>OU452260.1:0-10000000 GCA_911728495.1 Furcula furcula
TTTTTCGCCTATTTTTCGTGATTTTTCATTCCATACCGAGGTGATGTGGTGAATCGATTTTTCACCTATCCACACGACATAACTTCGTAACCCATTGTACCACATTCGCGAAACTTGCACATCATATTGCATTCATCTCGCACTCACACCTCCTGATCGTTACCGGCACTCGCCGGAACAAATTTTTTTTCATACTTGTACTTTTTCATCATTTTCATACAACATTTTTAGTTTTTCTTAGTTTTTCCGATAATTTTCTTCTATCCGTTGTCTGCCGCGCTCGGTTTCGTGATCTGCGTCTCAAGCCGCGTCTTTTGACGTATCACACGCCCCGATCCGGCGATCTTTCCTTTCAATAATTCAACTTTTTCATAATTTTCATATCGCATTTTTAGTTTTTCTTAGATTTTCCAAAATTTTTCTTCTATCCGTTGTCTGCCGCGCTTGGTGTCGTGATCTACATCTTAAGCCGCGTCTTTTGACGTATCACACACCCCGATCCGGCTATTTTTCGCCTATTTTTCGTGATTTTTCATTCCATACCGAGGTGATGTGGTGAATCGATTTTTCACCTATCCACACGACATAACTTCGTAACCCATTGTACCACATTCGCGAAACTTGCACATCATATTGCATTCATCTCGCACTCACACCTCCTGATCGTTACCGGCACACGCCGGAACAAATTTTCTTTCATACTTGTACTTTTTCATCATTTTTCATACAACATTTTTAGTTTTTCTTAGTTTTTCCGATAATTTTCTTCTATCCGTTGTCTGCCGCGCTCGGTTTCGTGATCTGCGTCTCAAGCCGCGTCTTTTGACGTATCACACGCCCCGATCCGGCGATCTTTCCTTTCAATAATTCAACTTTTTCATAATTTTCATACCGCATTTTTAGTTTTTCTTAGATTTTCCAAAATTTTTCTTCTATCCGTTGTCTGCCGCGCTTGGTGTCGTGATCTACATCTTAAGCCGCGTCTTTTGACGTATCACACACCCCGATCCGGCTATTTTTCGCCTATTTTTCGTGATTTTTCATTCCATACCGAGGTGATGTGGTGAATCGATTTTTCACCTATCCACACGACATAACTTCGTAACCCATTGTACCACATTCGCGAAACTTGCACATCATATTGCATTCATCTCGCACTCACACCTCCTGATCGTTACCGGCACTCGCCGGAACAAATTTTCTTTCATACTTGTACTTTTTCATCATTTTCATACAACATTTTTAGTTTTTCTTAGTTTTTCCGATAATTTTCTTCTATCCGTTGTCTGCCGCGCTCGGTTTCGTGATCTGCGTCTCAAGCCGCGTCTTTTGACGTATCACACGCCCCGATCCGGCGATCTTTCCTTTCAATAATTCAACTTTTTCATAATTTTCATATCGCATTTTTAGTTTTTCTTAGATTTTCCAAAATTTTTCTTCTATCCGTTGTCTGCCGCGCTTGGTGTCGTGATCTACATCTTAAGCCGCGTCTTTTGACGTATCACACACCCCGATCCGGCTATTTTTCGCCTATTTTTCGTGATTTTTCATTCCATACCGAGGTGATGTGGTGAATCGATTTTTCACCTATCCACACGACATAACTTCGTAACCCATTGTACCACATTCGCGAAACTTGCACATCATATTGCATTCATCTCGCACTCACACCTCCTGATCGTTACCGGCACTCGCCGGAACAAATTTTCTTTCATACTTGTACTTTTTCATCATTTTCATACAACATTTTTAGTTTTTCTTAGTTTTTTCCTATAATTTTCTTCTATCCGTTGTCTGCCGCGCTCGGTGTCGTGATCTGCGTCTCAAGCCGCGTCTTTTGACGTATCACACGCCCCGATCCGGCGATCTTTCCTTTCAATAATTCAACTTTTTCATAATTTTCATACCGCATTTTTAGTTTTTCTTAGATTTTCCAAAATTTTTCTTCTATCCGTTGTCTGCCGCGCTTGGTGTCGTGATCTACATCTTAAGCCGCGTCTTTTGACGTATCACACACCCCGATCCGGCTATTTTTCGCCTATTTTTCGTGATTTTTCATTCCATACCGAGGTGATGTGGTGAATCGATTTTTCACCTATCCACACGACATAACTTCGTAACCCATTGTACCACATTCGCGAAACTTGCACATCATATTGCATTCATCTCGCACTCACACCTCCTGATCGTTACCGGCACTCGCCGGAACAAATTTTCTTTCATACTTGTACTTTTTCATCATTTTCATACAACATTTTTAGTTTTTCTTAGTTTTTCCGATAATTTTCTTCTATCCGTTGTCTGCCGCGCTCGGTTTCGTGATCTGCGTCTCAAGCCGCGTCTTTTGACGTATCACACGCCCCGATCCGGCGATCTTTCCTTTCAATAATTCAACTTTTTCATAATTTTCATATCGCATTTTTAGTTTTTCTTAGATTTTCCAAAATTTTTCTTCTATCCGTTGTCTGCCGCGCTTGGTGTCGTGATCTACATCTTAAGCCGCGTCTTTTGACGTATCACACACCCCGATCCGGCTATTTTTCGCCTATTTTTCGTGATTTTTCATTCCATACCGAGGTGATGTGGTGAATCGATTTTTCACCTATCCACACGACATAACTTCGTAACCCATTGTACCACATTCGCGAAACTTGCACATCATATTGCATTCATCTCGCACTCACACCTCCTGATCGTTACCGGCACTCGCCGGAACAAATTTTTTTTCATACTTGTACTTTTTCATCATTTTCATACAACATTTTTAGTTTTTCTTAGTTTTTCCGATAATTTTCTTCTATCCGTTGTCTGCCGCGCTCGGTTTCGTGATCTGCGTCTCAAGCCGCGTCTTTTGACGTATCACACGCCCCGATCCGGCGATCTTTCCTTTCAATAATTCAACTTTTTCATAATTTTCATATCGCATTTTTAGTTTTTTCTTAGATTTTCCAAAATTTTTCTTCTATCCGTTGTCTGCCGCGCTTGGTGTCGTGATCTACATCTTAAACCGCGTCTTTTGACGTATCACACACCCCGATCCGGCTATTTTTCGCCTATTTTTCGTGATTTTTCATTCCATACCGAGGTGATGTGGTGAATCGATTTTTCACCTATCCACACGACATAACTTCGTAACCCATTGTACCACATTCGCGAAACTTGCACATCATATTGCATTCATCTCGCACTCACACCTCCTGATCGTTACCGGCACTCGCCGGAACAAATTTTCTTTCATACTTGTACTTTTTCATCATTTTCATACAACATTTTTAGTTTTTCTTAGTTTTTCCGATAATTTTCTTCTATCCGTTGTCTGCCGCGCTCGGTTTCGTGATCTGCGTCTCAAGCCGCGTCTTTTGACGTATCACACGCCCCGATCCGGCGATCTTTCCTTTCAATAATTCAACTTTTTCATAATTTTCATACCGCATTTTTAGTTTTTCTTAGATTTTCCAAAATTTTTCTTCTATCCGTTGTCTGCCGCGCTTGGTGTCGTGATCTACATCTTAAGCCGCGTCTTTTGACGTATCACACACCCCGATCCGGCTATTTTTCGCCTATTTTTCGTGATTTTTCATTCCATACCGAGGTGATGTGGTGAATCGATTTTTCACCTATCCACACGACATAACTTCGTAACCCATTGTACCACATTCGCGAAACTTGCACATCATATTGCATTCATCTCGCACTCACACCTCCTGATCGTTACCGGCACTCGCCGGAACAAATTTTCTTTCATACTTGTACTTTTTCATCATTTTCATACAACATTTTTAGTTTTTCTTAGTTTTTCCGATAATTTTCTTCTATCCGTTGTCTGCCGCGCTCGGTTTCGTGATCTGCGTCTCAAGCCGCGTCTTTTGACGTATCACACGCCCCGATCCGGCGATCTTTCCTTTCAATAATTCAACTTTTTCATAATTTTCATACCGCATTTTTAGTTTTTCTTAGATTTTCCAAAATTTTTCTTCTATCCGTTGTCTGCCGCGCTTGGTGTCGTGATCTACATCTTAAGCCGCGTCTTTTGACGTATCACACACCCCGATCCGGCTATTTTTCGCCTATTTTTCGTGATTTTTCATTCCATACCGAGGTGATGTGGTGAATCGATTTTTCACCTATCCACACGACATAACTTCGTAACCCATTGTACCACATTCGCGAAACTTGCACATCATATTGCATTCATCTCGCACTCACACCTCCTGATCGTTACCGGCACTCGCCGGAACAAATTTTCTTTCATACTTGTACTTTTTCATCATTTTCATACAACATTTTTAGTTTTTCTTAGTTTTTTCCGATAATTTTCTTCTATCCGTTGTCTGCCGCGCTCGGTTTCGTGATCTGCGTCTCAAGCCGCGTCTTTTGACGTATCACACGCCCCGATCCGGCGATCTTTCCTTTCAATAATTCAACTTTTTCATAATTTTCATATCGCATTTTTAGTTTTTCTTAGATTTTCCAAAATTTTTCTTCTATCCGTTGTCTGCCGCGCTTGGTGTCGTGATCTACATCTTAAGCCGCGTCTTTTGACGTATCACACACCCCGATCCGGCTATTTTTCGCCTATTTTTCGTGATTTTTCATTCCATACCGAGGTGATGTGGTGAATCGATTTTTCACCTATCCACACGACATAACTTCGTAACCCATTGTACCACATTCGCGAAACTTGCACATCATATTGCATTCATCTCGCACTCACACCTCCTGATCGTTACCGGCACTCGCCGGAACAAATTTTCTTTCATACTTGTACTTTTTCATCATTTTCATACAACATTTTTAGTTTTTCCGATAATTTTCTTCTATCCGTTGTCTGCCGCGCTCGGTTTCGTGATCTGCGTCTCAAGCCGCGTCTTTTGACGTATCACACGCCCCGATCCGGCGATCTTTCCTTTCAATAATTCAACTTTTTCATAATTTTCATACCGCATTTTTAGTTTTTCTTAGATTTTCCAAAATTTTTCTTCTATCCGTTGTCTGCCGCGCTTGGTGTCGTGATCTACATCTTAAGCCGCGTCTTTTGACGTATCACACACCCCGATCCGGCTATTTTTCGCCTATTTTTCGTGATTTTTCATTCCATACCGAGGTGATGTGGTGAATCGATTTTTCACCTATCCACACGACATAACTTCGTAACCCATTGTACCACATTCGCGAAACTTGCACATCATATTGCATTCATCTCGCACTCACACCTCCTGATCGTTACCGGCACTCGCCGGAACAAATTTTCTTTCATACTTGTACTTTTTCATCATTTTCATACAACATTTTTAGTTTTTCTTAGTTTTTCCGATAATTTTCTTCTATCCGTTGTCTGCCGCGCTCGGTTTCGTGATCTGCGTCTCAAGCCGCGTCTTTTGACGTATCACACGCCCCGATCCGGCGATCTTTCCTTTCAATAATTCAACTTTTTCATAATTTTCATACCGCATTTTTAGTTTTTCTTAGATTTTCCAAAATTTTTCTTCTATCCGTTGTCTGCCGCGCTTGGTGTCGTGATCTACATCTTAAGCCGCGTCTTTTGACGTATCACACACCCCGATCCGGCTATTTTTCGCCTATTTTTCGTGATTTTTCATTCCATACCGAGGTGATGTGGTGAATCGATTTTTCACCTATCCACACGACATAACTTCGTAACCCATTGTACCACATTCGCGAAACTTGCACATCATATTGCATTCATCTCGCACTCACACCTCCTGATCGTTACCGGCACTCGCCGGAACAAATTTTCTTTCATACTTGTACTTTTTCATCATTTTCATACAACATTTTTAGTTTTTCTTAGTTTTTCCGATAATTTTCTTCTATCCGTTGTCTGCCGCGCTCGGTTTCGTGATCTGCGTCTCAAGCCGCGTCTTTTGACGTATCACACGCCCCGATCCGGCGATCTTTCCTTTCAATAATTCAACTTTTTCATAATTTTCATATCGCATTTTTAGTTTTTCTTAGATTTTCCAAAATTTTTCTTCTATCCGTTGTCTGCCGCGCTTGGTGTCGTGATCTACATCTTAAGCCGCGTGTTTTGACGTATCACACACCCCGATCCGGCTATTTTTCGCCTATTTTTCGTGATTTTTCATTCCATACCGAGGTGATGTGGTGAATCGATTTTTCACCTATCCACACGACATAACTTCGTAACCCATTGTACCACATTCGCGAAACTTGCACATCATATTGCATTCATCTCGCACTCACACCTCCTGATCGTTACCGGCACTCGCCGGAACAAATTTTCTTTCATACTTGTACTTTTTCATCATTTTCATACAACATTTTTAGTTTTTCTTAGTTTTTCCGATAATTTTCTTCTATCCGTTGTCTGCCGCGCTCGGTTTCGTGATCTGCGTCTCAAGCCGCGTCTTTTGACGTATCACACGCCCCGATCCGGCGATCTTTCCTTTCAATAATTCAACTTTTTCATAATTTTCATACCGCATTTTTAGTTTTTCTTAGATTTTCCAAAATTTTTCTTCTATCCGTTGTCTGCCGCGCTTGGTGTCGTGATCTACATCTTAAGCCGCGTCTTTTGACGTATCACACACCCCGATCCGGCTATTTTTCGCCTATTTTTCGTGATTTTTCATTCCATACCGAGGTGATGTGGTGAATCGATTTTTCACCTATCCACACGACATAACTTCGTAACCCATTGTACCACATTCGCGAAACTTGCACATCATATTGCATTCATCTCGCACTCACACCTCCTGATCGTTACCGGCACTCGCCGGAACAAATTTTCTTTCATACTTGTACTTTTTCATCATTTTCATACAACATTTTTAGTTTTTCTTAGTTTTTCCGATAATTTTCTTCTATCCGTTGTCTGCCGCGCTCGGTTTCGTGATCTGCGTCTCAAGCCGCGTCTTTTGACGTATCACACGCCCCGATCCGGCGATCTTTCCTTTCAATAATTCAACTTTTTCATAATTTTCATATCGCATTTTTAGTTTTTCTTAGATTTTCCAAAATTTTTCTTCTATCCGTTGTCTGCCGCGCTTGGTGTCGTGATCTACATCTTAAGCCGCGTCTTTTGACGTATCACACACCCCGATCCGGCTATTTTTCGCCTATTTTTCGTGATTTTTCATTCCATACCGAGGTGATGTGGTGAATCGATTTTTCACCTATCCACACGACATAACTTCGTAACCCATTGTACCACATTCGCGAAACTTGCACATCATATTGCATTCATCTCGCACTCACACCTCCTGATCGTTACCGGCACTCGCCGGAACAAATTTTCTTTCATACTTGTACTTTTTCATCATTTTCATACAACATTTTTAGTTTTTCCGATAATTTTCTTCTATCCGTTGTCTGCCGCGCTCGGTTTCGTGATCTGCGTCTCAAGCCGCGTCTTTTGACGTATCACACGCCCCGATCCGGCGATCTTTCCTTTCAATAATTCAACTTTTTCATAATTTTCATACCGCATTTTTAGTTTTTCTTAGATTTTCCAAAATTTTTCTTCTATCCGTTGTCTGCCGCGCTTGGTGTCGTGATCTACATCTTAAGCCGCGTCTTTTGACGTATCACACACCCCGATCCGGCTATTTTTCGCCTATTTTTCGTGATTTTTCATTCCATACCGAGGTGATGTGGTGAATCGATTTTTCACCTATCCACACGACATAACTTCGTAACCCATTGTACCACATTCGCGAAACTTGCACATCATATTGCATTCATCTCGCACTCACACCTCCTGATCGTTACCGGCACTCGCCGGAACAAATTTTCTTTCATACTTGTACTTTTTCATCATTTTCATACAACATTTTTAGTTTTTCTTAGTTTTTCCGATAATTTTCTTCTATCCGTTGTCTGCCGCGCTCGGTTTCGTGATCTGCGTCTCAAGCCGCGTCTTTTGACGTATCACACGCCCCGATCCGGCGATCTTTCCTTTCAATAATTCAACTTTTTCATAATTTTCATATCGCATTTTTAGTTTTTCTTAGATTTTCCAAAATTTTTCTTCTATCCGTTGTCTGCCGCGCTTGGTGTCGTGATCTACATCTTAAGCCGCGTCTTTTGACGTATCACACACCCCGATCCGGCTATTTTTCGCCTATTTTTCGTGATTTTTCATTCCATACCGAGGTGATGTGGTGAATCGATTTTTCACCTATCCACACGACATAACTTCGTAACCCATTGTACCACATTCGCGAAACTTGCACATCATATTGCATTCATCTCGCACTCACACCTCCTGATCGTTACCGGCACTCGCCGGAACAAATTTTCTTTCATACTTGTACTTTTTCATCATTTTCATACAACATTTTTAGTTTTTCCGATAATTTTCTTCTATCCGTTGTCTGCCGCGCTCGGTTTCGTGATCTGCGTCTCAAGCCGCGTCTTTTGACGTATCACACGCCCCGATCCGGCGATCTTTCCTTTCAATAATTCAACTTTTTCATAATTTTCATACCGCATTTTTAGTTTTTCTTAGATTTTCCAAAATTTTTCTTCTATCCGTTGTCTGCCGCGCTTGGTGTCGTGATCTACATCTTAAGCCGCGTCTTTTGACGTATCACACACCCCGATCCGGCTATTTTTCGCCTATTTTTCGTGATTTTTCATTCCATACCGAGGTGATGTGGTGAATCGATTTTTCACCTATCCACACGACATAACTTCGTAACCCATTGTACCACATTCGCGAAACTTGCACATCATATTGCATTCATCTCGCACTCACACCTCCTGATCGTTACCAGGCACTCGCCGGAACAAATTTTCTTTCATACTTGTACTTTTTCATCATTTTCATACAACATTTTTAGTTTTTCTTAGTTTTTCCGATAATTTTCTTCTATCCGTTGTCTGCCGCGCTCGGTTTCGTGATCTGCGTCTCAAGCCGCGTCTTTTGACGTATCACACGCCCCGATCCGGCGATCTTTCCTTTCAATAATTCAACTTTTTCATAATTTTCATACCGCATTTTTAGTTTTTCTTAGATTTTCCAAAATTTTTCTTCTATCCGTTGTCTGCCGCGCTTGGTGTCGTGATCTACATCTTAAGCCGCGTCTTTTGACGTATCACACACCCCGATCCGGCTATTTTTCGCCTATTTTTCGTGATTTTTCATTCCATACCGAGGTGATGTGGTGAATCGATTTTTCACCTATCCACACGACATAACTTCGTAACCCATTGTACCACATTCGCGAAACTTGCACATCATATTGCATTCATCTCGCACTCACACCTCCTGATCGTTACCGGCACTCGCCGGAACAAATTTTCTTTCATACTTGTACTTTTTCATCATTTTCATACAACATTTTTAGTTTTTCTTAGTTTTTCCGATAATTTTCTTCTATCCGTTGTCTGCCGCGCTCGGTTTCGTGATCTGCGTCTCAAGCCGCGTCTTTTGACGTATCACACGCCCCGATCCGGCGATCTTTCCTTTCAATAATTCAACTTTTTCATAATTTTCATATCGCATTTTTAGTTTTTCTTAGATTTTCCAAAATTTTTCTTCTATCCGTTGTCTGCCGCGCTTGGTGTCGTGATCTACATCTTAAGCCGCGTCTTTTGACGTATCACACACCCCGATCCGGCTATTTTTCGCCTATTTTTCGTGATTTTTCATTCCATACCGAGGTGATGTGGTGAATCGATTTTTCACCTATCCACACGACATAACTTCGTAACCCATTGTACCACATTCGCGAAACTTGCACATCATATTGCATTCATCTCGCACTCACACCTCCTGATCGTTACCGGCACTCGCCGGAACAAATTTTCTTTCATACTTGTACTTTTTCATCATTTTCATACAACATTTTTAGTTTTTCTTAGTTTTTCCGATAATTTTCTTCTATCCGTTGTCTGCCGCGCTCGGTTTCGTGATCTGCGTCTCAAGCCGCGTCTTTTGACGTATCACACGCCCCGATCCGGCGATCTTTCCTTTCAATAATTCAACTTTTTCATAATTTTCATACCGCATTTTTAGTTTTTCTTAGATTTTCCAAAATTTTTCTTCTATCCGTTGTCTGCCGCGCTTGGTGTCGTGATCTACATCTTAAGCCGCGTCTTTTGACGTATCACACACCCCGATCCGGCTATTTTTCGCCTATTTTTCGTGATTTTTCATTCCATACCGAGGTGATGTGGTGAATCGATTTTTCACCTATCCACACGACATAACTTCGTAACCCATTGTACCACATTCGCGAAACTTGCACATCATATTGCATTCATCTCGCACTCACACCTCCTGATCGTTACCGGCACTCGCCGGAACAAATTTTCTTTCATACTTGTACTTTTTCATCATTTTCATACAACATTTTTAGTTTTTCTTAGTTTTTCCGATAATTTTCTTCTATCCGTTGTCTGCCGCGCTCGGTTTCGTGATCTGCGTCTCAAGCCGCGTCTTTTGACGTATCACACGCCCCGATCCGGCGATCTTTCCTTTCAATAATTCAACTTTTTCATAATTTTCATACCGCATTTTTAGTTTTTCTTAGATTTTCCAAAATTTTTCTTCTATCCGTTGTCTGCCGCGCTTGGTGTCGTGATCTACATCTTAAGCCGCGTCTTTTGACGTATCACACACCCCGATCCGGCTATTTTTCGCCTATTTTTCGTGATTTTTCATTCCATACCGAGGTGATGTGGTGAATCGATTTTTCACCTATCCACACGACATAACTTCGTAACCCATTGTACCACATTCGCGAAACTTGCACATCATATTGCATTCATCTCGCACTCACACCTCCTGATCGTTACCGGCACTCGCCGGAACAAATTTTTTTTCATACTTGTACTTTTTCATCATTTTCATACAACATTTTTAGTTTTTCTTAGTTTTTCTTATAATTTTCTTCTATCCGTTGTCTGCCGCGCTCGGTTTCGTGATCTGCGTCTCAAGCCGCGTCTTTTGACGTATCACACGCCCCGATCCGGCGATCTTTCCTTTCAATAATTCAACTTTTTCATAATTTTCATATCGCATTTTTAGTTTTTCTTAGATTTTCCAAAATTTTTCTTCTATCCGTTGTCTGCCGCGCTTGGTGTCGTGATCTACATCTTAAGCCGCGTCTTTTGACGTATCACACACCCCGATCCGGCTATTTTTCGCCTATTTTTCGTGATTTTTCATTCCATACCGAGGTGATGTGGTGAATCGATTTTTCACCTATCCACACGACATAACTTCGTAACCCATTGTACCACATTCGCGAAACTTGCACATCATATTGCATTCATCTCGCACTCACACCTCCTGATCGTTACCGGCACTCGCCGGAACAAATTTTCTTTCATACTTGTACTTTTTCATCATTTTCATACAACATTTTTAGTTTTTCTTAGTTTTTCCGATAATTTTCTTCTATCCGTTGTCTGCCGCGCTCGGTTTCGTGATCTGCGTCTCAAGCCGCGTCTTTTGACGTATCACACGCCCCGATCCGGCGATCTTTCCTTTCAATAATTCAACTTTTTCATAATTTTCATACCGCATTTTTAGTTTTTCTTAGATTTTCCAAAATTTTTCTTCTATCCGTTGTCTGCCGCGCTTGGTGTCGTGATCTACATCTTAAGCCGCGTCTTTTGACGTATCACACACCCCGATCCGGCTATTTTTCGCCTATTTTTCGTGATTTTTCATTCCATACCGAGGTGATGTGGTGAATCGATTTTTCACCTATCCACACGACATAACTTCGTAACCCATTGTACCACATTCGCGAAACTTGCACATCATATTGCATTCATCTCGCACTCACACCTCCTGATCGTTACCGGCACTCGCCGGAACAAATTTTCTTTCATACTTGTACTTTTTCATCATTTTCATACAACATTTTTAGTTTTTCTTAGTTTTTCCGATAATTTTCTTCTATCCGTTGTCTGCCGCGCTCGGTTTCGTGATCTGCGTCTCAAGCCGCGTCTTTTGACGTATCACACGCCCCGATCCGGCGATCTTTCCTTTCAATAATTCAACTTTTTCATAATTTTCATATCGCATTTTTAGTTTTTCTTAGATTTTCCAAAATTTTTCTTCTATCCGTTGTCTGCCGCGCTTGGTGTCGTGATCTACATCTTAAGCCGCGTGTTTTGACGTATCACACACCCCGATCCGGCTATTTTTCGCCTATTTTTCGTGATTTTTCATTCCATACCGAGGTGATGTGGTGAATCGATTTTTCACCTATCCACACGACATAACTTCGTAACCCATTGTACCACATTCGCGAAACTTGCACATCATATTGCATTCATCTCGCACTCACACCTCCTGATCGTTACCGGCACTCGCCGGAACAAATTTTCTTTCATACTTGTACTTTTTCATCATTTTCATACAACATTTTTAGTTTTTCTTAGTTTTTTCCGATAATTTTCTTCTATCCGTTGTCTGCCGCGCTCGGTTTCGTGATCTGCGTCTCAAGCCGCGTCTTTTGACGTATCACACGCCCCGATCCGGCGATCTTTCCTTTCAATAATTCAACTTTTTCATAATTTTCATACCGCATTTTTAGTTTTTCTTAGATTTTCCAAAATTTTTCTTCTATCCGTTGTCTGCCGCGCTTGGTGTCGTGATCTACATCTTAAGCCGCGTCTTTTGACGTATCACACACCCCGATCCGGCTATTTTTCGCCTATTTTTCGTGATTTTTCATTCCATACCGAGGTGATGTGGTGAATCGATTTTTCACCTATCCACACGACATAACTTCGTAACCCATTGTACCACATTCGCGAAACTTGCACATCATATTGCATTCATCTCGCACTCACACCTCCTGATCGTTACCGGCACTCGCCGGAACAAATTTTCTTTCATACTTGTACTTTTTCATCATTTTCATACAACATTTTTAGTTTTTCTTAGTTTTTCCGATAATTTTCTTCTATCCGTTGTCTGCCGCGCTCGGTTTCGTGATCTGCGTCTCAAGCCGCGTCTTTTGACGTATCACACGCCCCGATCCGGCGATCTTTCCTTTCAATAATTCAACTTTTTCATAATTTTCATATCGCATTTTTAGTTTTTCTTAGACTTTCCAAAATTTTTCTTCTATCCGTTGTCTGCCGCGCTTGGTGTCGTGATCTACATCTTAAGCCGCGTGTTTTGACGTATCACACACCCCGATCCGGCTATTTTTCGCCTATTTTTCGTGATTTTTCATTCCATACCGAGGTGATGTGGTGAATCGATTTTTCACCTATCCACACGACATAACTTCGTAACCCATTGTACCACATTCGCGAAACTTGCACATCATATTGCATTCATCTCGCACTCACACCTCCTGATCGTTACCGGCACTCGCCGGAACAAATTTTCTTTCATACTTGTACTTTTTCATCATTTTCATACAACATTTTTAGTTTTTCTTAGTTTTTCCGATAATTTTCTTCTATCCGTTGTCTGCCGCGCTCGGTTTCGTGATCTGCGTCTCAAGCCGCGTCTTTTGACGTATCACACGCCCCGATCCGGCGATCTTTCGGCCCGCCCACCCTCCCGGTTATCACTGGCCATATCAACTTTGGTCCATCTAATAAACTCTTTTCTCCTATATCTCCGGAACCGGGCCAGCTAGAGCCGCCCAGTTTTCACCACCTTATTTCCCATCATCTTCTCTGTCCTACCGACATCAACAAGGGTAAGCGCTCCACCTTCCCAAGAAATTCACCTTTCCTAGTCGGTTGCCACAATCCAACCTGGATTGCTGACACGAAGCGACAATGCCCATAGGACGCTCGCCCGTGCGGCGGGCGCCCGCCCCAAAGCCCACAGACCCCAAGCCACAACAGGATAAAGGAAATCTAACCTTTTCCGTTAGCCCACCCCCAAGACCACGATCACGCGCAGCTCCTGCTGTACCAGCCACTGCTCCACCCACTGTTCCCCCCAATGTTCGCCCAGCTGTATGCAACCTCCCCCCAAGTGAACCATCCAGCTCCCAAACAGGCGCTACACTACCCGCTACATTACCTGCTCCCGAACCCACGATCACGTTATCCCAACCCACTAATACCCGAACACAAACCATCAACTCGCTGCCCGTCCTTGCCAGGGAGGTCGGCGACCTCTCCGCTGCAATAGATGCCATCACCAAACTTACCACAACTATAATCACCGCTATCAACACCGGCAAAAGCGTGACCTCAGCGAACAAAAAACTAATTACCTCAGCTGCTGAAGAGATTAACGAAATCACATCCAAAATAGATCAATTTCGTCAAGCCGAACCGCACTCCGAAGCACCCACTGAATCGTCCCGCCCCTCCTCCAACTTCAAAGACGAGCTGGTTAAAGCCGTCACCGACAACCTAAAACATGAAATAGCTCAGTGCGTCCGAGGGGAGCTAGACAAGCACCTCATTTCCATTCGTAACGTACCCCCACCGCCACCCACCGAACTTTCACCGCTACCCACCCGACCTCCGCCGCCACCCACCGAACCTTTACCGCTACCCACTCAACTTTTACCGCTTCCCACTCCACCTCCATCACAACCCACTCCTCTGTACTCGCGCATTGCTGCCTCGCTACCCCATACTACAGTACCCAGAGATAAGCCCAGCCCTCCGCTGAAACCAAACCGGCCAGCGATTGTCTTTACTCCACCAGAAGGCACCAAGACCCGGCAAGAAGCGATTGAGGCGCTGAGGAAATCCATGGACTTCAAAACCACTAAATACGCACCATCAAAAATCACAGGGATTTCCAAAGGAAAGCTGCGCATTGAATTTGAGACCACGGAGCAGTGCACGGATGCACTGCAGCGCCTTGGGGCGGCGTCACAGGTCCGGGCCGAGCCCGCAAGGAAGTTGCTGCCCATGGTGATGCTGAAGGGCATCTCATCGGACACTCCATCGGATGAGCTCATCAGCATCATCAAGGGCCAGAACCCAGAAATCGCTTCACTTATTTCCCACCCCAATGACCTGCAACTGGCATTTAAGCGTAACAACCGCAACCCTAAATTGTACAACGCCGTTCTCAGAGCTCAACCCAACATCTATAACAAAATGCTAGAGATGGGCCGCATTGCCATCGAACACACGAGGGTACACGCCGAAGACTTTACACCCTTCATGCAATGCACCAAATGCTTGCAGTTTGGTCACGTAAGCGGCAAGTGCGGCGTCGAGCGTGTGACGTGCGCCTATTGCGCAGAGGAAGGCCACACTGTAAAAGAATGCCCGCTGAAACAAAAAGAAGGCACACCAAAATGTTTCACCTGCCAGCAACATAACACCAAATTCAACACCAAATTTATCACATCCCATAAAGCAACCTCGCATGAATGCCCAAGATTGCGAGCAATGCAACAAAGAATAGCCGAGAAAATCGACTATGGATTCCCCAAATAGCTTCATCATTTTATTTTACCATTTTTTCTTTCATTTCACTCACATTCTCAATCTTATTTTCGTCATTAATTTCATTTCATATCTCATTTCCTGTTATCACTTCTTCCCATACCTTAATCCGACAGACTGGGTCGTATCAAATCGCGTCACCTGTCTGTCCGGTCAAGAAGAAGCATAATCACGAGGGTGGTCGGGCAACGTATCAAATCGCGTTCGCCTGTCCACCCGACTGACAATGTCACCCATCCTTATCACCTTCTCCTTCACCTTCTCCTGCATCTTTCATTGTATTCTTCTTATTGCTTCTTCATCTCACTTCCGGCTCTGATTTCTTCCCACACCTTAATCCGACAGACAGGGTCGTATCAAATCGCGTCACCTGTCTGTCCGGTCAAGAAGAAGTATAATCACGAGGGTGGTCGGGCAACGTATCAAATCGCGTTCGCCTGTCCACCCAACTGACAATGTCACCCATTTTTATCACATTCCCTTACATACTTCATCTCTTCTTCTTATTGCCTCTTCGTCTCACTTCCGGTTCTTGTCTCACCCTCCAACACCTTAATCTGACAGACAGGGTCGTATCCAATCGCGTCACCTGTCTGTCCGGTGAAGAGAGGGAAAAACAAGACAACCGTTATACCCTATGTGGAACATAAAATCTCCAAGCCGGTTTGACAGGCACGTATCAAATCGCGTATCACCTGTCAAATCCGGCATAATAAAACACAAAATTAAACCATATACGAAACAACAAAGTTTAATAAAAAAAAACCTAACCTAACCTAACCTTTTTTTTTTTTTTTTTTTTTTTGACCCGGAAAAAATGGCCGACCCATGCCACCGCGCCGTGGGCACAGCGCGGTGCAATGTGGGGCTCGAACCCACTAAAACAACCGGGGTGTCCTTCTTGGCCCTAGGTGCCCAGATGTAGGATTCGCGTTGCGACTTCTTCTACTTCTGGGCGGGCCGGGTCCGCTTTAGTGTGCGGACCTCTTCTCGGTTACATGGGGTGGGGTGTAAAGTGCCCCTCCCCAATTCCGACTCCTGTGGAGGGCGCGCCGGACACAGCGCGCCCATCGTCACGGGCCTGTGTCTGGTCGAGTGCCAGGGTGCCCTCCCCGACACTCGCAGGCCATCGCTCAAGGCGGACGCAGATCACTTGCCGCGTAGACCCTGCGTCTACGCCCCAAGCGTCGCTGGCGAGCGGGGTTCGTGCTACTCTCCTCCCGCTCGCGCTCCGCCGCCTCCTTCGCCGTCATCACCGCTTCACAAAATGCGGTGACGGCCGACCAGGCGCGCTCACTCTCGACCATGCTTGGAATGACGGTCGATAGCGAGAGCGCCCGATCCCCAACTACTGCGGCCAGCTGCAGCCGCTGCGCGTCCCACGCCGGACATACCGCCAGCGTATGGAGCGCCGTGTCTTCGTCTGCCGGACAGTGATGGCAGTCGTTGGCCTCCTCTCGGCCGATCCGGCACAGGTACCGCCCGAAGCAACCGTGCCCGGACAGTACCTGTGTCAGCCGGTATGTTAGGGGGCCATGCTTCCTCCCTAACCACTGCCTGAAGACCGGCAGTATCGCCGCCACTGTGGCGTGTCCGGCGCTGGGACTCTGGAGCGCCTGCTCCCACTCTCCTAGACCCCACTCTGTCATCTCATTCCGCTTCTCCTCGATACTGGCTAGGTCGGGGAGGCGGCCTGTTTCGCCCTCAATCTCCTTTCGCCACCAATAGAGGCGAGAGTGGGCTCTGGCATCAATATGCCAAGGAGGCATGCCGGCAAGTAGAGTGCCCGCCTCGAATGACACCGTCCGGTATCCCCGTATGAACCTGATGGCGAGTGCGCGCTGCGATTGACGCAGGAGCGCAATGTTTTCGGCCGCCAGGTTCTCGGCCCAGACGGGTGCTCCGTACAGGGCTTGGGATCTCACTACGCCGGCATGTAACCTTCGGCAAGTGGCTCCAGGTCCACCAAGGTTCGGCAGCAGACGCGACAGCGCCCCAGCCGTTACCGCCAGTTTTGGGGCCAGACTTTTCAGATGTGGTCCGAAGGACCATCTGGCGTCTAGCAACAGGCCAAGATATTTCAACCTGTTACCGACTGTGATACGCACGCCACCAACCACAATGTGTGCGTCCGGCGGCGGCGTGTTCCTCGGCCCGTGGAAGAAGATTGCCTCCGTTTTCTGAAGCGCAACCTCTAGCCCCAATTGCCGAATCCGGCTTACCACTTGAGCGACACCTGCAGTCGCCAGGACCGCTACCTCCCGGTAGTTACGCCCCCTTGCCGTTACCAGGGTGTCATCGGCATAGCAGACCAAATCCACCCCGTCCAGGAGGGCGCCACGCAAGACCCAGTCGTAGCCTATGTTCCACAGGAGTGGACCGAGGACCGACCCCTGTGGGACACCACGCGACACGTCCCTCACGTGCCACCGCTCCCGTCCGGGGTAGACTATACGCCTGCCAGTCAGGTATGCGTCAATGATCCGCCGTAGATAGTGAGGTACACCGTGGTAACGGAGGGCCTCCAAGATAACTTCATATGGCAGGGAGTTGAATGCGTTGGCGATATCAAGAGATATCGCCATCAAAACTCCTCCCCGAGCCAGTGCCGCCGTCCTTAACTCTGCCACGCGCTGCACCGCATCGATCGTGGACCGATTGCGGCGGAATCCAAACTGTTGGGCGCTTAAGTTTGGCCCTTCTGTCTCGAGGTGCTCGATGAGGCGCCACGAGATGATTCTCTCGAAAAGCTTGCACGCCTCATCGAGCAGCACAAGCGGGCGATGACCTGCCGGCGTATTCTGCGGCCTTCCGAGTTTGGGGATCAGAACAAGTTTCCCCTCCTTCCATTCCTGTGGGAAGATGCCCTGTTGGAGGCACTCACTGAGGAGCACTCTGAAACGGGGCCCGAGCGACTTCAATGCTAGGACCCAGGCTCGTCCTGGGATTCCGTCGGGCCCTGGTGCCACTTTTTTCGCCTTCAGCCTTGAAATTGTGGCCTCCATCTCCTCCTCCGTCACACTCGGTACGGGGCTCGGCGGCGGACCATATCCATGAGGTCGAAACATGATGGGCACCACTTGATCCGCCCTCTCCGGGAATAGACCCGAGACCACTACATCCACGGTGTCAGGCGGTAGGGTCTGCGTTGTCGGCGGGGCCCACGGGCGCAACTTGTTGCGGACCATTCTGTATGGTCGTCCCCACGGGTCGGCGTCCAGGGTGGACAGGAGCTCCTCGCGGGAACAGTCTTTGGCCCTCACTATCGCCAATTGGAGTGCGTTCTTGGCCTCCCTATATACAGCGAGGAGCTCCTCCCCTCTCTGTTCATAGTCCGCCGGACGCAGTCGCCTTCTTCGGTGCCGGGAGATGTCCCGCTGTGCCACACCGCACATGTGACGGAGGTGGGCAATCTCGGGCGACCACCAACTAACTTGTCGCCTTCTACCAGCTCGAGGCCGCGCTCTGGGCATCGCCGCGTCACAGATTGACGTCATTGCCTCCCTAAACCAGTCGGCTTCTAGCTGGACGTCAATCGAGCCGTGTGGCAACGGCGCCCAGGACTGTACGACGGCAGCCTCCAGTAAAAGCTCCGAGTCCATTTTGGACAAACTCCATCGTGGCCCAGCCTCGCCCGCAGTGATTGGCCCCTGGCCAAGGGACCTGGGCGAGACGGCGAACCTAATGTATTTGTGGTCCGACAGCGTCTCCGCCTCCTCGACCACATGCCAACCACGAACACAGCGAGCCAGACCAGAACTGGCAAAGCCCACGTCCACTATGGAGCTGCCGTTGCTTCGAACGCACGTCGGTGTATTGCCTCGGTTCAACACAGCCAACCCGTTCTGTGTGAACCACTCTCGGAGGAGTTCACCTCTGCCATCTTCTACGGTACATCCCCATGCCGGGGACTTTGCATTGAAATCCCCCAGCACGAGAATCGGCCTTGGATGTGCACCGGCGACCAGAGTGTCCAGCCTCGACAGCATGCCCTCAAACTCCTGCATTGGCCTGCTCGGCGAACAATACACACCGACGATGTGTAACTCACCAATTTGGACGGCGACACACCCCCGGAACCGTCTCACATTTCCGAGCGTGAGTGAGCTCCCATTCGGAACGACCACCGCTACAAGATCATCCGCATCTCCCGCCCAGTTGGCGTTGGGCAGGACAAAATAGGGCTCGGCCACTATTGCCACGTTGATGGACCACTCTGCCATGGCCTGGAATAGGAGATCCTGGGCCCTGGCAGCGTGGTTCAGGTTTGTTTGTAGGAGCTTAATGGGCCCACTATCCATTAACCTCCATTTGTTCAACCGTCGGGAGCTGCATTGTTGGCAGCGCTGGGGCTGGTCCCGCATTCGTGCGGCCTGCCTTTCTTCTATTCGCCCGCGAGGGGCAGGCCTTGGTGCCTGTTCGGTGGTCCACAGGCTTGCCCGCCTTTTGGCAGACCAGGCAGACTGCCACTTTCTGGCAATCGATGGCCTTGTGTCCATCCTCTCCACATCGGTGGCACCGGGTTGTGTAATCAACCCCGGTGGTACAGCATACTCCCGCATGCCCATCTAGGAGGCAGCGGTAGCAGCGCAGCGGTCTCATGTCTAAGAGCCGGACGTGTGCCGCTGACCAGCCGACGAGGAGCTTATCTTCCCCGGCCAGCTTTTTAGCCGCTGCCACAGGGCAGCTCACTACCGCCGAGCCAGACCCGTTCCGAGCAAACCGAATGATCCCCGACCTTATTTGGCTCAGCGGGCAATCACCATACTTGGCTACCGCCGCCTCCAGTTCCTTCTTTGTCACCGACTCGTCAAGGTCGGTGACTCGAATGCTCGCGCACTTAGTTGGACGCGTGATTTTAACTTCTTGCTCAGAGAGCAACTCCCTCAGTTTGTCCGCCAAGGCGTCGGCCTGAGGAGCGCTCTCTGCGCCCGGCACCTGGAGGAGGCGGGCACCGGTAGCCGTCGCACGGTACTGCACCGACTCAATGCCCAAGTCTCGGATGTTGAGTGCTGACTTGGCATTGTGGAGCAGGGCAGCGTAGGTGATGCCGTTTTCGACAGCCTTCGGCTGCAGCGTAAGAACGACCGCCGTACTTTGGGGGACGCGCAGCTTCCTTCGCGTCCTCTTTCTCTTCTTCTTGGCAGCCTTTTTAGCCGCCTTTTTGGCCCCCACCGTCTGCCAGCCCTCCTCCTTTTGGCGGGATACGCCCGCTTTACTGCCAGCAGTAGACGGCTGAGGCGCCGCTTCCTGAGTCTTGTTTTTCTTCTTCTTCCTCCTCTTTCTTTTTTCTTGGCCCTCAGGAGCCGCTGCGGTAGCTGGGGCAGCCGCAGTTGGAGGAGGAAGTTTGTTTGGCTTTTGAGCCGCTTGCGCAGCTTTGGGAGCCGTCTTTGAAGCCTGGTGCTTCCTGGCCTGTTCGGCGTAGGATGGCACCGGCTCTGCAGGCACCTGCATCGGTGTTTGTTCCTCGATGGCCACTGTCTCAGCCGGCCTCTGCCTTCGATCCGACGCCAGGGGCGGGCGGAGAATTTTATTTTCGAGGAAGGCCACTCGTTGGAGGACCTTCCCGATCTCGTCTTTAAAGAGCTGGGTTAGAATTTGTGCTAACTCCGGCTCTTTTTCTTTGGGAGCTACCGATTCAGCCAGTTTCTCCGGCACCGATTCTCCCCCCGCCATTGCCTTTATGCAGGCATTCTCCTTGCTGAGGAGCTCGTTCTGCCTCCTCAATCGGGAAACCTCCACCTGTAGCCGGTGCATGTCATCGGTCACAGGCCTGTATAGGAGTTCATCCGCAACCTCCTCGATGGTCTGAACCGCCTGTTTGAGGGCCTTTTGATTTGTCCCCTTGAGTCCTTTAGAGACCCTGGCCACTTCTCGCACGCTGGCGAGGGATTCGTTGAGCCGCGCCTTAAGGCCTTCCACAGGCAGTTCGTCTGCCCCCAGCTTCTCCGAGGCACGCGAGACCGCTCGGGAGCCCCTTTCAGTGCTGGCCATCTCAGCAGCCTGCCGCTCCGCAGCCAAGATACGCACCTCAGCCTCACTCGCCTGTTTGGCCGCCATCAGCTCTTTCTTGGCCTGCCATAATCCTACATATTGGCCCGTTGACGGGGGCCGACCTCTGCCCCTCTTAACGGCCTTCGTAACGCCTTTACAGCGCTCTTCATCGGAGCCAGAACCCGAGCCTGAGCCTCTAGCTCCTCGCCTCCTCTTCCTCAGGTACTTGGAGGCTTGGTCGCCCCCTTGTACCGAGCTAACGTCGGAGTCGACAATGGACATCGAGGTATCGGACATGTCCATATCCCTCGCCAAGGACTCCAATGCATCCTTCATCATTTGCCTATTGGTCTCATTCATTTCGCAGGCATATCCGTCGGTAACCGTTAAACTCGCCGTGGTCGTTGGGATGGAATCGATCATTTCCTTCCCCGAAAAACAATTGTCGCCCCCCCCAGAATACGAGGGGCAGACGGCGTCCGAAGACACCGTGCGGGATTCTCCAACTGCTGAGCAGTCGGTACCCGCCTGGGGTAATTCTCTTTCAATTGTTAGTTCTGCCATGTTGTCGTTGTTCCTTTAAGGAAAAGGGACCCTTACTCCTCCACCTCGATGCTACTGACGGGCTTTACCCCCCGTCTTCCAGGCTTTCGGCACACCTAAACCTTAGCCATTGGGCCACTACCCCACCCACGGTGTGATTTTTGCAAGTGGTTGTCTCCACCGGACCCCCAGGATAGGAAAGGAAGAAGAAAGGAAGGAATAAGGAAGGAGGATAAGGAAAAGGATAAGAAGGTGGGAACACATGAGCCGCTTCGACCGAAGTCAGGGGCGCCTCGACCCTCGGGATTTGGTCCACGCCAACCGCTTCACGCAAGTCGGACTCTCCACTCGGAGAGCTCCCCTATCCGCCACCCGGGGGACGCGCCACTGAGCGGGCTCCCGAACCGCTCGCGGAACCTAACCTAACCTTTTTTTTTTTTTTTTTTTTTTTTTTTTTTTTTTTTTTTTTTTTTTTTTTTTTTTTTTTTGTTGACGCTGGGAAAAATGCGTTACGCATACCCTCTCGTTGGGGGACGAGAGGGTTATGTGGGACTCCCCCGGCTAGCCCGGGTATACCCACTAAACAACCCAGCGGCACTCCCGCATCGTCTTCATGGAGGGGAACTGGGAAACTGGCAGAGCCTTATCATCCAGTCCCCCGCCGACGACCGCCCGCTTTTACAGCGGGGCCCGCACGCCCCTCCCTACGAGGAGGGGCCCGGAAATGACCGCGAGTGCTCGGTCATTCCCGCCGACGGTGGTGGTGAAGAGTGCAGTGCAGGAGAAGGCGCCCCCGCGCCAGTCTCCCGCTATTCACCACCGGGGAGGAGGAGACGCTGATCGTACAGCCGTCTCACTCTTCCCCTTCTCCGCCTGCGGAGCGGCGCCGCGAGGGGATCGTCCTCCCGCGCGCGCTCCGCTGCCTCTTTCTGCGAGATCACGTCCTCGCAGAAAGAGGCGACCGCCGACCAGGCCGCCTCGCCCCCCAGCATGGACAGAACCACGCCGGGCAGCGAGAGGTCCGGCCCCACCACCGCAGTCAGACCGCGGCGCGGCTCAGACCAGGCCGGGCACACCTCGAGGGTGTGCTGTGCCGAGTCCTCCGCCGCGCCGCAGTCGTGGCACGCGGCGGCCTCCTCCCTCCCAATCCGATGCAGGTACGACCCGAAGCATCCATGCCCGGTCAGCACCTGCACCAGACGGAACGAGAGGAAGCCGTGGGGCCGCTCGAGCCATCCCTGAAGGACTGGCCCGAGCGCGTCCAACGTTCGGCGGCCGAAGGTGGCAGAGGCGAGGTCCTCAGTCCAATGATGGACGATTGCGGCCCTCGCCTCCCGCCGGACGGCCTCCCGCTCCTCCGCGGCGGGGGGCGCATTGAGCGCCCTACGCCGCGCCGACCACTCGTACACCCTAGCTAGCACCCACGCCTCGATCTCCCAAGGAGGGGTGCCGGCCAGGGCGCACGCCGCCGCGAACCCCACCGAGCGGTAGGCCCTCGCCACCCGCTGTGCAATGGCCCTTTGGGGCCTGCGGATGGCGGAGGCGTTCTCCCTCCTGTGGAGGGAGTCCGCCCAGATAGGAGCCCCGTAAAGGGCCATACTCTTAAGGATGCCGGCATACAGCTGCCGGCATCGCGCCTTCGGCCCTCCCAGGTTCGGGAGGAGCCACGAGAGGGCCCCCGCTGCCTTCAGCAGGCGCGTCGACAGCCCGCTGAAATGCGGGCCGAAGCGCCACCTGCTGTCCAACACAAGGCCCAGATATTTCATCTGGGCCTTCACCTCTACTTGGACGCCCGCTACAACAATGCGGGCGTCCGGGGGGACCCGCTGCCGAGGCCCGTGGAAGAACACGGCCTCGGTCTTATGCAGGGCCACCGTCAGCCCTAGGCGGCGGATCCTACCTGCGACTAAGGATCCGCCAGCCGAGGCCAAATTGGCCGCCTCCCTAAAACTCCCCCCTCGGGCAGTGAGGAGAGTGTCATCCGCATAACAGATGACACTCGTGCCACGAAGGAGGGACCCGCGCAGGAGCCAGTCGAATCCGATGTTCCACAGGAGTGGACCTAGGACCGACCCCTGCGGAACACCAGACTCCGCCCTGTACCTCCGCAGTCTGGCAGACCTGTCTACGAGGAGGACCGCTCGGTCCTCCAGGTAGTCTGCCAACACTGCCCGCAGATATTGAGGCACTCCGTGATAGCGGAGTGCCTCTAAGATGGTCGAGTGGGGAACGGAGTTAAACGCATTGGCGATGTCGAATGACACCGCCAACACTCCGTCCCCTGCCTCGACCGCCTCCCTCACTTGGCCCTTCAAAAGGGCCAATGCGTCGACCGTCGAACGCCCCTTCCGGAAACCGAATTGGGCGTCCGACAGGTCCGGCCCCACCTCCCGCAGGAGGCCATTCACCCGGGTGGCGATGATCCCCTCAAACAATTTACCGACCTCGTCGAGCAGAACGACGGGCCGGTATGCCGAGGGGGAATCCACCGGGCGTCCCTCCTTCCGAAGGAGGCACAATCGTCCCTCCTTCCACGGTTTCGGGAACCTCCCAGTCGTAAGACACGCACTGAAGAGGTCCCGAAACCTGCCCTCCATTTGGGTGGCCGCAATGGCCACCACCGCTGCGGGGACGCCGTCCGGTCCGGGGGCCGTCCTCTTCCCGTGGAGGCGTAAGGCCGCCGCGCGGAGCTCCGCCACCGCCACTGGAGGGATCTCCTCCTCCGGCGGGGCCACCCCCCGCGGGGGGTGCATCACTGGAGGGGCGAAATCGGTCCTGCACGGAAACAGGGACCGAACCACCACATCCAGCAACGCCGGCTCCAGGGTCTCCGTCAGTGGGGGGCCACAGGGGCGCAGTTTGTTCCGCGCCGCCTTGTATGGCCTCCCAAATGGGTCCCCGTCGAGACCCTCCAGCATCTCGGCCTTCGCCGAGTCGTCGGCGGCACGCATCTCCGACCTAAGGACCTCCTTGGCCTCCACGTACGCGGCGTAGAGGAGGTCCTCGTTGGCGAGGTCGCGAACGCTGCGCCGCCGACTCCGCGCGTAGGCCCTTCTGGCCGCCACGCAGGCGGCCCGGAGCCCTGCCAACTCCTCCGTCCACCAATAAACGGCGCGACGGGGAGGCGGGCGGCGAGACCGAGGCATGCTGGTGTCGCACACCTCGGTCAGGGAACCCCGCAACTGGACCGCTGCGGCGTCCACGTCCAGGACTTGGACAGGAGGCGCGAGCCAGTCCTGGACTAACGCCGCCTCCTCAGCCGCCTCGCGATCCAGGCGGGTGAGGGACCACCGCGGGAAGGGGGACTGACCCGAGTGGGCTGTCCCCCGAGGGCTCCCGGTGGAGACGTCGAACCGCACGTAACGATGGTCGGACAACGTCTCCACCATCTCCACCCGCCAGTTCACGACGCGGGCGGCCAGCACGGGGGTGGCGAACGAAACGTCCACCACTGACCCTCCCCGTTGCCGCACACACGTCTGAACTGTCCCTCTGTTTAAGAGGGACACGCCTGTCGACGCCGCCCAAAACTCGACGGCGCGACCCCGGACGTTGCAAGTCGCGGCCGGGTTGCCCCAGGCCGCCGACTTGGCGTTCAGGTCGCCCAACACGGCGACCTGGCGTGGCGCCGCCCGACCGACCACTGCGGTGAGGACCTCGAGAAAGATCTCGAAGTCCGCAAGGGGTCGGTTAGGGGAGAAATACACGCCCACCAGGGCTATCTCTCCCCACGCGGCGGCCACGTATCCCGGTCCCCTCTCTAAGAGCGAGAGGGGTGGGGAGTCCGTGGAAGACCGCGCTACCACTGCCACTGAGCCGTCCGGATCACCCAGCCACCTGCCAGGGACCGAGTACGGCTCAGCGACCACCGCTACGTCCACCAACCACTCGGCCATGGTCTGCATCAGCAGATCCTGGGCCGCTCTGCAGTGGTTGGTGTTGGCCTGAAGGATGCGATGTTTGGCCCTATCCATTAATCGGACATCGCACCCCCCTCCGCAGCCGCCGATGTACTGGGCACCGGATCGGCGGTGGCAACGGCAGGCCGGGTCAGCGCCTGCATTTTGCCCTTCTTGGGGGGAGGCTTGCAGCTCCTCCCCTTCATAACATGATCCGCGGGGCGGCCACTGGCGGCGCACACGGCACAGTGCGGCGTGGTGGCCTCGCAAGCGGCGGACTTGTGTCCGACCTTGCCGCAGCGGTGGCATGTGTCCCTCCCACCGCAACGGCGACTCCTCAAGTGCCCGGACCACACCCGTGCTGAACCCGACAAGAAGCCGTCCCTTGGCGAGGACGACTTTGGCGGCGGCGACCGGGCACTCAAGGCGCATGGTGCCCATGCCGCCGCGGCCGGGTCTGATGCCCCGACCTTGCACTGCTGCGGCGCTGCAGCCTCCAGCCGCCGCGACCGCCGCCACCACCTCCTCCTTGGTGACCGAATCATCCAGATCGGACACCTCCAGGCCTGCGGACTTCACAGGCCTGACCACCTTGGCCACGTCCGCGATGACCTCCTGCAGTTTTTCTGCGAAGAGGTCCGCGTTGGCGCCGCCCTTAGCCCCCGGGAACTCGAATATTCGAGCCCCGGTTTGAGTTTGGCGGCACGCGATCTTGTCGATCCCCAGTTGGGTGGGATCGACTTTGGCGCGCGCCCGCGTCATTATTGACGCGTACGTCTCACCGCGCTCCTCAGCCTCCGCGGTGAGCGTCACCACGACGGCAGCGGATTTGGGAGCAACCAATTTGGGTTTGCTCCCACCGGCGGGGGCCCGATTAGCTGCGGGAGCAGCGTTTGCGGGTTTGGGGGCCGACTTCTTGCCTTTCCCCTTCCCCTTTCCCTTGCCCGTGGACTGAGACGGGCCGGGAGGGGCGCTGGCGGGGACGGCAGGGACGGCCGTCGCCTTCTTCTTAGCCTTGCCCTTCTTCTTCTTTCCAACCACCTTCGTCCACTTTGGCTGGTTGGACGGGGTAGTGGAGGGTAGGAGGGCGTCCTCTGGGTTTGAGGACGGCGCCGGCTCGCGCGGCTTGACTGCCGCGGGCAGCCGCTCGCGCGGCTTGATTGCCGCGGGTGGCCGTTCGTCCGCCGCAAGTGGCGGGCGAAGCCGCTTTTCCGGCAGGAGCCGGTCCTCGATGCCTGCGAAGCAGGCACGAGTGAAGGCCCTTTCCTCCATCACGACCTTGCGGATGATATCCTCAAGGTTGGAGGGGGGGAGGGCCTCAGCCGCAGGTCTCGGCTCGGCTTGTTGAGGCCGGGCCGTGGCTTTAACCGCGGGCCTCGGCTCGGCTTGTTGAGACCGGGCCGTGGCTTCAGAACCTAACCTAACCTAACCTTTTTTTTTTTTTTTTTTTTTTTTTTTTTTTTTGACGCGGGGGAAATCTTCGAAAGATCCCCGGGAGCTGTGGGGCTCGACCGGGGTATGTGGGATTCTTACCCACTAAAACCCCCGCGGCTGTCGCATCGGCACATGAGAGGGGGAACCCCAGGGCTCTCCGGTGGGATCTGCACCAGGGGCCCCTCAGTGCCTTGCCTTTGAGCCCGCCGCCGGGGGGCGCATTGTAGCCCCCCGGGAACCTGTCACGGTGCTCACGGGGACGGGGGTCGCAACCCCGCCGCCGTCCTCCTCGGAGTCACCGCCGTACTCAATGGACGCTCAAGGGGCCCACACCCCGAGCGTCCAGCGACTCCGAAGGTTGCCCATTGTTTATAGCCCCGGGCTCAGGGCTGGGGAGCGAGACGTTGGGCGGCCGCTTGACGCGGCCTGCGCCTTCGTCGCCGAGCGGGATCAGCGCGTTCGCGTTCCCGCTCAGCGGCCTCCTTCTGGGACATGACAGTCTCACAGAAGGCGGCCATCGCTCCCCACGCCGCATCCCCGGACAGCATAGCCGACACTACGCTGCCCAGGGAGAGGTCCGATCCGATGACTGCGACCAGGTCTCGACGCTCCAACGACCACGCGGGGCAAGCCTCCAGCGTGTGTTGGGCGGAGTCAGACTGGTCGCAGTGGAAGCATCTCGTCGTCGCTTCACGTCCGATCTTATGCAGATAATCACCGAAACAACCGTGACCGGTGATTATCTGCGTAAGCCTATAGGTGAGTCGTCCACTCCGTCGCTGTATCCAGGCTTCGAGATGCGGCAGGAATGCCTCAACGACGCGTTTGCGCGCTATGTGCTCCGGCTGGAGCCGCTCGCGCCACGTCGTGAGAGCGATGTGTCGTTCCTGCCGCTTAACCTAACCTAACCTTTTTTTTTTTTTTTTTTTTTTTTTTTTTTTTTGTTGACGCTGGGAAAAATGCGTTACGCATACCCTCTCGTTGGGGGACGAGAGGGTTATGTGGGACTCCCCCGGCTAGCCCGGGTATACCCACTAAACAACCCAGCGGCACTCCCGCATCGTCTTCATGGAGGGGAACTGGGAAACTGGCAGAGCCTTAACATCCAGTCCCCCGCCGACGACCGCCCGCTTTTACAGCGGGGCCCGCACGCCCCTCCCTACGAGGAGGGGCCCGGAAATGACCGCGAGTGCTCGGTCATTCCCGCCGACGGTGGTGGTGAATTGTGCAGTGCAGGAGAAGGCGCCCCCGCGCCAGTCTCCCGCTATTCACCACCGGGGAGGAGGAGACGCTGATCGTACAGCCGTCTCACTCTTCCCCTTCTCCGCCTGCGGAGCGGCGCCGCGAGGGGATCATCCTCCCGCGCGCGCTCCGCTGCCTCTTTCTGCGAGATCACGTCCTCGCAGAAAGAGGCGACCGCCGACCAGGCCGCCTCGCCCCCCAGCATGGACAGAACCACGCCGGGCAGCGAGAGGTCCGGCCCCACTACCGCAGTCAGACCGCGGCGCAGCTCAGACCAGGCCGGGCACACCTCGAGGGTGTGCTGTGCCGAGTCCTCCGCCGCGCCGCAGTCGTAGCACGCGGCGGCCTCCTCCCTCCCAATCCGGTGCAGGTACGATCCGAAGCATCCATGCCCGGTCAGCACCTGCACCAGACGGAACGAGAGGAAGCCGTGGGGCCGCTCGAGCCATCCCTGAAGGACTGGCCCGAGCGCGTCCAATGTTCGGCGGCCGAAGGTGGCAGAGGCGAGGTCCTCCGTCCAATGATGGACGATTGCGGCCCTCGCCTCCCGCCGGACGGCCTCCCGCTCCTCCGCGGCGGGGGGCGCATTGAGCGCCCTACGCCGCGCCGACCACTCGTACACCCTAGCCAGCACCCACGCCTCGATCTCCCAAGGAGGGGTGCCGGCCAGGGCGCACGCCGCCGCGAACCCCACCGAGCGGTAGGCCCTCGCCACCCGCTGTGCAATGGCCCTTTGGGGCCTGCGGATAACCTAACCTAACCTAACCTAACCTTTTTTTTTTTTTTTTTTTTTTTTTTTTTTTTTTTTTTTTTTTTTTTTTTTTTTTTGTTGACGAGGGGGAAATGCTCTTTCGCGGGCCGACCGACTCGAGATGCTCGACGAGGCGATGAGCGATTATTCGCTCGAAGAGCTTTGCCACCTCGTCGAGCAGGACTATAGGGCGGTACGCAGCAGGCGCGTCCGCCGGCCGTCCTTCCTTCTTAATCAGAACCAGTTTCCCGGTCTTCCACCTTCGCGGAAACTGGCCTTGTTCTAGGCGAGAGGGGGAGAGGCCTTCTTGGCTGGCTTTGGAGCCTGCTTCGGCTGAGGTGGCTGCTTCGCCTGGGCCCTCTTTCGCCGCCGTCGCTTGCGAGTAACGGTCTCCCAATCGCCGTCCTTTGGCTTGGGAGCCGCCACTGGTGCGCTGGAAGGAGCTGGAGTTGGTGCTCGCTTCGCCATTCGCTCCTTTCGCACTCGCTGCCTGCTGGCTCTGCCCTCCTTCACCTCCTGTGATTTAGAGGGACCTGCAGGGGCCAGTGGAGCAGTGGGGGCCCGGGTCTGCACTGTTGCAGCGTGTTCTCGCCGGGCGTCCGCCGCCAGTGGTGGCCGCAACCGTTTCTCCGGAAGCAGCCGATCCTGGATACCGGCCAGCTTCGCGTCCATCATGCCCCCGATTTGGAGCATGACCTCTCGCACCAGCTCATCCTTCTCCGTAGGGCGGTGTGAAGATGCCGAGACTCGTCCCTTCTGGACGTGCGTGTCAACACCGCTCTGCCTCTCCTCATAGAGGTCCGCCCTGATCTCCGCCAGTTCTCGCCTGAGCTGCGCCACTTCGGCAGACAGGCGCGAGTTCGCAGCCTGCAGCTTTCTCGTTTCCTCAGTAGAGGTGCGGGAAATGAGCACCTCAGTGACCTCTTTAATTGAGGTCACGGCCTTCTTCAGGGCTCCCTGAAGTTCACCCTTCAGGCCCTTGGATACTCGGGCGACCTTCGATATGGTCTCTGTGGCCGCCTCTACCTGCTCTCGCAGGGCCCCAGTCGTTTTTTCATCGACGTCCATTTCAGCCGATGACGACGGTTCAACCTGCTTGGTCACTCTTAATGCAGAGGCGCGCTTGCTGGCGGCGGCAATCTCTGCCTCCTGCTCGAGCTGCGCTCTTTCGGCCTCTGCAAGAGCCTGTTTTGCCTTATGTAGGCCTACGTACTGCCCAGTAGTGGGAGGGCGGCCTCTGCCGCGCTTTGTCGGGGCCGCCGAACCACTGTTGTCTCTTCCGGTGTGGGAGGTGACACTAACACGAGAGTCGTCCGTCTCTCCTTCGGTAGTGTCGCCCTCTTGACGCTTTAAAAAGCGCCCTTGTACGTCTCTCGGCTGCGCCGATCGCACCGCCTGCACTTTGTAGGCTGGCTCCTCCTCTTCGCTCGAGGATGCATGGTCCGAGCGGATCTCACTTCTGGAGCGAGAACGTTGGCTCCATAGCCTGGAGTTAGGCCGCTGAGCGACCTCCAAGCTTGGTCCCGCTGCTGGTTGATCAGCGCGGGGATCTGAGCCACTTTGGCTCTCCACTTCGGTGGCCGAAGCCACAAGGTTTGGGGTTTTTGTTTTATCTTCCATAACTGTTCCCACGAGTATGGGTGAAGAGTATCATCCCGCGCAGAGCACCCTGTACGCGGGAGGGTGGATTTAGGAGTTTTACGTGCCCCAGGGTCCACAGGTACCGGGACACGGACTCGCAGTAGCTGCCAGAACTCCGATCGGCCACTCATCCCCTCAGGCTGCGGCGCCCCTTGGGATTCGGGTATTTTTTATAGTGGTTTACGTCCACGCAGGCCCAGCCGATAAAGGCCAGGCCCCCCGGTCCGCGTAGGCCTCCTGCCATCGTTGCGGATTACGAGTTGACCGGCAGTGGCCAGAAATGGGCCGTGTCCGGAGGCAGTGCAAGTGCACACCGGACCCGCCGCTCCTCCACGAATGCCCAGTTTGGGCCCTCAGGGCGGAATAGAACCCGCTACGGGACAAAACCCGACGCCGAAACGAAGGGACTAAGCCCGACCCATCTCTTGGGGACAGAACCCCGTCCGTCCGGTGGCAGCAACGCCGCGTGCACTTGGCACAACACCGCACGGCCTTCAACGTGGGGGTCAGAACCCCAACACTGTCCGGTGGCAGCTACGCTGCGTGCGCCTGGCACAGCACCGCACAGATGGGGACAGAACCCCGGGAAACACAAAGGAGAGAGGAAAGGAAAAGAAAGGATTTGGGTTCCCCGCATCACAAGTCCCCTCTCATCGTGAGAGGGATACCCGGAGCAGGGATAACCCTTGGGGATGGGAGAGGAGTAGAGGGATGGGAAAGGAAGGGACGTAGGCTATTCGCCATCGGGCAACAGACTTCCGAGGGAAACTCAGGAAGTCTGTTGCCCGATGCCCAGGGTACACCACGTGGAGGTTGCCTACACCGTACCCCCAACCTTTTTTTTTTTTTTTTTTTTTTTTTTTTGACGAGGGGGAAATGCTCTTTCGCATACCCGTTGCCTGGGCGGAGGCAACGGGTTATGTCGGGCCGTCCGACTAAAACCCCCCCGGTGTCCTCATCCGCTTTGTGTGGCGGGCCCCGGGAACTTACGTTGTACACGTCCGGTTCCCGCCAGCGGGCGTCCTTGCGGACTCTTCTTGGTCTGTGGGTGTATAAAGCCCACAGACACGTCCGCGGGTGTATAAAGCCCGCAGACTCCTCCTCCGGTAGGCGTGCTGGGACACACCAGCACGCCTTCCTACGCGGGGGCGATCACTCGCTGTGCGTAGGCAGCAGTCCACCCGTCTGCTGCCCGCACTTCCCCGCTACGGGGGCATGAGGTCGGCGTTGGCCCGCCTCCTGCGCCCAGGCCTCCTGCGCCGGCGCGGATCAGCGAGAGGATCATTCTCCCTGATCCGCTCCGCCGCCTCCTTCTGCGCCATGACACGTTCGCAGAAGGAGACCACCGCCTCCCAAGATCTCTCGCTGCCGGTCATGGCCATGACGACGGCCGGCAGCGACAGATCGCCTCCAATTACGGCGCGCAGCGAGCTGCGCTCCGCCTCCCACGCCGGGCAGACCTCGAGCGTGTGCTGCGCCGTATCTTCGGCACAGCCACACTCGTGGCAGCCAGGGTTCGCCTCCCTTCCGGCTATTTTGTGCAGGTATCTGCCGAAGCAACCGTGCCCCGACAGTACCTGCACCAGGCGGAAGGTAGGCGTACCGTATTTTCGGTGCACCCACTCCTTTAGGACCGGGCGCACCGCCGATATGGTCCAGTGGTCGGCGGTAGGTTCCGCCAGCCGCTCCTGCCATCTGTGGAGGGCCAATTCCTGGGCCTCCACTCGCCAACGCCCGACTTCGGCTAGAGGTGCACGGCCGCCCCGGCTTCGCGCTTCTGCGCTCTGCCGGTATAGCGTTGCCAGCACCTCCGCCTCCAGATCCCAGGGTGGGATCCCCGCCAGTACGGTCGCCGCCTCATAAGATACGGTGCGGTAGCCCCGTATCACCCTGACCGCCATGACCCGCTGCGCTTGGCGCAGCAGAGCCCTAGTCTTGGCGGTCAGGGCGTCCGCCCACACAGGCGCGCCGTACAAGGCCATTGATAGCACCACCCCAGAATATAGGCGCCGGCAAGTTGAGCCCGGGCCTCCCACGTTCGGCAGCAGCCGCGACAGAGCCGCCGCCACCCTCACCAACCTCGGAGCGAGATCCCCGAAGTGGTCAACAAACTTCCACCGCGAGTCGAGGACGAGGCCCAGGTATTTCATCCGGGCCCCGACCGCGACCGCGGCGCCACCGACGATAATTCGGGCCCCCGAGGGCGGCCTCCTCCGAGGTCCATGAAAGCACAAGACCTCGGTCTTCTCCAGGGCCACCCTCAGGCCCAGCCGTCCTATCCTGTCGACCACTTCGGCGGTCCCGCTCTCGGCCAGACTGGCCGCCTCCTCAAACGTGCCCCCTGAGGCACAGACAAGAGTGTCGTCCGCGTAGCAAACGACCTGGAGCCCGCGGTGTAAATGGCCGCGGAGCACCCAGTCGTATCCGATGTTCCACAGGAGTGGGCCGAGCACAGACCCCTGCGGAACACCGCACACTACGTGACGGCGCAATAGGCGACCGTCACCGTCGACGCAGACGACACTCCTCTCCTCAAAGTACGAGCCCACGACTCGCCGCAAGTATTCGGGCACCCGGTGATAGACCAGGGCCTCCGACACACAACTGTAGGGCAGGGTGTTGAACGCGTTGGCGATGTCAAGAGACACCGCCAACAGCACCCCGCCCTCCGCAACCGTTTCCTCCGAGAGGGTCTTGACGCGCAAGATCGCGTCGACTGTCGACCGACCCCCTCGGAAACCAAACTGGGCGTCGGAGAGCCCCGGTCCAACGTCGTCAAGGTGCCGGACGATTCGGGCAGCGAGCACACGCTCGAAAAGCTTGCCCGCTTCGTCCAGCAACACTATCGGCCGATACGCCGACGGCGAGTCGTGGGGACGTCCCTCCTTCCTCAGCAGCACCAATCGCCCCTCCTTCCAGATCTTCGGAAACTGCCCAGACACCAAACAAGCGTCGAGCAGTCTCCGAAAACGGTCTCCGAGGGCATCCAGGGCAGTAACCAACACCTGCCCCGGCACACCATCGGGTCCGGGCGCCTTCTTCGCCTTCAGCCTCAGGACTGCCGCGTCGAACTCGTCAGCCGCAATGGCTGGAATTTCTTCGACGCGGCTGATGCGGTCCTGAGGTTCAGCCATCGTTGGTGGCTCATGTGCCGGTCTGTCCGGGAACAATGCGGACACCACCTCCGACAGGAAGGCCGGTTGAAGCGACTCAACTACCGGGGACGTCTGGCCGCGCAGCTTTTTGCGCGCAGCCCTATATGGACGTCCCCATGGGTCTCTCTCCAGCCCAGCCAACATCTCCTCCCTGCCTAGCTCCTTCGAGTTTAGGATGGCCAGCTGCCAGGGACTCTCTGGCCGCGTTGAGCAGCTCGTGCAGCCGGTCCTCCTCGTTGTGGTTTCGGGGGCGGCGCCTACGTTGCCGTGTGTAGGCCCGCCGCGCCGCCACGCACGCCCTGCGTAGCTCCGCGATTTCCGCCGACCACCAATACACCGCCCGCTTCCGGGGTATGTGCCCGGTGCGGGGCATGGCGGAATCGCAGACGCTGGAAAGTGCCCCCCGAAACCACACCGCCTCGGTGTCCACCTCCACCTCCCCAGGCAGTGTGACCCACGCCTGGACAATTGATGCCTCGATGAGGGCATCTCGGTCCAGGCGGCTTTGGCTCCACCTGGGGAAGTAATCCCGGCCTCTAAGTCGCCGGCTGTTCCCGGCCCCTCCTCGGGCGGAGACATCAAATCGAATATATCGGTGATCCGATAGTGTCTCCACCCCTTCGAGAACCCGCCACTCTCTGACCCGCTCTGCGACAGCAGGGGAGGCGAACGAAACGTCCACTATCGATCCCCCCCGCTGGCGCACGCATGTGAGGACGGATCCGCGGTTCAAGATAGAGAGGCCTAGAACAGCCAGCCACTCTTCGAGCACCTCGCCACGCGCGTCGGTGGCCACTCCTCCCCACGCCGTCGACTTGGCGTTGAGATCCCCCAAGACGAATACCGGCAGCGGTGAGACACGTCGCACCGCCGCCCCAACCTCGTCGAGGAAGATCTCGAAGTCGGCCAGCACTCGGTTCGGCGAGAAGTAGACCCCGACGAGCGCAACGCCAGCCCACTCCACCACCACGTACCCCCGGCCTCTGTCCCGCGTGGACAGGTCAGTCGCCCCCACGATCGCCACGGTGCCCGTAACGTCCCCCGACCAGTTAGACCGATCGGGGACAAAATAGGGCTCCGCGACTACAGCAACATCGATCAACCACTCCGCCATGGACTGCAACAAGAGATCTTGTGCGCCGGCGGAGTGGTTGAGATTACCCTGCAGAATTCGGTGGAGGCGACTAAGGTCCATCGACGGGTTCCGAAACCTCCTCCATGGGGACCGATGAGGGCTTTAGCAAAGCCTTCTGGATGCCCTTCACTTTGGCCGCAGCGGCTGGGCAATTTTTACTGCCCGCCAAGTGAGCTGCTGGCTTTTTGGCCGCTTCACACACAGAGCAGCGTGGCTCTGCAACACACGCCCCAGACTTATGTCCGGGGCGGCCACAGCGGTGACACTCGCTGCTGCGGTCCACTTCAGCCGGGCAACAAATACCTACATGGCCGGTCCGCAAACACCGGTAACACATAGTGGGCCGGTCCGGCAGGAGGGATACATTAACCGTATCCCAGCCCACCGCCAATTGACCAACGCCAGCGACCTTTTTGGCCGGAGCCACTGGACAGCGCACCCAAGTGGACCCCAGTCTTGCACCCCCGTCAAACCTAATTGGCCCAACCTTCACGTCGGCTTCCGAACAGGCCCCAGCACGCACTACCGCGGCCACCACATCCACCGCAGTCACCGAATCGTCCAGGCCCGACAAACGCAGACATGCGCATTTGCTGGGCCTAGCGACGCGGACGTCTGCAGCGTTGAGCGACTGTTTTAGTCGCTCGGCAAGGGCATCCGCCTTCGGCCCACTAGTGGCACCTGGCACCTCTAAAATGCGGGCACCAGTGGCCGCCCTCCGACAACGTAGGCTCTCGATACCGAGGCTGGCAATTTCAATTTTTTGCCTTGCCTCGGTTAAAACCCTCGCGTAACTAACGCCCCGCTCCTCCGCACCAGGCTGCAGCGTGATGACGACTGCAGCCGATCGCGGAGCGCGGAGCTTCGTTTTGGCCGGCTGGCGCGATTTTGGTGCATCCGCTTTCGGAGCACCCCGACCTCCACGTTTCCTTTTACGCCGCTTGCGGCGAACAACCTTGGTCCAGCCGTTTTCAGCAGACTCCGTCTGTTGAGACGCCTGCTCTGCGGGTCTAGCCTCCTCGTCACTGGCTTTCCTAGGCACCGTCCGCTGCGGTTGTGCTCTCCGCGGCTGCTCCGGCTGCAGCTTTTGTTGCTGTGGTGCTGGCGTAGGTTTCTGAGCCCTCTTAGGTGGCGCATCAGCCTTTGATTGGTCTGATGTGCCAGGTTTTGGCGCAGGACCAACTCTCACGACCCGTCCCGCAGGCGCCGTCCGATCCGAAGAACGGAGGTCCGCCGCAAGAGGCGGCCGCAGGCGCGGTTCTGGGCCCACTCGTAGCCCGAGACGCTCAAGAACTGCCGTTTGGCGTTCCTCAAACGCCTCGAGCCGCGCGCTCACCATGGTCCCGATTTGGACCATCGCAGCACGCATCCAATCGTCTAGACGGTCATCGCCAGCGGTTTCAGCCACCATTCGAGACGGTCCAGCTCTTGTAAGCTCCGCTCGTAGTTCCCTCATCCCCTGACGGAGGTCTACAATTTCCTCCTGCTGGCGTTTGGTCAGGTCCTCTAACCGCTGATTTTGAGCCTGCAGGAGGGCTATCTCGTCTGAGGTGGACCTATTCTGGATTTTACTATCCGCCTCTTTGATTGATATGGCGGCATTCTTAATAGCACGCTGACACGTGCCCTTAAGATTGCCGCTCTTTGCAACCACTTCTAGGATGACTGCCACGTCGTCGTTAACTCTCCGGTGAAGAGCCGACAACGGTGGGTCATCAGTAGGGGCGGAGGTGCTTATGCCCAACTCCGCCCTCTTTTCCTCGTCCTGTGTGACCGTCCGAGCCATCTTGTCCTCGAATGTCTTCTTCCTGGACCCTGGATCAGGACGTGCCTTCGTCTTGCCGGCATAAGTTGCCGTCGCCGAGTTATAAACCAGCGACAGCCGCGACCGGTCTGATTCGCTTTCCGACATCACCACAGGAGGTGGTGTGTTTGGGCGTTTCAGAAAACGCCCCCTCTGATCACGCGCCAGTGTGGCAGAGGTCGCCGATGAACGGCCGCGCCCCTGCCTGGCAGTGGAAAGTTTTCTAGGCGCCCTTAGGGGGTCAGCACTAGAGGCCGATTCCGACCCTGACTTACGAACTCTGGATCTAGACCTGGAACGTTTTGGCCCCTTGTCAGCCCAGAATTTCGATGGGTCATTCGCATCTTCGATTGCAGGTTCTGCACAGTCAGCAGCGGAGTCAGCGGAGTCGGAATCCACCAACACTGGACTCACACGACGCCGCCTTTCTTTCGCCACTTTTCCCTTCTTTTTGGACTTAGTCCGCTTTGCGTTTTTACACGCACCTTCCTCTAGGACCATTCCGTCCTCACTACCAATCTCATAACCGGTAGTTATCCTTCTTCCTTCAGCCTTTCCAAGAACCTCAGGTCCTTTCCTGGCTTCCCTAACTTCACCTCCAACTAGAGGCGCGTCCGCGGACGCAAGACTGTTTTTGCCCCCCCCAGAATACGAGGGGCAGCCAGAACCTTCTCCTGCCGAAGCAGCAGTCGGTTCTGGGAGGGATTCTCCGGCCTTGCCGGTACCCTCCTGGGGTAAAATCTTCAAAACAGCCTGTTCCATCATAAATCCTTTTTAGGGTTTGGTCCCTATAACTGCTAGTGGCGGGGTTTAGCCCCCCCGCGTTTCAGGGTACTCGCACAGTACTTTCCCCGTCAGGCAGAGCCGGCCTGCCTCTCGTCGCCGGCTAAAGCACACCCACAATCACGCACACATTCACACAAAACCAGGAAACACAAAGGAAAGGGGAAAGGAAAAGAAAGGATTTGGGTTCCCCGCATCACAAGTCCCCTCTCAACGTGAGAGGGATACCCGGAGCAGGGATAACCCTTGGGGATGGGAGAGGAGTAGAGGGATGGAAAAGGAAGGGACGTAGGGAACGTTGGCCATTCGGCCACTACCCCACCCACGGTGTGATTTTTGCAAGTGGTTGTCTCCACCGGACCCCCAGGAAAGGAAAGGAAGAAGAAAGGAAGGAATAAGGAGGGAGGATAAGGAAAAGGATAAGAAGGTGGGAACACATGAGCCGCTTCGACCGAAGTCAGGGGCGCCTCGACCCTCGGGATTTGGTCCACGCCGACCGCTCACGCAAGTCGGACTCTCCACTCGGAGAGCTCCCCTATCCGCCACCCGGGGGACGCGCCACTGAGCGGACTCCCGAACCGCTCGCGGACCGTACCCCCAACCTAACCTTTTTTTTTTTTTTTTTTTTTTTTTTTGTTGACGCTGGGAAAAATGCGTTACGCATACCCTCTCGTTGGGGGACGAGAGGGTTATGTGGGACTCCCCCGGCTAGCCCGGGTATACCCACTAAACGACCCAGCGGCACTCCCGCATCGTCTTCATGGAGGGGAAACTGGGAAACTGGCAGAGCCTTATCATCCAGTCCCCCGCCGACGACCGCCCGCTTTTACAGCGGGGCCCGCACGCCCCTCCCTACGAGGAGGGGCCCGGGAATGACCGCGAGTGCTCGGTCATTCCCGCCGACGGTGGTGGTGAACCGTGCAGTGCAGGAGACAAGGCGCCCCCGCGCCAGTCTCCCGCTATTCACCACCGGGGAGGAGGAGACGCTGATCGTACAGCCGTCTCACTCTTCCCCTTCTCCGCCTGCGGAGCGGCGCCGCGAGGGGATCGTCCTCCCGCGCGCGCTCCGCTGCCTCTTTCTGCGAGATCACGTCCTCGCAGAAAGAGGCGACCGCCGACCAGGCCGCCTCGCCCCCCAGCATGGACAGAACCACGCCGGGCAGCGAGAGGTCCGGCCCCACCACCGCAGTCAGACCGCGGCGCAGCTCAGACCAGGCCGGGCACACCTCGAGGGTGTGCTGTGCCGAGTCCTCCGCCGCGCCGCAGTCGTGGCACGCGGCGGCCTCCTCCCTCCCAATCCGGTGCAGGTACGACCCGAAGCATCCATGCCCGGTCAGCACCTGCACCAGACGGAACGAGAGGAAGCCGTGGGGCCGCTCGAGCCATCCCTGAAGGACTGGCCCGAGCGCGTCCAACGTTCGGCGGCCGAAGGTGGCAGAGGCGAGGTCCTCAGTCCAATGGTGGACGATTGCGGCCCTCGCCTCCCGCCGGACGGCCGGTATGCCGAGGGGGAATCCACCGGGCGTCCCTCCTTCCGAAGGAGGCACAGTCGGCCCTCCTTCCACGGTTTCGGGAACCTCCCAGTCGTAAGACACGCACTGATGAGGTCCCGAAACCTTTCCTCCATTTGGGTGACCGCAATGGCCACCACCGCTGCGGGGACGCCGTCCGGTCCGGGGGCCGTCCTCTTCCCGCGGAGGCGTAAGGCCGCCTCGCGGAGCTCCGCCACCGCCACTGGAGGGATCTCCTCCTCCGGCGGGGCCATCCCCCGCGGGGGGTGCATCACTGGAGGGGTGAAATCGGTCCTGCACGGGAACAGGGACCGAACCACCCCATCCAGCAACGCCGGCTCCAGGGTCTCCGTCAGTGGGGGGCCACAGGGGCGCAGTTTGTTCCGCGCCGCCTTGTATGGCCTCCCAAATGGGTCCCCGTCGAGACCCTCCAGCATCTCGGCCTTCGCCGAGTCGTCGGCGGCACGCATCTCCGACCTGAGGACCTCCTTGGCCTCCACATACGCGGCGTAGAGGAGGTCCTCGTTGGCGAGGTCGCGAACGCTGCGCCGCCGACTCCGCGCGTAGGCCCTTCTGGCAGCCACGCAGGCGGCCCGGAGCCCCGCCAACTCCTCCGTCCACCAATAAACGGCGCGACGGGGAGGCGGGCGGCGAGACCGAGGCATGCTGGTGTCGCACACCTCGGTCAGGGAACCCCGCAATTGGACCGCTGCGGCGTCCACGTCCAGGACTTGGACAGGTGGCGCGAGCCAGTCCTGGACTAACGCCGCCTCCTCAGCCGCCTCGCGATCCAGGCGGGTGAGGGACCACCGCGGGAAGGGGGACTGACCAGAGTGGGCTGTCCCCCGAGGGCTCCCGGTGGAGACGTCGAACCGCACGTATCGGTGGTCGGACAACGTCTCCACCATCTCCACCCGCCAGTTCAGGACGCGGGCGGCCAGCACGGGGGTGGCGAACGAAACGTCCACCACTGACCCTCCCCGTTGCCGCACACACGTCTGAACTGTCCCTCTGTTTAAGAGGGACACGCCTGTCGACGCCGCCCAAAACTCGACGGCGCGACCCCGGACGTTGCAAGTCGCGGCCGGGTTGCCCCAGGCCGCCGACTTGGCGTTCAGGTCGCCCAACACGGCGACCTGGCGTGGCGCCGCCCGACCGACCACTGCGGTGAGGACCTCGAGAAAGATCTCGAAGTCCGCAAGGGGTCGGTTAGGGGAGAAATATACGCCCACCAGGGCTATCTCTCCCCACGCGGCGGCCACGTATCCCGGTCCCCTCTCTAAGAGCGAGAGGGGTGGGGAGTCCGTGGAAGACCGCGCCACCAATGCCACTGAGCCGTCCGGATCACCCAGCCACCTGCCAGGGACCGAGTACGGCTCAGCGACCACCGCTACGTCCACCAACCACTCGGCCACGGTCTGCATCAGCAGATCCTGGGCCGCTCTGCAGTGGTTGGTGTTGGCCTGAAGGATGCGATGTTCGGCCCTATCCATCAATCGGACATCGCACCCCCCTCCGCAGCCGCCGATGTACTGGGCACCGGATCGGCCTTGACGCGGAGGATCGCGTCAATCGTCGACCGACCCCCCCCGGAATCCGTATTGCGCGTCAGAGAGCCCCGGACCAACATCCTCTAGGTGCCGGACGATTCGGGCAGCGAGCACCCGCTCAAAGAGCTTGCCCGCCTCGTCCAGCAGCACGATGGGCCTATAGGCCGACGGCGAGTCGCGGGGGCGACCTTCCTTCTGAAGGAGGACGAGTCTGCCCTCCTTCCAGATTCTCGGGAACTGCCCGGACACCAGACAGGCGTCGAGCAGTCCCCGAAAACGCTCCTCCAACTCCTCCACCTCCAGGGCTTGCACCCACACCCGGCCGGGGACTCCATCAGGCCCAGGGGCCTTCTTTTTCGCTCTGAGCCTCGAGACTGCTGCGCCGAACTCGTCAGCTGTGATCGCTGGAACGTCGGCAGCAGCTTCACTATGGTCTCGAGGCTCGAACATCTGTGGTGGCTCGTGGACTGGGCTGTCCGGAAACAGGGCCGACACAACTTCCACCAGGAGGTTGGGCTGTAGGGACTCGGCAACAGGGGCCGTCTGGCCGCGCAGCTGTTTGCGCGCGGACCGGTACGGACGACCCCATGGATCTCGATCGAGTCCCGCCAGCATTTCCTCCCGGCCACTCTCCTTGGCACTGAAAATGGCCAGCCGCAGACTATCCCTTGTTGCTTGCAGGACGTCATGCAGCCGGCCTTCCTCCTCCAGGTTCCGAGGACGACGCCTGCGTTGCCGCAAATAATCGCGGCGCTTTGCGACGCAGGTCCGACGTAAGTCCGCGATCTCCACCGACCACCAATACACCGCCCGCTTCCGGGGTATGTGCCCGGTGCGTGGCATGGCGGAGTCGCAGACACTTGTCATTGCCCCTCGGAACCACTGTGCCTCCGTGTCGACCCGTACTTCCCGGGGCGGAGCGAGCCACGCCTGGACAATGGACGCCTCTTTGAGGGCATCTGGGTCCAGGCGACTTTGGCTCCACCTCGGGAAGTAGTTCCGTCCTCTGAGCCGCTGGCTGTTCGTAGGCCCTCTCGGGGCGGAGACGTCAAACCGAATGTATCGGTGATCCGACAGTGTCTCCACCCCCTCGAGTACCTGCCACTCGCTGACCTGCGCAGCGACAGCGGGGGAAGCGAACGTTACGTCCACTATGGACCCTCCCCACTGCCGCACGCATGTGTGGACAGACCCTCGGTTCACTATGGAGAGGCCATGAACAGCCAGCCACTCCTCCACAACATCGCCGCGCGCGTCGGTGGCGACTCCCCCCCACGCCGTTGATTTGGCGTTGAGGTCCCCCATCACGAATACCGGCAGCGGTGAGACACGTCTCACCGCCGCCCCAACCTCGTCGAGGAAGACCTCGAAGTCGGAAAAAATCCGATTAGGGGAGAAATAAACACCGACGATCGCGACGCCAGCCCACTCCACCACCACGTAGCCCCGGCCTCTGTCCCGGATGGACAAGTCAGCCGTCCCCACGATAGCCACGGTACCCGTAACGTCCCCCGACCAGTTGGACCGGTCAGGGACAAAATAGGGCTCCGCGACCACTGCGACATCAATCGACCACTCCGCCATGGTCTGCAGCAAGAGACCTTGCGCACCAGCGGAGTGGTTGAGGTTGCCCTGCAGCATTTTACGGAGACGACTGAGGTCCATCGACGGGTGCCATCTCTACTTCTTGAGGCACCGGCGCAGGTCTTGGGATGACCTTCGCCGTGCCTCTAACCTTCTTAGCTGGGCACTTTTTGCTGCCCGCTAAGTGGTCCGCTTGCTTATTTGCCGCTGCACACACCGAACATCGGGGCGCAGCAGCACACTCCCTTGCCTTATGTCCGAGTTGACCACAGCGGTGACATTCACCGTTGTGGTCCACCTCAGACGAGCAGCGGGCTCCCACATGCCCTAACTGCAGGCAACGGTAACAGCGGTCTGGTTTAGGCTGCAAGAGTGTTACTCGCGCCATATCCCATCCCACTGTTACCTGACCTTTTTCTGCCACCTTTTTGGCGGCGGCCACGGGGCATCGGATCCAAGCGGATCCGATACCTCGTCCCTCTCGGTGAATGGGCCCGCACTTGATTTCCTCTTGAGGACATCCGCCAGCACGAGCGACCGCCGCGATGACCTCTGCGGCAGACACAGAGTCATCGAGCTCCGACACGCGAAGACCCACACATTTTATGGGCCTCGCGATTCGCACGTCGTCGGGGCTCAGCGTCTGCCGCAGCCTCTCTGCTAGTGCGTCCGCTTTTGGGCCGCTAGTAGCCCCCGGGACCTCGAGGACTCGGGCACCGGTTGCCGCCTGCCTACAATGAAGGCCGTCAATTTCGAGCTCGGAAATATTGATATTTTTCCGAGCTTCAGACAGCACCGCAGCATAGCTGACGCCCCGCTCTTCCGCGCCAGGCTGCAGCGTTATTACAACCGCAGCCGAGCTCGGATTGCGGAGCCAACGCTTCTTCCTCTTCCTTTTTCTCTTTTTCTTGCTGGGTGTCCCAGACGCTTTTGGCGTCGGCTGCCCAGCCCCCCCACTTTTCTTCTTACTTTTCCGCTTTTTGCGGACCACTTCCGTCCAGCCACCTTCCTCGGACGCCATCTGGGTGTCAGATGGTTCCCGGTCAGCTGGAGGCACCACAGGCGGAGTTTTTTTGGCGACCCTCTTAGATGGCCCAGGTTTCTCGTTGGAGAGCTGCTGGGCCCTCGATGGTCGCACAGTCACATCTTGCCTTGACGGGCCTGGCTTGGGTGCCACAGGCACACCCTTCTTAGGTGCGCCTGCAGCAGGGCCCCGATTCGCCTCAACAACCCGGTCAGCAGTCCGGGAGTCCGCAGCAAGTGGAGGACGGAGACGCTTCTCCGGGAGGAGACGGTCCTCGTACGCTGCAAGACGGGCGTTAAGCATAGTCCCGACTTGGACCATCACCTCCCGCATCAGCTCCTCCCGTCCTTCTCTGGCCGCTTCAGGGGCCGATTGCTGAGCCGGCTTAGCCGACGCAGCTTTTCGGACTTCCGCCAATTCATTTTGCAGGCGTTTGACTTCAGCCTGCAAAATGGCCACTTCGGTTGGAACCGTTCGTTCCCTGATCTGCGACATCGCCGCTGTGGTGAAGTTGGCAGCATCCTTAAGGACACGCACAAATGTGCCCTTAAGGTTGCCGCTTCTAGCCGCTACCTCCAGCACCAACCCCATTTCCTCCTCGACCCTGTCTTGTAGGGTCGCCAGCGATGGGGCTGTAGAGGGGACGATGCCCAACTCAGCTCTCCTAGCTTGAGCCACTGCAGCTCTTTGGGCGACCTGCTCTTCGGCCTGCCCTCTCACTTCCGAACCAGGACGAGCCTTGGCCACATCGGCAAAGCTCGCCACCGACGACATAGAGCCGTAGGACATGTCCGACTCTTCCCTCTCAATTACTGACGCCGCACTGGGAGGCGGCGTGCCCGGGCGCTTCAAGAAGCGGCCCCGTAAGTCGCGACTTTGAGCCGTTTTAAGGCCGGCTGAAACTCGGCCTCGACCACTCCTGGCAGCAGGCACTTTCGGTGCCGGGCAGTCCTCGTCCGCACTCGAGGCTGAATCTGCCCCCGCATGCATCGAATGAGGTCTGTTGCGCTTTTGCGCAGCCTCCCTCCAAAGCTTCCTCACGGAAGTATCCGCAGTGTCAGTAGAGTCGGACTCTACAACACCCTCCTTTCCATTTTTTGTCCCGCGCAAAGCCTTCGGCTTCGGCGTCGACTTCCTTCTACCTTCCTTTGAACCTTTTCCTTTTCCCGATCCATTAATCCGTTCCTGGGTTAGGTCCCGATCCTTCTCCTCTCCACTCCCAAGAACCTCGGGTCTACTCCCCTTAGGTCCTTTTCCTAACTTCCTTCCTCCGCCTCCTACAAGAGGCGCGTCCGCAGACGCGAGGCAGTTTTTGCCCCCCCCAGAATACGAGGGGCAGCCAGAACCTTCTCCTGCCGAAGCAGCAGCTGGTTCTGGGAGGGATTCTCCGGCCCTGCCGGTACCCTCCTGGGGTAAACTATTTAAACTAACCTTGTCCATAATTTCTCCTGTTCCTTTGAAGGGTGAGGTCCCTTTGGCTGCTAGTGGCGGGGTTTAGCCCCCCCGCGTTTCAGGGTACTTGCACAGTACTTTCCCCGTTAGGCAGAGCCGGCCTGCCTCTCAACGCCGGCTAGAACACACCCACAATCACGCACACATTCACACAATCCCCACACGAACCCCCCTCCCCGTCCCTATGCGTAAATATCCCCAGTCGCATTCCACCTCCAGTCCTCTCTGAAAGCAGAGAGGTACCTTCAGCGCTCCCCCCCGCGACTCCCACCCTCGCCCCGGTTGACCTTTCGGTCCCCTACCCCCGTCCCCCCCACTACCCACCCTAAGGCTTCGTTCGCCACCGAGCAACAGCTGTCCACCCCGAAGAGTGGAGAGATATTACCCGGTGCCCAGGGTACACCATCCCAAGCCCATTGTCCTTCCTCCGGACGTATCCTCGGGAATTACAATGGAACCTAACTAATGGAACCTTTTTTTTTTTTTTTTTTTTTTTGTTGACGCTGGGAAAAATGCGTTACGCATACCCTCCCGTTGGGGGACGAGAGGGTTATGTGGGACTCCCCCGGCTAGCCCGGGTATACCCACTAAACGACCCAGCGGCACTCCCGCATCGTCTTCATGGAGGGGAACTGGGAAACTGGCAGAGCCTTATCATCCAGTCCCCCGCCGACGACCGCCCGCTTTTACAGCGGGGCCCGCACGCCCCTCCCTACGAGGAGGGGCCCGGAAATGACCGCGAGTGCTCGGTCATTCCCGCCGACGGTGGTGGTGAATCGTGCAGTGCAGGAGAAGGCGCCCCCGCGCCAGTCTCCTGCTATTCACCACCGGGGAGGAGGAGACGCTGATCGTACAGCCGTCTCACTCTTCCCCTTCTCCGCCTGCGGAGCGGCGCCGCGAGGGGATCGTCCTCCCGCGCGCGCTCCGCTGCCTCTTTCTGCGAGATCACGTCCTCGCAGAAAGAGGCGACCGCCGACCAGGCCGCCTCGCTCCCCAGCATGGACAGAACCACGCCGGGCAGCGAGAGGTCCGGCCCCACCACCGCAGTTAGACCGCGGCGCGGCTCAGACCAGGCCGGGCACACCTCGAGGGTGTGCTGTGCCGAGTCTTCCGCCGCGCCGCAGTCGTGGCACGCGGCGGCCTCCTCCCTCCCAATCCGATGCAGGTACGAACCGAAGCATCCATGCCCGGTCAGCACCCGCACCAGACGGAACGAGAGGAAGCCGTGGGGCCGCTCGAGCCATCCCTGAAGGACTGGCCCGAGCGCGTCCAACGTTCGGCGGCCGAAGGTGGCAGAGGCGAGGTCCTCAGTCCAATGGTGGACGATTGCGGCCCTCGCCTCCCGCCGGACGGCCTCCCGCTCCTCCGCGGCGGGGGGCGCATTGAGCGCCCTACGCCGCGCCGACCACTCGTACACCCGAGCCAGCACCCACGCCTCGATCTCCCAAGGAGGGGTGCCGGCCAAGGCGCACGCCGCCGCGAACCCCACCGAGCGGTAGGCCCTCGCCACCCGCTGTGCAATGGCCCTTTGGGGCCTGCGGATGGCGGAGGCGTTCTCCCTCCTGTGGAGGGAGTCCGCCCAGATAGGGGCCCCGTAAAGGGCCATACTTTTTAGAATGCCGGCATACAGCTGCCGGCATCGCGCCTTCGGACCCCCCAGGTTCGGGAGGAGCCACGATAGGGCCCCCGCTGCCTTCAGCAGGCGCGTCGACAGCCCGCTGAAATGCGGGCCGAAGCGCCACCTGCTGTCCAACACAAGGCCCAGATATTTCATCTGGGCCTTCACCTCTACTTGGACGCCCGCTACAACAATGCGGGCGTCCGGGGGGACCCGCTGCCGAGGCCCGTGGAAGAACACGGCCTCGGTCTTACGCAGGGCCACCGACAGCCCTAGGCGGCGGATCCTACCTGCGACTAAGGATCCGCCAGCCGAGGCCAAATTGGCCGCCTCCCTAAAGCTCCCCCCTCGGGCAGTGAGGAGAGTGTCATCCGCATAACAGATGACACTCGTGCCACGAAGGAGGGACCCGCGCAGGAGCCAGTCGAATCCGATGTTCCACAGGAGTGGACCTAGGACCGACCCCTGCGGAACACCAGACTCCGCCCTGTAACTCCGCAATCTGGCCGACTTGTCTACGAGGAGGACCGCTCGGTCCTCCAGGTAGTCGGCCAACAGTGCCCGCAGATATTGAGGCACTCCGTGATAGCGGAGTGCCTCTAAGATGGTCGAGTGGGGAACGGAGTTGAATGCGTTGGCGATGTCGAATGACACCGCCAACAATCCGTCTCCTGCCTCGACCGCCTCCCTCACTTGGCCCTTCAAAAGGGCCAATGCGTCGACCGTCGAACGCCCCTTCCGGAAACCGAATTGGGCGTCCGAAAGGTCCGGCCCCACCTCCCGCAGGAGGCCATTCACCCGGGTGGCGATGATCCCCTCAAACAATTTACCGACCTCGTCGAGCAGAACGACGGGCCGGTATGCCGAGGGGGAATCCACCGGGCGTCCCTCCTTCCGAAGGAGGCACAGACGTCCCTCCTTCCACGGTTTCGGGAACCTCCCAGTCGTAAGACACGCACTGAAGAGGTCCCGAAACCTGCCCTCCATTTGGGTGGCCGCAATGGCCACCACCGCTGCGGGGACGCCGTCCGGTCCGGGGGCCGTCCTCTTCCCGTGGAGGCGTAAAGCCGCCGCGCGGAGCTCCGCCACCGCCACTGGAGGGATCTCCTCCTCCGGCGGGGCCACCCCCCGCGGGGGGTGCATCACTGGAGGGGCGAAATCGGTCCTGCACGGAAACAGGGACCGAACCACCCCATCCAGCAACGCCGGCTCCAGGGTCTCCGTCAGTGGGGGGCCACAGGGGCGCAGTTTATTCCGCGCCGCCTTGTATGGCCTCCCAAATGGGTCCCCGTCGAGACCCTCCAGCATCTCGGCCTTCGCCGAGTCGTCGGCGGCACGCATCTCCGACCTGAGGACCTCCTTGGCCTCCACGTACGCGGCGTAGAGGAGGTCCTCGTTGGCGAGGTCGCGAACGCTGCGCCGCCGACTCCGCGCGTAGGCCCTTCTGGCTGCCACGCAGGCGGCCCGGAGCCCCGCCAACTCCTGCGTCCACCAATAAACGGTGCGACGAGGAGGCGGGCGGCGAGACCGAGGCATGCTGGTGTCGCACACCTCGGTCAGGGAACCCCGCAACTGGACCGCTGCGGCGTCCACGTCCAGGACTTGAACAGGAGGCGCGAGCCAGTCCTGGACTAACGCCGCCTCCTCAGCCGCCTCGCGATCCAAACCTAACCTTTTTTTTTTTTTTTTTTTTTTTTTTTTTTTTTTTTGTTGACGCTGGGAAAAATGCGTTACGCATACCCTCTCGTTGGGGGACGAGAGGGTTATGTGGGACTCCCCCGGCTAGCCCGGGTATACCCACTAAACGACCCAGCGGCACTCCCGCATCGTCTTCATGGAGGGGAACTGGGAAACTGGCAGAGCCTTATCATCCAGTCCCCCGCCGACGACCGCCCGCCTTTACAGCGGGGCCCGCACGCCCCTCCCTACGAGGAGGGGCCCGGAAATGACCGCGAGTGCTCGGTCATTCCCGCCGACGGTGGTGGTGAACCGTGCAATGCAGGAGACAAGGCGCCCCCGCGCCAGTCTCCCGCTATTCACCACCGGGGAGGAGGAGACGCTGATCGTACAGCCGTCTCACTCTTCCCCTTCTCCGCCTGCGGAGCGGCGCCGCGAGGGGATCGTCCTCCCGCGCGCGCTCCGCTGCCTCTTTCTGCGAGATCACGTCCTCGCAGAAAGAGGCGACCGCCGACCAGGCCGCCTCGCTCCCCAGCATGGACAGAACCACGCCGGGCAGCGAGAGGTCCGGCCCCACCACCGCAGTCAGACCGCGGCGCGGCTCAGACCAGGCCGGGCACACCTCGAGGGTGTGCTGTGCCGAGTCCTCCGCCGCGCCGCAGTCGTGGCACGCGGCGGCCTCCTCCCTCCCAATCCGATGCAGGTACGACCCGAAGCATCCATGCCCGGTCAGCACCTGCACCAGACGGAACGAGAGGAAGCCGTGGGACCGCTCGAGCCATCCCTGAAGGACTGGCCCGAGCGCGTCCAACGTTCGGCGGCCGAAGGTGGCAGAGGCGAGGTCCTCAGTCCAATGGTGGACGATTGCGGCCCTCGCCTCCCGCCGGACGGCCTCCCGCTCCTCCGCGGCGGGGGGCGCATTGAGTGCCCTACGCCGCGCCGACCACTCGTACACCCGAGCCAGCACCCACGCCTCGATCTCCCAAGGAGGGGTGCCGGCCAGGGCGCACGCCGCCGCGAACCCCACCGAGCGGTAGGCCCTCGCCACCCGCTGTGCAATGGCCCTTTGGGGCCTGCGGATGGCGGAGGCGTTCTCCCTCCTGTGGAGGGAGTCCGCCCAGATAGGGGCCCCGTAAAGGGCCATACTCTTTAGGATGCCGGCATACAGCTGCCGGCATCGCGCCTTCGGCCCTCCCAGGTTCGGGAGGAGCCAAGAGAGGGCCCCCGCTGCCTTCAACAGGCGCGTCGACAGCCCGCTGAAATGCGGGCCGAAGCGCCACCTGCTGTCCAGCACAAGGCCCAGATATTTCATCTGGGCCTTCACCGCTACTTCGACGCCCGCTACAACAATGCGGGCGTCCGGGGGGACCCGCTGCCGAGGCCCGTGGAAGAACACGGCCTCGGTCTTATGCAGGGCCACCGTCAGCCCTAGGCGGCGGATCCTCCCTGCGACTAGGGATCCGCCAGCCGAGGCCAAATTGGCCGCCTCCCTGAAGCTCCCTCCTCGGGCAGTGAGGAGAGTGTCATCCGCATAGCAGATGACACTCATGCCACGAAGGAGGGACCCGCGCAGGAGCCAGTCGAAGCCTATGTTCCACAGGAGTGGACCTAGGACCGACCCCTGCGGAACACCAGACTCCGCCCTGTACCTCCGCAATGTGGCCGACTTGTCTACGAGGAGGACCGCTCGGTCCTCCAGGTAGTCGGCCAACAGCGCCCGCAGATATTGAGGCACTCCGTGATAGCGGAGTGCCTCTAAGATGGTCGAGTGGGGGACGGAGTTGAACGCGTTGGCGATGTCGAATGACACCGCCAACACTCCGCCCCCTGCCTCGACCGCCTCCCTCACCTGGCCCTTCAAAAGGGCCAATGCATCGACCGTCGAACGCCCCTTACGGAAACCGAATTGGGCGTCCGACAGGTCCGGCCCCACCACCCGCAGGAGGCCATTCACCCGGGTGGCGATGATCCCCTCAAACAATTTACCGACCTCGTCGAGCAGAACGACGGGCCGGTATGCCGAGGGGGAATCCACCGGGCGTCCCTCCTTCCGAAGGAGGCACAGTCGTCCCTCCTTCCACGGTTTCGGGAACCTCCCAGTCGTAAGACACGCACTGAAGAGGTCCCGAAACCTGTCCTCCATTTGGGTGGCCGCAATGGCCACCACCGCTGCGGGGACGCCGTCCGGTCCGGGGGCCGTCCTCTTCCCGCGGAGGCGTAAAGCCGCCGCGCGGAGCTCCGCCACCGCCACTGGAGGGATCTCCTCCTCCGGCGGGGCCACCCCCCGCGGGGGGTGCATCACTGGAGGGGCGAAATCGGTCCTGCACGGAAACAGGGACCGAACCACCCCATCCAGCAACGCCGGCTCCAGGGTCTCCGTCAGTGGGGGGCCACAGGGGCGCAGTTTGTTCCGCGCCGCCTTGTATGGCCTCCCAAATGGGTCCCCGTCGAGACCCTCCAGCATCTCGGCCTTCGCCGAGTCGTCGGCGGCACGCATCTCCGACCTGAGGACCTCCTTGGCCTCCACATACGCGGCGTAGAGGAGGTCCTCGTTGGCGAGGTCGCGAACGCTGCGCCGCCGACTCCGCGCGTAGGCCCTTCTGGCCGCCACGCAGGCGGCCCGGAGCCCCGCCAACTCCTCCGTCCACCAATAAACGGCGCGACGGGGAGGCGGGCGGCGAGACCGAGGCATGCTGATCCAAACTTTTTTTTTTTTTTTTTTTTTTTTTTTTTTTTTTTTTTTTTTTGACGCGGGGGAAATCTTCGAAAGATCCCCGGGAGCTGTGGGGCTCGACCGGGGTATGTGGGATTCTTACCCACTAAAACCCCCGCGGCTGTCGCATCGGCACATGAGAGGGGACCCCAGGGCTCTCCGGTGGGATCTGCACCAGGGGCCCCTCAGTGCCTTGCCTTTGAGCCCGCCGCCGGGGGGCGCATTGTAGCCCCCCGGGAACCTGTCACGGTGCTCACGGGGACGGGGGTCGCAACCCCGCCGCCGTCCTCCTCGGAGTCGCCGCCGTACTCAATGGACGCTCGAGGGGCCCACACCCCGAGCGTCCAGCGACTCCGAAGGTTGCCCGTTGTTTATAGCCCCGGGCTCAGGGCTGGGGAGCGAGACGTTGGGCGGCCGCTTGACGCGGCCTGCGCCTTCGTCGCCGGGCGGGATCAGCGCGTTCGCGTTCCCGCGCTCAGCGGCCTCCTTCTGGGACATGACAGTCTCGCAAAAGGCGGCCATCGCTCCCCACGCCGCATCCCCGGACAGCATAGCCGACACTACGCTGCCCAGGGAGAGGTCCGATCCGATGACTGCGACCAGGTCTCGACGCTCCAACGACCACGCGGGGCAAGCCTCCAGCGTGTGTTGGGCGGAGTCAGACTGGTCGCAGTGGAAGCATCTCGTCGTCGCTTCACGTCCGATCTTATGCAGATAATCACCGAAACAACCGTGACCGGTGATTATCTGCGTAAGCCTATAGGTGAGTCGTCCGCTCCGTCGCTGTATCCAGGCTTCGAGGTACGGCAGGAATGCCTCAACGACGCGTTTGCGCGCTATGTGCTCCGGCTGGAGCCGCTCGCGCCACGTCGTGAGTGCGTTGTGTCGTTCCTGCCGCTTGATGGATTCGAGCGCCACCGGCTCACCTCCGCCACTCTGGCGGGCGATGCGGATCCGGTCATAGACCCTCGCATACATGCCCGCCAGGATGTCTAAGGGCGGAAAGCGTGCCAGTATGGTCGCCGCCTCAAAGGACACCGTTCGGTATCCTCGTGCAATCCGCAGTGCCATCCTCCGCTGGACGCTGTAGATTTTCGTCCTACAGCGTCTAATGGCCAGCCTCGGCGCCCAGATGGGCGCCCCGTAGAGGACTACGGACTGCACGACTCCGGCGTAGAGGCGGCGAATTTCCTCGCTCGGCCCCCCGAGGTTGGGGAGCAGCCTGTGCAAGGCCGCTGCAACCCTATCGACTCGGGGGACCAGGCGCTCGAAATGCTCCTCGAAGCCCCAGCGACTGTCAAGGGTGAGGCCAAGATATTTCATGTACGGCCCCACCCTGACTTCCGACTCACCCACACGGACGCGCAAGTTGGGCGGTGGTTCCCGGCTCCTAGGTAGGCCGTGGAACCACAGCGCCTCGGTTTTCTGAGGCGCTATCTCCATGCCCAACTCGCGTATTTTCGCGACGACGATTTCCGCCCCAAGCTCGGCGAGCTCTTTGGTCCTCTCGAAGGTGTCCCCACCAGCCACGATCAACGTGTCGTCCGCGTAGCAGACGACACTTACGCCGGCGGGGAGATCGACACGCAGAACCGCGTCGTAGGCGAGGTTCCATAGCAAGGGGCCTAAGACTGACCCCTGCGGAACCCCTCGCTCCACTTCCCTCCGGATCCTCGTACCGTCTCGATCCACGTACAGGATGTACCTGTCGCGCAAGTAGTCCCTGATCAGGGCCTGCAGGTAGGGAGGCACTCCATGGTAGACCAGTGCCTCCCAGATCGCATCCCAGGGTAGGGAATTGAAGGCGTTGACAATGTCGAGTGACACCGCCAACGCCACGCCACCCCGGGAGACCGCCTGATCCGACAGGGCGCGGACGCGAGTTATCGCATCCACGGTCGAACGGCCCTGTCGGAAGCCGAACTGGCTGTCGGCCAGATCGGGACCGACGCGCGACAGATGCCCGCTGAGACGAGAGGCAACTATTCTCTCGAACAGTTTGCCAACCTCGTCCAGCAGACATATGGGACGGTACGCGGAGGGAGAATCCGCGGCTCTGCCTTCCTTCTTTATGAGGACCAGACTAGCCTCCTTCCAGGCCCTGGGGAACGTAGCTTCACGGAGGCAACTAGTGAATAGCTGCCTCAGCACGTCACCCAGGGCAGCCAGGCTTAACACCAGCACCCTCCCCGGAACACCATCGGGTCCGGGCGCGGTGTTTCGGGCTCTCAAGCGGCCAACGGCCCAGTCCATCTCCTCTATGGTCACCCCCAGATCGTCGCGCCATTCGGGCAACTGAAGGGGGTGGACTGAGGGACTTGACCGACCCGCCGGGAACAAGGTGTCTACCACGCGTCCCAGCAAAGCCGGATCGAGAGTCTCCGTCACTGGGGGCATCCATGGGCGTAGTTTGCCCAGCACCATATGGTACGGGCGCCCCCACGGATCCTCGTTGAGTCCCTCGAGGAGTTCGTCCCAGGACTGGTCCCTGGCGCTCTTGATGGCATTTTGGAGCGCCTTGGTGGCCACTCGGTATGCCCTGTAGAGCCTGGCTACCTCGTCGGCTTGAGCTCGCCTTCGCCTTCTCGCCCTGTTGAACTCTCGGCGGCTTCGCCAGCAGACCTCGCGAAGTTGCGCGATCTGCGGCGTCCACCAGTACACCGGGCTACGCTTGGGGCGGCCGGCTCGGGGCATCGACGCGTCGCAGATTTGCGTCATCGTGCCCCGAAACCAGTCTGCTTCCACATTCGGATCGGATCGGACCTCATCGGCGCTTTCCGGCCATGCCGCGACGTCGGCCGCCGCCTCGAGCATGTCTACGTCGAGGCGCTTCAGAGACCAACGTCGCGGGGGGCTGCCTTCTCGGCGGCTGGAACCGCGGGGACGGCGGCGGATGGCCACATCGAAGAAGATGTGGCGGTGGTCGGACAATGTGACCACTTCTTCCGCTACCCGCCATCCCGACAGTTTGCCGATGGCAGAGGGAGTCGCCCACGTCAGGTCGACGATCGACTCCCCCTGCCACCGCACGCACGTGCTCACTGACCCCCGATTTACTAGTCGGAGGTCGAGCCCAGCCGCCCAATCGAGCAACGTCTCTCCCCTGATGTTGTCTCTGGGGGAGCCCCACGCGGTAGCGTGGGCGTTGAAGTCCCCCAGGACAATCAGCGGACGGGGTAGGCAACGGCGAATGCAGTTCCCCACCCGATCCAGGTACACCTCGTAGTCGGCGAGGGACCTGTTGGGAGAGACGTAGCAGCCCACTATGGCCATGGTGCCCCATTCGACGGCGACGAAGCCCTGCCCCCTCTCCAGTAGGGTGCAGGGTGGGACACCCTCTCCTCCTCCCCAATAGACCGCCACGGAGCCCAGGTCGTCTCCGAACCACCGAGGGTGGTCCGGGACGCTGTGGGGCTCCGCGACCGCCGCGATGGCAACCTGACGCTCCACAACGGTCTGCATGAGCAGGTGCTGAGCGTTGCGGCAGTGGTTCAGGTTGCCCTGTAGAAGCCTAACACGGGGAGTGAATGTTAGGCCTCCATGTCCTCCGGCGGGCTGGAGCCCGCTGCGCTGGCCTGGACCGCGGATGTCGTCTCGTTTGAGGGGGCGGGAGGGCCTTTTTTGCCCTTGCCCTTTGGCGGGGTGCACTTTTTAGTGCCCAGCCGGTGGTCCGCTCGGCACCCCTTGTCTGTGCACAAGGGGCACTTCGGTGTGCGCGCGGTGCATGTGCTTGCCCTGTGGCCCTGCTCGCCACAGGTGAAGCACCGCGCGCCCCGATTCTCTCCACCGTTAGGGCACCGTCTACCAACATGCCCCCTCTCCAGGCACCGGAAGCACCGCAGAGGACGGGCTTCCAGCGCCCGCACTTGCGATAGGCCCCAGCCCACGCTCACCTCTTTCGTCGCCACCAGCTTGCGCATGGCGGCGACGGGGACCCGGGCCCAGGCCGTGCCCATGGCGGTCTCACCGCGGCGGATCTGTCCGACGGAGATCTTCTCCGCCGGGCATCCACCGGCCTCCGCCAACGATTTTGCGACCTCTTCGGGGGTTATAGAGTCGTCCAGGTCGGTGACCCGGATCTCCCCCGATTTGGTCGGGCGGGCGATCTTTACAGGATAGTCCACCAGGACTTCCTGTAATTTCGCGGCCAGCGCGTCCGCTTGGGTCTCACTATCGGGCCCCTCCAGCTCCATGAGGAGCCCGCCCGTGACCGCTCGCTTGAGGCGGACGTTGGCGATGCCCAGGTCGCTCAGGCGCACTCTGGACTTCGCCGCCGCCGTGACCGCCGCATAGGTCGTATCGGACCCCTCTGCCACCGTGATGGTTATGGCAGCAGAGTTAGGGGCCCGAGGAAGTGCAGCCTTCTTCTTTTTCCGCCTCCCTTTACTGGGGGCGGATGCAGCTGGACGAGCCGCCACAGGCTTTGGGCGGGCTTGCTTTGGCCTCCTTGCCACTGTGGCCCAGGACTGTTCCGCAGGCTGCGCAGACGGCCGCTCAACTTGAGCGGCAGTCGCAGCAGCCGCGGGAACCGCCGGCAGATCGGCCACTGGAGGAGCTTTTTGGCGCCCTCCTCTACGCCTCCTCTTCGACTTTTTGGTCGACGCAGCCGGCGCCGCCGCCACCTGCTGGGGCGGCGGAGGCAGTCGGGACCCCGACTCTGGCACTGCTGGTGCTGCCTGGGAAGGCTGCACAGGCTGGGCCGGCCGCGCCCTGAGCGCCCTCGCGGCAGGCGCAGTCCGTGTTTGCGCAGGTGGCCCGGCCACCTCGACAGCGGCAGCCACCGCATTGCGCGCGTCCGCCGCAAGAGGAGGCCTAAGGCGCTTCTCGGGCAGGAGGCGGTCTTGGAGGCCCGCGACTCGCGCATCCATCATGCTCCCCACCTGGAGCAAGACGGAGCGCGATATTTCCTCCGCGAGGGTCCTCTGTTCCCGACTGAGGGGATCCGATGGCGCCTGTGCAGTTGCAGCTGGCTGTGGGCAGACCGCTGGCAAGGCCGCCTGGGACTGCAGCCTCTCTACCGTCGCCTGCAGTTCGCCGAGTTGCTTGCGCATCTCGGCCATCTCCTTCTGCAGGCTCTGGTTTTCGGCATACAGCCGACCGTATGACTGCCGCAGTTTGTTATTTTCCGCGTGCAGTCTCACGCCTTCATCGGCGAGGGCCTGGTCTCTGATCGAGTCAGCCTTCTCGCCGATGATTCTCGCCGCGTCCTTCAGGGCCTTCTGGCAGGTCCCTTTCAGGTTGCCAGACTTTGCGGCAACCGTGGCCACAATCTCGGCCTGCCTCCGGATTGCCTCACTAGTGTAGGCAACGCTGGGGCCCAATGGGCGAGATTGGTCCGCCATGGCTTCGTCCACCTTGGCATCTTCCGCCGGTGGGGGCGGTGTAACGCGACGCGTGCGGATGAAACGGCCGCGCTCGTCCCGCCTTAGGACGCCCACTGATGACGAGCGTCTCGTGGCGCCTCCGCGCCCCCTCCTCGCCTTTGGCACCTTACTGGGCTCCGGATTGGCAGAGTCGCTCGACGGAGATCCGGAGCGACGCTGCTGGGCCCTGTGAAGGCGCTTTTGGCCTGCGACACCGGGTCCGATGTCGTTATCGGAGTCGCTGGACAGCGATTCACGACGTGAGCCCCCTTGGCTCTGTGCACCGCCAGACTGGGACTTGGCGGTGGAAGTGCATGTTTTTTTGGCGCCCCCCAGATACGTGGCGCTGCCAAGGCCCGAAGGCCCTGGGAGGGATTCTCCTGCCGCGGCGCGGCCGGTACCCTCCTGGGGTAATATGTTTTTTTTACTTGCACTCATTTTTTTTTTTTCGTTTTCCACTTTGAAAGCAGGAGTGGTCAACCTGCCAGCGCTTATGGCGGAGTTTTGCCCCTCCGCATTTCAGCCTAATGGCACACTGCACCTTCGGCATTGGGCACCTCAGCCGGCGAGTCCCTGTCATCCCGGACAAAGAAAAAGAAAAGAGAAGAAAAAGAAAAGAAGTGTATAATTAAAATAAATAAGTGATTAAAAAAAAAAACAAATAAATAATAATCCAAACTAAGAAATAATTAAAACAATAATATTAATAATTTAAAATAAAACACAAAAATGAGATAATTATAAAATAAAATCAATAAATTAACAATAAAATAAAATAAAACCGATTGTAAAACTAAAGCTAAAATCAACAAATTAAAATTAAAATCAATAATAATAAATAACAGATTACGGACAAAACAGGAACACAAAACGCCCTAAGTGGGCGACCTTCGCGTCGGAAGTGCCACTCCGCGGTCTACTCTGCTTAACAGAGGGGTACCGGGAGCGGCACAACGACATCTGGCCTTTCGGCCTCCGTCACTTATATCATGGTGCTGCGCCACAGTCCTCTCCGAAAGCCAGAGAGTACTGGGAGCAGCACACGTGACGCCGTCTCGTAGGCTATTCGCCACCGAGCAACAAACTTCCGAGGGAAACTCAGGAAGCTGTTGCCCGATGCCCAGGGTACACCACGTGGAGGTTGCCTACATCGTCCCCATGCTGATCCAAACCTAACCTAACCTAACCTAACTTTTTTTTTTTTTTTTTTTTTTTTTTTTTTTTTTTTTTTTTTTTTTTTTGACGCGGGGGAAATCTTCGAAAGATCCCCGGGAGCTGTGGGGCTCGACCGGGGTATGTGGGATTCTTACCCACTAAAACCCCCGCGACTGTCGCATCGGCACATGAGAGGGGGAACCCCAGGGCTCTCCGGTGGGATCTGCACCAAGGGCCCCTCAGTGCCTTGCCTTTGAGCCCGCCGCCGGGGGGCGCATTGTAGCCCCCCGGGAACCTGTCACGGTGCTCACGGGGACGGGGGTCGCAACCCCGCCGCCGTCCTCCTCGGAGTCGCCGCCGTACTCAATGGACGCTCAAGGGGCCCACACCCCGAGCGTCCAGCGACTCCGAAGGTTGCCCATTGTTTATAGCCCCGGGCTCAGGGCTGGGGAGCGAGACGTTGGGCGGCCGCTTGACGCGGCCTGCGCCTTCGTCGCCGAGCGGGATCAGCGCGTTCGCGTTCCCGCTCGGCGGCCTCCTTCTGGGACATGACAGTCTCGCAGAAGGCGGCCATCGCTCCCCACGCCGCATCCCCGGACAGCATAGCCGACACTACGCTGCCCAGGGAGAGGTCCGATCCGATGACTGCGACCAGGTCTCGACGCTCCAACGACCACGCGGGGCAAGCCTCCAGCGTGTGTTGGGCGGAGTCAGACTGGTCGCAGTGGAAGCATCTCGTCGTCGCTTCACGTCCGATCTTATGCAGATAATCACCGAAACAACCGTGTCCGGTGATTATCTGCGTAAGCCTATAGGTGAGTCGTCCGCTCCGTCGCTGTATCCAGGCTTCGAGATGCGGCAGGAATGCCTCAACGACGCGTTTGCGCGCTATGTGCTCCGGCTGGAGCCGCTCGCGCCACGTCGTGAGAGCGATGTGTCGTTCCTGCCGCTTGATGGATTCGAGCGCCACCGGCTCGCCTCCGCCACTCTGGCGGGCGATGCGGATCCGGTCATAGACCCTCGCATACATGCCCGCCAGGATATCTAAGGGCGGAAAGCGTGCCAGTATGGTCGCCGCCTCAAAGGACACCGTTCGGTATCCTCGTGCAATCCGCAGTGCCATCCTCCGCTGGACGCTGTAGATTTTCGTTCTACAGCGTCTAATGGCCAGCCTCGGCGCCCAGATGGGCGCCCCGTAGAGGACTACGGACTGCACGACTCCGGCGTAGAGGCGGCGAACTTCCTCGCTCGGCCCCCCGAGGTTGGGGAGCAGCCTGTGCAAGGCCGCTGCAACCCTGTCGACTCGGGGGACCAGGCGCTCGAAATGTTCCTCGAAGCCCCAGCGACTGTCAAGGGTGAGACCAAGATATTTCATGTGCGGCCCCACCCTGACTTCCGACTCACCCACACGGACGCGCAAGTTGGGCGGTGGCTCCCGGCTCCTAGGTAGGCCGTGGAACCACAGCGCCTCGGTTTTCTGAGGCGCTATCTCCATGCCCAACTCGCGTATTTTCGCGACGACGATTTCCGCCCCAAGCTCGGCGAGCTCTTTGGTCCTCTCGAAGGTGTCCCCACCAGCCACGATTAACGTGTCGTCCGCGTAGCAGACGACACTTACGCCAGCGGGGAGATCGACACGCAGAACCGCGTCGTAGGCGAGGTTCCATAGCAAGGGGCCTAAGACTGACCCCTGCGGAACCCCTCGCTCCACTTCCCTCCGGATCCTCGTACCGTCTCGATCCACGTACAGAATGTACCTGTCGCGCAAGTAGTCCCTGATCAGGGCCTGCAGGTAGGGAGGCACTCCATGGTAGACCAGTGCCTCCCAGATCGCATCCCAGGGTAGGGAATTAAAGGCGTTGACAATGTCGAGTGACACCGCCAACGCCACGCCACCCCGGGAGACCGCCTGATCCGACAGGGCGCGGACGCGAGTTATCGCATCCACGGTCGAACGGCCCTGTCGGAAGCCGAACTGGCTGTCGGCCAGATCGGGACCGACGCGCGACAGATGCCCGCTGAGACGAGAGGCAACTATTCTCTCGAACAGTTTGCCAACCTCGTCCAGCAGACATATGGGACGGTACGCGGAGGGAGAATCCGCGGCTCTGCCTTCCTTCTTGATGAGGACCAAACTAGCCTCCTTCCAGGCCCTGGGGAACGTAGCTTCACGGAGGCAACTAGTGAATAGCTGCCTCAGCACGTCCCCCAGGGCAGCCAGGCTCAACACCAGCACCCTACCCGGAATACCGTCGGGTCCGGGCGCGGTGTTTCGGGCTCTCAAGCGGCCAACGGCCCAGTCCATCTCCTCTATGGTCACCCCCAGATCGTCGCGCCATTCGGGCAACTGAAGGGGGTGGACTGAGGGACTTGACCGACCCGCCGGGAACAAGGTGTCTACCACGCGTCCCAGCAAAGCCGGATCGAGAGTCTCCGTCACCGGGGGCATCCATGGGCGTAGTTTGCCCAGCACCATATGGTACGGGCGCCCCCACGGATTCTCGTTGAGTCCCTCGAGGAGTTCGTCCCAGGACTGGTCCCTGGCGCTCTTGATGGCATTTTGGAGCGCCTTGGTGGCCACTCGGTATGCCCTGTAGAGCCTGGCTACCTCGTCGGCTTGAGCTCGCCTTCGCCTTCTCGCCCTGGTGAACTCTCGGCGGCTTCGCCAGCAGACCTCGCGCAGTTGCGCGATCTGCGGCGTCCACCAGTACACCGGGCTACGCTTGGGGCGGCCGGCTCGGGGCATCGACGCGTCGCAGATTTGCGTCATCGTGCCCCGGAACCGGTCTGCTTCCACATTCGGATCGGATCGGACCTCATCGGCGTTTTCCGGCCATGCCGCGACGTCGGCCGCCGCCTCGAGCATGTCTACGTCGAGGCGCTTCAGAGACCAACGTCGCGGGGGGCTGCCTTCTCGGCGGCTGGAACCGCGGGGACGGCGGCGGATGGCCACATCGAAGAAGATGTGGCGGTGGTCGGACAATGTGACCACCTCTTCCGCTACCCGCCATCCCGACAGTTTGCCGATGGCTGAGGGAGTCGCCCACGTCAGGTCGACGATCGACTCCCCCTGCCACCGTACACACGTGCTCACTGACCCCCGGTTGACTAACCGGAGGTCGAGCCCAGCCGCCCAATCGAGCAACGTCTCTCCTCTGATGTTGTCTCTGGGGGAGCCCCACGCGGTAGCGTGGGCGTTGAAGTCCCCCAGGACGATCAGCGGACGGGGTAGGCAACGGCGAATGCAGTTCCCCACCCGATCCAGGTACACCTCGTAGTCGGCGAGGGACCTGTTGGGAGAGACGTAGCAGCCCACTATGGCCATGGTGCCCCATTCGACGGCGACGAAACCCTGCCCCCTCTCCAGTAGGGTGCAGGGTGGGACACCCTCTCCTCCTCCCCAGTAGACCGCCACGGAGCCCAGGTCGTCTCCGAACCACCGAGGGTGGTCCGGGACGCTGTGGGGCTCCGCGACCGCCGCGATGGCAACCTGACGCTCCACAACGGTCTGCATGAGCAGGTGCTGAGCGTTGCGGCAGTGGTTCAGGTTGCCCTGTAGAAGCCTAACGAGGGGAGAGAACGTTAGGCCTCCATGTCCTCCGGCGGGCTGGAGCCCGCTGCGCTGGCCGGAGCCGCGGTAGTCGCCTCGTTGGAGGGGGCGGGAGGGCCTTTCTTGCCCTTGCCCTTTGGCGGGGTACACTTTTTTGTACCCAGCCGGTGGTCCGCTCGGCACCCCTTGTCTGTGCACAAGGGGCACTTCGGTGTGCGCGCGGTGCATGTGCTTGCCCTGTGGCCCTGCTCGCCACAGGTGAAGCACCGCGCACTCCGGTTTTCACCACCGTTAGGGCACCGCCTTCCAACATGCCCCCTCTCCAGGCACCGGAAGCATCTCAGCGGCCTGGCTTCCAGCGCCCGCACATGCGATAGGCCCCAGCCAACGGTCACCTCCTTTGTCGCCACCAGCTTGCGCATGGCGGCGACGGGGACCCGGGCCCAGGCCGTGCCCATGGCGGTATCCTCGCGGCGGATCTGTCCGACGGAGATCTTCTCCGCCGGGCATCCACCCGCCTCTGCCAGTGATTTTGCGACCTCCTCGGGGGTGATCGAGTCATCCAGGTCGGTGACTCGGATCTCCCCCGATTTGGTCGGGCGGGCGATCTTTACAGGATAGTCCAGCAGGACTTCCTGTAATTTCGCGGCCAGCGCGTCCGCTTGGGTCTCACTATCGGGCCCCTCCAACTCCATGAGGAGCCCGCCGGTGACAGCTCGCTTCAGGCGGACGTTTGCGATGCCCAGCTCGCTGAGGCGCACCCTCGACTTTGCCGCCGCCGTAACCGCCGCGTACGTGGTCTGGGACCCCTCTGCCACCGTGATGGTAATGGCAGCAGACTTCGGGGCCCGAGGAAGCGCAGCGCCCTTCTTCTTTTTGCGCCTCCCTTTCGACGGACGAGCCGCCGCTGGCTGTGTGCGCGCCTGAGTCGGCCCTTTCCTCCATCACAACCTTCCGGATGATATCCTCAAGGTTGGAGGGGAGGGCCTCAGCCGCAGGTCTCGGCACGGCTTGTTGAGGCCGGGCCGTGGCTTTAACCGCGGGCCTCGGCTCGGCTTGTTGAGGCCGGGCCGTGGCTTCAGCCAGCTTGTGGTGTAGCTGGCTGACCTCCGACTGCAGGCGATCCACTTTCGCCTGCAGCTGCCGCGTCTCGTCGGTGGCTGTTCGCCCCACCAACTCCGCGACGATGCCGCGCATGCTCGCGGCCCTGCATTTGAGGGCCTTTTGGAAGGTCCCCTTTAGGTTGGAGGACTTCGAGGCGACCTCCACAATCCCCTCTTGGTCCTCTACCGCCATCCGCTCCAATTCCGCCACTGAGTGGTCCGCGTATAAAACGCGGGACGCACCGTACCCAGCCTTGGCTCGGGCGACGAGCGTCCGCTGCTCCTTGGCAGCGACCTTCTCTTCTAGGTCCTTCTGGACCTGGTCCCGCTTCGCCAGGTCTAACTGGCGCTCAGCGTCCGCTAAACCCACGTTGTGGGTGTCGGCCACTGCCGACTTTTTTGGCCGAAGCTTTTTCTTCGGCTTCCCCGTGGAGTCTGAGGAGCCCTCGGAGCCATCCTTTAGGAACCGCTTCCGGGCTCCCCGGCCTCGGGAAGACTCCTCGGCCACCGACATCGACGAACCGGCGTCCGAGTCCGACACCTCGTCCGTCCACCCGCCAAAAACACTCGCCGCAGAAGGCGCGCGGCTAGCCTCCGACGCCGAAGCGCCATCGGCTGGTTGGCCCTGAGAAGGGCCTTTTTCCAAATCGTCCCGGGAGGGGCCCTTAGAAGGGCCTTTGAGGAACCTCCCGGACGAATCCCGCAGGGGTTTAGACATCCCGCAAGGTATCGTAGTCGACCGCAATAGACTACGACGTACAGCGCACTTTAGCCGTTCACTGATCTGCCACTCCGTTACGGTGGTCAGATCAGGACGTTGCCCAGGGAACACGACGAGGACGTAAGCGCTGTGGGGGTTCCCCTCCCCAACCTTTTTTTTTTTTTTTTTTTTTTTTGACGCGGGGGAAATCTTCGAAAGATCCCCGGGAGCTGTGGGGCTCGACCGGGGTATGTGGGATTCTTACCCACTAAAACCCCCGCGGCTGTCGCATCGGCACATGAGAGGGGAGACCCCAGGGCTCTCCGGTGGGATCTGCACCAGGGGCCCCTCAGTGCCTTGCCTTTGAGCCCGCCGCCGGGGGGCGCATTGTAGCCCCCCGGGAACCTGTCACGGTGCTCACGGGGACGGGGGTCGCAACCCCGCCGCCGTCCTCCTCGGAGTCGCCGCCGTACTCAATGGACGCTCAAGGGGCCCACACCCCGAGCGTCCAGCGACTCCGAAGGTTGCCCATTGTTTATAGCCCCGGGCTCAGGGCTGGGGAGCGAGACGTTGGGCGGCCGCTTGACGCGGCCTGCGCCTTCGTCGCCGAGCGGGATCAGCGCGCCCCTCCCCAACCTAACCTAACCTTTTTTTTTTTTTTTTTTTTTTAACGTGGGGAAATCCATTACGGATACCCGCACCGCCACGGGGATAGCGGTGCGGGTTATGTCGGACTACTGACTATGCGTCAGCTACCGACTAAAACCCCACGGTGTTCCTCCTTCCGCTATTGCGGCCAGTTTCGGGAATGCAGTAGCATGCGTCCGATACTGGGCCAGCGGCTGTTCGCCCTCTGGCAAACCCAACTTCAATGCGTCTGTATATCTCCGCAGACACCGCACACCGGAGGCGTACCGGGAACACTTCGGTACGCCATCCACCTTGAGAGCGGTATTGTGCATGGGTGTCAGTTCTCCCGTTCCTGACACCCGCACGCTCTCGCTTATGGAGGCATTAGGTCGGCGGCAGCCCGCCTCCTACGCCCTGGTCTCCTGCGACGGTGCGGATCAGCGAGGGGATCGCTCTCCCTGATCCGCTCCGCCGCTTCCTTTTGCGCCATCACTCGCTCACAATAGGTGGCCACCGCTTCCCATGACCTTTTACTGCTCAGCATGGCCTCAACGACGGCTGGCAGTGTCAGGTCCACTCCAATTGCAGCGCATAAAATAGCGCGTTCTCCACTCCATGCTGGGCATACCTCCAATGTGTGCTGCGCCGTATCCTCAGCGCAGCCGCATTCGTGGCAGCCAGGATGTGCCTCTCTTCCAGCTATTCGGTGCAGGTATCTGCCGAAGCAACCATGCCCGGACAGCACCTGCACAAGCCGAAAGGTTGGTGCGCCAGTTTTGCGGTTCACCCAGTCTTCTAGGACCGGGCGTACCGCCGACACGGTCAAGTGGCCGGCACTAGGCTCTGCCAGCCGCTCATGCCACTTCTGAAGGGCGGACTCTCGAGCTTCCCGCCTCCAACCTCTTATTTCTTCCGGAGGTGCACCGCCCTGGCTCCGCGCTTGCGCGCTCCGCCTATACACCTCGGCGAGCACCTCCGCCTCTAGGTCCCAAGGGGGGACCCCGGCCAACACGCACGCCGCTTCGTGCGATATCGTGCGGTACCCACGTATGACTCTGACTGCCATGACCCGCTGCGGTCTCCGCAATAGGGCCTTAGCTTGGGCAGTCAGGCCTTCCGCCCACACCGGTGCACCGTATAGGGCCATTGAGCCCACCACCCCTGAGTAGAGTCTACGGCAGGTCAAGTTAGGGCCTCCCAGATTTGGCAAGAGCCGCGACAGAGCCCCTGCTGTTTTCACCAGTTTAGGAGCAAGCTCTTTAAAGTGCTCCACAAATCTCCAACGCGAGTCGAGGACGAGACCTAGGTACTTCATCCGGGCCCCGACCCCGACCGCAACGCCATCAACGGTTATTTGAGAGCCCGAAGGTGGTCTCCTACGCGGCCCGTGAAAGCAGATTGCCTCTGTTTTTTCAAGGGCCACTCTCAGGCCTAGTTGCCGAATTCGTGTGATCGTTTCGGTGACCCCACACTCAGCTAACCCGGCCGCCTCCTCAAAGTTGGGCCCACTCGCGCAGATCAGTGTGTCGTCCGCGTAGCAGATACGACTTAGGCCCCGGTCCAAGTGACCCCGAAGTACCCAGTCATATCCGATGTTCCACAGGAGGGGGCCAAGTACCGACCCCTGTGGAACACCGCACACCATATGACGTCGCAGTAGCCGACCATCACCTCCTACGCAGACGACACATCTATCCTGAAAGTAGCTTTCCACGATTCGTCGCAGGTAGCCCGGGACACGGTGATAGCCCAAGGCCTCCGATATGCAACTGAAGGGCAATGTGTTGAAAGCGTTAGAAATGTCTAATGACACCGCCAACAACACACCGCCCTGGGACACTGTTTCTTCCGAGAGGGCCTTAACGCGAAGGATCGCGTCTATAGTCGATCGACCCCCTCGGAATCCAAACTGGGCCTCGGAGAGATCCGGGCCATCACCACGAAGGTGCTGGACGAGCCGAGCAGCGAGCACCCGCTCGAAAAGCTTGCCCGCCTCGTCCAGCAGCACAATCGGTCTATAAGCCGACGGCGAATCGCGGGGGCGACCTTCTTTTAGAAGTAAAACTAACTTCCCCTCTTTCCAAATTTTGGGGAACTGCCCCGACGCTAAGCAGGCGTTAAGCAGCCCCCGAAAGCGCTCTTCTAGCGCGTCTAAGGCTAAAACTAGTACCCGACCCGGGACACCGTCCGGCCCAGGTGCCTTGTTCTTCGCCTTGAGTTTCAGGACCGCTGCGCCCAGCTCTTCGGCTGTTATAGGCGGGATTTCAGCAGGGATGTTAGTATGGTCCTGAAACTCAGTCATTAAAGGTGGTTCGTGAGTCGGTCTGTCTGGGAACAGCGTCGACACCACTGTCTCTAGTAATTCCGGTGAAAGGGACTCTGCAACTGGGGCCGTCTGGCCGCGCAGCTTATTGCGCGCAGCCCGGTACGGACGCCCCCATGGGTCCCGGTCAAGTCCCGACAACATTTCCTCTCTGCCAAGATCCTTGGCCCTGATGATGGCTAGTTGCAGAGCCTCCGTAGTTGTTCTGTATTGTTGATACAGCCGTTCGCCCTCTGTTTCGTCCCGGATGCGTCGCCTGCGCTGACGTGTATATGCGCGGCGTGCAGCTATGCAGGCCCGACGTAGGTCTGCGATCTCTGCCGACCACCAATACACCGCCCTCCTCGGGGGTAAGTGCCCGGTGCGTGGCATGGCAGAATCACAGACATTTGTTAGGGCTCCTCGGAACCATTCGGCTTCATCATCCGGTGTAGCGTCACCAGGTTCGGTGAGCCAGGCCTGAACAATTGACGCCTCTAGGAGTGCGTCTCGGTCTAGGCGGCTCACAGACCATCTTAAAAATGAAGACCGTGGAGACCGTGGTCGATTGCCATTATTAGCCGTTGGCAGACGAGACACTTCGAACCTGATGTAACGATGGTCCGAAAGTGTCTCGACCTCCTGTAGTACCCGCCACTCAGATATGCGTTGGGCGACAGAGGGGGACGCAAAAGACACGTCTACAACTGAGCCACCCCGCTGTCTGACACACGTATGCACTGTTCCCTGATTTAGGATAGAGAGGCCAAGGCTGACCAGCCACTCTTCCAAAACTTCACCGCGCGCATCGGTACGCACCCCTCCCCACGCCGATGACTTGGCGTTAAGGTCCCCCAAGACAAGGACTGGCGAAGGCGACGCCCTTCTCACAGCCGCTGCGACCTCATCAAGGTAGACCTCGAACTCAGCGAGAATGCGATTTGGAGAGAAATATGTACCGATGACCGCGATGCCCAGCCACTCTACGACTACAAAGCCGCTTCCCCTCTCTTTGGTGAAGAGACTAGCCGTCCCTGCAATGGCAACAGTGCCCGTTAGGTCCCCTGACCAGTTCGTTCGATTAGGGACGAAGTAGGGCTCTGCTACAACAGCTAGGTCTATCAACCACTCCGCCATGGACTGTAGCAAGAGATCTTGCGCGCCAGCGGAGTGGTTGAGGTTTCCCTGTAGTAAGCGATAGGGACGACTATTGTCCATCGCTAGGCACTATCTCCATTTCTGTGGACACAACAGGTTGGGCCCTTATTGCGGCTCGTGTGGTCCCCTTTACTTTGACGGCAGTGGCAGTGCAGGTTTTGCTGCCCGCCACGTGAGTTGCCGGTTTCTTCGCCGCCTCGCAAACCGTACAATGCGGTGTGGCGACACACGTCTTCGATTCGTGCCCAGGGCGACCGCAGCGATGGCATTCTTGACTGCGGTCCACCTCAGATGGGCAAGTCGCTTGCATATGCCCGGTTTGCAGGCATCTAAAACAGCGGGCGGGCCTAAATGGCAGTAGCTCAGCATGTGCCATCACCCAGCCTACTGGGAAACGTCCACTGTTGGCCACTTTCCTAGCGGCAGCTACAGGGCAACGAACCCATACCGTTCCCATCTCTGACGCATCAACTCTGATGGTTCCTACCCGAACGTCAGTCTCGGAGCAGCCGCCAGCGCGAGCTACTGCTGCCAATACCTCTTCAGCTGTGACAGAGTCGTCTAGGTCCCAAACCCGCAAAGCCACTGTTTTCGTAGGCCGGGTGATGCGGACGTCCTCAGTGTTCAACGTCTGCTGCAGCTGTTTCGCCAGGGCATCGGCTTTCTCGCCGCTGGTGGCTCCCGGTATTTCCAAAATTCTGGCACCTGTGGCCGCCTTCTTGCAGCGGACGGCTTTGATACCGACGCTGTTAAGGCTAAACTTTTGTTTAGCCTCCGCCAACACTTTGGCGTATGTTACGCCTCGCTCCACGGCCCCTGGCAGCAAGGTGATTACCACCGCCGTCGAGCTTGGGTTGCGTAGTTTCGGCGCTTGGCCCCGTTTCGGCTCCTTCGGCTGCTCGTTCGTTTGAGCCTTCTTCTTCTTGCGGTTTCGCCGCCGTTTCCTCCTAACCACCTTGGTCCACCCATCCTGATCTGCCTCCGTTTGGGATCCGGGTGGGACTCCATTCGGTGGCGCCCTTTTGGGCTCCGCCTGCGATGGCCCAGTAGCCTTATTAGTAGGTCGCCTGCTCCTCCTTTCCATGGCTACACTAGCCTCCGGTTCCTTCGAGGTACCTGGTCTGGGTGGCGCCTTCTCCCTAGGGGCTCTTTTTGGAGCCGTTAGTACTTCTGTAGAGACGGCTTCTACAGGGCGAGCCTCCATAGTAGGTGGTGGACGTGGCGGCCTCTCCGGCGGGAGACGCTTCTCCATGGCCTCGAACCGTGCGTTTATCACGTTCATGATGGGACGCAACCGCCTCGCCCAGGCCTCATCGTCAGTGTCCACAGCAGGTTTTGAAGTTTTCGATAGCTTCGCCGCTACAGTTTGGTCTCGCTTATGTCGGAGTTCCATTTCACGCCGGAGATCCGCGACTTCGGCTCGTAGCCGCCTGACCTCAGCCTCCAATATTGCAGTTTCAGCCGTGGAAGAACGGTTCTTTGCGATATAGCAGGCTTCCTTTATTGCTGTTGCGGCATCCTTGAAAGCACGCTGGCATGTGCCCTTGAGGTTGCCGCTTTTTGCCGCAGTTTCCATTATTTTCGCAGCCTCCTGCTCGATCCTCTGATGGAGGTCCATCGCTGACAGGCCATCAGCAGACGTTGATGCTGTAGCGGTATTCACCTTGTTTTGATTGGGTTTAGCTTCTGCCAATCTGGCGAGCCGAACCTCAGCCCGCTGCTTCAACTTCTCCTTGTCCGGCCTGACTTTCACCTTCGCGGCGGAGCTAGTAGCCGATGCCGCTGAGGCGAATGAGGCTCTTGACCCATCTGAACCAGCTCGGTCGCTTTCAACTGTCACTGCTATGGGAGTAGGCGTGTCTCTGCACTTAAGGAAACGACCCTTAGTGTAATGGATGAAAATCTTCCTCACAGTTAAAACACGAGATTATATATATAAGCAGTATATTTTGTAGATCCAACAAACACATAAAATAATTTAACCAAAGGTAACAAATAAAAGCGTGGCGGAATCAGTGGTATAAAAAATTATAGTATTAAAAATATGAACGAAACATATACGCCGTCACTGTCGCTGTCGCTGTCAGTGTCAAAACGTATAACGCAGCGGTTACACATTCGTGAGACAACTAGCCAGGCACGAATGTGTAGCCACCGCATAATATTACAATCTGTATCTAACAGTTCCCCCCCTTAGTGCTGCCCTGGCAGCACTCATCCTCAACAGGTATTCTAACTACACGACCTACAGACCTTTTCAGGGTACCGGTAGCGGTGCGCACGGCAACCACTCGTACTCGGCGATCCTTCCCAGGAAAAGTAGCTTCCACAATACCTCGTGGCCAAACACCGCGAGGACCATCCGGAGAAACGATGAAGACAAGGTCACCGACTGCTAGGGGCCTCTGCTGTTCTGTGTTCCATTTCTTGCGAGGCAACATCTCTGGCAAAACTTCACGGACCCATCTCCTCCAAAACATATTGGCAAGCGCTTGAGATTTCCGCCATTGGCTTCTTAGAAACATATCTGAATCGCTGAACTGTCCCAAGATCGGCAGGTTGGATGAAGATCCGATGAGGAAATGGTTGGGTGTTAGCGATTCTTCACTGCCTGCTTCCACCGACACATGACTTAATGGTCTGCTGTTAACTATGTTTTCCACTTCAGATAACAGAGTATTAAGGACTTCATCTCTTGGTGCACGTTCCTTTAATACCACACTTAATGCGGTCTTGACACTCCTAATTAAGCGTTCCCAGGCGCCACCCCAGTGCGGGCTTGCAGGAGGTATAAATATCCATTCGGTCCCATAGTTACAGGCGGTGTTCTTTAGAATTTCTTCATCGAGTTCCTGTATCGATCTTCGAAGCTCTACATCAGCTCCTCGAAGATTGGTTCCATTATCAGAGTACAGGTAACCAGGCCAGCCTCGCCTGGCAGCCATTCGACGTAGCGCCATCAATAGTGAGTCCGTTGTAAGAGAGTGAACAACTTCTATGTGGATCGCTCGCACTGTGAGACATGTAAACAAAACACCATAACGCTTCTGTCGGTGCCTAGCGACGCTTACCTCCATGGGTCCAAATAAGTCCACGCCACAGTGCGTAAATGGTCTGTGATGATGAGCGACCCGTCCAGCAGGTAAGTTGCCCATTCGTGGGATCTCAGGTTTTGCTTTCTTTATTCTGCATAACATACATTTTGATGCTATATACTTTACAGTAGGTCTTAATTTTAGTAGCCAATATTTCTGTTTCAATTCGTTTACCACGAGTTCCTGATTACCATGCCCTGCCTTGACGTGGTAATATTTAGCTATTAATCTAGAAATATAATCTTTTCCATGTAATATTACAGGTTGTTTCAGGTCTACAGGTACATCAGCAGTGACATCGATGCGGCCCCCAACACGGAGTAACCCACTCTCATCGAGGAATGGTGACAAGGTAAGTAGTCTACTTGATTTTCCTAAAGGTTTACCATTTTTCAACAAAGAAATTTCTTCCATGAAATACTTATTTTGTGAGTATTTTATAAGGATGTTCTCCGCTCGAGCCATCAACGTACATTCACTGGTATGTATATGTCTGCATTTATCAATAAACTTCAATACAGCAGCAGTACTTCGCACAAGGCGTAACCATGAAGAGAATCTAGTAGGATTTGGTACAGGTAAATCCTCACTCACTACTTGAATATTTGATATACATTCAATGTCGTAACTCACATTACTAGAAGTTCCAGGCGTCAGATCTGCCGGCCATGATCTTTCCTCGCAGTAAAGGAACTGCGGTCCGGCGAACCACTCCTTCGGAAATACCGTGGAATCATAGCATTCTCTAGTGCCGACATCTGCAACATTCAAACAAGTAGGTATATACCTCCATTCGTTAATATTCGTGAGTTCATCTATTTCGCCTAGACGATGAGCGACAAATATTTTATAATTTCTTCTGTTATTACGTAACCACTGTAACACTGTGGTAGAATCACACCAAAACACTCTTCGAGTTGGTTTAATTCTATGTTCCGCTTGGATATAACTCGCGAGCCTAGCTGCTATTAAAGCTGCTTGGAGTTCTAATCTAGGTACTGTCATAGGTTTTACAGGTGTTACGCGGCACTTACTAGACACAAATGCTACCTTTATTTCGTCGTTGACAGTCCAACGCCAGTACGCAACAGCGCACATCGCCTGGGTCGATGCATCACTAAATACATGTAGTTCTAAGTTATTATATTCGATTGGACCATAGTCGGTGCTGCTATGTGTGTGCGCTTTCTCAGGTAAGCTACTCACACTATCGGCGTTCGGGCGTACACTCTGGTAGCATCTTGGTAAACGTATGTCACCAATCATTTTTAAATTCAGTAACCATTTTTTCCATTTTTCATAAATTTCATCATTTAACGTATCGTCCCAATTTATATTTGATTTCCACGTCTGCTGCAAAATAATTTTTCCATTAATTGTAACTGGTGACAAAAATCCAAATACATCAAATATTGACATTATGACTTTTAATGCTTCCCTCTTTGTCGGTCGCTTTCCATCTAATATTTCCTGCGGGATGCGTTTAAATGATACATCAAACCCGAATGTGTCATCTAATGGGTACCATAAAAGACCTAGAGCTCGTTCAGCATCCAGTTGCTGATCTAATTTTAATTTACAAGCATTTGTTGCGAGCGACTCAGTAGGTAAAGTATTCAATACTTCCGTGTTGTTACTCAACCAGTTACATATCACAAAGCCACCTTCTTTGTGAATGTAACTAATATTTTTAACAAGTTGAATGCACATGTTCTCATCCGGTAGGCTATCTAAATAGTCATCCATATAGTGTTGTTTGTTAACAGCTTCAACAGCTGATGGCATTGTCGAATTGAATCGCATTGCATTTTTATTTCTTATAAATTGAGCGATAAATGGGGAGCAGTTTGCACCAAAAATTAATGATGTCATTTTGTATGACTGTACAGGTTTATTTACATCACTACGCCACAAAAATCTGAAAGCATCTTGATCTTCGGGTAGAATTTTTATACGTAAAAACATGTCTTTAATGTCTCCCGCTACTGCGATTTTATGTTCGCGGAACCTTAACATAACACCATACAAAGAAGTAAGCATATCTGGACCCTTGAGTAAGTAATCATTTAGTGATAACCCGTTAGTCTTTGCAGCGGCATCGAACACAAGTCGAAGCTTCTTTTTGTTTGGGTTATCTACAGAAAAATGTGGTAAGTACCATATTTTAGAGCACACAGTGTCGTTACTTATTTCTTCAGCAAAGTCATTGTCAAAAAGGTGCTTTACCCGGTGCCTGTACCTTTGCGCAAACTCCTCATTCATGGCCATTTTCCTTTCCACACCTCTTAACCTGGTAAGTGCATTCGGCTTGGAATCCGGCATCTTACAATTCGGATCGCGCCAAGGAAGACCTACATACCATCTCCCATTAATTAAAACTGCAGTATTCTCAAGCTGTTCCATAGCTCGTACATCATCAGCGTTTTGCCGGGGGTTGCCAGATATACCTATTGATTCAATAGTAAATGACTTTCGTACCTGATCATGCAGCTGTTGCAGTATAAACCTGTCCTCATCCTGAGCCATCTGGGTATCCATATTGCTGAGTAGGAGTGTGGTGTGACGCACGCCTGACGTCACCGGTACCCTTCCATGAACGCACCAGCCGAGAGGGGTGAGTGTTGCACAGGGTTCATTCCATTTACCAACCCTAGACTCTAGAGGAAGTAACAAATTATAATTATCCTGCCCTATTAGTAATTCAGGTGTAACATTTTCTCCACATAAAGACGATTTTATAGATTTTAAATGACAGTAATCATTTATATTAATATGACATAATCTTTGAACAGGTAAATTAAGTTCCTTAACACTACGAGCATTGAGTTCATACTTTACTCCATCACAGTTTGTCATCTGCAAACGCACTACATTTGTTTCGCACAGCAGTTCATCTTTGTCCCATGCTCCACACACACGCATTGTTTCTCGTCGACCACGCAGTCCGAGCCGCGCTGCTAGACCAGCGCTGATAAGGCTTACAGTTGACCCATCATCTAACAATGCATATGTACTGACTATACCATTAGGTCCGTGTATGTTTACTCGCACCACTTTTAATAGTACTTTACAATCAGACTGTGAATTAATATTTGTAACATTTTCATGCAGGGGTTGCTGCTGCTGCTGCTGTTGACCTCCCAATGTCTCACATCCTTGCGACTCCTGTTCACTGACAACCTCTTGTCCCTCTTGTCCTGTTGCTGCATAATTTATCTTATAATGTAACAATCTGTGATGGGGTAATCTGCAGTCGTCTACTCCACATACATCAGCTGGGCATGTTTCCCTGTTATGCCTAGACACTAAACATTTATAACATAATTTTTGTTGTTTGACATAAGCCCATCTATTTTTGCGTAGTGACTTTTTAAATTGTTTACAATCTGGGAGTTTGTGGTATGATAAACGGCAGTATTGACATTTCTTGTTATTAGCTGTGACTTCATTGTTTATCAAAACTGAATGTGAGCGAGTCAGTGCTGGGTCATTATATCTTTTCTTGTATGTATCAAATGTACTGCTACGCGTATTAATTAAGGCCATAGAGTTAGCTTTCAGGGCTTCGATATGAAGAAATTCAGATAATGTATTCAGTGTCGGTCTGTTACCTTCTGTGATGAGTGGATAGCTGTAGTCGGCCCACTTCGATAGTAGGACTGTAGGAAGTTTTGTTAATATACTAGATATTATACCTGTGGCCACTAGGTACTCATTCCGACCGATCACACTGACTGCTGCTACATAGTTCCGCACCTTCACCGAGAAAGATACAATATCTTTGTGATATTCATGCGACATGGGTTGTAGCTTCTTAATTTCCATCATAATTCTTGATAATATGATATCAGGATTACCAAACTGTAATTCTAGTGTGGACATTACCATATCGGGTGTTGTACCACTGACTAGTAAAGCTGACACTGCATCACGTGCCGGTCCACGGAGACACTTACGTAGACGCCATAGGTTTTCAGTTGGGCTGAAATTGCACACTTGTGAGGACTCATCATACGCTTGCCTGAACTGCAGCCACTCCATCGGGTCCCCTGCGAATGAAGGTAAGTCACGTGGGGTACAAATGCGGCTGAGTAGGTTAGAATTAGGTCCATTGTTTGCAGAAGCAGTTGCCAAATCTTTCAGTGCACTTGCCAAGAGCTGAACTGTCCCTTCAACGGTGCCGGCGACGTGTGACGCCGGCGGGCACGGCGCGCCCGAGGTATGACCATGATCGGGGGCGGGCTGTGCTTCCAGTTCTTGATGGCTGCGTTCCAACCACTTCTCTACTTCTCCGTTAGTATGCTTGTCCGATTTTACACTCCATTCATCTAGGTCTGCTATATCTGCAGCAAGCTTTTTCTCAATTAAGTCCATTTGGATTTTCGCTTTTGCCTCTGCTGCCTCTAGCTCCAGCTTCGCCTTTCGCGCCGCCATAGACGATATTGACGACTTTTTAGAGGTGCTGGATACCGCCGGAGCCGTTCTTTTTATAGGCGGTTCAGATTTCACCCCACTACCCGCGTCTAGAATTGTAAGTTCTTTTCCATCGGGGTTTTCTACTTTCTGATCTCTAGGCGCTACAATTCCTTGTGATTGTTGAATTTGGGACTGACCTGCTTGTTGCTTATCCATCTGTTCTCTTTGTTTTTGAAGAGTTGATCTTGTGCTCACCATAGCTTTCTTTGGCGTGTGGTACATTTCAATCCGCGCTCGAAGATCACTTTTGTAATGGATGAAAATCTTCCTCACAGTTAAAACACGAGATTATATATATAAGCAGTATATTTTGTAGATCCAACAAACACATAAAATAATTTAACCAAAGGTAACAAATAAAAGCGTGGCGGAATCAGTGGTATAAAAAATTATAGTATTAAAAATATGAACGAAACATATACGCCGTCACTGTCGCTGTCGCTGTCAGTGTCAAAACGTATAACGCAGCGGTTACACATTCGTGAGACAACTAGCCAGGCACGAATGTGTAGCCACCGCATAATATTACAATCTGTATCTAACACTTAGCATCACGCTCTGGCAGTGGCATTGATCTTGGCCCGGTGGACGGTGGACGTCCTCTCCCTCTTCTGCTTGCAGGCACATTCTTCGGCGTTTGCAATAACTCTACGCTCGATGCCGACGATGCCGAACGACGTGACCGCGACCTTGTGCGCTTGTACCGTTCTTGCGTATTGGTCCAGAATTTGGACACATTACCAGCCCCAGTACCACTAGGTCCCACAGGTGCTGCGTCACTGAAAGCTGAGTCAAGTGACTTTGCACAGGAATCTCTCTTGGTTTCCTTTCCGCCAAGCTCAACCATTCCAACTTCTCTCCTCATCTCCTCCACTCCGCCTCCTACTTGAGGCGCGTCCGTAGACGCAAGACCTGTTTTGCCCCCCCCAGAATACGAGGGGCAGCCAGAACCAGCTTCTGCCATGGAGGCGAAAGCCAGTTCTGGGAGGGATTCTCCGGACGAGGGTTTCTCGCCGGTACCCTCCTGGGGTAATATCTTTAAACTGGTCTTGTCCATCATAATTTCCTTTAATGGGTGAGGTCCCTTGCTCCTCCACCTCGATGCTATAGACGGGCTTTACCCCCAGTCTTCCAGACTTTCGGCGCACCTAAACCTTAGCCATTGGGCCACTACCCCACCCACGGTGTGATTTTTGCAAGTGGTTGTCTCCACCGGACCCCCAGGATAGGAAAGGAAGAAGAAAGGAAGGAATAAGGAAGGAGGATAAGGAAAAGGATAAGAAGGTGGGAACACATGAGCCGCTTCGACCGAAGTCAGGGGCGCCTCGACCCTCGGGATTTGGTCCACGCCGACCGCTCACGCAAGTCGGACTCTCCACTCGGAGAGCTCCCCTATCCGCCACCCGGGGGACGCGCCACAGAGCGGACTCCCGAACCGCTCGCGGAACCTAACCTAACCTTTTTTTTTTTTTTTTTTTTTTTTTTTTTTTTTTTTTTTTTTTTTTTTTTTGTTGACGCTGGGAAAAATGCGTTACGCATACCCTCTCGTTGGGGGACGAGAGGGTTATGTGGGACTCCCCCGGCTAGCCCGGGTATACCCACTAAACGACCCAGCGGCACTCCCGCATCGTCTTCATGGAGGGGAACTGGGAAACTGGCAGAGCCTTATCATCCAGTCCCCCGCCGACGACCGCCCGCCTTTACAGCGGGGCCCGCACGCCCCTCCCTACGAGGAGGGGCCCGGAAATGACCGCGAGTGCTCGGTCATTCCCGCCGACGGTGGTGGTGAACCGTGCAATGCAGGAGACAAGGCGCCCCCGCGCCAGTCTCCCGCTATTCACCACCGGGGAGGAGGAGACGCTGATCGTACAGCCGTCTCACTCTTCCCCTTCTCCGCCTGCGGAGCGGCGCCGCGAGGGGATCGTCCTCCCGCGCGCGCTCCGCTGCCTCTTTCTGCGAGATCACGTCCTCGCAGAAAGAGGCGACCGCCGACCAGGCCGCCTCGCCCCCCAGCATGGACAGAACCACGCCGGGCAGCGAGAGGTCCGGCCCCACCACCGCAGTCAGGCCGCGGCGCAGCTCAGACCAGGCCGGGCACACCTCGAGGGTGTGCTGTGCCGAGTCCTCCGCCGCGCCGCAGTCATGGCACGCGGCGGCCTCCTCCCTCCCAATCCGATGCAGGTACGACCCGAAGCAGCCATGCCCGGTCAGCACCTGCACCAGACGGAACGAGAGGAAGCCGTGGGGCCGCTCGAGCCATCCCTGAAGGACTGGCCCGAGCGCGTCCAACGTTCGGCGGCCGAAGGTGGCAGAGGCGAGGTCCTCGGTCCAATGATGGACGATTGCGGCCCTCGCCTCCGGCCGAACGGCCTCCCGCTCCTCCGCGGCGGGGGGCGCATTGAGCGCCCTACGCCGCGCCGACCACTCGTACACCCTAGCCAGTACCCACGCCTCGATCTCCCAAGGAGGCGTGCCGGCCAGGGCGCACGCCGCCGCGAACCCCACCGAGCGGTAGGCCCTCGCCACCCGCTGTGCAATGGCCCTTTGGGGCCTGCGGATGGCGGAGGCGTTCTCCCTCCTGTGGAGGGAGTCCGCCCAGATAGGGGCCCCGTAAAGGGCCATACTTTTCAAGATGCCGGCATACAGCTGCCGGCATCGCGCCTTCGGCCCTCCCAGGTTCGGGAGGAGCCACGATAGGGCCCCCGCTGCCTTCAGCAGGCGCGTCGACAGCCCGCTGAAATGCGGGCCGAAGCGCCACCTGCTGTCCAGCACAAGGCCCAGATATTTGATCTGGGCCTTCACCGCTACTTCGACGCCCGCTACAACGATGCGGGCGTCCGGGGGGACCCGCTGCCGAGGCCCGTGGAAGAACACGGCCTCGGTCTTATGCAGGGCCACCGTCAGCCCTAGGCGGCGGATCCTTCCTGCGACTAGGGAGCCGCCCGCCGAGGCCAAATTGGCCGCCTCCCTGAAGCTCCCCCCTCGGGCAGTGAGGAGAGTGTCATCCGCATAGCAGATGACACTCGTGCCACGAAGGAGGGACCCGCGCAGGAGCCAGTCGAAGCCGATGTTCCACAGGAGTGGACCTAGGACCGACCCCTGCGGAACACCAGACTCCGCCCTATACCTCCGCAGTCTGGCCGACCTGTCTACGAGGAGGACCGCTCGGTCCTCCAGGTAGTCGGCCAAGACTGCCCGCAGATATTGCGGTGCGGGTGCGATATTGCGGCCCCTAAGATGGTCGAGTGGGGAACGGAGTTGAACGCGTTGGCGATGTCGAATGACACCGCCAACACTCCGTCCCCTGCCTCGACCGCCTCCCTCACTTGGCCCTTCAAAAGGGCCAATGCGTCGACCGTCGAACGCCCCTTCCGGAAACCGAATTGGGCGTCCGACAGGTCCGGCCCCACCTCCCGCAGGAGGCCATTCACCCGGGTGGCGATGATCCCCTCAAACAATTTACCGACCTCGTCGAGCAGAACGACGGGCCGGTATGCCGAGGGGGAATCCACCGGGCGTCCCTCCTTCCGAAGGAGGCACAGACGTTGTAAAGGGGGATGGTGGTTAATGGTGAAACTAAGGGTTGTTTTGAGTACACGTATGGTTTATTCAATAATCTAATATTAAAATGGTAATGGTATGGTGAATGGTAATAATGGTAGGTAACGCGCTCGCGGCGGTTGATTGTGTACTGAAAATTATATAAAATTAGAATGCGATGCGCGGTGACAAATTGCTGACGGCTCAATATGTTGCAATGCATGTACGTACACCGTACATATTCCCGAACAAGAGAGATGAAGAAGCGAATGAGAAATGGTTTAAAATGGTGATGGAATCGTGGTACAAGATGATTTACAATAGTGGATGATTAACAAGATGATTAAACATTGGTTGAAATTTAATGTCTCTATGGTTCCATAGGCATCGCTAAAGTTTCTCTAAATTTGTTAACACGCGAAGGCGACGTAGCCTTATCAACACGCACATTGAATTTAGCAGTATTGTCGTCCATTCTAACACAAAACACTTTTGGCACTTTTGATTGGCTCTCTGTTGCACTTTCACTTTGGAGTTGACTATCGTCTTGGACGGTGACCCTACGATCAGAAGCGCGGGGCGACCACTGTCGCACACGGCGGCAGACCCACACCACACCCACGGCGGCTGCAGCTCCCCACAGCACGTAGATGGCGGTGTAGTGGTGTATATCGTGGTAAGAAATTTCTTCTGAAATGCCTTCTTGTGACTTCAAATTTTGGATCTGGTCACCTATCTCCTTAAACTCAGCATTGAAATTGCTGGTGTTCATCTTAAATGTCTCTAATGGTAGAGATATATTTACTACGTGGTTAATGGGTGGTATAAGCGGCATCATGGTGTCTGGTTGAGTATTTAGCTTCGAGCTAAATAATTTATGCGCTGTTATAGTGAAAGTGTCACCTTTGATGAGGCAATCATCTTTCATCGTAATAATACCGGCTCCAGTGAGTCTCAGTGCTGTCATTAATTGTCCACATATCATTCTCACTGAGCACTGGCCACAACAAGAGTACAAAAATGTATTTACTGTACTAAGCTGGGTCCATCTCTGTGCGCACGAAACAACATTGGTTTTACACGTTTTTGTGGTTAGATCCTTGGCACACAGAGACTGGTCCGTCTCGTACTGGTACATAGGGCTGTGCAAAGAACATAAACTGCTGATAGTATCTAAATGGCTACACATTTGAAGATCATTATCGGTCAAAGTCCAATACAAATCCTTTTTCAAGTTGATTGCTATGTGTGTAGTGGTTGGCACTAGGGTGACCATCTTATCGTCCATTTTTCGAGGAATTGGTATCAAATTGTAGAGGTCATAGATATCTCGACTCACCAATGGTATTTTAATCTCAACTAGAAGATAATTATTGGTAACTCTTGCCTTAACCTTAAGTAAATGGTAAATTTTGTACAAATTCTCTTGTATATTATCTACGGGCAACGACAAGTCCTTATCTAAATGTCCAGATATCATATTCAATTCTTGTTGAAGTTGTTCTGGCCTTAGCAGATGGATGTTGAAGTTTCCGTAGTATATATTGGTGATAGTATCTAATAGAGTATCTTGTATGTATCTCAAGCTGGTCAGTATATTATTAGCTACTATAGACGACATTGCAAAGTTGTTGATTGTTTCAACATCTTGAAGTGCTATACTCGCTGCGTTAGAAGCCCTTTCCAATGCCATAAGGTGCTGGTTAAATATCTTATGTTGACTGTCCATATTTCCTTCCACTCTTTTTAATAGATTATATTCCGCTTCTACTATACTGGTTTGGTTTTTCCACAAATTCGATAAGTGCTTTTGGTTAGTTTTAATTAAATCTATATCCTTTTGGTATTGTTCTGCGAAATTTTCGTCCAATATCCCGAATAAACTTCGAGCGACATACCCTACTCCATTAATGAGTCCACGTCGCTTGCGATGCGGTGTGAACTGCTGACCCATCAACATTTTATTATAATACGCGCACTCGTTGTATCCATGCTGTAACTGTAATAAGATAATATCGCATTGTTCTTTCACCTTGGCATGTGAACATATGTTTTCTAGGTATTTATAATATTTACTAAACAAAGTGTTTCCTAGCCAGTACGGTTTTAAGTCGTAATAGACTACTAATCTCCATTCATCCCTTACAGGGTATATGGTTGATATTTGGTCAAAATAAATGGTCTGGTTGTCTGGTAAATTAGAAATGGTATATGTACCTTGTACTGGTGTAAATATAAGCATAAATAACATTAACGCTAGCGTAATCAAATTACATGAGCGTTTAATAAAACTGGTTGGTTGACGTCTTTTTGGTTTATTGTTACAGTTGACTGTTTTGTCCGATATACTACTGTTTACTGGTAGAACAGATAGCTTGACTATCGGTCTCTTTATAATGTTGTTTTTTGTTTTCAAGGTCACAACTCTGACGAAGCCATCTTGTCCAGGGTGGAGCTCGATGACCCTGCCCAGTGACCACTTTCCTGGTGGTAAATTATCGTCCTGAATAATAACGATGTCATCTATTTTTATGTTTTCTTTTGGTTCCCGCCACTTGGACCGCGCTGATAACTGTGTTAAATACTCCGACTTCCATCTATTCCAAATGTCGCGAAATATTTTTTGAGTTAGTTGCCATCTGGTTCGCAAGTCGTATTCTGTTTCAATAATGGTGAGAAGGGGTCCACTTGCTAGAAAGTGTGCCGGAGTGAGGTAGTTTAGATCATCGGGATCTTCAGTCAATGGACACAGTGGCCTAGAGTTAAGGCATGCCTCCAGTTGGGATAGAATCGTGGTAAATTCTTCGAAAGTGAGCCTCTGCTCTCCAATGACGCGCTTTAAATGGTACTTGAGGCTCTTTACAGCGGCCTCCCATAAACCTCCAGCTGTAGGCCATGAGGGGGCGTTGAAGTGCCACTCTATGCCCATTTCAGAGACTTCCATCATAAATTGGTCATCAAACACCTTCTTCAAATCGTCAAGCTCTTGGTTTAAGATACGGCTAGCGCCAACGAAATTGGTACCGTTGTCGCTGTATATGTGTTGTGGAGTACCTCTTCTTGCGGCCATTCTCCGTAGAGCCGCCAGGAAACTGGATGTACTAAGGTCCGATACTAATTCTAGATGTACAGCCTTGGTAGCCATACATACAAAAACTGCTACGTAGCCCTTAGTGGTTTTTACGCCACGACCCTTATTGGCCTTTATCATAATACTTCCGGTAAAATCTACTCCGGTGTGCTGGAATGGTCTACTGTAGTTGCTCCTAGCTTCCGGTAAATCTCCCATTATCTGTTTTAACTGGTTTGGTTGGTTTTTTCTGCACTTTACGCAAGACCGTAGGCGTTTTTTGGTTGCTTGGTTTCCACCTACGATCCAAAAGCTTTTCCTAAGAAACGCTGACGTAAGACGTGGTCCACCGTGAAACGTTAATTTGTGTGCGTGGTCTATTATTAAATCTGTAAGCCTACCACTATGCGGTATAATAAAGGGATGCTTCATGTTTTGGTCTATGTGAGCATTTTCAATTCTTCCACCAACACGTAAAATTAGATTTTCATCCAAATAGGGATTAAGATTTAAAATTTTGCTCTTCTTTTCTATTGATTTTCCTTCGCATAATTTGGTAATTTCATCCGAAAATTCGTGGTGTTGGCAATCTCTAATAATAATCAGTTTCGCTCTATTCAGTTCGGACAGGCTTAGATATGGTTTTTGGTTCTTATTACTTGATAAAAATCGCAAAATCCACGCCAGTATTCTAATTACTCGCGTAAAAGAGCCGTGTTTTTTAATCAGCTGTTGTATAATGGTGTCATCGCCCGATCGTGTTACAACGTTCGAGTGTTTAATCCTTTTAGTTTCTAAGTCGGTATGGTAATTATTTTGGTTATTATCTGAGTCTCCTTTATACGTTGGTAGCCACTGTGGTCCGTTCCACCACAGGGAAAGCGGTTTCAGTTTTTCAGCGGTCACGCCTCGACTGGCACTGTCAGCTGGGTTCTCTACTGACTTTACGTACCTCCAGCAAGACGCTGGCATGGTTTCTTTAATCTGCCTGGTTCTATTGGAGACAAACGGCTTCCAACGGCCTGGTTCTCCATGTATCCACCCCAAAACGACCATAGAGTCGATCCAGCCGTATATCTGAATTTGGTAATCAGATAGGCATGTGGTAATCTTAGATATTAGCTTAGACAGCAAATATGCGCCGCAGAGCTCGAGCCTTGGTAAGGTGATATTCTTGCTGGTAGGTGCAAGTCGCGCCTTGGCTATTAATAGAGCTACTGAGGACTGGTTTCCCTGGTTCTGGTTGATTTTGCAGTATACTACACATGCGTATGCCTTGGTGGAGGCATCACAAAACCCGTGCAGTTCAATGGTCCCCTTTTCCCTGGTACGAATCCATCTTGGTATTTGTATCTGTTCAATTTGCTGTATATCTTCCTTAATCTTCCTCCACTCCATACAAATATTATCTGGTAATTTGTCATCCCAAAGAAGATTTAATTGCCATACAGATTGAAATAATAATTTTAATTTCGTGGTTACCGGCGTTAACCAACCTAATGGATCGTATATCTTTGAGATATCCGATAGCAAAGTACGTTTGGTAGTATTGGTCATTGTTTGGTCAATTTTAGATTTAAAAGTGAAATAATCTTCTTGTGGGTTCCATTGTAGGCCTAATGTCTTGGTGGACTCCCGCTGTCGGAAGTCTAGGTGTTCCTGGTTGGTGCTAGACTCTGGTAACAATTCTGGTGCGTTGGATTTCCATTTTCTCAAATTAAATCCCCCCGATTTGAGAAGTTGGATCAAATCTGACTTGAGACTTATAGCGCAATCTAAGTTATGGGCACCATCCAACAAATCATCCATGTAAAATGAGTCCTTCAGGACGTCTGGTGCATTCGTGTTGGTATAATTGGTATATTCATCTGCAGCAAGTTGCTTTAAGGTCATCATGGCGAGGAATGGTGCCGCCTTGGTGCCGTAAGTAACAGTGGTAAGTTGGTATTCTTGGAGTGGTAGGTTCGCGTTGTCCCGCCAAACAATTTTTTGCAGCTGTTGGTCTTCTCTATTTACCCAAATTTGTCGAAACATTTTCTCTATGTCAGCACTAAAGGCATAGCGATATTGTCTCCATTTCAAAATTAAGGATAACAAATCCTGTTGCAAGTTTGGACCCGCTTCCATCAGATCATTGATACTTAGCCCACTGGACGTTTTTGCTGATCCATTATATACGACTCTAAGAGCCGTACTGGTTGAGTCGGTTTTCTGGATACAATGGTGAGGCAAATAACATTCTCGTGTCGTGTTACCGACGGCTGATATCATGTGGCCTAAGGCGATGTATTCGTTTATAAATACTTTATAATCATGCGCAATTTGTTGGTTTTTAGACAATTTACGTTCTAACTGCCGAAATTGTGCGACAGCCATTGGTTTTGAGGCACCTAACTTGTCCTCGAAATTTGGTTTCAATGGTAATCTGACGTCATAGCGTCCGTCTTCATGTCTCTTAGTGGTAGATTTGTAAAACTGGATACATTGGTCTTCCCCGCTTGGTATAGATGAATTTTCTGGTACATCTTCTACTTCCCAAAATCGTTGTATGTCATCTAGTTCATGTATGACGACGTTGCAGTGGTATTTTTGTGTGACGTTTCCGCATAGAATCCAGCCTAGTTGCGTTTGTTGCGCTACTGGCTGCGATGGGTCCGTCTTGATTATGCCGTCTAGTATGATGGCAGAGTAAACGTCGGCCCCGAGGAGAATATCCAAATTTCGGCTTTCATTGAAATTTAAGTCAGCTAGCTCAATATTGGACAAATAGGGCCAGTTTGGTTTGGCAAAAGATTGGTTTGGTAATCTATTTATAAGGTTGTTCATTATATAAACATCCGTGGTGTAGGTAAAATCGTTATATAAAGACGATAGAGTAATGGTTATTACGCCTTTACAATTATTTTCTTTGGCGCCGACCCCGAATATGACACCCTTGCATCGTCGCCTGGGCAGTCCCAACTGCTGCGCTGCATTTTCGGTAATTAAAGAAGTTTGGGAACCCTGGTCGATCAGAGCTCGCATCTGATACGAACTGCCATCGCTTCCTTCGACTCTTAAAACTGCAGTTGGCAACAGGATTTCGGCCACGTTTTCCTGCGACACGTGGCAATTTCGCTGAGCTTTTGTAGAATAATTATAGGTAGCGGCGGATAATGGTTTCACAATAGCGTCATGTAGCAGCGAATTATGCTTTTCATTGCAATGACGACATGTTTTGCTTGACATGCATTCTTTGCTTTGGTGATTGACAAAGCAATTACTGCATAAATTATATTTCGCGATTGTTTTAAGTTTCGTATCCGGTTTCGAATCGCGAAATGTGTTGCAATAAAATAATGGATGGTTTTCATGACATACTGGACAATTATGCGATGTTACGTTTAGTGCCTTAAATGGTGATAATAATGGTTTTTTGTAACTTTTTTGGTAATGGTTATTAGGCGAATTATATGAAGCTAATTTTTTCAAATTACTTTCGTGGTTACTTGGTAGCTTGGTTGCGCTCTGTTTTCTTCTAGATGCCTCTAGCGATATAAATTTGGTTTCTAGATAGCGAAGAAAGTCTCGAAATGTCGGTAGCTCCCTCGGATCTGCTAGTGACTCTACGTAGTCCGTGTGGGTCTCCGCGTCGAGTTTTTTCGATAATAGGTGGACTAATAATGGATCCCAAGACAGTGTGTTCGCTCCTAACTTTTGAACTGCATGTAAACACTCCTTGCTGGTGTCGTGTAATCGTTTGATGTACGCTGCCGACTGCGATTGCATAACAGGCAAATCCAGAAGTATGTCAATATGCGAAGTAAATATCAAATTGGTGTTATTGTATCGGTGGTTGAGAATCTCCCACGATATCTGGTAATTTTCTGAACTTATAGGAAGATGTTGTATCAATTTTTCTGCTTCCCCTCTTAGCTTACTCTTTAGAAATTGTAATTTTTGAGCACTAGACAGCGAATTATTGTTATGTATAGCTTCTTGAAAGAGATCTTTAAACGAAGTCCACTGTTGGTAACTTCCTGAAAAGTGTGGTATATCCATTTGAGGTGTAATCTTCTCCCTGAGTGAGACAGACCACATTTTGGTATTTATGGTTCTCTTTATGGTGTTATAGGTTTTTTCGTACTCACTGAACATTTTTTCGTACGATTCATGATCACCGTCAAGTTCGCTATCGATTTCCCAATGCAAACTGTCGATTACTGACCAGCGAGATTGAATGGTTTTGAGAGCGTCTTCGAACTCCCATTTTTCAGACAAGATACTTAAATCAATGCTCTCCACAGTACGAGAGAATGCTTTGAAATTACTTTGTTGCTTTCGCAGCAATTCATTCAGCTTATTTCCTATCCCTTCTTGAAACTTTGACGTACTCGGCACGCTAACGACTGGTGCTGGGTCTTGTAACGTAGCTGGTTTGAGTACTGGTGTCGATGGTTTGGTCTCTGGTTTATAATTCAAAATTATTTGCCTAGCCTGACTATAGAAGTCCCTAGTATTCTCATAGTCGTTGTCCTCAAAGTAAGAATAATTTTGGTTTCCAAATGCGCACAGCTGGACGTGGTTAGAATGGAATTCCTTCCAATAGGAATCCAGTGTCTCCAGCCTGCGTTTTATGTAGTCTGGTGTCTTGCGGTCACGGCCATCCTTCTTAAATTTTTGTAGAAGCTGATCCATGCCCGTCATGATTTGTCGTTGAGTTTGCAATAAACCCTCCATGGTGGTTTGGTTAATGGTAATTATTGGTAAATAAAAGACCTTACTTGAGTTGCTGGTTACGTACTCTGCTGCAAGTCGCACTGACTTACGGCTCTGGTAATGGTGTTGGTTGCCTCTGGTAGTAGACTGGTATATCCACTGCGCTGGTTTTGTTCAGGAACCACTTCACTAATGTTACAGGTTACACAACACTAAATCCTTTTGCACGATAATAGTCCCGAATAACCGTTAAATAACACTCGCGAATGGTCCGTTTACGATCGAAGGACCATATGTAAAGGGGGATGGTGGTTAATGGTGAAACTAAGGGTTGTTTTGAGTACACGTATGGTTTATTCAATAATCTAATATTAAAATGGTAATGGTATGGTGAATGGTAATAATGGTAGGTAACGCGCTCGCGGCGGTTGATTGTGTACTGAAAATTATATAAAATTAGAATGCGATGCGCGGTGACAAATTGCTGACGGCTCAATATGTTGCAATGCATGTACGTACACCGTACAGACGTCCCTCCTTCCACGGTTTCGGGAACCTCCCAGTCGTAAGACACGCACTGAAGAGGTCCCGAAACCTGTCCTCCATTTGGGTGACCGCAATGGCCACCACCGCCGCGGGGACGCCGTCCGGTCCGGGGGCCGTCGTCTTCCCGCGGAGGCGTAAAGCCGCCGCGCGGAGCTCCGCCACCGCCACTGGAGGGATCTCCTCCTCGGGCGGGGCCACCCCCCGCGGGGGGTGCATCACTGGAGGGGCGAAATCGGTCCTGCATGGAAACAGGGACCGAACCACCCCATCCAGCAACGCCGGCTCCAGGGTCTCCGTCAGTGGGGGGCCACAGGGGCGCAGTTTGTTCCGCGCCGCCTTGTATGGCCTCCCAAATGGGTCCCCATCGAGACCCTCCAGCATCTCGGCCTTCGCCGAGTCGTCGGCGGCACGCATCTGCGACCTGAGGACCTCCTTGGCCTCCACGTACGCGGCGTAGAGGAGGTCCTCGTTGGCGAGGTCGCGAAAGCTGCGCCGCCGACTCCGCGCGTAGGCCCTTCTGGCCGCCACGCAGGCGGCCCGGAGCCCCGCCAACTCCTGCGTCCACCAATAAACGGCGCGACGGGGAGGCGGGCGGCGAGACCGAGGCATGCTGGTGTCGCACACCTCGGTCAGGGAACCCCGCAATTGGACCGCTGCGGCGTCCACGTCCAGGACTTGGACAGGAGGCGCGAGCCAGTCCTGGACTAACGCCGCCTCCTCAGCCGCCTCGCGATCCAGGCGGGTGAGGGACCACCGCGGGAAGGGGGACTGACCCGAGTGGGCTGTCCCCCGAGGGCTCCCGGTGGAGACGTCGAACCGCACGTAACGGTGGTCGGACAACGTCTCCACCATCTCCACCCGCCAGTTCAGGACGCGGGCGGCCAGCACGGGGGTGGCGAACGAAACGTCCACCACTGACCCTCCCCGTTGCCGCACACACGTCTGAACTGTCCCTCTGTTTAAGAGGGACACGCCTGTCGACGCCGCCCAAAACTCGACGGCGCGACCCCGGACGTTGCAAGTCGCGGCCGGGTTGCCCCAGGCCGCCGACTTGGCATTCAGGTCGCCCAACACGGCGACCTGGCGCGGCGCCGCCCGACCGACCACTGCGGTGAGGACCTCGAGAAAGATCTCGAAGTCCGCAAGGGGTCGGTTAGGGGAGAAATACACGCCCACCAGGGCTATCTCTCCCCACGCGGCGGCCACGTATCCCGGTCCCCTCTCTAAGAGCGAGAGGGGTGGGGAGTCCGTGGAAGACCGCGCTACCACTGCCACTGAGCCGTCCGGATCACCCAGCCACCTGCCAGGGACCGAGTACGGCTCAGCGACCACCGCTACGTCCACCAACCACTCGGCCACGGTCTGCATCAGCAGATCCTGGGCCGCTCTGCAGTGGTTGGTGTTGGCCTGAAGGATGCGATGTACGGCCCTATCCATTAATCGGACATCGCATCCCCATCCGCAGCCGCCGATGTACTGGGCACCGGATCGGCGGTGGCAACGGCAGGCCGGGTCGACGCCTGCACTTTGCCCTTCTTGGGGGGAGGCTTGCAGCTCCTCCCCTTCATCACATGATCCGCAGGGCGGCCACTGGCGGCGCACACGGCACAGTGCGGCGTGGTGGCCTTGCAAGCGGCGGACTTGTGTCCGTCCTTGCCGCAGCGGTAACATGTGTCCCTCCTTTCGTCCTTGGAGGGACACAGGGCCCGGGCGTGTCCAACTCCGAAGCACTTAAAGCAGCGCAACGGCGACTCCTCAAGTGCTCGGACCACACCCGTGCTGAATCCGACGGGAAGCCGTCCCTTGGCGAGGACGGTTTTGGCGGCGGCGACCGGGCACTCAAGGCGCATGGTGCCCATGCCGCCGCGGCCGGGTCTGATGCCCCGACCTTGCACTGCTGCGGCGCTGCAGCCTCCAGCCGCCGCGACCGCCGCCACCACCTCCTCCTTGGTGACCGAGTCATCCAAGTCGGACACTTCCAGGCCTGCGGACTTCACAGGCCTGACCACCTTGGCCACGTCCGCGATGACCTCCTGCAGTTTCTCTGCGAAGAGGTCCGCATCGGCGCTACCCTTAACCCCTGGGAACTCGAATATTCGAGCCCCGGTTTGGGTTTGGCGGCACGCGATCTTGCCGATCCCCAGTTGGGTGGGATCGGCGTTGGCGCGCGCCCGCGTCATTATTGACGCGTACGTTTCGCCGCGCTCCTCAGCCTCCGCGGTGAGCGTCACCACGACGGCAGCGGATTTGGGAGCAACCAATTTGGGTTTGCTCCCACCGGCGGGGGCCCGATTAGCTGCGGGAGCAGCGTTTGCGGGTTTGGGGGCCGACTTCTTGCCTTTCCCCTTCCCCTTTCCCTTGCCCGTGGACTGAGACGGGCCGGGAGGGGCGGGGACGGCAGGGACGGCCGTCGCCTTCTTCTTCGCCTTGCCCTTCTTCTTTCCAACCACCTTCGTCCACTTTGGCTGGTTGGACGGGGTGGTGGAGGGTAGGAGGGCGTCCTCTGATTGTGAGGACGGCGCCGGCTCGCGCGGCTTGACTGCCGCGGGCGGCCGCTCGCGCGGCTTGATCGCCGCGGGTGGGGCCTGCGGATGGCGGCGGCGTTCTCCCTCCTGTGGAGGGAGTCCGCCCAGATAGGGGCCCCGTAAAGGGCCATACTCTTTAGGATGCCGGCATACAGCTGCCGGCATCGCGCCTTCGGCCCTCCCAGGTTCGGGAGGAGCCACGAGAGGGCCCCCGCTGCCTTCAACAGGCGCGTCGACAGCCCGCTGAAATGCGGGCCGAAGCGCCACCTGCTGTCTAACACAAGGCCCAGATATTTCATCTGGGCCTTCACCTCTACTTGGACGCCCGCTACAACAATGCGGGCGTCCGGGGGGACCCGCTGCCGAGGCCCGTGGAAGAACACGGCCTCGGTCTTACGCAGGGCCACCGACAGCCCTAGGCGGCGGATCCTCCCTGCCACTAGGGATCCGCCAGCCGAGGCCAAATTGGCCGCCTCCCTAAAGTTCCCCCCTCGGGCAGTGAGGAGAGTGTCATCCGCATAGCAGATGACACTCGTGCCACGAAGGAGGGACCCGCGCAGGAGCCAGTCGAAGCCTATGTTCCACAGGAGTGGACCTAGGACCGACCCCTGTGGAACACCAGACTCCGCACTGTACCGCCGCAAACTGGCCGACCTGTCTACTAGGAGGACCGCTCGGTCCTCTAGGTAGTCCGCCAAGAGGACCCGCAGATACCGAGGCACTCCGTGATAGCGGAGTGCCTCTAAGATGGTCGAGTGGGGAACGGAGTTGAACGCGTTGGCGATGTCGAATGACACCGCCAACACTCCGTCCCCTGCCTCGACCGCCTCCCTCACTTGGCCCTTCAAAAGGGCCAATGCGTCGACCGTCGAACGCCCCTTCCGGAAACCGAATTGGGCGTCCGACAGGTCCGGCCCCACCTCCCGCAGGAGGCCAACCTAGGGGACGATGTAGGCAACCTCCACGTGGTGTACCCTGGGCATCGGGCAACAGCTTCCTGAGTTTCCCTCGGAAGTCTGTTGCTCGGTGGCGAATAGCCTACGAGACGGCGTCACATGTGCTGCTCCCGGTACTCTCTGGCTTTCGGAGAGGACTGTGGCGCAGCACCACTGATAGAAGTGACGGAGGCCGAAAGGCCAGATGTCGGCGTGTCGCTCCCGGTACCCCTCTGTTAAGCAGAGTAGACCGCGGAGTGGCACTTTCGACTCGAAGGTCGCCCATTTTGGGCGTTGTGTGTGTGTTCCTGTTTTGTCCTTTATCTGTTATTTATTTTGTTGATTTTAGTTTGTTATTTATTATTGTTGATTTTAGCCTTAGTTTTATAATCATTTTAATTTTATTGTTAATTTATTAGTTTTATTTTCAATTAATTTTATAAATTTTAGTGTTTGTTTTAAATTATTATTGTTTTAATTATTTATTACTTTTGATTATTATTTATTTGGATTTTTAATTATTTACTTTAATTATACACTTTCTTTTCTTTTCTTCTCCTTTCCTTCTTTTTTGTCCGGGAAGATAGGAACTCGCCGGCTGAGGTGCCCAATGCTGAAGGTGCAGTGTGCCATTAGGCTGAAATGCGGAGGGGCAAAACTCCGCCATAAGCGCTGGCAGGTTGGCCACTCCTGCTATAAAAGTGGAAACATCGAAAATGAGTGCACACAAGAAAAACATATTACCCCAGGAGGGTACCGGCCGCGCCGCGGCAGGAGAATCCCTCCCAGGGCCTTCGGGCCTTGGCAGCGCCACGTATCTGGGGGGCGCCAAAAAAGTTTGCACATCCACCGCCAAGTCCCAGTCTGGCGGTGCAAAGAGCCAAGGGGGCTCACGTCCTGAATCGCTGTCCAGCGATTCGGATAACGACATCGGACCCGGTGTCGCAGGCCAGAAGCGCCTTCACAGGGCCCAGCAGCGTCGCTCCGGATCTCCGTCGAGCGACTCTGCCAATCCGGAGCCCAGCAAGGTGCCAAAGGCGAGGAGGGGGCGCGGAAGCGCCACAAGGCGCTCATCATCAGTGGGCGTCCTAAGGCGGGACGAACGCGGGCGCTTCGTCCGCACTCGCCAGTGCACACCGCCCCCACCGGCGGAAGATGCTCAGATGGACGAATCTCGGCCATTAGGCCCCAGTGTTGCCTACTCGAGTGAGGCAATCAGGAGGCAGGCCGAGATCGTTGCCACGGTTGCCGCAAAGTCGGCCAACCTTAAGGGTACCTGTCAGAAGGCCCTGAAGGACGCGGCGAGGATCATCGGTGAGAAGGCAGATTCTCTCAGAGACCAGGCCCTCACCGATGAAGGCGCACGGCTACACGCCGAAAATAATAAGCTGCGCCAATCATTCGGACGGTTATACACGGAGAACCAGAGCCTGCACAAGGAGATGGCCGAGATGCGCAAGCAACTCGGCGAACTGCAGGCGACGGTTGAGAGGCTACAGTCCCAGGCGGCGTCGTCGGCAGTCTGCCCACAGCCAACTGCTCAGACGCAATCGGATCCCCTCAGCCGGGAACAAAGGACTCTCGCGGAGGAGATATCGCGCTCCGTCTTGCTCCAGGTTGGGAGCATGATGGATGCGCGAGTCGCGGGTATCCAGGACCGGCTTCTGCCCGAGAAGCGCCTCAGGCCTCCTCTCGCGGCGGACGCGCGCAATGCGGTGGCTGCTACTGTCGAGGTAGACGCCCGGCCACCTGCACAGCCGCAAACTGCGCCTGCCGCGAGGGCGCTCAAAGCGCGGCCGGCCCAGCCTGTGCAGCCTTCCCAGGCAGCACCAGCAGTGTCGGAGCCGGGGTCCCGGCTGCCACCGCCGCCCCAACAAGTGGTGGCGGCGCCGGCTGCCTCGACCAAAAAGTCAAAGAGGAGGCGCAGAGGAGGGCGCCAAAAAGCTCCTCCAGTGGCCGATCTGCCGGCGGTGCCCGCACCTGCTGCGACTGCCGCTCCAGTTGAGCGGCCGACTGCGCAGCCTGCGGAAGGGTCCTGGGCCACGGTGGCGAGACGGCAAAAGCCTCCACGGGCGGCGGCTCAGGCCCGCCCGCAGCCGGCGGCGGCTCGTCCCGCTGCATCCGCCCCCAGTAAAGGGAGGCGGAAAAAGAGGAAGGTTGCACTTCCCCGGGCCCCAAACTCTGCTGCCATTACTATCACGGTGGCAGAGGGGTCCGACACGACCTATGCGGCGGTCACGGCAGCGGCGAAGTCCAGGGTGCGCTTGAGCGAGTTGGGCATCGCCAACGTCCGCCTCAAGCGAGCGGTCACCGGCGGGCTCCTCATGGAGTTGGAGGGGCCCGACTGTGAGACACAGGCGGACGCGCTGGCCTCGAAGTTACAGGAAGCCCTGGCGGACTTCCCTGTGAAGATTGCCCGCCCGACCAAATCGGGGGAGATCCGGGTCACCGACCTGGATGACGCGATCACCCCCGAGGAGGTCGCAAAATCGCTGGCGGAGGCGGGTGGATGCCCGACGGAGAAGATCTCCGTCGGACAGATCCGTCGTGGCGAGACCGCCATGGGCACGGCCTGGGCCCGGGTCCCCGTCGCCGCCATGCGCAAGCTGGTGGCGACAAAGGAGGTGAGCGTCGGTTGGGGCCTGTCGCACGTGCGGGCACTGGAAGCCAGGCCGTTGAGGTGCTTCCGGTGCCTGGAGAGGGGGCACGTTGGAAGGAGGTGCCCAAATGGTGGTGAAAACCGGAGTGCGCGGTGCTTCACCTGTGGCGAGCAGGGCCACAGGGCAAGTACATGCACCGCGCGCACACCGAAGTGCCCCTTGTGCACAGACAAGGGGTGCCGAGCGGACCACCGGCTGGGTACCAAAAAGTGTACCCCGCCAAAGGGGAAGGGCAAGAAAGGCCCTTCCGCCCCCTCCAACGAGGCGACAACCGCGGCTCCGGCCAGCGCAGCGGGCTCCAGCCCGCCGGTGGACATGGAGGCCTAACGTTCTCTCCCCACGTTAGGTTTCTTCAGGGCAACCTGAATCACTGCCGCAACGCTCAGCACCTGCTCATGCAGACCGTTGTGGAGCGTCAGGTTGCCATCGCGGCGGTCGCGGAGCCCCACAGCGTCCCGGACCACCCTCGGTGGTTCGGAGACGACCTGGGCTCCGTGGCGGTCTATTGGGGAGGAGGAGAGGGTGTCCCACCCTGCACCCTACTGGAGAGGGGGCAGGGCTTCGTCGCCGTCGAATGGGGCACCATGGCCATAGTGGGCTGCTACGTCTCTCCCAACAGGTCCCTCGCCGACTACGAGGTGTACCTGGATCGGGTGGGGAACTGCATTCGCCGTTGCCTACCCCGTCCGCTGATCGTCCTGGGGGACTTCAACGCCCACGCTACCGCGTGGGGCTCCCCCAGAGACAACGTCAGAGGAGAGACGTTGCTCGATTGGGCGGCTGGGCTCGACCTCCGACTAGTAAACCGGGGGTCAGTGAGCACGTGCGTGCGGTGGCAGGGGGAGTCGATCGTCGACCTTACGTGGGCGACTCCCTCTGCCATCGGCAAACTGTCGGGATGGCGGGTAGCGGAAGAGGTGGTCACATTGTCCGACCACCGCCACATCTTCTTCGATGTGGCCATCCGCCGCCGTCCCCGCGGTTCCAGCCGCCGAGAAGGCAGCCCCCCGCGACGTTGGTCTCTGAAACGCCTCGACGTAGACATGCTCGAGGCGGCGGCCGACGTCGCGGCATGGCCGGAAAGCGCCAATGAGGTCCGATCCGATCCGAATGTGGAAGCAGACCGGTTCCGGGGCACGATGACGCAAATCTGCGACGCGTCGATGCCCCGAGCCGGCCGCCCCAAGCGTAGCCCGGTGTACTGGTGGACGCCGCAGATCGCGCAACTTCGCGAGGTCTGCTGGCGAAGCCGCCGAGAGTTCACCAGGGCGAGAAGGCGAAGGCGAGCTCAAGCCGACGAGGTAGCCAGGCTCTACAGGGCATACCGAGTGGCCACCAAGGCGCTCCAAAACGCCATCAAGAGCGCCAGGGACCAGTCCTGGGACGAACTCCTCGAGGGACTCAACGAGGATCCGTGGGGGCGCCCGTACCATATGGTGCTGGGCAAACTACGCCCATGGATGCCCCCGGTGACGGAGACTCTCGATCCGGCTTTGCTGGGAAACGTGGTAGACACCTTGTTCCCGGCGGGTCGGTCAAGTCCCTCAGTCCACCCCCTTCAGTTGCCCGAATGGCGCGACGATCTGGGGGTGACCATAGAGGAGATGGACTGGGCCGTTGGCCGCTTGAGAGCCCGAAACACCGCGCCCGGACCCGACGGTATTCCGGGTAGGGTGCTGGTGTTGAGCCTGGCTGCCCTGGGGGACGTGCTGAGGCAGCTATTCACTAGTTGCCTCCGTGAAGCTACGTTCCCCAGGGCCTGGAAGGAGGCTAGTTTGGTCCTCATCAAGAAGGAAGGCAGAGCCGCGGATTCTCCCTCCGCGTACCGTCCCATATGTCTGCTGGACGAGGTTGGCAAACTGTTCGAGAGAATAGTTGCCTCTCGTCTCAGCGGGCATCTGTCGCGCGTCGGTCCCGATCTGGTCGACAGCCAGTTCGGCTTCCGACAGGGCCGTTCGACCGTGGATGCGATAACTCGCGTCCGCGCCCTGTCGGATCAGGCGGTCTCCCGGGGTGGCGTGGCGTTGGCGGTGTCACTCGACATTGTCAACGCCTTCAATTCCCTACCCTGGGATGCGATCTGGGAGGCACTGGTCTACCATGGAGTGCCTCCCTACCTGCAGGCCCTGATCAGGGACTACTTGTGCGACAGGTACATCCTGTACGTGGATCGAGACGGTACGAGGATCCGGAGGGAAGTGGAGCGAGGGGTTCCGCAGGGGTCAGTCTTAGGCCCCTTGCTATGGAACCTCGCCTACGACGCGGTTCTGCGTGTCGATCTCCCCGCCGGCGTAAGTGTCGTCTGTTACGCTGACGACACGTTGATCGTAGCCGGTGGGGACACCTTCGAGAGGACCAAAGAGCTCGCCGAGCTTGGGGCGGAAATCGTCGTCGCTAAGATACGCGAGTTGGGCATGGAGATAGCGCCTCAGAAAACCGAGGCGCTGTGGTTCCACGGCCTGCCTAGGAGCCGGGAACCACCGCCCAACTTGCGCGTCCGTGTGGGTGAGTCGGAAGTCAGGGTGGGGCCGCACATGAAGTATCTTGGCCTCACCCTTGACAGTCGCTGGGGCTTCGAGGAGCATTTCGAGCGCCTGGTCCCCCGAGTCGATAAGGTTGCAGCGGCCTTACATAGGCTGCTCCCTAATCTTGGGGGGCCGAGCGAGGAAGTTCGCCGCCTCTACGCCGGGGTCGTGCAGTCCGTAGTCCTCTACGGGGCGCCCATTTGGGCGCCGAGGCTGGCCATACGACGCTGTAGAACAAAAATCTACAGCGTCCAGCGGAGGATGGCATTGCGGATTGCACGAGGATACCGAACGGTGTCCTTTGAGGCGGCGACCATACTGGCACGCTTTCCGCCCTTAGACATCCTGGCGGGCATGTATGCGAGGGTCTATGACCGGATCCGCATCGCCCGCCAGAGTGGCGGAGGCGAGCCGGTGGCGCTCGAATCCATCAAGCGGCAGGAACGACACATCGCTCTCGCGACGTGGCGCGAGCGGCTCCAGCCGGAGCACATAGCGCGCAAACGCGTCGTTGAGGCATTCCTGCCGCATCTCGAAGCCTGGATACAGCGACGGAGTGGACGACTCACCTATAGGCTTACGCAGATAATCACCGGTCACGGTTGTTTCGGTGATTATCTGCATAAGATCGGACGTGAAGCGACGACGAGATGCTTCCACTGCGACCAGTCTGACTCCGCCCAACACACGCTGGAGGCTTGCCCCGCGTGGTCGTTGGAGCGTCGAGACCTGGTCGCAGTCATCGGATCGGACCTCTCCCTGGGCAGCGTAGTGTCGGCTATGCTGTCCGGGGATGCGGCGTGGGGAGCGATGGCCGCCTTCTGTGAGACTGTCATGTCCCAGAAGGAGGCCGCCGAGCGGGAACGCGAACGCGCTGATCCTGCTCGGCGACGAAGGCGCAGGCCGCCACAAGCGGCCGCCCAACGTCTCGCTCCCCAGCCCTGAGCCCGGGGCTATAAACAATGGGCAACCTTCGGAGTCGCTGGACGCTCGGGGTGTGGGCCCCTTGAGCGTCCATTGAGTACGGCGGCGACTCCGAGGAGGACGGCGGCGGGGTTGCGACCCCCCGTCCCCGTGAGCACCGTGACTGGTTCCCGGGGGGCTACAATGCGCCCCCCGGCGGCGGGCTCAAAGGCAAGGCACTGAGGGGCCCCTGGTGCAGATCCCACCGGAGAGCCCTGGGGTCTCCCCTCTCATGTGCCGATGCGACAGCCGCGGGGGTTTTAGTGGGTAAGAATCCCACATACCCCGGTCGAGCCCCACAGCTCCCGGGGATCTTTCGAAGATTTCCCCCGCGTCAAAAGAAAAGGAAAAGGAAAAAAAAAGGTTAGGTTGGCCTCCTTTTTTTTTTTTTTTTTTTTTTTTTTTTTTTTTTTTTTTTAACGTGGGGAAATCCATTACGGATACCCGCACCACCACGGGGGTAGCGGTGCGGGTTATGTCGGACTACTGACAGAGTGTCAGCTACCGACTAAAACCCCACGGTGTCCTCAACCCGCTGTGTCGACGGGCCCCGGGAACGTACATGGTACTCGTCCGGGTCCCATCAGCGGCCGCTCGCCTTCCGGCGAGCCCTTCCTCGTCCGCGGGTGTAAAGCCCACGGACCTGTCTGCGGGTGTAAAAGGCCCGCAGACCCACAACCGGGTGGCGTGCCCGGACACACCGGCACGCCATCCTCCGCGAGGGCGATTTAACGCTGTGCGCAGGCAGCAGTTCCCCCGTTTCCACTGCCCGCACTACCTCGCTACGGGGGCATCAGGTCGGCGTTGGCCCGCCTTCTGCGCCCGGGCCTCCTCCTGCGTCGCGGGTCAGCGAGAGGATCACTCTCCCTGGCCCGCTCCGCTGCCTCCTTCTGCGACATAACGCACTCGCAGAAGGAGACCACCGCCGACCACGACCTCTCGCTGCTCACCATGGATTGGACCACGGCGGGCAGCGACAGGTCGGCCCCAACCGCGGCGCGCAGCAAGCTGCGCTCCGCCGCCCACGCCGGACAAGCCTCGAGTGTGTGCTGCGCCGTATCTTCGGCGCAGCCACAGTCGTGGCAGCCCGGGGTCGCCTCCCTTCCGGCAATCTTGTGCAAATACCTGCCGAAGCAACCGTGCCCCGACAGGATTTGCACGAGCCGGAAGGTGATCTTGCCGAACTTACGGTGCACCCAGTCCTTTAGGACCGGGCGCACCGCCGCTATGGTCAGATGGCCGGCGGTTGGTTCCGCCAGCCGATCCTCCCACTTCACGAAGGCGGCCTCTTGTGCCTCCCGTCGCCATCGCTGGACTTCAGCGGGAGATGCTCCGCCCCGGCTACGCGCTTCTGCGCGCTGCCGGTAGACCGCGGTCAGCACCTCCGCCTCCACGTCCCAGGGTGGTATCCCTGCCAGCGCGCACGCGGCCTCGCACGAGATGGTGCGGTATCCGCGTATCACCCTAACTGCCATGACCCTCTGCGCTCTCCGCAGCAGGGTCTTAGTTTGGGCAGTCAGGGCGTCCGCCCACACCGGCGCGCCGTACAGGGCCATGGATTTGACCACCCCAGTGTACAGCCGACGACAATTGGCACTCGGGCCGCCCAAGTTCGGCAAGAGCCGCGACAGGGCTCCCGCAGTCCGAATCAGCTTCGGCGCTAGACCCTTGAAGTGGTCGACAAACTTCCACTTCGGGTCGAGGACGAGACCCAGATACTTCATCTGTGTCCCGACCCCGACCGTGACACCTCCGACGGCTATTCCGGCCCCTGAAGGCGGTCTCCTCCGAGGTCCGTAAAAACACAGGACCTCGGTCTTGTCAAGAGCCACCTCCAGGCCCAGCCGTCGGATCCTGTCGACCACTTCCTCCACACCGGTCTCAGCCAGAGTGGCTGCCTCGCCGAAGCTGACTCCCTGCGCACAGACCAGGGTGTCGTCCGCGTAACATACGAGCTGGAGCCCGCGGTGTAAATGGCCGCGGAGCACCCAGTCGTATCCGATGTTCCACAGGAGAGGGCCCAGCACCGAACCCTGTGGAACACCGCACACCACTTGACGGCGCAAAAGGCGACCGTCACCGTCGACGCAGACGACACTCCGGTCCTCGAAGTACGACCCCACGACTCGCCGCAAATAAGCCGGGACCCCGTGGTATTGCAGGGCCTCCGACACGCATCGGAAGGGCAGTGTATTGAAGGCGTTGTGCAAGGCCAACCTTTTTTTTTTTTTTTTTTTTTTTTTTTTTTTTTTTTTTTTTTTTTTTTTTTGACGCGGGGGAAATCTTCCAAAGATCCCCGGGAGCTGTGGGGCTCGACCGGGGTATGTGGGATTCTTACCCACTAAAACCCCCGCGGCTGTCGCATCGGCACATGAGAGGGGAGACCCCAGGGCTCTCCGGTGGGATCTGCACCAGGGGCCCCTCAGTGCCTTGCCTTTGAGCCCGCCGCCGGGGGGCGCATTGTAGCCCCCCGGGAACCTGTCACGGTGCTCACGGGGACGGGGGTCGCAACCCCGCCGCCGTCCTCCTCGGAGTCGCCGCCGTACTCAATGGACGCTCAAGGGGCCCACACCCCGAGCGTCCAGCGACTCCGAAGGTTGCCCGTTGTTGCCCGAGACGTTGGGCGGCCGCTTGACGCGGCCTGCGCCTTCGTCGCCGAGCGGGATCAGCGCGTTCGCGTTCCCGCTCAGCGGCCTCCTTCTGGGACATGACAGTGTCACAGAAGGCGGCCATCGCTCCCCACGCCGCATCCCCGGACAGCATAGCCGACACTACGCTGCCCAGGGAGAGGTCCGATCCGATGACTGCGACCAGGTCTCGACGCTCCAACGACCACGCGGGGCAAGCCTCCAGCGTGTGTTGGGCGGAGTCAGACTGGTCGCAGTGGAAGCATCTCGTCGTCGCTTCACGTCCGATCTTATGCAGATAATCACCGAAACAACCGTGACCGGTGATTATCTGCGTAAGCCTATAGGTGAGTCGTCCACTCCGTCGCTGTATCCAGGCTTCGAGATGCGGCAGGAATGCCTCAACGACGCGTTTGCGCGCTATGTGCTCCGGCTGGAGCCGCTCGCGCCACGTCGTGAGAGCGATGTGTCGTTCCTGCCGCTTGATGGATTCGAGCGCCACCGGCTCGCCTCCGCCACTCTGGCGGGCGATGCGGATCCGGTCATAGACCCTCGCATACATGCCCGCCAGGATGTCTAAGGGCGGAAAGCGTGCCAGTATGGTCGCCGCCTCAAAGGACACCGTTCGGTATCCTCGTGCAATCCGCAGTGCCATCCTCCGCTGGACGCTGTAGATTTTTGTTCTACAGCGTCGTATGGCCAGCCTCGGCGCCCAAATGGGCGCCCCGTAGAGGACTACGGACTGCACGACCCCGGCGTAGAGGCGACGAACTTCCTCGCTCGGCCCCCCAAGATTAGGGAGCAGCCTATGTAAGGCCGCTGCAACCTTATCGACTCGGGGGACCAGGCGCTCGAAATGCTCCTCGAAGCCCCAGCGACTGTCAAGGGTGAGGCCAAGATATTTCATGTGCGGCCCCACCCTGACTTCCGACTCACCCACACGGACGCGCAAGTTGGGCGGTGGCTCCCGGCTCCTAGGTAGGCCGTGGAACCACAGCGCCTCGGTTTTCTGAGGCGCTATCTCCATGCCCAACTCGCGTATTTTCGCGACGACGATTTCCGCCCCAAGCTCGGCGAGCTCTTTGGTCCTCTCGAAGGTGTCCCCACTGGCCACGATCAACGTGTCGTCCGCATAGCAGACGACACTTACGCCGGCGGGGAGATCGACACGCAGAACCGCGTCGTAGGCGAGGTTCCATAGCAAGGGGCCTAACACTGACCCCTGCGGAACCCCTCGCTCCACTTCCCTCCGGATCCTCGTACCGTCTCGATCCAGTGCAAGGCCAACCTAACCTAACCTTTTTTTTTTTTTTTTTTAGCGATGGTGGAATCCTCATAGGATACCACGCGCACGACGCCTACCATGCGCGGGTTATGTCGGACTCTTACCGACTAAACCACCATCGGGCCTTCCAGCACCTCCGCTATAGTGGCGGGCCCCGGGAACGTACGTTGTACTACATCCGGTTCCCGCCAGCGGCCGTTCGGCTTGCGCCAAACCCACAACGCCGGCCAAGCCGGAGCCTTTGCAGGCTTTCCCCCCCGGTGTCACTTGCGGTGCCCACCAGTCCACTCTGCTCAACAGAGAAGTACCAGGGGCAACCACAGTGACAACACACCCTGAAGCCTTTCGGCCCTACCCCCCCAATTGCACCGAGCTACCGGGTCCCATACCCCAGGTACTGCCGTCTGCCAGGTCCCATGTCCCTGACAGCACGGTTGCTGCGGTGCCCCCGCCCTAAGGCCTTGCGGCCCGACTCCCCCCTGCACCACCACCGCTCTCAACCGACGTGCGTATCCATCGGGAACAGCGGCAGCGGCGCCCCCGCCCTACGTGGCCTTTCGGCCCTACACCCTCCCGCGCCTCGCTGCCGCTCAACCGGTACCCCCGTACCGGGAACAGCAGTTCGGAGCCCCCACCTAAGGCTTCGCCACCGAGCAACAGCTGTCCACCCCGAAGAGTGGAGAGATATTACCCGGTGCCCAGGGTACACCGTCCCAAGCCCATTGTCCTTCCTCCGAACGAATCCTCGGGAATTACAATGGGCCGGGCACTCGAGGAGGTGATGCCAGTACCCCAACCTAACCTTTTTTTTTTTTTTTTGTTGACGCTGGGAAAAATGCGTTACGCATACATACGTTATGTGGGACTCCCCCGGCTAGCCCGGGTATACCCACTAAACGACCCAGCGGCACTCCCGCATCGTCTTCATGGAGGGGAACTGGGAAACTGGCAGAGCCTTATCATCCAGTCCCCCGCCGACGATCGCCCGCCTTTACAGCGGGGCCCGCACGCCCCTCCCTACGAGGAGGGGCCCGGAAATGACCGCGAGTGCTCGGTCATTCCCGCCGACGGTGGTGGTGAACCGTGCAATGCAGGAGACAAGGCGCCCCCGCGCCAGTCTCCCGCTATTCACCACCGGGGAGGAGGAGACGCTGATCGTACAGCCGTCTCACTCTACCCCTTCTCCGCCTGCGGAGCGGCGCCGCGAGGGGATCGTCCTCCCGCGCGCGCTCCGCTGCCTCTTTCTGCGAGATCACGTCCTCGCAGAAAGAGGCGACCGCCGACCAGGCCGCCTCGCTCCCCAGCATGGACAGAACCACGCCGGGCAGCGAGAGGTCCGGCCCCGCCACCGCAGTCAGACCGCGGCGCAGCTCAGACCAGGCCGGGCACACCTCGAGGGTGTGCTGTGCCGAGTCCTCCGCCGCGCCGCAGTCGTGGCACGCGGCGGCCTCCTCCCTCCCAATCCGGTGCAGGTACGACCCGAAGCATCCATGCCCGGTCAGCACCTGCACCAGGCGGAACGAGAGGAAGCCGTGGGGCCGCTCGAGCCATCCCTGAAGGACTGGCCCGAGCGCGTCCAACGTTCGGCGGCCGAAGGTGGCAGAGGCGAGGTCCTCAGTCCAATGGTGGACGATTGCGGCCCTCGCCTCCCGCCGGACGGCCTCCCGCTCCTCCGCGGCGGGGGGCGCATTGAGCGCCCTACGCCGCGCCGACCACTCGTACACCCTAGCCAGCACCCACGCCTCGATCTCCCAAGGAGGGGTGCCGGCCAGGGCGCACGCCGCCGCGAACCCCACCGAGCGGTAGGCCCTCGCCACCCGCTGTGCAATGGCCCTTTGGGGCCTGCGGATGGCGGCGGCGTTCTCCCTCCTGTGGAGGGAGTCCGCCCAGATAGGGGCCCAGTAAAGGGCCATACTCTTGAGGATGCCGGCATACAGCTGCCGGCATCGCGCCTTCGGCCCTCCCAGGTTCGGGAGGAGCCACGAGAGGGCCCCCGCTGCCTTCAGCAGGCGCGTCGACAGCCCGCTGAAATGCGGGCCGAAGCGCCACCTGCTGTCCAACACTAGGCCCAGATATTTCATCTGGGCCTTCACCTCTACTTGGACGCCCGCTACGACAATGCGGGCGTCCGGGGGGACCCGCTGCCGAGGCCCGTGGAAGAACACGGCCTCGGTCTTCTGCAGGGCCACCGTCAGCCCTAGGCGGCGGATCCTCCCTGCGACTAGGGATCCGCCAGCCGAGGCCAAATTGGCCGCCTCCCTAAAGTTCCCCCCTCGGGCAGTGAGGAGAGTGTCATCCGCATAGCAGATGACACTCGTGCCACGAAGGAGGGACCCGCGCAGGAGCCAGTCGAAGCCTATGTTCCACAGGAGTGGACCTAGGACCGACCCCTGTACCCCAACCTTTTTTTTTTTTTTTTTTTTTCGTGGGGAAATCCTCATAGGATACCCGCACCACCACGGGAATAGCGGTGCGGGTTATGTCGGACTCCTACCGACTAAAACCCCACGGTGTTCCTCCTTCCGCTTCTTATGCAGGTCGCGGGAACAGCCGAAGCAAGCGTCCGCAAGTCTGCTAGCGGGTATTCGCCTATTGGCGAAACCATCTCGTTCGTGGGTGTATAGTGCCCACGGACGTCTACGGGTGTATATAGCCCGCAGATTTCCACTTGGAAGCGTGCCGGGAACACTTCGGCACGCTATCCATCTCATGGGCGTTTTTCAGTGCAAGGGTGTCAGTTTCCCGTTCCTGACACCCGCACGCCCAGTTCAGGGAGGCATTAGGTCGGCAGCGGCTCGCCGCCTCCTCCCAGGCCTCCGGCGGCGGCGCGGATCAGCGAGGGGATCGCTCTCTCTGATCCGCTCCGCCGCCTCCTTCTGTGTCATAACCATGTCACAGAATGATGTCACCGCCTGCCATGACATTTCACTGCCGACCATTGCTTGGACAACAGTCGGCAGTGATAGGTCCCTCCCAACCTCTGTAGCCAGCGTGTAGCGCTCGCTTGCCCATGCTGGACACTCCTCCAGGGTGTGCTGCGCCGTGTCTTCGGCGCAGCCGCACTGATGACAGATTGGGAGCGCTTCTCTACCTGCGATTTTGCACAGGTACCGGCCGAAGCAACCATGGCCCGTGAGTACCTGTGTCAACCGGAAGGAGAGCGCTCCGTGTTTTCGTTGCGCCCATTCTTTAAGAACAGGCTGCACAGCTTGTATTGTCCTGTGACCGGCAGTCGGTTCTGCCAGCCGCTGTTGCCACTCCTCAAATGCACTTTCTTGAGCCTCTTGCCGCCATTGTGTTATCTCTGGCGCTAGGGGTGTTCTGCCTGTGTTTCGCGCTTGTACCCTCTGCCTGTACATTTTTGCGAGCACCTCTGCCTCAAGGTCCCAGGGTAGGAGACCGGCTAGTACGCACGCCGCATCGTACGACACAGTGCGGTATCCTCGGATAACCCTAACTGCCATGACCCGCTGCGGTCTTCGCAAAAGGGCCTTGGTTTGGGCAGTCAGGGAGCCCGACCACACTGGCGCACCGTACATTGCCATAGATCTCACCACCCCGGTGTAAAGGCGGCGGCAGGCTGAACTTGGGCCACCTAAATTTGGCAAAAGCCTTGCCAATGCTCCAGCTGCTCTAACTAGCTTCGTGGCTAGGCCTCTGAAGTGGTCGTTGAACTTCCATTTTGGATCCAGGACGAGGCCCAGGTATTTCATATGGGCCCCGACCTCGATAGAAACTCCTCCAACAACGATTTGCTCCCGCTGGTGGTCTTTTACGGGGTCCGTAAAAGCATATTGCTTCGGTCTTATTAAGGGCTACAGTTAGACCCAGACACTTAATACGATCGACCACTTCAGAGACTCCAGTCTCGGCCAGTTGCTTAGCCTCCTCGAAATTCGTCGCCCTAGCGCACACGAGTGTATCGTCTGCATAGCAGGCGATGTTGATGCCGCGGTGTAGAGGGCCGCGGAGCACCCAGTCATAGCCGATGTTCCACAGGAGTGGCCCCAGGACCGACCCCTGTGGAACACCGCAAGCCATTTGCCGGCGTACAAGCCGTCCATCCCTCGCTATGCACACAACACTCCTATCGCGAAAATAGTCCTCCAGGACACGTCGCAGGTATATGGGAACCCGGTGGTATGCTAAGGCCCTCAATATACAGTCGAAGGGCAGACTATTGAATGCATTGGCGATATCTAATGAAACCGCCAGCATTACGCCACCAGTAGCGACAACTTCCTCTGAGAGATTTTTAACATGCGTCAATGCATCCACAGTAGATCGACCCCCACGGAAACCAAACTGGCTCTCATGTAGGTCTGGACCAACCACTTGCAAATGTTGAATTAGGCGAGCAGCGAGCACGCGCTCAAACAGTTTGCCCGCTTCGTCTAATAGTACAATTGGCCTGTAGGCCGATGGAGAGTCATGCGGGCGTCCTTCCTTAAGTAAGAGCACTAGTCTACCTTCTTTCCATGTTTTGGGGAATCGCCCAGAGGCTAGACATGCGTCAAGCAAATCTCGGAAGCGATCCTTTAAGATCTCAGAAGTGAGGACCCATGCTCGCCCAGGTATACCGTCCGGCCCTGGGGCCTTATTTTGACCTTGCAGCCTCCTGAATGCAGTATCAATCTCGTCAGAAGTGACGGGTGGTACTACAGCTTCTATTTCGTCTCTCAATGGCTCAGCGGCCAATTGACGAGGGTTCCGTTCCGGATTATCAGGAAAAAGCGATTCGATAATTGACCCCAGGAGACTAGGCTCAAGGGATTCGATAATGGGGGTCGTCTGACCGCGCAGTTTGTTTCGCGCTATCCGGTACGGACGCCCCCATGGGTCCCGGTCGAGACTTACCAACATCTCTTCACGTCCACTCTCCTTGGATCTGAGAATCGCTAGTTGCAGTACCTCCCTTGCTTCCTTGTAGAGGGCGTAGAGCCTAGCACCTTCGGCCTCACTTCTGATTCGACGTCTACGTTGCCGCGTATACCGCCGTCGCACCGCAATGCAAGCACGCCGCATGCCTGCGATCTCTGCTGTCCACCAGTACACCGCCCTCTTCGGGGGTATGTGCCCGGTGCGTGGCATAGCAGAGTCGCACATGCCTGTCATTGCATCTTTCCATAGTTGTGCCCTCTCATCCACTTCCTCACTGGTGGTCCGGGATTCAATTACCCAGGCCTGTGCGATCGCCGCCACTTTAAGGGTTTCTGAGTCCAATCGGCTCAGTGACCAGCGTGGAAAGTGGTTCCGAATACTCAGGCGCTGGCTTTCAACTTCTCGGGGAGTGGAGACACTAAATCGGATGTAGCGATGATCCGACAGTGTCTCCACACCCTCGATTACTCGCCACTCTCTTGTTTGTGTGGCGACAGCAGGGGATGCGAATGATAAATCCACAATAGACCCACCCGACTGTCGCACACATGTATGGACAGATCCTCTATTGAGTAAGGATAGGCCAAGAATCGTCAGCCATTCCTCCAGGACACCACCGCGTGCATCAGTAGTAACACCACCCCACGCTGTCGACTTGGCATTGAAATCTCCAAGGACAAGTACCGGCAGCGGTATCACCCGTCGTACCGCCGCCCCAACCTCGTCCAAGAAGACCTCAAACTCTGCGAGGGTTCTGTTGGGCGAGAAGTATACCCCGATGACAGCTGTTCTTCTCCAATGCGCGACGATAAAACCCCGACCTCTTTCAATAACAGACACATCAGTGGCGCCCACAACCGCCACTAAGCCGTCTGTATCTCCAGCCCAGTTGTTACGGCTGGGAATGAAATACGGCTCAGCTATTACAGCAATATAAATTGACCATTCCAGCATGGTTTGCAGGAAGAGATCCTGTGCCCCAGCGGAATGGTTAAGATTCCCTTGAAGAAATTGATAAGAGCCCCTATTATCCATTATTTACATTATTTGTCCGCTCCTGCTGAGGCTCTAGTGTGGCTTCGACTGCAGTTGGTTTTTTATTGGCCTTCTTCCGTCTCGATAACTTTTTGTTGGATGCAAGGGCGTGGCAAGCCTTACTTCCTAGTATATGGTCTGCAGGCTGGTTGGCTGCAGCACATATTGAGCACCGAGGTAAGTCTGTGCATTGAGCAGCTTTGTGTTGTAAACTGCCACAACGATAACACTCCCCGCTGCGGTCATGTTCTGACGTGCAAAGGGCAGCCATATGACCTTGCTCTAGGCAGCGAAAACATCTCGTTGGTCTGCGTTCTAGCAGCTTTACTTGCGCGCTCACCCAACCTACTAATATCCTGCCACTGTCGGATACTTTCTTGGCCGCCATTACCGGGCAACGGACCCATGTTGTGCCTAGGCCAAAAGGCCCTCGCCTTATAGGACCGGTCTTGATGGCATCGAGTGTGCACTCACCTTTACGTGAGATTGCTAGTGCAACGTCCTCGGATGTGACGGACTCGTCCAATTCCGTGACGCGGAGTTCGGCGCACTTGGTTGGTCTGGAGATCCGGACATCTTCAGAATTTAGCGTCTTTCGCAGTTGCTCTGCGAAAAGATCCGCTTTCCCGCCGCTTGTTTTGCCAGGCACTTCTAAAATATATGCCCCAGTGGCAGCTTTTTTGACGCGCAAGGCTGCAATTTCGAAGTCAGCAAGATTTATCTTTTGCCGTGCTTCCTTCATTATTGACGCGTAGCTGACTCCCTTAGTTTCGGCACCTGGTTGAAGTGTTAGAACAACCGCTGCCGAGCGGGGTTCGCGCAGTTTGACCGTTTTAGGATCCTTGGGCTTCTTGGTGTTGTCTCTAGTAGACTTTGCCTTTTTAGCCCTTCGCCTCCTCTTCTTACGTGATTCCACCGTGGTCCAGCCCTCCTCTTCCGTTTTTGACGCCTGGGTTGGTGGTGATGAATCGCAGTTTTGCGACTTCAGACCTGACGACTTCTTGGGCTTTGGCACGACCGCTTGTGGTTTTGGAAGTGGGCCCTTTCCATCTGGAGCTGTCTCGGCTAGCGTCTGGGCCGATTTGACAGCCTTCTTGCCCGCTGCCTTGACCGCTTTACTGTAGCTTCTGCTAGGTTGCACCTCCTGTGCAGTAACCGCAGAATTCCCAGCATCGGCGGCCAAAGGTTGAGCGCGATTCTCCAGGCAGAGACGGCTGTCAGACACTTTGAGCTGTTCGCCCATCATGCTCCGCACTTGAGCCATTACTTCGCGCAACAGCTCGTCTCGCTCTCGTTTTCGCTCCCCAGCTGTTAGCTCACGGGACGGCTGCTGAGATGTATTAGCATTAGCCGTTACAACCTTTCGGAGGTCAGCCAGCTCGGCCTGCAGACGCCGGTTTTCGGCCTGCAGAATCGCCACTTCTGTTGTGACTGACCGCTCCGCTACTAAGGTCATCGCCTCCTTGGTTGATTGAGCAGCATCCTTCAGGGCTCGTACGACCGTTCCCTTAAGGTTGCTGCTTTTAGAAGCAAGCTGCACTACAAGATCCATGTTGCCCTCGACCTTCTGGAGGAGGGCATCCGATGATCGACCACTTGAGAGGGGAGGCGTGTCAGTACCCGCCTTCTTCCTTTTCGTGCTCACCGCTGGATCAATTCCGTCGTACAGCCGTCTCACTCTTCCCCTTCTCCGCCTGCGGAGCGGCGCCGCGAGGGGATCGTCCTCCCGCGCGCCCGCTAACGCCCACCCGCCCGCGGTAGGGGAGAAATACACGCCCACCAGGGCTATCTCTCCCCACGCGGCGGCCACGTATCCCGGTCCCCTCTCTAAGAGCGAGAGGGGTGGGGAGTCCGTGGAAGACCGCGCTACCAATGCCACTGAGCCGTCCGGATCACCCAGCCACCTGCCAGGGACCGAGTACGGCTCAGCGACCACCGCAACGTCCACCAACCACTCAGCCACGGTCTGCATCAGCAGATCCTGGGCCGCTCTGCAGTGGTTGGTGTTGGCCTGAAGGATGCGATGTTCGGCCCTATCCATTAATCGGACATCGCACCCCCCTCCGCAGCCGCCGATGTACTGGGCACCGGATCGGCGGTGGCAACGGCAGGCCGGGTCGGCGCCTGCACTTTGCCCTTCTTGGGGGGAGGCTTGCAGCTCCTCCCCTTCATGATGTGATCCGCAGGGCGGCCACTGGCGGCGCACACGGCACAGTGCGGCGTGGTGGCCTCGCAAGCGGCGGACTTGTGTCCGACCTTTTTTTTTTCTGACCGGGCCCCCCAGGTCAGAAAAAAAAAAAAAAAAAAAAAAAACCCAACCCTTCTTTTTTTTTTTTTTTTTTTTCTGACCTGGGGGGAAATGTCCTGAGGCATACACCGCCCGCCGTGGGCACGGCGAACGGGTTATGTGGGGCTCTCACCCACTAAAACCCCCCGGTGTCCCGTCTTCTGCCATATTGCTCGTGTCGCGGCATCGCGTGAGCATTGCTTCGCGTACACAGGCTGGCCTTGGACCTATCCGGTCCCCTTCTCTTGGAGGGCCTATGCTCTCCATCCTTCTTTTGTGCGGACGCGCGGGACAGGCACGTCCGTCACCTTCGGCCTGCGTCTGATGGGGCGGTGGGTGCCCTGTCCACCGCCCGCAGGTCCAACTTACGGCGGTCGTAAGTCGCTCACTTCGCGCCTCCTGCGGCGCCCGGTGCGTCTCTGTCGGGAAGGAACCAGGCTGGTCGCTTCCCTCTGACGCTCTGCCTCCTCTTTGACCGCCATCACGGTCTCGCAGTATGAGGCCACAGCCCCCCAGGAGCTCTCGCTCTCGACCATAGCCAAAACTACAGTCGGAAGCGAAAGCCCCGGCACGCCACTAGCGGCGATCAGCTCGCCCCTCTCAATTGTCCACGCCGGACACGTTTGCAGTGTATGCTGCGCTGTGTCTTCGGGAGCTCCGCACTCATGACATTCTGGCGTGGGCTCGCGCCCAATCTGGCACAGGTACTTCCCGAAGCAGCCGTGCCCCGACAGTACCTGCGCCAGGTGGAAGCTCAGAATTCCATGCTTCCTGTCTAGCCACTCACCGAGGACTGGGGTAATGGCTGCGATTGTTCGCTGTCCGGCGTTGGGGTTCGCAAGTCGTTCTGCCCACTCACCCATCGCAGTTTCTTGCAGCTCCCTCCTGCGGTTGACGATATCCGGCAATCGTAAGACCTCGCCACGTTCCTGCGCCTCGCGCCGCCACTGGTACAGCAGTGCAAGCACTTTTGCTTCTAGTGGCCAGGGCATAGACCCGGCCATCAGTGTTGCCGCCTCAAAGGACACTGTCCTGTAGCACCTGGCCACCCTCTGTGCCATTGCTCGTTGCGGCCGTCGTAACATGGCCTCGTTCTGGGCTGGTAGTCGCTGACCCCAGATAGGGGCACCATACAGGGCCATCGAGCGAATGACGCCTGTGTACAGTTTCCGACATGCGGCGTCGGGCCCTCCCAAGTTGGGCAGGAGGGACGATAGTGCCGCCGCCGTCTTCACAAGTTTAGGACTTAGGGCCTCGAAGTGGGGTCGGAAGGACCACCGACCGTCCAAGACTAGCCCTAAGTACTTTAATGTTCGTCCGACGATTATGCGCACGCCCCCGACAACGATGTGCGAGTCAATGGGTGGCGGATTTCTAGGCCCGTGAAAGGCCATGACCTCAGTTTTGTTGAGAGCCACTTCCAGACCCAATCTTCTTATCCGACCCACAACTTGGGCCACGCCTGCCGTAGCTAGCACTGTAGCCTGTCTGTGGGATCGTCCTCTCGCCGTGATGAGGGTGTCGTCCGCGTAGCATGTCAGGGCGCAACCATGCAGTAGCGCCCCGCGGAGTACCCAGTTGTAGGCGATGTTCCACAGCAGTGGTCCTAGTACCGACCCCTGTGGGACTCCGCGTGTAATATCCTTCTCGGTCCACCCTGTCTGACTTGGAAAGATGATACGCCGGTCAGAGAGATAGTCCCTGAGTGTGAGGCGCAAGTAGCGCGGGACTTGGTGGAACTCGAGGGCCGCCATTATTGCTTCCCAGGGGATGGAGTTAAAAGCGTTGGCGATGTCTAAAGACACCGCCAAGACCACTTCTCCTCTGGCCAGTGCCTCCTCTGCGAGCTTCTTGACGCGTGCAATCGCATCGACTGTTGACCGCCCCTTCCTAAACCCGTACTGTTGTTCGTCTAGGTCCGGGCCGTCCAGTGATAGGTGCCTAACGAGGCGGTCGGCGATTATTCGCTCAAAGAGCTTACCCGCCTCGTCTAAGAGCACGATGGGCCTATACGCGGATGGAGAATCCGCTGGGCGCCCGTATTTCCTTAGGAGGACCAACTTTCCAGTCTTCCACTCACGCGGAAAACGTCCTTCTCGGAGGCATGTGCTGACGAGGGCTCTAAACTGAGGTCCCAATTCAGCCAGGCACATGACTAGCACGCGCCCTGGCACCCCATCTGGTCCAGGAGAGACGTTTTTCGACCGTAGTCTCCTGATCCCCTCATCCAGTTCTTCCTGGGATACTTCCGCTTCTCCGTCCCTTTGCCCAGAATTAGATTGGGGCGCGCCCATCGGTGGAGGAGTAAAATCTGTACCGCTGGGGAACAGACCACCGATTATTGCCTCCAGAAGGTGTGGTTGGAGGGTTTGGGTTAGAGGAGGGGACCAAGGACGCAATTTGTTCCTTACCATGTGGTAAGGTCGCCCCCAAGGATTGGCTTCCAAAGTGGCGAGCAACTCCTCGCGAGCCAGTGTTTTGGCCCTTCTAATGGCCTCCTGCAGGGTCTTCTTGGCCGACCTATACGCCTCGTATAATTCGGCCTCTCTCGCCGCAAAGTTTGCAGCGCGACGACGTCTCCCGCGGTGCCTGGTGTACTGACGTCGAGTGGCGATGCAGGCGCGGCGTAGTAGCGCCAGCTCATCCGACCACCAGTACACCTGGCGCTTCCTTGGCCTGTTGGTCGGCGTTGCTCGTGGCATCGCCGCATCGCAAGCCGCGACAAGGGCAGATCTGAGCCAGTCGACTTCATGTTGAACATTAGAGGTGCTCGGAGTAGATGCCCAGGCTTGGACGATAGCCGACTCCAAAAGAGCCTCTCTGTTCAGTCTTCCGAGAATCCATCGTGGACCTGCGTCATTTTGTGTCGTCTGGGCATGGCGGTTGGAGGTTTGGGCGAAGACATCAAACCGGATATACCGATGGTCCGATAGTGTCTCCGCCTCCTCAACAACCCGCCATCCAAGGATACGGCGAGCTAGGACTGGGCTGGCGAAAGACAAGTCCACGATAGAGCCACCCACCTGCCTGATGCATGTGTATGATGTCCCTCTATTTAAAATGGTGAGTCCCTGTTCCAGAACCCATTCCTCTAAGGCCTCACCTCTCCCATTGGCGGATGGAGAGCCCCACGCCGGAGACTTTGCGTTAAAGTCTCCCACTGCGAGTAAATGACGAGGGTGAGATTGGCCGATGATGGTACCTACATCTATTAAGAAGCTCTCAAAGTCCGAGAGCGGTCGATTTGGTGAGAAGTAAACACCAATGACAGAAAGTTCACCTATCTCTGCCATGACAAATCCATGGCCCCTCCGAATATTCTGGAGGGGGTGTTGTGTCCGAGCCGATATTATGGCCACTGTGCCGTCCAGGTCACCTGCCCAGTTCGAAGCGGGCAGGACAAAGTACGGCTCAGCGGCTACTGCTACATCAATGGACCACTCCGCTAGTACCTGGAACAAGAGGTCCTGGGCCCTGGCACAGTGGTTCAGATTGGTTTGTAGGAATTTTAGGTCCATTAATTGGTTTCCATGTCCTGTGCCGACTTATTCGATTTCTGCGCAACTGCCGCTTGGGTCGGTTGCACAGTTTCCGCTGCCTTCTTCTTGTGTTTGGCCTGCGACAGTGAGCAGGCCTTACTGCTGGGAAGATGGTCGGCAGGTTCGCCAGCCTTTTCGCATGCCAAGCAGTGCGGCTTGGCTGAGCACGTCTCCAATTTGTGTCCGGTCTGACCGCAGCGGAAACAACGACCGGTGCAATCGACACCCGTGCAACATCGTACACCAACGTGACCTGCAGTGAGGCAACGGTAGCAGCGCATCGGCTTAGACTTCATCAGTTTGACTTGGGCCGATACCCAGCCCACCAGGAGTCTTCGGCCGTCTGCCAATTTCTGTGCAGATGCTAGCGGGCAGCTCACAAGGGAGGTGCCCATGCCGTCTGGGCCTGGACGAATCTCTCCGACTTTGACTTCAGCGTCAGAGCACTCTCCCGCTTTGGCCACAGCTTTCGCCAGCTCCTCCTTCGTCACGGAGTCGTCGAGTTCAAAAACGCGCAGGTCTGCGCATTTTGTTGGCCTCGAGATCCGGACATCGTCTACCGAGAAGACTTCCCGTAGCTTTCCGGCAAGCGCGTCCGCTTTCGGACCACTCGTCGCGCCCGGTACCTCAAGAAGACGTGGCCCTGTCACTGTCTGCTTACAGCGCAGGCCCTCTACACCAATCTCCTCTAGCTTGATGAGGGATTTGGCGTTTTGCAGCAAGGTAGCGTAAGTAACGCCGCGCTCTTTCGCCTCTGGCTGCAGCGTTAACACCACAGCCGTAGACTGTGGTGCGCGGAGTTTCTTCGCCTTCCTGGCCTTCTTCTTCTTGGCTTTCTTAGCCTTCTTTTTGGCACCGACCACTTGTCACTCGCCATCTTTGGCCTGTGTGGCTGCTTGCGGTGATGGTTTAGCGGCGCCCTGTCTGTCATTGGTGTCCCTTCCCACTTGCCTTCTAGTAACCGGCGCCAATGACAGTGCCGGTGATGGAACCAGCTTCGATGCAGACGCCGGAGCCAGTGTCGTCGTTGGAGGAGGCAGTGCCTTCTTAACTGCGCTTGCAGGACGCGGTGTTTTTTTGACTGCGTCTCCCGCAGAAGTGCACTCCGCATAAGTCGGCCTTTTTTCCGAGGCCAGCGGGGGGCGAAGAATTTTACCCTCCAGGTATTGGACCCTGGAGAGCACCTTCCCGATTTCCTCTTTAAACAGGCGCGCCAGCTCCGATTCACCAACCGGTTCAGGGGCTATTAACTCCTTCTTCCGCCTAGAAGACAGCTCTGATCTTATTTCGTCGAGCTCTTGACGAAGCTCGGCCATTTGTCTTTGGAGGCGTGCATTCTCCGATTGGAGTTTGCGCACCTCGTCTGAGGCCGAGCGTTGTATTGCCTCCTCCAAGACCTCGGCTAGCGCGCTCGAGGCATCTTTAAGGGCCTTCTGGCTAGTGCCTTTCAGCCCTTTGGAGACCTTCGACACCGATTTAATTATGCCGAGGGCCTCCTCTGCCTTCTTTTTGAGGGCCGTGGCGGTCATTTCATCCACGTCCTGATCTGCCGAAACACACAACGTCACACGCGAGCTTCTGCTGCTCGCAGCACTTCGTGCCTGCTCGGCGATATGCCGCTCCTCCTCTGCGATCCTGACGCTTAGTTCGGCCACTTTTCCCACAGCTTCAAGATCCTTCTTCGCTTTGAGGAAGCCGATAAACTGCCCTGTAGTGGGTGGTCTACCTCTGCCGCGTTTTTCAGGCGGCTTCTTCGACTGCGGCACCTCCGCACCGCTCGAACCCGAGTCAGGGCCAAGCTCTCCTTCTTTTTCGGAGCGTCTTCGCTTCCTGGATTCCAGGCTGCCAGCGCTCACTACGCTCATCACAGAGTCAGCATCCGATTCGGACGCCAGACTTTCACTCTCTTCTTCTCGCCCGCTGCCGATGCGACTCCAGAAGCTGGAACGACTTGCGGCCTTACGCGGCGAACTCTTCTTCTTTGGGCCAGTTAGGCCAAATGTGGACGCGATTGCGTCCCCAGACGCGGAGTCACTGTTACGCAACACCACGTCAACAACATCCTTCTCCAAATCCTCCTTCCGAACATCTTGGTTTTGTTTTTTATTTTCATAATTCTCCATAGTTTATCCCACGAGTATTGGGTAAAAACGGTCCACCGGTGCAGGGACCCAATGCCCCGGTAACCCTATATACGCCTGGGGGTCGGGAGGTACCCAGGGTTGGCCGCTAGTAGCTGGATATCCGTCCAGCAGCTCTTTCGAGCACTCCGTCTTCCTCCCACACAAACGCCGCGCACCGCAACGCCGGAGTTTTCCGGATTTTTTAAAGAGGTTATCTCCTCGCGGTCCGGCCGGTTAAGGCAAGACCCCCGTTCCCTAAACGGGGTTACGGTTTGAGCACACCCAGCCTTTCGGCCGAGTCCTGGTGCTCCTCCTTCTCCATCCCACCCTAGAACCCAAAAACTAACCATATATATATTATAGTTTACAACATATGTGTTTTTATGTGTCTTTGTGTTAATGTTACCTATTCATGTCGAGTGCGCGCACCCTCTGCTCTTTGTAACTTCTTTATTTTCCTCTCCATCCAAAGGTTGCCTGGAAGAGATCGCTTTTAGCGATAAGGCCGCCCATTGTTGCATTTTTTATTAATTTGTGTCTTATTCTTTTTGTATCTGTTTGTTTGTGCGCAATAAAGAATTGTCTATCTATCTATCTATCTAACCCATCCCCATTCCCTATGCACGCGCCCCAGTCGCGATAAACCCCCCCGCGACTCCCACCCCACGCCCCGGTTGACCTTACGGTCCCCTACCCCCGTCCCCCCACTACCCACCCTAAGGCTTAGCCACCGAGCAACAACAGTCCACCCCGAGAAAAGTGGAGAACTATTACCCGGTGCCCAGGGTACACCGTCCCAAGCCCATTGTCCTTCCTTTCAGGACGTATCCTTGGGGAATTACAATGGGCCGGGCACTCGAGGAGGTGATGCCAGTACCCCCGAAGAACCCAACCCTTTTTTTTTTTTTTTTTTGTTGACGCTGGGAAAAATGCGTTACGCATACCCTCTCGTTGGGGGACGAGAGGGTTATGTGGGACTCCCCCGGCTAGCCCGGGTATACCCACTAAACAACCCAGCGGCACTCCCGCATCGTCTTCATGGAGGGGAACTGGGAAACTGGCAGAGCCTTATCATCCAGTCCCCCGCCGACGACCGCCCGCCTTTACAGCGGGGCCCGCACGCCCCTCCCTGCGAGGAGGGGCCCGGAAATGACCGCGAGTGCTCGGTCATTCCCGCCGACGGTGGTGGTGAAGAGTGCAGTGCAGGAGAAGGCGCCCCCGCGCCAGTCTCCCGCTATTCACCACCGGGGAGGAGGAGACGCTGATCGTACAGCCGTCTCACTCTTCCCCTTCTCCGCCTGCGGAGCGGCGCCGCGAGGGGATCGTCCTCCCGCGCGCGCTCCGCTGCCTCTTTCTGCGAGATCACGTCCTCGCAGAAAGAGGCGACCGCCGACCAGGCCGCCTCGCTCCCCAGCATGGACAGAACCACGCCGGGCAGCGAGAGGTCCGGCCCCACCACCGCAGTCAGACCGCGGCGCAGCTCAGACCAGGCCGGGCACACCTCGAGGGTGTGCTGTGCCGAGTCCTCCGCCGCGCCGCAGTCGTGGCACGCGGCGGCCTCCTCCCTCCCAATCCGGTGCAGGTACGACCCGAAGCATCCATGCCCGGTCAGCACCTGCACCAGACGGAACGAGAGGAAGCCGTGGGGCCGCTCGAGCCATCCCTGAAGGACTGGCCCAAGCGCGTCCAACGTTCGGCGGCCGAAGGTGGCAGAGGCGAGGTCCTCAGTCCAATGATGGACGATTGCGGCCCTCGCCTCCCGCCGGACGGCCTCCCGCTCCTCCGCGGCGGGGGGCGCATTGAGCGCCCTACGCCGCGCCGACCACTCGTACACCCTAGCTAGCACCCACGCCTCGATCTCCCAAGGAGGCGTGCCGGCCAGGGCGCACGCCGCCGCGAACCCCACCGAGCGGTAGGCCCTCGCCACCCGCTGTGCAATGGCCCTTTGGGGCCTGCGGATGGCGGCGGCGTTCTCCCTCCTGTGGAGGGAGTCCGCCCAGATAGGGGCCCCGTAAAGGGCCATACTTTTCAGGATGCCGGCATACAGCTGCCGGCATCGCGCCTTCGGCCCTCCCAGGTTCGGGAGGAGCCATGAGAGGGCCCCCGCTGCCTTCAGCAGGCGCGTCGACAGCCCGCCGAAGCGCCACCTGCTGTCCAACACAAGGCCCAGATATTTCATCTGGGCCTTCACCTCTACTTGGACGCCCGCTACAACAATGCGGGCGTCCGGGGGGACCCGCTGCCGAGGCCCGTGGAAGAACACGGCCTCGGTCTTATGCAGGGCCACCGTCAGCCCTAGGCGGCGGATCCTCCCTGCCACTAGGGATCCGCCAGCCGAGGCCAAATTGGCCGCCGCCCTAAAATTCCCCCCTCGGGCAGTGAGGAGAGTGTCATCCGCATAACAGATGACACTCGTGCCACGAAGGAGGGACCCGCGCAGGAGCCAGTCGAAGGCAATGTTCCACAGGAGTGGACCTAGGACTGACCCCTGTGGAACACCAGACTCTGCTCTGTACCGCCGCAAACTACCTGTCCTGTCTACGAGGAGGACCGCTCGGTCCTCCAGGTAGTCTGCCAGCAGAGCCCGCAGATATTGAGGCACTCCGTGATAGCGGAGTGCCTCTAAGATGGTCGAGTGGGGAACGGAGTTGAACGCGTTGGCGATGTCGAATGACACCGCCAACACTCCGTCCCCTGCCTCGACCGCCTCCCTCACTTGGCCCTTCAAAAGGGCCAATGCGTCGACCGTCGAACGCCCCTTCCGGAAACCGAATTGGGCGTCCGACAGGTCCGGCCCCACCTCCCGCAGGAGGCCATTCACCCGGGTGGCGATGATCCCCTCAAACAATTTACCGACCTCGTCGAGCAGAACGACGGGCCGGTATGCCGAGGGGGAATCCACCGGGCGTCCCTCCTTCCGAAGGAGGCACAGTCGGCCCTCCTTTCACGGTTTCGGGAACCTCCCAGTCGTAAGACACGCACTGAAGAGGTCCCGAAACCTTTCCTCCATTTGGGTGGCCGCAATGGCCACCACCGCTGCGGGGACGCCGTCCGGTCCGGGGGCCGTCCTCTTACCGCGGAGGCGTAAAGCCGCCGCGCGGAGCTCCGCCACCGCCACTGGAGGGATTTCCTCCTCCGGCGGGGCCACCCCCCGCGGGGGGTGCATCACTGGAGGGGCGAAATCGGTCCTGCATGGAAACAGGGACCGAACCACCCCATCCAGCAACGCCGGCTCCAGGGTCTCCGTCAGTGGGGGGCCACAGGGGCGCAGTTTATTCCGCGCCGCCTTGTATGGCCTCCCAAATGGGTCCCCATCGAGACCCTCCAGCATCTCGGCCTTCGCCGAGTCGTCGGCGGCGCGCATCCCCGACCTGAGGACCTCCTTGGCCTCCACGTACGCGGCGTAGAGGAGGTCCTCGTTGGCGAGGTCGCGAAAGCTGCGCCGCCGACTCCGCGCATAGGCCCTTCTGGCCGCCACGCAGGCGGCCCGGAGCCCCGCCAACTCCTCCGTCCACCAATAAACGGCGCGACGGGGAGGCGGGCGGCGAGACCGAGGCATGCTGGTGTCGCACACCTCGGTCAGGGAACCCCGCAATTGGACCGCTGCGGCGTCCACGTCCAGGACTTGGACAGGTGGCGCGAGCCAGTCCTGGACTAACGCCGCCTCCTCAGCCGCCTCGCGATCCAGGCGGGTGAGGGACCACCGCGGGAAGGGGGACTGACCCGAGTGGGCTGTCCCCCGAGGGCTACCGGTGGAGACGTCGAACCGAACGTAACGGTGGTCGGACAACGTCTCCACCATCTCCACCCGCCAGTTCAGGACGCGGGCGGCCAGCACGGGGGTGGCGAACGAAACGTCCACCACTGACCCTCCCCGTTGCCGCACACACGTCTGAACTGTCCCTCTGTTTAAGAGGGACACGCCTGTCGACGCCGCCCAAAACTCGACGGCGCGACCCCGGACGTTGCAAGTCGCGGCCGGGTTGCCCCAGGCTGCCGACTTGGCATTCAGGTCGCCCAACACGGCGACCTGGCGCGGCGCCGCCCGACCGACCACTGCGGTGAGGACCTCGAGAAAGATCTCGAAGTCCGCAAGGGGTCGGTTAGGGGAGAAATAAACGCCCACCAGGGCTATCTCTCCCCACGCGGCGGCCACGTATCCCGGACCCCTCTCTAAGAGCGAGAGGGGTGGGGAGTCCGTGGAAGACCGCGCTACCACTGCCACTGAGCCGTCCGGATCACCCAGCCACCTGCCAGGGACCGAGTACGGCTCAGCGACCACCGCCACGTCCACCAACCACTCGGCCACGGTCTGCATCAGCAGATCCTGGGCCGCTCTGCAGTGGTTGGTGTTGGCCTGAAGGATGCGATGTTCGGACCTATCCATTAATCGGACATCGCACCCCCCTCCGCAGCCGCCGATGTACTGGGCACCGGATCGGCGGTGGCAACGGCAGGCCGGGTCGGCGCACACGGCACAGTGCGGCGTGGTGACCTCGCAAGCGGCGGACTTGTGTCCGTCCTTGCCGCAGCGGTAGCATGTGTCCCTCCTTTCGTCTTTGGAGGGACACAGGGCCCGGGTGTGTCCAACTCCGAAGCACTTGAAGCAGCGCAACGGCGACTCGAAGAACCCAACCCTTTTTTTTTTTTTTTTTGTTCACGCTGGGAAAAATGCGTTACGCATACCCTCCCGTTGGGGGACGAGAGGGTTATGTGGGACTCCCCCGGCTAGCCCGGGTATACCCACTAAACGACCCAGCGGCACTCCCGCATCGTCTTCATGGAGGGGAACTGGGAAACTGGCAGAGCCTTATCATCCAGTCCCCCGCCGACGATCGCCCGCCTTTACAGCGGGGCCCGCACGCCCCTCCCTACGAGGAGGGGCCCGGAAATGACCGCGAGTGCTCGGTCATTCCCGCCGACGGTGGTGGTGAACCGTGCAATGCAGGAGACAAGGCGCCCCCGCGCCAGTCTCCCGCTATTCACCACCGGGGAGGAGGAGACGCAGATCGTACAGCCGTCTCACTCTTCCCCTTCTCCGCCTGCGGAGCGGCGCCGCGAGGGGATCGTCCTCCCGCGCGCGCTCCGCTGCCTCTTTCTGCGAGATCACGTCCTCGCAGAAAGAGGCGACCGCCGACCAGGCCGCCTCGCCCCCCAGCATGGACAGAACCACGCCGGGCAGCGAGAGGTCCGGCCCCACCACCGCAGTCAGGCCGCGGCGCAGCTCAGACCAGGCCGGGCACACCTCGAGGGTGTGCTGTGCCGAGTCCTCCGCCGCGCCGCAGTCATGGCACGCGGCGGCCTCCTCCCTCCCAATCCGATGCAGGTACGACCCGAAGCAACCATGCCCGGTCAGCACCTGCACCAGACGGAACGAGAGGAAGCCGTGGGGCCGCTCGAGCCATCCCTGAAGGACTGGCCCGAGCGCGTCCAACGTTCGGCGGCCGAAGGTGGCAGAGGCTAGGTCCTCGGTCCAATGATGGACGATTGCGGCCCTCGCCTCCCGCCGAACGGCCTCCCGCTCCTCCGCGGCGGGGGGCGCATTGAGCGCCCTACGCCGCGCCGACCACTCGTACACCCTAGCCAGTACCCACGCCTCGATCTCCCAAGGAGGCGTGCCGGCCAGGGCGCACGCCGCCGCGAACCCCACCGAGCGGTAGGCCCTCGCCACCCGCTGTGCAATGGCCCTTTGGGGCCTGCGGATGGCGGAGGCGTTCTCCCTCCTGTGGAGGGAGTCCGCCCAGATAGGGGCCCCGTAAAGGGCCATACTCTTGAGGATGCCGGCATACAGCTGCCGGCATCGCGCCTTCGGCCCTCCCAGGTTCGGGAGGAGCCACGAGAGGGCCCCCGCTGCCTTCAGCAGGCGCGTCGACAGCCCGCTGAAATGCGGGCCGAAGCGCCACCTGCTGTCCAAAACAAGGATTTCACCCCTACTTCGACGCCCGCTACAACAATGCGGGCGTCCGGGGGGACCCGCTGCCGAGGCCCGTGGAAGAACACGGCCTCGGTCTTATGCAGGGCCACCGTCAGCCCTAGGCGGCGGATCCTCCCTGCGACTAGGGATCCGCCAGCCGAGGCCAAATTGGCCGCCTCCCTAAAATTCCCCCCTCGGGCAGTGAGGAGAGTGTCATCCGCATAGCAGATGACACTCGTGCCACGAAGGAGGGACCCGCGCAGAAGCCAGTCGAAGGCTATGTTCCACAGGAGTGGACCTAGGACCGACCCCTGTGGAACGCCAGACTCCGCCCTGTACCGCCTCAATCTGGCAGACCTGTCTACGAGGAGGACCGCTCGGTCCTCCAAGTAGTCTGCCAAGACGGCCCGCAGATATTGAGGCACTCCGTGATAGCGGAGTGCCTCTAAGATGGTCGAGTGGGGAACGGAGTTGAACGCGTTGGCGATGTCGAATGACACCGCCAACACTCCGTCCCCTGCCTCGAACGCCTCCCTCACTTGGCCCTTCAAAAGGGCCAATGCGTCGACCGTCGAACGCCCCTTCCGGAAACCGAATTGGGCGTCCGACAGGTCTGGCCCCACCTCCCGCAGGAGGCCATTGACCCGGGTGGCGATGATCCCCTCAAACAATTTACCGACCTCGTCGAGCAGAACGACGGGCCGGTATGCCGAGGGGGAATCCACCGGGCGTCCCTCCTTCCGAAGGAGGCACAGTCGGCCCTCCTTCCACGGTTTCGGGAACCTCCCAGTCGTAAGGCACGCACTGAAGAGGTCCCGAAACCTGTCCTCCATTTGTGTGGCCGGAATGGCCACCACCGCTGCGGGGACGCCGTCCGGTCCGGGGGCCGTCCTCTTCCCGCGGAGGCGTAAAGCCGCCGCGCGGAGCTCCGCCACCGCCACTGGAGGGATCTCCTCCTCCGGCGGGGCCACCCCCCGCGGGGGGTGCATCACTGGGGGGGCGAAATCGGTCCTGCGCGGAAACAGGGACCGAACCACCCCATCCAGCAACGCCGGCTCCAGGGTCTCCGTCAGTGGGGGGCCACAGGGGCGCAGTTTGTTTCGCGCCGCCTTGTATGGCCTCCCAAATGGGTCCCCATCGAGACCCTCCAGCATCTCGGCCTTCGCCGAGTCGTCGGCGGCGCGCATCTCCGACCTGAGGACCTCCTTGGCCTCCACGTACGCGGCGTAGAGGAGGGCCTCGTTGGCAAGGTCGCGAAAGCTGCGCCGCCGACTCCGCGTGTAGGCCCTTCTGGCCGCCACGCAGGCGGCCCGGAGCCCCGCCAACTCCTCCGTCCACCAATACACGGCGCGACGGGGAGGCGGGCGACGAGACCGAGGCATGCTGGTGTCGCACACCTCGGTCAGGGAACCCCGCAATTGGACCGCGGCAGCGTCCACGTCCAGGACTTCGACAGGAGGCGCGAGCCAGTCCTGGACTAACGCCGCCTCCTCAGCCGCCTCGCGATCCAGGCGGGTGAGGGACCACCGCGGGAAGGGGGACTGACCCGAGTGGGCTGTCCCCCGAGGGCTCCCGGTGGAGACGTCGAACCGCACGTAACGATGGTCGGACAACGTCTCCACCATCTCCACCCGCCAGTTCAGGACGCGGGCACCCAGCACGGGGGTGGCGAACGAAACGTCCACCACTGACCCTCCCCGTTGCCGCACACACGTCTGAACTGTCCCTCTGTTTAAGAGGGACACGCCTGTCGACGCCGCCCAAAACTCGACGGCGCGACCCCGGACGTTGCAAGTCGCGGCCGGGTTGCCCCAGGCCGCCGACTTGGCATTCAGGTCGCCCAACACGGCGACCTGGCGCGGCGCCGCCCGACCGACCACTGCGGTGAGGACCTCGAGAAACATCTCGAAGTCCGCAAGTGGTCGGTTAGGGGAGAAATACACGCCCACCAGGGCTATTTCTCCCCACGCGGCGGCCACGTATCCCGGTCCCCTCTCTAAGAGCGAGAGGGGTGGGGAGTCCGTGGAAGACCGCGCAACCAATGCCACTGAGCCGTCCGGATCACCCAGCCACCTGCCAGGGACCGAGTACGGCTCAGCGACCACCGCTACGTCCACCAACCACTCGGCCACGGTCTGCATCAGCAGATCCTGGGCCGCTCTGCAGTGGTTGGTGTTGGCCTGAAGGATGCGATGTTCGGCCCTATCCATCAATCGGACATCGCACCCCCCTCCGCAGCCGCCGATGTACTGGGCACCGGATCGGCGGTGGCAACGGCAGGCCGGGTCGGCGCCTGCACTTTGCCCTTCTTTGGGGGAGGCTTGCAGCTCCTCCCCTTCATGACGTGATCCGCAGGGCGGCCACTGGCGGCGCACACGGCACAGTGCGGCGTGGTGGCCTCGCAAGCGGCGGACTTGTGTCCGACCTTGCCGCAGCGGTAGCATGTGTCCCTCCTTTCTTCCGCGGAGGGACACAGGGCCCGGGCGTGTCCAACTCCGAAGCACTTAAAGCAGCGCAACGGCGACTCCTCAAGTGCCCGGACCACACCCGTGCTGAACCCGACAAGAAGCCGTCCCTTGGCGAGGACGGCTTTGGCGGCGGCGACCGGGCACTCAAGGCGCATGGTGCCCATGCCGCCGCGGCCGGGTCTGATGCCCCGACCTTGAACTGCTGCGGCGCTGCAGCCTCCAGCCGCCGCGACCGCCGCCACCACCTCCTCCTTGGTGACCGAGTCATCCAAGTCGGACACTTCCAGGCCTGCGGACTTCACAGGCCTGACCACCTTCGCCACGTCCGCGATGACCTCCTGCAGTTTTTCTGCGAAGAGGTCCGCATTGGCGCTGCCCTTAGCCCCCGGGAACTCGAATATTCGAGCCCCGGTTTGGGTTTGGCGGCACGCGATCTTCTCGATCCCCAGTTGGGTGGGATCGGCGTTGGCGCGCGCACGCGTCATTATTGACGCGTACGTTTCGCCGCGCTCCTCGGCCTCCGCGGTGAGCGTCACCACGTCGGCAGCGGATTTGGGAGCAACCAATTTGGGTTTGCTCCCACCGGCGGGGGCCCGTTTAGCTGCGGGAGCAGCGTTTGCGGGTTTGGGGGCCGACTTTTTGCCTTTCCCCTTCCCCTTTCCCTTGCCCGTTGACTGAGACGGGCCGGGAGGGGCGGGGACGGCAGGGACGGCGGTCGCCTTCTTTGTCGCCTTGCCCTTCTTCTTTCCAACCACCTTCGTCCACTTTGGCTGGTTGGACGGGGTGGTGGGGGGCAGGAGGGCGTCCTCTGCTTGTGAGGACGGCGCCGGCTCGCGCGGCTTGACTGCCGCGGGCATCCGCTCGCGCGGCTTTGCTGCCGCGGGCGGCCGCTCGCGCGGCTTGATTGCCGCGGGTGGCCGTTCGTCCGCCTCAAGTGGCGGGCGAAGCCGCTTTTCCGGCAGGAGCCGGTCCTCGATACCTGCGAAGCAGGCACGAGTGAAGGCCCTTTCCTCCATCACGACCTTGCGAATGATATCCTCAAGGTTGGAGGGGGGGAGGGCCTCAGCCGCAGGTCTCGGCTCGGCTTGTAGAGGCCGGGCCGTGGCTTTAGCCGCGGGCCTTGGCTCGGCTTGTTGCGGCCGGGCCGTGGCTTCAGCCAGCTTGTGGTGCAGCTGGCTGACCTCCGACTGCAGGCGATCCACTTTCGCCTGCAGCTGTCGCGTCTCGTCGGTGGCTGTTCGCCCCACCAACTCCGCGACGATGCCGCGCATACTCGCGGCCCTGCATTTCAGGGCCTTTTGGAAGGTCCCCTTCAGGTTGGAGGACTTCGAGGCGACCTCCACAATGCCCTCCTGGTCCTCCACCGCCATCCGCTCCAGTTCCGCGACTGAGTGGTCCGCGTATAAAACGCGGGACGCACCGTACCCGGCCTTGGCTCGGGCGACGAGCGTCCGCTGCTCCTTGGCAGCGACCTTCTCCTCGTCCTTCTGGACCTGCTCCCGCTTCGCCAGGTCTAACTGGCGTTCAGCATCCGCTAAACCCACGTCGTGGGTGTCGGCCACTGCCGACTTTTTTGGCCGAAGCTTTTTCCTCGGCTTCCTCGTGGAGTCCGAGGAGCCCTCGGAGCCTTCCTTTAAGAACCGCTTCCGGGTTCTGGAAGACGACTCCTCGGCCATCGATATCGACGAACCGGCGTCCGAGTCAGACACCTCGTCCGTCCACCCGCCAAAAACACTAGCCGCAGAAGGCGCGCGGCTAGCCTCCGACGCCAAAGCGCCATCGGCTGGTTGGCCCTGAGAAGGGCCTTTTTCCAAATCGTCCCGGGAGGGGCCCTTAGAAGGGCCTTTGAGGAACCTCCCGGACGAATCCCGCAGGGGTTTCGACATCCCGCAGGTATCGTAGTCGACCGCAAAAGACTACGACGTACAGCGCACTTTAGCCGTTCACTGATCTGCCACTCCGTTACGGTGGTCAGATCAGGACGTTGCCCAGGGAACACGACGAGGACGTAAGCGCTGTGGGGGGTTCCCCAACCTAACCTTTTTTTTTTTTTTTTTTTTGTTGACGCTGGGAAAAATGCGTTACGCATACCCTCCCGTTGGGGGACGAGAGGGTTATGTGGGACTCCCCCGGCTAGCCCGGGTATACCCACTAAACGACCCAGCGGCACTCCCGCATCGTCTTCATGGAGGGGAACTGGGAAACTGGCAGAGCCTTATCATCCAGTCCCCCGCCGACGACCGCCCGCTTTTACAGCGGGGCCCGCACGCCCCTCCCTACGAGGAGGGGCCCGGAAATGACCGTGAGTGCTCGGTCATTCCCGCCGACGGTGGTGGTGAATCGTGCAGTGCAGGAGAAGGCGCCCCCGCGCCAGTCTCCCGCTATTCACCACCGGGGAGGAGGAGACGCTGATCGTACAGCCGTCTCACTCTTCCCCTTCTCCGCCTGCGGAGCGGCGCCGCGAGGGGATCGTCCTCCCGCGCGCGCTCCGCTGCCTCTTTCTGCGAGATCACGTCCTCGCAGAAAGAGGCGACCGCCGACCAGGCCGCCTCGCTCCCCAGCATGGACAGAACCACGCCGGGCAGCGAGAGGTCCGGCCCCACCACCGCAGTCAGACCGCGGCGCAGCTCAGACCAGGCCGGGCACACCTCGAGGGTGTGCTGTGCCGAGTCCTCCGCTGCGCCGCAGTCGTGGCACGCGGTGGCCTCCTCCCTCCCAATCCGGTGCAGGTACGACCCGAAGCATCCATGCCCGGTCAGCACCTGCACCAGACGGAACGAGAGGAAGCCGTGGGGCCGCTCGAGCCATCCCTGAAGGACTGGCCCGAGCGCGTCCAACGTTCGGCGGCCGAAGGTGGCAGAGGCGAGGTCCTCAGTCCAATGGTGGACGATTGCGGCCCTCGCCTCCCGCCGGACGGCCTCCCGCTCCTCCGCGGCGGGGGGCGCTGTAGTGTGTAGTGACACCTTCCTTATGTATGTTAGCATTAAGTAGTATATAAGGCGAGGATCGCATTAAATGTGGGACAGTAATAAACATCTTAAGTCGCAACAAGTGCTTTCATTGCATGGCGACCCTGCCAGTGCTGCCTTCTGGCAGTACTGAGGCATGAGTTTTTATAAATGTTTAAAAAAAAAAAGTGTAAAGACAATTAAACAATGTTAGTGTAAAATAATTATAATAAAATTGCAATAAGAGACTTTTAATGAATACGGGACTTATGCAAAATATAAAGTGACAAACAAAAAAAAAGACAACGAGAAGAAAAAGAAAAATATTAATAAATAACTTGTAAAGAAAAATAATGAAGATAATTGTAAGAAAATGAAGGTATATGTGATTTATGTAACTTGAATATAAAAACCAAAAATTTAAAATGACAAAAAAATATTATATTACGAAAAAAAAGAAGAAAAAACAAGATTAAAAAATATTAATGTATTAAAGAAAAATAAAAGGAACGAGGAATGCCGCCGGAGCCGGGAGACGAGAGGAGCCGATAGATGATGAAGGTGCAAATGTCGAGGATGGAGATGAGAAAGCCTTTGAAAGAAAAGGACGTGGTGTCGAAGGAGCTGGCGTGTCGGAGATGTGTTGGTGCCGGGAGACGTGTGGAGACCGAGCCGAATGATGGAAGCAGCTGGGAGATATCGGAACTGGATGGACTGACAGGAAGGACTAACGTATTTTATTAACAGCATTTACCAATTTATTTAAATTTTGTTTTTACAGAAAATCGATTTATGATATAATTATTTTAAAATATAATCATTCTAATTTGTGTTGTAATAGTATTTTTTTTTAATTAAGTAAGTACTTACTATTAGTATTATTTTTTTTGTATTAGTAGTTTGACCCTATTTTTTTTTATTATATGAGTTGATATCTATACAAAATCATATTTTAATATAATTACAATAGTGATGTGAAATATTATTGTTGTTAGGTAAACATACGACCAAATTAAGTATAAGGCCGCATTCCAGAAGCTTGACGACGAGTCTCACGGTGGTGTGTAATTTCGTCTCGAGTTACATGATAGCGTGATGACTTTGTGCATTGTTTTATGCACCTGTAAATTTATTGTAATGAAGTGTATTATCACGCCTCAATTATCTAAAGAGGTAAAGTATTCAATTTTTTAAATAATGTTGTTCGTATGGATATATAGGAATGATATTGTTTTTTTTTTTGTTTTTTTTTAAACTTACCGGACGTTACAAATCATATGGTCATGACGTAATTATGAGGAAAAAGTAAATATTGTGACGATAATATAATTTAATTGTGAAGACATAAAACTATTAAATTGTATTTGAATTATTGATTAAATTTATAGTAATGATTTTATTAGATAGATAGATTTAATTTAAATAGATAATTTTCTGTTTTGCGACTAGTAGTTCTATTTAACGTTATGCTTAGAAAAGTGTTCTTTTTTGCTGTATGTTATAATTTTATGTATAAATAAGAATATAATTTAATAAAATTCAGAAATATATACAACGTAGGAGTATTTAAAGTAAGGTTTTAGAGAGTTGCAATGTGTTGGTTGGAAATATATTCAGAAGTGTAGAGAAGGTCCCGGTAATGCAGTTGCAAATGTGTTATCGAGGATCTGAAAGTCAAGGATATTCTACATTTGCAGATAAGAACCAACTAACAACTAGACTGATCACCTAGGAGTTTGTTTGGATTTCTTATAAGCAATGGAGTTCATTCTGACTATTGTGATTCGAAATGAAAAGGTTTTAGGATGATGTAGTTATTTATTAATACTTATATTGTGTCACATGAAATAATGTACAAAAAGTACATACAAATTTGTTAACAGTAGCCAGAGATGCACTGTTGAACAAATATATAGCAAGGTACACCAGGATACAAGGCAGGCACGAAATCCTTGTTGTGCTGATCATGACTAGGTCGAGCACCATTCGTGAAGACAACTTGGACACATGGTATGTTTCAAATGTAAGGTCGTAAGGACGTGTTAAAAGGACTGCCTGAATTATTAATAATAAATGAAATGTATAAAATATATGTGTGCACACAAAAATATATGTAATTCCTTGTATCCTGCATAATTATGAATAATATTACTAAAGGTAGGCCTACTATGAAATATAATAAAAAGTGTACCTTGCACTTGCATAGCATTCTTTTATAGAGATTAACCTTGCACAGCGTTGGGTTACAGAGATTTTAACTTGAACAAGGCAATGTACCTAATGTTTTGCTATTGTATTTTTAAGAAGTCTAGTACTGAAGCTATTAACGTGTGAATATATTAAATGTGACAAGTAGTCTGCAGAATTATATTAAATGAAATGTTGAAAATAAATACGTATAGTTTAAATAAATACGTGTAGTAAAAGTTTTATAATTTCTTTACATAATGTATAATTATGTACTCGTAAGTTGAAAACTTCGTGATTATTTTGTTATGACTGGACAGAAAATACTGACTATGACTACGTAGACATGTCTATTACAGTAATTACTATTGATTATTATAATATGACAGTATCATCTAATGTTTTTTTTTATTTGTGTTTAGTTTTATGATTTACATAAGTATACTTACTTAGTTTAATTATATTTTTTTTCAATTTGTATTCTGTTTTTTTTGGTGTTATAATTTTAATTAGTTCATTAATCTTAATAAAAATACATTAGTATTAATTTTTATTTTTTCAAAATTAAGGGGGGTGGTGTAGTGTGTAGTGACACCTTCCTTATGTATGTTAGCATTAAGTAGTATATAAGGCGAGGATCGCATTAAATGTGGGACAGTAATAAACATCTTAAGTCGCAACAAGTGCTTTCATTGCAGCGCATTGAGCGCCTTACGCCGCGCCGACCACTCGTACACCCGAGCCAGCACCCACGCCTCGATCTCCCAAGGAGGGGTGCCGGCCAGGGCGCACGCCGCCGCGAACCCCACCGAGCGGTAGGCCCTCGCCACCCGCTGTGCAATGGCCCTTTGGGGCCTGCGGATGGCGGAGGCGTTCTCCCTCCTGTGGAGGGAGTCCGCCCAGATAGGGGCCCCGTAAAGGGCCATACTTTTTAAGATGCCGGCATACAGCTGCCGGCATCGCGCCTTCGGCCCTCCCAGGTTCGGGAGGAGCCAAGAGAGGGCCCCCGCTGCCTTCAGCAGGCGCGTCGACAGCCCGCTGAAATGCGGGCCGAAGCGCCACCTGCTGTCCAGTACAAGGCCCAGATATTTTATCTGGGCCTTCACTCCCACCTCGACGCCCGCTACAACAATGCGGGCGTCCGGGGGGACCCGCTGCCGAGGCCCGTGGAAAAACACGGCCTCGGTCTTATGCAGGGCCACCGTCAGCCCTAGGCGGCGGATCCTCCCTGCGACTAGGGATCCGCCAGCCGAGGCCAAATTGGCCGCCTCCCTAAAGCTCCCCCCTCGGGCAGTGAGGAGAGTGTCATCCGCATAGCAGATGACACTCGTGCCACGAAGGAGGGACCCGCGCAGGAGCCAGTCGAAGCCGATGTTCCACAGGAGTGGACCTAGGACCGACCCCTGCGGAACACCAGACTCCGCCCTATAGCTCCGCAATCTGGCCGACTTGTCTACGAGAAGGACCACTCGGTCCTCCAGGTAGTCGGCCAACAGCTCCCGCAGATATTGAGGCACTCCGTGATAGCGGAGTGCCTCTAAGATGGTCGCGTGGGGAACGGAGTTAAACGCGTTGGCGATGTCGAATGACACCGCCAACACTCCGTCCCCTGCCTCGACCGCCTCCCTCACTTGGCCCTTCAAAAGGGCCAATGCGTCGACCGTCGAACGCCCCTTCCGGAAACCGAATTGGGCGTCCGACAGGTCCGGCCCCACCTCCCGCAGGAGGCCATTCACCCGGGTGGCGATGATCCCCTCAAACAATTTACCGACCTCGTCGAGCAGAACGACGGGCCGGTATGCCGAGGGGGAATCCACCGGGCGTCCCTCCTTCCGAAGGAGGCACAATCGTCCCTCCTTCCACGGTTTCTAAATTATTCATAGATGGCGCCACATCATCCTCCCAACTTCGAGCGTCGGACATCATACAAGCTGAAAAGATGATACTTCAAAGAGCTCAAGCAGAAAGTTTTCCGGAGGAGTTGAGAGCCCTACGAGCCACGCAACCTATACCTAAGAGTAGTCGCATAGCAAAACTAGCACCAGCGCTCGACGATGATCTCCTTCTCCGCCTGAACACCCGCATTAGGTCTGCACCGGGTGTGACGGACACCGTAAAATCACCAATAATTCTGGACGGCCGCCATCACATCACACGACTCTTAATTAATTATCAGCACATCCAAGCGACTCATTGCTTCAACGAGCTAGTCTTAAATGAACTTAGGCAGAAATTTTGGATACTGAAGGCAAGAAATGCAATTCGCAGTGTGGCGAGCGCGTGCTTGAAGTGCCGAAGATGGAGAGGCCAGGTAAACATTCCCCAGGCTGGAGACCTACCACCGGAGCGGCTCGATCACCATAAAAGGCCATTTACCCACGTAGGCCTCGACTACTTCGGGCCGGTTACTATATCAGTTCTCCGTCGACGAGAAAAACGATACGTCGCATTATACACCTGCTTAGTGACAAGAGCTGTTCACCTGGAAGTGGTTGCTTCACTATCGACAGATGCCGCAATCATGAGCCTGAGACGCTTCATTGCCCGCCGAGGATCGCCGTCCACTATATTTTCGGACAATGGCACAAACTTTGTCGGCGCCTCCCGCGAACTACGTCTGTTATTCGATCAACCGATGGAAGATTTTGCAACCAACCACAAAATTTTATGGCGTTTCATTCCCCCAGGGTCACCATTCATGGGCGGTGCGTGGGAACGGCTTGTGAGGACGATTAAGCAAGCCTTGAGATCCACGCTTCAGGGAAATTCGATCAAAGAGGACGTGTCCACCCTGTTACTGGAAGCGGAGTCTATAGTAAACTCAAGACCACTCACATACGTACCGACTACCAGCGACTCCCCTCAAGCTATCACCCCATTCCACTTCATCATAGGATCGTCTTCAGTGGCGCCATGGACGTGCTCCTCAACCGATGCGGACCTAGTGCGGCGGTGCGACTGGCGTAGGGTGCTTCGCCTCGCAGATTATTTCTGGGCTCGTTGGGTTAAAGAGTACCTGCCAACGCTCCGACCAAGGGGGCTTCCCAACGCCGCGACGTCGATTGGTGAGGGTGACGTGGTGCTCATCGCCGACTCCCCCGCGGATTATGGCCTCTGGGGAGAGTAACAAAAACTTTCACGGGCCCAGACGGAGCGGTTCGCGTGGCAGACGTCCTCACTAGGGGAGGCACGCTGCGCAGACCGGTCCGTAAGCTGGTCCTGTTGGAACCCGAGTCACAGCCAGTCACCACCGGTCTTTAGTGTCCCACTGGGGGTCCGGTATGTTGGCGACTGGCTGGTTTTAGAAATAATTAATGATTAAACGAACTTACCTGTACGTGAAGTTCTATCATAATTATACGAGGAGATTGGTCCGAAGATATTAGTATAATTAACACACGTAGTTACACCTACTATGACGCCAGTTATCGCACAGTTAGTTGAGATTTATATTCAAAACATAGTTTTTTTTTCTTTTTTTTTTCTTTTTTTTTCCTCCCATAGTTGTAGGTAGGTCAGCTGACATTCATTTAGTTTAGAGTGTAATTAAGAGTAAATTGATATTTCACAGTAAGGGACACAGCAAGGGTGGGCGGGATGCTAATATCTTCGGACCAATCTCCTCGTATAATTATGATAGAACTTCACGTACAGGTAAGTTCGTTTAATCATTAATTATACTCGAGATTGGTCCTCAATATTAGTATAATTAACACACGTAGATCTTGAGAGAAAATATTCTTAGTCTGTGAAATATCATTATTATAAAGAGAAAACAATAAAATGTAATTATCTATTTATTGCATTAATTAGAAAGGATGTTAACAAAAAACCTGGATAAATTATTCCATGGGGAAATTAATTACGTATAACCTTAGAATAATCATATTACAATATGATCACTAGAACTTAATTTATTATTTTAATTTATATTAAAATAATAAATTAGAATCAATTCCCAGGTTGTTTGGAAGAGATCGCTTTAGCGATAAGACCGCCTAAAATTGTAACACTAAGTTGTAGTAATCTAAGTTTAAATGTATTTTTGTTATGGTGTGCAATAAAGTGTATTTGTATTGTATTGTATTGTATATTTCTTGTATGCATAATACTTAGTCTAATCATTTTGTAAAGTATCAAACAGCAATGATTCGGCAAAGGAAGCCTGTTGGCTTTTATCTATAATTATTCTATTATAAAATCTGTCACTCCAACCAGCGGTTTTTCTAATATGTTCGATGTTAACACCTAAACTACGAGCTTTCGACGTAGCAGCGTGTCTAGTGCTATGTGCTGAAAAGGTAGACACGTCTACTCCACTCTCTGCAAGTGTATTTTTAACCCATCGACTTAATGTTTGTGATGTAACCTTATGATCTGGTTTCCTGAGACTAACAAAGAGATATGAATGATTATTGCGTAAGGAGTTGTTCATATTTAAATAGGCGTTTAAAGTTTCTATGGGACAAATTTGAGGTTTTTCACGGAAATAGGGTATCACTAAAACTGGTTGTTGTGAACCAACACGTGAGGTTTTTATGAGGTCAGGTATTTTGATCATCGACTGATTGTTGTGTTGCTCAATATTGTTTATTTGAATTAAAGACAGTGTTTGGATTCGGTGGGCAGTGACTAGGGCTAGAATGGTAACTAATTTATTAGAAATGTTTTCTAAATTTAATGACTCATTTGGGTACCAATTTTCCAAGTGAGTTAAAACTAGCGAAGTATCCCAAGCATAATTATATTTTGGTAATGACGGGCGCAATCTATATATGCCTTTGAAAAAACCGTTTAAGTCTGTCATCGGTCCCAATATCCGACCCTAGAATCAAGGATAACGCAGATCTACAACTGTTTAAGGACCAGTATTGGTACCCCCGCTTCAAAAAATCCGTTAGAAATTTGATGACATGGGGGATAGACAGCTCAAAGATATCAAAATTATTAACATAACAAAATTCATACCATTTCTTCAGGTATGTGTCGTACTGCTTAATGGAATTGTCCGATAATGAGGCCAACATGATGTGGATAGATGGCAGTGGAACTTTTTTATTTAAAATTGAGGTGGTGATAAGACTCCGGTAACCACGGTAATTCGATGGTGCACGTTGCGATTGCTGGAATGAGATAATATTAGGTCTTTACTACGTTCGAAAAATAATGGTTTCGATATAAGAAGTTTCATAAAAAGAGGGAACCAGGGTTGTGTCGGCCACCAGGGAACTACAATTATACCAGTGGCTCTATCTTTGATAATTTTCCGAATAGTCTTAAGTATTATTTTGAAAGGTGGAAAACCGTAGAAAAAAAAGTTTGACCATGATATAGTGAAAGCATTTGTAGTAAAAGCATCAGGATCACGGTGCCAAGATATGTACTTGTTACATTTCTTATTGATTCTACTCGCAAATACGTCTATTTCGAGGATACCAAAGTAATCTGTTATTATTTTAAAAGCATGATCTGCCAGTTCCCATTCCACATCCGGATGAACTCATCGTGATTCAGCGTCAGCTACCGCGTTGTCCGCTGAGCTTATAATATACGAGGCATAGACCATGATATTCCTGGCTTCGCACCACTGCCACAGAGTTCACGTTATCTGTGTAAGGTGGGGGAACTGCACGCCTCCCATGCGATTAATATATGCAATAGCAGTGGTATTATCGATTCGGAAGAGAATTTGACAATTTTGTAGATTTTTTGCACATACTTTCAGACCTAAATAAGCTGCTAGAATTTCTAATTAATTAATGTGCTATTGCGTTCTTCTTGAGACCACATACCACTTACAGTTTCTTCTCTACACGCTGCTCCCCACCCCGTAGTCGAAGCATCACTGAATATTTCCAAGCAATAGTCATCGTACTTTATATCATTAACTGGATTATCCAGTGCCCGATACCACCAATCAAAATCAGGTTGTAATGTTAATGGTAATTCCATATAACTGTCAAAGTTACCATTGTTATTTTGTGAACTTAAAAATTTGCATCCTTCAAAATTTTTTGTATAAAGCCAGCTATACTCGATTGCAGGACATGCCGAAACGAGCAAGCCAACTAAGCGAGCAAAGTCTCTTATTTTGCATCGACGTAAGGTTTTGAACTCTTGTAGTTTCTGTTTTAATTTAATTATCTTTTCTGGTGGTAGACTAACTTGGAATTTTTCAGTATCTATACATATACATATAATAAAATCGTAGAAAAGTAAAAACTGTACATTGAATATTTTTTGAAAATTTTAATTGTAACGTGTTCTAGGAACGATATTGATTCCGAATTTATGATTTTTAGAATTTTTGTCTGTTTGTATGTCTGTGACTTTGTGGAGACTTGACGTCAAAACCGCTGAACAGATTTAGTTGCAATTTAGCAAAAATATTTATTGAAAACCTAGAAAAATTATAGGATATAAATTATCTCGCTATTTGTTACGAGGAATAAGCAGTGTGAAAATATGTACTTTTTCTACTACAATTTGCCGCGAAATTATTCTGTGTTGAAGATTTGTGCCAATACTGTTCAACAGATTTAGTTGATATTTAACGGACATGTTTACGATGGACCTGGTCAGACTTTAATATAAGTAATATCAAGCTATTTGTTACAGGGAATGAGCAATATTTTAATAAGCTCTTCTTCTTCTTCATTTTTCCGCGAAATTGTAAAAGAACTAGAGTAATGTTACAATATAACAGACTAATTGTGGATTTAAACTCCAAAATTAAAATCATTACAATATATTAACATATGGAGCTAAGCAGTAACTATCTATAATGCCACATAAGGAAAGGAATTTAAAGATGGAGCCTAACGGCTGATATAGCTTAGCGGTTGAACGGTCTTCCGGTATTTTTGTGTTTCCGGGTTCGATCCCGGAAGAATGAAGTTTTTTTTTTTTTATTTTTTTTATTTCATTTTTTTTTTTTTTTTTTTTTTTTTTGCTTTCTATAGTACTATTACGTTATACCGTTACATTACGAGGTAGGAACTTCTACAACTTAAATCGATAGGTATTGCTTTCAATTTTTAATAAAATAAATTAAATGTTCATTTTTTGAATAGCTCCAGTCTCAGTTAGATTATAAAATATGAGTTCCCACTGCTGCATCTCGATTTAAAGAAAGTAAGTAACCAAGTAGTAAGGAAATTGTAAGTTATATGCAATTGGGAACGCTGCAGTGAAGCTTGCGCCTGTAACATATCCTCACAAGGACGAGCACCTTCTGTTTTGCTAAGCGGTACACACTGTGTACCTACCGCTTAGCTACCTACTTATCGGTTCCTTGGAAACAGTGGCGAGTGTGAAGCTTAACTCAGTTATGATCGAAAGCGCCACGGTCAGTTACATGTCTTATTGAAAGGAATGGTCAATCACCAAAATATTTAAGACTGTTGGCTGCGCCCGTTGAACTGAATATATTATTTTGCCATTTCAAGAGGCTCTTTCCGCGCACTTCAGTTTATAGTACTCCCTGTCAACGTGAGCACCATCGTGCCGCAGCACAGCATTATTATCGCCACACGCGTGTCAGTCGACGCTACTGGGGTTCTGTCTGCTACAAGAACAATGACGTGTCAAGTTCAAATGGTCTAAGGCCCTCTGCGATATACTCAGTCTATACAGAATACGTTGTAGATTATACCGACTGCCTATGTCTGCCTATAGTATAGACAGTTAGTCATCAACAAACGACGGTTCCTCTTCGGAAAAAGCGCCTTCTGTAATATAGTTTTTTTTTTTTTTGTACTGTTTTATATTATACGGTTCAATTTCTGTGTAGTGACAATCCAAACGATTGCCCGCAACACCTGACTGGCTCACTGTAAATCAGTTTCGAATCAAGTAGGTAATCACAATAATTATGATTTGTAGTGGGTACCTAGTTATTTTTTTTTTTTTTTTTTTTTTTTTTTATATGTGGGTACCTACTTCCTACCCACATTCATGGACCCTTGTATATCAAAATACAATTCGGATGTATGAAGTGACAATCCAAGCGATTGCCCGCAACATAACTTTAAAGTTCTGCGCTTGATTTATGCAGTAAGTACGTATCCACAAATAATTGTGGTGCATAGATAGGTATAGGTGAAGTGACAACCCAAACGGCAGCCCGCAACACACGTATTTGTTCATGTATTATTTAGCTGAGTGACAATCCCTCAAACTGCCCGCATAGCTAAACATTATTTACATGTATGTAGGTACAACGAAACAACAAAATATCAATAAGGTGATAACCCAATCGGTTACCCGCGATATCGACTTTGTTGGTATAAATTCTATAAAGGTTGTTGTAAATTGCACATATTACGTTGTTAGGTAAAAATCATTTTATTAGAACAGGTACATAATTAAAGACTAACCTTCGTTATTAGGCGACAATGTCTCCAGGGAATCACTCGATGTTGACGACGAATGACGTCGCCTTTTCCTATTACGTTTTAACTTTTTTTCCCAACCTTTTAAGTTTCTTCGCAAGTACTTGTAATCGTCCTTATCATTATTCTTTCTTTTAGGCATTTTCTATGTTTTATAATGATACCTGAAAACACTAACCGAGAAAAAATATAGGACCGTGTGCGTACTGGCGGAGCACAGAAAAGTGAATGAATGTCAGCTGACCTACCTACAACTATGGGAGGAAAAAAAAAGAAAAAAAAAAGAAAAAAAAACTATGTTTTGAATATAAATCTCAACTAACTGTGCGATAACTGGCGTCATAGTAGGTGTAACTACGTGTGTTAATTATACTAATATTGAGGACCAATCTCGAGTATAATTGTATTTATTAAATGCTTGTCAAATATGTAAAATTTAAAATTAGGCAGTTGCCCTGTGTAGCGTGTTTGCTACAGTTTAAATGTTAGTTAGGAGGGAGAGGTTAAAATGTAAGAAATAACCAAACCCAACGAGCGCTGTTTTGACACTGATTTAATTAAATAAAATTGTACCTATCGAAACCAATAATTTAGGTTAACGTTGTGCGTCATAATGCTGACACACTATTGTACGATACCTCGTACATCCTGCCCCCCAAGGAAGCTAAATAATGTAAAATATTAGGAATACAAAGTAGCAATTCAAATGTAAAAAAAATATGCTAAAATGTACAATGTAAAAGGTATAAAAATGTCAAGTAGAATATTTAAAAATATAACTATAAAACGTAGGTACAATGTAAAAATGTATAAAATGTTAGGTAAATAATCTAAAAATATGTAAAATAAACTCTAAATGTTCGCAATAGCGTATTAAAGTCTCTAATATAATTGTTTGTCCAATTGAAATTGTCTATCATCACTATCACATCACTCACACACAATCACTCGCAGAGGGTATGTCTAAACGAACCGATCGCAATCTCGGACGCGCCTTTGGCGTAATAATCGTTCCCCTATGGACTCTCGGCTCTAATTTTGGAACTTGGGTGACCACATGGTTGCCGCTCGACTTAGGCTGATGCTGTAGATCCATTTGGACCTTCTCCTGGAGTGCGTTGAAGAGAACCGCTGGGATTTCTGGGGCGACTGCCACGTTTCTCTTACGACATTTAATAAATGAGTATGTCGCTATAGCCAGAACGACGATTGTAAGGGTACAGAACCGTGTATTGATGGATGTCGTGTACACTTATTTCCGATGTGTTGGACTGTTCTTGCATCGATTTGTGCCTTGAGGTTGTGCCACTTCTCCTCATGGTTTTCCGGAGTGTAATTGTAGGATGTTGTATTGGCAATGTGATTTAGGATGGATGTCTCTGGGATCACTGGAATATTACTCTGAACCGCTGTATGGGTAAGGTAATTGTTATGACCATATATCGTCGGCTTACTGCAAGAACTCACTAATGGCAAAAAGTCATCAAGTACAGTTGAATAGCGCCTCGAACTCGTCTTGACGAGCTCTATATATTGCAAAAACTCACTCATTTCTAGCTATTCAGATTTGGACGTTATTGCTATAGTATAAAGTCAGTAATTACAATTTTGGCAATATTAGGTCCATTAAAATCATGAAGGTATATTATAAAATTTTAAAAAATTCAAGTAATGTCATAATGCCTATTTTATTATTTTACAAAACTCATTATATATGATATAATGATTTTATTTATATATGCATAACGAACATCACTTTAGAACGAAACTTGGTTAAAGTTCATTAACTGCGCTTAATTACTTTTATAACATAACTAGCAGTAGCCCGCGGCTTCGCCCGCGTTTACTTTGTTAAAATATTTTCTTACATACAAACTTTGGTACCTCATTTGTCCCACGGGTTGATTTTCAAATAAAACATTGCACACGACACAACAAAGAAAATGAACCAACTTCAACAACACTAAAAAGCATAAAATAATTAAGTGTTATTGAAGTTGATGTTGACGTACCTACTGTGATATTTCCTTCAGGAACACTTTATCCGGTCCTAATGAAATTTGCATGAAATCATTACAGCAGTTTACTCCCTTCAATAAAAAAAGAATCATCGAAATCGGTTCATATTTGTCAGAGTTATGTAATGGAGAACATCAGTTTCATGTTTTTTTAACCGACTTCATAGAAGGAGGAGGTTCTCAATTCGTTTGTATATATTCTTTTTTTTACCAGATAAATTCCGCCACATCAATCATGGTTCTCCAGGAAGTTCTTATCCAGTTGTGATAAAATTTATACATATTCATTACAGTGGTTCCTTCTTTCGCATAAAAAAGAATTATTGAAATTGGTAAATACTCGTATTTACCAGAGTTTGACCACTTTCGTCCTTAAAATGCGATAAAAATATCATCTTTTAGGCATTTCTACAGTTTTTTCTGAGTCGCCATTTTTGTTTTTTCAGGAACTGCTTATTCCTAAATGATTTTTTTATGGGACCCAATCAGTGGAGCGGCCTATCCGTACCAGAAAGATTTTTTAAAATTGGTTCATAATTGCCAGAATCATGCGCGATCATACATAGAAAAAAAAATGTACAGACAAATTAAGAACCTCCGCCTTTTTTGAAGTCCGTTAAAGATGCTGAAAATTAGTTTGTTAAATTGTTGTGTTGAGTTTACTTACCGAGTTTCGTGACTGTAGCTGTATTATAAATTAAATGGAAATCCGCATGCAAACTTTGAAACCATTAATTGATCTTAGGGGTTTTATTTTTCGATGAATGTTTTTTAGATTCTTATGTGCAATACATGAAATAAGTCTTGTGACCGTAGGGTAAAACAAAAGGATTTGGACCCCAATTAATCCCTTTTGAGAATCAAATAAAAAAAAATTGCACATGGATTTCTTTAATTTCATAAATGCATCCTCAGTGTCATCAGTGCAGCATGCTTTTTTTTTCGAATTCATACTTAAAAACCGTGCTAAAACCCAGTCAAGGGTTGATTTTCAAATCAGATGTGTCAGACGTGTTTCTCAACTTCTTTTGATGACTAAGTTTTGTGTCCGTGTGATGAAAAATATTTTTTTTGCAAACTTTGATACCCTATTTGACCCAGTTAGGGGTTGATTTCCGAAAAATGCAGAAAATTTATTTGTTGTTATGTTGAGTTTATTTAATGAGTTGTGTGACTGTTGACATTATAGCTAAAATTAAAATCCTTCTTCATGCAAACTTTACAACGTCATAAAATGACCTTAGGGATTGTTTTTTGAAGAATGCCTGAAATAAGTTTCTTATGTCCATTTTCACCAACAATCCCCTAAAAGTTTCATATGTAGGAGCTTCTTAGGATAAGTGACCCCTAAATCGGATTCTTACCTAAATTCATTTTCACCATGCTAGGTGTCACTTTTACAGGGGTCTCCTGGATAAGTGACGGTTCCCTTGTATTTTAAAGCCGACACATCTGGGGCCAATAAAATTAAGGGATGACTTTCTTGTTTTTTTGTTCCTTCAACTTGATTTTTATAGTTTGTAGTTAGTTGTATTAGTTTTGTGCTAAACAGCGGTAATTATTGGCATCATAGATTGTTATTTACCCATAATATTTAATCTTAACATTGTGAAAAAAAATATGTTCATTTTATTTAGTAAGTAGGTATTTTATAAATATGACGATTAATATTTTTCTAAGCTAAACTATCTCATTTCAATAGATTTTAAACTTTCTAAAAATTCATAGCTCTCCGTTTTCAAATTAAACTTGTACTTCATCCAAAAAATAACACATAATGGCTGCCTCCTAGCGTTAGGGATCAGTTATGGGGTGGACAATCGGGCTCCTAAAAATAAGTGGACTCTTAACGCCTTAGGTGACACCTAAGCGTTGGTGAAACCGATTTTTAGGTAAGGGGCTCTTTAATAGTGACTTTGCGGGTTCCCTTAGTTAGGTGGGTATTGCTGGTGCAAACGGGCATTAGATTATTATATGCAATGCATAAAATAAGTCCTGTGACAGTAGGACAAAAAAAAAATTTGGACCTAATTAGACCCTTTTAGGGGTTGATTTTCAAAATAATTAAATTACTTTAACTTGATCAATTTATTCACAAAGTTTCGTCAATGCAGCATGATTTCCTTTCCGCGCTTGATATTCAAAAACCATGCTAAAACCCCTTCAAGGGTTGATTTTAAAAAATAATGTGACACGTAAATTTTTTTATCAGTACACTGAAAGTTTCGTGTCCATTTGCTATGAATATTTTTTTTCCATGGTAATTTTGATACCCCATATGACCCACGTAGGGGTTGATTTTTGAAAAATGGTGAAAATAAATTTGTTAAATTGTTTTGTTGCGTCTATGTACCGATTTTCGTTACTCTAGCTGCATTATAACATTCAATGCAAATCGTTCTACGTGTAAACTTTCCAACCCCATTATATGACCTTAGGGGTTGTTTTTCGCTAAATGCCGGAAATAGGTTTCTTAGATTCTTGTGTGCAATACATAAATTAAGTCTTATGACTGCAGGTCGAAAAACATTTTTGGACCCCAATTGGACCCCTTTAGGAGTTGTTTTTCAAAAAGTATTTACACATGGATTACTTTAGTTTGATTAATGTATTCGCAAAGTTTCATCAATGCAGCATAATATTTTTCTGTGGTTCAAACTTAAAAACCATACTGTTGAGTGTCCCAAAAAACAGAACTATGTTTCCCTAAAGAGGTTCTTTATGAATGAAACTAGTCTGTAGCGAGGTATTGCAAAAAAGCTTTTATTAATTAGTGATCAAACGAACTTACCTGTACGTGAAGTTCGATCATAATTATACGAAGAGCCTCGTCCGAAAAGATTAATATAATTCACAACGTAGTAACGCACAGTGACTACCACTATTTAGCACTAAATTTAGAGAAATTTTATCCTTATAGTTATTTTTTATTTCTAAGGTAGAAATATTTTTTCTTATGACAACACTAACACTCCCCACCTAAACGATTCTGCATCCGCCTCTCCACCTGTATTCGTCCTCATTCAGTTTAGAGTCCTTGATCAATTTTAATATCTGATATTTCCTGAACGATACAGGGTTTCCGGGATGGGCGGGTTACACCTAATCTTTTCGGACGAGGCTCTTCGTATAATTATGATCGAACTTCACGTACAGGTAAGTTCGTTTGATCACTAATTATACTAGAGCCTCGTCCTCAAGATTAATATAATTCACAACGTAGATGTTGAGAGAAAGTGAGGGAAATATCAAGCAACATAAAAAATATGTTTAATTTTATGTGTATTTAACAAAGAATAAATTAAAGATTCTAATGTTAACTTATGACAATCAATCTAATCAAGAGAGCATATTGCCAAAGCCAGTGCAAGTATAGATAGTTGGGAAATATTATTTTCCTAACGTATGGAGATTACCGCTCCACCCTTTGATGTATCGTAGGACATCAATATTGATACCTGACTTACAAGGCGTAGAGGCGGAAGCGTGACGTATGTTATGGTAAAAATAGAGACATCTTTACTTAGTAGGTAACACTAGACCAAGTCTTCATTATATTTCACAAACACTATTATAATGTTCTCAATTGTTCAGTTTTCTGAATATGTGAAAACCAGATTAAGTAGCATATTTGGGGTCTGTCATTGCGGAATGAAAGCAACCATTTGGTTGCTCTAATCCTACTGAGAAAGTTTTAATAAGTAATGCAATTTTACCTATAATTTTATCGTTTACTATATTTTACTACAGATTTTAGACAACGTTTTGTAATCTGTGTTATCACAAAAGCAATCAAAATATTGCATTTTTTGGAAATCTGTTACAGAAAGAGATATGAAAAAACAAAAGTTTATAGATGTGCGTAGCGTTATAACGTGTAAAGACGCTTTTAATTTTTGCCCTTAGTGAATCTGATTCTATCAACATCTGATGTTGGTCCAACAAAAAGAAATAACGCAGATGTGTCACTGGTATTATAAATATATGTTAAAAATTCTATGATAATAATTGGATGATTCAAAAATATTAAAACTATTCTGGACACAATAGGTAACCGTTTAAGGCAAACTGTTTCAACGTGTTATGTGAGAGTAATGCCAGCATAATCTCTATTATTTAGCGAAAGGCGGGACTCTAGTAATGAAGGTTGAATAATCCCCGACAACCAGAGTAATCTGTTGGGGTTGCTAGTTGGAGGTATTGTAATATCATTAGTATTTAATAATATTACTTCAGAGACCAGTTACTTCACTTATAATGAAAAAACCAGGCCTATGCTGGCCAATTTGGTATGACCAAAATGTCTTCAGCTTTATGGCTACTTGAGAGAATATACAACAAACGCATCGATGCGTATGCGTCAGGTTCTCTATGTCAGGCAACATACACGATGTTTTTTTTTTTTAAACTTGGGCTGCTTTGAGATCAATACGAGGAACTTGAAACCTATTTCTATTTGGTATGCTACATTAGAGATTGATCATTCGGTATCTAAGTATGATAATCTGGATTCTTTATCAGTCAGTATATTGACTTATTTTATATATACTACACTGCAAATATTTTACGGAGCCCACACCACTATGTATGTGTTTTGACACTGATAATAGGAGTATATCGTATCTCTCCACACACGGTTTATATAACTCAAAGCAGTAGTATATACTTATCCGTAACAATATTTGATAGTACGAAAAACTGAAAGAATATACTGCTAAAAGTGTCATAACTTATGTGAATTGAGGATTCTCTATTAAACCAATGACTATAAGTGGTTCTCCCATTACATGTGGCACCCTATCCCATCGTTGAGGTTTCAAACAATATATCTAGCACCTACTTTACGGACGGACGGTGTCTTATTTTACGGACTTACGGAGTACATAATGCTGTTTAACTACCAGTGTATATCTATAAATATTGACTGAGGTAGCAATATATACTTATTATAATTATTGTTATTCCTAAATAATGAAGAAAATTTATACCGTTCGAATTATTTCGTATAAAGCTGAAACTAGTAAACATATTAAATAGGTTAGCAGTTTCCTTACTTTACAGTGTTTTAACTTTGAAAATGATTCTATTTTACTATAGATTTTTAAACGAAGTGTTATTTTCCTGTGGGAAAACCTAATTGCCATATTTGAGCACTAATTATGTAGCTGAAATATTTGCAAGATTTAGAGGGTACTCTAACATTTATTTTCTTATTATGAGGTTTTCTTTGATTCTCATATTTTGCACGCTTGCTTATTAAGTATAACTACATAAAACAAATATGTAAGTATATATGACATAAAACGACATGAGCATAGTCGCTTAATTACTGGCTTCATTAGCTTGGTAAAAAATGTACAGCCCTGTACAAAAAACCAAAGGGTAAATTCAACAACTTTTTCATCTAACGTAAGGTCTTCTAGAGCTAGGGTGGTTGGGAACAAAGAAATTTTCACCCTGTTAATAGGATTACCATACAACTATCTTTATATATTAGTTTAATTGCTGTTAAAATGCAGCCTTTATGTTCCGTGTAAACCACATGGTACCATTAGGTTTGGGACACACAAAAAACACATGAATACAAATTAATCGCGGGTAGATGCACATTCGGATAAAGCTCCAATCGATAGTAATGTTCTTTTTCTGTTTTGCCAGAACAGATAACAACCACGTATTCAAGAAATGATAGTCTGATCGTTAATCATCATAGACCCATTGCACATAAAAATTAGCAATACTACCAGCATAACGCAGCTCGTTTAACGGTGATGAGTCTGCTTAGAAGGATGATTATAGCTGCGAGGGGGGGTTCCTCGCTTTGGTACTGCTGGTGTTACAGGCGAATTGATTCCTTGCAGGCACATCAGCTGCCTGCGGCTGTGGTACCCGTTTTTGCAGTCTGTATCTGGATCCGTTAAGATCTTGTCCGGACAGATATTTATAAATCCTACTTATTGATAAATATCGGAGCGCGAAATTGCGTTTGGGTATAGTTTCTGCTTGCTGAATATCACAATACTACGGTATGCATCATGATTCCTTATATAGGTAATTTGACAGAATATTGCGTATTAAGAATTTTATCGGTTACTGTAGCCTAAATCTCAGGACATATATATATTTTTAACATTTCCTTAACAAACAAACATGTTGTTGCCACGTGATGAAATCATGTGGGCAACATCAGTTTATCTCCAGGCCATTTGTAAGACAGCATTTGGACCAGCTTCCAGAATTTCTAATATTTCAGAAATATATATATATATATAAGTGTAAAAGAATATAGTATTATATATAAAGTATATACAGAAGTGTATAAGTAAGCCTTACAATTGATTACCCAAATAAATATAACCTTTGCTAAAGGAAGGCTAATGATTGCGGCGATATAGTCCCGCAGACTATTCTGGTGCAAACAGCTATAGCAGACAATGCGGCGGAATAGTCCTACAGACTACCCTGATGCATTTCAAGAGACAATGTGGTGGAATAGTCCCACACACTAACCTGATGCATTTCAACAGACAATGCGGTGGAATAGTCCTATAGACACGGACGGGCCCGATGATCTAGTGGCTAGACACCCCGGCTGCTAACCGATGGGTATATTTTTTCTTTTTTTTCCATTTATTTATTAAATAATTCATAAACACAATTATGACCTTGGCGCTCATAAACCACCATGGGTTTGTTCGAGCGTCGCACATTCCTCATTCGAGTAATATAGATATGAACTAATTATTTAAAACAATTAAAACACATCATGCGCAATAATACAATATTGACGGTAGTTTTGTAAGCAATGCCAACGCACAACCGCGTTCGGTTGCGCGGCGGCAGCGTTCGCATTGTACCTGCAATTTATTCCATCAATACACAGCTTGACCCCTATGGGTCGTGGGTTCGATCCCCACAAAGTGTCCGGGCGTTATTTATCTATTTAAGTACATATGTATTTACAAAAAAATAAATAAATATGTATATAAGTATTAGTATCGGCTGTCTGGCTCCAACAGTACAGGCCCTGCCCAGCCCGGAATCGGACGACCGTGTGCGGATTGTCCCAAGATATTATTACTATTCAAGACCATCCAGATTCGTTTCGAAAGATAATGCGGCGGAATAGTCCCACAGACTACCCTGATGCATTTCAACAGATAATGCGGCGGAATAGTCCCACAGACTACCCTGATGCATTTCGACAGACAATGCGGCGGAATAGTCCCACAGACTACCCTGATGCATTTCAACAGATAATGTGCGGAATAGTCCCACAGACTACCCTGATGCATTTCAACAGATAATGCGGCGGAATAGTCCCACAGACTACCCTGATGCATTTCGACAGATAATGCGGCGGAATAGTCCCACAGACTACCCTGATGCATTTCATCAGACAATGCGGCGGAATAGTCCCACAGACTATCCTATGATACATTTCAACAGACAATGCGGCGGAATAGTCCCACAGACTACCCTGATGCATTTCCATAGGCAATGCGGCGAGACAGTCCTACAGACTACTCTGATGCATAACATATAACACTACAGAAAAGGAAATCATTGTAGCAAATATAAGAATAATAAAACTTACATCGTGGACATCCTGAGATCAATGGATGGACGTGGCGAGGTGAATCTCGATGCCTGGCTCGAGGATGAAGAACTAATTGAAAACTGGTAAAGTTTTCCACAAACGTTCACTTCACTTGTTTTTATAAATTTAATTTTCGTTCACTACCGTGGGTATAGTGCGAAGTGGCCGAGCACTGAATTGCGAATGAGGACGAATACAGGTGGAGAGGCGGATGCAGAATCGTTTAGGTGGGGAGTGTTAGTGTTGTCATAAGAAAAAATATTTCTACCTTAGAAATAAAAAATAACTATAAGGATAAAATTTCTCTAAATTTAGTGCTAAATAGTGGTAGTCACTGTGCGTTACTACGTTGTGAATTATATTAATCTTGAGGACGAGGCTCTAGTATAATATATTTGTGTCACCCATTATGAATCACGAAATTACAACCATAGCGACATCTAATTCGAATGTGTCGCCATCTAGTGAACATTTTAGAACTAAACTTATGCATTAGAAATATAATTAACATTAATTAATTAACAATATGAATGTTCTATCATTGAACATCCCGGCCGCCATGAACAGAATGTTCATTCCTCGACTTAAATGATAAGTATAATGACTTAAACTAGTTACATGAATCTTAACGATATGAGTGGACTGTATACAAAAATAAAAATAAAAAGAAACTGTAACTAAAAAACGTAAATAATTATGGGCGAACAAAATACACAATAAAAATATTTAACTGAAATTGTTCAAAAAAAACCTAAATGCAATTCAAAAAGAATTAGATGAACAATCAATAAACAAACTTGATGCTAAATATGCAAGACAAATCGTTAAATTTACCAAGAATGAATGTAAAATTCATCAGACATATATTTTGAATTTATATAACAAAAATAAACAAAAATGTGCTAAAACGAACATAAATGACAACTTATTGCCTAAACATAATGTTACGTCGCAGGGTTCTTGAAAATGCCGTTTGCTTGGTGAAGATGATTTATTTCCACACACACTTATGAGTACAGCAATATTACAGTCCAGATCGCAGATATATCACTCGGAGTCCGTTATCACAAGCTTTAGTCGTTCGCCGTTGTCACTTCACTGGATCGCAGATATATCACTCGGAGTCCGTTATCACAAGCTTTAGTCGTTCACGGTTATCACTTCACTGTATCGCGTTGAGATCTTTCCGATATCGCAGCGTATCGCACACTATATCGCGTTGGGATTCTTCCGGTATCGCAGCGTAAAACACACTAACTCCTGGTCGGCTCGACGGCGTCTTTTATATGGGACTATGCTTTTTCCAGAAGGTTCGCAAGTTGTAAACAAGGCTGTAAAACTTGGGGTGATAATAGCGTTCGTGGAACCAATAACAATATTTCAACAATAGGCTTAAAGTGTAAATACCCTAATAAAATTAACAATTAATCAATAAAGAGTAATAGAAACAATACCGGCGTTCGCGGAACTGATAGTAAACATGAAACAAAAGGCTATTGTCTTAAAACTAAAAACGTGGGAATTTTAAGAAACAAAAGACGTCTCGATATTTCGACGCTAGTCCAGAGCTGTAACACTGTCCCCCTCTTAGACATGCTCGTCCCGAGCATCATTGTTGCCGTGATATCGAGCCAACCGGTCCACATGAACTATCTTTGGTTTTCCTCTCGTCCCTTGTTTGATGCGATAGGTGATATCATTTATCCTCGTAATCACCTTGTAAGGTCCTTCCCATCGGGCCTGCAGCTTCGGAGATTTCCCTTTCTTCCGTAGTGGATTATGCAGCCACACCAACGCTCCCTCGTCGAAACCACTGGTGTTTGCACGACGGTCATAGCGAGTCTTCATCTTTTCGCTGGTCCGTAAGCTGTTCTCGCGTACCAATGTGTGCACGTCATCCAGTTGGTTTTGCAGATCACACACGTAATCCACTACTGGTCTCGGAGCCTCAGGAGGTGTACCCGTAATAGCATCAATTGGAAGCCTCATTTCTCTTCCAAAGTTTACTCTGGCTGGTGACATGCCCGTACTATCGTGTATGGCTGAGCGGTATGACATAAGGAAAAGTGGTATATATCTGTCCCAGTCCCTTTGGTGTTCGTCGACTACCTTCGCCAAGTGATTTTCCAACGTTTGATTGAACCGCTCAACCATTCCATCTGACTGGGGATGTGCTGGAGTCGTTCTTGTCTTGTTCATGCCAAGCAGCTTGCAAAGTTCTTGAAACAAGGCAGATTCGAAATTTCGTCCTTGGTCAGAGTGGATTTCCAACGGTACTCCGAATCGGCAGACAACTTCTTGAACCAGCTTCTCTGCTACAGTTTTGGCTTCTTGATTCGGCGTAGCGAAGACTTCCGGCCATTTACTGAAGTAGTCCTGAACGACGATTATGTATTTGTTCCCACTGTCGGTTTCTGGGAATGGTCCAGCAACATCTATAGCTATGCGCTCCCAAGGTGCTCCGACGTTGTATAGCTTAAGTTTTCCTTTGCTTCTTGTCTGAGGTCCTTTCACAGATGCACACGCAGTGCACTTCCGGCACCAGTCTTCCACGTCCTCCCGACATCGTAACCAGTAGAACCTTTGCCGTACTTTCACAAGAGTTTTCTTCATTCCAAGGTGTCCACCAGATACTCCATCGTGCGTGTGTTTCAGAAGAGGTGCAACCTTGCTTCGCGGAACAACAATCTGTAGAGTGACCTCTTTACCATCTTCTGACTCCCACTTCCTGCATAAGAGCCCGTTATTAAGCGTCAGGCTGCTCCACTGGGCCCAGTAACCCTTACATATTGGGCTGTATGCCGATATGTCACTCCATTGTGGCTTGTTCCCAATCTTCAACCAGTCTATGATAGGCCGTAGATCTTTATCTTCTTCTTGAGCTCTCTTCATGTTGTCATCCGTCCACTCATCATCGGTCCCATTGGTCTTAATGGTTCTCAGAGCTTCACGCGTCTCCTGTTTCTTACAGTGTTGGCATTCTTCTGGGCAAGGCCGCCTTGATAGTGCATCTGCATTATTATGTCCTCATCCACTTCGGTGTTCTATCTCAAAATGGAATTCTTGCAGCTGCTCCAACCATCGTGCCACTTGTCCGTCAGGATTCTTAAATTGTAGCAGCCATTTTAATGCGGCATGATCTGTCCGTAACGTGAACTGCCTCCCGATCAAGTACTTGTGAAAGTGCTGTAAGGTCTTCACAACAGCCAACAGTTCACGGCGAGTCACACAATAATTTCTTTCCGGCTTCGAAAGTGCCTTGCTGAAATAAGCTATCACAACCTGGCGGTCGTCTTGTATCTGTGATAGGACACCTCCAATCCCCGTGTTGCTTGCGTCAGTGTCCACAACAAATCGTCCCTCTCTGCTTGGATAGCCCAAGATGGGCGACTCACACAAACACTGCTTCAGGGCGTTGAAGGCTTCATCACTGTCTGAATCCCAGATGAAGGCACGTTTTTCTTCCGTTAGGCGATGCAGCGGTCTTGCTATGTCCGCAAAGTTCTTGACAAATCGCCTGTAGTATGTGCATAAGCCGAGAAAAGCTCTCACTTCTGTTTTGTTCTTCGGAATTGGCCATTCTCGTACAGCTTTCACTTTATCCGCGTCAGTTTGCACGCCTTCCGTAGATATCACATGACCCAGGTATTTAACTTCCTTCTTAAATAATTCACATTTCTTCGGGCTTAGCTTCAAATTGGCGTCTCTGATCCGGGTGAAGACTTTCTCCAGATTTCTCAAATGCTCCTTAAAGTTACGCCCCATTATGATGACATCGTCGAGGTACACTAGACATACGTCTCCAAGCAGACCAACCATGACTCTTTCCATGAGGCGCTCAAACGTCGCTGGAGCATTACATAGTCCAAATGGCATGACATTAAATTGCCAGAGACCGTTTCCTATTCCCGTGCAGAACGCAGTTTTCTCTTTGTCTTCAGGGCTTATCTCCACTTGCCAATAGCCACTCTTCAAATCCACCGTTGAAAACCAGTTCATGCCACTGAGCATGTCCAGTGTGTCATCTATCCGTGGCAGAGGATAACTGTCCTTCTTGGTGATATTATTCAGCATCCGGTAGTCTACGCAGAACCTGGTGCTACCATCTTTCTTTTTCACCAAGACTACTGGTGATGACCAAGGACTCGTTGACGGCTCGATGATCTTATTCTTGGCCATTTCATTCACCAACTCGGTAACTTCAGCTTCCTTGGCCCATGGTACACGACGAGGTCTCTGTTTTATTGGTCTGGCATCTCCTGTGTCGATCCTGTGTTTCACCAGTCCAGTCCTTCCACAGTCGTTTCCTGATGCAAATATGTCCTTATACCGCAGAAGAAGATCTTTTGCTTGAGAATACTCCGATGCTGTTAATGTTCCTTTGCAAGATTCCATAAGATCTTCAACATGTTCTTCGGAGGTATGCGTTGCACTGTTAGAATCGCTAAGGCGTTGAAGAGACTTGACTTCTTGACACTTTCCAATAACTGTGTTTTTCTTCAGGTGAATCTCGTTGTTACTGAGGTTCAGAACTCTTAATTGCGTTTCGCCTTTTGTTACAAGTAATGTTCTTGCTGTTATCCAATTTGGGTGGTGACCATTATCTTCAGCAATAACACAGCGTCCGTGCTTAACATTCGAAGGAAACTTCACTCGTACAATAGTTTCTGATCTTGGAGCCAATATTGTGTCATTCAAGCAGTATAGATTGCAAGGTCGTGATCCCTGTAGACATACTTCTTGGTCCGAAAATTTTAGCACTCCTCTTGCAATGTCCAAAATACAACGGTGATCCTTCAGGAAGTCCAACCCCAATATGCAGTCATCGGTGATGTTGGCAATTAGCACCGATTGACGATAAACTTTATCACCGATACTAAGCTCCACTTCGGTGTCGCCGAGGATGGAGACTGACTGGCCAGTTGCTGTTTGAAGGCGAAGTGCTGGTATCTGCTTGTTCCACAGGATCGTTCTCTTCATTAGTTCTGGTCTCACTACTGTACGTGATGCTCCGGTATCCACAGTGAAACTGCACGGCTTGTTGTCCAAAGTTCCCTCGACGATGAGGCTATTTCCGTTGCACACCTGAGTAATCGTGATCGTCGCGGTTTCTTCGTAAACCAATGGCTTTGAGGTACTTTTCTCCTTTTGTTCAGGACAATCAACCCTTATGTGCCCTCTTTCACCGCAGCCGTAGCACATTGGTCCAAATTGTGGGTTTCTCGAGATAATCGGTCGATTAACTGGCGCTGCTTCCCTCATCTTCTGTGCCCTTGCCTCTTGCCTTACGGCTTCCACTTCCAGTGCGTGTGCAAGCGCAGTCTTCAAGGAAGTATGATGTGCCAGTCGTACAGTGGCCCTGACTTCAGCATCTCGTATTCCATCCACAAAAGCTTGCAACAGTGTCACTGGTATTGTCTCTGGTGTTGATGAGTATGCACGACGTACTAGACGTTCGATCTCGCTAGCCCATTGCTGGAGGTTCTCGCCAGGCTTCTGAATTCTTTCTCGCAGCTGTGCCCGGCACACATGCTCCAGGTGTTTCTCGCCGTACCGGGTTTCGAGGGCTTCCATCAGATCCTCCACGGTTCTTCCTTCGACAGGCAGATTTTCTAGGACCACCAAGGCATCTCCTCGCAGGGCGAGAGTAAGTGCAGTCAGTGCATATTTGTTACTCCAGGCGTTTGCCTCCATTAAAGTCTCAAATTGATGCCTGAACGCAGTCCACGAAGAGGCTCCGTCAAAATGAGGTAGATCAAGCTTTGACGATGACGAGCCCACTACGACTGGTTCACGAGCTTGCAGCTTGATCATTTCTTTCTTCATCGATTGAAGACTCTCGTCGTGCGCATCCACTCTCACCTGTAGCTCATTCGCTTGTGCACTGACTTTCTTGATGTCTTTTTCCACGGTGCTTACTCGTTGTCCAATTTCCTTGAGGCCGGTATCTAATTTGTTCATTAATGCTTCCTGGTTGGCCTGCATAGCTGCCTGGTTGGCCTGCAGAGCTTCCTGGTTGGCCTGCAGAGCTTCCCGCAACTCTTGTCGACTTGCTTCCTGGTTGGCCTGCAGAGCTTCCTGGTTGGCCTGCATAGCTTCCCGCAACTCTCGTCGACTAGCCTCTTGGCTAGCTTGGAACTCTCGTCGCATAACTTCCAATAGGGCGGACAAATCCATCGAAGGCGTAGCAGGCACACTCGTCGATGTCGATGCTTCCGTCCGCTCCTCCTCAGCTTGCCGACGTGTACGGTCCATCTCGACTTGCCGCCTCGTGCGTGGTGTACGGTCGTCTTCTTCACGCGGCAACAAAGGCATCCCGCTTCTGATACCAATTGTTACGTCGCAGGGTTCTTGAAAATGCCGTTTGCTTGGTGAAGATGATTTATTTCCACACACACTTATGAGTACAGCAATATTACAGTCCAGATCGCAGATATATCACTCGGAGTCCGTTATCACAAGCTTTAGTCGTTCGCCGTTGTCACTTCACTGGATCGCAGATATATCACTCGGAGTCCGTTATCACAAGCTTTAGTCGTTCACGGTTATCACTTCACTGTATCGCGTTGAGATCTTTCCGATATCGCAGCGTATCGCACACTATATCGCGTTGGGATTCTTCCGGTATCGCAGCGTAAAACACACTAACTCCTGGTCGGCTCGACGGCGTCTTTTATATGGGACTATGCTTTTTCCAGAAGGTTCGCAAGTTGTAAACAAGGCTGTAAAACTTGGGGTGATAATAGCGTTCGTGGAACCAATAACAATATTTCAACAATAGGCTTAAAGTGTAAATACCCTAATAAAATTAACAATTAATCAATAAAGAGTAATAGAAACAATACCGGCGTTCGCGGAACTGATAGTAAACATGAAACAAAAGGCTATTGTCTTAAAACTAAAAACGTGGGAATTTTAAGAAACAAAAGACGTCTCGATATTTCGACGCTAGTCCAGAGCTGTAACAATAATATAAAGCTGATTAAACAAAAAAATAACAATACTTTCAGCTTGCTACCGGTAGTACAATTAATTTGGATACCGGTCGTTTTATAAGAGAATCCTTGCACCGCAAAGATACGACTCTCGTGACATTGTCCGAGCCTGTGTGTTTCTGGGTTATTAACCCGTAAAGCCACCGCGCGGGAGGTAGATCATCTTCCATGACCAAAACAACATCACCCACATTAGGTTCTGGAGTGTGTCGTGACCATTTATGTCGTTGGTGAAATTGAGTTAAGTACTCACGCGACCATTTTCGCCAAAAATCTTGAACCAAGCGTTGGGTCAAATGCCATCGTTTCAATGTGCTAATATTTGAATTCTCGAAGTTACATTCGGGAATGAGCACCAAAGGTTCACCTATGAGCAAGTGTCCTGGCGTGAGTGGGCTGGGATCCTCTACATGACTGCTAATTTGACTGATGGGCCTCGAATTCAGACATGCCTCGACTTGGGCTAGCACTGTTGTCATCTCCTCGAATGTGAGAGTATGAGTACCTATCACCCGCTTCAAATGGTATTTGGTGGACTTCACTCCAGCCTCCCAAAGCCCTCCAAAGTTTGGAGAGTGGGGTGGAATGAAGTTCCAATTGGTACCATTGATTGCCAGCCAGTCCGCAATATCGGCTGCTACACCGGATCTTTCCTGGGAGAGCAAAGACTTCAACTCTCTGTTAGCCCCAACGAAGGTAGTCCCGTTATCACTCCATAATTCGCCACAATGGCCCCTACGTGCTGTAAAACGCTTGAATGCCGAAATGAACGCCTGTGATGTCATGTCGCTTACTATCTCAAGATGTATGGCTCGCGTGACCATACAGACAAACAGACAAATATATCCTTTAGTGGAGTGATACCCGCGACCCTTCGTTGGTCTAACACTGATTGGACCTGCATAGTCCACTCCACTTTTGAAGAAAGGTCGGCCAGCATTTACGCGGACTGACGGCAGCTGTCCCATCAATGGTGGGTTGATTCGAGGAGAATGACGGAGGCAAGTTACACATTTCCTGATGTGAATTGTGACTTGTGAGGAATTATTATCGGATGCTTTGTATCTTCGTGTACGACAGCTTTCCGCAATCTTCCGCCAACTCGCAAGATCTGATCGTCGTCCAGGTAAGGATTAAGTGAGGTAAGTTTTCCTATTTTATTTATATTTCCTTTTTTCAGCTTATCTATTTCATCTTTAAAATACTGATTTTGACACATTTTTATGCAGGTAAGTAATGCTTTATTTATTTCTGAGTAGGTTAGATTAGTAGTAGTTTTAGTTTTAGAGCTTTTTAGATTTAAAAACCGTCTACAATATGCGATAACTCTAAGTAATTTGTTTAATGATGAAAATTTAGAAATTATAATATCCTTTTCAGGTTCTACGGTAAGTACATGACCAACTACCTTTACTTTTCTCTCTTCTAGATTTGTTTTATTTATGATGTCTTTGCTATAATCAATTGATTCATCTTTTAACCATTCTGGTCCACTTTTCCACAGATCCAGATCAACACATGCAGCCGGGCTGATCCCTCTGGACGCGCAATCTGCAGGGTTCTCCTTTGACTGAACGTGCGACCATTGGGTGTTATCTAACACGGTGAGTATTTCTGACACTCTATTACCTACAAAGGTCTTCCACTTGCTAGGGTGACTACTGAGCCAGGAGATCACCACTGAGGAGTCAGTCCACGCATGTAACTTATCCTTATCAATCGACAAAACCTCAGCCACCTCACGCATGAGTTTTGTGAGAAGGACTGCACTACACAGCTCCAGTCGAGGAATTGATACTTGCTTGACTGGGGCGACTTTGGTTTTCGACGCTATTAGACTGACCTCTATATGACCATTGCAGTCAATTGATCGAGTATAGACCACGGCAGCGTATGCACTGGTTGATGCATCACAGAAGCCTTGAAGTTCAAGACTTTTGTCACTGTGCTTTGTGTGTATCCACCTCGGTAATCTAAAATTTTGAAGTTCATGAAGACTTTTTCGATACATGAGCCAGTCATTCAATAAATCTGGGGGCAATTCATCGTCCCATCCTATACCTGACAGCCACAAACGTTGAATAAATATCTTAGCTGTTGTAATTGCCGGTGCTATCCAGCCAAGAGGATCGTATAAACGGGCAATGTCAGACACTATACTTCGTTTCGTCACAGGGGTTTTTAGCTGCGGAAGTTGAACAGTGTATTGAAATTCATCTAATTTCCTGTTCCAACTTAATCCCAATATTTTCATTACTGAATCCGTCTGAAATTCTATATTTGTATCTTCTGTTTCTTGTTCTTTGATTATATCTAAAAGCTCGTCACTATTGCTTGACCACTTTTGCAGCTGAAAACCTCCTCGACTGAATAACTCATTCATTTGGTGATAGATCTGAGTACCTTCATTGACAGTCTGACAACCGGTCATTAAATCGTCCACATAGAAATCCTTTAGCACGCGTTCTGCTGCAAGTGGAAAATCATCACCTTCATCGTGAGTCAGTTGTTGAAGACAACGAACTGCCAGGTAAGGGGCTGAAGATGTACCGAATGTGACACGCAACAATCTGTAGTGGTGTAGTTCCGAATCTGGATTATTACGCCATAGAATTCTCTGGAAATCTACGTGATCTTTCGAAACCAAAACTTGTCGGTACATTTTTATAATATCTGCAGATAAACAGATAGGATGGCAACGCCATTTCATGATGATGTGCCGCAGGTCTGATTGCAAGGTTGGGCCAACCATAAGGTCGTCATTCAATGAAACACCATTGCAGCCAGAACAAGAGGCGTCAAAAACTACCCTAACTTTAGTAGTACTTTTGTCATTACGTAATACGTAATGACAAAAGTACTACTAAAGTTATGCGTGATGCGGCAAATACGTAGTATCAAATTTATCAAGCTCTGCTTGAGGAACCTTTTCAAGGTGTCCCAGATGATCATACTCGTCGATCACCTCACTATATTGAGCTTTTAGTTCAGGATTTTTCGACAGTTTATTTTCCAGCATGTGAAATCTTCTGCAGGCTATTACTTCAGATTGGCCATACTTGCATTGAGGGTCGTCGATTTTAAAAGGTAACTTGACGACATAACGTCCACTAGCATCTCTAGTTGTAGTGGCGGAGAAGAAGTTTTCACACTGTTGCTCTTCTTCAGTTAAAGTTTTACGAACTGAAGTGGGCTCTGCTTCTAACTCCCAAAATTTCTTTATAAGATCGTTGACGTCTGTACTCACGACCACATTGCAACATACTGGAACTGATGGCGAATTAATTTCGCCGGAAAGGATCCAACCCAATTTTGTCTTTTGGGCGATGGGCGTGCCCTGGGGTCCTTTGAGTAAACCATCTAATAGAACTTCACCAACGACGCGTGTACCTAAAAGTAAGTCTATATTTCCTGGAACGCTGTACGATGGGTCCGCAAGTTCTACTGTTATTAATGAATGAGGCAGTACCTCAGTTATCTTCCTTTCAGGAAGATATGATGTAAGTCTATTCAAAACGTAAGCATCGACATACAATACAAAAGAAGGATCTAGGCGTGATTGTATTTGAAATCTAACCATCCACTTAGAGGGCATTGAAACCCCTGCATCATCGCCTAATCGCAATATGTCGGTGTGGGCAGGCGTTTTCTTTAGGCCGAGTAACTGGACTGAAGCCTCTGTAATGAAAGAGACTTGAGAGCCTTGATCCATCAAGGCTCTTAAAACAACAAAAGATCCAGTTCGCGATTCGACCTTGACCAAGGCTGTTGGCAACAAGCCATGGTTGGTTACGTCTGCATAGCAACATACGTTTTGAGTACGCTCGCTTTGCTTGGAAACAGTGTCTGCCTCAGCAGTCACTGCTTTGCTTGATTGATCAACGGTTTCCGTTGTAATAACTTTCTTAGGGTGAAGGAGTGAGTGATGTCGTTTATGGCAAATTTGACATTTAGTTTGTTGGCGACAAACATAAACACTGTGATTTTGAGCTAAACAGTTAAAGCATAACTTGTTTGCTCGAGCAAACTCACGACGGGCGTCAGTATCTTGCTTTGAAAATTGTTTACAATTGTACAATTTATGATTCTCGGAACAAAATATACAATTATTTGTAGCAATGTGAAATGATTTCGTGTTATTACTACGATTACTTATTGGTTTAGAAATTTTCGTATCCAAAAATTCTAATGATCGAAAACGCTGTTGTAAAAATTCACTAAATTGTACATAAGTAGGCATTTTATTATCACAATCCGAATTAACTTTGACTTCCCATAATCGTCGAGATTCATTGTCTAATTTTAGGCTAATAACATAAATTACAATTATGTCCCAAGTACTGATATCCACACTTAAATTTTTAAGGCCATTCAGACATTCATTTGTCGTATCCAGAATTTGTTTGATGGCGCTTGATGACTCGGAAACTATATTTTTTTGATTGAATAACCTTTGTAAGAGACAATTGGCAAGGTGACGTTTATTATTATAACGTTGTTCTAGAAGATCCCAACAAACCTTATAATTATTAGACGTAATGGGTACATGACGTAATAATTGTTCAGCTTCACCTTTCAAATAACCCTTCAAATAATGTAGCCTTTGCACATCGTCCAAACCATTGTTTTTGTGGATGAGAGATTGAAAAAGATCACGAAAGCTCGACCACTCGGTATAATTACCACTAAACGATGGAATGGATATTTTAGGTAGCTGCACTGAACAATAGGCTTGGTCGTGGACTTTGTTTACATTGACATTAACATTACACAAAGACAATTTTTCCTTCAATTCGGACTTATACAAGACGTAAGCTTCTTCCGTTTGTTCGTAAAAATCATCGTTATAGTTAGATTTTTCTAATAGGGCACTGTCAAACTCAGATACAAGTTTCAGATGTGTTTGTTGAAACTGTTTCCACTGTAGGTCTAATGCTTCTATACGAGTTTCAATATAAGTTGAAGTTAACCTCTCCTTAGGAGATTTTTTAAAATTAGATCTACCTTTAACAATTTTAGATCTGATGTCTTCTTGGATTTTTAAACAAGAATCCATTTTAAAACTAAATTCAAAAACAATCTTGGAAGTTGACAATGAAATAACTTATTATAAACAACAATTGTTTGCTAAACTAAACGTGAAGATAATGTCCGCAAATATGACAATGTCCCAACTGACTGATGTACTGAATCACTGACACAATTTACCGCAAATTTTTCTAAGTCACTGATGAAATCACACGAATTTTTCTAAGTGTTTGACGGTTTGTAATATTATCAATTAAAATTCGGGCATAGGTTCCCCGTCGGTTCACTTTTTAACAAATTATTCTAAGTGTCATGCAATTTTACTAAGTCCGAAATTTAGTTAAATTTTTCTAACTTAATGGAATGCTTTGAAATTTATTCTAAGTCCGTAGAATGCCAATTAAAATTGTTCAAGTTTTACTCACAGTTTGTCTTCATTAAACTCACTCACAAACACAAGTGTATTCCAGCTCCAGTCCGCTTACGTGTATGGCTCGTAGACGCTGTGATGACACCCGCTTAGGATGCCGCTTTCTCCTGATGCCAAACTATGGCACCTCAACGCCTGGCCCGCTTTCGCTTGTGAATCCGCTGCTGTAGTGGTCGCACTCGTACCACTCTCAAACCGGTGCCTTAGCAGCACCACAACGCCATCAGCAGCAAACCACCACTGTGTCGACGCAAGCGCCCTCTCGGGGCTGGACTACAACAACCTGGTTTATCTAACCAATATTTGGCTCGATTGGACCAATGTTGAGTGTCCCAAAAAACAGAACTATGTTTCCCTAAAGAGGTTCTTTGTGAATGAAACTAGTCTGTAGCGAGGTATTGCAAAAAAGCTTTTATTAATATATTTGTGTCACCCATTATGAATCACGAAATTACAACCATAGCGACATCTAATTCGAATGTGTCGCCATCTAGTGAACATTTTAGAACTAAACTTATGCATTAGAAATATAATTAACATTAATTAATTAACAATATGAATGTTCTATCATTGAACAATACTAAAACCCCTTTAAGGGTCGATTTTCAAAAAGTTGTGATACACGTGTTTTTTTCATTTCTTATGTTTGTTACGTTGACAAAATTTCGTGTATGTGTGGTGAAAACAAAATGTTTTCCATACAAACTTTGAGATTCCATTTGACCCACCTAAAGGTTGATTATCGAAAAATGCTGGAAATTAGTTTATTCAATTTTTGTATTGAGTTTATGTACCGAGTTTCGTTTCTCTAGCTCTATTATAGCATTAAATGGAAATCGTTCTACGTGTAAACTTTACAACCCCATTAAATGATCATAGGGGGTGTTTTTTGCAAAATGCCGGATATAGGCTTCTTAGACTGTGTGCAACACATAAATTAAGTCTTATGACTGTAGGTCGAAAATCATTTTTGGACCCCCGTTGGACCCCGTTAAGTTGATTTTCAAAAAATAATTATTTATACAATCATTGCTTTAGTTTGATAAATGTATTCGCAAAGTTTCATCAATGCAGCATGATATTTTTTTCTGCGTTTCATATTCAAAAACCATGCTAACACCCCTTTACGGGTCGAATTTGATAAAGATGTGATACACGTGTTTCTTTATTTTTTTGGCTTAGTACATTGACTAAATTTCTTACCCGTGTGATGAAAAAAAAATTCCATAATAACTTTGGGAGCCCATTTGACCCACTTAGGGGTTGATTTTACAAAATAAGTTTGTTCAATTGTTGTGTTGAGTTTATTTACTGAGTTTCGTTACTCTAGCTGCATCATAGCATGAAATGGAAATCCTTCTTTGTGCAAACTTTGCAACCCCTTGATATGACCTTAAGGGTTGTTTTTCGAAAAATACAGGAAATAGGTTTCTTAGATTCTTGTGTACAATATATAAACTAAGTTTTATGACTGTAGGTGGAAAAACATTTTTTGGACCCCAATTGGACCCCTTTAGGAGTTGATTTCCAAAAAATGATTGTTTGCACTTGGATTGCTATAATTTGATAAATATATTTGCAAAGTTCCATCAATGCAGTAAGTATGTTTTTATTTTACATTGTGTACTCAAAAACCATGTTAAAACCCCTTTAAGGGTAAATTTTCAAAAAGTTGTAATATACGTGTTTCTTTATTTCTTTTGTTCAGTACTGTAACAAAGTTCCGTTTCCGTGTGACGAAAAATTTTTTTTTTCATCCTAACTTTGGGAGCCCATTTGACCCACTTAGGGGTTGATTTTACAAAAATGCTCAAAATTAGTTTTTTCAATTGTTATGTTGAGTATATTTACCGAGTTTCGTTACTCTAGGTGCATCATATGATGAAATGGGAATCCTTCTTTGTGCAAACTTTGAAATCCCATTAAATGACCTTAGGGGTAGTTTTTCGAAAAATGCCGAATTTAAGTTTCTTAGATTCTTGTGTGCAATATATAAACTAAGTCTTATGACTGTAGGTCGAGAAACATTTTTTGGACCCCAATTGGACCCCTTTAGGAGTTGATTTTAAAAAAAATATTATTTGCACTTGGATCTCTATAATTTGATTAATGTATTCGCAAAGTTTCAGCAATGCAGTATGAAATTTTTTTTCCGCGTTGCATACTCAAAAACGATGCTAAAACCCCTGTAAGGGTCGATTTTCAAAAAGTGTGATACACGTGTTTCTTTATTTCTTTTGTTTAGTACACTTACAAAGTTTCATGTCCGTGTGAAGAAAAAAAATTTTTTTTCCATACAAACTTTGGGAGCCCATTTGACCCACTTAGGTATGGAATTTCGAAAAATCCGTTCTTATTGTTCACCTAGACTATTTGAATAATGTTGGTTCCAAATTTCAAGATTGTACGTAATATGGTTTTTGCTGTATCGTGATTCCTAGAAAACACCCTGCTCTTTTATTAATATAGGTAATTCATATCAAAAGATTTTAATTAATTCTATCAAATTAAGTAAAGGCAATCATATTAAAGCTTAAGTTTATTCGTATGGACAAATTAAGACTATTAGATGGTAAAAAAATAAGATACTTATAGATATAATACACAAAAGTAATATTGGTCACCCACAGCCTAAGCCAGAAGACTTTAAGGGTAAATTAAAGTGCTCACTAAACACTGATGAAGATCGTATCTAAATTATTTGATTTTAATCGTCGGAAAATGTACATAATTTATTGAAACTAAATATTTACAGTTTATTTACAAACATGTACACTTAAACTAGGTAAAAACTTCCTCAAAATCACCGCACTGGGAGGGAAGGGTACCTAAAAGACTGGCGGCATTACCTCTTTGTATAGCCAAGCTTATACGTTGGCAGAAAAAGCTACCAGCCCGGCGGTCTCTTGAGACTTCGATAAGTTTGGATGAAATTTCTTTTGCCAAAACATGCGTCTCATGAGACCAAGGAAGGAATAGTTTGAGTCCAAAGGCCAAAGTAGCTGCAAGAAAGCTTGCAAAGGTCCGACGGTACTTCATACCGGGACAGCTTCTGTTAATAAATCGTAAGTGCGGTCGTGTGTGGAATACTGTAGTGATACAATGGGCTGGTGCTGCAAAATGCCATCTAGCAGCTTTGGACTTAGTGAAGAGGCGCGCTAAGGTATCCAGAATCTGGTAATCCAGATCTCCACTAATCCCCTCCACTAATATGGAGGTCAATCTGCATAGCTTACAAAATAGGCGTAGTGTAGCCAGCCTCTTGGTATTCTACAAGATACTTTAGGAGAGTAAGCGCAGGAATTACATGACTTTTCCACCTTCTATCATCGGATGACAAGACGCGCAGCGCGTATGCAACGTTATACAACGTTATACAACGTTGCATACGCGCTGCGCGTCTCGTACACCACATGGTGAACGTGCCTTAAGTCCGGACTCCGGACTAAGCGATTTGCTTCTTCACTTATAATAAGAACAGCTAATGACTGGAAAGGCTTGCCTGCGTCGGTTTTCCCACCCGTTTTTAATGTAGATGACTTCAAGACTCCAATGATTAGGCTTTTAATAAACTAGTATGTGCTTTACAATCCTCGATTGCCGCTTTCCACCAGGTGTGACTGCAGGCCAACGCTAGCTTATGTTTTATGTTTATGAAAAATTACAAAGTCGAGATACTAATCAGTTAGATAACATTGGGCTTATGAAGATGAAAGCTTTAATTCCATTACATTGAATTTCCAAAAGGTAGGTATTGTATTTACCAACTAATAATGTTTCTTTCCTTTACTACCAACGCAAACTGAATGTATACAATGCTACCATCTATAAAACTTGTTCTTAAAATGAAGGCCTATGTTATCGGTGGTGTGAAGTAGATGGAAAAAAGGAAGTCATGTGGTAAGTACACGGCATTTTATCTTTGGATCCAATGTTTACAGGACAGAAATATCTATATTCTCTGATACCTGCGATGGTCAAAATAGCAACCTAGCTTCTGTTGTGTCTGCAACTGTGTTTAGGTTTATGCAACGTACCTTGAGTTTATTGAACACAAATATCTCGAGTCTGGACACACTCATGGTGGTCGCCAGTATCCATAGTGAAATAGAAAATCTGATGCGCCTTATGCAAGTTTTTACGATGATCGATCTGCGTAACGTTATTTATAACAAAAAGAAAAGAAAAATAATGGAACTATGAAACCATAGGAACCTAAAGCACAGGGATTTTACCAGTTAATGAAGTTCATGAATTTCTTACTGAAGAAGAGAACTCTGATGACGATTTGAAGAGCACACTTTTCATCAATTTCATGAACTTTCCATTCATTTATTATTCAGGGTTATTATTTTTGACTGATTTAATGTTAATCCAATGTTTTATGTGGTTTTTAGCTCAATATTGTCCTTGTTTTTTGTTTTAAGGATTTATATTATGTTTTGTTAATGATAAAGATTATTTTGTTTGTAACTTTCGATACTGAATCATATATTATTTCTATTTAAAATTAGTTATCAGATCAATTTTAAGAAATACTTATTTCAAACCTCGATCAAAGCCGCAATGGCAAAAAGTCACTAAGTTTATTTTTATTTATTTAAAAAAAAACTACTCGTTAATATTTAAAATAATCACTTGATTTTAATACTAGAAGTATTCAGCAATATAATGGTGTTTTATTTTTCTTTAACTTATTCATACGTACGATGATATAGGGCAAACACTATAACGAAACCTTATTAGTGGCATAACTCAAAGTTTTGAAAATGTCACTTAATGAGGTCTTGCAGTAAGCCGACGATATTGATATGTCCTTGCTCTTGATATTGCAGCCTTGACCAATGTTTAATATTCCGTTACCGGTCAACGATTCTATATTCGTTCCTTCCGGAGAGAAAACGCATACTGAGCATTTTTCGCAACATGAGTACAACCAGCTGTTAGTATTATGTAATTTGACCCACCGGTCTTGACAGGTTAATGACTCGGTAGTACACAATCGAGTGTCCTTGTTAATGTTTATGTCACAGATTGATTGTGTAATACGTGACTCATATATGGGATTATTAGTAGAGCATAGAATGCGGTTTTCTGCAAAATGTATACATGTTTGGATGTCCATCTCAGTCATTAAAAGTAGCAGATTTCTTTGAAGATTGAATGCTATATATGGTGTGATGAACTGCACAACACGATTCTGATGCGGTAAGCTTATAACTCTGTCTAGCTCTAGGGTCTCCTTGTTTATTAGTGGAAACTTTACTTCGATGATCAAAAAGTTACTGCCGACCTTCACCTTGACCTTCATTAGCTTGTAAAGTTCCTGTATATTATCTTTACTCGCAGGCAATGTAAGATCATTCTGCAAATGCTCTGATATAATGTTAAATTGTTCCAGCAACTGTTCTGGTGGTAACAGGTGAATATCCATATGACCGTGTGTTAGGTCAGTGATGATATCTATTAAGTTGTCTTGGATGCGTCTTAAGCTCGAAATGATTATGTTCGCGGCAAGCGATGACGACATGAAATAAAGTTCGATCTTCTGCTGAGATTCAACTTGATTTATGACTCGGGATAAGTCTTTAAGATGATGGTCCACTATGCTAAATTGCTTGTTCATAATCTGTTCGTTTCGTCTCACTATGTTATATTGAGCTTCTAATACGCTTGTTTGATTTTTCAATAATTGTTGCAAATGATTTTCATTTGTTGATATTTTCTGTATGTCCTTTTCATACCGTCTAGCAAAGCTGTCGTCTAGTACCCCAAACAAACTATTAGCTAAATAGCCAACTCCGTTAATTAAACCTCTCTTTGGCCTTTTGCCAATCGGATCCTGAAGTATGTTGTTGTAGTGTTCAATTTCAGTAATCTCATGTTTTAGTTGATATGCGATGCTTTTGTACTGAGGCGCAAGTCCATTCTTGTGTAGATATTCGTCCAAATGTGTCACGTAATTTTCAATGCTACGTAATCCACTCCAATATGTTGACATGTTGTAGTAAACAATTAATTTCCATTCGTCCCGTATAAGATTCATATCATGCATTTTATCAAAATATATGCTTTAATTGTTGTTAATCGAAGAGAAGCTGTAAGCGCACTGTGCCGGACTGATCATAGCTAAGAATAGGAGAAATGTCATAGTAAGGAAGTGACAAATTCCTTTTTTTTGCAGAACGTCTTGTTTGTCTGATGGTAACACGTTCGGAGCTAGTTGTTATGTCTTCACTCGATGTCTGCTGGTCATGCGTTGCTTCTTCCTCGCTGTACTTAACAGGTAGTACAGATAGTTTCATGGCTGATCCTTTAATTTGTATTTCAAGGTGCCCGGTAAAATCGTCACCCATATGTGTAAATGGGCGTGAAGGTGTAACCCCGTGTTCTGGTAAGTCTGCCACAACTGGTGGCCTGCTTAGGTCACTGTGTTTTCTGTCTAAGAGCCCGTGAACCCCAGACCTTCGTTATTTTATAAAAGCTGAAAGTTTGTCAGCGCATGCTCCCAACACAGGTAAGAACGATGGACTATTATGAAGTTTGGGTTTCCGTGGCTTTGGCAGGTAAACGGTACTAAAGATGTGTAAAATACCGATCTAAATTCATCAAATAATAAAGTGTGATTTTTTGGTATTACCTTCAGAATATTATTAAAAATCACGTTATTGATTGCCAGACACTTAACATCGTGGCAACCCCTTGCCAGACACCCCTAATGTTCATGAAATTATAATTCTACTTATGTTATAGTATAAAAGCTGATTTTTATATATAATACTTAGGTAATAATTAGATGATGTTTCCTCATCAGCCAGACATTTTTGATAGTTCCAACCCCTTGCCAGACAATGATGTCGGGTCGCTGTAGGAGCGAGCGCGAGACAGTATATGTATGGTGGGTGCGAGTGAGATGGCGAGATAGGTCTATCGCGATCTCTCACTGCGCAGTTGTTATTTCTACTGCGCATGTATTGACTTAGTACATGTTTACATCAGCTAAAATAATCTTATATGCTATCTTCAAGTATTATTAATTGAATAGTTATTATAAATTAACAAAATAAAATATTTCGAATATATACAGACTATAAAGTATATACTGTTAGAAAACCCTAAGTAGAAATAAAAATAAAAATACGAAAATAACATACCAGATGTTGTTTAATGGCACTAGCACAGAATTTACAAATTGACAGGTAATTATAAAAATGTGGGGACTTCCCCAAGTAGTCTCCGCCTTCCCCAACAAACTACTCCAACTCCATCTCTTTAAAGCATTTTAAAGTTACCCGTCAAGAAATACACTGACCTAACAATTATAAACAATACGTCCGCAATATAACAAATCTAGTGACAGAATGACAGAGTGACAGAATGACAGAGTGACCGCTCTATACGACTACTAGAACAACCTTTCAGCACGAGATCTAATAAATGAATGTCCCTGCACCACCAGAGCAGTGCCTTATATACGCGTTTGATGCGGTCGATCATTCCGCCATCCTACCTTACAATTTTTATTTTCTGAGTGTTTCGGAATATCTAACACGGCCTCTCCTGACATGAGACCGTCCCCGGGCTCGTTAAACTTTGACGACTGTTCTCCGAGAACACGAAGACGCAAACTTCACCATCCATCGTTCACAGCACCACCCGAAGTAGCAGACTCCACCATCCAAAGTAAATCCCGGAGTCTAGACTGCGACGAGCACAGCCCAGTTGCGTTGACTTGTCCTGCACAAAACACAATACCCAAACAAAGTATGCACATAACATAAAATTGTAAGGTCTACCTCGCTGCAGTTCAACACAAGACGTACGCTACCACTATTCTGCATTGAACATGAAAGGTCTACTTCGCTGCAGTTCAACGCAAGACGTACGGTACACTACTCTGCATAGTCTTGCATTACATGGGTAAACTTTAAGGGAGTCTCGCATTAATGGTTAGCTTTACACCAATAAGCTTGCTTTGCAATGCCCTTTTAGAACTTCTCAGAAATAAGTCTTCAGAAAATCAAAACAAATTTATGAAGTAAAAAATAATAAAAGTTGGTTTTTGTTACTCATATCCTTGTGCTTCTTTAACTGCGATCACTGCACGGTCTTCGGTAACCGTACCGCCTCCGCTACGCAGATGTATTCGCAGGATACGACGTCAAACGCCATCATCTGCAGCGCACGCCTCCCAAGCCAGGCCTCAGCACGCCACAGTTAGCACCCACGTGTCTGAATTTTCCTCTGCGAACAGAACAATAGAACGCAAGCACTTTTCCTTTGGATTTATGGTTCACAGCACCTTATCGCCGCAGCCCCAACCGAAAATATCAGTGACACACTAAATAAGGCTAAGTAGTTTCGTGGAACCCGGTTCAATCGTTTGATCCATCAGCCCTTTTCAGAGCCGAGGTATGTACTAAATAAGGCAACGGCGTCTGACAATTACGTATATCGTATTGAGCCTGTTAAGAATGTACCAACAGAAAAGTACAACAGCACTGTCAGACCCAGGAATTGAACAAGACTTGGAGACTTACTGCCAGACTCGGGAATCGAACTCAAGACTTAGCAATCACAATACCATAGACTGCCAGATATGGGAATCGAACCCAAGACTTAGCGACCACAATACCATAGAGGTATGTCAAAGATTTATTTCTCCACATGTTACAAGCGCATCAAAAACCACTTTAAGCGGGTATATGTTGTTCTGCCCACCTCACAGGGAATGAATTCCATGCTACTTGTATGACTAACGTATTGCTCCCATAGTCTACTCCTGACATTAATAAAATAACACCTCTATAGATGATTATTTTTAACAAAGAACTGTATGTAACTTACGCCAGTGTAGCTGTCATTACCACACGGTCAACCCTGCAGCTGCTTTTTTTACTTCGGTGACTGGCCATCACGGCCACGGCGTAGAGACAAACGCCAATGTGCAGCGTGACGACCAACAACGTCAGCGGTAGCGATCAACGCCACGCCGGTGCGTTGCACCAGCGGCTCCGCGCCACCGTCGCGTGTGGCGGCTCCGCGCCACCGTCGCGTGTGGCGGCTCCGCGCCACCGTCGCGTGTGGCGGCTCCGCGCCACCGTCGCGTGTGGCGGCTCCGCGCCACCGTCGCGTGTGGCGGCTCCGCGCCACCGTCGCGTGTGGCGGCTCCGCGCCACCGTCGCGTGTGGCGGCTCCGCGCCACCGTCGCGTGTGGCGGCTCCGCGCCACCGTCGCGTGTGGCGGCTCCGCGCCACCGTCGCGTGTGGCGGCTCCGCGCCACCGTCGCGTGTGGCGGCTCCGCGCCACCGTCGCGTGTGGCGGCTCCGCGCCACCGTCGCGTGTGGCGGCTCCGCGCCACCGTCGCGTGTGGCGGCTCCGCGCCACCGTCGCGTGTGGCGGCTCCGCGCCACCGTCGCGTGTGGCGGCTCCGCGCCACCGTCGCGTGTGGCGGCTCCGCGCCACCGTCGCGTGTGGCGACTCCGCGCCACCGTCGCGTGTGGCGGCTCCGCGCCACCGTCGCGTGTGGCGGCTCCGCGCCACCGTCGCGTGTGGCGGCTCCGCGCCACCGTCGCGTGTGGCGGCTCCGCGCCACCGTCGCGTGTGGCGACTCCGCGCCACCGTCGCGTGTGGCGGCTCCGCGCCACCGCCGCGTGTGGCGGCTCCGCGCCACCATCGCGTGTGGCGGCCCAGTGCCACCATCGTGTGGCGGCAACGCCACCGTGTGGCGGGACAGCGCCACCGTAGTGTGGCAGGCCCGTCGCCACCGTAGTGTGGCGGCCCGTCGCCACAGTGGAGTGGCGGCCCGTCGCCACCGTGGAGTGGCGGCCCGTCGCCACCGTGGAGTGGCGGCCCGTCGCCACCGTGTTGTGGCGGTAACGCCACAGTGGTGCGGCGGCAACGCCACTTGTGCAGCGCCAAACGCCACTTGCACAGCGCCAACGGCAGAATTGCCTTGGCAACTAGTACTTACACCTTCTGTGAACAGAATTTCAGGACAAGACACAATAGTAGGCCTATTTAATATCCAACCCGCCTGTACAATCAACCAGGCTAAAACCGCTCGGCCGTCCTTAACAAAACATAACCAAATCTAACCAGATTTCAAATACGATTATTTGTCAACAACGAGCCAAAAACAGCACTTTACAAATTCCAATGACCTATTGAGACTAACGATAAAAACACCTTCAACAAAATCCGACTTTACTGCCATAATTATTAACAATCGCACTCTAGCAGCCAGAACTCAAATCTACCCACTCGAATCTACCCACTGCTTCAAATAACGAAACAAATTAAATAAATAGACCAAACAAAACCAATACAACAACCACATGAACAAAATCACTCACAATCACAAACTATTGCCCAACAGTAAAGACACTTATACCGAATAGCAATGGTAAAGACATTTTTACAAAACAAAGTTGCAATTTTGAGAGTAGCCGTCAAAAGAAAACTATTACATCCGACTACCGAATATCACCTAACTCGAAACTTATTCGTGTACTAGCAATAGTGGTTACTATTACCATAACAAAGACTAGACAATACCGACATGAATCATACAACCTAATGGCATCGCGAATATTTTTTTAATAAAACACGAACTACCCGCAATTGTATTTTTTCCCGAGAAAAACAAAAATATGAAAATAATAGAAACGAATATAATAAAATGCATCAGAAAGCGAAGCGGATAGGCCAGAATCCAAGCCCACTTCTGATGTTAGAAAACCCTAAGTAGAAATAAAAATAAAAATACGAAAATAACATACCAGATGTTGTTTAATGGCACTAGCACAGAATTTACAAATTGACAGGTAATTATAAAAATGTGGAGACTTCCCCAAGTAGTCTCCGCCTTCCCCAACAAACTACTCCAACTCCATCTCTTTAAAGCATTTTAAAGTTACCCGTCAAGAAATACACTGACCTAACAATTATAAACAATACGTCCGCAATATAACAAATCTAGTGACAGAATGACAGAGTGACAGAATGACAGAGTGACCGCTCTATACGACTACTAGAACAACCTTTCAGCACGAGATCTAATAAATGAATGTCCCTGCACCACCAGAGCAGTGCCTTATATACGCGTTTGATGCGGTCGATCATTCCGCCATCCTACCTTACAATTTTTATTTTCTGAATGTTTCGGAATATCTAACAATACAATATATTATTAGTGTATGATACGTACATTATATGCTTACAATTTTATATGCTTACAGATACGTAGACCTCACAGAGATTTACGTAAAGTTAGGAAAATCTTTTTGCAAGAGCTTACCAGGATTCCATGCGATCACAGGTTGTGATTATAATCCTGCATTTTTCCGAAAAGGAAAGTTGAGGCCTTTTAAAATTAAAAAAAAAAACGGAAGAGTATCAAACAGCTTTCATTAAATTCGGTAAACACGAATTATTCGAAAATAATAATGAACAACAAAGCACTTTTGATATTATTCAACGGTTTATGTGTGAGGTATACAATGTCAGTTCGATAACTGATGTTGATGCAGCACGGCTTCAACTATTCATTAATACATATCAGGTCTCAGATATTAATGAAGCGTTTAGCCGTAAAAAACTACGAAATTTTGATGCTAGCAGTCTGCCACCATGTAAATCCGAGCTGCTACAACAATTTCTGCGAGCCAATTATGTGTCTAGCATTTGGAATAATGCAAATCAGCAAATTCCAACAATTTATCAACCCGAGAATAATGGTTGGGTTCTAGAAGATAATCAGTACCATTTTAAATGGTTCGAAGGTGATCAGTTGCCAAATTTCGTCAGAGAATCACTGAAAACTGTCTCAGGTATAATACTACTTTAAACCATTATACATTATTTTTTGATATTTTCAATCCCATTAACTTTTTCATATTTCTACAGAAACTGACGAAGAAGAAGAAGACGACGATATGGAATGGAGTAACAGTGACGAAGAAAATGATAACATTGATTATAATGATGATAATGAATAAAATAATATTTTCTTTAGTACACTATAATAATAATCTGTAATGTCATTAATATATTTTTAATTAAATTTTTGAGTATTATTTATTTGTTTTTTTTTTATAATCTGTTATTGAGGGATCGCGATAGACCTATCTCGCCATCTCACTCGCACCCACCATACATATACTGTCTCGCGCTCGCTCCTACAGCGACCCGACATCATTGTCTGGCAAGGGGTTGGAACTATCAAAAATGTCTGGCTGATGAGGAAACATCATCTAATTATTACCTAAGTATTATATATAAAAATCAGCTTTTATACTATAACATAAGTAGAATTATAATTTCATGAACATTAGGGGTGTCTGGCAAGGGGTTGCCACGATGTTAAGTGTCTGGCAATCAATAACGTGATTTTTAATAATATTCTGAAGGTAATACCAAAAAATCACACTTTATTATTTGATGAATTTAGATCGGTATTTTACACATCTTTAGTACCGTTTACCTGCCAAAGCCACGGAAACCCAAACTTCATAATAGTCCATCGTTCTTACCTGTGTTGGGAGCATGCGCTGACAAACTTTCAGCTTTTATAAAATAACGAAGGTCTGGGGTTCACGGGCTCTTGCTCTATTACGCAGTTCGACTGTACGAAGCCCGCTGAGAATCCAGTATTTATCTCTGATGTCTGATAATGTAAGGCTCGGTCCGCCGTGCAGCGTTTTTAAATGTGCTTGGCGAATAATGAGTTCCGTAAGACGACTGTGGCTTGGTAAAATTATGGGATGTTTAGCTGATTGTCTGAGATGAGAGTTGTTTAGTCTCCCACCAACTTTCAGTAGTCCGTTTTGCTCATCCAGATAAGGGTTGAGACAGAGAAGATTGCTACTACGTTTTAGAGGCTGTTTTCTTTGCAATCGAACAATGTCTTCTTGAAATACAATGTTTTGTACAGTTTTTATAATTAAATTGTAAGAATCGCTCATTTCTTTCGAAGAGAGAATAATAACCTCGTACGGGCGTATTTTGCTTACTTCGCAACCACGCGATGTAACGTGAGAGCCATCCAATTGTTGTTGCCACGCGCCGTATAGAGTTACAATCATTTAATAAATTTATAATTATGTTTGCATTGCTTTGATGTAAGGCTGTATGCACATTGATTTTCTTTGTTTCGATGGACGGTGATTGATATAATTTGTTCTTAATACTATCTGTGTTAAAGTTCTTCAGCCACTCTGGGCCTTCCCACCACAAGGAACAGCCTAACAATTGATTTGCAGTTAGACCTCTCGTGGCACAGTCTGCAGCGTTATGTTCAGAGCGCAAGTGATGCCAACGCGATGTAGGGATTGTTGATATGATTGTTTGCACCCTATTCGATACAAATTGTTTCCATCTATTAATGTCTCCATGAATCCATCCAAGCACAACCATAGAGTCGGTTCATGCGAAGATGTTTATGTTGTCTTCTATAAAAGTCTCCAGTACTTTCTTCATGAGACGTGATAGCAGTAGTGCTCCACACAACTCAAGTCTCGGTAGTGTCAGTTTGTTTTTTACCGGTGCTACTTTTGTCTTAGCTGTAATCAACCTTGATGTGTACTCCCCCTTATTATTAATTGTTACGATGCAAATTGCACACGCGTATGCTTTTTCGGAAGCATCGCAAAATCCGTGTATTTGGTACGTCTGTTTATCGCCCAAATATCTCGGTATTTTGAACTGGTTTAAATGTTGAAAATCATGTTTAAGTTGTTTCCAGGCTTCTTTCATCTTATCTGATAAATCATGGTCCCATCTGTCGGTTTCATTTGACCATGTTGTTTGAAATAAAAGTTTAGCTCTTACTGTTAGCGGCGCAATCCATCCTAAGGGATCAAATATCTTCGATATGTGTGATAAAAGTTGCCGTTTTGTAAGTTGTGTGTCTTGTTCCTGTTCTAAGAACTTGTTTTGGAATGTAAACGAATCTGACTCCGGATTCCAGCTTAATCCGAGTGTTTTCCTAGACTCCAAGCTTTTAAAGTTAAGTTGGACATCGAGACTGTCTTTTGGAAGGTCCTTGATGAGTTCTGGTGTGTTACTGGACCACTTCCTAATGTTCATTCCTGCCTCTTTTAATATGGCTATTATATCTTGTTGTAAGGCCCTAGTGTGTTCTAGGCTATGTCCACCTTCAAGCAGGTCATCCATGTAAAACGATGATCGCAGTGCTTTTGTGGCTAATGGGTACCTATGTGCCATTTCATTATCAATTGCTATCTGGCGTAATGTTCGCATGGCTAGGTATGGCGCTGATTTGGTTCCATAAGTGACAGTTGTTAACTGATATTCGCCTAATGGTTCCTGTGGTGATGCTCTCCAGATGATTCGCTGAAGATGTTGATCATTCTCTCTTACAAGAATCTGTCGGAACATTTTCTCAATGTCTGCGGTGATAACGTATTTATGGTGGCGCCAGATCAGTAGGAGACTTTGCAGATCCTTTTGTAGGTTAGGACTCCGCTCCATCAAATCATTTAGGCTGTTACCACTCGATGTTTTTGACGACGCATTGTAGACCGTACGTAAGCTCGTGGTAGAAGAGTCAGGTTTTAATACACCGTGGTGGGGTAAATAGTATGATACCTCACTGTAAGTATCAACGCGTTTCATGTGACCTAGATTCTCGTACTCTGACATAAATGCTTTGTAGCTGCTGGCAAACTTGTCATTTTGTTTAAATTTATTTTCTATGTTGTAAAATTGCGCAATAGCTTTTGTTTTCGATAGTCCTAGGTTTTGTTCAAAATTTGGCTTCATTGGAATTGCGACTTCGTATCTCCCATCCTCCAATCTTCTTGTCGTTGACTGGTATAAGTGTTCGCAGTACTCCTCTTCTGGTGTGAGAGTAGATGATGTATCATTTATCTCCTCCATTTCCCAGTATTGAGACAGATCTGACAAATCCCTTATGACGACGTGACAATTGAACGTTTTCACGCTCCCTGATATTATCCAGCCGAGTCTTGTTTGTTGAGCTATAGGTGCGTGGTTTGGACCTTTGATAAGACCGCTCATGATAATATCAGAGTACACGCTAGCATCTAGTAGAAGGTCAATTGATCGTGAAATGTTATAATCTTTGTCAGACAATTGTATATGTTGTAGGTGCTCCCAGTGTTGTTTTTTAAAGGACATGTTGGGTAAATTGTTGATAACTCGTGGCAGTACTAACGCTTGAGTACTAAATTGGTAATCATCATGGACAGACTGAAGTTCGAGTGTAACTATTCCTCTGCTCGATTTTGATCCGTGGCCTATACCAGATACTGAAGCATAGTGACGCTGTCTGGGTAAGCCTAATTGTTGTACTGCGTTTTCTGAGACCAACGATATCTGCGATCCCTGATCCAGCAATGCTCGCAGTGTGACGTATGTACCATCAACCGCCTTCGCCTTAACTAGGACAGTTGTCAACAGGATCTCTTCATCCTCAGTAGCCACATGATTCACGCTGTGCTCACGTGTTGCTGATGTCGATTGGTGCTGTGTTTGCCTAGCCGTAAATGTGCTGTCACGGCTTGGGCCGGGCGCAGTTATTGGGGTTGCTGATAAATCACTACGCTGCACGTTAAATGCGTCATGCAGAATAGTGCTGTGATTGCATTGACAGATTTTGCATGTTTTCGTTGAATTGCACTGATTGTCATAATGCTTATACAGACAATTCTGGCAAATTTGTAATTTCAAAATCGTCCTCAATTTGGCATCTGGTTTTAATTTTAGAAATTTGCTGCATTTGTATAATGCGTGATTTTGGTTGCAGTAAGGGCAATCACACGTGTAAGCTGCTGCTGATGCTTGATATTCACGTTTTTCTATGTATCCCGTATGCTGATATTTTGGAGGCAATGCTTTGTAGGATCCCCTTGGTGGTGTTTGGTTACTAGATCTGTTTGATGTTGATGAGATGTCCCTCTCCTTCTGTCGCATGGGTTCTAGTGCGGTGTATTTGTTTTCCAAGAAGTCAGTTAGCTCGGTAAGCGAAGGTAAAGCTCGTGGTGACTTTCGGGCTGCCTTATAATCACTGTAAGTTTCCTGGTCAAATTTTTTCATGACGAGGTGCACTAGTATAGGGTCCCATGTTGATGTGTTTATACCTAGGTTCTGAATGCCATGTATGCTCTCCATTGTCGTATCATAGAGGCGTTTTATTTCAAAAGCTGTTTGTTTTTGTATGTTAGGTTGATTGAGAAAATTTTCAATGTGGTTTGTGAAAAGTATGAGCGGATTGTTGTATCTATGGTTCAGTAATTCCCATGCTGTGTCATAGTTATCTGCTGAGATATGCAGATGTTGAATGAGTCGCTCTGCTTCACCTCTCAACTTGCCTTTTAAATGTTGCATCTTTTGGCATTTTGTTAAAAGATTGTTGTTGTGGATGCTCTCAGAAAACAGATCGCAAAATGTAGGCCATTGAGTGTACCTGCCAGTAAATACGGGTACCTCAAGCTGTGGTGTAGACTGCTGAAGGTGAGCTGTTGATGCTAACTTCTCATTCAGAGCCCTCTTAATTGTTTTGAAGGTGTTTTCGTAGTAGAAAAATTCTTCCTCGTATTCTGGACCTGACCCTTGCAAGATATTGTCGATTCTCAAATGTAACGAATCTATGTCCTTCCAGCGTGACTGTACATTCCTAAGCTCGTCTTCCAGCTCCCATTTGACGTTGATGTCCTCTACATTGATACTCCTGGTCAGCCGTTTAAATGCTCTAAAGTTAGTGCGCTGTAGTGTGAGCAGCTCGGCTGCATGCCCTGCTGCTGGTTGTCTCGGCGACACAATGGGTGGTTCTGGAGCAGGAGTTGTCGGTCGTGTGGGCGTCTTGTTTGACGGACCTGGCTGGAGTACCTCTTCGGTGTCCATGGATCTTGCCAAATGAAGTGACGTTAGCTTCTGTTTCACAGACTGGACGTATTTACCTGTCTTCTCAAATTGATTTTCCAAGAAGTAGGGCACCTGTACACTTTCGTATGCTAACAATTTATCATTTACCAATCTAAATTCCGCCCAGAGCTTATTAAGCTTGTCTATACGATCTTCTAAGTACTCCCGTGTTTTACGAGAGGCCGAGTCCTTGCCAAAGTTGCGTTCGATCTGTTTGATCGACTCCAGGATTTCCGCTTGTCTTTGGATCAGCTTTTCCATGGTTAGGTGTAAGTAAATAAAAGATCTTACTTGAGAGCAGGATACTTGTCCTTATCCTGCTGTTAATACAGGCTGTCGTTGCTTGCTCGATGTGTTCTCGAACTCACGAACCGAAGCGCAGAAACCTCGAAGCTGTAGACTGCTAATGCACACACTGAATCTACACTTCACTGGTTTTGTTAATGTTATTGTTAATGTTAAATGCTATCACTAATTACACACAAATGTACGATGTGCGATATTATAAAATGTAAAATTGTAAAAATGAATGTAAAAAATAATAACTGTTTGTAAAATACTGTTCTTCGATAGTTCACTGGTAATGTAAACTTCACAAACGCGACGCGAACGCGAAGACCCTAGAAGGTCCAAAACTGTTCACTGGTATTGTAAACTTCACAAACGCGACGCCAACGCGAAGTCCCTTGAAGGACCAAAACTGTAGCGTGTTTGCTACAGTTTAAATGTTAGTTAGGAGGGAGAGGTTAAAATGTAAGAAATAACCAAACCCAACGAGCGCTGTTTTGACACTGATTTAATTAAATAAAATTGTACCTATCGAAACCAATAATTTAGGTTAACGTTGTGCGTCCTAATGCTGACACACCATTGTACGATACCTCGTACACCCTGTCAGTGCCGTGTCGTACATACGTGTATTTTCTAATATTTAATTATACTGTTTTAATCCCTGGTAATACGTGGTTTCCATCATCACCATCATCATTATTACAGTCCACCGCTCCCTAACAGAGATCTTACTACGAGGTAGGACATAGGATACTTTTTATCCCGTAATCTAGCACGGTTCTTTTGGGAGAGGGGATTAAAGTCAAAATGGGTACTTAGTTATACGCTTGGTCCGATTTTATCAACTTTTCTTCATAATTATAATAAACTAGCTGACCCACGCAGCTCCGCATGCGCTATTTTTACGTTAACTAAACTTTTAATAACAGACATTCGCATCGAATACATAACCTCGTTTTTTTATAGTCGGTTAAAAACTGGGACCCACTTTTTACTTGCTCTCCGAAGCACGGACCCGTTTAGTTCAAATGGCGTTAAACGGTCACCCATCTATTTAATGACCTTACCTAACGTTGCTTAACCCGATCGATTACAAAACCTTGATAACATCTCTCTTTGAGTGTTCCCTTATTAATCTATACTTATAATAAAACTGTAACAGGTCCATTTCTGTACATTGAAGATATTTTGAAAATTATATTTGGAGGGCATTCTATAACCGATAAGTACTGAGGCCGAATCTGTAATTTTTTTCATTTTTGTCTGTCTGTCTGACAGACGTCTGTCTGTACAGCGCTGATAGTTTACACAATGATAGAGTTCGGATTTTAGGCACTGCGACGAATATTATTTCAAACGACAGAATCTGCGCCTGCGACGGCGTCTTACGGGAACTAGGAATTTTAATATAAATAATTCGATTTCTTGATAAATCGAAGGCGTTCCAGGATTTTAAAAATCCCTTAAGCTGCCACCATTATTATGTCGCGAGCCACTCTGCACTTTTTTAAAAAAAAAACAGAATTTATTAACTTTATATGACAAGAGGTTTATTCTGAATTTAATAACTAGTACACGCGACGAGATCCAGGGTATGAATTCTCCTGGTCTGTTTGGAGGTTGGTGTTTGACTGAAGAGTCGCAGGCTTCTCTGTTCGCGACGCGGGCGAGCTTTAACGGTTAAGATTTCTAGAAGCTCTTTATCTTAATGACCGGAGGTCTGAGAAGTGCTGAATGGCACTTCTCCTATTTCGTCTGATGGTCTGTTTGGACTTCCTTTGCATGGCAGGGATATATTTCGCCATAACAGCTTTCTTTTTTAATTTCATGCTGTGCAGACGAATTTAATATTAAATACGTAAGTCCGTGGCTCATTTTAAAGTTATTTTATTACTTTGACTCGCACCACAAGAATAAGAAAAGCAAAAATCGTCTAAATTAACCAACGTTTGTTCAACGACTCTTGAATCGCGGAATTCGACGCTTACTCGTTGGCATCCGATCGGTAGTAACGTCATTTTCATACGAGAATACCATTTAGTCAACGTTATAAAACGATTGAACGACGATTATTATACCAGAATACGCTCCAACGATAGTTCAATCGAACGACTTTTAAATCGTTGCCGTTGAAGTAAAATGGACGGACGTGAATACGAAAAGTGTTTCAACGACTAAGTCGCTACGTTAACGTTATTGTTTTGATTACGAGAATCGGGCTACTAATCGGGCGCTATGAACTAGGTCAGCAGTGCGGGCGGTGCGTCGGTCGCTAGCGGTCAGATCTACTCGAGGTGCCGGACGGGTCGCCGCCCAGCCATGCCAACGAATCAATATTCGTCCACGAACGTGTCCTCGGAGGATCACAGGCGCGGAGCGGACGCACAATAGAAACACCGGAGAGATATATTCTAAACATTTTAATGTTAACAATAATTATGTACACAGCGACGGCGCGGCGAGCTTTAGTCTTCCTCGTGCAGCGAGAACAGCTTGGCCACCTCGAACAGGTCCTCGAACTCGCCCTGCGCCAGCACCTGTGGACCGGAGGGGAGCACGCGTGAGCGAGGAGGAGGTCGAGCGGAGGCGGGCGGAGCACCCACCACCCACCACCCACCTGGCGGGCGACGTGCATGCGGTTGAACAGGTTCCACAGCAGCACGCCCACCACGCGCCGCTCGCGCATGTAGAACACGACGCCGCGCTCGTAGCGGCGCTCCGTCGGCTCGCTGGCGGGGGCGGGAGCGGGGGCGGTGGCGGGGGCGGGCGAGGACGCGGGGGCGGGCGCCTCCAGCGCGGCCTCCGCCGGCGCCGAGCTGCCCGCGTCGGTGACCGCGTCCTCGCAGAACACGCCGACGGTGCGCAGCCGCGAGTCGACGATGCCGATGGCCTGTCGAGCGGACGGAGCGTGCGGTGAGTGCTGGCGGCCAGCGGGCGGGGGCGAGGCGGGCGCGGGGGCGGGGGCGGGGCGCACCTCGTAGCCGAGCCGCGGGCCCAGGTCGCTCCAGAACATGGACTGGTGCGTGTAGTGGTCGAGGCGGTCGCCGGCGGCGGCGGCCATGTTGTGTCCGGCGAGGCGGCCCGACACCACGGCGTGGTCGTGGTGCTCGAGGCGGCGGCGGCCGAGCGCCTCGTCGTAGAAGCAGGCCACGTCACCCGCCGCGAACACGTCCGCCCGCGCCTGCAACACACACCAGCTACATACTACGCATCGTGGGACGAGGGATGTATAATATAATTGAAGTCCATTTTGTTTGTTCGCAGCCGGGCTTTTTTAAGCTTTTATCTAAAATCATATCGTAATATTTAAATTATGAACTCAAAACTAGTACTCTAATGACAAACTTAATAAACATGCCTCTTTAAAAAAAAATTGAAACGTTTTTTACGATACAGCGGGTCAAAAATGGCCACTTTCGGTGAATCATAATATGAGTAAGTTACGGTTTAATTTTTCTTCATATGGCACCATTAACACTAAATATAAATCTGCTAATGAATGAGAGTATGATTCACCTAAATTGCGTACGTTCGGCCTCGCCGGCGAGACCGGTGTCTGTGTGTTGTGTATACGACTCGTGACGTCGTTGTCGGTGTTGTGTCGGGTGGTCGAGCAGTAGGTACATGCCGCGGTCGGCGGCGATGTACGGTGGTTCGACGATCTGAGGGACCAGGCTCGGGGTCGGGGATATAGTCGGCTGCGGCGCCGATTTGCGGGTTTGGGTGGACGCGCGCTTTTTCAAAGTAATGTTCGGACATTTCTTTGAAAAAATTGCGGATAGGGACTAGACCGAAGTCGGAATGCAGATTAATGTGAGTGGGAGCCGCGTGTGCGAATACGGCACTCTGGCGTAAGCTAGGATGGGACGTATGCAGGTTCTGTAAACTATCAACTTATTTCTAAGCGACAGCTTACTCCGCTCGCAGATCACAGGGTAGAGTCGACCGAGGACGAAGGCCGCTCTGTTGCGTACTGACTGAGGTACTGACCGTAGATATATGCGGTCCAAATGACATATGGGAGTCTAAGGTGACGCCTAAATACCTAGTCTGGCCATAAATACTGTTAAAAATAAACAAAATATTACATTTCAATTTGGAATCTGTCATTTGTATATGATTGTTCATTGAGTTTTCTCATTTTGGCGCCAATACATTGTACAATATTTTGCGATATTAAAATGGAGCGGGGTGATAAAGAGAACCGAATCGCCGTGATTGCATTACACAAAGTAGGTATGGAGCCAAATGCAATTTTTAAAACTCTCCATACGCTCGGTATCAGTAAAATGTTTGTGTACCGGGCTATTATTAGGTGCAATGAGACCTCCTCTGTTTGTGACAGAAAAAGATCTGGCCGTCCACGTAGTGTTCGTACGAAAAAGGTGGTCAAAGCAGTAAGGGAAAGAATTCGAAGAAATCCTGTCTGAAAGCAAAAGATTTTATCTCGGGAGATGAAGATCCTAGCCCCCAGATCCCAGCACCTAGAACCATGTCGCGTATTTTAATAGATGACTTAGGACTTGCAGCCTATAAGAGACGTACTGGTCATTTCTTAACTGATAATTTAAAAAAGAATAGGGTGGTAAAATCGAAACAACTACTGAAGCGGTACGCAAAGGGAGGTCACATAAAAAAAATGTATACGGATGAGATTTTTTTTACAATTGAGCAACATTGTAACAAACAAAATGACCGTATTTATGCTCAAAGCTCGGCTCGGCAAGAACACCGCGGCGCTCGTCTCCGGGTTCACATCAATGAGCCACTTTCACACACATACACCTACACATGCGCACACACACACACACGCACACACGTACTTAGTCTCACTACTGACACTATATGCGCGAATAACTTATACCTAAACAATATGTCTACATCTCTAGATGCATTTTCTAATAACTTTGCACCCGCTCAAGGTATCGAGCGGGCGACGCACAGAAAGCCGAATGTTGTGAGTTTTTTGTATTCTTTTGATTTTTGTTATTGTTTTAGTTTCAATTACGTTTACTTTGTTACTGTCGTCGCTTCGATCAGCATTGTAATTAGGTATTTGAATATATATTTTTTCTTTTTTTATATATTTTAAAACTTTATTAGTAACTAGCTGTAGCCCGCGGCTTCGCTCGCGTTTACTTTGTTACTCAAACGTGTTTAGAATTATGGATCGAGGTTTTTAAAATATTGTTTACACTAATGTAACAATATTGTTCACACTTTTAGTAACCCTGATCTAATAGGTATCAAGTATGTAGCCCTGTGATGTAGCCTGTATTTTTGTGTAAGCTATTAGATGTGTAAGAAATGGGATTCTTAAATATTTACTTCTTTATTTAAAAAGATACTGTACTTATTTTGCAAATCCATTAAAAAACTTATGAGGTTGTTAAGTGGAAACCATTTGGTAACCCCATTGGTAGACGCCCTTAGTGGTTGATTTTCGAAAAATGCTGGAAATTTGTTTATTCAATAGTTTTGTTTAGTCCATTCACTGAGTTTCGTTACCATAGTAATTGCATTATAATAATAATAATAATACCAGCCCTTGTTAATGTCCCACTGCTGGGCACGGGCCACCCTTCAAGATGAAGGACCTTAGGCCATAGTCCACCACGCTGGCTAAGTGCGTGTTGGTGGACTTCATACGTCATTCGAAAGCTAGTTAGGCTTTCTCGGACATGCAGGTTTGAGGTGCGAGCCGGGGTTCGAACCTGCGCACCTTGTTTCCAAGGCAAGCACTCGACCACTGAGCTGTTACAGCTTAATTGCATTATAGCATTAGGTAAATGGAGATTTTCTTCACGCACTTCAGGGATTTTTCGAAGAAAGCCGGAAACGGTTTCTTAGATTCTTGTATGCAATACATAAAATATGTCGTATGGCTGTAAGAGTAAAATATTTTTGGAACTCAATTGAACGCTATTAGGGGTTAATTTAAAAAAATTACATAGATTACTTCAATATGACGAATGTATCCACAAATTGTCATTAGAGCAGCATGAATTTTTTTTTTTCGCGTTTGATAATCAAAAACCGTGCTTAAACCCCGTTAAGGGTTGATTTTCAAAACAAATATCTTAGACGTGTTTCTCAATTTTTTGATGAGTACTCTGACAAAGTTTCGTGTCTTTGAAAAAATATTTTTTTACATACAAACTTTGATACCTACCTCATTTGTCCCACGGGTTGATATTCGAATAAAACATTGCATACTTTATCGGGTCCTAATGATAATTGCATGAAATCATTGCAGTAGTTTACTCTCTTGAATAAAAAAGAATCATCGAAATCGGTTCATATTTGTCAGAGTAACGTAATGGAGAACATCGGTTTCATGGTTTTCCCTTCCGGCCCGGTGAAGCCCGGCCGCTTTTCGCGCTCCAACGTTTTGTGAATGCCTATGTTTTTCGGTGCGTCGTTGGCGTGCTGTACTATTAGGTTACGAGTGGTATAGAAACATAACTACTCAACCGATTTGCGTTCTGTAAACTGAGTTCTAATGAAAAAACTATTAGCTATCCAGTATATACTATTTTTAGAGTTATAAATATCGATTTTCAAAGGGAAAGTCAAAAATAGATGGATTTTTGGCAAAGTTGATTTTACCTATTTTTGATGTCGATTTTGAGGGTAGAATATTGACTCAGGCACTAAGAAAGATCCACTCTTTGCATCCAAACACCTTTTTATACAAGTTTTAAACAAAACACTACCAAAAAATCGAAATGAACTCAATTTTTTTTAAATGACGTCACTGCGCGTTATGACGTCATGGTATGTAAAATTTTCGATAGTTAGATTGGATTTTATGACTTTATCTTTGAGTTATTATTGTTATGATATAATTACAATGTATTTACAACAATTACATTAGAAATAATAACGAAATTAGACCAAAAGTAAGAAACAAACAAAAAAATCACCTATGGTGTTTTTTTTTGTTTTTTTCAGTTCGAAAATATACAATATTTTGACAAAATACGCACTAACTACCCTCTACACAGCTTTATTATTACGTTAAAACAAAAAAATAAAACATTTCACCTGAAATAAAAGAAAACTTACGATTTAAAACTAACATTCCGTGACCACAACTTTTAGTTCGTCCAGCCGAGACCAGCCGACTTTCGTAACTGAATTTATGACTTTAAATGTCAAAAGAACTAATGAATAACGGGTCTATTTCAATGATGATACTATAAGGTAATCATAAAGCATAGGGTTCCCAAACAAAAATTAAATTTCTACCATAAAAAAAAAATTCAATAAAAGAATTTCGTCAACGGCGGATGATACAAATACGTATCACCCGGGCCTGAGGGAGTCTTTGCGGTGCGTTATGTCATGATACAAATACGTATCACCAGGTCCTGAGGGGTTAACCGACTTCACAGGAGGAGGTTCTCAATTCGTCTGTATAATTATATTTTTTTTTACCTGATAAATTCCTACACATCAATCATGGTTCTCCAGGAAGTTCTTATCCGGTTGTGGTAAAATTTATTATACATATTCATTACAGTGGTTCCTTCTTTCGAATAAAAATCATTAAAATTGGTAAATATTTGCCAGAGTTTGACCATTTTTGTCCTTAAAGCGATAAAAACATCATCTTTGTACAGTTTTTTCTGAGTCGCCATTTTTGTTTTTCAGGAACTGCTTATTCGTAAGTAATATTTTTTTTAAGGGAGCCCAATCCCAATCAGTGGAGCGAGCCTATCCGTACCAGAAAGAATTTTTAAAATCGGTTCATAATTGCTAGTCTCATGCGCGAACTTACATATAAAAAAATATATGTACCTACAGACAAATTGAGAACCTCCTCCTTTTTTGGAGCCGGTTAAAAATGCTGAAAATTAGTTTGTTAAATTGTTGTGTCGAGTTTACTTACCGAGTTTCGTGACTGTAGCTGCCTTATAACTTTCTGCATGCAAACTTTGAAACCATTAATTGACCTTAGGGGTTGTTTTTCGATGAATTCAGGAAACAGATTTCGTAGATTGTTATGTGCAATACATAAAATAAGTCTTGTGACCGTAGGGTAAAAAAAACATGATTTGGACCCCAATTAATCCCTTTTGGGGGTCATAAAAAAAATATTTGCACATGGTGTTCTTTAATTTCATGAATGCGTCCGCAGTGTCATCAGTGCAGCATGAATTTTTTGCCGCATCCATACTCAAAAACCGTGCTAAAACCCCGTCAAGAGTTGATTTTCAAAACAAAATGTGTCAGACGTGTTTCATAACTTCTTTTGATGATAAATTTTTGTGTCCGTCTGAAGAAAAATATTTTTTTGCAAACTTTGATACCCAATTTGACCCTATTTGGTTGATTTCCTAAAAATGCAGAAAATTTGTTTTTGTAATGTTGAGTTTATTTATTGAGTTTTGTGACTGTAGCAGCATTATAGCTAAAATGAAAATCCTTGTTCTTGCGAACTTTACAACCACATAAAATGACCTTAGGGATTGTTTTTTGAAGAATGCCTAAAATAAGTTTGTTAGATTATTGTGTACAATGCATGAAATAAGTCCTGTGACTGAAGGCCAAAAAAAATTTTTTGGACCCAATTGGACCTTTTTAGGGGTTGATTTTCTAAATAAATTGCTTTAACTTGATAAATTTATTCACAAAGTTTCATCAGTGCAGCATGATTTCCTTCCGCGTTTGATACTCAAAAACCATGTTTAAACCCCTTCAAGGGTTGATTTAAAAAAATAATGTGATACACGTGTTTTTTATAGTATACTGATAAAGTGTCGTTTTTTTTAGGAGTTGATTTTCAAAAGCTATTTACACATGGATTTCTTTAGTTTGATTAATGTATTCGCAAAGTTTCATCAATGCAGCATAATATTTTTCCGCTGTTCAAACTTAAAAACCATACTTCCCCTTTAAGGAACGATTTTCAAAAAGTTGTGATACATGTATTTCTTCATTTCTTTTGTTTATTACGTTGACAAAATGTCGTGTTAGTGTGGTGAAAAAAAAAATGTTTTCCATACAAACTTTGAGACCCCATTTGACCCACTTAGGGGTTGATTATCGAAAAATGCTGAAAATTCGTTTATTAAATTTTTGTATTGAGTTTATGTACCGAGTTTCGTTACTCTAGCTGTATTATAGCATTAAATGGAAATCGTTCTACGTGTAAACTTTCTAACCCGATTAAATGACCATAGGGGATGTTTTTTTGCAAATGCCGGAAATAACTTTCTTAGATTCTTGTCTGCAATACATAAATTAAGTAAGTCGAAAAAGATTTTTTGGACCCCAATTGGACCCCTGAAAGAGCCATTTAAAAAAAATTATACAATAATTCCTTTAGTTTGATAAATGTTTTCGCAAAGTTTCATCAATGCAGCATGATATTTTTTTTCCGCGTTTCATACTCAAAAACCATGCTAACACCCCTTTACGGGTCGAATTTGAAAAAGTTGTGATACACGTGTTTCTTAATGTCTTTGGCTTAGTACATTGACAACATTTCATATCTGTGTGATGAAAAATTTTTTTTTTTCCATACTAACTGGGAGCCCATTTGACCCAGTTAGGAGTTGATTTTACAAAAATACTCAAAATTAGTTTGTTCAATGGTTATGTTGAGTTTATTTACTGAGTTTCGTTACTCTAGCTGCATCATAGCATGAAATGGATATCCTTCTTTGTGCAAAATTAACAACCCCTTTCATAAGACCTTAGGGGTTGTTTTTCGAAAAATGCCGGAAATAGGTTTCTTTAATTCTTGTGTACAATATATAAACTAAGTCTTATGACTGTAGGTCGAAAAACATGTTTTGGACCCCAATTGGACCCACTTCAGAGTTGATTCTCAAAGCATCATGTTTACACATGGATTGCTATAATTTGATAAGTATATTCGCAAAATTTCATCAATGCAGTGAGTATGTTTTTTTTAAGTTTCATACTCAAAAACCATGTTAAAACCCCTTTAAGGGTCGATTTCCAAAAAGTTGTAATACATGTGTTTCTTTATTTCTTTTGTTTAGTACACTGACAAAGTTTCATGTCCGTGTGACGAAAAAAAAATATTTTTCCATACAAACTTTGGGAGCCTATTTGACCCACTTAGGGGTTGATTTTACAAAAATGCTCAAAATTAGTTTTTTCAATTGTTGTGTTGAGTTTATTTACCGAGTTTCGTTACTCTAGCTGCATCATAGGATGAAATGTAAATCCTTCTTTGTGCAAACTTTGAAACCCCATTAAAAAACTTTAGGGGTAGTTTTTCAAAAAATGCTGGAAATAGGTTTCTTAGATTCTTGTGTGCAATATATAAACTAAGTTTTATGACTGTAGGTCGAGAAACATTTTTTGGACCCCAATTAGACCCCTTTCGGAGTTGAATTTCAAAAAATGATTATTTGCACTTGGATTGCTATAATTTGATTAATGTATTCGCAAAGTTTCAGCAACGCAGTATGAAATTTTTTTTCCGCGTTGCATACTCAAAAACCAGGCTAAAATCCCTATAAGGGTCGATTTTCAAAAAGTGTGATACACGTGTTTCTTTATTTCTTTTGTTTAGTACACTGACAAAGTTTCATGTCCGTGTGACGAAAAAAAGTTTTTTTTTCATACAAACTTTGGGAGTCCATTTGACCCACTTAGGTATGGAATTTCGAAAAATCCGTTCTTATTGTTCACCTAGACTATTTGAATAATGTTGGTTCCAAATTTCAAGATTGTACGTTATATGGTTTTTGCTGTATCGTGATTCCTAGAAAACACCCTGCTCTTTTATTAATATAGATAGATAATATTGATATTTAAAACAAAAAACTAAAAAAGAAAATGTGCGTGCGTGGAGTCCCTCCGCGCGGAAGAAGTGAAACTTCATTCTCGCTCTGTCTCTTTCTACAGTCAGTCAGTCAGTCGGTCGGTCGGTCGGTCCCTCACTCACTCACACACTCACACTCGCACCCACTCACACGCACTCACACACACTCACACACACACACAGTCAATCACTCACTCACTCACTCATTCACTCAGTGACGGCGTCACATGAGCGCTTTCATAACCTTAACAAATTTAACGCTTAACGCTTAACACTTAACGTTCAACGCTTAACATTTAACACGTTAAGTGATAACATTTTTGGAAGTCGCATAAGAAGTTTCACTTCAAAAAAAAACAATTATAGGCCGACCGTTTAACTCGCGCATCGCCTGCGCGGCAAGAAGGGAGCGAGGGGAGATGTTAGCGGATGGGTGAAAGGGGTGCGCGGAGCAGAGAGCTTACGTCAAATGCGGCAGTGCGCTGGCTGTGCTCGCAGCGCGCGGTTGGTGTTTTTGTTACGGACGCTTGAAGATAAACGCACAAGGTATACGACTGCCAAGATAAATCTCAAGATGAATCGCTCTTCCAGTTCGTTGATGAAGAGACCGATTTATTATTAATTTGCAAGATTCTGACTCCTCAAGCTACACAGAGAGTGATGATGATTCAAGCGATATGAATATTAGTGACGAATAGTCCTATAAAATTTATATCTGTGGTTAAATATTTCTTAAACGCAGTTAATTATTGTTTTATGATTTTGTACGTATGAAGCTATTATAAAATATTTGTAAAACTTAAAAAAAAGATACTTATTATTTTATTCTTTACCAACAATGTCTATCTCGAGATAAATCTTTGGATTATTGACTCCATGTGTAGCGTTACCCGCCCCCGCTCCCCTCCCACCGCGCAGGCGACACGCGAGTTAAACGGTCGGCCTATAATTATAAACAATTAAAAATTGATGAAATTTCACGTGACTATAAACGCGCCATGATTGGTCACCATAGTCGTGACGTCATAATGTTAAAGCTATTTAATAACAGTACAGCGTCAACGGCTATTACACTTGACTAGACAATAATATTGAAAATTTATTGCTAAAAAACGACTCTTGAACAACGCTGAACGACACTGAACGACGACACTGAACGTCACTGAACGACACTGAATGTCACTGTGTCACACAGCACGGCACTGAACGGCAGTTCAGTGTCGTTCAGTGCCGTCGTTCAGTGACGTTCAGTGACGTTCAGTGTCGTCGTTCAGTGACGTTCAGTGTCGTTCAGTGTCATTCAGTGACGTTCAAAGTCAAAATATCTTTATTACGTATAGGCCCCACGGAGGCACTTACACAAAAATCATTTTTACAAACTACCGCCGGATCGTAACGCGGCCGCTACTGAGAAGATCCGGCAAGAAACTCAGCGGGCTTGTCTTTTCTAGTAATTTTTTTTTAAAACAGTTTTACACATTAAACATAAGTCAGCCTTAAACTTCTAAACTTGCATGAGTTGAGCAGTTCAAGCCCATGCAGCTTTATCCTCCAGGTAATCCGAGATTTTATAATAAGCCTTTTTTGACAATCGGCTTTTTATCAAAGGTTTAAATTTCTTTATTGGAAGATCTCGGATATCCTGTGGCAGTTTGTTATAAAAGCGTATACTTTGGCCCATAAACGATTTGCCTATTCTGTGGAGACGCGTGGCATGTACAACAAGATCGTGTTTGTTCCGGGTATTAATATTATGTGTATCACTAACCGCCACCGCTAACCGATGGGTCGTGGGTTCGATTCCCACCAAGTGTCTGGGTGTTATTTATCTATTTAAGTATGTATTTACAAAAAAAAATGTATATAAGTATTAGTATCAGTTGTCTGGTTTCCATAGTACAGGCTCTGCCTAGTTTGGGATCAGATGACCGTGTGTGGATTGTCCCAAGATATTATTATTATTATTACTATACTTTTTAAAAGAACTGATTTTTTTTTAACATAAACTAAATTTTCAAATATGTATTGTGAGACAACCGTTAGAATATCTATCTCTTTGAATTTCTCTCTAAGTGAATCAATAGGAGTCAGATTGTAAATGGCTCTCACAGCTCTTTTCTGCAGAATAAAAATAGTATTAAGTTCTGCAGAAGATCCCCACAGTAATATACCATATGACATAACATTGTGAAAATAGCTGAAATAAACAATTCTAGCGGTTTCAACATCAGTTAAACGTCTAATTTTCTTGACTGCATAAGCCGCGGAACTTAGCCTACCCGACAACTTCTTAATTTGTGGGCCCCACTGTAGTTTGGCGTCAATTGTTATACCTAAAAACACAGTCGACGCCTCAAGGTCTAACGCTGCTCCATTTATTTCTACATTGGTTGCCAGCTGTCTCACATTAGGAGTTACAAATTTCATACATTTAGTTTTGGTCTCATTAAGTTTTAAATTGTTAACATTGAACCAATGGACAACCATAGAAAGTACATTGTTCACTTCGTCATAATCATGGAGTTTACGCTTAACTTTAAATAGAAGAGATGTATCATCCGCGAACAATACAATATTAAGTTTGTCCCCCACGAAGTAGGGTGTCATTAATATATATTAAAAACAAAAATGGGCCTAATATTGAACCTTGAGGGACGCCCAGGGAAACCACGGAACCTGGAGATCTCTTACCGTTTACATCGACCCTCTGAATTCTATTATTCAAATATGAAGTCAGAAGGTCTAGAGCTTTATTCCTTACACCATAGTGGCGTAATTTCCTGACCATCGTGTCGTGATCTACGCAGTCAAAAGCCTTGGATAAATCACAGAATATACCAAGAGCATCCCGTGATTGCTCCCAAGCTCTGTTCAGTGACGTTCAGTGACGTTCAGTGTCGTTCAGTGACGTTCAGTGTCGTTCAGTGACGTTCAGTGTCGTTCAGTGACGTTCAGTGTCATTCAGTGACGTTCAGTGTCGTCGTTCAGTGGCATTCAGTGACGTTCAGTGCCGGCGTTCAGTGTCGGTCAGTGTCATTCAGTGACGTTCAGTGTCGTCGTTCAGTGTCGTTCAGTGACGTTCAGTGACGTTCAGCGTCGTTCAGTGTCATTCAGTGACGTTCAGTGACGTTCAGTGTCGTCGTTCAGTGTCGTTCAGAGTCGTTTTTTAGCAATAAATTTTCAATATTATTGTCTAATCAAGTGTAATAGCCGTTGACGCTGTACTGTTATTAAATAGCTTTAACATTATGATGTCACACCCGCTCGGGTTTGTTCAGGAGCTGTCGGCGTGTTTACGGTACTGGATTCAAAAATTGTATTTTTTTATTTTGAAATAACTTAAAAAAAAGAATACTCAATTAAGATACTCCTATGAGTAGGTCTCCCGCGATACAGGTCCAACCTAGTGCGGGGATCACAAGTACTCGAATAAGGTGCCTAATTAATGTAATGCAATTGTAAAGTATTCTACACAAATTGTAATCTGTTTTGGATATAAATATATTATTATTATTTTTCGTTTTATTTTATTTTCTCGGGCTTTTACACCCGGACTTTTAAAAGGCTTGCGTGGGGACGAATCCAACACGCAGAGGCCTGTTGGAAGGAATTAATGACATGGAACATACCAGCCAGGATCAACTGCTGGAAATAAGACTGATATAAACAGCAGTTGACTCTGGCAGGTGTAGGGGCTATTGTAAGTTTGTGGAAAGATTACTAGATTTTTGAGTGAGCATTAGGTGGACTGAACACTGGATTATTGCAAAAGGCCAGGTTCACTTGCCATAATTAGTATACTAATTATATTTTGCCAAGTGGTGACTTGCCACCCACTAGATGGGCTCTCCATATAGCCGTCAGAAGACGACGGAGTGCAACATCGGTGTGAGTGGCTCAGGGGTGTCGAGAGGTCTGCCGCGCCTTCTCCGTAGTTACTCGCGGCGTTATGCCTTTTAACACTTCCACCCCTGGAACATATAGCTCTAACAACTCGACTCTGGACGGCCAATTAAGGCAAGCCAGAGCTGAGAGTCCTGCGGGCCCCCTTCGGTTTCCACTCGGCCGACGAAGACACGCCGAGGTGAGGGCCCTGACCGACTCTCTGGAGCACTCGGGTCCGTGGTGTCGTTACGCACCAACAGCTCGCCACAAGCTGCCCTGCGTTAGTATTATTAAGTATTCTCATGGGAGCATTTTCCTAGAAAATTTTATATGGAAGCATTTATTAGGGTTTAAACTCATTCAATTTCCGTGACACCAATCTCGAATACGGTCGACGTCTGCTTGAAGGGCTTTCACATCAGTTGCGGATTTAATTATTTTATAAATCTTTAAATCGACAGCAAACATTTTAAAGTCACACTGTATAGAATCGCACAAATCAATAATAAAAAGTAAGAAAAACAATGGCCCAAGATGAGATCCCTGTGGTACTTCTGATGGAACTGGACACTCAAGAGATTTGAATCCACAAAGTGCTACAAGTTGGGAGCAACTGTCTACATAAGATTCACATCATCTTAGCAATGATCCATGAATACTCATCTTGTCTAGCTTCGCAATAAGCAAATTGTGATTAATCATGTCGAATGTCCTTACGAAAATCTGTATAAATAGCATGAACTTCATCTCTTTTGTCTAAAGCTACTGCAATATCGGAAACATATTCAATTAGATTTGTATTAGTAGACTTATGAGGAAGGAAACCGTGCTGGTTGTTATTGATTTGATCTGATACATGTGAGAGGATACATTTATGTACAAGCGATTCTAGAATTTTGGCACTAACCGATAACATAGAAATTGGTACTACAATTAAATATGTCATCTAAACATCCCGATTTATGTACTGGGGTTAGATATGCAAGTTTATATTTATCAGGGAAGCAACCAGTTTCAAGAAAAACAGTAAACATTTTATGGAATAGTTCATGTCATCTGTGCCCCAGAAATGCCCAGATAAAGTATATTACAAGATTGCTCTAATAAATAAAAACTAGAATTATGATGTTAATTTTAAATCATATGAAGCACTACATAAAAAAATAATAATAAGACGTTCTGTTGACATTGCCACATTGACATTGTTGTACCAGTGTATCTAACCAAATTGTTTTCACATATCGATGATATTCCCAGTAAGTAAGTTCAGAGATAGATACATAAATATCACCGGGAACCTTAAGGAAATGGGAATTAAGAAGATCAGGATCATCCAATTGTGGTGGGAGGTCCGTACATGCTTTTACCAGGACTACAAGTATTTTTTAAGTTTTTCCATATTTTTTTGGGATTTTTGATGTTTTTGCTAATATGTTGTGTGAAAAAGCTTGTTTTTTCATTTTCGATAGCCGCTATTACCAAGTACTTCATAGTTTTATAACAGTTTTTAAGAGCTTCAGTTTTATCTATACTTATAATAAAACTGTAACAGGTCCAATTCTGTACATTGAAGATATTTTGAAAATTATATTTGGAGGGCATTCTATAACAGATACTGAGGACGAAAATGTAATTTTTTTAATTTTTGTCTGTCTGTCTGTCTGTCTCTATCACGGCTGAGCATCACGCCGAAACTTCTGAATGGATTCAAATGAAACTTGGCATGATTTGAGATCTTACTACTAGGTAGGAGATAGGATACTTTTTATCCCGTAATCTAGCACGGTTCTTTTGGAAGAGGGGATTAAAGTCAAAAGGGGTACTTGGTTATACGCTTGGTCCGATTTTATCAATTTTTCTTTATAATACATCGATATACTATACCAACTAGATTAGCTGTCACGACCCGAAAAGTGGTCACGGAAATAGAGCTACGGAGACAGCTGTCGCTCTATTTCAAATTAGTACGAGCCGACAACAGGATGTATCGAAATTCCTTATTGCGCGTTTATAAACTGTCCAAATAATATAATACTTATTGTAAAACTAAAATTGCAGATGGAGAATTTTTTTTTCGTTTCGTGTTCTTATTACTACTAGTTTAAATAATAAATATAAGTAAGATATCATTATAATACGAAATAAAAATTATTTATTTGATATTTTCTCCGCTAGTAGTTCGCAACTGCCATGCCGAGACTGACAAAATTAATGTTGCCGATAGGCGTGTCGCCACTGTCTATACGAAACTGTTAAACTACACGTCATTACCATAATAAAAAAGTTAGTTCTCATTTTTGCCACCAGCACGGATAAGTTTGTAAGTCAGTACACACACAATGGAAACACACCTGTTTTGAACCTTATTTTATAGTGGTTAAGATGTTCTTTTAAAATGAGTACATTTTTGTTTAAGTCAATACAACTACTTTTTTTCGTTATATTTTGGCGATTTTATTGATTTTTCTTTGTCTCCGATGTAAAGGTTTTATGTGCCAACATTACTGCATACAGAATTAGACTTTATTACTACATATGAAGGCTTCTATTAGTCCGACGTTCCGAATTATTTAAAACTATTTTCTACAATTTCTAGCTACGTGTATAGTTGTGTAAGTATATGTAACCGTGACCACATTTTCGATGTCATTTTGTTCGTGACAGCTAATCTAGTTGGTATAGTATATCGATGTTATAATATAATAAATATTAGTAAGGGAACACTCATAGAGAGTTGTTATCAAGATTTTGTAATCGATCGGGTTAAGCAACATTAGGTAAGGTCATTAAATAGATGGGCGACCGTTTAACGCCATTTGAACTAAACGGGTCCGTGCTTCGGAGAGCAAGTGGGTCCCAGTTTTTAACTGACTTTAAAAAAGGAGGTTATGTATTCGATGCGAATGTCTGTTATTAAAAGTTTAGTTAACTTAAAAATAGCGCAGGCGGGGCTGCATGGGTCAGCTAGTCTTCCTTAAAGGACCATGGCCATCTGTGCCCCAGAAATGCCTAGATAAAGTATATTACAAGATTGCTCTAATAAATAAAAACTAGAATTATGTTGTTAATTATAAAACATATGAAGCACTGGATAAAAAATAAATAAAATAAGACGTTCTGTTGACATTGCAGTACAAGTGTATCTAACCAAATTGTTTTTACATACATATTGACACTATACAATGGAGACAGACTAGATAATTCCAAATAGCTGACATGTTTATATATTACAGATAAGTATATAAAAGAACACTGATCTGGCTTAGCTTATGTGATGATGATCATGAAGTTCCTAGTGAAAAACTAATAGCAATGCTGTCTGTAAACGATAAAATGTATAAAAAACCAGTAGGAGGTTATCATGTTTAATGTCCAATATCTTTTGAACCGGTGCTTTATATGACATTATCTATATCTATACATATTATAAAACAAAGTCGCTCCCGCTGTCTGTCTGTCCCTATGTATGCTTAGATCTTTAAAACTACGCAACGGATTTTAATGCGGTTTTTCTTAATAGATAGAGTAATTCAAGAGGAAGGTTTATATGTATAATACATGCATAATATAGTAAAGAAACCCCGATAATTTTAGAGGTTTCTAATGTGATGTCTTAAATAAACACATTTTTTTGCGCTTACATTGCAAACGCTGGGTAAACCCTACGAGATAGATCAAAATAATGTACTACAGTATTGTACGCAAGGTTTACAAAAAAACCCGCGATGGTAGGCCCTATATGTTTATCTCTAGGGATAACCCACAATAAACATTTTATTATCCTTTATTTTTTATGAGAAATAATTAACTATTAATAAATTGTTGTTAGCATGAATTTGTCCCTTCTTCTATATAACGTAAAAATAGCTGTGAACGTTGTTCATACCGCTAGGTTAAGGTTAAGCAAAATAAGGCAAGTTCATTAAATAGATGGGTGAACCGATTTGTATGGAATTTTGTGTGCATATCGGGTAGGTCTGAGAATATGTCGTAAAGTATATTTCATGCCGCTAGGTTAAGCAACGTAAGGCAAGGTCATTACATAGATGGGTGACGGCACGGTCATGGGGACGGGGTTGCGAGCCCTGTCCCCGTGATCACGGTGCCAGGTTTCCAGGGGCTATAATGCACACTAAGGGGTATTTGGTGCAGATCCCACTGGAGGGCCCAGGTCCCACTTCTTATGTGGCAATGCGACAGCCGCAGGGGTTTAAGTGGGTAAGAATCCCAGATACCATGATTAACGAGGATATATAGAACGAGAGGAGGGTGCAAGAGAGGAGAGAGAGGGAGAGGGGATTCGGGTAGGGGGTGATGTGGTAAGGGATAGGGGGATTAAGGTGGAGCAAGGTGGGAGAGGAAGGGGAAGGGGGAGTGTGACGGGGATCGAAATGGGAGGGGGAAAGAGAGAGGAGAAAGAGATTATAGAATTAGATTTTTCTTATAAGAGAGAGAGAGAGATGGAGAGAGAAATAAATCAAGGGAGGAAAAGAAAAGGGTAGCAAAATGTAATAAAAGCGCGGGCGGAGCTGCGCGGGTCAGTTAGTAATATAATAAAATAAAATAAAAATAACACACATACAAAGCAAACTAAAATCCGTTGCGTGCCGTGCGTGCGGTGCGTCCGGCGCCAGCCAATGGACGCGCACCTTTAAGGCGCGCTTATTAAATAATATTGGAGGAAGCAAATTTCAAAAAAGGTTACGTATTTGACGTGTATAATCGCACAGGTGAGGGATAAGGGGGAGCGAAATGGAGGGTGCGATAGACAGAGAGAACGGAAGAGGGAGAGGGTACGCAGTGAGAGGGAAAGACCGAGAGATGCAAAACAAAAAAAGTTACTCCGTTCTGAGCGGACGTCCACGAGACATCTTTCAATTTTTTCGTTTCTAAAACGAACATCATCGTCGACACGACCGCGCGGCGGAGTCGGTCCAGCGGCGCTCACCTGCAGCTCGGCGTTGACGAGCAGCCCGCCCAGCTCCTCGTCCACCTCGCTGCCCACGCACTCCACCACCAGGTCCGCCTCCAGCGGCGCTCACCTGCAGCTCGGCGTTGACGAGCAGCCCGCCCAGCTCCTCGTCCACCTCGCTGCCCACGCACTCCACCACCAGGTCCGCCTCCAGCGGCGCTCACCTGCAGCTCGGCGTTGACGAGCAGCCCGCCCAGCTCCTCGTCCACCTCGCTGCCCACGCACTCCACCACCAGGTCCGCCTCCAGCGGCGCTCACCTGCAGCTCGGCGTTGACGAGCAGCCCGCCCAGCTCCTCGTCCACCTCGCTGCCGACGCACTCCACCACCAGGTCCGCCTCCAGCGGCGCTCACCTGCAGCTCGGCGTTGACGAGCAGCCCGCCCAGCTCCTCGTCCACCTCGCTGCCGACGCACTCCACCACCAGGTCCGCCTCCAGCGGCGCTCACCTGCAGCTCGGCGTCGACGAGCAGCCCGCCCAGCTCCTCGTCCACCTCGCTGCCGACGCACTCCACCACCAGGTCCGCCTCCAGCGGCGCTCACCTGCAGCTCGGCGTTGACGAGCAGCCCGCCCAGCTCCTCGTCCACCTCGCTGCCCACGCACTCCACCACCAGGTCCGCCTCCAGCGGCGCTCACCTGCAGCTCGGCGTTGACGAGCAGCCCGCCCAGCTCCGGGTGCGTCTCGAGCCCCGAGCGGCGCGCCAGGTCCTCGTCCACCTCGCTGCCGACGCACTCCACCACCAGGTCCGCCTCCAGCGGCGCGCCCGACGCCAGCCGCAGCGCCACGCGGCCCCCCGCCACCGCGCTGTCCACCACCTCGGTGGCCGGCAGCAGGCGCACGCCCGCCTCGCGCAGCCGACGCGCCGCCTCCGCCGCCAGGTAGGGCGGCAGCACGGCCGCCATCGGCGCCGCCTCGCGGTACGCCTGCAGCACGACGCGGCCCTCGCCCTCGGCGCGCAGCCGCTCGGCCAGCGCGGCGCTCAGCTCGCTCGCGAGGAAGCCGCCGCCGAGCACGAGCACGGTGCGCGCGCCGCGCTCCAGCTCGCGCGCCAGCCGCGCCGCGTCGCTCAGCCGGCGCAGCGGCAGCGAGCGGCCCGCCTCGGCCGCCGGGCGCAGCGCGGGCGCGCGCCGCGGCCGCACGCCGGTGGCGAGCAGGCAGCGCTCGTAGCGCACGGTGGCGGGCGCGCGGCCCGGCGCGCGTAGCTCGGCCTCGTGCGCGCGCACGTCGAGCCGCGCCACGCGCCAGCCGCGCGCCACCGCCGCGCCCTCGCCGCGCTCCGCGAGCCGCTCCACCGGCGCGTAGAAGGCGGCCGGCTCGTACGCGACGCGCCGCCGCCGCCCGTTCCACTGGCGGAAGGCGAGCGCGTCGAGGTCGCCGGCGAGCGCGGCCGCCAGGTCGGGCTCGCGCCACAGCTCCTTGCTGAGCGGCGGGCGCATGTAGGGCAGGCGCGGCTCGTCGGTCACGATGAGCACCTGCGCGTCGGGCCGCCGGCTGCGGATGGCGCGCATGGCCGCGAAGGCCGCGGTGCCGCCGCCCACGAGCAGGTACTGCACGCGCGCCGGCAGCTCGCCGCCCGACCGCGGCACGGGCTCCTCCTCGAGCGGCTCCTCGCGCTCGCCCGCGCCCTCGCCCGCGCCCTCGCCCGCACCCTCGCCCGCACCCTCGCCGCCTGCCGCGGGACCGAGAGATTACGTTCCGCCGCCGCGCATGGCCGCGCGTCCGACGACCGAGTCGGATCCGTCGCGATCACTCACCGTGTGATTCGGCGAATTTCTCTTCTTTATCATCGCTCAATTTGCGATAAAAGTACACCTGAAAGAAAAAGACAGTCGGTCACGCGAACAGGTGTGAAAAAAGAAATACCCATTCGATATGGCGAGCGTTTTGATCAAATTTTAAATTTTGTAAACCACCCGACCGATTATCATGCAGTTTTCACCATCAATTAACGACTCTTCACTCAAGGTTATAAAAACTATATGTACGCCTGTGCGAAGCCGGGGCGAGTCGCCAGTTTCATATAAATCTATTCAGCAGTCAGCGGTCACCGCGAGATGCGCGCACACCGGTCGGAAACACGAACATTGAATATTTTTCCAAAATTTCTATGTGGGGATACTATACTATCGACATAGAGGCCAAAACAATTTTTTTTGGAATTATTGTCTGTCTGTCTGTCTGTCGTTCTGTTCGTCCAGGTATCATTTGAAAACGCGTGGATGGATTCTGATAGGACTTTCACTGATGTGTTGTGTAGAAGTAGGGGTATAAGTTGGTATATAAAACATCACGCTATGTTTCATAGGGGCTAAGCAGTGAAACATTACTTGCACATATTACCACGTAATTTCCTTTGTATGTGAATAGGGTAATTATAAACTGATCAGTTAATCATTAAGATATCTATTATTACGCTATATACAATAGGGACTGAGCAGACATTTAGTTTGCATAAGATATGGCAGTGGCGAAGGGTAAATTTTTGTAAGGCGACGACCAAGGCTACATTTGTATAGGTAGGTAGAAATTGAGAATACGAAATTGCTAAATTTTTACTTAGGTAAAAGACCTAAAATGACTCGAAATGATCTAATAAAATGTACAACTACAATTCACAGTACACACAATGAAAAACGCTTTAAGGTCAGGGCTCTTTTCATGAAATTTTAATGAAACTCCCCAAGTCCAGTAGCCTGATTCTCGTAATCAAAACAATAACGTTAACGTAGCGACTCAGTCGTTTAAACACTTTTCGTATTCACGTCCGTCGATTTTACTTCAACGGCAACGATTTAAAAGTCGTTCGATTAAACTATCGTTGGAGCGTATTCTGGTATAATAATCGTCGTTCAATCGTTTTATAACGTTGACTAAATGGTATTCTCGTATGAAAATGACGTCACTACCGATCGGATGCCAACGAGTAAGCGTCAAATTTCGCGATTCAAGAGCTCTTGAGTAATAGTGTTCTGTGTTCAAGAGTCGTTGAACAAACGTTGGTTATTTGAGACGATTTTTGCTTTTCTTACTCTTGTGGTGCGAGTCAAAGTAATAAAATAACTTTTAAATGAGCCACGGACTTACGTATTTACTATCAAATTCGTCTGCACAGCAAGAAATACAAAAAGAAAGCTGATAAGGCGAAATATGTAAAATATAAATAAATACGTAAAATTTGGGATATGGAACGCGACTAGGCATGATAGAGCTCATGTTAGAGATATATTGATTGTAGCACTAAACTGGAACATGAGAGCTAGGAGTGAGTGAGTGAGACGAAAATAAGATCGTATGCTGTGAGTGAAGAGAGTAATTAGAAGATAATGTGAGCGAGATGGTTTTAAGGTAAATATAATTAGAGTAAGAGAGATAGAATAAACTAATAAATAGAGAAAAACACGTATTTTAATTAATAAACAATTAGTATGTTTGTGGAGGGAACGGAAACGAATTAATCTCGAGTTTCCCAAAGCCTAAGCTCTTAGCATATCTCACAAAACTCCTACCAAGACCAAAAATTGATTAGGACGACATCTATCAGGGAATAGCAAAACGTACAGAACAATGACTCGTTGACTAATCGTTTAGTTTCGATCCAATTGAGTTGAAGTCCTATCGAACTACGTATATGGTATACGAGAATACCGATTTTGGATAGGACTTCGATCTAACGACAACAAAACGTCACCGCTATTTGGACTGTTTGTTATTACGAGAATCGGGCTACAGGTAGTGTATAGGTTAGGTATTGTATTACAGTCGCAAGAATAAAAGATGCGGAAAATTTTAGAACTTTCATTATCGAATATCATTAGACAGTGATTTACGATGTTAGCGTGATTTACATTATGAACAGCGCCATCTATCGGTGAAATTGAACATACAATCACTAAAGAACTCTAATATTTTTACATAATTATAAAAAAAGTCGTGTTGGTTACACTACTTATAACTCAAGAACGGCTGAACCGATTTGGCTGAATATTGGTGGGGAGGTAGCTTAGAACCAGGAAACGGACATAGGATACTTTTTATCTCGGTAAATTATGGTTAAGCAACATAAGGCAAGGTCATTAAATAGATGGGTGAACCGATTTGTGTGAAATTTTGTGTGCATATTGGGTAGGTCTGAGAATAGGTCGTAAAGTATATTTCATGCCGATAGGTTAAGGTTAAGCAACATAAGACAAGTTCATTAACTAGATGGGTGAACCGATCAATATGTATGAAATTTTGTGTGCATATCGGGTAGGTCTGAGAATAGGTCATAAAGTATATTTTATGCCGCTGATAACAGTTAGAACAAGAGAGGAGAGAGACTGAGAGGGGATTTGAGGAGGGGGTGATGGGGCTCACCCCATCACCCCGTCCACCAACTTGCTCCACCTAACTCCCCCGAACCCTCAGGTTCGGGGGAGTTAGGTGGAGCAAGTTGGGAGAAGAGAGGGAGAGGGTTCAGAGAAGGGACAACGGGGAGAGGAAGAGGGGGAAGTGTGACGAGGACCGAAGTGGGAGGGAAAGAGAGACGAGCAAAACGTAATAAAAGCGCGGGCGGAGCTGCACGGGACAGCTAGTATTTAATATAAGTGGATGTATAAAGTGTCTCCGACGGCGGGCTTAAAGGCAAGACCAGAAAACCCTCAGTTTTTTGGTGCAGATCCCACCGAAGCATCCACGCCTCCCGTCTCATGTGCCGATGCGACAGCCGTGGGTATTCTTACCACATACCCCGGTTGACCCCATAGGTCCCGGGATCTATTGAAAGTGTCCCCCGCGAGAACAAAAAGCAAGTAGATCACGATATGCAGCTTGACACTTATCGTATAGACGTCGTCTTGTTTGTACAAGATCAGGGTTACTTGAACAATAGATTTACGGATAATTCAAATAACATGGTGTCAGTACTATTAGTAGGTACTTAGTTGTAAAATGGAAAAATGAATTTAGGTAATATCAAAATAGTAATATTTTGTATGTGACATACCTACACATAATCGCCATCGTCGTTGTCCTTATAATAATAATAATAATGTTCTCCAAGCCCCTCAGTGCCTATCCGACGTATGGATCATCTTACTTTCCAGATAAAAAGGTCCGTCATTGTCCTAACCAGTAAGAAACAATTACACAAAGTTCACTAAGAGACTCTTTATCCCGAAAAAATTGAAGGGTTCCAGCAGGACGGGGCATCAATATATAAAGGGTAACGCGCAAAATATATATGATGATTTTGATATAATTTGTGTAAATCGATTGAGTCGGATCGGGTGGTCAGACGGGGTTGGATCGATTCTGATTGAGTTCCTTTTGAGTCGCTGGACGGTCGGGGTGTGGCCCTTACTTAGGATGTACATCCAGTACGGTGACGACTCCAAATGCAAGGCACTGATCCCACTGGTGCAGATCTCACCGGAGAGCATTGGAGTAGGGACTCATGCAACCGTGTGGGCTTTAGTGGGTAAGAATCCCACAGGGTATGTGGGATTCTTATTGGTGGGTTGACCCCCATAGGTCCCGAGGACCTTTTGAAGGTTTCCCCGCGAAAAATAAAAGGTTGGGATCGAATCGGACTGAATCTGATCAAGTTGAATGGAGATAGATCGTGTTCGATCACGATCGACGATTCGACGATTTCGCGTTATGAGTATAACGCGGAAATTACCTACCTACTGGCTGCGTGCGAAGCCGCGGGTACAGCTAGTAATAAATAAATACATATGAACATCGATAATTGCAACGCAGCTAACACAAGTAACAGCGTTTCCGTTACACACTGTGTCAGTGTCACTGTGTAAGTCAGTGATCTAAGTAGATTGTAGAGTGTCACAATAAACACTGACCCCACCCAGCGAGGCCGTGGCCGCGAGCGCCGCCGCGGCGAGCTTCCACGCGGAGCGCGAGGGCTGCGGGGGCGGGGGCGGCTGCGACCGCGGGGGCGGGGGCGGCTGCGACCGCGGGGGCGGGGGCGAGGGCGCGCCATCGGCGCTCAGCACTGTCTGCTTGTTGAACATGTACATCATTCTAAGCAGTTCTGTTCAAACAGATCACGCTGCACCATTGCACGACTACGTAACTGAACTATTTAAAGCTTTCAGAATAATGTTGGGGCCGCCCCGCTTTCGCAGTGCGTCGGGTATTTTTGCGCAATCAGGCGTTCGAGCCTTGTTCACGATATTAGGCAACAGAACTGCATCCCCGACGGCGACACGCCGAGTGCGTGACGGCTCCGACATTAATATAAACACACTTGCCAACCCACCGTCCGTCACTCATTGCTTTATGGAATTTATATTTATGGTATTCTTTAAAGTCTATATCTCTTAAACTACTGGACCAATTTTGATGAAACTTGTACTCTTCCCTAAGTTGAAAAATACTCTAACTATTGCAAAAATAATTTTCGAAATCGGATATGTAATTGCTGAGAAATCCGCGGACAAACCTACATACATACACTCATAAAAGTTGGTAAAGGAGATTAACCAATTTGGACCAAATGCTGCCCAGGCATGGGAATACTTTTATGTTTTTCTTTACATGAAGAGATATTAAGAAAAAATAATGTGCGTGCGTGGAGTCCCTCCGCGCGGAAGAAGTGAAACTTCATTCTCGCTCAGTCGATCGGTCGGTCGGTCGGTCGGTCGGTCGGTACCTCACTCACTCACTCACTCACTCACTCACTCACACAGACACACACACACACGCACACACACACACTAACTGAACTGAACTCAAACCCACTGAAACCCACTGAAGCCCACTGAAACCCACTGAAGCCCACTGAAACCCACTGAAACCCACTGAAACCCACTGAAACCCACTGAAACTCACTGAAACCCACTGAAACCCACTGCAACCCACTGAAACCCACTGAAACCCACTGAAACCCACTGAAGCCCACTGAAACACACTGAAACCCACTGAAACCCACTCACCCACTCACTCAGTGACGGCGTCACATGAGCGCTTTCATAACCTTAACAAATTTACGCCTATCGCCTATCGTTTAACACCTATCACTTAACGCCTATCACCTTCATTTAACGCTTAACGCGTTATGTGATAACATTTTTAAAAGTCGCATAAGAAGTTTCACTTCAAAAATAAAATATTAAACATCCACAGGGTTCAAATATATTACCTACCTAAAAATTAATATGGATTTTAGGTGCTTTAGATTTGATTTTTATAACCTTTATGTTAAATAATATTATTATCTTACTTATTCTACCTCCCGAGTCGTCGTTTTTAACCGGCTTCAAAAAGAAGGTTCTGTATTCGACGCGTATGTATGTAATATTAATAAAAATGCGTAATATTAATATATGTTAGTCTATGTGGGCTTCTAAACAAATTTACCAAATTTTATGAGTGTATGTATGTATGTATGTATGTAGGTTTGTCCACGGATTTCTCAGAAAGTATAGGTCCGATTTCGAAAATTCTTTTTGCAATAGTTAGAGTATTTTTCAACTTAGGGTAGAGTACAAGTTTCATCAAAATCGGTCCAGTAGTTTAAGAGATATAAACTTTTTATGTTTTCAGTAAGTTACTGTAACGTAGACGACCTATTTTGCTCAAATAAAAGTCACTAAAAAGTTTTAAATAAACTATTTTACAAAAAAATAAAAACCGACTTCAAAGTAAATAAAAAAATATCTAAAAAGCATAAAATAACGAAAATATATTGAAGTCGGTGTCAGCTCGTGCTAGTCTTAGTTAACATGATGTGCTAGCACCGACTTCAATATATTTTTTTAGATATTATTTAGATATTTTTTTATTTACTTTGAAGTCGGTTTTTATTTTTTTGTAAAATAGTTTATTTGTAAACTCTATACAAAAGTGACAGCTTTGTATAGTGCTGTCTAGGGAGGTCTGGATTATAACATAAAGGAAAAAAATAAAAGTATTCCCAAGCTTGGGCAGCATTCGGTCCAACGTCCATACAAAAATGGTCAATCTCCTTTGTTTAGATGCCCACATTGACTAAAATATATGAATATTATGCATTGTTATTAATATTACATACATACGCGTAGAATAGAGAACCTTCTTTTTGAAGCCGGTTAAAAATATTATAATTACATAGGTATGTGTATGTACAATGGCACATAGTAGTGATATGTCTGACTATTGTGATGTTACTGATTATTACTAACATAACCATAATGATGTGGACATACCGTTCTATACTTCTTTCTTATCCTTGCATGCTTGAAAATTGATGGCACTTTTAATTTAACTATTTAGCTATTAAATCATTGGTGTCATTTCAAAAAGTTGAATGTAAAAACAGACTGTTTTCAAGAAACACATAATGCTATTTTTTTTCATTACTATTTAAATAGTTAATTCTTTATATGAAAAGGTATATATTTTATTGCATATATCCGAATGTAATATATTACATTGTAGGTATACCTACCTGTAAAGAAAGTGATGCTAAAACATACAGCTATTAATGAAAAATAACATAAGACTTTTTGAAATGACAGCGATGAAATATGACATGATAAATTTTTCCTTTGATATCTATGATGACTAACGGAAATTTAATCAAACAATCAAACCCAGTAGGTGTATTGGTATCATAATCAAGTATTGTTTTCTTGGGAGTAGATACATAAAGGTGCCTCAAAATCTAAGACTCTGGAAACTTGCCTAGGATATTACTGCCATGTGGTTGATGGCATTTTTATCAGATTTCAATCAAAATTGATTTCCAGACTAACCTCACCACTTGTTATAGCGCCTGCTAATATAATCATAGATTCAAAGATTGATTTTTATAGTTTCTACCAAGTCCATAATTAATTATATTGGCTGTCATCGTTATTTAGCATCTACCATATATTTATTATGTAATACCTTGGATTTAATCGTTCTTTGCATACGAAATTGTACATTTTCTAAAATATAAAGTGTTTTGGTTCTAAATATCCTATTGAATTACAAATCCTACCAAAATACCATTTAATCCGCCAAAGATTAAACGCCACTCAATAGATAAATTCTAATGAAAATCTGTTCACTGAACACCATTAACAATATTATAATTAATAATAATATTATAATCAGAAAACTTACTGCACAACAATTATAGATAATTATGTTAATATGTGACTATGAATACATAAGAAGCTGGTGAGCTCCCCGTGTGTTGTGTAGCAGGTACCTGTGAAGTGTGTGCCGCCGCCGAGAGGCTGCCAGCGCCTGCAACATACGTACTTGTTGTATAATAATAGTTTTTATACATTTGATTGGCTGTATGCTGGAGGGCCAATGATTGTGTTCCTTTAATGTGACCACAAGGGAGACCTAAATAAATAGCTATATATTTATGTATGGTTTCATAAACAAATATATGTTTCTCTTTGAACAACATGCCACTAGTTACCAGCCGTAGCAGTGCCCAGTGATGTACTATCGCGGACACGAGCGGTGTACCAGTTTTTAATCAAAATTATTTGAAGAACATTACGTGAGCTTACCCCGCCCGCATGCGTTTCGGGCCGGCTCGTGCAAGCGATTGGCGTCCTAAAGGTGGTACACCGTTCGTGACCGCGAGACCGTACCAACGTACACGGCAGTCTCATCTCCATAAAAAGAACCACAGAGTTCATTTTACAACTGAATTCAGAACTGATGAAATAGAGAATAAAAAACATCAACATAAAATAATGCCATTGATCATGAATATTCTTAATAAACCAATATAGCGTTAGATCAAATAAATGAGCACTACTCAGAGTATATTTGCTAGTTGGCACTGTTGGCAGGTACTCCAATCAAGGTGTCTTTGCTCATGCATCTTGCTCATCATTGCTCAGTACAATAGCACTGTGCTGTGAGCCACACATACTAGATTAGATAGATAACAATAGCAAATGCAAGGCTTAAACTTATCATGCTGCAATCGTAAGGACTTCTAAACGCCCGTTTAAAATAACAAATGATGAGAACTCACAGAACAGCTTGTACACATCTCTCCTCACCGGGGAGAATAACACCAGCGACTGACTCTCTATATAAATTGCAGAAATAGCTCTTAGCATTACTTTTATTATGTTATTGACGGCTTCCCACACACAACATACATAAATTACAATTTATTGCCTGTTTATTCAAATCTGATACACTTTATACAGCATGAATAAAATCATTCCCATGCATATTTGATTATTTTACTTTAATTATAATATTATAAATTACTACTTTATTTTGTGTAAATTAACCCATGAAATTAATACATTTATAGGTTATTTTTGATTTTTGCTCGCTTTTTGGGCCGGTTGATCCTAATCCTATTTTAATGATTGAAATACCATAAGGGATTTGAACCATAGAGCAAGGATTTGAAAACATTTGAAAAATCCCCCTAAACTGCTGAAGTCAGAATACCCTGAGCGTAGACAGAATATAACAAGACATCTAGCTAGCGTGCCGCCGATAAGGACAGAAATAACGGAAAATAATCATTCGTACACTTAACACACGTTATGGATATTTATTCAAATGCGCCTATTATGTAGTATAAACGATATTTCATAACGCAATTCAATTTAAAACTCCAAAGCTAGGTCGTGAACTAGAAAATTTCATGAGTACTCGAAGAAAACGCACCGTAGGTGCGCCAGATTTTGAACACACGCTAAGGGACAAAAAATCATATGCTCTGTTTCTTTCTATCACGTATAATATATTATTAGCAATCCTAGGTAGGATTACTTAAAAAAAAAAGAGAAGCTGTCCAGAAACCATTGTCTCTGGACCACCTTAGTATAAAAAGAACTGAACATACCTCTGAAGTATTATTACCACACTCCTGTAACAGGAATACATTGTAATCACTAAGACGCAGCTACTTCACTAAGACTTCCGCACTGTATGAGATCGAATGACCACGGTGCCGCTAGAGCAGTGACTTATATACGCGTTCGGCTATCCTTCCTACCCACAATTTATTTGACGATAACTATAATTCCTAATACGGCCTCTCCTGACATGAGCACGTCCTCGGGCTCGCTGTTTCCCGAGAGCAACACGAAGGGGATCCATCGTTCACAGGAAATCCCGGAGTCTAGGCTGCCACGAGCACCGCCTAGGAGCGTTTGCTGGTCCTGCACAAAACACGAAACAACACCCAAACAAAGTGTGCACATAACATTACATTTTAAGAATGCAACTCAATTCGAACGAAAAAATGTCCCTCGATTCGAACGTAAGAATGTCTAACTCTGAAAGGCGTATAGTTACTACTACTGTGCAGTAAAGCAAGTAGTGCACAAGGGGCGGCTTGCCATACAAAGATTTTAAACTTTCTCAAAAACAAATCTTTAAAAAAATAGGAAAGTAAAAATAAGAATAAAAAGTTAGTGCTGTTACTCATATCCTTGTGCTTCTTTGACTGCGCCCACTGCATGGCACCAGTTAGGCAGTCATACCCGGTGCGCAGATCTTCGCTGTTGAACAGGTCACGCTAGGACACGCCCTGCAGCTGTCTGCATGGCATGGCACGCGGCTAAGAAAAACAGAATAAGCAGCGAGCAATAAGCGCTCACATAAACACAGTCAAGTTATGAAGTAGTAATAATTACAGAAAACAAATAATCATAGGCTTTAATCAGGTCTCTTCCTGCGTAACCGATACCTTGTATGCCACTAAGCTTTATATCGGTCTCTAGTCTTTACGCATGTCTAGTCAGCGTGGGTCCCGCTGACGCAACCTGTTATAAGAAATAACGATATGTAAGAACATGTCATGGTTATTCCAAAACCATGTTTGCATGGCTTTACATGGGTGTCTTCCATCGACTGACAACAAAAAACGTAGGTAGAAGGCATAGGTAGATGGCATAGGTAGATGGCATAGGTAGATGGCATAGGTAGATGGCATAGGTAGATGGCATAGGTAGATGGCATAGATAGATGGCATAGGTAGATGGCATAGATAGATGGCATAGATAGATGGCATAGATAGATGGCATAGATAGATGGCATAGATAGATGGCATAGATAGATGGCATAGGTAGATGACATAGGTAGATAGGAAGGTAGAACCGAAGCTCAATGCCCCCCTATCACGGACAGAGGCGCCAAGTTTGCATGTCCAGGCAGAACCGAAGCTCAATGCCCCCCTATCACGGACAGAGGCGCCAAGTTTGCATGTCCAGGCAGAACCGAAGCTCAATGCCCCCCCTATCGCGGACAGAGGCGCCAAGTTTGCATGTCCAGGCAGAACCGAAGCTCAATGCCCCCCTATCACGGACAGAGGCGCCAAGTTTGCATGTCCAGGCAGAACCGAAGCTCAATGCCCCCCTATCACGGACAGAGGCGCCAAGTTTGCATGTCCAGGCAGAACCGAAGCTCAATGCCCTCCTATCACGGACAGAGGCGCCAAGTTTGCATGTCCAGGCAGAACCGAAGCTCAATGCCCCCCTATCATGGACAGAGGCGCCAAGTTTGCATGTCCAGGCAGAACCGAAGCTCAATGCCTCCCTATCGTGGACAGAGGCGCCAAGTTTGCATGTCCAGGCAGAACCGAAGCTCAATGCCCTCCTATCACGGACAGAGGCGCCAAGTTTGCATGTCCAGGCAGAACCGAAGCTCAATGCCCTCCTATCACGGACAGAGGCGCCAAGTTTGCATGTCCAGGCAGAACCGAAGCTCAATGCCACCTAATCTCGGACAGATATTAAAGCTAAGCTCACCTAACTCACCCTAAGCACAAGGGTATAAAATAAACTGATAACTCTACCGACCACCCGGGGCAGGTCCCTTCGCGGAGTGCCACCTCACGACTCGCTAGAGATCTACGTGAGACATAACTTTGCGTGTGTGAATCGGTTCCAGATAAAAGCATATTTCAACCCGAACTATCAATAATACGCCGGATATACCGCGGCTAGTCAGTGGCCAACCTGTGGTATGACCCTGCGTGTACTACAAGCTCCAGGACCACGAAAGTAGTTATAAGGATCTAGCTTTTTTACAACGATACACTAAGAGACCACTATCGGTGGGCAAGCTTTGCTTTTCTCACTAAGATTCATAAATTTGAATTCGGGATAATTATTATCACTACTAGTAGATTTATAAGCTCATACAGTCAACTACTGATGAAAAGCACAACAAAATGTGCAAAACTCACGCCAGTGCGGCTGTTATAACCACACAATTAAATCAGTAGCTGTTTCCTTGTTTCGATGTCCGGCCACGACCACGGCGTACCGACCAACGCCACGGCACAGCGCATTGTATAGGCGGCCACGCAACCGTTAGGGCGGCCACGCCACCGTTAGGGCGGCCACGCCACCGTTAGGGCGGCCACGCCACCGTTAGGGCGGCCACGCCACCGTTAGGGCGGCCACGCCACCGTTAGGGCGGCCACGCCACCGTTAGGGCGGCCACGCCACCGTTAGGGCGGCCACGCCACCGTTAGGGCGGCCACGCCACCGTTAGGGCGGCCACGCCACCGTTAGGGCGGCCACGCCACCGTTAGGGCGGCCACGCCACCGTTAGGGCGGCCACTGCATCGTTGGGCGGCCACTGCACCGTTGGGCGGCCACTGCACCGTTGGGCGGCCACTGCACCGTTAGGCGGCCAAACCACCATCTGGGCGGCCACACCACCATCTGGGCGGCCATGCCACCGTTTGGGTGGCGACGCCACTGTATGGCGCATAAAGCCACTCATGCAGCAGCGGCCAGCGCCACAATGCAGCCAGTAACGCCACAATCGCCCTTGCGCATGGCGACTCGCACTTACATATTCTGTGAACATAACTACAGAAACCGAATTAAAAATTTGATGTAAAAATCAGGTAGGTACATAGTTAAATCAACAAGTACACAGACACAATCAGCACTCGTCAATATATTAGGCCCGTACGACTGACCGGACAGTAACCGCTCGGCCTTGCTTCAAAAAACGTATCCAGATCGAACCAGAATTCAAATACGATTATTAGTCATCGACCGAGAAAATAAACAATAAGCCAAAACAACACTTTACAAATTGCGATGACTCATCAAGATTAACCACAAAACATCTTAACGAAATACAATTTTACTGCCAGATTTATTAGTAATCGCACTTTATTATAACTAGCAGTCAGAAATCAAATCAACCCACTGCTTAAAATAATACGAACCAACGAAATAAATCCATCTAGTTCATTTGTACTAATCTAGCCGTAACACTAGACTTTGCCTGTCCTTTGGTACTTCTATGAACGAACTCACTAAATGGATTCACTGACTCGATCGTTCAACCATCGTGTATGTCTACTGTACTACTGGACTACCAACAGTACTATTACAACTGTAAACTGAAGTATTACATATGATCGATTGATCTAACGATCGATCGTAATAATCCTTATCCTATTCGTGTTCCAACATGACCGTACCGTGGGCATCATTAATATTTTTTTCGAAACACGAACTACCCGCATATGTATTTTTTTTGTGAAAAACAATACGTGAAAATAATGGAAACGAATATAACAAAATGCATCAGAAAGCGAAAAGGATAGGGCAGAATCCAATCCCACTTCTGATATTAGCAATCCTAGGTAGGATTACTTAAAAAAAAAAGAGAAGCTGTCCAGAAACCATTGTCTCTGGACCACCTTAGTATAAAAAGAACTGAACATACCTCTGAAGTATTATTACCACACTCCTGTAACAGGAATACATTGTAATCACTAAGACGCAGCTACTTCACTAAGACTTCCGCACTGTATGAGATCGAATGACCACGGTGCCGCTAGAGCAGTGACTTATATACGCGTTCGGCTATCCTTCCTACCCACAATTTATTTGACGATAACTATAATTCCTAATAATATATAAATGCATCCTTTTCTTGAGCGAATGAGAAAGAAAGTGCCAGCTCTCTATTGTTTTCTTTCTCTAAAACCCTGAGGCTCAATTCACACCAAGATGGCAGCGGCCGGCAGCGCACTTTCAGTGTGAATGAATTTTCCAGCCTTACAAATAAAAATGAGTTATAACGCATCTATTCCTCACTTATACTAAGTATAGTTATACCAGTAATAAATTAAGAATATTTTGAGAATATCTTTTTACAAATAAACAAGGTATATTATATATCTTTGGTATTACTATTCTTTCATTATGTCAAGTGTCTACGTGTCAAAATCACGAAGGACAAGCACGGATTTATATTTACTTTGTAAAAACTGGATAGATCACATAAATATATTGATATCACTAATTTAAACTTTATATTACATTCTTATGGCTTGTTTTTCGTTGACACAAGTCGAAGTAGAAAAACGAGCCGAGTGAGATAGTTCAAAAGTAGATGTGTGTCCTTGTCTGTCCCCTTGTCAAGTAAGTTGCCAACGCAAAATATGATTCTTTTTACTAGTGTTAGGTAGATTTCTTAAAAGTTGATTACATTTGCTTCTAAGTTTTTCGTGTAATAAAACATCGAAATATAATACATCTAGGACGACGAAATGTAATATCATAAATTAGCACACGAACAACATGCAATACTTTTATTAATAATAATATTAGTAACAATTTATCATTATGAAGGTAGCAGCACTGAGCTGTTGTGTGATTGTGGATATGTTGTCGACATTGTCGTAGGAAGTAACCGGTGTCGCGGTGTACTGTTAGAGTAGGGTGAACATTGTTATGTATGTCGCCGCGTCGGTCGTCTCGGATGATGGTTTCCATACAAACGTTGGTTAACTCAACCTGAATTTGGGAATGAAATACAGATATCCGGAAGAAAACGGTAGCTAGGTATTACCACAAATAATTTACTGTCTTAATTGTGGTAAGTACAGCAGATCTTAATATGTAATATTAAAATAATATGACTTTAAATTTAGATAAATTGATTGCAACAAATATTCAAAACAACAAATATTCTTTATACATAGTAATTTCATGACTTGCCATTAAATTCCATCCAATTATACAATACAAATAATAATTATAATTAGTATTATGTCACCAAAAATACGATCTGAACGCAAAAATCGTCTCATACAATTCGCCTCGCGACATTCAGATTGACGTAGGTCACGCAGGAGCACCGATGTGGCACCGCCCTTTGTGTCCCGATCCGCCGCCAAAAGACTTCAGAAGTGAGAAAAAGAATCCTTCCACATAGTAATGCGTGGACACCCTATTAGACAAAGATACACTACTACTTTCGGACCTCCCATTCGGCTCGTGATCTTTAGTAGACTGCGCTGTCCAGTTCTAATACAGGTTCGTGTGTGGCACTGAAGTAGCCTTAGAGTAAGTACCAAAGGAGAGACCATGACGCGCTAACCCCTCTGCTAAAATTTTGGTCATATGGTCAGGTCGTTTTATAAAAACTAGTTCACGGGTGATTTTTGTCCAGTCCGTATCAGGTCGTCATGCATTATACAGCTCCGTGAAAATGGCTGTTTGAGCAATATTTGACTGTTAAAATCGATTAGGTACCGTAAATTGGCGAGAGAATGGAGTTTCCTATCATTTGTAACTATTCTTTTTTACGAATATGTTAGTATTAAAAAAATAGAAACAATATTGTTATCTCTGAATCAAAATTTCGCGCCATGTTTTATCCTAGTTACAGCATAGTGCGAGGACGAGGACAGGATTGAATGTACGAAAAAAAATTAGTTCATTCTAGGCTAATGGAGGAAATTCTAATAATTATGAATGATGTTTATTATAATGAAGTTATTGTTATAAAAATAGATAAATGTATCGAGAGTATCGTGATAAATAACAATAACCTTCTTCTCCTTTTCTTATACATAAAAATCACGAGTCACGGTGTTTGTGGTCGAAATCCTCCAAAACGGCTTGACTGATTTTTATGTGATTTTCTTTTTATGTACATATATTTAGTAGGTATGAGGTTAGGTCTTAAAGTATATTATATACCGCTAGGTGAAGCAGCGTTAGGCAGGGTAATTATACAGATGGGTGACCAGACGGTCAATCACCGGTCAGCATTATACAATGCTGTTTGAGCTAAACGTCTCCGTGCTTCGCTTGGAGGGCACAAATACGGAAGAGCGTAAAATTTGAGTCCCTAGTTTTTGACTAGTAAGTTTTTGACTTTAAAAAAGGAGGTATGTATTCAACGCGTATGTATATAATACTATTAAAATGCAAAGTCTATATATAAATCTCGTCTCACGGTATTCGCACTCCTCCAAAACGGCTCGACCAATGTTTATGATTTTTTTATGTATATACATAACAATATGGTACTAAGGTATAAGAATAAATAGATGGGCGACGTTTGAACTAACCTTATCCGTGTTTCAGAGGGCTACTAAAAAGTTGGTCCTGGTTTTTAACCGACTTCAAAAAAGGAGGTTATGTTCTCGACGCGTCTAAAGCGGTAACTAGTAAAAAATTAAACGTAATTTTGTTCGGGAATTAGCGCGATTTACCTTATATTTATCGGAAGAATCTACTTGAACTGTTCCTTGCACATGGAACCTACCACCTATTAAGCCCTACAGAAACTCCCGCGGATGCACATGAGGACAACTTGGTTTCTCCCGTGGGATTTGCACCCTCAGTGCCTTGCCTTTGAGACTATTATAGCCCCTGGGAACCTGTCACAATGCTCACAGAGACGGAGTCGAAAACCCGCCGATGCACCGCGCCGTCTTCATCGAAATCGGTATCAACGCATAAGTTTGTGCAGTATAATGCACAAATTATACATACTGTATACAAATAATACGCCAATTATCACGCACCAGATCATGGGAAATGGAGCAACAATGATTTACGTATCCAAAATCCAGCTAACTACCATGTTCTGAAGAGTGTCAGGGCTGCTCCGCGCCCTGCGCACCAGGGACGCACACCTCTTGCGCATAGTAGCGTAAAAGCAATCTACGTGTGTGTCCGCGAACATCCTAGATGCGCTACGGAAGTGAGGCAATCACACCAGCACTCTGAACACATTATTGTATTATTGTATCCTTGCATGTAATTTCCCCACAGGCTGTAAGTATAAAATGCTGTGCAGTACGCGCGAAACAGTGTAATTTTAACAGTCAGTGAGTAGGGTGCAAACCAGTGAGCCAGAATATTTACTCTCACTGTCAATGCCCTCCGCTCTCACTCAATGTCTGCATCATCATTGAGCTCGGGATTAATATATGGCCTAAATATTTGAAATGATATGATAACATAAGTATATAATGATGTACTTATATAATACTAACTAATTTAAATGCGTTACTTGTTTGATTTACAAAATATATACAATAATATTCATATTGAATTATTAGATTCTTTAAAACATTCCATTCTTTGAACTGGTTATGGGTCTTATGACATCGAACTACCTTACAATATTATGTATTATTGTCGGATTCCCCCGTATACCGTGTATAGCTCCGATGGCATCAAGCTAATACATAAAACAATCTTTAATGCTTTGTATAGTATCAGACATAATATCAAATTGTCAGGCACATGCTGCTAGATATGGATTTTATGAACCCCAGCTAGGTATGCGCCACCTGAGGAGGTAACGCATAGACCGAGATATAGAAAAGTATTTCTCCCAGAAAATGTAAATCAAGTAAAAAGGTATAAATAAAAATACTGATTCTGACTACTGGTTAACAAAAATCTTGTAAATTACGAGATCCTAATAATCAATCAGATTTACTACTTTCAAGGACATATATACTTAGCAATTATTGGGCCAAGGCCCTGCGTAAAATAAATCATTTATAGAATGCTTAAATTCAGTACTAGTAGTAGTATTAATTCCAGTACGGCGGAAGCTTGCTTAAACTTATATTTCAATTTATTTACTCGTAAAACCTTAGAACAACCTATATTATACCTAGATTATGACATTTTTGTACCTATAGGTAGTAACAATATCAGTTTTGTAAATTTTTGCTAAATTTACAGGGAAATCAAGAAGGTTCAACAGCGTTGCCTGCAGCTCAAATTTAATATATGGCCTAAATATTTGAAATGATATGATAACATAAGTATATAATGATGTACTTATATAATACTAACTAATTTAAATGCGTTACTTGTTTGATTTACAAAATGAATACAATAATCTCCATATTTAATTATTAGATTCTTTAAAACATTCCATTCTTTGAACCCGTTCATTATTTATCGGTCTTTGCACGCACCACACTTTGATTATATATACGTCTAGATACCTATTAGTCTTGTAACGTTACGTTAATAAGCATAACAACCTCATTATTCGTGTGTGCGTGCAGGCCTCGTTGTACACTCGCGTCATCTGTGGTTGTGTGCGTGTTTGGGGATCTCCAGTTATAAATATTTTCCCATAAATAGCCATAGCGTTATCGAAATAAAATAAAATAAAAAAATAAAATAAAATAAAATAGAATAGAATAGAATAGAATAGAATAGAATAGAATAGAATAGAATAGAATAGAATAGAATAGAATAGAATAGAATAGAATAGAATAGAATAGAATAGAATAGAATAGAATAGAATAGAATAGAATAGAATAGAATAGAATAGAATAGAATAGAATAGAATAGAATAGAATAGAATAGAATAGAATAGAATAGAATAGAATAGAATAGAATAGAATAGAATAGAATAGAATAGAATAGAATAGAATAGAATAGAATAGAATAGAATAGAATAGAATAGAATAGAATAGAATAGAATAGAATAGAATAGAATAGAATAGAATAGAATAGAATAGAATAGAATAGAATAGAATAGAATAGAATAGAATAGAATAGAATAGAATAGAATAGAATAGAATAGAATAGAATAGAATAGAATAGAATAAAATAAAATAAAATAAAATAAAAAAGATTTGATTTGATTTGAAAAGAATTGAATTGAATTGAATTGAAATTAAATTAAATTAAATGGTGTGTCCTTTACCAACAGGTCGTCGGAACGTCTTATTTGCCTCATGACCAGGAAGAAAAAATACTTCTAAGTACTTACCTATATAAAAGTAATTAATTTATCAAAAAAATAAATTAAAATTATTATAATTGATTTATTTCACGTTTTGGTCACTAACTACCTACGTATTAAGTTTCATTGAATTCATTTTTGTCAAAAGAAAAATTACCCCAGACTTAAGATATATTCCCCCATTATTACCTAGCCACACCAGTCTAGTCGGACAATGTATAAATTGTCGTAAAAAACAATCGAGTTTTTATAATAATCCCTCACAGAATCTTAAGACTTATGAATGGAAAATTAAGTTAGGATCTTTATTAATTTTACTTAGTAAATATTTTCACGATTTGATTACACAATTTGGCAAAAAGTTTTTTTTTTGCGAGCACAAACCATCGGTAGAGTTCAAGTGATACTAAACAACCAAGTATACCAATTTGATGTTTTGGTATACTTGATATTGTCAAGTGTTTGAACATCGAACACGCTATCTAGACGTATATATAATCAAAGGCACCACATCACTACAATTTACGTCTGCGGACGTGCAATAAAATGTGTAGGAACGATGAATTCTTTATTTGTGTGCGTATCTTTTTCAATGTGTTGCGAGTTTATTATAGTGTGTGTTCATAGAAACATTAAGAGTTTACATTAGACATTTGCAAGAGTGTGGGTGAAATTGTATCTGTGTGTGTTTCCTTCGCCTCCCGAACCCCGCAAAAGTGCCACGAATAATTTGTTAGGGGAATCGACGCGATAATATCTCCTTTGGTACTTACTCTGAGGAAGTAGCCGATTGCCAGCGAACAAAAAGAAGAAGAAGAAGACCTTGGTTGGTGGACTAAATGTCAGTGTCAGTCAGGCATTCAGTCAACTGTCATTGTTATGCCCTGCCTGATGATCAGCCAGTCGTACGTCAAGTCGGTGAAGAATATGAGTTAAAAATCAAACGTATTTTTCATTTCTATATTTATTTTAAATAAAAATAATTTATCTTGAACCTAGTGCTAATTGGCGATGTTTTGTTTTCTGTATTGCGTTTGCATTGCACAGGATTCTTGAACAACACTGCAACCTTATTGCATGTAGTTTCCAGCCTTCAGACTAGTGGTTTATTTTTATTATTATCGGCTATCGATACATTGGATTTACAAGTGAAATAAACCCCTGCCTCAGTCCCAACTCGAAGAGCTTCTCTCCAAACTACACAGGTAAGGATTAGTCTTATTGTAAGCGAGATATCGTCTCTACTGCGATGCCGCCGGACGGGTGGGTCTTTGTTGCTACCCGCGTCGTATACAGGCCGCGGCCTTATCATTTATACGTAATAATAAACAACAAAAATGCATATTTAAACACATATGAAAATTAGGCTCATATAACTATGTACCTACTCAATTGATTTCAACTGGTGCTTAATATGCAAATAAATCTACCCAGTCTTTTAATGTATCTACATTTATTTTTGCTTATTATGTAATGTATCATTAAGATATATGCAATATAATATGTATACCAGTAAACTACAGTACACTTGTACTTGAGTTTTCTTCGAACCCCTCAGCAGTCGACAACACAACATTAATTTTTTTTTGGCAAGGAAGCAGCTGCTACTTTAAAGTTCTGCGAAAATATCATGTGCCTGATGGGATTTCCCAAGGGCTCTCTTTAAATGAACATCATAATGACCTCTGATGTTGAGAAAAACTTCAGTGTAAAATTCCTTACATATAGACCTACTGGTATAAGTTGTACACTGTCTAATACTGCCGTCATAAAACAAAAGGGCGTATCTATCTAAAGTTTGAAACAGAGAAATATTCGCTGTGCTCAAAAAAATACTAAAAATAATATTTTGTTGGTGCAAAAGTATGGATTAAAGTTTGGTCTATTGAAGTAAAGATGGAAATATTATTAAAATAGATTTTATATACAAATACACATACACATACATTTTCTCTTTTTTCTTAGTAAAAATACAAGAAAATACATGATACTGCAATGAAAAGTTGTTTCTCTAGATACTTCCTTTCAACTTAGTAATTTATAAAACGTCTTTTTTACTTAGCGATAATAGGTTACTAGATTCTAGTTACCTAAATAAAATAAATGTATTTAGCCATTTACTGCTTTTCAACTTAGTGATTCTTACCTAACTTAGTTACCTTACTATTATGTTCAATAAAACACGGTAATTAAGTAAATATGTGTAATGTGCTAAGTAGCAAAACAATGACTTAACTAATATTATTTTATCCAGTGCCGGATTAGCCATATAGCAGGGGTCAGCAAATGCTACGGGCCCCACGCCTTGGACGGCCCCACACATTGGCAAAGAAAAAAATCAAGTAAATAAGATTTTCGAGCATCAGCCTGATGTTCTACCATATGTTAGAGGAGTTACGCGTATTAAATGGTCGGCCGGTTGGTGTTAGCGTACCTGCTGTGTATATTCTGCACCAACTTCAATAATATTTTCGTTATTTTATGCTTTTTAGATAATTTACTTTGAAGTCGGTTTTTATTTTTTTTTAAATAGTTTATTTAACACTTTTTAGTGACTTATTTTACCAAGATAGGTATCAGCACTATCACGCAACTCGAACGTCTACATTACAGTAACTTACTGAAAACATAAAAAGTTTATATCTCTTAAACTACTGGACCGATTTTGATGAAATTTGTACTCTACCCTAAGTTGAAAGATACTCTAACTATTGCAAAAAGAATTTTCGAAATCGGACTTGTAGTTTCTGAGAAATCCGTGGACAAACCTACATACATACATACATACATACATACATACATACATACATACATACATACATACACTCGTGAAATTTGGTAAATTCGTTTAGAAGCCCACATAGACTAACATATATGAATATTACGCATTTTTATTAATATTACATACATACGCGTCGTATACAGAACCTCCTTTTTGAAGTCGGTTAAAAATATGATTACTTCCTACTTTTCGTCACAGGAATAGGATTTAACTTATAAATATCTTATAAATCTTATATTTTATAGGGGACAATTATAAGATTATATAGTTCGCGGATGACACCTCGCTTTTGTTTAAAATTAAGCGTGGTCTACAAGATTACGACGATGTGAACAATGCTGTATCTAAAGCAGTCCATTGGTTTAATGTCAATAATTTAAAACTAAATGAAAGTAAAACCAAATGCATAAAATTCACAACACCTAATGTCAGACAGGTGAAAACCAATGTTGATATCAATGGAGCTGTTTTGGACCCTGCAAATTAACTACTATACTTTAACTACTATAAAAATGGCAAAATAAGTGTTTACGCTTGCTTTTTGGATCTCAGTCGGGCATTTCACACTTAGCCATGAGCTTTTATGGAAGAAGCTACACAACTCTAATGCTCCGGCTGATGTCGTTGGTTTGCTGGCATTTTGGTATTCCCATCAAGTCAACAACATCAGATGGGATCAAGAGCTGTCTGATAGTTACCGGCTCTCATGCGGTGTGAGGCAGGGCGGGGTCACCTCACCGGACCTCTTTAATGTTTATGTTAATGACCTGATCGTGGAGCTGAGCAGCACACCAGTTGGGCTTAGATTAGATAACAGGTATGTTAATAATCTTAGTTACGCTGATGATATGGTGCTGCTCAGGCCTTCGATCAAAGGATTGAGACGACTTATATCTATTTGCGAGAAATATGCTAAAGAACATAACCTAGTATACAATGTTAAAAAAACGGAGATGTTGATATTTAGGTCTGGAAAAGGACCGGAGAATATTCCCCGCGTTTACCTCAATGAACAGCCTATTAATATTGTTGATAGTTTCAAGTACCTTGGCCACGTCGTGACATCTAGCCTAAAAGATGACGAAGATATTGAACGACAGCGCAGAGCACTGTGCGTCGTTGGTAATATGATTGTTAGGAAATTTTACAAATCCTCCCCGGACGTAAAAGTTACCTTGTTTCGTTCCTACTGTCAGAGCTTTTACACATGTCAACTTTGGACAAACTATACAAAAAGAGCACATGATACTATCCGAGTTACATATAATAACATCTTTAGACAATTAATGGGCTTAGACCGCTATTGTAGTGCCACCAGTATGTTTATGGAGGCGCGCATTAATACCTTCACTGCGATTCAGAGAACCAGAATAGCTAAGTTTATGTCCAGAGTTGACATGTGTACGAACTCCATCATTAAAGGACTATCAGATAGGATATTCCTATCAGACATGTACAAACGATGGCTACTAATCGCAGCCTGATTGAGTAATTTAGGTAAGTACGTACTTCATTTATGTATAGGTACTTACACTATTATATAACTGTATTTTATATTATTAAGTAGTTGTATTTTTTATGTTCTTTTTGGAACTTTTATTTTTTTATGGAACTTGTGTAAAAAAAAAAACAACTGTATTCTTGGGCATTACTGTTGACACTAAGTTGCAATGGGACCCACATATTGAGAAACTGTCGGATAGGCTAAGCTCGACGGCTTATGCGGTTAAGAAAATTAGATATGTCACTGATGTTGAAACCGCTAGAATTGTTTATTTTAGTTATTTTCACAGTATTATGTCTTATATATTGCTGTGGGGATCTTCTGCAGATCTTAACAGGATTTTTATTCTGCAGAAAATAGCTGTGAGAGCTATTTACAATCTAGCTCCTACTGATACACTAAGGCAAAAAATTAAAGAAATAGATATTCTAACGGTTATATCACAATATATTTATGAAAATTTGTTGTATGTAAAGAAAAACATAAATGCTTTTGCAAAGAATAGTGACCATCATACTGTAAACACCTGGAACAAACACAATCTTGCTGTACACTCCACGCGTCTCCACAGAATTAGCAATTCGTTCATGGGCCAAGGTATCCGTTTCTATAATAAACTGCCACAGGATATCCGAGACCTATTCAATTCAATACAATTCCTTTATTTGCCTGAATATTGTAAGATTAGAAGAAGAAGAAGAAGAAAAGCATTTATTTGCCCAACACTTATGTAACACAAATATAAAAATGACAAAATATCAGATCTTCAGTAATTGTGTGTGGACAAACAGGGCTCTGCCTCAGCATATTGCTGCACTATAGTGTATATAGCGCAGCGCTGGTATTCTGGCAGTACCTAAAACTGGCATCACGGAATGCCAAGCATAAAATATAATAATAAACAAAAAAAATAAAAGAAAAATAAAAAGAAAGATCAATAAAATATAACAGCTAATTTTAGGGTAGAACAAAGATATTATACAATAGATACTAAAGTGTAACGAACGTGAGTGATTTGTGCATTTGAAAATCAAGTAATTTCCCGCCATACGTATTTAGAAAATGCATAAAGTACTCACTGTACATTAGATAATAAGAAAGGGACATCATATCATAACTATAAATAAAAAAAAAATATTTTAATTATGGGTCACTATTGTTGGCATACATTAGTAGGGATAACATATCTATGATTTATAATATATTTGGTTAATAATTTTAAACATAACTTATAAACAAATTATATACAAATTAGTACCAAACCAAACAGTTATAAATGAATATGGTGCTACGCTATGCTATACTAATGATATACACACATCAAAAGTGTCTAGGGATCAACATATATTTTTGCAATAACTTTTCTCCTGATTGATATTAATTAAAATTTTCTTTAAGGATTCATCAAATAAAGTGTTTTCGTTTGTCACAGTAACGATAAACCAAGTCACCTTTGCATTAATAAAGAAATTTGCCATTTTCCTAATAAAGGGATTTTTGACATTTGAACCACTAACACAAAAGTTCGAAAAAAAGACTGAAATAACAGTTTTCTTTAAAATTTTATTGGGTAACTTAAACAATTAATAATCCGTGTTTCTACCGCGAACACTAACAACACAAGAACATCGGTTTGGCATACTCAAAATGAGTTCATCCAAATCACGCTGTGGAATGGCCGCCCATGTTCGTTGCAACAACAAAAAAAGGTCTTCTTGCGACTGGATACCCTCCATATTCGGCAGAGCTCTTCTCTGTAGCATATCCCATGCATGCTCAATCGGGTTCAAGTCTGGCGACTGAGCAGGCCAGGGCAGGACATTGATGTTAGCTGCGGCGAGAGTCTGTCTTACAACTCTTGCGGTGTGCGGTCGTGCATTATCATGCATTAACTGAAATAAGGGACCGATTTGCACTTGTAGAGGAACGATGACGTCTGATACAATCGTCTCAGCATAAATTTGAGCGTTGAGGTTGCCTCTGATCCAAATCAACTCAGTTCTTCCGCCGATCCAAATACCCGCCCATACCATGATGGTTCCACCACTATAAGGATGGACTTCCTGGCAGGATTTTAATCGCTGTTGGCGTCCAGGGGTTCTCCAGTGTCGTATACGTCTTGTATCCGGTCTCATACCAAAACGAGACTCATCAGAAAAGCACACGAAACGCCATTGTTCTTCTGCCCATTTTTTTGCCCAAAAATGCTTGATCCCTAGACACTTTTGATGTGTGTATAATGGTCAGTGGTCATGATAAGATAAAACCTATGAACTATAGGCCGACCGTTTAACTCGCGTGTCGCCTGCGCGGTGGGAGGGGAGCGGGGGCGGGTAACGCTACACACGGAGTCAATAATCCAAAGATTTATCCCGAGATAGACATTGTTGGTAAAGAATAAAATAATAAGTATCTTTTTTTTAAGTATTTATTTTTAACTTTTACAAATATTTTATAATAGCTTCATAGGTACAAAATCATAAAACAATAATTAACTTTAAGAAATATTTAACCACAGATAAAAATTTTATAGGACTATTCGTCACTAATATTCATATCGCTTGAATCATCATCACTGTCTGTGTAGCTTGAGGAGTCAGAATCTTGCAAATTAATAATAAATCGGTCCATCTCTTCATCAACGAACTGGAAGAGCGATTCATCTTGAGATTTATCTTGGCAGTCGTATACCTTGTGCGTTTATCTTCAAGCGTCCGTAACAAAAACACCAACCGCGCGCTGCGAGCACAGCCAGCGCACTGCCGCATTTGACGTAAGCTCTCTGCTCCGCGCACCCCTTTCACCCATCCGCTAACATCACCCCTCGCTCCCTTCTTGCCGCGCAGGCGATGCGCGAGTTAAACTATATTTTATGGGCATGAAGTATAAATAAGTAAATACCTATTGTAAGTTTTGCTGCGAAAGCAAGTAATGTTTTTTTAGTGTAATTTTAAAGTTTTTTATAGATTTTATAGCACGGATTAGATTAGGTGTTATTTACAATCAGAAGCCCAAGATATTCAACCTAGATAAGGCATGCAAATTTTACAATAATAATATTACATTAATTTAATTATACACTCGGAAGTTGTTGACCACTATGTATACCTAGGACAAACTATCCAGGTAGGTCGGTCCAACTTCGACAAAGAGGTCGCCCGAAGAATCCAACTCGGATGGGCAGCGCTCTGGAAACTACGCGATATCTTCTCGTCCAAAATACCGCAGTGCCTGAAGACGAAGGTTTTTAACCAGTGTGTGTTGCCAGTGATGACATATGGTACTGAGACGTGGTCTCTAACGGCTGGCTTTTTGGAAAAGTTCAGAGTCACACAACGAGCCATGGAGAGAGCTATGCTCGGAGTTTCTTTGCGCGACAGAATCCGAAATGTGGAGATCCGCCGAAGAACTAAGGTCACCGACATAGCTCTCAGAATCTGCAAGTTGAAGTGGCAATGGGCAGGCCACATCGCTCGAAGAACCGATAACCGTTGGGGAAGAAAGGTTCTCGAGTGGCGACCACGAACCGGAAGACGCAGCGTTGGCAGGCCTCCCACAAGGTGGACAGACGACATTGTGCGCGTCGCAGGTAACCGATGGATGCAAATAGCCAATTGTCGTTCATTGTGGCGTTCTAAGTTCAGCAGTGGACGTCTTCCGGCTGATGATGATGATGATGAATTTAATTATTACAAGCAAAGTATAAATTATACAAAGCAATGTCAGAAATAATGTGATAATAATATATGAAATAATAAATAATATGGTTAGTCAACATTATATAAAACAGCGGTATTTAATTATATTACGTTTATTAAATTCTATTACGATTACAATATGCTTTACAACAAAATAATATTGATTAAATAACACTAATTCACATTCTCTTGCCATTAGGACTAAGAAATTCTGCAACTGAGTAAAAGTTTTTTTTCCAATAGCCACCTTTTTAATTTTCTATTAAACTCGTCGTACGGTAGGGCTTTTATTTCTTTGGGATTATTATTATAGATTTGTCCACACATTGCTGAACAGATTTTTTGGAACATGGCAGTTTTAGGAACTCTCGACAGTACGATTTGATCTGGGTTTCGCGTATTTCTGGGATACTTATCACGAGCACTTGTAAATAAACTACGATTTAATTTTACAAATTTACCTACATATTTCTAAAATATATAAACTCGGGAGTGTAAGCAAGTTTAATTCTTTAAATAAAGGTTTACATGATACCCAAGGTACCACCCCATAGATAGCACATATGCATTTTTTTGGGCAATAAATGCCTATCAATAAATAAGTTTAAAAGCACTATTAAAAGCCGGTTATCTAAAAAGGCTACTATAAAATCTCTGATCACCTGGCGGATAAAGCTGCGTGGGCTTAAACTGCGATGCTCATGCAAGCCTCTAACTTTAAGAAATATTTATTGTCAAAATTATTAAAAAAATACTTACATATAAGTATTAAAAAATGATAAGCCCACTGAGTTTCTTGCCAGACCTTCTCAGTAGAGGCCGCGTTGTGATATGGTGATAATTGTAAAAAAGTTGACAATATGTAAGTGCCCTGGTTAGGCCTATGCATAATAAAGATATTTTGAATTTGTGAGGTATGAACCTCTCATAAAAGTTATACAAACCTAGAAATGCCTGCAAGTGTTGGACATTTTTAGGCTCAGGCGTATTGAGTATCGATTCAACCTTGCTAGGTGCAGGATGAATACCATCAGCGTCGATAACGAATCCTACAAATTCTACACGTTCTTTAGCAATCTTGCACTTACCTTTGTTTAGACGCAAACCTGCTTTTTCAATTCGTTCCAACACAATGTCAAGACGTTGTGCCATCTCAGTCATGGTGCGGCCGCTGATGATGACGTCATCAATCAGGACTGCGACGCCCGGAACGCCGGCTAGCAGCGCTGTCATCAGTCGCTGAAATATTCCTGGGCACGCCTTTACAACGAACGCTAATCTGTGCACAGAGTACAAACCTTTGCACGTATTTAAGGTCAATAACCTAGCAGTATCATCTGTAACCACAACTTGTGTATAGGCTCTTGTGTCAAGCGTTGTGTAAAATTGACCACCTGCAATCAGGGGGAAAATTTCTCTGGCTGTAGGCATCGGATATATGTCCGACTCTGTAGCCTGATTAACAGTACTGCGGTAATCACCGCACAAACGTATGTCACCGTTTCGCTTAACAATAGGAACTGGTCGACACCAGTTCCTATCGCCCACTCCGAGAAAGATACTGAGCGAAGAACTCCTTCCACCAAACGATCGATTTCCTTTTCTACTCTCTCTTTTATTGCATATGGAACTGGTCTGGCTTTTAAAAATCTAGGCGAAACATTTCCTTTCAGTGTGATAGCGACAGGCCTACCCTCTATATGTACCTAGGCCCTCTTTAAAAACCTTACCATGTTTCTCCACTACCCTGTCCACCAATGTCATGTCTGTGTCAGTAATCAAGTTAACATTTAATGATATGCCGAGTGCTACAAACCATTTACGTCCTATCAAATTAGGTTCTGAGCCTCTAGCTACTACGACAGCTAAATTACACTTAATGTCTATATACTGAACTTGCACTGTTGCCTGCCCCAATACTTGCACCGGCGAGTCGTTCCATGTGCGAAGCCTGTTGCGTAGCGTATCGAGCGCGCTGTGGCCGCGTATAATTTTTCTGAGCTCTGTGATATACTCTGATGCTGATTCACCTTCTCTTTGATTACGTTTGTAGAATTTATATGACACCGAAATCTCATTAGGCTTAGGACTGTAGTGTTTGATTGTCACGATTTCATTGAAAGTCGCTTGATCGTTTAGGTGTGATTAACGTCAATAATTTATTTATTTATTTATTTGAGGTATGGAAGACTTACTGCTAAAAAACTTAACATAGTATTATTTTAGTTGTCAGAAAGCTGATAACAAGTCTTCGCTGATAGCGACAGAATATAATAATAAAAGTGTATGAACTAGTCTAAGTAATAGTATGTTAAAGACAGCACTAATAACTATACGAAGAACTGAATTATACCCCTTATTTGCAGAAGTTAGAGCTTAAGCACCTTCTTGCCGATGAAACGTTAGTCGCGTAAGGTTCTATATTATGAAGTTTACAGAGATTATTAAAATTCCTGTATGCACGCACAAGGCAGCTGTTTTGTCTATAGTTCGTTGAGGCGTGTGGTATATGTATTGGTGGATTAAAACGAATTGATTTTGGAGGAATGTTAAAGTAAATTTTTTCAAGAATCTCAGGACTGTCTATCTCACTATTAATGACTTTTAAAAGATATAAATAATCACCAATCTCACGACGTTCCTTAAGAGGCAACAAATGAAACTTATTACAATATTGAAGATAATCCGCAGATTGATATGGGAGTTTCTGATAATAACATAGATACTTGATAAAACGTTTCTGTATGTTCTCTATACGGTCAATGTTTTTATGATAGCGCGGATTCCATATTTGCGATGCGTACTCCAGATGACTTCTAACATACGTACAATACAATATTTTAAGTGTGTTAGCTTCAGTAAAGCACTTGGAGAGACGCATTATGAACCCAAGTGATTTCGAGGCTTTTTTAACAATTGCATCTACATGCGGGTCGAAGATAAGTTTACTATCATGATGTACACCTAAGTCTCTGATAACATTGCACCTCGGCAAGATCTGACCTCCTAGAGTGTAATTAGTGTCCAATACCATTTGTTTCCTACTATAAGTAATTACCGAACACTTAGAAGGATTAAGGTCAAGTTTATTTACTTGGCAGTACGCTTCAAGTTCATCTAAATCGGCTTGTAATGCCGACGCATCATTAAATGATGATATAACACAAAAGTTTTGAATATTTCAAACACAGGTCGATATCATGTACGTAGACTATGAATAATAATGGTCCTAGTAAAGACCCTTGAGGCACTCCGCTAGGTACAGATACCCAGCTAGACATATAGTTATTGATCACCACACATTGCGACCTATTCTCAATGTATGAGGATAGCCACTTAAGCAGATCACCATGTATACCTATAAGTCCTAACTTTTTTTTCAGTATGCCATGGTCAATTCGATCAAAAGCCTTGCTGTAGTCGGTGTAAATGACATCGACCTGTTTACCATTATCCATGGCTGCTGTTACGTAGTCATCAGCTAGAGCCAGATTTGTAGTGGTTGACCGACCTCTCAGAAAACCATGTTGTGATTGACTGAATGATCACGCAAGGGCAGGATATACCTGATTATAAACGATTCTTTCGAAAATTTTAGCTATGATGCATAGTTTTGAGATTGGTCTATAGTTTACAACTTCGGATTTAGGCCCTTTTTTGTGCACTGGCGTAATAAAGGCGGATTTCCATATCTCTGGAACTACACATAGGGATATAGACTTCTTAAATAAAAGGGAAATTGGAAGAGAAATAGATGTTGCGCACTTTGTTAATAGTTGAGCAGATATATTATCAGCCCCGGTACCTTTGGATATATCTAATTTCATAAGTAGATCAGATACTTCTTGACGCCTAATGTCAATACTGCAAATATCGGGTAGTGAATTAGGTAAACATATGTTGGATCACGAGTATTATTAGAAACAGAATGGAGAAAAGTAGAATGAAAGTAGGAAGAGAATCCCTCACAGATGGATTCTCCATGTAATAATGTCTCAAACACTTGTGCACCACAAATTGTATAAAAATTCGCCCTTTTGACGGCGTCCTCGACGATTCCATTCGCCTCGAATTAGTATTTTAATCGGTCAATATAATTGTCCCAATTCAATTCAATTGTCAGTTTGCAGATTGAATTCATGAAATTTCACTGATTTACTATGTGCGTGTACCTATTTATGTGCTAGGTAGCAAAACAATGACTTAACTAATATTATTTTATCCAATAATATTTAGCAAGTACCCACATATTTATACACAACACTTACCTAACTTACCAAGCCAATTGCCAAGCGTATAATCATAAAAAAATAAACATCACAATTAAATTCACGATATCACTCGATCAAATCAAACGAACTCATCGTGCGGTGCGCGTCGTAGGCGGCGCGGGGCGCGATGGCGGGCGCGTGCGAGTCGGGCGAGCTGTTCGCGCTGCTCGAGGGCGGCGCCGTGTCGCCGGTCGCGTTGTACGGCGCCGTGCGCGAGCCCTGGCTCACGCGCGCGCTGCTGCTCTACCACGCGCGCACCGGCTCCGCGCGCGCGCTCGACCTGCTGGCGCGCGCGCCCGACGCGCACGCGCGCCACCTGCTCGACGCGCTGCTCGAGCACATGCGCGCCGACCGCGCCGCGCGCTGCCTCGCGCTCGCCGCGCTAGCGCCGCTCGTGGCGCGCCGCCCGCCCTGGCTGCACCGCCTGCCCGCGCACCCGCTCGCGCGCGAGCTGCTGCGCGCCGCGCGCCACGAGCGCGACGCGCCGCCGCTGCTGCACGCGCTGCTCGCGCTCGCCGCCCTGCTCCCGGCGGCGCCCGCCCTCGCCGCCGCGCACGCGCCCGACCTGGCCGACGCGCTGCTGCGCCCGCTCGTGCCGCAGCCCGCCGCGCGCGCGCACCTGCAGCTCGCGCAGTTGGCGCTGTTCCGCGCGCTCTACGCGACGCACCCGTGCACGCTGTTGGACGCGATGCGCGCGCACCTGCGCGACGCGGAGCCCGCGCCGCACCGCGAGCGGGCGGTGGCCGCACTCGCGCGCTCGGTGCGCTTGCACCCGGCGCTCGTCACCGGCTCGCGGGTGCGCGAGGCGGACATGGCGCGCTGGGCGCGTCTCGACTACCACGACGTGGTGGCCGAGTGCCGCCGCCTGTCGCCGCCGCGGCGTGCCGAGGAGCCGGCGCAGTCGCCGCCGCCGCCGGCGGGACCGACCCCGCCCCGCCCGGCGGCGCCGCCGCCCGGCTCGGGCGCGCACGCGGCGCGCTCGGCCGCTTCGCTGCGGCCCGGCGCCGAGCCGTGGTTCGCGCTCGGCGACCGCTGCGGGGCCGACTCGGCGCCGCACACGCCGCTGCCGGCGGATGCCGACGCGGCCGAGCCGCCCGAGGCGGCCGTCGAGGCGACGCCGGAGAACACGCCGGCGCGGGAGACGCGCGCGCAATTCCGCTTCCCGGCGGAGTCGGGTGCCGTGCGCGCCATCGGGCGCCGCTCGCGGCCCGCGTCGCCGCCGCGCAAAGAGGCGTCGCCGGCGTGCGGCACCAGCGTCGCCAACGTAGCCGGCGGCGAGGCGGTCGCGTCGCGGCTGGCGCGCGTGGCGCAGGAGCGGCGCGCCGCCGAGTCGCCGGTGCCGATGGCGGGCGCGCCACCGCCGGCCGGCGTGCCGCGGCCCGAGCCCAGCCGGCCGGCGGCCCCCGCGGATGCCGAGCCGCTCGACGTGGAGGACCGCGAGGTGCTCGAACTGACGGCGCGCGCCGCCGCCGCCGCCGACGACGAGTGGGCGGCGGAGGCCGAGCCGGTGCCGGCCGCGGACCCGCGCCGTTCGGGCGTCGCGCCGGCGCCACGAGCCCGTCGCGCGCCCGCCGCGCGGCCTCCGCGCCGCGCCGCCTCGTGTCCGCCGCGCGCGTTACGCTCCGCTCGCGCTCACGCGGCCGTGCAGACGGTGGACTCGTGGCCGGAGCCGTACGAGTTCCTCATCGCTGACTTCTACCGCGGTCTACCCGATGATAACCCCCAGGTGAGTGTGCCGCCCCAGTCGCATTTTGAACTGTTCGCTGAGTTATCCATGAATACGAAGAAAAATTAGGGTCCCAAATGAGATCCTCGAGGAACGCCCGTCACTATAGTCTGAGCTCGAGACGTGTACCGCGAATCTTTACGAGCCGCGTTCAATTTCGGAGGTTAGATTTACACCACCGATACGATGACCCGTGAATACTCATCTCTGAAATTTTATTTAACAGCAATATATTTATTTATATGATGATCAATTAAGTCAAACGCCATTGTGAAATTCGTCCGAGAGTCCGTGACAAGAGGATGCGTAGGTACACCTTTGCTCAGATACTTTTTTAGGTTTACTGTTGATTTAAGTACGGAAATACCCACTCTGTTGCTTCTAAACTCAGTGCAGTAAACTCATATATGTATCAGCTATCTAAATAGTGGTAAAGTGATACACATTAACCGGGATTTGTAAACAAAATCTTTCATACTCGTCTATGACCATTTAAAACCGTGACAATTTTTTTTTGTGAAGTGAAAATTCTTATGCGACTTCCAAAAATGCTATCACTTAACGTGTTAAACGTTAAGCGTTAAATTTATTTGTGTTAAGGTTATGAAAGCGCTCACGTGACGCTGTCATTCAGTGTCGTTCAGTGTCTGACTGACTGAATGATAGACTGACTGACTGATAGACTGACTGACTGACTGACTGATAGACTGACTGACTGATAGACTGACTGACTGATAGACTGACTGACTGATAGCCTGACTGACTGATAGACTGACTGACTGATAGACTGGCTGGCTGGCTGGCTGAATGACTGACTGACTGACTGACTGACTGTGGTACGGTGTCGTACAGTGTCGTACAGTACAGAGCGAGAGTGAAGTTTCACTTCTTCCGCGCGGAGGGACTCACGCACATTTTTTTTTGCGGGGGATGCCTTCAAAAGGTCCCCGGGACAGGGTCTCCAGATCATGCATGTGAAATTTCCCCAAATCAGGTTTTATTTTTCCACAAAAAGATACATTTTTGTACAATTTTCCCCAAAATTGATTTCGTATCTAATACTCCCTTATTTACACCCACTAATTTTTTATGAGTGAAAGCGAGTTGGTTTCTTATACTATTTGTTACGCTTTAACGTATTTGGCTGAATTTTGGTCGTATGGAAACTTCTAGATTAGAGGCTACTTTTGTCATAAGAATTATTAGTGTTAGTTTTTTTTTTTTACTACTTGTTAGAACGTTAATGCACCATTATGCGATCAGTCAGTTACAAGTAAATATTACAAGCGAAAGGACGTGTTTCAATATCCCATACTAGCTGCACACTCGATAAACAACCTTAACACCGCAACATATGGTCGACTACGAGCCGGACACTTGGAGTAAACATATTACCTGTGGGACCGGTCGCCGGCCGGCGAGCGAGCCACAAGAACCGAGAACAAAAGAACCCGCATTCCAATTTCCAACGCGATAAGCGAGCACCCGGCGAATTTTTATGCACAATACTTAAGAAAAAAGGCAAAATATTAATAAATACACGCCAATAACATCATTTGTGTTCAATATTTTGGAAGAATGACGTCGCAAGTTGATAGAACAATCAGCATACTTGAAGATACGGCCTCATTGCTTAAGAAAACGCAAATTAATCTATCGAAATGCCCAAAACAACGATTAAATAAACGGGGTTACTTGCAAACACGAATACAAACCATCGAAGAATACTGGGCTACTTTTAAATCGACTCATCAAGAATTAATTAAGTGTACTACAGCCGAGCAACGCGGCGTGCTGCCATATTTTGTCAACGAAGAATTCTACATCTACGAAGACCTGTATTTATGCATGTTGGGTGATCTGAAGGATATGTTGGTGGCATGCCCTACGAAGAAAGGCGTCCAAACATCGAGTGATGGGCAAATAACCACCAGGATTAATCTGCCTAGTATAAAGTTACCATTGTTTTCCGGTAACTACGAAGAATGGCCCACATTCAAGGATTTGTACGTGTCATTAGTTCATGAATGCGAAACATTAAGCGACGTTGAAAAATTACATTATTTGAAGAGCAGTTTAACGGGCGAAACGGCATCATTATTAAAGCACATTCAAGTGACGGAAGCCAATTATGTTCAAGCCTGGGGTACGTTGAAGCACCGATACGGTAATAAGAGCCTAATAGTGAACGCATTACTTAAGAGATTGTTTACACAGAAAAAATGCGTTAACCAGACTGCGGCACAGCTAAAGTCCCTCCTAGACACCACTAATGAGGTCATTAACAGCTTGAACAACCTTCAAGTTTCTACCGACTCTTGGGATTCAGTAATTATATTTCTGGTTGTGCAGAAGTTGGACCCAGAGTCACATAAGGAGTGGGAACAGGCGGCGTATTCTGTAAATTCGGAAAATCTATCTACCTGGGAAGATCTACGTAAGTTTTTGGAATCAAAATTCAGAACATTAGAGTTAAGCACACCTACTACCAGCCCGAGAATTACGAAAGAACGAGTTTTGCACGTCACAACTACAGATAATGAGAAAAACAAATCATGTGCTTTATGTAAGGATGCGCACACACTAAGTCGATGCAGCGTGTTTAACAAAATGACAATTAGTGAACGAGGGGAACACGTCAAAACAAACAAACTATGTTTCAACTGCCTTGGAGCGGGGCATCCGGTATTCAAGTGCCGTATGCCAATGTCATGCCGCATTTGTAAGAGACGTCACCACACACTTCTACATCAATCGAATATAAGGGAAGCGCCGGTTCTTCATGTCGAATCACCTCAGCCGACGGTATCCAGTCAAGCAGATGTAGAAGAACAGAAGGTTTATACAACGGTTACGTCACATCACAGGGCAGTAAAGAAGATAGCTCTATTGGCAACAGCAATAGTCATATTGAAGAGTGCAAATGGTCGCACTACAGTTGTGAAGGCGCTGATAGATTCAGGATCTCAAGCATGTTTCATAAGCGAGAAGGTAACTCAGATCTTGAACTTAGAAAGAACATCAGTAAATCTTGTCGTCTCTGGAATGGAATCAATGAAAGTTAAAGTCAAGCACGAGGTTAAATTAGAAGTATTGTCACGATGGGATAGCGAGTTCAACTTACCTATATCTGCCTACGTGATGTCCAAGCACTTGACCTCAAGCACAGAAAGCACAAGCACCGTGACAGAGACAAATTGGCTGCATCTAGAAGGTATTCAACTAGCTGACCTAAATTATTATGAATTTGGATCAACCATTGATTTATTATTGGGAGTGAATGAATACGCAACTATTTTGAAAGAAGGACTAATCAAAGGTCCACCAAACAGTCCATGCGCCCAGAACACTTACCTGGGATGGATCCTAATGGGTGGAGTATCACTGCAACATAACGACGAAGAAAGATCCTTAACGGCCATGAAACAAGAAGTTAACATAGATGATTTACTGAAAACAATATGGGAAGTTGATACGGAAACAACAAGAAAACTTACTCAAGAAGAACAACTATGTGAACAAATCTACAAGCAGACACACAAGCGAGCCCAAGACGGGAAATACATAGTCAAGCTACCGTTCAACACAGAAGAACCAAAATCAACAGAAGGTAACACACGAGAAATAGCGAAAAGAAGATTCATGCAATTAGAAAGAAGATTCAATCAAAATGAAGAACTCAAGCAAGACTACATAAAAGCAATTGAAGAGTATAAGCAACTAAAACATTTAGAAGAAATACCGAAAGAAGAAATAGTAAACAAATCAGTGTACTTACCTCACCACGCAGTGATCCGCAATGATAAAGAAACCACGAAGACTCGCGTGGTATTCGACGCAAGCTGCAAGGGCTCCAATGGCATCTCATTAAATGACGAACTGCTGTTGGGTCCAGTACTGCAAGAAGATTTAAGAAGTTTAATCATGAGATGGCGAATGCATGCTGTTTGTTTTGTTTCTGACATACAGAAAATGTACCGCATGATCTGGGTGAACGAAGAAGACACAGATTATCAACGAATCCTGTGGAGGTCTAGTCCATTTGAAGATATAAAAGAATACAGACTCTTGACCGTGACCTTCGGTACAGCTTCCGCACCATATCTTGCCGTGAAGACACTCATGCAATTATCCGATGATGAAGGTGACAAGTATCGTGAAGCTGCCAAAATACTGCGCGAAGACTTTTATGTCGATGACGTCATGTCCGGTGCTGATAGCCTAGAAGAAGCATTAAAAATATCTCAAGACTTGAAGAGACTTCTTAATCTGGGTGGCTTTGAACTGCAAAAATGGTCTTCTAATAATCGAGAGTTTATGGAAAGCATAGACCCAAGCGAGAGATCTTCCAATGCACACGTAGAACTGAAGGTCGAAGGCACCATAAAAGCACTTGGAATTCAGTGGAATTTAGGAACCGATCAATTTGAATACAATCTTAACTTACCTCCTATCGGTGAAGTCATCACGAAGCGAAGCATTCTATCCGACATTCAAAAGTTGTACGATCCGCTCGGATGGATAGCACCGTCTATTGTACTTGCTAAAATTCTAATTCAACAACTCTGGCTTGAGAAAGTTGACTGGGACGAAGCTCTGAACACACCGATCACTGAAAAATGGATAATGATGCGATCTGATCTGGAAAATGTGAATGGCATGTACATACAGAGATGGATGGGCACCTTAAACTCCACCAAAGATTCTATAGAAATCCACGGATTTAGCGATGCCTCTACACAAGCGTATGGGGCTGTAGTGTACTGCCGCGTTATAAAGCCAGACAAAACAATTGAAACATCAATTATAGCTGCCAGAACAAGAGTAGCACCCTTAAAGACTATATCCTTACCTCGACTCGAGTTGTGTGGCGCGTTGCTCTTATCCAGGCTCTTAAAACAAGTGGCGCAAGCACTTAGGATACCTGCATCACAAATCCATGCATGGACGGACTCTTCCATTGTCCTCGCCTGGCTGTCTGGAGATCCGAAGAGATGGAAAACGTTCGTGGCTAACAGAGTCATTGAGATCAGTACTAATATTAACTGCCAGTGGCACCACGTCCTCTCCCATGATAACCCAGCGGACATAGCATCTAGAGGGATGTTAGCACAAAATTTAAAAGCATGTGACTTGTGGTGGAACGGACCAACATGGTTGACACAGCCGAAGATACAGTTCACTAAGCCAAGCGTACTTACTACTGAGTTAGAGATGAAGAAAACTACAGTACAAGCTCTACAACTCACATGCAATACAAATGAAGAAGCAAAAGGGTTAGTTGCACAATTCGATGAATTCGATACTCTGATAGAACTACTGAGAACGATCACATACTGCCGAAGATTCTTGAAACAAAAAACGATTAAAGATAAAATAAATAGTATACTTACCACGGATGAACTCCAACAGTCCATGCAAACCTGTATAAAAATAGCACAAGAAGAAGAATTTAAAGAAGACATCGAATCGCTAAAGAAGAAGCAAAGAGTAAAAAAATCAAGCAAACTAAAGTCGTTAGATCCTTACCTTGATGTAGATGGAGTCGTCAGGGTGGGCGGCCGACTCAGGAACACGGAGTTGAGTGATGAAAGCAAGCATCCAATCATATTGGGTCGCAAAAGCAAACTTACCTCTCTTATAATCGCAGACGCTCACGTAAAAACGTTGCATGGAGGAGTGCAACTAATGTTATCGTATCTACGATCTAGATACTGGATTTTAAGAGCAAAGGCGTTAGTCAAAACATACGTGCATCGCTGTTTGGTGTGCGCTAAGCTGAATGCGAAAGCAAGAACACAAATAATGGGAAACTTACCTAGCGTACGAGTAACACCTGCACGAGCATTCATAAATTCCGGAGTAGACTTCGCTGGACCATTCCAAGTTCTAATGAGTAAAGGCAGAGGGGCGAAGACCACCAAGGCTTATATCGCAATTTTTGTTTGTATGGCCACAAAGGCAATCCATCTTGAGTTGGTCGGAGACTTAAGTTCAGCAGCATTTATCGGCGCATTTAAAAGGTTTTGTGCGCGAAGAGGAAGATGCACTAATTTATGGAGTGACCAAGGGCGAAACTTTGTTGGCGCTAATAAAGAACTGTCCGAAGCCTGGAAGGAAGCTCGCCTACAATTTGATGGAGAAATCGCAGAATCGCTTGCCAATGACGGAACACAGTGGCACTTCATACCGGCTTATTCACCGACATTCGGCGGACTATGGGAAGCCGGGGTTAAGTCAATAAAGTACCATCTGAAAAGAGTACTCAACAGCAACCTAACATACGAGGAGATGGCAACAGTCACGTGTGAGATTGAGGCATGTCTTAACTCACGCCCATTATGCCTAACGGACGATCATACCATGCCACCGATAACACCTGGACATTTTTTAATAACCGAAGCACCAGTTACGATACCACAATTAAGCCTGAAAGACGCCAAAATAAGCAATCTGACCCGCTGGCAGTACACGCAAAAACTCTTAAACGACTTTTGGACCAGATGGCAGCAAGAGTACTTGACCAGACTTCAGCAGAGACCAAAGTGGCTGAAACGAGAAAGAGATTTTAAAGTAGGTGATATAGTGCTTATCAAACAAGACAATCTCCCTCCAGGAAAATGGTCAATGGGGCGCATAACAGACAAGCATCCTGGCTCTGACGGTTTGACTAGAGTCTACAGCGTGAAGAGTGGCGATAACATAACGAAGCGATGTATTACGAAATTATGTGCGTTACCTATTGATACAGAATAGTTTATATTTTAGTTAATTTCCTGCCCCCACCTGTTGTATGTTTTAATTTATCTACGTAATTTAATAAGTAGGCTGTAGACAGCAATTTGTGTTATAATGTTTTGCAAGATAATGTTTTTGTTTAATTTTTTGAAAGGACTTCAATGTCCTTTGGTGGGCGGCTTATGTTAGAACGTTAATGCACCATTATGCGATCAGTCAGTTACAAGTAAATATTACAAGCGAAAGGGCGTGTTTCAATATCCTATACTAGCTGCACACTCGATAAACAACCTTAACACCGCAACACTACTTATAATCTATTGCTTGACTGCAGTCCCACCTGATGGAAAACGGCGACGCAATCGAGGATGGTAACGCACACTAGCCTATTAAAAGCCTATTCACTCTAGTCTTGAAGACATCTACATTATAATCGGGCAGGAAAACCGACGCAGGCAAACTGTTCCAGTCCTTTGCTGTCCTTATTATAAATGAAGAAGCAAATCGCTTAGTCCGGACTGAAGGCACGCTCACCACATATGACATAAGGGTGTGTACGTGTCGTGCGTCTCGTCGTCCGATGATGGAATCAAGTCATGCAATTCCTGCGCATACTCTCCAAAATGCATCCTGTAGAATACCGAGAGGCTGGCTACTCTACGCCTGTGCTCTAGGCTTTGTAAATTGGCCACTACGAACCCTGCATCACCAATAAGCCTCTTAGCACGCCTCTCCACTCTCCACAGTCGAAAGCAGAAAGATGTTTTTTTTTTCAGCACCAGCCCATTTGTGACTACAGTACTCCACACACAACCGGACTTGTGCTGTATATAGCATCAAAAGCTACCCCGGTGTGAAGTACAGGTGGACCTTTGCAAGGTCTAGTAGCTACCTTGGCCTTGGACTCAATGAACCGCCCAAAGTTGTGGTTTGAAGAAATTTCAAAATCCAACAACTGAAGGTGGTTTCCGTATTCAAAGGATACATTCTGAAAATTAGGAGCCAAGATGAACGTACTCCTTTTCAAGGTGAACAGACACGCCTGAGTTTTGGTGGTATTGCCATCACCCCATTCGGGGACTGCCTGAAGTGTGAGATTCGCGTGCCCCACCATGGCTACTCTTTCAGACTGGATAACCTCCTTACTCTCTCTCCACAGTAGTGCTGTCATCTGCATACCCATAGATACCGGACATCAGCAGATCGTTGATATGCAGCAGGAAGAGAGTTACGCAGAGAACTGACCCCTGAGGAACTCCGGCATTAGTCGTCAACGGTTCCTATGAGCAACCGTCAACAACCACTCGGAGTGACCGTTCACTCAGGAAGTCCTTTATCGAGCCGATCAAAGCAGGGGATATGCCGTACGCTGGCAGCTTGTTTAAAAGACTAGCATGCCAAACCCTATCGAAGGCCTTGGAGACATCTAGAGAAACAACAAGCGCTTTCCTATTTTTCTCGAGGGCCTCACCCTATAAGTGATTGAGTGTGTTCCAGAGACACCCTCGTCCGCCATTCTGACCATTGACCGTGAGGGGGACAATAACGAAAGTGTAATGTTAACAACATTGTATTATTTTACGTGAGATATTGTGAAATACTCGTATTTTTAATTCTTAACCTTTCTGAATTAGACTTTTGTTTCTCCCCAAACTTTCGCCAAGAAAAATTGTGTTCCCCAAAATTTTCCCTCAGTTTTCGTTTCCCCAAAAAATTCCCCAATGTTTTTATTTTTCCCCAAAATGGGGAAAAAAACCCCAATCTGGAGACCCTGCCCCGGGAGCTGTGGGGCTCGACCATTTGCCCCATGTGTACTTTACGGGGGAGTGTTGTGTTGTGTTTATGTGGGGTAACCACCGGAACGTACTTCGACCGAGCGGGGTCCATTGTGCCTGCCCTAGCCCTTAGGCTAGTTAGGCATGGCTCTGTTGCTGACTTATCAAAGAGTACCTTAAGGTACCCCACGATTGTGCCAGCTTGGAGCTGTACATAATCATCTGCTGTGGGATAGGCTACCCCCGGATGACTCTACGTCCTGCAAGAGCGTCGCAGCCACACAGTATGTGTAACATCGACTCTTTTTCATCTTTACCGTTAAAATGGTCCGTAAGTGCACCCATTAGGTACCTAATTTGTGATCTGTTTAGGTTTAATAATTTAAGCCCACAGTCCACCCTTGTGCTGGTGAAAGTTTTGGAGTGATTTAGGCCAATCGCTTCCCTGCATTCTTTCGTTTGTTCCTTTCTAGCGTTCGCATACAATGCTTGGTATTATGTTCCATTCGGAATCCATATAAATGGCTCAGGGCCAACTAGATGACTTTGTGAGCCGGCCTTCTCATTCCCCTCGACACCTTCATTTCCAGGTACCTGGGCCTGTGACACCTTCTTTGACTAATTTGGAGACAATTCTGAAGGAGTTAATTGCCTTCAGGAAAAACCATTCAGGCAGCTCTGAATGGTTTTTCCTTTGACATTTCTTCTTAGCATTTCTTTAATACCGGCAAGTATGGCATATGTTTCCGCTTGGAATACTGATACATATTGTTCCATGCTTTGACTGACACTGCAGTCCTTGGAATAAATTCCTGCCCCTGTACCCGACTGCATTTTCCGTCAGTGTACCATGTGAGGTAAAGCCTGATGGAACTCTAGCTCATACGGCAGGAGAGATAGCAGGTTTATTTGCATCTCTCTTTGCCCATAATTCGCGTTTAGACACTGGCAGTGCTATTCCACCACAACTGCCTCATTGCGGTTCGTCAATGGCGGAAGTCCGCATTACAAATAAGGAGGTAATGAGAGCACTGTGTCGTCTAGATGTGAATAAAGCTAGTGGATCTGACGGTATTCCAGCAATAGTACTTAAGGCATGTGCACCCGAGTTGTCTCCGGTATTGACACGTTTGTACCGTCTCTCATTTAAGACTGGAATAGTGCCCAAGTCCTGGAAGCTCGCTAACGTGCAACCCGTGCCCAAAAAGGGCAGTCGTGCCGATCCAGCCAACTATCGGCCGATTTCAATAACCTCCATACTCTGTAAGACTATGGAGCGTATATTGAACTCGCGCCTCTTGGCATACTTAGAACAGAATGATCTCCTCAACGACCGACATTACGGATTTCGCCGAAATCGGTCGACGGGAGACCTTCTAGTTTATGTCACTCACTTATGGGGTGAGGCCCTCGAGAAAAATGGGGAAGCGCTCGCTGTTTCCCTGGATGTCTCGAAGGCCTTCGACAGGGTCTGGCACGCTAGCCTTTTGAACAAGCTACCAGCGTACGGCATATCCCCTGGTCTGATCGGCTGGATAAAGAACTTCCTGAGTGAAAGGTCTCTCCGAGTGGTTGTTGACGGTTGCACATCGGAGCCGTTGACGACTAATGCCGGAGTTTCTCAGGGGTCCGTTCTCTCCGCAACTCTCTTCCTGCTGCATATTAACGATCTGCTGATGCCCGGTATCTATGGGTATGCAGATGACAGCACTATTGTGGAGAGATATATGCCGAGTGCTCGGGCCAGTAAGGATGTTATCCAGTCTGAAAGAGTAGCCATGGTGGAGCGCGCGAATCTCACACTTCAGGCAGTCTCCGAATGGGGTGAAGCCAATCTTGTGAGATTCAATGCCAACAAAACTCAAGCGTGTCAATTCACCGCGAAAAGGAGTCCGTTCACCTCGGCTCCTACTTTTCAGAATGTATCCTTGGAATACACGGACCGCCTTCAGTTGTTGGAAGTTGAAATTTCCTCAAACCTCAACTTTGGGCGGTTCATTGAGTCCAAAGCCAAGGTAGCTGCAAGGAAGCTAGGTGTCCTTTCAAAGGTCCGCCGGTACTTCACACCTGGGCAGCTTTTGATGCTATATAAAACACAAGTCCGGTCGTGTGTGGAGTACTGTAGTCACATATGGGCTGGTGCTGCTAAATGTCATCTTGCAGCTTTGGACTCAGTGGAGAGGCGTGCTAAGAGGCTATTGGTGACGCAGGCTTAGTAGCGGCCAATTTACAAAGCCTAGAGCACAGGCGCAGAGTAGCCAGCCTCTCGGTATTCTACAGGATGCATTTTGGAGAGTGTGCGCAGGAATTTCATGACTTGATTCCACCATCTCCCTTTCATCATCGGACGACGAGACGCACGGCACGTACACACCCTTATGTGGTGAAAGTGCCTTCAGTCCGCACTAAGCGGTTTGCTTCTTCATTTATAATAAGGACAGCTAAGGACTGGAACAGTTTGCCTGCGTCGGTTTTCCTGCCCGATTATAATGTGGGTGTCTTTAAGACTAGAGTGAATAGGCTTTTAATAAGCTAGTGTGTTTTGCCATCCTCGATTGCGTCGCCGCTTTCTATCAGGGGGGACTGCAGTCAAGCACTAGCTTATAAGTGTTAAAAAATATAAAAAAAATGTGAGATCCATCAACCGGTTTGAGTCCCCTTGTCCACTCTTCCCTTGATGGTATGTGCACTCGGTACCTCATGTTAAACATGTACACTGGATTTATCTTATCACGGGGCATGTCCATTAGATCATAGAGATCTTTCACGGGATCCAATAAAGTGTGTTTTGTGCAGGGCTTGGATTCTAGGCTCCTACTTTTGCAAGTAACCTTATCAATTAATAAACTGGTTTCAAGTTCTCGTGTTCACGTTTTGGTAGGTACATTCAAGCCCAAGGCAGAGAGTAGTTCTGGGCTGTCATATACGACTTGACAATAAACCCTGTAAAAACTACTGAAAGCGGGTGGAAACCCGGTACTTTTAGTCCTCCAGAAGTTATTTAATTCCGTCTTAGTCAGGGGCACTGCGCCTGTAGCATTGCACAGAAGTGTGGTAGATGATGGACGGGCCCGTTGGTCTAGTGGTTAGTGACCCTGTCCGCTAACCGATGGGTCGTGGGTTCGATTCCCACCAAGTGTCTGGGTGTTATTTATCTATTTAAGTATGTATTTACAAAAATAAAATGTATATAAGTATTAGTATCAGTTGTCTGGTTTCCATAATACAGGCTCTGCCTAGTTTGGGATCAGATGACCGTGTGTGGATGTGTGTCCCAAGATATTATTATATTATTATGTTTCATTTTTTTAAATGTTATATCATCTTATTAAAGAATTATCGTATCCCTATCTCACTCCTGAGCCGCGTTTATTTTATTTTATTCAGGAAACAAACAGTCATGCAAGTAAATCGTAATACAATAAATGGTAGTAAACAAAGACTAACGAGTTCCATAAAATGTTACTGTGTGTATACAATTACAAAAACAAGATATTAGTTAGCTAAGTAAAACAACTTGCTTAAACAATGAAATAAGCTGAGTATTACAAAATTAGGTACTAGGCATTAAAGTTAATTGCTTCTTACGCATTTTTACAAGGTATACAAGCTGTTTTCGTCTTGAACACAGGTTTAATGACTTCCAGCATCCCGAACAAACCAGCTGAAAAGGCTATTGACCGTAGACCCAGGGGCGTATTTACCCTAGGGCCAAGGGGGGCATGGCCCGGGGCGGCAGGCTTCGAGGGGCGTCGCGAGCCGCACCTCGCTTAGCTATGTGCGTCTTTCGTTTTGGTTTTATATGATTGAAGGATTAAAAAACCTACATGATTAACTAAAACTAAAACTCATTTGGTTTAACTAGTCGGGAATTCGGGATATTTCACTTTCAACGTTGGTGCACGTGTAGTTTTTGTACAAATCCAGCGAAAGACGGTGGGGCGGCGCATGCCACGTCGTTGGTGACTATTTGTTGGCCATGTGGTGGCCGTCACCCCGCCGCCGCCGCCGCCTGCGCCAGGTGTTTTCAATAAAATTAATGAAGCGACAATCGACTTCAATCTTCACTCACTCGACTTCAATCACTTGACGGAAAGCAACAATTTTATCTAGGATAGTAAAGCTCTTTAGGTTATAAAACCCTATTTAATCTAGCCTTGAAAACACACACATAATTCTAATTGACTGGGCAACTGGCAGGAAAAACACGCTATTCCTGTTCTTATTTATGCATATTGTAAATGACGAAGCAAATTGCTTTGTCCGTTCAGATGAGAAGTTCACAACGTAAGAGTGTGTAGCTAAGCCGTGCATCTCATTATTCGGTAATAGAAAGGAGAAGGTGTAAATGTAAAAATCCTGAGCATACTCTCCGAAATGTATGCTGTAGAATACCAAGATATTTTTTTTCTTATTTTGTTGTAATCCTCATGAATACTCATACCGGTGTAGCAGTGAGGGTGATGTAATGGCATGTCATGAGATGACATCACTCATACTGACTAAAACTCCATGGTGTACTCATCCCGTTATGTTGGCGGGCCCTGTGTGACTCGACCCAGTCCTGCCAGCGGCTATTCGTACGTCTGTGGGTGTTAAGGACGTGTGCGGATGTATAAGGTCCGCAGACTCTCATCCGGTGGCTTGCCGAGACACTTTAGCATTGCATCCTCCGCGATCATTTGTAACTGTGCAGTGCACAGGTAACAGTTCATCCGCTCTTACTGCCTGCGCTGCCTGGCTACAGGGATATAAGGTCAGCATTAGCCCGCCTTTTGCACGCCCCTCTGCGGCATCGAGGACCAACGAGGGGATCACTCTCTCTCTGATCCGCTCCGCAGCTTCCTTCTGCGACATAACGCTCTCACACAAGGAAACTACCGCCAACCACGCCCTATCACTCCCTACCATGGCTTTCACGGCTGACAACGACGGGTCGGCCCCAATTGCGGCGCGGTGACTACGCTTCGCCGTTGACGCCTTGCACACCTCGAGTGTATGTTGCGCCCTATCTCCAGCGCAACCACACTCATGGCAGCTCGGGTTCTCTTACCTTACGATTGTCTTATGAAGGTCCTGCCGAAGCAAACGTGTTCCGACAGAACCAGCACGAGCCGGAAGGTGAGCGTGCCGTATTTTCGCCGATATGGTAAATTATGGCTGACATGGCTTAACTCCACCACTCATTCAAGCGACCGCACAATGGCGTAGTCCTGTGCGTCCCTTCACCACCGCTGAACTTTACGACGAGGTGCACCGCCCTGGCTTTGCGCTTCTTTGTTCTGCTGGTAAACTGTGGTCAGCACCTTCGCCTCCAAGTCCCAAGGTAGGAGGACCACGCCTCACATAAAATTATGCGGTATCTGCGTAGGTATTACCCAGACCACCATAACCTTCTGTGGTCATTGCAACGGAGCCTTGGTTTTGATAGTCAGGGTGTCCTCCCACACTGGCGCACTATAGAGGGACATCGGTCATACTGCGCATATAAAGGTGTCGACAACTATCACTCGGGCCGGAACCGCGACGGATCTGGTGGTATCTTAGGGCCTCCGTTACTCATCTGAATCGTGTGTTGAAAGCATTGGCGATGTCAAGAGACACCAACACACCGCCCCTGAGACACTGCCTCATCCGAGAGAGCCTTGACGCGAAGGATCACGTTTGGCTGACTCTCTCGGAATCGGTTTTCTTTTTTTTATTTCTTATATCTTTTAGAATAGAATAGAATAGAAATAAATTTATTTAACGACGTAAAATAACAATTGGTAGGTACACATAAAATAAAAACAATCAGTCGTTAAAAAGGAGCCCACTCAGCATTATGCCGCGACACCTATTTGGCATCACGACGCTGGTCTTCCGTGGTTCTTTTCCACCACTATTTCCTCTCCCGGTTTCCCCATTCAATAGATTGGTGGATAGTATTAACATGTACTTGCTTTTTAAACGACTTTAAAAAAGGAGGAGGTTCTCAATTCGTGTGTATATATTTTTTTTCTATGTATGTTCTCGCATAACTCTGGCAATTATGAACCGATTTGCAAAAATCTTTCTTCTATCCATTCTTTTATCCATTGATTGGGTCCCATAAAAAAATATTGCTTACGATTAAGTAGTACCTGAAAAACAAGAATGGTGACTGCGCAGGAAACCTGCAGGAAAGCCTATAAGATGACTTTATTTCGCTTTTTAAGGACAAAAATGGTCATAACTCTGGAAAATATTTACCAATTTCAATGATTCTTTTTTTATTCGAAAGAAGAGACTGTAATGAATCTGTATGAATCTGTATGTATGAATTTTATCACAACCGGATAAGAACTTCCTGGAGGACCATGAACGATGTAGAGGAATTTATCTGGTAAAAAACATAAAATTGATGTTCTCCATTACTCTGACAAATATGAACCGATTTCGATGATTCTTTTTTTATTCGATAGAGTAAACTACTATGATGATTGCATGCAAATTTCATTACGACCGCATAATTTTTTTCTGAAGAAACATGAATTATGTAAAACTATGTAGACGATAATATGTAACCTACCTAGATCATTTTACCGTCTTCGATGGTTCAATCTTTATGTATGAAAATATCACTAAAAAGTTTAAAATAATAAAAGTTTAAATATTATTGAAGTTGGTGCCAAATTTACACAGCCGGTAAGCTAACACCAACTTCAATAATATTTAAATTATTTTATACTTTTCAGTGATATTGAAGTCGGTTCATTTTTTTTAAATATTTTATTTCTTTGCTATATGCGCGGGCGCCCAAGGCGCGGGGCCCGTAGCATTTGTGGACTCCTGCTATATGGCTAATCGTCCACTGCCCGAAGCAGAGAGTGAATGCCATAAAACTCAAAGTATACCAATCGGGTATACTTTCGGATCTGGTGTGTTTGGTCTATCGAAAAAAAATATGTAAATCTGTAATATGTTAAATTCTAGTTTCTTTTCCCATACTAAAGTAAGGGGCGGCAAATCCTAATGGCCCAGGGCGCCAAATTCTTAAATACGCCTCTGCGTAGACCAGTATCATCTGTCATTTTGTCGCCTTTGTGGACTACGACAACATTGAGATATTATGTACTACGAAAAAGCCTTCAATTCAATAGATACCTGGACGGTATTGGAGTCCCTCTAGCGATAATTCTGGGGAGTTCCCTACTAACTCTACTACTAGCCCATACTACCCCGATTCATAAAAAGGTGACTTAAGTGACGTTACCAATTACAAACCTATTCCAATTTTATTAACCCCCGACCAAAAACGAGGGGGGAGTTATAAGTGACGCCTATATCCGAAAGTCTGTCTGAATGTATGTCTGTCTGTGGCATCGTAGCGGCCCAACCAGTGAACGGATTTGAATGCGGTTTTTTATTATTTGAATGCTGGTATAATTCAATTCAATTCGTTTATTATGGCAGTAATATGGGTAGATACAGAGGGTTTTAGAAATAAACATGCTTGATTCACCATATTCAGCCATTGAGGCATGCAATTAAGTATAAGCGAGATGGTTCTTAGCTATGTTTCATGAAAATCGGTCCAGCCGTTTGAAGACCATCAGCTCTTTTCCGAGTCGAGGTAGGGATTACAGGTCGACCACACAAGGGTTATAGGTCTTGTGCTTCCGCACTGTGCGTTATCCGCGTATCGCCCAAACCACCGTGACCCTCTGTGGTCGTTGCAGCGGGGTCTTGGTTTGGCAGTCAGGATGTCCGCTCAAACCGGCGCGTCATAGAGGGACAACGTCTGTACTTCCCCGATATACTACTTATAGGGGATGGCAACTATCACTCAGGGTACCGAATCGGCAGGAGACGCAGCTACTGCCGAATCGAGCACTCGCAGACCGAATCGGCTTCGGCTAGACCCTTGAAATGAACGACGAACCGCCATTTCGGGTCTGGGACAAGACCTAAATATTTCATTTGGTTCCCGACTTCGATCGTGACACCTTCGGCGGCTGTTCCGGCCACTGAGGGCGGTCTCTTCCTAGGTTCTTCAGAGCTACCTTCAAGCCCAGTCATCGAATTCTGTAGACTACATTTCCCACACCGGTTTCAGCCAGAGATGCTGCCTCGCCAAAGCTGACTCCCTGCGCACAGACCAGTCATCTGCGTAAAAAACGAGCTAGAGCCCGCGGTGTAAATAGCAGTGGAGCACCCAGTCATATGCGATGCATTTCTAGAGGAGAAGGCCAAGCACCAAACCCTTCAAAACATCACATGCCAATCACATGACACTCCGGTCCTCAAAATATGACTACCCGCCTTAAATAGGCCGAGACCTTATGGTATCTCCGTCAAGCATCTGAATCGAAGTATGTTGAAAGCATGCCGCCCGCCCTGAGATATAAAGTACCTTATCCGAGAGGGCCTTGACGCGAAAACGCGAAGAATCGCGTGTATGTTCGACCGACCCTCTCGGAATCCGTATTGGGCGTCGGAGGGAGACTCGGGTACTACTTTTTTATAAGAAATTAGCGAATTAGACTATCAACAGAAAAGCGTTTCTGCCATACCTATTATTGGAAACAAGTTTAATAGTAAAAATCTAAATATTGAAGGGACCTTCAATCTAGTAACTTCCGTGGTGCCTTACAGGTGGACTAACTAGTTGGTGCACCTGTAAGAATCTTTCGTTCTGAGGTTACATCGACCTGTGTGATTTTTACTTGTCTCCCGCTTTGCAAAGGAGGGAAGTGGAATTTATACTCCTATATACTTTTCTAATTAAATTTGTTGCGGGTTCCAAGACAATTTAGCGTTTCCCCGGGACTCGCCGAGGGTCAAACCTTGGTGTCTTCACTGGTAGATCCTGGCTAACAGGAGTCGCAGTGGTGGGCATGAGTGGTGGGATTAGTCCCATTATCAACAGAAAACTATTCTAAATGGTCGAGTTATACGAACAGCTTGAAGCTCAGAGTAAGGGCTATTTAACTTCTTTAGAAAGGACAGGCTTAAAGACAATATAGGCATCTAGATACTCTTCTGTAAGTATTGTATTCTCGTGTTATCAACATCACAATATGATGCGGCCATGATCACTTTTAGAATCACTAAAAAAGAAAGATAATTTTATTTGACTGATATAAAACTACGTATTCCAAATTGACGGTAGATTGTATAAACATTATCTATTAGAGTACTTGTTTTTTTTTTCTTTGCTATATGTGCGACCTCCAAGGCGCGGGGCCCGTAGCATTTGTTGACTTCTGCTATATGGCTAATCCGGCACTGTATTTATGTTTCTTTCTGTGTTACTTTTTTGTTAAATGTTTACGGTCTTATTCATAAAAAAAAGCTTATCAAAGGTTTTAAGCACTGATTAGTTATAGTGTTCTATAGGGTTATAAAACGTTCTATAAAGTTGCTTATTATAAACGTTTCATAAACCATCTATAACTAATACGTCTCTATAGAACGTTTTTCAATCAAAGTATTGCCATTATAATGAAGTTGGTCAACAAATTGACCGAATACACCCAATCGCCCACAGATAATATGTGTCTACACACCGCCTAGGTGTGATCATAGACATTATTACAGATTATAAAACATTTTATTGTCTAATGTCTACAAAATGATGACGACTGTCGATTTGACGGACGTGTTGGTCTAGTAGTTGGACACCCTGGCTGCTACCCAATAGCTCGTGGGTTCGATTCCCGCTAAGTGTCTGGGTGTTATTTATCTATTTAATTATGTATTTACAATAAAAAAAGTACTTATATAAGTATAAGCATCAATTATCAGGTTTCCATAGTACAGGCTGTGCCTAGTTTGGGAACAGATGACCATGTGTGTATTGTCTCAGAATATTTATTTATTTATTGTATTTATGACGACATGCGGAGTTCGTCATACATCCATCGATCATTGTCATTGTTATTGGATTGTTAATGTTTGTTTGGTAATGTTGTAACAAGCGCGTAATATTAACTAACCTAAAATAAACTAACTTAAATTAAAATATATTAAATTGTATAATAATAATAAAATAAACGTTAAGTACTGAATAAAATAATAAAACATAATAGTTTGTATAGGCCGACCGTTTATAGCATCGATATACTATACCAACTAAAGTCTGTACCAATCAAGACCGAAAATTTTGTAAACAAACAATCACTTAACTTAACATCGTCGATTACACAATTATATCACCATCAATACACTCAAAACTGATGTCAGAACCTTCGAAAATACTGTATCTTTTATTTAAAACTTGTTTTGGATTGAAATTGTAACATTTAAATGGAAAAATATTAAATTATTGAAAAAATACAATTTCTATCGTTTTTTTTTTACAAAAGCTCTAGTGAAGGGGCGATGTATATGAAATCCACAGACTATTAAACGATATTGAGTGAATGAAAAACAGACTAAGGGTGCGTTCCACTTAGCGTTCTCAACGATCACGCTCACGATTGTAGTTCTTCCCGTTCCACTTGCTTGTGAGCGTTACTGTCGTAAACTCAAGTGGAATGGACTATAGAACGTTTTGAGCGTGGAGGTAAATAATACAAACGGCGAGTTAGTAAAAAGAAAGCAAAACATTTAAGAGGTTAGATTATAATCTGTAAGTCTTGAAAATAAACTTAAATAACTACTGCTTAAATCGATTTATTTTGAAAAAAAATATGATTGATTTTTTTATATATAATATTATTGGTGTCTTCAATTAATTTACGTTCAAATGTAATTAAAATGTCTTTTGCTGAAGAAAAGTTCACTTCTAGTAAAATATCTCTGTCCGCATGAAATAACGTAAGTTTGATGCTTTGAGTTCTAAAAATGCAGCTAATTTTCATCACTACGAACCACCTTTTTAGATGACGACGACCCGTCGTGAGCTTTTCGCAGCTACCACAACGATCGCGGTCGTTATGTGGAAAGACTAAACGAGCATTTTGATCATTGTGGGCGCTAAGTAGAATGCACGCTAAGTAGAACTGCTGTTCAGTTCTAAGGAATTTAGCCTAAATAAATTATGAATATTTATTTATTTCTGTTCCTATCCGTCTAAAATTAGAGCCACATCAAATACTCTTTTTACAAATCGCAAGACAATATATAACGTTCCGGTTAAAATAATCGGAGATAGCTCCGAAATTGGTGGAAGGAAAATTCTGAAATAATTACAGGATATAAATGTTTATGCTAAGATTGCAGGAATAATAAAATTATGTTTCTGAATATAACGGTTTTTATTAAACGGTTTTATTTAGCTTTAAGATACCCGATACTAAAGACGTTATGATTAACGTTAATATTATTTAACAATACCCAAAATTAACGTAAGATTATTTATTTATGTTTTATGGTTCTTTACATTTTATTAAAGATATTATATATTACCGTTAACGTTTTCAAGAACATGGTAAGATTTATTCCATTGAATTAAAAACTATCCATTCACTCATTCGTTCAAAGTTGTAATATGCAATGGGGACATCACTAAAACTGTTAAAGGTCATTGACGTTCCTTTGTTTACAAAAATTTTTGTCTTGATTGGTACAGACTTTAGATTAGCTGTCACGACCCGAAAAGTGGTCACGAAAATAGAGCTACGCTGTCGCTCAATTTCAAATTAGTACGAGCCGACAACAGGATGTATCGAAATTCCTTATTGCGCGTTTATAAACTGTCCAAATAATATAATACTTATCGTAATACTAAAATTGCAGATGGAGATTTTTTTTTTCGTTTCGTGTTCTTATTACTACTAGTTTAAATAATAAATATAAGTAAGATATCATTATAATACGAAATAAAAAATATTTATTTGATATTTTCTCCGCTAGTAATTCGCAACTGCCATGCCGAGACTGACAAAATTAATGTTGCCGATAGGCGTGTCGCCACTGTCTATACGAAACTGTTAAACTACACGTCATTACCATAATAAAAAAGTTAGTTCTCATTTTTGCCACCAGCACGGATAAGTTTGTAAGTCAGTACACACACAATGGAAACACACTTGTTTTGAACCTTATTTTATATTGGTTAAGATTTTCTTTTAAATGAGTACATTTTTGTTTAAGTCAAAACAACTACTTTTATTCGTATAGCTTTGGCGGTTTTATTGATTTTTCTTTGTCTCCGATGTAAAGGTTTTATGTGCCAACATTACTGCATACAGAATTAGACTTTATTACTACATGTGAAGGCTTCTATTAGTCCGACGTTCCGAATTATTTAAAACTATTATCTACAATTTCTAGCTACGTGTATAGTTGTGTAAGTATATGTAACCGCGACCACATTTTCGATGTCATTTTGTTCGTGACAGCTAATCTAGTTGGTATAGTATATCGATGGCCTATAGTGTGTATACTGCTATTTTGATTTCTTACGAAATTGAACGGATATGAAACCTGTATGGGCTAGAACTCTTTGCCTTCCCAATGAGGCTCAACTAAACAAAAAAATTGAACTGATGGATGTGACACTGACACAAATGTCATTTTCTTAATAATTAATAATCAGCTGTTGAAAGTTGGCCATTTTTTACCTTATATCACGCTTTTATAGCACTGATATAGTAGGGGTCTGCCCTCTATAACTTTACAACATAGCTAAAGAACGTTTTAGTGCTAAAATGCGTTTATGAATAATACTTTTTTGAAAATCATACTATAACGAGCCTATAAGTGTGTGATAACTTTTTATGAATAAGACCCTTACGTTAATGTGTAACATCCAGTTTAGTGAACTAATAAAATAATCGGAGCTTATGATTTGTCTGCACTTCTGCATTTTTGAACGGAATTAAGGCATTATTACTGTTCTCTCAGTCTACAAAACCAGGGGCAAATAAAACTCAGTTTACCCCGGAACGCATACAATAATGTTCATATCAGCAAATTGCAACCAAAAACGAAGGATGTTATCAGTATTAATGGCATAATAGTTTTAAAATTATATGTGATCTCATGTACTGCATACGTAAGATGAGACCTTGATAAACAATTCTAAAACGTATTGCCCCGTCTTGAATTTGTACGATTTTGTTCACTTATTATTTTACTTACATAGGGACTTTGACTTTAATAATAATTTGTTATTGTACCTACTTCTACACAACAGGAAACAAAACGATAGTGACCAAAAATAAACAACGCCATCTAGTAAGGTAAAAGACAATTACGAATGCTCTGCTGCACATTATTTTCTGTTATCCTATTTGAACATACCGCCCGCCAAGGACTAAGTAGTCCTTCAACAAGTCTTAGCTATATACATAGCGCCACCTATTTAGTTTGAGAAATGTACATCTGGAAGTGGTGATATACCGAGTAAACTACTAAGCTTCCGTAATTCTAAACAATTTAAAAGAACGCAATGCACTGTATTTAGAAATAACAAAAAACATACACTTCCAGCTAACAAAAAAACACTAAATAAATCAAATTAAAACCTAATTATAAAAATATTTTATAACATTCATCGAAGTTCATCATGCACAACATCGATGTGCACAACCGAATACTTCTTATTACATTTATTTATTCATCGTTGACGGCAATAGCAGCTTACAAGTTGGACGTTTAATTAAAGAGGTTTTGTAATGCAGTGTGACTACTCGCGTTAAGTTATCTTTTTCTGGATGAAGGTTTACTACCTTGCCTTAAAGCCATTTATCAGGAGGCAAATTGTCTTCACGTACCAAAACTGCGTCACCTATCTTTAAATCTGGAATTTGAGTCTTCCGTTTATACCTTTGGAAAAAATGAGTCAGATACTCGCTGGACCATCGCTTCCAAAAACATTGTAGCATACGTTGTGTAAGCTGCCACCGACGTAACTTGTGATCAGGAACAGTTAATAATGACTCACCCACTAAAACATGACTTGGCGTCAATGGGACAGAGTCATTAGGATCCGTACTTGCAAGAGATATAGGTCTAGATTTCAAACAGGCCTCAATTTGCGATAGAACTGTGGCCAATTTGTGCTCTTGATCCCTGCTTCCCACAAAGCTCTAAAGTTAGGGGCATGAGGAAGAATAAAGTGCCATTCTGTGCCATTGTTGGCTAAAGACGATGCAACTTCAGCGGTCAACGTAGAGCGTTCACTAGAGAATAAGCGTTTTAATTCATTCGATGCACCAACAAAATTTGTACCATTGTCGCTCCACAAATGGTTACATCTACCTCTTCGTGCTACAAAACGTCTAAGGCCTCTGCTACGAATTTTGCGGGCAGCGTGGCGGCGGCGGCATGCGGCGCGGTCGGACACCGGCTGCGCCGCTTTTTTCGAGAACCGGTCCATTTGATTTTGCCGCCGCCCCGCTGCCCGCAAGATTCGAGGCAGAGGCCTAAAGGCAGCTAAAAAACCTTCCGTAGGAAGATCCTAAGTAAGTGATATGAGTAATAAAATCTACATATTATTACCGAAAGTACTAGGGTAGCATAAAAATGCAGGTGCAAAATCTTGTGTCATCATATGAATGTGGTTTAGAGCTAACATGTTTATACTAGAAGTACCAGGGAAGCATAGGACATAAGGAAGAGTCTTCAAGTCCACCTCCAATCCAATGTGATTTTCAACTACGTGCAGGATATACCTACTGAGGATCCATATCCTCAGTAGGTATATCCTGCACGTAAATAAATATGGTAGCTACTACTCAATAGGTACCATTACCTATTGAGTAGTAGCTAACATATTTATAGCAGAAGTACCAAGTAAGCACAAGATACAAGGATATCTCGCCTCATGATACATTCGTTACCCTCCCAGCCCTCACCTCTTGATTCGCGACACCAATCAAAACCAATAAGCCAGACATACTCTGAATATCACAAGACGTGAGGACTCCTCCATAAGTATTATGCTAACCTGGTACTTCTACTATAAACATGTTAGCTCTAAACCGCATTCATATGCTCACACAAGAATAAGGACCTGCTTTTTTATGCTACCCTAGTACTTTCGGTTATAATATGTAGATTTTATTACTCATTTCATTTAACCTAACCTAATTAATAATACATTTATCTAACCTACTCGATTTTATTTGAATTATTTTTATAGCAGTGGTGACGTTCGTAAACATATTTGTCTCAGTTGTCGCCACTGGCAACAAATGAGACGTTTATTTCCCATTTATCACCAGTGGCAACAAGCCTGTGGTGACAACTGGGAAATAAACGTCGCATTTGTCGCCACTGGCGACAACTGGGAATATTTTTCCCATTTGTCACCAGTGGTGACAACTGGGAATAGACCTAAATAATGTTGTTATATTGAAAATAAATGGAATAATAATATAATAATACCAGCTCTCGTTTATGTCCCATTGTTGGGCACGGACCTCCCCTTATGATGAGGGGGCTCAGGCCATAGTTCATGCCAAGTGCGGATTGGCGGACTTCACAAGTCATTCGAAAGCTAGTTAAGCTTTCTCAGACGTGCAGGTTTCCTCACGATGTTTTTTTTTCACCGAAAGCTAGTAACAATCGCACAAAGATGATTCTCAAATGATCAATTGAAGAAATCAGAGGTGCGAGCCGCGGTTCGAACCTGCTCAATTCGATTCCGAGGCGAGAGTTCGCCCACTGAGCAGTTACTGATATTTATTTATATAATTATTACTATTACTATTAGGGATTTCGATTAAAAGAAAGCAGTAAAGTAGAATCAGTTTATTTTCATCGACTCGAGTGCAGCACAGAATTAACGCAGATACGTCATACCGTCTCAGAAGCACTCGACCCGACTCGATGCGGGCGGGACTCGCGACAGACGACGGACCCTCCACCCACCCATGGCCGCGCCGACCGCCCCGTCATATAGGCCGCATCGCGGGAGATGCGCGCGGTATTGCTCCGTGGCTCTGGTCACCGCGCGCAGTTCTTGACTCCCTACAAATTATTTCTACGCCCGTGTTCCTTGTCGTCACTCTCCCCTTTCTGGGGCGGACAGCACGCGTGACGGACTCCGTCGCCGGGTGTATCCACCATCTAACTCTCCTCTCTGTTCCTTCGGTCGAACCACTCATGCGCGAATCTCCGCAACCTCCTGAAGTTCTCCGGTGTGCTCACAAGATCCGCGTAGTACCTCATCGCGCGCGATACCATTCATCATCTCTTCACGCAAGTCCTCATACAGGGGACGGGCCCACACAAGATGATGCAGGTCCTCATCTTCCATACCGCATGCACACAGACTATCTTCCACTAACCGCATCTCATTCAGCCGCTTCGCAAAACATCCGTGCTCCCTGAGGATCTGAGACGACGGACCGAAAAAATTAGGAGTTCAGAGTCGACGATTCCGCGTTCGATCTCAACCGACGCGCGCGTCCGTTCCTATCGCAGGGCGAGTCGAGCCGGCCGTGCGAGCGGCTCGACGCGTACATGGCCGAGTTGTACGAGGGCCGCGCGGGCGCCGGCGCCGGCGCCGACCGCGCCGAGCAGCTGGCGCTGGCGCACGCGCAGCTCATGTACGAGCGCTGGCGCCGCGACGCGCACGCCGAGCGCAACCGCCGCCTGCTGGGCCGCTGCCGGCAGGTGCGCGCGCTCGAGCTGCACAACGCCGCGCTGCACGACCGCCTGCGCGCCGCCACCCGCGAGCGGGACGAGCTGCGCGCGCGCCGCGACCCGGCGCCCGCGGGGCACGCCACCGCCGCCGCCACGCCCGCCCCCGGCCTCGACGCCGCGCTCGCCGCCGAGCGCGCCGCTCGCCTGCGCGCCGAGGCGGCGCTGCGCGAGTCCGAGGCGCAGCGCGCGCTCGACGCCGCCGAGCTGCAGCGCACGCGCGGCGAGTCGTTCGAGGCGGCGCGCCACGTGGAGGCGCTCGCGCGCGCCGCGCTCGCGGCCGAGCGGCGCGCCGAGCACGTGCGCCGCCTGCGCCGCGAGGTGCTCGTGCTGGCCGAGCGCGACGCGCGCCTGTCGGCGGCCGTGCGCGCCGGCGCCGGACCCACCCCCGCCGAGCGGTCCGCCGCCGCCGAGCGCGCGGCGCGGGACGAGCGCGGAGCGCGCGCGGCGCTGGCCCGCGCCGAGGCCGAGGCGGAGGCGAGCGCGGCGCGCGCCGAGGCGGCGGCGGCGCGCGCGCACGACCTCGAGGCGGCGCTGGCGGCGCGCGACGCGGCGCTACAGGAGCTGAAGCGCAGCGCCCGGCTGGCGGGGGAGGAGAGCGCGGCGCGCGCGCGCGCGCTTCAAGACAAGTACGCGGCGCTGCTGCGCGTCGTGCGCGCCACCGAGGCGCGCCGCCTCGAGCTGCTGGCGGCCGCCCCCGCCGCGGCCCCCGCCCCGCTCCCGGGCCGCAGCTAATCGCAAGAGGCGCCGCGGTCGGAAGCGGCCCGCCGCGTGCTCGGCGGTGTACTGCGGGCAGGAGTCCACTTGTGGGTCGACGAGCGCGGAGTGGTGCGCGCCGTCGTGTGCGTGACGATAGTGCTGCGACCGGTGTAGACGCGACCGCTCGGTGAACTGCGCGTCGAACGCGAGCTCGCCGTCCATTCGATATCGATGTATCGCTTCATAGTTTTGTCATCGTCGAGAGACTCGTCGATCGCTTAATATTTGTAAGTGTAATTGAAGGAATGAATAAAACTATGTTTTTCTTTCGAATTAGTCTTTATCTAAAATCCACGTCGGGGCGCGGCGCGATAATGATACGTCGTACATGGTATATTTGGTAGAAAATTCACAACAAAGTATAATATAAATAGTTAAAATATCAACAAACTCTTATTTACAATGTACAAAATATACAAATAGGTACAAAAGAATCAACAACATAATTATGGCTACGTTACACTACGTCACGCTTGTCACGCTAGTCACGCTACGTCACGCTAGTCACGCTAGTCACGCTACGTCACGCTAGTCACGCTACGTCACGCCACGCTAGGGCAGCGGCTCGACGTAGTTCTCGGGCACGAGGCCGCTCTTCCCGTTGAGCGTGCCCCGCAGCCAGCCCGGCTCGCCGGACGCGTGCACGTTGGTGATGATCTGGTTCGGCTCGAAGGACAGCTCGCCCTCGCTCTCGCCCAGGCACGCGTACAGCGTGCGCACGCGCCGCCCCCCTGCCCCCGCGCCCGGAGTGGGGGCGGGAGGGGGGGACGCGCTCTGGCTCGACACCGACTCCGCCGAGCTGCTGCTCGACCGACCGGCGCCTGCAAGGTGTTCATAGACATTCATTTTATTGTTTTTTTTTTGTTTTGGGAATGATAGACGCTGTTGGCCGCAGATGGCCATTACAGCTTCACCGGACAATAGGAGGCGAGCGCTTAAAGCGGTCTAGTCTTAACGGCAGAAGTACATTTTATTGTTTGTAGTTCTACATATCACCACCGAGCGTATACATTATCACTGATAGATCGCAACATCGCCTATGCCCTGGATCGTCGAAGTGGTGCAAGTCATCGAGTCCCAAAAAATAATGCCACCAGTGACGAGACAATCGAGACGTGCGACTGCACGCAGGCATCGGTCGCTCGCTTGAGCTCGCTTGAGGTCGGCAGTTCCACCGGCCACCGGACCGCGACAATGTTTACATCTTGTTTTTCTTTACAAGATCAAAATCGTAGCAACAAATGTATGCACACAGGAGTGGTGGCCAGTCAGACAATCGGGTCAATATGTTAATCAATTGTACCAATTCGCTGTCGTCACGATACGAGCTTCTTTTCGTTTGTGGAGGAAACATTGAAAAGGTACAACACGGTCTCCGCCGGCGCAGAGGCCGCGCTGTGGGGTCGTTATCCAGCGCAACCTCCGCGCTGGCCTCCACCCTCGCTATGGATAGACTGCGGCCACTCCGCGCGGCCCTCGCCCGCCTCGTCGCTACTGTACCTACATGGACGGACGGTTCATTGCACACAGGCTCTTAACCTAGCATCTAGTAAAACTGTGCCATAACTGTCGGTTGGTGTAGTCATGTAGTGGTGCTCGGGGTGTGTGTGTGAGTGTGTGTGTGTACACGTCCGTACCTCTGTGTGCGAGGGGCGCGAAGTGCTGCAACAGCTGGTGGTGGTGCGGCGAGTAGCGCGCGCAGGCGCCGCCCGCGGCCTGGCCGCACAAATACAATACTATTATTATTATATCGGGAATTTAGCATCTACATTGACTGCACAAATGCAGAAAAAAACTACCGCGCGATATGTATGAATGTAAAAAGTACTCACGATATCATTTCGGGAAGAGATCGGCAGAGACGTCGGCGATGTTCTGTAACAACATTACAATCGACGTGAGAACAGTGATGTCATGTTCTATTGCATCCATCCCTGGAGCACGCGAACCATGGGACGCTGTCGTGATCCATGTTGCGGCGTGTTCGGGAGTCCTGCACGTGCATTACGTTATACTACGGCCACCTAAACACCGTGTCGCAGTGGGAAACCGCTTGTTTTGCAAACCGGAGGTCGCGGGTTCGAACCCCGTGGGGAGCACTACTTTGCGTAGTCGTTCCTTACTGGTTAGGATAATGCAGACCGATCACCTAATCTATACTTATAATAAAACTGTAACAGGTCCAATTCTGTACATTGAAGATATTTTGAAAATTATATTTGGAGGGCATTCTATAACCGATACTGAGGCCGAAAATGTATTTTTTTTAATTTTTGTCTGTCTGTCTGTCTGTATCACGGCTGCGCATCACGCCGAAACTACTGAATGGATTCAAATGAAACTTAGCATGATTTGAGCTCTTACTACGAGGTAGGACATAGGATACTTTTTATCCCGTAATCTAGCACGGTTCTTTTGGGAGAGGGGATTAAAGTCAAAATGGGTACTTGGTTATACGCTTGGTCCAATTTTATCCATTTTTATTTATAATATAATAAATATTAGTAAGGGAACACTCATACAGAGTTGTTATCAAGGTTTTGTAATCGATCGGGTTAAGCAACGTTAGGTAAGGTCACTAAATAGATGGGTGACCGTTTAACGCCATTTGAACTAAACGGGTCCGTGCTTCGGAGAGCAAGTAAAAAGTGGGTCCCAGTTTTTAACCGATTATAAAAAAGGAGGTTATGTATTCGATGCGAATGTCTGTTATTAAAAAGTTTAGTTAACTTAAAAATAGCGCATGCGGAGCTGCGTGGGTCAGCTAGTTCTCTATAAAGTTAGGTGATCCATGTAAAAAGTCGGTCCTGCGCCTGACCTCTCCCCGGCGTATCAGTCTTCCGTCCCATCGGATTATGAGAGGTAACGGAAGAGAGAGTACACTCGTGTCTAAGTAAGCACTCGTGCACTATTGTGTCTCCCGCGACTCCGCGACTCCGCGTAGATGGCTGCGCTGGTGCAGCTGTGAGCTCGGAGGACATTGTTGTTTATTATCTATTACGGTCACGCACCACGTGTTATTTTGTGTTCTTGGTACCTATGCACTTACATATGAATTTGTATTTAGTTTTATTAACATAAAAGAACGTGACAAATATTTCAGAGTATAAACTGCAGCATAATCTTTATCTTAATACTGTATTATTTATAAATGACGGCAACGTCGGCAAGTATAACACGCACAGGTAGCAAAATGAACACAACACCAGTTACGAGCGAAGCAAATGTATACCAACCCGGCGATCACAAATCCAGAGAGGCAGATAATCATTTTGCACCAGACAACACATAGAATGATGTAGGAAACGCGCGCACAACGATGCGGCCAAAACAACGAGGTGCGCGCGTGTCGAGGCGCGCGGCGCGACTGGCGGCCGACTGATATCTCAGGTCGATATATACAGACAGGCGGGCGCAGACAACACGGACACGCGGCCATCAGAAAAAAAAACCAGCCAGCTGAGTGGCGGCCCTCGGGGCGGCGGCCAGATGCGCGCGACCCACCTGTCACCTGTCGCCCGCCACACACACGCACACACACACACACCGCACTGATTCCACCGCACCGCACACCACTCTTATTACCTGCCACGCTAGCTCGCTGGTGCCGACGAGCTTGACGCCGTTGCTTGCCATTACAATAAGCATACAATAACAGACGTCGCCGTCGGCCGTTCAGAACCTTGTGCACTACATGCACAGATTATTAATTCTGTAGTCACTCAGCACAAAGAGTGAACTTATGCCTAAGGCATTATTGCCAGGCGACAGAACCACAGGGTGATGCATAGAAATATAGTGCAACAGATCAGAATACTTTTATACTATCAAATGGACAACATTTTATTTATTTATATTTAGGAAGCCCTACGGCTAATATAATCGATTAGTAATATAATAGAAATATAAAGCTATTTTATAATTAAAATTATAGCAAATTACATTAACAACAATTAAATTACAGAAATTTTAAGATTTGTAACGTAATAGAAATTGTACTAATATATAATTGTAATATACAGATAGATAGGTAGGTATATGAATCAAGTCGTGGATGCTGCATGCAGTGCTCCACGAGGCAGGTGCGCATTCCGCGCGCGCAGCTGTCGCGCGCCGCATTCTTATCTCAGTGTAAGGTCTCGAATGTACGAGTCCCTCCCTATACGTAACGACACGGATCCACTAAAGCGAATCTTATGATTCTATCTAACAGGCGTTTCTATAATAAAACCAACAACGTTAAAATTTTATGTCTATTAATTTACCAGACTGCCACTGAAGAAAGGTTATATGTTTTTCGAGTGTATGTCCTATTTTTACGACCTACAACCTCAACGGCTTAAAATCGGAAAAATATGCAAATCCCAACTCGTGTGCAATATGGTCCGAGACATAAGCGGAGGACTTCACACACCCTCGTTGGTAATCGGTGATTTTCTTCCCTCAGCTAACAATCTACTACATACATATTTATCTATTGTATTGTATATGTATTGTGTTCCCCACATTTATTATACGTATACATTGTATACACGACGCTATCAGGCTCAGTTTTTTTAACCGACTTCAAAAAAGGAGGTTCTGTATTCGACGCGTATGTATGTAATATTAATAAACATGCGTAATATTCATATATGTTAGTCTATGTGGGCTTCTAAACGAATTTACCAAATTTCACGAGTGTATGTATGTATGTATGTAGGTTTGTCCGCGGATTTCTCAGAAACTACAAGTCCGATTTCGAAAATTCTTTTTGCAATAGTTAGAGTATCTTTCAACTTAGGGTAGAGTACAAATTTCATCAAAATCGGTCCAGTAGTTTAAGAGATATAAACTTTTTATGTTTTCAGTAAGTTACTGTAATGTAGACGTTCGAGTTGCGTGATAGTGCTGATACCTATCTTGGTAAAATAAGTCACTAAAAAGTGTTAAATAAACTATTTTAAAAAAAATAAAAACCGACTTCAAAGTAAATTATCTAAAAAGCATAAAATAACGAAAATATTATTGAAGTTGGTGCAGAATATACACAGCAGGTACGCTAACACCAACTTCAATAATATTTTCGTTATTTTATGCTTTTTAGATAATTTACTTTGAAGTCGGTTTTTATTTTTTTTAAAATAGTTTATTTTTGTGTTAAAATTATTAAATACTTAATCTAATATTGTGTTAATTTACTAATCATAAGCCTATGGATGACAGATGCCATACGGCTTCGTTGAGAATAAAGTGTTTACAAAAAATAATAGTATATAATAATACAAAAAAAATATAATAATGTAATAAGTATGTACATATTTAGGGACTCGATTTAAAAGACGAGTCCAGATGAATACTTGTTGCGTCACAACACTCACAACAGGACAAGAGGTCCGCAACGACAGCTGCGCGGCCGCCATCTGCCGCCGCACCGCACCTCTCAAACCCCCGACCCGAGCACTCCCGAGCATCCCCGACCATCCCCGAGGGTGCCCGAGGGTGCCCGAGGGCCGGACTCGAATAATTGAGATGTCAATTACCATTAAGGACAAACTCCTTTATCTACGACCATAGAAATTAAATAATAAGCCAATCGCCAGCCTTCGACATTGTGTTATATAAAATACATACATCGATATAATATTATGCATTATGGTTAACCTAAACATATTCATTCAAAGAAATAAATAACACAAATTCATGTTTGTTTAACTACATGACATAATAAAATTGTTATAAATTAAAAATCCGATTTAGGTTCCTCTTAAAAAATAAACTATTTAAAAAAAAAACCGACTTCAAAGTAAATTATCTAAAAAGCATAAAATAACGAAAATATATTGAAGTCGGTGCTAGCACATCATGTTAACTAACACTTTCACCAGCTGACACCGATTTCAATATATTTTCGTTATTTTATGCTTTTTAGATAATTTACTTTGAAGTCGGTTTTTATTTTTTTTTAATAGTTTATTTAATACTTTTTAGTGACTTATTTTACCAAGATAGGTATCAGCACTATCACGCAACTCGAACGTCTACGTTACAGTAACTTACTGAAAACATAAACCGTTTATATCTCTTAAACTACTGGACCGATTTTGATGAAACTTGTACTCTACCCTAAGTTGATAAATACTCTAACTATTGCAAAAAGAATTTTCGAAATAGTACTTGTAGTTTCTGAGAAATCCGCGGACAAACCTATATTATTATACATACATACATACACTCATAAAATTTGGTAAATTTGTTTAGAAGCCCACATAGACTAACATATATTAATATTACGCATTTTTATCAATATTACATACATACGCGTCGAATAGAGAACCTTCTTTTTGAAGCCGGTTAAAAAAAAATACTTACTTACTAGTAGATTAAAGACTTCGTGTGTTTATCGATCCAGGAGGCGATAGTTTCAAACTATATTTTACATAGTAGTTATAATGTAATAATTAGGGACCGGATTTATATGTATTTAAAATTCCAAAATATGTACATATAAAATGGACTAAAAAACGATAATATGAACGAAAAAGCGAAAATATGGCAAAATATGTAGTTAAAATAACCATAAATTTCAGTTATATGGCAGTTCTTTTCAGTACCTATTTAATTTTGTGTTGTTGCAGTACACGGATCTCATGTTTTTTTACAAAACAACAATGGGGGTTACCCCCCAATGCAAAAAAGGCATGTTTGTACGCTTATGTCTCTGTGTCATCGTAGCTTCCTAACGAATGGGATGGATGAAAATTGGCTGAATAATCTTTCAACATCGCAGTATGTGACTGGCCTCCTGTTATAGCCTCAGTGGCGCAGTGGGAAGCCGCTTGCTTTGCAAACCGGAAGACGCGGGTTCGAATCTGACGGACCGCTATTCGCGACAGTGATTTTTTAATGGTGTATTTATAAGGTGAATACCGGAAAAGTACAATAAATTCAGAGCCGATAGCTTACTGTAACGACCGTAACTGCGATGTGACACGTTTACAGAATAATAAATATTTTGCTCATTCGCAAATTGTCCCATATGATTTGTTTTTTCTGATTGACCTTGGCTTATCGTAAGTACTTTGTTTCGTATACATCTATTTGCTACCCTTTTTACAGAAATATATTCATTTTTGTAAAAATATGGACTTATCTTTGAAATATGACAAAATATGGAAAAAATAGAAAATAAAATTGCATTTTCTCTTTCCTAATGTCATGATTCGTGAAGAAAACAACATACTGAGCAAAAACTATTGAAATTAAAAACATGTATTTACATATAAATCCGGTTCCTAGTAATAATACTTTCATACGATTGAATAGTCATGATTGCTTCCAGCCGAGCCGAGCGTGTTCAATATAAATAAAAAACCGACCAAGAATGATAATCACATGACTCGCGATCCGCCGCGGCTTCACCTTAAACCTAAAAAATCGTATATTATCTTTCAGTCCGTTTATTATAGGTATTTTAACAGCACTTATGCCGGACCAACTTCACGCCGCGCCGCGCGCCGGGGTATTATTATTAGTGCCGTACGTTTTAGCAATATGGGTGGTATTCACTCAAAGCGTACTTTAAAAATCTAAAAAATCCTAGAGCTCTCCCAAGCCGTACCACCAGGATTTAACACGGAGCGGAGGCACAATTCTGCCTCGGCATGTAGGACAATATGCAAAGATATGCATGGAGTCTTCAGTTTAAAAGTGTTAAAAATTCAGGAACAGGAATTGCCGACCGGTTCGCAGCATAAATGTATTTTTTTATATTCTGGGACAATCCACACACGGTCATCTGATCCCAAACTAGGCAGAGCCTGTACTATGGAAACCAAACAACTGATACTAATGATACTGGTAAGGGAGACCAGGGTAAGTTGTGACAAAGCTGAGTTGTGACAAAGTCGATTTCTCTGAAGTTATGATAGTTAGCGGGATGGTTAGCACTACATTTTTGCTTCATTTTTGAGTCTCCACTCATCACAAACCACATTAGTGACCTGCGCAAGATAGTTTTCTATATACGACAATTGTTCAGAATAAAATGCTAAAAGTTTGTAACTATTATTTTAACGCCCTATTATTTGGTACGTAATAAGATAATTACAATACAATACAGTAAGTAAAACTTTGACTATTTAATTTTTGAATTGTGGGATTTATTACTTACCTAAATATTATATGCATTTTAAGATTATGAGTATAAGATGACAAAAGTGGGGATTTTGCGACACCTAGGTGAGTTGTGACAAGCTGTCACAATTTTCCTCGGAGTACAAACTTACAATTCTTTATTTGTAGTTTTAAGATTTTTTAGCTACTATTGTTTAGTATGGTTTTGTATATAATCAGTGGCGTGCACAGACTTTTTGATCAGGGTAGGCAAAAAAAGCAAATTTCTTAGATCTCTAGAGTCGTAGGGTAACAGTCTTTTTGTTTGTACGTATTGACACTAACATAAGTAAGTCTATTTATTTTTACTTACTGATGTTTTTTTGAATAAATGAGCAATGCTATGCAATAATGAGTCAACAAAAATATAAATAATTCTGTGTTAACGCCATCTATCTCTTGTTATAGGCCTAGGCGACAAATTGCATTAAGATTTTTTTTTGTTAGATGGAGCTTTACTAACTTACTGAGCTGAATTACCGACATGGGCATTTTTTTAAACGTCGCCTGGGCCTATAACAAGATAGATGGCGTTAACACAGAATTATTTATATTTTAGTTGACTCATTATTGCATTATTGCTCAAATATTCCTAAATATATTCTATTTCACTCCCATAACTAAAACGAATCTTACGATTATGTAGGAAGTACCTAAGTATATTAAATTAAAATCCATGCAGCCATGTATTTTAATTTAATATGCCGCAGACCGTGTTCAAAAAATAAACATACCTACTATCGAAAAATATAATCCTATTTGGATAGTCGAAGAGAAATAAACATACCTACCTATCAATATGACTGTGAGTTACTTGTCTTGTAGATACGTACTAAGATGATTAAAACACATTACAACACACAACAGTAAAAATATATGTATGTTTACGGCTAAGCTACAACATGTATAAATTAAACTATAATAAGTGTGGACGCCAGGAGAGTTTTTTTTATTGTTTGAACTCTTTCAAAACCAAAATCCCGGCCAGCTACGTCTCTCAGGATATAAGATAACTTTCTCTTTTGGTTATACAAATCCAGAAAGGGGCATATCCTTAGTCTGGAAGACAAAGGAAAAGCAATTACGATTTGTTTGTTTTGAATTAATACAACTCACCCCCTTTGTGCACTATAGCTTTAGATATAATAGCTAAATTATTATCTTTCGTAAAGTACGACCTACGTGCTCACACGTCCTCTTTTCTTTTTCGTTCCTTATTATATACCCGCACCGCTTTATATTCTATTGAATCGAATCGAAGTTTCTTTTTGTAATGTTTTTTAAATTATTTAATTTAAAAAACATTACAAAAAGAAACTTCGATTCTAAGAGGATACGAACTCGCGTCTCGTAATTCGCTTCCGAACGCCTAACAAAATGAACTGCGGCTGCAATGTCTAAACGCGTAAAATTAGCATTCATGTCGTAACATAAATATCTATCGGGACTAAACTATATTGAAATGTCACTTTTGGTAGGCAGTGTCTCTCTGTGTCTCTGTCCTTTGTCTGTGTGCGTGATATTTCTTCTATTATACATGTCAGATTATTTATGGGTGCGTGTATCGGTGTGAGTCTGTGTGCAAGAAATCTGTTTGAATGTGTGAAATATGAGGCAACGCCGTATCGTGTCTTTGCGTGGCCCGCGCGCAAAATCTATCTTTACATTTATGAGTAGATAGGTATAGTACAGTGCATTTATGTTAAGTTCGTCGCGCATAGGTGATTGATTTCAAACATTATGCGTGCTTTTGTTTATTTACAATGGTGAAATAATTGAAAACGAAATATTACTATGCACACTTTATATTGATATGTCTGATTGGGAAAATCACAGGGTAGGCAAACACTTTTTGCCTATATGGACTGCACGCCACTGTATATAATAAGCGTAAGTATGTAATTGTTTTATAATTGCTAATCAAACTGTAAGACCATTGTTAAAATCTCCACTAAGGAAAGGGAAGAAAACAGACAAACGAAAAATTAAATCTACTGTTTTGACTGATATAGAAGCCTCTAAGAAGGCAAAAGCGAAAAAAAGAAAAAGATCTGTCTGAAAGAGAAAACTAAAAAAGTAAAAAAATGGTATAAGTAAAAACAATGATTTATAGATGTTGGTTGGTTTGCCTGAATCCTTTTCCTAACTGTAGATCAAATGAGAAGTGGGTTTATGTATGGGGTGGGCATGGGGGGGCATCGACTGCAAGAATTGCTCACACAGGTTGTCTTTTACTTACGCGAATATTACACATTGAAATCAAACTACTTTTACGGATTTTATCGCGGTTTATTTTTTGATTTTACTATCCCGACGTTTCGAATGCTTTGCAGCACCCATGGTCACGGGAGGACTGAGATATAGAATTGTAATATATTTGCTATAATTGCTTGTTAGACTAGACTTTGATATCTATAAAGCTCTATTTTGATTTTCTTATCGCAACAGTTATGACAATTACGAACGACATTAATTATTGTAGTTGTACAAAGTTTGAATAAAATGGAAAAGAAATGTGTTCCCATTTACTTTTACATGTAAACACATATAATACTTATTTTTATCACAAATTATAGCATTATATTCCAAGTCTCTTCCACAAACCCGCAAATTTACATCTGTCACAACTCACCTTAGTGTCTGTCACAATTTACATTATTTTCTCATAACTGACACTCATATTGAACTATTGTTGATTAATATATGAAAGGAATCGTAAAAATTATTTACTTTGCAATTATTGATTTGTCATCTAAAACACGTTATTTTCAAGATGTTATAAGAAAATATTCGAGATAGTCACACGCAGATGGCATGCGGTGTTGCGACGGCGGTGACGCAGTGTCAGCAGGAATTCAGGATCATTTCTTTCGCAGGTTTTTTGTATCGAGCAGCTGCCAGCTGTCGCGCGCAGGCGCACAGCCTCCGCCCGCCGTTCATTGTCCGCACTCCGCACTACTCCGCGCGGCGCGCGCACGACGACCCACGTTCACTTCAACCTTTATTATTGTTTTTTTTTTCAATTACTACGAATCAGGTAGGCGAACTCGTTCTTTTGGTCCAAGTCTTATGAATTTCCGTTATTTTGGCGCTGTTGCATTGTTACTACTGGATGTAGCTGTAGTTTATTTACTAAACATTTTTGTAAATGAATGACGTCGTTTAATGTGGTTGAGAATTGTCGGTCCCCGTTACGTAGAACTGTGGCCTAAACGCGCGTAGCCATAAGGCTAAGTTCATATGACCAAGCGGTACCGCGCGGAACTAGTAACCGCGCGGTACAAAATCTAAAGAATCTGTGATTATCGTCTACATCACCGCGAGTGACCGCGCGGTAGCGCGCAGTTCAAGTTCTACTGACCTGCATTGAACTGGTTCAGTTGATCCGCGCGTTTTGAGACGGACAGACGCATAGATGCAGGAAAAATGGAGATGAGGTGGCGAGGACGACATAGTACTTATCGATTTACTAATCGACGAATGAAATGAAAGGAATCGAAGGATGCAATCGACATCCTGTAATAGTTAAAAAAAATTGCGTGCGTGTAGTCCCTCCGCGCGGAAGAAGTGAAACTTCATTCTCGCTCTGTCTCTTTCTATTCCATCTCCCCGCGTCTGAAGTCAACGAATTCAACGAAGTCAACTCACTCACTCACTCAAACACTCAACCACTCAAACCAGCCAACCAGTGACACTCAAACTCGCTCAGTGACGGCGTCACATGAGCGCTTTCATAACCTTAACAAATTTAACGCTTAACGTTTAATACTTAACGTTTAACGCTAACGACAAGCGCTTAACATCTAACGTTTAACATATAACGCGTTAAGTGATAACATTTTTGGAAGTGGCATAAGAAGTTTCACTTCAAAAAATCTTCATGTAGTCTCAGTTTGGGATATAAAGTGATTAACAGGCTTGAAGAAAGTATTTCATCTAAATAAAGTAAGATGCACCCAGTATAGTCTTTGTCGTATTCTGCGACGTCTCAGCCTTCGGTATAAAATCCATAAGCAAATTGCCTCCTCCACGTCCATTGTCAAGCAATGTTATGGCAGACTGCCGCACGGTACATATACCATCATGTGAATGCCCCAACCGGCTAAGTCTATATGGCTTCGCGCGGCCATATAGACTTAGCCTAATATCGTTGAGTTTACCTTACCGCGATGTTAGCGGCCACATCAATAAATACGGTTAGGTATCGGTATTAGTCATCACTTCGTCGCCTGAATGAAACCCGAAGTGAGTGAGTATGCGAAAAGTTTTAGCCGACAAAGTTTTAGATGGCACAATTATATTAACCGGGTCGATGGTCGCCGGTTCTCAGTGTGTTTAGGCTCAGGAACGCTGGTGCGCCTACCGTCCCCGATTGCGTCGTCACTTTCCACCGAGTAAAAATCTATGGAAAAGCAACTGGAACCTCCTCAAATCACAAAGCTATGCAGTATCAATCTATATTCACATTGTTAATACAAAAACAAGTTTAAATGGAAAAAAAACTGTGTCGATAAAGCTGGTTGTGCACCGGCACGCACCTGCCGCAGCTGCCGCGCGCTCGTCCCGAGACACCTGGAGTCCCCACCACCACCACTGCTCGCCTGTCTTCTTTTCAAATAATTACATCCTCCGAGTGTCTTAACGAGACGAGGTGGTATTAGGTAGGTATATATATATATACATGTGTACACGTTTTATGTACGTATAATGTAATTTAAGCCCATTTTGTGTACTCGCGGTTGGGCTTTTTGTGCTTTTATAGTTTATTTGGGTAAATTTAGAGATGGTCATAGTTTTTTTAAGGTGAAATAAAATATGATTTAAAGTTGTTATAATCACCTCTTTATTATTATCATAATTAACTGTCATTAGTCTTATAAAAAATCAGCAAAATATAAAGTTTTATGATTAAGGGTCATAAGATAAATCAATTTTTAAATAAAATCTTTTAAACTATTTACTGATATTTTCATACATAAAGATTGAACCATCTAAGACGGTAAAATGATCTAGGTAGGTTATCACATTATCGTCTACATAGTTTTACATAATGCATGTTTCTTCAGAAAAAAATATCCGGTCGTAATGAAATTTGCATGGAATCATCATAGTAGTTTACTCTCTCGAATAAAAAAAGAATCATCGAAATCGGTTCATAATTGTCAGAGCAATGTAATGGAGAACATCAGTTTTATGGTTTTTACCAGATAAATTCCCCCACATCGTTCATGGTCCTCCAGGAAGTTCTTATCCGGCTGTGATAAAATTCATACAGATTCATTACAATAATAATAATATCTTGGGACAATCCACACACGGTCATCCGATCCCAAACTAGGCAGAGCCTGTACTATGGAAACCAGACAACTGATACTAATACTTATATACATTTTTTTTTGTAAATACATACTTAAATAGATAAACAACACCCAGACACTTGGCGGGAATCGAACCCACGACCCATCGGTTAGCAGGCAGGGTGTCTGACCACTAGCCCAATGGGCCCGTCAACAATGGTTTTTTCTTTCGAATAAAAAAATCATCATTAAAATTGGTAAATATTTGCCAGAGTTATGACCATTTTTGTCCTTAAAAAGCGACATAAAGTCATCTTATAGACATCCCTGCAATTTTCCTGCGCAGTCACCATTCTTGTTTTTTCAGGAACTACTTATTCGTAAGCAATATTTTTTTATGGGACCCAATTAACGGATTAAAGAATGGATGGAAGAAAGATTTTTTCAAATCGGTTCATAATTGCCAGAGTTATGCGCGAACATGCATAGAATAAATATATATACATATATATATATATATATACAGACGAATTGAGAACCTCCTCCTTTTTTGAAGTCGGTTAAAAAATGGAATGGCCCATCTCACCCGGCGCATAAAGGTAAGTTGGCCGTAGTTGTACGGGATAGATGGCCAGTGCTTACTTTCCCCTTTACCTTGGGTTCTATTTGTTTCGCCGTTTATGTCTTCTTTTGTCCACATTTGGAGCAAGTGGTGCCGATTCTGTTGTCACACACTAGACTAAGTTTTAGTTTAATCGTGTCTTTCCTCTTTCCTATTCAGAGATCCATGAATTAAACTAAATTAGGCATAGTTTGATAGAATATAATGGTTTTAGTTACTCAACTTAGTTTTAAACGTATTTTGCTATTCTGTTGTGTACAGTTTACGTCATTTATGCCTAATATTAGAAATTTCAAACTAAAATTAGATCAAAATAGTCGGCATCTAAAAGATGTCGATTAAAATAAAATAGAATAGACTAAAATAGAATGAAATAAATATTAAAATATTAAATATTTTTTATTAATAAATAAATTTTAAAATAAATATTTATAATTATTAAAAAAAAAATATTACAAAAAAAAATAATATAAATAATAAAATAAATATATTAAAATAAATATTAAAATAAAATAAATATTAGAATAAATATTAATATAAATACTAAAATAAATATTAATAAAGCAAATTGTAATTAATCTATTCTTACGGATTATATCGCGATTTATTTTAATTAAAGACAACATTAATAAAGCAAATTGTAATTTGTTCAAAAATAATTAACTACCCAACAATTGCTGGTGTTACAGAAGCATTGGAAACCTGGAAACGTATTTGTCCCAATGTCGATATCCCGAAGGAAGTAAACGAACAAAAACTTTGGGATTCGCCATTGGTACAAATCTCTCATGCAATTTTGCCCGAAAAATTAACCAGTGATCGGGACCGTGCCAGGCTTTTAGCTGTAGGGGTAAAAGAATCAGGTCATTGGCTTCACACCATCCCTGCATCCAGGCTTGGTACTCTTTTAGACTCCGAAAGTTTTCGGATTGCGGTAGGTATCCGTCTGGGGGCACCAGTATGCATGGAGCACAGATGTCCGTGCGGAGTGGAGGTGGATCGGTCTGGGCTCCATGGGCTTTCCTGTCAGAAAAGTGCTGGGAGATTTTCCCGCCACAGCTCTCTCAACGATATCATCAAGAGGGCTCTTGCCACCATCAACGTTCCTTCACTATTGGAGCCTTTAGGAGTGTTTCGCGATGATGGCAAGAGACCTGACGGAATGACACTGATTCCCTGGGAGAGGGGACGGGCTCTTGTTTGGGATGCGACGTGTGTCGATACACTGGCCCCCTCCCACCTCAGGGACGCGGTGTCTAAGGCGGGCGCTGTGGCGGAGAAGGCTGGTCTGGACAAGCGGCGCAAATATGTGTCTCTAGCAAATACACATATATTTGTGCCAGTGGCGGACTAAGCCTGTCGGGGGCCCGGGGCGGCAAAAAGTACTGAGGCCCCCGGTCAGAAAGTGATGTATTTTTTCCGGACTACCCCAGAAAGAGGGCTATGTTTTTTGAGGGTACGTATGTATGTATGTTTGTCTATTTCTTTGGCACGGCCTACATACAGGCTGAACGGCTCAATGGATTTTGACTTGTGATATGTCGTTGGAGTCGTCTTAGTTTTGCTAGTGCCATAAATACTTTACAGGATAGAAACGTTATAAATGTCAACAGACAATATTTTTGCAGACTTTTGCCACCACTCGTCTCTATGCTGTTTGATTTCGAGCTCTATGTAGGATGCTTTCCCGTAGCATTGCTCTCATAACCGCTTTCAAAGTGTCTGCTCATCGCATCGACATACGAACTCTGCTTCTCTTGCCATCCATTAGGCTTATCAGGATAAGCCTCTATAGGTTGTTGGGTTTTCTCTTGTTGTTGACGACGCGTTTAACGCAGACATGTCCGTCTACTAACCTATGGCACCTTCTGGTCATATGGGCCGAATCGCGATAGATGTGGGCGGTGAGAAGTCACTGATTGATTTTAAGCTATTCGAGAATAGATGCATTAGTGCGACGCTCGGTCCACGATATGCCTAGAATTCTGCGCCTGCACCACATTTCCAATGCATCTATTCTTCGAAGAACGCTTGAATGTCCAGGTTTCAAAGGCATATAGAAAGATCGAAAGAGCAGAGTATGTATTAATTAGATTTTTAATGTGCGTTTCTTCAAAATCATTACATCAATCGGTCAGTTCTTTTTTCAAACATCCTATAATTTAGGTGTCATCTGTCTGCGAAGCGAGGATCGTTCAATTGGGTCTCACCAATTAGGATACTTCCTAGTCCTCTATAATAAAATGATCAAATATAAAATGTTTAAAAGTACAGAAATAAACTATTTAAAAAAAAATAAAAACCGACTTCAAAGTAAATTATCTAAAAAGCATAAAATAACGAAAATATTATTGAAGTTGGTGTTAGCGTACCTGCTGTGTATATTCTGCACCAACTTCAATAATATTTTCGTTATTTTATGCTTTTTAGATAATTTACTTTGAAGTCGGTTTTTATTTTTTTTTAAATAGTTTATTTAACACTTTTTAGTGACTTATTTTACCAAGATAGGTATCAGCACTATCACGCAACTCGAAAGTCTACATTACAGTAACTTACTGAAAACATAAAAAGTTTATATCTCTTAAACTACTGGACCGATTTTGATGAAATTTGTACTCTACCCTAAGTTGAAAGATACTCTAACTATTGCAAAAAAAATTTTCGAAATCGGACTTGTAGTTTCTGAGAAATCCGTGGACAAACCTACATACATACATACATACACTCGTGAAATTTGGTAAATTCGTTTAGAAGCCCACATAGACTAACATATATGAATATTACGCATTTTTATTAATATTACATACATACGCGTCGAATACAGAACCTCCTTTTTTGAAGTCGGTTAAAAATCCCAAAGAGAGATTTGAACCCGGACCCTGCTGTGCTTAGAATACGCTTCCGTAACCTCCAGACCACGGCTGTTATTTGAATTACTTGATAATACTCTTGTTATATGTCTGCTCAGTCCCTAATGCATATAGCGTGATATTTTACCTTATGTATTAGAGTTATCCGTGTAGAGTACCTAATTTTACGTACTAAGCAAATCTAAGTGAGAATATTTGTACCGCCATCGGTTGAGTAATAATACTGCTTTTTAACCCTGATAAGGGATAAATTTTAAGAAAGATCCCCTCAGTGGCTTGCCTTTGAGCCCGCCACCGGGGGGCACAATAAAAAAATAACCTGTCACCGTGCTCAAAGTTTCGAGGATCACGGGTAGACCTCCAATAGGCTCCCAGGATCCTGCGACCGCGGTCGACCGCGGTGTGTAGGATTCTTACCCTCTAAACACCCCACGGCTGTCCGCACAAAATATGGGGCTGCACCGGGTACCCCGCAGTGCAAGGCAAGGGCCTTTGAGGCCGCTGCCGGGGGCGCATTATAGCCCCCCGGGAATCTGTCACCGTTGTCACAGTTAAAGGGGTGGCGAGGGACACGTTTAATATGTCCCCGGGATCCTGTGGGGGATTCTTACCCACTAAAACTCCCGTGGCTGTCACATCGGCACATGAGAGAGGAAACATAGTTCTCCGGTGGGATCTGCATCAGCTGTCCCTCAGTGCATTGCCTTTGAGTCCGCCGCCGGGGGGCGGGTATATTATATCCCGGATATTTACCTACCTTATAATATATGGAATTCATGAAATTCTCTAGTAATTAACTATGTATATCTATGTTTACTGCCGGTCCCAATATCCCATATATATCTATCGATCCCTTACTATAAGTTATAAAATATTATTTAAAAAAAATTGAATCGACTTCAATAACACTGAAAAGTATAAAACAATTTAAATAATTATAGTTGGTGTTAGCGTACCTGTTGTGTATATTTTGCACCAACTTCAATAATATTTAAATTGTTTTATACTTTTCAGTGTTATTGAAGTCGGTTCAATTTTTTTTATTTAATATTTTATTCTTTTTAGTGATATTTTTCATTCATAAAGATTGAACCATCGAAGACGGTAAAATGATCTAGGTAGGTTATGGTTTTGATGATCACATTATTGTCTACATAATTCATGTTTCTTCAGAAACAATTTATCCGGTCGTAATGAAATTTGCATGGAATCATCATCACGAATAAAAAAAGAATCTTCGAAATCGGTTGATATTTGTCAGAGTAATGTAATGGAGAACGTCAGTTTTATGGTTTTTACCAGATAAATTCATCCACATCGTTCATGGTCCTCCAGGAAGTTTTTATCCGGTTGTGATAAAATGCATACAGATTCATTACAATGGTTCCTTCTTTCTAATAAAAAAAGAATCATTAAAATCGGTATATATTTGCCAGAGTTATGATCATTTTTGTCCGTAAAAAGAGACATAAAGTCATCTTTTAAGCCTTCCTGCACGTTTCCTGCGCAGGCGCCATTTTAGTTTTTTCAGGAACTACTTATTCGTAAGCGATAATTTTTTATGGGACCCAATCAACGGATTGAAGAATGGATGGAAGAAAGATTTTTTCAAATGCGTTCATAATTGCCAGAGTTATGCGTGAACATACATAAAAAAATATATATATATATATATAAAGACCAATTGAGAACCTCCTCCTTTTTGAAGTCGGTTAAAAACTGTACGCATTATATGTATACACCAATTATTATATTCAAGAGCTGTAGTGATACACAAAATGTACACTACATTTTGTGTAAATTTCCTGCTGGATAGACGATAGGTACTACAGATACATTGTAGGTACGTTTGTATTTTGGTTACGTGCATCATGAGGCCCCCAACTCCAAACTGCCTAATACTTACAACACATGACATTATGGCCGTCTTTGAGATTAAGAATTAAATTTAATTTAGAAGTGCCGACTATCGACTCGCCAAACGATGGAATGTGGGAAATGTATAAAAATACAAACATTATACTACCCAAAGTAAACCTGTCTTATGAACATAGATTATTAGATCGAAAAATAACCACACAAAAAGAACGCGAGTTTCTACCCAGCGAGTTAAGTATCCACGACATCGGCAACTACACAATAAGTACTTTGCTGGTGGGAGGAACTGCCATACAGTGATGACAATTCCTCCCACCAGCAAAGTACTTATTGTGTAGTTGCCGATGTCGTGGATACTTAACTCGCTGGGTAGAAACTCGCGTTCTTTTTGTGTGGTTATTTTTCGATCTAATAATCTATGTTCATAAGACAGGTTTACTTTGGGTAGTATAATGTTTGTATTTTTATACATTTCCCACATTCCATCGTTTGGCGAGTCGATAGTCGGCACTTCTAAATTTATACCTAAATTAGTTTTGCTGCTAAAAACATTATGCGAGTACATGGTAGCGTCTCTGTATTGAATTACACAGTCCTGACCTAGGGCAAGGAGGCCCGCCTGTTTAATCATTGTTGTTGTAATCTGATTCTCGCATACGATGTGGGTCGGGCACTCGTTGATGCAATTATATAACCATATGTTCGGTCTTTGTAACTTCGTCCATTGGTCAGAGCATTGCCGTGGTGTCCAATCGCAGGTGATGTTTTCATTTTGACTTATCATTTTAGCTACACAGGATGCTGCGGCTCCATGCAAGTTTCTTATCGACGTGTAGGTGTGGCATATAAAGTTATCCGCCATCATTGTTGTACACTGATGAAGATCAGCCTCTTCTATTTGTATATAGGTGTTCTTTGCGAAATTCACTCCAATATACTTTGTAGTTACCGCTATCCCCAGACATTGGTTAGACGCGCGTCGTATAGTGATAGGTATATTTTGATATAATTTATACTCGTCATCACTTGACAACGGTATGTGTAATTCGAAGAGAAGGTATTGTTCGGTCAGCCGGGCTTTGACATAAATAAGTTTGTAAATATTTTGAATATTCGCTTCGTTAATGTTTTCAATCGGTAATGTTAATCTTTTCGATATAATGCCGGCAATGTAATTGAGTTGTTCCGACAGTTGCTCCGGTGTAAATAATTTCATATCGAGATTTCCTCTGTAGATTTCTGACAGTGAATCTAAGAGCATTTGTTGGTTTCTTTTCAGGACAGAGAGCAGTAAGCTTGCCGTCAACGCTCCAGCGTTAACGTCGTTCATAGTTTTCATAATTTGAAACCTGTTGATCAGCATTTCTGTGTTCTGTTTAGTTTCGTTTATATAACTTTGTATTGTTTCCAGCTGCGTTTTCACAAAGTCTTCATTTTTCTGTATGATATTGTTTTCGCCTTCGATGATAAGTGTCTGGTTTCTTATCAGCTGTAATAAATACTGTTCGTTTGTTTTTATATTTTGTATGTCTTGAGCGTATTTTTCGGCAAAATCGCTGTCTAGGACTCCAAAAAGCGTTCGTGCAAGGTTTCCTACGCCATTGACGTAGCCACGTCGCCGTCGTTGCTGATGCTGAGAGAGAAGCAACTTGTTATATTGATCCAACTGGTTCATTTCAAATTTTAGTTGTTGTATAGTTGAGTGGCATGGTTCATTAGGCATTGTAGCGCATGTTTGAGCTAGATGATTAACGAATTTCTCAACTTCGATCGTACTCTGCCAGAACGTTGTCAAGTTGTAGTATACAAGAAGTTTCCATTCATCGTGTATGAGTTGAATTTTTCCGACAGGGTCAAAGTAGATCGGTTGGTTATTAGTTAATCTTGTTATTTTGAAATGTTGCTGGGGTGTCGTTTGCCCACAGGTGAGTGTCGCAAACACTACAAGTAACACCATCAGCAAGCTGTAAACTTTCTTCTTGGTTTTAATAGCTGGTTTAGCATTTTTGTAGTTCTTAGTTTCAAAATTTGTCTTCTGTGCTTCCGTACCCTCACATGCCTCGTTAATAGGTAGTGGGGCTAGTTTAGTTATGGGTCTTTTCAGTACTCCATTTTGCGTCTTGAGTGTGACTACTCGTACTAGATCGTCACTGCCTGGATGCAAGTCCACTACACGGCCCATCGCCCACTTGCCTGGAGGCAGATTGCTTTCCTTTACGAGTACTAGTTGTCCCTTGTGTATATTGTCTTTAGTTTGCTGCCACTTGTTTCGGTTTTGTAATAAGTGAAGATATTCTTTTGACCAGCGATCCCAGTAGTGTCGGCGCATAAGTTCAATGAGTTTCCAGTTGTTTCTGATGTCGATAGATTTTAGTTGTTCAGGTTCATTGAGTGGTAGTCCAAGCGTCGGGCCCCCAGTGAGGAAGTGACCAGGCGTCAGATAATCCAGATCTTCTACATCTTCAGATAACGGGCTTAGTGGCCTGCTGTTCATACATGCTTCGATCTGTGTAAGAAGTGTAGAAAATTGTTCGTAGGTTAGCTTCTGTTGTCCAATAACTCGCTTTAGGTGGTTCTTCATGGAGCGTACTGCAGCTTCCCACAACCCTCCTGCCGATGGCCAGGATGGTGCGTTAAAGTGCCACTCTATTTGCAGGTCATTGATTTCTCTAAAGAACTCTGAAGACAGCATTGTTCTGTATAGTTGGAATTCTTCATTTAATATTTTTGCAGCTCCGACGAAGTTGGTTCCGTTGTCAGAATAAATATGTTTTGGAGTGCCTCTTCTGGCGCACATTCTTTTCAGTGCCGCTATAAACGTTTGCGTTGACAAATCCGAAACGAGTTCAATATGTACTGCTTTTGTGCTCATACATATGAATATGGCTATATAACCCTTGCAGGTCTTTATCCCGCGGCCTTTGTTAATCTTCACTTCCACGTGACCCGTAAAATCAACACCAGTGTGAGAAAACGGCCGTGATGGAGTAATCCTTTCTTTAGGAAGGTTGCCCATCAACTGTTCAGTTTGAATTGTTGCGTAACGACGGCACCGGATGCACTGACGTAGTGTTTTCTTGACGGTTCTATTGCCACTGACGATCCAGTATTTGTTTCTAGTGTGAGCTAGCGTTAATCTTGCTCCACCGTGTAATGTACGCTGATGCGACTTTTCAATGATAAGTTGAGTCAGTCTCCCCTCTCCTGGGATGAGAATGGGGTGCTTAGTTTCTTCTGGCAAATATGAATGTTTAAGACGCCCTCCGATGCGTAGAACTCCGTTAGAGTCCAAATATGGATTGAGTTTCAATATGGTGCTCCTTTTTGGAAGTTTTCCGGTTTTGTTGAGGAATTTTATTTCATTTTCAAAATAATTTCCTTGTATTGATTTGATAATTATACATAATGCATTGTTTATGTCATCCAAGCTAAGTTCGTTGCACTCATTTGACCTCTGTTTGTTTTGTAATGCATCGGTGAAACGTATTGTCCAAGCGAGTATTTTTGTAATACGATCGATGTTGCTATGCCGCTCAAGTAATGAGTTAATTAATTCATTTTTATTTGGTGTAGGTTCCGTAGTGTTTGTCATGTAACAATTTGTTACTAAACATTCGTTCGTTGTATAAGTTTCAGTTTTTGTAAAAGTTTGGTTTTCTTGTTCCTTGAGCCATTGAGGTCCTTCCCACCACAGAGAAAAGTTGACTAGTTTAGATGGTGACAGTCCTCTTGTTGCACAGTCGGCTGGGTTTTCGCTACTCTTCACGTAACTCCAGTTTACTGCAGGCACGATGCTTGTAATCTGTGTAGTTCTGTTTGTGATATACTTTTCGTATTTAGTTTCACTTCCCTGAAGCCATGCTAAGACGACTTTAGAGTCGGTCCAACAAGATATCCGCAGATCGTACTCTGAAAGTATCTTAGTTATTTTTTCTAGAAGTTTCGCTAACAAAACAGCCGCGCATAGTTCCAATCTCGGTATCGTGATTTTCTTTTTCAGTGGTGCCACTTTAGTTTTCGCTGCGAGTAGAGTAGTTTCGTACGCGCCGGTCTGTGATGTAGTTCGGCTGTAGATGACGCATGCGTAGGCTTGCTCGTTCGCGTCACAGAAGGCTTGCAATTCGATCGTTTTATTGTGTTCGTTGCGGATCCATCTTGGTAAACGGATATTGTTTATGTTTGGTAACTCGGACTTAATTTTTATCCATTTCCTTGTTACGTTATCAGGCACATTTTCGTCCCAGCTAATATTTTGGTAGTTTACACACCACAATTCTTGAAAAATTAGTTTAGCTTGGATGGTCATTGGAGCTAACCAACCAAGGGGATCGTATATCTTGCTTATTTCTGATAATAGTCTGCGTTTAGTGTACGCGACTGATATGTTTTTGTCAGGCGTTTCGCTAATGAAATGGAATGCGTCGCTTGCATCATCCCATGCGAGTCCGAGTGTTTTGCTGAACTCTTGTTGCTTAAAATTAAAGTTGTTTGCGTAGCTTTTCTCTTTTTCTTGTAAATCCTGGAGAATGGATGGTTCGTTAGTAGCCCATTTTCTTAAGATGAAACCCCCTGTTTTCAGTAACTCGTAGAGCTCCTGTTGTAGCAATTTTGTTGCTTCGATTGTATGGTGGCCTGTTATGACATCATCCATATAAAAGTCATTTTGTAAAGCTTTCTGGGCTAAGGGGAAAGCGTTGCCTTCATCTTGAGCTAATTGTTTTAGAGTCCGCATTGCAAGGAATGGTGCAACTTTTGTACCGTAAGTTAGGGTACAAAGCTGCATCTCTTGAAGTGGTTCTCTTGAGGATTCTCTCCAAATGATTTTTTGAAGATATTGTTGATCTTGATGAATGAGGATTTGACGGTACATTTTCTCGATGTCCGCCGTTAGAACATATTTATAGCTTCTCCATTTGATGATTAAAGATATTATGTCCTTTTGTAAGTTAGGCCCCTTTTGCATCAAGTCGTTTAGGCTGTAGCCAGAGTCTGTTTTCATTGATGCGTTGAACACTGCCCGAAGCCTAGTTGTGCTTGAGCTTTCCCTTAACACGCCATGGTGTGGAAGGTAAGCTTGAACTTGACTGTCTGTCTTTGTAGCTGGTGTCATGTGACCTAATTCGATGTATTCACGTATGAATTGTTTATACAACTTTGCGAAGTGTTCTTGTCTTGCCATTTTCTTTTCTAAATGAAGAAACTGTGCAACAGCTTGAGGTTTGGAAGTTCCAAGGTTTTGTTCGAAGTCAGTTTTCATAGGCATTTTAACTACGTATCGCCCGTTCTTTAATCGCTCCGTCGTTTCTGTATAATATTTTTCACAGTATTCGTCGTTTGTAGAAAATTCGGGTTCCGAAGGGATTTCTTCTGTCTCCCAGAATTTTGATAAACTGTCTAACTCCATTAGAGTTACTAGGCAGTTAAGTTGCTTTGTAGTACCGCCGCTTAGTATCCAGCCCAACTTGGTTTGTTGCGCTACTGGCGAATTATTGTTGTGTTTGAGTACTCCTTCTAGGATAATCTGCGAGTAGATTGCTGCATCTAGCACTAAATCGATGGGCGCTGAGATGTGAAAGTCCTTATCAGCCAACTTGATGTTATCAAGGTGCGGCCAGGTCTTCGCGTTGATTGTTGAGCTAGGTAGGTTGTTGATAAGTTTCCGCATTACTAGTGCTTCTGTTTGGAATGTATAATCAGAGTGGATAGATTTGCATTCCAGTTTAACCATTCCTTTGCTTGTGCCCATGATAGTGCCAACGCCAGTCACAACCGTGTTGGTTTTGTTCCGTGGTAAGTTCAATCGTTGTGCGGCATTTTCTGTAATCAGTGTTACTTGCGAACCTTGATCGAGTAATGCCCGAAGGATGACGTAATCTCCTTCTCTGTTTTTGACTTTCAGCTGAAGAGTCGTTAAGAGTATCTCTTGTTCACCGTTAATGTGATTCGAAGTTCGCTCAACCGCCGTTGTGGCGGATGACCTTGATTGTTGCCCTTTTAGATTGTCATCATGCAGAAGAGAATGATGTTTTAGGTTACACGTGTAGCATCGCCTCGTTGAGTTGCATTTATTGCCGCCGTGACTAAACAAGCAATTTTTGCATAAGTCCAGTTTCTTTGTTGTTTGGTTACGCAATGCGACATCCATGCTCAAAAATCTAGAGCACTGCCTCAGAGCGTGATCGTTTTTGCAGAGAGGGCATTTTCGGAGTGAAGCATGATAGGTTTTTGTCCAGTTTTCTGAGCTGTTAAAGTTCGTTGACTTGTAATTGTTATAATTTTTATGTTGTATATTCGTTGAATAATTCTGTTTTTGACCGCCTTTTTTTGTTCGCGCCATTTCTAATGACATAAACTTCAACTCTACGAATTCCATAAACTCGTCTAAGTTTGGAAGTTCTCTTGACTGTTTCATACATTGTATATATTCGCTGTAGGTGACGTCATCCAGTTTTGATGATAGTAAATGCACGATGAGCGGCCCCCATACACGGACGTCTATGTTGAGGTTTTTTAGCGCATTTAAACACTCTTTTGTAGTATCATGCAGCTTTTTCAAGTTAGCTGAGTTCGGTTTATCGATTGATGCTTGATTGAGAAGGGTGTCTATGTATGAGGTGAAAAGCAACCGTTTGTTATCGTAGCGGTGCTGGATAATCTCTAGACATGAGTCATAATTCTCCGCACTTACAGGTAGATGTTTGATTAATTTTTCTGCTTCGCCTCTTAGTTTTGACTTGAGAAACTACATTTTTTGTGTCTTGTTCAGCGTTGGGTTGTTATGAACCATCTCAAAGAATAAATCTCTAAAAGAAATCCAATTGGTATAAGTTCCGTTGAACTCCGGCAATTCAATCCTTGGCGTTGTTTTTTCATAGTGTGATGTTTCGAAGATTTTTCGATTTAAGTCTTCCTTTAGGGTGTCGTAGACTTGTTCCCAATAGTCGAACTTCACTTCATAATCTTCGTCATTTCCTTGTAAAAGGTAGCTAAGTTCCCAGTGGATCTTATCGATGGATTCCCACTTGGACTGTAGTATATTAAGTTGGTCTTGAAATTGCCATTTTTCCTTCATTTCGTCGAGATTAACTTTCGAGATTGCTCGTTTTAAGGCGTTGAAGTTGCACATCTGATGACGTAATAGCGTAGATATGAGCTTGTCTGTCTCATCTGCCGTTGGTCGTTGCAAGCTTGAATCAAACTGCGGTTTTCCGGGAGCGTCTGGTGCTTTCGATTTTGATATTCCCGAACATCCAGGCTCACTTAATAACTCGTTTTTTCGTTGAGTCATTGATTGTTTTGTTTCGTCGAACATGTTTCTTGTTATGTCGAAAATGTTCTCTTTAAAATAGTCATGATCTCTTTTTGCTGACTCATACTGCATCAGGATCTCATGATTTGTTTGAAATTCATCCCAGAGGGACTGTAGAACTTCTATGCGTTTGTTAAGGTAATCTATGGTTTTTCTACTCACAGAATCCTTTTTGAAGTTACTTTGAAGAGTTTTGATCTTCTCGTAGCTGTTTTGTTGCTTGGATATGAGCTCCAAAAATTGATACTCTCCTTTGGACATTGTTAGTAGTTAGTGGTTGGTGCGTAAGTCTTGTGTTTCACAAGAAGTTGTAGTAGCAGTAGACGTTATCTCCGCTATGTTGTTGTTGCAGCAGTAGACGTTATCCCCACTGTTGTGCAGTTTGAAACGTAGCAGTAGACGTTATCTCTGCCTTTTGTGAAGTTTGAAAAATAGCAGTGGACGTTATCCCCGCTGTTTTGAAGTTTGAAGACTGGCAGTAGACGTTATCTCCGCCCTTATGTAGTTTGAAGAATAGCAGTGGACGTTATCCCCGCTGATTCTTATTTTCTTGAGCAATAGCAGACGTTATCTCTGCTGGTTTGTTGTTTGAAGATTAGCAGTGGACGTTATCCCTGCTGATCCGTATTTTCTTGAGCAGCAGTAGACGTTATCTCTGCTGTCTGTAGTTTATTTTGTAGCAGTGGACGTTATCCCCGCTGGTTCGTTACTTGCTGGCACTCAGCGCAGTCTTCCCTCTCTTCGTGATGGGGAAATTCCACACTAAGCACTTCGCAGATATGTCACGAAGAACTCGAAGACGGTCCCCGTGATTCCAATGTCGAAGGACCACGCGATGTTGGGGATATCCTGTCGTTGACGGTATCCCGGTTGTTGTAGTATAGATCACACCAAAACCACTGATTATAGTTTAAACGTATTTATTTCTAGTTATTGTCTACGGCTATGTTTAGTGTCTGAGTCGCACCTTACGTAATGTTTTTGTAGTTATTGACACATTAGCGCGTGACGGAGGTTTTAGCACGACTGCTGGTCTATATAAAGTAGGTTAATTATTAATTTGCTGTATGAGCATTATTGGCTCGTACAGGGCCGTATCGGCTAGATTATTACAACCAAACTTTATGAGTTTCGACTTCAGACGCACAAACTTAGGTGTCTCATATCAATTTAAATGCAATTGTCAAAGAGGGTTTGAGTGCCGGAACTATAAAATAATCTAGGTATGATGTACTCTCTAATACGTAGTAGGTACTGAAATACCTCGATGATGAAGTTTAGGAGATTGGAGGCCCCCCTGAACCCGAGGCCCGGGGCGGACCGCCCCCTCCGCCCCCCCGTTAGTCCGCTAGTGATTTGTGCCGCTTGCTGTGGAAACTTTTGGTCCATGGAGCTCCAGCACAAGAAACTTTTTCCAACAAATTTCTCCACGACTGATCGCCTCCACTGGTGACAAGAGGGCTGGCTCTTTTCTCGCTCAAAGAATCAGCATTGCAATTCAGCGAGGAAATGCAGCCAGCGTTCTTGCCACCATTCCGCGCGGTCACGATTTATTTGATAATTTGTAAATAGTTTAGTATCTTTTTAATTTAAATGATAACTGTACATAAAAAAAAAAAAAAAAAAAAAAAGAAAACAAAAGAAGTGAAAAATTTAATGTTACTGCTTTTGATTAAAGAATTTCTTCAATATAAAAAAAATATATATATTAAAATAAATATTTAAACAAATATTAAAATTGTTTGTTTGTGTAATTTATTTATATTAATGACATATTGTGACATTTGGTTTTAAAATAGTAATTTATTGTGAATATTTTTAAATGTATAATAATAATGACTTACTTATATAATAATAATTTATTTATTTATTATAATAATATTTTAACTTAATTGCATGCATCAATGGCTGAATATGGTGAATCAAGCATGTTTATTTCTAAGACCCTCTGTATCTACCCATATTACTGCAATAATAAACGAATTGAATTGAATTAAAATACTAAATATTAATTTTTTTTATAAATAAATATTAATATAAAAATATATTAAAATGAAATAAAATTAATATTAATATAAGTATCGTAGTCGGAGAATTATTTTAGTTTAGTGTAATCAGATGAACAAGAGAATTGTTTTCTCTTAACATAATTTGAACAATGAAAACCTCACTATCAACTCAATTTAGTAGGTTGCTGTCGAAATCAAATTAAGCACTTAATCATCGTTTGACACCACTAAACTAAAATTTAGGCTAATTTAGTGTAGTGGTGACAACAGAATCGGCACCAGTATCTTCAAACTTCGTACAATTTTCACGCACCCATCTGTCAGAAATAAAGCTCTGGAGCCAATCTTCAACAAGACTAGTCTTATAAGACTAATATATAAATAATAGTTTGTTTTCTCCGCATCCAGCGTAATTATCTGCATCATCTTCAGTACCTATCGTAATCGTATAATGTATCACATAGTATGTGGCCATCTCTCCTTTTTGTATGGGCGAGATGGTTACATCAATTTTAAAAGTTATGTTAAACACTTCAGGCGCCATTTTGAGGTTAGAGTACCTAAACGTAAATGATTGCTAAACACAATAAACTATTTTACGATAATAAATGATCCGAATATAAAATTTTAGGAATACCTTGTAAAAATAGAAGAAGAAGAAGAAGAAATATATTTATTCTGACATACACAAGACAAGGTACCCAATGAACATTAACAAGAACATTAAACACACAGAAGAAAAAAAAGAGACGTACAATAGTGCGAAAGAGAAAGAATTACAATAAGTAGGACATAACAGAGACTGACCTTAAGCCAGTACCCAGGCGCGGTCGCAGACAAAGTTTTTGGGGGGGTCATATTTGACGGGCCAATTGGTCTAGTGGCTAGACACTGCCCACTACCTAAGTATGTGTTTACCCCCCCCCTCCTTTTTTAAGATACCCAGCTACCTTTATTTATTTTTTGACGCGGGGGCAGTCTTCGAAAGATCCCCGGGAGCTGTGGGGCTCGACCGGGGTATGTGCGATTCTTAGCCATTGAAACCCCCGCGGCTGTCGCATCGGCACAGGGGCACCAGGGGCCCATCAGTGTCTTTGAGCCCGCCGCAGGGGGAAAATACCCTTGCAATACACAACATCCGCCCACTTAGGACTGATGAGAAGATTTTCGAGCTGGAGGAAGAAGTAAGCAATTTACGTTGGGACATCTTGGGATTATCTCAAATCCGACGAGAGGGACAGGATGCGATAACCCTTGATTCCCGGGAAGGCGACCAAAAATCCCAGGATGGTGTAGGGTTTCTCGTCCATAAGACCCTTATTAATAAAGTCGATATTGCGTCGAGCAGGGTAGAGTATCTTATAGGTACTCAGAATAACAGCACGGTTTTCGCTGATGGTCATACAGGTATACGTGCCGACCTCGGCAGACCCTGACAATGAAATAGAGGCTACGTAGGTATGAGGAGATAGCACAAGCCATACACCTCCAAAACATACTTCATCGTTTTATGGGGGACTTCAGACTTCAACACAAAATGACGATTAGTTGGGTGTAGGGTCATATGGGTATGGGCGCCGAGACCAAAGGGGCCAGCGGCTCGTCCACTTCATAGAGAAGGAGGCGAATCCATGCGATGAACTCCTTTTGCAAGAAACGATCATCTAGGAAGTGGATGTGAATAAGCCCCGATGGTTCAAACAAAAGATAGATCTTCATCATGATGAACAAGAACCATAATAGAATGATGTATATTCAATGATGTCTCCGTGACTCAGTAAGGTGTTTACGCCAGAAAGGCGTATACCGGTAGCGATAATTGTATTGTTAGAGGGTACATTAAATATCAATTTCCAGCTTGAAAGGTATCGTCTAATGAAGTCTACGCTCCAACCGGGATCCGCATAATTCCAAATACATAGCTCAAACTACGCAATCGCTTCCAGTGTCTAGCCGAATGCGAAACTCCGGATGGGTTAAACAATTGGTAGATGTAAACTGTCCACGCAGTTGGGATTCGAGTTTTTAGGACCACACGCCGTAAAAAGCCTCAAAAGCTCTCCGATAAAGACATTAAGTTGATGGAAAACCGGACTGAGATGAAACAACAATCTTCAGCTAATATGTCGGAATTAGCCGAATCCAACAGGCGAATCTAGAAATCACTGCGGCATGACTTGCCTTCCAATACGGCATGTATTAAAGACGCATTTGAGGAAACGTAAGCGGAGTGATTGCGAAGAATTCGTCTATTGGGAGAAGCCAAATGAATAAGCTGAAGACCGACGATGGCAATGCCATCTCATCGAAACCGGAAATATTGAAAGATCTCGGGATATAGGCAGTTATGCACCTCGATAAGGAAACCCAACCCCCAACAGCACTAATGAGAACGGGTGGAAAACCAGTACTTTTATTAGGTACTCTATTTATAATTCCATCTTACTCGAGGGATACGCCAGAAGCATGGCACATGAGTGTGGTGGTAATTTTCTTAAAAAGGTGACACCACCTTATTGAAGAATTATAGGCCTATCTCATTCTTGAACTACGTGTACAAGCTGTTTTCGAGAGTCATTACGAACCTGCGTTCAAGTTTGATGAATTCCAGCCTCCGTAGGCCTAAACCACTAGGCCAACCGCTAGTTTATACAGAAGGCCGAGGGTATAATCGGCCATAATGTCTAGAGTTTATGGACTACGAAAAAGCCTATAATTAAATCAAAAACTAGACGGTATGACAGTTCCTCCAGCGATGCCCATTGACAGTACCATGTCGATCCGACTACAGGATGAGAGTCCAAAATCAATCCGATTGCATAGAGATGTGAGACCGGGAGACTTTATTTTTCCGAAACTGTTCACGAAAGCATTGGAAGACGTTTTTAAGCTCTTAGACTTAAGGGATTCGGCATAGAATTCATCACACACCTTCGTTTTGCCATTTTGCAAACAACTGGGTCTTAAAATTAACATGGAGAAGATGACTAACGTCCATGTTGCACCCGTACCAATAGTTGTTGGGAACGATACCCTTGAGTTTGTTTACCAGTTTGTTTACCTAGGACAAACTATTCAGTTAGGATGGCCCAACTTCTACAAAGAGGTTACCCGAAGATTATTTAGAGGAGCTAAACCTTTCAGTCTCCATGGTTGCTACCAACCAATTTTTACAAAATTATTTTGTTAACCTATTTTTGATTCAATTGTTGAGGCGTTTTCAAGCAGATAGTTAAGTTTGTCAATTTGACGTGTAAGATTTTGGGGGGGGTCATGACCCCTACGACCCCCCCTCTCGGACCGCCACTGCCAGTACCAAGTAGTATATGGATCCTCGTTGGTACCAAGCTGTGCGATGTCAAAAATGGCTCCTATCTCAGCTTGTTGCTGCAGCAAGAATATGATGCTACAGCGCTGATTTTCAGATAGGACCAGATAAGTGAAGTCACGGAAGAAAATATACAGATAGGTAATAAAATAATAATAAGTGTAAAATTTTGGAAAATATACATAAATCATATTAATTATAAACATAAGTGTATTGTAATGAAGTAGTATACAAAATTACGATAAGAAAGAGGTAATATATTAAATAGCAATAGACTAAGATTGGAATTAGTGTTGTCTATGGTAGTATATTATAACGGGTGTAAGGGACATCGTACCGAAAACCGATACCAGGGATCCAGAACACGATTCTGAACATCCTAGTGTTGAAATTTTTCATCGGCTTTTTCATGAATTTCCAAAAAAAAATCACTTTTTTTAATTAAAATTAGTATAACATCATTATTGGTATAATAATAAAGCCTAATTTTAATTTAAAAACAATTAATTAATTAATTGTGTTTTTATTTAATTTTTATTTATTTATTTATTCACAAAAACAGTGCATAGGCAATTAACTATTATTATTTTAGAAAATTAGCAATGTAATTTGAAAAATAAACATTATTCCGCATATATTCATTACATGCTCGAAAATCAATAAGTTAGTCATTTGTCATTTACCATATAAATGGTTACTGTAATGTTGTAACGGACATTATTTGACGTCTTATAATTTTTTTTTCGGTACGATGTCCCTTACACCCTGTATTATATGGTGGATTTCCGCAACCCGCTTCAGAAATGCTTATCTCACTAGTATCTCAAGCGTAAAAACCTTAGGGTAAGTAGTTATTGCATCTTTTGTAGGTTCAGAAGATGCATCTTAAATTTAGCTCTGAAGTTATCTGTTGTTTTTACAGTACGAATAGGTGGCGGGAGATCATTCCAGCAGCGGGTAGCCGCAAACCGAAAGGCTGCTGTCCTGTGTCTTGGCGTACACAAGAGGTAAGCAGAGGCCCTGGTGTTGTAGGGATTAAAATTACGGGAAAATCTAAGCTTGTCATATAAATATACAGGCTTCTTGGTTTTAATAACCTCAAAAAGAAGCGAGGCCAGGTGGAGTCTCCTGCGTTCAGACATCTTCATCAGATTACCTCGATTTAGATACGGGGTGACGTGTGATCGTGGGGGTACGTTAAAGCAGAACCGGGCACAAGTATATTTTGTACCCGCTGGATCATCTTTTCAGTTCTTTTGAGCAAACAGGGACCAAATACTGTATCTGCATAATTCAGTTTAGATAAGATAAGTGACTCTGTTAACAATATACGCATATCAACACTAATATATGGACGAATACGGTAAAGCAGCTTGAGACGATAAAAACAGTTGCGTACTGCTTCAAGTACGTGAGTTTCAAGCCGTAATTGACCGTCGAAAACCACTCCCAGATTTCGTGCCTCTGCCACTTTCTCTATAGGACAACCATTGATTTTGATAGAAGGTTTATCCATTTCAATTTTTCGAATTACGTCTCTAGATCCCATGATCATGAATTTTGATTTAATTGGATTTAACACCAAAGTGTTACGTTCTGCCCAACTGACAATCCGATGTAGATCTTCATTTATCTTTTCTACAGCTTGGACAGAATTCTATATACTTTTAGACTTTCGCGTTCCATTGTTAAACTTTATTTTTATCGGGAATTAACGCGATTTACCTTATATTTTGGCTTGACGTTTCGGCCGGGTTGCACCAGCCGTGGTCACAAGCAGACTGGTTCAGCGAGACGGCTCGCATGCGGGAGGCAGAAATATCTTCATCTACCCCCGTTCTTTCACTTGTAACGTTAAGCCCACTACACACTACACTCACAGTATCTGTATATTTAACCGCCGGCAAATAGCGAGGTTTTGTCATTTTAATCACTGGTTCCCATGTAGCTGATAACTTAAAGCCATCTTCCCGGTTGAAATTTTTATATTTTTTAATTTCAATCGCTTCACGAACAACTCTAGAATAAAAGTGTCGATCGGTCTTCGATCGGTGTGATTGGTCTTGCCAATCTGTGGATGGAACATTTTGAGGAAAGGGCTTTAAGTCTCGGGCCCCAGACAATCAGATTGTGGAAGAGATATGTTGATGACATATTCTGCATCATCAAAGGCGGTGAACAGGCAGTAGTTCAGTATATAGAACATCTTAACTCCTTACACCCAAACATGAGGTTCACATATGAATTGGAGACGGACAGGTCGTTGTCGTTCTTGGATGTTAAGATTTTTGCGAGAACAGATGGAACTGTGTCACACTGTGTGCACCGCAAACCTACACACACTGATAGATACCTGCACGCATCTTCACATCATCACCCCCGTCATCTGCAATCCGTAGTTACATCGCTCAACAATAGAGCATACGACCTTTGTGACCCTGAACATTTAGAACAGGAGCTCAAACATGTTCAGGCGGTACTGGTGAAAAACGGTTACAGAACGAGTGGACGGCCGAGGCGATCAGAGAAGAATGCCCTATGTCAGGGGAGTGACGGACAAAATGGGTGCAGTGTTAAGGAAATATTCTGTACCCATTGTGTACGTACCTGGTTCCAAGGTAAGCAACGTTGTAGGTACTGCAAAGGATGTTCTGCCATTACAAACACCAGGTGTCTACAAAATTAATTGCAGCTGTGGTAGCTCCTATATAGGCCAAACGAAGCGGACTATCGCAGAAAGGGTTAAGGAGCATATCACCGCTGTGAAGAACCGTCAGATTAGCAAGTCAGCGATTGCCGAGCATATACTTCAGTCGGATACAAATCACTGGATTGAGTTTCATCGCCCACAAGTCCTTTCCACCGATCGACACTTTTATTCTAGAGTTGTTCGTGAAGCGATTGAAATTAAAAAATATAAAAATTTCAACCGGGAAGATGGCTTTAAGTTATCAGCTACATGGGAACCAGTGATTAAAATGACAAAACCTCGCTATTTGCCGGCGGTTAAATATCAATCAATCAATCAATCAATCAAATATCCTTTATTGTGGTACATAGGTGAGAAAAGATGTTACAAAAAAATACTGAAATCTGCTAAGACCCGCCATATTGGCATACAATAATAAATTAATGTATTTACAGTTTGTATCCATAGTACTTAGTTTATTCCATAGTCTACAAATTATTTAATATACCTAGTCAATCATTGATGTAATATTAGTGAGATAAAAAATAAAATTAAAATTATAATAGCCATGTCAATAGTAAGTACTTAATTCAATTTGTCATTTAAATATTGATTTACATTATAATATGTCTTATTTAATAATAATAATTTTAGCTTATATTTAAACATTTGTATATCAGAACATTCCAAAATATCAGTAGGGAGATGATTGTAAATTCTTGGTGCCATACAATATACACTTTTATTAAACTGAGCGGTTTGATTTCTCGGGAAACAAATTTTCTGGTTATGTCGCTTACTTTTATAGTGATCGTACATTGTTATATATGTCCGGACAAATACACATAGTTCATAAATATAAATACATGGTAAAGTTAAAAGTTCCAAATCTTTAAAGTACGGCATACAACTGTCTGTTGGTTTGAGCTTACAAATTGCTCTCAAGCACTTCTTTTGAGCTTTAAATGCCTTTTCTTTATCGACAGAGTTTCCCCAGAAAATTACTCCATACCGTAGAACTGACTCAACATATCCGTAATAAGCAGTAATCACAGCAGACCGGTCTACAACTTTTGCAAGCATATAGAGCGCATATGAAAATCGGTTTAACTTGGTACATATATTTTCAACTTGAAGTTTCCAATTTATGTTACAATCTAGGCGTAGACCAAGAAATTTTGTATCTTCTACTTCATGAACTTTTTGACCTTTATGTTGTATGTCTAAATTATGTAAATATTGTTTCCTGTTTCTAAATGTCATAATATTAGTTTTGTCCAGATTGATTGTCAAATTGTTATATTTATACCATTTAATTAATATGTCAAGTGTACTATTTATTTCTAATTCTAAGTCCGACTTATTGTTACTGGTGAAAACAACAGTGCTGTCATCAGAAAATAAAACAATATTTTGTTTTATGGCTTTAGGGAGATCATTAATGTAGATAATAAATAGTAAAGGTCCTAACACACTCCCTTGAGGTACTCCTTGTGTGACGTTACAATATTTAGATGAATATACCATTTCCTTTTTAGTTTTAGGGCAAATACGACTAATTTGTGTGCATTGTCTACGGTTGGTCAAATAAGATTCTATTAGCTTTAAGATATTGCCCCTGACTCCATAACCTTCTAGTTTTTTTAACAAGGTTTTATGCTGTACAAAATCGAAGGCTTTCGTTAAGTCCATATATAAAGCTGCCACTAAATGTTTTTTGTCAAGATTACTCATTATGGCATCAAGGAATTTATAAATAGCTAGATTGATTGTTTTATTTTTCCTAAATCCCACCTGTTCTTCTACCAAGACATTGTTTATTTCAAAAAAGTTATAGAGACATTCATAGATTACCTTTTCAAATAGCTTAGAGAAGATAGGCACTAGTGCTATTGGTCTGTAGCAGCTCATACTTTGCTTGTCATTCTTTTTAAACAATGGTTTGATCAAGGTTATCTTTAACTTGTCAGGGAAAACACCAGATGCAATGCTTAGGTTAATTATGTAACTTAATACAGGGGAAATTAAACTTGATACAGATTTAACTATTCGAGTGCTTACGTCATCATAACCAGTGCTATTAGTATTTTTCAAAGATAGTATATGTTTATCAATGTCAGTAGGAATCGTGGGTTTCATAAATACTGAATGAGAATAATTTGCATTGCATGTCAGGAAATTGTTATCCGCACTAGGAGGCTTTGTCTGAGATTGCATATCATTAGTAAAAAAGTTATTAAATGCGTCCGCTATATCAGATGGATTATCAATAATATGTCCATTTGGACCAATAATATGCTTAACATACTCTCTAGGCATATTGTTTTTATTGCCGTTAATGATGGACCACGTAGCCTTAGACTTATTAGACGCATTTTTAATATGATAATCATTTTGTGACTTCTGCATTAGATATACTATCTTATTTAAACGTTTGGAGTATGCCTTTAAAGATCGTTTATTCTGTTCATTACGCCGTTTCCTATATTGCCAAAGTAGTTCTCGCTTCCGCTTTGAGCATCAAATATACAGATACTGTGAGTGTAGTGTGTAGTGGGCTTAACGTTACAAGTGAAAGAACGGGGGTAGATGAAGATATTTCTGCCTCCCGCACGGAGCCGTCTCGCTGAACCAGTCTGCTTGTGACCACGGCTGGTGCAACCCGGCCGAAACGTCAAGCCAAAATATAAGGTAAATCGCGTTAATTGGAGAGAATTCTGTGGTGGAAAGCAGATGTATAACTGAAGATCATCAGCATAAAGATGGAACTTGGCGTGGTTGATGCACCTAGTAATGTCAGCAGTATATAGAATAAAAAGCAAAGGACCAAGAATAGATCCTTGAGGAACACCCCTGGTCACGCTATTTAGTTTAGAGGTGGCCTTATTACCATTTGAGTCAGCCTCCAACTGAACAAATTGCTTTCTACCTGTCAGGTAACTGTTAAACCACCGTACTGTATCATTGTCACAACCATAGAAAGACAACTTAGACAATAAAAGAGAAACATTTATACAATCGAAAGCACGAGAAAAGTCAAGAAGAACAAGAAATGTACCCATGCCTTGGTCTCTAGCAGACAAAATGTCATCAACTACATTAATAAGTGCTGTCGCTGTACTATGACTTTGACGAAAACCAGATTGCTGCGGCGGCAAAATATTTTGTTGCTCCAGGTATTCTCTCAGCTGATTGCACACTACCTTTTCCAAAATCTTCGACAGACAAGGCAGAATACTTATAGGCCTAAGATCTGCAGCAGAGGGATTAGGCTTTTTAGGTATGGGTCTAACTATTGCAACTTTCCACTGATCGGGAAAACACGATGATTCGATGGACTTATTTATAATGGATGTTATTGCTGACAAAGTTTGCGGAAGTGTCAAGTTAATCATCTCCAATGAAATATTATCGCAACCCAATGCATTAGTTTTAAGGCTGTTGATGATCTTCAGTACAACTTCCTCTCCAACCGGCCTAAGACGAAATACATTATTATTAAATCGATTAAATTCAAAATATGTTAAGTCAGAGATAGAAGTATTGCTATTACCAGGTACCTCAAGAAAGTGCTTATTAATGTTGTCAGGGTCACTACAACAATAAGGCAAGTCATGTTTCTGGTGGCCTTTAACATCAACGGTGGATTTTAAATGTTTCCACAACTTCTTCGGTTTTTCAATATTATTATTGATGTATGTCTTATAGTATGCCTGTTTCTCACTTTCAATAGCAGCTCTGACCAGATACTTGAGATCCAGGTAAGACTTCCTATCAGTATCAGATTTGGTCTGCTTGAATTCAGTATGACAGTTATCTCGTAATTGTATCATATCCCTTACGGTGTCTGTGATCCAAGGATATCCTCGCTCTTTGATCAATACCCTTTTTCAGGGGCATGTAGGTCAAATAGTGTAGTTATAAAGAAATTCAATGCATGCACCATAGAGTTTACATCAGGAAGGGAGCTAATAAAGTCCCAGTCAATTTTGTCTATATCAGCAAGAAAAAAGTCAGTCAATATGTCTTTTGTAGGCCTGTAATTAATCCAATGCGGAAGAGTCTTAACTTTTTTAAGATTAAGTTTTGCTGAGAGCATAGCGTGGTGACCAAGTTCAGGTATGTGTGCTACAGATATCTCGCACACCCTAGCATCTGTACAGATAAGATCTATCAGTGTTTCACTGTGGGCAGTAAAATGCGTCGGTTCAGTAATAACATTTTTAAGGTTAGTACTCTGTAAAAATGAGTTTAATAATTTAACTTTGTTGTCAGTATCATTCAAAACATTTATATTAAAGTCCCCAAGGAGGAGGATCATGTCAACTTTAGGGAAGGAAGAGAGTGAATCTGTTAAGGCGTCAAAGAAAACATTAACATCTAGCCAAGGTGGTCTTTAAGCCGTGCCTATAATAATTGAGTGAGAGTTAACGTTCATTCTTAACCACATCTGTTCAACCGTGGGTGCAGGAGGGTGGGGTATAGTACGGAGCCGAGTGCCTTGCCGCACATAGAAGCCGACCCCGCCGCCGCGGCCACTGTGTACATTGGGGCACGACCCTCCTCACCCGCCCGCAGCCAGGTCTCATTTATAGCAATGACATCCACAGATAACTTCTCCATGGCAACAACAATCTCCTCCTGTCGAGAGCCTAATGACCCAGCATTAAACAATCCAAATGTCAGGCGCTTATTTTTAGACGTCATTTCTAAATCGTGTTAGTATGTAATATTTGGTAAATAAAATATAATTTATGTAAATTTTGTGAAAGCATGTAATATAAAAGAACTTGTAGTTATTAGAATAGCATAAGTTTCTGATGAATTTAGTAAGTAGTATATAGAATAGTTTAAAGAAAATATCGTAGTATATAAGGTAGTATAAGTTATTAATAAACGTAATATATAAAAATAATTTGTAGAATATAAGGCATTGTAAGATGAATAGAATACGGTAAGGCATAATATTATACAGTACAGTGAAAATATAGTAATATAAGACAGCATATTTTGGACTAATGCACTGATTTACAAGACTTGTTGCCATCGCACAGCTATGACCATAAATTAATAAGAAATGCACAGAACAATAAGGAACCACAGAAATAGAGAAAAAAGGTATACAAGATAAAACATTTAAAATACCAAGGCAAATTATAAAATAGGTCTTATAACTATTCAGTAGCGACGTCAACTGCTTCTTTGCCGAAAACACGAACCAGGTCATCCTCAGTGCGGATGCTGTGGGTGGGCTTGCCGTCTCCTTGCTTTGCGAGTACTCGCCCTCGTTTTGACCACGTGTACTTCCAACCGATCCGGCTGGCGAGCTCGCGGGCACGAAAGAGAATGTGCTTCCTCTTCCGAGTGAGTCTTTCGTTAAAGTAGAAGCGACGCGGCGGCACCGACAGCCCGACGTTAGCCGAGGTGAGACCGCGGCGCACGCGCGCACTGCGCAGCAACTCGTCGCGCAGGCTGCGCCGCGAAAGCCGCACCACAATGCGCCGGGCACGAGGGGCCACCCCCACAGCTCCTTTCTGTTCAGCACTAGGCCCGACCCGTTCCGCGAACACGATGTCTCGATCTTCCAGTTTGACGCCAAGCTTTGTTGCTACTATCCCGACCGTGTGCAGGATGTTTTCTCCGCTAACTTCGGGGAGGTTGGCTATTTCGAGATCGGATGAAAGCGACTCCTGGTCACGATCATCCAGTTCGAGTTTGAGCTGAGCCACTATTCGCTCTAGCTGTCCGACCTCACCCTCCACTGCTGCAGTTCGAGGAAGCTTTTCCAATGCCAAAAGCCTTCCCTACAAGCCGTCGACGCGCTGATTGCAAGCCGTCAATGATGAACGAAATTCAGACATTTCCGTTCTCAGATCTCGCACCTCGCCACGAACCGTAAAATAAAGCTTATTTACTTACTTTTTAATGTAATTTTGCGTAATAATTTTGTCGCAATGTGTTCCCGAGCGTTGCTCGCAGAGTACAAGCTGCATTGTAGCGGCATTAACCCTTTGACCGCCAACGACGTCTTAAAGCGTCAATAATAAACTGGGCACCATCGCCAACCACGACTTAAGACGTCAAAATATTTGACAGTCAAATACATAAAAAAGGAATTGATTTTTAAACTTGATCTTTACATACATAGACGTATTAACTTTTCCTTATTAATTTCCAGTTAAATAAAAAGTATAAAAAATTGGCATTTAACTCAGCAGAACCTTTAACATAAACTTTGAAATTTAAAGTAAAAAGATGTTCTCTCAACGCCACGGACGTCTTAAAGAGTCGACTAGTGATGGAAATAAAGTGGCTAGATGATTATTTTTTACCTAGGTACTTACCTAATTAAATTCTCGAAAGTTCTTACTAAGTATATTGTTTTAATAGTGAGCATTTGTGAGATCGTTACACATAATTTGTGAAAAATAATGGATAAACTAATTCCTTCTGTATGCCTACAGGAATTATGCCCTTGTGGTATGGGTACAGGATTATGTACATTCATTGTTTAAATTAATCAATAAAAAGGTATTTGTATTTAGTTATTCTGTTATTCATAAAGTTAAACTACCTTTTTTTTATCTAACTAAAAATAGTATTTTTTTAAACTGGTGTATGAATAAATAGGGTAATTAAGAAAATATCGACATAAGTGTCAAACATTACTATGTCCTAGACACTTATCGTACCCTCGATCGCCATGGACGCCATAAGGCGTCCGCTTGTGACGTCATATGCGCATTTTATATCCCTAGTAAGGATATGTGGGTAGATTTCTAATTGTATTTACCTTAAAATTTAAAGTCTGCCACCCACACTACGGATTTTTTCGAATTCGTGATTGATTCGAAAGGGGAGGGGATTCTCGCAAATCGCTTCCCTGATCAGTGTCTGTTTAACTACTCGTCAAGATTTAACCACAGATTTATAATTCGGTGGGTCCTACAATTAATGGAGCCGAGTTCCTGTTGCCATTTTCCTGCTTGCTCCGATCACCAGAATCTGATAAACATTTTTCTACCTACTACTAGCAACAACCTATCCAAAGAATCCAAATTCGGTGGGTCTACGTTTAATTAGTGCAGAGATCACGTGACCACCTTCCTGCTCCATCATCAGACCCTGGTCACAATTTTTCTAGCAACTACTCGTCGAGACCTACCTAACGAGCCAGAACTCGGTGGGTCTTCGTTTATTGGTGCAGAGATCCCGTGGCCACCTTCCTGCTCTATCGTCAGACCCTGATCACCATTTTTCTAGGAACTACTCGTCGAGACCTACCTAACGAGCCCAAGCTCGGTGGGTCTACGTTTATTGGTGCAGAGATCCCGTGACCACCTTTCTGCTCGATCATTTGACTCTGATCACCATTTTTCTACCAATTACTCGTCGAGATCTATCCAATGAGCCCTAACTCCATGGATCTACGTTTATTGGGGCCGAGATCCTGTTACCACCTTCTTGCTGATCATCATCAGACCCTGGTGAAGGTTACCATTTTATTTAGTATCATCGGATTTACATATGACCTAATTTCAGATCTTTCGGACTAATAGAAGTAATGAAAAATGACTATTGTATACAAAATATCCCTACCTCGACTCGGAAAAGAGCTGATGGTCTTCAAAGGGCTGGACCGATTTTCATGAAACATAGCTAAGCTTCTCGCTTAAGCCAGCTTTCAAATAAAAAACAGACAGACTTCCGGACATAGGCGTCAAACTTATAACTCGTTTTTGGTCGGGGCTTAAAAATGCGATTGTGTGTAAAAGATACCATAGACGGAAATCCGGAACCTAATGGCCATCTACATAACTCTACGTTGCCTATCATTTACTACTCTGTCAAGAAAGTACCGGGAAAAGATCAATACTACACCTAAAAAAACCTGAACATCAGTGGCGAAGGGTCAATTTTTGTAAGGGGTAAGCCGAACCGGTACACCCAGGACATTTTCATTAGATTTCTGTATTGTTCTACTTTGGTGTTAGCAATATGAAATTATATCTTTGAAAAGTTAAAATCTGTAAATCCCGAGCGATTCCGAACTAGATTAGGAAGGAAATAGGCAAGGGAAAAATACCATTTCATTTCATTTAAAAGCCAGCGATTAGGTCCGATGCACCACCAAGGCTACATTTGTATAGGTAGGTAGAAATTAAGAATCCGAATTTGCGAAATTTTTACTTCGATAAATGACCTAAAATTACTCGAAATGACCTAACGCTATAAAATGTACAACTACAATTCACACTACACTCAATGAACAGCGCTGCGCTGCCATAAAACACTTCAAGGTCAGGGCTCAGGGGTTCATGAAATTGAACTCCCAAGTCCAGGTAGTGTATATGCGAAAAACCTATAAGTTTCATTATCGAATATCGTTTTTCTGTCCTTATGGTGTAAAGCCTACGTTCGACCTCTTCCCAAAATCCCTAATCCCTCTCTTCCCAGTCATTTTCGTCCAATTTCTATTCTTCCTTTCTTGTCCAAAGTGCTTGAGGCTTGTGTCCATAAACAATTCTCTAATTTCATTCATCGTAACTCCCTGATTAATTGTTTTCAATCTGGATTTAGGCCCGGGCACAGCACTATTTTTGCGTTACTCAAAGTGACTGGTGATATAAGAACTGGTATGGAGAACAATAAAGTTACTGTTCTGGTGTTGGTTGATTTTTCCAATGCTTTCAATACTGTCAGTCATAAAATTCTTCTATCTATCCTCTCTCACCTGATGGTGTCTGATGAGTCATTGGAATGGTTTTCTTCTTATCTTCGGGAACGTCAGCAGTCAGTTCGTGTAGATGAGTCGTCATCGGCTTGGTGTAACATTAGTACTGGCGTTCCTCAAGGCGGTATTCTTTCTCCTCTTTTATTTTCAATTTTTATAGATCTCTTGACTCCTGAACTTCAGTGTGCGTATCATCTTTATGCTGATGATTTACAATTGTACTCACAAGTGGATGTTGATAGCGTCTCTGACGCAATCAATAAATTAAACGTTGATTTAGTTGCTATTAAAAAATGGTCTGACAAATTTGGTGTGTCAGTTAATCCTGCAAAATGTCAAGCTATCATTGTAGGTAGTTCACGAAATTTCCGAAAAGTTAACGAGTCATCTCTGCCTGCCCTGCAGTTTAACGGTGCTGTCATCCCCTTTAGTTCTAGTGTCAGAGACCTTGGATTGTATATTGATAACACACTCAATTGGCAAACTCAAATTAAGAACATCAGCCAGAAGGTCACTGGAATTCTAAGATCTCTTTATCGATTAAAAAACTTATTACCATCAAATATAAAAGCAATGCTCGTACAGACCTTAATCTTTCCGATAATCGACTATGGTGATGTGTGCTATTATGAACTGAGTGCAGATCTACTCAATAAACTTGATCGCCTTCTGAATAACTGCATTCGGTTCGTTTATAATCTCCGTAAATATGACCATATTTCCACGCATCGTGCCCTGTTGCAATGGTTTCCTATTCGTGAGCGCAGAATTCTAAGAGCTTTGACTACTCTTTTTTCTATACTCTTTTCACCTAACTCACCTCCTTATTTAACTTCGCAGTTTACTTATCTATGCTCTACTCATGATAAAATTCTTCGTTCTTCTAATAATCGTCTTCTTGTATGTCCTTCTCATAGAACTGATTTTATACATTCTTCTTTTTTCGTCCAGTCCATTCTCCTCTGGAATGCGCTCCCTCTAGAACTCAGGATGGCTACAACACGTTATACATTTAAAACAAAGTTACAGGAATACTTGCGCAGTAAAATGGCAGATTCTTCTCGAAGATAATTATGTATATAATATTGTTAGCGACAACTGGCTGATAGTAGGCGTGGCTAAGCTACGTCACCGCTATCACGTGACCAGTTCGTCGTGAGAGGGGGAGCCGTGGCTCCTTCGGCATCAGAGCCGTGGCGGCCGACACAACTCGTTCGGCTGCCGGCCTAGTAGGACGCGTCTACCTAAGCTCATTCTGTCTGTTTATCGTAATTTCTGTTTAAATAATTGTTATTTTGGAATATTATTATTTTGTGTGTTCTAATTGTCTTTTTTTTTAGTAAATTATTTTAATTATCGCTAAATTCAGAAGTGGGATATAGCTCACATGCTTATTTCCGCTTTTTGAACCATCCTGGCGATACATTTTAAATTTTCATAATGTCTAACAATAGACGTACGAGACAAAGTAGGCGAGAACCTAGTGCGGATAGAAATGAGCTTGGGAACACCTTAGGTGCTATTTTAGAACGTTTAAACGCATTAGAGAATCGTGGTATAAGTGAGACTCCGGCGCCGGCGCCGTGTAGTCCCGTCGTTGCGGAGCCATGCGCGGTCGCGGTGCAACTACCCACGTCGAGTTTGCGTTCATCCACCGTGGATGCTGAGCGATCGGGCGGAAGCGTGGCGGACCCTACGGCGGACAGGATCATCGGAGCGTTGAGCGCACTAACTAAAGTAAGATCCACCCATTATTATATTTCGAATTTTGATCCCAGTGTTAATGACTTCGACTCTTGGTGTGTTGAAATAGATAGAGCTCGTGATACGAACAATTGGGACGACAACGAGTGCTTTGCACGTATTGCCAATTCTTTGAAAGGTGATGCATGTAGCTGGCTTAACCAGTGGGTCACAAACGACCGCAGTTGGTCAAATTTTAAACGTGAATTTAAATCTTTATGTCCACGAAGAGTCGATGTCGCAAATGTTTTATTTGAAGTAATGTGTACGTGTTCTGACAAATATGCTACGTATGCTGAATATGCTCGAAGTTCTCTTTTACGTCTCAATATTGTAAATGGCTTGAGTGACGAATTGATTGTCGCTATTGTTATACGTGGCATAAGCGACCCTCAGATTCGTGCCTCTGCGACTAATGCTAAATTGCTTCCGAAGGATTTAGTTGAATTTCTATCAATTTATGTGAAACCTAAAAGCGTAAACAATAGTGGTAGTGCGTCTTATTCCCGTGATCCTGTGTTCAATTCGAAATAGGCCGAATGAACATAATTTTCGGAAACGACCATACCCTAGTTCGTAAATTAAATATTATTTTTGTGGCGGTACTGGTCATACAAGGACATTGTTCTAAGAAGTCGAACATTAATTTAAATGCAAATAAATATAACAACCAACAACACAATAGTTTGCGGGTATTGTAAAAAAGTTGGCCACAATATTGATAATTGTATTTTGAAAGAATGTTCGAAGCACGGTGACAAAACGGAGGAGTGTGGTAATAATACTTCAGAGGTATGTAAGTTTTGTTATACTAAGGTGGTCCAGAGCCCTTTCTGGTGCATTTTGTTATATTCGTTTCCATTATATTCATGATTTCTTATTCTCAAAAAAAAAAAATACATATGCGGGTAGTTCGTGTTTGAAAAAAAAAGAAATATTAATGATGCCCACGGGTTGTACGGTTCATGTTGGTAATGGGACACGAATAGGCTAAGGATAATTACGATCGATCGCTAGATCAATCGATCTAACGTAATAGCTCAGCGTACAGTTCTAATAGATCTGTTGTTAGTCCAGTAGTACAGTAGACACACACACGATGGTTGAACGATCCAGCCAGTGAATCTGTTTAGGTCTATAGTGAGTTCGTTCGTAGAAGTACCTAATGACCGACAAAGTCCAGTGCTACGGCTAGATTAGTACAATTGAACCAGATGGATTTATTTCGTTGCTTCGTATTATTTTAAGCAGTGGGTTGATTTGAGTTCTGACTGCTAGATATAATAAAGTGCGATTACTAATTAATTTGGTAGTAAAATTGTATTTTGTTAAAAGATATTTTGTTGTTAAACTCGATCAGTCATTGCAATTTGTGAAGCGTTGTTTTGGCTTATTGATTATTTTCTCGATCGAAGACTAATAATCGTATTTGAAATCTGGTTCGATCTGGATATGTTTGGTGAAGGAAGGCCGAGCGGTTATGGTCCGGTGGGTCGTACGGACCCTATATATTGACGAGTGCTGATTTTGTTTATGTACTTGTTGATTCGACTACCTATCTGATTTTTACGGTCTTTTTAATTCGGTTTCTGTAGTTATGATCACAGAATGTGTATATGCGAGTCGCCAGGGCGATTATGGCATTAGTGGCTGCATTGTGGCACTGGCCGCCGCTGCACGTGTGGCGTTTGGCGCTAAACGCAGCGCTGCCGCCCTAACGGTGCCATGGCCGCCCTAAAGGTGGCGTGGCCGCCCTAACTGTGGCGTGGCCACCCTAACGGTAGCGTGGCCGCCCTAACTGCGGCGTGGCCGCCCTAACGGTGGCGGGGCCGCCTATACAGCGCGCTGCGCCGTGGCGTTGGTCGGTACGCCGTGGTCGTGGGCCAGACATCGAAACAAGGAGGCCATTGTATTTGTGACTATGTTTCTAAAGACTATCACCCGTATACGGTAACTAAAGTAGGCCGTACCTATTACCGTATCGCCGTTACGAGTTGCGCCTGGTGGTTCTTACGGGAAGACCACGCAAGCGTCTGCGGAGTATATGGTTCCGTGGCGTGGCGAGTGGACACCTGAAGTATGTGCTGCTTTCTTCGACAGTAAGTTGAATTTGATTATTTTATTAGGTATTGCCACAAATAAGTCCAGTAGGTATGCGTGATAGAGCACGTAGACCGTCGCCGGTATGCGAACTTTGGGCCTCTGCCGATGCCGTTATGCGAACTTTGGGCCTCTGACGATGCCAGTATGCGTGATAGAGCACGTATGCTGAGGTCGGTATGCGAACTCTATGCCTCTGCCGAGTCCGGTATGCGAACTCTGGGCCTCTGCCGATGCCGTTATGCGAACTCTGGGCCTATGACGATGCCAGTATGCGTGATAGACCACGTATGCTGAGGTCGGTATGCGAACTCTGTGCCTCTGCCGAGTCCGGTATGCGAACTCTGGGCCTCTGCCGATGCCGGTATGCGAACTCTGGGCCTCTGCCGATGCCGATATGCGTGCTAAGTTTGTGCGTATATTGATGCCAGCGAGTAAAGCTTTTGCTGATGGTATATGCGTAAATAGATGCTAGCAAGTCAGGTGCCTTTGCTGCATCGTGATACTTATAAAGTCCGTTCCCTTTGCAATTACATTTAAAAGTATTTAGCTTACTTGCCCTTAGATTGCTTAAAAACATTCATTATAGCGTCTTATGTACATACTATTCAAAACTATGTATTTCTTGCAGTTTTATTCTGTTTGCTTATGTAGCTGAAAGCTTAAGTATCATAAGTCAAAAGCAAAATGGAATTTAGCAGTTTGATTACTATGAAATTAAACACATACAGTTTCAAGGAACTTATATGCTGTTTTGTTTACTGTTCTGTTTGTAGATGCAGACCATCCGGAGGAGTCCACTATCCAGACAGTCCATGCAGCCGTAGAGGGAACTGAACCAGGTTGTTCAGCCAACAGTGCTACGCAGATGGACGAGGCCGTCCATTCGTCAGGAGAGGCCGTGTTAGCGACAACTGGCTGATAGTAGGCGTGGCTAAGCTACGTCACCGCTATCACGTGACCAGTTCGTCGTGAGAGGGGGAGCCGTGGCTCCTTCGGCATCAGAGCCGTGGCGGCCGACACAACTCGTTCGGCTGCCGGCCTAGTAGGACGCGTCTACCTAAGCTCATTCTGTCTGTTTATCGTAATTTCTGTTTAAATAATTGTTATTTTGGAATATTATTATTTTGTGTGTTCTAATTGTCTTTTTTTTTAGTAAATTATTTTAATTATCGCTAAATATATATATATTAAAATATATATTAGTATATTTTATTTTCTAATATATAAGTATTAGTATTATATTAATTATTGTAAGTTAAATTATAGTTTTAAAATATTTATCTATGATTATTTAGTTTCACTTGTTTTGTTTGCACCTACCACGATTTGTCTCTGCATCACCCTAAGGTAGACTGGTAGAGAATGCCTCTGGCATTAAGTCCGCCTATGTACTGTTTTGTGCATAAAGAATAAATAAATAAAATAAATAAATAAATATCATTATACAGTAATTTACGTTGTTAGCGTGATTTACATAATGAACAGCACCATCTATCGGTGAAAATGAACACACAATCACTATAGAACTTTAATATACACAGTAAACAAAACTTTAAACGGCCATAAAATCTATTAGATTCTAATTACAAAATAAATATCAACGAAGACGAAAGATTATGGTCGATCGAAGTACGCGTAATACTACACTCTATCTCGTTCGTATACAGTGTAATTTTTCTATCCATAACATAACCCCGCCCCATCATAATGATGCCCCCGATGCTCATCGGCTTGTCGTCGTTCCTTTATTTAGCGAGTTTCTCGTCTGCGCGGGAACGTTTTCGGTACGGATTTTTAAATTAATTTTATTTGATGGTGTATTAAATAGTACCTATGTTGTGCGATTCGATAACTCAAATTTAGAACAAATAAAATGACTTGTAGGTAGATGGACTCACCGACGTTCCTTTGGCCTTTTTCTCGTCCCGGGATAGAAGACCGCGAATACAATACAGCAGCCACTGATATAAAGTTCCAGAATACAGGGGGCACTTGTATTAATTTGCACCACACAATTTTGAGGAGAGTTTTCTTAATTTTCTCTCGACTCGTAACTCGTGCGCGTTCCGATCTTTTTCTGTATCAAAACAGCGCCCTTCGCGCCGGCCGGTAGTGGCACCGCGCGGAACTAATTGTCGCGGCCACCAATCAAACCACAAGTCAAATAATAGAAACCCAACATTTCCCCCCACCGAAATCCGCTAGGATTTCCCCAGTTACGATACCAGGACAACGTGAGTGCAATCAGTTGAAATATTGAGTAATACAAAAATATATATAATGTCAAAATATACTTGTGATGCATATGTATTTGATTAAAAAAAAGTGTTTAGTGTAGCTAGTGGACTGTATAAATAATGAAAAATATAAAAAAAAAATTACAAAAATATATAATATAAATTTAAGCCTATTCTAACATGTATTAATATGTATATCTATTCAGAATCCTGATCCAACGGAAGAGGACTAACTTTAGAAACAGGCCGAATAAACTCGCTGTTATTTGCAGTTCGTACACTGATTTCTCGAACGACCCCGTCCGCACCGCTATGCAATTTTGAAATTCTACCTAACGCCCACTTAAGAGGTGGAGCGTCAGAATTTATAAGTACAAGATCACCCAGCTTGAGATTCTGACTGTTGACAAACCACTTTTGACGTTGTTGTAAGGAATGCAGATAATCTTGCCTCCACTGTTTCCAAAATTGTTGCGATATTTGTTGGACACACTGCCATCGATTTAATCGCGAACTCGATAATTCAGTAAAATTATATTCTGGCACAGACAGGAGCTCCCTGCCGATAAGGAAGTGAGCAGGACTGAGAACCTCAAATTCATTAGGGTCGCTGGATAAGGCACACAATGGCCTTAAGTTAAGTACAGCTTCTGCTCGGCAGAAAACTGAGGCCAGTTCCTCAAAGGATAAAGCTCTCGTGCCAATAGTACGTTTTAAATGTAGCTTAGCAGACTTTATGACTGCTTCGTCGATGCCTCCGAAGTTACTACCGGCTGGCGGATTAAACCTCCATGTGATCCCACGGGTAACAAAGCCACGGGTCAGGTTTTCGTTATCTGAATTGAAAAACTCGGTAACCTCTTTTAGTGGCACAACACACGAAGACGGATAGATAAGACTTGGATACACGTGCGTTTCGACGAGTGGATTCTTTAGTAAGAAAAGGTCCTCCAATGTCAATACCAACAGTATGGAAGACGTGAACCTCTTCAGATCGATACTTTGGTAGCTCCCCCATTAAGGGTTGTCGATTTGAAGGAGACACCCGGAAGCAAGAGATGCATTTAAGAGTACGAGAACGAATAACACTACGTGCCGAAATGATCCAGTATTTCTGGCTAATTATACTTTGAAGAGTCCTTGGACCCACATGTAAATGAAGTTTATGGTAGTGGTCAATTAAAATTTTTGTAAAGTTAGATTTCTTAGGAAGAAGCAGAGGATGTTTCCTGGCATAAGATAAATCCGATTGGGAAAGTCGACCCTCCACCCTGAGGAAATAGTTGGAATCTATGAAGGTGTTGAGCTTTCGCAAGGATTGACTGCAACTCTCGGCCTTTGATAGTGCTACTAAGTCATTTGAAAAATGATGTTGTTGAACCGCTTTTACTAGCATATCATGTGCTCTCCTAGTATCAGCGACTGTAATGGATGCCCTACGTTCATGAACATCTGATCTACAGTTATGAATAAATTGATAACTAACTTATTAAAACTAGAGTACTTTTCTGTAAGACTGTAGAGACGAAGACGAGATGAATGAGTCCGGCTCTGTTGCGACCAAGACTGCTTTAGGATATTTTAATTCAGGAGGGTTACAATCTCTGAATTCGTCCATTCTTTTGATTGGCCAGCAAGCCTGGTCAAGATTAAGCCAGTTTGGTCCATTGAGCCATTCTGAAGTCCCTAGCAGTATGGTAGGCAAAACTCCACGAGAGCAGATATCAGCTGGATTAGACATACCGCTAACGTGATGCCACCAGTCACTTGGAATACAGTCGTGGATCTTGGCCACCCTAGTAGCAATAAATGTTTTTAGTGTGTAGCTACGCCTAGCTATTGAGCCAAGCTAGAACAACAGAGTAAACAATATTGTTTCATTGACATCGAGTCGATTCTGTAAGACAGATTGGACGTATTTAACGAGTTTTGCTAACAGATGTGCCGCCATGAGTTCCAACCGTGGTATACTGACTGTCTTTAAGGGGGCGACCTTAGATTTAGCAATAACCAAACTTGTTTTAGTCTCCCCGTCTGCGTTTTTAGTTCGCAGGTACACTGCAGCATAGCCAAGTGTTGAGGCGTCACAAAAACCTAGAATCTGACTGTAGGTATGGCGCTCCACCTTGATGTGCCGGTCATGTTTTAGATTTGATAAAGGTAGTTCATTGACGTAAGCTTTCCATCGTGCTTCAAGGTCGAAAGGTAAACATTGATCCCAATACAAATTACAAGCCCAGAGCTCTTGCATTAAGCATTTTGCGTAAAATATACACGGAGCCACAAAACCAAGCGGATCGAATTGTTGACCTATTTGAGACAGAACTGTCCGCTTTGTTATAGTTCGGTTTTGTACCCTAGTATTAAACGAAAATGAATCAAGCGCCGGTAGCCACTGCAGCCCTAACACTTTAATAGATAGATTTTGATAGAACCATAAACAAAACATCCATTCCCGATACCTTTTTGACTGAATGTACGAGTATATTATACCAAATTTTAGTGTTGTTAATAATTCGTAAATAAGGACACTAGTGTAGATTAAAGAAATATTGTTGATCACTCTTGTCTCACCATCAATCATAACCATCACCACCGTCACTTTCTTCCGGCTGTGGGAGCATGTACGGTGCAAGCATCGTGCATTCCGTTGCGCTGTGTCATCGTTTACGCCGAGATGCAGTATTGCAACGGTTTCACAGTCAGTGCACGTTCGTGTGATAGTCAAACTGTTCGCGTGTTCCCATAACCCTCTAACTATGTCATACCAGTTATGGTTAAGTGCTTATAATAAACCATTTATTCGTACTTAATTCTCTTATTTAAGTACCATTTTTATTTTTTTGAAGTGAAACTTCTTATGCGACTTCCAAAAATGTTATCACATAACGCGTCAAGCGTTAAATGAAGCACCTTAACGCGTTAAGTGATAGGTGTTAAACGATAGGCGTAAATTTGTTAAGGTTATGAAAGCGCTCATGTGACGCCGTCACTAAGTGAGTGGGTGAGTGGAGTTCAGAGTGGAGTTCAGAGTGGAGTACAGAGTGGAGTTCAGAGTGGAGTTCAGAGTGGAGTACAGAGTGGAGTTCAGAGTGGAGTTCAGAGTGGAGTTCAGAGTGGAGTTCAGAGTGGAGTTCATAGTGGAGTACAGAGTGGAGTTCAGAGTGGAGTGCAGAGTGGAGTTCAGAGTGGAGTTCAGAGTGGAGTTCAGAGTGGAGTACAGAGTGGAGTTCAGAGTGGAGTTCAGAGTGGAGTTCAGAGTGGAGTTCAGAGTGGAGTTCAGAGTGGAGTTCAGAGTGGAGTTCAGAGTGGAGTTCAGAGTGGTGTTCAGAGTGGAGTACAGAGTGGAGTACAGAGTGGAGTTCATAGTGGAGTTCAGAGTGGAGTTCAGAGTGGAGTTCAGAGTGGTGTTCAGAGTGGAGTACCGAGTGGAGTTCAGAGTGGAGTTCAGAGTGGAGTTCAGAGTGGAGTTCAGGGTGGAGTTCAGAGTGGAGTTCAGAGTGGAGTTCACGGTGGAGTTCACGGTGGAGTTCAGAGTGGAGTTCAGAGTGGAGTTCAGGGTGGAGTTCAGGGTGGAGTTCAGGGTGGAGTTCAGGGTGGAGTTCAGAGTGGAGTTCAGAGTGGAGTTCAGTGGAGTTCAGAGTGGAGTTCAGAGTGGAGTTCAGAGTGGAGTTCAGAGTGGAGTTCAGAGTGGAGTTCAGAGTCGAGTTCAGAGTGGTGTTCAGAGTGGAGTACAGAGTGTGTGTGTGTGTGTGTTTTGACTGTGTGTGTGTGTGTGTGTGTGTGTGTGTGTGTGTGTGTGTGTGTGAGTGAGTGAGTGAGTGAGTGAGTGAGTGAGTGAGTGAGTGAGGGACCGACCGACCGACCGACCGATCGACTGAGCGAGAATGAAGTTTCACTTCTTCCGCACGGAGGGACTCCACGCACGCACATTTTTTTTTTATTTTAGTTTATTAGCGTATAAAACAGATTACAATCACTATAAGGTATAATACAATGAATAAGGTATTGATCTAGATTATAATCCACAGATATATACGCCTAATCGCTTTATTAATTTAGTAAATTTTCAGATGCTAGAGAGCGCTGATTTACAATACTAAAAAGAAAAATAACTTAAAAGTAAATTAAGAATGGCATTACAAGTAGTGTAGTTCTAAAATTTTAATACTTGGGTCTGCAAATGCCTGCGGAACTGATGCAGTTTCAGGTGGAAAATATCGATATCTCTGTTGGAAATAAGAATATAATTGTATTGGCGACACATCCTGATAACGTAAACCAGGAGACCCAGCACTTCGACTTCGATCAGAAACAGACATCGTCAAGAGCATTGGCCCCATGTCGAAATCCGTTTAACGTTTTTTATGATTATGAGTATCAAGTGTTCACTATTATTTTTCTATGTATGGTCATCGTATGCTATCGCTATTGCTTAAAAATAATTACTCACGGCGACAATACTACAACTATTAATACTATATTATATTATTCTAAATGCCCTTATAGTAACTTCATATTATTATGTCATTCACTCTTAATTGCACTCAGTCAATATATTATATTGAAAAAATACTCTGTCGGTATCATCTGTATAATAAGTAATGTTAAATTGTATAGGCTGTACAAACCTGCTTTTCCGTCCTCACAAAGTGTTATTTTGTGTAGTGTCCACCGTGTTGATCGAATATTGTACTTATTATTTTATGTTACAATAACTGGATATTTCATATCACGGAAAGTAATAAACCTATACGTATATGATGCACAGGAATACAAATACTTTATTTATATGTATAAATGGTTAAGATAAAGCGATTAAAGTTTGGTCTACTGAATGCAGGCTCTCTCGGAACCAACCATGATGAATTCCTAATCGCAATGAACAAATACTCAGTAGATATCATGGCAATTAATGAGACCTGGTTACGTCCTGGGCAGGAAGGTAGAGCGCCTAGTGTGCCAGGATATCGTTTGAGACATGTGCCACGACCTAGTTCTACTTCAGTTCTAATCGTGGAGGACGTGGAGGTGGAGTAGCTTTTTACGTTAAAAATGAGATGCATGTAAGGACGCGAATTTATCCAGAGCAGCCAGATGTAGAGCAAATGTGGATTTCGTTGAAAGTAAACGGCAAAACTTTTTTAATTGGGACAGCCTATAGGCCGCCGTGGCTTGATGTGGATAAGTTTTTAAAAGCTATTACTGAAAGCATTGCTTCTCTAGCACCTTATGACAGTATAATGCTCTTAGGTGACTTCAATGTAAATTTACTAGATGGTAATAGTGGTAACTCAAAACACCTGTATGAATTTTTTGGTCACATGAGTCTAAAACAATTAGTGAATACTCCCACGCATTTCATAGGACAGAGCTCTTCTCTTATAGATGTCATATGTACAAACGTATCTTGTCAGAATTTAGAGGTTAACCACATAAGTGAGCTTGGTCATCACTCTTTCATCACCTGTGAGGCGACAGTAAATAAAGATAAACCAAACCCAACTCTTATAACTTATCGCCCTCTTAAAAATATATTGGTATCTTTGTTTAACCATGACCTAAAGCTCATACCATGGAGTGAAATATGTGATAGGGAGAATGTTGATGACATGGTTAATGAGTTTAGTTTCTATGTTAGGCAGCTTTTTGATATGCACGCGCCGGTAAAAACCAAGATTTTCAGAACACCTCAGACACCTTGGATTACTGACAACATCAAACTGATATTTAAGCTGAGAGATGAAGCAAGACACAGGTATCATACGACTAACACTGAAACACATAAACAGTATTATCTAGATCTCAAGCACCAGGCTTCAATGGCTTTATACAATGAGAAAAAGGTATTTTTTACGCGTCATATCACCGAAAATATAAACGATTCTAAGCTCTTATGGAAGAACTTAAAGTCTAAAGTCCTACCGACACATAAGGATAATCTGCTCCCAGCGCATTTCAAAGATCCAAATTTAATAAATAAATCATTCTTAGACGTTCCGGGCAAAAACACTGTGAGCATACAGAACTTAACATATTTTGAGTACCACAGGTTCAGTCAATCTAGTTTCTCTTTGCAGACAGTAACGGAAGACCAAGTATTCAAGGTAATTAAAGCTCTAAAATCAAATGCTATGGGTCTTGACGGGATCAGTCTTGACATGCTAATTTTGACTTTACCGAATTCTTTATAACTTATAACTAAAATTATAAATACATCTATAACCACATGTAAATTTCCCGCTCTCTGGCGACAGGCTGTGGTACGACCACTGCCAAAGAAAAATGACCCGCAAAACATTAAGGATCTTCGACCAATCAGCATTTTGCCATGTCTTTCTAAGGTTTTGGAACGTGTAGTTTACACCCAAGTGGCGGAGTATCTGGAAAATAATGATATTTTACCAGACTTGCAATCTGGTTTTAGGAAAGGTCGAGGTACGGGAACTGCATTGGCGGATATTGTAGGGAACATGCTGGAGGCTCGTGATAGGGGTGAGGGGACATTGCTTGTGCTGTTAGATTTCTCCCGGGCATTTGACGCGATTAATACCACGCTATTATTGTCTAAGCTATCATTTTACGGTTTTGACACAGATGCTGTTAAATGGTTCCATAGTTACCTAACGGATAGACAGCGAGTGGTTGAATTGAGAGTGAGCGATGGCAATTCCGTTTCATCAGCCCCTTTAAATTTGGAACGTGGCGTGCCACAAGGATCCATTCTTGGTCCTCTTCTGTTTATACTGTTTAGTGCCGATGTAGTTCGATGTATCCATAGTTGCAAGTATCATCTATATGCAGATGATATACAGTTGTATACATCCTTTAACCCCAAAGATACTAATGTAGCGGTAGAAAGTATTAAGAAAGATCTCAATAGACTGGCTGACTGGGCTGACCTAAACTCATTGGTATTCATCATTAGCAGCCGAAAGACGTCCACTGCTGAACAAAGGCCTCCCCCTTAAAAGGGAGGGGTTGCCATAATCCCCACGCTTGGCAGACGTCTTGGGGATCATTGGTATTAAATCCGTCTAAATCAAAATTTATGATAATTGGAAGCAAGCTACAAGTTAAAAAAATTAAAGAGTTAAACTCAGTTATTAAAATAAGAGACGATGTAATTGACATGGTGGACTCAGCTTGCAGTTTGGGGCTCGTAATCGATTCTGAACTACGATTTGAAAAGCATGTAAATAATGTCATGAGAAATTGTTTTTACAGACTTAAGATTTTGTATGCAATTCGGGACTATATTAGTGTTGATGTAAGGAAGCAGCTGGTAGAAAGCCTAGTCTTGTCGAAACTTAATTACAGTGACACCGTATATGGCCCTTGTTTACTGTCGCGAACAGCACAATTAATACAGCGTATACAGAATTCTTGTGCCCGTTATTGCTTTTATATTCCCCGAAGAAATCATGTCACTCCGTATCTAAATAATTATAATATGTTAAAAATGGCAGCACGGAGAAGACTACATCTGTCCTGTTTGCTGTTTGGAGTAATCATCACAGGTAGACCCAAGTACTTGTATAACAATTTGAAATGGAGACATAATAGACACGCAGAATTCTCTATACGGTCTTGCACACCCAACCTCTGAAGAGCCAAATGCACAAGACAGCTGCATTTAGGGGTTGTTTCAAGTACGCCGCTACTCATTGCTGGAATAATCTCCCGCCACCAATGAGAGACTTAATAAAAATAATTTTTACAAAAAAAAGAACCGCCTTCAAAATGCAACTAAAAAGCCTGAAATAATTTCTAAGAATTAGTGGTTTTTACATCTACATAGTTGGACTTGGACTACAACATATTATAAATACATATTACTATCAAAGACGGCGCCAAACTGGAAAACAGTTAGGTACCTACTGCCCTTGTAAGTATTTGCTAGACGTTAGGCGCCGACTTCGATAGTAATATGTATTTATAATATGTTGTAGTCCAAGTCCAACTATGTAGATGTAAAAACCACTAATTCTTAGAAATTATTTCAGGCTTTTTAGTTGCATTTTGAAGGCGGTTCTTTTTTTTGTAAAAATTATTTTTATTTTATTCTTTTTAGTGGTTCCATTAGTGTATTATTAGGTTAAGTTTTAACAACTTATATTTTATTCTGAGAAACAGCCAGTTTAATATTTATTTTAAAAACACCCACTACATTACACAACTATGGACCATCACTAAAATAGCTTAAGCAAAAATTAAAAAAAATGTAGATGTGACAATATCTTAATAAAACTAACCAATTGCCATAAACCGAAGATATCTAGGTGTTATACTCGTAGTTCTCGAGAACCATGGACTGCAAGCTCGGTGGGTCTACATTTATTTGTGCCGAGAACCCGTGTCCACCTTCTTGCTCCATCGTCAGACCCTGATCACCATTTTTCTAGCAACTACTCATCGAGAGCTACCCAACGAGCCCAAACTCGGCAGATCTACGTTTATTGGTGCAGTGATCCCGTGACGACCTTCCTGCTCCATCATCAGACCCTGATCTCCATTTTTCTAGCAACTACTCGTCGAGACCTATCCAACGAGTCCAAATTCGGTAGGTCTACGTTTGTTGGTGCCGAGATACCGTGACGACCTTCCTGCTCCATTATCAGACCTTGATCACCATTGTTCTAGCAACTACTCGTCGAGAGCTACCCAACGAACCCAAACTCGGTGGGTCTATGTTTATTGGTGCCGAGATCCCGTGACGACCTTCCTGCTCCATCATCAGACCCTGAACTCCATTTTTCTAGCAACTACTCGTCGAGACCTATCAAACGAGTCCAAATTCGGTAGGTCTACGTTTGTTGGTGCCGAGATACCGTGATGACCTTCCTGCTCCATTATCAGACCTTGATCACCATTGTTCTAGCAACTACTCGTCGAGAGCTACCCAACAAACCCAAACTCGGTGGATCTACGTTTATTGGTGCAGAGATCCCGTGACAACCTTCCTGCTCCACCATCAGACCCTGATCTCCATTTTTCTAGCAACTACTCATCGAGAACTATCCATCGAGTCCAAATTCGATAGTTCTACGTTTAGTAGGCACGGCTAGGATAGGATGGATTGTTAATTTTATTACAGAGTTCCGGTGGCCATCTATGGCCTTCTTCATCAGATCCACTTCACCAAATTATACTTTCTGAATGAAAATGCTTGACTAGTTTCTAAAAATACCAAAAACGCTATATGTATGCCTATAATATTTAAGGAGTTCCCTTAGTTACTCATGGTTCCCATCATCAGAACTTGATTTTGGGACCAATCTGGAAGCATATACTTTCAATTAAAAAAATAATTTTCCAAATCGGTTCGTAAACGACAGAGTTCTGAGGTAACAAACATAAAAAAAAAAAAAAAAAAAAAAAAAACATACAACCGAATTGATAACCTCCTCCTTTTTTTGAAGTCGGTTAAAAACGATTACATCATTTAGACATCACCTCAAAAGGTATCTGTTACAAGAACAAAAAAATGACCCTAGATATTAAATGTAAAATTATAAGTATTTTAATTTTAATTTAATTTATAATTTATTTTTGTTATTGTTATAATTGTGAGTATTTTTCTTTTTTCTTTTATCTTCTTACTTAGACCATATTGACTGTAATAATAATGTTATAACTGTATATTGTTACAAGGATTTATAATGTTCAGTGTTGTAACATGTAAAGTTGCATCAAAGCGAGGCGGATTGTAACTCTTTCATAAGACTATTCTATTATATTGATGGTGGTAATAACTTGGGCCCAGTGACAACCGGCACGCACTTCGACCCAATTGGGTCGGAGTGCGTTCCGGTTATGATCGATCCTATGCGTTATGCGTAGGCGTTATGATCGATCTTAAGACCATCAGTCCGTGGTTGCAAATAAGTTATTATTATTACATGGCCGTTTTTATTTTTATTTTTTTTTACTTTTTTGTTTTTATTTTTTTACTTTTTATTATTTTGTTTATTAATTATTATTACTTTTATGGTGTATTTTAAGTTTTATTTAAAGTACTTAGTTTTTAGTAATAGTTGTGTCCATAACTGCCGGATGAGTTTCTTTTTTTATATCCGTAGCACACATTTCTTTTTATATAGACTGCGCGTGAAGTAAGGTGTTATTTATTTGTTTATTCATTAGGTTAGGATCTAAGTGGCATTGAAATGTCACGGAGGTTGACACTGAAAAACAGCGCTGCGCCGGGGCTGGTCTTCCGGCGCAGCACAATGCTGAGCGGTCAACCTCATTTGGCGGAAATGCGGCGCACTGTCGCTTTTATTATTAGTTATATAGCTTGTTTATTTTTTTTATGATTGAAATGTTTAGTTTTATTGTTTACTGTCTCTGTATGTGCGTTGTTTTCCGACTAAATAAATGTAGTTCTTCTTCTTCTCTCATAATTGGATTATAATAAGAGGTATTATTAGGAAAAACTGGAAGATTGAAAAATATTATAATTTCGGTTACGGCTTCTAAATCGGGTATTAAAATTTAACAGGGAAAGTAGGTTAGGTGAGTCCAATATGCTATGAATTATTTTATAAAGTAACATATGGTCGTAGTAGATTCGACGAAGGTCCAGGGGACTAAAATGGAAATATTTAAGATGTTGTTTGTAGGAGACAAGTTTTCGACCAATGCCGCATCTGTAAGTAACAATTTTTAGAAAACGTTTCTGAATACCTTCGATTCTGTTGCTATGGACCTTGTAGAAAGGGGACCATATAGACGAGTTATATTCAAGAACACTACGTACAAGAGAGTAATATAGATAAAATAATCTTTTAGTCTGACGAAAATGTTTAGTAGATCTTGTGATAAAACCGAGTAGACGAGAGCTACGCTCAATACATTATTGAGATCATAATGATCACGAAAGGTTAACTTTTCATCAAAGAGTATACCCAGATCTTTTGCAATATTGTTACGAGTAAGAGCTTCTCCCCTAATGGAATAATTAAACAGTATTTTAAGTGACTTATTGGTGAAAGTTATTACAAAACATTTACCTATATTAAGTTGCATACAATTTCGATCACACCATTCTGTGAGTATGTCGAAGTCCTTTTGAAGTTTTAAAGCATCCAGATTACTGCTTACAGTAGTAAAGATCTTGAGATCATCAGCATAGAGTAGACAAGGGCACGACAGGGAATCAACCAAGTCATTGATGAAGATGATGAACAGCAGTGGTCCCAAATGACTACCTTGAGGCACAACAGAAGTAACCGTAACCGGTTTAGAAAGATAACCCTTCAATGCAACCAACTGACTCCTTCGACTCAAATATGATTCCATCCAGCGAAGTAAATTACCATGGATGCCTATATCAGATATTTTTTTGCAAAGTACTAAATGGTTTACTTTGTCAAAAGCTTTGGCGAAATCTGTCCACCTGAAGTCTTTTAGAAAATGCGTTGCATAAGTAGTTCTTATATTCAAGCAGGTTGGAGGCGGTTGATTTGTTTCTTACAAAACCGTGCTGTTGTGGATTTAGGATAGGTTTTACATGATTATAAATACCGTCGTAAATGACGCTTTCAAACAATTTGGCGAAACACGATAATATACTAATAGGTCTATAGTTTTCACATTGATTCTTATCGCCAGATTTATGGATAGGTATAACATGAGCCATTTTCCAGAATGATGGAAACGCACCTAATTGTAAAGATTTATTAAATAATATAAGTAGGGGTTCAACGAGAACATCAGCACATTTTTTTATAAAGGATGGTGGTATTCCGTCTGGCCCAGGACCTTTATTGGAGTCAAGCATTTTTATTTTGCTTAATATTATTTCCGTCGTGACTGTTAGTTTGCTTAGTGTACTGTTATGCTTACAATTTGATGAAGGCGCCGAATCAGTCACGCTAGTATCATTTTCAAAAACTGAACTAAAGAATTTAGAGAAAAGCTCACACACTTCCGCAGGGTCAGACGCAGTACCACCTTTATATTCCATGTTGAGAGGAATCTCATTGACACCCCTTTTACTTTTAATGAAGCGCCAAAATGCCTTTGTATCACTTTCAAGTAAATTTTCGATTGATGCCACGAAATTATTATAACATGAATCAATTAAGTCTTTGCTTTTGGTCTTGAAATGTGAAAGCTCATCATAATCACGAGGGTTACCGAATTTCTTAAAGCGTTTATGATATTTTAACTTAATTTTTATGCAGTGCCTATGTTAAGCCTAAGTATCATTCATAAATACTTCTGTACGGCAACCGGATCGTACACTAATACGCAGTAATCAGTACAGATATTGATTATTCGATAATGTCATTCAATAATAGAATGAAACATGAGCACAACAGTGGCTAAATGTAAGTCGAAGTGTGATCGATGTATGCACATGTATGTGAACGTCACCTGAGCAGTCCGTTGTGTGGCGCGAGGGCGGGGGCGGGGGCGGACGGCGCCGGCTGGTCGAACACCTCCGGGAAGTGGTCGAGCAGCGTCTCCACGAGCACGTTGTAGAACTTGAGCTCCAGGATGGAGGCCACCGTGTCCAGCTCGGGCCGCAGCAGCGTGGGCGCGAAGCACACCGCCAGGTTGGCGCACGTCATCAGGTTCCTGTCGCACTTGCCCGCCACGCTGCACACACGCACGCACATTACACAAGCGCACGCGGTCTTGCTACCAATATTTATGACTACATGTCTGCTTGAAGGCTTTTTATGTCTTTTGCCCCACACGAGTGGTTCATTAGAAACTAATTATATCGAAATATCAATGAACTTTTTTAATATATAATTTTAATAAACGACGATGGTAAAATATGTATAGCAAATTAAGGAACATATAACAGGCTGCGCCGACCGGTCACCATCGCGCGGGCCGCACGCTCGCTCGCCGCCCAGGCGGTGAGTATAATAAATTAATAGTTTAAAAAACTAAAAATAAACGCTTTTATAAGGACTACTGCACTAAAAAGCTATAAATAAATTATCTAAACCGTGCTTTCTTTCTTTCTACCTCGTGTTTGTAATTTATGGATTATACACACATCAAAAGTGTCTAGGGATCAACATATATTTTTGCAATAACTTTTCTCCTGATTGATATTAATTAAAATTTTCTTTAAGGATTCATCAAATAAAGTGTTTTCGTTTGTCACAGTAACGATAAACCAAGTCACCTTTGCATTAATAAAGAAATTTGCCATTTTCCTAATAAAGGGATTTTTGACATTTGAACCACTAACACAAAAGTTCGAAAAAAAGACTGAAATAACAGTTTTCTTTAAAATTTTATTCGGTAACTTAAACAATTAATAATCCGTGTTTCTACCGCGAACACTAACAACACAAGAACATCGGTTTGGCATACTCAAAATGAGTTCATCCAAATCACGCTGTGGAATGGCCGCCCATGTTCGTTGCAACAACAAAAAAAGGTCTTCTTGCGACTGGATACCCTCCATATTCGGCAGAGCTCTTCTCTGTAGCATATCCCATGCATGCTCAATCGGGTTCAAGTCTGGCGACTGAGCAGGCCAGGGCAGGACATTGATGTTAGCTGCGGCGAGAGTCTGTCTTACAACTCTTGCGGTGTGCGGTCGTGCATTATCATGCATTAACTGAAATAAGGGACCGATTTGCACTTGTAGAGGAACGATGACGTCTGATACAATCGTCTCAGCATAAATTTGAGCGTTGAGGTTGCCTCTGATCCAAATCAACTCAGTTCTTCCGCCGATCCAAATACCCGCCCATACCATGATGGTTCCACCACTATAAGGATGGACTTCCTGGCAGGATTTTAATCGCTGTTGGCGTCCAGGGGTTCTCCAGTGTCGTATACGTCTTGTATCCGGTCTCATACCAAAACGAGACTCATCAGAAAAGCACACGAAACGCCATTGTTCTTCTGCCCATTTTTTTGCCCAAAAATGCTTGATCCCTAGACACTTTTGATGTGTGTATTTATGTGTAAAAGCGTGGGGCGCTTTATCTGAATAACAGCTTAACATTTTTGTCAAATTTCAAGAACGCTAAGTATTTGTATTCACATGACAATCATTTGTAATTATTTAGGTACAGAGAAATAGCGCCCCACGCTTTTACACATAAATATAATCCATAAATTACAAACACGAGGTAGAAAGAAAGAAAGCACGGTTTAGATAATTTATTTATAGCTTTTTAGTGCAGTAGTCCTTATAAATGCGTATATTTTTAGTTTTTTAAACTATTAATTTATTTTATACTTTTTAGTCTTAGAAATATTCGCCTAAACTACGAATAAAATTAGCTCAAGTATTGATTTGTTCGTAGCTTGAATCGTAGGCAGGTATTTATACCATTAATGGTACAATTCAATGGTATAACTGGTCCGAAGCCGTTCGGTGGCTTACCAACCTTCCGGGTTCATCAACGTCCACGTTATTAGGCACAGTAAATATAACTCCTTAATACAAATCAAATGAGTCCAAGCTACTAGTAAACCCATCGAGGCTTACTAGTAATCATTCCATGGTTCCGTCAACCACCTTTCATTTCCATCATCAACCCTGATTATTGGGCAAAGTAAATAGAACTCTTTAGTACGAATCAAATGAGCTTAAACTCGATGAGTTTACTATTAGCCGTTCCAGGGTTCCGTCATCAATCTTCCTATTCTATCATCAGGCCCTCATTAATTCCTATTCTATCATCAGGCCCTCATCATTGAATATGTATCGGAATTATCAAGTTCACTGGATGCTGGTAAAGAAGTTCATGCATTATACACCGATTTCAAAAAAGCCTTCGATATGGTTAATCATGACATATTGTTGTCTAAATTAGAAAACCTAGGAATTCATGGGTCTTTACTTCGTTGGTGCGATTCTTACATAAGGAACCGATCCCAACTAGTCAACCTCAAAGGTTTTAGGTCAAAAGAATTTGTAGCGCCATCAGGAGTTCCCCAGGGTTCTCACTTGGGGCCATTATTTTTTCTCGTTTTTATAAATGACTTAAGTAGCACAATCAACTCAAAATTTAAGCTTTTTGCTGACGACCTAAAAATCTATCGTACAATTAATTCTGATTCTGATATAAGCCAGCTACAAATGGATATCGACAATATTTCCGACTGGTGTGAGCGTAACGATATGGCATTAAATCAAGACAAATGCTACTTTATTCGGTTTAGTAGAAAGAAAAATTTGAATCAAATCATGTACTTACTAAACGGCGTTCCTTTGCGAGAGATTAATACTGTTAAGGATCTTGGTATTTTGATTGACAGTAAGTTAAATTTTAATAACCACTTTGATGTGATGATTTCTAAAGCGTTAAAATTGTCTGGATTTCTAGTGAGAGAAATGAAAATCTTTAAGGAACCAAATCTTACTATAACAATTTACAACAGTGTTATTCGTAGCATTTTAGAGTACTGTAGTCCTGTCTGGAGTCCATTTTATCAAGTGCACTCTGAAAGAATAGAGCGTGTCCAGAGAAAATTTCTTCAGATGTTAAGTTACTCTGACAATAAGCTCCGAATTTTAAACTCTTATATTTCCAGATTAACTTTCTACAACATGAAATCCTTAGTCTCACGCAGGAAAATATTAGACCTTATGTTCTTGTATAAATTACTCCACGGGAAAATAGATTCACCTGAGTTGTTAGAACAAATAGACATAAGTATTCCGCGCTCTAGCAGCCGCTTACAAAATCGTAGAACTTTTTCCCCACCACAAAGACGAACTAATATAGGTCTAAATTCACCTCTAAACCGAATGCTTTCTTTGGCCAACTCTATTCGTAGCGATATAGATGTTTTCACTGGTTCCGTAGCCTCGTTTAGGTCTAAACTTAAATGTTTAATAGACTAAGCTCTCATATTCTTATAAATAACTCTCTCAGTTAATATACACTCAGCGATTTGAAACTTATTGTTTGATCTGTAAGTAAGCAAGCTGTATTCACTTCTAGTAGATGTCAATCGGATTTTGTATTGTGGCTTGTATGTGTTATCATGTGTGATTGTACATCAGTTTAGTGAATTAAATAAAAAAAAAAATAAAAAAAAATTAATGGTCAAAGTGAAAAGAACTCTTTAAAACAAATCAAATGAGCCGAAACTCGATGTGTTTATTAGTAGCCATTCCAGGTTTCCGTTACCCACCTTCCTGTTCCATCATCAGGTCCTCATTATTGGACAAAGTGAAAAAAACTCTTTAAAACAAATCAAATGAGTCCAAACTCGATGTGTTTACTCGTAGCCATTCCAGGGTTCCGTCACCTACCTTCCTGTTCCATCATCAGGTTCTCATTATTGGTCGAAGTGAAAACAACTCTTTAAAACAAATCAAATGAGTCCAAACTCGATGCGTTTACTAGTAGCCATTCCAGGGTTCCGTCACCCACCTTCCTGTTCCATCATCAGGTCCTCATTAATGGTCAAAGTGAAAAGAACTCTTTAAAACAAATCAAATGAGTCCAAACTCGATGTGTTTACTAGTAGCCATTCCATGGTTCTCTTATCCACCTTCGAGCCCCAGCATCAGATCAGCTCGATGATACCATATTATTGTATTGTCACCGGTCCTTGATACATGTGCAAAATTTCAAATGTTTTGGACGTTTAGAAGTGGGTCAAAATTGCATCGCAAGATTCCATTACCATCATACATACATACATACATACAGGTCAAGCTAATAAAAGCGTGTTAAAAAAGGTCGGGGACTCGTCGGCTAAGTTCGGTGCTCGCTCGGCACTAAGCATGACTGAGAACCGCTCGCTCGGCTGCGCGGGCGCACGGTCCGCCCTCCGCGTGGTGCAGTACGGTGTGGCGCGTCGTGTACGTACTTGCGCAGGTGTTGCATCACGAGGTGCAGCATCTCCCTGTTCGGCGCGGGCAGCGCGCGCACCAGCGCCGCCACGCCCGCCACGCGCTCGCCGCGCCGCTCGCACTCTGCACACACACACGACACGCGTGAGACACGCGCGCGACACGTGGCGCGACACACACGACACGTGGCGCGACACGACACTCACTCGCCACGGCGACGAACTGCGCGTGCAGCGCGCGCGTGAGCAGCGGCTCGGGCAGCGCGCGCAGGTAGCCCTTGAGCGCCGAGGTGAGCGTCTTGGTCTCCCACTCGAGCGGGTCGCCGAGCGGCGGCGCGCGCCGGGCGGCCGCGGCGGCCACCAGCCGCGCCACCTTGGAGGCGACGCCCGCCACGCGGTACAGGCCCTGCTCCTCCAGCCCGCGCGCCTCGATGGCGGCCACCACGCGCCGCACGAACGAGAACCCCGCCTCGTCGAGCGCGCACTCGGGCCCGCCCTCCTCGCCGGCCGCCTTCTGCACGACAATACACCGCCAGTAGTAGTAGTAGTAGTAGTAATAGTAATAGTGGTGTGTGTGTGCGTGCACCGACCGTGTGGTTGTGGTGGGCGCGCGGCTGGTCGTCGACGGCGCGCAGCCAGGCGGCGCGGTCGGTGTCGCCGAGCGCCTGCAGCGTGAGCGGCGGCCGCTCGCGGTCGGCGGGCACGGCCTCCCAGCAGAAGCGGCGCTCCACGGGCTCGGCGCACGCGCGCGCGCCGCACACGCACACGCTCTCCGTGCCGCCCGCCTGCGCACGACATGGACCACGCGCTCCGACCGACCGACAGATGTTCAGTTCGGCCGCAGACGATACGGATAGCTAGCGGTAGAATTACTAGACACCCTATCTACGCCAGTATTGAAAGCACAAATAATCGTGAACTCTAGCAATGTAATGTTAATCATAATCGTATGCAATGTCGCGGGCATATTTGAAACCGTGAACTGTCGGCACCTATTTTAACATCACCGTAGCCGATCGATTCATATCCGGCTCGAAGGACCATCGAATGATTTACTAGGATTCCTTACGACTGGCAGAGTAATAAAAATGATATAATGATATACGATGATGACAAAAAATGATTTAAACTTAACTAATATAGTACACTGTATGAACTGTTCTTTATTAATTAAATAGTCTCAATTAGTTGTAATCGATGCGAGGCTCAATGTGCTCAGTACTCACGGTCTTGACATTGATCTGGTTGTACGGCGTGAGCGAGAGCATGCGCGAGCTCTTCTCGTAGGTGCAGTAGTGCTTGTTCCACGTGGTCGTGCCGAACGCCTCTGCGCGGGGGGAACGAACACATCGAGATCAACGCGCATTCAACGTATATTGTAAACATTTTGAATGATGGCAAGTACATCCTCATATGGTATAGTGCACGCTACTCACTCCTCTCCATGAGGAACAGGTATCCGGCGCGCGAGACTCCGCCGCCCGCCTCCTCGACGGCCTCCTCCTCCTTGCTCTGTGGGACAGAGCCGCACGTCAGCGCACGCGCACTACACTGCAAAGCCCTTTACACAATAAACGCATGTGTTCGTGACGTACAGCCACCGAGCTGTACTTATAGCGTGCGCGGTCGGTCGTTATAGGACACGACAGAACGCGTGTGTCGCACGAGCTTATATATATTTTTTTTATTTATTTAACTTTGTGCACTTATAGTACAAGGCGGACTTAATGCCTTAGGCATTTTCTAACAGTCTACCTTATACTACTTGTCAATAGTATAAAGTACGCTTCATGCGATTTATGTCAAGCACAGACAGGACTCAATGCATGCACAATACAACCTGTTACATAATAAGTGGAAGACCTAGACTGGCGGTAAAGCCCGATTCACGTAATCAGAACAATAACTATATCGTAGCGACTCGGTTATTGAAACACTCTACGTATTCACATCATCGTACTTCAACGGTACCGATCCAAAAGTCGTTTGATCGAAATATCGTTGTAGCCTACTCTAGTCTAATAACGTCGACGTCATTTAATCGTTCAATAACGTTCGTTAGATTAAAGGTATTTGGTCGGAACAATATTCTTCTATATAAACTCGATTCAAGAGTCGTTAAACAACAAGGTTGAGATATTTTTGTTTACTTTTCTAGTTCTTGTGAAAAGGTTAAACGTCATACAATAAAATATAAATAAGGGTGATCCATCATGGATTATAGAAACTTGGCAGAATACAGAACAACGTAAATGGTAAATAAATAAATATGTAGTTGAAAAGTCGTTTAGTGTACAATCTATTGAGCTGAAGTCCTATTGAATCAAATTTAAAGAACACGTACCTTCTTTGGATAGGGCTGCGATCCAACTACAAGGAATATTTTGATTCACGTGACTCGTACTACTGATAGTAGTTTTAAAACGTAAAATATTTGTAGTGATAGTTTGGAAACTACTAAAGACGTTTTTAATACACGACGAATTGTTTCATTGTTGAAATATAATGTTGTATAGGGTGTGTAAGATATTAGTGTGTTCAGGGTATTAAGATTTGCTATTTATTCAGATTATACTAAGGCATTTGATAATATAGATAACAAATTACTCATTTTAAAGCTAAACAATGTGGGTATAAAGAGTGATCTGTTAAGGTGGTTCACTTCATTATATCGATAACAGATGTCAAGCTGTAGTATTGGGTAATTACATGTCCAGGTGGATGAATGTACCGAGTGGCGTGCCGCAGGGCGCACTATTGTGACCTTTGCTTTTTCTAATACATATTGCTGATATAGATAGCTGTTTGCTTAATTCTAGAGTATTAACTTTTGTAGATGATATGAAGATATTTAGAGCTATAACTGATTTAGATGACGCGTAAGGTCTTCAAGATGATCTTTTTCGTTTAGATGCCTACTATGTTAAGAATAAACTTGATCTAATAAATGTTCTAGTATAACTTGTACTACGAAGAAAAAAACAATCATTTAATTAGTCATTGAAAGGACTCAATCTGGTAAAAGTAAATCAAATTAGAGATCTCGGTGTACTACTTGACTGCAAGGTGCTATAGCATGATCATATTAATAATATCTTATTATATAAAAGAGTAGACAAAAACCTACTCATCACGAAATCTCAGAAACTACAAGTGCTAGGAGTCTCAAACTTTGCATGGGGGTTCCTTTTAAGACGTAGGTGCTCACTAAGAACCGATTTTTCGAAATTCAACCTCTAAGGGGGTCAAATAGGGGGGCAAAGTTTGTATGGGAGAACGCGATTCCTTGGTCCTATTGACTTGAAATTTTGCACAGACATTCGTTAAGAAAATTAATTGAATTAGTATTTCATATTTTTTATAATTTATCCCTTTACAGGGTAAAAAAGAAGTATTATTACTCAACCGATGGCGGTACAAATATATTACCACAATAAGATACGATAATTCGAAAGATAAAATAAAAGTTCCTTGGCCAAGTGGTTACGGAAGCGTCCTCTAAGTGTGGGCTGTCCGGGTTCGCTACCCGTGTGCGGATTTTATTTTTGTATTTTTAAACTTTGTTTCGATTTTTTTTATTTATATTAAGATTCGATGTTTTAAATATTTAACTCATATTGACTCCGGCACTTTTTATCTCTAATATATTTTTATATTTAATACTTTTTTTAAATTTAAAATCATGCATACGTAGTAACTTCTCTCTAATGTTATGATTTAGTTATTAGTGGAAACTTAATTGATTTTTATGTACTATTGGATCTTATATTTAGTAATAAGTGGTATCATTTGTTTGTTTCCCAAATATAACAAAATAAAATAATGAAAATATATTTTCAAAATGTCTGTTTGGGTAGGAATACAATATGCACCTATTGTACGTATGATATAAAAAAAGCCAAAACTTTATTGGAATTATTGTCTGTCTGTCAGTCAGGGTTTTTTCTATAGGTTGGCTGGTGTTGGGGACCAACGACGTCAAAGTATCTTTACATAGTGTGAAACAAAGTCGCTATCCGAGTCTGTCTATATCCGATAACACCTCCTAAACCACGCTGCGATTTTCACCATCGGTTAGATAATTTTTCATTGAAGGTTTTAAGTTTTATCTAAGTAAATAAACTTACATAGCTTACATTGACTAAACCTAAAGAGATACATAATTAACAATCAAGTACTAGAGAATTTCATTAATTCCATATATTATAAAGTAGGTAAATATCCGGGATATAATATACCCGCCCCCCGGCGGCGGACTCAAAGGCAATGCACTGAGGGGCAGCTGATGCAGATCCCACCGGAGAACCCCCTCTCATGTGCCGATGTGACAGCCACGAGAGTTTTAGTGGGTAAGAATCCCCCACAGGATCCCGGGGACATATTAAACGTGCCCCCCACCACCCCTTTAACTGTGACAACGGTGACAGATTCCCGGGGGGCTATAATGCGCCCCCGGCAGCGGCTTCTAAGGCCCTTGCCTTGCACTGAGGGGTACCCGGTGCAGCCCCATATTTTTTGCGGACAGCCGTGGGGGGTTTAGAGGGTAAGAATCCCACACACCGCGGTCGACCGCCTGCAGGATCCTGGAAGCCTATTGGAGGTCTACCCGTGGTCCCCGAAACATTGAGCACGGTGACAAGTTTTTGAAGTGAAACTTCTTATGCGACTTCCTATGCCGTCCGTGAGTGAGTGAGTGGGTGAGTGGGTGAGTGGGCGAGTGGGCGAGTGGGCGAGCGGGCGAGTGGGTGAGTGAGTGAGTGTGTGAGTGGTTCTGTGTGGTTCGGTGTGGTACGGTGTGGTACGGTGTGGCACGGTGTGGTACGGTGTGGTACGGTGTGGTACGGTGTGGTACGGTGTGGTACGGTGTGGTACGGTGTGGTACGGTGTGGTACGGTGTGGTACGGTGTGGTACGGTGTGGTACGGTGTGGTACGGTGTGGTACGGTGTGGTACGGTGTGGTACGGTGTGGTACGGTGTGGTACGGTGTGGTACGGTGTGGTACGGTGTGGTACTCGGACTGACCGGGACTGACCGGGACTGAGCGGGACTGAGCGGGATTGAGCGGGACTGACCGGGACTGAGTGGGACTGAGCGGGACTGACCGGGACTGAGCGGGACTGAGCGGGACTGAGCGGGACTGACCGGGACTGAGCGGGACTGAGCGGGACTGAGCGGGACTGGCCGGGACTGACCGGGACTGAGCGGGACTGACTCGGATTCAGCCAGTCCGAGTCAGTCAGTCAGGGACACCTGGTGCAGATCCCACCAGAGAACCCAGGTTTCCCTCTCATGTGCCGATGTGATAGCCACGGGAGTTTTAGTGGGTAAGAATCCCAAATACCCAGTTTGACTTCCCCACGGGATCCCGGGGACATATTGGATGTTTCCCCCGCTACTCCCTTAAACTGTGACAACGGTGACAGATTCCCGGAGGGCTATAATGCGCCCCCGGCAGCGGCTTCAAAGGCCCTTGCCTTGCAGTGAGGGGTACACGGTGCACACTCTTTTGTGTGGACAGCCGTAGGGGACACATACTGCAGTCGATCGCCCGCAGGATCCTGGGGCCTATTGGAGGTTTCCCCTGCGATCCCCGTATCTTTGAGCACGATGATAGTTTCCACGGGTGGCTTTATTGTGCCCCCCTGGTGGCGGGCTCAAGGCAAGCCACTGAGGGATCTTGGTGCAGATCCCACTGGATGGCCCAGGTCCTACTTATGTACTAATTTAACAGCCGTTGGGGGTTTAGTGTATTACAATCCTACATAACCCGGTTGACCGCCAACAGGGTCCCGGGGACCAATTGAAGGCTTCCCCCGTGACCCCTGTAACCGTGAGCACGGTGAAAAGTTCCCAGGTGGCTTTATTGTGCTCCCCGGTGGCGGGGTCAAAGGCAAGCCACGAGGGTATAATGTTGCAGATCCCACCGGATAGCCCAAGAAGGGTTTCTTATGTGCAGATTGCACGGCCGTTGGGGCTTTAGTTTATAAGAAACCTACATACCCGGTTGACCACCAACAGGGTCCCGTAAATCCTATTAAAGGCTTCCCCGTGATCCCTGTAACCGTGAGCACCATGACAAGTTCCCGGGGAACTATAATGTGTCTCTCCGGCGGCGGGTTCAAAGTCAAGGCACTGAGTGGTATCAGCTGGTGCAGATCCCGACAGATAGCCCAGGTCCGCCCTCTAATGTGCCGACGTGATAGCCGCGGGGGTTTTAGTGGGTAAGAATTCCCCGGTTGACCCCCGTTTACGTCTTAACGATGAAACCGAACAAGGAAGCCCGTATTGCTTCCATAAATTGGTTTCAAAGAAATGGTGTCCTTAATCCACCCAAATTGTGCACGTCTGCAGTTTCTAAAATTATAAATACAATTAACAAATCACAAGCTCAGAGATTCAACGTAGCAGGCTTAAACCTAAGCGTTGAGTACTTTGCCCATGGACAGGCAGCTATACGTAGCCCTTTCATGCGTCACTTCTATACAAAATTTGTTCATATTGCGATTCAAAAAGTGAGCTACAAACTGATAAATAATTCCAAGAAATTCTATAATCAAAGGCAGTAGCTTTAAATTATTCACTTCTTTTCTTTTCTCAATTACACCCGTGCGAAGCCGGGGCGGGTCGCTAGTAATAAATAAAGCTTCTAAAGCCCTAGGAATAATTATATGCTTTCGAAGGATTTTAAACAAGCAAAAACACCTAAAATATTATACTCGACATATGTGCGCTGCCATTTGTAATATGCTTCACAGATTTGGAACCCCAGATATGACATTTATATTAAACGTCTTGAAAATATACAGAAAATGTTCATAAGATTTTTAAACTTTTGCACTCTGTCTTTAGTATGTGACTACTCACTCATCAATCCTGTATGAAACATCACTTTTTAACCGACTTCAAAAAAGGAGGAGGTTCTCAATTCGTCTGTATATATATATTTTTTTTTCTATGTATGTTCGCGCATAACTCTGGCAATTATGAACCGATTTGAAAAAATCTTTCTTCCATCCATTCTTTAATCCGTTAATTGGGTCCCATAAAAAAATTATTGCTTAGTAATAAGTAGAACCTGAAAAAACAAGAATGGTGACTGCGCACTGAGAGCTGCAAGAAAGCCTATATAGATGACGTTTTAGTCGCTCGGACTCGCTCGGTCGGACAAAAATAGTCATAACTCTGGCAAATATTTACCAATTTCAATGATTCTTTTTTTATTCGAAAGAAGAAACCACTGTATTGAATCTGTATGAATTTTATTACAACCGGATAAGAACTTCCTGGAGGACCATGAACGATGTGGAGGAATTTATCTGGTAAAAACCATAAAACTGATGTTCTCCATTACATTGCTCTGACAATTATGAACCGATTTCGATGATTCTTTTTTTATTCGAGAGAGTAAACTACTATGATGTTTCCATGCAAATTTCATTACGACCGGATATTTTTTTCTGAAGAAACATGAATTATGTAAAACTATGTAGACGATTATGTAAAACTATGTAGACGATAATGTGATCATAACCTACCTAGATAATTTTACGGTTTTCGATGGTTTAATCTTTATATATGAAAATATCACTAAAAAGTTTAAAATAAAATCTTTTTAAAAAAAAATTGAACCGACTTCAATATCACTGAAAAGTATAAAATAATTTAAATATTATTGAAGTTGGTGCCAAATATACACAGCAGGTACGCTAACACCAACTTCAATAATATTTAAATTATTTTATACTTTTCAGTGATATTGAAGTCGGTTCAATTTTTAAAAAAAAAGATTTTATTACCACTGTATTGTTTATCTTTCACTTATAATCACATCGCATTCCATCGACTGCCCTGAGCTACTCGGGAAACCTAAACTGTATACGCCCAAACGAAACTATCGCTATAGTCCCTTGTTTGCTATCCATTCAGTGACCACTAATTATCGCCAGAACAGTTTTGTCATTCGTGCCTGTTCCAACTATAATGAACTCATTCGCAATCACGATCTTGATATAACTCGTACTAGCCTAAACCGTATATTCTTTCAAACCAATTTATTATAATTCTCACTAATGGGTATCGATACAGTTATTGCAATGTGTATCTACTGTATATTTTGTTATTGAACAGTTCTATCGTGTAATATTTTGTCACTATAATTGGAGACTCGGCAATGGCTCTTTTGTTATTAATTTATATTTTTCATATTGTTATTTTTGTAGCCGATAGTCTTCCTAATGTATAAATAAATAAATTGCTTGCACTTATTCCGTTACAGGTTGTAATCGATTCCCAATCGCGTCGTGGAAGGAGAGTCTGCTGAGACTCGACCTTAGTCAGCATGCATCGCGCTATATGTTAAATCGTGCAACAAAGACATCGTGCCGGGTATAGAGGAGGTGCACAGTAGTGGGTGGTAGTGGGGTGCGAGGGTCGTCGTGTGGCGGGCACTCACCAGCTGGCGCACCTCCATCATCTTCTTCATGAGCGTCTCGGTCTGTTTGCTCATCTCGTCGAAGTTGCTCCGCGTCTGCAACGCCGGGCCCCGGTTAGTGCGGCCCACGCACACGCACACACACACACAGCTCGTCAGTATATACACGCCACATTCTCGCACACACGTCAACGCATGCAAAATGACGCCGGACGACAACTTTAAATTGAGAGATGTACGCACGCGAGCACCGAAGAGTAAACCAGAATTAAAACATTATTACAACACCTATGCGCGACACTAGTTACGGTCAGGTTTGATAAGAACAGCCTTTCTGCCGAGTCGTGGGACGTTTAATGCTTGGGCCATGGACGACCTTCGAGTGCGCGGCGTGCCTCCGAAGTGGACGGCGACAGGGTTGCGAAGGATGGCTTTTCGACTTTTAGTTAATTTAATATGGATTTCACTCGGCTATATTTCTTTGAAGTGATTCTTTCGAGGCCTGGGGAATGATGGGTCTCGTCGTTGAGAAATCTGCGCGAATTATAAATCGAAACATAATTAATTTAATTAGGGACTCGGTACTCTCTCAACTTAAAGTTCACCGGCTCAGAATAGGCATGATGACTGCAACACAATACCAATGATTTTGTGGTTTTGAATATTAGAAAAGATTGCTCTGATTCCAAAAAATGCATCTCATTTTCATAATAATAGAGAGATTTTCGTGATATTTAAGCAAATAAATTACTTAAATATAGCTAATCGCCATTTTGTAATAAACACTGATCAGAGTGAATGACATCAATCCGGTATAAATAAACAACTGTCAAATGTCATCTCAACTTTTTCTTTCATAGAATGGTTCACTTTTATACCTACAGACAGATGTTTATTTATGCCGCAGTGACGTCACAATATGGCGTCATACACCAGCCTTCGTTTTGGAATGAAATTCAAACACTACTTTAAAAATTGAAAATATTGCTATTAATTGTAAATTTAATACAAAAATATGATTATTTTCGGCAATAGTAGACCCGTAAGTACATTATAGAGTATTTCTTCAAAATTAGTCATCATGCCTATTCACTTGCACACACACACAACTTGCAAATCCAATGAGGTTTTTATTATAAAAGTTTGTTACTGCGTCAAATCGTTCAATAGTAGGTAAAATAAATGGAAGCGATCTCTGATTAGTGATGTGATGTGTGGGGTGAGAGAACGCTAGCAAACTGAACCTACAAGAGTGGAGCGCGGGGGAGGGCGCCACAGAGCGCGCCACCTGCCACAGTACACACAACACTTTATTATCAAACGAAATATTCCCTCTGTATATAAAATAAATATTTCAACTATAGATATATTAGATTAGCACATTTACTTAGATACTTATAGATACTCTGCTTTATTTATATCCTTGTTTTTCTTTAAAAACGTATACTTACTGCTTTTTGATTAAGTACTAAGTTCTTATTTCATGGAACTCCAAGTCTATAAGTAAAAATGTTTTTTCTCTTGTATAATGATAGTATAAGACTGTTTGTTTCCTAAATAAATTACACATTTGTGTATTCTTCGGCGCCAGAGCGTGTCACTAAGAAGTATTCATAAAGAATGCTAAGCAATTCCAACTTGAAACGACAATAACCTGCTGATAAGCGCAACGCCTGCCTCTACGACAGCTCCACTGTACTGGCGCACGCCTGCTGGCAATGCCGGCCATCACGCGAGATATACACTATTGCCTGGAGCCCGGTGCTGTCAGCAGCTATAATGCCTTTGGCATCAAAATATAACAATGTTTACAACATTGCTGCTTAGAGGCAGAATATCTAATACTACACAAATTATAAAACTAAATATAGCATTAAGTGAATGTCGAATTTGCATGTACCTTGCGGTGTCGTGTAAGTGATGTGTGTGTGGGTGTGTCGTGTAGCGCTGTGTGCGTGCGTGTGTGTGTGTATGTGTGTCGTGCATGTGTAGCGTCGTGCATGTGTACCCGCTGTATGCGCAGCTGCAGGTCCTTGACGCGCGGCTCTGCGTCGGCGTGCACGTCGTGCGCGGTGTGGTAGAAGGTGTGTGTGTGTGTGTGTGTCGTGCATGTGTAGCGTCGTGCATGTGTACCCGCTGTATGCGCAGCTGCAGGTAATTGACGCGCGGCTCTGCGTCGGCGTGCACGTCGTGCGCGGTGTGGTAGAAGGTGTGTGTGTGTGTGTGTCGTGCATGTGTGCGTGTCGTGCAAGTGTACCCGCTGTATGCGCAGCTGCAAGTCCTTGACGCGCGGCTCTGCGTCGGCGTGCACGTCGTGCGCGGTGTGGTAGAAGGTGTGTGTGTGTGTGTGTGTGTGTCGTGCATGTGTGCGTGTCGTGCAAGTGTACCCGCTGTATGCGCAGCTGCAAGTCCTTGACGCGCGGCTCTGCGTCAGCGTGCACGTCGTGCGCGGTGTGGTAGAAGGTGTGTGTGTGTGTGTGTGTCGTGCATGTGTGCGTGTCGTGCAAGTGTACCCGCTGTATGCGCAGCTGCAAGTCCTTGACGCGCGGCTCTGCGTCAGCGTGCACGTCGTGCGCGGTGTGGTAGAAGGTGTGTGTGTGTGTGTGTGTGTCGTGCATGTGTGCGTGTCGTGCAAGTGTACCCGCTGTATGCGCAGCTGCAAGTCCTTGACGCGCGGCTCTGCGTCAGCGTGCACGTCGTGCGCGGTGTGGTAGAAGGTGTGTGTGTGTGTGTGTGTCGTGCATGTGTGCGTGTCGTGCAAGTGTACCCGCTGTATGCGCAGCTGCAAGTCCTTGACGCGCGGCTCTGCGTCAGCGTGCACGTCGTGCGCGGTGTGGTAGAAGGTGTGTGTGTGTGTCGTGCATGTGTGCGTGTCGTGCAAGTGTACCCGCTGTATGCGCAGCTGCAAGTCCTTGACGCGCGGCTCTGCGTCAGCGTGCACGTCGTGCCCGGTGTGGTAGAAGGTGTGTGTGTGTGTGTGTCGTGCATGTGTGCGTGTCGTGCAAGTGTACCCGCTGTATGCGCAGCTGCAAGTCCTTGACGCGCGGCTCTGCGTCAGCGTGCACGTCGTGCCCGGTGTGGTAGAAGGTGTGTGTGTGTGTGTGTGTCGTGCATGTGTGCGTGTCGTGCAAGTGTACCCGCTGTATGCGCAGCTGCAAGTCCTTGACGCGCGGCTCTGCGTCAGCGTGCACGTCGTGCGCGGTGTGGTAGAAGGTGTGTGTGTGTGTCGTGCATGTGTGCGTGTCGTGCAAGTGTACCCGCTGTATGCGCAGCTGCAAGTCCTTGACGCGCGGCTCTGCGTCAGCGTGCACGTCGTGCCCGGTGTGGTAGAAGGTGTGTGTGTGTGTGTGTCGTGCATGTGTGCGTGTCGTGCAAGTGTACCCGCTGTATGCGCAGCTGCAAGTCCTTGACGCGCGGCTCTGCGTCGGCGTGCACGTCGTGCGCGGTGTGGTAGAAGGTGTGTGTGTGTGTATGTCGTGCATGTGTGCGTGTCGTGCAAGTGTACCCGCTGTATGCGCAGCTGCAAGTCCTTGACGCGCGGCTCTGCGTCAGCGTGCACGTCGTGCGCGGTGTGGTAGAAGGTGTGTGTGTGTGTATGTCGTGCATGTGTGCGTGTCGTGCAAGTGTACCCGCTGTATGCGCAGCTGCAAGTCCTTGACGCGCGGCTCTGCGTCAGCGTGCACGTCGTGCGCGGTGTGGTAGAAGGTGTGTGTGTGTGTATGTCGTGCATGTGTGCGTGTCGTGCAAGTGTACCCGCTGTATGCGCAGCTGCAAGTCCTTGACGCGCGGCTCTGCGTCAGCGTGCACGTCGTGCGCGGTGTGGTAGAAGGTGTGTGTGTGTGTATGTCGTGCATGTGTGCGTGTCGTGCAAGTGTACCCGCTGTATGCGCAGCTGCAAGTCCTTGACGCGCGGCTCTGCGTCAGCGTGCACGTCGTGCGCGGTGTGGTAGAAGGTGTGTGTGTGTGTATGTCGTGCATGTGTGCGTGTCGTGCAAGTGTACCCGCTGTATGCGCAGCTGCAAGTCCTTGACGCGCGGCTCTGCGTCAGCGTGCACGTCGTGCGCGGTGTGGTAGAAGGTCCACCAGCCGAACACGAAGCCGAGCAGCGTCTCGACCAGCTCGAACTTCTTGCGCTCCTGCACCGCCTGCAGCTGGAACACGTACTCCAGCGACGCCTGGCAGAAGTCGCGCTCCGCCATGTCCATCGCGGCGTCCGCCTGCGACCATGCACAAACATAATGATGACACCGCGCACCTACGTCACGGCCACGGCTCGGTGTTATCATAGTGACCAGTGCCATTACTATTGTTGAATTATTGACTATAATACAACTAATAAATATGCACTTCAATATTATTAGGATAACTAAGAATTAGTAAACGTCCAAAGGCAAAGTGTAAATTAATAATATTCGTAATATAATAGTAAAATGTAAAATATTCTGCGACAATCCACACACGGTCATCTGATCTTAATCTAAGCAGAGCCGATAATAGTATAGGCTCTGCTTAGATTAAGATCAGAAGACCGTGTGTAGTTGTCCCGTTTCCATAGGGAAACGGGACAACTGATACTAATACTTGTCTACTTCACTTTTATAAATAGATACATAAATAGATAATTAACCCAGACACTAGGTGGGAATCGAAATCACAACCTGTTGGATAGCAGCCGTCTAACCAATAGGCCAACAGGCCCGTCAAAAATAAGACGTAACTAATCCAATACAATAGACATTACAAAAATTGCATAAGCGACCACATTTCTTGTTTCGAATCATTACAAATAAAGAAGTACCTATGTATGCTACGATATCAATTATCACCCGCCTGACCGCGACCAAGCAAGACGGCAGCGTGTGCGTGTATAAACAAACACACAGAGATATGTGCCACATTATGCTGATATCTCCGTACAAGGACGTCTGTCCTCGCAGGCTTGCACGGTGGCTTCACACGCGCCTCGGTCCATCTGTGGCGCGCCAACCATGACGAGGCGATGTCAACGTGTGGCACCATTCACGCCGCCGACCGCTGCCCGTGTCATAGCACGCATATCATTATGCGCATACACTGACGACATATCGTGATGGCCGACAACACTGCCGTACACGGCCGTACTACTGAGCAAACATACCTCTTGAAAAACATTGTCGGGTTTCTTCGTGGACAAAGACAGGGTTCTCTCCTGGCTTTGACAGAATTTCGCAGTCTTCTTGTCGAATTTCTTCTTCCCTTCCTAGAAAACACGGACGACATTCAAAATTCTAGTAATTATTTCATCACTTCGAAAACACGGCAGCCACGCCACGATTTCAGGCTACACAACTGCTTCTAAGAATCGGATCGTAATACGTGCACAAGCCACGTACGGGTACATTGCACAATTACACTTAGCGAATCGAACATAAAGGTTGGACTTATTTGCATAATAATGAAATTCTTCAATAGATAAGTGACACCCATACACTTGGTGGGAATCGAACCCATGACCTATTAGCGGCATGGTTGTCTAATCAATAGACCATCCGGCCCGCAACATGTAAAATTTTTAGGGTTCCATACCTACATGGTAAAATAGGAACCGTTGTGGTCTGTCTTCGTCTGTCTGTCACACATACAATTTATTAAAAAAAAATACCATTTCAATAAAATACCCTTATCTCCGAAGTTTCTGGAGGGAAAAATCTGAAATAATTTCTATAATTAGTAAATGTTTATCTATATTTTACAGGAAGAATGAAATGATATTTGTAAGTAGTACAGTTTTTAAGTAATCTTAAAAAAAATCGACAAACAAACTTAGTTTTGCGGTTTGTTTTTTTTGCTATCTGAGGTGTTAGAGGAATAGCAGCCCCGGATCTACATTTTTTTCGAACCGGGACAGAAACTTGACTTGCCCGTCTCACCAGCATTTGAAAAATTACTTAAAATAATTCAAATCTCAAATCGGCATCACGAGTGAAAATCTGGTGTGGGCCTGTGTGGTGCCTTTTTCTTACAAGTCGATGATGAGCCAGGCTTCCGTATAGGTGGTTTATGTAGCAAGTTTTTTTATATTGGCCCGCCCATTGTAGATACATTTGTTGTATTGCTGTATTTTTCTTGTTTTGTTATGTTTTATGTTGATTGTACAATAAAGTGTTATACATCCATCTATGGTTTGCTCCCCCCCCCCCCCTAGATCCGGGGCTGACGAATAGTGAAATAACTTTAATACGCGCAAAGATGGTATGGAACCCATGGTGCGCGAGTTCGACTCGCACTCGGCCTTCTTTTTTAACCGACTTCAAAAAAGGAGGAGGTTCTCAATTCGTCTATATATATATATATATATATATATATTCTATGTATGTTCGCGCATAACTCTGGCAATTAAGAACCGATTTGAAAAAATCTTTTTTCCGTCCATTCTTTAATCCGTTAATTGGGTCCCATAAAAAAATTATTGCTTACGAATAAGTAGTTCCTGAAAAAACAAGAATGGTGACTGCGCAGGAGAACCGCAGGAATGCCTATATAGATGACTTTATGTCGCTTTTTAAGGACAAAAATGGTCATAACTCTGGCAAATAGTTAACAATTTCAATGATTCTTTTTTTATTTGAAAGATTGAACCACTGTAATGAATCTGTATGAATTTTATCACAACCGGCTAAGGACTTCCTGGAGGACCATGAACGATGTGGGGGAATTTATCTGGTAAAAACCATAGAACTGATGTTCTCCATTACATTGCTCTGACAAATATAAACCGATTTCGATGATTCTTTTTTTATTCGAGAGAGTAAACTACTATGATGATTCCATGCAAATTTCATTACAACCGGATATTTTTTCTGAAGAAACATGAATTATGTAAAACTATGTAGACGATAATGTGATCATAACCTACCTAAATCATTTTACCGTCTTCGATGGTTCAATCATTAGTTATGAAAATATCCCTAAAAAGTATAAAATAATATCTTTTAAAAAAAAAAAATTACCGACTTCAATACGCAGAAATCATACAGTGCCCTCAGAGTACAGTACAATAACGCTTTTAGAGTGTTGATGGGGCTGCCTCGCTTCTGTAGCGCATCAGGGATGTTTGCAGAATTGCATGTTGACTGCTTTTATGCAATAATGCGTAAAAGATGCGCATCCCTGGTGCGCAGAGTGCGAGCAACCACCAACAGCATTATAGGTATGATTGCCGCTAGACTGGATTGCGGCATTGTGAATCGTTGCTCCAAAATTTCAGCGGGAATTTTGAAGCAATGATACATATTATACCAATTAATTGTCTTTTTATTTTATATCTGTTCCTAACACTAATGAGTCTTGTTACTTGAAATAAAGTATTTATTATTAATATCACTGAAAAGTATAAAATAATTTAAATATTATTGAAGTTGGTGCCAATTATACACAGCAGGTACGCTAAAACCAACTTCTATAATATTTAAATTATTTTATACTCTTCAGTGACATTGAAGTCGGTTCAATTTAAAAAAAAAAGATTTTATTAAATACATAATCTTTAATTCTTAATACTAGGCCTGCCTTTTAAGTTATGTCGTTTCCATATTCCCCGGCAATTTTGAATTTGGAACTGTTCTATATTCGAATGTGTTTAAACTTTGAATCTCAAAACAGTTGAAAGTATTAGGATTAATGCTATTGTTTAGTCACAGCGTCGATTGGAATCTGTCAGGTTACGTACGAAAATGGATCTTTCTAAAGAAAATCTTTGTGCAATACTTTTCTACAACTTTAGAAGAGGCCTGACACGGCTTCAGTGTTTTGAAGAGCTAACATCTGTGTTCAGTGATGATTGATGAAGCCCCATGTCTGCGGACTGTCGAACGCTGGTATTTAGAATTCCAGCGTGGACATACTCTAGTGTTAGTGACAAATCTCGCGAAGAACGCCCAAAATCCGCCTTCACTGAAGATAACATCATTGCTGTGAGACAACTAATTCTCGAAGATCGTCATGTGACGTATCGAGAGATAGAGGCTCTATTAGGCATCTCAGGGACAACCATTCAGAAGATCTTGCATGAAGCGCTTGGTGTGAGAAAGCTAGTTTGCCGTTGGATGGTGCCCGCGTTAGATGGTGTAAGAAAACTCTGCAAAGGTTCAACCGAGGAGAGTCAAATCACGTCTACGACATCATCAGTGGTGACGAATCTTAGATCTATGCCTACGATCCTGATTCCAAACAACAATCTACAATCTGGGTCTTTCAAGACGAGCCAAAGCCGACTAAAGTTGTTCGTTCTAGAAGCACTTCAAAGAAGATGGTGGCCACGTTCGTTGGAAAAACCGGCCATGTTGCGACTATTGCACTTGAAGATCGTAGAACGGTTAACGCAGAGTGGTATACCACAGTTTGTTTACCACAAGTCATCGCCGAACTTCGAAAATCTAACTCAAAGCGACGCATCATCCTGCACCACGACAACGCAAGCTCACACAGCGCTCGTCAAACGATAGAGTATTTGAAGCAGGAAAAAGTAGGAATTCTTGACCATCCTCCATACAGTCCTGACCTATGCCCTAACGATTTCTTTACATATCCTAAAATTAACAAAAGTCTTCTTGGTCAAAGGTTCCAGTCCGGTGAAGAAGCAGTCGACGCTTTCATTCAAGTCAGCCATTTTGAACACCCCCACTTTAGAGTGGAATAAATGTTATAATAACTGGTTTGAGCGAATGGAAAAGTGTATTAAGCTACGTCTACGTGGTGAATACTTTGAAAAACAATAAAAAGTATGTACTATAAGGTTCTAGTTGTGTTTTTTTCTTCAAACGACAAAACTTAAAAGGCATGCCTCGTACATCCCTGTCCATCGAGTATAATATCCACATAATATTGGTATATAATATCGGTGTCACAATACAATGATGCGATTATTTAGTTCTTTTGTTAAATATCTTTATGAATATTTTCACTGATTTCTACCAGCAATGCAATTATTCGGATTGGACAAGGGTTTTTCAGCACTCTATATAGAAATTGGCCATTGGTCATCAACCGGGTGGTAATGAAAGTCTGGTGAAAATTAAACTAGTTAATAGTGCAGCCCGGTGGGCGGTGGGGGACAATGTGGAGCGTACGGTAGTTAATGATCAGTGATTACGCCTGCGCCGTGAGGGATCATGTCGCAGGTGACCGTGACCTTGCCGTACGCCGTGACGATCACATGCTCGCCCATCGTAACGTGCACTCTACTAGCGTCGCGGTGTCGTCTGCGCGGACTACAATTACAGTGGGTGTGCGAGTCGGAGCGATCGTCTTTTGGCACAACAATTACGTCATGACAACTTGTTCTGTTTAACGGACAGCGGCAGAATACATGAAATTATCTTCTTCTATCTATACTATAATAAAACTCAAAGAGCACTTTGTCTGTACATTGAATATTTTTCCAAAATTTCTATGTGGGGATAGCTATACTATCGACATAGAGGCCAAAACAATTTTTTTTTAAATTATTGTCTGTCTATCTGTCGGTCTGGGTGTCCAGGTATCATTTGAAAACCCGTGGATGGATTTTAATAGGACTTTCACTGATGTGTTGTGTAGAAAGAAGTCCGGGCATAAAATTGTATATATAACATCACGATATGTTTCATAGGGGCTAAGCAGTGGAACATTACTTGCGCATAGTACCAAATAAATTATATTGTATGTGAATAGGGTAATTAAAAATTGACCAGTTCATTAATAAGATATGTATTATTACGCTATATACAATAGGGACTGAGCAGATATTTAGTTTGCATAAGGTAAGGTATTTCGCCGTATTGACTAATTGTTCCGTGGTCGAGTGGTTACGGACGCTCCTAAAAAACATCGTAGGTCTCGGGTTCGCATCCCATATTATTTAGTTTTTGAAGTGAAACTTCTTATGCGACTTCCAAAAATGTTATCATTTAACGCGTTAGACGTTATGTGATAGGTGTTAAACGATAGGCGATAGGCGTTAAATGATAGGTGTTTAACGATAGGCGATAGGCGTTAAATTTGTTAAGGTTATGAAAGCGCTCATGTGACGCCGTCACTGAGTGAGTGGGTGAGTGAGTGAGTGAGTGAGTGAGTGAGTGAGTGAGTGAGTGGTGAGTGAGTGTGAGTGTGAGTAAGTGAGTGAGTGAGTGAGTTAGTGAGTGATTGGTTGCTTGGTCGCTTTGTCGATTGGTCGATTGGTTGATCGATTGATTGACCGACCGGTGTCGTACAGTGTCGTACAGTACAGAGCGAGAGTGAAGTTTCACTTCTTCCGCGCGGAGGGACTCCACGCACGCACATTTTTTTTTTGCTTTTCAATTTTACGCAAGGTGGTGGTTTCAATTTATTGATGGCGTCATGGTGTTAAAAAATATAATGGTTGCATGAAATCTCAAACTAAACCTGTGTAAAATACGTTGATGTGATAGATACGTTGATTTATTTATTTAATTATTTAAAAAAGGTTTACCAACGTCATACATATAAAACATTTTCTTAAAATTTCACAATAAATGGTTCTTATATATATGCCACTTATAGGTATACCAACATTCACTAAAAATCAATGCAACTTATTACAACGACTACAAAAAAAGAAAAAAAAGCTTCAATTAAAACTAAGGAAAAATAAAGTACCTATCCTTAAGTAGTAAAATTAAAACGCTTCTAAATTAAAAATAAATAACTAAAAATTAATAATTAAATACATAAATTAAATACATAAATATTATTTCCTAAATAAATCTTTAATTAGCTTCTTGAATGTAACCAAGGAGTTAGAGAACAGATCTGATTGATAGAACCTAATAAAAAAAAATGTGCGTGCGTGGAGTCCCTCCGCGCGGAAGAAGTGAAACTTCATTCTCGCTCAGTCGATCGGTCGGTCGGTCGGTCGGTCCCTCACTCACTCACACACACACACACAAACACACACACACACACACACACACACACACACACACTAACTCAACTCAACTCAACCCCACTGAAACCCACTGGAACCCACTGGAACCCACTGAAACCCACTGAAACCCACTGAAACCCACTGAAACCAACTGAAACCCACTGAAACCCACTGAAACCCACTCACCCACTCACCCACTCACTCAGTGACGGCGTCACATGAGCGCTTTCATAACCTTAACAAATTTACGCCTATCGCCTATCGTTTAACACCTATCACTTAACGCGTTAAGCGATAACGCGTTAAGGTGATTCATTTAACGCTTAACGCGTTATGTGATAACATTTTTGGAAGTCGCATAAGAAGTTTCACTTCAAAAAAATGTGCGTGCGTGGAGTCCCTCCGCGCGGAAGAAGTGAAACTTCATTCTCGCTCAGTCGATCGGTCGTTCGGTCGGTCCCTCACTCACTCACTCACTCTCTCACACACACACACACACACTCAACTCAACTCAACTCAACTCGCCCCAACTAGCTCCAACTCACCCCAACTCGCCCCAACTCACCCCAACTCTCCCCAACTCGCCCCAACTCGCCCCAACTCACCCCAATTCAACCCCAACTCACCCACTCCACCCACTCACCCACTCACCCACTCACCCACTCACCTATAACCTATCATTTAACGCTTAACGCGTTATTTGATAACATTTTTGGAAGTCGCATAAGAAGTTTCACTTCAAAATATAAGAAGTTATTGACCACTTAAAATAACATTCTTCAATCTATAAGACTAAAGCTCATTCAGAAAGTTTGGGGTCTGGGTTACTATATGTATTCTGTGGTGTGGGGCCCTAGATGTCCAACAAGTACGACAGCTTGCTTGGTGGATGTATAAAGTATCTCCGGCGGCGGGATTAAAGTTAGGACCAGAAAACCCTGAGTTTTCTGGTGCAGATCCCACAGGAGCATCCACGCCTCCTGTCTTATGTGTCGATGCGACAGCCGTGGGTAAGAATTCCACATACCTCGGTTTACCCCATAGGTACCGGGACCAATTGAAGGTGTCCCCCGCGAGAACAAAAAGCAAGTAGATCACGATATGCTTGACACTTATCGTATAGACAGCTTACAAACAAGATCAGGGTTACTTGAACAATAGATTTACGGATAATTCATATAGCTGCCTAGCTGTTGTCAGTACTATTAGTAGGTACTTAGTTGTAAAATGGAAAAATGAATTTAGGTAATATCAAAATAGTAATAGGTATTTTGTATGTGACATACCTCCACACAATCGCCATCGTCGTTGTCATAATAATAATAATAATGTTCTCCAAGCCCCTCAGTGCCTATCCGACGTATGGATCATCTTAGTTTCCAGTCAAAAAGGTCCGTCATTGTCCTAACCAGTAAGAAACAATTACACAAAGTTGTTGCTCCTTGCGGGATTGGAACCCGTGACCTCTGGTTTGCAAAGTAAGTGGTGCCCCGCTGACCGCTTAACTAAGATAATGATCTAGAATTTAAGGTAGGTACTCTTTATCCCGAAAAATTTAAGGGTTCCTGCAGGACGGGGCATTAATAAGGGTAACGCGCAAAATATATAGGATGATTTTGATATAATTTGTGTAAATCGATCGAGTCGGGTCGGGTGGTCAGACGGGGTTGGATGGATCGAGTCGGATTGAGTTCCTTCGGAGTCGCTGGACGTTCGGGGTGTGGTTACTTAGGATGTCCATCCAGTACGGTGGCGACCCTAGGAGGACGGCAGCGGGGTCGTGACCCACATCCACGTGAGCACCGTAACACCGTGAACGCTCAAATGCAAGGCACTGATCCCACTGGTGCAGATCCCACCGGAGAGCTTTGCTGTCCCCACTTATGTGCCGATGCAACACCCGCGTGGGCTTTAATGGGCAAGAATCCCACATACCCTGGTTGACCCCCATAGGTCCCGGGTACCTTTTGAAGGGGTCGGATCGAGTCAGACCGAATCTGATCAAGTTGAATGGAGATGGATCGTGATATGTCGAGTTTGATTTCATGAGTATAACGCGAAAATTACCTACCTACTGGCTGCGTGCAAAGCCGCGGGTACAGCTAGTCTATACTTATAATAAAACTGTAACAGGTCCAATTCTGTACATTGAAGATATTTTGAAAATTATATTTGGAGGGCATTCTATAACCGATACTGAGGCCGAAAATGTATTTTTTTAAATTTTTGTCTGTCTGTCTGTCTGTCTGTCTGTCTGTATCACGGCTGAGCATCACGCCGAAACTACTGAATGGATTCAAATGAAACTTGGCATGATTTGAGATCTTACTACGAGGTAGGACATAGGATACTTTTTATCCCGTAATCTAGCACGGTTCTTTTGGGAGAGGGGATTAAAGTCAAAATGGGTACTTGGTTATACGCTTGGTCCGATTTTATCAATTTTTCTTTATAATATAATAAATATTAGTAAGGGAACACTCATAGAGAGTTGTTATCAAGGTTTTGTAATCGATCGGGTTAAGCAACGTTAGGTAAGGTCATTAAATAGATGGGTGACCGTTTAACGCTATTCGTGCTTCGGAGAGCAAGTAAAAAGTGGGTCTCAGTTTTTAACCGACTATAAAAAAGGAGGTTATGTATTCGATGCGAATGTCTGTTATTACAAGTTTAGTTAACGTAAACATAGCGCAGGCGGAGCTGCGTGGGTCAGCTAGTCAATAATAAATCTCGTGGCAAATATGACTGCTAAAACGGTTTTAAAATACGCCTAAACAAGGATTGAAGCCCGTGCCCAGCAGTGGGACATAAACAAGGGCTGGTATTATTATTATATATTTTATTAATGTACTGCTAAAGAGATTGTGGTTATATCCTCTGTAATTCTGTCCGAAATGAACATCTTGTCGGTGTCACGGTTGGCTTGTGTATGAGTATGCGTCTATGCGTCGCGCGCGACTCGCGCGATCGCTGGCTAGACTCGGCGCAGATCGGTACAATATGTCGCAATTGAAGGACAACTCTTTCGCGCGGTCTAACTTACAAATATAATATAATACACTGATCTCGGACATTCGTAACAAATAGAACAGGCATTCTTTTCCAAAACAGTTACGAGAACCAACAGGTCAGGGTCCTAATTCTCTATGACCACTTACATTCCGGTACAACAACGCCAATATCGCATAATAGACCAATATTTAATGTTTTACAAGTTAAAAGCCGGTAGTTGAACACGTCGTTTATAAATTCGTAACAAAGTAAATTTATTTTAATGATATAAACGTGATTTCGTAGACAAGATTTGAGCGTGGAATCTTAAAAATGGTGGTAGAGAATTAGGGCCCTGCTAGTTAATTTCCTCGACACGTCATTCGTTACGTTGTTGCAGATCCGCGCCACGCGCTCGAAACAACGCCACGTAGCACGTAGGCACAGGCCTTTACGAACAATATGGAAACAATGTAGGTATTCATTATGCAACCTAAATTAGTCACACGACTGGCCAAAGGCCATTGTTATTTCTTTGTGTGTCGAGTGTAGGACAGGAATGCATTGCTTATTAGCACGAGACGATACTTATTAGTCAATATTATTATTAAAGATGCCTCGCCTTGTAGCACTTGGTTAATGTTGAGCCAACTAGGCGTGGAGCATTACCTTGACAGCTCCGATGTGGTCCTTCCGGAATCTCTCCAGAGGCTGTATGATCTGCTCGTGCGCGCGCCCGAGCTGCAACACAACGATAAGTCTACTATACTTGCAAGCAAAACGTCAATAGTTAATACTAATCGGATATAATTCCTACCCGCTAGGCTAGCAGCCCAAACTCATCAAATCGTGTCGTGAGGTCGTGATAATTACATTAACGGACGAGACGACGAGTTCACACATTAACATGCATCGAGATAGTACATCGAGTGAAGTATGTGGCGCCCGGGAGCCCGGGGCTCGAGCGCGGTGACACATGTATGTATTATGTATGAGTGACTGCATACAAATATACCCACACACACAAAAACATAATTGACGCGGTTATGTGTCAACCGAATTAGGGCAGAGATCAACAGATATGTAGACGTACGTAGGTAAGTTCACCAGACCTGCCTTCGACTAATTTAGTGTTGTTTGGCGCCATTTTGGCGCAAATATCAGTAACCAACTACTGATCAACAATGTGCGTTGGTGCATATATCTGAGGCACGCACGGCGCAGGCGCGGGCGCACTTGAGCCACAGACTTGAGCCAGCCGTTGGGTAGGTCACAACGAGTAGTTACTAGAAAAATGGTAATCAAGGTCTGATGATGGAGCAGGAAGGTAGTCACGGTATCTGTGTACCAATAATGTAGATTTACCAAGTTTAAGCTCGTTGGGTGGTTCTCGCCGAGTAGTTGTTAGAAAAATGGTGATCAGGATCTGATGATGGAGCAGGAAGGTGATCACGGGAACTCTGCACCAATAAACGTAGACCCACCGAATTTGGGCTCGTAGGGTAGGTCTCCAAATAAGAATGTCAATTCGAACCGATAGTACAACACGTACACGTCTTAACAACGAGACGTCGAAAGTCTAATAAATTCGAAAGTGCAATTACATTAAAATTGAATTATTTTAGTAATTAATGGTTTTTATTTCCGTTCTTCCTGTTTTATTCTCACCAATCAATTAAACAACAAGGTGTATACGAGTACCACTAGCACGATAGTTTTTTCGCATAAGCCAGAGTTGACAACCCTAGCGCGACCACCGAGCGTAGGTATGAAAAGTGAGGTACATACATGAGCTTGCCTTCTGTACTCTCTATATTTTGTGCTTGAGCCGAGTGACGAGTGGACGCTGCTCCAATAGGCGCAACTCGCGGCTCGGATTATGGCAACTGTCCACGCCTCGAAATGGACAAGCATGTAGGCAGCAGGAGGACATGAGGCGAAGAATGTCGCCTATACGACGTCCGTGTAGTACGACGTGCTTGGCATTGAAGAACTGAGTATTTATAATAACTCGCTAGCGGCCCCGGCTCGGGCAGAGTCGCCGGCATCTCGTAATCCCCGGCGCACGTGTACGATCACGATGAGCCCGCTCTTTCAACAGATGACACGTCCGCAGCTTCCCGAACGCGTCGTTCAATATAAACCCCATACATACAGCAGCAATACACAAGTGACACGGTTCATTTCGTAATTTCTTGAACTATCATTAGTAAATTTCTAAAACCACTGTAGAAATGATAGAAATCTAATTAACATAGTCACCGAAGTGGTTTTGTATACTATAACAAATAAGGCGCCACCCGAACCGGAGAGAGCTAACACTGGTTGGTCGGCAATCAGGCTGTCCACCGCGCACCGCCGCGCGCTCGCTCGCTCCTCGCTACACTTTCTCGGAATCGATGGCACATGGTGTTTGGAACGCCGCGCAGCACGAATGTTTGTAAACACAGCGGCGCCTTTTATTGCTCGCGCCAATTATATTATAAGTAAATAAATTAATAGTTTAAAAAACTAAAAGTACACGCTTTTATAAGGTACCTACACTGCACTAAAAGCAATAAATAACTAATGGAACCCGTTCTTTCTTTCTACCCCGTGTTTGTAATTAAGCATTATATTTAAGTGTAAAAGCGTGGGGCGCTTTTGTTCTGTATTTACAGATTACAAATGATTGTCATGTCAATAAAATTAATTTAAACAAAGTTAAGTTAGTTAGATAAGCTGTTATTCGGACAAGTAATAAGTTATAAAAACTAAAACCCGACTACGGATAAAATCACAGTCTATTATGGTGATATTATATAGCCTATATCCAGCGGACAATCAAGACGCTTCTAACGACACCCTACTTGTCAAATTATCTTAAGTATATTAGAAGATATGCGGGAACAGATGAACATACATACATACTTACATACATACATACTTACATACATACATACTTACATACATACATTCTTGTTAAAATCATAACCCTCCCTCCGTTCCGTAGTCGGGTAAAAAGGCGCCCCACGCTATTATACTTAAATATAATGCTTAATTACAAATACGGGGTAGAAAGAAAGAACGGGTTCCATAAGTTATTTATTGCTTTTTAGTGCAGTGTAGGTACCTTATAAAAGCGTGTACTTTTAGTTTTTTAAACTATTAATTTATTTTACAATTTTTAATCTTATAATATTAGTCTAAAATACGGATAAACATGACATTTTTGCCCGACTGCCCCAGAGGAGGGTTATGTTTTTTTGAGGGTTATTTATGTTTGCCAAATATTATTACTAGAGTAGATATTGCGCATAGGTAGGTATCGTAATGAGTATGCGAATTTAGGAAAGTACTCTATGTATTTACCCTTTAAACGGTCAAAAGTAGGTCACTATAGAGCGTCCAACCGTTTATTTTCTTTTTGACAGCACCAATAGAACGTAACTGCGTCATGTTACGCAAAAGTTCACTTTTAAAAGTTTACTTAAAGTTCACTTTTAAAAGTTTACTTAAAGTGAACTTTTAAAAGTGAACTTCACTGTAAGCTTCACAAGTAGTCTTCAAGGGTTCCGTTACCAACTTTTTGGGTCGATCAATAGGCCCACGTTATTAGACAAAATTAAAAGAACTCTTTAATACAAATAAAATGAGCCCAAACTCGATGTTTTTACTAGTAGCCATTCCAGGGTTCCATCACCCACCGTCCAGTTTCATCATCAGGTCCACATTATTGAAAAAAGTCAATAGATGAATCAAACGAGCCTAAACTTAATGGGTTTGCTAGTGGCCAATCCAGGGTTTCGTCACATACCTTCCAGTTCAATCATCAGGTCCTCATTCATGGTCAAAGTGAAAAGAATTCGTCAAAAGAAATGAAATGAGCCCTAACTCGATGTGTTTCCTAGTAGCCATTCCGGGGTTCCGGCACCCACCTTCTAGTTCCATCATCAGGTCCTCATTAATGGTCAAAGTGAAAAGAATTCGTCAAAAGAAATGAAATGAGCCCTAACTCGATATGTTTCCTAGTAGCCATTCCGGGGTTCCGGCACCCACCTTCTAGTTCCATCATCAGGTCCTCATTAATGGTCAAAGGGAAAAAAACTTTTTAAAACAAATCTAATGAGCTCAAACTCGATGGGTTTACTAATAGCCATTCAAGGGTTCCGTCAACCACCTTCCAGTTCCATCATCAGGTCCTCAGTAGTGGTCAGAATGAAAAGAACTCTTTAAAACAAATCAAATGAACCCAAACTCGATGTGTTTACTAGTAACCATTCCAGGGTTCCGTCACCCACCTTCCAGTTCCATCATCAGGTCCTCATTAATGATTAAAGTGAAAAGAACTCTTTAATACAAATCAAATTAGTCCAAATTCGATGGGTTTACTAGTAGCCATTTTAGGGTTCCGTCATCCACCTTCCAGTTCCATCATCAGGTCCTCATTAATGGTCTAAGTGAAAAGAACTATTCGAAACAAATCAAATGAGCCCAAACTCGATTAGTTTACTAGTAGCCATCCAAGTGTTCCCTCATCCACCTTCGAGCTCCATCATCAGATCAGCACGAAGATACCATATTATTGTATTGTCACCGGTCCTTGATACATGTACAAAATTTCAAATGATTTGGACGTCTAGAAGTGGGTCAAAATTGCATCGCAAGATTCCATTACCATCATACATACATAGTTACATACATACATACAGGTCAAGCTAATAAAAGCGTGTTAAAATAGGGTTCTCGCAGGGGATACCTTCAATAGGATCCCGGACGCCACGTCATGGCGTCAACCGGTGTATGTGGGATTCTTACCTCCTAAAACTCGATGGACGTCTAGGGCCCACACCCTGAACGTCCAGCGACTCCAAAGGCCATCGGCGGCGCCCACCGGAGCCCAGTCGCAGGCACACGACATAGTTCCCATGTCTCTTTGGCATTAGACACATTCATATAGACATGGATAAATTTATCCATGATATAGACGAGCAATTGAGTGTTAGACGTGTGCGGGGCGCGAGTCAACGCACTCTCTTCGTTGGTGAATCACGATCGATATATTGGTCGATATTAATTGACCCAGGGTCAGCGGCGCGGGCGGGGCGGCCAGACGGATGTATGCATACGCTGCTCTCGTTGTGTCTCGACTTCTCGAGGGACGGGCGCGCAGTTACCTCACTTACACAACGCGGCACGCACCTAATTGTGTCAACGGCCTCGTTAGCATGCACCCCGCGACGCGAGCCAGCGCCGAGCCACGAGCCACGAGCCGAGTGCACGGCAACACTCGCTCGTAAATGGAATCGAAAGTGATTTCCTGAAGGTCGTCCATTGTTTATAAACGCGACCGGTTGAGATTCACCGGGCGCCGGACGCCGCGCCGGGACCGACAGACGGAGCGCACTGTGTCGGCGACCTCGGTCGTTCGACAGGAAGCCCCAATATAACAAATAACATCATTTCCAATAAACAAATACCTTACGAACAATGATTGCAATTTCATTTCATTTCATTTCAATAGATATTGCAATTTTGGGTTAACGAACTTAAACATTACGCGAGTATGTACCTATATTAGTATGGATGAAAAATTGTTTTCTCCTGATGGGATAGCTAGATGTTACTTTATTAATAGCTTACATAAAAAGGTCGGAAAAAATGTTTCTTTGTATTTCCCGGAAACCCCGAGCCCTGGCTCGCGAGGCAGGCTGAGCCATCAGGCGATGAATTGGACAGTTGCGTTAATATCTGCAGGCTGGCTCGCGAGCCAATAAACCACCGTCCACATCGGATCGTTTACCGACAGCCGACGGCTCAGCCCCGAGGCACGCTCAGCCGGGGCGACGTGCGCCCTCGCACGACCCCGAGGCGCGTCCACACCAACCCACTAGGCAGGTGCTTACGGTACGGTATTATTATGATTGTGGTGCGGGCAGCGCTCACCATGCGGTCCCGCTCGTCCTCGATGGTGCGGATGAGGTGCGCGAAGTGGTGCAGCGAGCGGCTGATGACGCGCTCGTCCTCCGTCATGGAGGCGCCGATGCACGCGAACTCGAACTGCTCCATGCTCGACGCCAGCGCCAGCTGCGCCGCGCCCAGACCTGACACCACACACACACCTACATTATACCACTGTGTATCCGTAGTAGGTACCATGGCAGCACATACCCGACGCGACGTCACGCCCTATAGAAGAGACAGTCCGTGTTAAATACATCCCCAAATTGCACGTCAATATTTCTTAATTATCAGTAGCATTCAACATTTACGATTAGTTCGGGCATACCTCTTAGGGGACACATTATTATGAATTACCTAGACAGGTGGATCTCTTATTGGATGAAGAGTCACTCACACATCTAGTTAGCGTTTCGAACGTGTCCGTCGGGGGTCGGAATGTACAGTTTGCAATCAAAGCTAATGAATGCATAAAAAATAAGTTTTTTCTGGAGCTTTTTCTCCTTCTGGAGCAGGCGGGAAACGCCAGGGCTTTATTACGAACAAACGGAGACCCTATCTTATAACAAACCCTAAGAAATATCATCATCAGGGAAAGTATTGTTTGATGCTTTTATGAGAAAACGGGTTGCATCATAGCAGCCTGCAGTTTAGAAATGTGCCTGGTAAATGGCATCTCCATCTCTATCATCTATCACAGGGGACCCCTGACGGTTATAAAAGGTTTAAACTGTTCGATAGAAGAAAGTCATAAGTTGAGTATATGAGGCGCGGTTCAATCAAGGTCGAGATTTAAGTGACAAGATGATAACGCGATGATATCCGCGCCACCACCGCACCGCGCCAACCAGGCTCCTTATCAGACGCACATCTTATCAAATGCGACACCGATACACAGCGGACGCAGCAATCCCAACTATAGCCACGACATACACACACGACAAACAAAATATGTATATAACATTGATGCCTGTTTGATTATTTTATTTTATGAATTGGTTTTCATGATTTGTTCCTCATAATAATATATTTGTTCTAAACGTAACTGTAGATTTGAAAATCACAATAAATATATCACTTTGAGCGACTTCGATTAAAGTATTCTCAACTTCGACGTCCTCGAGTTATATTATTTTTGTATCTAATGTTTTTGTTATGTTTGCATTATAAAAAAATGATTCAATTTTGACCCACTTTTTCATGTCCCAAATCATTTGAAATGTTGCACAAGACGTGTCAAGACATCAATATAATAATTTGATAATACAGAGGTGGTCTGAAGATGGAGCTGAGAAGTGGGTGAGAAACCTTTGCATGGCTAGCTACAGTAGCTACCAGTAAACCCATTGAATTGGGTTCATTACATTTGTCTTAACGAGTTCTATTTACTTTGCCTATACGAGGACCTAACGATGGACTTGAAAGGTGGCAAAATTAAAGCGAGGATGAAAAACAACTTATGTACCTACAAAAGTAATTGATTCGTTAGCGAGTAACCACTAAGTGTTATTATGACCGGAAGGTTCTTCCCCTTTAGTTCTGAATACTAGAGTTATCCATGTCGTAGCGTAAGAATTGGTCAATCTTGAGATTTCCTAATACTGATTGTCGTCGTCAAGGCGGGTCCGGCGATACATGTATATAATATTAGCAGTAGCGGATTCAGGGGAGTTGCTATGACGGGTTTCAAGACCTCCCAAAGCATTTGAGTCATTTGTGAATGATCTCAGATTAAACTCGATACTATCCAAGTAATATCTAACCTACAGTACTTACAACTTACATAACCTTACTTAAGTGTTCCATCTATGCATTAAACTTGATAGATTCTGCCCTCAGCAGTGTTAAGCACCCCGTACCATTCAAACCGACATCCTAGATCCGCGATTTCAATTGTGTGTGTATTATTTCACCATTCGAGGAAAAACTTTCCATACACCCCAAACCCAATCTGTTAAAAATGCTTTATTTGCGATTAGTCCAGAAAAAAAGTCATCGATGACTTTACATACGCCTTGCATACGCCCATTATAATATCGAACTGTTGTTTCCAAAATAGTTTATGACCAAATTCAGATCGGAGGTCCGTCTGCGGTGGCTGGTCGTACGAGTGGGCGGGGCTAGCGACGAGATGACGCGATGACGCGACGGTGCCACACGGTGCGCTTAACACAGCTGGAGGACCTGTGTGAACTTGGCACCTGACTTTGGAAAAACGATTTTTTTATAGTTTTTTCGAGAAGCTTTAGGCAAGTAGTGGATAGTAGTGAAACTATTTTCGTTTGTAGTAATTCCAAAAAAAAAAAAAAAACTGTCCCCCGAAATTTTAAAAACCACGTTTTTTCTACTGTTTCCATTAGATAATGGTTAGTAGTGGATTGTAGTGCAATTTTTATCGTAAGTAGTAAAAAAGAAAAAAAAAGAAAAAGCTTTTTATTTTAGAGTAGTATTTCAACATGCTTTAGAAGTAAATTCAGTTCCTAAGGTCTGAAAGATTACTACTAATGGTAGAATTTACTAAGGAAGGTTCGTAGAGGTTTGTAGTGAACGAATTTTCGTTTGTAGTAACAGTAGTAAAAATCTACATTGATTAGAAGTTACAAAATCAATAAAATCTTGTTTGGGCGTCAATCTCACTGAATGACGCTGGTATAGATATACAATTACTACAAACGATGAAATTGACGGAGAAAACTTTGTAGAGGTTTGTAGTGAACGAATTTTCGTTTGTAGTAACTGTAGTAAAAATCTACATTGACTATTTTTATTTTTTTATTTTATTTATTAAACAAACAAAAAGTCACACAACGGCTTAAAGTAAATACAATACATCGTCAGTTGGATACATTGAACATTGCAGACTTAATTACAGGTTGCCCTGACATGCATCATAGCTCATGAAAACAAAGTGTCGAAGTTACTAAAGATAAATTGTAGAACATAATTTAAAATGATTAGAAAAAGAAATAATAATTTTGTAATTTGCAAGTATGGAGAGCTAAAAGTCAGCTAAACATTTATGCAAAGATGATCTAAATTTAGACAAGGAACAGCACAGATCAATATCGACAGAGGGCATGCGTGACAAGTGACTATATTGAGACTGAACTCTGTTAATGGTGGAAAAATGACCCATGTTAGTCCTAAATCCTTTGACACGGAAAAACGAGTACCTAGAAGGTCGGGCTAGTTTATAGGGAGTATTGATATTAATTTGACTTAACAACTCAGGGCAATGAATGTAGCCATTTATTAATTTATAAAGAAAGATAAGATCAAGAATCCTCCTGCGCGTTTCCAATCTATTAAGTTTGAAATATCTCAATCGGGCGTCATAAGAAGTAAGACGTTTGGTTAATCCACAGCGATACGTAAGATGCTTGAGAAACCTCTTTTGGATAGACTCCAGTCTTTCCTTATGTACGGCATAAAATGGAGACCAAATCACACTGCAGTACTCCAAACCAGATCTTATTATAGAGTTGAAAACAGCAATTTTACTTGTAGCTTTTTTAAACTCCCGACAATTTCGCAGTACAAACCCCAATAATTTAAAACCTTTTTAGTTATTTTATCTACGTGAAGGTGGAAGCGAAGCTTGTTATCTATGTAAACACCTAGGTCCCGAATGAACTCCACCTCCTCGATCACCATATTGTTTAGTTTGTAAGAACGAAAATATGGTCCCTTTCTCCTCGTAAAGTGTACAAAATTGCATTTGTCATTGTTTAAGATCATATTATTTTCATGACACCATGCAGAAAAACGATCCAGATCTTCCTGAAGTAGACTCCAATCACTCTGATCCACTTCCTGAAGTAGACTAGAAGTTATAAAATCAAGAAAATCTTGTTTGGGCGTCATTCTCACTGAATAACTCTGCTTTAAGAGGATATACGATTACTACACACGATGAAATTGACTGAGAAAAGTTCTTAGAGGTTTGTAGTGAACGAATTTTCGTTTGTAGTAACTGTAGTAAAAATCTACATTGACTAGAAGTTATAAAATCAAGAAAATCTTGTTTGGGCGTCAATCTTACTAAATAACTCTGCTTTAAGAGGATATACGATTACTACAAACGATGAAATTGACTGAGAAAGGTTTGTAGAGGTTTGTAGTGAACGCATTTTCGTTTGTAGTAACTGTAGTAAAAATCTACATTGAATAGAAGTTATAAAATCAAGAAAATCTTGTTTGGGCGTCATTCTCACTGAATAAGATTTTCTTTTCTTGATTTTATAACTTCTAGTCAATGTAGATTTTTACTACAGTTACTACAAACGAAAATTCGTTCACTACAAACCTCTACAAACCTTTCTCAGTCAATTTCATCGTTTGTAGTAATTAGGGCTTCCAAAATTACGGATATGTTAATTACGTAACTGATTACGAATTTTTGCAGCCAATTACGTAACTACGTAATTAATTACGTAATTTGAAAAATATTTCTTAAATCGAAAGTTTTCTTTAATTATTCTGTATTTATAGGTAGTAAACAGTAAAGAAAAGCTAAGGAAAATGTAAGAAGTGAAAAATGACATTAATTACAAAAGATTTATTTTTTAAAAATCAATGAAGTGATCAGTTTAATACTTGTTTTCCTATTACCTACATTATGGACATGAATATTGTGACATAATCAACAAAACAACAACACAAGCTCGCATTAATTTAAAAATACTAAATGTATTATTCGTCATCATCATCATCAACACAACTAACTCCAAAGGGTTTTATCCTTTTCAATCTTCTCAATATGTCATGTTGTCGTGGAGCTGGATAGCCTCGACATTCACTTGATGATGAAGCCATGTGCTTCTGCACAGGCTTTTATATATGTAACTTTGGCTACGAGGTCCACTTTCAGGTCCCTATGGAATACCTCTGGGTACTTTATCTTGGAGTGTTTGTATTGTCTGTATGTTACTTATACTTTGTATTGTCTGTATACTCCACCACAGTATATCCACAGATATAGATTTACATACATAGATAACGCAAGTATCACGATTTGTATTGAAACCAAGCGTGCCGACTTTTGAACCAAGTTTTTAACACCTGTGAAGTCACGGCCGAATTTAGTTACGGGAATGAAACTAATTTTACGGATTATATCGCGGTTTATTTATGATTTTATTTTTAAAACTAGCCGACCCGCGCAGCTCTGCTCGCGGTGTTTTTACGTTAGCAAAATTTTTAATAGCATCCATTTGCGTTTAATACATAACCTTTGTTTAAAGTCGGTTAAATTCTGGGGCCCACTTTTTACTTGCCCTCCGAAGCACGGAGACGAACTTAATTCGAATGGCATTAAACTGTCACCCATCTATGTATTGACCTTCCCTATCGTTGCTTAACCTGATCGATTGCTACATATTGATACTGCCTATGAGTGTCTCCTTATTTTTTATACTTTTATTATTTATATTTTATAGTATTAGATACATAACCTCCTTAAGTCGGTTAAAGACTGCATCTCACATTTTACGTGCCCTCCGAAGCACGTAAACGCTCAGTTCAATTATCATTAAACGGTCACCCATCTATGAAATGACTTTGCCTAACGTTGCTTAACCTGATTGCCAAATATTAATAACAAATACAACTGTCTAAGAAGAGACAACTGTCTCCTTATTATTATTTTTTATATAATGAAAAAGGGATAAACTCAGACCACGCGTATAACCAAGTACCATTATGACTTTAATCTCTTCTCCCAAGGGAACCGTGCTGAATTACGGGATAAAAAATATCCTATGTCCTTCCTCGTGGTATTAGCTCCAATCATGCCAAGTTTCGTTCAAATCCATCCAGTAGTTTCGGCGTGATGCGCAGCCGTGATACAGACGTCTGTCTGACAGACGACAGACAAAAATGAAAAAAAATACAGTTTCGGCATTAGTATCGGTTAAAGAACTCCCCCAACGCCCTCCAATTATAATTTTCTAAATATCTTCAATGTACAGAAATGGACCTGTTACAGTTTTATTATATGTATTGATTAGTTTCATTTCAATGTGTAGTATTCGCGTAAATATAAGAAATCATTAGTTACAGGAAGTCTAAACCGATTCAAAGACACCGATACCACCGATGGCCCGCCGATTTTTTTTAGTTTTTGCGGCCGACCGGCTACAAGGCTGCAACAACAGACGCGCGCGGACTGTAAAAAGCCCTACACACGGCACTAAAATCAGTGGCAATATCGGGACAGTGGTGGGGAGGACCCTAAATCGTCCCTCGTGTATAGGCAAATCGTATCCAATTTTTATTGTTTAGAAATCGGGTCTGAAATCGGTTCGGGCGAGCTCCCGATTTAGGTTTAAATTATCGTAGGGAGCGTTGTCGGCTCGTGTGTAGCGAAATCGGGACTGATTTCTACGCAGTATGCGCTCGAGTGCTGCGGCGATACGACGTGCAGGCGCTCCGCTCTGTGCGAAGAATGAACGAATGAATGGGTATAATAAGGTATAATATAATATAATATCCTGGGACAATTCACACACGGTCATCTGATCCCAAACTAGACAGAGCCTGTACTATGGAAACCAGACAACTGATACTAATACATTTATATACTTTTTTTTTGTGAATACATACTTATATCAAATCAAATCACATTTTATTGGAACTAAAACATATGTTAACATTTACATAAGTACGATAATAGCTAAATTAGTTAAAAACTGTGTCGCAGCTATTAACGCCCACCTCAAAAGGATAGATAGATAGAACACCCGACCAACAGAAGAAAATATAGATAAAACACCCAGACACTTGGTGGGAATCGAACCCACGCCTGTTGGCACCATAGTAAGTGCCAAGGCAATGCCTTTTTTTGCTGTTTTGATAGTGTCGGCGGCATCTCGGATCAACGAGCAGTCTGTTGCACGGTCGGTTCTGTACTAACTGGTTGGGTCGTGTGTAGAGTAGTAGCCGATTTCATCCCCACCACCACTGTCCCGATATTGCCACTGATTTTAGTGCCGTGTGTAGGGCTTTTAAGTTAGCGGCGACACGCGAAGTACATGCATTTGCGTTATCTATGTAAATCTATATCTGTGAGTTTACCAACAGCCCATACTTGGACCTGCTTGTACAAAAGTTTCGTTGTTTTGCAAACACAATACGGTGTATTTTCTAAGCAGCTAGTGCATTTTCTTGTAGCGAAGGCCTCTTCGCGTTTCTTTTTGACATGAGCCTTTCAGCGAAGTTGTCTCATGACAGGTATTTCACGTTATTTTTCAAAAGTGAAAAACCCTAAATCTACGGTATTTTCATAAGCATGATTGTTTAAACACATGATGTCCAATTACATTGGATAAGCTGTTCCATCGGGTCTTGCCGGGTATTTTCATACACTTCTGCGAGATAGCAGATTGATCTACTTTCCAAAGAAAATAATATGATAAAAAAAGGAATTGAATAGAATACTCTTTATTGTAGGTACGTAAATTTAAATACCCATGTATTTTCTACTGGCTGGCTGGGTTATCATGTCATACTGTTTAGAATAATGTTGCCAACATGACAAGAGGTCGCTAATTTGTGATATAACAAATCATTTCTTTATTTACATCAATATATATTTTTTAAATAAGAGAATTCGATACTTACGTAATTACGGATTTCAATCCTTCAGTTACGGAATTGTCAGAAGTTGAAAATCTTTGCGTAATTACGGAATTGCGTCAGTACGTAATTACGGAATGGAAGCCCTAGTAGTAATCGTATATCCTCTTAAACTAGAGTAATTCAGTGAGAATGACGCCCAAACAAGATTTTCTTGATTTTATAACTTCTAGTCAATGTAGATTTTTACTACAGTTACTACAAACGAAAATTCGTTCCCTACAATCCTCTACGAACCTTTCTCAGTCAATTTCATCGTTTGTAGTAATCGTATATCCTCTTAAACCAGAGTTATTCAGTGAGAATGACGCCCAAACAAGATTTTCTTGATTTTATAACTTCTAGTCAATGTAGATTTTTACTACAGTTACTACAAACGAAAATTCGTTCCCTACAATCCTCTACGAACCTTTCTCAGTCAATTTCATCGTTTGTAGTAATCGTATATCCTCTTAAACCAGAGTTATTCAGTGAGAATGACGCCCAAACAAGATTTTCTTGATTTTATAACTTCTAGTCAATGTAGATTTTTACTACAGTTACTACAAACGAAAATTCGTTCCCTACAATCCTCTACGAACCTTTCTCAGTCAATTTCATCGTTTGTAGTAATCGTATATCCTCTTAAACCAGAGTTATTCAGTGAGAATGACGCCCAAACAAGATTTTCTTGATTTTATAACTTCTAGTCAATGTAGATTTTTACTACAGTTACTACAAACGAAAATTCGTTCACTACAAACCTCTACGAACCTTTCTCAGTCAATTTCATCGTTTGTAGTAATTGTATATCTATTCCAGATTCATTCAGTGAGATTGACGCCCAAACAAGATTTTATTGATTTTATAACTTCTAATCATTGTAGATTTTTACTACTGTTACTACAAACGAAAATTCGTCCACTACAAACCTCTACGAACTTTCCTTAGTAAATTCTACCATTAGTAGTAATCTTTCAGACCTTAGGAACTGAATTTACTTCTAAAGCATGTGGAAATACTACTCTAAAATAAAAAGTTTTTTCTTTTTTACTACTTACGATAAAAATTGCACTGAAATCCACTACTAACCATTATCTAATGGAAACAGTAGAAAAAAACGTGGTTTTTAAAATTTCAGGGGACAGCATTTTTTTTTAAATTTTTTTTTTTTTGGAATTACTACAAACGAAAATAGTTTCACTACTATCCACTACTTACCTAAAGCTTCTCGGAAAAAACTATAAAAAAATCGTTTTTCCAAAGTCGGGTGCCAACTGCCAAGTTCACACAGGTAGCTGGAGGAGATGGCGCATGGCGGCGAGATACGCGCTGACTGACATTATAATAACTTGGTGCAGGTAAAGGTAGGGTAAAAGGTCTGGATAATATTCTTATACTTAATAGAAAAATTAATTAAGTATTTCGTTAATGACGTGGACAACAAACAAGGCGTCTGACTGCACTAAACCGTAAGCCAATGAAATCGGTGCACGTTTCGTGACTAATTGTCATTCGGCACGGCTGTTTGCATTGTTTTTAGGGTGTTCCATACCTAAAAGGTAAAAAAGGAACACCTGTGAAAGTGAGTGTGTGAAAGTCTAATATATAAGTTAAATTTAAATGTCGCTGAATAAATGTTTTTCTTTCTTTCTTTCTATCTTAATATTTCAAGCAACCACTGATGCTATCGCCCGAGCATCAGTGGTTCCTGGAACCCGTTGTACCCATCTCCTCTCGTTGGGTGTCGTAAGAGGCGACTAAGCGAGAACGGGAAGACGGGCAGCAGCGTCTTTCTCTTGGATGACGATGAGGTGGAAAATAAACCTATACTGTGATCCCCAAGTCGCCTGCCATGTGTGGGGATTATGGCAACCCCTTCCTTCTAAGAGGGAGGCCTTTGTTCAGCAGTGGACGTCTTCCGGCTGCTAATGATTCTATCGATTTGAAACTCAGAACTCTCACGACTCATCCTTGGTAGGTAGCGCTGTTCTTTTGCGAGGATTTGTGGTTTGTCAAATCTAATATAATGGCGGGTGCGATCCTGAACATGTTCACAGACTGCAGACTTTGTATAGCGTCGATGTTTAACGTCAGCTATATGTTCTTTTACACGGGTTTTTACCGATCTTTTTGTTTGCCCGATGTATGAGAGCCCACAGTCACAATCCAGTTTGTATACCGCGATATAATCCGTAAAATTTGTTTCATTTAAAAATTAAATTTATGTTTCTAAGTAGAAACCCTAAAAACGTGTACCCCCCCCCCCCTTCCGAGGAGGACGGCGGCGGGGTTGCGACCCCCGTCTCCGTGAGTACCGTGTCAGGTTCCCGGGGGGCTACAATGCACCCCCCGGCGGCGGGCTCAAAGGCAAGGCACTGAGGGGCCCCTGGTGCAGATCCCACCGGAGAGCCCTGGGGTCCCCCCTCTCATGTGCCGATGCGACAGCCGCGGGGGTTTTACTGGGTAAGAATCCCACATACCCCGGTCGAGCCCCACAGCTCCCGGGGATCTTTGGAAGATTTCCCCCGCGTCAAAAAAAAAAGGGCAGTACCTTCCTTCGGAGTCGCTGGACGTTCGGGGTGTGAGCCCTTAGAACGTCCATTGAGTACGGCGGCGACTCCGAGGAGGACGGCAGCGGAGTTGCGACCCCCGTCCCCGTGAGTACCGTGTCAGGTTCCCGGGGGGCTACGATGCAGCCCCCGGCGGCGGGCTCAACGGGAAGGCACTGAGGGGCGGTGCAGATCCCACCGGAGAGCCCTGGGGTCCCCGCTCTCATGTGCCAATGCGACAGCCACGGGGGTTTTAGTGGGTAGGAATCCCACATACCCCGGTCGAGCCCCACAGCTCCCGGGGACCTTACGCAGATATCTCCCGGGGATCTTACGCAGATATATCCCGCGTAAAAAAATAAAAGGGCAGTACCCCCGGACCCGGACGAGTACAAAGTACGTTCCCGGGGCCCGTCGACACAGCGGGTTGAGGACACCGTGGGGTTTTAGTCGGTAAGAGTCCGACATAACCCGCGCTGCTACCACCGTAGCGGCGCGGGTATCCATGAAGATTTCCCGACGTAAAAAAAAAAGGCAGTAGCCCCCGGGGTACTAGCATCACCTCCTCGAGTGCCCGGCCCATTGTAATTACCGTGGATACGTCCGGAGGAAGGACAATGAGCTTGGGACGGTGTACCCTGGGCACCGGGTAATATCCCTCCACTCTTTGGGGTGGACAGCTGTTGCTCGGTGGCGAAGCCTTAGGGGGGGGCGCCGAACTCCTGTTCCCGGTATATGGGTGCCGGTTGAGCGGCAGCAAGGCACGGGAGGATGTAGGACCGAAAGGCCACGTAGGGCGGGGGTACCGCTACCGCTATTCCCGGTTAGGACACGTCGGTTGAGCGCGGTAGTGGTGCAGGGCCGGAAGGCCTTAAGGCGGGGGCACTGCAGCAACCGCTCTGCTGGGGTATGGGCGCCGGTAGGCGGCATTGCCGGGTTATGGGAGCCAGTAGCTCGGTGCAATTGGGGGGGTAGGGCCGAAAGCCTATAGGGTGTGCTGTCACTGTGGTAGCCCTTGGTACTTCTCTGCTGAGCAGAGTGGACTGGAGGGCACCACATGTGACATCGGGGGGGGGGAGCCTGCTGAGGCTCCGGCTTGGCCATTTTGGCTGAGCTGTGGCTCCCGGGGACGTTTTGAAGTATCGCCGCGAAAAAAAAATTACCCCCGCAGCTAATAATAGCGTCGTGGCCCTGCGGTGGACTGCCAGTAATCATGAACAGGGGTTTTGCTGGAACCAAAGTGACCTCCGTATAATGAGTGCTGGTGTAGTTAGCAAGCGCGTGCGCTTCACCTCTGGGTTTACCCTGGCCCTGTGAGCGCCTGGCGCCGCTCAGGCGGGCGGGATTACCATCAAGCACTGTTCAAAACGGCGGTGCAAAGGGCGGCGGTTACCACTAGCACTTACACACCACTCAGTATACAATTTCTCTTCTGTACTTAATACTATAATTAATTGTCATTATAATAAAATATCAATCACTTGACCGAGTCACTGTTGTAATAGTTACTATAATGATTGCCTCGGTAACATAACACAGTCAATATTAGCTATCACTGCAGTGCCAACCAACACTGCAAACACAAGCATGTATGTATGTGGTACGTGACGCGCGCGTGTCCGCACGCACACGCGCTCGCGGCCCTCGCCCGCACCGCGCCCGACATAATATCGCCACCGCCGACATGCGACACCGGACAGATACAATGAACAAACAACCGTCTCAATCGCAATCGGACAAGTAACAATTGATAATTTCAATAACTCTCGAGAACAAGGAGATAAATTCAAACAGCGAACAACCATCCAGGTGGCTGCCCGGCCGCGGCCGGTGACTAATGTCTCGGGCTTAGATGAAATCTAAGGTCTCAGGTGACGAGCGACACGCACGGCAGCCCTCCGCCGGCGCCGGCAGGCACCATTGTGCACCATCTATCGTTGGTCACCATCACGCGAGTGCTAATAGTCATTACCTAAGTTGTTTAAATAAATTGAACACCTCAATGGTAAGCGGCGAAGCAGTCGAATATAATAATGTAACAAACTATGCACCGCATTAGGTACTGAGTGTTCTAGACGGTTCCATGGCCTTTCCTTTTTCTAGGCTTCGTTTGTGGTTCAGTGGATGACTGTGGATGGCCAAGCCAGCCATTACCATCTGAGCTGAGCACCGAGCAACACTTCCGACCTTAGTTAACTGTTACTTAATGAAAATTTTGTTTGCCAAGTGTTCATATATTATTCAATATTTCTATTCTATTCTATAAAGTAGTGAAGGATCCCAGTTATTATTGGTAAGTTGTTTTAAATATTGGAAAGACTGTTGTAGGACTATTTATTGTGTTTTAACGTGATTAGGTACTGTTAGGCCTATTGTGTAGAATGTATATTTCCTGGGGGGCAATTCAACTAACATAAATGTTGACTGAAACGAAACTAAACCATAGCGTTTGACTGTTTTCCTATTCTACTAAGTGCTAACGATCGACGTTAAGTTTAGATTCAGTTTCAGTCAACGATCGGTTTAAAATTTAACAAGTTCTATTCTGTTAGAACACGAACTAAACGTAAACGTAATCGAAGCTAAGCGCTCCATCTGTCAAAATTAACGGTTGAACTTACGTTAATGTGCCTAGACTTTTTCTCAACCGAAACTAAACTGTTAGTGTTTCAAAGTCTGCTATCACGTTTGTTTAACTTTTAATCCAACTTAAAAATGATGTTTTACATGAACGTTATTGAAATTGCCCATGAGGCTGATTTAAGAAAAGTTAGACGTAGAAATGTTCTTTCGAGACTTCGCAACTGTGCTTTCAACTTAACTGATCGAGAATTTATAAAGTCATACAGACTAAATAAAAGCCTGGCAAGATCCCTTATTGCGGAGATCAGCCCGTATATGCCAGCCCGACTTCGTACCGATAGCATTGATACGGAGACAAAGGTAAGAATTTAACGTATTATTAAATAAAATTTTATTTGATATTGCTAACAAATACCAGTAAAACCCAGGCAAAAGCAAAAAAAATAAAAAATGTATGTGTTTTTAGATCTTGGTGGCACTAGCATTCTATGCGACAGGCTCATACCAGACACTAGTTGGTCAAACAGAGTCTCATTCAATATCACAACCTTCTGTTTCTCGGGCTATACATCAAGTAACAGAGGTGCTTAATTTACCACACATTTTTAAAAAATATGTGAATTTTCCTTCTTGTAAAGAAGACCGTGATGATATAAAAAGGAGGTATGTAGATCACATTGTTAATTTAAAGTACTGAACTATCAGTTTTTGTCAAAGAAAAATTTAATGCAATATTATTTGCAGGTTCTATAATAAATTTAATGCTATAATGTTTGCAGGTTCTATAATAAATTTGGCATGCCTGGTGTTCTAGGATGTATTGATGGCACACATGTAGCTATAGTTCCACCATCAGAACATGAAGAAAGATTTTATAGCAGGAAAGGTTATCATTCCTTAAATACCTTAATTGTAAGTTCTTTATTAATATTTTACTGTATATGTACTGAAGATATAACAAATATATAGGTATAGCAGTGGCGTGCACTGAAAGCAGGCAAAAATATCTGCGAGTTATTTATGCTTTATGCTATTTGTTCGTGTTCCAGCACAAATATTCTTAAATTTACCAATATTACCAACATATCCGTTTACATTAGTTTACCGTTTACATTAAAGAAGTTTGTTTCAGATTTGTGATTGTGATGCTAGGATAATGTGTGTTGATTCTAGCAACCCTGGATCAACACATGATAGTACTGCATGGAACAACAACCCACTACAAAACGCATTAGACAGAGTACTCAATACTTCTGCAGAAGATTTTTATTTACTAGGTACTTTGTAGATTAGTTGCACACATTGTTTTGAACCTTTGATTGAATGTTGTAAATTCTAAATAATAAAATATTTCCTTCCAGGTGATTCTGGATATCCATTGAGAAGGCTTATGATGACCCCAATATTAAATTCTACTCCCAACACTCCTGAAGCATTCTATACTGACATGCATATGACAGTGAGGAATGTTGTGGAGAGGTGTATTGGTATTTTAAAAGGACGATTTAGGTATGCAAACTATTATACATTACAGTAAAATAAAAATATAAACAATTTATTATTAATTATTTATTGTAAGAATACATACATGATATATATTACAGGTGTTTATTAGTGGATAGAAAGCTGCACTACAAGCCTAGAGTTGCAGCAAAAATGATTAATGCATGTTGTGTCCTGCATAACATAGCGCTTCAAACTAATCAGGAGCCAGATTATACTGAAGAGGATTTAGAAGCATTAGAACAAGAAGAAATTCAAAGAGCAAGGGATGCCAGCATTGATGCTGCTCGCCTAGCAATAATGGAACGAAGAAGGACAAGACATAATGATCAATTACAACGAGGGTGTATCTATCAACAGGATTTGGTGTCCCGCTTGTGGAGACAAAGAAATCAAAACTAGAGTAATTTTTGTATTCATATACATATTTTGTATATTGTATGGTACTGGGTATATCAGGATCGGGGGTGTAAATAGTAGTCTTTACATTATTAGTTCTTAAAGTGTCATTTTTTACCCGACTACGGAACGGAGGGAGGGTTATGATTTTATCAAGAATGTATGTATGTTCATCTGTTCCCGCATATATTCTAATCTACTTAACATAATTTGACAAGTAGGGTGTCGTTAGAAGCGTCTTGATTGTCCGCTGGTTATAGGCTATATAATATCACATTATTAGACTGCGATTTTATCCATAGTCGGGTTTTAGTTTTTAAAATTTATTACATGTTATATATAGGTATAGTAGTTTACATATATATATATATTTTTATATTTAGGTATAGTAGGTTATATATATTTGAAATATATAGGTATAGTAGGTTATATAAAATATATAGTTAATGAAAGAAGTTTGTTTCAGATTTGTGATTGTGATGATAGGAATTATCCTACTAACGCACATTAGTGCGTTGAATCTAGCAACCCTGGATCAACACATGATATTACTGCATGGAACAACAACCCACTAGAAAACGCATTAGACGGAGTACTCAATACCTCAACAGAAGATTTTTATTTACTAGTACTTTGTAGATTAGTTGCACACATTGTTGTAAATTCTAAATGCTAAAATATTTCCTTCCAGGTGATTCTGGATTTCCATTGAGAAGGCTTATGATGACCCCAATATTAAATTCTACTCCCAACACTCCTGAAGCATTCTATACTGACATGCATATGACAGTGAGGAATGTTGTGGAGAGGTGTATTGGTATTTTAAAAGGACGATTTAGGTATGCAAACTATTATACATTACAGTAAAATAAAAATATAAACAATTTATTATTAATTATTTATTGTAAGAATACATACATGATATATATTACAGGTGTTTATTAGTGGATAGAAAGCTGCACTACAAGCCTAGAGTTGCAGCAAAAATGATTAATGCATGTTGTGTCCTGCATAACATAGCGCTTCAAACTAATCAGTAATCAAACCAAAGTAATCCGTATCTATAATGGGATCTATGCGGACTCCAGACAATGGCCCTACATCTTTTCCTATAAGGGAAGCCACTCTGTCCTCCAGTGGGCTTAACTGAGGCACCAAACTGGGTCCACCTCCAGTACCACTTATGCCTCTCCTAATTTCCATCAATTTTGCCCGAACTCGGCATTTGTAGTCATTCCAAAACTACAAGAAAATCACATTATTTCTAGCTTGTATTGAAATAGCAACTTTGCTTTATTGAACTATCTACTATACTAAATATATATATATACTGAGTATATTATATTAAGACTTCAAAAAAAAGTAAAATGCAGTCACGAAAAATGTAAAAAAAAATTAACTTTAAACACGAAGATAAATCATAATTATACTAAATTACAATAAAAGTTATGCATACATAATTATATCTTTTATTTAAGTAACACTACCTCGTACCTTCATCCACTCTTTTGGTGTCCTACTTGCACCAGCGGAGTTAAGACAGTCCGCGCATTGCTCCCATAGCCGAACTGCTAGGGCCCGTGCTTCCTTGGAGCGTACACGACCCATAGCAAGATCTCTGTGATCCTCCATAAATTGGATGAGCAATTCTAGCTGCCTGACAGACGTAGACCTTCTTTGGCTGGTTAATTCCATAATGTCTGGAATACGACTATGCAAAATTAATAACCGTTCTTATAAAATTAAAAGTAAACAAGTACTTTATCGATATTTGGAACCTTAATAAACAGTTACAATTCTCTGTGAGGCAGGTACTTGGGACTTCACTTTTAGTAGGTACCTAATTTGAACTTTCCGCCGTTTTTTTTTTTTTTTATATTGCTTCTGGCTTCACATGTCTCTATTTTGCCAATGTCAAACTTATTTGTTAAATCAATGTATTGTTGCATATGTGGGGATTAGGGGAACCAAAATAATGGGAATAGGACAATCGGAATTTTGCACAAAGGATAGATGCAGAAGACATAATATTTATTTGTGACGACACTGGAAGTGAATGAATACTCCGAGGGTCGAAATAATCCGATTTGACAAAATAGTTAATTGTAAATTATCGCCAATTGTTGTTTGTGAGTGCGGCAGTAAATTCGTCAAGTCAATCAAATTATTTTAGCGACATCTGGCGACTTTAGAACCCTCGGTCTAGCGACTTTTCCTTAAGTCTAGTTGGCAACACTGAGCGGAATGTTACTCCCACTAAATAAAGCTGTAATATGAACAAATATATTCATACTTGGATATTCATACGGGAAAAAGACAAAAAGTATTTATGTCGGGTTAAAAAAAGAAACAAAGGAGATTACCATTTTTTATTCAGTTATTTAATTTCACCTACCTTAGGCTCTATATTTCCCAAAAAAAAGTAGGTAAGTAAGTAGATCTACAAACATTCCATAGGCAAACTTTACTAAATCTACGTAATTTTCTAATCTGGCCTACGCCTTTTTAAAAATTCAAGTTTGCAACACTGGTTTCAATCAATCGCAGATCGGTTTGGATTTAGTTGGAGTTTGGTTTGGGTTTAGTCTAAGTTTAGTTGTGGTTTGGTTTAAGTTTGTTAAATTAGATAATGGAATAACTTTTTACGTCATTATCGAATGACAACTGCAATCGAGCGATTACTAAACCGAAACTAAACTTTAACCGTTGTAAATTAGTTGAATTGCCCCCCTGTACTCGTCTCCTTAATGCGGCAGCCTCCACAATCTGAAAGCTGGTCTGGAGGGTGTCGCGTTAGGGAACGGGACTACAGGGACGCTTATGTGGCGTTCCAGGGATCGACCTCCGGGTTGGAGAAATCAACCTTCGGGGTCAAAAGTCTACCTTCGGGGTTAAGATATCGACCTTCGGGTTTCAAGACTTCTTGAAGTGTTTGTCTTCGACGTCGGGTTTAACGCTTAGTTAAACGCCCGAGCTGGTGATCGACCAGGCCTAGTCCAGGTTCTGCGACCGTGTCATTCCCGGTCACGATGCCAAGAAGAAATCGTCAGAAGACCGTGTTACGGGTTGCCGGAATCTATTCTTCAATGTTGCCAAGGCCTTCGACAAGGCCTGGCACAACGGCTTGATATACAAGCTCTTCCAGTTAGGAGTCCCCGATAGGCTCGTACTCATCATACGAGACTTTCTTTCGAATCGTACCTTTCGATACCGGGTCGAAGGTACGTTTTCTTCGCCCCGTCCTATACAGGCCGGTGTCCCTCAGGGCTCCGTGCTCTCTCCCCTCTTGTTCAGCCTGTTCACGAACGACATTCCTCGTTCGAGCAGAGTCCAACTCGCCCTTTACGTGGATGACACCGCTCTCTATTATTCCCATAGGAACATGTCCTATTTAACGCGTGCTCTTCAAGCCGCAGTCGACACCCTGGGTCAATGGTTCCGTACGTGGCGCATAGAGGTGAACCCGGAGAAGAGTGCCGCGGTGGTGTTCTCCCGGAGACCCGCCAATATGTTCTCCGCGCGGAGCCTTCGGGCCAACAGACGACTGGCCCCAATATCCCTATTCAATCGCCCTATCCCCTGGACTAGGAAGGTTAAGTACCTCGGAGTCACCTTGGACTCCGCCATGACTTTCGGCCCGCACATTAGGTCCGTCCGCAATCGAGCGGCTTTCTTATTAGGTCGCCTGTATCCCCTTCTCTGCAAGCGGAGTAAAATGTCGCTTAGAAATAAGTTGACATTATACAAAGCCTGCATTCGCCCTATCATGACTTACGCGAGTGTAGTTTTCGCGCGCGCCGCCCGCACCCATATCGATAGCCTCCAGGTTATCCAAAATCGTTTCCTCCGACGTGCCGTCGGTGCCCCGTGGTACATGCGGAACGTAGATCTGCATTCCGATTTCAAGTTAGATCCCCTTCGTAAGTTCCTCAAAGAAGCGTCGAAACGCTACTTTGAATCCGCGTCCCGTCACGCGAACAGTTTAATCCGCGCCGCCGCCGATTACGCCTCTAGACCTTCTGACTCGCGCCGCAGACCACGGCACGTACTGCTCGACCCTCCTGACCCCATGACGGTCCTATTGGACCGGGATGCGCCGAACCCTCCCCGACAACCGTATGCTACACTAGCTATCACATATGACATATGCTGAGTGGGCACCCTTTCAACGACAGATAGCATTTAAGGTTTTTATTATTTAAGACGTTATTTTTTTATTTTCGTTGTGTCGTTGAATAAATAAATTCATTTCTTTTTTTTTTTTTTTTTTCTATCAGACACCGGTCTCGCCGGCGAGGCCGAAGGGTCGTACGTATGCGACCGCAGCGACGTGCATCACCCCACTGAGTTTCTTGCGGGTTCTTCTCAGTGGGGGCGCGTTGTGAACCGGTGGTAAACTCAGCCCTCTCTTAAGCGACAGCTCAAGCTGAGGCCGTGCCTCCCTGAGGTGCCCTTGAGCTCGTCGCTACTTCTGCCGTAAAGGCTAGAGCGCTTTAAGCGCTCGCCTCCTATTGTCCAGTGAAGCTGTAATGGCCATCTGCGGCCAACAGCGTCTATCATTCCCAAAAAAAAAAAAGGGTTTCCGGAATCGCCGTTCCGTGCCCTGCCGAGTACCGACCCTTTAGTTGTGTCCAACTATTTTTATTTGCGAAATAGCTATATCGTAATATCGAACTAAATGTAATCTTTTCTCTTATAATTATTTATTTTATAATACATTTGTGTAGGATCCCCTTCTGTGTTTTGTATTATTTATTCTCTTGTTCTCCGACTAGGCAATAACAGCTGTCTATTGGCAGGCGTGTCGCTCACCAAGACGCGAGCGTCTCGCTTGTCTCGCCAATAGGTAGAATAATAAAAAAAGGATGGTGGAATCAGGTCATGTAACTTCTGTGCACACCAAGATAAATCCTGTCCTGTACAATACTCAGGGGCTATACATGGCGAATTTTTCAAGTAAGGAATAGCGAAAAATACTTAAAGCCATCACAGGCCCGATTTTGATGAACACTAAAACTGCATCATTGGTTTTTGTAAAATCAATATTCCTAGCCAGGAATCGAACTCGATAATTTTGACAAAAAGCCCACTACCTTATTATATTCATATTCGTTTTTTGCTGTTCCATAATGTAGGTATAATTAAATGACAATTTAAAGTTCAGTAACAATTAAGGATCCTGTCGGGCACAGAGATTAATTATTATGAGATAGTGTCGCTAACAAGGATCAATTTCTGGGCAGTCATGATGACACATGGCAAACTAATAATCAACGTGAATTCTAATAAAATCTTATTATATTAGATTACTAATGACAATTGTTTTGTTTGTATTTTTCTTGGTAAAATAAATTTATTGTTATTCTTAATTGTATATTTTTTTTTTTACTTAACTGCGGAGATTATAACATTTTTAAATTAGAACATAATGTTGTGAACCTGATTGCATCAGAATCATTTCAAACAAGGTATGTGTAATGTGAATCTGCAAGTTCAAGTGGCAATGGGCAGGCCACATCGCTCGAAGAACTGATAACCGTTGGGGAAGAAAGGTTCTCGAGTGGTGACCACGAACCGGAAGATGCAGCGTAGGCAGGCCTCCCACTAGGTGGACAGACGACATTGTGCGCGTCGCAGGTAACCGGTGGATGCAAATAGCCAATTGACGTTCATTGTGGCGTTCTAAGTGGGAGGCCTATGTTCAGCAGTGGACGTCTTAAGGCTGATGATGGTTGGTTGATGTGTAATGTATATGTATATGTAATGTACACACATCAAAAGTGTCTAGGGATCAAGCATTTTTGGGCAAAAAAATGGGCAGAAGAACAATGGCGTTTCGTGTGCTTTTCTGATGAGTCTCGTTTTGGTATGAGACCGGATACAAGACGTATACGACACTGGAGAACCCCTGGACGCCAACAGCGATTAAAATCCTGCCAGGAAGTCCATCCTTATAGTGGTGGAACCATCATGGTATGGGCGGGTATTTGGATCGGCGGAAGAACTGAGTTGATTTGGATCAGAGGCAACCTCAACGCTCAAATTTATGCTGAGACGATTGTATCAGACGTCATCGTTCCTCTACAAGTGCAAATCGGTCCCTTATTTCAGTTAATGCATGATAATGCACGACCGCACACCGCAAGAGTTGTAAGACAGACTCTCACCGCAGCTAACATCAATGTCCTGCCCTGGCCTGCTCAGTCGCCAGACTTGAACCCGATTGAGCATGCATGGGATATGCTACAGAGAAGAGCTCTGCCGAATATGGAGGGTATCCAGTCGCAAGAAGACCTTTTTTTGTTGTTGCAACGAACATGGGCGGCCATTCCACAGCGTGATTTGGATGAACTCATTTTGAGTATGCCAAACCGATGTTCTTGTGTTGTTAGTGTTCGCGGTAGAAACACGGATTATTAATTGTTTAAGTTACCCAATAAAATTTTAAAGAAAACTGTTATTTCAGTCTTTTTTTCGAACTTTTGTGTTAGTGGTTCAAATGTCAAAAATCCCTTTATTAGGAAAATGGCAAATTTCTTTATTAATGCAAAGGTGACTTGGTTTATCGTTACTGTGACAAACGAAAACACTTTATTTGATGAATCCTTAAAGAAAATTTTAATTAATATCAATCAGGAGAAAAGTTATTGCAAAAATATATGTTGATCCCTAGACACTTTTGATGTGTGTATATGTATATAAATCAAAGACATCAGCCTAAAGCTATCCAACACTGAACATAGGCTTAGAAGGGAGGAGTTGCCATAAACCCCGCACTTAGCAGACGTCTTGGGATTGCAGTATAGGTGGTAGGTAATCCAAATGAATGACGCTGCTGCTCATCTTTTTGTTTTCCCTTGGTCGCCTCTTACGACACGGGGTGACACTGGGTGCTATTCTTACCACGACACCCCACAGTCATATGAATCAGGGAAAATATGAACCAGTTTATTTAAATTCAACCTTTTCCTGTAGTTTGCCATATATCATTACTTCCCAGAATTTGATCCTCACTAGTGACAGTGTGTTTTTAGGGTTCCATACCTAAAAGGTAAAAAAGGAACCCTTATGGTCTGACTTCGTCTGTCTGTCTGTCTGTCACACCTGTTTATATTTCAGGAACCACTGATGCAATCGACTTGAAACTTGGAATAGTTTTAGATCTTACTTACCCAACCCCATCGCAAATAAAAACTATATATTTTTTCTTTTACTTTTTTTATAATGGGGGTCGAAATGGGTCATCAAAATTTCAAAGTGAGACTACTATATCGAGTGGGGTATCATATGAAAGAGCTTCATTTGCATATCGCAAAACTTATTTTTATTTTGGTTTATGTCTCGTAGTTTTTGGCTGATAATCAAAAATGACAAAAAAAATACCGTTTCCCCCCCCCCCCCCCTTATCTCCGAAGTGTGGGGAGGGAAAAATCTGAAAGAATTATGAATAATACATCTTTATCTATATTTTACAGGAAAAATAAAATGATCTTCCTAAGTTATACAGTTTATTAGTAATCCTAAAAAAACCTCGACATACAAACTTAGTTTTGCGGTTTGTTTTTTTTTGCTACCTGAGGTGTTACATGACTAGTAAAATTACTTTCATACGTCCAAAGATGGTATGGAACCCTCTCGGTGCGCGAGTCCGACTCGCACTTGACCGGTATTTTTTTAAATTAATGAGTTTGATTCTTGGCTAGCAATACATTTTTCGAAAATCCAATGATATATGATATGTTTATCAAAATCGGGCCCATACCTGCTTTGAGTATTTCTCCCTACACCCTATAGTTTCAGATTTGGCCATCCACACCCACTTGAAAAATTCACCCTGTATACATCTCATCTGTGTTCATCTTGTGCTCCAGGAGCTGAGCCAGGATCAGCCTCTTAACATGCCCCTCCATAGAGTCCATAACTGCTAAATGGCATTTTGCAGCACCAGCCCTTATTATGACTATAGTTAATTTGCTCCATGCATAATCGGGGAAGAAGAAAGATTTTTATTCTGACAACAAGTGCTTTATATAATATCAGAGCTGTCCAGGAAAAACCACACAATCTTCTCAAGGACACCGAGCTTTTTAAAGCTTTATCTTCGCTTTGGAATCAATAAAAAGCCCAAAACTAAGGGGTAAGTTACCATGTGGATAATACCCTAGTATTATAGGTATGTTTGAATAGAGGTTAGAATTAATGATGCTTTTATGATAATCTAATGAAAACTTTAAACCACTATTGTTCAAAAGTACCATATGTAGTGCTGTATTCAGCTTCATACTTATTTTAATTAGTCAAAAATGTATTGACTGAATTATTGTATTTACAAGCATAGAAACATATCAAGTTTCATCAAATGTGTTCAAAGTGCTGCTTGTTACTATTGCCATAACGTGGTTGCAAGTAAACACCTGGCAATGAGACACTAATTTCAGAAAGTCATTGACACACATACCGGTGCAGTGGCAATGAAGCGGACACACTGCGATTCACTCAGGCAGCCACCACCACACTTCATATCACACACAACATTGTATATATAAATTATGAATTTCACTTTTTTATTATTATCAGTCTAAGTACTGAGTGGACTCTATATGTATAGGAAAATACCAAGTTGCTGGATGAGACCATCTAGAATTATCTAATGAAATCTAATGAAATCATGTATTTCCTCATGACCTATTTTAACTAAACACATTATTGCATGAATTTTAAGTATCTACATTTATTGATCCATAATTTAGTAATGAATGACTGTTTCAGGAAAAGAATCTGTTTTTTTTTTTTTTTTTTTTTGGGAATGATAGATGCTGTTGGCCGCAGATGGCCATTACAGCTTCACCGGACAATAGGAGGCGAGCGCTTAAAGCGCTCTAACCTCAGTGTGTATGAGTATTAGAGTGATTCCTCATACACATACCTGCCATAGCCATGTTTTATTATTTAAGATAGTAAGTCAAATGTCACTTCTTAGTATTTGATATAAATATTATCCTAACAAAATAGCTTTTATGTGTTAAATTAATTTAGCATATTTCTGTTATACAAAATAATAGCAACTGTTTCAAATATGTTCAATGGATTGCACCTTTAAGGGCACAATGACAAACTACTATTGATTCCTACATCAGATAAGGATGTTTATATAATAAAATCACAGTGTACCTACTGTGAAGTGCTCTACCATCACTTTATTCTGGCAGTGGCCGAGCCACTGGCAATAGTCAACAAGGGTCCAGTTATTCTGTTATCAGCTTACCATTGCATCCTTTATACATGTAGCTCTATATAGTGAAGTGTTTATCAGTGTGGACCGGAACAATACACCATTCAAGAAAACACCTCTCAAGCTTGTAGCCACTACCTATACCGGCATAGACATGCAACCCCAACAGCTCTATTCTAATGTTGGTGGCTAAGGATCTGGCCTGGTAAACCACCGGAACGCACTGGGAGAGACTTAGACAGCAATGTTTACAGTTCCGGTCGCATCACTGGCTATCAGTGAGCGTCACAATACACTGCGCGCGCAGTGACACACCGGTCGCTGCCTTTGTGCAGTGCGAATGACGGAGCGCAACCTTGACGGGCGACGCCAACGGTGCGCGGTGGCCGGTGAAGGGACAACTCACGTTTGGCGGCGTGCACGACATCCTTGACTTCTTTGATGAGTCGCTTGATCTGTTGGCTGGTACGGTCCAACTCTTTCTCGTGCCTCTGTAGATTCTCCCGGAAATGCGGGCTGTCTGCGAGGCACTCGGTGAACTCGAGCGGCTGCAGGCCCACGCCCATCGTCACCCACTCGCGCTGATCACTCACGGTCTCGACACCATGCAATACACTTTCACCGAGCACGCTCCAGGGCGGGCATCGCGATGCACCCTCACACACACTCACACACGGACGGAATCAATCAAGCAAAGGTTAGGATCAATGGTGCACTGATAACACTATATTATTGAACTATACGAATAAAAAACTACGTTTCGCTGCGTTCGACCGTTCGACCAGCCAATTTACTGCGTAGCTGTCATCAAGCAAGCTGTCATGAGCTTAAGAGCTGTCCTGTCAAACCAGTGTTGTGTTGAGGGTTGCCAATTGTTTAATAAGTTTCCTTAGAGGAGATACCACTGGAGTTAGTATCGCGTCGATTCCCCGAACAAATTATTCGTGGCACTTTTGCGGGGTGCGGGAGGCAAAGTAAACATACACAGATACAATTTCACCCGCACTCTTGCAAATGTCTAATGTAAACTCTTCATGTTTCTATGAACACACACTATAATAAACTCGCAACCCATTCAAAAAGATACGCACACAACTAGAATTCATCGTTCCTACACATTTTATTGCACGTCCACAGACGTAAATTGTAGTGATGTGGTGCGTGCAAAGACCGATAAATAATGAACGGGTTCAAAGTATGGAATGTTTTAAAGAATCTAATAATTCAATATGGAGATTATTGTATTCATTTTGTAAATCAAACAAGTAACGCATTTAAATTAGTAAGTATTATATAAACTCAAACTCAAAAATAGTTTATTTCAAATACACTTTTGAAAGGTCATATATTTTTTTTAAATAAAAGCTACCATTTATATATAAGTACATCATTATATACTTATGTTATCATATCATTTCAAATATTTAGGCCATATATTAATCCCGAGCTCAATGATGATGCAGACATTGAGTGAGAGCGGAGGGCATTGACAGTGAGAGTAAATATTCTGGCTCACTGGTTTGCACCCTACTCACTGACTGTTAAAATTACACTGTTTCGCGCGTACTGCACAGCATTTTATACTTACAGCCTGTGGGGAAATTACACGCAAGGATCCTACGACGCCCTACGTATCCAATACAATAATGTGTTCAGAGTGCTGGTGTAATTGCCTCACTTCCGTAGCGCATCTAGGATGTTCGCGGACGCACACGTAGATTGCTTTTACGCTACTATGCGCAAGAGGTGTGCGTCCCTGGTGCGCAGGGCGCGGAGCAGCCTTGACACTCTTCAGAACATGATAGTTAGCTGGATTTTGGATACGTAAATCATTGTTGCTCCATTTCCCATGATCTGGTGCGCGATAATTTGCGTATTATTTTTATACAGTATGTATAATTTGTGCATTATACTGCACAAACGTATGCATTGATACCGATTTCGATGAAGACGGCGCGGTGCATTGGCGGGTTTTCGACTCCGTCTCTGTGAGCACTGTGGCAGGTTCCCGGGGGCTATAATAGTGTCAAAGGCAAGGCACTGAGGGTGCAAATCCCACGGGAGAAACCAAGTTGTCCATCCACGGGAGTTGTCATGTGCATCCACGGGAGTTTCTGTAGGGTTTATTAGGTGGTAGGTTCCATGTGCAAGGAACAATTCAAGTAGATTCTTCCGATAAATATAAGGTAAATGGCGCTAATTCCCGAACAAAATTACGTTTAATTTTTTACTAGTTCCCGGTTTAGACGCGTCGAGAACATAACCTCCTTTTTTGAAGTCGGTTAAAAACCAGGACCAACTTTTTAGTAGCCCTCTGAAACATGGATACGGTTAGTTCAAACGTCACCCATCTATTTTTTCTTATACCTTGGTACCATATTGTTATGTATACACATAAATAAATCATAAACATTGTCGAGCCGTTTTGGAGGAGTGCGAATGCCGTGAGACGAGATATATGGATTTTGCATTTTAATAGTATTATATACATACAGGAGTATAATCGGCCATTATGTCTAGCGTTTGTGGACTACGAAAAAGCCTTCGATTCAATCGAGACCTGGGCGGTATTGCAGTCCCTCCAGCGGTGCCACATTGACTATAGGTACATCGACGTTTGTTGTTGTTTGTTTTAACGCTTGCATCCAATAGAGCGAGTAAAGCGATCCGTAATTGGCATGTGTCGGAAGAGGTCAGTCTATCTGACCACAACTACATCTGCTTTAGGTATGTAACTTCCAATAATTATGGCAAGGTACGAAGGAGGAACCCAAGGAGAACCGATTGGGAATCTTTCAGGAGAGACCTTAAGGAACACCTCGGGGATCCTACGCAGCGACTCAACTCAGTTATAGATATCGAGTTTGAGTCTGACAGAATTACCCAGGCAGTTAAGACCAGCTGGATCAAGAAGCGACGTGTTTTCAACTGGGCGAAGTCAAATAATGACTTTACGGTATATGCCGAAGCTCTTACGCACTATAGTAAGGAAGTGCGCAAGGCGAAGCGGAGATCATGGGGATCTCATTGCAGTAGCATCAATAGCCTTCCAGAGGGCATGAGGCTCAGTAAAGCAATGAGCTCTGCAAAGGTTAATCCACTTACATCTATCCGGAATGACCAAGGTAAGCTCACTGTAACTGGGAAGGAAACTCTTACGCATATGCTAAGAATGCACTTCCCGGACTCAGTGGAGATACAAAATGTGACTGATAATGTCATTACCATGGAAGAACAAATTACAAAAACTTCCAAAGACGACTGGCGTACAGCAAAGAAAGTAGTTGACGCAGACGAGGTACGATGGGCAATTGATAGTTTCAGTCCGTATAAATCACCAGGACCTGACGATATATACCCCATCTTACTACAGGAGGGAAAAGGTATTCTCATACCTCACTTGTGCAGATTGTACAGAGCATGCCTAGCCTTTGGGCATGTCCCATCAGCCTGGAGACAGGCAAAAGTAATCTTCATTCCCAAACCAGGAAAGGAGAGCTATGAAGATGCCAAATCCTACCGCCCTATCAGTCTTACTTCATTCTTCTTGAAGACTTTGGAGAAGATGATAGACCGGTATATAAGAGATGGCCCATTAAGGAGACGACCGCTCCATGACATGCAATGCGCGTACCAACCGGGTAAGTCTACGGACACGGCACTGCACTATGTGGTCAACCGGGCAGAACATGCATTGGAGACCAAAGAAATCTGTGCTGGAGCGTTTTTGGATATTGAAGGGGCGTTCGATCGAACAACCTTCGCTTCAATAAGAACCTCAGCACAAAATCATGGCATAGAGGCGACAATTGTTAAATGGATTAGCACTATGCTGCAGGAACGTGTTATTAAAAGTAGTTTATTAGGTGATATGGTTACCGTAAAGGCAACTAAAGGATGTCCACAGGGAGGCGTACTATCCCCATTACTGTGGAGTCTAGTGGTGGATTCGTTGTTAGTGGAACTTAACAATGGACCATTTCAAGCCGTAGGCTATGCAGATGATATAGTCATACAAGTAAATGGCAAATTTCCAAACGTAGTAACGGATTTGCTGCAGGGTGCTTTGGTTAGGGTGGAAAGATGGTGTAAAGACAATAACCTTTCCATAAATCCAAGCAAAACGGTTATAGTGCCTTTCACGAGGAAAAGACATTTAGAGGGCCTTAGAAACCCAGAAATGTACGGCACCAGACTAAAATGGGCTACGGAAGTGAAATATCTTGGGGTAACTCTCGATAGTAAACTAACGTGGCATAGTCATGTTGAAAACATAACAAGAAAGGCCTTACGTGTCTTCAATATGTGCCGTTCTGCGTATGGCAAAACCTGGGGACTCAAACCAAAGGTAATGTATTGGTTATATACCACGATGGTGAGACCTATTCTCACATACGGAAGCGCTGTATGGTGGCCTAGGACCAAACTAAAGATCTGCAAGGATTCTCTTAGGAAGGTACAAAGAGTAGTTTGCATGGCAATTACACAGGTGCCTTCAAAACAACGCCTACATTGGCTCTTGAGTGGATACTGGGACTAACCCCACTACACACTTACATACAAACAGAGGCAAGGAAGTCGCTATACAGACTTGCAAAAGCAGGAGTTTGGAATCGTAACAAGCCCTGTACAAAACACACTTTATTGGATCCCGTGAAAGAACTGGACGATCTAATGGACATGCCCTGTGATAGGATAAATCCAGTGTACATGTTTAACAAGAGGTACCGAGTACATATACCATCCAGGGAAGAGTGGACGAGGGGACTCAAACCGGTTGGTGGAACTCACCTCATATGGTACACTGACGGTTCTAAAATGGAGTCAGGTACAGGGGCAGGGATTTATTCCAAGGACTGTAGTGTCAGTCACAGCATGGGGCATTATGCATCGGTATTCCAAGCGGAAACCTATGCCATAATTGCCAGCATTAAAGAAATGAAAAGGAGAAACGTCAAAGGTAAAACCATTTGCATTCTCAGTGACAGTCAGGCAGCTCTGAAGGCTCTGAATTCCTTCCGAGTTGCTTCTAAACTAGTCAAAGAAGGTGTTACAGGTTTGAACAACCTGGGAAGACACAACAATGTCAGCCTTATCTGGGTACCTGGACACGAAGGCGTCGAGGGCAATGAGAAGGCAGATAGACTAGTGAGGGCCGGCTCACAGAGTCATTTGGTTGGCCCCGAACCATTTGTGGGGATTCCGTATGGAACATATCACCAAGCATTATATGCACATGCTAGGAACGAACACATGAAGGAATGGAGGGCAGCGTCAGGCCTAAACCACTCCAAAGCGTTCTCTAGCGGAAGGGTGGACTGTGGGTTAAATTATTAAGCCTTAACAGATCACAAATAAGGCACCTAATAGGTGCACTCACGGGACATTTTGGCACCAACGAGCATCTACACAGAATGAGGCTAAGTACTGGTGACATTTGCAGATTCTGCGAAGATGAAAAAGAGTCAATGCGACACATATTGTGTAGCTGCGACGCTCTTGCGAGACGTAGGTTGAGTCATTTGGGAGTAGCCTATCCTACGCCAAATGATTATGTACAGCTCCAAGCTGGCGCGATCGTTGCGTACCTGAGGGAGCTCTTCGATACGCCAGCAACAGAGTAAGGGCTAGGGCATGCACAATGGATCCAACTGGGTCGAAGTGCGTTCCGGGGATACCGGGCCCAAATTTATAGCCACCAAGAATAGAATAGATAGGTACATCGAAGTGTTGAAGTGTTTGTACAGCAACGCCACCATGTCGATCCGACTACAGGACGAGAGCACGAAACCAATCCCATTGCAGCGAGGTGTGAGACAGGGAGACGTTATTTCTCCGAAACTGTTCTCAAACGCATTGGAGGACGTTTTCAAGCTCTTGGACTGGTACGGATTCGGCATCAACATCAATGGCGAATACATCACTCACCTTCGTTTTGCCGATGATATAGTCATTATGGCAGAGTCGCTGGAGGACCTCAATACGATGCTCAGTGACCTCAGTAGCGTTTCCCAACAGGTGGGTCTTAAAATGAACATGGACAAGACGAAGATCATGTCTAATGTCCATGTTGCACCCGTAGCGGTAGTTGTTGGGAACGATACAGTCGAAGTTGTTGACCACTACGTATACCTAGGACGAACTATCCAGTTAGGTCGGTCCAACTTCGACAAAGAGGTCGCCCGAAGAATCCAACTCGGATGGGCTGAAGACAAAGGTTTATAATCAGTGTGTGTTGCCACTGATGACATATGGTACTGAGACGTGGTCTTTAACAGCTGGCCTTTTGGAAAAGCTCAGAGTCACACAACGAGCTATGGAGAGAGCTATGCTTGGAGTTTCTTTGCGCGACCGAATCCGAAATGTGGAGATTCGCCGAAGAACTAAGGTTACCGACATAGCTCTCAGAATCTACAAGTTGAAGTGGCAATGGGCAGGCCACATCGCTCGAAGAACCGATAACCGTTGGGGAAGAAAGGTTCTCGAGTGGCGACCACGAACCGGAAGACGCAGTGTAGGCAGGCCTCCCACTAGGTGGACCGACGACATTGTTCGCGTCGCAGGAAACCGGTGGATGCAAGTAGCAAATTGTCGTTCATTGTGGCGGTCTAAGAGGGAGGCCTTTGTTCAGCAGTGGACGTCTTCCGGCTGATGATGATATACATACGCGTTGAATACATACCTCCTTTTTTAAAGTCGGTTAAAACCGGGACTCAAATTTTACGCTCTCCCTTATTTGTGCCCTCCAACCGAAGCACGGAGACGTTTAGTTCAGAGCATTGTCTAATGCTGACCGGTGATTGACCGTCTGGTCACCCATCTGTATAATTACCCTGCCTAACGCTGCTTCACCTAGCGGTATATAATATACTTTAAGACCTGTCCTCATACCTACTAAATATATGTACATAAAAAGAAAATCTCATAAAAATCAGTCAAGCCGTTTTGGAGGATTTCGACCACAAACACCGTGACACGTGATTTTTATGTATAAGAAAAGGAGAAGAAGATTATTGTTATTTATCACGATGCTCTCGATACATTAATCTATTTTTATAACAATAACTTCATTATAATAAACATCATTCATAATTATTAGAATATCCTCCATTAGCCTAGAATGAACTAAATTTTTTTCGTACATTCAATCTTGTCCTCGCACTATGCTGTAACTAGGATAAAACATGCCGCGAAATTTTGATTCAGAGATAACAATATTTGGTTTCTATTTTTTTAATACTAACATATTCGTAAAAAAATAATAGTTACAAATGATAGGAAACTCCATTCTCTCGCCGATTTATGGTACCTAATCGATTTAAACAGTCAAATATTGCTCAAACATCCATTTTCACGGAGCTTTGTAATGTGTCGGGATGTTTGGTTCCGATCTTCCGAGAGTTGTTGGTTCTTAAATAAGAGGCGAGTAACTGAAGCGTAAACCATATTTAATCGGGAAAACTTAGCCTATATATACAATATTTACATGCTTACACTAGTGAACTCTCAACACAGTAAACGCGCGCTGGGATTGGTCGATTACTGCGCGTTGCGTGTGCGACCGAAGTCATAAATATGACTCGCGCGTTCCGTACCGCAATAGTTGTCCAGCTGACGCAGCGGCGCGCGGACGCATAGCAGCGCTGCGCGTGCGTGGCGATGCAGGCATTGATGTATGACACTACAGTATTCCCCCCTAAGCGAAGCGTAGATTTTTCTTTACTACACGTCCAGAACGCGTAACATAGCGCTCTCTCGATGCTGATGTCGTTAGTCCTTGGTCGCTCCGATCGGCCGCCGACGCGACAGCATGCGGCGTAGGCGCAGTGGTTGGAAGCATCACTGGCGATGTGTCCCCATGTTCTTCTTCTTTGCAGTTGAATGCCGGCTTAAGTCTATCCAGCGACACAACTGTGGTGCGATTGGGCAACTGGATTTTAAAAAACTTGTCGTGTCTCTGCAGCACTTGATACGGCCCATCGTACGGCGGTGTTAGAGGCGCTCGAACTGTGTCGTTTCGCACAAAGACATGCGTGCAGGAGGGTAAATCCTTATGGATGAACGGCTTGGCCGATGTTCTGTGCTCCTGGTACGCCGGTGCGAGTGTCGCCATACATTCGCTGAGACGGCGTACGTACTCTGCGTCATCTACTACGCTGGGTCTTGTGCTGGTTGCGAAGAAATCGGATGGCATGCGCAGGGTAGCTCCGTACGTCATGAGCGCAGGACTGAAGTTATTGTCCTCACGCAATGCTGTACGCAGACCCAGTAGAACGGTCGGTAGCTCTTCGCTCCAACATGAACTCGCGCTCCTAGCCATGAGAGCAGCTTTTAAAGTGCGATGCCATCTTTCAACTTGTCCATTCGCTTGCGGATGGAATGCTGTAGTCCGTATTCTCGTGACGCCGAATTTCTTCATTAATGAGTTGAACAATGAAGACTCGAATTGTCGGCCTTGGTCCGTAGTGACGCGCAGTGGGCAACCGAAGCGTGAGATCCATCCTTCGTACACAGCTCGAGCGACTGTCTCCGCGGTAATATCACGCGTTGGTATTGGTTCGGGCCATTTCGTCTTCCGGTCGATTATCGTGACGAGGTATCGAAAGTCGTTTGAAGGTGGCAGTGGACCGACGATATCTATGTGTATATGTTCAAATCGCTGCGACGGTGGAAACGTGCCGAGGGGACTGACGATATGACGATGAACTTTCGCGCGTTGACACCCGATACAAGCTCGAGTCCATGTTCCGACGTCCTTGTTCATTGCAGGCCAGAAGAATTTGGTTGTCACCATTTTTCGTGTAGTTCTGACACCGGGGTGGCTGAGTTCGTGTTGCGCTTTGAATGCTGCGTAACGGTAAGCCATCGGTAGGTATGGCCGTATATTCTCTGTCGATGTCTCACACGTGATTGGCCGTTGGCACCCGGGTAATGGTATTGGCGCGAATTTTAAGTTGGGTCTTGTCCTCAGATCTTTTAGCTCATCGTCACTAGCTTGGTCAAGCGCTAGTCTATCGTAGTCGATACTTGATAAACACTGTATTTCTTCTATTCTCGATAGCGCGTCAGCTGCTTGGTTCTTGTCGCCGTGTAGGTACTTGATGTTAGTGCAGAACTGGCTGATATAATGTAGTTGTCGCTCTCTTCGCGGCGTGTCGGTGCTGTTCGGGCCTCTTGTAAGAGCGAACGTCAATGGTTTGTGATCGGTGCATATTGTGAGGTCGTTGCCCTCTATTAATCTTCGTAGGTGTTTAACAGCTGTATACATCGCCAGAAGTTCGCGATCGTAAACACTGTATCGTCGCTGTGTTTCGCTCATAGTCTTCGAATAGAAGGCGAGGGGCTTCCAGATCCCATTAATTTTCTGTTGTAAGACGGCACCAATGCTAGTATCTGAGGCGTCTGTGAGTAGGCATAGCGGAGCGTTGTGCACGGGATGAGTCAGCGAGGTCGCGTTGAGTATGCTTTGTCGGCATTTGTCAAAGGCGACGTCGGCTTGCGGTGTCCACGTGATCGGTGACTTGTCGTTCTTCTTCGTATTGTGTAGGTGTTTATTTAATTCCTCTTGGTGTTCGGCTTGATGTGGTAGGCAACTGCGGTAAAAATTTAGCATGCCTAAAAATCTTCTAAGATCTTGTACGGTTTGAGGTTTTGGATACTTAGATATGGCTTCGATGCGTTCTTCTGTAGGTCTGATTCCATCTTCAGAGACTTCATATCCAAGGAATTGAATTTTGTTTTTTCCAAACTCGCATTTTTCGATGTTTAATGTGACGCCGTATGAGTTAAGGCGTTCCAAGACTTGATGTAGATGACGCTGGTGTGATGTACTGTCTGACGAGTATGTGAGACAGACATGAGTAAACCGAACGTCATGCAATTAAACTCGAATAGGCCAAAGGGTGTGATGATAGCTGTCTTTGGTGCATCTTGTTTTTCTATGGGGATCCAAAAGTAGGCCATTTTAATGTCCAGTTTTGAGTAGACCTTTTTCCCGTGAAGTTGATTAGTGAAGTCTTGTATTCTTGGTATAGGGTAGCGGTCGGGCACTGTCACGGCGTTTAGTCTACGGTAGTCGCCACACACCCGTAGTGAGCCATCCTTCTTCTTTACTACATGTAGGGGACTGGCCCAGGGGCTATTTGACGGCTTGCAAATACCCATCTCCATCATTCTTTCAAATTCAAGTTTTGCTGCTTTGTACTTATCGGGCGGTAATGGACGTGGCCGTGAATATAAAGGTGGTCCAGTCGTTTCTATGTGATGCGTCACGTCGTGCTTCGTTGGAGTCTTCAGCGACATGGGTCGAAGTACATCTGGATACTGAGCGAGGATGTCGTGGTATTCGTGATTGCTGCTTAATGTGGAGACAGATGGTTCGTTGTTAATTACTTGAATGGCGTTAACGGCGATGTCAGTGACGCTGTCGATTAATTTTCTCTGGTGCAGGTCGACAAGGAGTTTGTGACTTCGTAGGAAATCTGCGCCAAGTATTGATGTCTTCACGTCTGCGATGACGAATGACCACTTGAAACTTCTACGTAGGCCTAGGTTGAGTTCTAGAGTTCGCTCTCCGTAGGTACGTATAGGTGTGTTGTTCGCGGCGTATAGTTTATACGACGTAGTGCTGTCGCGTGTTTCCTTACTTCGTGCCGCCAATACAGATATATCTGCTCCAGTGTCCACGAGAAATCTCTCTCTAGTCTTGATGTCGACGACGCATAGGCGGTGACTGGCTTTAGGAACATCAACGCCCGCCACGGTTGATGTTTGTTTTAGTTTTCCTGCTTCTTTCTTGAACACGGTGACTCACAGCGACGCGCGTTTTCACCGAATTTGAAGTGGTAACGACAGAGCCATTCGCTGTCTAGAGGCGGGCGGGACGCGTCTCTTGGAGTCCTTGAACGAGCTGGGGAACGAAAACGCGTACCCAATGGTCGGCGAAATGAACTTCGGCATGGTGCTCGTTGATACGTTCGTAGTTCGGCAATTTCTAAGGACAGTCTCTCGACTTGTTTGGATAGGAGTTCAAGTGGTGTGCTGGCATCGCTGGCATTCTCTGTGCTTGAAGGCGTGGAGACTGCGGCCACGGTGTTGTTGTCAAATTGTTCCATAATTTTGTCTGCCATGACTGCTAGCCCGTCTAGTGTTGACTCCGTGTTGACTGACAAAACGGCGCGAACTTGGGTGGCCATCTGGTTCATCCACAATATTTTTAGCGCGTCGTCATTCAGTAGTTTTCCGCCCATAACGCGCATGCGTCGGAGGAGATGACTGGGCTTTTGGTCTCCGAGTTCAAGTCCGGTAAGAAGCTTTTGTAGCTGTTGATGCTCGGACTCTTCGTACGCTGTGATGAGGCGATTTTTTAAGGCTTTATATTGTCCTGTTGCCGGTGGATTGAGAATGATGTCGCTGACCATTTCGATGTAATTTCTTTCAAGCATAGTAACAGCGATATTATACTGATGTTGCTCGGAGATCTTCTGTGCGGAGACGGCGGCTTCAAACTGCTTGAACCAGAGGCTTGGTCTCTGGCGCCAAAATGGTGGAATACGCGCCTGTAGCGAGACTGTGGCTACCTCGCCCAGTGGGACGATGTCTTCCTTTTTCTGTTGCTCGGCCATTATGGTTTTATTCTTGATGGTCGCTTTGTTCTGAAGGGGTCACCAATGTCGGGATGTTTGGTTCCGATCTTCCGAGAGTTGTTGGTTCTTAAATAAGAGGCGAGTAACTGAAGCGTAAACCATATTTAATACGTAGGTCTTCTCAGGACTTCTCCTCTAGGGGAGTCCGGGGCAACTGTTCGGGACTGTGGTCCCCTGCAGTGGTGTCGTACGCCGCCTGCTAAGACAGGCGGGGCTCTGTGACGGGCACTTGGGCCCTTGGTGTCATCGTCCTACTGAGAGGTAGGGTATTCTTTGTTCACGCCCCCGGTGAGATCAAGCCCGCCAGGTGGGACCCCGTTCGGGGAGGCCCGGCGAGCGATCAGCATGCCTGGGGGCGGCTAAGTAGTCTTGCGTGTGAGATGGCATCATTGTGGCACTGTTGCCATGAGATCCCGTGGCAGTGCTCTCTTGTCCGGTGGGCGCCGATGGTAGGGGGCCAGCTCACGGATCTGGCGGTGGCTGGACCCCTCGGCGCGGTCGAACAGTCTGGTGGTCAGTCTGCCGACGAAGGCTTCGACGCTTTCCATCCGTAGGTCCCGTTGGATGGTGGCGTTCCGCACGAAGCGCGGGGCGTCAGTGATGGTGCGCAACGCTAGCGACTGTTGCGCTTGCAGCCTGGCTCTTGCGGGCACCGATGTTAGTGCGTACCAGGCTGGGGCTGCATATGTAAGCCGCGTGCGCACATACGCCTTATAGACGCATAGCTTCGCGCGGAGCGGCAGACGGGACTTCAGGACTGGGCGCAGTAGGTGACGCGTGGTTCGCGTCTGTGCTACCACGCTTTTTGTGTGTGCTTGCATCGAGAGCCGCCGGTCTATGGTCACTCCAAGGTATTTAACCGTGTTGTTCCATTCCAGCGGCTGGTCTTTCAGCTTGAGCGGCGGTGCGAGTCGACGACGGTCGCCCACGATGATGGCTTGTGTCTTCGCCACATTGACTGTTAGCCGCCAGTCGCTCAGCCATGTGGGAAGCGCGTCAAGTTGGCGCTGCATTTTCACTGCGGCGTGCGTCGCTGTGAGTGATGTTGTTATATAGGCGGCGTCATCTGCGTACAGTGCTAGCGTGGCACCTTCGACGACCGGGATGTCGTTCGTGTACCACGCGTAGCAGATCGGGGAGAGGCAGCTTCCCTGGGGCACGCCGGCGCGTGCGGTTCGCTCGTTTGATAGGGCGCCCTCTACCGTCACTTGGAAGCGCCTGTTGTGCAGGAACGACGCTAGGGTCCTGACGATTCGGCGCGGCGTGTCGGTTTCGGTTATTTTGTATAGGAGTCCTGCGTGCCAAACGCGATCGAAGGCCTTCTCCATGTCGAGGCACACCATCGCCGATTGCTCGCGCTTGTTGTAGGCGGCTGTCAGGTGATGAATGATTCTCAACAGCTGGTGCGTGGTGGAGTGTTCGGCTCTGAAGCCAAACTGTTCGTCGCGTGGAATGATGTGTGGTTGCAGGTGTATTATTAGCACTCTCTCGAACACCTTTGAGAGCGTCGCGAGCAGCGTGATTGGCCGATAGCTGGCCGGTTTCAAGATGTTTTTCCCCGGTTTCGGCAGCATAATGATACGGCCCAGCTTCCACGAGGTGGGGAAGTGACCGGTGCGTAGGATGCCGTTGAATAGTCGCGTCACCGCCGCGGTGGTTTTTCGCGGCAGGTGACGTAAAGCTTCATTCGGGATCTGGTCGGGTCCCGGGGCTTTTCGGAGCTTAGTGCTGCGTATCATCCGCTGCACTTGTCCGGGGGAAATGATGATCGGCTCGTCGTCATTGGCTATCGGCGTTCTTAGGTAGTCCATGGTGCGCTGCTGGACTGCTAGTGCGTGTTCTATGTTTGTCACGGGGTTCGGTGAGAACTGCGTCTCCAGGTGGTTGGCGAAGATCTCCGCTCGGTCCTCGGCTCGGTAACGTGGGGTACCGTCACCGGCTAGCAAGGGCCTAATCGGAGTCGCCTTCCCGGAGACTTGGCGGTAGAGTCTGTGTATGCCCGACCAGTCTTCTCCCGCTCGCTCGATGGTACGTTGCCATGACTCTGTGGCAATCGCTTCCAGTGCGTCGGAGATCTTGGTGGCCAAGGCGTTCAGTTGGGACTTTAGGCGCGGGCATCTTGTGCGTTGCCATAGGCGTCTCATTTTCCTTTTTTCCTCAATCATCCACAGGATTGGTGCTGGGACGTTCGAGGGGCGTCTGACGGTGGCGGCCTCTTGCTTGCTGACTCTCATCGCCTCCGATATAGAGGCGGTGAGGTCTGTGGCAAGTTGGTCCACATCCCTGGGCGTTTCGATTTTGCGTGAGGGCGTGTTCACAGACAGGTGGTTTGCGAAGGCGGTCCAGTCCTGTCGGTGTTTTGGCGCAGGTGTCTTGGCAGCCGTCGGCGTCTCATTTATGGTGAGCATGACCGGCTGGTGGTCGGAGATCATGTGGTCATCCAGGACGTCTGTCGAAGGCACGTCTGTGAAGCCGGGCTGGCTGTCGATGCATATTTCCACGCCAAGAGCGTGGGATGACTGGAGGTCCGGAACAGGAAGCTGCTGGTGAACGATACGTCGCTTGACCAGGACTGCTAATCCCCTATACGCAGTCCCGGCCGGCGATACGTGGTCCACTTTGTACGTATGGTATCCTGGCATCTTGATCTTGTCACTTGCATGTGAGTGGGTTTCCGATAGAAGGGCTATGTCAATGTTGCGTTGCCGCAGTATCTGTCGGCATAGCCCGGTCTTCTGTTTGGAGAGCCCGCCGGCGTTCCAATGCAGTACCTTTAATTGGGTCATTGGGAGAATAGTCTGAGTATACATCCGGTGATGATGGGCATGGGATCCTTGCCCTCCACCACGGCCGTCAGTATCTCTTGCAAGATGCCGATTACTATCGTCGCCGTGCGTGCGTCTAATTTCATGGGCGTCGCCTCGTCCTGTTTCGCACTTTTCCCGCGTGAGGGCGGTGCGATCGCTGCGGCCGGGGCTTGTGTGCTCGTTGCGGATTTTGGCCGCATCGGTGGCGCCACTGTTTGCTCTGTCGTCGCCGCGGCAGCGACGGTTGGCTTCTTTTTCTTGGGGCGGCGCTTTCCTCGCCTTTTGGGTCTCCCTTGGGCGGGATTGGCCGGCGCCATCAGAGAGCCGGGCGCGCTGTCTTCCGGCGCCACACTGCGTTTGGTCGCAAGTGTGGCGTCGGTTCTGGCGACGGGTCCCGCCTTCTTGTTCCGGGCCTCCTTCTTTAGCACGGGGCAGCTAGCGCTGTTCGCCGTGTGCGGGCCTCCGCAATTCGCACACGTCGGGGGCTCCTCCCTGGGCCGCGGACATTCGCTGGCCGGGTGGTGTTCCCCGCAGCGGACGCAGGCGATGGGCCGGTGGCAGTTGTGTGATGAGTGCCGGAATTGCTGGCATCTGTGGCACTGCGAGGGCCCCTTTTTCCCTCGCCATGCTTCTATTTTAACTCCGGGCATGCATAGAAGTTCCTCTATGTCGTAAATACCCGGAGTTAGGTCTGGGGTCCGCTGGATCTGCGCGAAGAAGATGCACCCCGGTCGCCCTTGGCGGGCGTTAATGGGGCGAACAAACTCGGGGCAGTATCCGAGTTCGCGCAGTTCGGCTTCTATGTCTGCGGCATCGGTGTTGGGTGGCAGTCCCCTGATAGCCACCTTGAGGCTTCGCTCCGCTGGCAGCGAGTAAGAGAACCACGCTATATTGGCGGTCTTCTCTAGCTCCGTCAGGTACCGTTGTATGATACGGTACTCGGTGTCCGCTTTCGGGAGGAAGCGAACACCTTTCCCGTATGGGCGTGCGTTTGGGGTGTGCCCAAGTAGGGCTTTCAGTTTCTTGAAGTGGCTTGCCCAGTCCGGAAACACCTCCACGACCAGTGGGGGGTAGCGGGGGGCTGCGGGTTTTTTCGTTCCAGGGGCGTCAGCGTTTTCCGTATCGGCGGTGGCAGTCGTGGCAGGTGTCGTCTCCCTTCTCCTCGTCGCGCCCGTCCTCTGGGGAAGCGGGGGCGGTGGTAGGGGGGTGGCTGCGGAGGCGTACGACGTCCTGGTCGGAGTGGTTTGCATCGGAGATATTATCTCCGGTAATCCCAGCGACGGCGGGGTGATTTCCGCATCTACCCTTTTCTGCGGCGGTTGCGCAGTTGGGGATGGGAATCTTCCGGCCGTGATCTTGGGTGGTGGCACACTGTACCTCGGCGGGCTCATACTGATGACCGCGGCGGCTGCTGTGGTCTTCGGAGGTGTGTTCAAGGGCGCAGGGAATGCGGGCCTGGCAAGCATGGCTTGTCTGGCTCGTGGTACGGGCTGCGATGGTGGCAGCACTGGCGTCTGTTTCGTCGCTTGTCCGCTAGGGGGCGGTTGCGACGATTGCGGTATGGGTGAGGCTCGCGGGGTGGTGAGGAAGAACTCGTCACCAGCTCCGGGAGTGCTCGGCGTCGAAGGTCTTGCACTGGGGCGGGCTGCGTGCATGGATGTGGATTGCAGCAGCCGTTCCAGTTCAGGTTGAGGCAGCACCCTCTCGCGCATGCGTGAAAGCACGCTCTGCGGTTGGCGCTTCGATATAGCCTTTGAAGGCGGTTTCTGTGATGGTGGTGGTGGCATCTTTTTCGCTTTTATTGTAGCTGGGCAACAGCAGGCAACCAGAGGGGTTGGCAGACCCTTCGCCACATCCCACTTACCCGGGGCTAGCCGCTGGTGGCAGACCGGGAGCGAGAGGGTTCAGGGTGAGCCTTCCCCGGCGGCGCAGGAGTTCGGTGTCACCCGCTGCACAATCAGGTGCAGGCGCGATGCCTTGAAAATTTCTTAGCTGGAAGAAGCTTCGGATCAGCAGTTGTTCTTAGTTGGTTCGGACCTTGGCTGTTGCGGCAGTCCTCCATATTTAATCTTTTTTTTTTTTTTTTTTTTTTTTTTTTTTTTTTATTTGTATGAGTAGTACTGTTGGCCGCAGATGGCCATTACAGCTTCACCGGACAAGAGGGGCGAGCGCTTTGAGCGCTCCAGCCCGGAAAGATAGGTAGCGACTAGCTCAAGGGCACCTCAGGGAGGCACGGCCTCGGCTTGGGCTGCCGCTTAGAGAGTGTGAGTTTACCACCGGTTCACAACGCGCCCCCGCTGAGAAGAACCGGCAAGAAACTCAGCGAGGGGATGCATGTCGAGGTCGCATGTGTACGATCCTTTGGCCTCGCCGGCGAGACCGGTGTCTGTGTGTGTACGACTCGTGACGTCGTTGTCGGTGTAGGTGTTGGTGTTGTGTCAAGGTCCAGGAGGACGGACATCGGGTCGGGTGGGTCGAGCAGTACATGCCGCGGACGGCGGCGATGTACGGTGGGTCGACGATCTGAGGGACCAGGACCAGGGTCGGGGTCGGGGATATAGTCGGCAGCGGCGCCGATGAGCGGGTTCGGGTGGACGCAAGCTTTTTCAAAGTAATGTTCGGACATTTCCTTGAAAAATTTGCGGATAGGGACTAGACCGAAGTCGGAATGAAGGTCGACATTCCGCATGTACCACGGGGCACCGACGGCATGTCGAAGGAATCGGTTTTGAATAACCTGGAGGCTATTGATGTGGACGGGGGCCGCGTGTGCGAATACGGCACTGGCGTAAGCTAGGATGGGACGGATGCAGGTTTTGTAAAGTGTCAACTTATTCCTAAGTGACAGTTTACTCCGCCTGCAGATCATGGGGTAGAGCCGGCCGAGGACGAAGGCCGCTCGGTTGCGTACTGACCGTATATGTGGTCCAAATGTCATGCGGGAGTCTAGGGTGACGCCTAGATATTTGACCTTTTTGGTCCAAGGGATGGGACGCCCATAGAGGGTGATCTGACCTAAACGACTCCTGGGATGGCCCGCAGTGTGGGATCTGGTGCTCCGGGAGAAGAGCACCGCGGCGCTCTTTTCCGGGTTCACCGCGATCAGCCACTTTTGGAACCATTCGCCTAGGGCGTTGACGGCGACTTGAAGAGTGCGCGTCAGAAAAGCCTTATTTCTGTGTGAGAAATATAGTGCGGTGTCGTCCGCATATAGGGCTAGTTGCACCCTGTCCGAACGAGGGATGTCGTTCGTGAACAGGCTGAACAGGAGTGGAGAGAGCACGGAGCCTTGAGGGACTCCGGCCTGAATAGGGTGGGAAGTGGATCGCGCACCTTCGACTCGATATCGAAAGGTGCGATTCCTGAGAAAATCTCGTATGATGAGGACCAGACGGTCTGGCACGCCCATGAGGTAGAGCTTGTGAAGCAAGCCATTGTGCCAGACCTTATCGAATGCCTTGGCGACATCGAAGAATAAGGCTCCGGTGTATATGGGTCTGGGCTGGTTGAGCCCGGAGAGGACGTGCTCCGTGATGCGGTGCACTTGATGGACGCAGGAGTGTCCGGCTCGAAAGCCGAACTGCTCGTGTATGAGTATGCCCTTCGAGATGACAAACTCTTTGAGTCTTGCGAAAAGCAAGCGCTCGTAGAGTTTGCCCAGGGCGCTAAGGAGACTAATGGGACGGTAGCTCGTGGGATCGTCACGTGGCTTACCGGGTTTGTGAATGCCGATGACGTCTGCTTCTTTCCACTCCGAAGGGAATATAGCGTGCGTCATGGCGGCATTGAAGATGGCTACCAAGAGGTAGATCAAGTGGTAGGGAAGGATTTTTAGTACGCGGTTCGAGATGCCGTCAGGGCCGGGGGATTTCTTAGGCTTAAGGCCTTTGATGAGGTCTTCCACCTCGGAATGGGTGACCGGGGTGAGAGTGTCGGATGGCGGGACAGAAGCCCTGCGCTCTACTTCCCTATCTACGTGATCGCGATGGGGTGGGTCGGAAACTGAGACACTAGGAGAGCATTGTCTCTCTAGAGAGTCTGCGAGGACCTCGGCTTTTTCCTCGTCGTCAAAAGCTGGAGGGGCGCCTGAAGGGCGGGTCAGGGGAGGCATGGTGGCTACCGTGTCGGACTTGAGAGCCCTCGCTAGCCGCCAGTAGGCTTGGTGAGAGGGAGTGATACCCTCGAGAAAACCGTCCCACCGGTCCCCCCGGAGTTCCGCGATGCGCTTCTTTACGTCCCTCTGTAAAGCGCGCATGCGGATCCGGTTGGCTTCGGTGGGGTAGGAGTCGTGAGCGCGGATAGCCGCGTTTTTGGCTCGGACCAATTCTTTGACGTCGGCCGGCAGTTTGAAGCGTTGGACATAAGGGTCCACCGCTTCAACCTGCCGGGAAGATTGGCTGATGGCCGATTGGAGGTTGTCAGTGAAAGCACTGACGGCTTGTTCGGTGTCCTGAGGGGACGAGAGGTGGACTGGGATACGAGAGAGCTGTGGCGTGTCGGCATTGGCCAAGCAGGTGCTCAGCCGCTGCCAGTCCACCACGCTCTTCATGACCGGTTCCGGTGAGGGGGGTGGTCCGAGCTCCATGAGAACGGGACGGTGGTCGGAGTCTAGTTCATGGAGCACTTCTAAGGAGCGCAACCGAAGCGTTACGCTCTTTAGAAGTGCCATGTCTAGGACATCGGGACGGTGGCCGATGATAACGGGAAAGTGGGTGGGGCGCATTGGTGCAATGACGTCAAAGTCGAGAGTATCGACTAGAGCGTCGAGGCGCACGCCGTTATAATTGGTGGTGTGACAGTTCCACCTGACGTGTTTGCAATTAAAGTCACCGCCAAGGATGACGGCGCTATCCATGTCAAGAAGTGCTTCGATGTCACTTCTGAGAAGTTGCTTGTCAGGTGGAAGGTACACCGAGACGAGAGTGACAGGGGGATGACCCGAGAGAGAGAGGCGGCAAGCCGAGGCCTCGATATTGGTGAGCGCAGGGACATCGAGTGGGATGCAGTGCAAGGATTTCCTATAATAGATGACAGTGCCGCCTCCGCGGGAGGCAGTTCTGTCATTTCGCACGAGATGGTAGTTGGCGATGTTGGGACTCCTATGAGCGGGTTTGAGGAATGTCTCTTGCACTAGCATGACGTCAACTTGGTGATCCCTAAGGAATTCACCAACTTGATCGCGTTGAGGAGAGAGGCCATGGGCGTTGAAAAACGCCAGGCACAAGGAGCGGGGCTTAATCCGTTTTGGGTGTGAATCCATTGATTAAGGGTAAGATTGGGTGGTGGGAACCACTGACAGGGAACTGAGCACACTCTCGTGCTCGACAAGGGCCATGGTGCGTTCGAAGTCGTTTTTAGCGACTCGAAGCTTGTGCGCGAGGGCGCGGATGGCGGCAATGTTGAAATTGCTCATGGTGTTGCGGATCAGTTGGATGTCCGACACCAGGGTGTTTTGTGCTGAGGGCACTGGGGTGAACCCGGCGTGAGGCGCCGGGGCGCTAGTCGCAGGGTGCATGGGCGCGCTGGGAACATGGGTGTTCCATGCGTTGGGACGGTTGAGCCGTGGGTCGCGGAGCGCAGAAGGCGCGACGCCTTGTGGGCCTGGGTGCAGGCCAGGAGGAGCCTGCGGCACGGAGGGTGCCGAACTTGTCGGGACTACTTTTTGCGCAGAAGGCGCAGGAGGAGTAGGGGGTCCGGGCACAATGGGTGCCGAAAAGATGGGCGCTGAAGGCGCTGGATTCCTGGGCGCACGGAGACCGTTGCGCCACGCCACTCGGCGATTCCTCTTTGGGGCCCTCGAACATCCGCGATAATTCGCGGGGTGTCCGACGGTCCCGCAGAGGACACAGCCGGGAGGTTCGGTCGCGGTCTCCTGCTTGCGAGAGCAGGTGGAGGTCGGGTGGTCCCCGATGCATTTAACGCATCGGGGAGTGGCGTGACAATTTCGGGCCGAATGGCCGTATAATTGGCAATTGTGGCACTGACCGGGAGTGCCACGTTTGTGGGGGGGTTCGACATAGAAGCCCCCGGTGAGGTCTAGGAGATGAGACAAGTCGAAAATACGCTTGCCTTCGGGGGTACGGTCGAGAATGACCGTGACCATGCTGTATGGGATCTTGGGACCGCGGCCACTCGCCATGCGGTGGACTTCATGGGCGGGGAATCCTTGGGACTGAAGGTCCTCAAGGATGAGAGAGGGCTCGAATTCCTTCGGAACTCCCCTAATGACCACTCGAAGGGTGCGGTCCTCTTCGAGGGTGTAAGTATGGAAGGAGATCTTCTCCTTCCTGAGATGGGCTGTCAGTTGACGGTGGTCGTCGGTCGTCATGGCGGACACACTGATACCGTTGGCCGTGTTCGAGGCCTTGGTGTATCTGATGTTTTTCGCTTTAAGAGCGTTAGTGACTCGCGGCCATGCGGCTTTGTCCTGTATAATTACAGGAGGAGGAGGGCGGGGCTTGCGGCCTTCGGGTTGGCTCGCCGGGGCGGCTAAATCGCGCGGCGTGGGTGAGGTGCGAGGAGACGGAGAGGCACTCAGGGAGTTTGGGGAGGACGCACAGGCCTCCTCCTCAACGCACTGGTGCTTGGACGGGCGCTGGTCCCGAGGTTGACGCGCCCGTTTTTTGTCGCGGACTAGCGTCCATTCGTCCTCCGAGGAGGAGAAGGGACGCTTGGCGGACTCGAGTTCGACCTCCATGTCCGAGGCTGACTGAGGGTCGGCCTCGAACCCCGGTGGAGGGAACTGGGTTGGCGCATCTAGGTGCGCCGGGGTGGGCTGCGGCGAGATAATCGCGGCGGGAGGTGGCGGGGTAAGCGCCGCTGGGGTCGGTGCGGTAAACGCATCGGTGGGCTGCGACTGAAGGTCGGGTGGGGTCGACGAAAGGGTTTCGCTCGAGGTGGCGGCGGCGTTCATGGCCGAGATTAACTCCGTCAAGATCGTCGGATACTTGACGGAGATAATCTCCACCAGTCTCACCGCAAATTCGGGAGGCACTTGGGAGAGTGCGGGGGACGACATTTTTCCGTCCGATGGAAACTCTCCGGACGGAACACGGGTGAGTGATCCTCCCCGCCGGCAAGGCGGGGAGTGGGTGAGTGCCTAACGTGTGGCCCTAGTGTGTGTGGGTGTGTAGGGTGTGTAGCCTAACAGCCCCGGGGCAGAGGAGACGAGACCGGCAAGCCGGCGGTTCGAAACCAAACAGCACCCGAGGAATAGGAAATAGGAGGCGGAAGGGTGGGAGGGCGACGATCAAGATCGACTAGGGGGTCACTCCCAGGGCCGGTTGCCTTGATCCCGTCCGAGTTGCCGTTTCCTGAAGGGAACCGGCGAGCGCTCGGGTCACGCTCCGCCTAGGTGCGTTAACACCGCAAGGATCCCCTAGGCGACCACTAAAAACACGTGGTTTTTAAAACGCGGAATGACTGCTTTGTTATTTGGAAACAGTGACCTGTTTTCAAGTAACAAAGAGTCACTCACGGGCGGGTGCGCGCGACGCAGGTGTGCGGCGCGCGGGTGGCCGGCGAGCAGGTAGCCAGCGGCGCAAGCCGCGGCAGTCCAAACACGCGGCGGGTCGGTGGGCCGTCACGAAGCGACGGCGGTGACGCCTGGCGGCGAATCTGTGAACACACAAACACACGGAGCGTGAGAGAGCGTAGCGAGTGCGCACGTCCGATCGGGACCGGAGCGCGCAGCGGAATGACTGGATATTTAATCGGGAAAACTTAGCCTATATATACAATATTTACATGCTTACACTAGTGAACTCTCAACACAGTAAACGCGCGCTGGGATTGGTCGATTACTGCGCGTTGCGTGTGCGACCGAAGTCATAAATATGACTCGCGCGTTCCGTACCGCAATAGTTGTCCAGCTGACGCAGCGGCGCGCGGACGCATAGCAGCGCTGCGCGTGCGTGGCGATGCAGGCATTGATGTATGACACTACAAATGCATGACGACCTGATACGGACTGGACAAAAATCGCCCGTGAACTAGTTTTTTAACCGACTTCAAAAAAGGAGGAGGTTCTCAATTCGTCTGTATATATATTTTTTTTCTATGTATGTTCGCGCATAACTCTGGCAATTATGAACTGATTTGAAAAAATCTTTCTTCCATCCATTCTTTAATCCGTTAATTGGGTCCCATAAAAAAATTATTGCTTAGTAATAAGTAGTTCCTGAAAAAACAAGAATGTTGACTGCGCAGGAAAGCCTATATAGATGACTTTATGTCGCTTTTTAAGGACAAAAATGGTCAGAACTCTGGCAAATATTTACCAATTTCAATGATTCTTTTTTATTCGAAGGAACAAACCACTGTATTGAATCTGTATGAATTTTGTCATAACCGGATAAGAACTTCCTGGAGGACCATGAACGATGTGGAGGAATTTATCTGGTAAAAACCATAAAACTGATGTTCTCCATTACATTGCTCTGACAATTATGAACTGATTTCGATGATTCTTTTTTTATTCGAGAGAGTAAACAACTATGATGATTCCATGCAAATTTTATTACGATCGGATAAATTGTTTCTGAGTTTCTGAAGAAACATGAATTATGTAAAAGTATGAAGAAGAAGAAGAAATAAATTTTATTTTTTCGCAACATGTGACGCTACAGAAAAATATATATATATATACTTAACAAAAGTAGATAAAAGTAAAGTATTATTGCTACATACAATAGCATATAACATTTCTTAAAACTTAACCTCATAGGCCCCTAAGCCCCTTGCCATATTGATATTCATGAGCAAAGAGAATGTCACCAAATCAATCGCCCTCTCTATTATATTAGTATATTATTATACATAGGTGGTAATGGTGGTATGTAGACGATAATGTGAAATCATAATGATGTCATAACCTACCTAGATCATTTTACCGTCTTCGATGGTTCAATCTTTATGTATGAAAATAACACTAAAAAGTATAAAATAAAATATTTATTATAAAACGACATGACCATATGACCAAAATTTTAGCAGAAGGGTTAGCGCGTCATGCTCTCTTCTTTGGTACTTACTCTAAGACTAGATTCACATGAGATTCACTTAGAGTCCAGTGTGACCAGATTCAGTATTTTAATACTTTTTCAGTATTTTTTAACGTCGATTATGAATATTTGTATTTTTATCGGTATTTTTCAGGAAGTCAGTATTTTTGAGTATTCTTGTAGAAATAGAATAAAGTAACACTGTAAGCCATTGTTCTAGCGAATGTTGATGTTCAGGGACTTTCCCAAACATATTTTATAAATACATTAAAGAGCATGGATCAATAAATTAGAGACAAGACATTATAGGGTGCTGCGTTGTATTGTTATTTAACTACACCATGCATAATCAAATTCAAATTAACAGAGTCTGGACTTCCATAAGCATGAACTAATTTTGCGTATGAACAAAATCTTGGGTCCACCAAGAAACACTGGTTGGGGATTTTATTTTTAATTTAGCTGGAAAATCTGAAATGATTACAGGAAAATCCTAAATCTATGTATTGAAGTATATTTTTTCGGAAAAATAAAAGTTAAAACAATGTTGACAAGTAGCAATGTTGAAAAAACTATGATAAACAAAAATTAGGTGTGCAGTTTGGTCTTGAGGAGGAAAATGAATAGGAAACTAACTTTTCTACGTCAAAGATGAACCGGAAACCTCGGTGTGCACCGAGGTTTAATCAGTATTTTTTTGAGGTGGCCTCGGTATATTTCAGTATTTTTTCGAGGACCTCGGTATTTTCAAAAAATTTAATCTGGTCACACTGTTAGAGTCTAATCTGCGGGGGTATTCAGAACCGTCGGAAACACGCCCGGTAATGTATGAACAAAAGAATTGGTCCGTATAGATTGACAGTGCAGGCATTCATATAGACGTTCCGCGTCCCTCTCTCATCTGCTTCACCCCCGGGAACACCAGGCGCCATTTTTAATGTTTGACAGCTAAATCACCGGTCCTTCCCTGTCCGTCCGCCATTGCTTATTTCGTGTTGATGAGAAGTGTTTGCGTCGATTAAATTCCGCCTCTTTAAATCCACAAATACAGCGATATCGGGTTAAACTTCGGCATTTTTAACAATGTTTCGAAAGTGTTGTGTACCCAAGTGCAAAAGTTTACGACAGGACGTTAAATTGCATCAATTTCCTGCAAAGGAAGAAAATAGGATGCGGTGGTTACAGTGCATAGGTTTTGGAAATAGTGAAGTCATCGAGAACAAGTTTGTGTGTCGCAAACATTTTGAGAAAAAGTTTGTCAACACGGCGACAAATCGTCTCAAGAGTGACGCCTATCCAAGTTTGTTTACAGACATGGAGATTTCTTCAGGAAACCCAACATCGGTCAGAACAGAAACGGGTAAGTTATCCTTGAATGAAACTAAATTATGTTTTGACCCATAGCCAACAAAAAAATAATATTACTATTTGTTTCTAGTTTCCAAGAAGACACACTTTGATCACACTTATGCACGTAAGCGCCATATTGATCATTCATATTCAAAACCTATGGACTGCACACCTCATAAAGTGGCCCGCTCTGAAGTGAATGGTATGTAGTATTAAAAATATATAATTTTGATCAAAGACCTCCTTTTCTTCCATTGCACTGGAGTATATTATTGTAGTCTATTACTAATTAAACTATTTTACTAGGTGGTAGATTCCTTCTACAAGTAACCGTCCAGGTAGGTACCATTGCAGTGTCAGATATTCTGCCGCCAAGCAGCAGTGTGGTGAAATTACCGGTCACAAAGACTTAATATCTAATGTCTTAAGGGTTGGCAGTGATTATTCTGGTATTGCTAGCGTCTATAGGCTGCGGTGACTGTTTAAATAAGGCCGCACACTTGCTTGCCACCGTGGTAGTATAAAAAAAAATCCTTACGTAAACTGTCTTGTCATTTTATTTTGAATAAATAGTTAATATTTGTATCAATATAGTTTTTGATTCACTATCAGCAAGATAATTATAGATTTTTTCCTTGCAATATAACTTAAATGTTATAAGATGTATGAAGATGTCTGGAAGAAATCGCAACTAGCTATAAGACTGCCCAATGTATAAAATGTTTGTAATTTGTATTTCTTTTTCTTTTTAGTGTGGAATTAAGAGTGGTTTATCTATCTTTATTATTATTAGTATGTAACCATGTTTATATCACTGACTACCAAGAGACAATGTTATTTATTTATGTATCACTAAAGAATTCAATTAGTTACTTAATTTCTTTTTCAGTTACTTTTAACGTAACTTCAACGGAACCTGCTAATGCAACTACCAGCACTGGAATCCCTGATACACAAGGTAATAATTAATCAACACTGTATTATGAACTGCTTGAACTTATTTCTGAATATTGATAATAAGTAATATTTTTATGTTCACTTAATATTTTTTTGTTTACAGTTTCATCTATTAAAACCCCTAGAAAGTTGGTTAGAAGGAGATTAATAAGAAATATAAACGCATTATCTCCAAGATGCCAGTTATTTTATAAAGAATATAAAAAAGCAAAACGAGAAAACAATTATAAATCTAGGGCCAAAAAGGCATTGAAGTTTAGTAAAGAAAAATCTTTAGAGGAGTTAACTAAAAATATGAATCCTCTGACAAAGAAAGTTTTGTGGATGCAAATTAAAATGTGTTCGAAAAACAAAAAGGCCCGCAGATTTACAAGAGAGGAGAAAATTATTGCCCTTGCCATATATAAACAAGGCCCTAAATCATATAAGTTTCTCCAAAAAATATTTATTCTTCCGTCAAAGACTACATTAAAAAAAATTATAAGCCAGTTAAATATTGACACTGGGATCAACACCAAAATTTTTGAACATATCAGACAACAGGTAAAATACATTTTTAATAACTTTTAATTCTTTATATGGGAAATGAATATTCTTTATTGTTTAATTAATTTAATATAATAATGTCATTAATTTAGTAATGTAATACAAAACACTAAATGAATACTAACTGTAATTCAATTACATCAAATGCATATACAGTTAGTATATTTTATTTTACTTTATTGATATCAAAGCAAGTAATAATTAAACTGATTAACGTTTGAGGGAAATTAAATGTAAAAAATACATTTCATTGTGTTATTGTGAAAATTAATTGTGTTATTTTACATATGTATTTAAAATTGCTACATTATGTAGGAATCTTTATTTATACTAAGTAGACAGCTCTTAAGATCTTAGTATGCTCTCTTATATTCATCCCTATTTGTTATCTACAGTGAGTAATAAAAGAACACTAGCTTAAACTCATTGATATCGCAGAATAATAAAATTGATACCACTACCTTTTTTGTATAAGTGCACTACTCTAGACGATAATTTGAAGAATTATTATGTATGTTACAGGTAACACAGTGGGATAGCAGAAAAAAATTATGTACAGTTGTATATGATGAAATGACAATTGAAACAGCACTAACCTATGCCGCCAATAAAGACAACATTGTGGGCTTTGTTGATTTAAATAAAAAGATCAACCAGTTCGCTGATCATGCCCTCGTATTCATGTTACGGGGTGCTGTTTTTAAATGGCAGCAACCAGTCGCTTTCTATTTCTGTGAAGGTGCTACTTCAAGCTTGCAATTAAAAGGAATAATAAAAGCTATTTTAGCTGCAGTGGCAGACACCGGGCTTATACCAATTGCCCTAGTGTCAGATCAAGGATCAAGTTTTCAATCTGCTATAAACAGTTTATTAGATGATACCAAAAAAGAACAATTACGTGCAGGAGACTCCATTGGTAAGTTGAAATTGAGTAGTAGATATGTGTAATGATGTAACTTGATTTAGTGCCGAAATTAAGCTAAGTATAATATTTTATTGTTTCAGATGACACTATTCATTTATATGGCAGTTCCATAAGCGTGATATACGATCCACCTCATTTGCTTAAAGGTATTAGAAACAATCTGTTAACAAAAGATATGATGGTCGAGGGAAAGAGAGTGACATGGAATGATATTCTTGACGTTTACAATGCTGACTGTAAACATGGCGAATCGCGAATCCTACACAAATTGACAGATCAACATGTTATTCCAGAAAAAATAAAGAAAATGAAGGTAAATATTGACGTTAACTTATAACTATTATATGAAAAAATATTTTAGTTATGTACTCTGGTGGTCACGAACGTTGTACCACCTTTAGGACGACAATCGCTTGCACGAGCCGGCCCAAAATGCACGAGGGCGGGGTAAGCGCACGTAATGGTATTCAAACGATTTTGATTGAAAACTGATACACCGTTTGTGTCCGCTATAGTACACATATAACAAAAATATTATTTGGTTTGAACTTTCTGTCTGTACTGGGTACCAATCTTGGCACCACCTAGAGAAATGTTTATTGACCGAATGCCCCACGATGTGTACTATGTTGGTATATCTCTGGCATGGCCTACAACCTAAATGGCTTGATGGGCTATGACTTATAATACATGGTTAAATTCGATTAAGTTGTGGGAGTGACATTTGACGGGCCCGTTGGTCTAGTGGTCAGACACCCTGCCTGCTAACGGATGGGTCGTGGGTTCGATTCCCGCCAAGTGTCTGGGTGTTGTTTATCTATTTAAGTATGTATTTACAAAAAAAAAAAAGTATATAAGTATTGGTATCAGTTGTCTGGTTTCCATAGTACAGGCTCTGCCTAGTTTGGGATCGGATGACCGTGTGTGGATTGTCCCAAGATATTATTATAATTATTATTTATATTTTTTAACAAATTACTAATATGGCGGCTGCCATTTTTTACTTTTTCTTCCGAAAACATCAACTTTCATTTGATACCCATATCAAATGAAATGTCTTAACGAGACTAGCTGAAATATATATAGGAATTTATTCAATGTATGTATAATTTTACCTAAGCCCACTTTTTTTGTTCGCAGTCGGGCTTTTTTTGCTTTCTTAATGATATATTAATATGCTGTTTAAAATGTTGATGAATGCAGATAAATAATATTTGACTCTGGCACTTAAGATATAAGCATTTCCTCATATGGAATTATGACTATGAGTACTTACTGTTTACTTATTATTATGCTTTGTTTTAGGTTAAGAATTGTGTACGTGTTTTGAGCAAGTCAGTGTCAGCAGCATTATCATACACTGCCGCTTTTCGTAAGTACTTCCAGAATATATTAATATAACATTTCAGAACATGTGGACGAAATTGGCATGTTATTTTTTTTTAATATTCAGTTAATTGCTTAAAAATATTGGTAAGTTACTATGAAATAGTAACTGTATTTAATAATTACCATAGAAAAAAATATATATTCATCTACTCATTGTATATTCCATAAAGATGCTTGTGTCCGTTCACATAGACCAGACACAGATATTGATTGCAATTAAAATAGAGTGTTCGGACCCTAAGACAGATAAGTGAGTATGACATCACTATGACGTAGTATTTCACATTTTGGTGTAAGGAATGACGTTTCAGTGTTGAAAGCAACGTCATCCTCCAGACTGACCTGTCAAGACTGCAAGTTGTGCCAATCCTGCAGTTTTTTTGGATATTTAGTTCATTGGGGGGTTCCTGTCGTACTCCATAAATATATTTATTTATGTCACTCTATTCTTCGCCTTTTTGTGTCTAATGATTTATTCATGTAATATTAGTCAGTGGAATTACTAGTCAGTCAATAAAATCTGAGGCTGGTTTTCCTTGGCGCACCCGTCGAACATTTTTCAACATTCGAGGAGTCTCTTTCCATGTAAACCCTCTACGTCCTAGACGTTTATACCTATATTTTATATTTATACTGTATTTTTTTATTTTAGCTGTATATCCTGATGGAAGGCCTGTAAGTAAGACTATGAAGAACACAGCAGAAGCAGTGTCGTTTTTCGACGACTTATTTGACAGTGTCAATGGCGCAAATAGTAATGAAAGGGCATTAAAAGGCAAAAAATTACGTAAAGCTGTAACATCAAAATCAGAACATCATGAATTTTGGAACAAAGCCATAAAAATTTTGGAGAATATAAAGTTTATTGCCAAGGATGGGACACTTAAAAGTGTACCCTCTATTAAAAATTGGATCATTACTCTAAAAAGCCTTAAAAGAGTGTGGCAATTGTTGGCCTCAAAAAACATTAAAATTATGAGGCCCAGATACTTCAACTCAGATATATTTGAAAATTTTTTCGGGCAAGTACGTGCTTATAATTATAGGAGTAATGATCCAACTGCTTATGCATTTATAAATACGTTTAAATCATTATTAGTGACGAGATTCATAAATTTTCATTCTGAAAGTTATAATTGTGAGGAAGATTCCAGCCAAGGCATATTAAACATACAATCCCTTTTTGAAAATGTAAACACTGCACCAATATCTCAACCTATACCAGAGGAAATATCTGTTTTAAAAGATATTGAATTTAATGAAGAAAATATTCAAGAACAGGCAAGACGAGAACGCCTTAACATTCATTCAAGGGCATATACGGCTGGATGGGTAACACGCAAAATACTTAACAAAATTAATTGTAAAGAATGCAGAAATAATTTACTTACAAAAGATAGCAGTATTCACGACTTTATTAAACAAAAAGAATATAAAATAAAAACCCTTAGAAAATTAAACTATCCATCCGAATGTATAGTTACCAGTTTTGGAAATATTATTAAAACTACAAATGAATATTTGGAACAAAAAGGTCATGAAACTAATGTAGGTGAAAAAATTAAACAAGAAATAAGTTCCAAATATTCATTTGCATTTCTTGATTGCCAAGTGCATAAAAAAATTGTTCTTGAATATTTCTTGAAAATATCTATCAAACTCTGCATATTTAATTGGTGCAATGTAATTAATAAAATATTAAAAGGGATTGATGTTATTAGGGCCGAGAAATGTAAATTGCAACCAATGCAAAAAAAGGCACTACATAAGTTTAAGAAAAAATATAAAAATAAAAAGAAGTAATTATTAAAAGGCTGTTTTATTTATTTTTTAGTTTCTACCTAGTTCCTAAGTCATAAAATTAAAATATTAAAAGAAGATGGAACCTAACCCGATAAAATAATTAGGCTGTATGATCGTTAAACCTTTGCCTTAGCTAAACGTGCAGAAAGAAAAAAAAACAAATGTCAAATTGAAGTTTAAATGCCTGCATTACGGTTCAAAGGCAATGTACCCGACATGGCGGTCTGAACGTAGTTCTTACTGAGTAGTCTGTGGTCGGAAAGTCCCGTATCCGAATCCGAGAGAAAAGTTTCCGAGGCTGTCCTTCAAACGTTATTCACAAATCCGTAATCGAAAAGTTTTGACAGTTCGATTCGATAACAAGACGATAATTCACGGAAACTATTCCGCGAGCCTTTTGCTGTCGGGAAGGTTAATATTTCACAAGAATATTATGTTTTTATACAAATACAGTTTACAAAAGACTACAACAACAATAATTATAGACACGGAATATTCGCGACTCGCGTAACTAGTCAAATTAAATTGAGAATTTTATTATGGTGCATTCACACTACGCCAACAAACTACTCATTCACTAAATATCCAAATAGGATCAATAGAGGCAAAGGAACACATTAGCTGGGTTTGTTTGGTAATCTATACATAGAAAAGCAGTAATCGATGGTTAGCTTTCGCCAAAACATCCTTACAAAACCAACGAATCCCGTCGGTTTGCCCGGTGTGTACATGCCTTCCTCCAAGGTGTGTACACGGCACTAAAGGAAAAAATGACTAAGCGTTTACGACGCAAGTTTAGAAGAAAATTCGCACAGAATATATTCATATTCATTTATTCACTTTTCCATAATGTATAATTAGGTGACAATGCAAAGTTGAGTAACAATTATGGACCCTGTTGGGCACAGTGAAAATTAGGAGAGAGGAAGATACCATAGTTCAACATATAACAAGAATATATCTACCTAGCGTGCCGCCGATAAGGACAGAAAATAATCATTCGTACACATAACACACGTTATGGATATTTATTCAAATGCGCCTATTTCGTACGTACGATTCGTACCACAAGCTACCACCCATGTGCAAATGGCATGGTCGGCTACCCCGACCCTGGTCCCTCAGATCGCCGAACTACCGTACATCGCCGCCGTCCGCGGCATGTACTGCTCGACCCACCCGACCCGATGTCAGTCCTCCTGGACCATGACAAACTTTTTTTTTTTTTTTTTTTTTTTTTTTTTTTTTTTTTTTTTTTTTTTTTGACGCGGGGGAAATCTTCGAAAGATCCCCGGGAGCTGTGGGGCTCGACCGGGGTATGTGGGATTCTTACCCACTAAAACCCCCGCGGCTGTCGCATCGGCACATAAGAGGGGGAACCCCAGGGCTCTCCGGTGGGATCTGCACCAGGGCCCCTCAGTGCCTTGCCGCCGCCGTCCTCCTCGGAGTCGCCGCCGTACTCAATGGACGCTCAAGGGGCCCACACCCCGAGCGTCCAGCGACTCCGAAGGTTGCCCGTTGTTTATAGCCCCGGGCTCAGGGCTGGGGAGCGAGACGTTGGGCGGCCGCTTGACGCGGCCTGCGCCTTCGTCGCCGAGCAGGATCAGCGCGTTCGCGTTCCCGCTCAGCGGCCTCCTTCTGGGACATGACAGTCTCGCAGAAGGCGGCCATCGCTCCCCACGCCGCATCCCCGGACAGCATAGCCGACACTACGCTGCCCAGGGAGAGGTCCGATCCGATGACTGCGACCAGGTCTCGACGCTCCAACGACCACGCGGGGCAAGCCTCCAGCGTGTGTTGGGCGGAGTCAGACTGGTCGCACTGGAAGCATCTCGTCGTCGCTTCACGTCCGATCTTATGCAGATAATCACCGAAACAACCGTGACCGGTGATTATCTGCGTAAGCCTATAGGTGAGTCGTCCACTCCGTCGCTGTATCCAGGCTTTGAGAAGCGGCAGGAATGCCTCAACGACGCGTTTGCGCGCTATGTGCTCCGGCTGGAGCCGCTCGCGCCACGTCGTGAGAGCGATGTGTCGTTCCTGCCGCTTGATGGATTCGAGCGCCACTGGCTCGCCTCCGCCACTCTGGCGGGCGATGCGGATCCGGTCATAGACCCTTGCATACATGCCCGCCAGGATGTCTAAGGGCGGAAAGCATGCCAGTATGGTCGCCGCCTCAAAGGACACCGTTCGGTATCCTCGTGCAATCCGAAGTGCCATCCTCCCCTGGACGCTGTAGATTTTGGTTCTACAGCGTCTTATGGCCAGCCTCGGCGCCCAGATGGGCGCCCCGTAGAGGACTACGGACTGCACGACTCCGGCGTAGAGGCGGCGAACTTCCTCGCTCGGCCCCCCGAGGTTGGGGAGCAGCCTGTGCATGGCCGCTGCAACCCTGTCGACTCGGGGGACCAGGCGCTCGAAATGCTCCTCGAAGCCCCAGCGACTGTCAAGGGTGAGACCAAGATATTTCATGTGCGGCCCCACCCTGACTTCCGACTCACCCACACGGACGCGCAAGTTGGGCGGTGGTTCCCGGCTCCTAGGCAGGCCGTGGAACCACAGCGCCTCGGTTTTCTGAGGCGCTATCTCCATGCCCAACTCGCGTATCTTAGCGACGACGATTTCCGCCCCAAGCTCGGCGAGCTCTTTGGTCCTCTCGAAGGTGTCCCCACCGGCCACGATTAACGTGTCGTCCGCGTAGCAGACGACACTTACGCCGGCGGGGAGATCGACACGCAGAACCGCGTCGTAGGCGAGGTTCCATAGCAGCCTAACACTGACCCCTGCGGAACCCCTCGCTCTACTTCCCTCCGGATCCTCGTACCGTCTCGATCCACGTACAGGATGTACCTGTCGCGCAAGTAGTCCCTGATCAGGGCCTGCAGGTAGGGAGGCACTCCATGGTAGACCAGTGGTGGTAAAGTTAATCCTGCAAAATATAAGGCGATGATAGTGGGTAGTTCGCGATTGATTTCAAGGGTAAACTGGAGAACGATTCCTAGTGTCAATTTAGATGGGGAATTAATACCTTTTAGTGAATCGTGTAAAAATTTAGGAATCTTAATTGATCGCACCTTGAGTTGGGTTCCTCAACTCCAAGTTACTAGCCAGAAGTTGTTTGCTGCTGCAGCCTCGTTAAAAAGACTCCGTAACTTTCTTCCCACTGCCACTAAGATTGTTCTAGCTCAATCCCTATTACTTCCAATTCTTGATTATGCTGACATCTGCTATTTAGATCTTACAGAGGACCAGCTTAATAAACTTGAGCGTCTTCAAAATTTTTGTATACGATTTATATTTGGTTTACGCAAATATGATCATGTTTCTCAATTTCGTTCTAAGCTCAAGTGGCTTCCTATTCGTCTTCGTCGGAATACGCACATCCTGTCTCTTCTTTATAATATACTATTTAATCCTTTTTCTCCGCGTTACCTAAAGGAACGTTTTGTTTTTCTCGGCAATGATTCCCACTGTTTGAGGTCATCAGAAAATCTCACTCTTATGTTCCCTTCTCATAATAGTTCGTTTTACGATAAGTCATTCACAGTAGAAGCTGTTCGTCTGTGGAATGCCTTACCGGTCACTGTTAGACATGCACCATCTCTGCCTATCTTTAAAGATCGTTTGAAAGCATTTTATTTGTCCCTATGAATTTTATATTGATATTAGCCGGCTGCATTTAAGTATTTATTTATTATTGTTGGTTATTTATATTTGTTTCTATCAAATATAATATTTATGTATGTCCGCGCCACTTGTTTGTGGCACTTTAGGTTGTTAACCTAACTCCTTTATTTCAACCTCATACTTTTCAACACCTGTACGGTCTGTCATAGCCGTCACCGCACGAAAAAGAAAACTGCTGTCAAGCAGTCTGTGAACCGCCCTCGCCGGTCGTGGCTGCTATACACCGCTGCAGAACGTTCCGTCGAATAACGTTCCCCGCCTATAATTTTGATACAGCCGCGTACTAACGGCTGTCCGCGTGTGACAGTCATACTCCGCTACTATCGAAGGCCGCCGGAACAAGAAGACCCAGCTTAAGAGCCGCGCAACCCGGGACGCCTCTGCGCAAACCACCACAGGCAAGTGCCCGATCGAGGGTTGTCTTACATGTACTTTTAGTGCGGCACGGATAGGCCGACCTACAGGCGTTTTCTTCGTTCCATATATATATACTAGCTATCCTCTTCCCCGCTAGTGGAGGCGCGCTCCGCTATATTGCTTAGCGGCCGCGCCGACACACTCTTTGTGGTCCGTTCGAGCCGGATCGAAAATTCGTAAGGTTTTAAATTCCCCTTTTCAATCGATTTATATCGGTTACCGCATATTTAGTATCTCAATATACTTATTCCCGCAATATTTAACGTATTCCATTATTCTAGACTGCATAAAATCGCTTTATAAAATATATATTTCAGCGATTTCCGCCATATTTGTTCATTCTGTACATCGTTGCATGTTGCAGGCACTAAGTCGGACTTTCATATAAACGTCCATTTATAAACAAATTCTTTAAAATGGCTTCTCAAAATAAAAATAAGGAAGTATTTGAGGATGCTAAAACGCTCGATACTTCTGAAATAAAACGTCTAACATTAATTGGCAAACGTGACGCCATATTTTCTCGTTTGCAAACTGTGTACCAATACTCATTGAATGCCTTCCAAGACGATTCTGAGAAGGAATTATTCTTATATAGTATGACAACTATAGAAAGTTTACGTACTGAATTCAACGAAATTGTAGACAACTTAAATATTGTCGAATTGACTATTGACTCTACGTACGTGGTAAATTACCAAAGTACAAATGCTTTTGAAGATATGTACTGCCGCTGTAAGTTTGTTCATGATAAACTTCAACCAACCGCGAATAATGCTGAAACCTCTGGTTCTCTAGTTTTACAGCAACGTAAATCCATTCGTTTACCCGAACTAGAATTAATGACGTTTAGTGGTGATCCCATTAGATGGCCGATATTCTTCGAATCTTTTAAAAGGATGATTCATGAAAATCCTGATCTCACCGATCATGACCGCGTGCAGTATTTAATAAATAAATTGTCTGGTCGGGCTCTTTCGGTTTGTTCTGGAATTGTTCCGAACGGTGACAATTACCGCGACATATGGCAAACGCTCGTCGATAAATACAATGACAAGCGTAGTTTAGCCTCCGCATATTTTGATCAATTGGTTGATTTTAAAAGTTTTAATACCGCAACAAATAAGAACCTTGAGTTATTTCTAGAAAAATTCTGCACGGCGGTGTCAAGCTTGAAGTCGCTTAAGCTGGATAACTTGTCTGATTTTATTCTTTTGCAGCTTGCATTAAAGAAAATTGATCCAAACACTGCACGTCATTTTGAGATGTCTAAGCGAGGTACATCGATGCCTACTTACGGCGATCTTATTTTATTCATCCGCGAACAAAGTAAAGTTCTAGAACGGACTATGCCTACGTCTCATAGCCGTTACAGCGATGCATACAAACCCGCACAAATAAAACCTACGCAATCCTTTGTTACGTCCTTAACAACTAATTGTCCCTTTTGTAAACAAAATAGTCATTTTACATTATATCGATGTCCCGCATTTAATAAACTTTCTGTTGATGATAAATTGAATTTCATTAAACAAAATAAAGGTTGCACGAATTGTTTAAGTGTTACGCATAATATGAGTCGATGCAACTCTAAATTTAATTGCCGTCATTGTGGATGTAAACATCATTCGCTGCTATGCCGCAAGGCATCGTTATCACGCGACTGTCACCACTCGCCTAGTGATAACATCGCCCGCACGCAGCAATCCTGCGCGCCCGCTATAGCCACCGCTGCGCCACCGCTGCCGCATCGGATGGCTCCCGCTGCCCGCGCTGCCTCCTCTGGTCAGCTGACGGATCATGTTCGTTTATCCGAGCAACAAAATATTTCGTTGTGCAATATTCAACCTCCTGCTATATTTTCACAAAATAGCACCTGTTTATTAGGAACCGTGCAAGTTGACGCGACTGATTCTGTTGGTCAGCGTCATGTCGTTCGTGCATTAATTGATTGCGCTTCACAAAGTAATTTTATAACTTCAAAATGCTGTACTAAGCTTAATTTAGATTTTGAAAAGGTATCTAATAGCATTGTGAAAGGTATAGGTTCGTCTAGTAACCATATCAAAGGCGTAACGTCCACGATTCTGACCTCTCGTTTTAATAATAATTTTATCTCACTCAACGCGTTTATTATTGACCGCATTACGGACAACTTACCTCCAGTTCAGGTTGACATTTCATGTTTGTCGTATCTGAAATGCCTGCCTCTGGGAGATACAAGTCTCTCCTTGCCTTCTGAGGTAGAAATCCTCATTGGGGCCCCTCTCTTTTCTGACATTTTGCTATCAGGGCGCGTCTCTGGTCCACCTGGTACTCCCACCGCATTCGAAACCATATTCGGTTATATAGTTATTGGGAACGCTCCCACTATACCTACTCCGCATGACCCTTGTCTAACCGCTTCTAATGACTCTTGTCATACCGCTTTTAATGACCCTTGTCATACCGCGTCGCAAGACTTAGGCCATACCGGTAAAACTGTCTCGTTTGACAATTCCGCCGCTTGTATTTCCCTCTGCTGTATGGTAGAGGAACCGCGTCTGGACTCCGTGCTCCAGAAATTCTGGCAACTCGAGGAAGTTCAGCACACCCCTGCCTTGAGTGCAACCTCTCTTGAGAACGAAAAGATTTTCGTTAATAACTTCTCTCGCGATTCGTCAGGGCGCTGTTCTGTAGCACTGCCATTCTCTCACGATCCCGCTACCACCCTCGGCGATTCTTTTGCCACCGCTCAAATGCGTTTTATGAACTTAGAACGAAAACTTACCGCTTCATCGCAGCTACGCGTTGAATATGACGCGATCATAAAAGAATACATCCAAAAGGGATATATTTCCCGCGTTCCTGATCGTAAGTCAGGCTATTATATACCGCACCATGCCATCGTCAGGTTAGATAAAACTAGTACAAAATGGCGTATGGTTATGGATGCGAGTGCTAAAACTAACTCAGGATTATCACTGAACGATATTTTGCACTCTGGTGATAATTTACAGAACGATCTCTTTACAATTCTCTTAGATTTTCGTCTTTATGAAATTGCTTTTACCTCGGACATCAAACAGATGTATCTTCAAATTTTAATAAATTATGATGATCGTAAATATCAAAAGTTTTTATATCGTTTTGACCCCTCGTTACCTCTCGACTCTTATCAATTTAACCGCGTTTGTTTTGGTTTATGTAGTAGTCCCTTTCTTGCCATGAGAGTACTACGTCAGCTATGCGCCGAAGAGCGCGCTCGCTTCCCGCTCGCCGCTGAGGTGATAGAGAATAACATGTATATGGACGACGTATGCTACTCCATGCCATCGTTGTCTGACGGTTTACGTCTCCGTGACGATCTCCGCGAATTGCTCAAGGCCGGGGGCTTTGAGCTAGTCAAATGGTGCAGTAACTCGCCTGACCTTGTTGCTTCTCTACCAATGACGGACCGCCATAGCGCTGTCATTGACTTTGAGCATCCCGACTCACAGTCACAAACGAACATTAAGGTTTTAGGGCTTCAGTGGTCACCAAGCGGTGACGAGTTCATGTTTACTGTAAATATTGACAATCGTCCTGTCACCAAACGCAATATGTTGTCATTGATTGCCCGCCAGTATGATGTACTTGGTCTTATAGCTCCAGTTATTCTCTACGCTAAATTAATTTTACAAAAACTTCATGTTTTAAAGCTCGATTGGGATGAGCAACCGCCGCCAGATATAGTTCGCATATGGCAAAACTATACACGTGAACTACCGTGTGTACAGAATTTGCGCTTTACACGCCACCTAGGTGTTTTTCAAAATTCAAAACTTCAGATTGTGGCTTTCTCTGATGCCAGCGAAAAGGCGTATGGCTCTGTCATTTATATTCGAACGCAAACTGACCCTAACACGCCTCCTGTTACCCGCTTAGTTTGTGCCAAATCAAAAGTGGCCCCGCTTAAAACGGTCTCCATTGCTCGTCTAGAGTTGTGTGCCTGTCTATTAATGGCGAAACTTGTTCGTCGTATAATTGATACATATGGTAGAAGCCATCCTATAGATGATATATTTTGTTTATCTGACTCTATGGTAGCGTTGCAATGGATACATGCTTCACCGCATAGATTTAAAACTTTTGTTGCAACTCGAATAACTAAGGTTATCGAATCTATCCCCGCAGTTCATTTCTTTCACGTCCCTGGATCACAGAATCCCAGTGATTGCTTGTCCAGAGGACTCACGCCCGCTCAGCTACTGGATCACCCGCTGTGGTTCACTGGGCCCGCTTGGTTATCCCTTGATGCCAATGATTGGCCAATAATGTCAATCGACCGCGCTAATTTAGATTCGAATTTGCCCGAATCAAAGGCTCTAACGTCTCTTACCGCTACTCATGCTGTTCAGGAGAATTTCAGCGTATTGCTAAACCTCTCCTCCCGCGTTTCTACATGGCTGCTGCTCCTGCGCACAATCGTTTTAATCTATCGCTTTATAAAGAGACTCCCGCATGCTAATAGTTTTTCGTCGGACGATCTCAATTTCGCCGAAATTAAAATTCTAAGAGCCTTACAATCATTTTATTTTCCCGACATTATAAAAGCTATAAATAATAATGATCGCTGCTCTCGCGCGATACAACGACTCGTGCCATTCATAGATTCGGATGGTCTAGTACGAGTTGGCGGCAGACTCCGCAACGCCAATCTTTCATACGATCAACAACATCCGATTTTATTACCGCGCAAAGACCGCATAGTTGAGTTGATCATTACTCATTACCATCGTAAGAATTGCCATACAGGCCCGCTCGCGTTAATGTCAATTCTAAGACAAAAGTACTGGATCCTTTCGTGTCGTAATATCGTCCGATCGGTTATTCATAAATGCAACGTGTGTTTTAAGGTTAAGCCCAAACCTACCTTCCCAATGATGGGAGACCTACCCGCGTGCCGTGTGAACGAATCTAAAGCGTTCACCCACACTGCTGTGGATTATGCTGGCCCCATATCTATAATCCCGTACAGAAAACGTGGAGTACGCTCGATCAAAGCGTACCTCTGCATTTTTGTGTGTATGGTGGTACGTGCAGTTCACGTTGAACTCACCACTGACTTAAGCACCAAGTCATTTTTATCCGCGTTCAAACGGTTCCTCGCCCGCCGTGGAACTGTTTCGGTTATATACTCCGACAATGGGAAAAACTTTATCGGTGCAAAAAATGCATTATCTGATGTTAATACGTTTGTCACTTCGGATGAATTTAATCAATCTTTCTCAGATGAATTGTCCGCTAACCGCATACTTTGGAAGTTGAATCCACCGCGAAGTCCTCATTTTGGAGGCCAATATGAAATTTACGTTAAGGCATTTAAAACTCATCTTCACAGAGCCATTGGTACCCAGTTACTTACATACGAAGAGATGCTGACAGTGGTCACGCAGATCGAATTTGTTATTAATTCACGCCCGCTTACGTTATTGAGTGAGGATCCCTCTGAGCCCACTGCATTAACTCCCGCGCATTTTTTTAATGTCTGTACCGCTTAAACATATACCCGCTTGTAATGTTAATGATGAACCTACTAATTTGATTAAACGTTTCAATTTGCTAGATCAAATGGTTCAGTCATTTTCCAAACGATGGAAAGCAGAATATCTCCATTTATTGCAGTCTAGAAGCAAATGGAATACACCCGCAAACCCAATAGTGATAGGTTCTATAGTTCTTATTATAACTGATAACCTTCCTCCGCTATCCTGGCCCCTTGGTGTTGTCGTTGCTACATATCCAGGCAAAGACGGCATCAGTAGAGTTGCTTCGGTGAAGACGGCGACTGGCGTGTACAAACGTCCCGTCGTCCGCCTGTGTGTTTTACCTACTCAATAAGTTTTCTCCTGCTCCCCGGTTAACACCGCTTCTCATTTTTCTTAAACCGCATACCGCTAACCTTCTCCCTTTTGAATGTTTCGTAAAAACCGATGGTTTTTAGACCGGGGGCAATGTCCGCGCCACTTGTTTGTGGCACTTTAGGTTGTTAACCTAACTCCTTTATTTCAACCTCATACTTTTCAACACCTGTACGGTCTGTCATAGCCGTCACCGCACGAAAAAGAAAACTGCTGTCAAGCAGTCTGTGAACCGCCCTCGCCGGTCGTGGCTGCTATACACCGCTGCAGAACGTTCCGTCGAATAACGTTCCCCGCCTATAATTTTGATACAGCCGCGTACTAACGGCTGTCCGCGTGTGACAGTCATACTCCGCTACTATCGAAGGCCGCCGGAACAAGAAGACCCAGCTTAAGAGCCGCGCAACCCGGGACGCCTCTGCGCAAACCACCACAGGCAAGTGCCCGATCGAGGGTTGTCTTACATGTACTTTTAGTGCGGCACGGATAGGCCGACCTACAGGCGTTTTCTTCGTTCCATATATATATACTAGCTATCCTCTTCCCCGCTAGTGGAGGCGCGCTCCGCTATATTGCTTAGCGGCCGCGCCGACACAATGTATTATACTAATATTTATATATATATTATTTTGCTGTTGCGTATTTTATTGTTTATAGTTATGTATTTTTTTTTTCTCTTTTATAATTGGTTTGTATAAACAACCCCGCCTTGCAGTTCATAGTTCCTCTCCATACAAAGGTTGCCTGGTAGTGATCACTTTTAGTGATAAGGCCGCCCATTGTTTCATTCTATTTTACTGTTTTTTTTTCTTGTATTCTTGTGTTTTTTAATAATGGTGGAACAATAAAGAATTATCTATCTATCTACCAGTGCCTCCCAGATCGCATCCCAGGAGGGTAGGGAATTGAAGGCGTTGACAATGTCGAGTGACACCGCCAACGCCACGCCACCCCGGGAGACCGCCTGATCCAACAGGGTGCGGACGCGAGTTATCGCATCCACGGTCGAACGGCCCTGTCGGAAGCCGAACTGGCTGTCGGCCAGATCGGGACCGACGCGCGACAGATGCCCGCTGAGACGAGAGGCAACTATTCTCTCGAACAGTTTGCCAACCTCGTCGGTAACGGTACGCGGAGGGAGAATCCGCGGCTCTGCCTTCATGACACAACACTTTTTTTTTTTGACGCGGGGGAAATCTTCCAAAGATCCCCGAGAGCTGTGGGGCTCGACCGGGGTATGTGGGATTCTTACCCACTAAAACCCCCGCGGCTGTCGCATCGGCACATGAGAGGGGGAAACCCAGGGCTCTCCGGTGGGATCTGCACCAGGGGCCCCTCAGTGCCTTGCCTTTGAGCCCGCCGCCGGGGGGCGCATTGTAGCCCCCCGGGAACCTGTCACGGTGCTCACGGGGACGGGGGTCGCAACCCCGCCGCCGTCCTCCTCGGAGTCGCCGCCGTACTCAATGGACGCTCAAGGGGCCCACACCCCGAGCGTCCAGCGACTCCGAAGATGACACAACACCTACACCAACACTGACAACGACGTCACGAGTCGTAAACACACTTACACACAGACACCGGTCTCGCCGGCGAGGCCGAAGGGTCGTACGCATGCGACCTCGACATGCATCCCCTCGCTGAGTTTCTTGAAGGTTCTTCTCAGCGGGGGCGCGTTGTGAACCGGTGGTAAACTCATACTCTCTAAGCGGCAGCCCAAGCCGAGGCCGTGTCTCCCTGAGGTGCCCTTGTGCTAGTCGCTACCCAACTGGCTGGAGCGCTTAAAGCGCTCGCCCTCTTGTCCGGTGAAGATGTAATGGCCATCTGCGGCCAACAGTACTACTCCTACACAAAAAAAAAAATGTGCGTGCGTGGAGTCCCTCCGCGCGGAAGAAGTGAAACTTCATTCTCGCTCAGTCGATCGGTCGGTCGGTCCCTCACTCACTCACACACACACACACACACACACACACACACTAACTCAACTCAACTCAACCCCACTGAAACCCACTGAAACCAACTGAAACCCACCGAAACCCACCGAAACCCAATGAAACCAACTGAAACCCACTGAAACCCACTGAAACCAACCGAAACCCACCGAAACCCACCGAAACCCAATGAAACCAACTGAAACCCACTGAAACCAACTGAAACCCACTGAAACCCACTGAAACCAACTGAAACCAACCGAAACCCACCGAAACCCACCGAAACCCACCGAAACCCACCGAAACCCACCAAAACCCAATGAAACCAACTGAAACCCACTGAAACCCACCGAAACCCACCGAAACCCACCGAAACCCAATGAAACCCACTGAAACCCACTGAAACCAACCGAAACCCACCGAAACCCACCGAAACCCAATGAAACCAACTGAAACCCACTGAAACCCACCGAAACCCACTGAAACCAACTGAAGTCCACTGAAACCCACTGAAACCCAATGAAACCAACTGAAACCCACTGAAACCAACTGAAACCCACTGAAACCCACTGAAGCCCACTGAAACCCACCGAAACCCACCGAAACCCAATGAAACCAACTGAAACCCACTGAAACCAACTGAAACCCACTGAAACCCACTGAAACCAACTGAAACCAACCGAAACCCACCGAAACCCACCGAAACCCACCGAAACCCACCAAAACCCAATGAAACCAACTGAAACCCACTGAAACCCACCGAAACCCACCGAAACCCAATGAAACCCACTGAAACCCACTGAAACCAACCGAAACCCACCGAAACCCACCGAAACCCAATGAAACCAACTGAAACCCACTGAAACCCACCGAAACCCACTGAAACCCAATGAAACCAACTGAAACCCACTGAAACCCACTGAAACCAACTGAAACCCACTGAAACCCACTGAAGCCCACTGAAACCCACTGAAACGCACTCACCCACTCACTCAGTGACGGCGTCACATGAGCGCTTTCATAACCTTAACAAATTTACGCCTATCGCCTGTCGTTTAACACCTATCACTTAACGCGTTAAGCGATAACGCGTTAAGTTGATTCATTTGAAGGGTGCTGCGTGTTCTAGTAGTGAAAGGCTTGTTGAGTTGAATATTCGGAATAATTTATTCATTTTTTTTTTTTTTACAGCGGCGGTCCGGACGTCTCGATGTAGTGCTCGACGTTGTGTTTGGGGCTGGTCTTCATTGCTGATGGTCTGGTGATGTCTGGGAAATCGGCGAGAATTTCGTGGTATTTGCTCCCAGCATCAATGGTGCGCAACGTAGGTGCTGACGATTTGCATATCGGTGCATTGACGGACAAGCTAGTGACCTTGTCGGTGATGTTGCGACTCGCGATATCGATGAGTAGTTTGTGGTGGTTCAGAAAATCAGCCCCAATTATCGGTTTGCTAACTGCTGCGATTATAAATTTCCACTTGTATGGTCTTCGCAATCCGAGGTCCAGTTCCAGATGCTTTTCGCCGTACGTGGGTATCCGTGTGTTGTTCGCCGCGTAGAGGCAAAAATCTGTCGGTGACATCTTCACCCCGGTGCGTCGTGGTATGACTGATATGTTGGCGCCGGTGTCGATGAGAAATGTCAGTCTGGAGTTTTTGTCGGTGACGAATAGGCGGTGGGATAGCTCTGATACGCTGGGTTCCGCCACTGCCTGCGTATTTTCCGGATTCTTCCATTCGTACGAGCATGGGCTGGCACACTGTCTTGCTTTTTCCCTGAAGCGACGGTGGTAGTAGCAGAATGATGAATATGATGGTGAGTTGCTTCGATACCGACGAGATGGTGAATCTGATCGTGAGACTGGTCGACGCCGTTGGTACTGTTCTTGGCAGTGACAGTATTCGTTGGGGCGTTGTGGCCGTCTGCGTAGTTCGGCGACATCCAGCGACAATTTTTGAATTTCTTCTAGGAGAGATAGTGTGCCGCTGTTTCTTGCTGATGGTGCCGCTAGTGTGTTGATCGCGGTGACTGATGCTATTTGTGTGGTATTTTCTATCATCTTGTCTGCAAGAACGGCGAGTTCGTCGAGTGCGGTTTGCGTGCTGAACGTTTCGCTCACAGCCAGAACGGATCGTACGTGTGGTGGTAGGTGACTGGTCCACATCAATCGTAGTGTGTCTTCTGGCATTTTATCTCTAGCGAGGCTTCGCATTCGTCGCAGCAATTGCGTGGGCTTCTGTTCTCCAAGCTCAACTTCGGACAGCAGTTTCTGTAGCTGTCGACTGTCTGACTCCTCGTAGGCGGAAATAAGTCTGTTCTTCAATGCCGTGTACTGGTCAGAGGTAGGTGGCTTGTAAAGCAGGTCGGCAATATCTTGCTTTTCCAGTTGGGCTATCACCATCTGCGCCAGTTGTGCTTGGTTCTTCTTGAGGTCGTTAGTAGCCGCCTCGAAACTGTAGAACCATAGTCTTGGTTGGTCGCGCCAGAATGCAGGAATCCGCATGGACAGGGCTATTCCTGCGATTTCTTGTTGCGATTGTTCCATGGTTGAACGTCGGGTGTAACCACTGAAGGGTGCTGCGTGTTCTAGTAGTGAAAGGCTTGTTGAGTTGAATATTCGGAATAATTTATTTACAAAATGATAAATATATATACAATTACATTAACCTTACACTAGTGCTTAACCTAAGAAGTAATAAATATTTATTTACAAATCACATCGATATGTGAATGTTGCGCGCGGTGTGTGCGCGGGCGCGCGGGGCGAAGCAAGCTCGCGAGACGGCCGTCGGGCGGCGGGTCTCAACGTGTGCTCCGGCCGGCAGTCGACGGCGAGGCACCTAGCGAGCGGGCGTGTCGCTCTGCTGCATGCGCGGGACCGCGCACGGTCTTCGCGCGGCGTGTTGTGTAGTGTGCTGGCTCCAGATCTTCGCTCCGAGATACCAAACGACCTTTTCAGGTCGATCTTCCTTGTTTCCAACACAAAACGACCTTGTCGGGTCGCGGCTTCCGGTTTCCTTTAGGCAGATCGTCGAGTGGTATGTACCTCAGGGCCTCCGGGCCCTGGGGGAGGTAGTGTTTTGGTTTTTGGGTAAGGTCGTGGTAATGGTAGGTACATGCGGTAAGTATGGTACCCTACACATTTAACGCTTAACGCGTTATGTGATAACATTTTTGGAAGTCGCATAAGAAGTTTCACTTCAAAAAAAAATGTGCGTGCGTGGAGTCCCTCCGCGCGGAAGAAGTGAAACTTCATTCTCGCTCAGTCGATCGGTCGGTCGGTCCCTCACTCACACACACACACACACACCCACACACTAACTCAACTCAACTCAACCCCACTGGAACCCACTGAAACCCACTGTAACCCACTGAAACCAACTGAAACCCACTGAAACCCACCGAAACCCACTGAAACCCAATGAAACCAACTGAAACCCACTGAAACCAACTGAAACCCACTCACCCACTCACTCAGTGACGGCGTCACATGAGCGCTTTCATAACCTTAACAAATTTACGCCTATCGCCTATCGTTTAACACTTAACGCGTTAAGGTGCTTCATTTAACGCTTGACGCGTTATCTGATAACATTTTTGGAAGTCGCATAAGAAGTTTCACTTCAAAAATTGCTGGACGCGCATTGATTCGAAGCTTTGACTGGACGCATTACTTCCAGTCGCTTCTTATGGTCTGATACGAAATCAATGACCGAATCAGGGCTACCCGAGACATCGGCGGGTACAAAGAACTCTACTGGCAAACGTAACGATTCGCCATACACGAGCTCGGCTGAAGAAGATTTGATATCCTCTTTAAAAGCCGATCTCATACCTAGGAGAACAAATGGAAGTGCCTTCGACCACGTTTCAGCATGGCACATTAACGCCGCCTTAAGCTGGCGGTGCAACCGCTCGACCATTTTCTTTTTGAAGTGAAACTTCTTATGCGACTTCCAAAAATGTTATCACATAACGCGTTAAGCGTTAAATGAATCACCTTAACGCGTTAAGTGATAGGTGTTAAACGACAGGCGATAGGCGTAAATTTGTTAAGGTTATGAAAGCGCTCATGTGACGCCGTCACTGAGTGAGTGGGTTTCAGTGGGTTCCAGTGGGGTTGAGTTGAGTTGAGTTAGTGTGTGTGTGTGTTGGGGTACTGGCATCACCTCCTCGAGTGCCCGGCCCATTGTAATTCCCGAGGATTCGTTCGGAGGAAGGACAATGGGCTTGGGACGGTGTACCCTGGGCACCGGGTAATATCTCTCCACTCTTCGGGGTGGACAGCTGTTGCTCGGTGGCGAAGCCTTAGGTGGGGGCGCCGAACTGCTGTTCCCGGTACGGGGGTACCGGTTGAGCGGCAGCGAGGCACGGGAGGGTGGGGGCGCCGCTGCCGCTGTTCCCGATGGGGCACTACGTCGGTTGAGCGCGGTGGTGGTGCAGGGGGGAGTCGGGCGAGTGGGCGAGTGTGGGCGAGTGGGCGAGTTGGCTTGAGTGTTGGTTTCAGTGTTGGTTTGAGTGTTGGTTTTAGTGTTGGTTTGAGTGTTGGTTTGAGAGTTGGTTTGAGTTGGTTTGAGAGTTGGTTTGAGAGTTGGTTTGAGTGTTGGTTTGAGTGTTGGTTTGAGTGTAGGTTTGAGTGATGGTTTGAGAGTTGGTTTCAGTGTTGGTTTGAGATTTGGTTTGAGAGTTGGTTTTTTCAAAACTCAAACTCAAAAATCTTTATTTCAAATAGGCTTAACGCTAGCACTTTTGAATCGTCATTTTTTAGAAGCTACCACCGGATCACAACGCGGCCTCAACTGAGAAGATCCGGCAAGAAACTCAGCGGGCTTGTCATTTTTTCACTTTTTTTTTTTAAACATTGTTTTGTTACAAATGAATCGACATTAGCGATATTGTGTCCTGCCATTCGAAACATAAAGCAAGGGAGAAAAGAAGAAAACAATAAATTAAGACAAACTAAAAGGCCAAATGGATAGAAGTCGGACCAGTCCCCCCAAGCAGCACCCGCGCACGAGTTGACTCGAGCAGCAGCCATCACAGCCATCACTTTGAGTTGGTTTGAGTTGGTTTGAGAGTTGGTTTGAGAGTTGGTTAGAGAGTTGGTTTGAGAGTTGGTTTGAGAGTTGGTTTGAGTGTAGGTTTGAGTGTTGGTTTGAGAGTTGGTTTGAGAGTTGGTTTGAGTGTTGGTTTGAGTGTTGGTTTGAGAGTTGGTTTGAGTGTTGGTTTGAGAGTTGGTTTGAGTGTTGGTTTGAGAGTTGGTTTGAGAGTTGGGTTGAGAGTTGGTTTGAGTGTTGGTTTGAGTGTAGATTTGAGTGTTGGTTTGAGAGTTGGTTTGAGTGTTGGTTTGAGTGTTGGTTTGAGAGTTGGTTTGAGAGTTGGTTTGAGAGTAGGTTTGAGAGTTGGTTTGAGAGTTGGTTTGAGAGTTGGGATGAGAGTTGGTTTGAGTGTTGGTTTGAGTGTAGATTTGAGTGTTGGTTTGAGAGTTGGTTTGAGTGTTGGTTTGAGTGTTGGTTTGAGAGTTGGTTTGAGAGTTGGTTTGAGAGTTGGTTTGAGAGTAGGTTTGATAGTTGGTTTGAGAGTTGGGATGAGAGTTGGTTTGAGTGTTGGTTTGAGTGTAGATTTGAGTGTTGGTTTGAGAGTTGGTTTGAGAGTAGGTTTGAGAGTTGGTTTGAGAGTTGGTTTGAGAGTTGGTTTGAGAGTTGGTTTGAGTGTTGGTTTGAGTGTTGGTTTGAGAGTTGGTTTGAGTGTTGGTTTGAGAGTTGGTTTGAGAGTTGGTTTGAGTTGGTTTGAGAGTTGGTTTGAGAGTAGGTTTGAGAGTTGGTTTGAGAGTTGGTTTGAGAGTAGGTTTGAGAGTTGGTTTGAGAGTAGGTTTGAGAGTTGGTTTGAGTGTTGAGTTGAGTTGGTTAGTGTGTGTGTGTGTGTGAGTGAGTGAGTGAGTGAGGGACCGACCGACCGATCGACTGAGCGAGAATGAAGTTTCACTTCTTCCGCGCGGAGGGACTCCACGCACGCACATTTTTTTGTTTTTAAAGAACTAGCATCAGCGTCTCACGTCTGGCTACGGGACGACACCGTTAGACGTTCACTACAACCACCGTACTCCGGTCCACACAGGGTGATTAAGCGTAAGGACAAAACCTTAACTTTAGATGTTAGGGGGCGTGAGGTTACCGTTAGCATTGATCGCGTTAAGCCTGCTTTTATTGAGGCTGATTTAGAGTTAGGGCATCATGAGTTGCCAGCCTCGCGAGGTTTCGTTTTGGACGGTCCAGCTAGTGCTTCGTCGAGCAACGAATCTGATCAACCGTTTGTTGAGCTTGCTCCGCCAGCTTCCTTTTCCCCTCCCCTCCATTGTCACTCGGTCCGGTCATAGAGTTAAGTTTAGGGATATCTTAGATTTATGATTTACTTGAGGCTCCTGCCCCATGTTTGGGGGGGGGTTTCCTCTCTGCGTGGGGGGTGGGTGTGATGTGGCGACTAAATCTTTGCCACTTGGAATCATGTGTACTGAATGTATTTTGAATGCCGAACAGCGCGGCGTTTGAGTGGTGCTGTCTGACTAGTGGTTGACACATTAGAGACTTGTATTGAGTGTAGTAAAGTCGCCGCTAGAGAAATATACCCTAGCAAATAAGTAATATAATACCAATGTACCAATAATTACCGGTCGTAATGTTAACGACACAAACCAGTGCTTTTCAGGACAATAAATAATGGTAAGATTATGGGAGTCTGTTATTTGGAGTCGATTAATGATGTACGGGCTTCGCCCTACAAATGCATTAGATTAGACTATATACATCTTCTAACATAGATATCAATATCACTCAACGATTCATTAGCAGCATTAATCAGCATTTCAGTTTATGTATGAAAGCCATCGATATAGTTTTAATAGTAAGTATAGGTATCGACGATGAAAGCGTACCAGACAGCCTAGTTACTTTCTTTTTTTTTTAAATATTAAATCTTAGAGAAATTAAATAGTGTAGTTAGGTTAGTATCATAGATTGAGAATTTTTTCACTAAGTACTAGATTAGTATACATGTACAGACAAAACAAAATTATTAATGTAACCTAACTATAGATGTAATTTGTCTGATTTGAAGTCAGTTTATACTGGACTGAGGTACCTACATGAAGTTGCGATCGCATTTAACTCCTCAAATAGTCGAAGTAAAGTTAAAAATAAAAATCATGATATAGTATACAAAGACATCTTTATATCGTCAAGTAATAATTTGGGAACAACATCGCGCGTGTCGTGTGGCGCGCGCTGCTCACGTATCCGCCGGCTTGCTGGCGGTAGCGGGGGCGGGGGCGGGGGCGGTAGCGGTGGCGGCCGCGTCACCATCCTCCGACTCGTTCGAGTCTGTCTCTTCCTCGTCGTCGTCGTCGTCTTCGTCGTCGTCGTCATCCTCGTCGTCATCCTCGGATTCGGAGTATGAATACGAATAGTCGCCACCCTCGGCTCCTCCCTCGTACCCTAATGTCAAAATTAATATGCAATTTATAAATAAATAACAAAACGACTTCAAGAAAGAGATTTAAAAGCATAATAACGAAATTATTATTGAAGTCGGTACCAACAGCCAGTCTACCCAATGCTCGAGCCTTTTTACACAGCCAGTGCCAGCAGCACGTGGACTCTGCTAAATCAATAAGTTAATGTAAAATGTGGTCAGATCTATGACCACCCTTATTCGGAAAGCGGTGGTGAAGTCAACAACTAGGACGAAATTAGCAAGATACAGTGTTTTAAAACACCTGTCCGATCCGTGAGGAGGAGAGTGATTATTTGGTGTAACAATACAATTAAATGTATATAACTCATTAGTTAAATATCTAATATAGAAAATTCTAAATTGGTCCAGAAAAACGAATTCGATCTTGTATTTCTGGTACAAATTAGGAAAAAATATATTATGAGATCACTAAAATCAATCCATGGTACTCTCCAAAATAATTGTCCTGTGAAGTTGCCTGCTACTGATATCATAGACAAAACTAAATTCTCTGGGATTTGGTACTCTCTTATTTTTTTTTTTTTTTTTTAACATTGTCATTACACTACTACTTACTACTACACTTAAGTTTATATTATACCTATATCTTTCTTTAATTAACATTTTACTCATTATTATTATTTATATTTATTAAAAGTATTTTTCTTCCGTGACATCACTTATCTGGTCCTTTCTGAAAACCAACGCTGCAGCACCTTATTGTGGCTGCAGCAATAAGCTGAGATTGGAGCCATTTTTGGCATCGCACAACTTGGTAATGATTAATGTTATTGTTTTTTACTTTTATGTCAATGTAGTTCTTTCTTTTTTTTTTCCCTTTCTCGTTACTATATTGTCTCTTCTTGTATCAGCTGTGTGTTCATTACCATATCTTGTGTGTGTCAAAATAAATATTTTTCTTCTTTCTTCTTCTTCTTCAGATATTCAACTAATTAGTTATAAATAAATAAAAAATAAAAAAGCCTTTTATTTCTTGCAACAAAAAAAAATTTTTTTTCATTACATTATTGATATTATTATTACTAATATTCTTTTTCATTACATTATTAAAATTACTAATTACACACATCAAAAGTGTCTAGGGATCAAGCATTTTTAAGCGGATTTCTTGAGATTGAGATGTGGCTTTGTAATAAATTTATGATTTTATAAATTTATATGGATCCTTTTTGGTGCATTTCATAATTTGAATCAGGAACTGTGAATCAAATTCGAGTAAAAGATGAAAATCAGCTGTCAATATTTTCCCTATAAAAACATACAACGCATTGAAGACATTATTAGTGCTACTGTTTCCCTACTACTGATTAAAACCAACGTTATTATGGAGCGGCGACGCGACGTCATTTAAGCAGGGAAGAAATGCTCAGAGCCGTGGGAATGATAGAAGCTGGTTCCCGGCAACGTACTGTGGCTTTAGCTCTGAATACAAGTCAGAGTGTTATCAGTCGACTTTGGACACGTTACCGAAGCACTGGTACCGTGGCTGAGCGCCATGGAGGACGGTATCGCTGCACCACACGGAGACAAGACCGATATATTCAAATCTTAACTCGAAGAGCTCCAACAATAACTGCCATGATGTTAGCCGTGAGGCTTCATCACTCTTCAGGGAACTTAATTAGCGACCAAACAGTCAGAAACCGCTTGCATGAAGTGAACCTTCATTCCCGAAGACCGCTACGGGTACCACCTATAGCAATGCACAATCGTAGGATTCGATATCAATGGGCTCTTGAACACAGAAATTGGGCAGAAGAACAATGGCGTTTCGTGTGCTTTTCTGATGAGTCTCGTTTTGGTATGAGACCGGATACAAGACGTATACGACACTGGAGAACCCCTGGACGCCAACAGCGATTAAAATCCTGCCAGGAAGTCCATCCTTATAGTGGTGGAACCATCATGGTATGGGCGGGTATTTGGATCGGCGGAAGAACTGAGTTGATTTGGATCAGAGGCAACCTCAACGCTCAAATTTATGCTGAGACGATTGTATCAGACGTCATCGTTCCTCTACAAGTGCAAATCGGTCCCTTATTTCAGTTAATGCATGATAATGCACGACCGCACACCGCAAGAGTTGTAAGACAGACTCTCGCCGCAGCTAACATCAATGTCCTGCCCTGGCCTGCTCAGTCGCCAGACTTGAACCCGATTGAGCATGCATGGGATATGCTACAGAGAAGAGCTCTGCCGAATATGGAGGGTATCCAGTCGCAAGAAGACCTTTTTTTGTTGTTGCAACGAACATGGGCGGCCATTCCACAGCGTGATTTGGATGAACTCATTTTGAGTATGCCAAACCGATGTTCTTGTGTTGTTAGTGTTCGCGGTAGAAACACGGATTATTAATTGTTTAAGTTACCCAATAAAATTTTAAAGAAAACTGTTATTTCAGTCTTTTTTTCGAACTTTTGTGTTAGTGGTTCAAATGTCAAAAATCCCTTTATTAGGAAAATGGCAAATTTCTTTATTAATGCAAAGGTGACTTGGTTTATCGTTACTGTGACAAACGAAAACACTTTATTTGATGAATCCTTAAAGAAAATTTTAATTAATATCAATCAGGAGAAAAGTTATTGCAAAAATATATGTTGATCCCTAGACACTTTTGATGTGTGTAGATTTGAATTTAAAATACATTTCTTAAAATAATAGTGTGTCCTGAAAATATTTTATTATTGAATTAGTTATTGATTATTATAGTTTAAAAAATTATATATGTATCTTGCAAGAACCCCTCTTAGGTGAAGGCCTCCTCCAGCGAATGCCACTTGTCCCTGTCATTTGGTAAGCTTAGCCAGTCCCGGCCTGCTATGCGTGTGATGTCGTCTGACCATCGCGCGAATGGTCTACCTCGTTTTCTGTAGCCTGCGGGCCCTGGCCACACAGTGGCCTGCAATGTCCATCTATCGTCGGTGGATCTGGCAACATGTCCCGCCCACCTCCATTTTGCTTTCTGTGCATAGCTTAAAGCCTCAACCACACCCGTCTTCTCGCGAATTTCTTTATGTGGTATTTTCTGCATTCTACTTATTTTCATCATACTTCTCTCCATACCTCTTTGACTTGTTCTTATTTTGTCTTTAACTTTACGAGAAAATTTCCATGTTTGGCAAGCGTACGTCAATGATGGAAGAAGACATGAATTCATCATTTTTCTCTTTAGTTGTATTGAAAACTTTCCCTTTAGCACTTCTTTGCAACTCCAGAATTTATTCCAAGTCTTTTGAACTCTTCGGTCTACTTCTTGTTCGTTGTTTAGTGAGCTAAATGAGATTTGTTTGCCCAGATATAAATAGCTATTTACATATTCTAGTTGGGTGTCTTTAAGTTTTATAGGTTTATAGATATTGTTTGTCATTATTTTAGTTTTATTTAGATTTATTTCTAAACCTACTTCTTTGCTAGCTCTATGTAGAGTAGATATCATTTGTTCTAATTCTTCGTGGTTTTCGGATAGAAGTACGATATCATCGGCGAATCTTAGGTGTGAGAGATACTTTCCTTTTATGCTTATACCTAGTATGCTCCAGTCCAGTCCACTTATTACCGACTCTAGCACTGCTATGAAAAGTTTTGGTGAGAGTGGATCGCCCTGTCGGACTCCTCTATGTATTTCTATTGGTGGCCCTAAGCTTTCCAGCTGAACTCTACTTTGGAAGTTTTTTAGAGGCTTTTCAGTAATTTTATGTAGATTTTATTTACATTTTGAACGTAGAGTGCTTGCCATATTGCTGGGTGAGGTATGGTAACGAAAGTTTTTAGGTAGTCTACGAACGCGATGTAGAGCGGTCTTTGAAATTCTTGGTACTTTTAAATTATTTGTTCTAGCGTATGCATATGGTCGGTAGTGCTGAAGCCTCTTCTGAAGCCTGCTTGCTCAACTGGTTGTCTAATGTCTAATATTTGTCTAATCCTTTTTCCTAATTAGTTACGTACATGTATTCGTATTGATACCCTCACGGATCGGACACGTGTTTTTTAACACTCTGTATATTATTCGTCATCATAACATAACGCTTTGACATACCGCGAAACCGGCGAACCTCTTTTTTTAAGTCTTAGAAATAGAGTACCTGCCATGTACATACCATGTACCATTACCACATCCATATGATAAGATACCCTAAACAACACCCTCGATGGCTGTAATTTGTTAATGCAAGAACACGCGACCATACCGGTCGTGCCCGATACACACACTTGCCGCCGCCACCACAAAACTGATTATTTTGTGACAAAAGCGAGACTGATACCTAACAGTACAGCGGCAGTCATCGTGCTACAGGCAAGTGAGGCACGCGCACGCCGCGCGGCTATAATGGGGAACTTTTACAGATTTTAAGCTGGGATACCAAAAATAAGGTTAGGTATGCACAACAATTTTGCATTGATATGCATCTTCCTAGAGTGTAATATAATATATGTATCGGCACCTGCGTCCGTGTACCCGGCGTCGTCGTGGTCGGCGGCGGCGGCGCCCTGCCGCCCGTAGCGGTGCGAGCGAGCTGCGGGACAACGCACACCGTACACTACACGCACTTACATACACTACACAAGACACCCTGACACATACAGGTACCCTGTTATTATGATTATGTCATAGTCAACCATACCGATTGTTTCACTCCTGTGTTCCGATTTTGATATTGTTACGAAAAACAAGGTACAATGCGGCGGGCGTCTCGTGTACGAGACCGTCGGTTTACACCTGGTAAACATTGTTGTGTACCAATCCTATGGACACTGTAGCAGTGGAAAATGTACTGAGCCCTAATAAGTGACGTCGCAGGTGACGAGAGTCCGACGCGAAGGCCGATGGACCGGCGTTTCGGTTACTATTATTGAATGTTTGTCCGGTCACTAAGTACGTACGTACGTACGTATGTAAAACAACATTCAAGCACAAGTATAAATTTTTAAAAACCCCCGACCTAGGTCAACATACTCTTAAAATGACTTTCCTGTGCTATTATCAGACCCTGATCAGTTCTGTCTAACTACTCGTCAAGATTTAACCATTGATTTAAAATTCAGTGGGTCCTACATTTAATGGAGCCGAGTTCCTGTTGCCATCTTCCTGCTTGCTCCCATCACCAGACTCTGACCACATTTTTTTTTTGACGGGCCCGTTTGTCTAGTGGTTAGTAACCCTGTCTGCTACCCAACAGGTCGTGGGTTCGATTCCCACCAAGTGTCTGGGTGTTTTATCTATATAAGTATGTATTTACAAAAAAAAAAAGTATATAAGTATTTGTATCAGTTGTCTGGATTCCATAGTATAGGCTATGCCTAGTTTGGGATCAGATGACCGTGTGTGAATTGTCCCAGGATATTATTATTATTATTTTCTACCTACTACTCGCAGCAACCTATCCAACGAATCCAAATTCGATGGGTCTGTGTTTATTAGTGCAGAGATCCCGTACCCACCATTCTGCTCCATCATCAGACCCTGATCACCATTTTTCTAGTAACTACTCGTCGAGACCTACCCAACGAGCACAAACTCGGTGGGTCTACGTTTATTGGTGCAGAGATCCCAAGACCACCTTCCTGTTCAATCATCAGACCCTGAACACCATTTTTCTAGCAACTACTCGTTGAGACCTACTTAACGAGCCCAAACTCGATGGGTCTACGTTTATTGGTGCAGAGATCCCGTGACCACCTTCCTGCTCCATCAACAGACTCTGATCACCATTTTTCTAGCAACTACCCGTCGAGACCTACCTAACACGCCCAAACTCGGTGGGTCTACGTTTATTGGTGCAGAGATCCCGTGACCACCTTCCTGCTCCATCATCAGACCCTGATCACGATTTTCCTAGCAACTACTCATCGAGACCTACCTAACGAGCCCAAACTCGTTGGGTCTACGTTTATTGGTGCAGAGATCCCGTGACCACCTTCCTGCTCCATCATCAGACCCTGATCACCATTTTTCTAGCAACTGCTCCTCGAGACCTAGCTAATGAGCCCAAACTCGGTGGGTCTACGTTTATTGGTGCAGAGATCCCGTGACCACCTTCCTGCTCCATCATCAGACCCTGTGATCACCATTTTTCTAGCAAAAACTCGTCGAGACCTATCCAACGAGCCCACACTCTATGGGTCTACGTTTATAGGGGCCGAGATCCTGTTACCACCTTCTTGCTGATCATCATCAGACCCTGGTGAAGGTTACCATTTTATTTAGTATCATCAGATTTACATATACTTAATCTAAATTTCAGATCTTTCGGACTAATATAAGTAATGAAAAATGTCTATTGTAAGTATACTAAATATCCCTACCTCGACTCGGAAAAGAGCTGATGGTCTTAAAACGGCTGGACCGATTTTCTTGAACCATCTCGCTTAAACTAGCTTTCAAATAAAAAAAACCGCATGCAAATCCGTTGAACCGCTACGATGCCCGCACTGATTGGACCGCTACAATGCCACAGATACAAAAAAATACATGATCGTCTGCCAACACTAAGGTAGTCATATTGAACGATGAACTAATTGGATATGTTAAAATGGTTTAATAAGATCATCATCATCAGCCGAACGTCGTCCACTGCTGCCTCCCCCTCAGAAGGGAGGCGTTGCCATAATCCCACCCTCGGCACGGCAGCGGGCTCCCGTAGCGTCATATATTATAGCGCGGGCGGTGGTGCACTCACTGGACATGCTGAGGTCGTTGGTGAGCTGCGTGGGGTACTGGCAGCGCGGGCAGGGCGGCGGCCCGTGGCGTCATATATTATGAGAGCGCGGGCGGTGGTGCACTCACTGGACATGCTGAGGTCGTTGGTGAGCTGCGTGGGGTACTGGCAGCGCGGGCAGGGCGGCGGCCCGTGGCGTCATATATTATGAGAGCGCGGGCGGTGGTGCACTCACTGGACATGCTGAGGTCGTTGGTGAGCTGCGTGGGGTACTGGCAGCGCGGGCAGGGCGGCGGCCCGTGGCGTCATATATTATGAGAGCGCGGGCGGTGGTGCACTCACTGGACATGCTGAGGTCGTTGGTGAGCTGCGTGGGGTACTGGCAGCGCGGGCAGGGCGGCGGCCCGTGGCGTCATATATTATGAGAGCGCGGGCGGTGGTGCACTCACTGGACATGCTGAGGTCGTTGGTGAGCTGCGTGGGGTACTGGCAGCGCGGGCAGGGCGGCGGCCCGTGGCGTCATATATTATGAGAGCGCGGGCGGTGGTGCACTCACTGGACATGCTGAGGTCGTTGGTGAGCTGCGTGGGGTACTGGCAGCGCGGGCAGGGCGGCGGCCCGTGGCGTCATATATTATGAGAGCGCGGGCGGTGGTGCACTCACTGGACATGCTGAGGTCGTTGGTGAGCTGCGTGGGGTACTGGCAGCGCGGGCAGGGCGGCGGCCCGTGGCGTCATATATTATGAGAGCGCGGGCGGTGGTGCACTCACTGGACATGCTGAGGTCGTTGGTGAGCTGCGTGGGGTACTGGCAGCGCGGGCAGGGCGGCGGCCCGTGGCGTCATATATTATGAGAGCGCGGGCGGTGGTGCACTCACTGGACATGCTGAGGTCGTTGGTGAGCTGCGTGGGGTACTGGCAGCGCGGGCAGGGCGGCGGCCCGTGGCGTCATATATTATGAGAGCGCGGGCGGTGGTGCACTCACTGGACATGCTGAGGTCGTTGGTGAGCTGCGTGGGGTACTGGCAGCGCGGGCAGGGCGGCGGCCCGTGGCGTCATATATTATGAGAGCGCGGGCGGTGGTGCACTCACTGGACATGCTGAGGTCGTTGGTGAGCTGCGTGGGGTACTGGCAGCGCGGGCAGGGCGGCGGCCCGTGGCGTCATATATTATGAGAGCGCGGGCGGTGGTGCACTCACTGGACATGCTGAGGTCGTTGGTGAGCTGCGTGGGGTACTGGCAGCGCGGGCAGGGCGGCGGCCCGTGGCGTCATATATTATGAGAGCGCGGGCGGTGGTGCACTCACTGGACATGCTGAGGTCGTTGGTGAGCTGCGTGGGGTACTGGCAGCGCGGGCAGGGCGGCGGCCCGTGGCGTCATATATTATGAGAGCGCGGGCGGTGGTGCACTCACTGGACATGCTGAGGTCGTTGGTGAGCTGCGTGGGGTACTGGCAGCGCGGGCAGGGCGGCGGCCCGTGGCGTCATATATTATGAGAGCGCGGGCGGTGGTGCACTCACTGGACATGCTGAGGTCGTTGGTGAGCTGCGTGGGGTACTGGCAGCGCGGGCAGGGCGGCGGCCCGTGGCGTCATATATTATGAGAGCGCGGGCGGTGGTGCACTCACTGGACATGCTGAGGTCGTTGGTGAGCTGCGTGGGGTACTGGCAGCGCGGGCAGGGCGGCGGCCCGTGGCGTCATATATTATGAGAGCGCGGGCGGTGGTGCACTCACTGGACATGCTGAGGTCGTTGGTGAGCTGCGTGGGGTACTGGCAGCGCGGGCAGGGCGGCGGCCCGTGGCGTCATATATTATGAGAGCGCGGGCGGTGGTGCACTCACTGGACATGCTGAGGTCGTTGGTGAGCTGCGTGGGGTACTGGCAGCGCGGGCAGGGCGGCGGCCCGTGGCGTCATATATTATGAGAGCGCGGGCGGTGGTGCACTCACTGGACATGCTGAGGTCGTTGGTGAGCTGCGTGGGGTACTGGCAGCGCGGGCAGGGCGGCGGCCCGTGGCGTCATATATTATGAGAGCGCGGGCGGTGGTGCACTCACTGGACATGCTGAGGTCGTTGGTGAGCTGCGTGGGGTACTGGCAGCGCGGGCAGGGCGGCGGCCCGTGGCGTCATATATTATGAGAGCGCGGGCGGTGGTGCACTCACTGGACATGCTGAGGTCGTTGGTGAGCTGCGTGGGGTACTGGCAGCGCGGGCAGGGCGGCGGCCCGTGGCGTCATATATTATGAGAGCGCGGGCGGTGGTGCACTCACTGGACATGCTGAGGTCGTTGGTGAGCTGCGTGGGGTACTGGCAGCGCGGGCAGGGCGGCGGCCCGTGGCGTCATATATTATGAGAGCGCGGGCGGTGGTGCACTCACTGGACATGCTGAGGTCGTTGGTGAGCTGCGTGGGGTACTGGCAGCGCGGGCAGGGCGGCGGCCCGTGGCGTCATATATTATGAGAGCGCGGGCGGTGGTGCACTCACTGGACATGCTGAGGTCGTTGGTGAGCTGCGTGGGGTACTGGCAGCGCGGGCAGGGCGGCGGCCCGTGGCGTCATATATTATGAGAGCGCGGGCGGTGGTGCACTCACTGGACATGCTGAGGTCGTTGGTGAGCTGCGTGGGGTACTGGCAGCGCGGGCAGGGCGGCGGCCCGTGGCGTCATATATTATGAGAGCGCGGGCGGTGGTGCACTCACTGGACATGCTGAGGTCGTTGGTGAGCTGCGTGGGGTACTGGCAGCGCGGGCAGGGCGGCGGCCCGTGGCGTCATATATTATGAGAGCGCGGGCGGTGGTGCACTCACTGGACATGCTGAGGTCGTTGGTGAGCTGCGTGGGGTACTGGCAGCGCGGGCAGGGCGGCGGCCCGTGGCGTCATATATTATGAGAGCGCGGGCGGTGGTGCACTCACTGGACATGCTGAGGTCGTTGGTGAGCTGCGTGGGGTACTGGCAGCGCGGGCAGGGCGGCGGCCCGTGGCGTCATATATTATGAGAGCGCGGGCGGTGGTGCACTCACTGGACATGCTGAGGTCGTTGGTGAGCTGCGTGGGGTACTGGCAGCGCGGGCAGGGCGGCGGCCCGTGGCGTCATATATTATGAGAGCGCGGGCGGTGGTGCACTCACTGGACATGCTGAGGTCGTTGGTGAGCTGCGTGGGGTACTGGCAGCGCGGGCAGGGCGGCGGCCCGTGGCGTCATATATTATGAGAGCGCGGGCGGTGGTGCACTCACTGGACATGCTGAGGTCGTTGGTGAGCTGCGTGGGGTACTGGCAGCGCGGGCAGGGCGGCGGCCCGTGGCGTCATATATTATGAGAGCGCGGGCGGTGGTGCACTCACTGGACATGCTGAGGTCGTTGGTGAGCTGCGTGGGGTACTGGCAGCGCGGGCAGGGCGGCGGCCCGTGGCGTCATATATTATGAGAGCGCGGGCGGTGGTGCACTCACTGGACATGCTGAGGTCGTTGGTGAGCTGCGTGGGGTACTGGCAGCGCGGGCAGGGCGGCGGCCCGTGGCGTCATATATTATGAGAGCGCGGGCGGTGGTGCACTCACTGGACATGCTGAGGTCGTTGGTGAGCTGCGTGGGGTACTGGCAGCGCGGGCAGGGCGGCGGCCCGTGGCGTCATATATTATGAGAGCGCGGGCGGTGGTGCACTCACTGGACATGCTGAGGTCGTTGGTGAGCTGCGTGGGGTACTGGCAGCGCGGGCAGGGCGGCGGCCCGTGGCGTCATATATTATGAGAGCGCGGGCGGTGGTGCACTCACTGGACATGCTGAGGTCGTTGGTGAGCTGCGTGGGGTACTGGCAGCGCGGGCAGGGCGGCGGCCCGTGGCGTCATATATTATGAGAGCGCGGGCGGTGGTGCACTCACTGGACATGCTGAGGTCGTTGGTGAGCTGCGTGGGGTACTGGCAGCGCGGGCAGGGCGGCGGCCCGTGGCGTCATATATTATGAGAGCGCGGGCGGTGGTGCACTCACTGGACATGCTGAGGTCGTTGGTGAGCTGCGTGGGGTACTGGCAGCGCGGGCAGGGCGGCGGCCCGTGGCGTCATATATTATGAGAGCGCGGGCGGTGGTGCACTCACTGGACATGCTTAGGTCGTTGGTGAGCTGCGTGGGGTACTGGCAGCGCGGGCAGGGCGGCGGCCCGTGGCGTCATATATTATGAGAGCGCGGGCGGTGGTGCACTCACTGGACATGCTGAGGTCGTTGGTGAGCTGCGTGGGGTACTGGCAGCGCGGGCAGGGCGGCGGCCCGTGGCGTCATATATTATGAGAGCGCGGGCGGTGGTGCACTCACTGGACATGCTGAGGTCGTTGGTGAGCTGCGTGGGGTACTGGCAGCGCGGGCAGGGCGGCGGCCCGTGGCGTCATATATTATGAGAGCGCGGGCGGTGGTGCACTCACTGGACATGCTGAGGTCGTTGGTGAGCTGCGTGGGGTACTGGCAGCGCGGGCAGGGCGGCGGCCCGTGGCGTCATATATTATGAGAGCGCGGGCGGTGGTGCACTCACTGGACATGCTGAGGTCGTTGGTGAGCTGCGTGGGGTACTGGCAGCGCGGGCAGGGCGGCGGCCCGTGGCGTCATATATTATGAGAGCGCGGGCGGTGGTGCACTCACTGGACATGCTGAGGTCGTTGGTGAGCTGCGTGGGGTACTGGCAGCGCGGGCAGGGCGGCGGCCCGTGGCGTCATATATTATGAGAGCGCGGGCGGTGGTGCACTCACTGGACATGCTGAGGTCGTTGGTGAGCTGCGTGGGGTACTGGCAGCGCGGGCAGGGCGGCGGCCCGTGGCGTCATATATTATGAGAGCGCGGGCGGTGGTGCACTCACTGGACATGCTGAGGTCGTTGGTGAGCTGCGTGGGGTACTGGCAGCGCGGGCAGGGCGGCGGCCCGTGGCGTCATATATTATGAGAGCGCGGGCGGTGGTGCACTCACTGGACATGCTGAGGTCGTTGGTGAGCTGCGTGGGGTACTGGCAGCGCGGGCAGGGCGGCGGCCCGTGGCGTCATATATTATGAGAGCGCGGGCGGTGGTGCACTCACTGGACATGCTGAGGTCGTTGGTGAGCTGCGTGGGGTACTGGCAGCGCGGGCAGGGCGGCGGCCCGTGGCGTCATATATTATGAGAGCGCGGGCGGTGGTGCACTCACTGGACATGCTGAGGTCGTTGGTGAGCTGCGTGGGGTACTGGCAGCGCGGGCAGGGCGGCGGCCCGTGGCGTCATATATTATGAGAGCGCGGGCGGTGGTGCACTCACTGGACATGCTGAGGTCGTTGGTGAGCTGCGTGGGGTACTGGCAGCGCGGGCAGGGCGGCGGCCCGTGGCGGCGCTCGGGGCGCGCCCCGCGGCGCCGCACGTGCTCCTCGCAGAAGCAGGTCTTGCAGCGCAGGCACGAGTACTGGCCCAGGCGGTTGCACGACTGGCCTGCACACCACTGACATTGTAACGATCGAGGCGCTCGCCCCGCACGGATTACATCGCACCACTACAATAAAACAGAGACGCGAGCACGAGGCGGAGCACCGACGACGACGCTCACTGTACACACACGACACCGCTCAACGGTGGTGCTATTCGCCGGCACATTCTGTGAAGCGAAAGTACTTTCCCCAGTCGAATTGCCATCGCATATAAACTTAATACATTGAATAATCTATCTGCACGACACCGATATAAAACATTACAGTAAGTACAATGAAATACTGTAGGATAGGAAAACGCGAGCATCGATAAAATTATATTACAAAATAGTATCAATAAGGAGATTATACATTTGTAGGTCTCGGACTCCAACACCTGGCAGGAGGCCTGGTGCTCGAACTGGTCGTCTTCGCAGAGGAAGCCCTGGCAGAAGCAGCAGCGGAACACGCGCCCCCCGTGCTCCCATACACCTGGATATATATTGTTCAAATAAAAATAGGAGAATGTGTAGCTAATGTATTAGTATTGTCTTACAGATGGTGTATTTCATACGAACTGATGATGAAAAATTATATTAACAGATTAATTAATAGTTTTATGTTGCGGTCGAAACAATACTTCTTATATTTATGAATCATCCATAAAATTGTGTACTTCAACCATAGTATGCAATATTAGTGTCACCTCTCTCGCACTCCAAGCAGACGGCGTCGGCCAGCGGACACGTGCACGCGTGCGCCGTGAGGCACTTGCGGCCGTGGCACACCCACGCCTCGCAGAAGTCACAGATCGCACCCTGCAATGGACGCACCATGGACATATTGACTTGGATACTTTTTAATAAGTTTCAAAAATGATAGATGTTTCTTATGACATACTAGTGATGTAACACTGGTTCTTCACCAGAGCCGAGTGAGAGAACACAGCTGTCAATTACAATAAACTAACCAAATGAAACGTTAGTTTTTCTTGCTTCTCCAAAAAGATTTCAATTTAAAAATTCAGAAAGCTCATTTCAGAGAATCGCATATTCAGGTTGAATGATAAATAGTAAGAAGAATGCTGTAACAAGGAGTTGGCAGAGGTGTATTACTACTTATTATACACCAATGTTTCACCAGCTATGTTAGTTCCCGTGCAACAAAACCAAGAAATTCCAATTATTATTTATTATTATTTATTTGATTATTTAGTTAATTAACTATTTTAGTATCAACATTAAGAATAATAATTTTAGTTTTGTTAAAATATTCTAATATCTGCTAATAATTTGCTAGAGTAAAATAATTATTGGGCCATCGGGAAAAGTAATAACTTTTCATAAAATCTGGATATATGTTCTGACTGACTAAACTACTGGAATTGTACCAGGTCCCCACGAGACAGGTTTTACCTAGTGTGGAGACCAAAGGAATATGTCTCACGTTTATGCACTAAAACAGTACATAGGCAATTAATTATTGTTATTTTAGAAAATAAGCAATGTTATTGGAGAAATGTTATTGGATTAGTAGGAAACAAGTAGACATTTTGTCTGATCTGGGTATCAATACCTTGCAATCAGCAGCTACACACAATCACCAGCCCACTGAGACAGTCAAGACACTTGGGGTTGGATTAAATTACTTTTATGGAATATATAAAGTAGTTTTATTTCAATGTGTAGTATTCACATAAATAAGAGACAACATTAAGACACTAGGGGTTATAAGCATACACATAACAAAGAACAATAAATTGTATACCATATTTATAAGCAACTAGCTGACCCGCGCAGCTCCGCCCACGCTTTTATTACATTTTGCTTCCCTTTTCTCCCTCCTCCCTTGATTTATTTCTCTCTCCATCTCTTATAAGAAAAATCTAATTCTATGCTCTCTCTCTCCTCTCCCTTTCCCTTCTCCCACCTTGCTCCCCCTTGCTCCATCTTAATCCCCTATCCCTCACCTCATCACCCCCTCTTCGAATCCCCTCTCCCTCTCTCTAACAACTGCTAACAACAATTTAATAATTGAAAATCAAACGAACTCACCTGAGTGAAGTTCGATGATAATTATGCAAGCAGTTTCATTCGAAGCGATTTGTTTACATATTGTAGGAGCGCCACCTAGCGTCAGCCCTGCACGGATTTTTAGAGGGTAGATTTTTTTTTTTTTTTTTTATATACCCTCGTCTCTTACTACTTTCCTTCCTGAACTGCCCGGTTGGCATCTTTAAATCATTATGTTTAGAGCTATACCTGCATAACTGCATTAAATTTCGCATTTTATTGTAGCATAGGGTAGGGTGAGAATTAAATATTTTTAAAGGGTGGGTTTGTATAAATCGCTTCGAATGAAACTGCTTTCATAATTATCATCGAACTTCACTCAGGTGAGTTCGTTTGATATTCAATTATGCATAGCAGTTTCATTCTTTGCGATTTGTTTACATATTGTAGATGTTTAGAGTACCCACAAAATAAAATGCGAATTTTATAAAATCTTTTTGCAATAGAAAAAATACTGGTAAGTATTAACATTAATTACTAGTAAACATAAATGACTAAATACATCATTTGTTTTTTGCATCAGTACGAAAACCATTTGCTTGTTGCAGGTTACCTAAGGAGAACTGCATAACCAAAATCATTAGGATTAAATATCAATAATAGGTATATTGCAAAACTTAGCTAAATACTGAAGAGGCATTGGATTATCCCGGTCATCGATATAATATTTATAGTATTTTATTTCTGGTATTCCTTATGATATGAATATTGTCTCCAAGTCTATTGGAAATTTGGAAGTAGATGATACACATATCACTCGACATACTGCAAGTGCCTCCGTGGGGCTATACATAAAAGATATTTAGACCGAGTTAGGTGCACTAAAAATAGAAGTAACCCCGTAACTTACATACCCGTATAAGGAATACCTATTATTTTTTTCCATTTACCAATTGTTTGCGATGAAACTTTGATTCTGAATATATAATACCCTTTACTTATAAACTTGTGTTTTAATTAAGTATGTATGTTTCCAGACATCTTGGACCTATTTCAGAGCAAGTCTCAAATAAAGGTAACCTCAGAACTTGCTGGACAGAGTTAGGATTTTAAATCCTGATTATTCATAATCAGCCATATCTTGGGTGCATTCAATTCTAACATCTTTTAATTTGATTAAATATTGATGAAAGTTTGTATATGATGTGCAGTTTCTGAAGTCAACAAAGTTGCAGTGTTTTTTGAGAGAGCTTCAGAGTCCAGTCCAGAATTAATAGATAAGATTTCATGTTACTATACCTGGAACTTGTATCAAATATATCAGAGATAGAGAGAGAGAGAGAGACCACGGTCTGAATCAGTCCTGTAATTATAATTCTTATTGATCCATACACTCTCCACCTTTACTTACAAGTGTCGTACCCAAGATACATTAACCAAATCTCCACGATGATAGACGATAGCATATTTTTATTAGAATTTGCCTGAAAGCTTCGCGGCAACTAACGTTAAAGTTTTGTCAAGGTTGTGTCTGTAAGAAGAAATTGAAGTATCAGGTTCAACCTTTACTCAAAGGGTTCAACAGATGTAATAGATCAGGCGCAAAGGTTTTTTTTTTTATAATATTAAAAATGTAACAAGGTTGAAGCCCCAGGTTGAAAGGCCAGTAAGGTGACACAACACCTTTGGATTTCTCATTACTGGATTTTTGAATAACCTTTGCTATAAGGCGAATGGTGGAAATACGTTAAATAATCTATCTTTGCAAGAAGTTGTAGTCTTCTGCCGACTATGTAGCATTTAGTCACATATAGAACAAATCTGTAATTGTATCTGCTCGCAAATCAATGAATATCGGAAAGTCCAAAAAGTGACTAAGTAGTGATTTCACTTTGGGCAGTGTCCAATCTGTATCCTGGACACTTTTGAGTGATAAATGATAGGCTTTGATTAATGTCTACGTAGAATACAAAAATAATAATAATAATAACTATTAGTTATTCCACGCATTTCGCACCATTGGCAGATATTAAATCAAATTATTATTTCATCATCATAGTAAGCATAGTTCTTACTAACTAAATAGTCTAACCGCAGTGGATAGCAGTTTTATTACAATTTATTTTTTATAATCTCTTTTTTTTTTTTTTTCTTTTTTCCTCCATATTATTTTTTATTTATGTCAATAAATTTATGCAAACCGGTTTTTTTTTTTTATTATTATTATTTTATTACAATATCCATCCATCCATCAAGTACTTAGAGCTCCAGCGAATAGGTATAAGTATATTTCCAAAAATAAAACAAATTTGTTGATGTGATTTTTACAATTTGGTTCTTTGGTAACTAGAATTATCTGCTTAAAGTACCTATAATGTACTTATTGGACTGCGGGATAAGCGGAATAGCTTAAAAGTGGTACCAGTTTGTTTAACTTGTTGTAAACTAATTATTATTATTTTTATCATCGACGAAACATAAAATAAAAACCTATGTACCCTCGCGGTCACGAACGGTGTACCACCTTTAGGATGATAATCGCTTGCATGAGCCGGCCCAAAATACATGCGGGCGGGATAAGCGCACGGAACGTCGTTCAAACGATTTTGATTGAAAACTGGTACAGCGTTCGTGTCCGCGATAGTACATCGCTCTTTAAGTAGTTACACAGCTACTTATAGTAAAGTTAGTAATGAATTTAAATTTTTTAGTAATAATAAGTATTCTTGGTCTTTCCACACACGGTCATCTGATCCCAAACTAGGCAGAGTACTATGCAAACTATTAGAAACCAGATAACTGATACTAATATACTAATTCATTCCTCTTCTAAGTTTTCTATATGTTTTTAATTTGGTGTGCAACTGCAAATAAAGAGTGTTCTATTCTATCCCTTAGTATGAAATAATATATCCTTCACATTCTGACAATGATCTTTTAATACAAAATAGATCAATGAGGTAAATTACTGAAATAGATTGATAAACCTTTCATAACTGGTCTTCCATAACTGGTTTTAAAATTCTGGTCGCAAACATAAGTTTATTGTATACAAAAATAATTGGGTAAACAGTTGAATTGATAAAGATTATTTTATATCATAGGTATTTTACATACCCTTGTGGACAAGTACCCTAAAATAAGCATATTTTAGGTCTTAAGATGTCCTTAACAATATTTACGTAATGATCCAAATGAATTTGCGCTTGTTTAGCTTAGAATAAACATTTGGAATATCAGTCCGATACGGGATATATTAAAATGAGATAGATATACTAGATATGCCTTATATTTTGATCAATTTCCTAGAAAATACTCTAGCCTACCGGGACCGGCCGATTTCGTACCTGGTAAAGGTAGACAGCCGGTTGCGATCGTTGGGGGTCGAAAAACGTTGTTTTGCGCCTGCCCCTGAAAGTGGTTGGCTAGTCGCTGATTGTTGATTTGTTTAGGCAACTTTTAGATACGATTTCTCCAAACAGAAGATTGTCTCTACTGGACTCGATGAGAGTCTGATTTAGTATTGAATTTATAGAAAATATGACAAAACTGCGATTTCTAGATAAAGAATAGTGACTTTTACAAAGTATACGGCAGGCCCCACTCAATGGCTTCATAACTTTTGCTTCGATGTTTCCTTTGATATAACAATTTCTGTTAGGTACTTACTGTACGTAAATTGAGATCGGAAGCCTGCACATAATCGCAGTTACGCGGAATGAATAATCCTTCGTTAAGTTACCTTTCAATTCCTTTGGAAGGCATTTCAGAAGAACATCTTGCCATTAACGAGCAATGTATCTATGTATAGACGGCTCAAAAGCAGTCTGTGCCTTAGGGGACATCGCCAAACAACTGAAGAAGGTTATCGTTAAGTTCCAACTGCTTCCCTAAATTGTCTTCAACCATCGCTGGTTGCCGCGGTAATTACAGGGTTGGCTGCGGCGCGGGCTGAGGCTCGGTCTGCGGTAAGGCCGGCAATTATGGTCCTATTTGCAGTAATGGTGGATACAGCTGAGATAACAGTGTATACGGAACCATCATCATATAATTCATATATTTGCAGGTCCGACATGAATGTAATCTTGTACTTGGATATCGAACTACCACCATAATCACCGTTTACATAGGGGTATCTGACATTTTTTTTTTTTTTGGACGGTACCGGTCCATGTAGTAAAGCAGTATGCCTCATTTTTATTAAAAGCAGGCCCCCAAGAGGTAGACCTCTCACATTATAATAAATGACGGTAGGAGTCCATGAAATAATGCAGTAAAGCATCACTTTAATATTGACAGAGGATACCCAAGTATGGTAAACTCGCATCATGATAATTATGTGACGATAGGAGTCCTTGAAATAACTGCCTTATTTACCTTACCTTAAGAGCATTAAACGGCAGTACGCATCACTTTAACATTGACAGAGGATACCCAGGTGTGGTAAACTCGCATCATAATAATTAAATTGTGCAGCAAAGGCTGCCAGATTTGCAATCATTTGCAACTAATACGTAATTTTTGATCAAGCTTGTGACAGTAACAGCCCAGGTTATAGCAGTACGCATCACAGCATTTGAAAGAGGTAACCCAGGTATGGTATCCTCGCATCAAATAATGACCAAAAACTAGGTAGCATATCTCGTAATTTTTGATCAAGCTTGTGACAGTAACAGCCCAGATTATAGCAGTACGCATCACAGCATTTGAAAGAGGTAACCCAGGTATGGTATCCTCGCATCAAATAATGACCAAAAACTAGGTAGCATATCTCGTAATTTTTGATCAAGCTTGTGACAGTAACAGCCCAGGTTATAGCAGTACGCATCACAGCATTTGAAAGAGGTAACCCAGGTATGGTATCCTCGCATCAAATAATGACCAAAAACTAGGTAGCATATCTCGTAATTTTTGATCAAGCTTGTGACAGTAACAGCCCAGATTATAGCAGTACGCATCACAGCATTTGAAAGAGGTAACCCAGGTATGGTATCCTCGCATCAAATAATGACCAAAAACTAGGTAGCATATCTCGTAATTTTTGATCAAGCTTGTGACAGTAACAGCCCAGGTTATAGCAGTACGCATCACAGCATTTGAAAGAGGTAACCCAGGTATGGTATCCTCGCATCAAATAATGACCAAAAACTAGGTAGCATATCTCGTAATTTTTGATCAAGCTTGTGACAGTAACAGCCCAGGTTATAGCAGTACGCATCACAGCATTTGAAAGAGGTAACCCAGGTATGGTATCCTCGCATCAAATAATGACCAAAAACTAGGTAGCATATCTCGATCCTCGTGAAGTCTGACGAATTTCTTCCTTCGTTTTCTCTTCCGTCCCATCTTTAGAGCTTGGTCTTCAATTTACTATTATATAAATTATTTATTATAGAATTTTTATTATCATAAAGAATTGTTATTAAAATTAACTATTATTAAGTATTATTAAGTAATAATTTTAAATTGTTCAGGAGACGTGCGAAGGTCTGAGCACGGAAACGCAGAATGATTTAAAGATGCCAACCGGGCCGTTCAGGAAGGAAAGTAGTAAGAGACGAGGGTATATAAAAAAAAAAAAAAAGAAATCTACCTTCTAAAAATCCGTGCAGGGCTGACGCTAGGTGGCGCTCCTACAATATGTAAACAAATCGCAAAGAATGAAACTGCTATGCATAATATTTAATTATTTCTCATAAATAAAAAGTAAAGGATAAAAAATGGTTATTGTGCGTTATCACTGAGAGATAAACATATACCATCGCAGACTTTTTTTGTAGACCTTGCTAAGGTGTACAATACTGTAGTACATGATTTTGATCTATCTCGTAGGGTTCATCCAGCGTTTGCAATGTAAGCGCAAAAAAAAGTGTTTATTTACGACATCACATTAGAAATCTCTAAAATTATCAGTTTTTCTTTACTATATTATGCATGTATTATACATATAAACCTTCCTCTTGAATCACTCTATCTAATAAGATAAACCGCATCAAAATCCGTTGCATAGTTTTAAAGGTCTAAGCAACAATCACATAAATAACACATCACATCACATAATAATCAACAAGTGTTTGTATCTCAGTGCAACTTGTTGCTTTACCTTGAAGAGAAAATGTGGCCAAAGGGTATTATATTTAGAAGATTTGTTAATTTTAAGCCAAAAAGGAAAAAATTCTTAACAAGATGTAAATTGTGCTATTGGAAACTTACCTGGCTTTAGAGACTCAGTGTAATTTTAATTCATATATATAAGTATACATAGGGACAGACAGACAGCGGGAGCGACTCTGTATTATGATTATGAACTGATATTGTATTGTATGAAAAATGCAAATGCATGATGCAGCACACAGCAATTTAAACACAGATTGTCTGCAATCACATAACTGAGTCATCGGGGTCTTAGTAATGGGAATGTTAATGTTATGAATATGAAAATTCTTAGGTGCTTATTACTTGTCTAACCTCTCATACCAAGGTGATTAAGTCAAGAATCAAGTTAGCAATTAACTCCCAATGTAAAAAGAAGGGGAGTTTGTTTTAAGTGTGAAGCATTGCAGTTCATAAACAAATTGATAGATTACTTTGTTGGGCAGCCAGTTTCTTCGGGAGCGTTTTATGTACGATGAAAATCTGTTCAATTGCTTACAGTTCATTTTTATTTAATTAAATTTTAATAGGTTTAAAAAAAAAAAATTGTTTTAAAATATACCTAACTGTAACACTATAAAATATGGTTCAAAACAATTGCATAGATACTAATTTGCAGTTAGTAGAGAATGTTGAGACAAAAGAAACATGTATCTCACCACCATGGCCAGTCCGGTGGTGAACACTCCGGGGTGGCGCACCACACAGTCGCCAGATTTGAGCATGCACTTCACCTTGCCGCAGTGCGCGCACGTCGGCAACCGCTGCACCGCTTGGCAGAAGTAACAGAAAGCGCGATTCTTCTGCTTTCTGAAATAAAACCACTCCTTCAAGATAATTTCCACTTTAAATGAAAGCGACTATAATGCCTCGGTAACAGGTCACTGGCACAGATTTAAAGTTATTATCATGTGAAAACCAAGTAAACAGTTACTTCTGGCACTTGTCGCAGTCCATGGGCACGTTGCACGGGTGCTGCGCCAGGTCTACATGTTCGCGCGCGTTACGGATCTCTTTCTGCCGCAGCTTTTGTTTTTCAGCTTTTTTACGCTGTCCAGTCTTCTTTTTGGGCATTGTTTAGCGTTAATTCGCAGACAGAATAAGGAACTTAAAATAGACGAGTTCTTTAAATCAGCTGATGTAAATTAAAAAGAAATCCCAATCCCACCCACTGGCTGACTGACACTGACACCAGTGTTGCCGTCAGCATAACCTATTGTGTGGCTATATGAAACAAAAAATCTTCTTCTTCTTCTTTTTTGTTCGCTGGCAATCGGCTACTACAAAAACAAAACATGTGCGTGCGTGGAGTCCCTCCATGTATATATACCAAGCGTGCCGCCGATAAGGACAGAAAAATAAGTACATACTAAATTTAGAGTTGCCACGTAAGGGAAATTTTACCCTTTGTGTAAAGCAAATACGGAGGTTGTTGTAAATTATATTTTCTGTCCTAACCAAAAACCACTTTTTTGACACAACATTTACTTTTCGATATAATGTAAGTAAAGTCACTCACTTTCGTACTTTTTGCAGACTGTCATAGGACAGTCTGCAAAAAGTACGAAAGTGATTGTTATAATAATGTCCTCCTAGCCGAAACGACCACAGCGGCCAATCTTTCACAAGATCAGCCATGTACGCAGGAGATATTATAGTGCACAAGTGCTTGCGTAGACACAAGTGCACTCTCTCTTCCTTTATATAATAGGTACCTCTCATAATCCGATGGGATGGAAGACCGACACGACTGGGGAGAAGTTAAGCGCAGGACCGACTTTTTACATGCCCATCCGACGCATGTGTGGCGTATCTCGGATCACGGTTTCGGAACGCCAAAGGGGCTGTCAAAAAGATGACAGCGCGCTAGTATCTATGGCAGAGACATGTTTTAATTATTACGATTACTCCACTGTATTATATGTTGTTCTCTCTCAATTTGATTATAAGTGTTTATTACCAAAGCTCGGTGTTTTAATTTGACGGACAGGAGTCGGGCATACGTCCTATCGCAAATCCCGACACATGGATCATCTTACTTTACAGACAATCAGGTCATCGGCCTGCATTGTCCTAGCCAGTAAGGAATAACTACTCAAATTTGTTGCCCTTCGCAGGATTCGATCGAACGGATCGTACGGATCCCCGTACGCATGCGACTTCGACATGCATCCCCTCGCTGAGTTTCTTGCCGGTTCTTCTCAGCGAAGGCGCGTTGTGAACCGGTGGTAAACTCATTTTCTCTAAGCGGCAGCCCAAGCCGAAGCCGTGCCTCCCTGAGGTGCCCTTGTGCTAGTCGCTACCCAAACCTTTCTGGCTGGAGCGCTGTAAGCGCTCGCCCTCTTGTCCGGTGAAACAGTACTATTCCTACAAAAAAAAAGTGATGATCAATAAAGCAAAGTGACTATCAAGCTTCAGTTGTCCACCAAACTTTCATGTCTACTGAAAGTGTGTTTGGTATTTATTGGTGATTCAAGTTAGGCAATGCCAAATGAATCATTTGATAGTTATTTAATAGTCACTTTGCTTTATTGATCATCACTTTAGTTGTCAAACGAGATAGGTACATAATAGGGGGGCAAATGAAACAAACTATTCAACGTCGGTACTATTTATTTATAATTCAGACAAATTTACCAATAAATTGTAACCAACAACATACATACATATATTTAAACAACATGCATGTAGTAAAAGCACGATTAAATGTACAATGACCATTGTGCCTATAAATAACGAATGAATACGTCCTGCGCAGCCTTGGACGAATTACTTGAGCGCTTACGTTATTTCTGAATATTTAAGCATTCGGGAATAACTTTTAGCAACCTAATTAATTATTTTTGTTGCTGCTATCCACAGTATACAAATATCCATATTTTCAGTAAATCATAAAAATAAATTCGGGTAATCTGAGAAATTCTTCGATGCACCCAGCATGTGGGATCGTGTATGATGCACTTAATAATAATTTACCACTTATTTATGGTAGTCTCTCTTTTATACACTGGCAACACTGATAATGGCGATCAATAAACTGAAAATTTTAGGTTATGGATGAAAAACAAGAATTTATCGATCTTACACGTAACTTACAAGTAAAATAGTAACTAATTTAGAGCAATAAGATCTAAATAAGTCGTTTACATGTATTAGTTTCTAAATGTAATCTCTAAATTGGCCATAATAATTCACGTTTACCTGTGAAACGATACTCCACTAATTTTACGTTCACTGTCACTTTTACAGCCTATAATACTGTACTGCACGATTCTTATAGGATTTCCACAACACACAGTAATGTCACAGTTAGTTTTTTATTGAATTTTAAGTTATTTATTTAGTATTAAAACCACGATAAAATTGTCACGAAGCAAAGTGGGAGCAAACGTCAAATTTGTTTCGCACCCACGGCGCGGAAAAATCGAACACATGCTGAGGGACAAAAAATCATATACACTGTTTCTTTCTATCACACGTAACCTACATAAACGCATTCTTTTCTTGCGTGAATGAGAAAGAAAGTGTCCAGCCCTCTATTGTTTTCTTCCTCTAAGTATCTAACCATGTCTTTTTAATCATTAGTGTTCATCACAGACGTATTATATGGTGTTCATTCTATGCACGTGTCTATGCACGACATTGTCACATTGTCAAATGTCAAATTGACCAAGACCATGTTTATCGGTATCAGTAAATAGGTAATGTCACAGTGATGTTTTAATGTTCTTACAATATTTTTCTAAATCGGTGTTTTGGTGTAAACCCTTACATTTCTTGTAATTTACACTTATTAATGTTGTAAGGCATTTGCTAATAAAGTGGTATATCTGGTAAACAATCTATTTTAACTGATATTGCTAATTTGCTATCTAACTTGAATTAGTGAGTGACCTAAACTCAAGTTGGGGATGGTGAATCATCACTCGGAATACTTCTCCACTGTGTTGTCAGCTTATAGTTGAAAACTACAAAATAAAAGGTGATATCAATGGTTTAACTTAATACTACGACACTACAGTGCTCTTTTGCCATAATAGAAATTTTATGAAGTTTCATGGTCATTCTAGCCGTAAAGTATTCAATAAGAACCAATGATGGAGTGGTTGTTCGGGCACCGCTTGACGCCGGAGGAGATGCTGCGCAAGAACCAGCGCGCGCTGAACAAGGCCATGCGCGACCTGGACCGTGAGCGTATGAAGATGGAGCAGCAAGAGAAGAAGGTCATCGCTGACATCAAGAAACTCGCCAAGGAGGGCCAGATGGTCTGTCACTGTTTCTTTTACAAATAAATCATTCCTCCAAGTCGTATTTGTTTGCACGATTTTACAATCTTATGTGGTAAACAATAAGCCTATGTAACTTGCTAGTTAATAATGAAATAAGTGACAAATTTGATAATAATTTGAATTTTTTAAAAGGATGCAGTGAAGATAATGGCGAAAGATCTAGTGCGGACACGTCGGTATGTGCGCAAGTTCATGCTGATGAAGGCCAACATCCAGGCCGTGTCACTCAAGATCCAGACGCTCAAGTCCCAGAACACGATGGCGCAGGCCATGCGCGGCGTCACGCGCGCCATGGCCTCCATGAACCGCCAGCTCAACATGCCACAGATACAGAAGATACTGCAGGTACATCACTCTCATCTGATACTTACACATTATATTTACGTGAATTGCATTCCAAATTTCCATGCCCTAGGTAATAAAACCACTTGAATTTCATTTAATTACAATAATGAATTTGACGGGCCCGTGTAGAATTTTCACAAAACATTGTGTGTTCAATTCACACCCATGACCAATGATCTGTGTATGTCTGTGTGTGTGTGTGTGTGTGTGTATGTGTGTGAACATGTGTTTCTTTTGTGTCATGTATAGATAAAAGACACTTCACCCTTTAAAAATATGTATTATTTATATTGTCGCAACATATAAATAAAAATAAATGCTATCTTTTGTATTCTGGCATTTAAGACTTAATATTCAATTAGTGGTCACCTCAATAACTTTATTATTCACGAGTTGAATGCAAGTATGTTTTGATACTATTATTAAATGCATTTGTCATATTTGCATGTCCACATTTGAACAATACTAAGATCTTCTATTCAAATTGTATCAGAACTATCAGTCTATCAGCAACATCTTCTAAGCCTGGTTGTCTGGAAGGAATCACTAAAAAAAATATCTTGAATAAAAAAGGCTCTTTTCAAACAAAAGCCATTACCAATATCATAAATCTATTATGAGTGTCCAAGCCACCTGCCAAGCGTGGGGATTATGGCAACCCCTCCCTGCTAAGGGCCAGTCCTTTGTTCAGCTGTTCAGCAGTAGACATGTTGGCTGCTGATGATCATTATGAGTGTCATTCATCCTATTATCCATTGGTGGTAACTTGCTAAGACTAAACCATTATCTTGCAGGAATTTGAGAAGCAGTCAGAAATAATGGACATGAAGGAGGAGATGATGAATGACTCCATCGACGAGGCCATGGAGGGTGATGATGACGAGGATGAGAGGTAACACACGGCACCTGCACCGTTCACATGCTACATATGATATTTGGAATCCTATTCTAGCATTAATCACTGTGTTTCCTGTGCAGTGATGCAGTGGTGTCACAGATCCTGGATGAGTTGGGGCTGCAGCTCAACGACCAGCTATCGGGACTGCCGCAGGCTACTGGTTCCCTTGCCGTCTCCGGTAAGATATGCACAAGAGGCAGCTTAAAACTGAGCGAAATGATACAACTTGTTCTCCTAGTAAGAGTTTGAAATGAGTTATTCACGTTTATGTTTCTCGAGTAGGTAGTTTTTTAAATAGCTTTCACTATTGTATGAGTTCACACAGTGTCCACGCATAAAAGCAATCCTTCGCCAAGTAATAATGTAAGTATCAGAAATTTATTATGTTCGGTTAGTGTCATCATGTTTCTTTTTAAACTCGTGTCGTGCTTTCCACCAAGATTCAGAGAAGAATCACTTAAAATAAAGTAACTCCACCATATATACTTTTAGACTTTCGCGTTCCATTATCAAACTTTATTTTAATCGGGAATTAACGCGATTCACCTTATATTTTGGCTTGACGTTTCGGCCGGGTTGCACCAGCCGTGGTCACAAGCAGACTGGTTCAGCGAGACGGCTCCGTGCGCGAGGCAGGAATATCTTCGTTTAACTCGTTCTTTCACTTGTAACGTTAAGCCCACTACACACTACACTCACAGTATCTGTAAATTTAACCGCCGGCAAATAGCGAGGTATGGTCATTTTAATCACTGGTTCCCAAGCAGCTGATAATCTGAAGCCGTCTTCCCGGTTCTCACCGTTAGAACCGTCAGATTAGCAAGTTATCGATTGCCGAGCATATACTTCAGTCGGATGCAAATCACTGGATTGAATTTCACCGCCCACAAGACCTTTCCACCAATCACTCAAGAGTGGTTCAATTCAATTCAATTTATTTATTGCAAAATATGCGTAGTTAATTACAGGTGTTGTACAAAATATAGTATCATCATATTTGACCTTGCGGTATGCAATTATTTATACAATGTCAATTAGATTAGTCATAATACTTAATAAAATAAAAACATAAAATTTGGTATAATATTAATGTCAAGAATGTCACTATCAGGAACGTACAATTTTTTATAATTATAGGTCATTTACAATTTGTCATTTAAATATATAATTATATTGTTTTACAATTTGTCATCTAAATACTCTTTTACATTATAGTATGCCTTCTGGTGCAACATTTTCTTATCCTGCATCTTAAACATATTACAGTCATTTATATCCAGTATATATCTAGGTAGATGATTGTAAAGGTGTAAAGGTTCGTGAAGCGATTGAAATTAAGATATATAAAAATTTCAACCGGGAAGATGGCTTCAGATTATCAGCTGCTTGGGAACCAGTGATTAATAGTAGTTTATGCACCAAGGGGATAAATAAGTGTCTTATGTCACGGACGTGAAATTGAATCGCGAGCATAACGAATGATTCTAGTAAGTATAGTAATACTAGAATCCTGAGTACAGCGAGAGATTCAAGCTCGCCCAAGACAAAGACACCTTTATCCCCGAGGAGAATATACTACTTTTCACACCTACTGCGAGGTAATGAAATACAAATAGTAGGAAGAGATTGCTTAGGTTATCTGGAAGAGATTGCGTTATAGCGATAAGGCCACCTTTTTAAATCATCAACGTATTGATCAATTTACATGTAACTGTTGGTGTAAAATCTCAATGGTACAATGAAGTATATTTATTATTATTAAATACTTACTGCTAGAAATAAAATAACATCAATACTCCGATTTCCAGCGTTCGCGCCCACACCTGCTGCGAGGCGAGACAGTAAAATACAAACTGGTAGAATTAAAATAATATCAACAGCGTTAGCGCTTTCTGTTTATCTATTTTTTTTTTCTATAACCTAGAACAAGGTTCGGCTTCAATGCGGCTCCTGGCGCTCGGTTCGATTTTTAAATGTATGTTTTTCGTGCAAGCCTTTGCTTAGAGAGAGTGATATACGAGTATATACTGTAGAGTCTGCGTGGTGAAAAAATATTTGACGTTCGTAATTCAAATTACATTTTAATGAATAATTTGCTTCGGCCTAAAAACATAAATGGAAAATGACAACAATTTAATGAAGCATTGGCTTAGGCCTAGCTACAAATTGATTTATTACGAGATTACTTATGACGAGGCTGTATGAGCTAGAACCCTTTGCCTTCCCAATTAGGGTCCACTAGAGGACAAAAAAAACCACATTATTACCCAAGGGAGTTTAGTACAACATTATTACCCTTCTAGACTATAGGGATATAATGAGGTACTTTATGTCATCTTTATATGACACATAATGCAACATTATCGAGCAGGTGGTGTGAAAAATAATAATAATAACTTGGGACAATCCACACACGGTCATCTGATCCCAAACTAGGCAGAGCCTATACTATGGAAACCAGACCGCTAATATTAATTAAATAGTTAAATAACACCCAGACACTTGGTGGGAATTGAACCCATAACCCAAGGGAGTTTAGTACAACATTATTACCCGGCTAGACTCTATATTTTGTGCTATGGGGATATAATGAGGTACTTTATGTCATCTTTATGTAATAATAATAATACACACGGTCATCCGATCCCAAACTAGGCAGAGCCTGTACTATGGAAACCAGACAACTGATACTAATACTTATATACTTTTTTTTTTGTAAATACATACTTAAATAGATAAACAACACCCAGACACTTGGCGGGAATCGAACCCACGACTCATCGGTTAGCAGGCAGGGTGTCTGACCACTAGACCAACGGGCCCGTCATATGTATATATGACACATAATTCAACATTATCGAGCAGGTGGTGTGAAATATGACAAAACCTCGCTATTTGCCGGCGGTTAAATATACAGATACTGTGAGTGTAGTGTGTAGTGGGCTTAACGTTACAAGTGAAAGAACGAGTTAAACGAAGATATTCCTGCCTCGCGCACGGAGCCGTCTCGCTGAACCAGTCTGCTTGTGACCACGGCTGGTGCAACCCGGCCGAAACGTCAAGCCAAAATATAAGGTGAATCGCGTTAATTCCCGATTAATTAAAATAAAGTTTGATAACTCCACCATCTCAATTCGATCATGAAAATAATGAACTCTGCAAGATATCGTTCACGCTTATCGCCACTCAACTGAGATGTAGTCGGTGGCGGCGAGCGTGAGCGTGTCGACCAGACATAGGAGGTGTCGTGCGGTTGCAGCCAAGACTCCGGCCGCGCCGACCGCCGTGGCGGGGGGCTCCGCCGCCGTCAGCGACGCCGACGCAGAGCTGCAGGCGCGCCTCGACAACCTGCGCCGCGAGTAGGCGCCGCCTCCCGCCTCCTGCGACAACCGCGACTCGACAAGCGCGCCTCGACAACCGCGCCTCGACAACCGCGCCTCGACAACCGCGCCTCGACAACCGCGACTCGACAAGCGCGCCTCGACAAGCGCGCCTCGACAACCGCGCCTCGACAACCGCGACTCGACAAGCGCGCCTCGACAACCGCGCCTCGACAACCGCGCCTCGACAACCGCGCCTCGACAACCGCGACTCGACAAGCGCGCCTCGACAAGCGCGCCTCGACAACCGCGCCTCGACAACCGCGACTCGACAAGCGCGCCTCGACAACCGCGCCTCGACAACCGCGCCTCGACAACCGCGCCTCGACAACCGCGACTCGACAAGCGCGCCTCGACAACCGCGACTCGACAAGCGCGCCTCGACAACCTCAACGGCTCGGTGTACGAGTATGTTTGAGGAGACTCTATGTACATTTTGTATGATAGTGCACAGATTTATTTCCGCGCCGCGTTACCTCTGTACACGTCTTGTTGTTAAGTTATTGTAATGATTAAGTTTACATAAATATATTTATAATAAATATTTTTATAAGTAATTATTTTTTTGTTTTCATTTTATTTTATTTATTGAATCACGCATACAACTATCTTTACAGGTAATCCCCAATTCGATAGTGTAGATACCTATTATATAAACAACAACACATAAAAAATATACATAAACTTATACCTAAACATAATAACATATTACAAACAATGATACTCTTGTGAATTCCCCCAGTGAACAAGAAAACAAATCCAGTTTTTCGGCAACTAGATTTAGTGTGCGCAACGTTCGTGTCAATGATATGTTCTGTAATAATTTAGTCCGACTGCGTGGCACTGCGAATAAGCAGGGCCGAAGTCGCCGGTGCACGTATCTATCAGGAACAGATAACTTTATCCACTGCAGGACTCCCGGATTGTTTATTTTTCCTGTAAATATTTTAAATATATATGACGCCATTGCCAGATCTATCTCTCCTTGTCTCTAACTTATTGTATCCAACCATGCCTAAAACAAACAAGGTTGGATACATCAAGGGATAGAAAGGGTATACGCCATAGTATCATGTACAGGTATCTCGTGAACGTGTTCTGTATGCGCTCCAACATGAGACAGTATTTGGTTTCATGTGGGGCCCACACAACACAGCTATTCTCTAGTTGACTCCTTACTAGTGCTTCATACAGTAAACATATTGCTTTAATGTTTGTAAAAGACCCCGCAGTGCGAAGTACAAACCCTAACGTTTTATATGCCCTTTCACAAACACTAGTCACATGCTCTCGGAATGTAATTAATAACATTTGACCGTTTTATTAGTATTGGGTTTACACTTGAAGAAAATCTCTCGTGATGGTAAGTGGAGATGAGATCTAGGATGGAAATTAAATAACAGAGTCCAACTTGAGCTTTATAGAGATTTAAAAGCGTCCTACCTGAAAGAAATACCACCTCACATTATTCAGGACACCAAGATTTTTTACTGTAACCTCGCCTTTTGCTTCGATGGATCTTCAGATGATCGGACTCAGGTCGGAGGATAATTTGAGACCTAATAAATCCAGATGTTTGGATTGGATATTGGTACAGATTCACCGCAAAATGCGGGATGCGTGTGAAAAGGAGGGTTCTTGACAGAAAATAGGCCCGGTCTGTGTTTTTGAAATCAACCCTATTTGCGATTCCCCATTCAGATACAATAATCAAGGGTTGAGTTCAGCCGTTCCACTGTACTGCCCAGCGCGTTGATCTGATACAGTAAGCGACAGGTCGACTTGGCAATCGGGGAGGAGACACCCAGCACACGCACACATCGCCAACGTAAAGTGGCACGGGCGATCGCGGGGCCCGTAGCAAATAACAACGCCCTTGACTTGCATAGTATTTTTTGTTGCTATAGTGAGGTTATATGACGTTCTCAGAAGGCAAAAAAATCCTATTATTACGCTACACTTCACTATTTTTTTTTTACTAATCATAGGAACTAAGTAGTGCTTGCTTGACTGTAATCCCGGATGGTAAAGCACCCTTGGTCCTTAAAACCCTATTTAATCTAGTCTTGAAAACACACACGCTTATAATTGACTGGGCAACTGGCAGGAAAATACGCTATTCCAGTCTTCATTTGTAGATAAATATTGCAAATGACGAAGCAAATTGTTTTGTCCGTTCAGATGGGACGTTTACAACGTAAGAGTGCGTAGCTACGCCGTGGTTCTCATCCCCCGATGATAGAAAGGAGAAGGTGGAATCAGATCATGTAAAAATCCTGTGCAAACTGCGAACTCTGACATATATTCTGTAAAATAACAAGCGTTTTTTCTTCTTTACGTGGGGAAATCCTCATGAACACTAGTGTAGCAGTGAGGGTGATCTCATGTCATGTCATGAGATGTCACTCCTACTGACTAAAACTCCATGGTGTCCTCATACCGTTATGTTACGGGACGAACCCGGGTACGTACGTGTACTCGATCAAGTCCCGCCAGCGGCTATTCGCCTTGCGGCAATTCCTGTCCGTGGTTGCTGTGTGCGGGTGCAAAAGCCCCGCAGACTATCATCCGGTAGCTTGTCAAGATACTGTGCAGTGCACAGGCAGCAGCTCACCCGTTCTTGCTGCCTGACTACGGGGTCAAAGGTCACCATTGGTCTGCCTCCTGCAAGGGCCTCCCGCGGTATCGCGCATGATCTTCAGTGAAGTTACTCTTGTGGTAGCTGGGGTTCGCCTCCATTCCGGCTGTTTTGTAATAATACATGTTGAAGTAACTATGCCCCGAAAGGATCTGCACGAGCTGCTGGAATGTGAACGTACCGTATTTTTGGTGCACCCAGTCTGTCACGACCAGGTGCACCGCCGATATGCTCAAGTAGCCGGCGCTTGGTTCCGCCACTCGCTCCTGTGACCGACCACACAAGGGTGTGATCCCTGATCGCTCACACAGGAAGTCGGAGATTCAGGCGCACAGACTAGCAGGTACCCATATGAAGGAGATTATCATGCTAAACCCTGTCGAAACCCTTGTGAGACCGCTAATGCTTCACCATGCTTCTCGATGGTATCGTCCCATAAACGTGTAGCAAGCACTAGGAATTCCCCTGTGGATCGATCTAGCCAGGTGGACGATCACATATAGGAGATCATTACTCTCTAGGCAGGCGAGGAGCTGGCCATTATTTCACGTTCCATAATCTTACAGAGTCAGAGCGGGTCGGGGTCGGTATTGAATTTACTTATATAAATAATAATATGTCGGTAAGTTTTTAATATTTTGTTTCTTTAATACCTAGATTTCATGAAATTAAAAACATATTAAATCCCACTCATTTATTACTACGGGTAACAAGTGACTATATTTGCATTGGTTGTATGTATAACTTATAGTAAATTACTTATAATAAAATATTTATCCAATATTCGCATCTAAAAAATACGTAATGATTATTTGGAACGCGTTACACTTTCTCTACTAACACTAATCCCGCAAGATTAAAAGGCGGACAAGCCGCGAGCTGTCCGTCTTTTAAGATATGTTTGTTTCACTTTGTGCTTATTCACTCATTATCATCATTCTCATTATTTGTCATTATTAACTCTTAGCGACAATCATTGTTTTTAACCGACTTCAAAAAAGGAGGTTCTGTATTCGACGCGTATGTATGTAATATTAATAAAAATGCGTAATATTCATATATGTTAGTCTATGTGGGCTTCTAAACGAATTTACCAAATTTCACGAGTGTATGTATGTATGTATGTATGTATGTTTGTATGTATGTATGTATGTATGTATGTATGTATGTATGTAGGTTTGTCCACGGATTTCTCAGAAACTACAAGTCGGATTCTGAAAATTCTTTTTGCAATAGTTAGAGTATTTTTCAACTTAGGGTAGAGTACAAGTTTCATCGAAATCGGTCCAGTAGTTTAAGAGATATAAACTTTTTATGTTTTCAGTAAGTTATTGTAACGTAGACGTTCGAGTTGCGTGATAGTGCTGATACCTATTTTGGTATAATAAGTCACTAAAAAGTGTTAAATAAACTATTTTTTAAAAAATAAAAACCGACTTCAAAGTAAATTATCTAAAAAGCATAAAATAACGAAAATATTATTGAAGTTGGTGCAGAATATACACAGCAGGTACGCTAACACCAACTTCAATAATATTTTCGTTATTTTATGCTTTTTAGATAATTTACTTTGAAGTCGGTTTTTATTTTTTTAAAAATAGTTTATTTTTCTTATACTTATACAGTTCAATTCACAGATCTATAAGATATTTTAATTACTATACGGAAAATGCTGGCGGATGACTATACGAAATAGAAGGTATGCCATGTCTAGGGTTGCCACCTTTTTTTTGTGCAGATAAAGTACATTGGTTATTATAGGTAAGAAAGAAAAAGTACATAGTAGCAAAATAAAGTACAATTTATTTTCCTTTATTATTATGTTTAGAACCTTATTTTTTATTGTTTTTGCAGTTAGTATCAAATTAGTATCTCTACTAAACAATTACACAGCATCTTTACAGTCTATATTTAATCATATTCAGAGACCCGTTCGTTTCTTTCGTCTCGCTTACTTTACTATACTTACGATAAACAAATCTATATAACTTTAAATACTATTCAAAATCCCAAAGAAATCAAATCATGCGATATAAAGTATTTTCGTGTACTTACGTACGTACCTGCGTGTACGTGTTTATTGTTCTTATAAAGTATAGAGTACAATTACCTGAAATAACGTACAATACTTTATTATAAAGTACGGGTGGCAACCCTAGCCATGTCCGTCTACACGGATTGAGGGCTCCCACACAAAACTGCGATGCGATGCGATGCGGCGCCGCATCGCAGGAATTTGTATCGAAAATTCATTTGTTTCTCGTAGATATTTGCGATGCGATGCGAATTCGCAGTTATGTGTGGGAGCCCTGACTGCCGCACAAATGGTCCAGACGAGTAGTCTAGAAGAGTTTAGAGATTCAATTTCAATGTGTACCTACATAATACATGTGAACTTTTTTAAGTGGGCGTGGATAGCCTAATCCGAAACTATAAGGAATAGGAAAAATAGGTACCTACTCAAGAGTCGCGGGCCCGAAGTATATTAATTAAAATTAAAACAAAAAAAACACAACCTGTATCACCACACTACACATCACCCTGTGTAGCTAATCAGGATTAAACAGAGAGAGCTAAAACAGAGTATTGAATTTTAATCATTTGATTACTTTCAAAAAGACATTACGTCTTGACTAAAACATCGGGCGTGTTGGAGCAGTTTCAATCCGTACTTCTCAGATACATTCTTATTATTAGCTACACTATCGATCATCGATATAATATATAAACTAGATTTGGTGTCACGGTTCAAAAAGTGGTAGCGAGAAATAGCGCCCTTGTGTCGCTATTTCTTTACAAGCCACATCCTGACAAATTTATTTTTGCCGATAGGAGTGTCGCTAGTGTCATTATCACTACAAGTCATTATCATAATATTTATAAAAAAAAGTATATAAGTATTAGTATCAGTTGTCTGGTTTCCATAGAACAGGCTATGCCTAGTTTGGGATCAGATGACCATGTGTGGATTGTCCCAGAATATTATTATTATAATAGAACTATTAGTTCACGTTTCCGCCACCAGCACAGATAAGTTTGCAACCTCCGTGACCACATTTTAGATGTAATTTTGTTCGTGAATGTTTATCTAGTTTGTATATTATCGATCGATGTATTATTATTATTATTTCACCATCGATAGCATCGATGTGTCAATACAGGGGATGTGTTTTTTACAACGGGTTCGATTTCTGGCTAGGAATGATTGACGCTGTTTTGGTGTTTATCAAAATCAGGCCAGACATTCCGTTGAGTATTGTTCGCTATAATCCTTATAGTTTGAGTTTTAATTTTTTACACTAAGTACCTACTTACTAAGTGGCAGGCAAGCATGCGGCCCGCCTGATGGTAAGCAGTCACCGCAGCCTATAGACGCTAGCAACACCAGAAGAATCACTAGCGCGGTGCCGACCCTTAAGACTTTAGATATAAAGTCTTTTGTGTCCGGTAATTTCATCAGCTACAGTGCCCTACACACCGGAACACAGCAATGCTTACACACTGCTGCTTGGCGGTTGAATATCTGACACTGCGGTGGAAATACCTGGACAGTTCCTTGCACTAGGAACCTAGGTACCACCTAATATAGTATTTTGCCATCCACGTTCAATTAAGAAATTCTCGTATAATATGCGAGTAAACATTGGATCCCTCCAATGATATTCCAATGAGTACAACTCGCGCTTGGTTGTAAGTCACACGGCAGCTTGATGATCCAAAGAGTTAACCGCACCGACCCAAATATACTGTTCTTATTATGTTCATTAATAATGTATACTTATTACAATAATTAAAATTCTGGTTCATGGGGATTCGGAATGTAGGTCGTTGACCGTCGCCGATCTGCGATCTGCCGCACGCGAGCCCGCCTCGTAGCGGTACTGACATGACAGTATCAAATACAAGACCTACCTACGACATACCATATATACCTACCTAAAACATCAGTCTTAATTACTGCCGAACACTTGGATTGGTCTGAAGACAACACAGCACTCGGGTAGGAAGCGGAGGCCGGTGACCGCGTGCCTCTAAGCATCTAACGCATCTACAGATTTGGAACAAATCAATTGTAATCGGTTCAATAAACTTCTTCATCCAGTCTAAATGTTCAGAATTATATTTCGCAAATTACAGCTTTTTCTTCTTTTTACTTTATTGATTGTGTGTGATCGACGGCACATCACGAGTCTCGGGGGGGCTCAATGATATTAGTAAAATATCATTGGGGTGGCTCGACATTTTACACTTTGGCACTAACGTCAGCTAATCCAAAACATTTCCACAATAGTAATAACGCAGCCGATTACATCGAGATATCTACTACCTAATAAAAACTAATAAATATATAATTAGATATATGTCACAACAAATAGTCTCTAGAAAAGACGTAGCCGCAATCGCGCCCATATCACAGACAGATTGGATCGAACACCTAGCAGAGGCAGAGCGCGCGCCCCGGCCCGGGCCACCCCTTGGCGGGCGGGCGGACTCTGTGTAAAAACTCTGTGAAAATATGCCTCTACCGATACTATAACACAATGATCTAAGTCTTATATACTATACGTCACCGATACTTAAGCTATATAGGAAGTACAGGATGTTGGATCAGTGTGCGGCGGCGGCGGCGGGCCCAGCGCGCTGAGCGCGATGCCCAGCTGGCCCAGGTAGTACGTGGACATCACCAGCACCTGGCGACACACAATATACTGCCTGCATTAATCAATCCGACGAAGTCGGAGATTTTATGCGAATAATAATAATAATATCTTGGGACAATCCACACACGGTCATCTAATCCCAAACTAGGCAGAGCCTGTACTATGGAAACCAGACAACTGATACTAATACTTATATACATTTTTTTTTTGTAAATACATACTTAAATATATAAATAACACCCATCGTTTACAAATGTATGCCATGTTACAACATTGTTACTGAAGTGAAGGATAATCGTACCCGGACTACCCGGCCAATCATGGGGACTCGCTAATGCAAGGAGGCAGGTACTTTTAAACCTAACGTTCTCCATGAAATTAATTTTGTGAACACTGAAATAAAATCAGATTTCCTTGCGATTGATGTTATGCGAGTGACCATTACGTCGCGCGAACAAAAATACATATAGTGGCGTCGGTCCGTATCCCAGAAAACTGATTGAGGATGGCACATTCAGCCCCGGATCTACCATTTTTTCGAACCGGGGTTGAAACTTGATAGTGACGAAACTATCAAGTTTCAACCCCGGTGGAACTCCCTTCAGCGCCCCCGATCCGGGACTGGGCACATTAATACAGCGTGATTTTTTCAGGTGAGCGAGGATGGCAGAATCCTACAAGTAATAAGTTTTAAAAACTAAAACCCGACTACGGATAAAATCGCCGTCTAATAATGTGATGTTATAATAGCCTATAACCAGCGGACAATCAAGACGCTTCTAACGACACCCTACTCAAATTATGTTAAGTAGATTAGAAGATATGCGGAAACAGATGAACATACTTACATACATACAAACATACATTCTTGTTAAAATCATAACCGTCCCTCCGTTCCGTAGTCGGGTAAAAATAGCGAAAAATAATAAAAGAGAACACTAAAATATTAAAACTACCTCATAGGATTTTTTAAAAATCAGTCTCGTTAATTCAGAAACAAAATTTACACTAAGTAATTTATTATTACACCATTTCATAGTGTCGTGCATGAGTATAAAATTTTGGGTAGGACTTACCAAAAATATGGAAGGAACCACATTAATATGGCAAGAATATTTTTTCAAAAGTCGGTGATAAAATTTTAACGTTCATTAAAATCGCGCCCGCATGTCTGGCGTATTTTTCGCTATTCATTATAGTTTTGGATATGTCCATTCACGGCCGCTCGTAACGTTCACCCGTACGATATTAGAATATGATATAGAGGCGCATAGCTCACCTGGTGGCAGGGCAGCGGGGCCGCGAACAGGCCGTACCCGAGCAGCGCGTCGGAGAGCAGGAAGAGCAGCGCCCCCGCGGCGGCGGGCGGGCCGCGCGCCGCGCCGCGCCACGCCATGGTGGCCAGCAGCGCGGCGTACGGCGGCACCAGCGCGCGCAGCGGCGCGGGCGGCGCCACCAGCGCCACGTAGCCCGCCGCCGCCGCGTACAGCGCCGCGCCCGCCGCCGGCCGCAGCGGCGCCCACCGGAACGCCGCCACGTACGCGAGGTGCGCGCCCGCGAACGCGGCCATGCCGCCCACCAGCCGCTGCGGCCACACGAGCAGCGCGTCGCCCAGCGCCGACAGCAGCAGCCCGCACGCCACGCGCCGCGCGTACCAGCCCCTGCGCCGAGAGACGATAATATGCCTTGATTCACCGTCACCGTACGCGGACGAAGCTGCGCGGGTCGGCTGGTGTCTTCTTGTTTATAAAAATCTCGTGTCACGGTGTTTGGGGACGCGCTCCTCCAAGATAAGGCTGTTTTACATGCAGGATGTTTATAATAATAATAAAAGATTCTTTATTTAAGTAACTAACTGCCGAACCTACAAACGTCAATTAAAGTTAATGATTATTAATCCATTTTTTGAAATCTGATTATTTCGGCACTCAAGCCCCATTGATGCTTAATACGCAGATTGTGAGTAGAGATAACAATTATCTTGTGTTCAATAATCGAAATTAATCTTATACGGCTCCGACAGTCGAAATAAATACATTTCAAAAAGTGACTTATTTATAATTAAAGTTAATTGGGGTTTGTGAGTGCGGCAGTGAGACTCACAAACAAAAACGAAAAGGTAACTTACTTCTAATTACAATATTCAAATACACCATTGATACGTAAATCATCGCCGCACCAGACCATGGGATATGGAGCAACAATGATTCACGTATCCACAATCCAGTCTATTTGCTATCATGTCCAGAATACTGTTAGGGCTGCTCCGCACCCTGCGCACCAGGGACGCACACCTCTTGCGCATAGTAGCGTAGAAGCAATCTACGTGTGCGTCCGCAAACATTCCAGATGCGCTACAGAAGCGAGGCAGCCACCAGCACCCTGAACGCGTTATTATATTGGATACGGAGGGCGTCGTAAGCTCTTCGCGTGTAATTTGCCCACAGGCTGCAAGTGTAAATTATGGGTGAACCGATTTGTATGAAATTTTGTGTGCATATCGGGTAAGTCTGAGAATAGGTCGTAAAGTATATTTCATGCCGCTATGTTAAGGTTAAGCAATCTAAAGCAATGCCATTAAATAGATGGGTGAATCGATAAGTATGAAATTTTGTGTGCGTATCGGGTAGGTCTGAGAATAGGTCATATAGTAGGTATATTTTATGCCGCTGATACCATGATTGACGAGGATATATAGAACGAGAGGAGGATGCAAGAGGAGAGGGAAAGGGGATTCGAGGAGGGGGTGAAGGGGTAAGGGAACGAGGAGTTAGGTGGAGCAAGGGAGGAGTGAGAGGGAGCAAGTTGGGAGAAGAGAGAGGGGGAGAGGGTTCAGAGATTGGACAACGGGGAGAGGAAGAAGGGGAGTGTGACGGGATCCGAAGCGGGAGGGGTAGAGAGAGAGGAGAGAAAGAGCATAGAATTAGATTTTTTTTTATAAGAGAGAGAGATGGAGAGATATAAGGGATGAGGGAGAAAAGGGGAGCAAAATGTAATAAAAGCAAGGGCGGAGCTGCGCGGGTCAGCTAGAAATGTAATACTTAACATAATGGATCCAACGACAATCACGCCCAGAACATTCAATATTACGTAGTATAGGATTCATAACGAGATGAATGAATGGTACCCATACCTACATATAACATGCATGATGGTAGTATGGTACCTACCTAACAGGTGATCGTTCATTGGCATGGCATGGACGGAGATGCTAGGACATCGATATATAGTTTAGATAGTATATCGATGTGCTAGGAGAAATAATAAAACCGCTTCTAAACTATGCAAATCTAGCTACCTACCACTTTCGCAAGAAAGTAGGTAAGTAATTGTGTGTATAACTAAATGCTAACATATCCGGAAATGGTCAAAAATGTAGTATTATACAAATAACCTCATAAAATCATTTCGGAGAGACAACATTCACAGAAATATAAACTTACATACATACGTTTAATTACTATTTGTTTACATAATGCGTAACATGTTTTCTTTTTGTTCAACAAAAACAATGTTGTCCTGTCGGACGGAAATAGTGATTCGTTACATTTTTCTTATCTTATCAATGATCATAAATCACGTAGCAAAGGCAGTGATCTTGAAAACAATGAACGCGCGACCGACAACCGTGATAACCGGTAAGGGTAAGCTCTGGGCGGGCAATGGATGGCCACCACTTACTTTATCAGCATAGATAATAGATATCGGAGCATTCACATGTAATCCACACCATAATCACTGAGATAAGCGATTATATGTATGGAGGGGATTTAGCGGGCATGTTCTCGCAGGATGCGATCCGTCCGTGCTAATCTAATGCGTAGAACAATCGTTTCCTAATGCAGTTACAGGACGATTAATTCAACAGATCTTAGAGCAGAGTATGTATAACTGTATATAGTATTAAAAGAACCAAACTAGGTTAACTTCCTCCGCCAACAGTCGATTTCCCTGATACGTGTGAACGGGGTAGGATCGGCAACACTGTGCCCGGATCATCCGGCCATCCGGATGATCCGTTGCTCGTAACGACCTGACCTGACCCGGAAATACAAACCTACGTGTACTCGTATCTTTAATAACACCTAATTCTAATTGATTTGTTTTTGTCTACGTTTGGGTATCTTTCTATTTTATGAAATCAAAGTAAATGTTGCCTTAACTTTGATTACAAGTATATTCATAGGTTGGAAACTTGTTCCATTAAACTTTCTTTTATTTACCCATTAATTATCAAATATATGTAAGGTAAGTATGTATCAAGTATATAGTGATTGGATTCTAATGAAGGTCAAAGAAAACTTACATGGATCCATCCGTCCGTCGCACGGATCACCTTAGTTATCAGACAATCACTCGGCCTGTATTGTCCTAAATAGTAAGGAACTACTACACAAAGTAACAGCTTTGTGTAGCTTCTCCCCATAGACGTAATGTTTCTCCCTCAAGTATTGAACACGTGATCTCTGGTTTACAAAGCGAGTTATTTCCCGCTGCGCCACATAGGTTTTTAACCCGTTAAACGTCAAGTCATAAGTTGGTCACCAACTTTGAGGTACCAACCAACACGGCATACAAGCTAAATAGTATCAGAGATTTAATTAAATGTCTCTAGTAAAATTCATTTTATGCGTTTAGTTTTTCCAAACGTTTTTATGCGTGTCGTAATGGCGGGCAGTGACGAGTGGTTGCTGTTGCGTTTGCAAGCTATCCGGTATAACTATAGGATTCCATATTATTATATCCATTGATGCAGGTGCAGGCATGTTTATGGCGGCGTGGTTTTTTACGACGTCACACACAGACAGTTTTTGTACAGTGAATTGGCAGGAGATCAGAGATGTACGTGTAAATAAATACCTAACAAATATACTTCTTGCCAGATTTGGGCTCGGTGGAGAAGCGTGCTAAGAGGCTTATTGGTGACGCAGAGTTAGTAGCGGCCAATTTACAAAGCCTAGAGCACAGGCGCAGAGTAGCCAGCTCTCGGTATTCTACGATAGGATGCATTTTGGACAGTGTGCGCAGGAATTTCATGACTTGATTCCACCATCCCCCTTCCATCATCGGACGACGAGACGCACGGCACGTACACACCCTTATGTGGTGAACGTGCAGTCAGTCCGGACTAAACGGTTTACTTCTTCATCGTATAATAAGGACAGCTAAGGACTGGAACTCAGTTTGTCTGCATCGGTTTTCCCGCCCGATTATAATGTAGGTGTCTTCAAGATTATATAGAGTGAATAGGCTTTTAATAAGCTAGTGTGTTTTCCCATCCTCGATTGCGTCGCCGCTTTCCATCAGGTGGGACTGCAGTCAAGCACTAGCTTATATGTAGTAAAAAAAAATGTGCGTGCGTGAAGTCCCTCCGCGCGGAAGAAGTGAAACTTCATTCTAGCTCTGTCTCATTCTATTCCCCCAGGAGCGCTGAACGTAAGTCGCTTAAGAAGTTTCACTTCATTGTGTCGGACTGACTGACTGACTCGGACTGACTGAATCCGAGTCAATCCCGGTCAGTCCCGCTCAGTCCCGCTCAGTCCCGGTCAGTCCCGCTCAGTCCCGGTCTGTCCCGCTCAGTCCCGCTCAGTCCCGGTCAGTCCGAGTACCACACCGTACCACACCGAACCACTCACACACACTCACCCACTCACGCTTAACGTATAACATTCAACGTCTAACGCATAACGTCTAACGCGTTAAATGATAATATTTTTGGAAGTCGCATAAGAAGTTTCACTTCAAAAAATTTATAACAATGATCTGACCCGTGACGCGTGGGGTGACCCGGTAAGAATGGCCCTTCCCATCTCCCATTGGGTGTCCGTAGGCGGAGGGAAAGGAAGAGAGAGGGAAAAAAAGAAGGCGGGCAGCGGAGCGTCTTTCTATTAGATTACCTACCTACCACCTATACTGCGATCCCCAAGACGCTTGCCAAGCCAGGGAGGGGCTCTAAGAGGCTCTAAGAGTGACGTCATCATTCAGCAGTGGACGCCGATGATGATGTGCATAGTGGTGCACGCCATGTAAGCGGTGCGGTAGAAGCGGGCGCTCACTGTGCGTGCGGCAGCGTGGCGTGGTGCAGCAGCACGAGCAGCAGCAGGCACAGCACGGGCGAGCACTTGGCGGCCACGGCCAGCGCGCCCGGCGCCGGCGCCTCGCCGCCGCCCGCGCCCAGCGCCAGGAAGTACACGCACACGCACTTGAAGAACAACACCAGCCGCCCGCCGCCGCCACCGCCGCCACCGCCGCCACCGCCGCCCCAACGCTTCATCTGGACACAACCACGCCGCGTCAACTAACGGAACTATAATAATATCCTCCTGACTCCTAACCCTACTGCCAGCAATAACGCAATACATAAACGGATATCGCCGGTCTCATTGGCGACGCTGAAGCTGAAGGGTCGTCCGTATGCGATGGGTCGCATACTTGCTACTGGTCGCTTGCTGGTGGCCCCAGCACCGAGTTTCATGTCGGCCCTTGTCAGTTTATGGAGGGCGCTGGCGCGATTATTGGGTGCCTGTAGTATGTCTTCTCTAATCAACAACATAGAGGCCGTGTTCGCGTGGGTGCCGTTTGTGGTGCTGTTGAGCTTGTCGTTCGCCCTGCCTTTTTAGTTGAAGTGTTGCAAGCGCTCTCCCCTAACCGCCCCTTTATGCGGTTGACTTTGCTTTGAGTAGACTACCTACACATAATGTACTTATTATGCGAATTAAACTAAGTACTTCTAAAATAAAAATACACTCTTATCCCAGTGAACAATGTCAGGAGTCACATAAACGCATATCTAGATAATATTAAACAGATATTGCAGGATGTTGCGTTGCAACGTTGGAATAGTATAAAAAATATCACTCACACCCAACACTCCCGTAACTACTCAACTGATCTAACCCGAATTCGCGAAAATGCCACAGATTCTGTTAATTTATGCAATAATTATTTTTCTGAGGTAGGAAAAGTACTAGCTAACAATATACTTGATAAAATTGGAGACACGCAGGATTCGCTAGCTGCCAATATTAAACTTCCAAAATCTCCTGCTCACTCTCTTTTCCTGCACCCATGTGATGTCCAAGAAATTACTACTATTGTCCAGAGTTTCAAAATTGACTGACACCCTGTATATGTATTTATAAACTAGCTCTATGTAGGTATCAGGGGCGTAGCTACCGCCGTATCATATAGGGGCCCGGGCTACAGGGGAACCGATACCGAACATGTGTAAGCAACAATTCTTAAAATCCATGTTCTCACATAATCTCTTAGGCCGTACCATCATTTGGGCCCCCCAACAAAGGCAAGCTACGCCACTGGTAGGTATGTTAATTGTGAATCATTTTATTGTACTCGAAGTTCGGATATGTTCCTGATCTAATGGAAAATATACGAGCTTCGATCTGCGAGCTTGATAGTTGCATACCTACCTACTATAGTCTATTACGTCTTCGTGTTTCGACCGTTCTGTGTCGACGACCGACGTGATTACCACCGGGGTTATTTATGTCGTGCAGTACAGCAACAGTGATCAATCAATAAGGTATATTTATTTATAGGAGGATCCTCCGACCGAGCGAATTGTGATGCTCGGTCAGAGCCGAAGCCCCCAGCAGTAATCACGAAGTCACGGCAGGTAAAACAACAGGTTGTGTTCTCTCTGATGTAGAAAGTAGTTTGCTGAAGTAGGCAGTTACCACCTGGAAGTCCCCTTGCATTTGTGACGACACTCCCCCGATTTCCGTGTTACTAGCGTCCGTGTCCACAATAAATCTTCCTTCTCTACTTGGGTAACCCAATAAAGGAGTTTCACAAAGTCTTTGCTTAAGTTCACTGAAAGCATTCTCACAATTTGGGTCCCAGATGAAATTAAGTTTATCCTGTTAATGGATGTAATGGTTTTGCCACGTCTGAAAAATTCTTGATGAAGCGTCTATAGTAACTGCATAGCCGCAGGAATGCTCGTATTTCTGTTTTATCTTTCGGAACAGGCCATTCCCGGACAGCATTTATCTTTTCAGGGTCGGTTTTTACTTTGTCCGCCGAGATGTCCTAGGTAACTAACCTCCGTCTGAAAGTTCATTGGACTCAGTTGTAGACTTGCTTCACGGATCCGGGTAAACATTTTCTCTAGATTCTTCAGGTTCTCCTTGAAGTTGCGTCCAGCGTATCATCAATTCGCGGCAGGGGGTAACTGTCCTTTTTCGTGACATTATTTAGCATGCGGTAGTCACACAAAACCTCGTACCGCCGTCCTTCTTCTTGACTTGCACCATAGGTGATGAGTATGGTCTTGTAGAGCGTTCGATGATCTTGTTTGCAGCCATGTCTTTAATCATTTCTGCTACCTCAGTTTCCTTTGCCCATGGTATACAACGAGGTCTCTCTCTTCTCTCTTCACAAGCGCTGCCCTACCGTAGCTATTTCCGGTTGCAAAAATAGCCTTGAACTAGCTCTTTGGATTGCTGCAGTTCTGATGACAGGTATCGTCGAAATCGGTTCAGGTACATTATTCTTTGGCATCTTCCGATCACGCTATTCTTCTTTAGATAACTACTTACTTCATTACTCAGGCTTAAAATACCCCTGCGGTTTCTTTTGTCTTTCAGTAATGTTTTTGCAATGATTACGAGTATCTGTGTGTGTGATTGCCGGAGTCTTCTACAATATCAAATTTGTTTGATTTGATCCTCTGAGGGAATTTCATTGTTAGGTACTAAATTTTCTGATCTCGGCTAGTACCTATGGGATCTTTTGGGTGGACCTTTAATACTCGTTTATCAATATCCAAAATGCATAGTTAATTTTCTAAGAAGTCCAGGCCGAAAATGCAACATCCGTAATATTAGCGATAATAACTGTGTGGATGTACTATCGCGGACACGAAACGGTGTACCAGTTTTCAATCAAAATCGTTTGAACGACGTTACGTGCGCTTACCTTGTCCGCATGTATTTTGGGCCGGCTCGTGTAAGCGCATATAGTCCTAAAGGTGATACACCGCTTGTGACCGCGAGGGTATGTTCGACCATCAATATTAGTATCTACGTCTGTGTATCACCGAGGTCGAAGACTGGCTGGCCGGCTGCAGTTCGAAAGCGGCATGGTTGGGATCGTGTTTTCCACATTGCGGTACGTTTCAGTAGCTCTGGTCAAACTGCACATCTGATTGTTTAATGTGCCTCCGATGGACAAACAGACTGTTTCCATTGCGAACTTGAGTAATGGTGATATGGATACCGTTATCAGCCAGCACCGGCCCCGCGGCCGCAAGTGCCGCATGTGCCCAATGTGCCGATGCGACAGCCACGACGGTTTTAGTGGATCCCACCATCCCACATACCCCGGTTACCCCGCACAGGTCCCGATGACCTATCGAAGGTTTCCCCCGCGTCAACAAAAACAAAAGGTCCTTTATCCGGTTTTATTCAACCTTACCTGGTTGAATATTTACATTTATGCAAATTTGTAAATGAAATTGTTTACATTTCTTTTTTAAATTTCGGTTTTGTATTTTACCTTCGTAGGTTTGTAAGTACGTATACTTTGTAAAATAAAAGTATAATATGAAGATAATCAAAAGGTAATGAACTTTGTGTATGACCTAGAACTCTGAACTTTGATTAGGTAAGTACCTATAATATTTATTTACAGTCTTTGATTATATTTAATCAATTTAATCAACGTTTATAGTTAATAATAGAGAGCGAGTTATTCTATACAGTCTACTTGAAACACATAGGAAAGCAGTAATAAATAATAAATTGCACGAAGTTTGTACTAACCAGGTCAACGGGAGAAATCATAGTAAGTAGTAGTAGCTCTGCGCAGGGTTACACTTCCTGTCCTGCTCGCTTGCTACTGGTTGCTCTTGGGTTGCTCGTGTCAATACAGGAGTTACAGGATATACATGTACAACAAAACAAACCAACTGCGCAATAATGCGCTCCATGCGCTATTTCCGCTAATACCAAACTCAGCGGTGCGGCGCGGCGCGGCGTGTCTAGAGACGACTTCGGTGTGGACTGTTTGTGTTGTCCGTCCGTCCGTCGTCGCCGCGTCACCGTCCGACCAAGTCCACCACCCCGCGGGCCGCGGACCGCACATTACTCTCATAATGGAGCGCACAAGGCGTTGTGGCTCATTTTAGCACCAGGTCAAGAATAAAAATAAATGTTTGTTTTCATCTTCATCAATACGAAAAACGAGTTATACGTAAACATTATGCTAATAATGATAAAAACACACATCTGTCGTATATATTTCGGGAAATAGACTGTCTATTCTTTTTAGTTGGATTACAAAAGTCGTTCAAAAATGGATGCGGATTTTGAATAGTTAGTCAGAGTTTACTCTGAGGTTACTAATAGGTACCACAGTCTAATACTATTCTATCCAAATGAAAAATCTTAAATCTATGATCATATCTGATAATATTGTGTACTTATCACATTTTAATTTAGGTACTTATATGGTTTTTGGACGATACAAATGAATCTTTGCCAAATACCAATGCACTACACAGCCAGCGTAGTACTTATTACTTCCATGCAGCCAGCACAGAGGGCCTAGACAAGATGCAATCTGAAGTAAGTACTTATATGTAATTGTATTCCGCTCTTAGGTTACAAGCGCGGTTACTTTGTGCTGACATAGGATAAGTTACTAGTTTTAAGTAAACGCTGTAAATTATATACACTTCAATAAATGACATCAAACTGGAAACATGTCTTTTAAATAACACTTCGTCTATACCAAGATCACACAATATCATATGGCGACCTACTGCCACTTACCATGGAGTTTCAAATCTAAATAATTTACAAAGAATTGTAGAGCCATTATATAATTACGGTGATAAACCTGTAAAATTAAAATATAGACTACAAAAAGCCAATGCCGATGCTAAGCAAAATTTATTAGATTATAATCTAATATAATAATAATAATCTAATATTATAATCTAATATAATTATTTCTTAGTTCCTTATAAGGAACTAAGAAAATGTATGTATGATAATAATTCAAACCCAATTGTTTATAGGAAAGGAGATTTAATTATGTTACAAAACCAAACTGGTACAAAATTAGACAGTATTTACACAGGTCCTTATATTGTAATTGAAGATTTGCCACCCAATGTTAAGATATCGTCGTTGCGCGTGCAAAACCGCGTAAAATACCGCGTAACAGCAAAAGGCGCAAAATTGAAACATCGCGGTGACAGATTCTTGATGCGGATTTGCATAAACTAGATTTGACAGAATTCGAATTAGCGAATAGGAATTCACCATTTTTACCATCGATATACTATACCAACAAGATTAGCTGTTACGGCCCGAAAAGTGGTCACGAAAATAGAGAGGCTGTCGCTTATTTCAAATTAGTACGAGCCAGGGGCGTATTTACCCTAGGGCCAAGGGGGCCATGGCCCGGGGCGGCAGGCTTCGAGGGGCGGCGCAAGCCGCACCTCGCTTAGCTATCTGCGTCTTTCTTTTTGGTTTTATATGATTGAAGGATTAAAAAACCTACATGATTAACTTAAACTAAAACTCATTTGATTAAACCAGTCGGGAATCCGGGATGTTTCACTTTCAACGTTGTTGCGCGTGTAGTTTTTGTACATATCCAGCGAGAGACGGTGGGGCGGCGCAGGCCACGGCGTTGGTGACTATTTGTTGACTATGTGGTGACCGTCAGCCCGCCGCCGCCTGCGCCAGGCGTTTTCAATAAAATTAATGAAGCGACTTCAATCTTCAATAGTTTACCTACTACGAGTATCTATGTACCTAATGGGACTTTGCTTTTCGTTGGAACTCAAAAATATTTTTTGCATTGTTATTTGGAATTAATTCCAAAATGCGTATTAATCTATTAACAGAAAACTATTCTAAAAGTTCGGGTTATACGAACAGTTTGAAGCTTAGAGGCTATTTTATTTCCTTGGAAAGGACAGACTTAAAGATAATAATAGGATATTCCTCTGTAAGTATTGTATTGTCATGTTAACAGCCGGCCTATTAGAGAAGCTTAGAGTCACACAACGAGCTATAGAGGGAGCTATGCTCGGTTTCTTTGCACGACAAAATCGACGATTAGCCGAACCAAGCATCCGAAAAACCAAGGTCACCGACATAGCTCTCAGAATCTGCAAGTTGAAATGGCAATGGGCTGGCCACGTCGCTCGAAGAACCGATAACCATTGGGGAAGAAAGGTTCTCGAGTAGCGACCACGAACCGGAAGACGCAGCGTTGGTAGGCCTCCCACTAGGTGGACAAACGACATTGTGCGCGTCGCAGGTAGCCGGTGGATGCCAGAATAGCCAGTTGTCGTACATTGTGGCGTTCCAAGGGGGCCTATGTTCAGCAGTGGATGTCTTCCGGCTGGTGATGATGATGATGATGTTATCAACATGTAAAATCATAATATGATGCGGCCAATGGTCACTTTTAGAATAACTAGAAAATAAAGAATTATAATTTTATTATTATTATCTGATATAGACTACTACGTATTTCAAAAAGATTGGTGGAGTAGCATTTGCTGATTCCTACTATATGGCTAATCCGGCACTGCCCGAAGCAGAGAGTGAATGCCATAAAACTCAAAGTAAACCCGACTGATCTGACCTGATCTGTTTGGTCTATCGAAAAAAAAAATGTAAATCTGTGCTATTTTAAATTCTAGTTTCTTATCCCAAACTAATGTACGGGGCGGCAAATTCTAATGGCCCGGGGCGCCAAATTCTTAAATACGCCTCTGGTACGAGCCGACAACAGGATGTATCGAAATTCCTTATTGCGCGTTTATAAACTGTCCAAATAATATAATACTTATCGTAATACTAAAATTGCAGATGGGGAAATTTTTTTTCGTTTCGTTTTCTTATTACTACTAGTTTAAATAATAAATATAAGTAAGATATCATTATAATACGAAATAAAAATTATTTATTTGATATTTTCTCCGCTAGAGACTGACAAAATTAATGTTGCCGATAGGCGTGTCGCCACTGTCTATACGAAACTGTTAACTACACGTCATTACCATAATAAAAAAGTTAGTTCTCATTTTTGCCACCAGCACGGATAAGTTTGTAAGTCAGTACACACACAATGGAAACACACCTGTTTTGAACCTTATTTTATAGTGGTTAAGATTTTCTTTTAAATGAGTACAGTCAAAACAACTACTTTTTTTCGTATAATTTTGGCGGTTTTATTGATTTTTCTTTGTCTCCGATGTAAAGGTTTTATGTGCCAACATTACATTACATTGTGCCCGTCACCTTCGACCACGTCGACGTTACCAGGCTGCTGAAGGATATCAACATGCTAAAGGCAAGTCTGGCAGAAGTGCAGTTCAGATTGGAGGCATCAAACACCACCATAAGTGAACTGCGAGCCGAAATAGTGTCATTGCGTGGCGCTGTTTCAGAAAGTAGGTCACACGAGGTATCGAATGTGAACACACGACGCGGGGCGCAAAATGCCTCCATCGGCAGTTTTAATGCGTCGCCGGCTGTTGCCACGGCGCGCGATGCACGGCGCCCCGCCGCCCGCGCCGCCGTTGCGCCGGAGCCGTCCCGCGTGAGCACGTCAACTCCTCAACGTGCTTACGCCGCCGCTGCTGCCGCACCACCACCGAAGCGGCCGACAACACAGGGGGAGAAGCAGAGTTCTCACGAGCCTATTCGTGGGGCTGCGCCAAAGGGTCCGAGGAGGGACCAGTGCGACGAGGAAGGCTTCGTCAAGGTGCAGAGGAAGAAGAGGAAGCCAGCCAACCGCAATAAGTGCGGCATCGCACCGACGGGACCAAATCATCTGTTGCGTCCGGCTATCCCTGCGACGCTGCTGTATGTGTCCAGGCTGCACTACTCTACGAAGGTCGAAGACATTGTAGAGTACGTCCGTGTGAAGACCAAGCTCACCTTGAAGGTCGAACGGTTGGAGTCCCGCCACAGCGTGAATTTTAATTCCTTTGTGGTGAGAGTGCCGACCGAACAACTGTCGACTTTCGCTAAAGAAGAGTTTTGGCCGAGGGGTGTCTTATTTCGTCGATTCCGTGGACGGATACCGAACACCGCGCGCGACACGTCTACTGTTTTGCGTGTTTAATTATAAGTTTTATAATATAATATGTATGTTAGTCTATAAGGTATTTGTTGTATGGGCCATTAGATGCCTGAAATAAAGAATTTATTATTATTTATTGTTGTTTCAAAATCTTTTCTCCTTTGGAAAAGGGGTAAAAACTAACACACGGGTCTTGACCAAGTGTGTCAGCTATGATGATGATGTTGAAGGTAAGAATTTACGTGTGAGACGACACGTATTAAGTATTACGGCTTTTTGTATGAGTGAGAGAGTAGTTTTTGGCATTTGAAGTGTGTTGAGGTTTGATTGAAGGGTTTTTGGAATTACTCCAGTCGTGGAAATAACTATGGGTATAATTTTTGCTGTATCTACCTGCCATTGTCTTTTAATTTCCGTTGCCAAATCAATATACTTCGTCATCTTTTCTGTATATGTTGTAAGGAGATTGTGTGTGTTGCAAACTGCTATATCTATGATAAATACTGTTTTGTTGATTTTGTCTAGTACTGTAATATCTGGTCGGTTAAAATGTATAGTTTTGTCAGTGATTATTGTTCGGTCCCAGTATATCTTATAAAAACTATTTTCTAAAATGGTGTTTGGTTGATATTTGTAATATGCTACTTTTTTGGAAATAAATGTATGTTTGTGTGCTAGATTCTGGTGAACTATTGCTGCAAGTTGATCATGCCGATGTTTATAGTCAGTTTGGACTATAGACTTGCATGCTCCAGTGATATGTTGTATTGTCTCAGAGCTGCTATGGCAGCGTCGACATAAATCAGATGTTATAGGTGCACGGATGATGTGTTTTTGATAGTTGCGGGTGTCTATTACCTGGTCCTGGATTGCCATTATAAAGGCCTCCGTTTCTGGAAAAAGTTCTCCACGCTGTAGCCACTCGTTCGACGCATCCTTGTCGACGTGTGGTTGCTCAAGATCAGCGAAATGCCTTCCGTGGAGTGACTTTTGGGACCATAACTCAATTTTTTGCTGCCGGCTTACAAAATGTTGGTTTATTTGTGTGCTTTTATCTTGTAGGTTAAGAGGAGTCAGCTTCATGTCTATATCAGTAACGTATTTATGGAGTGGCGTTTTTTCTGCTTTGTTGTGAAAATATGTTCGAAGTTTGGTTATTGTGTTGTTATGTAGGTTTCGGATGTCAATGATACCTTTTCCTCCATCTCGTCGTGGTAGTGTAAGACGTTGTGTGCATGATTTTGGATGGTGTTTTCTGTGTGTAGTCATGTGTGTATTAATCATACGTTGAAGCTTCGTTAAATCAGTTTGAGACCAGTTTATAACGCCAAACGAGTAAGTGAGAATTGGTATCGCATAGGCGTTTATGGCTTTGGTGCTATTGCGTGAATTTAAATGTGTTCTCAAAATTTGGTTAAGTCTTTGCTTAAATTTCTTTATTAATTCTAATTTTGTTTGCTTTTGCAAGATTTGTCTTGATTGACGAAATCCTAAGTATTTGTATGTGCTGTCATCGACCATAGACTCTACTTGTTCACCACTGTCAAGTGTATATGTATTCTGCTGTGTTTTTCCGCGGACAATGGAGTGTATTTTACATTTGTCTACCCCAAATTGCATATGTATGTCTGTGGAGAATGATTGTGTGATGTCTGCCAGTTTTGTGAGTTCGGTGTTGTTGGTTGCGTATATTTTAATATCATCCATATACATCAAGTGTGAAAGCGTATGATGAGTGTTATTATGTTTGAGTTTAAATCCGGTATTAGTACCGTTGAGTAGTTCTGACAAAGGGTTCAGTGCTATGCAAAACCATAATGGACTGAGGGCATCTCCTTGGAAGATTCCTCTTTGTATTTTAATCGATTCAGTAGTTAGCGGTGTATTATTATGAGTTAGCTTTAGTTTTGTTTTCCATTGGTGCATGGTGTTTAATATAACGGCTTTTTGAATAAGTATGAGAGTGTGTTTAGGCATCTGAAGTGTATTGAGGCTAGTGTGGAGAGTCTTTGGGATAACACCTGTTGTCGAGATTATGACTGGTATGATTTTTACTGTGTCTATTTGCCATTGTCTTTTAATTTCGGTCGCTAAATCTACGTACTTCGAAACTTTCTCTGTATGTGTTGTTAATAAATTATGTGTGTTACATACTGCAATATCTATGATGTAAACTATTTTATTGATTTTATCTAACAGTGTTATGTCAGGTCTGTTATAGTGTATTGTCTTGTCTGTTATTATTGATCTGTCCCAGTAGATTTTAAATAGATTATTCTCCAGGATTGTACTAGGTTGGTACTTGTAATAGGCTATTTTTTTATCAATAAAGTTGTATTTGTGTGCTAGGTTTTGGTGTACTATTGCTGCAACTTGGTCGTGCCTATGCTTATAATCAGTTTGGACTATAGACTTGCACGCACCTGTTATATGCTGAATTGTTTCAGAACTACTGTGACAACGGCGACATATGTCTGTAGCTAGATTGGGTGTGCGGATTATGTATTTTTTGTAATTACGGGTGGGTATAACTTGGTCCTGGATGGCCATTATAAAAGCCTCAGTCTCCGGGAAGAGCTCACCTTGCCGCAGCCATTCGTTCGACGCAACCTTGTCGACGTGAGTTTGCCTTAAATCAGCTAGGTGCCTACCGTGAAGCGACTTTTGGGACCAAGTATCTATTTTCTGTTGCCTACTTATCACTTGTAAATTTGATTGTGTACTTCTGTCGTGTAAGTTCAGTGGAGTTAGGGTGATGTCCATGTTAGTTATATATCTGTGTAGCTGCGATTGTTCTGATTTAGTGTGAAAATACTTTCGGAGTTTAGTTATTTGTTCGTTGTGTATATTTCGGATGTCAATTAAACCTCTCCCTCCATCTCGGCGTGGTAACACGAGGCGTTGTATACATGATTTGGGATGATGTTTCCTGTGGGTGGTCATGTGTGTATTAATGATACGCTGGAGCCTTATTAAATCTGATTGAGACCATTTAATAACGCCAAATGAATATGTAAGTGTTGGTATTGCGTATGTGTTTATTGCTTTGATTATGTTTCGTGAGTTTAATTGGGATCTCAAAATTTGATTCAGTCTAAGTTTAAATTTCTTAATCAATTCCAGTTTGGTTTGTTTTTGGTGTATTTGTTTGGATTGGTGGAAACCTAAGTATTTGTAAGTGCTACCTTCGTCCATAGGCTCTACTTTTTCACCATTGTCCAGTGTGTATGTATTATGTTGTGTTTTTCCGCGGGATATGGAGTGAATTTTGCATTTGTCTACTCCAAACTGCATTTTTATGTCTGTAGAGAATGATTGTGTTATATCAGCGAGCTTTGTGAGTTCAGTGTTATTAGTTGCGTACAATTTTATGTCGTCCATATACATTAAATGTGTAAGTGTATGATATGCGTTATTATGCTTTAGCTTAAATCCGATAGTAGTGCTATTAAGCAAATCAGACAAAGGATTTAGAGCCAAGCAGAACCATAATGGGCTAAGAGCATCTCCCTGAAAGATACCCCTTTGTATTTTTATCGGTTCAGTAATTAATGTAGTATTATTGTAATTTAGTTTTAATTGGGTTTTCCATTCCAACATGGCCGCATTGAGAAATAAAGTTAGGTTTGGATGAATTTTATAATGATTTAGAACGTGAATCAGCCAACTGTGGGGGACAGAATCAAACGCTTTTTTATAGTCTATGTACATTGTGTGGATGTTTCTGTTTCTAGTTTTAGCTTGTTTCATCACTATTGCATCTATAGTTAGCTGTTCTTTACATCCTTGGCTATTTTTCCTACATCCTTTTTGCTGTTCTGCGAGTATGTCATATTGGATTAGGTGTTTATATATTATCTCACTTATACATCCTGTCATGATTTTATATATAGTTTGTAGGCATGTGATTGGTCTGTAATTTGCGGGATCCTTTGCATCAGATCCCTTCGGTATCATGTATGTAATTCCATGTGTAATAAATGCAGGCATTGTGTGTGGTGATATTATGAACTGGCATATGTGGTTGTGAATGAATGGATGAGTACAAGTGAGTTTTTTGTACCAGTAGTTATGTATATTATCTGTTCCAGGTGCTTTCCAATTATGTGACCGTTTCACAATTTGAGTAAATGTGTCTATTGTTATGTTTTCAAAGTCCATTTGGTTTACGTGTGTAGTGTCAGATATTTTATGTAGCCAGTCGGCATTTATATTATGGTGTACAGGGTTCTCCCATATGTTTGCCCAGAACTGGTGTAAGTGCTGTGCAGATGGGGACCCTGAGGATGGTGTTATATTGTTTTGTTTATTATCAGCTATATTTCTATAGAAGAGTTTTTCATTGTTAGTAAAAATAGAGTTCTGCTGTTTTCGTTTCGTACAGGTTAAGTATCTTTTTAGTCTACTCGAGGTTGCATTTAATTTTTGTTTTAGTGTGTCGAGAAAATGTTGTGGCTCTGTGTTTGATTCCTCGTGCTGCGTGTGAGTTTTATATTTAATTTTTATTTCTTCCACTGTATTTACTACTCTACGGTTTCTATTTCCTGCTACATATTGTGTCAGTCTACCTATTTCTAGTCTATACTTTTCTATTTTCTTTTCCATTCGTCTTTGCCAATTTGGTTTTTTATCACGACTGCTTTGAATATTAATTTCCTGTGACCTAAACTTTGTGCCATTACAGGTGGCTGCTGTAAAAGCCGCTGAATATATTAATGTGTGCAGTGTGTTAAAATCCATGTTGTTGTTTAAGTATTTTGGAAGTATTGTGTTATTCAAATGTTGAACTATCTGAGATAGTCTACGCGACGATTTTTGTTTCGGAATGTAAGGCCTTGATTCTGGAGATATTTGACTAAAACGTAATATTGCTTTATTGAGTTCTGTATCTATGTTATTTTCTTCTAATTCGTTATTGTGCTCATCAAACAAATTGTTTTCATGTTCTGTTATGCGTGTCTGTATTTGTGTGTCGATTGAATTGAGATCTGCTGTGTGTGTTTGTGTGTTATACGAAGTTTCACCTAAACTAAAATTTTGTTCTAGATTAATTTGGCTATCAGTACACTCCATAAGCTTTAACTCTACTTCTTTTCTAATTTCCTCAAGTCTTTGTGTGTTTACCGTCTTATTATTAAAAATAAATCTTCTTTGGTCTGCGAGTCTTTGTTCTGTAAGGTGCGATAGTTGTGGGTACCGTTCTATAAATAGTTTATATAAATTTTGGCGGTAGGCAGTCTTGTTTGTTTCTAATTCAGTTACTTCGTAATAAAATCGAACGATATCTTCATTAATTTCGTTTGACCATTTCATTCGAGTTGAATATGTGGTACGTGGAGAGTTATCATGATCTAGAGGGCGCTGCTCTCCCGTTTACTCAAGCTCCGTATTCAAAATTGTTTTAAAAATATATAAAGTCAATAAATGGTGAATAACAGTGTTAAACAAGATCATAAGTACCTAAAATCCGTGCATGGACGTTATTTAACAAAAGTATAAGTGTACAGTGCAAATATGAGAAGTGGAAAGTTTGATACAGCATTATACTTACAAACTTATATTTGACGCAAACTTAGTGAAATTGTAACAATAAACACTTAATACAAATCTCAAAAGTGTCAATTAACTTTATTACAAACAGCTATCTTAGTGAAAGAGTGATCATATGGAAAGTGGCAATAATTTCTGTTCATTAATACATCTACCCGAATGTAATTATGAATTAAAAAACGCATTCAGTGGTTAGTAGTTCAACATTTCGCATAATAGCAAACAAGCAGCGTGGCGTATTGTGCAAGTCGTCGCTCTTGAGATTGTGAGGTTGGGGTTTCGAATCCTTGCAGCCGTTGTCTTTTTGTGAATACAATACAGTTCTAAACTAATTCATCAATGAAGCAAATTACTTACCTATTCGGTAAAGGGCGAGTCTGGTGAATAGATTTATCAGCATATTAATTGATTAGAGGTGCGCAGAAACAGTCCTTCAAAATGCCGACAATCTGTGCTGGATGCAATAATAAAATACTTCACAAATATCATATTAATTGTAGTCTATGTGCTTTACCCTACGATCTACTTTGTGCTAATGTCACTGAAAAACGCTTCAGTACAATGTCTTCGGAACAGAAAAATAGTTGGAAATGTCAAGGTTGTCGTAATAAAGTACCTAAAACAAGCAACATTAACACCCCTATCCGGCATGTACAGGCCCTAGATGAGGTTAGTGCCCCTTGTGATAAGTCTCCTTCACCCAATTACGTCACATCCAGGGTAAGGTCACACACGGCACAACTGCATACAGATGCATCCGGGGAAACCGGTTACGTGACGGCACAACAACTGGGCGCAATGTTTGACAACTTTAAGCTGGATATCACGTCTCTTATTAAAACAACAATAACTGAAGTGGTCGATAAAAAAATGAATGTAATATCCCAACAAATTCAATCATTCCAGGAGTCTTTGTCGTTTTTTAATGATCAATTTGATGCTATGAAAAACAGGTTAGATGAAAACACTATCATTGTAAAAAAGTTGCAAACGGACAACTCTCGTTTGGAATCCACTGTAAAGGATCTGGCAACCAGACTAAACCTAGCTGAACAGCACTTACGCGAATGCAACGTTGAGGTCAATGGCATCCCTGAGCATCGCACGGAAAACCTAACAAACTGTTTTTCTCAACTAGCTAGCACAGTCAATGCACCGATTGCAGACAGCGACATCTTACAAGTGACTAGAGTTGCCAAGTTTGATAAAAGCAGTGATAGGCCTCGCACCGTGATCATAAAACTTCGAAGCCCGCGCATGCGTGATACTCTCCTTGCTGCTGTTTATAACTTTAATAAAAAAAATCCTAAAGATAAACTCAGCTCCAACCATCTGGGTATTGGTGGAACTAAGACCCCTGTCTTCGTACAGGAGCACCTAACACCTGCAAATAAATCTCTTCACGCAGAAGCAAGGAAAAAGGCTAGAGAGTTGAATTACAAATTCACATGGGTTCGTAATGGACGAATCTACGTACGCAAGAATGAGACCAGTCCCGCAATATTCATCCGCTGTTCTGATAATGTTAAGTCCCTAGCGTAGATTATTTAACTTTTTGTAACTGCAACAAAGTTTTGGTGTTAACTCTATTATAATGCTCACCATATATTATCAAAACGTACGTGGAATGAGAACGAAAACGAATGAAATTTATCAGAACATCTTGTTAAGCTCCTATGATATTATTGTCTTGACCGAAACTTGGCTCAATTCGAGTATTTCTAGCAATGAATTTATCGACTCGAGGTATACTGTTTATCGCAGAGATCGCTCATCATCAGAAAGTCTTAAAAAGGACGGAGGAGGCGTGTTAATCGCTGTTCTGAACACTATTCGGTCACGCCGGATTTTTAATTGGGAAACTGGGTGTGAAGACTTGTGGATAGTGATCGACACCATAATAAATAAGATACCAACTAAACTTGCTATATGCGGGATTTACATACCTCCTCAGTCCAAAATAGCGACTTACACTTTGTTTATTGATAGCGCCCATAACATACTCAGTCAGGCTGATAGTGTTGTTGTCTTTGGTGACTTTAACCTAAGCAATATCCAATGGAAGGAGGCACCACATCATACTTATACAATTCCAGAGAGCTATGTTAATAGTGTTGAATGTGCTATGGTTGATTTTATAAACGTGAACCATCTCTATCAATATAATAATGTTGTAAATGTTAACAATAAGATTTTAGATTTGGTATTAAGTAATGTGCCTGATGTATTTGTTGCTCAATCGGTTGACTGTTTAAGTAAACTTGATCCTTATCACCCCAGTATTGTATATTGTATCGCAAATGTTGACTCGCCCAAACTAACTAATAAAAATACTCAAATTTGTAACTATTTTAAGGCAGACTATGAAGCAATTTTGAGTGAGTTAAGGAACATGGACTGGTCTTTAAAATTTTCTAATTGCAGTAGCACAGATGATATGGTCGATATTTTCTACCAAGTTTTAAAAACGTTAATAGAGTTGCATGTCCCAAGATACAAAGCTAAGAGAATGAAATATCCCGTATGGTTTACACCTACACTTATTCATTTACTTGCAGATAAGGATAAAGCTAGACTAAGATACCGAAAATATAACAATCCTCATGACAAAATTGAATTTGAAATTTTACGTGATAGGTCCAAATTACATCTAGAAAAGTGTTATAAAAAATACGTTAATAAGATCGAGCAGTCATTTACCTACAAGCCTAAAGCATTTTGGCAATTTGTGAACAGTAAGCGCGGTGGAACATCTGATCTTCCGGAAAATATGCACCTAAATGACTCCTCTGCCAAGTGTGGGCCCGATATAGCGAACCTTTTTGCGTCTCACTTTTCTTCTGTTTATACTAATTCCACTTCTATTCCGTATTTACCTTTTCCTACATTCCATGATAACCTATCAAATATACAGCTTACTGAAAATGAAGTCTTGACCAAACTAAATAACCTTGACGTTAGTAAAGGATCTGGCCCGGATGGCATGCATCCTATATTTTTTAAAACAGTTGCAGCCGGAATAGCTGTCCCGTTGACTGCCATATTTAACCGTTCTCTATCAGATGGCGTATTTCCTGTTCATTGGAAGAAAGCCAATATCGTACCTGTTTTCAAAAAAGGCGACAAATCGGATATAAAAAATTATAGACCCATAGCCATTCTTTCATGTTTGTCAAAAATATTTGAATCCCTCGTGTATCCCATAGTAAATTGCTATCTTGACAAATATATTACTTCTCATCAACATGGATTTAGAAAGGGGCACTCTGTGCAGACTAATCTAGTAAGTTTCGTCTCTAGTCTTTCTGAGAATATTGATCAAGGTCATCAAATTGACGCAGTGTATACTGATTTCAGCAGTGCATTTGACAAAGTTAGCCACGATCTACTTCTGCAAAAACTCAAATTTTATGGCATTCATGGCTCAGTATTGAAATGGTTTGCTTCGTATTTAGAGGATAGGTCTCAAGTAGTCGTTGTTAAGGGTTACGAGTCTCATAGTTTCCATGCAGTCTCTGGAGTACCACAGGGCTCGCATCTAGGGCCTTTACTCTTTATAATCTATATAAATGATATCGTCAATCACATACAATACTGTGATTATGAACTTTTTGCTGATGACTTAAAGATATTTAGGAAAATAGTTACAACCGATGATGCTGCACTTATTCAGCATGATATTGATGAAGTCACGATGTGGTGTAATAATAATAGTATGGTGTTGAATCCTAGCAAATGTTCATACATACGTTATACTCGTAAATCAAATCCTATTATCTCAACTTATAATTTACAGGGCACTATATTACAAGAGGTAAAAGAGATTAGAGACTTAGGCATAATCATTGATAGTAGACTAAAATTTACCCCTCATTTGGACGCAATAGTTACCAAAGCATCGCAAATGCTGGGGTTCGTATTACGCAACTCAAAACACTTCAGTAATAACGCTAAAACCATTTTGTATAACGCTTTAGTGCGTAGTCAGCTAGAATACTGTAGTGTTGTGTAGAATCCTCAGTATAGCGTACATTCTCAACGTCTTGAAAGTGTCCAAAGAACGTTTACCAGGCGACTTGCCTTCGCTACTCAAGGCATTTCCCACAGATGTCCATATGACGAACGCCTATCCTTTTTTGGAATGCATAGTTTGCGTGACCGACGCATGTTGCAGGATATGACATTTTTACATAAATGTTTTAGCGGCTCTTTTAAATGTGAAATACTGCTGGACCGTATTCATCTTTCCGTACCATATCATTATCCAAGAAGTTGTATCAAGCGCATTCTGCATCCGCCCTCTGCTAGAACCAATTTAGGCCACCACTCACCCATTGCCAGAATTTGCATTAAATACAATGAGCTTAATAAAAACTTAGCCGACCTTGACGTCTTCTTTGACTCACTCAATAAATTCAAGAGTAAAATCATGACAAGCATAAGCGCTGAACTATAGTTTATTGGCATGATAGTTTAGCTTTTTTTTAAGTATCCAAGTTTAAAATTTATAATATAATTCTAATTTTAACTAATTTTAAATATTTTTTATTTCAATTAGATCAATTAACTAATTAATATTGTACTATGAGTCTTATACCTATGTACTTATGTTATATCCTTTTATTCTTCTATGATGCACTTTGGGAATTTTCTTGTTAAAAAAAAAACTATCCCTTTGTTTCATTATTTCTGAAATGACTAACTAATACAATGATGTGAATACCCGTAACTGGCATATATATAAGACCAAAGATTTTATTTTATGATTTAATGTATTATTGATATTTATGCTGTTGGTATTCCTACTTAAATAAAAAAAAATAAAATAAAATGATTGTATGCAAGTGTACTGTCATCTGTTTGTAAAATTTCACTGTCTATGTATTGTTTTACTTCAGAATTAATTTCGTCTAGTGTATCTTGTGATAGTAGCTTTCTTCTTATAATAGCTCTTCTTTGGTCGCCTATACGTTGTCGTGTTGCCTGCATTTCGGGATACTTATTGTTAAATTCTGAATGTAAATGGTGTAGGTAGTTGTTTTGTTGCGTAGTCTCACATTTTGTCACTAATAAGTATGTGCGCCATATAAAGCGGTTCATATCTTCAGTCCATTTTTTTTCGCGCACGGCGTAAGCCAGCAGTGGGTGCAGGTTCAGTGGCAATTGCCTCCTGTACAACAGCTGTTGACCTTGTTGTTCGGGATGAATATGAGGATGATGGTGATGAATTTGTTGACCTAAACAAGCTATGAGTTGAGGGAGGTGATGGGATATTTGGGAAGAGGGATTCTTGGGATAATGAACTTGATATAGGTGAGGATGATCGGTCGGCTGTAGTATATTTTTCGAGGGGAACCCGCCTGTTCAATCCCCCGTCGCCAACGGTTCGCATACTGTGGCATCCAGCGTCGGCTCCAGATGCGCCCCGGCGACCCCCGGGCAGCGGCCGTAAACTATATGTCTTCGATTCACTATTCATACTTCATCAACCAGGTTTTGGGATCGTTAGTTTGGGTAGGTGATTTATTTTTGTGGTAAGATGTTAAAGCCAGATTAACCAGTACCTATATACGTAAGCCCCCCCACCACGTCAAGGTGATCCCCGGGGGGGTTATTATTATTATTATGTTGTTTTCAGATTTCTCTGTCTCTCTCCAGGTGAAAGGAGAGGTGTTCTCTAAGGCACGGGCCGTAGCCAAGTGTCTCAGATTCTTAATTCAATGATAGGAATTTACGGACAAGTCTGCATGTGTTCAGTATAACTGCTTTTTGCATTAGTGTGTATGTGGAGGGATGTATGTCAAGAATATTTAGACTTGTGTGTAATGTTAGTGGTACTACTCCCGTGGAAGATAGTATTATAGGAACTGTTTTTACTGTGTGGACTTTCCATTGAGTTTTTATTTCTATTGCTAGATCTGTGTATTTAGAGATTTTTTCTGTGTACGTAGATGAAAGATTGTGTGTATTTGGTATGGCAATGTCTATTAATAACACTGTATTATTAATTTTATCGTGAAGTAATATGTCCGGTCTATTGTAGTGTATGGTATTATTATTATGAAGAAGTTTTTCTTTCTCAGCCGCTTGGCTGGTTTTGTCTGCATCCACGGGCCAGGGCCAAGTGAATGCAGTGCTTATATTATGGAGGTTGTGGCATGATTGTGAACTATTTCATTTTCGTCAATTTGCAGGAATTTTCTCACAATCCGGCATGTATTTAAAATTGCTGCTTTTTGGAGTGTTATAAACAATGATTTCTTGATACCTAATAATTTCAGACTATGGTGTAGATGATAAGGAATAACTCCGGTGGTAGAAAGAACTATAGGAACTACGAATACTTTTTCTTGTTTCCAAATTCTAGTTACTTCTTCTTTCAGCTCTGCGTATTTATTTAATTTTTCGGCGATTGTCTTTTGGATGTTATGGGTGTTGGGAACGGCGATATCTATTAAATAAGTAATTTTGTTTATTTTATCCTGCAGTATAATATCGGGCCTATTGTAGTGAATTGTTCTATCTGTGAGTATCGCACGATCGTAGTATAGTTTATGTGAAGAATTTTCTAAAACAGTTTGAGGAGTATATTTATAGTATGGTGTGTTTGTGTTTTGAATGAGTTCATGTTTGATTGCAAGATGTTGATGAATGATGTTAGATATCTGATTATGTCTGTGAGTGTAGTCAGTCTGAGTAAGGTTCGTGCATGCTCCTGTTATGTGTTGTATGGTCTCGGACTGAGTGTGACATTTCCGGCATTTGTCATTTATTAGGGAGGCGTCTTTAATAATATACTTCCTATAGTTCTTAGTGTTAATTATCTGATCCTGTATTGCTATAATAAAACCTTCTGTTTCCGGAAACAGATTGCCTATTTTTAACCATTCGTTGGATGCTAATTTGTCAATGTGGGATTGTTCTAGATCATGGGGATGTCGTCCATGAAGAACTTTCCTTTTCCAATTACTCAGTTTCTGCAACTGGCTGTCGTTTACATTTGTATTTGTAGTTGGTGAAATCCCAGTATGCTCCCTTAAGTTTAACGGTGTAAAATTATTGTCATTATGAGTGACGGCTTTATGTATGTCACTTACAAGAGATTTTTCATGGAAAAATGATCTAAGTGTGTATATCTGTTTCTGCCAAAGATGGTGGATGTCTATCAGGCCCCTACCTCCATTTTGTCTTTTGATGGTAAGCCTTTCTATCGCAGACTTGGGATGAAGATGATTGTGTTTTGTTAGAGTTGTTCGAATGGTGCGTTCTATTTGTTCTATGTCTGTTTTAGACCATTTTATCACACCGAACGAGTAGGTCAATATAGGAATAGCGTAGGCATTTAGAGCTTTAATTAAATGTTTTCCAGTGAGTTGTGATTTACATATGGCATTCAGCCTTTTCTTGAACTCCATATTAAGAGTGTTTTTAATATTTGTGTGATCTAACCCTTTAAGTTGTCGGTATCCTAAATATTTATAAAGATCAGACGAGTCCATCGCATTTATTGATTCGTCATCACCAATTGCATAATTGCCGGGTCGTACTTTCCCTCGGATTATATGTAAAGTCCTGCATTTATCTAAGCCAAATTGCATGTTAATATCTGTACTAAATTGAGTAGTGGCTTTTATAAGCTTTTCCATATCTTTGTGAGTTTTTGCATACAACTTAATATCGTCCATGTATACTAAATGTGAGATAGTAATATCATCAGCATCATTTTTTAAGTGATACCCGGCCCGACAACGATGCAACAGATGTGATAGCGGATTCAAAGCTAGGCAAAACCACATAGTGCTTAAGGAGTCACCTTGGTATATTCCTTTTTTAATAAATATTTCTCTAGTAACAACGGAATCATGGTGATTATTCAAGTGCAATGTGGTTTTCCAATAAGTCATTATATGCTGTAAAAATCCTATTATATTATTATTAATTTTATATATACCTAAAATCTGTATCAGCCATGAGTGCGAAATACTATCAAAAGCTTTTTTATAATCTATGTAAGTGCAATGTAGGTTTCTATTTTTTGTGGTGGCATGTTTGTGAATAGTTGAGTCGATTACAAGTTGTTCCTTGCAGCCCATATGGCCACGCCTGCATCCTTTTTGTTCCTCTGCCATGATATGATATTTTTCAATATGTGTATTAATTTTAAGAGTTATTGCAGATGTTAGTATCTTGTAAATTGTTGGTAAGCAGGTAATTGGCCAGTATTGGTTGCGATGAATGTTTCGTTTTTGGGATCATATAAGTTACTCCAGTAGCCATGAATTCTGGGATGTTCTGTTTCTTTAGTATTATGTCTGTTAGGTTTTTAGCTAATAATTTGTGAAGTGTAGTCAATTTTTTGTACCAAAAGTTATGAATTTTGTCTATACCGGGTGATTTCCAATTATGTAATCTGTCAGTGATAATTTTTATATCCGATTCTGTAATTTCAGTGAATTCCATTTCTTCTATATTGCTCCATCTTTCCTCTTCTTCTTTTATCCAATTTGCATTGTCATCATGCTGTGTTTGTTCTTCCCATATTCCGGACCAGAACATTTCCAGCTCCTCCTTTGTTGGTGTCTCTTCGTTATTATTAATAGGATTATTTGTTTTTAAGACCTGCAAATTTCTATAAAATGTTTTTTCATTAGTGGCAAATGTCCTATTATCATCTTTTCGCTGTTGTGACTTTTTGTACCGTTTTAGTCTGTGCACTTTAACAGCCAGTTTTTGATTAAGTGTATCCAAAAATTCTTCGGGCTTTATGTTGTCATTTTCATGTCTAGTGTGAGTTCTTCTATTCCTAAATATCTCTTCAACTTTCTTAGCTACTCTATCTGATCTATTATTATTGATGTATTGTGTGAGCCTTCCACAATCTGCTCTGAGTTTTTCAATATCTTTTTCTAGACGATGTTGCCAAGGGGGCTTATTAACGTTTCTTGGACGAGTATGTTTTGTGTTAGCTTCTGTTACTTTGAATTTAAGTTCTTCAGATATTACAATAGCCGTGCAATAAATAAGTGTGTGTATATTTATTAGTTGTGTATCTTCAGTTAAAAATAGGTCCAGAATTTTTTTATTAAATATTTCAATTAGTTCAGTAAGTTTTGGGCTATATTTTAGTTTTGGCAACTTTGGCCGGGCCGTTGGGTCCATTCCAGAGTATTTTGTTAAGGTTGTTATAAATTTATCATGTATATTTTGGATAATTGTTTCTGTTATAGGATTTATATCTACTACAGTCTCGATATCGCTTTCGAGTGTTAAAGTAATAGTTTCAGTTTGTGTGGATGTGTGTGTTATTTGTGTATTTAGACTATATGTTTGGGCGCCTGTATCTGGTTCTGTAAAAGGTAATTGTGTGAGGAATACTGATTCTGTGTGTGGATTGGGAGACGATGGCGTATTATTTGGATATTCGTCGTAAGGCCTTGTACGGTGTACATCATCAGATTCTTCACGCAATCGTCTCCTGATGTCTTCTTTCAGTTGGTCTAGTATTTCTTGAGAAAGTAATCGATTTCGTATTATTGCTCTTTTTTGATCTGACAAACGTTGTTCTGAGACTTTTACTTCGGGATAGCGTTGTGAGAAAATTTCATGCAATTTTTTTCTGTATATCGTCAAGTCAGTCTCTAATTTTGTAATATAGTAATAAGTGCGCATGATAAATAGGTTTACATCATTACTCCATGACATACGCACTCTGGGTTTTCCAGCTTTGGTGGACGTGGGTAAAAAGGCATTCGCCTCCCGCGCAACATCCAAAGTTGATAGGGGTGAATCTGAATCTAATGAGGGTGAAGTACGCACTGATGGTGCGTATGATACAGTACTTGGACTATAAGGTTCTTCTGGGCTATTCGTCCTTCTGTCTGTCAGTACGTTATGATGGTCATGGTCGGCTGTAACATTTTCGGGTGACCCGGTGGGAGTCCGCCTGCTCAACTCCTCACCGCTGACGGTTCGTATGCTGAAACACCCAGCGTCAGCTCCAGGTGCGCCCCGGCGATCGCCCCCGGGAAGCGGTCCTCTCAGTTTATTTTTTGAACGAGTCTCCATTTTAAATGGGTTACCAGTGCCACGTTAGCCACGCCAGTAAAACTGTTTAATCGTGTGTCCGCCCCCCACTTGATCAGATGGTCGATCAGGACGTGTGGTTGGATTTTAGGGGGCTTATTATTATTATTATTATTACTGCATACAGAATTATATTATTATTATTATTATTACTGCATACAGAATTAGACTTTATTACTACATGTGAAGGCTGCTATTAGTCCGACGTTCCCCCTTCGGCCGTTTAGGAAACCAGAGTTTGGAAACCAGTTTCCTAAAAGGTTTTTTTTATACCTCTACGTAACTGGTTTCCTATAAGACTTTTTTTATACCTCTAAGTAACTGGTTTCCTAAGAGTACTATGCTATCGTTGTTTGAGCCGCCTACGAAACTAATAACCGGATTTCGGGATAAATCTTTATTGGAATAGAGTATTGTATTTAATTAATGGTTTTTGTGAATCCATATTTGTACATTTATGTGTGATTTATTTCAGATATTTGAATTTTAATAACATTTATAACATAATAATAATACCAGCCCTTGTGTATGTCCCACTGTTGGGTTGGGTTGGGCCTCCCCTCCATCGACGTAGACATGCTCGAGGCGGCGGCCGACGTCGCGGCATGGCCGGAAAGCGCCGATGAGGTCCGATCCGATCCGAATGAGGAAGCAGACCGGTTTCGGGGCACGATGACGCAAATCTGCGACGCGTCGATGCCCCGAGCCGGCCGCCCCAAGCGTAGCCCGGTGTACTGGTGGACGCCGCAGATCGCGCAACTTCGCGAGGTCTGTTGGCGAAGCCGCAGAGAGTTCACCAGGGCGAGAAGGCGAAGGCGAGCTCAAGCCGACGAGGTAGCCAGGCTCTACAGGGCATATCGAGTGGCCACCAAGGCGCTCCAAAACGCCATCAAGAGCGCCAGGGACCAGTCCTGGGACGAACTCCTCGAGGGACTCAACGAGGATCCGTGGGGGCGCCCGTACCATATGGTGCTGGGCAAACTACGCCCATGGATGCCCCCGGTGACGGAGACTCTCGATCCGGCGTTGCTGGGAAACGTGGTAGACACCCTTTTCCCGGCGGGTCGGTCAAGTCCCTCAGTCCACCCCCTTCAGTTGCCCGAATGGCGCGACGATCTGGGGGTGACCATAGAGGAGATGGACTGGGCCGTTGGCCGCTTGAGAGCCCGAAACACCGCGCCCGGACCCGATGGTGTTCCGGGGAGGGTGCTGGTGTTAAGCCTGGCTGCCCTGGGTGACGTGCTGAGGCAGCTATTCACTAGTTGCCTCCGTGAAGCTACGTTCCCCAGGGCCTGGAAGGAGGCTAGTTTGGTCCTCATCAAGAAGGAAGGCAGAGCCGCGGATTCTCCCTCCGCGTACCGTCCCATATGTCTGCTGGACGAGGTTGGCAAACTGTTCGAGAGAATAGTTGCCTCTCGTCTCAGCGGGCATCTGTCGCGCGTCGGTCCCGATCTGGCCGACAGCCAGTTCGGCTTCCGACAGGGCCGTTCGACCGTGGATGCGATAACTCGCGTCCGCGCCCTGTCGGATCAGGCGGTCTCCCGGGGTGGCGTGGCGTTGGCGGTGTCACTCGACATTGTCAACGCCTTCAATTCCCTACCCTGGGATGCGATCTGGGAGGCACTGGTCTACCATGGAGTGCCTCCCTACCTGCAGGCCCTGATCGGGGACTACTTGCGCGACAGGTACATCCTGTACGTGGATCGAGACGGTACGAGGATCCGGAGGGAAGTGGAGCGAGGGGTTCCGCAGGGGTCAGTGTTAGGCCCCTTGCTATGGAACCTCGCCTACGACGCGGTTCTGCGTGTCGATCTCCCCGCCGGCGTAAGTGTCGTCTGCTATGCGGACGACACGTTGATCGTGGCCGGTGGGGACACCTTCGAGAGGACCAAAGAGCTCGCCGAGCTTGGGGCGGAAATCGTCGTCGCGAAAATACGCGAGTTGGGCATGGAGATAGCGCCTCAGAAAACCGAGGCGCTGTGGTTCCACGGCCTACCTAGGAGCCGGGAGCCACCGCCCAACTTGCGCGTCCGTGTGGGTGAGTCGGAAGTCAGGGTGGGGCCGCACATGAAATATCTTGGCCTCACCCTTGACAGTCGCTGGGGCTTCGAGGAGCATTTCGAGCGCCTGGTCCCCCGAGTCGATAAGGTTGCAGCGGCCTTACATAGGCTGCTCCCTAATCTTGGGGGGCCGAGCGAGGAAGTTCGCCGCCTCTACGCCGGGGTCGTGCAGTCCGTAGTCCTCTACGGGGCGCCCATTTGGGCGCCGAGGCTGGCCATACGACGCTGTAGAACAAAAATCTACAGCGTCCAGCGGAGGATGGCACTGCGGATTGCACGAGGATACCGAACGGTGTCCTTTGAGGCGGCGACCATACTGGCACGCTTTCCGCCCTTAGACATCCTGGCGGGCATGTATGCGAGGGTCTATGACCGGATCCGCATCGCCCGCCAGAGTGGCGGAGGCGAGCCGGTGGCGCTCGAATCCATCAAGCGGCAGGAACGACACATCGCTCTCACGACGTGGCGCGAGCGGCTCCAGCCGGAGCACATAGCGCGCAAACGCGTCGTTGAGGCATTCCTGCCGCATCTCGAAGCCTGGATACAGCGACGGAGTGGACGACTCACCTATAGGCTTACGCAGATAATCACCGGTCACGGTTGTTTCGGTGATTATCTGCATAAGATCGGACGTGAAGCGACGACGAGATGCTTCCACTGCGACCAGTCTGACTCCGCCCAACACACGCTGGAGGCTTGCCCCGCGTGGTCGTTGGAGCGTCGAGACCTGGTCGCAGTCATCGGATCGGACCTCTCCCTGGGCAGCGTAGTGTCGGCTATGCTGTCCGGGGATGCGGCGTGGGGAGCGATGGCCGCCTTCTGCGAGACTGTCATGTCCCAGAAGGAGGCCGCCGAGCGGGAACGCGAACGCGCTGATCCCGCTCGGCGACGAAGGCGCAGGCCGCGTCAAGCGGCCGCCCAACGTCTCGCTCCCCAGCCCTGAGCCCGGGGCTATAAACAACGGGCAACCTTCGGAGTCGCTGGACGCTCGGGGTGTGGGCCCCTTGAGCGTCCATTGAGTACGGCGGCGACTCCGAGGAGGACGGCGGCGGGGTTGCGACCCCCGTCCCCGTGAGCACCGTGACAGGTTCCCGGGGGGCTACAATGCGCCCCCCGGCGGCGGGCTCAAAGGCAAGGCACTGAGGGGCCCCTGGTGCAGATCCCACCGGAGAGCCCTGGGGTCTCCCCTCTCATGTGCCGATGCGACAGCCGCGGGGGTTTTAGTGGGTAAGAATCCCACATACCCCGGTCGAGCCCCACAGCTCCCGGGGATCTTTGGAAGATTTCCCCCGCGTCAAAAAAAAAAAAAAAAAAAAAAAAAAAAAAAAAAAAAAAAAAAAAAAAAGGGCCTCCCCTCCAGATGAGGGAGCTAAGGCCATAGTCCACCACGCTAGCCAAGTGCGAGTTGGCGGACTTCACACGTCATTCGAGAGCTAGTTAGGCTTTCTCAGACATGCAGGTTTCCTCACGATGTTTTACTTCACCGAAAGCTAGTAACAATCGCACAAAGACGATTCGCACATGATTCTTTAAATAAATCAGAGGTGCGAGCCGGGGTTCGAACCTGCATACCTTGCTTCCAAGGCAAGCGCCCACTGAGCTGTTACCGCTATAATTATAAAAAATAAAGAAATATTGTTAACAATACAAACATTGATATAAGCTCAGTGCTTATTCACATAATTCAATAACTTAAAACATAAAATCTTTTCTTAAGATGAAATGAAAACAACTTTCTTAGTTTAGAAATTAAAATAAAAAAGCGTATGGTGTAATAATTTCAATACAGTGTCCCACAGTTATTAGTCCATTTTTCAAATCTGTTATTGCATTAATAATTCCAGTATCTATTTCTTGGTAGCATTTACTGTTTTTTCACGTCATTTTTAAAAATATTAGCAACTTTAGTCTCCTTAATAAAAATTTGTAGTAAATTGGCTACTGTAACAGAATAGTTATTCAGTGACATAAATTATAAACCTTTTCGGAAACTAGTTATGTAGAAGTGTAAAAAAAGACTTATAGGAAACCAGTTACGTGGAGGTATAAAAAAATACTTATAGGAAACCAGTTACGTAGAGGTATAAAAAAAGCCTTTTAGGAAACTGGTTTCCAAACTCTGGTTTCCTAAACGGCCGAAGGGAACGAGATTAGTGCGTGCTTCTGAAAATAACGTTTTGCAGTCAATAAAGATCATGTAAATACGTTTTTATTGTTTCCATTTGTTATTTATTAATATGTTCATGCTTGAATGCTGTAAACTACTTCAATTTTTTTGAAAATCTAATGATTTTTACTAAAATAACTTCTTGCACGTAGTTACGCGGTTTTGAGATTACATTATTTTTAATTATGTTACTAATTTACGCGGTATTGCTTTATAGAAAAAATAAGAGTTTTCAATTATTTTTAGATAATTACATCGAAGTATCAAGTAAGCACGTTATAATGAAAGGTAAAAAAATGATGAGTTTAGAAAATAAATAATAATAATAAAGCCTTTATTTCCCGAACATTTTAACAAATAATAACAGTATACCTAGTATTTATGTACAGTAAATTATGGGTACGGTAAATGTAAAATCGAAACTTATACTACAAAATATCTCTTTTTTCGGTGTGCCTTACGGCAAAGGCCTCCTCCAACTCTTTCCACTGCTTTCTGTCTGTCGCTACTCTTATCCAAAGGGGTCCCGTCATTTTCAGTTCGTCTTCCCACCTTCTTGCTTTGCGACCTCGGTTCCTAGCGCCATCTCTTGGGTACCAAACCATTACCAAACTGTCACCTGTTTACTCCATTTCTCCTTTTTGCAGCGGATGATATGTCCAGTCCACCTCCATTTAAGTTGATCAATACGTGACAGGATGTCTGTTAATTTCGTTTTGCGCCTGATGTCTATGCTTCTTACTTTGTCCATTAGTTTCAAACCTAGCATGCTCCTTTCCATAGCTCTCTGACATCTTGCTAGTTTGTCCCTATGTCGTTTCGTCAAAGCCCAGGTTTCACAGCCATATGTGATGCAGGGTAGGATGCAAGTATCAGAAGTCTTCTTCTTGATTGTAATGCCCAGTTCCTTGCTTTTCATGATTTCTTTCAAGGCCAAATATTTTTTCCATCCAGTCGCAATTCTTTTGTCTATTTCTTTGGTCATTTGGTCATTGGGCGATATTATCTGACCTAAATACAGGGTGTAAGGGACATCGTACCGAAAAAAAAATTATAAGACGTCAAATAATGTCCGTTACAACATTACACTTTACAGTAATCATTTATATGGTAAATGACAAATGACTAACTTATTAATTTTCGAGCATGTAATGAATATATGCGGAATAATGTTTATTTTTCAAATTACATTGCTAATTTTCTAAAATAATAATAGTTAATTGCCTATTAATTAATTGCCTATGCATTGTTTTTGTGAATAAAGAATAAATAAATAAATAAAAATAAAATAAAAACACAAATAATTAATTAATTGTTTTTAAATTAAAATTAGGCTTTATTATTATACCAATAATGATGTTATACTAATATCATTTTAAAAAACTGATATTTTTTTTGGAAATTCATGAAAAAGCCGATGAAAAATTTCAACACTAGGATGTTCAGAATCGTGTTCTGGATCCCTGGTATCGGTTTTCGGTACGATGTCCCTTACACCCGTTATACATATTCCTCTACATATTCGAGTTTCTGTCGGTCGATGGTTATGTCTGTGGGTATTGAGTTTGTCATCATTTTAGTCTTGCTCGAGTTAATTTCAAGACCTACTTCTCTACTTCTGTCTGCTAGGGTCTGTATCATGCATTCCAGTAGTAGTGGGTCCTCTTCTAATAGAACTAAGTCGTCTGCGAATCTTAGATGGTTCAATCGCGATCCATTTATGTTTAGCCCTAGATTCTCCCATTCGAACTTTCTGAACATTTGTTCTAGTACTGCTGTACACAGCTTCGGTGAGAGTGGGTCACCTTGCCTGACGCCCCTATCGATTGGGAAAACATCTTCCATAGAATCCAGCCTGATACTAGCTTTACTTTCGCTGTAAATATTTTTGATGATGTTTACATAAGCGTTTTGGATCCCTTGGAGAAAATAAATAGGTACTGATATTAGCAGTGGTAACTCTAAAAGATAATATCTAAGTATATGAACACTGAAAGTTATTGCTGAAGAAAAAGAGGGAGATATTAATTAAAATTATCAAAGTAAACCAAAATTCCAAGAGTTCCCCTTTCGACATAGCAACCAGATCAAGAAAGTCTAAATCAAAATTTCAGTAAATTTCAGCAAAAACTTGTGTAGTAACACATACGTCAGTTTTAGAGAAATAAAATGATAATATTAATACATTTAAATTTTCGTCCGACGATTCAGTGTCCAATCCTTCCTTTGTTGCTCTCTCAAAATATAACTAATTTAAAGCTACTATTACTAGAAACAACAAAGTAGTTTCCCGAAAGGGAAATAGGAGAGATATCAAAAACTAAACGGACGTGTAAAGGAATCAACATAATTGGGAAAAAGTAAAAAAATATAGCGACAGAGAATGATGGGAGAGGAGTATATTGGATTTAAAAGAGAAGGTAATCAATTTGTTTAGAATTATCTAAAATCAGTAAGAACAATGGGTCGTTATGGTCGTTGGGTCGGAAACCCAACGGGAAGAGATAGGTGGGTACTTAGGAGGGCTTACTTCCGGTTCGTGGTCGCTACTCGAGAACCTTTCTATCTCATCGGTTATCGGATCTTTGAACGATGTGACCTGCCCATTGCCACTTCAACTTACAGATTCTGAGAGCTTTATCGATGACTTTAGTTCTTCGGTGAATTTCCACATTTCAGATTCTATCGCCCAAAGAAACTTCGAGCATGGCTCTCTCCAGCAGTTAGGGACCACGTCTCAGTAGGTACCATGTATTTCATCATTGGCAACACTGGCTTAAAAACCTTCGTCTTTAGGACTGGTTGAACCTTGGGTTGGCCAGACGACAATTATTAAGCCTTTGACTGCCGTCAGGTCATATAAGAATGGAAAAATCCATTCTGACACTTGGCGTTTAACGTGGTGGTGGTGCTGGTGGTGTACTGATGACAATTATCCAGTCCTTGACTCCAAGATATTCCATCACTAGTAGTACCCCGTGGGTACGATCTGGAGACATCGCACAAGTTTCAGAGGTTAGAAAGAGAAAACAACATTATTATCTCTTTCGTAACCACCCCGCCTCAGCCGAGCGACAGCCACCTCATTCTTGTCCGTGCGATCACGGCGTTCGCACGAGTTCGAATACAAGGGATCTTTGAAATCATGAAAAATCGAAAATAAAGAAGACATAAAATTAAATGTGGAACATTGTTCGTGTCGCTGTTAATGAAGATGTATAATCTCGAGCTAAAGTGTACCCTTTGAATTCATTGGGAATCACTAATGTTTAATCCGTAGAATTCTTCGGATATTATTGTGCCTAAATATCATTCTGCCTGCCTGCTGCTGCTGTATCTGCGAAGATTTATACGCTCGAGCTGAGTTTGTGTACCCTTTGCATTCATTGGGAAGCACAAATTTTTATTATCCGTTGTATTCTTCGGATATTATTTGGCCTAATTATCACAATGTCCTAAATACGACAGTTGCATTCATCGGAAATCATACAGCTTATCTGTTGTATTCTTCAGATATTGCATTTTTCTTCTACTACTACAGGTGCGTTCGTCTATTTTTAGATAAAAGCGAATAAAAATTCGCTGTTGTTGTACCTTCAATTATGATCGAAAGAAAAATTCTAAATCTATGCATAGATACCTAATGGTAATCATCAGTCAAATGCAAGCTTCGCGTGGTATCGGAATTTGTGCTCGAAGGTGCGGAGGCAACAAATCACGGTTACAAATGTTGCCACAGAATAGTCCCTGCAGGGCTAGACAAGTGGCAAACGCTTTGTATCTATTCCATATCGACAATCATAAACGCTTTAGCGATATCGTTCTTCGTTTGGTAGCCAAATGTACTAGGAGTTATCGAACGCTTATTCTATTCGATCGCTACGAAAAATAACAAATATAGTCTATGGTTTCGTTCTTAAATGTCATCCAAGTATCTGTCACTTGGGCATTGCAGGGCTAGACAAGTGGCAAACGCTTTGTATCTATTCCATATCGACAATCATTAGCGGCAAATGTTGCGTGACACCCACAATCCTCTGATAGGACCCTGTAGCTAAGAAGCTTAGCGTACATAGCACCTACAAAAAAAAATATCTCCGTAATATATCTAATAATAGGTCAAATATGCGCCATTTTGTAGCGTTATCTACAAGTGTTTGGCGATCGCTTCGTTTCGTACGCTTTGATTCGAAGTAGAATGTCAAACCTGCCACTTGGCTACGGTTTCGATGGGAATTAATGTACTATTCCGACGTTTCGTTTCATCGAATAGATTAGAATGACATTTGGCTACCAATTTTCTATTCTATTCGTTAGATCAAATTACTTATCGTATGTTTATGTCATTCCCATACATTCAGTATTCTATTCTATTAGCGTTTGTGCCACTTGTCTAGCCGTGCTGATCAGTTTTGTTGGTGTGGTGGAAGGAATCTCTAACGAAGTTGATTCACTTTTTTATGAAACTTCATTACTCAATTTGTAATAGTTACTCTGAACCTGGAGATTGGCACCATGCCGATCGATAGTTATAAGGCTATTAGTCAGTAAAGCTTAATTGGCTTCATGGAAGGTGGACAAGCCACTTAAATTAAAAAAAAAGCCTGATATGTCGGATAATATCCGTACTCTAAACGAAGGAGCCACTCTTGGCTTATTCTCACTATGCCGAAACTGATACCTGTCAGTCGGTTATCACTCTACTGATCGATCAACCCTTGACAGATCCTTTTAAGGTAGTAAAACCGATTTCTTTTTTTAGAACAAGTAGGTAGGCGATTTTGTAAAAACAAAAATTGCCCCGATTTCATACTTATTGGAAATTTAAAAGGGAAAGGCTCCGAAAACCTATTTTTCAATTCTAGCACCAGCGTGATGACGGACAAAGTCACACACTACACTGACAAAGTCAGTGGACTGAAACCAGTGAAGTTTTTAATGTGCACTCTAACCGCCACCAGCGCGGCGTCGAGGACTGTCATCATCGCCTCCGCTTGACTGATTGCCGACCGTGTTCGCCACGAGTCCAAGCGTCGCAACAATTCAATGAACCTCTCAGTTTCATCATTAATTACCAGTATAATGTTTGATTCAAAAACTTCTAGTAAAGTAAGTTTTATGCTGGGATCCATACTTTTGCTTGATTTGGCGCGCAAAAGATAACCTAAAAAAAAAAGTTTTTATATACATATATATATATATATATAATTATTAATTTCATTACGACATAACTATTAACTACAATTAGTTTGTAATTGTACTATGTCGCTTTAGCAAGATAGATACTAAGCTCCTGCTTATATGAATGATAACTGTGATATCATTATGACGTTGACACATAGTTTACGTTTACTTTAGTCATTAATTTGATAACAAGATAAATATTTTCTTTAGATTTTCACGGTCGCCTTTCTAACGAGCAGCGTGCTCCTCTGTACTCAAACTCTAAAGTTGGAGCGTAGCAAGTGGTTCGTGAAAACTGGTGAGCATTGGTCCACATACAGTGTGCTAAAAGTAATGGTAATCCATTGTTATATTGATTTAGTCTCTGGAGACAAGAAAAAATGTGACTTTCGTGTGTATACCTAATACCACTGCCTTTTCTTATTCACACAGAATAAGTAGAGTTTATTACCCTAGCTAATATTGGGATAGGCTAACATTTGGAATTGGGGTGCACATATTAACAAATTCATATTTGCATCATATATATATTCATTCTTTATTAAATTATTGAGGCTGATATAATAATAATAGGATAAATGCAGACACGGAACGAGAGATCGTGTGTAAAAAATAATTATGTATACATAATTAATATATATATTTATGTATAATACAATTAAAACAATAATAGTAAACCAAAAAATATTGTGAATATTCGACTTAATTAGGGGGGTACCCTCATATATAAAAATAAAAAATAAACCTAATGCAAGGGTAAGAAACTTAAAATGTAATTTTTTCCAAGACTATTCTTTAGCGATACGGATCGAAATGAGGCATGTATTAAAATTTAATCTTTATGAAAGGGGAAAGATTTACCTAGCCATATTCATTATCCTCAAAGTGAGTTGGAGATGGAGATTATACAAAGAAAAGGTGAGCAAGCGTCATAACCACTACCAAAATTACTACAAAAGGCGGTTTTTGTTAAAAATTGACCTCAAAGAGGCCTTTATTTTATTTTCTATTTATGAATCTTATTGTAGGCTCCCTAGCGCAGCGGTAAACCACTCGCTTTGCAAACCGGAGGTCGCGGGTTGAAATCCCGTGGAGAGCAACCACTTTGTGTAGTTGTTCCTTGCTGGCTAGGACAATACAGGCAAGATGATTCATTCATGCGATGATTCATGCATGGGCATGTAAAAAGTCAGTCCTGCGCCAGACCTCACCCCAGTCGTGTCGATCTTCCGTCTTAACGAATCGTGAGAGTAAAGGAAGATAGAGTGCACTTGTTTCTACGCAAGCACTTGTACACTATAATATCTCTCGTGTAGTAGGCTGATTTGATGAAAGATCGGCCGCTGTGGTCCTATCAGCCAGGGGGACATTTATTTATTTATTTTATCATTTATGTACACACAATAACAATAAAAGATAGGAGGAATAAAGGCAAGATACTATTCTTAATACAAAGGCACAGCTTATTTCTAAAGAAAGTTATTCCAGCAGGCCTTACATTATTATTATTATAGACATCATTATTATTATTATGAGTCACAATTGTAATATTTCCGATTGTGTTCGGTTCCTATTACAAAAATATTGCAACCTTTTGTATATTGTCTGCAGTCTCAGGGTTTTTTCTTTTTATACGCTGCCGGGCAGAGTATGTTATTCCATGACACTAAATGTCATGGAAAAATCTTCCGATGCTGTGATTATTTTATAAACGCTAATAAACCTTTATTAACCTATTGATAACGTGATTAGGAGTTATCTTCTTATTATAGCTGTTTTAACCGTGGTATCACACTTTACATCTCTCGAGACAATTCAGTAATTTCCTTCGAATAAATATCTTCTTTCTGCCTCAAAATCCAACGAATTCAAGTAGTGAATGCCTTGGATTCACTACATCGACATGTTTCCCTAGCAGGATGTTTGTTAGTCTGGTACATTTTCGACGACAACACATACAACAATCAGCTTTTGAAGTTATTCTCTCCTAATTCACCCAGTACTGGTAACATAAGTCTAGTTTCAAACAAACAACATTGATTTGATGATGACAATTACGTCATTTCTTTAACAAGTTCTGGACTATGCTATTTGGGATTACATGTTCAATAATGTTAATGTAAAATTTTAAATCATTGTATATTAAATAAGTTTTAATTCATCAAATAATATGTATAAAAACATAATTACTTATCAATCAATTAATACTTACCTACGTGTTTATGTATTCTGCAAAAAATTGCAAAATATATTTGGCTTTATTATAACAACAAGTTAAGTAAACTTTGTTTTATTCTGGAATCTCTTTAATTGCAACATTGATTTTGTATCTCTAAACATCTACTAGTGATGGAATATCTTGGAGTCAAGGACTGGATAATTGAATGATCAAACGAACTTACCCTAAGTGAAGTTCAATCTTAATTATCCAGTCCTTGACGAGAAGATATAAGGTCCCTCCCTACCCATTAATGACCCTGTTAAATCAATGTTGCAGCTGTATTTCATTTTACTCTAAAGATAATGAGGTGGCTGTCGCTCGGCTGAGGCGGGGTGGTTAGGGGTCGTCCATTAATCACGTGAGGCTCGAAAGGGGGGGGAGGGGTTCCGAAAAAAATCACGAAATATCACCAGGAGGGGGGAGGGGTATAATGAGACATCACGTGTATTTATTTTTCGTTGAATGCATGATTTCTAAACCAAACAGCGGCACGTGGCCTTGACTCACCGTTGCCGGCTACGACTTCCCCTTCAACATTTAATCAGTTAAGTACCTTTATTTAAAGATAATATTCCGAAAATTTCAATATAAACTATATTGAAATTTTGTACAAAAAATACACGTGATTTTGGATAGGGGGGTGGGGGGGGGGGGGGGGGTAGTTTAAAAACCTCACCACATATCACCAGGAGGGGGGGAGGGGTTAAAAAGTTGCTAAAAAACATCACGTGATTAATGCACGACCCCTTACGAAAGAGATAATAATGTTGTTTTCTCTTTCTAACCTCTGAAACTTGTGCGATGTCTCCAGATCGTACCCACGGGGTACTACTAGTGATGGAATATCTTCTCGTCAAGGACTGGATAATTAAGATCGAACTTCACTTAGGGTAAGTTCGTTTGATCATTCAATTCTTCAACTTATCAAAAAGTTTTCTTTATAATGTTGATTTAAAATATTGTTTTTCTGTAAGAAGGAGGTACTTCTTATTAAATGAACGTTTAAGTTTTAGAAGATTTTTTTATAAAATAAACTATGTTTTCTGATAAGATTTTTCTTTTAAAATCCGCGTATTTACTGATAATGTACTACTTTTTCTATGTTTTTCTGCTACAATTCCGCGTAAGTGACTTTACTCGGAATTTAAACAAGTTATGTATAAAGTATAAAGTAACTTACAACGAAGTAGCTACATAGTTCAGTCAGCAGAATTTAGTTAAACGGATGAGTTATTAAGTTTTTTCTTCCTCCTGTAAAATCACGAAAACGCAGATACGCGGTATTTACAAAGTGCTCTTACACGGTTTTGCACGCGCAATGACGATATGTAAGAAAAATGTGCGTGCGTGGAGTCCCTCCGCGCGGAAGAAGTGAAACTTCATTCTCGCTCAGTCGATCGGTCGGTCGGTCTGTCGGTCCCTCACTCACTCACTCACACACACACACACACACACACACGCACACACACACACACACACTAACTCAACTCAACTTAACTCACCTCAACTCAACTCAAACCCACTGAAACCAACTGAAACCCACTGAAACCAACTGAAACCCACTGAAACCCACTGAAACCCACTGAAACCCACTGAAACCCACTGAAACCCACTGAAACCAACTGAAACCCACTGAAACCCACTGAAACCCACTGAAACCCACTGAAACCCACTGACCCTCACCCACTCACTCAGTGACGGCGTCACATGAGCGCTTTCATAACCTTAACAAATTTACGCCTATCGCCTATCGATTAACACCTATCACTTAACGCGTTAAGCGATAACGCGTTAAGGTGATTCATTTAACGCTTAACGCGTTATGTGATAACATTTTTGGAAGTCGCATAAGAAGTTTCACTTCAATTAAAAAAAATGTGCGTGCGTGAAGTCCCTCCGGGCGGAAGAAGTGAAACTTCATTCTCGCTCTGTCTCTTTCTATTCCACCTCACCGCGCAACGGAGCCAGCGGAGTCAGCGGAGTCAGCGGAGTCAGCGGAGTCAGCGGAGTCAGCGGAGTCAGCGGAGTCAGCGGAGTCAGCGGAGTAAGCGGAGTCAGCGGAGTCAGCGGAGTCAACGGAGTCAACGAAGTCAACGGAGTCAACGAAGTCAACGAAGTCACTCACTCACTCACCCACTCACTCACCCACTCACTCACCCGCTCACTCACCCACTCACTCACCCACTCACTCACCCACTCACCCACTCACCCACTCACTCACCCACTCACTCACCCACTCACTCACTCACCCACTCACCCACTCACTCAGTGACGGCGTCACATGAGCGCTTTCATAACCTTAACAAATTTAACGCCTATCGCCTATCGTTTAACACCTATCATTTAACGCCTATCGCCTATCGTTTAACACCTATCACATAACGTCTAACGCGTTAAATGATAACATTTTTGGAAGTCGCATAGGAAGTTTCACTTCAATAACACTTCGACTATACCAAGATCACACAATATCATAGCAAATCTATTACTTCATTCGCTAACAGTGTCAATTTATAATTTGTCACGTGATATTTCGATGTCTTATGTCATTCAAATACATTTTAGACGTTATGTGATAGGTGTTAACGATAGACGATCGGCGTTAAATTTGTTAAGGTTATGAAAGCGCTCATGTGACGCCGTCACTGAGTGAGTGGGTGAGTGGGTTAGTGGGTGAGTGGGTGAGTTGGCGACTGGGCGAGTTGGCGAGTTGGTGAGTGGGCGAGTGGGCGAGTGGGCGAGTGGGTGAGTGGGCGAGTTGGCGAGTGGGCGAGTGGGTGATTGGGCGAGTGGGCGAGTGGGCAAGTGGGCGAGTGAGCGAGTGAGCGAGTGAGCGAGTGAGTGAGTGAGTGAGTGAGCGAGTGAGTGAGCGAGTGAGTGAGCGAGTGAGTGAGTGAGTGCGAGTGCGAGTGTGTGTATGTGTGTATGTGTGTGGGAGTGAGTGAGTGAGTGAGTGAGTGAGGGACCGACCGACCGACTGACTGACTGTAAAAAGAGACAGAGCGAGAATGAAGTTTCACTTCTTCCGCGCGGAGGGACTGCACGGACGCACATTTTTGAAGTGAAACTTCTTATGCGACTTCCAAAAATTTTATCACATAACGCGTTAAGCGTTAAATGATAGGTGATAGTTTAATTTTTAATTTAATTTATTTCAAAAAACACACAGTTTTACAATACACAATTACAAACTAGACACAACAATAAACATTCTTAAAAGAATTACCAGGGGTTCCCAAACTAGGCACAGCCTGTATCTTGGGAAACCAGCTAAGAAGTGGACATCAGAATTTAAACAAGACTTGTTTAGAAGAAGTGTTTAGATAAGCTTGAGAATGTGCGACAGTGTATATGTGCGTATGTCAGTGTGTGTACGTTTGTGTATGATAGGCAAAGGAGTACCTACTAAATCCGAATTTGAGAGGTTTATCTATTGATACATAGAGATTCTGTTTGATTATAATCCAGACTTAAAAGCAACTTTGTCAATTTTTCCTTAACTTCCTTCACAGAAAGAACACTCAAATTATTACGAGATGTAACAGCATTGTACGTTGCCAAGAAACAGACGCGAGCAAACCTTTTTGCAAAGGTGGTTTTAACTGTGGGGGTAGGTACCCTGAAAACGCGTTTTTCCAAGAGTTTTTTATAATCTGGCGATTTAAGAAGCGACTTATGAACAGATAGACAGGCCTTTAAAATATACAATTGCCTAACACGCAAAACTTTCATGGTACAATAAAGTGAATCCGTCGGAAATCTAAAAGTTTTCCGTAGCATTACCTTTAAAATTCCACGTTGAGCTCTTTCTAGAACAATTAGATGCGTTTTTGCTGCAGACCCCCAAATCCCAATACAATACGTGATAATTGATTGACACACTGCATAGTAAACAGTTTTTAAGGTAGCAAGGTTTGCCGAGCGTCTTAGGATTCGCATGATCCTCATTAATTTTCTCACTTTCCCTGCCAGTCCATTTATGTGGACCTGAAAGGTTAGATGCTCATCCAGCACTATGCCCAGATACTTAATATTCGTTGTACGCTGAAGTACGATACAGTTACATGAGACAGCTGAGTCTATAGAATGTGAACAGGAATGGATGTGTAGATTGAGGCGCTTGTCGGGACTTGACGCAGCGGTCTTGTGAAAACAAACAAATTTAGTCTTACTAGAATTAAGTGTAAGAAGGTTTCGTTCTAACCACTTGGCAATACGAGTCATACCCTTATCCGCGACAGAAAAAACGTTTTCCCAAGTAGATCCCCGGAACAGAACCACGGTGTCGTCAGCGTAACAGATAAGCTCCGCACAAGGGATTTCCAGGTCATGTAAGTCATTCATATATATAAGAAATAGCGTGGGTCCGAGAATACTACCTTGTGGGACGCCAAAGTTAACTGGCAGCGGATCGCTTTTAAGACCATTAATCTGCACTAGTTGTTGTCTGTTTGATAGATAACTCGTGAACCAGTCCAATGCAACCCCACGTATACCGATTTTTTCCAATTTTTTTAGGAGAATAGGCACTGAAACGGTATCGAACGCCTTGGCCAGATCTAGAAAGACTGCTAAGCAACTACGCCCTTTATCAAGGTAGCTAGATGTAAGATCAGTAAGTAATGCCACTGCGTCACTCGTAGATTTTTGTCTCCTGAAACCAAATTGTTTATCTGACAACAGGTTCTGCGTTTCCAAATAGTTAACGAGCCTCTTGTTTACTATTTTCTCCAAGATCTTGGAGAAAGCAGTCAGAAGGGAAATAGGCCTGTAATTTTTCGGATCATCTGTTGCTCCATCTTTGTGAATTGGTGTAATGGAAGCCACTTTCCACATTGACGGAAAGAGGCCAGCTTGTAAACTTAGATTAAAAATATGAGACAATGGCGTCAAAATCTGTTTCCTAGTAGCCTTCAATAAGCTGTTTGTAATCCCGTCCAAACCAGGAGAACAATCGATTTTTAGTTGGCCAATTAGATCATTTATTTCCTCGACATCAGTTGGCTTAAAGAAAAACGATCGTAAAGGGCCATCATTTGTGTCTATTTTACCCGCCAATGTATACTCGCTTTCACCCGTTTTGGCGAGGATTTCTTGAGATAGTTCTTGACCAATCGACGCAAAGTATTTATTACAGACATTCAGAGATGTTGCAGAGTCAGTAGTGATTGATAACAGCTGATTATTGTTCTGGTTTTTCTGCTGAAGATGACATATTGACTTTACTGTGTTCCAAAGTTTTTTGGGATTCATCTTGGACAATTCGAGTTCACTAGCTTCATGTTCTGTTTTTACTTTTCTGAGAATCTCGTTGCAGTAGTTCCGATACCTTTTAAAGGAAGCTTGCAATATTATGTCATTAGGAAATTGTTTAGTTTTAGAGTGGAGATGGTCACGGTGACGAATACAACGCAACAGGCCAGGTGTTGCCCATGGACATAAAGTATACTTAGAACGGCTGATCCGGATACGTTTTGCGTTAGAATTGACTGCAGCAGAGAAACGATTAAAGAAAGTCTCAACAGCTTGATTAACATCAATTTGTTCTGTCACAGCCCTCCAATCCACTGAATTTAACTCATTTGCAACCTCTTCGTAGTTAATTACCGTTTTAAACCTATTGGAAGAGTTACGTTTCTTATTTGTTGACCAACCAATTAGGACTGGGAAATGATCTGTAATGACGGTTTCACATACGAGACCCACTGCCTGAGTCGTTGATCTTATAAAAATGTGGTCTAGACAAGCAGTCAATCTAGTGGGTTTGTTGATAGCCGGACTGAGACCGTGCTGACTTAATACGTTTAAATAATCGGATGGATCATGTTTAGTTTTGTCTAGTGATAAAATGTCAATATTTAGATCGCCAGCTAATGCTAAGCAAGTTTTACTTGACAAACTATTTAGTAGGTCATCGAGTGAAAAAATGAATCTGCTAGTGTAGTTAAAGGAAGGTGATCTATAAATGCCTAAAATGGTAATAACTTTCGGAATGTCCACAATGAGTCCACATGCATCAGTCAGATCGGGTTCAGATACTGAAGCGCTCCAGCAGTCTTTCACATAAACCACAACTCCACCATTCTGATTGATGTTGTTAGATGTAGAAAAGGATAAGTAACCTGAGATTTCCCCTATAACAGCCATGTCCGTGAGTCTGCACTCGGTAAGGACGATAACGTCTATGTCCAACTTTATCCGATGTAGGAGAGTCATAAAAGCATCAAAGTTTTTACTAATGCTTCTTATGTTAAACGTAAGTAGCCTGAAGTTATATTTGTCCACAATAAAATCTTTACAAGACTCCGGTGTACTCGAAACACACGTAAGGTCAAGCGTAGAGTCAATATTATTTGCTAGGTCAATGTTATCCATAAAATGAGTAAATTATTACACAGCGTACGGGATAGTATTCAAGAAATAAATGTGTTAGATCTATGTCAGTGTGATAAGTGTAGAGTTTATGATGCTTTATAATGAATTTATATATTCTTGGCAAAGCAATGCATCCATTACAGATAGTAACAACTAACAAATCATTAAATAATACTAGACGAGATTGGGGAAAATTCAAAACCAGACGAGGCTCAATAAGTTGCTTCCTTATAATGAGTGCAGAGTTATTTCTGTGAAGGAACCTAAGTAATACTGACACTAATACGAGTATATATCTAAACACTGTGCCAAGGAGCACAGAAAAAACTGTCTTATAAATCAACAGTATACCAAAACAGACATACATATTTTTATCATTATTGATACTTAAAAGTAAATCAATTCTTGAGTTACAAAGCAAAAATAGGAACAGTCTATGACAAATATTAAATATTACAAATAAAATTCCACTCTTATTACATTTCACGAAGAGAATAGAACAGTTTTTAAAATGGAATGTGAATATATTGCCTGACAGTGTCAAAACATTAAATGATACTATGTAACCTGATTTGAGGAAATTCAAACATAGATGAGGTACAACAATTTGCTTCTGTATACAGAGTAGGGAGTGGTTTCTGTAAAAGGACCCAAAGAATGTGGATATTAATATGAGAATAAACTTAAATACTATTACAAAAAACACTGAAAATTCTATTATATTAATCAACAGTATATAGCAACAAAAATATTGAAAAAGCACTAAAAGATTTGTCATGTTTATCAACAGTATATAGCAACAAAAATACACCTTTTTAACATTGATTATAGTTAAAAATAAACCAATTCTTGAGATACAAAACAACGATACAAACTGTCTGTTACCAATGTTAACCATTACAAATAAAGTTACACTTTTAAATACCCTTTGAATTAAAGTGCATTTCACAAAGGGAATAATTCTATTTTTGAAATCACATATAACAATATTGCTATTAGGGATCAAGATATTAAATGAGACTATGCAAGATTTGGGGAAGTTCAAACCTAGCTGATACACAACAAGTTGCTTCTGTATAAGGATTATGGAGTTATCTAAGAGAAGGAACCCAAAGCACGTGGCTATTAATATAAGTATACAGTTTACTGCAACAAAAGACACAGAAAGGACTGTCAAATAAATCAACAGTGTGCAGTAATACAGATTTTTGCCATTGTTGACAGTTATAAACATACCAATCTCTGGAGTGAAAAACAAACATAGAAATTGTCTATGATAAATGTTAAATACAAATAAAATAACACTTTCTAATACACTTATTAACACAGTACATTTCACAAAGGATTCTAGAAGAAACAAAATATAACTAATTTTTATTAAGTCCCTAAACTTTTTGTTGGGATTTGAAACAATTTTACATACCATTGTGTAGTTACACGAGTGGTAACAGTTATACAAATTAAATGCATTACTGTATTCAAAAATCAGTGACAAATTTAATAGGTTTATCACCCTATTAATGTCCACTGTAATAACATATTTAAGATACCAGCTTGAGCTTGTTGGATAGGCGTTAAGTGATAGGTGTTAAACGATAGGCGATAGGCGTAAATTTGTTAAGGTTATGAAAGCGCTCATGTGACGCCGTTACTGAGTGAGTGGGTGAGTGGGTGAGTTGGGGTGAGTTGGGTGAGTTGGAGTGAGTTGGGGTGAGTTGGGTGAATTGGGGTGAGTTGGGGTGAGTCGAGATGAGTTGGGATGAGTTGGGTGAGTTGGGGTGAGTTGGGGTGAGTTGGGTGAGTTGGGTGAGTTGGGTGAGTTGGGGTGAGTTGGGTGAGTTGGGGTGGCGTGTGTGTGTGTGTGTGTGTGTGTGTGTGTGTGTGTGTGTGTGTGTGTGTGAGTGAGTGAGTGTGTGTGTGTGAGTGAGTGAGTGAGGGACCGACCGACCGACCGACCGATCGACTGAGCGAGAATGAAGTTTCACTTCTTCCGCGCGGAGGGACTCCACGCACGCACATTTTTTTTTTTAAGGACAATCCACACACGGTCTTCTAATCTCGAATTAGGCAGAGCCTGTACTATGAAAACCAGGCAACTGATTATGTGCACGACAGAATAGACTCAGTGCGTGCGACAGTGCGTTTACATGTGTATATTTTCATAGGATAGGCATAGGGACATAAGGACATCATATTTTACATGTTTAAAGTAGTTTTTACAGTATTTTAGATGTTAAGAAAAATAGGATAAGGTAGTCGTATAAGAACGGTATCTCAACTAGTGAGTAGTGTAACTATAACTAGTAGAATAAGGATTTTTTGGAGAATAAAATATACTTGTTATTGTGTTTTATTTAAAAAGGAAAATGATTAGGATATTGTAATATGTTTGGATATGTTTGGGTATGATAATTATGTAAGAAATAGGTAAATTTAAGATCATAATGTCATGCATGTGCGTGCGACGGCTCGCTATCATAGAATGGCATGCGGAGCGCACGTAGGGCGAATATTTATACTAGGACGGTGGGGGGCGAGGTCACTTAAATATCCCCGCCGCGTCCGCACGCTCCGATTCTAAAACCAGGCAACGCCGGGTGCGCACGCATATGTCATGAAATGTGGAATTACCTAACCTAAGACCTAGACATAAGGAAAAACCTGTATGTAATGACTGTAACATATTATCAATAAAGATTGGTCAGAGGGGGTAAGGCAGAGAACCTTCCAGAAAAACACTCGGGCAAAGTATAAAAAGGACGCTGATTGGCCGAGGCGTCATTCGCGGTTCACAAGTGATTCACAACAAGTTAACAAGAAAAAGGAAGAAAAGGAATTCTGCCCCGCCTCCGCTGCCTCCCTACTGTTTCCGAGAAGACCGGTGTTTTATTATCAAGCTTCTCAAGATCCTAGGAAACCTATCGCCCACAGATTATAATATTAACTTTTTTTTTGTAAATACATATTTATACAATAAATACCCAGACGCTTGGTGGGAATCAAACCCACGACCTATTGGCTAGCGGCCAGGCTGTCTAACCACTAGACCAACAGGCCTGTCATTTGCATATAAGATAGCAAGTAGCATGGTAAGAACCTAAGGATTCCGCAGACTTCTTTCCTCAGTGACGAAAGAACGTTGAATGTGCATAATACGTTTCGTCGAAGCATACAATTAACAAGAAATTATTTAATTTTAAGGTAATCCCGAAGTAGCCTAAAGCGCCCGTTCCTTTTTTCTAGGTAGCCTAAATGGCTACTGGTAGCTGATTGGATTTTTTGGTCGCCATTTGACCGCCGGCCACCGATCTACCTACACACGGTCATCCGATCCCAAACTAGGTAGAGCATGTACTATGGAAACCAGACAACTGATACTAATACACTACTTTTTTGAAAACTACAAACTACATATTTCAATAGATAAAACACCCAGACACTTGATGGGAATCGAACCCACGACCTGTTGGATAGCAGCCAGGGTCTAACTACTAGACCAACAGGCCCTTCTTTCCTTGTATGCTAATTGTGTGTACAAAAATTATGAAATGTTTACAAATAAACATTACGTTTGTTTGCCCGTGACTTTGTATTAGGAGTTTGACGGGCCCGTTGGTCTAGTGGTCAGACACCCTGCCTGCCTGCTAACCGATGGGTCGTGGGTTCGATTCCCACCAAGTGTCTGGGTGTTATTTATCTATTTAGGTATGTAATTACAAAAAAAAATGTGCGTTCGTGGAGTCCCTCCGCGCGGAAGAAGTGAAACTTCATTCTCGCTCAGTCGATCGGTCGGTCTCACTCACTCACTCACTCACTCACTCACACACACACACACACACACACACACTCAACTCAACTCAACTCGCCCCAATTCGCCCCAACTCGCCCCAATTCACCGCAACTCACCCCAACTCGCCCCAACTCTAACTCGCCCCAACTCGAACTCGCCCCAACTCGAACTCACCCCAACTCACCCCAACTCGCCCCAACTCACCCCCAACTCACCCCAACTCGCCACAACTCACCCCAACTCACCCCCAACTCACCCCAACTCACCCCCAACTCTCCAAATCACCCCAACTCACCCCCAACTCACCCCAACTCGCCCCAACTCGCCCCAACTCACCCCAACTCACCCCAACTCGCCCCAACTCACCCACATAACGTGTTAAGCGTTAAATGATAGGTGATAGGCGATAGGCGTTAAGTGATAGGTGTTAAACGATAGGCGATAGGCGTAAATTTGTTAAGGTTATGAAAGTGCTCATGTGACGCCGTCACTGAGTGAGTGGGTGAGTGGGTGGAGTGGGTGAGTGGGTGGAGTGGGTGAGTTGGGGTGAGTTGGGGTTGAGTTGGGGCAAGTTGGCGTGAGTTGGGGCGAGTTGGGGTGAGTTGGGGCAAGTTGGGGTGAGTTACACGATACGTGGCCGCCGCGTGGGGAGAGATAGCCCTGGTGGGCGTATATTTCTCCCCTAACCGACCCCTTGCGGACTTCGAGATCTTTCTCGAGGTCCTCACCGCAGTGGTCGGTCGGGCGGCGCCGCGCCAGGTCGCCGTGTTGGGCGACCTGAATGCCAAGTCGGCGGCCTGGGGCAACTCGGCCGCGACTTGCAACGTCCGGGGTCGCGCCGTCGAGTTTTGGGCGGCGTCGACAGGCGTGTCCCTCTTAAACAGAGGGACAGTTCAGACGTGTGTGCGGCATAGGGGAGGGTCAGTGGTGGACGTTTCGTTCGCCACCCCCGTGCTGGCCGCCCGCGTCCTGAACTGGCGGGTGGAGATGGTGGAGACGTTGTCCGACCACCGATACGTGCGGTTCGACGTCTCCACCGGGAGCCCTCGGGGGACAGCCCACTCGGGTCAGTCCCCCTTCCCGCGGTGGTCCCTCACCCGCCTGGATCGCGAGGCGGCTGAGGAGGCGGCGTTAGTCCAGGACTGGCTCGCGCCACCTGTCCAAGTCCTGGACGTGGACGCCGCAGCGGTCCAGTTGCGGGGTTCCCTGACCGAGGTGTGCGACACCAGCATGCCTCGGTCTCGCCGCCCGCCTCCCCGTCGCGCCGTTTATTGGTGGACGCAGGAGTTGGCGGGGCTCCGGGCCGCCTGCGTGGCGGCCAGAAGGGCCTACGCGCGGAGTCGGCGGCGCAGCTTTCGCGACCTCGCCAACGAGGACCTCCTCTACGCCGCGTACGTGGAGGCCAAGGAGGTCCTCAGGTCGCAGATGCGTGCCGCCGACGACTCGGCGAGGGCCGAGATGCTGGAGGGTCTCGATGGGGACCCATTTGGGAGGCCATACAAGGCGGCGCGGAACAAACTGCGCCCCTGTGGCCCCCCACTGACGGAGACCCTGGAGCCGGCGTTGCTGGATGGGGTGGTTCGGTCCCTGTTTCCGTGCAGGACCGATTTCGCCCCGCCAGTGATGCACCCCCCGCGGGGGGTGGCCCCGCCGGAGGAGGAGATCCCTCCAGTGGCGGTGGCGGAGCTCCGCGCGGCGGCTTTACGCCTCCGCGGGAAGAGGACGGCCCCCGGACCGGACGGCGTCCCCGCAGCGGTGGTGGCCATTGCGGTCACCCAAATGGAGGACAGGTTTCGGGACCTCTTCAGTGCGTGTCTTACGACTGGGAGGTTCCCGAAACCGTGGAAGGAGGGACGTCTGTGCCTCCTTCGGAAGGAGGGACGCCCGGTGGATTCCCCCTCGGCATACCGGCCGGTCGGTAAATTGTTTGAGGGGATCATCGCCACCCGGGTGAATGGCCTCCTGCGGGAGGTGGGGCCGGACCTGTCGGACGCCCAATTCGGTTTCCGGAAGGGGCGTTCGACGGTCGACGCATTGGCCCTTTTGAAGGGCCAAGTGAGGGAGGCGGTCGAGGCAGGGGACGGAGTGTTGGCGGTGTCATTCGACATCGCCAACGCGTTCAACTCCGTTCCCCACTCGACCATCATAGAGGCACTCCGCTATCACGGAGTGCCTCAATATCTGCGGGCACTGTTGGCCGACTACCTGGAGGACCGAGCGGTCCTCCTCGTAGACAAGTCGGCCAGATTGCGGAGGTACAGGGCGGAGTCTGGTGTTCCGCAGGGGTCGGTCCTAGGTCCACTCCTGTGGAACATCGGCTTCGACTGGCTCCTGCGCGGGTCCCTCCGTCGTGGCACGAGTGTCATCTGCTATGCGGATGACACTCTCCTCACTGCCCGAGGGGGGAGCTTTAGGGAGGCGGCCAATTTGGCCTCGGCTGGCGGATCCCTAGTGGCAGGGAGGATCCGCCGCCTAGGGCTGTCGGTGGCCCTGCGTAAGACCGAGGCCGTGTTCTTCCACGGGCCTCGGCAGCGGGTCCCCCCGGACGCCCGCATTGTTGTAGCGGGCGTCCAAGTAGAGGTGAAGGCCCAGATGAAATATCTGGGCCTAGTGTTAGACAGCAGGTGGCGCTTCGGCCCGCATTTCAGCGGGCTGTCGACGCGCCTGCTGAAGGCAGCGGGGGCCCTATCGTGGCTCCTCCCGAACCTGGGGGGTCCGAAGGCGCGATGCCGGCAGCTGTATGCCGGCATTCTAAAAAGTATGGCCCTTTACGGGGCCCCTATCTGGGCGGACTCTCTCCACAGGAGGGAGAACGCCTCCGCCATCCGCAGGCCCCAAAGGGCCATTGTACAGCGGGTGGCGAGGGCCTACCGCTCGGTGGGGTTCGCGGCGGCGTGCGCCCTGGCCGGCACCCCTCCTTGGGAGATCGAGGCGTGGGTGCTGGCTAGGGTGTACGAGTGGTCGGCGCGGCGTAGGGCGCTCAATGCGCCCCCCGCCGCGGAGGAGCGGGAGGCCGTCCGGCGGGAGGCGAGGGCCGCAATCGTCCATCATTGGACGGAGGACCTCGCCTCTGCCACCTTCGGCCGCCGAACATTGGACGCGCTCGGGCCAGTCCTTCAGGGATGGCTTGAGCGGCCCCACGGCTTCCTCTCGTTCCGTCTGGTGCAGGTGCTGACCGGGCATGGATGCTTCGGATCGTACCTGCACCGGATTGGGAGGGAGGAGGCCGCCGCGTGCTACGACTGCGGCGCGGCAGAGGACTCGGCACAGCACACCCTCGAGGTGTGCCCGGCCTGGTCTGCGCCGCGGTCTGACTGCGGTGGTGGGGCCGGACCTCTCGCTGCCCGGCGTGGTTCTGTCCATGCTGGGGGGCGAGGCGGCCTGGTCGGCGGTCGCCTCTTTCTGCGAGGACGTGATCTCGCAGAAAGAGGCAGCGGAGCGCGCGCGGGAGGACGATCCCCTCGCGGCGCCGCTCCGCAGGCGGAGAAGAGGAAGAGTGAGACGGCTGTACGATCAGCGTCTCCTCCTCCCCGGTGGTGAATAGCGGGAGACTGGCGCGGGGGCGCCTTCTCCTGCACTGCACTCTTCACCACCACCGTCGGCGGGAATGACCGAGCACTCGCGGTCATTTCCGGGCCCCTCCTCGTAGGGAGGGGCGTGCGGGCCCCGCTGTAAAGGCGGGCGGTCGTCGGCGGGGGACTGGATGATAAGGCTCTGCCAGTTTCCCAGTTCCCCTCCATGAAGACGATGCGGGAGTGCCGCTGGGTTGTTTAGTGGGTATACCCGGGCTAGCCGGGGGAGTCCCACATAACCCTCTCGTCCCCCAACGGGAGGGTATGCGTAACGCATTTTTCCCAGCGTCAACAAAAAAAAAAAAGTTGGGGTGAGTTGGGGCGAGTTGGGGCGAGTTGGGACGAGTTGGAGCGAGTTGGGGCGAGTTGGGGTGAGTTGGGGTGTGTTGGGGCGAATTGGGGTGAGTTGGGGCGAGTTGGGGTGAGTTGGGGCGAGTTGGGGTGAGTTGGGGTGAGCTGGGGCGAGTTGGGGCGAGTTGAGTTGAGTTGAGTTGAGTGTGTGTGTGTGTGTGTGTGTGTGTGTGAGTGTGTGAGTGAGTGTGTGAGTGAGTGAGTGAGTGAGTGAGAGAGCGAGAATGAAGTTTCACTTCTTCCGCGCGGAGGGCCTCCACGCACGCACTTTTTTGAAGTGAAACTTCTTATGCGACTTCCAAAAATGTTATCACATAACGCGTCAAGCGTTAAATGAAGCACCTTAACGCGTTATCGCTTAACGCGTTAATGATAGGTGTTAACCGCCGTCACTGAGTGAGTGGGTTTCAGTGGGTTTCAGTGGGTTTCAGTGGGCTTCGGTGGGTTTCGGTGGGTTTCAGTGGGGTTGAGTTGAGTTGAGTGGAGTTGGGGTGAGTTGGGGTGAATTGGGGTGAATTGTGGTGAGTTGGGGTGAATTGGGGTCAATTGGGGGTGAATTGGGGTGAGTTGGGGTGAATTGGGGTGAGTTGGTTGAATTGGGGTGAATTGGGGTGAGTTGGGGTCAATTGAGGTGGAGTTGGGGTGAATTGGGGTGAATTGGGGGGAGTTGGGTGAGTTGGGGTGAGTTGGGGTGAATTGGGGTGGGTTGGGTTGAATTGTGGTGAATTGGGGTGAGTTGGGGTCAATTGGGGTGAGTTGGGGTGAATTGGGGTGAATTGTGGTGAGTTGGGTGAGTTGGGGTGTATTGGGGTGAGTTGGGGTCAATTGGGGTGGAGTTGGGGTGAATTGGGGTGAATTGGAGTGAGTTGAGTTGAGTTAGTGTGTGTGTGTGTATGTGTGTGTGTGTGTGAGTGAGTGAGGGACCGACCGACCGACCGACCGATCGACTGAGCGAGAATGAAGTTTCACTTCTTCCGCGCGGAGGGACTCCACGCACGCACATTTTTTTTTTTGAAGTGAAACTTCCCCCTGGAGGCCCGGCGCTGTTACGCACATATATCATGTATTTGCTTATATCTTATCGCGCGCCGCGATCTCAAGTTTCAAACCACTTACGAATGTTATGTAATTTGAACCACTTATCCGATTTGCGTTCTGTAAACTGTGTTCTATTTATAAAACTATTATCTACGTACGTACTATACCCTTTGTTCGAGTAATAAATGTCGATTTTTTAAAGTAAAAGGTCAAAATTGATGAATTTTTGGCAATGTTGATTTTACCTATTTTTTATCTCGATTTTGAGGATAGAATATTGACCCAGGCACTAATAAACATCCATTCTTTCCATCCAAACTCCTTTTCATACAGGTTTTAAACAAAACACTACCAAAAAAAAAACAATGAACTCAAAATTTTTTTCAACTGCCGTCATCGCGCGTCATGACGTCATATTATGAAAAAATTTCGTTTGTTAGATTGGATTTTATGGCTTTATCTTTGAGTTATTATCGTTATGATGTAATTACGATGTATTTACAACAACTACATTACAAGTAATACCGAAAATATTCCAAAAGTAAACAAACAAACAAAGTATCACCCGGGTCAGATTTCAGTTCGAAAATATCCACTTTTTTGATAAAATACGGACTATCTAACATCTATACTGGTTTATTATTACGTTATAACAATAAACATACCTAATTAATATCACTTTACCTGAAATAAATACTGTTTACATTAAAAAAATAAACATTCACTGACCGCCAAATAAACATTCACTGACAGGTACCGCCCACTTTTTTCTTTTTTTTGCCAGCTGAATTCATGACTTAAAAAGTGACAATCATGAAGATATAGGGTCAAAGTGGAGAAAACACTCCCAAATACATGACTGAGGTCAACATTATCCCTTTCATTGAGGTCGGAGCTCCCTTTCTAAGAGGGAAACCTTGATGTATCATGAAAAATCAGGACATCTTTTTAACTTCGTCGCATAATACGACTTACTTGGCTTGTTTATGCTATAAGTTTAAACCGATTAAATATGTCTAGTTGCTTAATCAGTCTGATTATGGCTTGGAGCAGTCCAAATACTGAAGAACTGTGAACGAGAAGAACAAACTGTGGTAGATTGGGAAACAGATGATAAATAAATAAGGTCCTCCTTCTGGCCGATACGACCACAGTGGGCGATATTTTGAAAGAGCAGCAGTCTACGCGAACGATATTATAGTGCACAAGTGCTTCCGTAGACACGAGTGCACTCTCTCTCTTCCGTTTACCTCTCAAAATACGACGGGACGAAAAACCGACACGACCGTTGAGAGACCAGGCGCAGGAACAACATTTTACATACCCATCTGACGCATGGAGCATCTTACTTTACAGACAATCAAGTGATAAATAAATAATAAGCTAATGGTTGTGAAAATAAAAGCATATGAAGTTATGATAAAAAAAAATTGTATTACAAGATCATTTATTCAGTACGTTTAACGATTTCCGATCAATCACAAGATATTGAAAAGCAATTTCCATTATATGCAAATAGCTTGTAACCCACACATTAGACGATAGAAAAAGCATTTGCGGTAAATTTAGGTTTCCATTGGACCAACTGCAGATCATTGCAGCTTCATCAAATTTATTTTCCAATGGGACAATGGATAGTCATAGGTACATTCCTTCACTCGATATTTTTAGGAAATCTACAAGAAAATAAAAAATGTGAGGGTCGGTTGACCCTTCGTTATTTATCTGCTCCAATAAGTAAGACGTATGAGGTTCCAAACATTTATTATCCTGTAAAACACTGAAGGCACTGATCCTTTACATTTAGGACAAGTGATTCCACGATCACTAACTATATGTACATTGGCTATATGTCTGTAAGCAGCACGACCGTTCTTTACTAGATTTATAACATGAATGTGTTAAATATATACAAGGAATATTTTCACTGTTGACACGATTGAATAATCACAAAGAATGTGTCAAATACTATTCAGACAGCACGTTCTAAACTGAGCTGTTCACTATTCAAAACACATAGAAAATACAACAAGTGGCAAAGAGGTTCTAGTCGCCACATCACCCCCCCACGCAGAGAGGAAACCCCCCCCCAAACATGGGGCAGGAGCCTGAACTTAAATTATAAATCAAGAATATCTCTGAACCTAACTTTACGACCGGACCGAGTGACAATGGGGGCAGGAGGGGAAAAGGAAGCTGGCGGAGCAAGCTCAACGAACGGATGATCCGAATCGTTGCTCGACGGAACACTAGCTGGACCGTCCAACATTGATCCTCGCGAGGCTGGCAACTCGTGATGCCCTATCTCTAAATCAGCCTCAATAAAAGCAGGCTTAACGCGATCGATGCTAACTGTAACTTCACGCCCCTTAACATCTAAGGTTAAGGTTTTGTCCTTACGCCTAATTACCCTGTATGGACCGGAGTACGGTGGTTGAAGTGAACGCCTAACGGTATCGTCCCGTAGCCAGACGTGAGACGCTGATGCTAGTTCTTTGAAAACGAAAATTGCTGGTCGTGCATGATTCGAAGCTTCGACTGGACGCATTGCTTCCATTCGCTTCTTAAGATCTGATACAAAATCAATGATCGAATCAGGGCTACCCGAGGCATCAGCGGGTACAAGGAACTCTCCTGGCAAACGTAACGATTCGCCATACACGAGCTCGGCTGAAGAAGATTTGATATCCTCTTTAAAAGCCGATCTCATACCAAGGAGAACAAATGGCAGTGCCTTCGACCATGTTTCAGCATGACACATTAATGCCGCCTTAAGCTGGCGGTGCAACCGCTCGACCATGCCATTTGCGCATGGGTGGTAGCTGGTGGTACGAATCCTCTTGGTCGCGCAAACACACATAAGGCGCTGAAAGAGGCATGATTCGAATTGGCGTCCCTGATCCGATGTTAAAATACTGGGAACGCCGAAGCGAGACACCCAGCCGTTCACGAAGGTGTCTGCGACTTCTTCGGCAGTAATGGATGACATCGGCCAAGCTTCCGGCCACCGCGTGAACCTGTCAATCGCGGTGAGGCAGTAATTATGACCGTTAGAGTGAGGAAGCGGGCCGACGATGTCGATGTGGACATGTTTAAACCTGTCCGACGGACTACTGAAGTTACTCAGCGGAGACTTGACATGTCTTGTCACTTTGCAACGCTGGCAATCTAAACATGAACGAGTCCATCTGTTACAATCTGCGTTGATACCGGGCCAAACGTATCTCTCAGCCACCATGCGTGCAGAAGCCTGCGCACCAGGATGGCTAAGGTTATGGCACTTATTAAATACTGCTTTGCGAAATGGTGGCGTTAGGTATGGACGAGCTTTACCAGTCGACATGTCGCAAGTGATGCTTACATTAGTGCCGGGAATTAATACATCCTCCAGCTTAAGCGAAGAACTCGCGCGAGCGTGTGCTAATTCTTCATCAGAACGCTGTGAAGTAGCAAGTGCGGCGTAGTCTGCTTCCAAGGAAATACCCTCGATACGAGACAATGTATCCGCTACAACGTTATCGACGCCCTTGATGTGGACAATGTCTGTGGTAAATTGGCTGATAAAAGATAATTGATTCAGCTGTGCAGGCGGGAGCTTTTCTCTTCGCTGGGCGAACGCGTAAATCAACGGCTTATGATCCGTAAAAATTGTTGCGTGCTGCGCTTCGAGAATATGCCTAAAATGCTGAACGCTCTCATAAACGCCGAGGAGTTCTCTGTAGTAAGCTGGCCATAATGTTTGTTTAGTGTTCAACTTTTTGCTGAAGTAAGCGATTGGCTGCCAATCATCTGCTTCGGTACGACGCTGTTGCAGGCAAGAGCCTACGTGAGTGCTCGATGCGTCAGTGAAGAGACCGAGTGAGGCGCTGCAGTCTGGATGCGCCAGGATCTTTGCAGAAGTTAAACTTTTCTTGCACTCTTCGAAACACGACAAAAGCTCGGAAGTCCAAACGAAAGGCTTGGCACCTTTACCCTGGATAGCAGCTACTGCGTCAATTAACGGTGCTTGAAATTTGGCGGCAGCTGGAATGAATCGCCGATAAAAATTGGCCATGCCAAGGAATCTACGCATTCCTTCAACGGTCTTGGGGGGAGGGAAATCCACTAAGGCTTGGATTCTGTCGACGGGGGGTCTAGCACCCGCCTCATCGATGTGATACCCCAAAAAGGTTACCTCTTTAGCCCCAAAAACGCTCTTAGCAGTATTGATAACGACTCCATACTCATGCAACCTTCTGAAAATAATTTCCAGGTGCTGAGCATGCAGGGAGCTGGAATTTGAGTACACCAGGATATCGTCCACGTAGGCATAACAGAAATCAAGGCCACGCACGACTTCGTCGATAAAACGTTGAAATGTTTGACCTGCGTTTCTAAGTCCAAAACTCATGTATGGAAATTCGAACAACCCGAATGGTGTGATTATTGCGGTTTTGCAAATATCGGTAGGATTTACCGGAATTTGTTGGTATGCCTTAACTAAGTCAATTTTGCTATAAATGGTGCTTCCAGCAAGGTTCTGGCAAACGTCACCTATGTGCCGAACCGGATATCTGTCCGGAACGGTGCGTGCATTCAAGGTGCGATAATCGCCGCACGGTCGCCACGTTGAATCTTTCTTTTCCACCAGGTGTAAAGCTGAAGACCAAGGACTAGAAGATGGCCTGGCTGTCCCAGCCTTGACCATGTCCTCAAACTCTTTCTGTGCGGCGCGAAGCTTCAATGGAGCCAGACGACGTGGCCGCGATGATACCGGAGGGCCATCAGTTGTCTTAATATAATGTACCGTTGAATGTTTGGGCTCCTGAAGTACACCAGGGGGGCGCGTGATACTCGGGAATTTCTGAAGGATCGCCGAGAAAGGCGATTCGGGGATGGAAATAATTTTAATGCTGGACTGGCTAACGTCTTGGAGTTCCGCGAAAGATGACAAACCTGTCGTCCCGTCGCGAAGCTTCCCATGAGTGCAGTCAGGGAGTAGGTTATACTGCGACAAAAAGTCTGATCCTATTATTCCAGTTTCTACATCCGCAATTATAAAATTCCAAGATAAACTGCGCCTAAGACCTAAGTTTAAGCAAAGCGTGACTAAACCGTAAGTTTGAATTTTAGATCCGTTTGCTGCCACTAAATCGTACGGCTGCGGCTGGCTTTTCAGCTTGCTAACACTACTAACTGGTACGCAGCTTACGTCTGAACCAGTATCCACCAGAAATTTCCTGTTGGTATACCGGTCAGTTACGAAAAGACGGCGACTCGTGGCTGAGCGTTGGGCAGTCGCCAAAACCGGACGCTCTATATGTTTTCCGATGACTGGTTGCAGCCACCAGCCGCTGAAGGTGGAGGGCCAGACCATTTGCACGGTGGGACGCACTTCCTAGCTTTCGTTCCGAATCGGTCATGGTAATAGCATAGCTCGCTATTGCGCGAGCGTGATCGGTTCCTAAATCTACCTAAGCTACGTTCTCGCGAGCGGCCCCGTTGGTCAAAACCTCGGTTGGCTAAAGAAGCCACTACGCGAGTAAGTTCCTCTATTTTGTGGTTCAGCTCTGCAATCCGCGTATCGTTGGTGGAGGTAGTTGGTAGCGAGGTCGACGCACAAGCCATGTGTTGAGATGGCTGAGCATTGATTTCCATCAGCTGGTCAGCCAACTCGCTAAGTTCAGGCAAGTCCTGAAGACGCTGCGCCGTGAGCACGGTTTGAAGATATCTGGGTAGTCTGCTCATCCAGATGGTCTTCAAAACATCCTCGGGGAATGTAGTACCTGCTAGGGACCTAAGATACCGCAAGAAAGACGATGGCTTGCGGTCGCCCATCTGCTCCTTCTCTAGAAGACACCTAATTTTCTCCTCATGGGAGACCGAAAACCTGCGTATGATAGCGTCTCGCAAGGTGTTATAGGGATCCTCTGCTGGGGGAGACAGGATAATATCCTCAACCTCTCTCGAACAGTTCGTGTCTAAATGGGCCACTGCGTAATGGAACTTCGTTATTTGGTTCACCAACCCGTTAATGCTAAATTGCGCCTCCAGGCTCGCGAACCATAACGCTGGACGGTCTTTGCAGAAGGGCGGGGTGCGGATGGACACACGGTTAACGACTACCTTTTCGCCTGCTGCCTCTCCATAGTCACTTTCGCTCTCAGCCATGTGGATGGTGGTGCGTAAGGCGCGGAACCCTAAATTTAATCAAAGAATTTTCCCCCTAAGTGGGTTGCTGCTGTAACGACCATGACCTTTACAAAATTTATTTAAATATTTTATTTGTTGTTTTAAAATAAAAACCTTCAAATGTTTCACTAAATGTCATTGCGAAACAAAAAAACGATCGCCGAAAATTCGCAGGCAGGAACCACGACGAGCACGGCGAACACGGCGAAAAACGAGCTGATTGCTCGTAGAATTCCACTATGTCGCTCCACGACGAATGTTTTCGTTATTTATTTTTCAATATTTAGACAAAATAAAATTCCGTAGTATGATGGCCGACGTAAATTCCGATAAATAAAACGAACACCGTTTCTTTTCTAATTTTTCATTTTTTATTGATAGGTACTGTGTTGGTTACCTTGTTATCCTTTTCTTGTCTAAGTGCTTAACGTCTTACGTGTAATCCTCTAGTTTCGGTGTCACCAAATGAGGGTCGGTTGACCCTTCGTTATTTATCTGCTCCAATAAGTAAGACGTATGAGGTTCCAAACATTTATTATCCTGTAAAACACTGAAGGCACTGATCCTTTACATTTAGGACAAGTGATTCCACGATCACTAACTATATGTACATTGGCTATATGTCTGTAAGCAGCACGACCGTTCTTTACTAGATTTATAACATGAATGTGTTAAATATATACAAGGAATATTTTCACTGTTGACACGATTAAATAATCACAAAGAATGTGTCAAATACTATTCAGACAGCACGTTCTAAACTGAGCTGTTCACTATTCAAAACACATAGAAAATACAACAAGTGGCAAAGAGGTTCTAGTCGCCACAAATGTATTAATATTGACCAGGGGTAAATAAAACAGTATGCATATTTATGGAATGATATAGGTACTCTCGCCGATACGGCCAATCCAACCACAGCGGCTAATCTTTCGCCAGATCAGCCATCAGCCAGTGCACAAATGCTTGCGTAGACACAAGTGCACAAGTGTACTTTACATGCCTATCCTACGCATGGATCATCTTACTTTACAGACAATCAGATGACCAGCCTGCATTATCCTAGCCAGTGAGGAACAACTACACAAAGTTGTTGCTCCCGGCAGGATTCGAACCTGCGACCCCCGGTATGCAAGCAAGCGGTTTCCCACTGCGCCACGGAGGCTACTAGACGCGACAGGACTAGGAGGCGACAAGAATAAATATGATTTTAATAATACGTATCTAATAAGTTACAAAACTAACTGTACCGAAACTTAACCTACATACCTACACACTTGTAAAATTAATGAACATACAATATTTTTTCAATATCAATCCTTTGAACTAAATACATCGTTTATTTTTTGATCGTAAAGTGGCGGTAAAAAAATCCCCAAAACGGAAAGTCTTCAAAAAATCTTTACCATGGTTACTCTATTAAAACAATGTGAAATATTTTAAAATTAAATAATTCAAGTACAAATTAATTGAAACTTAAACCCAATACTAACAAACGAACTGAAAACGTGTTATATGCCTATCGAAAGAAGAACTGATCGAAAATATGGTACATAATGCACAGGGATCATCGGTAGGTAATTATTGAACAAAATCCTCTAGTTTCGGTGTCACCAAATGAGGGTCGGTTGACCCTTCGTTATTTATCTGCTCCAATAAGTAAGACGTATGAGGTTCCAAACATTTATTATCCTGTAAAACACTGAAGGCACTGATCCTTTACATTTAGGACAAGTGATTCCACGATCACTAACTATATGTACATTGGCTATATGTCTGTAAGCAGCACGACCGTTCTTTACTAGATTTATAACATGAATGTGTTAAATATATACAAGGAATATTTTCACTGTTGACACGATTAAATAATCACAAAGAATGTGTCAAATACTATTCAGACAGCACGTTCTAAACTGAGCTGTTCACTATTCAAAACACATAGAAAATACAACAAGTGGCAAAGAGGTTCTAGTCGCCACAAATGTATTAATATTGACCAGGGGTAAATAAAACAGTATGCATATTTATGGAATGATATAGGTACTCTCGCCGATACGGCCAATCCAACCACAGCGGCTAATCTTTCGCCAGATCAGCCATCAGCCAGTGCACAAATGCTTGCGTAGACACAAGTGCACAATTGTACTTTACATGCCTATCCTACGCATGGATCATCTTACTTTACAGACAATCAGATGACCAGCCTGCATTATCCTAGCCAGTGAGGAACAACTACACAAAGTTGTTGCTCCCGGCAGGATTCGAACCTGCGACCCCCGGTATGCAAGCAAGCGGTTTCCCACTGCGCCACGGAGGCTACTAGACGCGACAGGACTAGGAGGCGACAAGAATAAATATGATTTTAATAATACGTATCTAATAAGTTACAAAACTAACTGTACCGAAACTTAACCTACATACCTACACACTTGTAAAATTAATGAACATACAATATTTTTTCAATATCAATCCTTTGAACTAAATACATCGTTTATTTTTTGATCATAAAGTGGCGGTAAAAAAATCCCCAAAACGGAAAGTCTTCAAAAAATCTTTACCATGGTTACTCTATTAAAACAATGTGAAATATTTTAAAATTAAATAATTCAAGTACAAATTAATTGAAACTTAAACCCAAAACTAACAAACGAACTGAAAACGTGTTATATGCCTATCGAAAGAAGAACTGATCGAAAATATGGTACATAATGCACAGGGATCATCGGTAGGTAATTATTGAACAAAATCGCACTTACGAGTGATATTCGGTATTAAATACTGGATACAACATATTTTTGCAACCAAGTACTGCACATTTTATCACCATTTTTATGATTTTAATTCACTTTATCGTGAAATTATGGTATTTAAATGTTTGATTGATTTAAATGACAGACAGTTTCATGGTGACAATAAGCGACAGTGTTGCCACAAAATACGAACCCTTAAAATCGGTAATTAAAATTGCATTTGAGTATAATTGGCGAAAACACAATAGAGCATTATTCTAATCGAACTCGCAGAACAGTACCAAAATTTTTTTTATTAGATATGATTGTCATCGTATTTTAAGTTTTCGGGTGGAAAACATTCTTTTGATGTGTAAGTAAAGCATTTCTATATTAGGGTATCCATTTCTCGGGTAATTTCAATTATAACATGGACCACACATCGGACCTCAATGAAAGGGATAACGTATGCCTCAATCAAGTATTTGGAGTGTGGGCTCCATTTTGACCCTAATAGCTTCATGGTTGATACTACCAAAAGAAAAGGGGAAACTGATGCTTTATTTCATGAAAACGTAAAATAACAGACGTATTATGCGTAAAATTGTCTATATCGACCTTTGAGTATTAAACCAACCGGAGAGGCCACTGTCAGGCGTTCCCCTCTGTCAAAGTACGAGAGCACCGGTCATACCCGTTATATAAAACTAGTTGACCCGCGTTCCACGCCATTCAACAAATCCCGGTGCGCGCGGCACGACGTAAGCTAAAAATGCCGAATGCCAGCGCGTTTTCGTGTGCTTGTCCGGTGAAGCTGTAATGGCCATCTGCGGCCAACAGTACTACTCATACAAAAGCGTTTTCGTGTAAAAAAATATAAGACTTATCTAGTGTACCCAAGGATAACGTTACTTTCCATCTGTAAATATTATTTCGTTTATAAATTGTCAAATAATGCACAAAATTTGCAAAAAACTAAAAAATATTATTAATCAATAAGTGTTGCCACTAAATCGTACAAAAGCGTAACGAGCGTAATTTTAAAAGTTGAATGTACTGACATTAGTTTAAGACTTCTATTTCACGTAAATGATTGTTAATACCATTTATTTCTGTAGATGCATAATTAATTAATTAAAGATTACTGTTTGAAATTCAGTATCTTTACTTGAATTTTCTACATATTTTTTTACTAAACACTTTAAAAATTATCGATTCTATGAAACTGTATGTTTATGTTTGGGTGTACTTAATTATTATAAGATATTTACGGTCGTCACTTTTATTCCGAATACTTTCATTTATTTTTAAATACATTGGCCACACCGCAGCAAAGTTAGCGCTGGGACAGCTCATAATCAAATATCGATATCGACTATCAGTATGTTACTCTGACTATTTATTAATCAGATATCCAAAAGAGTTTGTGTAGTGTACTGCATGCCGTGTCACTTTTTAGCCGACTTCAAAAAAGGAGGAGGTTTTCAATTCGACTATACATATATATATTTACATTTACGTATGTTCGCGCATAACTCTGGCAATTATAGACCAATATGAAAATTTTTTTTTTGTACGGATAGGCCGATCCCCTGATCGGGTCCCATTAAAAACGATTGCGATTTACGAATAAGTAGGTAGTTCCTAAAAAAAACAAGAATGTCGCGTCAGAAAAATTTATAATAACGCCTTAAGGATGAGACTCGTCGTTTTTAAGGAAAAAATGGTCATAACTCTGGCAAATGTCTTTCTTTCACACTGAAAGTGCGCTGCCGGCCGCTGCCATCTTGGTGTGAATTGAGCCTAACTTCAAATATGAACCTATTTCGATTAGTCTTTCTTTATTCGAGAAAGTTAACTACTATAAGGATTCCATGCAAATTTCATTACGTCCTGATAAATTGTTCCTGAAGAAACATGAATGATGTAAAAAATGCAAATAAGTATACTCCGTAGGTGCGCTAACACCAATTTCAATAATATTAAAATTATTTTATGCATTTTAGTGTTATTGAAGTCGGTTCAATCTTTTTATACATTTTATAAAATGATCATAAATTCTTTGGAATACATCTATACTCCTGCTTTTTGTGGTGTATCTATACTGACATCCAATCCTCTAGATTTGTTAGGTCTCAATTTATCCTCCGACCTTAATTTCGGACGATCCATTGAGTCAAAAGTCAAAATCTCTGCTAAAAAACTTGGTATCTTGAATAAGGTGAGGCGGTATTTCACAAAGGAACAGCTGTTGAATCTTTACAAAGCTCAGGTTCGACCCTGCATGGAGTACTGATCTCACCTGTGGGATGGCTCTGCCAAATATCAACTTGACTCTTTGGATTCGCTAGACAGACGCGCTCGCAGGATAATTGACGATAATGACCTAACAAATAAAAAACTGCAACAATTGGATCATCGTCACCTAGTTGCATGCTTATCGGTTTTTTACAGATTGTTCCACGGTGAATGCGCTCAAGCACTTTTTGACCTTGTACCACCATCCCCATGGGCGCTGGCAGCAGGGTGCAAGGGGGTGCAGTTGCACCCCCCTGTCACGGAAGAATATACATAGAAAAAATACATAAGTACGCTTTTGATTAGCGAAACATACTCAATCAAATACCCGCGTGTTTTGAATTTGACATTACATTTATTTACATCATATACATGTATAATTCTATAGTTTAAGTTAATAGTAAAATGTGTAGATGCAGATGCACCCCCCTGAAAGTAACTCTGGCGGCACTCATGACCATCCCCTTTCTTTTACCGGACTGCCAGGCGGCGGCAGGGTCTCCACCGCTTTAACGTTGACACTCCAACTTGCCGAACTAAGCGTTTCGCTTCTTCTTTCCTCATGCGCACGGTCAAGCTGTGGAATACCCTCCCGGACAACGTTTTCCCTGATAAATATAACTTGTGTGTTTTCAAGTCTAGATTGAACAGGCATCTTATGGGTTAGCGCGGTCCATCCTAGACCACATCTTATCTTCACTTACCATTATGTGAGATTGTGGTCAAGCGCAAGTAAACCTATCGCATCGCTGACGCATCGGCACATGAAAGGAGACACCCGGGCTCTCCAGTGGGATCTGCACCAGCAGCCCGTCAGTACCTTGCCTTTGAGCCCGCCACCGGGGGATGCATTATAGCCCCCCTGGAACCAGACACGGTGTTCAAGGGGATAGGGTCCCCGCCGCCGCACAGTGGACGGAAAAACGAAGTTCCCTTTCATAGGATTATTTAAAAATGAAATATTTTATTTGATACTTTCAAGTATACAGTTTTGTCAAGTACATTAAAACATTGAATAAATGAGTAGTTACCGGTTTTTTTATCGAGTCTATACCATCAAAGAATGACTTTCTATATTTCAAATGTATGAAAATGGAATTAGTTTTCCTCATAACTTTTTTCTGTCTAGGATTGTAAAGCTGAAACTTTTAGGTATTGTTGCCGAGCCTATTAAAAAACCACTTGACATTTGACCTTGAACCCGAACTTCCCCGTTCAAAAGATATGAATCAATTAAAAATGCATATTTACTCAATGCATAATTAATGCATTTTATTTATATTTATTTATGATACTCTCTTTTTTGTGATTTGTTTAGATATTCTTTTTTATTTTAATATTTTTCCTGTATTTAATCATTTCCAATATTTTTTTATTTTAATAATCTAACTATTTATACTTTATAGAACACAAGCAAGCATATCGACAATGTTGTTTATACCTGTAATAGGTTCACTTATCAAAATTTATATTAACTGTGAACGTTGTAATGTTACTTAATCATAAGTGTACTGTTGGTATATAAATAAATAAAATAAAATATTTGGACGATGTTTTAACACGCGGTAAGTAATGTACTTCAAAAATAAATTTTGTTTTATTTTTTTTACCCTTTATTGATCCCTGATAGACAACCAGGGCCGTCTTAAGTCTATTCGAAGCCGGGGTTCGGGGCTCAGCCTGCGCCCTCGATTTCTTTTACACTGCAGCGTGGCACGCGACCGACGACACACTGCAGTATGAAAGGGGTCCTAGTCAACCAAGAAAACACAATCCACGTAATTTTGATAGTCAATTTCTTTATTTCTCTAAAATGCAAAACGAAAATTAAACTTTAATTATACAAATTAAACCCAATTATACAAATAAAAAACGTTTTTAAAAAAATATTCAACCGCCTTCAAAAATAATCTTCAAACAAAAATTAACAAACACTAAAAAACGAAAAAAATAATTAGAATTTTTAATTCCAAGGACGAAAATGCGTGACTTTTTCTAACTTATCTTGGTACTTACTGAACTGAAGTCGGTGCCAAGCCAAAAGAATAAGAACGAATTATATTGAGATGATTGTAATGGCGAAAAACACCAGCAATCCAACTCTCGTTTATGTTGTTATTTAATTGCTTGTTACGAGCCAGTATGCCTCGTCAGTATATACCTAGACCGTGGGACATTTGCCGCGCATCGGACACCGAGCTCATGACGTCACGGCTTCATGAGATGGCTTTCCCTTACCTAAGCTCGGTGGGAACAGACGCATAGACTTTAAGGATAGATAGTAAGATTATATATATTTTAATAACTATTGTGGAAGATTAAATATACCACTTTATTAATTTAATCAAATATTTTATTGGAGTTCCTGTGTTCGGCGCCCCCAAACACGTAATTTGCTAAATATCTATTTATTGTATGTACATACATCAAACAAACTCAATTTTTCTTGCTTTTGAGTTGGCAAAGATTTTAATTAAATCATTTATTTTTATATCAATTTTGGATTCTATACTTATAATGATGTATTTTTCTAGCTAGGTATGAGTACTTTTAGGTATCGGTATTGTACCTATGTATTGTATTTTAATGTTAACCGACGAGTTCTCGAATGGAAACCACTGTCCACGAACGAACGAACGTACGTAGCTTCGGACGCCCCTCCAGCCCACCGCTGGACCGACGAACAGCTAGTCGGTAGGCGCCTAGGTATTAGTTGGATGAGGATGGTCGAGATCTGCATGCTACCTAACACTTAAAAAATAAAATTGACTTACCTTGATATTTTTTCTCTTATTTATGACGAAGAAATTCCATTTATTCCATGAATTTCCATGCACTTACAATTACAACTTACACTATGGTTACACTATACATATAAATTAATGAATTTCTCCACTAGATCTTCCGTGCTAATTCGGCGGTCGTCGCAAATGAAATGAGCTAACGAATTTAATTACTTAAAAAGAAGAAATCAGATCAATCACTGACCGACACTTGCATAGGCGCTGCGCGCCGCGCTGTATATTCAAATAAACTTACACCTAATTGTAGTGATTTTTTAGAGATCATTTCTCTTTAAGTGCGAGTGCCCGGACGGCTATGTCAAAGGACGCAATTATTCGCCTATGACAGACGCACAGGTGCCGCGCCGCGCACCCATTTCAAATGAATTTACGACTTACACTTTATTGACTTAGAGATCATTTTACTTCAAGTGCGGGCGACCGGGCGGCAATGTGTCAAAGGTTATATACACTCTCTTTGGATAAGAGATTTTGCCGCGCGCGTCTTGTATGAAATAAAATTGTTATTTGTGTACTAATAAGAGTCATTTTAGCTTGCACACCATGAGCGGTGTGACAAGCGCCGAAAGCGTAGTACAAGTAAAAACTAATACCTAACCTGTGGTAAAACAATGATTTTTGTTGATGACAATTTTTTTTTAATATTTTATTTTGCGCATACGTATTCGTCGTAACAAATATATGAAACTGTGCAATGGCGTTAAGTTCAATGAAATATCTAAATATTCAGCGCTCGGCAAGCGCCCCCGGGCGCCCTGTGCCCGGGTGCACCGCACCCCTTGCACCCCCTGGTAAAGACGGCCCTGTAGACAACAAACCTATATGACTAACGATCTTGACGAAAAGCGTACATATTCATAACGTATGCACAACACAACAAATAATGCGATATGAATGACTGATATTTTATATTTGCAAGAATATAGGTAGCTAACACAAGTTCTTAAAATACATGGGTTTCACGTAAATATTTGTACGGCTGAAATGCCGAATATAGTGATCTGGCATTTCAGCCGTAAAATTATTAAAAAAAAAAACCGGTAACCACTAATTTATTCAATGTTTTAATGTACTCGACAAAACTGTATACTTGAAACTATCAAATAAAATATTTATTTTTAAAAAATCCTATGAAAGGGAACTTCGTTTTTCCGTCCATAGTGCGCCGTCCTCCTCGGAGTCACTGCCATACTTAATGGATGTCCTAGGGCCCACGCCCCGTACGTCCAGCGACTCCGAAGGTAACGACTACTGTCTACAACAACCGAGACCGAAGCACAGGGAAGCTCAGTTCAAATGTTCAAGAAAATCCAGACGACTGCTATCTATGTATTGGCCTTACTTGACATTGCTTAACCAACGCTAGCTTATGTCAAAAATACAACATATTTAGCAAAATGTTTTTCCCTTTTTGGCCGTTAAAATTTTATCATAGGAATGAGTAAAGATATTTATTTCTTTTTATTGCACAAAGTTGTTTATAGGCAGACTTTTCATAATATAAGAGTAAGAATGCAGCTTAGGTATTTCTTGAAGTTTCAGACTTAACCATACTGACTTATCCTAATTAATCGGATTTTGACGACAACCCAAGGTTCTTTTCCTATGATCCTAAATATAAAAATACCTTACACCTATTTAACTTTCACCAAAAATATTATCGGAACTCATCGACAATAAAATATCGATAGTGTCATGCACTATCCTCATTTACTTAAAATTGACGTCATCTCGTGTACAGACAGTGTTGTCACTGTGTGTGAATTTACTTGTGTGCGTATAGATTATGTTAGTGTTTGATAATATTGTCGTGTGCCTGCGTAGCGACGTGGCGAAGAATGCATTAGTAGTAGATAGTATTTGTGTGAGTTACCTCGTCCCCCGCGCAGAAAGTGACAGACTTTTTCTCATAGCGAATAGTGCGCGTGTCGTCTCCTTTTGGTTTAATACTCAAAGATATCGACATAGGAAATTCATAGAGAATATTAATATAAACAATTGCAGGTTAGTCTTGATACTTACTAATAAATTATATTTCATTGCTTTATACTTCAGATATATATGAATTGACAATGTAGTTTATCTCTATATACTAGCGAGTTGCGCACGTTTAGAGACGTAAAACTGTGTTTTTCTTTTTTTTTTTTTTTTTTACCACTAGTTATAGCGATAACATAAGTACCTGCGAGCTACTTATGATTAACTATAAATATGCCGGCACATCTTTATTACGAGATGTCAACTGTCATGTTTGACGTGACGCCATGACATTAGTTCGGGTGATTGGTTGACAATGACATAACAAGTGTGATGTTGGAAAAGTAGTATGGTTATGTTTGATGATGATCGTAAATTATAATGGAGTGTCTATCGTGATATTTCCTAGTGAATCAGTGAGGTGTAGCATTGAGTCCAGCGTGAGGATCCGGACGAGAGTCTACGTTCAGTTATTCGGGAAACGATCAGTGGATATTGAGAGCTAAGTACTTTGTAGAATGAACACAGTATAGTCTACAGAGTAGTTCGTGCTGTGAGTCGTATATAGCTTGGGATCTCGTGAGAGTCAGCGTGGTGATCTCGTAGAGAGTAGTTTGTATTGCGAGTAGTCTAGTTTGTGATCATGCGACAGTCAGAGTGATGATCCCGTAGAGAGTATTGCGAGTAGTAGTTTGGGATCTTGAGATAGTTGATGCGGTGATCTCAAAAGGAGTGATTTGTGCTGAGTAATCTAGTTGGGATGGCGTGGCGTGGTCGGTGGTCTAGTACATGGTCGCTTGTATTGTATGAGGTCGAACATCACTGTGTGTGTGAAGGGTCATGTCATCATACGAGATGATGACATGTTAAGGTGCCAGGTTGTCCAGTCCACGCTGTCATATGAGATGACAACTACTCGAAGGGACGTCTTAGCCAGTGATAGTTTGCATGAGGTCGAACATCACTGTGTGTGCGGAGGGTGAAGTCATCATACGAGATGATGACATGATGAGGTGCCAGGTTGTCCGGTCCACGCTGTCATATGAGATGACAAACAGCTGGTCGAAGGGACGCCTTAGCCAGTGGTGGTTTGCATGAGGTCGAATATCACTGTGTGTGTGTGTGGAGGGTTATGTCATCATACGAGATGATGATATAGCAAGATGTCAGGTTATCAAGTCCACGCTGTCATGTGAGATGATCAAAGGGAAGCCTTAGTTGGAGTGGGATTATTTGTTAAGTGTGTGTGTGTGTGTTATGGTCCTTATGCGAGGTTCGCTGGGTAAGACAGTTACAGTGGCCTCCTTGAGGGACCAGCTGAACAAGATTGTCACAGTAGTGTGTGTCTCTGTGTGTGAATGTGTGTTGTGGTCCATATGTGAGGTTCGCTGGGCAAGACGGTTACAGTGGCCTCCTAGAGGGACCAGCTGGGCAAGATTGTTACAGTAGTGTGTGTCTATGTGTGTATGTGTTAGTGTATGTTGTGGTCTTTATGTGAGGTTCGTTGGGTAAGACGGTTACAGTGATTGTTGCAGTTGACAGATATGAAAACAGGGATCGGTAAGACAGAAGAGAGTCTACAGTGAAGGTCGGTGTTGGTGAGCTAACATACTGCAGCTGTTGGTTTAGATTGTGATAGTTTCCTGTGAGATTTCATATTGAGTAGTTGTGCGATGAGTTGTCCTCTCTGGCTCGTGTAGTCCATTTATCTAGAGGTTGCAATCTACATTCCGGTGGGTTTGGTTACTAGGTTGATAGAAGGTCGAGATAGGAAGCGGTCGGTGGAGGCCACTCTAGGTAGGTAGGTAGGGCTTCAGTGCGTATTCGAGACCTTATGCCGGTAGTTTCCTCGTGTGTTATTCTAGTGTGCATGAGTGAGATTGTGTTTCTGTGTTCAGGTGATCATGTAAAGTTTAAAAAAAAAGGATGTTAAACGTGTTTCCGACAAATAAATTAAGTTGTGTGTCTAAAAATACTTGTTAGTAAACAAGTTACCTACCCACTTATTATTCGAATTACTACCTTCGAGTTCGAGTCAATAATATCTACCGTCAAAGAAAAAGTGACGAATGACAACAAAATGTTTAAAAGTTAACAGAGTCGTGATTGACCGAGAGTCAATTACGACAACATAATTAGCTGCGAACTAATTATGAGTCATGGATTCATGACAAATGAATGCAGTTGAGGCATCCAATTGATTATTTATCGGATGCAAGACAAGTTCCATAGATTTCTGGTAAGTAACACATAATTACTTGTAATATCCATAGGAAATAGGGAATACAACTATTGATGGTAGTCATCACGGCGACATGATTGGCTGCGAGCTAATCAAGAGCCATGGATTATACAAATGAGATAGGAAATGCGTGCAATCTCAAAGAGATATACACGTCCCAACCTACAATTTATTTTGTCTAAAGTAATACCCACTAAACAAAGGTTACACACAAGATACTATTATTATTTTTTCTGCTCAACTACCCACCACTTTTAATTTTTAATTCGTGCATTTACACATATAATGGTACGAGCCCCGAGTCTGGCTGAACTACCAACGGGTCTTCAACATGAAAGCGGCTCTGCCTAAGTGGGTCAACTATCAAACAATCGCACATTGGTGCGATTGTTTATCGCCAGATCCTGGTTTCAATTCCCAGGTTGATTAGGTCTTTTTTACGGGGTTTTCATAAAGAAATCCTGCGCTGGGTTTCCAAAAGGCATCCTTCTAGTGGAAATTGGTTTAGAAGCGTGCATAGCAAATGCCTACAAGGCAAGGCTATACTATTCCCAGAGAAAAAAAAAAAAACTTTATGGTATACATTATTGGCAGAATGCAAATATTTTGTACTCTTGTGGTCCTGTGTCGGACATGTTACGTACGTTTCTATATAAGAGTATAGAAATAAAGGTAAAGTACCAATCCAAACTTATGCAAAACAATTAACTTGCATATAAGTCCGACCTTGAATTTATGCTGTGCAAAAAAGTATGATAAAATCAATAAATAAATGACAATTTGGGATGTGACAAGAGCACTCTATCCTATTTATCAAGACTATGTCAGGACAAAGAGGTATGACTTACGTATTTCCGTGTTGGCGTGAAAATCACAGTTATTCATGCCTTATTGGTCAGTCAATAACATTTTCTGGGTCTATTAGCCCAGGGTGCGTCCAATTAGCATAGGTATTGGTATAATTACATAATATACTCTAGTCGAGGTGGCATTTCCTTGCACCTCAACAGCATGATAATTAATAAACAAGGTTCACAGATATGAAAACAAAACTCCTGAATCATCAGCCCCTTCCACCTTGTAGAAGAACTGGGCGGTACCTTCTAGCTGCCCTTGAAAAGGGGGGGGGGCGAGATAAGGGGAAGGCCAACAGCAGCATCAATCGCATGTTCTAGCGCTAAAGGATACCGGCTGGACTAACATGTACGCCTCATCATGTAAGGTACAACAAATATTCAGATTTAGATTTCAAATGTTGGCCACAAACATATGTATTTTACTTGTATAATTATATAAGTAACAAATTTCCCAGCCATGTTAACATGGATATTGTGAAAACGACGTTTCATGTCATCTTTGTTCTGAAGTAGGTAATTAACTAAAACTAAATAGCACCACATCCAATCTTTACTTACATTATAAGCAGAGGTATGGATGCTTATATTGCAACACATATATAAACTTAGTATCGTTATTTCATTGGACACATTTAATGAGATTAACTTATTCTAGTTTTAGTAAACTACTAAACAGAGGATTTAACCATAAATATGTATATTTTATGAAAATCAGAAACGAATTCTGTTCCTTAAATTGCAATGAGGAAAAAAAAAAAAATACACTCAAACCGGAAGTCTAACCCTTTGCTGTCACATTGTTAGATCATCGGCATTTAGTACAAATATAAAATATATTTGACGCCAAAACCTAAGTCCGGCAAGCGATTCATTTATATATTAAAATATTTGCACTTATATTTATATAATATCAATATAGCTTTTATCCTCTCAACTTATAGATAATATTTAAAATCATTAACACAGTGAAACTTGAATTTAACAACAGTTTACACCACTTTGTCATACTGACCATAAGATTCCCAGTCTGAAATTACCGGTACTAGTAACAACAATATTATATAATATATAAATATAGTAAAACAAAATTTGTATATAAATATCATCTACCTTCTATGGTACCGAGAATAATAAATAAGATTAACTATTAAGATAGAGGTTAAATAACCTATCAATCTTATCATAGAAAATATTTTCGCAAGTTTTGTGGCATAATCACGTAGAGATATCAGCCGACGTATATATTATTCTAAATTACAGCGTACACAATACATACTCTCGTATGTTTGGCCTTAACGGTGCTTGATGAGGTTATGGTGAAATTTTATTAAAATGATTGTAATTAAATAAATTGTGACCGTAAATTTATAATTGCAATAGACAAAATAAGATACATCGAACTGATAAAAGTATACCTTTTTATCGGAGGTAACAAACAACGTGCAATACGGTTGTTATAGAATAATAATTATCTGATTCATGCATATATATTCCTTTGATGATGATTATCTTGATGACATATGCATAGCGATAAAAATGTATATATTTATGAAATTTAAAACCAAAAGTTAGATAAAATTATAAGAATTATGAAATACAAAATTGGAATTTAAAATTAGAATTAAATTTACAAAAAGAAAAAATAAGGGTTAATTAATTACCAAGCTGGCGTGAGAAGCGTATCCGTTTGCGTTTCTTATAATAAATATTTCTCGAACGCAGATTCTGATTGGAAACATCATTTTGGTCTTTAAATTTATGTTACAGAAAACTTAAGCCTAGCAACTTTAATTCCAATACAGCAAATTCAACTTCCTAGCTCAGCAAAAACAAGATAGGTATGCATATGCAGTATATCCACACTAACACACAACCCAGGGTGAGTTAATTTATTTTCATGTGTTCGCCATTATCGTTAATGTCCCATCGAAGAAATCGATGATTAAGCTACGGGAAATCATTATTCTTTTCCCAAATTGATAATATTGGCCATGGGACACTTAAACACCAAACTAACCTGTATACAGCATGCATGCACTTGCCTTTCACGCGGTATACTTAATAATGACGACCATCGATGAAAAATACCATAAAAAAGCATAGCGTTCCATCAAAACTATCGTTTAAACAAAGTATGAGTATCAACCCTCTACATAAATACCGTGATACCGGCTGGCGTAGTGTTGTGCCAACACAGATATTGGATCATTATTTCTATTATTAAAATCTTATCGTATTTTCTGCTTATAGAAATAGAACTCAATAAGTTAAACGTAAGTATAAACCAAAACCTGCTTGTTTTGGACCTAAGTACGAGTATAAAACACTAATACTTGAGACTTATAAAAGATATTTAATCACTTTAGAATCATAAAACTTTAGACAAGTTGTAAAAGAATATCAATAATAGGCTAAGGTAACTGCAAGTTCAAATACATAAATACGGATATCTAATAAACGTATGTAGATATCTTAAGCACGCAAAAATAAGTTAAGATAGTCATAAAAAAAGTGATAGAACATCGGCCCTTTGACATTCTAGTTCTATTTTAGTTCTTCTTTAACAAGAGAAATATACACCTGGTCTTTAACGACTATACCTTCGTAACAAGACATATAAGGACAACTAACATAGTAAAAGTTTTACTAACATAGATCACTCACAGCTCAACTAATCAGTCAGTAAAATACAAGTGATTAAAAAAAAAAAAAAAAAAAAACCAGACTAGGGTATTTCTTAAATTGTCTTCCGTGCATAACAAACGTCACCTTGGCCGTACGATTTGCGGGTCTTAGGAGGTACTCCTACTGTCATAGCTAGAAAACCGTCAGCTAAAGTAACTTATTAGTGGTTTTTGATAAACTTATTATTATTACCTATTATAACCCCGTTAATTATTACCTATTATAAATCTACAAAAAATTATCAGTTTAACTAATATTTTACTTAAACTATACTATTTTTCTTAAAAAAAAAAAAAAAAAAAATAGCTATACCATCGAAACAAAACCTTACTCTCTAAACATCTACATTGTCAATTCATATATATCTGAAGTATAAAGCAATGAAATATAATAGATGATCAAACGAACTTCTTGAAGTGAAGTTCGATCATTATTATATGAATTGCTTTATACGAAGATATAAAAACCCGCCCACCCATGATTAAATCACATAACACGTGTTCAGTGCATTTAACCCTTGAATAAGGTTTTGTTGAATTATAGGCATAAACATAATCTCTAAAGAATGAGGTGTCTGGACCGTCCGCGACGTAACTAGTGGTAAAAAAAAAAAAAAAAAAAAAAACACAGTTTTACGTCTCTAAACGTGCGCAACTCGCTAGTATATAGAGATAAACTACATTGTCAATTCATATATATCTTCGTATAAAGCAATTCATATAATAATGATCGAACTTCACTTCAAGAAGTTCGTTTGATCATCTATTGTTGAGGATTTGTATGATATTGTTGTAATATATAAATTTAACAAGTAATGTGGAACTGAGTTGTGTATACAGCGGAATATCTTGTCGTAATTAAAATGTGCAAGAATCTGCAAGTTGAAGTGGCAGTGGGCAGGCCACATCGCTCGAAGAACCGATAACCGTTGGGGAAGAAAGGTTCTCGAGTGGCGACCACGAACCGGAAGACGCAGCGTTAGCAGGCCTCCCACTAGGTTTACAGACGACATTATCCGCGTCGGAGGTAACCGATGGATGCAAATAGTCAATTGTCGTTCATTGTGGCGTTCTAAGGGGACGCTTATGTTCAGCAGTGGACGTCTTCCGTCTGATTCCGAATGAATTTTATAGTACCATTTCATCTTTTCTTCCAGGCGTATAAGTTCTCTATGGTAAATGAAAAAGGAGTTTTATGAAATTGCGAAGACAAGAATAAAAGAAAATATTATGATAAAACGGTGTCTCGTTAATAATAATCCAGTTTAAAATCCTGTAATATGACGATTAATAAATTAAACAAATATAGAAAAAACTTGTTCTATTCTATTTTTTTTCCTATTCTAATGCATAGAATAATGATAAGCAGTAAGTATACGATGCAATCAAGTATTTAAGAAATAATATTTGACCTTTGTTTAGCTTATTTATTTTATTTTTATCGACTTAATGACGAAAAAAGTTAGACGTTTGCCTGATGGTAAGCGCCATACGTGCTTATAGACAGCCACACTTCACTGCTTCTCAGTATATTAGTGTTTTATATATGAAACTTTGATTATGAAGAAGAATTATCAATTAATAATACCTATAAACATAAACTAGTTTAAATATTACTCATAATGTGTATTTTGTTACGCCGGAAGCTGTCAAGCGGACGGCGATATAATAACATTTTATTTAGTAGGTAGTTTAACACAAATCAAAATAATGCAAAGCTACAGAACAAATAAGATCACAAACTTTGGTTATATATACGTCTAGATAGCGTGTTCGATGTTCAAACACTTGACAATATCAAGTACACCAAAACATCAAATTGGTATACTTGGTTGTTTAGTATCACTTGAACTGTACCGATGGTTTGTGCTCGCAAAAAAAAAAAACATTATGCCGAATTGTGTAATCAAATCGTGAAAATATTAACTAAGTAAAATTCATAAAGATCCTAACTTAATTTTCCATTCATAAGTCAGATTCTGTGAAGGATTATTATAAAAACTCGATTGTTTTTTACGACAATTTGTACATTGTCCGACTAGACTGGTGTTGCTAGGTAATAATGGGGGAATATATCTTCAGTCTGGGGTAATTTTTCTTTTAACAAAAATGAATTCAATGAAACGTAATACGTAGATAGTGACCAAAACATTAATCAATTAAAATAATTTTAATTATTTTTTTGATAAATTAATTACTTTTATATAGGTAAGTACTTATTTAGAAGTATTATTAGGTTTATTAGGTCATGAGGCAAGACGTTCACCTGATGGTAAGGGACACGCCATTTTATTTTATTGTATTCTATTGTATTTTATTTTATTGTATTCTATTATATTTTATTGTATTTTATGGTATTCTATTGTATTTTATTGTATTCTATTGTATTTTATTGTATTCTATTGTATTTTATTGAATTCTATTGTATTTTATTGTATTCTATTGTATTTTATTGTGTTTTATTGTGTTATATTGTATTCTATTGTATTATATTGTATTCTATTGTATTTTATTGAATTTTATTGTATTTTATTGTATTCTATTGTATTTTATTGTGTTTTATTGTATTTCATTGTATTCTATTTTATTTTATTGTATTATATTGTATTTTATTGTGTTTTATTGTATTCTATTGTAATTTAATATTCTATTCTGTTCTGTTCTGTTATGTTATGTTATGTTCTGTTCTGTTCTGTTCTGTTCTGTTGTGTTCTGTTCTGTTCTGTTGTGTTCTGTTCTGTTCTGTTGTGTTCTGTTCTGTTCTGTTCTGTTGTGTTCTGTTGTGTTCTGTTCTGTTCTGTTCTGTTCTGTTCTGTTCTGTCCTATTCTGTCCTATTCTTTCCTATTCTATCCTATTCTATTCTATTTGGATAACAAACAGCTATACATTATATTTTACAAAAAAAGGAATTTCACATTTACACAGTACATATCAATGCATAGCCCACAACGCTATCGCTATTTATGGGAAAAATATTTTTAACTGGAGATCCCCAAACACCCACACAACCACAGATGACGCGAGTGTACAACGAGGCCTGCACGCACACACGAATTATGAGGTTGCGAAACTTATTAACGTGACGTTACAAGACTAATGGGTATCTAGACGTATATATAATCAAAGATATGAAACTGTCGCTCATCACTCGAGACATGGGTTATTAAGTTTTGAGGCAGTAATTTTTGCCCGGCTGTCGCAGGTTATACCATAGAGCCCTTCAAGCCGGAACAAAGCAATGTTAACAAATTGCTGCTTGGTGGCAGATTGCCTGACCCTGCATTACTACCTACCTGGAGGGTCCCTTGCATAAGGACCTATCACCTTTTTTTTGTCGGGGAGGAAACCTTCACAAAATCCCCGGTCTCCGTAGGGGTGGAGGCCAAGTTATTTGGGACTTTTACCCATTAAAACGACCTCAGTGGTCTTCATCTATACATTATAGTATAACAAATATATTAAAGTATCAAGTTTGATTACTCCTAGTTTAAACAGGGTTGCACTACCAATTTTTTTTAAATTTGCCGCCCTTTTCATATAATTTAATCTGTGATCCTCTGTTTGGCACGAATTTATTTTTACTTCGTAAAAACTCGTAGACAGAATATAATACAGACATATACCAAGCGTGCCGCCGATAAGGACAGAAAAATAAGTACATACTAAATTTAGAGTTGCCACGTAAGGGAAATTTTACCCTTTGTGTAAAGCAAATACGGAGGTTGTTGTAAATTATATTTTCTTTCCTAACCAAAAACCACTTTTTGAAGTGAAACTTCTTATGCGACTTCCAAAAATGTTATCAAATAACGCGTTAAGCGTTAAATGAAGCACCTTAACGCGTTATCGCTTAACGCGTTAAGTGATAGGTGTTAAACGATAGGCGATAGGCGTAAATTTGTTAAGTTTATGAAAGCGCTCATGTGACGCCGTCACTGAGTGAGTGGGTGAGTGGGTTTCGGTGGGGTTCGGTGGGTTTCGGTGGGTTTCGGTGGGTTTCGGTGGGGTTCGGTGGGGTTCGGTGGGGTTCGGTTGGGTTCGGTTGGGTTCGGTTGGGTAGTTGCCCGAATGGCGCGACGATCTGGGGGTGACCATAGAGGAGATGGACTGGGCAGTTGGCCGCTTGAGAGCCCGAAACACCGCGCCCGGACCCGATGGTATTCCGGGTAGGGTGCTGGTGTTGAGCCTGGCTGCCCTGGGGGACGTGCTGAGGCAGCTATTCACTAGTTGCCTCAGTGAAGCTACGTTCCCCAGGGCCTGGAAGGAGGCTAGTTTGGTCCTCATCAAGAAGGAAGGCAGAGCCGCGGATTCTCCCTCCGCGTATCGTCCCATATGTCTGCTGGACTAGGTTGGCAAACTGTTCGAGAGAATAGTTGCCTCTCGTCTCAGCGGGCATCTGTCGCGCGTCGGTCCCGATCTGGCCGACAGCCAGTTCGACTTCCGACAGGGCCGATCGACCGTGGATGCGATAACTCGCGTCCGCGCCCTGTCGGATCAGGCGGTCTCCCGGGGTGGTGTGGCGTTGGCGGTGTCACTCGACATTGTCAACGCCTTCAATTCCCTGCCCTGGGATGCGATCTGGGAGGCACTGGTCTACCATGGAGTGACTCCCTACCTGCAGGCCCTGATCAGGGACTACTTGCGCGACAGGTACATTCTGTACGTGGATCGAGACGGTACGAGGATCCGGAGGGAAGTAGAGCGAGGGGTTCCGCAGGGGTCAGTCTTAGGCCCCTTGCTATGGAACCTCGCCTACGACGCGGTTCTGCGTGTCGATCTCCCCGCCGGCGTAAGTGTCGTCTGCTATGCGGACGACACGTTGATCGTGGCCGGTGGGGACACCTTCGAGAGGACCAAAGAGCTCGCCGAGCTTGGGGTGGAAATCGTCGTCGCGAAAATACGCGAGTTGGGCATGGAGATAGCGCCTCAGAAAACCGAGGCGCTGTGGTTCCACGGCCTATCTAGGAGCCGGGAACCACCGCCCAACTTGCGCGTCCGTGTGGGTGAGTCGGAAGTCAGGGTGGGGCCGCACATGAAATATCTTGGTCTCACCCTTGACAGTCGCTGGGGCTTCGAGGAGCATTTCGAGCGCCTGGTCCCCCGAGTCGACAGGGTTGCAGCGGCCTTGCACAGGCTGCTCCCCAACCTAGGGGGGCCGAGCGAGGAAGTTCGCCGCCTCTACGCCGGAGTCGTGCAGTCCGTAGTCCTCTACGGGGCGCCCATTTGGGCGCCGAGGCTGGCCATTAGACGCTGTAGAACGAAAATCTACAGCGTCCAGCGGAGGATGGCACTGCGGATTGCACGAGGATACCGAACGGTGTCCTTTGAGGCGGCGACCATACTGGCACGCTTTCCGCCTTTAGACATACTGGCGGGCATGTATGCGAGGGTCTATGACCGGATCCGCATCGCCCGCCAGAGTGGCGGAGGCGAGCCGGTGGCGCTCGAATCCATCAAGCGGCAGGAACGACACATCGCTCTCGCGACGTGGCGCGAGCGGCTCCAGCCGGAACACATAGCGCGCAAACGCGTCGTTGAGGCATTCCTGCCGCATCTCGAAGCCTGGATACAGCGACGGAGTGGACGACTCACCTATAGGCTTACGCAGATGATCACCGGTCACGGTTGTTTCGGTGATTATCTGCATAAGATCGGACGTGAAGCGACGACGAGATGCTTCCACTGCGACCAGTCTGACTCCGCCCAACACACGCTGGAGGCTTGCCCCGCGTGGTCGTTGGAGCGTCGAGACCTGGTCGCAGTCATCGGATCGGACCTCTCCCTGGGCAGCGTAGTGTCGGCTATGCTGTCCGGGGATGCGGCGTGGGGAGCGATGGCCGCCTTCTGCGAGACTGTCATGTCCCAGAAGGAGGCCGCCGAGCGGGAACGCGAACGCGCTGATCCTGCTCGGCGACGAAGGCGCAGGCCGCCACAAGCGGCCGCCCAACGTCTCGCTCCCCAGCCCTGAGCCCGGGGCTATAAACAATGGGCAACCTTCGGAGTCGCTGGACGCTCGGGGTGTGGGCCCCTTGAGCGGCGACTCCGAGGAGGACGGCGGCGGGGTTGCGACCCCCGTCCACGTGAGCACCGTGACAGGTTTCCGGGGGGCTACAATGCGCCCCCCGGCGGCGGGCTCAAAGGCAAGGCACTGAGGGGCCCCTGGTGCAGATCCCACCGGAGAGCCCTGGGGTCTCCCCTCTCATGTGCCGATGCGACAGCCGCGGGGGTTTTAGTGGGTAAGAATCCCACATACCCCGGTCGAGCCCCACAGCTCCCGGGGATCTTGCGAAGATTTCCCCCGCGTCAAGAAAAAAAAAAAAAAAAAAAAGGGCGGGGGCGCCGCTGCCGCTGTTCCCGATGGGGCACGACGTCGGTTGAGCGCGGTTGGGGTGCAGGGGGGAGTCGGGCCGCAAGGCCATAGGGCGGGGGCACCGCAGCAACCGTGCTGTCAGGGTATGGGACCTGGCAGACGGAAGTACCTGGGGTATGGGACCCGGTAGCTCGGTGCAATTGGGGGGGTAGGGCCGAAAGGCTATAGGGTGTGTGTCACTGTGGTCGCCCCTGGTACTTCTCTGTTGAGCAGAGTGGACTGGTGGGCACCGCACGTGACAACGGGGGGGAGAGCCTGCAAAGGCTCCGGCTTGGCCATTCTGGTCGAGCCGGTTGTGGGTTTGGCGAAAGCCGAACGGCCGCTGGCGGGAACCGGATGTAGTACAAAGTACGTTCCCGGGGCCCGCCACTATAGCGGAGGTGCTGGAAGGCCCGATGGTGGTTTAGTCGGTAAGAGTCCGACATAACCCGCGCATGGTAGGCGTCGTGCGCGTGGTATCCTATGAGGATTCCACCATCGCTAAAAAAAAAAAAAAAAGTGTGTGTGTGTGTGTGTGTGAGCGAGTGAGTGAGGGACCGACCGACCGACCGACCGATCGACTGAGCGAGAATGAAGTTTCACTTCTTCCGCGCGGAGGGACTCCAGGCACGCACATTTTTTTTTGACACAACATTTACTTTTCTTACATTATATCATCTTAATCTATGACAGTCTGCAAAAAGTACGAAAGTGATTGTTATAATAATGTCCTCCTAGCCGAACGACCACAGCGGCCAATCTTTCACAAGATCAGCCATGTACGCAGGAGATATTATAGTGCACAAGTGCTTGCGTAGACACAAGTGCACTCTCTCTTCGTTTATATAATAGGTACCTCTCATAATCCGATGGGACGGAAGACCGACACGACTGGGGAGAAGTTAGGCGCAGGACCGAGTTTTTACATGACACAACACCAACAACGATGTCAAGAGTCGTAAACACATCAACACACAGACACCGGTCTCGCCGGCGAGGCCGAAGGGATCCGTACGCATGCGACCTCGACATGCATCCCCTCGCTGAGTTTCTTGCCGGTTCTTCTCAGCGGGGGCGCGTTGTGAACCGGTGGTAAACTCATTTTCTCTAAGCGGCAGCCCAAGCCGAGGCCGTGCCTCCCTGAGGTGCCCTTGTGCTAGTCGTTACTCAAACCTTTCTGGCTGGAGCGCTTTAAGCGCTCGCCCTCTTGTCCGGTGAAACAGTACTATTCCTACAAAAAAAAAGTGATGATCAATAAAGTAAAGTGACTATCAAGCTTCAGTTGTCCACCAAACTTTGATGTCTACTGAAAGTGTGTTTGGTATTTATTGGTGATTCAAATTAGGCAATACCAAATGAATCATTTGATAGTTATTTAATAGTCTTCTTCTTCTTGCGGTGCCTCTTCACTACTGAAGGTTGGCCGTCAGCTCCTCAAACCTAGATCGGTCCCTTGCCAAGCGAAATAGATGTTCCACGCTGGCAATGCCGGTCCACTGTCTGATATTTCTAAGCCACGATAGCTTGCGTCTTCCGACTCGTCTTTTCCCCTCAATTTTACCCATCATTATTACTTGAAGAAGATGGTATCGGTCATGTCTAAAAATATGTCCAAGGTAATTGACTTTTCTTTTCTTGAGTAGGTTCATGAGTTCTCGGGATTTTATTTAATTAATTCTCGGGATTTTATTTTTTATTTAATAGTCACTTTGCTTTATTGATCATCACTTTAGTTGTCAAACGAGATAGGTACATAATAGGGGGGCAAATGAAACAAACTATTCAACGTCGGTACTATTTATTTATAATTCAGACAAATTTACGAATAAATTGTAACCAACAACATAATACATATATTTAAACAACATGCATATAGTAAAAGCACGATTAAATGTACAATGACCATTGTGCCTATAAATAACGAATGAATACGTCCTGCGCAGCCTTGGACGAATTACTTGAGCGCTTACGTTATTTCTGAATATTTAAGCATTCGGGAATAACTTTTAACAACCTAATTAATTCTTTTTGTTGCTGCTATCCACAGTATACAAATATCCATATTTTCAGGAAATCATAAAAATAAATTCGGGAAATCTGAGAAATTCTTCGATGCACCCAGCATGTGGGATCGTGTATGATGCACTTAATAATAATTTACCACTTATTTATGGTAGTCTCTCTTTTATACACTGGCAACACTGATAACGGCGATCCACTGGAAACTGAAAATTTTAGGTTATGGATGAAAAACAAGAATTTATCGATCTTACACCTAACTTTCAAGTAAAATAGTAACAAATTTAGAACAATAAGATCTAAATAAGTCGTTTACATGTATTAGTTTCTAAGTGTAATCTCTAAATTGGCCATAATAATTCACGTTTAGCTGTGAAACGATACTCCACTAATTTTACGTTCTCTGTCACTTTTACAGCCTATAATACAGCACTGCACGATTCTTATAGGATTTCCACAACACACAGTAATGTCACAGTTAGTTTTTTATTGAATTTTAAGTTATTTATTTAATATTAAAACCACGATAAAATTGTCACGGAGCAAAGTGGGAGCAAACGTCAAATTTGTTTCGCACCCACGTCGCGGAAAAATTGAACACATGCTGAGGGACAAAAAATCATATACACTGTTTCTTTCTATCACACGTAACCTACATAAACGCATTCTTTTCTTGCGTGAATGAGAAAGAAAGTGTCCAGCCCTTCATTGTTTTCTTCCTCTAAGTAAAAACTGGATAGATCACGTAAATATATTTAAACTTTATACTACATTCTTAAGGTTTGTTTTTCATTGACACAAGTCGAAGTAGAAAAACGAGCCGAGTGAGATAGCTCAAAAGTAGATGTGTGTCCTTGTCTGCCCCTTTGTCAAGTAAGTTGCCAACGCAAAATATGATTCTTTTTAGTAGTGTTAGGTAGATTTCTTAAAAGTTGATTACATTTGCTTATAAGTTTTTCGTGTAATAAAACATCGAAATATAATACTACTAAGACGATGAAATGTAATATTATAAATTAGCACACGAACAACATGCAATACTTTTATTAACAATAATATTAGTAACAATTTATCATTATGAAGGTAGCAGCACTGAGCTGTTGTGTGATTGTCGACATTGTCGTAGTAAGTAAACCGGTGTTGCGGTGTACTGTTAGAGTAGGGTGACTATTGTTATGTATGGCGTCGCGTCGGTCGTCTCGGATGCTGGTTTCCATACAAACGTTGGTTAACTCAACCTGAATTGTTGAATGAAATACAGATATCCGGAAGAAAACGATAGCTAGGTATTACCACAAATTCAAATAATTTATTGTCTTAATTGTGGTAAGTACAGCAGATCTTATATGTAATGACTGCGGACTTTCATTAAATTCCATCCAATTATATAATACAAATAATAATTATAATTAGTATTATGTCACCAAAATTACGATTTGAACGCAAAAAGACGCGGGGGAAATCTTCCAAAGATCCCCGGGAGCTGTGGGGCTCGACCGGGGTATGTGGGATTCTTACCCACTAAAACCCCCGTGGCTGTCGCATCGGCACATGAGAGGGGGGACCCCAGGGCTCTCCGGTGGGATCTGCACCACGGGCCCCTCAGTGTCTTGCCTTTGAGCCCGCCGCCGCCGCCAGGGGGGGGGGGGAGGCGCATTGTAGCCCCCTGGGAAATTGTCACGTTGCTCACGGGGACGGGGGTCGCAGACCCGCCGCCGTCCTGCTCGGAGTCACCGCCGTACTCAAAGGAGCCGCCAAAAGACCTTAGAAGTGAGAAAAAGAATCCTTCCACATAGTAATGCGACACCCTATTAGACAGAGATACACTACTACTTTCGGATCTCTCATTCGGCTCGTGATCTTTAGTAGACTGCGCTGTCCAGTTATAATACAGGTTCGTGCTGTTTGGTTGGTTCATGCGTTGACAGTGTCTACGGTTGACAGAATATAACATTATGCGTAGCATCCTTAATACGTCTGTGATAACATTGAACATGGTTGATGATGGTTGGTGAACGAACGAAACGAATTCTATATTTAAATATAAATTCTATATATACCAAAGTACTCTGTGAAACGATACTATTCTTATCTATGGTGAAACGAACGAAATGAAAGAAATACGCGCCAAAGTTTATGTTGGTTAAGTGTTATTTAATTAATAAAAGTAAGGTAAGAATATCTCGTTCTGTTTATGGTTCTGTTCTGTGGGTTAAACTTAAATGTGTATTTAACTCTGGTTTCTTTATGCGTTTGCAGTTAAACAATCCAGAATTATTTACTAGAAAAAAATGAGTGACGATGATATTACGATCATGGAAGTGGATGAGGCAGAACCGAAACTTCCAAAATGTACTGCTGGGCCGAGTAATTCAAGTAAACCTGTATCTCACCTGCCCTGGATTGAAAAATATCGACCTGTGGTGTTCAGTGATATTGTGGGCAACGAGGACACGGTGTCGCGGCTCGCTGTGTTCGCACGAACAGGCAACGCGCCTAACATCATAATAGCTGGTCCACCCGGCGTGGGCAAAACTACAACCATTCTATGTCTGGCGCGGGCACTCCTGGGGCCGGCTTTTAAAGATGCCGTGCTCGAACTGAATGCCTCCAATGATCGCGGTATTGACGTCGTTAGAAATAAAATCAAGATGTTCGCGCAACAAAAGGTTAGTTTACGCTATTTATAATTATATCTACTTTATTTTATTAAGATCTCAAAGTAGATTTTGAATTCTATTTATCGTTCGACAGGTCACTTTGCCACCGGGCCGTCACAAAATTGTAATATTGGATGAAGCCGACAGCATGACGGAGGGCGCCCAGCAGGCCCTGCGCCGCACCATGGAGCTGTACTCGCACACAACACGGTTTGCTCTGGCGGCTAACAACAGTGAGAAGATCATTGAGCCCATACAGTCCCGCTGTGCTGTGCTAAGATACTCGAAGCTGACAGATGCACAGATACTTGCAAAGGTGTGAGTCTTTGTCACTGTGCCCATTGAGTATATTTATATGTTGGCCACCCTGGTGTCTATCACAACTGGCTGTAGTACAGTTATCATTCCTTCAGCTATAGTAGCCAATGTCCATGAAACATCTGCCTTCAGACCTTGAACAATTTGTTTTCGTCAGGTGTTTGATAGAACCGTTGTTAGGCCCTGGCTCAAGATTGACAATGAAAGTCAATAAAGGTATCTTATCCGGTCCATATTTAGCATTGATAATTTTATTATTATTATTAATTAACAGGCAAGCAATTGGAACAACTGATAATAGCCTGTATCCTGTTCTTCTCTATTAAGTTTTACTGTTGCGGTGCTGATATATGAGTCAAGCCGGTTCTTAAATTGGTTGGTGTTAACTGATGTGACAACTTCTTCTGGGAGGCTGTTCCAGGGTTTAACCACTCTGTTACTTAGAAAATTTTTATGAGGCTTATTTTTCTAAAACCTGGTAGTGAGATGACAAGCCCGCTGAGTTTCTTGCCGGATCTTCTCAGTTGAGGCCGCGTTGTGATCCGGTGGTAGCTTCTAAAAAATGACGATTCAAAAGTGCTAGCGTTAAGCCTATTTGAAATAAAGATTTTTGAGTTTGAGAGTTTGAGGCAATGACCCCCTTAGATGAACATTTTTGCTAAGTCTGAATGACTTGTCGAAATCTGGTAAATCATAGTGTCCATTTAATATATTGTATGTCTCGATTAAATTGCCATACTCCCTGCGGTATTTTAAGGTAGTGAGATTTAGCATTTGTAAGCGTTCTTCATAAGTTTTCCATTTTAATTGGTTCAGGATTTTCGTGAAACTACGCTGAACCTTTTCTAAGAGTTCATTATCTTTAATAAAGTAAGGGTTCCAAACTTGAAATGCGTTCTCTATGATCGGCCTAATAAACGTTTTGTAAATCAGGAGAGCAAAAATATACAAATAAAATCAAAGTCGAATTTTTGTAATTTCGCCGTTTGATTTTATTCCCATTACTGTCAATACACTGCTTGATGGCTTGTAATGATGTGGTATGATGAAGGTTTCTAATCATAATCCTGTAAGGCCTTTCCTCCTTCCTGGTAAATGTGTCCAATAAGATTTAGTTCTCTTACCAGTTGAATGAGTTTTAACATTAATACATGTGATTCGTAGCTTAGCGTAGCTTTTTGGTTACAATTTTGAAGGAGTAATCAGATTTTCCCACAACAGTTCCAATTAATACACTTAGTTTTGTTATATCTTCGATACTATATAGCATAATTGGTGGTGGTTTGGTAGGCTTTTTGGGCAGTCTGGTTTCTGTTTCATCAACTTGTAAACCAGAGAATCTGTTTTGAGTAATAATTTCAGTATCATGTGGCGGTGTTGACTGGTGCAGTTTGCCAATCTGTTTGGGTATTCTGTTGAGAGTTGTTGCCATCATCACTTGTTGTAGGACCTTTTAAAGATTTCTCTCCTGATGGAAGTTCGCCAAGAGAGGGATGTCTAGACCTGTTGCATAAGAAGAACCTGCGATGAAAATCCTGCTGCGTCAACTTTGTAGAATTTTGACCAGTAGCATTAATTACTGTAGAGGCAGCCTGGGTATCCACCACCTCACAGTCTTCGGTAACATATTTCTCACCCACAGGCCCGGATACCTGAGGGCGCCGGCCGCTAGCCGGGGCGCATGGCAAATCGTAATCTATATTCATACTCATTTCATAAAAGGTTTTTGGGTATATAGATACAGTGTGACCCCAATACACTGCATGCAGACTTTCAGAGGAGATTTAGTCCTCTTGGTTCCTGCTCACCATATTGACAGGTTAAGAGCGTTCTCAATTATTTCGCGTAGTAGCTTTTAGGTATCTACGGACCGCCCTACACGTGCAGGACCGGCCGACGCGCGTTTGTACGCTCCACGCACACATACAAAGACTCTAGTGATATGAAAAACAGTCTTGATCCGTTGGGCAACTATTTGATTTCTGATTAATTATATGTATTGTAAATTATGATATTTTGCCAACAGTTTCTTTATTACCGCAGTAGCATTCAATGTATATTCACAATTTTCTCAAAAACTACTTAACAGATTTGAATGGAGTTATTTAAATGTTTATGTTTCAACGCATATTTTATTATATAATTAGGATCTGATAAAATAGGGAACTCTTTAGTAACTAATAGCAAATGACGCATTTACTTCTTCTTTTCATTATATAACATGACGCCTGTGCAAATTAAGGGAAGATTAAACACTAAACAAATGGTCGAAAAATGGTTTGCCCATGTTAACGGACAACTTACATACTGTAGGTATACAAATAGTGCATGTTAAATAAAAGCTTGATATTTTTGTGTTTTTGTATTGACAACTCACGACTACTTGTGCAATGGTTTGCCAAACCCAACTTCAGACACACAGATCCGCTGTGAGTACTGATAATCAGACGTAGGTAAATAGAAAGTGGATTTATATAAAGATAATGATTTCATTACGTGTTTTACGCAAATTTCTGCTGAACTTAAATTTCTAATGAACTACACTGGGCCACAAAGAAAAATGGTCGGTTAGAAAATCATCCATATCTTCAAAAGTACTGGACCTAGCTTTATGAAATAAAGACTAAATTAAAGAATGTTTAATGCCGCATAAAATAATATAAAAAGTTTTTATTTATTTTTGATATAAAAAAAAAACTAAAAATGTAAAACAATGGTCGTTTTTTAATTTTGTCCCAAAAAAAGTCAAATCAATTGTTTCGCCTTTGTTTTAGCTTTGCAATAAAGAAGTTATAAATATGGCGTCACTATCTTATAAATTTTATTATTCTGAAGTCATCATGTCGTTAACCCCTGAATAATGTACCAAGATCCTGACAATGCTTGAAGATGGGCACAGTCAGTGAAATACAGCGACAACTGTTGGTGTGCCTCTTTCTACAGTTCAGCGAGTACTCCAGCACTTCCATGAAACTGGATCTTATCTTCAAAGACCAGAAACAGGCCGAACAAGGTGCACGACGGCGCGGGAGGATCGCTATATGGTGTCAATAATTTTATGAAATCGCTTTCTTACGGCTGTTGAAGTAAAGAATCATCATTCACGAGCTGGAGGAAACAATTTAAGTACGGATACAGTAAGGTGGCATCTGGCTGAAGCAAATTTAAAGCCATTAAGACCTGCAAATGGCCCAAAACTGGAAAGACACCACAGAAACTCAAGGTGGAGTTATGGTAGAGAATACGAGAATTGGACTCTGAATGACGGAGAAGAGTTATGTTTCCAAACGAGTCTAGATACTGTTTATACGAGCACGGCGGGAGGAAAAGAGTGTACAGACGACCGGGAGAGCGCTATAACAAAGCCTGTATAGCAGAAAAAGTACCATACGGCGGAGGCTCTGTTCACATGTGGGCTGGGATTTCATCCGAAAGCCGCACTGAGCTAGTGGTGATAGAAAATGGCACTTTAACTGCAGAAACATATGTCACTGAAATTCTGAATGACTACGTTGGTCCCTTTTTTAGTGGACATAGGCGAGAATGCCGTTTTTATGCAAGGCAATGCCCGCCCGCGGACAGCTCAGATAGTGTTTGTCTATTTTTAAGAAGTCGGTATCAGAAATTTGGCGTGGCCAGCACGCAACCCCGACTTTAACCCCATTGAGCATGCATGGGACGAACTGTGACGATGTGTACATCAGCGGAATCCTCTGCCAATTACGCTACGTGAAATGAAAGCAAAGAAAGAAGCTGTAATAGAGGAATGGCAGAATATTCCGCAGTATCAGCTCCAAAACCTAGCAGAAAGTATGCCAAATCGCATAACAGCAGTATTGCAAGCTCGTGGAGGCAACACAAAGTACTAAAATGCGTGAAAACGGCACATCTGTAACCAATTTACATTTATGAGAATACTGGAAAAACTATGCATTTTTATTTATTTTACATTTATTAAAAATAAATAGCTTGAATTTATTTATTTTTATTTTCTTGTAAGCACATTAAAATATTCTTTAATTTAGTCTTTATTTCATAAAGCTAGGTCAGGTACTTTTGAAGATATTGAAGATTTTCTAACCGACCCTTTTTCGTTGCGGTCCAGTGTATTAGATTCTGTTAAAACTGCTTTGAAAAAAAATGGGGGTTAAATTCTGCTAAATCTGGTTACACTGCAAACATTCTTACATACATACATACATACTTTTGCTTGTATCATATTGGTATGATATAATACCTACTAATAATTTAGTATAATGATAAATATAAGTTGTAATTAAAATCAAACAAATATTATATCATTAAAAATAAAATAATACTCGTAAAGTATTAAAATTACTTCGTCGTAGTTTGAAGCACAGCGTATGTACTGTTCGAATCGTGATTTACGAGAGGTTGGGTGGGAGCAAGAGCGACACAGGTCCTTTCTGTACGAGGCCACGGCCGCTACTGAGTTTTCTGCGTTGACGCGTGTGCATTACCCCAGCAAGAAAGATGCTCGTAGAGAAGATTGAGTTAAACGAATAATTAGAGCATAATCTGCTGTAAATGTGCGCGGAATAAAAAATTAGTGCATCATTTCGTTTTCGAGAAAAATCCGAAAAACGATTCTTGCTGGGGTAACGGTGTTCCAGCAAGAAGATTCTAAACCAATGATCGGAGAGAAACATAAACTTCAGGAAAGATAGCTTATATTTGTGCGTAATTGTGCGCTGAAAATGAAATTTGTGCGTCTTAAGATTTCAGAGTTATTACAATTCCTGCTGGGGTAACGTTTTGCAGAATCGTGTTTCTCGGAAACCAGTAATTGTGCACCTGTAGAATAAACGATTATCAATAGCTCTTAATTTGTGCGTATTTGTGCATTAATTAGATTTTCAAAAATATTTACCGTTTTAGCGTAATAATGGATTTATGAAAACCAAAAAAAAGGTCCTAGCGTTTAAACGAACAAAAATTCATACACACTGAAAACGGTATTCGGTCCTTTTTAATACTCTTAACATCCACGAAAAGTTTCAAAACATATTATATACGAATTATTGAATAATATCACTTTGAATCAAAACTGATAATGTCTAGCTTTGACGTCAAAATACAAAAAACAAGACCAACTCTAGAGTTTTTGGTATAAACCATGAATTAGAGCACTTAATGAAATACATATCCTGAAAATTTCAGCTTCAAATATTTCATAATAAAGAAGATACAAGCAAAAACTAGAACCCCTGTTAGATTACTGGTTATCCGACCAAATTGGAATGAACCCAAAAAAGCGAGGATTTCATACATACTCGTGACCTTCTTAACTTTGCACACAAACAGCTTTGCCTGGGTACACTGAAGTATAAAACTGTTAACGGAAGTTACTTTTATTCTAAATTTAAATATAATCAAGAACCAAAGTTGGTGCCTTTCTTTTTATAAAGTATGTACTATGCGTTTCAACTAAGAATGTGTCCGCCATACTGCGGAACTTCATTAGTTTTTTACGATTTTTGTATCGGCAGCAGAGTAAACACAAAATGAAAAATTCGCCTCGGTTTTGATTATTTGATGTAATGTCTTATTTTGCTATCTATTTTTGTTAAAACATCATTTTTAGTAATTATATATTTGAAATGGCAAGATGGCGGCCACATTCTTAGATGAAACGCATAGTATCTAGTTACTTATAGTTCATGTAGGTGAAGAGTTCAATACAATGTCAGTTATATTATTACACAATTAAACTTTATTTTAAAACTAAATGTAGGTTGCCTGGAAGAGATTGGTTTTTAACGATAAGGCCACCTTTGTACATTGATTTCTTCAACGTATTGTTCAATTTACATGTAACTTTTGGTGTAGAATAAAGTGTATTTATTATTTTAGTTTTATTTTCTCTAGTTTTCACACCCGGACTTTTTAAAGGCTTGCGTGGGGACGAATCCAAGACGTAGAGGTCTGTTGGGTGAAATTAATGATATGAAAGGGTCTATTCCACTTTGATCACCTGGGTGATATCACCTGGGTGATTAAAGTGGAACAATTTATTCCACTTTGATCACCTCGGAATCAAATCACCTGGGTGATTTGAGCTGGGTGATTTGAGTGGAATTAATTATTCCACTTTGATCACCTAGGAAACAAATCACCTGGGTGATTTGAGCTGGGTGATTTGAGTGGAATAAATTAGTGGACTTTGATCACCTAGGAAACAAATCACCTGGGTGATTTGAGCTGGGTGTTTTGAGTGGAATAAATTAGTGGACTTTGATCACCTCGGAATCAAATCACCTGGGTGATTTGAGCTGGGTGATTTGAGTGGAATAAATTAGTGGACTTTGATCACCTCGGAATCAAATCACCTGGGTGAACAGTGGCGACTACTATTTTTATTTTTCATTTTGTGTCTTTAAATCACCTGCTTTCAGAATTAAGTATAATGGAAATATTCAAAGTCAAATAGTGCAACAACCAATTTATTATTATAAAAATATTTAAAATGTTAATTAACAAATATTAGTTTTTGAGACATATCACAATTACATTGGACAATCATAGAAGAAATAATAAAAAGTATACGTATTTATTTTGTTCTGTGTGGACACACCTTCTTAGTACGCATGTACTGCAAGTGCATTGCGTATTTTTACTAGATATTTATATAATATGCGTACGTATGAAACGCGTCAAACTGAGGAACTTTTTAATTGAAATTGCTTAAAAATTATCTTAACTTCTCTAGAAAATGACCAACCGATAGGTGGCCTTCAACAAGTGCTGTTTGGCAGTCATTTATAAATTTATCTCTAATTCTAGCCGGACTTCGTTTAGACGAAGACGAGCACTCTCCTTGATCAACATTTTTTTTTTTCAAGGACATGGTATAAAATGATGCATCTTTTTGCAATGCGTGCAGTAAGTGAATGATGTTGTTTTTTCGGCGATACACGGATGAGTTCAATTTATAGTGCCAGCCTTCTAGAAAATTCGTAGTCCGGTGACGCTCGCCCCACACGCACCATATTTTTGGCTTACATTTAGTCATCCATTGAGATTCAAAATAATGAATAATAGGATCAATAGCTGGGTGATTACTGTACTCTGCCTTAATATATTCTAATCCCTCATAAATACGTTCTTCTGGGAGCAAAGGCAAAGCAATTAATAATGTTACGCAACGTCTATTGTATTTGTCACAATTTAATTTTAGCGCCTTTGATTTCCTCCATAAACATTGTGCAAAGTGAAAGTGACATCCTTTTATGTCTATGTCTGGGAAAACACAAGATATCGCTCGCATTGGTGCTTCTTCGAAGTCAGTCGTAAATTTTGAAGGATTCCAATTAGGAAATTGCGACTTAATCATTGCAAAAAACAAAATATATGCTTTATATGTCTTCTGTGACATCAGACAGTATATTAACGGCACAATATTTGTAGAGTTCGATGTGCTCCCTATGTCGCCGTGAACTGTATACAATTGAGAAAAGGGAATATCTTTACATACTTTAAATGTACCATCACCGAACACATGTGACACTGTATGAATCTGTGTCTTTACTTCCTCTGAACAAAATAAAATTATTCGTATTCCATCGGAGTTATAATCGGCCAATAACAGTTGACTGAGTTGTTCTGGTATATGTAACTCTTTTGCGTCCTTAATGATTACTTTTTCTATGCCAAAGTATTTGTTTCGCTGTTTATATAGGCCTGATTTGATTTTTTTAAAAGGAGGTATTTCACTTGTTAAGTCTAAACCAGCATCCGCTAGTTCAGAAATTACTTCGTTGTATATACTCGGTATCGGTTTACATTCTAAATTTTTGACCATCTTCTTACAATCGTTAATTTTTTCCAGAACTATAAATTTTGAATGATTTGCCATACATTCCGGGATGTGGTCAATACTTTTCGTTATCTGTTTCTCCTTAAAATGAAGATAAAAGTTGTTTAATTAACTTGATTAGATGTTCTGTAGGTACTATATATTATTACGTAATATACCTAGCCGCAAATTAAGAAAATAAAAGAAAAGGAAAAGAAAATAGGAAAGAAAAGAAAAGAGAAAAGAAAAGGAAAGGAAAGAGAAAAGAAAAGAAAAGAGCCCCTCACAAGAGAGGGAACCCCTCACGGGCACTGGGGTAACCCCGCCGCCGTCCTCCTCGGAGGGCAGGTCGAGTCCTGTCCTGTTGAAGATATAGATGGAAATCCATACAATAATCAGCCCCTGTACTATGCGTTTCAACTAAGAATGTGTCCGCCATGTTGCCATTTCAGATAATATATAATTACTAAAAATGATGTTTTAACAAAAATAGATAACAAAATTAGACAGTACAATAAATAATAAACCGGGCCGAATTTTTCATTTTATGTTTACTCTGCTGACGGTACAAAAAGAAGTTGCCGCAGTCGCGATCATCATGGCGGACACATTCTTAGTTGAAACGCATAGTACCTCTAATAGCAATATTACTTCCACCTAACATTCTCGATAGAAAATGACAGAGCTATAAACTACGTATACTGACGTCTCTCTCTACCTCATGTCAAGTAAGGTGGTAGGGCCCTTGATCAGATCACTAACACATTGTTCAGTCCAGAAGAGCCAAGCTCCATCCAAAAGCTTCGCGGAGCGGTCTCACTGCTCCCAGAATAATTGATCGCGTAATCGATAACAGTAATATATACACATACCTCTATAGTCACGGATCCAGTGCATTTGATTTTAAGTGTATTAGTACACCGCCACCAAACACCTCCAGATTTATACTCTTTTTTTTTTGAATATTCATAGCCATTATGTATTAAAACTTTTCCTCGACCCTTGGTAATAATCGCAAACTCATTCATTCCTATGTCTTAGCTTAGCCCGTTTCGTGTAAATAAACAAATTGACAAATATGTTTATAATAATTTACTGCACAGCGACAAACACGCCAATAAAATATGAAAATTATGGGAAATGGCGCGAAAGTTTTTTTTTTCATGCGCTTTATTCAATGGGAGTGAACGAACATACATCCTACTGCCAAATTATAATTTTATGTGATAAAATACAAATATTTTAATATTTTTTATCAAACTATTGTGAATTATGAATAATTTGATATAATAAATGTTTGTTTGACTTAATTAAGGACGTACACATTTATTTCAAAAATGTGTAAGTATAGATTTTCAACGGTATAAAACCTGTCGTTACAAAAAAGAAACTGTTTATCCCGATTAAATTAGGAATGCTTTGAGTGAGTGGATGAGTGAGTGGGTGAGTGGGTGGGTGAGTGGGTGAGTGAGCGGGTGAGTGGGTGAGTGGGTGGGTGAGTGGGTGAGTGAGTGTGTGAGTGTGAAACCTATAAAACAATCAATAAGTACTAATTAACCGCAAGCGAAACTGCGCGGGTTAGCTAGATCCCGATTAAATTAGGAATGCTTTGAGTGAGTGGATGAGTGAGTGGGTGAGTGGGTGGGTGAGTGGGTGAGTGAGCGGGTGAGTGGGTGAGTGAGTGGGTGAGTGAGTGAGTGAGTGTGTGAGTGTGTGAGTGAGTGTGTGAGTGTGTGTGTGAGTGTGTGTGTGTGCGAGTGTGTGTGAGTGGTACGGTGTGGTACGGTGTGGTACTCGGACTGACCGGGACTGACCGGGACTGACCGGGACTGAGCGGGACTGAGCGGGACTGAGCGGGACTGAGCGGGACTGAGCGGGACTGAGCGGGACTGAGTGGGACTGAGCGAGACTGAGCGGGACTGAGCGGGACTGACCGGGACTGATTCAGTCAGTCCGAGTCAGTCAGTCAGTTTAAGTCAATGAAGTGAAACTTCTTAAGCGACTTACGTTCAGCGCTCCTGGGGAGGGGGAATAGAATGAGACAGAGCTAGAATGAAGTTTCACTTCTTCCGCGCGGAGGGACTCCACGCACACACATTTTTTATTTTATTTGAAAGCTAGTTTAAGTGAGATAGCTCTTACTTAGCTATAATAATATTCTGGGACAATTCACACACCGTTATACCAGACAACTGATACTAATACTTATATACCTTTTTTTGTAAATACATACTTAAATAGATAAATAACACCCAGACACTTGGCGGGAATCGAAGCCACAACCTATTGGGTAGCATCCAGAGTGTCTAACCACTGGACCAAGAGGTCTGTCAAGCTATGTTTCATGAAAATCGGTTCAGCCGGTTAAAGATCATCAGCTCTATTCCAAATCGATGTAGGTATATAAGAGAATTTATACCACTTCCATTCCTCCGAAAGTCAGGTAATTTTGTACATGTGCATAGTATCTGTTGATACTAATAAAACATTTAAAAAAATTGAACCGAATTCAATAACACTAAAAAGTATAAAATAATTTAAATATTATTGAAGTTGGTGCCAAATATACACAGCAGATACGCTAACACCATACTTTTTAGTGTTATTGAAGTCGGTTCAATTTATTTTTAATGTTTTATTTTATACTTTTTAACCATCGAGGACGGTAAAATTATCTAGTTAGGTTATGATCACATTATCGTCGACATAGTTTTTTCCATAATTCATATTTCTTCAGGAACAATTTATCCAGTCTTAACGAAATTTGCTTGGAATCATCATAGTAGTTTACTCTCTCGAATAAAAAAAAGAATCATCGAAATTGATTCATATTTGCCAGAGTAATTTATTGGAGAACATCACTTTTATAGTTTTTACCAGATAAATTCCTACACATCAATCATGGATCTCCAGGAAGTTCTTATCCGGTTGTGATAAAATTTATACAGATTCATTACAGTAGTTCCTTCTTGTGAATAAAAAAAGAATCATTGAAATTGGTAAATATTTGCCAGAATTATTAATAGAATTATTACCATTTTTGTCCTTAAAAAGCGATAAAAACATCATCTTTTAGGCATTCCTCCATTTTTTCTGAGTCGGTGTTTTTTTTTCAGATACTACTTATTTGTAAGTAGTAAGAATTTTCCAAATTGGTTCATAATTGCCAGAGTTATGCGCGAACATACATAGAAAAAAAATGTATATACTTACAGACGAATTGAGACCCCTCCTTTTTTGAAGTCGGTTAAAGATTATGTAACCTTCATCAGGATGCGTTACTAATGATTGTTTGAAACCTATAAAACAATCAATAAGTACTAATTAACCGCAAGCGAAACTGCGCGGGTTAGCTAGTGAGGATAAACTTATAAAAAGTAGGTACCGATGCTTAAACATTGAATTTTGTAAATCCAAATGTAGGTGATTTAAAGACACAAATGAAAAATAAAAATAGTAGTCGCCACTGTTCACCCAGGTGATTTGATTCCGAGGTGATCAAAGTCCACTAATTTATTCCACTCAAATCACCCAGCTCAAATCACCCAGGTGATTTGATTCCGAGGTGATCAAAGTCCACTAATTTATTCCACTCAAAACACCCAGCTCAAATCACCCAGGTGATTTGTTTCCTAGGTGATCAAAGTCCACTAATTTATTCCACTCAAATCACCCAGCTCAAATCACCCAGGTGATTTGTTTCCTAGGTGATCAAAGTGGAATAATTAATTCCACTCAAATCACCCAGCTCAAATCACCCAGGTGATTTGATTCCGAGGTGATCAAAGTGGAATAAATTGTTCCACTTTAATCACCCAGGTGATATCACCCAGGTGATCAAAGTGGAATAGACCTATGAAAGACACCTGTCAGAATAAACTGCTGGAAATTAGATATAAACAGTAGTTGACTCTGGCAGACTACTCTGGCCTATTATAAGTATAGTGCCTAACCTAGTATGTGGAAAGATTACTATATGTTTTTGAGTGGATATTTGGTTGACTGAACACTGGGCTGTTGTAAAAGGCCGGGGTCTCTTGCCACCTACTCATTATTTTTTGACAAGTGGTAACTTGCCACCCACTAGATGGACTCTCCATACGGTCGTCATAAGACGGCGGAAGGCAACAACGGTGTGGGTGGCTCAGCACCCCTGTGTTGAGAGGTATGCTGCGCTTTCTCCGGAGTTACTCGCGGCGTTATGACTTTAGCACTTCCACCCCTGGAGCATATAGCTCTAACAACTCCTCTCTGGACGGCCAATTAAGGTAAGCCAGAGCTGAGTCCCGCGGGTCCCCTTCGGTTTTCACTCGGCCGACGAAGACACGCCAAGGTGGGGGCCCTGACCAACTCGCTGGAGTACTCGGGTCCTTGGTGTCGTTACGCACCAAGACTAGTAAGTAGACTATCTTTCCATACATTTACAATAGTTCCCTTGGCTGCCGGGGTAAACTGTTATTTTTTCTTCAATTAAGTAGTTGACCTCGGTAGGTACCAACCAACCACACACCATTTAATTGTAAAAAGGGCCTCTATGTGTTGGATTCGTCCCCACGCAAGCCTCTTAAAAGACCGGGTAAATCCCATGAAACAAAAAACATGAAAATAATAATAATATTTTGGGACAATCGACGAACGATCTTCTGATCTCAAACTAGGCAGAGCCTTTACTATGGTAAACAGGCAGCTGATACTAATACTTATAAGTATACTTTTTTGTCATTGTGCGCGTCGCAGGTAACTGGTGGATGCAAATAGCCAATTGTCGTTCATTGTGGCGTTCGAAGGGGGAGGCCTATGTTCAGCAGTGGACGTCTTCCGGCTGGTGATGATGATGATACTTTTTTTGTAAATACATACTGATATACTTATGACGCCCAGACACTTGGTGGGAATCGAACCCGCGCCCCTCGGTTGGTTGCCAGGGTCTCTAACCACTACACCAACGGGCCCGTCAATTGTGAAGTGGAAAACCAGAAATTAAATTAAAACTGCATTGCAAATTCAATATGAGCAATGGAAAACGAAGATTTGCTACAAAATTCTTTGACCTTCTACCTGGATGGACGATCTAGTTACCTTTTTCCTTGTCATTAGATTCTTCAGTGGGCGGGAGTTAAATAGTGTTCTAAGTTCCTTACATCCGCACTCACAAACGCCAATTAACTTTAATTAAAATTAAGTCAATTTTTAAAACCTATTTATTTCGACTTCCGGAGCCATTTATGATTAAATTCGATTATTGAACACGAGATAATTGATATCTCTACTCACTATGTGCGTATTAAGTATTGGGGTTAAAGTGCCAAAATAATCTGATTTCTCAAATTGGTATAATGATCATTAACTTTAATTGAGGTTTGTAGGTTCGGCAGTTAGTTTAGCCCATAAAATAAGATATATGTTTTTTTTCACCCACCAATTTTGTTCATGAAACTAGTTTATCCCATTGTAAAGTTGGCAACACTGATCCCTGTTTAAAAAGTAAGTAGGTTGTGCTCGCTTAGCTCGAGTGCTACGCTAAGAAAAAAAATACGAGAAAATACAATCAAACTGAAAGGCCAAAGGGATAGTAGTCGGAGCAGTCCCCCTAAGCAGCACGCGCGCACGGGTTGACTCGAGAAACAGCCATCACTCCCCTCAACCATATTGGAGGGAAGGGGGTGACCCGCCACACGAAGCCGCCACAAGCAGAGCGATTCGATAGCGAGCATGACATATTTTTTTGTGATGAAACTGGGAAAGACAATGCTTATGTCTTTCCCAGTTTCATCACTAACAAGTATAAATTTTAAAAAACCCCGACATACATAACATTATATCAACTGATCATTATATCAAATAAAATTATAGATTCATTTGTTATATCTTGTAAATATTAGAGATTTTGTAATTATATCAAATATTACTTACCCCATTTTATGGTGTTTACCAGATAAATTCCTCCAAATAAATCATGGTTCTCCAGGAAGTTCTTAATCGGTGGTGATCAAATTTATACAGATTCATTATATACAGGTTCCTTCTTTCGAATAAAAAAAGATTCATTGAAATTGGTCAATATTTGCCAGTGTTATGACCAGTTTTGTCCTTAAAAAGCCATAAAAACATCAACCTCCAGCATTCCTACAGTTTTTTCAGAGTCGCCATTCTCATTTTTTCAGGAACTACTTACTTATTCGTACGTAATATTTTTTTATGGGACCCAATTAATTGAGCAGCCTGTCCGTACAATTCGAATTGAGAACCTCCTCCTATTTTGAAGTCGGTTAAAAAGGAGGAAGTTCTCAATTTAATTGAATTGTATGTATTTTTAACACGCTTTTACTTGCTTGAGCTATATGTATGATGGTAATGGAATCTTACAATGCAATTTTGATTCAATGTAGTCTTGCGGTCACGAACGGTGTCGGTCGATAATCGCTTGCACGAGCCGCCCCGAAATACATGCGGGCGGGGTAGGAGCACGTACATTCGTTCAAACGATTCTAATTGAAAACTGGTACACCGTTCGTGTCCACGATAGTTCGTACACAAAGGTCAGTGAACTTTCTCGGAGAGCGGTTTTTATTATAAGTATTGGAAATATAGATTTTTTATTGCAATGCGAATCATTGCTATTTACACCTATAAACTTGCAATGCATTCTGTGGTTATCGTAATTAAATAGTAATTAACAGAACTGTAACAATATATTGTAAAAATAGTGACAAACTATAACCACCTGACGGACTATTAAGATAACCGCGATTGTTGATAAACATTATGAACGTAACTGTACAGACAACAGCTTCACATAATACTGTCATTTAAAGAAGGTCACGAGTATGTATGAAATCCTCGCTTTTTTGGGTTCATTCCAATTTGGTCGGATAACCAGTAATCTAACAGGGGTTCTAGTTTTTGCTTGTATCTTCTTTATTATGAAATATTTGAAGCTGAAATTTTCAGGATATGTATTTCATTAAGTGCTCTAATTCTTGGTTTATACCAAAAACTCTAGGGTTGGTCTTGTTTTTTGTATTTTGACATCAAAGCTAGACATTATCAGTTTTGATTCAAAGTGATATTATTCAATAATGCGTATATAATATGTTTTGAAACTTTTCGTGGATGTTAAGAGTATTAAAAAGAACCGAATACCGTTTTCAGTGTGTATGAATTTTTGTTCGTTTAAGCGCTAGGACCTTTTTTTTGGTTTTCATAAATCCATTATTACGCTAAAACGGTAAATATTTTTGAAAATCTAATTAATGCACAAATACGCACAAATTAAGAGCTACTGATAATCGTTTATTCTACAGGTGCACAATTACTGGTTTCCGAGAAACACGATTCTGCAAAACGTTACCCCAGCAGGAATTGTAATAACTCTGAAATCTTAAGACGCACAAATTTCATTTTCAGCGCACAATTACGCACAAATATAAGCTATCTTTCCTGAAGTTTATGTTTCTCTCCGATCATTGGTTTAGAATCTTCTTGCTGGAACAACGTTACCCCAGCAAGAATCGTTTTTCGGATTTTTCTCGAAAACGAAAGGATGCACTAATTTTTTATTCCGCGCACATTTACAGCAGATTATGCTCTAATTATTCGTTTAACTCAATCTTCTCTACGACCATCTTTCTTGCTGGGGTAATGCTCACCGTTGACGCATGTCGTTTTATACCAATTCTAAAATAATTTATTTTGGAAAATTAGCCGTATAAAAAAAAATAAAAAAAATATATTGTTTGCAAAAATAGCTCTTCTTGTTAGTAAAAATTTTATTTTTTTATCATAAAAGATTTTGAAGGGCTAGAAAACATTATTTAAACCGAGCAATTTTCGCAAATTTTCGTTTCAGTCTGATGGATATTTACATATGTAAACAATATAAATTAAACAATATCTTCTGCCAACTTTCTTAACCACTGGTTTTTGATGATGTTTGCATACTCATTTATTATTTTAACAGGGATATGTAATCTTAGGAAATGGAATCTAAACTCACGTGTTTCGCACAGACAAAAAAATGGTCTTATAAAACATTGGTTTTGAGAAGTAAGTAAGAGGTTTTTGGAATTTTTAATCTGCTAACTTTCAAGATAAAAGTACAACACAGTTCACCGACCAAAAAAAACATATTAGAATTATTACAGTTTTTCATAATTTCGAATATAAAAGACCGCATTTTCAGTTTTTTGGCTGTCGCACTTGAAAGCCCTCTTAATTAACCGCCGCCAGTTGCTCGGCGTTGTTACTCGATTAGCACCACCCGGGGGACACGTGTAGGGTGGGCCTTGGAGAAGGTGGTCCTATCATAGCTATCTTTATTAATTAAAATTAATCAAGTAGTAACTTAGCTATCTGTATTAATTAAATTCTAAAATTCACCACGTGACAAATGCCTATGAAATAATGGTCTGGCAACACTAAAAAAAATTATTCATTGAAGTAATCATATAACAAAACTGTCGCCAACGGTCCAGGTGTTGGAAGTGTGCTCGAAGGAGGGCCTGTCCTACACGGAGGAGGGCGTGAGCGCGGTGGTGTTCACGGCGCAGGGCGACCTGCGCGCCGCGCTCAACAACCTGCAGGCCACGGCGCAGGGCTCCGGCCACGTGGGGCCCGCCGACGTGTTCCGCGTGTGCGACGAGCCCCACCCCATGCTGGTGCGCTCCATGCTGGACGCCTGCACGCGACAGGACATACACGAAGCTTACAAGGTGTGATGATCGATCTACCCCCGGTGTACTATACTTGCGAGTGCTGCAGTGTCAGATAAATATTTTCTTTTATATTCTGCTGCTAAGAGCAGCAGTGTGTGAAACATTGCTGCGTTCGAGAGTACGGAAGGCAAGCTCATGTAGTACCTCACTTTTCATACCTACGCTCGGTGGTCGCCCTAGGGTTGTCAACTCTGTCTTATGCGAAAATACCATCGTGGTAGTGGTACTCGTATACACTTTGTTGTTTAATTGATTGGTGAGAATAAAACAGGAAGCACGGAAATAAAAACCATTAATTACTAAAATAATTCAATTTTAATGTAATTGTTTACACTTTCGAATTTATTACACTTTAAACGTCTCGTTGTTAAGACGTGTACGTGTTGTACTATCGTTTCGTATTGACATTCGTATTTCGAGACCTACTCAACGAGCTCAAATTCGGTGGGTCTACGTTTATTGGTGCAGAGTTTCCGTGACCACCTTCCTGCTCCATCATCAGATCCTGATAACCATTTTTCTAGTAACTACTCGTTGTGACCTACCCAACGAGCCCAAATTCGGTGGGTCTACGTTTATTGGTGCAGAGTTCCCGTGGCCATCCTCCTGCTCCATCATTAGACCCACAGACAAACATACAGACCGACAGATAGATAGACAGACTTCCGGACATATGCGTCAAACTAATATCACCCATCGCCCTTTTGGTCAGGGGTTAAAAAAAAAAGCTACCTAGTTATAATACAAGCAAATACCTACTTACCTCTTTGATACAAATGGTAGCTTAAAAAACGACAATTCACCTCGTTTAAAGTAGAATTTAAATATCCATTAACTGAACAGGTGCAATAACCATCTTATGTGTTGCTCCATCGTTGCTCAAAAAAAATATCACAAGACGCGTACGAAGCGTGTCTGAGGCGGATGGCAACCGCGCTCGCATTAGACTGAGATAAACCAAGAATTCGTGTCCGTGAGCGCTGTCTATGTGTGCGTTACTCGAGCGCCCGTTGTATGAAGCTTGCCTTCTGTACTCTATATTTTGTGATTCCAGTGCGAAGGGCTAGTGAAATCACTGGACTCGGGAGACTCAACGACTGATGCTTGGGTGATGGGGTGGTATTGTAATGTGGCTTTCTATGGCAGACGTATCGCTCACCATCAGGCGAATATCTCGCTCGTCTTGTCACGACGTTGAATAAAAACAATGGCCCTCGAGTTCATCCCCCATCAGGTGCCCACTCGTAAGTAAACAGTTGAAGGAACATATTAACGAAGCGACGGCGCGCGCAGGTGATAGCGAAGCTGTGCAAGCTGGGCTACGCGGCGGAGGACATCGTGAGCAACATATTCCGCGTGTGCAAGACGCTGGAGGCGAGCGAGGCGCTGCGGCTGGCCTTCGTGCGCGAGGTGGGGCTCACGCACATGCGCGTGGCGGACGGGCTCGGCTCGCCGCTACAGCTGGCAGCTCTGCTGGCGCGATGCTGCCGCGCCGCCGCCGCCGACCGGTGCCAGTGACCGCGTGCTCCACCGTTAGTAACGACACGCACATGCGCGTGGCGGACGGGCTCGGCTCGCCGCTACAGCTGGCAGCTCTGCTGGCGCGATGCTGCCGCGCCGCCGCCGCCGACCGGTGCCAGTGACCGCGTGCTCCACCGTTAGTAACGACACGCACATGCGCGTGGCGGACGGGCTCGGCTCGCCGCTACAGCTGGCAGCTCTGCTGGCGCGATGTTGCCGCGCCGCCGCCGCCGACCGGTGCCAGTGACCGCGTGCTCCACCGTTAGTAACGACACGCACATGCGCGTGGCGGACGGGCTCGGCTCGCCGCTACAGCTGGCAGCTCTGCTGGCGCGATGCTGCCGCGCCGCCGCCGCCGACCGGTGCCAGTGACCGCGTGCTCCACCGTTAGTAACGACACGCACATGCGCGTGGCGGACGGGCTCGGCTCGCCGCTACAGCTGGCAGCTCTGCTGGCGCGATGTTGCCGCGCCGCCGCCGCCGACCGGTGCCAGTGACCGCGTGCTCCACCGTTAGTAACGACACGCACATGCGCGTGGCGGACGGGCTCGGCTCGCCGCTACAGCTGGCAGCTCTGCTGGCGCGATGTTGCCGCGCCGCCGCCGCCGACCGGTGCCAGTGACCGCGTGCTCCACCGTTAGTAACGACACGCACATGCGCGTGGCGGACGGGCTCGGCTCGCCGCTACAGCTGGCAGCTCTGCTGGCGCGATGCTGCCGCGCCGCCGCCGCCGACCGGTGCCAGTGACCGCGTGCTCCACCGTTAGTAACGACACGCACATGCGCGTGGCGGACGGGCTCGGCTCGCCGCTACAGCTGGCAGCTCTGCTGGCGCGATGCTGCCGCGCCGCCGCCGCCGACCGGTGCCAGTGACCGCGTGCTCCACCGTTAGTAACGACACGCACATGCGCGTGGCGGACGGGCTCGGCTCGCCACTGCAGCTGGCAGCTCTGCTGGCGCGATGTTGCCGCGCCGCCGCCGCCGACCGGTGCCACGGTCCGCGTGCAGCGAGCTCCACCGTTCATTACGACACGTAATTTGGCGGCTCTGAGACTTTGTGTTACAAACTAAAAGTGAATGTTCGAACTTTTGTGTATTTTTAATTTAAAATGTACATATGAATGCTGTATTATTAAAAAGTTAATAAGATTTAAGTAAGCCTTTGTTTAATTTCCTCCATCAATTTGATGTATAAATATTGTATCGATGATTTTACCGGGAAACTGGACGCCACATGAAAGTGACAAGCGACCGAGGCACGCCGCTGACCGATTCGCTAGGTATTGTGTGCGTGTATTACACTTACACGCTGGCTACACGGTTATAAACCACAGGCACTAACTTGATAAAGTGGCTATGATTCCAGGAAAAATATCGATATGTCGATATTTTATGTTTAGTAGTCTTGTGTACTACAAGAACGGTGAACGGTTAGGAACCGTTGCGCAGTGCTCACCGAATAGATTCGATTCCCTAATCATAATCGTACATCGGACACTTGTTCTTTTAGTTCAGCTTGAACGATGAACAAGCAGCCGTACGAAGTACTACGTACGAAAGAGTCCGGTCCTCATCTTGCGGATGTTGTGTGTTGCCAGGGCCAAAGTTCGGTAGGGGTGGTAGCGGGGCATCTGCCGGAGATTCTTAGCACCCCCTGCTCGACCGTTACCCCGCCTGCTATCAAGGCGAAGAATAGAGGAGCCGCCGGGGACTGGGGCCCATTTGCAAGTCGTGTCTGTCATTGTGTGTTTAGGGGGGAGTTGCCATAATCCCCACGCAGGTGTCTTGGGGATCGCAGTATATATGAAGAGATGAATCTCAAACAAAAGACGCTGCTGCCCGTCTTCTTGATTTCCCTTAGTCGCCTCTTACGATACACCCAACGGGAAGAGATGGGGGGATGCAATTCTAACCCGGCACCCCACGGGTATTTTAAACTACATATGCAAAATTCCTGTGACCAGCCCCAAACCATGTGATGATAATGATGATCGTTGTGTGATGATGATCTTCATCACCAAGATATGAACGAAGTTGATGATGTGTGATGATGATTTATCTTTTCATGTGTACTTATGTATACATGAAAAATACACGATGTATTTATTTCAATTTGTAAATAAAATTCGTTTATTAATCGGTTGGTAAAAGTAAACAAAAAGACTAAACTAGTTTTGAGGTTGAAAAAACGACGGATGCATCGTCAACGATTGACAACGACGTCGACAGCTAAAAACATTCTGTTTACGATATAAACTAGTCGAAACTTTAGACTGTTTTATAAACTAGATTATCGTGGACGATATTACTAGTTTATCGTCGACGATAGACTTGTGTAGTACATGAGAGAACTATTCCTTTTCATTTTTAGTACAACACTCTTTTAGTACTTCGTCTTTCGGTATGTATTCGTAGTCTCTGGCTCTATGAACGAATAGGAATAGCTGACCAGTTATTACAGATAATAACTGGTAAGCTATTCCTATTCGTTTTTAGTACATCATTCATTTGGATTAATTTAGTACTTCGTCTTCCGCTCGAGATTTATTCGTCTCTGGTTCTGCACGAACTGGTCCGATCAGTTACTCGTTGACACATAGAACGGGACTGAATGAGCGGGAATTATATGTACTAAAAGTACTAAAATAATAAATTTTTACATTTGAAAGATTATACTAGTACGTAGCGTTCCGTTCAATGTCCGAGCAAAATAATAAATAAATAATAAATAAATCTTTATTCATTAACCAGAAAGATTACAAACTTCAAAACAAGGTTGGAATCGCCTTTTAAGTGTAACACCTGTGCCAGACGATTCCGCTCTCCCATAGCCATATGTATTTATACATTTCAATAAACCTAGCAGTAAATTGTGTGTTATTGTAAATATTAACATTAACAGACAAAAAATTAAGAAAAGGTAAGTTTTTTTTTTGTATTCTGTATCTGAATGTATGTTTGCCTATGTGTGTGTGTGTTTGTGTGTAGGTGTGCGTGTGCGTGTGTAACTGTGTGTGTAGTTGTGTGAGAGAGAGAGTGTTGATATTTAACTATGTATAAGTATAAATATAATCCAAAAACGTCTCATACGAATGATTCAAATTCATGATTTTAATTTTTATTATAGGTACTTACTACAATATAAATTACGAAGATGATTGTAATAATGTTTCTGTATCTTCATATGTTAAAGATTTTAACCAATTAGTTATCCTTAATTTACAAGTACGAGTATCCATAGGATAGATGTTTAAGATTTTATTAACTTTATTATATAAGAGGGCCGATTGTTTAATATACTGTCGTTGAGCAAAAACAGTTTTGACATTGTCTATAGTGAAAACGATATCTTTCCTCCTTTTAGTTAAAATACTGGGATCAAAGACTACAGATTTATGCCTTTTCAGTACTACAAATAAAATATACAATTTTCTGACGGTCAATAAATTACTTTCCATGTAAAGCTCATTTGTGGGGTACATGTACGGCTTAAAATACATCACTTTTAAGAGCGCCCTTTGAGCTCGTTCCACTTCCAAAAATTTTATTTTGGATGCCCCACCCCAGACAGAGACACAGTAACCTAACACAGACTGAGCTAATGCTAAATATATTCTATTCAAAAGTGATTCAGAGGCTACATATCTTAATGTTTTAAAAATCCAAATTAACTTTCTTATTCTGGTAGAAACTAAATCTATATGACTGTGCCATGATAATCATTACACCTAGGTATTTAGTCGAAGCTACTTTATTAATTGTAGAGCAATTGCAATTTATTTCAGGTGAATAATGACAAGTATGTAATTGAATACTAAAGTTAGTAGCAGGCTGGGTACGAATATTTTTCGAAAAACATATATAGTTAGTCTTCTCACTATTGAGCGAAAGAAGGTTCATCCTTAACCAATGAGCCACCTGTATAAGTGCCAGTTCAGTATCGTTATGATCGTTCAGTATTCCATGAAGAACCATTAACAACCAAGACTGTGTCATCGGCATAGCAAAATATATTAGCACCTTTAATTTGTAAATTACACAGCCCGTTGATATAAATCAAAAACAGCGTCGGGCCTAACACACTGCCTTGTGGCACTCCGTAAGAAATATGTGTGTCATCACTGACATATTGTCCAACTTTTACTTTCTGTTTCCGACCACTCAAATAGTCTTTGAAAAGCAGTAGGGGGGGGGGGGTACCCCTGATGCCTATGTTCTCAAGCTTTTGCACCAGAATGGGGACAGAAAAGGTGTCAAATGCCTTTTTTAAATCTAGAAATACAGCAAGACTCTTGTATCCTTTATCTAAATGTGTTAGCTTAAAGCTATTAGTGAGCTTAAAGCTATGACGGCATCCTCTGTCGACTTGTTTTGCCTAAAACCGAATTGCGAATCAGATAAAATGTTATATTTACTCAAATAATTGATTAATCTTTTGTTCATTACTTTTTCTACTATCTTAGATATAGAAGATAGTACTGAAATAGGACGATAGTTGTTAACATCGTTTTTGTCACCATTCTTGTATACCGGAGTAATAAGAGCTTGCTTAAGCATTGCAGGAAATACGCCCAGTTTGAAGCATAGATTGACCAGATGACATATAAATGGAGTAACTTCGTTTATGGCAAGTTTTAAAAAACTAGAAGGTATATTGTCCCAGCCTGGAGCACTGCTAGATTTCAACGAATTAATCACATCATGTATTTCCATTGGGTCTGTGTCCAGTAAGGCAAAAGATGAAAGCTGAATATGACGCTGGACGTCGCTGGACGTTCGAGGTGTGGGCTCTTTGAACATCCATTGAGGAAGGCGACGGGGTTGCGACCCCCGTCCCCGTGAGCACCGTGACTGGTTCCCGGGGGGCTACAATGCGCCCCCCGGCGGCAGGCTACAATGCGCCCCCCGGCGTCGGGCTCAAAGGCAAGGCATTGAGGGACCCCACCGGAGAGCCCTGGGGTTCCCCCTCTCATCGTTCTGTTTTCCACTTGCATCTGATAGTCGTGTACCCATACTTCTTCATACTTAGTACATCGAGCGGTTTCTTGCACATCGTTCAAGCTGAATTAATAGAGCGAGTGTCCGATGTACGATTAACGGTTGGTGGTTAATCAGCATTGCGGAAAGGTTCCTAACTGTTCACGGTTCTTGTACTACACACAAAAACTAATTTGAACTTTCAGTGTGTTTAGAACTCCGGCGTCCGGTAAACACGCATCTAGGGATTGGTCGTCGACGCATTTTCGGTTGACGAAACGAGGCCGTTTATCGTCCACGATAAACTAGTTTATAATACAGTCTAAAGTTTCGAGCAGTTTATATCGTAAGCAGAAAGTTTTTAGCTGTAGACGTTGATCGTCGACGTCGTTGTCTATCGTTGTCGTTGTCGTTTGGTCAACGACGAAACTAGTGTAGGCTTCTCGTTTACGTTTACTAATCGATAGATCAATGACTTTAATTACAAATTGTAATCAGTATATTTTCGTGTAATTTTTCATGTTTACTTCTGCACACCATCATCACCATTCATCATAATCATCATTTTTCACATCTTCATCAGCATTATCACACATCATCATCATCATTATTCACATCTACATCACCATTCACATATTCATCACCGTTCATCATCATCATCAAACACCATCATCGCCATTCATCATCATCAACACTATTCATATGTTTATCACCATCATCACACATTTTCACTATTCATCATCATCATCATTCACATCCTCATCACCATTATAACACATAATCACCATTCATCATCATTCACAACTTTCACACCATCATCACCATTCATATCTTCATCACCATTCAACATCATCATTCACATTTTCATCACGTTCATCACACAACTATCATCATAATCATCACCATCATCATCTATATCATCATCATTGTTCGAATTGAAGACGCCACCACCCCACGCATTTCAGCCATTTAATTATCTTGTTTTTTTTTGTTAGCTTTATTTGTTTACATACTGCGTCATACAACAATAATATTAAAACTATTAAAATCACAAACGTTACATAATTAATATTCAATAATAACCTTATCCTCTGTAGTATAGCTACATTGTTTTAAACTCATTTCGTTAATAAATAAGTAAAAGACAGCTGTTTTAACAGGACGTTGAATTACGCCTATAATGGTAGTAATAGCAACGCATAGTAATCTTACTTATTACTAATAATTTTTGACTAGGCGTTTTGTTTTAACCTACGGCCCTTCTATATTGATTGGGGAATACTATGCTCTTATTTTAGTTATTTCTGGTAATAGGCGATGAAAGCTGCATCAGGCATTCCTATTATTTTCATTGATAGAACCATAGGTAATATTTAGATACCTAGGTAAGAATCACTTTTTAATAGAGGGTATTTGATTTAAAATAGGCGGAGTCTACCGAGGGCGAGACGATGCGATAAATGCTCAGTACCCGTATTCTAAAAGTGACGACCAATCAGAGGCGGCCACCGAATTAGGTACTGGTTTTTCTAGACGGTTCGACGCCGTCTCCACTCGATAGGTTTCGTTTTTGACTCAGTAGTTGAGCCAGCCATTTGCCATCTGAGCTGAGCGCCGATCACACTTCAATTGTATTGTATTTTCTGTCGACGGTTTTGATATATAGTGCCACTATAGTAACAGTCTATTAAGTTAGAGTATATTTATAAATTCGAAGAGAACCCAGTATTTACTGGTAAGTTGTTTAAATTCTGTAATCGCTGCTGTAGGATTTTTTAATTGTAATCCTTCCATATGTGAATAGGTACTATTAAGCCTATATTTTACGTTATATGTTAGTGTGTACCTTTTATTCCTGTAGACGTCTCCATGATGAGGCAGCTTCCACCAACTGAAAGCTGGTTTGGAGGGTGTCGCGTTAGGGAACGGCGTCTACAGGAACGCTTATGTGGCGTTCCAGGGTTCTACCTTCCGGGCAAGAAATTCTACCTTCCGGGCAAGAAATTCTACCTTCCGGCAAGAGTTTCTCCTTTCGGGCGAAAAGTTCTCCCTTCGGGCAAGAGTGTTCCCCCTTCGGGCGAAAGGCTTCGCATTTTTCCGGCCACAAGTTCGTGGCTGTGTTGCTGACGACCGGGTCTAGTCCAGACTCCGCATCCGTGGCGTGCCTGGCCACTCCAAGGAGAAGGAGGACGCCGAAGACCGCGGGAATCGCCGTTGCGTTCCCTAACGACCCCTAGTTAAGTTACAGCTATTTTTGTTATACGTGCGAACAAGCTAACTAGTAATCGACCTCCCCCTGTAACGTAACTTTCTTCTTATTTTACGTATTTTTAATAAATTTGTGTAGCCCTCCCTTTTGTGTTTTTTTTATTTCTTGTGCTCGCCGACTAGGCTACACTGGCGCCAACGCGGTTTTTACTATAGCTTGTTCGCATTTTTTTTATCTCTTGGTGGCGGTTGTCATCATTTTTCTTTTTTTCTTTTGTGTCGTGGTTGGAGATTTTTTTTTCTTTTGCCCCGCCGCCGTGTGGTACCCGGCTTACTGGTGGAGAATCGGTCCACCCCTACTCATCCTAGGGTGTCGTAAAAGGCGACTAACGGAAATACCGTGACAGGTTTCCACAAACTAGGTCTGCAGGCCTTCTGCCGCAGATTTAGTGTCACTAGAAAGGGGGCCTAGTGACACCACAGCTCACCACCTACGCTGTGTTTTGTCTTTCTTTTCCAAATTTTTGATATATTTTTTTTTACGTAGTACATTTTTGGCCTAAATTTTATTTAATAGAATCTTTTTTTCTTTGTGTGTATTTTACCCAACCACGACCATTTATTGTTTCGTGTGTATTTTTCTTGTATGTTCTGTGTATTTTGCAGCATATCTTATTTTTGTATTAATCCGTATATCGAACACGTTGGCAGAAAATTATTTTCCTACCCGATTTTAGTATACATTTTTTTCTCGTTGGCAAGGCCTAAGGCCGAGTCCTAATGTAGTTTTTTTTTAAATTTCAATCTATACCAAAGATGGTTGTTAGTAATTTTAGTTTATTTAAACATCGGGTAAGGTGCAAACTCAGGTATCAGCTCAGACCTAGTACTATTATAATGTCAAGTAATTTTTATAGATTGATATTTTCTAACATGACAGTTTGTACATGTAACATATATAGTATTGAATTTTGGCATATTGTATAGCATATTTTTTTTTTGAATTTTATAGCATATAATACTTGACATTTAAATTCATTGACGTAATTATAAGGGTAATTTTTTAAATGGAATATTTTTTTTTTTTACAAAACTTATACTGGGGGCACATACTAGTCAATTATTATATTATTCTTTATCGTTCTTATACTGAGCAGTTTTTCATCGCCAAACATTTTTTACAATTTTTTTTCCAAATTAAGGAATGTCGTCTATAACCGCCATTATGTATCGAGCCGGTCGCCGTAGCGCGTCTCAGCCATACAGGAATGCGGCTAAGACACAGAACTACCTACATTCTGACTGATATTTTGTTATCTGCTATCAGTCATACTTAACTCCGGTTGCAGTAATAGTCACTCACAGTTGTCCATTAGGTTTGTTTACATTCCGTTGGAAAACTAGGTCAACCAATAGTAGGTACAGACGTAGTAACGCTAGTACGAAAGTTAGTAATTCGTAGTAGAATGTAGTGTTTTTTTTTATTATTTTAGGAATTTTGGCACTTAGTTTTTGTGGTTATGGTTGGTACCATCGCGGTCACGAACGGGGTACCAAACTTTCAAACGATTTTTTTTATACATAGTTACGTGCACTTATCAACTTCGCACGTATTTTAGGACAGGTACCATCGCGGTCACGAACGAGGTACCAAATTTTCAATCATTTTTTTTTGTTGATCATGGTTTCGTGCGTTCATTAACTTCGCACGTAGTTTAGGACAGGTACTATCGCGGTCACGAACGGGGTACCAATTTTCAATCAAATTTTTTTTTATTTTGTTTTCGTGCGCTTAACAGTTCGCACGTATGTAAGGACGGTTCGTGCGAGTGATTATCACCTTAAGGTGATACACCGATTCTGACTGCGAGTGTACATAATTTTTTTTTTCTCACTAAATTTAATTTTAGATACTGTCTTACAGTGAATTTCTAATAGTAGGTAAGTACATGTATGTACATATGTTAGTTTTATTCTCATAAATTTTTTTTTATTCTTCACATAGGTGATTGATTTTATAGTAACTTAGGACAGGTACTACGGTATGTGTATGTCTGTCTATTATTATTTTTTTCACACAAACATTTTTTTTAATATTTTTTATTTTTATTAGCAGACAGGACTGAATACGGCGTTAGGTTGTTGTATGTATGTCTGTTAGTGTTTTCTCATAAACAATATTTTTAATATTTTATATAGCATTACATCTCTAATGAGTGAATGCTATGGGGTGTTTTATGTTTGTGTGGATAATGTTTACTCATAAACAAAATTTTTTGTAGTTGTTTTATAACGTTACGAGGTATTAAGGATTTCTACTTCCTCTTGATTCTATCCTTTGTATATTTCTGGAGCGGGGGTTACGGACTCCAAACAAAAATAAGCCATCGTAACGTCTTTTCTATATACAGCGGATGAATGACTGTCTAAATAAGCCAACATTATCTTTTCGTTTCCTCTAAACTACTGTTTCCTCTATACTATGGGGACATATATATATTTTTAACAGAGTGTTCGTGCCACACTAAAAGTACGGAAGCGGGGTTAGGCCACTTCTCAAATAAGCCTTAGGCCATAGGATATATATATTTTTATTATTAGGGGTTTTCTTAGGGGTTACTCATATCAATGAAGAAGTTCTCACTAAGATCCTATATTGACTAAATATTTTTTTTTTTCTTTCTTTTGTATAGTCAACTGGTTGTTTTGGTGTCTTATTTTGGGGGAGTTTTAAATCGATGTGTATTTAAACTCGTTTTGGTGTCTTTTATACACCGTGTTTGGGGTGTTTTTATACACCTTGTTGGGTGTCTTTTATACACCGTTTGCTGTGTCGCGCTGTGTCGACGCAGTTTTTTTTAATGAGGCATTATACCGTTGATCTATTTACATTAAGAAAATATTTGGTCAATGTTCATTATTAGTATTAGCTTGGTACTTATCTCCAATATATATCTATATATTTAACACCATTGCACTGTTAGTATGAGCTCAAAATCTATATGATTTTGATCTCTATTTCGACTGCGGGCGACAGGAATCGCTTTATATAAGATTGCTGCCGCTACCATGAATGATGAATGAATGAAAGAGATGTATGTTTGCCGTAAACTATCAGAGTAATTTTTTTCTGGAGTTTTGTTCCTTAGATAGTATAGAACAAAACTCTTGGTAAGCGAGGGGGATATGTAGCATAGCTACATTGTTTTAAACTCATTTCGTTAATAAATAAGTAAAAGACAGCTGTTTTAACAGGACGTTGAATTACGCCTATAATGGTAGTAATAGCAACGCATAGTAATCTTACTTATTACTAATAATTTTTGACTAGGCGTTTTGTTTTAACCTACGGCCCTTCTATATTGATTGGGGAATACTATGCTCTTATTTTAGTTATTTCTGGTAATAGGCGATGAAAGCTGCATCAGGCATTCCTATTATTTTCATTGATAGAACCATAGGTAATATTTAGATACCTAGGTAAGAATCACTTTTTAATAGAGGGTATTTGATTTAAAATAGGCGGAGTCTACCGAGGGCGAGACGATGCGATAAATGCTCAGTACCCGTATTCTAAAAGTGACGACCAATCAGAGGCGGCCACCGAATTAGGTACTGGTTTTTCTAGACGGTTCGACGCCGTCTCCACTCGATAGGTTTCGTTTTTGACTCAGTAGTTGAGCCAGCCATTTGCCATCTGAGCTGAGCGCCGATCACACTTCAATTGTATTGTATTTTCTGTCGACGGTTTTGATATATAGTGCAACTATAGTAACAGTCTATTAAGTTAGAGTATATTTATAAATTCGAAGAGAACCCAGTATTTACTGGTAAGTTGTTTAAATTCTGTAATCGCTGCTGTAGGATTTTTTAATTGTAATCCTTCCATATGTGAATAGGTACTATTAAGCCTATATTTTACGTTATATGTTAGGGTGTACCTTTTATTCCTGTAGACGTCTCCATGATGAGGCAGCCTCCACCAACTGAAAGCTGGTTTGGAGGGTGTCGCGTTAGGGAACGGCGTCTACAGGAACGCTTATGTGGCGTTCCAGGGTTCTACCTTCCGGGCAAGAAATTCTACCTTCCGGGCAAGAAATTCTACCTTCCGGCAAGAGTTTCTCCTTTCGGGCGAAAAGTTCTCCCTTCGGGCAAGAGTGTTCCCCCTTCGGGCGAAAGGCTTCGCATTTTTCCGGCCACAAGTTCGTGGCTGTGTTGCTGACGACCGGGTCTAGTCCAGACTCCGCATCCGTGGCGTGCCTGGCCACTCCAAGGAGAAGGAGGACGCCGAAGACCGCGGGAATCGCCGTTGCGTTCCCTAACGACCCCTAGTTAAGTTACAGCTATTTTTGTTATACGTGCGAACAAGCTAACTAGTAATCGACCTCCCCCTGTAACGTAACTTTCTTCTTATTTTACGTATTTTTAATAAATTTGTGTAGCCCTCCCTTTTGTGTTTTTTTTATTTCTTGTGCTCGCCGACTAGGCTACACCTCATGTTCTTTAACATAGGTATGCATATCTTCTAGGCTTGTTTTTGCTCGGGCATTGAACAGAGCGCTACGTACTAGTATAATCTTTTAAATGTAATAATTTATTATTTTAGTACTTTTAGTACATATCATTCCCGCTCATTCAGTCCCGTTCTGAGTGTGTCAACGAGTAACTGATCGGACCAGTTCGTGCAGAACCAGAGACTACGAATAAATCTCGAGCGGAAGACGAAGTACTAAATGAATCCAAATGAATGATGTACTAAAAACGAATAGGAATAGCTGACCAGTTATTATAGAGCTAGAGACTACGAATAGTCGAATACATACTGAAAGACGAAGTACTAAAAGAGTGTTGTACTAAAAATGAAAAGGAATAGTTCTCTCATGTACTACACAAGTCTATCGTCGACGCATTTTCATTCGACAAAACAAGACCGTATATCGTCCACGATAAACTGTTTTATAAAACAGTCTAAATGGGGCTGGTGTACTCCACCAGAGCAAAAGCCCCGAAAAAAAATTAAATAAAAAAAAAAAACAGAAAATTTTCGACTAGTTTATATCGTAAACAGAATGTTTTTAGTTGTGGACGTCATTGTCAATCGTTGACGATGCATCCGTCGTTTTTTCAACCTCTACACTAGCTTAGTCTTCTTGTTTACTTTTACCAACCGATTAATAAACGAATTTTATTTACAAATTGAAATAAATATATCGTGTATTTTTCATGTATACATAAGTACACATTAAAAGATAAATCATTATCACAAATCATCAACTTCGTTCATATCTTGGTGATGAAGATCATCATCACATCATCACACAACGATCATCATTATCATCACATGGTGTGGGGGCGGGGTTTTTTTACTGGTCACAGGAATTTTGTATATGTAGTATAAAATACCCGTGGGGTGCCGGGTTAGAATTGCATCCCCCACCTCTTTCCGTTGGGTGTATCGTAAGAGGCGACTAAGGGAAATCAAGAAGACGGGCAGCAGCGTCTTTTGTTTGAGATTCATTTCTTCATATATACTGCGATCCCCAAGACGCCTGCCAAGCGTGGGGATTATGGCAAATCCCTAAACTAACACACTAAACACACAATGACAGACACGACTTGCAAATGGCCCCTAGTCCCCGGCGGCTCCTCTATTCCTCGTCTTGGTAGCAGGTGGGGTAACGGTCCAGTAGGGGGTGCTAAGAATCTCCGGCAGATGCCCTGCTACCACCCCCACCGAACTTTGGCCCTGGCAACACACAACATCCGCAATATGAGGACCGGACTCTTTCGTACGTAGTACTTCGTACGGTTGCTTGTTCATCGTTCAAGCTGAACTAAAACAGCAAGTGTCCGATGTACGATTAAGATTACCGAATCTATTCGGTGAGCATTGCGCAACGGTTCCTAACCGTTCACCGTTCTTGTAGTACACAAGACTAGTAAACATAAAATATCGACATATCGATATTTTTCCTGGAATCATAGCCACTTTATCAAGTTAGTGCCTGTGGTTTATAACCGTGTAGCCACGGTGTTAGACTTCGCTCATAGCGAAATGTTCGTGGCCGAACGGTAAGTCCGCTGCCGGGGGGTGCATTATAGCCCACGGGGACGGGGATTGCAACACCGCCGCGAGTCGCCGAAATTCAATTCGATACCTATACCAGTCTAATAATGTGGTTACATTTTTTTGTCCGGCTTTCTGGTGCATCGTGTTACCACTTTCTTGCTCCATCATTAAACTTTAATCACCATCCCTCTACCAATTTATTGGAGCTAAGTTCCTGTGAACACCTGACCTGCTCCATCATCAGACCCTGGTAAAAGTAACCATATTCTGTAGCACCACCGGATTTCCATGTCCATCTTAACTTCACGTCTTGCGGACAAATGAAAGTAATTAAAAATGTCTACCTAATATCCCACATCGATTAGAAAAAAGGTGATGTTCTTTAAACGGCTGAACCGATTTTTAATAAACACGCTGAGAACCACCGATTAAATGAGCTTTGAAAAAACCGTAGGTATTCAAATCAATCAAATCCGTTGACTCCTTAGAGAGCTACGATGTCCCAGACAGACATAATATGCATCACACTTTAACTAATAGTTTCCGTTTCCGGGGTTAATTAAAAAAGACAGCCAGACCTAGAGTGGCGGGTCACCCTCTTCCCTCCAATATGGTTGAGGGGAGTGATGGCTGCTGCTCGAGTCAACTCGTGCGCGGGTGCTGCTTGGGGGGACTGGTCCGACTACTATCCCTTTGGCTTTTTAATTTGTTGTACTTTCGTCGCATTTTATTATTTTTTTCTGTCTTTTTTGAACGGCAAGACACACTGTCGCTCTGATCTAATTGTAACATAACACACTACTTAAAAAAAAAGTTAAAAAATGGCAAGTCCGCTGAGTTTCTTGCCGGATCTTCTCAGTTGAGGCCGCGTTGTGATCCGGTGGTAGCTTTTTTTAAAAAAACATGACCTTTCAAAAGTGCTAGCGTTAAGCCTATTTGAAATAAGCTATTTTTGAGTTTGAGTTTACACTTTCTATGTTGTGATACATTCCTTATTTTCTTCACACCGGGAGCCTCTCGCGTTATAGTCCAGAAGCGCTCATAGCCATATTGTACATAGTTCCTGTTTGGTAAACAATCAATTGATATTATGCAAGGTCAGTCTAGATCGGAGACAGTTTAGGGGCATTTGAACTGAGCGTCTCCGTGCTTCGGAGGGCGCGTAGTCTGTCCCGGATGTTATCATCTAGACAGCAATGGTTAAGTCAGAGTCCTAAAAGCAGCGTGAATAACTCCTAGACTCCAGGTAAACTACTAATCATACGAAAAAAGAAATAATCCAAAGATCACCAGTTCAAATCTTGCGAGAAGTAACACAACTTCGTGTTGTTCTTTACCTTTGAGGACAATACAGGTCGATCACTTGATTGTCTGAAATGCAAGATGATCTCTTCGTCGGATGGGCATGTAACGAGTCTGTTTCCGTCTGCCCGAGTACAGGCCCGTACACAGGCGCATAGGCGGAGATCGGCCTCTCCTAGGTCGTGTTTATCTTCCGTCCCATGCGATTGTGCGATATACTGCAAGCACTTGTGCACTGTCCGGTGCAACCGCACATTTTTATCGAGTCAGCAGTTTCCATAATAAGAGTGTCACACAATATTGTTACGTGCGGGTGGGTATTAAAATGCCGATTAACGTAAAAGAAGATTTTATTCCACGTACACTCACAATGTATACACTATACGGCACAGTATACACACAAGGCGCAGTAGTCCGAGTCGTACAGTACTTCTCAGTAGTCCAAAGTCTACAAGTCAAGTCTTCGCAAGGGTCGCTGGTACAATTCTCTTCGATCGCTTCCTTAAGATGTTTCCGCTGTCGCTTGTAAACACAAACTGACTGGGCGCCTCTATGCGTCGGCTTATATACCTAAATTAACAGAGGGGTGGAAACTTCTAGATCATTCACGTATATACCTACTTCTAGTGTTTTCGCGAGCGGATACAATAGCGCACTTGTTCGAGAAAACTAACAATAGGCGGGGTCAGTGAACCGAGAGCGAGCGAGTGGTAGGTACTTACACAAGTACTTGCGAATTGGAAGGAACTACTTTCTATTGAGAATTCGAGATCTTTCGGTACGGATCGATAGTAGACCTATAGACTAACAATGCGTTTTGAGATCATTGCAATTAAGTATTAATTAACGGAGTAATTAACACTTTTATCTCCCGGTCGTAACACTACCCCCCCCCCCCCCCCCCCTCTTAGTTATGCTCGTCCCGAGCATCATTATCACCATGATAACGTGCCAATCTGTCCAGGTGAACTATCTTAGGTTTGCCTCGGGGTCCCTTCTTGATGCGGTAGGTGACGTCGTTGATCCTCGTAATAACAGTAAAGGGTCCTTCCCAGCGGGCTTGAAGTTTCGTAGACTTCCCTTTTCTGCGAAGCGGATTGTGAAACCACACTAGCGTTCCTTCATCGAAACCGTTGGTATTCGCATTTCGATCGTAGCGGGTCTTCATCCTCTCGCTGGTCTTCAGACTGTTCTCCCGCACTCTCTTGTGCACTTCGTCCAACTGATTTTGAAGATCGCACACATAGTCCGTAACGAGTTTAGGACTGTCAGGTGGGGTACCCGTTATTGCGTCCACCGGAAGTCTCATCTCTCGGCCGAAGTTCACCTTGGCTGGCGTGTTCCCCGTACTATCATGTACTGCAGAACGATAGGACATCAGGAACAAAGGTATGTACTGATCCCAGTCCTTTTGATGATCATCCACTACCTTGGCCAAGTGATTCTCTAGAGTTTTGTTAAATCTCTCGACCATTCCGTCTGATTGCGGATGTGCTGGTGTCGTACGGGTCTTGTGGATCCCAAGAAGTTTGCACATTTCTTGAAATACGGCAGATTCGAAGTTACGTCCTTGGTCCGAATGAATTTCCATGGGTACACCAAATCGACATATCACCTCCTGGACCAGTTTCTTGGCTACCGTTATTGCTTCTTGGTTGGGTGTTGTGAACACCTCAGGCCACTTACTGAAGTAATCCTGCACTACTATTATGTACTTGTTCCCATCGTCAGTCTGTGGAAACGGCCCAGCTACATCAATTGCGATGCGCTCCCATGGTGCCCCAACGTTATACAGCTTCAACTGTCCCTTACTTCTGGTTTGCGGGCCTTTTACCGAAGCACAAGCAGTACATTTACGGCACCAATCTTCGATATCTTCGCGGCATCGTAGCCAGTAAAACCGCTGTCTGACTTTAACGAGGGTTTTCTTTACTCCAAGATGCCCACCGGATACACCATCGTGGATGTGCCGTAGAAGACAACAGACAGAGAAGTAGTATTTAAAGCTCAGAAAAGATGTATAAGATCTATGTGTGGTTTGAGGACAAGAGACAGTTGTGTTCCTGCATTTAAATCATTAAAAATATTAACAATGCCAGCACTTTACATATTAGAGGTTGCAATTTTTGTTAAAACAAATCCAAACTTAATGTTGTCTTTTACTTACGCGAATATTACACATTGAAATGAAACTAATTTTACGGATACGGATACGGATTTTACGGATTTTACGCGGTTTATTTTTTTAAAAAATAAACCGCGATAAAAACCGTAAAATTAGTTTCATTTCAAAATCCAAACTTATTTCAAAAGTATACATCAATGCGCGGTGCGCCAACTCGAACCCAATACAACATACTATGTTCTCATAAATGTAAGACTGCTCTAGTAAAGAAAAGTATCCTTGGTATAGCACCACAAATTTATAATAAAGTCCCAAGTAGTTTAAAAGACTTAAATATCAATAATTTTAAAAATAAACTATCACAGTTATTAATTGACAAATGTTATTATAATATTGACGACTTTTTAAATGATAAATTAATATAGTTATAAGACAGTTAAATATTTATGTATATGAATAATTATTATAAGAATAAAATTGTAACTGCTTTAAAATGAAATACCAATTGTAATAGAACATTTTCGTATGCTGTGTAACGGCAGTACATAGAGTACTTAAAATTATATTTAACACCTTAATGTATGTAACCACCTATGTACACGAAATAAATAAATTGATTGAAGAGGTGCCACCATAACTCGTGGTATTACCACTTGCATAGTGATTTGCCTCCCGTCATTGGATTCCCATTTTCTGCACAGCAGATTGCCTTCCAGAATTAAGCTGTCCCACTGAGCCCAATAACTTTTAGTAGTCGCGCTATAAGCAGACACATCCTTCCATTGGGGTTTGTTTCCACTTTCATTCCAGCGCAGTATAGGTCCAAGGTCATCATCTTCCTCTTGTGCCTTCTTCATATTGGGCCCAGTCCACTCGTCGTCTAAGCCATGCATCCTTATAAGGTTTACTTCTTCTCGGGCTTCATTTTTACCACAGTGCTTGCAGTCGTCAGCGCACGGTCTTCGTGACAGAGCGTTCGCGTTATTGTGTCCTTTTCCACTGCGATGCTCGGTTACAAAGTTGAACTCCTGCAATTGCTCTATCCACCTTGCTACCTGTCCTTCCGGATTTTTAAACTGTAACAACCACTTTAATGCCGCATGGTCGGTTCTAACCGTGAACTGTCTTCCTATAAGGTATTTCTGAAAATGTTGTAAAGTCTTTACCACAGCAAGTAATTCACGGCGGGTAACACAGTAATTTCTCTCTGGTTTTGAAAGTGCTTTACTGAAGTATGCAATTACCACCTGGCGGTCCCCTTGTGTTTGCGACAACACTCCACCGATTCCCGTATTACTAGCGTCCGTGTCCACAGTAAATCTTCCTTCCCTGCTTGGGTAACCCAATAAAGGAGCTTCACAGAGCCGTCGCTTAAGTTCACTAAAAGCATTCTCGCAATTCGAGTCCCAGATGAAATCGCGTTTATCCTCTGTTAATTATTAATTGATGTAATGGTTTTGCCACGTCCGAAAAATTCTGTAGTAAGTGCAAAGCCCAAGGAACGCTCGCACTTCCGTCTTATTTTTCGGGACAGGCCATTCCTGAACAGCTTTTATCTTTTCAGGGTCGGTTTTTACTCCATCCACCGAGATGACATGTCCTAGGTAACTGACTTCCTTCTGAAATAGAGCACACTTCTTTGGACTAAGTTTCAGATTTGCTTCTCGGATCCGGGTGAACACTTTCTCCAGGTTCTTTATGTTCTCCTTGAAGCTGCGTCCCATCATAATCACGTCATCGAGATAAACCAGGCATACGTCCCCAAGGAGGCCTATCATCACCCTCTCCATAAGGCGCTCGAAAGTTGCTGGAGTATTACATAAACCGAAGGGCATGACGTTGAAATGCCACAGTCCGTTCCCAATTCCAGTACTAAAAGCCGTCTTCTCTTTATCTTCTGGACTTAATTCCACCTGCCAGTAGCCACTCTTCAAATCAATGGTTGAGAACCACTTCATGCCACTTAGCTGTCCTTTTTCGTGACATTATTTAACATTCGGTAGTCAACACAAAACCTCGTACTGCCGTCCTTCTTCTTTACTAGCACCACAGGTGATGACCATGGGCTTGTAGAGGGTTCAATGATCTTGTTTTCAGCCATGTCTTTTATCATTTCGGCCACCTCTGTTTCTTTTGCCCACGGTATACGTCGAGGCCTCTGTTTAAGAGGCCTGGCGTCGCCTGTGTCAATCTGGTGCTTCACAAGGCCTGTCCTACCACAGTAATTTCCGGTTGCAAAAATGTCCCTGAATGTAACCAAAAGTTCTTTGGCAGTTCCATTGGCGATAAATTTTCCTTACAATTTTCCAAAAGCTGTCGAATTTGATCGTCTTTGGTCGAACTTACATTTTGTTGAACCGCGGAAGTGTTTAACCGTTTTAGGTACTTAACTTCTTTGCATCTTCCAATTAGGCTATTCTTCCTCAGGCGAACTTCTTCATTACTCAAGTTTAAAATTCTTACTTTTGCTACTCCTTTTGTCATAAGTAATGTCCTGGCAGTGATTATCTGTGGATGATTGCCGGAGTCTTCTACTATAACACATTTGTTTTTCGATCTTCTTAGGAAATTTGACTGATACTAAGTTTTCAGATCTTGGAGCCAGTATGAAATCATTTAAACAATAAGGACTGCATGTGTGTGATCCTTGCAGACAAACTTCTTGATCAGGGAACCTTAACACTCCTTTATCAATATCCAAAACACATCGCTGATCCTTCAAGAAGTCTAGGCCCAGAATGCAATCATCCGTGATATTCGCGATAAGAACTGAGTGGATGTATGTTCGGTCACCAATATTAATCTCTACGTCTGTATCACCGAGGACGGAGACTGGCTGGCCGGTTGCTGTCTGGAGGCGACATGGTGGGGATCGCCTTTTCCACATAACGGTGCGTTTTAGTAGTTCTGGTCTGACAATAGTCCGCGAAGCTCCAGTGTCTATTGTCAAAGTGCATGTCTGATGACGGCAAGAGGCCTGATGGTGTCACTTTAATACCATGGCAACATGGAAAGCCGCTGGTGTGGGATGCGACATGTGTCGACACACTTGCTGCGTCCCACACCCCGGCAACTTGCAGGGCGGCTGGAGGGGCTGCGGCGACCACTAGTGTTGCAAAGCGACGCAAGTATGCAGCTCTAGGTTCGAGCTATATATTTGCGCCCTTTGCGGTGGAGACCATGGGGCCTTGGTCTCATGAGACGCACGCTCAGGTGAAAGAAATTTCTTCCAAACTTATCGAAGTCTCAGGAGACCGCCGGGCTGGTAGCTTTTTCTGCCAACGTATAAGCTTGGCCATACAAAGGGGTAATGTCGCCAGTCTTTTAGGTACCCTTCCCTCCCAGTGCGGCGACAACTTCGAGGAAGTTTTTTACCTAGTTTAAGTGTACATGTTTGTAAATAAACTGTAAATATTTTGTTTCAATAAATGTCTGATTATTTAATGTTCCCTCGATGGTCAGACTATTTCCGTTGCGAACTTGAGTAATGGTGATGGTACACCATTGGGGGTACACTCACAATGTATACACTATACGGCACAGTATACACGCAAGGCACAGTAGTCCGAGTCGCACAGTACTTCTCAGTAGTCCAAAGTCTTCGCAAGGGTCGCTGGTACAATTCTCTTCGATCGCTTCCTTAAGATGTTTCCGCTGTCGCTTGTAAACACAAACTGACTGGGCGCCTCTATGCGTCGGCTTATATACCTAAATTAACAGAGGGGTGGAAACTTCTAGATCATTCACGTATATACCTACTTCTAGTGTTTTCGCGAGCGGATACAATAGCGCACTTGTTCGAGAAAACGAACAATAGGCGGGGTCAGTGAACCGAGAGCGAGCGAGTGGTAGGTACTTACACAAGTACTTGCCGAATTTGAGGGAACTACTTTGGGGTCGTTCATTAATCACGTGATGTTTTTTAGCAACTTTTTAACCCCTCCCCCCCTCCTGGTGATATGTGGTGAGGCTTTTAAACTAACCCCCCCCCCCCCCCCCTATCCAATATCACGTGTATTTTTTTGTAAAAAATTTAAATATAGTTTATATTGAAATTTTCAGAATATTATCTATAAATACAGGTACTTAACTGATTAAATGTTGAAGAGGAAGTCGTTGCCGGCAACGGTGAGTCAAAGCCACGTGCCGCTGTTTGGTTTAGAAATCGTGCATTCAACGAAAAATAAATACACGTGATGTCTCATTATACCCCTCCCCCCTCCTGGTGATATTTCGTGATTTTTTCGGAACCCCTCCCCCCCCCTTTCGAGCCTCACGTGATTAATGGACGACCCCTTTCTATTGATAATTCGAGATCTTTCGGTACGGATTGATAGTAGACCTATAGACTAACAATGCGTTTTGAGATCATTGCAATTAAGTAATAATTAACGGAGTAATTAACATTTTTATCTCGCGGTCGTAACAATAAATATAATAAATCCCGCGGGAGATACAACTTTCTGTAGTTGTTCCTTATTGGGTAGGGACAATGCAGGCCGATCACCTAATTGCCTGGAAAGTAAGATAATCCATGCGTTGGATGGGCATGCGCATCTGAAGTCGGTCTTGCGCTAATCTTTCCCCGGTGGACCAACAGGTCTTCTGCCCCATTGGAATGTCAGAGTAAAGAAGAGAGAGTGCACTTGTGTCTGTAGCGGCCTACTACTATACCCAAAACCAGATATAAAGTCATTTTTTGTAATCAAACCGGGTACTTCAAAACAAACCTAAATTTCTTCACCAATACAAGATGAAAACTTTCCATTTATCACCACACACACGTAAAACATCCAACTGATTCAGAAAACTAGTTAAACTACTGAAAGAAAATATAATTAAAATCTTAAGATATACGAATAAATAAAATATTTTTGACACGAGAATGCAGGGTCTCCAGATCATTCATGTGAAATTTCCCCAAATCAGGTTTTATTTTTCCCCAAAAAGATACATTTTCGTACAATTTTCCCCAAAATTGATTTCGTATCTAATACTCCCTTATTTACACCTACTAATTTTATAAGAGTGAAAGCGAGTTGGTTTCTTATACTATTTGTTACGCTTTAACGTATTTGGCTGAATTTTGGTCGTATAGAGAAGGATGGGAACTTTTAAGTTAGAGGCTACTTTTTAACCGACTTCAAAAAAAGGAGGAGGTTCTCAATTCGTCTGTATATATATATATATTTTTTTTCTATGTATGTTCGCGCATAACTCTGGCAATTATGAACCGATTTGCAAAAATCTTTCTTCCATCCATTCTTTAATCCGTTAGTTGGGTCCCATAAAAAAATTATTGCTTCCGAATAAGTAGTTCCTGAAAAAACAATAATGGTGACTGCGCAGGACAGTTGCAGGAAAGCCTATATAGATGACTTTTTTGTCGCTTTTTAAGGACAAAAATGGTCATAACTCTGGCAAATATTTACCATTTCAATGATTATTTTTTTATTCGAAAGAAGAAACCACTGTAATGAATCTGTATGAAATTTATCACAACCGGATAAGAACTTCCTGGAAGACCATAAACGATGAGGAGGAATTTATCTGGTAAAAACCATAAAACTGATGTTCTCCATTACATTGCTCTGACAATTATGAACCGATTTCGATGATTCTTTTTTTATTCGAGAGAGTAAACTATTATGATGATTCCATGCAAATTTTATTACGACCGGATATTTTTTTCTGAAGAAACATGAATTATGTAAAACTATGTAGACGATAATGTGATCATAACCTACCTAGATCATTTTACGGTCTTCGATGGTTCAATCTTTATATATGAAAATATCACTAAAAAGTTTAAAATAAAATCTTTTAAAAAAAAATTGAACCGACTTCAATATCACTGAAAAGTATAAAATAATTTAAATATTATTGAAGTTGGTGCCAAATATACACAGCCGGTAAGCTAACACCAACTTCAATAATAATTAAATTATTTTATACTTTTCAGTGATATTGAAGTCGGTTAAATTTTTTTTTAAAAGATTTTATATTCATAAGAATTATTAGTGTTAGCCTAGTTATTTTTTTTTACTACCCTTGACTGCAGACCCACCTGATGGAAAACGGCGACGCAATCAAGGATGGTAAAGCACACTAGCCAATTAAAAGCCTATTCACTCTAGTCTTGAAGATATCTACATTGTTGAAATGAAACTATTTTTACGGATTATATCGTCATCATCTACATTATAATCGGGCAGGAAAACCGACGCAGGCAAACTGTTCCAGTCCTTTGCTGTCCTTATTATAAATGAAGAAGCAAAACGCTTAGTCCGGAGTCCGGACTGAAGGCACGCTCACCACATAAGGGTGTGTACGTGTCGTGCGTCTCGTCGTCCGATGATGGAAGGGGGATGGTGGAATCAAGTCATGCAATTCCTGCGCATACTCTCCAAAATGCATCCTGTAGAATACCGAGAGGCTGGCTACTCTACGCCTGTGCTCTAGGCTTTGTAAATTGGCCGCTACGAACCCTGCATCACCAATAAGCCTCTAGCACGCCTCTCCACTCTCTACAGTCGAAAGCAGAAAGATGTTTTTTTTTTCAGCACCAGCCCATTTGTGACTACACATACAACCGGACTTGTGCTGTATATAGCATCAAAAGCTACCCCGGTGTGAAGTACAGGCGGACCTTTGCAAAGTCTAGTAGCTACCTTGGCCTTGGACTCAATGAACCGCTCAAAGTTGTTGTTTGAAGAAATTTCAAAACTTAACAACTGAAGGTGATTTCCGTATTCAAAGGATACATTCTGAAAAGTAGGATCCAAGATGAACATACTCCTTTTCAAGGTGAACAGACCCGCCTGAGTTTTGGTGGTATTGAATCTCACAAGATTGCCATCACCCCATTCGGGGACTGCCTGAAGTGTAAGATTCGCGCGCCCCACCATGGCTACTCTTTCAGACTGGATAGCCTCCTTATTCTCTCTCCACAATAGTGCTGTCATCTGCATACCCATAGATACCGGACATCAGCAGATCGATGATATGCAGTAGGAAGAGAGTTACGGAGAGAACGGACCCCTGAGGAACTCCGGCATTAGTCGTCAACGGTTCCTATGAGCAACCGTCAACAACCACTCGGAGTGACCGTTCACTCAGGAAGTCCTTTATCCAGCCGATTAAACCAGGGGATATGCCGTACGCTGGCAGCTTGTGTAAAAGACTAGCATGCCAAACCCTATCGAAGGCCTTTGAGACATCCAGAGAAAAAACAAGCGCTTTCCCATTTTTCTCGAGGGCCTCACCCCATAAGTGAGTGAGTTTGTTCCAGAGACACCCTCGGCCACCATTCTGACCATTGACCGTGACGAAACGAAATGATGATGAACGATTGACAATAACGAAAGTGTAATGTTAACAACATTGTATTGTTTTACGTGAGATATTGTGAAATACTCGTATTTTTTATTTTTAACCTGTCTGAATTAGACTTTTGCTTCTCCCCAAACTTTCGCCAAGAAAAATTGTGTTCCCCAAAAGTTTCCCCACAGTTTTCGTTTCCCCAAAAGTTCCCCAAAGATTTTATTTTTCCCCAAAATGGGGAAAAAAACCCCCAATCTGGAGACCCTGCGAGAATGCCACAGATAAAATATGTCAATATATAGAACACACACTTTGTCTATGGAAATTAGTGATGTCCAATATTTAAAGATCTAAATCTCGATATTGAATGATTTGAAATTGATCCACAACCAATCATTTTATAAAATAAAAAGTATTATATTAAACTCAGACTAAACTGAGGTAGATTCAACATAAACAGTAGGTCCGCCGTCCCTATTTCAAAGTAAATCGCTACTCTGCCCACGTCTACACGGATTATATTATGTTGATTGTAAGATAATATTTTATATTACGTATTTAATTATTTATTTAAATAAATATCAATAAAATTGAGTGCCGAATATGAAAATGTATGCGGTTTGACAGGTTCCGGGACTTACGCCTTAGTGCTGCCACCTGGTGCACGTCATTTTTGAACACCCTCATTGTGTTATTCATAGTCATTCATTCGTCGCTTCGTATCGATGTCGTACGTACTGAATGCTCTCTGGTGTCTTTTCGTTATCGACTTTGCTTTCGATTTTTGGTTTTCAAGAAAAAGTAGTAGATAACATGGCGGCTAAGAAAAATGTAACTGTTTTGCGGCTACCACCCTATCACTGTGAACTCAATCCAATTGAATTGATTTGGGCTCAAATTAAATCATACGTGGGAAGAAACAATAAAACATTCAAAATGGCTGAGGTGAAAACGTTACTTCGCGATGCTTTGGCATTAATTGGAGCAAATGCATGGAAAAAATGTATAGAACATGTGCAGAAGGAGGAAGACAAAATGTTAAAATTAGTTGTCATAATAGATGCAGCAAGTGAAACACCGCGATTTATCATAAATGTAACCGGAACGAGCTCCAGCTCAGAATTTGTTTATTCCTCAGAATAAATGTCTTAAAAATCTCTAGTTTTATGTTTTCATAAAAATCGATTTAAGAGATATAAACTTTTATATTTTTACGCACGCATTTCCATCAGAGTTAGTTTGCAGCTTGTGGCCAAAAAGATGGAAGTTACAAAATGGTTCGCAAAAATCCCAAATGCTACCCTTTGACGTATTATATTCAATCTTCTAGAGCAGTGGTTCCCAAACTTAATTCGGCTCCGACCCACCTAACAAAAACTGCCAAATTCGGGACCCACCTCTTGGCTGTCTTAAAAAGGGCATACAATATTGGTAACGCTCAGATTCCCTAGTCTCTGTGTTAATTAATTCATCTTCTACCCATTCAGCCATTTCGTCGATACGTCGTGCAACAGTATTATTTGATAGTGGTATGCACTCGATTTCCTTTAATTATTTTTCTCCAAACATCGCTCCAACAGCATCTTTAATCGACGGTAACACTAAGTCTTCCCCAATGGTGTGAGGCTTTCCTGCTCTGGCGATCCATAATAATATAGATAGCGATAAGCTAATGAGGTACGAGGCGTACGAAGCATTTTCAATAATATTAATAAAATGTGAAACAATGTTTTTTGACGATTTCATGTCCAATAATTTTCTTTGAAAAAACTTCCTTTACCTTCATTAAAGTTGTGCCACAAAACAACTCGTCGAGACTTATCTAACGAGACCAAACTCGGTGGGTCTGCCTTTATTGGTGCAGAGATCTCATGACAACCTTCCTGCTCCATCATCGGACCCTGATCACCATTTTTCTAGCAACTACTCGTCGAAACCTACCTAACGAGCCTAAACTCGGTTGGTCTACGTTTATTGGTACAGTGATCTCGTGACTGCCTTCCTGCTCCATCATCAGACCCTGATCACCATTTTTCTAGCAACTACTCGTCGAAACCTACCTAACGAGCCTAAACTCGGTTGGTCTACGTTTATTGGTACAGAGATCTCGTGACTGCCTTCCTGCTCCATCATCAGACCCTGATTACCATTGTTCTAGCAACTGTTCGTCGAGACCTACCTAATGAGCCCAAATTCGGTGGGTCTACGTTTATTGGTGCAGAGATCCCGTGACCACCTTCCTGCTCCATCATCAGACCCTGATCACGATTTTTCTGGCAACTACTCGTCGAGACCTATCCAAGGAACCCAAACTCGGTTGGTCTACGTTTATTGGTACAGAGATCCCGTGACTGCCTTCCTGCTCCATCATCACACCCTGATTAGCATTTTTCTAGCAACTGCTCATCGAAACCCTACCTAACGAGCCCAAACTCGGTGGGTTTACGTTTATTAGTGCAGAGATCCCGTGACCACCTTCCTGCTCCATCATCAGACCTTGATCACCATTTTTCTGGCAACTACTCGTCGGGACCTATCCAACGAGCCCAAACTCGATGGGTTTATTGGGGCCGAGATCCTGCTACCACGTTCTTGCTGATCATCATCAGACCCTGGTGAAGGTTACCATTTTATTTAGTATCATCGGATTTACATATGTTCTATAATAATATTTCAGATTTTTCGGACTAATAGAAGTAATTTTATACAAAATACCTCGTACCTACCTACCCTAAATAAACTATTTTTTTAAACATTTTTTCTCGACACGGAAAGGAGCTGATGGTCTACAAATAAATAAAACCGCATTCAAATCCGTTCACTGGTTGGACCGCTACGATGCAACAGATAGACATACATACAGACAGACATACAGACTTCCGGACATAGGCGTCAAACTTATAACTCCCCTCGTTTTTGGTCGGGGGTTAAAAAATATCACAAAAACAAAAGACGTCCGACTCAGGCTCACCACTTTACACGAAATGCATTTCGCCACCTGTCCCGGCCCCCGCTCGCTCCTCTCCTCTCGCAGTCATCGGTCGCGCGCGCCCGCGCCTTTACCCCTCCCTCAATGGCGGACCGGCTGTAAACTGTAAGCCCGATCGGTCGGGTTTTCAGGGCCCACTTAATATTAGCTCGCGACCCACCAGTGGGTCGCGACCCACAGTTTGGGAACCTAGGTTCTAGAGAATAAGTAAAATTGTTGTACACTCAAATTAACATTTTAATACTGACGCATTTGTTAATTATTTTGAATTAAAGGGTTTCGAGTTGTTATTTGTTTAAATAAAGGTGAAATTATCAATAAAAATAATTCACAGTAATAATGTATTCTTTTTAATCCTACCGTTGCTGACATAAATATCGATACTGTAATGGATTTATCCTCAGAGTAATTAGAATAGAGCCAGTATCGCGTCGATTCCCCGAACAAATTTTTCGTGGCACTTTTGCGGGGTGCGGGAGGCGAAGTAAACACACACAGATACAATTTCACGCATATCCACACTATAATAAACTCGCAACACATTCAAAAAGATACGTACACAAACAAAGAATGACCTGAACATATGAACATTTGGCAGAGGGGTTAGCGCATCATGCTCTCTCCAGTGGTATCTCCTCTAAGGGATTTATCATACATCTATGATGTGGTCAGATTCACTCGTTCATGAGGCGTCACCTCCCTAATATTGTCGATGGTTGCAATACCGCCATGTTTATTTACTTTTTACGACGGAATCATCCCTAATACGTCTGTGGACGGAATACTTGAATTCGAGTATACATATGAGAGTGCAAAATAAAGATGTTCCAGAATCGCGCAAGCGAAGTTTCAAAGTACATTGAGTATATATTATACAACATCCCAACAACAACCGTTGGGGGCTTCGACCCTGGCCGAGCATCACACCTCGCTCGGTCGGAGGATCCTCCCTTTAGCATCGCTCAGCGATATGTCCATGCAACACACGCAAGCCGTGCACTTAATCTAATCTTCCGCGTAAAAGGCTGACCTTGTGAAAGATTCCCCGCTGTGGTCGTAACGGCCAGGAGGACATTATGTTATAATTACATTACCGGACATCAACCGCGCCACGTCGTGTTCTCACTCTCATCATATCATTTGAATTAATATCTTCCAAATTATCCCCCATAAACAGTTTATAGTATTAATTTGATGATCAGTAAAAGGTGTAGCTTCTCCCGCTACATCTTTTTGGTCCTTCGAGTCGAATTTAAACCAGCGATCTATGGATTCTTAACATTGTAAAAGTCGCAGGCAATCGATGGATGCAATTGGCTAACTGTCGTTTATTTTAAGGGAGAGGCCTTTGCTTAGCAGTGGACGTTTTCCGGGTGGATGGATGATGATGAAAGATCCTTAGGGAATGAGATCGCTTGTAGCTTGGTTCGACTCGGCGGGGCTACGTTGATACAATAAAACACATTTTGTATATAAAATTAATTTAATATCAAAAGTGATCATACAGTAATTAATCTATAAAATATTTCCAACAGTGTATAAAAATAAAAAGGTGATACAATTAGATTGTATTGTGTCAGCTTACTTAATTCTAAACGGAATGTTCTCACCGCTTGATCTCCAGCAGTTTGTTGTGCTCCGTCATGAGACTCTGCAAGAGACACCATGATCACGCATCAACTTACTATACCTTATAAATAGAGATATTTATCTCAAGTTTTTGTGACTTATAAACTCTTCTAAAGTAGATTTATAAATTATATCATATCGCATTTCGTTACACCAAGAGCTGGCAATAGCACCAATATTTTTCATACATTTTGTGATCTCTGCACGACTACGAGACGCAACATAAACTAATGTATATCGATCCTTTTTGTTGCTCTCAATTAAGATCTGAATAAGGTGAGGTTATTTCAATTGAACATTGTTAAGCGCGGGGGCGGGGTGTCGTCGCGGGGCTGTGCGGTGACGTCACGCGGCGGTGCCACGTGATGACGTCACAGGTCAGTGTATGACGCGCTGCTCGTCGACGGGCACGTCCTCGATCATCTTCTGGTGCTCCTCGCTCAGCGCCTGCCACACCACGCACACACACTCAGACCACAGTGAGCAACGACCACCGGCCACCGACCACCATCCCCTGCTGCCCCCATGCGATACTCGTGCCTGGCGACTACCACGTGCACATCATATTATAATTAGGGATGTAACGATACATAATTTTGCCGATGCGATACCGATACCGATTTTTGTAGAAAATAATCGGCGATACCGCTACAGATGCCGATGGCTTAGTCGGTAGGCAATCTAATGAATAATCAATTATATACTGTGTATACCTTTATTATGCATAAAAGATGTTATATTAAAGTTCAAGCCTTGATTTGTTTGTGTGCAAAAAATAATAAGTTTATAAAAATGTCCAACGAAAATTCAAAGTACTTAAGTAACTATTATTAGTAATTTTGCTAATTAGGAAAGTAATTATTAGTCATAAAATAAACTAATAAATAGTCAATAATTAAAGTTTACTTTGTTAAGAAAATAAAATTTAAATTATTAGCAGATAATCTGTTTGTATGAATGGGGCTTGTAGTTGAAAAAATACGTTCTGAGACAACGGAACTTATTTGATAAGGCAAGTATTTTGGATATCACCTTTTCTTGCTCAGGAAGAGTAGACATATTTGATAAAGGCTCCTCTTCTTCTGCTTCTTTAATCAAATTGTCACAAGCGCTCCAGATACCCGAGAAAATCTTATCTTGATTTCACGCTTTTCGAACTGCTCTATATTGTTTGTGTTATAATCGGCGATGCCGATATATCGACCTGCCGATTACATCGGCCGATATATTGGTATCGTTACGTCACTAATTATAATATTGTGACGCAATAGCATATATATGATAAATACATACTAATACTAATGGGTGCTAGGTAGGACAGGTACCTATTACATATGGGCAGCGAGATACATAGTATATACAGCGGCATTTAACCCAAACATATTCTACGATGCATTTATTTGTGAGTTATTTGTGACCCGAGCAGCGAGCCTGAGTGCGACACACACATGCGCTCCTTCCATACATGCCATGCATATATTTATGACATTTAAGATTATTGAACAAAATAATAGTAAATAAATAAAATAGATACAGTGGAGAGGATATTAAATGTAATTTAAAAATACTTATGCAAATTAGTATAAGATTAAGATGCATAGATAATATAGATATATGTAAGTATAGGGTAAACAAGAAAATATATATAAATATATAAATACACAAACCAGTGGCGTAACTAAATCAAAGCAAATCCACGAGTTCGACTGTCCGCGAGATGAGGTCGACACAAATCGAAATATTTAAAAACTAGTCAAATCTTCATTTGAGTACATTCTTATTTCTCAAAACAGTTTAGTTACTCCAGAGTGCTCTGAGATTACTGCTTTTGTTAAACGGCTATAGGATAAGTTAGTGTTGGTTTTGGCACTGTTTAGTAAATAACCGCGAGTGTCACATATCGCTAAGCTGTTAAACACGTGCACTCACTAGTGGTACAATAGGTGCCTACTGCATCATTGTGACGTCATGACGTGACGGACGGTGGTCCACTCACCTTGAAGTACTTGACAGTCTTGACGCGCAGCTCGAGCGTGGCGGCCTCGTCGCACACGAACAGCGTCTGCGGGTGCTGCTGGAAGGCGGACACGGTCCACATGTGGTTGACGCCCTCCTCCACCGCCTTGGCCAGGGCCAGCGCCTTGTGCACGCCCGTGATCAGGATCATCACCTGGAGAGGGACACGACCGATGCTATTGTACCAGGGGATCTAGTACTGGTTTCAAACTCGATCAAACAGTTTCTCCATACATATCAGCGCGCCTAGCGATGACTATCAAAAACTAGTGCAATGTACGGCAGAAGACTGCCAGTTTGATTGAGCTCGTAAACTACCAAAACCCGTACTAGACCCCCAGTATCTCGGGAGGAGGAGGTGGGACTACAGACACCGCAACAATCACAAAAACGTTCTAGCGTCATGTCTCAGCGTGTACAGATTTTCTAATGATTATTTTCTCACAGTTTATGTGACACTGGCCTGCGTGGCTTAAGTTATCGTATTGTTAAGAAATCCTGTCGTCGAAAGACAAAATAACATTATTAACATCCTAGGTCCTAGGGCAAACCACATACGACGGCCGAGGTGCCAAACTAATATAATAATATAACTACATTAATATACTTACCTACGTAAAATAGATGATTAACACAGACGCGATTGAAACAGATATATTTATACAGAGAAATATATAAATATTTGTCTGAGGTGAGAATCGAACCTTAGAGGAGGAATCGAACCCACGACCATTTGGGTAGATATAGGATATCTAACCACTATACACAGGTCCTACGAAAAATCCGAATACTCCGCGGGCTTACCAGTCTCATTTTATATGCAATGCCGCAACAAAAGCTTCGGGTACGAGGTTGCACGTTGTGTTAGTCAATTACGAGTTATCAACAAAAACGTATAATTTTAGTTTGCCTTCGCAGACTACCAGTCTGCGGATCGACATCGCGATGATACAACGGAAGGGATGGGAGGTCCGTGGTGTGGATGACTGCTATCTGTAGTAGTCAGTGCACAAGTGTAGCAAGCAGTATACATACAGACGTAGAGTCACGCTTTGTTTACATTGAAGCAATGTATGTGTTCCCGTGTGCGGTACCTCCTTGGCGTCCATGACGGTGCCCACGCCGACGGTGAGAGCCTGCCGCGGCACCTTGCTGATGTCGTTGCCGAAGAACCGCTTGTTGGCCTCCAGCGTGTCGTACGCGAGCGTCTTGACGCGCGTGCGCGACACCAGCGACGAGCCCGGCTCGTTGAACGCGATGTGCCCGTCGGGCCCGATGCCTGCCGACACGACCGACATTATACACCCGTCCGTACACTACAGACTCCCCACTACTCTACACTCCAGCCTGAGTGGGCCGTACCTCCGACGAAGAGGTGCACGCCGCCGGCCTGCTGGATGAGGTCCTCGAAGCGGCGGCACTCGGCGACCAGGTCGGGCGCGTTGCCGTCCAGCACGTGCGCGTTGTTGGGATCGATGTCCACGTGCTTGAAGAACTCGTTCCACATGTAGTAGTGGTACGACTCGGGGTGGTCGCGCGGCAGACCTGCACACACGCACACACGTCACAACATATACCTACCGCAACTGCTTCCGTTACGTCTGTCAATTTATGTGCGCTCACTACACTATTGATAGCAGAGATAATTCTTCCTTTCGCAGGAGGACAAGGTTGACATGACTAAGTATTACTAGGGTTTGTCAGATAGTGTCAGATAAAGACAAGTAGGTACCCGTGGGGTGTTCGGCTAAGAATAGCCCCTCCCCCCTCCCCCCTCCCCCATCTATTCCCGTTGGGTGTCCGTAAGAGGCGACTATGGGAAACAAAAAGACGGGCAGCAGCGTCTTTCGATTGGATTACCTACCACCCATACTGCGATCGATTCTGGCAACCCTTATTCCCTTCTAAGGTGGAGGCCTTTGTTCAGCAGTGGACGTGTTTCAGCAGCTGATGACGATGACTGTTGGCGCAGGAGCACGAGTCACCAGTGCGTGGCAAATATACTCTCGTGAGAGGGGGGGGGGGCGTGACCGCGTGATGTCTGACTCACCGACGTACTCGTCCATGTTGAAGGTGGTGACGTACTTGAAGGAGAGCTTGCCCTCCTTGTGGAAGTCGATGAGGCGGCGGTACATGCCGAGCGGCGTGCCGCCCGTGGGCAGCCCCAGCACGAAGTGTCGGCCGGGGCCCGGCGCGAACTGCGTGATGCGCTGCAGCACGAAGCGCGCCGCCCAGTCCGCCACCACGCTCGCGTCATCCAGGATTATTAGGCGCATGCTTGTTACTTATGTGCCTACAATCAAATAATTGCCAGTTTAACTGCCACACTCCGAATTCGTTAATGGGTAGTGGCCCCAAAGATTTTGTATTAAAATGTATATGTACTTAACGACAAAATAATTATTTATTTGCGCAGTCCATCTGCGAATAATGAAAACTAAAAATTCTTGCAAAATAAAGAGCTGTGCTATTTATTTCGCAAGTGCGGCTCATAGCCAATGAATGCGTCCGCGATGTAGTGTCATCACATTGCGCCATTACAGATAAAGTGTCGTTGGCTTAGTTGTAACGCAATAAACATAAACATTCGCGGTGAACGCGGCGCGGCCAGTGGCGGCCACTTTGCTCTAGTGCTGTGGTTGTGGACTGTGCCGTCGTTATCTGATACTGGCTATGCTGTGTGACTGACCGCTTAATTGCCATTTTTCACATAATAATAACAACAAATATAACTTAACGTAATACTTACTTACTTATAACTTAATTTAACTTACCTAATATTAACTTAATATTTTTCTAAGGTTAAATATTATTTTTGCTAATGTTAGTTAGTAAATGCTGTGCATACCTGTTATATAGGTACATAACATAGGTGTACATAAAGGAATTGTGCTTATATACTGTAATATTTTTCAATTAATGTTTGATATGTATACTGGTGGTGTGCCTTAATCTATACTTATAATAAAACTGTAACAGATCCAATTCTGTACTTTGAAGATATTTTGAAAATTATATTTGGAGGGCATTCTATAACCGATACTGAGGCCGAAAGTGTATTTTTTTTAATTTTTGTCTGTCTGTCTGTATCACGGCTGAGCATCACGCCGAAACTACTGAATGGATTCAAATGAAACTTGGCATGATTTGAGATCTTACTACGAGGTAGGACATAGGATACTTTTTATCCCGTAATCTAGCACGGTTCTTTTGGGAGAGGGGATTAAAGTCAAAATGGGTACTTACTTGGTTATACGCTTGGTCCGATTTTATCAATTTTTCTTAATAATATAATAAATATTAGTAAGGGAACACTCATAGAGAGTTGTTATCAAGGTTTTGTAATCGATCGGGTTAAGCAACGTTAGGTAAGGTCATTAAATAGATGGGTGACCGTTTAACGCCATTTGAACTAAACGGGTTCGTGCTTCGGAGAGCAAGTAAAAAGTGGGTCCCAGTTTTTAACCGACTATAAAGAAGGAGGTTATGTATTCGATGCGAATGCCTGCTATTAAAAGTTTAGTTAACGTAAAAATAGCGCAGGCGGAGCTGCGTTGGTCAACTAGTAATAAATAAATAAATAATAATATTTATTGGTATAAAATAGAACACGAACGCCTATGTCTGTCTGTGGCATCGAAGCACTACATGGATAGAGTTCATGAACGAGTGGACGGCGTCGGACGGGTTTGAAGGCGGTTTTTTAAATATTTGAAAGCTGCTCTATGTATGTGTGTTCTCGATATTTAACGAAAATCGGTTAAGCCGTTCAAATACCAGCAGATCTTTACTAGGTACCTAGTCGATGTAGGGATATTAGGGTTACCTACACAGCTTGACTTAAACGGGTCATGTATACAAAAATTGTTGGGGGGCCCAACATAATTGTTAATCGGGGCCCCTGTAGCCCGGGGGCCCCGTATAATTGATACCTACGGCTGATACGGCAGTACCCTAATATATGTACAATAGACATTTTTATAACTACTATTCGTCATCATTTCGTAAATCCGATGTTACTAAGGAATATCTCTACACCAGGGTCTGATGATGGAGCAAGAAGGTATAGGATAGGAACTCTACTCCAATAAAAGTAGACCTCGTTGAATTGCTCTCCACGATAAGTTGGTTGGTGCACAGGTGGAGTCAGGGTCTAATGATGGACTAGGAATGTCGAAACAAGAGCTTCGCTTCTTACATAAATTTTTAGGAGTTTGTTTTCTGACGACAAGGGTTCTATTTGCACTTAATAATAATATCCCCCCCAATCCACACATGGTCTGTGACCAAATGGAGCAAGATATACGCAAAACAATTGGCAGTGACTGGATAAGGAGAGCCAAAGATCGGGCTCTGTGGCGTGTATTGGGAAGGCCTATGTTCAGCAGTGGAATCGAACCCAAAACCTAAGCCAAAACCTATTGAACAACGCTCAGGCTGTCTAACCGCTAGACCAACAACCTGTCAAATAGTTGAGAGTTTTCTCATTGTGTTCGTCCCTTTCTCACTGTGCTGGTTTGGATTTGATATAGTAGCACTGTGTTACATTTTCCTTTCAATTAATTAAACCCTGACGTGGAGTGCTGTAAGTTTGACGCCTATGTGTGTGCCTATCTGTGGCACGTAGGTATGTATAGCTTCAAAATGAATGGACGATTTTAAATGCAGTTTTTTATTTAGTTGAATGTTTCAAAATCTATCATCAGACAACAAGACGCACGGTGCGTTCACACTCATATCTATAAGTACATATAAAATTACTTGTCCTGACTGATTCATCAACGCACAGGCCAAACCGCTGGACCTAGAAAGCTGAAATTTGGACAGTAGGTTTTTCTCATGACGTAAGCATCCACTAAGAAAGGATTTTTGAAAATTCGACTCCTAAAGGTGTTAAATGGGGTGATTTCTTTTGTATGAAACTTTTTATTGTATGGTTCGATTGACTTGAAATTTACTGAAAAGATTCTCTAAATAAAATAAATCAATACGTGTTTCGCGAATTTTCAAAAACAACCTTTGGGGCTGTGTTAGGGGTTGGTAAACTCTGTAAAAAAAATAACCGGTCAAGTGCGACTCGGGACTCGCGCACCGAGGGTTCCATACCATCTATGGACGTATTAAAGTAATTTTACTATTCATGTAACACCTCAGATAGCAAAAAACCCAAACCGCAAAACTAAGTTTGTTTGTCGAGGTTTTTTTAGGATTACTAAAAAACTGTACTTACTACTTAGAAAGATCGTTTTATTTTTCCTGTAAAATATAGATAAACATGTATTACCATCGATATACTGTTGGTATAGTATATCGATGTGTATTACCCATAATTATTTCAGATCCCCCCCCCCAAACTACGGAGAGGGGGGGGGGGGGTAACGCTATTTTTTGGCCATTTTTGATTATTTGCGACGAGGTTGGGTAAGTAAGATCTAAAACTATTCCAATTTTCGAATCGATAGCATCATTGGTCCTGAAATATGTAGGTGTGACAGACAGACAGACGAAGTCAGACCATAAGGTTTCCTTTTTTACCTTTTAGGTATGGATGGAACCCTAAAAAGTACCTATGTCGTTGAGTTGTTGAATTTCATGTCAGGGTTGATAAAATTTTCAATTTACTTTGAAAAATATTTATTAAGTAGTACATATTGATACAAAAATAGGCGACGAATACAGACTAACATGTTTTTTTTCAAACGACGATGTTTGTTTGACCTTATACATGCAGAATCATAACCGGTTTAATTATTTACAGAGTTTAGCTATTTATTAGGTAGTTAAGATTCTATTCTAATAAGTAATACATTACATACCCCTATTCCTGTTTTATTTCCTTTTAAAATATATGCAATATAAAGAATAGGGGTCATTATTCATTTATCTCTCTTATTTTCCTGAACACAAAGTTAGCAAATAACTGCATAGTGCATACCACACTGCCTACATGTCGTATCGTGTAAGCCTTAACTTTAATTATCATGTTCTGTGTTAAATATTATCGTTTAATGTTACCAAGAAAACAATCCACGCCGGCTTCAGTTCGAGCATAATTTTTTGGCAACGCGAATTATGTCAATAACCTCTGTCGAAGGTCACTTACCTCTGGCGTCCCTCGCCGGCCGCTAACAACAGCCGCTGTGTCTGATTATAGTCAGAATAACAACTCGATCGTATGTGCACTAACAATAACAACGCACGACCGCCCGCCCTGCGCCTCTATTTGTTTGTGATAACACACGAATCACGATAACAATAGCCCACCGATTAGCCACCGGCCAGCACCCAGATGTAGAATGTCATGCGCGAGCACTCGTTCGTTCGTTCAAAGTATATCGATGGTTCAAGGTTCGTTCCTTGCCCGTCATCATGAACTACTGACAGCCGGGTTTCGGTGTTGTCACACTCTAAAAATTGTAAATAAACTAGGGAGAAAATATGAAAACGTTGTTCCAATAAATGTTATTTATTACTATTACAATAATACTTATCGAGATTATCAATAAACTGGCGACTCTAGTCACCAGCGGTATCAAATAAGAAAGAACTTTAACAACGATAATATTTATCACTTAAATGTCCATTCATTTTAAAATTTTGAATATCTGCACTTTGATAGTAATAATAAGTTATTTTTTATTTAGAATACATTACAATTGCAATAAATCCAAAATCAAATATAGATAAACTGAAAAAAATCAGTTCAAGAGAGCCAACAACCATCTTGTGATGACTCGCTCTGTGGTCATGAGATATGAAAAATTCGTAAAATTAAATAATGAAGTCATAGGAATATTTAAATAAATTTATACTAATATCTAGTTCTCATTTCAGCAGTAGTAATATGGTTGGTACATACTAGGTGTACTCGTATCTAACTTAGATACTGAATTAACACATTCGTACAATAAGTTATAACAGCACGTCCATAGAATGTATCTATGCGTAACAAGTAATCGTGCTAGTATTATAGTGTGTAACACGTAACACACACTAGTAGTTACAATCCGTCTTACGAGCTCTTGTCAACATGTCGATAGTAAAATGTCAAGATCAACTTTCATTTTCACCATTAGCAGCAGTCGCATGTTAACCCATTTAAAACTGTCGCAGTAGGTCAAGGTGCAGCCAATGGAAAGTAATGACAGATGTATTCGCACTTTTAAAAACTTGGCATTAATTATACGGACAGTTGTGAGTTCACAAGCAAATCCTACACAGCTCTCGGCTCTCCTCAAATTAAAATACATTTTTAGCCATATAAATGTGACTGTCGTAATTTAATGGAGTTGTAAAAACGGCATAGTGAGTCACGTGTCATTATGACAAATAGGAAAATATTTATTTACCGTTGAATTGAAGCTGTAGAAAAACAAAATCCTTCCTTAAATTAATAATCACTTTCCATAATACAATAAGAGCTACCTAAGTCCATTTTTGCACATCAATTGCGAACTCGTCTTAACAATATCGTGCGCTGGTTCATCGCCAACCGACCGCCAACCGCCAACCGCGGCATATCACAGGAGCACCGCTCGCAACAAATATAACACCAACATCCTTCAAGTATTGTACGTTGGTGACATAAAGGAACCAACTACGCTACACGCTTGTGCCAATCCTGTTACAAACTAGTCTAATTTGCAGACACCATTTAGTCCTTTTAAACCACAATTTACTGTTTGTTAGAACAAGATTGACTCTCGTTTATAAGTACACTGAATGATTATCATACAGGCAGCGATACAGTTAACTATTTATTTATAAGCCTCTGTAGTAGTATAACAATCATACTCCTTGCATTCTGTACAGTGGTGTACATATTAAAACAAGTTGGTCTGACTTACACAGGATCACATCGTAACAATAACAACATTTATTTAGTACTTAACATTTAACATCAAAGTACTTGAATTTAGACATTTTTTTAAAATTATAGAAATATAGTAAAGAGGTAAAAATACACATCGGCTCCAGGCAGATACTTATCCTACCTATAGATTGTTAAAAGATGTATTTCTTATTTACAAATATCCAACAATATCTAAGGTCTTTGACACATGAGTGTTCGTAATTATATTTCAGTAGCGATGTTTAGTCGGGTCCATGTTGGTCATGCTCTCGTGTGCCATCTTCACGGGATGTCACTCGCACCTGCTTCAGTGTCACAGATTATACAGTGCGACTACCCACCCTTTGATTGAATATACAGCGTGGAAACGTTAAGTGTCAATAGACAATATTTTAGTAAAGTATAGAGATATTACAAAACTATTTACAAAAGAATAAGAATATATATTGAAATCTAACTACTTACTTTTACGGATTATATCGAGGTTTATTTTAAGAATATATATGACCTTTATTATTCGCCAATCCTACTTTTATAATGAACGATATACTAAAACTCCTATCGAAAGTAGATAATGATTAAAATTATATGCATAATTTTATAATAACTTTTGTTGAATTTTTGCTGTTGTAAATTAAGTTGCATTGTTGCATTATTAATTATATTTTAAGTGTTTGCACTCCAAGTCTGTAATTAATAAGTGCAAAAAATATTCCATTTGTGGATCTACACGACTGTTTGCTGACCAAAAAAAAATTACGAATATCACACGACACTTACCGTTTCCACTCTGTATAACTGCCATATTCTTGGACTAACCTACTTGTTTTGCATCTATGTCTAAAAAAAAATAGTTATGCTTTGATTCAACCGCGTAATCCCAACACTGCTATGCCATAATTTATGTGGTCTGTATGGACCCGGCAAGTGTAATGTGATGCAGTAATATTTATTACTATATCTATAATCGTTAAAGTAATGTGTCAAACTCCTACTACTACTACTACTAATAGTGCCACTAGTGTTAAAATATATTTAAGGAACTTTTTCAAAGTACAAATCAATAAATTTTATATTTACATTTTTAATGAGTTTCAAACGAATCACTTTGATATTCTAATTACTCAATACTTCCTTGCCATCCCATTCCTGAATACGATTCAACTGGAATCTCAGAGACTCAGAGGAAACCAAACTGTCTCTTAATCAGGCAAAATAAGTAGATTATCAAACTATAAATAATATTCCACATCTTGTTGATATTCGCAGCGAGCGACGGACGGGGGAGGGCGATGTATACAAACATTACAATCTTTGTGGTGGTCGTGTACGCACGTGTACACGCGCCCACATTACACACACTATTGTCACAGATATTGTTGTCTGTGACTGTGTGGATATCTAACAATAATATAGGTAGCATTGGGGCGGAAGTCTCGATGACACCGATTGCTTCATTGTACGAGGTGCATCCTAGTAAACAGTAGGAGTATTGGTAAACAGTTTCAAGTTAGCCAGACATATTCGTCATATTTGAATTTTCAAATGTATTTGATCACCTGTGCGTGCGTGAGAAAAACAATAATCGTATGACAACGGTCTTAACTGACATCGTGCGAATTTATTGTATTAGTATTACAAACTATAGCGAGATAAGTCACTCATGTTGTGTTTCGTCACTGCTGTCCATACACAACTACCGACCACTTTTACGTAAATATAGAATCCCGTCTCCATTACGCGTGCAGATAGGCCATGGGGGTCCACATATTCGTGTTCGAGTGAACATCGTTTGCCTACATATGTTCCAGTTCAGCACACCGACACGATCGGCTGCAGCCTAGCGGAGCAGGTAGTGCGGCACGCCGAGCGATGTGAGCGATGTGAGCGGTGTGAGCGATGTGAGCGATGTGAGCGGTGTGAGCGATGTGAGCGGTGTGAGCGATGTGAGCGATGTGAGCGGTGTGAGCGATGTGAGCGAGACGAGCGGCGGCGCGGGTCAGTCGAGGCGGGCGCGCTTGGCGGGCGGCTCGCCCTCGCCGCTCCAGTAGGCGTAGTCGGGGAGCCACTTGAGGAGCTGCGCGTCGAAGAACTCCTCGAGCCGCTTGGCGTCCTTGTAGATCTGGCTGTCCGGCTGCACGACACGCGAAACACGAACATTAATACGGATCATCTCTAAATTACGTGAAGCGTGGCGATACACACTGCGAATAGTTTAAATAACAAAATTGTTCATATTGACATCAGTCTTCATCGTCGACTTTCATTAGATCATTAATCTGAGTCGGTCTCGAAGAAAATTCTCATAAGTGACAGTCCAACAATTAGGAAAAAGCCTACTTAAAGTGGTATCTGTTCGGACTTTCGCACAAATTGCCACATCTAAAACGGTACCTAACGCCAATATTTCAAGGGTCGTTAAGATTACGGTTGCGTGTTGTTTGTATTAATAAAATGACCTTCCATTATTCGGCCTTTCTCTTCCGTGGCTCGAAACAGTCGAAAGCGGCCGTCGCGTCGTGCACTTCGTCTCTATGAGTGCGCGTTCCTGAAGAGCAGCCGGCAGTCGGCCACGAAGTGCGCGACGTATAATATAAGATGTAACATGTCGTACCGCGTTGTAGTGGTACGCGTTCCTGAAGAGCAGCCGGCAGTCGGCCACGAAGTGCGCGACGTATAATATAAGATGTAACATGTCGTACCGCGTTGTAGTGGTACGCGTTCCTGAAGAGCAGCCGGCAGTCGGCCACGAAGTGCGCGACGTATAATATAAGATGTAACATGTCGTACCGCGTTGTAGTGGTACGCGTTCCTGAAGAGCAGCCGGCAGTCGGCCACGAAGTGCGCGACGTATAATATAAGATGTAACATGTCGTACCGCGTTGTAGTGGTACGCGTTCCTGAAGAGCAGCCGGCAGTCGGCCACGAAGTGCGCGACGTATAATATAAGATGTAACATGTCGTACCGCGTTGTAGTGGTACGCGTTCCTGAAGAGCAGCCGGCAGTCGGCCACGAAGTGCGCGACGTATAATATAAGATGTAACATGTCGTACCGCGTTGTAGTGGTACGCGTTCCTGAAGAGCAGCCGGCAGTCGGCCACGAAGTGCGCGACGTATAATATAAGATGTAACATGTCGTACCGCGTTGTAGTGGTACGCGTTCCTGAAGAGCAGCCGGCAGTCGGCCACGAAGTGCGCGACGTATAATATAAGATGTAACATGTCGTACCGCGTTGTAGTGGTACGCGTTCCTGAAGAGCAGCCGGCAGTCGGCCACGAAGTGCGCGACGTATAATATAAGATGTAACATGTCGTACCGCGTTGTAGTGGTACGCGTTCCTGAAGAGCAGCCGGCAGTCGGCCACGAAGTGCGCGACGTATAATATAAGATGTAACATGTCGTACCGCGTTGTAGTGGTACGCGTTCCTGAAGAGCAGCCGGCAGTCGGCCACGAAGTGCGCGACGTATAATATAAGATGTAACATGTCGTACCGCGTTGTAGTGGTACGCGTTCCTGAAGAGCAGCCGGCAGTCGGCCACGAAGTGCGCGACGTATAATATAAGATGTAACATGTCGTACCGCGTTGTAGTGGTACGCGTTCCTGAAGAGCAGCCGGCAGTCGGCCACGAAGTGCGCGACGTATAATATAAGATGTAACATGTCGTACCGCGTTGTAGTGGTACGCGTTCCTGAAGAGCAGCCGGCAGTCGGCCACGAAGTGCGCGACGTGTGCGTACCGCTGCGGGCTGCGCGGCTGCAACTTCATGCGGATGGCGTCCAGACACATCGGCCGCGCGATCTGCAACACCACGCGAGCTCGACCACTGGGGCTCCACGATACGAGGGCGACAGATTCGGTGCAATAACGTTGTTATTGCACGACTCTGACACCAAGTTGACCGCTCATCGGCGGTCGAAAGACGTCCACCGCTGAACGAAAGCCTCCTCCTTAGAAGGGAGGAGGTGCCATAATCCTCACGGGATCGCAGTTGATATAGATGGTAGGTAATTTTTTATTTTTATTTAGATAAGAGAAACAAACAGCATAAATAGTTCATAATATGGAACATACAATTAAAACGTCTAGCCAACAAAGTTTCTACTAATGATTGAATTAAGGTACATGGAGTGAACATACGAGGGTGAATCAAAAAGTTCTTAGAAGTGCATATATATGAAACCTTTTTGGATCAAGTTCGATATTCAAATTAAAGAGTGTCTATCACACTATATTTATGCAGACTGTCACTTGTTTTTGTCAGTTCGTTCGCATGTAATAATTTTTTTTGTGCAACGAGTTGCTAAAAAGTCAAAATTATGGATAAAAGTGAGTTACGTGCGGTGATAAAATATCTCAGTTTGAAAAAAATGTCTACGAAGGAAATTTTTTTGGACATTCAGCAGACATTAGGGGGTGATGCTGTACCCTATTCTACGGTTGCGTACTGGGTGGCTGAATTTAAAAGAGGTAGATCAAGCTGTAAAGATGACCCGCGTTCTGGGCGGCCTTCAACCTCCGTTACAGAAGAAAATGTCAAAAAGGTTGAGAATCTGGTTTTGGAAGACAGAAGAATGACTATAAAACATATAGCTGAGATCCTAAAGATATCTTTTGGTAGCGTTCAATCCATTTTAATTGATTCACTGGGGTTCAAAAAAGTGTCTGCAAGATGGGTGCCACGAATGTTAACCGACGAAAACAAAAAGCGACGTTTGGAAATTTCCAAGCGTAATCTCGAAATGTTCCAGCGTGATTCGGATAATTTTTGCCGTCGTCTTGTCACCATGGATGAAACGTGGGTCCACCATTTTGATCCTGAAACTAAAAGACAAAGCATGTCTTGGAAACGACCATCCTCTCCATCCATTAAGAAATTTCGAGTTGCTCCTACCGCTGGCAAAGTTATGGCCTCTGTGTTCTGGGATAGTGAAGGAATCCTTTTTATTGATTACATGCCAAAAGGCCAGACGATTACTGGACCCTATTATGCAAATTTAATCCCGAAAGTGCGTGAAGCGATTAAAGAAAAACGTCGTGGAAAACTGTCGTTGGGCGTGTTGTTCCTTCAAGATAACGCTCCTGCTCATCGATCGGAAGTTGCGCTCAACGCAATCCGCTGTGCTGGCTTCAATCTCCTTGACCACCCACCATATTCTCCGGACTTAGCCCCAAGTGATTTTCACTTATTTCCAAAATTAAAAGAGGAAATTCGTGGAACAAAATTTCACGATAATGACGCGGTTATAGCTGCCGTAGAGGACTTTTTCGAGAGTCAAGAAAATATTTTTTTTTCACAAGGAATAAGGAAGTTAGAAACGCGTTATTCTAAATGCATTGCATTGGAGGGAGATTATGTAGAAAAATAAAATATTATTATTTAAATCTTTGCATTATTTAATATTGATTCCAAGAATTTTTTGATTCACCCTCGTATGTATAGTGCTAATCAAACAAACATTTGAGAAATTTAGAAAAAAAGAAAATAAGTTAAACGGTATCCAATAGAAAGACGCCGCTGCCCGTCTTCTCGTTTTCCCTTAGTCGCATCTTACGGACACCCAACGGGAGGAGACGGGGAGGTGCCGTTCTCACTCGGCCATCCCACGGATTGACCGCTAATCATAGACAACAAATAGTGCAATCAATGAAAAATATACGTCAGTATAGTCGTGTGATGCCGTAACTGGTGTAACACCAACACTCTCGCCCACTGGAAGCGTTGAATACCCTGGTTGCGGTTCTGACCTGCCATTAAAAAGTTGTCCAAGCTCGCGACTGGGCCCGTACATTACAATACCTTGGCGTGGTAGTGCAGGTTGTCGGGCGGCACGGGCTCCCGGAAGGGCAGGCTGAGCTCGTACTGGCAGTACAGCTCCAGCGTGACGCGCTCCACCAGCCGCTGCTGGCGCGCCGCCAGCCCTCCCCCCGCTCCCCCCACTCCCCCCGCGCCCCCCACTCCCCCCGCGCCCCCCACTCCCCCCGCCCCCTCCTCCTCGGGCTCAGGCGGCAGCTCCGCGAAGTTCACGCACAGCAGGCACTGCCACGTCTCCGTCTCACTGCACGCAATGAGCGTTCACTGACTCATTTATCATTTCACAATACTAACCAATGAAGCCGCAACGCTATAGGTTATACACATAGCGACGTTGGTGACGAAATGTTATCATGTAGAATGTAGATGATCAATTCTCGCCATTTTCGAGATGATCTTGAACTAGCATCTGGTGCTCGATATCCCTAATCAAATTTCGAAATTAGAAGTGATTTCAATTTTATAATTACAGCAGTATTTGACATAAACGTAAGAGCAATAGTAGAGGGGCCGTAGAAGGAATTTCGGGAGTTACTCGAGCGCGGCAGATTAATATAAGGGAGGTACCTAGCATCCTACTAAGTACCTCCACCAAATATAAGCACTCTAGATAGAGCCGCGCGTGTAGGGTAGCCCGTCAGATTAGTAAAAAAAATCGATCATCAGATTTACTCAAACGCGTCAGATAAAGATAAGGTGGATTAATTAGAAGCTACAAGGTATTCCGAAAATCTGACGATTTGAGCGTGACCACAGGGAGTGAGAGGGTTACAAAGTTGCAAAAAACAAAAACGATGTCTGGACATTCTCGAACGCGGTTGATTTTTTTATTTGGAAGAAAATTATCCAACAATAATATAATCTGCCGATTACCTCAAGCCGAAGTAATAAAAATCGTCAATGAAGGTGAGAGCATGCAGCTCTCACCTTCATCTGGAGTTAGGCATGTGTTCGTGTATTCCCCACTCAGCTAGTAATATTTTGAACGACGCTCTGGTTTGTTCGAGCTTCAAAGTTCATTTTAGTCCGACTGCCCCAGAAAGAGGGCTATGTTTTTCGATAGTTTGTATGTTTATGTAAGTATGTATAAAAATCAACAGCTGAACATCCTATGTGTTTAGTTACTATGTAAGTATAATAGTATGTATGTATGCATCGATATAATATATAAACTAGATAAACATTCACGAACAAATTGACATCTAAAATGTGGTCGCGGAGGTTGCAAACTTATCTGTGCTGGTGGCGGAAACGTGAACTAATAGTTCTATTATAATAATAATATTCTGGGACAATCCACACATGGTCATCTCATCCCAAACTAGGCATAGCCTGTACTATGGAAACCAGACAACTGATACTAATACTTATATACTTTTTTTATATAAATACATACATATATTATGATAATGACTTGTAGTTTGACAGTTTCATATAGACAGTAGCGACACTCCTATCGGCAAAAATAAATTTGTCAGGATGTGGCTTGTAAAGAAATAGCGACACAAGGGCGCTATTTCTCGCTACCACTTTTTGAACCGTGACACCAAATCTAGTTTATATATTATATCGATGTATGTATGTCTATTTCTTTGACACGGTCTACAGCCTAAACGGCTTGATATATATAACATGTCGTTCGATTCGTCTTAGTTGTGGGAATAACATATATTATAATTTAAAACATTACATTTAATAACAATACAATAAAATTAAATCAAAGTTATCACGAGTAGAGTATTTTCAATCGATCAGAATAAGAATACCCCTCAATATAATCGTCAGATTTTAGGCTACCTTAACTGGGACATCCAGCTGAACATTCTGTATAAAAATCTGACACGCTCGAGTATTTCAATATGACGATATTTTTTTGCACTTCAGAAGATCACTACGAGCTTGCGTCACTACCGAATCGTCAGTCTTTTGAATTAAGGCATTATAAGGGTCCACTTAACATCCCCTCTGAATATCTGACGCCCCCGAGTAAATGTTTTTTTTTTTCAATTTTCTACCCTCACTGCTGCCCGGTGGGGGTCCACCACGCAAATCGGCAGATGAATATACCTTTGGTATCAGAGATACGTTCGGGCATCTAAACTATCAATATCTGACACGCTAGAGTAAGTATGTCCATGTAACGATTTTTTTTTACATCTTTGATAACCTGTAGTCGCTTTCCCCACCACTAAAAGGGGAACATGATAGAACATGTTTTGTAGATTAGTTGATAAGAATAAATCTTCTTATCAACTAATCTACAAAATCTATTAGGTCCCCACGACGCTCGAGTAACTACACATTTAGCATTGCTGCCTCCTCAACTATTGCCATTATTTTTATTTTATTTAGGAAAACACACAATTGTACAGACTATTGCTTAAAAATGTCATCGACACCCGATTGGAACGGAGTTCCTTTTTTGTTCTTTTGCTTAGCCAGAGATGGCGCTAGTATTTCAGGTTGAGTAAACAATAATGATTTCTGATATTTACGCGAATATTACACATTGAAATGAAACTAATTTTACGGATTATATCGCGATATAATCCGTAAAATTAGTTTCATTTCAATTGAGTAAACAATCTACTAGATGGCGCTGTAGCAAATGTAGTCGCAGAGCTCATTGTATCTTATTGTATTTTCAGTAGACGCGACGTTTCCAAACCGGTGCGATAAGATAGGTTACAATAAGATAGATTGAGAAAAACAAATCTGTGGTCTGGTGCTAATAGGGCAATATCAATAATCACTATTTTCAGTAATAAGCATTCAAACAATGAACCAGCATTCATAGTTATTATTTACGCGTTATATTGTAGTATGGCAAAAATATTTTACTGTTTTTAGGATTATGTTTTTATGTTTATTTATGAACTAAATTCTAACTATAGAATAAATAGATATTTTTAAAGATAAATCCAAAAGAAGGACACCGCTGCCCGTCTTCCTTTTATCGCTTACTCGCCTCTTACGACACTCAACGATAGGAGACGGGGGATGCAATTCTAACACAGCACCCCACGGGGGAATCTATCACTGAATGAGTATTTGTAGTAAATTACTCCTGGATCCACTTTTCTACACTGTATCTTTTTGATTTTATTACAATTTACATTTTTTCCCTGAACTTATATTTCAGTGGTCCTCACTACACCATACATATACCGATGGCAACTCTTATACCCGTAAATGACAAACTCACCCTCCCTGCACCAAAAAAGACCTTTTTTAATAATTTCTCTACTTCCACTGGATAAATAACCAAAAATGCCGTTTTGTTTTAGTAAAGAAATGCTAATATAATTTTAAGCCAATAATATCAGCGATGGCATTTTAGTTCTTTTTTATCACTCAGTTGCAAATTCGACCAAAGTTATCCTTTTTATCTTTAACAGTGGTATATGATAGTATGAGACCCCCCGTCATCTTGACGGGAGGCCCGTGCCCAGCAGTGGGACATAAACAAGGGCTGGTATTATTATTATTATGATAGTATGAGATAACTTAGGTACTGCCTCAGTTCAAAATGGGCCAATGTATACATTAAAATAAATAAATAAATATCTTGGGACACTCCACACACGGTCATCCGATCCCAAACTAGGCAGAGCCTGTACTATGGAAACCAGACAACTGATACTAATACTTCTATACATTTTTTTTGTAAATACATACTTAAATAAATAAATAACACCCAGACACTTGGTGGGAATCGAACCCACGACCCATCGGTTAGCAGCCAGGGTATCTAACCACTAGACCAACGGATCCGTCAACACATTGGCCAACTTTTGCTTCATTAAAAATTAAGCAAATTAAAAGCAACAATCTAAGATTATAACACAAAAAGGGCTAATGTTAACTTAAGTTGTTTTAGTTCTTACTTTATTGCTAGCAAAGTGAAAAATAATAAAATATGTGCGTGCGTGGAGTCCCTCCGCGCGGAAGAAGTGAAACTTCTCCCCGCGACTGATCGACACTGAACGACACTGAACAACGCTGAACGACACAGAACGACACTGAAATGACACTGAACGACACTGAACGACACTGAAATGACACTGATCGACACTGAATGACACTGAACGACATTGAACGACGCTGGACGACACTGAACGACACTGAAATGACACTGAACGACACTGAAATGACACTGAATGACATTGAACGACGCTGAACGACACTGGACGACACTAAACGACACTGAAATGACACTGGACGACACTGAAATGACACTGATCGACACTGAATGACACTGAACGACATTGGACGACGCTGAACGACACTGAACGACACAGAACAACACTGAAATGACACTGGACGACACTGAAATGACACTGATCGACACTGAATGACACTGAACGACATCGAACGACGCTGAACGACACTGAACGACACTGAAATGACACTGAACGACACTGAACGACACTGAAATGACACTGATCGACACTGAATGACACTGAACGACATTGAACGACGCTGAACGACACTGAAATGACACTGAACGACACTGAAATGACACTGATCGACACTGAATGACACTGAACGACATTGAACGACGCTGAACGACACAGAACGACACTGAACGACACTGAACGACACAGAACGACACTGAAATGACACAGAACAACACTGAAATGACACTGGACGACACTGAAATGACACTTATCGACACTGAATGACACTGAACGACATTGAACGACGCTGAACGACACTGGACGACACTGAACGACACTGAAATGACACTGAACGACGCTGAACGACATTGTCAACACTGAATGAAGGAATGACTGATGGTATCCGGTGGTAGCTTTTTTTTAAGTAAAACATGACTTTTCAAAAGTGCTAGCGTTAAGCCTATTTGAAATAAACTATTTTTGATTTTGACTAAATGACTGGGTCACGTGAGCGCTTTCATACCCCCTCCATGGTAGCGTTTAACGTCTAACGCGTTTAACGCCTTAAGCGTTAAACTTGTTGGAAGTCGCTTAAGAAGTTTCACTTCAATAATATTGTTATAAGAGTTATAACAGTAAAGGGTCCTTCCCAACGGGCTTGTAGTTTCGGAGACTTTCCTTTTCTGCGAAGCGGATTGTGAAACCACACTAGCGTTCCTTCATCGAAACCAACGGTATTCGCATTTCGATCGTAGCGGGTCTTCATCCTCTCGCTGGTCTTCAGACTGTTCTCCCGCACTCTCTTGTGCACTTCATCCAACTGATTTTGAAGATCGCACACATAGTCCGTAACGGGCTTAGGGCTGTCAGGTGGGGTACCCGTTATTGCGTCTACCGGAAGTCTCATTTCTCGCCCGAAGTTCACCTTGGCTGGCGTGCTCCCCGTACTATCATGTACTGCAGAACGATAGGACATCAGGAATAAAGGGATGTACTGATCCCAGTCCCTTTGATGATCATCCACTACCTTGGCCAAGTGATTCTCTAGAGTTTTGTTAAATCTCTCGACCATTCCGTCTGATTGTGGATGTGCTGATGTCGTACGGGTCTTGTGGATCCCAAGAAGTTTGCACATTTCTTGAAATACGGCAGATTCGAAGTTACGTCCTTGGTCCGAATGAATTTCCATGGGTACACCAAATCGATATATCACCTCCTGGACCAGTTTCTTGGCTACCGTTATTGCTTCTTGGTTGGGTGTTGCGACCACCTCAGGCCACTTACTGAAGTAATCCTGCACTACTATTATGTACTTGTTTCCATCGTGAGTCTGTGGAAACGGCCCAGCTACATCAATCGCGATGCGCTCCCATGGTGCCCCAACGTTGTACAACTTCAGCTGTCCCTTACTTCTGGTTTGCGGGCCTTTTACCGAGGCACAAGCGGTACATTTACGGCACCAATCTTCGACATCTTCACGGCATCGTAGCCAGTAAAACCGCTGTCTGACTTTAACGAGGGTTTTCTTGACTCCAAGATGACCACCAGAGACACCATCATGGACGTGCCGTAGAAGAGGGGCCACCATGATTCGTGGTATTACCACTTGCAGAGTGATTTCCCTTCCGTCGTTGGACTCCCATTTCCTGCACAGCAGACACATCCTTCCATTGGGGTTTGTTTCCACTGTGCTTCCAGCGCAGTATAGGTCCAAGGTCATCATCCTCTGCTTGTGCCTTCTTCATATTGGTCCCAGTCCACTCGTCTTCTGAGCCATGGGTCCTTATAATCCTGACTTCTTCTCGGACTTCATTCTTAGAACAGTGCTTGCTGGCACAAGGTCTTCGCATCACATCTTCCACGTTGCTATGTCCATTCCCATTGCGATGTTCCGTTGCATGGTAGACATTCTGCGGTTGCTCTTGCCATCGTACTACTCGACAGTCATCCCCTTGGGGTGCAGCATATAAGGCACTTTTATTTTTTCGGTTCGGGCACTCCCGCAGGTATAACACAGGGGCCCAAAACTCGGACGTCGCGAGATACCGAGTCGACGGACAGCTACAACCTCACTTACCCTATGTGCCTGCGTATCTTGCTTCACAGGTTCGACCTGTATCCCACTTCTGACACCAATTGTTACGTGCGGGTGGGTAATTAAATGCCGATTAATGTAAAAGAAGATTTTATTCCACGTACACTCACACTGTATACACTATACACGCAGTATACACACAAGGCACAGTAGTCCGAGTCGCACAGTACTTCACAATAGTCCAAAGTCATCGCAAGGGTCGCTGGTACAATTCTCTTCGATCGCTTCCTTAAGATGTTTCCGCTGTCGCTTGTAAACACAAACTGTCTCGGCGCCTCTATGCGTCGGCTTATATACCTAAATTAACAGAGGGGTGGAAACTTCCAGAATGTAGTCGTAAGTACTTGTATCGTCTAGCACTTTCACACAATAGCTGCACTTGTTCGAGAAAACGAACAATAGGCAGGGCAGTGAACCGAGCGCGAGCGTGCAGGTAGGTACATACGTACTTGCCGAATTTGAGGGAACTACTTTCTATTGAGAATTCCAGATGTTTCGGTACGAATCGATAGTAGACCTATAGACTAACAATGCGTTTTGAGATCATTGCAATTAAGTAATAATTAACCGAGTAATTAACACTTTTATGTCGCGGTCGTAACAATATTATTCCTTATTGGCCTAAGTTCACTGCAGCTCTTATACCATATATATTTTTCCCCTTATTTGTATGAAAGCGCACACTACATTGGCCTTTTTACACATTCACTTTAAAAATATTGTTGATAAACTAACGCCCTTTTAGCACAAAATAATATCATATTTTTTAACGAAATGGCATATCAATCTCATTTCATACAAAAACCTACTTTGGCCCTTTTAGCACCGGGCCACAGAAACATACTATGCAAAAACATATACCTAGGTCGCTTTTTGGTGTCGTTTTAGTTACAATTTTTTCGGCCCTCAGCCCGTTAAGAAATCAGAACGTGCGATAAGGAATTCCGTTTCAAAACTTTTTCATAATGTTAGAATAATTTTTATGCGAGTACTTATCATAAAGTAATACATATATGTATGACACAAAATAACATTTCAGTCTGTAATCATCGGTTCTCCAAAACCAGCCAGCTATGCGGTCGCGTGACGTATCGCGTGGTGCACTCACTCGGGCAGCTTGTCGATGGTGGGTATGTGGCAGTACTGGTGGAACACCTTGGGGCACTTGTCGCAGCACATCAGCTCGCCGCCGTCCATGCACACGGCGCACCAGTCCTCGTTGGGGTCGGGCGGCTTGGCGGCGGACGAGGGGGCGGGCGCGGACGAGGAGGCGGGGGCGTCCGTGGAGGAGTGCACGGCGGGCGCGGGCGAGGGCGCCTCGGCGACCACCTGCACGCCGTTGGAGTCCAGCTTGGCGATGGTGGCCATGAGGTCCTGCACGGAGGCCGCGCACACCTTGTCCAGCTCGCCGCCCTCGCCCCCCTCGCCGCCCGCGCAGCCCGCGCCGCCCTGGGGACACCAGCCGGAGTTATGTTTGACGCCTGTATGTAAGTCTGTCTGTGGCATCGTAGCGGTCCAACCAGTGAACGGATTTGAATGCGGTTTTTTTTTAATTTGAAAGCCAGTTTAAGCGAGATAGTTCTTAGCTATGTTTCATGAAAATCGGTCCAGCCGTTTGAAGACCATCAGCTCTTTTCCGAGACGAGGTAAGGATATTTTGTATACGATAGACACCTACTTCTATTAGTCCGAAAGATCTGAAATTTAGAACTTATGTAATCCCGGTGATACTAAATAAAATGGTAACCTTCACCAGGGTCTGATGTTGATCAGTAAGAAGTGGTAACAGGATCTCGGCCCAAATAAACGTAGACCCATCGAGTTTGGGCTCGTTAGATAGGTCTCGACAAGCGGTTGCTAGAAAAATGGCGATCAGGGTCTGATGATGGAGCAGGAAACTCGGTGGGTCTACGTCTAACGAGCCCAAACTCGGTGGGTCTACGTTTATTTGTGCTGAGATCCTTTGACCACCTGCCTGCTTCATCATCAGACCCTGATCACCATTTTTCTAGTAACTACTCGTCGAGACCTACCTAACGAGCCCAAACTCGGTGGGTCTACGTTTATTGGTGCAGAGATCTCGTGACCATCTTCCTGCTCCATGATCAGACCCTGATCACCATTGTTCTAGCAACTACTTGACGAGACCTACCTAACGAGCCCAAACTCGGTAGGTCTACGTTTATTGGTGCAGAGATCTCGTGACCACCTTCCTGCTCCATCATCAGACCCTGATCGCCATTTTTCTAACAACTGATCGTCGAGACCTCCCTAACCAGCCCAAACTCGATAGGTCTACATTTATTGGTGCAGATCCCGTGACCACCTTCCTGCTCCATCATCAGACCCTGATCGCCATTTTCCTAGCAACTGATCGTCAAGACTTTACCTAACGAGCCCAAACTCAGTGGGTCTACGTTTATTGGGGCCGAGATCCTGTTACCACCTTCTTACTGATCATAATAATAATAAATACACTTTATTGTACACCAAAAGTTACATGTAAATTTAACAATACGTTGTAGATATCAATGTACAAAGGCGGCCTTATCACTAAAAAGCAATCTCTTCCAGGCAACCCTAATCATCATCATCATCAGACCCTGGTGAAGGTTACCATTTTATTTAGTACTAGCTGACCCGTGCAGCTCCGCCCGCGCTTTTGTTACATTTTGCTCCCATTTTCTCCCTCCTCCCTAGATTTATCTCTCTCCATCTCTCTTATAAAAAAAACCTAATTATATGCTCTTTCTCTCCTCTCTCTTTCCCCCTCCCGCTTCGGTTTCCGTCACACTCCCCCTCTTCCTCTCCCTGTTATCCCCTCTCTGAACCCTCTCCCCCTCTCTCTTCTACGAACTTGCTCCTTCTCACTCCCCCCTTACTCCACTTAACTCCCCCGATCCCTCACCCCATCAGCCCCCTCCTCGAATCCCCTCTCCCTCTTTCTCCTCTCGTTCTATATAATCCTCGTCAATCATGGTATCAGCGGCATTAAATATACTTTATGACCTATTCTCAGACCTACCCGACATGCACACTATGATATTCGATAATGAAAGGTCTAAGTTTTTCGCATCTTTTATTGTTGCGACTGTAATACAATACCTATACACTACCTGGACTTGGGGAGTTTCATTAAAATTTCATGAACCTCCTAATCTAGTCTGGACTCGCTCGGGATTTACAGATTTTAACTTTTCAAAGATATAATGTCATATTGCTATCAGCAAAGTACTTAGAACAATACAGAAATCTAATGAAAATGTCCTGGGTGTACCGGACCGGCTTACCACTTACAAAAATTGACCCTTCGCCACTGCTATATCTTATGCAAACTAAATGTCTGCTCAGTCCCTATTGTATATAGCGTAATAATACATATCTTAATGATTAACTGATCAGTCTATAATTACCCTATTCACATACAAAGGAAATTACGTAGTAATATGTGCAAGTAATGTTTCACTGCTTAGCCCCTGTGAAACATAGCGTGATGTTTTATATACCAATTTATACCCCTACTTCTACACAACACATCAGTGAAAGTCCTATCAAAATCCATCCACGGGTTTTCAAATGATACCTGGACAAACAGAACGACAGACAGACAGACAGACAATAATTCCAAAAAAAAATTGTTTTGGCCTCTATGTCGATAGTATAGTATCCCCACATAGAAATTTTGGAAAAATATTCAATGTACAGAAAAAGTGCTCTTTGAGTTTTATTATAGTAAAGATCATCGGATTTACATATGTTCTAAATTTCAGATGTTTCGGACTAATGGCCAGTTTCTGAGGTACTTTCATCGATAGTTTACCTATTCGTTAGCGCTATTGGTTCGATAACTTGACACATTGCGTTTCCGAACCACACAGTCACATAAAGTCCGCTTAAAACTTGGCTCAATTTAACTGACCAATGTGTGCAGTTTATTGGTTCGATGACTTTATTGGACGATTTCAACCAATGATATTATTGTTTTCAACATCAAAATTGACGTTTTTGAGGTTGACGCTGCTGCTAGGTGCGCGCGCAGGGAGCCTGCGGGAAATTGAAATTTTGTATGTCACTTTGTTTACGCAGCACTAGCGCTACAGGAGTTAACGGCGTTTGGTGACACTACTTACGGTGAATTTAATTGATTATTACTTAATTACTATCATTCTTAAGCACTTATTTATACCGGAAAAATGTTAATAAAAATAAGAACTGGTAATATTGGCTATATAAAACTTTAAAATCAATTTTAAATTTGATCTGAGAAAAAGACCCATCTAGCGTCGAATTATTGCACTGCTTATCGGTCTGATAGTTATTGAATGCCTTTCGGTGTACTCAGAAACTCAGTGACAGTTAAACTAACTTTATCTTATACATAACTTTATTGAACCAATAGCTAATGAACAGTTAACCGAGATCTTCAGAAACCGGGCATAATAGAAGTAATGAAAAAGGTCTATTGTATACAAAATATACCTACCTCGACTCGAAAAAGAGCTGATGGTCTTCAAACGGCTGGACCGATGTTCATGAAACATAGCTAAGAACCATCTCGCTTAAACTAGCTTTCAAATAAAAATACCGCATTCAAATCCGTTCACTGGTTGAACCGCTACAATGCCACAGACAGACAGACAGACAGACAGACGGACGGACGGACAGACTTCCGGACATAGGCGTCAAACTTATAACTCCCCTCGTTTTTGGTCGGGGGTTAAAAAATGGTGATCAGGGTCTGATGATGGAGCAGGAAGGTGGTCACGGGATCTCTGCACAAATAAACGTAGACCCACCGAATTTGGATTTGTTGAATAGGTTGCTGCGAGTAGTAGGTAGAAGAAAGTTGATCAGAGTCTGGTGATGGGAGCCAACAGGAGGGTGGCAGCAGGAACTCGACTCCAAAATGTAGGACCCACCGCATTATAAATCTATGCTTAAATCTTGACGATCAGTTAGACAGATAATTTTAAGAGATTGTTTACCTAAGTCGGGGCTTTTTAAAATTTTTAAAGTTGTTGCAAAATGGGCTAGGAATATGTACACCACCTCAAAAAATGGAGAAAAATCCATAAAATTCGGGAAAAATATAAATATTTCGTTTAAATTACTATTATTGTTGTAATTTTAATTATAATTATCATTTATTTTATATCTACATTCAACATGGCGTCCTAAGATGGCGTCTCACGATGCCGAATTAAACTGTCAGCCAGCCAGCTGTCAATAGCTACTGCTGCTGTCGCACTTGTCACAGTTGGTTGTGTGCGTGTATTGTATGTAGTGAATTGATTATCATTGATATTTTAAGAGAGTTCTGTAATAAAAATACTTTTTGAAGTGAAACTTCTTATGCGACTTCCAAAAATGTTATCACATAACGCGTTAAGCGTTAAATGAATCACCTTAACGCGTTATCGCTTAACGCATTAAGTGATAGGTGTTAAACGATAGGCGATAGGCGTAAATTTGTTAAGGTTATGAAAGCGCTCATGTGACGCCGTCACTGAGTGAGTGGGTTTCAGTGGGTTTCAGTTGGTTTCAGTGGGTTTCAGTTGGTTTAAGTGGGTTTCAGTTGGTTTCAGTGGGTTTCAGTGGGTTTCAGTTGGTTTCAGTTGGTTTCAGTGGATTTCAGTTGGTTTCAGTGGGTTTCAGTGGGTTTCAGTTGGTTTCAGTGGGTTTCAGTGGGTTTCAGTTGGTTTCAGTGGGTTTCAGTTGGTTTAAGTGGGTTTCAGTTGGTTTCAGTGGGTTTCAGTGGGTTTCAGTTGGTTTCAGTTGGTTTCAGTGGATTTCAGTTGGTTTCAGTGGGTTTCAGTGGGTTTCAGTTGGTTTCAGTGGGTTTCAGTTGGTTTAAGTGGGTTTCAGTTGGTTTCAGTGGGTTTCAGTGGGTTTCAGTTGGTTTCAGTGGATTTCAGTTGGTTTCAGTGGGTTTCAGTTGGTTTCAGTGGGTTTCAGTTGGTTTCAGTGGGTTTCAGTTGGTTTCAGTGGGTTTCAGTGGGTTTCAGTTGGTTTCAGTGGGTTTCAGTGGGTTTCAGTTGGTTTCAGTGGGTTTCAGTGGGTTTCAGTTGGTTTCAGTGGGTTTCAGTGGGTTTCAGTGGGGTGAGTTGGGGTGAATTGGGGTGAGTTGGGGTGAGTTGGGGCGAGTTGGGGTAAGTTGGGGCGAGTTGGGGCGAGTTGGGGTGAGTTGGGGCGAGTTGGGGCGAGTTGGGTCGAGTTGAGTTGAGTTGAGTTGTGTGTGTGTGTGTGTGTGTGTGTGTGTGTGTGTGTGTGTGTGTGTGTGTGTGTGTGTGTGAGTGAGTGAGTGAGTGAGTGAGGGACCGACCGAACGACCGATCGACTGAGCGAGAATGAAGTTTCACTTCTTCCGCGCGGAGGGACTCCACGCACGCACATTTTTTTTTTGTTATTTGTTGCAATTCTAAGTAAAAATTCTTAAGTTTTACAAGCAAATAAAGCCAAATTAAAGTAAATGGATAGTTGAAAAACTGTTTTATGCGTGTTTCCCTGTTTTAGAGTATAGTGTACAAAGTCCTAGCCTAGACTCCATACATTGTGGAACATCTCTTTTATACTTGTTAGTGAACGTGTCGTGTGCGGTGTGCGTACTCACGTTGAGGCTGGGGCTGGGCGTCTTGGGGTTGGTGGAGGTGACGGCGGCGGGCGCGGGCCGCGCCAGTGTGATCTTGAAGTCGTGCCCGCCCCCGCCCACGCCCACGCCCACCTGCAGACCACCGCCCACGCCCATCTCGAACCCGCCTGCCGCACACAACTCATATTGAATATCTGCATAGGACCATTCACATGAGACTTGATTCGAATATAAAATTAATTGTATTACACTCGTACAAGCGATTATCGCCTCGCCACTACTGTATGTTGACTCGATAATAGGCATGATGACAAATTTTGAAAAAGTACTCTATAAAGTACTTACGGGTCTACTATTGCCGAAAATAATCATATTTTTGTATTAAAATTACAATTAATAGCAATATTTTCAATTTTTAAAATAGAGTTTGAATTTCGTTCCAAAACGATGGCCGGTGCATGGCGCCATGTTGTGACGTCACTACGGCGGTGTAAATAAACTTCTGTCTAGGTATAAAAGTTAAAAGTGAATCATTGTATGAAAGAAAAAGTTGTGATGACAGTTGTTTATTTACACAGGACTGACGTCATTCACTCTGTGCAGCGTTTATTACAAAATGGCGATTAGCTGTATTTAAGTAATTTATTTGCTTAAATATCACAAAAATCTCTCTATTATTATGAAAATGAGATGCATTTTTGGAATCAGTGTAATCTGTTCTAATATTTAAAACCACAGATTTATTGGTATTGTGTTACAGTCATCACGCCTATTGTTCATATCGATGTAATTTATAAAGAGGTATTATCCGCGTGCAATGCAATTTTATAATCGTCCCCTAGCAGGGGACGATTATAAAATAGGACCTATCAAGAATAGGATCGGTCTCATTATTGAACCCTGCGGTACACCCAAAGTGACCTCGGTCTCTGCAGTTCTATTTACATCAATATCAATCTTCTGAATTCTTTAATCTAAAAACATCACATAAATAGAGCGAGCGTTCTATTGTTTATTCCGTAGTAGTGCAGTTTCCTAACGAGAGTTTCACGGTCCATGCAATCGAACGCCTCGGACAAATAGACAAACGAAATTTTATCAAGTTCATACGCACCGTTGGTGAGCGAGTGCTGCGGGATGTGCCACTTGGCGGCGGACTGCGCGTGCTGGTGCTGCGGCTGCTGCGGGTGCTGCGAGTGCTGCTGGTGCTGCTGGTGCTGCGGGTAGGCGGGCGGGGGCGCGGGCGAGGGCGTGCGGGGCCCGCCGCTGCGCCGCCCGCTGGCCACCGTGCCCGCCCCCGCCACGAACGCGGTCGACGCGTACGCGCCCATCACTGGAAGTCGTGCATTCGTATACGACGCATTAATTAATTAATTCAAACCTTACAACTACTTTATTCAGAATCGAAAATACAATTAATTGTGCTGCTTTTTAACGTTTACTAATATTTTTATTTATTTATGCCGAATCTTAAAAGCACATTAATAATAATAATAATAATATCTTGGGACAATCCACACACGGTCATCCGATCCCAAACTAGGCAGAGCCTGTACTATGGAAACCAGACAACTGATACTAATACTTATATACTTTTTTTTTGTAAATACATACTTAAATAGATAAACAACACCCAGACACTTGGCGGGAATCGAACCCACGACCCATCGGTTAGCAGGCAGGGTGTCTGACCACTAGACCAACGGGCCCGTCAAACATTCACTCAATACGGTCGCGATGAGAGGTCATCGACCTCTACCGGGCTCGAGCGGGGCGCCACGCACTCGACGAGCACGTGATGAGTGTACGGTTAAAAAAAAAAATAGAAAACTCGTGACACAATCTGAAATCTGTGAAGACGAGCGGCCGCGCCTTTCTATTGGATCATCTACCATCTATACTGCGAACCCTGAGATGCCCGCCGAGAGTGAGGATCGCGGCGACCTTTCCTTCCGAGGGGGAGACCTCGGTTCAGCGGTGGACGTCCCTGGCCGACGATGATGATGGTACAAGTTGCCGTAATTTATGAATTTACAATTAAATTGTGGTCATTTGACTGTCCGCGCGTCAGTGCGGTGTCGCGGTGGGTGGCGGGGCACTCACTCTGCTGGTAGTGGTGCATGGCCAGCTGCGCGGGGTGCTGCTGGTGCTGCTGGTGCGGGCGGGCGGGCGCGGCGCCGCGCTGCGACTGCGCGTTCAGCAGCCCGCGCAGGTTGAGCTCGCTCACGCCTGCACACACATGGAGGGAGGGCGCTAGTACCGAGCCGGGCGGCGGCCGGGCGCCAGGGCAGGCGTACCCACCGTGCAGGTGGTGCGGGTGCGTGGTGGACGTGACGTGCGCGTGCCGCAGCGGCGTGTGGCTGCGCGCGCGCAGCTGGTGCTGCAGCTGCGGCAGGTAGTGAGCGACGCCCGCGCCGCCCGCGCCCGCGCCGCCCACGTACGACTGCACCGACCGACACCATTACTGCACTTTAATACTGCACACATTGTTGGCGTCTTGTATACCGGGTGTCGCAGAAAGTGTATATCGAGCCGAATATTGATTGTAAAGATCTAGATACAAATGTCAAATATGGCAAAAATAATTTAAATTTAATACAAAATCTACATAAAATATCTTAACAATCCCGTGTCGTTGTGTCTCTACTGTCGAGCGTTATATTTTGTGTGATAATATTAAAAAAAAAAATGTGCGTGCATGGAGTCCCTCCGCGCGGAAGAAGTGAAACTTCATTCTCGCTCAGTCGATCGGTCGTTCGGTCGGTCCCTCACTCACTCACTCACTCACTCACACACACACACACACACACACACACACACACACACACACACACACACACACACACACACTCAACTCAACTCGCCCCAACTCACCCCAACTCGCACCAACTCACCCCAACTCACCTCAACTCACCCCAACTTGCCCCAACTCAACCCCAACTCACCCACTCCCCACTCACCCACTCACTCAGTGATGGCGTCACATGAGCGCTTTCATAACCTTAACAAATTTACGCCTATCGCCTATTGTTTAACACCTATCACTTAACGCCTATCACCTATCATTTAACGCTTAACGCGTTATTTGATAACATTTTTGGAAATCGCATAAGAAGCTTCACTTCAATAATAAAACACGCCTATCAGCATTTTTCCGAATTCTTTTTTCGTTAAGGTTGTAAAATAGAGGATGAAATTTTGTATGTGATGGGTGTAAAAATATTGTCTTTTGACTTGAAATTTTGTACTTAGACTCTTTAACAAAAATAATGAAACGTGTATCAGCGTTTTTCAAAATTCATCAGTTAAGGTAAATAGGGGATGAAAGTTTGTTAAATAAAAATATTTTTTGTTTGACTATTTTCTTATGTATTAATTTTAGAGGTAAACATATACGTATAACAATATTAACACGCATGCTTTGATTATATGCAGGGCCGTCTTAAGTCTATTCGACGCCGGGGTGCGGGGCTCAGCCTGCGCCCTCGATTTCTTTTACACTGCAGCGTGGCACGCGACCGACGACACACTGCAGTATGAAAGGGGTCCTAGTCAACCAAGAAAACACAATACACGTAATTTTGATAGTTAATTTCTTTATTTCTCTAAAATGCAAAACGAAAATTAAACTTTAATTAGGTATACAAATTAAACCCAATTATACAAATAAAAAACGTTTTTAAAAAAATATTCAACCGCCTTCAAAAATAATCTTCAAACAAAAATTAAAAAACACTAAAAAACGAAAAAAATAATTAGCATTTTTAATTCAAAGGACGAAAATGCGTGACTTTTTCTAACTTATCTTGGTACTTACTGAACTGAAGTCGGTGCCAAGCCAAAAGAATAAGAACGAATTATATTGAGATGATTGTAATGGCGAAAAACACCAGCAATCCAACTCTCGTTTATGTTGTTATTTAATTGCTTGTTACGAGCCAGTATGCCTCGTCAGTATATACCTAGACCGTGGGACATTTGCCGCGCATCGGACACCGAGCTCATGACGTCACGGCTTCATGAGATGGCTTTCCCTTACCTAAGATCGGTGGGAACAGACGCATAGACTTTAAGGATAGATACTAAGATTATATATATTTTAATAACTATTGTGGAAGATTAAATATACCACTTTATTAATTTAATCAAATATTTTATTGGAGTTCCTGTGTTCGGCGCCCCCAAACACGTAATTTGCTAAATATCTATTTATTGTATGTGTTGGATCTCGTTATTGAAAACTTATTATTTACCAAAATGCACTTGTAGCAGGCTGGATTTCCTTATCCTTCATCCTTTCCCTAGTGCGCCTTATATAGAAAAAAGAAGAAAATGTGACGTGAATTTGTCACCGCCGCCGTAAAATATTTTCTTATGGCGTGATCGCGATATTATTTTAAAATAATACATTATAATAATTAATTCCGCCCTCGTTAAAAGCAAAAGAAGTGCCAGAGACAATAGCAGCAGATACAACTATCCAATTTGTGGAGCAGCAGAGGACGCCGCCATCATCGCATCGCAGCCGTTCAAGGTAGGGCGCACCATCCTTTCCTTGCAGCAGCTGCGATTTATTCCATTTGTGTTCCCTGCAGTTGCTAACTTCCTTGTCCTTGCAATCCAGTATGCTGCGAATGTAGTATAGTTTCTTTTGCCCCCTTTTTTTAAATATATAATTATATATTTATATTTACAGTCCACTAGAAAATTGCTTTAGGAAAATTTTTAAACTCCTTAACCCGCCATTTTTTGGTCCTTCGAGCCGGATAATGAATCTTAGATTTTTCCGAATATAATTTGTGCTTATACTATTATAGTAAAGCAAATGATATGGTTATTCTTAGCCACCGCTTACAACTTACGTAGTATGTCTATATACGTATAATTTAACGTAATTGGTATTGAAATAATTATCAAATTTATTATTTTAAGTCGTATTCTTACGCATCCCGCATTGATAATTGTTTCATTCCATTACATAATCGCATTAGAATACTCTTATTCTACCTATTATCTATTGAGAGTGATTTCGCATATATTTATTATAGTGCAAAATTAATTGCAACTGCATCAGCTGTCAACGCAGTGCGCGTGTGTAGCTTTTGTTTTAAGGTCACGCCTGAGCGATCCCTCAATACTCGCAAAAAGGATTTATTATAATGCGTCCGGAGTAATTAAGGTTCATTCATATTCATATTCATATGTATTTATTGCATTCCACAATGTTTGTAATTAGGTGGTAATATATATAAAGGAGTCATTGTGGACCCTGCTGGGCACAACAAAATATACCTGGATTAGGAGGGAGGAGGATAATAATTATCAAAACAATAATTTATATTATTATTATTCAGTTCAAAAACTGAATAGATTTCAATTATAATATAGATTTTTGTATTATTTTTGTTGAATTATTATTTGTGTAATTATTTTATCGGTTAAGTATTATTATTATAGGATTATTATGATTATTCAATTATTATTATTTATATTTTAATTTTATTTTAATTTATCATTCAAATATTCATGGATTGTATAATAACATTTTTCTAATAGAAATTCCTTAAGTTTTACCAAAAATAATTTATTTTCTGTTACATTTTTTATCGCTTCTGGTAACTTGTTATATATTTTAATGGACATTACATATGGACTGGTCGAGTGTAGAGCTAATCGAGAAGCAGGTAACATTAACATGTTTTTATGGCGTACAGGGCGATTGTTATGTTTATCGGCTCGTGTAGTGAAAAAGTCAGAGTGTTTTCTTACAAATTTGCATATTTCAAAGATATATATGCATGGAAGAGTGAGCAATTTATATTTTTGAAAAAAGGGTTTACAACTTTCAGTCTGTTCTATGTTAGAGAGGATGCGGATTAATTTTTTTTGCTGGATAAACAAGGTTATTGCGTCAGTACTGTTTCCCCACATTATAATACCGTAGCTGAGCCACGCGTACGCGTAAGCGTAATAAGTAGTCATTGCAGTTTCTAAGTCAGTGGTTTTCTTAATTTCACTCAAAGCGTAGGTAAATCGCGAGATTTTTGATCTTATAGTCTGAATATGTGGTTTCCATGTTATGTGCGTATCTATAGTAAGACCTAATAGCGAAAACTACTTCATATATGCGTTCAGATGTATTAAGGCAACTTCAGACACGCTTTTGAACATTCATATTTATCTTAATTTTGAATTTCTTGTATTTACCAACTGATTGAACATTGTTATAGTTCAACGGTGTTTCATGACTGATTTAACAGTGACATAAAATATATTTTATTTGTGTACCCATTTTTAATTAATAATGGGGAAGGGTAAGAAGGCAGATAGTGAGGAAGAGTTTGCAATGTCTAGCGAGGATCATGTCCAGTTGACTATCCTGCTTTCTAAGCGCGATGTATTATTTGCCAGGCTGCAGTCTATATATGATTTATCTAAGTCTGCTGCTACCAATGAATCCCAACGTGAAGTTTTCCTGTGTAATGTGAGTAATATTGATACTTTGCGTAGTGAGTTCGAACAAGCGACAGATAAATATAACACATTTAAATTGCAAATAAACCCAGAGGATAAAATTGATTATCAGGCATGGCTTTCATTTGAAGAAATGTACTGTTACATAAAGCGAGTTATGTCACAAGTAGACGCCGCTAGTAGTAAAAGTCACAATCAAAACTTTTCTTCAGCATCGAAATCCAAGCCTAAGTTGCCTCCTATTGAGTTAATGTCCTTTAATGGAAACGCTCGCAATTGGCCACTATTCTACCAGCAATTTAAATGTGTTATACATGACAATGCGGATTTAACTGATGGTGATCGTGTTTACTATTTAGTTGGCAAGTTGACTGACAGCGCAAAGTATGTGTGCGCTGGTTTGCCACCAACCGCCGAGAATTATAATATAATTTGGAATGCACTTATTGATAAATATGATGACCCTCGCGTATTGGCTGGTAGTTATTTAAAACAGTTGTTAGAATTTAAACCGCTAAATAATAACAGTGCTTCAGCTTTTGAAAGTTTCATTAATAATTTTAATTCGTCTGTAGAAGCACTTAAACAACTAAAAATTACTGATTTATCGGATTTTATATTCTTACACCTTGCGTTACAAAAATTGGATTTAAATACGATCAAATTATTTGAAACAATATATCGTAAGCAAAAAATTCCATCATACGCTAATCTAATTGAATTTGTAAAAGAGCAAAGCAAGATTATGTCTCGTTCTATTGGGCAAAGATTTTCAGTTCCAGATTTCGATAAATCACGTAATAAAGTTCCAACGCCAAAACTAACTAAGTCTTTTATTAACACTGATGTTAACCTTACAAATAAAGAAAAAGGAAGGAAGGAAGAAACATCGTCAGAAGGTAAATGACATATCTTTTGAGTGGGAATGTTTATGCTCCGATTCAGACTGTGACTCCACCCAGGAGAAGGTACACAGTGACGATAAAACTTATAATGATAAAAATAAATTCACAGTAGCCCAATTAGTCGAGAAATTAAGAATTATTATTTTCATAAAGAAGTGGACAATTGGTAGAAAAATCAAAGCTTGTATTCAGATAATTTTTGATATGCTCACCTCGATGCTGTACAATAATATAATATGCGATATACCATGGCTAAGCTTCCTGTCTACTTTGTTTAACAATAATGGTTAGTCACCATTACAAAAAAACAGCCTTAAATATAATACAATGGAATTGCCAAGGTTTACGGAATAAGCGTACCGAATTCGAATTATTCCTAAGCCAAGAAAAAATCCACATCGCGGCCCTTAACGAGACATGGTTGGAGCCGAATTCCACACTGAAGGTTAGTGGCTATAATATATTTCGTAAAGACAGAGACGATGGCTACGGAGGTGTTGCTATTTTGATTCATCACTCGATCAAAGCACAAACACTTCAACCTAGTATCAGAAACTCCAACATAGAAGTCGTATGTGTAAAGATGTATAACTGTCCCCCTATTAATAACATCGTATGTATATACTGTCCCCCATCCGTCCAAACATCTCAACATGACTGGGACACATTATTTGGCATGTTCAGCACAAATACATTATTTTTGGGAGATTTAAATGGACATCATAACAGTTGGTCATGCAGAAGTGATACCAGAGGTGCACAGATCTATGATTCATTGTTAAATTACAATCTCTTATGTATGAACAATGGAGCCCCCACCAGAATAAAAATGGTAAGCAATAATGTGCAAAAATCTGCCCCAGATGTTTCTATAATTACAACCGATCTCGCCCTCATGTACAGCTGGAATGTCACCAATGAAAGCTTGGGAAGCGACCACTGCATTATTAAAATATCTACTGAATGCACGGCCAATACGAAACCAACCAAGAGAAGGAACTTTAAGAAGGCAAATTGGGAACAATACCGTCTTTTCCTACAGGAAGTATTTTCGGATTTCTCCATGTCTGATGACCCTCAAGAATCTTACGATAGGTTTGTTGAGAATTTAAATAAAGCAGCCGAACTGCACATACCGATAGTGAAAGTCAACCATAACCCTTCCAATAAATTCAAACCAAAAAAGTATTGGAATACCGAATTATCTAAAGTTGTAGCTGAACGTCGTCTCGCACTGACCTGCTTTAGAAAGAATCCTACACCGAGAAATTTAAATATTCTACAAGAGAAAATTGGCACCGCTCAGAGGCAGATCCGAAGAGCTAAAGATTCATCATGGCATGGTTTTTGTTCATCGGTGGACCAGACAACTTCGTGTAGTGATATGTGGCGACAAATGAAGTGGTATAAAGGATATTGATTTATTTGGATTTAACTTAAATAAAAAACACATAGGTATGTCCCAGCTAGCCATTTTTTATTCATTTCCACAGAGTACAGTACAATCAGATTTTTGACACATTGACAGATACAGAGTAAGTAAGTTGATAATTTGATATCGATACATCCCAACACACCCCCTCAATCCATGATTGAATCTATTCTATAACTTGAACTTAAATGAAAACTACATACATATACTTTCTCCCACAACTCTTAAAAAAATATATATATTACATACATACATTATTCCGAAAAGCATCTAAGTTTTGACAAAAAAAATAATAATAATAAAAGGTTAAATAGCAATACTTCTATCTTAATACATTTAGAGAAACTATATTAAATTAAGTTTGTTTGAAAAATACAAATGTTGGTTAGCAGGCAATGCTTTAGTAAATATATCTGAAACATTTTCAGTAGTGGGTACATAGGATAAACTTATGGTTTTTTTATTAACAAGGTCCTTTATATAATGGTATTTAATCGCAATATGCTTGGAAGATTTAGTATTTATTTCATTATGTATGAGTTTGATGGTACTTTGATTATCGATGAATAAATGAGCAGAAACATTAACGTTACACAATAAATCTGATAGAATGCCTTTAATGTGAATTAACTCACACACTGTGTGTGCACCTGCAACATATTCGGCTTCAGCTGTCGAAAGAGCAATACAAGTCTGCTTACGAGAAAACCAAGTTATAATATTGTTTCCATGATAGATAGCACAGCCACTCGTACTCTTCCTATCAGTCTTGTCTGCTGCCCAGTCTGCATCAGAATAAGCTATGAGCTTCGCTGGATCAGTTGCCTTCTCATAAAACAGTCCTTTTTCCGAAGTTTGTTTGAGATATCGCAGAATCCTCTTCCCAGCTTTCCATAAGTCAGATGTAGGCTTGTCGAGAAACCTACTCAGGTAAGACACTGCATATGTTATATCTGGTCTGCTGTTTGTTGAAATATATATTAAAGAACCTATTAGTTCCTTGAATGGAACATCTATAATATTTGAGTTAATGTCTGCACTGTAATTTACTTCCATGGGTGTGTTACTTCCCTTACAATCTTGCATGTTGTATTTTTCTAAAAGTCTATTTATCATTCCAGTTTGCCTTATTTCTAATCTGTCTTTGTTTCTTGTAATCTCCAGGCCTAAGTAGTTGTGGACTTCTCCCAAGTTTTTTACTTTAAATTCCTCTTCCAGTAATTTAATGGTTTGGTTATCATTTCCTAATAACAAAATGTCATCAACATATAGCAGTAGCCATGTCATTCCTTTTTGATATAAACATGAGTCATGTTTTGACTGAACAAATCCTTTTTCAGTAATATATTCATGAAATCTTCTGTTCCAACACTTTGGTGCCTCTTTCAAACCATAAAGTGATTTCTTTAACTTAAGTACCTTTCCTTCTTCAATCTGAAGTCCTTTTGGACATTTTATAAATACCTCTACATCTAAGATTCCATTAAGGAAAGCAGAAGGGACATCTAATTGTATCAGTGGTAAATTTTCTTGTATCGCTTGACTCATCATAAGTCTTATTGTTGATATTTTTGCAACAGGGGCATAATTATTATGAGTATTATTTTGCTGGTAACCTTTAGCTACTAATCGTGCTTTCTTTGTCCCATCCTGTTTTGTTCTAAATATCCACTTTGTATCTATCGCTTGGCAGTTTCTTGGCAGTACAGTTTCTTCCCATGTCTCTAGAGTGTCTTGTGCTTGCAGTTCCTTCTTTATTGCTCTTTCCCAATCCTTCTCTTTCATGGCTTCTTCATAATCCTTTGGGTCTCCAGATAATAGACAGTATGCGGAGTACAAGTCATATCCTTCTAATTCTGTAGGTTTTCTTACAATTCTGCCCGATCTTGTCCGAAATTCCTCTGTTTCTTGTCCGATTTCCTCATTATTATCTTCTTTATTAATTTCATCATATTTTGCATCATCTTCTTGCTCCTTCTCAACTCCTTCTTTGCCTTCTCTATTATTCTTTATCTTCAGTTCACTATTTTTATCATTTAGACTTATTTTCCTTTGAATTTGATCATCTTCTCTGTACTTCTTTGTTTCTTCTTTTTCTTCTTCATAATTTCTTTGCAATATTTTATTATTCTTCTCATCATTTTGTTCATAATTGAGTTGTGACTCATCAAATCTTACATCTCTTGACACTATAATTTCATTTGTTTGAGGATCCCAAAGCCGATAACCATTTGGCATATATCCAACAAACCGGACCTCTATTGCACGTTTTTCAAATTTATCTCTTTTGGGTAGAGTGACGGCCCATGCTTTAGCTCCAAAAACTCTGAGTTTTGAGAGATCAATATCTCCTTTCATGATTTTTGCAGGTATTCTAAAATTTATAGCAGAAGAAGGACATCTGTTCAGCTGGTATACTGCGCATCTTACTGCTTCTCCCCATAAATATTTAGGTAAACACGACTCTTGCATTAAAGTTCTTGCTTTGTTGTAAATACTGCGGTTCATGCGCTCTGCAACTCCATTGGACTGGGGACTGTATGGTTGTGTGAACTCTATAACTATACCTTTGTCTGAGGAGTAGTCCAACAGTTTTTGGTTTTTAAATTCACCACCGTTATCACAACGGATCCTTTTCACATGTTGTCCTGTCTGAGTCTCTATTATCTTTATGTATTTAATAATATTGTATGTAGCTTCACTTTTTCTTCTCAGCAAGTAGACAACACAATAGTGGGAGTAGTCATCTATGATGGTCTGGTAATATACTTCATCATCTAAGGTAGGTATTTTCACAGGTCCTGAAATGTCTGTATGTAGCAACTCACCTATATGCTGTGACCTAGGTTTAGGTACGGTATGAAATGGAAGTCTCGTGGATTTGCCTTCCATGCATGAACTACAAGGTGTCTCTGTATAAGGCAGTTTCATTATTTTTAGACAGCGTCTATTTACATGACCTAGTCGCTTGTGCCACAGATCTTTATCATTAGACATAAGACATCTATTAAGAGCAGAATTAATGTTAAAGTCTACAATATACAATCTGTTAATCAAAGTACCATAGACAATTTTATCTTTTTTAGAAATATGAACTGAATTATGTAAAAATTGTACAACATTACCATTTTTCAATAATTTACACACAGACAGCAAGTTATGCGATAACTTTTCAACAATAAGTGCATCAATAGTGATTTTAATATTATTATATTTGACATGTAACATACCTCGTTTCTTACTAGTTAAGTACTGACCATTAGCAACATATATTTTCATTTCATTATCTAGGTGCTGAATGTCCGTCATACAATGTTCAAGATTTTCCATCACAAGGTTCTCCGTCGCTCCCGAGTCTATTATGAATCTCACTTTGTTATTGTCAGAATTTGTCTTCAGGTTTACACTATAACTGGATGCAGTAAATAACAATTGATCTTCTTCTGATTGAAGACTATTCATGGCGTTGTACCCTCTGCCTTGACCATGATGAACATATGGCCTCCTCGCTGGTCGTCGTCCACGGTATTGCATTCTCCCTCTATATGATGGTCTTGATCTGCAGTTCCGAGCCATGTGCCCTTTCTTTCCACATGCATAGCAGTTCAAAAATGCTTGTTCCTGAGTAGTGACTGTATGTTCTTCTTGGAATTTTAATTCAGCGTCGAGCAATCTTGCCTTTACAAATTCAATGCTTATACTCTTTTCCGTCGACATTGTTTCTATTGCTGTAATTACACTATCGTAACTTGGTGGCATCGACGACAGCAGATGGCAGATCTGGTCCATCTCATCTACTTTGCTGCCTATGGCAGCTAGTTCATTAATGATTGAGTTATATTTTTGAAAATAATCCTGTAATTTTTCACCTGCTTTGCACTGCATTGTTATCAACTTTCTTTTTAGCCGCAGCTTGTTAAAAACGCTTTTTCTTTCAAATATATCCTCAAGTTTAGCCAGCATTTGCACGGCCGTGGTGCACGTGCTCACCGTATCCAAGTAGGTATCATTTAAACATTGTACAATGATAGATCTCGCTTTAGCATCGCTCGCTTGGTCTGTGGCCTTCCCCGCCGTTAATTCTTCTTGTAAAACTTTCGATATGCCCTTTTCTTCCAAAATTAATTTCACTCGAAATTTCCAATGACCAAAGCTGCATTTCTCTGACAATTTTGGTAAATCTTGTGCCATATTGTTTTCTTTTGGTATTTTACTCTTGATGCTTTTATTTTATTACACTTTTTAGTATTTAGCGCAGTGGAAGCGTATTGATTTATTTGGATTTAACTTAAATAAAAAACACATAGGTATGTCCCAGCTAGCCATTTTTTATTCATTTCCACAGAGTACAGTACAATCAGATTTTTGACACATTGACAGATACAGAGTAAGTAAGTTGATAATTTGATATCGATACATCCCAACAAAGGATACAACTCTCAACGAGTATACGCAGATGAATCAAAAGCCAGAGATCTATTATATAGCTTAACTCCTGATTGTGCTGTAAACAAACCCCCAGTTTTTAAATCAGTTAACACATTGTTACAAAAAGAAATTAGTGTACATGAGTTAGATGAAAGTATTAAAACATCAGACACGGCTCCCGGTTGCGACGATATATCATTTTCAATGCTTAGACACCTTCCAGAGAATGGCAAGAGTATCTTGATTTCATTGTACCACATCTTCTTAACCAATGGATTCGTTCCGAATCAATGGCGCACTATTGGCATTTTCCCGATATCTAAACCTGGCCGCGATCCCCAGTCACCTAATTCGCTTAGACCAATATCGTTGATGTCATGTTTATGCAAGACGCTACACTCAATTTTAAATAAACGACTAGAATGGTTCTTGGAAAACCGAAAGGTTTTCTCAGATAACATGGTGGGTTTCAGAAAGACACGATCTTGCTTAGACAATCTAAGTAGCCTTGTGTCTCAGATACAATATGGATTTAATAAGGACTCTTTCACTTTGTGCTGTTTTATAGACATCAGTAACGCGTACAATAACGTTGACATCTTTAAGCTTTTAACAACTCTAGATGAGTTAAATGTAGGTCAGGAAATTTGCTCGTATCTATTCAACTTTTTGAGTAACAGATGTTTACGCATTCAAACTGACTCATTTTCTCTAGACCGCACCACTGCCATGGGAATAGCACAAGGGGATCCCCTTTCTCCTTTACTTTTTAATGTAGCAACTCATAAAATATGTAAACTGATTCACAGAGATGTAGTTATAGGCCAATATGCGGACGATATAGTTTTGTATGTTACCAGTAAGGATATAGCCGGAGCCGTGACTGATATCCAGGTAATGCTAGATAAGGTTATAACAATTTTAGATGAGTTGGGTCTCGAACCATCTCCCGTGAAGAGTAAGGTATGCCTGTTTACAAAGGGCCGTAAATATCTTGGATTTCCAATAGAAGTTAAGATTCGTAATGAGATACTGTCTGTGGTTGATAATGTAAAATATTTAGGTATGTGGCTGGATCGTTCTCTAACATGGGGCAAGCATATTAATGAATTGGTACAAAAGTGTCAAAAATCACTCAACGTCTTTAAAGTTTTATCTGGATCAGGTTGGGGTGTGCATCAAAAACACTTAAGGCATTTATATATTGTGACTATAAGAAGCCGTTTAGACTACGGCAGTTTCCTATACCATGATAGCCTCAAAAAATACACCAATAAATTAGATGTTTTACAAAATCAGTGTATGCGCATAATTGGAGGATTTATTAAAACTACCCCAATACATGTAATGGAGTGTGAACTGAGCCTCCCTCCTTTGGAGGTTAGAAGATGGTATTTGGCGGGAAAATACTGGCTTAAAATAAGGTCCATGCAATCAAATAGTTGTATTACGTTTCTAGAATTGATGCACAATTTATACAATAATAGTACTCAGCTACGTAATAAGAAAAGACCTCTTCTGGTATTGGCTCATGATTACTTACACCAGGTCCCTATGTCTAGAAATACACAGCTGGAAATGTATTCTTTCGACACTTGGATAAGCGATATAGATCTCTCGGAAGTATTAAAACCAAATCTAAGTTTTATCACTAAAGAAAAGTATGCATACAATCCTGCTGAATTAAAAAGACAATGCTTACTTTTCTTAAACCAATTCTCCGGGTTTTACAGGATCTACACGGATGGATCGAGGGACAACAGTCAATGTGGAGCAGCTTTCTTTGATGAACACACAAGTATGGGTGGGAAATTTAAAATCAGTTACGATACGTCTATTATGCAATCCGAACTTCTGGCCATAGCAGAAGCCCTATCCTATATAGAATCTATTAACCATTCCAAATTTATAATTTTTACTGACTCTAAGAGCTCTATCCAACATTTATTACGCTGCACTTCAACTGCACGGGGCAGTCCAACAGCATACATTATTATTAAGTCTATCTTAAATATAACCTCACAGCAAAAGGAGATATACATACAATGGATCCCATCTCACATAGGTATTCAAGGCAATGAAAAAGCAGACCTAATGGCTAAACAAGCGTGTGATGATGGAATAGTCAGTTCTTTTGTACCCCACCCCTACGATCGAATCCAACTTGTCAAAAAAGCATCAATCCAAATGTGGAAAGAATATTTTGATCTTAGATCTAGAGAGAAGGGGATTTGGTACAGAACGATCCAGTCACAGCCATCCTTTCACCCATGGATCAATTGTGATCTAAATAGAAATGATTTAACTCTGTTAATGCGTCTTAGATCTGGACATATGCCTCTCAATAAATTTGCATACTTAATGCGGAAGACCAACTCTCCTCTTTGCGATGTTTGCAATGAGGATGAAGACGTATACCACATTTTAGCGAGATGTGTGCGCAATGATAGTTTCAGAAAGCAATTGGGTGGTGACATCAATCTTTCAGACCCGTTATCTGATAGAGTGATGTCAATACTCAGAATGGTCAATTTTGCTTTGAGTCACAGGGGATCTGGCGCGTTGCACAGTTGAATCATACTTAATAACAATTCAGTGTATTTAATGCTTAATTATTGTTTGATTACTTCCCTTTTGTTTTTTAGAAGTTACTGCATGTTTTTTGTTACAGAGTGTCATATTCGCATAAGCGAATAAACTCTTTAAATAAAGAAAAAAAAAAAAAAAATTACTCGCCTATGACAGACGCACAGGTGCCGCGCCGCGCACCCATTTCAAATGAATTTACGACTTACACTTTATTGACTTAGAGATCATTTTGCTTCAAGTGCGGGCGGCCGGGCGGCAATGTGTCAAAGGTTATATACACTCTCTTTGGATTAGATTTTGCCGCGCGCGTCTTGTATGAAATAAAATTATTATTTGTGTACTAATAAGAGTCATTTTAGCTTGCACACCATGAGCGGTGTGACAAGCGCCGAAAGCGTAATACAAGTAAAAACTAATACCTAACCTGTGGTAAAACAATGATTTTTGTTGATGACTATTTTTTTTTGTATTTTATTTTGCGCATACGTATTCGTCGTAACGAATATATGAAACTGTGCAATGGCGTTAAGTTCAATGAAATATCTAAATATTCAGCGCTCGGCAGGCGCCCCCGGGCGCCCTGCGCCCGGGTGCACCGCACCCCTTGCACCCCCTGGTAAAGACGGCCCTGTATATACGTCTAGATAGCGTGTTCGATGTTCAAACACTTGACAATATCAAGTACACCAAAACATCAAATTGGTATACTTGGTTGTTTAGTATCACTTGAACTGTACCGATGGTTTGTGCTAGCAAAAAAAAAACATTATGCCGAATTGTGTAATCAAATCGTGAAAACATTAACTAAGTAAAATTAATAAAGATCCTAACTTAATTTTCCATTCATAAGTCTTAAGATTCTGTGAAGGATTATTATAAAAACTCGATTGTTTTTTACGACAATTTGTACATTGTCCGACTAGACTGGTGTTGCAGGTGACAGGTAATAACGGGGGAATATATCTTAAGTCTGGGGTAATTTTTCTTTTAACAAAAATGAATTCAATGAAACGTAATACGTAGATAGTGACTAACAGCCTTACTTATAAACGATGATTAAATTTTATGCAACACTTAATAGCTATTTAAAAATATTTTTTACTTATAAACGATGTTTATCCCTAATATGTTGCATAACAGCTTGCTAAAGTAGCTGTCAAATTAAACAGCGGCCGACCCTTGTTTAGAAGCTTAATAGCACGTTATGTAACAATATGGCGGTTCTCTATCAGCTGATTCAGTCAGTTGCACTTGCATTGTAATTTGTATCGATCGATGCATAGAGTTTATATATTAAGAATAGAGTACGCGTTTGTCTATGGTCCCCTAAAACAAAGTGTAGGCAGATTTTACTCTGAGAGGGCAAGTGAATTGAACTATTTAAAGTTATATTATAAGAGTTATATTGATATGTAAGTGATAAGTAGTGATAGGTTTGACCTGCCACAAGCTTAAATCAGCGCTAAAACGAACACGGACGAAACGACCTGACGAAACAACGAAAACGGAAGATCACCGCGGGTTGTGTGACCAGCATTTTAGCTGAGTTGGAACCATTTTGTGACGCACATTTTTGTTAAAGTATGTAACTATCTACTTACTTATGGTTTATTTTTTGCTTTTTTCTGTTCTATTTGTTTTAATTGTTAATTGTGTGTCACAATTAAATTATTCTTTCTTTCAAATGTCAATAAATACAGCTGACGGTATAGTACCTATTGTCGTGTACCTAATATTTATGTAATTTACATCAATTCTTACCGGTACCTACGGTTCTTACTTGAAAATAAGCATTCTATAGTACTGATTTGTGTTCTATGCTTCCATATTTGAATTTGACAACCTAGCTTTCTATTTGTCGAATAGAATTACAAAATGTTGCCATTTTACCAAGTTTTAGGTCAGACGGAATATTTCAAGCTGACAACACGTGGCGGTATTGACAGAGTAAAATATGTTTTGCCTTATTAACTGTTCATTAGTTATGTCGCTCTTATGCAACGATTATAAGTAGAAAATATAAAACTGCTTATTAAGGAGTTATGTAGTAACTAGTTATTTGGTTGCTAAGACGGTGATTAGGAGATTTTTATAAGTAAGGCTGTAAAACATTAAATAAATCAATTAAAATATTTATATATTTTTTTTAATAAATTAAGGCAAATAAGACGTTCACCTGATGGTAAGGGACACGCCATTTAATTTAATTTAACTAAATGAAATGAAATTAAATTAAATTTTATTTTATTATATATATACACAAATGTGCGTGCGTGGAGTCCCTCCGCGCGGAAGAAGTGAAACTTCATTCTCGCTCTGTCTCTTTCTATTCCACCTCCCCGCGCAACGAGTCGGCGGAGTCGGCGGAGTCAACGAAGTCACTCACTCACTCACTCCCACCTCACAACACCTATCATTTAACGCTTAACGCGTTATATGATAACATTTTTGGAAGTCGCATAAGAAGTTTCACTTCAATAATTCACTTTCAGTTAAATAACATTTTGAGTTCACTGCACTGAGCCTTAAATAACATTATTTTCTTTCATAAATTGATTGCTTGTGGTATACGTAATGCGACATTACTGGCTTGATACCCCGTTTCTGGAACACCCTGTATAGTGTAAACGACCATTGTCAAATGTTAATAATGTATGTTCAAATATAATGACAATATCCTACAAACAACGAGTGTACTTTAGACCACACGACTGAAGTAAAACTTCTTAGATATACGAAACTATGAGAGAAAGAGAGAAAGAAAGAAATGTGTGCTCGCACCTCTCTCTCTTACCCCTACAGTAATATACGAAACGTAACTGTAATGCAAACACTTTTAGTTCCACTAGTTTATTATTTGAAGACTTCTTTTACACACTGACATTCATAAAAAGTGACAAAAGTATAAAAATCAACAATTTAAATATAGAATAAAAAAAGTAAATATATAACAGCCAGAACGTCGGCAACAGTAACTCTCTCTCTCTTTCTATCTTCACTTCTAACTTATATCTCCCTCTCAACTTCCGTTCGTCTCGCCCGATCACACTCTTCGTAACGCTCTCGTCACGCATTCACCAGCTTACTCCCCAAATCAAGCGTCCGTAAAGAAGTTTTACTTCAAAAACCTATGTGTGGTCTAGATAATAAGCTAGATGAGCTATGATCGAATGAGTACGGACGGATCCACCACGAACGAACCCCGTGGCGTAGACATGCATAATATACGTGCAAATTGCCATCGACAACTCGGTCTAGAGCATAGCTACCGCAGAACCCTGCACTAGCCGTAGGGACTCGTCACCCGTTCGTGCCAATGCGTATTATATGGGGAATAAATGGATATGAATATTTTACTTAACTTTTATAAAACTATTATAGACATGCATGGACCAAAATGTTTATCGACATCTACTTATACAACAAAAATAAACAAACAACATGTATAAATCTATAAACAAAACGACTAAAGAATTGACACGACTTCGACATAAAGTACAAATAAGTACAAACATTGAGTAACGCCGACGCCACAACTGACCTGATATCGAACCAATGACTGAGACATGGAAAAATTATTTATAGTCATATATTTAAAAAAAAATAATCGGTCTGACGTGAAAAATTACTGTTAAAATTTTGATGGTTTAATTAACATAATAATTCGTCGTGATGGCTGTGTGTGCGTACCTACCACAAGTATTTATTTCTTTCTTTTCCATACCCAAATTAATGTAAAAGAGTCTGTTCATTAGCTTTTTACGATAAAACTTATGTAGCTGAAATTTACACATTCTGATGATTCCTATAATTTAAACATCTGCCTATGGACAGTCGCAATCCACTGAGAAGCTGTCACCCAAGACACAAGATAATAATTCTATGGTGTTCGGTAGTTTCATCGGCTAGTGTCCATCACATCGGAACACAGCTAGTTCACACACCGCTGCTCGGCGGCAGAAAATCTGACACTGCGTACCTACGCGGACAGTCCTCGTGTACACAAGGGCACATGGGACATGACGTGTGTGTGCAGTAGTGATAGGCGCGTATTGTAGTAAGGATCCGGCTCAAGCCGAGCCTTTCGTTATGGATACTAATGTGTTTGTGTTTCTTTGTAAGGATTCGTATCGCAATAAAAGGTCTCTCTGTTCACCTGATGCATGGCGACGTGCTGCAGCGCCACCACGGCCGAGTGCGGCGTCTGCGAGCGGGGCGCGGGGGCGGGGGCCGCTGCGGGGGCGGGGGCGGCGGCCAGCGCGGGGGGGTGGTAGGGGCCCTGCGCGCCCGCCCCCGCGCCGCCCGCCGCGCCCCCGCCGCCGTCCACCTTGCCGTCCACCACGATCGCGCCGATGCTCGACAACACTGCAACACCGCACCATCGTATACATGACCACTCCGGCTCGTCTCGGTAGTGTCGTGTGCGTGTAGTACTCACCGCGCACGAGGTCGGGCAGCTTGTCGAGCGCGAGCCCGATGCGCACGGGGATCTCCGGGTTGGTTGGGTGTGTCCGCTCGGTAGTGTCGTGTGCGTGTAGTACTCACCGCGCACGAGGTCGGGCAGCTTGTCGAGCGCGAGCCCGATGCGCACGGGGATCTCCGGGTTGGTTGGGTGTGTCCGCTCGGTAGTGTCGTGTGCGTGTAGTACTCACCGCGCACGAGGTCGGGCAGCTTGTCGAGCGCGAGCCCGATGCGCACGGGGATCTCCGGGTTGGTTGGGTGTGTCCACTCGGTAGTGTCGTGTGCGTGTAGTACTCACCGCGCACGAGGTCGGGCAGCTTGTCGAGCGCGAGCCCGATGCGCACGGGGATCACCGGGTTGGTTGGGTGTGTCCGCTCGGTAGTGTCGTGTGCGTGTAGTACTCACCGCGCACGAGGTCGGGCAGCTTGTCGAGCGCGAGCCCGATGCGCACGGGGATCTCCGGGTTGGTTGGGTGTGTCCGCTCGGTAGTGTCGTGTGCGTGTAGTACTCACCGCGCACGAGGTCGGGCAGCTTGTCGAGCGCGAGCCCGATGCGCACGGGGATCTCCGGGTTGGTTGGGTGTGTCCGCTCGGTAGTGTCGTGTGCGTGTAGTACTCACCGCGCACGAGGTCGGGCAGCTTGTCGAGCGCGAGCCCGATGCGCACGGGGATCTCCGGGTTGGTTGGGTGTGTCCGCTCGGTAGTGTCGTGTGCGTGTAGTACTCACCGCGCACGAGGTCGGGCAGCTTGTCGAGCGCGAGCCCGATGCGCACGGGGATCTCCGGGTTGGTTGGGTGTGTCCGCTCGGTAGTGTCGTGTGCGTGTAGTACTCACCGCGCACGAGGTCGGGCAGCTTGTCGAGCGCGAGCCCGATGCGCACGGGGATCTCCGGGTTGGTTGGGTGTGTCCGCTCGGTAGTGTCGTGTGCGTGTAGTACTCACCGCGCACGAGGTCGGGCAGCTTGTCGAGCGCGAGCCCGATGCGCACGGGGATCTCCGGGTTGGTTGGGTGTGTCCGCTCGGTAGTGTCGTGTGCGTGTAGTACTCACCGCGCACGAGGTCGGGCAGCTTGTCGAGCGCGAGCCCGATGCGCACGGGGATCTCCGGGTTGGTTGGGTGTGTCCGCTCGGTAGTGTCGTGTGCGTGTAGTACTCACCGCGCACGAGGTCGGGCAGCTTGTCGAGCGCGAGCCCGATGCGCACGGGGATCTCCGGGTTGGTTGGGTGTGTCCGCTCGGTAGTGTCGTGTGCGTGTAGTACTCACCGCGCACGAGGTCGGGCAGCTTGTCGAGCGCGAGCCCGATGCGCACGGGGATCTCCGGGTTGGTTGGGTGTGTCCGCTCGGTAGTGTCGTGTGCGTGTAGTACTCACCGCGCACGAGGTCGGGCAGCTTGTCGAGCGCGAGCCCGATGCGCACGGGGATCTCCGGGTTGGTTGGGTGTGTCCGCTCGGTAGTGTCGTGTGCGTGTAGTACTCACCGCGCACGAGGTCGGGCAGCTTGTCGAGCGCGAGCCCGATGCGCACGGGGATCTCCGGGTTGGTTGGGTGTGTCCGCTCGGTAGTGTCGTGTGCGTGTAGTACTCACCGCGCACGAGGTCGGGCAGCTTGTCGAGCGCGAGCCCGATGCGCACGGGGATCTCCGGGTTGGTTGGGTGTGTCCGCTCGGTAGTGTCGTGTGCGTGTAGTACTCACCGCGCACGAGGTCGGGCAGCTTGTCGAGCGCGAGCCCGATGCGCACGGGGATCTCCGGGTTGGTTGGGTGTGTCCGCTCGGTAGTGTCGTGTGCGTGTAGTACTCACCGCGCACGAGGTCGGGCAGCTTGTCGAGCGCGAGCCCGATGCGCACGGGGATCTCCGGGTTGGTTGGGTGTGTCCGCTCGGTAGTGTCGTGTGCGTGTAGTACTCACCGCGCACGAGGTCGGGCAGCTTGTCGAGCGCGAGCCCGATGCGCACGGGGATCTCCGGGTTGGTTGGGTGTGTCCGCTCGGTAGTGTCGTGTGCGTGTAGTACTCACCGCGCACGAGGTCGGGCAGCTTGTCGAGCGCGAGCCCGATGCGCACGGGGATCTCCGGGTTGGTTGGGTGTGTCCGCTCGGTAGTGTCGTGTGCGTGTAGTACTCACCGCGCACGAGGTCGGGCAGCTTGTCGAGCGCGAGCCCGATGCGCACGGGGATCTCCGGGTTGGTTGGGTGTGTCCGCTCGGTAGTGTCGTGTGCGTGTAGTACTCACCGCGCACGAGGTCGGGCAGCTTGTCGAGCGCGAGCCCGATGCGCACGGGGATCTCCGGGTTGGTTGGGTGTGTCCGCTCGGTAGTGTCGTGTGCGTGTAGTACTCACCGCGCACGAGGTCGGGCAGCTTGTCGAGCGCGTGCCCGATGCGCACGGGGATCTCCGGGTTGGTTGGGTGTGTCCGCTCGGTAGTGTCGTGTGCGTGTAGTACTCACCGCGCACGAGGTCGGGCAGCTTGTCGAGCGCGAGCCCGATGCGCACGGGGATCTCCGGGTTGGTTGGGTGTGTCCGCTCGGTAGTGTCGTGTGCGTGTAGTACTCACCGCGCACGAGGTCGGGCAGCTTGTCGAGCGCGAGCCCGATGCGCACGGGGATCTCCGGGTTGGTTGGGTGTGTCCGCTCGGTAGTGTCGTGTGCGTGTAGTACTCACCGCGCACGAGGTCGGGCAGCTTGTCGAGCGCGAGCCCGATGCGCACGGGGATCTCCGGGTTGGTTGGGTGTGTCCGCTCGGTAGTGTCGTGTGCGTGTAGTACTCACCGCGCACGAGGTCGGGCAGCTTGTCGAGCGCGAGCCCGATGCGCACGGGGATCTCCGGGTTGGTTGGGTGTGTCCGCTCGGTAGTGTCGTGTGCGTGTAGTACTCACCGCGCACGAGGTCGGGCAGCTTGTCGAGCGCGAGCCCGATGCGCACGGGGATCTCCGGGTTGGTTGGGTGTGTCCGCTCGGTAGTGTCGTGTGCGTGTAGTACTCACCGCGCACGAGGTCGGGCAGCTTGTCGAGCGCGAGCCCGATGCGCACGGGGATCTCCGGGTTGGTTGGGTGTGTCCGCTCGGTAGTGTCGTGTGCGTGTAGTACTCACCGCGCACGAGGTCGGGCAGCTTGTCGAGCGCGAGCCCGATGCGCACGGGGATCTCCGGGTTGGTTGGGTGTGTCCGCTCGGTAGTGTCGTGTGCGTGTAGTACTCACCGCGCACGAGGTCGGGCAGCTTGTCGAGCGCGAGCCCGATGCGCACGGGGATCTCCGGGTTGGTTGGGTGTGTCCGCTCGGTAGTGTCGTGTGCGTGTAGTACTCACCGCGCACGAGGTCGGGCAGCTTGTCGAGCGCGAGCCCGATGCGCACGGGGATCTCCGGGTTGGTTGGGTGTGTCCGCTCGGTAGTGTCGTGTGCGTGTAGTACTCACCGCGCACGAGGTCGGGCAGCTTGTCGAGCGCGAGCCCGATGCGCACGGGGATCTCCGGGTTGGTTGGGTGTGTCCGCTCGGTAGTGTCGTGTGCGTGTAGTACTCACCGCGCACGAGGTCGGGCAGCTTGTCGAGCGCGAGCCCGATGCGCACGGGGATCTCCGGGTTGGTTGGGTGTGTCCGCTCGGTAGTGTCGTGTGCGTGTAGTACTCACCGCGCACGAGGTCGGGCAGCTTGTCGAGCGCGAGCCCGATGCGCACGGGGATCTCCGGGTTGGTTGGGTGTGTCCGCTCGGTAGTGTCGTGTGCGTGTAGTACTCACCGCGCACGAGGTCGGGCAGCTTGTCGAGCGCGAGCCCGATGCGCACGGGGATCTCCGGGTTGGTTGGGTGTGTCCGCTCGGTAGTGTCGTGTGCGTGTAGTACTCACCGCGCACGAGGTCGGGCAGCTTGTCGAGCGCGAGCCCGATGCGCACGGGGATCTCCGGGTTGGTTGGGTGTGTCCGCTCGGTAGTGTCGTGTGCGTGTAGTACTCACCGCGCACGAGGTCGGGCAGCTTGTCGAGCGCGAGCCCGATGCGCACGGGGATCTCCGGGTTGGTTGGGTGTGTCCGCTCGGTAGTGTCGTGTGCGTGTAGTACTCACCGCGCACGAGGTCGGGCAGCTTGTCGAGCGCGAGCCCGATGCGCACGGGGATCTCCGGGTTGGTTGGGTGTGTCCGCTCGGTAGTGTCGTGTGCGTGTAGTACTCACCGCGCACGAGGTCGGGCAGCTTGTCGAGCGCGAGCCCGATGCGCACGGGGATCTCCGGGTTGGTTGGGTGTGTCCGCTCGGTAGTGTCGTGTGCCTGTAGTACTCACCGCGCACGAGGTCGGGCAGCTTGTCGAGCGCGAGCCCGATGCGCACGGGGATCTCCGGGTTGGTTGGGTGTGTCCGCTCGGTAGTGTCGTGTGCTGTGTAGTACTCACCGCGCACGAGGTCGGGCAGCTTGTCGAGCGCGAGCCCGATGCGCACGGGGATCTCCGGGTTGGTTGGGTGTGTCCGCTCGGTAGTGTCGTGTGCGTGTAGTACTCACCGCGCACGAGGTGGGGCAGCTTGTCGAGCGCGAGCCCGATGCGCACGGGGATCTCCGGGTTGGTTGGGTGTGTCCGCTCGGTAGTGTCGTGTGCGTGTAGTACTCACCGCGCACGAGGTCGGGCAGCTTGTCGAGCGCGAGCCCGATGCGCACGGGGATCTCCGGGTTGGTTGGGTGTGTCCGCTCGGTAGTGTCGTGTGCGTGTAGTACTCACCGCGCACGAGGTCGGGCAGCTTGTCGAGCGCGAGCCCGATGCGCACGGGGATCTCCGGGTTGGTTGGGTGTGTCCGCTCGGTAGTGTCGTGTGCGTGTAGTACTCACCGCGCACGAGGTCGGGCAGCTTGTCGAGCGCGAGCCCGATGCGCACGGGGATCTCCGGGTTGGTTGGGTGTGTCCGCTCGGTAGTGTCGTGTGCGTGTAGTACTCACCGCGCACGAGGTCGGGCAGCTTGTCGAGCGCGAGCCCGATGCGCACGGGGATCTCCGGGTTGGTTGGGTGTGTCCGCTCGGTAGTGTCGTGTGCGTGTAGTACTCACCGCGCACGAGGTCGGGCAGCTTGTCGAGCGCGAGCCCGATGCGCACGGGGATCTCCGGGTTGGGTGGGTGTGTCCGCTCGGTAGTGTCGTGTGCGTGTAGTACTCACCGCGCACGAGGTCGGGCAGCTTGTCGAGCGCGAGCCCGATGCGCACGGGGATCTCCGGGTTGGTTGGGTGTGTCCGCTCGGTAGTGTCGTGTGCGTGTAGTACTCACCGCGCACGAGGTCGGGCAGCTTGTCGAGCGCGAGCCCGATGCGCACGGGGATCTCCGGGTTGGTTGGGTGTGTCCGCTCGGTAGTGTCGTGTGCGTGTAGTACTCACCGCGCACGAGGTCGGGCAGCTTGTCGAGCGCGAGCCCGATGCGCACGGGGATCTCCGGGTTGGGTATGTCGGCGCGGCGGCTCTTGATGCGCTGCAGGTGCTGCGCCACGAGCCGCTTGGCGTGCAGCACGGCGGTGTCGCTGCCGGCGCCCAGCGCTGCGCCCACGAAGCCCACGCAGTGGTCCGTCATGCCAGCCAGCTGCTGCAGCGCTTCCTTCTTCTCGGCGAGCGTGCGCTGCTTGCCGTCGCACACCTCGTTGAGCCGCAGCACCAGCTGCTTGCCGCGCGTGTTGATCGCGTTCGTCAACCTGACGCCACACCGCACGGTCAACGACACGCCTCCGCTCCCTACTCGTTGGATCTCTGGCTGAATATGCGTGCCATTCACAACTAAATATAAATGAGGCTCGTCGGTCTAATGGTTAGATACCCTTTCTTTTATTGAAGTGAAACTACGTCCTTCTATAACCCAGTTTCAAGAATGTGTCGTCTTTACAATGAGTTGTCCATGAAATTTCATAGTTTGGATATATTTAATCCCCGCATCAACATTCTTAAAAACTCATTTAGATTCATATTTAAGCCCTCCCATATCACTACGTAATTCCTGTACTAGTAATACAAAAAAATATTGTTACTACACTGATTAATAATCGCTCTCCGTTGGTACCTATTTCTCGTTATCATTATTTCAAACAATAATTTTAAGTTGCGTTCTTTATTTAAACATATTACCTCTATGTGTCGGCATCATAAGGATTTCAATCTAGAAAAAAACTGTATTAAGTAGTAATAAGTATATTGTTGATTGTTATCTGTTTTGTTGACCAAATAAATAAATAAAATAAAATAAAATAAACTTCTTATACGACTTCTAGTCTAAGATCCCGTTATAGAACGACCTTCACCGAGCTGGTTAATGGATACAACGTATTTTATATTCAATTTAATATGTCAGTATATATATTGCACATGGGTTGTCTAAAAAATTTCAGTCCAGGAAAAGATTAATTAATAATTTAAAAAAATATTTTTTTAAAGTTTTTCACCGGTTTGGTTAATAGACAAATTCCATACCAATCGAAAGTTTATAGCCCATAGAATATGAAAACGTTAGGTTGCCTTTTCTTTTCCGGTCACAACTCTCGGGTTGGCAGGTATAAATAGGTAAATCGATACTAGTACTAACTTGCACCGGTCTGGTTAATGAATTAAAATTAAATGAAAATAAAGATTATTTCATTACGAACACGGTGGTATAGGGTTGTCTACGAAACTTCAGTCCTGAATTCCGGTTGTCAAATTTTAAAAAGCATAGAGTTTATATATTAAGAATAGAGTACGCGTTAGTCTATGGGCCCTTTAAACAAAGCGTAGGCAGATTTTCCTCTACGAGGCAGGTAAATTGAACTATTTAAAGTTATATTATGAGAGTTATATTGATATGTAAGTGACATGTAGTGATGAGTTTGATCTGTTACAAGCGCAAATGTCGATAAATACAGCTGACGGTATGGTACCTACTGTCGTTTACCTGATATTTATGTCTTGTGATGTTCTTACCCGTGCCTACTAGTTCTTACTTGAATTAAGCGTTCTATAGTACTTGTACTGATTTTTGTTCTGTGTTTAATGACGAATGGTATTAAGGATGGTTGGCTGGGACCTCTCAGTAGCACATATTCACTCGCAGCAATATTTCACTTTTTAAAATTCGACAACCGGAATTCAGGACTGAATTTTTGCAGACAACCCTATACCACCGTGTTCGTAATGAAATCATCTTTATTTTCATTTAATTTTAATTCATTAACCAGACCGGTGCAAGTTAGGACTAGTATCGATTTACCTATTTATACGTGCCAACCCGAGAGTTGTGACTGGAAAAGATAAGGCAACCTAACGTTTTCATATTCTATGGGCTATAAATTTTCGATTGGTATTGAATTTGTCTATTAACCAAACCAGTGAAAAACTTTAAAAAAATATTTTTTTTAAATATTAATTAATCTTATCCTGGACTGAAATTTTTTAGACAACCCATACGGAATATACTTATTGACATATTAAATTGAATATAAAATACGTTTTATCCATTAACCAGCTCGGCGAAGGTCGTTCTATGACGGGATCCTCTACTATTCCAAAAATGTTATCACATAACGCGTTAAGCGTTAAATGATAAATGATAGGCGTTAAGTGATAGGTGTTAAACGATAGGCGATAGGCGTAAATTTGTTAAGGTTATGAAAGCGCTCATGTAACGCCATCACAGAGTGAGTGGGTGAGTGAGTGAGTGGATGAGTGGGTGGAGTGGGTGGAGTGGGTGAGTTGGGGTGAGTTGGGGGTGAGTTGGGGCGAGTTGAGGCGAGTTGGGGTGAGTTGGGGTGAGTTGGGGTGAGTTGGGGCGAGTTGGGGCGAGTTGGGGTGAGTTGGGGTGAGTTGGAGCAAGTTGGGGTGAGTTGGGGTGAGTTCGAGTTGGGGTGAATTGGGGCGAGTTGGGGTGAGTTGGGGCGAGTTGGGGTGAGTTGGGGGTGAGTTGGGGTGAGTTGGGGGTGAGTTGGGGTGAGTTGGGGGTGAGTTGGGGCGAGTTGGGGGTGAGTTGGGGTGAGTTGGGGCGAGTTGGGGTGACTTGGGGCGAGTTGGGGTGACTTGGGGCGAGTTGGGGTGAGTTGGGGCGAGTTGGGGCGAGTTGGGGTGGGTTGGAGCGAGTTGGGGTGAGTTGGTGTGAGTTGGGGCGAGTTGGGGTTGAGTTGGGGCAAGTTGGGGTGAGTTCGAGTTGGGGCGTGTTGGGGTGAGTTGGGGCTGAGTTGGGGTTGAGTTGGGGCAAGTTGGGGCGAGTTGGGGTGAGTTGGGGTGAGTTGAGGCGAGTTGGGGCGAGTTGGGGTGAGTTGGGGCGAGTTGGGGTGAGTTGGGGTGAGTTGGGGCGAGTTGAGTTGAGTGTGTGTGTGTGTGTGTGTGTGAGTGAGTGAGTGAGGGACCGACCGAGAATGAAGTTTCACTTCTTCCGCGCGGAGGAACTCCACGCACGCACATTTTTATTTTTTCGGCGGGAAACCTTCAATAGGTCCCCGAGACCCTATGGGGGGTGAAAGTGGGATTCTTACCCACAAAAACTCCGGCAACTGTCGCATCAGCACATGAAAGAAGGACTCGGGCTCTAGAGTGGGATCTGCACCATTATATCGATCGTATAGCTATTTGTCAACAATGTAGACTCTTAGCCTAGTGTCAAGACCTCCTATTTAATTTTGTATATCACTTAGCAAATTATTTGTAAAATACATAATGTTATTATGGTATGTTTCTTGCTGTAGGTGTGTGTGTGTATGTATGTGTGTGTGCAGTGTATCAGTACAGTATGCATCCTCACTTGACGACGGTCTGCGTGATCTCGTGCACGAGCGCCTTCTTCTTGTCGGCGATGAGTTGTTGGCGGTCGCGGATCACCTTCATGGCCGAGCCGAGCAGCACGCGCTTGTAGCTCACCTCCGACAGCAGCGACGATATGGTGGCGCGGGCCTGCGACCACACTGCCCGTCACTACCGCCGGCTACCGTCGTCCCCCGACCCTACTGCCGTCTACCATCGTCTCCCGACCCTACCGACATCTACCATCCTACCGCCACAATATAATCAGCGAGCTGTTACGACCGACTTTAGATTTGTCTTTTTAAAAAACAATTTTTTAAAAGAATAATTGATTTATTTGAATAATTGATTAAATGAATTATAATTATGAAGTGCTTAATTAAATCGGTTGGCTGCTGTGCACCGCGGATGAAGGATGGAGACGGACTGAGGTGGTGATGGATGGATTGGATGACGTGTGCGTGGCGTGATGTTATTCTAAGGAAAGGAAATGCTGAGTGTGCGGGATAGGTGCTTAGGGTTGTACAGTCGGGAACATGAGGGATCTATAACAGCCCCCCGGTTAAGACTAAACTTACACCGGTAAGTGAAGTTTATGTCAGAAAACTGAAGGAATGAGGTAAGTTCATGATTTTTAGGCTTGGATGCGGATTCTAGGAGTATCAATGGAAGAGGTAAGTTCTATGTCAGGATCGGGATTATCAACGTGACTGGAATTGGAAGAAGGAACGGTACAAAAGTCAAGCTCATGTGTATACCTCATTTTTCATAAAGCAACGCTCAGCGGTCGCGCTAGGGTTTTCGACTCTGACTGATGCGAAAAAACTATCGTGGAAGTGGCACTCGTATCTAGTTGTTTGATTGATTATTGAGAATAAAACATAATAAGTATAAATTTAAAAAAAATAATAAACTCTCGACATAGGTATGTCTGAATGTAAATTATAAAATAAAAAAAAATAGGTAAACGTTCGCTTAAAATGTCTTTCCCCAATGCTATTATCAGATCCTGATCAGTATGTGTCTAACTACTTGTCAAGATTTGACCCTAGATTTATAATTAGGTGGGTCCTACATTTAATGGAGCCGAGTTCATGTTGCCACCTTTCTGCTTGCTCCCATCACTAGACTCTGATCAACATTTTTCTACCTACTACTCGCAACAACCTATTCAACGAATCCAAATTCGGTAGGTCTCCGTTTATTAGTGCAGAGATCCCGTGACCACCTTCCTGCTCCATCATCAGACCCTGATCACCATTTTTCTAGCAACTACTCGTCGAGACCTATCAAACGAGCCCAAACTCGATGGGTCTACGTTTATTTGGGCTGAGCTCCTGTTACCATCTTTTGCTGATCATCATCAGACCCTGGTGAAGGTTACCATTTTATTTAGTATTATCGGATTTACATATTTTCTAAATTTCAGATCTTCCGGACTAATAGAAGTAATGAAAAATGTCCATTCTATACAAAATATCCTTACCTCAACTCGGACAAGTAATAAGTTTTAAAAAGTAAAACCTGATTACAGATAAAATCGCAGTCTAATAATGTGTTGTCAAATTATGATAAGTAGATTAGAAGATATGCGGGAACAGATGAACATACATACATTCTTGTTAAAATCATAAACCTCCCTCCGTTCCGTAGTCGGGTAAAAAGAGTTGATGGTCTTGAAACGGTTGGACCAATTTTCATGAAACATAGCTAAGAACCATCTCGCTTAAACTAGCTTTCAAATAAAAAAAAAACACATTTAAATCCCGTTCACTGGTTGGACCGCTACGATGCCACAGACAGACAAACATACATACATACAGACAGACAGACAGACAGACAGACGATCAGACAGACAGATGGACAGACAGGCAGACTGCCGGACATAGGCGTCAAACTTATAACTCCCCTCGTTTTTGGTCGGGGGTTAAAAACCAGTAACCGTAGGTAGGTAAGCCCCCGTAAGGAGGCGGCGCTTACCTACCTACTGTTCTGTATTACGTTACATTACAAGCAATTACCTACTTACTTCTCTGACATAACTGGTAGCTCAAAAAACGACAATTCACCGATTAAAGTAGAATTTAAACATCCATCAATTAAACAGTTACAATAACTCTTTTTGTTGCTCCATCTTTGCACAAAAACAAGACACGTGCTGGAGCGGATGTCACTCGCACAGTTCCCAACCGTTCCGAGATATCGTGTCCGTGAGCGATGTCCATGTGTGCGTTGTTCGAGCAATGATTATTCAGTGTTACCGCGAGGTATCGTGTACACGCGACGCACCTGCGCGGCCATCTCGGTGCTGAACTGGTACTTGTGGTCGCGGTGGTGCTGCAGCTGGCAGTCGCGGCAGGTGAGCCGGTCGCACGTCTCGCAGAACAACGACAACCGCTCCTGATCACAACACGGTACTTTATGTTGGTGCAGACTCTCACTGATGTCCAGTTGAACGACCACTTTTTGTAATAAAAGTAACATTCTTTTTACAAAATGTCAGCCGATATTGTTCCTATGAATGCAGATGATGAAATGTTTGTCTAAAATGCCATGTGACGTCTCGTTAGTCGTCGATAATGTGATGGAATTTCAAGTTATTAGATATAGGTACAGTATGCGACAAGTCGCGATGGCAATCGGGGCATGAGTAGAGACGCGGGGGCGGGGATACCCCGCATACCCGCACATCGCCCGCGCCATCTTACGCGAACGATATGCGGGGGCGCGGGGTGTTACCTCCCATGTTGACATGTTGCATACCTACTGTAGGAACCGACCGTGCATTAACCAGATGTCATGATAATGGATTCTTTTTTGACTTAATTCTTGCAAATCTTACTGCCGCATTCATAAACGATGGTTATTGTTAATTCTAATTATGCCTCGGAGCCGTTTATACTTATTTTCCATTATTGAGTACGAGATATCTCTGTCCACTATCAGAGTATAAAGTATTATTTGGCTGCGAATGTCGCAAAATACGATTTCAAGAAATCATTAACTCTAATTGACGATTGTAAGTGCGGTAGTTAGTGTCTGCATACTAAAATTTCATCTTTGTACAGTTAAAAAACCTATAAAGAGCTTGTTGTAAGTAAATAATAAAACATTGATGAATTTCATATCCTTCGTGAACAATCAATGTGATTCCTTTCGCTACCAGCTCGACCGTTTCACTGAGCACTGAACTATCCAAGTCTACATGACGTGTTTATGTATTCAATAGCTATTTATATATATAAAAATGAATGTTTGTCTGTATGTCCTTTATAGAATCGTAAACTATGAAAGTGTTGTGCATGAGCCCAAAAAGGTCTCTGAGTAAAAAGAGCGCAAGCAGAGCTGCGCGGGTCAGCTAGTATTATATAAATAGTAACATCGGCAGTAGTGAGCTACCTGCACGTGCTCGCTGCAGAACATGTCGTGTGCGCTGCGAGCGGAGCCCTGCGCCGCCTGCTGCTCGGCCACCGCCTCCTCCTAATAGTAACATCGGCAGTAGTGAGCTACCTGCACGTGCTCGCTGCAGAACATGTCGTGTGCGCTGCGAGCGGAGCCCTGCGCCGCCTGCTGCTCGGCCACCGCCTCCTCCTAATAGTAACATCGGCAGTAGTGAGCTACCTGCACGTGCTCGCTGCAGAACATGTCGTGTGCGCTGCGAGCGGAGCCCTGCGCCGCCTGCTGCTCGGCCACCGCCTCCTCCTAATAGTAACATCGGCAGTAGTGAGCTACCTGCACGTGCTCGCTGCAGAACATGTCGTGTGCGCTGCGAGCGGAGCCCTGCGCCGCCTGCTGCTCGGCCACCGCCTCCTCCTAATAGTAACATCGGCAGTAGTGAGCTACCTGCACGTGCTCGCTGCAGAACATGTCGTGTGCGCTGCGAGCGGAGCCCTGCGCCGCCTGCTGCTCGGCCACCGCCTCCTCCTTCGACTTGATCGTGTGGTCCTTCGTGATCTTGAGCCTGCGCGACGTACACGACACAAGTATTATACTAAATATCCACTAGAGGCGGCCTCGGATCGGGCGACTGCCTCGACCGGAGGCAGCGCATTAGGGATGACGACTGGATAAAAAAAAAATTCTAATTAGTCCGTCAGTTAGATAATCAAAAAATATTGGACACATATTCTTTATTTTAACAAATCAATAGAAATTGCCGAAGATATAGAGCGTCAAAGTTCGGGAGTGAGGGTCCGTGACGTCACACCTCAGTATAGCCATCTAGCCTATTGGAGACGGGTTGCCTCAACCTGAGGCACACTGCCCCATGAGCCAATTCGTCGCCATATTTTGTTAGATTGTCGGTTTTTTTGGCTCGCTCAAAGGAGTCTCAGTCTGAGCCGTGCGTTTAGTGGAGGCGGGCGTGTCGCCTTAAGACGCAACTGCCAAAAGAGATTGGAGATCGACATCGATGCTGCGATGCTCCCTTCCATGCTGAACTTTAGAGCGATATAACTCCTTTATCCACCATCTGTGCTTCCTCTTTTGTATGTTTTTTTGTTGTATTTCCTTTTTTTAACAGTGACTATTGAAGCATCAGCTGCTCTACGCGCGTCGTGTGCTATCGCGCTTTTGCTCTACTGGATCGCATCGCCTCATTTTGATCCGCAAGCCTCTCTCTGCCTCAAGGTGAGCAACCTCAGTTTGCCTCAATTAGAGGCTACTCAAATAGATACACAGCTTTATGACGTCATCAAGGATCAAATAAATAAAATAAAATAGCTACGAGTAAGTACTATCGCGGACACGAACGGTGTACCAGTTTTCAATCGTTCGTGGCCGCGATTGTACATGTGAGAGTGACGAGAGTACAGTAACACAAAGAGCAGCTAACCTCTGGTGCGCGTGCACGCAGTTGTCACATATGAACTCTGCGCAGTCGACGCAGTAGCTGGTGGCGGGCTCCGTGTCCTCGCAGCTGTTGCACTGCTGCTCCGCGCTGCCCACCCCTGCAGACCAGCACAAACATAATCAACTAATAGACCAAAATAAATACATACTTTTCTGCTTTTATAATTTTACTCGCTGGATACAATATAAAGGTGTGGCATTAGTATATGATGCAAGTGAGCTAAGTTGCTGATTATACACGAGGCTGTGGGTTGCAGCCCGAGCCGCAGGCGAGGGCGTAATTCAGCCGAGTCTGTAATGAGCACAGCTCACGAGTTTCATGCGACCTTTTTCGACACATATGCGAAGAAATAACAAAATAACTTACCACACAGCGACAAATACGATAAAAACAAAATATGAAACAAATATAAATTTAAAATTTTTAATAATCGATATAGGTAAACGAACTCTTAAAAAGACTTTCCTGTGCTATTATCAGACCCTGATCAGTATCTGTCTAACTACTCGTCAAGATTTAACCATAGATTTATAATTCGGTGGGTCCTACATTTAATGGAGCCGAGTTCCTGTTGCCACCTTCCTGCTTTCTCCCATCACCAGACTCTGATCAACATTTTTCTACCTACTACTCGCAGCAACCTATCCAACGAATCCAAATTCTGTGGATCTATTAGTGCGTTTATTAGTGCAGAGATCGCGTGACCACCTTCCTGCTTCATCATCAGACCCTAACCAAAAATTTTCTAGTAACTACTCGTCGAGACCTACCCAACGAGCCCAAACTCAGTGGGTCTACGTTTATTGGCGCAGAGATCTCGTGACCACCTTCCTGCTCCATCATCAGACCCTAATCATCATTTTTCTAGTAACTACCCAACGAGCCCAAACTCGGTGGGTCTACGTTTATTGGTGCAGAGATCCCTTGACCACCTTCCTGCTCCATCATCACACCCCGATCACCATTTTTCTAGCAAATACACGTCGAAAACTATCTTACGAGCCCAAACTCGGTAAGTCTACGGTTATTGGTGCAGAGATCTCGTGACCACCTTCCTGCTCCATCATCAGACCCTAATCAAAATTTTTCTAGTAACTACTCGTCGAGACCTACCCAACGAGCCCAAAGTCGGTGGGTCTACGTTTATTGGTGCAGAGATCCCATGACCACCATCCTGCTCCATCATCAGACCCTGATCACCATTATTCTAGCAACTACTCGTCGAGACCTATCCAACGAGCCCAAACTCGATGGGTCTATGTTTATTGGGGCCGAGATCCTGTTACCACCTTCTTGCTGATCATCATCAGACCCTGGTGAAGGTTACTATTTTATTTAGTATCATCGGATTTACATATGTTCTAAATTTCAGATCTTTCAGACTAATAGAAGTAGTGAAAAATGTCTATTGTATACAAAATATCCCTACCTTGACTCGGAAAAGAGCTGATGGTCTTCAAACGGGTGGACAGTTTTTTTTGAAACATAGCTAAGAACCAACTAGCTTAAAATAGCTTTCAAATAAAAAAAACCGCATTCAAAGCCGTTCACTGGTTAGACCGCTACGATGCCACAGTCAGACAGGCGTCAAACTTATAACTCCCCTGGTTTTTGGTCAGGGGTTAATTATGTATGAGAAATGGCGCTCGCGTTTTTTTTCACGCGCCTAATCAAGGTGAGTGAACATACAGCCTCTTTCTAAATTATAATTTTAAGTGATAAAATGTAAATATTTTAATATTTCGTATACAAATTATGATGAATTATGAATAATTAGATAAAAGTAAATGTTTGTTTGACTTAATTATGGACGACGACATTTATTCCAAAAATGCTATGGATTTTTAGCGGCACAAATCCGTCTTCGTTGTTTTTAAAAAAATAATTGTATTACCCTGTTAAATTAAGAATGCTCTGTTTACTCGCGTACAACTTGCAGTAAGGTACTAATTTAACTCGTGCTAAATAAATTAAATCTAACGCGTGCGTAATGACGACATATCTTATCGCTAGGTATATGGCTCTAAAAACGATGTAATAAGATTCACTTTACGAGCAAATTTGATAAGAAGAATATAATGTAAGTACCGTTGGTGGGTGTGTGCTCGAGCGCCATCTTCTCGAGCACGAACCGCTGGTCGATCATGTTGGCCACCTGGCACTGCAGCCGGCACGCCGGACACGTCACGGTGATGCGCTCCGCGCCTGCGGACCACACGCCGCCCACATGACAACTACACTTCATACAACTAATAACATGCTTATGAGAAACAACGATAGTTGTGTACTACAGGTGACACTGCACTAGGTGGAAGATGATAAGCACTATAGCCGCGCGACAAATTTTGTATGTCACGCCGCATTTGCGGCAACGGAATTACGCGGCACTACGCGTAATTTGTGAGCTAGTGAACTTCGCTAGACTTATTGCTTATTTTTATAGTAAATATCTTAATTATATTATATCTAGATGTACCTACCTAAGAAATCCCTAGAACTGGCATGTTTCTCTTCAATCTTAGCCTTAACGCATGATTCACAGATTGAGTGCAAGCACTCCATGAGCTTGGGCGTGCCCTCGGCCAGCACGAGGGTCGTGTTGCAGGTGACACAGCGCAGGCTGGAGAAGGAGGTGCGCGCGGCGCCCGGCGACTCCAGCGAGTCGGCGCTGGAGCCCCCCTCCTGCGCGGCACCCGCATCGCCGTTGCCGCCGCCGCTGGCTACCACATCATCGGGTGTTCTTCTCACCTGTTTTGGCCAGTAATCTATGTTATGGACGCCTTATATTTAGGGGACGTCCCAGAAAACAGTTATTTGTATCATTCTATTGTTACTGCGATACAGGCCTACGAGCCTAGTGTATTAATTACTGCAAGTTCATTTGTAAGTTAATAATTTGGTTGATAAATTAAGTAAAATATATATATTTTTTTTATAGACCACTGTAGTTAACCCCTATTATTATGTCGCCTCCGGGTCATTATTATGGGTCGTCAATTGACTACGAAACACAAAGGATCGCTAAATGTAGGGTAGAAGTCATTTCATAAATTGTAATAGAGAGGGAAACTAATGATGGTCTTTATAAGAAGTGTTCCGAGCGTGGAGAGGTCAGTCTGTTTGTGGCAGTCTGTCTGGGGCAGTCTGTCTGAGTCGGTCGAGTCATTATGTTGTGACAGTGAGTCGGTCTATTGTGATATTTCTGGATGAGTGTGGCTAGTTCCTGATGTAGCTTGAAGGTCGGAGTAGGAAGCTGGTCGGTCAGGGTTGGCTGTGAGGGGATATGGTGGAGGCCAATCGTTAGGTAGGTAGGGCTTCAATGCCCTACTCTAATCATGATCTGGTGATATCCTTGGTGACGCAAGGGTCATTCAAGTAAGGTTTTGTAAGAGTTGCTTCTGGGTGCTAGCAAGTGTGTTGCATATTGAAGAGATGAGTGACTGGGCGAGGTTGCCGCTGCCATTCAGTTTTGTTCTTGTTCGTTATGTAACTTAGCCATGCTTCCGACATATAGTTATCGAGACATTCGGGCCCTGGAGATACTCAATGATGAAATTCTTCTAAAAAATTGTTCAATGCTCAACTTCACTTTAGGTGATAAGATAGCAAAACACTTGTTGCTGCAAAATACACGCTTTGATGTGGAGTTGCGGAAACCAGCCTGTGATACCAATACCAATCACTTGTTGCTAAATAGATTGACATAGCAACCCAACAAGGTAATTCAGTCAGAATTCTAGCCATATGTTTTTTAAATATAACTTGTAGTTTATTTATGGGGTGTAAGGGACATCATACTGAAAACCGATACCAGAGATCCAGTACATGAATCTGAACATCCTAGTGTTGAAATTTTTCATCTGCTTTTTAATTTAAAAAAAAAAATCTGCTTTTTTATTAAAATTAGGATAACATCATTATTGGTATAATAATAAAGTTCAAGTTAAAAACAATAAATTACTTATTTGTGCAAAATTAGCAATGATCAGCAGCCACTGCTGAACAAAGGCCTCACCCTTAGAAGAGACGGGTTGTCATAATCTCCACGCATGGTAGGCGGCTTGATTAAAATTAGCAAATAAATTTGAAAAATAAATATTATTCTGCACATATTCATTACATGCTTAAAAATTAACAAGTTTGTCATTTGTAATTTTCCATAAAAATGGTTTCTCTAATGTTGTAATGGACAATATGAGAAATCTTATATAAAAGTTTTCAGTATGTAGTCCCTTACAACCTGTATAAGGATTTTTTTATTCAACCTAGCGACAAGATAAGAAAATGTTCTCCTGATGGTAAGCAACATGCAAGCCCAGAGACATCTGCATTGCACTGCAGTTCGTCACTCAAGACAATAATTATTAAGTTCTTGCGTCCAGTAATGTCACCAAAAACATACATTTATTTGTTAAAACTAAAACACATACATATTATTTAATTACAAGTAAATAGTGCTCTTGCAAATATATGAACAGTATAGTGCATAAATATATTTAACACTTTCTAATATTAATAGAAAACCTCCCGTTGTAGACTGCACAATTATTTAATAATTTTATAAATAAAAAAAGTTGAACATCAACTAACTGGAGTATAGGTATACCTTCAGCAGAATACTGTTATGTGAACTATTCTCAGCATAATTATATATCAATAATACCGAAACTACCTGTAGAAGCTGAGAAACAAATTGATTAAAAAAATGTTTACAACACAAAGTTGCAAACATAAGGTGCTTACATTGAGCGCGGCAACGGCGGGAGGCGCGTTAGGGTCTGGGAGGTCATCGGGCACCTCCTCCTTGATGGTGACGCCTAGCAGCGGGCCCAGGTCCATCAGGGCCCGCTCTATGTCCTCGCCGCTAGGCTGAAACTCGACGTTTTCCATTCAACTGGTTACACTGTCCTTTTTGGGGTCATTTCACTAGGTCCTCGGAAATTATCACTGTAAAGTCCGATAAACTTTCACTCCCTTCCTTGAAGACACTGGCACGTCGACATGGCTAATTGAGTATCACCTCGAATTGCGAGATATAGTCGTCGGTCACGAGAGTCTTGACGCACAATTCTGTGCACTGTAAGAAGCGAACTTTGCTGCTATTTTATTTAATAGGCAGAGTGTTTCCACAAGTGGCTCCCATTTAGAAATTGTTATTTTATCAACAAAATAATCCACACAATTTTTTTTAACATGCGTCCTCTTCACTCATACACAGATAACCAAATATGTAGTATCCTATAATCTGTGGATAACCAACGAACGAAGCATGGACAAGGTAGATTTTTTATTAGAAAATTATAGATTTTCAATTTAGAGCTTTTTTTTTATCAAAAGCATTCTTTTACCAAAAATACGTACATGAATATTTTGTGCATCCATATTTCTGTACCTATTAAAAGAAAAATGATTCGTGTAGGTTTTTTTTTGTCTCGTAACGTCCTCTTTGGTTTAGCCGCCGGCCTCAGAGAAAGTACCAAAGGAGTTAGTATCAAAGATATTATATAGAGAAGATAAACATAGTCCGATAAAAAATGAAACCAAAAAAGGAAAAACCTATGTGTGAGTGAATTGTTTATGTGTAAAGTAAAAAAAGTGTTGTTAAAAAGTACTACGTACGTAATCGATATCGATGATATTTTGTGTGAATATATACACAATTATCTGTATAATTTAAAATTGATGTTGATTTAAAACAAGTTACTAATAACCTTTAGTATTGCAAATCTCATAATGAAATTGTCAAAAGTTGTAAAACAGTCATTCTAAACAAAAATTGTAGTTTATTTTTGCTGTAAACATCGTAAATCGGATCATGAAAATAAGCATGCATTATAAATAATAATTATTAAAGTTCAGTATAGGTGAAGGAGCTTCCCCTATGAGATTCTTGAGAAGTATGCAATATTTCTAAATAGTATAAAACCAAAACATTAGGCGGACGTGTTGGTCTAACAGTTCAACATCCTGGCTGGCTACCCAATAGGTTATTGGTTCGATTTCCACCAAGTGTCTGGGTTTTATTTATCAATTAAGTATGTATTTTCAAATAAAAGTATATGAGTATGTATAAGTAAAAGTTGCCTGGTTTCCATAGTAGAGGCTCTGCCTTGTTTGGGATCAGATCACCATGTGTGGAGATCAAAGTGGAATAGACCTTCGTCCCAGGCTATTATCATAAAGACAAACAATATACTTATATTGTAAAATACATACTTATTGCGAACTGCTAATACGAATACTGCTGCTGCTTTACGAATTGCTAATTCTGTGGAGACTCGTGGAGTGTACAGCTAGATTGTGTTTGTTCCGGGTGTTTACATTATGATGGTCACTATTCTTTGCAAAAACACTTATGTTTTTCTTTACATACAACAAATTTTCATAAATATATTGTGATACAACCGTTAGAATATCTATTTCTTTAAATTTCTCTTCTTTAAATTATCACCAAAGAATCAAATTTGCCGACGTAGCTTAACGAATTACCAGACGAGTGGCTGCTCATATTTGCTGTAAAACCGATGGTCACAGTGGTTTTGGAGTAGACACCACTAACCGGAAAACGCAGTGTAGGAGGTTCTGTGTTAATCATAATAATAGGTTCACAGGGTATCGATAGCGGTAAAATTACTTTATTTATGTAAGAACAAGATCATCTGTTTTTCAATTGGAACTGCTAACAAACATAATGTATTTAGTGTGTAGAATGGTGCTATGATGAAGGAACGGCAGACAGCAAAATGAATCTTGTATTTTTCTTTTAGTATTTTTAAATGTATATTTCCAAAAATTAATTATAAGAACAGAAAATAACAATAAAGTGCTGCGTAAGAGTTGTAGCAAAAGCGTAGACAATTTTTTTTTTTTTTTTTAAACCATAGTCCAGAGACTCCGGCGGCGGCGTTCTATTCACCGGTCATGACGAGCGGCGCGGCGTGCTGTTCACGTTCGCGGCAACATGCCCGCGGCCTTGAAAGTAGCAGCTTTCAAACATCTTCAGTAGCTTGAACTGGAAGCGGGCAAATTTTCGAAAATGCCCTTCTCACTACACCTGATGCAGTAAGGACATCAGCAACTCTTGAAACACCGTCTCGTCCAGGAAAAAGAGACACAATTCTGCCCATACTCCATTTGAGAGGAGGAGAGTTTTCCTTCAAAACAACAAGTGTGCCTTTTCTTAGGTCCGATTTGTAAGTCTTCCATTTCGTTCTTGTCTGCAACTCTGATACATACTCCTTTGACCAGCGGCTCCAGAAGTGTTGCCTCATTTGTTCTACTCGTTGGTAGCGAGTTAAGCTGTACATCGGTTTATCTTCAAAGTCAGCGCAACAAGGAGAAGTCAGTGGACGGCCAACAAGGAAGTGTGCTGGGGTAAGAGGTAATAGGTCCTGTGGATTAGAGGACAGTGGAGTAAGAGGTCGGGAATTCAAAATTGCTTCTACCTGTGCCAACACTGTGCTAAATTCTTCAAAGGTCAAATGTGCGTTACCTATTACTCGCCGGAGATGATGCTTGCAACTTTTAACTCCAGCCTCCCACAATCCACCAAAATGAGGTGCGTAAGGAGGTATAAACTTAAATTTAATATCTTGGCTAGTAGCGTAATTTATTATGTCTTGAGAACATGTAGATAGAAACTTTGAAAATTCGTTCATGAGCCCTACAAAGCATTTTCCATTATCGGAATGTATAGTGGAGGGTTTTGAGCGCCGAGATATAAACCTTTTTAATGCTAATAGATAAGCGTCGGTGGTGAGATCGCCGACCAACTCCAAATGCACAGCACGGGTTGCAAAACAGATGAACAAACAAATGTAAGCCTTCACCGTTTTAGCTCCCCTACCTTTTCTGTTTAGTATGAACACCGGACCAGCGTAATCTACACCGCAATGCATAAAAGGATAACCCGGAGTCAGTCTTTGTGCCGGCAAATTTCCCATAATTGGTTCAGGTGTTTTGCCGCGCAGACGTGTACATAAAACACAATCATGAACAATTTTTCTGGCTAAGTTACGACCCCCAATGGGCCACCATTTTTCTCTTAATGTAAATAAAACCAACTGAGGCCCAGCGTGTAAAAGATTAATGTGTTCATGTCGAAATATTAACATAGCAAGATGATGTTTTGATGAAATCAGAACAGGATGTTTTTTATCATAATCAAAATCATTAGAGTTCCCTAGACGACCTCCAATGCGTATAATTTGATTATTGTCCCAAAACAAGTTTAAGTTTGACAAATTATGCTTGACGGGTAATAATTTGTTGTGCTTGAACAATGCGCAAATATCTGGAAATGATTCTGATTGAGCGAAACGGATCAATACGTTGAGAGATTCTTTCAATTCTTCCACACTCAATGGACCTGTGCGTGGACTATTGGAATTAAGTTTGTTATAAATTAAACGCTTTATGCGAGCAACGCCGCGATTCATGCGGTCTAAATTGGAAAATCTCTCAAATGGAAATTTAAAATGTTTAGTGATGCTAGTTACATGTGAACATACTAATTCTTGATTTTGTGTCCTTACTTCAGGCAATTGTTGCGGTAACAATTCAATTTTAGGGATATTTCTTTCATAGTCAAGGTTTGGTTCACGAAGGAACTCCGGGCCATCCCACCACAGGCTTGAAGTACTTAGTAAATCTAAACTTAAGCCCCTTGAGATTAGGTCTGCAGGGTTGTCTTTACCGCTGACGTGACGCCATGGAAGTTCCTTCGTCAACTCACGTATCTCCACAGTTCTATTTTGAACAAAGGGTTTCAACAAGTTAGGTGCCATGTGCAACCACCCTAAGACGATAGTCGAATCTGTCCAAAAATATATATTATGAAAAGAACAGCGTAAAGATTCTATAATTTTACTATACAATCGAGCACCCAATAAGGCGCCGCACAGTTCTAATCTTGGAATGCTCGTTGGTTTAATTGGTGCAACCTTACCCTTTGAGCAAAGAATTCTTACATTGACTGTATCATCCGAATTTACAGTGCGAATATACGCGCACGCTCCGTACCCAAGCTGCGAGGCATCGCAGAATACATGCAATTCTATATATCTAGGATTTACACCAATAACGTGACGTGGAATGCGTAAACTGTTAAGAACTGTTAAAGACAATTTAAATTGATCCCAAACTTTAGCTATGTCGCTTGGAACCCGGTCATCCCAGTCAAGTTGCAATATCCATATTTTCTGTAGTAATATTTTACCTATCATTATTGTTGGACTCAGTAAACCGAGGGGATCGAATACTTGTGAAACGGTTGATAGTATTAAACGCTTTGTGATTAATGTAGTCTCACTATTGACACGCGTATGGTAATAAAGTTCATCACTGCAGTTGTTCCAACCTAAGCCCAATGTACGACAGTTGACATTTTCCCCTAATGAAAAATCCTTTTGTGTATCACCTTCACTGTTTGAATCAATCATATTAAAATTATATATCCACTTTCGTAAGGGGAAACAGCCAGAATCTAATACCCTTTTAGTTTTATCGCATACCTGCAAAATATGTTCTATGGAGTCGGATCCAGTAATCATATCATCCACGTAGAAATCCTCATTAATAATGAGTTTGACGTCCGGGTCGTCGCACTCTGCTGCCAATTGTTTCAAACACCTTACAGTAAGAAATGGAGCAGAGGCAGTACCGTATGTAACAGTGTTTAGCTTATAAAATCTTATAGGCTTACAAGCATCGTCACGCCATAATATCATTTGAAGGTCACGTTGATCTTCATGAACTAAACACTGTCTGTAAGCCTTTTCTATATCTGCACACACCACAAATGTGTGCTGCCGAAATCGTAACAGAATAGCCATCAAATCACCTTGTATAGGCGGACCAACCAGTTGTAAATCGTTAAGTGAAATATTAGTACTAGACTTTTGACTACCGTTAAACACCACACGTAACTTCGTGGTGGTGCTATGTTCACGGAAAACACCATGGTGTGGCATGAAATAGTGTGGCTTACCATATGTATCGACCTGAGTCATGTGACCTAAACTTATATACTCATTCATAAAATCAGTATACATCCCTTTGTACTCGGGTGTTTGTTGCAATCGTTTTTCTAGAGCTAAAAAACGTCGTTCAGCTATCGTGAATGAATCGCCTAACGTATCAGGTGAATATTTGAAGGGGATTCTTACACAAAATCTTCCATCAACTGTTCGCGTAGTATTCTTGACAAAGTGAGTTTCGCATTCTATTTCATCATCACTAAGCATATTTTGTTTGGGCAATTCTTCAAGTTCCCAAAACAGTTTTAACTGAGCATCAATAGACTGAGAAAAATTGCAACAAACCATACTATTATTTTCTTTTGGAATATTAGTAGTAATTGGTCCAGATATTATCCACCCTAATTTTGTATTTTGTAAGTATGGACCATTCTGTAAACGCATCTTTCCTTCAATTAACAGGTCCCAAAATGTATCCGCACCTACCAGTATTTCAATTTTTTGACTTTCAAAATAATTGGGATCAGCCAATTGAATATTATTGGGCAACTGTAACTGTAAAATATCACTTTGTATAGTAGTCGGTGGCAATGATGATGTTATCTCTGGTAACACCAAACACTGCAATTGCGTTGAGAATGTAGTGGACAGGGCCTTTATCTCAATGTTACATATCTGTGTACTGTGTGTAACTGAATTTCCAACACCCTTTATGTATATTGTGGACTGTATCGTAGGTTTATTGAGTAAATCGCATAATCGTTTGGTAATGAAACATCTTTCGCTTCCACAGTCGAGTAAAGCACGCACTTTTAGATGCTTACCTTGACCATCGGTTATTTCCACTAAAGCAGTTGACAACAGTACCGGATGCACACTAGATACGCATCGTAAAGTATTATCAGAGTGTGCAGAATGCGCATAGGTACAGCTGTCAATATTAATTGTAGCCGGGTTATCAATACTTGTAGTAGTAATGTTTTCAATAGAGACTGATGGCAGCGCTGTAGTAGTCAATTGATCATTGTGTATTATTGTATGATGCCTTTGATTGCATTTGCGACAAGAACCAAATCTGCAATCTGATAATGAATGTCCTGACCGCAAGCAATTGCAACACAAAGTAAAGTCTTTTATTAATTTTAACTTATCTTGTAAATTAAAATTAATAAACTTTTCACAAGTGTAAATAGGGTGATTGCCATTGCAAGCATAACATGCATGAAATTTCCTTTTGAACTGTTGTTGTGACTTGTTTATGTTGTGTGAAACTGGAGACACATGACAGTGTACCTTAGACATAGGTACTTGTTTGGATGCTTTGTTATTGCTATGTGTTACCAATAGTGTTTCTAACATGTCTGCCCTATCCTTAAGAAACTTAATTAAATGATCTACCTTTATTGTTCCCATTGCATCTTTAGAACTGTCATCACAATTAGAAACAAGTAAAGAGCCTCGAAATTGCTCCCATTCACGTTCTGTGGTGGTATCCAATTTAGAAACAACCATATAGATAATCAGTGTGTCCCAGGATTCCACCGGTTCATTCAGCAACTTTAAAGCCCGTAGATTTTTTAAAATAGTATCAATCAGTTTACGCAAATGAACAGGTGATTCCCTGGCAAGACTTTGTATAGAAAATAGGGCTTTGACATGGTTGTGCACCAGCAGTCTAGTATTGTTGTATCTATTGCAAATTAATTCCCATGCTACAGTGTAATTATTAGAAGAAAACTCTAATGAATCAATAACTAAAGCCGCTACACTTTTTAAAGAAGATTTTAAGTAATGGAATTTTTGTATTGGTGATATATCCTTATTTTCATGAACTAAGGATATAAATGTGTCCCTATACTCTAGCCAGTGTTCATAGGAGCCATCGAAGGCAGGCATAGCTATAGTAGGCAGCTTGACAGTGTGCAAATTGGAGTTAGTAGTAGCAGCAACCTCACCAGTAGACAGAAAACTCTTCGCTTGTGCTATAGTAGTGTAATATAAGCTTTCAAACCCTTCACGCAATTCTAATTGTTGAAAAAGCTCATGCTCAGACATTGAGTATTCTATTTCACTTTGTATTGTATTGAACTCAGTGAAGAATAAAGAAGCACCTTCAATTCGCATTTGTAATTCTGTATGTTTCTTTGGATTTGAAGATACTTCTTGTTTGTTTAGGCTGTTAATGTATTTGGAAAATACTGTCAGTCTACCTCTTATGACACCTCTTTTTTTGTTTAGTACTTGTAATTTTTCATCACTTATAGAGTTTGCACTATTAGGTGATTTTTCGGGGATAACCAACTTACCGGTACTCATCTTGGTGAACAATAGGAATGCAAGAGTACTTACAAATTTTGCAAGTCACCTCCGTGTAGCAGCTAGGTAACCTATCTCATAGGTGGCCGTAAACACGTTATACTGAAATTTTATATACAGAGTTAGCACAGGCAAGCTATGAGCGGAGAAATGATGAATATGTTATCGTTTCCTAAAGGAACTGGTACTGACTTATATTTTTTTCAGTGTCATACATAAGTACAAGTAAATTAAATAAGGTACAGCCTCTTATTAGGCAACGTTGATGTTGTGACACACTTTGTATAAAACATTTTGCCTCAAAATGTATATCGCAGACAGAAATCAAAATCTTTATCACAGACACTGGAATATTGTAGGGATTCCATCCATCCTAGTCTTTAATCCGCATCTATTTTTGTCTTATCAAAGAATTATTTTGATAATCTGAAAGAATACATTTGAATTATTATTATTATCATATCAATTTACATAAAGAATATAGAGACTGCGAAATATTTTTAGACTAAAACAAAAAGACGTAGAATTTATATTTGTGCCACTAGTAAAAACTATTTAACCCATGACGTCAGGACTTTTTCAAGCCCTATTGTAAACAAATCGTTTTACATTTTACACAAAATATCCCGCTATTCTTCATATAAAAGTAATAAATTATGATCAGTTTGAAGAAAAACATGTATTCTACGATATTATTAGGATTTTCAACCAAATTTTTAACCAAAACCATAAAAATATAGCAAGCAAAAATGCAGTCAGGAATAGTAATCAATTACCTGTGAAATGTTTACTTATTCGTTGTATTACGATTTGTAACATCACATGCACTTATTGCACAAGCCACCATAATGGAACAATAATATTTTATATTATAAATTTGAGATCGTGCTAAATTATTATGATTTACTTTGACAGTAAACAGACCGCGAGGCAGCGTTGCAGTGGCTAATGTCAAAAGTGATGCAGAATAAAAAAAAAGAATTTTATCTCTGCCTCTGTTGCACTCGTGCAGTTTGTATTTGATTAGAACTTCTCCTTCCCACGCTATGTTCATCTTTTTGAACGTAGTGAAAAAAATCTTAAATCTATGGTTAGTATCGCGTCGATTCCCCGAACAAATTTTTCGTGGCACTTTTGCGGGGTGCGGGAGGCGAAGTAAACACACACAGATACACTTTCACGCATACCCACACTATAATAAACTCGCAACACATTCAAAAATACACGCACACTAATAAAGAATGACCTGACCATATGACCAAAAATTTGGCAGAGGGGGTTAGCGCATCATGCTCTCTCCCGGCACACTAAGCAGCCAATCAGATAGCTCCTTAGAGGAAGAAAACAATAGAGGGCTGGACACTTTCTTTCTCATTCACGCAAGAAAAGAATGCGTTTATGTAGGTTACGTGTGATAGAAAGAAACAGTGTATATGATTTTTTGTCCCTCAGCATGTGTTCGATTTTTCCGCGCTGTGGGTGCGAAACAAATTTGACGTTTGCTCCCACTTTGCTGCGTGACAATTTTATCGTGGTTTTAATATTATATAAATAACTTAAAATTCAATAAAAAACTAACTGTGACATTACTGTGTGTTGTGGAAATCCTATAAGAATCGTGCAGTGCAGTATTATAGGCTGTAAAAGTGACAGTGAACGTAAAATTAGTGGAGTATCGTTTCACAGGTAAACGTGAATTATTATGGCCAATTTAGAGATTACATTTAGAAACTAATACATGTAAACGGCTTATTTAGATCTTATTGCTCTAAATTAGTTACTATTTTACTTGAAAGTTACGTGTAAGATCGATAAATTCTTGTTTTTCATCCATAACCTAAAATTTTCAGTTTATTGATCGCCATTATCAGTGTTGCCAGTGTGGAATAAAAAGAGAGACTACCATAAATAAGTGGTAAATTATTATTAAGTGCATCATACACGATCCCACATGCTGGGTGCATCGAAGAATTTCTCAGATTTCCCGAATTTATTTTTATGATTTCCTGAAAATATGGATATTTGTATACTGTGGATAGCAGCAACAAAAATAATTAATTAGGTTGCTAAAAGTTATTCCCGAATGCTTAAATATTCAGAAATAACGTAAGCGCTCAAGTAATTCATCCAAGGCTGCGCAGGACGTATTCATTCGTTATTTATAGGCACAATGGTCATTGTACTTTTGCTATATGCATGTTGTTTAAATATATGTATGTATGTTGTTGGTTACAATTTATTGGTAAATTTGTCTGAATTATAAATAAATAGTACCGACGTTGAATAGTTTGTTTCATTTGCCCCCCTATTATGTACCTATCTCGTTTGACAACTAAAGTGATGATCAATAAAGCAAAGTGACTATTAAATAACTATCAAATGATTCATTTGGTATTGCCTAACTTGAATCACCAATAAATACCAAACACACTTTCAGTAGACATCAAAGTTTGGTGGACAACTGAAGCTTGATAGTCACTTTGCTTTATTGATCATCACTTTTTTTTTGTAGGAATAGTACTGTTTCACCGGACAAGAGGGCGAGCGCTTAAAGCGCGCCAGCCAGAAAGGTTTGGGTAGCGACTAGCACGAGGGCACCTCAGGGAGGCACGGCCTCGGCTTGGGCTGCCGCTTAGAGAAAATGAGTTTACCACCGGTTCACAACGCGCCCCCGCTGAGAAGAACCGGCAAGAAACTCAGCGAGGGGATGCATGTCGAGGTCGCATGCGTACGGATCCCTTCGGCCTCGCCGGCGAGACCGGTGTCTGTGTGTTGATGTGTTTACGACTCTTGACATCGTTGTCGGTGTTGGTGTTGTGTCATGGTCCAGGAGGACGGACATTGGGTCGGGTGGGTCGAGCAGTACATGCCGCGGACGGCGGCGATGTACGGCTGTTCGATGATCTGAGGGACCTGGCCGCTGCCCAATAGGACATGGGTTTTTTAAAATATGTATTTATACAGTTTACAAGTATTTGTAATCATTTATCTGGTTACCTTACTAAAGGATCTGCGTAGATTGAGATCAGGTGGTCATTGGTCAAGCGTAGATTGTCCCAAGATACTAGTACTATAGATTTGTATATTGGAGAAATTTACTAAAACTTACCCGGTAAATGGCCATAGTATGTATTATATTAAGTTATAAGAAAGCCAATTTTTGCCTACCTCTCTGGGAAATAGCATATTATTGTTTTTATCTCTTAACTTTTTTGTATGAGGCTAATAATTATCTACAGCTCTTAGCCACTTTAATCACCACGTGATATCACATAGATTAAGACGATATAATGTAAGAAAAGTAAATGTTGTGTCAAAAAAGTGGTTTTTGGTTAGGAAAGAAAATATAATTTACAACAACCTCCGTATTTGCTTTACATAAAGGGTAAAATTTCCCTTACGTGGCAACTCTAAATTTAGTATGTACTTATTTTTCTGTCCTTATCGGCGGCACGCTTGGTATATGTCTGTATTATATTCTGTCTACGGATAGCTCAAACCATAGATGATATTTATTATACTGAGATAGATGCGCAACTCAAGCTTTCAATTTTATAATTTGAAGTATTTTGAAGGTCTGTTTGCTAGATGGCACAACACTACACGTTTTACCAAATTAAAGAGAATTCATTCTAAATATTTATGTAATTGGTATTCTGTCCTGCCTCTATGCGCGTTATGCATTATTTTTAACCGACTTCAAAAAAGGAGGTTCTCAATTCGTCTGTATATATATATTTTTTTTTATGTATGTTCGCGTATAACTCTGGCAATTATGAACCGATTTGAAAAAATCTTTCTTCCATCCATTCTTCAATCCATTGATTGGGTCCCATAAAAAAATTATTGCTTAGTAATAAGTAGTTCCTGAAAAAACAAGAAAGGTGACTGCGCACTGAGAGCTGGAGGAAAGCCTATATAGATGACTTTTTTGTCGCTTTTTAAGGACAAAAATGGTCATAACTCTGGCAAATATTTACCAATTTCAATGATTCTTTTTTTATTCAAAAGAAGAAACCACTGTAATGAATCTGTATGAAATTTATCACAACCGGATAAGAACTTCCTGGAAGACCATGAACGATGAGGAGGAATTTATATGGTAAAAACCATAAAACTGATGTTCTCCATTACATTGCTCTGATAATTATGAACCGATTTCGATGATTCTTTTTTTATTCGAGAGAGTAAACTACTATGATGATTCCATGCAAATTTCATTACGACCGGATATTTTTTTCCGAAGAAACATGAATTATGTAAAACTATGTAGACGATAATGTGATCATAACCTACCTAGATCATTTTACGGTCTTCGATGGTTCAATCTTTATATATGAAAATATCACTAAAAAGTTTAAAATAAAATCTTTAAAAAAAAAAATTGAACCGACTTCAATATCACTGAAAAGTATAAAATAATTTAAATATTATTGAAGTTGGTGCCAAATATACCCAGCAGGTACGCTAACACCAACTTCTATAATATTTAAATTATTTTATACTTTTCAGTGATATTGAAGTCGGTTCAATTTTGTTTTTTTAAAGATTTTATCAGATGTGAAGTGAAACGTATGGATCATACAAAGTACTCTGTGGCATGGATGTAATCATGATGTAATCTTGGAGGAAGGAATGGATGTAATCTTGGAGGAAGTGGATGTAATCTAATCCAGGCCGTCGACACTGCCTAGAAACCGATATTTGTGTGGAATTATGAACGTACCTTATTAGAAATAATGGCACTAATTAGGTAGGCAATATAAAGTTACCAAATTAAAATGACTGCTAATACGTATTGGCTTCAACTGTATGAAGTTCTGTTTTAATTTGGACATATTATATTATAATACGAATATGTTATTTTTAACCGACTTCAAAAAAAAGGAGGAGGTTATCAATTCGGTTGTGATTTTTTTTTTTTAATGTTTGTTACCTCAGAACTCTGTCGTTTACGAACCGATTTGGAAAATTATTTTTTTTAATTGAAAGGGTATGCTTCCAGATTGGTCCCATTTTTTTCAAAATCAAGTTCTGATGATGGGAACTGAGGACATGAGTAACTGAGGGAACTCCCTAAATATTATAGGCATACATATAGCGTTTTTGGTATTTTTAGAAACTAGTCAAGCATTTTCATTCAGAAAGTATCATTTGGTGAAGTTAATCTGATGAAGAAGGCCATAGATGGCCACCGGAACTCTGTAATAAAATTAACAATCCATCCTATCCTAGCCGTGCCTACTAAATGTAGAACTACCGAATTTGGACTCGATGGATAGTTCTCGACGAGTAGTTGCTAGAAAAATGGGAATCAGGGTCTGATGGTGGAGCAGGAAGGTTGTCACGGGATCTCTGCACCAATAAACGTAGATCCGCCGAGTTTGGGCTCGTTGGGTAGCTCTCGATGAGTAGTTGCTAGAAAAATGGTGATCAGCGTCTGATGATGGAGCAAGAAGGTCGTCACGGGATCTCGGCACCAATAAACATAGACCCACCGAGTTTGGGTTCGTTGGGTAGCTCTCGACGAGTAGTTGCTAGAAAAATGGTGATCAGGGTCTGACGATGGAGCAAGAAGGTGGACACGGGTTCTCGGCACAAATAAATGTAGACCCACCGAGCTTGCAGTCCATGGTTCTCGAGAACTACGAGTATAACACCTAGATATCTTCGGTTTATGGCAATTGGTTAGTTTTATTAAGATATTGTCACATCTACATTTTTTTTAAATTTTGCTTAAGCTTATATTTTAGTGATGGTCCATAGTTGTGTTATGTAGTGGGTGTTTTGAAAATAAATATTAAACTGGCTGTTTGTAAGAATAAAATATAAGTTGTTAAAAGTTAACCTAATAATACACCAAGGGAACCACTAAAAAGAATAAAATAAAAATATTTTTTACAAAAAAAAGAACCGCCTTCAAAATGCAACTAAAAAGCCTGAAATAATTTCTAAGAATTAGTGGTTTTTACATCTACATTGTTGGACTTGGACTACAACATATTATAAATACATATTACTATCGAAGTCGGTGCCTAACGTCTAGCAAATACTTACAAGGGCAGTAGATACCTAACTGTTTTCCAGTTTGGCGACGTCTTTGATAGTAATATGTATTTATAATTTTTGTAGTCCAAGTCCACACACACTCGAAAAATATAGCCCTCCTTCTGAGGAGGGCTATATTTTTCGAGTGTGTGTATGTATGTTTTTATTTGTAGTTGTTTTTTGTACTTTTATAATATTATGCTTTTTTCTTCAGATGGGTGAATTTAATTGGAAATGAAGACTTGTTGTATTTATCCATACAAAGATATGGCACAACGTGTTATCAGGATTAAGAATAACTAATACAGCATATAAATAAACATATATACACACATCAAAAGTGGCTAGGGATCAAGCATTTTTGGGCAAAAAAATGGGCAGAAGAACAATGGCGTTTCGTGTGCTTTTCTGATGAGTCTCGTTTTGGTATGAGACCGGATACAAGACGTATACGACACTGGAGAACCCCTGGACGCCAACAGCGATTAAAATCCTGCCAGGAAGTCCATCCTTATAGTGGTGGAACCATCATGGTATGGGCGGGTATTTGGATCGGCGGAAGAACTGAGTTGATTTGGATCAGAGGCAACCTCAACGCTCAAATTTATGCTGAGACGATTGTATCAGACGTCATCGTTCCTCTACAAGTGCAAATCGGTCCCTTATTTCAGTTAATGCATGATAATGCACGACCGCACACCGCAAGAGTTGTAAGACAGACTCTCGCCGCAGCTAACATCAATGTCCTGCCCTGGCCTGCTCAGTCGCCAGACTTGAACCCGATTGAGCATGCATGGGATATGCTACAGAGAAGAGCTCTGCCGAATATGGAGGGTATCCAGTCGCAAGAAGACCTTTTTTTGTTGTTGCAACGAACATGGGCGGCCATTCCACAGCGTGATTTGGATGAACTCATTTTGAGTATGCCAAACCGATGTTCTTGTGTTGTTAGTGTTCGCGGTAGAAACACGGATTATTAATTGTTTAAGTTACCCAATAAAATTTTAAAGAAAACTGTTATTTCAGTCTTTTTTTCGAACTTTTGTGTTAGTGGTTCAAATGTCAAAAATCCCTTTATTAGGAAAATGGCAAATTTCTTTATTAATGCAAAGGTGACTTGGTTTATCGTTACTGTGACAAACGAAAACACTTTATTTGATGAATCCTTAAAGAAAATTTTAATTAATATCAATCAGGAGAAAAGTTATTGCAAAAATATATGTTGATCCCTAGACACTTTTGATGTGTGTAGTATGGCGATGGTCCATTGTGAATCGAATTTTGAGATTAATGATCGTAAATCATTCAAAAATCATAAATATTTGTTAAAAATTGTTTAATTTCATTTTGAAAACATAGTTATTGTACATAAGTAACTTTGCGTGAATTAAACTTACCAATAAACACACCCGTATATTGTGTTCTTTCATTTTCATCGATATCGATAGACAAACATACTAAGGGGTGGCAAGCCCTAGTGGTATACAAACTTCAAAAACAAATGGCAGGTTTGCCAACTGGTAGCTTAGAGGAGATACCACTGGAGAGAGCATGATGCGCTAACCCCCTCTGCCAAATTTTTGGTCATATGGTCAGGTCATTCTTTATTTGTGTGCGTGTATTTTTGAATGTGTTGCGAGTTTATTATAGTGTGGGTATGCGTGAAAGTGTATCTGTGTGTGTTTACTTCGCCTCCCGCACTCCGCAAAAGTGGCACGAAAAATTTGTTCGGGGAATCGACGCGATACTAACTCCTTTGGTACTTTCTCTGAGACTGGTAGCCATTAAATTTTATGTTTGTTAAGTTAGGAAAAGTACGTTCATAATTCGATTCAGGGGCTTGTATGGGAGTGCCGACTCTTATACGTAGTGTTAAATCCTCTTTGATCTAATCTATAGACTCCGTTCTATAGACTACGCGATATCTTCTCGTCCAAAATACCGCAGTGCCTGAAGACGAAGGTTTTTAACCAGTGTGTGTTGCCAGTGATGACATATGGTACTGAGACGTGGTCTCTAACGGCTGGCCTTTTAGAAAAGTTCAGAGTCACACAACGAGCCATGGAGAGAGCTATGCTCGGAGTTTCTTTGCGCGACAGAATCCGAAATGTGGAGATTCGCCGAAGAACTAAGGTCACCGACATAGCTCTCAGAATCTGCAAGTTGAAGTGGCAATGGGCAGGCCACATCGCTCGAAGAACCGATAACCGTTGGGGAAGAAAGGTTCTCGAGTGGCGACCACGAACCGGAAGACGCAGCGTTGGCAGGCCTCCCACTAGGTGGACAGACGACATTGTGCGCGTCGCAGGTAACCGGTGGATGCAAATAGCCAATTGTCGTTCATTGTGGCGTTCTAAGGGGGAGGCCTATGTTCAGCAGTGGACGTCTTCCGGCTGATGATGATGATGATGATGATAGACTCCGTAGACACAATCATAGATTTAAGATTTTTTTCACTACGGACACAATACATGTTTCTTGACCTACTAGCTTCATGCATGTTTCTTTCTCTACTCCTTGTTTTTTTTCTGTGTTCACTGAGGGTGCGTTCCACTAAGCGCCCACAACGATCTAAATGCTTCTTTAGAGCGCGTTTCACTTGACGTTCACAACGATCACGCTAACGCCCGCAGTTTTTCCCGTTCCACTAGCTTGTGAGCGTTACGATCGTAAACTCAAGTGGAATTGATTATAGAGCGTTTTGAGCGTGGAAGTAAATAAACAAACGGTGAGTTATTAAAAAGAAAGCAAAAGATTTAAGAGGTTATGTTACAATCTGTAAGCCTTGAAAATAAACTAAATAATTATTAGCTAGATCGATTTATATTGAAAAAAAATATATATATTGAATATTAGTGGTGTATTTAATTAATTTGCTGTTAAGTTAATAAGCGGATAAGTTCAAATGTAATTAAACTGTCTTTTGAGAAACATTAACTTCTACTAAAATATCTCATTCCGCATGAAATAACTTAAGTTTCACGGTCGCCACCTTTGATGCTTTGAGTTTTGAAAATGTCACTAATATTCTCAACGATCACTTCGACCCACCTTTTTAGATGGGTCGTCATGAGCTTCACGTGAGCGTAAGTCATGACGTCATGAGTGCGTTCCACTTGGCGCCCACAACGATCACGCTCACGATCCTAGTTTTTCCCGTTCACCGTTTGTATTATTAAGCTCCACGCTCAAAACGCTTTCCATTCCACTTGAGTTTACGACAGTAACGCTCACAAGCAAGTGGAACGGGAAAAGCTGCGGTCGTGCGGAGAGAGCGTGATCGATCAATCATTGTGAACGCTTAGTGGAACGCACCCTGAATGTCTGCTTTGACTGACATTTGTTTGGTGACTGACTGTCGACTGACAGATAGTGACAACACGTCGAAAATGGCTGACTCTGGGCCCAGTAAAAGTGATATTGAAGCGATTTTTCAAAGATTACGAGCAATTCCAGCGAATAAAGTGGGTATCGCAAGACACATTTGATGTAGGGGTATTCATGTTGATTGATAATTTACCACGGCTTCGTGTGTGCAGGTATGTTTCGACTGCAACGCGAAGAACCCTACGTGGTCCTCGGTGACGTACGGTGTGTTCATCTGCCTCGACTGCTCGGCGGTGCACCGCAGCCTCGGCGTGCACCTGACCTTCGTGCGCTCCACGCAGCTCGACACCAACTGGACGTGGAAACAGCTGAGGAACATGCAACTGGGCGGGAACGTTAATGCTGTGAGCTCCACACTTGCTGTTGTTGCAATATGTTTTCGCTTCGTGTACAATTTGTATGAGCTATTACTTGTATTTATAGCAAGTCGGTGGCAAGACAAGCAGGATGTCTGCCTGATGGTAAGCGACACGCTTGCCTATGGATTCACAGTCCAATACCACCCGTCGCATAAGACTTTAGTTATTAAATATCTTGAGCCTGGTCAGCTGCAGTACCCTAAACACAGCAATGTTAAAACATTATCTAGATAGTCACTTGCACAAGGACCTAGTGATTACATCACATTGCATCATTTATTTTAAAATACGGTTCGACATCTTCCTTCAATTTCAGTCTGAAACCATACATGGTAATATGGTGCTTAAATCCATATAATATATGGTTTGTTGTAAATAGTGAAATCTTTTATATACACTTAGAGCTGTGAGTCACATTAGGTAGGTATAGGTAAAACGGGCTGGTTTCCGCAACTCCACGTCAAAGCGCGTATTTTGCGTGCGGCACATTAGGTATTGTAGTTCCAAATTACAATTATTAATCTCTGCACAGTCCCAATTTATTAAACAGGTTTTTTGTCTCACTCAGACACAGTTTTTCCGTACACATGGGCTGGCCACTGAAGATGCTCGGCAGAAGTACAGCTCACGAGTGGCACAGATGTACCGTGACAAGTTGAATGCCATGTCTGAACAGGCTATGAAGACATATGGCACCAAGGTGAGCTAGATTAACTTTTATTTGTACAGTACATAATACTGGCTCTGCATAGTTTGGGATCAGATCACCGTGTGTGAATTGTCCCAGGATATTATTATTATTATTATTATTTGTAGATTTATGATTAAACTGGGAATAGTTTTCTATCACTACCTTACATCATCATCAGCAGCCTATAGCCGTCATCTGCTGAGCTAAGGCCTCTCCCTTACAAGGGAGGAGGTGCCATAATCCCCACGCATGGCGGGCGGCTTGGGGACCTTACATAAAAAGTCTAAATACTTTTTTAAAATAAATGCATGGCGATAGTATTTAAATGTATGTATTTATGTATGTCTTACATTCTTATCTCATATACTTATATTCTCTACCTAAATGGCTTAAATTCAAAATATCTCACTATGTATATGCCCTATGAAAGCAATGGCTAACTAAGGCTAAGGAGACTTACACAACATTTCTTTTCACAAACTACCACTAGCTAAGAAGATGTAGCCACTGAAACGATCCAGCTAGAAATGTGGAAGTTTGGGTTAACATTTTTTTTCATCATGAATCATCATTTTCATTATCAGCAGCCGAAACATCCACTGCTGAACAAAGGCCTTTCCCTTAGAAGGGAGGGGTTGCCATAATCCCCACGTTTGGCAGGCGGCTTGGAGATCGCAGTATAGGTGGTAGGTAATCCAATAAAAAGATGCTGCTGCCCGTCTTCTTGTTTTCCCCTAGTCGCCTCTTACGCACACCCAACGGGAGGTGATGGGAGGGTGCTAGTCTTACAGCCTGGTAGACACACCATCATTTAGTTTTGAAATCCCTTTGGTTCATACTTGTTTGTTCTTTTGTAGTAAATTTATGTTTTGTAACATTAATATTGCAGCGTTGGGTAAGTTGTTTTATGTTCCTACAATTATTTCTTTTTAACCCAAAATGCAAAAACAAGGGGTGTTATAAATTTGACACCTATGTTTATGGCATCATAGCTTCCATACAAACACACTATTAATATGAATGCAATCTATACATGCTGCCCCTGGAGTCATGCGCAAGCTTTTACAGTACAAATCAGCTCTTGATAATCAAAATAAATGTAAATTTTTGATCTAAATATTATTATGTTGTACCCAACTTGTAATGTCAATCTGATAACTGAGAGTGGAAGACCACTTACCTCGTCATCATCCGCGGTAGTTATCAAAGACGCGGCGTGAAGTCACTGTCATAGTGACAATCTATACTTATAATAAAACTGTAACAGATTCTGTACATTGAAGATATTTTGAAAATAAAAATAATTTTTACAAAAAAAAGAACCGCCTTCAAAGTGCAACTAAAAAGCCTGAAATAATTTCTAAGAATTTGTGGTTTTTACATCTACATTGTTGGACTTGGACTACAACATATTATAAATACATATTACTATCAAAGACGGCGCCAAACTGGAAAACAGTTAGGTACCTACTGCCCTTGTAAGTATTTGCTAGACGTTAGGCGCCGACTTCGATAGTAATATGTATTTATAATATGTTGTAGTCCAAGTCCAACAATGTAGATGTAAAAACCACAAATTCTTAGAAATTATTTCAGGCTTTTTAGTTGCACTTTGAAGGCGGTTCTTTTTTTTGTAAAAATTATTTTTATTTTATTCTTTTTAGTGGTTTCTTGGTGTATTATTAGGTTAACTTTTAACAACTTATATTTTATTCTGACAAACAGCCAGTTTAATATTTATTTTAAAAACACCCACTACATAACACAACTATGGTCCATCACTAAAATATAAGCTTAAGCAAAAATTTTTAAAAATGTAGATGTGACAATATCTTAATAAAACTAACCAATTGCCATAAACCGAAGATATCTAGGTCTAACCAGGGACTGCAAGCTCGGTGGGTCTACATTTGTTTGTGCCGAGAACCCGTGTCCACCTTCTTACTCCATCGTCAGACCCTGATCACCATTTTTCTAACAACTACTCATCGATAGCTACCCAACGAGCCCAAACTCGGCGGATCTACGTTTATTGGTGCAGTGATCCCGTGACGACCTTCCTGCTCCATCATCAGACCATGATTACCATTTTTCTAGCAACTACTCGTCGAGACCTATCCAACAAGTCCAAATTCGGTAGGTCTACGTTTGTTGGTGCCGAGATACCGTGACGACCTTCCTGCTCCATTATCAGACCTTGATCACCATTGTTCTAGCAACTACTCGTCGAGAGCTACCCAACGAACCCAAACTCGGTGGGTCTATGTTTATTGGTGCCGAGATCCCGTGCCGACCTTCTTGCTCCATCATCAGACGCTGATCACCATTTTTCTAGCAACTACTCATCGAGAGCTACCCAACGAGCCCAAACTCGGCGGATCTACGTTTATTGGTGCAGAGATCCCGTGACAACCTTCCTGCTCCACCATCAGACCCTGATTTCCATTTTTCTAGCAACTACTCGTCGAGAACTATCCATCGAGTCCAAATTCGGTAGTTCTACGTTTAGTAGGCACGGCTAGGATAGGATGGATTGTTAATTTTATTACAGAGTTCCGGTGGCCATCTATGGCCTTCTTCATCAGATCTACTTCACCAAATGATACTTTCTGAATGAAAATGCTTGACTAGTTTCTAAAAATACCAAAAACGCTATATGTATGCCTATAATATTTAAGGAGTTCCCTCAGTTACTCATGGTTCACATCATCAGAACTTGATTTTGAAAAAAATGGGACCAATCTGGAAGCATATCCTTTCAATTAAAAAAATAATTTTCCAAATCGGTTCGTAAACGACAGAGTTCTGAGGTAACAAACATAAAAAAAAAAATAATAAAAAAAAACATACAACCGAATTGATAACCTCCTCCTTTTTTTTTGAAGTCGGTTAATTATGTTTGGAGGGCATTCTATAAACGATACTGTTGTGTATAAATATGTGGGTACTTGCTAAATATTATTGGATAAAATAATATTAGTTAAGTCATTGTTCTGCTACTTAGCACAATACACGTATTTACTTAATAACCGTGTTTTATTGGACATAATAGTGGCGACGTGCGTAAATTATAAACAATGGAGCGTAAATCAGTGAAATTTCATGAATTCAATCCGCAAAGTGACAATTGGGACAATTATATTGACCGATTAAAATACTGTTTCGAGGCGAATGGAATCATCGTGGACGCCGTCAAAAGGGCGAACTTTTATACAATTTGTGGTGCACAAGTGTTTGAGACATTATTGGCGTTAATCACACCTAAAAAATCATGTGATGTGACTTTCAATGAAATCGTGACAATCCTAACCAAACACTACAGTCCTAAGCCTAATGAGATTTCGGTGTCATATAAATTCTACAAACGTAATCAAAGGGAAGGTGAATCAGCATCAGAGTATATCGCGGAACTCAGAAAAATAAGTGCCGGTTGTAACTTTACGGACTTAGAGCGTATGTTACGCGACCGACTCGTGTGCGGCATGAACGATCACAAGTTACAGTACGAACTGTTGAAAAGAGACACGTTAGTGTATACAGATGTCGTGGACGCTATGATGTCTTCGGAAAGTGCGGGGAGGGATGCCCGAATGATGCAGGGCGCGTCCTATGCTGCTGCTAATACCTATAACGGAGCGTCACCATCTGGTTCGTCGGTAACGGCACCTGCCCATGAACCGATGGACATTAACGCCGTGCAATCTAAAACCGGGGTTCGGTTGTGCTATAGATGTGGTGATCGTCACGGAGGCGAGTGTCGGTTCATCAACGCAATTTGTAATTTTTGTAAGAAAAAAGGACACATAGAAAAAATATGTACCGCTAAAAAAAGAAACCGGACAGGAAAGGTGAATTACGCAGAAGGCGATTCGGATATACAGCTTAACGGTATTTATAACATGGAAAATTCAACAATACGTGTGCCAGCGTACAAAGTCAAACTGATGCTGAACGACGTACCAGTGATGATGGAGGTGGACTCTGGCGCCGTGTTCTCTCTCGTGAACGAGCGCACCTGGACGCAGATACGCGGTCACAGCGCCCTCGATACGTTACGCAACAGGCTTCGTACATGGAACGACTCGCCGGTGCAAGTACTGGGACAGGCAACCGTGCGAGTTCAGTATAAAGACATTAAGTGTAATTTAGCTGTCGTAGTAGCTAGAGGCTCAGGACCTAATTTGTTAGGACGTAATTGGTTTGAAGCACTCGGCATATTATTAAATGTTAACTTGATTACTGACACAGACATGACAATGCTGGACAGGGTAGTGGAGAAACACGGTGAGGTATTTAAAGAGGGCCTAGGTACATATAGAGGGGATCCTGTCGCGATAACACTGAAAGAAAATGTTTCGCCTAAATTTTTAAAAGCCAGACCAGTTCCATACGCAATAAAAGAGAGAGTAGAAAAGGAAATTGATCGTTTGGTTGAGGAAGGAGTTCTTCGCTCAGTATCTTTTTCGGAGTGGGCTACACCAGTGGTCCCTATTGTTAAGCGAAACGGTGACATACGTTTGTGCGGTGACTACCGCAGTACTGTTAATCAGGCTACAGAGTCGGACACATATCCGATGCCTACAGCCAGTGAAATCTTCGCCCTGATTGCAGGTGGTCAATTTTACACAACGCTTGACCTTGACAGAGCCTATACACAAGTTGTGGTTACAGATGATACTGCTAGGTTATTGACCTTAAATACGTGCAAAGGCTTGTATTCTGTGCACAGATTAGCGTTCGGTGTAAAGGCGTGCCCAGGAATCTTTCAGCGATTGATGACAGCGCTCCTAGCTGGCGTGCAGGGCGTCGCAGTCCTGATTGATGACGTCATCATCAGCGGCCGCACCATGACTGAGATGGCACAGCGTCTTGACATCGTGTTGGAACGAATTAAAAAAGAAGGTTTGCGTCTGAACAAAAGTAAGTGCAAAATTGCTAAAGAACGTGTAGAATTCGTAGGATTCGTTATCGACGCTGATGGTATTCATCCTGCCCCTAGCAAGGTTGAATCGATACTTAATACGCCTGAGCCTAAAAATGTTCAACAGTTGCAGGCATTTCTTGGTTTGTATAACTTTTATGAGAGGTTCATACCTCACAAAGCAACTATACTTGAGCCTCTACACAGACTTCTTGACAAGTCGCGATCTTGGCAATGGACTGATCGTGAGCAAAGTAGCTTTGATACAGCTAAGCGCTTGCTGTCATCTGAGTTGACACTGGTTCATTATGATTTGAAGAAGCCGTTGGTACTTACCTGCGATAGTTCAGAGTATGGTGTCGGCGCCGTATTATCACACGTCATGGAGGACGGCTCAGAGCGACCTATCGCTATGAGCTCCAGAACGTTACACATTCATGAAAGGCGCTACTCTCAACTAGACAAAGAAGCGGCTGCCATAATTTTTGGGGTAGTTAAATTTCATAACTATTTAATGGGCAGATCGTTCACGATAGTGACCGATCATAAGCCCCTTCTCGGAATTTTTGACCCTAAACGTCCGATTCCTGCCGTTTTATCTCCTCGATTGACCAGAATTGCATTAGTACTTACTTCACACAGTTACAGCATTATGTACAAGCCAGGACGGCAGATTGGACACGCGGATAGTTTGAGTCGATGGCCGCAGCCAGTACCAAATGAGCCGGAACAAAAACTATGCGACGTTTTGCTCATGGCTGAGACACCTACTGATTTTCCGGTTGACATTGACCTGATGGCCACAACTACAAAGAAGGATAGGATTTTATCACGGGTGAGTGCTTATATATTAAGCGGCTGGCCCACTAAAGTGACAGATAATGAGCTGCGTTCTTACTGGCTTCACCGGTCAGAACTTTCTATGCACGAGGATTGTATTCTACTCGGATGTCGGGTAGTCGTGCCACCGTCGCTGCGTGAACCCATTCTTAGAGCTTTACATAAGACTCACAGTGGTATTGTGCAGACAAAAGCACTTGCCAGAAGCTATGTTTGGTGGCCACAATTAAACGAGGACATAGAAACATTAGTAGGCGGATGCGACAAATGTTTACAGAATAGACACATGCCTCCAAGGACAAGCTGTGAGTGGATCACGCCTACCAAGCCATGGTCTCGTTTAAATATAGATTTTGCTGGTCCGTATCAAAATAAAACCTTTTTAATTGTGGTAGATGCCTTTTCAAGGTGGCCTGAAGTATTTCTTGTAAATAATATGACTTCTACTACAGTAATACGGCATCTTAGAAGTATATTCGCTACGCATGGACTGTGCGAGACATTGGTCTCAGACAATGGAACACCATTTGTGTCAACAGAAATGAAACAATTTCTTGAGGCAAATAAAATAAAACATGTCACCACTGCACCATATCATCCAGCCACTAATGGCTTAGCGGAAAGGATGGTGCAGACTGTTAAAGATAAGTTGCGCAAACTAGATGATATTCCTTGGGATATTAAGATTCCTAACATGCTACTAGGTCTTCGGACAACTCCTTGCGCAGCAACAAATAAGAGTCCTGCTGAACTGCTAATGAACAGGAGGTTACATACTCTTTTAGATACTATTCATCCAGATAGACGGCAACAAGACAGAAAGGCTAAACAAATTACAACAAACACTCAAAAAGTAAATAGGAATACAAATGTAGGTGAGTCTGTGATGTATAGAAACTATGGTAGTGGATCTCGATGGCTGCCAGGTACAGTGGTCCAAAGAAATGGGCCATCCAATTATGAAGTGTCTACAGGAGATGGTAACATTGTACATAGACATATTGATCAAATTATTAAGAAAAAACAGACCGATGAAGGGAAAGAAATACAAAGGGAGGAAAGAGTGAGATCTGAGATTGAAGAATGTGATGAAAGTGGAAATAAGGAGGTAATGAAGGATAGTGATAGTCAAGAGGTAATAGAAATACCTAGTCAAGAAAAATGGGCTGAAATGCTAGGGATTCCCACTAATTCAGAAGTAAGCTTTTCCGGGGGGAAACTTAAGAATAGACTGAATATACATACCAAGACACCATATGACCGACCTTATGGTAATAATAATTTCATGGCCTAATTTCTACTATTACATTGTTTGTATTGTTGTTAAATATATGTGTACTGATTAACGGTTCTTTGTTGTACTTATTACATAGTAGGAGTTATTGAGTTACTGTTTGTTTTTGTTTTTATTTGTTAGATGTTTATATTAGTTGTGTAAAGATAAGTGTTATACATACTTGGGGGAAAGGTATGTTGTGTATAAATATGTGGGTACTTGCTAAATATTATTGGATAAAATAATATTAGTTAAGTCATTGTTTTGCTACTTAGCACAATACACGTATTTACTTAATAACCGTGTTTTATTGGACATAATAGATACTGAAGGCAAAAATGTATTTTTTTAAATTTTTGTCTGTCTGTCTGTCTGTATCTCGGCTGAGCATCACGTCGAAACTACTGGATGGAATGAAACGAAACTTGGCATGATTTGAGTTAATACTCCGAGGTAGGACATAGGATACTTTTTAACCCGACATTCCAGACGGTTCCCTTGGGAGAGTGGACTAAAGTCAAAATGTGTACTTGGTTGTACGCTTGCTCCGATTTTAATAATTTTTCATTATAATTATAATAAATATTTGTAAGGGAACACTCATAGACAGTTGTTAACAATGTTTGGAAATCGCTCAGGTTAAGCAACGTTAGGTAAGGTCATTAAATAGATGGGTGACCGCTTAAAAACGTCTCCGTGCTTCGGAGGGCAAGTACAAATTGGGTCCAAGATTTTAACCGACTTTAAAAAAGGAGGTTTTGTATTCTATGCGAATGTTATATTATTGAAAGTTTAGTTAACGTAAATACAGCGCGGGCGGAGCTGCGTGGGTCAGCTAGTTTATAATATAAAGAAACAATGCCGCCACTGCACATCTCAATTATAGTTCCCTAAACATTTTTCCAAATAGCCACTGTAATAGTATGTAGTTAGTTGTTTAGTATCTAGTTAATTATTAAATAATTTTGATTAAAGTAACATAAATAGCTAATGTTATTGTTATTTTTCAAGCGATGTGCCTTTGTGAACATCTGTTTATGTTTTTGTAGAGATTGTCCATTATTATATGAATGCAGCTACACCTGGAGGCGGCGGCGCCGGAGCCCCGCGAGAGCAAGGAGGCCGAGGTAGACTGGTTCGCGCAGCACGCCGACCCCACTAACACTAGCCAGCATGCGTTCACTGCACAGGTAACACACATCGCACGCACACACACACACACCACTCACTACTACCGCGCCATCATAACATAACCTTTGATTATATATACGTCTAGATACCTAATAGTCTTGTAACGTTACGTTCATAAGCATCACAACCTCATAATTCGTGTGTGCGTGCAGGCCTCGTTGTACACTCGCGTCATCTGTGGTTGTGTGCGTGTTTGGGGATCTCCAGTTATAAATATTTTTCCCATAAATAGCGATAGCGTTGTGGGCTATGCATTGATATGAACTGTGTAAATGTGTAATAATAAAATAAATTGAAATTGAAATTGAAACTGAAATTGCAACTGAAATTGCAACTGAAACTGAAACTGAAATGGAAATTGAAATGGAAATGGAAATTGAAATTGAAATTGAAATTGAAATTGAAATTGAAATTAAAATTAAACTAAATTAAATTAAATGGCGTGTCCCTTACCATCAGGTGGACGTCTTATTTGCCTTAATTTATAAAAAAAAATATAAATTATTTTAATTGATTTATTTAATGTTTTAGTCAGTACCGTATTACGTTTCATTGAATTCATTTTTAACCGACTTCAAAAAAGGAGGTTCTGTATTCGACGCGTATGTATGTAATATTAATAGAAATGCGTAATATTCATATATGTTAGTCTATGTGGGCTTCTAAACAAATTTACCAAATTTCACGAGTGTATGTATGTATGTAGGTTTGTCCGCGGATTTCTCAGAAACTACAAGTCCGATTTCGAAATTTTTTTTGCAATAGTTAGAGTATTTTTCAACTTAGGGTAGAGTATAAGTTTCATCAAAATCGGCCCGGTAGTTTGAAAGATACAAACTTTTTATGTTTTCAGTAAGTTACTGTAATGTAGACGTTCGAGTTGCGTGATAGTGCTGATACCTATCTTGGTAAAATAAGTCACTAAAAACTAAAAAGTGTTAAATAAACTATTTTAAAAAAAATAAAAACCGACTTCAAAGTAAATTATCTAAAAAGCATAAAATAACGAAAATATTATTGAAGTTGGTGCAGAATATACACAACACCAACTTCAATAATATTTTCGTTATTTTATGCTTTTTAGATAATTTACTTTGAAGTCGGTTTTTATTTTTTTTAAAATAGTTTATTGTTAAAAGAAAATAATACCCCAGACTTAAGATATATTCCCCCATTATTACCTAGCAACACCAGTCTAGTCGGACAATGTACAAATTGTCGTAAAAAACAATCGAGTTTTTATAATAATCCTTCACAGAATCTTAAGACTTATGAATGGAAAATTAAGTTAGGATCTTTATTAATTTTACTTAGTTAATGTTTTCACGATTTGATTACACAATTCGGCATAATGTTTTTTTTTGCGAGCACAAACCATCGGTACAGTTCAAGTGATACTAAACAACCAAGTATACCAATTTGATGTTTTGGTGTACTTGATATTGTCAAGTGTTTGAACATCGAACACGCTATCTAGACGTATATATAATCAAAGAACATAACATTATTTTAATGATTTTTAAACCAACATGATTATTTCATATTAGTTACTCCTACAACACCAAGGCGAGCGGCCAATGCTGGGGGGGACTGACAAGGTCTGAATGGAGTACCAAAGAGTACCTCCATAGTGTCTATGAAGGCCACCAGGGAGGTATTAGTGGGTAACAATACCACATAACCTGGCCCTGCCCCTACGGAATCTTTTGAAAGTTTCCTACCTGACAAAAGAAAAGATACTCATATAATACTAGTACCTAACAAAAAACAGAAATATATATTTTTCTCCATTAGTTAGAAATTTGAACACCTATTTTAAAATTAACTTAGTTACGTTGTTTGTGTGACGAATTGAGTTACGAAATTGTTGAATTACTTATGTAATATTTTCAGTCTATAATAATAAAGTGTTAAATTATTCACAGCAAATAGCTACCACGGGATAAATGTTTTCTTTATTATGTAATATAATAACAGTGAGGTATGTGCGCCCCATGCTTGTTGCCGTGTCGATCGTGCTTTGTTTTATCGATTCATTTACCTTTTTAAGTAAAAAAAAATATATTATACAACATTTACACACAACTGCAAGAGACTAATCATTTTTTTTTATTTAATCAAATTCAAATATTTCTAAATTTTCTGTGTATTGTGAGCAAGTACTAACTGAGTAAGTACTTTTCGTAATTCAAGTCATAAGTGGCCATAGTGTGTTCATTTAGTGATAGCGGCCGACATGTGCGACCCGCTTACAACACTGCCTACACCCATCACTATCTGTAACTGATTGTGGGTGTGCTTCCTTGTCGTGATTCGTATTATACATTAACTGGACACGAGTTATTAATACATTTTTCATGTCATTTTAATTTCTTCAAATTTATATCAGTGTTTAGTTGACACAGATAGTAGAGATGCCCCGAATATTCGGTGTTCGGCCGTAAATAAACAAATTGCCGAAAGCTGTACTCGAAAGGGCCGATTTTTCGGAGGATAGGTAGTCAAAATAAAAATTATTAACTTTCTACCGATTGGGGAATATGTTTACGAGTGTTTCGATATCTATTTCTTTAGCACGTTTATTGCGAACAACGCAACTATGATCACACTGTTGACAAGCTGGTGCTTAAATGGAAATTCACAGCTGCATTGAACACAGGCCTCTATAGGAATTGGTCAAGGAAACTTATATTTTGGATGGATTGGCCGTCATGGCGCAAAGGCTGAGGAAGGGCCGACAACCGGCCGAAGGCCGACATAGTTTTTGGAAGGCCGATAATCTAAATCCAGGGGCCACTGTGGCAGCGCCGCCGGATGCCGCTCCGTGGTCTCACACACAGCAATGATGAGACATGTAACTTGTTACTTACATTTCAATGTACAGTGTATATCTTTCGCGAAATATTCGGCGCTTCGGCGCTGAGCGTGGACGAATACTGAATACTCGGTAAACCACTATTCGTGACATCTCTATTAGTGAGATCTGTTTTGCTTGTATTTTGGATTTCAATTGAAAAATACTCTTGTCGTTGCTTTAACTATGAAATGTTGATAACCTAGACTAGTGACCTAATTATTAGGGGCCGAAAGACAATTTATTTTTTAATTGGTATACCTGATATATGTGACAGCTATAGATAAATTTTAGCAAGAGCCGTTTCTCTGTGATCACTTGCTGTGTATCTGTTTTATCGTATGTACATAGTTTTAGAGTGCTGTGTGTCGTGTGACGTGTGCTCTTAAATATAAAATTGAAGGCAATGGTAATGTAATTCCTCCCCACGAATATTGGATAGTATAAGTAGTGCATCATCATTCTATATAATTATTACAAGTTATTGGCGTCAATTCTATAATTGAAAGCATTGGAAAACTGGTGTTTGCATTTCAAAACCAGTAGTTCTGCACAAATAAAGAATTTCTTATTAAAAGTTTAGTAGTAATCAAATGTTCCACTAACTCTATTTAATTTCTCAATTACTTCCATAGTATCATTTTTAACTTGATGAATAATGCTATAAAGCTATGGTACACGATAAATGCAATTAATTTAGTTTTCGTGTTCATCAATATTTTTAAGGTGCAGTGTTTTATCAATATTTTTTACGGCATATTAACATATTGGAGTAAATTACTTTTATATTAAATATCCCTAATTATTTGAGACAGTATTCATGATTAAGGAAGGCTAAGTGGTAGTGGTCAGTATATCTGTCAATTGGTGCAGGTGGCCGCCAAGCCGCAGAGCGAGCTGAGCTCGGAGGCGCGGCTGTGGGGCGCGGGCTCCGCCGCTGGCACCAAGCAGCCCGCCAAGCGCTCCGGGGTGAGTATCTGATCGCTAGAGGTGGCCGCCAAGCCGCGGAGCGAGCTGAGCTCGGAGGCGCGGCTGTGGGGCGCGGGCTCCGCCGCTGGCACCAAGCAGCCCGCCAAGCGCTCCGGGGTGAGTATCTGATCGCTAGAGGTGGCCGCCAAGCCGCGGAGCGAGCTGAGCTCGGAGGCGCGGCTGTGGGGCGCGGGCTCCGCCGCTGGCACCAAGCAGCCCGCCAAGCGCTCCGGGGTGAGTATCTGATCGCTAGAGGTGGCCGCCAAGCCGCGGAGCGAGCTGAGCTCGGAGGCGCGGCTGTGGGGCGCGGGCTCCGCCGCTGGCACCAAGCAGCCCGCCAAGCGCTCCGGGGTGAGTATCTGATCGCTAGAGGTGGCCGCCAAGCCGCGGAGCGAGCTGAGCTCGGAGGCGCGGCTGTGGGGCGCGGGCTCCGCCGCTGGCACCAAGCAGCCCGCCAAGCGCTCCGGGGTGAGTATCTGATCGCTAGAGGTGGCCGCCAAGCCGCGGAGCGAGCTGAGCTCGGAGGCGCGGCTGTGGGGCGCGGGCTCCGCCGCTGGCACCAAGCAGCCCGCCAAGCGCTCCGGGGTGAGTATCTGATCGCTAGAGGTGGCCGCCAAGCCGCGGAGCGAGCTGAGCTCGGAGGCGCGGCTGTGGGGCGCGGGCTCCGCCGCTGGCACCAAGCAGCCCGCCAAGCGCTCCGGGGTGAGTATCTGATCGCTAGAGGTGGCCGCCAAGCCGCGGAGCGAGCTGAGCTCGGAGGCGCGGCTGTGGGGCGCGGGCTCCGCCGCTGGCACCAAGCAGCCCGCCAAGCGCTCCGGGGTGAGTATCTGATCGCTAGAGGTGGCCGCCAAGCCGCGGAGCGAGCTGAGCTCGGAGGCGCGGCTGTGGGGCGCGGGCTCCGCCGCTGGCACCAAGCAGCCCGCCAAGCGCTCCGGGGTGAGTATCTGATCGCTAGAGGTGGCCGCCAAGCCGCGGAGCGAGCTGAGCTCGGAGGCGCGGCTGTGGGGCGCGGGCTCCGCCGCTGGCACCAAGCAGCCCGCCAAGCGCTCCGGGGTGAGTATCTGATCGCTAGAGGTGGCCGCCAAGCCGCGGAGCGAGCTGAGCTCGGAGGCGCGGCTGTGGGGCGCGGGCTCCGCCGCTGGCACCAAGCAGCCCGCCAAGCGCTCCGGGGTGAGTATCTGATCGCTAGAGGTGGCCGCCAAGCCGCGGAGCGAGCTGAGCTCGGAGGCGCGGCTGTGGGGCGCGGGCTCCGCCGCTGGCACCAAGCAGCCCGCCAAGCGCTCCGGGGTGAGTATCTGATCGCTAGAGGTGGCCGCCAAGCCGCGGAGCGAGCTGAGCTCGGAGGCGCGGCTGTGGGGCGCGGGCTCCGCCGCTGGCACCAAGCAGCCCGCCAAGCGCTCCGGGGTGAGTATCTGATCGCTAGAGGTGGCCGCCAAGCCGCGGAGCGAGCTGAGCTCGGAGGCGCGGCTGTGGGGCGCGGGCTCCGCCGCTGGCACCAAGCAGCCCGCCAAGCGCTCCGGGGTGAGTATCTGATCGCTAGAGGTGGCCGCCAAGCCGCGGAGCGAGCTGAGCTCGGAGGCGCGGCTGTGGGGCGCGGGCTCCGCCGCTGGCACCAAGCAGCCCGCCAAGCGCTCCGGGGTGAGTATCTGATCGCTAGAGGTGGCCGCCAAGCCGCGGAGCGAGCTGAGCTCGGAGGCGCGGCTGTGGGGCGCGGGCTCCGCCGCTGGCACCAAGCAGCCCGCCAAGCGCTCCGGGGTGAGTATCTGATCGCTAGAGGTGGCCGCCAAGCCGCGGAGCGAGCTGAGCTCGGAGGCGCGGCTGTGGGGCGCGGGCTCCGCCGCTGGCACCAAGCAGCCCGCCAAGCGCTCCGGGGTGAGTATCTGATCGCTAGAGGTGGCCGCCAAGCCGCGGAGCGAGCTGAGCTCGGAGGCGCGGCTGTGGGGCGCGGGCTCCGCCGCTGGCACCAAGCAGCCCGCCAAGCGCTCCGGGGTGAGTATCTGATCGCTAGAGGTGGCCGCCAAGCCGCGGAGCGAGCTGAGCTCGGAGGCGCGGCTGTGGGGCGCGGGCTCCGCCGCTGGCACCAAGCAGCCCGCCAAGCGCTCCGGGGTGAGTATCTGATCGCTAGAGGTGGCCGCCAAGCCGCGGAGCGAGCTGAGCTCGGAGGCGCGGCTGTGGGGCGCGGGCTCCGCCGCTGGCACCAAGCAGCCCGCCAAGCGCTCCGGGGTGAGTATCTGATCGCTAGAGGTGGCCGCCAAGCCGCGGAGCGAGCTGAGCTCGGAGGCGCGGCTGTGGGGCGCGGGCTCCGCCGCTGGCACCAAGCAGCCCGCCAAGCGCTCCGGGGTGAGTATCTGATCGCTAGAGGTGGCCGCCAAGCCCAAGCTCAGCTTTCTATACATAAACTTTATATTTAACGCGATTTACCTTATATTTTGGCTTGACGTTTCGGCCGGGTTGCACCAGCCGTGGTCACAAGCAGACTGGTTCAGCGAGACGGCTCCGTGCGGGAGGCAGAAATATCTTCGCCTACCCCCGTTCTTTCACTTGTAACGTTAAGCCCACTACACACTACACTCACAGTATCTGTATATTTAACCGCCGGCAAATAGCGAGGTTTTGTCATTTTAATCACTGGTTCCCATGTAGCTGATAACTTAAAGCCATCTTCCCGGTTGAAATTTTTATATTTTTTAATTTCAATCGCTTCACGAACAACTCTAGAATAAAAGTGTCGATCGGTGGAAAGGACTTGTGGGCGATGAAACTCAATCCAGTGATTTGTATCCGACAAAAATATAAGGTAAATCGCGTTAATTCCCGATAAAAATAAAGTTTAACAATGGAACGCGAAAGTCTAAAAGTATATATTTTCTATACATACTTTAATTATATTGTTGAATGTAACGGTGTATACAATTGACAATTCGCGCTGGTGAGGCTACTTCTGGCTGGTGTGACCTTACTGCGGGTGTTCCGCAAGGTGGCGTGCTCTCTCCTCTTCTGTTTTCTGTTTTTATTAACACTGTCACGACCGTAATATCTTCCAACTTCCATCTCTATGCAGACGACTTGCAGTTGTACAGTCATTTTAAAGTTGAGGATGTAGGGGAATGTATAAATGCCATCAATAGTGATCTTAAGAACATTCATCATCTAGAGGGCGCTGCTGTCCCGTTTACTCAAGCTCCGTATTCAAAATTGTTTTAAAAATATATAAAGTCAATAAATGGTGAATAACAGTGTTAAACAAGATCATAAGTACCTAAAATCCGTGCATGGACGTTATTTAACAAAAGTATAAGTGTACAGTGCAAATATGAGAAGTGGAAAGTTTGATACAGCATTATACTTACAAACTTATATTTGACGCAAACTTAGTGAAATTGTAACAATAAACACTTAATACAAATCTCAAAAGTGTCAATTAACTTTATTACAAACAGCTATCTTAGTGAAAGAGTGATCATATGGAAAGTGGCAATAATTTCTGTTCATTAATACATCTACCCGAATGTAATTATGAATTAAAAAACGCATTCAGTGGTTAGTAGTTCAACATTTCGCATAATAGCAAACAAGCAGCGTGGCGTATTGTGCAAGTCGTCGCTCTTGAGATTGTGAGGTTGGGGTTTCGAATCCTTGCAGCCGTTGTCTTTTTGTGAATACAATACAGTTCTAAACTAATTCATCAATGAAGCAAATTACTTACCTATTCGGTAAAGGGCGAGTCTGGTGAATAGATTTATCAGCATATTAATTGATTAGAGGTGCGCAGAAACAGTCCTTCAAAATGCCGACAATCTGTGCTGGATGCAATAATAAAATACTTCACAAATATCATATTAATTGTAGTCTATGTGCTTTACCCTACGATCTACTTTGTGCTAATGTCACTGAAAAACGCTTCAGTACAATGTCTTCGGAACAGAAAAATAGTTGGAAATGTCAAGGTTGTCGTAATAAAGTACCTAAAACAAGCAACATTAACACCCCTATCCGGCATGTACAGGCCCTAGATGAGGTTAGTGCCCCTTGTGATAAGTCTCCTTCACCCAATTACGTCACATCCAGGGTAAGGTCACACACGGCACAACTGCATACAGATGCATCCGGGGAAACCGGTTACGTGACGGCACAACAACTGGGCGCAATGTTTGACAACTTTAAGCTGGATATCACGTCTCTTATTAAAACAACAATAACTGAAGTGGTCGATAAAAAAATGAATGTAATATCCCAACAAATTCAATCATTCCAGGAGTCTTTGTCGTTTTTTAATGATCAATTTGATGCTATGAAAAACAGGTTAGATGAAAACACTATCATTGTAAAAAAGTTGCAAACGGACAACTCTCGTTTGGAATCCACTGTAAAGGATCTGGCAACCAGACTAAACCTAGCTGAACAGCACTTACGCGAATGCAACGTTGAGGTCAATGGCATCCCTGAGCATCGCACGGAAAACCTAACAAACTGTTTTTCTCAACTAGCTAGCACAGTCAATGCACCGATTGCAGACAGCGACATCTTACAAGTGACTAGAGTTGCCAAGTTTGATAAAAGCAGTGATAGGCCTCGCACCGTGATCATAAAACTTCGAAGCCCGCGCATGCGTGATACTCTCCTTGCTGCTGTTTATAACTTTAATAAAAAAAATCCTAAAGATAAACTCAGCTCCAACCATCTGGGTATTGGTGGAACTAAGACCCCTGTCTTCGTACAGGAGCACCTAACACCTGCAAATAAATCTCTTCACGCAGAAGCAAGGAAAAAGGCTAGAGAGTTGAATTACAAATTCACATGGGTTCGTAATGGACGAATCTACGTACGCAAGAATGAGACCAGTCCCGCAATATTCATCCGCTGTTCTGATAATGTTAAGTCCCTAGCGTAGATTATTTAACTTTTTGTAACTGCAACAAAGTTTTGGTGTTAACTCTATTATAATGCTCACCATATATTATCAAAACGTACGTGGAATGAGAACGAAAACGAATGAAATTTATCAGAACATCTTGTTAAGCTCCTATGATATTATTGTCTTGACCGAAACTTGGCTCAATTCGAGTATTTCTAGCAATGAATTTATCGACTCGAGGTATACTGTTTATCGCAGAGATCGCTCATCATCAGAAAGTCTTAAAAAGGACGGAGGAGGCGTGTTAATCGCTGTTCTGAACACTATTCGGTCACGCCGGATTTTTAATTGGGAAACTGGGTGTGAAGACTTGTGGATAGTGATCGACACCATAATAAATAAGATACCAACTAAACTTGCTATATGCGGGATTTACATACCTCCTCAGTCCAAAATAGCGACTTACACTTTGTTTATTGATAGCGCCCATAACATACTCAGTCAGGCTGATAGTGTTGTTGTCTTTGGTGACTTTAACCTAAGCAATATCCAATGGAAGGAGGCACCACATCATACTTATACAATTCCAGAGAGCTATGTTAATAGTGTTGAATGTGCTATGGTTGATTTTATAAACGTGAACCATCTCTATCAATATAATAATGTTGTAAATGTTAACAATAAGATTTTAGATTTGGTATTAAGTAATGTGCCTGATGTATTTGTTGCTCAATCGGTTGACTGTTTAAGTAAACTTGATCCTTATCACCCCAGTATTGTATATTGTATCGCAAATGTTGACTCGCCCAAACTAACTAATAAAAATACTCAAATTTGTAACTATTTTAAGGCAGACTATGAAGCAATTTTGAGTGAGTTAAGGAACATGGACTGGTCTTTAAAATTTTCTAATTGCAGTAGCACAGATGATATGGTCAATATTTTCTACCAAGTTTTAAAAACGTTAATAGAGTTGCATGTCCCAAGATACAAAGCTAAGAGAATGAAATATCCCGTATGGTTTACACCTACACTTATTCATTTACTTGCAGATAAGGATAAAGCTAGACTAAGATACCGAAAATATAACAATCCTCGTGACAAAATTGAATTTGAAATTTTACGTGATAGGTCCAAATTACATCTAGAAAAGTGTTATAAAAAATACGTTAATAAGATCGAGCAGTCATTTACCTACAAGCCTAAAGCATTTTGGCAATTTGTGAACAGTAAGCGCGGTGGAACATCTGATCTTCCGGAAAATATGCACCTAAATGACTCCTCTGCCAAGTGTGGGCCCGATATAGCGAACCTTTTTGCGTCTCACTTTTCTTCTGTTTATACTAATTCCACTTCTATTCCGTATTTACCTTTTCCTACATTCCATGATAACCTATCAAATATACAGCTTACTGAAAATGAAGTCTTGACCAAACTAAAAAACCTTGACGTTAGTAAAGGATCTGGCCCGGATGGCATGCATCCTATATTTTTTAAAACAGTTGCAGCCGGAATAGCTGTCCCGTTGACTGCCATATTTAACCGTTCTCTATCAGATGGCGTATTTCCTGTTCATTGGAAGAAAGCCAATATCGTACCTGTTTTCAAAAAAGGCGACAAATCGGATATAAAAAATTATAGACCCATAGCCATTCTTTCATGTTTGTCAAAAATATTTGAATCCCTCGTGTATCCCATAGTAAATTGCTATCTTGACAAATATATTACTTCTCATCAACATGGATTTAGAAAGGGGCACTCTGTGCAGACTAATCTAGTAAGTTTCGTCTCTAGTCTTTCTGAGAATATTGATCCAGGTCATCAAATTGACGCAGTGTATACTGATTTCAGCAGTGCATTTGACAAAGTTAGCCACGATCTACTTCTGCATAAACTCGAATTTTATGGCATTCATGGCTCAGTATTGAAATGGTTTGCTTCGTATTTAGAGGATAGGTCTCAAGTAGTCGTTGTTAAGGGTTACGAGTCTCATAGTTTCCATGCAGTCTCTGGAGTACCACAGGGCTCGCATCTAGGGCCTTTACTCTTTATAATCTATATAAATGATATCGTCAATCACATACAATACTGTGATTATGAACTTTTTGCTGATGACTTAAAGATATTTAGGAAAATAGTTACAACCGATGATGCTGCACTTATTCAGCATGATATTGATGAAGTCACGATGTGGTGTAATAATAATAGTATGGTGTTGAATCCTAGCAAATGTTCATACATACGTTATACTCGTAAATCAAATCCTATTATCTCAACTTATAATTTACAGGGCACTATATTACAAGAGGTAAAAGAGATTAGAGACTTAGGCATAATCATTGATAGTAGACTAAAATTTACCCCTCATTTGGACGCAATAGTTACCAAAGCATCGCAAATGCTGGGGTTCGTATTACGCAACTCAAAACACTTCAGTAATAACGCTAAAACCATTTTGTATAACGCTTTAGTGCGTAGTCAGCTAGAATACTGTAGTGTTGTGTGGAATCCTCAGTATAGCGTACATTCTCAACGTCTTGAAAGTGTCCAAAGAACGTTTACCAGGCGACTTGCCTTCGCTACTCAAGGCATTTCCCACAGATGTCCATATGACGAACGCCTATCCTTTTTTGGAATGCATAGTTTGCGTGACCGACGCATGTTGCAGGATATGACATTTTTACATAAATGTTTTAGCGGCTCTTTTAAATGTGAAATACTGCTGGACCGTATTCATCTTTCCGTACCATATCATTATCCAAGAAGTTGTATCAAGCGCATTCTGCATCCGCCCTCTGCTAGAACCAATTTAGGCCACCACTCACCCATTGCCAGAATTTGCATTAAATACAATGAGCTTAATAAAAACTTAGCCGACCTTGACGTCTTCTTTGACTCACTCAATAAATTCAAGAGTAAAATCATGACAAGCATAAGCGCTGAACTATAGTTTATTGGCATGATAGTTTAGCTTTTTTTTAAGTATCCAAGTTTAAAATTTATAATATAATTCTAATTTTAACTAATTTTAAATATTTTTTATTTCAATTAGATCAATTAACTAATTAATATTGTACTATGAGTCTTATACCTATGTACTTATGTTATATCCTTTTATTCTTCTATGATGCACTTTGGGAATTTTCTTGTTAAAAAAAAAACTATCCCTTTGTTTCATTATTTCTGAAATGACTAACTAATACAATGATGTGAATACCCGTAACTGGCATATATATAAGACCAAAGATTTTATTTTATGATTTAATGTATTATTGATATTTATGCTGTTGGTATTCCTACTTAAATAAAATAAAATATAACATTAGCGATTGGGCGAAAACCTTTGGTTTAGTTGTTAACCCAAAGAAATCACAAGCGGTCATTATTGGTGGTAGGTATATGTATAATCTGTTAATTTCTAGTCCTATTCCCCCAGTCATGTACGAGACGGTAATTATTGAATATGCCAAAAGTATTAAAAATCTAGGGGTACATTTCAATTGCACCTTGTCTTGGGACGTTCACATCGCAGAGGTAAGTAGAAGAGTTTTTGGTACTTTCCACTCTCTTAAGCGGCTCCAAACCTTTCTTCCTTTCGAGACTAAAGTTACTCTTGCTGTGTCCTTACTTCTACCACTTCTTGATTACGCCGATGATTGCTTTCTAGATGCCACAGAGGAACTATTGGACAAGCTCGAACGCCTACAAAACTTAGGCATACGTTTTATTTACGGACTTAGGAAATATGACCATGTCTCTCAATTTAGATCAAAACTTAAGTGGTTACCTATTAGACATCGGTGTAATCTACACATTCTGTGTTTACTATATAATATCTTGTACAATCCTAATTCTCCTGACTATCTGCGTGAACGCTTTGAGTATCTAGTTCCTGTTAATGTACCTACTCGCTCTTCCAAGTCTCTTCTTCTAAAAACTCCTAGGCACTCATCAAGTCGATATGACGGCTCCTTTACGGTCCGAGCTGTTAAACTCTGGAATAGCCTTCCCCTTTCTATACGTAAAAGCCCTTCTCTGCCCATTTTTAAAAACAGAACAAAAAAATATTTCCTTTCAATGTGATTTATACAATAAAATCAAATGTATGTATGTATTATTATAAAATATGTATTATTTATCTATCATTATATATACTTTTGTATTTATTATGTATATTTGATATCATAATATATTAGTTTATGTTTTAACGTGTATATATATATTGATATACCTATGTGTGTTATTTATTTGTTTATATGTATGTTTATTTTAATGTAACTTAACTTACATCTGTAGGTACACTTGGTTTTACCCGATAACATTTTGTCTCTATGCCCGGGTTTGCTGGAAGAGAACTCACGTTTTTGAGTTAAGCTCGCCCTTTGTGATACCTTTGTCTTTTGTTAAGTGTTTTTGTACTGTTTTCTGTTTTTAAGTGTACCCAATAAAGTATAATAATAACAATTCTATTAAATAACTATTGTTTGTACGGTTTGGCTGGCAGTTGGGCGCGCGCAAGGGCGGCCTGGGAGCGACCAAGGTGGCCGCCAACTTCGAGGACATCGAACGGGAAGCCATCATGGCCGAGAAACTAAAAATGGAGGTGAGATATGCACGATATTTCATTAATTACGTTTATTTCTTAAGAGAGGCCTGGGATCCCTCGCGTAAAAGGAGTGGAACGACTAGTCAAGGGCCAACTAGCCAAGGGCTAAACGACACCGCATTAAGTGTCGTGGTGGTTGGCGATCCTTCATGAGGAGAAACTGCTGGAGGCTGAGGAACAAGCGATGCTGTACCACCGGCGGGTCAGTGGCGGCCACGGAGGATAGACAAAAAAGTATTCGACTTGTTTAACCTATTTTGACGGGCCCGTTGGTCTAGTGGTTAGACACCCTGTCCGCTAACCGATGGGTCTTGGGTTCGATTCCCACCAAGTGTCTGGGTGTTATTTATCTATTTAAGTATGTATTTACAAAAAAAATGTATATACGTATTAGTATCAGTTGTCTTCGTACTTTAGGAACAGACTCGGACGGAAACGGTTCTCGTAAAGTGAGCGACAGAGCAGTTGACAGGTGATCGCATGTACCTCGGAGTCACCTTGGACTCCGCCATGACTTTCGGCCCGCACATTAGGTCCGTCCGCAATCGAGCGGCTTTCGTGTTAGGTCGCCTGTATCCCCTTCTCTGCAAGCGGAGTAAAATGTCGCTTAGAAATAAGTTGACATTATACAAAGCCTGCATTCGCCCTATCATGACTTACGCAAGTGTAGTTTTCGCGCACGCCGCCCGCACCCATATCGATAGCCTCCAGGTTATCCAGAATCGTTTCCTCCGTCGCGCCGTCGGTGCCCCGTGGTACATGCGGAACGTAGATCTGCATTCCGATTTCAAATTAGATCCCCTTCGTAAGTTCCTCAAAGAAGCGTCGAAACGCTACTTTGAATCCGCGTCCCGTCACGCGAACAGTTTAATCCGCGCCGCCGCCGATTACGCCCCTAGTCCTTCTGACTCGCGCCGCAGACCACGGCACGTACTGCTCGACCCTCCTGACCCCATGACGGTTCTATTGGACCGGGATGCGCCGAACCCTCCCCGACAACCGTATGCTACACTAACTATCAGACACCGGTCTCGCCGGCGAGGCCGAAGGGTCGTACGTATGCGACCTCAACGACGTGCATCACCCCACTGAGTTTCTTGCCGGTTCTTCTCAGTGGGGGCGCGTTGTGAACCGGTGGTAAACTCAGCCCTCTCTTAAGCGACAGCCCAAGCCGAGGCCGTGCCTCCCTGAGGTGCCCTTGAGCTCGTCGCTACTTCTGCCGTAAAGGCTAGAGCGCTTTAAGCGCTCGCCTCCTATTGTCCGGTGAAGCTGTAATGGCCATCTGCGGCCAACAGCGTCTATCATGCCAAAAAGAAAAAAAAAGGTGATCGCATGGTTGTGTACTCATTCTGACGACTGTTGTGTGATATCCTGCGTTAGTTGGGACGTCCCCGGCGTTACTGGACGCGATGTTAGTCTGTTGTGGCGGTCGGTGGTGTGAATTTACGTGACCAGGTATTTGCTTTAAAGTGCGCAGCCCTGGTACCAGCCTATACTTGCAAGTATATTAAAAAAAAATACTTGTGCCGTGCGCCTCGCGCCTTGCGAGTACGTATTTTACGTACACACGCACTAAGTAATAAACTTAGTATTGTTAGTAGGCATACGAGATGAGAGGCGAGTGGTGCGCACTCGATTTTACTGCTATGAACATTATTCTATTGACATAAAATTAAATTTGTATAATGCAGTATTAAGTTTGTATAACCGCGTGATACTTTAATCCGAGTGCCAAGTGTGAAACACTGCGACGGCTGTATGTACTCGTATGCACTCAGCCCGTGCGTACGAAAAATGCTTGCAAATATTTGTGACCTGGTATTTCAGGCGACTCGTACTTGGAAGCCTTGGAAGTAATAGTTATATGGCCGATGACGAGTCTGTCTCAGTGTGCGCAGGCCGGCGCGGGCGGGGGCGGGGCCGGGGGCGCGGCGACCATAGAGAAGGTGGAGCAGGAGGTGGCGTCGCTGCGTCTGGCCTACCGCGAGCCCGCCGCCAGGCCGCACTCCGACCGCCTCGGCATCGCCGCCGCCAGCACCGCCGGCAGATCGTGAGTACACACGCACGCATACAACATATCCATGTTATTGTGGTCTTTTATATACCCTTTGACGGATTATATCGACGGTTTATTTCAGATTTTACTTTTCCAACGTTCACATCCATGTATAAAAACTTATACGCATACTCAAACAAATACACATAGGTAGTCGGTCGAAGTATTTATTTATTTATTATTAAGGCAAACCACCAGTATACATATCAAACATTAAATGAAAAATATTACAGTAAGCACAATTCCTATATGTACGGTCAGCCAAAAATATGGTTTACCACCCTACGGTTGAAGTTCATATGCATATCATAAAACAACAAGGTTGATTTTCCCTTGCAATTATTCATACTGCTCTCTTTATCATTTATTGTAGAAACGTCAACACTTTGCCTTGTGTTCCTAGTTTAAATTGTAGCATCTGGCTGATAAGTAACCCTCACATTTGTTTAAAAATTGTTTATACGGTGCAAGGCGAATTTTGAGCCAAATTTCGTCATACATTTCTATTTATCAGCTTAGCTTATATCAAGAGGTTAGATTGAAATAATCCTAATTTTCTTGAAATAGTGCTCTTTATTTCTATTGTAAAAAGGTAGTATAGGTATAGTAGGTAGTATTTTGATTTTTTTTCACACTTAGGTATATAATAACTAGCTTTCGCCCGCAGCTCCACCCATATGAATGTCGGTTATAGCACCAAAAGGTAAGCTATGTCCTTCTCCGAAGTTCAAACAATATTTAAACCAAATTTCATCAAAATCGGTCCAGTGGTTCAGTAATGAAAGGTGGACAAACAACCTAACACACTTTCACATTTATAATACTAAAGTATGTATTAATAGGGATAAGAGTAAAAGAAGAATACGAATAAGTCTTTCCAAAAACAACTTTATCCGTAATAAAATAAAAATACAATTAGGTATACGTAACTATATTAAATACAATAAAGCAATACAATATAATTAATAAATAACATAACTTATAAAAATTGCGAACGAACTAGTTGCTGGTAAATGGAAGAAATTTAACAGAAACCTTCAATTAAAAAAATGCAAAAATCTAAAATAGTCATATTAATAGCTCGTGTAACCGCCATTTGCGTCTATGACAGCTTTTGGAGACGGTCACCCATTGAACCCACAAGCCTTAAACAGACATCAGATCCGCGGGTTTCCTCTCATATCTCATTATACAGTGCCGTTCTTTCGTAGTGGTTGGACACAGAACTCAGTGTTATTCCAATCGAAATTCAAGTGTTCTCTAGCAAAATTGAGTCAAGCAATTTTATGAGCGTCAGTCGTATGTATTTTTTTGCATAATGCCTGTAATGCAAACCCAAATAAACATCAAACATTTCGACAAAATGTTCAGTCGGTGTGAAACCATTATTTTCTTATACGCGTAGCAGGCGCGGCCGCTTCGACGAAGATCATTTAAATTTCCTTCTTCGCCATCACGTGTAATCCAACGACTAACAACTTGTATCTAAAATTAAAGATTAACTATATTAATAATATGCTTATAGAAAAAATAGAAAATGTATAATATAGGCACAGGCACGGTGAACTTAATAAAACTTACCGACACATTTAAAAATCTCACTAATATGAGGCCATTGTTATGTAGTGCAATTATACTCGCTCTTTCGGCTATTGATAAATTGCGAGGCATTTGTAAATTCGAGAAATAACAATGTAATCCAATTTTTTACATTCTTACATATAAATAAAAATGACAAATCTTGATAGTTGTCAGTGATATTTTCTTTTTTCATTTAAAAAGAGGTTTTCACCTAAAAACAAGAAAATAATGGAATCCTCACTAAAATATGAAAAAAAGACTAATGGTTATATTTGTTGAAAATCTTAGCTTATTGCATTGAAAATAAAGGTCAAAATAACATCTTTAACCCATGACTTCATATGTTAGGCATCTCAGATATTAAAAAATACGTCATGATTGTGCATCTCTTTCATTATTAGAAATGTTCAACCTTGGTGTTATTTTGATTGCATAGGAAGATTTGTCAAAACTGGTAAACCACTTTCTAGGCCGACCGTACACCAATAACAGGTATGCACAGCATTTACCAACTAACATTAGCAAAAATATTATTTAACATTAGAAAAAGATTAAATTAATTACATTGAATTAAGTACATTACATAAGTAAAAGAATTAAAAAAAAATTGTTAATAGGTTACATTAATGAAAATCACAAGAGATTTGTGCGAATGATTTCAGTATCATACTTTTAAATATTGAAATTGAATGGCTGAAAATGTGTATATTACCAATTTTGGCATTTAATAAATTATTTCATAAATATTTGATCATGACGTTGTTTCAAAGACCTTGATCGTCAATGTTTGGAAATTATTAATGTGTCCGTAACGTTAACCCGTATGGTGTCTGGGTAAGAATATCAACAATCCCCCCCCCCCCTCGTCTCCTCCCGTTGGGTATCGTAAAAGGCGATCAAGGGATAACAAGAAGACGGACAGCAGCGTGTATCTATTGAATACCGACAACATGTACTGCGGTCCGTAAGACGCCTGCCAAGCGTGGTGATTATGGCAACCCCTCTCTTATAAGGGGGGAGGTTTTTGTTGAGCAGTGAATGTCTTTCGACTGATGATAATGTCGATGGTGTGATATCAACTCGTACATGCGCTATAATGTAGTGCGTGTCTACAGCGGCGTGTCGCACTCGGCCATGTCTGACATGACCAGCATCGAGCAGGAGGACGCGCCCGCGCCGCGCGCCGCCCTCGACGACATCGACGACTTCACCTCCTCCTTCACCATGATCAGGTACTGTGGGTGTGTGTGTATGCTTGCGTGCGAGTATATGATGATCCGGCTCGAAGGACCATCTTATACGGACGCGGTTCGAAGGACCATAACGTATAAAATTTGTTTCTTATATGATGTTTATTAATTAATTGACATATTAACTACTATTGTATTATACACTAACGTAACATCGTCAATAAGTCGTGTGAATACATTTTCGCAGTGTACGCGACGTAACGACCTACTACTACATATTTGACATCTGTCAGTTTCTTTGTTCTGTTTGTTTCTTTCGTCATTATTACAATAAATAGGTAATCATATTTGAAAAAGTAAAGCAATCGTGCAGTTGTAACTTCGAAAAAATTAATATTTTTTTTACGCCGTTACGAGGTGACGTTGTTAAATTTGGATGAAGCGTCAAACGTGAATTATTAATTTGGCCCTACTTCACCACGTATCGGTCGGCGCGTCGTGCAGGAACGAGCCGTACAGCAACAGCCGCGCGCTGGACAAGCTGTTCGGGTCGGTGGACCGGGCGGGCCCCGCCGCCCCCGCCGCGCCCGCGCTGGACGCCGCGCACAGCATCGAGCCGGAGCCCGCGCGGCCCGTGCACTCCATGTTCGCGGCGCCCGCGTCCTCGGCGCCCGCACCACTGGCGCCCGCGGGCCGCCCGCGGCCCCGCCGCTCCGACCCCGTTGAAGACGACTCCGCCGTCAAGAAGTTTGGCTCCGCCAAGGCCATCAGCTCCGCGCAGTTCTTCGGCGAACAGGTCAGTGGACGCGACCGATATCCATGTACTATCGCGGACGCGAACGTTGTACCAGTTTTCGATCAAAATCGTTAAAACGACGTCACGTGCGATCACCCCGCCCCGCATATTTTTTTTTTTTTTTTTTTTTTTTTTAAATCCAACACATCTATTTTTACAGGGTAACCTAATGCAACAGTGTGGTACCTTAACTTAATACACATAATGTCACTATTGTGAATTCATTCAAAGTACAGGAAAACAGGTCAATCCTTTCCGCCACTTGATTGAGTGTCCGCAGCGCGCGCGTAAGAGGCGCCTTGTTAACTAAGTTCGTGCGGCCGCGCGGCACCGCCAGCAGTCGCGGCCGACGTCGCCGCCCTACATAATTGTCCGGTACACATAAACTTACGAGGCTCAATACTCCCGGATTGCACGATTTACCCCGTACTAAATTGAACACGTACAGCATTAGCTTCATATCCCTTCTTGTCTCTAATTTATTGTACCCAACCATACCTAAAACAAATAGGGTTGGATACATCAACGGATAGAAAGGATAGACCCCTGGTAAATTTATTTTGTATGCGCTCCAACATATGTGTATATTTTGCTTCATGTGGCGCCCAAATTTCCGCATTGAACTCCAATTGCGTCCTTATCAGAGCGTTGTATAAAACTACAATAGCCTTTATATTCGTAAACCCTTCAGAGCGTCGAAGTATAAAGCCTAAGCTTCTGTACGCTTTCTTACAAATATCTGTTATGTGATGACGGAATGTCAACTCAGTGTTCAAGCTAAGACCAAGATCCCGCACCGATTCCTTACGTTCCATTACTGTGCCATCTAACTCGTAATTGTAACAAACCGGAGCTCGCAGACGACTGAATGTTATAATAGAGCATTTCGAGACATTAAAATTTAACTTATTTCTCTTGCTCCACTCTACTACGTTATCAATATCTTGTTGTAAACGCGTCCTGTCCCTATCATCTTTGACAGCAAGAAGCAACTTCAGGTCATCTGCAAATAGCAGACAAGTGACATCCCTAACGACCTCTGGCAAGTCATTTATCATAATAATAAATTGTAATGGCCCTAGGTTACTTCCTTGGCTTACTCCCGATCTCACAAAATATGGTTCTGACCTATGACCAGCATAATCAACAAACTGTTGTCGGTCCCTCATATAACTGGCGAAAAACTTAAGCAATTTCGGAGTGCATCCCATTGCCGCCAGTTTAGTTAGTAAAATATCATTATCAACCACGTCAAACGCTTTTTGGAAATCGAAGTAAGCTACATCAACCTGCATCCCTGCATCAACTTGTGGTGTAACATACGTCATTAAATTAAGCAAATTGCTTGTCGTACTTCTGGCCGGCCGAAATCCATGCTGAGCATCTGACAATAGCGTTGCCATTTGAGCGTATACGGTCCGCTGTATGGTTGATTCAAACACCTTGGCCGCTGTCGACAAAATTGCCACCGGTCTGTAACTATTTACATCAGACCCTGTGCCGCTCTTCGGTACGGGAATGACGCGAGTTATTTTCCACTGTTGCGGATACTGTGAGGTCTCAAGTGAGAGATTAAACAAGTGCAAGAGAGGTTTTGCTAAGACGAAACGGCAATCTCGAAACATAAAAGCAGGTATGCCGTCAGGCCCTGATGATCGCTTAGGTTTAAGTCGTGTTAACGCTTCCAACACCTGATCTAACTCTAGAAGACCTATATGTACACGAGCACAGCCTCCCCCACTCGCTTCTACCGCCGCATCTACATCTAATCGCGGTTCTTGATTGTTATAAACCGAACGAAAAAAACTCGCAAATTCATTGGCACATTCTGACTCCGGTAAAATATTCCCACCTTTGGTAATGTTTTTATAGTTACCTACTCCTTTTTTGGCCCGCACATACTCCCAAAAAGATTTCGGATCCTTCGTAAAATCTAATTGTATTCTTTCTACGATGAATGAAGGAATGCGTATCGAACACCGTATCGAATGACGTGTGGTGTATACCACTGTGGATAACTATACCTTGAACTCCTACGCTGATGCATTTTTCTAGGTACACATTTATCTATTATGTCAATGATCGTGCAATAAAAATAATTTAAAGCTTTTTCGGGATCATCAATACTTAACATCTGACACCAGTTGTGCGATGCCAACAGCCCGTATAACAAACTGAAATTTGCTTTATAAAAGTTCCACTGCGGCCAGGAATCGCTTGACTTTAAATATAAACTAGGAGTTGAGATAGATGCTGGAACTTCATACACACGCGCCCGCTTTCCTACTTGTACCGATATCGCAAGCGGTGGGTGATAACTGTCCACCGGCGCAAGAACTTCATCCGCCTCTCTAACACGTACGTCCTGATCCGCACTCAATGAACATAAGACCAAGTCCAGTTGACGATCATTACAATTTGGTACCTTATTTTTTTGAATGAATTCACAAAATGATACAAAGTATTCATAATAATTCGCTATGTTAGTACTACTAGAATATAAATTAAAATCACCTATCACAATAACGTCTTTGTTAGATACAAAGATGTTATGACACATAATTGCTCTATTATTCTAAATAAGATCATATACTCATTTTCGTTAGTATTCGGTGGTATATACAACACACAACATAAAAAAACAGAATTTGTTTTGTAAATGTACGGTAGCGCAAACTAATTCAAACGCGCAATCGTCAATAACAATGTTACTTGGCATATTTACTTCACGTAGCTCAAACCGGTGTGTGGCCACTAAAAGCACGCCTCCGTGTTTTCTTCCGTCTGCCCGGTCGCACCGTGGAATTTTATAACCCGGGGGAACTATCTCTCCATTTAAAATGGATCCATTACAACCAGTTTCTGTGATTGCAATTAAATCCGCTCCCAATGAATCTATACTATTATAAAAATTGATTAATTTTGTACGCAAACCCCTTACATTCTGGTAAAAAATATCAATATTACTATGTCCCATTTTTTGGTTGTTTTCTTCCGCTCCGAAACCAAATCCACTCCGCAAATTCTGCATTCAAAGGCCATACTTCCGGTTGACATAACATATGGTACAATTTCTCAGAAACAACTACAATGAACGATGTATAATCTCTCTCAGGTTTATGCTTAATCTTTTCAATTTTAACTGACTCCTTTGGTCCACAGACCTTTTTTACGTGATCAGTTAATTTCTCAACAGTCGTTTCAGGATGCAATCGCCAAATATGAAGGTATTTCTTACGCTCCATTGCTTGTATTTCTAATTCATTCGTATTTTGGCCTCTTTTTATTTCCCCTGACGTAAATTTACTTCTCTTTCTTCGGACTGTAGTCCATTCTTCACTATTCCCTTTATTATTTTCCAACTCAGCATTCTCCAAACTTGATGTTTGTCCTATTGCTTGTGGCTCATCGCTATTGACCGATGTCTCCAGCGTTTTAGTGGCCATACCTTTAGCAACGGGGACGACGTGCACTTTTACTTTTTTTTTATCTACCGCCTCAGCAAAAGTTTGCGGATTGGAAATGTTATTATCTTGCAAGATTGGTTGCTCTATTCTGGAACTATTTAAGCATTCCTCTAAATATTTGTTCCGTTCCGTCAATACCTTTAATTGATTTTCCAAAGATATTACGGAACTAACCTTGTCTTCTAATACCCTCACGTACTTCTTTAATTCCTGTAACTCGTTATTGTTCTTATTACACAGTTGTTCAATGTTTTTCATTGCCAATATCTGGTTTTCCAGTCCCAGCATCCATTCTGACCTGAACTCCCTGATTTCCTTCAACCAATATCTATCATCTTCCATGTCTTCTAATTGGTGGGTCTTCACCCGACTGCCACGTTGAGTTGAGACATTCGAGCTTGTAGGTAAACTACTTTCCAAGTCAGACCACCTTCGTACTGGAGTTTCAGCATCCCGTATAGTTTTACGTTTTGAACAATGGCACTCGGGGCATATCCATTGGTTCTTATATTCCTGAGTAAATGATCCAAAGTCCTCTTTAGATATTCCAAGGCACTTCAGATCATAGCTTTTTTTGCAGCTTCCTTCCGTACACACCATAAATGGCATGTTAAATAATATTTTTACACTACAGCCGTTACACTTCATAGCGTAGAACACACACGTCCGCACCGAACGCGCCCGCGAGCGAGAGTATATTTTGAGCCGTGTCGTGTGAGCGATTATCGTCCTAAAGGTGATACACCGTTCGTGACCGCGAGAGTACACCTGCGCCCGTATTCAAAGTCAAATTGTATCTTGAATATCCGAGCGGACTCTAATGTGGGTATCGGTGCAGGACTCGCGGTGGGAGCGGGACTCCAACCTGTCCCGGTTCCAGGGCAGCACCAGCATCTCCTCGGCGGACTACTTCGGGGGGGACGACCAGCGCACCACGAGGAACAACGCCTTCAACGTGTCCGCGCCAGACCTCGACGAGGTAGTGCACTTACAATAATATCACCATGCATTATGTATCATTAGCAGCCGAAACCGTTAGTCGTGGGGTGGAGTTAGAATTGCATCCCCCCATCTCCTCTCGTTGGGTGTCGTGAGAGGCGACTAAGCGAGAACAGGAAGACGGGCAGCTGCGTCTTTCTTTTGTATTTATCTTCCACCTATACTGCAATCCCCGAGACGCCTTTTATGTTGCAGCTAGTGTGAAATTGTTACGGTTAAACTGTTAATTCATACATTACACCTCCCCTCAAAAGTTCACACCTCGCCTCCCCTTTTAAAAAAAAAAGTGTCGCGCTAAAAAAATTGCTGTTGACAGTAAAGTTGTAACTTAGAATAATAATTATACAATTCAATTTATTGAACCATGAAATAGTTTTGTATTATTTTTATGAATAATATATTCACTGTTGTTTTTAAAAATTTTAACATTTGAGCCTAAATCTTCAAGTATTTCATAAGGTCCACAATAAACATGATCTAATTTATCTCCTACTTGATTTTTTAACAATAATAAATCACCCTTTTGGTATGTAATTGGGTTCACCGATTTGTCTAACATAAATTCTCGACAATATTTACTTTTCAAAAGATTTTGACGTGCATCTGACTGCGCTTTTTGTAATCTATATTTTAGCTCTAAAGGATAGCTGTCGTAATTATACAGTGGATCAATACATTTACTTAGGTTACTAGGCAAGTTACATTGTTTTCCAAAAACAAGCTCGAATGGTGTATAGTTAGTTTCGGAATGCACTGAAGTATTGTATGAATAACACCAATATGGTATCCAACTACTCCAATTATTTTTATTGTTAGCACACTGAATTCTGAGAAAAGCACCCAAACTTTTATGGCTATTTTCTAAAGATCCTATAGTTTCATGGTGATAGGGTGTAGAATTTAATTTATTTATATTTAATAATTTGCAAATTTCAGTCATTACATGAGACATAAACTCTGTACCTTTATCCGTAATTATTTCTCTAGGTATGCCGTATCGTAATATAAAGTTATTAACTAATTCCCTAGCAACTACGGTTGTTTCCTTAGTTTTTAAAGGATACGCTTCTACGTACTTACTTAAATTACATTGAATAGTTAAAATATACTTAAAATCATGATTATCTAACTCTAAGGGACCCATTAAATCTAAGCTAATTCTTTCAAAAGATGAGTTTGGTGTGGTTGTAATAACCATTGGCTGTTTAATCGCCTTATTTGAAAACTTGTTTATTTGACACTCTTTACATTTTTTGACGTATTCTGTGACATCATTTGATAATCCTCTCCAGAAATAACGTCTTTTGATATTATTAAGCATTCGGTTTACACCCGCATGTCCACTGGTGGGCAACAAGTGAAAATCGTTTAATATTATTGTTTTTTCATCATCATCCTCAATCCGGATGACATCTTTTAATATAAGTATCCGCGGCTTATCAGAAATATTTCTCATTTCTTTTAACAGACTCGTTATGAAATCCGTTTTCTATATTTTTTACACATACTTTCTAATTCTCTCGCTAACACTGGCATAGTAGATAACGATCGAGATAAAAGAAAAATTGTTGACTTATTAGGTACGTACATGCAATTACCGGTATCACTCACAATTATATTATTTAAATTATTTATATTTGGGCGCCTACTACAAATAATTAATTCGTTTATATCCGATGGTTTTTTTAGAATCTCCACTGTATTAGGTTGATCAGGCCTAAGACAAGTGTGATTATTTGAACTACGCGTATCAGCCAGTTCAAGTTGCCGTTTTTGTGCACGAGTCAAGACTGTAACTGCGTGCTCTTTCATTTCCTTTAATTCCTTTATTGACATTGGAAGCCGACTTAATGCGTCTGCAGCTGCATTACTTCGACCACAAATGTATTCAATATCGAAATCGAACTCTTCTAAACAAAGCCTAAACTTCATTAATCTACTTGAAGGGTTCGTTATATTAAATAAATAAGTTAATGGTTTATGATCCGTTTTAATTTTGAATTTTCGACCGTATAAGTATGGCCTAAAGTGCTTAATTGCCCACACGATCGCAAGTAATTCTAATTCAATGACAGGGTATCTGGTGTCCGCAGGATTTAAATTGCGACTCGCGTATGCTACGACTTTTCCGTTTGCATTTGATAAGACCGCGCCTAAACCGACTTTAGAGGCATCTGTCTGTAAAATAAAAGTATTATGTTCTGAAAAATCTGGGTATTCTAGCACAGGAGGGCTAATTAAAGAATCTTTTAATTTTTGAAACGCCGCCTCACAATCTTTTGACCATATAAATGACACATTTTTCTTACAAAGTACGTTAAGAGCGTTCTCAATTATTTCGCGTAGTAGCTTTTAGGTATCTACGGACCGCCCTACACGTGCAGGACCGGCCGACGCGCGTTTGTACGCTCCACGCACACATACAAAGACTCTAGTGATATGAAAAACAGTCTTGATCCGTTGGGCAACTATTTGATTTCTGATTAATTGTATGTATTGTAAATTATGATATTTTGCCAACAGTTTCTTTATTACCGCAGTAGCATTCAATGTATATTCACAATTTTCTCAAAAACTACTTAACAGATTTGAATGGAGTTATTTAAATGTTTATGTTTCAACGCATATTTTATTATATAATTAGGATCTGATAAAATAGGGAACTCTTTAGTAACTAATAGCAAATGACGCATTTACTTCTTCTTTTCATTATATAACATGACACCTGTGCAAATTAAGGGAAGATTAAACACTAAACAAATGGTCGAAAAATGGTTTGCCCATGTTAACGGACAACTTACATACTGTAGGTATACAAATAGTGCATGTTAAATAAAAGCTTGATATTTTTGTGTTTTTGTATTGACAACTCACGACTACTTGTGCAATGGTTTGCCAAACCCAACTTCAGACACACAGATCCGCTGTGAGTACTGATAATCAGACGTAGGTAAATAGAAAGTGGATTTATATAAAGATAATGATTTCATTACGTGTTTTACGCAAATTTCTGCTGAACTTAAATTTCTAATGAACTACACTGGGCCACAAAGAAAAATGGTCGGTTAGAAAATCATCCATATCTTCAAAAGTACTGGACCTAGCTTTATGAAATAAAGACTAAATTAAAGAATGTTTAATGCCGCATAAAATAATATAAAAAAGTTTTTATTTATTTTTGATAATTGTATAAAAAAAAAACTAAAAATGTAAAACAATGGTCGTTTTTTAATTTTGTACCAAAAAAAGTCAAATCAATTGTTTCGCCTTTGTTTTAGCTTTGCAATAAAGAAGTTATAAATATGGCGTCACTATCTTATAAATTTTATTATTCTGAAGTCATCATGTCGTTAACCCCTGAATAATGTACCAAGATCCTGACAATGCTTGAAGATGGGCACAGTCAGTGAAATACAGCGACAACTGTTGGTGTGACTCTTTCTACAGTTCAGCGAGTACTCCAGCACTTCCATGAAACTGGATCTTATCTTCAAAGACCAGAAACAGGCCGAACAAGGTGCACGACGGCGCGGGAGGATCGCTATATGGTGTCAATAATTTTATGAAATCGCTTTCTTACGGCTGTTGAAGTAAAGAATCATCATTCACGAGCTGGAGGAAACAATTTAAGTACGGATACAGTAAGGCGGCATCTGGCTGAAGCAAATTTAAAGCCATTAAGACCTGCAAATGGCCCAAAACTGGAAAGACACCACAGAAACTCAAGGTGGAGTTATGGTAGAGAATACGAGAATTGGACTCTGAATGACGGAGAAGAGTTATGTTTCCAAACGAGTCTGAACGAGTTACTGTTTATACGAGCACGGCGGGAGGAAAAGAGTGTACAGACGACCGGGAGAGCGCTATAACAAAGCCTGTATAGCAGAAAAAGTACCATACGGCGGAGGCTCTGTTCACATGTGGGCTGGGATTTCATCCGAAAGCCGCACTGAGCTAATGGTGATAGAAAATGGCACTTTAACTGCAGAAACATATGTCACTGAAATTCTGAATGACTACGTTGGTCCCTTTTTTAGTGGACATAGGCGAGAATGCCGTTTTTATGCAAGGCAATGCCCGCCCGCGGACAGCTCAGATAGTGTTTGTCTATTTTTAAGAAGTCGGTATCAGAAATTTGGCGTGGCCAGCACGCAACCCCGACTTTAACCCCATTGAGCATGCATGGGACGAACTGTGACGATGTGTACATCAGCGGAATCCTCTGCCAATTACGCTACGTGAAATGAAAGCAAAGAAAGAAGCTGTAATAGAGAAATGGCAGAATATTCCGCAGTATCAGCTCCAAAACCTAGCAGAAAGTATGCCAAATCGCATAACAGCAGTATTGCAAGCTCGTGGAGGCAACACAAAGTACTAAAATGCGTGAAAACGGCACATCTGTAACCAATTTACATTTATGAGAATACTGGAAAAACTATGCATTTTTATTTATTTTACATTTATTAAAAATAAATAGCTTGAATTTATTTATTTTTATTTTCTTGTAAGCACATTAAAATATTCTTTAATTTAGTCTTTATTTCATAAAGCTAGGTCAGGTACTTTTGAAGATTTTCTAACCGACCCTTTTTCGATGCGGTCCAGTGTATTAGATTCTGTTAAAACTGCTTTGAAAAAAAATGGGGGTTAAATTCTGCTAAATCTGGTTACACTGCAAACATTCTTACATACATACATACATACTTTTGCTTGTATCATATTGGTATGATATAATACCTACTAATAATTTAGTATAATGATAAATATAAGTTGTAATTAAAATCAAACAAATATTATATCATTAAAAATAAAATAATACTCGTAAAGTATTAAAATTACTTCGTCGTAGTTTGAAGCACAGCGTATGTACTGTTCGAATCGTGATTTACGAGAGGTTGGGTGGGAGCAAGAGCGACACAGGTCCTTTCTGTACGAGGCCACGGCCGCTACTGAGTTTTCTGCGTTGACGCATGTCGTTTTATACCAATACTAAAATAATTTATTTTGGAAAATTAGCCGTATAAAAAAATATAAAAAAAATATATTGTTTGCAAAAATAGCTCTTCTTGTTAGTAAAATTTTTATTTTTTTATCATAAAAGATTTTGAAGGGCTAGAAAACATTATTTAAACCGAGCAATTTTCGCAAATTTTCGTTTCAGTCTGATGGTTATTTACATATGTAAACAATATAAATTAAACAATATCTTCTGCCAACTTTCTTAACCACTGGTTTTTGATGATGTTTGCATACTCATTTATTATTTTAACAGGGATGTAATCTTAGGAAATGGAATCTAAACTCACGTGTTTCGCACAGACAAAAAAAATGGTCTTATAAAACATTGGTTTTGAGAAGTAAGTAAGAGGTTTTTGGAATTTTTAATCTGCTAACTTTCAAGATAAAAGTTGAACACAGTTCACCGACCAAAAAAAACATATTAGAATTATTACAGTTTTTCATAATTTCGAATATAAAAGACCGCATTCTCAGTTTTTTGGCTGTCGCACTTGAAAGCCCTCTTAAGTGGGTATACTATATTTGCGAAATTTGGGATAAACCTTCTATAATAATTTGCAAAAGCTACGAATCTTTTCACTTCGTCTACACTAGTTGGTCTGGGATATGATTGTATAGACCTAATTTTTTCAGGATCTGGTAATATCCCTTCTGATGTAATTTTATGGCCTAAGTACATGATCTCTTTGCGTAAAAATTCGCATTTAAGAGGATTTAATTTTAGGTTTACCTTACGAAGTCTTTCCAGTACTTCGGTAAGGTGCTGATTATGCGCTGATAGTGAATTTCCTATGACAATGCAGTCATCAAGATAATTAAAACATTTTTTGTAATTAAGTCCAGACATCGCTACTGTCATTAACCTTGAAAATACGCTTGGGCTTGTTTTAAGTCCCATAGGACATCTTTTCATTTGGTACATTTTGTCTGTAGTAAATGCAGTAAGCTTACGTGAATTTTCTTCTAGTGAAATTTGATACATCTTGTTTACATTAAACGCAGTATATTTTCGGGAATTGGGCTCTAAACGTAATTGATAATAACTTTGGGAAAGATCTAATTTAGAAAAATAAATGCTTCCTGATAGTGAATCTAAAATGTCAATAATATTAGGAAGGGGGAACTTGTCATCCACAATCCTATTATTTAACTGTCTATAATCTATTACTAATCTCCACTTCTTGTTACCGGACTTATCGGATTTTTTAGGAACGAGTAAAACTGGACTGGACCACTCGGAAGTAGCCTCTTCTATAATGTCATTTTCCAACATTTCTTTTATTTGTTTCTGTACTTCCTGTTTCAAAGCGTGAGGTATTCTATAGGGCTTGGTATACACTGGCGTGACGTTATCTTTTAATTTAATAGAATGCTGTAATAAATTAGTTACTGATAATTTATCACCTGGCAAATGAAACACGTCCGCATATTTCGCACAGATGGATTCAATGCTTAGCCTTTCTTCCCTATTCAAATAATTCAAATTAAGAAGATTAAATAAAGTCTTAACGCGATCAGCTGATATACTTTCCTGGTTAAAATCACAAGAATCAAAAAAGTTTAAATTATGTGTCCGTATACTAGAAAAATCAATATTTAATTCGTCATCAGTCGTATTTAATATACGCAATGGAATAAGTCCATTTTGCGGTTTAACGATCATTCCCGCTATGAATACACCTTTATGAATCTCATGCGCTAATATTACGCAGTCACTGCGTTCGTTCGTAGGTATCCGCCTTAGAACCTCGCATCGCGGTGGTATGACGTGATGATACTTTTTTATATCATTAATATCAACAACAATCGATTGACCACCGTTTCTCAAACTTAAAGTATTATTTTCATAGTTCATAATCGCCTTATATTTATTAAGGAAATTACTACCTAATATTCCGTGTGCAGCGCACGACAACTGCTTAAAAACGTAAAACTTAACTTTAAAATTTAATTCCTCTAACTCTAAATTTAAGTAAATATATCCCTCAGAAACTAAATTTCCGCTTATTCCTTTTATATATACTTGTTCCTTATATATTTCATTTATCAAACTACTATTATATCTCTCTAAAAACTCGTATTTAATGACACATAAGCTAGCCCCACTATCAACTAACAAGTTAACATTTACATTATCTTCTAAGTTGCATCTAATAATAGTATAGTTATCAAAGTTTAAAACATATTCTTTAATTACTTTATGAACGAAAAAACTCTGAATTATTCGCATTGTGTTGTATTACATCGCCCTGGCTATGCTGAATCCGCGTAAACCGAGGACGAGTTGCTGGCACACGTGCGCTATTGCGCAAATGCTTCGAAGAAGAATTTTTGCGATACGTAATTATTATTATTATAATTATTTTTCGAATTATAAGGCCTATTTGAAGAATAAAAGGTTTTCCTATTTGAATTATTAGGAAAATTATGACAAGGATTATTGTTATATTTATAAGAATTATTATAATATTTTTTATGTATTACGTTCATGACTGGATGACTGGTAGTCATCGATTGCTCATCCAACGCAGCTCTGATAGCTTCTGGCAAAGACGTAAAATTTCTGGAGGCTATAATTGTACTCAATTTTTGATCAGATAAACCATCTGCAAAGCGTTTAATTGCAGTCTTCTCATTGAGAGGACGCAAAATTACAGACTTGCTGTCGTCGCCGTCTGCTTGAGCCAATGTCAAGTTGACGAAAAGTTCCTCTAATTCGGAACCGAACGCATCAATAGTTCTATTGCCTTGTCTCATACGTTGTATTTGCGCCTTAATAGAATCGTCAGACTTCTTTGGAAGTAAATACTTCTTCATATCACTAACTAGCGAAGAAACAGAACTATATTTGGTTTGAAGGCGAAGTTTAGCGCTTGAAGACAGCCTTGTTTTTAATACGAAGTCTATCAGCTGTTGTTTGGATGTGCTATTAAGCATACTGTCGTAAAGCTGTATAGAATCAATTAATTGCTTAGTAATGCTTTCCTTATCGGTCATAAGTGGCATAAGGGTTAATGACGTTTTTAAACAAAAATTTTCACTAGCCATTTTTATTGATTCTACTTCAATGCACTTCACTATAGATATAATAAAATATTATTATAAAATAATTAAATTAATAATAATTAAATATGTAAGCATCATATAATGCTATTTTTTATACGACATACATACATGCCTACTTAGTATAAGTATAGCTACTATTAATATATTTTAAAGACAATTAAACAGTCGAGAAAAAAAAATTAATGAAAATACTAGTGTCTAAAAAACGTAATAAAAACCTGTTAAAGCATTGTATAAGTATTCCGGGAATCGACGCGTCGCATGCGCATTGCGTCAGCAGTCACGTTGCGCAGGATCAGGTCGAGCAGCCACGTGGCGCGGGATTGGGTTGGGCGGCCACGTTCTCTTCTTTCTTGTCCCGACGATGTCCTGGTTGCGAAGGTGGGCCGGGCTATACCCTGGACTCCGTGGGCCGGGATATCCCTGGACACCGCTCCTTTATACAGCAGGCGTGCTTGGTTGCAAGTCGATGGTAGATGTTGCATTGGACAGCATAGCTCGGTTGATCTCTCTTCTAAATGTCTTTATGATATTAGATCGGCATTTCTTGTAGCAGTAGAAAGTCATAGAAACTGCAATGAGCCGTTATTCTGCTCAATGACTAGAATATCTCCGTATTGTCAGTTGCGGTTTTGTTACTGACATGCTGGATGCCGCATTTTGGGCCACGACGATTTCATCTTGGTGTGTCTGCTTGTTTCCCATACTTCTTTCTTGAAATCGGTACTAAATCTTCCGGTGTGATCTTGTTTGAAGGGCTTGCTATCTGACTTGACTGGTGATCTTCTAAGGTTCTTTATAAATGATATTTAGCGACATGGCAGAGTCGCCATGTGAAAGGTTGTTGTTTATAATAAAACCATGTCGAGTTATCGATGTAAAAAGAGGACGTTTATTCAATAAAACACATATTTATATGTAATCCAAGTATCCTACTCAGCAGTTCCTTTAGTGCGACTCAAGCTATTTTATGTTGCAGTTAGTGTGAAATTGTTACGGTTAAACTGTTAATTCAACATTACAATCATTTGGTAGGCGTCTTGGGGATCCACGGTATAGGTGAATAGCAGTGGCGTGCACTGACTTTTTGATTAGGGTAGGCAAAAAAGCAAATTTCTTAGATCTCTAGAGTCGTAGGGTAACAGTCTTTTTGTTTGTACGTATTGACACTGTAACATAAGTAAGTCTATTTATTTGTACTTACTGATGTTTTTTTGAATAAATGAGCACTGCTATGCAATAATGAGTCAACAAAAATATAAATAATTCTGTGTTAACGCCATCTATCTCTTGTTATAGGCCTAGGCGACAAACTGCATTAAGATTTTTTTTGTTAGATGGAGCTTTACTAACTTACTGAGCTGAATTACTGACATGGGCATTTTTTTAAACGTCGCCTGGGCCTATAACAAGAGATAGATGGCGTTAACACAGAATTATTTATATTTTTGTTGACTCATTATTGCATTATTGCTCAAATATTCCTAAATATGTTCTATTTCACTCCCATAACTAAAACGAATCTTACGATTATGTAGGAAGTACCTAAGTATATTAAATTAAAATCCATGCAGCCATGGATTTTACTTTAATATGCCGCAGACCATGTTAAAAAAATAAACATACCTACTATCGAAAAATATAATAGCTAAATTATTATCTTTCGCAAAGTACGACCTACGTGCTCACACGTCCTCTTTTCTTTTTCGTTACTTATTATATACCTGCACCGCTTTATATTCTATTAAATAATTTAAAAACATTACAAAAAGAAACTTCGATTCTAAGAGGATACGAACTCGCGTCTCGTGATTCGCTTCCGAACGCTTAACAAAATGATCTGCCGCTGCAATATCTATGCGCGTCAAATTAGCATTCATGTCGTAACATAAATATCTATTGGGACTAAACTATATTGAAATGTCACTTTTGGTAGGCAGTGTCTCTCTGTGTCTCTGTCCTTTGTCTGTGTGCGTGATATTTCTTCTATTATACATGTCAGATTATTTATGGGTGCGTGTATCGGTGTGAGTCTGTGTGCAAGAAATCTGTTTGAATGTGTGCATATTGAGGCAACGCCGTATCGTGTCTTTGCGTGGCCCGCGCGCAAAATCTATCTTTACATTTATGAGTAGATAGGTATAGTACAGTGCATTTATGTTAAGTTCGTCGCGCATAGGTGATTGATTTCAAATATTTTGCGTGCTTTTCTTTATTTACAATGGTGAAATAATTGAAAACGAAATATTACTATGCACACTTTTTATTGATATGTCTGATTGGGAAAATCACAGGGTAGGCAAACACTTTTTGCCTATATGGACTGCACGCCACTGGTGAATAGAAGGACGCTGCTGCCCGTCTTCTTGTTTTCCCTTAGTCGCCTCTACAGACGCCTAATGCGAGATGGGTTGGTATTATTTTTACTCAGACACCCCACGGGTACGACTACTGTTATTAAAATATAATTATCAAAGTCAACGACATAGCTCTCAGAATATGCCAGTTGAAGTGGCAACGGGCAGGCCGCATCGCTCGCAGAACCGATAACCGTCGAGGAGGAAAGGTTCTCGAGTGGCTATCACGAACCGGAAGATGCCGCGTAAACAGCACTTCCACTGGCAGGCAACCGGTGGATGCAAATAGCCAATCGTCATTCATTGTGGCGTTCCAAGGGGGGGTGCTTTGCTTCCGGCTGATGATGATGATGTGTACCCTTGCGTGGCAGGTGCGTGAGAGTGTGCGCGCGGGCGTGACGCGGGTGGCGGGGCGGCTGTCGTCGCTGGCCAACGGGGTCGTCTCCTCCATACAGGAGCGCTACGGGTACTGATGCCCCCCGCCGCCCCCCGCCGCCCCCCGCCGCCACACAGCCGATACAGGTACCGCTAACACGCGCGACAATCATTATGTTTGCATACAATCACAACTTGTAGCGGAGCGGTACAGTAGTCGCAGCGGATCTTTGTGTCTCTGAAGTTAGGTTTGGCGAACCATTGCGCGACTACACAAAAGCAGCTACTGCGCGGCGTCTTGCAGCCGACGTTAGACACACAAAGATACGCCGTGACTGCTGGACCAGGGGAATATTGACAGACTGTTGCGGTGCAGAAGAGTTCACATTCATGGTGGCACAAGTACGATATTGTGTTATATGCAAAAAGTTATAATTAAGTTATTGTAAATCATTTAAAAACATTGCAAGTAAAATATTATAAGAATCTGTAGTCCATTCTATACTTCCAAGTCTTAAGATTGTTTTTTTAAAATGAGCTCATACTTTTCACTATATGATGAATGTCTTTTTTCATTTCAATGTAAGTAGCATCGCAACATAGAGAGTATTACCTAACAATATTGTTACATGTTTCATCAAACAGCCGTAGCTAACATTTTGTATGACATCCGGTTGTACAGCCATCGGCACGTAACTTGGCAAGATTCGTTAGATGCGCAGAAGTAAATTTTTAGGTCTCGTTGGTTATCAAGCGGGGCGCGGGGAACAAGGTAACATCGTTCCGGGCGCGCTATTGGTTAGCCGGTCGAGCCTTGCTCCCCGCAACTTGTCTACGTCCCGTTCGCTCCCGAGTAAACTTGCGTGCACTAAATAAAATAGTTCAGTTTGTTAACTCTGTTACAAGTTTTTGAAAATGTTATTTTATCACTCTAAGTAAATTCTGATTTTCATCCTGCAAACTGCCGGCCGCCAAGCATTAAATCAGTAATTACTTTCACACAAAATTTTATTTTAAAATACATTTCATAAGTACGTTAAACTTTATGAATTTCATTTATTACATCTCATTATATTTCAATCATTCCTCTGTTTTCCTTATTTTTATGTCATGACTAACAATATGGTAATAAAATTGCAGTATATTATATTGACCATGTTTTGTTGCACTAAGTGCACTTGCGCGAACTTTCCCCCACTCCGCCAAAATCTTGCCAACTTACGTGCCGAGGATTATATTAAATACGTCACAACTAGCACATAATACATATGTATAATAATATCACTGTACCCACTATTACGTGTTTATGAATATAACACTTACAACAACGACTTATTTACTCGTCATAAATGCCGAATAATTGAATATGTAATATGGGCGCGGATAAGGACTCACACGGCGTACCAGCGACGTCGCGCAATGTATGTCCGAGCAAGTTGTTGCAACAAATATGAACTGACAGCCAGATATGGCATGTATGAACATAACTGCTAGCAGTAGGTAGGTATACAATCTCATCCCCCGTGACGCGGAAATGTTTGGTTTAATGTAAATGGCAGTGGTATTATGTCAAACATAAATAATATACATTAATTTTAAAATTAAATTAATTACTTTAAATTACCGATCTCAATCCTTGATTTGAATCTTTGATTTCTAATCTATTTGCATATCTTCAACTTTTTTTTTCTAATCTGTATGTATACCTATCATTCTGTATTGTACCTAGTCATATTATTTAACAGACTCAGCATCCATTCCGACTCCTAATTATTTGGTCGACTGTAGCTGCTAGTCGCCCCGACCGGCATCGCAGGCGCGCTGTCTGAGCCCTTAACATTCGAATTAGATATTATGTCGCCATGATTCCACACATTTTCCACGCGAAATATAATTAAGTACGTTAGTTCGGCCGAAATCTATGTACTTTAATATACTTCACATCTATTGACTATAATAAATATTGTATGAATGTCAAATATAATAAAGTGGTTTATTATTACTGATTAAGTGCAGTTCTGTGTAAATACCTAAGTTGTACATTAACAGCTCACACCGCGTGTTTGTAGTTTGGACTTGAAATATGTAGATGTTTAAACTACAAAATACAGTGTAACAAGACTGGTAACTGGTAGTGCAACTGCACTAATCATAGTGATCATCATCATCATTTGTGGGGAGATTATGTGAAATATAGTGCTTCAAAAATATCAGATACAATGTTATCCTCGGGAACTATGCATGTCATTGTATTCATTTACATGCTAGTGTGTGTTGCATGCATAATATAATAACTGCATTACTTGATGTGTATATAAGGTTCTGTATGGTCTTGTAATGGGCCTCATCTGTGCAATGTGCACACTACGATAATTTAGTTGATCTACAATAATTCATAATTTGCTCTCCTTGGTATAATGTTTGTAAATTTTGTAGTCTTTTTCTGAGAAAATATAAACTGCTAAATATATGCCGTTCCCGTCCCGTTCTGCAATCAGTTATGTCTTACGTATTGCGTGTGTATTGCTGAATACGAATAAATCAAACTTTGTGTTTTTTTAAAGAATGTGAATAAAAACAGCAAGGTACTACACTGCACTACACACGAGCACATTCGCGCCGTGTAATCAACCGCACAGCCGCTTGGCGTGTAAATATTGTATTATATTCAATTGTATAGAATACTTAATACATATTATATAGATTAGTACACTGATGGTATACCGCTGTCGACCGTACTTGATATTCATACTTTCCATGTTAGTTCATAATCTTGTTTTTACTTGGTTTCTTTATCCAGAATTATTTGACGTAGGTGCATTATTCTATTGTACTAGCGTCACTTTTCACTGCTTATTAATCGCGACTACTAGATCGGATAAACTTATACCTTAATTTGTGAAGGCTCGCTCAAAATAGCCCGGGAAAAAGTGCCTCTAATTAACATAAAATCTTAGCTAAATACCGCCCCATCGTCGCTGCGACGACGCCCGGTGTTCTACGTGCCGTTGTAGCTGAGACATGAGACCTTTTTGCCTCCGGTATAGCTATTCTTTTTTTGTCGCGGCTCATAAAAGGTCCCTGGACCCTGTGAGGGGTCGAACGGGGTATGTTGGATTCTTACTACTAGTACTAGTTTCTTGTTACTAGTAGTAGTATCCGGCGGTGTCTAAAACAATGATGGGCATCCATTTCCCTCATATTTTTCCAAAGTAATGTAAGCTTTGAAACTGTATGGTTAATTTAATTTGTAGGTAAGGATTTCATTTCTGACATTGACGATGTAAAACGATATTAGCAAAAATATTTGAAGTCAAATTGGGTTTTAGTTGGTGTGCTGCCACATCTATCACGTTCTTGATTGTTGAATGGATCGCAATATTCCTAGATGTGGCTAACCCTACAATTCGCATTCCAAATTACAACAGGGAGCATTCTCAACTTTGAATTACACGGTATAAAGTCCAAATTGGCTGGATAGCTTGTTCGCCAGTAATTAAGCATTTATCGTTTATTTATTTATATGTGAAGATATTTTTGGTAATAGAACATTTTTATTTTTGTAGCCTTCGTCGATAAGTTAGCGCCGAGTGAGGCACATATTGGTATTATAAGCTTTGTTGTTATATCCATTAAGCTTCGAATAGTAATTGACAGAGGGCAACAAGCAATGTATAATTGATAGCGTATTGTAATTAGTAAACGATGCCCTATTAGAGCATATTTTCTACGAATAATTATTATATAATTTACGATTATGTGAAGTTCAGTCGAGAGCTGCCTGTGCCGCGCCCGGCTGCGGCTTGACTGTACAATTGACAGAATTTGTGCATCTGTTCACTTCCGACAGGTAAAGCTCCCGCGCCGTCGGTATTTTTAGTAATAAAAATTGTTTTAGATGGTAATTATTGATATATTAAAAACTATATTTGCACAATTTTTATTATTTATAACTCCCTTTTTACCCTTGTTTGATATCAGGATCAGGCATCGATTAATAATTCAACTAGATTATGTGTTACGGCTCAAAAAGTGGCATACAGAAATAGTGCCCCCTAGACGGTTGATTTGGCACAGAGAAGTCCGCGACCACATTTTAGATGTCATTTTGTTAGTGAACTTTAATCTAGTTTAAATATTATATCAATATCAGGTAATCATTCGCTTCTCTTTGTTATGGTTTGTCTTAATGTTTTACCGTACAAGCCATTTGAGCGTGTATAGTAGGTATATAAAGTAGGTACCAGATAGGTCCCTTATGCAAGGGACTGTCCTGGTCCGGTGATCACACCAGTTCTGGTGTGAAGAGCACTGTAGCTGGTGAAGTTACTGGACACTGGAGATAGACGATTGATGTCGTGGTGATGAGCGGCAGTATAAAGCCGCGTCCGCTGCGCCATGTTTTGAACCGAACATTGTTTTATCATTTCCTGCCCGCTGCAACATGTTCTGTAAACATCTCGATTCGCATTTTTTATTTTATCTATATTGTCATTTGAGGTAGCATTCCAAATCACGGGTCTTTCACGTATCAACGCAATTAATAACAATATAATTCCATTCCATAGTGAAACCAAAACGATGTCCACGTGTGAAAAAAATATTCCGGGCGAAACGTCTTCCTCCTTCAAAATCGAACGTAAAATGAACCAAGAAATCGTCGATATAAGATAGTATATCGATGCAAAAAATGAACGATCACCCCTCCTCGCAGGCGAACGGGGGGATGTTTTCCACAAGCTCCAGCAAAATGTTCGAGAGGTTTTGCTCTACTAAACACTCAAACCACACCCCTTATCTAATGTTTTCGAACAATGTTCTGTTCAAGACATGGCGCTGCGGTCGCGGCATTATGGTTTTTTTTTATGGACAGGCGTGTCGCTTATCATTCGACTAATTTATTGCTCGTCTGGTCGTCAGTATACCCTATCCGTTATACCAAAAAATAAAGTATAAACAACATGAGGTTAAGTTGTTGAAGTAGCGTGTTTGTTTTTTCATTGTATTTGCTAGATATTTAATCGCTTTGCATTACAATTTGTCTAAAGTTATTATTTTATAAGCTGAGTTCTGCGAAATCAGAATATCTCGAAGCGCAGGTTGAAAACTGTTGGTTTCCTTGTTTACTTTATTTTTGGGTTTAATGGATAGGGTATATATAGGTTGAATAATTCGCTGTCACGTGGACGTTTGCACTAAACAGGGTATGTATGTAAATAACAAACAAATTTAGAATTGCTATCAAAACGCTACCATTTATTTATTTATTTTACTTATCAATAATTATATTACAAATTCACAATGAATAATGTCAGTCCACATGACACGTCATCATGAGTGCTTGGTGGCGACGATGCACAGGTTCTCCGGCGACACGGCGGCGGGCACGTAGTGGCACAGCCGGGCGTCGAACCCGCGCCCGCGCAGGTACAGCACGCGGCCCCAGTCCAGCAGCGCCTTGGCGCGCCGCCCCGCCGCCGCCCGCCCCGCCGCCGGCCACGCCGCGCGACCCTCCCCGCCCGCCCCGTGCGGTGCATCCGGCGCGGATGTATCGGATGGTTCATGACCGTCGTCGTCGTGTTCCTGGCGAGGCTGTCCGCGTCGCTCGCGGCTGCGCCCGTCGCCGCAGGTGGCCCACGACACTATGCCGAGCATCACGTTCAGCTCGTCTCCGGTTATGCCCAACTCCTGAAGAAAGAGTATATTCAGTTTGGACAGGGATTCGTTGTCGCAGTAAAGGGGGTGGACTGAGGCTTAAAATACAATCTTGTTTAACTCAGGAATTAAATTCTGCATCGCGTGACACGTACATACCTGCAGGTGGTCGTTGGCGACGTATGCGTCACGCTCGCAGCGGTGGTGGCAACACGTGGCCAGCACGGCGCCCCGCGTCTCGTGCGACACGTGGTACATACCTGCAGGCGGTCGTTGGCGACGTATGCGTCACGCTCGCAGCGGTGGTGGCAACACGTGGCCAGCACGGCGCCCCGCGTCTCGTGCGACACGTGGTACATACCTGCAGGCGGTCGTTGGCGACGTATGCGTCACGCTCGCAGCGGTGGTGGCAACACGTGGCCAGCACGGCGCCCCGCGTCTCGTGCGACACGTGGTACATACCTGCAGGCGGTCGTTGGCGACGTATGCGTCACGCTCGCAGCGGTGGTGGCAACACGTGGCCAGCACGGCGCCCCGCGTCTTGTGTAACACCTCCTCTTGCGTGATACAGCGCAGCGCGTAGTCTGCGCAACATACATAACACTACAATATACACACATCAAAAGTGTCTAGGGATCAACATATATTTTTGCAATAACTTTTCTCCTGATTGATATTAATTAAAATTTTCTTTAAGGATTCATCAAATAAAGTGTTTTCGTTTGTCACAGTAACGATAAACCAAGTCACCTTTGCATTAATAAAGAAATTTGCCATTTTCCTAATAAAGGGATTTTTGACATTTGAACCACTAACACAAAAGTTCGAAAAAAAGACTGAAATAACAGTTTTCTTTAAAATTTTATTGGGTAACTTAAACAATTAATAATCCGTGTTTCTACCGCGAACACTAACAACACAAGAACATCGGTTTGGCATACTCAAAATGAGTTCATCCAAATCACGCTGTGGAATGGCCGCCCATGTTCGTTGCAACAACAAAAAAAGGTCTTCTTGCGACTGGATACCCTCCATATTCGGCAGAGCTCTTCTCTGTAGCATATCCCATGCATGCTCAATCGGGTTCAAGTCTGGCGACTGAGCAGGCCAGGGCAGGACATTGATGTTAGCTGCGGCGAGAGTCTGTCTTACAACTCTTGCGGTGTGCGGTCGTGCATTATCATGCATTAACTGAAATAAGGGACCGATTTGCACTTGTAGAGGAACGATGACGTCTGATACAATCGTCTCAGCATAAATTTGAACGTTGAGGTTGCCTCTGATCCAAATCAACTCAGTTCTTCCGCCGATCCAAATACCCGCCCATACCATGATGGTTCCACCACTATAAGGATGGACTTCCTGGCAGGATTTTAATCGCTGTTGGCGTCCAGGGGTTCTCCAGTGTCGTATACGTCTTGTATCCGGTCTCATACCAAAACGAGACTCATCAGAAAAGCACACGAAACGCCATTGTTCTTCTGCCCAATTTCTGTGTTCAAGAGCCCATTGATATCGAATCCTACGATTGTGCATTGCTATAGGTGGTACCCGTAGCGGTCTTCGGGAATGAAGGTTCACTTCATGCAAGCGGTTTCTGACTGTTTGGTCGCTAATTAAGTTCCCTGAAGAGTGATGAAGCCTCACGGCTAACATCATGGCAGTTATTGTTGGAGCTCTTCGAGTTAAGATTTGAATATATCGGTCTTGTCTCCGTGTGGTGCAGCGATACCGTCCTCCATGGCGCTCAGCCACGGTACCAGTGCTTCGGTAACGTGTCCAAAGTCGACTGATAACACTCTGACTTGTATTCAGAGCTAAAGCCACAGTACGTTGCCGGGAACCAGCTTCTATCATTCCCACGGCTCTGAGCATTTCTTCCCTGCTTAAATGACGTCGCCGCTCCATAATAACGTTGGTTTTAATCAGTAGTAGGGAAACAGTAGCACTAATAATGTCTTCAATGCGTTGTATGTTTTTATAGGGAAAATATTGACAGCTGATTTTCATCTTTTACTCGAATTTGATTCACAGTTCCTGATTCAAATTATGAAATGCACCAAAAAGGATCCATATAAATTTATAAAATCATAAATTTATTACAAAGCCACATCTCAATCTCAAGAAATCCGCTTAAAAATGCTTGATCCCTAGACACTTTTGATGTGTGTATTTCAAAATGCATCAACCAAAGACATCAAACATGCTGCCATGTAGTCAATATTTATTTGCGGCCCATATAACTAAATGACTGATATTTTGCATAACATTTGCATATAAAATGATATTGAGTTTTTGATCTGTTGAATATTTTGCGGCGGTAGTTTTATGCTTATTCATTTCATTTTGCTCCATGATACCCTTAGTGTACAGTACACAATAACGAGTGGTAGGAATGCAACAGAGGTTCTTGCTGGGATGCACACCAGAGATAATAATAATATAATACCAGCCCTTGTTAATGTCCCACTGCTGGGCACGGGCCTCCTCTCAAGATGAAGGGGCTTAGGCCATAGTCCACCACGCTGGCCAAGTGTGGGTTGGATGACTTCACACGTCATTCGAAAGCTAGTTAGGCTTTCTCAGACATGCAGGTTTCCTCACGATGTTTCTCTTCACCGAAAGCTAGTAACAATCGCACAAAGACGATTTGTGAATCGCACAAGAGAAACCAATTTATATTAATGGGAACTCATTTCATAATAGTCGTTTATTAACTGATCAAAAACATAAATTACAATTAAACCAAAGTTTCTATTTCATGATGTAATGTAATATCGATATTTATGCTGTTGGTATTTCTAATTATAAATAAAATAAATAAATAAATAATTAAAACAAACCAATTTCATCAGCTAAAGATGTCCACTGTTGAACAAAGACCTCCCTTTTAGAAAGGAGCCCGTTTCAATAGCGCGCGGCCGCCGCGCGACCCAAAATAGTGCGCAATCGTGCGTAGTTTATATACAGCTTAAGCAGTGGCGTAGCTTGCCTTAGATGGGCCCCGTATCAAAATTTGTTGGGGGGCCCAAATGATGGTACGGCCTAAGAGATTATATGAGAACATGGATTTTACGAATTGTTGCTTACACATGTTCGGGGCCCCTGTAGCCCGGGGGCCCCGTATCATTGATATGGCTGATACGACAGTAGCTACGCCCCTGAGCTTAAGAGTCATTAGTTAGTCATAGACTCTGAAAGATGTATGCGTGGAGGAGTGCGCTCTACTCACTGCCTCAGTCTATCAGTGGCAATATTTGAGAAGTGGTGAGGAGCGCCCTAGATAGCGATCTAGGGCGTCACAGAAAGAAGCGTCCTTGATCGCCTGTTGTAGGCAAAACGTAATCAGAATTATTATCATTCCTAACTCATAAATTGATTCGGGCGATCTCACGATTTAGGACCGATTATCGTCTAGGGAGCGCTGGCTGTGCGTATGTCGGGACCGATTTCACAGCAGTGCGCGGACGAGTCACAGACTACTGAGTAAGGTACGAGTGAATTGGTAACGGGACATGTTTTTGTTATTTTATCTTTTTTTTTTTTGTTTATTTGGTTCACAACTCGAAATATAGACTTGATTATCTCTTATGGCTAGCTGAAACAATAACTTTCACGGTGTAATTTCTAATATCAGTGAACACATCATGCAAAAGATAAAAGCCTGAACAGTGCTCGAAAAAACAATATATAAAAAAAGAACTAAAAACTCAATGTGCAGAAAAGAAATAACAAAAAAAAAAGAAATTAAATAAATCATGCAAAACAAAACAAATAAAAACCAATCTATACTATAATAAAACTCAAAGAGCACTTTTTCTATACATTGAATATTTTTCCAAAATTTCTATGTGGGGGTACTACTATACTATCGACATAGAGGCCAAAACAATTTTTTTTGGAATTATTGTCTGTCTGTCTGTCTGTCGTTCTGTTCGTCCAGGTATCATCTAAAAACCCGTGGATGGATTTTGATAGGACTTTCACTGATGTGTTGTGTCAAGGTGTAAGTTGAGAAGTCAAGGTGTAAGTTGGTATATAAAACATCACGCTATGTTTCATAGGGGCTAAGCAGTGAAACATTACTTGCACATATTACCACGTAATTTCCTTTGTATGTGAATAGGGTAATTATAGACTGATCAGTTAATCATTAAGATATGTATTATTACGCTATATACAACAGGGACTGAGCAGACTTTTAGTTTGCATAAGATATGGCATTGGCGAAGGGTCAATTTTTGTAAGGGGTAAGCCGGTCCGGTACACCCAGGACATTTTCATTAGATTTCTGTATTGTTCTAAGTACTTTGCTGATAGCAATATGACATTATATCTTTGAAAAGTTAATATCTGTAAATCCCGAGCGGATCCAAACTAGATTATGTATGTATTACAGTCGCAACAATAAAAGATGCGGAAAACTTAAAACTTTCATTATCGAATATCATTAGACAGTAATTTACGATGTTAGCGTGATTTACATTATGAACAGCGCCATCTATCGGTGAAATTGAACATACAATAACTATAGAACTTTAATCTATATATTATATCAAAGAAAGTCGTGTTAGTTACATTATTTATAACTCAAGAACGGCCTAACCGATTCGGCTGAAAATTGGTGGGGAGGTAGCTTAGAACCAGTAAACGGACATAGGATACTTTTTATCTCGGTAGGTTAAGGTTAAGCAACGTTAGGTAAGGTCATTAAATAGTTGGGTGAACCGATTTGTATGAAAGTGTGCATATCGGGTAGGTCTGAGAATAGGTCATACAGTATATTTCATACCGCTAGGTTAAGGTTAAGCTACATAAGGCAAGGTCATTAAATAGATGGGTGAACCGATATGTATGAAATTATGTGTGCATATCGGTGAGGTCTGAGAATAGGTCATAAAGTATATTTAATGCCGCTGATACCATGATTGACGAGGATATATAGAACGAGAGGAGAAAGAGGGAGAGGGGATTCGAGAAGGGGGCGATGGGGTGAGGGATCGGGGGAGTTAGGTGGAGTAAGGGGGGAGTGAGAAGGAGCAAGTTCGTAGAAGAGAGAGGGGGAGAGGGTTCAGAGAGGGGATAACAGGGTAGGAAGAGGGGGAGTGTGACGGAAACCGAAGCGGGAGGGGGAAAGAGAGAGGAGAGAAAGAGCATATAATTAGATTTTTTTATAAGAGAGAGAGATATGGAGAGAGATAAATCTAGGGAGGAGGGAGAAAAGGGGAGCAAAATGTAATAAAAGCGCGGGCGGAGCTGCACGGGTCAGCTAGTATTTAAATAAGATTACGCATCATTAATGATTTTGTAGATAGTGGCCCTCGCCGAGGATAGAGAACCAGAGAATATGTCAGACTGTGATTTAATGCCATTGCAATGTGAAAAAGATCTGTATAAAGGAGAATGTTGACGAATATTTGTTCTACACCTTGGTAACCTGAAGCACCGTCTATTCAACAATCGGCTTCCTTGTCGTGGGACTTCCAAGTTAACATGCATTAAAAGTTCTGGTCAATCTACCAATCCATGAATTAGTTTAAACAAAAACATAATATCTGATACTTTACGGCGAACACTTAGGGACTTCATTTTATAAAAAGTTAATCTACTCACATAGGAGGGCAATACCTTGCATTTATTATTTACAAAATAAAAAATACAAGATAATTGGTGTAAGAATCTTTTTTGAATTCTGTCCAATCTGTTAGAGTGTACTGCATAGCCAGGAGACCATACACAATTATTAAATTCTAGTATACTTCTAACTACGCTGTTGTATACATGTATTAATACTGTAGGGTCCTTAAAAGATTTTATTTGTCTAGATAAGAAGCCGGATATTTGCGAGGATTTTTTTGTTATTTTATCAATGTGATTTCTGAAATTTAAAGAGCTGTCTACTATTATCCCTAAATCTTTTATACTATCAACTTCTGTAAGCTTAGTTTCGTGCGAAGCCATGGCAAAGGAGAAGGAGCGTTGTTTACAAGGAGTTGTCGTATTTGTGGGATAAAAACACATGAGGCGGCATCTCGGATCGACGAGCGCTTTGTTGCACGGTCGGTCACGTACAAATTGGCAGGGATGTGTGTAGGAGCCGGTTTCATCCCCACCATCAGTCTCCCGATATTGCCACTGATACTGGGGCCGTGAGTGGACGTGTGTGAGCGGTCACCTGTGGCGACGCCGCACAGATGCTTGGCGAGGCCGACGAGCGCGCGCGCAGAGCTCGCGGGCGGCACGCCGGCCAGGTCGGCGTGTGGAGGAGTGTGAGCGGTCACCTGTGGCGACGCCGCACAGATGCTTGGCGAGGCCGACGAGCGCGCGCGCAGAGCTCGCGGGCGGCACGCCGGCCAGGTCGGCGTGTGGAGGAGTGTGAGCGGTCACCTGTGGCGACGCCGCACAGATGCTTGGCGAGGCCGACGAGCGCGCGCGCAGAGCTCGCGGGCGGCACGCCGGCCAGGTCGGCGTGTGGAGGAGTGTGAGCGGTCACCTGTGGCGACGCCGCACAGATGCTTGGCGAGGCCGACGAGCGCGCGCGCAGAGCTCGCGGGCGGCACGCCGGCCAGGTCGGCGTGTGGAGGAGTGTGAGCGGTCACCTGTGGCGACGCCGCACAGATGCTTGGCGAGGCCGACGAGCGCGCGCGCAGAGCTCGCGGGCGGCACGCCGGCCAGGTCGGCGTGTGGAGGAGTGTGAGCGGTCACCTGTGGCGACGCCGCACAGATGCTTGGCGAGGCCGACGAGCGCGCGCGCAGAGCTCGCGGGCGGCACGCCGGCCAGGTCGGCGTGTGGAGGAGTGTGAGCGGTCACCTGTGGCGACGCCGCACAGATGCTTGGCGAGGCCGACGAGCGCGCGCGCAGAGCTCGCGGGCGGCACGCCGGCCAGGTCGGCGTGTGGAGGAGTGTGAGCGGTCACCTGTGGCGACGCCGCACAGATGCTTGGCGAGGCCGACGAGCGCGCGCGCAGAGCTCGCGGGCGGCACGCCGGCCAGGTCGGCGTGTGGAGGAGTGTGAGCGGTCACCTGTGGCGACGCCGCACAGATGCTTGGCGAGGCCGACGAGCGCGCGCGCAGAGCTCGCGGGCGGCACGCCGGCCAGGTCGGCGTGTGGAGGAGTGTGAGCGGTCACCTGTGGCGACGCCGCACAGATGCTTGGCGAGGCCGACGAGCGCGCGCGCAGAGCTCGCGGGCGGCACGCCGGCCAGGTCGGCGTGTGGAGGAGTGTGAGCGGTCACCTGTGGCGACGCCGCACAGATGCTTGGCGAGGCCGACGAGCGCGCGCGCAGAGCTCGCGGGCGGCACGCCGGCCAGGTCGGCGTGTGGAGGAGTGTGAGCGGTCACCTGTGGCGACGCCGCACAGATGCTTGGCGAGGCCGACGAGCGCGCGCGCAGAGCTCGCGGGCGGCACGCCGGCCAGGGCCAGGTCGGCGTGTGGAGGAGTGTGAGCGGTCACCTGTGGCGACGCCGCACAGATGCTTGGCGAGGCCGACGAGCGCGCGCGCAGAGCTCGCGGGCGGCACGCCGGCCAGGTCGGCGTGTGGAGGAGTGTGAGCGGTCACCTGTGGCGACGCCGCACAGATGCTTGGCGAGGCCGACGAGCGCGCGCGCAGAGCTCGCGGGCGGCACGCCGGCCAGGTCGGCGTGTGGAGGAGTGTGAGCGGTCACCTGTGGCGACGCCGCACAGATGCTTGGCGAGGCCGACGAGCGCGCGCGCAGAGCTCGCGGGCGGCACGCCGGCCAGGTCGGCGTGTGGAGGAGTGTGAGCGGTCACCTGTGGCGACGCCGCACAGATGCTTGGCGAGGCCGACGAGCGCGCGCGCAGAGCTCGCGGGCGGCACGCCGGCCAGGTCGGCGTGTGGAGGAGTGTGAGCGGTCACCTGTGGCGACGCCGCACAGATGCTTGGCGAGGCCGACGAGCGCGCGCGCAGAGCTCGCGGGCGGCACGCCGGCCAGGTCGGCGTGTGGAGGAGTGTGAGCGGTCACCTGTGGCGACGCCGCACAGATGCTTGGCGAGGCCGACGAGCGCGCGCGCAGAGCTCGCGGGCGGCACGCCGGCCAGGTCGGCGTGTGGAGGAGTGTGAGCGGTCACCTGTGGCGACGCCGCACAGATGCTTGGCGAGGCCGACGAGCGCGCGCGCAGAGCTCGCGGGCGGCACGCCGGCCAGGTCGGCGTGTGGAGGAGTGTGAGCGGTCACCTGTGGCGACGCCGCACAGATGCTTGGCGAGGCCGACGAGCGCGCGCGCAGAGCTCGCGGGCGGCACGCCGGCCAGGTCGGCGTGTGGAGGAGTGTGAGCGGTCACCTGTGGCGACGCCGCACAGATGCTTGGCGAGGCCGACGAGCGCGCGCGCAGAGCTCGCGGGCGGCACGCCGGCCAGGGCCAGGTCGGCGTGTGGAGGAGTGTGAGCGGTCACCTGTGGCGACGCCGCACAGATGCTTGGCGAGGCCGACGAGCGCGCGCGCAGAGCTCGCGGGCGGCACGCCGGCCAGGTCGGCGTGTGGAGGAGTGTGAGCGGTCACCTGTGGCGACGCCGCACAGATGCTTGGCGAGGCCGACGAGCGCGCGCGCAGAGCTCGCGGGCGGCACGCCGGCCAGGGCCAGGTGCGCCAGGTCGGCCCGCACGCGGCCCGCCGCCGCCGCCGGCGCCGCGTTGTCGCGCTTGTGGCGCACGGCCGCGCGGTCCACGGCCAGCACGGAGCTGCCTGCCCCGCCCCCGCCGCCGCCCCCGCCCCCGCACCACCCCACGCACGCGTAGTACGACAGCTGCCCTGATCGCACACACGCATCACCATCACATCACTATACACTCGCCAGATGGTTGACGACGACGCACATGATCCGATGAGACTCGACATATTTACATATAGCGATACCGAGGAGCACCAACACAGAATGAAGCTAAGTACTTACTGTTGCTAGTGCAGATTCTGTGAAGGTGATAAAGAGTCAATGCGACACATATTGTGCGGCTGTGACGCTCTTGCGAGGCGAGTCAACTGTCCAGCGTCAGATAATTATGCAGCAACAAGCTGGAGCAATACCAGTGTTTTACGGAACCCAATTTTTTTGCCACCGATAATAGAATACATATTGCGATATAACTAGAATTTTCTTGAAAAAGAAGCTATTGAGATTACATATTCGATCATCATCATTTCGATGGGTCGTGGGTTCGATTCCCACCAAGTGTCTGGGTGTTATTTATCTATTTAAGTATGTATTTACAAAAAAAAAGTATATATGTATTAGTATCAGTTGTCTGGTTTCCATAGTACAGGCTCTGTCTAGGTTGGGATCAGATGACCGTGTGTGGATTGTCGCAAGATATTATTATTATTATATTGTATAAACTTTTATGTTAGTGATGGCAGTGAATTTCCAGCGCACTTTGCACCGTCTCTCACTCGAAACCCCCACTGGACACTAAAAATACCAGTCAAGTGCGAGTCGGACTCGCCCACCGAGGGTTCCATACCATCATTGGTATAATAACTTTAATACGAAAGTTATTTTACTGGTCGTCTTACACCTCAGAGAGCAAAAAAGAAAACAAACCGCAGAACTAAGTTTGTTTGTCGAGGTTTTTTTACGATTACTAAAAAACTGTACTACTTAGAAAGATCATTTTATTTTTCCTATAAAATACACACATCAAAAGTGTCTAGGGATCAAGCATTTTTAAGCGGATTTCTTGAGATTGAGATGTGGCTTTGTAATAAATTTATGATTTTATAAATTTATATGGATCCTTTTTGGTGCATTTCATAATTTGAATCAGGAACTGTGAATCAAATTCGAGTAAAAGATGAAAATCAGCTGTCAATATTTTCCCTATAAAAACATACAACGCATTGAAGACATTATTAGTGCTACTGTTTCCCTACTACTGATTAAAACCAACGTTATTATGGAGCGGCGACGTCATTTAAGCAGGGAAGAAATGCTCAGAGCCGTGGGAATGATAGAAGCTGGTTCCCGGCAACGTACTGTGGCTTTAGCTCTGAATACAAGTCAGAGTGTTATCAGTCGACTTTGGACACGTTACCGAAGCACTGGTACCGTGGCTGAGCGCCATGGAGGACGGTATCGCTGCACCACACGGAGACAAGACCGATATATTCAAATCTTAACTCGAAGAGCTCCAACAATAACTGCCATGATGTTAGCCGTGAGGCTTCATCACTCTTCAGGGAACTTAATTAGCGACCAAACAGTCAGAAACCGCTTGCATGAAGTGAACCTTCATTCCCGAAGACCGCTACGGGTACCACCTATAGCAATGCACAATCGTAGGATTCGATATCAATGGGCTCTTGAACACAGAAATTGGGCAGAAGAACAATGGCGTTTCGTGTGCTTTTCTGATGAGTCTCGTTTTGGTATGAGACCGGATACAAGACGTATACGACACTGGAGAACCCCTGGACGCCAGGCCTTAAAATCCTGCCAGGAAGTCCATCCTTATAGTGGTGGAACCATCATGGTATGGGCGGGTATTTGGATCGGCGGAAGAACTGAGTTGATTTGGATCAGAGGCAACCTCAACGCTCAAATTTATGCTGAGACGATTGTATCAGACGTCATCGTTCCTCTACAAGTGCAAATCGGTCCCTTATTTCAGTTAATGCATGATAATGCACGACCGCACACCGCAAGAGTTGTAAGACAGACTCTCGCCGCAGCTAACATCAATGTCCTGCCCTGGCCTGCTCAGTCGCCAGACTTGAACCCGATTGAGCATGCATGGGATATGCTACAGAGAAGAGCTCTGCCGAATATGGAGGGTATCCAGTCGCAAGAAGACCTTTTTTTGTTGTTGCAACGAACATGGGCGGCCATTCCACAGCGTGATTTGGATGAACTCATTTTGAGTATGCCAAACCGATGTTCTTGTGTTGTTAGTGTTCGCGGTAGAAACACGGATTATTAATTGTTTAAGTTACCCAATAAAATTTTAAAGAAAACTGTTATTTCAGTCTTTTTTTCGAACTTTTGTGTTAGTGGTTCAAATGTCAAAAATCCCTTTATTAGGAAAATGGCAAATTTCTTTATTAATGCAAAGGTGACTTGGTTTATCGTTACTGTGACAAACGAAAACACTTTATTTGATGAATCCTTAAAGAAAATTTTAATTAATATCAATCAGGAGAAAAGTTATTGCAAAAATATATGTTGATCCCTAGACACTTTTGATGTGTGTATATATAGAATATATTATATAAAATATATATTTCTATTACCCATAATTATTTCAAGTTTTTTCCTCCACAAACTTCGGAGATAAGACGGGGGGGGGGGGGGGGACGGTATTTTTTTTGACATTTTTGATTATCAGCCAAAAATTGCGTGACATAAACCAAAATAAAAATCTGTTTTGAGATGTGCAAATTAAGCCCTTTCATATGATACCCCACTCAATATAGTAGTCTCACTTTGAAATTTTGATGACCCATTTCGACCCCAATCGAAAAAAAGTAAAAGAAAAAATATATTTTTTTCATTTGCGATGGGGTTGGGTAATTAAGATCTAAAACTATTCCAAGTTTCAAATTGATAGCATCAATGGTTCCTGAAATATATAGGTGTGTGACAGACAGACAGACAGACAGACGAAGTCTGACCATAAGGGTTCCTTTTTTACCTTTTAGATATGGAACCCTAAAAATGGGGCCTTTCCAAAAGCCGACGGAGGATAATGTTGCTATGAGATGCCGATTCCAAACAGAAACTTAAGTATAGCAACTAATGAAACCACAGGCACAGGTGGAACTATGGTTTTGCTTTTTTTGCAGATAAAATAACTGACCTCATCTATAACTGCATTGGTATATAAAGGACCATACTCCCAGGCCCATCATCTATACTATAATAAAACTCAAAGAGCACTTTTTCTGTACATTGAATATTTTTCCAAAATTTCTATGTGGGGATACTATACTATCGACATAGAGGCCAAAACAATTTTTTTTGGAACTATTGTCTGTCTGTCGTTCTGTTTGTCCAGGTATCATTTGAAAACCCGTGGATGGATTTTGATAGGACTTTCACTGATGTGTTGTGTAGAAGTCTAGGTATAAATTGGTATATAAAACATCACGCTATGTTTCATAGGGGCTAAGCAGTGAAACATTACTTGCACATATTACCACGTAATTTCCTTTGTATGTGAATAGGGTAATTATAGACTGATCAGTTAATCATTAAAATATGTATTATTACGCTATATACAATAGGGACTGAGCAGACATTTAGTTTGCATAAGATATGGCAGTGGCGAAGGGTAAATTTTTGTAAGGGGTAAGCCGGTCCGGTACACCCAGGAAATTTTCATTAGATTTCTGTATTGTTCTAAGTACTTTGCTGATAGCAATATGACATTATATCTTTGAAAAGTTAAAATCTGTCGTTCATGAAATTTTAATGAAACTCCCCAAGTCCAGGTAGTGTATAGGTATCACAGTCGCAACAATAGAAGATGCGAAACATTAAGAACTTTCATTATCGAATATCATTAGACAGTAATTTACGATGTTAGCGTGATTTACAATTATGAACCGCGCCATCTATCGGTGAAATTGAACATACAATCACTATAGAACTTTAAAAGTCGTGTTAGTTACACTATTTATAACTAAGGAACGGCCTAACCGATTCGGCTGAAAATTGGTGGGAGGTAGCTTAGAACCAGGAAACGGACATAGGATTTTTTATCCCAGTAGGTTAAGGTTAAGCAACGTTAGGTAAGGTCATTAAATAGATGGGTGAACCGATTTGTATGAAAAGTGCATATCGGGTAGGTCTGAGAATAGGTCATACAGTATATTTCATACCGCTAGGTTAAGGTTAAGCAACATAAGGCAAGGTCATCAAATAGATGGGTGAACCGATTTGTATGAAATTTTGTGTGCATATCGGGGAGGTAAAGTATATTTAATGCCGCTGATACCATGATTGACGAGGATATATAGAACGAGAGGAGGGTGCAAGACAGGAGAAAGAGGGAGAGGGGATTCGAGGAGGGGGCGATGGGGTGAGGGATCGGGGGAGTTAGGTGGAGTAAGGGGGGAGTGAGAAGGAGCAAGTTCGTAGAAGAGAGAGGGGATGAGGGTTCAGAGAGGGGACAACAGGGAGAGGAAGTGGGGGAGTGTGACGGAAACCGAAGCGGGAGGGGAAAGAGAGAGGAGAGAAAGAGCATATACTTAATTAGATTTTTTTTATAAGAGAGAGAGATATGGAGAGAGATAAATCTAGGGAGGAGGGAGAAAATGGGAGCAAAATGTAATAAAAGCGCGGGCGGAGCTACGCGGGTCAGCTAGTGATAAATAATATGCAAAATAGGTTGTCGTGTCAATGTAAGATTAACCAGATGAATCTAAAACTTGAAACAAATAGAGTTGTTTAGATAAACCCTACCCTTTCCAGCCCCCAACTCGACATAGCACGTGTGGTCCTGCACCAGGCCCGCGTCCTCGACCAGCCACAGCAGTTGCGACGCCTGCCGCAGGTGGCGCCGCGAGCTCTCTGTGCGGTCACTCTCAGCAAACTGCTGCATTACAGTGCTGTGTATGGGTTGCTCAGGAACACTTGATATGTTGTCTTTTATGAGGTCTGAAATTGCAGTTAAATATACAACTGCTAGCAGACAGTGCTACTAGCAACAACAGGCTGAATAATAATTAATCCGTCAGCGGTTAATGCGGATCACGATTATGCGGTTTGCGTGTTAAACATGGTGCACATCGGAATCATCAGCCGTTGAGAGCTTAATTAGGGTGTATTTAATTAGTAACCTGCAAGCAAAATATATAAAAATATAAACTATAATAATAATACATATAATAATATTCTGGGACAATCCACACACGGTCATCCGATCCCAAACTAGGCAGAGCCTGTACTATGGAAACCAGATAACTGATACTAATACTTATATACTATTTTTTGTAAATACATACTTAAATAGATAAATAACACCCAGACACTTGGCGGGAATCGTTTCCACAACCTATTGGGAAGCAGCCAGGGTGTCTAACCAACAGGTCTGTAAGTATATTAATAAATAATATTGTTTTAGTGATTCTGCTGAACCAACATCTTACCATCATAAAGAATATTAACTTTATCAATGACTTGCATAATTGTTTCTTTAGAAATTTCACAAAGGGGCTTCCGAGGGCAGTGTTCTATTAACATTGGGGCATTGATATTATGCACTATGTATGGCGGCTGTTCAGTTTGGCGTGCATTGCAGATCAACAGATGTTTCTCTAATTTACTGATGTAACAGGTACTGAAATGCACAAAAATAGTATGGAATAAATGTATGTAGAAGGTCTATATTCACATGAAAATAAAATACTCACTGTTTCGGATCATTAGGGCATGGTATGCGAGTATCATCCTGTAATATGTACAGTAGTTTATCAGTTTGGCCTTCCATATGGTTACGAAATAGGTGCAAGATACATTTTAGTATTAGCTTGATTTTATTACTTAACCTGGTACTGTAATATGTTACAATACCGAGTGGCATAAAGTAGAAAGTGTCATGACCTGGCCATCTCCAGTCTTCGGGTCAGGTTCATGTTCCCCGCAGTACTGTCTCCCCGGTCGTACAGTCATACGGCACAACCTCTTTTTTCTCACTACGAAGAATTGGCACTGAGGTCCACTTATACTTTTCGGTGTATCTGTAAGAGTATTTTCCATAGCGAAGCTTGCTAACTTTATACAAGAATGCAATAAATAAATAAATATAAAATAACTTAATTTCAGGTTATTAAACATCGATAATAACCATCCATGAAGCAATCAAACAATTTTTTTTGTTTATTTTCCAAATGTCAATGTCATTGTCAAACATTTGTGTCATGGTTTTTGTTTTTTGTTCGTCAAACATTTAGCAAAGAGCCTAAATAAAGAATACCACCGCGGTGGTTGGGGTGCTGGCGCAATGGCGCAATCGGTCTCGACACGTAGTGAAAAATTTTAAATCTATGGTCTCGACCTCGCTCGACCGGTACGCGTCACGTCAGATTGGAGTGCGCCACGACACGCCAATAGTGTGTAATCTTTAACCATACAAAATGTATGTAGCCGATTAGGGTAACCGCATGGAAGTAATAAGTACTACGTACAACGTACGTAGTACAGTTGTACGTAGTACTTATTACTTCCATGGGTAACTGATATGTTGCTGACACGTTGAGTTACGACACGTCAGCCTAATGTGTTTCTGGCAAGAGGCCACACCACGCACGACAGCCTGATATATTCCTACCATAACGCACGCCTAAGCCACATTAGGTAGGCTGACGTTTTGTGACTCAACGCGTCAGGCGTCAGCGCAGCACATCGGTTACATACAGTTTGTATGGTTAGAGATACACTATTATGGCGTGTCGTGCGTGCGTGGCGCAGTTCGAGCTATCCAATTGGCTGCTGACGCATTGAGTCACGACACGTCAGCCTAATGTGCCGGAGCCTTTAGTTTTTATTTATTTATAATAGACATTAGTTTAACCATCGTTTATAAGTAAGGCTGTAGCAGCCTTACTTATCCGCTTGCTTGCCCGTGTTAACGGGTAGTTAACAAAACGCACTCGCTAAAACGTCCATGTTAGCTGGTAGTTAACATCGCGATTCAGTCTACTATGCCCGTGTCAACTAGTAGTTAACATGGCGCCGCCATGCTACCGCGATTGAAAAAAAGTAAATATACTTGTCTTTATCGCTCTAGAGCTTAGTTTGTATTATTTATCTCGTTTCTCCGTTAAATTTCCCGTCCTATTAATCTCAGTCGAATATCCAAGCCATAGAGAAAAAAAATACAAAAAAATAAAACGTTCTTTCTCTTTCTTGTCATTGAGTGTTGATTCGGTGCGGGATGTGTGCGATATTTTTGCTGATTTTCTTGTTAAATTTAGTTTTGTTCTTCAAGATCGATTGTGTTTATCAAGGTGTATAAATAACTAACACGTAGATATAAAAATCCAGCATGAAAAGTAAAAGTATGTAGAATAAAAAAAATCCGAAAAACTAAAGTGATTTTACTGAGAGCATGGGAACTGTTTCAGAAATGTTCATATTTATCAGAAGTGGTGAATGCTATCCCAATGATTTTTGTTTGTTTTAAATGAATATAAAACTACTTATTTACTGTTACTTTCATTCTATGCCCAAAAATGATATTTGTGCATGATATGCCTTGTCAAGTTTTACGCCGCGCGGCGCCAGATAATGGTATGGGATCAGAGGCCTGTAAATTAATAAATATGTATGGACAAGAATGCGTTTTTATTTCTTATTCTATTATCTATTATATAAGTAACGTAATCAAAGATTAAAAACCACGTATCATCGCTTTAATTTTTGAGTTATGAGCTTTTAAATACAAGACGAGCTTTAAAACGCGCAATCACAATTTCAACACAGCATAACTCTGCACCAGAGTCGTAATATGAGGAACAAAAGATAACATTGTATAAGTAGTTTCATAGTAAACATAAAAAATATAACACTTGACCATCTTTCTAAACAAATTGACTCACAAGGACCGATTGCGTGAAATCCAACTCGCGCGCCGCAGCTGTAAACAACGGCGGGGTGCATAAGTGTTTGTTGCCGGGCAACGGTGTCAGGTAACGCTACGGGGGCCGGGCAACGGGAGTTTGAGCGAGACAAGCGAGCGGTTATAAACGATGGTTAAGTAGTGATGGGTGCGCTGGAACGGAAACAAACACGGACGAAACAACGAAACGGAAGATCACCGCTGGTTGCGTGTACGATCAGCATGTTTGCTGAGTTGGAACCATTTTGTGACGAACATTTTTGTTAATGTATGTAACTACCTACTTACATATGTCTATTTTTATTTATTATTTTTTTTGTTCTATTTTTTGATTGTTAATTGTATGTCACAAATAAATTATTCTTTCTTTCAAATGTTGATAAATACAGCTGATGGTATAATACCTATTTTCGTATACCTGATATTTATGTATTTTGACGTTTTTACCGGTGCCTACGGTTCTTACTTGAAAAGAATCATTCTATAGTATTGAATTATTATTTGTCGAATTGAATTTATAAATGTTGCCATTTTACCAAGTTTTAGGTCTGACGGAATATTTCAAGCTGACAACACGTGGCGGTATTGACAGAGTAAAATATGTTTTGCCTTATTAACTGTTCATTAGTTATGTCGCTCTTATGCAACGTTTATAAGTAGAAAATATAAAACTGCTTATTAAGGAGTTATGTAGTAAGTAGTTATTTGGTTGCTAAGACGGTGATTAGTAGATTTTTATAAGTAAGGCTGTAGAAGGATTGCTTGCTTTATTGATTTATTTTTTCCACTGAGTATAAAACCAAATTTTTTCCTAATGTTAAGTTTTTGAAGTGAAACTTCTTATGCGACTTCCAAAAATGAAGGGTTAAATGAAGCACCTTAACGCGTTATCGCTTAACGCGTTAAGTGATAGGTGTTAAACGATAGGCGATAGGCGTAAATTTGTTAAGGTTATGAAAGCGCTCATGTGACGCCGTCACTGAGTGAGTGGGTGAGTGGGTTTCAGTGGGTTTCGGTGGGTTTCGGTGGGGTTCGGTGGGGTTCGGTGGGGTTCGGTGGGGTTTGGTGGAGTTCGGTGGGGTTCGGTGGGGTTCGGTGGGGTTCGGTGGGTTTCGGTGGGTTTCGGTGGGTTTCGGTGGGGTTCGGTGGGGTTCGGTGGGGTTCGGTGGGGTTCGGTGGGTTTCGGTGGGTTTCGGTGGGGTTCGATGGGGTTCGGTGGGGTTCGGTGGGGTTCGGTGGGGTTCGGTGGGTTTCGGTGGGTTTCGGTGGGTTTCGGTGGGTTTCGGTGGGGTTCGATGGGGTTCGGTGGGGTTTGGTTGGGTTCGGTTGGGTTCGGTTGAGTTGGGGTACTGGCATCACCTCCTCGAGTGCCCGGCCCATTGTAATTCCGTTCAGGATTCGTTCGGAGGAAGGACAATGGGCTTGGGACGGTGTACCCTGGGCACCGGGTAATATCTCTCCACTCTTCGGGGTGGACAGCTGTTGCTCGGTGGCGAAGCCTTAGGTGGGGGCGCCGAACTACTGTTCCCGATTAGGACACGTCGGTTGAGCGGCAGCGAGGCGCGGGGGGGATGTAGGGCCGAAAGGCCACGTAGGGCGGGGGCGCCGCTACCGCTGTTCCCGATGGACACGCACGTCGGTTGAGCGCGGTGGTGGTGCGGGGGGGGGAGTCGGGCCGAAAGGCCTTAGGGCGGGGGCACCGCAGCAACCGCACTGCCGGGGTATGGGCGCCGCCAGGCGGCAGTACCTGGGGTATGGGACCCGGTAGCTCGGTGCAATTGGGGGGGGTTAGGGCTGAAAGGCTATAGGGTGAGTCGTCACTGTGGTCGCCCTTGGTACTTCTCTGTTGAGCAGAGTGGACTGGAGGGCACCACATGTGACATTGGGGGGAGAGAGCCTGGAGAGGCTCCGGCTTTCGAGCCGTTGGAGGGTTTGGCGCAAGCCGAACGGCCGCTGGCGGGAACCGGATGAAGTACTACGTACGTTCCCGGGGCCCGCCACTATAGCGGAGGTGCTGAAAGGCCCGATGGTGGTTTAGTCGGTAAGAGTCCGACATAACCCGCGCATGGTAGGCGTCGTGCGCGGTGTATCCATGAGGATTCCACCATCGCTAAAAAAATAAAAAAAAAGGGTTCGGTTGAGTTGAGTTAGCGTGTGTGTGTGTGTGTGTGTGTGTGTGTGTGTGTGTGTGTGTGTGTGTGTGTGTGTGTGTGTGTGTGTGTGTGTGTGTGTGAGTGAGTGAGGGACCGACCGACCGACCGACCGACCGACCGACCGACCGACCGACCGACCGACCGACCGATCGACTGAGCGAGAATGAAGTTTCACTTCTTCCGCGCGGAGGGACTCCACGCACGCACATTTTTTGTCCTATGGTAACAATCAATGACTTTTTTTTATGGAATGAAAGAACAAGAACCAGTGTGACCGTTTTTGGTATATTCTATACCAAATTGGTAGAATTTGGGCTCCACAATCTTGATTTAGTATTTTTTTTTGTAGTGTTGTCTTTTACTTACGCGAATATTACACATTGAAATCAAACTACTTTTACGGATTTTATCGCGGTTTATTTTTTGATTTTACTATCCCGACGTTTCGAATGCTTTACAGCACCCATGGTCACGGGAGGACTGAGATGTTGAACGTCCTTATGTCACAATTATGCCGGTGTACCCTCAGGTCTTCTTAGTTATTATTGTTGATCCGATCTACGCAGTAAGAGCTTACAGTATCTTGAGGCCGTGCAGTATTTTGATTGCTATTGGATTTAATTATATTTATCACAGGATCCCAAGCCGGTGGTAACACCCAACCATCTTCTCTATTGAAATTAGGATGTTTTTTTATTTCAATAGCAAAATCCTCGCAAAAGAACACCGATTCCTACCTAGGTTGATACGTGAGGCTATTGAAATCAAAAAACATCCTAATTTAATTTATTACGGCACAGCAATATGCTAATAGCATCGTGTTTGGCCCCACACAACTAGCTGTTTTTTTTCATTTGTAATTGTTCTATTTAAGTTGTGTGTTGGTCAAATAAAATTATTCTTCTTCTTTTATATCTTCTTTTATACCTACTTTTTTTATAATGGGGGTTGAAAGCGGTCATCAAAATTTCAAAGTGGGACTACTATATCGAGCAGGGCTGCCAGATTAGGCGATTTATCGCCATTTAGGCCACCTTGGGGGGTCAAATGGCGACCAAAAAATCCAATCGGCTACCAGTAGCCATTTAGGCTACCAGACAAAAAAGGAACGGGCGCTTTAGGCTACTTCAGGATTACCTCAAAATTAACTAATTTCTTGTTAATTGCATGCTTCGACGAAACGTAACATGCACATCCAACGTTCTTTCGTCACTGAGGAAAGAAGTCTGAGGAATCCTCAGGTTCTTTCGATGCTACTTGCTTTATCCTATCCAGTTGACAGGCCTGTTGGTCTAGTGGTTAGACAGTCTGGCCGCTAGCCAATAGGTCGTGGGTTTGATTCCCACCAAGTGTCTGGGTATTTTATGTACTTAAATAAGTATGTAGGATTTACAAAAAAAAGTAAGTATATAATATTATAATAAGTTGTCTGGTTTCCATAGTACAGGTTCTGCCTTGTTTGAGATTAGATGACTGTGTGTAGATTGTCCTGAACAAAACCTATCCCAGCCTAGAACTGCCGCAATGAGACGTCACGAGTCGGGCCTGCATTCAAAAACCTCGGAAACGTTTCGATCCCAAAAATATCTACTACCGAGTCACTGAACTTGCACCTTGCGGCCAACACGTTCAAATCTAGCGAGGTGCAAAGTTCCCGAAAAGCTCGAAAAAGCGAGTTTGTGTCAATTTAAGTTACCCATTCAAACTCTCTGTATGAAAAAGAAGGTTACATGTTTTTTTAGCGTGTTCTCATTTTCGACTTAATATACTTAGCTCAAAATGTTAGGCGAATTAGGCTATTTGTCAAGAAAAAATATATTAGGCGATTTAGGCTACTCGGTAGGCAAAATTAGGCGAATTGAGTTAGCAGATATCTGGCAACCCTGATATCGAGTGGGGTATCATACTCAGAGAAAGTACCAAAGGAGTTAGTATCGCGTCGATTCCCCGAACAAATTTTTCGTGGCACTTTTGCGGGGTGCGGGAGGCGAAGTAAACACACACAGATACACTTTCACGCATACCCACACTATAATAAACTCGCAACACATTCAAAAATACACGCACACAAATAAAGAATGACCTGACCATATGACCAAAAATTTGACAGAGGGGGTTAGCGCATCATGCTCTCTCCAGTGGTATCTCCTCTAAGGTATCATATGAAAGGGCCGGGCTTCATTTGCACTTCTCAAAACAGATTTTTGTTTTGGTTTAAGCTATGTAGTTTTTGCCTTATAATAAAAAAAAAACAAAAAATACCATTCCCTTATCTCCGAAGTAGGTGGAGAGAAATATCTGAAATAATTAACAGATAATACATGCGTACCTATATTTACAGGAAAATTAAAACGATATTTCCCTAAAAACCTCGACAAACAAACTTAGTTTTGAGTATTTTTTTGCTATCTGAGGTGTCAGACGCATATTAAAATAACTTAAATACGTCCAAAAATAGTATGGAACCCACGGTGCTCGAGTCCAACTCGCACATGACCGTTTTTTTTTAGTATTATTTTAGTATAATCCTGCATAAATATTAGTATTTTTAATATTGAAATCATATATTTTCTTTTAGTTGATTACCTTTTTATGAAACGGTCACACTGACAAGAACGAATTCACAGATTATTATTTTTAGTGATCGAATGAATGAAATCAAGTCAACAAAATTTTAGGTTATACGTCGCATCGTTTTGGTTTCCTTTTGTTTTTCTAACGTATTATGTAGTGCTGGTAGTGAAAAATGAATTCTCCAAGCAAAGATAACGAGGAGCCGTCATCGAGCACGGCGCTGGCGGATGAGGGCCCTGGCGAGTCTGGCGGCGAAGGCTCCGCGTCGGAGACGGCCCGGCCGCCCGCCACCAAGCGGCGCTTCTCAAGCACTGTGATAGAAATTTCGGATACGGACAGTGATGATTCTGACGTGTGCGCTGTGAAATCGTACCAAGCCTCCGCTGACGAGGTGAAGAAGATCCGCGGAGGTTACTGCTTTATTATATTCTTTTATCTGGAGCGTTATAATCTAGAGCGCGCGGGAAATTTGAACTGCACCAATTGTTTATTTACCTTTTCACTGTCTTGTTATATCAATAATTAGTTTTATTATTGCTTTTAGCGATAAGGCCGCCCATTGTTGCATGTCTTATTAATGTGTATCTTATTCTTCTAGTGTCTGTTTGTTTGTGCGCAATAAATAATTGTCTATCTATTACGGAATTACATTAATGAATTTATTTATCTAACAGATTATTCAACATCATCATCATCTTCAGACTACAGTTCCGACTCAGAGTCTCCATGGGAGGATGATTCAATACTGGTGGAGGACAAAAAGTTGGATTTAAAGGCAATCAAGACACAGCTCAATCCTCGAGCAAACAGAATGGATGATCCACTATTTAATCCTAGGCTTAAGGTGAGTGCTTATATAAATTAAACTCAATTATATGTGATGTTTCAAATGATAGTACTTACCTATGAAATCCTAATTTCAGTCACAAGAAGTAGTAGATAGATTAACAACACATTGGAAAGAACAAAAAGATCTAACAGCCGATGGGGTCAATCTTACCTGTGAACCATTCCGGGTCTGTCTGCTGCAAGACTTCCTCGCTAACCCTGAGATGATTAACAACATAGTGGACGACATGAACACCCTGGACTGGTCACGGAAGAAGATGGATTTATATGAGTTCCATCAGACGGCAGATCTGGCAAGCCTCACATGGCAGAGAAGCATTAGAGGGATATATGAGTTATTGAAGACTGAAGTTATGAGTTGGGTGAGTTGGATTGTCTAAAAACTTACAGAATAAGGAGTTAGAATGAAACAAATAATTCTATTGCCTGCCACCCATATGCAAAATACGCAATTAGTTGTGGTGTTGCGCAAACCAACCCATTAAACCAATACCGAACTTACAGAAGTGACAAATACATTTAATAGACACAGCTTAGATACCAATTATTATTCTCAATATTAACTGGCAACAGTGGTACAGTAATACTGATTGTATTGTTGGGTAACAATGCAAAGCCTGTCAACTGCAATCCTCCATCCTTCCTATTCACTTCTTTAAGATATATGACAAGAAAGCGCAAGGAAAATAAGTGTCTATAGTAGATGCACATCCTCTCACTGCGAGCGCACCTCACTAATATTCGAGGTCTGCACTCAAATCTCAATGCAGTCTACCACCACTTTGAGATGTTGATTCAAAGTCCATCAGATGCGGCATTACAGCATAATTTCCACCAGCCAATTGTCTAGACTTATGCTGACTACTGCTCCAGACAGGTATGGTGTAATAGATTCCTCGCCTTTAGGAATCTCAGATCACTGTTTGGTGAAATCTGATCCTTTTCTCCACCTGACTGCAATATCCGTGGTGTGCGGAGATTGTGGAGATACAAGTTAGCAGATTGGGATGAGATGCGGAATTTCTTTGCATCTTATCCTTGGCTCGGATCTTCGGAAGACAAGCAGACCCGCCGGTCTGCTTCTCTTCCTATCCGAATATCCGTCGAGTTGCGCGGATGCTATAACCGACGTGGTACATCAAGCAATGCGATATTTCATCCCTTACGCTGATGTACCAGTCGGTGGCAAAGCTCGACCACGGTTCAACGCCGAATGTGATTAAGCTGAAAAGAGCAAACAATCGGCGTATCTTTCCTGGGTTGAAGCACGTGACCGCAAAGCTCCGAATGTTAGCAACAAGAAGAGAGCCTTCAACCAAACCGCTACATTCTACAATAAGGCGTTAAAAATGGCTCGTTTTGATTATATCAATCACATTGGCTCAAAGTTTGCTGCCCAGCCATCCAGCAGCAGGGCTTTCTGGTCTCTTGCCAAGTCTGTCGCTTTGACTCGCGCCTCATGGCATACCTCTGAATGATCACCTCGACGACCGACAGTACGGATTTCGCCGAAATCGGTCCCCTGGTCTGATCAGCTGGATAAAGGACTTCCTGAGTGAATGGTCACTCCGAGTTGTTGTTGACGGTTACTTATTGGAGCCGATGCCGACTAATCCCGGAGTTCGTTCGTTAGGGGTCCGTTCTCTCCGCAACTCTCTTCCTGCTGCATATCAAAGATCTGCCAATAGACAGCACTATTGTGGAGAGATATATGCCGAGTGCTCGGGCAAGTAATGATGTTATCCAGTCCGAAAGAGTAGCCATGGTGAAGCGCGCGAGTCTCACAATTCAGGCAGTCTCCGAATGGGGTGACGCCAATCTTGTAAGATTTAATGTCAACAATACCCAAGCGTGTCTGTTCACCGCGAAAAGGAGCCCGTTCACCTTGGCTCCTACATTTCAGAATGTATCCTTGGAGTACACCGATCGCCTTCAGTTGTTGGGAGTTTAGTCCAATCAATGAAGGGTTTGACCCTGACAGTAATTCCTCTGTCGTTGAAACTTTGCAGTGTGATAAAGTAATGTTTATAGATTACGGTTGACAAATTATCTCGGATTTTTTTAATTTGGAAGTTAGGTATTTATACCTAAACATGTAAATCACTTCTAGCTCTCGGCGGATAATTGCTCAGTCCAAAATTATTTCAGTATATGCCAATATATATTAATATGTATAGGTATGCATCGGAATCCAGGAATATTTCGGTTTGGGAGAGGCAGGAATTTGAAAATACCTATTTTGTACCATAACTTGTTCCGGAAAATTGCTCCGTCTATATTTCTTTTTTTATACGTTTTAATTTCTTAAAATGTATTGGTATGCACAATTATCCAGAAGTTTTAACTATTTTATCTTAGCATTACAGTTTTTTTGCCAATAAGTTACTGCGGAAAATTGCTCTGCCCCTTTTTATTAATTTACTAGTTACAGTACACATACATAAATAGGTTTTTAAAAGAATCCAGTAAAATTTCGGTTGTATGTAGGAATTTAAGAATATCAATATTATTAAATGATGAACGTTTTACGCGCGGGCGCGGCATTGAGAAATGAGCGGTGCGGGGTATGGCAAGAGGGCACGCGGGGGGGTTTCTTTCGCCGGCCGCCGAGACTGCCACAAAATATTAATTATTATATTTTGTGACTGCGCCGCGCGTTCGTTTACTTTACTTACTATTATAGCTGGGGAGGCATTGATGCTAAATGTGGATTTACTCGAGCGTCGTGAGGACCTAATAGATTTTGTAGATTAGTTGATAAGAAGAATAAAATGTTAAATAATGTTCCCCTCTCAGTGGAGGGTAAAGCGACTACAAGCTTTCAAAAATGTAAAAAAAAATCGTTACATGGACATACTTTAGCTTGTCAGATATTGATAGTTTAGATGCCGGAACGTATCTCTGATACCAAAGGTATATTCATCTGCCGACTTACGCGGTGGGCAAGTGGGCAGATGAAGGGTAGATAAAAAAAAATAATAACTGGCGCGTCAGATATTCAGAGGGGATGTTAAGTGGACCCTTAAAATGCTCCCATTCAAAAGACTGACTATCCGGTAATGACGCAAGCTTGTAGTGAACTTCTGGAAATGCAAAAAAAATCGTCATATTGAAATACTCGAGCGTGTCAGATTATTATACAGAAGGTTCAGCTCGATGTCCCAGTTACGGTAGCCTAAAATCTAACGATTAATTGATATTATATTACTGACCGATGGAAAAAAGCTCTGCTCGTGATATCCTTGATTTATTGTATTTTTATAAATGTATTGTTTTAAATTATAGCATATGTCACTCCCACAACTAAGACGAATCGAACGACATAAGAGTCACAATCTATCAAGCAGTTTAGGCTGTAGGCGGTGCCCAATAAATAGACATACATACATACTATTACCCTCATCATCATCATCAGCAGTTGAAACACGTCCACTGTTGTACAAAAGACCTCCTTAGGAGGGAAGGATTGCCATAATCCCCAAGCCGCCTGCCAAGCTTGGGGATCGGTATATAGGTGGAAAATATGGTAAACAGTGTACTTTTGAATCTCAGATCCGATAGTTCCCCCGGTTGGGATAATATATCTACTAAGTTTTTGAAATTGGCTGGGTATGAGGTGGTGCCGATCATTAGTCATTTAGTAAACTTATCTTTTAGGGATGGAATATTCCCACTTCCTTTTAAAGAATCCATTATTACGCCAGTATACAAGGGTGGTGACAGACCCAATGTTAGTGATTACAGGCCTATATCAGTACTGCGAGCCATCTCTAAAATTATAAAAAAATTGATAAATGTGAGACTTAAACTACCTAGATAAATATGAATTATTGTCCAATGCAGAATTTGGATTCAGGAGAGGTAAATCCACTGAAGATGCAGTGAAAACGCAAACTTCGTTAATAGCATTAGTGCTGTCACTAAAACTACATTTGGTGTTCCCCAGGGTACTTGGCCAAACCTTGTTTCTTCTTTACGAGGCCTGCCTTTTAAGTTCTGTCGTTTCCATATTTCCCGGCAATTTCGAATTTGGAACTGTTCTATATTCGAATTGTGTTTAAATATTGAATCTCAAAACAGTTGAAATTATTAGGATTAATGCTATTGTTTAGTCACAGCGTCGATTGGACACTAGTATGGTGTTAGTGACAAATCTCGCGAAGGACGCCCAAAATCCGCCTTCACTGAAGATAGCATCATTGCTGTGAGACAACTAATTCTCGAAGATCGTCATGTGACGTATCGAGAGATAGAGGCTCTATTAGGCATCTCAGGGACAACCATTCAGAAGATCTTGCATGAAGCGCTTGGTGTGAGAAAGCTAGTTTGCCGTTGGATACCGCATCTGCTTTCCGACGATCACAAGGCGGCCCGCGTCAGATGGTGTAACAGAACTCTGCAAAGGTTCAACCGAGGAGAGTCAAATCACGTCTACGACATCATCAGTGGTGACGAATCATGGATCTATGCCTACGATCCTGATTCCAAACAACAATCTACAATCTGGGTCTTTCAAGACGAGCCAAAGCCGACTAAAGTTGTTCGTTCTCGAAGCACTTCAAAGGAGAGGGTGGCCACGTTCGTTTGAAAAACCGGCCATGTTGCGACTATTGCACTTGAAGATCGTAGAACGGTTAACGCAGAGTGGTATACCACAGTTTGTTTACCACAAGCCATCGCCGAACTATGAAAATCTAACTCAACGCGACGCATCATCCTGCACCACGTCAACGCAAGCTCACACAGCGCTCGTCAAACGATTGAGTATTTGAAGCAGGAAAAAGTAGAAATTCTTGACCATCCTCCATACAGTCCTGACGTAAGCCCTAACGATTTCTTTACATTTCCTAAAATTAAGAAAAGTCTTCGTGGTCAAAGGTTTTAGTCCGGTGTTGAAGCAGTCGACGCTTTCAAGTTAGCCATTTTGAACACCCCCACTTTAGAGTGGAATAAATGTTATAATACTGGTTTGAGCGAATGGAAAAGTGTATTAAGACGTAGCTTAATACACTTTTCCATACTTTGAAAAACAATAAAAAGTACTATAAGGTTCTAGTTGTGTTTTTTTCTTCAAACGACAAAACTTAAAAGGCATCCCTCGTATATTAATGATTTATGTAACTCTAATTTAAATAACGGCAAAATAATGTCGTATGCTGATGATACTGCCATTGTTTTTTATGGTAGTACATGGAGTGAGGTACGTGGAAACACTGAGCAAGGGCTAAGAGTAGTAGATAGTTAGTTGAATTCTAATCTTCTAACATTAAATACACTAAAAACCAACTATATTTGTTTTTCACTCAGTAATAGAACTCAACCAGGTAGCGACTTTAATATTAAAATTCTCAACTGTAGAGATATAAGCAATAAATACTGTAGTAAATGTCCTGTATTTAGCAAAGTATCGACTTATAAATATCTTGGAGTTATGTTAGACCAGAGACTTTCATGGCATGCGCACATTGAAATAATCACAAACAGGATTAGAAAACTTATTTGGATATATAACATTTTGAGGCATGTTGCAATAAAAAAAGCTTTTAAAAAATTTACTATTCTAGCTCTTGCTCGTCTATTTTAGTTTATTGCATACCGATTTGGGGGGCTGCCACAAAAACCAAATTCTTGGAAGTAGAAAGATCACAGCGACTCCTATTGAAGGTTATGTATCAAAATCGTATCGCTTCCCAACTCATAGGCTATATGAGATGCGTGAAACGTTATCGGTTAGAAAATTGTATATTCTACAAATATCACATTGAAAATACATAGATCTTGAGGCTGAACAGAAGAAGAAAAGATATCTAAATGTGTGTGATGTATCTAAAAACGTATTAACAAAAACTGCCTTTGCCACTCATCAGTATTTAAGACAGTCCATACACATTTATAATACACTTAACAGAAAGCTAAATATAAATCAATTAAATAATAGGGATTGTAAAATAGAGGTGAAGTAGAGGTGAAGGCTTAATACCATTTCCTACGAGGAAGCAGTGTCAATTCTACAATTTATTAAATAAAAATCGAATCGAAATCGAAAAACATAGCCGTAGGGGCAGTCATGCAATAACTAACTTTGAAGCACGAACAAACCAGAGAGTCCTTCAAAATATTACTAGGTGAGTGGGGGAATGAGGTACCTCCCTTATGTTAATCTGCCGCGCTCGAATAAATCCCGAAATCCCTTCTAGGGCTCCTCTACTATTAGGAATGTTCGCAATGGCTATATTATATTGAAAAACGCGTTATTTTTAAAAAGCCTATTATTTTTTACGTTATAATATATTGTCAAAATTCCCCTCTATTGTATTGTCTCATATAATGGGTGTAAGGGACATCGTACCGAAAACCGATACCAGGGATCCAGAACACGATTCTGAACATCCTAGTGTTGAAATTTTTCATCGGCTTTTTCATGAATTTCCAAAAAAAAAATTTACGTTTTTTAAATAAAATTAGTATAACATCATTATTGGTATAATAATAAAGCCTAATTCTAATTTAAAAACAATTAATTAATTATTTGTGTTTTTATTTTATTTTTATTTATTTATTTATTCTTTATTCACAAAAACAGTGCATAGGCAATTAATTAATAGGCAATTAACTATTATTATTTTAGAAAATTAGCAATGTAATTTGAAAAATAAACAGTATTCCGCATATATTCATTACATGCTCGATAATTAATAAGTTAGTCATTTGTCATTTACCATATAAATGGTTACTGTAATGTTGTAACGGACATTATTTGACGTCTTATAATTTTTTTTTCGGTACGATGTCCCTTACACCCTGTATATCTATCACAATACAAAATTGCAAATATCGCCTATGCGCCCGCGCCCGTAGCGCGCGCGCTAGATACCTATTACGTTAGTTAACTATTCCAAAATGAATGTGCGACGTCGGAATTTTATTGGATAGTTGAAAAAGCTGTTTTATCTTAATGAAATGTAAGTACTAAATTAATAAAACAAGCCGGAGTAATTTTCCGCAGTAAGTTATTGCCAAAAATTCATAATGATGTGATAGAAAAGTAAAATCTTCTGGATAATTGTGCATACCGATATATTTTAAGAAATTAGAACGTATAAAAAAAAATATATAGACGGAGAAATTTTCCGGGATAAGTTATGATAAAAAGTAGGTATTTTCAAATTCCTGCCTCTCCCAAATCTAAATATTCCTGGATACCGATACATACCTATACATATTAATATATATTGGCATATACTGAAGGAATTTTGGGCTGAGCAATTATCCGCCGAGAGCTAGAAGTGATTTTCATGTATAGGTATAAATACCTATCTTCCAAATAAAAAAAAACCTAGATAATTTGTCAACTGTAATCTATAAACGTTACTTTATCACATTGCAAAGTTTCAGCGACAGAGGAATTATTGTCAGGGTCTCCATACAAATGATTTCCTCGTTGATTGGACTAGTTGAAGTTTCTTCAAACCTCAACTTTGGGCGGTTCATTGACTGGAACAGTTTGCCTGCGTCGGTTTTCCCGCCCAATTATAATGTGGGTGTCTGCAAGACTAGAGTGAACAGGCTTTCAATAAGCTAGTGTGGTTCACCGCGCGGGGTGTGCAGGTGTCCCAGGTGACGGGGCTGCAGCTGCGGTCGGTGTCGGCGTCGTGCTCGCTGTACGGGCCCGGCGACCACCTGCTGGTGCACGACGACCTGCTGGCCGACCGCCGCGTCGCCTTCATCCTGTACCTGGCACCGTGGCGGGAGCCGCGACGCAGACCGCGCCCACTCGAGAACGGCGACGGGGACAATCATGTGTTGGAGGTGAGTGCCATTTACATACATATATATAACGGTCGTAAAGTGCATTATAATAATATCTATAATAATATCTTGGGACAATCCACACACGGTCATCCGATCCCAAACTAGGCAGAGCCTGTACTATGGAAACCAGACAACTGATACTAATACTTATATACTTTTTTTTTTGTAAATACATACTTAAATAGATAAACAACACCCAGACACTTGGCGGGAATCGAACCCACGACCCATCGGTTAGCAAGCAGGGTGACTGACCACTAGACCAACGGGCCCGTCAAAACAATATGGCAAATATGCCATTACTCTCTACAATTTGATACTTACAAGTGTGTTATGTACTAAAATAGCTCTTAATATCTGTAAATTGAAGTAGCAATGGGCAGGCCACATCGGTCGAAAAACCGATAACTGATTGGGAAGACAGGTTCTCGAGTGGCGACCACGAACCGGAAGACGCAGAATAGGTAAGCCTGCCACTGCTAGATGGATAGACGACATTGTGCGCATCGAAGGTAACCGGTGAATGCAAATAGCAATGCAAATTGTCATTCATTGTGGCGTTCGAAGGGGGAGGCCTGTGCTCAGCCAGCACTGTGCTGAATACAGTGATGTCTACACATTGATTTTTTAGCAGTAGAATATCTGACAGTTCGGTAGTACCTATCCGGGTGGCCCCTTGCACAACGAACCTACCATCAAGTAACTTTGTTTTTAAGTATTTTTTAGCAGTAGAATATCTGACAGTTCGGTAGTACCTATCCGGGTGGCCCCTTGCACAACGAACCTACCATCAAGTAACTTTGTTTTTAAGTATTTTTTTTGCATTTACATTATACACATAAACGATCAAAACTCTACGCATTGCGTCGCCATAAACAAGGCTTTACTTGAACGACTGTGAGTTTCGGGTTCGGGTAATAGCACCCTCTCATTTTCCCCGTTGGGTGTCTATCAGAGGCGACTAAGGGAAATCAAGTAGACAGGCAGCAGCGTCTCTCTATTTTATTAACCGACTTCAAAAAGGAGGAGGTTCTCAATTCGTCTGTATATACTTTTTTTTTTTTTTTATGTATGTTCGCGCATAACTCTGTCAATTATGAACCGATTTGAAAAAATCTTTCTTCCTTCCATTCTTCAATCCATTGATTGGGTCCCATAAAAAAAATATTGCGTTGTAATAAGTAGTTCCTGAAAAACAAGAATGGTGACTGCGACTGAGAGCCGCAGGAAAGCCTATATCGATGACTTTATGTCGTTTTTTAAGGACAAAAATGGTCATAACTCTGGCAAATATTTACCAATTTCAATGATTCTTTTTTTAATCGAAAGAAGAAACCACTTTATTAAATCTGTATGAATTTTATTACAACCGGATAAGAAGTTCCTGGAGGAACATGAACGATGTGGAGGAATTTATCTGGTAAAAACCATAAAACTGATGTTCTCCATTACATTGCTCTGACAATTATGAACCGATTGCGATGATTCTTTTTTTATTCGAGAGAGTAAACTACTATGATGATTCCATGCAAATTTCATTACGACCGGATAAATAGGTTCTGAGTTTCTGAAGAAACATGAATTATGTAAAACTATGTAGACGATAATGTGATCATAACCTACCTAGATAATTTTACTGTTTTCGATGGTTCAATCTTTATATATGAAAATATCACTAAAAAGTTTAAAATAAAATCTTTTTAAAAAAAAATTGAACCGACTTCAATATCACTGAAAAGTATAAAATAATTTAAATATTATTGAAGTTGATGCCAAATATACACAGCAGGTACGCTAACACCAACTTCAATAATATTTAAATTATTTTATACTTTTCAGTGATATTGAAGTCGGTTAAATTTTTTTTTAAAAAGATTTTATTACCTACCTGCCTATCTATAGTGCGATCCCCGAGCGCGGGGATTATGACAACTCCTCGCTGCTAACGGAGCGGCCTTCTGTATAGCAGTGGTTGTGCTTCCAACGGCGCAGGTGGCGGAGGAGTGGCGCGGCTGGGCGCGGCGCATGGGCGGCGCGCTGCAGCTGCTGGACTGCGACGAGCAGCGGCGGCCGCGGCGCGTGGTGCGCTCGCTGTGCCCGCGGAACAACATGCTGGCCTTCTTCCAGGTCGACACCAACACCTTCCACCAGGTGAGCCGCTACCGAACCGTCTGTTGGACGTGCTCGATGCACAGTCTAATAAATAATAATAATAATATCTTGGGACAATCCACCACGATCATCTGATCCCAAACTAGGCAGAGCCTGTACTATGGAAACCAGACAACTGATACTAATACTTATATACTTTTTTTTTTGTAAATACATACTTAAATAGATAAATAACACCCAGACACTTGGCGGGAATCGAACCCACGACCCATCGGTTAGCGGACTGGGTCACTAACCACTAGACCAACGGGCCCGTAGTGATACTTTATTGTATTTATTGATAGGACAAATAAAAAGGATAAAATGTCTTCAATAAACATTGTATCTAAGAAAAAAAACGTCTTTATCTATTACGTAAATCAAATAAAATGGCTCAAGTACGCTTTTTTAAAAATCTTTGTATGCAGTTCTTATTAAAATTAATCAAAAATATAAGAATATTGAATGTTAATGTCGTCAGGTGGAAGAGGTGCTCTCCCTGGAGCTGCCGCGGCTGTCCATCAACGGGTGGTTCCACGGGCCCGCGCCGGAGCCCCGCGCCGCCCAGCCGGAGCCCGCGGAGCCGCCCGAGCCGCCCGCGCCGCCGCTGCGGCCGCACACTGATATTGTAACTATACTGCACAGACACTTCTCTTTGCCCGTGCCGTGTCCAGGAAGAATAATACCCACTGTCGCGGGGAAGTGTGCTGGGCGTAAAAAGGGTGTAAATACAAAATAAATTGCGAGAGGGGAAACAAAGAAAAAGGGTCAAGTCAAGGTCATGCGTGGTACATTACCGGCACTTGGTGTAGGTAAATTCCTCTTCACTGGATGGGTGGCTCTGCTGGTCTTCAGGCACACTAAACTAGAAGCGCTTCACGGGTTCACAAAATCACGATAGTAGTCTTTTCGGAGGCACACACGAATTAACTTATTAAGGTGCGGCGGACACGTCCGATCCACGCAATGGTCAGTCAACAGTACGGGGCAAGGGGAAAAAAGGGACAGCACCAGTTAAATATGAATATTTGAGGGTACGGAGAAAACTATCTGGCAGGCCGTTGCATTTTCTACCTACATACTAAATTATAAAGCAAACACATTGCCCGCTCTAAACATGGTCTAATGTTTACGTACCCCTCTACGTATGTCGATGGGGAGACGCACTAGTTTGGTAATGGATCGCTTGAGAATGCCAGTAGGAGTCTGGACATCTACTACGCGGACAACACTATCCTTTCCAGGGTACAAACAGGCAATCCGTCCACGACGCCATTCCAAAGGAAGTAGATTATCCTCCTTGATAAGCACTAATTCGCCGACACTAGGAGGGTTCATAGGGGAGGTCCACTTTTGTCTTATCTGCAAGGTATTTAGGTATTCTAAGTGCCAACGGGACCAAAAGTGTTGGGTGATTTGCTGTAGCAATTGGAACTGGGAGAGACGATTCATTTTCACGTCCTTATATGGGTACTCTGGAAGGGCTGTGAGCGGTTAACCTATTAGAAAATGCCCAGGGGTCAGAATTTCAAAGTCATTCGGATCCGGGGAAACAGGGCACAAGGGACGGGAATTCAAAACGGATTCGATCTTCGCGAAAATTGTTGTTAGTTGTTCAAAGGTAAGGGGAGTTTCACCGACAACACGCTTAAGGTGTGATTTCGCTGACTTAACTGCAGCTTCAAATATGCCACCCCAATGTGGGCATACGGGAGGATTGAAAACTCGGGATGACCCTTGTACAGTGCAACTGTACATTTTCGCTATGTCAGCACTTTACGCCAACGCGTCGCATTCAAGTTAGTTCGTAGCAATCATTCATACCGCGCGGACTCATTCATACTATCATACAAATTATTATCAATAAACTATTATCATCTATCAGCATCATTGTGTATCAATATCAATCAATATCATATTAAGGTGTACGGTCCCAGATCGTACATTAATGGTCCTTCGAGCTTCCGTAAAAGCGGGACCAATTCGCGTGTGATACAACATTACCACGTGTTTGTTCCTGCGCACATCAACGCCAGCACCTGTGGACACGTACCTACTTACGTCATCTACAAGTATCATCTTCGTGGATAGTGTTTTGTGATTCTTTTTGCGGTAGCGAATCGGTTCGGCTGGCCTCCCACAAGCGGGTCTCCCCAGCTGAATTGAGAAGGCGCACATATCGTAAGAAGGATACAGAACACATAAACTGTTTACACATTAACAGTTAATATCATACAATACAAAGAAAATCATCATGAGCACCATGGAAGATATTTTAGCAACCCAGCAACAACTGAAGGACGCTATGGAGCAGCTGTTTAGGAACTTTAAAAAGGATCCAATTGACCGTAAGACTCCTGTGTATATCAAGAAACGTTTGGAAACCCTGGAAACCTACTGGAAGGAGTTCCAAGGAAACCATATCAAATTATGTGAGTTTGATGATCGCGGTTACACGTATTTCTCTGAGAATATTTATCATAAAACCATGACATTTTATCAAGAAGTCAGAGAAACCATCAAGCAATACAAGGTCTCTGATAGTGCAAGCAAGTACATTGACCAGTCTCCGGGAAAGCCATCAATCCGCATGTCAGACTCCCAAAATCAAGATACATCAACTGATCAAAATCGGGGAAATAATAACCTTCCCGGTACGTCATCAACCTTCGTCAAATCGGTGTCGCAAGGCAACCCAAGCAAATTAGAAGATATGTTGCGTAAGCAGAAAAGTCATTTTAAGGCACTATCTCGCGCTATTGCGAACATTAATTTAGAAAATATTTCTGAAAAGTGGGAGTTTCAAGATGTACTTAAAATCGTAGAAACGAGGTGGACTGCTATCGACACTCTTCACTGGGACATAGATAGCGAATTGTACGAGGAAAATGAGGAATATGAATCAGCATACAGCCACTACGAGCAATTATATACAAACATGAAAAAAGAAATCAACAGCAAGATGTGGTCAGCTTCTCATAAAGAAAATTGTACACCGAAAATAGATATACCCATGTTTGCGGGAAATTATCATAAATGGACATCATTCAAGGATTTATTTTCGGAAACAATTCACAACAACAAATCAATTTCAAATGCACAAAAAATGCAATTTTTAAAGAGCAAGCTAAAGGGAGAAGCTGAAAGGTTGATCCAGCACTTAAATATCAGTTCAGACAACTATCAGGTGTGTTGGGAAATTTTAAACCACCGATATAGCAACACAAAATTAATTTTTAGCTCGCATATTAACATCTTATTATCGTTACATGCGATGCAACAACAATCAGACACTCTGATCAAAAATTTATTCGACACCACCAATGAATGCCTAAATGCTATAAAAAACCTCGGTGTCGATATATCAACTTGGGACCCGCTGATTGTGCATTTATTGTCGCAAAAGTTGGACACCCAATCACATAGCGAGTACATCGAATCTTTAACAAACCCACGAGAATTGCCCACCTTAGCTGACTTCTTAAAATTTTTGGAGAACAAATATACGTCATTGGAGTCTTCTCGGCGTAAGCAAGGCGCTGTGAAAGCTTCATCGACATCATCCCAGGAAAAAGAAGTTGTGCATTATCATTCAAACAAGAAGCAATTTTATAACAAAAGCACTCATATATCGAACAAAAATGAATCAAACACACCGTTTATTCGCAATTCTGCAATGAAAAGTTTCGCAACGAGGACACAAAATTGCCCACTATGCAAAGACAGCCACGGGCTATTTCATTGCAAAACATTTTTAAACGCGGCACCCGAAGCCAAAAGAAACACAATAAAGAAATTGAATCTTTGCGTTAATTGTCTTTATGATCATAAAGATAAGGCTTGTTTTTCGGAAGCAAAATGCCGTGTCTGTCAGGGACGTCACAACACCTTGTTGCACGACACTTTTGAGCAAAAATCAAAGACAAGCATGGACATTTTAATGCCGTCAACATCTTACGAACAACGAAATAATGTAACACATGTGTCCAACCAGAATATCACAGAAGTTCTCCTGGCAACCGCCCTTTTAAAAATCAAAGGGGCAAATGGATCATATTATACAATGAGGGTACTCATAGATCAAGGCTCCCAAGTATCACTCATCTCTGAAAATGCAGCCCAAATACTAGGAACGCCCCGACGAGCATGCAAGGGGGTCATATCTGGTGTCGGCTCGAATCAAAACAACTGCAAGGGAGTAATCAGTATCACAGCATCCTCGTTGTATTCGGACTTCACCTTTCAGACTGATGTTTTCATCATGAAAAATTTAATCAATAATTTACCAAATCAAACATTCATGAAACCCTCGTGGCCATATTTACAAGGTATTCAACTGTCTGACCCACATTTTTTTGAAAGTAGCGGCGTAGACGTTTTATGTGGGGCCAGCGTATACTCAGAAATCATCATGGCAGGGATTATCAAGGAAAATGAAGCACTCCCAGTGGCTCAGCAAACTCAGCTGGGCTGGATATTGTGTGGAAATGTCAAGACATATCAATGCAACGTGGTGTTAAACAACATCGAAGACATACAAAGATTTTGGACCATCGAAGACGTGGCCGAAAATGAGATCCATATGTCTTCTGAGGACTATCAATGCGTTCAGCAATATAATTCCGAAACAATACGAAGAAATGATGGCAGATATGTGGTCAGATTACCACTAAAACCTGAAATCGATCAATATCTTGGAAAATCAAAGCAAAATGCAGTATCACAGTTTTATCAGTTGGAGAAGAGGTTCGCAAGAAACAAAGAAATAGCTAAAAAATATAAATCATTTATCAATGAATACATTGAATTGGGACATATGCGCACAAGTGAACGCAAGAATGTGCCAGACTGCATTTTACCTCACCATTGTGTATTACGAGCCGATTCAATTACATCATCGTTGCGCGTCGTATTCAATGGATCAGCGAAAACTTCGACAGGCTACAGTTTAAATGACTTAATGTTTAGCGGGCCAAATTTACAACAAGATCTATTAAAATTAATATTGAAATGGAGACAGTACGAGTACGCATTTACCGCTGACATCGAAAAAATGTTTCGGCAAATCATCTGCAATGAAAAAGAACCAACAGTATCAAAAAATTGTATGGCGGGACTCACCAGACGACATCCTACGAGAGTACGAGCTGACGACAGTCACCTACGGTACTAAGGCCGCACCTTTTCTCGCTATGATGACGTTAAAACGTCTGGCGGAAGATGAACGATCAAAATATCCCGCAGCATCAAAAGTTTTAGAAAACGATTTCTATATGGATGATCTTCTTTCCGGACATCACAGCTTAGAAGAGGCCATTCAACTCAAAAAAGATCTTATACAGTTGTTAAACTCTGGAGGTTTCAACTTACGAAAATGGTCTACAAACAAACCCGAGATACTAGACAACAGCACTACCAACAATCAACAGGCATTCGAATTCAGACATCAAGAATCGACCAAAACATTGGGACTGAAATGGTTACCACATCAAGATCAATTTAAATATCAAATCAAGATTGACACATCATTGACACCAACCACCAAAAGGTCATTATTATCAGAAATATCAAAAATCTTTGACCCTCTTGGCTGGTTGTGTCCGGTTTCCACTAAGCTTAAATGTTTATTTCAAACAGTATGGTCGATGAATCTGAAATGGGATGATCGTGTTCCTGAAAGCATCAATGACGAATGGATGAAAATAAAGAAAGATCTAATAAACCTTGATCATATCACCGTGCCAAGATGGCTCAACACGCATCAAAACGAAGAAATAGAGTTACACGGCTTTTGTGACGCGTCATCGAAGGCTTATGCATGCGTCATATATTGCAAGATCAGCAAACAACAACAGAATGGAAATCAAACGCCTGTTATCATAGTAGCCGGAAAATCAAGGCTTGTTCCGGTGCAGAAAAATGTATCATTACCAAGATTGGAGTTGAGCGCCGCACTTCTTCTTGCAAAATTAATGAAAATAGTGCGGACATGCTTATCAAGCATTAACATAAAAGTCTACGGTTGGTCTGACTCGACATCCGTCCTTGGTTGGCTTCAGGGGGCTCCTAACCGCTGGAAACCGTTCGTGGCCAACAGAGTCAAACAAATTGTCGAAATCATGCCCCATGACAACTGGCGCTATGTAAAATCAGCTGAAAATCCGGCTGATTGTCCCAGTCGAGGATTATCAGTCGATCAATTAAAGCAGCATTCGCTGTGGTGGCAAGGGCCAAAATGGCTATCATTTTGTGACAAAAATGAGTATCAAGAACATCAAGCAACTTATACTACAACCGAAGACATTAAAAAATCAGTAAAAATTAATGTCGCAACAATCCAAGAAAACGATGACATCGCTCAAAATATATTATATAAACATAGCAGTTTCAATCGAGCGACTCGCGTATTAGCCTGGATTTTGCGCGCTATATCACTAAGCAAAAATAAACCTAAATACTTAACTATCAACGAACTAAAGAAGGCGAAAAGTATTCTTATCAAACTAGTACAACAATCAGCGTTTACAGAAGATATCATCAGTCTTCAAAAACACAATAAAGTGGAAGCGAAGAGCAAGTTACTACCCTTAAACCCTTTCCTCGATTCTGAAGGGTTACTCAGAGTAGGGGGAAGACTCAGAAACGCGAATATCATTCAAAACATGAGACACCCGATCATCGTACCTCAAAACAGTCATCTTTCCAACTTGCTGATTGATCAGGGGCATCAAATGACGTATCACGGTGGAGCTCGCGTAACACTTGCATGGATACGACAACAGTACTGGATCATAGGCGGCAACCGATGTGTGAAGAAACGCCTTCGGAACTGTGTCAAATGCAGACGTCATGATCCAATCCGACAAGATCAATTAATGGGTGACTTACCATCAGCACGCATCAATTCAACACGGCCTTTTTATCATACTGGCGTCGACTTTACGGGGTATGTCGATGTCAAAGCCAATAAAGGAAGAGGAGTGAAGACCACAAAGGGCTACGTCGCGGTCTTCGTTTGTATGGCTACGAAGGCTGTACACCTCGAGTTGGTATCAGATATGAGCTCTTCATCATTCTTGGCAGCCCTAAGACGTATGGCGGCGCGCCGAGGCACCCCTGCGCATATGTATAGCGACAATGGAACCAATTTCGTGGGCGCAAATAGAGTTCTAAAAGAAGAATTTATCAATCTCAAGAACATCCTTGACAGCGACTTCTTCACCACAATCACAGATATGGAGATCACCTGGCACTTTAACGCCCCCTTGTGGCCGAGTGCCGGAGGCCTGTGGGAAGCCGCCGTCAAGAGTTTAAAATATCACCTCAAGAGAGTTATCGGCGAGCAAAAACTCACTTATGAGGAGTATGCAACACTGTTAGCTGGCTTGGAGGCGTGTCTGAACAGCAGACCACTGTGCCCTCTCAGTGAGGATCCTGAGGATTTGGATTACCTCACACCCGCGCACTTCCTAGCAAGTGGACCAACGCTGACGATTATTGAGACAGAAAGAGACTTACGCACGAGGTGGCAGCTGACGCAGAAAATTTTTGATGACATATGGAAAAGGTGGCGAGCTGAGTACCTCTGTCAACTATCATCACGCAGCAAGTGGCGTCAACCTCGGCATAATTTAAAAATCAACGATATTGTCATCGTCCACGACATCAATCTCCCGGCGGGAAAATGGGCCCTAGGCAGAGTAACGGACCTCCATCCTGGGAACGACGGTTACGTGCGGGTCGTAACAATACAAACAAAAAACGGAAAAATCAAAAGACCCGTCACAAGATTGTCATTATTGCCCATCAGCGAATATCAAGCAGAAGATCCGATTACCAAAAGAAAATCAGCACCTAAATTATCAAATCAAAAATCACCAAGAAAATGCAATTTCTTGCTATCATTTATAATGTTGTTTATGTTATTATTATCTCCGATAACATGCGAATCCACTTTTTCTAAATTCAACAACAGTCAAGGTATATATTTCGGCAAGATGGTCAACATGCGTCTACAACGAGAAGAATGGAAACTGATCGTCTATTGTGATATGAACCCATACTGGCGCGGAACGGAATTAGTTAAAAAATACGTCAATCACTTAGAAAACATATGTTCATCGGATCACATATCACAATGCGACGTGGTTACCTTACAGCTACGTCACGCATTGAATGAACTCGAGCATTATAATAATATACTACTTGGTCAGCAAAATGAACATGTGTCGCGGCAAAGGCGAGGCTTAATCAATGGTGTAGGCTATGTTGCCCACACTTTATTTGGAATCTTTGACGAAAGTTTCGCCGAAGAATATCAAAGGAATATTGAACTGATCAAAAGCAATCAAAAACACCTCGCCTTGCTATGGAAAAACCAGACGTCTATAGTGGAGGCGGAGTTCAATATCATCAAAAGAATCGAAGATTCCATGGACAAACAACATAAACTGATTCATCAGCATATGATCAGCCTAGACCGAGCAGTAAACACCTTGAAGGAGCAGATTCAAAAAACAGACAGTAAGAATGATTTCACCTTATCAGCTGTTATCGCCAACAATATTCTAATCAATTTAAAAAACATTCAAGACACTATGGTGGAAACGCTTACGAATATTCACTACGAGAAGTTTAACTTTCATCTACTCACTCCCGAACAATTGAGACGTGAACTTAATATCATCACAGGACAAATATCAAAGGACTTAACTATTCCTATCAACAACGTAGTGACTGATTTAGGACAAATCTTTCATCTACTTAAAGTGAAAGCAAGGACTACCACGGAATATCTCATTTTCGAGGTGAGAATACCTCTAGTGAGCCGAGAGTACTATGAAATATTTAATCTTGTACCAATTCCGCAACAAATTGGCGAAAACATGGTCACCATAGTACCCGTCGCAAATATTCTGGCTATCAATATGCAAAAGGATTCCTATATACCGATGTCAATCAGCGATCTTCAAGAATGTATTCCATATGGAACTAGTGAACATATTTGTCGACTTCAACAGCCTATTCATCGAATGACATCTGACCAGAGTTTGTGCAAAAACGATCACATTTCTAATCAATGCCAAACAAAAATAGCAAGGTGCAGAGACAAGTGGATGGAATTAAACATAGTTAATTCATACTTATACTTTTATTGCGATGAATGCACCATACGTATCATATGTACAGATAGTATTAAATCCGAAAAACTCAGCATGTCTGGAATTATGGCAATAAGCGACGGCTGCGTTGTCAAGGGTGGAACATTTACACTATATGCACATAAATACCTATCCAATTCCATGAAAACAGAACCGAGCGTCGTGAACCTGGGGATTCCACCGATCAATAACGTCATTAATCTCACAATTCCACTTACCAACACAGAAAATGACACCGAAGACTCGAGTCGGCAGCGGACCTTGGAGGAAATCGGAGCTGCAACAAAAAGATCAAGGCAAGCGAGCCAAACATCTTAGCCGACGGAGTTACAAATCATGATATTCATCACTACGTGGTTATCTACATGTTAGTGGCAGTCGTCGGACTTGCCGGAATTTTGTACCTGTGGCGTCGGATCAGGACGCGCTGCACACCTCTTGTCTACGGGACTGCCCAGGCATCAGAGCAACAGCGAGAGGAGCCTTGTGTACACTACGCAACAACTACAAAAGCTCCAGCCATCCCTCCTAGAACCGGCAATCAGAGCAACAAACAGGGCGGAATGAACCGGGCGACGTCACCTCATCATAAGAAAACATTTTAGTTTTACTTAAGTTTTATATTATTAATCAATCAATTTGTACTTATACTTACTTAATTTTGTATCTCATCATCATTCATCTCATCTGTTCATCTTCTCGTGTCCCGGAGCATGTACAGTGCAACTGTACATTTTCGCTATGTCAGCACTTTACGCCAACGCGTCGCATTCAAGTTAGTTCGTAGCAATCATTCATACCGCGCGGACTCATTCATACTATCATACAAATTATTATCAATAAACTATTATCATCTATCAGCATCATTGTGTATCAATATCAATCAATATCATATTAAGGTGTACGGTCCCAGATCGTACAACCCTCCATTCATTTGTTCCTCCTGTTTACCTGGCGTCCCGCTTCATCTTCGACTCCGGGAGACTTTCTGAGTGCGGTACCGTGTGCAGGTCCTGCTGAACCAGTGGATAGAGGCGACGTACATGTCGCCGCGCAGCCGGCTGCAGATCCAGGCGCAGATGGAGCAGGAGAGCGAGGTGTGCCTGCGCCAGCTGCTGCTGCCCGACAAGTGCCGCCTGCTGCTGGACGCGCTCGCGCAGCCCGGTGAGTGAGCTGGCTGTACTGGCTGTACTGGCTGCAGATCCAGGCGCAGATGGAGCAGGAGAGCGAGGTGTGCCTGCGCCAGCTGCTGCTGCCCGACAAGTGCCGCCTGCTGCTGGACGCGCTCGCGCAGCCCGGTGAGTGAGCTGGCTGTACTGGCTGTACTGGCTGTACTGGCTGCAGATCCAGGCGCAGATGGAGCAGGAGAGCGAGGTGTGCCTGCGCCAGCTGCTGCTGCCCGACAAGTGCCGCCTGCTGCTGGACGCGCTCGCGCAGCCCGGTGAGTGAGCTGGCTGTACTGGCTGTACTGGCTGCAGATCCAGGCGCAGATGGAGCAGGAGAGCGAGGTGTGCCTGCGCCAGCTGCTGCTGCCCGACAAGTGCCGCCTGCTGCTGGACGCGCTCGCGCAGCCCGGTGAGTGAGCTGGCTGTACTGGCTGTACTGGCTGCAGATCCAGGCGCAGATGGAGCAGGAGAGCGAGGTGTGCCTGCGCCAGCTGCTGCTGCCCGACAAGTGCCGCCTGCTGCTGGACGCGCTCGCGCAGCCCGGTGAGTGAGCTGGCTGTACTGGCTGTACTGGCTGCAGATCCAGGCGCAGATGGAGCAGGAGAGCGAGGTGTGCCTGCGCCAGCTGCTGCTGCCCGACAAGTGCCGCCTGCTGCTGGACGCGCTCGCGCAGCCCGGTGAGTGAGCTGGCTGTACTGGCTGTACTGGCTGCAGATCCAGGCGCAGATGGAGCAGGAGAGCGAGGTGTGCCTGCGCCAGCTGCTGCTGCCCGACAAGTGCCGCCTGCTGCTGGACGCGCTCGCGCAGCCCGGTGAGTGAGCTGGCTGTACTGGCTGTACTGGCTGTACTGGCTGCAGATCCAGGCGCAGATGGAGCAGGAGAGCGAGGTGTGCCTGCGCCAGCTGCTGCTGCCCGACAAGTGCCGCCTGCTGCTGGACGCGCTCGCGCAGCCCGGTGAGTGAGCTGGCTGTACTGGCTGTACTGGCTGTACTGGCTGCAGATCCAGGCGCAGATGGAGCAGGAGAGCGAGGTGTGCCTGCGCCAGCTGCTGCTGCCCGACAAGTGCCGCCTGCTGCTGGACGCGCTCGCGCAGCCCGGTGAGTGAGCTGGCTGTACTGGCTGTACTGGCTGTACTGGCTGCAGATCCAGGCGCAGATGGAGCAGGAGAGCGAGGTGTGCCTGCGCCAGCTGCTGCTGCCCGACAAGTGCCGCCTGCTGCTGGACGCGCTCGCGCAGCCCGGTGAGTGAGCTGGCTGTACTGGCTGTACTGGCTGCAGATCCAGGCGCAGATGGAGCAGGAGAGCGAGGTGTGCCTGCGCCAGCTGCTGCTGCCCGACAAGTGCCGCCTGCTGCTGGACGCGCTCGCGCAGCCCGGTGAGTGAGCTGGCTGTACTGGCTGTACTGGCTGTACTGGCTGCAGATCCAGGCGCAGATGGAGCAGGAGAGCGAGGTGTGCCTGCGCCAGCTGCTGCTGCCCGACAAGTGCCGCCTGCTGCTGGACGCGCTCGCGCAGCCCGGTGAGTGAGCTGGCTGTACTGGCTGTACTGGCTGTACTGGCTGCAGATCCAGGCGCAGATGGAGCAGGAGAGCGAGGTGTGCCTGCGCCAGCTGCTGCTGCCCGACAAGTGCCGCCTGCTGCTGGACGCGCTCGCGCAGCCCGGTGAGTGAGCTGGCTGTACTGGCTGTACTGGCTGCAGATCCAGGCGCAGATGGAGCAGGAGAGCGAGGTGTGCCTGCGCCAGCTGCTGCTGCCCGACAAGTGCCGCCTGCTGCTGGACGCGCTCGCGCAGCCCGGTGAGTGAGCTGGCTGTACTGGCTGTACTGGCTGTACTGGCTGCAGATCCAGGCGCAGATGGAGCAGGAGAGCGAGGTGTGCCTGCGCCAGCTGCTGCTGCCCGACAAGTGCCGCCTGCTGCTGGACGCGCTCGCGCAGCCCGGTGAGTGAGCTGGCTGTACTGGCTGTACTGGCTGCAGATCCAGGCGCAGATGGAGCAGGAGAGCGAGGTGTGCCTGCGCCAGCTGCTGCTGCCCGACAAGTGCCGCCTGCTGCTGGACGCGCTCGCGCAGCCCGGTGAGTGAGCTGGCTGTACTGGCTGTACTGGCTGCAGATCCAGGCGCAGATGGAGCAGGAGAGCGAGGTGTGCCTGCGCCAGCTGCTGCTGCCCGACAAGTGCCGCCTGCTGCTGGACGCGCTCGCGCAGCCCGGTGAGTGAGCTGGCTGTACTGGCTGTACTGGCTGCAGATCCAGGCGCAGATGGAGCAGGAGAGCGAGGTGTGCCTGCGCCAGCTGCTGCTGCCCGACAAGTGCCGCCTGCTGCTGGACGCGCTCGCGCAGCCCGGTGAGTGAGCTGGCTGTACTGGCTGTACTGGCTGCAGATCCAGGCGCAGATGGAGCAGGAGAGCGAGGTGTGCCTGCGCCAGCTGCTGCTGCCCGACAAGTGCCGCCTGCTGCTGGACGCGCTCGCGCAGCCCGGTGAGTGAGCTGGCTGTACTGGCTGTACTGGCTGTACTGGCTGCAGATCCAGGCGCAGATGGAGCAGGAGAGCGAGGTGTGCCTGCGCCAGCTGCTGCTGCCCGACAAGTGCCGCCTGCTGCTGGACGCGCTCGCGCAGCCCGGTGAGTGAGCTGGCTGTACTGGCTGTACTGGCTGCAGATCCAGGCGCAGATGGAGCAGGAGAGCGAGGTGTGCCTGCGCCAGCTGCTGCTGCCCGACAAGTGCCGCCTGCTGCTGGACGCGCTCGCGCAGCCCGGTGAGTGAGCTGGCTGTACTGGCTGTACTGGCTGTACTGGCTGCAGATCCAGGCGCAGATGGAGCAGGAGAGCGAGGTGTGCCTGCGCCAGCTGCTGCTGCCCGACAAGTGCCGCCTGCTGCTGGACGCGCTCGCGCAGCCCGGTGAGTGAGCTGGCTGTACTGGCTGTACTGGCTGTACTGGCTGCAGATCCAGGCGCAGATGGAGCAGGAGAGCGAGGTGTGCCTGCGCCAGCTGCTGCTGCCCGACAAGTGCCGCCTGCTGCTGGACGCGCTCGCGCAGCCCGGTGAGTGAGCTGGCTGTACTGGCTGTACTGGCTGCAGATCCAGGCGCAGATGGAGCAGGAGAGCGAGGTGTGCCTGCGCCAGCTGCTGCTGCCCGACAAGTGCCGCCTGCTGCTGGACGCGCTCGCGCAGCCCGGTGAGTGAGCTGGCTGTACTGGCTGTACTGGCTGCAGATCCAGGCGCAGATGGAGCAGGAGAGCGAGGTGTGCCTGCGCCAGCTGCTGCTGCCCGACAAGTGCCGCCTGCTGCTGGACGCGCTCGCGCAGCCCGGTGAGTGAGCTGGCTGTACTGGCTGTACTGGCTGTACTGGCTGCAGATCCAGGCGCAGATGGAGCAGGAGAGCGAGGTGTGCCTGCGCCAGCTGCTGCTGCCCGACAAGTGCCGCCTGCTGCTGGACGCGCTCGCGCAGCCCGGTGAGTGAGCTGGCTGTACTGGCTGTACTGGCTGTACTGGCTGCAGATCCAGGCGCAGATGGAGCAGGAGAGCGAGGTGTGCCTGCGCCAGCTGCTGCTGCCCGACAAGTGCCGCCTGCTGCTGGACGCGCTCGCGCAGCCCGGTGAGTGAGCTGGCTGTACTGGCTGTACTGGCTGCAGATCCAGGCGCAGATGGAGCAGGAGAGCGAGGTGTGCCTGCGCCAGCTGCTGCTGCCCGACAAGTGCCGCCTGCTGCTGGACGCGCTCGCGCAGCCCGGTGAGTGAGCTGGCTGTACTGGCTGTACTGGCTGTACTGGCTGCAGATCCAGGCGCAGATGGAGCAGGAGAGCGAGGTGTGCCTGCGCCAGCTGCTGCTGCCCGACAAGTGCCGCCTGCTGCTGGACGCGCTCGCGCAGCCCGGTGAGTGAGCTGGCTGTACTGGCTGTACTGGCTGTACTGGCTGCAGATCCAGGCGCAGATGGAGCAGGAGAGCGAGGTGTGCCTGCGCCAGCTGCTGCTGCCCGACAAGTGCCGCCTGCTGCTGGACGCGCTCGCGCAGCCCGGTGAGTGAGCTGGCTGTACTGGCTGTACTGGCTGTACTGGCTGCAGATCCAGGCGCAGATGGAGCAGGAGAGCGAGGTGTGCCTGCGCCAGCTGCTGCTGCCCGACAAGTGCCGCCTGCTGCTGGACGCGCTCGCGCAGCCCGGTGAGTGAGCTGGCTGTACTGGCTGTACTGGCTGTACTGGCTGCAGATCCAGGCGCAGATGGAGCAGGAGAGCGAGGTGTGCCTGCGCCAGCTGCTGCTGCCCGACAAGTGCCGCCTGCTGCTGGACGCGCTCGCGCAGCCCGGTGAGTGAGCTGGCTGTACTGGCTGTACTGGCTGCAGATCCAGGCGCAGATGGAGCAGGAGAGCGAGGTGTGCCTGCGCCAGCTGCTGCTGCCCGACAAGTGCCGCCTGCTGCTGGACGCGCTCGCGCAGCCCGGTGAGTGAGCTGGCTGTACTGGCTGTACTGGCTGCAGATCCAGGCGCAGATGGAGCAGGAGAGCGAGGTGTGCCTGCGCCAGCTGCTGCTGCCCGACAAGTGCCGCCTGCTGCTGGACGCGCTCGCGCAGCCCGGTGAGTGAGCTGGCTGTACTGGCTGTACTGGCTGCAGATCCAGGCGCAGATGGAGCAGGAGAGCGAGGTGTGCCTGCGCCAGCTGCTGCTGCCCGACAAGTGCCGCCTGCTGCTGGACGCGCTCGCGCAGCCCGGTGAGTGAGCTGGCTGTACTGGCTGTACTGGCTGTACTGGCTGCAGATCCAGGCGCAGATGGAGCAGGAGAGCGAGGTGTGCCTGCGCCAGCTGCTGCTGCCCGACAAGTGCCGCCTGCTGCTGGACGCGCTCGCGCAGCCCGGTGAGTGAGCTGGCTGTACTGGCTGTACTGGCTGTACTGGCTGCAGATCCAGGCGCAGATGGAGCAGGAGAGCGAGGTGTGCCTGCGCCAGCTGCTGCTGCCCGACAAGTGCCGCCTGCTGCTGGACGCGCTCGCGCAGCCCGGTGAGTGAGCTGGCTGTACTGGCTGTACTGGCTGTACTGGCTGCAGATCCAGGCGCAGATGGAGCAGGAGAGCGAGGTGTGCCTGCGCCAGCTGCTGCTGCCCGACAAGTGCCGCCTGCTGCTGGACGCGCTCGCGCAGCCCGGTGAGTGAGCTGGCTGTACTGGCTGTACTGGCTGTACTGGCTGCAGATCCAGGCGCAGATGGAGCAGGAGAGCGAGGTGTGCCTGCGCCAGCTGCTGCTGCCCGACAAGTGCCGCCTGCTGCTGGACGCGCTCGCGCAGCCCGGTGAGTGAGCTGGCTGTACTGGCTGTACTGGCTGCAGATCCAGGCGCAGATGGAGCAGGAGAGCGAGGTGTGCCTGCGCCAGCTGCTGCTGCCCGACAAGTGCCGCCTGCTGCTGGACGCGCTCGCGCAGCCCGGTGAGTGAGCTGGCTGTACTGGCTGTACTGGCTGTACTGGCTGCAGATCCAGGCGCAGATGGAGCAGGAGAGCGAGGTGTGCCTGCGCCAGCTGCTGCTGCCCGACAAGTGCCGCCTGCTGCTGGACGCGCTCGCGCAGCCCGGTGAGTGAGCTGGCTGTACTGGCTGTACTGGCTGTACTGGCTGCAGATCCAGGCGCAGATGGAGCAGGAGAGCGAGGTGTGCCTGCGCCAGCTGCTGCTGCCCGACAAGTGCCGCCTGCTGCTGGACGCGCTCGCGCAGCCCGGTGAGTGAGCTGGCTGTACTGGCTGTACTGGCTGTACTGGCTGCAGATCCAGGCGCAGATGGAGCAGGAGAGCGAGGTGTGCCTGCGCCAGCTGCTGCTGCCCGACAAGTGCCGCCTGCTGCTGGACGCGCTCGCGCAGCCCGGTGAGTGAGCTGGCTGTACTGGCTGTACTGGCTGTACTGGCTGCAGATCCAGGCGCAGATGGAGCAGGAGAGCGAGGTGTGCCTGCGCCAGCTGCTGCTGCCCGACAAGTGCCGCCTGCTGCTGGACGCGCTCGCGCAGCCCGGTGAGTGAGCTGGCTGTACTGGCTGTACTGGCTGCAGATCCAGGCGCAGATGGAGCAGGAGAGCGAGGTGTGCCTGCGCCAGCTGCTGCTGCCCGACAAGTGCCGCCTGCTGCTGGACGCGCTCGCGCAGCCCGGTGAGTGAGCTGGCTGTACTGGCTGTACTGGCTGCAGATCCAGGCGCAGATGGAGCAGGAGAGCGAGGTGTGCCTGCGCCAGCTGCTGCTGCCCGACAAGTGCCGCCTGCTGCTGGACGCGCTCGCGCAGCCCGGTGAGTGAGCTGGCTGTACTGGCTGTACTGGCTGTACTGGCTGCAGATCCAGGCGCAGATGGAGCAGGAGAGCGAGGTGTGCCTGCGCCAGCTGCTGCTGCCCGACAAGTGCCGCCTGCTGCTGGACGCGCTCGCGCAGCCCGGTGAGTGAGCTGGCTGTACTGGCTGTACTGGCTGCAGATCCAGGCGCAGATGGAGCAGGAGAGCGAGGTGTGCCTGCGCCAGCTGCTGCTGCCCGACAAGTGCCGCCTGCTGCTGGACGCGCTCGCGCAGCCCGGTGAGTGAGCTGGCTGTACTGGCTGTACTGGCTGCAGATCCAGGCGCAGATGGAGCAGGAGAGCGAGGTGTGCCTGCGCCAGCTGCTGCTGCCCGACAAGTGCCGCCTGCTGCTGGACGCGCTCGCGCAGCCCGGTGAGTGAGCTGGCTGTACTGGCTGTACTGGCTGTACTGGCTGCAGATCCAGGCGCAGATGGAGCAGGAGAGCGAGGTGTGCCTGCGCCAGCTGCTGCTGCCCGACAAGTGCCGCCTGCTGCTGGACGCGCTCGCGCAGCCCGGTGAGTGAGCTGGCTGTACTGGCTGTACTGGCTGCAGATCCAGGCGCAGATGGAGCAGGAGAGCGAGGTGTGCCTGCGCCAGCTGCTGCTGCCCGACAAGTGCCGCCTGCTGCTGGACGCGCTCGCGCAGCCCGGTGAGTGAGCTGGCTGTACTGGCTGTACTGGCTGCAGATCCAGGCGCAGATGGAGCAGGAGAGCGAGGTGTGCCTGCGCCAGCTGCTGCTGCCCGACAAGTGCCGCCTGCTGCTGGACGCGCTCGCGCAGCCCGGTGAGTGAGCTGGCTGTACTGGCTGTACTGGCTGTACTGGCTGCAGATCCAGGCGCAGATGGAGCAGGAGAGCGAGGTGTGCCTGCGCCAGCTGCTGCTGCCCGACAAGTGCCGCCTGCTGCTGGACGCGCTCGCGCAGCCCGGTGAGTGAGCTGGCTGTACTGGCTGTACTGGCTGTACTGGCTGCAGATCCAGGCGCAGATGGAGCAGGAGAGCGAGGTGTGCCTGCGCCAGCTGCTGCTGCCCGACAAGTGCCGCCTGCTGCTGGACGCGCTCGCGCAGCCCGGTGAGTGAGCTGGCTGTACTGGCTGTACTGGCTGCAGATCCAGGCGCAGATGGAGCAGGAGAGCGAGGTGTGCCTGCGCCAGCTGCTGCTGCCCGACAAGTGCCGCCTGCTGCTGGACGCGCTCGCGCAGCCCGGTGAGTGAGCTGGCTGTACTGGCTGTACTGGCTGTACTGGCTGCAGATCCAGGCGCAGATGGAGCAGGAGAGCGAGGTGTGCCTGCGCCAGCTGCTGCTGCCCGACAAGTGCCGCCTGCTGCTGGACGCGCTCGCGCAGCCCGGTGAGTGAGCTGGCTGTACTGGCTGTACTGGCTGTACTGGCTGCAGATCCAGGCGCAGATGGAGCAGGAGAGCGAGGTGTGCCTGCGCCAGCTGCTGCTGCCCGACAAGTGCCGCCTGCTGCTGGACGCGCTCGCGCAGCCCGGTGAGTGAGCTGGCTGTACTGGCTGTACTGGCTGCAGATCCAGGCGCAGATGGAGCAGGAGAGCGAGGTGTGCCTGCGCCAGCTGCTGCTGCCCGACAAGTGCCGCCTGCTGCTGGACGCGCTCGCGCAGCCCGGTGAGTGAGCTGGCTGTACTGGCTGTACTGGCTGCAGATCCAGGCGCAGATGGAGCAGGAGAGCGAGGTGTGCCTGCGCCAGCTGCTGCTGCCCGACAAGTGCCGCCTGCTGCTGGACGCGCTCGCGCAGCCCGGTGAGTGAGCTGGCTGTACTGGCTGTACTGGCTGTACTGGCTGCAGATCCAGGCGCAGATGGAGCAGGAGAGCGAGGTGTGCCTGCGCCAGCTGCTGCTGCCCGACAAGTGCCGCCTGCTGCTGGACGCGCTCGCGCAGCCCGGTGAGTGAGCTGGCTGTACTGGCTGTACTGGCTGTACTGGCTGCAGATCCAGGCGCAGATGGAGCAGGAGAGCGAGGTGTGCCTGCGCCAGCTGCTGCTGCCCGACAAGTGCCGCCTGCTGCTGGACGCGCTCGCGCAGCCCGGTGAGTGAGCTGGCTGTACTGGCTGTACTGGCTGTACTGGCTGCAGATCCAGGCGCAGATGGAGCAGGAGAGCGAGGTGTGCCTGCGCCAGCTGCTGCTGCCCGACAAGTGCCGCCTGCTGCTGGACGCGCTCGCGCAGCCCGGTGAGTGAGCTGGCTGTACTGGCTGTACTGGCTGCAGATCCAGGCGCAGATGGAGCAGGAGAGCGAGGTGTGCCTGCGCCAGCTGCTGCTGCCCGACAAGTGCCGCCTGCTGCTGGACGCGCTCGCGCAGCCCGGTGAGTGAGCTGGCTGTACTGGCTGTACTGGCTGTACTGGCTGCAGATCCAGGCGCAGATGGAGCAGGAGAGCGAGGTGTGCCTGCGCCAGCTGCTGCTGCCCGACAAGTGCCGCCTGCTGCTGGACGCGCTCGCGCAGCCCGGTGAGTGAGCTGGCTGTACTGGCTGTACTGGCTGCAGATCCAGGCGCAGATGGAGCAGGAGAGCGAGGTGTGCCTGCGCCAGCTGCTGCTGCCCGACAAGTGCCGCCTGCTGCTGGACGCGCTCGCGCAGCCCGGTGAGTGAGCTGGCTGTACTGGCTGTACTGGCTGCAGATCCAGGCGCAGATGGAGCAGGAGAGCGAGGTGTGCCTGCGCCAGCTGCTGCTGCCCGACAAGTGCCGCCTGCTGCTGGACGCGCTCGCGCAGCCCGGTGAGTGAGCTGGCTGTACTGGCTGTACTGGCTGTACTGGCTGCAGATCCAGGCGCAGATGGAGCAGGAGAGCGAGGTGTGCCTGCGCCAGCTGCTGCTGCCCGACAAGTGCCGCCTGCTGCTGGACGCGCTCGCGCAGCCCGGTGAGTGAGCTGGCTGTACTGGCTGTACTGGCTGTACTGGCTGCAGATCCAGGCGCAGATGGAGCAGGAGAGCGAGGTGTGCCTGCGCCAGCTGCTGCTGCCCGACAAGTGCCGCCTGCTGCTGGACGCGCTCGCGCAGCCCGGTGAGTGAGCTGGCTGTACTGGCTGTACTGGCTGCAGATCCAGGCGCAGATGGAGCAGGAGAGCGAGGTGTGCCTGCGCCAGCTGCTGCTGCCCGACAAGTGCCGCCTGCTGCTGGACGCGCTCGCGCAGCCCGGTGAGTGAGCTGGCTGTACTGGCTGTACTGGCTGTACTGGCTGCAGATCCAGGCGCAGATGGAGCAGGAGAGCGAGGTGTGCCTGCGCCAGCTGCTGCTGCCCGACAAGTGCCGCCTGCTGCTGGACGCGCTCGCGCAGCCCGGTGAGTGAGCTGGCTGTACTGGCTGTACTGGCTGTACTGGCTGCAGATCCAGGCGCAGATGGAGCAGGAGAGCGAGGTGTGCCTGCGCCAGCTGCTGCTGCCCGACAAGTGCCGCCTGCTGCTGGACGCGCTCGCGCAGCCCGGTGAGTGAGCTGGCTGTACTGGCTGTACTGGCTGTACTGGCTGCAGATCCAGGCGCAGATGGAGCAGGAGAGCGAGGTGTGCCTGCGCCAGCTGCTGCTGCCCGACAAGTGCCGCCTGCTGCTGGACGCGCTCGCGCAGCCCGGTGAGTGAGCTGGCTGTACTGGCTGTACTGGCTGTACTGGCTGCAGATCCAGGCGCAGATGGAGCAGGAGAGCGAGGTGTGCCTGCGCCAGCTGCTGCTGCCCGACAAGTGCCGCCTGCTGCTGGACGCGCTCGCGCAGCCCGGTGAGTGAGCTGGCTGTACTGGCTGTACTGGCTGCAGATCCAGGCGCAGATGGAGCAGGAGAGCGAGGTGTGCCTGCGCCAGCTGCTGCTGCCCGACAAGTGCCGCCTGCTGCTGGACGCGCTCGCGCAGCCCGGTGAGTGAGCTGGCTGTACTGGCTGTACTGGCTGTACTGGCTGCAGATCCAGGCGCAGATGGAGCAGGAGAGCGAGGTGTGCCTGCGCCAGCTGCTGCTGCCCGACAAGTGCCGCCTGCTGCTGGACGCGCTCGCGCAGCCCGGTGAGTGAGCTGGCTGTACTGGCTGTACTGGCTGTACTGGCTGCAGATCCAGGCGCAGATGGAGCAGGAGAGCGAGGTGTGCCTGCGCCAGCTGCTGCTGCCCGACAAGTGCCGCCTGCTGCTGGACGCGCTCGCGCAGCCCGGTGAGTGAGCTGGCTGTACTGGCTGTACTGGCTGCAGATCCAGGCGCAGATGGAGCAGGAGAGCGAGGTGTGCCTGCGCCAGCTGCTGCTGCCCGACAAGTGCCGCCTGCTGCTGGACGCGCTCGCGCAGCCCGGTGAGTGAGCTGGCTGTACTGGCTGTACTGGCTGTACTGGCTGCAGATCCAGGCGCAGATGGAGCAGGAGAGCGAGGTGTGCCTGCGCCAGCTGCTGCTGCCCGACAAGTGCCGCCTGCTGCTGGACGCGCTCGCGCAGCCCGGTGAGTGAGCTGGCTGTACTGGCTGTACTGGCTGTACTGGCTGCAGATCCAGGCGCAGATGGAGCAGGAGAGCGAGGTGTGCCTGCGCCAGCTGCTGCTGCCCGACAAGTGCCGCCTGCTGCTGGACGCGCTCGCGCAGCCCGGTGAGTGAGCTGGCTGTACTGGCTGTACTGGCTGCAGATCCAGGCGCAGATGGAGCAGGAGAGCGAGGTGTGCCTGCGCCAGCTGCTGCTGCCCGACAAGTGCCGCCTGCTGCTGGACGCGCTCGCGCAGCCCGGTGAGTGAGCTGGCTGTACTGGCTGTACTGGCTGTACTGGCTGCAGATCCAGGCGCAGATGGAGCAGGAGAGCGAGGTGTGCCTGCGCCAGCTGCTGCTGCCCGACAAGTGCCGCCTGCTGCTGGACGCGCTCGCGCAGCCCGGTGAGTGAGCTGGCTGTACTGGCTGTACTGGCTGCAGATCCAGGCGCAGATGGAGCAGGAGAGCGAGGTGTGCCTGCGCCAGCTGCTGCTGCCCGACAAGTGCCGCCTGCTGCTGGACGCGCTCGCGCAGCCCGGTGAGTGAGCTGGCTGTACTGGCTGTACTGGCTGTACTGGCTGCAGATCCAGGCGCAGATGGAGCAGGAGAGCGAGGTGTGCCTGCGCCAGCTGCTGCTGCCCGACAAGTGCCGCCTGCTGCTGGACGCGCTCGCGCAGCCCGGTGAGTGAGCTGGCTGTACTGGCTGTACTGGCTGTACTGGCTGCAGATCCAGGCGCAGATGGAGCAGGAGAGCGAGGTGTGCCTGCGCCAGCTGCTGCTGCCCGACAAGTGCCGCCTGCTGCTGGACGCGCTCGCGCAGCCCGGTGAGTGAGCTGGCTGTACTGGCTGTACTGGCTGCAGATCCAGGCGCAGATGGAGCAGGAGAGCGAGGTGTGCCTGCGCCAGCTGCTGCTGCCCGACAAGTGCCGCCTGCTGCTGGACGCGCTCGCGCAGCCCGGTGAGTGAGCTGGCTGTACTGGCTGTACTGGCTGTACTGGCTGCAGATCCAGGCGCAGATGGAGCAGGAGAGCGAGGTGTGCCTGCGCCAGCTGCTGCTGCCCGACAAGTGCCGCCTGCTGCTGGACGCGCTCGCGCAGCCCGGTGAGTGAGCTGGCTGTACTGGCTGTACTGGCTGTACTGGCTGCAGATCCAGGCGCAGATGGAGCAGGAGAGCGAGGTGTGCCTGCGCCAGCTGCTGCTGCCCGACAAGTGCCGCCTGCTGCTGGACGCGCTCACGCAGCCCGGTGAGTGAGCTGGCTGTACTGGCTGTACTGGCTGCAGATCCAGGCGCAGATGGAGCAGGAGAGCGAGGTGTGCCTGCGCCAGCTGCTGCTGCCCGACAAGTGCCGCCTGCTGCTGGACGCGCTCGCGCAGCCCGGTGAGTGAGCTGGCTGTACTGGCTGTACTGGCTGCAGATCCAGGCGCAGATGGAGCAGGAGAGCGAGGTGTGCCTGCGCCAGCTGCTGCTGCCCGACAAGTGCCGCCTGCTGCTGGACGCGCTCGCGCAGCCCGGTGAGTGAGCTGGCTGTACTGGCTGTACTGGCTGCAGATCCAGGCGCAGATGGAGCAGGAGAGCGAGGTGTGCCTGCGCCAGCTGCTGCTGCCCGACAAGTGCCGCCTGCTGCTGGACGCGCTCGCGCAGCCCGGTGAGTGAGCTGGCTGTACTGGCTGTACTGGCTGCAGATCCAGGCGCAGATGGAGCAGGAGAGCGAGGTGTGCCTGCGCCAGCTGCTGCTGCCCGACAAGTGCCGCCTGCTGCTGGACGCGCTCGCGCAGCCCGGTGAGTGAGCTGGCTGTACTGGCTGTACTGGCTGTACTGGCTGCAGATCCAGGCGCAGATGGAGCAGGAGAGCGAGGTGTGCCTGCGCCAGCTGCTGCTGCCCGACAAGTGCCGCCTGCTGCTGGACGCGCTCGCGCAGCCCGGTGAGTGAGCTGGCTGTACTGGCTGTACTGGCTGCAGATCCAGGCGCAGATGGAGCAGGAGAGCGAGGTGTGCCTGCGCCAGCTGCTGCTGCCCGACAAGTGCCGCCTGCTGCTGGACGCGCTCGCGCAGCCCGGTGAGTGAGCTGGCTGTACTGGCTGTACTGGCTGTACTGGCTGCAGATCCAGGCGCAGATGGAGCAGGAGAGCGAGGTGTGCCTGCGCCAGCTGCTGCTGCCCGACAAGTGCCGCCTGCTGCTGGACGCGCTCGCGCAGCCCGGTGAGTGAGCTGGCTGTACTGGCTGTACTGGCTGTACTGGCTGCAGATCCAGGCGCAGATGGAGCAGGAGAGCGAGGTGTGCCTGCGCCAGCTGCTGCTGCCCGACAAGTGCCGCCTGCTGCTGGACGCGCTCGCGCAGCCCGGTGAGTGAGCTGGCTGTACTGGCTGTACTGGCTGTACTGGCTGCAGATCCAGGCGCAGATGGAGCAGGAGAGCGAGGTGTGCCTGCGCCAGCTGCTGCTGCCCGACAAGTGCCGCCTGCTGCTGGACGCGCTCGCGCAGCCCGGTGAGTGAGCTGGCTGTACTGGCTGTACTGGCTGCAGATCCAGGCGCAGATGGAGCAGGAGAGCGAGGTGTGCCTGCGCCAGCTGCTGCTGCCCGACAAGTGCCGCCTGCTGCTGGACGCGCTCGCGCAGCCCGGTGAGTGAGCTGGCTGTACTGGCTGTACTGGCTGTACTGGCTGCAGATCCAGGCGCAGATGGAGCAGGAGAGCGAGGTGTGCCTGCGCCAGCTGCTGCTGCCCGACAAGTGCCGCCTGCTGCTGGACGCGCTCGCGCAGCCCGGTGAGTGAGCTGGCTGTACTGGCTGTACTGGCTGTACTGGCTGCAGATCCAGGCGCAGATGGAGCAGGAGAGCGAGGTGTGCCTGCGCCAGCTGCTGCTGCCCGACAAGTGCCGCCTGCTGCTGGACGCGCTCGCGCAGCCCGGTGAGTGAGCTGGCTGTACTGGCTGTACTGGCTGCAGATCCAGGCGCAGATGGAGCAGGAGAGCGAGGTGTGCCTGCGCCAGCTGCTGCTGCCCGACAAGTGCCGCCTGCTGCTGGACGCGCTCGCGCAGCCCGGTGAGTGAGCTGGCTGTACTGGCTGTACTGGCTGCAGATCCAGGCGCAGATGGAGCAGGAGAGCGAGGTGTGCCTGCGCCAGCTGCTGCTGCCCGACAAGTGCCGCCTGCTGCTGGACGCGCTCGCGCAGCCCGGTGAGTGAGCTGGCTGTACTGGCTGTACTGGCTGCAGATCCAGGCGCAGATGGAGCAGGAGAGCGAGGTGTGCCTGCGCCAGCTGCTGCTGCCCGACAAGTGCCGCCTGCTGCTGGACGCGCTCGCGCAGCCCGGTGAGTGAGCTGGCTGTACTGGCTGTACTGGCTGCAGATCCAGGCGCAGATGGAGCAGGAGAGCGAGGTGTGCCTGCGCCAGCTGCTGCTGCCCGACAAGTGCCGCCTGCTGCTGGACGCGCTCGCGCAGCCCGGTGAGTGAGCTGGCTGTACTGGCTGTACTGGCTGTACTGGCTGCAGATCCAGGCGCAGATGGAGCAGGAGAGCGAGGTGTGCCTGCGCCAGCTGCTGCTGCCCGACAAGTGCCGCCTGCTGCTGGACGCGCTCGCGCAGCCCGGTGAGTGAGCTGGCTGTACTGGCTGTACTGGCTGCAGATCCAGGCGCAGATGGAGCAGGAGAGCGAGGTGTGCCTGCGCCAGCTGCTGCTGCCCGACAAGTGCCGCCTGCTGCTGGACGCGCTCGCGCAGCCCGGTGAGTGAGCTGGCTGTACTGGCTGTACTGGCTGTACTGGCTGCAGATCCAGGCGCAGATGGAGCAGGAGAGCGAGGTGTGCCTGCGCCAGCTGCTGCTGCCCGACAAGTGCCGCCTGCTGCTGGACGCGCTCGCGCAGCCCGGTGAGTGAGCTGGCTGTACTGGCTGTACTGGCTGTACTGGCTGCAGATCCAGGCGCAGATGGAGCAGGAGAGCGAGGTGTGCCTGCGCCAGCTGCTGCTGCCCGACAAGTGCCGCCTGCTGCTGGACGCGCTCGCGCAGCCCGGTGAGTGAGCTGGCTGTACTGGCTGTACTGGCTGCAGATCCAGGCGCAGATGGAGCAGGAGAGCGAGGTGTGCCTGCGCCAGCTGCTGCTGCCCGACAAGTGCCGCCTGCTGCTGGACGCGCTCGCGCAGCCCGGTGAGTGAGCTGGCTGTACTGGCTGTACTGGCTGTACTGGCTGCAGATCCAGGCGCAGATGGAGCAGGAGAGCGAGGTGTGCCTGCGCCAGCTGCTGCTGCCCGACAAGTGCCGCCTGCTGCTGGACGCGCTCGCGCAGCCCGGTGAGTGAGCTGGCTGTACTGGCTGTACTGGCTGTACTGGCTGCAGATCCAGGCGCAGATGGAGCAGGAGAGCGAGGTGTGCCTGCGCCAGCTGCTGCTGCCCGACAAGTGCCGCCTGCTGCTGGACGCGCTCGCGCAGCCCGGTGAGTGAGCTGGCTGTACTGGCTGTACTGGCTGCAGATCCAGGCGCAGATGGAGCAGGAGAGCGAGGTGTGCCTGCGCCAGCTGCTGCTGCCCGACAAGTGCCGCCTGCTGCTGGACGCGCTCGCGCAGCCCGGTGAGTGAGCTGGCTGTACTGGCTGTACTGGCTGTACTGGCTGCAGATCCAGGCGCAGATGGAGCAGGAGAGCGAGGTGTGCCTGCGCCAGCTGCTGCTGCCCGACAAGTGCCGCCTGCTGCTGGACGCGCTCGCGCAGCCCGGTGAGTGAGCTGGCTGTACTGGCTGTACTGGCTGCAGATCCAGGCGCAGATGGAGCAGGAGAGCGAGGTGTGCCTGCGCCAGCTGCTGCTGCCCGACAAGTGCCGCCTGCTGCTGGACGCGCTCGCGCAGCCCGGTGAGTGAGCTGGCTGTACTGGCTGTACTGGCTGTACTGGCTGCAGATCCAGGCGCAGATGGAGCAGGAGAGCGAGGTGTGCCTGCGCCAGCTGCTGCTGCCCGACAAGTGCCGCCTGCTGCTGGACGCGCTCGCGCAGCCCGGTGAGTGAGCTGGCTGTACTGGCTGTACTGGCTGCAGATCCAGGCGCAGATGGAGCAGGAGAGCGAGGTGTGCCTGCGCCAGCTGCTGCTGCCCGACAAGTGCCGCCTGCTGCTGGACGCGCTCGCGCAGCCCGGTGAGTGAGCTGGCTGTACTGGCTGTACTGGCTGTACTGGCTGCAGATCCAGGCGCAGATGGAGCAGGAGAGCGAGGTGTGCCTGCGCCAGCTGCTGCTGCCCGACAAGTGCCGCCTGCTGCTGGACGCGCTCGCGCAGCCCGGTGAGTGAGCTGGCTGTACTGGCTGTACTGGCTGCAGATCCAGGCGCAGATGGAGCAGGAGAGCGAGGTGTGCCTGCGCCAGCTGCTGCTGCCCGACAAGTGCCGCCTGCTGCTGGACGCGCTCGCGCAGCCCGGTGAGTGAGCTGGCTGTACTGGCTGTACTGGCTGTACTGGCTGCAGATCCAGGCGCAGATGGAGCAGGAGAGCGAGGTGTGCCTGCGCCAGCTGCTGCTGCCCGACAAGTGCCGCCTGCTGCTGGACGCGCTCGCGCAGCCCGGTGAGTGAGCTGGCTGTACTGGCTGTACTGGCTGCAGATCCAGGCGCAGATGGAGCAGGAGAGCGAGGTGTGCCTGCGCCAGCTGCTGCTGCCCGACAAGTGCCGCCTGCTGCTGGACGCGCTCGCGCAGCCCGGTGAGTGAGCTGGCTGTACTGGCTGTACTGGCTGCAGATCCAGGCGCAGATGGAGCAGGAGAGCGAGGTGTGCCTGCGCCAGCTGCTGCTGCCCGACAAGTGCCGCCTGCTGCTGGACGCGCTCGCGCAGCCCGGTGAGTGAGCTGGCTGTACTGGCTGTACTGGCTGTACTGGCTGCAGATCCAGGCGCAGATGGAGCAGGAGAGCGAGGTGTGCCTGCGCCAGCTGCTGCTGCCCGACAAGTGCCGCCTGCTGCTGGACGCGCTCGCGCAGCCCGGTGAGTGAGCTGGCTGTACTGGCTGTACTGGCTGTACTGGCTGCAGATCCAGGCGCAGATGGAGCAGGAGAGCGAGGTGTGCCTGCGCCAGCTGCTGCTGCCCGACAAGTGCCGCCTGCTGCTGGACGCGCTCGCGCAGCCCGGTGAGTGAGCTGGCTGTACTGGCTGTACTGGCTGTACTGGCTGCAGATCCAGGCGCAGATGGAGCAGGAGAGCGAGGTGTGCCTGCGCCAGCTGCTGCTGCCCGACAAGTGCCGCCTGCTGCTGGACGCGCTCGCGCAGCCCGGTGAGTGAGCTGGCTGTACTGGCTGTACTGGTGCAGTTACTTACCTGCCCGCACGTATTTTGGGCCGGCCCCTGCAAGCTCTTAAAGGTGATCAACCGGAAATGTCTCTAACTGTATATACAATTATAGATACTACAAAAAAACTAACAGCAATACACGCACAACATCTCACTGCTCACGATATGCTTATATAAAATGAATTCGGTCAGTATTTTTTAAGCTTCCACTTAAACAATGATTTCTTTATTACAATCAATTTATCAGCGACAGTGTTTTGTCGTTTGAAAGATAAAACGAAGAAAGAAATATAAACAACTACGAGGGATATACAACAAACCAAATGGTCAGCGGGATGGAAGTCGGTCCAGTCACTCCAAGTACATAGGACAAGTTGTGCGCTCCTGACCGCTCATAAATATTTTGAATTTCGAATGTTATATTTTTACAGAAGAAACTCAGTCAATGATTAAAAAAAATACCGGTTCAGTGCGAATCGGACTCGCGCACCGAGAATTACATACTATCTTTGGCTGCGTATTAAAGTAATTTTACTATTCATGTAACACCTCCACCGGCTAGAATCACACGTACCCAGATTGATCCCTACGGATCCCGGTTTTGAAGGTTACCTCCGCGGGAAAAAGAAAAAATACAGGGCACGCACAATGAATCCAAGTAGGTCGAAGTGCGACCCGATTTACAGTCCCACCGCTCGTATGTAAGCCAGTAGTGTAGAGCGCGGTCGCGCGTGTGGTCGCAGACGTGCAGTGGGAGCCGGCGGGCCCGGCCAACCGGCGCCGCCACTGGCGCGTGGCGCCCGCGTGGCTGGGCGCGGCGCCCGCCGAGCACCCGGCGCGCGCGCTGCTGGCGCTGTTCTCGAGCGGCGCCTTCGTGCGCCTGCTGGCCGACTGCACCGACCTGGCGCTCGCCGGCTACGAGCGCCTCGAGCTGCAGCGGTGGGCGCCCGGCGACTACACGGTGCGCACCGATTATATCATTGATGAGCATTTATCAAAAATTAAGTCATTGGAATTATCCACACAATTTTATTTGCAGATATTTTTATTGAAATCTCAAAATCTTTGATCAAATATCACCTATATTTTGCTAGTAAATTGGATGAAGTCATTCAATTTCTTTGATTAAATGTGCCTGTCTGAGAGTAATCTAAGCGATGATTAAAAGTTTTTTACTATTTTTTTTATACTACCGAGCTGGCCGTACGTTCGCCTGATGGTGAGCGGTCACCACAGCTTATAGACGCTAGCGACACCAGAAGAATCACTAACGCGACCCTTAAGACATTAGATATTAACTGCCGCACTCACAAACCTCAATTAACTTTAATCCTAATTAAGTAACTTTTTAAAATCTATTTATTTCGACTGTCGGAGTCGTTTATGTATAATTTTTAATTATTGAACACGAAATAATTATTATATCTACTCACTATCAGCGTATGTAATAATGGGCATATAGTGTTGAAATAATCCGATTACAAAAAATGAATTAATCATCATAAACTTTAATTGACGTTGTAGGTTCGGCAGTTAGTCTTCGTGTCCGGTAATTTCACCAGCTACAGTGCCCTTCGCCCCGGAACACAGCAATGCTTATACACCGCTACTTGGCAGCAGAATATCTGACACTGCGGTGGTACCCACCGTGCAACTATTGAGTGTACAACATAATTACTGGTGGCGGTCGGCAGTTGTTGCCGTCGCGGTCGCAGTACTCGTGCTCGCGGCTGGAGGGCGTGCTGTACCTGGGCGTGGGCGCGGGGCCCCTGTGCGGGGGGTCCACCACGTACGTGGCCCCCGAGGACGGCGACGCGCCCGCGCTGGTGTCGGTGCCCCCCGCGCACAACGCGCTCTCGCTGGTGTACTGCGACGCGGGCGCCGCCGCCTTCACCAAGTACCTGGGCCGCCTCGCCGCCGCGCGCACCGACCCCCAACAACACTTCTACATACTCGTCTGTACCTACAGCGAGTGACTTCTGCGTGCGTATGCGTCTTGTATTCGCTTCGGGTTGGCTGCCGTCGAGCGTCGGATGTTGCAACACTCTCGTGAATAGAGGACAGTATTGGAACGGAGTTCCTTATTGCACGTTCTGATTTGTTAGTGATCTGAGGGGCTGGACCGGAAAATGTGTAACGATGACAAACGACACCAAAAACCGACATCTTTCCTAATAGTGTATTTGTTTTTCGCAACAGTATGACATACACGATTTGCACAGTGGTTAAAACTTGACTAAGGTAATTACTTAATTACGTGACGTCAGAAGCGGGTTCAAATCAGTAAATGATTTACTAGGATTCGACCCCGAAATGACAATAGAAATTACAATATGTATATTGTTATTTCTTTTTATTTTACTGTTATTATTTTGTCATTATTTATTTCATAAATTGTAAATAAAGAACATTTTAAGCATCTTTAATAAGATAACTAATTAATATAAAACTACATTTTGTACAGCGTCATCTGGTGAGTTATTATCTTAGCTTGAAACTACAGCGCCATCTCTGTCTAGGCAAAAGAACAAAAAAGGAACTCCGTTTCAACCTTGTTTCAACCGAGCGTCCATCAGACACCTCTCAATTCCTTTATTTATTTATCGTTTGGTGTCAGAGTTCAAACTAGGCTAAGTTAGACCTCTTTGGAGTCGCTGAACGTATGGGCTGTGGGACGTAGACGTCTATTGAGTACAGTGGTGATTCGAAAGAGGACGGTGGGTTGTGACCCCCCCATCCCCGTCAGCACTGTGACAGGTCCCGGAGGGCTGTGATACGTCCCCCGGCTTCAGGCTCAAAAGTAAAGCGCAGGGCGTCAGATGCAGAATCTACCGGAGAACCAGGTCCCCCTTTCATGTGCCAATGCGACAGTCGCGGGGAATCTAGTGGGTAAGAATTCCACATTCCCGGTTGACCCCCACAAGGCCCCGGGGACCTTTTGGAGGTTTCCCCGCAAGAAAAACGTGACTGCTGTTTAGATGTCAACGACTGGGATTGACTTATGACGTGCCCTCCGAAGCATGCTTAGTTCAAATGCCATCAAACGATGATCATCTAGGACTGACCTTAACCAAGTGATAGTTTTTCAAACGCCCTAATTCATTACAATATCAATAATATTGTTTTATAAATGACCGCGGCAGCGAATCCAGGGGCAATTCATTTGACAATAGTTAATTATTGTGGAAGATTGAAATGTGCCGTTAAAGTCCAGAGCACACCGGGTGCGTACACGTATTGTGTGAAACTTTATGAGACATGGCGCACCGTGACACGTGACCGTGGCGTATACGTTATTACGTCACGCAAGCGGCGGCCATGTTACATAAACAGTTTCATACATTACACGTCATAATACGTGTACGTCTATGCATTTGTTGTGCCGTGGCCTTTATACGGGGTCCGTGTTGTTGGTACACTATGGAGTGTCTAGTGTAGTGATCATAGTATAGTGATCTTACAAACGATTGTAACTCATCTGTCCCAGCTCAACGCAAACACTAGGTAAATGTAATTGTACGTGTTAAGTGAAATGTAAATATTGATTATTTTGCTAATGAACATTGAGTTTAAGACAGTTGTGTGGAAAATATAATAAATATTGTTATAATGGCGTGGAGTACGGGACGTTTTTCAGTTAATGTTTGCATTACGAGTAGATAGATTCTAAAAGAAACAAATAATTAAGTTTCTGATTGAGAATGTAATGAAATTAAAAATAGACTCCAAATTGTTGTTAAAATTGAATGTTATCTTCGTTCACGTAATATACACGCTGGCTGTGTAAAAATCACTAATTTTGTAGACACCTTATGAATTACTAATAATTAATTTGTTAATTATTATTTATCCCACACATCACGGCGGCGGATCATTAGTCACGCGCTAGTTCCACGAGAATGACTGTGTGTATGAAATGAGAGTTGTGTGTTCACGAATGGTTTAGCTGTAACACTTTTAGTTATATTTTGTACATAATAGATTAATAAATGAAATGATAAGAGGTTGATGGTTTCATTTTGTAAACTGTTGTAGTTTTGAACTTGGAAATGACGCGTATTGTAGACCGTTTCGTTAGTGTATTGTAGTAGGTAAACACCCCGGCCTTTATGCACTGTCGTGGATTCGATTCCCGCCCAGGACAGACTTGTGTCCATGAATTTGTTTGACTTGTATCTGAGATTAAAACTAAAACTGACACAAATATCAATGATAATACATTTTACTTCTAATATAATGTTGTCTTTCACTTACGCGAATATTACACATTGAAATTGAAATCAAACTTCTTTTACGGATTTTATCACGGTTTATTTTAGATTTTACTATCCCCACGTTCTACTTCTAATATCTTCAACATGCATACCTTTTATTTTAAACTCGTTGAATTCTAATTGAGAAAGTCTCTTCATTAGTGTCGCTATTATAGGAATTGGTGACAGTGTCTGACTGCCGCACTCACAAACGTGAATTAGCATTAATTGTATTTAAGCCTTATTTATACCTAGTTATTTCGATACTCGGAACTGTTTAAAAAAAAAAATATACTTAATACGCCGACAATGAGTAAAGCTATCAGTTATTTCGTACTTAATAATCGAAAATAGTCATAGATACTCGGAACTGTTTATGACTATTTTCGATTATTAAGTACGAAATAACTGATAGCTTTACTCATTGTCGGCGTATTAAGTATTATTTTAATTGGTTTCAAGTGTCGAAATAATATCCGATTTAAAGACGTGGATTAATGATACCTAATTAACGTTTATAGATGCGGATTTTCATGGCCGCAAACTGCGTGCCGGTCCCATGCCGCGCCGGTCCACGGACAACACGAGAAACTTTATGTTAAGAAAAAATAAATTATAAATGTAATTTTTATAGTTGCTTCTAAATATGGCTCGATACAAGGCGTAATAGAAATATTGTACAGTTTTGTAACTTGCATGTACATGGCATATACCCATGTATTATACATATAAAATCTAATACTTAGTTCAATAGTGGACGCGGTGCTCAAAGGCGGGGTCAACACAGCGCTGATCCGCAGATATTAAAGTTCGGCGCCGCGCCGCACCGAGGCGCACGAGGCGGCCTATTCATGCAAACTTACCTTCCCGAGAAGCGTAATCTGATATTAACGTTGTGCGGTTCTTATATCTCGGTTAATTGATTAGATATAAGTAACGGAACTTATTTATGAACGGTATATCAACTTTGCCGTGAGCTAATCTTACAGCGAGTCTATCCCCTGCGGGACTGGATAATCCTATTTTGGAAGAAATAACATTTCATAAGATAAATATAGAAAAACAGCACGTAGCAGAATGTGTGGCAATTATTATTGGAACTCAGGCAGACACGCTATTTTTTGTAGGTAATTCTGTATAACATATAAATTACTTAAATACTTATGTTATAGTAGATGCGTACAGTCCAAAGCTAGGTCGTGAACTAGAAAATTTAATGAGTACTTGAAGAAAAATTTCAGATTTTGAACACACGCTGAGGGACAAAAAATCATATGCTCTGTTTCTTGCTATCACATATAATATATATATACAAATGCATCCTTTTATTGCGCGAATGAGAAAGAAAGTGTCCGCTCTCTATTGGTTTCTTTCTCTAAGCGTACAGTAGTCACAACGGATCTTTGTGTGTCTGAAATTGGCTGCAAGACGCGGCGCAGTAGCAATTTTTGTCATTTTGTATTGACAACTGACGTCTGTAATTGCACAATGATGCATCATAATGTAGGTAGGTATATTCACATAGTGCCTCACTGGAGTAGTACAACCATCCACCACCGGCTTCCATATGGCAACGCCCCGCTCATAGATAAGAGCTGAGAATAAGAGTTACTTAAAAACAGATAGGTAACTCCCACGCGTAGACAGAATATAATACAGACATATACCAAGCGTGCCGCCGATAAGGACAGAAAAATAAGTACATACTAAATTTAGAGTTGCCACGTAAGGGAAATTTTACCCTTTGTGTAAAGCAAATACGGAGGTTGTTGTAAATTATATTTTCTTTCCTAACCAAAAACCACTTTTTTGACACGACATTTACTTTTCTTACATTATATCGTCTTAATCTATGACAGTCTGCAAAAAGTACGAAAGTGATTGTTATAATAATGTCCTCCTAGCCGAAACGACCACACCGGCATCTTTCACAAGATCAGCCATGTACGCAGGAGATATTATAGTGCACAAGTGCCTGCGTAGACACAAGTGCACTCTCTCTTCCTTTATATAATAGGTACCTCTCATAATCCGATGGGACGGAAGACCGACACGACTGGGGAGAAATTAAGCGCAGGACCGACTTTTTACATGCCCATCCGACGCATGTGTGGCGTATCTCGGATCACGGTTTCGGAACGCCAAAGGGGCTGTCAAAAAGATGACAGCGCGCTAGTATCTATGGCAGAGACATGTTTTAATTATTACGATTACTCCACTGTATTATAAGTTGTTCTCTCTCAATTTGATTATAAGTGTTTATTACCAAAGCTCGGTGTTTTAATTTGACGGACAGACAATTGTTCGGAATCCTTCGGAATCGAACCCATGTCCTATTGGGCAGCGGCCAGGTCCCTCAGTTCGTCGAACAGCCGTACATCGCCGCCGTCCGCGGCATTTACTGCTCGACCCACCCGACCCGATGTCCGTCCTCCTGGACCATGACATAACACCAACACCAACACCGACAACGATGTCAAGAGTCGTAAACACATCAACACACAGACACCGGTCTCGCCGGCGAGGCCGAAGGGATCCGTACGCATGCGACCTCGACATGCATCCCCTCGCTGAGTTTCTTGCCGGTTCTTCTCAGCGGGGGCGCGTTGTGAACCGGTGGTAAACTCATTTTCTCTAAGCGGCAGCCCAAGCCGAGGCCGTGCCTCCCTGAGGTGCCCTTGTGCTAGTCGCTACGCAAACCTTTCTGACTGGAGCGCTTTAAGCGCTCGCCCTCTTGTCCGGTGAAACAGTACTATTCCTACAAAAAAAAAGTGATGATCAATAAAGCAAAGTGACTATCAAGCTTCAGTTGTCCACCAAACTTTGATGTCTACTGAAAGTGTGTTTGGTATTTATTGGTGATTCAAGTTACGCAATACCAAATGAATCATTTGATAGTTATTTAATAGTCACTTTGCTTTATTGATCATCACTTTAGTTGTCAAACGAGATAGGTACATAATAGGGGGGCAAATTAAACAAACTATTTAACGTCGGTACTATTTATTTATAATTCAGACAAATTTACCAATAAATTGTAACCAACAACATACATACATATATTTAAACAACATGCATATAGTAAAAGCACGATTAAATGTACAATGACCATTGTGCCTATAAATAACGAATGAATACGTCCTGCGCAGCCTTGGACGAATTACTTGAGCGCTTACGTTATTTCTGAATATTTAAGCATTCGGGAATAGATTTTAGAAACCTAATTAATTCTTTTTGTTGCTGCTATCCACAGTATACAAATATCCATATTTTCAGGAAATCATAAAAATAAATTCGGGAAATCTGAGAAATTCTTCGATGCACCCAGCATGTGGGATCGTGTATGATGCACTTAATAATAATTTACCACTTATTTATGGTAGTCTCTCTTTTATACACTGGCAACACTGATAATGGCGATCAATAAACTGAAAATTTTAGGTTATGGATGAAAAACAAGAATTTATCGATCTTACACGTAACTTTCAAGTAAAATAGTAACTAATTTAGAGCAATAAGATCTAAATAAGTCGTTTACATGTATTAGTTTCTAAATGTAATCTCTAAATTGGCCATAATAATTCACGTTTACCTGTGAAACGATACTCCACTAATTTTACGTTCACTGTCACTTTTACAGCCTATAATACTGCACTGAATGATTCTTATAGGATTCCACAACACACAGTAATGTCACAGTTAGTTTTTTATTGAATTTTAAGTTATTTATTTAATATTAAAACCACGATAAAATTGTCACGGAGCAAAGTAGGAGCAAACGTCAAATTTGTTTCGCACCCACGGCGCGGAAATATCGAACACATGCTGAGGGACAAAAAATCATATACACTGTTTCTTTCTATCACACGTAACCTACATAAACGCATTCTTTTCTTGCGTGAATGAGAAAGAAAGTATCCAGCCCTCTATTGTTTTCTTCCTCTAAGCTCCCACGTCATAACGTGTGCCCCCAACACCAACGCCTGCAGCGGACGGTTTTGAAACTCTACTTCGGGCATATTTAATAAAAAAAATGCTAAAAATATGTAGTATCCGTTATAAAGAACGCGGACGTCAATAGTATATGCATAGGTATTATAGGCATAAAAAAACAAATAATATTTCATACGGGCACCCAAGAACTCGTATTAATTTAAACCTAACCTATTTACCAATACCGCTTTAAGTCTTATGATAACAGTTGCTTATTACTAATCTATCTAATATCATAATTTCATTTCTAAAGTAAGCCGAACAGAGAAAGGTTGCAAAACACGACGCATGAGGGTAGGTAAGTACTACTGGTAGCTTTTTCCATTTCTTCTAAGATACCATACCTTGGCCTCGCACCGCAAGGGCACCATGCTACCATGATGCTGCCCGAAAGTACTTAGCGTTATTTAACAGCGATCAACTGAAGGGCGGAGGAACTTCAAGTTGCTCTAATATTTATTTCTTTTATTTTGGACAACAAACAGTCATATACATCCACAAATAGAATAGTTTCTAAACTTCTTAATATTACTTTTACAAATAGTGGTACTCTAAACAGAATGAAAGTGGACTTTATAAGGAAATTAACATAATAATAATAATATCTTGGGACAAGCGTGACTGATTCCCGGGGAGCTACAATGCGCCCCTTGGCGGCGGGCTCAAAGGCAAGGCACTGAGGGTCTCATGGTGCAGATCCGACCAGAGAGACCGGGAGTCCCCGCTCATGTGCCGATGCGACAGCCGCAGGGGTTTTAATGAGTAAGCTGTGGGGCTCGACCGGGGTAAGTACGTGGGATACATACTTACCCCGGTCGAGCCCCACAGCTCCCAGTTACCTTTTCAAGTTTACCTCTGCGAAAAAAAAAACCATATACTCGTAAATCAGTGTGGGAAATCTTATCGTTATAAGCAGCCGAACAACGACGGAAAATGTCATTAGATTTGTAATTAGCTAATTAATTAGTGACCTAGAGATCCTGTTTTACTCTAGCTTTGTCATATTTATTATTTAATGATGAACACTGCCGCAACATGGCAACTTTGTTTCGTGGCACTGCGATCACGCGCGGCCTGTCGTCCGCCGGGAGCCAATCAGCTGTGCGGGCGACGACTCCGCCGCCCACCCGCCGCCGGTCGCCGCGGCTACGTGACGACTTGCTGTGTAAATCAGCCTCGTTTCATTTACTTTTTAAACGAAAATCTATCGTACATAGTAAAAGTAAGTTTCAGAAACAGCATCGCAAGTGTTTCGTACGACTCTCAGACCTGCACATCCTGCAGATATCTTTTTTTAATAAGTACCTACTAGCGGTCCCGCGCAGCTCCGCTTGCTAATTTTCTGCACAACTCTTATTTTTTATTATGTAAGAACCTCCTACGAAATATTAGAAAACATTTTAAAAAAATTATTGAAATCGGCAAAGCCGTTCTCAAGAGGGGTTCATTTTAATATCTTTATAATATATAATTCTACTGTACGTGTGTATGTCACTGAACTCCTCCTAAACGGCTGGACCGATGTTGATGAAATTGTTTGTGTGTGTTCAAGGGGATTCGAGAATGATTTAGATTCACAAGCGAAAGAGCGCGAGCGGAGCTGCGCGGATGAGCTAGTATGTATATAAATGTAGCATCTGTGGCTGGCGTAGTGGGAAACCGCTTCTTTTGCAAACCGGAAGTCGCGGGTTCTAAACTCGCGGGGAACACCCACTTTGTGTAGTTGTTCTTTACTGCACAATGCAGTCCGATCACTTGATTCTCTGTCAAAGTAAGATGATCCGTGCGTCGGATGGGCATGTAAAACGTTGGTTCTGCGCCGGACCTCTCCCCGGGGTTGTGCCAGTCTTCCGTCCCATCAAATTGTGAGAGGTAAAGAGCGCACTTGTGTCTACGCAAGCGCTTAAGCGCTTTAATATCTCCCGCGTAAATAGCTTACCTTGAAAGATTGGCCGCCGTGGCCGTATCGAGGAGGACATTATTATTTATTTTGTTAAGCTCTGCTGTGTTCTATGAAGTAGGTAGTAAACAGCTGAACGAAACTTACGGCACGCTGACTGCCATGACATCGGGAATTAGAGAATGAACACGAACTAAACCGAAAGAAATAAGATATCCGCACAAAATGTCAGCTAACACGACCGTGCAGATGACTCCACTTGTTACATTTATCACAGTTCAAAAACTATTGAATTTAATAACGTTGCGGTTGCCTCGCCTACCACGCGCGGTTTGGTGATTGCGTTTACATTACATATCACATCAATTACTGTCAATGGCTTGAAACTTCTGCAAATGCGAGAGATATTGATGGAATAATCAATGGTCCATTACAACTGCGACTCGATATCATACTTACTAACGATTTGCGAGTGCGTCTCCAACAAGACGAACACCGCGCTGCATGTGTACTGCGAGCCATGTATTATGACCCTCACGTCTTGATGCTTCTACTAATAGAATGCCATTTGAGGGTGTCAAACTGTCCGTCTTTACAGCCGATGATTAGGCTAGCCGATCAGCCCGGTCAGGAGCGTTGCGTCCTGCACAGTGCTCGGCGTTGTGATTGATAGCAGTTTGTCATTTGTGCAGCATGCGGTGTCGATAGGGGAGCGCGCGGCCAAGTGCTTTGGGAACATGTCTAGAGTGTCGGCATCTTCCTGGGGCGTTCGATACCCCGGTCTGCGCATCCTCTACAGGGGCACATACGTAGCCACGATAACGTATGCTACGGCCAGCTGGTACAGGCGTGCGATACTCCACACGCTCCGTAGCGCGTTACTCAGATCACAGCGCTCTAGCTTACTACTGGTGAACAAAGCGTATTGATCGACCAGCACGGCAGCGCTTGCAGTATTGGCGGCTTAACCACCAGCAGACCTGGAGGTGATCCGTGCTGGCAAGTTGGATGAGGAGCGTCAGTCCGCGACCGGGCAGTTAGCAGACGGAAGCGTGAACTGTGGGACGATGTGGTCCAGGTGTGGCAGGCTAGATGGGAGAATGAGGAGAAAGGAAGATAGCTGTATCGGTTCTTTCCCGATATAGCTGTACGATTGTGGGCGCGGTGGTTGGAGCTGGACCACCAGACGTCCCAGATTCTCACGGGGCATGGGTGGTTTAGAAAGAGACTGTATGAGATGCGTTTGACTGAAGATAGTAGTTATGTGTGAGTGTGGCCTGGAAGAAGTGGACCTACACCATGTGCTGTAGGTCTGCCCTTTGTATGAGGAGATGCGACGTGAGATGATGGATGGAATCGGACGTGACAAAGAGGGTCCGATTTACTACGGCGATCTAGTGAGCGCCCCGGCGAACTTCGCGAGGCTGCGGAAATTCGCGCACGGCTGGTTCAACGTGAGGAATAGGCAGGAGTAGCTAGACGTAGAGCTGCCTGACGGCGAAGCTGTCACGCGTATTGTCTGCCCCAGAAAGGGGAGATTGACGCCAGGGACACGGGATAAGAAATAATTTTTAGGGAGTCAAGAATTGTGCGCGGTGGACAGAGCCATAGAGCAATACCGCGCGCATCTCCCGCGATTCGACCCGTATGACCGGAAAGTCGGTGGGGCCATGGGTTGGTGGAGGTTCATGTCGTATAATCGTGACGACACGTCCTAAGGTCGGGTACAAATTTCCGTATTGAATACAACTGTCAGGAGTGTAACTATGCCCGGATAAGCTTTCTGTGTAAACACATCGCGTGACGTATTTGCCGTAGGTAAGGCGGGTAGGTATAGTAAGTATACAATCTGCATGTACGGCAGCGACGGCGATGCCAAGAGGAGATGCTCAGACTCAGCCCGAACGAGGCGCTCAGGGCCGTAGCCCTCTGCCCATCTCTTCAGAGAATAATCGAGACGAGATTTTCTATAGAATATTAAAACTTAAAAAACCGGATTTTAGTCAAACACTTCAACGCATCAACCGAGGCCACGCATACACGTGGCTACATGTAATACTACGGGTAGGATGTTCGTAGAATTTATACAAATATTCACCATAAAATTGTAAAAGAAAGTATGATCGTGTACATGGCGGCCGTTATTTCACCGAGTTCCGCTAATGGGACATTCAATGACGCCTTTGTGGCGGAGGCGTAGTCTAACTCGTGACTGCCTGAATTGCCACACAACACCTCATGAGAACTGGCTACATCACTTGCCGCAAGAATACAAAGTCGCGTAATGGTGGCTTTTATAAGTATAAACCTTTACCTGTCATAAAACGAACGGTCCGTTCATTCGAGAGACTCGTGTTAAGATTAAAGTATCTTTGTAACGGAGGAGTCGTTGAAATTAAGATATATTGTGGTGGTCGATAACTGGACTCTAGACAGTGAGAGCTCAATGGTATATGCAAATATGTTGTAGAATAATAGTAGGGTGTCTCCCACTGTCCCGGAGTGAGCCGGGACAAAAGAGGGGCGCACTCGGACTGTAAATTTTTCGGCCGGAATTTCAATGTGCGGTAATTACAACATTTGGAGCGTACAAATTGGAATGTTAATTTTCATTATAAAGACAAATATATTTTTATAGCAGCAGGTTTATTGTGCCAAAATACAGGACCTGGACCACCACCTCTATTAACATCATCTTACTTGACATGAGCTAGTGACGTCAATATGGTATACCCTGTTTTTATTCACAAGATCAAAGCTGGAAGAACAACAACTGTTATTTTCTATCGAATAAGTAAACTGGAAATAATATTTCTAGTACAGCTCCAGGTTTTAGTTGTTTTTAGTCAGTTGTGAAAGGCTACCTCTATGGACCGGTCGCAAGTGTTGTTGCCGATCTCGCAATCTTGGGTTCGATTTCCAAATAGGGCAAGTGTTACTGGATTTTTGTCAGTCTCGAGTTTGGAACTGCTTGTGCTAAATGGCAATACGATCTTCCACGATATCATCGAATCTAATTTAGCGGGTAGGACGTAGGTTATGATAATACACGTCTGCCGACCCCTTCAACAGAACGGCGTAATACTACGTTACAGTTCAAAAGGATCACATTTAGTAATAATAACTTCATGATCACTTTGTGACTCACTCGATAATAATAAAACGAATAATAATACTTACTACATAATGGATCATACATACGAGTAGATATAGTCCGTGTACGCCACCATCGTTATATGGTCACTAAGTTAATAATGCACATCCGGATGCATCCGCATTAGATCCGGCTAGTCACAGTGATCCGGACCACACCACAAAGTGCCCTTAGTGGTCAGATAAACTAATTATGTCGCTACTTAGTGGCCATTTATATACCAACGCTACGAATGCATTGGACCCTGATAAATAGATAATATTACAATAATTACCTTCATAATTAGGTAAAAAAAATTAGGTTCTTACCTAACTTTATAAGCTACCTCAGCATCGATAGAGATTGTACTACATACTAATATGTAGTACAATCTCTATCGATGCCGAGGTAGCTTATAAAGTTAGGTATATCAAATTAATGTTCTATGGCGCCATAGTAGTAAGTTCTCGCAACACTGATATAAGGTAGCTGCATTTACGAGTAGGTAATATGTATATTTTATCTCCAAGAAAATAGTCTAAAATTAAGTAGACGGAACTCAGACCAGAGTGGTCTCGAAAACAAGATAATCAAATCAGTTTGGTCTATATTTATAACAAATTGACAAAATGTTTTAATGTACCTACACATATGCGCAGGATAACAATTATCGCATTGATTGCTTTACTAGGCTATCCGCCCGCCCTCGCCTGCCAGCCGCCTGCCGTGTTCTGTCAGGCTAATAATTCCGCGTGCTGCTAGTAATTCTACTGCTACTTAAATACTACTACATGCCACACTGAGTCTGTAAGCGATTTATTAAATTGGAACTAGGGTTGGCTATGAGCCAGTTTAGAATATTTATTCAGCAGGCCTATGCTCAGCAGTGGACATCTTCCGTCTGATGATGATGGATGAGAAATACGGGCCCTGATAGGTCACGTGTTCTATTCCCACGCAGGACTAACATTTGTGTGCATAAACATAATATGTGTTTCTGTTTGTATTTACATAACATGTTTAATACAGAAAAATGTCTATTTTTATGTATGTTTGTATAATAGGTATTAACAAAAAAATACATCAAATTAATATTTGTATCAGTTATCTGGCTACCATAGTTAGACTTTATCTAGTTTGAGATCAGACGCCCGTGGCCGTGTGATGGATGGTCACAGGACAGCATTGAAATGAAACTAATTTTACGGATTATATCGCGGTTTATTTTTGATTTTAATTTCCCGATGTTTCGAATACTTTACAGCATTCATGGTCACGGGCGGACTGAGGTGGTAGCCTTCCATATGTCATAGTTGTCTTAGGGTACCCTCAGGTCTTCTAATTATTATTGTTAGTCCGATCTATGCAAAAAGAGCTTACAGTATCTTGAGTTCTTGCAGTGGAATGCTTGTCTTTGGATTTGACTAGGTTTATCACGGGATCCCAAGCTGGTGGTAGCACCCAGCCATCTTCTCTATTGAAATTTGGATGCTTTTTAATTTCAATAGCCTCACGAATCATCCTTGGTAGGTAGCGCTGTTCTTTTGCGAGGATTTGTGGTTTGTCAAATCTAATATAATGGCGGGTGCGATCCTGAACATGTTCACAGACTGCAGACTTCGTATAGCGTCGATGTTTAACGTCAGCTATATGTTCTTTTACACGGGTTTTTACCGATCTTTTTGTTTGCCCGATGTATGAGAGCCCACAGTCACAATCCAGTTTGTATACTCCTGCATCTTGTAGAGTATATGGCACTTGACTGATGGTAAAAACAGCAGCTACCACCTCAGTCCGCCCGTGACCATGAATGCTGTAAAGTATTCGAAACGTCGGGAAATTAAAATCAAAAATAAACCGCGATATAATCCGTAAAATTAGGTTCATTTCAATGTGTAATATTCGCGTAAATATCAGAAATCATTAGGGGAAAAGTGGGATAGTTGCCCCAGGGGTATAGTTGCCTCGATTGTAATTTCTCTAGTTTGGCGGATGAACACACGTTATTTTATTTATCTTTCGAAAGACTCTACAAGTACCACTAAGTTTACCGTGTTGCATGTCTCTGTGCGATTGCATGGAAAGGCAAGGTGAAATCAAAGTTTTTGCGTGATAGATGGCCTCTTTTTTCAGCGGGGCATCTATCCTAAACGTAATTTACATAGATTAGGCAATTATCCCCTATATGGGATAGATGCCCCAAAATTCAGAGGTCCTTAAAAATCGCCAATACTCGGGAAATATCAAAGATAATTGTTTTTCCTTTCATAAGTTTGAAGATAATAAACCAAAGTACCTACCCGTATTACAAGTAAAGAATTTTGCTTTTATAACTGAGAGATATAAAGTAATTTCAAAAAGTGTGGCAACTATCCCACTTTTACCCTATATTAGGACAGCACTTTATGACCGGACTTTTTCTATGCAAAGGACATAATAATTTTTGGTGTATTTATATACCGACTCTTATGTTTTCTATTTCCATCCATGCATATACTAAGGATTATCTTGCGTCTGTAAATCCGTCTAAGGTAGGTTCGGGTAATAAGGCCTAAGCAACGAAAATCCAATTTAAAATTGTTTGAATCAGTCAAGGTCACAAACATAGGTAGCTAACACTCAAAGATGGTGCTTCAAACTTGACGCGACGCGATGGCTCGCGCGATGTCGCCAGTGCGGCGTTGTTCACTGTGGAAGGTGGTAATATCGTGATTCGATTCATATTATTTTATTTTTCTTAACACATGTTGTCGGTGGTTATTAAGGCCTACAAAATTTAATCGTAGACATTATTAGCCTCCTTTTTGTATCAGTATCACAGCGTTAGTTAGTATCATTCCTAGTATCTTTTTTAAATGTTATCTGAATTTTTTATTAAATTACAGGGGACCTCCATTCACTAAAGATCTGTTTGACAAAAACAAAATAGAATAAAAAATTATAAAGACATCGAATCTCAAAGGTAGAAGTGGTACTAAGCAGAAACAAGTGAGCTGGTACTGTCATGGTTGTGAAGAGGATAAGATGGCAGATATGATGCAATGTGCTAAATTCAACAAGTGGTATCACGAGCAGTGCGTTGGTTTGTCAGCAGATGATACGAATACTTTTGGGTGTCCTGATGGCTGTTAATCATAGGAATTTGCTGCTTTCTTAAGACTTTATGTATGATTAATGCATATCTATTGGTTGTCTGGAAGAAATCGCTATTAGCGATAAGACCGCCATTTGTACCTAATTTAAGTTATTTTTGTAAGTTTTTCTGTATGTTTTAATTTGGTGTGCAAATGAAGAGTATTCTATTCTATTCTATCTATGATTATTGATTTGTGTTTGCGCACACACAAACACACGCACACACACACACACACACACACACAATTAAGATAATTTTGTAATTAGTTAATTATATACTTATAATTTATTTAATTCTTACACATGTATTTACAAAAATAATTTATACGTTGAACGGGGAAGACGCTGTAGTCTGTAATACGCACTTATTAACTAGCGCAGACTACAGAGCCTCAACTGATTATATATTTTGTATTCAGGTAAATAAATAAATATTTGAATTTATTTGATCTCAATTATCAAATATAAAATGTATATTTTGAATATTATAGTATGTTGCAGCCTTAGGCCTTATTACCCGACTATAGTATTAAAAGGCCTATAGATAGAGTTTTAAAATTGTTTGCGGAAAAAGTTGCCGTTTTTTGTTTTTATTTTATAGTAATGGTTCTATATGTATACTTAACATTAAAGTTAGTTGATTTCGATTTATAGTTTTTATTTTATTTCAAATCTGCCTTAGCTAGGCCTTACTACCCGAACCTACCTTATTCGTTTAAAAGCAATAATACCATGACAGATAGTCGTCAAACTCCTTGAGCCGGGAGTTAAGTAAAAAAATAAATTATGTGCCATCCCTAAAGAACTACCGCATACAAAATTAGTAAATGCATTCGCAATGACCTTTGTGCATACAATAATAGAGTTTAGAATAGTTCGATTGACAAAAACGCGTCGGTGGAGTTGCATACCAAATTGTTTAATTGGTGTAAGATAAATCTGACTCGGTCCAGCTAATAGAAACTGCATCCGCTACTATTTTATGGCAGCTAAAAGAAATTTATTCGCGCCGAGAATGGTTTTTAAACGTGAAAATAGTGCCTCAGTGGTCTGGCTGTACGGTGGCGAGATCTGAGTTTGATCTCCAGATCGATAGGCTGATAGTTTATCAATTGTAATTACATCCCCACCAGACCCGTGGGGTGTCCGGGTGAGATAGCTGGCACCCTCCCATCTCTTCCTGTTGTGTATTCGAAAGAGGCGACTAAGGGAAAACAAGAAGACGGGCAGCAGTAGCGGGTATTTGATTACCTAACATCTATACTGCGATCCCCAACACTATGACAACTCTACACTTCCCAGGAATAGGCCTTTATTCAGCAGTGGACGTCTTTTGGCTGTTGATGATGATGAATTACATAATTTTTTTTATGAATTAAACTTAACTAGGTCCCTGTGTCCCTGTGTCCCTGATGCCCGTGTGGTGCCAGGTTAGAATTGCTTCTACCCATCTCCTCTCGTTGGGTGTAATAAGAGGCGGCTAAGCGAGAACAGGAAGACGGGCAGCAGCATCTTTCTTTTGGATTTATCTTCCACCTATACTGCGATTCCTAAGCCGCCTGGCAAGCGTGAGAATTATGGCAACCCCTCCCTTCTGAGGGGGAGCCCTTTGTTCAGTAGTGGACGTCTAACGGCTGCTAATGATGATGATGATGATGAGGTCCCTGTAGTAGTAGGCGGACCGGTACGTTGTACCTTTAGTGATCTAGGATTATGATTTTGCTGATGGTTATTACCTATAACTTAATTTTGTACTGTTTTACGTGCAACCAGTAGGTACCTAATATAACGCTACGTTACTACAGAATCCATAATAGTACTAAGTACGACGTTACCTCCTGCCTCATGATGGAGCCGCGCGTGCTCGTAGAGCAAATATTTAGTTCCATGGCGACTCCATAAAAAGTAATAATGTACCGCGGCGTGGAATTTGAAAAAATCACAGAACAGCATAAAATGAAACTTGAATATTAGAATTGCTAAAAGTCTAAGCGAAGATAAAAAGTTTTTAACTTAGTTCCCGAGTTCTTGAGCAATTTTTATTTACTTAGTATCAACAGTCCTTCACGCTTCAACTGGCGTGCAGACGATATCATAATAGTTAATAACTGTTGAGATAAAATGACAACCAAACTTTATAGCGAGTTTAGTTCGTAATAATCTACTTTAATTTCCCATACTAGTATGGAAGTGAAAAGTTACAGCGTGAAAACATTTTTTTTTGAAGTGAAACTTCTTATGCGACTTCCAAAAATGTTATCACATAACGCGTTAAGCGTTAAATGATAGGTGATAGGCGATAGGCGTTAAGTGATAGGTGTTAAACGATAGGCGATAGGCGTAAATTTGTTAAGGTTATGAAAGCGCTCATGTGACGCCGTCACTGAGTGAGTGGGTGAGTGGGTGAGTGGGTGAGTGGGTGAGTGGGTGAGTGGGTGGAGTGGGTGAGTGGGTGGAGTGGGTGAGTGGGTGGAGTGGGTGAGTGGGTGGAGTGGGTGAGTTGGGGTGAGTTGGGGCGAGTTGGGGTGAGTTGATATATCGAAACCTTACCTATATTAACGATGAGAAGCAAGACCTGCATAGTTACTCACAAACAACCCATGTTTTAGAGGGCAATGTTCAAAGATTGTCTTGCCCTTTTATTTATTTGTTCTATGTTCTCGCCGACATATCTCTCAGAATTTACAAGTTGAAGTGGCAATGCTCGAAGAACCGATAATCGATGGGGAAGAAAGGTTCTCGAGTGGCGACCACGAACCGGAAGACGCAGCGTAGGCAGGCCTCCCACTAGGTGGGCTGACGACCTGTGCGCGTCGCAGGCAAGCGGTGGATGCAAATAGCCAATTGTCGTTCATTGTGTCGTTCTAAAGGCGAGGTCTATGTTCTGCAGGCGTCTTCCGGCTAGTGATGATGGTCGGGTAGGTCACGCATATAGCTGCTAGGATTACGCTTCGTTACTTACTTACTAGATTATGATTTTTGATCATAATGTAAAATAAAATGTCCGTGGGGTGTCCGGGTAAGAATAGCACCCATCTCCTCCCGTTGGATGTCGTAAGAGGCGACTCAGGGAAAACCAGAAGACGGCCAGCAGCGTATTATATTGGATTACCTACCACCTATACTGCGATCCCCAAGACGCCTGCCAAGCGTGCGGATTTTGGCAACCCCTCTCTACTAAGGGGGAGGCCTTTTCTGCTGATAATGATGATTGTAAAATAATAGAATAGAATAGAATACTCTTTATTGTACACCAAGAAGATATTTACAATATAAACTTAGAACTAAAACATAAAATGTACAAATGGCGGTCTTATCACTATAAAGTACGGCATACACGCGCAGGTATACCTGTACAGTTCAACTGCGCAGGTAAACCTGAGCGTGTATGCCGCAAAACTGTGCAGGTTTCCACGCCTGTACAGGCGAGTCAAAAAATATGAATTTTCATATTTTTAACTGCGCAGGTATACCTGTGCAGTTTACCTGTGCAGGCAAAACTGAGCGTGTATGGCACTCGCCTGCGCAGGCGTCACCGCGTCAGTTATCCGATGACTGTTAGAGGGAAAGGACGCGCGCCGCTCTAATACAGTATGTCGTCTCGTAAGCGGAATGTAGTAATGGAAGAATTTATAAACATGTACAAGTCGGAGCATTGTTTTTGGCATATTAAGTGTAAAGATTATCACGATAAAATTTAAATAATTTTATTCCTTGACATGATTATGTCACCCTGTAACGATAAAACATTTGTACGCCGGAAACGGTAGAATACTTGGTACCATCTATTATTGTAACATAAAAATATGCTGACAAATAATGATTCTTAATCTTTTAAAAATAAAAAAGTAGCAGCAATTATAATAAATCGTAAGAAAAAAATCATCGAGAAAAGTCTTTTCATCTTATTGGGGCCTGTTGGTCTAGTGGTCACGCCGGCTGCTACCCAATAGGTAGTGGGTTCGATTCCTGCCAAGTGTCTAGGTGTTATTTATCTATTTATGTATGTATTTACAAGAAAAAGTCATCTAGTTTCCATAGTATAGGCTCTGCCTAATTTGTGATCTGTGTGGATTATCCCAGAATATTATTATTATTCGTAGATAATTGCGGTAATAATAATTCGGTTTAAATTTCAATTCCTTCAATAAGTCGACATAAGAGTACTGTTTGCTTTTCACCACTGTTCACGGTGTCGTCGTTTAATATCCTTTTCTTTAATAAAACAAACTATTAATCTATTAACGCTACTGCGTCGCAGTCATGCGCCGCTGTCGGGGCCATGGTTTCAACTGAGAGTTTGTGCAGGTTTACCGTTACGTGTATGGTCTCTATGGAGCTCAATTATACCTGTACAGTTTAACTGCACAGGTATACCTGTCAGGTATACCTGCGCGTGTATGCCGTACTTAAGCAATTTCAACAACCATTTTGCAGGAGAAACACAATTAGAATAAATGGGCAGCTGGTGGTGTACTACAAATATATACATAGGACACACTAACAAGCTAATAATAATAATAGCTAAGTAAATATCTCAAAAAAATTACGGTAAATAACTGAAATGCAAAATACCGGTAAAACCAGTTAAGTACCTATTATAATATTGAGTTCGGTTTGTCACGAATAACAACGGGGCTCGCTCGGTCCGGCTCAGAGGCGCGCGGGATTTATTCATGAATTCGTTCTTAATAAACTATGATAATTAACACTTTTAACAGATGCTAATGTATTTCAGGAGCTCTGTTAAGCCACGTGACAAATCCTTCACCACCTTTTGCCTAAACTCTCAAGATATATAGGCAGCATTTAATATTTTCATTTTAAAGACGAAAGTGTTTAACCAGTGTGTGTTGGCAAGTGGTACTGAGACGTAGTCCTTAACAGCTGGCCTTTTAGAGAAGCTCAGAGTCACACAACGAGCTATGGCTAGAGCTATGCTCGGAGTTTCTTTTGCGGGGGTTTAGCTAAGATGCCACTTGATTGGAAGTGAGTACACTCGGTTCCCTTGGCGGTCCGATCCGAACTGAATATAATTACTGAATTATACAATGTGTGCGTCGCGTAAACTGCTGACTTGAGAAATGCACGGTTGCACTGTACAGCGCGACAGAATCCGAAATGTGGAGATTTGCCGAAGAACTAAGGTCACATACATACAGACATCCATGCATACACACACTCTCGTACACAAGCACACACCCACACAGGCGAGTAAAACGTACACATGCAGATAAAATAAATAAGTATCTAATTTGTACTAGCTGCATAACTATTTTTTCCTAACAATTATTTTACACATTTCACACACACAAGCATAAACACACAAGTAGGTACACACTCTTTTATCCAAAATGTCATCAACTTTATTATGAAAAAAAATATATTTTAGGTGGTAGATCCGTTGTGCCAGGGACCATCCAGGTACGTACGTGCGAAGGGTACTGTCTCCGAGGCCGTGCCTCCCTGAGGTGCCCTTGAGCTCGTCGCTATTTCTGCCGTTAAGGCTAGAGCGCTTTAAGCGCTCGCCTCCTATTGTCCGGTGAAGCTGTAATGGCCATCTGCGGCCAACAGCGTCTATCATTCCCAAAAAAAAAAAAAAAAAAGAATGGTACTGTAGCTGGTGTAATTATCGGACACTATCTTATAGGTCGGCAGCTGCGGTGACTGCTTACCATCAGGCGGACCGTACGCTTTCTTGCCACCTTGTTAAGTAGTATACAATTTTTTTTTAGAAGTAAGTATGTAATCCGACGGCGGTCCATGCGTGATCGCGCTTATGCGATTCGCGTGTTAAGGTGGTGCAGATTGGAACTACCGGCTGTTGAGAGGGATTACGTTCAGTTATTTATTGTAGGTACTGAGAGAATATGAACGATATTGTCATAGAAGGCAGACGAATGCCCGCTTTGCTAGTTGTCACTTGAGGAGTCTGTCTCTACAATACGAGTATTTGTGTACGTGGAGTATTTATTAAGTCAAATGTCATCGTGAAGTGTCAGTTGAAAAAATTGTGCTCCTTTTTAAATTTTATCAAAATATATATTATATTTGGTAATTTTTATGCTAAACTTACTTTAGTGTATTAAGCCAGCGTCCGCGCGCGGTAGTGAGCGAACGTGTTTTTCGAAATGGCGTCAAATATTGTTCTAGCTGTAATATAGTCATTTGTGAAGTACTCGCTTTTATTCAAAATAAAGTGGACATTATGGACGAAGACAGTTTAGTGAGGATCTGCATTACTTCGTTCACAGCAGAAGAAATTGAGTGTGCAAAAAACCTACTGTTTGAATCCATAACGACGTCGAAGAGGAAAGTATCTCGCAAGAGGGATGGGCGTTCGAAGCGGGATCTGTTTGATGTTATTGGTGTCTTTAAAGAGACTGATCCAGACCTAACACCCACCTTTGTAGCCAGGGATCTGCAAAAACTTCCACCAGTTCTTTTTGATCACTTGGACGCAACAAGGTTACTTAAAGATATACTAGTACTGCAGAGAGACCTAAAAACTATTAAGGAAACATATGTGACAGAAGACCGTTTAAATGAAGTCAAGAATGACCTAGTTAATTTAAAACAAGAATCCTTAGTCAATAATTATGAATGTTTCGTCAATAAAAAACGCGGGGGTAGACAAATAACGGACAGTTATTGTCTAGACAGCGGGCCGGTTGGCCTACCCCACATTGACAGTTCGCAACAAGCTGCGACGCAAAGCCGTCCGAGATCAGCTGGTGCGAATGCGTCATCGAAGCCTGTGAACATAATAGACACGGCCCTATCATGCACGCAAAGCAGTAAGCAGTCTGTCCCGCTCGTACAGAACTCAACGCCAGAATCGCGTCGGCCGCCGCTTGCAGTTTCAGTTTGCGAACAGTATAATAATCACGCGCACAGTACCGAAGATCAGAACAACGACGCACATATAAATAAGCGTGCAACATCAACGCCGGAGCCCGAGCGTGCCACGACTAAAACCATGGCAAATATTGTGGATACAGAAGGCGTATGGAAGGTGGATAAACCTAGCGACGGATGGATCTTAGCACAGCGCAGAAAATTAAGGAATCGTTTTAGCACCTTAGAAGGCAAAGCACAGACGAAATCGGATGCAAAGTTTAAGGCGGCGGACATTAAAGTTCCGCTTTTTATTAATAATGTCGATAAAAATGTAACAGAGACAGATATTATCGATTACGTTCGGAATAAAACACAAGTAAATGTGACCATGCATAAAATAAACACAAAGATACAGAGACAATATACTGCTTTCAAAATGTATGTGCCTAATGCAAAGCTATCGGTATTTTTAGAGGAATCATTATGGCCCGCAGGTATAACTGTGAGAAGGTTTGTGGATTTTAAAAATAAAGTTAATGGATTACACAACCAGAAAGAAAATAGTTAATAATACAACATTTGTAAGCTTTAACTGTCGATCAATAACGAGATGTGTTGACGCGGTACGGGATTTGTGCAGCACAGCTGATATTGTGGCACTGCAGGAGACATGGCTGTTGCCGGATGACATTCCTTATCTAGCGGGGATTGACCAGGACTTCGCTTATACGGGAAAATCCGCTGTGGACACCTCAGCAGGGATGTTGCGTGGACGGCCGCACGGTGGTGTCGCGATATTGTGGCGAAAAAGTGTATTCCGTACAGTATCGGTTGTCGAGTGTGCAAGTGTGCGTTTAGCGGCGGTTAGAATAGTCAATGAGAATGGTCAATTTTTAGTTTTCTCGGTGTACATGCCAACTGACAGTGCGGAGAATTTGGCGGAGTTTACGGATTGTCTAGGTGAGATAAGTGCGGTGATAGAGGCTTGTAACGTGGACTCTGTATTTATCCTGGGTGATTTTAATGCTCACCCGACTGCGTCTTTCGGTAAGGAACTTTTACATTTTTGTGCTGAACAAAACTGGTCGTGTATAGACATTGAACGTTTAGGAATATCATCAGACACTTATACTTATGTTAGTGACGCTCACGGAACTGGATCATGGTTAGACCATGTAGTAGTTACTGAAGCCGCTAAACAGCTGATCAAACATGTAAACATTAATTACAGTGTCTCATGGTCCGACCATTATCCGGTAGAAATCACATGTAATTTGAATCTGATTATATCGAAAATTGAGCAAAAAAATAGTATAACAAATAGTGTCACATGGGGCGAAAGGGATAGTGTTCAAGTGAAACAGTATTGCAAAGCATGTTCAGATAGATTGCGGCAGATAGATTTTCCCGTAGAATTTAGACAATGTGCTGATGATAATTGCTGTAATTTAAATCACAGAATGGTAATAGATAATTTATATGAAAAAATAGTAGACTCCTTAAGGAGGGCGGCGACTAGCTGTCACAGACACAACATAAATATTAAAAATTATAATAGTAAACATAGAAATAAGAAGAAATATGTTATTGGTTGGAACAAATATGTTAGAAAGGCTCATGGGGAGGCTCGGCTATGGTTTATTGAGTGGGTTTCATGTGGTAAACCCAGCACAGGCCCAATTTATAATAAAATGTGTGAGACTCGGGCAAATTTCAAATCCAAACTTAAGTGGTGTCAAAATAATCTGACCCAAATAAAAATGGACATCTTAGCAATGCACCATGGAGACAAAAATTTTGTAAAGTTCTGGAAAGAGACAAACAAGTTGAATCAGAGGCCTAGTGTCCCCGTGAGTGTAGAGGGTATTAGCGACCCTGTCCAGATAGCAAACATATTTAAGGAACACTTTAGGGTGAAGTCTCTGTTATCGGAAACCTCGAGTGTTCCATCGTTAGATGAGCATAGTTATTTGGGAAAACCGGCCGAGCGAATCACGGCTAGAGAGGTTGCGCAGGTGGTGAGGAACATGAAGCGAGGAAAGTCCCCGGGACATGATTCGCTAAGTATTGAGCACTTACAACATGCGGGTGAACATTTCCCCAGAGTACTCGCCATGTTGTTCACCTTCTGTTTGCGGCATTCATATCTGCCTGAAGCTATGATGAGAACGGTGGTGGTTCCGATTATTAAAAATAAAACAGGGGATGCTTCTAGTCTAGGGAATTATAGGCCGATATCGCTCGCAACTGTGATCGCGAAGGTACTGGATGGTGTGATTGAGAAGCAGTTGAGTAAACACCTACAGCTGCATGATGGTCAGTTCGGGTTTAGACCCGGACTCTCAACTGAATTGGCAATACTGAATCTCAAGCATACCGTCCAATACTACACTGACAGAAATACACCTATCTACGCATGCTTTTTAGACTTATCGAAAGCTTTTGATCTTGTGTCGTATGATAGGTTGTGGCAAAAGCTGGCGAGTGATACTGAACTTCCCGGTGAATATGTATCGATACTCAGGTATTGGTACCGGCATCAGAGCAACTTTGTGAGGTGGTCGGGGTCGCTATCGGATGGGTACAGGCTGGAGTGCGGGGTGAGGCAGGGGGGGTTGACATCGCCCGGTCTCTTCAGCCTCTACATGGATCGTCTGGTCCGTGAGCTCAGCAGTGCCCATGTCGGATGCTCGATTGATGGTGTTTGTGTGAACAACATCAGTTATGCGGACGATATGGTGCTGCTGAGCCCATCGATCAGTGCCCTCCGTAGACTGATTCATGTCTGTGAGTGTTATGCGGGGGCCCACGGGCTCAGATATAATGTCAGCAAGAGTGAACTGATGGTTTTCAAAGCGGGGTCAAAGAGCTACAACAATATCCCGCCGGTCACCCTAAATGGTAGCAATTTGACCAGGGTGACGAAGTTCAAGTATCTGGGTCATTGGGTCACCGAGACACTCATGGACGACCTGGACATAGAGAGGGAGCGCAGGGCATTGTCAGTTAGAGCCAATATGCTGGCACGTAGGTTTGCACGATGTACGGTACAAGTTAAAGTTACTTTGTTTAGGGCGTATTGCCAGTCCATGTACACGTGCAGCCTATGGATCAAGCATACGCAAAAAGCTTACAATGCCTTGCGCGTCCAGTATAATAATGCTTTCCGAGCGCTGTTGAGACTGCCACGCTTTTGCAGCGCGTCAGGAATGTTTGCCGATGCTCAGGTGGATGGTTTTGCCGCTATAATACGCAGGAGGGTGGCGTCACTGATGCGTCGGATGCGAGGCAGTTCCAACAGCTACTTACAGCTGGTCGCAGGTAGAGTTGGGCTGGATACTCCTATACTCAAGTATTGGACAAGAGTTCATGTAGGATTTTCTAGTCCAACACTACACTAATAAAATTATGATGTTATTTTAATTAAATTTGTTTAAGGAACTGAATGTTTGTAATTTAATTTAATTTTAGTTTATTTAATTGATTTGACATAATATGTATTGGTTATGATTTTATGGACTAACGGTCTGAAATAAAGATATTTAATTTATTACCAACAACTACTATCTGGCGACAACTATTATCTGACAACTCGACATTCAGATAGTAGGTAAGCTGTGATTGTCAGACCCGTAGGTATAACGGTTAGACACCCTAGCCTAGCGGTTACCCTAGAGGTCGTGGTTCATTCCCAAGAGAAAGGTGTTATTTATTAATATTGTTCCAGGTTCAGGGCATATCTATCTGTAAGCCCGAATCACTGGAGCATGCCTTGTTTACATAAATAAACAATTAATTATCCATTCTCGTCTAAAAGCGAGTGAAAACCTAGATATCCTGAGCTGATAGGGCTAACGAAGGTGAGCTGAGCGCAGGCGCCGATGACCGCGGCTCGGGGGTCGCCGATAGTGTCACTCGCCTTATCTGCAGCTCCGTGTTTACCTACTTGCAACACAGTGCCTGAGCGGTGCGGGTAGCGGAAATATATAATTTTTACTACAACAGCACAGTGTGAACGGGATTCAACAAGTGAGATAGAAAACACCTTTAATTTTCTGCGTGTCGTGATTGATCATTTTCCACTAACTCACACAGACTCGTCACAGACACGGAGACGGCACCGATCAGCGATGAGGACAGCTGTACGAAAAGAAATTATCAATTTACTGCCCCGTGACAGCATTTTTTGACTGGAAAGGACATGGCCCATAATCAGACCCGGTTAACAGATGTTTGCGTACAAACACCAAATTAGTGTTATATCACAGTATAAATTATTTATACTGTAGTTATATTGTATAGTTATAAACATTTTTTTGTTTTATGTATTTAACAGTAATATTACAGAACTGTAAATGCTCAATAAAGATTGGACATTAAACACATCTTTAACTGTGTTAAAATCGAATTATAATTAAGACATTCAGTCAAATAAATATTGTTACACTCGTATGAAACCCTGTGCGGCCAGGTGCCATTGCGGACATGAATGGTGTACCAGTTTTCAATCAAAATAGTTTGAACAACGCTACGTGATCTTACCCCGCCCGCGGGTATTTTGGGCCGGCATGCACAGAACACATAAACCCTAAACGGCGTGCATGCGATTGTCGTCCTAAAGGTGGTACACCGTTCGTGACCGCGAGAGTACACGGTATGTGTGACAGAGACAGCATAGAGTATCTCTATCGCGCACATACCTAATTATTGATGCGCTCGCGAACTGTTCACCTTGCCGCCGAAATTGTTCTCTACGTGAATCGTTCTCGTAATAAAATACTAAAAAAAAATTTGAACCGACTTCAATAACACTAAAAAGTATAAAATAATTTAAGTATTATTGAAGTTGGTGCCAAATATACACAGCAGGTACGCTAACACCAACACGTGATATTTTCAAACATAAAGATTGAACCATCGAAGACGGTAAAATGATCTAGGTAGGTTATGACATCATTATGATATCACATTCGTCTAGATAGTTTTACATAATTTATGTTTCTCCAGAAACTCCGAAACAATTTATCCGGTCGTAATGAAATTTGCATGGAATCATCATAGTAGTTTACTCTCTTGAATAAAAAAAGAATCATTGAAATCGGTTCATATTTGTCAGAGTAATGTAATGGAGAACATCAGTTTTATGGTTTTTACCAGATAAATTCCTCCACATCATTCATGGTCCTCCAGGAAGTTCTTATCCGGTTCTGATAAAATTCATACCGATTCATTACCATCGTTCATTACAGTGGTTTCTTCTTTCGAATAAAAAAAGAATAATTGAAATTGGTATATATTTATTTATTTTATTTATTTGTTTATTCGGAAGACCAAAGCATCAAAAAAGACATTACATAAACATTAATACGATACATGGAGCTATTGAAGGTCCTCACTTATACAAAACAATATAAGTAACTTAAAATTGTGTGGATAAACGTAATTAGGCACTACTAGGTACAAAACATAATAATAGTAGGTACGATGAAAATTTAAATGTACGCAAAACACATTATTATTTTTGGACAGCATTAATATTTTTGGAAAAACTCCTGGCTCAGCATTCGCCTCACTGTAGTCAAATTTGCCAGAGTTATGACCATTTTTGTCCTTAAAAAGCGACATAAAGTCATCTTTTAGGCATTCCTGCAGGTTTCCTGCGCCGCCGTCATTCTTGTTTTTTCAGAAGCTACTTATTCGTAAGCAATATTTTTTTTATGGGACCCAATCCACGGATTAAAGAATGGATGGAAGAAAGATTTTTTCAAATCGGTTCATAATTGCCAGATTATGCGCGAACATACATAGAAAAAAAATATATACAGACGAATTAAGAACCTCCTCCTTTTTTGAAGTCGGTTAAAAATACATTATTTTCGTTGCTCACACTAAAAAAGTACCCTCCCAAGAATAGCACCCTCCCATCTCCTCCCGTTGCCGTTGGGTGTCCGTCAAAGGCGACTAAGGGAAAACAAGAAGACGGGCAGCAGCGACTTTCTATTGGATTACCTACCACCTATACTGCGATCCCCAAGACGCCTGCCAAGCGTGGGGATTATGGCAACCCCTCCCTTCTAAGGGGAGGCCTTACTTCAGCAGTGGACGTCTTTCGACTGCTGATAAAAATGTACCCTAGATACTATAGAGACGATTTTCATACTCATACTTTGTTGGAACAAAATAGACAAATATTTTGCAAAATATATATTTTTTTATTTCATAATTCCCAGTGCCTACAGTGATTGGCCATAATTATGTCATTGTAAAGAATACATGTTTCCCTGTAAATCCGGCCATATCTCATTTCTGTGCAGCGTGGGTAAAATGTTTATACTTGGTGGGCCATGACCAAGCCATGACCTTTGCACGTACCTACACTGTTATTTCATGAAAAATATATTTTTGTCAGATATGAGACAATAGGTCGCCACCCGCAGCGCTCCCACATTGTCGTTGTCGTTTTGTAAATTCTGGTTTTACATTCAATGTTACAAATAACATTAAATAATAATAAAAATATAAAAATCTATTATTTCTACAACAAACCAGATTAAAACAATAATTTAGTTTTTAATGCAATTTACCAGCGTCACCAATACAGCGCTCGCCTGATGGTAAGCGGACCACCTGATCCTGGACAGTTGCATTGCACCGGCGCCGTCGCCGTCGCCTAAAAAGCTTCTCCAGCTACAGTGCCCTTCACCCCAGATTAGTAGAGTATGATACTGTTTAGGTGACTTTCATCAGCAGCCGGAAGCGTCCACTGCTGAACAAAAGCCTTCCCCATTGAAGGGAGGGGTTGCAATATTTCCCACGCTTGGCAGGCGACTTGGGGATCGCAGTATAGATAGTAGGTAATCCAAAAGAAAGACGCCGCTATCTTCTTGTTTCCTCTTACGAACACGTAACGGGAGGAGATGGGAGGGTGCTATTCTTACCCGGACACCCCACGGGTAACGGGTAGGTATCCCACGGGTGTTCAGCTGCTTTAGGGCTCCCGCACATAACTGCGAACTCGCATCGCATCGCAAATATCTGCGAGAAACAAATGAATTTTTGTATCGAAAATTCATTTGTTTCTCGCATATATTTGCGATGCTTTTTTTTTTTTTTTTTTGGGGAATGATAGACGCTGTTAGCCGCAGATGGCCATTGCAGCTTCACTGGAAAATAGGAGGCGAGCGCTTGAAGCGCTCTAGCCTTTACGGCAGAAGTAGCGACGAGCACAAGGGCACCTCAGGGAGGCACGACCTCGGCTTGGGCTGTCGCTTAAGAGAGGGCTGAGTTTATACCGGTTCACAACGCGCCCCCACTGAGAAGAACCGGCAAGAAACTCAGTGGGGTGATGCACGTCGTTGCGGTCGCATACGTACGACCCTTCGGCCTCGCCGGCGAGACCGGTGTCTGATAGCTAGTGTAGCATACGGTTGTCGGGGAGGGGTCGGCGCATCCCGGTCCAATAGGACCGTCACGGGGTCAGGAGGGTCGAGCAGTACGTGCCGTGGTCTGCGGCGCGAGTCAGAAGGACTAGCGGCGTAATCGGCGGCGGCGCGGATTAAACTGTTCGCGTGACGGGACGCGGATTCAAAGTAGCGTTTCGACGCTTCTTTGAGGAACTTACGAAGGGGATCTAATCTGAAATCGGAATGCAGATCTACGTTCCGCATGTACCACGGAGCACCGACGGCGCGACGGAGGAAACGATTCTGGATAACCTGGAGGCTATCGATATGGGTGCGGGCGGCGTGCGCGAAAACTACACTCGCGTAAGTCATGATAGGGCGAATGCAAGCTTTGTATAATGTCAACTTATTTCTAAGCGACATTTTACTCCGCTTGCAGAGAAGGGAATACAGGCGACCTAATACGAAAGCCGCTCGATTGCGGACGGACCTAATGTGCGGGCCGAAAGTCATGCGGGAGTCCAAGGTGACTCCGAGGTACTTAACCTTCCTAGTCCAGGGGATAGGGCGATTGAATAGGGATATTGGGGCTAGTCGTCTGTTGGGCCGAAGGCTCCGCGCGGAGAACATATTGGCGGGTCCCCGGGAGAAGACCACCGCGGCACTCTTCTCCGGGTTCACCTCTATGCGCCACGTACGGAACCATTGACCCAGGGCGTCGACTGCGGCTTGAAGAGCACGCGTCAAATAGGACATGTTCCTATGGGAATAATAGAGAGCGGTGTCATCCGCGTAAAGGGCGAGTTGGACTCTGCTCGAACGAGGAATGTCGTTCGTGAACAGGCTGAACAAGAGGGGAGAGAGCACGGAGCCCTGAGGGACTCCGGCCTGTATAGGATGGGGCGAAGAAAACGTACCTTCGACCCGGTATCGAAAGGTACGATTCGAGAGAAAGTCTCGTATGATGAGTACGAGCCTATCGGGGACTCCTAACTAGAAGAGCTTGTATATCAAGCCGTTGTGCCAGACCTTGTCGAAGGCCTTGGCAACATCGAAGAATAGGGCGCCTGTGTAGACGGGCTTGGGCTGGTTGAGCCCGGTCAGGATGTGCTCCGTGAGGTGGTGCACCTGGTGGACGCAAGAGTGTCTGGTTCGAAAGCCAAACTGCTCGTCAATAAGGATATTATTAGAACTGACAAAGTCTTTGAGTCTCGCTAATAGCAAGCGCTCATAGAGTTTGCCGAGAGACTTGAGAAGACTGATAGGCCGGTAGCTCGCAGGGCTGCTGCGAGGCTTACCCGGCTTAGGGATACCTACTACATCCGCGTCTTTCCATTCGGCAGGAAAGACGCAGTGGGACATGGCTGCGTTGAAGATAGTCACTAAAAGACATATCAGATGGACAGGGAGAACCTTGAGAACGCGATTGGAGATGCCGTCGGAGCCCGGTGCTTTCTTCGGCTTAAGGCCTTTGATCAGGTCTTCCACCTCGGTTTGCGTGACCGGGGAGAGGGATTCGGTGGGAGGGAGTGAGGACCTGCGCTCTACTTCCCTATCCACAAGATCGAGGTGCGCCGGATCGACGGGAGCGGAGCTGGGTGTGCACTGACTCTCTAGAGAGTCAGCGAGAACCTTAGCCTTCTCGTCGTCCTCGAACGCGGGTGGGTCGCCTGAAGGGCGGGTCAAGGGGGGCATGGTGTCGGTTTTGACGGATCTCGCGAGCCGCCAGTAAGCCTGGTGTGACGGCGAGATCTCCTGTAGAAACCCTCCCCATCGAGCCTCCCTGAGTTCCGCGATGCTGCGCTTCACGTCCCTCTGCAAAGCACGCATGCGGACCCGATTGGCATCGGTGGGGTAGGAGTCGTACGCGCGAATAGCCGCGTTTTTAGCGCGGACTAATTCCTTAATGTCATCGGGCAGCTTGAAGCGCACAGCGTAAAAGTTGTCCGCTTCAACCTGCCGGGAAGACTGGCTGATGGCCGATTTGAGATGATCGGTGAAAGCGCCGATCGCTTGGTCGGTGTCCTGAGGGGACGAGATTTGCGCCGGGAAGCGGGCAAGATTCGGAGAGTCGGCATCGGCTAGACAGGTGTTTAGCTGATGCCAGTCCAGAACGGTCCTAGTGACCGGCTGGGAAATGGGCGGGGGACCTAGTTCCATTAGGACCGGTCGGTGGTCAGAATCTAGCTCATGGAGAACCTCTAAGGAGCGCAACCGGAGGGTCACGCCTTTCAGGAGGGCCATGTCTAAGACATCGGGGCGGTGATTGACATTATTGGGATAATGGGTCGGGTGCATAGGTGCGATGACGTCAAAGTCGAGAACGTCGACCAAGCCGTCGAGGCACCTGCCGTTGCCGATGGTGACGTTACAATTCCACCTGACATGCTTGCAGTTGAATATTTGCGATGCGATGCGATGCGGCGTGAAACAAATGAATTTTCGATATAAGTTGCAGGAATATTGTATCGAAAATTCATTTGTTTGTGTGGGAGCCCTAAGGCGGTTAAAATAAATGTTCGGTCCAACATTTAGATAAACATGGCGTAGGGGCTTTTAATGTAGCCACATTATTAACGATGCTCTTTTAACCACCCTATACAAGAATCTAAGTAGATAAGCAATCATGTAGGTAAATCTAAGTAAAAGGAGACGTCGACTTATTGAATGCGAAGTTCGCATTGTAAACCCCCAGCGACGTCTTGATCCGCCGTTATCTACTATTTATTGGTATTATCCCACATCCCAGCGCTGGGCTTACCTGTCCCGAGCGCAATGAATGTAAATAACCAAGCTCAATGTAACCCCCAATGTAACACGCACGGTAACGGATCGTAAATGAATATAAGCATTTTCTTCGACTTAGCGTTTTCATTGCGGGCCTTGGTAATCGAATGAAGGGCTTGTAGAGACTCAACTACAGATGCATGTCAACTACTTAAACTTATCAATAAATTAAAAATTAAATAAGTAATTTACATAAAACGGTAAACTTTATAGTTAGTTCAAAATTTTGGACCGCATTTATGGAATGATCCTCTCTTTACTTAGAGTATAAGTAAGATATTTGAGACGCTCATAGCCAGTTGTAAACACTGTTCGGTAAACGATCAGTTGGGTAAGCAACGTTAGGCAACGTCTATCCTTAGATGGGTGACCGCTTAGTGGTATCTGAACTGAGCGTCTCCGTGCTTCGGAGGGCACGGTAAAAGTCGGTCCCGGCTATTGTAGACAGCAGTCGTTAAGCTAAGTCAGAGGGCTAAGGGCAGCTTGAAAACTCTGACACTAGGTTGGCCACTAACCATACGACAAACAAAAAAGAAGTAGGATATTTAAATAAAAATGTGTACAGATTGATTGTAAATAAATATGAGTTTAAATTAAAATTATAGAAGTAGAATTTAATCATTAATGTTTTTGGTGACGAGGGCAGTAAATGCAACAATTCATGGACATATCGGCTACCATGAGACGAGTACATGAATAAGTTTAGAGACGCATAGATTGCAGAGACACAAAATTATATGAATTGTGTATACCATGGTCAAACCAAAATATTAAGTTAATAATATTTCACACAAGGTGTGAAATATTATAGGTTTTATCTCAAAAGGTTGATACCGTATGTATGAAATTACAAACGTCTTTTTATAACAGAAATCTTATAACAATAAAGTGGTTGTTGTATTGTTGTTGCTCCATACAAATACTCGTAGTGCCGACAAACAACACTCGTTTAGCGATACGGGCCTTTGTATGGGTTCATTACTTTGTTAGGTACTTGTGCGATCACAAGTTTTTTTATAGCATTCGAATTTCCCTTTGAAATTGTTTTTAACCGACTTCAAAAAAGGAGGAGGTTTTCAATTCGTCTGTATATACAATTTTTTTTTCTATGTACGTTCGCATGTAACTCTGGCCATTATGAACCGATTTGAAAAATTCTTTCTTGTACAGATACGCCTTTCCATTAATTGGGTCCCATAAAAATATATTAATTACGAATAAGTAGATCCTGAAAAAACTAAAATGGCGACTCAGAAAAAACTGTAGGAATGCCTAAAATCGATCATGTTTTTATCGCTTTTTAAGGACAAAAATGGTCAGGACCACTGTAATGAATCTGTATGAATTTTATCACAACCGGATAAGAACTTCCTGGAGGACCATGATTGATGTGGAGGAATTTATCTGGTTAAATCATAAAATTCATGTTCTCTATTACATTATCTCTGACAAATATGAACCGATTTCGATATTTTTTTCTTTATTCGAGAGAGTAAACTACTATAATGATTCCATGCAAATTTCATTATGACCGGATAAATTGTTCCTGAAGAACCACTATGTAGACGATACTGTGATCATAACCAGTCCGGTAATATCACCAGCTACAGTGCAATGTTTACACATTGCTGTGTTCCGGTGGCGGCAGAATATCTGACACTGCGGTGGTACCTATCGGCCCATATGCGGTGACACATCTGGAGGGTCGCTATTTCTAAGTAGTTAAAAGTCGTATATTATTAAATTTATCATTCCTCAAACAAATGGATACAATTTTCGTAGCTATAACATTGGTATGACTAAAGTCTGTTTTATTACCCACCCAATTGCTGGGTAGGTACTCAGCTGGTACCAATGACCGCAATTAACACTCAAACTAACAAATATATTCCGAGACTGATCATTAGGTGACTATACTGTTAATTATTGATCATAGTCGCTACTAGGGTCTGGTCTTTGATGCGGGCCGTGCTAGGTGCCCTGAGCAAGTTCCACCTGTGCTCTTAAATAATATTTGCCTTGAGAGAGTGCGACAAGTAAAGTACTTAGGACATATAGTAACGGCCGACCTCAAGGATCATGATGACATCGAACGGGAGCGGAGGGCGCTGTCAATAAGAGCGAACATGTTGGCCCGTAGGTTCGTACGATGTTCAGTCGAGGTGAAAGTGACTCTTTTCCGAGCGTACTGCACCTCGTTGTACACGTGTAGCCTGTGGGCTAACTACACGCAGAGATGCTACAGCGCCCTTCGTGTCCAATTTAATAACGCGTTTAGGGCGGTGTTGGGCCTGCCCCGCCATTGCAGCGCGTCGGGTATGTTCACGTGGGCGCACACGGACTGCTTCCACGCGACCATGCGCAGGCGTAGTGCGTCCTTGGTGCGCAGAGTGAGGGCTAGCTCCAATACTGAAGATGATCGCCAACCGGCTAGATTGTCCCTACGTCCGGCACTGCTGTGGCAGGCGTGTAGCAACATGCAGTGTGGGACGTAGGTTTTAGATGTAATTGAGTGTTGTATTTATTTAATGTATTTTCTGTTTGTTATTGCTTGTTATAGGTTATCTTACCTGAAATAAAAATTATTTATTTATTTATTTAATCATAAAAATAATGACCTCCTGGCCGATACGACCATAACGGCCAATCTTTCACAAGTTCAGCCATCTAAGTACGCAGGAGATATTAGAGTACCTAAATAAAATTTAATAAATAAATGAACTTTATTTCAAAATGAACAACACACAACTTATATCAAATAATCTTAACTTAATCTTAATTAAAATAAAAGATTATATAGAGCTAGAATTATTATTACAAAAGGTGTCGCTTGAGTATACTTTTAATTTGGCCTTCGATAGCGTTTCAATGGACTGTTTGATGATGATTCCTATAGGCGATTGGGGAACATTAAAATGCACCATCGGTTGAACAAAGAAGGAGTTAGAAAGGTACTGACAGTAAAAGGTCATCCGTTTATTGTGAGAGGTCATCCTCTGCTTCCCTCGACGTGCACTCCTCAGGGCGCCCTGGTATAACACTGCACTTAGTAGAAAGGTTCATGTATTCGATATAATGATATATTAGTAAGATTTGGTCAGCAACGTAAAGTCTCGAAATGGTTGTTAGTCTGGTGAGAGACGGAAGGAATGTCGTGGATGGATTGAATGTACGAGTGAATGAATGGATCGGGACAGGTTTTGGCAGGAAATGTCCGATCGTGCATAGGATCCACCCGTATGCTTTAAGGGGGTAACATGCGCCAATGACCTTGAGAATCTGGCCGCTCCGGCCGAGAGTTGTCATCGTAGAGGGCGCTACCAGCAAATATGAATATTAAATTAGAAAAATCATAGACTAAAAATATGCAGATGTGTCGAATGGAGTTTTGTTAATTTTGCCTATTCCGTTATAGAATGAAATGATGCAGTTTAATAACGGTAACCCACTGTTTTATATCTTGATTTATACCTTGGCGTGCCACCTAATTACAATCTGATAACCTAAGCACTTACAGTGGTAACGTAGTTGACGTGTTGCATCAGGATACGGATTATTGCATTTCATATTCCAAACTTCATATCAAAGGTTCAGTCCATCTACACACATCAAAAGTGTCTAGGGATCAACATATATTTTTGCAATAACTTTTCTCCTGATTGATATTAATTAAAATTTTCTTTAAGGATTCATCAAATAAAGTGTTTTCGTTTGTCACAGTAACGATAAACCAAGTCACCTTTGCATTAATAAAGAAATTTGCCATTTTCCTAATAAAGGGATTTTTGACATTTGAACCACTAACACAAAAGTTCGAAAAAAAGACTGAAATAACAGTTTTCTTTAAAATTTTATTGGGTAACTTAAACAATTAATAATCCGTGTTTCTACCGCGAACACTAACAACACAAGAACATCGGTTTGGCATACTCAAAATGAGTTAATCCAAATCACGCTGTGGAATGGCCGCCCATGTTCGTTGCAACAACAAAAAAAGGTCTTCTTGCGACTGGATACCCTCCATATTCGGCAGAGCTCTTCTCTGTAGCATATCCCATGCATGCTCAATCGGGTTCAAGTCTGGCGACTGAGCAGGCCAGGGCAGGACATTGATGTTAGCTGCGGCGAGAGTCTGTCTTACAACTCTTGCGGTGTGCGGTCGTGCATTATCATGCATTAACTGAAATAAGGGACCGATTTGCACTTGTAGAGGAACGATGACGTCTGATACAATCGTCTCAGCATAAATTTGAGCGTTGAGGTTGCCTCTGATCCAAATCAACTCAGTTCTTCCGCCGATCCAAATACCCGCCCATACCATGATGGTTCCACCACTATAAGGATGGACTTCCTGGCAGGATTTTAATCGCTGTTGGCGTCCAGGGGTTCTCCAGTGTCGTATACGTCTTGTATCCGGTCTCATACCAAAACGAGACTCATCAGAAAAGCACACGAAACGCCATTGTTCTTCTGCCCAATTTCTGTGTTCAAGAGCCCATTGATATCGAATCCTACGATTGTGCATTGCTATAGGTGGTACCCGTAGCGGTCTTCGGGAATGAAGGTTCACTTCATGCAAGCGGTTTCTGACTGTTTGGTCGCTAATTAAGTTCCCTGAAGAGTGATGAAGCCTCACGGCTAACATCATGGCAGTTATTGTTGGAGCTCTTCGAGTTAAGATTTGAATATATCGGTCTTGTCTCCGTGTGGTGCAGCGATACCGTCCTCCATGGCGCTCAGCCACGGTACCAGTGCTTCGGTAACGTGTCCAAAGTCGACTGATAACACTCTGACTTGTATTCAGAGCTAAAGCCACAGTACGTTGCCGGGAACCAGCTTCTATCATTCCCACGGCTCTGAGCATTTCTTCCCTGCTTAAATGACGTCGCCGCTCCATAATAACGTTGGTTTTAATCAGTAGTAGGGAAACAGTAGCACTAATAATGTCTTCAATGCGTTGTATGTTTTTATAGGGAAAATAATGACAGCTGATTTTCATCTTTTACTCGAATTTGATTCACAGTTCCTGATTCAAATTATGAAATGCACCAAAAAGGATCCATATAAATTTATAAAATCATAAATTTATTACAAAGCCACATCTCAATCTCAAGAAATCCGCTTAAAAATGCTTGATCCCTAGACACTTTTGATGTGTGTATTATGAGAATGGCCAATGCCTGACTAGTGAGACTTATACATACTTCTATTCTATTGTTGGTGGTAATTAAGTCCGGTTACAACCGGAACGCACTTCGACCCAGCTGAATATATTATGCCTGCCATTCGGAATCCATATACATTCGTACTACTTATAACTTACAGTAGTCACAGCGGATTTTTGTGTGTCTGAAGTTAGGGTTGACGAACCATTGCACAAGTACAATTGTGAGTTTTGAATACATAAACATAAAAATAGCTACTGCGCAGCGTCTTGCCGTGACTACTGAAAGCGTACTTGAAATGAAACTATGCACAAAGTTCTAGGGTTTCTGTTCTGCACGTCCAAACGAAAGCGTGTTGACATATAGAATGCATTACCCATTGTACATAGAATCATATTTACTACTCTATGCTCGGCCAACTATACGTTATCTACTCTGTGGTTCACTTGCTTATAGACCATTGTATTTTGTCATTATATTAATAAAAGTAATCCTCATAAATCTTATTTGTTTCTTTAATATATCAAAGCGTTTAACAGAGCCTTTAAAATATAGTTTTTGTTTTCTTAAAAAGGGACCTTGTTAACATATTTCCTAAATTAGTTCCAAATTCTCTAACCAATAAACATCCATCTGATAGTTAAGCTTTTTGATCCCTGGAAAAATGAACTGAAACCAAATTGATGATTGATTGAGATGTTCGAGTATGACAAAGAGAGTGACTTAAGATGCTGCAATGCATGCCAGTGGCCCTGATGAGATGCTAGTGGTATTATTAAAGAAGCATGTAACTGTAATGTTTCCTATTCTAATGCGTATATTATCTTTAAGAGCGGCACACGTACCCGAATCTTGGAAGCTTGCTAGCATCCAACCTTACTCAAGACCAGATACCCAACGTCGACCCAAGTAGTGCAGACCCAAAAATCATGTATTTTGTGCCGGCTCGTGCAAGCGATTGTCGTCCTAAAGGTGATACACCGTTCGTGACCGCGAGAGTAAGTAACGTAACTTCATCTTGAGTTCTGTACCCATCGCGGGGTTTGAACTACGAGGACATTTTATTTTATTTATTCTTTAGCACACTTAAATATGTACAAGGCGGACTTAATGCCTTAGGCATTCTCTGCCAGTCTACCTTTGGATGATGCAGAGGGTAATAGTGGTAGATGCATAGGTAAACTAAAATTTAAATAGATATTTTTATTTACATTGATTCTAATAAGCAATCTGGTTTTAGAGTAACTAACATTTTAACGCGGTGGTATTTTTCCCGTGCCTACTAACAACACCATCAGTTTATTGTTACGCAACTTAGTTGTAACAAGGTATTGCCTGATAGTAAACACCCACCCATAGAAAAGTCTCTTCCTGTCCCTGTCATCCAAAACTATAATTATAGCCTTTTGGTCCGATAGTTTTTTTGCCGGCTACAGCGACCTTCTACTTATGTTACATAGTGGAAGAAATCTAAGATTAAAGTGGCGCCACCTAGATAGCACACAAGTACCCTTCCAACTTAACCATCCAGATGTCTCAAAAGACGAGCAACTGTCCAATGCCACTGTCCGTAGGTAAGCGTGTCGCTCACCACCAAGCCAACCACCCAGGTACTCGACTCGTTGCTAAGTTGCAAAAACCAACATGATATGAACATGACTTTTAAAAGTGAACTTTTGCGTAACATGACGCAGTTACGTTCTATTGGTGCTGTCAAAAAGAAAATAAACGGTTGGACGCTCTATAGTAATAATAACACCGTTCATGTTTTGACAAAAAAAAACATAATGTAATCCTTTACATTATGATTTTTTCCTTTACATCAATTTATTCATTTATTTATTTATCAATTTATTTATTTTATTTCAATTAGTAAGATCATATATTGTTATTAATTATATCAAAATAACATACTTAGTGCTGCCATCTAGTGTTCCTTTAATATGTTAATATATGTCAGTTGTTAAAAAAATACATTCATTCGTTTCTTGTGCTTGCACAAACGTGTTTTATTTTAGGTTATGGGCCCAGTCCCATAATTTAGCCTAGGAAAAGTCAGTGTTTGTTTTTCTCATTAGCTTAGGGCAGATTAGAAAAAGGTTAGGATTCTTTTCAGGGTTCTTCTTAACTTATTGACAGTGAGAGACGTCGTGTTAAAAAAAAAAAAAATGGCTACGAATTATCTCGTCAATGTCCCTAAGTTAAAAGGGCGAGAAAACTATGGCGAGTGGAGCTTCGCAGCGGAAAATTATTTAATCCTAGAGGACATGCTGCATTGCGTGAAACCAGTTTCTGGGAAAGAAATAGTTACCACAGAAGACGCCAGGACTAAGGCTAAATTGATATTAACCATTGATTCGTCACTTTATGTCCATATCAAGGATGTGAAAACTTCTAAACAATTGTGGGATAAGCTAAGGGCTTTATTCGATGATTCGGGGTTTGCGAGACGCATATGTTTACTTCGTAATCTTATATCGATTCGCCTGGAAAACAGCAGTTCTATGACATCCTATGTTACACAAATTGTTGAAACGGGACAGAAATTAAGTGGAACCGGCTTTAATATAAGTGACGAATGGATTGGGTGTTTATTACTGGCAGGATTGACAGAAAATTTTTCACCTATGATAATGGCGATAGAGCATTCGGGCATTTCTATAACAACCGACGCCATTAAAACAAAATTGATGGACATGGAAGAGGAAGTGAACATCAATAGTAATGTTGGTATTGGCAGTGAAGTTAGCAGCGCATTTGCGAGTACGCAGAAGTGGAAAAATAAAAAAATGTCTATGGCCAGAAGCAAAGACAATATATCTTTGAAACATTATGCCAGTGGGGGCAACAAAAGCAATTTAAAGATGGCTGAAAACGTCAAAACAAACATACGATGTTACAAATGTAAACAAATGGGTCATTATCGGAATCAGTGTCCAAATAGAGAAACTAGTTCTCTAAATGAAACAAAAGGAAGAAAAGTAACAAATGCGTTCAGTGCTGTATTTTTAAATGGAAATTTTAATAAATACGACTGGTATATCGACTCTGGCGCAAGCGCTCATCTAACTGCTAATGAGTGTTGGATGGAGAATGTTTCTTTACTAGTAAATAAAGAAATAATTGTTGCGAATAACAACAAAGTATCAGTCAAGTGTACCGGGGATGTCAAAATAATCACGCAAACAGATGATTGTGAATATGAGGTGCCAGTATCCGGTGTTTTATGTGTTCCAGAGCTCACAACAAATTTATTATCTGTAAGCCAGTTAATAGAAAACGGTAATAAAGTGTTGTTTGGCAAAACTGGTTGCAACGTTTATAATAGAAATGGCGAACTAGTGGCCATGGCTTCATTGATAAATGGCGTATACAAATTAAAAATGCCAGAGACAGTCCAGGCTGCTTTGGGTGTATCAGCAAGCATTTGGCACCGCAGATTAGGCCATATAAATAGTAATTACATGAATAGGATGAATGCTGCCGTACAGGGTATGCATTTGGATAAGAAAGTTGACATTAGTAAATCATCATGTCAGATTTGCTGTGAAGGTAAGCAGTGCCGGTTACCATTTAATCATGTTGGTGAAAGAAGTACTGAAGTTCTAAATGTAGTTCACATGGACATTTGTGGACCTATGGAGAAGGTATCTCTTGGAGGGTCCAGATATTTCATACTTTTTATTGATGATTACAGTCGCATGATTTTTGTTTATTTTTTAAAACAAAAAAGTGAAGCTTTATCCTGTTTTCAAGATTTTAAAGCAAAAGTTGAGAATCAAACTGGCGTAAAAATTAAAACCATACGCAGTGATAATGGAGGAGAATTTTGTAACAGAGAATTTGATTTGTTTTTAAGGAAAGAAGGGGTCACCCATCAAAAAACGAACCCATATACACCCCAACAGAATGGATTAAGTGAACGCACCAATCGTACAATTGTAGAAAAAGCACGATGCCTTTTGTTTGATGCAGGTTTAAACAGTGAATTCTGGGCAGAAGCAACAAACACTGCAGTATATCTACAGAATAGAATTATAGCTAATGGTTTGTGTGGTAAAACTCCATATGAAAAATGGATGAATAAAAAACCAGATATAAGTAACTTAAGAATATTTGGCAGTACCGTTATGGTACATGTACCAAAAGAAAAGCGACTCAAATGGGATAAAAAATCTGAGAAGCATATTCTAGTAGGATATCCAGAGAATGTCAAAGGTTACCGTGTTTATAATCCCAGAACAAAGAAGGTCATAACCAGCAGAGATGTTATAATAATAGAAGAAAACTATAAATCTGAAGCTACATTACCAGTAGACATCAAGGAGAATAATGAAAGAGAAAGCTTGGATTCAGTGGGTGAGACAAGCAAAGAAGAGCATGATGATACCTTAAGTGGTGAAAGTTTAATTGATACTTCTGATTATACATACAATCCAAGTGATTATGAAGATGCAGAGTCATTGACACTGAATGACACAGAGTGTATTGAGCAGAGAACGTCGGTCAGAACAAGAAAGATACCAGAAAGGTATGGGTACTTGAACATTTGTGCAAATGAGAATGAACTTGATGATGCTAATGGTTTATCTTTAGAGGAGGCATTAAAAGGACCACAGAAAGAACAATGGTTGAAAGCTGTACATGATGAACTTCAGTGTTTCAATAATAATAGTGCATGGGAAGTAGTGGATGCTCCGGAAAAAGGTACTATAGTGAAATGTAAATGGGTGCTGAAGAAAAAATATGACAGTGACAATAAAGTGCGCTTTCGTGCGAGGCTTGTAGCCAAAGGTTATATGCAGGTACCAGGTATTGACTATTCAGAAACTTTTTCACCTGTTGTTAGACACACTACATTGAGAACATTGTTTGCATTATCAGTACAGTTGGGATTAGATATTACCCACCTTGATGTCACAACAGCGTTCTTGAACGGCGATCTTGATGAGACGGTTTATATGCAAAAACCAGATTGTTTCCCGAGTCCAGAATGTGATGGTAAGGTCTTAAGATTGAAGAAAGCTATATATGGACTGAAACAGTCATCAAGGTCGTGGTATAAGAAGGTTGATAACTGTCTAATTAATATAGGTTATAAGCGCTCAAAAATAGAACCTTGTTTATATACAAAAATAGAAAATACTAAGAAAACTATTGTTACCATTTATGTCGATGACTTCTTTGTGTTTAGTAATGATTCCGAGGAAACTTGTCATTTGAAAGAGGTATTGTCATCACACTTTCAGATTAAAGACTTGGGAGAAGTTAAACAATGTCTTGGGATGAGTGTTATTATATATATTATTGATAAATTAAATGGTACAATAACGTTAAGTCAAAAGAGATACATAGAGCAATTATTACATAAATTTCAAATGTCTGAATGTAAAACAGCAGATACTCCTTTAGAAACTAAGTTAAAAATAAGTAAGGAAGAACATTGTCAAAGTCAATATCCCTATCAAGAACTTATTGGTGGTCTTATGTATTTGAGCATATTAACAAGACCAGATATAGCATATTCTGTTAGTTTTTTAAGTCAATTCAATACTTGTTTTAATAAACAAACTTGGATTTATGCTAAAAGGATATTAAGATATTTAAAGAAAACAGCTGATTTTGGACTGAAGTTTACTAAGAATGGTAATTCACAATTATTAGGTTTTGTTGATGCAGATTGGGCCAGCAACTTAATAGATAGGAAGTCATATACAGGTTTATGTTTTGTGTTATCCGGGGCTGCAATCTCATGGGAAACAAGAAAGCAAAGAACCGTTGCCTTGTCAAGTACAGAGGCTGAGTATATGGGGATTACAGAAGCATGTAGAGAGGCCATATACCTGCGTAGTTTGTTGTGTGAAATTACTAATAGCTTAGATACTATTACTGTGTATAATGACAACCAGGGTGCTCTTAAGTTATCTGTAAATAATTCATTTCATAAGCGAACAAAGCATATAGATGTCCGTTACCATTTTTGTAAAAGTTGTGTTACTGATAAAATTGTTTTGTTAAAATACTTAGAGACAGCCAAAATGCCAGCTGATCTACTAACTAAAGGTTTGAATAGTACTAAACATTATTATTTTATGGAACTTTTAGGAGTACAAAATATTTGTTACTAAGTAGTATATAGAACAAAATATTATTTTGATATAGTGGGTGTGTTATTAATTATATCAAAATAACATACTTAGTGCTGCCATCTAGTGTTCCTTTAATATGTTAATATATGTCAGTTGTTAAAAAAATACATTCATTCGTTTCTTGTGCTTGCACAAACGTGTTTTATTTTATATATGACTCTGATACGCTTTAAAAGTTAGGCATAATACTCGGCAACGATACTTTCGCATACTCTATGATGAACCAAAAATATGGTATTACTATAAAAATATCTTTAATTAAATATAGAAGTATAGATTTCATTTGAAATGATTTATAATGTTATAATTATACCATATGTAACATATCTTAATTAAAAATTTGTTCAAAATCATTTAAATTAAATTCGTCCACTCAAAAAAAATTCGAGCACGTCCACCCTCCATAACAGTCCATGAAGGACTGATGGAAGGCGATCGCGGGGGCGCTGCAAGGGGAAATGCATCGCGTACGTGGTTTTTCTATAATTTCTTGTAAAACATGAATGAAATTAAGAAATGTAATCAATACAAATTGTAGAATAGGTTATATGCTTTTTATAGTCCAAGTTTGACGTCTATCCGATGAACAGATATTGAACGCTAACACAATTCATATCCAACGTAGTACATTTTTTAAATACATATTGCTTGAAAACGTTATATATAATCCAATATCTAATCAATAAAACTATTTGCTGAAGATCTGAGGTAATTTTCATAGCCAATGCGTTAGCGGATTGACCCATCGAACTCTTTAAACTAAGGCTATTTTTGCAATTTTACCGTTGTTACCCCCTTCCTTTACCGCTCTCACAATCCGATGGGACGTAAGACCGCCACGACCGGGGAGATGTCAGTCGCAGGACTGGCATTTTACATGCCCATCCGGACGCATCGATCATCTTACTTTATAGACTATCAGGTGATCAGCCCGCATTTTCCAAACTCAGTCATGTCAAACTTGAAGTCACTGGTGGACCAACGGCATGAACACCGTAGACTAGAAGAAATTGCTCAGTGGGCCGCGCCGCTTATTTAACATGCCTTTTTTTCACAGGGACAAAAACAAAGACAAAAACATTTATTTGGCCATTCAACAGCGAGACAATTATAAAAATACAAACATAAAAAATACAAAAAAGTAATTGCAAGAATGTGCCCCATGGCTGGACCAAAAAGGTTCCAGATCAGCTTTATTGCCAAGCAAAAGAGCTTGGCGCTGGTTTTCATCTGGACCTAGTCCACGTCCACGGATGTCAAGCAGTTGATATATAATTTTAACTTAAGAGGGAAAATAACATTATATTTTAATATAAAATAATATATAATTATGTAATTAGATTAATATTATTTTTTAATAATATTAAAACATTTAAAAATATATAAGTATAAGTACTTATATATTTATACGATATTGAATTTAATTATTACTGCAATTGAAATGAATTATATAATATACTAGCTGACCCACGCAGCTCCGCCTGCGCTATTTTTACGTTAACTAAACTTAATAACAGACATTCGCATCGAATACATAACCTCCTTTTTTATAGTCGGTTAAAAACTGGGACCCACTTTTTACTTGCGCTCCGAAGCACGGACCAGTTTAGTTCAAATGGTGTTAAACGGTCACCCATCTATTTAATGACCTTACCTAACGTTGCTTAACCCGATCGATTACAAAACCTTGATAACAACTCTCTATGAGTGTTCCTTTACTAATATTTATTATATTATAAAGAAAAAATTATAAAATCGGACCAAGCGTATAACCAAGTACCCATTTTGACTTTAATCCCCTCTCCCAAAAGAACCGTGCTAGATTACGGGATAAAAAGTATCCTATGTCCTACCTCGGAGTATTAACTTATATCATGCCAAGTTACGTTTCAATCCATCCAGTAGTTTTGGCGTGATGCTCAGCCGTGATACAGACAGACAGACAGACAGACAGACAAACATTAAAAAAATTACATTTTCGGCCTCAGTATCGGTTATAGAATACCCTCCAAATATAATTTTCAAAATATCTTCAATGTACAGAATTGGACCTGTTACAGTTTTATTATAAGTATTGGAGAGAGCATAATGCGCTAACCCCCTCTGCCAAATTTTTGGTCATATGGTCAGGTCATTCTTTATTTGTGTGCGTGTATTTTTGAATGTGTTGCGAGTTTATTATAGTGTGGGTATGCGTGAAAGTGTTGTGTTTACTTCGCCTCCCGCACCCCGCAAAAGTGCCACGAAAAATTTGTTCGGGGAATCGACGCGACACTAACTCCTTTGGTACTTTCTCTGAGGTATAGATAGAAGATATAAACATTTTAAAGATTCGTGATTAAATTGCCTGCATCACACTGTGCTTTGAACAGAAAATCACGAAGGTGATATCTAAAAGTAAATATCCTGTTTAATTGCCTGATAGGAGGTGGTAGATTGTTCGAGAGGAAACCTTCAAAAGCTTCCCGGGACCTGTGGGGGTCAACCGGGTGGTATGTAGGACTCTTACTCACCGTAACCCCGCGGCTGTCGCATCGACACGAGGGAGGGGCTCCCCAGTGAGATCTGCACCAGGAGTCCCTCAGTGCCAATGCCTAATAATGCCTTTGAGCCATGTTTGACGTGCCTATCCTAGTTATTAAGGAACAACTAAGCGAAGTGGTTTTGCTCCCTGCAGAATTTGAACCTTCGGTTTCCAAAAGAAGCGGTTTCCCGCTTGGACACGGGGGCACGAAGGTCTGGTAACTACCCCTTTATAAGCTATTCCTGGTTTCATCCACAATAATTATTGTCGCAAGATCAATCGCTACTATGTTTTGTGGTTCACTTTGTTCACGAATATAGTATTAGAGGGATTGCCTTTCATCTATTAGATATATTTATTATCTAGATAAAATTAATTGACTATCGAATCGGATAGGGGTAAAATACATTTATCTGAGTCTAAGTGCTAGATACGACGATCACATAAAAATAAGGATTTTACTAGTTGCTGGTGGGGTTTAGAAATAAATGTACCATTATTCAAGTAATATTTTCGCTTTGTCCGCGTACGAAACTAGTTCTACGTAACCAGTTTCGTATAATTATGTAGATTGGATATCCACAGGTTAAATAAACATACTTATATAAGATTTCAAATTGTCACAAATAAATAATTATAATGATTACACTGTGAGGAATTCGGGCTTTTATCAAAATTGGACATATGTAATAGGGGTTAAAGCATGAAATTGCCGTGGTCCAATAATAGATACTTACTTACGCTTCGGCCGTTTACAGAACCGGTACTTTGAATTGACATAAAACCTTCACGGTGTGAAATTTTTGAGTGAAACTTTTTTCACATGACACCTATGAAGTTCTTCTTTTAAAAAATGTGCAACATTCGATTTTCGACTTTCAATTGTTTTTAACGTTCCATACCTAAAAGGTAAAAAAGGAAGGGTTCCTTTTTATGGTCTTGCTTCGTCTGTCTGTCTGTCACACCTATATATTTCAGGAATCACTAATCGATTTGAAACATGGAATAGTTTTAGATCTTACCCAAGCTCATCGCAAATAAAAAAAAAATATCTTGTCTTTTTTTATAATGGGGGTCGAAATCAAAATTTCAACGTGCAACTGCTATATTGAGTGGGGTATCATATGAAAGGGCTTCATTTGCACATCTCAAAACAGATTTTTATTTTGGTTTATGTCTCGTAGATTTTGGCTGATAAGCAAAAATGTCAAAAGAGTACCGACCGCCGTCTTTGCGTCAAATCAATAAAATAAAAAGATATAAAATATGTGAGCCTCATGATTTGACTGATCTGCAGAAAGCATGCTGAAACTTATTGAATCGGCACAGAAATGAAGGAATATTAGATCGAATTGTGAAATGTGACGAAAAGTGGATTCTTTACGATAACCTTAAGAGAAAAAGGCAATGGCTGACCCCAGGTCAAACGCCGCAACAGTGCCCTAAAGCAAAGCTTACCAATAAAAAGGTAATGATAACTGTTTGGTGGTCTCTTCATGGTGTTATTCACTATAGCTTTCTCAGGTCTGGCCAAGCAATAACAGCAGATGTTTACTGTGCCGAACTTCGAACATAGATGAAGAAACTGGCAGGGAAACAGCTCCGAATCGTGAATCGATCTTCACCATTATTGCTCCACGATAACGCAAAAACCTCATACTGCACGAGAAACCGTTGTAACTCTACAGGAGCTGCAGTTAGAAACCTTACGTCATCCTGCGTACTCGCAAGACCTTGCTCCAACGGACTACCATTTTTTCGTGACTTGGACAATTTTCTACGTGATAAAAAATTTTCTTCCCGGGAGGCAGTACAAAATGCAAATAATAAAAATAAATAAAATCTCGCAAGCACTTATTATTTTTTTTTTTAAATAGGTAGGTTTTTCTTTTTAAAGCACTTGCAATCGGCATCTACACAAATGTTTTAAATGTCTAAAAACATTTTATCCGGTCTGCATCAGACACCTTTTCAACTGCCTTTTCAAATGCAGCCAGTGCATCTTCATTGAATCAACTGTCACATGGTGCAACATCGGGACTGTACGGAGGATGGCCTACAGTTTGATCGGTGTGCGGTCTAGAACCCCCCCGCACCCCTTGTTTTGATCGTCGAGTTTGTTTTGTTTGTCTGTTTGTTTACTGCTTACAACAGTAAAACTTCTGGAAAGCATTTGGTAACAAGTATAACTTATGGCCTCGTTATTCAATAATTTTTGGTCAGTATTACCCCAGTTTCCTCAGTACATTGGTATTAAAAGCCGGGTGTGAACCTAGAATAATTATTATAAGACTGCTGCTCGAGAATCTCATCAGTAAGTACACTTCCATTACATTGTATTTTATTTTCAGTATTTGTACGACAGAGGATAATATGTATATTTACAGGCTGAATTTTTCAAGTGGGCTTAAACAACCAAATCTGAAACTTTATGGCATAACAATAGCTTTTTGTTAAAAATTACTCTTTCCTTTAGTCAAAGTCAAAATATCTTTATCATGTCTATGCCCCATGGACACAAAAATCATTTTTTACAAACTACCACCGGATCGTAACGTGGCCGCAACTTAGAAGATCCGGCAAGAAACTCAGCGGGCTTGTCTTTTTTATCAAAATGTTATTTATTTCAAATTAAATACAAGTTAACTATCATCATCATCAGCCCTCACCCGATCTCCTGCTGTCCCCATCCAGTGTCTGCCCACCGCTCTGTGGATATCGTCGCTGCACCTAGTCACAGGGCATCCTACGCTACGCTTCCCGATTCACGGTCTCCACTCCAGAACCAGTTCACCCCAACGCTCTTCGGTTCTTCGGAAAATATGACCAGCCCACTGCCACTTCAGCTGGCTAATCCTTTGAGCTATGTCGGTCACTTTGGTTCTTTGGCGAACTACTTCATTCCGTATTCGGTCCCTCAGAGAAACACTCAACATAGCTCTCTACATAGTCCGCTGAGCGACCTTGAATAGGTGGACTAGTCGTACCGTGAGTGGCCACGTCTCGGCTTCGTATTTTTTTTTTTTTTGGGAATGATAGACGCTGTTAACCGCAGATGGCTATTGCAGCTTCACCGGACAATAGGAGGCGAGCGCTTGAAGCGCTCTAGCCTTTACGGCAGAAGTAGCGACGAGCACAAGGGCACCTCAGGGAGGCACGGCCTCGGCTTGGGCTGTCGCTTAAGAGAGGGCTGAGTTTACCACCGGTTCACAACGCGCCCCCACTGAGAAGAACCGGCAAGAAACTCAGTGGGGTGATGCACGTCGTTGCGGTCGCATACGTACGACCCTTCGGCCTCGCCGGCGAGACCGGTGTCTGATAGCTAGTGTAGCATACGGTTGTCGGGGAGGGGTCGGCGCATCCCGGTCCAATAGGACCGTCATGGGGTCAGGAGGGTCGAGCAGTACGTGCCGTGGTCTGCGGCGCGAGTCAGAAGGACTAGCGGCGTAATCGGCGGCGGCGCGGATTAAACTGTTCGCGTGACGGGACGCGGATTCAAAGTAGCGTTTCGACGCTTCTTTGAGGAACTTACGAAGGGGATCTAATTTGAAATCGGAATGCAGATCTACGTTCCGCATGTACCACGGGGCACCGACGGCGCGACGGAGGAAACGATTCTGGATAACCTGGAGGCTATCTATATGGGTGCGGGCGGCGTGCGCGAAAACTACACTCGCGTAAGTCATGATAGGGCGAATGCAAGCTTTGTATAATGTCAACTTATTTCTAAGCGACATTTTACTCCGCTTGCAGAGAAGGGGATACAGGCGACCTAATACGAAAGCCGCTCGATTGCGGACGGACCTAATGTGCGGGCCGAAAGTCATGCGGGAGTCCAAGGTGACTCCGAGGTACTTAACCTTCCTAGTCCAGGGGATAGGGCGATTGAATAGGGATATTGGAGCTAGTCGTCTGTTGGGCCGAAGGCTCCGCGCGGAGAACATATTGGCGGGTCCCCGGGAGAAGACCACCGCGGCACTCTTCTCCGGGTTCACCTCTATGCGCCACGTACGGAACCATTGACCCAGGGCGTCGACTGCGGCTTGAAGAGCACGCGTTAAAAAGGACATGTTCCTATGGGAATAGTAGAGAGCGGTGTCATCCGCGTAAAGGGCGAGTTGGACTCTGCTCGAACGAGGAATGTCGTTCGTGAACAGGCTGAACAAGAGGGGAGAGAGCACGGAGCCCTGAGGGACTCCGGCCTGTATAGGATGGGGCGAAGAAAACGTACCTTCGACCCGGTATCGAAAGGTACGATTCGAGAGAAAGTCTCGTATGATGAGTACGAGCCTATCGGGGACTCCTAACTGGAAGAGCTTGTATATCAAGCCGTTGTGCCAGACCTTGTCGAAGGCCTTGGCAACATCGAAGAATAGGGCGCCTGTGTAGACGGGCTTGGGCTGGTTGAGCCCGGTCAGGATGTGCTCCGTGAGGCGGTGCACCTGGTGGACGCAAGAGTGTCTGGTTCGAAAGCCAAACTGCTCGTCAATAAGGATATTATTAGAACTGACAAAGTCTTTGAGTCTCACTAATAGCAAGCGCTCATAGAGTTTGCCGAGAGACTTGAGAAGGCTGATAGGCCGGTAGCTCGCAGGGCTGCTGCGAGGCTTACCCGGCTTAGGGATACCTACTACATCCGCGTCTTTCCATTCGGCAGGAAAGACGCAGTGGGACATGGCTGCGTTGAAGATAGTCACTAAAAGACATATCAGATGGACAGGGAGAACCTTGAGAACGCGATTGGAGATGCCGTCGGAGCCCGGTGCTTTCTTCGGCTTAAGGCCTTTGATCAGGTCTTCCACCTCGGTTTGCGTGACCGGGGAGAGGGATTCGGTGGGAGGGAGTGAGGACCTGCGCTCTACTTCCCTATCCACAAGATCGAGGTGCGCCGGATCGACGGGAGCGGAGCTGGGTGTGCACTGACTCTCTAGAGAGTCAGCGAGAACCTCAGCCTTCTCGTCGTCCTCGAACGCGGGTGGGTCGCCTGAAGGGCGGGTCAAGGGGGGCATGGTAGCTACGGTGTCGGTTTTGAGGGATCTCGCGAGCCGCCAGTAAGCCTGGTGTGACGGCGAGATCTCCTCTAGAAACCCTCCCCATCGAGCCTCCCTGAGTTCCGCGATGCTGCGCTTCACGTCCCTCTGCAAAGCACGCATGCGGACCCGATTGGCATCGGTGGGGTAGGAGTCGTACGCGCGAATAGCCGCGTTTTTAGCGCGGACTAGTTCCCTAATGTCATCGGGCAGCTTGAAGCGCACAGCGTAAAAGTTGTCCGCTTCAACCTGCCGGGAGGACTGGCTGATGGCCGATTTGAGATGATCGGTGAAAGCGCCGATCGCTTGGTCGGTGTCCTGAGGGGACGAGATTTGCGCCGGGAAGCGGGCAAGATTCGGTGAGTCGGCATCGGCTAAACAGGTGTTTAGCTGATGCCAGTCCAGAACGGTCCTAGTGACCGGCTGGGAAATGGGTGGCGGACCTAGTTCCATTAGGACCGGTCGGTGGTCAGAATCTAGCTCATGGAGAACCTCTAAGGAGCGCAACCGGAGGGTCACGCCCTTCAGGAGGGCCATGTCTAAGATATCGGGGCGGTGATTGACATTATTGGGGTAATGGGTCGGGCGCATAGGTGCGATGACGTCAAAGTCGAGAACGTCGACCAAGCCGTCGAGGCACCTGCCGTTGCCGGTGGTGACGTTACAATTCCACCTGACATGCTTGCAGTTGTAGTCGCCGGCCAGAATGACCGCGCTGTCCAGGTCAAGGAGTGACTCGATATCACTCCTGAGGGGCCGCTTATCAGGTGGAAGATAGATAGAGGCGATAGTGACAGCCGAATGGCCGGAAAGAGAGAGGCGGCAAACCGAGGCCTCTATATTAGTGAGCGCAGGGGGATCGATAGGGATGCAGTGCAGGGCCCTTCTGTAATAGATGGCAGTGCCACCTCCGAGGGAGGTGTCACGGTCATTTCGCACAAGATGGTAGTTGGCGATATTCGGACTCCTATGAGAGGGTTTCAGGAGGGTCTCCTGCACCAGCAAGACATCAACTTGGTGACTTCGCAGGAAGTCAGCAACCTGATCTCTTTGTCGGGAGAGGCCATGCGCATTGAAAAATGCGAGGGAAAGGGAATGGGGTTTTTGTCTACTCTGGTGTAAATCCATTTACGGGCCTACATTTGAGTTTACGGGGGACAGGGCGTAGTACACGTCCTCGAATTCGGCGATAGCTTGTACTCTATCGCAGGGGTTCTGTGCGCACCGAAGGCGGCTCGCGAAAAGGCGGATTCTATCGATGTTAATACCATCGATAGAGCGTCGGACCAATTCGAAGTCCGAAGCGAGGCTGGACGCGTGCGCTGAAGGCGCAGGCGCGGCCGGTTGCTTGGCGGGGACGCTCGTTGCTTTAGGAGCAGCGGCGGGGCGGACGTATGGCAGTGTCTTATCCCACGCGTTCGGTGGACGCACTGCGGGCTGGGACGATGAGAGCGGTCGCGGCGCAGAGGGCGCGGGGACGCGGGGGGCCGGAAGCGGCTGCGTAAGAGGCGCTGAGGGCGCCGGGGCCTGAGGCGCTGAAGGCGCGGGCGGGTAGGACTCCAAGGGTGGAGGGGCGGAGGCCCTTGGTGCATAGGGCACCGAGGGGCGGGGGGGAGCGCGGAGATTGTTGCGCCTCGCCTCCCGGCGGTTCCTCCTCGGGGCCCTCGGGCAGCCGCGATAGTTCGCGGTGTGCCCGATGGTCCCGCAGAGGACGCATCCGGGAGGCTCGGTCGCCGTCTCCCTATTGCGCTCGCATTGAGACGTCGCGTGGTCTCCTGTGCACTTCACACAGCGAGGCCGCGCGAAACAGTTCCGGGAGGAGTGGCCGTACAACTGGCAGTTGTGACACTGCCCGGGTAGGCCACGTTTGTGGGGGGCTTCTACGGCGAAGCCGGTAAGACCGCAAACAGTCTTCAAATTGAAGATTTGTTTGCCCTCGTCGGAGCGCACGAGATGGACCAGAACCATCTCGTACGGTTGGAGCGGGCGATTGCCAGGGTGCATACGGTGCACCTCCATCACCGGTAAGGATTGCGACAGAAGGTCGTCTTTAATAAACTCAGTACTGAGTTGGGTAGGGACTCCGCGGATTACGGCGCGGATGATTCGGTCCTCGTCGAGAGTGTAGGTGTGAAAACCTATCTTCTCGGCTCGGAGAAACTTAGACAATTCGCGGTGCTGGTCCGCGGTGGACATGATAACCTTAATACCAAGGGGAGTGTTCATCGCCTTGGTATAAGATATTTTACGGGCGTAGATCGCCTTACTAACGCGCTCCCACGCGGCCTTGTCTTGAACGACAATGGGCGGGGGCGGGGGGTACTTACGCGGTGGCCGCGTGGGCGGAGGGGAATTGCGGGGCTCGGGGGCCGGAGAAGCCATCGGCGAAAAATACGTCGGTGGCGGGGTCGAGCGGATCGGGGGGGTCACGCGAGGTGGTGACTCCGGGCTTTCCGACTCAGTACATATGTACTTGGTCGGTGGAAGGTCGCGGGACTTGAGCGCGCGTTTCTTCCTGCTGACTACGGTGAAACCGTCAGCAGGCGTGGTGGGACGCGGCGAGTTAATGAGCTCGACCTCCATGTCGGAGCTCGAGGCAGACTCAGAGTCCGTCTCGGGCTCCGCACGGAGGGCGGGCGGCAACGGAGTCGCGGACGCGGCGGGCGCGGTCGACGCGGGGCAGGACGCGGTCGCGGGGATCGCGGATACGGAGGGCGCGGCTGCTGAAGGCATCGCGGAGGGCGCGGTATGGGACGCAAAGTCGTTGACCATCTCGGGCCAGCGCGCTTTCGCGAACTCAAAGAATTCGCGAAAGAACTCCATGCCCGGATGACGGTCCATACTGCTCGTACGTACGGGGGGAACGCACGACTGGGGGGGACACCCCAGTCGGTGTGTACTGAATGGCTCCCCCCACCGGGTGAAGGCGGGGGAAGGGTGAGTGCCTAACGTGTAGGCCCTAACGTGCGTCTCTCGCCAATCTCAATGTGCGAGAGGTGAGTAGCCCTAGCTGCTCCGGGGCAGAGACAGCAAGCCGACCGGAGCCGACTTGGTGCCAAACAGCACCCGAAGAATAGGATCAGGAAGAGGAGGGTGGGAGGGAGACGATCAGGGTCGACTAGGGGGTCACTCCCAGGGCCGGTGAACCTGATCCCGTCCGAGTTGCGCGGTTCCGGGACGAACCGCGCGAGCGCTCGGGTCCCGCTCCGCCAAGGCAGTTGTCACCGTAGGGTACCCTTGGCGACCACGTAAAACGGTGGATTTAGCAACCCGTGAAGCTAAAGTCTTTCGGAAACAGGAGGATGTGCTAATTGTCGTGAAAACGACAACCGCAGATCAAAATACGGACGCGTAGATCACTCGCAGACGTCGTAGACGGTGCGAGGGAGACGGGCAGAGACCGCAGCACGCGAGCGACTAGTGTCGACACCACGCGGCGGAATCTGGAACACAAGCACACGAATTAATCGGGAACTGGCAGCGCACGACCGATCGGGATCGGGGCGCGCAACGGACTCGCCTCCAATGAGGTTCCTCGGCTTCGTATGTCATCACGGGTAGGACGCACTAATTAAAGACTTTTGTCTTTAAACATTGCGGTATCGGCGACGAGAAGACTCGACGAAGTTTTCCGAATGCTGCCCAGCTTAGCTGTATTCTCCTTTTGACCTACTTCTCAAAGTTTTCTTTGCCTAGTTGTAGCGTCTGCCCTAAGTATGTATACTCCTGGATAACTTCGAGAGGAACTCCATTGACGGCAACCGGTCCGGCAAAGTTAACTATAACTATTACAAATTATACGCCTTAAAAATCTAAACTTGCATGAGTTGGGCCGTTCAAGCCCACGCAGCTTTATCCTCCAGATAATTTTCGACAATCTGCTTTTTAAATTTATTCATAGAAAGATCTCGGATATCCTGTGGCAGTTTGTTATAGAAGCGTATAAGTACTTTGACCCATAAACGATTTGCCTGTTCTGTGGAGACGCTTGGTATTACAAGAAGATTGTTTTTGTTCCGGGTATTAATATCATGGACATCTCTATATTTTTTTTAATAATCGATTTTTTCTTAACATAAACTACATTTTCAAATATGAATTGTATTGTAGGTTGCCATATGCCATTACTTCCCATAATTTAGTAAAATCATTGGGTTCGAATCCTGGCTAGGAATGTTGATTTTTCAAAAATCCAATAATGTAGTTTTTTTTATCAAAATCGTTTCCGTCACTCCTCAGGATTTTTCGCTCGGATTCGGCCATTCACGAATACTTGAAAAATTCAGCTTTATATACATAAATTGGTTTATACATTTTACGGCTTTATATGGATTTGTAACTCTACTATTATTTCAATTTTGTGTTTACCGCGAGTATGTATGTATGTACATGTTATTCGGATATTCTAAAGTATGTATTGTATGTGTAGAGCTCAGAAGTTCAGTCACACAACGAGCTATGGAGAGAGCTATTCTCGGAGTTTCTTTGCGCGAACGAAACCGAAATGTAAAGATTCACCGAAGAACTAAGGTCACCGACATAGCTCTCAGAATCTACAAGTTCAAGTGTCAATGGGCTTAGAACCGATAACCGTTGGGGAAGAAAGGTTCTCGAGTGGCGACCATGAACCGGAAGACGCAGCGTAGGTCGGCCTCCCACTAGGTGGACAAGATTCAAAAATTTAAATCAAATTAAATCAATCAATTTTATTTGTGTAATATGGGTAAAAACATTACATTTTGATATTACATTTTAGCATGGTACCTTCACATTCGGCCAAGTGGCATGCAAATTATTCTTATTACTATTTATACATTTACATTTTATTTATACTAGGTGGTAGGTACCTTGTGCAAGGAACCGTTCAGGTAGGTACCACCGCAGTGTCAGATATTCTGCCGCCAAGCAGCAGTGTGCGCTGAGGTGACTGCTTACCATCAGGCGGGCCGCATGCATGCTTGCCACCTTGGTAGTATTGAAAAAAAACATTTATATCAATTTATTATAAATAATTATTATTATTGGAGACGCCAGGCTCTATTCAGAGGAAAAAATAAGAAAATTGAAAGCGAAGCGGTACCTACTAAAATCGAGCCTTTTGTCTCCGGTGGGGTGTTATGGTTTATGGGAAATTGAGCTAACTCAATGGGGCCTAAGTCCAAGAACTCAAGCGCGAGGGTCAAGAGCAATCATGAGACCCTGCGGTTGTGGACTGTATTAATTATCGAGGGCTAGTTCGCGGCGCGGCGATAGAAACATGAATCGTTGGCAGCCTAGGAAATAGGTAGGGGGTCTTAAGGATGCACGCCTACCTTGGCTGTAGTCTTCCTTCTCCTGCTTCTCTGGTCTTATTGAGTAGGCCTGCGGTATGCAGGCCTGCAGATTGTCCTGAGAAGTACCAACGGCGGTTGGAACTCCTTGTCACGTACGCACGAGGCACAGCAGTCCAGTTAAAGCACAGCTGTTTGTCCAAATAACACACACTCGCGCCCGTACGGTTGAAGTTAAGGAAATATGTTTCTATCAAGCAATAAATAGCGGGAAAACAGTTACGACGAAGAAGATTCTTAGGTCTTCACCGCGGCGGTTTTATTTCGAGAGCGTTCTAACAACAACTGTCCATTGGCGAAGGATCGCCAACATAACATGACGACAACGCGTCGAGCAGGACGCCTAGATAGAGTAGGCGTGCGTTGGAGGGAAAGGTAATATACATTTTTAAAGGAATAGTGTAATAGGATCAGGCTGCCAACATAATACGTTAACTTGATTGGAAATCAAATAATATAGCTGGAAGCGCACGGAATTTAATTTATAATAAGACAACCGCCCGCGCTGTGTTTACGTTAACTAAACTTTTAATAACAGACACTCGCATCGAATACATAACCTCCTTTTTTATAGTCGTTTAAAAACTGGGACCCACTTTTTACTTGCTCCCCGAAGCACGGACCCGTTTAGTTCAAAGGGCGTTAAACGGTCACCCATCTATTTAATGACCTTACCTAACGTTGCTTAACCCCGATCGATTACAAAACCTTAATAACAACTCTCTATGAGTGTTCCCTTACTAATATTTATTATAATTATGAAGAAAAATTGATAAAATCGGACCAAGCGTATAACCAAGTACCCATTTTGACTTTAATCCCCTCTCCCAAGGGAACCGTGCCGAATGTGGGGATAAAAAGTATCCTATGTCCTACCTCGGAGTATTAACTCAAATCATGCCAAGTTTCGTTTCAATCCATCCAGTAGTTTCGGCGTGATGCTCAGCCGAGATACAGACAGACAGACAGATAGACAGACAGACAGACAGACAGACAGACAAAAATAAAAAAAAATTACATTTTTGGCTTTAGTATCGGTTACAGAATGCCCTCCAAACATAATTTTCAAAATATCTTTAATGTACAGAATTGGACCTGTTACAGTTTTATTATAAGTATTGATACGTTAAACATTGCTAATAAATTTCTATTATTATATACCTACTGTAAGTATTATATTTACCATTTTCACAAATAAGTCATATTATAATTAATTCAGTCATTTTATTTTCACTAATTATTGAAATTATACATAATATGTAATTAATAGATAAATACGTTTTTGATGTCAGACAGAAATTCACTTATGGGGAACCTGGGGATACTTGATCCCCCTTTTTTCTTTTGCCTTAAATCTCAGTAATTTTCAATAAAATTCCATCAAAGTTTAATTAATAGGATAGATAATTTAATACTATATGACAATTCAAAGGCATTTTGGGAAAATATTGAAAATAAAAAAAGTTATTATAATTTTTCTGAAATGTGTCAAAAGGAACAACTGTCCCCTATTCAGGGAGACTTGTTCCCAAGTATGGGTAGACTTGATCCCAGAGGGAGCAAGTCTACCCTGAGGTAATATTTTCAAATCATGATTTTTACAGACACATGTCACATTTTATTTTAAATCTAAAATCAATCCCACAATCAAAACCAAATAAGTTTAACTAGACCTTATAGTTAAACTTATAGTTTAAAGTGAGTAAAAAAACAATTGAAATACTCACGAAAAAAGAATAACAGTCGTTGAAAACAAAAACACGTCACTGTCGCTAAGAACTTCGTCGTAGAACTTTCAAAATGACATTCGATGGTTTCGGTTGGTAGAGCTGAATAATTTAGCCACATTAAAATATTGATAAATATTAGAGTAAATTGTAAAATCATAAGGGAACTAGTCTCCCAAGGGAACAAGTATCCCCAGGTCCCTACTGTAGTATGCCTTCTTTAGTAGAAAGGATTTTAACTTATTATTTTAACTTTTACTCATGCAAGCACTGATAGCGATTTGGGTAAATGGTTGTAAACTCTAGCAGCTATGCAGAATACACTTTTATTTAAATAGGCTGTTCTATTTGGAGGCATACTTATTTGGTAATAATGCCTTTTACTTAATAGTTTTACAAAAAGTCTGGTTTTTCTTTCTTTCTAACAAATAATATCAGTTCATAAATACATATACAGGGCAATGTCATTATTTCCAGATTTATAAAAAAAGGTTTACAGCTATCTGTTTGCTTTAGGCCAGTTGATACAACCAGTGGGAAAAGACCGATGGATCCTCTACAACAAAACTGAAAGCGTAACTTCAAAAATTTGTGAAAATAATGAAATAACGAAAGATATAATAAAAGGCACTTACCTTCTTACATTAGATTACCACTGCAGTATGCATGTCCTTACGTACTGTGGACTTTATAAAATTGCCCATGGTCAATCTACCAAACTATCCAGTTAGGTCGGTCCAACTTCGACAAAGAGGTCGCCCGAAGAATCCAACTCGGATGGACAGCGTTCGGGAAACTACGCGATATCTTCTCGTCCGAAATACCGCAGTGCCTGAAGACGAAGGTTTTTAACCAGTGTGTGTTGCCAGTGATGACATATGGTACTGAGACGTGGTCTCTAACGGCTGGCCTTTTAGAGAAGTACAGAGTCACACAACGAGCCATGAAAAGAGCTATGCTCGGAGTTTCTTTGCGCAACAGAATCCGAAATGTGGAGATTCGCCGAAGAACTAAGGTTACCGACATAGCTCTCAGAATCTGCAAGTTGCAGTGGCAATGGGCAGGCCACATCGCTCGAAGAACCGATAACCGTTGGGGAAGAAAGGTTCTCGAGTGACGACCACGAACCGGAAGACGCAGCGTTGGCAGGCCTCCCACTAGGTGGACATACGACATTGTGCGCGTCGCAGGTAACCGGTGGATGCAAATAGCCAATTGCCGTTCATTGTGGCGTTCTAAGGGGGAGGCCTATGTTCAGCAGTGGACGTCTTCCGGCTGATGATGATGATGAATCTACCCCAGATAACACTCTGAATCTCTATTACGGCGGAAACCAATTAGCCTTGAAACCAGTGAACTAACAAATCTTCAACAGCTTATCTTCATAACTTACTAAAAATGAGTAAAAGTGAGGCAAAAGAAAGTGATGAAAATGTGAAAACTGTCAGCGTCGGTATCGTATTGTAATATAATAATATACTTTTATTTTTAATAATTTTTTGTATTTTTTATTATAAGTTACAGTCCAGCCGCCGAGAGAATGCGTTCCTGACAGGTCATGATAAAATGGACGATGTAACTTTGAAGTGGCGTTACATTTACAATAAAAAAAAAATATTGTTTATTTGCCCTGCTAATGAACAAATATCATTAGAAAATAAATTATTAAGTCAACTTAAAATAAATGTTATTTTGTTACTTTGCGCTAAATTTCATGTTAAAAAAATAAGAAAACTTTATTTTGTTAAGTGTAGGTTAAATCCGTACTACGCTGTTACAAAGATACACCAACGGTGTATTTTTGAAGTGTTACGCCAAAAATAACGGACATATGTAACGGTATTTTTCGTTAAGCTATAAACATAATACGTTTTTCTTTCTAATATTATTTTAATAATACTAGAATGTACTAATAAGTTTAGAAATACTAAAAGTCTAGACGAAACGAACACACAAAAAGGACGCGGACGCGGGAAGTAGCGTAATATAAGTACAGTGTAGTTATTATTATTTTTATATTTCTGGTAAAAATGGCAACCCCAAATGGGTTGTTGGGCCGCCATTTTGTGTCAACAGTCGTCTCTTGTCGTTTCGTGTGCATAGACTACCTTCTAAAGTGTTTCTCGTTCTGTTTTTCTTGTGACCCGGCTTTCGTTTGATTCTGCTTATTATACTGACATTGGCGTTAAATTGAACTTAGATTGTATTTTATTGTACCTATGTTTGGTGCATAATAATGCCGAAACGTGGTCAAACAATGAAAAGTGAAACCCGTGAGCTAATCATTAAGCTGCATGATTACTTTGAGCGTGAAAGGCAAAATGGCGGACCCTTGATACCTGTACCACTACCAATAGAAAAGAAGAATTGGTTGCTTGGCTACAAACGAACGGCATCGACGCAAATATGGAAATGCTAAAAGCAGAACTAATAAAATTAGTTAAAGACCATAAGCCGGCAAAAGTTCGTTACGAAATTGATGAATTGGCTCTGGAATACGGTCATCGTGTTCTTCGAATCCCTCCATATCATTGCCAATATAATGCGATTGAGCTCATCTGGGCTCAAATAAAAGGTTATGCAGCCCACCACACTTCTCCGCCATTCGGTACAAAAAAAATGATGATTCTATTGAAAGAAGCCTGCATGAGAGTAACAAAGGATGACTGGGCGAAGGTGGTCGAAAAAACGAAAACCCTTATTTTCGATAACTTTGAGCGAGATCTCAGAATGGATACTATTATTGACAACAATATAATAATACGTGTAGGCGAAGATGACGATGACGACAGCACCTCCTCAAGCGAATCAGAATCGGATTAAAGTTTGTGTTAGTCGCAAATATTTATCAAGATATTATTAAATATAGTTAATAAATACATATATCTCAATATAATCATTATCGCATTTTTATTTTCTACTAGCTGACCCACGCAGCTCCGCCCGCGCTGTGTTTACGTTAACTATACTTTCAATAATATACATTCGCATATAATACAAAACCTCCTTTTTTAAAGTCGGTTAAGAACTTGGACCCACTTTGTACTTGCCCTCCGAAGCACGGAGACATTTAGTTCAAATGGCGTTAAACGGTCACCCATCTATTTAATGACCTTACCTAACGTTGTTTAACCTGATCGATTTCCAAACATTGTTAACAACTGTCTATGGGTGTTCCCTTACATATTTATTATAATTATAATAAAAATTGTTAAATCGGAGCAAGCGTATAACCAACTACACATTTTGCTTTAGTTCCCTCTCCCAAGGAAACCGTGCCGAATGTCGGGATAAAAAGTATCTTATGTCCTACCTCGGAGTATTAACTCAAATCATGCCAAGTTTCGTTTCAATCCATCCAGTAATTTCGGCGTGATGCTCAGCCGAGATACAGACAGACAGACAGACAGACAAAAATAAAAAAAAATACTGTTTTGGCTTTAGTATCGGTTATAAAATGCCCTCCAAATATAATTTTCAAAATATCTTCAATGTACAGAATTGGACCTGTTACAGTTTTATTATAAGTATAGATAATACGTTAGTTACACAAATATTTTTCTGATATGGTAATCAATACTTCTGAAGATAATAGTAGACAGTATTTAAATTTTTCTCCAAATTCTCCATCACTCAAAGGTTAGCTGTCAGAAAACTCAATGTTTGGGTTAAGCACGCCTTTGTGCATTAATTTTCTTTATTTTATAATAATGTGTAATATTTTTGTGCAATAAAGAATAAGAATAAAGAATAATAATTATCGCATTTTAAATTCTTTATTACATTCACAAATTAGAATCCTAACAAACAATTATTGAAACTTTTGTTACTCTTTTCTTCGATCAGGAATTAATAGCGTTAAATATTTCCCATCCCTAGTCATGACCAACTGACAGACGTCAGGAACGCATTCTCTCGGCGGCTGGACTGTAGTATAATATTATAAAACGCTTGAGACGTCAAAATAATCCGAGTGCAAACAACCCCTCGGATAATTTTGAATCTGCGGGGGGGATAGTCCGGTCAATTTAGACCAAAAAATGAGAGTGAAGTTACATAAAGTCCCAACAAGCTGAATTTCAGTGAAATTGTTCAAAATATAATTATAAACAATGTCTAGAAGTTCCCCATCATTCCCCTGTAAGGAAAAAAAAATAATCAAGGTCAAAGGTCAAAACAATGAGTTTATCGCGATTTTCAGCAAAACGGTAAGTTTTATCATAAAAGTACCTCAGACAAAAATTGTAGATCATAAAATTATCTATAAAAAATGTATCAATACTTTTTTTCTTACGGGCCACCGTTTCTGAGATATAACGATTCAAAAAGTTATAAAAGTTGTTATATATATGTAAAGGGGAATGATGGGGAACTTCTAGACATTGTTTATAATTATGTTTTGAACAATTTCACAGAAATTCAGCTTGTTGGGACTTTATGTAACTTCGAATGTCTAAATTGACCGGACTAGGAGGCGTTATGCAGGCTGTACAAATCACAGCATGCTAAACGCCTAGCACCTGGGCGGGCGACGCTGACGAAAGCTTCGTCAGCGTTCATAGAATTGTTATACGCTCGCGTCCGGTGCATGGGCACACATAGGAATTGTTTTGACTATATTAATTTACCTTAGCCCTAATCTTAGGGCTAAGGTAAATTAATATAGTAACTACTAGTACTAACTAGTTAGTACTATTAATATAGTACTAACGAAATAACTTAATACAAGCTATCTAGCTTGTATTAAGTTATTTCGTAATAAATGTTCGTTTCGTGAACAACTTTTGTCTTTTTAAAAACCTTCGGCACTGCCCCGGAAAGTGTGTTTCTTCTTATCGTGTTGTTGTACATTGGAAAGTTTGGTCAAGATCTTTTACGAGGGTTCTAGAGTGGCGTATGTTGCGACAACATAAGTACCTAAGAGCCCCGCTATGTGTTGAATTGAAACACAGATACATTTGCCCCAAAAGTTTAAGTTTCAATCTTATTTTATATCATTTTCATTTGTTAGTAGGTAGGTAAGTATATCATATGATCATATTTACAGCAGGTATAACATATCCGGTGATGTCGGCTACGGCGGCGTTGTTGGCTACCAACGAGCGAGTGCAACTTGCATTAAGCTTGATTCAAACGGCACTGCAGCTCACGGCCTGGGAGTATCCGGCGCACTGCAATCCCGCCAGTAAGTGCCAATTGCAATACAATTTTAACTAAGTATATCTTGCAATCAATACTTATTATAAAACTGTAACAGGTCCAATTCTGTACATTGAAGATATTTTGAAAATTATGTTTGAAGGGCATTCTATAACCAATACTAAAACCAAAAATGTATTTTTTTTTTCTGTCTGTCTGTCTGTCTATCTGTCTGTCTGTCTGTATCTCGGCTGAGCATCACGCCGAAACTACTGGATGGATTGAAACGAAACTTGGCATGATTTGAGTTAATACTCCGAGGTAGGACATAGGATACTTTTTATCCCAACATTCGGCATGGTTCCCTTGGGAGAGGGGACTAAAGTCAAAATGTGTACTTGGTTATACGCTCGCTCCGATTTTAACAATTTTTCGTTATAGTTATAATGAATATTTGTAAAGGAACACTCATAGCACAGTATATAAACTAATACTCATAGACAGTGTTTGGAAATCGATCAGGTTAAGCAACGTTAGGTAAGGTCATTAAAAAGATGGTTGACCGTTTAACGCCATTTGAATTAAACGTCTCCGTGCTTCGGAGGGCAAGTACAAAGTGGGTCCAAGTTTTTAACCGACTTTAAAAAAGGAGGTTTTGTATTCTATGCGAATGTATATTATTGAAAGTTTAGTTAACGTAAACACAGCGCGGGCGGAGCTGCGTGGGTCAGCTAGTTGAGAATAAATTGGAACCGGCTGAAAAGTCCATTAAAATTGTAGCGTGCAAAAAACTACCGTCGTCAAAATTCCTAGATAATAGGATGCTATCGTAAATACTGCAGGACCGAAAAGTATACTGGTCGAAATAAAATCATTCTGAAGATGGTGGTAAAGACTACAAGGTCTTTACCACGCTAGCGAACCCCTAAACCCTACAAGCATGAATCGAACCATATATTTTATACAAGTCCCAAGAAAGTACGGAAAAATTTATAGTAGGTACTTTACAAACTGTATATCCTTCGATAGATGGCAGTTATAGCGACTACATCGTCGTGGGCGGTGGTACAGCCGGCTCCGTGGTCGCTAGCCGGCTGTCTGCAGACAGCGGGCTCGAGGTGACCGTTCTGGAAGCAGGCGGCTATCCACCACTGGAATCGGAGGTGAGTATATTCTAGTTTATTTCAACAAAGGACTTGTTGCAAAATGGGCTAGGTCTATGTATACCACCTCAAAAAATCGAGAAAAATCCATAGAATACGGGAAAAATATAAATATTTCGTTTAAATGACTATTATTGTTGTAATTTGAATTATCATTTATTTTATATCTACATTCAACATGGCGTCCTAAGATGGCGTCTCACGATGCCGAATTAAACTGTCAGCTGTCAGCCAGCCAGCTGTCAATAGCTACTGCTGCTGTCACACTTGTCACAGTTGGTTGTGTGTGTGTGTATATTGTATGTACTAGCACTACTCAAAGACTAGCACAGTCTATAAACCAATACAGTCGTCCAACGAAGCCGTCTAGACAGGGCAATCGTGCGGGGTGTAAGGGGTGAGATGCGGGTAGGCGCGCCCGAGCTGCGTACGCTGCTACCGCCCGAATTAGTTAGTAGCTCGGGACATAACTTTCAGGGCTGACGCGTATTTGTTTTAATTAACCGACATCAAAAAAGGAGGAGGTTCTCAATTCGTCGTGTATGTATATTTTTTTTGTAAGCACGTTATAATGGTTTTTAATACCTGTGCTGTGTGAGAGAGATATTATTTTACACATTTTCAAATCCAAAATGGCGGATTTTTTCTATTTCCAAAATAATATTATTGTTGTCATGTTCGAGGTTTCTCGGGGTGCTGATTACGAAAATAGCATCCACTTTCAAATCCAAAATGACGGATATTTTCTTTTTTCAAAAAAAGGTTTTTGGTGTCATTTTCGTTCTCGGGGTGCTGATTACGAAAAAGGCGTCCATTTTCAAATCCAAAATGGCGGATATTTTCTTTTTTCAAAAAATTTATGTGTGTATTCCATTGATACATAATAAGTAACATATCGATGGTGTTTCCCTATTTTAGAGCATAGTGTACCTTTTTTTTTTGCTGTCGAGGAGGAAACCTTACAAAGGTACCCGGTCTCCGAGGGGGTGGAGGCCAGGTTATGTGGGATTCTTACCCACCAAAACCTCCCCGGTGGCCTTCATCGATGACGCCCGGGGGGGAGCTGAGATGCACGCTCCCCCCGGCACCCTCACGGTGCTCGCGACGACGCGAGTATAGTGTACCTAGCCCAGGCTCCATAGATTTTGGAACATCTCTTTTTTGTAGTTTTTCGATTCATCAAACTTAATCATAGATCGATGGTCCTCTGTATCAAGTCCGGGTCGGATGACGCAGAGTTGAGGATAAGGGACTTTTTTTATACTACCAAGGTGGCAAGCATGCGTACGGCCTGCCTGATGGTAAGCAGTCACCTCAGCCCATAGAAGCTAGCACCACCAGAAGAATCACTAGCGCGTTGCCGACCCTTTAGACATTAGATATTAAGTCTTTGTGTCCGGTAATTTCACCAGCTACAGTGTCCTTCACGCCGGAACACAGCAATGCATACACACTGCTGCTTGGTGGCAGAATATCTGACACTGCGGTGGTGCGTACCTGGTCGGTTCCTTGCACAAGGAACCTACCACCTAGTAACATTCACCTGTGGCCGCTGTGCCTGTATGTTATAGCACAAGGATACACTATTGAGTGGAGATATTAATAGTGTAAAGACTATTTCGCAAAATTTTCCATCTTATAATAAAATACAATTTCTTAATACATATCAATTCTAATCCTATTCATTTCAGCTGCCATTTTATGTAACATATCTGTCAAATTCAGTACATGACTTCAATTACACTACTGTAGACGACGTATACTCGGCGCAAAATCTGAAAAATAAAAACGTAAAAATGTTCCAAGGGAAAATGCTGGGAGGCACCAGCAGCTCCAATTACATGAACTACAGACAAGGCAACGCCTTCGACTACGACGAGTGGGCCCACATCTCTGGCGACTCCTCGTGGAAATACGAGAACGTAATTAAATATTTCCGTAAAGCCGAGAAGTTATTGGTTCCATCGATACTCGACTCGCGTTACGCTGATTACCATGGAGTCGACGGTTTATTGAAGATAACAAAGGAGTTTAGTTCACAGAACAATAATTACTTCGATGCTCTCAGAGAGCTCGGCAACCAGATCCGGACGGATCTGTCAGGGGAGTCGTCACTCGGCTTCAGTGAATATCTGTTGACCATCGCTGAGGGAAAACGTCAAAACAGTGCACTCGCGTATTTGGGCGACGAGGTCAAGAAGCGCCCGAACTTGTGCGTCTCTCTGTATTCTACCGTCACTAAGATTCTGATCGCTGACGGAGTCGCGACCGGAGTGGAGATGATCGACAGCAACGGCAATAAGAAAGTGTTATTTACAAACAAAGAGGTCATAGTCTCTGCCGGCGCAATCAATTCTCCGAAATTATTGATGTTGTCGGGTATCGGAGATCAGTCACACCTCGAAGCGTTGGGCATAGAGGTCGTTTCCGATCTTCCGGTCGGAGAGAACTATCAAGACCATCCGCTCGCTATGCTCGTGTATCAGATGGAAGCCAGCACCGAGGTGACCCCCCCTCGCAACCCTCATATGTTCCCTACACCCGGTCACACCGGTAATGTCGCCATAGATTCCGAGCAGTCTGTTCCCGACTATTTTGTTTTCGGTTTGATTTACCCACATGACTCCTCTAGACTACTTCATCTCAGTTCCGTAACATATTCTTACAACAATGACATATGTGATAGTTTCTCTGCAGCTTCTTCTAACAGGTCGATATATGCTGCAGTAGTTCTCCTAGCCAAACCTAAGTCGCGAGGCAAGGTGTCGCTGGCAAGCGCCGACTATAGGGACGATCCCATAATACAAACTGGAATGTTTTCGGTGGATTCCGATCTGATGACTCTGGCGAGGAGCTTAAAGGATTTCAACCGGATACTGGAGACTTCATACTTCACAAGTGTGAATGCTTCTCTAGTCGACCCGACCGGGTGCGACATATCGAGCTCCGATTACTGGGAGTGCTTCGCATTGGCCATGTCCACCGGGAATTTCGACCTCGTCGGCACGTGCGCCATGGGTAGCGTGCTAGACTCCAGTTTGCGCGTACTGGGAGTGTCCAGGCTGCGCGTCGTGGACTCGTCCTCGATCCCCGTGATCCCTAGCGCAGTGTCGTATAGCAGCGTCGTAATGATGGCAGAGAAAGCTTCAGAACACATATTGAACGATATTTATAGTTGAACTAACTAATTGTCTGTTTCAGTTCAAAAAGACGTTTTGTATTAATAATTTAAATAAATTATAAACATGATATATATATTTTTTTATATGGAACTAATCCCACCACTCATTCTCACCATTGTGAGCCCTGTTAGCCAGAATACCAGTGAAGACACCGAGACTTGACCATCGGCGAGTCCCGGGGAAATTCTAAATTATCTTGGAACCCGCATCAAATTTAATTAGAACAGTAGATAGGAGGAATTATAAAAATATAAATTCCAGTTCCCTCCTTTCCATAGCGGGAGGCATGTAAAAATCACACAGTTCGATATAACGTCAGAATGAAAGATTCTTACAGGTGCACCAACTAGAGTTAGTCCATCTCTAAGGCACCACGGAAGTTACAAGATTTGAAAATGATATGTATTTATGCTTAATTGTTATATAAATATTTATGCTTAATTGTTGCTGTTGACCTTGCGTAATTACAAATTGGCAGCCATTATTGAGATTTTCCTAACCGAAACTTCCTACGATTGTCAGGGGCTCGTTCTGCTACCAGCTCAATCAAAGTTTATCACCTTCGTGCATGGATATCCACCCTGACACCAAATCCTAGTACATAATGGTAAAATTGTTACCATTCGTGAATGCATCACTGCTAGCTCATATTTAGAAATAAATATTGCTAAGCATCTGCGTTGAGTTTATCTAGATTTAGGAATGTTTCCAGCATCCATTTTCATTTGTACTTGTATGTTGTGTGTAACGCGGTTTCACACCGCTACTTGTACCCGGCTAAGAGGGGCTCTCGACTTTCTCGCTTAGATTACAATACAATTTAGTTAAACCACGGACCAACACAAGAAATCTTAAACAAAATAGTAATTTGAAGTATTAAATGGAGAATTCAGAATTTAATGATTTAATACAGCATTCACTTCACTTCACTTTTTAAGAAAAAAAAAACATAGCTTCCATCGATTATAGTCGATGATTTTTCCAACAACAGAGTAGTAGATGGATTTAATGCGTGCTGTAAAGACACTTTTACGGTGAAAAAAACTATATATAATTTTGCAAGAAAGAATAGAGCCGTTGAGAGAACAAGAAAAAGTCTAAGTGCAAATACTCGATAGTTGTTACTATCGATAGTTGTTACTATCCCATGTTGTTACATGGGTAAATAAATAAGAATGGAATCTATACTTATAATAAAACTGTAACAGGTCCAATTCTGTACATTGAAGATATTTTGAAAATTATATTTGGAGGGCATTCTATAACCGATACTGAGGCCGAAAATGTAATTTTTTAAATTTTTGTCTGTCTGTCTGTCTGTCTGTCTGTCTGTCTGTCTGTCTGTCTGTCTGTCTGTATCACGGCTGAGCATCACGCCGAAACTACTGAATAGATTCAAATGAAACTTGGCATGATTTGAGATCTTACTACGAGGTAGGACATAGGATACTTTTTATCCCGTAATCTAGCACGGTTCTTTTGGAAGAGGGGATTAAAGTCAAAACGGGTACTTGGTTATACGCTTGGTCCGATTTTATGAAATTTTCTTTATAATATAATAAATATTAGTAAGGGAACACTCATAGAGAGTTGTTATCAAGGTTTTGTAATCGATCGGGTTAAGCAACGTTAGGTAAGGTCATTAAATAGATGGGTGACCGTTTAACGCCATTTGAACTAAACGGGTCCGTGCTTCGGAGAGCAAGTAAAAAGTGGGTCCCAGTTTTTAACCGACTATAAAAAAGGAGGTTATGTATTCGATGCGAATGTCTGTTATTAAAAGTTTAGTTAACGTAAAAATAGCGCATGCGGAGTTGCGTGGGTCAGCTAGTATAAAATAAAATTGATCTTATTCTATATCTTAATATTATTTAACTGAATAAATTTGTATAAAACTTTTATCTAATTTTCGTTGACACTACTAGTTTTGTGGTTGTAGAAACTGACAACATTGCGACAGCGCTATACAAAGCTGTCACGTTCGTATAGTTTACAAAAAAAAAAACTTGCTTCGAGCGAGACTAGCGAGGTCGGGACCGGACTCGGGAGGTAGAATACGTAAGATTATATTAAGTAAGATTAATATTATTTAACATAAAGGTTAAAAAAAATCAAAGTTAAAGCACCTAAAAGCCATATATGATTAGTTTATATGTAGGTAATATATTTCAACCCCGTGGATGCTTAATTTTTTTTCTTAATATCGCTTCATGTAAGGAAAAACATAAAAGTATTCCCATGCCTGGGCAGCATTTGGTCCAAATTGGTCAATTTCCTTTGATTTATTTTAATCGACTTAATGACGAAACAAGTTAGAAGTTTGCCTGATGGTAACCGACATACGTATATACCTATAGACAGCTACACTGCATTGCTTCTCAGTATATTATTGTTTTATATATGATACCGTCGCTCATCACCCGAGAAATGGGTTATGAAGTATTTTGAAGCGGTAAGTTTTGCCCGACTGCCCCAGGAGGGCTATAGAGCCGTTCAAGCCGGAACAAAACAATGTTTACACATTTCTTCTTGGTGGCACATCGACACAATAGAGACCTTGGGCCTTGGGCTTCAAAAGTGTAACAAATATATCAAAGCATCAAGTATGATTATTCCTAGTTTAAACAGGGTTACACCACCTATATTTTTTAAATTTGCCGCCACTCTTAAGTTTCACTAGACAGACTAGAATAGGAGCATTAATGATTGTCATATCGGCTTCGGACCAGTTATACCATTGGATTGTACCATTAATTCAAGCTGTGCGGTACAGAAAGTAGTAAGTGTCAGTGACGAGTGGCAGCGCATTGCAGCTGTCTCAGCTGTCTGTAGGCAGGCGTGTCTTACCATCAGGCAAACGTCTTGCTTGTCTTATCACTGTGTTGGATAACAATTACCAGTGTAACGCACGGTCGCTGGATTCTAGGACTCATCATACAGCTGGTTTCACCGCCGCGGCGCCCGTACAGGGTTTTAAATAACAATTAATACAGACAGTGTTTATTTAATATTGTAACTATACACACTAAAATAAAAGAAGATAGAAATAAAGGTAGAGAGGAGAGAAACAGACAGAGAGGAAGTAAATATAATATCTTCGTTTTAGTCGGCAAACACTTTGGTTGCATTTCTCTCTCTTTCTCTCTCTACTGAAATTCAGGTAAGTTGTATGGCACGCACGTCGTGTGGTGTAGGGAGCGCAACAACGTGTTATTAGGGGGGGAGGCGCACGTCGCGATACATTCCGGTAGGGTCTCGAAGTTGTTTTGATTGCCCCCACACCCGGAGTAGAGACGACGTTTACAAGATCTGTAAGCGAATGAAACATTCAACAAGTATAAATCATAAAAGAACTAAAAGCCTATCTAACAAATAAGCAAAAATGTACATGAGTACGTGTGCATATATATTTCAATTTGTGTCGTTAATGGTCCATTTACACGAAGCAAGTTTCTTGCCTGTTGCATGCAATAATATTGAGGCAATAATTGCCTTGCATCGTCTGAACAACATGTCACATTCTTGCTCTACTGGGCAAGATTTGCATTCAATAATTACATTCAAATTTTCAAACAGTTACTTACAATTCTTGAAGGTCAATTATTCCGCTTCATTTATTGCATTCAATTATTGCTCTTGTATGTACAAGAAAATGGCATCATGTAAATGAGTCTTAAGACCTTTTTGATACCCATACTAACGTTTGTGAAGTAAAAAAAAAATACAAAATGGCGACTGACGGATGCCATGTTAAATTTGCAAAAATAAATAGCCATAGTTAATGTCACTCATAAGTCAAACTCCTTAAATCTTTTAGGTTGTGCCAAAAGAATAGACATACATATTTAAGTACTAGCTGACCCACGCAGCTCCGCCCGCGCTGTGTTTACGTTAACTAAACTTTCAATAATATACATTCGCATAGAATACAAAACCTCCTTTTTTAAAGTCGGTTAAAAACTTGGACCCACTTTGTACTTGTCCTCCGAAGCACGGAGACGTTTAGTTCAAATGGCGTTAAACGGTCACCCATCTATTTAATGACCTTACCTAACGTTGCTTAACCTGATCGATTTCCAAACATTGTTAACAACTGTCTGAGTGTTCCCTTACAAATATTTATTATAAATATAATGAAAAATTGTTAAAATCGGAGCAAGCGTATAACCAAGTACACATTTTAACTTTACTCCCCTCTCCCAAGGGAACCGTGAAGAATGTCGGGATAAAAAGTATCCTATGTCCTACCTCGGAGTATTAACTCAAATCATGCCAAGCTTCGTTTCAATCCATCCAGTAGTTTCGGCGTGATGCTCAGCCGAGATACAGACAGACAGACAGACAGACAGACAGACAGACAGACAGACAAAAATAAAAAAAATTACATTTTTGGCTTTAGTATCGGTTATAGAATGCACTCCAAACATAATTTTCAAAATATCTTCAATGTACAAAATTGGACCTGTTACAGTTTTATTATAAGTATAGATTATAAGTATAGATACGCTCTCCGTCTGGGGTAGTCGGGCAAAAATATAGACCATCTTCTGGGGCAGTCGGGCAAAAAGGAACATGCTTATAGAAGCTAAAAATATAATTTATAAATTGTGCGTCGTCATCACTACATACTTTCCAATTTTGTCATAGGTCCACCGATGGTAATGTCCGAAGCAGCTGCCATAGTCGAATGCCAGTGAACAGAAATGTGGTATTTCCACTGAAAAGTAAATAAATATATATAAGTATAGTATACATCTATAATAAAAATAATGCTAACATATAACCAGGATAGGATAACTTAAGATGAACGATAACATTTAACGGGACCCGTGCGGCATTTACATATCTAATAAATATATTTACCTAATAAATATATTTACATATCTAATAAACATATTTACCTAATAAATATATTTACATATCTAATAATAATAATAATAATAATAATATCTTGGGACAATCCACACACGGTCATCCGATCCCAAACTAGGCAGAGCCTGTACTATGGAAACCAGACAACAAAATAAAAATATAAATAAAAATATATTTTGACTGATTACTAAACCATTCACAGACAAATTATATAAGTATGCGTACGAATAATCATTGTGGTGTATTGTATACCGAATATTGCAGAATAAATAAAAATAAAATGACAGGCCGTCGATCTAGCTGGCTGCTGGCCTAACAGACACCTTGGCCCATACCCAAGTGCCTGGGTGGTATTTACTGTGTCTAGTTTCCCTAGTACAGGCTCTGTCTAGTTTTGGATCATATGACCGTATTTAATATGTATCTCTCAGAATCTGCAAGTTGAAGTGGCAATGGGCAGGCCACATCGCTCGAAGAACCGATAATCGTTGGGGAAGAAAGGTTCTCGAGTAGCGACCACGAACCGGAAGACGCAGCGAAGGTAGGCCTCCCACTAGGTGGACAGACGACATTGTGCGCGTCGCAGGTAACCGGTGGATGCAAAAAGCCAATTGTCGTTCATTGTGGCGTTCCAAGGGGGAGGCCTATGTTCAGCAGTGGACGTCTTCCGACTGGTGATGATGATGATGATGATGACCGTATTTGGATTGTCTACTATATACTATACTACTACTATAATACTCACACTTTGGCGCGTTAAGATCGAGAAAGCAGTAATCTAGACACTCCTGCTTGGATTCGAACCTGTTGCCGTTGCCCTGACAGCCGCCCCAGAAGAACCGGTAGCAGCGGCGCTGCCTCACGTCGTAGTACCACTGCAGGATGTCAGCTCTGCACGGGCCCGTGTCGGGCCGCAGGAAACACGTCCTGCGACGAGCTGCAATCAAACGCATCACATATAGCTCCCAAGCTTTTATACGAGAAGGAAACATAAGTGTACATCGAAAAAACTCCTTGTTGCATTGGGCAGGCCACATCGTTCGAAGAACCAATAACCGATGGGGAAGAAAGGTTCTCGAGTGGCGACCACGAACCGGAAGACGCAGCGTACGCAGGCCTCCCACTAGGTGGACCGACGACATTGTTCGCGTCGCAGGCAACCGGTGGATGCAAATAGCCAATTGTCGTTCATTGTGGCGTTCCAAGCAAGAGGCCTATGTTCAGCAGTGGACGTCTCCCGGCTGATGATGATGATGGTGCTTATGTGGCAGTTAAACAAATGTCAGGTAAATGCGTATTACCTCTGAGTGTGTCATCAATTTCAACGCACGTCCTCGCCGCCGGGGTAGTCCGGGTGAACCGTAACCGACCGATGCTGTAAAATTTGTGGATCCTTTTTTTATTATGACTTTTACAGTGTACAATAACCATTACTAGACAAGCAATAATCAATGTTCGTTGTAAAATTCTGAAGTTTAGTAATTCTTTTTTATATATTAGCAACATCACATGCAAATAACAAGGAATAACTGGCCACACCACACACGTTCAAAATGTACATTTTATTATTTACAGTTTGTCCACTCATAGTTTTCTAGATGCTTTTAGGTAGTAAAAAATGTAATAAAACTAGTTTACATAAAAAGTTATTACTATACCTACTGTTGTATTCGTTAAAATATAAAAATAAATCATGTTTTTAGGGTTCTATACCTAAAAGGTAAAAAAGGAACCCTTATGGTCTGACTTCGTCTGTCTCTTTGTTTGTCTGTCACACCTATATATTTCAGGACTGATCTTCAATGGATGTGAAACTTAGAATAGTTTTAGATCGAATTTACCCAACATTATTGAATTTTTTTTTCTTTTGTTTTAATGGGGTTTGAAATGGGGCGGCAAAATTTCAAAGTGAGACTACTATATCATTTATATCTATATTTTACAGGAAAATAAAATGATCTTTCTAAGTAGTACAGTTTTTTACTAAACCGAAATATACCTCGACAAACACACTTAGATTTGTGGTTTTTTTTTTTGCTATCTGAAGTTTGAGACGAATAGTAAAATAACTTTAATAGGTCCAAAGAAGTGGCGGTGCGCCAGTTCGACTCGCAGTTGACCGGTTTTTAATTTTTTTCTACTATGAATATGATCTATGAGTGATACCTAAATTGTGTTCTGGTCACAAGTGACGCTTAGGATCCGTGGGAACGACGTGTAGTATCCGCAGCCACTAATGGACTTCCGAGCCGCGGACCCTCGCCGAGTGGATTTCAATATTTTGATTTCAACACTATTTTGTATTATCGCAATAAATAGCATTTAAAAACATTTCCGACCTTTTTTGCAGTCGAGGACACCTTCAAAGTCTAGTCTACGTCCAGTACCCAGTATAGGTACCCTGTTTTTCTTAACAAGATCAATAATGGAACAATAAATGTATGAACGCTGGCGTGATGCCTGACCGGTCGGTGGCCAGCCAAATAAGGTCAGTAGAGTTAAAGATGACATATTCAATCCTAATGATTGTCTTTGGCTGCCCATCGGAGTCGGACTCCAGTCATCACGCTTGCATTCATTCATTTACAGTTAAATTTTTGATCTTGTAAAGAAAACCAGGGAAACCAGGGCTGGAAGCCGGATTATTTGGGATTTTTACCCACTAAAACCCCCCGGGAGTGTTGATCGACGCTGTGGCGGGACCCGGCACCCCGTTCGGACCTCATCAGAGTTTTCAGCGTCAGATGCTCGCTCGAGCACGACCTGGGGAGACACATTTCCGACCTCTGCCCATTCGAAAATACGTCGTATAAACACGCATTTGCTTTCTCGTGTTTCGTTACCGCAGTGTCAGATATTTTGCATCGAATGCTACCCAGTATTCGGTTGTAAAGGGTACTGTAGATGGTAAAAAAGTGAATTAATATTTGACGGGCCCGTAGGTCTAGTCTAGTGGTTAGACACCCTGTCCGCTACCGTGGGACGCTAAAAAACTTTGCATCTGGGTGTTATTTATGTATGTACTCACAAAAAGTATATAAGTACCTACTTGTACCAGTTGTCTGGTTAGCATGTACAGGCTGTGCCTAATTTGGGATCACTTGACCGTGTCTGGATAGTCCAAACATATAACACAAATACACATAAACAAAAAGGAGGAATGTCGCTTACCATCAGGCGAACCCCTGCTTCACTCATCAAGTAGTTGCTTCAGTTATGAAACCCCATCTACCATTAGCTTCAGTGTTACAAACATCGATAGTTATCTCATAACAGTTTAGATCAGCATTTAACTCTGCATTAACTTACACTTAACTATTTCTGAGTAGCGGTGCGCGGATGTTCGCAGAAGTTATGTGCCCGCGGAGCTGGTGGCAAATACTATCGCTACTATAACATCTTAGTTCGTTAATACACTTATATGCACGTTGAACTGCTGTATAAGGAAGCGAGTAATCCAGTTGATATTCTTGCCGAACGAGCAAATACCGGTAGCTTCCTTCAGTTAGGTGGATTGCAATTTATTTTCACAAATCGTTGATTAAAACAAACTTTAGGAATGTAGCCGGCTTTCACCAGGGCGGAGGCCGAGTTTTGTGGAATCATTGCCGCTCCAAAAACCCCGCTGGTCCGGTGGCTTTCGATGCCCGCCGCCGCGTGGAAAGACTGTGGGCAGTTACCCACAGTCGCTTCACCGGACAGGAAGGTTCTTGTCCGGTGAAGCTGTAACATAGTACATTCCCACTGTAACATTCCCAATAGAAATATTTCGCTGAAATTTGAGTTGTCCTTGGGGCGCAATTCGCTCCTGTCAGGCAAATATATTTGTCTCAATAAAGAAACCGTTGCGCAAGCAATGTACTCGTATATTCAACTAGCTGACCCACGCAGCTCCGCCTGCGCTATTTTTACGTTAACTAAACTTTTAATAACAGACATTCGCATCGAATACATAGCCCCCTTTTTTATAGTCGGTTAAAAACTGGGACCCACTTTTTACTTGCCCTCCGAAGCACGGACCCTGGTCACCCATCTATTTAATGACCTTACCTAACGTTGCTTAACCCGATCGATTACAAAATCTTGATAACAACTATCTATGAGTGTTCCCTTACTAATATTTATTATAATTATGAAGAAAAATTGATAAAATCGGACCAAGCGTATAACCAAGTACCCATTTTGACTTTAATCCCCTCTCCCAAAAGAACCGTGCTAGATTACGGGATAAAAAGTATCCTATGTCCTACCTCGTAGTAAGAGCTCAAATCATGCCAAGTTTCATTTGAATCCATTCAGTAGTTTCGGCGTGATGCGCAGCCGTGATACAGACAGACAGACAGACAGACAAAAATTTAAAAAATTACATTTTCGGCCTCAGTATCGGTTATAGAATGCCCTTCAAACATAATTTTCAAAATATCTTCAATGTACAGAATTGGACCTGTTACAGTTTTATTATAAGTATAGATATAGATAACTTATTATATTACACTGTATCGGGAACCCGCGATACACTGATATAGATATTGCACTCTCATAATATTAAAAACGTCACAAGAATAACATGTGATAAAGATCTTAGATGCTGTATAGCCAGAATACACACTTCGGCATTTTCACAAAATTTCCCCATGGGGTGTCCAGAATACTACCCCTCCCATCTCCTCCCGTTGACTATCGTAGGAGGCAACTAATTACTGTAAATTATCCAAATATACAAATAAATTTTCTAGAAATCAATAAATCACATTTCAGTCGTTAATATAAATTAATTCTGTGCCACTAGTAATCGCAGATTGTTTAGTCGGTAACTTGTATATTACTAATGCTTATAATATCAGTGACCTGCACCCCCCCTGTGCAGGTATTTCTTGGTAAATATGATTTTGGTTGTTTATTCATATTCCATAAAGCATGTAAGTTTACCTACAAGTTAAAAGGCAAATAAGAGGCGTCTTCCTCGTGTGCACTGCGCCGTGAGTTGCGTAGCATCCGTAGGGTCCTTCGAGCGCGGCGCGGCGCGGCGACCCGTGCCGTACGCGCCTAGCACAGGATATACTGTTTCGAATGATATCACTGCGCTCATAAACATTTCCTGTAAACTCGCCACTGAACCATAACAAAATTATAAATTAGGGGCACCGTGTGATGGCCCTTTTGATAGTTGCAATACTGAGTTTAGATTAGATAACTGTATTGATGGGAGAGTTTCAGTAACTCATGTAGGAACCACAATAGGGACGTGTTGCTGTAGTTATAATCTATTCTCTCTTAGTTATAATTTACCAGTGGAAGTAATTTACAGGTAACACATAATGAATATTCTTTGGTCTGATCGTTAGGTTCGCCAGACGTCAGGATGTTTTAGGCATTTTTTTAACTTATTACAAAAGCCACAGCTCTTATAATATTACAATATAAAACAATACAATATTAAATATGTTGAGACTAATTTGACTAATGTCTGGACCTCTCGTTATCTACTAGTAATTTCGTTGTAGTTGGTGATCGAAATCAATACCAAAACAAAAATGATGCATAAGGTTCAATCCACATTGAGTTTTTGCGTTACAATAACTTAATTGCGTCATTATAAATAATGGGCCAGTGTTACATACTTGCAAATACACTCATAGAATTTGTTTATAGGTACCTAAGGACTGTTTTAGGGATAATTTCTTTCGTAAACCAAAACTTACTTACTTAGCCAAGCTTTAGTTTTACATTTGTGGCAACCTCAGTATGATAGTGACGGAAGCATCGGTGCAGAATACCTTGTTCATAGGACAAAAAATTGTTTGTTTCACGAAAACACACTGAACTGTAAGTTTCTGTTAATTCAGGAGTCCCCAAATCCGTCAATGTAGGGACCTTGTAAAAATACCTTGTCACGGGTATATAATACTTAGTTGTTTTTGACAATACGAGTTATTCCGTATAATTTGAACTCACAGGTTTTATTTGTATTCTACTGTTGGTGGCTATTAGTTGGGCCCGGTAACCACCGGAGCGCACTTCTTCCCAGCTGGATCCATTGTGCCTGCCCTAGCCCTTACTCTGTTGCTGACGTATCGAACCCTAGCTAGTTTAACCCTACCCTCGCTAGTTCATCGGCCTTCTCATTCCCCTCGACACCTTCATGTCCAGGTACCCAGATACGGTTGACGTTATCTTTCTCTTTCCAGGTTATTTGAGCCTGTAATACCTTCTTTGACTAATTTGGAGTAAATCCTAAAGGAGTTTAATGCCTTCAGAACTACCTGACTGTCACTGAGAATGCAAGTGGTTTTTGTTTCGACATTTCTCCTTAGCATTTATAGCATAATAATATGTTTCTGCATGGAATACTGATGCATATTACCCCATGCTTTGACTGACACTGCAGTCCTTGGAACACATTCCTGCCCCTCTACCCGACTGGTTGATTTACACGCTGATCATTTTGCAAGTTCTACTATTGATTCCAGAGGGTATCAACATATAAATACTCAGTTAATGGCAATAATAGCGAAGTGCTCGAATGGGCGACATTATCGCCATGGCCAAGTGCACTCACAATACTGAGTGCTTCGCAATAACAGCTCCGAGTTACCGACATCCGATATAAACGTACCAGTAGAAGCCCGGAGTTTTACAAGCTTTGGTATTGTTTCAAAGATGGAAGAAATATTTTTTTTTCCACAGGGAAACCTTCAAAATGTCCCCGGGACCTATGGGGGTCATCTGGGGTATGTGGCATACTTACCCACTAAAACCCCCGCGGCTGTCACATCAGCACATTGAGGGGTCACTAGGACTCTCCAGTGGGATCTGCACTAGGAACCCCTCAGTTCCTTGCCTTTGAGCGCGCCGACGGGGGGCGCATTATAGTCCCCCGGGAACCTGTTACGGTGCTCACGGGGACGGGGGTCGCAACCCCGCCGCCCTCCTCCTTGGAGTCGCCGCCGTACTCAGTGGACGTCCTAGGGCCCACATCCCGAACGTCCAGCGACTCCGAAGGTAGAAATATAATCCTAATGTAACTTTGTGATGCCACGAGCAGACGCCTAAAGTGAGCGGATTGGTAAGCGATTTGTCTGCCTATGCTGATTCGTTAGTCCTTAATTGTCTCGAACCCACTAATTCGCCGGAACACTGCAATCACACACACTGCGGGTTCGCGAGAGATGACACTGTAGTACCATGGTATGTTATCGAAGTTCTCTACAATATGTAATTAACCTTTTTTCGGGGACGTATGATACGGACCTTACCGTATGGTTAAGTAGATGACTATAAACTTTTCAAACGCTGAAGTCATAAGCAGTGAAGTACAGAATAAATATAATAACTGTGGTGTAGGGCCAAAGATTTTTTCTCTAATCATAAACTAGTGCTTGCCTACAATCCGGGTGGGATAACTGACGCAGGGAAACTATTCCAGTCAATGATATTATAAAGTAGAAAGAGGTAGATAATACGTTATAGGCGATCTGAAAGTGGCGGATAAAAGGTGAGCTTATTAACACAACTTGAATCAGTAGTACACCACCCACGGTAGCATTGACAGTGTCTCTTTGTTTTAATTTTATTGAATAATCGCATCAAAACAATCGAAAATACTATTATGTAAATTATCCGAATACACAATTTTTTTTAGAAATCAATAAATCACATTATGTTGCAATATAAGGTGTTACTACTTGTGAGTATTGTGCCATTTATAATCGCCGATTGCATAATAGGTAACGTGTCTTTTACTGATAATATCATTGATTCCAGTCCTTAGCTGTACGAACTATAAGGAACGAAGCAAATCGCTTAGTCCGCACCGATTAATGGGTCATTCACAACGTAAGGGTGCGCAGCTGTCGTGCGTCGCGGCGTCGTCCGTTGATAGAAGGGGATGGTGGAATCAAGTCATTTAATACCTGCGTCCACTCTCCAAACGATATCCTGTAGAACTTTTGTTTATTGAAACAAAATATTTACAGTTTATTTACAAATATGTACACTTAAACTAGGTAAAAAACTTCCTCGAAGTTGTCGCCGCACTGGGAGGGAAGGGTACCTAAAAGACTGGCGGCATTACCCCTTTGTATGGCCAAGCTTATACGTTGGCATAAAAAGCTACCAGCCCGGCGGTCTCCTGAGACTTCGATAAGTTTGGATGAAATTTCTTTTACCAAAGCGTAGAATAAATGTATGCATAAGTTATAAATAATATACTATAATGTAGGTAAATGTGCAAAATCCACAATCACCCTGGTTTAAACGGTTTTATGTCAATTTAATAGCTCTCGGAGGGGGGAAAGATCCTTGGATTTAATGGCGGCCATATCAACACCCGGACTGACCGTCAGCGAACGTGTGTAGTGGATCTTTACGGTTTATGCTAATCACCATGGCTGCTCAACTGTCGATAGGAACACAGATTTATTTATAATAAGGTAATAAACCTCCCACACGGTGAACAAGCGATATTGTTAGAGTCGCGGGAGACCGGTAGATGTAATCAAGCCTTCGTTCCACATTGAACGGTTTCCGGCTGACAGTGATCGTGATAAGTGTAGGTATAACGTTGAAGACGTGTTATCATACCGCGGTGAATATGAATGCTGGTGCTTTTGAGAACACTTTGCTCAGGTTGCGTTCGTTTGTTGTTCTTCCGGCTAGCTTCTCAGAGAGACGGGTATCTTCTAAGAGAGCGCAGGAAACCAAACGGGTGCGTCTTGACTTTTGAGAGTCAGCTTAGTCCACTCCACTGCTGCTTCAATTCATCATGATAATGTTATGATTTAGTGAATGATTGAACAAATAATCGAATAGTAATCTGTGATTTTTTTAATAGGTACGTTAACAGCTACAGTAATATGTGCAAACATACCTGTCTATAAACTGTATTCTCTACCAAGAGAATCGAATATAACGATTTCCATAAATTAATTAATTGGTTCAAATAAATTATGATGTACCTAATACTATTCAAGATCCTTAAAACATTGTTCACATAGAAGATATGGTTAAATTATACACAACTGCCGTAGCCATGCCGTACCTAGCACTCTATTTAAAACATTGTTCACATAGAAGATATGGTTAAATTATACACAACTGCCGTAGCCATGCCGTACCTAGCACTCTATTTAAAATTGCTCTATAGTTTCCAAAGTGTAACTACTAATATGCCTAATTGTTTAACGTATAAGAATACTTTTATACGCTCAAAAATGATTGAAACTACATATATAGTTTCAGTTTCACAGATAGAGTTTACTTGCACCTTGCACACACGTCGTTACCCACACAGTTCAGAATAGTTGGTAAATGTAAACGTCAAAGCTCTGTTGGATTACAGTGGATTACAGAGATATGTATTATCAAGATATTATAGCCTTGAAATAAGACAACAGGTTTAGGTCTAAGATGCGTCAGGCAATGTTACTTCAAAAGAGGAGACTCTCTCCATGCACCCCTATCATCTTAGGGTAACAAATGTATTTTCTAGGTGATAGTTCCCTGGGTAAGGGACCGTTCAGGTAGGGCAGATATTCTGCCGCGCCAAGCAGCAATGTTTCAACATTGCTGTGTTCCGGCGTGAAGGGCATTGTAGCTGATGAAATTACCGGACACAAGGGACTTAACAACTAAATGTCTCGTGTGACAAGCGGCAGTGCAATACCGCTGTCTATAGGCAGGCGTGTCGGTTCAATAAAAACTTCCTCTATCGAGTTTCTCTGTATGTGCCACGCGTCGGTTGTTGCATTCGATTGTAAAAAAACCCTTCTACCTAGACTACCTAGTATTAAATCCTCTTTGCCTAGACCTACCAGCTTACCAGCATTCGGTACGTACCTACGTCAAGTCACTTATACTTACATATTAATACCTCAAAATAGTCAATCATCTAAACTAACACTAACTATATTAAATATTTACATTATATTCAGTTATGGTCAGCGTCTGGTGCGTGTATCGCTGTGTACTCAGTACACAGTGCCGTGGTGTATGTATGTTTGTGCACAATATAACACACACATACACACACACTGTGCACACAAATCACTTGGATTGCTAGACTGTTCCATTTCGTTACGTCATCGCTCCGTGGATTGGATTGAAGGCTCGCAGACATAGGCTAGTTTTCAGTACTCCAGTGGTCGGGTCTATTTTTCATTCTAGTTTTTGGTGACCAATTTGTTCATGGGTCAAGGTAATTATACGTTTTTATACTAAACTGCCACATTACATAGGACATCTACCAGTAAGTAAATATTTTTTTTATCATTTTTGATTATAAGTCAAAAACTACGTGAAATAAAAACCAAAATAAAAATCTGTTTTGAAATGTTAAAATGAGACCCTTTCATAAGATACCATAGTCTCAATATGAAATTTTGATGACCCATTAAAAAAAATAAAGAACGAAAAATAATATTTTTTGTCTGCGATGAGGTTGGTTAAGTAGGATCTAAAACTATTCCTAGGTTCAAATTGATAGCGTCAGTGGTTCCTGAAATATATAGGTGTGACAGACAGACGAAGTCTCACCATAAGGGTTTCATTTTTACCTTTTGGGTATGGAACCCTAAAAACAAGCCCGCTGAGTTTCCTGGCGAATCTTCTCAGTAGAGGCTGCGTTATGATCCGGTGGTAGTTGTAGAAAAGATGCCACCATGTAAGAGCCCCGTGAGGCTTATGCATAATAATGAATTTTTATTTAGAATATACTTAGGTTTTTACAAAACTTACAACCCATCGAAGTGTAAAAGCAGAAGTGTGTGTAGAGTGCTGTGCGCAAGAGAACTAATAATAATGTCTCAAGTAATAATTGGGTAAAAAAATAATTGTTGGGATAATTGGGTAAAAAAATAATTGTTGGGATAATTTGATAAACTGAGGTATTGCCAAAGAATTTGCTCACTGCCTCATTTGTATTTTGAAAGTTGGGTCACAAAATACATAAAAGGTAGGGTACCGATGTTCGATACGCAGAGTATAATCACATTAAAACCAAAGCATAAATCCTATAATGTATCGTGGGCTGATTCATTTCCAAAAAAAACTTGCAGGTAATTAAATCGGCGACCTGTGTATGAATCCACCTTCCCCCGTTGGGTGTCCGTAAGAGGCGACTAAGGAAAAACAAGAAGACGGACATCAGCGTCTTTCTATTGAATTACCTACCACCTATACTGCGATCCCCAAGCCGTCTGCCAAGCGTGAGGATTATGGCAACCCCTCCCTTCTAAGGGGGAGCCCTTTGCCCAGCAGTGGATGTCTTCCGGCTGCTGCTGATGATGATGGTGATATTAGATTTTAAAAAAAAACAATCTAAGATAAAAGATACACAATTAAGTAAGTATACAGTTTTTTAAAATATGAATAGTATCGCAAAATTCAAACTCAAACTCAAAAATAGTTTATTTCAAATAGGCTTAACGCTAGCACTTTTGAAAGGTTATGTTTATTTTTTAAAAAAGAAGCTACCACCGGATCACAACGCGGCCTCAACTGAGAAGATCCGGCAAGAAACTCAGCGGGCTTGTCATTTTATCACTTTTTTTTTAAACAGTGTGTCATGTTACAATTAGATCAGAGCGACAGTGTGTCTTGCCGTTCAAAAGATCAAATAAACAGAAAAAAATAAAAAAAATACGACTAAAGTACAACAAACTAAAAAGCCAAAGGGATAGTAGTCGGACCAGTCCCCCCAAGCAGCACCCGCGCACGAGTTGACTCGAGCAGCAGCCATCACTCCCCTCGCATCGGTATAATAGCGTTATTTTTCAATTGACTGCAGAGCGTGCCATAAATCGCGAGCGCACTCCCACCGGGACCGGACCTGCCGCGCCGCGTTGGTTGTACCTACAGTGACACGCCGTGTCATCCAATCTGTCTGTCCACTGCCTGGTGCCTGGTGCCACCCGGTGTGCTGCCAAATATTGTTTTATTCAATGCTATTTTCAATATCAGATTGTAGCGGGGATTTATGGAGAGAATTTCGCAAAACGGTTGTACGCGGAAATGTAAATATTTTATTTGATTAATCATGCAGCTGTAGATGAGCTATAGCTGTGCCATTAGGGGATGAATTTAAGTATGATTTAAGTATAGTTCATAATAATTGTAACTTTGATAACCTGTGCCTTGTGTATGGTAAGCAGTCACTGCAGCCTTTGTGTCCGGTAATTTCACCAGCTACAGTGCCCTCCACGCCGGAACACAGCAATGCTGACACACTGCTGTTATTATAAATTGCTCCACAGCGTTGCTCTTTACAAACTTCCACCCATTTTAAACCTTGACGCCTTAACTACAGCATATCATGGAACAGCTGAATCGTATCTACGGTATGGTATCAAGTTTTGGGGTAACTCACTACATAAAGATATGCCCTTCAAATCAGAAAAGCGATGCATTAGGACGATGTTCAAGCTGAAAACACGTGACACGTGTAGGCCATATTTAAAAAAAACAGGATTCTGACGCTACCTTCATTATACATTTATGAAACAGATTTCTTTGTAAGAACAAATCCCGATTTGTTTGAAAATTTTGGGTCAGATAATAGAGACAATTTTAGATTAAGATCTCGCAAAGCCAACACAGAGTTGATAAATGAAAGTATCTTCTGCAAGTCCATATTATTATAACAAACTCACCAAACATATAAAAATATTAAAAATTGAACAATTTAAAAAGCAATTAAAAGATTTATTGATCGAAAATTGTTACTATAGAATAATAGACTTTTTGAACGACAGATTAATTGTATAAATTTATAATAATGATAATATTCTTGTTAATTATTTTAATATGTTATGAGTAAGTTAATTATTTATTAGTATAGTAAATTGTAGATTTAAATAAACCAATGTTTGCATACCTAATAAGGTAGATCATAGAGGACATTATCATTTATAAAACACCCATGTTAGTAATAAGCATACCTATGGTCAGCAAATAAAGATGATTTGATATGTACTCATCTTCTTCTTTCGTATCGACATAGTTATGTAGATAGGAAGAAGAGTAATTCATGTAAGTACCATCGCAGTTTCAGGTGTTCTGAGGTAAACCAGGAATGTGTAAATAAATAATCTTACGTATTTTACTGTAAAGACCCTATAAAATCACTTTCAGGTAACGAGGTAAGCGACATAGTTGCTCTTGGACAGCTGCATCGTACTACTATTCACTCGAAACATTAGTAAGTCTTTTGAGTCCGGTACTCAGCCTGATTAAGCCACTTAATCTTCCCCGATGGCCTTCTACGACGCTATAGAGACTCCGGACTCTCCGTTCGGACCTCGCTGGAGTCTCCAGCGCCGTTTGCTAGAGCACGTCCCGCTGTGATCGCGACATTGCAGGGCCTATATCGCGTTGTAGCACTGCTCGGGGTCGCGTTTAGTAGGGACGCACAGAGACCCTACCATCTAGAAATTATTCCTGATATTTACGCAAAATTTCACTTTGCAATGAAATTAATTTTACAGATTCTATCGCGGTTTATCTTTGATAATCCTGAAAATAATTACTACCACAGGCGGACTGAGGTGTTAAAAGTGGTGCTACTGTATTTCTCTCTAAAATCAATGCCTTTGTAGTTTTGCTTTACAAAAAGAACAATTTTTGTCATTAAATTAATTCCTTTACGTTGCCATTAAATGGGTCGGACGGCGAATGACTTGTCCAATTTGTAACATCCATAGTTAAAAAGTTTACTACAATTGATTCTCGTAAAAATGTACTAGAAGGTTGTGCCTCTTAATTTTAGATCTCATAATTTTCTTTTTAATACACGGACCGAAATGTTACTTGATGCTCCTAAAAATGCGATGGCCTATAATATGTAGCTTTATGTTTTAAAGGTGACCCCGATTATCAATATGGATATTATCTAAGTTACATCGGTAATTTTTATGACGTTCTGCAGTAGGAAAAACAAACAAAATAGACTTCGGAATAAACTTTTATTGGACAAACGTCAACGTCTCCCGAAGCTTCATGGTACAATGTACATCAACTTGACTAGTAAAATACAATTCATTAACTAACTAGCATTACATACAGTTATACTTATGCAGTTACACCCCGGCGGCGGCGGGACGTCAGTACACTTAATATCAAATGTCGTAAAAATAAACGTCTATGTCTTATCCATATAATTAATTTTGATAAAAATTTCGTTTACACTAGAAGGTGACATAGTAAGAACTATAGTTTGTACGAGTAAGTTAACAATTGTCAAAGCGATTGGAATAGGAACTCAGTAAATAAACAAGTTTGAAGTAATAAAAAATAACAATATCTACAAATATCTACAACAGAACTTGACAATGTTTACAAAAACTATTTATTTAAAACAAATGATTAATTTCAGCCCGTTTTTATCTCTATAAAGTCAAATGAAATAGGAACTCGACCGCCAAAAGTAACGCATGTCACTGGTTGGGAGTGACACGAGTTACGCCAAGCTTATATTAATGTGTGGTCTAGTAAAGACACTAAAATAAATATATTTATGAGATAAAAACAATGTTGCCATAACCAAAAACGATGAAAAATAAAGTACTAAATAACATATCGTGATAGTGTTTTAGGTTTTTTTTAAAGCTGCTTTGTTATATTATCTCAGTAGTAAACTTAAATTAATTTACTAAACTATAAATATAAAGGGGATACAGACGGTTGTATCTTAAGATATGACAGTTGTTACATATATAAATTAAGTTACACATTAATATTATAATACAGTATACGTTTCCAGTTGTCTAGGCCTCGTCTCTCGTTCCACTGCTTTCTGCAAGTAAAAAAAAAAAATTATGTCATTTTTTCTGACACGGCTATTTTAGCGGTTACAAAATTGATTACGCAATTTAGGACAAATTTGGTTAAAATTCTTAACCTAATTCATAATACATGAAGAAACAGTGTTAATTTGAAACCGTACAGTATTAACGCGTGATTAACTCGAACGCGGGAGAACTTGTTTGCATTTGTTCTCAGTCGAGATCGAAGTTTTAATTTGCGCGGGAATTCGCGACCAGTGAAACGGCATCCCGCCAGTACTCGTAGTCGAGAAGAACGCGGAGGAATTGGAACATTTTTAAAGGCCAATATTTGCTTAACTTAGCACCAACCACTCTCACGGAGTAAATTAAGCTAACGTGAAATATGTTTAAATAATTATATATTTGGTACAATATCTGTTAAGAAAGATCACCACGATTGAAATAATCATACAAGCAAAGTCATGATGTTAAGCATCAAAATAGTAGTTGTTTTACGTTTACGATTTTGCGGGCATTTTGTTGTACAATATTTTTATTCACGAATATGATTACTTCTAGGCTGATTGGCGCATAAAATGAAAAAAACCTACCGGAATAAAACTGATTTGTGATAAAAAAATTTAGAATGCTAATATGTACCTACTTATCAAGAACTTTTTTTAACAGTTATAAATAACAGTCGGTTTTCAAACTCAGTGCACAGTTAACGCATTTAAGATCATTGCGCTAGTTTTAATTTACTTCCTAATTCGGATTATTGCCTAAACTCGCTTCGAATCTATTTCAACACAAACAAATGTTCCATGTGTTAATAGTTTTTGTTAAGACAAAATGAATTATGATGTGATATCATAAGCCCAGTAATTTCTACATCTTCAATGTTTTTCACATTGGAACATACTGCATGCAGTGTTTGAACACATTATTCTTTGCGGCAGAATTTTACTGATATTACGATGGACCTATTTGGACGGTCTCTTGTATCAATAGGTGCAAAAGATAAAGTTAAAAATACATCGAAGAGGTGGAAACATAGATAGAAGAGGTGGATACATATAATGTTGGAATTTCCAAGAAAAAATACAATAATAATAATACATAACAATAATAACAGAATTTTAGAACTAGGCAATGAACATCTATTAGTAACATAAAATTCTATTTAAATAACTTACTAACTCACCTGTTAACATCTACTAATAACATTAAATATGTCGTAAATAGAGAAAAGAAGAATGATGGAGACAAAGAAGGAGAAGAAATCTAAGCTACGCAATAACTACACAGCGAAGAGACTACTAGAGTGAGATAGAACACGCACAGATGCTGTGACACAGAAGTGCGAAAGAGACATCTATAGTGCAAGTGTCGTCTTCGACTACAAAGCTACAGTGAGTGTAGAAGCGCCACGGTCCGAGTGTGTTACCGTGTTCGTCCTCTAGCGAGTCGGTGTCGGACGGCGCGGACCGCTTGCCCCACATTCCTCTGAGGTTCGTCCAAGCGGGCTCACGCTTCCAGTAATACGCTCCTGTTGGTTCATATTTCCTATTTTCATTTATTGGAAATAAGATTTCGGTGTAAGGGAGACTTTTATAGCATCTACTACTGCACTGCAGTCAAGCACTGGCTTATGTGAAGTAAAAATGTAAATAATGTTAATTAATGCTGGAACGCGCGGATGCAACGTTTCGAACTCAACACTAGCCAGCACCGGCAATCTCAATGAGATTTTCACTTTGGATCACTATCACAGAAAGATGAAGAATAAAAACATTGTTAACAATCCTACCTAGTTATTACTTGAATGGTTTGTCCGATCCTGCAATCCAAACATGGCCTGTGTATGATTATGACCTAAGTCCTATCGACTCTCATGGTAGTGGAGAGGACACCCTTAACCAGCTAATATTGATTCAGATAATAAAAATAATAATTGATTGCGAAACATTTTTGTGACCAAAGATAATTTAAATGAATATTTATAAATAAACATCAATGAATCAAAATTTCATTAGCCACCCATGCTCAGATTGATGCGAAATTATGAATTTTAACGCGTGAGAAATTCTTTCTGAACGCGGCCGTCAGACGCCATATTGACACGGGGATATTTTAATTTAAAATGGTGGCTCGAGGATTATTATCTAATTCAGTCGGCTCGGACAAATTCCAACTAGGATACAAATTTATTGCGAGCGTTTGTGGGCCATCGTCTAAATTACATACAGAATGAGTCGTTTTATTACTCTGCGAATTTACTCCACGTTCCTAAATGATAAAGTACCTATTGATGGCAAATTTATGAACTGTGAACTAGACAGTTTACGCTAAGTTCAAGAATGCCTAATGAATTTGGACCTACTAGAATTAGATTTTAGACGAGTAGTAAAGTTTATTATTAATTAAAATTCGACCCTGATCAGGGGATAATCTCTGTAGTGGAATTGGATTCCTTGGTCGTAAATTGATTTACATAAATTCAATTTTAAGACTAAACGAAGTCATTTGAAGTAGATAGTGTAATCAGTGGATCACTGTCATCCATGCTTTGTCTCCAATTGATGGCCTAGTCGCGTCCACTGGGGTGAGAAACTCAAAACGGCATCAGGTCTAATGTACAGTGATCAATTATTTAACTAGATTGTATCAATCAGAGCTGAGCAAAGACGTCACGGTGCGATGCTTTGTATCAAATACAGTTGATTCGGAACTTAGATTACCTATTTATCTTTCAAATACAGTAAATGCTTCACTGGCTAGAATAATAATGATTCGGTATAATTAATATCCAATGGACCTCAGGTGTTAACGGTGGACTATTTATCACTTGCCTTGCTCATTGAAACACCTCACGCGGGATAAGCTATTGTTATGGAGATACAGTTGAATTAAACCCGTGCCAATAAACATGTAAAGTACGCCATAATACATGTAAACATCTAAACGAAAAATCTTTTGAAGTCTTATGAACGAGCACCTCAAAGGATAAAATATAAAAGTCGACGAGTGTATCAGCAAATTTCCTGCAAACGCCAGGCGGGATGTTATTTGTTAGCAAATTACCATGATCGGAATAAGTAAATTGAGAAAGCCTTACGTTTGGAGCGCAATTGTGCTTGTACGTGCTTTTGTATACGACATATGCATACCTATACACATTACATTATAGAATCACAATACGAAGAGGGCGTGATTTCTCCGAAGAACTTACGAGGGTATGTGGATCCAACAAGCATATGATACGGAATTTAAAATTGTAGGAGATAAGGAATCTCTTTGGAAGCATATCACAATCCGTTTTAGTGGGGATGTTTGAAGAAAAGTCTACGAGGATGTTTACCGCTGTTGAATTGTGTCTGCTTGACGGGTCGTTTGCCCCAGGTGCCGTGCAGATTCGACCACGCTTTCTTCTCCGGAGCCTCCATTCGTTCATTGTCCACCTTATATAGAAGAAATGTTTGTTGAAACAATGCTTTGCCTTTTGGCTTTGTTTTTGCGGTAATATTTTTTTAAAGGCATTTCCATGAAATAAGTGATCCTTCTAGCCCATAGGCTAGAAGGATCTTCATTATCACTTTTAAAATAGCTTCTACTTACTGAGTACCTTTTTGATAGAGAGTTTAATAATTTCTGCCAGCATATGCATGCATGTACTTTAATTATTGTGTATGTGGACCTGTTGGATGGGGATGAGTTGTTCGATGGCGGCTTCGACTTCCTCGTAGTCAGGTTCTGCAGAGCGCTTGCCCCATGAGCCGTGGAAGTTCGCCCACTTCTCCTGCACGATGAAGCATATTAACTGATTGGGATTACGATGCTTCGACTACACTAAATATATAAATACTTGAACAAATATCCAATCAATGAGGAATATTTCCAATATAACGCTTAATAGGAAGAGTCATTAATTGTTACGTTAGAATTAAGCAACCACACAGAAAAATGTTATAATTAATGACAAGGCATACTCACAGGTGCTCGCTTGCCCCATGCCGAGCTCATGTCCTGCCAGCCTCGCTTTCCCCACGCAGAGCTCATGTCTTGCCATCCGCGCTTGCCCCAAGGAGCGACTGGCATGTCCCTCCATGCCCTCTTGCCCCAGGCTGAGTTCAGGTCTTGCCATGCCCTCTTTCCCCAAGCAGAGCTCATATCTTGCCAGCCGCGTTTACCCCACGCGGAGCTCATGTCTTGCCACCCCCGCTTCCCCCACGCGGAGGTCAGGTCTTGCCAGGCGCGCTTGCCCCAGGCGGAGTTGAGGTCCTGCCATCCCCGCTTGCCCCAGCCGCCGCCGCCGTGGAGACTCGACCATGCCCTCTTGTCTTCCTCCGTTAATTCTACTTCGTTGTCAGTCTGCAATAACACGAAACTCGTTATTGTAAGCAAATAGCTTCGAACGTTCGCCACGGTGACGGCTGAATGATTTCAAAGGTGCGAGCAGAGTGCGGCGGCAATTCCATTAGTTGTTTGTTTATTTGGCGCGGGTGGCGGTACAATTGGTTGGAACTAAGCTCTCCCTGCGGAGTTGGAAAAATCGGGCGCGTGTCGGCCACGCGCGACTGACTTGTGGCCGTTTTATTATTCCATTAAGTCCCGCCGCGGCCCGGAATGTTAATTGTGGGCTGCGGAGGCGTTCGCTCAGACTGTGATAGGTGCACGCAATTTGTTCCCTCTAATTGATACATCGCTATATTTTGATGGGAACTCGGTTGCCGAAAATAGATTATTCGGTTCTTATTAGCTCATCAGTAGGCTTTTTTATACTATCAAGGTGGCAAGCAAGCGCGGCCCGCCTAAGGGTCACCGCAGCCTATAGACGCAACACCAGAAGAATCATTAGATCTCAAGGAACCTACCACCTAGTAAAAGCCAAAATAAAGGAACTATTTCATATAAGTAGAAAAATAGCGTTATTTTATTGAAAAAATATGGATGGGTTTACGTGCCGTGGCTTGGACAGGACAGGCCAGTCACAACACAAGCTAAGTTCATGACACAAAAGTTTGCGTCGCAAGTCCGTAAAACTAAAAAAAAATATATATGTTAGCTCGTGGTCGCCGACAATGGAGCTCTACCCATTGCAATCGGTATCTAGAAGGCGGTTTTCTAAGTTTTCTATCGGCTCTTTCTAACTTCTGTTTGCAGTGGTTTATATCTCGTCGGCCAGATCTCGAAACTTGGTCAAGAATCTCTTTGTTAAAGTTTGTTTCAATGCACAAACGCTATTACAAACGAAAAGGGTTCAGGAAACCTAGCCGTTCTGTGGTTTGTGTTTCTTATTTTTGTGAATTAGTGTCTGATCTAAAAATAAATGCGAATCTATCATAGGAATTACAGATGAGCTTTATAAGTTGGCTACAAAAATAGTAACGACTATCTAACGACACATTTCTGAATACTCATTAATGTCTTAAAATATGGTGTGAAACACCAATGAATGAATGTGTGGTGTGAATCTTAGATACTAACAGGCAATAACTTTCAGACGTCTATATCCAGGACGAAGTCGTTAATAACCTATTGAATAAACATGAACAATATTTTACGGTCTACGTCTAGACTCTAGACCGTGCTGACCTCACGTCATCAGATTGCCAATCAAAAACTCATATACACTTACATGAATAATATAGTTAATACAAGTTATTTTATGATCAAAATCATAGATAGATAGAGATATTCATATAATTGCGTTTTTTCGTCACTGAACTTCGATTAGCAATTTCAACAATGGCGATGTCCTTTTCTTCTATTATTCAGGACTTAATAAGCAGGACATGTATGTAATACACTCCTGTAAACTCCTTCAGTGAGAGGCGTGACGATATGTCCATGAAACCTTATAAAGATTATACGGAGATAAAAATGGAGGCGCGTCATTTTACGATAATTCGATTACATCGTATGTGTACTAACGCTAGATTAGCTACATAAAATAATACAAAAGCGTGAGCTTTTATACGAACACACACAGTCGCTTAACAAAACCAACAATTCCATCAAATGAAAGGGAACCAGGGAGCCATTTATATTTATAACAAAGCCTACCATTCAATTGTTATTTTTGTGCGTTCATACGAGTGTGGATTTGATATACTAATAAAATAATATATTAATTAATTGGTTTATATTCTGTTACCGCGTCCATAACGACTCGGATGGTTTAATTTTTGAACTGGCTATCATACCACACTTGTACGTTATGAAATAAAGAAAAGTTTTGCTAATATGTAAGTATGTATTTGTTCGGTTTTTCTAAGAACGGTAGTACAGTTTCTAATGAAATTTTCGATTGAAGTTATTTAGACGCTATGTTTTTTTGTCAATGTGTGTGTGATTAAAACTCCATTTTGGTTCGAAGCGAAAAGTCTTTGAATAATAAATGGCAGATCAATTATGTTGTGATCGGGTTCCAATTAAGTTGATTGTACGGCGGACGGAGCAGGCCGGGGGCGCAGGCCGGGGGCGCAGGCCGGGGGCGGAGCGCCCGTAAAAATTAACAACCCATGGTATTGGTACTATTCTAAATATTTTTACATCCAACTTTAATGTTGCTGATGGTCTAATTGGATACAAAAATAACGAACACTGTAAGTACTGTTTTACAGTTAAAACTTTAGGTACGATTTATAAGGAAGTAAAACTTATAGCAAAACGGTCTTCGGCTGCGGGTTAAATTTTGAAATCAAAGTTAAAATATCTTTATTATGTATAGGCCCCACGGAAGCACTTACACAAAAACCAAAAAGTTTGGTTCTATTTATGCCGGGTGCCACATACTTTAGTAATGATCAGCGGTGGTCTGACCTGCGAGACGTCGCGGTGAGGCTCCTCAGCAGCGACCAGCGCCAGCGTGGCGAGGGCCGACACCCACAGGGTGGCGATGAGACTGCGCATCTGAGGACAACGACGTAACAACTATGAGAAATTAAAGTAATTAAATAAATAATTGAAAATTACTAAGAATTCACTAGATTTTAGACAAAGATAGCCACAGAACTGATGTATATTTTATATTTCGCTACTATACTGCTTTCACTATTATAAATTATCGCTAAGGTCAAGACCTCGCGTTACATTAAGATTCAATAACCCTTTATGTATAAGTTTGACGCCTATGTCTGTCGATCTGTCTGTGGCATCGTCGCTCTCTAAGGAGTAGACGGATTCTAATGCGCTTTTTTAAATTAATAGATTTATAGGTACATATATTTGTTTGGTGGTAGATTAGTAGGTCGGCAGTTCCTTGCACAAGGGTGTGCAAGGATCCACCCAGGTAGGTACCACCGCAGTGTCAGATAATCTGCCGCCAAGCAGCACTGTGTAAACATTGCTGTGTTCCGGTGTGGAGGGCACTGTAGCCGGTGAAATTATCAGGCTCAAGAGACTTAATAACTAATGTCTCGGTTGGCGATCAGCAAAATACGTATTGTGACAGTCGCTTACCATCAGGCGAACATCTTGCTTGTCTTATAATTAAGTTGAATTTCAAAATAAATGTTTTGTTAATAAACTAAAAAATATATAAATACACAATGATAACTCAGTTTATAGAATGAAGTTATCCAACAAACGTTTAAGAATAGATAGTGAAAAGCAAGTGTGCATGAATGGCGTATACGAGTCATAGGAACATTTCAAAGGTTTCTAATCGGTTTAACCATGTTTGATCAAGTAATTGATGCTTCGCGACCTGACCTTGTAACCTTTACGGTATAATGTGCATTTAATACACAATGTCGCTTTCCATGTTTTATAATAACAAGTATTATACATTTTGTAGGCACTACAACAGCTAAAACTTCAATAAAAGTTATTTTCAATGCTAGCAATTCGATTTTCACGGCATTACGATTGCACTCACAGCTACTAAAAATTCAAAATGACGTTAAAGAAGAAAAATAATCACTAGTAATTAGCCACCTTTAAATATTTTTCTGCTTCATACCAAAAATTATGTACCTAGCGAAACGAACCAGGCGTACGGGGATAAGGCGAAGAGGTGACATAATTATGAATCCAATGAGATAATATGTAATAAGTATCTCAATGTAAGAATCTCTACAACCACTAATCAATATAAATACCAGACATAATATTATAAACTAGTTTACCAAGCTATCAACTTCACTGTCGTCTCTATAAAAATAAAGGTGTGAATACATGGTGCCGTGGAAATGTCAACTCGGCACGGTAAACGGGTGAATAGGTCAGGGAGCGGACACAAGCACGCTATTTATATTCACGGAGCGATACAGCCGACTCCGGATTTATATCCTACGTTGGAGGATATTCGCGGGTGTGCACTACTCGTTATTTTTGTATGAATTATGATGAAGTGCAGAAATGCAACTGGAAATATGTTCGTGAACGACATACTCTTCATGGAAATATGTCTTTAATATTAATGTTTTTTCTAGGCATATTCTGCATTACATTTAGCCTGAGCTGAGCCGAATAGTAAGACCTGATTTGCTCTGTAGGTTTTCTAATACAGTTGAATCCTTGGTCGGTTTAGCTACCACTAAAGTTCAATCAAAGGTATACTTATAAACCTCGTGACACTATCTAAAGCACCCATTTGTCACTTCTCATGACAAAATGCGTGAATAAGACATAAATAAATAAATAAATAAAAATGGCATCCTAAGCGAGACGTCGCTGAAAACTCGCACTTAAAGTAAAATGTACATATTTTCTAACAAGACTCAGAGCTAAGCGCATTTGTCACAAAGGGAGCTCATTTCTAAACAAAACGACGTAAGAAACTCAACTAAGGCCCTGGACAAAAGCTTCAGCACAATCATCTTCTAACTTAGTATTATTTATATCAAACTTTAGAATAGTTTAAAGTTGTGTATTTAGTGGCGTAGTTAATGTGATGTAAAATAATTTTAGATGAAAAGTTATCTAGTAACATAAACGGCTCGCTGTAAGCCATAAAATTGGTGAAACCCTTTTCTAATTTCACGTAAATTACTTTATGTATATTCATTGTGGCGGTAGAGAGAATTTTTAGAATAATACGATGAATTGACGACGATAATATAATTTATATTTTGTATAAAAACCATCAATGATAAACTCAAATATTTTCACACCCATATACTGTGATGATTAGCAACGGTCGAGTGATAACCTTTTTTATTACTTAATAGTAACAAATATTGCGGTTCAAGTAAATCTCAAGTGCAAATTCAGAGATCGTCGGGTGCTATTCCCAGGTCAGGCCAATTGTTCTGTCAGATACTTCAAGATAGCAGTCCGGATTTAGTTACTATGGAATCCCCTACAAATGCTCTGTAATAGACTCGATCCCTGTATGATATTTTCCATCTGTTATCGAGAAAATATGTAACGGTTCGTTAATCTTGTAAATAGTTACTTTTCATTTAGAACAGAGGTTAGAAAGTTCGACTTTCATTACCTGCGCCCGATTCAGAAGGCAATGGCATACATTACCGGTATAGTTGATTGAACAATTCGTTTCGACAGATTGGTGGTTGTTGAATGAGGGGCTATTTGTCGACAAATCGCCCCCCGGCGAGGGGCACCGGGCCACGCGTGGGCTGCCCCCCGATAGCCCCATTAATCTCATCGGAAGCTGACTCTTGTACATTTGTGTGGTGATTTCTCGGTGTTTTCGAGATTTATCTTAACGTTGTTTTGACAATATGAAAGATAGAGATAGGACGTAGTGTTTTCTAGGTCCATTTTGTCGCCAGAGTTTTATGTGTGGCGATACCTATTTGTAGAAACTTATCGTTTAATTGTTCCTATTAATTTTTATTAAATAATTTGATTCCGAATTGGACCTACATCTTGCACATGTTGAAATCTAATTTTGTACCGCACCTAATCGTATTTATTAACAAAATGTTGACGGGATTCAAACACGGCAAGAGTCGTTTGAAGTTAGCAAAAATGTGTCACTCGAAATCTAATTACAAGGATATGTTGATCTTGCCTCGCAGGTGCGATCTCGCGCTTACATGTAAACAAATTAAGCTTCCAAGTAACGGAATATTTGCTAAACCTGGAGTCGGACGCGAGGCGGCGTCGTCGTTCACTACAAACTGCCCTATTTTGGGATTTTTTAAACTCGCAAGCTCGGATGCAGGCTGGCATAATTTTCGTAATCCTACATTTATGCATGGTAGAGTTTAGCTGCATTTTTATGCTGTCATGCTGTTAAGCGAACACATTTTTTGTATATATTGAAATTCAGAATGTACTTATTTTTTATTTATCTTATCCAGAATAAAAAGAAATTTAGTGTAGTCAAAATACATAAAAAAACTATGAAAAAAACTATGAAATAAATTGATTGCAGTTTTTGAGAGCATTTTATGTCAAACTAATCTTAGTTCGTCCGATGATAATGTTAGAAATCTTTAAAACTGTAGAGTATGGAACGGATAAAACGTTTCGGTGGACTAGTAGTAGTTCTTAGAATAAATGTTCATCATGAGCTGCCGAAACACTTCCACTGCCATACAAAGGCCAAAGGCTTTGGGGATCGCAGTATAGGTGGTAGGTAATCCAATAGAAACACGCTGCTGCCCGTCTTCTCGTTCTCCCTTAGTCGCCTCTTACGGACACCCAACGGGAGAAGAAGGGAGGGTGCTATTCTTACCCGGACGGTGCGGGCGGAGTGTAGTTTTCGCGTACGCCGCCCGCACCCATATCGATAGCCTCCAGGTTATCCAGAATCGTTTCCTCCGTCGCGCCGTCGGTGCCCCGTGGTACATGCGGAACGTAGATCTGCATTCCGATTTCAGATTAGATCCCCTTCGTAAGTTCCTCAAAGAAGCGTCGAAACGCTACTTTGAATCCGCGTCACATCACGCGAACAGTTTAATCCGCGCCGCCGCCGATTACGCCCCTAGTCCTTCTGACTCGCGCCGCAGACCACGGCACGTACTGCTCGACCCTCCTGACCCCATGACGGTCCTATTGGATCGGGATGCGCCGACCCCTCCCCGACAACCGTATGCTACACTAGCTATCAGACACCGGTCTCGCCGGCGAGGCCGAAGGGTCGTACGTATGCGACCGCAACGACGTGCATCACCCCACTGAGTTTCTTGCCGGTTCTTCTCAGTGGGGGCGCGTTGTGAACCGGTGGTAAACTCAGCCCTCTCTTAAGCGACAGCCCAAGCCGAGGCCATGCCTCCCTGAGGTGCCCTTGAGCTCGTCGCTACTTCTGCCGTAAAGGCTAGAGCGCTTCAAGCGCTCGCCTCCTATTGTCCGGTAAAGCTGCAATGGCCATCTGCGGCCAACAGCGTCTATCATTCCCCAAAAAAAAAACAAAAAAAAAAACAAAAAAAAAAAACCCGGACGCTACGGGTAACAGGAACTAATGTTGGACAAAATAAAAAAAATAACAATGTTCATTTCAAAAGTTACTTGGTTGTTAATTTTACGTGATAAAAGAATTGATTAATTAATACGGTTAATTTTATGTGTATGCAATTATGTAGCTACCGACGCGTGCCCCTTTTTACCAAGTTTGTATCTTCCAGTGTATTGAAAAACTCATACATCGTATTAATACAAGTTAGTAAAATGCGCAGTTCGAATAATGGGCCGCGAAGTAGGGCGGGCGCGGTCACCGGCCGCTTCCGGCCGCCGGGGCTCGCATTGTCCCCGTGTAAACACTATGCACCATGCCTGATTACTTCACACCTCCGTCATTAAATAAATTAAGTGTAGTGTGCAGGTGTATTTTTTAGTAAAATAATGTCCCCACCGCTAGTGTTACTCTCTTGAAGGCGGAAGGCGCCCCTACTGCTGACGACACCATTTTTTATCGGGTGGTCCTATTGTGTCGTCACCAATTTTCGAACAGGTAACGGTAAGAAGTATCGTATATTCTACGTAACCTTATACGTAATTTAATTTGCCATAAGACCGAAAATTGTAAGTCATTCTCTAAAGATCTGTTGTAAGTCTTTTAAGTAAGTCTTTTGTAAGTCTACATACATTTCTTATTAGGTAATTACTTACTTCAAAAATACCAGAAATTGTGTCAGGGTGTTAATGCTTTATTTCCTACATTTTAATTTCATACATTTTTAATACTTTCTGCTATAGGTACTGTTCTAAAATGTATGGGAAAAATTCACGGTGGCTGGAAAGTTTATTAGCAAACTCGTGGTACTTTGGTTATCGAACTGTGATATCGTTTATTTCGTATACATTTGTATATATACTTAGTTGTTTGTTCCCGCGTTTCATTGTGAATGGTGGAGTGGGAGGGAGTTTAATTGATAAAAGTTATTCTCGCAGTTCGTACGTGCTACGTGTTTCCAATGTGCATAAAATTTATTGAATCGGCAGACTATCACGCGTTTAACTTCCTGTATGGATAGACAGAAGTGTGCATTGTACTCTTGTTCTGCAGGGGGTACATTATCAGACAGTGAAGTGGTAAGTACTTACCTAGTTGTACCACCTTGTATTTCTATAATTTTGATGTGTTGGGAGTAATATATTTATATTTGATTTTACTTTATTTAAACGACTGTCAAGGTAACGGACAATAGCTGTAAACTTTATACCTATGAAATTATACACAATAGTATAGTTTCAATATTGGGTCCAATCCTTGAAACTAAACTCCAAATATAGTATTGTCTACGCACGTGTTCAGTGTTGTTACAGAAATAGTTCAAAACTTGTCCCACACAGCGCGATATCTTCATATAAACTAAATCTATTAGTGAAATGGTTACACAAAGATTGGATCTGGTTCGATATCAGTTATTAAATTTTACTAACTTTGTAACTACGCGAGTTTCAGAGATATAATCACACACACGGTTCTCCCAGCCATAAACACGCAACGCACCTATCGATATTGCTGTAGAAAAGCCACAGACGAATAGTTGGTCACTGAGAGAACTCAATAATACGTGGCCAGACCTGGGAATTTAGCCCAGGGCCTCGTAACCATCGCGACCACAGATCGCAACGCTGCGGCTCTAACTTTCCCCGTTTGTAATAATGAGCGTAGCGATAACATGTGCTGTTATTTCCGAATACAAAACTATAGTCTTATGATATTTTAATAGCTAGTAAAGATCTTTATATGTACAAACTTATTTTTAAAGCAACACTCAATTTTATGAAAATCGTTCGAGTGTTTTATAAATTGTATATAGTCAATTGATGTTAGAATTCCAATCATTTCAGAGGCATTGACGTGGCTTGTCGTGGCGGTGGAATAAGCGCCAATGCGAACTGTCTTGCGGCAAAATGTGACGACGACAAAGAGCAACGCCGGTACGACGCGACGACGGAAGTATTGCATATTATATGTGTGGCAATGACAGCTTGTATTTAAATACGTGTATTTTACTGATACAGAGCCAGGTAACAGTCGACGGCAGGTGAAATATTGAAGAATCCTAATGAAGTTGCTAAATAATCCACAGATATACAAATCGAAAGTGGCTGTGCTGCTCTTGGACTAGTCACGCATTTTAGGATCAAACGTGTTCCATCCGACAGTGAAGTCAGGATTGAGAGGAAATATGTTGTTTTATATATGAAATGAGCAGCACATTCGACTGATGGTAAGCGTCATGCCGCTCGTTACCTCATACTTTATAGGGCTTTATTAAGTCTTTTAGCCTGGTAAATTAAGTCGGGTCTTGCTACAGTGCCTTTTACATCGGAATACAGCAGCAAAGAAGACCAGGCGCTGCTGCCCAGCAGCGTCTTTCTTGATGATGATCCGGTGGTATATACCTAAATGGTCTTTTCTCTACAAACCAGCCACAATTGATGGCTAAATGGCTTGACTATGTGTAAAGACTTTCTACGTCATAAAAAGCCCATATCACCGTGACTCACTGCCCGCGGAATCAGCAGACGGTGGGGTGTTTCCGGTTAAGCGAGCCTGAGATTAAGAGTAAATTGAGCCACAACACAGGGCTGTCACGTCTTTGTAGATGAGTAATACATTTGTCGATTAACAATGTAATTATGCACCCTATCACTAAATAACATCTTTTGTTAGGTCATATGGACTTCAAAAAATCAAGACCATCTTAAATTATTGTTATGTACTTACTTTGACTAAATTTATCATAAAATAACTCCCGCGGCATGGCTCACTTTTAAATAAATTCTTCCATGGATATCTAATTCCGAATTCTGCAGCGATGACAGCTAATAAAAAATCACCTTTATATTAAAGAAATGCTTCAAAAGCACTTCAACCCTGACAGGGACAGCCACTCGGGTTAGGAGTGCCATTCGTCCACTACATTACATCGAATGGTACAGCTAATGAGACAACTCCGTGAGTGGCTGGACTTGAGACGAGACAAGACGAGCGCTCAGACAGCCGTATGGCTTATTGGCTTCCAATTTATATGGTGTTTCTAAAATCGGATGTTCGTGATCTTTTTAGATTTCTAAAAAGTTGCGACAGGTTTATTTGAGACATTTTTATTTTTCGGTGCGTGTTTCAATCGGATTTTATATATTGTACGGATTTAGTATGACTTATATAGGGACATTGTATGTCTCAAAGTTTACTAGGTGGTAGGTTCCTTGTACTATAGAAGCCGTACAGGTAGGTACAACTGCAGTGTCAGATAAACTGCCGCCACGCAGCAGTGTGTAAGAATTGCTGGGTTCCGGTGTGAAGGGCACTGTAGCTGGTGAAATTACTGGACGCACTTAATATCTAATGTCTTAAGGGTCAGCAACGCGCTAGTGATTCTTCTGGTGGTGCTAGCGACTAGGCTGCGGTGGCTGCTTACCATCAGGCGGGCCACATGTTTGTTTAACAGATTGGTAGTATAGCAGTAAGTTATTGTTTTTAATTTTGTATCTCAATCAATTACAATCCTTCCGGAGTTATCAAAGTTTCCTTTTGAAAATATCCGCTATCGTTTAGAAGCTCAACTGGGGATTTGACTTTTAAAATACAGTGTTACAAGAAATTGAATGGCTAGTTCACGTTTTTCTAGATAATATGTTAGATCTGTACCAAAAAAAAATGTTAAAATCTTTTAAAACCAGCTCTACAAAATTAAGACGCTGGTCCGACGGACCGGACCACTTCGCGTTCTTCGTAGGTATTTGCACAAACTTCACCAAGGGTCGAGTGTGGTCGCGCCGGGTATATAATGTACCATTTAATTTACTGCTTGCCTGACAGCTAATTTATAAGCTTAGAACTCAGTTGCGGTAAAGACTTCGCATATTGTAGAATGTTACAAGTGTTTTTAACGGTACCAAGCTTTTAGAATGTCGTTAACCTCAGAGATCCTACACAGATATATTATAAATACTGACTTTTTAGATCTTGAATTATGAAGTTAACATTGTAAAATGTTGCTACGAGTATACCGAATCGTGTTCCAAAGGCGATCAGATTTCACGAATTATATTACAATGGACGAATACGTTTAAAAAGGTCCTTTAATTAGTGATTCAAGATTGGTTTTGTTCATTTAGTCAGTGAGTTAAAAAGAGGACAATTATTAAAAAGATCTGGGAGTTTTTGTGTATCAAGTGCCTAGATTGTATATTAAATTATGCGTTGTAGGTGCCCCAAAAAGGACCATGCCCATTTGTGCCCCAGAAATGCCCAGATAAAGTATATTACAAGATTATTGTTACTTTTAAATCATATGAAGCACTGGATAAAAGCCAAAAAAACATAAGACGTTCTGTTGACATTGCAGTACCAGTGTATCTAACCAAATTGTTTTCACATACATATTGACACTAAACAATGGACACAGACTAGATAATTCCAAATAACTGACATGTTTATCTGATAACATACAGATAAGTATATAAAAGAACACGGATCTGGCTTAGCTTATGTGATGATGATCAGGAAGTTCATAGTAAAAAACTAATAACAATGCTGTCTGTAAAACGATAAAATTTATAATAAACCAGTAGGAGGTTATCATGTTTAATGTCCAATATCTTTTGAACCGGTGCTTTATATGACATTATAATATACTGCTTTACATATTATCTGATAACATACAGTTAAGTATATAAAAGAACACAGATCTGACTTAGCTTATGTGATGATCATGAAGTTCCTAGTGAAAAACTAACAGCAATGCTGTCTGTAAACGATAAAATGTATAAAAAACCAGTAGGAAGTTATCATGTTTAACGTCCAATATCTTTTGAACCGGTGCTTTATATGACATTAAATCTAGTTATCATATAAATACTGTTAAATAATTATTATATGACATAGAGCTGCAATTTGGGCATTTCATAGCATTTCTGACTTTCAGCTCCATACTAATATGGGCACGGTCCTTTCCAAAGTGTAAAGATTAGCACAATCCGCATCCAATATTAGATGAATAATCTATTTCCAATCTTGTATAAGTACGTATCTCCGGATCAATGAAAGATCCGCACGGTATCGACTTGGCGGATGTAAACGTTTCAACAGGGTGGGAAAGACCCCGATCCATTGATAACACACTGAGCCACGATAAGGCAGGGTTGACAGTTGGTATTACAGTGTTTGTACCAGTTTCGATTGCCTTTTAGATGAGCACGGAGGGCTCGCTGGCCGAAGATGATTGCGTTATTATAAGATGAACAGATTGCTTGTTGGTTTAGAAGTATATCATCTTCTTAACTTATTATGGTGTTTTCTTTCTATCCTACATACTATGGGGTTGCTATGTTCAGGATTATGTGGGTACTTGTTTTCTTTCTATCCTACATACTATGGGGTTGCTATGTTCAGGATTATGTGGGTACTTGTTTTTTTAGCAGCTTAGTGACGAGGTAAGCAACCTTAATAGACAATTTAGTTATTAAGCTTGTTGAGCTCAGTAACTTCTTCAGCAGTTCTCATACCGAAACGCAGCATTCTTTACTTCTACAAAAATAAACGTGTGCCACGCCTGGGCAAATTTCTTCAAAATTCAGTCCATCTCTACCTTTGGCCAAGTACAACATACTAACCAAGGTGTCTACTCGTCAAGCCTGTTGCACTTTAGCTTTGCATATTTTAGTTCCTATCCTGTTTTAATGTCTCTATGATAAGGGAGCGACCTGTTATATCACGTCTCTTAGTTGAATAAAAATACTTTAGGCTAATTATAACTATTTCAAATAATATTTTTTACCATTAACTAATGTGCATAATTTTAGCTAATATACCATTGACTAACATTCAAAAGATATCAACATAACCATTAATATACATTAAATGGGCCATTTCACTTATCGAAACTGCATAATTTTTCGTTATTTGTTTTTTTTTAAATATTAGGTAAATGTTATTTATATGGTAAATCGCCCTCTAATCCACGTTGCAACATCCTTAGTTTAGACGGACGACATCAGTAGGATCCCGGACAAATTGATTTCTCACGAATACTCGAGTTGAATCAATTTTAAATCGATACTTTAGTCGACTCTGCCGGTGTTTGCGCGCAGTTGATTCTATTTCGTCGCTGGAATTACGGCGAAGGAATTTGTTTTAGTGTTGAAATTAAATTATAGTAGCGTTTTAAAATCGTTTCTTTTTAACTTGACACTAGATTCGTAAGCGGAGGTGAGATTAATATATCAGTACATATATTGTAGACAACTTTTGGAGTCAAAATTATGTATCCAACTTTTTCATGCCACTCAGAACGTAACCCTCTCTTTGTTACATATCTATTAGAAGTTAGAACACCTGTAGTGGTCTAGCTAGGTATGTAGCATGTATCAACCATGTTTGCTTTACCATCCTCGATTGCAGCACCGCTTTCCACAACATGGGACTGCATTCAAGCATTGGCTTTTGTTGAATAAACTACCGAGTTGTCACAAACCACTGGGGTTTATTTTTTTGACAAAAACTTTCTTCATATAACAGTCGACATCATTTTATTAGACCAGCTCAAGTTTGAACCTAATATATTCATAGAATATATACCCTGTTTTTATTCATACATTTATTGTTACGATTTTGATCTTCTAAAGAAAAACAGGGTATAAGTATATACATATCTTCTTTGTTTTATCGTCATTACCAATAAAGCAGCATCTGATCATAGAAGATTTAATGTAATCATAAGCTCACCATGAATCACGAGTGTGGTTAAAATAGCGTCACAGAGCGGTCCGCCCGCCCGCCGGCTGCGTGGCCGTGTGGCCGCGTAGCCGCGTGGCCGCGTGGCCGCGCGGCTGCAAGTCGGTCGATAATGCATAAATAGGATATCAATGCGATGACCTGAGCTAGCACCAGCCTCACTTGAACTATCTTTATTTATTCTAATATGACAAACCAACCTATGACCAGTTTATGTGAGGAAACCTGCATGTCTGAGAAAGTCTAACTAGCTCTCGAATGACGTGTGAAGTCCGCCAACCCGCACTTGGCCAGCGTGGTGGACTATGCCCTAAGCCCCCTCATCTTGAGGGGAGCCCCGTGACCAGCAGTGGGACATAAACAAGGGCTGATATTATTTATTGACAAACCAACATGAAGTTAGCCGGATGCTAAACAGTTACCTTTAAATGATGTTGCTAACGAAATATTTTCGGTTCTGACCGTCATTTGTTTTCTCGTAACGACATAACCAGAAATAAAAGGGCCATTGTAGAATGGTAATCAATTGAAGAGCGTATAATATAACGAGGGATTTAGAATAGTTTAAATTTGTGCACAATTGTATATACTTCCTACTAAACGTCATATCTAATTAGAACCTACGTTTGTTTCTTTAAGTAGTTAAACACAAGTTTTTTATTATACGATGGTAAGTAGTCACCGCAACCTATACACGCTAGCAACACCAGAAGAATCACTAGCGCGTTGCGGACACGACAAGACATTAGGTAATAAGTCTTTTGTGACCGGTAATTGCACCAGCTACAGTGCCCTTCACACCGGAACACAGCATTGTTTACACACTGCTGCTTGGCGGAAGAAGCAAAGTTGCTTGGAAACAAGTACCTTTTATAAAAAATAAAAAACAAGTATCTATTAACTTCAGTTCTACCAACTTCGGTGTACGTCAGAGGCCACAACACTCTGGTCCCTGTGTGATCTCATTAGCTGTGACGTAGATATTATAGAAGTAACAACACCTGGCGATATTTATAGCCAGAAACGGCCTATAAACTGTAAGGTCCCATACAATATGCGACAGGTCACTTAGCGGATACATATGGAAATTGAACTTCAACTAATTTTATTGAGAGTTATTTCAGTTTGTCGATTCGATATTTGAGATTTTTGGCCTGAAACAGAGACTAGTGACTGTCTGTCTTATATTCACGAATATAGATTTTAATCAAACTCTACATCTCCGGGTTTTAATTTGCGACATTCATTATAGAAGTCTTAATGCCTTATGTCGTTAAAACAAGAAACAATTTGAGTAGGTACTTCATAACCAGACAATATACTGGGGATTCAAAATAATATTCAGAAATACCCTACAAAATGCACGGTTAGTCTCGATGCTCTACAATAGAATAGTAAGTATATTATGATACAAGTGAGCTAAGTTGCTCATTACACACGAGGCTGTGGGTTGCAGCTCGAGCCGTAGGCGAGGGAGTAATCAGCCGAGGGTGTAATGCGCAGAGCTCACGAGTTTCATACGACGTTTTTCAACATATTTACGAGGAAAAGCGACAAATACGATAAAAACAAATGAAGATTATGATTAGGACATGGCGCGCGCGTTTTTTTTCACGCGCCCATTTTAAGGTGAGTGAACATACAGCCTACTTTAAAATTATAATTTTAAGTTATAAAATGTAAATATTTTATAACAAATTATTGTTAATTATGAATAATTTGATAACAACAAATGTTTGTTACCGCAGTTGTACCGCAGTGCCTAAAGACGAAGGTTTTTAACCAGTGTGTGTTGCCAGTGATGACATATGGTACTGAGACGTGGTCCCTAACTGTTGGCCTTTTGGATAAGCTCAGAGTCACACAACGAGCTATGGAGAGAGCTATGCTCGGAGTTTCTTTGCGCGACAGAATCCGAAATGAGGAGATTGAGAAGAACCAAGGTCACCGACATAGCTCTTAAAATCTGCAAGTTGAAGTGGCAATGGGCAGGCCACATCGCTCGGCGAACCGATAACCGCTGGGGAAGAAAGGTTCTCGAGTGGCGACCACGAACCGGAAGACGCAGCGTAGGTAGGCCTCCCACTAGGTGGACAGACGACATTGTGCGCGTCGCAGGTAACCGGTGGATGCAAATAGCCAATTGTCGTTCATTGTGGCGTTCGAAGGGGGAGGCCTATGTTCAGCAGTGGACGTCTTCCGGCTGGTGATGATGATGATGATGAAATGTTTGTTTGAGTTAATTATGGACGAGCAGATTTATTTATTCCAAACTGTATATGGATTTTCAGCGGCACAAACCGTATTCCATGTTTTAAAAAAATGTATTGCCTGGTTAAATTAAGATTGCTCTGTTTACTCGAATACAACTTGCAGAAAGATACTAGAGCTAGGTTTATAGCTCTAAAAGCGATGTAATCTCTCACTTTACGAGCAAGTGTGTTGAAAATTTCATTAGGATCTAGGCTGATCTCTTTGTTAACTTTCTTAGCATTTTAATACCTAACTACTTAATTAAAGTACTTTCCGAAGCAATTTATTTTATTCGACGATTGCCATCTTGTCAAAGTTAAGATGCTTTATGTATTTAGGAAACAACTACAACCGGATGTAATTGCGGTCTTCATCATGTAATTTATTGTAGAGGGTTTGTCTTCCAAAATCAGGTTTTCTCTTATTTTAATCATTAATATTGGTAAACTAACTGACTCGCCTTAGAACTTCTAAGACGAGTCAAAAAATCCCAAGACCTTGGACATATTCTTAAACATGACCGATACCATCTTCTTCAGTTTATTACGGGGTGTAACACTAAGGGGAAAAGACTACTCGGAAGACGCAACTTATCGTGGCGCTCCATATCATGGAGCACCTATTCCCCTTATCAAGGGACCGCTCTAGGTTTGAGGAGCTAACGACCAACCTTCAGTAGTGAAGAGGCACCTCAAGATAAAAAAGAAGAAACTAACTGACTATAAGGCTCAATTCACACTAAGATGGCAGTGGCCGGCAGCGCACTTTCAGTGTGAAAGAATTTTAAACTTTATCTACAGTAAGTAACAGACCAGTATCGCTTGAAAAATAATGATAGAATGTAAGGTAAGTTCGTTTGAAAAAAAAAGAAAAAAAAAAAAAAGTCTTGTCCGGTGAAGCTGTAATGGCCATCTGCGGCCAACAGTACTACTCATACAAAAAAAAAAAAAAAAAAAAAAAAAGATTGAAAAATGAGGCGCGCGGGAGGCCACAGGAAGGCGCGAGCGGCTTCAAGAGGCGCCGCGCTTTTCAAGCGATAGTGGTCCGTTACGTATTGTAGATAAAGTTTAAAATTCTTTCACACCGAAAGTGCGCTGCCGGCCGCTACCATCTTGGTATGAATTGAGTCTAAAGGTTACACAATAATTACACAGCAATCACGAAATGTATAGAATGTTACGTTGTGTAATCATGACTAGAGGTTTAACACAATCACCGCGGTTGTGGAGGGCCCGCCCCCGAAGGGCTGCCAACTTCATATCATCAATAAATGTTAAATTTACGTTAGTTAGAGCATAGTTTCAAAGTCAAACTTTTAAAACATTAAGCAGTTTTAACGCATAGTTCAGGATCCACTGGCCACGTCCTAAATAGTTGGGATCGCGGCAATGAGAATTGGTTTTGTAACTTATAAACAATACGATGACGCGGGTGTTCGTTTAGTGAAATATAAACTAGGTAATTAATATTTATAATATATTTACAATTACAATAAAATTACTGAATGGGTATATAACCACATACCCAATGATATCATTGGGTTATACTTTTACGAATGAACTTGTGGATCAAATAGTTCCTTTTGTCGCTTCTTGTAACATAAGTTGCAATTAATTCATAATGAATTTAAAAAAATAGAAAAGAGACTAACTGCTAACAAAAGCTGTTGACTATTTAGAATAATAATAAATTGAATATAGATCTACTAACAAAAATTTCGGCTCAGTCTTGAGCTAAATCTTTTTCAAATAAAATTAAGAGAAACACAACTTGCAGTAAAAAGGACAGGACCTTTATACTTCGGACACGACGCCGCTTTATAAGTGAGCCATTCCTCCAAGTATTAAGATATGGCTTCTTGGGCACTATTCACAGTACCTACACCGATTGACTTACGAAATAATAACGAAATGGCAACACGTACGACCTAAGCGACGTGTGACATCCGCACCACCTGTGCCTACGCCGTCTGGGATACAGCGCCGTGATTATATGTCACTCTCACGTGATTATATGTAACAGCTCTCGGAAATATACCTCAGGCTAGTCGTTCCTGATGGTTTGAGCAGCAGAGCTGGTGAGAGTATCCACAATGAGTACGGCACATCAACTGTCAGTACAATTTCATAGATTTTATAGCCGCAACCCACGATTCCGTTAAAAACTGACCACTAACAATTGCGCCATCCATTTAAATATGCGTTGCTGAAATGGTGGCAAAAGACAAATTAAAACAAAATCGAGCCCCGAACCCTCTACCGTCCACCGTCCCGCCTAGACATGAACGCCACCCAATTTGTTTTTTACTAGACCTTTGAAAGCCCACGAGGGGACGTATCACCAATGTTGAGAAATACTAAGGGATCAGCTAAGTTCTAATACGTATTGAAATACGATAATAAATAAGCGATATCTCGAGGCACTCGGTGCTAAATCGGATTAGACAAACAATTTGTATCGTGTAAGACAATGGGCCGTAATCCGCGCCCGCTGCGCTGCCAGGGCTGCCACAGCCACCACTCACACAAATTTAATTGAGCTTATGTTCAAAACGGTATTGTGTGATTGTGGAATTTGGCTGTCAACGACAAACGACATTGAAATTAACTTTCTAAAGATTGGAATAGGTAGTAAACAGCTGGGCAGACGTAAGTTACCGTCAGAGAGACGTTATACCGTCCTAGTCAGTAACAACTAACTACTTTTTTACAGTAGGAAAAACTATTTAAAAAAAAATAAAAACCGACTTCAAAGTAAATTATCTAAAAAGCATAAAATAACGAAAATATTATTGAAGTTGGTGTTAGCGTACCTGCTGTGTATATTCTGCACCAACTTCAATAATATTTTCGTTATTTTATGCTTTTTAGATAATTTACTTTGAAGTCGGTTTTTATTTTTTTTTAAATAGTTTATTTAACACTTTTTAGTGACTTATTTTACCAAGATAGGTATCAGCACTATCACGCAACTCGAACGTCTACATTACAGTAACTTACTGAAAACATAAAAAGTTTATATCTCTTAAACTATTGGACCGATTTTGATGAAACTTGTACTCTACCCTAAGTTGAAAAATACTCTAACTATTGCAAAAAGAATTTTCGAAATCGGACTTGTAGTTTCTGAGAAATCCGCGGACAAACCTACATACATACATACATACACTCGTGAAATTTGGTAAATTTGTTTAGAAGCCCACATAGACTAACATATATGAATATTACGCATTTCTATTAATATTACATACATACGCGTCGAATACAGAACCTCCTTTTTTGAAGTCGGTTAAAAATGAGTTTCATGGATTTTGTCGGACAACCCTACGTCCCCTTTATTCGGGTGACCCGCAAGGAATCTCCGGACTAATATCGAGTTAATAGCGATAATCGAATACACTCGATTATCGGCTCAAAGCGATTAGCGATCGGTCGCGGCCGACGCGCCGGCTAAATTAATTTAACTTTTACCAATTTACAAGTACTGCGATGTACCGCGCGGTTGTTGCGAAGAATCCGTTTGAGGGTTTACTTCGCTTCGTAACAAATGAGAGACGCCTTCGGCGGGTTAAGTAATGATTGCATAAGAAAAAGAATTTGTTTTGGCTTGGCTTTTAATTTGAATAGCATTTAAATCATTAGAAAATAGCAGTACCTACCAACAAATGAAATAAAAAATCTCTGTAATTTTTGAAAGAGCTTCAATTTGTTAGGGCAAGAGTATAAAATTTTTGATGCAAAATTGACGAAATAATTAGAAAAGATTACTTACTGCTCAAATGTTAGGCAATCGTGGCCTACCTTCAGGAACTCTTCGAAGTGTCAACAACGGGGTTAAGGGCTGGGGTATGCACTGTAAGATGGTCGAAGTGTATTCCGTCTAATTTTCTAAAGTTGTCTATCGTTGTCTGTCCAAGGGTTAAGTTAGGAGTCAGAATCATCCTTTGGAGTCGCTGGACGATCGGGGTGTGGGCTCTTAGAACGTCCATCGAGTACGGCGGCGACTCCGAGGAGGACGGTGGCGGGGATGCGACCCCCGTCCCCATGAGCACCGTGTCAGGTTCCCGGTGGGCTACAATGCGCCCCCCGGCGGCGGGATCAAAAGCAAGACACTGAAGGGCCCCTGGTACAGATCCCACCGGAGAGACCTGGGTCTCATGTGCCGATGTGACAGCCGCGGGGGTTTTCGTGGGTAAGAATTCCACATACCCCGGTCGAGCCCCAACTCCCGGGGATCGTTTGAAGATATCCGCCACGTCAAAAAAGAAAGGAGTCAGAATCATGAAGCAAAATAAACATGTTTTTCTGTCTACCCCTTGAGGGACTTGCCGATGGGTGAGTATAATTTTATCACGCCCGTTATAATAAATCCTGAACATCGTCCAATGCGTTATCGAGTAAATGATGTTACATCCAACCCTCAGCTTGTGTGCAGATAACCGCGGGGACAGGACAATAAACATCATTTACTCTACTTACGGATTCTTGTTTATTGATAACAGTACAGCCGGGATGGATTCTTACTTGCAAAGAAAGAATTACATTGATAAGTAAAGGAAATGTTATTATGAAGATTTAGGAGGCTTTATTTGAGATATGAAGGTCTTTTTCTTTAGACTTCGCTATCCAATCGAATAGTAAGTGGCGATGAAGCCTTAGGTGGTAGAGCACCAGCTAATTAACAGCCCAAGAATTATCGCTATTTGCCAACAGAAAAGGGGGTGAACGACGCTCCATCAGCCGCCAGCATAATACATATCTAGCTAGCTATCGTCTTAGATTCACCGCAGTAATGAATCCAGGAACTTCCCCAGTCGGGCTGAATTCTTAAATTTGTTTAGATTTATCATCATCATCACTAGCCGGAAGACGTTCATTGCTAAACATAGGCCTCCCCTTTCGAACGCCACAATGAACGACAATTGACTGTTTGCATCACCCGGTTACCTGCGACGCGCACAAAGTCGCAAGTCCACCTAGTATGAAGCCTGCCTATACTGCGTTGAATATTGAAAGCCTTTTTTCCCCAACGGTTATCGGTTCTTCGAGCTACGTGGCCTGCCCATTGCCATTTCAACTTGCAGAATCTGAAGGCTATGTCGGTGACTTTAGTTCTTCGGCGAATCTTCTCATAGGAATTATTTTTACTAATAAAATCTGCCTGGGTCTGTGTTTGTGGATCACTAAAGCGTCGTATGCAGGGAAAGTTCTCCCAGCAGTTTAACTTTAATGAGTTGAACAAAGAAATTAGCAGCAACTTGTTGTTTATAGTTGCACTAATCAATAGATTAATTAGTGAACTTGTGCTCTACGGCGCGACTCTAGGGCAACTTCGACACCTCCGCCTGTTTCTATTAACTATGTTGAGCAGTTTCTCAATGAGTTTTTATTAGAGAATATTTTAAACGTATTAAGACTTTGTTTGTCTAAAGGTTTAAAGAGTTTCATAGATGTGGATATTTTAAATTATAAATTGAAGTTGAGGGTGTAATATTTGTAAATAGGGTTGAGGTCCAGTAAGAAAATGATGAGATTATTATCTTCAACCCAATGAGAACCTAAATAAATAGAAAATATTCCTAAAATAAAGCGAGGGTTGGCCAAACTTTTTATGCAAGGAGAACTTTGTTTAAGTACAGAGAGAATACGACCTCTACATATATGTATAGTATACGTATTGTATTGCAGCCCTATTCAGACTTGGTTATTCACAAATACGTTATGTATTTTTTTTTATATCGGAGTTTTGATTACGCAAAAAGATTCGAACTCTAAATATCTGATCGTTTGGCTGCGCCGGGGGCTATTATCATATTTGTACTTATGTCCCGGTTCGGCCTTGGTCAAAAAAATGTTTTTTTAACTTGAAGTAACTTTTTCATGGGGTTGGATTTTTTCACGGAGCGAGTTTAGGGTCGGGTGAGATCATTGTGATTGAAACGTTTTCCAGTTATAAACATTGCTGCGTTTCGCCGTGAAAAGCATTGCAACGGAAAATATTGCTCGTGTTTTGTTTGAAATGGGCTCATAAGTCGTAATAACTAAAGTCTCAAATGGTACAAAAAAGGAATTATAGCACCCTCCCATCTTCTTCCGTTTGATGTCCGTAAGAGGCGACTAAGGGAAAACATTTTTAAATGTACTCCATGCCATTTAGTTTCAACTTTGATCACTAGATGGAGACCCTTTAGCTGATGTTGTCAGGTTGTCAGACTGGATAATTTCATTAGGTTAGCTAAACTTTGTCCACAAACTTTGAAATATCGAATGTAAGCGAGTTCAGACTCTTCTTATTACGTCCTCTTTGGGCAATCCCATTCCTTAGGGGAAGACCTTTGCTCAGCAGTCTTTCGGCTGCTGATGATGATGAGTAAAATTAACTGTCAATTATCTCAGTCGTTTTGTCGCTAACCTGTGGCTAACCTGTGGCCGATAAAGACACTGCAAATGCGTTTTCAGCTTCAATGGTAAACAAGATAGCTGCACACATGGCGGTCTTACGCTGACTTTTTTTATAATTTCTCAGGTTCAACGCGATATTTTGTTGCCGTTAGTGGTTAAATCTTTCGATTAAAGCTTTATAGTATATGGATTGGTGTTGCTAGACTGGGTTCTGACTATTATTTAATATCATAGTCGCGAATCGATGGAACCCAATAATTTATTCAAAGCAGCTAAATCGATCGGCGAGGTGGGGGCGACGCGACGTCCCAGACCAGGACATTGGCGGTTAATAAAAATAGCCATGCTATTTTTGTACCTTAGTGTTAATGCTTTCATGACGCATGTTCACCTAAACATCCGAGTTATGATGCTATTTAGTAATACAGTAAACTAATAACTGAAGACAAATATTGACGACAGTTGAGGAACTCATAATCCGAATCTAACAAAGTGGGATTAAAAAACAACGTGTCCAAAACTAAAATATTGAGCAACATCCCGGGTACCAACAAATACTAGTTGAAATAGTTCTAGTTGCGGCGATGTGGTCCGCCACCCATCACGTCTCGTTTCTCACGGGGGCGAAAAGCGGCCCATGGGCTCTGCCTACCCCTACAGGAAAAGACAAGAATATATATGGTGTATGTATGTAAATAATTCCAAATTACATTTTTTTTTCATGGGGGAAACCTTCAAAACTTCCCCGGGAGCTGTGGGGTTCGACCGGGGTATGTGGGATTCTTACCCACTAAACCCCCGCAGCTGTCGTATCGGCACATGAGAGGGGACCCCAGGGCTCTCCGGTGGGATCTGCACCCTCAGTGCCTTGCTTTTGAGCCCGCCGCCGGGGGGCGCATTGTAGCCCCCCGGGAACCTGTCACGGTGCTCACGGGGACGGGGGTCGCAACCCCACCGCCGTCCTCCTCGGTATGGCTGCCGTACTCAATGGACGTCCTAGGGCCCACACCCCGAACGTCCAGCGACTCCGAAGGAGAGGTGCCCTCTCTCTATCTTAACTCTAAGAGGGCACCTATTATCGATCTTATTAGTATCCCCTGCGTAGTTGGCTGAACTGTTTGAATATATAGCCGGGAGGCTATGCCGTGTCAGTCAAGCGGCATATTTACTTATTTAGTTTACTTAGCTAGAATATGTTCTAATTAATATATAAGACCACGTTAAAATGTCGACTGTTAGCACAGCTGCCACCTTTTAAATATAATTAGCCATTAATGTTTCGGAGACGTCGGTCATAAGACAGTGCGAACGAACGGTGCATGTGTCAGAACATATTATTATGAAACTGTCGATATTATTCAGATTAACTAATTAAGGTAAGTGACTAAACATTCTGTTATACATCTGTTATCTGTGAACATATTTGTTATAAAATCGCCCCGCCGCACAGCGAGACAGGTTGTACAATGTTTTATAGATAGACAATGTTTTATAGACAGACAATGTTTTATAGACAGACAATGTTTTATAGACAGGTAGTCGTTGCCGTAAACCCCACGCGTGGCAGGTGTCTTGCGGATCGCAGTATGTATAGGTGGTAGGTAATCCTGTAGAAAGACGCTGCTGCCCGTCTTCTTGTTATCCCTTGTCGCTTCTTACGGACTTATACCGCGATATAATCCATAAAATTAGTTTCAATGTGTAACTAATCGCGTAAATATCAGAAATCATTAACTTTTCGGTCGATTATATGGTACTTATACGGAAAAGCTAAACTATTAAATTGGTAACAATTTAATTCATATAGGTAAGTGGATCCGTATACGAGTACAAATAATATAATACCAGGTAAAGCAATTATTGGTCAGGAGGCTAGGGTCAAATATATTTGCTCGACTTTATCTAATAAATCGCAATTACTGCGTCATATTTATCTGATTTGATCGAGTTGGGCGAAACCTTCGCTATGCCCACAAACTCGAAGTGATTGTAGAGTAGACCCGCCCGATTATAATATCTTCGATATTTAAGTCTTTGAGACTAGAATAAATAAATTCGCAATTAGTTAGGTATGTGCGTCTTACATTCCATTAAGTAGTCAAGCTTGTTATTTAAAGACCAAAATCGGTAGGGTTTTATTATTAAGTACTTTTGTTTCAATAACCTAGTGACGAGACAAGCAAGACAAAATATCCGACACTGCAGTGGTACAGATATACTATTCTTATCTATGCCTACCTGGACGTACCACCTAGTAATTTGTATGTAGCTAATTTACTAGTGTGTGTAGTAACGTGTGTGTGGTGTAAACCATAGATAAGAGTATATTACTTAGAAAGTGTAAACTAGTTCATATGTAATATGTACTTAGTAGTTATTAGTAGTTTCTAAGATACAGATTTTCCAAACAGGTTTTATAAAAATATATTACCACTAGCTGACCCGTGCAGCTCCGCCCGCGCTTTTATTACATTTTGCTCCCCTTTTCACCCTCCTCCCTAGATTTATCTCTCTCCATATCTCTCTCTCTTATAAAAAAAATCTAATTATATGCTCTTTCTCTCCTCTCTCTTTCCCCCTCCCGCTTCGGTTTCCGTCACACTCCCTCTCTTCCTACCCTGTTATCCCCTCTCTGAACCCTCTCCCCCTCTCTCTTCTACGAACTTGCTCCTTCTCACTCCCCCCTTACTCCACCTAACTCCCCTGATCCCTCACCCCATCGCCCCCTTCTCGAATCCCCTCTCCCTCTTTCTCCTCTCGTGCACCCTCCTCTCGTTCTATATATCCTCGTCAATCATGGTATCAGCGGCATTAAATATACTTTATGACCTATTCTCAGACCTCCCCGATATGCACACATAATTTCATACATATCGGTTCACCCATCTATTTAATGACCTTGCCTTATGTAGCTTATATTAACCTTAACCTAGCGGTATGAAATATACTGTATGACCTATTCTCAGACCTACCCGATATGCACACTTTCATACAAATCGGTTCACCCATCTATTTAATGACCTTACCTAACGTTGCTTAACCTTAACCTACCGGGATAAAAAGTATCCTATGTCCGTTTACTGGTTCTAAGCTACCTCCCCACCAATTTTCAGCCGAATCGGTTAGGCCGTTCTTGAGTTATAAATAGTGTAACTAACACGACTTTATTTGATAAATAATAATAATTCTGTACCTCAGAGGTATAGAATATTATGCGCCAAAACACACATTTTACAGGAGAGACAAAAATGCGAGGCATAGATGTTGAACGCGATGTTACGCGGGCTGTATGCGAGATATAAGTATGAACTAAATTAGGTTTTTTATTGTTTAAGTAGGTAATATTTAATATAATTACTATATTGTAATAAAGTTATTGCTTGTATGATTTTGTGGACTTGAGGTTGTTTACTTGCAACAGAAAATTAAGTTGACGGTATAAATAAAGCATTATGTCATCATAATGTTATTTACCTCGGCATAATACATTAATTTCAAGTAATACTCAGGGGCATAAAGCATCATATGTATGTATAGAATCATAAAATTATTTCAAATTTCTTTATTTATTTATTTTCTTATGTAATAAAATAGAAACATTCATGAGATCAATCATTGGACTTCTTAAAATTAACACAATTGTTATGTACTTATCTAATTAAAATATGTTTATTATTAAGCAGCAGCTTCAGGTAGGTCTGGAACATCGCCATTTGGTAGATTTTTGTAGAAGTCATGAAACATGGAGGGAATCCACTGTAACGATTTTTGTAAGTCGTTATACTTTAATTTGGAAATTGGCCTCAATGTATCTCGAATAGGTTTTGGTGTTGGCATAGAAAATCCTTTTCGTTTGTTTCGAATAAAACTAACTTCACTAAACATTTCGTCTTGAAATGATGTTTTATAGAACATTGAGCCCATGTGTTCTTTTCGAAATTGCATCCATACTATATTGGAATATGGCACCGTTTCTCCAGATTCCGATTTTTTTCGGTGTACAAAAGGCGCTGAGAGTCCCTCACAAAATGCTGAAAATTCTTTGAAAGAATCTGTTTCCATGTTCACTACACTTATTTTGGCATTTTTGGAACAGCTTTTAATAAACTGCTGCCAGTCCCAAGGTGTAACTATAGGAAATTCTTGTATTTTTTTCTTTTCTCGCTCGATAATGGAATGGATTACGTCCACCTCCATGTGCGTATGTCCTTTCAGTAAATACTTGTGGTTAATTATCTTTATATTTTGATTTGATAGTATCCACAAATACGCCATCATTACAGAAATATTTTTATTCTGTCCGGCGCAGTTGTCACTCCATATCGTCACTTCTTCTAATCTGACATCTTCAAGCTGTTCAAAAAACTTGACTAATCCAGAAGCCATCTCATTCCCGCCACGTCCTGCTACAGTCTCGTCCCACATAAAGCACCAGCTCTCCTTGGCTACAGAATCCATAATCGTGAAGTTAAAAGTCCACAACTTCCTAAGATAAAAACTTTGGCTATTTGTCAAATAAGGTGTAGGCAAACACTTTTGTAGATCAACTGTTAACATTTTTTTAGAACCGTGACTCTCTATTGCATCGACTTTGTCAAATCCTTTTAAGCTATAGCGGAGGTGTGATTCCTGAAGATGTTTATCATGTTCAGCTTTTATGGCATTCTTATCTATTACATCGGTAGTATTTTTTGTTTTAATTACAAAGCCATCACAATCGTCGCACGTATCATTGGCTGGAGGATTAAATCCTAGATTATACTCATTCTTGAAAATATGTCTATATAGCCATGCCTTTGCAACATTCTCCTTCGGTATATTCTTTTCGGCACAAAACTCTACATACAAAGCATACAATTTTTCAATATTTAGATGACTTCCAAGATACAGTCTTTTAGTTCTGTTCCGACTATAATGGCTCTCATATTTGGGTATCATATCAATGTGGTTACGAATGCTTTCTTTAATGGCTTCTGCCGTTTTATTAGGCGGTGGATGTCTTCCTCGTCTGTCTTCTTGAACAAAGCCGTGTGTAGATTTTTTGATAGCATTTCTCACAACAGTCTCAGAAATTGCCAAGGTATTTAAAAAAAACTTTTTGCATATCTTTTCGGGTTTATCGTTGACCAAAAATGTGTAATTTAATGTAAACGATCTCTTAGGTGGGTGTTCAGGATCGCGACGTCTAGATCTAGCAGTTTCAATTTCTGTTACCATTGATATTATAAACTGTCTCTTCAAATTCCAAGTCATCTCATTACTATAATATTTTTGAAATATAGCAGCTCTGGCTGTTTCATCTACTCGTTCAGAGCATTTCAGTCGACAGTCACATACAGGTTTCATCTTTTTTTCGGGCACAACTTTACCTTTCTTAGATGTATATGATTTTCCTGTGACAGCTTTAAGTTTTCTAACGTTGCACTTCCATTTACAAATATTTCTTTTTCGTTTTCGACTCCCTCTGCTCTCTGATGAAGACGATAAAGAAATAGTTTGAACATCCATAGAGATAGGGTTTATGCATGTATTTAATCGATTTTCTGAATTTACTTCATTGTCGGATAAGCTGCTACAGCTAGTTTCTGGTACAAAAATTTGACTTCTTCCCGGAAAATCATGATCTGGTGAATTTTCGTTAGTGTCTGGAACATAGTCCTCATCTGAAGGTGAAAAATCTTCTTCAGAGTTGCTGTGTACACTGACAAGGTGATACGATTTAGATGCATCTGGTACTTCGTTTATTGAAACAATATCAATTAGCGACCCAGACTTTGATAGTTTTGTCTCTTCATCAGAAGCATCTATAACACAATTTTTTTTGGGCGATGGTACGAAATTATTAGCTGAAGTATCATTTAAGATACTGGAAATTGACGGACATGTGTTTTCATTAAAAGCTTCTACTACTGTAGCAATTTTATCGGGCAGAGGTAAAACATTAGACGAAATATCAGTTAATAAATTGGAATTTGAAGGTTGTGTGTCTTCATCGGTGTCATCAACTACTGTAGCGAATACTTCAGGCAATGGCGTAAATTGGTCAACTCGTTGATATTCTACTTCTTCAACATTGTAAGTCCTTGGGGAATCACCATGGAGGGTAAGGTTTCGCTGTAGGAAATCATATTTATTCGAAAGCCCTGAAAAAGAAAACACTATGTAGTCTTATCAAGCCATTGCAAGAAAACGTAAATATAATTAAATGTCAATTTCCAGGACGAAATGTATCTATCAGTCGGTCGGTCTTATCACCTTATGAATTTAAAAGGTCAAAATAATTCGTTGCTACGTGTAAGCTAGGCAAACAAACCAACAAATATACTATCACATAAATATTGTAAGATCTGAATATTAAAAAAATAAAACCTTGCATATTCCGTGAAGATCAGTACAGTAACAATTTATTTACCGACACATTTTAACAAACATTAGCTAACAGATATTATTGCCTAGAGCCTAGGAGCGGGCTTTAGGTTTTCTCCCTTAATATTATTAATTTTGCAATTTGTTAGTATGAATAGTTGGTATTAAATCATAAACAAACGAAAAAAATCCATAAATAAACTCTTTTCCCAAGTATTGAAAAACGTACCTTAACGCACCTACAAATAAGATTGAAAATGGTCCTAATCAAAAGTGTGTATTTACGGGAGATACTATTGTTTACCCCTAAAAAGCTACTCGCTATGTTATAAAAGTAATAGAAAACTTCCTTACCATCTCCTGAAGTTTGGTCAACTTGTTCTTCAACAGTAGCTAGCTTACATAATAACTTTCCACGTGAAAACATGTCGATGAAACCATGTAAAATATTATATTTTAAAGCATTATTTGCATTGTGATTGCACGCACGATACGCAAGCACTGACAAGTTCACGGCAGACACCGCGCGGCGCGGGCCCCACGCTGCGTTTAGTGGTAAAAGGCATTAAGTCCAATTAAAAACATTATATTTGCGCGACGCTTATGGGTAAATAAACTTATGATCCTTTGAGATTCTATACCACGTTAGTATTTTTGGATTTAATATCATATACAAATGTTTATCTTTTAATATACTACTCGTAGGAGTTAATGCTTTATACCACTATGTAGAACTGATTTTAACTATTTTATTGGTACAAAAAACAAGATTTTGTAAAAAATGGAGTTACTATTGTATACCTCTGAGGTACAGAATATAGATTAAAGTTCTATAGTTATTGTATGTTCAATTTCACCGATAGATGGCGCTGTTCATAATGTAAATCACGCTAACATCGTAAATTACTGTCTAATGATATTCGATAGTGAAAGTTTTAAGTTTTCCGCATCTTTTATTGTTGCGACTGTAATACATAAATAATCTAGTTTGGATCCGCTCGGGATTTACAGATTTTAACTTTTCAAAGATATAATGTCATATTGCTATCAGCAAAGTACTTAGAACAATACAGAAATCTAATGAAAATGTCCTGGGTGTACCGGACCGGCTTACCCCTTACAAAAATTGACCCTTCGCCAATGCCATATCTTATGCAAACTAAATGTCTGCTCAGTCCCTATTGTATATAGCGTAATAATACATATCTTAATGATTAACTGATCAGTCTATAATTACCCTATTCACATACAAAGGAAATTACGTGGTAATATGTGCAAGTAATGTTTCACTGCTTAGCCCCTATGAAACATAGCGTGATGTTTTATATACCAACTTACACCTTGACTTTTACACAACACATCAGTGAAAGTCCTATCAAAATCCATCCACGGGTTTTCAAATGATACCTGGACGAACAGAACGACAGACAGACAGACAGACAGACAGACAGACAGACAGACAGACAGACAGACAGACAGACAATAATTCCAAAAAAAATTGTTTTGGCCTCTATGTCGATAGTATAGTACCCCCACATAGAAATTTTGGAATAATATTCAATGTACAGAAAAAGTGCTCTTTGAGTTTTATTATAGTATAGATACCTACCTATATTATAGTACCTATTACGTACTTGTTTCCATTGCAGGGTGTAAAGGCGTAGTCAATCGAGATGATAATATTAACTAAAATATTATTTCTCATCTTAGTATCATGTAAGTACTATTTTGAATATATAAAATTAATTTAATAATTCACTGTCTAGACGTTTTTTTACAGTAAAGCTAAATAATTATTCATATTGTGTCGGGGTCATCAAGTCAAGACACTCACCACCCAATAAACCGCGTCCCTATGCGACTATGGTATTACGCCCTTATCTTTCTACCCGCTGAAGATTATCTAGAACTCATTTCGGCTGACAACACATGCGTACGTCACGCAAAGTATGTACAAGGACAATCTGAACCAACAAATATACAAGATAATAACTGTTCAATCTGTCTGTTTGTTCGCAAATATTGCGTCGCCCGTCACCGCGGACCGTAATACGCTGCTCGACACACGTTGACGGCTCATGGGGAGACGATCACCATCAAATCACATATTCCATCATGATTGTATGTAACTGTTTGCACTTACTAAGAAGGTCAAAGAAATATTCTTAGCTGATTCACATATTTCTGCTAATTTAGTGTTTTTTGATAGAGCGAATCGACTCGATGCCAATGAGGATAATCCAAGTTGTTTCGGATATGAACAGCCCAGGTTTTGTTCTCGTGGAGGAAGCCTTCAAAAAGTTCATATAAAACCAGTGGAGGTTTAAACGGGGTACTTATGTGAAATTTTTTACCAAGTAAAACCGCCATAGCTGCCAATTTGGAAAGGCCTTGACTCTCCGGTAGGAAATGCACCAGACATCCCTCATAGCTTTGTTTTTGAGCCCACCGCCGGGGGACATTGCAGCTGCCGGGAACAGGAGCCACAACCCCGCCGCCATCCTCCTCGGAGTCGCCGCCGTTCTTGATGAACTTGTAAACTCCACCCTCCAGACATTCGGCCCAGGTCTGTGTTACGGTTACATTATCAAATTTTGTTACAGAGCGGAATGTGAAGTCTCTCTAGAGAGATCATGAGCTTTACTCTTATCCAAATATTATTGCCAGACAGCAAGTTATGAAATACTCGTATACCTACTTATATATTATGACTAATTTCTCAAACGACGGATGCAAATCGGCGCCGCGGCGGTGCGGTGTACTATTCAAATTATAGCAGAGGTCCGCCGTGGGGTAGCCCGAGCCGGATTATCAGGGGCGCAGGGTACACGTGAACACATCCGCTAATGAATTTCTATATAAGGTAGAACCTATATTGAAAACAGAATCTCAAACTATTTCATAAATAGGTTAACAGGGAAGAAAACAATTTGCTTCTAATCTCTTTTGATTCCCCAACAATTATAACGTTTATCATGCATGGTCGACAGTTACAGCGACGTCTCTATCACGGCGCTATAAAAATAATGATATACTTAGTGCTATTTACGACGTGGTCCTGAAGATGCAAATATTGGTTATATCCCAATATGTTTGTGATAAAAATAAATTGAAGAAGAGATCCCATGGTTCATTTGTCTGTCTGTATATTAAGCATTCATATTTTTTTTCACATAAAAACTCTGTCCCTTTTAGCGAATCTGAAATATTTCAAATTGTTTTACGAACAAAAATGTCATCGAAGAGGGACAGTGTTATAACGTTGGTATTTTTCAAATAACCCTGTTCATTTTCATTAAGTATAGTCTTTTGAATCTCTTATCTGGAAAAACTTCGAGCGAAATTCAAGATGAATTTAATTTCACGATAATAGGATTAACTCAGAATGAAGTCCAAAGAAATCTTACAAAATCCAAACTTGTTATTATCCTTTCTGGATATGGATAAATCTTCCAAACTCAACAGAACTTCGCGTAATGGTCGTATACCTATTATTATGTAAAATAATATAGGATAGTAATGTTTTACAAAGATTATACTGTACATTCATTTACAAATGTTACTTTTTAAAGTTGGTGAAAATCGCATTCAAATCCATTCTGTAATTTAGTAGAATTTGGCGAAAAAACAGACACGAATAGTGAATTTATTAGACAAAAATATAATATTATTAAGTACATTTATTTTTAAAAACATATATAAAAACGTTTTAGGACAATATCCTTGAGGAGGTGAGGTTGAGGATATGGAGCACATAAAGGCAAAATGAGCAGCATCATGTTAACCCTCCCTCGTCTCGTGATAATCAATTTGTTCCCAGCAAAGTAGTGACGTGTCACCAGCTGCCCACGGCGGCACGGCGGCGCGGCGGAGAGGTTGTCGATGTTGCTCTCAGATTATATCTGTGTGATTAATGGCTGCAGAGAGATGACGCTGCCTCAGCCGGGAGCTGCTGATTTTTTTATTAACTTCAGAACTGGCGGAATAACCCTTTTTAAACTGAAGATTATAAATGATAGGCGGGCGATAACGTGTTAGGACCAAAAGAAGTTGAAATATCAGGTTTTAAACTACCTAGTAGTCATCATCATCATACAAGTCTAAATTTTGAAGTTGAACTGGGTGTGGTAAATAAATAGCGACTAGCGACTCTTAACTTGTTAGTAGAACTTGAACCTAACTCTTATTTATAACAGCAATTAGTTGCAAACGAATAAAATTTGATACAGTGTTGTTTAGCTGAATAGAAAATGATATTTTTAGAATAGTTTATTTTAGAATCTGTTTAAAACTGTGGTTTAAATGGCTTTAAACAGTGCGTTTTGTCAGTTAAAATCATGAATATAGAAAAATTGTAAGGTGTGATAAAAGTTAGAGTAGACATATGAAAAAAATTGTAGCTGCGTTTATTTGCTTTTCGTTAAATGAACTTAAACATTAGCACGTAAGTTGTCAAGAGTTTTCTTGGAAGTGCCGACACAAACAGCCAACTTTGTAGAGAAGTGTGTACAGTCGTGGCCAGCGGCCTAATGAGGTGGTAATGAGGGAGACGGGGGCGCGCTCATTGCAGCCACAGGTAGCTTTTAAACGAGAAAAACACTTTTTTCGCAACTGTACCTTTAAAAATGTAATGTAAAATGAGCGCGGTAAATGGTTTTATCGACATTTTTGATGTTTTACATTCTACGAGATATGACAGCGCGTCAGCGTTATGAAATGGCGGGAAATCATTTTCGTAAGAGCTCTATGATAGGCTGTGATTAGTTTTTAACCGACTTCAAAAAAGGAGGAGGTTATCAATTCATCGTGTATGTATTTTTTTTTTTTTTTTTTTTTTAATGTATGAACATACATTAAAAAAAAAAAAAAAAAAAAACTCATAATTCCGCCAAATATGTACCGATTTGGATGATTCTTTTTTGTACCTAATGGACATTCCATCAAGTTGGTCCCATAAAATTTTTATTCCTTACGAACCAGTAGTTCCTGAGAAAACATGAATGGAATGTTAGAATTATCTGGTAAAACGCCTAAAAGTAGATGATGTTCTAATCAATAATGGTTATAACTCATACAAATATTTACCAATTTCAGTGATTCTTTTTTTATTCGAAAGCATGAACCATAAGGATGGTTCGGTATGAATTTCATCAAGACCGGATAAGAACTTTTTCGAAGAACATGAGTGATGGGAAGGAGATATAACTGGGAGAAACCATAAAATAGATGATGTCTTCGTCTACAAAATGGTCATACGCCATCCAGATCATCGTACCGAATTCGATGGTTTCTTTTTGACCCCCGACCAAAAACGAGGTGTTATTAGTTTGGGGGGGGGGGCGTGTCTGTCTGTCTGATAACTGTCTGTGGCATCGCAGCGCTCAAACGAGTGGACAGATTGGCGTATGCTGGTTTATTGGAGATGGTTCTTTACGATGTTTCTTAAAAATAGGTTTAGCTTTGAAAACCATCAGCTCTTTTCCAAGTCGACTTAAGGATATTTCGTATACAATGGACATTTTTAATTACTTCTATTACTCCGAAAGATCTGAAATTTAGAACATATGTAAATCCGTTTATACTAAAAAACTAGTACTAAGAAAATGGTAACCTTCACCAGGGTCTGATGATGGAGCAGGAAGGTGGTCACAGGATTTCTGCACCAATAAACGTAGACCCACTGAGTTTGGGCTCGTTGTGTAGGTCTCGACGAGTATCTGCTAGAAAAATGATGTTCAGAGTCTGGTGATGGGAGCAAACAGTATGATGTTAACAGGAACTCTGTTCCATGAAATGTAGGACCCACCGAATTTTAGATCTGTGGTTGGGTTGGGAGATTTTAATTAAAATAAATTTATACCTGTTGGTATTAAAGCTTTATATCCAAATCAGTATATAGTTGAATAAAGACTTTTCAAGAGGATATGACTAAAAAGAATAAAATAAAATTTTTATAAAAAAAATAAACCGACTTCAATAGACACCACACTAAAAAGTGAAAAATAACTTCAATATTCTTGAAGTTGGTGCTAAAATAACACGATACTTACCCCAACACCAGAATCAACTGACCAGCACCAACTTCAATAATATTGAAGTTATTTTTCACTTTTTAGTGTGGTGTCTATTGAAGTCGGTTTATTTTTTTTATAAAAATTTTATTACGCATTGTAATATTGACACACTGCCGCTTCACGGTACAATTTCTAATAATTGAGTGCCACCTCCTAACTGTACGATCTCTTGCACACGGAGCTACTATGAAGATATCCAAGTTGACCAAGATTGTATATGTACTGAGGAGGCTGATGGCGCGAGGGTGAAGATTTTTGTGAAAATAGCTTCATCCTAAACTTGCGTCCATCATTTCTCATGTGTTCTCATTAAGAAAATAACATGTGCATTGGCAGTTATTGTAATCCTCATTACTGGTGTGTGGGACGCGCGCTTCGATAGCTTTGCTTGTATTACATTAGGTACCGCAAATGGTTTGCAGGTTTTATCCGCTGGCTCCTAATAAGTTATTACAGAAACCATGGAAGACACGCTATTGTTTAAGTAACAATCGTGTAGTTACAAAATAAAACAAATCTCGCTATACGTATTGGTGCTCATACGTAATATTTTCTTAAAAAGGTTGATAAACTCTTCTTGAGACAGGATGATTTATCAGGAGGCTTTAGATGTTAATCGAAGAATAACTTCCGACGGCCTTGTAAATTAAAAAAAAAAAAGATAATTAAATCAGTATTAGAAGGAGCCTAATTTATTACTGCCATAGATCGGTAAACTTTACAGAAACACATCCTTCGTTAGATAAAATCAAAATAAAAATAAATGTTAGGTCCACATCACGTATGTTCCCAATCACACGCAAAATGATATGTTGTTACGAAATTTACGTTCTCGGTGTAATGCACAGACGTATTAGGGATGGTGTAATGGCAGCACCACACATTTTGTGTTGCCAGCGGCAATAAAATATCGCAACGCGTAACGCGTTTGCTCAATTGAACGCGAGTGTTGCCAATTTAGAAATGTGCGGCATTTAGTGGGATGGTTGCGGAATTATGTTTTCTCGTTTTTATAAAAACGCACAGCAAATATGTGTTTGATTTGAATTGATCATGTTCTCTTTAAGAAAATGTAATAACTCTGACATTAAGTCCGCCTATGTACCTACTGTTTTCGTGCATAAAGAATAAATAAAATAATAAATAACTATAATAAGTATTTTAATATTAGGTATAGCTATTATGATTACAAACAACAAAGAAAATAATTCTTTTATTGTTCTGTGAATGGTGTATTAAATAATAAAAAAATAAAATAGATATTACTTAACTTAATGCAATGTTGTAACTTTGTCATCATTCATAACTTTGACATCATTTTGTAAATCAAGTGCGTTTCACGAATGTGTTGTGTGAATTAAGTGTGTGATGTGAATTAAGTTGGTACAATTGAATTAGGTGTTGTCACTAAATTAAAAATATTTACCCTCAATATAGGGAAAATACACTATTATAAATCACACGGATGTATTCACTAGTCCAAAATTACGTAAATACTCAGTACCCTAATTTATATTTTGCGATTTATACAGGTTAAATACATAAAATTAAAGACAGAAATCATTTTCAATCATTTTATGCTCTCATAAGGTTTGGCTTGGCTGTTGTGGCCAATTGTAACGGATAAATACAATCGTGTCAATAACATGAGGACACAAATCGTTTACCATTTATAATTTTGATCATTTATTTACTTGGGAAAACATGGAATTAAAACATAGCCCTGGTAACATTATTTTACCTACCTGAAATGGCGGCAACTCAGGATCTTACTTGTTCAAAGGTAATGAAAGTCCTTTGGTGAGATTTTCAAGCGCACAAAACCTTTTCATCTTTTTAAATAGTTATCTTTCACTACTTCTCAATGTCTTAGGCATGATTTTGTCGTTTAATTAGCGAATAATGTGGAAAAACAAAAACATTTTGACACACACGATCGTCTCTGACAAACAGGATGACCAACTTAATCCCGAAGGGAACACATTCGTGAAACGCACTTTACTTTGCGGTTTGTCCAACTCCGCAGCTCCGGTGGGAATAGACGTGATTAACAATTGGAGACTTCAATCCATGGAGCTCACCACCCGCCCGTTGTTGAGTGATATCTTATTTTCCATCTTGCATTGATAAACAGACGTTTTTGACTAACTTTTTTAGTACAAACGGAAACAACATGTAGATTTTTAGTTATCTTTATATTCGGTACATAAGTAGGTATTCAGTTATTTACTTTCCCAAAACACATGAGCCTGATGATTTAAGTACCTACTTACTCTACTTTTAAAAACATGAAAATCTAAATTATAAGTGATACGTGATCACAGCAAACATTTAATATTCATTCATTAATCTCAATATTAATTTATGAAGACCTTTAGAGTGACGAAGCTTGGTACACTTCCTTAGAGCCTTCTACCACGCGTTCAAATGTTACATTTATTATCAACGTGCGTAAATGCTGTAAATGTAAACTGGTCCGATGCTTCTCACAATATTTAGAGTACTTACGACAGAAACTAGTGATTTCACCTCACTGTCTTCAAATGAGTGAACGGGGGTGAGTAGGAGTTTTAACCATCGACTTCCTGCGACTATTCACACTCACTCACAATTCATTTAAAAGCTGAATTTATATTTTTCCACCTCCTATTAATTTCTTTTATAATTAAATCTGTGTGTTCCAAGACCAAACAGTTTTTTAATGGGTCTTGCCGAATGTTAAAAACTCGGTGCGTTCGATAAAGGTAAGTACATAATATATTCCCATACAGAAGTCACAGTAGTGGGAATAAATGGCGGGGATACTTATAATGTGAAATGATAATTAAGGTTTATTTTCGTTCCTTTATTATGCCATTACCTCTAAAAGCAAATCTGTGCCGTTCTCGCTCAGTTACTCCCCTATATTTATCGGTAGAAAATAAAAAGTGCATTCTGACGCAAGAATTTTATGTAAGGCGGAGTGCATACCGCGTTGCGGGCCTAGTAAATGGTGATTTATTTCTATTTCTGTTTTTCTAACATGCACAATTTTTATTTTTCAGTGTATAATAAAGATTTTGGCCTTGTTTAAAGATACCAAAAACAAAAAAGTTAATTTATGCAAAAATAATTAATTAATATAACATAGCAAATCAAAATGTGGGTTCACAAAATTCCCTCGGAAACGCTCACGGACATGATGTGACGTCACTCCGTTATTAGACTGTACAAGTCGTCATGGCCTTTGAGATATTCAAAGAGCTGATGGATGGTGGCGTCACGTGGTTTAATTACGTTTCAATTTACGTATACTGTTCTATTAGGTCCAAAAAAACCGGGCCTTGCAGGCTGAACACGTCGCTTTCTTGTGTTTAAGTCTCGAACATTTGAATTATCGCTTGGGTCCCGATACGTATTTACGGCATAACTGTAGGTGTGTACAGGGCCGCGCGAAGTGTCGTTTTGCCGATAGATCGAGTGTTTATAGCGTTTTTATCGCCGTGTGTAAACCTCTTTATGGCGCACTAGTCGTCTAGATAATAATGGCATTATAACAGTAAGTACACAGATCGAGTTGCTTGTTTTTTTATAGTTACGCGCTGTCTTAAGAATAATAAGGAGGAATGTAAGGGTTGATCGATTATCTGAATGATTATGACTTGGAAAGCGCTGTTAACATAGTTGCCCTAAAAGTCTCGTAGACTTTATTAGTAGGTATGTAATGTTTCAATCAAATTATTGTTTCAAACAATTAATTCGTTCTAACAATCCATGTAGATTTAGTGTAGTTGTTAATTAATCCTCATTTACAGTTGAAAGTATGCATCAAAGTAACCATGGAGTGCTTCAGAGCTCGGTATTTAAAGTTTGGATCCATAGAGTCCCACTCGCAGCTCGACGCCTCGTCTCACAATTTCACAGACAGACGTTTAGGTTCAGAAATGTGAAACATTTTGTCATTTGAATATTCAATTAAGAAAACTTGAGCTGTGTGTTATCTGATATTTTAATTGTTTTACATTGACGAAGTTTTTACTAACTGAAATTTTAATTATACTTAATTAAAATAAAAAAATTAAGTGAACAGTAAAATCATACGGTAATGTGGAGGCGTTTTATGGAAGACCGTAGCCACGTAGACGCCACAGTTGAGGTGAGTTGTAATCCTGCGTTAATTTAGGTTGCTCTATCGCCCTTTGGAGTCGCTGTACGTTCAGGGCGTGGGCCCTAGACGTCCATCGAGTACGGCGGCAAGGTTGGGACCCCGTGGGCTATAATGCGTCCCCCGGCGGCAGGGCCAAAGACAAGGGACACTGAAGGGTTCCTGGTGTAGATCCCACCGGAGAGCCCAGGCCCTCCCTCTCATGGGGCGATGCTACATCTGCAGGGGTTTTAGAGCGTAAGAATCTCACATACTCCGGTTGACCAGTTAGGTCCCGAGGATCTATTGAAGTTTTCCCCCGCGAAACAAAACAAGGTTGCTATACCGCGTTTCCCACTACGTTCCATTTGCGTCAGCGCAGCGATTCCTCGGGTGTGGTGTTAATAAATAAAGTATACTATATTAAGAATAACTGTGACGCCACTCACCATCTTCATTGAGACTGTGGTCAAGCGCTGATTTATACAAAGGCAAAAAGAGAGCAAAAAGATTATTTAAATTTCTTAAAATGATTTTGAGTTTATATCTTTTCGGTGCTTGGAAGGACGGTAATGGACGGTTTATATCCGTTTGTACGGTCAACCGATCCGCTCGAGGCCCGCCCGGCGTCGGCTGGGTCGTTGGGGGTGTAATAGCATTTTAATTCAGTTAGAGCGAGGGGTTAATTGCGCGCCAAGCCGCGGCCGCCCCGGCCCAGGTGGCGAGACGCACGTTTATAAGAGATATCTTTACGTGATATGGTTCCCTGGTACTCTGTTATGTTAATTTTTTGACTTTAGTGATTTTTTGTATCTAATGTAGTAGTAGGCGAGCACTTTCACTGGAAAACGACACGCCTGCCTGTGAAAAATTGCATTGCAATGTACTTGGCACCAGATAAATAAGTTATTAGGTCTAATGTTGAATACTTTCATAATTTACAGTACATTACAACTCGGTGATGTTTATGCTGACTGCGGCAGGGTATTTGACAATGTAGACCTACCTGTATGGTTTAACTACTATTTACGATAAAATGTTTGAGAAATCTTTGCGTGTAAAATATATCCTGCAATGGTGTCCGCCACTTTAAACATTTCTAAGTTTCTACTGCTTTAAATATATTTAACGAAAGTGAGACTAAAATACTGAGTTCATTGTGCCGGTCTCACTAACAAATAGTTCCAAGTCCAAGATGTATAAAAATTAAACTGATCAATTCAGTGTCCGGTAAACATTACGTAATTTCCCAAGTGTAAACTTTTCACATTTGCACCAACGTAACAGACGTCGCAATAAATATTTAATGTAATAACTCCTCACACCAAATAATATAAAGCATTTTGTTCAGATGTAATTATAAATTTTAACTCAATCTTTCTGGAAACAGAGGATTTATTCGTTTTGTAATTTTATAGAACTTTAGGTTTTAAGTTGCGTCATTTGAATATAGTCTGCAGTCCGATTTTTCAGTCTATAATAAGTGAAAGTCTATACTTATAATAAAACTGTAACAGGTCCAATTCTGTACATTGAAGATATTTTGAAAATTATGTTTGGAGGGCATTCTATAACCGATACTAAAGTCAAAAATCTATTTTGTCTGTCTGTCTGTCTGTCTGTCTGTATCTCGGCTGAGCATCACGCCGAAACTATGGATGGATTGAAACGAAACTTGGCATGATTTGAGTTGATACTCCGAGGTAGGACATAGGATACTTTTTATCTCGACATTCAGCACGGTTCCCTTGGGAGAGGGGACTAAAATTAAAATGTGTACTTGGTTATACGCTTGCTCTATTAAAAAAAAATTTCATTATAATTATAATATTTGTAAGGGAACACTCATAGACAGTTTGTTTTTTTTCAACAATGTTTAGAAATCGATCAGGTTAAGCAACGTTAGGTAAGGTCATTAAATAGATGGGTGACCGTTTAACGCCATTTGAACTAAACGTCTCCGTGCTTCGGAGGGCAAGTACAAAGTGGGTCCAAGTTTTTAACCGACTTTAAAAAAGGAGGTTTTGTATTCTATGCGAATGTATATTTAGTTAACGTAAACACAGCGCGGACGGAGCTGTGTGGGTCAGCTAGTTGGTAATAAAATAATACGTTGGTAATAATAATATTTGATCCCAAACTAGGCAGGGCCTTTACTATATACCTAACAGGTGTAACCTGATATGACTATCAATACTTTTTTGCTGTTACTAAGTATTTTTCGTAACAGGCACACACATTGAAATATTTATACTAGGTGGTTTGCAGTTTTGTAGAGTTTTATGTAAATTGGTCAACCTTCTTGTGCTTTATTGTTATTAGTCACTGAGCAAGGAATTGCTCGGAAAAAAACTAATTGTTGAAATTTAATTGTTCCAATTTCTACCACTTGGAAAGACAACACTCTCGCTACCTAAATTCTAGCTATGGCCTCTAGACACCACGATTCCTGTAGTCCAGAGAATTGATGAAAACAAAAAAAAAATCTCTCATTAAATTATTGTTTTACACGATTATGAACTTTTATTAAATAAAAGTAAAATTTGTTTGTATATTTAATCGTGAAATACATTGAAATTCCACTCAAATAACGGTGGCAGCGCACGGCTGCAATTTGTATGGAAATCGCTGCCGCGAGTGTGTACAAGTGCTTAATTTTTTTTTCGTTAAGTGGTTAAACAATGAAATTATACTGAGCATTGTTTTCAAATGGCTGTAGATTCGATTGCAGATAATATTTTAATAGGAAATTTAATTTGTTGAATTTAATTTTAGTTCTTGTTTGTACCACCGAGGCAGGTCGTTAGACATGAAAATTGTTTTTTTTAGTATAGTTCGGTATTAACCTTTAGGGCAGTTCGGATTGTGAAATTTATAGCAAGTAACAAGGTTCGTCATCTAAATAATAGCTTGTTGGGTTTAACGCCCATAACATTATGTAGGTATGTTGATAAGTCAGTGTTATTTTCATTTACTTTTAATTTCGCTCGGTTCTATTGTTCGTCCTTTGTTAGGTCAATGTTGAATGGTTGATATTGTGGAATAGGCTGTGATAGATGTTAATGAATGGACAGAGAACGTCACTTCTGTTCACTGAATCGGAATGGCATAATGAAGTGTCGCATTGATTGCAGAGCTGTCAGCCTTAATATAATTTTGACAGCATATATAAATGATCATCCGATGTTAATCTATTTTCTGCGTCAGTGGTATTTTGTATTAATATTAGACTTTTTAAAAGGGTTAATAATTAAAGGGCATTAATAGTTTTAACAGATTAGAGTTTTAAATATTGCGACGTGCGTTACTCTGCTGTCCCCACGCCAGACACATCCATATAATAATAATGAATCGCCGAAATGTATGTATAATAATAATAAATACACTTTATTGTACACCAAGTTTCATGTAAATAGAACAACACGTTGAAGATATCAATGTACAAAGGCATTATCGCTAAAAAGCAATCTCTTCCAGGCAACCTATCTGTATGTACGCGCATAACTTCCGAACGACTGCATAAAATTGGATAATTCTTTTTTTGTATTTATTATTGTCAGGAGAAGGTTCTAATGAAAAAAAAAAGTTCCACAGAAAATTATATTTTTCACAGAAAATTAAATTACGCGGACGGAGCTGCGCGGGACAGCTAGTTGAATTTAAAACCTCTTGAACCTTGTAACTGTTCCGGTTGCAATGTTTACCGCAAAGATTGATCATATTATCTGACTTTATAAAAAAATATACATTTATACGTAACGATTTTCGCATGATATTCCGTAGGAGTTTTTGAAAGAGCATCGTCTAAATAAACAATAGCTGTCATTTATCAACGACACGAGATCCTGCGCGTCTTGTGAGACTTCCGTAATATAATATATACCTACACTTAAGTTGTAAATAAATTAAGTTAACGTTCGTGTAAATAAATTAGAAAACTGTTTATTAATAATCCTCGCGGTGATAAAGAGAAAGATAAACACTAAGTGACCGCACTCATAAACGACAATTATCGTTAATTATAATTAAGCCATTTCTTTAAATCTAATTGTTTTGACTTTCGGAGCCGTTTGTTATTATTTTCCATTATTGAGTACAGATAATTGATATCTCTAGTCATTGTCAGTGTATTAAGTATTAATTGGCTTCAAGTGTCGAAATAAACCGATTTCAAAAATGAATTAATGATAATTAAATATAATTGTCGTATGTTGGTGCGGCATTAAGTGAGGCTTTATCTAATAAAATAATTTTCTAACTTACCTAAACAATTATTAAAGCAATGTTCCGGTGAGAAGTGAGACCGCAAGACACGATCTCTAGATAAAACCTTTTCTGCGTAACTAAATCAGATCAAATAGTAGTATTCTTGCAATATATATGTATTAAAACGATAACAAAATATATATTAAGTTAGGCAACAAGGTAACCATATCAGTTCCCGTCTGTATCAGATTACCTCTAACTAATGTTTTCTGTTACAGAACTATTATTATCATGCCCGTCACGTACGTGGCGGTGGACAAAGCATAATTATACCCCTTTTATTTGCTACTGACTAGATTTGGTAACTAATATAACTAATATAATAACATGGTACAAATATTTTGATTTTCTGTTCCATGAAGGTTCATTTAGGTACACAATTGTGAAAATAATATTTTGTAATTATATTACTGAATAGAGTTAAAATATAATAATATTCCGAGACAATCCACACACGGTCATCTGATCCCAAACTAGGCAGAGCCTGTACTATGGAAACCAGACAACTGATACTAATACTTATATACTTTTTTTTTGTAAATACATACTTATATAGATAAAACACCCAGACACTTGGTGGGAATCGAACCCACGACCTATGGTCAGCGGTGTCTAACCACTAGACCAACAGGCCCCCTATGTGTTTCAACTAAGAAGGTGGCCGTCATCTTGCCATTTCAAATATACAATTACTAAAAACGATGTTTCAACAAAAATAGACAGCAAAACAAGACATTACAATAAATAATCAAAACCGAGGCGAATTTTGTATTTTGTGTTTACTCTACTGCCGGTACAAAAATCGTAAAAAATGAGTGAAGTTCCGCAGTCGCGATCATCATGGCGGCCACATTCTTAGTTGAAACGCATAGTACTTATAGGTGTGCGATGAGAAGCTGCTTTTAAATCTTATTTATATTTAACGTAAATATTACGACCACGATAACTATAAAATAATATTTATACTTACTTGAAAAAAAATTGTATGATTTGTGGAACTTTACCGAAAAAAAAGCCAATAACTGTTATTCAGTAATAATCGTAGGTATTTGTCGTGAGTCTCAGAAATAATTAAACCTTTGTTTGCCACTTAAAGTATTTTATTGTATTATATATAGAAAATATAAGAAAAAGTTAATACTATTTCTTAGCTGGTACTTATTTAATTTACAAGCCTAGCAAGTTTAATAAGTAGGTAAAACCACGAGTAAATATAAATTCGTGAGTAAAACTCATTTCATCTTAAAATTTTAGATTTAAATTGAGGATGGAATGTTCGAGATTTTTTTCACGCTCGGTTTCCGGTTTACATTTTCCCGCTAACAGCGCTAACTATTCAGAATTTTCCGCGGATCATTATGTAATATCCGGGCATCATTTCGCGTGTCTATGAATTAATGGGCATTGTTCCAGGATTGCTATTTTAAAGGGTCCCGCCATTTTGATAATTGGGTTACGACATTTTGTTAGTAATGACGCGTGGTTTATGTGAGGGCCGCACTCTTGCCATTAAAATCATTTACATATCTTCACCCCCATTATCATAAAGAGATGTTAGTAAAGCCGGTACAGCACAGGAATGTCTATTGTACTACAATACGTAATTTGAAGGCATTCTCATTAACCAACATACAACAAAAACAACATATCGGACCAAATGGTTGTCCTTAAATAAAGTTTAATTATTATATTATTACTATAATTAAATAAAAGTGTGTACTTCTGTATACTGTCGTAATGTTTTTACTAGAATAAAAATCTTTTATTAAAAAAATTAACAAACACTCTAAGGGGAAATAAAAAAGTGCTTGCAGTATTCAAGCAATTAATATACGAAAGGTTGATAAAATATAGTTCAATGTCCATTTCCAATTTTGTTCACGGAGTTGAAAATTTGTTTAAGTGGAAGGTTCGTTGGATGCGAAAGTGGGTAAAAATCCCGCGCCGCGGTCGGTGTAGGCGCGGACCCTCGCTCCTCTCATTAGCGCCGGCTCTGAGACTGAAACTTTATAAAGCCTTTCATTTTTATGTTAAAGTAGATAAGAGCGTTTTGTTAACAGATTTGTCTCGACCGCGGTGCTTTGAGACAATGACGGTATTAAAAACAACTAAACGCTTTACGAGTTTTAAGACGTTATTTTTTGTGATGCCATATTTAGATCTGTACAATTTAACAGAAGCAGAATTTAACAGAAGGTAGTAGATATTTTTATTAGATTCGGGTTCTGTAAAAAATGGTGCCTAGCTTATATCTGCAACTGAGTGGCGATAATTACGGATGCGTTGATATTCCCTTCCTTATAACAATAATTCCTTTAGAGGCGCAAACCTCCAATTTACATTTAGGGGTATTAACATATTTATAAACTACATGCTTTTATAATAAAATTCACACACATTTATTAATTCACTGTAATAATAAAAGCACAACGGGTATATACGAACGATGGTGTGATGAAAGTAACCAGTTTCGCAGTATCATTCAAAATTCAACTCAATTTTTTTTCCAGAATTTTCCTAACATATGGGAAGGGAAGGGGGAAAATGAACTTTCTATATTCATACTTCACTCTTATGCCAAAATGGCTTTTGTGATCAAAATTCGTTTTATTTCGACACAGGCGTAATTTCAAGGCACATTTGTATTATTTTTTCTTTCTTTTCCATTAACTAAACAGGAGAATATTTCTGTGTACCCATTATTAATTGAAAGTTGGTAGCCGCGAGCCGCAACATAAAAGCCATTTATAGTTAGAAATCTAGCAGTGAGAACATTGAGTGGTCACAAGTCACACCGCATCTCAACTCGGCTTGGCTCTGACACAGTTCGTCTCGGAGAAGCCGGTAGTGCATTCTCGTGTTTCAGTTATTGTATTAATACTGTGTGACAATTGTTTTAGAAATGTCTGTAGATAAGTTTTTCAGTGTGCCAAAATCAAACTGTCTACTTCGTTCGCACTTGGTTCCGAATTGCGGAAACGTTAAGTGTGTTTGATATATTAGTTATTTGATTATGATTAAAATTGTGGGATTGTTTTCAAACTTGTCTGTCAATAACAAATATTTTTTTTATCCCTTTTGTCTTCATTTCCTTAATTACCCCAATTACGGGGGCGATAATTAAACTGAAATGAATTAGTGAAAAATATTGGTGAAATATATAGCCAGCTCCGCCCATCTCAAGAGCCGGTGATTTATGGATTAAACAGTGATTAATTCAATTTAGAGTCTTAACGAAGCTCTCGTTATTTGGCGGGCACGCCCGGCGTCCCGGCCGCGGCTCAACTAACAACTACTAATTAATACTTTAATGCAAACTAAATACAAATAATAAAATAATAACTCTTTCTCGCCACCGGTTAATAACCCTATTATAAAAATATAACTGTGCAAAAAATCGTAGGAACTGTGGACTGAGGAAATGTTATGCTGATCTGGGAAAATTTCAAAAGATCGCATTGTCATGCTATGAATTCCGGAATGAATAAGAAAAAAATACTATTAAAGGTCAAAAATTAATTTATTGTTTTACAAATTAATCTCCCTTTGCGTAAATGCACTTTTTCATGCGATTAAACTAATTTTGGAAACTTTTGTGCCACTCCTCCGTGGTGACCTCAGAAACGTGTTTTTTATATTCTGCGACAACCTCTTCTGGTGACGAAAACCGTTGACCGCGTAATTGATTCTTAATTTTTCTCATACACAATCTCATATTTCCGACTTCTATCTTTTGCGATGAGCACTTATCGTTCATTGTTCATCATTACTTGTGAGGCTTGGAGGTTTTTTATTTTATTTTAAAAATATAATTATATAAGAAAAACGCCGTCCTCGGGCAGTATCAATCAATGGCTTCCAAGTTTCTTTGGACCCCCCCCCCCCTCTGACTGACTTCAGCGCAATATTGCCTTAGACTATAATGATCGAAGATTATCGAGCTCTGTAAGACTCAAAAATATAAGAGGCTTGATGTTGTATAAAATGAAACGTCTCTGCGATAATTTCACGGTTGTCACCCAAAGAGCTTTTATAATCTGTCTGTAGAGCTTGACTTCGAATAAGTAGGAAGTGTCCGTATTGATTTTAAGGCTATCATTTCATCATTTCTTTCAACATTTACAATTTTATATAAAACTTGGGTCACGCAGTTATACAAATATGCATTACAATTATTATTACAAATAAAATGATTCTTAAATTAATTTAATTATAAATTTTCAACCAGTTTTTAATAATATCTTCTTACTATTCAGAATATGCGGTATTAAAGATATAATGTTTATTAGATTCTGTAAAAGTTTGTATAAATTTAATAGTAACCATCTTTCAACATGGCTTTTCCTCGAATTCTCTCGGTCAATTTTCAAAAAAGTAAGGATATGTTTTTGATACCTTAATGACAGTCTTAAAAATTCTATACCCTTTCTCTTTACTAAAGAGGATTTATTATTATCATGTTGTAATGTTTTTGTTATTCTCACGATGTAAAGGGACTGTTTACTGAATTTATTTTGCCTAACCAATATACACTGGTCCAGTGTATATTGGTTAAGAAAAGTTGGCAAAGAAAAAGGGCCGGTTAGAACATCTTCCATATCTTCAAAAGTACTGGACCTAGCTTTATGAAATAAAGACTGAATTGTAGAATATTTTAATGTGTAGAAAGAGTCACACTAACAGTTGTTTTCGCTGACTGTGCCCATTTTCAAGCATTGTCAGGATCCTGGTACCTGTCCCCCTAGACAAAGTAACATTCTACAAGCGCTATCGCTAATAGAAATTTTAAAAATGTATGAGAATGACATAAGTCATCGAAAAATCACGTGACATATTGTAGGGAATTGACACCATTAGCGAATGAAGAAATAGATTCGCTATGAAGCGATTGCATCTTGTCTAGGCCCTCTGGTAACTCTTAAAGTTAACGACATGATGACTACAGAATAATAAAATTTATAAGGTAGAGACACCATATTTATAACTTTTTTATTGCAAAGCTAAAACAAACGCGAAACAATTGATTTGAATTTTATGGTACAGAATTCAAAAACCATTATTTTACATTTTCAGTTTTTTATACAATAATCAAAAATAAATAAATAAGTTTCTTATATTATTTTATGTACTATTAAATATTCTTTAATTTAGTCTTTATTTCATAAATCCAGGTACAGTACTTTTAAAGATATGGAAGATTTTTTTTTTTTTTTTAATCAGTGTGTCATGTTACAGTTAGATCAGAGCGACAGTGTGTCTTGCCGTTCAAAAGATCAAATAATACAGGGAAAAAAAATAATAAAATACGACGAAAGTAGGTACAACAAACTAAAAAGCCAAAGGGATAGTAGTCGGACCAGTCCCCCCAAGCAGCACCCGCGCACGAGTTGACTCGAGCAGCAGCCATCACTCCCCTCAACCATATTGGAGGGAAGGGGGTGACCCGCCACATGGTTGCATTCAGTCGTCGATATAAATCCGATATACTGTCGCCAAAAATTATACCAAGTATTTAGATATTTACGCAACTGCAATAGTCCGCACACCTAGATAATACATGTCATTTCAAGATTACCGATGTTTTAGAAATGTATATTATCCACTGCGTGTTTTGAACTGAACAATAGGCAACTGTGACGTACTATAATCTCAGGTTGTACGCAATTTGACGACTGTTACGCCGAGGCGCGTGTACGAGTCTGCTACAGACATTAGGCCTCTTTTGTTTAAAACAATGTGTTCCTTTAAATCTTGTTTTGTAAAGGCCGGGTTATCAGGCCAAAGAAGTGACAACCTCTTGCAAAGATAATTAATAATAAATTCTAATTTATCAAATATTTCGGAAAGTTAAGCAAACATAATAATCCGGTATTCTATTTAAAATGATTTGTACATAAATCATATAGTTATTACATGGCATAGTGAGGGAGTATAAACATATATGATTAATATTGTTACGACGCACGTAACAATATGATTATAATGTTTAGAAGACCAGACCATTAGCGTTTATGGCAGTGTTCAAATAATCTTAATTTTATGTAAGAAAGTGACGCAGATATACGCCGCTCTGATGTTATTTTCTCTCATGAAAATAATATTACAATAATACTGCTCTAACAGATAGTGGTAGTCCCCTGACAATTAATTGTCAAAAAAGGTCTGACAATGACATGCCTTCTGATTAAAAATCTAGAACTATTTTATCTACTTAACTAACACAGACCTCGATACGACACACGCGTTGATTTCGATCTACCAAACAAATAACAAAACTTCCAACGCTGCCCAAAAACCCGAATATTGTAGGCATAAACCATACTTTATCTCAATCATAAATACAGTAATAGAGCACGTTCGAGTCCGGTTAGTTAATACGATTCTGCGGTCAAGTTACAAGTTCTGATAATCCGGTTGTGTGCCGTGCGCGGCACGTAACTAGCGGCAAACATGCCGGCCGGATCACCGGACCGGTTGGATGCTCGCCTTATGTCATTTACACGAGAGTTTTACATACCAAATACCCAAAGGGGTAGGCAGAGGTGCATTTCTTCTGCGTATTGCGAGCTGTGTAAAGTCTGCACGAGTGCTTGCGTAGACACAAGTGCGCTCTCTCTTCCTTTACTCACACAATCCAATGGGATGGAAAACCGACACGACCAGGGAGAGGTCAGGCGCAGGACCGATTCTGTACATGCCCATTCGATGCATGGATCATCTTACATTCCAGACAAGTGATTGTTCTAGCCAGTAAGGAACAACCACACAAAGTCGTTGCTGCTCGCGAGAATTAATCTCGCAAACTATGCATGTATTGCTTTGCACACCACAAATTTGATAGAACTATAGTTCAAGTTGTCAAGTTTTCTGATCAAAAACAATCTTACTTACGCTTAAAGCGTAACAAATATCACGTCGCGATTCAAAGCTGTACATTAGAACCTAACCAAGCTGTTTATAAGAAATGGTACACCTCGTACCGAACAAAAGGATTCCACTAAATGTCACCTAACACTTAAAATTAATTAATTAATTAATTAAGCCTGCTTCGAGCACAAAGGGTTTAGTAGTTTCTTTTGTTTGCCGAATAGGACACTAAGCCCAGCCGTGCCGTGTAAACCAATTATCTTGTAACAATAGGCATTTTCGGGTTTTACGGGACTCGCCGCTGACAACACGTAAAAAATGGAAAATTAACGGAGTCATAACGGAATGTAATTGGAAAGTTTCCGACATGAAGTATTATTGTTGGAGATATGTTTACGACTCGTAGAATTGGCATTGTGGAACGTGTCAACAATCGCTATTTTATACATTGTGCGTAAATACTGAACCAGTAGTACTGCCACAGGACCTCCTATTTAGAGACCGTGACGGACTACGTATTTCAGTGTTAAATGAATCTTCTTGCCTCGTAGCTTTGTGCTGCTGAAGAAATTACTGGGCTTTGGAGATTGAATAAATAATGACTCAAGTAACAAGTGGGGGTGACGGAAGGAGATCCTGCGAATCTAGTAGTGGGGGTGCTTGGGAAGATACTCCTTCAGTGACAGTAAATAATATCCTGGCACAATCCACGCTTCTGATCCCAAACTAGGCAGAGCCTGTAACCAGACAACTGATACTAATACATTATTGACGGGCCCGTTGGTGTAGTGGTTAGTGACCCTGTCCAGTAACCGATGGGTCGTGGGTTCGATTCCCACCAAGTGTCTGGGTGTTATTTATCTATGTAAGTATGTATTTACAAAAAAAAATGTATATAAGTATTAGTATCAGTTGTCTGGTTTCCATAGTACAGGCTCTGCCTTGTTTGGGATCAGATGACCGTGTGTGGATTGTCCCAAGATATTATTATTATATGTATACTTTTTTAAACACATATTTCTTTCTCAATAGTGGGAAAACCCATCAATTGCATAAGAATATGAAAAATTAATGGCACTTGAAGGAGCAATAAACCTCTCTCTGCAAGCAATTTGAAATAAGTAATTAAATTTATGAATATTTTCCTTATATCCCAATTGATTGATGGGCAATAAAAGAAACAAATTTTGATTGATTCAGATCGCAGCCAGCTCTCGTAAATCACCAGCCGCGCGGCTCAGCGATTATAATCAAGTGCGGAACTTTGATAATTCACAGAGTACATAAAACTTGCAGATCGGGCGCAGCCGTTTATTATTGATTAAGTTGTAGGCATTTCACACTTGCGAGGCGTGTTCACTGCCTGGGCAAATTTCTTAATATTTAGTCAGAGCACCTGTAGTAGGTACTATCACAGAGTAAGATCAGCATTAGCAGCAGCCAAAAGCAGAAAAAACGTCCACTACTGAACATAGGCCTTCCTCTTAGAAGGGAGGTGTAACAATAAGCCCCACGCTCGGCAGGCGTCTTGGGGTTCGCAGTATAGGACGCTGCTGCTCGTCTTCTTGTTTTCCTTTAGTAGCCTCTTACGACATCCAACGGGAAGAAATGAATAGGTGCTATCCTTACACATCCCACGGCCTAGAAACGGGACAGATAATATAAACTGCTGCAAAGCAAAGCAGTAGTTTATCGTTCGGTTTGCTGCCCTTAGCATAGCTTATAGCTTACCTGGCAATATTATAAGAGTAAGGTTGTGAAGATATGTACGCAGACAATTCTATCAAACCCTTAGCTATTTTTTTACTACATTAAACATTGTTGACAACTCGTGCGTTGAATAGCAGAACCAGTAGTCTGGCAGAATACACATTATTTCTCATTCAAATAGTTTTTACGTACGCAAAACGTGATCTGAAAGCTATAGTTTTGACGAGCGAATAGTTTAAACAAAATAAACATTTCAGTAGAACTAATGGGTTAACTAGAAAACTGTACTTTTATATTACGTAATTTATGCACCTATTATCATTTTATATTAATGTGATTTGATGTGCTTACACGGTCCCATTCTCTATACGGTTCTATACCAACATTGGTTCCATCTGTAAAATGGAAGTATGGATGGTCTTCATTCGAGATCTACAAACAACTACTGGTTTCGGAAAACACAAATTTTATTGAAATGAAATGTTTTCTTCTAATTTGAACTGTTTATTTTTTTAAAGCTACCACCGAATCATATCGCGGCCTCAACTGAGAAGATCCGGCATGAAGCTCAGCGGGCTTGTCATTTTCTCCTTTCTTTTTTTTAAACAGTGTATATTCCTGTTACAATCATAATCACCAGCGACAATGACAGTGTATTTATGTGCAATATACATATATTAGTGGTGAGTGGTGGACATTACTCTCGGCCAATTTCCCCTTGACACTCGACCCAATAACATGGAACCCTCATGTCTTGGAGCCGCGAGCCACTCCAGCTAATATTAATCCATCAGGGGTGTTATGTTGCGTAAATATTTGTTACTTCCTATCTGCGGTACAATTTCCTTATAGGGTTTTTGGTCGGGATATACTATTCACTAAACCAACAAAGAGTTGCGTTGTTTTTTTACTAAACTGATTATAATAACATTTATTTATCATGATAAAACAATTGAACATTTTATAAGTTTAAATAAAAAAGGATCATGATCCGGTTGCGGAACTTACCGCTGGCCGACATTGAGAAATTACAGCATTATATAAAAAGAGGGTTAACAATTGTCACAATGTAGGCAAGGTGATGTCAGTGGACACAGGGAACCGTGACTTTACCTTGGAATCTATGAACGGGATGTATGTTTGTGCCATGTTTGTGGTACAAAAATTCCCCTTTACGAAGTTCTACAATATCTCAAAAACAAAAACTAACATCCTACTAGTCTAACAAGTCTACGCTGCTTTGGCTTCTATATAACATGTATTCTGTCTGTAGTTTAAATTAAACGTGGGCTGTGTAAGATAACCGGCTGACAGGTGCATTATGGTGACGCCCGCGCCGGGGCTTTGTGGCGAGCAACTGCAACGCTGGGAGCTTCTAAACTTTAGACGTTTATGATGTGAAGAGGCTAGAGTTTGTCTTACATTCCTCTTGGTGGAAATGTTTTATTAATCAGCTCCATATGTTAATATAATACAGATTTAAAGGTAGAATTAAATTCAAATAGATAAGTTGGAACATAAAACATGAGGTGCGCACAAAGAGTTAGAGGAATGGCGAAATAACTTATTTTGAAAATAGTCTGGAAAGGCTTATTGACTAAAGTTCCATCTCAAGTTTCCATTATGATAGTAAAGGTGGTCTAATTTGCACATTAAATTGAATTATTAATAACTTAGACCATCTGTAGGTAGCAGTGAATCCCGTGTCGGTTTTAATAAAATACGGTTTAATTTGAAATAAAATTAGATAATAAATATAAGAAATAATTATACCGAGCTTACTAAAGTACCAAAGAAGGGCGGTTTCTAAGAAATAATAAAAATGAAGGATGTCCACTTAATTTGCTTCAGAAACCGACTCTTCATTTTTCAAGTGTTATCGTCGAACGAAATAAAACTCTAGTGCTTAATTAATTTATTAGATGTACCAGCCGGGGATTTTTAAATCTCTGTTACTAACTGCTACACTAAGACTTTGTTAATTAATCATTATCTCGTCCAACTGACGAGGGTATCTATCTATCTACCTAGACATTAAAATTAATTGTTCTGATACTACTTGTACTGACTGATTCATCAATGCACAGGTCAAACCGCTGGACCTAGAAAGCTGAAATTTGGACAGTAAGTTCTTCTTTTAACGTAAGCATCCACTAAGAAATGGTTTTTGAAAATTCCTCTCCTAAAGGGGTTAAATGGGGTGTTTTCATATTTATGATTTATTTTTTATTTTTGGTTCGATTGACTTGAAACATACTGAAAAGATTTTCTGAATAAAATAAATAAATACGTGTTTCGCAAATTTTCAAAAACAAACTTCAGGGGTGCGCTAGGGGTTAGTAAACTAGGTATGGAAAATAATAATAGAAGGCGAAGCCGCAGGGAATTGGTAGTCTAAATTAAATCTGCACTAAATAGGACCACTTTGTACGACCATTGACAGTTGTCTGATGTCAAACTAGGCAGATTCCGTACTTTGTATATTCTTACACATAATATTTTATTTGAATAGTACCTAACATTCGGACACGACACAAACAGATTTTTTGTACAGAAATGTTTCTCACACAATCTTTGGATAAACATGGTATGTAAGCATTTCTCTAACTGGCCTGTAATCTACGTCACGAAGTCTTGTGTATGGGAATATTGTGCTATCGGTCGAGAGAGGATTATATCGTCAATCAATCAAATCAATTTAACACCTTGGCTGCGGCAAGTAAAATCATACACCTTCAACTGGTGCGGCGGCGGGTCGAAATGTGCCCCCAACGATCTTTCCGCCAGTGCGTGGCAGGTCTTTTTCGACCCACCAGCACTAAGGTAGATTAAAATGCTATAACTTTGCTAGAACATGATGTATACAATTTTTTGTACTGTTTGAATAACCGTGAAGCCAACTTCCCCGAGATCGCCCCGGGGAAGTTGGCTTCACGGTTCGGCAGATTCGCCCCGGGGTCTGCCAAACAAGAAATGATAAGTTGAAATATATATTTGTTCCTGTCGAACTCTTACAAACACCTCAGATAATCGTTCCGCACAGGCGAGTGGGACATAGTTTTGTTCGACCGCACCAGCTGATGTACCGCGGCAGGCCGATATGTGCCTGTTCTGCACTGAAGAGACTTCATTATTAAAACTAATAAGCTATGCTCACTGTTTTGGGCAGATGTTGCATAAGCATAAATAACGTAGTTTGTAGTAACCAGGTAGTCAAGATTAGTGGTATTCAAGCTATATTCACTTAGCACAATTGCATAGTTACAATGGCCGACTGTATTTTGTGGTTCTGAGAATCAGAAATAAAGAATTAAAGAAATTATGCCAAAAATACATATATTCTTCTCTCTACATCGCTCTATCTCTATTGCTATTTTCATCGATTAAGTCATAGGACGAGTATATCTAGTAGATGCTTGTGGAAATGGAGGAGAAGTTTTCCGCCAGAATAATTAATTGATCACTTAAAAGAGAAGACGGTAAGCCATATTAATGGCGTTTTGTTGAAGTGGTAATCAGTATTAACTGTCGAAGTTCTCGCGGTTCGATTATGTCGAATTAAATAATCAATTATGTACCTATACATTCGATAAGTCACGAAAAAAATATATAAAATTTTATTTAAGTTTTCTTTAAATCGCCATACAAAAAAAAATTACTACAGAGATTTATAAGGCTAACTTTTTAGCAAAACACATTAGAAATAATGTTTTTTAGAAAGTTTAATATTTTTATCGGTTATTAATCTTTAATCAAGTGATATATAATTGGAAAGAACCTCGAGATACGACTCTTGCTAGATGGATGGAGTTTTCTACGACGTAGCGCATGCTACGTCCCACGTATACGTAGCACCCGCGTAGCACTCGCGTAGCTTATATTTGGAGCACCCCTAATATTTTTTATTGTGATTAAATAAAATTCATAAATTTAAGATGTTTGTTTTATAAGTTTCTTAAATGAGAAAAATATTTTTTTTTTTAATTTACTTGAGATGTCTGAAAAAGTATCTAACTCCATATCGTTTACTAGAGTAGTCTATGTGTATAATATACTTTAGTCATCATAGTTAAAGACGGATGTAATGAGTAAATTTTCTGCGAATAACATATATGTATAGAATAATTTACTTCTGATTCTATGATTCCTTTAAATTGGATATTATAATATTAGTGAATATCTGGACGTCCAACTAGAGGATAATATATGTAATTAATTATTTCACTGAGTGAAAAAATAAGTAGAAAGTATTTTCGCATGTAACATTAACATACCTAATTGATGCTAAATTAGGAAATATTACTTACAAGTATACCAGTACACAGATGTACAAAGGAAGTTTGGTAGCCTTTCCTGTTGTCATTAAATGGACTTTAAACTTTAAATGGGCTTTCAAACGAAATCCATATTTTGCAAACTTTACTTTTCTACGTAACGATAATTTTGTGTGCGTTAAAATAATTCATATTTATTATAACCTTATCTGAAAATTACCTACGTAGGTACGTCTTTTATAAAACTCATGTAACATATTCCAATCCCTTAAATTCGGAAGCCGTCCTAGGAAAATTGTCTTAAAAACTTACCGTACTAACTCGACGTAAAGTTTTTCTTGAGTGAGAACGTGCACCCTCCACTGCGATGCTGTGGTCACTGCCAGCCTTCCGAGGGTTGAAGCCTTATATACCACCGCGGGATGCGGGGGCGACGGGGCGGGGCCACAGCTCGGGACTCCCGCCACCAACTCCTCCCCATTTTGGCAGCGATTGTAGTGACGTAGACTATGACGTCACTGGATTTTATTAATGACTGGCGCTCAGGTGAGATTTGCCTTTCAAGTTCGATATTAGGCTGGGAGGAGCTAGACGCAAACGAAACGAGAAACACGTAAGGTATATAGGTATATTATCACGTAAGAACAGGTTTATTGGTAGATACAAGCATTAGTCAAGACAAGAACAGATTTAAAATACATATTTATATGTACATACGTCTTAAAATTACTGAAAAGCCTGGTGTAAGGCTAAGCTAAGGCTGTATAAGGCTACTTAAGTGTTAAAACAACATCCCATTGTTGCTCTTTTTTACCATGTAACCTTATTTCTTCATTAAACAGAGCCTTCAATTGGGTACATCACATTCATTAGTGTCAAAGGAAAAAGTACACCTATTGGGGAATAGTTCCCAGTCAGTTTTTAGATCCAAGATGTTTCTGGACCATTTATCAATAGTTTTTCTTTCGCAAGGTACAAGAACAGTTTAAAACTTATGTAATTTATATACATAAATTCCTGAAACAAAGTCTTGAAATTAAATTAATTTTTCAGCATAGCACAGTACAGAAGTAATCTCTCGAAAAGTTGGCTTGGAATTTTAATTGGAATTCTAAAACTTTGGTGTGTCACCGTTCTGGGACTTTGGATCTATGCTATTGAGAAGTATTCAGATTCACATTCATCTCTAAACAAACAGAAGCTATCCTCGTCCTCGTCCTATTTTAATATGCACTTAATATGGAAATTATTTAAGCACAACATTTTATACCTCGCACCCTGCAAGGGATAAGAAGAAGAATATATATTTTAGGCTACCTATTTAAAATTATCATTTATCAAAATAATTTACTCTAGAAGGATTGTTATTTGTTATACAGGGTGTAAGGGACATCGCACCGAAAAAAAATTTATAAGACGTCAAATAATGTCCGTTACAACATTACAGAAACCATTTAAATGGTAAATGACAAATGACTAACTTATTAATTCTCGAGCATGTAATGAATATATGCGGAATAATGTTTATTTTTCAAATTACATTGCTAATTTTCTAAAATAATAATAGTTAATTGCCTATTAATTAATTGCCTATGCACTGTTTTTGTGAATAAAGAATAAATAAATAAATAAAAATAAAATAAAAACACAAATAATTAATTAATTGTTTTTAAATTAAAATTAGGCTTTATTATTATACCAATAATTATGTTATACTAATTTTATTTTAAAAAAGTGATTTTTTTTTTGGAAATTCATGAAAAAGCCGATGAAAAATTTCAACACTAGGATGTTCAGAATCGTGTTCTGGATCCCTGGTATCGGTTTTCGGTAGGATGTCCCTTACACCCGTTATATAGATGCTTTGCGTTGTTCATTTCTATATTGTTTATTCGGTATTATCATCATCATCATCACTAGCCGGAAGACGTCCACTGCTGAACATAGGCCTCCCCCTTAGAACGCCACAATGAACGACAATTGGCTATTTGCATCCATCGGTGCATAATGTCGCCAGTCCACCTAGTAGGAGTCCTGCCTACGTTGCGTCTTTCTGTTCGTGGTCGCCATTGGAGAACCTTTCTTCCCCATCGGTTATCGGTTCTTCGAGCGATGTTATTCAGTATATGCCTTTAGAATATATTTATTTTCATCATTAAACAACATTTTGCTCCCATTGTCTGATGTAGGTCGAACCTGTATATCAGATTTATCACAGTGCTCACCCTCTAATGGTATATAGGCTTGATAGTAGTCATTAACAATGCAATAAACAGCAATTGCCGGCCGCGGCTCAACTCGTTAATATGGCGACGGATCGTAAAATTAACTGGACAGTTATCACACGACATTTTTCATGAGCCGATTGCTTAATAGCAAGTGTCTAAAGGAATAATGGACATGGATAATTCAATATACACAATTGTGAATGCTGATATCCCTGTATACTGTGGGATAAAAGCTTCAAGCCTGGGTCATCCTCAGAACCAAGTTCATCCCAGAGTCTCTAATAAATTCTCCTTTTTGGTCCCTTGTGCAATGAACCAGGTCGCCAAGTAGCAATGTTTAAATTGTTTTGTCTTCCATTGTGACGAGCACTGTAGCAGCTGTAATTACCACGAATGTGCAGTGCTTGTCACCATTAAATACACCGAGATTTGACCCTTAACATCGAGAAGAAATGTTAGTGTCTGAACAAAAAAATAAATTTATGCCATATTTACTAGGTGGTACCTATCTAGGTATCCTGCCACAAATTAGCGTGTTAACATCGTGGTATATACGGGTAAATTTTCAATCGGCTTTGCACTGCACATATATGTCCAGTCGTGCTGAGCAACATCAGGATTCTGCGTTTCATGTTCATTAATTTGCTTATAAATCGTAATTTGTCCGAAAGTGAGCTTTATGTTTTTAGAAAAATACAAAAATATGTTAAAGAAAAGAAAGAAGTACTTATAAGGGTAAACGTTGCTGGCAATCTGGTTCGCTTGTGCATTCGGCAAGGTACTTCTTACAATAAGTGAAGTGAAACCGCGTATCAAACATAGTACAGACGCAAAAGTTAACTGCGTCGCATAAACTATCGCCAATTACTAACGGTAGTTAAACCTAAAGAGGGTTTAACTGCCGATGTTGTTTTACTTTTTTGGTTTATGTTGCATTTGCGTCAGGGTTTTCTAATACTGGTGATTCATTTTAAAACTGCCTAGTCTGCCTCATTACTAGAACCCACCAGCTATACAAATCAGCAGTAACAGCTCAGTTGGCGAGCGCTTGCCTTGGAAACAAGGTGCGCAGGTTCGAACCCGGGCTCGCATCTCTGATTTCTTTAATGAATCATGTGCGAATCGTTTTTGTGCGATTGTTACTATCTTTCAGTAACGAAAACAACGTGAGGAAACCTGCATGTCTGAGAAAGCCTTATTAGCTTTCGAATGACGTGTGCAGTCCACCAACCCGCAATTGGCCTGAGTGGTGGATTATGGCCTAAGCCCCTTCATCTTAAGGCCCGGGCCCAACAGTAAGACAAAAACAAGGGCTGGTATTATATTATAACTATACAAACCAAAGTTCAGCTCCCACAGGAAGCAGTAACAACTATCTGTAGTTGATTCTTCATGGTTAAGGCTCCCTAATCACCAGTTATCTGAAAAGAAAGTTAATCCATGCTTCAGATGGGCATTTTTCCATGAGCTCTCTCTAGTCGTGAAGGTATTCCACTCTAACAGAATCGGTAAAGGCAGGCAGCGCGAATATGTTTGCGCGAAAACTTGTGCACTAAAATATCTCCTACGTAGATTACCCTACTCTGCTAATCATGGGACTTACCATATATCTGACAAAATCTGAGACTGTATGTAATACACTTTCGGAAAAAAGATGTGATATTCGTTTTGTGTGTTTGACATCCCTGTTTTGTAGCTGACCAGTGAGAGTGGGCAGTTAAAACCAATTGATTCAGTTATGGGCAAACGATTAAATATTTTATTTTTCTTTTCATTACTGCAGGGTGGGTTTGTACTATATAAGGGACGGGCCCTCAATTACCAGAGCCCATACTGACACGTTCGTCTTCATTCCTATATCCCTAAAAGTAAACCTTTTAGGCTGTTTCTACCTCTAACCACAAGACTATGTCAGCTGTTGGCAATGTTGGGCATTATCATTTTGGTATCACTTTGTAGAACATAGTAATAATTACTATCCGTAATAAAAATTACTGTCTGTAATAAAAATTACTGTCTGTAATAAAAATTTGCCGACACTTGTAACAAAACTAACAAAAAATAATTGCCGCCAAGAGACAGTGTGTAAACATTGCTGTGTTCCGGTGTGAAAGGCACTGCTGGTGAAACTTCTGGGCACAAAAGACTTAATATCTAATGTCATAAGGGTCGGCAACGCGCTAGTGCTTTTTATAGTGTTGCTAGCGTCTATAGGCTACGGCGACTGCTTACCATCAGGCGGGCCGCATGCTTGCTTGCCACCTTGGCAAAATACAAAAAAAAATAGGCATTTTACAAAATTCCCTGAATACAAATTATTCCTGCGACATATTATAATACAATCAGTTTGTCTAGCTCTAGCACCATAATAGGGTACGTCCAATCCGCAGAGTCAACACACGACGCGAGTGATTTGCGTGGGGGGTGCTCTTGTAACACCAACGATTATCAGTTTACTCTCGTTGTTATGTCAAGAGAACAATGTCTACGACATACGACCGAGATTGGGGAGAAAAATTAATGAGAAATATTTCGGAGAAAACAGATTGTCGCTGGAAACCAGCGCCGATACGATTTATGCCTTAACGTGTACAATTATTCCTATAAATTTAAAAATGTTTTTTGTTCTGAGACAAGTTGTCATTCTACAAAAACAAACGCTAGAGAATAGAGAGCAAATATATATGTCGTGTGCGAAGAGATATGTCATTCCCATACATTTGTTTTCTACTCTATCATTACGCATTGTAGAATGAGAACTTGGCTAAGGGGGCACAGTTTGGATTTTGTTGCTATTCTGTTGTTATTCTGTTCAGTGCCAGCTCATGCGACAGCATGCTTATTGTGCCTGAAACAATTAGCAAACATAGTGAACGCGACCGCCGAGCTGGTGTCCAGCACAGCCAAGTTTGCGGACCAGTTCGCCACGTTCCCAGATAAATCTCAACAGGTGAGTTTCGAGGCAGATGAAGAAAGAGTTACATGTTAAGTGCTTATGTCTAATAGTAAACTATGCGTGATAAGTGGTTATACTTAGTAGTATTAATATACAATATTGCTACCAGTTGTCGTAAAGTAATACCCTGTGTTATCCGGACTCAGTGGCGTGGCTTGGGGAAGACCTATGTCCAGCAGTGGACTAATATAGGCTGATAATGATAATGAATACCCTGTCGCTTAATTTATTTTATATTCATGAGAATAGCTCTAACATTGAATCGTATGATATAATGAGCTTGATATACATATGTCATCATCCTCATCATCATCAGCATCCAAAAGTCATCCACTGCTGAACAAAGGTCTCTCCCTTAAAAGGGAGGGATTACCATAATCCCCACGCTTGGCAGGCTTCTTGGGTATCGCAGTATAGGTGGTAGGTAATCCAATAGAAAGACGCTGCTGCCCGTCTTCTAGTTTTCCCATAGTCACCTCTTTTACAGACATCCAACGGGAGGAGATGGGAGGGTGCTATTGTAACCCCAATACCCCACGGGGCATACATATATGTATACATATAAAATAGGCTGCTGGGGCTGATGGTATCGGAAAATAAAGGCGGTGCTATATGACCACACAGTCTCTCAGCCACACAATTAATTCTCACGCAGCAATCTATCTCAAAACAGGTACACAGCATAGTACAACGTACAGACTTCTGTTAGGTACTTCTCATTTAGGCTGCTCTCATTTTTGGAGCTAGCGTCTATACAGTTGTCTTCTCTTACAGGTTCAACGCAACCTCACGCTCGCTGACGTGCAAAAGTGTGACGGACAGAACAACACGTGCCTGTACGTCGTTTATAATGGAAAAGTGCTCGATCTAACGGATTTTCTTACATTTGTAAGATATTTTATTATCCAATCCAGTGACTTTAGGCTCATCCTTAGGTTTCATAAGAATCATTTCTGATCTAATAATGGTTTTAAATTGTGGTTGGCCACCACACTGACATTCCTAAATAACCACCAATGCTCGACTTGGATCATCTATAAAAAAAAAAAAAAGAAAAGAATATTTTATTTACCGAAACATAGCGACGTACATACAAAAAGAACTAGTATACAAAAAAAAAAGAAGTTAACAATAAAAATAAACCAGTACAATACACAAAAAAAAACAAGGAATAACATTAAAAATAATAAAAAAAGTTACCACTAAAAGAAATACTTAACGAAGCAATTGTACGCCGCATTTTCGGCAAACGAGGTCAGCCACTCAGCATTGTTGCTGCACCGAAAATCACATTCCGGCCCAGCGCTGATTTTCAGGGCTAACCCCCGTGACATTCCGATGCCATTTCGCCATTTTAATTTAATAGATATTGATAAATAAATAAAATTAAAAAAAAAATAGTTTTTTATAATTATAAATATGTACCTACTTATTTAATTATAATATATTACATTCTTAAAAAATATATATTATGCAAAAATTGTGATATGATAATATAATAACTCAATACAAAAAAATGAAAAGTTGAAGAAGTACTTAGTCCTAATCTTGGTAATAAAAATGTACAAAAAAAAAATACATACACGACGAATTGAGAACCTCCTCCCTATTTGAAGTCGATTAAAAAGGAGCATACAAGCATGCCGCACTCCACCCATCATAACAAATTCCACCCCCCACGCAGTCAACCTTACCTTTTGTTATGGAAGCCAAGAATAATTTGATGATAATACAATATAATATAATAAGGTATATATATATAAATATATAATATATAAGATAAGATACTAAAAAGATACGAAAAAGTCAAAACATGTAGTAACTAATGTATTTTTGGTGGGGAATTAACAATTGTGTTTATCTCATATTATTTTGAATAAGTTGGGTCTCCCTTTTGTTCATCCAATAAATATCTTTTTAAACTATATTTAAATGAATTAATGGTTTTTAGGTCTCTAATAGGTGGTGGAATATTGTTCCAGCACTGGGTAGCGGCATACTTGAAGCACCCTCTAAAAGCAGCTGTCCTGTGTCTAGAAGTCAACAGCGGATCTGTAACAGATCTAATTGCATAAAGTTTAGACCTCGCCTGCCTCCATTGAATTTTAGTATGTAAATATGTAGGATTTTTGGTAAATATCACTCCAAACAATAGGCATGACAAATGTAGTTTCCTTCTGGCTGCCATCTTTAAAACATTATTTGTATTCAAATAAGGGGTAACATGACTTCTCTTTGGTATTTGAAAACAATATCGTGCACAGGCATTCTGAATGCGCTGTATAACCTTCTCCGTTCTTGCTAATAAACACGGACCATACACAGTGTCACAGTAATTAAGCTTTGATAAAACCAGACTTTCTACCAGTAATTTCCTTATATCAGTACTGACGTATTTTCTAATGGAGTATAATATTTTTAATCTATAGAAACAATTTTTTAAAACCTTATTTATATGAGCTTCAAAACGAAGTTCTGAGTCTATAGTAAGACCGAGATTACATGCCTCATTAACGACGCCAATTTGCTCACCCTGTACCTTTATTATGGGTCTTGCTTCTTTTATTGCTTGAATCTGATGTCGACTCCCAACTACCATAAATTTAGATTTAGATGGATTTAAGACCAGGGAGTTTTCATCTGACCATTCCTGTATTCTCTGTAGATCACTATTAATGTCGCTGACTGCCCTTTGAGTATCATTAGGTTTAAAAGACATATACAGCGGTATGTCATCTGCATACATATGGTAGCCACAGTGTTGTATACAGTGGACCACATCCGCAGTATACAATATAAACAATAGTGGACCGAGAATAGAACCTTGTGGTACACCACGGTCAAGCCTCATCGGTGCGGATGATATTGTAGCTCCATCACTGGTTTTCAATTCTACTAATTGCTGCCTATCTGTTAAATATGTGTCAAACCATCGGATCGTATTTATGTCAAATCCGTAATATGCCAGCTTAGACAGCAATAGAGTTGTATTAATGGAGTCAAAAGCACGTGAGTAGTCCAGCAACACTAATATTGAACCCTTTCCTTGATCACGTGCCTCAATCATATTCCCTACGACATCACATAACGCAGTCGCCGTGCCCCGCCCTTTCCTAAAACCTGATTGGAGTTCTGGCAGTATATTGTTTGTTTCCAAAAATTGCATAACCTGCATGTACACCACCCGTTCCAATACTTTGGACAAGCAGGGTAATATACTTACAGGTCGCAGATCTTTGTAATTTACTGGGTTACTGTTTTTAGGTAAAGGACGAATCACAGCTTGCCGCCAGAGGTCAGGAAATGTACTGGATTCTATAGATCTATTCACGATATCAGTTATAGTCTTTAATGTTTTGGGCAAGGTCTAATTTATCATATCTATATTAATTTTATCAATTCCTGTTGCCTTAGACTTAAGTGTTTTTATTATTTCCAGTACTTGGTTCTGTGTAACTGTTTGCAAAGAGAATGTAGCAGCACTATATCTATGGTGTTCAAAGTATGATAATTGCTGGACACTAATCGTGTTTGGGCCTTGAACTTCTAAAAATGCCTTGTTGATACTGTCAGGTTCTTTAAAATAAGCGGGAAGAACACTATCTTTGTGTGAAGGACAGATATTAGATATATATACTGTGAAATATTATGAAGAGATTGGAACAGTACCAAAGATGCACGTAATAATTGATCGCACGCAGCAACCTAATATCTACGGCACGTTGCGTTACGTACATACAACCAATAATTTTTTGGAAAGCAAGATTAAAAAAAATAAAGAGTATCGTTAAAATTTCATGCTCTTTACCATCTCATCCTTACCAAATGATATCAGTTCAGTTCGATCAGTTGGGTAAGCAATGTTAGGCAAGGTCAGTCCTTAGATAACCTTAGTGGCATTTGGACTGAGCGTCTCCGTGCTTCGGAGGGCACGGTAAAAGTCGGTCCCGGCTATTGTAGACAGCAATCGTTAAGCTAAGTAAGAGGGCTAAGGGCAGCTTGAAAACTCTGACACTAGGTTGACCACTAACCATACGACAAACAAACACCAAATGAGAAAATTTACGTAAAGCGATTAAGTTAGTCTTTTCCACTTTTCTACGGTTACGGTAATGAATGGATGGCACGTATGCTCTATCTTTGATTTACACAAATTGTTCCTTGAAATGTGAGCAGTTTGCGGCCCAAACCCTCATAATTCTCATGATATCCTTAGAGTCTAAGGCCACGATATTCATAATGTTCTCTATTCCCAGCATCCTGGAGGTGCTAAAGTTCTTAAAAGCGTCGCTGGTACGGACGCCACGGGGCTCATGCGCGCGTCAGCTATGCCGGCCGTGGTCTTCCGACGATTCATCAAGAAATTTATCATTGGAAATATTGTAAGCAACCCTAAAACTACCTAAACTATGATTTAAACCCACACATACGTACGGAGAGTTCATTTTATTTTTATTTTATTTTATTTTGAAACAAAATCCACAGCTCATAAAATAACACAGTCAGAACATATTTCTTATACAAAAAGCCAAGAACGGATTTACATTATTTAGCTAATTAATTTAAAGTAGTCTAAGTAGTTAAAGAAATCACGAGAAAAAAGAAAAAGAATAATTAAGTACTTATTCAACAAAAAATTATTCAACAAGAATTAAATAGTATGCGTGTGTGTATGTGTATAGAGGTGTGTGTATGTGTGTAGAAGTGTGTGTGTAGCAGTGCATTTGAGTAGATGTGTGTATGTGTGTGTGTGTGCGTGTGCTCATGTGGGTATATGAATAAAACTGCATGCATGTGTCTATGAATAGCCCTCCTGCATCATTATTTTTATAATGTCTTTTTTAAAACTAGACTTACTACCATAAAAAACGTCCGCTGAATTAAATTTCTTATTATAATCTCTGTGTAAGCGATTAACTATAGAGTTCTGAGCATAGCTTGTGGATGAATGAGTCACAGCAAACAAACTTGTGTGTCTTGTTCGAATTTTTGGAGTACAGAAGCAGAGGGTTCTACAAGTCAAATCTGCACAGTCAATATCTCCACGACATAAACCATGCAGAAAAGCCATATCCAATAAAGTACGTCGCTCCTTAAGACTTAGAAGATTGTGGTACCTACAAGATTCCTCATAAATTTGGGAGTAACGGTACGTTCTATAGTTCAAATGCTTTATAAACCTATGTTGAATTTTTTCCAAGCTGTCAATATTGATTACATAATGTGGGTTCCAAATAGTACTACAGTATTCTAGGATGCTTCTGACATACGAATAGTAAAGTAACTTTATACAGTTAATATCAGAGAATGGAGTACTAACCCGCAAAACAAAACCGAGGTTTTTGAACGCTGAAAGTGTTATAGCTTCAATATGTTCAGAGAATGTTAGCTTAACATCTAATAAGACCCCTAAATCTCTTACAACTTGTACCTTTGTTAAACTGTTATGTCCTATTTGATAGTCGAATACTACAGGATTTTTCTTTCTTGTAAACGTTATAGAATGGCATTTGGCAACATTTATTCCTATACGGTTATCCGTGCAATAAATACTTAGACGAACTAGATCATCATTAAGATTTTCGCAGTCAGTGCTGTTTTTGACTTTCATAAAGATTTTAGTATCGTCGGCATACATAAGGAACCTAGCATGATGAAAACATTTACGGACATCATATAGATAACAAACATAAAGGAGAGGTCCAAGTATGGAACCTTGAGGAACACCTGATGTTATTTCCACAAAGTCAGAACAAAACCCACCCACAACTACTGCTTGAGAACGTTTCCAAAGATATGATTCCATCCACCTCAATAAGTTACCCCGTATACCTAGTTCCTGAAGCTTACGTAATAATATAATGTGATCTACGCGATCAAAAGCCTTCTCATAATCGGTATAGACTACATCTACTTGACAACCACCATCCATATTTGTGACAACATAATCCATAAACGTACCCAGGTTCGTAACTGTCGATCGCCCTTTCATGAAACCATGTTGTTCTAATGGTATTGAAGGTGATATGACAGGATATATGTAAGTGTGTACAACCTTTTCCAATAGCTTACTCAGGACATTCAGAATTGAAATTGGACGATAATTCTCAATTTTAGTCTTAAGTCCTTTCTTATGGATTGGAACTATATATGCTTCTTTCCAAGTGTTCGGAAAAAAGCCATTATGAAGACACTTATTAAAAATTGAGGCTATCGGGGAAGACAAATATTTTGCACAATTTGTAAAAAATGTCGGTGGCAACTTATCACTACCGGCTCCTTTTGTAGTATCAAGTTTGCAAATTAGTTTCTCAATCTCCTCTGAACTAATTGTGATGTCATGTATTATATCTGTATGTAAATTATCGACATACCTACATGAATAATTATTTGTAGGTGAACTAAAATTACTTTGGAAAAAATTATTGAAAACAGAACAAATATCTGCCGGGTTATTTAATTCCCTGTCACAATATGTCATTTGCTGAGGGTAGTCACTGCATTTTTTACGTTTAGATTTAATATAGCTCCAAAAAGCTTTGGGGTTCAATTTAATTTTCTTTTGAATACAAGTCAAATACGATTGGTAACATTCATTTTGCAGTATTTTCTGTCGCTTTCTAAGCTCCGAAAAGTCTGCATAGTCAATTGGATTTCTATACTTTTTCCAATTTGCATGTAATTTACTCTTTTCTTTAATTAGTTCAATGAGAGCTCTACTATACCAGATAGGATACGAATAGGTACCACTACTAATTACTTTTGGAACAAACTTCTGAATTAAGTCATACAATATCGAATAAAATTTATCAACAGTCTCATCTAAATTGTTGTTACCCATGATAAAAGACCAGTCTTGATTCAAAAGCAAATCATTAATACTTGTGTAATCTGCCCGTGTAAATTGGTATTTGACTCTCGAACAAGGCTTCAGTAAAGACACCATTATATCTGTGGCAGTTATATGAAGTGAAGGATGATATAAATCTTCGGCCACTAGAAAAAAGTTACTTCTTTCAGTTTTAATTGGAAAGGTGGAAAAAATAAGATCTAGTGTGTTATTGCTGTTATTTAAAATAGTGTTATATTGAGAAAGTCCTATGAAATAAGAATATGATATTAGATCAGAAGCTGCATTTTGGATGTCAACAGAACCTTTGTTAGTCACTACAGGTATACCAGAGGTCCAATCAATGCATGGTAGATTGAAATCACCAGCAACTATAATGTTGTCGTTTGGATGTGTATGTCGAATTACTGAGAGTATATTAATCAGATCTCTAGTCCGCGATGGTATTTGGGGATTAGGGGGTATATAAGCTACACCAACATGTAAGTCATATAAGGAGCCTATAATAGTGGCTGGGATGGTAACCCAAATACATTCAAGTTCGTTGCAATCCCATTCCGGTCTCAGACGCGCTTTTAATCCTGATTTACACAATATCATAACCCCCCCACCAAGCGACTTTCGATCTTTCCGAAATACATTATACTTACCATCACATAATTCAGCATCCAATATACCGTCGTAAAGCCAGGTTTCAGTTACAAGTAAAATTTCAAACTCGGACAGCAACATATTACCGCAAAAAACATTAGTTTTTGTACGTAAACCTCTGACGTTTTGATAGAATACCTTTAGAATTTTACTATGATTATCCATTTTTTACAAAATGATAATAATAAAAAATACGTACGTTATATAATATGTACAAAAAAAAAATAAAGCATTGGTTTTTAAAAATATCAGAATAGGGCAGGAAGTAATAATTTTTGTATGAAAAAATGATGCAGTATATTCGGAAAATTAATATTATGCATGTCGTATAATATATGAGTATGTTAAGTGGTGTGTAGTGTGTTACAAGTGTATAAATTATGATAAAAGTAAACAATATAAATGATTGTTTTAAAATTAAAAAGCATAAGAAAAAAGGAAAATTAACCAAAGAAATAGTATTATGTGATACATAGGAAACTATGTAATCTTGGTAAGGTCGATTGGCGAGTTTATCGGAATGGGAGGCGAAGTCTCGTTCCTTCGCATGTAAATACGGCAGTTTTTTGTCCAAAGAAATTTAAAGTTAAGTTCTTTGGCTCTTTGCTTACATGAATTTAAAAGCAATTTGTTCTCTTTGGTTAGGTGTTCGTTGATGAAGATACGGTTAGCTTCATTACCCATTCCTAAGTCCTTAGCATTCAAACCGCGATGTTTTCTAGCTGCTGCAACAATACTATCCTTAACGGCACGTTGCCTTAAACGAACTATTATAGGTCGGGAGCAAATAGCACTCGCGGCACGGCGCGGCTGCACGCGATGCGCGAACTCAACATCGGTCAGCTGAAGGGAGACTCCAATATGCTGCGACAATTTCAATATGATGTCAGACGTATCTTCTTCTTTATGTTCAGGAATTCCCCTGACCTCAATATTCTGCATTCTTGTCCACTGCTGCTGTCTCAAATTCTCTTCTTCTAATACCTTAATCTTTACCGCTTGTACATTAAGGCTCTCTTTGAGGGCTTTGTTTTCATCCCTGACGCATTTCAATTCGGAGGAGGTAGCCATTAGCAGTTTATTCAATTCGATAAGTTCTTTTCGCAGGTCGTCATATTGTGTACTTACGAATGCAGAAGACTCCTGATACCCTGAACACTGTTCCTTTATTGTAGTGAGCTGTTCCGACAATCCTTTCAAGTTTAACTCAATAATTGCCCTTATTTCGTGTCTTTCGGCCTCAAGAACCTCCTTTAGCTTATCTTCCGTAATGTAAACTAATGTATTTTCGGTTTTTTTTCGCAATGTTATATTAGTATTGTCTGAATGATCAATAGGGGCAGATTCCAAGTGGTATGATGGGCGTATAGGCGTGTTCGTGTTATCTTTTTTTGGTAATTTGCTCTTACATTCAGGACATTTCCAAATACTCTTGTTTTCATCATTCATCCACCTATAACGCTTTGGCGAAAGATTAGCACACTGAAGGTCATATTTTTGCTTACACGCGTGGCAGCTCAGGTACTTTTTATCTGGTATTACGGCTTTGCAAGCTCCACAGGTTTGCCTATCCATTATCTTATTAAAATATTTTTATCAAACACAATTTCAACGTTCAGTTTATACGGAGACTCTATTTACTTAAATCACGTAGATTTGGATGCAATACATATACTAACAGAAAGTTTGTTAAAAGAGCTGTACACACATATATATCACACGTATAATAAGTTCTTTAAACACAATCCTTTTAATATTAAATAATAGAATTTTTTATCAATGTATTGTTTGACAGTCAACTTGTCAACAACTATGAGACAAATCACTCGAGATGCTACGATGCTATCGACAGACATGAAGACAGCCGTACTCACTTAGATAGGTAAACTTATAGTACCCCTCGTTATTATAGGGGGGGGGGGGGTTTAATAATCAAATTTATAAGGAGGATGTGTTCCCACCATGCAGGAACACCTCCTGTGAGCATCTTCTCTCAATTTTATAAATTGAGCAAACAATGTAAAGTGTCTATAGAGGATAAGGATCTTCAAGGGATCATCATCCGAATGACGTCCACTGTTGAATAAAGGTCTCCCCCTTGGAAAGGAGGGGTTGCCATAATCCCCACGCTTGGCACGCTTGAAGGGATATTAGACAACTACTAAAAAAAGTGAAAAAATTACAAGCCCGCTGAGTTTCTTGCCGGATCTTCTCAGTTGAGGCTGCGTTGTGATCCGGTGGTAGCTTTTAAAAAATGACCATTCAAAAGTGCTAGCGTTAAGCCTATTTGATATAAAGATTTTTGAGTTTGAGAATTTTAAGTGATATAATTTCTATTTTAGGTGCCTTTTCGTACATCTAACAACACTGCCAAAAATTCAAGAAGGAAGTCTATATTAAGGCGGCTCACGAAATGTGGTATACTCTACTCTATGCTCGGACTATGTCGGTGAGTCCTGCTGGATTGGTTTCGTAGGGCAGCACTAACAGACTGTACAGATATATATACATGTAACTGAATATTTTATTTTGATACTTTTGTAAATTCCTTGTTGGTTAAGTGGTTAGACACCCTGGCTACTACCCAATAAGTCGTGGGTTCGATCGATAAAGAAAATTCTTTTATTGGCTGTATTTACAAGTAGTCTACAAGTTGTACTTTTTATTCTAAGAGCTGTGGATTTTTGTTTGAATAAGTAAAAAAAAACAAAAATAAAATCTCCTCCAAGGGTCTAGGATTTTTATCTATTTAAATTATTACATCAGTTGTCTGGTAACCATAGTACAGGCCCTGCCTAGTTTGGGATCAGATAACCGTGTGTGGATTGTGCCAGGATATTATTATTATTATTATTTATCTTTTCAGGTAACGGTGGATAAAGACATTAACGGATAAAGGAATTTATTTGAACATGTATGTTTTTTTAATACAATGATGTTTTAATTCGTTTGTTTCATTCAATTTTAATATATGTATCGCATTCTTGTGTTGTTTAAACTAGCAGATCCCTAGGCCTACAGCAATCCTTCCCATTTATTTTCATTTACACAAACGTATCAAGTCGAATGACGTAGTATTCCGCGACTATCCTATTGATAACGGTCCTATTGGCTGTTATCACTGATAATCGCGATTACGTTATCCATCGATTACGCCACAGTTTATTGAGTGTCTCCGATACAGCCGGACTTGAATCAGTTTTGGTTGATATAAAACCGTAAGTAATCCTTGTTTCTTTAGTCAGGTTAGCAGAGTCAGGTTTATAATTTTTCTCCTATTGTCATCATCATCAATTCCTTTTATTTAATGAAGAGAGTACAAAATTTATACGTAGAGATTAAATAATAATACATTAACATACCTACTATGGGTGCGGTAGTAAGATCTAAGTAGATTCGGTTGCAACGTCTCATTTTGAAATGGACCTACGAGTACCTATCGGTACCTACCTGGTATAGGTGGTAGGTACCTACTTACGTTGCAGTCGTTTTTGCAGTCACACCGAGCTGTCTCCATAAAATTAATAAGCTTCTTACTGCCGCACTTACAAACGTCAATTAGTGGTAATTACTTATTTGAATTTTTTTTCGATACTTGAAGCCAATTCATATCTTATACGCCGTTAGTGGAAGGAGGTATCGCATAAATTGTACTCAATAGAAAATGGACGCTCATAGCCAGTTATAACCACTGTTCGGTAAACGATCAGTTGGGTAAGCAACGTCAGGCAAGGTCAGTTCTTGGATGGGTGACCGTTTAGTGGAATTTGAACTGATCGTCTCCGTGCTTCAGAGGGCACGTTACAAGTCGGTCCCGGCTATTGTCATCTATAATAGACAGCAGTCGTTAAGCTAAGTCAGAGGGCTAAGGGCGGCTTGAACAACTCTGACACTAGGTTGGTCACTAACCATACGATTAAAAAAAAAATAGAACATCAATGGGAATCGAAATAATCAAGATCAAAAATATCTTAATTAGAATTAACGGTAATTGTCCTTTGTGAGTGCAGCAGTTAGTCTCTTACTACCTTACTTACTTACGACCGAACCTACATACATTTCTTAAATTAAGCGTTAATCACAATTACTTAGTTAATTGTAGTTAAATTTCTTAAGTAACGTTCGCGCCCACTGTCAAAATTTATTTACTTTACAAATATTAGATTTTAAGGATGCATTGTGTGCGATTAGTGCGTCCAATGTTGGTCCAATGTGACAAATCTATCGAGTGTTGCCAATACTACATGGGTAAATAAAAGTTTTATTCTAAATTCTGAGTTATTTTGCAGTGTTGGTACAGCAGTCACGCTTGACAACTTCAGTGACAGCAGACCAGCAGACAAGCCCACAGATTTTTTTATAGCATCATCTTAAAGGTTATCACAGATTAGAGGTTATTTTTAGGGCCCCCTGACCGACTGTTGTTATGTAGGTATAGAACTTTAGCCCTTGATATCTCGATCTTCCAACGAATTCAATCTTCTTTTCGTGTCGTAGTGGAAAGATTGGTGTCAATCTGCAAGTACTTCTCCGGTTGATTGGCCAGAGAACACTCGAAAAATAGATTATTACGCAATTTATTGACGCTCTTTTCGCGTACCACAGAGATTAATCGAATCAATGAGACCTTCATTTGAAGGTCTCACTATTCTATTCTATTCTATGCTATTCTAGTCTATTCTATTACAAATATTCGTTATTGTACACCAAAAAAGAAGATACAACTTAAAAAGGAAAAGTAAAATTCTATTCTATTCTATTTTCTGTTTGTTGCCGCCATAAAATGTGTCAAAAACATTGATTAACTAATCTAAGTAATGTCTCTCGGCCACTTAAAGTTAAGTACGATTAACTTGCGCTAACTAAGCATTAACCCACTGAGAGCGCCGATAATTTGACATCTACACTAAGTAACGAGATAAGGATCAATTAACCCACTGTAGGTTCGGCCGTTAGTACCTATATTTATTGTTATATTTAACTTTGGTCTTTTAATATAAAATTTAACATTGGTCTTTAGTGGTTTAACTTTAACTTGGGTCTCCATACAATTCCACACTTTATTGTCATGAAAGTTTCGTCATCTCTCTCGAGTGACCAGTTGCAGTGCTCCTGTTAATATTTTAAATTGTTTTAATGCTACGAAGGTAGTGACAAGACACGCGTCCCATAGACAGATACATTGTCCCAGTCTCCTGAGACGAGACACGCAGTAATTTCACCAGTTACACCCTTAGCACCCTTCATACTGCAACATAGTAACACTGCTGCTTGGCGACCAAATATCTGACGCTAAGGTTAAGGGACCCGTACGGTGTCCGTAAGAGGTGAGTAAGGGAAAACAAGAAGGCGAGCGCAGTAACGTCTTTACATTGCATAACCTGTCACCTATACTGCGATCCCAAAAACGCCTGTAGTAGACGTCTTTCAGATGCTGCTGATGATGGTAAAGGGACTTATCATCCAGTATTTTTTTTTATTACTCTTAAGTCATGTTTGGCCTCACCTGATGGTAAGCGTTGTTGCAATAGTAGATAGAAAAATCCCCCTTCGAAAAGTTTCCACCAAAACCATGCCTGTCAATGCCAGCTTCCGGGGCGGATTTTCCGCATTTGTAATCCATAGTCATTAAATGTTTACAAATGAATGAACACAATTTTTATCTAGTCAGACCGTTTAATTATCTGTATCATTGAAATAGATTTTTATTATTAGATATTAGTGATAAGTTAACATTGACACATTTTTCTTTATCGTCTACGTAGACGTCATCGCAGTGTGTGAAAGTAGAAGCAGTATATAAACTTCTAATAGGATTGTAGCGGTAGGAAATCTCTGTCTCTCTCGTCCAGTCGGTCCCTCATCACTGAGGATCATGACGTCTGTGCATGCTCATGTATGTTAGCTATGACCCGCCCACTGAGACCGAACTTCTGCCAGGTGAAAAGCAGTACTTCGAAGATCTAGTTCGACCACCGCTTCACACAACGTTCTCTTGGCCGCTTCCCTTCAATATTTCCTGTCAACACTAGTTTTTCTAAATTATATGGAGCTCTACGTACTTAGGTACTTCTTCAATATAAGTGCTGTGATTTTGTCGGTTGCATCTCTTTGTGCAATATGTCCAAAATACTACAGAATTATTCTAGACTCGCATATTGTTGAGAGCGTTGAGTTACGTAGGAAATACTAGGCTCAAAAGATATTATGATAATTAATATTTGGGATAATAAGCGCAGTGCAAAGATTCTATCCATGGTTTGGCGTGTAACCGTGGACTTACGTGGATAACCCTAGAGTATGATGTTATATGCATCTTCTTCACCTACGTAGTGAATTTAGATGCGACTCCATCATCATTTAGAGAATTCGTTCACGAAGGTTGATCGTCATCAGCAGGCGTGCGCTGCTGAACATAGTAGGTCTCCCCCTTGAAACGCCACAATCAACGACATTTGGCTATTTGCATCCACCGCATGTCTGCCATTCGCACAATTTCGATAGTCTACCTAGTGGGAGTCCTGCCTACGTCTTTCGGTTCGTGGTCGCCACTTGAGAACCTTTCTGAAAGTTCATATTCTAAAATAGGTACACTATATTTATAGATACAATAATTTAACTTTAGAATCCCAATGCCGCCGCTGCGGATGCTAGCTGTGGTACGAGTATAGAGATAAAGGTTGGTTTAATGTTAAGTTCACTCTATTCAGGACTTGAGACATCATGGCTGAGGTGAGCAGGTACAAGTTCGCGGACGTGGCGACGAAGAACGGCAAGAATGGCCAGCCAACCTGGGTAGTCTACAAAGACGTGGTGTATGATGTGTCGAAATACCTGTACGAGGTTAGAGAGTCTGTCTATACTACTACTAAACTACATATTACCAAATAAGCTTTTTGACAGGATTCAATTCAATTCAATTCAATTTATTTATTGCAAAATATGAGTAGTTAATTACAGGTGTTATACAGAACCCACCTACCTATTGATTGTACCTATAAATAATATTTTACTACTTAGGTGGTAGGTTCCTTGTGCAACGAACCGTCCAGGTAGGTACCACCGCAGTGTCAGATATTCTGCCGCCAAACAGCAGTGTGTAAGCATTGCTGTGTTCCAGTGTGAAGGGCACTGTAGCTGGTGAAATTACTGAACTCAAAAGACTTAATATCTAATGTCTTAAGGGTCGGCAACGCGCTAGTGATTCTTTTGGTGTTGCTAGCGTCTATAGGCTGCGGTGACTACTTACCATCAGGCGGGTTGCATGACTGCTTGCTACCCTGGTGGTATAAAAATAAACATAGTTACCTCATGGTTTTCTCTACTACAAAGTTCTAGAAAGGATCTTTCTTCCTTGTATTGCTTAACATCAGGTGAAATCATAGTCTGATACTGACCCAGACGGACTGCATCAATTTTGTCATTATGTTTCACAGTTCGGTCCTTAGCAACTTATAATGTTTACTTATTGTAGTTATGCGTCCATACTACTAGCCTTGCACGGTGTTATTTAAAGTTTTTTTTTTTTTTTCGGGTACTTTATTATTTTATCACTTTGCCTACCACCACCACACTGACACTCCTATAAGACGGCCCACCCGCAGTTTATCTTCATTGTTTGTTTCCGTGCTCAAGCCTTCGCACGTCTCCAATCCAAAGCTGCAAGTGTATTCAGTATTACATAAAAAGTGAAAATCAAGAACCGGACACCTGGGAGGCGACGCCGCGATGTCGGGACAACGGAGAGGTGCCGCCGCGGTGGTGACGTCGGACGTCTCTTCGTGCTTCGGGAAATGGATCGTCGTGCACTATTGTGTTCGTACGAATCGAGCTTCCATACCGGGTCGTCTCACACGTACATAAAGAACACATTTACGGTTAACAGCGATGCCCCACCAGCGGGTAGTTGTCACCCCATCAGCGGGTATTGACGTTATCGCTGTGTTCAGACGATGCGAGCTTCCAATACCAGGGTCGTCTCTGTCGTAGTGTTGAACACGTTAACCGTATAGTGCGTTACACAAAAGCGATGCACACTCCTGTAGTTGTTGTTTTCGCTGTGTTCATACGATGCGAGCTTCCAATACAATCGGGGTCGTCTCTGTCGTAGATAATGAACACGTTCACCGTTATAGTGCGATACGTCCGCTCTGCTGATGTGAGTATACATATATATATGAGTATTTACGGTTAATTGCGATGCACACACCCAACAGCGGGTAATTGTTGCTTTCGCTGTGTTCATACGATGCGAGCTTCCAATACAACCAGGGTCGTCTCTGTCGTAGATAACGAACACCTTTACCGTCATTGTGCGATACACAATGCTCATGTGAGTATAGGTCTTGCTGCTGGTATGTCAGTATGACATGTTTACGATGTTATCTTTACGATACCTGTTTCCACGCCGTGTCGTCTCATTTGTACAAACAATGTACAGATGTACGAATAAATGCGTTGCGCATTCCTTATTGCGGGTAATTTTTATGACTTATGACTTAACGCTGTGTTTAGTAAATGCAAGCTGCCAATACAACTGGGAACATATAATCCGATCATTATCATTAGCCAGAAAAATTCCACTGTTGAATATACGAAGACGTCCATCTTGGAACGTCACAATTAACGATAATTTGCTATTATCATCCACCGATTGCCTGGGATTCTTACAATATCGTCAGATATAATTCGATGTGTAGGTACTCCTAATTATCGGAATGCGTCGTGCGCCACTCGAGGAGATGAGTAAATAATTAAAAACTTGTAATAATAATTATAATAATAATTCACAGTAGAATGAATTCAAGACTTCATACTTTGAGTATTAAACCAAAAGGAGACGACACGCGCACTATTCGCTATGAGAAAAAGTCTGTCACTTTCTGCGCGGGGGACGAGGTAACTCACACAAATACTATCTACTACTAATGCATTCTTCGCCACGTCGCTACGCAGGCACACGACAATATTATCAAACACTAACATAATCTATACGCACACAAGTAAATTCACACACAGTGACAACACTGTCTGTACACGAGATGACGTCAATTTTAAGTAAACGAGGATAGTGCATGACACTATCGATATTTTATTGTCGATGAGTTCCGATAATATTTTTGGTGAAAGTTAAATAGGTGTAAGGTATTTTTAGATTTAGGATCATAGGAAAAGAACCTTGGGTTGTCGTCAAAATCCGATTAATTAGGATAAGTCAGTATGGTTAAGTCTGAAACTTCAAGAAATACCTAAGCTGCATTCTTACTCTTATATTATGAAAAGTCTGCTATAAACAACTTTGTGCAATAAAAAGAAATAAATATCTTTACTCATTCCTATGATAAAATTTTAACGGCCAAAAAGGGAAAAACATTTTGCTAAATATGTTGTATTTTTGACATAAGCTAACGTTGGTTAAGCAATGTCAAGTAAGGCCAATACATAGATAGCCGTCGTCTGGATTTTCTTGAACATTTGAACTGAGCTTCCCTGTGCTTCGGTCTCGGTTGTTGTAGACAGTAGTCGTTACCTTCGGAGTCGCTGGACGTACGGGGCGTGGGCCCTAGGACATCCATTAAGTATGGCAGTGACTCCGAGGAGGACGGCGCACTATGGACGGAAAAACGAAGTTCCCTTGCATAGGATTTTTAAAAAATAAAAATTTTATTTGATAGTTTCAAGTATACAGTTTTGTCGAGTACATTAAAACATTGAATAAATTAGTAGTTACCGGTTTTTTTTTAAATAATTTTACGGCTGAAATGCCAGATCACTATATTCGGCATTTCAGCCGTACAAATATTTACGTGAAACCCATGTATTTTAAGAACTTGTATTAGCTACCTATATTCTTGCAAATATAAAATATCAGTCATTCATATCGTATTGTGTGTTGTGCATACGTTATGAATATGTACGCTTTTCGTCAAGATCGTTAGTCATATAGGTTTGTTGTCTACAGGGCCGTCTTTACCAGGGGGTGCAAGGGGTGCGGTGCACCCGGGCGCAGGGCGCCCGGGGGCGCCTGCCGAGCGCTGAATATTTAGATATTTCATTGAACTTAACGCCATTGCACAGTTTCATATATTTGTTACGACGAATACGTATGCGCAAAATAAAATACTAAAAAAAAATAGTCATCAACAAAAATCATTGTTTTACCACAGGTTAGGTATTAGTTTTTACTTGTATTACGCTTTCGGCGCTTGTCACACCGCTCATGGTGTGCAAGCTAAATGACTCTTATTAGTACACAAATAACAATTTTATTTCATACAAGACGCGCGCGGCAAAATCTCTAATCCAAAGAGAGTGTATATAACCTTTGACACATTGCCGCCCGGTCGCCCGCACTTGAAGCAAAATGATCTCTAAGTCAATAAAGTGTAAGTCGTAAATTCATTTGAAATGGGTGCGCGGCGCGGCACCTGTGCGTCTGTCATAGGCGAGTAATTGCGTCCTTTGACATAGCCGTCCGGGCACTCGCACTTAAAGAGAAATGATCTCTAAAAAATCACTACAATTAGGTGTAAGTTTATTTGAATACACAGCGCGGCGCGCGGCGCCTTTGCAAGTGTCGGTCAGTGATTGATCTGATTTCTTCTTTTTAAGTAATTAAATTCGTTAGCTCATTTCATTTGCGACGACCGCCGAATTAGCACGGAAGATCTAGTGGAGAAATTCATTAATTTATATGTATAGTGTAACCATAGTGTAAGTTGTAATTGTAAGTGCATGGAAATTCATGGAATAAATGGAATTTCTTCGTCATAAATAAGAGAAAAAATATCAAGGTAAGTCAATTTTATTTTTTAATTGTTAGGTAGCATGCAGATCTCGACCATCCTCATCCAACTAATACCTAGGCGCCTACCGACTAGCTGTTCGTCGGTCCAGCGGTGGGCTGGAGGGGCGTCCGAAGCTACGTACGTTCGTTCGTTCGTGGACAGTGGTTTCCATTCGAGAACTCGTCGGTTAACATTAAAATACAATACATAGGTACAATACCGATACCTAAAAGTACTCATACCTAGCTAGAAAAATACATCATTATAAGTATAGAATCCAAAATTGATATAAAAATAAATGATTTAATTAAAATCTTTGCCAACTCAAAAGCAAGAAAAATTGAGTTTGTTTGATGTATGTGACGAAATTACGTGTTTGGGGGCGCCGAACACAGGAACTCCAATAAAATATTTGATTAAATTAATAAAGTGGTATATTTAATCTTCCACAATAGTTATTAAAATATATATAATCTTAGTATCTATCCTTAAAGTCTATGCGTCTGTTCCCACCGATCTTAGGTAAGGGAAAGCCATCTCATGAAGCCGTGACGTCATGAGCTCGGTGTCCGATGCGCGGCAAATGTCCCACGGTCTAGGTATATGCTGACGAGGCATACTGGCTCGTAACAAGCAATTAAATAACAACATAAACGAGAGTTGGATTGCTGGTGTTTTTCGCCATTACAATCATCTCAATATACACACATCAAAAGTGTCTAGGGATCAACATATATTTTTGCAATAACTTTTCTCCTGATTGATATTAATTAAAATTTTCTTTAAGGATTCATCAAATAAAGTGTTTTCGTTTGTCACAGTAACGATAAACCAAGTCACCTTTGCATTAATAAAGAAATTTGCCATTTTCCTAATAAAGGGATTTTTGACATTTGAACCACTAACACATAAGTTCGAAAAAAAGACTGAAATAACAGTTTTCTTTAAAATTTTATTGGGTAACTTAAACAATTAATAATCCGTGTTTCTACCGCGAACACTAACAACACAAGAACATCGGTTTGGCATACTCAAAATGAGTTCATCCAAATCACGCTGTGGAATGGCCGCCCATGTTCGTTGCAACAACAAAAAAAGGTCTTCTTGCGACTGGATACCCTCCATATTCGGCAGAGCTCTTCTCTGTAGCATATCCCATGCATGCTCAATCGGGTTCAAGTCTGGCGACTGAGCAGGCCAGGGCAGGACATTGATGTTAGCTGCGGCGAGAGTCTGTCTTACAACTCTTGCGGTGTGCGGTCGTGCATTATCATGCATTAACTGAAATAAGGGACCGATTTGCACTTGTAGAGGAACGATGACGTCTGATACAATCGTCTCAGCATAAATTTAAGCGTTGAGGTTGCCTCTGATCCAAATCAACTCAGTTCTTCCGCCGATCCAAATACCCGCCCATACCATGATGGTTCCACCACTATAAGGATGGACTTCCTGGCAGGATTTTAATCGCTGTTGGCGTCCAGGGGTTCTCCAGTGTCGTATACGTCTTGTATCCGGTCTCATACCAAAACGAGACTCATCAGAAAAGCACACGAAACGCCATTGTTCTTCTGCCCATTTTTTTGCCCAAAAATGCTTGATCCCTAGACACTTTTGATGTGTGTAATTCGTTCTTATTCTTTTGGCTTGGCACCGACTTCAGTTCAGTAAGTACCAAGATAAGTTAGAAAAAGTCACGCATTTTCGTCCTTGGAATTAAAAATTCTAATTATTTTTTTCGTTTTTTAGTGTTTGTTTATTTTTGTTTGAAGATTCTTTTTGAAGGCGGTTGAATATTTTTTTAAAAACTTTTTTTATTTGTATAATTGGGTTTAATTTGTATAATTAAAGTTAAATTTTCGTTTTGCATTTTAGAGAAATAAAGAAATTGACTATCAAAATTATGTGGATTGTGTTTTCTTGGTTGACACACAAATACAGGAAAAATATTAAAATAAAAAAGAATATCTAAACAAATCACAAAAAAAAGAATCATAAATAAATATAAATAAAATGCATTAATTATGCATTGAGTAAATATGCATTTTTAATTGATTCATATCTTTTGAACGGGGAAGTTCGGTTTTTTAATAGGCTCGGCAACAATACCTAAAAGTTTCAGCTTTACAATCCTAGACAGAAAAAAGTTATGAGGAAAACTAATTCCATTTTCATACATTTGAAATATAGAAAGTCATTCTTTGATGGTATAGACTCGATAAAAAAACCGGTAACTACTCATTTATTCAATTTTTTAATGTACTTGACAAAACTGTATACTTGAAAGTATCAAATAAAATATTTCATTTTTAAATAATCCTATGAAAGGGAACCTCGTTTTTCCGTCCACTGTGCGGCGGCGGGGACCCTATCCCCGTGAACACCGTGTCTGGTTCCAGGGGGGCTATAATGCATCCCCCGGTGGCGGGCTCAAAGGCAAGATACTGACGGGCTGCTGGTGCAGATCCCACTGGAGAGCCCGGGTGTCTCCTTTCATGTGCCGATGCGTCAGCGATGCGATAGGTTTACTTGCGCTTGACCACAATCTCACATAATGGTAAGTGAAGATAAGATGTGGTCTAGGATGGACCGCGCTTACCCATAAGATGCCTGTTCAATCTAGACTTGAAAACACCCAAGTTATATTTATCAGGGAAAACGTTGTTCGGGAGGGTATTCCACAGCTTGGCCGTGCGCATGAGGAAAGAAGAAGCGAAACGCTTAGTTCGGCAAGTTGGAGTGTCAACGTTAAAGCGGTGGAGACCCTGCCGCCGCCTGGCAGTCCGGTAAAAGAAAGGGGATGGTCATGAGTGCCGCCAGAGTTACTTTCAGGGGGGTGCATCTGCATCTACACATTTTACTATTTACTTAAACTATAGAATTATACATGTATATGATGTAAATAAATGTAATGTCAAATTCAAAACATTTGATTGAGTATGTTTCGCTAATCAAAAGCGTACTTATGTATTTTTTCTATGTATATTCTTCCGTGACAAGCAGGGTGCAAGGGGGTGCAAGTGCAGCCCCTTGCACCCTGCTGCCAGCGCCCATGGGGATGGTGGTACAAGGTCAAAAAGTGCTTGAGCGCATTCACCGTGGAACAATCTGTAAAAAACCGATAAGCATGCAACTAGGTGACGATGATCCAATTGTTGCAGTTTTTCATTTGTTAGGTCATTATCGTCAATTATCCTGCGAGCGCCTCTGTCTAGCGAATCCAAAGAGTCAAGTTGATATTTGGCAGAGCCATCCCACAGGTGAGAACAGTACTCCATGCAGGGTCGAACCTGAGCTTTGTAAAGATTCAACAGCTGTTCCTTTGTGAAATACCGCCTCACCTTATTCAAGATACCAAGTTTTTTAGCAGAGATTTTGACTTTTGACTCATTGGATCGTCCGAAATTAAGGTCGGAGGATAAATTGAGACCTAACAAATCTAGAGGATTGGATGTCAGTATAGATACACCACAAAAAGCAGGAGTATAGATGTATTCCAAAGAATTTATGATCATTTTATAAAATATATAAAAAGATTGAACCGACTTCAATAACACTAAAATGCATAAAATAATTTTAATATTATTGAAATTGGTGTTAGCGTACCTACGGAGTATACTTATTTGCATTTTTTTACATCATTCATGTTTCCTCAGGAACAATTTATCAGCACGTAATGAAATTTGCATGGAATCATTATAGTAGTTAACTTTCTCGAATAAAGAAAGAATAATCGAAATAGGTTCATATTTGAAGTTAGGCTCAATTCACACCAAGATGGCAGCGGCCGGCAGCGCACTTTCAGTGTGAAAGAAAGACTTTTGGCAGAGTTATGACCATTTTTTCCTTAAAAACGACGAGACTCATCCTTAAGGCGTTATTATAAATTTTTCTGTATAATAAATTCTTCGCGACATTCTTGTTTTTTTTAGGAACTACCTACTTATTCGTAAATCGCAATCGTTTTTAATGGGACCCGATCAGGGGATCGGCCTATCCGTACAAAAAATAATTTTTCATATCGGTCTATAATTGCCAGAGTTATGCGCGAACATACGTAAATGTAAATATATATATAGTCGAATTGAAAACCTCCTCCTTTTTTGAAGTCGGCTAAAAAGTGACACGGCATACGGTACACTACACGAACTCTTTTGGATATCTGATTAATAAATAGTCAGAATAACATACTGATAGTCGATATCGATATTTGATTATGAGCTGTCCCAGCGCTAACTTTGCTGCGGTGTGGCCAATGTATTTAAAAATAAATAAAAGTATTCGGAATAAAAGTGACGACCGTAAATATCTTATAATAATTATGTACACCCAAACATAAACATACAGTTTCATAGAATCGATAATTTTTAAAGTGTTTAGTAAAAAAATATGTAGAAAATTCAAGTAAAGATACTGAATTTCAAACAGTAATCTTTAATTAATTAATTATGCATCTACAGAAATAAATAGTATTAACAATCATTTACGTGAAATAGAAGTCTTAAACTAATGTCAGTACATTCAACTTTTAAAATTACGCTCGTTACGCTTTTGTACGATTTAGTGGCAACACTTATTGATTAATAATATTTTTTAGTTTTTTGCAAATTTAGTGCATTATTTGACAATTTATAAACGAAATAATATTTACAGATGGAAAGTAACGTTATCCTTGGGTACACTAGATAAGTCTTATATTTTTTTACACGAAAACGCGCTGGCATTCGGCATTTTTAGCTTACGTCGTTCCGCGCGCACCGGGATTTGTTGAATGGCGTGGAACGCGGGTCAACTAGTTTTATATAACGGGTATGACCGGTGCTCTCGTACTTTGACAGAGGGGAACGCCTGACAGTGGCCTCTCCGGTTGGTTTAATACTCAAAGACTTCATAGTTCGTACTGCAAAGTGGTATCTAGCAGAGCCGAGGCGGACTGGCCGCCGCGGGCTTGACGCTCGACGACATTCTGGCCGGCCTACAGCCGGAGCATCCGTGAGCACCACCGTGGAGCTGCAGTAAGTAGCCTCTGAACTTATGGGACAGTACGCCGCGCCGGCCGCCTCCTACACTTATTATAAATACCTAAGTACTTAGTGGAAAGTAACTATTGATAAATCTGTTCTAGAGAACATAACAATATGACGAATTAGCTAAATTAATTACCTTTATGACTATATTTATGGTATAACTTTATGAACAGTAAAGTTGCAATATTTGAATGTGACAATATTAAGGACGAATTTTTGTCATACATAATTCTAATTTCTACATTTATTGCTACATTTAAATCTGTGTAGTAAATTTATAAAGTTCAATATTTTCTAAAATATATATATATATATATATATATATATATTCAGGGTGTTTCAAGAACCCTGTCCAATCACAGTGAGTGTTATAAAATATCTTAACACGATCATATTTACGTAATATTTTTTTATCTAAGGCATATATTATTATATAGATAAATAAAACCTTATAAACAGCGTTTAAAAAAAAAACCCTGTTTGTTTACCGAGGTTATCACTCAGTGTCAAAATACGATTATATATTATATAATCCTTTGCTAGATATATCATAAAAATAATATACATGATCTTAGTATACCTACAAAGTTTAAAAAAAAAATAAACCATCCTATCTGATCTTTGATATTATTATTCAGAATTCATACGATTATACTTATGTTTTTTTTTTGTTGAATATTTCATTGGATTTTTTCTGATATTATATCTACCAGCGTTGCGAATATTCCTCTTATAAGTTTGATGTGCCTTTTAATGTGTAATACACCACATTCAAGCTGTTTTGAGTAACTTATATGTTTTTTCTACAATATACACAAAACTATCTAGTTTACGCTCTCTATTCAATGTCTTTGCTTCTTAAGATTTTTGAGATTGACAAAAGAATTTTACACCGACCATATTATTAGTTTTTACTACCTATTAATTTTGATTGTTACTATATTTTTGGAGATAGGAACTATTCTTGAGTTCAAATATATTATTTGTGTTTACTAGTACGTCACTATTACCATCCCTTAGTATTAATAATTTAAAAAAAATATTGTTGGGTAATTTTAATTTTTTTTTATGCCCTGGTTGCGGGTTCAATTCACACGCAAAACACATTTGTCTGCGTGAACATGCTTATTTTGAGCGTTAATTGTCTATACAGAATATAAAGCATACCTTGGCGTATTTGTTAAAAAAAAAAAAAAAAAAAACAATCACATTAAGTAAACCAGAAATAGATAAATTTGTAATTTGGAGGCTTTACGAGTTCTTCCTATATTTAAAAAAAAAAATATTGTAACAGAACTTAAATCCTTTTTGGAACAATGACTTACGTTCGGTATCTAATGAGTGCGTTAATTAAAGATTGTGACTGTTGTGTATATACCTACCTACCTCTATAGCACCTAAATGTACTAAATAAATACCGATCACGACCATGATCTGCTAACAATCTTCTTTATTTGTCTGACTCCGAAATTGGTAAATAAGTTATACTTCTTGACTGAATAGACATTCACGCAATTTCAGGTTGTGGTTATCACCAGTAATCCGCAATAACGTTAGGGTCATTGGCGCCATACGGGCTGCATAGATATTATAAAATAAAAAAAAATAAAAACTTTAAGTTCAATATATTATGACTGTTTTACATAATTGAGAATCAAACGAACTTACCTTGTGAAGTTTGATGTCTAATTATATGAGTTTATTGAACGAAGACAAGGCTGATTTACATGCAGCAGACGAGATATTATGCTGCCCAAGTCACATATTTAAAGATAAAAATACATATTTTTAACCGACTTCAAAAAAGGAGGAGGTTCTCAATTCGTCTGTATATATTTTTTTTTTTTTTTTTTATGTATGTTTGCGCATAACTCTGGCAATTATTAACCGATTTGAAAAAATCTTTCTTCCATCCATTCTTCAATCCATTGATTGGGTCCCATAAAAAAATTATTGCTTAGTAATAAGTAGTTCCTAAATAAACAAGAATGGTGACTGCGCACTGAGAGTTGCAAGAAAGCCTATATAGATGACGTTTTAGTCGCTCGGACTCGCTCGGTCGGACAAAAATGGTCATAACTCTGGCAAATATTTACCAATTTCAATGATTCTTTTTTTATTCGAAAGAAGAAACCACTGTATTGAATCTGTATGAATTTTATTACAACCGGATAAGAACTTCCTGGAGGACCATGAACGATGTGGAGGAATTTATCTGGTAAAAACCATAAAACTGATGTTCTCCATTACATTGCTCTGACAATTATGAACCGATTTCGATGATTCTTTTTTTATTCGAGAGAGTAAACTACTATGATGTTTCCATGCAAATTTCATTACGACCGGATATTATTTTCTGAAGAAACATGAATTATGTAAAACTATGTAGACGATAATGTGATCATAACCTACCTAGATAATTTTACGGTTTTCGATGGTTCAATCTTTATATATGAAAATATCACTAAAAAGTTTAAAATAAAATCTTTAAAAAAAAAAATTGAACCGACTTCAATATCACTGAAAAGTATAAAATAATTTAAATATTATTGAAGTTGGTGCCAAATATACACAGCAGGTTCGCTAACACCAACTTCAATAATATTTAAATTATTTTATACTTTTCAGTGATATTGAAGTCGGTTCAATTTTTTTTTTAAAAGATTTTATTTTAAACTTTTTTAAAAATAAAATTCACTATTTTGACTCATTTCCCGGCAACGGCACGCAACCAGTCGCCATCTTCATTACTTTTAGAGCCAATTTTTTTCGATACTTTTCGGGAGTATTGAGGGAGGGCGGGAGTATCTTGTCTTCGTTCAATAAACTCATATAATTAGACATCAAACTTCACAAGGTAAGTTCGTTTGATTCTCAATTATACTTCGTTTATTTCACGAAGACAAGGCTGATTTACATGCAAGATGTTTAGAGCATCGAAAAAAATTAATTAAAGTTATTAAGGCATATTGCCTATCTATATACTTAATAAATTTCTTGTTTACTTTTCATGCAAGATATACAAGTAGGTATACTAAATACCGCGACAATGACTTTCGGTTCTGTAATGGCAGAGATATACATCTCTCTGCGGTATCTCTAGTTTTCAATTTTCAAACAATATAGAAAGCGATCTCCAACCCCATTCAAAGAACCTGCCCTGCAAGGTTCATTATTTATTTTTCAATTTATGCACACAGAAGGAAACAATTACATAAAATTAATAGGAAAAAATGTACAAAAGTGCTGCTTATTTCATATGAAATCTCTTCCAGCAGACCTGTAAGAAGAGAGTTGAAAAAAAGAAGAGTAAAGTGGACACAGTGCACATGAAGAAAAAGTTTCCATATTTATAATATATGTGCATCTTATACATAAACAAACGTATCGAAGGCTATCGACGACCCATGTATACTTCCCACTTTCGTATACATATAGTTATGTTTAATTATAAGTAGGTATAGTAATTGAAGATAGATGAGTGGGAAACAATTCATATTTTTTGTTAAATAGTGTGGAACGTAGAGGTTAACATTCGATTAGAGCGCAATTTTTTTTTTTTTTTTTTTTTTATATTAAGCTTAATCTGTTGTGAACATGTATACAAACTACAGCACATAAATAAACATAATAAGCAGCTGAAAAAGTGGTAATGTTGCACAGATACGAGCACTCATTTTCTAAGATAATTTAATAGCCAACTTGTATTCCAAATAAATTTTCATATTTGGTGCAATAGTAAAAATGTTTTACTTTAATACTTTGAAGAACCTTATTTCGTTGGGTATACGAGTATAAGTTCATTATTATAATATTACTGTTATCGTTGTTGTCGATTAGGGTAACAATGATAGATTCTGATTTCAGTTAAAGTAATATGAGTGTAACCAGAATAATGTCTTGTAAAATAAATGATAGCATAGCAATTATCAAGGGATAGCGGTATCCTATCGATAAGGCTATAATATGCCCAATTATCATTAGGCGATTTACATAAAATTGAAGAGTCTAAGTCTGTATTAACATCTTTTTACTCTATTTTTAGACCTAATTGATATTAATTTTTAGTGTGTTTCATGTGTATATAAAGACTTTATTTTCTTTTACCATTAGACTACAGTAGGTACTGCAGTTAAAATGTGAGAAGAAACGCTAGGTATTTTGCAAGAAATAATAAAATTCGATTATAATACGAGTAATATAAGTAGGTACATCGATGCTAATAAGTCAGAATTACATAAACCAATAATTGATGTGAGTAATTATTATGATAGTGGACATAGACATCTAGAGTTTATCATGTTATCCTGTATTACCGTCTATGATCGATCAATCAAATGATCTTGTAACTTCTTATATAAAACTAATGTTTGACGGGACGGATAATGCGGTGACTAGAAACCTCAACCGCCACCCCAAAGTCGAGGGCTGACTCCCAGCCAGGATAACAACTGTTTGGCATGTACACATCCAGCATGAGGTTGTTACAATAAATTATGTATTCATATTTGTACATACACATGTCATTGTATGTTCGCCGGCGGCCGGGTGCCGCCGTAGCACAGACATTGCTCAAAGTTTGCAGTGTGTGGCTTAGGGGATTTTTTTTATAAATTGTCAATACACACAGCTACCAATATAGTATTCCAAAGCATACCTGTAGCATATTCAGCTCGTAGTGTTTTTCTACGTAGTTACTGGACTGCGGGCATGATGAAAGCGACGTCATCGTTGTGCAAGGATCTGCACAGGCCTGTGGTAGGGATAAACTTACGGCTTCTAGGGTTAACGTATGGGGGGTGGCCCCATACGTTAAAATCTTCTGAAAAATGCGGTGCGAAATTAAATTACGTATAACTAATAAGTTTTTTTTTTTTATTTTTTATTTTTTTTTTTTTGATTACCGTATACGCTGTGGTTAGTAACATTTTTCAATTCAATTCAATTCAATTCATGTATTGCAAAATATGAGTACCTAGTTAATTTCAGGTGTTATACAAATAAAGTACCATCATATTTGACTTTGCGGTATGCAATTACTTGATACGAATTTAAAGTATTCGAGCTGTGCAGGCAACGCTGTTGGACCTTCTTGATTTCCCTGCCTTGCCAAATTTACAAAACTGATATTGTTACTACCTATAGGTACAGATATGTCATAATATAGGTATAATATAGGTTGTTCTAAGGTTTTACGAGTAAATAAATTGAAATTGAAATATAAGTTTAAGCAAGCTTCCGCCGTACTGGAGTTAATACTACTACTAGTACTGAATTTAAGCATTCTATAAATGATTTATTTTACGCAGGGCCTTGGCCCAATAATTGCTAAGTATATATGTCCTTGAAAGTGGTAAATCTGATTGATTATTAGGATCTCATAATTTACAAGATTATGTTTTGTATACGCAAGTTATGCGCATTATTATTATTCACAACCAGTAGTCACAATCAGTATTATTATTTATACCTTTTTACTTGATTTACACTTACTGGGAGACATACTTTGCTATAACTCGGTCTATGCGCTACCTCCTCAGGTGGCGCATACCTAGCTGGGGTTCATAAAATCCATATCTAGCAGTATGTGCCTGACAATTTGATATTATGTCTGGTACTATACAAAGCATTAAAGATTGTTTTATGTATTAGCTTGATGCCATCGGAGCTATACACGGTATACGGGGGAATCCGACAATAATACATATTGTAAGGTAGTTCGATGTCATAAGACCCATAACCAGTTTACGTAAAGATCAAACAATAAATACACTTTGTAATGTACATATTTTGATGTGACAGGCACCCTACACAGTGTACGTCAGGATCGAACAATAAATACACGTTGTAAGATAGTTACACGCCATAGGACCCATACACGGTTTACGTGAGGATCAATCAATAAACACATATTGTGCATTTTGTCACAGGACCCATACACGATTCACATGAGGATCAAGTGAGAACACATTGCGACGTAGTTGGATATCTGATACTTACACGGGATACTTACACGAGGATTAACCAATGAATGCACATTATAGTGTGGTTGGACGTCATATGATCCATACATGATTAACGTGAGGATTAAACGATGAATGCGCCTCGCAGTGTAGATAGACGTCAAATGATCCTTACACGACTAGCGCGAGGATTAAACGATGAATGCGCCTCGCAGTGTAGATAGACGTCAAATGATCCTTACACGACTAGCGCGAGGATTAAACGATGGATGCGCCTCGCAGTGTAGATAGACGTCAAATGATCCTTACACGACTAGCGCGAGGATTAAATGATGAATGCGCCTCGCAGTGTTGATAGACGTCAAATGATCCTTACACGACTAGCGCGAGGATTAAACGATGGATGCGCCTCGCAGTGTAGATAGACGTCAAATGATCCTTACTCGACTAGCGCGAGGATTACAATGAATACACATCATAGGTAACATTGTATACATATGTCATATGATCCATACACGGTTTACATGAGGACAATACGACTAACGCCTCTTGACCGACTCCGAAGACGATGACAGCTCCTAGCTATTCACAAACACCACAGCAAAAAGACATCACAGAAAAGTATGGATATAATTATATTTATTTATTTCATGGCACCTTCCGTACACTATATACGTGTATTGTGTATTCACGTAGGTAACACGTTTTCATAACACAAAGTAGGTAGTGTATATTATAGTAGTGTATATTATAGTAGTAATATTTTCGTAACATTGAAATTGTGATATCGAAATGGTATATCTGATCTATGATTAATTTGTGGGTTCAAATAGGTAAATATCCTATATCACGTCATCCCCGCGCAAAATAAATACGTTGGGATATCACGAGTACATCATACGATGAGCATCGAATAGAATATAGTTCATGATAGGTACCTACCTTAATTATTTATGTTTTTTTCCAAATGCCAAAGTACACAAAAGCGCGCAAACGCCCTTAAGATACTATGTTGGGACACACATACAATACACATTTTGTGATACTGAGCATTTACGTACGACATCCCTTGGCGTATTTATGATTGTGATGTTTTAATCACAATGTAGATAATTTAATTAATATAAAAATATAATAAGTGGGTAGTTGCCGAAAAGAAAAATATTAGTCTGTACTTTGAGATATAATTTTGTACTCACCTTGAAGTTTTATGACAACTACAACAAGTAAAGAATTTACCAATATTATGCTGACACATCATAAGACGATACAATATATTCACTAGCGGAAATTTTCTTTAAATCCAATCTTATTTGATTTGTGGAGGTAAATTTACGTGTGACTCGGGCATCACAAAATCACGTAATGAAGATGGCGACTGGTTGCGTGCCGTTGCCGGGAAATGAGTCAAAATAGTGAATTTTATTTTTAAAAATATGTATTTTTATCTTTAAATATGTGACTTGGGCAGCATAATATCTCGTCTGCTGCATGTAAATCAGCCTTGTCTTCGTGAAATAAACGAAGTATAATATCCTTTATGAGATAAGCTAACGGTCATTGACATTACAATCAGCTGACAGCTGGTAGATACATATGAGGGTAGGTGACACAATAAATAATATTTGGAGGGTATATCTCCTTATCTACCCTCAACTTATAAAATGTGACATAAAGTCTTGACCCATACATATGAGGGTAGGTGACACAATAAATAATATTTGGAAGGTATATCTCCTTATCTACCCTCAACTTATAAAATGTGACATAAAGTCTTGACCCAATAGTTGTTTTCTAAAAAAAAAAAAAAAAAATGACGCGGTAACTTTGAAGTGCAACTAATTAATCATAAAGATACTTTTACTATTATGAATGAAATTAATACAGGATTGTTCATTAATTACCCTATTGTCAAAGTTCAATAATGTTTCGGTTATGCATCATGTTAATTAAATAATTAATTTAAGGTTTTTTCTATCTGTTCTATGTGGCCTGTGTGGCTTTTGGGAACATTTACGTTCACAAACTGATATTTACTTACATGTTACCCTTATTATATAGTTCAGTTATTGATTATATAAAATAATTACGAAAATAAACTTCAATTTCAGTCATTGTCTAATGGTGAGGTTTTGCATATTTCCTTTAAAATTGTTTTTGTAAGCTTGGTGCATTTGCGCGTTTTTACAAGACAATGATTTATTGCCACTGTTGACAGGTTTTGAAGCGAGATTTTTCTCGATTCGACAATTCTATTCTTACTTATATAACCTTAATAATGGATAATTTTGCTTGCGGTTCCTCCGCAGTAAATTACGATTGGTCAGGGAAGATAATCTACTTTATTACGGGCTTAATACTTACGTCTGAATTTTACTGTTGGCTACGTGTAATATAATATTAGTGTTATAAGACTCGTATCAAGGTTGTTGTTAGAAAACTCATTTGATATTTAAAACAAAAAGAAATAAATCTAGTGCATAATATTATGTAATGTTGAAATGAAACTAATTTTACGGATTATATCGCGGTTAAATTAGTTTCATTTCAATGTGTAATATTCGCGTAAGTATCAGAAATCATTATTATGTAATGTTGTTTTTTGATTATAATAATTGCAGAGATAAATGAATTTGGATTTTTAGGGCATATCTTGTATTACCTATTCTATTTTATTTTATTGGGGAAAACAAACAGTTATACATTTTAGTATCAGTACACAATATGCATGCGTAGTATAGCCAAATGTACAACCAACAACATTCCCCAAATCATAATAGCTAATATTCACATTTTATAGATCATCACTCTAAACATCCTACAATAAGTAAACATTATAAGTTGCTAAGGACCGAACTGTGAAACATAATTAAGGATCAAACGAACTTACCCTTACGTGAAGTTCGATCATAATTATGTGAACAGTTCGGTCCTTAGCAACTTATATACTCCCCTCCCTTTTAAATATCACCCGTCCCAAGTATAAAATGTGAAATGTTTTTCCTACTCTAAACATAATGAAGATAAACTACGGGTGGGCCGTCTTATAGGAGTGTCAGTGTGGTGGTGGTAGGCAAAGTGATAAAATAATAAAGTACCCGAAAAAAAAAAAAAAAACTTTAAATAACACCGTGCAAGGCTAGTAGTATGGACGCATAACTACAATAAGTAAACATTATAAGTTGCTAAGGACCGAACTGTTCACATAATTATGATCGAACTTCACGTAAGGGTAAGTTCGTTTGATCCTTAATTCTAGATTAGAAACCTACTTATAAGAAGAACATTCTTAAAATTATGTTTTTGAACTAAAACAAAGTATGTTGGTACTAGTAAGTGTCGCCGCACACGGGCCACCGGCCACATCCACATCCACAATCGAAGGAAGTAGGTCGGTGGCTGCGTTTTGTGGTTGTGGCCGGTGGCCCGTGTGCGGCGACACTTATACACCTATGCCACCTTCAAGAGATGGCGTGTGATGCTACTTATATGTCATCCACCTCCACTGCTGAACAATGGCCTTCCCCTTAGAAGGGAGGGGTTGCCATAATCCCCACGCTTGGCTGGTTTTTGGGAATCGCAGTATAGGTGGTAGGTAATCCAATAGAAAGACGCTGCTGCCCGTCTTCCTGTTTTTTCCCCTTAATCACCTCTTACGACACCCACAGGTAGGAGATGGATGGTTCCTATTCTTACCCGGTCACCACACGGGCAATGATGGCGGGAGAAATGCTACATATACTTACCTATATTTCAGCACCCTAACGGACCAGACTCGATCCTGGAGGAGGCTGGGAAAGACGTGACCAAGGCCTACGACGAAGTTGGCCACTCATCGGACGCGCGGAAGATCATCCTCAAATACAAGATCGGAGAAATCGTTGAGGTAAACCATGCAAGCAAGCATTTTTATTTAATCTAGTGACGAGACAAGCAACCCCTTCGCCTGATGGTAAGCGGCACGCCTATAGACAGCTACAACGAACTAGTGATGGGTCGTCGACGCATTTACCATCGACGAAAATAATTGACCATTCAAAAGTGCTAGCGTAAACTTGACTACACCATTGACGAAAAGTTTAGTTTCGACGTTCACAGACTACTTACGTAAGTACACTGATAAACTACTACATAGAGCTTATATATTTAGAATAGAGTACTTACCCGTTTCTCTAAGAGGCAGTTGAATTTAACTATTTAAAGTTATATTATAGTAATATTCATATGTAAATAATAAGTGGTGATGGGTTTGATCTGTCACAAGCGCAAATGTCGATAAATACAGCTGACGGTATAGTTAGTGCCTATTGTCGTGTACCTGATATTAATGTATTTTGATGTTCTTACTCGTGGCTACATGTTCATACTTGAACTAAGTATTCTATAGTATTTGTACTGATTCATATTCTAAGCATAAACTATTTTATTTATTTAGTTTATTCGTTGATGACTAAAAACAGTCGAAAAAAAAAAATGTGCGTGCGTGGAGTCCCTCCGCGCGGAAGAAGTAAAACTTCATTCTTGCTCAGTCGATCGGTCGGTCGGTCGGTCGGCCCCTCACTCACTCATTCACTCACACACACACACACACACTAACCAACTCAACTCAACTCAACTCTCAAACCAACTCTCAAACCAACTCTCAAACCAACTCTCAAACCAACTCTCAAACCTACTCTCAAACCAACTCAAACCAACTCTCAAACCAACTCTCAAACCAACTCTCAAACCAACTCTCAAACCAACTCTCAAACCAACTCTCAAACCAACTCTCAAACCAACTCTCAAACCAACTCTCAAACCAACTCTCAAACCAACTCTCAAACCAACTCTCAAACCAACTCTCAAACCAACTCTCAAACCAACTCTCAAACCAACTCTCAAACCAACTCTCAAACCAACTCTCAAACCAACTCTCATACCAACTCTCAAACCAACACTCAAACCTACACTCATACCAACACTCAAACCAACACTCAAACCAACTCTCAAACCAACTCTCAAACCAACTCTCAAACCGACACTCAAACCGACACTCAAACCAACACTCAAACCAACACTCAAACCAACTCTCAAACAAACTCTCAAACCAACTCTCAAACCAACTCTCAAACCAACTCTCAAACCAACTCTCAAACCAACTCTCAAACCAACTCTCAAACCAACTCTCAAACCAACTCTCAAACCAACACTCAAACCAACTCTCAAACCAACTCTCAAACCAACTCTCAAACCAACTCTCAAACCAACACTCAAACCAACACTCAAACCAACACTCAAACCAACACTCAAACCAACACTCAAACCTACACTCAAACCAACACTCAAACCAACACTCAAACCAACACTCAAACCAACTCTCAAACCAACTCTCAAACCAACTCTCAAACCAACTCTCAAACCAACACTCAAACCAACACTCAAACCAACACTCAAACCAACTCTCAAACCAACTCTCAAACCAACTCTCAAACCAACTCTCAAACCAACTCTCAAACCAACTCTCAAACCAACTCTCAAACCAACTCTCAAACCAACTCTCAAACCAACTCTCAAACCAACTCTCAAACCAACTCTCAAACCAACTCTCAAACCAACTCTCAAACCAACTCTCAAACCAACTCTCAAACCAACACTCAAACCAACTCTCAAACCAACTCTCAAACCAACTCTCAAACCAACTCTCAAACCAACACTCAAACCAACACTCAAACCAACACTCAAACTAACTCAAGCCAACTCGCCCACGCCTATCGCCTATCGTTTAACACCTATCACTTAACGCGTTAAGCGATAACGCGTTAAGGTGACTCATTTAACGCTTGACGCGTTATGTGATAACATTTTTGGAAGTCGCATAAGAAGTTTCACTTCAAAAACAGTTTATTCGTTCACCGCCCACCCCTACAATGCACTGCCGCTCGAGACATTCGTTATTCTCTGTAGCCCGGCAATTCCACCAGCTACAGTGCTCCTCACACCAGAATACAGCAATGCTTACACACTGCTGCTTGGCGGCAAAGTGTCTGACACTATCGTCTAATACCAGACACTGCGGTGGTAACTATAACTACCTGATGGACGGTCCCTAGCACAAGGGTTCCACCTAGTACTTAAAATTCGCAAAGTTATTTTAGTTTTTGATAGTAAGACCTGACATTTTATGCCGGCACACTGCGAACAAAGGAATAGTGCACAGATGCTGCCAAGTTGCTGCTATAGAAATAAGCTCTTGCAAGTTATTCCTAGTAGGGTTGTAGAATATTTTACCCCTGATACCTGCATTCTCATCTACTGTCTTCCTATTGGATTACCCCCCGATGTCCGATACTGCGATCCAAAAGACACCTGCTAAGATTAAAGATTTTATGGTGGAGGGCTTTGTTCAGCAGTGGGCTTTGTTCAGCAGTGGGCTTTGTTCAGCATTGGCTGATGATGATGACCTGCATTTATTCCTTAGCTTATTTTACTTGTTCCTAATACTCTAGCTAGGACAAGACGCTATACTGGCGACTATACTGACCAGTGTATCTATCCTGCCTTCGCAATGCATTTCCCATGTAAAATCCTGCATAAATGGATGCCTTGTAAATAAAAACTAGCGAAAAAAATAATGTTTCCTATTCACAATTATATCCTATCCGCGATTGCAAAGCCGAGTCAAACGCATTTAACCCGCCAATAAATTGTAACAGTTATAGATATTACTACTGGGCTATACAATGTACAGTTTCCATAGCATGCAACGTGTGGACCTAATGAAAGGTTTCGCGAATACTGCGTTTAATCGCACGATTAGCGAGAAAACGGGTCGCCGCTCCACGGGGGGCACACTTGCGATCTTAGCGTAGGGGGACGAACTTTCTAGAAGTTTCCTGAACAAAACATTGTAATTATTTCATTTATAAATCCCCTTTAACGTTCTTGCATGCAATGGAGGCTCTTACATATTGTCAACTTTGCTACCACTACACTGTCTGGTTTGAAAAAAATATGTTTGTTCCGTTGGTCTAGTGGTTAGACACCCTGGCTGCTACCAGATGGGTCGTGGGTTCGATTCCCACCAAGTGTCTGGGTGTTATTTATCTATTTATGTATGTATTTCCAAAAAAAAAATTATATAAGTATTAGTATCAGTTGTCTGGTTTCCATAGTACAGGTTTTGCCTAGTTTTGGATCGGATGCCAGTGTGTAGAGTGTCCCAAGGTATTATTATTTTAAATATAATTTTTGGTAAAAGACATTTCATCCAAACTTATCGAAGTCTCAGGGGCCGACGGGCTGGTAGCTTTTTCTGCCAACGTATAAGCTTGGCTATCATCACCAGCCGGAAGACGTCCACTGCTGAACATAGGCCTCCCCCTTCGAACGCCACAATGAACAACAATTGGCTATTTGCATCCACCGGTTACCTGCGATGCGCACAATGTCGTCTGTCCGCCTAGTGGGAGGCCTACCTACGCTGCGTCTTCCGGTTCGTGGTCGCCAATCGAGAACCTTTCTTTCCCAGCGGTTATCGGTTCGCCGAGCGATGTGGCCTGCCCATTGCCACTTCAACTTGCAGATTTTAAGAGCTATGTCGGTGACCTTGGTTCTTCGGCGAATCTCCTCATTTCGGATTCTGTCGCGCAAAGAAACTCCGAGCATAGCTCTCTCCATAGCTCGTTGTGTGACTCTGAGCTTATCCAAAAGGCCAACAGTTAGAGACCACGTCTCAGTACCATATGTCATCACTGGCAACACACACTGGTTAAAAACCTTCGTCTTTAGGCACTGCGGTATTTTGGACGAGAAGATTTCGCGTAGTTTCCCGAACGCTGCCCATCCGAGTTGGATTCTTCGGGCGACCTCTTTGTCGAAGTTGGACCGACCTACCTGGATAGTTTGTCCTAGGTATACATAGTGGTCAACAACTTCGAGAGTATCGTTCCCAACAATTACCGGTACGGGTGGACATGGACATTAGACATGATCTTCGTCTTGTCCATGTTCATTTTAAGACCCACCTGTTGGGAAACGCTACTGAGGTCGCTGAGCATCGTATTGAGGTCCTCCAGCGACTCTGCCATAATGACTATATCATCGGCAAAACGAAGGTGAGTGATGTATTCGCCATTGATATTGATGCCGAATCCGTTCCAGTCCAAGAGCTTGAAAACGTCCTCCAATGCGTTTGTGAACAGTTTCGGAGAAATAACGTCTCCCTGTCTCACACCACGCTGCAATGGGATTGGTTTTGTGCTCTCGTCCTGTAGTCGGATCGACATGGTGGCGTTGCTGTACAAACACTTCAAATGCTTGGCTATACAAAGGGGTAATTCCGCCAGTCTTTTAGGTACCCTTCCCTCCCAGTGCGGCGACAATTTTGAGAAAGTTTTTTACCTAGTTTAAATGTACATGTTTGTAAATAAACTGTCAATATTTAGTTTCAATAAATGTATATTCTACTTATTATTTTATAACTGAGAGTAGAATATCTCAGTAATTATAAAACCGATGGCGACACTATGTACTGCACGCCGCACGCCCCGTACCACAGTCTCACAACTGAGAGCTTGCAGTCTACACAAAATATAGGTACATAGGTACAGCTGATTTCTTCTGACTTATATATGTTATTGTTATAAATATGGATATCGAGGATACTAATTATCCAAACTGACGAACTTACCCTGTGGACTTCGGAACTACTTATTTACAAAAGGGTCAATAAAGGGTTTTACTAGGTGGTAGGTTCCTTGTGCAAGGAACCGTCCAGGTTTTTACCACCGCAGTGCCTCTTGCATAAAATAATATTAAAGTAATAAATGCCTTGCATTGTCTATCACATTCTTGCTGTACTCGGCAAGTTTTCCATTCAAAACTGTTCTTGGTCTATAAAAATTAAAAATTTTAAAATTTCAAACTGTTTATTTCAAATTTTGTTAATTAGATTTACAAAAAACTCACCGCTTAATCTAGTTATAAAAGATTATGTGCTTGAGTGATTCACTACACGCTCGATACATCCTACTTTACCAACTTACAATTCAAGACTTATTTGCATTACGTTATGTTACTTATGCAGAGGCTGTAATGTTTGGAAGTATATATTGTCCTACAGTAAAATGGTGTTTTAATATACTTTTAATTTGTTTGGGGTTCTTATCTCTTAATTTACTGACTAAAGTCTTTGGTAACGCGTTTAAACTGTAAGGTAGAGTATACTTCCAAGTCCTTTTTCCGTATACATTATTATATTTAGGTAACTTATACAGAGGTAGGTATTGCACATTACGTAAATTAACAGGCCGCTTGACTGTATGCAAACAGTCTAAATGGCTGGAGTGTTCACAGATAATTGCTTGAGTAACTTTATCGAAAACATTAATCACCTTACAGTATTTAAACAGATCTTCATAATTATCTTTATATTTTATTTTGATTTTGTACGGTACAATATTTTTGAGAATGCGTAATTGTATATTAAATATTTTTTGTAAATATGTCTTATATGTTCTGCCATAACTTGCTAAACCATAACCAATACATGAATCAGCTAGTGCCATATATAACATTCTCAGAGTTTTGTAAGGTAATTTATCCTTTAGGATATTTAATTTGGCTAACACGGCTCTTAGCTTGTTACATACGTGGTCAACATGGGCACTCCAATGGAACTTAGTATCTATTTTTAGTCCTAAGTATGTATGTTCTTGAACGTTTTGTAACGGGATACAATTACAGTTTTTCTGACCCTGATGTAAACATTGGTGCTTATGGGCTATTACTGTTGGTGTTCGGTTGGAGTTCAGGTAAGGTGAGTGGACGTGCATAAGCTTGGTTTTTTGATAATTAATAGACAGACCAACATCATGAGCCCATTTACACAGTTTGTTGAAATCATTTTGCATCATTGTTTCGGCAACATTTAAATCTCTATGCGCTACTATTAAACAAGTATCGTCAGCAAATTGGTATGCAGAACAGTGCTGAAATATATTGACCATATCGTTAACATAAAGTAGGTATTCTGTTGGAGCTAACACTGAACCTTGGGCCGATCCGTAGGACGTTGGAATCAAGGTACTTTGTTTTCCGGCTATACTGACCACGTTATACCTGTCTGCGTGGTAATTTTTAAACCATTCTAACAAAGGACCCTGTATACCATTCTGCTGCATTTTTTTAAATAATACATTAAAATTAAGCGTATCAAATGCTTTGCTAAAATCAATCATTACTGTTAAAACATGTTTCTTATCGTTAAGGTGACTATTTATTTCGTCAGTGAACAATGACAATAATTGAGATGTGCTCTTATTGTTCTGGAAACCGAATTGCCTCTCGTGTATAATTTTATTACTCGATAAAAAGTCTTTTATTTGTTTACCGAAGTATTTTTCAATAATTTTGTCAATACATGATAGTATAGTGATTGGTCGGTAATTATTAGTATCTAAATAGCTACCTTTTTTATGAATGGGTCGTATAATTCCTATTTTAATAGCGTCGGGGTATATAGACTTGACTATACATTGGTTTATTAAATGAGTGAGAACGGGTGTGATTTCTTTGGCTATATATTTTATGTCTCTTGCACGTATTTTGTCTATGCCAGGACTTTTTTTGTCATTTAAATTGTTAACTATTTTATATAATACCTCTTCCCTGATTTTACTCATACGCATTGTTAAGTTTGGTGTATTCCTATACGCATCTTCATCGAGTATTGGTGTATTACAATCACATATAACATTGTTTACATTTGAAGAAAAATCATTAGCGAATTTGTTACATAGTATTTTTGGTTCCAACTGAAAGGATTTAATAATTATATCATCTACTGCCTTAACTATTCGGCCGGTAAGCCGATTAATAATTTCCCACATTTTTTTAGGATTTTTGAAGTTATTACATATATCTTGTTTGATCGATTTATTTTTTGCATTATTCATTAGTCTATTAGTTCTATATTTGTTATAAATTTGCCTATTTTTAGTATTCCCAGTGTCTTTTTGCCATATACCAAGAAGCTCTTTTTTTTTATTGGACATATAACTCAACGATTTTGTAATCCATTTACACTGATATCTTTTGTTAAGTTTTACCGTAACTTCTTCTTTGTTTTTACTATATATTGTTTCAAATTCTCTAATGATATAGTTACAAATTTCATTCGGATCAGTCATACCATAAACCGGATTCCAGTCAATATTACTGAGTGCATCCTTCACATTGTCATTGTTTATTTTAATAACAGTTTCGTGTAGGCTTATCGGGTTGCAGCTGACTATTGCTAAACCGGTTATGTAGTGGTCCGCGATCGCATTGCGAACAACAGCTGACCGCACGGAGTGGCCACTGCCATCCACTGCTCGCAACGATACTACGTCACGGATGAATATATGGTCTATACATGTTTTGGATATGCCTAAACAACTTTCCTCTATTCTAGTGTAATTCGAAATACAGCATTCAAACCCTAATTCGTGCAAGCTATTTAAATATGAGCTCACAACTGTATTATTTACTGCTATGTCAATATTAGTGTCGCCAATCAAAATACAACTATTTTTCTTTGACAAATCTGTTAGAATACTCGACAGTTCATGGATAAAAATATATTTGTTCAGATTAGGCGGTCTGTACAATGCACATAACGTAGTCTTATAACCATCATAAGTTTCTATATTACCCAGTAAACACTCAAAACTCTGCGTATTAATAGATAATCTCGTAAACGATATACTCTTATGTGTATATACAACAATACCGCCTCCTCTCCTATTACATCGTAGTTCCGTGTACATATTATAATCTTGTAAATGAAAAAAATTTTTAGTAGTATCGCTTATGTTCACTTCGGTAATTACAATAATATGAATAGGTATCTTGCTAGTCGCGATAATGTATTCGAGGTGTGCATGGTTTTTTAACATTGATCTTATGTTAACATGAAATATCAATAACTTGTTATTTTCTGGTGCTATGTCACATGTAAATTCCTGCCAAGACTTTTGTTCAGTTTTACATATTCCTGATTCAGTAATATCCATTAAATATGTAGAACAGAAAGATCTTTTGGCGTTAGACAACAGTTTGTGCACAGGATAATAATAGAAAAAGTACCTCTAAAAAGTAAACATACCTATTTCTTCTGTAGTTCTCTGGCGATTCTATCGATATCAGCAGACGACCGCACAATGTGTACCTTTTTGTCGTCATCGGTTTTGCGTACTAATATCATACCATTTTTACACCAGACATACTTGCATAATTCCTTTTCTTTTAAAGTCTTTGTTTTCCATAGCAGAAATGCTGTCGTGGGGCTGAGTGATTCTCGTACGTACACCTTCTCATCACTATCGTAACCTAATTTTCGCGCTGTGATTGTTGTATTTCTTGCAGCTGTTAACCAGTAATCACGGCTATTGTCTCGCAGAGATACGACGATCGGCGCGGCCGTATTCCTATTTTGCTGCACAGTTCCCGGGCGGCTAGGTTTTTTTTTTCCTGTATACTCTTATGATGTCTTCAGTCTTCTGGTTAAGCAATTGGCATAAATTTTGGGCTATTTGTTTGACATCTTCATTTTCTTTTTCTGCCATACCACATATCTCCACATCGTTATAGGATTGGGCCTGTTCGATCTTATTGATTTTTTGTTCTTGCACTTCATTATGTAATTGCAGGTTTTTAATGATGTTTCTAAGATCCATACACTGGTTCTCCATCAGTTTAATCCTACTCTCGTATTCTTTCATTTTTTCTTCGTAATCATCAATTTTTTTCGAATAAAACTCGAGGGTACTTTGCAGTTCTTCTCTAATGGTTTCACGAATTTCTTGCCTAAAGATGTACAGCATCTTTTCTTTGTCACAAGTAAATCCTTCTGCCTCGGATTCATCCTCCTCCGCCTCCGGTAAAATACATGAAATTCGTTTAGGCTTTGCTCCGCCTACGCAATTTCGACATTTCCAGTCAACCGAATCCGTAACTGACAAGGCAGTGAGTTGCTCTGTGTTTAACGATGCACAAGATCCATGAATCCATTTATTGCACTTGCTGCACTGCACTCCCGGAGTTTTTTTGGTAACCGTTTTGTTGCATTTAGCACATTTCACCATGTTTGACAACTATTACGCGTGTAGCGCGCGCGCAGGGAATTGATAATAGGTCACAACCTCCCGCTTCCGCATCGAGCGAGCGAATGAACAGCGCTATACAACTACAATAATTTCTTATGAAATTTTAAAACAAAAGACACTTGCAATTTGACGGGCCCGTTGGTCTAGTGGTTAGTGACCCTATCTGCTACCCAACAGGTCGTGGGTTCGATTCCCACCAAGTGTCTGGGTGTTTTATCTATATAAGTATGTATTTACAAAAAAAAAGTATATATGTATTAGTATCAGTTGTCTGGTTTCCATAGTACAGGCTCTGCCTAGTTTGGGATCAGATGACCGTGTGTGAATTGTCCCAGGATATTATTATTATTATTAATTATTTCTTGTATATGCATTCAATAATTACATACATTCAATTTTTTAACTAGTATCCGCATGTAAACAGTTACTTACAATTCTTGAAATTCAAATATTTTTTGCGTAGGTACAGTTAGTAGTAAATGAGTCTTTATGGGAATGTGGAAAAAGTTGACTAGACGCAGCAGGTAGAGGATTTTAAGGACTAGACATCCGCACTCAGAAACGCCAATTAACGTAAGTGCTAATTAAGTTACTTTTTAAAATCTCGAGCGTCGAAATAAATCGATCTAAAAAAATGTAGCTACTAATGATATCGATATACTATCTAAACATAGTATATCGATGACTAATGATGATTAACTATACAACCCCAAGGTCAAGAATCGCGTATGATACGTGCGTTTACAGGTTTAGTGGCGCGTTTCAGCTCTGAACAAATTCTATAGGAGCAGATCTTAGCAACATCTATAAATAGGTACCGTAAAGTGGGGATATTTGAAACATTTTTTTGCACAAAAGTGACATTTAAATGATACTTATGATAGCTAATGACATGAATATATTTTTAATGGGAACACTATGTGTAACTTTACAGCATGGTTGTCATCTGCAGTCAGCTGACCAACAGATAACTATTATATATATTTTTTAAGTTGCTGTTCCAAATATTACCAGGTTGGGAATATTTGGGTTTTGATATTTGTTCACCTATTTCTAATAGATTTTCTGCTTCTGTTCGATTTAGACTTGGTAGGCAATAATCGGAACGAATTAAGGCCAAGATTATCTATATAAAAAACATTCGTTTAAAAAAAAAGAACGTAAACCAACTCTTAAAAAATATTTTTGCAGATTATATTGAAAAAATAAACGACTTTAAGGGCAATAAATCAACATTTTCTCATAGATAATAGTTTGCGTTTAATGTTTAGATAGAGGGTATTTGTAAGGCTATTTAATAATAAAAAAGAGCAAATACAGGTACGAAAGGTATGAAACACAAATGCAGGTACAAATCAAACAAGAGATCTCAAAATACAGTCCTAAGTTATCCTCTTCTTAGTCTTTATGTAACAATCAAAAATACAGATTTTTACTTACTTACTAGAAAAAAAAACAAAAATAATCATAAAAATAAAAACAACTCTTTTCTAAAATAACAATCCACTAAAAAAACAATCATTATAAAGATAGCCTGACAAAAAGTTGCTATGTTATAGATTTGGTAACAAAAAATAAAAATTGGAAAGAAATCAAAACATTATTAAAAATTTACGCATTTAAAAATCTAATATACTTTGGCGTACCTATCCTAAAAAGTAAACATTATCACTATCATCAGATAACAACAAATCTTTTGGGTTAATTTCGGCCTTTTTCAATTCAACCCTTTTCACGATAGAAATTTGTGGGACTTCGTCATGGTCTATTTTCTTTGGTGCCACAAATTTCACCACAGGCTTCTTGATAGTTTTCAAAAAATTTATGGAATAGTAATAACTGTCATTTCCTTTCCTTACCGTTTCTATGATGCCCACATAATACACCCATTTTTTTCTTTGATAATAGCGGACCAATACATAATTATCAGTGAAATACATCTGTTCCTCATGCTGATTATAATATGTAACTTCCAATCTATCGGTTGCATTAGTATCAGTCTTTAAGTAGTAATCAGTCTTATTAGTTGTGTTGTTTATTTGGCAAGGTGGTATTATATTGTGGTTTGTGTTTTCAACTTCCGGATGAACTTTGGTTGGTGGGTCAATAGTCTTTAATCTGTCAAGTTCTTCTGCCATTACGTGGATGTTACTGTCGAGTAGTATGTCTATATCCGAGCATTTGGTGGTCTCTTTAGGTGCCATGTTTGACTCGCACAAAGGGTCAACAGTTCTTGGGTTTTCACTAGAGTCTTCAATTTCGTTTGTTTCGTCATCATATATGGTATATTTTCTCATTCTAGCTGCGCTGAAGAACGACTCATTTTCGTAACTGTTATTCAGATTTCCATTGCCACCATCATCATTAATATAATCAGAAAAATCTATTATGTCCGAATCAGAATGTAAGCTGATATTATCAGATACGCTGGTTGAATCACTTGATGACATCCTCCGTTTTTTAGCAGGATTTTTTGGTCTATTTATATTATTGGTATTGAGCCTCTTTGAATATCCATTACAAGGACGATTTTCTTTGCCGACTTTACTTTTCTTTCCAATTCCTTTACCTTTTCCACTTTGTTTGGTAACCTCATTTTCAATTTTACGTCTATTCAAACTTTGGTTATTTGTAGATTGTCGTTTCTTTTTTTGTTTACTCAATCCAGATGGACCAGGAATAGGACAAGGCATTCCACTATCAGACATATCACTCTGAACAAACGTTACATCAGAATCGATTTCATTTTCTTCATGATCACTTGAAGAATAATCAACAAGGGTTACTTGTTTCTTACTGCTGCTCTTTTTGGGTGTCTTTGTTTTATTTGTGGTTTTTTGAATCAAGTCTTCGGAGGTGATACTCTTACCAGGTGGAACATCACACTTCTTTTTTCGCTTAGGAGCCTCACCAGATACCACAGAACCTCTCATTTCTTGTAGCATATCCGTGATGACATCAGACGTCACTCTATAAGTCTCTTCCTGAGGACGCGCATCTAATCTTCGAGGTAACCTTGATTTCGGTCTTTGCGGATTGATGGGAAAGAGACCTGTTTTGTTAAAACCAGCAACAAGATTATTTGAATCAGCACCCTTTTCGATTAGCTTATGTTTTAGTTTTGCCAGTAACCGGGGAAAGGAGCTTTTGATTAAAACTTTGTGCTTACGCCCTTCCAACTTTTTCCATTGAGTAAGGATATCCCTCCAGTAACTTTTTAGAGGAGCATAAAACGCGACATCTAACGGCTGCAGGAGATGTGTGGTTTTTGGAGGCAAGCACACAAACGCAACATCCAATTCCTCACAGGTTTTCAAGACAGCGGCAGAGAAATGAGAGGACAAGTTGTCCCCCACAATAACCTTACGTCCTGGTTTTGACTTCGCATATGGCACTATTACTTTAAAGAACCAGTCTTCAAAACATGCGCCATCAAACCAGCCGCTCTTGGACCTGTTATACCGGGTCTGTTCTGGTCCTCCCTCCAGCCATGTATCCCACAGATGATCCGATTTATATACCACATAAATTGGAAGTAAGTGACCATCTGCAGTTCCTGAAAACATCAGTGATATAGCCGTTTTAGAGCTATTTATTACCCTCTCTGGGTATTTGGTTCCTCTTTTGTAAATATATTTTTTGTTACCAGGATCATCAGTGAGATTAGTCTCGTCATAATTAATTAGGCAATCTGGAGATACGCCTTCCACAGTTTTAATATAGTTTACGAAGAATTCGTCGATGATTTCTGGCGTTATTTTGGCTCGATCACTGGAAATGTTGGCAGATAATCTATTAGAAAGTTCGTCTTTATGTCGCTCAAGAAAATATCGAGCCCAATCAATCCCTGGTAAATTATCCTTAAGCCCATAGACTACTTTGCCCATTTTTTCCAGGTATTTTTGGGCGAAAACACGAAGATCTGTCAAATCAAATGGAAATCCCCATTCGGCCAAAATTATGATATGTTCGATAAAGCACCGTTCTTCAGATGCCGAAAACAAAGTTGGTCGTCCAGCCTTATCTTGAGTGCAATTTTTATTTTTCAATTTGCGCCATAGTGTAGTTTTCGGCACATCATAGGTTTTAGCAGCTTCTCCTATTGTAAGGATTTGATCTTTAACTGCTTGGAGTGCTGTTTGTAAGTTTTCTTCTGCGTAGTGGGTGTAGGGCTTATACGATTTACCTTTTCTATTATTCGTGTATGTTCTTTTGTATTTCCGCGCCATTATTAGTTACATAAATCTGTAAATAAACATCATAGCTTACCCTTAACTGTACTTTAAATACCGGACAGGGAATAATTGAAATAGGCTATTTAGCCTTACTGTTTACGAAAATTGTACTAGGGGATATTTGGAATGGGGATATTTGGAATGTTCCAATTATCCTAAAATTCCGTTCCAAATATACCTACTTAAAAAAACATTAAAATCATGAAGATCTATAAAAGCTACAGCGGTGTTCGATTTGTTATTAAAATTAGCGAAAAACGTACGGTTACTTACTTATAACAACAGTTTTCTTACCCTTATATTTTATTCGCTTCGACCAGAAGTAAGACGACAAAAAAACAACAAGAATTTACATGTATTTTTCAAAATCACTTCACGGTCTAACACGTGCACCGATAACCTATAAAAATAGTTATAAACATTCGCATTGTGTAGTAGTGTTGCCAGTAACTAGAACAGAATTCGTACCATTGCCTGTTAAAAAAATATTTTGAGTTAAATCTTTTTTTCTTAATTTTTCAAATAACCCCACAAATTCCAAATATCTCCATTTTACGGTACACAAAATCTGTAATCGCCTTTACCTTTTCAATTGTTTCATTACATACAAAGAGACTAATCAAGTTAATATAATCGTCAGTCGTCGCTTATCTTAGTTCTCCTGCGCCATTGTTCTATTCGTTTACGAATGAACGACATTTATTAGGAGCGAGACTATCTCGTATTATAATCTCAGAATCAGATTCGACGACAGGTCCTTCACGCCTTTATTTTACACTGACGTGGGCAATAAACATCTAAATCTCCTTTATTTATAGGTACTGAACTTATAAAGCTCGCTTCCTAGTAGTTACATAATATCGTCCATGCTGAATGCTGTCATGCTATCAATAACCATGGACGGTATATTATTCGTGACACTTACACCAGGGCCACCTGCACGGTAAGCTGACAAGCATCCGACCGAGGTCACCTCTGTGGGACGTCTGTCGCCGCTCTGCGGCTAACAGTGTCTATCATTGCCAAAAAAAAAACCGCGGTTGGCGTTTCTGGCTAGAAGGTTGTAAACATATGGGTGTACATATAAACTTAATTAGGTTTGTTATATATATTCTTACTTGTCTGTAAGTATACAAGTCAGTCCTTCAGTGACCAAATTTAACTGATGGTGAAGATCCGCTGCAAGGTTTAGGAGGAGTTGGCGGTTATACAGACAGACAGACAGAAAGACACGGAAAGCGACTTTGTTTTATACTTACTATGTAAAGATTTTTTTTTTTGTCTCAGGAGGAGAAGCGATACGACGCTAATGGCAAGAAGAAGAAACGAGTGATCGCCGCCAAGCCGGAAGACAAGCCAGAAACTAGAAGTTGTTTCAACATCATCACTTGCGGACTCCTAGGATGAGGACCAATAGTCATAACTAATATTTAAGATTTTAAGTATACATTATAGTGTAAAGTTAACGTGTACACAAAACGCCCGTTCGCCAATAAGCCAGCGCTGCAATGAATTACATCTACTTATAGAGTTGCAATTATTCTTCTTTCTAGTTCCAAAAAGACGGTGGTATATTATCATCATCATTAGCAGCCCATAGACGTCCACTGCTGAACAAAGGGCTCCCACTTAGAAGGGAGGGGTTGCCAACCCCCACGCTTGGCAGGCGGCTTAGGGATCGCAGTATAGGTGGAAGATAAATCCAAAAGAAAGACGCTGCTGCCCGTCTTCCTGTTCTCGCTTAGTCGCCTCTTACGACACCCCACGAGAGGTGATGGGGGGATGCTACCCGGTACCCCACGGGTATATAATAATAATATATAAGCAGGTGGCCTAATAGTAAGCCGGCCAGCAGTACGAGGAGCATCGCTTATGCTTGGCCGATCCTCATCCAGCTATATATAGTCATCCTCACTATGTAGTCAGGAGAGTTAGCCAGCGCAGAGTAACCATGTCTGGTAGCTCTGCGCTGGCTAACTCTCCTGACTGACACGGCAGAGGCAACGCGTAGAGGTGACAAAGGCGGTAACAGTAAAATAAGTAGATATTTTCTTGGCCGAGGAGTGTCTCGGGTAAAAATAGCAGCCATCTTCTCCCGTTGGGTGTCGCTGGAGGCGACTAGCGAAATCAAGACGACTTGCAGAAACGTCTTTACATGCGATAGCCTTCCACCTGTACTGCGATCACCAAGACGCTGGCTAAGCGTGGGGATTAGGTACGCCAACTAACACAAGCCTTCGTCCAGCCGTGGACATTTTCGGCTGATGGTGATGCTTCTTTTAAATGGATTAAAAAGGATGCTACCTACATTATTTGATATATAATTATATAAATGAGAAAAAGTTTTAAATGTTTTTAACCGACTCCAAAAAAGGAGGAGGTTCTCAATTCGATTGTATATATTTTTAATTTATTTTTTAATTTATTACTAAAAAGGATGTTAGAACAATTACCTGCTTAATGGTGCTCAGTAAAGAACCCCATGCTGTACTTACTTGAGAAGACCTCGACTACTGGTCATACAAATATGCTTTAATGTAAGGCAAAAGGAATTAGATAGGTAAATAATTTATTATTTTAGTGTAAGACTAGCTTAGTTTTCTACCTACTGTATCAAAATCTTTATATTTATTAATTAAATAAAAATTATACAGGGTTCAACACATGACCGTGGATACAGTTTCACTGCGGGGTCAGTTTGATTACCATAAACTACACCACACAGAATGACTCATACATATACTTGAGATTTTTTACTACAATAAAATTTTTCAGGTAAGTAAGTATTATATTTTGTATTATTTTTAGTTTCGATTTTATATTATATTTTAATAGGTCAATAAATCTGTAAAACAGTATTTTTTATTGGAGACTATGTTTTTTTTTATATTTCCACGAAACCTAGTATTACCTAGTATTATATACCTATCGAGTAGTATACCTACACTAATTAAAAAGTTATATCAGTTATAGGTAGCTAACTAGCTAGGTATTTCAAGATATTACTGGCTTCATAAAGCTGTAGTCAATGCGTCGATTAGCAAAAAAAAACAAGAATATTAAAAATAAACAATAAAAAATCAAGCAATCGGGATCTGTATTGTCTTTGTTATCAATATACATATTTTGAAATCCATCACTAGCGCCCCGCTGAGCTCGGCGCGCTCCACAAACGAGGTAACTTGATTATACAATACAAAAGTCTATGATGGATGGCCGATTTTTATGCAGGGGTATTTTTCAGTACGTCTCGTCTGTGTTAGAGGTCTGTCTTTTTTTATACAACCAAGCTGGCAAACAATCATGCGGCCAGCCAGATCGTAAGCAGTCACCGGACTGTGGCCGCTAGCAACACCAGAAGAATCACTAGCGCGATTAGATATTAAGTATTTTGTGTCGGTCAGTGTAGGTCTAAAAAGTTTGAGTACGGCGGCGACTCCGAGGAGGAAGGCGGCGGGGTTGCGACCCCTGTCCCCGTGAGCACCGTGTCAGGTTCCCGGGGGGCTACAATGCGCCCCCCGGCGGTGGGCTCAAAGGCAAGGCCCAAGAGCCATTTATAATCTGGCTCCTACCGATTGACTTAGAGAAAAATTCAAAGAAATAGATATTCTAACGGTTGTTTCACAATTCATATTTGAAAATTTTGTTTATAAGAAAAATATTGGATCTTTTAAAAAAATATAGTGATATTCATGGTGTTAACCCGGAACAAACACGATCTTGTTTTGATTTCCACGCGTCTCCACAGAACAGGCAAATCCTTTATGAGTCAAAGTATACGCTTCTATAACAAACTGCCACAGGTCTTCCTCTGAATAAACTTAAACCTTTGATAAAAAGCCGATTGTCGAAAAAGGCTTATTATAAAATCTCGGATTACCTAGAGGATAAAGCTGCGTGGGCTTGAACTGCCTAACTCATGCAAGCTTCTAATTTTAAGGCTTACAATTTGTAACACCATATAAAGTGGTGGATAACTGTTGGCTGCTGCACAATTCAATTAATTGATGACATTAATAATATATGTTAAAGTGCTTTGTGTCTTGCCTGACGAGGCACTGCTAAACAGCAGAAGTTAGACGTGAGCCATTGTGATTTTTGATCGGTCATGGTCGCCATCGAAAAGTCTTTGCTTGTGGCGGCTTCGTGTGGCGGGTCACCCCCTTCCCTCCAATATGATTAAGGGGAGTGATGGCTGCTGCGACTGGTCCGACTACTATCCCTTTGGCCTTTTAGTCTGTTGTACTTTCGTCGTATTTTTTTTTCTGTCTTATTTGATCTTTAGAACGGCAAGACACACTGTCGCTCTCATCTACCTAATTGTAACATGACACACAATTTAAAAAAATAGTTAAAAAATGTGCGTGCGTGGAGTCCCTCCGCGCGGAAGAAGTGAAACTTCATTCTCGCTCAGTCGATCGGTCGGTCGGTCCCTCACATACTCACTCACTCACACACACACACACACATACACACACTCAACTGAACTGAACTGAACCGAACCGAGCCGAACCGAACCGAACCCAACCGAACCCCCAACTCACCTACCACTCACCTACCACTCGCCTACCACTCACCTACCACTCGGCTACCACTCGCCTACCACTCACCCACTCACCTACCACTCACCCACTCACGTACCACTCACCCACTCACGTACCACTCACCCACTCACCTACCACTCGCCTACCACTCACCTACCACTCTCCTACCACTTAAAAAAAAATGTGCGTGCGTGGAGTCCCTCCGCGCGGAAGAAGTGAAACTTCATTCTCGCTCAGTCGATCGGTCGTTCGGTCGGTCCCTCACTCACTCACTCACTCACACATAAACACACACACACACACACACACACACACACTCACCCCAACTCACCCAACTCACCAAACTCCCCAACTCACCCCAACTCACCCCAACTCACCCCAACTCACCCACTCACTCAGTGACGGCGTCACATGAGCGCTTTCATAACCTTAACAAATTGACACCAATCGCCTATCGTTTAACACGTATCACTTAACGCCTATCACCTATCATTTAACGCTTAACGCGTTATGTGATAACATTTTTGGAAGTCGCATAAGAAGTTTCACTTCAAAAAGCATGACCTTTCAAAAGTACCTACTAGCGTTAAGTCTATTTGAAATAAACTATTTTTGACTTCACTTGACTTGATTAGGTAAGTACCTACATACATAAATTTGGACTCAAATTTCCTATACAGAGAGGCGTCTAACAGGGAGATTCGTTGTCTCCGATACTCTTCACGGCAGCCCTAGTGTTAGTTTTCGAAACTTTAGTGAATCGATGGGAAAGTAATGGTGTTGTTGTTGGCGAAAAGACTAATAAATCTTCGGTTCGCCGATGATTTCGTTCTGTTTTCATAATCAGCAGTAGAATTGAATGATAGACCTTAATGACGCAAGAAAGAACATTTATTGCTGCAGTCTTACATATTTGATGCATGTTGTTAGGTACATAGAATAATTAAAAACAAAACAGAAAAAAGAAGAAACTAAACTTTACTATACTGGAAATAAAAGACCAAGCTCATGACTAGTCTTAAGTATAGAACAGAGGAATGGGGGTTAAGTATACCAATGAGTGAGTAGGTGCATTTATTTGTGTCAATTAATTTATTTCTAGGCGCAACCAGATGTAAAAAATGTACCCATAATTACTAGGTACGTTTCCTAATATTTCCACTGGTACTCTTTGGACAATCAGCCTCAGAACAGTTTTGCGGATTGATTAATTTTTCCATTAGGTACATGAATAACTCCATCGTTTTTATATTGACACGAAGAGAACACAATAATAAGTCGACGACAAACGGGACACACACGAGAACGGTTCCGCGTGTCTTTATACTCAGGATAAAATATTCATCAATTTGTGTTTGTCAATTGCAGTGAGACACTATCGAATTGGGAACAACCTGCAATGTTATTATATTTCCGATAAAATATGAATAAAAGATTCAATATAAATAAATATTATTGAAATTGTTGCTATAGTCAGTGGATTCGCACTTAATAATATTAAAATTAGGTCTAGTAACTCGGAAATCGTTTATATATATCTCACATAAATTTATTTCCATCATTGACGTTCCTCCAGAAAGATGTCGTGCCGTGATTTTCAAGCAATACCGGTCTTATACGTATTGTAGATAACATTTAAAATTCTTTCACACTGAAAGTGCGCTGCCGGCCACTGCCATCTTGATGTGAATTGAGCCTAAGGGTTCCTTTTTTACCTTTTAGGTATGGAACCCTAATAAAATCTTTTTAAAAAAAAATTGAACCGACTTCAATATCACTGAAAAGTATAAAATAATTTAAATATTATTGAAGTTGGTGTTAGCTTACCGGCTGTGTATATTTGGCACCAACTTCAATAATATTTAAATTATTTTATACTTTTCAGTGATATTGAAGTCGGTTCAATTTTTTTTTTAAAAGATTTTATTTTAAACTTTTTAGTGATATTTTCATATATAAAGATTGAACCATCGAAAACCGTAAAATTATCTAGATAGGTTATGATCACATTATCGTCTACATAGTTTTACATAATTCATGTTTCTTCAAAAAAAAATATCCGGTCGTAATGAAATTTGCATGGAATCATCATAGTAGTTTACTCTCTCGAATAAAAAAAGAATCATCGCAATCGGTTCATAATTGTCAGAGCAATGTAATGGAGAACATCAGTTTTATGGTTTTTACCAGATAAATTCCTCCACATCGTTCATGGTCCTCCAGGAAGTTCTTATCCGGTTGTAATAAAATTTATACAGATTTAATACAGTGGTTTCTTCTTTCGAATAAAAAAAGAATCATTGAAATTGGTAAATATTTGCCAGAGTTATGACCATTTTTGTACTTAAAAAGCGACATAAAGTCATCGATATAGGCTTTCTTGCAGCTCTCAGTGCGCAGTCACCATTCTTGTTTTTTCAGGAACTACTTATTACTACGCAATAATTTTTTTATGGGACCCCATCAATGGATTGAAGAATGGATGGAAGAAAGATTTTTTCAAATCGGTTCATAATTGACAGAGTTATGCGCGATGCATACATAAAAATATATATATATATATATATACAGACGAATTGAGAACCTCCTCCTTTTTTGAAGTCGGTTAAAAAGAGAACGTCTTTTTTTTACTTGGCTAAAAAGAGATTAATGATAGGTAACGTAATTAATCATACCTTGTAGGAATAAACTACCTAAACATTACATAATACGTTTTCAGATGTTAACATTGAAATTAGACTAATTTAAATTAACATTAACTTTATTTATCATTCATATTTTAGTCTTAGAGGAGATACCACTGGAGAGAGCATGATGCGCTAACCCCCTCTGCCAAAGTTTTGGTCATATGGTCAGGGCCTCAAGTCTGCTAATTTACAAACGCTTCAATAGAGTGTCGCTGGCCGGTCAAAACCACAATTTTACATATTTGGTAGTCTACTAATTTTATAAAACCGAGTGGCGTGTCAGTGGCTTATCACTGTCCCGCCATTCAACCGCCATAGCAATATTTCGTAGTCTGCACCTAAAAAATGTATCACTGGAATTGCAATGGCTTAAGTAACGGTAGCCTACTAATTATTTGACGTTTCTCTCAATGGCCTTAGAATGTTATTTTAGTAATTGAGCCACCATTATACAAACACACCTTTTGTGGACATGTTGCATAATTACACATACTTGTAATTGTTAAATATTATCTAAAAAAACGTGTTTCAAATAAGGCCGCCCGTGTCAAGATTACGTTGGCGTATTTTAGAAACGCCGACACCTTTAGCGTCGTCAATTCCGTGCCCTAATCGTGCATATAGAGACGGTGATGTGGATCCTTTTCGAAGCGGAATTACTGAAGACTTCGGTCTCAAACTCATCGGTGAGTTAGGACCTTACATTACAAGACCTCGGAGATGTGACGGAATATCACAGGAATGGAGGTTAGTAAAAATTAAATTTCTTATTTATTAACTACGTGATATCTTCTCATCTAACATTCCGCAGTGCCTGAAGACGAAGGTTTTTAACCACTGAGTAGTGGTCTTTACTGGAGAGGCTCTGTCACGTAACGGGCTATAAAAAGAGCTATGCTCCAAGTTTCTTTGCGGACAGAGTTACCGGCATAGCTCTGACGATTTGCAAGTTTAAGTAGCAATCAGCAAGCCTCATTACTCGAAAAAAACAATAACCGATGGGAAAGAAACGTTCTCGAGTGGCGACCACCAACCGGTAAACTTAGCGCAGGCAGTCCTCCCACTGAGTGGACAATATTCAAAGCCTACGTCCAACGAGGAGCATATTATAGTCGAAAAGAGTTCCATTCCCTTAATGTAATGATTTCAAGTACTTTATAAAATGGTTTGTTATTGCTTTACCAGGATTAAATGCTTAAAAGCTTTCAAAAATAATAAAAGTAATAATATCCTGGAAAAATCCACACATGGTCCCAAACTAGACAAAGCCGGTACAATTGTAACCAGACATAATGTTCTTACTAAACTCATGTTTCAAACCTATTACAGATATGTGGTGCAGAAGTTAACGTTTAATAGATGCAAGCAGCCCCGGTTCAAACCATGATAATAATATGGCAAAACCATCCACTGACTTGTCTAATGTTGGACAACAAGTCCTATTGTTAGGTAAGCAAGACAAATAATATGTACTTTCATGTAAGTTGACTTAGAGAACTACATTTTGATTACATAGAACCTTTGCATTATTTTCCTATGTGGTAGGTCTCTTGTGCAGTAGGTAGGTACCACCACAGTGTCAGATATTTAGCCTCCAAATAACAGTGTGTAGGCATTGCTGTGTGAAGGGCACTGTAGCTGATGAAATTACCGGACACAAGAGACTTAATAACTGATGTCTCGGGTGACGAGCGGCAGTGCTATGGATCTGTCTATAGGCGGGCGGGTCGCTTACCATCAAGCGAACGTCATTGATAGCCGACGGCTTGTTACAGGTTTGGTCTTTAAATAAATGTAGACTGATAATCAAAATTCTTTAATATATACTTTTAACTAATTCAATATTTAAAGTAAATGTTAACAAATTTAAACTAAAATCACATACACACATATAGAAACAATCATGTTTATTATCAATACGAGTAAAAACTGTATTTGCTACTTGCACTAGAATAAAAACCACTTGAAAGTTTTAAGATTTTGGATTTTTTGTAAAGAAAATTGTATGTTTTCAGATGTTTTCTCCCAGTGCATGCTTTTTATTGCAATCCCGTCACAGCAGGGCAAGTTGTGAGTCCATGCAGCTTTTCAACCATGTCAACCCAGAGTTACAGCGAAGCTAGGCATTGTAACAGGCTCTCGATAGACTGTGGAGAGGAAGATAAAAAAAAATTAAGGAAGACATATTAATAGTTGTGTTTATGTTGATAATATTTAACATAATAAACATTGTCATTTAAGATTTCTGTATTTTTATGAATATTGATATTCATTGGTTAGACATTTTGCTAATACCTAATTGGTAGTGGGTTTGATTCCCACCTTATTTCAGAAACAAGTATGTACTTCAAATGTATATGAATGTTTGTATCAGTTGTCTGGTTACTGTAATACAGGCTCTGTCAAATTTGTGATCAGACAACCATGTGTGGATTGTACAATTTTGTATTGATGCTTTGTACTTTTTCTTCAACACCTAAAATATACAGGATACTAATGTTCTAATAGTTGTGAATCTCAATCCCATATTCCTTAATATGTTCCAGCACCAGACGTCTACTTATTACTCATTTTGTGTACTTCTCAAAGTGACTACTTCACCCTGGTGTCTATTTAGCAAAGAGCCAATTTTTATTTAATTTCACCTGGCGCAGGAACCACTTACTTGACCCTATTAAATAATACTGCAGTATCGAATCTTTAGAAAACTACAAGATTCCATAGAACGACATTGAATACTTACTCTAGCTCGTAATAAACTTTACAATGCGATCACAATGGGCCCCTGCAGCACAGTCACTTGCTGTTGGCTTCACTGACTGTGTGTAACTATTAAGTTGATTAGTTGAATAAGTTGGTCGCTGCGTGGCTGCGGCACTCGTCAGCTCAAGACTTTCCAACCAAGCCGTAGCCTCATACATTTCAGAGGATGGCGTCAGTCATTGTTCACTTGGTTAGTGCGGAGCAAAACAAACACGAAAAGATACTCTAATTTATTAATTTACGCGAAACAAATTGAAACAATATTTATTATATTTGTAAGCTCATCTAATTCCAGGGTTGCAAACTGCTTTAAAAGTCTCCCCCCGAACTCAAGTCAGAATATATATTCTCGTTAGAGTTAATGCTACAACTGCTAAATCCCTGCAAAATTGGAACTTACAGTCTATTCCGAAGTTTATTTTTAACATAACAGTACACACATAACTTCAAAGAAAATTACTTAATAATAAAATATTTAAAAAAATGTACTGACTTCAATAACACTAAAAAGTATAAAGTAATTTAAATCTTATCGAAGTTGGTGTTGGCGTACCTACTATGTATATTTAGCACCAACTTCAATAATTTTTAAATTATTTTAAACTTTTTAGTGATATTTTCATTCATAAAGATTGACCCATCGAACATCACCACCATACTAGTGCGAATTATTCAAATGTAACATATCGGTTTTTAAAATAATTTAAAATCTGATATTTTAAGTATTCAGAATACCAACTACCAAACCCCTATAAAAAAATATTTTCCCCCTAAATCTAGGGAGATAAACCCCAAGTTGGGAACCCTGGCTAATACTGCCAGCTGTCACCTGTCATCGCCGGCTGACTTGACTTTATTCTTTTTAATTTTGTGCCGTTAATATTATTCCTTTAAGCCGTTTTAATTATTTATTATAACATTTTTGTCACTCAGCTCACGTTAGTATCAAAAATAAATATAATTTGTTAACGTTATCGTTTTTTAGTGTCAATTTATAATAAATTCAAAGATTTTGTGGATGAAAAACGAAAAAAATATTTATTGAAAATAAAACAACTTATGGTAGAATTTAATAGGCAACACCAAATTAATCTACCAAATAATTCAACTGAGACTCATGCGACACTCCATTGGTATGGTACTACCGATTTAGCAGAATGCCTAATTTGTTACAATCCTAATGGTAGTGTCATCAGCAAGTCGTTAGAATGGCAATTATATGTAATTTTATTACAATTAGCAGACTTGAGGCCCAGGTCATTCTTTATTTGTGTGCGTGTATTTTTGAATGTGTTGCGAGTTTATTATAGTGTGGGTATGCGTGAAAGTGTATCTGTGTGTGTTTACTTCGCCTCCCGCACCCCGCAAAAGTGCCACGAAAAATTTGTTCGGGGAATCGACGCGATACTAACTCCTTTGGTACTTTCTCTGAGTATTTTAGTAAATTGATTATCGGTATTGGTAAATAAAACAATACGAACGAAGCTTATCTTTTTAATTTGTTACAAGTAGTGACATCTATACGATACTTGCTGTAAAGAATATCAAGCCCAGCTAGGGAACAGTGATGGATGGACTACACGCATTAATTTTGTTATTAGCCACGTGTCTTGTGTTATTGAAGTGTACATGATAGAAGAAGGAGAATACTTAGAAATATTTTTTTTTAGTTCTAATCGAAGGAAATTCAATAACCTTTTATCACTATTTCTATCTAGTTTAGTATAATTGGACTACTTACATAAATATTCTTTAAGTAAGTTCTTGACATGCTTACTATATGGCGCTAAAATGCATTACAATTAATTTCACTGCAATTTCGACTATAATATACAAACAATACTCTACTTAGATAAAATGTTAATAAAACGTGATAATAAATTACAAATCTATCGGCAAATGCACACATGCACTTAACGTTATATACAGGCAAAATACCTGAAAGCAAATTAGATGACGTAGCGTTCCGTAGAATGTAGACATCTAGCAACCTATTTTTTTCTGTGACCTACTCTTATTTTCGATGAGTAGGTACACAAGTACACACAAAAAGATAATAAATTATGTATTACAAATTGGTATTGTCATTATGCAACACCATTATTATCGTCACACCGTGCAGCCGTGCACCCGGGAACTGGAAATGAAAGTCGCGCTTATCCAAATCGTTTATTCAAGCAAACGAACATAATATGAACAAACTATAACATTAAATTTATCTACTTAATGATATTTACATTCCATACCTCGCTTACTTATTATTTTATGATTATTCTACGTACGTACATCTAGGACGCTTATGCTAAACTGTATAAAAACGCAGAATATATTATTATATTTCACGAGATTATACAATTATTATAAAATTAAAATAATCAACAGAATTAAAAAAAATAGTGCTCTTGCATTTTGACGCGATACTCGAGTGGTGGACACAAGACCAACATATAGATGAATTGACATATAATTCATCTAAGGTATTAGATAATTATTATTAATGAATTAGTGTCAAAATAGTATTCTGCATTTTTATAAATTATTATACTCTCATGGAACAATTATTGATATAATGGTTATCAATAAAGTGGTCAGTTTTAATCGGAAGTGCCCTTTCTCTTTCTATCCTTGCATTCATGATGATAACTCTCTCAACTAAGCACCAACACTGTGCTTCATGGACAGGCATTTTATTAACATCTGTTTGGATCATTGGAATACCTTAATACTGCTAATAGCCTCAATGAGCGGACAGGCGCTGGTTTGATAGGTAAAGATATGCCATTGATCCAAAACTGCAAACATCAAAATACCAAAACTCAACAGATGGTCATACAAATAAACTTAAATAGTGCATACTACATTGTGATTTATTTAAAACTAAGAAACATGCCATGTTTCCAATGGCCGCACCAAAAAGTTCACTTTGTGAACAATATATAATTGAATATTGCAGCCATTAAAATCAGGGGAATGAGATAATCATAGTATAATATTCTAGCACACTACATACAGAATCATGTGTCTGAAAAGGAAAATTAAAAGACGAATGAACCAGCCAAAGCTGCAGGGCTCTTTGGAAACTTACTAAAGCGGAAGACGTGTTCCTGAATCAGAAATTGAACCACCGTATTAGCTATATGCAAACCACATTGAGTTCATAAAAAAGTCAAGCCAATTATTTAAAAATTATTTTACTGAACATAGTATTATAACAAAATCCAATAACATATGAAAATACATATTAAAAATACAATAAAACTTAGGGCTTAAAATTAAGCTGAACTCTGTGTTTTCCTCACATTGCCACCAGATACTAAATGTACATATCAATTCTTTGTCCAGTTCAATTCTAAGCACAATATTTATCCACAACAGGCACTTCAGTAAGAATATCTGGCTCAGTAACGACAAGATCGAGGAGAGGAAATCAGTGCATGCTCATTACATTCATTACGCATTAATTTTAATTTAGGAGTATGTATGTAAATAAAATATTTTAATTAGTAAAAACTTTAGGATATTCTCTACACAGACCCATTTAACATACAAAAAACTCGATAAACTATATTCATTATGATTTAAAATATACTCTAGTCTGAGAGATGCACTCAGTGTTTTCTGAAATTTACAATCTAGGATTACCACCATTCGTGGGGTCACATTCGTCACGTCACACACTGTGGCTCCTGAGTCTGTCACACCGACCGCGGCTAGCTAAGGGCACTCTGAGAACACTCGATAGTTCAACAATGTTCGCTTCACTGCTGCTGGTTGGACTGCGCGGCCTGGCTCGCCGACTTGGTGATGACGATGGTCTGCTTGCCACCGACGCCAGACTTACCCAGCTGGAGCATGTTCGAGGGCAGCGTGATGATCTTGTTGCCGCCCACGGTATTCGTGGACACCAGCTTCACGATGGTGGCGCCGGGCGAGATGCCCTGCGCCTGCGCGCCCGACCCGGCGCCTCGGTTTTGCATCATTGCAACTTTCGGCATCGTCGCGACCGTCATGCCGGTCGACGTTTTCACCAGAGTCACGTACTGTGGTGCGTTGCTGGATTGAGAGTTCGAGCCCGGTGTCTTTTTGATTATGACGGGGATACCTGCGTTACCGCCGGCCTGTCGCAGGACTGTGGCGCCTCCCGGCCCACCCGTGCTGGTGGTCACCGTCGCTGTCTGTTCGCCGGATTTGGCAGTGACTATCTTATACATAGGAGTCTTGACTTGCTGGCCCCCTAGCGCACTGCCAGCTATCTGTATTGCACCCCCGCTGCTCGCTATGACGGGCAGGTTGCCGCCTCCCAGCTTGACGGGCATGCCGGCTGCTACCTTTGTCTGTAGATTCGCGACTCCCGCCTGAATGGGCATACCGCCCGCAGTTTTAACGAGTACGTTACTTGTGCCGATTTTCACGTTGCCGGCGCCTAGTTTCAACGGGACATTTGTTGCCACTTGCCCGACCTTATGGATGCTGTTCGCGGTTATTTTGCCCTGGATATTGGCCGCGCCGATTTTGAGGGGTACCGCATTGCCGCTGAGTTTCATTGGGACGTTACCGCTGCTGAGTTTGACGGGTACTCCGCCACTAGTGCCAGTCTTGACTTGTACGAAGCGTGGCGTCGTGCCACCTGTTGCGGAGCCTAGAACTATCTGTGCATTAGACTGTGCAGTGGACACCCTGACGGTGGCTGGGGTACCGACTCCGCTTACGATTCTTGTGACCCCCTGAGGCGTAACGGCTGCGACCTTGATCTGCTGTGATGAACCCGCCGTCGCCGTTGCTGGTGATTTGACAATAGTTTTCGTCTGGTACGTAGCCTGTTTCAGAGTAGGCGTGTTGGGTGTGATTTTGACAGTAGCTTGTGTAGGCATCTTGATAGCTGTTGGGACAATCTTTTGAGGGGTTGACACAATTGGAGTAGGGGCTGGAGACACGGCGGTGACGGCGGGGCGCGCCGCCTCGACTACCGGCGGCAGTCCACTGGAGATAGGCGACGTGAGACCGAAAGCCTTTGCTGCGTCTGGCTGGCTAGTGGCGGGGGACGCCGGCGGCGGTGCGGCCACTGGCTCCGACGCTGAGGGAAATCGGGCTGGCGTGACTTTCCCACACTTTTGTACTTGCAACAGATAAGTAGTAATAGTATTCATAGACGGCCAACATAATTCTAATGATGTCGTTCCAGCCCGGACAAGAGCAACACGATTAGCCTGAGGTGGCACTCCAACTTCTAGGTACCAAAGGTCTTTGCAACAAATCTGGTTATTCCATGTTTTCCTATATCCATCTCTACCTGACCATATGTACAGTCTAGTCTGGATAGCTACAGCACTGTGGCCCGCTCGGGCCCTAGGAACGCATTCTTCAAAATTATCCAAAGCTATGTTATCCCATGTCATTGTTTCTAAGTTGAGTGATGCAAGAGTATTAGTGCATTTCCATTCCTTTTCATGTGTGGCAAGCTTTGATTCATCGGGTACGAGAGGTACCCAGCCACCATAGACATACATGTGATGGCCAATTACTGTGGCCGTATGGAGAGAGCGGGGTAGAGGGGCGATGCCCCCTACTTCTGGGCGTGACCATGACATACTGTCCACATCGAGCACCCACAGGTCTCCAAGACGCGAACCGCTCATTCCTCCGTAGATTAAGAGTGAAGATTTTCCTGTATTTTTATCAGTGTAGGCGACCCCACTGTGGGATTCGCGCGGAGGTGGTGACTGGCCATATGTCAGTGGTATATCCCACACTGTCATGGCAGAATTAGGGTACAGTTCTAACGTGTATAGGTCATTGAGATACCTAGGTATGTTGTTCTTGGGGTCATCGCTCTCGTTGGCTAGCCCACCGAATAGATATACTTTTCCATTTAGGAGTGTGAAACTGTGACCGAGCCGAGGACACGGGGGCAGGCCCTGCTTAGGTGGTAAAGGCTTCATACGCTTCCATTCCCACCGTGAGGCCTGCAGTTCGTACAGATCGTTAGAATACTTGCCGTACTCCACCATGCCGCCAAAAACGAGGAGACGTGTACCGTCGACCACGAACCCGTACGCGGCACATCCTGGGGGTACTTCTCCTTTCGTGACGGGGACGAACCATTGGTTGGTGGTGGTGTTGAAGACGTGCAGCTCGTGAACTATCCCTTCGTTTCCGCCGCCGAAAACAATCATCAAATCTTTTATGGCGACCGCGCGATGGCCATGGCGAGGTCGGGGCTGCGGGCCGGTAGGATTGTATACTTTTTGCCACTTAAGTACGGCGTTTTCCTTCATTTTTACTATACATTTGTCACTAAAAGCTTTATACCGTATGTATCGCTCAGGATGCGTATCTACAGCATAGACAATGAGAAACGTCGTAAATAAGCTTTGAAGAAAATATTCGGGTTAGTAGAAGCTACGTAAGTCAATCTAATTAAACTATCTCTTTCGCACTCGTTGGTCTTCACTATGAGTAAAAAAAAATCACCCTACGAAGCTTACAGTGTATAACAAAAATGGCGTTAGCAACAGCGCTGCCAATATAACAAACTCTAAAAGAACGGCGTCGGACGTCAAGAAATTGTCTATGTCAGAATATAGTCTTAAAATATTATGTTAGAATCTTGACACAAGGCATTTGAGTCATTAATGTAAATTAGGTAATCGGATATTTTTTATTTAGTACATATGTTGTAGTTTATTATTTTAGTAACACGATGTCATCCTCTTTCTCAAAATATTATATGAATGAAAAAATGAAAATAAAAAGAAACAAAATCTTTGATAGTAAAAGAAAACATGCAAGTAAACATTTTTACAATAAGATAGTTTGTCGCCGCTGGTCTAGCAAATGAGGTTGGCTACTCAGCATATAGCTGGATCGGTGATGTGACCGATCCAGCACTGTTTTTCAGAGCCAACCCCAGTGACACTCGGATGCCAGAAAAAGAAGTAAAATATACAATTTAGACTTTAAAAGTCTTTCTATAAATAGCCTTTAAACTTATACAAAATTTCAACCAATTTAATAATTACAAAATTTGTGTACCTACCCACCATGTACCATACCTACATAGGTAAGTTCTAAACTTTACAATGCTGAAATAAATGCAAAGCAAGGAGGATTTGAATGAACACTACATACGTTTTAGTACATCATACATTTAAAAAAAAAAAGAAAGGAATTTAAATTTCAAAATTGTGGCAGGCCATTACATTGCTCACCATCCTACTAGGTTTGCTACTAACCTATTATACTTCTGTGTACAGGAAATGATGATTAAGAGTAAAACATAGGTGTACATAATTAATATTAATAGAAAAAAAAATGTAGGTAACTAATAAAATAAAAGTATAAAACTACGAAAGGGGAAGTTACAAATTATCATGCTAAATCAATTAAACTATAATTATATACCCACCACCAATATGTGAGGCGAAGTTTGTGCTTAATATACTAGCAGTCAATGTTTATTATTTTAACTGTGACTTTAAAGTCTAATATGTTACTTATGACAATAATAATTATATGTATCTTATGAATAAGTAGTTATACTGCATAAATACTGGCCACAAAGGCCCATGAGTTAGGATTGTTTCGTCAGTGTGGTGTACATAGTGTGTATGCAGTAAAATAAAACCAACGAATGATCGTTGGCTTATTTTCGCCGAATCGAAACGCCCAGATAGTACCTACTAAGTACAAACGTACAGTACTTACTTACAACGGATCTTTGTGTGTCTGAAGTTGGGTTTGGCGAACCATTGCGCAACTAATGTCGTGAGTAGTCAATACAAAAACACAAAAATAGCTACTGCGCAGCGTCTTGCAGCCAACTTTAGACACACAGAGATCCGTTGTGACTACTGTAAAACGTTACTATTTTTTTTTTTTTGGGAATGTTAGACGCTGTTGGCCGCAGATGGCCATTACAGCTTCACCGGACAATAGGAGGCGAGCGCTTAAAGCGCTCTAGCCTTTACGGCAGAAGTAGCGACGAGCTCAAGGGCACCTCAGGGACGCATGGCGTCAGCTTGGTAAACTCAGCCCTCTCTTAAGCGACAGCTTAAGAGAGGGCTGAGTTTACCACCGGTTCACAACGCGCCCCCACTGAGAAGAACCGGCAAGAAACTCAGTGGGCTGATGCACGTCGTTGAGGTCGCATACGTACGACCCTTCGGCCTCGCCGGCGAGACCGGTGTCTGATAGCTAGTGTAGCATACGGTTGTCGGGGAGGGTTCGGCGCATCCCGGTCTAATAGGACCGTCATGGGGTCAGGAGGGTCGAGCAGAACGTGCCGTGGTCTGCGGCGCGAGTCAGAAAGACTAGGGGCGTAATCGGCGGCGGCGCGGATTAAACTGTTCGCGTGACGGGACGCGGATTCAAAGTAGCGTTTCGACGCTTCTTTGAGGAACTTACGAAGGGGATCTAACTTGAAATCGGAATGCAGATCTACGTTCCGCATGTACCACGGGGCATCGACGGCACGTCGGAGGAAACGATTCTGGATAACCTGGAGGCTATCGATATGGGTGCGGGCGGCGTGCGCGAAAACTACACTGGCGTAAGTCATGATAGGGCGAATGTAAAACGTTCACTGGCCTTTGCTGGACTGGTGTGTATACACGGCATCATAACTGGGTATACATATCATTCACTGAAAATTTGCAGAAAAGAGATTCATTCTTGACGTTGACAGTTGCAAACCATGAGCCAGTAGCTAACATAACATTATTTTGTCGGGCTGTCAAATTGGGTAAGATAGGGTAGGAGCTAGACCGAGCCATTTGCAGCTTGCGTGTCCGCAACACTGCACTTGGCCTTGATACTAATAGTATTCCGGGGTGGTGGCTACGGCTAACGGATGCCTCCGATTTGCCACGTTTGCCACGGCCTGGAAGTAAGTAAGGATGGTACTGAAGAAGTAAGGCAGCACCTGGGCCGCGATATGGGGGGGCTGGAACATCATCGTGACCATGCCAAGAGCCGGACTGGGTGGAGGCTCTGGGCGTTCCAACTAAATACGACCACGACCCAGGTGACGATAGTGTAGGCCATACGTCGTTGTGAACACCGCGAGGGTCGAAGGGGGAGCGTGCATTTTTGCTCCCCAGGACATGCTTTAGCAGGTGAGCGTCTGGCGCTTGTCGCTGTGCTGAGATTGTCTCTCTATAACGGCGACGAAGGCCTTCGGGGAGGTCATAAGGTTTTAGTCATAACTCAGCCTCTGCCCCTCCGGGGACTGGGTACCTTTTGAAGGTTACCTCCCCGACAACAAGAGAAAAAAATACTCAAGTTGATAAGTGACAAGTAGTGATGGGGCGACGCGCAAATGTTAAGTGAAGTGCAAATGTCGACTAATAGAGCTCTACGTTTATATGGTATAGAACAAATGGTCGTGTGGTACTATGCTTTAACTACTGTGATATTTTGTAGTATGAATGTTGATGGGAAATATGATAACACTTTTTAAAGATACATAGTTACGGCTAAGAGTCATTGGTTGACAACGAACCACCCGCACCGAACAGACAAGTAGTCGTCTCGTTTTCTCTCACTGCTGTTAAGCTTTCTAACCCTATCACTCGTTTCTACGTGAGTAAATGTATAGCTGCTAATGGGACACAACTATTGGCGTTTTAGTCACCATGGTGAAGAAACAACTACTTGAAACGTCAAAATTTTTAACAGAAATTGTAATGCTTATTTTTTTAAGATAGGTACTAAGATTTGAAAACACCATTTGATAGATCTTGAAAAGATGAACACCATATTATTATTAGAAATGGGAGTAACTAAAAGTCAGTACTGCGAGTGATCTCAATCAATAGCAATAGAAGTTGCCTTGCCTTGATCATTTCTTTTTAAGTTATCTTTGTATGTTTATAAATTATTTTATGGTAATTCTTTAATTCTTTAGTGTACACAAAAATAAAACAAATAATTATTTAATATTAAATTAATTAGGTGATAAATGTTATTTTATGTATCAGGTATAATTATATAATTAAACTTTTCATCTTTACTTTTAAAAACTGTATATTACTGTAAATTTTATTAGGTATATCGTTTATGATAAAGACTTGATTGAATTATAAAAACTTTAGATTATTATGTTTAGATGTATAGATATCTACACTTCTACACTAGTAGTAGTAGCAGTAACAGTAGTAGTAGTATAGTAGTATATAGTAGTAGTATTATAAAGAGGAAAGATTTTTTTGATTTTTTTTTTGTTTGTTTGTTTATTTGTATTGAATAGGCTCCAAAACTACTCAACTGATTTCCGAAATTCTTTCACCATTAGAAAGCTACATCTTCACTGAGTAACATAGGCTATATCATATTTTCAAAAAAAATAGGATTCCCTACTTACTAAAATTGAAATAACGTAACCCAAGGTGTGAAAAACTGAGTCTTAAAATGTCTGTCATCGCATGCGCTGCGGAAACTATTGATGATAGAAAAAGATAATGTTCTACAATATTATAGAACCTACCACAATCTACAAAAAAGTCCGCGATACCATATGTCTAACTATTATAGTTATATCACTACAAGTACTTTTTTACATTTTAAACGTTGATAAAAGTTCCGTCTAAATTCATATTATCATAAAGATACCTTTATAATAATCCTTATCTAATTAAATCAAGTTGTATTCAAGAATGATTCAATATCTATACATTACTATTTATATTATTGAAATCGGGCATTCTGTTTAAAAGTTATAACCATCGATATAATATATAAACTAGATAAACATTCACGAACAAAATGACATCTAAAATGTGGTCGCGGAGGTTGCAAACTTATCTGTGCTGGTGGCGAAAACGTGAACTAACGATTTTATAATGATAATAAATAACTTGTAGTTTGACAGTTTCATATAGACAGTAGCGACACTCCTATCGGCAAATATAAATTTGTCAGGATGTGGCTTGAAAAGAAATAGCGACACAAGGGCGCTATTTCTCACTACCACTTTTTGAACCGTTACACCAAATCTAGTTTATATACACTCCTTTGCAGAAAAAACGGGCACCTCACAGCCATTGGCTTTTCTATGGATAATAATAATATTTTTAGTATTTTATTAGCTTAGATGGCTAGAAATGTCTTATTATCAATGAGAAATATAGGCTTTAACACTTAAAGCCTGAAATCGGTGTTTCAGTCAACGTAAATAGAGATCCGTGTTAAAATGAACATTTGTATGGCTATAGTGAAATTAAGACTACGAGTATTTTTCTGGAATTTTAATAAAAAAAGACATTAAATAATAAAAAATAACAATGAGTGTGACCTCCTCTTGCAGCGATTACGGCATTTAATCTTCTTGGCATGCTTTCCACTACTTTCGACTTTTGACGGTGTCCTGTGAAATGTGTTTCCACTTAGCCGAGATCACACGATTAAGCTCCCTGATGTTTTGTGGAGGTAGTTGGACAGATCTTACTCGTCTTTTTAGGAGGTCCCAGACGTGCTCAATGGGGTTAAGGTCGGGACTCCGCGCTGGCCAATCCAAACGACGAATACCGACCTCTTGCATATAAGCATCTACATCGCCAGAACGGTGGGCCCTAGCATTATCGTCCATGTAAATGGCATCTTCACCAATTACAGCCAGTGCGTGTTGTGCATGTTGACAAATGATTTCTGATAAGTACCTTTGCGCATTTAGTGAGCCATTTTTAATGAATATTATCTCGGTATGGTAGCTGGAACTTACGCCCGCCCAAAACATAACGGACCTCCCACCATAAGGTGTGATTTCTTCAAAACACACCTCGGCATAACGTTCTCCTGGTCTTCGTAACACTCGCCGACGTCGGTCCTCACCATGCAGACAAATTCGAGCCTCATCCGAGAAGAGTACGCTACTCCAGTTACGTAGTGTCCAAGATAGGCAATTTCTAGCGAACCCCAATCGAGCAATGCGGTGCTCACGGAGTAACTTGGGGGTCCTCGCTGGTCGGCGACTGCGTATATCAGCTGCTAAAAGCCTCCTCCTCACAGTCCATAGGCTAACTTATGCTCCTCGTACCTCTTCAAGGTTTTTTTTGAAGTCTATGTAACTGAATTTGCGGTTTTCTCAGCGCCTGAGTCACTAAAAAGCGGTCGTCTCGTGGTTGTGTGCAACGTTTTCTCCCAGAACCTTGCCTTCTCTGAACGGAACCTGTCTCTTGGTATTGAGTCCAGGTCCTTTGGACGGATGAACCACTCGCGTTTAACCGCTGTGAGTGCCAGTGTTACGTACACTGGCTGCACCCCTCTTCCAGCAGCGCTATAATTTTACTAGCTCTTATTACTTTTTCTGCCATTACAATAGACACAAAGATATATGTTTTAAGTCACACTAAGGCAGGATTACGCGCCGAACATAAATTATTCTACTAAAAAAACACGAAGTTAATTTTAGTTACCTGATAACCTTTTACCCGAAAACCTTCGAAAAAAATTTACAAATTGATAAAGGGATTATTGTTTTTAAAAACAAATGTTTCGAATTTGGATTAAACTTTTTTTCATACTCAGACCGTTTATTAAGTGTCAGTAACATAGTTTGGCTATTAAAACCTCTTTAGAACGAAATTATTACCAATAATGTAGAAAAATCAAAACCGCCCGTTTTTTTTGCAAAGGAGTGTATTAAATCGATGGTTATAACGAATAAAAAATTTAAATTAATTTAAAATTGTCAATCCTTCCTTTCTTCACGTGCGCTGCTGCTCAAATGTTTAAAGATAAGACGCAATGATGTACTAATGTGAAACTGTAGAACTAAAAAAGATTGACTGCCGAACCTACAAACAAACGTCAATTATAGAATAGAATAGAATACTCTTTATTGTACACCAAGAAGATAGTTAATAGATATAGTTAATGATCATTAATCCATTTCTTGAAATCGGACTATTTCGATACTGGAAGTCAATTAATACTTAATACTCTGATAGAGATATAGAGAGTAGAGATATCAGATAACTTAGATTCAATAATCGAAAATTATCATAAACCGCCCCCCCCCCCTTATGTGCCAATGCGACAGCCGCAGGGGTTTTAGTGGGTAAGATCCCACATATCATTATTGACCCCCACAGTTCCCGGGGACCTATTAGTGTCATTTGAACTGAGCGTCTCCGTGCTTGAAAAACACGTGAAAACTGTCACGGTTGTAGCTAAAGGGCAGATTGAAAAACACAAACACCGGGTTGGCCACTACCCAAACGTAATAAAAACAAGTCGCGCACCAAGTGGTCCATACCTTCTTTGGATGTAGTCAAGTTATTTTACCATATTTCTAACACCTCTGATCGGTGGGTTACGAGAGTGTGGGGAGTGAGGGGGTGATGTGTAAGAGAGCAAGGTGGGAGGAAGAGCAAGGTGGGGAAAGAAAGAGGAGAGAGCATAAAATTGGATTTTTTTCAAAAGAGAGAGAGATGAAGAGACAAATAAATCAAGAGAAGAGGGAGAATGGGGGAGCAAAATGTAATAAAAGCGCGGGCGGAACTGCGCGGGTCAGCTAGTATTATCTACATGTATAATGATAAAATATTTGCATGCCATTATTCAAGGCGAAATGTGTCTTAGCGCTGTTAGATTCTGTCTACCAACTTTGTACCACATTTTCCGGAAATAAATAAAAGGATTGCTGTATATTTCATGCCATACGAGTAATAAATGAATGGACGATTTTACTCATTATTTTGGATATCAACTGATTCTTTTTAACATTATGTTAGAATATCAATGCCATTTTATTCATTACGGCACCTCGTTTCTATATTTCAGTTTTTGTAATATCACTATAGGTAATTTATGTCTTATGTATATAGTCTATTGACATTGACGTTATAAAATCTGAAGGTATTTTATAAATACTCCAAATTATTTTGTGTTTCCTTGTCTATGCTAAAATATTATCGTGTGATGATGATCGTGTATGTATCCGAATTTCAAAAACAATTGTTGTTACGTTGGCAGCACTGAATGAAAGCGCGGCAAACTAGCGCCGACGGCCTTCGTTCGAAAACGAAACCATTCGAAACAAAGAGTATGTATGTGGGATTGTCGCGGGAGTAATAAGATTCACTGCTATTTTTCTTTAATTTTATTTCGTAAGGTTCACAACGTTCTTATTCTTTTACAAAATCACACTACCTGTCAATCAGTGTTGCCAGAAAAAAAACCAAAAATAATAAAACGAAATATAAAATAAAACATATCCCACACGGCTATCCTGCTCACTCATCTGCCTCAGATGAGTACGGTGAAGGATCACTTGTAATCCATGGCTTCATCATATCAGCCGAGCTGGATGTGTTGATTGGACCTTCTCCTTGGCCAACCTTCGTAAGATCATACCGATCATTTCTCTTTTTCTTGACAACTTTGTAGGGGCCTAGATATTTTTGATGCAATTTATAACCTTGCACGAATTGGGTTCTTTTAATAGCAACTAAGTCCCCAACGTTGTACTCATAAGCTTTCTTCCTTTTCTTATTATAATGTTTCTTATTTTCTTCTTGAATCTTTTGTATATTCTCTTTGGCTTTCTTTCTTAGTTCTTCTCTTTTGTCGGTAAATTGTTGGATTTTCTCTTCTTCAATGAGTTGCGCAATATCATGATTTTGATCTTTCATCTGAATTCCTGTTAACAGTTCAAAAGGTGTCATGCCAATACTTCTTTGGTATGTACCGTTAATACATCTTTGTACGGCACTTATTTTACGATACCACTTTGTTGGATCATCAACGGTTAATTTGGCAAGTACGTTGATTATTATTTGATGTATCCGTTCTACCTGACCATTACCTCTTGGTTGACCTGTTGTAATGGTATGATGGGTAATTCCTTCGGATTCACAATATTCTTTAAATTCTTTGGAGGTAAATGAAGCGTTACGATCACTTATTATTATCTGTGGTGAGCCAAAAGTCTGTTGTTGCAATTTAAGTTTATCAAGAACTTCTTGAGTACAAAGAGTCTTTGTAGGGTAGATCCACGTGAATTTCGTGAACCCGTCTACGATTGTGAGAATGTATTTGTAGTTTTTATTTGTGGACATCAGCGGACCAAGATGGTCTATATGGTAGGCACACAGAGGTGTCTCTCCTTTACATATTGGATGTAAGTAACCATCTTTCTTTCCTTTCTTGTGCGAGACAAGTATGCATTCAACACAATTATCAATCACAGATCTTATTTTCTCTTTCAAGTTGTGAACATAGTATTCTCGCATTATAAGTTCTTCTGTCTTGGCTAAACCAAAGTGCCCTTTTTCATGGCTTCTTCTGATTATTTCATGTTGCATTTGTTTGGGTACTACCATTAATTTAGAGCCATCTTTAATCTTCCATAAGATATCATTTTCGATGATGTAATCTTCATAAGGCTCTCGTTCTAAAACTTTTTTAATCAATTTTATTTTTACGTCGTTGTCTTGAGCTATTTTCAGGCGAGCAGTAGTATCAGTAACAACATTAACATTCAGCGGATACCTACTGAGCGCATCTGCATGTTTCATATGATATCCAGCTTTGTGTTCTATAGTGTAATCGTATTCTTCAAGTAAGAGTGCCCAGCGAGCTACTCTTGGAGGTAAGTCCTTCTTTTTCAATGTCATCGTTATGGCCGAACAGTCTGTAACAATTTTAAACTTAATACCCAATAGGTATACTCTAAACTTTTTGACAGCTTCGACAATAGCTAAGACTTCCAGATAGTAGCTATGATACTTCTTTTCAGTGGCTGAAGTCTTCCTACTCATATAGTAGATCGGGTGCATTTTATTGTCTTTAGGGCTTCTTTGGAGTAGTACAGCGCCATACCCTTCAGCGCATGCATCTGTGTGCACCTCGGTTTCTAATTCAGGGTCGTAAATTCTTAACACAGGGGACTGGCACAAAATGCTTTTCAGTTCTTCGAAAGCCTTCTCACAATCTAGATCAAAGTTAAAGACGACTCCCTTTCGTAAAAGGTTTGTTAATGGATTGGCAATAAGAGAATAGTTCCTAATAAATTTTCTAAAATATCCAGTCAGCCCCAGGAATGACTGTAGCGATTTTATATCCTTTGGCATGCGAAAGTTTGCAACAGCTGCTACTTTCTCTGTAGATGGCTTTATCTCTCCTTCGGTAACAATGTAGCCCAAATAATTAATCTTTCTTTTTAAGAAATGACATTTTTCCCAGTTGAATTCCAAGCCGTAATCTGCTGCTGTCTTAAACACTTTTTTCAATTTATAAATAGCTTCTTCTTCTGTACTTGATGGCAATACTAAATCATCTAAATATGTTAAGGCTGTTCCCTCCATAATAAGGTCTCTAAACACGTCATTTATAAATCTCTGAAATACGGACGGAGCAGTACATAGTCCAAAGGGCATTTTAGTAAATTCATACTGCCCTTGTGGTGTGACAAATGAAGTGTACTTCTGACTATCACTGTTAACCTTAACGTGAAAAAAACCATTCTTCAGATCAAGAGTTGTGAAGAAATTGGCATGCTTAAGTCTGTCTATTTGATCTTCTATTAGCGGTAAGGGAAATCTTTCCTTAATTATATTTTTATTGAGTCTTCTGTAATCAATGCATAGCCGGTAGTTGCCATTTTTCTTCTTAGCTAGGACTATTGGGCTTGCAAAATCGGAATGACTCGGCTTAATAATTTTATGGCATAACCATTCGTCTATTTGAGTATTCACTATTTCGAGTTCAAGTGGTGATAATCGTCGAGGACTTTGATATACGGGAGTTTCATCAACTAGTACAATCTTTAGTTCTACACTAGATTCTTTCTTCACATTGGTTGGATCGTAATCATTAATCATAGATTGAACTTCCTTTGCAAATTTTGAACTTCCTATGTCGTAATCTTTAACTTCATAATCCTCAATACTTGTAAGGTGTAAAATTCTCTTAGCAGTAACACCTTCCGCAGAAAAGTTCACCTCCACTTCATCTAGTATTGGGTTGCCAAGTATCAGGTTGACAGGTATTACTTCGTCATCAACAATGTGAACAGTAACATCGAAGTAGCAATCATCCATCTGAATCTTTGCCAAAAACGATCCTTTAGTTTGTACTTCATGATCAGCAATTCCGGTGAGACATATTACTGAATCTGGATTGTAATTATATCGGCGTACATTTAGTATATTCGACTGAGATTTCTTGACTAAATTCACGTCACTTCCAGTGTCTATTAGCACTGTAGTTTTAACATCATTGATAGTTACTTCTTTGTAAGGTATAGGACAGTCTTTCTTAACATTTCCTTGAATTTTCAGAGTTTTCTTAGCAGCGCTGGAACATTCATTTGATTTATGTCCATAATTATTACAACGGAAACACTTAATTCCCTTTGTACAACTTGATGTCAGATGGTCAATGTCACCGCAGTTATAACATCTTGTTTTACTTATCGGTTTACGATAATTTTTCTCTTTAGCCGGATTCGATGTAGGTATCGGTTTAAAAGCATTTTGGGTCCTTAATGAGGACTTATTCTTCATCTCGGCGTACAAATCTAGTTTTCTTCTAAATTCTTTCATATCAGACGCGCCATATAAAATAGCTTTGTTCGATTCTAGGTCGCGTATGCCGTCAATGACATATTCCATTATCGCTTCATCTTCAACGTCACCTAATAGCGCTAACTCCTTCATATGCAAGAAATATTGCTGGTAGGTCTCATTGTTTTTCATTTTACGTGTAGCTAACTTTTTATGAACGGTAGCACTATTTAATTTACGGCCGAATTCTTCAAGCAAGGCGGCTTTCAAATCAGCCCAGGATCGAAAACTACCCGACGATCTAAGAAATAATTGGGCAGTTCCAATAAGTTGTCTTATCCCATAAATTATTTTCTCTATGTCACTCCATTGCATTAGCGTGGCAATGTCTTCAAAGTCCTTAATCCAGGTTTCAACACCATAATTATCATCCCCACTGAACGACGATATAGACTTTTCTAAATCATTAAATGAAATCCTAGGAGTAACAACAGCCGTAAAATATTCTGCACCATCATCTGTTTTCTCATCATCCTTAGTTTTTTCATCATCCTTAGTTTTCTCATCATCTTTAGTTTTCGCATCATCTTTAGTTTTCTTCGGAGGCATTTTATTTATCTGGTAAATCTTCAAGTCGTAAAATGTTTAAATATAGTCTTCATATCCTTTTTAATCTGAATAATAATCGATTTTTTAATCGATATTAAAATATGTATCCGATCTTCTGAGCGTGTAACGAAACGCAACTATTAGTATCATAGTCTATGCCTTTAAACATAATTTGAATTTGACAATCAAAATATGTCACTTGATTTTGACAGTTCAGTCGATAAAGCAGTACCTGGTACCTGTGTTTCTTGCCTGCGTTGCCTGCCTGTCGCCACAAGTGTGACAAGGATGACAATACGTCGTGTACGTACTCTTCTCACGGTTCGGCTTTGATGGTAAAACAGGAGGATTTTTATGCTTGATTTTGCGGATATAATCTTATGTTTTCAGTCTTCAAACAGTAAAACTCAATGCTCCACACTTCCTATCCCGGACGAGCCCCCAAGTTTTGTGGGATTGTCGCGGGAGTAATAAGATTCACTGCTATTTTTCTTTAATTTTATTTCGTAAGGTTCACAACGTTCTTATTCTTTTACAAAATCACACTACCTGTCAATCAGTGTTGCCAGAAAAAAAACCAAAAATAATAAAACGAAATATAAAATAAAACATATCCCACATGTATGTCGCCAGCCACCACTAATTCGAAACGAATCTTCACTCACTCCTCCCTACGTTGTAATCCACAGTTTTTTTTATGGTATTTAGTAATTTCAAAACTCGAATAATTTGTACTCGTATACTTACTATAAAATAAATTTTAGTTATTATGGAATGGAACTGACAATCTTCTCAGAGCCACTGGGACCCGCAATTTTATCGTAATACAAGTGATTTTAATACCGCAATAATTATGACCGCAATACTAAACACCCGTATGTACCATGAAAGCAAGAAAGCAACCGCTGATCTTTCGGGACTGTCTTTAGAGTTCATCATCATCATCCACCTATCCATCCACTCCCAATGCTAAACAAAGGCCTCCCCTTGGAAGCCACAATAAACGACAATTGGCTAGTTGATTTCAACGCTTGCCTTCGACTCGCACAATGTCGTCAGTCCACTTAGGGGCCGTCCATTAATCACATGAGGTTTGAAAGGTTGGGAGGGGTTCGGAAAAAAATCACGAAAAATCACCAGGAGGAGGGGACTGACTCACTGTTGCCGGCAACGACTTCCCCTTCAAGATATAATCAGTTACCTGTATTTAAAATATTCCGAAAATTTCAATATAAGTTTGTACAAAAAAATACATGTGATTTTGGGTAGGGGGGGGGGGGTTAGTTTAAAACCTCACCACATATCACCAGGAGGGGGGGGGAGGGAGGGGTTAAAAAGTTGCTATAAAACATCACGTGATTAATGGACGACCCCTTAATGGGAGTGGGAGGCCTCACGCTGAATCTTGCGGTTTGTGATCGCCACTCGAGAACACAGAACACTATTAGAGCTCGAGAACCTTTCTCCCCATCGCGAGGTTATCGGTTCTTCAAGCGGTGTGGCCTGCCCTTTGCCACTTCAACTTGTAGATTCTGAGAGCTACGTGTCGGTGACCTTATTTCTTCTGCGAATCTTATCCTTTGCGTGACAATTAACGATTTTTTCTACACTCGCAGCCAATTAATACATTAATACTCCAATAGTGAGTAGAGATATCGATGATCTACTACTCAATTAACGGAAAATAAAAATAAACGGCTCCGAAAGTCGAAATAATTCGATAAAGTTTGGCTGACTGACTTTGTCGGCAGTAGGAATAACTACTGCAAGGAACATAGTACATGACCATCTACTGCGTAGTGCTGCGTAGTGTATTGACTAATAACACGTCAGCTCTACATGCAGAGCTACCGAACCGTAATAACAATGCGCTGCGTGATCAGTCAAAACCAATGATATTATATACAATAGATATGCCATTAGCACTCGCCAGATGTTCAGCGAGTATCCCCCAACTGGGTTTTGTAGCAGTTAGTCGCACGCCGTCCCGCGTAGATAATGCGCCATCGTGACGTTTATCATAAAAAAATGAGAATGTCGTTCTGCGTATTTAATATGTGCACATGGGCGTACGCAGGGGGGGGCAGGGGGGGGCCGTTGCCCCCCCCTGGACTTGGCAACCATTCACTAAGCTGACAATATTTTGTCTAAATAAACATTTATTTGAAAGAAATTGTAAAAGGGATTTATGTTTTAAATTACAAATCATCATGCTAGAATTAAAAAAATAAAATTTCGGCGCTGCGCGCTTGATCTTGATCGGTGAGAGGCATGTTTGTAAGTACTATGGATGATTTTTTAACGGAGGTTACCTTATAACCGGTTTGCAGAAGATCAATTATTTTTAAAGAATTGCTTTTTGCCCCTTTTAAACCAATTTAAAGAAAAAGAATAGGTTCTTAATTTGGATGTAGTTTTTTTTTTAATTTTATTACCTCAAAACCAGAACTGAATTATTTTACTGATTTGGAAAATTTGAAAGTTGTTAGTTTCAGATTATTTCAATTTTTATCAAAATCTAGTTCTGTTTATGGGCATGAGTGAACACCTCAAATAGTGTAGGTTCCTACGAGTATATACATACATATGTATTTAGCGATTTTGATATTATCAACAAAAAAATACCGGTCAAGTGCGAGTCGGACTCGCGCACCGAGGGTCCCATATACCATCTTTGGACGTATTAAAGTAATTTTACTATTCGTGGTAACACCTCAGGTAGCAAAAAAAACAAACCGCAAAACTAAGTTTGTTCGTCGAGGTTTTTATAAGGATTACTAAAAAACTGTCAAAAAAAATACCGTTCCCCGGAATGGTTTTTTTTCGACATATTTATTATCAGTAGGGACCGGATTTATATGTAAATACATATTTTTAATTTCAATAGTTTTTGCTCAGTGTGTTGTTTTTTTCACGAATCATGACATTTGGAATGAGAAAATGCAATTTTTATTTTCCATATTTTTCCATATTTTGGTATATTTCAAAGATAAGTCCATATTTTTACAAAATTGAATATATTTCTGTAAAAAAGTAGCAAATAGATGTATATCGATGACCACAGCGGCCATGCAATCTTTGCTTGCACAAGCGCTTGCGTAGACGCAAGTGCACTTTCTCGTCCTTTATACCTCTCATAATCCGATGGGACGGAAGACTGACTCGACCGGGGAAGAGGTTAAGCGCAGGACTGACTTCTTAAATGCCCATCCGACGAATGGATCATCTTTCTTTACAGACAACCAGGTGATCGGCCCGCATTGTCCTACCCAGTAAGGAACAACTACACAAAGTGGTTGCCCCCCACAGGATTCGAACCCGCGACCTCCGGTTTGCAAAGCAAGCGGTTTTCCACTGCGCCACGGATGCTACAACATGAGGCCAGTCACACACTGTGATGTTGAAAGATTATTCACCCAGTACCAAGCCTTATTTTACCAAACAGAAAGACCTTGAATTTTCATCCATCCATTTGTTAGGAAGCTACGATGCCCAGAGACAGACATACAGACAGAGAGACATATAAGCGTCAAACTTAAACATGCCTTTTGTGCATCGGGAGTTACAATACATGAGATCCGTGTACTGCAACAACACAAACACTGAAAAGAACTGCCATATACCTGAAACTTATGGTTATTTTTACCTCCATATTTTTCCATATTTTCGCATATTTTCGCTTTTTAGTCCATATTATCGTTTTTTTAGTCCATATTATATGTACATATTTTGGAATTTTAAATACATATTAATCCAGTCCCTAATTATCAGCCAAAAACTACGTGACATAAACGAAAATAAAAATCAGTTTTGTGGTTTACAAATGAAGCCCTTTCATATGATACCATACTCGATATAGTAGTCTCACTTTGAAATTTTGATGACCCATTTTGACCCCCATTATAAAAAAAAATGTAAAAGAAAAAATATATTTTTTTTCTTTGCGATGGGGTTGGATAAGTAAGATCTAAAACTATTCCAAGTTTCAAATCGATTGCATCAGTGGTTCCTGAAATATATAGGTGTGACAGACAGACAGACAGACGAAGTCAGACCATAAGGGTTCCTTTTTTACCTTTTAGGTATGGAACCTTAAAAACGAGAATTTAAATTCAGAGAGTATCATTTGGCGAAGTGGGATTGTCTTTGACTAAGATGAAGCAAAATAAATAGTAATATCGAATATACCATCAAATCGATAATATGATGATGAAGCCGGAACAAAAAATTTATCCTAGCCGTGTTTAGAGCTTATAAGATTGGCATAATTATGCACTCTGGTTAAAAAGGATTTTAATGGTAATTTCCCTCGTTTTATCAGAAGGCAGATTTCGTAGCCTCGTTATTTCCGTTAACAATCTGTCATCGTGTGGTCGATTGTTATCTAGCTGGCGTCCAAAAAATCAAAAACCATTTAAGCTCCTGCAAAAACGTTTTTTTTTTTACCAAAAAATTAACCAAATTCAATTTCAACAGAAAAAAGGGGTTTAGCGGTCTCTGAAATTTTCCCTTGAAAAAATTTCCATGTAAATAAATATTTTACCGTTTTTAAAAGTAGCCTATGTTGATTCTAAGGTCAAAATCTAGAAATGTTGTCAGTATCAAGTCTACAGCATTCTTACTTTTTGAGTTTAAAGGTGACAACTAGACAAAAATTGTTTTAAGTTTGGATTTGGGTAAAATAATGGACTATCCAACACTACCCACTATGGATAACCCAACAAAAAAAAAACCGCTCCTACAAACGTCAATATAGTTAATGCTCATTTATAAATTTTTTGAAATCCGATTATTTTGACACTCGATGCCAACTAACAGAGTAGAGATATCAAATATCTCGTATTCAATAATCGAAAATAATCATATACGAGCCGTATATGATTATTTCGTATTGCCGTATACGACAGTTGAAATAAATAGATTTTAATAACTGACTAAGTATAATTAAAGTTAATTGACGTTTGTGAGTGCGGCAGTAAAATTTACAATGTATTTATATGCTTTGATGAATTTGATCACCAGCAAAAAAATCTTATCTTGCCCCCCCCTAGATCAAAAGCTGCGTACGCCCATGTATGTGCACAAATTACCAGGCAAAAGTAAATAAAGTCAGGGATAATATAGCACATGTAACTTTGAAAAAATAATTTGATTTTGTAAAGTATTTCAATTTTCTTAATAATATTGTAAGAAATAATCCGAAAATTTAATGTGTCAGTTGACAAGATGACACTGACAACCGTTTAACCAATGCTGACAACGGAACGCACAAAATATAGCCATCTCGTATTCTCTTACTTTTGTTGTTATGCATCTGTCCTTGTCAGACTATAGGTAGGAAAATGTATAGCTAGGTATAGCTAACTACAAGTGACACAACTTTTATCGTGCGTTATAATAGATCCAACCGTTTATTTTCTTTTTGACAGCACCAATAGAACGTAACTGCGTCATGTTACGGTTACGTATACGTTACGTACGCAAAAGTTCACTTATTAAGTGAACTTTTAAAAGTGAACCTTTGCATAACATGACGCAGTTACGTTCTATTGGTGCTGTCAAAAAGAAAATAAACGGTTGGACGCTCTATAGTAGGGATATAACATATTATCTTTAGTAAAATATCATTGGTCAAAACGCTATATCGAACATTATCGAATTATGCTAAAACCACAGCTAAAATTATGTGTTTTTGATAAGTGTTTCTTTAAAAGATCTTTGGAACAATACATGTATGAACACAGGAGTTATTTTAGTGATACCGACCGGTGGCAAGCCAAAGACAATTGATATTATTGAACACTAGCTGTATCGCCCAGCTCCGCCTGCGGAATTTTCTAATTTCTTGCGCCTTTATAAACTCCGTAAAAGCCTATTATTATATTTATGCTTAACATTAAACTGATCTGGGTACCTGTTTAATCCTGCCGTGTGACACATGATTCTTATTAAGCATTTAGGTAGGTATATTTAATGATGTAGGAATTTTTCTATTTATTCTGTTTCTTTCTTTCTTTTTCTTGTTATTGTCTATGATAGGTACAGACAGAGACTTCGTTAGTCCTTCCTCCAAGACAGAGACCGTGGAAGACCGTGACGACTCGCTAAGAAAAGAAAAAAAAATGAAAAAATATTTATTTTCCACCACAAACATGGTTAAGTAATTAGAAGAAATAATGAGTACTAAATTACTTCTGAACAGATACAGAATCGAAAAAGTCCGTGTTACCTGTATCGTGTAACGAGTTGTAAAAGAGGCTGCCTTGGTCCATACGTGAGAGGTTTACCAGGCTGGGATGGGATCATTACCAAGGGCACTGAGAGACAGCAAATTAGCCAGTTCGCAGGGCGCCGGCCCGCCCTGCACGTGTCATTCCGCCTGATTCCGCCCCGCCGACTCATTACCTTCTACTCGTTTGTTCTCGATCCGTAAACAGTCCTTGCTGACAACACACTAATGAAATTAATTAAAGTAGTCAGATTTTTCAGTGGATAGAGGAAAATCTAATTATGTTTGTAAGAGAAGTAGCCACCAGTAAAGCGTTGTATTTAAATGTTTTTATCAAAGTAGAATTATACTCGTATACTTTGCCTTCTCTATAATATCCTTTATAATTCCACATCCCCTTCCTATCTACGGGAACGTTTTTTCTTTGTGAGATCTCCTGACTCTCCTTGCAGATCCCATCTCCTTACTAACCTTCTATTCCCTTCCCACAATACGGACTTTTATTCCTATTCCTTCACTGTGCATGCCGTCCGTTTATGAAATTCTCTTCCGCCGGATATTACGTCTGTCTGTAAATGTGACACAATTCAAAAGACGAGTTAAAGAGCACTATCTTTCTTAATCTTGACATTTTTTTTTATATATGTATAGTATTTATCTTTTTTAGTATATTAGTGTATATTCCATAGTAATAGTATTTATTTATTGGTATGTATTTGTGTTTATTATATTAAGTATTTATGTCCGTATGAATTTTATTTAAATAATGTATTTTAATTAATCATTTTGCTACTTATTTTATTTCATTTACACACTACGTCCCATTTCTTTCTTCCAACTTTCCACTCGCAGGCCTGCTGGAAGAAATTTCTTTAGAAATAAGCTGTGCCTTTGTACTATTCTTTCCTATATTTCCGTTTTCCTGTACTTTCATTTTGTGTACAAAAATATAAAATTATAAAATAAATAAATAAATTATGTATTGTTTATTGATTATTATTACTTTGACTAGGTAGGGTAGGGTAGGTCCCTAGTGCAAGGGATCGTCCAGGTACTACCGCAGTGCATTCCACCGCCAAGCAGCAGTGTGTAAACATAGCCGTGTTAATTCCGTTGTGAAGGGCACTGTAGCTGGTGAAATTACCGGGCACAAGAGACTTAATAAAATATCTGAAGACTTTAGGGTCGACCGGCTAGTCAATTTTCTGGTGTTGCTAGCGTACTGCTTAGCATCAGGCGAGCGGCATGCTTGCTTGCCGCCTTGGTAGAATGAAAATATATTTAAGTATCGATTTCCAGTCTCACACAAATCTCGTAAATACATAAACACTATTGAGCGCTATTTGGCGCGCACATCAATTTGTAACAAAGCCTTCATTTAGTTTGGTAACACTGTCGTTCCCTATTTGTTTTTTGAAAACCTGGAGGTACCTCAATATTACATCTGGCGTAACAAATATTAGCAATAAAACTAAATAAACTTGTCATACGAGAATAAATAGGTGTACCAGCCATCGGGAAATGTTCCAACGAGTGGAAGGATGGGGTGATATTTCATCCAGTAACGAGTTTCGCTTGTTTACCATAAAGGGACCTTCTCTTGTAAATTGCGAAATACCGGTGTAGTATAAGCCCCGTATAAATCTACGAAGCTTTTTAAACCCCCACGCTAAACGGAGGAGTGGTTATTTTGAAGCCTAAGTCCGATTGTCTGTGGCATTCACAGAACAAAATTTGGACCTGTTCCACTAAGTTCAACTATTAAGTTCAACCAGTTGCTCTCGCTTCGAAACGGCTGGGCGCTTATGATTACGATTTGTTTAAATTGTCTAATAATCGTCGGCTTGTTACATATTTGTGGATTTTTTACAGATTGTTCCACGGTGAATACAATCAAGCACTTTTTGATCTTGTACCACCATCCCCTTTCTTTTACCGGACAACCAGGCGCCGGCATCCATCGCTTTGACACTCCAACTTGCCGCACCAAGCGTTTCGCTTCTTCTTTCCTCATGCGCACGGCCAAGCTGTGGAATACCCTCCCAGACACCGTTTTCCCTGATAAATTGTAAATAACTTGGGTGTATTCAAGTCTAGAGTGAACAGGCATCTTATGGGTAAGCGCGGTCCATCCTAGATCACATCTTCATTTACCATCATGTGAGATTGTGGTCAAGCGCAAGCCTATTGAATATAAAAAAATAATAATCTATTGATTTCATTGGAATGATTCTTAGTTTGCTAAAATTATATTCAGTCGTTAATAAGGAAGTAATCTTCATTTTCCCACTACTCTGCCTCCTGTCAGCCAAGATAGTGGGCACCAGTAAAGGGTTAAAACTCGATGCTTTTGACCCTCTGCGAGTCCCGGAGATCTCTTTGAAACCGAGTCGAATTAACTCTGATAAGTAAACAGAAGGAGTAGGAAAGACAATTTCCACTTCTCTCCTTGGCAAAACAGGAGACCAAATTATTCAATTTAAAAAGGTATGTTTCTGCAATCTGACCGTGTATGCAATGTTTTGTATTTAATAACTAGGTTTATAGCCTCCGTGATGCAATGGTAAACTGCGCGCTTTGCAACCACGTTGGTTCCTGACTGGCTAGGACAATGCCGGCCGATTACTTGTCTGTCTGGAAACTAAGATGATCCATCGTCTTCCGTCCCATTGTGAGAGTAAGGGAAGAGAGAAAGCGTAGTAATAAGTGCACTTCCATTTGTGTCTACGCAAGGACCTGTGCACTATAATACTTCCCGCGTAGAGGGCCGATTTTGGAAAAGATTGGCCGCAGTGGTCATATCAGCCAGGAGGACACAAGGTTTAGTGTTAGCGTTAGCGTTTAGGGTTAATGTTCACGCGTGATCAATAGGTATGCAGTTTAAAACGTCGCGGCGTCGTTATAGGAGCGGGCAATACTGTTCCCACCGCACTTTAAAATCATTCGTATGCAGTTCGCCAAAGTTTTAATCGTGGATAATGGTGGTAGTCGCGGAGTGAAGCGCTGATTAAGGAATACCTACTGGTGCTGGTGGCTCGTTCATACTGTTTGCTGCTGGAATTGTGTATTTCTAACACAGGGCAGTTTTCCATAAGTCGTTGATACGCTATTCCACTTACGTCTACGACAGTGGCGTAGCTTGCCTTAGATGGGCCCCGTATCAAAAATTGTTGGGGGGCCCAAATGATGGTACGGCCTAAAAGATTATGTGAGAACATGGATTTTACGAATTGTTGCTTACACATGTTCGGGGCCCCTGTAGCCCGGGGCCCCGTATCATTGATACGGCTGATACGGCGGTAACTACGCCCCTGGTCTAAGACTTCACCACTACTATTAGGGTTCCCAACCCTCCCGGATTGCCCGGGTGACTCCGGTAATAATGGTTAATCTCCCGAACTCCCGGAGTGCAATCATTTCTCCGGTTTTCCTAAATATTATGTTATTCGTCGCTCGCACGTGTCGCTACCGGTGTAAACCTATTCGTCTCGCCTTCGACGTTGTCGATTCCTTGGAGGTAAATTCGGTGGTTTCTCATGCCTCCTCTACACCAGACCCTCTACACACAATACAGTATAGTAAAGTAGCACCTCGCCCTCTACAGTGGAGGACATACAAGAGTCATAGACATACTTTTACTACTTTATCATAGTGTTCCTACAATCGATTAAGTAATCCAACTAGAATTATTAAGAAATATATACGACGCCTGGGAGGACAAACAGGATGCCCTTGGCGTATTCTGTGACTTATCCAAGGCGTTTGATTGCGTACAACATGATACGCTGGTCAGGAAATTACACCACTACGGAATCAGGAACAGAGCTCTCGATCTTCTGACTTCATATCTGAGTAATAGAATTCAGAAGGTTGATATTAACGGAACGAGATCTGCAGGATCTGAAGTTACGTTGGGTGTACCACAGGGTTCAATACTAGGCCCATTCTTATTTTTGATATATGTTAATGACTTACCCTATTTTGCAGGGGACAATTATAAGATTATATTGTTCGCTGATGACACCTCGCTTTTGTTTAAAATTAAGCGTGGTCTACAAGATTACGACGATGTGAACAATGCTGTATCTAAAGCTGTCCATTGGTTTAATGTCAATAATTTAAAACTAAATGAAAGTAAAACCAAATGCATAAAATTCACAACACCTAATGTCAGACAGGTGAAAACCAATGTTGATATCAATGGAGCTGTTTTGGACCCTGTAAATTCAACTGTATTCTTGGGCATTACTGTTGACGCCATGTTGCAATGGGACCCACATATTGAGAAACTGTCGGGTAGGCTAAGCTCGGCGGCTTATGCGGTTAAGAAAATTAGATATGTCACTGATGTTGAAACCGCTAGAATTGTTTATTTTAGTTATTTTCACAGTATTATGTCTTATGGCATATTGCTGTGGGGATCTTCTGCAGATCTTAACACCATTTTTATCCTGCAGAAAAGAGCTGTGAGATCTATTTACAATCTAGCTCCTACTGATACACTAAGGCAAAAATTTAAAGAAATAGATATTCTAACGGTTGTATCACAATATATTTATGAAAATTTGTTGTATGTAAAGAAAAACATAAGTGCTTTTGCAAAGAATAGTGACCGTCATAATGTAAACACCCGGAACAAACACAATCTTGCTGTACACTCCACGCGTCTCCACAGAATTAGCAATTCGTTCATGGGCCAAGGTATCCGTTTCTATAATAAACTGCCACAGGATATCCGAGACCTACCAATAAATAAGTTTAAAAGCACTATTAAAAGCCGGTTATCTAAAAAAGGCTACTATAAAATCTCGGATTACCTGGAGGATAAAGCTGCGTGGGCTTAAACTGCGATGCTCATGCAAGCCTCTAACTTTAAGAAATATTTATTGTATAAATTATTAAAAAAAAATACATACTTATATTAAAAAATGATAAGCCCACTGAGTTTCTTGCCAGATCTTCTCAGTAGAGGCCGCGTTGTGATCTGGTGGTAATTGTAAAAAAATTGACAATATGTAAGTGCCCTCGTTAGGCCTATGCATAATAAAGATATTTTGAGTTTGAGTTTGAGTTTGAACACAATGAGGTTGGACTTTTGCGTGAGATGCAACCACAGCTCGTTGAAGAAATTCGAGTGGATTTACGCTGGGTTGACTTCTTTACGAAATCGAAACACATGTGTTAAAAGTAGAAAAGTAGAGTTACACATACTAACAAACTTCGATTTTTCATGAAAAATCTTTTATTATTTTGTGGTGAAAAACCGACAAGTATTAGATGCTGCTCGAATGCAAGGTACATATAAATTTTTAAATGATAATGATGAGATTTTCGTTACAAACCTTCAAACACCCCCCCCCCCCCCCCATTAATCGATTTCATAAAATTCTCCCGAGTTGGTCCTTTCGAGAGTTGGTAACCCTAACTACTATACTTATCAGTTTATATTGAATAGAAAACTAAAATAGAACATCGGAGAGTTAAAACAATACCCTTGTTTTGAATGTTTATAGCGTTACAAGGGCTCCGTATAATAAGCACTTTAGTACGTAATAACAGCTCACTGTTTAGTACTTACAGGAAAGGGCTTCCAACCCTTTGATGGCCTTTTTACTACTGTGGTACATGGTTTCTATTTATGTAGTTTGTAGTGAGAGTATACAATAATACTTTAAGAATGCTGCTATTAAGACTACCTATGTAGATGTATACTAACAGTATTTCTGGATTGTTTGCTGCGGCTGGCACTGTTGGTTGTTACGCCAATTTAGGTAAGAAGGTGGCTGGATTCAATACTACCTATGTTTTGTAGATTGCGAGGTTATGCCAATAGCAATTCGAAATTGATTCCCGATCAATAAATAATAATAATAATAATAATATCCTGGGACAATTCACACACGGTCATCTGATCCCAAACTAGGCAGAGCCTGTACTATGGAAACCAGACAACTGATACTAATACATATATACTTTTTTTTTGTAAATACATACTTATATAGATAAAACACCCAGACACTTGGTGGGAATCGAACCCACGACCTGTTGGGTAGCAGATAGGGTCACTAACCACTAGACCAACAGGCCCGTCAATCCCCGGCTAATCTTGTGAAAAATTGGCCGGAGTAGTTAATAATGTCCACATTATTTATTATCACATCGGAACCTTCTCGGTGAAGTAATACATATATTATATTAAATGTAGTCCGTCACGTAGATTAAGTAGGTCGGGTAGGTCGGCCAATCACAATAAATCACGGCAAGAGACAGCCCACACTCTGTGTCTAGACCACTTAGTACACTAATTAGTCATCAACCACACTTCCCATTATTCAGTACCTAAAGGTTATGTGGCGTAGGGAAAGGATTAATGGATTATTTACTTATGCATTAAGGAGATCAAACCTATGTATATATATAGACAGATACAGTGTCTGGTAACGACATGACCCATCTATTTAATTACCACCAGGTGCAGTTAGGTATCACCGCAGTGTCAGAGATTCTGCCGCCAAGCAGCAGTGTGTAAGCATTGCTGTGTTCCGGCGTGAAGGGCACTGTAGCTGGTGAAATTACCGGACACAAAGACTTAACATCTAATGTCTTTAGAGTCGAGAGAGTGCTATTGATTCTGCTGGTGTTGCTAGCGTCCATAGGCTGCGGTGACTGCTTGCCATCAGGCGGGCCGCATTCCTGTTTGTCACCTTAATCGTATAAAAAAATGTAGTATACATACAGGGTGTAAGGGACGTCGTACCGAAAACCGATACCAGGGATTCTGAACATCCTAGTGTTGAAATTTTTCACCGGCTTTTTCATGATATCAAAAAAAAAACTTTTTTAAAATAAAATTAGTATAATATCATTATTGGTATATTAATAAAACATAATTTTAATTTAAAAACAATAGATTACTTATTTGTGGAAAATTTATTTATTTATTTATTTATTGTTTATGCACTAAAACAGTACATAGGCAATTAATTAATAGGCAATTAACTATTATTATTTTAAAAAATTAGCAATGTAATTTGAGAAATGAATATTATTCCGCATAATATTTTCATTACATGCTCGAAAATTAATGTCAGTCTTTTGTCATTTTCCATATTAATGGTTTATGTAATGTTGTAACGGACATTATTTGACATCTAATAATTTTTTTTTCGGTACGATGCAATTACACCCGTTACCCCCAAATCCACGCAGAGCCAAGATTGGGCGAAAGCTGCGGTGCGTAAGTAGTAAACCATAAAACACAAAGAGAATTTAGGTAATAAGTCACATTTAGTGTCACCAGGTGAAGTTAGTAAAAAGAACGGGATAAAGTTGGAATGTAATCAGGGGGTCTAGGACGAGTTAGATCGAGCTCGTAAACTATTAGAGCTCGTTCTAAAGGGGTCTAGAACGAGCCTGATACAGCCAGAATCCGAGCTTTGGTTTCGAATCGAGACATGTATGTTGACCCAATTTGGATGATCGTACAATGATTAAAAACCTTCGTAGAACTGCAGAGAAGTGACTTTGAAATAGGTACTTCGATAGTTTTGTTGAGTTATTATGTTTGCACTGTGCAGTGAGCAGCCGTGGGGTGTCCGGGTAAGAATAGCACCCTCCCGTCTCCTCCCGTTGGGTCTCCGTAAGAGGCGACTAAGAGACAACAAGAAGACTGGCAGCAGCGTTATTCTATTGGATTACTTACCTAAAATATCACCTTAAATGCGATCCCCAAGACGCCAGCCAACCGTGGGGATTATGGCAATCCTTCTCTTTTAAGGGGGATGCCGTTGTTCAGCAGTGGACGTCTTCCGGCTGCTGATGATGATGAGCAGTGAGCAGTGTGGATTTGTTTATTGTTGCTATGAATGAACAAGTATGCTCGCTCGAGTGATAGGCTCACCATTAGGGCATATTATTATGGCATGCCGATTAAAAGCAAATCGAATCCTCGTTATTTGAAAGAATTAATAATTACGACGTCTCGCGGAAGTCGGAACGTCTGGAATTGCTAATCATGTGGGACGTTAAGTTTAGGAACTTAACAAATAAAAGTTATAAAACATGTTACGTCTTCAACCTTTAGGTAAAGTAATTTTTTTGAAGAGCTCTAAATGCCAAACATTTTTGCTTCGACATATTGTCCCACAAAGCAGTCTTCATTTTATTATCAAAGTTTGTAAAATAAACACTTATACAAAATGTCAAATTACTTTCAAAGTTCACGTAAAAGAGTGGCTCTAAGATGAGAGGAGCAAGGTCTCAAAGATGTCTGTAGCAAATCGCTGGTAAGGGGTGGGTCATTTGCGTTCCAAGCATGTAACGAGCTATGTACATAATATTTATTAACTCTTGACTCTTGACATTATGACACCTGACATAACACGTAAAAGATAAGTAGTGGCTTAACTAGCAATAAATGGTTTTTGTTTTGCATGTTACTATGCGTTAAATGTGCCTGTCGCGTGTTTTAGGGTAAAGAGACCGAAAAATTAATAAACTAAGCTGCCAAAACATCAAAACTGACGAAATTTTTTAAATGAATTTTAAATGAATTGAATTATATTTTTTACTTAGAGCGTCGCGTATCCGGCCTAACACGCACGTTTTTGTCAAAATTTAAGAAGTTAATTTTGCATGTCAGGCAACGCACATTTTTTTTTAATTTGCCACGCATCCCACGACCTCAGATCAACAATATAGTCACCTAAATTATATGAGCGGAAATGTCAGTCTCCATAAATTCTCTTCTGTTTGATACATTGTAATATAATATACTCGATCGATGTGTTGCTTACTACGCTCAGCATCAACATGAACGAAGCCTGAGTCAGGCTTCGCAGTCATCCTTTGAGTCAGCAGTCATCCTGAGTCAACTGACAATGCAATTGCCACATATTTATGCCTGTGACGAGAACGTGTGTTATTGGTTAAGCTAGTTAAATCTTATACATGAATGAATATCTTTGTCTATATGATGTAGTGGTTGCGATATATCATCATATAGCTCATATCATTTTGATTACTGCCTTTCCGTGTTTGCTTACATCAAAAACAATACTATGTAAATGTTTCGACAGTGCAAATAGGGATACCTACTTGCAACACTGTTGATCAGACGGGCTGTATTCTAAATTATGGGAGACAAATAGCTTTGTTCTTTAGCATGGAACCATGGAGTCAGACATTTATATATTTTGCCTCAATGCTTGCAACAACAGATAATTATTTACACAGTAATTATTTTTAACAGACTTCAAAAAGAAAGGCGGCTATCAATACGTTGCGTATGCATTTTTTTTGTGATATAGGTCAGTTTTAAATAAAGCTTTTCTTATTCTAGCTTTACTTTTTCTTATGCGCTATCTATTATTTCTTATTTACTAGACCCCATTTATTATATTCGCTTCGTATTATTTCATTACAGTAGTAAATATAATTCACATACAGTAAATATAATTCGACACAAAATTCCTGGTTCTCGTTCCGGTACTTCCATAATTATGCAAATTGATTCGCGTGTCGACACGACTCGATTGTGGTAAGAATATTACAGCCCCGTTACATTGTGTGATAAGAATTAGTTAAACATAACGGTAGAACTAATAAATTAATGAATTTATATAATTAATGTATGTATGTTTGTACAGAGAGAAATCATCCATTAGATGGTAGGTTCATTGTGCATCGTTCACTCGTGAGTATCATGACTGGTTCTCAGGGGGCTACAATGCGCCTCCCGGCGAAGAGCTCAAAGCCAAGGCACTGAGGGGCCCCTGGTGCGTATCCCACCGGAGAGCCTGTCCCCTCTCATGTGCCGACGCGACAACCGTGGGGCTTTTAGTGGGTATGAATCCCAGATACCCGGTCGAGCCCCACAGCTCCTGGGGCCATTTTGTAGGCTTCGTCCGCGAAAAAAACTCCCTCGTGAATGGAACTATCTAAATCTGGAGGGAACACCTCAGTTTCAGATGTTCTACCGTCGTATACAGTATCCCGTCAGCCAGAAGACGTCCACTGCTGAAAATATTCCTTCTCCATTGAAATGCCACAATGAACGACAATTGGCTATTTGCATCTACCGATTAGATAATTATACTGGAGCACTCTCTGGAGCACTCGGGTTCGTGGTGCGTAACGACACCACGGACCCGAGTGCTCCAGAGAATCGGTCAGGGCCCTCGTCTTTCCACTCGGCAGGAAAGACGCAGTGGGACATGGCTGCGTTGAAGATAGTCACTAAAAGACATATCAGATGGACAGGGAGAACCTTAAGAACGCGATTGGAGATGCCGTCGGAGCCCGGTGCTTTCTTCGGCTTAAGGCCTTTGATCAGGTCTTCCACTTCGGTCTGCGTGACCGGGGAGAGGGATTCGGTGGGAGGGAGTGAGGACCTGCGCTCTACTTCCCTATGCACGAGATCGACGTGCGTCGGATCGACGGGAGCGGAGCTGGGTGTGCACTGACTCTCTAGAGAGTCAGCGAGAACCTCAGCCTTCTCGTCGTCCTCGAACGCGGGTGGGTCGCCTGAAGGGCGGGTCAAGGGGGGCATGGTAGCTACCGTGTCGGTTTTGAGGGATCTCGCGAGCCGCCAGTAAGCCTGGTGTGACGGCGAGATCTCCTCGACCTCACACTGGTGTTGCTCCCTGTCGTCCGCTGATCATTTAGGGAGTGGGTGGCAAGTCACCACTTGCCGCAAAATAATTTGAAATAAAATTATGGCAAGTGACCCCGGCCTTTTGAAATAGCCCAGTCGCCAGGCCACCAAATGCTCAACCCCACCTGCCGAGGTCAACTGCTGTAATTTAATTATTCTGACAGTTGATCCCGGGAGGTGTTTTACGCACCATTTACTTCTTCTAAAACGGGCCTCTACGTGTTGCATCCGTCCCCACGCAAGCCTCTAAAAAACCGGGCTAAGCCCGTGAGTAAAGAAAACGAATTAAATACCTACTAATAACATTCTGGGACAATTCCACACACGGTCATCTGATCCCAAACTAGGCAGAGCCTGTACTATGGAAACCAGATAACTGATACTAATACGAATATCCTTTTTTTTTTGTAAATAGAACAACTCGAAAAACTTAACCCTCAGCCTGGGGCAAAAATGAATAGCTGTTCGTTAGTCTCGCTAAAATCTAAAACTACGCGCGGCTCAGCTATTTTTTATCAAAATCTATGAATAATTTTACAATGAATTCGATTTATTTTTTACATTTTTAATGTACTTATACATTAATTGATGTAGTACCTATATTTATTGTCGACATCATTACTAAGGGGCGGAAGCTATTATTTTTAAACGAACAGAAAGAAAAATATTTTTTTAACAATTTACAAACAATTCGTCACATAGAGAAATGTCACGTATTGTTCGAATAATAGAATTTTATCTGCCCAAGGCCTGCCTGGAAATCTCCAAATATCATTTTTCCACTACAATTGCCGAATGGGAAAATAGCTAACTGCAAATAAGCAGTAAATATATAGTCGGTTTATTACGGTGAGATGAAAAATAATGACGTGGCATTAAACGCTTTCAACACATTCAAGTCAAAGGAATTCGATTACCGCAAAATCATAAAGATCTGAAAAGTGGAAACGGACTTTTTATTCGCCTGCGGTCTCATGATGTAAGTCGCGACTAACATTGGCAGTAGCGAAAGTATGTGAATTGAACCCTTAAGTAACCACTAAAGATGACTGGCACAGTCACGCGAGACTTCTCACTCTTTCTTCAGAAGAATCTTGAGGTTTCCATACCCTTGACCTGAGGGAGTCTACGAGTATTATAGATGTGAAGAATATCCGCAGTGTCTTATCTTTATTTCTAACATTTTTAAGCAATTCAAAATACAAGTCGGAGTCTCACTTCAGCTAGCTCAACTCTCATAATTGATATCATCCGGTCCTCATTATTGAGCAAAGTGATAGGACCTCTTTAATTAAAACGAATCAAATGAGCCTAAACTCGATGTGTTTACTAGTAGTCATTACAGGGTCCATCACTCACCTTCTAGTTCCATCATCAGGTCCTCATTCATGGTCAAAGAATAGAACTCTTTAAGTCAAACTAAATGAGCCCAAACTCGTAGCCATCCAAAGGTTCCCTTATCCACCTTCGTGCTCCATCATCAGATCAGCTCGATGATACCATATTATTGTATTGTCATGGGTCAACATGTGCAAAATTTCAAAAGATTTGAACGTGCAAAAAGTGGGTGAAAATTGAGTCGTAAGATTCCATTACCATCATACATACATACATACATACAGGTGAAGCGAATAAAAGCGTGCTAATAAAAAATACTAATATAAAATATCTTTTACATACATGTATAGGCCTTACGTGGGCTCTTACTTGGTATACACCAACCACAATCAAATAACAACATCACAAAAAATACTGACAGTTTATTGGCTGACTGCTGTCTGCGGTTCGCTACGAACTCGTACCTCCATTCAGAAAATCCGACAGAAAACTCAGTGGGCTTGTCTTTTAGAATAATGTTATAAAATTGGTTATAAACTAAATATTTATAGTTTATTTACAAATAAGTATACTTAAACTAGGTAGAAAGCTTCCTGCAAGTTGTTCGCTTCGCTGCACTGCCGCACTGGCACATGGGAAGGGTACCTAAAAGACTGGCGGCATTACCTCTTTGTATAGCCAAGCTTATACGTTGCTTATAATATGTTATAATATATATACTTAGCTTAGAGTTATATTTTTTTAGTACAAGTCTAACGATATGTTACATTCGAGCTATACAGTTATACTTATGTATACCCATAATGCTGCATGTCACGTACCTTCCACCTAACTTGTTCCCACCTTATAGCTAATCCTTTTCATTTCACCAAGTTGTACATGGACCGCTTTATATATGTCTCCGATACCCTGAATAGCTTTTAGTAATATTACGATTGCTTATAGCTGAAGATGAAAAGAGTTTCCTGGAGTGCCATTATAGGAACTTTCTATAGACCGAACACACTCGTGCAAACATATTAATACGCCGAAACTTTCTTTAATATCTGGTGGGAAGTCGTGTGGAGTTTGGATGTGAAATGTTTTGTTCTTTGTATACTGATGTCTGTAAACGATTATTACGATAAAATATTATGCAAGTAGAGGAAAATGTCGATGACTTTCTAAAATATATTATTACGAGATTCATACTAGTAGTAACAGGTAAAACCAGGTAAAACCCCCAATCATCGACACTTTAAGGATCGCAAGTGAACATTTTTTTAAAATATCTAGTTTATTTATGATATTATACGATACTTTCATGCACTAGGTATAAGTTTAGGGTTCATTCTATATTATCTTAAAGTAAAAACGAGTGTAATATCAATAAGTAGATCAATAAATCAAATTAGATTTAGGCTCTTTTTGGCCTAGTTATCGACAAGGAAATTCCATATATCGACACCCAGTAATCGACATGATCCAATAATCGTGATCTAGTAATCGACATGTTCTATTTATCGTCACCCAAATATCGACCGAATCTTAACACCATGCCCAAAAAAGTCTTATTAAGTACATTAATTATTTTAATTATAATAAACAAACAGGGACATGTACATGTGTGTGGCATGCTTAAACTCATCTAAAGTTAAGTAAGTAATGACTTTTTAATGCTATTAGAACAATATTTTTTTATTAAAAAATTAAAAAATCATAAATGATCTTATCCCGTTACGTACTTCCACTATTCTTTGTCACGTATGAATTATTTTAACTAATCAAATATTTAACATAAATTGTAGAACTGTTTTTAATTAATTGGTATTCATCATCATCATCATCATCCGGAAGACGTCCACCGCTGACTATAGGCCTCACCCTTCGAACGCCACTATGAACGACAACTGGGTATTATAATAAAGATAAATAAATATCGTCTACCCACCTAGTAGGAGGCCTACCTACGCTGTGTCTTCCGGTTCGTGGTCGCTACTTGAGAACCTTTTTTCCCCATTGGTTGTCGATTCTTCGAGCGATGTTGCCTACCCATTGCCACTTCAACTAGCAGATTCTGAGAGTTATGTCGGTGACCTTGGTTCTTTGTTGAATGTCCTCATTACGGATTCTGTCACGCAAAGAAACTCTGAGCATAGCTCTCTCCATAGCTCGTTGTGTGACTGAGCTTCTCTAAAAGTCAGCTGTTAAGGACCACGTCTCATTACCATATTGTAATCACTGGCAACATACATTGGTGAATGAACTTTGCCTTCAGGCACTGCGGAATTTCAGGTGAGAAGATGTCATCAAGTTTCCCAAACGCCAAGTTGGATGCTTCGAGCGACCTCTTTGTCGAAATTGGACCCACTAAATGTATCCAAGGTAGACATAGTGATCAACAACTTCGTGTGTATCGTTGCCAACGACTATCGGTATGAATGCAACATGGACATTAGACATATTCTTCATCTTGTCCATGTTCATTTTAAAGAGCCACCGGTTGGGTTAACGCTACTGAGGTCGCTGAGCATCGTATTGAGGTCCTTCAGCGATTCTGCCGTAATTACTATATTATCGGCAAAGCGAAGGCGAGTGATGTATTCGCCATTGACGTTGATGCTGAATCCGTACCAGTCCAAGAGCTTGAAAACGTCCTCCAATGCGTTCGTGAACAGTTTCGGGGAAATAACGTCTCCCTGTCTCACAACTCTCTTCAATCGGGTTGATTTTGTACTCTCGTCCTGTAGTCGGATCAGCATGGTGGTCCAACGACCATTCACATCAGGTACATCGAAGTGTTTTGTACAGCAACCTGTACAAACACTTCTACACTTCGATGTACCTATAGTCAATATGGCATCGCTGGAGGGACAGCAATACTGCCCAGGTCTCGATTAAATCGAAGGCTTTTTCGTAGCCCACAAACGACCGACATAATGACCGATTATACTCCTCAGTCTTCTGTATCATCTGACGGAGCATATGAATGCGGTATACGGTGCAAAAGCTTTTTCGGAACCCGGCTTGGTCGGTAGGCTGGAAATCATTACATCTGCGTTCGAGACTATTGCTATTCCTTCGTTTCGAAAACAGCTTGTACATATGGCTCAGGAGTGAGATATGTCTACAATTTTTCGATAAGGTGTTATCACCTTTTTGAAGAGAAGCACTACCACACTCCTGTGCCATGCTTCTGGAGTAGTACCTTTGAGTAAGACGGAATTGAATAACTTCTGGAGGACTAAAAGTACCGGTTTTCCATCCGCTCTCAGAAGTTCTGTTGTGATTCCGTCTTCACCCGCCACCTTTTTGTTTTAAGCTGTTTGAGAGTCATTCCAATCTAGTACAGGCTGATGTATGGGATGCCCTCAGAGTAGTGCCGGGTTAGTTTAACTCTGGTGTCCGTGTACATTTTAAACACACTTCATTTGGTCAAACTATTTTTGAAAACATAAGGACCTGATTGGTCTGGATTGGTCTAAGGGCATTTTTTTCACGTGCTGGTATGACGGTCTCTTCCGGCCCCGTAAATGTCATAACAGTAGCCATATTTTCTCAGTGACCGCAGTTGAGAGCCGAACTTCACGAATTTTATCATGGAGAGGCAGCCTCGATTAAACTCTGCGTACCAACGCATTACGGTGCTCAAATGACGTACTTTCCACCCAATAGCATTTTGAAGTCTAACAGACAGACTGCTTCTATCGCCTGTACCATTTGAAAAGGCGTGTATCTTTTTAGGCACCATTTTTGCAAAATATGTCGGTTATTGGAACACATGGAATATCCAATCATCGACACAGCTGTCGATCACTGGATGCAGTTTGATGTTTTAAATGAAAGAACTATATTTTAAGAGTGCTGAAGAAACATAGCCAAGTAATAAAATAAAGTGCAAAAAATAATAAACAAAAATCTTTCGACATGTGTCGAAATTTGGAACAAGCGAATAAAAAAACTCTAATTACCGACAGGCGTATTTTCTTATTTTATTATAACCACACCCTTGTCAAACAATTATTAAAAACTAGTCAATTTATGTCTTAATTTTATAAATAAATAACATTTTCGATACAGCAAAACAATTAAAAGTTATGAGCAATAAATCTTACTCACCTCCTTAACGATTGCGGTCGAAACTTATACCCAGCCATTTTCTTAAAAATGGCCGAATGTGTGAAATGTCATTTGCAATGACAACTAGATAATCCGCGTTTATTGTTTATTCTTGAAATCCATTCAGAAAGGAGAAACTGCTCTTATTTTTTTTAATAAACTTTTTAAATGTCGGACAATGGTGCGTTGTCGGACACTGGGTGTTTTACCTTACTTGCGCATGGGGTGACCGGGTAAGAATACCGGGAAACCAGACCAGGGCAACAGCGTCTTCCGTTTAAAATCCATCTCACATTTATACTGCGCCTGCGGTCCCCAAGACGCTTGTCAAGCATGGGGTTTATGTAAAACCTCGCCTCCCCCTCTGGTGTCTTCCGGTTGATGATGAGGTATACTTAATTATCGACTACTAGCTGACCCGCGCAGCTCCGCCCGCGCTATTATTGTGTTTCTCAACTGTTTTTAGGGATAATCCCAATATTTATAATTTAACCAACCCTCGAAAATAAAAAAAACGCTAGAACAAATATTTATTTATTACTTTTTCGGGATATAGCCTATATCCTATTTCCTTCCTTGAGGTCTTATCTACCTCTGTATCAAATTTCATCAAAATCATTTCAATGGCTTAGGCGTTATATCGTAACAGACAGACAGACAGACTTACTTTCGCATTTATAATATTAGTAAGGGAGTAGGGATTGTACGAGGATATTAAATCAAAGTGCAGGACACAGCGCTTTATTTTACTTATTATTTCAGAAATTTACAACGATAATGGCAACTGTACCTATGATCTCCACTTAAATAAATTGGCCAATACTAAGGCTCTGCTAATACTAGAACTAATAATTCCATTGAAGTATAATTACTTTGAATGTTCGCGTAGTAATGGGTACTAAAGTTGGTAAAACATGGCTTGAAGATGGCGCTGAGGTCCCATCCCATTCCCATTTAGATATAAAGTCGTAATACTTATCTAAATGAGAATATTTCAATAAAGTAAAATAAAGAATGGCTGACTCCCGGTCGTTTCAAACGTGCAATTTGCTAAAAGCGTCGTGATTTTTGCGAGTGATTTGTTAATTAATAGCCTGTACATAAATCAAATGCCGATTTCCTAGTCTAAAAATCAAAATGGACGTTCACTTTTTATAGAGGCCAATAAAAATTGTCCGGTATTTTATAACCTACGTGTCGGCAGACGAATGTTTTGGATGAGTGATCTCAAAGCAAATAATGTCTATTGTGTATCGAGCTAGGAGCGGTTAGAGTAATATAAAACGCAGACTAATGTACAAAGTGCCACGAGCGTACAAAACACTACGTACAATTATCTCAATATGTTGTTTCTCGTTCGGTTTAGTGTCCAACGTGTTGTCGAGTTGTTCTGGCTTGGCTTAACGACTGGTGTCTAGGTGGCAACAACCGGGATCAACATTTTAAGTGTTCTCCGAAGGATGAGGACACTCAATTCAAATGCTACTAAACGGTCATTAATCTATGGAGTGACCTTGGTGGACAGTGATTAGAACTGGCTATGAGCAGTCAATTTTCTTATCAGTAGACTGCCTTCTACAAACAAACTTTACCTCTAATAATATACATACAGCTATTAGGCTAAAAACAAAATATGAAAATTATCGAAAATGGCGCACGTTTTTTTTCTTCACGCGCTATATATTGTGAGTAGGTACAGTATACAGCCTACTTCTAAATTATAATTTAACAAATATTTTAATATAATCTATTAATTAAGTATAAACATATTCAAGAAGGTCAAGTATTGCATGTTTAATTCGCTTTACTAAACTGTTAGTTACTCCATCAATGCCAGGTGCACAGTTCACTTTAAGTTTTTTTTTTTTTTTTATTTTTTTTTATTTATTCAAAGTACACTACACATTACATTGAAAAAAAAACTAAATAACTTAACAAATAGCTTAGACCTGAAATATAATGTAAAAATATGTACCTACAACTAAGCATAATAACTATTAACAGAAGAGTAACTCTGTATCCGAGCTACCTTACATTAAACCACACATATGCGAGTATATATAAAAGTGATAACAATTAATAATTAGGTGATATTACAGGTATGAGTCTGGATAGAGGCGGAGGATATCTTTCAACGTAGTTGTAAATTTACCGAGACTGGGATTAAAAATATCTAAAACCGTACTTAATTTTGCCAAGTCGTTATACAAACGGGACATCCTGGTAAGCGGGTTGATGTAAGAAATGTTATTTTTGAAAATTTGTAAGGCAAAAAGATTAGTCTGATTGGAGCGTCTGGCACTGTATTTAATATTGTAAGAAATTTGCGATACTAGTTCAGTTGAATCAACGATACAGTGGATAATTTTGTAAAAGTAAACTAAATCAAAATAAGTACGTCTTGTTTCTAAAGATTGAATATTGTATTCATTTAACCTGTCCACATAATGTAAACCTGAGCGACCCGGTCGCTGGCGATAACTTAAAATTCTTAGGAATTTTCTCTGGACCCTTTCAATGGTATAAATATGCACTTTGTAGTTGGGAGACCAAATAGGAGTTCCATACTCTAAAATACTCCTGACCAACGCAAAGTATAGATACAAAATACTTTTGGGATTTTTAAAACCTTTCGTAGATCTAAGTATGAAACCTAACAATTGATTAGCATGAGATGTTATGAACTGGTAGTGCGCTCGAAATGACAGCTTATCGTCAAATAATATACCTAAGTTGCATAATAATCGAGCTAACTTCAACTGAATCAGTAACAGACCGAAGAAAAAGCGAATTGACTGGCGTAAAAACGTTTTACGATATTATGAGCCAGACGCTGGCCCACATTGGCAAAGTAATAATTAAGGGGTTTAATTGGATTATCCTTGGTTTCACAAAGCTTAACGAAATTCATTAATTGGGATATGTAGCCTTAAGTCTCTGACTAATTATAATAATATTGTAAAACCTTGATTGTACCACAAAAAATGTACATTTGGCATTTTATTTTGTCCAAATAGTTCGATATTAAATTTAAAATGTAAATATCATAGTCAAGTATTTTTAGTTATTTTTACGTGTATCTCTAGACTTAAATTCGATTATTTCTATTTAAATAACATTCATTATACATTCATCAAATCCTAGTTTTATTACTATGGCAAAACAAATGTAAAATACCTCCCTATACAATTTCTGAATGTCCAACTGGCGATTATTCAAAAATTGGTTCAGTGTGTACTTTGCTTAATGATATCAGTTTCGTTACACTGATCCTCAGCTACGTTACATATCAGTTGCGTTATAAAATGTAAATGTACACTTTTTCTGAGTATGACCCTTATGTCTACGTTTACTACAATGTCAAAGGGCTGTGGTTTTTGTAACAAACATAAAATAAAATAAAATTACGTTTATCAGTTAATATTATGGTGATTTTTTACGGTCTTCCATTAATTTTAGACGCAGTCTTTAGAGTCGATTCATCTTCATTATTTACCCTGTCGAATGATGCCATTATATAACAGGATGTTTTTTTTTGCATTCATAATTATTTCCGGAGGAAAAATCAGATTTTTCACAAGGCTTTGATGACGTTTATAATCTTATAGAAATAATACTTTATCATTTTCCATCCATCAAACGCATTTCTTCTGCTTTGCTTATGTAATATTTCAGCTTAGCTACTGTGCAGTGGTTCGAAGTGTCGACACCATAAATGCACTTCTTACATGTTTTTGAAGTGAAACTTCTTATGCGACTTCCAAAAATGTTATCAAATAACGCGTTAAGCGTTAAATGATAGGTGATAGGCGTTAAGTGATAGGTGTTAAACGATAGGCGATAGGCGTAAATTTGTTAAGGTTATGAAAGCGCTCATGTGACGCCGTCACTGAGTGAGTGGGTGAGTGGGTGGAGTGGGTGTAGTGGGTGTAGTGGGTGAGTTGGGGTGAGTTGGGGCAAGTTGGGGCGAGTTGGGGTGAGTTGGGGTGAGTTGGGGCGAGTTGGGGTGAGTTGGGGCGAGTTGGGGCGAGTTGGCGCGAGTTGGGGTGAGTTGGGGCGAGTTGGGGCGAGTTGGGGCGAGTTGGGGCGAGTTGAGGCGAGTTGGGGCGAGTTGAGTTGAGTGTGTATGTGTGTGTGTGTGAGTGAGTGAGTGAGTGAGTGAGTGAGTGAGTGAGTGAGCGAGTGAGTGAGTGAGGGACCGACCGAACGACCGATCGACTGAGCGAGAATGAAGTTTCACTTCTTCCGCGCGGAGGGACTCCACGCACGCACATTTTTTTTATTCAACGTAGGGACGAGAGCAGCAAGACGATCTCCTGATGGTAAGCGACGTGCCGGCCTACACAGCTACATTGCACGGCCGCTCGTCACCCAAGACATTAGTTAGGTATCAACCGCAAGTCAGCAACAGCCGTAAGATGTTCACAGCTGAACCTCACCCTTAGAATGGAGGGGTTGCCATAATCTCTACCTACGCGTGGAAGGCGTCTTGGAGATCGCAGTATATGTGGTAAGTAATCCAATAGAAAGACGCTGCTGCCCGTCTTCTTGTTTTCTCTTAATTTCCTCTCTTATGGATACACAAAGGGAGAAATGGGAGAGGGCTATTCTAACCCGGACACCCCACGAAGAGCTTCACGCAGGAGTAGCATCTACACTCTTATTGATCTAACTAATTAAGTAAACTTTGAACTGAACGATAAATGGTACAATTACTTTTCTTTATAAAAAACAAAATAACCTGTAGATTTTTTATTTCCTAAGAGGATTTAGAAAAATAGCTGTCTCGGTTTAATCCATTATCCCTAGAAAGGGTGGTGAGGCCGGGTCGGTCCTGCGCCCGCATCGGCCATTATCAGGGCACCGATAACAACAATAATGTATTGTGGGACAGATTTACAACACATTACTTTATTCATTCCTTTTATGTTTATTACATAGACTCAGCGGGAAGGCGCTCGCTTTACAATCTGAAGGACGCAGGTTCTAATCCTGTGCGGACCTACAACTTTCTGAAGTTCTTCATTATTGGTTAGGACAATACAGGTCGATCTAGTCTGAAAGCAATGAAAGCTTCGAAGCGGAAGAAGGTCGCTAAAACTACGGTGAGTTTGGGTAGAAATGAATTAAAATAAAACTTGTTAACGACCAGTCTTTACTATGAACCTTTATACAGCCCCGGATGTACGATTTTTTCGAACCGGGGCAGAAACTTGATAGTGGCGCCCCTCCCTTCAGCGTTTGAGAAATTACTTAAAAAAACTCAAATCTTAAATCGGCATCACATGTTCACTTATTGTGTGGGGCGCCTTTTTCTTACAAGTCGAAGGTGACCACCACCACCACCACCAGGTGGCTGGTGAACCAGGCTTCCATATGCTAGGCGCTTGTAGTGTATCACCTCATTTCATCTCATATATCAACCTCCATTGTCATACCTCATTATTTTTATAAATATTTGTATTTACTTTTAAATTAATATTTAAAACTAGCTGACCCACGCAGCTCCGCCCGCGCTGCTACAAAACCTCCTTTTTTAAAGTCGGTTAAAAACTTGGACCCACTTTGTACTTGCCCTCCAAACCACGGAAACGTTTAGTTCAAATGGCTTTAAACGGTCACCCATCTATTTAATGACCTTAGCTAACGTTGCTTAACCTGATCGATTTCCAAAAATTGTTAACAACTGTCTATGAGTGTTCCCTTACAAATATTTGTTATAATTATAAAGAAATAATGATAAAATCGGACCAAGCGTATAACCAAGTACCCATTTTGACTTTAATCCTCTCTCCCAAAAGAACCGTGCTAGATTACGGGATAAAAAGTATCCTATGTCCTACCTCGTAGTAAGATCTCAAATCATGCCAAGTTTCGTTTCAATCCATCCAGTAGTTTCGGCGTCATGCTCAGCCGAGATACAGACAGACAGACAGACAGACAGACAGACAGACAGACAAAAATTAAAAAAAATATATTTTCGGCCTCAGTATCGGTTATAGAATGCCCTCCAAATATAATTTTCAAAATATCTTCAATGTACAGAATTGGACCTGTTACAGTTTTATTATAAGTATAGATTTCAAAATTTAGACAAGGAGCTGTCAAGTTTGAAGGGAAAAAATTAACGTCAGTCTGAGACGAGGTCTGAGCCTGAGATGGAGTCTGAGACGGATCAGGAGTCTGAGCTGAAGTTTGGGGAGTCTGAGCCTGAGCTGGAGCCGAGGAGAGTCTGAGCTGGAGTCCGAGACGGAGTCTGGGCCTGAGCTGGAGTCTGGAGGAGTCTGTGACGGAGTCTGAGCCTGAGCTGGAGGCTGCGAGAGTCTGAGCCTGAGCTGGAGGCTGAGAGAGTCAGGGTCTGAGTCTGAAGTCTGGAGAGTCTACGACAGAGGCCACGAGATACTACGACGGGCGCTGCTGTGGTAACGTGCTGACGCCCGAACTGCATTCCGTCGGACGGCCTGCTGGCTGACTTTCGTGGCCGGCGCTGTACCTGCCGGCGTGCGGCGTCTGACGGCCTGGCTGCGGCTGTGCGATCTAGGCACGCCGCCTCGCTCCCGCAGGCGCTAGGGCACCGTCCCCTGCGCCCAAGGAGCCCTTACGTCCAAGTTACGTATTCGTGATCCTTTACTTTAATAAGTGTCCCAATTCCTGTGAAAGTACTGTGAACTGAATAGTGAACTTTAAGTTAATATAGTATAATTGAACGTCCTTCGGTGTTCTCATTCCTCTAATTGGTACCTATCGTCGTAGTGGTCTCCGGGCTTTCCCTACCTCATCTCTACACCTATACTGTAACGTGACAACCTACACTCTATCCTATACTATACGTTACGTGACACGCTTTGTGGAGAAACTTTTTTTAATCATACTAAATTATGTTTTTTGGCGCCCCCTGAAACTGCCCGGGGCTGGGGCCCCGGCTGCCAAGCGTGGGAATTATGGCAACCCCTCCCTTCTAAGGGGGAGGCCTTTTGTCCAGCAGTGACGTGTATCGGCTGCTGCTGCTGATGATGATGATTACCTCTACTATACTGACTCGACCACTACTATACTGTTCTGTTACCACGATCTTCTATTACCAGGAACAACGCACGTTGCAAGAAGGAGACTAACGTCTCCTTATAATTCTCACACACATATATTTTTATTCCCTACACGATTTGACTAGTTAGTAGTTCACTGGTAGAGAACAATTATGTCTGTGATATTAACTTCTCTTTGAAGATAACAATAAAAACTACTTAGTTGTATGAACATAAACGAATAAAGCTCTTCAATATTTGTATGATTGTTGCAATTGTAGTAAAGAAATTACAATAGAGAATTAATATAAGTTTCGCGATAAGACAGCAATTAAATAAACTCACAATAATTTCGCATAACTATAATATACTGAGATTAGCATTTAATAGTGATTACCAGCTTAAACCTAAATTAAACTATGAATGTACTGGTGTGTTTTGGGTTTATCTGTTCAAATAAGATAGGGGATTGAATCAGTGAATTACACACGCTGAACTCGTTAAAATGTCGTTGTCGTTAAAACACGGTCCCTTTCATTACCATTATGAGATTATTACAAACTTAGCTTCTTTTTGTCGAACTTTTTCATTGTTTATATGAAATTGTTGACAGCTGAACGCTTGATTTTCGCCTCTGAACAAAGAAGATCTATTATTTTACAAGAAAATATGATCGATGCTTCAGAAGGTACTTCCCCATGATTGCGAGATGCAACATAAATACACTTCATCATAATCAATCAATCAATCAATTTATTTGCTAAAATGTGGGTACAATAAGATGTCACAGTATTTAATAAGAGCGCAGTACATTTACCATATAAATGGCATGCAAATATGTTTAACATAATTTAAAATTAAGTACTTGAATTAAATAATGAATTAGAATACAATGCAACAAATTAGATAGATTCATAATCATAATCAGTAAGACATTTCTAGAATAAGAGTACATAGAAAATTAAGTTATTAAGAATAAGTTAAGAATGTCACATCACCAGTCGTCAAATAAATCATATTATTATAAGTACATTCAGAAATATGTCTGATAATTATGCTACATTTACAATTTTATTATTTATTCAAATTACATTTTAGAATTTAAATACTCTACAACGGAATAAAAGCATTTGTCAATAAGTAGCATTTGTAGCTGCTTTTTGAATTTATTTAAGTATATGAAGATCTTTAATTAATAGCCTGTGGAAGATGATTATATATTCGAACCGACATAGCATAAGCGTTTCTACCACCTACTTCAGTTCTCATAGTTCAGTTGCCCGAATGAACTAATTTATCAGGGTATCGTGTGTTAAACTTACAAATATTTATTACATGTGTATAGATCTGGATTCGTTTTAACAAGTACACATATTTCATAAATATAAATACAAGGAAGAGTGAGTAACGATAGTTTCCGAAAAAGGGGTTTACAGCTTTCCCATGGAGCCATATTACAGATAGCTCTAATACATTTTTTTTAATATGAAGAGACTGCTAATCTTGACTGAATTGCCCCACAACGCAATGCCGTATCTGAGATTAGATGCCACAAAGGCGTGATAGGCTTTTAGTGCTGTTTGTATATTTGTAATTTTTGTAAGCCTCCAAAGTGCATAAACAAACCGATTTTTTTTTTACAAAGTATGTCTATTTGTGACTTCCAATTACACATGGCATCAAGTGTAATACCTAAAAAACATACCTCATCAACTTCACTTCACATAATCATCATCAGCCCACGTAAGTCCACTGCCATAGGCCTCCCCCAATAAGGCACGCCACTGAGCCCGATCTTCAGCTCTCCTCATCCAATTCAAATTTTACTTGGGAATCCCAATTTTTCAGCTAGTAATAAACAAGAAGGCTGTTTTATTGTGAACCGGACACGTCCGCACAACTAAAAGCGTCCCTTGTCACTCATAGATAAGAGTATATTATGTGTTACTAAACACTGTTTATCGATGTTGTTGGTGCCAAAACCCGCCTGTGGTACCAAACAAGTGGTATTTTTTATTTTCTACAGGGTAAGTATCCCATCCCATGCACGAAAAGAAATTTATAATAATTGCAATATTAAAAAAAATATTATGATATTGCGACAGTCGCACACGTGTAACGGCCTTTTAATGTTTATCTGTTAATGACTTTGTTAATGAATACAGTTAAAACCGAGGAAATGAAGTAAAATATTATCATTCGTTATCCTGAGTACTGGTACATTCACATTAGTGAAACCACTGAACGTACCCATTACTGAGGATAACCAATTCAGCCTGTCTGCCAGGGTCACAAGAAGTCGAGTGGAGGTGCTCAAGGGCGGTGTAATGTGTGGGGTAATTAAAGGAACGACTATAATATCTACGAAAATAAAATAATAATACAAAACGTCCCTTCCTATTTGCATAAGTATGTACAACGTGTTACAAAATACCCCGTAAAAAATATAAAGCCAAAAATTTTGTCAACCCTAGTAAGGTTAAGTCTTTTAAAATTTTTGTCGTTCCGCGAATTAGGTAGAAATATAGGTACATTCTACGTAGTTTACTTTTTAATTTTAGTGAAATAGGGCTTGCACATCAATGAAAATAATAATATTTTTTTATTGATTTTTTACGGGGTAAGTATTTTGTAACACGTATAGAACAAATGAAGTAAGTATTTGTATTAGCCATCTGGTTAACATAGTTCAGGCGCTGCCTAGTTTCTTCGGAGTCGCTGGACATTCAGCGTGTGGGGCTCTAGAACGTCCATTGAGTATGGCGGTGACTCCAAAAAGGGCGGCGGCGGGGTTGCGGCCCCTGTCCTCGTGAGCACCGTGTCAGATTCCCGAGGGGCTGTCATACGTCCCCAGTGGCGGGTTCAAAGGCAAGGCACTGAGGGATACTGGTGCAGATCCCACCGAAGAGCCCAGATCTCCCTTTCATGTGCCGATGCGACAGCCGCGGGGGTTTAAGTGTGTAAGAATCCCACAGGTCCCATGATGAAGGTTTACCCCGCAAGAACAAAAAAGGTACTTACATAAACATTAAAAACATATCTGTTCTTCTGGGTTAATCAGATAATAAGGAAACAGATACTTTAAACCCAACATTTTCAAGTCAGACTATTGACCTAGTTTGCTGTGACTATTTACTTGCGCATTACAAAGTTTGATATGAGATGCGAGCTGGAAGCGACGTCTCATTTGCATGAGTATTGGAATCGGCATTAGGTACCTACATACTACATATATGTACTGTTTAAAGTAGGTACCTTCGTACTCTGTGATACCACTATGTCTCTATTTCGTATTAGTTTCCATTGAGAAAGAGAAAGAAAGCAAGACAGAATAATTTATTTGTAACACACAATCTATCTATCTATATCTATATTAATAAAAGAGCAGGGTGTTTGGTACATTTAACCATTTTTAATCTGTGCACATAACATACATCTCACTCACTCATTCACTCACTCAAGTGAATCCTTCCTATTCAAATTCTGGCGTCGTAACGTACAGAGCTCTCTCCTTTCCTTTAACGTTCTATTAAGGTGTCTAGTTACGAATCATTAAGGCCTTAATAACTCTGAACGACCTTGAGCATTCGAGCCCGCGGAACCCCGCCGCCGACGTCAACGCCATCTAGCAATTTCACTCGGTACTGCTTACACAAAGTCTAAATTTGTCCGAAGAATATGAAAATGCAGAGAGAACAATCATTTTAAGTAGGATATTGCCTATTATTGTAACGCATCACTGAGTCTTATCATGTACACACGATTTAAAGCGTTTTTAATTCCAATGGACGGTTTGCTGCTGGAGCTTACAGTAGGCTATCATGCAAGTGTCTGTGCTTGATGTGTTTTTTTTTATATGCACAGTTTAAGTAATTTAAATTGTGTAATATTCAACCTAGTGGTAGTATGTCTTTATTCAACCTAGTGATGAGAATATCAAGATGTTCGCCTGATGGTAAGCGAAACGTCTGCCTATAAACAACTGTTATTCTCTTGAGCCCATTAATTTCACCAGCTACAGTGCCATTCACACCGGAACAAGGCAATCTTTACACTATATGATTTTTGACACTGCGATTGTACATTTCTACCGGATGGTCTCTTGCACAAGGGACCTACTATCCTACTAACAACATAGTTTTACAGAGTAATTAGTAGTATTAGTAAAATAAAGTATAGTAGGTAAAAAATATGTTCAATTTGTCATTAAATTTTGTAGTGTGTGTATTTGGGAGCGTTTAGTATGAGTGAGCTGAGCATGAACCTATGTCTAAAGAACGTATGAGAATACATGATATGCAATGCAATGCAATTCCGATTGTTTGTTATAGATATTTATGATTCATACAGATCGGATAAAATAATTTGGAGGAACATAAACGATATGGAATAATTTAACTGGTGAAAACCATAAAATCGACATCTTCCGTAATACCTACTCTAACGAATATGAACCGATTTCAATGAGTTTCTTTATTTGTGAGACTAATCTACTACAATGGTATCATACCAAGTTCATCACGACGATTTATGAATGAAAAAAATACTAATAAATAATTTAAAAAAATTAACCCGACCGATTGTAACCGATGGATGCAAATAGCCAATTGTCGTTCATTGTGGCGTTCTAAGGGGGAGGCCTATGTTCAGCAGTGGACGTCTTCCGGCTGATGATGATGATGAACCCGACCAGTATACAGGTCACTAAAAAATATAAAATTATTTGGTGCTAAATTTATACAGTAGGTATGTACGGTCGCGGTCACGAACGGTGTACCACCTTTAGGACGAGAATCGCTTGCACGAGCCGGCCCGAAATACGTGCGGACGAGATAATCACACATAATGTTTGTCAAACGATTTTGATTGAATACTCCGTCCGCGATTGTACGTACAACTAACACCAACTTTAATCATATTTAAAATACTTTATACTTTTTAGTGTGCTGTCTATTGAAGTGCTGTTTTTGATTTTTTTTTTATTGTTTTTTTAATGTTCTATTCAAAGGCTAATTGAAACCCCCGACCAAAACGAGGGGAGTTATAACTTTGACACCTATGTCTGACTGGAAGTGTCTGTCTGTCTGTATGGCTGGCTGTGGCATCGTAGAGCTCCAACCAGTGGATGGATTTGAATGCGGTTTTTTTAAAGCTAGTTTAAGCGAGATGGTTCTTAACTATGTTACATGAAAATCAGTCCAGCTGTTAGAAGACCATCAGCTCTTTTCCGAGTCGAGGTAGGGATATTTCGTATATAGACATCTTTCATTATTTCTATAAGTCCAAAAGATCTGAAATTTAGTACATATATAAATCCGATAATAGTAAATAAAATGGTAACCTTCACCAGGGTCTGATGATGATCAGCAAGAAGGTGGAAATAGGATGTAGGCCCCAATAAACGAAGACTCATTCAGTTTGGGCTCGTGGGATAGTTCTCAACGAGTAGTTGCTAGATGAATGGAATTCAGGGTCTGATGATGGAGCAGGAAGGTGGTCACAGGATCTCTGCACCAATAAACGTAGACCTACTGTGTTTAGGCTCGTTGGGCTGGTCTCGATGAGTAGTTGCTAGAAAATGATGATCAGGGTCTGATGATTTTTTTGTGTGTAAAAAATAAAAATATTTTATTTTTTACACACAAAAAATTGGGCTGCTGAGGGGCAAGACCGAAAAAAGTTTAACACTGAAATGAAAAACGACACCAAAACTGTTAGTTATTTAAAAAGCTGCCTAATGTTTATACAGATTCAAACGGACTTGAACTGTATGTCAACGTATTAAAGTCTCAATTTTCTTATAAATATAGACATGGCTGGTTTGATTATTGCATTACAGCTCTCGACTTGCTCTCCTAATAGTATATTTGTTTCTGGCGACGGTACTATATTATGTATAATTGGCTCAGTGGTATATGAGCTTAACTAAGGTAATAACGTGATGTTAGACGTGGGTACAAATCCTAGCAATTCATTTGCTTTAATGTCTTTTTTATCATCCAGCAGCCGAAACGTCCACTGCTGAACATAGGCCTCTACCTTAGAAGGGAGGGGTTGCCATTATCATCACGCTTGGCAGGCGGCTTGGGGATCACAGTATAGGTGGCAGGTAATCCAATAAAAAGACTGCCACTAGTTCTAGTTTTCTTCTAGTTTTTCCTTAGTCGCCTTTTACGGACACCCAACGAGAGGAGATGGGTAGGTGCTATTCTTACCCGGACACCCCACGGGGGTCTTTTTTATATTTTACTATTCTCATTATTTATTTCATAAATTGTTACAAAAGGAACATTTTAAGCATCTTTATTTTATAATTTTAATGTTTAAATACCCTTTATCTACACTCATATCGTAATATTCAAATTATGAACTCAAAACTAGTACTTACTCTAATCATCGATATACTATAACAACTAGATTAGCTGTCACGAACAAAATGACATCGAAAATGTGGTCGCGGTTACATATACTTACACAACTATACACGTACACGCAAAACAATAATATGTTCATATAAAAAGATAACTTACATACTATAAAATAAGGTTCAATAATAATTGCAGACAATTGAGCGACAGCCGTCTCCGTAGCTCTTATTTTCGTGACCACTTTTCGGGTCGTGACAGCAAATCTAGTTGGTATAGTATATCGATGACTCTAATGACACATTTTGTACATAATGCCTCTTTACAAACATCAAAAAGTTTTTTACGGTACACGTGTATCGTAAAAAAAAACGTTTGATCAAAACGATGCCGTAAAATCTGCTTAAAAATATATTGTAATAGAGAAACTTTTCTATATCAAAATATTTTTAAGCCAATCTAGTAGGCCGCAATGTCATCTAGTAGTCCGCGATCTAATCCAGCAGGCCACGATACATTCATCGGGAGGGTGGGACCCAGTTGTACGCATGCCCTATGGAGTTATTTGAATGAATTGAGTGCCATAATATTATAGACTGGAATAGAATTTTATTCCACACAGATTACATACTATTTGGTACAACAAATTTAACTATAGTATAGAAAACACGTCGTCTGTGTGAAACAGAGCTCCCTCTGTCTGTATTATATGTTTTGTAATGTAGTTTGGCGGTATAAAATTGTATTTCATGAGTTTAGATAAAGTAGTGTTTGAAACTGCACATAATTAAGCATTAAAACACTCGTGTTTTAATAACTCCTATTGTGCAGCAGTTTCTAATACTTACTATTAACCAATAATAATAAATAATCATGTCTGATTATTATACATGCAAGTATGTATCATCAAGCAGAGAATAAAAGAAGTCGGTTAATAATCACAAATTGACTTTTTTCATAGACTTTGGAAGTTGTATATCGCAAATATCTTCAAATTATAAAATGTCAAATTATTCAAAAATGGTTGATATTTGCAAATGATCTCTCCTACAAACCCTTAACGGATTGCTGTGATATTTACCAGTAACCCTGTATATACAGAATTCTAGATAATATGAATAGAACATTAAATATAGAACACAAAAATATTATGAACAAAAGATATATTATATACTAGCTGACTCGCGCAGCGCCTCCCGAGCTCTTTTACGTTAGCTAATTTTTAATAGCTAACATTTGCGTTGAATACATAACCTCCTTTTTTACTTGCCCTCCGAAGCACGGAGACGCTTACTTCAAGTGGCATTAAACGGTCACCCATCTATGTATTGACCTTGCCTAACGTTGCTTAACCTGATCGATTGCTAAACATTGATAGCGACTGTCAATGATGGGCTTCTAATTTTTTTATAGTATTAGATACATTTGTGTTGTATACATAACCTACTTTTTTAAAGTCGGTTAAAAACTGGGACCCACTTTTTACTTGCCCTCCGAAGCACGGAGACACTTACTTCAAATGGCATTAAACGGTCACCCATCTATGTAAAGACGTTGCTCAACCTGATCAATTGCCAAACATTGATAACAATTGTCTATGACGGGCTTCTCATTTTTTTATAGTATTAGATACATTTGTGTTGAATACATAACCTACTTTTTTAAAGTCGGTTAAAAACTGGGACCCACTTTTTATTGCCTTCCGAAGCACTGAGACGCTTACTTCAAATGGCATTAAACGGTCACCCATCTATGTAATGACCTTGCCTAACGTTGCTTAACCTTATCGATTGCCACACATTGATAACAACTGTCTATGAGTGGCTCCTTATTTTTAATAGTATTAGATACATTCGCTTCGAATACATAACCTTCTATTTTATAGTCGGTTAAAAACTGGTACCCACTTTTTACTTGCCCTCCGAAGCACTGAGACGCTTACTTCAAAAGGCATTAAACGGTCACCCATCTATGTTATGACCTTGCCTAACGTTGCTTAACCTGAACGATTGCCAAACATTGATAACAACTGTCTATGACGGGCTTCTCATTTTTTATAGTAATAATAATAATAATATCCTGGGATAATTCACACACGGTCATCTGATCCCAAACTAGGCAGAGCCTGTATTATGGAAACCAGACAACTGATACTAATACATATATACTTTTTTTTGTAAATACATACTTATATAGATATAACACCCAGACACTTGGTGGGAATCGAACCCACGACCTGTTGGGTAGCAGACAGGGTCACTAACCACTAGACCAACGGGCCCGTCAAAATCAAAAATAAAAGTCAGTATTAAATACATTTGTGTTAAATACATAACCTCCTTTTTTAAAGTCGGTAAATAACTGAGACCCACTTTTTACTTGCCCTCCAAATCACGGAGACGCTTAATTCAAATGGCATTAAACGGTCACCCATCTATGGAATGACCTTGCTTAACGTTGCTTAACCTGATCGATTGCCACATATTGGATAACAACTATGAGTTTCTCTTTATTATTAATAGTACCTATTAAATACATTCGCGTCGAATACATAACCTCCTATTTTAATTTTAAAGTCGGTTAAAAACTGGGACCCTCTCCCAAGGGAACCGTGATGAATTACGGTATTTAAGACCGTTCCGAATTCACAAACTGACGTCACCCACCGGGCGGCGGCCCCAATGCATTGGCATAGTTTTCTTAGTCTTTGCGTACTTAAAAAGTTAATTTATTTCCAAAAAAATATTTACCGTTACTAATGTATAGATATTAACTAAACTAAGTACTTCTATTAATTTCATTATTTATAAATGCGCATAAACTCTTTAAAAAATTAAACGAGTTAAACAATATTGCTCCAACACCGACGTGCAGTCCTCCCTCGACAACGCCGCGAAGCGGACTGAATCAGAGCTCGGAGCAGGCATACTTGCGCAGATGTATTAAATTTTGGGAAAAATAGATATTTCTCTAGTAAAATACGGAATAAAAATAAATCTTTCAAGTAAAGACATTCGTATTTTCAAGACCTTTTTTCCTGTGTAAACGCCAACACCATAGCTTGAGCGGTTTTAGAGAACATTTGCAAATTATGACATAAATAGGTCCTTTTTAGATCTTTTTTTCCTAAAAAGTGGTTATCAAAAATAATTTTTTACTCAAGTAAACGTATTTATCGAAACTTTAACTAACGTTTTATATTTTTTCTATACAGATTAAATTAACAGTTTTTGTGAACATTTAACTTAAAATAACAAGAATTCAGGCATTTCACCGTTATTAGCGCCTTAAATTATATTTGTAATCTGTCGAGTCATCCGCTCTTAAGACGTGCGGAACGCGAGTGCATCCCTTTAAGCTCCTCTCCCACCTTGTGGACCGTTGGCTACACGAAACAGCTGAACACCAACTGAAACCACCCCCGGGGGAAGAAGCCTACTCTCCGAGATTTACCGTGGAGGACCGAGACGGGAGTGACATCAGCGCAAGTAAGGCCGACCACCCCGCCTTTTCCCTTCTCTCCTTGTCGAGTACATCAACCCTGACACCACTAGGGCATGTACGCGACACAGGGTGTGTTCTAGGAATCACGATACAGCAAAAACCATATAACGTACAATCTTGAAATTTGGAACCAATATTATTCAAGTAGTTTAGGTGAACAATAAGAACGGATTTTTCGAAATTCTATACTATATGGGTCAAATGGGCTCCATAAGTTAGTATGGAAAAATTTTTTTTCATCACACGGATATGAAATTTAGTCAATGTACTAAGCTAAAGAAATTAAGAAACACGTGTACCCTATCTTTTCAAAAACCATGCTAACACCCCTTTGGTGTTAGCATGGTTTTTGAGTATAAAACGCGGAAAAAAATATTATGCTGCATTGATAAAACTTGCGAATACATTTATCATACTAAAGCAATGATTGTATAACTAATCATTTTTTTAAAATCAACTCTTAAAGGGGTCCAATGGTGGTCCAAAACTGATTTTCGATCTACAGTCAAAAGAGTTAATTTATGTATTGCACATAAGAATCTAAGAAACAGATATCCGGCATTTTGCAAAATACAACCCCTATGATCATTCAATGGGGTTGTAAAGTTTACACGTAGAACGATTTCCATTGAATGTTATAATGCAGCTAGAGTAACGAAACTCGTTACTATACTCGACAAAACAATTTAACAAACTTATTTTCATCATTTTTCAAAAATCAACAACTAAGTGGGCAAAATGGGGTATCAAAGTTACCATGGAAAAAAAATATTCATCGCATGGACACGAAACTTTATCAGTGTACTGATAAAAAACACGTGTATTGAAAGTTTGTTTGGATTATCAGTTTTATAGGGTTTTATTGAAGCGTTGAATGATAGGCACAAGATGGACGACGTAATTCTTTTTTGCGTATTAGTACATTAACTTTGTGTGTGCGGCACATAGATCTATTTTTCACACTTACAATACAGAGTGATAGTTCATGTAGACAGTAGCGACAATATCCCGTGACGTATTCAGTCACTAATATTTGTTGCGTTTGTTAGCATCGGTGATATTTTATATAAATATTTATAAGTAATTTGATTATAATTTGACTTATTCCTTTTTATCAGCGGCGACTGAGGGTAGTAGAATTTGACTATGCTTTGAAAAAGTGTTGTATTAATGAAATAGCTTATTATTGGTAGTATTTAACTATTGATTAACAAATGTAAAATTGTTATTTGAAGCCCAATGCGATTAGAATAATTTATTATTGATATTGTATAAAATATTGTAAAACGAGTAATGAAATTGACAATGTCATCCCCACTGCTTCAGTGGATTGAGATTGCTATAAATACGTTGTAACCGTTTGGAACGGACAGTCTTCAACAGTATTTCATAGTCGACGGTCGTGTACAATCTTCAGTTGGTGACGGATCACTAGAAAGCTAAGTATATTTAGTATTGTTTCATTTACATTGTTATGATGATATTGTGTTATAATGTTATTATGTTGTATTTATGATAAGTCATATAATATGATATATGACTTGGAGCTGGTGCTGGAAGTGGTTGTAGGGGCTGGCGGAGACCACTTGGGGAGTCCCATATATTTTTATATATGGTTCTCACGTCATTTACAGTATTATGAAATAATTACTTTATGTTCTGAGATAGCAAATGTCTCATAATCGACATTGTTATTTAATAAATATTATATACTGATATTTGAGTTTTGTGTTAAGGTACCTACCTCCAAACCAGTAATAAATATCCGATAATTTGATAAAGAATACTTTTCATAAAGTATTACCCTACATTATTCAGAACTAAGGTTATAAATTATTTAGAGTATTACATAGTCGGCTATACATCCTAACATATTATATAGATATATCGACTTAATTTAACATCAGAAGTGGGATAGTTCCACATGTCCACTAGATCTTTACTAATACCTGTATGATTGTTTTCAGTATGGATTTCGGGAAAAGGCTGATCTTCTTAAGGCGACTGCTCGTTCGCTGACCATGGTTGCAGATTGAGAGGCGAAGTGAAAATCAGTGATATGGACCAATGTACATCCGTAAGCAATTATGTTCAGTTTGCGATTTGTAATATATTGTCAGGATAACCAAACGGGGTTGGTTTTTAAAGATTTATGTATGTGAACTTTGCTGTACATCCGCAAGCAATTATGTTCAGTTTGTGATTTGTAATATATTGTCAGGATAACCAAACGGGGTTGGTTTTTAAAGATTTATGTATGTGAACTTTGTTGGAATTTTAAGAACAGTTTGATTTGCTTGACGAATTGGCATGATCTCCGATCATGGTCTTATAGAAGATATTGTATATATGTATTTATTTGCCGGGCGGTCTCTGACTTGGTACTGTATAATAAGTCATGTGCGGCAGATGACACAGTATGTCTAGGCCAGAAGACTATATATATATATTCTGTACAGAAAACATTATAAAAAGATAGTGTACTTCGAGAGCGAAGTACTGGCCAAAATGGCCGTGATTGATTATATCAAGATACATTGCGAGTTTATGCCAAAATGCTTAATGTTCCTTCTTATTTACAAAGAGTAAATAGAAAAAAAAAAAGAAAGAAAAAGAAAAACATATTTTGCGAATAAAATAGTTAATTCCAACAAAGTTACTATGAAAAAAAAAAACAAATGGTGGGTGTTTGAATGTACAAAGTATCTATTTTTGGTGAATATTGTGATGGTCTATGTTATAACTGTTTTTCTTATCTGATGTTTTACGATACAAAGATGTTTGCCACTAAACTGCTTAGTAGAGTAGATGTTTTATATTTTGTACTTCGAGAACGAAGTACATGTCAGTATGGCCGTGTTAGCATCGGTGATATTTTATATAAATATTTATAAGTAATTTGATTATAATTTGACTTATTCCTTTTTATCAGCGGCGACTGAGGGTAGTAGAATTTGACTATGCTTTGAAAAAGTGTTGTATTAATGAAATAGCTTATTATTGGTAGTATTTAACTATTGATTAACAAATGTAAAATTGTTATTTGAAGCCCAATGCGATTAGAATAATTTATTATTGATATTGTATAAAATATTGTAAAACGAGTAATGAAATTGACAATGTCATCCCCACTGCTTCAGTGGATTGAGATTGCTATAAATACGTTGTAACCGTTTGGAACGGACAGTCTTCAACAGTATTTCATAGTCGACGGTCGTGTACAATCTTCAGTTGGTGACGGATCACTAGAAAGCTAAGTATATTTAGTATTGTTTCATTTACATTGTTATGATGATATTGTGTTATAATGTTATTATGTTGTATTTATGATAAGTCATATAATATGATATATGACTTGGAGCTGGTGCTGGAAGTGGTTGTAGGGGCTGGCGGAGACCACTTGGGGAGTCCCATATATTTTTATATATGGTTCTCACGTCATTTACAGTATTATGAAATAATTACTTTATGTTCTGAGATAGCAAATGTCTCATAATCGACATTGTTATTTAATAAATATTATATACTGATATTTGAGTTTTGTGTTAAGGTACCTACCTCCAAACCAGTAATAAATATCCGATAATTTGATAAAGAATACTTTTCATAAAGTATTACCCTACATTATTCAGAACTAAGGTTATAAATTATTTAGAGTATTACATAGTCGGCTATACATCCTAACATATTATATAGATATATCGACTTAATTTAACACGTTCATAAACAATTATGCAAAAAACCTGCAGAGACCAAACCAAAATGTATCCATTGTGGTGAAGCGCATCCTGCTAGCTACCGGGGATGCGTAGTAGCCAAAGAACTTCAGAATTTAAAAAATAAAGCTACAAAAAAGCAGAAGGTCCCTACTCACCAGGCCCCACGCATTAATATAGGCAAAAAGGTTCAGAGCCAACCTGTCACCAAAAATCTGTCCTTTGCTCAAATTACAAAAGGCATTCAGGCGCAGGCGCCACGGCCACAGCAAAATCTACAGACACAGCATTCATCAAACTTAGATGAAAAATTAAATAAAATCTTGAACGTCATCACATCATTCGACGTAAGGCTCAAGAAACTGGAAAATAGCACTAAATTAGCTATTACTAAACAAAAATGATGGATAATTCTCTAAAAATAATGGCATGGAATGCTAACGGACTACGTCAGCATCAACACGAGTTAGAAGTCGTCCTAAACACAGAAAGTATTGATGTGTGCCTTATATCCGAGTCACACTTTACAAGAGAAACCTACATACAAATAAAAGGATATAAAATATACCACGCATTGCACCCGGACAATAAAGCTAGAGGAGGCAGTGCCGTTATAATAAAGGAAGGTATCTATCATTATGAGATATACAAGCATGAAGATCGTGAAATTCAAGCTGTGGCCGTATGTGTCAAAACAAAACGGTATCCGGTTACCATATCGGCTATATATTGTCCCCCGCGGTACTCAATAAAAGCTACGCATTATGAAAATCTCTTAAAACGACTTGGTAATAGATTCGTTCTTGGAGGAGATTTTAATGCGAAGAATATCCATTGGGGATCTAGACTGACTACAACTAAAGGTAAAGAACTGTTATACGCAATTAGAAAAATGAAATGTGACACCATATCAACGGGCAAGCCAACCTACTGGCCTACGGATTCACACAAAATTCCTGACTTGATCGATTTTTTCATCTATAAAAACATCTCGTTAAACTATATTTCAATTGAAGAGGGTTACGATATGAATTCGGACCATTCACCAATTATACTAACTATTAATGAGGATATAATATATAAAGAAAACCAAGCAACTCTAGTCAATAAAAATACCGACTGGATAAGTTTCCAGCACGATTTGGAGTCCGTAATTATCCTAAAAGTGCCTTTAAAAACACCACAACAATTGGAATTAGAATTAAGGAATTTTGTAATAAATATCCAACAATGTGCTTGGAAAAATACACCTGTCCTAGTAAAGAAATCTAGCATCCCAAATTACCCGAATGAAATCCGAAACCTTATAGTTGAAAAGAGAAGGCAGAGGCAGAGGTGGCAAAGAAGTAGATACCCACCCGACAAAACTGTTTTAAACAAACTTACAAAACTATTGACTGGAGAAATTAGGAAATTTCGTGATGAATCCATGCATACTTACCTGTCCCAGCTAACGAGTGATCGAACCACTGATTATTCCCTGTGGAACGCCACTAAATGTTTAAAAAAAAACCATTACGCAAATTCCTCCAATTAAGGAGAAGAATGGGCGCTGGGCTATAAATAATGAACAGAAAGCAATTAGATTTGCCAATCATTTGGAAGAAATATTTCAACCAAATAAACCTGAAAATGAGGAGATCACTCTGGATGTAAGAATACAAGATGAAACCAATATGACGCTCACCACCACACCAAAAGAGGTTCAATAGGAAATTCAACGTCTAAATAAGAAAAAATCCCCGGGTTATGACCTCATTACCGGTGAAGTCCTGGGTAATCTACCCCGTAAAGCAATAGTGAAACTCACCACCCTTATAAATGCTTCGCTTAGATTAAAATACGTACCTGACATGTGGAAAGTAGCTGAAGTCATAATGATACCAAAACCTGGTAAACCACCATACGAAGCAACTTCATACAGACCAATTTCGTTGTTGCCAATAATGTCAAAGTTATTTGAAAAGCTCTTATTGAGACGCTTAAAACCAATAATAGAAGAAAGAAACCTTATCCCTGACTATCAGTTTGGCTTCAGGGCAAAGTACTCTACTATCATTAGAAGAAAAGAAAGTTTGCTCTACAGTCTTCCTGGATGTAGCTCAAGCATTCGATAAGGTGTGGCATGAGGGTCTCATATATAAATTAAGAAAAATGTTACCAAAGCAATTTTCCGATATCTTGGAGTCTTACATAACAGAAAGAATGTTCAGAGTAAGACAGGAAGACTCTTATTCTGATCTTAAGCACATCAAAGCTGGAGTACCACAAGGAAGTGTTCTAGGTCCGGTCCTGTACTTATTATACACCTGTGATATCCCAAAGCTAAAAAACAACACCATTGCAACATTTGCTGATGACACGGCCATTATGGCTACAGGAGTCACACACGCGGAGGCAGTGGAAAATGTACAAACTGCCGTGAATACCATATATAACTGGACAAGAAAGTGGCGAATAAAACTCAATGAATCAAAGTCTGTTCATATTGATTTCACTAACAAAAAGTCAGTCTACCATCCGGTATACATAAACGATCATGTTATACCCTATGAGAATACCGCCAAATACCTGGGCATGACACTTGACGCAAGGCTTCGCTGGAAGGCTCACGTCAAAAAGAAACGCGAAGAGCTAGGCCTTCGCTATAAGAAAATGCATTCTAATGCCAGTCTGGACTTATGGTATACAGCTGTGGGGTTGTACCAAACAGAGCAATATACAAATAATACAACGCTTTCAAAATAAAGTACTTAGAGGAATTGTTAACGCGCCCTGGTACATTAGAACAAGCGACCTCCATCGGGACCTCAGAGTGGACTTCGTGGCTAAAGTAATCAAGGACTACGCTGAAGCGCATGAACGTCGGCTTCATCACCATGTGAATGTCGAGGCTATCCAGCTCCTCGACAACACGGACATAGTGAGAAGACTGAAAAGGACTAAACCTTTTGAGTTAGTTTAAGTGTTAAATTAGTGCAGTGTAATGCAGTGTAGAACACAATAACAAAGTGTCTTCACCTTAATAGAGACAATAAGAAAAGTGCCATTGGACACATTCTTAATCTAAGTAACTTATTCGTTTAGGTCAAAATAATAGTACTGATTAGCCTTAGGCTAGATTATAACTTTTATGGTGCTACCTCGTGGGAGCAGCATTAAGAAAAAAAAAAAAAAAAAACAATTATTCTATCTATTTTATATTATGATGCATTCACTTTTAATACCCTCCCCCCCCCCCCCTCAACAAATATTTTCCCACTACTATTAAACTATCTACTCAATTACATTGCTGTTTTATTTCTTTACCTTTAACTACCTGAAATTATACAAACTTAAATTTTATACTTAACTAATTTTTCCTTTACCACAAAAGTTAATGCTTACATTTTAAAACTATTTCAATATTTCCTTATTGTTAACTTTAAACTTTATCTGTACTAACAAAATAGTATTTTAACAAATTTCTCAAACAATGTTTTGCCTAAGGGCTTAGTTAAAATATCAGCTACGTTATTTTCAGTTGGAATATACTGCACTGTAACATATTTATTTTTAATTTTGTCAATAATATAGTGACACCTAGTATCAACATGCTTTAATCTTTTATTATTTTCATTATTATACACTAATTTTATTACAAACTGATTATCTTCATATATTGTAACCGTATTATCAACATCAAAATCACATAATAAGTTTTTTAACCAACATGCTTCTGTAATAGCCAAACTTAGTGCAATATATTCTGATTCTGTAGAAGTTAATGATACACACAATTGTTTTTTACAACACCATAATACAGTACAATCAAATATTTTAAATAGATAACCCGTTGTGGATTTCCTATCTTGGGTATCGCCTGCCCAATCTGCATCCACAAAACCTTGCAGTCCTGTGCCGGTGCTGCTGTACACCAATGCGAAATTTAATGTTCCCTTTATGTACCTTAGAACACGTTTTAATGCCTTGTACAACATAACACTAGCACAGTGTTGATATCTACTAAGAAAACAAACTGATACACATAAATCTGGTCGTGTACCACATACTGCATACATTAAACTACCTATAAGTTGTCTACACTTTCTCTCTATTTCTGGACTTTCCGACTTTTCTCTTTTCAACACATCAAACTTATAATTTTGGTCTATTGGAGTAGATACTGGTTTGCAATGTGACATGTTATAATGCTCTAACAATTTAGGTAAGTATGTTTTTTGACTGATTACCGTCGACCCTTTCTTTTGTTCAATATCAATACCTAAGTAAGTTTGTGCTAAACCTAAATCTTTCATTTTAAAGTTTTTACCCAACTCTGTTTTAAAATCTTCTTACACTTTATTTTCTGAACAAAACATTATTATGTCATCGACGAATAACAAAACAAATAATTTGCAACCATTTACCTTTCTAAAATATAGACAAGGATCATTTACAGATTTACTGAAATTTTCTTGCAGAATGGGACGCTAAAGCCGTAGTCTCTTCCTCTGCTTGCTTTGCTGTAGCACGCTGTTCTTCTATTAGTAATCTCGCTGTTAATTCTTCCATTTTACGATTTTCCGCTGGCACCGACTCCCAGGCAGACACAAAATGTTGATACTGTGCCGGTAGCGATGATGTTATTTTAGTTATAGCCATGCTTTGACTTATTTCTGCATTTACATTTTTTAATTTACATAGTAGACTCTCAAACCGTCCTAAGAACTGAGATATTGTTTCTCTCTCCTCGAATTTCATACTGAAGAATTTTTGTTGGAGGATATGCACTGATAGCTCTCCCCGTTGTTCATATATTACATGTAATTTATCCGATATCTCTTTTGAAGTCTGGCAGCTTACAATTTGTGTTATAACATCCTCGGAAATTCTTGTAACTAATAAGTTTTGTGCTTTTGAATCTATATCTACCCATTTTTGATGCTCTTCCGCCTTCTCGGCCGGAGGGGGCAGGATTGTACCTTCTACAATGCTGAGAAGATCTGCCGCACGCAAAATAACTTTCATTTTAAATGACCATGTGGTCCAATTTTCCAGACCTGTCAAATTTTGCTGGCCGCTCGACCCGGCTGTTGCCATGGTCCCGAAGTAATCCATGGCGTATTGCTTTACCACAATACTATAAATAATAAACCTTTACCGGTCTCACGATGTCCTCTTGCCTCTTGGCTCGACCTTTACCAGCCGCCCAGCCGCCGACGAAGTTGCTCGCCCTCGCCGTATTCGCCTCGCCGCTTGACCGCGGAGCACCCCTAAAAACAAACAATCCAAAACAATCAGCAGGCCATGAGCGTTTTCTGGGCCCATAACCTATTGAAAGTTTGTTTGGATTATCAGTTATATAGGGTTTTATTGAAGCGTTGAATGATAGGCACAAGATGGACGACGTAATTCTTTTTTGCGTATTAGTACATTAACTTTGTGTGTGCGGCACATAGATCTATTTTTCACACTTACAATACAGAGTGATAGTTCACGTAGACAGTAGCGACAATATCCCGTGACGTATTCAGTCACTAATATTTGTTGCGTTCATATACAATTATTATATCTATTTTATATTAAGATGCATTCACTTTTAATAACGTGTATCGCGTTATTTTTTTTAAATCAACCCTTGAAGGAGTTTTAGCATGGGTTTTGACATGAAGCTATTAGGGTCAAAGTGGAGGAAACACTCCCAAATACATGCCTGAGGTCAACGCTATCCCTTTCATTGAGGTCGGATCTCTCTTTCTAAGACGGCAACCTTAATGTTTCATGAAAAATCAGGACATCTTTTTAACTTCGTCGCATAATACGACTTACTTGGCTTGTTTATGCTTTAAGTTTAAACCGATTAAATATGTCTAGTTGCTTAATCAGTCTGATTATGGGTTGGAGCAGCCCAAATACGGAAGAACTGTGAACAAGAAGAACAAACTGTGATTGATAGGGAAACAGATGATAAATAAATAAGGACCTCCTTCTGGCCGATATGACCACAGTGGGTATTTTGAAAAATCTCAGTCTACGCAAAATATATTATAGTGCGCAAGTGCTTGCGTAGACACAACTGCACTCTCTCTCTCTCTCTCTTCCGTTTACCTCTCAAAATACGATGGGATGAAAAACCGACACGACCGGGGAGAGACCAGGTGCAGGATCAACATTTTACATGCCCATCTTACGCATGGAGCATCTTACTTTACAGAAAATCAAGGGATAAATAATAAGCTAATGGTTGTGAAAAAAAAAACCATATGAAGTTGTGATAAAAAAAAAAAAATTGTGCTATAAAATCATTTATTCAGTACGTTTAACGATCTCCGATTAATCACAAGATACTGAATAGCAATTAGCATTATATGCAAACAACTAAAACACCTTTTAACCAACACATTAGTTAGACGATAGAAGAAGCATTCGCGGTAAATTTAGTTTTCCATTGGACCAACAGCAGATCATTGCAGCTTCATCAAATTTATTTTCCAATGGGACAATGGATAGTCATAGGTACATTCCTTCACTCAATATTTTTAGGAAATCTACAAGAAAATAAAAAATGTATTAATATTGATCAGGGGTAAATAAAACAGTATGTATATTTATGGAATGATATAGGTACTCTCGCCGATACGGCCAATCCAACCACAGCGGCTAATCTTTCGCAAGATCAGCCATCATCCAGTGCACAAATGCTTGCGTAGACACAAGTGCACAAGTGTACTTTACATGCCTATCCGACGCATGGATCATCTTACTTTACAGACAATGACCGGCCTGCATTATCCTAGCCAGTGAGGAACAACTACACATAGTTGTTGCTCCCCGCAGGATTCGAACCTGCGACCCCCGGTATGCAAGCAAGCGGTTTTCCACTGCGCCACGGAGGCTACTAGACGCGACAGGACTAGGAGGCGACAAGAATAAATATGATTTTAATAATATGTATCTAATAAGTTACAAAACTAACTGTACCTAAACTTAACCTACATACCTACACACTTGTAAAATTAATGAACATACAATATGTTTTCAATATCAATCCTTTGAACTAAATACATCGTTTATTTTTTGATCATAAAGTGGCGGTAAAAAAATCCCCAAAACGGAAAGTCTTCAAAAAATCTTTACCATGGTTACTCTATTAAAATAATGTGAAATATTTTAAAATTAAATAATTCAAGTACAAATTAATATAAACTTAAACCCAATACTAACAAACGAACTGAAAACGTGTTATGTGCCTATCGAAAGAAGAACTGATCGAAAATATGGTGCATAATGCACAGGGATCATCGGTAGGTAATTATTGAACAAAATCGCACTTACGAGTGATATTCGGTATTAAATACTGGATACAACATATTTTTGCAACCAAGTACTGCACATTTTATCACCATTTTTATGATTTTAATTCACTTTATCGTGAAATTATGGTATTTAAATGTTTGATCGATTTATATGACAGACAGTTTCATGCTGACAATAAGCGACAGTGTTGCCACAAAATACGAACCCTTAAAACCGGTAATTAAAATTGCATTTGAGTATAATTGGCGAAAACACAATAGAGCATTATTCTAATCGAACTCGCAGAACAGTACCAATAATTTTTTTATTAGACATGATTGTCATCGTATTTTATGTTTTCGGGTGGAAAACATTCTTTTGATGTGTAAGTAAAGCATTTCTATATTAGGGTATCCATTTCTCGGGTAATTTCAATTATAACATGGACCACACATCGGACCTCAATGAAAGGGATAGCGTATGCCTCAATCAAGTATTTGGAGTTTGGGCTCCATTGTTGACCTACTAGCTTCATGGTTTTTGAGTATCAAGCGCGGAAAGAAAATCATGGTGTACTGATGAAACTTTGTGAATAAATTGATCAAGTTAAAGAAATTTAATTATTTTGAAAATCAACCCCTGAAAGGGTCTAATTAGGTCCAAAAAATATTTTTTTGTCCTACAGTCACAGCACTTATTTTTTGCATTGCACACAATAATCTAAGAGACTTATTTCAGGTATTCTTCAAAAAACAATCCCTAAAGTCGTTTTATGAGGTTGCAAAGTTTGCATGAAGAAGGATTTTAATTTTGGCTATAATATTGCTACAGTCACAAATTTTTCGGAAATCAACCCTTAACTGGGTCACATAGGGTTGCAAAAAAATTTTTTTCATCACACGGACACAAAACTTAGTCATTAAAAGAAGTTGAGAAACACGTCTGACACATTTGTTTTGAAAATCAAACCTTGACGGGATTTTAGCACAGTTTTTAGTATGAATTCGAAAAAAATAACCTTGCTGCACTGATGACACAGAAACCTATGTGCAATTTTTTTTTTAACGCAATGTGTTGACGCAATTGTACCGCCTCTCATTTAGGACTGGAATAGTGCCCAAATCCTGGAAGCTTGCCAACGTGCAGCCCGTGCCCAAAAAAGGCAGCCGTGCTGATCCAACTAACTATCGACCGATTTCAATAACCTCCATACTCTGCAAGATTATGGAGCGTATATTGAACTCGCGCCTCATGGCATACCTAGAGCAAAATGATCTCCTCAGCGACCGACAGTACGGATTTCGAGAAAATCGATCGACTGGGGACCTTCTAGTGTATGCCACGCATGTATGGGGCGAGGCCCTCGAGAAAAATGGGGAAGCGCTTGCTGTATCCCTGGATGTCTCGAAGGCCTTCGATAGAGTCTGGCACGCTGGCCTGATAAGCAAGCTTTCAGTGTACGGCTTATCCCCTGGTCTGATCGGCTGGATAAAGGACTTCCTGAGTGAACGGTCTCTCCGAGTTGTTATTGACGGCTGCTCATCGGAGCCGATGATAATTAATGCCGGAGTTCCTCAGGGGTCCGTTCTTTCCGCAACCCTCTTCCTGCTGCTCATTAACGATCTGTTGATGATACCCGGTATCTATGGGTATGCAGATGACAGCACTGTTGTAGAAAGATATCTGCCGAGTGCTCGGGCCGGTAAGGATATTATCCAGTCCGAAATAGAGGCCATGGTAGAGCGCGCGAATCTCACACTTAAGGCAGTCTCCGAATGGGGCGATGCCAATCTTGTGAGATTCAATGCCACCAAAACACAAGCGTGTCTGTTCACCGCCAAAAGGAGTAAGGAGGGTGCAGCTAGCAAGGAAGCTGGGTGTCCTTGCAAAGGTCCGGCGGTACTTCACACCGGAACAGCTTCTGATGTTGTATAAAGCGCAAGTCCGGTCGTGTGTGGAGTACGGTAGTCATATATGGGCCGGTGCTGCAAAATGCCATCTAGCTGCTTTGGACTCAGTGGAGAGGCGCGCTAAGAGGCTGATTGGTGATACTGGGTTAGTAGAAGCCAATCTTCAAAGCCTAGAGCACAGGCAAAATAGCCAGCCTCTCGGTATTCTACAGGATACATTTTGGAGAGTGTGCGCAGGAATTGCATGACTTGATTCCACCATCCCCCTTCTATCATCGGACGTCGAGACGCACCGCGCATACACACCCTTATGTGGTGAAAATGCCTTCAGTCCGGACTAAACGATTTGCCTCTTCGTTTATAATGAGGACAGCTAAGGATTGGAACTGTTTGCCTACGTCAGTTTTCCCGCCCGATTATAATGTGGGTGTCTTCAAGGCTAGAGTGAATAGGTTTTTAATAAGCTAGTGTGCTTTACCATCTTCGATTGCGTCGCCACTTTCCATCAGGTGGGTCTGCAGTCAAGCACTAGCTTATGTTGAATAAAAAAAAAGTTAAAATACAGCTACAGTCACGAAACTCGGTAAGTAAACTCAACATTTTCAGGATTTTTAACGGACTTCAAAAAGGAGGAGGTTCTCAATTTGTCTGTACATATATTTTTTTTTTCTATGTATAATCGCGCATGACTCTGGCAATTATGAACCTATTTCAAAAAATCTTTCTGTTACGGATAGGCCGCTCCACTGATTGGGTCCCATACAAAAAAATATTACTTACAAATAAGTAGTTACTGAAAAAACAAAAATGGTGACTCAGAAAAAACTGTAGGAATACCTAAAAGATGATGTTTTTATCGCTTTACCCTTCGGAGCCCGGGCCTATTTTTTTTGCGCGGTTTTTTCTTGATACGATTCGAGCCAACGGGCTCCGAGTTATTAAGGACGAAAATGGTCAAAGTCTGGCTAATATTTACCAATTTCAATGATTCTTTTTTATTCGAATGAAGGAACCACTGTAATGAATATGTATAAATTTTATCACAACTGGATAAGAACATCCTGGAGAACCATGATTTACGTGGAGGAATTAATCTGGTAAAAAAAAGAATATATACAGACGAATTGAAATCTCCTCCTTCTTAGAAGTCGGTTAAAAAACCATGAAACTGATGTTCTCCATTACATTACTCTGATAAATATGAACCGATTTCGATGATTCTTTTTTATTCAAGGGAGTAAGCTACTGTAATGATTTCATGCAAATTTCATTAGGACCGGATAAAGTGTTCCTGAAGAAAATATACACAGTAGGTACGTCAACATCAACTTCAATAACATTTAAATTATTTTATGATTTTAGTGTTGTTGAAGTCGGTTCATTTTTTTTTTGTTGTGTTGTGTGCAATGTTTTATTTGAAAATCAACCCGTGGGACAAATGAGGTACCGAAGTTTGTATGTAAGAAAATATTTTTTCAAAGATACGAAAGTGTACTCATCAAAAAATTGAGAAACACGCACATTTGCACGCACAAAACGCGAAAAAAAATTTCATGCTGCACTGATGACACTGCGGATAGGTACATTCGTCATATTGAAGCAATCCATGTAATTTTTTTAAATTAACCCCTAAAAGCGTTCAACGTCCAAAAAAATATTTTATTCCTACAGCCACATGACATTATTTTATGTACTGCATACAAGAATCCCTAAAGTTCAGAGTTGTAAAGTGCAAGAATATGCAAAACTGGTAGTTTAGTGGTAGTTACTTTTTATTTAGAATTTCAAATTCCAATTGATCAGCAGCAGCCGACGACGTCCACTGCTTAACAAATCCTCGCCCATAGAAGGGAATCCCTCGCTTCCCCAAAAATCGCCACGCTTTGGTAGGCGTCTTGTGGATCACAGTATAGGTGGTAGATGATCCAAAAGAAAGACACTGCAGCCCGTGTTTAGTCGCCTTACGGACACCCGACGGGAGAAGATGGGGGGGGGGGTGCTATTCTAACTGAGATACGTTATATTTATACTGTGCCCTGGGGCATTCAGCACGGCTTGATGGACAGTGACCTATAATATGTTGTTAGATTCGTCTTAGTTGTGAGAGTGACATAGGCTATATATTTTTCCAAAAAAATTAATATGACGACCGCCAGCCGCCATTTTGTATTTTTTTTACTTAAGTACATCATCTAGGTATAAAATGAAAGGTGTTAGTGAGGCGAGTTGAAATATATATACACGTGTATACATTTAATGTACCTATGTATAGTGTAATTTAAGACCGTTTTGTTTGCACGCAGTTGGGCTTTTTGTGCTTTTATAATTGGCCCCGTGGTCGACAGGAGACTCAAGTTGACAGCGATAATTTGGAAGCCATATTGTAAGCAGATTAATCTCTAAACCACGTCGGAACTTGCAGCAGTCTTCAACGTAAGAGATAAATCGCTCTATTTAATTCGCGTCAAATTGGCATGTGCACAATAAAATCATTTAACAAACAAGTCAAAAGAAGCAGCTTGTGAGTTTATTGTAGACAAAAAGCCACGAATATAAGTATTATAACGCGAAATGAGGGTGTCGGGAATTACTTACTCATTATTTCAGTTGCGATCAAAGCGAAGAAGAGCGATTATCAATCAAACGCGAATTTAGGGAGAATACTGGAAAAATATTTCACCGCGGATTGGTTTACTTTGTAATTAGAGTTTGAAGTAAATTAATTATCTTCATAAGCAATAGAGCGGCATTTTACAGTACAACGAAGTAAGACAATCCCTGTTTGCGGACTGAGAAATCTAATTAGGTTTCTTAAGCAATTCGTTGAATTAGATATCTATAGTGAAGGAGACCTTTCTCAACAGTTAGAAATCCACGTGTAATACATTTTTTCTAACAATGACTTAAGAACAGACACATTGGAAGTGGAATATCTCGATAAAAACAGAGCCAGCTATGTAACTGAGAGCGGGGTTTACCCTGTCGGGGCTACGTGCAGTTAAATTTACATCCCAAATCGGGGTCGTAGAATGCAAATAAATAGCATCACATAAAGTAAAAAGCAGCTGGCATAAAGTTTCTTTATCCACATTGAAGTCATAAAGATACTCGTATAAAATAAACCGTAAAACTCTTTAATTTTGTCGTTTTTGTGACCTGAGTGTAAAACAAACTCCTAAGGTATAGGGCTTAACATCTCAGTCCGCCCGTGACCATGGGTGCTGCAAAGCGTTCGAAACGTCGGGAAACTAAAATCTAAAATGAAACGCAATATAATTCGTGAGAGTAAATTAATTACAATGTGTAGTATTCGCGTAAATAAAAGACAACCTAAAAGTATACCTAATTTACTTGTAATTATTTACCATTCTAAGAAATAAAACCAATTAATTAAGGTACTGTAGCTAAATGGATGTGGAAACCCTTTTCGAATTTATGAATAATTTGTGTGTTCTAAGTGACGAGGGTTCAATTCCCTGATGAAACTAAATTCTTAAGAGTACTAAAACCGCAGTTAATTTAACTTAAAGGCTAAATACATTTATCTTACAAAGACGCAGTTCATCAGGAAATCCCCTCTCTTATTTCAGGCGAGAGTAATTTCACTCCGGACATTAATCCTACCGCTTCATAAAAATTTAACGCTAATAAGTGTAATTTCATCGCGATCTCTTTAGGACCACTTACTTTGGGTTATGATCATATTTATCTGATAGTCTCAGCTAATGCTCTTTTTCCCTACGGAGGCGGAAAGTACGTAGGGAATAACATTTCTATGTTTCAACTATAAAAATACTTAGTCCCTCAGATGATCTAACACAGCAGCGGTTTTGAGTGAAAATAAAACTCATCATCAGCAGCCGAATGATGTCCCCTTAGGAAGGACGGGTTGCCATAATCCCCACGCTTCGCAAGCGTCTCGGGGATCGCAGTAGGTATATATAAATAAATAAAATAAAAATAAAATAAAAATAAAAAAGCCTTTTATTTCCTACAGAATTATGTCACATAGTAAGTAGTACCTTAAAAAATATTTTATGATTATGCTGTTTTTTTTTTGTATGTATAACTAAGTATATAAATGAGTAAGTATGTTTTGCAATATAGAATTAATAATTTAGTTTTATTAATGTGAAAATCTTTATTATTTATCTGCAAGAACCCCTAAAAACGGGTAAAGGCTTCCTCCAAAGAGTTCCATTTGTCTCTGTCTTGTGCTACTTGGATCCAGTGAGAGCCGGCTGTTCTCTTGATTTCGTCGTCCCAGCGTGTCACAGGTCTTCCTATACCCCGGTTTCCGGGTGGGCCGCTCCATTGTGTTGCTCTCACGGTCCATCTGTGGTCCGTAAGTCTTGCAACATGTCCTGCCCATTTCCACTTTAGCTTCTGCGCGTATCTTAGAGCATCAGTTGCTTTTGTTATGCCTCTTAATGTGGTATGTCGAATTTATTCAATTTTCTTTTTATTGAGCACTAGCTGACCCGCGCAGCTCCGCCCGCGCTTTTATTACAATTTGCTCCCCTTTTCTCCCCCCTCCCTTGATTTATTTCTCTCTCCATCTCTCTTTCACTTATAAGAAAAATCTAATTCTAATTCTCTCTTTTCTCTTTCCCCTTTCCCGCTTCGGTCCCCGTCACAGTCCCCCTCTTCCTCTCCCCGTTGGCCCCTCTCTGAACCCGGTCCCCCTCTCTCTTCTACCACCTTGCTCCCCCTCACTTTCCCCTTGTTCTACCTTAATCCCCCTATCCCTCACCCTATCACTCTCTCCTCGAATCCCCTCTCCCTCTCTTTCCTCTCTTGCACCCTCCTCTCGTTCTAAATATCCTCGTTAATCATGGTATCTGGTATCTGGGATTCTTACCCACTTAAACCCCTGCGGCTGTCGCATCGCCATATATGAGGGGAGACCTGGGCCCTCCAGTGGGATATGCACCAAATACCCCTCAGTGCGCATTATAGCCCCCGGGAACCTGGCACCATGATCACAGGGACGGGGCTTGCAACCCCGTCACCGTCCTCCTCGGAGTCGCCGCCGCCCGTCACCTATCTATGTAATGACCTTGGCTAACGTTGCTAAACCTAGCGGCATGAAATATACTTTACGATATTATTCTCAGACCTACCCGATATGTACACAAATTTTCATACAAATCGATTCACCCATCTATTTAATGACCTAGCCTTATGTTGCTTAACCTTAACCTAGCGGTATGAACAACATTCACAGCTTTTTTGTCATTGGTGTATATATTAGTGAAGTTTATGTTATATTGAAGAAGGGACAAATTCATGCTAACAACAATTTATTAATAGTTAATTATTTGTCATAAAAAGTAAAGGATAAAAAATGGTTATTGTGGGTTATCTCTAAGAGATAAACATATATCATCGCGGACTTTTTTGTAGACCTTGTTAATATGTACAATACTGTAGTACATTATTTTGATCTATCTCGTAGGCATTGCCAGCGTTTGCAATGTAAGCGCAAAAAAATGTGCTTATTTACGACATCACATTAGAAACCTCAAAAATTATCAGTGTTTCTCTACTATATTATGCATGTATTATACATATAAACCTTCCTTAAGAAACACTCTATCTATTAATAAAAACCGCATCAAAATCCGTTGCGTAGTTTAAAAGATTTAAGCATACATAGGGACAGACAGACAGCGAGAGCGACTTTGTTTTATAATATGTATAGATATAGATAAGCTCCAATCCTCGTTGGCAAGTGATGATCTTTTTTTTTTGTTTTGGCGGTGAACTTCCAAGTCTGGCAACCATAAGTCAAGCATGGCAGGAGACTGGAGTTCATGACTTTTGTTTTTATATGTGTTGATATGTTATTTTTAAAAATTTCTTTTAGGCTCCAGTATTTATTCCATGTATTTTGTACTCTTCTTTCTATTTCGAATTCATTGTTATTTTTTTCAAAACTAATTATTTTACCCAGATAGATGTAGTAATCTGTATATTCCAGTGGTTTATTATTTACGTTTATCGGATTTCTCCATGTGTTTGTCATTACCATCATCTTTGTAAGATTCATTTCCAAACCTACCTTTGCGCTAGCTAAATGTAGTGATTCGATCATAAGCTGGAGCTGAGAGCTTGTGTCTGACAACAACACCAGATCATCGGCGAATCTTAGATGGCTTAAGTATTTTCCATGTATATTAAGTCCTGAATCCTTCCAGTCCAGCTCGCCAATGATGGATTCTAGGATAGCGATAAATATTTTTGGCGATAGTGGATCACCTTGTCTTACCCCCCTTTTGACTGCAAAGCTTGGGCCGAGGGTTTCTAATTTGACTCTACTCGTATTGTTACTGTAAACACTTTTGATCACCTGAATATATGTATCATCAACTCCCTGTTTTTTTAAGTCTTCCCATGTCCTTTTATGTGACAACTAGCTGACCCACGCAGCTCCGCCCGCGCTGTGTTTACGTTAACTAAACTTTCAATAATAATACATTCGCATAGAATACAAAACCTCCTTTTTAAAAGTCGGTTAAAAACTTGGACCCACTTTGTACTTGCCCTCCGAAGCACGGAGACGTTTAGTTCAAATGGCGTTAAACGGTCACCCATCTATTTATGGACCTTCCTAACGTTGCTTAACCTGATCGATTTCCAAACATTGTTAACAACTGTCTATGAGTGTTTCCGTACAAATATTTATTATAATTATAATGAAAAATTGTTAAAATCGGAGCAAGCGTATAACCAAGTACACATTTTGACTTTAGTCCCCTCTCCCAAGGGAACCGTGCGGAATGTCGGGATAAAAAGTATCCTATGTCCTACCTCGGAGTATTGACTCAAATCATGCCAAGTTTCGTTTCAATCCACCCAGTAGTTTCGGTGTGATGCTCAGCCGAGATACAGACAGACAGACAGACAGACACAGACAAAAATAAAAAAAACACATTTTTGGCTTTAGTATCGGTTATAGAATGCCCTCCAAACATAATTTTCAAAATATCTTCAATGTACAGAATTGGACCTGTTACAGTTTTATTATAAGTATAGATGTATCGAAGGCTTTTTTGTAATCAATAAATGCAATGTATAGGGGTCTTCGTCGTTCTTGGTTCTCGCAGTAGGTATAGGTCGTGGGTAATCCAAAAGAAAGACGCTGCTGCCCGTCTTCTGATTTTCCCTCAGTCGCCTTGTATTGACATCCAACGGGAGGTGATGGGAGGGTGCTATTCTTACCCGGACACCCCACGGGAAAATAAAACTAGCCCTATTCTATTCTATTGCTAGTGGCTATTAATCGGGCCCGGTAACCAACGGAACGCACTTCGAACCAGCTATTTAACTTTCTTTAGACACTATCTAAAAACTTCACGGAATACATTTATAAGTTCCGTGGTTTATGTGAAAACTTTCGAAAACACTGTACCATTCTTATAATATAATTGATCACACGTCCTTGCGTTAGCTGTGAATAGATGAAAATAAATCTCTAATAATAGGTAGGTAATTCGAAATAAGATCACACGCGAAGTCGGTCTCATTTAGCGATCCGATATTTTTATTCGTAAAACTTTTTTCTGGTGATCTAGTAAAAATAGACATCCTAAAATAGATGACATACCTCTACCAACCCCTACCGGGAAAGGGCGCCATGTAGGTACTCATTCAGTGTAAGTATTACTAGGTGTAGGTAGTTTACTAGGTGGTAGGTCACTTGTGCAAGGAACCTTCCAGGTAGGTACCACCGCAGTGTCAGATATTCTGCCGCCAAGCAGCAGTTTGTAAGCATTGCTGTGTTCCAGCGTGAAGGGCACTGTAGCTGGTAAAATTACCGGACACAAAGACTTAATATCTACAACGCGCTAGTGATTATTCTGGTATTGCTAGCGTCTATAGGCTGCGGTCAGGCGGGCCGCACGCTTGCTTGCCACCTTGGTTGTATAAAAAAAAAGTATATGAAATGTTATTTAATGGAAAACATTTATTGAAACTAAATATTTACAGTTTATTTACAAACATGTACACTTAAACTATGTAAAAAACTTCCTCAAAGTCGCCGCACTGGGAGGGAAGGGTACCTAAAAGACTGGCGGCATTACCCCTTTGTATAGCCGAGCTTATACGTTGGCAGAAAAAGCTACCAGCCAGGTCTCCTGAGACTTCAATAAGTTTGGATAAAATTTCTTTCACCAAACCGTGCGAAATTGAAATATTATTTGGTTCTGTTATGTATTGGTAGGTATTGGTAATTAAGTGTAAGCCAACAACAGCAACAAAGCTAGCCGCACGCCGCCGGCGGCATTCGATTGCTACTGGAATTTATTTCAACTGGGAAATAGGTCAAGTGGTGCTACGTATCGCGGTGAAGGTTCTCTATACGTTTTATTGGATAAATACCTCGCTCTTGAATGTACTAGTGACCTTTCTCCCTGATGGTCAGCAGTTCATATTTACATACTTAATAAAATATATTTGACGAGACCGTTTGTTACTACTAGAGTAAGACACCCTGGCCGCTACTCAGTAGGGCGTGGGTTCGATTCCCACCTTGTGTCTAGTGTTATTTATCTATTAAAATATGTATTTAAATAAGTATATAAGTAAGTAGGTATTATTATCAGTCTTGTGGTTGCCATGGTGGTGGAGCCACACGCTCTGCCTAGTTTGGGATCAGATAACCTCATGTCTGGAATTGTTCCAGGATATTATTATTATAAAATGTAGCAGAAATATTAACCACCACCAACATTATGTACGAAATCATCATTCATCATCATCATTAGCAGCCGATAGACGTCCACTGCTGAACAAAGGCCTCCCCTTTAGAAGGGGGGAGGGGGGATTGCCATGATCCCCACGCTTGGCAGGTGGCTTGGGGTACGAGATTGCTTACGTCTAATACGAGTACATTGTACGCACCACAACAGTAAAGGATTAGTGATGATGCAATCGGGGTTGAAAGAGCACAATAAATTACACTTATTAAAAGCCTATTCTTTCTAGCCGATGCACTAATTATCTTACTTCTAAGACTATCAACTATAATTGTGCTAACCTTAGTAAGATCTACACAGTTACGATAAGCGATTTGTACCCGCAATAACTGAGGGTAGGAACTATATTTTATTCAGCGCGATGGGGCTGGGGAGAGGCATTTTCTGCTCTCCTCGGGACGTGTTCTACCCGGTGCTGGAGAGACTGGCCGATTAAGGCCACCAGGTTTTAGTGGATAAAAATCCCATTATAACCAGGGATTGCGACCTTGAAGGTTTCTTCCCCGACAGCAAAAAGATACGTTCGTGTTTGCGCAAACGAATAATGAGCTATAAAACATTTGTGGTCACCCCGATATACGTTACCTGTTATAACTTAGATCTATGGTTGTAACCCACATACGTTTATATTAGGCCGCCTAATAATGGGAAAAGAGAGAGATACCCTTTATTCTACGAAACAAACCCTTTTCTTTGGGCTTGTGATACCCAAACAACAAAGGCCCGGAACAAAACCAAATCAATTAAACCCAGGGTCGGAACCCTTGCTCATTGTATTCTTTCATCCACTAGATTAACAAAGTAATTCTGTAAATTACTCCGAGGTCCGTGAGTAAACGACACCATTTTTAACGGGCTTCAAAAAATTAGGAGATATTCACCGGTCTTATTTTAATCAAAATCCAATTTAGACAATGGTATCCTTGAGGAATTGAGGGGTCTCCTCGAATATATCTATAGCGGTCTTGATGTTATCAGCAACAATTGAGGCATTCTTTCATTCAGAAACAGAATCATTTGTTGAAGTGAACCTGAAGAAAAAGATCACAGATTGATACCGAAATTACTTAATACTAAGTATTTCACCATTAACACGTTCGCAGCGGCACTGTTTTTTATTTTTTCCATTCCTGTGGTACGGTACGTTTAAGACCTCGTATGAAAACTATCATAATGGCGGTACGAGGCTTACTGGACCCCATAACATTTAAAAAATTTAAACATTTTTTTGTTTAAATCTAAAAATACTATATGATTTTTATTAACTACTAGCTGTAGCCCGCGGCTTCGCCCGCGTTGACTTTGTTACTCAAACGTGTTTTGAATTATGGATCGGGGTTTTATAAAATATTGTTTACACTAATGTTGTCTTTTAATTACGCGAATGCTACATATTGAAATCAAGTTTGATTAGTAGTAGTAGTTAGTAGTGTTGAAGAGTAGTTACTCTTATGGATTTAATTGCGGTTTCTTGTAGATTTTACTATCCCGACGTTTCTAATGCTTTGCAGCATTAGAAACGTCGGTACAGTCCTCCTGTGACCATGGGGTCACAGGAGGACTGAGATGTTGAACGCCCTTATTGTCACAATTATGCCGGTGCACCCTCAGGTCTTCGTAGTTATTATTGTGGGTCCGATCTTCGGATGATCGATTTCAATATTGTTTACACTTTTATTAACCCTGATCAAGGAATCATGTATGTAGCCTGTATTTCTTTTTATGTAAGCTATCATAGCTCCTATTTCTTAAATGTTTAATACTTTATTTATAAAAACCATGACTGCAACTGCGCTGTTAACATTAAATACAACAAAAACAAACTGTTCATATTTTACAATTCCATTTAAAAACTTATGAGGTTGTTAAGTGGAATCCATTTGGTAATCCCAATTTCCAGAATTTTTTGAAAATTAGTTCATTCACTGAGTTTCGTTACCATAGTTGCATTATAGCATTAAACGGAGATCTTTCTTCACGCAAACTTTAGGGATCTTTCGAACAATGCCGGAAACGGTTTCATAGATTCTTGTATGCAATACATAAAATATGTCGTGTGACTGTAGGAATAAAATATTTTTTGGACTGCAATTTAACGCTTTTAGGGGTTAATTTAAAAACATGTCATCAAAGCAAAGTGTCATCAGTGCAGCTTAATTTTTTTTCGCGTTTCATGCTAAAAACTTCTCAATTTCTTATGATGAGTAGACTGACAAAAGTTTCGTGTCGAAGAAAAAAAAACTGTAGCTGCATTATAGCCTAAATGAAAATTCTTTTGCATCCAAACTTTGAAATCATTAATTGACCTTAGGGGTTGTTTTTCGATGAAAGCCGGAAACAGGTTTCTTAGATTCTTATGTGCAATACATAAAATAAATCTTGTGACCGTAGGGTAAAAAAAACATGATTTGGACCCCAATTAAACCCTTTTAGGGGTTAATTAAAAACATGTTTTTTTTACAAATGGGTTTATTTAATTTGATGAATGCATCAGTGCAGCATGTTTTTTTTTCCGCATACATACTCAAAAATTGTGCTAAAACCCCGTCAAGGGTTGATTTTCAAAACAAATGTATTAGACGTGTTTCTCAACTTCTTTTGATGAGCACACATTTAAAAGTATGGTACTGAAATCATTCGCACAAATCTCTTGTGATTTTCATTAATGTATTTTATTTTTTTCTCTTCGTTTACTTAAGTATGTACTTAATGTTAACTTAATCTTTTTCTAATTTTAAATATAATTTTTGCTAATGTTAGTTGGTAAATGCTGTGCATACCTGTTATTGGTGTACATATAGGAATTGTGCTTACCGTAATATTTTAAAATTAATGTTTGATATGTATACTGGTGGTGTGCCTTAATAATAAATAATAAATAAATAATAAATAGCACACTGACAAACTTTCGTGTCCATGTGCTCAAAAATATTTTGTTGCAAACTTTGTATTTGAGCCACTTAAGGGTTGATTTTACAAAAATGCTCAAAATTAGTTTGTTTAATTGTTGTGTTGAGTTTATTTACTGAGTTTCGTTACTCTAGCTGCATCATAGCATGACATGGAAAACCTTCTTTGTGCAAACTTGCCAACCCCTTGATATGACCTTAGGGGTTGTTTTTCGAAAAATGCTGGAAATAGGTTTCTTAGATTCTTGTGTGCAATATATAAACTAAGTCTTATGACTGTAGGTCGAGAAACATTTTTTGGACCCCAATTGGACCCCTTTAGGAGTTGATTTTCAAAAAATTATTATTTGCACTTGGATTAATTTGATTAATGTATTCGCAAAGTTTCAGAAATGCAGTATAAATATTTTTTTTTGCGTTTCATACTCAAAAACCATGCTTAAATCCCTACAAGGGTCGATTTTCAAAAAGTATGACACGTGTTTCTATATTTCTTTTGTTTAGTAGACTGACAAAGTTTCATGTCCGTGTGACGAAAATTTTTTTTTTCATACAAACTATGGGAGCCCATTTGACCCACTTAGGTATGGAATTTCGAAAAATCCGTTCTTATTGTTCACCTAGACTATTTGAATAATGTTGGTTCCAAATTGTACGTTATATAGTTTTTGCTGTATCGTGATTCCTAAAAAACACCCTGCTCTTTTATTAATATAGATAGATAGATGAATTGATTGACCAAAACCTTAAAGCGTACATCCGAGGATTAGTGTATTTAGAATCTGTAGGTAAAAGAAAGTGAGAGGCCTTATGAACCTCGTACTACACTTAGTGAGGGAAGTTTTACAGAGATTTTAGTGATGGGAAACAAAAATATCGGTAATTGTTTTTTTAACTATTTTGTCTACCTCACGGCTAGACAATTCGCCGTAACATCCAGCACACTTTCTCATCTTCAAACATCTCCTGAGATGATGTGTTTGTTTATTTGATGCTGTTTCTAAAAATAATGTACTGTCTGCCTGAACGCGGTAAACTCACTTCCAAGCGGATTTTCATACGGCTTACACCAAATGATTGGGTGATTCAAGAGTATGATTTGTGTAGATAATTAATTAATTATTGAAATTCCTACGGGATCAAAGAATCCGACAAAAAACTAGCTTAAATAAATAAGTATTTATATTTTTAAAGATAAAATATATTTTGAGAGTATGTTCTTCAAACTGAGAGATGAGAGCGGAAGTATAATACACGCTTCTCGCGGCCGGCGCATGCAAAACACTGGTCATGTGCGACTGCCGCTGTGCGGTAAGAGTTCGGCGGGGTACGGAGATTTGTAAGCCCCGTTTCGCACTGTCATAAAATTTTATTTCTTCAGTGCGGTACGTGGTCAAAGTGACCCCGTATTAAAGTAGGTAAACCACTGTATTCTGTTTTCAATAGGGCTCATATATTTATCTCTTTCCTACAATATATCAAATAAATACATGTTACGGCCTCCGCACGACAGTGAAATCTATGTTTTTCTTAGCCGCACCGCAAGGGAGACACATACGAGGCGTATTAGACCTCGTTCCGCATTGAACGTGATAATAGTTTAAAAAAGTAGAGTAATTAGTTGTAAGTACGTTGGTTCGTTGGTGGTAGAAGTTGGTGCTAAATAAATGCAGTACGCTAACAACAGAATCGACTGCCTTGGACGAACTTCATTATTAATATATTTTTTTATTATTTTGTCAACCCTCGGCCGCTTGAAGGAACAGGGATATAAATTTTATACCTATGTCTGTCTGTGGCATCATAGCTCCTAAACAAATTGACGGACTTACCTAAATATTACATAATAATATAATAAGTAATTAAATACTTACCTGCTGTTTGAACCATTAGTGGAAAAAAGTTAAATCTATAGAAAACAAATGAAATAATAGAATTAATATCCCCCGAGGCAATTATAAGTTGTAAAGGCCTGTTTACATCGCCGTGGGCTCTAGTCACCTCTGGCCATCCGTCCACTTATCCTCGCCAACACATGTCTGCTCACGTGGCAACCTCCTGAATTATTTATAACACACTAGAACAATCCCCTTGGTATCAGATTCACTTCCATCTAGTCTAAGAGCTTGCGGTTATATTATGATTTCAATACCCTCCTAATTATCCTACTTATTACTTAAAAATTACTACATTCTTATCTATGTTGAAATGAAACTACTTTTACGGATTAAAGTAAAATCTAAAATAAACCGCGATTTAATCCGTAAAAGTAGTTTTATTTTAATACTAGCTGACCCACGCAGCTCCGCCTGCGCTCTTTTTACGTTAACTAAACTTAATAACAGACATTCGCATTGAATACATAACCTCCTTTTTATAGTCGGTTAAAACTGGGACCCACTTTTTACTTGCTCTCCGAAGCACGGACCCGTTTAGTTCAAATGTTCAATTCAAAACCCATCTATTTATTGACCTTACCTAACGTTGCTTAACCCGATCGATTACAAAACCTTGATAACAACTCTCTATGAGTGTTCCCTTTCTAATATTTATTATATTATAAAGAAAAATTGATAAAATCGGACCAAGCGTATAACCAAGTACCCATTTTGACTTTAATCCCCTCTCCCAAAAGAACCGTGCTAGATTACGGGATAAAAAGTATCCTATGTCCTACCTCGTAGTAAGATCTCAAATCATGCCAAGTTTCATTTGAATCCATTCAGTAGTTTCGGCGTGATGCTCAGCCGTGATACAGACAGACAGACAGACAGACAGACAGACAGACAAAAATAAAAAATAATACATTTTCGGCCTCAGTATCGGTTATAGAATGCCCACCAAATATAATTTTCAAAATATCTTCAATGTACAGAATTGGACCTGTTACAGTTTTATTATAAGTATAGATTAGGTCCTTACATATGAAATTAGCGTTTTGTCGTACTGACCACTTTGATCTGAAATATCTCCTCTTTGGTTAAGAATTCCAAATTCAAATTTATAAATTCATTTAGCTGGTACATTTGAGTTTTGAAAACAGTCATTCATTTGTTTTTTTCCTCATTATTTTTAGTGTTCCATACCTAAAAGGTAAAAAGGAACCCTTATGGTCTGACTTCGTCTGGCTGCACACCTAGATATATTTCAGGAACGACTGATGCTGTTGAAACTTGGAATAGTTTTAGATCTTACTTACCCAACCTCATCGCAAAAGAAAAAAAAAATATTTTTTTCCTTTTTTTATAATGGGGGTCGAAATGGGTCATTAAAATTTCAAAGTGATACTACTATATCGAGTGGGGTATCATATGAAAGGGCTTCATTTGCACATCTCAAAACAGATTTTTATTTTGGCTTATGTGACGATAATTAAAAATGTCAACCCTCCTCCCCAACTTATCTCCGAAGTTTTACAGGAAAAATAAAATGATATTTTTAACTAGTACAGTTTTTTAGTAAACCTAAAAAACTTTCGACAAACAACCATAGTTTTGCGGTTTGGTTTTTTCACTATCTGAGGTGTTACATGAACACTAAAATAACATTAACCTACCAAAGATAGTATGGAACCCACGGCGCGCAAGTCCGACTCGCACTTGACCGATATTTTTTTCTTTGGCGTCGCTTATTACCGCACAATGAAAAACATGAAATATCTTCAACGCCCTAGGCGAATGGTTCCGTAAGTGGCTCATCGATGTGAACCCGGCAAAGAGCGCCGCGGTGTTCTTTTCCCGGGGTACCATCAGATCCCCCACTGCGGGCCATCACAGTCGTCGTTTAGGTCCGATCACCCTCTATGGGCGTCCCATCCCCTGGACCAGAAAGGTCAAATATCTAGGCGTCACCCTAGACTCCCACATGTCATTGGGACCGCATATACGGTCAGTACGCAACCGAGCGGTCTTCGTCCTCGGTCGGCTCTACCCCATGATCTGCAGGCGGAGTAAACTGTCGCTTAGGAATAAGTTGACACTTTACAAAACCTGCATCCGTCCCATCCTAGCTTACGCCAGTGCCGTATTTGCACACGCGGCTCCCGTTCACATCAATAGCCTCCAGGTTATTCAAAACCGATTCCTTCGACATGCCGTCGGTGCCCCGTGGTACATGCGGAATGTCGACCTTCATTCTGACTTCGGTTTAGTCCCTATCCGCAAATTTTTCAAAGAAATGTCCGAACATTACTTTGAAAAAGCGTGCGTCCACCCAAACCCGCTAATCGGCGCCGCTGCCGACTACACCCCCGACCCCGACCCTGGTCCTGGTCCCTCAGATCGTCGAACTGCCGTACATCGCCGCCGTCCGCGGCATGTACTGCTCGACCCACCCGACCCGATGTCCGTCCTCCTGGACCATGACACTACACCAGCACCAACACCAACACCGACAACGACGTCACGAGTCGTAAACACACCTACACACAGACACCGGTCTCGCCGGCGAGGCCGAAGGGTCGTACGCATGCGACCTCGACATGCATCCCCTCGCTGAGTTTCTTGCCGGTTCTTCTCAGCGGGGGCGCGTTGTGAACCGGTGGTAAACTCACTCTCTAAGCGGCAGCCCAAGCCGAGGCCGTGCCTCACTGAGGTGCTCTTGAGCTAGTCGCTACCTTTCTGGCTGGAGCGCTTAAAGCGCTCGCCCTCTTGTCCGGTGAAGCTGTAATGGCCATCTGCGGCCAACAGTTAGTACTGTTGGCCTCGTACTCGTAAATATACAGATATTTAATTTTTTTTTTTGTAGTAGCAGTCTCCTACAAAAAAAAATGAAATATCTGTATATTTACGAGTACGAGCTCTACCGTGGCACCAGTAACAGCTCGAATGATTAATTATGTGTACGGCGCTGGTGTCGCAAAGCAACGGTACGTTTTTGGTTTCAACGTTTTCGTTCTGGAAATTTCGTGGACGGTCGGAGACCAAAGTGGAAAATGAATAATTAAAGGCTATTGTGGAAGCGGATCCATCACAAAGCACTTCAGAGATAGCTGCAGGCTTCGGCAGGTAAGTGATAAAACTGTATTAATCCACTTGAAGCAAATCGGGAAAGTAAAAAAACTTGAACGATGGGTACCTCATGAATTGAGCGAATCGAACTTGCAAACACGCGTCGACTACTGTGGTACTTTGCTCAACCGACACAATAATGAAGGGATTTTAAATCAAATCATTACTTAAAGTGGATACTGTACGATAATCGGAAGCGCTCGTCGCAATGGCTGAACCCTGGAGACCCAGCCAAATCCTGCCCTAAACGCAAATTGACTCAGAAAAAGTTACTTGTGAGTGTTTGGTGGACTAGCGCCGGTGTCGTTCACTACAGCATTCTAAAATCTGGCCAAACGATTACGGCAGATATCTATTGTCAGCAACTGCAAACCATGAAGGAAGAACTAGCTGCTAAACAACCGAGATTGGTCAATCGCTCTAGGCCACTGCTGCTTCACGACAACGTAAGACCACACACTGCACAACAAACAACTACTAAGTTAGATGAGCTACAATTGGAATGTCTGCGACATCCACCGTACTCCCCGGACCTTGCTCCAACAGATTACCATTTTTTCCGGACTTTGAACAACTTCTTACAAGGAATAAAATTCAACTCCGATGCGGCAGTCTAAACCACCTTCAAAGAGTTTATTGATTCTCGCCCCCATGGCTTTTTTAGTAACGGGATCAATGAACTACCTATGAGATAGCAAAAGTACATAGATAACAACGATGCATACTTTGATTAATTAAATATATTTTACAAAAAGAAATTGGTACTTTACATTCCTCCCGAACAAAACGTCAATTTCATATGGTAAGGACCTAATAATTTTACTGATAATATAGTGGTTTATTTTATATTTTTTTCTTTTCCGGCATTTCGAATACATTGCAGCATCCATGGTCACGTGAGGACTGAGATGTTGAACTTCCTTATGTCACCAATCCCCTATCTCTTAGTTATTATTGTCGATCTGAACTACGTAGAAAGAGTATAAAATATATTGAGGCTGTGCAGTGTTTTGGACTTAATTATATTTATCACCGGATCCCAAGCCAGTGGTAACACCCAACCATATTCTTTATTGAAGTAAGGACATTTTTTGATAGCCTCACGAATCATCCTTGGTAGGAATCCTATCTATGTTCACAGATTCTGGGTATTTACTAATACACACTAAGAAATAATTTTACTTAACTTTCAATAAGAAATTTCGGTAAGGTGTTGTGGTTGCGAAAATACACACAACTATAGACAGTATATATTATTATAACGTTTCAATGTTTTAATATATTAGCTTGATATAAAAAATATAAAATGATAATTATTGTCTAAAAGTTGTTTACTTTATAATATGTTCATAGTTGATTAGGATTTTACTTAAAATACATGTGTTCATTTTATTACACAACAAAAGTTCAAATCAGCAAGAAATATGGTTACTTTATAAAAAAATTAAAATAGCGTCTGCCTCTTGGCGTATTCAAGGGATCGCTTCAAGAATCAAGGCAGAGATATTTTCAGGAAATGTGTGAACTGAATACATTATTTTCAGATTACACTCTACGCCCGACAACTTTTTTAATTTTATCTACATCCGTTCGTGCAGAGGTAATACCATAGAGAATATTATTATAAACAGAAGGGTAATCGCTACATTCAGCAAGCTATAAACCTACTTGTTAATATACATTTACAAGTATACTTATCATGTTTATTATAAGTACGTGGTGTACTCTATTTTTTGTTTAATAACATGTTAATCTCTATCTTCTACACCTGTTTTGGTGGATTTTTTTACTAGACAGTTGATATTTGTTTTGAAGATATAAAAGCGTATAGTGGAAATTGTCACAATTTCTGTTCACCGTTCGTAGAATTAATTGTTGAATTGTTTAGTTACACTAGCTACAGAAAGTAATTCAGAATCACCTGTATAAAGTATGTACCTTTTTGGAGGGGCACAACCGGGGTATTTAGAAACCCTTCTTACCCACTAAAACCATCGTGGCCAGCGTGTCGAAAACACATGAGAGGGGACACCAGGGCTCTCCGGTGGGATCTGCACCACGAGCCCCGCTTTTGAGCCCGCCGGGAATCTGACACGCTGCTCACCGGGACGAGGGTCGCAAACCCGCCGCTGTCGGAGTCACCCGTAGCTAATAGATGTTAATATTTTGCTCAGGACTCCGTGGCCCAGACGTGTTAGAGCTTTGATGTACCGATTGTAATCGAACTTTTATTAATTATCCATTTTATTATTCGATACCCATTATTCAGCATTCACAAAGTTCTTTAATATCGGAGTTTTGTTCGAAACAAAATTACCTTCTAATTAAATATTCATTAATTATTTGCTTTTATATCAAATCAATGCGTAATTACTTTTACTTACAAAGAAAAGAGATGGTAAAGCTTTACGAGGAGTTTGTGCTGGCAGCATGAGCAGCGATGCAGCACTTCCTCACCTCTTTTAGCAGCACAGCGATTAATTTCTTTTTATCAACTTGTAAGTCTTTCTCGTTGCTATAATAAGTGGGGTCCATAGGCTGTGGTGATTGCTTACCATCAGGCCAGTGAGCTTTTGTTTTGAAGTGACTGAATAATAGGTATGTTTGTCGGCCCATCAGCCCTTAAAGATAATCTGATATTGCTAATCCATTCATGTACAATACTTCTACTAATATCGATTTAGGCGTTTATTGAATTAAATATTTACAGTTTTGCTAATTGTTAATATTTTTTACTAAAACACAAAAAAATTGTAGTATTTATCATCATGATCATCAGCAGTCGAAAGACGTTTACTGCTGAACAAAGGCCTCCTCCTTAGAAGGGAGGGGTTGCCATAATCCCCACTCTTGGCAGGCGTCTTGGGGATCGCAGTAGGTAATCCAATAGAAAGACGCTGCTGCCCGGCTTTTGGTTTTCCCTTAGTCGCATCTTACGGACACCTAACGGGAGGAGACGGGAGGGTGCTATTCTTACCTGGAAATCCCACGGGTAGTTCAGGTCAACATAAAAGTAGGAAACGAAAGTCTCATAGTGAAATTCGTACGCGTTCGTCTCTAAATGATCGGCCGGAGCCGGCTATCGGTTTTCCATGTATACCTATATACCCTCAGGGTTTCATTCTGACCTATTTTGTATGCGTATTTCTCTCAAAATCCTATCTATTTCCATCAACATACTTAAAGTTACGACCCAAATTAAACTTATTTGTCTGCAAATTCTTGTGAGTGAGGTCCAAGTGTCGATGAAACTAATGTAGGCTATATGTCTTGCTCTGGGACCTAGACGTAGCTATTATACCCAGACACAGCAATTTGTTAGCTACGCAATATTAGTTTCTCTTTAATGCGTTTTTATATAGCTTAATGAAGATGTAGTGAGACGTTTGATTGTAGCATTGCACTATCGCTCGTCATCTGAGACATTCGTTATTAAGTCACATGAGCATTTCCAGCAGACATGGGAAATACTTAAGGCGTAAATAAATTTAGGGTAACGTATAAAAAGGTCATGATTCATACAAAATGTATAACTTTTTGGTACCGTCAGACCAAAAGGGATTACAATTTGCGCTTCATGGTCGTATACTTGCTTTTTATGCAAAATGTAAACAAATACTCATTGAAGTGTTCCAGCGTGGAGTACACTGTCGGCACCTGGAAAAGCCCAGACTTCAGGTGACGAGCGACAGTACTATGCAACTGTCGTTAGTACAGAAATCTATATAATAAGAGAATATAAGTCGTATACACTCAGCTATTAATTTAGGTTTCGTCGCGCTTTGGTAACTTTTTAGTATTTTAATGTAATCAGTAGCACAATGCCAACTTTTTAAAACCACCATACGTTAGGTCGCACCTTGCCTACTTTTTTTATTTTTGCGCCAGTTATCTGTGGGTCATTGACGTCTAGCTGAAAAGCAGCTTTGTATTTACGTATCACGCACATGCTGAGCTAGACCTTTTTTTAAAACTGTATCTAAATGGCAACGTTTAGAAAGTATATACTTATAAGGTCGTAGATACTTATAACTATATGTATAGTATATTCAAGAATCAGAACTCGTGTCACATCATCAAACGAATGCCTATTTGCGGCGTGGCGTGGGCGCACGTATTTGCTGAAATTGTTTACGTCACGTATTGATTATTTTTAAAATATAACCAGTGGTTTTTTATTAATAATTTTTAACTGTCATGTCGAAGACATGGAAATCAATAGTTAAAATGTGTTTTATTACTTATTTCTAGCCTCTCTAGCCTATTTTTAACAGACTTCAAAATAAGGAGGAAATTCTCACTTTTCCCCCCTAGGGGGGATTTTTAAGGGGAATTTGTGGAATAAGCCGTTTTCGGTACCGAAAATAAAATAAAAAATCTTTATTACTGTTATTCAGACGAACTTACATAGTAACACAATTTTTACAAATATGTTTCGATAAAGTTGTGTACTTATTATCTATTTCTTCTTAAATATTAAGTTCATGTTTTAATAGCGGTCGCCTCTGCGGCGTAGGCCTCCCCTAAATCCCTCCAAATTTCTCTCTAGTCTGGTCCATCCACACCTTTGCTTAAGTATATCTCTCCATCTCTTTCTTTGCCTCCCTCGTTTCCTCTTTCCTTGTAGAATTTCCTAAATTCCCTTCCATTCTGTCACTTTCTTAGTCTGACTGGGGCCTTACTATGAGCTCATAAAGCAGGCCAGTTTAACATGAAAAGTGATCTGTGTACTTACCATGAGCGCACTAATTAGCAGGCCACCCAGATATTACGTCACACAAACAGTTGAGTGGTCACGTGACAATATCATTGTCACGATAATTAGTGCACTCATGGTAGGTACTGTAAGACAGGTCACGTTTCGTGTTAATTTAGGATAAATTATACTGCAAAAGTTCATGGTTCTGTTCTTATCTAACCTACTTAGGTGACCTGTCCTATTCCTTTTTAATACATCTAATTTCTCTATTACATCTGTTAACTGTTTTCTTTCTTATACTTACTCGTACATTCCTTTCTTTATCCATTTCAGTACTTAGTAAGTTGTTATAAGCCGGCGTTCATTGTATGTGCTCGCGATGTTATATAAAAACATGGCATATGAAAGGCACTTGTACAGTCGTCCTCATGTTCCGTGGCTTCAAACTTATAATTAGTGCGACACGTAGCTGCCACAAGTTGGGCCAACTCCACCGCGCGCGTCTGCAGACTTGTTATCAACTTGTTTACAGGTTGCGAAATTGTTGCACACACTCGTATGCACGTTAAATTATTATATTTGAATAAATATTTGAATATATTTTTTATTTGTTTGTGAGTAGTTTCCTACAGTTACTTACACTTCCCAAAACCAGTCTTTTTGCGCGTAGATCATTTTGTTATTAAGACTTTTTGCGCGTAGGTCGTTCTGCTTTTCGGTGGTTCTGATTATGTGTCCTTTTGATATGGAACCGTGTGCAGTAAAGTAATTCAGGCAGGCAGGCATAGCACGGCATTGTAAGTATGTCGTCACTATGACGCTATGTTTTCATTATCATAATCATCATCAACAGCCGAAATACCTCCCCTTTCAAACGCCACAATGAACGCAACATGAAAAATAATGTCTTTTTTATAGAATTTAAACGAGTGCCATTGTTTTAACATTAGTTTGGTAAACATACAGATGGGTGGGTGCTGAAACAATACGCTTAGCGAACAAAGCTTTTAACGTGTACCTGCAGTTGCCATAAACACACTTCTAATGCTTTATGTTCTTGAATGGATGACAGATGAATAGCAACAATGCATTTTAAGATCTTATAACTAAAACCACTTATACTGAGGTGGATTAATGATGTAAAACTACATTGATTAAAAATTATTATTGTTATTGTGCCTTTCTAAAGGTGCTGTCAATAGGAGATAAGGGAATAGGAGATATATGCCTAACCACTACGAGCTACGGTTTAAATTTTTGGAGGAATCATTTGAAGAATAATTTGTTTGTTTATGATACCACGGCAGCAAGGATTCTGCTGCGCGCTTTCTCTGATTGACACTGTTGTTGGGCCACGAAAATATTGCTACGCTCTTGAGAAGTAATTTTCATGAGATTGTTTAAGTTTATTTTTATGAATTTAATATAATGTGATTCATTAAAAAATATCCATCTGGTTTCTAGTCAACACTTTAGCTTTTTTAACCAACTCTGTATCATTCGTCACTAACTGCACTTATAACGAGTATTATGGTTTCATTCTTTGTCAAATCAATACAAAGAGCAGAGATAATAACAGTAACATCAACCTGACCGATCCGACCACAGCAGTCAACCTTTCATAAGATCAGCCATCTACGCACAGATAGTATAGTGCACTAGTGCTTGCATAGACGCAGGTGCACTCTTTGACTAACTATCCGATGGGACGAATGGCTGACACAACGACGCTTTGGCCATCGCCGTAGTGGCTAGACATCCTGGCCGTCTAGTGGTTAGGCACCCTGGCCGTCTAGTGGTTAGACACCCTTCCCGTCTAGTGGTTAGTCACCCTGGCTATCCAGTGGTTAGACATCCTGGCCGTCTCGTGTTAGTCACCCTGGCCGTCTAGTGGTTAGACATCCTGGCCGTCTGGCCATCTAATGGGTACCCGGGCTGTCTGGCTGTCTAGTAGTTAGACACCCTGGCCGTTACTCGCTAAAGCTGGTCTAAGTAGTAAAATGTCTGATGCTGGCGCTGGAAATGGAGAAAAAATAATTTCGACTGGCCGTCTAGTGGTTAGATCCTGGTCATCTTGTGAGTAGACACTCCGGCCGTCTGGCCGTCTAGTGGTTAGATACCCTGGTCGATGCTCGCTAAGGCCGGTCTAAGTATTAAAATGATTTATGATGACAGAAAAAAATGATTGATGATGACAGAAAAAAATGATTTGACCGTTCTTTTCGTGGCCTTAAGGTTAAACAATAGCTCAAATACGCGTCATGTCATCCACAGTACGCGAAAGGTGCCTTAGGGTGAAGTTTAATTATACCCTTTGCATGATAAGGGTCGGGATATTAAAATATATTGGCCCTTTGTTGAGTGACAAGTAGATACATGTGATGTTCGCTATATTGGCATGTTTGCCTCGCGTAGTGAGGGTGACGTAGCAGTGTAGTAGACACAACAGCGTCAGCCTTATCTGGGTACCTGGACACGAAGGCGTCGAGGATAATGAGAAGGCAGACAGACTAGCGAGGGCCGGCTCACAGAGACATTTGGTTGGCCCCGAACCATTTGTAGGGATTCCGTATGGAACATATCACCAAGCATTATATGCACATGCTAGGAACGAACACATGAAGGAATGGAGGGCAGCGTCAGGCTTAAACCACTCCAAAGCGTTCTCTAGCACAAGGGTAGACTGTGGGGTTAAATTATTAAACCTAAGCAGATCACAAATAAGGCACCTAATAGGTGCACTCACGGGACATTTTGGTACCAATGAGCACCTTCACAGAATGATGCTAAGTACTATTGATACTTGCAGATTTCGTAAAGGTGGAAAAGAGTCAATGCGACACATATTGTGTGGCTGCGACGCTCTTGCGAGACGTAGGTTGGGTCATCTGGGAGTAGCATATCCTAGACCAGATGATTATGTACAGCTTCAGGCTGGTGCAATCGTTGCGTAGCTGAGGGAACTCTTCGACACGCCAGCTACAGAGTAAGGGCTAGGGCCTGCACAATGGATCCAACTGGGTCGAAGTGCGTTCCGGTGGTTTACCGGGCCCGATTCTTAGCCACCAACAATAGAATAGAATAGAGGGTGATGTAATATGGGGATACCGTACCAATAACACTGGTCAGATAAGATGAGCAAATTTATTTGTTTTTTTTAAATGGGACTATTCCCACCATTCATTCCCACCACTGTGACTCCTGTCAGCCAGGATGTCATTGCAGCTTGCAGATTCTGAGAGCTAAGTTTAGTTCTTCGGCGAATCTCCTCATTCTGGAGTTTATCACGCAAAGAAACTCCGAACATGGTTCTCCCCATAGTCTGTTGTGTGACTGAGGTTCTGTAGTTCTGTTCTTTACTTACAATTAAATGAATAAACGTTAATGTTATGGATTTAATATCCTTTTGCTTGCTTGCTTAGCTTGAGAAATTGTATGATATGGAAAACTATAAGTGTGGGTATAGCTTCTGAAAATGACATAACTCGTTCATTATTTGCAGTTGTCTGTACCTATTACATAATAATATACTACTGCGTCAGAAGGAGTCATTTAACACTGAATTTATTATGATTTTATGATGTTAATGACGTTTTAGCTTACGGAAGTGGAGGGTTATGAATCACCTTAACGCGCAGGACGCCGCCGCCGGAACACGGATCACGAAATATATGAGGGAGACTGGTTCACAGGTCGTACCTACGTGTACCTGGTTATATCTACTGGGGTTTGACTAAATTAAATATTTACCGTTATTTTCTTTTCATTTAATGTTTAAATCACAATATCACGTGACTCAGACACAAATTATTAGATATGTCATTAAATCTCTCTTTATGTATGTCGTAACCCACTAATCTTCGATTGAGTCGCTTCGAACTTATCACTATCGCTGCTTTACCTACCCCACTAATCCCCCCATTTGAATGTTAATTTCCTCCACGTTTGATAGTTATCCTCGAATAATCTCAAGATAAGTACTTAGAACCTTCGTAAACAAAATCTATTATTTGAGGAAACAGCCCTCATAACTTCACCTGTTACTCCGAGATTCTATAAGCGGTATGTAGATAATACTTTCACGATATTATCATGTGATAAAGTAACTGTATTCCTAGACCATCTTAACTCCATCAATCCAAAAATTCAATTCACAATGGAGTTAGAGTCTAATAACTCACTAGCTTAGCGAACCGAGCGGTTTCGCCCGTAATGTTTAAATCTAAAAGGACGTACTTAAGTATATATCTATACTTATAATAAAACTGTAACAGGTCCAATTCTGTACATTGAAGATATTTTGAAAATTATGTTTGGAGGGCATTCTATAACCAATACTAAAGCCAAAAATGTAATATTTTTTATTTTTGTCTGTCTGTCTGTCTGTATCTCGGCTGAGCATCACGCCGAAACTACTGGATGGATTGAAACGAAACTTGGCATGATTTGAGTTAATACTCCGAGGTAGGACATAGGATACTTTTTATCCCGACATTCGGTACGGTTCCCTTGGGAGAGGGGACTAAAGTCAAAATGTGTACTTGGTTATACGCTTACTCCGATTTTAACAATTTTTCATTATAATTATAATAAATATTTGTAAAGGAACACTCATAGACAGTTGTTAACAATGTTTGGAAATCGATCAGGTTAAGCAACTTTAGGTAAGGTCATTAAATAGATGGGTGACCGTTTAACGCCATTTGAATGATATGTCTCCGTGCTTCGGAGGGCACTTGCCCTCCGAAAAAAATACTCGGACTAGTAATAAACATATTATAAACTAGCTGACCCACGCAACTCCGCCCGCGCTGTGTTTACGTTAACTAAACTTTCAATAATATACATTCGCATAGAATACAAAACCTCCTTTTTTAAAGTCGGTTAAAAACTTGGACCCACTTTGTACTTACAAACACAGCGCGGGCGGAGTTGCGTGGGTCAGCTAGTTTATAATATGTTTATTACGATGTATGTTGTGTGTTGAGCGTCCCGTACAGTAAAATAACGTCATCCCTTATGGCTGGGGTTAGAGCGAGTGAGCGTCTCAGTCATGCGTTGATGTCACGCACCGTGTTGTGACTTCTTGGCGCCAGGTTAATGTGATTTAATTTTATTTTTATTTTTTAGATAGTTTATAAGTTTATTGATTTGAATTGTTGTTGTGCGTGCACACTTTCTTCCATTTGTCTTGATAGCTTTAAGTTAAAGTATTAAATATTCTTACCTAATTAGTATAAATAAGTTAAGTATTGTTTCTAGTTACCTTGGGTTGCGTTCGTGGGGTCACCTTGGGCTTGCCCCTGAAAACCAGCGCTGTGTTGTGGCTTGTTCCTCAACAAAGCATTAAGCTGAGTGGGAGCCCTGTTTCACACAGACGACGTGCATACAATACTGTTATTAAATTATTTGTGTTTTGTATTATTTGTCTGTGTGAAATAAAATTTATTCTATTCTATAAATTTAGTTTCAAAACTTAACTTTAACTATTCGAAAGGTGAAAACTACAATGGTGGAAATTTTGCAACAAAATGTATTGCGTAGTTCAGACGTAAGCGAACAAACTGTCAGACAATTTAGAATAGCTTGTTTGTTTGTGTTTAGAAATGACATATGTATATAGACTAGTGTGCACGCAGTGCCCAGTGATTAATTATTTAATTACTATTGGCGAAAGGCGTCATAACAGCCACATGGCGCGTCATATATTAGCTTTATTTGAAAAAATAACTATTAAATTTTAGTTTATTTAACTTTTTTATGCTTTCGAATATAATTTTATGTTCAGCTAATTCAATTTCGAACCCCAGCTCGCACCTCTGATTTATTTAACTAATCATGTGGGAATCGTATTTGTGCGATTAATAGCTTTCGGTGAAGGAAAACATCGTGAGGAAACCTGCATGTCTGAGAAAGCCTAACTAGCTTTCGAACGACCTGTGAAATCCGCCAACCCGCACTTGGCCAGCGTGGTGGACTATGGCCTAAGCCCCTTCATCTTGAGGAGAGGCCCGTGCCCAACAGTGGGACAAAAACAAAGGCTGGTCTTATTGCTATTATTTTATTACATCATTCAATTTGAATTTTCAAAAATGATCCAGCAAAAGTGTTTTAGGGTTCCGTACCAAAATAGTAAAAACTGAACCCGTTTGGTTTGAATTACTCTCTCTGTTTTTTCAGCATTTAGGTACTATTTGATTGCTAACGTTTATTAATTGTAATCCTTTTAAACATTGCTTTTTAACCTCATCGCAGATGAAACCAAAGGTGTTTTTGGAACGAAGTTCCTTATCCGGGAAAAAACGTCCGAAACGTAAGATTATTATTATTAATTCTTCTTTTCGTGTCGACATGATAACATCAAATTTCATCGGCCCAATAAGAAGCTACATCCACCGCTCTTTGGTTTGCCTGGAGAAAATCCTCCCCAGTGCAGGTAGTTGGGCACGCGGGGCAGACGGAAAGATGCGCCATGGTCTGTTGGGCTACACCACACTTGCAGCTGATATTGGTGCTACTTGTGTACCCCCATACATTTAGGTTGTACTGGCATCGACCAACCTGGGATCGCAACCTATTTAAACTTTTCCAAGTAGGTCATGACTCCTTGAAACCTGGTGACAGATCTGAGTATTATTATTTATGTGGAACCATGTGATCATTATTACTACTTTAGTTAGACGGCAACACGTGTAGTGCAGTGTCGTCCAGTGTCGTTCGGTGTGGTTCGGTGTGGTTCCACATCGTGCCACACCATGCCACCCGAATAATTATTTTCTTTATACCTCGAATATAACTTAAAATTAATATTTTTATAATAAGGAACTTCGTTCCTATCCGGTGTCCCACGACATCACACGGTATTTTTTTTTCTTTTAATTCTATCTGAAATGGGACAACAGAATTTTATAGTAAGACCTACTAGTAAGAAGTAAAAAGAGGACTACATAGATCATCTGGAGTATCATCAGAAAGGACTTTTTATGTTACGTGTTTTTTCAATTATAATTTTAAAATATAAATGAAATACCGATGACCCCTTCATCACCGAAGTTTGTGGAAGAATACAACTACAAAACCTACAGTTGATAAATGTTTATGTACGTAAATACTACAAAGACTAAAAAAGTGTTTCTAAGCAGCACACTTTTAGATAATGATGTCCAAAAAACGTACGGAGCCCTCGGTGCGCGAGTCCGACTCGCACACGCCGCCGTCTGTATAACATATTTGTATTTTAAAACTATTCGCACGCCACATTCCACTCCATATAACATAAATGATGGATTAGAATCGACAGATTGTGTTAATGTAATCCACTTAGTCTACGTGCAAAACAGCAATCCCGTAACGTCAGAAAACTATGTGCTACGTGAAAATTAGGACTTTTGGCTCATAGGTTGAAATAGCACTAGAACTAATTTAGAGAGTCTAGTAAGTAATTAGCATTAGGACTAATTTAAGCAGCTCAGGAGTGTAGTAATTATCTGAATGTGGCTCTACATAGAACCTTCGGGTATGCTAAATTTCCAAATAAAGGCTAATTATGTAATAACAAGTGTAAGGTCACGTTTACGAAATGTTACTAGGTGGTGGTCCCTTGTGCAAGCGATGCTCCAGGTAGGTAGGTACTACCGAAGTGTCAGTTATTCCGACGCCAATTAGTAGTAGTGTATAATATTTCTAAGTTCCGGTGTGAAGTCTTGCTGTAGCTAGTGAAATTACCGGCAGTAATTTCACTATAATATTCTGGGATAATCCACACACGGTCATCTAATCCCAAACTAGGCAGAGCCTGTCTATGGAAACCAGACTAATACTTTTGTAAATACATACTAAAATAGATAAAACACGTAGACACTCGGTGAAAGTCGAACTCATGACCTATGGAGTAGCGGCCAGGGTGTCTAACCACTAGACCAACAGGTCGGCACAGTCTGTGACAACCATGAAGCTTAGAGACCAAAAATGGAGTCCACACTCCAAATACTTGATTGAGGCATACGCTATCCCTTTCATTGAGGTCGGATCTCTCTTTCTAAGAGGTCCGATGTGTGGTCCATGTTATAATAGAAATTACCCGAGAAATGGATACCCTAATATAGAAATGTTCTACTTTAATATCAAAAGATTGTTTTGCACAATCATGTCTATTAAAAAATTGTTTGATACTGTTCTGCGAGTTCGATTAGATTAATGGTCTATTGTGTTTTCGCCAATTGTACTCAAATGCAATTTTAAATACCGATTTTAAGGGTTCGTATTTTATGGCAACATTGGCGCTTATTGTCAGCATGAAACTGTCTGTCATTTAAATCGATCCAACATTTTAAATACCATAATTTCACGTTAAAGTGAATTAAAATTATAAGAATGGTGATAAAATGTGTAGTACTTGGTTGCAAAAATATTTTGTACCCCGTATATAATACCGAATATCACTCGTAAGTCCGATTTGTTCAATAATGTACCTACCGATAATCCCTTTGCATTATGCACCATATTTTCGATCAGTTCTTCTTTCGATAGGCACATAACACGTTTTCAGTTCGTTTGTTAGTATTGGGTTTTAAGTTTCTATTAATTTGTAGTTGAATTATTTAATTTAATATATTTTACATTGTTTTCATAGAGTAACCATGGTAAAGATTTTTTGAAGTTTTTCCGTTTTGGGGATTTTTTTTTACCGCCACTTTATGATAAAAATAAACGATGTAGGCATTTAGTTCAAAGGATTGATATGGAAAAAATATTGTATGTTCAATTGTGTATGTAGTTTTTTTAACATATTATATACATATTATTAAAATCATATTTATTCTTGTCGCCTCCTAGTCCTGTCGCGTCTAGTAGCCTCCGTGGCGCAGTGGGAAACCGCTTGCTTGCATACCGGGGGTCGCAGGTTCGCATCCTGCAGGGAGCAACAACTTTGTGTAGTTGTTCCTTACTGGCTAGGACAATGCAGGCCGGTCATCTGATTGTAAAGTAAGATGATCCATGCGTCGGATAGGCATATAAAAAGTCGGTCCTGCGCCTGACCTCTCCCCGGTCGTGTCGATCTTCCGTATCACTGAATTGTGAGAGGTAAAAGGAAGAATAAGTGCACTTGTGTCTACGCAAGCATTTGTGCACTGGCTGATGGCTGATCTTGCGAAAAATTGGCCGCTGTGGTCGTATCGGCGAGAGTACCTATATCATTCTATAAATATACATGCTGTTTTATTTACCCCTGGTCAATATTAATACAATTTTTATTTTTTTTGTAGATTTCCTAAAGATATTGAGCGAAAGAATATATGACTATCCATTGTCCCATTCGAAAAGAAATGTTATGAAGCTGCAATGATCTGCAGTGGGTCCAATGGAAAACTAAATTTACCGCAAATGCTTTTTCTATCGTCTAATGTGTGGGTTACAAGTTATTTGCATATAATGGAAATTGCTATTCAATATCTTGTGATTGATCGGAAATCGTTAAACGTACTGAATAAATGATCTTGTAATACAATTTTTTTTTATCATTACTTCATATGCTTTTATTTTCACAACCATTAGCTTATTATTTATTTATCACTTGATTGTCTGTAAAGTAAGATGCTCCATTCGTCAGATGGGTATGTAAAATGTTGGCCCTGCGCCTGGTCTCTCAACGGTCGTATCGGTTTTTCGTCCCGTCGTATTTTGAGAGGTAAACGGAAGAGAGAGAGTGCACTATAATATCGTTCGCGTAGACTGCTGCTCGTTCAAAATATCGCCCACTGTGGTCGTATCGGCCAGAAGGAGGACCTTATTTATTTATCATCTGTTTCCCAATCTACCACAGTTTGTTCTTCTCGTTCACAGTTCTTCCGTATTTGGACTGCTCCAACCCATAATCAGACTGATTAAGCAACTAGACATATTTAATCGGTTTAAACTTATAGCATAAACAAGCCAAGTAAGTCGTATTATGCGACGAAGTTAAAAAGATGTCCTGATTTTTCATGATACATCAAGGTTGCCCTCTTAGAAAGGGAATTCCGACCTCAATGAAAGGGATAGCGTTGACCTCAGTCATGTATTTGGGAGTGTTTTCTCCACTTTGACCTATAGCTTCATGGTGACAACAGGCGTCACAGTCTGTGCCGACCATAGTCTATGCGTATAAGCGAGTCGTGTAGAGAGCGTTCGCAGCTTGAAACTCGGTCTCGAATTGGTCGGCTCGTGTTCCGTCGTGCTCGGCTCGTCTAGGGTAGACGCACTTTTATAATATGTGATTTGTAAGATTTACTTTTGTACAGATTTTTATTAATCAGAAATACTTCTCATTGAAGCTTCAGTGATAGGCGTCCTCAAACTCAAATTAGTGCGTAAATGCTGTCGTAGTCTGGCAAAAGATGGCGTTAATTATATGCGTTATTCCATGAAATGGAGGTACTTCCGCAGTCTAATTGAAAAAAAAACTTTATTCAGACAAATGAATAACAGCATATTGCTTACAATTGTTTGCTCTCACACATTAGTCACCTTATGTTGTGGAAGACAAGCTCTCACATAGGTGCAAATCACTTTATTAAATGAGAATATAGAAAAAGTAATAATATTAAACTTAACATATAAAAATAAAATAAAAACTATATGAACACAAAAATCCGAAAAAGTAATTTGATTTCAATATATGAACACAATTAAAAGTTGTAAGTACTTATAAGTATATGACTTAAATATGCTTGTGTGTGTATGTGTATAAATTTATTTTTAATACATTCATCAGGCATTTACTTGGCTAGATATGTTGGTATACACCGAGACATTAGCTAAACCTTGAATTGCTCTTAGTTTGATGGAAAGGGAGAGGGAGGGCCTTCTTCTGTGTAGGACACAGAAGAAGGCCCTCCCTCTCCCTCGCCTTGAAAGGAGAGAAGATAATTAAAATAATAAAACCTAATATAATAAGCCTAGCAAATGGTATTATTTAAGATTTCGACAACATGTCTTAATGCTAAATAGTTCATTTTGGGATAAAGCCGTGAAGGTACGCCGTGTCTAGTCAACCCAGCCATTAAATAGTTCAATGCGTTAAGTGCTAATGATAGTTAAATTGAATCCAAGTTCTAAGACCTTTATAATTGTTTTAATTAAATTAACATTCATAAATTCATTTGGTATTGATCGTTATACTTGTAGGTAGGCAATTATTATCATTACATATCTAGAGCTCGGTAGGTAGGTAGGTATGTACGGTCGCGGTCACGAACGCATGATCACCGTTAGGACGATAATCGCTTGCACGAGCCGCCCGGCACAATACAGGGGTGGGGGGTGAGCGCTTGTTACGTCATTCAAACGATTTTGATTAAACACTAGTACAGCGTTGGAGACCACGATAGTACCTATACATTCTTGTGTTCCGGTTTAAAGGACACTTTCAACATCATCATCAGTAACAGCCAAAAGTCGTCCACTGCTGAAAAAAAAGGACTCCCCCTTAGAAGGGAGTGGTTGAGGAAAGGACACTTTAGCTGAATTAGAAATTACTGGGCTCAACAGACTTAGTAACAGATGTTTCAGGATTGGAGCGGCAGTGTTATATAACTGTCTAGGCGTTATAATTATAGGTGTTATATACACAACAGGCAAACGTCTCTCGTATTGTTCTAAATAACATAAATGGCGAACAATTCGCCATAGTGATGAAATAACATTATGCTGATTTACGTGTTTTGATTTTTCTTTTCCAATATATGTATAAGCGCTATCTTCCATTGAATAACAGTCGCGGAGTTCAGAGTGCGCTAGTGGCTTTTTGATTTCAATTTATGCAAAGCTTAAAAACGTACTGTTGAATGTTGGTTATTCAGAAAGTTTAAAAATGCAAATGTACAAGATAGCAATGCGGCCCAACGTGTTTCAAAATTGCGAATGTAAAAGTTAGGAATGCGGCCCAACAATTTGAAAAACAATTTTTTTTGTGCATTTAGTTCACTCGGCGTCTGGTGTCGTCGTGGCAGTTCTTCCCAGTATATGTAGATGTCCCTACTATACGGGATTAAATAGAAAAAAAAAACACTCAGGGACAGCTTTGCATGAAATATTTATTCAGACAAAAAAAATAAACAGGCCAAAAAGAAAAATCAAAAAAGCTTTTAATGGTTTTTAACCAAATTCAAAAAAGGAGGAGGTTCTCAATTCGACTGTATATATATTTTTTTTCTATGTATGTTCGCGCCTTTGATTATATATACGTCTAGATAGTACGTTCGATGTTCAAACACTTGACCGCGAAATGTCGACCAAAACATGAAATTGGTCGACTTGGTTGTTTAGTGTCACTTGAACTGTACCGATGGTTTGTGCTCGCAAAAAAATATCATTATGCCGAATTGTGTAATCAGATCGTGAAAATGTTAATTAAGTAAAATTAATAAAGATTCTAACTTAATTTTCCATTGATAAGTCTTAAGATTCTGTGAAGGATTATTATACAAACTCGATTGTTTTTTATGATAATTTGTACATTGTCCGAGTAGACTGGTGTTGCTAGGTAATAATGGGGGAATATATCTTAAGTCTGGGGTAATTTTTCTTTTAGCTGAAATAAAATCAAATAAACGTGCATAAATACGTAGACAGTGACCAACACATTAAATAAATCAATAAAAATAATTTTAATTATATTTTTTTAGGTCAATTAATTGCTTTTATAGTGGTACTTAGAAGTATTTTTTCATTCTGGTGATGAGGCAAGTAAGACGTTCGCCTGATAGTAAGCGACACGTCTGCCTATGTTTTTTTAGGGGGCTGAGGGGCCAGGGGATTAAAATGTGTAACAATGAAAAACGATAGAAATACTGACCGATATGTTTTTGCATATTATTTTTGTTTTCCGCAATCTATCTTATTGTACCTATCTACTGAAGATACAATAAAATACAATAAGATGCATTATGATGCAATAAGATGTAATAAGACGCAGTAAGACGCGGTAAGATCCGGAAAGATGCGGTAAGACGCAGTAAGACGCGACAAGACGCGGTAATAAGCGGTAAGATGCGGTAAGACGCGGTAAGTCGCGGTAATAAGCGATAAGACGCGGCAAGATGCAGTAAGAGGCGGTAAGACGCGGTAATACGCGGTAAGATGCGGTAAGATGCTGTAAGACGCTGTAATAAGCGTTAAAAAGCGGTAAGACGCGGTAAGACTCGGTAAGATGCAGTAAGACACGGTAAGATGCGGTAAGACGTGGTAAGATGCGGTAAAACGCGGTAAGACGCGGTAAGATGCGGTAAAATGCGGTAAGACGTGGTTGGACACAATGACATGCAATTAGACACAATAAGACGCATTGACACGCAATGACACGCAACGAAACGCAACGACACGCAATCACACGCAATGACACGCAATGTCACGCAATGACACGCAATCACACGCAATGACACGCAATAACACCATAAGTCATAATAAGACCAAGTCTCGAATGACACTAGGAATCCATCCAGCCTATATTCCTATTTTTGGGAAAAATATTTATAACTGGAGATCCCCAAACACGCACACAACCACAAATGACGCGAGTGTACAACGAGGCCTGCACGCACACACCAATATGAGGCTGCTACGCCCAGTGACGTAACATTACAAGACTACTAGACATCTAGACGTATATATAATCAAAGGTTCGCGAATAACTCTGGCAATTATGAACCGATTTGAAAAAATCTTTCTTCCGTCCATTCTTTAATCCGTTAATTGGGTCCCATAAAAAAATTATTGCTTACGAATAAGTAGTTCCTGAAAAAACAAGAACAAGAAAGTGACTGCGCAGGAGAACTGCAGGAATGCCTATATAGATGACTTTATGTCGGTTTTTACGGACAAAAATGGTCATAACTCTGGCAAATATTTACCAATTTCAATGATTATTTTTGTTCGAAAGATTAAACCACTGTAATGAATCTGTATGAATTTTATCACAACCGGCTAAGAACTTACTGGAGGACCATGAACGATGTGGGGGAATTTATCTGGTAAAAACCATAAAACTGAGGTTCTCCATTACATTACTCTGACAAATATGAACCGATCCTGTTACCACCTTTTCCTGATCATCATCAGACCCTGGTGAAGGTTACCGTTTTATTTAATATCATCGGATTTACATATGTTCTAAATTTCAGATCATTCAGACTAATAGAAGTAATGAAAAATGTCTATTGTATACAAAATATCCCTACCTCGACTCGTTGGCGAATTGCGATCTAACTGTGGCAAAAATAAACAAGGCTGTATGGTATGAGTACCTTTGCCTGTCTTTCGGCGAGGTGTAATAAAAATACCATATGTTCACAGAATATTTACGATTTTGTTTGTAACTAAAGTTTGTAGTATGCCCGAAAGGTTATAAAAAGTTAAATTTTATTGTTGTTCGTATTTTTAATGTTGTAGTGATGTTGAGATATACTATCTTGTCGGCATAGTGATTTTATCCCAATTGGTTGTTGATCGTAGTATCTCTTAGTTCGGTTGTTATCGATTGTTTGATTGTTAAGTTAAAGTGCGAGGACTTCGTAAAGTGTAAATATACTTTAAAAACCAGTCAAGTGCTAGTCGGACTCACGCACCGAGCATTTCATATTATCTTTGGACGTATTAAAGTTATTTTACTATACGTCTAACGCCTCAGATAGCAAAAAAAACAAACCGCAAAACTAAGTTTGTTAGTCGAGGTTTTTTTAGGATTACTAAAAAACTGTACTATTTAGAAAGATCATTTTATTTTTCCTGTAAAATATAGATAGACATGTATTACCCATAATTATTTCAGATTTTTCCCTTCACAAACTTCGGAGATAAGGGGGGGGGGGGGGGGAACGGTATTTTTTTGACATTTTTGATTATCAGCCAAAAACTGAGTGACATAAACCAAAATAAAAATCTGTTTTGAGATGTGCAAATGAAGCCCTTTCATATGATACCCCACTCAATATAGTAGTCTCACTTTGAAATTTTGATGACCCATTTCGACCCCCATTATAAAAAAAATAAAAGGAAAAATATATTTTTTTCATTTGCGATGGAGTTGGGTAATTAAGATCTAAAACTATTCCAAGTTTCAATTTGATAGCCTCAGTGGTTCCTGAAATATATAGGTTTGTGACAGACAGACAGACAGACAGACAGACGAAGTCAGACCATAAGGGTTCCTTTTTTACTTTTTAGGTATGGAACCCTAAAAACATTGAACCAACTTCAATATCACTGAAAAGTATAAAATAAATATTATTGAAATTCGTGCCAAATATACACAGCAGGTACGCTAAAACCAACTTCTATAATATTTAAATTATTTCAGTGATATTGAAGTCGGTTTAATTTTTTTTTAATCGATTTTGTATGTTTCTGTTTAATAGTGTGACACAAACAAGCCCATTTGGACGGAAGAAATTTTCAAAGAAAAAACTAAAAATCATATTTTTCACTAATTTCATGACATCAACAAATAGGTCATCATCATCAGCAGTCGAAAGACGTTCACTTTTGAACAAAGGCCTCCCCCTTAGAAGGGAGGGGTTGCCATAATCCTCACGCTTGACAGGCGCCTTGGGGATCACATTATAGGTGGTAGGTAGTCCAATAGAAAGACGCCGCTGCTCGTCTTTTTGTTTTCCCTTAATCGCCTCTTGGACACCCAAGGGGAGCAGATAGGAGGGTGCCATTCTTTCCCGGACACCCTACGGTTATTTACTTAAGAATTTTAAGGTAGGAATGTGTTTACAAAGACGACGGTACATATACGTAATACGTAGATGTTGTTAACGTCTGTTGTTATTTTCATCAGCGTCATGATGTAAATTACCTACTCGATCACGATATATCAATAACTTGCTAAGTTTTTGTTTGAACCAGTACACGGTGCGCCACACAATAGGTAAGCTTACGATCATTTATCATTTGAGATTTTGCGTTCATTCTTATTTTGAAGATTGCATTCTTATTTTAAAGTAAATTTTGTGAAAATTACATTGTGCGATGGTGACACTTTCTGTAAAGGACACTGCGAAAGTGATAGTTTCTGTAAAGAACACTTTTAGAAAGTGAAATTTTGCGACAGTGATACTTTCGGAAAGGGACACTTTATGAAAAGTTCCATGAGAAAATAATTCGCAAAACACCCCTTTCCCAAATTGTTCCTTTCACAAAGAGCCATTAATTTAAACGTTGCAGAAACATATTACTTTTTAATCAATGTTTCATTAGCCCGACTTTTTGCCCTAGAAATTGGCAACAAGCCACTGCTCTCAATAATACTTTCTGATATACGTTGAGTGTTCAAATGAAAAAGTGTGATAATTGACAAAATAGGCATTAATTAAAACACGTATTCATTACGCCAAAAGTTTATTTCAAATTACATTTAAAACCATTAAATTACTTATATTCACAATATTACATGTTTTATACCTTAATATCACACACTTAATAATTTAGTCTTTAAAATAATTATATTCGTTGGATCTCCTAGCGATGTAATAGGTACTAGATTCAAAAGAAGACTTAAATTTTAAGCTAAAGCACTATAAAATACATTTCTGAAAAACATTTTATAATACTTAATAGTATATTTTGTATCATCAATGTTATAGAATACAGTCAAAATTAATATTGGAATATCATTAAAATATTGGATGCAAAGATTTAGATGATAATACGGTACAAATCAATGTTCAATTTGTAAGGCAATAAATGTTCTTTTATTTTTTACTTTTACTTTACTTTACAAATATGTGTATGATGTAAAGTTTTTGTGTCAGTGAGTTTTTTAATAGGAAAATGACAGACGACATCCATAGTTGAAAGTAGATTAATATTAATTTCGACCGCACAGCTAAATTTGACGGTTTGACTGTCCATTAAATAAAGGCTCGCATTGTAATCGTTAGAAATTTATAAGATTTTAATTGTTACCAATCATTTCTTAATGATAGCCAACTTGACGGGCCCGTTGGTCTAGTGGTTAGACACCCTGTCCGCTAACCGATGGGTCGTGGGTTCGATTCCCACCAAGTGTCTGGGTGTTATTTATCTATCTATTTAAGTATGTATTTACAAAAAAAAAAGTAGTATCAGTTGTCTGGTTTCCATAGTACAGGCTCTGCCTAGTTTGGGATCAGATGACCGTGTGTGGATTGTCCCAAGATATTATTATTATTATGATTTTTTATAACACGGGCTTTTACACCCGGACTTTTAAAAGGCTTGCGTGGGGACGAATCCAACACGTAGAGGCCTGTTGAGAGAAGTTAATGGCAGGTATGGAACACACCTGTCAGGATCAACTGCTGGAAATAAGATATAAACAGCAATTAGCTCTGACAGGTGTAGGGACTATTGTAAGTATGTGGAAAGATTTCTAGATTTTATTAATGAGCATTTGGTGGACTGAATACTGGGCTATTGCAATAGGCCGGGGTCACTTGCCATAATTAGTGTACTAATTATATTTTGGCAAGCGGTGACTTGCCACCCACTAGATGGGCTCTCCATATAGCCGTCAGAAGACGACGGAGTGCAACACCGGTGTGAGTGGCTCAGGGGTGTCGAGAGGTGTGCTGCGCTTTCTCCGTGGTTACTCGCGGCGTTATGTTATTATTATTATTATTAAACTTATAGAAATAAGACTAATTTCGCAACTCATCCCAAAAACTGTGAGCCAGGATCCTCAGTGGTCACCAGTGAAGACCCTAAGGTTTGACCTTTGGCGAATCTTGAGGAAACATTAAATAGTATTGAAGCCAACAATTTTAATCAGAAAGGAGTAAGTAGTTGAAAAGCACAGAAGTCTAAATAATAGACTCCAGTGTTCGAAGATAATTCCACTTCTCTTTGGTAAGTTAATAACGTACCTAAATATCGCATCAAATAAAGTTCTTTAAACATATCACCCTTTATCTATAGACGGGCTTGGCTTCAAGTATATTTGCTAGGTCCCGTGTAATATCGGCGAGCTATTTCCATTTGCGCCTGACAGAACACTCCGTTACAGAGAATCACCTGACAGTAAAACCCAATAACACTGCTGTCCCTAACCATTGAGGCAGAATTATTTATTTTTAATACAAATATATGGCTCCATGTCCCGAAATTGGGTCCCGAAGCTTCGATTACTGCCAAGTGTTCCAATCCGTTTGAGAACATAAAAAAGAAACTCTTAACCTTGGGAACGAAATGGACAAATTTCACGCTGGCTTGAATAAAGCATTGAGAAATTAAATGCCTTAGACAGAGGCTGTGCAGATTAATTGAGTTTTCGATTAGATCGAATATTCTGTAAGAATAGTTTCTTCCAATATTATTTTTTTATAAGAGTGTTAGTGCACAGGCTGTTCAAATTAGAAAAGCCAGACTCTTGAACTCCACCGCACAAAAATTTGCAGCCAAGTAAAAAAGGCTATCTTGGAGTAGCCTGTGGTGGTTAAACAAGTCCCCAGTGGTCTTATGAGTCGCTTTGCGAACAAATAAGTAACTATTGTCAGTCTCTCTTCGCTGAATCGAGGTCCAATATACGATTGAAATGAGTTTAAGAGATATGTTCCAACAGGATTACCCATTCACCATCAACCACCATGTGGAATAACAGACGGCCAATTGTTTATGATAAGTAAAAAAATCTTATTATTTTAACTTTATATACACAAATCCTCAATAGTTATACATTGGTAGATGAGGAAAAATATGCATCAAGTATGCAGTAATGTACACGACTCAGTTAACTTAATAATAATCTGTAGAGTCATCAGTTGTCCTTTTCTAGGTAAAAAAGTATACACCATTAATTCAATTAATAGTTTAAGTGACGTCACTATCCTCCATCTTGTAATGACTATAAATCAATTTTTCATTATTATTGCAAACGGCCGAAGTGACACTGTTTTTATCGTTTACGGAGACTGTCATTTTCTTCGGAGTCTCTTGCCTCCACCTCTCGCTGCAGAGGCTCGTGGTCTCCGTACCATAGTAGCTGCATCGCCTGCTTCGGTTGAGCCTGTTCCGTCGGTCCTGGATCTCTGACCGGACCCTGACGAGGTGGGTGCCCTCGGAGGTGTGGTTCACCATCGTCTCCCGGATGCTGGAATGTTCGCGGTACCTGTTCTTCTTGCTCATGACCTTGCCGCAGCAGAGCGTCTCGGTAAAAGCAATTCTGTATCTGCGTAAGAATATTAGAATTAGTAATCTCTACCTTTGCTACAATAATACTCGTCTTCGGATTTAAAGTGGTCACTATGGATGATTTTGAGTGATGTCTATAAATATGCTTAGTTGTCCTTGAACTAGCTAATCCCATAAAGCCGCCTACCTACGTTACGTCTTCCGGTTCGTGGTCGCCACTCGAGAACATTTCTTTCCCATCGATTATCGATTCACACTCACTTGCAGATTCATACCAGTGACACGATCTAGTTTAACTCGGTCTTTTTAAAATTCCAAACGAGATCCATTGTTTATAATGATATGTTGGCCAAAATGAAATCCAAATTATGTTTGTTGCATGTTCTTAAACATATAAATGTAAAACTTAAATTTATTTAAAACTTAAACACTACAAAATCAGCTTTAAATCATTAGCAGATTATCTGAAACTATAACATATCGAAATCAGACAACGCGTTTACATTGCATTGTTATTTTTGTAACCAGTTTTAAGTCATCGCACTGATCTATTAATGTACAAATAATAAATCAATGATGTTGGCTGTCTACCGGAAATCGTGTAGCTTTGTATAGATGACAGTTCCAGAGTCGGATCAATAGTTTCAGGAATTTCCGCACGCAAACGAAGTTTGCTACTGTATAATATTAGTATGGATGGCACCCGACACCATCTGTTTGCTAGAAGTATTGAACTAGGAAAGTTATATTTTCTACATCCACCCTTGGCAGGGCAGGATACCACCAAAATGTATTCAGGTCCTCAACATTACAAAGTAAGACATTGTTGGATGAACTAATTTATGCTCCGCTGTAAGATATCAAAGAAAATTTTGAATGACTAATGTGCAAAGTTGGTGCTATATTTTAGGATTACGAGAATTCTGGAATTGAATATAAATCATTAAGAGTGAACCCTAGTCAAGATTTTCATTCTTAATTATAAAATGTCTTGTTAAGCCGTCGACCCCATTAATTGTTGTTGTCGCTATTTTATATTGTAAAAGTTTACGACCAACCAGCTGCAACCTTCGATTGATTTGTGAATTGTATTTTAACACGAATAGCAATCATAGCGTTGTGGGCTATGCATTGATACTTTATAAATGTATTGTAGTATAATAAAATAAAAAGTAGTTTTTCGTCGAGTTGACATTATGCTAAGCGGGCATTTTGTGTCAAAACCTTGTTGACTATACTTTAGCTTACTATAACTCCGATTTTACAACGTTTGTTGAAAATAAGTTTTAACGTACATTCTGGGCGTACGAGTATGTACTCGTACATACATCTATACTATATTATAAAGAGGTAGGCCTTTTTTGCGTGACTGACTCAACACCGCAGAGCCGAAACTACCAAAGCTAAGACTACAAAATTTGGACAGGAGGTTCATTTTATGGCTTAACCAATCAATAAGAAAGGATTTTTGGAAATTCGAACTCCAAGGGTGTGAAATAGGGGTTGAAAGTTTGTATGGGAAGGGTGTAAGAACATTGTCTTTTAACTTGAAATTTTGCACTTAGACTCTTTAACGAAAATAATACAATACGTGTGTCAGCATTTTTCATAATTCGTCAGTTAAGGGTGTAATATGAACTAAAAGAGGGTACGCCTTTTTCGCGTGACTGACTCATCAACGCAGAGCCGAAACTACCGAAGTTAAGACTACAAAATTTGAACAGGAGGTTCATTTTATAGCCTAGAGAACCAATTGTGGATTTGTGGAAAATGGAACTCTTAAGTGTGTAAAATAAAGGTTTAAAGTTTGTATATGGTGGGTGTAAAAACATTGTATTTTGACTTGAATTTGTGTACTTAGACTCTTTACTAAAAATAATCAAACACGTGTATCAGCATTTATCATAATTCGTTAGTTAAGGGTGTAAATAAAGTTATATTATAAAGAGGTGGGTCTGTTTCGCGTGGGTGACTCAACACCGCAGAGACGAAACTGCCGAAGCTAGGACTACAAAATTTGGACAGGAGGTTCATTTTATGGATTAACCAATCAATAAGAAAGGATTTTTGGAAATTCGAACTCTAAGGGTGTGAAATAGGGGTTGAGAGTTTGTTTGGGATGGGTGTAAAAACAATGTCTTTTGACTTGAAATTTTGTACTTAGACCCTTTATCAAAAATAATAAGACACGTGTATCAGCGTTTTTCAGAATTCGTTAGTTAAGGTTGTAAAATAGAAGATGAAAGTTTGTATGGGATGGATGTAAAAACATTGTCTTTTGGCTACAAAATTTGTAATTAGACTCTTTAATAAAAAAAAATGTGCGTGCGTGGAGTCCCTCCGCGCGGAAGAAGTGAAACTTCATTCTCGCTCTGTCTCTTTCTATTCCACCTCACCGCGCAACGGAGTCAACGGAGTCAGCGGAATCAGCGGAGTCAGCGGAGTCAGCGGAGTCAGCGGAGTCAGCGGAATCAGCGGAGTCAGCGGAGTCAGCGGAGTCAACGGAGTCAACGGAGTCAACGGAGTCAACGGAGTCAACGAAGTCAACGGAGTCAACGAAGTCACTCACCCACTCACTCACCAATCACTCACCCACTCACTCACCCACTCACTCACCCACTCACTCACCCACTCACTCACCCACTCATCCACTCACCCACTCTTCCACTCACCCACTCACCCACTCACCCACTCACCCACTAACCCACTCACCCACTCACCCACTCACCCACTCACTCAGTGACGGCGTCACATGAGCGCTTTCATAACCTTAACAAATTTAACGCCCATCGCCTATCGTTTAACACCTATAATTTAACGCCTATCGCCAATCGTTTAACACCTATCACATAACGTCTAACGCGTTAAATGATAACATTTTTGGAAGTCGCATATGAAGGTTCACTTCAATAATAAGATACGTGTATCAGTGTTTTTCAGAATTCGTCAGTTAAGGGTGTAAAATCTTAATTTAAAAGCACCTTCATCTGAATTAAATTAAGGGATAAGATTTGTATTGTATGATAGGATACCAGCTAACAGTAAGGGATATAACATAATTGATACGGTTGTGGTGGATACGCGTGGTGTAGACACGGAAGACATTAGAGTTTTTTTAAACCAATTACAGTTTTTGAATTTATCAATACGTCAAGACTTCCACCTCATAGCCTCAAAATATAGGTAAGGAATCTAAATATTATAATTAGATGAATAATTTTAATCCCCTTAACATGTGCATGTGTGCAATGGGGTAAGATTACAGTTTAGATTATAAAAAATAATATTATCGAAACCATTATCCTCATTGGACCAGCTTGGTCAAACTATGCACATTTCTCGCATCTCTTTAATGCCTACAGACAGACCTTTAGCATCAGCAATTTCCGGTGAAAATTCTCATGTTATTACTATAGTATATATATATAACTATAGTATATACTATATACATACTACACTATATAACATAAACGAATTTCAAGGTATATGGTATCTATTCAGTAATTTTACTTTAATGATTTTATTCCTTCTTCATGTACAAAAACTATAGTCTAAGTTGATTTAATTCAAATTTTGGACTAGGATTATATAATAATTTTATGACAGTAGTTGGTTTCTGAAATAGTAACAGCTTAGTGGGCGAGCGCTTGCCTTGGAAACAAGGTGTGCTAGTTCGAACCCCGGCTCAAACCTCTGATTTCTTTATTTAATCGATTCGCATCATTGTGTGATTGTTACCAGCTTTCGGTGAAGAAAAACATCGTGAGGAAACCTGCATGTCTGAGAAAGTAGCTTTCGAATGACGTGTGATCCAACCCGCACTTGGCCAGCGTGGTGGACTATGGCCTAAGCTTCTACATTTTTAGACGAGGCCCGTGTCCAACAGTGGGACAAAAACAAGCGCTGGTAAAGAAAATAGGTTTCTATGGAGTAACCTAAAGTTTCTTGAACGTTCTATAGTTTGTATGTGCCACCTTACGGCAAGTTGTATTTTAATTTTATTGGATAGTTTCTCATAAGAGGCAAAATAGAGAATGAAACTTTGTAATTTGTCCAATTTACGTGAAACTTAGCTAATACTTTTGGTTAATACTCTTCAAAAAATTATTTACAACGCGTTATTTAAAATTCAATTTATAAGGGTGTTAAAAGAAATCCAAAAATGTCGTAGTTATGGCAAAATTGCTAGGGGAAATTTTATTTTACGAAAATCTACTGTAGGTACGGTAAGGTATTATTCTTTACACATATTATAATCTAAACATAGAATTTTGCCACCTGTGCGAAGCCGGGGCGAGCCGCTAGTAGGTACATATATTACAAGCACGTTTCGTGTTCAGCTTGCATTTCTATACATCCTATACTTGAGAGTCTCGGATATCAAGGGATGGCACATTAAATATCTGGTTTAACTAGTAACCTCCTAAAGATTTGAAATTCTATTCTTGAATAACAAAATATATTACTCTTAATCGTAATTAAACATATTTGCGTGTATATCAGGTTATTGTACATGGTGGCCTTATTTTGAAAACACTTGGAAAATAGAGTTATTAATCATACTACATCCAACATAACAAACTCTCTTTGAAACGTACCTATCACAAATGTAACGTTTTTAATCAATCATATTTCCTTAATTCAACCCTTCACTTGATGTAATTATGTACAAGTGTCGTAATTAGATCTAATAAGAAATGACGTTTACATTTTAAATTTGATAAACTTTTTTGAACCGCAGGGGAAACCTTCAAAAGGTCCCCGAGTCCTGTGGTGGTCAACCGTGGTATGTGGGATTCTTACTCACTAAAACCCCCGCGGCTGTCGCATCGGCACATAAGAGGAGACACCAGGGCTCTCCGGTGGGATCTGCACCAGAAGCCCCTCAGGCCCACACCCCGAACGTCCAGCGACTTCGAAGGATAATTTGACAACCTTGTGCTAACTATGTCCGTGCTCGTATACTATACAGTAGACATGAGATACGTACCTATGGCTCATAACATTGTACAGGATAGGGTTGACGGTCGCGGATATGTAGTAGAAGGCTCCAGCCACGTAGAACAGGTATTCATTGATGGTGTGGTAATGAGGTGACGCGGTGCCGTAGATGAAGAACAGCCGCTGGAAGTGGAACGGCGCCCAGCACACGAAGAACGCCACCACCACCGCAGCTGGGGATAAGACTCATATTGAAAGACAAAATTGACAGGCCAGTTGGTCTAAGAGTTAGATACCAGCCAGCTACTCTATACGTCGTGGGCTTCGATTCCTACAGGTGTCCCCAAAGCGGAAGTACACTTTGCTAAAGCGGCTGGGTAATTGACGGTTCCAGTATGCCACAGTATGATCACTAAACGCAAAAAAAAATATGGGACAAAGATAAGTTGGGACAAAGATATTATGGGTACAAAGCAAAAGAGAGCGTGAAAATTTCAGCTATGGTCCAGAAGGGGGCGTGATGTAAAAAAGGTTGGGAACCCCTGGACTAGATGGGTTATCCCTTGTGGAAAAGGTCGTAGATATCACTGGATCGATACATACACATACCCTTCGAAGTCCCATTATGCCTTTGGATATCTGTTTACATTTAGTTACGTTTTACATTGTAAATTCTCAAATTACAACACGTGGCGCAGCCCGTCCGCAAGGTCCACTCGGTTAGTAGAGGTTAAAATTGGATTGCATTGAAATTAAAATTAGTTTCCAGAGAACCCTACAGGACGATTGACGATTATCATACATTAATATTTTAATAAATTGGCATTATACCTACTACCGATTACTCACATAAAAATATTGTCAACTAAATGCGAAAGTAAGCACCGTGCGACGTAATCTTCTAATTTCATTGAAATGTAGACTTTTAATGTCTGATCGTAAAACTCCAGTTCCGAGGTTGTCCTGCATTAACAGGGTTAGCTTCACGATAAGCCGTCACGAAATTGCCAGCAAACTTGTCTATCAAAGTTTTTAATCACCTACACAGTAATTAATCTTTATACCATCTATAATGACTATCATAGTATTTAAAAGTCTTTTAAAAGGACTTAGCCCACACACTAGCTCAGGCTCCCGTCTTTTATCGCGTCTGACAGTGACAAACAGTCCCCGGCTTATATCAGCGACGGATAAAAGAACTGAGAGCTATGACTCAGCGGGAAAATAGTTTTAACAGCAAATTTTTTGCGCTTTACTTTCATATTGTTAATGTTTTCGTGACACAATTACAGCAGTACATCATCTACGTAAAACGTATCTAGTTCACATTTAATAGTCTTGTTTTCAGAACTCCAGAGCCACTAGCCAGGCCAGGGATCAAATATGTGACTATTAGTGATATCTGAAGATGAAAGTTTTTAACCAGTGTGTGTTGCCAATGATGACATATGGTACTGAAACGTGGTCCTTGCCTTTTGGAGAACTGTTGGCCTTTTAGAGAAGCTCAGTATCACACAACGAGCTATGGAGAGAGCTATGCTCGGAGTTTCTTTGCGCGACAGAATACGAAAAGTGGACATTCGCCGAAGAACTAAAGTCACCGATAGCTCTCAGAATCTGCAAGTTGAAGTGGCAATGGGCAGGCCACATCGCTCTAAGAACCGAAAACCGTTGGGGAAGAAAGGATCTCGAGTGGCGACCACGAACCGGAAGATGCAGCGTAGGCAGGCCTCCCACTAGGTGGACCGACGACATTGTTCGCGGCGCAGGCAACCGGTGGATGCAAATAGCAAATTGTCGTTCATTGTGGCGGTCTTAGGGGGAGGCCTTTGTTCAGCAGTGGACATCTTCCAGCTGGTGATGATGATTACGCAATGATACGCAGACTAAAACCTGTATTGTAAGAAATTGTCGTTTCTTCAAATGCCGTCTTTACATTAAGCCGTAAGGGCTAGATGTAGAAAATGTCTAGCAAAATATAAACGGTGACAACAAGCAGAGATAATGTCGAGCTGTAATTAACGAACAAGCGTCAAGCGTGAGCCGCGAGATACCGTCATGTCTGCGTGTCCTCTATAAACAAGTAACGGTCCGCGTCCACCTTTTTACGACACTTTAATCCTTCTCTTTTTAGTGCGATGTAGCTAAAAAGGGCCCATTTAATTCTATGGACGGATGGTTCTTACGGTTAAGGGTATTTAGGTTATAGACTTACAACTCATTGACTAGCTACCGCATTCGCAAACGTTATCGAGCGTTCATTTTAATTATGCCAGTGCCAAGCTTTTGGAGACGTTTATGCTTATGTTGCACTATCAGAGTTTAAAGTAATTATTGACTTCTAGTATCAAAATAATGTATAGTGAAAAGGCGAATGACTTTTTATGCCTTAGAAAGTCTCTTGCCGCAAAACCAAAATATTATAGAAATTATTTTCATATTTTTTTTACGATATTACGTATCCTGTATTTTATCTAAAAACTGTGAAAGGAGATGTTCCATTTTGGGCCAACACTATGTACACTACATGGAAAAATAGGAAAAACATAGGAGAGGTTCATAAAAATACTTATAAATGAATTTGAAGCAGAGTACAATTGTACATAAATAATAATAATAATAATAATATCCCGGGACAATTCACACACGGTCATCTGATCCCAAACTAGGCAGAGCCTGTACTATGGAAACCAGACAACTGATACTAATACATATATACTTTTTTTTTGTAAATACATACTTATATAGATAAAACACCCAGACACTTGGTTACTTGGTTACAAATGGTTACTTATGGAGTTATTTAGTATGTCCACCCTGTTTTTAGGGCAGCCATGACAGTTGCGTTTGACGTTGGTTTACTACTTGACAGTTAATGCTATAGGTGACGTTTCGTAATAGATTGTTTACGCGTGGAGTACATATTGTATTTCGGAGTTTTTAGTGATTATTTATGTTTACGGACATTCATTGACTGTTTCTTTCTTGCCCCGGGGTTTTACTGTATTGATTATCGCCTGTGATTTGGATTGGAATCCGTCCGTCAAATCCGATCCATCATATTATTGTGTAATGTTGCTACAGTAGTATTTTATTCTCTTTGGTGTTGCTCTACTTGACCAAGATATCTTAAATGTACAATAAAACGAAGCAATATTAAAAAAAGACTACATTATAAAACAGTTTCTATATTGCATAGTTATATATACATTTAGTGTACATGGTGTTGGCCCAGGCTCCATACATTTCTGGAACAACTCCTTTATTCTAATTAAAAAAAATATGGTTATTGTACTTCCATTGCATTACATTTATTTATCTATGGTTATTTCGTCGGTCATAGAGATGTAGAATGTAATAGAATAGGGATATCAGTCAGTATGGCCAAATCGCTTTAAATAGTATCGATATTTTTGTATAACATTATCAGATTCGATATATAGTAGTCATGGTCCAATAGGGCCAACATTGGGTCTGGAGGATCTAACAATACGTATCGCGGACGGCACCGGCGGCGGCGCGATTCTGAAGGACAAGGATTTTGGCCGTGAGTGGGTGCCATAATTTTTTTTACCGATTTTTAAGGACATAAATATCATAATCGAGTATAAATATAGTTTTTGATACGATTTCGATACTTGATATTTTATATCTAAGTATCTATATATGGAAATATTAAATATCGCCACGAACAATCAATATTTTTTATACATCAATATTTTTTATACATCAATATTTTTTTGTTGGTGGGCTATGTTTTTAGGGTGTATGCATGTAAGAATGAATCCAACTCGGATGGGCAGCGTTCGGGAAATTACGCGAAACCTTTTAGTCCGAAAGTACCTCAGTGCCCGAAGACGAAGGCTTTTAACCAGTGTGTGCTGCCAGTGATGACGTATGGTACTGACACGTGGTCCTTAATTACTGGCCTTTTAGAGAAGCTCTGAGTCACACAATGAGCAATAGAGTGAGCTATGCTCGGTGTTTGGGAAGAAAAGTTCTCGAGTGGCGACCACAAACCAACAGACGTAGCGTAGTCAGGCCTCCCACTAGGATGAAAGACGACATTGTGCGCATCACAGGTAACCAGAGGATGCAAATAGCCAATTGTCGTTCATTGTGGCGTTCTAAGGGGGAGGCCCATATTCAGCAGTGGACGTCTTCCGGCTGATGATGAGGATGTATGTAAGTATGTTTGCCCATTCCTTTGGTACGGCCTTTAGCCTAAACGGTTTCATGGATTTGGGTTCATTACACGTGTTGTCTTAGTTGTGGGAGTGACATAAGTTGTATATTTTTCAAAAAATTAATACGTCCGTCATTAAGTTTTTTTTTCTATGACTTATTTATTATGATACCTGCCAAAAAGTAATCATTGAGTAAAAGTAACGAATTCAAAGTATAGAGTACGAAAGTATCGGTATCGAAAGGAAAATATCGGTCCTTTTTTTGTGTCCCTAGTACTAGTGTGGCGACTCGACACAAGATGACGCCACATGTGGTACAGCGACGCGAAGAAGAAGCGAATAGTACTGCATACAACAAGACAGATTGCGCCACCGATTTCTGAATCGTGCAAGCGAAGTTTCTCCAACTCGGAGAATATATACAACATCCCGACAACATCTGTCGGGGGCTTCGGCCCTGGCCGAGCATCACACCTCGCTCGGTCGGAGGATCCTCCCTTTAGCAGCGCCGCCGTCTCATCGCTAAACTAGCAAACATGTCGACACGGTAACGAATAGAAAGTAGCGATACCTTTCGTATTGGTATCGAAATAAATCAATATATATTTCAGAAGGTTCGAAATAATAGAATTAGATGGTATGCCATAAACATGAGCCACATCACATAAAATAAGTTTTAAGTAGGTAACATGTAATATTTATTCGATAAGATACCTGTAAAAAGTACCTACTCATGGAATGGAGTAAAAGTATCGAGTACAAAAGTATCGGTATCTAATGGAAAAAATACTCGATTTTAAAAAGTATGGATATGTTTTTCGTATCCCTAGTCTGTCTGGTCTATCATGAGTCTATGCTTTGCTTTGCTAACAAAGAGGAATACGATTGAGTAATTACCTACCTAATAATTCATCAGTGTTGCGTCGATTAAGTTTCACCAGTGTCATTAAATGAGAAAAAAACCGTAATGGAAGTTGTGGAGAAGTAGAACTTACTTATTTGTATACACAATAATGTACTCTGTGTCTGTGGTATACGCATCGAGTCGTGCCGTCCGTGCGGTTTGCTGTTGAGTGACGCGGCAAAACCAATGTACAATTAGATGGTAATTACTTAGGTACTATAAATAAAACAACCCAAATATCGTCTACTATCGATAACTCATACTCAGGTAAGCAGTAAGTAGGTAACCTTCTATTTTCTGACTAATTTATTATAGATTGTAGGGCCTACCTACTATTTATAATCATAAAAACGTTTATTAATTTTAGATTCTCATAAGTAGATAATAAACAAAAAATACATTATACAGGAAGGAGGCTGGTAGGAGGTTACAGATTATAGATATCAAAACTTACATTTAGCATTCCTGTCAAACTAGAAAACAAAGCAAAGTGCATAGGTCGTTATGCAGGCTGTACATATCACAGCCTGCTAAACGTCTAGCGACTGGGCGGGCGACGCTGACGAAGCTTTCGTCAGCGTTCATAGAAATGTTATGCGCTCGCGTCCGGTGCGTGGGCGCACATAGGAATTGTTGTGACTATATTATTTTGCTTTAGCCCTAAGATTGCTTGTAATAGTTAGTTCTCAATAAATGTTCGTTTGGTGAACAAGTCTTGTATCTTTTTAAAAACCCTCGGTGCTGCCCTGGAAACTTAAGTGGCGCAGCCGGTAGGATGCCTATAGTGTAACTCTCGTTTAAAGGACACTAAAATAGGTCTGTGCGCGAGTGCTGGGCATCTTCGAACCAATACAAATTTCTTAAATCCGGGCTCCGGGGGTTCCTGTTCATACTGCTGCAGCTCTACGCGAAGGCATGGGATCGAGTGGACTGTAAGTAGACCTTTTTACTATCCTATCTCACCCTAGTTATTTCCTGTGGTTGCATCCGTATAGCTCTATAATTATTACGAACTCTATAGTGATTTTCAAACTAAAATCGTTGAAAGTTATTTGACTTCTGCACGTAATTTGGCAGATTTATTATTAAGTGATATACCTAAGTTTAAAATATTAATTATTTAATTTAATATAAAGATAAAAGAAATATATTAATTCAATTGAGATTTTATAATTGAGAATTTTACTTTGTGCATTTATTTATTAAATAATTACGTTACGTAATTATATTTTTTATTTTTATATACCACATAAATAGTTACATTGAAAAATGGCACAAGCCGCGGAACCAGTCGCTGTGCAGATGATACCAAAGGATTTATTGAGCCTGATTCCTAAATTTGATGGTGACCAGAGTATATTAAATTTATTTATTACAAAGTGTGAGTATATTCTTAGAAATTTTAACGGGCCAAATAATCCGGTGCAATCTGCATATGTTTTTCATTGTATTACTAGTAGATTATGTGGTAGAGCTGCCGCTTTATTAAGCGAAAGGGCAGACCTGTCATCGTGGGATGACTTAAAAATTGTGTTTATCCAACATTTTGGGGACCCGCGAACAGAGGAGTGCGTCGCGATCGAATTGGATAATTTAAAAATCAGAGTCGGCGAAAGCTACTTGCAATTTTGTAATAGAATCCAACAGACTCGCAGTGCTCTCTTTTCTAAGGTCAATCTTTTGACTGACGAAGGCGTTAAGGCCGCTAAGATGATTATTTATAATAAGGCGTCTCTTAACGTGTTTTTATATAATCTGCCAGAGGACTTAATCCGAATAGTACGATTACGGAACTCTACCACTTTAGAGTCCGCGCTCAGTGTTGTCATGGAGGAGGTAAACTTCCAATATCAGTATAATGCCAAAAATAAAAATAGAGTTAATATTAATAATAAACCTATACAACAATTCACACCTACTTTACCGCAAAATCCCGGAGGTTTTAGATTTGCAACGCCATATAAACCGAACTTCTTTTTACCTAATAATCAAAACTTTAAATTTGGAATCCCAAACCAGCCAACAAATAACTTTAGACCAACCGCTTTTAACCCTCGATTTGGTACCCCGAATCAAAATATTCATGGTCAAACACCAGGGAATTTTAAATTCGGCATACCGAATCAACAAGGCTTTAGGCCCAATTTCGGAAACCCACAAAACTCAAATAATTTTAAATTCGGAATAACGCCCCAACAAGGTTATAAGCCCCAATTTAATAACGCACCGATGCGGCCTTTCGGGCAGCAATTTAAATTCGGAATTCCGTCACAGAATACACCGCAGCATCAGAATACGGATGTGTCCATGCGCACTGCACGCCCACTCAGACAGAACATGTTATGTCATGAACTTGACAATGACGAAACGGCTTATTATTCGGCTCAGGAGGACCAAGCAATGTCTTATCCCCCGTATGATGGCGAACCAATAGACTATTACTCATCACAGAATTACGAACAGACAGACTGTGACAATTTTTATTTAGAAAATGCAGATAATACAGTAGAAAATACCGATCAGGAGGATTTTCCTGTAGAGGCCTCGAAGAACGACCCACCGAAGTGATAAATATAAATTGTAGCGGTATCAATAGATTACCCCACATTTTTATTCCTGAAATTAATTCACGCTTTATGATAGACACAGGCAGTACCAGAAGCTTCATTAGCCCAGTTAAGGCCAATGAATATTTCTCCAATTGTAAATTTTACGAACCATTCGAAGTTATAAGTACCCATGCACGCAGTGTACATAACGAAGTTGTAGACATACCCCTCCTTAGCATCTTCCGTAGCACACTTAGACATAAATTTTACGTGTATGACGTTGACGGTCGATATGATGGTTTAATTGGTTCTGATTTGTTAAAAATGCTAGACGCGACTATAGACATGAAAAACCAAATTTTACGTACACGGGATACAGAAATACCTATAGTATATAACATGTCATACGAAATCACTCTCGAACCGCGATCTGAAACGAGAGTAAGGGTACCCATCGATCTAGATAATGGGGAAGCGATACTCGATGCTAGAGACTTCAGTAATTATGTGCGAATGCCTAGCGCTATAGTTACGTGTATAGATTCATACGCCATGACAGTTATTCAAAATGCCTCACAAGAAAGCGTCACATTGACCTTTACTAGGCCCTTGACTGTTACCAGACTGACTTTTAAGACAAACGACATAAATGTCTTGACCAGCGACTTAAATAATTACGAAATTGATGACTTACTGAAAAAGAACTTAACTAAATTACGACTTGACCATACAAACTCTGAAGAACGAGAAGCCATTACAAAACTTTGCCACGAGTATAGGGACATATTCTATTGTGATGAACTACCTCTTACCTTTACTAATCAGGTGAAACATCAAATTCGTACAAAAAATGAGGACCCTATTTACATTCGACCATACAGACTTCCACCAGTACAGAATTCTGAAGTTCAGAAACAAGTTGACAAATTGCTTAAGGATAATGTTATACAAGAATCTTTCTCACCCTGGAGTGCACCCGTGCATCTGGTACCCAAGAAACTGGATGCGTCTGGTGAACAGAAATTTAGAATGGTCATAGACTACCGACGTTTGAATGACATAACGACTGATGACAAGTACCCGTTACCTAACATCAATGACTTATTTGACAAATTAGGGAAGTGCACCTACTTCAGCACACTAGATCTGGCCAGTGGCTACCACCAAATTGAGGTAGATGACCCTGATAGATCCAAAACCGCATTCTCCACCCCGTCCGGACACTATGAATTTACGAGAATGCCGTTCGGACTTAAAACGGCGCCTGCAACTTTTCAACGCGCAATGGACAATGTGTTGAGAGGCTTGCAGGGCATACACTGCCTCGTATATTTAGACGACATTATAGTGTATTCTAATAGCTTACAAGAACACATAGACAAACTCAGAAAAGTTTTTGACCGATTGAGACAGACTAATCTTAAAGTGACACTTGACAAATGTGAGTTCCTCAGAAAAGAAGTGCTTTACTTAGGCCACAAAATCACTAAGGACGGCCTAGAACCCAACGACGATAAAATAAAGGCAGTCCTTGACTTTCCACTTCCCCGGACAACGACTGAAATTAAAAGTTTTCTTGGACTAATCGGCTACTACCGAAAATTTATTAAAGATTTTTCTAAAATTACCCAGCCACTGACGTTCTGTCTTAAGAAAAGAAATAAAGTAAAAATTACGCAAGCTTATATAGATGCCTTTCAAAAGTGCAAAGAGCTTCTTGTAAATTCTCCCATACTACAGTTCCCCGATTTTTCCAAGCCTTTCGTTTTAACAACGGACGCGTCTGATTTTGCCTTAGGTGCAGTCCTCTCACAAGGACCTATCGGCAGTGATAAGCCCATTGCCTTTGCAAGCCGTACGTTAAACGATGCGGAAACACACTACAGCCCTGTAGAAAAGGAAATGTTGGCCATCGTTTGGGCAACTAAACATTTCCGTCCATACCTGTATGGACGTAGATTCACTATATATACAGATCACCGCCCTTTAGTATGGCTTAACTCATTTAAAGAACCTAACAGCAAACTTACCCGATGGAAACTTAGACTGGCCGAATTTGACTACGACGTAATTTATAAAAAGGGTAAACAGAATAGTAACGCGGACGCCCTGTCACGTATAAAAGTGAACGCACTGACTGATAATGACGATAGATCTATGAAAGTTAACGTAGAAAACACTGAAAATGACGACAATACTATAGTCATATCTGATTCCTCAGACACGGTAACGGTTCCATCACCCACTTCTTTCCCAATTCGCTCTCCATCTTCTAGTACCATCACAGCTTGTTCTTTACCAACTGAAACCATACACTCTGCCGAAGATATTGACACCAATGGTATTCCCATTTTAGATGAAGCCATAGACACGAAGCCTAATCAATTTCTCGTTTTTACCTGGAACAGAAATCAAATGTCAGTTAAAAATTTATCACGCGATAAACAAAAAGTTTTTGAAATACACTTACCTGTAGACAACCCCGACTTAGTCAAACGATTCCTTTTAGAGTATATAAAACCTAAAACTAAACATTTCATTTATTTCGAAGATGAAGTACATAGAAGTCAGTTCACGGACGCTATCATTAAACTATTTAAAAAGGATACAGTAAAAATTTACGAATGTACCAAAAGAGTCGTGTACGTAGAGGACGAAGAGGAACAGCGCGCAGTTATACTAGCCTACCACCGTGGTAAAACTTGCCACAGAGGCATCAAAGAAACCCTAATGAAACTAAAGCGGAATTATTTCTGGCAAAACATGGACATCACCGTGGCTTCCGTAATAAATTCCTGCGATATTTGCAAGAGGATGAAATATGATCGAAAGCCCCTTAAACCACAGTTACAGATAACACAAACACAAACTAAACCATTTGCCGAAATATTCATGGATCTATTTTCCATTGACGGAAAATATTTTCTTACCGTTATCGATGCCTTCAGTAAGTTAGGTCAGGCTTTTGAAATATCTAATCGTTCTACACCTGAAGTTGTTCGTGCCCTTATTAAATACTTTTCATTTTATGGAATCCCAAATAAAATAAGCGCTGACCCCGGGTCTGAATTTAATAACGTTCTATTAAAAGAAACGCTTCAATTCTATAAAGTTGATTTACATATAGGGACACCCCATAATCCCAACTCTATGGGACTAATAGAGAGATTTCACTCTACTATTATAGAGATATATCGTATTGCTAAATATGAATATAAAATAACAGATGCCGCCAACATCATGACATATGCGATCATGTCTTACAATCAAACAATTCACTCCGCAACAGGCCTTACGCCGTTTGAGGTTGTTTTCGGGCATACCGATGCTAATAGTACTTTCGCGGTAGACTTTAATAAGAATTATACTCAACAGCTAGTAAATGACCACATGAAGCGCACGAAATATCTCTATAAGTATTTAACAGACAAAATAGTAGAAAATAAAGAAAAAGTACAGGTAAAACGAGGGGGAGAAACATCGTTTAATGTCCAGGAAGAGGATACTATCTATATAAAGGGCGTAAATACTAGAAGAAGCAAGGACAAGCCCCGCTATCAAGAGGCTCAAGTGATTGGACCAATTGATAGAAATACTTGTCCTGTTAGGATCAAAACCCGCGAAACAAAAGTACCTATTAAGGATATTAAACGTCCTTCACAGATACCTCCTCGCGCTCCTGGCCCTGACCACCAGGAGCCAGGCCCTTCAACTTCAAAGGATCGATAGGAATCCGGGTGTATCCCTTGTGAAGCAAGGTCAAGCTAGAGTAAGTTATGATAAGTGGAGTATAATTAAGACTTTAGATTTAAGCCCTATGAAAGAAGATTTAGAATTTAATATTAAAAGATATTTTATGTTTAATGACCAGGTTAATAATTATTTTGAGAATAAGACCCTTGACTCTCAGCTGCTTAGTGTAAAGCTTCAAACCGATTACGTTATGAACTCTACTATAGAAAAACTTCAGCAGCTGGCTCCATCATTCAGAACTAGACGGGCAATATTTAAGTCTCTAGGGTCTATAATTAAGATTATTAGTGGTAATTTAGACTATGACGACGCTATCAAGTATGACAATATGATTGATCACATAAAAACACGCCAAGACTCGCTAATAAAGAAAGTAACTCTCCTTTCTGAAATGTCAGACTCTCTTATTAAATTTACTAATTCAACTAACAATAATTTTATACATATCGATGAAGAGTTATGGAAAATGGCAAAATCAATAGATATAACGGATACAAATTTAACTATACACACTTTTGCTAATATTTACAATTTATTTTTGCACAATTTCCAATTGCTCTACATACGATGGAATGAAATTGAAACATCAATTACATTCAGTAAATTGAAAATGTTACATCAGTCCCTTATAAACTCTAGTGAACTATTAAAATTACTCAAATCAATAGAAGAATCTAATAAACTTGTTTATCCAGTGACCTACGATAATTTGGTTAAAATAGAGCAATCTGTAGAAGTTAAAGCTTTTGCCAAAGGAAGTCAAATAACATTCATTTTAGATGTACCAATAGTAAGAGACGGAATTTATAATTATTATAGAGCTGTTCCAATTCCTATCACCACTCCTTTCAACCAAACTGCCTTGATTATACCCAAACACCCTTACCTGTTAGTAAAAGGGTCGAAAACAGTATCGCTCTCCCAGCCATGCAGCGAGCTCTACGAGGCTATGTTCTTGTGTACCGAGAACGTGTCATCGCTTCTGGAAGAAGATACCTGCATAACCGCATTGATGAAATTCTCTGATGACACCAGCTCCTGCCAACCGGTTCCAGTAGAGGTTAATGACCCGTTGATACAGCCAGTGGGAAAAGACCGATGGATCCTCTACAGCAAAACTGAAAGCGTAACTTCTAAAATTTGTGAAAATAATGAAATAACAAAAGATATAATAAAAGGCACTTACCTCCTTACATTAGATGACCACTGCAATATGCAAATTGGTGAGCTAACCCTGAAATCTCATCATGTCCTTACAAGTCCTGTGGATTATACGAAATTGCCCATGGTCAATCTGCCCCAGATAGCAGTCTCTGAATCTCTACTACGGCGGAAACCAATTAGCCTTGAAACCAGTGATCTAACGAATCTTCAACAGTTAAATAACTTACTAAAAATGAGTGAAAGTGAGGTAAAAGAAGGTGATGAAAATGTGTTAAATGTGAAAACTGTTAGCGTCGGTACTGTATTATTATATATAGTTTTATTTTTAATCATTTTTGTATTTTTAGGTTATAAGTATAATATTTTAAAACGCTTCAGACGTCAAAATAATCCGAGTGCAAACAACCCCTCGGATAATTTTGAATCTGCGGGGGGAGGCGTTATGCAGGCTGTACATATCACAGCCTGCTAAACGTCTAGCGACTGGGCGGGCGACGCTGACGAAGCTTTCGTCAGCGTTCATAGAAATGTTATGCGCTCGCGTCCGGTGCGTGGGCGCACATAGGAATTGTTGTGACTATATTATTTTGCTTTAGCCCTAAGATTGCTTGTAATAGTTAGTTCTCAATAAATGTTCGTTTGGTGAACAAGTCTTGTATCTTTTTAAAAACCCTCGGTGCTGCCCTGGAAACTTAAGTAGGTATCTAACAATAGAAACAACAACAACAACACTTTTTCAATTATGATTTTATTGCAGCTGTCATCGTACAGTGTTCAAGATAGATCAAATCTAATCAGTGAAAGGAATGTATCTTTAACATCATTAAGTGATAGAAGAGTATGTTTATCTTGTGGCAATTCTCTTCTACATGCAACTAAAATAAATCTTGTAAATAAAGATCAACAAGACAGAAGAATTTCAGTAAGACATGTTCCGCTGCATCTGGTAAATATTATTGTTATACATACATATATGAAACAAAATCTTCGTCTGGTTAAATATTCTAGTTGATAGTGATAATAATATCTATTATTATGATAGTGATATACTGTGTATTCTTGTTCAAGGTTTCGCATTTTTCAAAAAACAGTTTTTAGTTATTAGATAATATTATCTAGTTTGAAACCATTACTGCCTGACCATTTTCAGGTATTTCTAAACAGACAGTTAAATTACTTACATCAACATCATTAGCAGCCGAAAGCTTCCACTACTGAACAAAGGCCTCCCCCTTAGAAGGGAGGGGTTTCCATAATCCCCACTCTTGGCAGGCGGCCTGGGGATCGTAGTATAGGTGGAAAATCAATCCAAAAGAAAGACGCTGCTGCCCATCTTCCCATTCTCGCTTAGTCGCCTCTTACGAGACTCAACGAGAGGAGATAGGGGATGCAATTCTAACCCGGCATGGGGGTATTACTTACATACTTTTATCAAGTTATGAAACCATACCCATGTTGGTGGTGTGTACCCATTGTGAAATGTTTTTTTTAATTAAATGCTTAATGTATGTAGGTATATATTTATTGAATGTTTTAGATCCCATGATTGGAACGAGCGCTGCTTGCTGGAGGTCAGCAAAAAGAGAGATGGAGGACCGGGTCAGTCAGAAAAAAAAAGAGGGACCAGTCCGATTCTCTGACAAGCATAAATAAATATTTTTGACTTTGCTTAGCAAATGGACTTGTTTTATTTTATTTATTATTTCACTTACCAAGTTGATTCGTTAGTATTCAAGCCAGGTTCTAGACTATGCGCACTATTTTAGTCTGACTGGTCACCCTTATTTTTTATTGGTGTGATAATGTGATTACCCTTAGGGTGTCCGGGTAAGAGTAGCAACCTCACATCTCCTCCCATTGGGTTTCCGTAAGAGGTAACTAAGGGAAAACAAGAAGAAAGGCAGCAGCGTCTTTCTATTGGAATACCTACCATACTGCGATCCCGAGGCGCCTGCCAAGCGTGGGGATTATGGCAACCCCTCCCTTCTACGGGGGGAGGGGCTTCTGTTCAGCAGTGAATCGGCTGCTGATGATGTGATTACGGTGGCATCCAATGATACGTCCTACTGTAAGAGTAAAAGAAAAAAATCTCAACGCTTTTCTGTACTCAAGTTTACGTTGTTACCCAAGGTCACATGTTTTTAGGTTATGTGCAATTTTATAAAATTACTCCAAAACCACAGTTTTGTTTACAAAGAGAGCTTTTGCAGAAGTTATTACGATAAATGTAGTCTGTAAAAAAGAGAGTTTGATTTTGATGCAACTTTAGCCCAAATTCCATACACTGAAAGTCATTATCCTTTAAACTAATTGACGTTTGTGAGTGCAGCAGAAAATATTGCATACATTTACTAGGTGGTAGGTTCCTTGCGGAAGAGCCCATCAAGATAAGTACCATTGAAAGAAACAACAACGTGCATGTGCATGTAACAAATCGGTCCTGCGGCTCTCCTCTCTTCAGAGGTCCGACTTGTTCGCGTCGGTCTTCCGTCCCATCGCATTGTGAGAGGTAAAGGAAGAGTGGGTACCTCCACGCAAGCACTTTTGTACGGTAATATTTCCTACTTATGGCTGATGATATTGGAAAAAATTGGCCGCTGTGGTAACATTATTTGTTGAAAAGCTGTAGTGTATTGCTTTTTTCCAGTGAAGGGCACGTACTTTTAGCTAAAGATATCGTTTGATAAAATATATTTAAGGCAACCTAGTTTCGATACGAACATTTGAACTGGTCTCTTGAATATTTGTTTTATAGTAAACGATGATAATAGGCCTCCCCCTTGGAACGCCACGATGAACGACAATTTGCATCCATGGGTTGCCCGCGACCTTTACAATGTCGTCGGTCGACCTGGTGGGAGGCCTGTACGGGTTCGTGGTCACTATTCGCGAATCTTACATCCCCATCGATTATCGGTTCTTCGAGCGATGTGGCTTACCCAGTGCTACATCTTTATCTTGCAAATTCTGAGAGTTATGTCGGTGACTTTGGAAGCTGCTGAATCATCAAATTTCCTCATTCCTGATTTTGTCGCACATAGAAACTCCGAACATAGCCCTCCCTATTGTTGTGTAACTTTAGCTTCTCTCGATACCCTTAATCAATTTTAGTACAAAACTTATATGCAAATTACAACCCCTCTGGGATTATAACATTTCACAAACCCGACAAGAAACACCAGTAATGTGCGGTTTTTTTAGAATTGTGCTAAAAATCGCGCATTGATTTTGATAATATCCCATTAACTAGCTGACCCACGCAGCTCCGCCTGCGCTATTTTTACGTTAACTAAACTTTGAATTACAGACATTCGCATCGAATACATAACCTCATTTTTTATAGTCGGTTAAAAACTGGGACCCACTTTTTACTTGCTCTCCGAAGCACGGACCTGTTTAGTTCAAATGGCGTTAAACGGTCACCCATCTATTTAATGACCTTACCTAACGTTGCTTAACCCGATCGATTACAAAACCTTGATAACAACTCTCTATGAGTGTTCCCTTACTAATATTTATTATATTATAAAGAAAAATTGATAAAATAGGACCAAGCGTATAACCAAGTACCCGTTTTGACTTTAATCCCCTCTCCCAAAAGAACCGTGCTAGTTTACGGGATAAAAAGTATCCTATGTCCTCCCTCGTAGTAAGATCTCAAATCATGCCAAGTTTCATTTGAATCCATTCAGTAGTTTCGGCGTGATGCTCAGCCGTGATACAGACAGACAGACAGACAGACAGACAAAAATTAAAAAAAATACATTTTCGGCCTCAGTATCGGTTATAGAATGCGCTCCAAATATAATTTTCAAAATATATTCAATGTACAGAATTGGACCTGTTACAGTTTTATTATAAGTATAGATTTGCTAAAAGCTTTGCTCAATTCACTCCGTACGGCTTGAATTTGTTGCAGGCACGGCACACTTAATGCCTTGTACGTGTTTCATTAAGATGCCAGAAGCTGTTTGTTCTACCAATTAGAGAACTGAGTTCGTTTAGGACAATATGTAAGCTGATCACTTGATTGAAAACAAAGATGACCCATGTGTAGGACCTGCGCCTAATTTATCTCGAGCCGTATCGATCTTCCGATCCATCTGGATCTGGATCGGAGATCGATACGGAAGATACTATGAGAGTAAAGGTAGAGTGCCTGTGCCTGAAAACACACTTTTGAACTATAATATTCGCTCTGTAGCTGATCAGTTTTAAAGTTGGCGGCTGTGAACATATCGAATACAAATGACTTTTTTTAGTAACTATGTGAATTATTGGACAGCACGGTTGCACTGAAGTATGGAACAGCCTAGGAGTCCATAATACTACCTAATATATTACACATGCTCATTACTACGACTCGTTAGATTAAATCTCGCAGTTTTTCCCAAGCTTTACCCTTTCCCACGTTTCGCCGAGATAAAAGCCAACGCCACGCAATTAGCCTATTGCCATTCGTCGGACACATTAAATATTGTGTTACAAAAACCGATGATTGGACAAAGAATAAATCTGAATATCAGAGATATATTTTTTAAATAAAATATGTTGAAAAGAAGAATAGGTCGTTCACGTGATGGTACGCGACACGTCCACCAATAAACAGTTGTATTGCTCTACCGCTTGTCCTAGATAGACGAAGTTTGTTCTCACCCAGCATCCTGATGATGGTCTTCTTGGACTGTGCCTGGCGTGCTTCCCCGTGGACGCTGCCGTTCACTCCATTCAGGGTGCCTGGACTGCCGGGCTTGCTAGCATGAGTGGTCCTGTCAAAAAAGTCGTAATTAAACTATAACGAAGTACTGAAACACTTTTCGTCTTCCCATCAGATGAACGTGGACCTCAAGGCCAGAGTGAATAGGTATTTTTTAAGCCAGTTTGTTTGTTTTACCAAGTCCAAATGGTCGCTTGCTATCAAGTAGAATGTCGTCAATAGCTGGGTACCCACCGGTCACGCCGCAGTCTCGCGAACCAAATGTGTGCCCAAACGACCCCGAGGCAAGTCCATACCGACCGCACATTTAGTTTGCGAGGCTGCCACCCGAACCCGTGCGGCCAGTGGAGACCCTGGCTGGGTCTCCATCAACTTATAAAACAGCCATAAGGCATTTAAAAAAAAGCTATGTAACGACTGTAATTAAAAAGTCCCGCATTCTATAAGATGACCTGATGTTCAGCTATATAACACTGATGTGCGCTAACTTTGCTACCGGATGCTATCGGCGATCTGATTGGAAGCATGGCATTGACAGAGCAAAACAAAGCGTATTGAAGAAATTGGTTTTAATTAAGCTATAAGTGTGACATTTTCCAGGCTTGACATTTTTAAAATCCAATATGAATTTGTATATAACCTTGCATGCTATTTTTTGGTAAATGTGTATCGCTTGCTACGTTTCTTATGTACCATCTTTAAAAGAACCACATTTATGCAAATAAATTGAATAAAATTGAAATCAGATGAGGCGGTCCTACAATCCTTACAGTGAACACTTCCAGCCTGTACATCTGAATTACAAATCTCTAAGACTTCAAGATGTAGAACGGGAAGTTGGTGCTGAGTGATGTAAGCATCCATGGGATGTCCGGGTAAGAATAGCATCTCTTCCCGTTGGTTGTCCGTAAAAGGCGACTTAGGGAAAACTAGAAGACGAGCAGCAGCGTCTTTCTATTGGATTACTACCGCCTAATACTGCGATCCCCAAGACGCCTGCCTGCGTGCGGATTACGGCAACCCCTTCCTTCTGCGGGGAGGCCTTTGTTTAGCAGTAGACCTGTAGACAGTTCCATTAGGTGTGAAAGAAAGAAATCTTGAAGCAGATTTTGATAAATCAGTATTCGTAGACGGTATTCCAATCCGTTGATAATAACAAAAGATATCCTACTTAATGCATCCGAATTATACAGATGATGAGCGTAGCATAAAGGGATCTACAAACTGACATATTGTTTCTGTGTAGGTAATTATATATTACCGTGTAGACGCAGGTGCCTTCTCTGTGGCGAAGGGAGGGGTGAGGAGTAACAGGTAGGTGGAATTCATGTAATTTGCCGAGCACACTGCTACAGAGCGCCTGCCTAACCCTTCAATCATTCCGGAATGCGGTTACTGTTAGCGTACGGGGTGCACTTGCACCCCCTTGTTTTGGAACAAAATGTACAGAAAATTGTATATTTATTTTTGATATTTGTATCAAATATTTTAATGGCCAAAGTTCAAATAATATCGTGTGTAAGTTTTATGGACTCTACGTATTGTTTTGTTAACATTCCGCATACCATTTCAGTGCTTGTACTTGTTCATACACGAAAACATTAAACCACGAAAAAAGAATCGAATTGATGATCACTATTTAATTAAATAGTTATAAAATTGATGATTCTTTTTTAATTATATAGTAGACTAGCTGACCCACGCAGCTCCGTCTGCGCTATTTTTACGTTAACTAAACTTTGAATAACAGACATTCGCATCGAATACATAACCTCATTTTTTATAGTCGGTTAAAAACTGGGACCCACTTTTTACTTGCTCTCCGAAGCACGGACCCGTTTAGTTCAAATGGCGTTAAACGGTCACCCATCTATTTAATGACCTTACCTAACGTTGCTTAACCCGATCGATTACAAAACCTTGATAAAAACTCTCTATGAGTGTTCCCTTACTAATATTTCCTATATTATAAAGAAAAATTGATAAAATCGGACCAAGCGTATAACCAAGTACCCATTTTGACTTTAATCGCCTCTCCCAAAAGAACCGTGCTAGATTACGGGATAATAAGTATCCTATGTCCTACCTCGTAGTAAGAGCTCAAATCATGCCAAGTTTCATTTGAATCCATTCAGTAGTTTCGGCGTGATGCTCAGCCGTGATACAGACAGACAGACAGACAGACAGACAGACAGACAGACAGACAGACAGACAGACAGACAGACAGACAGACAAAAATTTTAAAAATTACAGTTTCGGCCTCAGTATCGGTTATAGAATGCCCTCCAAATATAATTTTCAAAATATCTTCAATGTACAGAATTGGACCTGTTACAGTTTTATTATAAGTATAGATATAAATGAAACTTGGCATGACTTGAGTTGATACTACGAGGTAGGATTAACTATTTTCACCCTACTTTAAACAATAGATTACTTAAATTGATGATTTTTTTTGAAATATTTGTACTGTAGGCGCATGATGTAAACTAAGCAACATAACGATTAATTATTAAATAGCAACATTGTTGGGTAAATAACAATATTCTCGATTTTCTGTATAATTTATCTTGTATTTTTGTATTCCATGCAACCACTGGGGAATGTTGACTCGACAGACACAAAGCTCAAGCGATTAATGGGACGATAAGGGAGCATGAGGTTAGGATTGTCGGCAAGAGGCCAAAATGGCCCACTAATGTAAAATGGGGTTATTTGGTTTGGCACGTACCAGAGTTTTGCATTTAAGGCATTATACCCTTTTATTATTCAACGCTTTCACGCCAGTAAAATGCTTTCGAGATATAATTTTTATGTGGAAGTGGTTTTTATTATTCCATTAAAATTACACGGTTGGCGCCGTATACAATTCCGGGTACAATATTAATCAACATAAGTATTCGTGTTGATTCGTGGCCAAGGCGAAATTTCTATGTCTACTACAGTAGTTATTTTTTTCGTGCGTCTATTTGTCGCTGTCTATTTGTATATATCGCGTCGATACCTGAAGTCTTGTTTGGAATGCAGTTGACAGCTTACATAGGACGATAATTTTATAAGGAACGCCTCGTGCCATGTGGTTTCAAGAGTGGAGCGGATACAGAGGGCCTAGACAGGGTACAATCAATTCATAGCGATTCTATTTCCTCATTCGCTAACGGTGTCAATTCCCTATAATGTGTCACGTGATTTTTCTATGTATTACGTCATTCTCATACATTTTTATACTTTCTATTCGCGTTACCGCTTGTAGAATGTATGTCTGGAGGGTCTAATCAGATCAACATGTCGATGAGCAACCGCGTCTCCATCCTGTAAATATTGTTTTATTCATGCCATCAGGGTTTGTGCGAGCTATATGAGTTTAAAACACAATAGATCTTTGAAACTAAAAATATATTTTGATACGCTTTATATGTCTACTATTTTTAGTGTCAATCTCTGGACCTCCACAAAATCCGGTATCACGCCTTCTTCGTTCGATTAGTTGCGCTTTTTGCTGCAATTTAAAAACATTCTTCTGAAAAGTTGTGTGTTTATAATTTATGGTAAGCTCAAAGACTGAACAACGCCACCGCGAGTCGCTAGCTCAGCTATACAAGTATCTAAAAACACGTTCAATCCTTTAGCCCTATTTTAGGTTTCAATTATCCTTAATGGCGGAAAAGTGCCGGTTGAAACAGCTCATGGGGGAAGGTTCAGTCATGAGTATCGCGAGTAATGGCTCGTGAGATTGCTTCACGATTTCAGACGAGTGTATTTACTGCAGGCAGGGATGGGAGTGATAGAGGTGGATCCAGAAAATGCCTAGGATGGTATGGAGGGGCCGGTGGTTTTTGATAGCTTGAATAACTTACAGAAAGATTTTGAATTTTGAATTTTGAAAAGAACAGACTCATAGTAGCAAGCCTTACTGTATTCTATAGGATGCGTTTTGGGGAATTACATGACGCAATTCCACTATCACCCTTTCAAACGACAAAATGCATGGCGTTTGCACACTCATGTGCGTCACATCGGTGAAGAATAAGCGATTTTTCTTGTCGTTTATAACACGTACAGCTAAGGATTGTAGCCACAGTGACATATAAAGACTTAAGGCTAGAATGAATGAGCTTTTAAGAAACCTAGTGTGCTTAACCATCCCCGTTTAGACTGAACTCGTGCGAATGCGGCTTTAAGGTTTTTGATGTGCAACTAAAATCATTAATGATTTCGCGCCTTTATTCAGCAACCTACTTGAGCGAACAAGCCAGTAAGATAGGGCAACTTTAGCCTAAGAGAATGACTGGTGGTAGCACCTTGGTAGGACTGGACAATGGACTGTCAGATAGGTATTCTGCCGCCAAGCAGTGTGTAAATATTGCTGTGTTCCGGCGTGAAGGGCACTGTAGCTGGTGAAATTACATGGTTTATAAGACTTAATAACTAATATCTTGGGTGATGAGCGGCAGTGTAATGCAGCTGTCTATAGGCAGGCGTATCGCTTACCATCAGGCGAACGAAGGCGAGGCGAAATTAAATAAAAAATCTAAGAAGTTTTAACGTTGGTTTATCTCTTAAGTGTATCTATTCAATAGTGACATTATGGATCTATTAAATTATCGAAGTTATTTTAGTGAAACATTATTGTACAAGGAAAATGAGTGCATTACCCTCAGTAAAGTGTTTGTTTTCAATTAATCACCTAACAGTTTGAATAGTACAAATAAAATACAATTTAGTACTAATGTTAACTTGTTTTGAACGTTTATTCAACTTAAGTCTCGTTGGCGAGTCATTTCTTACTTTAGTTTGATGCGTTTTCAATGAACAGATATGTTTTGAGAGTGGGTGCCTTTTAAATGACAAGTTAAATTTATAATACCGGCTTCACTCCGAGACATAACGAAATAGGTCCCTAATGCTTCATTTTAAAAATACAAAAGAAAGAAGAAGGCTTCTTCTTAAGTTTATATTATTCTTTCAATTATGCGAACTTTGTATGAGTGATGGTTAGAATATCTTAACGTGGTCGACACATAGCATCGCGCGAACGCTTTTAAAACAAAGTGGCCAAGTTACCATGCCACGCTTCAATCATTAGGATACAACAATATTAGAGCTCTTTGTATACTGGGCCACTTATTATTGTCATCTTAATTTCCCGAAGGGATATAAAAAGATAAATCCAGTTGAACAGCCGTTGGAAAAGCGTCAATCATGAAGTCTCCATTTTGTGTCTCTCTCATTCTCCTTCTGTGTTTGCGTAAGCGCGTGCGCGTGTGTATGTGTGTGTGTGTGTGTGTGTGTGTGTGTGTGTGTGTGCGTGAGTGTGTGTGTGTGTGTGTGTGTGCGTATATGCGTGTATGTATATTTGTGTTCCGTCATACAGCTATAGCTGGAGAAATTACTGGTCTCTTTGGGCAGGCCTGTCACTTACCATCAGCAAAACATCACGCTTGCCTATAACCAAGTTCCGTAATAAATTAGCAAAAGTTCGAAACTTTATAAAGCTAAGTTTGCAGTAAAACGAAAAAGATAAAGATACGTACCCCAAGACGTACCTAATTCGCAGCCCCATCCTGACGTACAGCGCCAGTATGACGACCGCGGGCAGGATGAAGAAGATGAGGCTGCTCAGCTCGCACAGGTACCACGAAGGCTGCTCCAGCATGGCGCAGAACGCTGACTCCAGGGACCAGTTGCCGGAACCTCGACAAAACATCAGCCTCGTTACAAATTTATCTGTACATTCGTCATATAAGCAGGCAATTTCAGGGCTCCGGGCCTACACGGGTTATACGGGCGACACAACAAAAAAAAAGGAATTAGCGAAATTTTTGGGTAACAGCCAGGGTGTCTAGTGTAACGGAACCGTCACGACACGATCCTTTGCATACTTCACATCATACGTAGCCGAAAGACGTCCACTATGGAACAAAGGTCTCCCCATTAGAAGAGAGGGGTTGCCATAAACCCCCCACTTGGCAGGTGTCTCAGGTATCGCAGTATAGGCGGTAGGTAATCCAATAGAAAGATGCTGATGCTGTTGCCTTCTTGTTTTCCCTTAGTCGCCTCTTCTGGACACGCAACGGGAGGAGATGGGAAGGTGCTATTCTTACCCGGACACCCCAGGCTCTCATACTTACCAGGTGGATAATCGTGATAGCTGACGGTGGTGTAGACCGCGAAGGGTGCTGCTGCCAGCAGGGAGACCAGCCACAGCACGGTGACGATCCTCAGAGCCCTGCGCAGGCCAGCCATGGCGTACAGGTGCAGCGGGTGGCAGATCGCAAGGTACCGCTCCAGGGAGAACGCCACTATCGTCAGCACCGACACGTACGATGCCCTGGTCAGGAGAATGCCCTTTTTACCGACTTCAAATAGGAGGTACTGTTTTCGACGCGTATGTATTTAATATTAACAAGTGAATATTAACAATATTGTTACGACCGGGAGATAAAAGTGTTAATTACTCCGTTAATTATTACTTAATTGCAATGATCTCAAAATGCATTGTTAGTTTATAGGTCTACTATCGATCCGTGTAGAAAGATCTCGAATTCTCAATAGAAAGTTGTTCCCTCCAATTCGCAAGTACTTATGTATGTACCTACCGCTCGCTCGCTCTCGGTTCACTGACCCCGCCTATTGTTCGTTTTGTCGAACGAGTGCCGCTATTGTATCGGCTCTAGACTAAGTAGGTATTTACGTGAACGATCTCAAAGCTTCCACCCCTCTGTTAATTTAGGTATATAAGCCGACGCATAGAGGCGTAGACAGAATATAATACAGACATAATACCAAGCGTGCCGCCGATAAGGACAGAAAAATAAGTACATACTAAATTTAGAGTTGCCACGTAAGGGAAATTTTACCCTTTGTGTAAAGCAAATACGGAGGTTGTTGTAAATTATATTTTCTTTCCTAACCAAAAACCACTTTTTTGACACAACATTTACTTTTCTTACATTATTTCGTCTTAATCTATGACAGTCTGCAAAAAGTACGAAAGTGATTGTTATAATAATGTCCTCCTAGCCGAAACGACCACAGCGGCCAATCTTTCACAAGATCAGCCATGTACGCAGGAGATATTATAGTGCACAAGTGCTTGCGTAAACACAAGTGCACTCTCTCTTCCTTTATATAATAGGTACCTCTCATAATCCGATGGGACGGAAGACCGACACGACTGGGGAGAAGTTAAGCGCAGGACCGACTTTTTACATGCCCATCCGACGCATGTGTGGCGTATCTCGGATCACGGTTTCGGAACGCCAAAGGGGCTGTCAAAAAGATGACAGCGCGCCAGTATCTATGCAGAGACATGTTTTAATTATTACGATTACTCCACTGTAGTTGTTCTCTCTCAATTTGATTATAAGTGTTTATTACCAAAGCTCGGTGTTTTAATTTGATGGACAGGAGTCGGGCATACGTCCTATCGCAAATCCCGACACATGGATCATTTTACTTTACAGACAATCAGGTCATCGGCCTGCATTGTCCTAGCCAGTAAGGAACAACTACTCAAATTTGTTGCCCTTCGCAGGATTCGAATCCACGACGGAGGCTACAAAGTGAATGTACACTTAATATCATATATGCTGTAGCTAAGGTCTATTCCACATTGTTCACCTGGGTGATATCACGTGGTGATTAAAGTGGCTAAGAGCTGTAGATAATTATTAGCCTCATACAAAAAAGTTAAGAGATAAAAACAATAATATGCTATTTCCCAGAGAGGTAGGCAAAAATTGGCTTTCTTATAACTTAATATAATACATACTATGGCCATTTACCGGGTAAGTTTTAGTAAATTTCTCCAATATACAAATCTATAGTACTAGTATCTTGGGACAATCTACGCTTGACCAATGACCACCTGATCTCAATCTACGCAGATCCTTTAGTAAGGTAACCAGATAAATGATTACAAATACTTGTAAACTGTATAAATACATATTTAAATAGATAAATAACACCCAGACAATTGTTCGGAATCCTTCGGAATCGAACCCATGTCCTATTGGGCAGCGGCCAGGTCCCTCAGATCGTCGAACAGCCGTACATCGCCGCCGTTCGCGGCATGTACTGCTCGACCCACCCGACCCGATGTCCGTCCTCCTGGACCATGACACAACACCAACACCAACACCGACAACGATGTCAAGAGTCGTAAACACATCAACACACAGACACCAAAATTTAGTTTTTTTTCAGACAAATTTACCAATAAATTGTAACCAACAACATACATACATATATTTAAACAACATGCATATAGTAAAAGCACGATTAAATGTACAATGACCATTGTGCCTATAAATAACGAATGAATACGTCCTGCGCAGCCTTGGACGAATTACTAGAGCGCTTACGTTACTTCTGAATATTTAAGCATTCGGGAATAACTTTTAGCAACCTAATTAATTCTTTTTGTTGCTGCTATCCACAGTATACAAATATCCATATTTTCAGGAAATCATAAAAATAAATTCGGGAAATCTGAGAAATTCTTCGATGCACCCAGCATGTGGGATCGTGTATGATGCACTTAATAATAATTTACCACTTATTTATGGTAGTTTCTCTTTTATACACTGGCAACACTGATAATGGCGATCAATAAACTGAAAATTTTAGGTTATGGATGAAAAACAAGAAATTATCGATCTTACACGTAACTTTCAAGTAAAATAGTAACTAATTTAGAGCAATAAGATCTAAATAAGTCGTTTACATGTATTAGTTTCTAAATGTAATCTCTAAATTGGCCATAATAATTCACGTTTACCTGTGAAACGATACTCCAATAATTTTACGTTCACTGTCACTTTTACAGCCTATAATACTGCACTGCACGATTCTTATAGGATTTCCACAACACACAGTAATGTCACAGTTAGTTTTTTATTGAATTTTAAGTTATTTATTTAATATTAAAACCACGATAAAATTGTCACGGGCAAAGTGGGAGCAAACGTCAAATTTGTTTCGCACCCACGGCGCGGAAAAATCGAACCCATGCTGAGGGACAAAAAATCATATACACTGTTTCTTTCTATCTCACGTAACCTACATAAACGCATTCTTTTCTTGCGTGAATGAGAAAGAAAGTGTCCAGCCCTCTATTGTTTTCTTCCTCTAAGCATAGAGGCGTCCAGGCAGTTTGTGTTTACAAGCGACAGCGGAAACATCTTAAGGAAGCGATCGAAGAGAATTGTACCAGCGACCCTTGCGACGACTTTGGACTACTGTGAAGCATTGTGCGATTCGGACTACTGTGCCTTGTGTGTATACTGTGCCTTGTATGAATACAGTGAGAGTGTACGTGGAATAAAATCTTCTTTTACGTTAATCGTCATTTTAATACCCACCCGCACGCAGGGTTGGGCAGTATTTTAATTACTTGTAATTGAAATACAAATACGTATTTGGTATTTGTATTTCAATTACTTCCTCAAAATGTAATTTGTAATTCGTATTTCAAATACCTGACCCCGAGATATTTTGTAATTAGTGTTTCAATTACTTGAGGATTCAAAATTCATTTTAACATTAAAATACATTTAACCTTAGAATAATAACGCATAGAAACCGTGAACATGTACGCACAGTGAGGCAAGTAAAACCGAGCCAGAATGGCTCAGTAGCGAACAGCCCGCGTCAGTGCTTATAGTCGAGTCGTAGGGCTAGCAGCTCTCGATATTTTATTTTAAAATGATGGTTTGTGCAATAAATGGAAATCATAGTACATTGGAAAAACTTAAGAAACATTGTAACATAACATTTCACTTGCAAGCATTACGTTTAATCTAATATTTTAACGTAACAATCGCCAAAGTGAAAACAATAATTTTAAATTTCAACAGACGACATTATATGAAATGTTGCCAATAAAAGGAAAATTGCCACCCTAAATTTGCTTATTAAGAAAAGATTTATTTAAGTACTAGATGATCCGCGCACGCTTACGTTTTCGAATGGCAATAAACGGTCACCCATCCATGTAATGACCTTGTCTAACGTTGCTTAACCTAGTGATATGAAATATACTTTACGACCTATTCTCACACCTAACAAGTATACATAAAAAAAAACATAAATATTGGTCGAGCCGTTTCGGAGGAGTGCGACCACAAAAACAGTGACACAAGATTTTTAGATCGTAGATTTGTTATTTCAGATCTTTTAAATTAAAAAGTAATTCATCACTGTCAGCAATAATAGTAATTTTATTCTAAAAATTAAATAATGACCTCAGTAAGAAGCAATTCCATTTTCCCTAATTTTGGGGAAAATCTGATTCCCCTAACAACATTATTTTCTCACTTGTGTGCGTGTCGCAGAGCGTCAATACGCGCGACTTACGCCTACATCAATGATATTGTGCCTCAAACGAAACAGTTTTTTCGTATGAAACTATCGTTCTAGGCGTTATTATTCTAAGCATTTAACCATTTGATTATATATACGTCTAGATACCTAGTCGTCTTGTAAAGTGCCGCGTTACTGAGCGTCGCGGCCTCAAATTCGTGTGTGCGTGCAGGCCTCGTTGTACAATCGCGTCATCTGTGATTGTGTGCGTGTTTGGGGATCTACAGTTATAAATATTTTTCCCAAAAATATAGGCAGGATGGATTCCTAGTGTCATTCGAGACTTCGTCTTATTATGATTTATGGTGTTATTGCGTGATATTGCATTTAATTGCGTGTCATTGCGTGTCGTTGCGTGTGATAGCGTGCCATTGCGTGTTGTTGCATATCGTTGCGTATCATTGCGTGTGATTGCGTGTCATCGCGTGTCGTTGCGTTTCGTTGCGTGTCATTGCGTCTTTTTGGGTCTTATTGCGTATCATTGCCTTTCATTCCGTGGCATTGCATCTTATTGGGTCTTACCGCGTCTTACCGCATCATACCGCGTCTTACCGCGTCTTGTCACGTCATACCACGTCTTACTACGTATTACAACGTCTTACCGCATCTTACCACATCTTACCGCTTATTACCGCGTCTTGTCACGTCTTACTATGTCTTACCGCGTTTTACCGCGTCTTGCTTGTTTCGTCTTACCGCATCTTACTGCTTATTACCGCGTCTTGTCGCGTCTTACCGCGTCTTACCGCTTATTACCGCGTCTTGTCGCATCTTACCGCATCTTACAGCTTATTACAGCGTCTTGTCGCGTCTTACCGTATCTTACCGTATCTTACCGCGTCTTGTCGCGTCCTACCACGTCTTACCGCGTCTTACTGCGTCTTACCGCTTATTACCGCGTCTTGTCGCGTCTTACCGCATCTTACCGCTTATTACCGCGTTTTACCGCATCTTACCGCGTCTTACCGCTTATTACCGCGTCTTGTCACGTCTTACCGCGTCTTATTGCGTCCTTTTGCATCTTATTGCATCATAATGCATCTTGTGGTGTATTGCAAATAAATACTGCTGCTGCCCGCCGCGCGGAGTCAGTCGTCTAACAGACACCGAGCCGAGCGGTCGGGTACAGCGAGTAAGTACTTTGTGTTTCATTTAATACGGTTGTGTTCCATGTACCTATTTACTGTAAGCAGTTATATTCATACAATAGACTCAAGCCGAAATGGTGAGACAGCACATGGCGACGAGTACAAGCGCAGTAAATAATTTTTTCTCAAAACAATGTGCCTGCTATTATAGTGCCAAAAACAAATACAAAAATAAAATAATTTTAAAAATAACGCACGCAAACGTTGTTGGCAAATCAGATAGCAAATAAATGTTACCTAATACCTCTTTAGAGTAGAGACAATGGTATATACTCTAAAATCAAATCCTAATATCCGATGAAAACACCAAACTTTCCAACGATGATATATCGTTCATTACCTGTTATTAAAATAACAAAACAAAAAACGATACCTATCGAGTCGTAATATTCGATCAAACCACCAAATGTTCTAAAGATGATATTGTTCATTAAGTACCCGTTATAAAAAATAACAAAAAAACGATACCTATCGAATAATATTCGATCAAACCGCCAAATGTTCTAAAGATGATATTGTTCATTAAGTACCTGTTATAAAAAATAACAAAAAAAAAAAACGATACCTGTCGAATAATAATATTCGATCAAACCACCAAATGTTCCAACAATTAAATTGTTAAAATGACACCCAGTTATAACAAAACTTTGAAATATTGAAAGTGTTACCGTACCTTTATAACTGAGGTTGTATCAAAAGTGTGTAAAGAGTGTCAATAATATATTTTAATACTAGTGGCCCCGGTACGTGCTTCGCTACGTATAAAGTGAAATATTAAGAACATTTAATTGTAACATCAAATTCATTTATTCAAACAAAAAATGGCATTTTTCCTTCAATTAAAAAATAATAAATCAAATTAAAAACTACTACTTACTTACATTACATTTGAACAAAAAAATATAAAAACAAAGTAATAATTATCGCTGACAATTTGCTTTATTCGAAGCACGTCCAAAATAAAATGACCGCATGAATGACATAACAACATGCTTTTACTGTCAACACTAAAAAAAGTTTTAATTCTGAAAAAGGGTCATTTTGACAGCAAAATCCCCATTTACAAAATGATCCGCCATTTATTGAATTAACTTATTACAAAAATGTGATAAATGAAGACCCGACCCGCCCTACCGATTTTGTGCAAACTTCACATAAACCATCTACTAAATAGTCTGAACAAAGCCTAAACATTTGGTTTGGTTAGGTGAGCCCGTTCTTGAGATATGAAATTACAACGAAAAGTGGCATTGATTTTTATAGATATAGATGACAAATAAAGCCATTACGAAATGAACTATTGAATCTGATATACTGTTTATCGTAATTAAACAAGGCAGTCTTGATAAAATATAATTCTGTTTCCCATGGATCTACTATCCAAATATATTGTTGAATCTATACCAGTAAGTAATTTGTTGAGATACTTACTTATTATTTACACCTTAAAACATAAAAAATAGGACTCAATATTGCCTTATATGACCAGCGTCATTAATAAATAATTAGTGTAATTTTGTGGGTACTCAATCATTATGCCAAAAGTATTTGTGTATACTTTTTATCAGCCACCATATTGCTAGTGGGTACCTACATGTCTATCAAGAGTACTTTATAAAATGATGTTTTCTATCAATATGCTTACATTAAATGATATCGGCATCTACGCGTTTCTTTATAAAAGCATAACCGAAATATGAATGTCTGTCTCTTGAACAATTGTCCCGAGGTCCGATCTGCATCTAAAAACCTAAGTTCCTTTGTCAGCAAAATTCGAAACTGGGTTTCAATAACCCGTTTCAGCACAACAAATAAATAAAAAAATTGCAACAGAGTTTGCTATGTTGGGTCTGGGTACCCATATTGAGGTGCCTACATTAATTGTCAATTAGCTATAAAAGTTCAAGTTCCCTATGTTGTAAAATCACGACATAATTAGTATTATTACTAACATACTCAATATAATTTCCTCATGGTTTGACGGTCATGTCATTCTGTGCAAACACACTTTTAAAACAAAATAATAATGAAAATAATAATGGTGGTAGAGGGGAAAATCCTAGCATGGTTAAAGGGAAAGGATTAAATATCCTCCAATCTCCCCAAGGCGGTAAAACCTTCAAGGAGGAAAATCCATAAGAGGATCAATACCCCCAAGCGAAAAAACCCTTAAGGAGACCGACCTCTTTGAGGAGCAAAATAAATAAAATAATTTTGAATATATAAACAAATCCATAAGTGGATAAATCAATCTCTAAAGAGAGGCATTGTTAGTGATAAACCAAAGTAAACTTAGTAACCAAGGTTAATTAAACACAAGCAATAGTAACTGGATACAGAGGGCGATGGAATGTATATAATAATTACTAATGATGGAATATATAATATAATAATTAATCAATTCAATAATAATAACCAATTGAATAATTAAAATAATATTAAAGGTAATAATTTAAAATTAATTAGTTTCTATTCTGCATAAACACAAGTGCAAAATCAGAAAAAATAATACTAAATATACTTGTATTTACTTATATGCTGCATAAATAGTGCTAAATCAGAATATAATATTTTTTTTTTACATATTCTGCATAAATATACGAACTCAAAACCATATTAAAATAAATTTAATTATAATGTTCCTATTCTGCATAAATAAAAGCTCACAAGCAGAATAAAACAAACTTGGTAACTAGCAATGCATTATCATCACGCTGGCATGGAGGGTAAATAATAATGTATGCAAGCAATAATTATAAAACAAAAAAAAACAAGGATAAAACAGTAATTTATGAGGTTTATAAATTACTGAAAAGAAAAAAAAAACTAAAAATAATAAAAACAATGGTCAAAAAAAAAAAAAAAAACAATCACAAGCTAACACAACAAAACAAACTTAAATAAAAGTTATTGGGTTTCTTTGTTGTGTTTTCATGAACTCAAATGTAGTCTGGTAGAGAATGCCTAAAAGCCTCAAGAGTGTACCACTTTTGTACATCAAGTTTAAATAAATAAAGATCTTTTTATATACCTACACAAATAACAGGCCTGATGTAAATAAGAAAGATATTATCCAAATTGTAATCATAATGATCATAATTTAAAAAAAAAACACTTCTGTGGCACGGCTGCCACGTTATAGTGCCTCGTTCCGATGACGATAATCTAAAATACGCCTCTATGGATTTACTACCAAGTTAGTCCATGGAGGACAGGTTTTCGCCTCATAAAACACCAGCATAGGAGGCGAAAAGTTGTTATGCCTCCCTCAATATATGGAGTAGTTGGATGTCAAAAAACAAAATAATACGATTAATAACAAACACTGTCTCGATGGTATATGGTTTGGATTTCCATGCCAATGGGGTCGATGTGTAAACTTACGTTTATAAACTACAAACTTATTACAAAATATAATTTTGTATACAAGTGGTCGCAGCCATGAAATACATGCCTGATTTCAATACCTAATAAGAATTATGTATCTACTTGTAAGTAACTAATATTTCTACTGAGTTACAGATTTGTTTCCTTCGCCATACAAGGATCACTCTAAACATTGCAACGGTGGAGTAGATGACCCTATGTAGTCTATATATTAAAGGTTCCAAGGTTAGTAAATACTAGTCCTTAATATGTATCACATTATCCTACGATAATAAATGCATACAATACAATACAATCATTGGTAGACATCGATGAGGGTGATACAAAACATATCACAATATTATGTATACCAACAAACACATGCTATTGTTAAAGGGTTGTCACTTAATACCTTTTTCAATCAAATTGGTTTGAATGGAGCGTGTGACTCCTTAATTAATTAAGTAATTAGGATTTGTTATAAATGCTAATGCAATCAATATGTGGTTTATAGTTTCCATACATGTCGAAAAGAAATAAGTACCCCAATGATTGTTATTAAAAACAAAATGTGTCTGGTTTTAAAATTGACAAAATATTGTTCCAAATAATGACTAGTGACCACAAAATCTCAATTTAGTAATAGATTGACGAATAATCGCGTATGAAGGTTTATAGGGTGATTAATAAGTTATAAAATTGTAAAATTAATTCATCATAATAACAACCTTTTGTAACAAGTTGTAATCTGAATATTCTATGTATTAACAAAATATATGAACAAGTATATTAGTAAACTTACTTATAAGCAAGTAGCAACTGTGGTCAGAAAAAACAAGCACATATACATGTGTGGTTAACATCCATAATTTCAAAAGAAATTTGTGATAAGTATTATGTAGTAAGTAGATATTTAAAATAAGGTCATTTATATTATATAGTTTTTATTTAATTACAGCAATGTTATTCTATGATCTAACAATTAGAATATTGATTTGTTAAAATCTTTAATCATATTTACAATTTAAATTTAATAACATACCTAATCTAATGATAAGGTTGTGTGAAATTAAATAAATAATTACCATTGATGACAATACACAAATGTTACAAAAAGGGAAGGAAGACAGGCCTACTGAGTCTGGTCGGAGCTTCCCGGTCGGAGGCACGTGATGTGTGCTCTGGTAATGGTTAAAAATATTATTATAAAATTGCCACCGTTGGGCTTAATGTAAATAAAATATTTCAAGCCTGCTGAGTTTCTTGCCGGATCTTCTCAGTTAAGGCCGCGTTGTGATCCGGTGGTAGCTTCACATCTTTTAAGTCTAATATAAATAAAATATTTAATATTATATCAAATAATTATGATTTCAAGAAATAAGAGTAATTTAAAATATAGATACAATTAAAGTAAATGTAAATTAAAACATGTTGAAAGGAAGAGATGTGGTGTATTGCAAATAAATACTGCTGCTGCCCGCCGCGCGGAGTCAGTCGTCTAACAGACACCGAGCCGAGCGGTCGGGTACAGCGAGTAAGTACTTTGTGTTTCATTTAATACGGTTGTGTTCCATGTACCTATTTACTGTAAGCAGTTATATTCATACAATAGACTCAAGCCGAAATGGTGAGACAGCACACATCTTATTGTATCTTCATTATATAGGTACAATAAGGTAGATTGCGAAAAATAATATGCAAAAACATGTGGGTCGGTATTTCGTGTCGTTTTTCATTGTAACACATTTTTATCCCCTAGCCCCTCAGCCTCCTAACATTTCACTGTCAAGTGTTTGAACATCGAACGTGCTATCTAGACGTATATATAATCAAAGATTTAACCTCGATGTCAAGTTTGTACATTGTTATGTCAATTGTCAGGTGACATTGTCATTGCTGTGGTGCGTTCCAACAGACTGTTTATGTTTATTTTGTCATATTTTGTGTGAACTTTACATTATTATTTTTTGTTCTCTTTCATTTTTCTAGATGTTAGCTGGCGGGTGGTGCAGAGATCAAGTGCTGCACCGCTTATCGGTATTTAGTGTATTAAGTATATAATTATATTTGTATTTATTTTATATGTATTCTGATAGTGATTCTTTTGGTTCTGCTATTGAATCTGCTGATTCTAGTGATAATAGTTTTTGTTCCCTAGATAATAATCTTAGTGACTTTTTGCAACAAAATTTTAATCAACAGTCGAATAAGTTACTCAATGTTTGCCATATTAATGCTCAAAGCGTACCTAGCCATCATAGCGAATTGTATGACACTTTTATTAACAGTAACGTCCATGCCATCCTGATTTCTGAAACTTGGTTTAAACCTCACCTTCTATCAACAACCTACGCACTACCTGGTTTTATTCTTGTTCGGAATGACCGAACTGTTAAAGGTGGCGGTGGTGTTGCTATTTATCTACGCAGCGATTTCCCATATAGAATCTTAGCCACTTCGTCTTCAAATGTTTCATCTTCGGCTGAATTTCTTTTTTTAGAGGTTTGTGTTAAAGGAGTCAAAATTGTGGTTGGTGTTGTCTATTGCCCGCCTGCAATTAATTATTTCACTGATATAGAAGCTGTTCTAGAATCTTTGGGTTCTGAATATGCACATCACATCATCATGGGTGATTTTAACACTAACCTCCTAGCACTTAACTCTTCTCGCTCCCGTAATCTTCTTCGTTTGATTGAGTCAGCTAGTCTGCATGTATTGCCTCTTCAAGCTACTCATCACAATAATATTTCTGATGACACTTGGCTTGATTTAATCCTCACCTCCAATCTCTCTCTTGTTTCTTCCCATGGCCAACATGATGCCCCTGGTTTTTCTCATCATGATCTTATTTTCCTTTCTTATATCTTAAAACCTCCTAAACCTAACTCTAAGGTTCTGTATAGGCGTTGCTTTGCTCGCATGGATGTCTCGAAGCTTCATAAAGATGCTGCTGAAATTTGCTGGGAGCCCCTTGTAGATGCTAGCACAGTTGATGATAAGATCAACATCTATAATAACATGGTTAATAAGCTTTACGACGTGCATGCTCCCGTTAAGAAGGTTAAATTGAAGCGATTACCTGCACCGTGGATGACTAGGGGGATTCGGATGGCGATGAGGCGAAGAAACCGTGCTTTTCGGAAATTTAAAAATGATCGTTCCGAAGACAACTGGACTTTCTTTAAAACTGCTAGGAATTTGTGCAATAAGATGATACGCGACGCTAAACGCCGCCATATTCTAGATAATATATCTTCTTCTTCTTCTGCTGATGTTTGGAAATTCCTCGGAACTCTTGGCATTGGTAAACAAAGTCATTTTGACCTTCCAACCACAATAAAGTTACATGATCTGAATCAACATTTCACCACAGCTTCTTCATTAGATCATCAAACAATAAACCAAACAGTAAATTATATAGCTAGTTTAAAGGCTCCAGCAATCAATTCTTTTAACTTCATTCCGGTTAGCTCTGAAGACATCAGGAAGATAATTTCGTCCATAAAATGTAATGCCATTGGCTGTGACAATATCAGCAGACACATGATTGTAACAATACTGGACTTCCTTTTACCGGCTATAACGCATATTGTCAACTTTTCCATTGAGTCCAGTGTTTTTCCGTCCTTATGGTGTAAAGCCTACGTTCGACCTCTTCCCAAAATCCCTAATCCCTCTCTTCCCAGTCATTTTCGTCCAATTTCTATTCTTCCTTTCTTGTCCAAAGTGCTTGAGGCTTGTGTCCATAAACAATTCTCTAATTTCATTCATCGTAACTCCCTGATTAATTGTTTTCAATCTGGATTTAGGCCCGGGCACAGCACTATTTCTGCGTTACTTAAAGTGACTGGTGATATAAGAACTGGTATGGAGAACAATAAAGTTACTGTTCTGGTGTTGGTTGGATTTTTCCAATGCTTTCAATACTGTCAGTCATAAAATTCTTCTATCTATCCTCTCCCACCTGATGGTGTCTGATGAGTCATTGGAATGGTTTTCTTCTTATCTTCGGGAACGTCAGCAGTCAGTTCGTGTAGATGAGTCGTCATCGGCTTGGTGTAACATTAGTACTGGCGTTCCTCAAGGCGGTATTCTTTCTCCTCTTTTATTTTCAATTTTTATAGATCTCTTGACTCCTGAACTTCAGTGTGCGTATCATCTTTATGCTGATGATTTACAATTGTACTCGCAAGTGGATGTTGATAGCGTCTCTGACGCAATCAATAAATTAAACGTTGATTTAGTTGCTATTAAAAAATGGTCTGACAAATTTGGTGTGTCAGTTAATCCTGCAAAATGTCAAGCTATCATTGTAGGTAGTTCACGAAATTTCCGAAAAGTTAACGAGTCATCTCTGCCTGCCCTGCAGTTTAACGGTGCTGTCATCCCCTTTAGTTCTAGTGTCAGAGACCTTGGATTGTATATTGATAACACACTCAATTGGCAAACTCATATTAAGAACATCAGCCAGAAGGTCACTGGAATTCTAAGATCTCTTTATCGATTAAAAAACTTATTACCATCAAATATAAAAGCAATGCTCGTACAGACCTTAATCTTTCCGATAATCGACTATGGTGATGTGTGCTATTATGAACTGAATGCAGATCTACTCAATAAACTTGATCGCCTTCTGAATAACTGCATTCGGTTCGTTTATAATCTCCGTAAATATGACCATATTTCCACGCATCGTGCCCTGTTGCAATGGTTTCCTATTCGTGAGCGCAGAATTCTAAGAGCTTTGACTACTCTTTTTTCTATACTCTTTTCACCAAACTCACCTCCTTATTTAACTTCGCAGTTTACTTATCTATGCTCTACTCATGATAAAATTCTTCGTTCTTCTAATAATCGTCTTCTTCTATGTCCTTCTCACAGAACTGATTTTATACATTCTTATTTTTTCGTCCAGTCCATTCTCCTCTGGAATGCGCTCCCTCTAGAACTCAGGATGGCTACAACACGTTATACATTTAAAACAAAGTTACAGGACTACTTGCGCAGTAAAATGGCAGATTCTTCTCGAAGATAATTATGTATATAATATATATATTAAAATATATATTAGTATATTTTATTTTCTAATATATAAGTATTAGTATTATATTAATTATTGTAAGTTAAATTAGAGTTTTAAAATATTTATCTATATATTTAGTTTCACTTGTTTTGTTTGCACCTACCACGATTTTTCTCTGCATCACCCTAAGGTAGACTGGTAGAGAATGCCTCTGGCATTAAGTCCGCCTATGTACTGTTTTGTGCATAAAGAATAAATAAATAAATAAACCTTCATTTAGCGATCATGGGTGTGATTGCGAGGCAATAGTGTAATGATAGTAAAGCAGCTATTAGAGTTAGCAACACTGCACTGTTATGTATACCAAGAAGCTTATGTATATTGTGCGCTATGACTGTCCAAATATAAGAAGTTTGTTCATACAATTTAACACAAGTTTGTGCTTTCTCATCAGGCCCTGTAGAAAGATTGTTTTCTTTAACAGGTTTTATTCACTCTCCAACAAACGGCTGTTTGTCTGACAGTACATTTAAAAATCTAGTGTTCATGAAAGGAAACTCTGCTTTTACTGAATAATTAATCTTGTTTTCCTCTACTTTTCAGCCCGTGCTGGTGTAGAGTATTTTGTAATTTGTATTTTATATTTTAAATACTTTACTTGAAGATATTTTGTATATATAGTACATATACAGATACAGTATTATATAATTTGTATTTCAATTAAAGCAAAGCATGTATTTTGCCCAGGCCTGCCCGCACGTAACAATATTTTAGTCTATGTAGGCATCTAAACAAACAAATGAGTGTGTATGTAGGTTTCAATTAATCAATCAATCATTTATTTGTTTGTAAACATAGGTACACATAGATGTTAAATAGATAATTACAAATCCGCTATGTTTGCCAATGAATGGCGTACAAAATAGGAATACTTACATCTATACTTATAATAAAATTGTAACAGGTCCAATTCTGTACATTGAATATATTTTGAAAATTATTTTTGGAGGGCATTCTATAACCGACACTGAGGCCGAAAATGTATTTTTTTTTTTTAATTTTTGTCTGTCTGTCTGTGTCTGTATCACGGCTGAGCATCACGCAGAAACTACTGAATGGATTCAAATGGAACTGGGCATGATTTGAGATCTTACTACGAGGTAGGACATAGGATACTTTTTATCCCGTAATCTAGCACGGTTCTTTTGGGAGAGGGGATTAAATTCAAAACGGGTACTTGGTTATACGCTTGGTCCGATTTTATCAATTTTTCTTTATAATATAATAAATATTAGTAAGGGAACACTCATAGAGAGTTGTTATCAAGGTTTTGTAATCGATCGGGTTAAGCAACGTTAGGTAAGGTCATTAAATAGATGGGTGACCGTTTAACGCCATTTGAACTAAACGGGTCCGTGCTTCGGAGAGCAAGTAAAAAGTGGGTCCCAGTTTTTAACCGACTATAAAAAAGGAGGTTATGTATTCGATGCGAATGTCTGTTATTAAAAGTTTAGTTAACGTAAAAATAGCGCAGGCGGAGCTGCGTGGGTCAGCTAGTATATTGATAATTTTATAATTAAGATTTCTAATAATTACATCTACTAGGTACTGCAACAATTTTTCATGTCTCATGATCACAATAATATTTATCAGCAAGCATTGGTAACAAATAGGTAAGTACTCACTTATTAACCTTAGTAATATTTATGCAGTAGGTACTATGATTCTGGTCATCATTAATAAGTCGGATTTAGTCATTTCTGTCTATGTATATTCTGTAATAGAGTAATAACTCTTGTCTATTAAAAATTTGAACAAAGATTTCTTAAATTTTACTAGGCAGTCCACATTCCTAATATTAACTGGTATATTATTATATACTAGCTGACCCACGCAGCTCCGCCCGCGCTGTGTTTACGTTAACTAAACTTTCACTAATATACATTCACATAGAATACAAAACCTCCTTTTTTAAAGTCGGTTAAAAACTTGGACCCACTTTGTACTTGCCCTCCGAAGCACAGAGACGTTTAATTCAAATGGCGTTAAACGGTCACCCATCTATTTAATGACCTTACCTAAGGTTGCTTAACCTGATCTATTTCCAAACATTGTTAACAACTGTCTATGAGTGTTCCCTTACAAATATTTACTATAATTATAAAGAAAAATTGTTAAAATCGGAGCAAGCGTATAACCAAGTACACATTTTGACTTTAGTCCCCTCTCCCAAGGGAACCGTGCCGAATGTCCGGATAAAAAGCATCCTATGTCCTACCTCGGAGTATTAACTCAAATCTTGCCAAGTTTTGTTTCAATCCATCCAGTAATTTCGGCGTGATGCTCAGTCGAGATACAGACAGACAGACAGACAAAAATAAAAATAAATACATTTTTGGCTTTAGTATCGGTTATAGAATGCCCTCCAAACATAATTTTCAAGATATTTATCTTTAATGTACAGAATTGGACCTGTTACAGTTTTATTATAAGTATAGATTTTAGCTGCCATACCAAGAACTCTTTTGCCAAATAGAGCTGTGTTATGGGGAGTAACACTGATAGTATTCTGATCATAGATAAGAATAGTACATATGTTTTGTCCAACGTTTTCTCAAAAACTACAAATCTGATTGCGATATCTAATTACACACATCAAAAGTGTCTAGGGATCAAGCATTTTTGGGCAAAAAAATGGGCAGAAGAACAATGGCGTTTCGTGTGCTTTTCTGATGAGTCTCGTTTTGGTATGAGACCGGATACAAGACGTATACGACACTGGAGAACCCCTGGACGCCAACAGCGATTAAAATCCTGCCAGGAAGTCCATCCTTATAGTGGTGGAACCATCATGGTATGGGCGGGTATTTGGATCGGCGCTCAAATTTATGCTGAGACGATTGTATCAGACGTCATCGTTCCTCTACAAGTGCAAATCGGTCCCTTATTTCAGTTAATGCATGATAATGCACGACCGCACACCGCAAGAGTTGTAAGACAGACTCTCGCCGCAGCTAACATCAATGTCCTGCCCTGGCCTGCTCAGTCGCCAGACTTGAACCCGATTGAGCATGCATGGGATATGCTACAGAGAAGAGCTCTGCCGAATATGGAGGGTATCCAGTCGCAAGAAGACCTTTTTTTGTTGTTGCAACGAACATGGGCGGCCATTCCACAGCGTGATTTGGATGAACTCATTTTGAGTATGCCAAACCGATGTTCTTGTGTTGTTAGTGTTCGCGGTAGAAACACGGATTATTAATTGTTTAAGTTACCCAATAAAATTTTAAAGAAAACTGTTATTTCAGTCTTTTTTTCGAACTTTTGTGTTAGTGGTTCAAATGTCAAAAATCCCTTTATTAGGAAAATGGCAAATTTCTTTATTAATGCAAAGGTGACTTGGTTTATCGTTACTTTGACAAACGAAAACACTTTATTTGATGAATCCTTAAAGAAAATTTTAATTAATATCAATCAGGAGAAAAGTTATTGCAAAAATATATGTTGATCCCTAGACACTTTTGATGTGTGTATTATTATTTATTTATTATTCAATTTTTTATTTTTATCTGCATGCAGTCATTCGTCCAATGTGTGTTTAAATAGATATCTAGTGAGCAATTTGGTCCTGTACACCCAGATAATAGCACTTAAGCTTGCGCTTAACAACATCTTTGCTACAACTATTTAGGGAATCAATAATGTTATCAGGTAATTCATTCATAAGTTTAGGCAATACATAATCCACTGTTCTTGTACCATATGTGTTATTGTATTTAGGAAGCACAAATGTTCTAGGAAGTAGTCTTAGGTTTTCTGGACGTTTCCTAGTCTTTACTTCTTCTTGTCTTAAATTATGTTGTAGTACTAAATATTTTGTTTGCTTAACGTTTAAAATGTTACAATATTGAAATAGTCCTGCCTCATTTCCCTTACATTTTTTTTCTAATATGTTTTGGCACTATTGTTTTTAGCATTCTTACTTGCATATTATATATCTCATTTAAATGTGTCTTATAAGTTAAGCCATAGCTACTCAGGTCATAACAGATGACAGATTCAGCCAGGGCTAAATAAATTATTTTATAAGTTTTAAATGGTAGCTTGTATTTTAGATAAGACAGTTTACATAAGATAGACCTGAGTTTAGAACAGATATGGTTGATATGTGGTCTCCAGCTGAATCTATCATCTATCACGAGCCCCATGTACATATGAGTCTCGACAAAGTCAATCGGTTTACAGGTGCACGCATTATTCTGTGCATTATGAAGGCAAGCATGGTCATGAGCCCTGATTATGGGAGCATCATTATGTGTGATTCTGACAAGAATGAATATGTATACCTTTGGTCTTGTGCCCATTTACATATTAAATTAAAATTATTTTGCAATATTATTTGTGCTTCCTTTACATTATCTTTAGCAATCAGTAAACATGTATCATCCGCAAATTGGACTTATTCGTCAACTCGCGCGCCTGGAACTCGCGCGTGCGCGCGAGTTGGCACCTTCAGATTTTACCTACTTTTTTTGTCGTCAACTCGCTCGTATGCTCATATGCTCGTTATGTACAGTCAACAACGAAAACGTTTTAATTTTAATATATTTAATATAGGCACCTACCTGTTTAAGACACTTATTTATACAATATGATTTTGAAATAGTAGCTATATTTATTATAAAATTAAAAATAGAACAAAAATTTTAAACCGCGTATTTTTATAATAATAATCAATAAATACTATTCAAGTCAGCGGAATCAAAATAGCAAATAAAACAAAAAAAAAATTATATCACAAAATGTAAGTGAAACAAAGTCCCTTATTACGTTTGTTGTCCGTGGTACCACCAGTAGTACCACCAGTGGTACCACGGACAAAGATAATTATCCGTGGTACCACTGGGGGTACCACGGACAACTCCGTGGTACCACCAGAAATAAATTATTCAGATTTTAATTGGTATCTGGGCTGGAAGTACTAGGGTAGCATAAAACTGGTGCACAATCTTGTGCCATGTCTTAGCTCTAAACCACATTCGCTCATGTGGTTTAGAGCTAAGTACCAGGTTAGCATAGGACTTATGGAGGCCCTTCGGAGTCGCTGGACGTTCGGGGTGTGGGCCCTTTGAACGTCCATTGAGTACGGCGGCGACTCCGAGGAGGACGGCGGCGGGGTTGCAACCCCCGACCCCGTGAGCACCGTGACAGGTTCCCGGGGGGCTACAATGCAGCCCCCGGCGGCGGGCTCAAAGGCAAGGCACTGAGGGGCCCCTGGTGCAGATCCCACCGGAGAGCCCTGGGGTCCCCCCTCTCATGTGCCGATGCGTCAGCCTCGGGGGTTTTAGTGGGTATGAATCCCACATACCCCGGTCGAGCCCCACAGCTCCCGGAGATCTTTGGAAATTTTCCGCCGCGTCAAAAAAATAAAAGACTTATGGAGGAGTTCTCACGTCTTGTGATATCCAGAGTATGTCTGGCTTACTGGTATTGATTGCTTTCGCGAATCAAGAGGTGAGGGCTGGGAGGGAACGGATGTATCAAGAGGTGAGATATCCTTGTATCTTGTACTTCCCTGGTACTTCTGCTATAAATATGTTAACTACTACTCACTCAATAGGTACCACATGCTCAGTATATCCTGGACGTAGTTAAAAATCACATTGGATTGGAGGAGGACTTGAGGACTCTTCCTTATTTCCTATGCTTCCCTGGTACTTCTAGTATAAACATGTTAGCTTAAAACCACATTCATATGCTCATAAAAGATAAGGCACAAAATTATGCACCTGCTATTTTCTGCTAACCTAGTACTTCTGGTAAATAATTGGTCGATTTTATTACTCTAATTTCTACCAAATACTAGTAAACTATTACAAAATAAAGAAAATAATGGAATATTATTTAAATCTAATTAATTTATCTCTGGTGGTACCACGGAGTTGTCCGTTGTACACCAGTGGTACCACGGACAAAAAAATCACTGGTGGTACCACGGACAACAAACGTTATTATCATCTAAATATAATAAAACGTAATCAACAACAAGTATAGCATTTGGTTAATTATTACTTACTTACTAATAAAATCGATCATAGTCTGAGAACTCTAGAAATCACAGATCAGGGTTTTTTTTATATTAGAGTTCTTAAAACGTTTTTGTAGCTGACTGTGCAAAAATACGTCGATCACGATCAAGCGAGTTGACGACAAAAAAAGTAGGTAAAATTGGAAGGTGCCAACTCGCGCGCGCGCGCGAGTTTCCCACGCGCGAGATGACGAATAAGTCGCAAATTGGTACACTGAGCCTTCTTTTATAATGTTGCACATATCATTTACATATAGTAGGTATTCAGTCGGGCCAATTATTGAACCTTGAGCTGTTCCTTTATCCATGGTAGTGTAATTACTGACTTCCTTACCTATTTTAACTACAGTGTATCTGTTATCATGATAATTTTTTAATAATTCCAATAAAGGCCCACGTATACCGCTTCTAGTTTTACAAATAGAGTATCATATTGCAAAGTTTCGAAAGCTTTACTGAAGTCTATAAAAATAACTAAAATTTGTTTCTTATTATTTAAATATCGATTCACTTCATCGCTGAATTTTCCTAATAATTGTGCTGTACTTTTGTTTTTTTGGAAACCGTATTGCTGACTATTAATTATATTGTTTAATTTCAAATACACATTAATTTGAATACTTAAAAATCTTTCAACTATTTTGTCTATGCATGATAATATTGTTATTGGGCGGTAATTATTGTAATCATTGTATTTACCTTTTTTATGTATTGGCCTTATGATACCTATTTATGTCTGGATATACAGATGTTGATATACATTGGTTGACTAAGTGAGTAATTAGTGGTGTTATATTAGAGCTAATCAACTTTATATCTTTAATGTCAATTTGATCAAATCTTTCTATTGTTTGGGTTGTTGATGATACATTGTATGTCTTTTTCTGTTGCTTTTTTAATCCTGATTGATTTGTCACATATATGCTCTAGGGGCATATTAGGTAATAACTTAATGGGACAATCTGTACATATTTTATTTAAGTTTCCTTTAAACTCAGCAGCAAAGGTATCAGCCAAAGTTAAGTTGTCCAAATTAAACGCTTTTGTTAAAATTTCTTCTATTTTATTATTTACCTTCCCGCTTATTCTATTAATTAAACCCCACATTTTTTTAGTATCATGAAAGCAATTGCATGCTTCTTGTTTTATTTGTTTGTTTCTCAGGAACTGTGCATAGCTATTAGTTTTGTTACGATATTTATTATACGGTAGTCTATTTTTACCATTGGATTTATCTTTTTCCCATATTTTAAGAAGTGTATCTTTTACTTTGCACATTGAGATTAGTTTCTGGTTAGTCCACCTGCATGATTTCCTTTTACTTGGAGTACTAGTAGCCGGCAAACAATAAGTTGATGAGTTATATGCATAAGTAAATTTATTGACAATAAAATTCATTATCTCGTTTGGGTCATTAAACTGCAAGGCTTCATTCCAATTAACGGTACGGAGTATACTATGCATCAATTTCTTATCAAGTTTAGTCTGACAGGCTTGTGTGTGTGAATAGTCCGTGTCCATGTTACACTCATACTTTGACAGTGCACATCCAATAACACAATGATCAGCTGGTGCGTCGCTTATTACACCAGACACAATACTATATCCCCTGGTGTTACGTATAAACAGATGATCTAAACAGGATTGAGATACAGCATTGCCCTGGCTTTCTATACGCGTGTACTGACTTATACAACACTCACTTAATTTATTTAAATAGTCTCTTGATACACCGTTAGTTAATGAGATATCTATATTCACATCACCTACTAGTACATAGTTATTCCGTAGGGGATATGTACTAATTATTTTACACATTTCCGGGATAAAACGTAATTTGCTTGTGTTTGGAGGCCTATAAACCGCACAGATTCCTAATACATTATAATTTTGCAACTTTAACTCACCAGTAATACATTCAAATTCTTTAGTTGTGTATATTTTTCTACAAAAAGACATACTGTTGTGAACATAAATTATGATCCCATCCCCTTTTCTATTATCTCTTAATTACACATACATATTGTAATTCCTTAACTGATACATCATATAACAATCATTTCTAATATTAACTTCAGTCAAAACTATCAGATGTATTGTGTATGATGAGTTCAAGATCAAATTTTCCAAATATGCAAAGTTTTTAGTTAGTGGACGAATGTTGACATGTAACAGAAGTAAATCATTAGTTATTTGTTGGATATTACACATGAAATCATTCTAATTTGTACATCTTATTTCTGATATATCATAATTTGTATTTGTGTCTGCCATACAACACTATTTTAATTAAAGTTGACACTTACAAAAAATTCTAATCACTTACCTATTAATTATGACAAACCTATTCACCCATTCATTATTGTTTGCCCTTCAGGGGATATTTTTTCTATATCCATCAAAGTGCGAACAGATAATATTTTTGACTGGTCATCCTTACGCAACAGTATATTACCATGTTTACACCAGATGTATTTATATGTATCCTTTAACGCTTCTTTAGTTTTCCATAGTAGAAAGGAATTTGCCGGTGTAATTGCCTCGCGTAAATAAACACGTCCTTGATCCTCGCAGCCCATAGGCTGTAGGGACATATCCCTCGCGCAGATGTTGACTCCTCTCGCGGCTTCCATCCACTTATCACGAATTCCATCTTTCAGGTGTACAGTTATCACGTCCGGCATGATATTTGCCCTTTTGTTTGTAGCCTTCCGATTTCTCCTTTTGCGATAGACTTTCACAACATCTTCCGCGTTCATGTTAATATGCTTTGCCATGGCTTTCGCACATTTAGGACATTCTCCTTTTCAGCTTCTTTAACTCCACATATGTCGATCTGGTTGTTTAATTGTATTTGCTCCAAATAATTCACTCTGGTTTCTATTGCTTCACATTTTAGGTTAATATTTTTAGTATTGTTTCTTTGGTCATTACATTGATTTACTAGCAATTTCTATTTTTTCTGAGTAATAGGTGAGTGTACGTTGCAATTCTTCTCTTATTATATCCCTGACTTGCAAACATATGCTGTTCAATATATCGTGCGTACTTTGGCCACTTTGACAATCATTGTCAGCAATATCATCATCCTCAGCGTCCGGCACAATACACGACAATCGCTTCGATTTGTTTCCCGGTGTACAACTTTTACATTTCCACTCCACCGATTCTGTGGTAGATATTGCAGTCAGCTGTTACGTGGTTAATGAGGCACATGTCGCATGCAGCCATTTGACACATTTACTGCACTGCCGAATTCTAACAATAGTTTTAGTATTTTTCAACTTAGAAGTACAAGTTTTATCAAAATCGGTTCAGTAGTTTTTTATGCTTTCGGTAAGTTAGTCTAACGGTGTTTTCGCTAAGACGTCCGAGTTGCGTGATAGTTCTGATACCTACTGTACGAAGTACATCGTTGATCTACAATCAGGTCGACAACATCAGCACGACGCGACAAGTTGCACTTAACATATAAGTATTTTTATAGTAATTAAATAGTTAGTGTACGTACAGCCGTGGGCTAATAAACATCTTACATCGCATTCCGCCGTCTTTACATTCCTTTTACATATCCGTGATCCCGCGGTTCCAGGCGTTACACTCCGTTGCAGCAGCTGAACCTGGCTCTGCAGCTAACATAGTTTGGTCCTTCGTATAACAGAAGTTGACCTCGCGTTCGCGTTCTAATTTTTTCGCGTGCCGGGAGAAACTTTTGTGGATAAACCAGTGACATTTTGTGGATAAACTCAGTGACAATTTTACATTTTACATAATTTACATTTTTACATTTTATTTACAAAGTATTAACGTTTTTTACATTTTTAGTGACGTAATAATTACATACTTGTGAAATCCTTAGTTCCTTACATTTTATTTTATTTACATTTTATTGAAATTTGACATTTTAGTGATTAGAAGTTACAAACTTTACATTGTGAAACTTAACATTCATTTACATACTTTACAAAGTGCAGTTTAAGTGTTAAAGTGCTTACCAAACACGTCTTCAGGGAGTGAGGTTTCCAGAGAGTCACGCGCGGATCTTAAGGCAGTACTCCTGAACTACAAGTAAGATCTTTCCATTTTTCACTAACCATAATGTCTACCTTACTAGCGCGTCAAGCGGAGATTCTTGAAGACATTAAGAAGATCCTGACGAACTTCAAAAAGGATTCGCCCAGCCGGAAGACTGCAGATTATTTGCAGACTAGACTCACTCGCCTAGAAGAACTTTGGCAAGAATGCCAAAGAAATCAGAGGAGGTTGATGCTGGAACCTGATCAGAGCCATCAATATTACAAAGAGAATATTTTTGGATTCATGCAATCGTGGTATGATGAAACCAAAAATTTATTACAAGCTTGCAAACCTTATGAAATAAAGGAGCAGCAACCAGAAGCCGTAAGTGGCCCATCTACAAGGCCAGTTACATTTCATAAGGATAGCACTGATAACTCGAATTGGGACACTGAATATTCAGGGAAAAATAATGAAATCGTAGAAATGCAAAAAACACAAAATGCTAATTTTCGGGCTCTTATGCGATTTATTAATAATTTGGACATCGCCACCATCGTCGAGAAATGGCAGATAGAGGACAAATTAAAATGTCTTGAAAATAGGTGGAATGCAATTGACAACTTACATTTAAAAATTGACGGAATTTTAGAAGGCGCTGATCTGAAATATAACAACATATTCACTCTTTACGAAAATAATTACGAGGAAATGAAGATACTACTAAATAGAAGGCTCGGTTCGTCCATGCATCATCAGCGCACCATGCCACAAATAGAAATCCCGACATTCAGCGGAAATTACACACAGTGGCCGACATTTATGGACTTGTATTCTGAGGCTATACATAACAATCCTGCCCTTAGTGACACGCAAAAAATGCAGTACCTAAAAGGAAAATTGCGTGGTGAGGCTGAAAGATTAGTACAGCATCTGAACATAACTTCAGAAAACTATGAGATATGTTGGCAACTCATTACACATCGGTACAACAATAAACAATTACTTTTTTCAAAACAGTTTCAACTTTTCATGAAACAACCGTCCATACAACGGCAATCTGCCTTTGAACTAAAGAGATTGTATGATACAACCATGGAGGCCATACATGCCATCAACAACCTCGGCGTGGATACATCATCCTGGGACCCCATGCTTGTACATATTTTATGTGAAAAGTTGGACACGGAAACATATGCTGATTACATGGAAGCAAGGCAATCACCTCGAGAGTTACCGATGTTTGAAGAGTTCATGAATTTTATCGAAAGTAAATTTACAGCGTTGGAACCTGTTTCACAGAAGAGGGAAAGAGCGGACATTACAAAACCTCATTTTAATACACAGCGTCAAAACCAAGTTGTTAACAAACATATTCAACCCAATTATTCTAGAGGGCATAGCAACAATACATGTCATGCCACTTTAAATACAAATAAATGCATAGTTTGCAATAATTATCACGCGCTCTTCCAATGCAGAAAATTTATAAGTATGCCATCAGAGTTGCAATTAAGAACAATATCAAACCACAACATATGCAAAAATTGTTTATATTACCATCCGAAAAATTATTGCAAATCAGAAAATCGATGCAAAGAATGCAATTCTGCTCATAATACATTATTGCATTATGCTTACAATTCCAACGTACAAACAACATCAACAGCCCCAGATTTATCAAGTACAATGGGTCATCAGTATACGCGTGTTCAAAACCAGTATGACGCAGATACCTTTGAACAGCAAGATGCAACTCAGCAAAACCGACCAGGCAAAGATGCGGGAATAACTTACAACTGCAACACCGTTATTGATAATAAGGATTTACAACAACCAGCTACAGTCAAGTGCAGTCATCTTTACAAGAACCGTAACACCAGTCCGAAACTTTATCATGATAATTTTTACACCTCATCAAAAAGGGTAAACGATGACAAAAATCAATCATCACACATTTACAGCAATGTACAGCACGGATCGAATAGTACAACGGGATATAAGAAAAAGAATTACAGTCAGCATCCGTCTTCCTACTTACCTCATCATGGAGCGTACGAGTTGAACACACCACAACGTAGATCCTTACAGAACTCGGGATCCTTTACTATGCACCCAAATAGTCATCGATACAGATTTAATGCAAATCGAATAAAATACTAATTAAGATTACAAAACGACGGACTAATTAAAAAAAATATTAAGCAATGTTCCATGGACACAGAAATAAATGCCTGAGAATAATTTACATATTTTACAGTTACATGACAGTTGAAATATTTACACGAAATTACATTTTATAAACAGCGTGGAAGCACATGCTAACCGATTTACATTACATTAAAGATTTAAGAATACTTCGTGGATTGGAAGAAAGCACGATAAAACATGATTTTTGTTACGCATCGGAGAAGGTGTATGCACGTGCAGTATGCTCTCAAATTACAAGAGTAAAAACAAAACTTACACAAAATCGAGGCTTACGCCGATTCTCAAGAAACTATCATTATCTGGCCACATACTTTTTGAAGCACAGTTAAACAAAACAAAAAAAACTATTATAAAATGGGAATCAAATAACAATATATATGAAAGGACGGATATTATGACCGTGCTTAATTAGCTAAATATACATATTTCTGAATAGAAAACTTTGTTAAAAATTGAATATGTCATTTAATGACGTCATTCCTAAACACCAATTACGTTATATCAGATAAAAAATGCAAAACGAGTTTTACAGCAGTTATGGTGGCAGGAACCATCATGATTACATAACATTCACAAATATAAGACCTGCATTATAATCACAAAGTATCAAACAAACATAAACAAGTTTATGTGACATAATCAGAACCTTTACAATTTTTACAATTACTCCAGACTGAGATGAATCTTAAAGACTTACAACCTGAAAGTATCATCTTCAGTTAAAACACAAAATGGAGAATTATACTTACTGCGTGTGGGCGGAAGATTACAGCACTTTAATTGTTAAGAAGTGTGCAAAACAGCTGCACAGCAAATTGACAAATCTACAAGTATATAGAGCAAGTTCATTTACATATTTTACAGAGAGGAGAGGAGATTAAAAAGGTCGTAAGAGTGCAAAATACACAAAGGCATTATGTCATCGATTTATTGATCAACAAGAACAACAGATTATGGTCTATTTAACACCAAGCAAGAGTAATACCATCATGCACTTACCCATACAAGAGATACTTAACAGACCATTTGTTAATAGAAAAACAAACAAGAAAATCGGACGTTAAGATTACATCCTAGTTATTAGTTGCTTACCTACAAAAGCAATTAATTAAATTACAAGACAGCGACGTCTCAGAAGTATCTTACCTAAGCAGTTCGAATTTTTTATCAGCTGTGAAACGGCTTCTGTACTATAAGAAGAACACCTCGGGATATTTACGCAATCCCTGAGCTTACAGATGAGGAAGAGTTATCAATTACGTCAGAAGACGTATTTTTGAAAAAGTCGTTTACATTTTACAACAGTTACAAGTTCGCTACACATGGAGAAAACTTACAAAAGATATTTAACTTATTATTATTAGCATCAAATAACCGAACATTCTTGTAGCCAGATGACCAATGGAGCAAATAATAGGATTACAACTAGGGAAAGGACGATCACACAAGAATCGTCACTCTAAGAACTGCAAGTGAGATTATAAAATGACCTATACTAAAATTAGCACCCTTATTATACGCCGAGGAAAATACCAATGGATGTCTCACAAGTGACATCCCGACGTACAAGAGATTTTGGATGAATGACATTTAATATCTATTCTATTACAATATCAGTATTTACTACAGCAGATGACTGAAGGTTCATATAACATTTAAGAAAGATGACAAAATCAAATTGGATGACGCAATTTCTAGTGATAACAAATCAATTAGAAGATGATATGAACGAATTTCAATACTACAATAATTTACTAAAAACGCAAGCTGTACTTAAAAACAGAGTAAGAAGAGGAATCATTAATGGTGTAGGATATGTAGCAAATTCATTATTTGGTATTCTCGACCAGAGATTTGCTGACCAATATCAACAAGATATTGAGCTGATTAACCAAAACGAGCAACACCTATTAAACTTAATTAAAAATCAAACAAGTATAATCGAAGCAGAGCATAACATTATTAAGAGAAACGAGAAAGTCATGAATCAACAATTGGAACTAATAAATGAACATATGAAAAGTGTGCAGACAGAGCTTACTGAAATCAAGGCAGATAGTGAGAATGCATCCTATGTCCTTATTTCTACCTTTGCAGCACAGAATTTTATCTAACTTAAAAAATATTCAATCAACTCTTATCAACACTCTCACTAACATGCACAATGGACATATAGACATGCATTTATTACCACCAAATCATCTGGAGAGCCAACTAAATCATATTGCTAGACACTTACACGAACACCTGTCATTACCAGACATAAGGGATAATATAAGAGATATATATAAATTGTTACAGATACAAGCGAGAATTACAAGTGAGTATCTTATTATAGAAACTAGAATACCTTTACTGGATGATGACGTTTTTGAACTCGATAAGATCATCAGCGTCCCACAATTACTTACAAACTCGAAAAACATGCTAAATATTATACCCTCATCGAAGTTTATGGCCATTAACATACACAAAGATTCATTTATTCCGCTGGATGAATCGGACATAAGGTTATGCAAACCATTGAATGATAATAAATTATTATGTCCCTAAAGCCATCCAATATATGATACACGTACAATTGACATATGTCGTATCAATATAATTACAAATAACGGTCTCAATTCTGATAAATATTGTAACTCGTAAGTACGCCGTTGTTATCACAAATGGATAAAATTGCATAAACATAACACCTGGCTGTTTTTCTGTTGCGAAGAATGCGCAGTACGCATTTTATGTCCAGACGGTATGGCGTCTAAACTGCTGAGCGGACAAGGTCTACTCACGCTCTCTAAAGGTTGTGTTATGAAAGGCGATAACTTTATGATATACGCGAATAACGAGTATACAGACACAATGATTATCAACCAACGGCTGCTAACCCCAGAGATATCTCCCGTAAATACCGTTATTAATACCTCATATATGCACACCTTTCACACAGAAAACCATGACGACCAATTCCAAAAATTGCACCCGGTCATACAAAATTTGAAAGCACAATCAGAGTTACATCATATTTCACACCACGATTTGCATCAATATATAATAATTTACATCGCTCTGATCATTGCCACTACACTCCTTATCATCTTCATCTGCCTGTGGGTAAGACATCGACGAGGTCATCCTGGACAAAGGGACGTCGAGCTGCAAGAGGATAACGGCGAAATATCGTCGCCTGTGCCGACGTCGCCAAAACCAATGTGTAGTGCAGTGAAAAGTGCAAGTGTTTTGAGTACACATAATATGTCAACCTCGCCGATAGTGCAAGTGAAATTTGACACTAATAGGGACTTGGAAAACTAACTTACAATTAAGCATATTGTTACTAACAACCTTACTATAGTTGTTTTTTATTGCATGCACTGTTTTTATGTTTTAATTTTTTTAATATTTTTTTTACACTTTGGTCTAGCATTGATTTAAAATATTTTATCTTATTATTTTACAATCTATTGCATTATTTTACATTATGTTTAGTATCATACTATTTTGTATAGTTTGTGATACCTTTTATCCTTGTCATTGTTCGGGTCGCCAATATGTACGAAGTACATCGTTGATCTACAATCAGGTCGACAACATCAGCACGACGCGACAAGTTGCACTTAACATATAAGTATTTTTATAGTAATTAAATAGTTAGTGTACGTACAGCCGTGGGCTAATAAACATCTTACATCGCATTCCGCCGTCTTTACATTCCTTTTACATATCCGTGATCCCGCGGTTCCAGGCGTTACACTCCGTTGCAGCAGCTGAACCTGGCTCTGCAGCTAACACCTACCTTGGTAAAAAAAAGGCACTAAACTATTTTTCGAAAAAATAAAACTGACTCCAAAAGAAAATGATCTGAAAAGCATTAAATAACGAAAATGGTTTATTTTCTTCTTCAAAATTGCTTATTTATCATAACGTTTAGTTGCCAAGTATCGGCTCATTTTTTTTTTCTTTTTATAATCATGGAATAACAAACAGTAATACAATAGGTCGTAATTTAACAATATAAACATGAACACAAATACAATAATTGCATTACTCACAGCGTTATTCTCAACTTACTTAAAAAGTTATACGTTGCTGTGTGTGGTTTAAACATGTACTTACAAAAAACAGCACTATAAATTGAAAAATTGCACAAGTTTTATATTTTATTTTATTTTATTAAGAAACAAACGGTCATACAAAAAAATCTGGAGCTTAAATCAATATAGTTTCCTTAATTGATAAACTAAATGTTATTACAAAAAAGAACTAAACACACATTCATTATTGTTAATTTTTCAAAACTAAAAATGAGACATACTACTTACTGCAGCATAAACAAAAAATCAAATATAAATTCTTACTAACGAGTTTACATAAAGGCTTTTTTCAAGGATGGAACATTAGAACAAAATATATCTATATCAGCCAATTTATCGCTCTCATTAAATAATCTACATGCACGCTTTACAAACGTATTCTTAGAATAACATGTTCTACTACTAGGAATATAGAATAAATCTTTCTTACGACATCCACGCTCATGTCCACGGGGCACTCTAAGGGAGATCGTTTGTAGTAGTGTAGGGGCATCAAAGATATTATGGATAAGTTTGTAAAGAAAAACAGAATCTACGCAGTCACGACGAGCTTCCAAAGACTTAAGCTTATAATGTTTTAATGAATTATCATAATTAGAATAAGTACTACCAATTCTGAAGTCCAGTGTTTAAACAAACTTTTTCTGAATTCTCTCAATTCTATCAATATGACATTTATAATACGGTTTCCAAACAACGCATGCAAACTCAAGACGACTAAGTACAAAGCTGTTAAATAAAATTTGGTATGTTAGAGGATTTTTTTTTTTTGGTTTCCCAACACGCAAAATGAATCCTAATTGTTTATAAGATTTTTCAAGGATATAATCAATATGGGACGCAAAGGTAAGTTTAGAGTCCATAATTACACCAAGGTCACGAATTTGTGTTACTCTATTCAAAGGTTCACCACCTAATTTGTAATTATAATGAACAATATTATGTTTTTTGGAAAAAGTTATGACATTACATTTATCGAGATTTAACTGTAACTTATTATCTTTGCAATACTGTTCGAAATTATCTAGGTCATGTTGTAATAATTCACATTCTTGTTTGTTACGAATAATTCTGAAAATTTTTGTGTCATCTGCATATAGCAAAACCTTGGAATGAGAAATACATGTAATAATGTCATTAATATACAGTGAAAACAGCAAGGGACCCAAATGGGACCCTTGTGGCACGCCAGAACTTATCTGTTTATACTGGGAAGTAAACCCTGAAAGTACAACACATTGATTTCGGTTTTCGAGGTATGACTATACCCAACGAAAGAGATCTCCATGTATACCGAGCCGCCAAAGCTTATTTAATAAGGTTTTGTGACAAATTTTATCAAACGCCTTGGCAAAATCGGTATACACGGCATCTACACTAAATCCATCGTCCATTGCATCAAAAATTACGGATGTAAAATCTAATAAATTGCTATCCACCGAACGGCCTTTATAGAATCCATGTTGGTTTGGTATAATATGATGACGAGTCACTTCAAAAAGTTGCTCAGTAACAATCTTTTCGCAAATTTTACTGAATTGGCAAAGTTTAGATATTGGACGGTATTTTTCAATGTCCTTACTAGTCGGTCCTTTTGGTATCGGAGTTATCCAAGCTTGTTTCCAAATCGTAGTGAAACAACCTTCTCTTATTGATTTTGTGAAAAGTATCGTGATCGGCGAGGTTAGTGATGAAGCACACTTTTTTATGAGTAACGGATGCACTCTATCTGGCCCTGCCCCTTTATGTATGTCTATTGCGTTTAAATGTTTTGCTACTATATTTTCATTGATATCTATAGAATTCATGTCAATTACAGTGTTTTGAGCAGGGACAGGGTTTTCAATGGCAAATGACTGATGGCTAGATTCTTCAAAGACTGAGTGAAAATGTGAATTAAACAAGTCACAAATTCGCTGCCCACAAGTTGTAACAATTACACACTGAAATAGATAAAACAATAACTATGTCCCTAAAACTTCAATAACAACCCTCTTGTATTCAGATCTTGACAGGTGAATAATATCAACTGATGAATTTTTCATTGTAATCATGCACAATACGTTTTATTGGAGTACGAATACCAGCGTTAGAGCGACTGGTACCCATAGCAAATAGTCTATGAAGACGTACAGCGCGTTGTTTATTGTGTGGTACTGCATAAGACAATTTATTGTTAAGGGCAATGCAATCAAATTTATTATGACAAAGTCCATGCAGCACCATGGTATCCAAAAGGAGCCTCCTAGATTTGAGCGAATTCAGGCCACGTATATCCAGAATGCGAGCGATGCTCTTTAAGTATACGCCTTATTTGATTTTTCAACACCTTTTAGGTACTTATATCATATGGTCATGATCTTGACTTCACCATTAGACAAAACACGATTGATTTAATTATAAAATATGTTCCTATCCTATTCGAATATTAGAATAAAAACTGCTTATCGTCCTTCTGGGATCTGCTTCTTTTAACGATGTAAAGACATTACACAAAATATATCGTCGTTTATAATGCACACACCATAGATATAGAATTTTTCACTACGTTCAAATATCTTTGGTACACACGCATAGGAACTGAAATAATTTGACAGCGCTCCAATCCGTCTTCCACTCCGATAAGGTATAATGTAAAGTGTCTTTAAAGCTAAAACTAACTAGTGTGCTTGATCATTCTTGATCGCATCGCCACTTTCCATCAAATAGGATTGCAATCATAGCAATGGTTTAGAGGGTTTTTAGAAAAAAAAACAAAATTCTGTTTTTTGTTAATCAATAATTATTGTATCCTCAATATCCAAACCACTACGGCGTTTTCGATAGAATAGTCAAATCTTCAAAAATTAATGAAATGTAATTAAATACAGTTGCACGTGTTACTGATTGACGCATCAACAAATAAATAAAGCTAGCAATGAAATTGCATTTTACATTGTGTCCGGGTGTAATCCGTTCGCAACTCAGCCGGAACTAAATGTTCGGAAAGTTGCAAATTGAAAATTCAAAATGTACACATGCACCCTGCGCCCTAGCACCGTATACAGCAAGTACTAGTCTAAATGTCTGAAAATATACGTTGAAAAAGTAGGAGGCCTATTGTGGAAGTGATCGTTTAGGTTTTAACGCAAACTAGTGTTACACATTAATATATTCCCAATTTTACGGAATCATCATCATCTCTAGCGGCCGACAGACGTCCGTTGCTAAACAAAGGCCTCCCCCTTACAAGGGAGGGGTTGCCATAATCCCCACGCTTGGCAGGCGTCTTGGGGATCACAGTACAGGTGGTAATCCAATAGAAAAACGCTGTTGTCCGTCTTCTTGGTTTCCCGTAGTCGAGACATCCAACTGGAGGTGATGGGAGGGTGCTTACCCAGACACCCCACGGGTTTTACGAATTTTTTTTTTTTTTTTTTTTAATTATATCACGGTTTATTTTTGATTTTACTTATCACAGTTTTTTTTTAGTTTTATTTCAATCCTACCTATCCGCGTAAATATCAGAAATCATTATTACTATGCTCCGACGTGAATAGAGGAGAAATTGCTGAGTTCAAGAGAAGACAAGACAAGAGCCGACCAATGAACGTATTGAGGCATAGCTGTTGTAATCATCAAAGGACATTGAGTTTTCATCAGAGACGAAATGACATCGCACAAAATCTCAGCAAATCTCAAGCTCTCTTTCTTGCAAATTCCTTGTTAATTGGTTAAACTCCTGCTATTTATGATTATATCCATTATCCAGTTATGTCGGTCCAACTTCGACAAAGAGGTCGCCCGAAGAATCCAACTCGGATAACCAGTGTGTGTTGCCAGTGATGACATAATATGGTACTGAGACGTGGTTTCTAACGGCTGGCCTTTTAGAAAAGTTCAGTCACACAGCGAGCTATGGAGAGAGCTATGCTCGGAGTTTCTTTGCGCGACAGAATCCGAAATGTGGAGATTCGCCGAAGAACTAAGGTTACCGACATAGCTCTCAGAATCTACAACTTGAAGTGGCAATGGGCAGGCCACATCGCTCGAAGAACCGATAACCGTTGGGGAAGAAAGATTCTCTAGTGGCGGCCACGCACTGGAAGACGCGGCCAACGGGCAGGCCTCCCACTAGGTGGACAGACGACATTGTGCGCGTCGCAGGTAACCGGTGGATGCAAATAGCCAATTGTCGTTCATTGTGGCGTTCTAAGGGGGAGACCTATTTTCAGCAGTGGACGTCTTCCGGCTGATGATGATGATGATGATTTATGATTATTAAAACACGTAGAATTATGCTGCAAATTTCTTACATGTGTATAGTAGGTACGTACGCAGGTCAGTACTTGTATTGACATTAGAGCAAACCTTAGTGCATTTTTTTCTTATTATCTTATTTTTCTTATTTTCTTTCTAATTTATTACAGCAATGTATGCCCCTGCGTACATACATGTACTAGCAATTATATATACGCAGCCCGACAGACGCGGCAAAAGCTCTCGTACGTTCAATAATTGTATTACGTCGCGGTGCGGAATGTTTGAGAGTCGTTAATACAGAAGTCCCTTTGAACACAAAATGTTCGAACATACAACATAATATATTACTTATTCGGAGATTTTTTTTTTGGTTTTGTGACTTTAACCATTAGGGATGATGACTGGGTTAAAAATAATTAGTTCGTCAGTTGTATTATCAAAAAATATTGGACACTTAACAAATAAACAGAAATTGACAAAGCCATCTTCAGCAATCTAGTCTATTCCTTTCTTGTGAATCCGCTAATGTTACACCTCTTGGCAAAGACCTCTTCATTCCTAACGGCAAAACTAAACTATTAAGGGCATAACAAAGCGATAGATATAGGGGACCTTGACCCTTTGTTAAAGAGACCATCCAGGTCAGGACACCGCAGGGGCTTAATGTAGGGCCAATTCAATAGATCACATTTGATATCTGTCAGTTTGTTTGTTCTGTCTGTTTCTTTTGTCATTGTTACAATAAATATGTAATCGTAACTGAAATAAGTTAAACAATTGTGCAGTACTAACTTCGATAAAATTAATAATATTTTAAGCCCGCCGTTCAAATTCCAATCATTTATTTCAAATAGGCATAACGCTAGCACTTTTGAAGGGTCAATTTTTACTACCACCGGTTCGCAACGCGGCCTCAACTGAGAGATTCGGTAAGCGGGCTTGTAATTTTTTTTTAAACAGTATTTGTCTTGTTACAATTAGATCAGCGTCAGCGACAGTGTGTCCTGCCGTTCTAAAGATCAAATAAAACAGAAAAAAATACGACGAAATTACAACAAACTAAAAGACCAAAGAGATAGTAGTCGGACCAGTCCCCCCAAGCAGCCATCAGGCTGCTGCTCGAGTCAACTCGTTCCCTCAACTCCCTCAAGCATATTGAAGGGTGACCCGCCGTTCAAGGTTACGTTGTTAAATTTTGATCAAGTGTCAAATTGGCTCTACTTTAATAATGCCTCACGTGAGGAGCGACTATTCTTAGGTGTGCGTGTCGCTCACCACCAGGCGACCGTGCAGCTTGTCCCCTCACTAAGATGAAGAAAAAATGTATGTAGGTTTATACGTATTTCCACTTCACAACACAGACCTGTATCTGTTTTCTGTCCAATGAACTTTTATTTCAAACGGCAAGTATTTTACATATGAATTCACTCTGTACTAACGTAATAAACATTTTTTATATTATACTAGTTGTAGCCCACGGCTTCGCTCGCGTTTACTTTGTTACTCAAACGTGTTTTGAATTATGGATCGAAGTTTTTAAAATATTGTTTACAATAATGTAAAAATATTGTTCACACTTTTATTAACCCTGATGTAATAGGTATCAAGTATGTAGCCTGTATTTTTGTGTAAGCTATTATATGTGTAAGAAATGGAATTCTTAAATATTTACTTCTTTATTTAAAAAGATACTGTACTTATTTTGCAATTCCATTAAAAAACTTATGAGGTTGTTAAGTGGAAACCATTTGGTAACCCCATTGGTAGACGTCCTTAGCGGTTGATTTTCGAAAAATGCTAGAAATTAGTTTAGTCAATAGTTTTGTTTAATTCATTCACTGAGTTCGTTACCATAGTTGCATTATAGCCTTAGGTAAATGGAGATCTTTCTTCACGCAAATTTTAGGGATTTTTCGAACAATGCCGGAAACGGTTTCTTAGATTCTTGTATGCAATACATAAAATATGTCGTGTGACTGTAGGAATAAAATATTTTTTGGAACTCAATTGAACGCTTTTAGGGGGTAATTCAAAAAAATTACATGGATTACTTCAATATGACAAATGTATCCGCAAAGTGTCATTAGTGCAGCATGAATTTATTTTTCGTGTTAAACCCCGTTAAGGGTTGATTTTCAAAACCAATGTGTTAGACGTGTTTCTCAATTTTTTGATGAGTACACTGACAAAGTTTCGTGTCTTTGAAAAAATATTACTTTACACATAAACTTTGATACCAACCTCATTATCCATCGTCCCACGGGTTGATTTTCAAATAAAACATTGCATACTTTATCCAGTCCTAATGATATTTGCATGAAATCATTACAGTAGTTTACTCCTTGAATGAAAAAAGAATCATCGAAATCGGTTCATATTTGTCAAAGTAACGTAATGGAGAACATCAGTTTCATGGTTTTTTAAACGACTTCAAAGAGTAGGTTCTCAATTCGTCTGTAGGTATATATTCTTTTTTTACCAGATAAATTCCTACACATCAATCATTGTTCTCCAGGAAGTTTTTATCCGGTTGTGATAAAATTTATACTTATTCATAACAGTGGTTCCTTCTTTCCAATAAAAAAAGAATCATTAAAATTGGTAAATATTTGCCAGAGTTTGACCATTTTTGTCCTTAAAAAGCGATAAAAACATCATATTTCTACAGTTGTTTTCTGAGTTGCCATTTTTGTTTTTTCAGGAACTGCTTATTCGTGAGTAATATTTTTTTTTCAAGGGACCCAATCAGAGGAGCGGGCCTATGCGTACCAGAAATAATTTTTGAAAACAGTTCATAATTGCCAGAGTCATGCGCGAACATACATCAAAAAAGGAAGAGGTTCTCAATTTGTCTGCAGGTACATTTTTTTTTCTGAGTCGGTTAAAAATGCTGAAAATTAGTTTGTTAAATTCTTGTGTTGAGTTTACTTACTGAGTTTCGTGACTGTAGTTGCCTTATAACTTAAATAGAAATCCTTCTGCATGCAAACTCTGAAATCATTAATTGACCTTAGGGGTTGTATTTCGATGAATTCAGGAAACACTTTTCTTAGATTGTTATGTGCAATACATAAAATAATTCTTGTGACCGTAGGGTAAAAAAACATGATTTGGACCCCAATTAATCCCTTTTGGGGTCAATTTAAAAAAAAAAAATTGCACATTGATTTATTTCATTTCATGAATGCATCAGTGTCAGTTGGGTTTATATATTGAGTTTTAAAATTTAAATTCTAAAATAAGTTTGTTAGATTATTGTGTGCAATTCATAAAATAAGTCCTGTGACTGTAGGACAAAAAACATTTTTTGAACCCAATTGGTTCCTTTTAGGGGTATCAATCCCAAAATAAATTGCTTTAACTTGATGAATTAATACCATGCTTAAACCCCTTCAAGGGTTGATTTAGAAAAATAATGTGATACACGTGTTTTTTATCAGTACACTGATAAAGTTTCGTGTTCATGCGATGAATATTTTTTTTCTATACTAACTTTGATACCCCATTTGGCCCACTTAGGGGTTGATTTTCGAAAAATGCTGAAAATTCGTTTGTTAAATTGTTTTGTTAGACTCAACAAAACAATGTGTACTGAGTTTCGTTACTCTAGCTGCATTGTAACATTCAATGGAAATCGTTCTACGTGTAAACTTTCCAACCCCATTAAATGACCATAGGGGTTGTTTTTTGCAAAATGCCGGAACAGGCTTTCTGAGACTCTTGTGTGGAATACATAAATTAAGTCTTATGACTGAAGGTCGAAAAACATTTTTTGGGTCCCCAATTGGACCCCTTAAAGAGGTGATTTGAAAAAAAAATATTATTATGCAATAATTGCTTTAGTTTGATAAATGTACTCGCAAAGTATCGTCAATGCAGCATGATGTTTTTTCTCCGCGTTTCATACTCAAAACCATGCTAACACCCCTTTACGGGTTGAATTTGAAAAAGTTGTGATACACGTTTTTCTTAATGTCTTTGGCTAAGTACATTGACAAAATTTCATATTATTATCAGTGTGATGAAAAAAAAATTGTTTTCCATACTAACTTTGGGAGCCCATTTGACCCACTTAGGAGTTGATTTTACAAAAATGCTCAAAATTTGTTTGTTCAATGCTTATGTTGAGTTTATTTACTGAGTTTCGTTTCTCTAGCTGCATCATAGTATGAAATGGAAATCCTTCTTTGTGCAAAATTTTCAACCCCTTGATATGACCTTAGGGGCTGTTTTTCGAAAAATGCCAGAAATAGGTTTCTTTAATTCTTGTGTACAATACATAAATAAACTAAGTCTCATGACTGTAGGTCGAAAAACATGTTTTGGACCTCAATTGGACCCATTTCGGAGTTGATTCTCAAAACATCATTTTTGTACAGGGATTGCTATAATTTGATAAATATATTCGTAAATTTCATCAATGCAGTAAGCATGTTTTTTTTTCACGTTTCATACTCAAAAACCCCTTTAAGGGTCGATTTTCAAAAAGTTGTAATACACGTGTTTCTTTATTTCTTTTGTTTAGTACACTGACAAAGTTTCATGTCCGTGTGACGAAAAAATTTTTTTTTCATACAAACTTTGGGATCCCATTTGACCCACTTAGGGGTTGATTTTACAAAAATGATCAAAACTGTTTTTTTCAATTGTTGTGGTGAGTTTATTTACCAAGTTTCGTTACTCTAGCTGCATCATAGGATAAAATGGAAATCCTTCTTTGTAAAAACTTTGAAACCCCATTAAAAAACCTTAGGGGTAGTTTTTTGAAAAATGCTGGAAATAGGTTTCTTAGATTCTTGTGTGCACTATAGAATATAAACTAAGTTTTATGACTGTAGATCGAGAAACATTTTTTGGACCCCAATTGGGCCCCTTTACGAGTTGATTTTCAAAAAATGATTATTTGCACTTGGATTGTTGTAATTTGATTAATGTATTCGCAAAGTTTCAGCAAAGCAGTATGAGTTTTTTTTTCCGCGTTGCATACTCAAAAACCATGATAAAATCCCTTTATGGGTCGATTTTCAAAAAAGTTGTGATACACGGGTTTCTTTATTTGTTTTGCTCAATACACTGACAAAGTTTCGTGGCCGTGTGAACAAAAAAAATTTTTTTTTTCATACTAACTTTGGGAGCCCATTTGACTCACTTAGGGGTTGATTTTACAAAAATGCTCAAAATTAGTTTCTTCAATTGTTGTGTTGAGTTTATTTACCGAGTTTCGTTACTCTAGCTGCATCATAGGATGAAATGGAAATCCTTCTTTGTGCAAACTTTGGAACCCCATTAAATGACCTTAGGGGTAGTTTTTCGAAAAATGCCAGAAATGGGTTTCTTAGACTCTTGTGTGCAATATATAAACTAAGTCTTATGACTGTAGGTCGAGAAACATTTTTTGGACCCCAATTGGACCCCTTTAGGAGTTGATTTTCAAAAAATGATTATTTGCACTTGGATTGATATAATTTGATTAATGTATTCGCAAAGTTTCAGCAATGCAGTGTGAAATTTTTTTTCCGCGTTGCATACTCAAAAACCACGATAAAATCCCTATATGGGTCAATTTTCTAAAAGTGTGATACACGTGTTTCTTTATTTCTTTTGTTTAGTACATTGACAAAGTTTCATGTCCGTGTCCATACAAACTTTGGGAGCCCTTTGATCCACTTAAGTATGGAATTTCGAAAAATCCGTACTTATTGTACACCTAGACTATTTGAATAATGTTGGTTCCAAATTTCAAGATCGTACGTTATATGGTTTTTGCTGTATCGTGATTCCTAGAAAACACCCTGCTCTTTTATTAATATAGATAACGTTAACCTCTCACGCTTGGTATCCCAATGTGACTGCCAGTTAGACCATCACAATAATCATAAATGATGGGACAATCTACACACGGTCATCTGATCCCAAACTAAACCTGTACTATGTAAACCAGACAACTGATACTAATAGTTAAATGGATAAAAAGGTCGTGATTTCGATTCCTACCCAGACACTAGGTGAGCATCGAAACCACGACCTATAGGTTAGCAGCCAGGTTGACTAACCACCTAGACCAATAGGCCCGTCATCAAATTAGCACTTTCGAATTGTCATATTTTGTTTATAAAACTACCACCGGATCACAAGCAAGCCTCAACTGAGAAGATTCGAATGACGTGAAGTCCACCAACCCGCACTTCCTCTTAAAGGGAGGCCCGTGCCCAATAATGGGACAAGAACAAGGGCTGTTAAAAAAACATCGCATAAACTAAAAAAATATGGATTTCAGAGCTCAATCGCTGTATCAAGTTGCGACTAAATCGCTTATAGCTGAATGGATCGCGTGTGCTAACGGTCTAATATTGCATGCATTGAACTGAACTTGCACTTGACATTACAATGTCAGGGAACGAGGTGCCACTCCACAGCTAACAATCGCTTTATGAAGCCATCCGATGCACTAACTGGCACTGATTACAACTTGATTAGTAATTTACATCGTATAATTAATGTCAAACCGAAGAATCCAACTTGGATGGGCAGCGTTCGGGAAACTACGCGATATCTTCTCGTCCGAAATACCGCAGTGCCTGAAGACGAAGGTTTTTAACCAGTGTGTGTTGCCAGTGATGACATATGGTACTGAGACGTGGTCTCTAACGGCTGGCCTTTTAGAGAAGTTCAGAGTCACACAACGAGCCATGGAGAGAGCTATGCTCGGAGTTTCTTTGCGCGACAGAATCCGAAATGTGGAGATTCGCCGAAGAACCAAGGTCACCGACATAGCTCTCAGAATCTGCAAGTTGAAGTGGCAATGGGCAGGCCACATCGCTCGAAGAACCGATAACCGTTGGGGAAGAAAGATTCTCGAGTGGCGACCACGAACCGGAAGACGCAGCGTTGGCAGGCCTCCCACTAGGTGGACAGACGACATTGTGCGCGTCACAGGTAACCAGTGGATGCAAATAGCCAATTGTCGTTCATTGTGGCGTTCTAAGGGGGAGGCCTATGTTCAGCAGTGGACGTCTTCCGGCTGATGATGATGATGATGATGAATTAATGTCAAGCGTGTTCAATATGTGATCAACTTAACGGTAACAAGCAGGCAGAAATAACTTCTGGCTTGGAAGATAGTGGATGCTAGTTTTTGGATATCCAAAGGAACCTAAATGTGGGAAATGTGCCAGGTAAATGGCACTACTTTTAATGAGATGAGAGAAGAAGAGAAAAAGAGAGGCATGCGAGCCCATAGACAGTAAAGTTGTATTTTTCAAACGCTTGTCACCTGAGACAACTGGCCAAAAAAGAATTCACTTGCGATGAGCGATATTTAAAACTACACACATCAAAAGTGTCTAGGGATCAACATATATTTTTGCAATAACTTTTCTCCTGATTGATATTAATTAAAATTATCTTTAAGGATTCATCAAATAAAGTGTTTTCGTTTGTCACAGTAACGATAAACCAAGTCACCTTTGCATTAATAAAGAAATTTGCCATTTTCCTAATAAAGGGATTTTTGACATTTGAACCACTAACACAAAAGTTCGAAAAAAAGACTGAAATAACAGTTTTCTTTAAAATTTTATTGGGTAACTTAAACAATTAATAATCCGTGTTTCTACCGCGAACACTAACAACACAAGAACATCGGTTTGGCATACTCAAAATGAGTTCATCCAAATCACGCTGTGGAATGGCCGCCCATGTTCGTTGCAACAACAAAAAAAGGTCTTCTTGCGACTGGATACCCTCCATATTCGGCAGAGCTCTTCTCTGTAGCATATCCCATGCATGCTCAATCGGGTTCAAGTCTGGCGACTGAGCAGGCCAGGGCAGGACATTGATGTTAGCTGCGGCGAGAGTCTGTCTTACAACTCTTGCGGTGTGCGGTCGTGCATTATCATGCATTAACTGAAATAAGGGACCGATTTGCACTTGTAGAGGAACGATGACGTCTGATACAATCGTCTCAGCATAAATTTGAGCGTTGAGGTTGCCTCTGATCCAAATCAACTCAGTTCTTCCGCCGATCCAAATACCCGCCCATACCATGATGGTTCCACCACTATAAGGATGGACTTCCTGGCAGGATTTTAATCGCTGTTGGCGTCCAGGGGTTCTCCAGTGTCGTATACGTCTTGTATCCGGTCTCATACCAAAACGAGACTCATCAGAAAAGCACACGAAACGCCATTGTTCTTCTGCCCAATTTCTGTGTTCAAGAGCCCATTGATATCGAATCCTACGATTGTGCATTGCTATAGGTGGTACCCGTAGCGGTCTTGGGGAATGAAGGTTCACTTCATGCAAGCGGTTTCTGACTGTTTGGTCGCTAATTAAGTTCCCTGAAGAGTGATGAAGCCTCACGGCTAACATCATGGCAGTTATTGTTGGAGCTCTTCGAGTTAAGATTTGAATATATCGGTCTTGTCTCCGTGTGGTGCAGCGATACCGTCCTCCATGGCGCTCAGCCACGGTACCAGTGCTTCGGTAACGTGTCCAAAGTCGACTGATAACACTCTGACTTGTATTCAGAGCTAAAGCCACAGTACGTTGCCGGGAACCAGCTTCTATCATTCCCACGGCTCTGAGCATTTCTTCCCTGCTTAAATGACGTCGCCGCTCCATAATAACGTTGGTTTTAATCAGTAGTAGGGAAACAGTAGCACTAATAATGTCTTCAATGCGTTGTATGTTTTTATAGGGAAAATATTGACAGCTGATTTTCATCTTTTACTCGAATTTGATTCACAGTTCCTGATTCAAATTATGAAATGCACCAAAAAGGATCCATATAAATTTATAAAATCATAAATTTATTACAAAGCCACATCTCAATCTCAAGAAATCCGCTTAAAAATGCTTGCTCCCTAGACACTTTTGATGTGTGTATTAGTGGTGGTTGCTGAAATATATTGGTGCGACAGAAAGACAGGCAGACGATGTCACACCATAAAAATGCACTCCAAATTAATGTTTCAAATAATATTTTATATAACACTGTCCAATTACGTTAATATGTATTTTTAAGTCTCTCAGGGAATATGTCTACGTGAGCATATTTAATTATATATATAATTATTTAATGACTAATATAATTTAATAATATAATTTATTAATGACTTATTGTAAATGACTAATGATTGTAAAAGAGATGTTCTATTTTGGGCCACCACTATGTACACTACATGAAAAAATATAAAAAACATAATAATAATATTTATTTTTCTCCAATTACATTGCTTATTTTCTAAAATAACAATAATTAATTGCCTATGTACTGTTTTAGTGCATAAACGTGAGACATATTCCTTTGGTCTCCACACTGGGTAAAACCTGTCTCGTGGGGACCTGGTACAATTCCAATAGTTTAGTCAGTCAGAACATATATCCAGATTTTATGAAAAGTTATTTCTTTTCCCGATGGCCCAATAATTATTTTACTTTAGCAAATTATTAGCAGATATTAGAATATTTAGCAAAACTAAAATTATTCTTATTTAAATTCTTATTTATATAAAATTATTCTAATTATTATATTATTCTTAATGTTGATACTAAAATAGTTAATTAACTAAATAAACTTATTTTATAAATGTATATGGATGCTGAATTGAGTGTAGCACTATTGTATGTTGTGTGTGTGTGTGTGTGTGTGTGTGTGTGTGTGTGTGTGTGTGTGTGTGTGTGTGTGTGTGTGTGTGTGTGTGTGTATACACGTATTGATCAAGTTTTTAGGCTGTAATTTTAAGCAAATTCTCAGTATCCTGGTATGACAAGGTAAGCAGCCAATTTGTTAGAGCAATCTTAGCATTCCTAGTAGAATAGTCTATAGAATTGCAGGCTTTGAGCACCTGATTATAAATAAATGGTTGCCTAAATTTGGGGTGCCTTTGCGCAAAAGAAGATTTGGTAGTGGGACATGGGACTCTAAAAACACGTTTTTTTATTAAGTCTTTGAAAGTTGGCAAATCTAGCACTCGTTTGTGCATTAATAGACAGCTCTTGAGGATATACAGCTTTCTTACACTAAGTACCTTAGCTTCAGAGTAAAGTGTGGTTGTTGGATATAGGTACGGTTTTTTTAGCATGACTTTTAATACGGAACGCTGTGCCCTCTCAACAAGAATCATTATAGACACACCCGCGCCACCCCAGACAGAAATGCAGTAGCTTATAACGGATTGGCATAAAGCATGGTACACTAGATGCAGAATTTCACCATTTGCGGAGTTTCGTAGCAGTTTTATTACATGTATCAACTTTCTAGTTCTCTGGGTTACCATAGCGATATGTGCTCTAAAAGTGAGGCCTTCGTCCAGCTCTATACCCAAGTACCTAATACTTTCAGCTTTAGTTAAATAGTCACAGGCATTGTTGTTATTTGAAAGTGGAGAGAGTACTCTCAAGGTTGCTGGGGTTTCCCTTGCTGATACACACATCAAAAGTGTCTAGGGATCAAGCATTTTTGGGCAAAAAAATGGGCAGAAGAACAATGGCGTTTCGTGTGCTTTTCTGATGAGTCTCGTTTTGGTATGAGACCGGATACAAGACGTATACGACACTGGAGAACCCCTGGACGCCAACAGCGATTAAAATCCTGCCAGGAAGTCCATCCTTATAGTGGTGGAACCATCATGGTATGGGCGGGTATTTGGATCGGCGGAAGAACTGAGTTGATTTGGATCAGAGGCAACCTCAACGCTCAAATTTATGCTGAGACGATTGTATCAGACGTCATCGTTCCTCTACAAGTGCAAATCGGTCCCTTATTTCAGTTAATGCATGATAATGCACGACCGCACACCGCAAGAGTTGTAAGACAGACTCTCGCCGCAGCTAATATCAATGTCCTGCCCTGGCCTGCTCAGTCGCCAGACTTGAACCCGATTGAGCATGCATGGGATATGCTACAGAGAAGAGCTCTGCCGAATATGGAGGGTATCCAGTCGCAAGAAGACCTTTTTTTGTTGTTGCAACGAACATGGGCGGCCATTCCACAGCGTGATTTGGATGAACTCATTTTGAGTATGCCAAACCGATGTTCTTGTGTTGTTAGTGTTCGCGGTAGAAACACGGATTATTAATTGTTTAAGTTACCCAATAAAATTTTAAAGAAAACTGTTATTTCAGGCTTTTTTTCGAACTTTTGTGTTAGTGGTTCAAATGTCAAAAATCCCTTTATTAGGAAAATGGCAAATTTCTTTATTAATGCAAAGGTGACTTGGTTTATCGTTACTGTGACAAACGAAAACACTTTATTTGATGAATCCTTAAAGAAAATTTTAATTAATATCAATCAGGAGAAAAGTTATTGCAAAAATGTATGTTGATCCCTAGACACTTTTGATGTGTGTATTTTGGTTTTTCGGAAACACATTTGGTCTTGTTTGTGTTAAGGTGGAGAAGATTGTTGTCTAGCCATTGTTTTATCTTGCTTATGCCAAGTTCTGCATGATTAGCTGTGATCTCCCAGCTGGCACCATGAAAAATCGCAACAGTGTCATCTGCATAACATACAATGTCCGCGCCTGCTGGAATAGCTCTCTCGAGGTCATTTATATAAATAGTAAACAAGGACGGACCTAACACACTACCCTGCGGCACGCCAAAGGTTACTGGAAGTTCTTCACTGTGATAGGATTCAATCTTAACAAATTGGAATCTACTTGTTAGGTAGCTTTCGAACCAGGCCAAAGGTAAACCGCGTATTCCTAGGCACTCGAGTTTTTTTTAAAGAATTGGGATTGATACGGTATCAAATGCCTTGGCAAGGTCTAGAAAAATGCCAATGCATTTTTGGCTATTGTCAACATATCCAGAGATGAGATTAACCAAAGTTTCAACTGCACCTTCCGTTGATTTGCCACGCCGAAATCCAAACTGTTTATCAGTTATCAGGTTATATTTATCAAGGTAGTTAAGCAGCCGTTTGTTAATTATCTTTTCTAATATTTTAGAGAGGACTCCCAGAAGCGATACGGGTCTATAATTCTCTACATAGGAGAGTTTCATAAAAATACGTATAAATTAATATGAAGCAGAGTACAGTCGTACATAAATATTTACTTATGGAGTTATTTAGTATGTCCACCCTGTTTTCAAGGCAGCCATGACAGTTGCGTTTGACATTAGTTTGACGACTTGACAGTTAATGCTATAAAATATGACTTTTCGTAATAGATTGTTTACCGGTGGAGTATATTTCGGAGTTTATAGTGATTCTTTATTCAAAAAGATATAACAAAACCCAAACAACCAACGCAGATACATTTACTACTTATACAGAAGTACACCATAAAATGAATGTCATTGTCACTAAGTCAGTTGTTGTCAAAATGACATTTCAGTTACGTATTTCCGGTTATTATCTTTGGTGTTGCTTTCCTTAGCCAAGATATCTTAAATATACAATAAAACGAAGCAATATTAAAAAAAAAGAATATTACAAAACAGTTATTACATTGTATAGCTATATATATACATATAGTGTACATGATGCTGGCCCAGGCTCCATACATTTCTGGAACAACTAATTTTGCATACCAGCATCTTACTGGTAGAATGAAATTGGCTCTATGTACTGCACTCTGTTATATCTTATGTAAACATTTCATTCGCAAAAAAACGTTTAAGTTTTAGTTTAAAGGACATGGATGCCCCGTGTGGTGTCCGGGTAAGAATAACACCCTCCCATCTCCTCCAACGGGAGGAGAGTCCCGTACGGACATCTAACGGGGTGTCCGTACGGGGCGACTAAAGGTTAACAAGAAAACGGTTTCTATTGGATTACCTACCACCTATGCATACTGCGATCGCCAAGACGGCCAAGCGTGGGGATTATGGCTACCCCTTCCTTCAAGGACGCCTTTGTTCAGCGGTGGACGTCTGATGAAAGGACATGATACCTAATTATTATTGTAATTTTTGTAACAATACACACGCGATATAACATGTAGAGGTCACATGCATATTGTATTGTATTACCATATTCATACCTGACAAGTTGGTGCTCTAGAATATTACTCGTATCGTGGCACTGAAAATGGCTTTTCAGCGAGCTGAGAGGCGAGTTACGCGGAGTGAGCCAACTATCGGCCTCCCACGACTCAATTGAGGCCAAACGGGGCGAGGTAACTCGAATTTATTTCTAAAGATAAACATGTAAAGTGCCTCTTTTGGTCGTCAAATAAGTAAGTATTTTATTTGAGCCCTTTCATCCTTTCTAGAAAATATACAAAAATTGGCCTGAAGAAGCAGTGGCCACTAGGCCATCGCGTATCTAGCCGTGTCCTGGACGATCCTTTAAAAAAAACCGAAAAATGTTTTCTTTTGTTACTAGGTTACTAGTGTATTTAAGCATTTATACTGTGGTACAGTCGGCAATCTGGGTGCCGGTTACGATAGTGCATGATACTTTTTTTAGTGCTTAGTTGCCTCCTCCTTTTCCATTTGTTTTCCGTACCTACCTCACATACACGTTGATGTTCATAGCACGTAGCGTAGAGTACAGCCTGGTCTACTGGGCGAACTCCTTAAAATGATACATTCGTACATATCATACATCATATATTCTTGATCCGTAAAAATAGTTATCCTTTGTTTTGCCGATGATATAGTCATTATGGCAGAGTCGCTGGAGGACCTCAATACGATACTCAGCGACCTCAGTAGCGTTTCCCAACAGGTGGGTCTTAAAATGAACATGGACAAGACGAAGATCATGTCTAATGTCCATGTTGCACCCGTACCGGTAGTTGTTGGGAACGATACACTCGAAGTTGTTGACCACTACGTATACCTAGGACAAACTATCCAGTTAGGTCGGTCCAACTTCGACAAAGAGGTCGCCCGAAGAATCCAACTCGGATGGGCAGCGTTCGGGAAACTACGTGATATCTTCTCGTCCGAAATACCGCAGTGCCTGAAGACGAAGGTTTTTAACCAGTGTGTGTTGCCAGTGATGACATATGGTACTGAGACGTGGTCTCTAACGGCTGGCCTTTTAGAGAAGTTCAGAGTCACACAACGAGCCATGGAGAGAGCTATGCTCGGAGTTTCTTTGCGCGACAGAATCCGAAATGTGGAGATTCGCCGAAGAACCCAGGTCACCGACATAGCTCTCAGAATCTGCAAGTTGAAGTGGCAATGTGTTTTAATTTAAATTAATTGTTTGATCCATTTGTGTTGTTAGTTTTAAGTTAGCATACTAAATATTCTTAGTTAGTTTAAGTTTTTTTTTTGGTGATCTAGGGTTGCGTTCGTGGGGTCACTTAGGGCTTGCCCCTGAAAACCAGCGTTGTGTTGTGGCTTGTTCCTCAACACAGCATTAAGCTGAGTGGGAGCCCTGTTTCACACAGACGACGTGTATTTAATAATGTACTATAATTAAATTTGTTGTATTCTGTGTGGAATAAAATGCATTCTATTCTATTCTATTCAATGGGCAGGCCACATCGCTCGAAGAACCGATAACCGTTGGGGAAGAAAGGTTCAGGACAGACGACATTGTGCGCGTCGCAGGTAACCGGTGGATGCAAATAGCCAATTGTCGTTCATTGTGGCGTTCTAAGGGGGAGGCCTATGTTCAGCAGTGGACGTCTTCCGGCTGATGATGATGATGATGATGATGAAAAATAGTTAATATTCACGTAAATATCAGAAATCATGTTCTTATTCATCTACAGGTACCTTTTGAGTTGTTTTTGTCGGTAATAATTTTCTTGTAATTTAACTTATTAGTTTTACCAAATTCAAATTCTTGTTGTATTATTATTATTAAATATCGCAACACAAATTATTGAACTGATCATTGAGAAATCAGTAAGTGAACGAGATATTTATCGATTGTATTAGTCAATACTTCCACGAATACTTCTATGTTTGTTAGCTTAGGTGTTCTCCACGAAAGTAATTGAAAGTCTTAGTTAGTTTCGAGGTAATTTAATATCGGTGGCATTTGACTCAAGTTTCAAGTTATTTGAACAAACAAACTACTTAAACATTGGTCCGTCGCGCCTCGCTAAAATGAATTAATGCTTAAACTCTGCGGGGGTGCAGTATTTTTACAAAAGTTACAGTTAAAATGATATAGCATTTAATTAAAAATGAATTCAAGAATAATTGAGTCACGTTCTCCGAAGTGGATTATCCATTTTTCAATGTCCATAAATTATAGAATATTTTTCAGAGTAGCGACATAGACGGAATAATTATATTTAGTGTTATTCAAAAGCATAGTTCAATAAAAAAATATTTTTTAGAACAAAAACGACATAGTTGATTCGATAAAAAAATCGAAAATTGAGTTTCGGTCGTAAAATGACTTAAAACAAGATTTACAATGGAACATCGATTTTTTTAATTATTTGTTTTTCGTTTTGAAAGTGCGATAGGTTTTTACGTAGATCGAGTCAGAATAGACGTAGTGCATAAATCGATGACCGCTGAGAGATTGAGAAGAGGTGTGTTGCCTATCTCTCTTAGTAAGAGAACTATTATAATTACCTATTTAGTTGTGAGGCATACTCACGCTTCAGAGATGAGAGCTCGCAGCTTGCAGAACATGGTGCCCAAGCTGTAGGGGTACTGGTGCCAGTACACTGACAGGTCATTCGGCAGGCCTGCGACAAAAGATATGATTGCTAAATCATAAACAAGAATAAAATGTGATGTACGAGGACAGAGGCGGCTGAGAGACGCCTGTTGCTGCCTGCACAGCGATTTTTAAAACAAGGTTCCTATATCAGCCGCGATCGTTACCTTTTACAGGCTATTTACCACATAAAATATAAGACTTTGATAACGAAAGGTGTATCTACCAGGAGAATCTCTTTCACAAAGGACCCAATATCTACTAAGTGAATTTGCAGAAAGTTAAGTTTACCCTAGATTTGTATAGAAAATATATATTAAAAGTAGTGTTCCGCCGAGTGGGCTCAAATATAGAGCAAGTTCAAACATCCCCCGGGACAGGGCACGGATGCTGAGCACTCAATATGAGATTTAATATTGCATGGAAGAACTGTATCACGCACATTAGGTAGGTAATATGTCTCATGGTTGGTATCTTAGTAACTCTGGACAAAGATTATTTTTAATCTATAATTGTGTTTGAAGAGTTCTATCGTGATGCCTAATGCCACCTTCATAGGGTTTTTTAATCAACCTAGTGATGAGACAAGGAAGACGTTAGCCTAATGGTAAGCGGCACGCCTACCTATAGACGGCTGTATTGCACTGCTGCTCGTCAGTAGAAACATTAGTTAGGTATTAAGTCTCTTGTTGCGAGAGAGGACCAAAAATACTTTTACTTGAGTACTTTTACGTTTATACACGCTGGGCATTACAAAATGGTAATACCCAGACTGGACAGGCTTTAAGGTATAAAATGACAACGAAAACTAATTACGACAACGTCAATTGATGCTGACGTTTTCAATCATTTACAATTTTGTTGATGACACGGAAATAATACAAAATAATTGAGTATTGAGCTATCAGGTGCTGACGTGAATTAACGGCATTTAATTTCAGTTGGCTTTTCATTGACATACAGTTAAATAACTAATGGATGAAATCATTAAAAGTACTGGTTATAAATTCAATAATTACGTCTAGTAGGTATGAGTCCTCACAATATTGTTAGGAAAACATTATCTTAATAATAAAGGTCGCCCGAAGAATCCAACTCGGATGGGCAACGTTCGGGAAACTACGCGATATGTTCTCGTCCGAAATACCGCAGTGCCTGAAGACGAAGGTTATTAACCAGTGTGTGACTTGCCAGTGTAATATAGTACCGAGACATGGTCCCTAACTATTGGCCTTTTAGAGAAGCTCTGGGTCACACAACGAGCTATGGAGACAATCAACTCTGGAATGAGGAGATTTTCCGAAGAACTAGTCACCGACATAGCTCTCAGAATCTGCAAGTTGAAGTGGCAATGGGCAGGCCACACCGCTCGAAGAACCAATAAGCGATGGGAAAGCAAGGCTCTCGAGTAGCGACCACGAACCGGAAGATGCAGCGTAGATAGGCCTTCCATTAGGCGGACTGATGACTTGTGCGCGTCGCAGGTTACCGGTGGATGCAAAGAACCAATTGTTCTTGATTGTGGCGTTCCGGAAGCCTATGTTCAGCAGTGGACCTCTCGAAGTTTTTTTTTCCTTTATTTTCAAACAACGATCTGCGGCGCTAAAAAGGCCAGCGGGCCTAAAAAGGCCACATTAAGCATTTCCTCTATAAGGAATTCGTAATTTGCATTTCTATCAAATTCTTCGCAATTACTGTAATTTTCGTAAAATGATCACACATTTTAGGTCAATCATACTCAATTCATTTATTAACACTAATTAGCACTCATATTTGATGTTAATGCTGCCATACGAATAAAAATTAAACGGTAACTTACTCATATTATGATTCCCCGAAAGTGGCCTTTTTAGAACCCGCAGATAAATTTACCTAAAAGCAATTCATGTTTTGAAATTAAAGCATATTTTTAAAAATTCTACAATTTTTTTAGAAATGGTCACATTTTAAGTGAATCATACTCAATTCATTTATTAGCACTAATTAGGAGACTCATATTTGGTATTAATGGTGCCATACGAAGAAAATTAAACCGTAACTTATTCATATTATGATTCACAGAAAGCCGCCTTATTTCTAGTTAGATCCGCTTCTAATTAGGCCCGCTAATCAGCTTATATTTGACTAACCAATATCTGTGTCAATATGGAACAACTTAACGCGGTTGCAGTTGTAACTATGCGGTAAGCTCAGTGGGCCAGCGCTTGCCTTGGAAACAAGGTGCGCAGGTTCGAACCCCGGCTCGCACCTCTGATTACTTTAATTAATCATGTGCGAATCGTCTTTGTGCGATTGTTACTAGCTTTCGGTGAAGGAACATTGTCAGGAAATCTGCATGTCTGAGAAAGCCTAAATAGCTTTCGAATGACGTGTGAAGTCCGCCAAGCCGCACTTGGCCAGCGTGGTGGACTACGGCCTATACCCCCTCAACATGAGGGGAGGCCCGTGCCCAGTAGTGGGACATAAACCAGGGCTGGTATTATTATAAGATATTATAGGATTTGGACCAGCGACCACGGGTAAGCGACGTTCCAACGCGCTGTTGAGGCAATCGTGACCTACCTAATACGATCTTGCAAATGCAATAAAGATGTTATATAGGTGAATGCATCTCCCCATGAGTCCCGTTTCTATCACAATTTTCAACACATATAACACTGTAAAGTAATTCAATTTTCCTATCATAACCAATCACTAAGGGTGGGGCATCATTCGTCGGCAGCAGGATGCAATTACCCCCCGTTACTCAAGCTAAGGGTTGAGTTATAGGAACGCCTTATTGGAATATTGAGAGATATAACTTATTGACCTCTATACCTACTACTCTGTACGAAGTAGGATGTTTTTTTATTAATAATGGGTTTGCGCTTGACCACAATCTCACGTGATGGTAAGTGAAGATGTGATCTAGGATGGGCTGCGCTTACCCATAAGATGTCCGTTCTCTCTGTGTTGAATATGCCCAAGTTTTATTTTTCTGGGAATACGGTGTTCGGAACGGAATTTCACAGATGCAGCATCTGTTGTTGTTGGGACGTCCACCGAGTACGACGGCGACTCGTTGCGATCCCCGTCCCCATGAGTACCGTGTCTGTTCCCGGGGGACTACGAGGCGCCCCCCAGCGGCGGGCACGGGCACTGAGTGGCTCCTGGTGCAGATCCCACCGGTAAGCCGTGCCGTCCCCTCTCATGTGCCGATGCGACAGCTGGTGGTTTTAGTGGGTAAGAATCCCATAGACCCCCACAGGTCCGGGGGACCTGTTGAAGGTATCCCCCGCAAAAAAAAGCCTATTCGGCGCCGTAACCCTGCGACATTTCAACTATTCTAAACATCGATATACTATATTCTAAACATTAAGATACATTGCGACTCAAAGTATTTGTGTATTTGAAACTGATGTAAAACTATGTAATAATTAAACCATAGATAGTTACACATTAATTAATACATCCAACTCGTTACGAAGTTCGTTCATAATAACTTCGGGCTATCAAGCCAATTGGCGATTAGGTACGTAATAGGCGAAATCCAATGCCAACGTATTATACCAGTGATTGCTGGCAGCTATAAACAGTTTCAGCTTGAGGCTATAAAAAAGTTTTTAATTACTTATTTATAAACTGAAGTTCATACCGAGAAGCGTTGAGACCGTTTAGTCTAGGCAAAGAAGGTATAAAAGTTTCAAGTTTATCTAGATACTACCGCTGGATACTACCACAAGGAGTGTCTTTATATTGCTGTGTTCCGGTGGAGTGGGCACAGTACCTAAAGAAATTAATGGGTCAAGGGACCTGACGACCGTCCAGGTAGGTATCACCGCAGAGTCAGATATTTTGACGCCACCAGCAGTATGTGTGTTTGTATTTTGTAAAATTGGTAACACAAAACTTAGAACACAGGCGTAGAGTAGCCAGGCACTCGGTATTTGTGGTGTTTGTTTGTTTTTTTTTTTTTTATATGTAAGTATGTTAATTGTGTCTCATTGTTGCATGGCCAAATAAATGTCTTTGTCTTTGTATTCTACAGGACTTGATTTCAACATCCCCTTCTATCATCGGACGACGAGACGCACTGCACATACACACCCTTTATTTTGGTAAACGTGCCTTCAGTCCGCACTAAGCCATTGGCTTCGTTGTGCAATAAGGTCAGCTAAGGACTGGAACAGTTTGCCTGCGTCAGTTTTTACAAGGTCTCAAGGACTCTACAAGGCTAGAGTAAATAGGCTTTTAATAAGCTAGTATGCTTTACCATTCTCGATTGCGTCGCCGCTTTCCATCCGGTGGGTCTGCAGTCAAGCACTAACTTATATTGAGTAAAAAAAATGGAGTGCCCCCTTCACACCGGAACACAGCAATGTTTACACACTGCTGCTTGGCGGCAGAATATCTGACACTGCGGTGGTACCTACCTGGACGGTTCCTTGCACAAGGAACCTACCACCTATTAAAAATAATGATCTACTACTGGCCTATATCCTTTTAAAATGGCGGATAAAAACTACGTGTTTCCAAAACTAAAATATTGTAACTAAGTTAATAGATGGCTTGTAACTAATTCAAAATATCATATGAAGATAAATAAACATTGTCAACTATTTGATAACGTAGCGTAGTTAGTTACGAGCTAGCTCAGAGCGCGCGGCTAACCGCTGCGGTTAAGCCGAGTGCCTTTGTAACATGCCGACACTGTAACAAACTATTAAGTGTATTAAACTCGTAAACTGTATGGTTGGAATCTGTATGTACTTGTAACACCAATCATACGAGACTTCGTATGATTCGATGGGATGAAATACCGACCAGGGGATAGGTCAGGCGCGGGACCGACTTTTTACATACCCATCTGACGCATTGATCATTTTACATTCCAGACAACAAGACCATCTACATATTTTTGTTATTGCAACACTACGGTAAACTGTTAAACAATATATTGCATTGAAACACAAACAACAAACTACATGTTAGAATATATTGCATAGAAAATAATTGCATGTCTTTGCGTAAATGGCTTTTTGAAAGCTTGTAAGTACGCTTTTACAATGTTATTGAGGTGGGAAAAATGTGAAACTCCTAATGGTATTAGATAGAACACGCATACATTGTAAAAGTACAAAAAGCCCGACTGCGAAGAAACGAAATGGACTTAAATTACATTATAGATACATAAAGGGTATACATTATGTATATGTATTTGTACTGGTCTCTTAGACCTTTATTGATGTTTTTGGAAGTAGAAAAAAAAACTAAATGGCGTTTGCCGGCTGCAATTTTAATGTTTTTGAAAAAATATATGGCCTGTTTCTCTCCCACAACTAAGACGAATCTAACGACCTATTATAAGCCACAGTCAATCAAGCCGTTCAGGGTGTAGGCTGTGCCAAAGAAATAGACAGACATACATATGTACATACTTACATACATACTCTAAAAAAAAATAACCCTCCTTCTGGGGCAATCGAGCAAAAAATTATAGTGCTTTCCCAGTCAGGCTGCTTCAAGCCCAATTCAAGACAAAATTTATTTCTAACCCACCGCTTCTTTGCCTGAACTTTGTAATGATATACATCAATTTATTAAAAGATGGTAATGACCGCGTCAAAATCCATTAAGCAGTTTAGAATAAGTAAGCAAACAGACGCGAGAAAAGACTTTTACTATAAATTAATTCAAGATAATTAATTATAAGTATAGATACACAAATGACTTTGTACAATTTACAGACTTTATGCAAGTTCATTTAAAAGATCACAGTCGTCAAAGAGATTTGATGCAAATTAGTAGGTTCGTATTCGAGATTACAAAACTTTGGAAGTCAGACAACTCAAAATTACCAAGCCCACACTTACCTATTTCAAAAGTTCAAATCATTCGTTCATCGTTATGGGACAAAGTCACGCCAAAAAGTGTAAATTTAGCACAAGTCAATTAAAGGGCATTTTAAGCTAATCTCGAAGTCGAATAAGTTTTGCTTTGTACAGTCTAATATGACGTGTTTATTATACTTACCTTCCGAAACTATATAAAGTGACAATATTAAAGTTTCTTCATTAGCATATTAGCCCGGCGCGTTTTTAGACTTCAGTGTTTCGAACGGACAAAAGTTCATGTTTTTCACACATCAGTGGCGTAAATTTTTTTATTAAACATAATGTTAAGAAAATACCTATGGTAAGCGACACGCCGGCCAACAGTTCTTTTTAGGGATCCATACATAAAATGTAAAAAAGGAACCCTTACGGTGCGACTTCGTCTGTCTGTATGTCACAATTTTTTTTGTTTTCGCGGGGAAAACCTTCAAAAGGTTCCCGGAAGCTGTGGGTCTCGACCGGGGTATGTGGGATTCTTACCCGCTAAAACTCCCGCGGCTGCCGCATCGGCACATGGGAGGGGGACCCCAGGGCTCTCCGGTGGGATCTGCACCAGGGGCCCCTCAGTGCCTCGCCTTTGAGCTGTTACACAGCACAGAATAGTTCTGACCAAACTTAAACCGACTGTAATTCTTTTTATTATTGGTCTTCCCGGTACAACCTTTGCTAAGTATGAGGGCCATAGGTCATTATAATAAAGTTCGTCTCTAAGTACTTCAGAAATCTTTAAGATGTAACATATATGTATTATGTGAATATCTCTGTTTAATTTGTGGTAAATTTCAATTTCAATTTCAATTTATTTATTTTCTTAAAACTGCCTACCAAATACATTGCTTTTGATGTCCACACTAGGCAAGCCTGTATCGTGGCCATCGGTACGACTACCAGTAATTGTTACGGCTACAGCTAACATAAAGTTTAGAAATTTAAAACTAGGGGTACATATCAAGGCTAATAATACAATAGTAGACACAAAACAAGTAGTGATTATTATGACACTGCATGTATAATATAGTGTGTAATATGTTCTTAATATAAAATACTATAAATATTGAGAAATATAATATTAATACTTAGATCATAGAAAAATGTAATATTAAACTATTATAAAATTAATAAATAACAAGCAATTGTTCCGTTGCGTCATATGATAAAGAAGATAGCCATGTAAAAATTGCTAACTTAGCCTCTTGGAGCGAGCACATTTTGATGTTTGCTACAACTGCAATGTAATGCTACTCTATTCAATCGTTGGAACCCGGTAGTTATACCAGCTACAGTGCCTTTAACGGAACACGGGAATGTTTACACACTTGGCGAAAAAATTGTACTAAGAAAAGTGTAATATCTTCAAGAGCTAATCGTCCAGGTTACGCCGAATAAGAATGATAGGTGGAGGCGGTACCCTCGCATCCGGACGGTATAATATTTAGTTTAATAACACGGGTCAGTAGTCTGTAAAATAGTTTTTCCCGGATCCGATATAACATAATATCCACAAAACATAACATCACAAATCCATCAATAAAGTTTGATGAGTTCGGGCGACTGGACTAAACGTTGTGACTTTGGACCGGAACCCTTTTTTTGCGGGGAAACCTTCAAAGGGTTTCTGGGACTTTGGAGGTCAACCCAGGTATTCCCGGGGGATTTTTACCCACTAAAACCCCCGCGGCTATTGCATCGGCACATGAGACGGGGACACCGGGGTTCTCTGGTGGGATCCGCACCAGCTCGCCGTGGCGCTCATTATATCCCCCCGGTGCTTATGGGACGGGCCCGCTGCCACCTTTCTCGGAGTCGCCGCCGTACTCAATGGACCTTCTAGAGCCCACACCCTAAACGTCCAGCGACTCCGAAGAAGATCGGAACTCTAACAAAAATATACCTATCACTTACTAATGGTTTACATAGAACAACCTTTGACTTAGTCTAGAGTAAATTAAATAGGTAGTATGTTTTTGTAATATTATAATAATTATAATATTAGGTCTCCTTACCTATGAAATTGAAATTTAAAAAAAATGGTATTTCAGTACCTCGGTTCTTTTGACTGTGTTAATTATTAATTATTCTTAACTTAATTTTATACTTTTATTACCTTTTACTTCTACAAACTTCTTAACTTATATCCCTGATGAGTGATGACCTACTGATTTAAGTCTTGCGCGCTTTCATATAATATAATATGTATAATATTACTTTGTGAACTCTGGTGTGGGTTATACATTTAGTAATAGTTACTTTATCTCAACCTGGTGTAATGTATAATGTATAACTGTTTTGATGTTCCAATAAATATAAAAAGAAAAAAAAAATTGATGCTCTATATGGAAAAAACAAAATGGAAAAAAATATACAATAAATAAGTATGCACCATTGCTAGATAGCAAAAAAAAAGCTGCAAAAAAAGCATGGATAAAGTAGATATGCACTTTTTCCATTTCGTAAATACTTCATTGATACATTTGCTATAGCGAGAATATGTAAAATATTTGAAGGTGGTTTGTACTTCCGCATTGGAATTGAACTTTTTCCTTGAAGAAAGTCCATGAATTGGACAAATCATTATATTTATTTATTTCATAACTTCAGAAATTTTAAATTAATATTAACACAAAAATAAATTAAATTACGTAATTCAATACCTAAACAAAATCACACACACAAACAAACACATAATGACAATTATAACCTACGTCCCGCACTGGATGTACTAACCACATGCCCCGGGCACAGCAGATTCAATGGCGTATAAATAATATAAATAACAATTCAAAAAAACTGTCGTTAACATATTAACTTACCAAACAACAACAACAATAGATCACTGAGCGCCAAGCTGAACAAATAGTAGTTGGTCGCTGTGTGCATCGCCGGGTGCCGGACTATCACGACGCACACCGCCACGTTACCAGCCACGCCGGTCAAAAATATCACCAACAACAGCACTGAGATGGGCACGATCTTCTCTAGAGGTAGCATCTTGGGTCCCATCATCAGGTACAGCATCTCCTCCTCGGTGCAGTCGAAGTGGCTCAGGTTGGTGCATCGTTGGATGAACTGGTAGTCAGATTCGTTGGCGCGGAAAAATTCAGGCATTTTGTTTTTTTTTTGTTCAGTTTAAATTTCGAATTCAATTCGGTTGCATTTTGCTTTGTTGTATTTTTTTTTGCGTTATTTTGTTGATTTTTTTATTATTTTGTATATTTTTTAAATTAATGTTTATTAACACCGTATTTTTTTTTAATAAAAGCTTTATATCATGTAGGTACACAACACACACAACTTTCTTATTAGACTGATTTTTTTAAAGAATTAACTGTATTTATTTTGTAAATTTTAAGGGTGGAGGTAAATTACACTAAATATATTAATATTTATTAATTATATTGTAAGTTTAAAAAGACGCGAATTATTCCGTATTGGATATTAATTTAAAATATTTACAACAGAAAGCAGCCAGTAACCAAGCTTAGACACATTCTTTTATTACCACAAGTAATTCTAAAAACTTTAAAACTTCGTAGCGCGCGATCGTACCGCTACGGCGCAGAGTTGCTACGTCCGTGGCCCTCGCAAGCGAAACTCGCACTGTCTTCGCTCACCCCAATGCAGCCCCTAGGGGGTTGTCACCTATTTTCACTGTGAACAGTTGTAAGCAAGGACCCGTTAAAGCTATGCTTTGCTTGTCACCCTGGAATGAATAGGTACGCTTTGGGCTCGTTATAACAAAGCTCTTTTTAAGGTTTTCCGTGTTTACAAAAAGTTAATTAATGGCATTTAAAGGTTAAGTATTTTACTCCATTGAAATACTTTTTCATTCAAAATCTAATATTCTGACAGTCTGAGCCATGGCACTCACTATCTTAATGTGATCGCCATATTATGAAGATACGGGTGGACTGGTTAAGTAGAGATTGAAGTCAATCGAGTGGCGTCTGTCTTTTATACGCGATGATTGATGGTTTTTACTAAATCATTAATAATATTTCTTACATAAAGTATTTAATAACACATACACACAAGTTTGTTTGATCATCTTTAATTGAATATAACTATCATTACCTATACTTATATCAAACGAGCTTTTTGGAGAGAATTTCAATCATTATTATATGAGTGGCTTGATTTGAAGGTATTATTTTAGTTCTTTTTAACTGTTTTTTTCATCGCAGGGACCAGTTACCCACTAAAACCTAAAACTAAAAAATGTTCAAATAATCGTTAAAAACTTTAAGGAGCTAACTTTGTGGTTTGGTCTTTTTGACACCTAAGGTGTTAGATAAAACTTCAAACTAACTTTTATACGTCCAAAAAAGGTGCGTGATTCCGACTCGCACTTGACCGGTTTTTATTTTATTTGAGTTAATGTACCAATTACTGTAATCTACAAGAAAGAACGAACTGATTATGATAAAAACATGTATCATTATTTGCCTGTTTTCTTCATTACCCATAAAAAGAAAAAGGTTTCCATAACTAAAATGTATTGAGCATCAGCTGGATTTAATAAGTTGTAAATCTCTTTTATAACTTACTTTTTGGGCGACTCTACACGATGTTTTAAGCGGTTTTGTTTCCAAGGCGATCATTTAAACAACTTTATCCAGTAGAAAATTCCTTCAGAAGTTTTATTTTTTATCTCAGAAAAGAAAGGAATAATAATTATTTCTGACCTTTTTATATTCAGCACGCGAAATGTCGTCGATTGTGTCCGTCTTCAATTAAATTCCTACTGTTCTTCATTTTCAGGCAATCAATTTTTCATGAAATTGTGTATTATCTTACTTTTAATTTTAAACATTGTTCCTACTTTTTATCTTAAAGTTAATAGGTAAATTAAATATTAATGATACATTTATAGAACGTATTATGGTCATGTGTTATAAACACTTATATTTTCAATTTAGAAAAAAAAGATTATCTAAGTCTATTACTATCTCTAATAAATAGTGTCCTAGGTGGTAGGTTTCTTATGCGAGGTACTATCCACGTAGGTACCACCACAGTGTCAGACATCCTGCCGCCAAGCAGCAGTGTGGAAACATTGCTGTGTGCAGGTGTGAAGGGCACTGTGGCTGGTGAAATTACCGAATACAAAAGACTTAATATCTAATGTCTTAAGGATCGGCAGCGCGTTAGTGATTCTTTTGGTGTTGCTAGCGTCTATAGGCTGCGGTGACTGCTTACCATCAGTCAGGCGGATCCCATGCTTGCTTGCAACCTTGGTAGTATTAAAAAAATAGTGTATAAAATGTTTTTAAAGAACCCTCTGTGAATGAAAACGTCCTCAACAAGTAATTAAAGGAGCTTTCACAATGTCCATCGTGGAGTCTGATAACTCTTGATCAGTAGTTTCATACACCCTTGTTTTTCTGGATGTGATGTCATGTTAGAGTAGATATGACATGAAGTGTGAGCACTCGAGTACGGCGGCGATTCCGAGGAGGACGGCGGCAGGGTTGCGACCCCCGTCCCCGTGAGCACCGTGGTACATTTCCGGGGGGTTACAATGCGCCCCCGCAATGAAACATTCCTGTTGCAGATCTCACCGTAGAGTCCAGGTCCCCCCCTCATATGTCGATGCGACATCAGTGAGGATTAGTTAATTGCTAAGAATCCCTCGGTTGACTTCCACAGATCCACGGGGACCTACTGACGGCTTCGACCATGAGAACAAAAGAAAAAGATATGGCATGAATAAAGCCACAATATTTTGTATGGCAACTAGACCGCGTGGGCCGCTAGCATCAAAGTTAGTGTTAACATGAGCCTGCACAAGATTGATGACGTTTCAAATATTCTCACTTGGCCAGTCTTTCGCAGAAATGTTTGCTAATTATCAAACGGTAACCACTTTTAGAAGAAAATTGCCTGCGCCAGGTATTGCCGATAGTTTACAAGTATGTACCTAGTACCTACAAGTACATAGGTGCAAGTTACGACCTATTACTTTTTTCTAACGTTACTTATTGCAAAGTCATTTCGCTTGCCGCCAGACTACCGATGTAAGTTTAAGCGTGCATCGTGTGTACAACGATTAATAGAGCACAAAATCATATTTGAAAAAATAAATGTAAAGCAGTCCTTTGCCGGAACCTCACCAGCGGGCCTGAAAAGGCGAATAGGCTAGATGACTAAAAAAAATTTTTAGTCCATCATTTAGATTATCAAAAAATATTGGACACGATCTTTTCTTTTGTCGATTAAACAAAAAATTACGAAGATTTAGTGCTTTGAAATGTCGCGTGACGTCACGCCGGTATACAAATTTTACTGAGGCGTGACGTCACGCGCCCCCACTCCCGAACTTAGACGCTCTATATCTTTGGCAATTTTTATTGATGATTTCTGATACTTACGCGAATATTACACATTGAAATGAAGCTAATTTTACTTTTTTATTTTTTTTTATTTTTTTTTTAAATTATTATTATTATTATTCCATTTATTTTAAATTAAACAACATTATTTACATTTTTAAATATAGATTATAAAAAAATTATTATTATTATTATTATTTTATATAATCCGTAAAATTAGTTCCATTTAAATTTTTATTGATTTGTTAAATAAAAAATACTTGTCAAATATTTTTAATAATCTAACTGACGGACTAATTAGAATTATTATTGTTATTGTTTTACCCAGTTATCATCTCCATTGCAATTCCTGTAATATTCGTAAAATAGTCACACGTTTTAGGTGAATCATACTCAATTCCATTAAATTCATTCATTAGCAGATTCATATTTGGTGTTAATGCTGCTATAAGAAAACAAATTAAACCCTAACATTAAAGATAGGCGTAAGCTCCTTGATCTTTCATTTCTGTACAAACTTGTTAATGGTGAATATGACTGTCCGGAACTTTTAGCAAAAATCAATATATTTTATGTGCTCCTACCAGGCTACCACGCTCGCAAGTCTATAAACTGTTTAGTATACGTAGGCATCGAACTAATCTGGGTGCCAATTCACCATTAACTAGGATGCTCAAATTATATAACAGTTTATTGACAACCACTAATGTTGATATTTTTGGTGACAGTTTTAATGTTTTTAAAGCTACAATATGTAAGCAGTTTGAATAATTAATTAATCAGAATCATTAATTAACTCATTAATTATGTACGTACTTATATTGTTTATTGTTTTGTCTTATTGTTTATTTATTTATTTTAAATTATAATTTTAGTTGATGCTTGAATGATACACTGATGTAATTAATAATAATAATAATAATAAATACACTTTATTGTACACCAAAAGTTACATGTAAATGTAATTTGTAATTGATGTAATTAAGGTTATATAATTATCTTGGAATTTTATTAATTAATTTAACCTGTAATGTTTTAATTTTGTTTAATTTAATATTGATAATAAGGTTTTAGTTATTGCGTATTTTTTCTTGTATTTTATTTAGTTAGGCATAATATTTTTCTTTCTTCATATCTATTCATTACTTATTTTTAAAATGTTTTCTTGATTTTATGTTACGTTTCCCAGTGTTATGGTACTACTGTGATAGTTGTGGTCACTTATGTGAGCACATTGCATGCTCCTTAATGTACTTACTGTATTTTTATGTAAGCGAGTGTATCACATGTTGGTAACCCAAATAAAGAAATTAAATTAAATTAAACATAATGTTATGATTACTGATATTTTATGATTCATCAAAAGTGGTTTTTTTTCACCCGCTGATGTTAAGCGTCGATGATAGACCTGTAATGTGTTTACAACAACTGGAATCGCTGCGCTGGTAGCAAAATGAGCGTAGGCAGAGAAGGGCTCATACTGCCGCAGCAGAAGAAGCTTATCATAAAGAGAGCTATTGTGATGCAGATGGCGCCACCTCCGATACTGAATCTCGCAAGCGAAGTTTCAACATACGCTAACAATATATACAACATCCCAACATCAACTGTTCGGGTCTTCGGCCCTGACCGAACATCACACCTCCCTCAGTCGAATCCTCCCTTTAGCACAGTGTCGCCGCCAGCATCACACTATATTATGAGGAGCCAGGGGGCAACCTTGTTTATTACCAGAAGACAAGGGCATTTCAAAATGACGTTTTTTTTACGCTAAGGTCTTCAGCACTGGGAGAACTACACCAGCATTTATGTAGAAGTGAGTGGATAGGAGATAAGGGAGGTTTTTTGCCAGTTAAACGTCGCGTCGGTCAGTTTATAATGTCCCTTAGATGGTCCAATTAATTTCAGCAATTAAGTCTTTTACCTGCCTGACGAGTTCTGGCAGGAGAAAAAACAAGAATCCCTGGATATTGCGAAATTTCGTCAATTAAATGCCGGCTGCTCGGTAGCATACTAATCAGTTTTTTGGCAGATCCTTTTGAAATTTATATATCTACTATTATTGTATATAATAATACCTGCACCTTTACGCAGTATTTATATTGTAAAAGGGGTGGGTAGATCAGGCATTTTACAACACAAGAATTATATTGTATTTTGCATACTTAATATTTGAAACAATAATAATGTCCTCCTGGCCACGACAGCGGCCAATATTTCACGGGAGATGTTATGAGTGCACGAGTGCTTGCGTAGACACTAGTGACCTTTCTCTCCCTTTACTCTTACAATCTGATGGAACGGAAGACCGACTCGACCGACTAGGTCAGGTGCAGGAATGACTTTATACGCATGGATCATCTTAGTTTACAGACAATCAGGTGATCGGCTTGCACTGTCCCAGCCAGTAAGGGACAAATACTCAAATTTGTTGCTCCCCGCAGGATTCGAACCCACGACCTCCGGTTTGCAAAGCAAGCGGTTTTCCACTGCGCCTCGGAGGCTACGTGACTCAGACTATGCATTATGTATTATGGATGCCATACGACAGACTTGTGCTTGTTTTGTTTGGTTTATATTTATTAAGGTATATCAACAATATAAATATTACACAATTACAATTTCAAATGTCTTACAAAAGCATCTTATACATTTATCAATTAAAGAAACAGCATCCATCATCGGACGACGAAACGCACGGCGCGTACACACCCTTATGTGGTGAAAGTGCCTTCAGTCCGGACTAAGCGGTTCGCTTCTTCATTTATAATAAGGACAGCTAAGGACAATTGTGAAATATGTCAAATGAGTCAACGTTTTCTAAGTTTCCGCATATGGTATTACACACTTACACGGCAAGACACACTGTCGCTCTGATCTAACTGTAACATGACACACTGTTTAAAAAAAAAAGTGATAAAATGACAAGCCCGCTGAGTTTCTTGCCGGATCTTCTCAGTTGAGGCCGCGTTGTGATCCGGTGGTAGCTTTTAAAAAAAAAAAAAAAAATACATGACCTTTCAAAAGTGCTAGACGTTAAGCCTATTTGAAATAAACTATTTTTTGACTTTGACTTTGACTTTGATTATATTCACAACACGAGCGCACTATTGGTGAACTATTAGTGGTGCCTATGTTAGTTCTGGACATCGGAAAGTTAAATATTCTAGTAACGGGATATCTCGGAATACTTCTGGGTACAGCGAGTTTATTCAGATAACTGATTACAATCTATTTTGTCATTAAGAATTTTGTATAGAAAAATTAAATCATGAAAAATACGGTGATTATGTAAAGAAGTCATACCAAAGTACCTAAGTCTTTCGCTGTAGGGAGCCCTATGCGAGATGCCTGATGATATAAATGCCAAATGTCTTGTAAGAGTGCGCTGAATGCTTTCGATTCTCTGTGAGTGTGTTGCAGATAAAGGGCTCCAGACCACACATGCGTACTCTAGATGGCTGCGTACTTGTGCATTGTACAGGAGAAGTTTGGTTTGTGGTCGACGAAAATTTTTTGTGTTTCGCTTACGGAAACCAAACATTTGAGCCGCCTTCTTCACAACACCGTCAATATGCAAGGAGAAACTTAATCTGCTATCTAAAATAACATATATCATTAATGCTTCGTAAATGAGTGATGGCTGCAGCTCAAGTCAACTCGTGCGTGGGTGCTGCTTGGGACTGGTCCGACTACTATCCCTTTGGCCTTTTAGTTTTAGCTTGTTGTATTTTCATCGTAGGTATTTTTTTTCTCTCTCTTATTTGATCTTTTGAACGACAGGACACACTGTCGCTGGTCTCAGTATAACAACACTGTTTAAACAAAAAGTGAAAATAAATCCGGTGGTAGCTTATAAAAAACATTGACCGTTCAAAAGTGCTAGCGTTAAGCCTATTTGAAATTGTGGCGACTCGACACAAGATGGCGACATGTGGTAGTGTTGCGATGAAGCGAAGTACCACATACTACAAGACAGATGGCGCCACCGATTTCTGAATCGTGCAAGCGAAGTTTCTCCAACTCGGAGAATATATACAACATCCCGACATCAACTGTCGGGGGCTTCGGCCCTGACCGAGCATCACACCTCGCTCGGTCGGAGGATCCTCCCTTTAGCACCACCAACGCATCGCTAAAAAAATGATTTTGACTTGACTTGACTTGACTTCTAATCCAATTATTTGGACTCTCACTTAGAGGGACTCTCAGAGCTGTTGACGCATTTTCCATTATTGACTACGAGATAATAGATATCCCTGCACTCTATCAACATGAAGTGTTAATTGGCTGCGGGTGTCAGCTGAATGAATTCAAAATTCAAATTCAAAATTCAAATTTTTTTTTATTTCAAATAGGCTTAACGCTAGCACTTTTGAACGGTCATTTTTTTTTAAAAGCTACCACCGGATCACAACGCGGCCTCAACTGAGAAGATCCGGCAAGAAACTCAGCGGGCTTGTCATTTTTTCACATTTTTTTTAAAACAAAGTTTGTCTTTTTGCAATTAGATCAGCACCAGCGACAGTGTGTCCTGCCGTTCAAAATATCAAATAAAATAAAAAATACGACGAAAATACAACAAACTAAAATGCCAAAGGGATAGTAGTCGGACCAGTCCCCCCAAGCAGCACCCGCGCACGAGTTGACTCGAGCAGCAGCCATCACTCCCCTCAACCATATTGGAGGGAAGGGGGTGACCCGCCACACGAAGCCGCCACAAGCAAAGACTTTTCGATGGCGAGCATGACCGATCCAAAATCACAGTGGCACACGTTAAACATTTACCTTCTGCTGTTAAGCAGTGCCTCGTCAGGCAAGACACAAAGCACTTTAACATATTACCAACTTTTGTCACAAGTCGTCTAAGTTAGATACACACCAAGAATAATTTACAAGCTCAAGTGAATTGCCTTCAGAACGTAAATAAAGTAATAATCAATTTTGCTGCCAGACTACAAAAGAAAAAAAATAAAATAAAAAAGGATAAAAGGACAGCGGCCGGACCAGTCCCCCCAAGCAGCACCCGCGCACGAGTTGACTTGAGCAGCAGCCATCACTCCCCTCAACCATATTAGAGGGAAGGGGGTGACCCGCCACACAAAGAATTAATGATCATTAACACTAATTGGCAATTTTAAGAGCGGCAGTAAGTGTCTAAACAACCGGGTCGTGCTCTAGCGTCTGTGAAGTACGTCCATAGCATCGATGAAGACCACAGGGGAGGTTATAATGGGTAAAATACCACCTTTTTTTCGCGGGGAAATCCTTCATCAGTCCCCAGGAGCTGTGGGGCTCATTCAGGGTATGTGGGATTCTTACCCACTAAAACCCCCGCGGCTGTCGCATCGGCTCAGGGCTCTCCGGTGAGATCTGCACCAGGGGCTCCTCAGTGCCTTGCCTTTGAGCCCGCCGCCGGGAGGCGCATTGCAGCCCACCGGGAACCTGACACGGTGCTCAAAGGGACGGGGGTCGCAACCCCGCCGCCGTCCTCCTCGGTGTGGCTGCCGTACTTAATGGACGTCCTAGGGCCCACACCTCGAACGTCCAGCGACTCCGAAGGTTAGTGGGTAAAATACCACCTAACCCAGCCTTCGCCCCTACGGAGACCTTCTAAAGATTTCCTACCCGAAAAAAAGTGTCTCAGGAATTTTAGAATAGTACTTAGATGTTATCTTAACGACTACACTTACATAAATGTAGTAAAGTTTCTCCCAGTAGGTGAGAGGGTAGAAGCAGGTGCTCTGAGTTCCAAAACAGTTAACAACACAAACACAAGCTAATTGAACTTGGCGACAATTTGTATGCCAAGGTCAAAGACCACGGGCAAACTTGCAATTTGTCTTGCCGAAAGCGAAATGTCAATAATTTGCGTCAAAAGTTTAAACTGGGCAGCAAACTAAAGCTTTTGCACTAAGTACAACCAACCAAGAGAAGATATGTAGCGTTGTCTCTATGCAGGAAGCTCGCCTGACCTCTAGGAAAAGTCTATGTACTGGTGACTGGCTACCGCTCTCACAAACGGCTATTAATATTAATTATCATTAATACAGTTTTTAAAATTGGATAATTTCAACAATGGAAGGCTATTAGTAGTTTATACTGTGTTACTAATAGTAAGTATAGTAGATATCGATTTTCGTGTATAATAATGTAAAGTATACTTAAATGCCTCCGAAATGTAAATAAAAAAGAAACCGTGTGGTGTCGTGGGACACCGGATAGGAACGAAGTTCCTTATTATAAAAATATTAAGTTTAAGTGTGGCACGGTGTAGCACGGTGTTGCACGCCGTGCCACACCGTGCCACATGAATAATAAGAATTAAGCCTAATTATGTTCAATCATAGAAATTTAAGTTTTATGGTAACTAAAATAAGATATATATTTTTGTGAATAATAATCTTACGGGGACGGGAGTCGCAACCCCGCCGCCGTCCTCCTCGGAGTCGCCACCGTACTCAATGAACGCTCAAGGGGCCCACACCCCGAGCGTCCAGCGACTCCGAAGACACATGCATAACCTTTTTTTTTTTCTTTTGACGCGGGGGAAATCTTCGAAAGATCCCCGGGAGCTGTGGGGCTCGACCAGGGTATGTGAGATTCTTACCCACTAAAACCCCCGCGGCTGTCGCATCGGCACATGAGAGGGGAGACCCCAGGGCTCTCCGGTGGGATCTGCACCAGGGGCCCCTCAGTGCCTTGCCTTTGAGCCCGCCGCCGGGGGGCGCATTGTAGCCCCCCGGGAACCTGTCACGGTGCTCACGGGGACGGGGGTCGCAACCCCGCCGCCGTCCTCCTCGGAGTCGCCGCCGTACTCAATGGACGCTCAAGGGGCCCACACCCCGAGCGTCCAGCGACTCCGAAGGTTGCCCATTGTTTATAGCCCCGGGCTCAGGGCTGGGAATCTATTGCGGACGATTACGATACCTTGCGGGATGTCGAAACCCCTGCGGGATTCGTCCGGGAGGTTCCTCAAAGGCCCTTCTAAGGGCCCCTCCCGGGACGATTTGCAAAAAGGCCCTTCTCAGGGCCAACCAGCCGATGGCGCTTCGGCGTCGGAGGCTAGCCGCGCGCCTTCTGCGGCTAGTGTTTTTGGTGGGTGGACGGACGAGGTGTCAGACTCTGACGCCGGTTCGTCAATGTCGATGGCCGAAGACTCTTCTAGAGCCCGGAAGCGCTTCCTAAAGGATGGCTCCGAGGGCTCCTCGGACTCCACGGGGAAGCCGAGGAAAAAGCATCGGCCAAAAAAGTCGGCAGTTGCCGACACCCACGAAGTGGGTTTAGCGGACGCTGAACGCCAGTTAGACCTGGCGAGGCGGGAGCAGGTCCAGAAGGACCTCGAAGAGAAGGTCGCTGCCAAGGAGCAGCGGACGCTCGCCGCCCGAGCCAAGGCCGGGTACGGTGCGTCCCGCGTTTTATACGCGGACCACTCAGTCGCGGAACTAGAGCGGATGGCGGTGGAGGACCAAGAGGGGATTGTGGAGGTCGCCTCGAAGTCCTCCAACCTGAAGGGGACCTTCCAGAAGGCCCTCAAATGCAGGGCCGCGAGTATGCGCGCCATCGTCGCGGAGTTGGTGGGGCGAACAGCCACCGACGAGACGCGGCAGCTGCAGGCGAAAGTGGATCGCCTGCAGTCGGAGGTCAGCCAGCTACACCACAAGCTGGCTGAAGCCACGGCCCGGCCTCAACAAGCCGAGCCGAGGCCCGCGGTTAAAGCCACGGCCCGGCCTCAACAAGCCGAGCCGAGACCTGCGGCTGAGGCCCTCCCCCCCTCCAACCTTGAGGATATCATCCGCAAGGTCGTGATGGAGGAAAGGGCCTTCACTCGTGCCTGCTTCGCAGGTATCGAGGACCGGCTCCTGCCGGAAAAAGCGGCTTCGCCCGCCCCTTGCGGCGGACCAACGGCCACCCGCGGCAATCAAGCCGCGCGAGCGGCCGCCCGCGGCAGTCAAGCCGCGCGAGCCGGCGCCGTCCTCACAATCAGAGGACGCCCTTCTACCCTCCACCACCCCGTCCAACCAGCCAAAGTGGACGAAGGTGGCTGGAAAGAAGAAGGGCAAGGCGAAGAAGAAGGCGACGGCCGTCCCTGCCATCCCCGCCACCGCCCCTCCCGGCCCGTCTCAGTCCACGGGCAAGGGAAAGGGGAAGGGGAAAGGCAAGAAGTCGGCCCCCAAACCCGCAAACGCTGCTCCCGCAGCTCAACGGGCCCCCGCCGGTGGGAGCAAACCCAAACTGGTTGCTCCCAAATCCGCTGCTGTCGTGGTGACGCTCACCGCGGAGGCTGAGGAGCGCGGTGAAACGTACGCGTCAATAATGACGCGGGCACGCGCCAACGCCGATCCCACCCAACTGGGGATCGACAAGATCGCGTGCCGCCGAACACAAACCGGGGCTCGAATATTCGAGTTCCCGGGGGCCAAGGGCAGCGCCAATGCGGACCTCTTCGCAGCAAAACTGCAAGAGGTCATCGCGGGCGCGGCCAAGGTGGTCAGGCCTGTGAAGTCCGCAGGCCTGGAGGTGACCGACTTGGATGACTCGGTCACCAAGGAGGAGGTGGTGGCGGCGGTCGCGGCAGCTGGAGGCTGCAGCGCCGCAGCGGTGCAAGGTCGGGGCATCAGACCCGGCCGTGGCGGCATGGGCACCATGCGCCTTGAGTGCCCGGTCGCCGCCGCCAAAGCCGTCCTCGCCAAGGGACGGCTTCCGGTCGGGTTCAGCACGGGTGTGGTCCGGGCACTTGGGGAGTCGCCGTTGCGCTGCTTCAAGTGCTTCGGAGTTGGACACACCCGGGCCCTGTGTCCCTCCGAGGACGAAAGGAGGGACACATGCTACCGCTGCGGCAAGGACGGACACAAGTCCGCCGCTTGCGGGGCCACCACGCCGCACTGTGCCGTGTGCGCCGCCAGTGGCCGCCCTGCGGATCATTTAATGAAGGGGAGGAGCTGCAAGCCTCCCCCCAAGAAGGGCAAAGTGCAGGCGCCGATCCGGCCTGCCGTTGCCACCGCCGATCCGGTGCCCAGTACATCGGCGGCTGCGGAGGGGGGTGCGATGTCCGATTGATGGATAGGGCTGAACATCGCATCCTTCAGGCCAACACCAACCACTGCAGAGCGGCCCAGGATCTGCTGATGCAGACCGTGGCCGAATGGTTGGTGGACGTAGCGGTGGTCGCTGAGCCGTACTCGGTCCCTGGCAGGTGGCTGGGTGATCCGGACGGCTCAGTGGCATTAGTAGCGCGGTCTTCCACGGACTCCCCACCCCTCTCGCTCTTAGAGAGGGGACCGGGATACGTGGCCGCCGCGTGGGGAGAGATAGCCCTGGTGGGCGTATATTTCTCCCCTAACCGACCCCTTGCGGACTTCGAGATCTTTCTCGAGGTCCTCACCGCAGTGGTCGGTCGGGCGGCGCCGCGCCAGGTCGCCGTGTTGGGCGACCTGAATGCCAAGTCGGCGGCCTGGGGCAACCCGGCCGCGACTTGCAACGTCCGGGGTCGCGCCGTCGAGTTTTGGGCGGCGTCGACAGGCGTGTCCCTCTTAAACAGAGGGACAGTTCAGACGTGTGTGCGGCAACGGGGAGGGTCAGTGGTGGACGTTTCGTTCGCCACCCCCGTGCTGGCCGCCCGCGTCCTGAACTGGCGGGTGGAGATGGTGGAGACGTTGTCCGACCACCGATACGTGCGGTTCGACGTCTCCACCGGGAGCCCTCGGGGGACAGCCCACTCGGGTCAGTCCCCCTTCCCGCGGTGGTCCCTACCCGCCTGGATCGCGAGGCGGCTGAGGAGGCGGCGTTAGTCCAGGACTGGCTCGCAAACCTGTCCAAGTCCTGGACGTGGACGCCGCAGCGGTCCAATTGCGGGGTTCCCTGACCGAGGTGTGCGACACCAGCATGCCTCGGTCTCGCCGCCCGCCTCCTCGTCGCGCCGTTTATTGGTGGACGCAGGAGTTGGCGGGGCTCTGGGCCGCCTGCGTGGCAGCCAGAAGGGCTTACGCGCGGAGTCGGCGGCGCAGCGTTCGCGACCTCGCCAACGAGGAACTCCTCTACGCCGCGTACGTGGAGGCCAAGGAGGTCCTCAGGTCGCAGATGCGTGCCGCCGACGACTCGGCGAAGGCCGAGATGCTGGAGGGTCTCGACGGGGACCCATTTGGGAGGCCATACAAGGCGGCGCGGAATAAACTGCGCCCCTGTGGCCCCCCACTGACGGAGACCCTGGAGCCGGCGTTGCTGGATGGGGTGGTTCGGTCCCTGTTCCCGTGCAGGACCGATTTCGCCCCTCCAGTGATGCACCCCCCGCGGGGGATGGCCCCGCCGGAGGAGGAGATCCCTCCAGTGGCGGTGGCGGAGCTCCGCGAGGCGGCCTTACGCCTCCGCGGGAAGAGGACGGCCCCCGGACCGGACGGCGTCCCCGCAGCGGTGGTGGCCATTGCGGCCACCCAAATGGAGGAAAGGTTTCGGGACCTCTTCAGTGCGTGTCTTACGACTGGGAGGTTCCCGAAACCGTGGAAGGAGGGCCGACTGTGCCTCCTTCGGAAGGAGGGACGCCCGGTGGATTCCCCCTCGGCATACCGGCCCGTCGTTCTGCTCGACGAGGTCGGTAAATTGTTTGAGGGGATTATCGCCACCCGGGTCAATGGCCTCCTGCGGGAGGTGGGGCCGGACCTGTCGGACGCCCAATTCGGTTTCCGGAAGGGGCGTTCGACGGTCGACGCATTGGCCCTTTTGAAGGGCCAAGTGAGGGAGGCGGTCGAGGCAGGGGACGGAGTGTTGGCGGTGTCATTCGACATCGCCAATGCGTTTAACTCCGTTCCCCACTCGACCATCTTAGAGGCACTCCGCTATCACGGAGTGCCTCAATATCTGCGGGCGCTCTTGACCGACTACCTGGAGGACAGGGCGGTCCTCCTCGTAGACAGGTCGGCCAGATTGCGGCGTTACAGGGCGGAGTCTGGTGTTCCGCAGGGGTCGGTCCTAGGTCCACTCCTGTGGAACATCGGATTCGACTGGCTCCTGCGCGGGTCCCTCCTTCGTGGCACGAGTGTCATCTGTTATGCGGATGACACTCTCCTCACTGCCCGAGGGGGGAGTTTTAGGGAGGCGGCCAATTTGGCCTCGGCTGGCGGATCCTTAGTCGCAGGTAGGATCCGCCGCCTAGGGCTGACGGTGGCCCTGCATAAGACCGAGGCCGTGTTCTTCCACGGGCCTCGGCAGCGGGTCCCCCCGGACGCCCGCATTGTTGTAGCGGGCGTCCAAGTAGAGGTGAAGGCCCAGATGAAATATCTGGGCCTTGTGTTGGACAGCAGGTGGCGCTTCGGCCCGCATTTCAGCGGGCTGTCGACGCGCCTGCTGAAGGCAGCGGGGGCCCTCTCGTGGCTCCTCCCGAACCTGGGAGGGCCGAAGGCGCGATGCCGGCAGCTGTATGCCGGCATCTTAAAAAGTATGGCCCTTTACGGGGCCCCTATCTGGGCGGACTCCCTCCACAGGAGGGAGAACGCCTCCGCCATCCGCAGGCCCCAAAGGGCCATTGCACAGCGGGTGGCGAGGGCCTACCGCTCGGTGGGGTTCGCGGCGGCGTGCGCCCTGGCCGGCACCCCTCCTTGGGAGATCGAGGCGTGGGTGCTGGCTCGGGTGTACGAGTGGTCGGCGCGGCGTAGGGCGCTCAATGCGCCCCCCGCCGCGGAGGAGCGGGAGGCCGTCCGGCGGGAGGCGAGGGCCGCAGTCATCCATCATTGGACTGAGGACCTCGCCTCTGCCACCTTCGGCCGCCGAACATTGGACGCGCTCGGGCCAGTCCTTCAGGGATGGCTCGAGCGGTCCCACGGCTTCCTCTCGTTCCGTCTGGTGCAGGTGCTGACCGGGCATGGATGCTTCGGGTCGTACCTGCATCGGATTGGGAGGGAGGAGGCCGCCGCGTGCCACGACTGCGGCGCGGCGGAGGACTCGGCACAGCACACCCTCGAGGTGTGCCCGGCCTGGTCTGAGCCGCGCCGCGGTCTGACTGCGGTGGTGGGGCCGGACCTCTCGCTGCCCGGCGTGGTTCTGTCCATGCTGGGGAGCGAGGCGGCCTGGTCGGCGGTCGCCTCTTTCTGCGAGGACGTGATCTCGCAGAAAGAGGCAGCGGAGCGCGCGCGGGAGGACGATCCCCTCGCGGCGCCGCTCCGCAGGCGGAGAAGGGGAAGAGTGAGACGGCTGTACGATCAGCGTCTCCTCCTCCCCGGTGGTGAATAGCGGGAGACTGGCGCGGGGGCGCCTTCTCCTGCACTGCACTGTTCACCACCACCGTCGGCGGGAATGACCGAGCACTCGCGGTCATTTCCGGGCCCCTCCTCGTAGGGAGGGGCGTGCGGGCCCCGCTGTAAAAGCGGGCGGTCGTCGGCGGGGGACTGGATGATAAGGCTCTGCCAGTTTCCCAGTTCCCCTCCATGAAGACGATGCGGGAGTGCCGCTGGGTCGTTTAGTGGGTATACCCGGGCTAGCCGGGGGAGTCCCACATAACCCTCTCGTCCCCCAACGGGAGGGTATGCGTAACGCATTTTTCCCAGCGTCAACAAAAAAAAAAAAAAAAAAAAAAAAAAAAAAGGGCTGGGGAGCGAGACGTTGGGCGGCCGCTTGACGCGGCCTGCGCCTTCGTCGCCGAGCGGGATCAGCGCGTTCGCGTTCCCGCTCGGCGGCCTCCTTCTGGGACATGACAGTCTCGCAGAAGGCGGCCATCGCTCCCCACGCCGCATCCCCGGACAGCATAGCCGACACTACGCTGCCCAGGGAGAGGTCCGATCCGATGACTGCGACCAGGTCTCGACGCTCCAACGACCACGCGGGGCAAGCCTCCAGCGTGTGTTGGGCGGAGTCAGACTGGTCGCAGTGGAAGCATCTCGTCGTCGCTTCACGTCCGATCTTATGCAGATAATCACCGAAACAACCGTGACCGGTGATTATCTGCGTAAGCCTGTAGGTGAGTCGTCCACTCCGTCGCTGAATCCAGGCTTCGAGAAGCGGCAGGAATGCCTCAACGACGCGTTTGCGCGCTATGTGCTCCGGCTGGAGCCGCTCGCGCCACGTCGTGAGAGCGATGTGTCGTTCCTGCCGCTTGATGGATTCGAGCGCCACCGGCTCGCCTCCGCCACTCTGGCGGGCGATGCGGATCCGGTCATAGACCCTCGCATACATGCCCGCCAGGATGTCAATGATGGAAGGGCGGGAAGCGTGCCAGTATGGTCGCCGCCTCAAAGGACACCGTTCGGTATCCTCGTGCAATCCGCAGTGCCATCCTCCGCTGGACGCTGTAGATTTTCGTTCTACAGCGTCTAATGGCCAGCCTCGGCGCCCAAATGGGCGCCCCGTAGAGGACTACGGACTGCACGACTCCGGCGTAGAGGCGGCGAACTTCCTCGCTCGGCCCCCCGAGATTGGGGAGCAGCCTGTGTAAGGCCGCTGCAACCCTGTCGACTCGGGGGACTCGGGGGACACATGCATAACCTAACCTAACCTAAACGGGAAAAAAAAAAAAAAAGTTGAGGAGGACGGCGGCGGGGTTGCGACCCCCGTCCCCGTGAGCACCGTGACTGGTTCCCGGGGGGCTACAATGCGCCCCCCGGCGGCGGGCTCAAAGGCAAGGCACTGAGGGGCCCCTGGTGCAGATCCCACCGGAGAGCCCTGGGGTCTCCCCTCTCATGCCCTCTCGTGGCTCGAAGGCGCTATGCCGGCAGCTGTATGCCGGCATCCTAAAAAGTATGGCCCTTTACGGGGCCCCTATCTGGGCGGACTCTCTCCATAGGAGGGAGAACGCCTCCGCCAGCCGCAGGCCCCAAAGGGCCATTGCACAGCGGGTAGCGAGGGCCTACCGCTCGGTGGGGTTCGCGGCGGCGTGCGCCCTGGCCGGCACCCCTCCTTGGGAGATCGAGGCGTGGGTGCTGGCTAGGGTGTACGAGTGGTTGGCGCGGCGTAGGGCGCTCAATGCGCCCCCCGCCGCGGAGGAGCGTGAGGCCGTCCGGCGGGAGGCGAGGGCCGCAATCGTCCATCATTGGACTGAGGACCTCGCCTCTGCCACCTTCGGCCGCCGAACATTGGACGCGCTCGGGCCAGTCCTTCAGGGATTGCTTGAGCGGTCCCACGGCTTCCTCTCGTTCCGTCTGGTGCAGGTGCTGACCGGGCATGGATGCTTCGGGTCGTACCTGCATAGGATTGGGAGGGAGGAGGCCGCCGCGTGCCACGACTGCGGCGCGGCGGAGGACTTGGCACAGCACACCCTCGAGGTGTGCCCGGCCTGGTCTGAGCTGCGCCGCGGTCTGACTGCGGTGGTGGGACCGGACCTCTCGCTGCCCGGCGTGGTTCTGTCCATGCTGGGGGGCGAGGCGGCCTGGTCGGCGGTCGCCTCTTTCTGCGAGGACGTGATCTCGCAGAAAGAGGCAGCGGAGCGCGCGCGGGAGGACGATCCCCTCGCGGCGCCGCTCCGCAGGCGGAGAAGGGGAAGAGTGAGACGGCTGTACGATCAGCGTCTCCTGCTCCCCGGTGGTGAATAGCGGGAGACTGGCGCGGGGGCGCCTTCTCCTGCACTGCACGATTCACCACCACCGTCGGCGGGAATGACCGAGCACTCGCGGTCATTTCCGAGCCCCTCGTAGGGACGGGCGTGCGGGGCCCGCTGTAAAGGCGGGGTCGGCGGGGGATGGTAAGGCTCTGCCAGTTTCCCAGTTCCCCTCCATGAAGACGATGCGGGAGTGCCGCTGGGTCGTTTAGTGGGTATACCCGGGCTAGCCGGGGGAGTCCCACATAACCCTCTCGTCCCCCAACGGGAGGGTATGCGTAACGCATTTTTCCCAGCGTCAACAAAAAAAAAAAAAAGGTTAGGTTATGCATCCACATCGTCCCATAAGGAACTTCGTTCCAAAAATAAATAGGTAACTAAAATTATTTACTGATAGTATAGAAATGTATTTTATACTTTCGAAGGCTTTGCACCATCACCACCTTCATGTCGTCGGTAATTATTTAGGCGGAATTCACGCAGAAAGGGTTAACACTGCTTATTAAAAAATGTAAACAATCAAATACACATCTAAATGCCAAATACGTAACATAAACCTGGATTCTTTTCAAACTTGATTTATGTTGTGGCCTGTCGCAGGGACAGGGATTAGAGTACCCGGCACTTAGTCCTGCAATCAATCATTTTACAAGTAAACAGGGCTTAACAATTTACAAGGCCTATTTTTGTACGAGAACATAATACCTAGGTAGGTATGTACTCAATACTCATACCAATAAAAGTTTATCTACAGTATGACAATATTGTAGAAGACACACTATAGAATGCTGAGGGGCTTGCTACTCTACATCTGTGGTAGGCTAGGCTCTCCCACTCTTGTAATATTTATGTTAGAAGCGAAAATACACTTAACAAAATAACATAATTATTATTAATCTAAAACGAACTAAACTTTTTAGGAATAATTTACATTATTTTAAAAATGTCTGAATGCGGTTATTATTTCTTTCAAAAATTAAAAATACCGGTCAAGTGCGAGTCGGACTTGCGCACCGAGGGTTCCATACCGTGTGTTATATCTCGGTGTATGGCCTTAAAAGCAATCCAATAAGGCTCACCTTACGACCAAGTGTGTGAAAACATTATAACTACACGTTATATGCTATCTCATATACTAGTGTAAGTGGAAAACAAACGGCAACGGAGGCAAAGTTTTGATCATCTGTTCATATCAACTGAGAAATATCAATGCTCAGAAATCCATCTTTAGATTGAACCAAGTAATCAACAGTCTCAATGAATCGTGCTCGATGGTACGAAAAGAAATCCTGTGTGCAACCGTCACTATAAAATAACCCCGTCTGGCACCGCTTTTCGCGCAAAGTAGATAAACAAGAGTACGAGCGGTTTGCCAACCTTGGGACCGATTCTGAGCCCTCGAGAGCTCTTATTCTGGTTGAACGTTAATCGTGAATCATTAATTAAGTATTAGTTATTAACCACTGAATTATTAAACTATTTTTAATAAATGAACATAATCCTTAACTGTTAGGTCTACAAATATGGCAAAAATGCAAAACCACATCCTGTATACAGCCGCCCAAGCCGCCTGCCAAGCGTGGGGATTATGCCAACCCCTTCCTTCTAAGGGGGAGGCCTTTGTTCAGCAGTGGACGTGTATGGGCTGTTAATGATGATGATGATGACTCTATACAGGGCGGAACAAACGAACAGGACACGGAGGGGAAGTACGTTAAATAATAAATTATCGAAATTCTCTAATATGAAACATTCTTTTGATAACAACAGAGCGGGTTGTATGCCGCTGAAAATCCTTATACATTTTTGGAATAAATAAATGTGTTCGTCCTTAAGTCAAACAAACATTATTATAAATTTTTTCATAATTAAGAATAAACTTTATTTTAATCGGGAATTAACGCGCTTATATTTTGGCTTGACGTTTCGTTTGAAATAAAGTTTGATAATGAAACGCGAAAGTCTAAAAGTATAATTAAGAATATTTTGTTATAAAATATTTCCTTTTTTTTGTAGGAGTAGTACCTACTGTAGGCCGTGGATGGCCATAACAGCTTCACCGGACAAGAGTGTAAAATAAAATATTTGCATTTTATCACTTAAAATTATAATTTTGAAGTAAGTAGGCTGTATCTTTCCTTCACATTGCATTGAGCGCGTGAAAAAAAATAGTAATAGCGCCATTTTCCATAATTGTCATATTTTGTTTTTATCTGTGTGGTAAATTATTTTGTTTTTTCCTCGCAAGTGTGTTGAAAAACGTCGTATGAAACTCGTATGAATTACGCAAACCACAGCCTCGTGTGTAATGAGCAACTTAGCTCACTTGTATCATAATATACTATTACAGCAACCCAGTACAGGCCATACAGTAAATACAGTAAGAAGACTTCTAACACAGTCACATACAAAGAGGATATAACACTACGTATAAGAGTCGGCACTCCCATACAAGCCCCTGAATCGAATCATGAACGTACTTTTCCTAACTTAACAAACATAAAATTTAATGGCTACCAGTTGGCCAACCTGCCATTTTTTTATGTTTGTATACTACTAGGGCTTGCCACCCCTTAGTATGTTTATCGATATCGATATAAATGAAAGAACACAATATACGGGTTATTGTTATGTTTAATTCACGCAAAGTTACCTATGTACAATAACTATGTTTTCAAAATGAAATTAAGCAATTTTTAAGAAATATTTATGATTTTTGAATGCTTTACGATCATTAATCTCAAAATTCGATTAACAATGGAGTCGTCATACTAGATATGTTTATTTATATGCTGTATTAGTGGTTAGAGACCCTGTCCGCTGACCGATAGTACAGGCTCTGCCTAGTTTGGGATCAGATGACCGTGTGTGGTCCCAAGATATTATTATTATTATTAGTTATTCTTAATCCTGATAACACGTTGTGCCATATCTTTGTATGGATAAATACAAGTCTTCATTTCCAATTAACTTCACCCATCTGAAGAAAAAAGCATAATATTATAAAAGCACAAAAAACAACTAAAAACATACATACACATACTCAAAAAATATAGCCCTCCTTCTGGGCTAGTCAGGCAAAAATATCGATATTTATGGACTTATCAGTATATAATATGTACATCACTATTTATTTTGTTCAACAACTAAGTTTTATGAATAAATTCATAATTCCATTACAAAACTTGCGATCGACTACTAAATAGGATTCAAAAGTAATGTAACTGCTACACCACAACAAATATTAACATTTTTATATTAATTTATCATAAAATTTTACCTTGCCGGGTCATGTGGAAATCTGCCAAAAATATCTCAGAAAACCTTTTTGTGACTCGCCTAACACCACATATTTCACATTTTCTTAACTATTTACCACCCATAATATTAACACAACGCCCATTAAGGCTAAAATAAATGTAAATAATATAATAACTTATTAGCCGCCAAAATTCAAACCAGAATAAAATTTTCAAAAGCCAAGTTACATCCACAGGTTAGACAACAAAAAAATAACAAATTCGTATTATAATATAATACGTCCAAATTAAAACAGAACTTTATACAGTTGAAGCCAATACGTATTAGCAGTCATTTTAATTTGGTAATTTTATATTGCGTACCTAATTAGTGTCATTATTTCTAATAAGTACGTTCATAATTCCATACAAATATCGGTTTCTAGGCAGTGTCGACGGCCTGGTTACATACACAACTCCACCAGCTCACATAGGTTATATTGTCGCATTTCTTGTCATTCTGTCAGAAACAAGACAAACTAAGCCAGTCTCCCAACATGTATATCGTGGCATAATACTGACAGATCGTAAGCCGGTCTGAAAGAGGCGCACTGTCAATTATGTAGAGCTCTGAGCCTCCGCCGCTTGCGGCTGGAAAACGTTTTAAATAAGTCAACGTAAGTAACTTAGGATGAAGCAATATTAATGAAGTGACGTCACGACTGGATACACTAGTTATCATTTAAACCAGGAGGTGAAGTCTGTTTTTATTAGTTCCAACACTACAATAATGTGCAGTATGTGTAATAGCCTCCGTGGCGCAGTGGGAAACCGTTCGCTTTGCACACCGGAGGTCGCGGGTTCGAATCCCGCGGGAGAAACAACTTTGTGTAGTTGTTCCTTACAGACTAGGACAATGCAGTACGATCCGGTGTTTTCTCGTGGACCCACTATTTTGTCCCACCAGTGGGTCCACGAGGGAGAACTATTTCTCGTGGACCCACTGTTATCTACTATCAACCTGTAAATAGTTATAGCTAGGGTTGGGATTAGTATGAAATTATTATATGGTTAAAAAAATTTGAATTTTAAATTAAGTAGGTTCACCTGATGATCTGTAAAATAAGATGATCCATGCGTCGAATGGGCATGTAAAAAGTCGGTCCTGCGCCTGACCTCTCCCCGGTCGTGTCGGTCTTCCGTCCCATCGGATTGTAAGAGGCTAAAGGAAGAGAGAGTGCACTTGTGTCTACGCAAGCACTTGTGCACTATACCTAATATCTCCCGCGTAGAGTGATGGCTGCTGCTCGAGTCAACTCGTGCGCGGGTGCTGCTTGGGGGGACTGGTCCGACTACTATCCCTTTGGCATTTTAGTTTGTTGTATTTTCGTCGTATTTTTTATTTTATTTGATATTTTGAACGGCAGGACACACTGTCGCTGGTGCTGATCTAATTGTAAAAAGACAAACTTTGTTTTTTAAAAAAAATGTGAAAAAATGACAAGCCCGCTGAGTTTCTTGCCGGATATTCTCAGTTGAGGCCGCGTTGTGATCCGGTGGTAGCTTTTAAAAAAAAATGACCGTTCAAAAGTGCTAGCGTTAAGCCTATTTGAAATAAAATTTTTGAATTTTTTGAATTTAGATGGCTAATCTTGTGAAAGATTGGTCGCTGTGGTCGTATCGGCCAGGAGGACATTATTATTATTTTATTAATGTGCATTGGGTTTTAAACCTGAAGGTTTGTGTGTGTGTGTGTGTGTGTGTGTGTGTGTGTGTGTGTGTTTGTGTGTGTGTGTGTGTGTGTGTGTGATGTCGATTCATAAATAACATAACATGTTTTGATGAAAATCATGGATTGATGCCTGATGTTGAGCGATACCCCTCTGAGATTTCCTCACATCACCCCAGTTACAGCCTCATCATCATCATCGGCAGCCAAAACACGTCCACTGCTAAGCAAAAGGCCTCTTAGAAGAGAGGAGTTACCATAATTCCCACGCGTGGCAGGTGGCGGTGGTAGGTAATCCAATAGAAAGACGCTGCTGCCCCTCTTCTTGTTTTCCTATAGTCGCCTATTATGAACCCCAAACGGGAGGAGATGGTGTGGGTGCTATTCCTACCCGAACACCCCACGGGGTTATAGCCTCATCATCACCAGCCGTAAGACGTCCACTACTGAACATAGGCCTCCCCCTTCGAACACCGCAATGAACGACAATTGGCTATTTGCATCCACCGGTTACCTGCGACGCGCACAATGTTGTCTGACTTAGTGGGAGGCCTACCTACGCTGCGTCTTCCGGTTCGTGGTCGCCACTCGAGAACCTTTCTTCCCCAACGGTTATCGGTTCTCCGAGCGATGTGGCCTGCCCATTGCCACTTCAACTTGTAGATTTTAAGAGCTATGACCCTGGTTCTTCGGCGAATCTCCTCATTACGGATTTTGTCGCGCAAAGAAACTCCGAGCATAGCTCACTCCATAGATATACAATCTGTAGTTACTTAAACATCGGAACAGAGTACTATTTATATATTGTTGCTCATACAAGTGTTTTACATACAAAAAATTGCCTAAAGGATTTCTCAAAATTATTAGGAAAACATCAATATTCATTATAGACAGACGTAACTAGCAACTGCTTTATACTATCCCGAGATGCCTTAAGTTAGTTTCAAATAGGGTATAAATAGCTTAGGATGTAATTCAACAATATTGGATACACGTAACGAAGCGACTAACTTTAGCTCGGCGAATTCCTTTTGACGTCTCCCGGGAATGTAATCCTACATTATGGTGACACCAATTCACGTGACCGAATATTAACAGTCCCTGAAGATTATGCTTGCACTGAGAGTAAAGTAGAATGTTTAAGATATTGTAATATTTTTCTTTAAACTAGCTGTCCCACGCAGCTTCGCCCGCGTAATTCTCTAGTTTTCTGAGAGACTTTTTTTTGCCCGAGTGCCCCAGGAATAGGATTATGTTTTTCGAGAGTATGTGTACATGTATGTATGTCTATTTTTTTGGCACGGCCTACAACATAAACGGCTCGATGGTCTGAGAGTTATAGTATCCTTGGATTTGTCTTAGATGTGGGCTTGACATAGGCTATATATTTTTCCAAAAACGTTAAAATGGCGACAAAAACATCAACAGCCATGGGTGTCAAATTAAAGGGTTTAACGGGACGAGTTGAAATATGCATACATTTGTATACGTTTTATGTACATATGTATAATATAATTTAAGCCCATTTTGTCTGTTCGCAGTCGGGCTTTTTGTGCGTTTATAATTAATAGTTGTTCAGTAAGAACCCTCACCGGACAATAACAAACACAACATTATCCAATTTGGTGCAGTCGTTCGGAAGTTATGCTCGTATACATTTCGGTGTTACGGTAGGCACCAACTTCAATAATATTTAAATTATTTTATACTTTTCAGTGTTATTGAAGTTGGTTCGATTTTTTATTAATATAAATTTATTTACCTAAATAGATATTTATAAACATGCTTAATTGAAAAGTACAAATAACCTTAACATAGATAGCTTTAATATGCTCTATCGTGTTCTAATTTTAATAATTTTACTAGGTGAGGTGGTCTTTGGAAGGAAGTTTTCAACGTTCAAATATATTACGTTTACAAACAAACGTATCATCATCATCAGCCGGAAGACGTCCACTGCTGAACATAGACCTCCCTTTTCGAACGCCACAATGAACGACCAATTGGCTATTTGCATCCACCGGTTACGTGCGACGCGCACAATATCGTCTGTCCACCTAGTGGGAGGCCTACCTACGCTGTGTCTTCCGGTTTGTGGTCGCCACTTGAGAACCTTTCTTCCCCAGCGGTTATCGGTTCTCCGAGCGATGTGGCCTGCCTATTGCCACTTCAACTTGTAGATTTTTAAGAGCTATGTAGGTGACTTAATCAAACGTATAAATTTGAAAAATATTTTACCACCAAGCAGCAGTGTGATAAAAAGGTCTTGAGTAGAGACATTTTTAAGTCATAGCTGTCCATAGGCAGATTTGTCGCTTAACTTAAAGCTAATGCAAAGTAGTTCACTTTGCTTTATTTTTCTAACACAAAAGAAATTGTTTGTCCTGAATGGTAATAAATCTACTTGGTCGTAAAAACCAAATCAAACCGTCCCTCTCAATGTGTGTTTGCTCCTTTCTTTTGTGATTCCGTAGATTTATTGACATTTACACTATTTACACTACCCGTGTAAATCTCTTTATTAATAAGTTAGAAAATAAATATAAAAACGTTTCAAGTATTTTGGTTTACCCTCAGTGCCTTTGAGCCCACCACAGGGAGGCTCATTGTAATCTATCGCGGTGCTCTGTACTGTTCCTTGATAAAGTGTAAGGTACATTCCCCCTTCATCGATTCACATAGTGTCGCTCTAGCCCGTCATAGCTTCCCACCTGTTAATGTATACATCATCATACATCAGCAGCCGAAACGTCCACTGCTGAATAAAGGCGTCTCCCTTAGAAGGGAGGGGTTGCCATAAGCCCCACGCTTGGCAGGCGGCTTGGGGATCGCAGTATAGGTGGCAGGTAATCCAATAAAAAGACGCTGCTGCCCGTCTTCTTGTTTTCCCTTAGTCGCCTTTTACGGACACCCAACGGGAGGAGATGGAAGGGTGCTATTCTTACCCGGACACCCCACGGGGACCCCCATGTTGATGTATGTGTATGTTAAAAACGAGTCCAAAATATTTTTTTTATAAATAACTATCCGAGCTTTTCAGTTAAACACGAAAAATATTCGTTTGTTATATAATATTGTGTAATGATAAGTCCTTTCTCCTCTGAGAAACTTCACAAATGATATTCGAAATGATACATGGGCGCCACAAATGAAATTTAGTTAACCGTATAATTCTCTCTATAACTCTCAAATTATTTGCTTGCGTCGACATCGGGTTAATTAACGCGCGATACGAATCAATAGTCATTACTGAATTTCATTGGATATCGCGTTATTATTTTAAATTTAGCAAGCTATTAGTTTGGGGTATTTTCATTACTACTTACATAAGGCGGTTTTGGTGAGATACTGCTCACTAAATGATTGCCTTCGTTTTTGCAGAAAAGAGCTGTGAGAGCCACTTACAATCGGGCTCCTATTCACTTAGAGAGAAATTCAAAGAGATAGATATTCTAACGGTTGTCTCACAATACATATTTGAAAAATTAGTTTATGTTAAAAAAATATCAGTTCTTTTAAAAAGTATAGTGATACAAATAATATTAATACTCGGAACAAACAGGATCTTGTTGTACATGCCACGCGTCTCCACAGAACAGGCAAATCGTTTATGGGCCTAAATATACGCTTTTATAACAAACTGCCACAGGATATCCGAGATCTTCCAATAAAGAAATTTAAACCTTTGATAAAAAGCCGATTGTCAAAAATGGATTATTATAAAATCTCGCAGCTTTATCCTCCAGGTAGGATAAAGCTGCGTGGGCTTGAACTGCTCAACTCATGCAAGCTTAGAAGTTTAAGGCTGACTTATGTATAATTTTTAAAACTGTTTAAAAAAAATGACAATTAAAGTCAAGACCGCTGAGTTTCTTGCCGGATCTTCTCAGTACTACTACTACTAAACTACCACCGGATCGTAACGCGGCCGCTGCGTTACGATCCGGTGGTAGTTTGTAAAAATGATGTTTGTGTCAGTGCCTCCGTGGGGCCTATACATAATAAAGATATTTTGACTTTGACTTTGACTTCGTAAGCGAAAAATATTCTCTGTGTACGTTGAATTTTGAATAAATGTGACACTACGTTATTGGATAGGATTATGCCGATGACAGCCTTTTGGGATTTCATAAGTATATTGAAGCGTTATAATATTTATGAAAAAGAAAATGTTTAGCTAAGTATAATAGTTACCGGCCCCATACGCAAGGGACGATAATGATCTTACCATTAAGCAAGGTTATAAGAGAGACAATAAGACAACTGAGTAGCTATAGACTATGCCTACTGTTAAAGGTACAGGTTCGGTCATGCTCGCCATCGAAAAGTCTTTGCTGGTGGCGGCTTCGTGTTGCAGGTCACTCCCTTTCCTCCATATGGTTGAGGGGAGTGATGGCTGCTGCTTGAGTCAACTCGTGCGTGGGACTGGTCCGACTAAGTACTATTCCTTTGGCCTTTTAGTTTGTTGTATTTTTCTTTTCTCTCTTGTCTTATCTTTTGAACGGCAGGACACACTATCTATCGCTGATGTTGATCCAATTGTAACAAGACAAACAATGTTTAAAAAAAGTGAAACAATCACAAGCCCACTGAGTTTCTTGCTGAATCTTCTCAGTTGAGGCCGCGTTGTGATCCAGGTGGTAGCTGTTACAAAAATGACCTTTCAAACGTGCTAGTAGCGTTAAGCCTATTTGAAATAAATAATTTTGACTTTGTCTTTAAAAAGATTCCTTCTTTCAATATTCATATTTAGTCTAATTAATTTCCCGACCGACTTAGAATTATTGTATATGTTACCGGCAATCTGTATAATACGGTATTCTATATAATACCTAGGCAATGTATAGAATGCCTAAAACGTTAAGGTAATGTATGAAATATTTCCATTTATAAAATGGCACGCGGGAGCGAGCGAAGTGAGCTCGGGCTCACAGAGTACCGCGACATCGCTCATTTAGGTTACGCAATGCCCCCCGTACCAACCAACTAAACTAATCCTGCCGTTCGAAAGATAAAATTAGAGAAAAATAATACGAAGAAAATACAACAACTTAAGAGGCCATGGATATAGTAGTCGGACCAGTCCCCGCGCACAAGTATGACTCGAGCAGCAGCCATCACTCCCCTCAACCATATTGTAGGGAAGGGGGTGACCCATCACACGAAGCCACCATAAGCAAAGACTTTGCGATGGAGAGCATTACCGATCCAAAATTCCAGTGGCTTGAACTTTAAGCAGTACCTCGTCAGGCAGGCCACAAAGCACGTTAAGATTTTAAATATCTATGTATACAGGTAAAGGAAAAAATCTAGCATACCGTCAAGTTAACTCAATTTCACCTAACACCGTCGAAGCCTAAGTGCCTTTTAATCCTTCGGGAATGCTAATTCCCGAAGGAATAAGGAATTGTTTTAGTGTCAATTAGGTATAGATTTAAAAAACGTTTTTTAAAGATAACTTAAATTTACTTTATAGATAGGTCTACACAGGGGGATTGCCAGACAGTTCAAATAATTGGACCGTTTAGATTGGGAAAGTGCCTCTACCTTGTTTTTTAACAATGTCCTCCTAGCCGATATGACCACAGCGGTCAATCTTTCACAAGATCAGCCATCTACTTACGCGGGAGATATAGTGCACAAGTGCTTCCATAGACACAAGTGTACTCTCTTTTCCTTAACCTCTCAGAATCCCATGGGATGGAAAACCGACAGGACCGGGGAGAGATCAGGCCCAGGACCGACTTTTTACATGTGTAAGATCCTATAGGCTCAAGGACTATTTAAATCTTAGAGCATATTGTTATGTAGAATTACCATTTTAATGTCACGGTAAAATATCTTAGAAACAATCAAAATAGAGAAAGATACGTAGACGTACAATATTTCTTACTCAAACCTTGATAATATCCTGATGAGGGTAGACCGATGACTGTCTTGTGGCCGCTTTGTGAATGGTATTGTACGAGCTTGCACCTCCTTTGTGTAGGCACACCAGCTGGGTGCCAACACATGCCCATCAGACGCATGGATCATCTTACTTTAAAGACAATCAGATGATCCGCCTGCATTATCCTAACCAGTAAGGAACACCTATACAAACACACAGTATAAAATAGTGCTTGTTTGCGATCCCGCAACGTTGAAATTGGGGAGGGAAAAGCACACTAGCTTATTAAAAGCTTATTCACTTTAGCTTTGAAGACACACACATTAACATCGGACAGGGAAATCGACACTGGTTAACTATTCCTGTCCTTAGCTATAGCATAGCTTATTGCACAGAAGTACAATATAAATTTTTATCAAAATAATTTATTTCAGCTAACCAACATAGCTTTCTAAATCTACTTGTTGAAATGGCAAAGGGCAGGCTACATCGCTCGAAGAACCGATAACCGATGGGGAAGAAAGGTTCTCGAGTGGTGATCACAAACCAGAAGACACCGGAAGACGTAGCGTAGGCAGGCCTCCCACTAGGTGGACTGACGACATTGTGCGCGTCGCAGCTAACAGATAGATGCAAATAGCCAATTGTCGTTCATTGTGGCGTTCTAAAGGAGAGGCCTATATTCAGTGGACGTCTTCCGATTGGTGATGATGATGAATTTAAGCTTGTGATAGACCACCATCTCACCTGATGGTAAGCTATAATGCTGTGATAGATGGTTTAGTAAACTAGCTTAAACACATGAATCCAGTATGAGAGCAATCGCTGCGCTGACAAGATACGAGACGAGGTGGTGTATTCTATATTCGGCACTTCCCCAATAGAGTTGCTCACATTTACTCTATTTATTTGGTGGTAATTTATTATTGTGCTTCACCCTTAGGCCGCTTATACACGCTAAGAAATTTCACCGTGTCTGCTGCAGATAGGACCAATTCATCATGTACACGTCAAGAATTATGTCGGATCTAGCCACGAAAATATCACCTACCCTGCCTCCTATAGCATCATAGCAACTTCTCACGTCGGGTCTAGCGCAGACAAGATTTATTTTTTGGTGTACACAGTTCGTATGTAGAAAGGACACGAAGATTTGAATAGGCCTGGCTAATTTTCTTAGCGTGTACAAGCAGCCTTAAGGCTTTTACGTTGTATGCAATGTTTTCCTTAAAATATTCACAGTCATAGGATCTTAACATGACTGTTTTTGTACTTCCACGTAACTCTACGTGTTTTTATTTCATTATAACTTCTAGGTACTGACTGCTTATCCCCAAGATTTCCTTGTTCGAGAGGTTTCATTCATTTCATACCTGCTGAAAATATAAATTATATTCATTTCTTTACTTTAATAATTTTCGTTACTTAATGCTATTTAGATAATTTTCTTTGGTCGGTTTTTTTATTTGTCTATTAATATAGTTTATTCACTATTATAATAGCAATAGACAAACACACAAATCTTTATCCAATACAAGTACAAAATCCATAGTATGTATTATATATGCAATGCAATCAAACAAAACATCATGACTTGACGGGCCCGTTGGTCTAGTGGTTAGTGACCCTGTCTGCTAACCAACAGGTCGTGGGTTCGATTCCCACCAAGTGTCTGGATGTTTTATCTATATAAGTATGTAATTACAAAAAAAAAAAATTTAAGTATTAGTATCAGTTGTCTGGTTTCCATAGTACAGGCTCTGCTTAGTTTGGGATCAGATGACCGTGTGTGGATTGTCCCAGGATATTATATTATTATTATTATCATTGATACCCTAAAACTTAAACTTCCAATTTGAGCCTTACAATTAATCAGCTAATTACTTAACTTATTCAGTTTTCTAACAGTTTTCAAAGTTTAAAACTGAAATAATTGAAGAATAAGATTAACAAGTCGTTATTTTGTTGTTAATTATTATTGTTACGATCAGGCCTTGACATTGTTAGCAGACGGGCATCGAAATACCCGTCTGCTAACAATGTCATCGCCTAGGTTTAGCTGGAAGATTGCCTAGTCTTGTGTTACAATATTGTTGAGCACCGTTAGTCATTCGTTCTATTGTTTAAGTGTTCGATAGTAGAACAATGAAAATGCATTTTATGGTTATTGCAATTAAGTAATAATAATCTTATTATATAAAAGAGTAAGCAAAAACCCACTCATCACGAAATCTCAGAAACTACAAGTGCTAGGAGTCTCAAACTTTGCATGGGGGTTCCTTTTAGGACGTAGATGCTCACTAAGACGGGGTTTTGTGAAATTCAACCTCTAAGGGGGTGAAACAGGGGGGCAAAGTTTGTATGGGAGAACGCGATTCCTTGGTCCTATTGACTTGAAATTTTGCACAGACATTCGTTAAGAAAATTAATTGAATTAGTATTTCATATTTTTTATAATTTATCCCTTTACAGGGTAAAAAAGAAGTATTATTACTCAACCGATGGCGGTACAAATATATTACAACAATAAGATAAGATAATTCGAAGGTCTTAACAAAAGTCCCTTGGCTAAGTGGTTACGGAAGCGTCCTCTAAGTACGGACTGTCCGGGTTCGCTACCCGCGTGCTGTTTTTTTTTTGTATTTTTAAACTTTGTTTTTGATGTTTTTATCTTTACTAAGATTCGATGTTTTAAATATTTAACTCATATTAACTCCAGCAGTTTTTATCTCTAATAGATTTTTTATATTTAATACTTTTTTTTATTTAAAATCATGCATACGTGGTTAGTTTCTCTCTAATGTTATGATTTAGTTATTAGTGGAAACTTAATTTTTGTACAATTGGATCTAAGGTAAAATATCACGCTATATGCATTAGGGATTGAGCAGACATTATAACAAGAATATGATCAAGTAATTCGAATAATAGAGAGCAGCCGTGGTCTGGAGATTACAGAAGCGTCTTCTAAGCACAGCAGGGTCCGGGTTCAAATCTCTCTTTGGGATTTTTTTTTGTGTATTTTTAATCATTTTATTTTTGATCATTTTGTTATTTTTTTAATTTTTCACTGAAGGTTTTTTACTGAATTTATTTAGAAGTTTTATCTAAGTAAATAAATTTAATTAACTTACGTTGACTAAACCTAAAGAGGTACCTACATACTTAACAATCAAGTAGGTACTAGACATTCTATATATCATTCATTCCATATAATATACGGTTAATCTGGGATATAATATGCTTGCCCCCCGGCGGCGGACTTAAAGGCCAGGCACTGAGGGACACCTGGTGCAGATCCCACCCGAGAACCCAGGTTTCCCTCTCATGTGCCGATGTGAGTTTTAGTGGGTAAAAATCCCAAATATCCAGGTTGACTTCCCACGGGATCCCGTGGACATATTGGACGTTTCCCCCGCCACCCCCTTAACTGTGACAACGGTGACAGATTCCCGGGGGGCTATAATGCGCCCCCGACAGCGGCTTCAAAGGCCCTTGCCTTGCACTGAGGGGTACACGGTGCAGCCCTCCTCTTTTGTGTGGACAGCTGTGGGGGACACATACCGCAGTCGATCACCCGCAGGATCAGGGGCCTATTGGAAGTTTCCCCGAGATCCCCGTATCTTTGAGCACGATGATAGTTTCCCAGGTGGCTTTATTGTGCCCTCCGGTGGCGAGCTCAAAGGCAAGCCACTGTGGGATCTTGGTGCAGATCCCACCGGATAAAGGTCTCAGGTCCAGATCTCCCTCTTATGTACTGATTTAACGGCCGTTGGGGGTTTAGTGTATAAGAATCCTACATAACCCGGTTGACTGCCAATAAGGTCCCGGGGACCTATTGAAGGCTTTTCCCCCGTGACCCCTGTAACCGTGAGCACGGTGACAGGTTCCCGGGTGGCTTTATTGTGCCCCCGGTGGCGGGGTCAAAGGCAAGCCACTGAGGGTATCATGGTGCAGATCCTACCGGATAGCCCAAGAAGGGGTTCTTATGTGGTGATTGCACGGCCGTTGGGGGTTTAGAATCCTATATACCCGGTTGACCACCAACAGGGTCCCGTAAATCCCATTAAAGGCTTCCCCCGTGACCCTGTAACCGTGAGCACCGTGACAGGGTCCCGGGGAACTATAATGTGCCTCTCCGGTGGCGGGTTCAAAGTCAAGGCACTGAGTTGTATCAGCTGGTGCAGATCCCGACAGATAGCCCAGGTCCGCCCTCTAATTTGCCGACGTGATAGTCGCGGGGGTTTTGGTGAGTAAGAATTCCCCGGCTGACCCCCGTTTACGTCTTAACGATGAAACCGAGCAAGGAAGCCCGTATTGCTTCCATAAATTGGTTTTAAAAAATGGTGTCCTGTTCCTGTCCTTAATCCACCCAAATTGTGCACCGATACACGTCTGCAGTTTCTAATAAAATTACAAATACAAATTAACTAATCACAAGCTCAGAGATTCAACGTTGCAGGCTTAAACCTAAGCGTTGAGTACTTTGCCCATGGACAGACAGCTATACGTACGTAGCCCTTTCACGTGTCACTTCTAAACAAAATTTGTTCATATTGCGTTACGAAACTTTACATAATTCACTTCTTTTTGAAATGAAACTTCTTATGCGACTTTCAAAAATGTTATCATTTAACGCGTTAGACGTTAAGCGTTAAATGACAGATGTTAAACGTTAAGTGTTAAGCGTTAATCGTAGAACGTTAAGCGTTAAATTTGTTAAGGTGCGGTGCGGTGCGGTGCGGTGCGGTGCGGTGCGGTGCGGTGCGGTGCGGTGCGGTGCGGTGCGGTGCGGTGTGGTGCGGTGTGGTGCGGTGTGGTGCGGTGTGGTGCGGTATGGTGCGGTGTGGTGCGGTGTGGTAGCGGGACTGAGCGGGACTGATCGGGACTGACCGGGACTGAGCGGGACTGATCGGGACTGACCGGGACTGACCGGGACTGAGCGGGACTGAGTGGGACTGACCGGAACTGAGAGGGACTGACCGTGACTGAACGGGACTGAGCGGGACTGACCGGGACTGAGCGGGACAGACCGGGACTGAGCGGGACTGACCGGGACTGACCGGGACTGAGAGGGACTGACCGGGACTGAGCGGGACTGAGCGGGACTGACCGGGACTAAGCGGGACTGACCGGGACTGACCGGGACTGAGCGGGACAGACCGGGACAGAGCGGGACTGAGTGGGACTGACCGGGACTGAGCGGGACTGAGCGGGACTGAGCGGGACTGACCGGGATTGACCGGGACTGACCGGGACCGACCGGGACTGGCCGGGACTGAGCGGGACAGGCCGGGACTGACCGGGACTGACGGGACTGAGCGGGACTGACCGGGACTGAGCGGGACTGGCCGGGACTGACTGGGACTGACCGGGACTGACGGGACTGACCGGGACTGACTCGGACTAACTCGGATTCAGTCAGTCAGTCAGTCAGTCAGTCCGAGTCAATGAAGTGAAACTTCAGCGACTTACGTTCAGCGCTCCTGGGGAGGGGGGATAGAATGTGACAGAGCTAGAATGAAGTTTCACTTCTTCCGCGCGGAGGGACTCCACGCACGCACATTTTTTTTGAAGTGAAACTTCTTATGCGACTTCCAAAAATGTTATCAAATAACGCGTTAAGCGTTAAATGATAGGTGATAGGCGTTAAGTGATAGGTGTTAAACGATAGGCGATAGGCGTAAATTTGTTAAGGTTATGAAAGCGCTCATGTGACGCCGTCACTGAGTGAGTGGGTGAGTGGGTGAGTTGGGGTGAGTTGGGTGAGTTGGGGTGAGTTGGGGTGAGTTTGGGTGAGTTGGGTGAGTTGGGGTGAGTTGGGGCGAGTTGAGTTGAGTTGTGTGTGTGTGTGTGTGTGTGTGTGTGTGTGTGTGTGTGTGTGTGTGTGTGTGTGTGTGAGTGAGTGAGTGAGGGACCGACCAAACGACCGATCGACTGAGCGAGAATGAAGTTACACTTCTTCCGCGCGGAGGGACTCCACGCACGCACATTTTTTTTTTTGAAGTGTAACTTCTTATGCGACTTCCAAAAATGTTATCATTTAACGCGTTAGACGTTATGCGTTAGACGTTAAGCGTTAAAATTGTTAAGGTTATGAAAGTAGTAATAGTGAACGATAGTGAGTGATAGTGAGTGATAATGAGTGATAATGAGTGATAGTGAGTCATAGTGAATGATAGTGAGTGATAGTGAGTGATAGTGGGTGATTGTGGGTGATAGTGAGTGATAGTGGGTGATAGTGGGTGATAGTGAGTGATAGTGAGTGATAGTGAGTGATAGTGAATGATAGTGAGTGATAGTAGGTGATAGTGGGTGAGTGAGTGAGTGGCACGGTGTCGTACGGTGTCGGACGGTGTCGTACAGTGTCGTACAGTACAGAGCGAGAGTGAAGTTTCAGTTCTTCCGCGCGGAGGGACTCCACGCACGCACTTTTTTTTTCTCAATTACACCCGTGCGAAGCCGGGGCGGGTCGCTAGTTATTAATAAACTGCTAGCTGACCCGCGCAGCTCCATCCGCGCTTTTATTATTACACTAGCTGACCCACGCAGCTCCGCCTGCGCTATTTTTACGTTAACTAAACTTTTAATAACAGACATTCGCATCGAATACATAACCTCCTTTTTTATAGTCGGTTAAAAACTGGGACCCAGTTTTTACTTGCTCTCCGAAGCACGGACCCGTTTAGTTCAAATGGCGTTAAACGGTCACCCATCTATTTAATGATCTTACCTAACGTTGCTTAACCCGATCGATTACAAAACCTTGATAACAACTCTCTATGAGTGTTCCCTTACAAATATTTATTTTATTATAAAGAAAAATTGATAAAATCTGACCAAGCGTATAACCAAGTACCCATTTTGACTTTAATCCCCTCTCCCAAAAGAACCGTGCTAGATTACGGGATAAAAAGTATCCTATATCCTACCTCGTAGTAAGATCTCAAATCATGCCAAGTTTCATTTGAATCCATTCAGTAGTTTCGGCGTGATGCTCAGCCGTGATACAGACAGACAGACAGACAGACAGACAGACAGACAGACAGACAGACAGACAGACAAAAATTTAAAAAATTACATTTTCGTCCTCAGTATCGGTTATAGAATACCCTCCAAATATAATTTTCAAAATATCTTCAATGTACAGAATTGGACCTGTTACAGTTTTATTATAAGTATAGAATAGATTAACAATGCTCCAATTTCCATTTATCTGGTTAAATTTTCAAAATATTCTCGCCTTTTCACTCTTTCTCTCGCTCCCCTCTCTTTCCCATTTAGTTACTCATTCTCGATCCTCCCTTGATTTATCTCTCTCTCTCATGAAAAAATCTAATTCTATTCTCTCTCTCTCTCTCCTCCTCCTTCCTCGAACTCGTTCTCTCTCTCTTCTTTGCCCCCTCTCTCTCCCCCATTTGACCCCATTAGGGGTAAAAAAAAAATCTTTTATACAAATCATGCCCTGACAATCATCATCATCATCATCATCAGCCGGAAGACGTCCACTGCTGAACATAGGCCTCCCCCTTAGAACACCACAATGAACGACAATTGGCTATTTGCATCCACCGGTTACCTGCGACGCGCACAAACGAAACAAAAAAAATTATCCACTTTGGTGCAGTTGTTTGGAAGTTATTCGCGTACATACATATCGGCGATTCAATTTTATTTAAATAGTATAGTAAACATATTTATATCGCGGATCTAACAGTATTTATGAAAATTTACTACACACAACACAATACACACACACAATACAATTAGATACACTATACAATTAGATGCAAGTCAAGTGATTTGGTCGCATATGAAGAAATCAACTTTGGTCCATATTAACACGTTCATGAAACTAATTGTTGTGATAATGACACTGTGATCATCTGTAATATTTGTGTACCATAATGGTTCCATATCAGTTCCATAAATTAACGTCCGGAAATCCGGACATCATTATCGCTGTGATCTGAGGTGGAATCGGCCATAAGTTATGGATCCTGACGATATTGTTCATCATGCCCACCAATTAATAGGCACCGGGTCAAACATTGCCACGTGTAAGCCTAAAGGTATGGTGTGAGTATGGAACTTAATAAATATTTGGACGCAACTTTAGTTGCGACTGAAAGTCGAAACTTGTACAGTGCTTAACGCGGATGTTCGTTCAGAATCACGTGCAAGACGTCTTGTAGTGTCCTCTTGGAGCTACTACTACGGGTTTTGATAGTTAACGAAATTGACCAAACTGACGACATAAGGGTCTTTGAGGCTTATAGGACTTTTAATAAGCTAGTGTGTTTTGTCATCCTCATCGGCACCGCCAGTCCATCAGGTGGGATTGCAGTCAAGCAGTGGCTTAGAGTATCTATGAAGAGAGCTTTATAGAATAAAAAGATTGAAGAGTGTGTAGATTGTCTTAAAATATTATAAGATTGGGCGGGGACAAAACGACATAAGTGGGGACTCACCCCAATATATATAATGTGAAAGCTATCTGAATTAATAATAATGACCGACTCTGTGTTGTTAATTACCGAGTAATTTGTAACATCACATATCTTAGTATTAGGCCATCATGTATAACTGCCACACGCACTATCTTTTAATTAGACATTATCTCTTCTTAGGATCCCTTTCAAAAGATTTTGAATTGAAATTTACTAATAGGTAAATTAAGTTAATGATTTATTAACTAATCTCTGAGTGCAGCATAACATGACAGGATCGATTTACATGGTTTTATCGAACTCTGAATTGAAATAAAACTACTTTTACGGATTATATAATAACAATAATAATAATCTGGGACAATCCACACACGGTCATCTGATCCCAAACTAGTCATAGCCTGTATGATGGAAACCAAATAACTGATACTAATACTTATATACATTTATCCGTATCCGTCCTGCCCGCTACTAAAAGGCAAAGTCGTACTCGAAAATTTTTTTTGCCAGCTAACGGTACATAAATTAAAACCTATATTAATTAGAGCTTCTTAGAGCTTAATTTAGGGTTACGACGACCTTATAGATGGGAGTTTATTTTAGCCGACGTCAATAAGCCAATTTTAGGCGCAGATTTTTAGGCCCACCACACACATTTATTGGCACAACTTCGATTCAAAGCAAATTAAACAACAAATTAAGAAGAAACCATTTCCTAATAACCTAACCTGGAGATTAAACCTGTTCCAAATAGCGTAACTAAACTAGCTACTAGACCAGTTGGGAAACAAGTCTTGCAACATTCGCTTAGATAGCAAAACCCACCAATAATGTAGGTTTATTAAAGTCTGGTTCACTGAGGAGCTTGTTGTCATGTAGTACTTGCTTGACATGTCGTAGCTCAGCGCTCAGATGGTCATCATCACAGATTCAGCGTGCTCTCTGAAACAAAGATTTACCCACGGTAGCTAATTGTGTTGGAGGATGATGAGACTCATCATTCACAAGTACCTATCTGTATGGGTTGGTTTTCTGTACACAGTATGGCCCAAGGTGTTATCAGGATTACGTATTACTAATACATCTAAGATAGCTAGTGAGTTATTTGATTCCAACTCCATTGTGAATTGAAATTTTTGTATTGATGGAGTTAAGATAATCTAGGGATACAGTTACTTTATCAGATGGTAGTGTTGTGAAAGCGTCATCTACATACTGCTTGTAAAATCTCGGAGTAACAGGTGAAGTTTGGAGGGCTTTCTCCTCGAAGTCTTCCATAAAAATGTCAGCAACTACAGGAGATATAGACGAGCCCATTGCTACTCTATCTACTTGCTTATAGAATTGCTCCTTCCACAATAGATAGCCAGATTTAGGCAAGATCTAATAGTTCTGCATACTCCTTTGACATGTTTTTCTCAGCTAGCCTCTTTTTCATAATTTCAATGCAGTCCACCACAGGTAAGCATGTAAATAGGGACTGGACATCCAAACTGGCCATAGTTTCATTGTCAGTAAGACACAGATGTTTTATTTCACTGACAAAATGGTATGAATCCCTGGTGTGTGCTTGTGTGTGCCCTCTTAGTGATGAAAGCACCCCTGCTACCTACGTGCTGAGCTAATCTGTAAGTTGGTGTGTCGATCTGGCTCACAATCGGACGTAGCGGAGCCAATGGTTTATGTTATGGTTTTTAAGATTTTAGGTAAGAAACATGTCATTTTTGTTTTTTTTTTCGAAATAAACAGTTCATTTTTTTTTTTTTTATTTATGTAGTATGGGCAAAAAAAACACCTATTTATTATTTGATTTTTGTAAAATCTAAAATAAATCGCGATAAAATCCGTAAAAGTAGTTTGATTTCAATGTGTAATATTCGCGTAAATAAAAGACAACATTACTTTGGGCAACCCATATAACTTTGGCGGTTTTGTACAAGAACTTTTTGTATATAAGAACTTTTTGTTTTTTTTTTGTTTATAAACTCTATTGTGACTGTGGGCTCTCCTACATCGGGCAAACAAAGCGTGTAATAAAAACTCGCGTTAAAGAACACGTAGCTGATGTGAAACACTGACGCTGTACGAAGTCTGCAGTCGATAAGGATCGCACCCACCATTATATCAGATTTGATAAACCTCAAATCCTCGCAAAAGAACACCGATTCCAATCTAGGATGATTCTTGAGGCTATTGAAATCAAAAAACATCTCAATTTTAATAGAGAAGATGGTTGGGTGTTACCACCGGCTTGGGATCCTGTGATAAATATTATTAAATCCAATACCAAGCAAAACACTGCACGGCCTCAAGATACTGTAAGCTCATACTGCGTAGATCAGACCAACAATAATAACTAAGAAGACACCGGATACACCGGCATAATTGTGACATAAGGACGTCCAACATCTCGGTCCTCCCGTGACCATGGGTGCTGCAAAGCATTCAAAACGTCGGGATAGTAAAATCTAAAATAAACCGCGATAAAATCCGTAAAAGTAGTTTGATTTCAGTAGTTATTGATTGTTGAATGGTCTTTTCGTTACTTGCTCTTTAATATGTAATTTTAGAAACATACAATAGGTATGGATGTAGTTACTTCTTTGTTGAAGTTGTAGGTTTCTTGACCAAGATTGTCTAGATAAATTGGCAGCAGTGTGAAAGCATTGCTTTGATTCGGTGGAATAGGCACCACAGTTCGAGAAATTATTAGACTTAAGCGACTTAATATAGTCTCAGCAGTTTTCCACGGGCAAACTTGTCGAGCGAACATTAGGTGAACGTCGAAAAATTGCACTTAATACTGTGGCAATGTCACATCGTGGAAGCAATCGTCCTAACGAAGTAGTACGAAGATGTTTGATATTTAAAGCGTAGCGTAGCGTGGTGAGGGTCAACCAGTTGTAAATATTACCACCCATCGCTACTGACTGGTAGCACAAAACACACATAACATTATGTAAATAAATGTTAGTCTTACCTAACCAGTAGCTATAAAGTTCATAACTGCTGTTCTGCTTGACAGCACGACAGTTGAATGTCAGCCACTGTAATTTTGGCTCGGTCATGCTCGCCATCGAAGTCTTTGCTTACGGCGGCTTTGTGTGGCGGGTCACCCCCTTCCCTCTAATACGGTTGAGGGGTGTGATGGCTGCTGCTCGAGTCAACTCGTGCGCGGGTGCTGCTTGGGAGGACTGGTCCGACTACTATCCCTTTGGCCTTTTGGTTTGTTGTAATTTTGTTTTTTATTTCTTTTCTCTCTTGATTTATCTTTCGAACGGTAGGACAAGCTGTCAGACACCGGTCTCGCCGGCGAGGCCGAAGGGTCGTACGTATGCGACCTCAACGACGTGCATCACCCCACTGAGTTTCTTGCCGGTTCTTCTCAGTGGGGGCGCGTTGTGAACCGGTGGTAAACTCAGCCCTCTCTTAAGCAACAGCCCAAGCCGAGGCCGTGCCTCCCTGAGGTGCCCTTGAGCTCGTCGCTACTTCTGCCGTTAAGGCTAGAGCGCTTCAAGCGCTCGCCTCCTATTGTCCGGTGAAGCTGTAATGGCCATCTGCGGCCAACAGCGTCTATCATTCCCAAAAATAAAAAAGAACGGCAGGCCGACACACTATCGCTGATGTTGATCCAATTGTAACAAGACAAACAATGTTTAAAACAAGTAATAAGTGTTAAAAACTAAAACCCGACTACGGATAAAATCGCAGTCTAATAATAGCAGTGATATTATATAGCTTATAACCAGCGGACAATCAAACTCAAACTCAAAAAATCTTTATTTCAAATAGGCTTAACGCTAGCACTTTTGAATGGTCATTTTTTAAAAGCTACCACCGGATCACAACGCGGCCTCAACTGAGAAGATCCGGCAAGAAACTCAGCGAGCTTGTCATTTTTTCACTTTTTTTTAAACATTGTTTTGTTACAAATGAATTGACATTAGCGATATTGTGTCTTGCCGTTCGAAACATAAAGCAAGGGAGAAGAGAAGAAAACAATAAATTACGACAAAAATTTCAACAAACTAAAAGGCCAAAGCGATAGTAGTCGGACCAGTCCCCCCAAGCAGCACCCGCGCACGAGTTCACTCGAGCAGCAGCCATCACTCCCCTCAACCATATCAGAGGGAAGGGGGTGACCCGCCATCAAGACGCTTCTAACGACACCCTACTTGTCAAATTATTTTAAGTAGATTAGAAGATATGCGGGAACAAATGAACATACATACATACATTCTTGTTAAAATCATAACCCTCCCTCCGTTCCGTAGTCGGGTAAAAAGTGAAATAATGACAAACCCGCCGAGTTTCTTGCCGGATCTTCTCAGTTGAGGCCGCGTTGTGATCCGGTGGTAGCTTTTAAAAAATTGACCATTCAAAAATGCTATTTGAAATAAATATTTTTGACTTTGACTTTGACTCAACAAACGGGAACAAACCGGCTCTGACCTCCAATAAAATGAACAACAGACGCATTGACATTTGGACTTTCTAATTAATACAATAGGTACGATGCAAATGGATTCGTGTTCATTCGTGATATCAATACAACCTATAGGTATAGGAATAAGAATAAGAAAAATTTATGCGGACACCAGAACCACCACTATATAGGGAGGTGTAGTTCGCTCCGCTGATCAAAGCCAGCGACAGAATCTAAGGTCAACTGTACATATTGAGGAAAGGTAAGTCCATACAATACTAAACCGGTCCTTCGTACTCGTGCCGTAATGGGCTCAGTGAACCAGACTTTAATAACCCTACATTATTGGCGGATTTTACTATGAGCGAATGTTGCGAGACGTGTTTCCCAACTGGTCTAGTATCTATTCTATTGTTGGTGGATAGTATCGGGCCCGGTAAACCACCGGAACGCACTTCGACCCAGTTGGATCCATTGTGCATGCCCTAGCCCTTACTCTAGCTGGCGTGTCGAAGAGTTCCCTCAGGTACGCAATGATTGCACCAGCCTGGAGCTGTACATAATCATCTGGTGTAGGATAGGCTACTCCCAGATCACCCAACCTACGTCTCGCAAGAGCATCGCAGCCACAAAATACGAACTACTGCCACTGAAAAGTTGCACTAGTCCGGTGAACCGGACTAACAACCGGACTGTTGCTACTAAAGAGTATCAGTAGTCCGGTGATCTATTTCAACCGAACTACTGCTACTGAAAAGTTGCACTAGTTCGGTCAACCGGACTAACAACCGGACTACTGCGACTAGAGGAAAAAATCTGCCCCTAAAATTGGCTTATTGACGTCGGCTAAAATAAACTCCCATCTATAAGGTCGTCGTAACCCTAAATTAAGCTCTAAAATGTTAGTACCATTGGTTTTAATGTCTGTACCGTTAGCTCCTAACATTTTTTTTCGAGTACGACTTTGCCTTTTAGTAGCGGGCAGAACGGATACGTTCGCGCCGGGATCTACTAAAAATCGGTAACCAGTACGATAATTACAACTATCATCCCGCAAATGTGTACATTGATTTCAAGAGTTTATATTTAATTCCATATCATTTCTCTGTTCAATCTCCATAGTACAAAAACCTCATTGTACCATGACTTCCTCGATCCACCGCAAAATCGATAGGTACTTCCAGAGACTTATTCGGTCGTAATTTTAGTCTCAAAGTTTTCTGTAAACTGGCTAATGCAACTATACAAATCCCACTTGAAGTGGGCTAAGATTCTTACATTCTTGGAAAGATACCTAGTGCTATCTGTGGTTCATTTGCAAACCCATTCCGGGTTTTTCAAGAGTAGGTAAAAAGTTCAGACACCGTGTTGCTCAGACTTGGTCTATCTAACTAACTAAATTATTTGTTTTCAGTAACAAAGTGTTGTTAAATAGCGATAAGCGATAAATTCTTTCTAAACATCGGAAACATGAAAATGAAAATAAACCGATTATATAACCGGTTAAACCGCAATATAACCGGTTAAAAAGTTCCCTTTCATTGAATAGATCTCCGTTAGATCACCGAAGTTATAACTACCTAAGGACTACTACTAACTTAGGACTGACATACGCTAAGGTTTCACATAAATATTGTGATATGCACATCACCAATTATTACAATAATCGTATTGTAATAATTGGTGAAGTTCGTTGGTAATGACTATCAGTGAAAATATTATCCACAAATAAAAATACAGCCATTGCACCAGCTGATATTAACCGTAACCCAAACCGTATTTAAACATTTTTTTTATAATCAATAGGTTTGCGCTTGACCACAATCTCACATGATTGTAAGTGAAGATGTGGTCTAGGATGGACCGCGCTTACCCATAAGATGCCTGTTCACTCTAGACTTGAAAACACCCAAGTTATATTTATCATGGAAAACGTTGTGGAGAAAAAACGGGAGGGTATTCCACAGCTTGGCCGTGCACATGGGGAAATAAGAAGCGAAACGCTTAGTGCGGCAAGTTGGAGTGTCAATGACAAAGCGGTGGAGACCCTGCCGGCGCCTGGTAGTCCGGTAAAAGAAAGGGGATGGTGGTACAAGGTCAAAAAGTGCTTGAGCGCATTCACCGTGGAACAATCTGTAAAAAACCGCGACGATGATCCAATTGTTGCAGTTTTTCATTTGTTAGGTCTTTATCGTCAATCATCCTGCGAGCGCGTCTGTCTAGCGAATCCAACGAGTCAAGTTGATATTTGGCAGAGCCATCCCACAGGTGAGAACAGTACTCCATGCAGGGTCGAACCTGAGCTTTGTAAAGATTCAAAAGCTGTTCCTTTGTGAAATACCGCCTCACCTTATTCAAGATACCAAGTTTTTTACCAGAGATTTTGGCTTTTGACTCAATGGATCGTCCGAAATTAAGGTCGGAGCATAAATTGAGACCCAACAAATCTAGATGGTTGGATGTCGGTATAGATACACTACAAAAAGCAGGATTAAGCAGAAAAGGATGTTTCTTGGCAGAAAAGAGACAGGCCTGTGTTTTAGAGGCATTGAATTCAACCCTATTTGCGATTCCCCATTCGTATACAGACTGCAGCGTTGAATTCAACCGTTCCACCGTACTCTCTCTGGCACGGTGTGTGTGAGTGTGAGGTGCGTACAATATATATATATATGGTGGTGTCCAATATATTAAATTTTCTTGTAATTAGGTCGAGGAACTTACTTCCCGAGTCGCCCTTCCTTCCAGGAAGTTTCCTCTGTGCCCTCTTGAAGTTACCTCTATTTACTTAAATCATGATCGTAATTCACCTCTCCTCCTCTCTCTCCTCTTTTTACTTCTTCATTGATCGTAATCCTTTATGGCTCTCCATATGTTTACAACTCCATCCGTCTTATTACGAAAAGCAGTTTAACGACAAACCTAGGTTTAGACCCAGGTTTAACCCTAGGTTTAAATCCAGGTTTAAACCTAGTTTTAGATCCAGGTTTAAAGAACTATTTCCTAAGTTTAAACCCAGGTGCATCGTTAAACTGCTTTTTTGTAATAAGACTGCAATGTTTAAATGCCCATGGGGTGCCTGGTTAGAGTTGCGTCCCCCCATCTCCTCTCGTTGGGTGTCGTAAGAGGCGACTAAGCGAGAACAGGAAGACGGGCAGCAGCGTCTTTATTTTGGATTTATCTTCCAGCTATACTGCGATCCCCAAGCCGTCTGCCAAGCGCGGGGATTATGGCAACCCCTCTTTTCTAAGGGGGAGGCCTTTCTCAGCAGTGGATGTCTATCGGCTACTAATGATTATATGTTTACAAAGATCCTTGGTCAAATGAGCCTTGTTGGGAACGGCAAAAATAGTAAGAAGGCACGTAAAAAGGTTGGATTATATTATTATAAGTATGTATCCTTGTTTCAGATGAGATTCTTTGGGGTCTTGGTATCCATCATCTTCGTCATTGCACTCATACTGTGAACAGAGACCGAGGCCAGCAGCTTACAGCCGCCGTCATGTCCGATTGGCCATGTGAAGATCGGGGGCCAGAGCGTGTCAGCCCCATAGTTGAAGATCGATGATGTGTCTGTCGTTCTAAAAAAAAGTTATAAAACTGTTAAAAGTTTAAGTGTTTTTGATTTGTAGTTTTGTACAATACCTCTAGTCTAGAGCATTCTAGAATGAGGAGATTCGCCAAAGAAACAAGGTCACTGACGTAGCTCTCAGAATCTGCAAGATGATGTGGCAATGGGCAGGCCAAATCGTTTGAAGAACCGATAACCGATGGGGAAGAAAGATTATCGAGTGGCGACCACGAACCGGTAGACGCAGCGGAGGCAGGCGTCCCACTAGGTGCACTGACGACATTGTGCGCGTAGCAGGTAACCGGTGGACACAAATAGCGAATTGTCGTTCATTGTGGCGTTCGAAGGGGGAGGTGTATGTTCAGCAGTGGATGTCTTCTCGCTGGTGATGATGATGATTATAGTATGAAGCCTGATATAGTTACTCTGCAAATAACCGTAGTGTCTATGTCCATGTCTTCCCCTGGGAGTAGGTATTATTTTCTTTGGCATTTGTGTTTCAAATAATAATAATAAGATAATCTAGGCAGAGCCTATATTAACCACATAACTGATACCTACTAATACTTATATACTTTTTTGTAAATACATACTTAAATATATAAATAACACCCAGACACTTGGCGGGAATCGAACCCACGACCCGACGGGTAGAGCCAGGGTGTCTAACACTAGACTAGCAGGCCCGTCAATCAATAAAAAAACAATACGACGATTTGTCATGTCTACCAGCTGTTTTCTTTTTGTCATATGGTCAGTGGCCAACCTGGCGTCAGAGTTGTTCGAGCCGCCGTTAGGCTCCTGACTTAACGACTGCTGTCTACATGACAACAACCGGGAACGACTTTTACCGTGCCCTCCGAAGCACGGAGACGATCAGTTCAAATGCCACTAAATAATCACACATAAGGACTGACCTAGAAAAAAAAATGTATTACGCTTAAATTCAAATTTAAATTTCTACATTATGCATAGGCCTCACGGGGGCTCCAACATATTGTCATTTTTTACAACTACCACCGGATCGTAACGCGGCCTCCACTGAGAAGATCCAGCAAGAAACTCAGCGGGCTTGTTTTTTTTTGTCAATTATTTAATAAGTTTTTTTACGCAATTTTACAATAAACATATCTTAAACTATAAGCTTGTAAGAGAACCCACGCAACTTTATCCTCCAGGTAATCCGAGATTTTATAATAGCATTTTTTAGACAAATGGCTTTTAATGGTATTTTTAAATTTATTTATTGGTTGATCTCGTATATCCTGGGGCAGTTTATTATAAAAACGTGTACCTTGGCCCTTAAAGGAATTGCTAATTCTGTGGAGACGCGTGGAGTGTACAGCAAGATTGTGTTTGTTCCAAGTATTTATGTCGATCACTAACCTTAGCAACAAGTTCTTTTTTACATGCATCAAATTTTCATAAACTTATTGTGATATTACCGTTAGAATGTTTATTTGTTTAAATTGTTGTCTTAGTGATTCCGTAGGAGCCAGATTGTAAATAGCTCTCACAACCCTTTTCTGCAGAATAGGTAATACGGTCTGCAGAAAATCCCCACAGTAATATTCCATAAGACATAACACTGTGTAAATCACTGTGTGTGTGCTCTCGACACAGCACCATAGATTAGCGACATTCAGAGGTAGTTATCGATATGCCGCGTCCAAATGTTGGAATAATATTCCGCCGCCATTAAGGAATCTGCAATGTTTACACAGTTTTAAGTCTAAACTCAAAGTTTTCCTTTACGATCACCAAAGACAGCAGGAAACTCTCTTGTATGACACCAGCGCAATATGATAAAACGTATGGCTATTTAACAACGTTTTTTATATACTTAAGTAGAATTAATAATTAGGAATATTTCAATTGTTTATTATTTTAAATCAGGTATGTAATGTAGTGATTTCATAGAGAAATAGTGTACGTGTTTGTTTATAGTCCACTTAGACAATGCATAGGCAGATTGATCTGTCACAGGGCAGATGTCGATAAGTGCAACTGACGGTATGGTACCTATTGTCATGTACCTATTTATGTATTTTGTGTCAACTTAAAATTGCCCATTATGTATTGTTTTCTTTTGGTTCGGTAACTTCATTGTTTAGTCATTTTGGTTTTGTTATTTTTTTTTTTCTTTATTTATGTTGGCTGAGTGGGCAGTGGGTGTGTGTTTGGTGGAGGGTTCGTGGAGTCACCAGGGGTTCCAACGGAAGATCAGTGCGGCTTGCGTGCAAGCCGCTTTATGCTGAGTTGGGACCCATTCGTGGCAAACTTAACTTAATTAAGTAATTTATGTTGATTTGTGTTGGCCATGAATAAAGTTTTTTCTTCTTTTTTTCTTCTTAAATAACTAAAATATACAATTCTAGCGATTTCGCCATCGCGAGAGAGAAATCTATTTTTTTAACTGCATTAGCCGCTGAACTAAGCTTACCCGACAGTTTCTCAATGTGTGCGTGTGTGTTTTGGACCAGTTTCAATCCCTCCCCTGACTTGGCTCGATTCAACTCGGTCGAAGTCGATCCAACTCAATCTCATTCCCTCTGTATTTTTTTGGGACTAATCCCACCACTCATTCCCACCACTGTTACTCCTGTAAGCCAGGATCTACAGTGGTCACCACTGAAGACACCGAGGTTTGACCCTCGGCGAGTCCCAGGGGAACGCTAAATTGTCTTGGAACCCGCAACAAATTTAATTAAAAAGGTAAATAGGAGGAGTTGGAAAAACATATATTCCCTCTGTATTATATTTTTTGGCTATAATTGGCCTCGGTAATCACCGGAACTTACTTTTACCTAGTGGGGTCCAATGTATGCACAATAGTGCCCAACCAATACTCTACTGCTGACGTGTCGAAGAGTTACTTATGGTACACCAGGATTGCGCCTATTTGGAACTGTTTATAATTATCTAGTGAAGGATAGGCTACTCCTATATACCTGTGTCTTGCAAGAGCATCGCAGCTAGGAGCACAATATGAATAATAATGATTTGTCTCTGCATCACCCTCAGGTAGACTGGTAGAGGATGCCTCTGGCAGTAGGTCCGCCTATGAACAATTTTTGTGTCTAAAGAATAAAATAAATAATTATGTAGTATTGACTGTTTTCCACCTTCACAATTCTGTAAGTATCTACAGGACTTAGCTTGTTGGTATCAACATTTTATATTAATTTAATCCCACAGTCCTTCCTTGTGCTTCTAAACGTTTTTTTTCAATGTCAATAAAAATAATTTTTACAAAAAAAAGAACCGCCTTCAAAATGCAACTAAAAAGCAACTAAGTCGGTGCTAGCACATCATGTCAACTAAGACTAGCACGAGCTGACACCGACTTCAATATATTTTCGTTATTTTATGCTTTTTAGATAATTTACTTTGAAGTCGGTTTTTATTTTCTCAAAAATAGTTTATTTAACACTTTTTAGTGACTTTTATTTTAGCAGTATAGGTATCAGCACTATCACGCAACTCGAACGTCTACGTTGCAGTAACTTACTGAAAACATAAAAAGTATATATCTCTTAAATTACTAGACCGATTTTGATGAAACTTGTACTCTACCCTAAGTTGAAAAATACTCTAACCATTGCAAAAAGAATTTTCGAAATCGGACCTGTAGTTTCTGAGAAATCCGTGGACAAACCTACATACATACATACATATATACATACATACATACATACATACATACATACATACATACATACATACATACATACATACACTCATAAAATTTGTGAAATTTGTTTAGAAGCCTACATAGACTAACATATATTAATATTACGCATTTTTATTAATATTACATACATACGCGTCGAATAGAGAACCTTCTTTTTGAAGCCGGTTAAAAACACCCACTACATAACACAACTATGGACCATCACTAAAATATAAGCTTATGCAAAAAAATTAAAAAATGTACATGTGACAATATCATAAACCGAAGAAGGTGTTATACTAGTAGTTCTCGAGAACCAAGGACTGCAAGCTCGGTGGGTCTACATTTATTTGTGCCGAGAACCCGTGTCCACCTTCTTGCTCCATCGTCAGACACTGATCACCATTTTTCTAGCAACTACTCATCGAGAGCTACCCAACGAGCCCAAACGCGGCGTATCTACGTTTAATGGTGCAGTGATCCCATGACGACCTTCCTGCTCCATCATCAGACCCTGATCTCCATTTTTCTAGCAACTACTCGTCGAGACCTATCCAACGAGTCCAAATTCGGTAGGTCTACGTTTGTTGGTGCCGAGATACCGTGACGACCTTCTTGCTCCATCATCAGACGCTGATCACCATTTTTCTAGCAACTACTCATCGAGAGCTACCCAACGAGCCCAAACTCGGCGGATCTACGTTTATTGGTGCAGAGATCCCGTGACAACCTTCCTGCTCCACCATCAGACCCTGATCTCCATTTTTCTAGCAACTACTCATCGAGAACTATCCATCGAGTCCAAATTCGGTAGTTCTACGTTTAGTATTCACGGTTAGGGTAGGATGGATTGTTAATTTTATTAGAGAGTTCCGGTGGCCATCTATGACCTTCTTCATAAGATCCACTTCACCAAATGAGAAATTAATCAACACTAGACTAATGAAGTATTTAAATAAATATAATATAATATCCCCCTCACAATTTGGCTTTATGCAGAATAAGTCCACAGAAGATGCTGTTACTGCTCTTACCTCACTTGTAACAGACTGCCTTGATACAGGTAATAAATGCGTAACAGTATTCTTAGATCTGAAAAAAGCATTTGACACCGTCTCTGCCCCCATCCTTACAGATAAGCTGGAAAGAATTGGATTAAGAGGAGCCCCACTAAAACTTTTAAAAGATTTCCTGTCAAACAGAAAGCAGAGGGTTAAGTTGGGTAATTTTATCAGTGACGATACTGAGGTGGTGTACGGCGTTCCCCAAGGTAGTGTTCTGGGCCCTACGCTTTTCCTAGTTTACATCAATGAACTCTGTACTATGAGAATCAATAATGCTCAAGTCTTCTCCTACGCTGACGACACAGCTGTGGTCTTTACTGGAAGAAGCTGGAAAGATGCCAGACATAGTGCTACAACAGGCATGGCCCAAATTGCTAAATGGCTTAATAATAATCTACTGACACTAAATACCTCAAAGACGAACTTTATTTGTTTTAGTGTCAGTAGTCGTACACAACCAGATGAAGATTTTAACATTAAGGTACACTTTTGTGATGATGTCAATAATAAAAACTGTACATGCTCGATCATAAATAAGGTGCCTGAGACTAAATATCTTGGTATTGTTATTGATCAGCATTTGAGCTGGTACCCCCATCTAGAGCTGCTTATAACTAGAATTAGAAAACTAAGTTGGATCTTCAAGACGCTAAGACATGTTGTTCCAACCAATGTAACGGGAAACGAAAGCGACTCCAGAAATGTACTCAAAGAAATTTACATTGGTTTGGTGCAGTCTGTCTTGGCGTATTGTATTCCTCCCTGGGGTGGTGCAGCTAAATCCAGATTTATAGAGATCGAACGAGCACAACGAGCGCTTATAAAAATCATGTACTTTAAACAAAAACGGTACCCAACTGAGAATCTTTATCAGATCAGTGATTTGCTGACAGTGAGAAAGATTTATATATTGCAAATAGTTTTAAAAAAGCATAAAACCTTGCCATATAATGCTAGTATCCTCTCGAAGAGAAGAAAAGATTTAATAGCACTAATTCCTAAAACTAAAACTAACTTTGGTAGCATGCAGTACAGTAAACGATCTTCTCAATTGTATAATAAAATAAATAAAGAAATTTATATTTACACTAAACCCTACTATGAATGTAAAAAACTTTTAACTACTTGGATAAAATCACTTACCTATGCGGACACGGAAGCTCTCCTGCAGCATTTTTCATGATCTCTCACACATTCTCTAGGTACACACCAAAACATACATACACACACATACACATACATCATACACACGCACACAAACACGTACACACTACACACGCACGTTTGGTAGGTACACACAATTACACACATATTACTCAAGCCTAATTTATATTTTGTAAATTGCTTTGTCTCAACATGCATAACTATAATATTTAAGTTATGGAAGAGCGGAGTCTCCTAATACAGGCACTATTTGCTTAAAAGGAGACTTCATTTACAATCTGCTGTACCTACAATGTATGTTGATGATAATAAATTATTTGTATTTGTATTAAATGATACTTTCTGAATGAAAATGCTTGACTAGTTTCTAAAAATACCAAAAACGCTATATGTATGCCTATAATATTTAAGGAGTTCCCTCAGTTACTCATGGTTCCCATCAACAGAACTTGATTTTGAAAAAAATGGGACCAATCTGGAAGCATATCCTTTCAATTAAAAAAATAATTTTCCAAATCGGTTCGTAAATGACAGAGTTCTGAGGTAACAAACATTAAAAAAAAAAAAAACATACAACCGAATTGATAACCTCCTACTTTTTTTGAAGTCGGTTAAAAATCCAGCAAATGGCTTACTAAAAACTCTTTAAAATCTACAAAACAATGATGCCTTATCCTGCGGGAACCCTATTATTTTTTGGGATTTAAAGTAACCTAATCACTCACCCATAACCGTAATATAGCTAAATTACATCAAAATTCATCCAGTGGTTTCCCCATTATACTTAAAAATTAATAAAACGTAAAAAAAAACAATAAAACAAAATTAAAATTATCCTAAATCTTGGCTTATGATAATATCCATTCAATAGCTTCCACGGGATGCGCGCACTGTACACCCATACAGACAAAACATTGCTGACCCAAATAAAACGTTTCAAAAAATGTTTGATGTACAGACGCGACCCATTTAGTTTTCCGTATAATATTTAAAGACAGAAGTCGTATTTTTAGTTTTACTCTAACTTTACTTTCAAGTATATGATCAAAAGAATTTGACGCTGATTAGCTTGAAAAAGAATGTTATGATAATCATAACGGCTGCGGAAGAATTTCTAAAAATATTTAATTCGTTAAAACTTCAATTATCATCGTGGTACGTATCGTGTATACGTAAGCAGATGATGGGGCTCTCATGTCTAGTTGTAATCACTGGTCGGCAAAGAATCAGTTGGTTAAGCAATGTGAGCTAAGGTCAATCCATAGATGGGTGACCGTTTAGCGGCATTCGAACTGAGCATCTCCGTGCTTTGGAGGACATTAAAAGTCGGTTCCGGTTGTTATACATAGCATTCGGTAGCCAAATCTAAGTCTAAGAGCACCTTGAACAACTCTGCTGACACCAGCTTGGAAAATAACCAGATCACATAATGATCACAGACAACAGATGATGACATACACGTACAATTAGTATTTTGATACTTATTTCACAGAAAATATGATACTAAATTATTCGTAAACAAACTGTCCACCAACTAACCCCGACCCCTTGTTTATAAGCGGCTGCCTACGACGAGAGGGTCAAGCTATATCTTTAGATCTACCTACTTGACCGATTTCGATAAAACATGCACTAAGGTGGGATAGCACCTACTTCACTGTATAAGCTGCATTGGTATGTATTTAGCCGTTTTCCCGTTATTAAATAACAAACGGACAGACAGACAGACAGACCGACAGACAGAATATTTAAAAATAGTTGATATTATTATGTGTTCTGTTGATTATTTCTAGCCTCTCTGGCCTATTTTGGTGGAAAAATATTCAATGTACAGACTTTTCGACCTCTACTGTTTTATTATATGACAATGTAGACAATATAAAACTAATTAATATTAAAGTACCTACACGTTGAGGCAGCGACGCGTCACCCTGGTCAGGATAGCCCCGCAGCCATCCTTAGAACTTACGGTACAGGACTCCCTTGGTAAAAACTCTTCCTTCATGAAGGTCTCCAGCTCTGCTGTAGGAACTCGCACCACAAAGGAGTTGAATGACACTGTGCCGCGAGTTGAGCTTCGACCCTCAGGGTAAGCTTCGTCTTGACTCGTTCGTATTCCGTTATGTTCTTGGCAGTGGTGCAACCGCTTTTAATGAGCTAGTGTGTTTTGTCATCCTCAACGGCACCGCCGGTCCATCAGGTGGGATTGCAGTCAAGCAGTGGCTTAGACTCCTCATAGGGAAGAGAGCTTTATAGAGTAAAAAGAGGGGCCTGGTGGTCGAGTGGTTAGACACCCTGGCCGCTACCCAATAGGTAGTATTAAATAAGTATGTATTTACAAAAAAGTATGTTCATAAGCCACGCAGGCCACGTAAGAGATGGTGTGAAGATTTGATCGCCTTTGAGAAAGAATAGGCAGATAGATAGGTACCGCTATAGATCAAGATAGGTTAAAATATATAGGGGAGACCTTTGAACAGCAGTGGGATACTACAGGTTAAAAAGGGTATTAGTATCAATGTGTGGTTTCCATAGTACAGGCTCTGCCTAGTTTAGGATCGGATGGCCGTGTGTAGATTGTCGTAAAATATTCTAAGAATGGGCAAAACTACATAACTGGGGATTCAGCCCAATATATACAATGTGAAAGCTAACTGAATCAATAATAACGACGGACTCTGTGTTGTTAATTACCGAGTAATTTGTAACATCACATATCTTAGTAATAGGCCATCATGTATAACTGCCACACGCACTATCTTTTAATTAGACATTATTTCTTCTTATGATCCCCTTTCAAAAGATTTTGAATTGAAATTGACTAATAAGTAAATTAAGTTAATGATTTATTAACTAATCTCTGAGTGCAGCATTAGTATGCTGCACGATGATCCCGTCCTAGTGGACGGGATCGATTTACATGGTTTTATCGTACTCTGAATTGAAATAAAACTATTTTTACGGATTTTATCGCGGTTCTGTTTGATTTTGCACCATGGGTGCTGCAAAGCAAAAGCATTCGAACCGTCGGAAAAGTAAATGTGAAAAATAAGCCGCGATTAAATCTGTATAAGCATTTTAATTACAGTTTCTAAAAAAAACATCGGGGTTATTAAATGTTATGAAGTGCAGCAAAAAAGTGAAAAACACAAATATGTACAGTTGCTCTCGCATTCATATTAATGGCTATTATATTATGGGGAGCGTGGCGAAAAGGGATTTTCGCCTAGATCGCAAATCGCCGGTAAAATATGTGTACACAAAATAACGCAACCCTTTCCGTTTAATTAATACAATGGTATCCACAACAGTTAATAAAAACAGGTAAATTGCACAATATTTTTTGCCAAACAAGACAGTGTTGGAGTTGCGTTTTTGCCGGATTTGTCGAAATTGAGGCGGACTTCCGATAATTAATTCAGCAAACATTGCGCGAAGCACTCTAGGTTAGCATTGCGAAGCGGGAAAAATGGAGCAAACTCGGTGTTAAAAGGGGTTAGCGGTGCGATAGAGCAAACCGGTGCAAATGGGTGTATTTACGAATTATGATCCACAGTAGGCGCTTTCAAGGATCTGATAAGTAATACCTTTCCGCAATTTATGAGAAAGCAAAACCTTTCAGATGGTATCATAAAAATGGATTTTTATGGGGTGTGTTTGACAGAAATATGTACTTATCTGGGTGTTTATATCTTTTTTAATGTGTACCACGCACATTCTTATAGTATAGATGCTAGAAAAGCTGCTTTCGAAGCTTTTTATTGCAAACTACTGGGCTAAGATGAGATATTAAAGTAATGACAATTATACTTATATCATTACTTTTAGTAATGACATAGGCGTTACTTATAGTAATGATATACGCGTGTTCAAGGCTCGCATTTGTTCAAGGTTATTTTAATAGGATTATTGATAGAGTTTCTTTCGAAGGAAGCATCGCTTCTCCAATTCTCGTAACGAACCAGAAATCCACTCGATAAATTATCTTTTATTGTATAGAACATTGTCAGTTTATTTGCTGCAAACCTTTCAAACTCATATAAAAAAAAAAATTAAATGAATCAGTCAGACAACAGTAATTGACAGTCCTTACACTGCTTGTGCATGTTCTTAGTGTTAGTCATCAAGGAGCCACTCAACCTTCTAGGGTACTGGCTGATGCATAGTATCTGATCGAACAATTTTTATACAAAATTCATTATAAGTAAAATGATAAAAAATAATAAAGAGGCGCGGCCGGCCCATAGACTGCGACTACTCCTTCCTTCGGATAATTTTCAGCGACTAGATACTACTTCTACTGATACGGTAATATCAGCCAATAGAAACTGGTATATGGTGATACGGCAATAATGTAAATTACTCATTACATCTCTATTAATTTGGATAAGATTGATATTTGATTATTTTTTAAAGTGTTTAAGCATTTCAGTCTAGTCTGAATTGAACTTTACTATTAAATTATTTTACCTATTGAACCGAAGCTCGATCACTTAAAGGAGACAATTTAACAATATAAGCTGTAATAATACCATTATGATGAGTTCCACGAATTTACTGAGAAATCCATCTAAGTTTAATTTAGAGTGGATAGAACTTGTTACAGATAAAAATATTTCAGTATCGTAATAGGTGTTCTTAATAATAGTATTATAGCTTTCAATTTAAGATATTGGATAAAATATGTTTGAGATACTTTTATTCTATTCAATACAGGCTTTTATTTACTTTCACCTGCCTCTCGTTGTCTGTAATCAAATCTTGCAAGTTAAATTTGACCCACTTCCCGATGTGCGATTGAGTTGAAATTTTGCATGCCTATCAAGCTTCGATGACAATACAATATTATGGTGACAGCAAGCTGATCTGATGATGGAGACGAAAGGTAGGCAACGGAACTCTTCGGTAACTTACAGTAGATCGACGGTGTTTGGACTCATTTTGATCTACATTAGTTTGTCTCGACTTTTTTTTTTCTATAAAACTTGTTTAGCAGTCTGCTGGCTCTATGGAACTATAAAATAAATGGGGACTGAGGACTAACTTATTATCATATCAAAAATTCCTTGTGCAAGGAACCCTCCAGGTAGGTACCACCGCAGTCAGATATTCTGCCGCCAAACAGCAGTGTGTAAACATTGCTGTTTGTTACAGTGTGAAGGAACCCTCCAGGTACAGGTAGGTACCACCGCAGTCAGATATTCTGCCTGCAAGCAGCAGTGTGTAAACATTGCTGTTTGTTACAGTGTGAAGGAACCCTCCAGGTAGGTACCACCGCAGTCAGATATTCTGCCTGCAAGCAGCAGTGTGTAAACATTGCTGTTTGTTACAGTGTGAAGGAACCCTCCAGGTAGGTACCACCGCAGTCAGATATTCTGCCTGCAAGCAGCAGTGTGTAAACATTGCTGTTTGTTACAGTGTGAAGGCACAGAATACATTGAAGGGCGCTGTAGCTAGTGAAACTACCGGACACAAAAGACTTAATATCTAATGTCTTAATGGTCGGCAATGGGCTAGTGATTCTTCTATTGATGCTAGCGTCTATAGGCTGTGTAGACTGCTTACCATCAGTCGAGCCGCATGCTTGCTTGCCACCAGCATAAAAAGAAAACCATAATTATCACAGAAGCATATTTTTTACACCTATTGTAACTCTTTTATTTACTACCCATTTATTGTATTATATTTATTTCATTCATTAGATTTATGTATGTATTAATTGTATTTATTATCTTGTTTAGTTTCTTTAATAAAAAAAAAACAATCTTTAATACCGGTAAAATAATAAAATCGTCTTCCTCAATTGCTATACCTTATCGGGGAAGGCGGTTAAAGGAGGCGGATATTTCTGGGCCAAGATAATTCTGTGGTGTGGAAAAAGATGAGATAAGGTTTAAAAAAAAGGAATTTTTTTTCAATATCAATTGGCAAGAAATCAACACATCTATTAATCTTGGAAATGAGATAACTGAGAAATACGTTTTAGTCACAATACAAACATAATCGATTATCGATAGTCAATAAATGTGAATTAGTTAAGTCCAAAAATTAGGCTATCTAGGGAGTTAGCCAGGATTAATTTAATCAAACAAATTAAATCTCCATAAAAGGAACCTATTAAATAGTTCTATAACTTAATATTCAAGAAGTTCAAGGCAGATACCAGCTATAGGAAAAAATCTACTCGCATTTAGGAATCGATTAAGTGCTGTGATCGATTCCGTATTTTTAGTCTATGCTGACATCTGATTCTGTCTGACAGTGACAACTCGCGACTGCACGATACTCTATGCTGTGGAATGAATAACTTGATTTGTTTTGGGCATTTTTGTGTTTTGATTGTGTTTCATTGATAATAATCCTTTGTTTGTACAGAGATTATACGCTAAATGTATATTAAAGTGAATTATAAGAAACCAAGCACATAAAAAAGTCAATAACACTCCAAACATCCGCTGATAAAAATGTCCTCCATCACTTATTAAAACTCTTATAACTCAGCTCTCAGGTTGGTTACCTCACTAGGATTTTTAGTAATGGTTTATTGATGTATTAGCCTATAACTATTACCATTTTCATCTAAATCGATCTTATTTTTACCCAGGCCCTAGATTGTATGAAAGCGTATCTGTTTCCTTTAAGGGGGTAACATGCGCCAATGACCTTGAGAATCTGGCCGCTCCGGCCGAGAGTTGTCATCGTAGAGGGCGCTACCAGCAAATATGAATATTACATTTGAAAAATCATAGACTAAAAATATGCAGATGTGTCGAATAGAATTTTGTTAATTTTGCCTATTCCGTTATAGAATGAAATGATGCAGTTTAATAACGGTAACCCACTGTTTTATAAATTGATGTATAACTTGGCGTGCCACCTAATTACAATCTGACAACCCAACCACTTACAGTGGTAACGTAGTTGACGTGTTGCATCAGTATACGGATTATTGCATTTCATATTCCAAACTTCATATCAAAGGTTCAGTCCGTCTATTATAGAATGGCCAATGCCTGACTAGTGAGACTTATACATACTTCTATTCTATTGTTGGTGATTATTAGGTCCGGTTACAACCGGAACGCACTTCGACCCAGATGAATACATTGTGCCTGCCATTCGGAATCCATATACATTCGTACTACTTATAACTTACAGTCACAGCGGATTTTTGTGTGTCTGAAGTTAGGGTTGACAAACCATTGCGCAAGTACAGTTGTGAGTTCTGAATACATAAACATAAAAATAGCTACTGCGCAGCGTCTTGACGTGACTACTGTAATCGTACTTGAAATGAAACTATGCACAAAGTTTTTTTTTTTTTTTTTTTTTATACTACCAAGGTGGCAAGCAAGCGTACGGCCCGCCTGATGGTAAGCAGCCACCGTAGCTTATAGACGCTAGCAACACCAGAGGAATCACTAGCGCGTTGCCGACCCTTAAGACATCAGATGTTAAGTCTTTGTGTCCGGTAATTTCACCAGCTACAGTGCCCATCACGCCGGAACACAGCAATGCTTACACACTGCTGCTTGGCGGCAGAATATCTGACACTGCGGTGGTACCTACCTGGACGGTTCCTTGCACAAGGAACCTACCACCTAGTAGTAGTTCTACGGTTTCTGTTCTGCACTTCAAAACGAAAGCGTTTAACAGAAAATATAGTTTTTTTTTTTTAAAGGAACCTTTTTAACATATTTCCTAAATTAGTTCCAAATTCTCTAACCAATAAACATCCATCTGATAGTTGAGCTTTTTGATTCCTGGAAAAATGAACTAAAAGCAAATTGATGATTGATTGCGATGTTCGAGTATGACAAAGAGAGTGACTTAAAATGCTGCAATGCATGCCAGTGGCCCTGATGTGTGATGTGGCTAGCGGTATTATTAGAGAAGCGTGTAACTGTAATGTTTCCTATTCTAATGCGTATATTATCTTTAAGAGCGGCACAAGTACCCGAATCTTGGCAGCTTGTTAGCTTCCAACCTTACTCAAGACCAGATACCCAACGTCGACCCAAGTCGTGTAGACCCAAAAATCATAAATTATTTTTATTGTGACAATTAGTTCGATGATAAGAATAATAGCACCCATCCATTTCCTCCCGTTGAGTGTCCGTAAAAGGCGACTAAGGAAAAACAAGAAGACGAGCAGCAGCGTCTTTTTATTGGATTACCTACCACCTATCTGCGATCCCCAACCGCCTGCCAGACGTGGGGATTATGGCAACCCCTCCCCTCTAAGGGAAAGAGGGCCTTTTTTCAACAGTGGACGTTTCGGCTGCTGATGATGATGTAGATGAGTTCCGTGATCAACTCCGTAATGGCCATTGTCCAGTTTTTGAATCTTATCAATAGATGGCGTTGTATTGGTTTGTGCATCGCGGTATGGTTGCATGCACACCAATTAGTATGGTAACAAATTAGTTTTGAATATACATCTTCGTCTTGGGAACCCTGGTTTTATTCATGATCCTTACGAAGCCGGATACAGCGACAAGTACGAGTTCGGTAGCGGAGTTTTTTGGAATCCTGTGGCGGTGGCGACATCTATTGGCGAGTGGCGGCTGAAGGCGTAGTTCCTTGGCGGCAACAGGAGGCGTATTTGGGCAGCTAAGTGTGTGGTGATAGTATAATCAAAGGACTAACTGTGAGTACTTTTCGTGATATTCAAGCAAAATTGAACCTTAAAGACTAGTGTTAAATAACTTTGAAGAATTTAGTTAATGCATGGACTTGTAAAATTTTAAGCAAGTTTTGGTTGAGACGGGGAATCCATGCCCAATTTCTTCTAAGTTGACAAGCTTCAAACACTTAGAAAAATTAGCAAGTTTTGGACTTAGAAAAAATTCGAAAAAAAACAAAGTTTTTTTTTCACGAATCAAAGATGTCCACGCTGATAGCTATTCAAGCAGATATTTTCAACAATATTAATAGAGGATATGTCAACTTTAGAAAGTCACCCAAAGAACGAGTAACTGTTAGTTACATAGAGACAAGATTGGAAATTCTGGAAAAACAATGGGGGACATTCGATCAAACACATATGAAATTGATAACAGACTACAAAAGGGAAGAGTTAGAAAAATCTGAGTACTTTGTAAATGAGATCTATAATACAACTGAAGACTTGTATACAGATTATAAAACAACATTAAAGGAAAATTTATTAAAACTAAAGATGGGGGCGACTGAAAAGGCGCTTGTTACAGTCACAGACAATGACTGTATTCAGAACAGTATAAAATTGCCGAGAATTTCCATACCGGTTTTTTCTGGACACTACCAAGAGTGGACTACGTTCAAAGATCTGTTTAAGTCATTGATTCACAACAATACTTCATTGACTAATGTTCAGAAACTTCATTACTTGAAGAGCTATCTTGCCGGGGAAGCTGAGCAACTATTGCGCCATCTGCGCCATCTTTTGTTTTCGTCAGTGGGTGTTGCAAAGCTAATACTTACGTGAAGTTGCTCTGTCAATAATATATCAATATCCTTCAATATCTTGATATTTTTCCAATAATAACCACGGAAATAACAAAACCAGTGTCTAATTAGCATGTGACAGTAATTGCGCAGTGATTTACGGCCAATATCAAGTGTAATTTGTGAAATAAACAACATCGAAAGTGATACGTTAATAATCCGAACAAAAACATTGAGGGTGATTGTAAATAAACTCTAGGATCATAGCAACATATACACCTCAAATTCGACTCGTTCAAACATCGCCTGATAGCCGTGTTGGTAAAATCGTCCGGACTGTAACTACCAATTGTCGTGAGTTCGAGCCCCGCGAGTCAAAAAGTTTTTTTTGTAATCTTTTTTGTTTACCTATTTCTGATAATGATTTGTGGTGGCTGTAAAACTACAATTTTAGTGACCCATAAAAGAATTAAATGCAGTATTGGTAAATGTGCACTTCCTTATCACCTGGAATGTGTGACATACGATGAATCTATTACTCCTAGGACCAAATGGATTTGCCCGGCCTGCATTTCTAAACGGCCCAAGTGCGACAATACCAATACACCAGTACAAAGCAAGGGTCACTGTATCTCTGACGAACTATCTTCTTCGGCGGACTCCCCGCGATTATTGCCAATGGCTGGAGAGAATTATCAGGATGCTATTTTAATGGAGATTCGCAGTTTGCGTAAAGAAATGAATGAAAAATTCGATAACCAACAAGCCACCCTATCAAAATTTGAATATTCCTTAGCAGGATTGCAAAAAAATATGAATGATCTCTCTTCGAAATTTTCTTCAATGCGAGGCGACTTGGATGATCTACAGAAAACCGTTGAATTTTTATCCGATTCTTATGATACTCAGGAAGCTACAAATACCAAAAATAATACATGTCTGGTGGAGCTCCAGAAGAATAATGAAGCCCTTACAAATCAAGTGCGTGAAATGGAATCAAAATTACAGCAAATTGAACAAGTTGCACGCGAGAGCAACATTGAAATTCAATGCGTCCCGGAACATAAATCTGAGAATTTACTTACCATCTTTAAGCAACTATGTAAAATTGTGGGAAATGAGCTGAGTGACAATGAGATACAAGCCTATCACAGAATTGCCAAAGCTAATACTGATTCTAAGCGCCCGAGAAGTATACTTGTCAGATTAAGCAGCCCACGAGTTCGGGATGATCTACTTGCAGCAGTGAGAAATTTCAACAAGAATAATCCTTCAGATAAACTGAACAGTCACCACATCGGGATAGGCGGAGACAAGCAATCCATTTATGTTACTGAGCACCTAACGCCTGCTAACAGAAAACTGCATGCAGCCACTAGAATTGCCGCCAGGGAAAAGAAGTACAACTTTGTGTGGGTTCGAAACAGTCGTATTTTCATTAGGAAAGATATAACTTCAAATTCTATATTGGTAAAAAACATGGAATGTCTGAATTCTCTGTAACTGTACCTGTCTCAATATATATCTATAAATATATTTAATATAAGCATGGTTTATAGTGATAATTAGTATTAAAATTCAATTTAAAAATGTATTACCAAAATGTAAGAGGCTTAAGAACCAAGACAGAAGAGTTCTATACTGCGGTTTTGAATTCTGAATATGATTTAATTGTCCTTACTGAAACTTGGCTTAATGATACGGTTTTCGACCACGAATTTATAGATAATCGTTATAAAGTTTTTAGACGTGATCGGTCGTCTACTATTTCGTCTAATAATAAAAAAGATGGCGGTGGTGTCGCTGTGGCAACTTTATCAAAATTTGAAGTTATCCGACAAGTTAATTGGGAATCACATTGCGAAGAATTGTGGATTACAATTAAATGCCAGAATAATTTAAATATTAATATCTGTGTGGTTTACGTTCCACCTCCCCTTAAACAAGAATATATGGACACTTTATTTAATAATATAACGGAAATAATTAACAATAAAATCAAGAGTAATTCTGTTAACTTAATTATTGGAGATTTCAATATGGGGAATATTGTCTGGGAATATAGTGCTGAGTCGAATATGTTGGTACCTAAAGGATCTAAAAATAATATTGAAAGTAGTTTTTTGGATATGATTGCTTTTAATGATTTGCATCAATGTAACACTGTCGTGAATGCTTCTCAGCGTATTTTGGATCTAGTTTTGAGTAGTGGAGATAGTCCTGCCTTGGTCTCACAAGCATCTAATCCGCTTTTAGCTATTGACCAGCATCATCCAGCGCTGAAAATATCACTTTCTACCAATTTTCATGTTCCTGAAATTCATCAAAAGTTACCTTACTTAAATTTCTATCAATGTAATTATGATGCAGTAATGAATGATTTATCTACAATAGATTGGCTCACCGAACTGAATGGTTTAGGGGATATAAATATTATGCTTCAAAGGTTTTATGATATTTTAATGCCTATCATTACACAGCATACACCTATCCGCAAACCACGAGATGAGCGGTACCCTATTTGGTATAGTCGAGCGTTGCTAAGGGTTATAAGGGAGAAAGCTAAGTTTCATAGACTATACAAAAAATATGGCAACCCAAGAGATAAATTAGCATATCAATGTTTAAGAGCTCGTTGTGATCTTCTTATTAAAAACTGTTACGCACATTTTAAAAAGAACATAGTGTCAGATCTACACCACAATCCTAAGCATGTCTGGAAATATCTAAAAAGCAAAAAAGCTAAAAGTTGCTCTTTTCCCAATGAGATGTATTCGGACGACTTTGGTCATGCCAAAGGAGGCCAGGCAGTATGTCAAATGTTTTCCGACCACTTTCAATCTTTATATAAAACAAATATCAACATGGATTGTTCCAATTCTAGTTCTTCTAGTAAGATAAGTAATATCTGCTTAAGCAATTGCACATTACACGAAAAGGAAGTCTTAGATTATTTACTCTCTTTAAATGATGATAAGGGACCAGGGCCAGATTCAATTCCTCCACTTTTCCTAAAAAAATGTGCCAAATACTTGGCTTGTCCTTTATCTATTCTGTTCAATTGCTCTCTGTCCACTGGAGTTTTTCCCGATAAATGGAAATTAGCATACATAACGCCTGTTTACAAATCCGGAAATGTAGATAATGTTGCAAACTATAGACCGATATCTATTCTTTCAGCTATGGGTAAAATCATTGAATCCCTAGTTCAAAAAAAAATGTATACTCATCTTAACCATCTGTTAAGCGATAATCAGCACGGTTTCCGTCCAAAAAAATCTACAACATCCAACCTGATTGAATATGTATCGGAATTATCAAGTTCACTGGATGCTGGTAAAGAAGTTCATGCATTATACACCGATTTCAAAAAAGCCTTCGATATGGTTAATCATGACTTATTGTTGTCTAAATTAGAAAGCCTAGGAATTCATGGGTCTTTACTTCGTTGGTGCGATTCTTACATAAGGAACCGATCCCAACTAGTCAACCTCAAAGGTTTTAGGTCAAAAGAATTTGTAGTGCCATCAGGAGTTCCCCAGGGTTCTCACTTGGGGCCATTATTTTTTCTCGTTTTTATAAATGACTTAAGTAGCACAATCAACTCAAAATTTAAGCTTTTTGCTGACGACCTAAAAATCTATCGTACAATTAATTCTGATTCTGATATAAGCCAGCTACAAATGGATATCGACAATATTTCCGACTGGTGTGAGCGTAACGATATGGCATTAAATCAAGACAAATGCTACTTTATTCGGTTTAGTAGAAAGAAAAATTTGAATCAAATCATGTACTTACTAAACGGCGTTCCTTTGAGAGAGATTAATACTGTTAAGGATCTTGGTATTTTGATTGACAATAAGTTAAATTTTAATAACCACTTTGATGTCATGATTTCTAAAGCGTTAAAATTGTCTGGATTTCTAGTGAGAGAAATGAAAATCTTTAAGGAACCAAATCTTACTATAACAATTTACAACAGTGTTATTCGTAGCATTTTAGAGTACTGTAGTCCCGTCTGGAGTCCATTTTATCAAGTGCACTCTGAAAGAATAGAGCGTGTCCAGAGAAAATTTCTTCAGATGTTAAGTTACTCTGACAATAAGCTCCGAATTTTAAACTCTTATATTTCCAGATTAACTTTCTACAACATGAAATCCTTAGTCTCACGCAGGAAAATATTAGATCTTATGTTCTTGTATAAATTACTCCACGGGAAAATAGATTCACCTGAGTTGTTAGAACAAATAGACATAAGTATTCCGCGTTCTAGCAGCCGCTTACAAAATCGTAGAACTTTTTCCCCACCACAAAGACGAACTAATATAGGTCTAAATTCACCTCTAAACCGAATGCTTTCTTTGGCCAACTCTATTCGTAGCGATATAGATGTTTTCACTGGTTCCGTAGCCTCGTTTAGGTCTAAACTTAAATGTTTAATAGACTAAGCTGAACAGTGAACTCAAATTAACTATGTTCTAATCATATTCTTATAAATAACTCTCTCAGTTAATATACACTCAGCGATTTGAAACTTATTGTTTGATCTGTAAGTAAGCAAGCTGTATTCACTTCTAGTAGATGTCAATCGGATTTTGTATTGTGGCTTGTATGTGTTATCATGTGTGATTGTACATCAGTTTAGTGAATTAAATTAAAAAAAAAAAAAAAAAAAAAAATCTGCCTATAACAAATGACAACTATGAAACTTGTTGGAGCACATTAGAAAACAGATATAGTAACAAAAAAGTCCTATCTAATTGTATTCTAAAAAGGTTTTTTAGTTTAAGAAGCATAACTAATGAATCCTCTAACTGTTTGAAAGAATTACATGATACGTCACAAGAATGTCTAAATGCGTTAAAAAATTTAGGAATTATTATAGAGCATTGGGATGTCATTATAATTTATGTATTGAGTCAGAAGCTAGATAACGAATCTCGCAAACAGTGGGAAGCTAAAGTTTGTAGTTTAGAGGATGATTTACCAAAATTAACAGATTTTTTCAAGTTTATAGAACACAGATTTAAATCGTTAGAATTTTTGTCAAATAAAGTAGTAAAAAGCACAAAGTCGCATCATGTCACCAACAATGTATTAGAGAATAAGTCTTCTGTATGTAGTTATTGTCATAATAATAACCATAAATTAGGCAATTGTAAAGAATTTGCTATGAAAGATGTACCAACACGCCGTAACTTTGTCCAAACTTCTGGATTATGTTTTAACTGTTTGGGCGCTAATCATTCAGTAACCGTGTGTCGTTTGCCCACCCGATGTAGAATTTGCAGAAAGAAACACCATTCCCTACTACACTCAGTCAATTTCCAACAATCAACTGATAAAAGTGGTTCAAACGAACTATCAGTTGATAACACCAATGTTGTGGTAAACACCACAACATCTCAAGACGAGATCGAGGTAAAAAATATCACAAGTTGTGTATCGAATACCAACTGTCAGGTAATATTAGCGACAGCTTTAGTAAAAGCAGAAACTACCGCAGGATCTAACATAACACTAAGGTCTTTATTAGACCAGGGATCACAGGCTTCTTTCATTACGGAGTCTGCAGCTCAACTACTTGGGCTTAGGAAAACTAAAAGTAACTGTGTTATATCTGGAATAGGTGGAGATGAAAATATGTCGCTCAATTCTAAACAGGTAGTCTATCTAAAATTACAATCTATTCAGGATCCTAATTTTACTTTAAATGTCAAGGCTTTCGTTCTGAAAAAGTTAACATCATTCCTTCCTGAAAGAAAGGTCATGGTCCAGTTATGGCCTAACTTACCAACGATGAAATTAGCCGATCCAGGGTACGGAACACCAAATAAAATTGATTTACTTCTTGGGGCTGATGTCTATGGTCAAATTATAGCTGAGGGGCTGATAAGAGGCCCACCAGGAACACCAATAGCACAGAATACCAAGCTGGGTTGGGTTTTGTCTGGAATGGTCGGCGATGATAGTGAAACAAACAGTCCTGGCTGCAATTATACAAGCACTGTCATCACTATGCATTCTCAAATAACCAATGAAAGTTTCAATCTTAAAAAGTTTTGGGAATTGGAATCAGATAACCTGAACTTCGGTGTCAACAAAAATCTATTTACTCTCGAAGAGATCAAGTGTGAAGAATTATACAAAACTACGACAAAGCGCGATGATTCTGGTAGGTATGTGGTGAGGTTACCCTTTAAAGATGAGCCGCGCTGTAAAAATGGAAACTCACGCGAAATAGCTATAAAACGCTTTGGAATGTTAGAAAAAAGATTTACCAGGTCTTCAGAGTTAAAAACTCAATATTCTGAAGTAATCTCAGAATACTTGAAACTCGGTCACATGCAGATAATACCCGAAGAAGAGATTGATAATTCGGAATCAACATACACACATCAAAAGTGTCTAGGGATCAACATATATTTTTGCAATAACTTTTCTCCTGATTGATATTAATTAAAATTTTCTTTAAGGATTCATCAAATAAAGTGTTTTCGTTTGTCACAGTAACGATAAACCAAGTCACCTTTGCATTAATAAAGAAATTTGCCATTTTCCTAATAAAGGGATTTTTGACATTTGAACCACTAACACAAAAGTTCGAAAAAAAGACTGAAATAACAGTTTTCTTTAAAATTTTATTGGGTAACTTAAACAATTAATAATCTGTGTTTCTACCGCGAACACTAACAACACAAGAACATCGGTTTGGCATACTCAAAATGTTCATCCAAATCACGCTGTGGAATGGCCGCCCATGTTCGTTGCAACAACAAAAAAAGGTCTTCTTGCGACTGGATACCCTCCATATTCGGCAGAGCTCTTCTCTGTAGCATATCCCATGCATGCTCAATCGGGTTCAAGTCTGGCGACTGAGCAGGCCAGGGCAGGACATTGATGTTAGCTGCGGCGAGAGTCTGTCTTACAACTCTTGCGGTGTGCGGTCGTGCATTATCATGCATTAACTGAAATAAGGGACCGATTTGCACTTGTAGAGGAACGATGACGTCTGATACAATCGTCTCAGCATAAATTTGAGCGTTGAGGTTGCCTGTGATCCAAATCAACTCAGTTCTTCCGCCGATCCAAATACCCGCCCATACCATGATGGTTCCACCACTATAAGGATGGACTTCCTGGCAGGATTTTAATCGCTGTTGGCGTCCAGGGGTTCTCCAGTGTCGTATACGTCTTGTATCCGGTCTCATACCAAAACGAGACTCATCAGAAAAGCACACGAAACGCCATTGTTCTTCTGCCCAATTTCTGTGTTCAAGAGCCCATTGATATCGAATCCTACGATTGTGCATTGCTATAGGTGGTACCCGTAGCGGTCTTCGGGAATGAAGGTTCACTTCATGCAAGCGGTTTCTGACTGTTTGGTCGCTAATTAAGTTCCCTGAAGAGTGATGAAGCCTCACGGCTAACATCATGGCAGTTATTGTTGGAGCTCTTCGAGTTAAGATTTGAATATATCGGTCTTGTCTCCGTGTGGTGCAGCGATACCGTCCTCCATGGCGCTCAGCCACGGTACCAGTGCTTCGGTAACGTGTCCAAAGTCGACTGATAACACTCTGACTTGTATTCAGAGCTAAAGCCACAGTACGTTGCCGGGAACCAGCTTCTATCATTCCCACGGCTCTGAGCATTTCTTCCCTGCTTAAATGACGTCGCCGCTCCATAATAACGTTGGTTTTAATCAGTAGTAGGGAAACAGTAGCACTAATAATGTCTTCAATGCGTTGTATGTTTTTATAGGGAAAATATTGACAGCTGAATTTCATCTTTTACTCGAATTTGATTCACAGTTCCTGATTCAAATTATGAAATGCACCAAAAAGGATCCATATAAATTTATAAAATCATAAATTTATTACAAAGCCACATCTCAATCTCAAGAAATCCGCTTAAAAATGCTTGATCCCTAGACACTTTTGATGTGTGTATTTACCATATCATGAAGTAATCAGGACCGACAAAACAACTACCAAGTTTAGAATTGTTTTTAATGCTTCAAGTCGCGATAGCAATGGTGTATCCCTTAATAGCGATCTTATGGTAGGACCCACCATACAATCTGATTTACGTCATCTTCTTATGAGGTGGAGACTTCATCGTATCTGCTTAGTAGCTGACATCGTTAAAATGTACCGTCAGGTAAAGGTGGATGACGCTGATGCGGACTATCAACGTATAGTGTGGAGGAATAATTCCACCGAAGAGCTGCAACATCTCCGGTTAGTACGAGTCACTTTTGGAACTGCTTCAGCACCATACTTAGCAGTGCGAACACTTCACCAAGTAGCTCACGATGAAGGAAAATATTTTCCACTGGCATCTGAAAGAGTACTAAAAGATTTTTATATGGATGATTTATTAACTGGATGTGAAACTGTATCAGAAGGTAAAGTAATATTCGAAGAAATGAATCAGCTACTTAGCAAGGGAGGATTTGAACTTCAAAAATGGTCGAGCAATGAGGAAAAATTACATAATGAAATAAGCAGCGGAAATAGAACATCGGAAAGCAATCTAGAACTAAAACAAGATGAAGTAATGAAAATTTTGGGACTTACCTGGAACCGACGAACCGACGAATTCGAATACTCCGTGCAGCTACCGCCAATCAGTGAACCTGTAACAAAAAGAAAAGTTATTTCTGACATTGCTAGGTTATTTGACCCAATGGGATGGATATCACCAGCAATTATTAAGGCCAAAATAATGATACAAAAGCTGTGGCTTTCAGGAATAGAATGGGATGACGCACTACCACCAAAGCTTTTAGATGACTGGATTACTTACCGAAATGAACTCATAGATCTTACTAAGTTTAGACTCCCGCGATGGATTGAGGCTGAAAAGAAAAATCGTATGGAATTACATGGATTCAGTGACGCCTCCAATGAAGCTTATGCCGCTGCAGTTTATGTTCGCGTGGAAGACGATAATGGAGAGATCTATGTTCATTTATTAACGTCAAAAACCAAGGTAGCGCCAATCAAACAAGTATCTATTCCAAGGTTGGAATTATGTGGTGCTGTCTTAGTGGCTAAGCTGTTGCAGGAAGTTGCAGTAGTATTAGACATTCCAAAAGCTAACATCCACGCTTGGACAGATTCCACCGTAGTACTGGCCTGGCTAAGCAGCCACCCCATCCGTTGGAAAACTTTCATCGCGAACCGGGTATCAGAAATTCTTAGCATTTTAGATAGATATCAGTGGTCTCATGTAGCATCGGCGGACAATCCAGCAGATTGCGTTTCGCGGGGAATTAGACCATCAGAATTATCGAAGTTGCAGCTGTGGAAACGGGTCCAACTTGGTTAAAGGACCCAATTCTAAATTATGAAACCGGGAATATTAGAGCAGAAACTGATTTAGAAGAGAAGAAAAAGCAAATATATCATGTAACAAAGTTAGAAGAATTTAGTTTGTGGTCTAAGTATCCTTCACTTCGAAAATTAGTTAGAGTGTTATGTTACTGTAGGAGATTTATAAAAAAGTTAAAAACGACAAAGGAGGCTGAAACATTACCTTTATGGTTAACTAGAACAGAACCGAATGAAGCCCTTGAGATTTGTGTAAAGCAATGTCAAGCAACAAATTTTGAGCAGGAGCTAATACATATCAGGGAAAAAGGAATACCAAATAAGAAGGGTAAACTTACCTCATTGAATCCATTTTTGGATAAGTTGGATATTTTGAGAGTCGGTGGACGGCTGGAGAGAGCTGAAATTAACATGGATTCAAAACACCCAATAATATTGCCTGCAAAATCTCACCTCACGGATTTAATCATTGATGAGGCTCACAAACTGACATTACATGGGGGACCACAACTAGTATTAAATTATCTGAGATCAAAATACTGGATAATAAATGCCAAGAATGTGGTAAAAATGTTTGTTCACAAGTGTGTAGTGTGTGCAAGACATCAGGCAAAGACCAGATATCAGCTTATGGGACAATTGCCTCCAGCTCGAGTAACACCAACCAGACCCTTTTATCGAAGTGGCGTGGATTACGCTGGCCCCATACAAATTAGGACTTCCAAAGGCAGGGGTCATCGAGCATATAAAGGCTATATATGTTTGTTTGTTTGTATGGCAACCAGAGCCATACATTTGGAAGCTGTGAGTGATCTCACAACACAAGGATTTCTTGCAGCTTTTAAACGTTTTGTTGCGAGACGTGGCCATTGTGCAGATCTTTTCAGCGACAATGGCACGAATTTTGTCGGTGCAGCACGCGAACTCAAAGTCTTATTTGCTCAAGAAAAGTCAACCTTGACGATAGAAATCGCTGAGTGTTTGGCAAATAATGGAACCACATGGCATTTTATTCCACCCCATGCTCCTAATTTTGGAGGAATATGGGAAGCTGGAATAAAATCCACCAAGCACCATCTACGACGCGTTATTGGTAATGCAACCCTCACTTTTGAAGAGATTTCAACCTTATTGTATCAAATAGAAGCGTGTCTTAATTCTAGGCCAATATCACACTTAAGCACAAATTCACAAGATCCCGTACCTCTTACTCCAGGTCATTTTTTAATAGGGGAACCTTTAATGATCGTACCTGACTACAACTATGAATCATCGTCCATTTCTTCTTTAAAACGTTGGCAGTTAACGCAGAAAATGCTTCAGCATTTTTGGCGTCGATGGTCAAAGGAGTACCTTAGCCTATTTCTACATCGTTACAAGTGGGCAAACAAAACTACTGAACCAGAGATTGGCGATGTAGTATTAGTTAAAGAGGACGATCTTCCTCCAGCTAAATGGCTGTTAGGTATAATTACTGAAAAACACAAGGGCTTGGACAACGTTACAAGGGTAGTAACACTTAAATGTAAGGGAACTGTTATGTATCGTACCTAGCGGTAATCGGCTAACCTACGACATAACCAACGTGCGACCTTCCCCTGATGTTACCACTACCTACTCACCCTTCAATTCGCTGTATCAGGTACTACGGGATGCAGTTCAATAGTCAGTCTCAATTAGGGACGTGGGGTACCCCAATATGGAGGTGTACTACGTTTAAATTCTAATGAACTAGGGACTATGTCTTAAGAGAAAAGGAAATGTACTGTCCTGGTCAAGATGAACTGGCGCCACGCATGGGCAGCGCGGCGACCACCCGAAGTCTACAGCACCTCGCAGCTACGATCGCGGGGACAATCACTCCACACTCGCGACATTAAATTATACTAATTATGCACAATCGACGCTGACGGACGAGGTTCTTTTCCTCGCAGCGGATATTCTAAAGAACTAGATGGCACACCGATGTGCAGGTCTTTCTTCAGCCAACAAAAAACGCGTCGCTAGCTAATGGCGCTCGACACGGCTCCACGACAAGTAGTGAATATACTCCGAACGGTGGTGGTTAGATTACGTTAAAACTACCCACCACTGAGTGATAATAAAATACGTTTTGTTCCGAACAGTCCCCCGCCCCAGCCAGACGCAAACTGGCTGAGTACCAAACCAGAGGAGCAGAAGAAACTATGCTAACCTAAGCTACTGGAAGTCGCGACAAACCGGCAACGGCTCTTTTAAAAACAGAATCCCCGACTAAGACTTCTGCCACCCGCGGTATACCATCAGCGCCCGGAAACAATCTCAATATTCTACCCCGTCTCCAACACAAGGGTGGCATATTCATTTCCTTCACTAGAACGAGGTCTCCAACCTTAGGCGGATCTGTCTTGTCAGACCACCGAACACGCTGCTGTAAGAGATGGAGATACTCTAGATTAAATCTCTTCCAAAAGCTCTGAGATAACTGCTGCAACAACTGAAAACGCGAGAGCCGATATACTGGGACTTCAACGAATGGGTATTCCGGAAGTGCTGTAAGAGGACCGCCAATCAAAAAATGACCTGGAGTAAGGACCTCCAAGTCATTTGGGTCTGAAGAAACTGGACAAAGAGGCCGCGAATTAAGAGCCGCCTCAATCTTACAGAAGACTGTAGAAAGTTCTTCAAAAGTAAGAACCGTTTCGCCTATGACTCGACGAAGATGCGTCTTAGACACCTTCACTACTGCTTCAAAAATACCACCCCACGATGGATAAATAGGGGGGCTAAACTGCCACTGAATACCACGACGAGAAAACTCATTACCTAATGAGACCTGATTTTCTGAAATAAATTTAGTGACTTCCTTTAAATACCGATCGCTTCCCTTGTAGTTTGTACCACAGTCGGACCGAATTAAGTTCGGCAACCCGCGACGACTGACGAATCGGGACAAACAAGCGATGAAGGCTTCTGTGGTAAGAGCTGACACAACCTCGAGATGAACGGCCTTAGTAGCAAGGTACAAACAAAATACGCATAAGTACGCCTTGATTACCCTAGCATTCCGAACTGATGAAACCTTAATAGAGAAAGGCCCTGCAAAATCTGTACCAACTGCAGAGAAAGGCCTGGAAGGCCTTACCCGATCTGCAGGCAGATCACCCATTAGAGGTTGCTTGATGGCAGCTTTAAGCCTGTAACAAGGTATACATTTAAAAATGACGTTGCGTATAGCCCGTCTAGCCGACAAAATCCAGAACTCCCTTTGAAGGACGGCGAGAAGTGTAGTTAATCCTGCGTGAGCATTCTTCACGTGCCGATCAGCGATGATGAGTTTTCCGAGAGGACCATCCTTGGGCATGAGGAGAGGATGACGAGCCTCATAACTCAGGTTGGAATTAAGCAGCCTTCCTCCTACACGTATCAAGCCGTTCTCATCTATGAAGGGATTCAACCGAGCGACAGCACCTTTTAACTTGACACGACCGCCCTTTAGCGTCGATAATACTGTTGCAAACTGCTCAGCCTGAACGTAACGCACCCAAAACAAGAGTGCCTCCTGCCGTTCTTCCGGTAACAAAACTGGAGACAGTATCTTCTTGTCAGGATTCCTAGTATTGTGTACGAATCTACGCATCCAACCAGTTCCTGAGACGATTCCGCAACGATGACGTGACATCGTAATCCAGGAAGAGGATCTACAGGCTCCACATCAGAATTAGGCCAGCCATCTTCATGCTCTTTAAGCCAGGCTGGACCCCACCACAATTGGTGGTCTAACAACACCGGAGCTTCACAACCGCGTGAATCGCAATCTGCCGGATTCCAGTCACCAGGGACATGTCTCCACGTAAGGGAGACAGCTGACTGCTGAATTTGGGAGATCCTATTTGCAACGAAAACTTCTAGTGCATGGACTGGTGCACGCAACCATGCGAGGACAATTTGACTATCAGTCCAAGCGAATACTTCCACAATATCTATATTTTTCCCCAAGGTTAATTTGACATGATTGAGAAGTCGACACAATAACGCAGCTCCAGATAATTCCAGTTTCGGGATAGTTAGGCGCGATCGAATAGGGGCGACCTTGCTTTTCGCCATTACAAGTTTTACACTTACTGCTCCTGACCCATCGACAGAACGCAGATATATGACAGCGGCGTAGCCGCGCTCTGAGGCGTCACAGAAACCATGTAGGGTAACCTTACATTTCCCAGGAGGTAGTAAAACTCTATCCAATTTTATTAATTGTATATCCGGTAGAGATGACACAAACCTAGTCCAATCTCGTAAAATGTCACCAATAAGAGGGGCATCCCATGTTAATCCTTCCAACCAAAGTCTCTGGAGGAAACATTTTGCCCAAAACACAACTGGGGTTATCCATCCATTAGGATCAAAAATCCGTGCCACTGTAGACAGTACCAATCGCTTGGTCCACAACTCAGAAATATCCAGCTCCTGAACGCGAAAGGTAAATACATCTTGTGTCGGCTGATACTGGACTCCTAACAAAGCTACTGTATCAGGATTATTAACATTTTGAAATATGTGAGGATCCTGTCTATGGTCCTCTGGCAACCCATCAAGAACAGCTGGAGAGTTTGATAACCATTTCCGTAACTCGTAGCCAGCCGTTTTCAAAATGCCTATCAACTCGTCACGCAACACTAACGCCTCTTCTTCACTGGCTGCACCCGTACAAATGTCATCCACATATACGTCACTCGATAAAACGTCGGATGCTCTTGGGTAGTTAATTCGTTCACGTTCGGCTAATTCCAATAAAGCTCGAATAGAAATAAAAGGACTAGCACGTAACCCATATGTATTAGTATTCAGCTCGAAAACAGTGATTGGCTCGGAAGGGTCTTCTCGCCACAGTATAAGCTGATATCTTCGATCATCAGGGTGAATAATAGTCTGACGAAACATCATTCTAATATCGGCAACAAACACGACTTGATGTCGGCGAAAGTTCGTCAGAATTTCAGAGATATCACGCTGTAACTTGGGCCCTGAATGAAGACACTGATTTAGTGAGACGCCGTTAGAGGTGGGTGCAGACCCATCGAATACTACCCTAATTTTTCCTGCCCTGAACACCGCATGGTGAGGAATAAAGTAATGTTCTTGCATACGCCAGTTGAAACTTGAAACCGACATGTGACCTAGTTCCGAATATTCTTGCATAAAGTCAATATACTTCTGTCGGAACACTGGATCTCGCTTCATACGTCTCTCCATAGAAGCTAACCTTTTCTCAGCTAGCATTCGTGAGTGACCAAGACGAGGCCGAGAAGGCAAGAAAGGTAACCTCGTCACAAACTGACCCGAGCAAAGACGACCAGTGTTGTTCTGGAAGAATGACTCACATTCCAGATGTTCCGGCTCCTCTCGCGACGCAGTAGGAGGTTCTTCAACTTCCCAAAATTGCTGAACAGCGTCAGCAAGTGAGAGTCCCACATGAACCTGGCTATCCTCTGAGGGAGAATCACAAACGGAATATACTGGTCCCATAATAACATCACCTAGGACAGTTGGGATAGCTACCAGCCCACCGGAATGTAGTAGCTTTCCGTTGCCCAACTGCAACAATCCTAGCACGTCACTGCCCAGTAACAAATCCAAATTTGTATTTCGACACTGTCGTAGAACAAAGTCGGATCTACAAAATAGCTAGTTTACAGGAGAGCACTTTAAAGTTTTGAATTCAAAATTATCAGTATAACTTTTTTTTATATCATATAAATGAAAAGAAAATTAGCAATAGCCTTTTGCCTCTTAAGAAGGGTTATTAATAGATAACAATAATAAAAAAAAATATATTAAATAAAAAAAACGCCTTCACATATAACAATCCGCCGTTATACTACGTGACTTAGGATGTTTCTTATGACTTCCCGACGTTCTTCTACGGAAACTACTACCACGTATGCATACATACCACACTATTCTATGGAATGACTTATCGATTTGATGTCGTATGTGATTTCTAGGTAAAAAAAAAATAGGTAGGTATGAAAAAACTTTATTATGAACAGTGAGTTATGAACAAACTTTTATCAAAAATATTATAGAGATAAACATAATAATATTTTTTATACAAATATATTTTGAAAAATTGGTAATTAAAAATCTTAATATTAATACATAATATGGCACTTCATAGTCTCAATAGGTAACAAGATAATCAGTCTGAATCAGTTTTAAAAGATTTTAAAAGTAACATTAAATAATCTAACAAAATTGAGATCAATCATAGACACAATACTATTTTAAATATCTGTCCTAAGATAAAACAATAGGTTACAGTATTTACCAAAAACAAAAATCAATCTTTAGTCATTTATTCTCCATACCTACCGCCAAAAATATATTCTATGTAGGTAATTATTGAACTAGACCCAAAGTTGTCTCAAATCTCTAGTATAAAACAACATGAACGTGAAATTTTGTTTCGAATAAAATCAATCCTAAATGTTATAACTTAAAATGAAATGTCATTACGAGTAAATTAACATGGGAATGGGTAAGGAAAGAAAGAATGTAAAGTCACTCTTCATTTGTATCTCTATCATTGTTATTAAGACCACGATTATTTTCAAAAGGTAGGGTTGTGAAATAATTAGTATGTCCAGAAATAATTACTCCAGTTTTGCACATATGAATAAGGTCATTATATTTATCTTTCGATATTTTATACAAACAGTTAGAAATTGGGTCTAAATTAGGTAAAGACGATGAGTGTCTGGTACTAGATCCAAGTTATCTCCAAAATCTTTTAAAACAATTCAGTCTTTGTTCATGAGTAATTTTATCACTACATTTATAACGACATTTACGAGTACAAGGCTCACCCATAACCTTTTCGTCAACAACTTTACCCCTCTTTGACACCTATTTGTTTCCTACGTTTGCCAAACATTTTCTTTTGACGTCGGACCATGAATCTTAATCTATCTTGCGCTTCTTTCGTCCTGGAGAGGGGACTGAATTGGTATCTGATTCAGACAAAAAACTTAGTCCACTTACAGTACTAGGTGAAGATGGTATTGCGTCTGTCCAGTGATCGTTTAAAGCACAAAATAAGTCATTGGAGTTCCTATGACTATTAGTCGGTGAAGGCATAGAAGTGCGAGTTGTTAAGTCCAAAATGATATTGCGGGTACACCTAAATCAGTTTAGGTGTACCCGCAATATCATTTTGGAATTCTTCAATGACCACGGGTGGGGAAGCCTCAAAACTCGTGTTAGCATAAGCTATGCCAAGTGGTGATAACCAGTTGGCATATATTATGATGCATTGAAGAATTCCAAAATAATATTGCGGGTACACCTAAATCTTGTCAGACTTCAACTAAATTTGAGTGTTCCTCACCAACTCCAAATACTCCCTGTGTTACTTCGCTTAACTGATTGGCTATGTTTTCGGCTCTTGGTGATTCAGGATTTTCAACTCCCGGACCTGCAACGTGGTAGAATATTTAAAAATATATGTATATAACATAAATAAATATAAATAAAATAAATCGGGCAATTTATATGGGTTTTACTGCCGTTTGGACATGCTGAACAAAAACCTATGTGATATTATACCGAAGTACATAGTTAGTTCTCAATATGCTTCATCCAAAATGTCATAAAATTTCGAAGAACAAAGTCGTATGTGCACATACAATCTATATAATAGAATTGAATTTGGAAGAAAAAGGAACTATAATTACAAACGTGGCCAGAAAAGTCTAATCCTTGAAAACATAGAATATGAATTAGGTAAAAAAAGTACATAAAGAAACAGCTTAAAAAAATATTTTATCTATCAAATTCCTTTTTTTTTATTTCTGTAGTACTCTGTCGGTTGATAAGATACGACATGGAATTTGAATGATCTGGCATAAAATGTCAAGCAATGGTTAAAAACAAGAAAATCGAAAATAATGGCACTGTTAATCATCACAGTAAATATTTTATAAAATAACTTACCAGGGTTATGTGCGTGTTCCATAGATTTTTTTTTAAATACTGGAGTCCTCCGCGAATCTCTTTCTTATTTCTTCATTGTTTACAACTAGTTTTAATATTTTTATGATCGTGTAATTATTCCATGTCGATTTTTGTTAAAAAAGAAAAAAAAATAACATAAAACAAGCAATAACACCTAAATTAATCATCAATCATAATATTGTTGATAAACCAATTCGCTTTCCGCCAGACATCGCCGCTTGTGACGAACGACGCACGGCGCGCAGTGCAGGCGGAGCGGTCACAGCGGCGCTATTGACCATCCGACGATTTTCTTTGGAACGAATTTGAAATACAACTTTGTTCAATTTAATATCTCCGAAAGTACCAGGAATATAATTTTTTTTCTTGCTTATATCGATAGATTATACTTAGTTAAAGCTAATTTTGATAAAATAGAGATTTCATTGTATTATCACATCTGACTTTGTTCTACGACAGTGTCGATTTGGAAGATGAAAATCTGGGTTTGCCAACGAAAGCCCTGTCGTCAAACGAACAACTTCAGGTGGCAAAGTAACCGACGGATGACGTCCTATAATATAATCTAAAACTATAGCTGAAGTACAGATCACCGGAAATGACGATCGGAGAGGGAAAAATGAGATTGATACTTGACCCCGTAACCCGTACACCTTAACTCCACCCACACCTTGCACATAGTCTGCACCAGGACGAACACGTAACCCTAAACGAGTCGCCAAACGTGTTGACACAATGCATCCTTGAGAACCGGAATCCAACATCGCGCGTACCGTCACATGAGCACCCTGTGGTGAGCCGACGCGAACCTGAGCTGTGGGTAACAAGACTGTTATAGGAAGAGGGGTAGACGAAGGTGGAGGTATGGTTGGGAGTCAGAACTGCGATTGAGGATACTGTTGATGAACAGTAGCAGAATGTCCTTGCATGACCTGAGGATTCCACGGTTGATACACCGGCGGCATAAAACGCCGATCCATACGAGGCCATTCTGCGTACGGGAGTGGTACGTAAGAGCGAATCCGACGCTCCTGATCAACAGCTGCGTGACTTATTAGAGGAGGGGAGTAAGCACCCCCGCCCGTAGTGAGCTGTGGCAGCGACTGCTTGTGAACAGGAGAACTCTGATGTCTTCTAGAACCATCAGGCACTTGATAATTATTTCTAGCAGGTGATCGCTCACCCATCCTTGTGAGCTCTGCGGGGTCGGCCGAAGGCACCGGAGCAACTAGCCTAGGCGAGCCATTTTGATTGCCGCAGAGTAGGAGGTGATGATTACCTCCACACTGGCCGCACGGTCTTACTCTCTGGCATCTAGAAACCAAGTGATTGCCCAGGCAACTGTAACACCAATTTCGCTGTCGAGCAATGTTGCGTCGAGCCTGCCAACGCAATTGCCTGAAATTAGAGCAAGACGTGACCACATGGCCATAGTCCTTACAATATACACATCTGGTCTGCTGCTCTTGAGCAGCGGAAGCAGTATTAAATACTCGTCCCTCACGGCGCCGGTCCGGTTGTCGACGCTCCATACGTGGCTGTTGTAATCGTGGCCGAGAACCAACTTCACCTGGTCCGGGTGGGGGAACATTTTCTACACGTCGACATTCATCTTCCAAAAACAAGACCAAATCATCAGAACTTGGAAGATGCGTGGCTGAGTCCCCACCGTACTCTTGCTCGAACCTATTCCGCAAATCATGGGGAAGCTTGGCTAACACGATATGCAGCAACATAAATGACCAACTAGATACTGGTAGATTTAGTCCCTTTAATCCGTTATATGATACTAATAACGGATTGAGTATTCGCATCCGTAACGACGGGGTTCCGGAAATCCTGGGAAGGTTCAAAATAGTGGACACATGACTGTCCGCCAACCGCCTAATATTTTGGTACCTTCTTGTTAACAGGTCCCGGGCGATATCGTAATTATTATCTACTAATTCCAAGTGCTGCACGAGCCCCTTGGCTTCACCTGACAAAGAGGCCAATAAATACGCCAACTTTTGTGCCGGAGTTAAATCTTTACGAGTATGTACCAAACTATCATATAAATTATTGAATGCTACCCACTGACACAGATCTCCGCTAAACAGAGGTAAATCGAGCTTAGGAAGTCGACTAATTAGCGCGGGCGAAGCGGCTTCGTCAGAATGAAGACTTGTCCCAGCCGCTGACGGGACCGACAAAATACCGACCGCTTGACGGATCTGATCCGCTAAGTCATCAGCCTGACTAACGTCAGCATTAATTTTTTCCATTACCTCTGGCTCCAAACTCAATTCCAACAATTCCTGATAAGCCGCATAAAAGTCCGTTATTTTATTTTCTAAGTCCTCATAACGACTTAATAACGCGCGTTCACGATCCTTTCGGTTTATATTCAAAACCGCCGAGCCGAGCCATCGTAACACCGCGGCAATCCGTGCGCGAGGTTTGGTGGCCATCATTGCTTAAATGACGTTAATTACCAATTTACGTAAGTATAAAATACTAACTAGTAACAAAGAAACTATTTATTTACTCAAAATAAAGTAAATAAACCTAAATATGACGTTACCGCGTCAATAAATAAAGTATAAAATAAAAGAATCCACGCAATACAATAGTGGCTCACTAACGATCGTACATCGCTTATCTATAAGTAAGTACGCTCATATAACGTTAGCCCGTAACTATCGCGCGCGGCGGCACACCGATGCGCCAGCCGGCCGCCCGACCGCCCGGTCCGTCTACCTGAATCTAGTATTATATTGCGCGGACGCAACCGTAATGCAAATAAATATCTAATAAATATCCTATTTACTTACGGAATCTATTTGAAAAGGTAAGCAGAGCGATAACAAAGGCCGCAACAAAACGAAGTAATACCGATATTTTAATCCTAACCACGCTCTGCTACCAGAAAACTGTTATGTATCGTACCTAGCGGTAATCGGCTAACCTACGACATAACCAACGTGCGACCTTCCCCTGATGTTACCACTACCTACTCACCCTTCAATTCGCTGTATCAGGTACTACGGGATGCAGTTCAATAGTCAGTCTCAATTAGGGACGTGGGGTACCCCAATATGGAGGTGTACTACGTTTAAATTCTAATGAACTAGGGACTATGTCTTAAGAGAAAAGGAAATGTACTGTCCTGGTCAAGATGAACTGGCGCCACGCATGGGCAGCGCGGCGACCACCCGAAGTCTACAGCACCTCGCAGCTACGATCGCGGGGACAATCACTCCACACTCGCGACATTAAATTATACTAATTATGCACAATCGACGCTGACGGACGAGGTTCTTTTCCTCGCAGCGGATATTCTAAAGAACTAGATGGCACACCGATGTGCAGGTCTTTCTTCAGCCAACAAAAAACGCGTCGCTAGCTAATGGCGCTCGACACGGCTCCACGACAAGTAGTGAATATACTCCGAACGGTGGTGGTTAGATTACGTTAAAACTACCCACCACTGAGTGATAATAAAATACGTTTTGTTCCGAACAGGAACTGTACTTAAAAGACCAGTAACTAAATTATGTATGTTACCTGTCACTCAGTAAAACAAATTTGGATATTTATTGTTTACAAGTTTTATTTTAGTTTTATGGTACTATATATTTAAACCATTTTGTTTAATATTAAGTAACTAGAAAATAGGTCGCTTTTATATATTCCTAGTCACCGTGATAGAACACTGAATGAAATGTACATGATTTGGAAAAAAAAGAAAAATACAGTCCACTGTTCTGTGTAAAGTGTTTGGTCATGGTGGGCGGGAATAATGGACACTGTCCATGGTGGGCGGAATGTCCAGTTTTTGAATCTTATCAATAGATGGCGTTGTATTGGTTTGTGCATCGCGGTATGGTTGCATGCACACCAATTAGTATGGTAACAAATTAGTTTTGAATATACATCTTCGTCTTGGGAACCCTGGTTTTATTCAGCCATCGAACTGAAACTATGATAAGATAATTAACTTTTTCCATTATTAAGTACAGGTAAAAACGACCCAGACCCAAGACAAACAGATTATGTTCATGCACATGAATGTTTGTCCAGTGTGGGAATCGACCCCAAGATCTTAAGGTCAGCGGCCAGGGTGGCAAACTACAAAATCAACGGACCTTTGTTGTTATTCAATATACGTGGCTGCCAAAGGAATCCGTAGCACTGTTTTGTTTGAACGCACGAATTCAGTAATAGTATTTTTAGTGTGAATTTCAGTTTTCAATCAAAATAGTTTGAACGACGTTCCGGGCGCTTACACCACCCGCATGTATTTTGGGCCGGCACGTGGAAGCAATTGTCGTCCTAAAGGTGAAAGACCGTTCGTGACCGCGAGAGTACGTAACGTAACTTCATTTTGAGTTCTGTACCCATCGCGGGGTTTGAACTACGCGGAGCATTTGACATTTTATTTTATTTATTCTTTAGCACACTTAAACATGTACAAGGCTGACTTAATGCCTTAGGCATTCTCTGCCAGTCTACCTTTGGATGATGCAGAGGGTAATAGTGGTAGGTGCATAGGTAATGTAAAATTTAAATAGATATTTAATTTGCATTGACTCTAATAAGCAATCTGGTTTTAGAGTAACTAACATTTCAACGCGGTGGTATTTCTCGTGCCTGCCAACAAGACCATCAGTTTATTGTTACGCAACTTAGTTAAGTAACAAGGTATTACCTGATAGTAATCGAAGCACCCACCCATAGAAAAGTCTCTTCCTGTCCCTGTCATCCAAACCTATAATTATAGCCTTTTGGTCCGATAGTTATTTTGCCAGCTACATTGACCTTCTACTTATGTTATATAGCCCGACTTATGTTGACGGGCCCGTTGGTCTAGTGGTCAGACACCCTGCCTGCTAACCGATGGGTTGTGGGTTCGATTCCCGCCAAGTGTCTGGGTATAGTTTATCTATTTAAGTATGTATTTACAAAAAAAAAAGTATATAAGTATTAGTATCAGTTGTCTGGTTTCCATAGTACAGGCTCTGCCTAGTTTGGGATCGGATGACCGTGTGTGGATTGTCCCAAGATATTATTATTATTATTATAGCGGAAGAAATCTAAGATTAAAGTGGCGCCACTTACATAGCACACGAGTACCCTTCCAACTTAACCATCCAGATGTCTCAAAAGACGAGCAACTGTCCAATGCAACTGTCCGTAGGTAAGCGTGTCGCTCACCACCAAGCCAACCACCCAGGTACTCGACTCGTTGCTAAGTTGCAAAAACCAACATGATAGTAATAATAACACCGTTAATGTTTTGACAAAAAAAAATCATAATGTAAAGGATATCATAATGTATGCCATTTTGTCGACCTACACAGTATTAAATACGATTTCAATTAGTAAGATCATATATGACTCTGATACGCTTTAATAGTTAGGCATAATACTCGGCAACGATACTTTCGCATACTCTATGATGAACCAAAAATATGTATTACTATAAAAATATCTTTAATTAAATATAGAAGTATAGATTTCATTTGAAATGACTTATAATGTTATAATTATACCATATCTTAATTAAAAATATGTTCAAAATCATTTAAATTAAATTCGTCTTGTCAAAAAAAAATCGAGCACGTCCACCCTCCATAACAGTCCACGAAAGACTGATGAAAGGCGATCGCGGGGGCGCTGCAAGGGGAAATGCATCGCGTACTTGGTTTTTCTATAATTTCTTGTAAAACATGAATGAAATTAAGAAATGTAATCAATACAAATTGTAGAATAGGTTATTATGTTTTTTATAGTCCAAGTTTGACGTCTATCCGATGAACGGATATTGAACGCTAACACAATTCATATCCAACGTAGTACATTTTTTAAATACATGTTGCTTGAAAACGTTATATTTAATCCAATATCTAATCAATAAAACTATTTGCTGAAGATCTGAGGTATAAGTACATATAATTTTCATAGCCAATGCAATAGCGGATTGATCCATCGAACTCTTTAAACAAAGGCTATTTTTGCAATTTTACCGTTGTTACCCCCTTAACTGTTCAATATTGTATTTAACCCTCGTTCAGTTAATCGACACGTTCGCTCTTCAGTTGGGAACTGATAACAGATCTTAACGGTATTATCCCAAACAGGGAACCGGAAGTTTATATAGAGTTATAAGAACTGGGATATTTTTTACATCATATTATTATTTTTATGCTTGGTCGCACTGGGTTATTAACAAAAACATAAGTGGCGTTAGGGAAAATTATCGTACAAAGAACGTCGTTTGAGTATATAGAGTACGGCGAGGACCCTGTGGTGTACGGCGCGGGCGGCGGGATTGCGACCCCCGTCCCCTTGAGCACCGTGTCTGGTTCCTGGGGGGGTTATAATGCGCCCCCCGGTAGCGGGCTCAAAGGGAAGGTACTGAAGGGCTGCTGGTGCAGATCCCACCGGAGAGCCCCGGTGTCCCCTCTCGTATGCTGATACGACAGCCATTTAGTCGCCAGCAGTTTTAGTGGGGAAGAATCCCACATACCCGGTGAGAATTAAAGCCATTACTTGAAATACCGCGACACGAAATTAGACAAAATGACTTCAATTTTTTTTTGTAGTTTGTACCATACAAAGAAGAAGAAAGCTAGAGAAGACAAGTTGCGCTACGGACATGCTACGGATGAGAAACGCCATATTCGCGTTATTGGGCTGTGACTGACTATCTTGATAGTTCAGATATTGGAAAATATCTCACCTATGGAGGTCACCTTGCTTATAGCAGGCGTTCAACTTCTCTCAGCTGCTGAAAGATTTCCACTGCGGAACAAAAGGCTTAGGAGTGAGGGGTTGCCATAATCCCTACGCTTGGCAGGCATCTTGAGGATCGCAGTATAGCTAATCCAATAGAAGGACGCTGCTGCCCGTCTTCATGTTTTTCTTGAGCCACCTCTTACGGACACGCAACAGGAGGAGACGGGAGGGTGCTATTCTTAACCCCCACGGGTATCTTCACTTAATTTAATGACAGTAATCAATGATATTTTACTAAAGATATGTTATATCCCTACTAACGCACGATAAAAGTTGTCTCACTTGTAGTTAGCTATACCTAGCTATACATTTTCCTATCTATAGTCTGACAAGGACAGATACATAACGAGAAAAGTAAGAGAAAACGAGATGGCTATATTTTGTGCGTTCCGTTGTCAGCGTTGGTTAAACGCTTGTCAGTGTCATCTTGTCAACTGACACATTCAATTGTACAATTATTTCTTACAATATTATTATGAAAATTGAAATACAAATTGAAAATCAAATTATTTTTTCAAAGTTACATGTGCTATATTATTCCTGACTGTTTATTTACTTTTGCCTGGTAATTTGTGCACATTATAAATACGCAGGACGGCATTTTCAATTTTTAATGATAGACGTCACGATGTCGCATTAACTACGCGGGACGGCGTGCGACTAACTGCTACAAAACCCAGTTGGGGGATACTCGCTGGACGTCTGGCGAGCGCTAATGGCATATCTATTGTTTAAAATATCATTGACAGTAATGTTTAATCCACAATCTGAAACAAATCCCTTCAACATTTTCGATAGTCCATTACTAGGAACTTAATAGGGTCGCCGAAAAAATGGGTCTAAACAATCGTTTATTTAAATAACTGTATCCTTTGGCTGTATAAAAAAAGATTTTAATTTCAGATAAGGCTTTTCAAATACTGTAAATAATGTACGCAAATATACGCGCCGTTTGCGAAATGAATTCGACATTGCGACATTTTGTAAGTCCATAAATATGCAGATTATTAAAAATTCCAACATAATACACACACTGACAAACGCACATATACACTTTCGCACATTCTCAAGCTTATCTAAACACTTCTTCTAAACAAGTCTTGTTTAAATTCTGATGTCCACTTCTTAGCTGGTTTCCCAAGATACAGGCTGTGCCTAGTTTGGGAACCCCTGGTAATTCTTTTAAGAATGTTTATTGTTGTGTCTAGTTTTATAAAAAAAAAATAAAAAAAATATTCCACTGCTAGCTACCGCACCTACATACCTTAATTATTGTTCCTCTGGGAGTCGATGCTTGTTTCTACACATTACGAGTTATTTGAATCCTGGAGACGGCACGCATTGTGAGGAAATTCCTCTCTCTAGAGCCTTAACCACCGTCTGCTAGGACCCTGTTCCCGCAGCCGGTTGGACAGTGTGGTTTATATTTTTAAATGTTTTTAACTTTTATATTATACTAGCTGACCCACGCAGCTCCGCCTGCGCTATTTTTACGTTAACTAAACTTTTAATAACAGACATTCGCATCGAATACATAACCTCCTTTTTATAGTCGGTTATAAACTGGGACCCACTTTTTACTTGCTCTCCAAAGCACAGACCGGTTTAGTTCAAATGGCGTTAAACGGTCACCCATCTATTTAATGACCTTACCTAACGTTGCTTAACCCGATCGATTACAAAACCTTGATAACAACTCTCTATGAGTGTTCCCTTACTAATATTTCCTATATTATAAAGAAAAATGGATAAAATCGGACCAAGCGTATAACCAAGTACCCATTTTGACTTTAATTCTCTCTCCCAAAAGAACCGTGCTAGATTACGGGATAAAAAGTATCCTATGTCCTACCTCGTAGTAAGAGCTCAAATCATGCCAAGTTTCATTTGAATCCATTCAGTAGTTTCGGCGTGATGCTCAGCCTGGATACAGATAGACAGACAGACAGACAGACAGACAAAAATTTAAAAAATTACATTTTCGGCCTCAGTATCGGTTATAGAATGCCCTCCAAATATAATTTTCAAAATATCTTCAATGTACAGAATTGGACCTGTTACAGTTTTATTATAAGTATAGATATATATTGAAAAATGTAATTTATAATTTGGTTGTTGCACCATTTGACTTTGCAAGTTTCTATTATATTCTGAATGTGGGTGACTTAAAAAAATAAAAATCGTAGTCGGAACTGTTCACCCAGGTGATTTGATTCCGATGAGATCAAAGTAGACTAATTAATTCCACTCAAATCACCCAGGTGATTTGTTTCCGAGGTGATCAAAGTAGACTAATTAATTCCACCCAAATCACCTAGCTCAAATCACCCAGGTGATTTGATTCCGATGTGATCAAAGTGGAATAGACCGAATTGAAATAAATGGAACAATAAAAATATCCTAGGGCAATCCACATACGGTCACCTGATCTCAAACTAGGCAGAGTCTGTACTATGGCAACCAGGTGTAATGTATCTATTTAAGTATGTATTTACAAATACACACTCAGTGGACACTTAGTGGGAATGAAACTCACGACCTACTGGATAGCTGGGGAGTGATGGCTGCTGCTTGAGTCAACTCATGCGCGGTGCTGCTTGGGGGGATTGGTGCGACTACTATCCCTTTGGCTTTTTACTTTGTTTGTTTTTTTTATTTCTCTCTCTTGTTTTATCTTTAGGACACACTATCGCTGAAGCTGATCCAATTGTAACGAGACAAACACTGTTTAAAAAAGTGAAAAAATGTTAAGCCCGCTGAGTTTCTTGGCGGATCTTCTCGGTTGAGGTTGCGTTGTGATCCGGTAGTAGCTTTTAAAATTTTTGACCATTCAAAAGTGCTAGCGTTAAACTTATTTGAAAGCACTATTTTTTAATTTGAATTTGCTGCAAGAAGTGCGAGGGTGGTTATAACGAATAGACCAGTAGACAGGCCCGTCAGTGTTTTCTTCCCTCGTCGTTGGAATGGTAAACCTCACACTAAGGTCTCGCTCTAAATGTGGCCTCGTTATGTTTTGAAACGGAACAATTTGTTTGACTCGCACTATTTAACACGAGTTTAATAAAACGACGGTCACAGGATATACGAGTGATATTACAACAGTAACTGTTTTTTAACAGTTTTTAAGGGTCCCATACCTAAAAGGATCCCTTATGTTGAGACTTCGTCTGTCTGTCACACAGTCAGTGGTTCCTAAAATGTACATGTCATTTCAGGAACCACTGACGCTGTCGATTTGAAACTTGGAATAGTTTTAAATCTTACTTACCCAACCTTATCGCAAATGAAAAAAAATTGTTTTATTTATTTAATGGGGGTCGAAAGGGGATATCAAAATTCAAAAGCTGGACTTCTATATCGAGTGGGATATCATATGAAAGGGCTTCATTTGCACATCTCAAATGATCTCAAAACAGATTTTTATTTTGGTTTATGTGGCGTTGTTTTTGGCTGATAATCAAAAATATAAAAAAAAAAATACGTATGAATTACCTGCCACCTGTGAAAGTAACCTGAGTATATCACAACTAACATATTACGAGTTTCAACGGTTTGGTGAATCTCAATTTACACTACATAAAGTTAACCAGGAGGAAGTATATAAAATCTTGAAGAGTTTGAGTACAAATGCAAAGGGCGTCGATGGTCTTAATCTAGATATGCTTATGCTCACACTTCCTTCAACTCTTGAAACGATAACAGCAATAGTTAACCAGTCAATTGATACCCATACTTTTCCGGATGCGTGGAAGTGTGCTATTGTTCGCCCTATTCCCAAAAATAATAACCCAAGTACTGTCAAAGACCTTCGACCTGTAAGCATACTACCCTGTTTATCCAAGGTTCTGGAGCGTGTTGTATATAATCAGATGTCCGACTACCTGGAGGAAAATGAGATCTTACCAGATCTCCAGTCTGGGTTTAGGAAGGGACGAGGAACGGCAACAGCCCTATCAGATGTGGTAGGCAATATTCTTGAAGCGAGGGACTTAGGAGAGGGGACACTGCTAGCACTTCTAGATTTTTTCCGTGCATTTGACTCAATTGACACATCTCTGTTACTTTCAAAGTTGGCATATTACGGCTTCACACCAAATACCGTAAAATGGTTTGCTAGTTACTTAACGGGACGGTCACAATACGTTGAGATTCAGCAAGAGGATGGGTCATACTTATCGTCTCTTCCAAGACAGGTAATACGAGGAGTTCCCCAGGGATCTATTTTAGGGCCGCTTTTATATATTTTATACAGTGCAGATATCATTAAGTCATATAAATACTGCAGGTATCACATGTATGCAGACGACATTCAATTGTACATATCATGTAAACCTGCTGATACTTTGGAAGCAGTGCAAAAAATCAATGCAGATCTCCAAAGAGTGGTTGAATGGTCTGAGCAAAACTCGCTGGTTTTGAATCCAATAAAATCAAAGTTTATGGTACTAGGCAGTAGAAAAATGATTAGTAAGATGCTGCATTTTAAACCAGAAGTAGTTGTTATGGGTCAAAAAATAGATAGGGTAGACACAGCATGCAATTTGGGCCTAACAATGGACCCAGAATTGCGTTTTGAAAAACACATCAATAATTGTATGAGAAATTGTTTTTATAGATTAAAAATATTATACTCAATTAGACAATATTTAAGTATACCATTGCGAAAGCAACTAGTGGATACCCTTATTTTGTCAAAATTGAACTATTGCGATACTGTCTATGGACCATGTCTGCTAGTAAGGTCGGAGAAGCTGATACAACGTATACAAAATGCCTGTATCAGGTTCTGTATAAACATTCCGCGAAGATCTCATGTTACTCCATTTGCAAATAATGACTGTATTTTAATAAACTATTTTTGAAAAAATAAAAACCGACTTCAAAGTAAATTATCTAAAAAGCATAAAATAATGAAAATATATTGAAGTCGGTGCTAGCACATCATGTTAACTAACACTAGCACCAGCTGACACCGACTTCAATATATTTTCATTATTTTATGCTTTTTAGATAATTTACTTTGAAGTCGGTTTTTATTTTTTCAAAAATAGTTTATTTAACACTTTTTAGTGACTTATTTTACCAAGATCTACTATCACGCAACTCGAACGTCTACGTTACAGTAACTTACTGAAAACATAAAAAGTTTATATCTCTTAAACTACTGGACCGATTTTGATGAACCTTGTACTCTACCCTAAGTTGAAAAATACTCTAACTATTTCAAAAAGAATTTTTGAAATCGGACTTGTAGAGAAATCTTCTTGTCTGAGAAATCCGTGGACAAACCTACATACATACATACATACATACATATATACATACATACATACATACACTCATAAAATTTGGTAAATTTGTTTAGAAGCCCACATAGACTAACATATATTAATATTACGCATTTTTATCAATATTACATACATACGCGTCGAATAGAGAACCTTCTTTTTGAAGCCGGTTAAAAATGGCAGCAAGGAGGAAGTTGCATATGGCTGGTTTGCTCTTTGGTGTAATAAATACAAAAAAGCCTCACTATTTATTTTCAAAATTGAAATGGAGAAAGGACTATTATAAATACCACATTCGTTCTGTTACTTATCTACTTTCCACTCCAAAACACAGGACCATGGCCTTTAGGGGAAGTTTTAGATTCGCAGCCACACAGTGTTGGAACAGCCTTTTACCACCAATACGGGGCCTGAAATCAAAGAAAACCTTTTTAACACATTTGAAGAAACATTTAATGGAAATTCAGCAGTCTACAACATAACGTTAAAAATATGATAATATTAATATTCTCACCTCATGGTTTATGGCTTCTGGTAATAACGGTTTATTATACATATTCACAAGTAGTGTGGATTGCCCTAAATGGTCAACTATTTCATATCCTTGATTTTCTTGCTTAAGTAGGTAATATAGCATCTGTAAAAAAAAAAAAAAAAATATAACGCAACCTAATTGTATGTGAACTTTTACTACAATACCTACTAAACAAATAGTAAACTTACCTACTAAGCTGCACATACTAAGTAATATATTTGTTTTGATATAGTTATTTATTTTCCAAATAGTGAGCAGGTTGGGCAACGCCCCTCACTGCACTGCATTGTGTTTCTACCTACATTTGTTTTGTATGCAAATAATGATGAATGAATTTGAAATATAATTGTATACTAACCTATTGTTCAACTGGGTAATTTTTCATAAGAAATATATGAATGGCTGTGGGTTCTCGCTGGTGGGAATCGGGAACGTTGCTCGAGGGGTCGCTGCTGAAAATCAGCGCTGCTGACATCAGGTCCACCCGGTGTTGCAGCATCAAGCTGAGCAGTGACCTGTTTTTTTTCCGCACATGCGTCGCGCGTTTTATGTTAAAACTTCTTTGTTATACTTAGTTTTACTTCTTTTCATCACAAAGAGTATGTCACCACCAACCGCAGAACACATAATTATATACTTACCCACCCAAGAACAATATGGCATAGAGGTCAAAGACATAGTTTATCCACCACCACCTTCCACTTTTATCCACAGACTACTTAAAGATTGCCTTCGACGAATCGTCGCGTCATCAACGTCAGACGCGCGCGCCGGCGATCGATAGATCGATCGAGTTGGTGATTCGGTGACATTCTCTTTGGACCTATAATAATATGTCAACAGCATCTATGTCAAATGGCTTAGGGGTCATAATGATTATTGACTAGTTTAATAAGTTTCCTTTTTGTTTTATCTGTTTTTGATATTTATATATTATTTTCTGTTGCGTCGTGTAATGCGAAAAAAATAAAATTTATTTCTTCTTTCTTTCTTCTTCTCTCTTCTCCACCTATACAGCGATCCCCAAGCCGTCTGTCAAGCTTGGGGATTATGGCAACCCCTCCCGCCTAAGGGGGAGGCCTATGTTCAGCAGTGGACGTCTTTTGGCTGCTTAATGAGATAATGATGAGTATTGAGATATTGTCCCAGATTATTCTTATTATAAAATGTTATATGGACTGATTTAGTAGGTATGTAGTTATTAATATACCTAGGTACGGTTATTGACGGGCAAGGATCTGTTTAATTTCTAAGAGACGAGTGTGTGTACTTAGGTTCATCTTATTTGCTTTTCTATGGCCCTCGGGACATAACGCGATAGGATCTGTCAGTGTTCCAAGGAGTTGCAAAATACACACAATTCAGAGAAATAATAAAGCTGAAGTTCTACCTTCAAAGCCGATTTCATATCGCGTTCTCCGTTACGATAAAGTTAAATATTACACAGAGAACTGCAGACGAACTATTGTCTACAAACAAGTCGTTCATGGCAGTAAGATATTAAATATCGTAAGATATTAGATATCAGACTATTCCAAAGAGGATTACCTATTCTCCGTTTACTTACTAGGTACATTGTATCATAGCACGTCTTTAATTCTCATTCAAAAAGGTATTTCGGTGTTCGGCCTTAGCGAGTATTTTTTTTATTAAAAACTTGTCACACCATGTAATATATCAGTACAAACGTACATAGAATAAAATTATGCTCTAGATACATACACAGAATCATAAAATACCTTTGCACTTTCTTTCCTATTGTATAATTAATAGGAACGAAAGTACAAAGAAGTTGTGGAAGATGTGATGATTCTTATTTTATCGACGGGCCTGTTGGTCTAGTGGTTAGTGACCCTGTCTGCTACCCAACAGGTCGTGGGTTCAATTCCCACCAGGTGTCGGGGTGTTTTATCTATATAAGTATGTATTTACAAAAAAAGTATATATTTTATAGTATCAGTTGTCTGGTTTCCATAGTACAGGCTCTGCCTAGTTTGGGATCAGATGACCGTGTGTGAATTGTCCCAGGATATTATTATTATTATTTAAATATTTATCACGGTTATACCCGGTCAGTTTAAGCGCAGCAACACTTCCACCCCTGGAGCATATAGCTCTAGCAACTCCTATCTGGACGGCCAATTAAGGCAAGCCAGATCTGAGAGTCCTGCCCCCTTCGGTTTTCACTCAGCCGACGAAGACACGCCGAGGTGGGGCCCTGACCGACTCTCTGGAGCACTCGGGTCCGTGGTGTCGTTACGCACCAACAGCTCGCCACAAAATGCCCTGCGGGCTTATTATTATTATTATTATCTGTTTAAATATCGTAAAATAAATAAATGTTAGAAACAAAAGATCAGCGGGGCTATTACGTATCTCGTTTGACAACTAAAATGATGATCACCAAAGCTAAGTGGCTATCAAATAACTGTCAAATTATGCATTCGGTATTGCTTATTTTTATATATATTTACTAGCTGACCCGCGCAGCTCTGCCCGCGCTTTTATTACATTTTGCCCCCCTTTTATCTCTCCTCCCTTGATTTATTTCTCTCTCCATCTCTCTCTCTTATAAGAAAATTCTAATTCTATGCTCTCCCTTTCTCTCTCCCCCTCCCGCTTCGGTCCCCGTCACACACTCTTCCTCTCCCCGTTGTCCTCTCTCTTAACCCCCTCCCCCTCTCTCGTCTCACACCTTGCTTCTTCCCCTTACTCCACCCTTGCTCTACCTTAATCCCCTATCCCTCACCACATCACCCCCTCCCCGAATCCCCTCTCCCTCTCTCTCCTCTCTTACACCCTCCTCTCGTTTTATATATCCTCGTCAATCATGGTATCTGGGATTCTTACCCACTTAAACCCCTGCGGCTGTCGCATCGCCACATAAGAGGGGGGACCCGGGCCCTCCAGTGGGATCTCAGTGCGCATTATAGCCCCCGGAAACCTGGCAACGTGATCTCGGGGACGGGGCTCGCAACCCCGTCACCGTCCTCCTCGGAGTCGCCGCCGTCACCCATCTATGTAATGATCTCGCCTAACGTTGCTTAACCTAGCGGCATGAAATATACTTTACGACGTATTCTCAGACCTACCCGATATGCACACAAAATTTCATACAAATAGGTTCACCCATCTATTTAATGAACTTGCCTTATGTTGCTTAACCTTAACCTAGCGGTATGAACAACGTTCACAGCTTTTTTGTCAATGGTGTAAATGTTAGTGAAGTTTAAATTCATGGTAACAACAATTTATTAATAGTTAATTATTTCTCATAAAAAGTAAAGGATAAAAAATGGTTATTGTGGGTATAAACATTATACAATCGCATACTTTTTTATAGACCTTGTTAAGGTATAATAACTTGGGTGTATCAAGTCTAGAATGAACAGGCAAGGTGTACAATACTAGTACATTATTTTGATCTGTCTCGTAGGGTTCAGCCAGCGTTTGCAATGTAAGCGCAAAAAAATGTGTTTATTTACGACATAACATTATCCTTGGGGGCGCTGCAGCTGTGAAGTTGAGATTTAGACGAATCGTTGGAGATATTTTTTTGTGATGTACCTAGGTACTTTCGTGGTACGAACGGTGTACCACATTTAGGACGATAAACGCTAGCACGAGCTGGCCCTAAATGCATGCGGACGGGGTAAGCGCACGTAGGTAACCGTAGGACGTTCAAACCATTTTGTTTGTAAACTGGTACAAAGTTCGTTTCCGCGATAATACATTGAGCTATAATGTACCTACTGAAGTATAATGTACTGAAGTATTTTTGATTAATTTCGGATGCTGCCTTTCTCTTGTCACTGACTTATAGTTTAGCGGCAAATGGCATGAAAAGATGTAAAACACCTCGAATTTCTTGAAAACTTTATTTTCATAGATTTAGGATTTTTCTTCTATCTTTGGTTTTTTATTATACTTTTGCTGTCTATGCTTGGGATAGACAGCAAAAGTATCCACTAGGCTATAAAATACCTACAAATTAAAAAGTTCCTCCAAATGTTCTTTGTTAAAAGGTTTGGGGGGATATTCAACTTGGTCGCATAATGTCGATAAAAAGTAGAGATGGCTAAATGACAAGTGATGAGCACCGTAGCACACCGGAGGTTGATATCCACCGAAAGCTATACGTTAAAACCAATGTTAACACACTTTCGGTTGACATCAAAGTTCGGTGGCCAACTGAAGCTTGATAGTCACTTGGGTGGTTAAAGATACGCAATAGCCCTGCATATCCCCAAGATGCCTGTTAAACGTTGGGATTTTAGCAACCACCCCCAAGGGTCTCCCACTTGGGGGTGGTTGCCATAACTTTGTTCAGCAGTGAACGTCTTCTGGCTGATCATGATGATGATAATTTCTTGTTTATTATCTTAATTTATTTTCTTGTAAGTAGGTATATTAATATCAGTTTGCTAATGGAGTTTAGATGAATTTAATAGTCAACCGTGAATTCGTCTCTACATGCATTGATTCCATTCTGGCTAGTAAATAAGCATCCCAAAGTATAAACGAAGCCCAAGTCAAAAGATTTTATTAAAGTTGTGAAAGAGCCCGCGGCATTCATGCGGCTTGCCGGCCAAACTGTGCAGTTCAATCCCCAAGTAAATACTCTTGCGAATCCGCACACCATCCATTCCCTGTACTGCATCAATACCTAATACACGTCGGGCCAAGTGAACGGCGTACACCTTCGCGATATAAAGTCTCTTGGGGTGGCCTTTTCACTCATACGCAAGTGTACGCTACGCGGAAGTGGTACGCAGGAGACAAAGACTTTTTTTGTGTGTGCACACGGAAGTGTTAGTTGTTACGCCAAGGTAATATTTCTCTTTGTAACATTATGTCATGTTCAGTTATGTGTTGATTTTTTTAGGCAAAAACCACGATTAGAAATTTTGTAAGCAACACGCCTGCCTATTGACAGTTCCACTAGTCGCTCAAGACGTTCATGAATTCGATATTTTACCAGCTACAGTGCCTAGTTCTTAGGTTTGTTGAGCCTGTTTGACTAGCTACAGTGCTCGGATCACAACAATGCTTACATTTCTGCTTGGTAGTAGAATATCTCATAATGCGTTGATTCATATCCTGACAGATGACCTGAACGGTGTTTTGCATGACAGAACTGCTTAATTATAGTTTAGTGAATGGTATTTTCGATACTTGCTCTGGTTTTTGGTATGTAATATTAGGTACATACAATAGGTCTGGATATAGTTACTTCTTTATTAAAATGGTAGGTTTCTTAACCAAGATCGTTTAGATATGCGGCAGCAGAGTGTAAACATTACTTTGTTCCGGTGGAATAGCCACCGTAGTTGGAGAAATTACTGGACTTAAGAGGGTCTTAGCCGTTGTCCAGAGGCTGACTTCTCGTGCGAACATTAGGTGAACGTCTAATAACTGCACTTAAGTTTGCTAGACCGTCGCTATGTCAAATCGTAGAAGCAATCATCCTAACGAAGATGTTTGATATTTAAAGCGACTCCGGTGAGGGTCGACCAGTTATAAATATGACTAAGCTAGCTACTGGTGGCACAAAACTAAAATAATTATGTAAATAAATGTTATTCTTACCTAACCAGTAGCTATAAAGATCATAACTCAAACTCGGGAACAAACCGGCTCTGACCTCCAACAAAATAATATTACAAAACACAAGATAGTCATCGACATAATGAACAACAGACGCATTGACATTTGGACTTTCTAATTAATACAACACGATGCAAATGGATTCGTGTTCATTCGCGATATCAATACAACCTATATAAGGAGGTGTAGTTCGCTCCGCCGACCAAAGCTAGCTACAGAACCTAAGGTCAACTGTATTGAGGAAAGGTAAGTTTATACAATACTAAACCGGTCCTTCATACTCGTGTCGTAATGGGCTCAGTGAACCAGACTTTAATAAACCTACATTATTGGTGGGTTTTGCTACCTGAGCGAATGTTGCAAGACTTGTTTCATAACTGGTCTAGTAACTAGTCTAGTTACGTTATTTGAAACAGGTTTAATCTCCAGGTTAGGTTATTAGGAAATGATTTCTTCTCAATTTGTTGTTTAATTTGCTGATCGAAGTAGTGCCAGAAAATGCGTGTGTTGTGCCATAAATTTTACTGATTGACGTCGGCTACATTAAACTTTCATCTACAAGGTCGTCGTAAGCCTAAATTAAGCTCTAAAATGTTCGTACCATAGGTTTTAATACCGCAGTGCCTGAAGACGAAGGTTTTTAACCAGTGTGTGTTGCCAGTTAAGATTTCATTGTTTTCCTTTTATTTAATTTATGAAGTTTGTTAGAGAGATTTCATCCTTATAATTGACCCTAACGATCGATGGAATAAAAGTACAGGGTGCAACTTTTAGAGATTTTAGTCGGTTCGATTACCGCGTGCGGCAAGCGAATTTTTAAAAATCATCGAATGCAGTTTTCGTTCTTTAAAAAAATAAAGGAATGTTTTCTTTGAGTAAAATTTTCTATCTACAGTATTAAGAGTACTTCCCCTTCAGGTGGCATTACAAAATTCCACCCTGTATAGCGATAAGCCGTAAATTCATTCGAAACATCGGAAACAATAACATGATAATAAATCGCGATAGAACCGGTTACAAAGTTTTCTTTCAAATATTTAAATAGACCATTTCTCCGATAGATCGCCGAATTTATGAGCTAAGGACTGTAATGAAAAGATTATCCGCTAATATAATTTGGAAAACCCAGTCGTGCCAGTACTATGTACCTTTAAACAATGACAAGCGCACCTTTTTCCAACCTTTTTGTGACACATGTTTGACTCGCAGTTGCTGTAACCTTTGAAATAGTTACAACACCAGGAAGATGTCGCGCCACGTGTTGGCTAAATAAGACTGCAGTATTAAGTATTCTCTCAACCAACCACATCGATTACTCACAGAGCACTCCTTAAACTATCTATTAGGTGTCGCTATATTTAAGGTGCTATCTTTTCGTTAAGTATATGATCCATGGCTTTCGTCTTTATCTTTATTAGTTTTATAAAATTTGTATTGCTATCGGTGAGTTTATAACTTTTCTTGTTACTAGGTCGAGGAACTTCCTGAGTCGGATTTCCCTCCAGGAAGTTTCCTCTGTGCCCTCTCTTAGCACCCACTTTTAACTTAATCGTAATCCACTTATTACTTTTAATATTTCTATCGTGTATTGCTCTCCATATGTTCACAAAGTCAATCTTATTACAATATGAGCCTTATCGGGCTGGAAAGAAGGCACGATCGAAGATGGCTTATATTAGACTAGACTAATCTGTATCCTTGTTTCAGATGAAATTCTTGGGGGTCTTGGCATCCATCTTCTTCGTCATTGCACTCATCCTGTGCACACAGACAGAGGCCAAGACCTTCGTGTCGTCATGTCCTACTGGCCAAGTGAGGGTCAGGGACAAGTGCCTGCCCATCGAGGAGTTGAAGATTGATGATGTGTCTGTCGTTCTAAAAAAAAGTAATATAACTGTTAAAAGTTCAAATGTTTTTGATTTGTGATTTTATCACTATACCTCTAGAGCATATAATGAGGAGATTCGCCGAAGAACCAAGGTCACCGATATTGCTCTTAGTATATGCAAGTTGAAGTGACAATATGGCAGGCCATATCGTTCGATGAACCGATAACCGATGGGAAAGAAAGGTTTTCGGTTCGAAGCGTAGGCAGGCCTCCCACTAGGTGGACAGACGACATTGTGCACGTCGCAGTTAACTGGTGAATGCAAATCGCCAATTGTCGTTCATTGTGGCGTTCTAAGGGGTAGACCTATGTTGAGCAGTGGATGTCTTCCGGCTGGTGATGACGATGATGATGATTATAGAAACCTGATTTAGTTGCTCCGCAATTAATCGAAAAGTGTCTATGCCCATGTCCTCCAGTAGGAGTAGGTATTATTTTCTCTGGCATTTGTGTTTCAAATCAATAAAAAAATCCTGTTTATAAAAGTATACAAGTAAGTAGTACACAATCGCAATAAGCATGGAAAGTCGGTTCTCTTATACGTATACTAGCAATTCCCTGCGGCTACGCCCGCTATTTTTTTCCTACCATATTTAACCCGTTCAGGAGAAGAATTTTTAAAAACCCTTTCTTAGTGGAAGCTTACATCATAAGGAGAACCTACTGTCCAAATTTCAGCTTTCTAGGTCCAGCGGTTGGGCCTATGCGTTGATGAATCAGTCAGTCAGTCAGGATAAATAATTTTATATGTAACTAGCAATTCCCTGCTGCTACGCCCGCAATTTTTTTTCCAGCCGCATTTAACCCCTTTAGGAGTGACATTTTCAAAAACCCTTTCTTAGTGGATGCTTGTGTCATAAGAAGAACCTACTGTCCAAATTTCAGCTTTCTAGGTCCAGCGGTTTGGCCTATGCGTTGATGAATCAGTCAGTCAGGACAAGTAATTTTTTATGTAATAGATAGATTTTAAACATTAAGATGAAATGGAAATTATAATGCTAGGTTTGAATACAAAAATAAACAATAATATTATTAGTTGGATAGATATAGCAAACAATTAATACACGTCGTCCCTACGATCTGTAATACCAACTATGATTGAAGAATCTGTTATGATCGTGAACCACGAAGACGATTTGTCAAGTCTCTATCAGCTGTTTTTGTGTCTCAAGAAATCTTAGACACGCAATATTTTATTATTTTTGTCATATTAATATTTAGGCCATATGATAGTCCACTACGCTGGCCAAGTGCGGGTTGGCGGACTTCACACGTCATTCGAAAGCTAGTTAGGCTTTCTCAGACGTGTTTCCACACGATATTTTCCTTCACCGAAAGCTATTAACAATCGCACAAAGACGATTCGCACATGGTTAATTAAAGAAGTCAGAGGTGCGTAAGTTATTAGCTAGTCTTTGATCGTAATCCCACCAGATGGAAAGCGGATATGCGATCGAAGATGATAAAGCATACTAGCTTCTTAAAAGCCTATTCACTATAGTCCCAAAGGACATAATTCCGGATGTGTTAGCACAAATCGCGTAATCCTCTTCTAACCGTACACTTACAGCCACAATGTAAACCCTTGAGATTAGTTTTCCAATACGCCCCGGGCAGAACCAATTACACTCTAAATGGAACGAACCACGATAGATACGAGCTCCCGGAATTAACATGTTGACACGTGTTAAAGTGAATTAAATATAATGCTAGCGCGTTTTCCTGACAGGGCAAATACCCTGCAGAGTGGTGGAATAAGCTGTTCATCATATTATGTTTATGAAATGAGATATGCGTTTTACTAAATAAAAGCTATCAAGCTAGTGTTTGTCGGCAATCCCATCAGATGGTAGAAGTTAATGCAGTTGTGGATTGAAATCGAACTGGCTGTGTGTGTCGTGGACACATAGGGTGGGGGCTCTGGGCGTTCCAACTAACTTCTTTTTGAAGGCTTCCTCCCAGTCAACAAAAAAAAAAGAAGCGAACTGTCTTATAAATAAATGCTACATAAATATATAAATGCTACTATGGCCTTTACCTATATTACAGACGATTCATGGCGTGTCTGTGAGACCATACACTAGGGTTAGACACACTTCTTCGGAGTCGCTGGACGTTCGGGGTGTGGGCCCTTTGAACGTCCATTGAGTACGGCGACTCCGAGGAGGACGGCGGCGGGGTTGCGACCCCCGTCCCCGTGAGCATCGTGTCAGGTTCCCGGGAGGCTACAATGCGCCCCCGGCGGCGGGCTCAAAGGCAAGGCACTGAGGGGCCCCTGGTGCAGATCCCACCGGAGAGCCCTGGGGTCCCCCCTCTCATGTGCCGATGCGACAGCCGCGGGGGTTTTAGGGGGAAGAATCCCACATACCCCGGTCGAGCCCCACAGCTCCCGGGGATCTTTGGAAGATTTCCCCCGCGTAAAAAAAAAAGGGTTAGACACACTAAACAAGCAAATATGAGAGCGACATAACCTGCAGCAGTGCTGACAAGAGAAGTTTGTGCTGTTGGGTTGAAAATCTCCTTGTTGACATTTGTCTCTTTTCAGCGAGGGTGGTACCAAGCTTCAAGACAAAACTTGGGACCCTCTACCCTGTCCACTTTGCTGGACCTAGCGTCTTTCCCAGTCACCACGATCGATGTTAAAAAGCAACCATGTCACGCTTGATACGTGCCGGGCGTTGACGGGCCCGTTGGTCTAGTTGGCAGACACCCTGCCTGCTAACCGATGGGTCGTGGGTTCGATTCCCGCCAAGTGTCTGGGTGTTGCTTATCTATTTAAGTATGTATTTACAAAAAAAAAGTATATAAGTATTAGTATCAGTTGTCTGGTTTCCATAGTACAGGCTCTGCCTAGTTTGGGATCAGATGACCGTGTGTGGATTGTCCCAAGATATTATTATTATTATTTTTCTTTTTCTTTTTATTTCTCGGCTTTTGCCGGTTTGTCAGACTAATACGGGCCTAAGCCAAGTATTAGTTGGACGCATTTGTATGTGAATAGATAGTTGTCGTTTGTGGTTGTTGTTGTATTAGGTCTGTTTGAGGTTGTGTTGTTAAAGACGGTATGACGTGTTGTGTATCGAGTTGTGTTTCTTTATCATTCGTTAGAAATTTACGAACTATTCTGCATGTGTTCAATATAACCGCTTTCTGTAAAGTCATGTAAGTGTAGGGTGATAAATTAAGAGTTTTTAATGATTGGTGAAGTTGTACGGGGATAACACCTGTAGTCGAAAGAACTACGGGAACTATTGTGACGCTGTTTAGTTGCCACATACTCTTAATTTCAGATTTAAGATCCGTATATTTCGAAAGTTTCTCGCTTATCGTGGTCTGTAGGTTATGTGTGTTTGGTACTGCTATATCAATTATAAATGCTATGCGGTTCTTCTTATCATGTATGGTTATGTCTGGTCTGTTAAAATGTGTGGTTCGATCTGTTAATATAGCACGGTCAAAGTAAAGTCGGTATTGAGCATTCTCTAGAACTGCCTCAGGGGTATATTTATAGTAGGGTACAGGCTTATTTGTGATCAGTTTAAGTTTCAGGGCTAATTTTTGGTGAATGATATTTGCAACTTGGTCGTGTCTATGTTTATAGTCAGTCTGTACAATTGATTTACATGCTCCTGTTATATGTTGTATAGTTTCTGGGCAGCTACTACATTTTCTACAAATATCTGTTGGTAGGTTTGGGGTCTTAATTATATATTTTTGGTAGTTACGTGTCTCTATCGTTTGATCCTGTATGGCTATCATAAAGCCCTCTGTTTCCGGGAAGAGTTCTCCACTTCTCAGCCAGGCGTTCGACGAAAGCTTATCGACATTAGGTTGACTAAGATCGTGGGGATGTCTTCCGTGCAACGATTTACTGGACCACTCATTTAATTTGGACTGTATAGATATTTGGGATTCGTTTTTTTGTATTATTATTATTATACAATCCTTGAAGTGAAGTAGCCTTCTAACATCTCTGAAATAAATAACCCATCATTGAATAGGACACTGTATCAATAGTATTGCAGTGCCAAAAAAGACGATGAAACGACCATGAAACAGATATCAGCATTTAGTGGTCATTTTTTATTACTCCTATCAGCCACTGAAACGCATTGAGTAATTGGGAGACAGATAGCATGTAATAAAGAAATGGACAGGTTATCGCTGGAAACTAAATTGATAGCAGGTGAACACATAGTCATTAGATTGGTCTTAGTAATTAATAGAAACACGAAGATCAGGGTTTGATGACCACCAGGATCTACAGTGGTTTGACCAAATTCAAATTCAAAAATATTTATTTTAAATAGGCTCAACATAACGGGGCCTCAACTGAGAAGATGCGGTAAGAAACTCAGCGGGCTTGTCATTTTTTTACTTTTATTTTGTAACAGTTTTCGTCTTGTTACAATTTGATCAGTGACACTCAGCGACAGTGTGTCCTGTCGTATGAAAGTCAAAACAAGACCCTCGGAGATATTAAATTGTCTTGGAACCCACAACAAATTTAATTAGAAAAGTACAATATGTATACAACACCGTTTTGTACAAGAAACTTCACAGATAGTAACATTTTATCCTAGGATAAATATTTAAATCGTATTGGTAAGATTGGAACACATCCGAAGCTGAGCATCGTAGCGCATTCCTGGCATAAAGGCACCCTGACAGGTGGCACCAAAACTGTTTTTACTTATACTACCAAGGTGGCAAGCAAGCACACAGCCGCCTGATGTTAATTAAGCAGTCACCGCGGCCTATAGACGCTACACGCGCAACACCAGAAAAATTACTATCTAGTGCGTTGCCGACCATTAAGACATTAGTTAATAAACTTTTGTGTCCAGTAATTTCACCAGCTTCAGTACCCTTCACACAGGAACACAGCAATGTTTACAAACTGTTGTTTCATCATCAGCCGGAAGACGTCCACTGCTGAACATAGGCCTCCCTCTTAGAACGCCACTATGAACGACAATTAAATTGGCTATTTGCATACACCGGTTACCTGCGACACGCACAAAAAGTTCTCGAGTGGCGACCCCGAACCGGAAGACGCAGCTTAGGCAGGCCTCCCACTAGGTGGACAGACGACTGCTGTTTGACGACAGAATATCTGACACTGCGGTGGTACCTACCTGGACGGTTCCTTGCACAAGGAATAAACCTACCACCTAGTAAATTCACCACCTACCACCTAGTATTTGCCTTACTTTTAGTCATATCGCGGAATCACTGGTTTTATAATTCCTACTTTAGTACTTAGTTAGGTAATATTTTAGTGAAATATTAAAATAGAGCACACAACATATTTTAATATTGTAGCAGTTTCAAAACTATCTACAACTACCGGAGAGGAAATGAAATTCAGACGATGCAGCTACTAAAATGTTTACAAGCTTCGCTTTGAACTGCTCAACATATCAACTTTTAATGAAAGGAAATACTTTTATATTATCACAGTTACACAACCGTCGGTTTTGAACGTGGCGTAGGTTTATATAAAATATGTACTTCAATTGAGTTAATCTTGTGTTGAGTTTGAGACTTACTCAATTCAAGCCAACGGTGGGAAAATTATAAACTTTCTAGTATATACAAAGTACTCTGTGTTATAAACCAAGACGAAAATTGTATCTCTCATTAACATTGTGCATAGAAATGAAACTAATTTTACGGATTATATCGCGGTTTATTTTTGATTTTATTACCCGACGTTTCGAATACTTTACAACATTCATGGTCACGGGCGGACTGAGGTGGTAGCTGTCCATATGTCATAGTTGTCTTAGGGTATCCTCAGGTCTTCTAGTTATTATTGTTAGTCCGAACTACGCAGAAAGAGCTTACAGTATCTTGAGGTCTTGCAGTGGAATGCTTGTCTTTGGATTTGACTATGTTTATCACGAGATCCCAAGCCGCTGGTAGCACCCAGCCATCACCTCTATTGAAATTTAGATGCTTTTTAATTTCAATAGCCTCACGAATCATCCTTGGTAGGTAGCGCTGTTCTTTTGCGAGGATTTGTGGTTTGTCAAATCTAATATATTGGCGGGTGCGATCCTGTACATGTTCACAGACTGCAGACTTCACTTCACACTTCAATTTTATGAAAAAAAAGAACATGGCCTCCATCGATTATAGTCGATGATTTTGCCAACGACAGAGTGCAGACTTCGTATAGCGTCGATGTTTAAGGCGATGTCCAAACTAAACGCGATGACGCGATCATCGCGCGAACGAACGACGCGACCATCGCGCGATGACTGACGAATGTACTGGCTTCGCGCGACCGCCAGTTAGGACACTCGTTCGACGTCCATGTGATTGAGATTTCATCGCGCGATGGTCGCATCGTTCGTTCGCGTGACGATCGCGTGATCGCGTTTAGTTAGGACATCACCTAACGATAGCACTATTGGCTTGTCATTTTATGCCTTTTCTAAACATTGTTTATCTTGTTACAATTGGATCAACATTAGCGATAGTGTGTCCTGCCGTTCGAAACGTTTCGTGCCGTTGAACAAAGGCCTTCCTTAGAAGGGAGGGATTGCTATAATCCCCACGCTAGGCAGGCGTCCTGGAGATCGCAGTATAGGTGGTACGTAATACAATAGAAAGATGCTGCTGCCCGTCTTCTTGTTTTCCCTTAGTCGCCTCTTACGGACACCGAACGGGAGGAGATGGGAGGGTGCTATTCTTACCCGGACACCCCACGGTCTATCCACGGTCTATCATAATGAGCTAACATTATAACCAGTGCGTCACCAAATCGTCAATAAACCTCAACCCACTCAAGAGAACCATTCAACCTCAAAAGAAAAAGCTATCAAATCTCATTAAGATGCTATCGTTGTTTACCAAACAGCTCAAGGCCTCACAGGATGGCCAAATAAATACAACTTTGTGTGGAGTTTCCACTTGTTTATTGACTTGCCGCTGCCTTAGCATACTAAGCAGCCAATATAAGGTTTGCAGAACTCGATTTGAATCAAATACGTACCTATAGATATAAATTGATACGTTCTGATTTTTAGATATGTATTATGATAAGTTCATGTGCAACACAACTATGTTTTACGATTGGCGATTACCCGTTAGCTTTCCTTCTTGTTTCAAACAGAACTTTGACTGAAGCCCACGGTTCTGTCAAATCCTCCAGACACTAATACACCAGCCAAAATCTTTTGTTTTATACTACCAAGGTGGCAAGCAAGCGTGCGGCCCGCCTGATGGTCAGCAGCCACCGCAGCCTATAGACGCTAGCAACACCAGAAGAATAATAATAATAATATCTTGGGACAATTCACACACGGCCATCTGATCCCAAACTAGGCAGAGCCTGCTATGGAAACCAGACAACTGATACTAATACTTATATATTTTTTTTGGAAATACATACTTAAATAGATAAATAACACCCAGACACTTGGTGGGAATCGAACCCACGACCAATCGGTTAGCGGACAGGGTGTGTAACCACTAGACAACGGGCCCGTCAAATCACTACTGAGTTGCCAAACTTTAAGACATTAGATATTATAATTTCACCAGCTACAGTGCCTTTCACGCCGGAACATAGCAATGTTGCTTGGCGGCAGAATATCTGACACTGCGGTGGTACCTACCTGGCGGTTCCTTGTACAAGGAACCTACCACCTAGTAAACTAATAAACCACAGAGAACCAAGGTACAATGATTACGTTTTAGTCCCCCTTGTACTAAAGAGAGATCCGATCTGCGTGTCTGAGACATCGTAACTTCCAAACGAATAAACAGATTTGAATGAGTTTATTGTATTTGAATCAGGTTTAATCAAACCGATTCTTGTTTGATCAATATTTATCTGTTTAATATGAGTATATTTATCAGTTTAAAATTAACTATTACAGTTCCTCCTCCCAATACAAATGTTGCCTGGAAGAGATCACTACTAGTGATAAGGCCGCCCATTGTACATTTGCTGTATTTTTATGGTTTTGTTACGTTTTATGTTGGTTGTACAATAAAGTGCTATCTATCTATGTATGAGTTAATTACCAGCATAACAAAAATAAGCGACACGTTAATCCAATGGTAAGGGACTTCTACTTTATGGTACAAATGTGATACCTACTGATATAATGAATTATAGAATGAAATGTGAGAGTAACATTTAAGTAGTCCCGAATACTGCGAGTTCCCGAATTTCGTTTACTTAAAAAGTTAATGTAGGAATGCGGTCCAGAAAGTCTTGTAAGGGACCCAAGAGGCTTTCAGAAAGGTACACAAACAGAGTTTGCGACCGGGCATCACTTGAACACATGAATCTCCAGACATAAGTAAATGAAACACAAATACACAATTCACAATAATATTTTATTTAGGAAGATCTTTTGTTTATCTTCCTTCGCTTACGGTTGAAGTTCGTTTTAAATGCTTCGTATTTTATTTATTTATTTAACCTTGTGATACGAAAATGAGACGTTCGCCTCATGGTAAGCGACTTGCCTGCCTATAGACAGCCGCTTATCACCCGAAAGATTATAAACTGTCCTGTGTCTAGTAATTTCATCAGTTACATCACACTGCTGTCTGACACCGGCTTGAGGAAGTAAGTAGCACGATGATGACACGATTTGTGTCGTATCAAACATATGACAACACAGTGTTAAAAACCTCGTGTCCGATCCGTGAGGGTCTTATTCAGAGTAGGTATCAATACAAATACATACATGTACGTAACCTATTCCTAATTTGTACCAGAAATATAAGATCTGATTCATTTTTCGGGAACAATATAAGTAGAAAAAAAAGTGAGGTGTCTTATGGACACCCGCTTAGAACGGAGTTCCCTGTCTCTCTAGCACCCTCCTCTCGCTCTCCCCCTCCCTGCATACCCCGGTTATCTATACTTATAATAAAACTGTAAGAGGTCCAATTCTGTACATTGAAGATATTTTGAAAATTATATTTGGAGGGCATTCTATAACCGATACTGAGGCCAAAAATGTAATTTTTTTAATTTTTGTCTGTCTGTCTGTCTGTCTGTCTGTCTGTCTGTCTGTCTGTCTGTCTGTATCACGGCTGAGCATCACGCCGAAACTACTGAATGGATTCAAATGAAACTTGGCATGATTTGAGATCATCCCATGAGGTAGGACATAGGATACTTTTTATCCTGTAATCTAGCACGGTTCTTTTGGGAGAGGGGATTAAAGTCAAAACGGGTACTTGGTTTTACGCTTGGTCCGATTTTATCAATTTTTCTTTATAATATAATAAATATTAGTAAGGGAACACTCATAGAGAGTTGTTATCAAGGTTTTGTAATCGATCGGGTTAAGCAACGTTAGGTAAGGTCATTAAATAGATGGGTGACCGTTTAACGCCATTTGAACTAAACGGGTCCGTACTTCGGAGAGCAAGTAAAAAGTGGGTCCCAGTTTTTAACCGACTATAAAAAAGGAGGTTATGTATTCGATGCGAATGTCTGTTATTAAAAGTTTAGTTAACGTAAAAATAGCGCAGGCGGAGCTGCGTGGGTCAGCTAGTAATATAATAAATATGTCGGATTTTGGTGTCGTTTCTCATTGTTACACTTTTTTCGTTCTAGCCCCTCAGTCGGCAAACATCAGAACGTGCGATAAAGGACTCCGTTCTAAAAATTATATATTCAACAAATGAGATAAATACATTTAATTGTATTGATAAAACGAATAACACCCCCAACCCCCACACGTATTTTTACACACTATATAATTGACCCTATTGGGGGTGAACCGGGGCATGTAGGATTCTTACCGACTAAAACCCCGTGACTGTCGCATCGGCACATGAGAGGGGAACCTGGGCTAGATCTGTGCCAGGTACCCCTCAGTGCCATGCCTTTGAGCCCGCTGCCGTGGGGCGCATTTTGGCCCCTTAGGAACCTGTTACGGTGCTCACACGGACTGGGGTTGCAACCCCACCGCCTCGGATGGATGTCGCCGCCGTCCTCGGATGGATGTCTTGGGCCCACGCCCCAAACGTCTAACAACTCCGTAGGATCAACAAGAGTCCTGCCAACTATATTTGCTAAATGCATCGGTAATTATTTTTCTGGTTAAGACTAATGTTTTATTTTGTGTAATAAAAACAAATTACGAATGGCAGTGAATGGGTGCTCCAAACAATACAACGGGTTACGAAACAAACAATTTTAATTAGGATCACATGAACCCAATCATCAGCTTATCCGACGAGGGTGTTCGTGTTGTTGATTGCGAAGGGATTTCACTAATTAACTGATTTAATTAAGCTTACTTATCATTTTCCATGTACTTATCTAAAGGTGAAATACCACCGATTGTATCCCTTTTTTCGTGTCGTCAGTAATATGTATTATTCTTATTTATTTTCCGCCGCCTATTGTTGCATATCTTATTAATTTGTACATTTTTCTTTTAATACTTATCTGTTTTTAGGCACAATGAACAGTTATCTATCTATTTTATTTAATGCGAACTAGTTCTTCGCATGTTCCTATCAGATTTTGTGTGGCAAGCAAGCATACGGCCTACCTGACGGTACACCGCATCATATAGACGCCCGAAGAATCATTCGCGCGTTGCCTGACCTGACATTAGATATTAAGTCTTTGTGTCCGGTAATTTCACCAGCTACAGTGTCCTTCACACCGGAACACAGAAATGTTTACACACTATTGTTTGGCGGCAGAATATCTGACACTGCGGTGGCACCTACCTGGACGGAATTCTGTAAAGATACACATACAACTACTTTTACTTTCTGTTATACCATTTAGAGATGAATAGTAAGTACATTTTTCAAGCACCGGAAAATAAATCCAATGTCGTTTATTTACTAAAAATCAACTTAAACTAACGCAGCAACTGCAGTAAAATTAACTAAATTCTCTCCCCAAATAAAGTAAGAGAAAAATCATTTCCAGATTCCATTGAAACGTGTTGACGGTACTGTAATTGGATTTTGAGTTCTCTTTGAATGTTTTGTAAGCTGCAAAATTATAATGTGATAAAAAAATGGTAAGTGCTGCTAGAATGATTTGTCTTTGTCTGATTTTTGTGTGCTGTTACAAGCTAGAATGCGGGTACCCCCTCCTATCTCGTGTGTGTGTGTGTGTGTGTGTGTGTGTGTGTGTGTGTGTGTGTGTGTGTGAGAGACATTTTTTTTAACAGAGATGTATTAAAGGCAAGTACTACCTATGTATTTGGCTGTGGTCGTCTTGGACCACAAAAAGCTTGATTAAATTACTGAGCAATCAAGTCTCAGGCGACTGGCGGGCTAACTTTTTCAACCCGGTATTTTTTTTAAAAGTTTAGCTACCTATATGTAGGATATTTTCGGTTTTTAGGACGATAATTGACTGTACGAGCCGAACCGAAATACGTGTGAGCGAGGTATAAGCCCACGTAACGTCTTACAAAAGTTTTTTTTTTAACTGGTCAGGAGTTCATGACCATGACCTTATAAAGGATAATGATACCGATACACCGCCAGTCTTCAGTCTAGGAATGTAAAAAACTATGGATTATATCCGCAAACTTCACAATAACATGAAAATAATTAATGTTTATACAACCCCTGTTAATTAAAAACGTTGAAACTCAATACCTACTGGCAAAATCTAAATTACTATCGACGTAGAAACCTTTGTTGTGTAACCAATTATAACTTTTAGCGAGCTTAAAACAAAACTAAATATGATACCGGTATAAATTGCAAAATAAAAAAAAAACTGCAATAAATTTATTTCAAGTATATCATAGAAACAGATTTTAATCAAAAAAAGATAAAAGCATTATCACGAATAAACCAGTTATCGGTCTATTCGTTTGAGAACTGCCACAGACATCTGGATTATTTCAATTCTTTTTTAACCGACTTCAAAAAAAGGAGGAGGTTATCAATTCGGTTGTATGTTTTTTTTTTTTTTTTTTTTTTTTTTTTTATGTTTGTTACCTCAGAACTCTGTCGTTTACGAACCGATTTGGAAAATTATTTTTTTAATTGAAAGGATATGCTTCCAGATTGGTCCCATTTTTTTCAAAATCAAGTTCTGATGATGGGAACCATGAGTAACTGAGGGAACTCCTTAAATATTATAGACATACATATAGCGTTTTTGGTATTTTTAGAAACTAGTCAAGCATTTTCATTCAGAAAGTGTCATTTGGTGAAGTGGATCTGATGAAGAAGGCCATAGATGGCCACCGGAACTCTGTAACAATCCATCCTATCCTAGCCGTGCCTACTAATCGTAGAACTACCGAATTTGGACTCGATGGATAGTTCTCGACGAGTAGTTAGTTGCTAGAAAAATGGAGATCAGGGTCTGATGGTGGAGCAGGAAGGTTGTCACGGGATCTCTGCACCAATAAACGTAGATCCGCCGAGTTTGGGCTCGTTGGGTAGCTCTTGATGAGTAGTTGCTAGAAAAATGGTGATCAGCGTCTGACGATGGAGCAAGAAGGTCGTCACGGGATCTCGGCACCAATATACATAGACCCACCGAGTTTGGGTTCGTTGGATAGCTCTCGACGAGTAGTTGCTAGAAAAATGGAGATCAGGGTCTGATGATGGAGCAGGAAGGTCGTCATGGGATCACTGCACCAATAAACGTAGATCTGCCGAGTTTGGGCTCGTTGGGTAGCTCTCGATGAGTAGTTGCTAGAACAATGGTGATCAAGGTCTGATAATGGAGCAGGAAGGTCGTCACGGTATCTCGGCACCAACAAACGTAGACCTACCGAATTTGGACTCGTTGGATAGTTCTCGACGAGTAGTTGCTAGAAAAATGGAGATCAGGGTCTGATGATGGAGCAGGAAGGTCGTCATGGGATCACTGCACCAATAAACGTAGATCTGCCGAGTTTGGGCTCGTTGGGTAGCTCTCGATGAGTAGTTGCTAGAAAAATGGTGATCAGTGTCTGACGATGGAGCAAGAAGGTGGACACGGGTTCTCGGCACAAATAAATGTAGACCCACCGAGCTTGCAGTCCATGGTTCTCGAGCACTACGAGTATAACACCTAGATATCTTCGGTTTATGGCAATTGGTTAGTTTTATTAAGATATTGTCACATGTACATTTTTTAAAATTTTTGCTTAAGCTTATATTTTAGTGATGGTCCATAGTTGTGTTACGTAGTGGGTGTTTTTAAAATAAATATTAAACTGGCTGTTTGTCAGAATAAAATATAAGTTGTTAAAACTTAACCTAATAATACACCAAGGGAACCACTAAAAAGAATAAAATAAAAATATTTTTTACAAAAAAAAGAACCGCCTTCAAAATGCAACTAAAAAGCCTGAAATAATTTCTAAGAATTAGTGGTTTTTACATCTACATTGTTGGCCTTGAACTACAACATATTATAAATACATATTACTATCGAAGTCGGCGCCTAACGTCTAGCAAATACTTACAAGGGCAGTAGTTACCTAACTGTTTTCCAGTTTGGCGCCGTCTTTGATAGTAATATGTATTTATAATATGTTGTAGTCCAAGTCCAACAATGTCATCTACATTGTAAAAACCACTAATTCTTAGAAATTATTTCAGGCTTTTTAGTTGCATTTTGAAGGCGGTTCTTTTTTTTGTAAAAATTATTTTTATTGTTCTTCTCAGTAGAGAAGAACAATTAAGTGGCTAAAACTGACTGCAATCAGTAGATTGCAGTCAGTTTTAGCCACTTGCAAGTTTTGCCCTTTATGCTTGAGGCTGGCGCTACCGTCTTCAATTCGAGAAACATTATTAATATTTTATTCTCCTGAGAGACTTGGATTACCTATACTCGTATCTGCGTCCTTTTCCCACGTAAAAGTAAGATTAATTTATTACTGCCATACCATACTTTGTTACCAACAAACGAAGTCGTGTACCAATTATTACCAGTGTACACCATTATTATCGTACTATGTAGCATGTGTTTGTATGCTTGCTCGCTTATTTGTCTGCATCTAGTCGGAGCATGACAGGACATGTGAGCTGCATGGATACGAGAACTTCCTGAAGTATTTGCACACGCAACGAGTGGAGTTAGGTACGTGGATGTCGGAAGAAAAATAGGATATTCTATCAAATAAACTTATAACAAAAAAAATGGCTGTTGGCGATACATGGCGATACGAATGGGAGGCCATCGTTCATCGTTCGTCTGTCTGTCTGTTTGACACACCTATATATTTCAGTAACCACATATGTGATCGATCAAAACTTAGGATAGTTTTAAATCTTACTTATTCGATCTTATACCGAATGAAAAAAAAAAGTTTCTTTATTTTCTTTTCAATGGGAGTCGAAATTGGTCATCAAATTTTCAGACTACTATATCGAGTGGGGTATCATATGAAACAGCTTCAGTTGCACACTTATATTTTGGTTTATATCACGTAGTTTTTGGTTTATAATCAAAAATGACAAAATATAAAAACCGCTTCCCCCTCTTATTTCCGAAGTTTGTGGATAAAAAAAAAACTGAAATTATTATATTTAATACAGTCTTTTTATATTTTACAGGAAAAATAAACGGATCTTTCAATATTATAGTGTTTTAGTAGGTAACCCGAAAAAAAACTTTGCCAAACAAACTTAGTTCTGTGGTTTTTTGCTATCAGATGGTTTAATGTATGGCGAATAGTAGTCTGGCTCGCACTTGACAGGTTTTTGATACCATCTACTGCTAGATCCCAGCGTACATACCGCTAGCCTTTAATGTGTTTTATTTTAGTTTTTTAGGTTTTTTTTTTTAGTTTTTTTATTTTTTTTTATTTAATTACTTAGACATATACAAAACATTCTTATTAATTACAGTGCCACTTAAACCCCTAAGGTTTGTATGTGACACAAAATTCGTTCACGCTTATACAATAAACCACGCCTTTATATAGAACAAACACATACTTACTACATAATATCGAACTACTGTAGTTGATAGTTGGAACTCGTCTTGACCTCTTGACCATGTGTCCTGACATCGTGATCTTTAAGTTAGACTGAGTGAAATTTAACTCCTGGGGCTCTAAATAACGGGCAACTTTCGCTGGACGACTTAGAGGAGGACGGCAGCAGGGTTATCCATCCCCGAGGGCACCGTGATAGGTTTCTCTGAGCCAATAGTGAACCCCCCGGTGGCGGGCTCAGAGCGGTGAACCCAGGTACCCCCTCTTCTCATGTTCCGATGCAACAGCCGCGGGAGTTTTAGTGGGAAAGGATCCCACATACTCCGGTTGATCCCCTGCTGGTTTCTGGGGACCTGTTGTCGGTTTATTGCGGAACTAAAAGGTGAAATGCTATTATCCCGGAGAACGGAACCATCCCCGTAATTCGCAACAGCTTCTATCACACGAGACCTAACGCTAATATAATATTGGGAAAACGACCCCGTTGGGAAAGGGTATGATGTTAACATGTTGGCTTGGCTTAGTAATATTTAACGCATCGCCCACGAACGTGCGCTTAAATCTTCATTCCGTAGTTACTACGCCCGCTTGGGAGCTATGAAACTTTTAATTACCGCAAACGCGTTGGTAAGTTACCCGAGTGCCGACTAGTGACTAACCCCACTCGTAACTGCTAAACAACCACCGCCGAACTTGGCGAAAGTAATAATTGTTGTAGCAAATTGTTTTTGTAGGAATGTTGGGGAAACGTAATTGATAGTTGATGAACTTTATTAAGTTATAAAAAGTAACTAGTAGTAATAAATAGTATGGAAACACTCAATGCCGTGGGTGAGCTAGTCGTTTTAGACTACGACCAATACGAGTATAACTTGATCAGCGTGAAACTAGTTTCATCAAAATAAACACTTATTCACTTGAATGATAAACAAATACATGAAGAAGAAGAAGAAATACATTAAGAAGATGAAGAAGAAGAAATACATGACTACAATACTGGTATTACAATTTTGCCGACATAAATAGCACACAGAATTGTCAAAACCAACGCCGGCCCAGACGTGGGGCCGCCATCATTATCCTACATACCAGTGTTGCCAACCTAAAAATTAATACCAGAATACAAAATCATGACACTAGGCTTTCCGAGTTTCCCGAATATTATAGGTTAATAAATTAAAATATTCTCTTTTTACCTAAAGACAACTGCAGTCAGACCGGGGGTGTCGAGCTAGGTTAAGATAATGGACTGATAAGGGTCCATAAACGGGGTTATGGTGGTGGTGCAAAATAGATAATCAATTCTGAAAAATGAAAAATAGATAACGGACGATTAAATGTAATTATTTCGACTCTCGGAGCCGTTTATGCTTACTTTAATTAATGAAGTAAGAGATAATCGATATCTCTACTCACTATTAGAGTAAATGTATGTAGTAAATGTATTAATTAACTAATCCGATTTCAAGAACTAGATTAATGATAATGATCATTAAATCTAATTGACATTTGTGAGTGCGGTGTTCTGTAAGTCAAATAATTTTACTATCTACAGTGCCATTCACACCGGGAAACAGCGATGTTTACACTACTACTTGGCGAAATCTAGCACTGCGGTGACCTGGGGCCTTACCGTGAACTCTTATAGCAGGGCAGTTTAACACGAAAAGTGACCTGTCTTACAAATTTGTACCATGAGCGCACTAATTATCGTGATCTTTACGTGACAATAATATTGTCAAGTTACCATTAATGTCTCAGATTTATCCGGTTCCAACCAGAAAAATCTGAGACAATTTTCGTACACACGATCGATAAAACTGCACAAACGGTCTGCGCAGTCAAATCGCTACGTTATATCGTTGTCGTGTGTACCGGGCATATTCGATAAATGCGATAAATCGTTGCGATCGCGTTTGCACAGTTTTTTCGTAGTGTGTGGACGGAAGTTGGAGCAATCGTTCAGTTCGTTCGCAACCCTTTCTGTAGGTGCGGATGACATGTTTCTCGTCTGAGTTTCAGCTGGGAAGGAACTGACGATCGACGCAGGTATCGTAGACGTGTAGACACTCCAAGGGCGTTCGATTGACTGCGCAAACGGTATGCGCAGTCAGATCGCTACGTTATATCGTTGTCGTGTGTACCGGGCATTACCTGTTTGAGTGACGTAATAGCTGGGTAGCTGGGTGCTAGTTAGTGCTATAAGAGTTCATGGTAAGGACCTAGGTTCCTTTACTATCTACCAATGATACTTCTGACAGGGTCTCCTTCATTAAGGGGGCGATCCATTTGCGAACCGGCGAGCCAACGGTGTAAATCGTTGGCTCGCCGGCTCGTTGGCTTTCGTTGGTGATCCATTGGCGAGCAAAACAGTCTATTCTCAATGTTGGTGAAGTCATGGCGTGCTCCACGACGGCTACGACGACGACTTTGTTATTTGGGTATACTGCTACATCAGGAGAAAGACCAAAAAAGAAGAAGAAAAGACGCAATAAAGTGGGGGTAAAAGTTGGTTGCAAGAAAGACAACGCTGGTCCCATTCCAATTTACTGAGCTTATTGTTGAACCAAATGACTAGGTACTGATATTATTTGAGGATGTCCGAGGAAGTGTTTATGGAGCTGCAGTGTAAAGTGTCCCCTCTAATAGATAAATAAGATACAATTTACGCGTGCGGTCGCCACCAAGATCAAAAAAGACTGTTGGCTCGCCAGCTCGACTGATCCACTGGCGGATTTTTTGCCCGCGGGCTGAGAATTTCAAGCATGCATAAGAGCCAGCGAGCAAATCCGCCGGTTTTTAAGTCCGCAGACTTATTGCTCTATTGGCGGTTTAGACCCTTGGCTCGCAAGTTCGTTGGCGTGGTTTTGCTCGCAAATGGATCACCGCCTTTATGTTATCTATCTATCTATACTATAATAAAACTCACTGTCTTATTAATAAAAATCGCTCATTTTTCTCTTACTCCAAAGTTACATCGGAAGTAGTTAATTCTAGACTAGTCACGGAGTAGCTACGTCTTAATAACGGTATTAATAAATACGAAGTAGGTTCGGACTAACAATACAATTCTTACACTGAGACTAAGGTGTATGTTATGGCAACCCACTGAAATTAAAAGTAAAAAAAATGAACAAAATGACTAAAAAGACACTGGCAGTTAGGTAAATTTTGATATTTGACACTTTTATTTGACAATCACAACTTTCACTCTATATTTATCTTACATCATAATATTCTATATTTCTCTTACATCATAATATTCTGTATTTCTCTTGTTGAATTCAAGATAGTGGTTTTAGAATTTGTGTTTTTTTTATTAGCAGAATATTATCTATAAATCAAGAAAGTATATAACAAGTAGGCCTGGGATCTAGCCTGTTACACACCGTCCCTAACAAGAAACTACAGTGCACCTCAAAAAACGCGTGTAAGAGCAGAAACCACGGTGGGCCTCAAGCACGAGCCGGCGCGTGTAATGCAAAACTTGCTGACAATGCAACCTATCCAAGAACAGAAGGGCTATTGTATGGACGCATCCAGCATGTGTACCGAAAACCAGCTGACGGCGCACAACTAGATCCATTGTATGGACCCATAGCGACGGAATCGGCTCTTCACTTAGCTTCTAACATCGAAGCGGTCACTACATATTTAAATTAGATATTAAAAATGTAATTTAAATTAATAAAAATTAGTTTTAAAATCTGTTCTAAGTTATTTCTGAATCATCCGGCTGTAGCCTACATAACTAGCCTAATAGTTTAGTTTATTGAGATAGTTTATTTACCTCTCCACGAGCCCAAGTCCTTTTTGCAGCTAAAACTTTCAAGTGAGGTGGTATAACAGTGGCGTGCACTGAAAGCAGGCAAAAATAACTGCAAGTTGTTTATGCTGTATGCTATTTGTTCCTGTTCCAGCACAAATATCCTTAAATTAACCAATATTACCAACATATCCATTTACATTAAAAAAAATTACGTTAATTCACATCCAAACTAAGATTTTTTTAAATTAAGACTGTTTCGAGAAATCCTAGGGTAGGCAAACTATTTTTGTCAGTATGGAGCCGCTGAATAAACTTATTAACGTTCTCAAATGCAAATTAATATGTCTATAGTATTTGCTTGCTTATGGATATTTGAAATGGTATAATAACATACTTAAAATAGGTGAAACTAGCCGAATACATTTTTTTGCCTACCCTCTGTGCACGCCACATAAAGCCTACTGCATCTCCAGCCAAATCATTCTACCATTTCAGTAATGTAATATGCAGTTGAGCGTGTAAATCTATATTTATATTTAAACTCGTCTTCAAGGTCTTCAAAAGGGATATTGCGAGGTTTATACAATTAGGTTATGTTTAGTATATATAATTATCTCAATGGAAGTTAGAAATACAATACAAATCTATGCTTACTCAAACGTTAAACCATGGGGCTCCGCGGAGTAACTTTTACTCCGGGACTACATTTTGATTAGTTAACTCCGTCCTTACTACTAGTTTATTAATACCATAATTGCCTAATCTTTGCGTAAGTCTTGGAGTAAAGTTGTTCTGACGCTAATCATAATTTATTAATAAGGCTGTTTCAGCCTTATTTTTCTGTACATTGAATATTTTTCCAAAATTTCTATGTGGGCTATACTATCGACATAGAGGCCAAATCAATTTTTTTTGGAATTATTGTCTGTGTCTGTCTGTCTGTCGTTCTGTTTGTCCAGGTATCATTTGAAAACCCGTGGATGGATTTTGATAAGACTTTCACTGATATGTTGTGTAGAAGTCAAGGTATAAATTGGTATATAAAACATCACGCTATGTTTCATACGGGCTAAGCAGTGAAACATTACTTGCACATATTACCACGTAATTTCCTTTATATGTGGATAGGATAATTATAGACTGATCAGTTAATCATTAAGATATGTATTATTATGCTGTATACAATAGGGACTGAGCAGACATTTAGTTTGCATAAGATATGTAAGGGGTAAGCTGGTCCGGTCCACCCAGGACATTTTCATTAGATTTCTGTATTGTTCTAAGTACTTTTCTGATAGCAATATCACATTATATCTTTGAAAGGTTAAAATCTGTAAATCCCGAGCGAGTCCAAACTAGATTAGGAAAGAAATAGGCAAGGGAAAAATACCATTTCATTTCATTTAAAAGCCAGCGGTCTGTGTTTAGTCCAGGTAGTGTATAATAGGTATTGCATTACAATCGCAACAATAAATTATGCGAATAACTTAGAAATTTCATTATCGAATATGATTAGACAGTAATTTACGATGTTAGCGTGATTTACATTATGAACAGCGCCATCTATCGGTGAAATTGAACATACAATCACTATACAACTAATCTATTTCAATCATCGATATAATGATTTAAATAAAATAAAGTCGTGTTAGTTACACTATTTATAACTCAAGAACGGCCTAACCGATTCGGATGAAAAGGTAGGGAGGTAGCTTAGAACCAGGAAACGGACATAGGATACTTTTTATCCCGGTAGGTTAAGGTTAAGCAACGTTAGGTAAGGTTATTAAATAGATGGGTGAACCGATTTGTATGAAATTTTGTGTGCATATCGGGTAGGTCTGAGAATAGGCCGTAAAGTATTATATTTCATGCCATTAGGTTAAGGTTAAGCAACATAAGGAAAGGTCATTAAATAGATGGGTGAACCGATATGTATGAAATTTTGTGTGCATATCGGGAAGGTCTGTGTTTAATGCCGCTGATACCATGATTGACGAGGATATATAGAACGAGAGGAGGGTGCAAGAGAGGAGAAAGAGGGAGAGGGGATTCGAGGAGGGGGTGATGGGTTGAGTAAGGGGGGAGTGAGAAGGAGCCAGTTCGTAGAAGAGAGAGGGGGGGGAGAGTTCAGAGAGGGGACAACAGGGAGAGGAAGAGGGGGAGTGTGACAGAAACCGAAGCGGGAGGGGGAAAGAGAGAGGAGAGAAAGAGCATATAATTAGATTCTTTTTATAAGAGAGAGAGATGTGGAGAGAAATAAATCTAGGGAGGACGGAGAAAAGGGGAGCAAAATGTAATAAAAGCGCGGGCGGAGCTGCACGGGTCAGCTAGTTATAATAATAAACTAATTCGCTTCTAATCAAGGCTTTATCACCACACCACCACCAGGTAGGATCGAAATGTACGACCATTAGAGCAATTTTGTTGTTAAAATTCTGGGTACAAACATCGAACTTGTCACGCAAGCCAAAAACTTAGGTATTACTTTTGATAATTTGCTATGCTTCGAAAACCATGTCAGGTCTTTTTAGAAATTGTTTTTACAGGCTAAAAATTCTTCATATGACTCGCCATTTTCTAACAGAAAAAGCCCGAATCAAGTTGTGCGAGTCCCTAATTTTATCAAGACTCAATTATGGTGATCTTGTATATGGTCCTCGGTTATTGTCTCAATACAGCGAGTGCAAAATGCCTGCTGTCGCTTTTGTTTTAATATTCCTCCGCGTACCCATATTTCCCCGTTTATTAATAATGCCTCTATGCTAAATATGGAATCTCGAAGGCGACTACATCTTGCATCTCTAATGTTTGACAAAATAAAATATAAACACCCGGAATATCTATATAGTAAACTGAAATTCTCTTCTTTTCAGGTGTAGCTCGGTCAACGCGGGCTCTGTTAGCGGCCCATATACACAAGACGGTGGCGTTCAATGGCAGTTTTCACTACCAGGCGACCAAGTGTTGGAATAACTTGCCGCCTCCTATAAGAAATGCTAGTTCAAAATTTACCTTTAAAAAGCAATTAAAATTAGCACTATTGGAACATCAAAACCCAAACCGTGTGTACAGTTTGGTCGTCTAGGTAGCGGTTTCCCCCTTCGGAGTCGCTGGACGCTCGGGGTGTGGGCCCCTTGAGCGTCCATTGAGTACGGCGGCGACTCCGAGGAGGACGGCGGCGGGGTTGCGACCCCCGTCCCCGTGAGCACCGTGTCAGGTTCCCGGGGGGCTACAATGCGCCCCCCGGCGGCGGGCTCAAAGGCAAGGCACTGAGGGGCCCCTGGTGCAGATCCCACCGGAGAGCCCTGGGGCCCCTCTCATGTGCCGATGCGACAGCCGCGGGGGTTTTAGTGGGTAAGAATCCCACATACCCCGGTCGAGCCCCACAGCTCCCGGGGATCTTTCGAAGATTTCCCCCGCGTCAAAAAAAAAAAAAAAGTTAGCGGATTCCCATTAATGAGCCAAATACTTTAATATTAATATTAATTATCTTTTCTAATTCTTCGTCTGGAAATTTTTAATAACTATTACCTTAAATTATTTATTCTATTTTATTTTTATTACATAAATTTATACTTCTCCAAGCGGTAAACATGGTATTACATAAGACATCTGTTCGACTCGCGTCTGTATCGCTGTGCGCGGTCCCGACTATCCTCTGGGCTGTGGCTGAAAATCAGCGCTTGGCTCTTTGAGCAAATACATCGTTGAGCTACCGCCCGTTTGCACCACTGTGACACACACCTTGTTGAAAGTATGACAATTCAAGTGATTGTTTGCGTATTGTATGTTCTTTTAAATAAAAATACTTTTTTTAAATTATCATGTATGTTTGTGTGTCTTTTGATGCAAATAAAAACTTTATCTATCTATCTATCAATCAATTTATCCGAGAATTCTATCCACCCTTCTCTGGAATTGAAGTTACTATTTTCTATTCCAAGTTGAGTCATAGCAAACACTGTTATATTTGGTGATGACTGGAGGAGTGTTGTTCAAATAGAGCCAGCGTTCATTTCAAGAGTTCGTTTCACTCTGAAAATATATTATTTTGATACGATGAAGTTTATTTGATGTGCCAAATACATGATCATTTGATTTACACACATGACAAGTGATAGACGTTTAATATGCGTTTAATATATTTTTATGTAAAATTTTCGGAGCCACTTTGCTTTGCAGGGGCAACCCCTGTGAACTTGAACTAAAATTGAAAGTGCCATTCTTTATCGAACTATGCACGTTGAACCAATTTAAATCCACCTTGCAACCTTTATATATCTAATATATGTACTTACTTTATTTATGATTTATCACAGACAATTGATGTCTACGTTCAATTTCAATGTTCAAACTTGAATTAAACTGCGAAATACAATTAAGTATATTAGCTAATACAAAAATTCCTAAAATTAAAAAAAAAAAACAAAAAAAATTATAGTAAAAAATTCTGTCCACGTGGGATTGTGGCAAAAATGCTAGCAACATTAACTTGCTGGATCGCTATGCCGGAGGGGAGAGCCAGCCCTCGTCATCCGAAAGAGGAGTAGGAGGATTCATAAGTACAAATCAAATGATCTTAATATTTGGTATTATCGAATCCAAATCAATCCAATCCGTACGTCAAAATAAATTAAAATAAATGTCACTCCCAAAACTAACACAATGTAACGACACGTCATATTAAGGTAAAGTCCATCAAGTCTGGCCCAACAAATAGACATAATTTTATGTACATACGCTTAAAATTAGGGGATAAAATTAGGTAGAGTGTGTTTAAAAAAATCTAATTTTATATTATATAAAGATTTATTGATTTCACCAAAGATTCATCGTAAATTTACAACCTGTCCCGACGCACTGGAAATATAATAAACAATAACATTTTATTAGGTCAAGCTTAAGCTGTCAATATTTCCACTCGATAAAAGGTAAAGTTATGTAGGTAGGAACTTCCTTAAAATTAAATAACTACAAAAACTATTGCTTTCTCAGACCACAGAGTACATTATTATGTCTCAGACATTCAAAGAGTTACAAATACTTACCTATATTGTGTAGATAAAGATTTTCTTCAACGCAAAAATATCGTGTTATGGTTTTTGATAAACCTGTGATCTCTTTGTAGGAAGGATAATTCCCAAAGGGCTATAAATTTTCGCCAAAACATTCTTTGATCGCAATCGAAGCGAGAACAGCAGTTTAATCTATGAAAACATTTTTCGATAGATTAATGGCATTTCGAGAACTATCAAGAATCTCTGGTAATTCTAGGCCCAGTTCAGTAATATTGATGACTGTTATACCGACGACTTTGATTTCTATCTAGGTTTAAGAATTTAAACGTACCTATGCTCTTAGTATACGTTTCATAGTACGGCAGAAAATTAAATATTACATTTAAGTATGTAAAAATGCTTGTATGCAAGAAGATTATATACCTACATGTCTAAAGAAGCAAAGTTTGTTCAATAGAATACGTTTTTCATCATTACCATCAGCTGGAAGATGTCCACAACTGAACAAAGGCCTCCTTAAAGCAGGCTCTTTAAGATCGCCATATAGGCGGTACCGGTAGGTAATCCAATAGACAGACCCAACGGAAGGGGATGGGTGGGTGCTATTCTTACCCGGACACCCCACGGGAATGAATCTACGTCTATAAGAATTTATATTTATTTAGATATTTTAAACTCTCAGATTCTATTTACTCTGAGTTTAAACTAGGTCTGGTTTTAGAAACTCTGTCACAGAGAAAGGACTACACTACTCCCGAGACTATACAGGGTATCCTTACACAAATAATAAGACCGGTCGAAGCTGGGGTGGGTCGCTAGTACATAATAATGATAAGCTCGGGTACCGGGGAATGGTGTAATTTGCGACAAACAATAAGAAACTCTTGTGAATTTGTAAAATAAGTTTCCTCCGACTTACCCACGCTTCACATGACAGCCCTGTGCACTGTAGAAATGTGTATTTGCTTTATCAATAAAGTAGGGCCAATTTAATAGATCACATTTGAAATTTCATCAAAATTTAACAACGTAACCTTGTAACGGCGGGCATAAAATAGTTATTACTGCAAGTTGAAGTTGCTATTGCTTAACTTTTTCCAATTACGATTACATATTTATTGTAATAATGACAAAAGAAACAGATAGAATAAAGAAACTGACACATGTCAAATGTATCTATTAAATTGGCCCTACATTAGTGAGATTTGGTATGCAACTAGTGAAGAGATGGGAAACGTTTGATTAAATTAATTATCATTGCTCATTTCTGAGGCTTATTTATTTCTATTGATAATAAAATAATGCGGTTAAATCCACAGGATACTTACATGTGATGAACAATATGAGCCGGTACACTGAAAATTGAAATTGTTACGTTTTTAAAGTAACATAGGTATATCAAAAGCATAATTAAAAATTATTCGAAAAAGTGTTTCATATGCCAGAGGGGATGCGCGCTTTTAATACCGGGCCGTCGGTAAAACACTAACATCTCGGACACCATATTAGTAACATCGTAAACAACAATTTCTTCTAAGACATAGATTTTCATACAATTATAAAAATATTTAAATTGAACGCTCTAGATGTTGATAGCGGGACGGATCCTTGCGGGCCGTAACAAAACTTCGTTTTTGGTAAATGTATTATGTTCTTAAAAATATCAGAGAACATAAGTTGTTGTTTATTATGTTAGTAATATAGTTCTAAGAGGTTTTTAGTGTTTTACCAATGACCCTGTATACCCTCTATTATTAAACACAATTAATATTATCTGTCTATCTGCCCAATGCGGTTGTGTGCACGCAAGAGCTAAGACATCGCACGTTTTTGTGCGAACTCAGTGAATTCTCTCTGTTCTTTTTAACCGACTTCAAAAAAGGAGAAAGTTCTCAATTCGATTGTATATATATAATATTTTTTTACTCATAAAAACCGATAGGACGATAGACGTAGGTACACGACCGGAGAGAGATCAGACGCAGTTCTGACTTAACAAACCACTTGTCCAGCAAGTGACTTCACCCTCTGAACCACGGTGGCCAGTAAGTACTTTGTGATTATATTCAACCTCGTATGGTTATGCAGTGCAAAATAATGGTTTTCTGGCCAAACGGCCAAAGCGGCGGCTTTTACAAAATTAACCATATATGTATGTACAAGGGTGATTTTACAGCGCAAAAGTGCTTGCGCAGAAACAGGTCCCAATACGGTGGGATGGAAGACCAAGACGCCCGGGAGAGACCCGGTGCAAGACCGACTTTTTTACATGCCCATCCGACGCATGGATCATCTTACTGGTGAATGAGATGATTGGCGTGTTTTGTTCGAACCAGTAAGAAGCATCTTCCCGTAGGATTTTAAACCTACGACTTCTGTTTTACAAATCAAACGGTTTTCTGCTGGCAAAACAATATTATTATACCCCCAAGATACTATTACATGTAAAAACGAAGCTGTACATGAAAGGTACGTCACTTTTTATCTTTCGAGAACATTCGTAGCACATCCTGAAAGCCCAGTTATACTGCAATATTTCATGGTCTTAAGTGTCGCTGGGGGCGCGCATAAATCCCTTAAACGGAGCGAAATGTGGCTGGCTCAACGTCCGTCAGTTATATGAAACAACGGTTTGCAAAATTAAATAGATTTTGTGGTAAGTTCAGTTTCAAGGGAAATTCTCTCGCACACATTAAGTATTACCAGTATCTTTAATACTAGGTACTGAAAGTATTACACGTATCTTTAATACTAGGTACTGAAAGTATCACATATCTTTAATACTAGGTACTGAAAGTTGTTGCACTGGTATTTTTTACCCGACTACGGAACGGAGGGAGAGCTATGATTTTAACAAAAATGTTTATATGTATGCATGTTCATCTGTTCCCGCATATCTTCTAATCTACTTAAAATAATTTGACAAGTAGGGTGTCGTTAGAAGCGTCTTGATTGTCCGCTGGTTATAGGCTATATAATATCACATTATTAGACTGCGATTTTATCCGTAGTCGGGTTTTAGTTTTTTAAACTTATTACTTGTTAAACAGGTACTTTGTAAACTAATATACGCGGTTTTGCTGTATGGATGGCTCGGCATGGCATTCGTAAAATTGTAAAATTGTCACGTTTTGTCTGCTTGGCGGCAAAATATTAGACACGCCGGTAGTACCTACCTGGACTGTGCATTGTGTGAGTGACTTACCAGTAAACCAAACTTTACTATATATAATTATATACAATAATTACTTTTACTATTACATATTGTATAAGTACATACCCCAGCTCTACATTTGATCCCAGTACACTGTAATATAAAATACCTCAAATCATCATCAATGCAAAATGCAGTTTACTGGTTAATGGTACAAGGTACAAGCCATACACGAATAAAGAGGCATTTATTGAAAATGATCGAAAATTCACATCCTATATACAAACATAACCCGAAGGATCCTTGGCACTTGCAATCTTAACTGAAGTCCTTGACAGATGCATTAGTGAAGCGGCGTTTTAATCAATACGTCATAATAGTAATCTAGAATCGATAGAATGGCGTGGTATATTTATTGAAATGTTTCTTCACTAGTAGGTACAGTGCATAATGTTGTCTTTTACTTACGCGAATATTACACATTGAAATCAAACTACTTTTACGGATTATATCGCGGTTTATTTAGATTACTATCCCGACGTTTCGAATGCTTTGCAGCACCCATGGTCACGGAAGGACTGAGATGTTGAACGTCCTTATTTCACAATTATGCTGGTGTACCCTCAGATCTTCTTAGTTAATATTGTTGGTACGATCTACGCAGTAAGAGCTTACAGTATCTTGAGGCCGTGCAGTGTTTTGATTGATATTGGATTTAATTATATATATATTACAGGATCCCAAGCCGGTGGTAACACCCAACCATCTTCTCTATTGAAATTAGGATGTTTTTTGATTTCAATTGTCTCACGAATCATCCTAGGTAGGAATCGGTGTTCTTTTGCGAGGATTTGAGGATTATCAAATCTAATATAATGGTGGGTGCGATCCTGAACGTGTTCACATACTGCAGACTTCGTACAGCGTCGGTGTTTCACATCAGCTATGTGTTCTTTAACGCGAGTTTTTATTGCGCGCTTTGTTTGCCCAATGTAGGAGAGTCCTGCAAAACATTCGAAACGTCGGGATAGTAATATTTAAATAAACCGCGATATAATCCGTAAAAGTAGTTTGATTTCAATAGTACAGTGCAGTTCTTTTTGCGTTCCGTACCCGAAGGGTGCCAACGGAACCCTATTACTAAGCTACCGCTGTTCGTCCGTCCATCCGACTGTCCATCTATATCTCATGAACCGTAATAGAGAGTTAAATCCTTCTCAGAGTTTCTATTTCTAGTGCCACTATAACTACAAATACTAATTTTATTGATACTAACTAAAAATGATTTATGGAATAAAAAAAATGATACAAAACCTTTTATGTGCGGGTCCGACTCGCACTTGACCGGTCTTTCTTCTGTGCGCGCTCACGCGGGAAACCTTCGATAGCTCCCCAAGTCTTATGGGGGTTAACTGGGGTGTATGGAATTGTTCCCCACTAAATTATCCGCGACTGTCGCATCGGCACATGAGAGGGGAGTTCTGAGCTCTCCAGTGCCTTTGAGCCCGCCGCCGAGGGGCACATTATAGCCCACCGCGAAGTGCCGGGAACCAGTCTTATGGTGCTCACAGGGGTTGCAACCCCGCCGCCGTCCTCCGCGGGGTCGCCGCTGTACTCAATGGACGTTCTAAGCCACACACCCCGAAAACCTTCAGACACCGGTCTCGGACCCTTCGGCCGGCGAGGCCGAAGGGTCGTACGCATGCGACCTCAACGACGTGCATCACCCCACTGAGTTTCTAGCCGGTTCTTCTCAGTGGGGGCGCGTTGTGAACCGGTGGTAAACTCAGCCCTCTCCTAAGTGACAGCCCAAGCCGAGGCTGTGCCTCCCTGAGGTGCCCTTGAGCTCGTCGCTACTTCTGCCGTTAAGGCTAGAGCGCTTTAAGCGCTCGCCTCCTATTGTCCGGTGAAGCTGTAATGGCCATCTGCGGCCAACAGCGTCTATCATTCCCAAAAAAAAAAAATACCCGAAAACCATACAGTGTATCTAACTTATCTGTGCGACAGACAATAGGGTTTTTCAAACCCGTCAAACTGAACGTAATTTTCTTAGGAAATTTAGTTCCTATATCCACTACCAGCACAGATAACTTGTTATATTGATGGTGATGATGTTACCATTACTTATACCAATAATTAATACTCACTGTTGCTGTACAATTATTGCCGATACACTGAAATAAAGATACAAACATCAGTAAAAAGATATCAGTATGATAGATCTTTAATGTAACTTAATCCAATTCTGCCGTATTGGAACCTAAAATTATTCTACAGCCAACTTTAGTGGTATGGATCGTGATGCGTTTCTGGAAGATGTCAGGAAGATTGACTGGTCTCCTGTTTCAAATGCACAAACTGTGGATGAACAGATTTCTTTGTTTAATTCAATTATTATTGATTTATATGACGTTCATGCACCTCTTCGTGAAATTAAAATCAAACATCTTCCATCACCATGGCTTACAGATAGAGTTAAATCTTTTATGCATAAGAAAGCTATAGCTAAATCTAGATATAAGATGCGTCCTACTGACATTAATAAAGAAAAATATGTCTTGGCACGAAATCGCTGCAATACTGTGTGTAGGAATGCATTGCGCCGTCATGTTCATGATTCTGTTGAGGAGGAGGATCCAGCTAAAGTCTGGAAGTTCCTTCGGTCTTTGGGTATTGGTAAATCACGACAAGATTCCATTTCAAAAAATATAAATATCGATTCTCTCAACATACATTTTTCGTCCGCATCCGATATGGATAACTCGGATAAACTTAATACTTTAAATCACCTTTCTGCATTACCTATACCCGGCCATCCCCCTTTTGTGTTTGATCGATTTACTGAAAGTGATGTTAAGAGCCGTTCTATCAATAACTTCAAACGCCATCGGTTGTGATACTTTAAGTCGAAACATGTTGGTGCCCATCCTTGATTTCATTCTTCCTGTCCTTTGTACCATTCTTAACAATTCTATCTTAAGTAGTGTGTTCCCTGCAGTCTGGAGAGATGCTCAAATAATACCTTTACCTAAAATACCAAACCCTAAGTCCTATTCAGAATATCGTCCTATTTCCATCCTTCCCTTTTTATCTAAAGTGTTAGAGCGTCATGTCCACAGGCAGCTTAGTCTCTATCTCTCTAAAAATAACCTCTTAAATCCTTTCCAATCTGGCTTCCGCCCTGGGCACAGCACGGTTACTGCGCTAGTTAAAATTTCAGATGATATACGGTTTGGTATGGAGAACGGTCAGTTAACTGTGCTAACATTGCTAGATTTTAGCAATGCTTTTAATACCGTAAATTTTGATATACTACTTGCTTTACTTCGCTCAATTAACATATCTCCATCAGTAATAGATTGGTTTCGCAGTTATCTGCATGGTCGTCGGCAGCGTGTTCGTCTGGAAGAGTCTTTCTCTACCTGGTGTAACACTTCTGCTGGCGTTCCACAAGGCGGCGTTTTATCTCCCTTATTATTTGCAATTTTCATAAACACCATATCTCAGCATCTTACTTCTTCCTACCACATATATGCAGACGATCTTCAAATTTATTCCCAGGCCTCACTTACTAATTTGGATATAGCTATAGAAGCTGTAAATCTTGATCTGTGTCGTATTGCTAATTGGAGCAAATCTTATGGACTAAAAGTTAACCCAGTTAAAACACAAGTCATTATTATAGGTAGCTCTCGGATGATCTCTAAGGTGAATTACCAGACACTTCCGCAAATTAATTTGGGTGGTATTGCTGTTCCTTATAGTGATTCCGTCAAGAATCTTGGTGTTAAAATGGACCGGTGTTTTAATTGGGGCCCACAGTTGGATGCCATTAGTCGCAGAATGTTTGCTTCGGCAGCCTCTTTAAAAAGGCTTCGTAATTTTCTACCCACTGCCACTAAAGTTGCGCTTGCATAATCACTTCTTCTCCCTATACTAGATTATGCTGACGTTTGTTATCTGGACGTGACAGAGGATCAATTGAATAAGCTAGAGCGATTGCAAAATTTGTCCATTAGGTTTATATTTGGCTTGCGTAAATTTGACCATATTTCCCAATTCCGTGCAAAACTCAAATGGTTACCCATTCGTCTCCGACGAAATCTTCACATTTTATCTCTTCTCTATAATATATTGTTTAACCCGTCCACCCCCTCTTATCTTAGGGAACGTTTCGATTATTTGTCGAATTCTAGCACCTATAGTCTTAGATCCTTGGAAAACCTTTGTCTTACGATGCCCTTACATAGCAGTTCCTTCTATGACAAATCCTTCACGGTGCAGGCGGTTCGCCTGTGGAATTCCTTGCCCGTTTCTATAAGGCGTGCTTCGTCACTGCCAATTTTCAAAGATCTGGTGAAGAAGTTTTATTTGGCGGAATAAGTTAATCGGTATTTGTGTAATTCTCTTGTTATGTTAGTACGTACTGATTTATGTATGTTTATAATAGTATTATTTGATGTATGTTTATATATTATACTCATATGAATATATATTATTATAGTTTACAACATAAGTGTTTTTATGTGTATTTGTGTTAATGTTATCTATTCATGTCGAGTGCGCGCACCCTCTGCTCTTTGTAACTTCTTTATTTTCCTCTCCATCCAAAGGTTGCCTGGAAGAGATCGCTTTTAGCGATAAGGCCGCCCATTGTTGCATGTTTTATTAATTTGTGTCTTATTCTTTTTGTATCTGTTTGTTTGTGCGCAATAAAGAATTGTCTATCTATCTAACACATACACACGGTTACACATCAAGTTCAACACCCTATGTAACGATAACTGAAATCAATCTTTATTCATAAAAAGTGCAATATTTCCGAGTAGGTACTTGAGCAAGGTAACACTCTTTTGTATACAGGTATGTATTCATCATCATCAGCCCACATCAGTCTACTGCTGAACATGGGCCTCCCCCAAGGCACGCCACTGAGCCCAATATTTGGCTCTCCTCATCCAGTGTCTGCCAACCGCTCTGCGAATATCGTCGTTCCACCTGGTCACAGGGCATCCTACACTACGCTTCCCGATTCGCGGTCTATATTGTGCAATGGATATTTGAAACATACAAGCTGCTTTACTAAGAACAGCTTGTATTATATACTAAATAATACCTACGCTATAGACAACACATAGAAAGGGACGGGACATGCCGTAGAGCACAGACGGCCCGGCTGCACGCTCCGTGTGGGACGAAATAAGAACATATCGCACCCTCTCGAACGATTCGCAGCGTTCAACTTCTAATAGTTCAAAGTCCAAACTGTCTAGGTTGAGGTGTTGTCGTGTGTACCTTATACAAACAATTTTTATTTCACTCACCCCGGCTACACATAGCAATTTGTCACACTGAAAAATAAATGGAGATATCTAAGCTATCTTTAAAGGTAATCTTTTAAACCTTCCTTACCTTCTTTTTAAGCTAATTATAATTAGAACGGTCCATACAAACATTAACGTATTTAGTCTATAAAACTGCCATGCCCAATCACCAGCAATAACAATATTATGCCTTTAATAACAAAGACTGAAGACAAAACATTGAATTACAATATTTTTTAAATTAAACTAGGGACAAGACGAGCATACAGTTCGCTTGATGGTAAACAACACGCACCACCAAGCAGCCCATGGAATGTTTGCAACTTTGCACTGCCGCTCAACACTTAATTATAATAATAATATTTATTTCAGACAAAGTCCATACAGGAACTAAATAAATCTAACTAAAATTAAAACATTTTGCCAAATATGCCGCATCCATCTCTGTAGCATTGGCGACTCCCACCGTTCTGCAAAAATCCTCAGAATAGTGTTGGTGCTGCCGCGGCACGCGTAAGTAATTCTTGGGTGCAGTGATTGCTCCAGATCTATTCAAACCAAAACACACTAGTTCTGTTTAAACACATCTTGCCACAGAATTAAGGACAACAAACAGTCTGTATCTCAACATTCAGATAGTATATCTATATCTAATTGAAACCTGTACATACATCCAATTATACATAAATTTATCCATCCAGCAGGAACTAACTCCACTTTCCCATAACAACATTACACTACGTCTAATGTCTAATATAATAATCGACTTTGACTTAAATGGTCTTCTTATCTTATCTACACTGACCCACTGCTGGGCAAAGGCCTCCCTTCCGTTTTTCCATTCACCCCTATTTCTGGCATTGATTTTTCAATCCCCACAAAACGCCCGCAGCTCATCGCACCATCGTTTCTTTGGTCTACCTCGACGTCGAAATCCCCCAGGGGCCCAATCTGTAGTGACTTTGGCCCAGTTGTTTTCTGGCATGCGGCAAACGTGACCAGCCCAGTCCCATTTCAGTTTGGCCTCTGAGATGATAACGTCGGATATACGTGTGATAGAATGCAGTACTGTATTCCTCACCCGGTCACTGAGCTTAAGCCCTAACATACTGCGTTCCATGGCTCGTTGGTAAACCTTGAGATTGTACTTTTGTGCATTTGTCAAGGACCAAGTCTGGGCACCTACTTAAATGGTATACTTCAAATAAATAATTTCATTTCATTTTAAATACTATGTAATTACTTTAGCTTGGCATTCTTCGTTATCAGTTAACTGTGAACAAAAAAAACATGAATAATACTTCTTACTACTATTGTTTTTTTTTTCCATTCACCAACCTAATAATATGTGATTGTCAAACATTTTTTTATTACTTTTATGTTCTTTCGACGATACTGGTTACGTAGCGTTCGGTTTCGTTGGTTTCCTACGAAGGATAAGTCTAAGTCTTCGTACGAAACTGGTTACGTAGAAAGAAAAAAATCCTTGTACGAAACTGGTTACGTAGAACTGGTTTCGTACGCGGCCGAAGCGGTTATTTTTATTTCCGATTATAATCTGGACTAGCTGACCCACGCAGCTCCGCCCGCGCTGTGTTTACGTTAACTAAACTTTTAATAACAGACACTCGCATCGAATACATAACCTCCTTTTTTATATTCGGTAAAAAACTGGGACCCACTTTTTACTTGCTCTCCGAAGCACGGACCCGTTTAGTTCAAATGGCGTTAAACGGTCACCCATCTATTTAATGACCTTACCTAACGTTGCTTAACCCGATCGATTACAAAACCTTGATAACAACTCTCTATGAGTGTTCCCTTACTAATATTTATCATAATTATGAAGAAAAAATTATAAAATCGGACCAAGCGTATAACCAAGTACCCATTTTGACTTTAATCCCCTCTCCCAAGGGAACCGTGCCGAATGTGGGGATAAAAAGTATCCTATGTCCTACCTCGGAGTATTAACTCAAATCATGCCAAGTTTCGTTTCAATCCATCCAGTAGTTTCGGCGTGATGCTCAGCCGAGATACAGACAGACAGACAGACAGACAGACAAAAATAAAAAAAAATTACATTTTTGGCTTTAGTCTCGGTTATAGAATGCCCTCCAAATATCTTCAATGTACAGAATTGGACCTGTTACAGTTTTATTATAAGTATAGATAGATGTGAATAGGCTTTTAATAGTGTAAAAAAAAAGAAATTTTAAATTAGTGACCGTGACAAGCAAGGCATTCGCCTGATGGTAAGCGACTATGCTTAGCCCCATTCAAAGAGAGGCCTATTTTCAGCAGTGAACGTGTCCCGGCTGTTCACCAGTTTCAAATAACTGCTGACACTGCAGTGCCACGCCTGCCCAGATGGAGTGTTCGGGGTTCGCTCCACTACCGTCACGGGTGGACTCGGCATGGCAGTCAGTTATTCGTAAACACTGGTGAAATTACTGGTATGTTTTATAACTGACCTACTTAACTACAAACCCAACGCTTTTTTTAATCTGACATCCAATTTTTTTTTTACACCACCCCTGAAATAGACCGAACAAAACAAAACAAACGAACCAAAATTGTTCAAACCGGTCAAGCCATTTCAGAGTTTTATCTATATAGAGCGGACAGCTATCAATTTTTATTTATATAGAAGATGTGTGTGAGCCTCAATGATATTGGTGAGCCTCTTAAATTTTAACATTCCTACTCACCCCCGCACCGCATCCGTCGCCTGTGCACTGCAAAGTTCAAATAAAGGCACCATTCACTACCATAGGTGCCGCCAGGATTACATTCAGGGAGATGCATCTCCATCTAATGTGAAGATGGAGATGCACCTCCCAAAATATAAAATTATACATGTACATTATGATTATGTACATAAATGTAAAGTCAAATCGTGCAGTCCAATTGGACTGCAACTAAGACGTCTTCAGTTGTTATTTAAACAGTAAGTTAATAATAGTAGTTGAATCGCGAGCATAACGAAGGATTCTAGCAACTCCCGAGCGCAGCGAGGGAGATCCTGAGTACAGCGAGGGATTTAAACTAAAAAAATAAATATTATGTATTCTCTTTACTGACAGGGGGTTGCAAGTGCACCCCCTTGCACCCTGCTGCCGGTGCCCATGATCACTACACATCGCTCGAAGAACCGATAACCGATGGGATGGAAAGGTTCTCGAGTGGCGACCAGTAACCGGAAGACGCAGCGTAGGCAGGCCTCCCACTAGATGGACAGACGAAATTGTGCGCGTCGCAGGTAACCGGTGGATGCAAATATCCAATAGTCGTTCATTGTGGCGTTCGAAGGGGGAGGCCTATGTTCAGCAGTGGAGGTCTTCCGGCTGGTGATGATGATGATGGCTGCACAGCGCGGGTGTCTGTTTGCTGTCATACACGCGCATTTTCAATGCTCTCCGGTGCTCTCTCTCTCTCTCTCTTTTTGCTTGATTTTCATCAAGTGATTAATCATCAGCAGCCGAAACGTCCACTGCTGAACAAATGTCTCCCGCTTGGAAGAGAGGGGATGCCCACGCTTGGCAGGCGGTTTGGGGATCGCAGTACCTATAGGTAGAAGGTAATCCAGTAGAAAGTGCTGCTGCCAGTTTTCTTGTTTTCCCTTAGCAGTCTCTTACGAACACCCAACGGAAGGAGATGGGAGGGTGTGGACACCCCACGGGTAATTAATCGAGATGAACATGATTAATTTTAGCTTACTTATTAGCAAAATTAAAATTACAGTTTTATAAATCTGCCTAACTAAATGATATTAATATTTTTTTGCACGTATGTATTCTAGGCAACCTTAAACACATAGTATTATGATATAGGTATGTAACTTACCCTGGCTGCGTAACTTACCCTAGCGTCACAGTGACAAGTGCACATCTGCGAATAACGACAAAATCGTAAAATGAACGTGTAATACGCCTGTATATTATTTGTTTTAATTGTCCGACTGCCCCAGAAAGAGGGTTATGTTTTTCAACAGTATGTATGTATGTCTATTTCTTTGGCACGGCCTACAGCCTAAACTTGATGGATTTTGACTTATAATATGTATTTAGATTCGTCTCAGTTGTGGGAGTGAGATAGGCGTTATATTTTTTTTCAAAAAAGTTAAAAAAGCGGGCGTCAGTCACCATTTTGTGTTTTTTTTTTACTTCCAGAACCACAAATATACTTAGGTATTAAATGAACGAACAAATGAGACGAGTTGAAATATATATACTTACATGTGTATATATATTATGACAGCAAGATTAAAACAGCCAAAGTAAAAAAAAAAATTGTAGTTTTGATAGTAAGTAGACTTCTGCTTTCTGATTAATATATTTTGGTAAGGTGTTGGTGTGAAATGCACACACAGCATGACTTTAATGTCTCCATGGTATGGGTAATGACAGGTAGAGTCCAATTATACGAAAATTCATTAAAGAAAGCTTTTTCAAAATAAAATTGTTGTTCTGACAATTCGGGGGTATTTAAATAATATTTTATATTAAACTTTTGGGCACGCTCAATGAGGGTCAGACATCTAATTATTTTAGAGTTGTTTACTCAGTGAAGCAAATTAGAAATATTTATTTCAATCCAAAAAACTCAAACATTGAGTTTTTTGATCAGATCTAAAAGCGAAATGAAGTTGGTTACTTACAGATGCAAATAATGTAAAATACATTTAACTATGCTCTTAGCAAGCACTGTTTGTGGCCAAATTAATTCCAAACAAATTTTAGATTCAGTTTAGCGTATAATAGGTACATACTTGTTAAACTGCCTTCTTTATTTAAATAACTTAGACTTTAGCATACTATGATCGAAGGTAAATAAGTGCAAACGAAAACTGTAACTTGCGTGTATGGCCATAACATCGTTATCGAGCAAGAGAGCAAGCGCTTAAAGTGCTCCAGTTAGAGGTATTTAGTGGATTTTCTTTCATACACAACCGTGTATATATAGTGAGGCCTAATTTCAGTGCAATTTATAGTTTAAAAAAAGTATATATGTATTATTATCAATCAGCTGTCTGGTTATCAAGCACAGGCTCTGCCTAGTTTGAGATCAGACCTTGAGCGGATTGTATCAGGATTATTATTATTTGTATAGTGTGGGCTCAATACTTTTACCGTTACCTAATGCGTATTTTTTCAACTAAGTACATATGTACTTTTATAAGTAAATAAAAAAAAACTACGTAGTATAAAAAATGATATGCGCAAAATTTAAATGCGTATGATACCCCAAGTTGAACAAGTAGTCCCCCTGCGATATTTGATGCCCCTTCATGACTCCGATTAAATAAACTAAATGAGAAAGTCGCTCCGTAAGACGTTTTATTACAAGACATACAGGCCATCACCTGTAATATCAGTCTTATTGTGATCATACTTTCTTAATAGAGAGTGATAGAGCTATATCCGCGTATATTGACATCTCTATCTCGTGTAAGATAATATAATAAGTATCTCGTGCTAATAGAGGTGGTGGTAAGGCTCCAGGGTTATTCGTCAAAGATTCTGACAGACCCTCTGTATCGCTGTCCAGTACATAGTAAAAATCATGAAAGTGTAAAACATAAATTTGCAGAAAGTAGAAAACTCGTCGTCAACGTTTTTTTTGGTTTTAATGCAACTTATAGAAGACGCGCGAATAATTGCGATAAACATAACGATAGATAAGTCACTTCAGAACCAGAATCCTTTAGAAGTGCTAACTCAGAATTATCTTTGCCATTATTCACGGGAAAAAGTTAGCCAGGTCCCTTTGAGTTGGAAATTGAATGGGCTCTACTTTCGTCGGTCAAAGGAACCAATTTCATTTCTTTTTATTTTTTGTAGAAATTTAAATGGTTTTTACTGCAAGTATTTTAACGATACCACTTTAAAAAATATATACTGACTAGCTGACCCACGCAGCTCCACCCGCGCTTTTATTACATTTTGCTCGTCTCTCTTTCCCTCCCACTTCAGTCCTCGTCACACTCCCCCTCTTCCTCTCCTCGTTGCCCCTTCTCTGAACCCTCTCCCTCTCTCTTCTCCCAACTTGCTCCACCTAACTCCCCCGATACCTCACCCCATCACCCCCTCCTCAAATCCTCTCTCAGTCTCTCTCCTCTCTTGCGCCCTCCTCTCGTTCTATATATATCCTCGTCAATCATGTTATCAGCGGCATAAAATATACTTTATGACCTATTCTTAGACCTACCCGATATGCACACAAAATTTTATATTAATCGTTTCACCCATCAATTTAATGACCTTACCTAACATTGCTTAACCTTAACTTACCGAGATAAAAAGTCCGTTTCCTGGTTCTAAGCTAACTCCCCACCAATTTTCAGCCAAATCGGTTCAGCCGTTCTTGAGTTATAAATAGTGTAACTAACACGACTTTCTTTTCTAAATATAGATAATAAAGCTCTATAATGATTGTATGTTCCATTTCACCGATAGATGGCGCTGTTCATAATGTAAATCACTCTAACATCGTAAATTACTGTATAATGATATTCGATAATGAAAGTTTTTCATATTTTTTATTGTTGCGACTGTAAGTAATACAATACCTATACACTACCTGGACTTGGGGTTGCCTACGCCTCTAATCAACGCCTGTATGAACTAAAATGTGTGTGAATATTACGTACCTTAATATACAAAAAGAAGACAGCCAGATGGCACACGATCAGCGAATTCATCGCAAAATGAACACTCAAATTGATAATTTCACGCCAATACAGCGGGTAACGTAATTATACGCATGCCTATATTACTCGTACGTATAATCTTACTGAAAATTTCATTACATAGTATCGGCTTCGCACAGCACGATACAACATACAGTCTATAGATGAACAACTAAAGAAGAGACAATTTAATAAATCACAAAATAATGGCGTTATGATTTTACAAAAATAGGCCTCCCATCAATTATTGATGCTTTCACCAGTGTCAAATAGCTAAATAGCATTTGCAAAGTAAATTATATTATCAAGTAATAGTGAGAAAATGAAAATTGGAAAATTTGTGCTTGCGGTCGTTACCACCAAGATGGCGGCCGCGAGCCAAATCAATCACTCATAATAAATCATTATTTTAAAAAATTGTCGTAGTGACCAAAAATAAAAAGAAATATGATTGTCTTCTTTCTGATAACAATTTATGAATATTTTACATTCACGAGCCGAAACGAAGGCTGTTTGGGTCAATGCTTTCATAAATATATTGCAATGGGATTCATCATTTGAAGCGTCAACTTAACGTATTTTATTCAAAAATGACAATTCAGAAAGCATTTCTATACTTATAATAAAACTGTAACAGGTCCAATTCTGTACATTGAAGATATTTTGAAAATTATATTTGGAGGGCATTCTATAACTGATACTGAGGCTGAAAATGTAATTTTTTTAATTTTTGTCTGTCTGTCTGTCTGTCTGTCTGTCTGTATCTCGGCTGAGCATCACGCCGAAACTACTGGATGGATTGAAACGAAACTTGGCATGATTTGAGATCTTACTACGAGGTAGGACATAGGATACTTTTTATCCCGTAATCTAGCACGGTTCTTTTGGGAGAGGGGATTAAAGTCAAAATGGGTACTTGATTATACGCTTGGTCCGATTTTATCATTTTTTCTTTATAATTATAATAAATATTTGTAAGGGAACACTCATAGACAGTTGTTAACAATGTTTGGAAATCGATCAGGTTAAGCAACGTTAGGTAAGGTCATTAAATAGATGGGTGACCGTTTAACGCCATTTGAACTAAACGTTTCCGTGCTTCGGAGGGCAAACACAAAGTGGGTCCAAGTTTTGAACCGACTTTAAAAAAGGAGGTTTTGTATTCTATGCGAATGTATATTATAGAAAGTTTAGTAAACGTAAACACAACGCGGGCGGAGCTGCGTGGGTCAGCTAGTATCAAATAAATTCGTATTTGACTCCCAATACGAATAGTGAATACGAAGCTTTTGAATAACGTTTATAAGCTTCTAAGTGTAAAGGGTTGGCCCCTTTACACTGGTGCATATTAATTTTTTTTTCTGTTATTTATGTCGATCGTTATGTTACAAAATAGATAACATCATATATGTAATTTTTATGGTCACAAGATTCTCCCTAACCTAAGTCACATAGTAATTGTATCTAATGTTTAAAAATATTATTATTAGGGCACTAGCTTTTTACCGTTACGGTCTGGATTCGTCTGGACGTCTGGGAGAACTGGGAAAGCACTTTTTTTTTTAAACTTATAAGCTAGTGCTTGACTGCATAACTAAGGAATATCTTTTATATTATCTTTGTGCATACAAAAATAGAGAGGTTTTAATTATAATTTTTATCATATGACTAGGTACTTTTAAAATTTACTATTGGGTAGCGGCCACGTTGTCGGACCACTAGACCAAAGGCCCCTTAAATCCTTTCCATCCTTTCCTTATTAAACTTTTCGTTTATAACACGTAATAAGTTTTATACTACTCGTACCTCGGTAGTCAGATAACGGCAAGTGCAGCTGCCACTCTTCTCTGCCTGCTCGAAAGGATCTAGCTTCGATTCCCGTACATGGCTGGCAACATCATATGAAAGCTGTAGGTATACTTTGCTTTATGTGTAGATTAGCTTGTAACTACCTACTATAAATGATTTTACCTCATTAGGCCTTGTGTTTGAGAGGGGCATTGTTCTCTGTAGTTTGTGATGCAATATCCCAATTTGCAACTGAACGTCTCGTATCTTTAGACACCATTGTTGCACGCGCCTATTATGAGGTCTAGGTATAATTTACAAGATGGCTGATCGGCTTTCCCTTCTGTGTAGGGTATTGTCAGATTTAAGGAGCAGTCTGTCTTGTATTGTAGGTACAAAGCCAGTTTGCGTAGGGTTATACCCTCTATGAGTACAGCGGCGACTTCGAGGAGGACGGCGGCGGGGTTGGGACCCCCGTCCCCGTGAGCATCGTGACTGGTTCCCGGGGGCTACGATGGGTCCCCCGGCGGCGGGCTCAAAGGCAAGGCTTTGAGGGGCTCCTGGTGCAGATCCCACCGGAGAACCCGGGGTTTTCATGTCCCGATTCGATAGAAGTGGGGGTAGTGGGTAAGAATGCCACACACCCTGGTCAAGCTCCACAGCTTACGGGGACCTTTTGAAGCATTCCCCCGCAAAAAAAAGAAAAGCAAAAAGTATGTATGTACAAGTGTGTCAGATGCCTGGTTCCCATAGTTCGAAATCTGCTAAGTTTGGGATAAAATGACTTTTTTTTACGAAGTAGCTTTTAAATTAGTGCTTGCTGGAAACTGTAAGAAAAGAGTAGAACTTCCAAAAAATTAATCGTTTTCCCCGGGACTCGCCGAGGGTCAGTCCCCAGTGAACCATTAATAAAAGTAATTTAAATCACAAAAAATAATTAAGTACGTTAACTAAATATCTTGTTAAACAATATATAATTATCATAAGCAAAACGTTTCCAAAGCGAACACTCGATTTACATATCTATTAACTGTTTAACGCAGGTACCTACTGGCTATATTCCCCTTAAGCCCCCCTCTATAATTACCCCCCAATGACTGGGTGTTCTGTTGTTGACGTCATCAATCACAAGCATTGAAGCTCCGGTATTCGGTTCCGCAACCCTTTAGCAAAACATCCCCCAAGACTTCCCGATCTATGCCTTGAATAATATACTAACACAGACAATAATACGTAGGTACATAATAATATACTAACACAGACCATAATAAGTAGGTATATAATCAAATAACAATAAACCCGACTGGACCCTTTGTCTATAAATTGATGTTTGTAAAAAAAAAAAAAAACTCAATACTTGTTTGTGCTCGGAGTGTCTCTACGTGATAAAATCCGGAACGAGAAAATCCGAAGAAGAACTAAAGTAACTGACATAGCTCTAGTAGTTAGTAAGTTGAAGTGGCAATGGGCAGGTCATATAGTCCGGAGAACTGACAACCGGTGGGGAAGAAAGGTTCTCGAGTGTTCTCGGCAACCAAGGACTGGAAAGCGCAGTGTGGGTCGGCCCCCCACTGGATGGACAGACGACCTCGCCATGGTGGCAGAGGGCCGTTGGATACAGGCGGCACAACATCGGTCGCAATGGAAGTATATGGGGGAGACCAATGTTCAGCTGTGGACGTCTTGTGGCTGACATGATAATGACTATTTTGTTACTTAAACTGTTAAAGCTAAAGGATACATATATTATTATGTTAAGATATCTACAAGGTGGATATACCTAGTGCACAATCCAATGGGACGAAATTTTTACATGCCCATCCGACGCATGGATGATCTTACTTTCCGGACAATCAGGTGATCGGCCTGCATTGTCCTAGCCAGTAAGGTACAACTATACAAGGTTATCGCTCCCTGTAGGATTTTAGCCCGCGACCTCCGGTTTGCAAAGCAAGGGTTTCCCGCTGCGCCATGGAGGCTACAATATTCATAATACATAGGTGTAAATTTACTTACATTAGTATGTAAATTATAACTCCAGACCCCCAAAGCATGTGATCCTCCCCTGTCAAAATTTACAGTATATTAGTACTATTAAGTACTTTCCAGTTTTTTTTCGCGGGGGAAACCTTTGGTAGGTCCCCGGGACCTGTGGTGGTTACCCGAGGTATGTGGGATTCTTACCCACTAAAACCCCCGCGGCTTTCGCATCGGCACATGACCGGGGAGACTTTGGCTCACTGGTGGGATCTGCACCAGGAGCCCCTCAGTGCCTTGCCTTTGACCCCGCCACCTGCCCCGGGTATTATAGCCCCCGGGGAACCTGACACGGTGCTCACGGGGACGGGGGTTGCAACTCCGCCGCCGTCCTCCTTGGAGTCGTCGCCGTACTCAATGGACATAACTAAGGCCGACCGAACGTCCGGATACTCCGTAGGAGGTACTTATTAGGTAAGTACTTACAATAACAAAAATTTTCATTACTCATACTAACTTTGTTTTCTTTGTGTGCTTTCTGTGTTTGTATGATAAATCCTACCCTCAGCTGGTTCAAGCTGCTCCCAAAGCAAAATCCTCTACTGGTAAAACCTTTACCGTACTTCAAATTCATCCAATGGACTTAATTCCACGATCAAAAATAACGCTAGCTAGTCTGGGTGCTTTCAAAAGTGACTGCATTCGCTTACATCAGATATAAAATGTAATGAATTTGTAACGAATTGAATAAAATTTGGCGCGTTTTATTGCGTACTTGCAGTACATATTAAAGACGTATCAATCTCAAGTGGCGTCTGAAACGGTTTCTGAAAGTCACACTAAAGCGTTTGCGTAAAATTATGTTAAATTATTAATGCTATTTGAATTTGAAATTCTATATGGCGTCAATAGTTTGATAGATCGCTACTTATTGCTATACACAAAATATTTTTTTAATAAACCTGAAACTTTTATAATATTCCCTGCGGCTACGCCCGCAATTTTTTTTTTTCACCCCGTTTAATCCCTTTAGGAGTGGAATTTTCAAAAACCCTTTCTTAGTGGATGCTTACATCATAAGAAGAACCTACTGCCCACATTTCAGCTTTCTAGGTCCAGCGGTTTGGCCTGTGCGTTGAATCAGTCAGTCAGGACAAGTAATTTTATATGTACCTACTTATAAGATACATAACATAACGATTTATCATAGTTATGTTTTACTGTAACGATGATAAAACCGGCAGTTTTTATAATCATTGTTGGATAGTTCAACTGTCACTAGACGGTCACCCATCTATGTAATGACCTTGTCTAACGTTGCTTAGCCAACTGATCGCTTACCGAATCATACTTACAACTGGCTATGAGCTTACGTCTCCCATCTTCGGTTTCATCATCCCTTAGCCGTTAGCTGGTTTTTTTTTTGCTTTCGGGGAGGAAACATTCAAAAGGTCTCCATAGGGGCGAAGGCCTGGTTATGTGGGATTTTTACCTACTAAAACCTCCCCGTATGCGATAATCAGGGCACTACGTTCGTACCTCGCCAGAATCACTCCAACGCCATACGCTCGCTAAAGCACGTCCCGGGGGGAGCAGAGAAGCACGCTCCCCCCGGCACCCTCGCGGTACGCACAGAGCCCCCTTTAAGGCCTCCCTATAAGGGGGATACCTCGTCACATTTCTATTGGGCCCTTGACAATGGGGCCGGAGGGCCAGAGCGAGTAGCGCCGCTGCCCGACGCTACCCACAAAGGTCTCACAGAAGGAAGCACAGGTGATTTTAGCTATAGACTAATATGAATACAAAAAGTAACTTCCAATTAGAATGACTTTATTGTTTATCTAGACATTCTGGAATATCTTCTTGATGGAAGCGAGGTAGTAGCTGGCGTTCCTACCGAGCGCCACCAGGGGGTTGTCAGCTCGTCGCCTCTCGACGCCGGAGCGACCCTCGTCCGCTGATGCTGCACCGTCATCGAACTCCTGAGACCTGGGGCGCTGTTGCTGGTAATTTCCTAGGAGTACAAGATACATATTTTGATTAAGCTTAGTGGAGGTCGTTCGTAGCTCTTAGATGGATGGATGGATTTTGATGTATTATTTTTTATTTGCAAAACGGTTTCAAAGCAATAGGTACAAATCCGATCTTGTGTTTTTGGTACAAATTAGGATAAAGGTTTTGGTTACAAAGGTTTTGGTTAAACAATAGCCAACTGGTTGGGTGAGTGGAAGGGTAAGTGACTTTAATTTCTGAATTGATGATGATATCTTATTACGTTAGAGCTTTGGGTATGTGGGATTCTTACCCTCACTAAAACTCGCGTGGCTGTCGCATCGCCACATGAGAGGGGGTCCCCGGGCTCTTCGATGGGATCTGCACCAGAGGCCCTCAATGCCTTGCTTTTGAGCCCGCCGGGGGGCACATTGTAGCCCCCCGGGAATTCGGCAATTGGCTGACTTGAGTGACCAATAAATACCAATGCTAAAATAACACACTTTCAGTGGACATCAAAGTTTGGTGGACAACTGAAGCTTGATAGTCACTTGGGTTGGGTGGCTAAAGATACGCAGTAGTAGGTCTACTAGTTTTTAACAAACTTATAATAAGTTATAATTATTAGTACCTACACCAGAATGTTTTACTTCTTGTATTGGAATTTTGTAATGTAATTTCTAACCACTGCTAAATGTGTGATTCAGCAGTTATAATTGAAGATCGATGATAATTAAATAATTTTAAAATAAGACCTGGTTCTTGAATCAGTAGCACCAGGTCATGGTGATTTATTTTATTTTTATTTTATTTTATTTAGGAAACTCTACAGCTTTTTTATAAAAACAATTATAGGTGTCTTTAACGGTACACTAAGCCAAAATTGAGTTCCACGACAATTAATGGAAGGTTCACTTATAGTAATAATGTGGTTTTGCTCTGTGTTACATGTAGTTAACTATAATATAATAAAAGGTAAGTAGGTGCATCGATACAGCGCAAAACGAAGATCAAGGAAAACAATGAAGACAATAGTTACTTTAGCTATCTAAATACCATGAAATCTTTAAGAGATATTTAAGATATGTGTTACAATATAAATATTATGTACGAAAAGTAGCTGAAGGTTCATTCAATTTACTAAGTACTTGTGATTTAAACATCGGTTTTGATAAATGAAAAATATCAACCTGAGCAAACAATTCATTATAACTTCCATGTAGGCGCGTTAGAACAGTGTTCTTAGCGTATCTGGTGCGATGGTGAGGGACAGAGAAAAGCGGAGTATTCCGTGTACGCTTTTTGGGTGCAGCAAAGGTAATGGAAGACAAAAGATTAGGGCAATCAACGTTTCCACGTATGATATCGTAAAGAAAGGACATATCCAGCATTCGCCTTCTGGCAGCTAGTGGAAGTAAACAGAGGCGTTTGCAGTCATCTGCATAGTTGCCATGACGAGTGTGAGTTTTGTAGTTAAGGTGTTTTACAAATAATTTTTGGATACGTTCTATTTTATTAATGTAAACAGAGTATTGTGGCGACCAAATCAGACTTCCAAACTCCAGAATACTTCGTACGTAGGCATAGTATACAGCTTTAAGCGCATGAGTGTTTTTAAATGGAGTACATGTTCGAGTGACAAAGCCTAAGTTACGATATGCTTTATTTACAATAGTGTCGATGTGTAAAGAAAAGAGCATCTTGGAGTCAAGGAAAACCCCTAAGTCCCTAACTGATTCGACTCTTTGTATTGGTTGGTTGCTTAACTTGTAACCATACCTGATAGGAGATCTCTTACGTGTAAAACTTATTACCTGACATTTATCAATGTTTACAGTTATTTTGTTATCTTTATAATATTTACTCAATGCATTCAAATCGCGTTGTATTAATTCGCAGTCAAGTCTAGTTTTAACACGCATGTATATCTTTTTGTCGTCAGCGTATAATAGATGCTTAGCATATTTAAAACAAGTATCAATATCATACAAGTAGGCACAGTAGAAAAGGGGGCCAAGGTGTGAACCCTGGGGAACCCCAGAAGGAATATTAATAAAGTCCGACTTGAAACCACCGATCACAACGGCCTGCGAGCGATTGGAGAGGTAAGAACGGACCCACCTTAACAGATCGCCATGAATACCAAGTCTCTGCAATTTAGCCAGCAGTATAACGTGATCTACACGATCAAAGGCTTTTTCGAAGTCAGTATAGATTGCATCAACTTGTCCGCTATTTTCCATTTCCCGTTGAACGTAGTCGCAGAAGGTTGCCATGTTTGTTGTAGTAGATCGACCTTTTACGAATCCATGTTGATTGTTCGGAATACCCCGAGACACAACAGGATATATAGCGTCATAAACAATGGATTCAAATACCTTGCTCAATGTACTTAGGATAGATATAGGACGATAATTATTTACCAGTGATCTAGATCCTTTTTTATGAATTGGTATAATGTGTGCTTTTTTCCATGACTGTGGAAAGATACCTTCCTGAAGTGATCTTTGGAAAACAAGCATTATAGGATACGCCAAGCTCTGAGCACAATTTATTATAAGTACTGCTGGGACACCATCGCATCCAGGTCCTTTAGTCTTATTTAGTGAACTTAGCTTTTTGTACACCGCCTCCTCTGTGATAATAACCCTTGAGATTACGTCACTGTTTTCGCGTGAATTAAGAAGCTCCGGGTCGGGATTACAGGTTTGGTTCGATACAACATTCGGATGAAAAGAGTCATTGGAAAAAACGCTTTCGAAATAACTGTTAAAGGCATTACACATTTCATCGCCTTCAGTGTATTTTACTCCGTCATAATCCACGGTTCTGGGATAATGTCCACCACCCTTTTTAGATTTGATATACGACCAGAGCGCCTTCGGATTATGTTTGATTGCATCTTCCGTACGTACGCAGTAATCATGAAAGAATTGTTTTTGCATAGTGTGTAACCTTGTACGAAGTAGTGAAAATTCTACATAATCACGGGGATTACCATATTTTTTCCATCTCTTATGGATTTTTATCTTTTCTCTTTCGATTTTTATGAGAGGTGCAGAATACCAATGGGGATAATTTTGTTTTTTCCCTTTGTTACTAAGGGGTACGTATTTACTAATGCCGATATTCAAAATACGATATAGATTATCAACTGCGTCATCGACAGTGCCCCCGGAGAGTAAATGGTTCCAATCTATACCGCTCAAGTAATTGTTAAGAGCAATGTAATCACCACGATAGAAGTTATGTCGGGGGGTAGATGTTTCGATAAAGGGTGTTATGAATACATCAGAGCTTGAGATAATGATAGGGGGATGATGTGCGTCTACCGTTAGCATAGGATCAGAACACTTGTTAATTGAAAAGTGATTATTAGAGAAAATAAGATCCAAAGTGCGATTGTTTACATTAACGCAAGTGTTATATTGGGTAAGACCTAGATATGTGAGTTCCTCAATGAATAGAGTAGCGGCACTTTGTACTTCACTTGAGCCGACGTGATCTAAAATACAATTATCTTCCTTCCAGCGCAAACATGGGAGGTTAAAATCGCCAGCTAGAATGATAGTTGTGTCAGGATATAAATCCGTTGTGCGTTGCACTAAGCATTTCACATTCTCCAATCTTGAGGGTATGCCGCAACCTTCAGGCGGAATATATGATAGAATTATATGTATGTCAGATTCAGCTCCTAACCTATATGACGGTATGGTAACACATATCGTTTCAGCCAGCGCGTGTTGAGTAAAACTACATTCGATTGCACCGTATTGGCGTTTGACGCAAATCATAACGCCACCCCCAGTTTTTTTACCTGTTAATACAAGGTCACGATCACAACGGAATACCTCATATCTATTGTCGCAGAGTTCAGAATTTAAAATATCATCCTGCAGCCATGTCTCAGTAAAGAGAAGGATGTCATAATCGTTTCTCAAAATGCTATTGTATAGTTCAAGACATTTCGTTCTAAGTCCACGAACATTTTGGTAATATATATTTAGATTTTTAGTAGCCATTAAAAAAAATATAGAGATTTAAGACAAAGTTTATAGAGGTCGATGTTAATAACGAGGCTAACGTAGAGGAATTATCATGTTGTTTAAAGTAATAAGAAATCACAAATCTTAGAACCAAATGATTCACAGGGAATGTAGCAAAAGTTGTTTTATAATAATAATAGTGATCAAGAATAGTGATAGAAGTTCCCAATTTATACTTAAATATAAGCACGACTTTCAACCAAAATTCAAAAATTCAAAATTCAAAAATTTTTATTTCAAATAGGCTTAACGCTAGCACTTTTGAACGGTCATTTTTTTTAAAAGCTACCACCGGATCACAACGCGGCCTCAACTGAGAAGATCCGGCAAGAAACTCAGCGGGCTTGTCATTTTTTCACATTTTTTTTTAAAACAAAGTTTGTCTTTTTACAATTAGATTAGCACCAGCGACAGTGTGTCCTGCCGTTCAAAATATCAAATAAAATAAAAAATACGACGAAAATACCAAGTCATAATATTATGTAAATTATATTTATATGGAAGAAATGTAAATGCTGACTTTATATTATGTATATTTTCTATGTGTAGCCAAAAAAATGTTGTGTTTATCTCATTCATATAAAGGGATATAACTAAGTACTTAAGTGTGTGTGGAAGATGTAACATTAAGACCTTTATTGCACCCAGAAAGCGTAGTACGGAGTAAAAGTTACGGAGTAGAACAATAAGATAATTATGAAAGCCGCAATCGAACATTGCTCGACTAGGCCAAAACGCAGTACGAGGATAACATACAATATTATAGACACCTTTTACTTTACCTAAAATTAGAAAAAATATTAAGTACAAAAATAAGAATTTTGAAATCAAGGAAAAAATGACACATGCTTAGAAAAAAATAAAAAACTAACAATAAAGCAGTAAAAAAAATAATAAGATTAATTCTAGAGGAGTTTATCCAATGTCTCTAAGCTACGAATGTACACAGCCTCTGTTGTTTCCGATTTTCGCACATATACTCTGCCTCCGCGGACCCAAACGAATTTATATTTTAGCTCTTTAGCACGGTGGCGGGCCGCAGCGTGAAGAGCTTTGTTTTCTGGAGATAGGTTTTCGACAACAAATACAGCTGATTTTATTTGTCCGATGCCTAGGTCGCTGGTGTTCAGCTTGTCCTGAGCATTTGCCTTATTGTGCTTGATTACCGCAGCCAACATTGTATCCCGAGTGCGAGGTGAGTTGAGCTTCACCAGAATCGATCTTGGGCGCGAACTCGCTGGATTAATCTTCGCTATACGCGAGCAATAATGTATCTCGTTGTCATTAATATTGCATTTAACTATTTGGCCCAACTGTTTCACAATGCTGATGACATTCTCCGATTTGTTTTCGGGCACTCCTAGTATTTCAATGTTTGAGGCACGGGTGAATTGATCCAATTGAATTAATTTACTTGAAAGGTTGCAGTACTCAGACTTTAATTGCTCATTTTCAGACTTGAGTGCCTTAATCTCCTTCTGGCTTAATTCGACATTTTTGTGCAAACTGTCATACTGATCACTAAGAAAACTTAAGGATGCTTTAAATGTGCTTATTTCATCGTTTATTTCACGCAATCTTACATTTAGTGTGCTATTTAACTCTCCCATACATTCCTTCAATATATTACGCATCTCATCACGGATTAAATCCCTCAGTTCTGAGCGTCCAACGAATTCGTTTGACGTGTTTGTAGACAGCTGTAGTGGTGCCGGTTTTTGTTGTGTTTTGCGGCGAGTAGCGTTAAAGGTAATATCGGCTAATGCTGTAGGTGTAGACGGGCGTACGGGCAAGTCAGAGTTTCCTGCTTTAGGTTTTTTACTGTGACACTTGGGGCAAAGCCAAGACTTGTTTTCAAGCGCAAGATGTTGTACTTCGTTCGGTGACAGGCTTAAACAAAGATGGTGATAACATTCTCTGCAACTTGTACACTCCAGGAAATCTTCACCCTCCAAGGCATTTGAACATGCCGCAGCGCAACGCTTCATTGTATTTAGGCGATGACGAAAGTGCAATTAAAGAGGATTTTAAATTGGTCACAAAAAGATCCACCGCTGACGGGGTTCGAAACCTCGACCGATAGCGTCTAGGACAATTATTTACCGAATCGGCTGCCGCGACACTAGCTTACGAGGTGAAATTTATCATTGGTTCAGGAGTAGTGTTCTGTTTTGCCGACTTTTCATATGTGTAATTAGATGTAACTAGATGTCACTAGTATATGCAGGCAGTATGTTATGGGTTTGAGTTTGAATAAAAAACGATTTTCGAACACAATGAAATCCGAAAACTTGAAGTTTAGTCACAATTTGGATTGTTATCTTGTGTCACAATTGCACTTTGTTGTGAGGTATATTAGCACGTTGCACTTTATCACGGAATTAAGGCAATATCTGGCCACAAAGTGAAAAGTTCACTCAATGTTATGTGTTTTGATTCTTCAGATTTTCGTGCAGATTTCTATGAGATAACACTGTCACTACACAATCATTGCACCAACTTTATTTTAAACTAGTTTTAAGTCGAAAATATTTGCAAATGTATTTTTAATACTTTAATTAACACAGAGCCAGTTGTTTACGTCTCAAAAGCGACATCTGGCTTGATTATTATTTTATATTATTATTTTATATTTTAATTTTCTAACTACATAAGTAATCCCACGACTTATTACTTCATACATAATGGCACACTGAACATACAGAGATAATGACCCTTGGCGACCCCGGGAGTCGCCAAATTGGCTCGGAACCCGCAATAAATTTAATCAGAATAGTTGATAGGCGGAGTAGGAAAGATAATAAATTCCACTTTGCGTTCAAGCGGGCCACCAACAAAAACTAATTAGGTAATATGTTCTAGTTTTCTCCAGGAAGCATCCTACGAGTAGCATAGAACTTTAAGCAAGGTCATCACATACTGTTTAATGGTAGTTTTAGAAAAGTTACCCAAATTGGTAGGACGGAATTTGTGGGATTCCTATTTACTAAACCACCCCTAAACAGACCTTTGTCAGTACTCATGGTTTCTGTACGAACCGTCTAACTAGTGGCTTGTTCTTCAATATCACGTTATTCGGAGGCTAGTGTTACCAGGTCCAAAACTGAAAAATCCTATATGAAATTGAAAGCTTTTTGCCGCGAGCATGCGCAACTTACAAACACGCATGGTAAAAAAAAAACCTTTATATATGTTTTTTTAAATGATAACTGTAAGTACATATTTACTATTAAATAAAAGAGAATTACGACATATAGTATATTGTATATATAAGTGGTATAGCTCTACATTGCGAGGATCGATAGATTAATATATCGGTGACTACGAGGAAATTGTAAATAGTCTCTGTGTTCAAAGTCCTAACGGGATTCTGACAACTGGTTAAAAATCCATACAATAAACACGGCAAATTCGACGTCTGGTAACTCTATTCAGCAAAATTTGCGGTTCCTTCTAATTTACTTTCGAATGTAAATACCATTAATTGCTGGTAATAAATATCTCCAGACGAACATCACTCATGTCGTCCCAACAATGCTGCTCTAGTTCTGTGGGCAATGTACTCATAAATTAACTGTTTGCGATCCCAATCACATTGATCACAAACACTATCCCCCTTCTATAGTTTTTGTGGTGGAGGGAACCTTCAAAAGGTCCACTAAAGCCTCCCCGATGCCCTTCATCGACGCTGGGTACTCCATTCGGACCTCACCATAATTTCTGCAGTGCTGGATGATCGCTAGCCCACGTCCAGGGGGTGTAGAGAATGTACGCTCCCCCAGCACCCTCACGGTACTCGCTACGACGCAGGGCCTACACTGTGGCGTTACTTGCCTCGGAGTCGCATTACAGTACAGAGCCCCCATCTTGTGCGTCCGCGAGCCACGAGCCCTCTTTAAGTCAAGGGATACCTCGTCACATTTCTATTGGGATAATGCTGAATCCTGACAATAAGGCTGGAGGGCTGGAGCAATACTGGCTAGCTGGAGCGTCACCACCCCGACGCTGTCGCCTCCGCTGAGCGGAATCGAGAAACTTCGTCCTTCTGGGATATTGCTGTCGCACAGAAGGAGGCCACCGCCATCAAAAGTGACATTGCTGGCAAAGGGAGGTTGTGTTCAATCCGGCTGACCAGGATCCGTTGCCCCGATAGCCACACAGGATACTCCTGAGAGGCAGAGCGTGTATTGGGTGGATTCCCGATCGCCACCACATCGGTATCCCTTAGTAACTTGAGATTTTGTACAAACAGTAAGTCGAGGGATTGGTCTACCACTTGTTACCTGAGCTAATCAGCATTAGTTGATTATTTAGTTTCTCAAGCCCTGTAGTTTCTCCAGCTACAGTGCTATTACGCCGGAACACGACAATGTCTACACACTGCTGCTTTGCGGTGAAATATCCGACACATATAATAGATAATCTCATGCACTAGGGATCAACCACCTCATCGCACGCAAGTTTATTTTACAAATTATTGTTACGACCGCGACATAAAAGTGTTAATTACTCGGTTAATTATTACTTAATTGCAATAATCTCAAAACGTATTGTTAGTCTATAGGTCTACTATCGATCCGTGTAGAAAGATCTCGAATTCTCAATAGAAAGTTGTTCCCTCCAATTCGCAAGTACTTAAGTATGTACCTACCGCTCGCTCGCGGTTCACTGTCCCCGCCTATTGTTCGTTTATTGTCGAAGGCCGCGCCGCTATTGTATCGGCTCGCGAAAGCGCTAGACCAAGTAGGTATTTACGTGAATGATCTCGAAGCTTCCAACCCTCTGTTAATTTAGGTATATAAGCCGACGCATAGAGGCGTCCAGACAGTTTGTGCATAGATAAGAGTATATTACTTAGAAATAGATAGGTAACTCCCACGTCAAAACGCGCCCCCTAACACCAGCGCCTCCAGCGGTGTGATTTGAAACTTTAATAGCCTCGAGAATTTTTAATAAAAAAAATAGCTAAAACTTTGTAGTATTCGATATGAAGTACGCGGACGTCAATAGTAATGCATTAAGGAATGAAATAAAAAAAGAAAAATGATTTCGAACCCCATCCACAAGCCCCACCCATGGGTTGGGGTTCGAACCCGCGCCCCCTAGACTTCGTATTAATTTGATTCCAACCTTTTTACCGCTACCGCTGTAAGTCATATGACGTCAGATGCAAAATACTGATCTACTATCTCAGTTTCATTCCAAACAGAGAAAAGTTGCAAATCACGCCGCAAGAGGATGCTACTGGTAGCTTTTTCCATTTCTTCTAAGATACCATACCATGAGTTTGTGTTTACAAGCGCCAACGGAAACATCTTAAGGAAGCGATCGAAGAGAATTGTACCAGCGACCCTTGCGACGACTTTGGACTATTGTGAAGTACTGTGCGACTCGCACTACTGTACCTTGTGTGTGTACTGTGTTAGTGTACGTGGAATAAATTCTTCTTTTACGTCAATCGGCATTTAATTACCCACCAGCACGTAACAATATTTTAATTAAAGCCTTTGGAGCAATGAAATTAATTTTAATGATGTCTATATGCCGAGCAAAAGAAATATTTTTATTTCACAACAATGCCTTAAACGCGCTCCGTTGAATAAGATAAACAAATTCTAATTATTTACTGTACAATAGTTCTAACACCTAGCTTTAATATAATTATTTGGCTGGAATAATGAACTCACGTCTCACAAAGGGATTAATTTGCCGTCAGCATCGAGCTTGTCTCTGGTAATAAAGCTATCAAATATGATTTCAGTCTCGGATTAATTTCTGTTACAACAACCATAGTATGCCTATACCAAAAGGTAGGGAAATTTATAGATCATCGACCTTTTGTATACTAAGTACCTATTTTACAGTGAGCTAACACGAAGCCCCCTTGCCCACCAAGTCACAAAACAGTACACAGTACTTTTTTGAGTTTTTACCCAATACTTACGTGCTTACCTAGGTACCTATAAATTAATGCATTATCTTGATAAGTGCCACAGCTACAGGGACGAACGATGATTGCACACATCGGCAACTTTTAAAAAGCACATGTCTAGGCCCTCTGAGGGCCTAGACAAGATGCAATCGCTTCTTATCGAATCTATTTCTTCATTCGCTAACGGTGTGAATTCCCTATAATTTGTCACGTGATTTTTCGATGTCATATCATTCTCATACATTTTTATACTTTCAATTAGCGATAACGCTTGTAGAATGTTACATTGTCTAGGGGGCTGGCTACCTTACCGCATCTATACAAGGCCGGGGGTACAAAGAGAATTGAGATGAGATTGTGAATATCTGGAAGTGGAGGTAAATTCCCAGTCAGGCCGCTGTAGGTGTAGCCTACAGAGTTTAAGACTTAACGCCACCAGATAGACCAGCTCCTCGTTTTATAGAAGCTAAAGCTTGGGTAGAGATGTGTCTACCTCTGTCCCAAAGCTTTAGCTTGAGAAGCTCTTCCTATGGTAATGCTGTAGTTATTTCTAAGGACTGCTGGTTAGAACACTGTCTAAAGCTGTATTTTTCAGGCTCTGTTTCGTTGCAATATTTTCTTTAAAAAAATAAGTTCGATGTAGCGTTTGGACTCTAGATGCTCTAAAATTAGATCAGGAATTCCCAACCGGGGGGGCACGCTCCCCTTTTAGAGAGACCCCAAGGGTAGCGTGGGACGATTGACGGTTTCAAAAATTCGTAAGTTAGGTACAAAGCTACAAAGTGAAAGTGGGGCGTGAAAATTTCAGTTATATGGTCTATTGGCGTGATGTAAAAAGGTTGGGAATCACTGCTCTAGATACATAGAGAGATCTGCCCTGACCAAAAATATTATATAATAGAAGATCGACATAACCCATTATAAAATGAAACCAAATAAAATCTTTTTTTTTTAAATTGAACCGACTTCAATATCACTGAAAAGTATAAAATAATTTAAATATTATTGAAGTTGGTGTTAGCGTACCTGCTGTGTATATTTTGCACCAACTTCAATAATATTTAAATTATTTTATACTTTTCAGTGATATTGAAGTCGGTTCAATTTTTTTTAAAAAAGATTTTATTTTAAACTTTTTAGTGATATTTTCATATATAAAGATTGAACCATCGAAAACCGTAAAACTATCTAGGTAGGTTATGATCACATTATCGTCTACATAGTTTTACATAATTCATATTTCTTCAGAAAAAAATATCCGGTCATAATGAAATTTGCATGGAATCATCATAGTAGTTTACTCTCTCGAATAAAAAAAGAATCATCGAAATCGGTTCATAATTGTCAGAGCAATGTAATGGAGAACATCAGTTTTATGGTTTTTACCAGATAAATTGCTCCACATCGTTCATGGTCCTCCAGGAAGTTCTTATGAATATGAATATCCGGTTGTAATAAAATTCATACAGATTCAATACAGTGGTTTCTTCTTTCGAATAAAAAAAGAATCATTGAAATTGGTAAATATTTGCCAGAGTTATGACCATTTTTGTCCTTAAAAAGCGACTAAAACGTCATCTATATAGGCTTTCTTGCAGCTCTCAGTGCGCAGTCACCATTCTTGTATTTTCAGGAACTACTTATTACTAAGCAGTAATTTTTTTATGGGACCCAATTAACGGATTAAAGAATGGATGGAAGAAAGATTTTTTCAAATCGGTTCATAATTGCCAGAGTTATGCGCGAACATACATAGAAAAAAAAAAAGATATATATACAGACCAATTGAGAACCTCCTCCTTTTTTGAAGTCGGTTAAAAACAAAAACCTATGTGGGAATGAATTGTTTATGTGTAAGGAAAAAAGTGTTGTTAAAAAGTACGTAATCGATAACGATGATATTGGTGAAAAATCTTAAATCGATGGTCCTGACGCTGTCATAAAAAGAGAGAGAGAGAGAGAACGATCAAGTTTAGAGCTCAGAGGTTTAGAGAATCATACCATCATAGCCCTCGTCGCCGCCACTTCGTTGCTGAGCACTGTTCCTGAACTGGTTCAACTGCTGGGTGAACACGCTGGACGCTCGGCGGATGATCTTGTGGAGTTGTTGGGCGACCGGCGACGACGCTATCTGCTTCGCGATCGCGTTCACATCCTCCAGGTTCGCTGTGAGCAGGATGTAGGAGTTCGCCACGTGGAACGATAGCACCACCAGCGCTGTGGAAATAAATATTTTTTAATCCAGGCTGGACCCAAATTCCATCTCCCTTCCCATCCCCTCCCATCGTAGGATCGAGACAGCCTTCCGCGAACCACGATATTATGATATCGGGGTTCCAGTGTCAACCTACTGATGTTGGTAGTCCATGCAGGTAAATAGTGACTGTCTACCTTATTTCTACTCTAAATTATATTCTCTACATCGTATAAAACAAAGTCGCTCCGCTGTTTGTACGCTTAGATCTTTTGGCAGGCCTGTTGGTCTAGTGGCTAGACACCCTAGCCGCTGACCAATGGGTCGTAGGTTCGATTCCCATCAAGTGTCTGGGTGTTTTATCTATATAAGTATGTGTTTACAAAACTGGAGGGGTTTGTTAGTAGCAATTTATGTAATTTAGATTTAGTAACCATACACCTGTTATTAGTATGTAAGTCTCTTTAAAATTAATAAAATAAAAAAACCTTTAATGTATTAGTAACAGTTGTCTGGTTTCCATAGTACAGGCTCTGCCTAGTTTGGGATCAGATGACCGTGTATGGATTCTCCCAGAACATTATTATTATTTTAAACTACGGAACTATAATGCAGTTTTTAGCAATATATTGCGTGTTTTAAGAGGAAGGTTTATATGTAGTATGCGCAGGTGGAGCTGCGCGGGTCAGCTAGTATTGAAATAAAGATGGGCTGTCGTTTGTGGGAAGGAAGTTTGCCATAATCCTTAGGCGCTTGGCAGGCGTCTTAGGAATCGCAGTATAGAAAGATAAATGCAAAAGAAAGACGCTACTGCTCGTCTTCTTGTCCCCGCTTAGTCTCCTCTTACGACACCCATGGGTAGAAGATGGGGGGGATGCCATTCTTACCCAAACACCCCACGGGTACTGAGACGTGGTGACATATGGTACTGAGAAGTAGGCTCTAACTGCTGACCTTTTAGAGAAGGTCAGAGTCACACAACGAGCTATAGAGAGAGCTGTCTATGCTCGGATTTTCTTTCTGCTCGGATTCGCCGAAAACTAAAGACACTGGCATAGCTCTCAGATTCTGCAAATTGAAGTGGCAATGGGCAGGCTACATCGCTCGGAGAACCGATAATCGATGGGGAAGGAAGATTCTCGAGTGGCGTCCATGAACCAGAAATCCGGTGGCCCAAAATCACTATAGAGACTTAGTTGGCCTTAGAACAAGAATTATTTCTTTGCTCAGAGAAAGTACCAAAGGAGTTAGTATCGCGTCGATTCCCCAAACAAATTTTTCATGTCACTTTTGCGGGGTGCGGGAGGCGAAGTAAACACACACAGATACACTTTCACGCATACCTATAAAGAACGCACACATACAAAGAATGACCTGACCATATGACCAAAAATCAGAGGGGGTTAGCGCATCATGCTCTCTCCAGTGGTATCTCCTCTAAGTTTCTTTGCCATAAAAGTATGTGCAGTTTTAATCACTGTTCGTTAAACGGTCAATGGGTTAAGTGACGTCAGGCATGGTCAGTCCTTAGATGGGTGACCGTTTAATGGTACTTGAACTGAGCCTGTTCGTGTTAGGGACGTCGGTCCCGGTTGTTTTCAGCTAGACCGACTTTTGCTTAACGAACGCTGAGGCCTATTCGTACGAGAGATTGGCCACTATCCATACGACAAAAAATTTAACTATAATTTAAATAAAACTAGTCAATTATATACTCACTCGCTATGTAGAGACATGTAGCCATGTTTGGATAACAGTTCCTAATATATTTTATCTAATAATAAGAGAATGGTTAATAAACTTTTATATCAAATTATCAAAATTTATTATGTGTGAAATAGTCATAGAACTATAATTATCAGAAGTCCTATTAATAATTTAATTAAATTCTGAAGATTTATTGCCAGATTATCTGTCGTAATTAATTTTGAAATTAGTTTCCGCAACCCTTGGCTAAGGATGACCTCGATTATTGGCTCATCCTTATCTTGAAACTGCTTCTACGAATACATTAAATCATTTTTTGATGAATCTCTTCCTTTTTATCCATCCCATCAATGGGTGTCAATTATTTCAGCGAAAACAACTTTCTACTCCTGATTTCCATCACGATCGTTCCCCGTTGTTAGCGCCACCTGCAATATCCCTCAGCTCTTACAACCCAGTTAGCTACAACTCAGCCAATTCACTAACCGCTTAGGGTATTCAATGAAAAGGGTTTAACGTCTTGTGAGACAGGCATAATCCGTGTTAATTGTATTCCATACTCTTGCTTTTCTATCAGGTTCTGGCATTTCCTACATTTCTCCAGTTTCTAGTCTAGCATAGTATGTTACCAAGACATTGACCTTATTCAATTTACCCGTGAGGTGTCCGGGTAAGAATAACAACCTCCCGTCTCCTCCCGTTGGGTGTCCGTAAAAGGACGACTAAGGGAAAACGAGAAGATGGGCAGCAGCGTCTTTTTAGCCAAGCGTGGGCATTATGGCAACCCCTCCTTTCTACGGGGGAGGCCTTTGTTCTGCAGTGGACGTATTTCGGCTGGTGATGATGATATCAATCTCAGTCCGGACTAAGCGATTTGTTTCTTCATTAATTTTATATTAAGGACAGCTAAGTACTGGGACAGTTTTCCAGTGTCGGTTTTCCCACCCGATTATAATGAAGGTGTCTTCAAGACTAGAGTGATAAGCTAATGTCCTTTTCCATCCTTGATTGCGTCGCCGCTTTCCATCAGATGGGTCAAGCAGTCAAGCTAGCTTTTTAGTCGACGTTTTTACCTATCCATGATAATTATCTATCAACATATTTAATCTGGCTACGTCAGAATCCTCTCCATCTTGCCTTGCCCCTTGCAGGACAGTGCACTGTGTTAGACATGATACCTACGGATCGGATGTTGGGTAATAAATTTTTAATAGCTACGGTTGTCATTGTCTAATTAGTTGTTTATCTAGCATATAAAATTCTCGTGTCGTGGTGTTTATTACCAAACTCATACGAAACGGCTGAACCGGGTAGGTCTGAAAATCGGTCATAAAGTATATTTCATACCGTTATCCCTTCCAGGGATCGAGGAGGGGGTGATGGGGTGAGGCATAGGGGGAGTTAGGGGAAGCAAAGAGGGAGTGAGAGGGATCAAGGTGGGAGAAGTAAGAGGTGGGAGGGGGGTTCAAAGAGGGGATAACGGGGAGAGGAAGAGGGGAAGTGTGACGTGGACCGAAGCGGGAGGGGAAACAGAGAGGAGAGAGAGAGAGCATAGAATTAGATTTTTCTTTTAAGAGAAAGAGATAGAGAGAGAAATAAATCAAGGAAGGAGGGAAAAAGGGGAGCAAAATGTAATAAGAGCGCTGGCAGAGCTGCGCGGTTCAGCTAGTTTATTATATTATTTTGCTATTATTGTGATCAATACCTACCCCGCCGCCACTATAGAAGGGATATGCGAGTAACTAAATTGTCTTCCTGTGTACAAGCTGCAGGTACAATCTTCATGCAACTATCCCATATAGCACTTTTTGGTAGCCGTTACGAAACACTGATTGATTCTAGTAACATTTTCTGGTCGCCGAGACGACTTTGTTCCGTCACTACGACTAAAAATAGGGAACAGTCGACACAGTAACATTTGGTTTTAAACTTACGTTGCTGTGTGGTAACATTGTTCTTAGTCTGCGACCACTTCTCAGAAATCATTCGTTCTTTCATGGTTCTTTCATTCACTTTTTGTTAAGCGAAGTGAAGTTTTAAAATGAAAAAAATACTTAATAAGAAGAAAAAGTTATCGGCCATCATTGTTTTGTCAACATAAGTTTTTATTACTAAATTACTTGGTTTTTATCGCTCAAATAGAGGTGGGAAAGGAAATTCATTGTGTAATTTGTTGAAATAGTTTGAAATTTATCAACGCGCCATCATATTAATGTAATTTCACCTGTGTAGTACAATGTAAACAATATTTTTACTGAAAAGTCTTTACATTCCCAGAGCTTGGAAGCTTTTGCTTTAATAGATTAATCTCTTTTAATACTTACTATATATTATGGAACCAAGAATACACCATAAAGTTGGTAAATAATTGGATAAAATATTTTTATTTAAAGAAAATATTTAAGTCACAACTGGTCACTAAGTTACGAGACTGTGTCGACATATGTCGACGCGAAATCAGAAGTAGTTATAAAGTTACCGAATTTACAAAATGGTATATTGTTTCCAGCAATTCTCAAACTTTTGGAGGCCATACAAATAAAATGACGACTACAAGCAAATGTGGTGGCAAGTGTGGCAAGTGGTGATCAGGATCTAATCGATTTCTAAATGAATCATCAGTACGCAAAGGCATGTCCGTTCTGGGAAAACTCATATGCCGACCTCTTCTATCGTATTCTCCGATTACTGTACATTTCATGCATCCGTGGTAACTGTTAAACCCCACAGTACCTGAAATAAAAAATATCACGAAATACTTATATATTACATTATTTAAAACGCGCCATACCTCCGCTCCGGTACACTACTTATATATTTAATTTTGCACTCACCTTTTATAAAGCACCTCGCAGGTGTATCACATATAAAGCAATGAATTTTGATGGTAACTATTTGCTTTTGAACCAGTAATCCATCATGAAATAACTTTAAGAGCTCATTTACAAATGGACGCAAAAATAATTCCAAACACGGGTTTGTGTTTCCGAAAAATATTGCTATAACTAATGGAGCAACATCTATGCCGTCTATTTTACACAAAATAGGCCAGAATTCATTTTTTGTACTTTTGGCTATCGGTAAGCCGTATGTTGAAAGACAAAAATATGCATGTCGGCAACTCTGTGGTCATTTGAGACAAAACTTCTTTTAAACAATTCTCTATGCCATTATACCAATATTTTCCATTTTCCATTGTTATTATATTATTAAATTTTGGTGTTTTTAACCGACTTCTAAAAAGGAGGAGGTTCTCAATTCGTCTGTATATATATTTTTTTTCTATGTATGTTCGCGCATAACTCTGGCAATTATGAACCGATTTGAAAAAATCTTTCTTCCATCCATTCTTTAATCCGTTAATTGGGTCCCATAAAAAATGTGAGACGGAATCGTTTCGGATTTTTACTCATTTTTAACTACACTTGTAGGAACAGTTTGAAAAACAGTGTCTTATGACGACTTATTTATTTAAATTTTAGCAATATATTGTTCAGTAACAATGTCGTAACGTTACAACACTTCGTGTAAGTATATATTTTAAATGACTATTCTTGAGTTACCACACCGTTACTACACATAAACACATAGTGTTTAAAAATAAGTCGACACAAATGATTACGTTACGTGTGAACACAGAGACTACACATAGTAACTAAAAAAATCTGATCACATTGTGTGCGAACTGTTACCACACATAGAGACCAAACCCCACACAGTAACCATGTTTCGTAACAGTTACGAAACTATGCAACGTGTTACTGCTTTTATGATTCTGTGACCAAAAAGTGCTATATGGGTATATTTAATGGAAATTGCTTCAGCCGTTTGAAGACCATCCATGCTCATTTCCTAGTCGAATCGGGTTTGATAGGTTTTTACAAGTAGTTGGTGGACAGATGGTGATGAGGGGATCAGGTTCTGTTAATAGAGCAGGATAGTCATTTTAAAAGTTCATTCTCCAATGTTCGGAAAAGGTATACTTACTTATGAAACGTCTCGTAGCGTGCAATAAAAAAACCGCCGATTGACAAACAATCAGACAGACAGACATAGGTGTCAATCCTTCAGATTCGCGCCGCCTCCCGCGCCGTCGTCGCCACGTATTTTTAGATCCCAGACCGAATGTCGGCCCTACTGGACCAAGACATTGCACCTATCCCGAGCTTGCGCTGTGCGGCAGCCTCGGACTCGGAGCGCGGATTTCTCCATTATCTGCGTTTCCACCGGCCGCACGGGCTTGCGCTGCAGCCTCGCACCTCTTCTGGCTCGCGAGCGCGGGTCGCGATGTAGCTTCATATAGTTTTCTCGGAAACCCCGACCCATGGTTCGCGAGGCAGGACGATCCATCAAGCAATGAAATGGACAGTTGCCTGCTGTTTTCCTTAAAAATGCCGGTCGAAAAGCGCACACCGAGGCTTCTTTGAGCGCGCATCCCGTTTACCGACAGCCGATAGCTCGACCCCGAGGTACGCTCAGCCGAGGCAACGTGCGCCCCGAGCCACGTCTACACCGACCACACATTTGGCTCGCGAGGCTGCCGTGTCACGTAAGTCCGTGCGGCCGGTGGAGACGATAACATGCTTAACGACCTTGTGTCCAAAGATATTAGAATTTGCTTTCACTGTCAAATTGTCAAATTGGCTGTCACAATCCGCAGCTGTCAATGTGCTGTCAATACTGTCATTGTCATCTGATTTTATTTTTGTACACAGTTCTGAGAAATATTTGCGTTGTTTTGCTTATTTCTGCAAATCACTATTTCTTTTGTGCGTTCAGCCAACTGTGGCCGGTAGTAAACAATGGAAACAAACTTGCAGCATGAAGATTTGTTGATAAAACTTCGCGCCAAATTAAACGAGGAAAAGATAAAGTTGTGGGAAAGCCCGTACAATGTGCCAGATAGTGAAATATCTCCAAATTTAAAGGTAAATAATAATTAGCGCTTAATAATATATATATAACAGCAACTCCTCAATACTCTTTGTGCTCCTTTCATCTATTTTTGTCAGTAATATAAAAATTCTGTATTTATATTTTGTTTCTAATTACAGGATCTAGCCAAAAAATATGCGGAAGACTTGTCACTTAATGAGGAAGCGGTTCTTCCTGCACTCCAGGAACTGCAAATCCACTCCATCGACCGATCTAAGGCCAATGCGGAGTACAAAGAGACTGGATTTGCAACCTTCAGGGTCAAAGTTAATAAGCCTGGTGACAAGCCAAGGGTCCTGAAAATGCAGAAGAAACTAGACTCGATGGGCAGCGAACTCATAGCTGCTATAGCTCAGGATATTGGTGTGGCAGATACAAGGTACTAACACATTTTGATTTTTTTAAATCTTGATTCATCATTATTATTTTAGTCAAAGACTTGTAACTTTATGCTTGGCTCATTTACATTTCCATTTATCTTTTTACAGGCCTGTTGGTCTAGTGGTTAGATACCCTGGCTACTATGCAATAGGTTGTGGGTTCAATTCCCACCAAGTGTCTGGGTGTTTTATCCGAGTGTTATATATGAGCATTATTAATAATATCTTTTGACAATCCACACTCGGTCATCCAATCCCAAACTAGGCAGAGCCTGTACTATGGAAACCAGACAACTGATACATAATACTTATATTTTTTTAAATACCTGTTTAGATAAATAGCACCCAGAAACTTGGTGGGATTCCAACCCACAACCCAGTAGCAGCCATGGTCTCTAACCACTAGACCAATGGGTCTGATGGTCCGTGTCGAGTATATAAGTATTAATAACAGTTGTCTTGTTTCCATAGTACAGGCTCTGCATAGTTTGGGATCAGATGACCATGTGTGTATTGTCCCAGCATATTATTATATATAATTATTATCTGAATGCTGGTTGACTGGAGAGGGCTCCAGTCAACCAGTATTCTTTGCTATGTATAATGTTATAATGATTGGCTCCAAAACTGTGTACTAACAATATTTTAATAAGTATCAGTGTCAAATTCTGGGTTAGTTTAATAAACCAATCAATTCTGCAAATATTAATTTCTTTAAAAATAATAATAACTATACTTGGTTTCTTTTGTTTACAGAGTAAAATTAATAGTCAACGGGAAAGTTTTAAACCCATCTCCAAGTCTGGATGAACAAGGGGTGAAGAATGGAGCTCTCCTGATGGCACTCATTATGGCTGGTATGTGAATGGTTTTTTTGCAATAGACATTAATTTGTGAAGAATGCCTGTATGACAAAGAAATGGTCCCAAGTTTGAAATTCTATATGAAATTATTTATTTCAAATAGGCTTAGCACTAGCACTTGATAAAGATCTGAAATCTATTAGATTTGTCTTCACTTAATACTGAAGACCTTATTCTACTAAGCACATCATTTGCTATACCTGCTAAAGTTGAGGGACTGATTTCAAATAAAATCAGGAAATAAGTATTTTTAAGGCGAAATTCTATAAGTTAACCCTATTTCTGTCTATCCGTCTGTCTGTATTATTTAATCTGTGAACCAGATTGACAGATCTTGATACATTTTTATTTATAAACTGATTATTGGTATTTACAGATATTTTTAATGAAAATCTGGCCATGTTGGCTAAGCGGTTTAATAAGAGTTCTATTTTGTTTCAATAGCTTTTTAAATAAATACTTATTTCCACCAGAGAGCCCTGAGGAAGTAAAGAAAGAAGACAACATGTATATGGAGATGAAGGCAGTGCGGGATGATGCCACACTGCTCTCTGAGTATGTGGACGAGTTGGCTGACGATGACGAGTATATGAAGGTAAGCACCTTTGTCTTAATAGTGTGAGATGATCTGATAACATAGTGGAGTCAATTGCATAAAAAATGTCATACAAAGGAATATATATTTTTTGTCATACAAAGGAATTTAAGTTAGTTATAAAATGTCATACAATGGAACCGAATTTTGTTGTGTCAAAACCATTACAAATAATTATTTTAAAATTTTGACAGATTTTCACGGTCCCGATGTACTCAATGTTTTACACAGTCATTAATGTATTATGTAAAAAAGAATAATATGTAAAAACCATAAAACTTACCTGATACGAGCGTCATACAAAGAAAACCTTTCATTCGATAAATTGACTTCAAAGTGGAAATGAAATCACTACTAGAAAGCTAAGATGCCTGACATTTAGTTTTGTTCTGTTGATTGTAGTAATAGTGTTTCCGCACGTGAAAAAATAATGGATACATTCGTAACAGTTTCCAAACTTCTAAATCTCTGTCATACAAAGGATGTTATACAAAGGAAGAAAAGTTGAGACAGTTTTTTTTTAGGGAAAATAGTTCAGAAATTCACATTCAAATGTAAAAAAAAGCATATTAACGAGAATTGTATTTATTAGCAAAGATAATTACTGCAAAAAAATTTATGATTTTTTGGCTGGTTCAAAAGATAATTGATTTAGATTATTATATTGTGGGGGTAGGACAAGGTGTTTTTGTATGACAAACAAAAGATATATTTTTATAAATCAATATTGTCTACCACTTATTATTACCAGATAAGACTGTGAATATTATACTTAGAAATATAACCATTGGAGTAAATAAATGCAAAATAATTATGATAATAAATCACTTATAATTGTTTTTAGACCTAATTTACTATAGTGGACAAAAGTTTTTTCCAAATGTACAATTTTTATGCAATTGACTCAGTGGTCATACTATGGTACTTGAGATTTTCATAATGAATCATTATCTCATTGCTTAGGTAGTTATAGATTTTGTATGGAAAGCGGCTGAATATCTGAAACTGTGGAATAGTTTGGTACCTGGATGGTTCCTTGTACAAGGGACTTCTTCTAAATCGTATGGGCGTTTCCACAACTCTACGACTGAGCCCCTATTTTGTGTTGAGGATGGAGGTAGATCGGATTACTCCAGCCAGCCCAACTCCATCAGGAAGTCCCCCAGCCGCTTAATGTTGCCGAAGCCCTCCCGGAGGCTACCTGGTGTGCCCAGGGACTATATCACGTATATGGAGAGAAATACGAATAGAATATACGTAAATAAATGTGATATAGTCCGCTGCATAACGGTACTATCACGTTTATTTCTTTCGTTGGTAAGGAATCCTTCAAAAGGTGCCTAGTCTCCAAAGAGGTGGAAGCCGGGGGGGTGGTTCCCAAAGTACTCCATGGCAAAAAATATCTAAAAATATATTAATAAAAATATTCTCAAAGTAATCCATATAGTTTTTTCGCAAATTTGAATTAGCCATACATTCATTCCCAAACTGCTCCACTTTTTTATTACTGCAATTATGATTTTTTAAATATTGTTTTATTTTTGCGTCTTGCTACAGTCAGTAGCTACAGTACAGTCAGGATCAAAAACATATTACTGAAGTATGTTCAGCAATGAGTAAAATTTAAATAAAATGCAGTGGTTAGAAAAAAATATGTAAAATATAACTCTAAAATAAACTTATATGACACTCAAATCAAATCAAATCAAAAATCTTTATTTTCAAATAGGCTAGCACTTTTGAATGGTCAATTTTTGCTTAAATGCAAGTAAGAACCGTAGGCACAGGTAAGAACATCAAAATACATAAATATCAGGTACACGACAGTAGGTACTATACCGTTAGCTGTATTGATCGTCATTTGCGCTCGTAACAGATCAAACCTATTACTATTTATCACTTACATATCAATATAACTTGTAATATAACTTTAAATAGTTCAATTCACCTGCCCCGTAGAGGAAAATCTGCCTACGCTTTCCTCTCGGCTACACCTGCGCGCTTCGGCGAAGATTCGCGTTATCGCGACAAGTGTGGCCAAACAGTTCGTGCTAGCGCGATGTATTCGGGCGAACACGAATGCCTTCGCGGTGTTGTCGGTAAATTGACACGCATCAAAGGATTTTATCGCGACAAACTTCGCCGAACTGGCTACACTTCGCCTTGCAGTTGCAGCAGCGTTGCCATATATCAGATTTCTTATCCCGTAGTAAATTATAATAATCTTAAATGTTGTCCCCCTGTTGTTTCCTTTGGTCACGGTAATATGCAGGCATATTGGCGGCTAGACCAATTTCGCTAATTCTTTTTTTGTTTGTGTTTGTTATTGTCAAGAGAAGGTTCATATGAAAGAAACACTAGAAAATTACGAGGGCAGAGCTGCGCGGGACATCTAGTGGTTAATACAAACGTCGTTATTATTTTTTATCCTCGACTATCAAATTGAGTTTTCCGGTTTAGTTTAGGAGGTATTAGATGAATAGTAAAATAACTATACGTCCAATCAAAGGTATGCCCTGGAACCCTGGATGCGCGAGTCCAACTTGCAGTTGACTGTTTTTTTTATTTATTTAATCCTACCTATCCAATTCACTTATTTTAGCTCTTTTGTCCATACATATTTTATACAGATTTCATGATAAGGCATAGGTAGGTACAGATTTATATACAGATTATAAAACGCTCAATGCATCTGGCAATACTGATTCCGACGAATATTCGCCCGAATACCACGTGCTTTTGCTAGGACGATAATGTAGCCAGCGACTTCGCCGTTGGGCGAAGACGAAGTTTTATCGCGACAGGGCGACACGAATATTCGCGTGCAGATGTAGCCGGAGGGTTTGTGTAATGGGACCATAGACAAACGCGTACTCTATTCATAATACTTAACTCTATGCTACCACCGGATCACAACGCGGCCTCAACTGAGAAGATCCGGCAAGAAACTCAGCGGGCTTATCATTTATTCACTTTTTCTTTAAACATTGTTTTGTTACAATTGAATCGACATTAGCGATAGTGTGTCCTGCCGTTCGAAACTTAAAGCAAGGGAGAAAAGAAGAGAACAATAAACTACGACAATTACAACAAACTAAAAGGCCAAAGGGATAGTAGTCGGACCAGTCCCCCCAAGCACCCGCGCACGAGTTGACTCGAGCTGCAGCCATCACTCCCCTCAACCATGGAAGGGAAGGGGGTGACACTAGCCAACCCGTGCGGCTCTGCCCGCGATCTCTTTTTACGATAACTAAATTTTTAATAGCATACATTTGCATTGAAGACATAACCTTTTTTACAATCGGTTAAAAACTGGGAACCTCTTTTTAGTTGCCCTCCAAAGCACGGAGTCGCTTAGTTCAAATGGCATTAAACGGTCACCCATCTATATAATGACCTTGTCTAACGTTGCTTAATCTGATCGATTGCCAAACATTGATAATAACAGTAACTGTCCTCTGCTCGGTCCAGCGTCACCAGTATCATCAGCATGCTTCTTAATCATAATTAAAATAAAATTGAATAAAATGGTTCTTCTTAATCATTTAAAGATAACTGGCTAACTGACCTTTATCCTATGATGTAGGCGTGTGAATTGAAGATTATAACAGATAACATACTCTCACCTGATTGGCCAAAAAGTTTGTAACGTAAAGTTTCTGTTTGTGACATCGTAGCTCTTCGAGATTGAGATGGCTCTAATCAAAATCTGTTCAGCCGTTTAAAGACCGTCTGCTCTTCTCCTAGTATATAAATTACTTTTTAAGAGTTTTTTTCCCGATGTAGTTACTTTATTAATTACCAAAGTACCAAAAGTTACTCTGACTGACTGTACCGCTGCAACAATCCATTGTGTTAAATAAAACTTTATTACTATAATAATATTTCGATGTTTTTACCGTGGAGCACTTAGGGAATGATTTCGGAAACTCATGGAGTAGAATGAAACATAAATGCAATATTTTTTACAATTTAATAAATAATATTTTGGATTACTTTGAGAACGAATGTATGAAATTCTTATCTTTTTTGAACAAAATAATGGAGTACTTTGGGAACAACCCAGGCCGGGCTATGTGGGGTTTTACCCACTAAACCTCCCCGGTGGTCTTCATCGACACTGGAAAGTCTGGGCAATCTGTTCGGAAGGGGGGCCACCTAGTAAAATGGGATGTGGTGGGATTACTATCGAGCTGTAGATTGTTCTCGTTGTCGCTATAGTCTAGCTGGAGGATCATGACCCTCCACCAACCCATGGCCCCACCGACCATCTGGTCCGTCTCTTTGGCTCTGTCCACCGCGCGCAATTCTTGACTCCCTGCAAGTTATTTCTTCGCCCGTGTCTCTTGTCGTCTTTCTCCCCTTTCTGGGGCACACAGCACGCGTGACGTACTTCGTCACCGGGTCACTCGTCACTTCCACCATCTAATGCTCCTTCACGCACCTCCTGTCAGAGAACCATAACCCATCAACCACCCATGGTCCCACCGACCTTCCGGTCGTACAGGCCGAATCGCGGGAGATGCGCGTGGCTTTGCTCTTTGGCTTTGTCTACCGTGCGCAATTCTTGACTCCCTACAAGTTATTTTCTCTGTTCCGTATGTCCCGTGTATGCACTCTCCTCTTTCTGGGGCAGACAATACTGCACAGCTTCGTAGTCGGCTGCTTCCTCTACAATCGTTCCGCTGCACTCCTTATCTCGTGCCAATCGTGCGCGAATCTCCGCAGCCTCCGAAAGTTCGCCGATGTGCTCACGAGATCGCTGTAGTAAATCGGGGCCGCCTCTGTGCGCTCGATGCCGTCCATCATCTGTCGCCGCAGCTCCTCATACAGGGGACAGACCCACAACACGTGGTGCTGGTCCTCGACTTCCGTACCATACTCACGCATGCTATCCTCAACCAAACGCAGCTGGAGGATCAGTCCGGCAAGGCGGTGCAGCTGCCGCCGGCGGAGAAGCGTGCACTGCTCGTGGGGCTAGCGCTGCACGAGCGAGGGCGGGCCGCGGCCGCCGCGCGCGACTACCCGCTGGCGCTGCTGCTGCTGCTCGAGGCCGACAGGCAGCTCGGGTACTGTACACCCACACACACACACACACAAACCTGTACACTGCTGGTGGGGCTGGCGCTGCACGAGCGAGGGCGGGCCGCGGCCGCCGCGCGCGACTACCCGCTGGCGCTGCTGCTGCTGCTCGAGGCCGACAGGCAGCTCGGGTACTGTACACCCACACACACACACACACAAACCTGTACACTGCTGGTGGGGCTGGCGCTGCACGAGCGAGGGCGGGCCGCGGCCGCCGCGCGCGACTACCCGCTGGCGCTGCTGCTGCTGCTCGAGGCTGACAGGCAGCTCGGGTACTGTACACCCACACACACACACACACAAACCTGTACACTGCTGGTGGGGCTGGCGCTGCACGAGCGAGGGCGGGCCGCGGCCGCCGCGCGCGACTACCCGCTGGCGCTGCTGCTGCTGCTCGAGGCTGACAGGCAGCTCGGGTACTGTACACCCACACACACACACACACAAACCTGTACACTGCTGGTGGGGCTGGCGCTGCACGAGCGAGGGCGGGCCGCGGCCGCCGCGCGCGACTACCCGCTGGCGCTGCTGCTGCTGCTCGAGGCTGACAGGCAGCTCGGGTACTGTACACCCACACACACACACACACACAAACCTGTACACTGCTGGTGGGGCTGGCGCTGGTTAAAATTAGAGCATGACTGATAAACTACTGCCGCCTTAAGAGCGCTATTTTTCTTGAAGTAGCGTTGTGTTTCAATGCCCCATAAAGAAGTTGTCATCTGAAGGATCATCTTTTGTCTCTGTTGCTGATACTTTTTGCACCGACTGATAGCTCAGTTGGATACGAAAGGAAATAAATATGATAAATTTCCTTAAATTCCAAAACATTTGACCCTTACTTGCCAGCCTCCTCGACCAGCTCTGCGCCAAGGTGCTGACTGCTTGATCGGTCTCGCCGTGGTGGTTCTTGATTAGGTAAGTTAGGGAGCTTGCAGAACGTATAGTCCAGATACTTTCAAAAGTATTTCACAGGTTTTAAGTATTTTTCACGGAGCGCGTGCCGTTAGCGTTCAGAGATAAAAAAAAGAAGGCAAAGCTAGCGCCGCTCCGCGTCGCGGTGGCCGAACTTGGAACGTCTATGGTCCATAGGTGCGCCTGATTTGTCGCTTGGTGATTTGGCGGGAGTTTTTAGGGTTAAAATCCTATACTTTTGTAACCGCTTCTATAAAAAATTAAAGAAAAATAAAAATTGCTTAACAATATAAAAATGTGTCATTATATCCAATGCCTAACACCACTCACTATCCACCTGCCCCATCACCCCAATGTCCCAGTATATTGACATATCCCAATTGGTCCTTCGAGCAGCGAGTGTCGGTCGTCTCTACTATCGACTGTGGACAACGTGGCGGTTCTCCAGCTAGACGTGTGCTGGTGCTACCTGTGCCTCAGGAGTCTCCCTCACGCCAACGACGCCGCCGCCAGGCTCGCGCGGGCTCAGGAATCTTTCACGCGGACCTACGGCGAAGACCATCAGAGACTTATCGCGCTGAAGGGCACCGCCGGTATGTATTTGTACAGTTACTTACGTTACTTTGTAGAATCCTCCATTACACAACTGAGCGAACAAAAAGATAGACGCGGATTGCAACTTTGTTTTAGATTAGATTATTATTATTGACGGGCCTGTTGGTCTAGTGGTTAAACACCCTGGCCGCTACTCAACAGGTCGTGGGTTCGATTTCCACCGAGTGTCTGGGTGTTATTTAATTAAGTATGTATTTACAAAAAAAGTATATAAGTATTTGTATCAGTTGTCTGGTTACTACTGCCTGGATCAGATGGCCGTGTGCGGAATTGTCCCAGGAAATTAGTTATTTAGAGACTACAAAAACAATACAGTTTGGGACTACGTACCGAATTTTTTTTTATAAGATTTCAAACAATGTCCATTACAACATTACAGAAACTATTTATATGGAAAATGACAAATGGCTAACTTATTAATTTTCGAGCATGTAATGATTATATCCGGAATAATATTTATTTTTCAAATTACATTGCTAATTTTCTAAAATAATAATATCTCATTGCCTAATATTTAATTGCCTATGTACTGTTTTTGTGCATAAAGAATAAATAAATAAAAAAATAAATTTTCCATTTCCAAATAATTAATTTATTGTTTTTAAATTTAAATTAGGCTTTATTGTTATACCAATAATGATGTTATACTAATTTTATTTTAAAAATGTGTTTTTTTTTGGAAATTCATGAAAAAGCCGATGAAAAATTTCAACACTAGGATGTTCAGAATCATGTACTGGATCCTTGGTAACGGTTTTCGGTACGATGTCCCTTACACCCGTTATATTTATTTATTTATATTTTAGGAATACTATCAGCTTGCTAAACTAATTACAGTAACTATAGTAGAAACGAAGAACCATTTAAAAATCTGCCCTTGTAGAAACAATATAAAACAAAAACTGTAATTCCAACAATATGAAACAAAACGCTTTCTGTCTGCCTGTTATTAGATATATGTTATTTCTAAAAATATTAAAAAATATGGAATTGTGGTTCATACATTGGCTAACCTAGAGAAATGACCATGGAATATGTTTGTTGCAGTGAACGAAAGAGTGCTGTTCATGAGGATGTATCTGATGCAAGGCATCGTTGCCTACCATCAGAACAAAAGAGCTGAAGCTCGGAGGCTGCTGGAGAAGGCGGAACACGAGATGAACGCATTGAGGGTAAACATTTTTATAAACATTAAGTATAAAGTTAAAAAATTAGTTGAAAACTAAAATTAAAGTGTTATTAGGTGCGAGGTCTTTTGCGTCTGAAAGAGTATCAAAGCAGTGTCGCATATGCTACTGTCCCGCTATAAAAGGCACTGTAGCTGATGAAATTATCGGGCTCACGGGACTTAGTAACTAAATGTCTCAAATTACGGGCAACCGATTTAGATACTATTTGTTAACAAAGCGCAGCGTAGGTAGGCCTTCGACTACATCGATATAATATGTGAACTAGATAAGCATTTACGAACAAAATTACATCTAAAATGTGGTCGCGGAGGTTGCAAACTTATCTGTGCTGGTGGCGGAAATGTGAACTAACGGGTTTATTATGACAATGACGTGTAGTTTGACAGTTTCATATAGACAGTAGCGACACTCCTATCGGCAAAAATAATTTTGTCAGGCTGTGGCTTGTAAAGAAATAGCGACACAAGGGCGCTATTTCTCGCTACCACTTTCTGGACCCTGACACCAAATCTAGTTTAAATATTATATCGATGTTCGACTAGGTGGACTAACGACATTGTACGCGTCGCAGGTAATCTGTGAATGCAAATAGCCAATTGTCGTTCATTGTGGCGATCCAAGGCGGAAGCCTATGTTCAGCCGACTGGTGATGATGAATAGATTGCAAAAGTTTAACAGTGTAAAGAGTTAACGCAAGAGAGGCCCTGAGGCGGGCGATGACGTGGTAGATCCTGAACACCCTGGGGGTGCTAGAGGAAGTGGGCATTTCTGCTCCCCTCTGTACGTCTTCTAGCGAGTGTCTAGCGCTGTAGTGATTGCCGATATCCGAACGGAGAAAACAGTGTCTCTTCCCAGGATCGATCGGTCCACGTTCCTGCGAAGACTAAGTAGGTTTTCTTCTCGACAACAAAATAAAGAGAGTCACGAAAGGGCAGAGTGTGTCTCTATTATCTCTGGCTACGTGGTGTAGTCGTGATGATGGGCCGGTCCCCAGGTGGACGAGAGCTCTCTGGCCACCTCGCTAGGGTGTAGTCGTGACGCTGGGCCGGTCCCCAGGTGGACGAGAGCTCTCTGGCCACCTCGCTAGGGTGTAGTCGTGATGATGGGCCGGTCCCCAGGTGGACGAGGGCTCGGTGCTGGCGCTGATGGAGCTCGGGTGGTCGCGGGCGCAGGCTCGGTGCGGGCTCCGCGCCAGCTCGGGCCAGCTAGACCGCGCGCATCACTACCTGGCGGACAAGAAGGCGCAGAGGGACCGCACCAGGGATGCACACAGGATGGAAAGGTGAGGGGAACAGGTCATAAACAACAAAACAAAACAAAAAGTATAAATAAACTGACACTAAAAGTGAATTTATATTGAACAGCTGACGAATTTAATTTTATTAAATACTAGACCCGCGCAGCTCCGCCCGCTCATACTACACATAAACCTTCCTCTTGAATCACTCTATCTATTGCTGAAAATGACATAAAATATGTTGCGTAGTTTAAGCTAAAATCTAAGCGTACAAACAGCGGGAGCGACTTTGTTTTATACTATGTAAAGATTTCCGATAAGTAAAAGTTTAAAGTAGTGGTTAGACACCCTGGCCGCTACCCAATAGCCCGTAGGTTCGATTCTCGCTCTCGATTTAACATTAATGTGTATGAACATGTATGTATGTTTGTTCTGTGTCAATTTACCTATGAAAATGTGTACATATTTACAAAAAGAATATAAATATTAGTATCAATTGTCTTGTAAAGGCTCTGCCTAATTCGGGATAAGACGACCATATGTGAATTGTCCTAGGATGTTATAGCTACGCGATTGGAATAGAACAAAATATACAAGACAAGTAGTGGGTTTTACCTAGTATACCTAATCTTGCCATAAATAGTGAAACAAAGAAAAAAAAATCCTATTGCAAATAACGTTTATTACTTTTACAGTGTAATAGTGTAATAGTTTATAAATATAAAACAATTTACAATATAAAAAGCTTATTCGAAGAGTTCTCTATTGGCTGCAATACAGTCCTTTAAACGTTGAGGCCAGTTATCAATAGAAGCACGCACTCTTTCCATGGGAAAATTCTTCACTGCCAATCGTACGGATTGTTTTAGGCACTCCAAATTATCATGGCGTTTAGAGCAAGCCGTACTCTCTAAAACTGACTATAAATCATAATACAGCGGATTAAGATCGGGCCTAGACGACGGCCAGTCTTCAGCTCTGATGAAGTCCGAAACGTTCGTTTCCAACCAAGACCGCGTAGACCGAGCTTTATGACCCGGCGCCGAGTCTTGCTGGAAGGACCATTCTTGGTGAACATGGTGTTGTTAAGGGGCTTCACTACCTTCTCAAGAATGGTATCTTGATACACATGTGCCGATGTTTTGTTACCTTTTTCACAAAAGTATGGCTCAGTCACTCCTTCATAGCTAATACCCCACCAAACTATCACTGAAGTCGGATAGTGCCCACGTTGCGCGTTGCAATCTGTCGACTAATTGGGAAGCTTCCTTAGAGCTTTGCGCATAAATACTGTCATATTGTTTGTGAAAATGTTGCTCAATTGTAAAATCTCATCCGTAAACAAAAATTTTCTGTGACCTCCCTTTGCGTACCGCTTCAGTAGGTAGTTTTTTTTTTGTTTTTTTTCTTGTTCTGGCGTCACACTTAGTGTATATTGCCAATGTCAAGTTTTGATGCTTGTGTTGTACGGTCAGCTAAAAATATGGTTTACCACCCTACGGTTGAAGTTCATATGCACATCATAAAACAACAAAGTTGATTTTCCCTTGCAATTATTCATACAGTTACTAATGCTCTCTTTATCGTTAACGTCAACACTGACTTGTGTTCCTAGTTTAAATTGACGCATCTGATAGAAATGTTCAACCTTAGTGTCATTTTGATTGCATAGGAAGTTTTGTCAAAACTGGTAAACGACTTTCTTGGCCGACCGTACAAGAGTTCCCGCGCTTTCCACAACTTCTTCTTTTATAAAATTATGGCTTCCATCAATTATCGACGGGTTTCGCCAGTGTCAAGTAGATAAATTACAGTTACAAAAATGAGATAAAGTATTCAGTTTATAGAGAAAACGAATATTGGAGAATTTGCGTTCGCGGTCGCTACCACCAAGATGGCGGCCGCGAACCAAACTCCAGTAGGTAGTTGTTTCGATTTTACCACCCTATTATTTTTTAAATTATCAGTTAAGAAATGGCCAGTACGTCTCTTATAGGCTTCAATACCTAAGTCATCTTTTAAAATAAGCGACATGGTTCTATGTGTTATCTTCATCTCCCGAGATAAAATCTTTTGCTTTCGGACAGGATTTCTTCGAATTCTTTCCCTTACTGCTTTGACCACCTTTTTCGTACGAACACTACGTGGACGGCCAGCCCCCCTAGACAATGTAACATTCTACAATCGCTATCGCTAATAGAAAGTATAAAAAAGTATGAGAATGACATATGTCATCGAAAAGTCACGTGACAAATTGTAGGGAACTGACACCGTTAGCGAATGAAGAAATAGATTCGCTATGAAGCGATTGCATCTTGTCTAGGCCCTCTGATCTTTTTTGTCACAAACAGAGGAAGTCTCATTGTGCCTATTAATAGCTCGGTACACAAACATTTTACTGATACCACGCGTATGGAGAGTTTTAAAAATTGCATTTGGCTCCATACCTACTTTGTGTAATGCAATCACAGCGATTCGGTTCTCTTTATCACCCCACTGCATTTTAATATCGCAAAATATTGTACGCCAAACGCAAAAAAAGAGAAAACGCAATGAACAATCATATAAAAATGACAGATTCCAAATTTAAATGTAATATTTTGCTTATATTTATTTATTATTTATTTATTTATTTATACTCTTTATTGTACACACATAAAAATAAAATAAAAAGGACTTGAAGAAATTTGTACAAAGGGCGGCCTTATCGCTATCCGCAATTTCTTACAGGCAACCTTGGGATGGAAAAAAGATTGCATGGAATACGAAAAGTGGGGTAGTTAATATGTGAGACAATATACACTAATAAAAATACATATAATAAGTTTACCTATTTACATATAATATATTAATATACATACAGATAAATGTAAATATTTCTTACATACCAACATATATTCAATATACTTATATATATATATATATATATATACGAACTATAAATATATGTATTATATATATAAAAATCAATTCTGATAAATATACAGATAGCACTCCGAAATCATAATAACGACCAATTGACAATTTATTTAATATTTAATTGTATTTATGGCCAGATTAAGTATTGTTTGTCATTGTACATATTTCAACACTATTCAATTCGGTTCCGTCAGTTTGGAAGACATTTCAATACAATCTAATAAACTTAGGCATCCAACTAAAGTCTTGGCCGCACCCAAGGCTCACTGCCGAACCTACAAACGTCAATTATAGTTAACTGTGATTAAGTCATATTTTGTAAATGGATTATTCCACTTTCGAAGCCAAATAATACTTAATACGCCAATAGTGAGTAGATTTATCAATAATCTCGCAATTAATACTAAAAGATAATTATAAGAGACTCGGAGATTCGAAATAAATATATTACAAAAAATGACTTAATTGCGATTAAAGTTAATTGTTGTCTGTGAGTGCGGCAGTTAAATGTAAACATCTCCAGGCAGCAGCGGTCCCTGGGCGTGTGCGAGGATGGGTCGGTGGTGAGCCAGCAGCTGGTGGAGGGGCTGGTGGGGATGGGGTTCTCCCGGAGACTGGCCACTATGGCGCTCAGGAACTCCAACAACCACGTCGCGGAGGCCGTGCGACTCATACAGGAGAGACCGGAGATGGTGAGCCTTGACACTTCTCTTTTGTCCAAATACCCCCTGGGGTACGGGGTCTATGCCCTGGTATAGAGTACGCGTTTGTCTATGGTTCCCTTAAACAAATTGTAGGCAGCCTAGGCAGGTGTCTTTAGTCCTTCCTCCAAAAGGCAGGAGAACTATTTAAAGTTATATTGATATGCAAGTGACAAGTAGAGCCTTAGGGGGATAATGGTTTTCAATCGTATGTATGCATATTTCAAAAACCGCCTTTAAGTGCGTGCCTGCCTATTATTCAGGTCCATATTATCGAATGACCATGCATGCATGCTATGAACGTATCAGACAAAAAATATTTTTTGTATTAAACAGTATGAAGCAAACTCCACTAGACCGTTGAGTATCCGGCCGTATCATGGACGTGTCTGTCAAAATTCACAAAATGTCTTATCCATGGCAGGCGACGCATGCATGTGTAGTTAGAGACGTTTGTACATAGTGTACGTGTTCTTTATTCTGTGGTACATTCGACAGTCGACAGTAGTAGGGACCACCGTTAGTGATAGGCTACAAGTCCCGTTGCCGTGGGGTGGCAAGCTAAGATTAGCACCATCCCATCTCCTCCCGTTGGCTGTTCGTAAGAGGCGACTAAAGGAAAACAAGAAGACGGGTAGCAGCGTCTTTCTATTGGATTACCTACCACTTAGGTATACTGCGATCTCCAAGACGCCTGCCAAGCGTAGGGATTACGGCAGCCCCTCGCTTCTAAGGGGGAGACTTTGTTCAGCACTTGACATATTTCGGCTGTTGATGATGACGATGATGATAGTAAATAATTTACATCCATACCAAACAGACAGATTGTTTGGTTCCCTGCCAAAAACAATATATCTTTCAGTTGGCTGACAGTGATGCATCTTCAGACGAGACCGAGTCCCCCAGCTCTGACGAGTCCCTCATAGAACCAGACAACAAACTGATCGGCGAGGTAAGAATCGCACATCGCACTCATAGGTGAGGTAAGAATCGCACATCGCACTCATAGGTGAGGTAAGAATCGCACATCGCACTCATAGGTGAGTTAAGAATCGCACATCGCACTCATAGGTGAGGTAAGAATCGCACATCGCACTCATAGGTGAGGTAAGAATCGCACATCGCTCTCATAGGTGAGGTAAGAATCGCACATCGCTCTCATAGGTGAGGTAAGAATCGCACATCGCACTCATAGGTGAGGTAAGAATCGCACATCGCACTCATAGGTGAGGTAAGAATCGCACATCGCACTCATAGGTGAGGTAAGAATCGCACATCGCACTTAGTATTTTTAACTCTCCCCGAAAAAAGGATGATTCAATTCAAACACCTGAACGCTGTCTAGTGTTTTGAAAGATTTATAATGTAGGATCAGAATCTATAAAAGACTGAAAGTGATGCCGCAGTACGTCGTCAGCATCCATAATAACAAATTAGGGTTCCATACCTAAATGGTAAAAAAGGAAACCTTATGGTGCGACTTCATAGAACCACTGGTGCTATCGATTTCAAACTTGGAATAGTTTTAGATCTTACTTACCCAACCACGTCGAATATTCTTTTTATATTCTTTTATTGGGTGGGTCGTCAAACTTTCAAAGTGAGACTACTATGTCGAGTCGAGGGGTATCATATGAAAGAGCTTCATTTGCACATTTTAAAACAGATTTTTAGTTAGTCACGTAGTGTTTGGAAACGCCTCCTTTAACTTAATTTTGAAAAGGGAAAAATCTGAAATAATTATAAATATTACAAGTCTATCTATATTTTACAGGAAAAATAAAATGATCTTTCGATCGATCGACAAACAAACTTAGTTTTGCGTTTTTTGTATATGTAAGGTGTAAGACGAATAGTAAAATAACTTTAATACGTCCGAAGGTGCGCGAGTCCGACTCGCACTTGACCGGTTTTTTTTAGTTATCGTTCTTTTGTTCAGTTTAAATTTGTGTTTTTTGTTTTCCAGTTAGAAGCTATGGGCTACGCGACAGAGGAAGCTAAGACAGCTCTGCGGCTCTCCAAGAACCACATCAGCGGGGCGGTGGACTTGCTGGTGGCTGGGGGGGGACATGTTCAGAACGGTCAGTATCATCACAGTATATAAACTAGTACAGTAGTTCGACGCCTTTGATGTTTGAGTAAAAGCCGACACCGCATGGCGCACTCCGTAGCACGTAGGGTTGTCACAGTTTGTTTTTATAATTTACTTAAAATATTATTTTATTACTTTTTGGGTCATAGTAAAATACTAACTGCCGCACTCACAAACGTCAATTAACTTTAATTACAATTAAACATTTTTTTAATCTATTTATTTCGACTCGCCGAGCCACTTATGATTATTTTTTATTAGTAATTACGAAATTATTGATATCTCTACTCACAATCAGCGTATATAGTATTAATTGGCTTCAAGTGTCGAAATAATACAATTTCAAAAAATGACTTAATTGTAATTAAATTTAATTGAGGTTTGTAGGTGCGGCAGTAAGTAAAGTATATTTCTATTAGCGGATGGTAATGATTCCTTTGTTTATATTTACTTTATTCATTGAAGTTCTTCATAGTAAGAAATACAAAAAGGCATTTCGTGGAGACAAATTCAAATAGAGTTTTACAATGTTATGTATATATTGTAATTAATTAATAAATTTCCAAATCGTTTAAAACACCATTAGCCAACTGAAAAATATTGTCGGTTTGTATATTTACTGTATTTCAAATTTCTGTTAATGAAATGTCAGTCATTTTCGATTTGAAAATGGAAGTCATTTTCGTTACCAGCACCCCTAGAAACCTTAAAAATGACACAATTAAAAAAATATAACATATAAAAAAAAATCGCCATTTTGTATTTGAAAATGGATGCTATTTTCGTAATCAGCACCCCGAGAAACCTCGAAAATGATAACAATAACATATTTTTGAAAAAAGAAAACATCCGCCATTTTGGATTTGAAAATGGATGCCATTTTCGTAATCAGCACCCCGAGAAACCTCGAAAATGACACCAATAACATTTTTTTGAAAAAAGAAAAAATCCGCCATTTTGGATTTGAAAATGGATGCCATTTTCGTAATCAGCACCCCGAGAAACCTCGAAAATGACACCAATAACATTTTTTTTTTAAAGAAAATCCGTCGTTTTGGAATTGAAAATGTGTAAAATAATATCTCTCTCACACAGCACAGGTAGTATAAACCACTATAACTGATTACAAAAAAAAAATACATACACGACGAATTGAGAATCCTTTTTTGAAGTCGGTTAATTAAAACAAATACGCGTAAGCCCTGAAAGTTATGTCCCGAGCTACTAACTAATTCGAGCGGCAGCAGCGTACGCAGCTCGGGCGCGCCTACCCGCGTCTCACCCCTCACACCCCGCACGATAGCCATGTCTAGACGGCTTCGTCGGACGACTGTATTGGTTTATAGACTGTGGTATCATACACTATTATTCAGAGCATCAGGAAACAACAACGCTTTTTAACTGGGGTAAGGGGTCGTACATTAATCACGTGAGGCTCGAAAGGGGGGGGGGGGGAGGTGTTCCGAAAATATCACGAAATATCACCAGGAGGGTGGAGAGGTATAATGAGACATCACGTGTATTTATTTTTCGTTGAATGCACGATGTCTAAACCAAACAGCGGCACGTGGCCTTGACTCACCGTTTCCGGCTACGACGAAATGTTGAAGGGGACTTCAACATTTAATCAGTTACCTGTATTTAAAGTTAATACATATTCCGAAAATTTCAATATAGTTTGTACAAAAAAAAATACACGTGATTTTTTTTTTTTAGTTTAAAACCTCACCACATATCACCAGGAGGAGGAGGGGGAGGGGTTAAAAAGTTGCTAAAAAACATCACGTGATTAATGGAAGACCCCTAACCAACATTTATTTATTTGACGGGCCTGTTGGCCTAGTGGTCAAAGATTAGTATCGATTGTCTGATTTCCATAGTAGAGGCTCTGCTAGTTTGGGATTAGATGACCGTGTGTGAATTGTCCCAGGATATTACTATATTATTTTTGTAACTATAATTTTTATTATTGTTATCTTCTAGTAGGCAGGGCCGTTTTGTAGAGGACCGTCCAAGAATGTACCACCAAAAAAGGCAGAATAACTCTGCCGCTAAGCAGAAATGTGAAGGACACTGTAGCTGGTGGAATTAACACGCTCAGATGACTAAGTAACTAATGTGTCATTGGCACATGAGAAGCTCTTCGGTGGGATTTGTACCAAGTGCCCCCTCATTATCAGTGGCCGGAAGATGTCCACTGCTGGACAAAGTCCTGCCCCTTAGAAGGGAGGGATTGTCATAATCCCCACGCTTGGCAGGCGACTTGGAGAGCGCAGTATAGCTGGTAGATAATACAATAGAAAGACGCTGCTGCCCCTCTTCTTACTTTCCCTTAAGCGCCTTTTACGGACACCCAACGGGAGAAGATGGGAGGGTGCTTCTTCCCACGAACCATAAAATATAGTATAAAATAGATAATAATTATAATGTTTCATAATGGTTTCTGTATCTAATAATATTTGTTGCAGTCGAAGATGATACCAGTCCGTCCACAAGTTCTGGAACAGCTGCTAAACGGAAGCTGAAACACAAGAAAGATAGTAAAAGGTAAATGCCCTTCCGTAGTCAAGACTTGCGTAACTCAACCACCACTTTCTTCTACCCCTTATGTTGTAAAGAACTCGTCGGCCCGAACTAAGTGATATGTTTCATCTTGTATAAACGCACAGCTAAGTACTGGTATACTACCTATTCTATTCTATTCTTGGTGGCTATTAGTTGGGCCCGGTAACCATCGGAACCTTGACCCAGATGGATCCATTGTCCTTCGTGACGGTTGGGATGTGGGCCCTAGGACGTCCATTGAGTACGGCGACTCCGAAAAGGAAGATGGCGGGGTTGCGACCCCCGTCCCCGTAAACACCGTGTCTGGGTCCCGGGGGGCTGCAATGCGCTCCCCGGTGGGGGGCTCAAAGGCGAGGCACTGAGGGGCTTCTTGTGCAGATCCCACCGAAGAGCCCTGAGGTCCCCCTCTCGTGTGCCGATGCCCGTAGACCTTTTGAAGGTGTCACCCGCGTAAAAGAAGTATCGAACAGTTCCTGAAGGTATGCCACGTTTGCGCCAGCTTGGAGCTGTACATCATCTGGTGTAGGATAGCCTACCCCCAGATGACTCAATCTACGTCTAGCAAGAGCGTCGCAGCCACACAGTATGTGTAATATTGACTTTTTCCTCTACACAAAATCTGCAAGTACTTAGCCTCGGTTGTACCAAAATGGCCTGAGAGTGCTCCCATTAGGTGCCTAATTTGTGATCTAAAAGTGGTATAGTTCTGTGTCGGGTTTACCACCCGGTAATTATGCTCTTACTGTACCGTACCCGTGGGGTCTCGGGTCAGAGTTGCATCCCCCCATCACCTCTCGTTGGGTGTCGTAAGAGGCGACTAAGAGAGAACAGGAAGACGGGCAGCTGCGTCTTTCTTTTGGATTTATCTTCCACCTATACTGCGATCCGCTTGGCAGGTGGCTTGGTGCCTGCCAAGCGTGGGAATTATGGCAACCCCTCCCTTCTAAGGGGGAGGCCTTTGTTCAGCAGTGGACGTCTATCGGCTGCTAATAATGAATGATAATGATGAATTATGGACTTTTCAAAGCTGGAGTGAACCCGTACCCTAATGTACTTCATAGAGGTAAAATAGTAATATGTTCCAGAAGGAAAGAACGGGAACTGGCGCTGCGCCGTCTCCGGTCTGCCATCAAGACTGATGAGGAAGACTACCTGGACACCTCGCTGGTGGAGGAAGAGGAGTTCCTGGTGCAGTACAAGTCTTTACTGTAAACGGAATACCGTGGGGCAGCGCTTCTCAACCTAGAAGTCGCGACCCATAGTGGGGGTCTTTAGAAATAAAACCAGTATACGGACGATATTTCAATTGAATGTTACAAAATTAAATTTACCTTACGACGGTATGAGACCGACAATCATAGCTTGTCTCAGATATTAATTACAGCCTGTTGGTGTAGTGGTTAGATACCCAAGCCGCTACCCAAAATGGCTGTGGATTCGATTCCCACCCAAGACAAACATTTGTTCATAAACGTGTCTTCGTCTCTCTGGGTGCTATTTATTTATACAAGCAGGTATGCATTTACAAAGAAAGTATATACATATGTGTTTGTAACAGTTGTCTGGTTACTATAACACAGGCTCTGCCTAGTTATTAGTTAGGATTAGATCACTGTATATGTGAAACGTCCCAGGATGTTATAATGAAGATGATTTTTGTGAATACGACTTAAGAAACTCATACATTTTAGTGTGATTAATACTCATTAAAGATTTGCTGGTGATTAAATCGCCACCCTGTTTATAAAATAACACTATATACTTTAGTATATACTTTATTTTAAAACATTGGACGATAAAATCTTTTGAATGTAATTATTTCGTATAATTGTGTTGTTTGAAAAACAATCCATAAGAGATCTTACCAGCGGAAAATTCTTGAAAATACATGGTAGGTCTAGACCTACCATGTATTTTCAGGCATTTTCCTAGGTATATAGTTTAATATTGGAACACTGCCATTCTCATAACTAATTCTTAAACCTACAAGAAACTTGGAAATTACTGGTAACAAGAGAATAACCACACTCGCCGCATGAATTTTCAAGAATTACGTCTGTATTTCTATTGACCCCTTGCAGGGGTATGCAGAGAGCACCGTGCCATTATGCGTTTTATTAATTTGTAATAATAATGTTATATTTTGTTGTGTCTACCAGTTTTTTTTTGAGACGATAAGCGTGAATATGAATTACTAACTAATTAATTATAAAGTGACACTCATTTGATGTGTTGTACTGTTATTGTAAAATAACAAATAATGTCAATGGCCGAAAGTTTATATTCATATATTACAAAATATTCTATATACTAACTATTAAGTATAAAATACTTGTAGCGATGAAATAAAAATATGTATACTATTTATTATTATTTTTATTTGATATTAAAGATGACTATAATAATTGGTGGAGTTTAGCGTTTTTAGAGAGAATTAGTTAAAGTTAATAGCATGTAGTATAGTTTTGTCTATAGAGGAAACAGTGTCTTTAATGAAAATTTCACCTTATAAAAATCTGGTTCTTCGCAAATCAGACACACTACGAGTATATCCCATCGTTTCTCAGCATGTTTAAAGGTGATAGATCCCTTGTGCAAAGGACCTTTTAGGTAGACCACCGCATTTTGAGATATGTTCTGTAACCAGCATTATTTAAATATTGCTGTGTTCCGATGTGAAGGGCACTGTACCCTTATTTACCTTTAAAATAAAACTAACTTCTACGGTATTAATTTGAATATGTATTATTTGAATAAATAAAAGAAAACAAATAAATACCTTACGACCCCCTTTAGGTAAGTTATTAAATCTCAATACAACAATGTTTACACTGCTAACTGACATTTTGCGGTTGAAAATCTGACACTGCAGATTTACCTACCAGATCAGTCTCTTGCAAAAGGGACCTACAACCTAGTATTTTTTTTGTAAATATGTTTCATATAAGACAGATTGCGAACCCATAACTCGTCCCTCCCGAATGCAAACCGGTTGAGAAACGATGTCCTATCTAAAGACTATTGTACAACAATAAACTCTATAAACATCACGTCGTTTTTTATATATTCGAACTTGTCCAAACTGGTGTGCGGAATAAATATGTATTGCCTCTTCATCTGGAGCACGGACGTGTCCAGCGCTTCCGTGGACTTGGTCTTCTCGTCCGGATCTATGTCGTAGTCGTGGCGGTTGGACGAAGACTTGCGCCGGAGTTGGATGGACTTCACTATGTCCATCGCCTGTTGAGTATAAGATTGATTAAGTAAATCTTGATTAACTAGTAAAATTAAATCATAACATACATCAGGAACATTAAACCTTTTTTTTGCGGTGGAAACCTTCACAAGGCCCCGGGAGCTTAATCCCCACGCTTGGTAGGGTACTTGGGGATTGCAGTATAGGTGGCAGGTAATCCAATAAAAAGACGCTGCTGCCCGTCTTCTTGTTTTCCCTAAGTCGCCTTTTACGGACACGCACAGGAGGAGATGGGTGGGTGCTATTCTCACCCGGACACCCCACGGAGTCTACTGGGGGGGGGGGGGGGGGGGGGCGGTTATGGGATCTACTGTACAATTTTAGAACTACAGAACGAGCAAAGCACGACTACTATGAGGTGGTAGGTCCCCTGTACAAGGGCGCGTAGCTTGCCTTAGACGGACCCAGTAAGAGTAAACGGGGCGTCTGTGGCCCAGGTGCTCATCAATATAATTGATACTGGGACCGTCTAGTTAGAGACCATCGCAAGCAGCCGTGTGTAAGCATGTGTTACCGTGTGGAAGATACTGTAGCTGGTTAAATTACCGGACAGAGACTTAATAACTAATGTCTCGTATAACGAGCGGCAGTGCAATGCAGCTGTGTCGCTTCCATCAGGCGAACGTCTTGCTTGTCTCATCAATAGGTTGAATGAAGCAATGGTATTAATTTAATAGTAAAATTGATAGAATAATAATAATATTGATAAAATCCATCTTAAAGTGCCTAATAGGACTGTGAGACACCCTACATACCTTGCTATTCCTCCGAGTTCTACAAACTACAGACAAAATTCATTCTTGATTAGAGCAGCTAATGAAATAAATAGGCTGGTTGTCCTGCCTGAACTAGACTTGTTTGACTGCAACCCTAACTGTTTTAAAACGATATTGACTAAATCTTGGTTCGATTCTCATGCTGTATAGTATTTAGGTTTTGCTTAATTTTGTATTTTTCACCATAACGACAACTAACATGATTGCATCGTGATTCATTGACAAATGAGCTATGTAGTTACCACTTTTGTGAAAACATGTAATTAATGCTTATGTAGTTTATACCACGAGTTAACTACTTTAAAACACTGTATGTTTTCCTATAAAAAATAAAATAAATAAATAAATAAAAACCTGTTTCCTGTTAGCCGGCTGGTCTTTCAGGACAATGTTAATGTGGATGTCGCAGGGCCATTCCAGCAGCGCGTCGTACGGCCCACCGACTAGTCGCACTGTCGACGTTATGTTCCTGCCCTTCCATTTGCCTATTCCGTTCAAGTTTAGTTCAGCCTGAAAATATTAATTAAATATCAGTATGAATGCAATCCCCCCGTGGGGTGCCGAGTTAGAATTGCACCCCCCCCCCATCTCCTCTCGTTGGGTGTCGTAAGAGCCGACTAAGCGAGAACAGGAAGACGGGCAGCGGCGTCTTTCTTTTGGATTTATCTTCCACCTATACTGCGATCCCCAAGCCGCCTGTCAAGCGTGGTATTATGGCAACCCCTCCCTTCTAAGGGGGAGGCCTTTGTTCAGCAGTGGACATCCATCGGCTGCCAATGATGATGATAATGATGAATGCAATGCTTATCGCATGCGTATGTAATAGATCACAATTAGTAGAAATAGGTACCAGAGAAACCTTATTTCCACAATTAGTTATCTGCAAGAAGAAGAAGTACATTTATTCGGCGGACAACGACACACACAAAATACAAACTTACTACTTAAAAAAAAAATCATAAGAGATAAATGTGGCAACTGTGCGTCGCGCTTCCGTCAAACGAGGCTGGCAACTCAGCGATATGCTGCACCGGAAATCCAGATCCCGGCGCAGCGCTGTTCTTCAGTGTCAGCCTCAGTCGCCTCCTCAGTCCAACCTCATCGCAAGTCGAAGTTATGGTAATTGTCCATAGCTTATAGCATTTATCAACATCTATGTGGGTGGTGTACTCAACTATGTGAGTGGTGGATTTTATTGATTCTGTATGAAATCATGGAGACGCAGGCCGTGCTGTTAATCCATTTAAATTGGACCAGTCAATAAGACCACCTTCCCAACATTCCTTAGGCATAAATGGCCTCCTACCTACCTTTAATGTGTATCCATATTTGTTGGTTCTGAAGAGCGGGCTGCTCAGCACTGTGTCTTTGCCTTTTGCGTCTTTCATTCGAGCTGTGAAGTTTTCTATCCTCCATATAAATCGTCCTGGGAAAGGTACACACATCAAAAGTGTCTAGGGATCAACATATATTTTTGCAATAACTTTTCTCCTGATTGATATTAATTAAAATTTTCTTTAAGGATTCATCAAATAAAGTGTTTTCGTTTGTCACAGTAACGATAAACCAAGTCACCTTTGCATTAATAAAGAAATTTGCCATTTTCCTAATAAAGGGATTTTTGACATTTGAACCACTAACACAAAAGTTCGAAAAAAAGACTGAAATAACAGTTTTCTTTAAAATTTTATTGGGTAACTTAAACAATTAATAATCCGTGTTTCTACCGCGAACACTAACAACACAAATTGTCCGGTGAAGCTGCAATAGCCATCTGCGGTTAACAGCGTCTATCATTCCCAAAAAAAATCGGTTTGGCATACTCAAAATGAGTTCATCCAAATCACGCTGTGGAATGGCCGCCCATGTTCGTTGCAACAACAAAAAAAGGTCTTCTTGCGACTGGATACCCTCCATATTCGGCAGAGCTCTTCTCTGTAGCATATCCCATGCATGCTCAATCGGGTTCAAGTCTGGCGACTGAGCAGGCCAGGGCAGGACATTGATGTTAGCTGCGGCGAGAGTCTGTCTTACAACTCTTGCGGTGTGCGGTCGTGCATTATCATGCATTAACTGAAATAAGGGACCGATTTGCACTTGTAGAGGAACGATGACGTCGGATACAATCGTCTCAGCATAAATTTGAGCGTTGAGGTTGCCTCTGATCCAAATCAACTCAGTTCTTCCGCCGATCCAAATACCCGCCCATACCATGATGGTTCCACCACTATAAGGATGGACTTCCTGGCAGGATTTTAATCGCTGTTGGCGTCCAGGGGTTCTCCAGTGTCGTATACGTCTTGTATCCGGTCTCATACCAAAACGAGACTCATCAGAAAAGCACACGAAACGCCATTGTTCTTCAGCCCAATTTCTGTGTTCAAGAGCCCATTGATATCGAATCCTACGATTGTGCATTGCTATAGGTGGTACCCGTAGCGGTCTTCGGGAATGAAGGTTCACTTCATGCAAGCGGTTTCTGACTGTTTGGTCGCTAATTAAGTTCCCTGAAGAGTGATGAAGCCTCACGGCTAACATCATGGCAGTTATTGTTGGAGCTCTTCGAGTTAAGATTTGAATATATCGGTCTTGTCTCCGTGTGGTGCAGCGATACCGTCCTCCATGGCGCTCAGCCACGGTACCAGTGCTTCGGTAACGTGTCCAAAGTCGACTGATAACACTCTGACTTGTATTCAGAGCTAAAGCCACAGTACGTTGCCGGGAACCAGCTTCTATCATTCCCACGGCTCTGAGCATTTCTTCCCTGCTTAAATGACGTCGCCGCTCCATAATAACGTTGGTTTTAATCAGTAGTAGGGAAACAGTAGCACTAATAATGTCTTCAATGCGTTGTATGTTTTTACAGGGAAAATATTGACAGCTGATTTTCATCTTTTACTCGAATTTGATTCACAGTTCCTGATTCAAATTATGAAATGCACCAAAAAGGATCCATATAAATTTATAAAATCATAAATTTATTACAAAGCCACATCTCAATCTCAAGAAATCCGCTTAAAAATGCTTGATCCCTAGACACTTTTGTTGTGTGTATATAATTTATTTAATAACCTGAGTCAAGACTTGAACACTATTTATCTGGATTGCGTTGTCTGTTTTTAGGGCTCCGTACCTAAAAGGTGTCAAACGGTGCGACTCTGTCATAGAGATATTTCAGCAACCACTAATGCTAAGTAATAATATTTAAAATACTTGCTTACCCAAGCCCAAAAATATTTTAGTAAATTTAAAATCTTGTACACACTATACCTACTTATTTCTACTCACTCGTTTACAGTCCTAATATTTTCTTAAAAAAATCTTGTTTTCCATTAGTTATAACGTGGGAGTTTTCAATCTAGATTTTAGTACTGGTTAAGCTTTTTAGCAAAACGCACATGTTACGTAAAACGTTCGAGTCCCCCACCATGGAAGACACAAGCCACCTCGGACTAGCGTGCTCTGTCGCACAGCGCAAGCTATATATTTCGCGCTCGCTCACATACGCTGGCCACGCGCGGTGGCACCCAACGTAGGTCTTCCTTGGTGGGGAAGCAAACGTCTAAGGATCTGTACACAGAGTACACATACGCGGCTTTCTAGATCGTATATTTCTTTTAGTTTTTTGTTAAATTACTTATCCTTTTCAAGTCTTAAATAGGTACCTAGTACTTTTAGTACCAAAGACACACAAAGTTCCTTACCGTTATCACTCCCAACTTCATGCTTATCAAAACTGACTCTGGTTTGGAAGTCAGCCAATTCAGTTCTGAGCTTGTGGTATGATTTCGTGAGTGCTCGTAGATCTCTCAACACCATGTCCACTTTGGTGGAGTGTTCAGATATCTCAGCTCTGGCGTCAGCTGTCGCTACCTCTAGAACTGCCAAACGATCTATTGACTGGAAAAATAATTTAATGGGTTAAAATCTTGCGTGCTTGCTAACTTACTTGGTCAAGAACTAGGTTTCATATATTTTTTAAAAAGTCGGATGTAATAAGTGTTTTAATCATCCTACAATGAAAATGCAAAAGTAAGCTATTTTCCCGTATTCCATACCAATACAATACATTGTAGAATTAATTTAATCGTTGTCAATTGCAGACTTGTGTTGCGTTTCAATTAATCAATTAACCTTTATTTTTTTACTTAATTACTTTATAAACCAGCTTACTGGTCTTTCTGCCGAAGTGGTTTGCAGCTGGACCCTCAACGCTGACAGCTGCGCCAGCTGCTGCGATGATCTTCGCGCTTCCATCAACTCTGCTTCCAACATCGCTCGACTTTCTGCGTTCCGCTCTCTTTCTTCTTCCACCGTTTGCTTAATATACTCTATGACATCTTCTGCAAAATAGATAATGCTAATCTCTCGTAAGCTGGCAATTCTAAAAATACGGAAAGGTTAAATAATGAGAGTACCTATCTACACAACGCCTTCCCCCTTCTATATTCGTACCGTAGGTACCTGTAATGTGGGTGTCTTCAAGGCTAGAGTTAATAGGATTTTAACAAGCTAGTGTGCTTTAATATCTCTGATTTCATTGCCGCTTTCTATGAAGTGGGAAAATAGATTTAAGTATTTCCAATTGTCCGACACCAAATGAGAGAATCAGCTTCTATCATTCAACTCTAGCTACCTTGAGAATATCCCCCATTTACTTGCTAGGATTTTGGTATATTCTTTAGCTAATTAACGACTTGTACTCTGATTAATGTGCCCTAGAAAACATGAGAACCAGCCTAGTCCTTCTATTCTATATTTAGAACTTCAAAGGTGACAAAAGGTAATAAAAAGTTTCAGTTTATTATTTGCTACTAGCACAGTGCTTTTTGTCTGACAATAGACACAAACCCAACTTATTAACAGCTCGGATCCTATTGTCATGCTGTGTCAGCGCCTGTTCCAGCAGCTCTCTCTCGTGCTGCTCGTGGACCAAGCTGCTCACTGCGCTTTCCAATCTCATCACCGTCGACAACTGCTGGCCTTGAAGCTCCTGAAATAGGTAGAAAATTGGTCATTCTGGTGTTCCAACCAAAGCACTGTGCCTCTTTCTCTGGCATGGTGTTTATTACCCCAGCAAGAAAATCCCTCCTAGAGTGAACTGAGTTAAACTAATAATTAGAGCATAATCTAGGTGCTCTAAATGTGCGCCAAATAAAAATATTGGGTGTACTGTCCTTTTGAAAAAAAAAGCCAAAAACTAATCCTGCAGGAGTCTCGTTGTTCCAACAGGAAGATTCTAAACCAATGATCGGAGAGAAAAAATATCGTGCGTAAATGTGCGATGCTAATAAAAATTGTGCGCCTTTAGATTTCAGAGATATTTTATTCGGTTTTCGGATTTCTTTCCAAAACGACAGCATGCACTATTTTTTTAATTGGCGCACTTTTACAGCAGATTAAGCTCTTAGCTCAATTCATTCTAGCAGAGATTTTGTTGCTGGGGTAATGAACATCTCTCAACTCTGTCATTGCTATAAGTGATTTACCTGCAATGCAAGCTGCACATTAGCCAAGTCGTGTTTAAACTGTGCCGCCCAGTTCGCTGATCTCTCAGCCTCATCGTCAACCGCTGCCCTAAGAGATACCAATGTAGATAGAAAGTGCTGGCTACGTTCTTCAATGAGGACTATTTTGGAGCGAAGAGTTTCAAGCTCCGTTGACTGGAGGTCACGGTGGCTGGATTCTTCTGTTAATACCAATCTGGAATTAGTAAACCAAGTATGGTATTATCTAGATGCTATTCTAGACTATTCAATACATGGTCGATTTTTGTTGACAAAACTTAAAGATGATGAATCGTCTGTGCTCTTAGTAAATCAAACCCTTATAACGCACGCCGTTTTGAATTTCATTTAATGTGTATCTTTTTTTAAAGACCTTTGTTGGATCTTTTGTTTCGTATTAATTAAGTTATTAAATAAATATATGATCGCAGTTATAGCATTTGGTGGTACTCAGCTGTAGTACACCATAAAGTACTGTCTCATAGTTTGTGTCTAAGAGGTATGATTTCTATACAATCTCGCCTGGCCCGAATATACTTCTTGACAAAACGTAATGGCTTTTAAACTTCGGTCAAGATCTGCAAGTGACAATAGTTTGATACCAGCCGTTGATTCGTACTTGATATTAGCGACTTCTTTCTCCAAGTAAGAGACGCAGTCATCTAGGGGAACCGATTTGGGTGTCCACGTGTGGTTGGACACGACAGGCGGAGTCGGCGCCGGGGTACTGACGTGGCTTGAAGAATTTCTGGTCTGGAAATATGGTGATAATTACATTTATGAAGACATCTGATTGGATAAATATAATATGATCGCAGTTACAATACTTGGTGGTAAATTCAGCATCTCAACAGTACACCATAAAGTTAAAGCAGTAAGTCTTTGTGCGATTGTTACTAGCTTTCGGTGAAGGAAAACATCGTGAGAGAACCTGCATATCTGAGAAAGCCAGAACTAGCTTTCGAATGACGTGTGAAGTCCGCCAACCCGCACTTGGCCAGCGTGGTGGAGTAATGGCCAAACCCCTTTCATCTTGAGGCGAGGCCCGTGGTGGGACATAAACAAGGGCTGGTATTATCTGATTAGTAGTGGTTTAGGAAGTCTCTAATTTTTTTAAATGATCTGCAAATTAAGACTAACTGCTTCCGAGTAGTTCCGAACAGTACAAACTTTGGTCCGGAAATGAGTTATTATTACAGCCCTTGGGACATTTCATAATGAAGCCAATGGTTCAATAACGTACTCTTAAAGCACTACAAATATGCTAAGTATAATGACAAGTAAAAACAGAAGACATAACAAAATTGTCCTATAAAAAGATCATTTCTTTTTATAGGACGACTTTCGATCGATCGATTGATCTACCATGTGCAAGAGAACGTCCAGATTACACGTAAATATTGTGCCGCCAAGTAGATATGTGTAAACCTTGCTACTGTTTGCTGTAGCTTACGAATAGAAGGGCACTGTAGCTGGTGATATTACCGGTATCGATAGACCTAATAAGTAATAACTAATGTCTCGAGTGACGAACGGAATTGTTATGCAGCATGCAAATGTCCTACATGTCTCTTCTTCTTTAGTTTGTTTGTTTAAAAATGTTCGTAAAGAATACATTTATTCCTAAATTTATTAATTAAATTATAGATTACCTGTGGACAATGAAATTGGCAGCTAAAGTCAACAAAGGCGGACCTAGTATAGATCCCTGAGGAACGCCGCTAACTTTCGCATGTCTATTATGTTTATTTAACAATTGTTTACCTTGTCCATCTTAGGACAGTCATTGACGTGGTTCTCCTTGTGTTTCCTCTGTATCCAGGCACCACATCTCAACGGACACTGCTCCAAGATACTCCCACAGAGCTTCAGGTGATTCTGGATTGGATAAATATATGATGACAGTATTTATCACAGTATAAAATCTATCTGTTTTGCAGATAAACGTAACTTATTAATAACCGTGTTAAATGACAGACTCGTTATGAAAATTACTCCATTCGAGGACGTTAGAAAAAAAAATTGTACCTTCTTCTTCAGGATACATTTCGGAGAGTATGGGAGGGAACTGCACATCTCCAACCACTTTCTACCGAGAAACGACGAGACATCTAGATATTCATCATCGGTTACATTTTTTGCGTATACAAAAAAAGGTACTTATAGATAGTGGATAGTAAGCAAGCCGCTCCCCAAAAATATTGACGAACTAATCATCGAGTATTGATAAGGAAATCCTTCATGTTATCAACTCAATGCGATCGAGAACATACACTGTAACATTATCGTGTGTACTACTACAATACACCAGTAGTTGACATAGTACTTGAGGACAGAGATAAATCTTTCGCTAGTGCAGTTTATAAAAGCGTTTATAACGTTTGAATAATGTCCTAATAGATAATGTTCCTACTGCTGAATATGGGGGGTTTTGAGAGGCCCAATACGCTGGCCAAGTACGGAGTGTTGGATCAATGTTTCAAATAAATTTCATCTCACTGGGGATGGATATCAGACATACGCCTTTCAAATAGATTTTACAGCATGCCAATGTTGGATCACTGCGTATTTTATCACCATTAGCAAATATTAAATCATTCCAATATTTATCTTTTGTCAACATGGATCCCTACTACAAAATAATTATTTATGTCGACTGTCGTAGTAGAAAGATTGGTCAGTTAGCAAAATCTTCTTATTACGCTCGGCGAAAATAATAGGTAGGTAATTATTGCCTTCCATCTTTTCATAGTGATCGCACAGGTGATTCATAGTATTCTGGGAATCCATAATGTGTTAAATATTAATACTTTAGGTACCTACTTATAGTACTTATATTAGTTTACTAGATAGGAGACTCCTCGTGATGGTGACCATCCAGATACCACCGCAGCGTCAGATCGTATCAACTGTGTATCGTAAGATCAACTCCGCATTGTTTTATTCCGGTCCCACTTGTATTCTGATATTATGCAGGATACTGTAGCTGGAGAAATTACTGGGCTCAAGGTACTTAATAATCTTTCTGAGGATGAGCAGTAGTGCAACACACGTCACTAAGTTACATAAAAAATAACGCTCCCTTCAAGTGGCGCTGTGTTCCTACTGGTACTAGGAGCCGCTGTGCTGCCGTAAAGTATCTACTTACTAACATCGATGTCACATCATCCTCAGCAGCCGACAAACGTCCACAGCTGTACAAAGGCCTCCCACTTAGAAGGGAGGGGTTGCCATGCCATGCCATGAGACACCCAACGGGAGAAGATGGGTGGGTGCTATTTTTACTCGGACACCCCACTGGTTACATATCATCGCATCATCACATTGAAGTTGCACAAAGTACCTGTAGCTGTCCCATCTCGAACATTTCATTGCAGAAGTAGCAAGGGCTGTCTTTGACCGGTTTATCGTCATACTGGTTACTTTCACCAACCCTGTTCAGACTCATTTTAACACTAGTTTCTTAAGATTAAGCAAATATGCGTCTTTCATTAAAATGCTTGCGCTGAAATCTATAATTTTGACTAGCCACACAATTTGACTACGTTTGTGTTAGAATCATAATTCTAATAATTTTCATTTTAGAATTCACTAGGTAAGTATATTTTTTCCACATGTGCCGTAACGAAAACGTATGTAGATATCTTCTAATTTGTTACGTCTTTTATTTTCTTTCGAATTAAAATTAAACTTATAGTGAAAATATTATTTTTATAGATCCTTAAACCTTAGACTTTCTTGCAAGTCATCACAGAACATAAATGTTTCACACACCAACACGTAATTAAGTTTTTCACAGATTGTTTTATTATTAACAACTTTGGAGTTGCCCAGAGAAAAATGGCCAACCAGAATATGTTCGATATGTCGTCCCTTTGTTACACAAATGAATCATGGTATCTCTTATCGTTATCTCGCGCATTGATACCTGATAGTGGGCGTTTGCTGGCGATAACCGGCAGTCGGCAAATAGTTAATCTCACAGTTCTCATTGTGGGTCAAGGTACTAGGAATTAGGATGTTGTCATCAGAATATTTGCGAAATTTTGTGTATGTATGAGTCATCCAAACATATCCGTCCACCTAGTGCTCTGTAGGTCCAAGTGTCGTCCTTTTGGCTGGTGTCACACAGGTTCTTCTATTTCGTATCCTTAATGTTGGTTAGCGTCCAACCTGGTACCTGTATTGTTCAAGGCCTAAGGCCGCTTACTTTTTTTAAAACCCACATGAGAGGGGGACCCCAGGGCTCTCTGGTGGGATTACCACCAGGGTCCTCAGTGCCTTGCCTTTAAGCCCGCCGCCGGGGGGCGCATTGTAGCCCCCCGGGAACCACTCACCGTGCTCACGGGGACGGGTTCGCGACCCCACCGCCGTCCTCCTCGGAGTCACCGCCATGCTCAATGTCTATGAAGTCCTAGGGCTCACACCCCGAACGTCCAGCGACTCCGAAGATAGGCCTCTTACTTGGCTTAACTACTCCTGTCTATATGACAACAACCGGGACTGATTAGGTACGTGCACTCCGAAGCACGTAAATGCCCATTTCAAATACTATCAATCACTAAACGGTCACCCATCAATGACTGACCTAGCTTGGCGGTGCTTAACCAACTGATCGTTTAGCGAACAGTGATTTCAACTGGCTACGCAAGCGCCTTGTGTTGTCAATAAGCTGGTGTATTTCACCACTCATGGCTGCAGCACCACTTATTATCAGGGATCATGGTCAAGCAATAGCTTGTTAATTAATAAAGGGCCAACATAGCCACGCTTCGCTAACTGTGTTAGGTGTCAAACCTCGACCTCTCGATGGCTGCAAACGCACATCCGACCACCGGGCCCCTGACACTTACTTAACGTTATAACATCCATCATATTGGTTGCTATTTAGACGCCAGTAGGCGCTTTTGTGATAACCAGTGCATGGGGACAATGTTGACATTAAAACATCAGTTTGCGTTATGTTAACTGACATGCCTAAAGCTTTTGACTACGTTGACCACGACATCCTGTTGAAAAAGCTTGACAGTTATGGCGTAAGAGGAATTGCTTTTTAATCATAATAAATCTTACCTCACGAACCGTAAGCAATTTAAATGAAATCTCAAGAGTATGTACCAGAACAAAATTTGAGAAGTTAAATTCGGGGTACCACAAGGCAGAGTCCATTATTATTTCTTCTATAAATTAATGATTTGCCTCGATAAAAAAAACAGCCGATGGTATTATTCGATGATGACAACACGGCGATAGTAAAATGCGAGGGAAAGTACACCACCAAGTACATCACCAGCCGGAAGACGTCCACTGCTGAACATAGACCTACCCCTTCGAACGCCACAATGAACGACAATTGGCTATTTGCATCTACCGGTTACCACTGACGCGCACAATGTCGTCAGACAGGAGTAGTTAAGGAGGCCTACCTACGTTACGTCTGGCGGTTCGTGGTCGCCTTTCTTCCCCAACGGTTATCGGTTCTCCGAGCGACGTGGCCCACCTATTACCACTCTAATTTGCAGATTTTAAGAGCTATGCCAGTGACCTTGGTTCTTCGGCGAATCTCCTCATTACGGTTTCTGTCGTGCAAAGAAACTCCGAGCATAGCTCTCTCCATAGCTCGTTGTGTGACTCTGAGCTTCTCTTAAAGACCTACAGTTAGAGACCGTATTCACCGACGGTATTGACCGGTATTCACTCAACTGACAGCTCCGTTCTCTTCATTGCATATGCTGGAAAATGAGAAGAAGAAGAAAAACATTTATTTGACCACACAACGTAATTAAAAACAAAACTAAGAATATCTAAGCTAATAGCTTACACAAAACTATTAAAGTATAAATAAAATTAAAGCATGCTGTAAATTCTCTTGTATATTTCAAAGTCAACAATTATAAGAACAATCTTCCAAACACAATGGTTACCTAGCAACCTTAACATTCCCTCCTTTTTATAAGTCTGAACTCATCGCAGAATGTTGAAGTTTCGGCTTAAATATAGGCTTCGTAAGCATGTCTGCTAACTGCTTATCTGTAGGCACATGCTCAATAGTGACTTCGCCTTCAGACACACATTGTCTTACATAGAAATGCTTCAATTTTATGTGTTTGGTCCGACGATGGTACTGATATGGGTTACTTGCTATTTTTAATGCAGATTCATTATCAATGCGTAGTATTGGAGTAGTATACGAATTACATAAATTTTTAAATAATCTTTTCATCCAAACTATCTCTCGACACGCTTCGCTGGCTGCCACAATCTCAGCTTCAGTGGATGATAATGCCACCGAGGTTTGCTTGTAACTTCGCCAGGAGACCACCGACCCTGCGAACATGCAGATGATGCCACTTGTGGAACAACCAGTCTTTGAGTCACCACCATAATCAGCATCACTATAGCATATAAATTGTTTTTCATTTTTCCTATACTCCAATCCCATATTAATAGTTCCTTTCAAATATCTCAATATTCTTCTTACTTGTAGAACATTTTCACTTGAAGGGTTTTCTAATGTTCTAGACACAACACCGACAGCATACGCTATATCAGGTCTCGTACCCACCATCAAGTAAGATAGTGCTCCAACAATTTGTCGGTAAGGAAAATTAGTCGGATTGTTATCCATAGTATAACTGTCCTCTTCCGCCAACTTCTTTTGACAATCATCTTTAACGATTGGCGTACCAGCAGGCTTGCAGTTGCTCATTCCGTATTTTTCCAATAATCTTCTGGTATAGGCGGCTTGATGTACTCTTATTGAATCATCACTGTTTCGCTCAATCTCTAGTCCCAGAAAATAAGATAACGGCTTTGTTGTTATTTTGAAATAACGCTTTAACTCATTTTCAATAAAATTATCAACCTCTCTCTCGTCTGTGGCAGCAACTAACCCGTCATCGACATACAGAGCTAGCAGTATCTTTGTTCTTGCTCTATGTCTTACATATAAACATGGATCTGCATCGCTTTGTATAAAGTCAGATTCCAATAGAAAGTCGTGGATACGCTCGTTCCAACATTTAGGTGCTTGTTTTAATCCGTACAAACTTTTCTTTAGTTTACAAACTTTGTCAGATTTGTCATCATATCCTACAGGTTGTCGCATATAAATTTCCTCTTTAACTGTACCATAAAGGAAGGCAGTTGATACATCAAATTGTTTTAGCGATAAACCTTCATTTGCAGCAACACTTAACAGTAATCTTATTGTACTAAGTTTGGCAACTGGGCTAAATGTTAGGTCGTAGTCTATCACTTTCTTTTGTGAATAGCCAACAGCAACTAATCGTGCTTTATATTTATCAATAGAACCATCAGGGTTTCTTTTGATTTTAAATATCCATTTGCAACGTAGTGCTTTCCTATTCGCGGGTAATTTACTCAGCTCCCAAGTCTGATTTTCATTTAACGAGTTCATCTCATTATTCATGGCTTCAACCCATTTTTCTTTGTCTGGACTTTCCATCGCTTCTCGATACGACGACGGTTCAAGATTATAAACGACTTGATTGATGAACTGTTCAAAATTAAATCTCTCTGGAGGTTTAATTAGACTCCGATCACGCAACACACGTCTGCCTTCTTCTACATTTGGTATGTTGACGTTTTGTCGTGTTTCATCATTATCATCTGTATCATCGTCTGAAATCGAATGGAAATCATCATCACAAGGAAAATTTGAATTTGGATTTGGTTGTTCAGCCGGTATTTCAGAAGTAGTAGGTAGCTCGTAGGTTCTGCTCATGGATTTAGGCGCATCTGTAACAGGTAAATCGTTATGAAATAAAGGAATTTCTTCAAAGATCACGTCTCTCGACCTCATCAATTTGGAGTTTTCTTTATCATAAATTCGATATCCTTCATCACCATCATATCCAATCAGAATTCCTTTCTGTGCTTTTCTATCTAGCTTCCTTGCTCTTTTTTGCTTAGGTACGTGCACGTAGCATACGCAACCAATGATTCTCAGATGACTTATTCTGGGTTTTTTATTGAACCATAGTTCGTAAGGTGACTTTCCATCTACTGTAGTGGGTCCCGTACGATTTAGTATATAAACTGACGTTTTTGCTATCTCTGCCCATAAGCCTTGAGGAATCTCATCATGAGCGTGCATAAGTGCTCGTATCATCTCCACGACAGTACGATTGTCCCTCTCTTCGCAACCGTTTTGTTCGGGAGTGTAAGGCATGGTCAATCTTTGCTTGATTCCATATTGCCTCAATGTCTTACGTACTTGTTCGTTGTCAAATTCACCTCCATTATCACTCAAAATCTCCTGTACAACGTGTCCGGATGTCCTTGCTCCTGCTAGAAATTCTATCAAGCACGAATGAACTTCTGACTTATGTCGTAGGAAGTATATATAGCGGTAACGGGTGTAATCATCTTTGAACAGAACAAAATATCTACGTTTTGTAATAGAATACATAAATGGTCCACATACATCTGTGTGTATAAGCTCACCAGGTTTTGTTGCTCTTTCTCTAGTACCAAACTTTAGTCTATGAGCTTTACCAAAAGCACAACCTTGACATACCTCTGAGTTATTGTCCGATTTGAATTGAATTCCCAATTCTCTTTGTACAATATTCTTGACATGTCTTTTGTTTTGATGTCCTAGACGTTCGTGATATAATTGAAGTTGATTATTTACAGTCAGCGTATTAATTTCGGTATAAGGTTTGCTTACTTTTATATTCAATTTATATAAGCCTCCAAATCTTTCACGATATCCAACTAACATAGTTTTTCCATCAACTTTCATTGTGCATGAGCGAGCATTTGACTGGAATTCGCTATTTTCACATAGATCTTGTGCGGCTAATACTGAGAACAAATTTCTTTGTATACATGGTACATACCATACATTGGATAGTGTAATAAGCTCTTTTTGGTCATTTACGTTAGCCTCGACTTGAATTGAGCCTTTTCCTATAGCTTCAACACTTTGTCCATTAGCTGTCACAATGTTATGAGGTTCAACAAAATACTCAAAGGAATGAAATACATCACCTCTATTAGTTACGTGACTGGTCGCTCCGTTGTCTACGTACCATGAGTCTTTATCTATACTCTCACCAAAAGCTAAGGCTATACTTGACAACATTGTTACATTCTTGGACGGCTCCGGTGACTTTTGAGGTCTTCCTGCATCAATCCATTTTTTACAATATTTCAATTTATGGCCTTTTTCTCCACAGTACTTACATGCATATAAACGTTTGTTCTTTCTTTTACTTGGTTGACTGTACTGATTTTGCTTTCCTATTTGTGTCACCAACACAGCTGTATTATCTGCGCTTTCAATATCTTTCGCTAGAAGAGATCTTTCGTATGCACACAACTGGGTCGTCAGGTTTTCAACTGTACGATCTTTCGATGAAATCATTGTCCAACTCGATTTAAAATTAAAATATTCCTCAGGAAGCGTATCCAAAATCTTGCATATTAACAATATTTCTGGAAGTTGGTTTCCTTCAGTAGACAATATCTCGTTCATGTTATGCCAAATATTTTTTACTATTGATAGATGTGATCCCATATCATGACTAGGGTCTTTTTTCAATTTAAAAAATTGCATACATATATCATACGTACGGTCCTGAGAGGTTCGTTCATACAGGCGATTGAGTTCGTCCCATATTTCCTTTGCGGTATCAAACCTCATGACTTTAGTTAGCATTTCATCAGTCATATTAGTGGTAAGAAGTAACATTGCACTGCTTTCTACTTTATTGTACGTTTCTAATTCGACTTTGTACCTTTGTATCGCTTCCGATGTGGCTCCATCATCTGGTCGGGTCGGTTTATATAGCGTACCTTGCACCGCATCTAAGGCGCTTGTATGGCTACGCAACAACAACAACACCTTATATTTCCAGGTTGGCCAGTTCTTTCCGTCAAACAGCCCAATTTCCATTTTCATTGTCGTCGACATGATTTTGTAATATTAAGCTTTTGCTTTACCGGAATATACTATATAAGCGATCTGGATCGAATTTTATTGCTCTGCTACCATATTAAAGTATAAATAAAATTAAAGCATGCTGTAAATTCTCTTGTATATTTCAAAGTCAACAATTATAAGAACAATCTTCCAAACACAATGGTTACCTAGCAACCTTAACAAAAACTGTGTGGGGCCAAAAAGGGCTCTGTCTCAGCATTTTGCTGCGCCATAAAAACTATGAGGCAGCGCTGTTATTCTGACAGCACCTATAAAAAGAGGAGACGTCACGTATATCTAGTAAATACATAACAACTAAACTAAGCTCACATTACAAACATTTTTATAGAAATTAAAATAAAATTTACGTTAAATTTAGTGAATTTATATAATAATTATAAAATTCAGATTATACATTATTTTGTGTACGTAGTATCTGATACTGACAAGTTTGTGATCAGCCAAGCCATAGAAAGAAATATAAGTATTACAGATTAAATTAAGATTTATTTTATATGAAACCTCTAAAATTTAGAATTGAAGCTGGTTAGTAGCTATGGTAATGAATTCTTTTGAGAAACCAAAAACAATGTCTTAACCGTGATCCTAAAATTTAGTACTGTTTTTAGGTTACGTACAGGCGGAGGCAAGTCATTCCAGCATTTAGAGGCTGCAAATCGAAATGAGCCACGAAACGCCATGGACCTATGTCTCGGCGTGCATAACACATACTTAGATAATCTTCGCAGTTGCTTAGAGTTTTCTTGCGCCCATGATAACTTATCATAAAAATAAGGTGGGGTTTTAGTAGTCATAATTCCAAAGAGGAGCGTGGCTAGATGAAACTTCCTACGAGCTGCCATTTTTAGGAGGTTCGATTGATTTAAATATGGCGTGATATGGGAGCGAGGTGGAACATGAAAACAAAAACGAGCATAAGCGTTTTGAACACGCTGTATGAATTTCTGAGTTCTGCTTAACAAACATGGGCCATATACAACATCACAGTAGTTGAGTTTAGATAGAACTAGAGACTCACACAACTGCAATCTGACATCTTCATTGATATATGGGCGTATTTTATACAGTATTTTTAATCGATAAAAACAATTCCTTACACCTTCAGCAACATGTTTTTCAAAATGCAGACTATTATCTACAATCAAACCGAGATTTCTTATTTCTGTGACACACTCAATAGTCTGGCCATCTACCACGATATCGATAGTAACATCACGAAATTTCAAAAGATTACTTTTTGTGCCTATGATCATGTATTTCGATTTTCCTGGATTTAGAACAAGGGAATTCGACTTGGACCATGCAGACATTCTGGCTAAGTCGTCATTGACCATACTTACCGCATTCGCGTGATCCGAAGATAGGAAAGAAAAGTATAACAGCAGATCGTCGAGGTGATAGCGACAGTGGGTAATATCCTTTATAATGTCTGCACTGTATAAGATGAAGAGAATCGGCCAAAGAATAGATCTTTACTTTAATTCTTTATTGTACACATACACACAGAAGACAGATAAAATACAATACATGAAAAAAGTACAAAGGCGAGCTTAACTCATAATTGAGTTTTCTACTAGATCCTTGAGGAACTCCACGCGACACAGATTTTAAGAAGAATTGTGTTTTGGAACCATCAGGTTTGGTGATCTCCACATATTGCTGCCGGTTCTCAAGATAACTGCTAAACCACTTGACGGTATTAGCATCAAAGCCATAGAAGGTGAGCTTGGATAAGATCAAGGAGGTGTTGATGGAATCAAACGCACGTGATAAATCTAAAAGCATTAAGATAACAGTATCTTGACAATCTGCTGGCAGCTCAAGATCAGGGTATGTACAGACATACCCTGATCTTGAGCTGCCAGCAGATTGTCAACGACATCCAGCAGGGCAGTGGCGGTACTGTGACTCTTACGGAAACCCGACTGCACTTGAGGAAGGATATTATTTACCTCAAGATACTCTGTCATTTGCATGCAAACTACTCTCTCAAGAACTTTAAACAGACAGGGGAGCAAACTAATTGGTCGCAAGTCCTGCAAAGAGGCGGGAGTACTACTTTTGGGGATAGGCCTAACAACAGCGGACGGAAAATGCATTATTTGTTAAAATAAACCAAAACCTATTTAAGTCAAGGAATGATCATTCAACAAGACCGGCACTAATAAGATCTCAATACAAAAATCTACTATAGGTACACAGGAAGTTTCAAAACAGCATTGTTGATTATGAAAGAGCATTATGTGCATGGGACCAGTTAATATACTATAAGATTCCTCACGATTGTAAAGATGGGACAATACATAATCTTAATACAAATCTAACGAAACTACTAATTGAAAAGTGCTATTATTTAGTTAATTCATTAAAAAGTTAAATGACAACTTTGAATCTATACTTATAATAAAACTGTAACAGGTCCAATTCTGTACATTGAAGATATTTTGAAAATTATTTTTGGAGGGCATTCTATAACCGATACTGAGGCCGAAAATGTATTTTTTTTTATTTTTGTCTGTCTGTCTGTCTGTCTGTCTGTCTGTCTGTCTGTCTGTCTGTATCACGGCTGAGCATCACGCCGAAACTACTGAATGGATTCAAATGAAACTTGGCATGATTTGAGATCTTACTACGAGGTAGGACATAGGATACTTTTTATCCCGTAATCTAGCACGGTTCTTTCGAGAGAGGGGATTAAAGTCAAAATGGGTACTTGGTTATACGCTTGGTCCGATTTTATCAATTTTTCTTCATAATTATAATAAATATTAGTAAGGGAACACTCATAGAGAGTTGTTATCAAGGTTTTGTAATCGATCGGGTTAAGCAACGTTAGGTAAGGTCATTAAATAGATGGGTGACCGTTTAACGTCATTTGAACTAAACGGGTCCGTGCTTCGGAGAGCAAGTAAAAAGTGGGTCCCAGTTTTTAACCGACTATAAAAAAGGAAGTTATGTATTCGATGCGAATGTCTGTTATTAAAATTTTAGTTAACGTAAAAATAGCGCATGCGGAGCTGCGTGGGTCAGCTAGTAATATATAAAAACACCAATGATATTATAAATTATAGATATGTTATATCCCTACTAATGTGCACCAAAAATTGTGACTCATGTAATTAAAATATTTTCTCATCTATAGGTAGTTAAGACATGATAATATCCTTTCGTTATTACTTTTGTACAGTACTTTGTGCATTTTCTAAATACGCATGAAGGCATTTAACTTAATTTTCAAAGGCACGTGTCACGTTCGTTACATTTTACCGACGCGTGACTTACTGCTAGTTCACCCAATTTGGGTGAATTACGTTGTTTCACTTTTCGTGCGCTAATGGCATATTTATTGTATAAAATATCATTGGGCGGATTCCACAAGATATTATTTGGGTAGGTAACCAAATATTTATTTTTAACGTCCATGATATGCTAGGTCACTTATCTAGGTTATACCTACTATGCCGTTCATAATAAAGTTTAAAGAAATATTATAATGCTATGAAATGCATTGATTCACATTAGATAATTAAAGTAAAAAATGTAAAATTTAGAAAATAACTTTTCTATAATTTACATTGTTTGATCGAAACTTCGATTCAAACAAATCCCACCGCGATAACACCTTGTTTGCTCTACTCTCGTAGTTCTTGCTTCACTTATGGACTTCATAATATTACATAACAACATCAAATATTAAGTACATACAGCCAACGTCGTAATTTACATAATTATTAACCTACATTCCATTTTATTTGTAGTATGTTCGAGCAGCGACTGTAGCTAAAATTGTCGGTATCAATTCATTTTTTGGTCAATCTTCTTAATTAACTTTTTTACTCTTTGGTCCCATCACCTCCCGTTGGGTGTCCGTAAGAGGCGACTAAGGCTAAACAAGAAGACGGGCAAGAGCGTCTTTCTATTGAATTGCCTACCACCTATACGGCGATCCCCAGGACGCATGCCAAGCGTGGAGATTATGGCAATCCTTTCGGAAGCCTTTTGTTCAGCATTCAACATTGGAGGTCTTTCGACTGCTAATGTTGATGATGATGACTCTTCGGTCAACCTCCTGTTGGGTAGTCTAGTTTCTCATGAGGGTTAAGGTGACAGGGATATGAGGCTTTTGTAAAAGTGGTTTCCTAATTGTGAACAAACTTCTTACTTGCTTGCTTACGTTTGACATCGAATAAATTATTTAAGTCAGTAGATATCTAATTATAATCTGTTACATATTAAATCATAATAGATTTCAACGATTTTGTAACATATTAAAATAAAGGCATTAACACATTATCAAAGTCAGGGCCAAAACAAAAAACTTATAGTTATTGTCGCTGAAGGTCGTTGGTGGTTAACCTCGATTTGAACTACTGCTGCTATGGTGCTCTGGACCTTGGAAATTCTGGACCTTTTGAAATCCATGGAGCGACATTACCTTTGACTTTGCTCACCATCAGATCTTCATAGCATGTCACAAAAGTCGTTTAGGCTGTTGGCCGTGCTAAAGAAATAGATATACCTTCATACATAGTTAACATACTCTCGAAAAACATATGCCTCCTTCTGGGGCATCTGAGCAAAAGCGTTAATTCCTCCTTTTTCGTATCGCCGAATATAACGAAACATTTGAATAAACCCATAGATGTCAGGTCTATAGCTATTATAGTACGGTCAACCAGAAATCAAGATACTTTTAAGTCGTTTATAAATGACCGCTGGTGATTATGTGTACTCTTACCTATATATATTGTAACCTTTAGATTAAATAAAGTTTACGTCATTCAAGCTTCTGAGATATAAAACCGTGGAAAATTGACCTCTCTGTGTGAATATGACCCTAGTTTTGTTGTTATTAAAACACATTTCCGTGTTACATTGAATATTAATCAGTGGATTAGGTGGGGACCTGTGGTGAAGGTTATGTCAGAGAGCCGCGCTGCGTATCGATGTCAGAGTAAATGCTGCGTTAGAATCCACCGGTTCTCTATCTGCCGCACCCACAAACATCAATTAGTGTTAATTATCGTTAATCCACTTCACATCTAAAAGGATTATTTTGCCAAATAGTTGATTATGCTCTGATAGTGAGTCGATCTAACTGATTATCTCGTACTCATTATTGGAACATAAACTCCTAAGAGTCAAAACAACATCACAGCAGCGGTGTGTGTGATCCGGTATGACGGGCACTGTAGCTGGTGAAATTACCGGAAACATAAAATCTTTTAAAAAAAAATGAATCGACTTCAATATCACTGAAAAGTATTTAAATTATTTTATAAATATCATTGAAGTTAGTGTTAGCTTACCTGCTGTGTATATTTGGTACCAACTTCAATAATATTTAAATTATTTTATACTTTTCAGTGATATTGAAGTCAGTTCATTATTTTTTTAAAGATTTTATTTTAAACTTTTTGGTGTTATTTTCATACATAAAGATTGAACCATCGAAGACGGTAAAATGATCTAGGTGGATTATGATCACATTAACGTCAGAAAAAAATTTCCGTCATCATAATAGTTTACTCTCTCGAATAAAAAAAGAATCATCGAAATCGGTTCATATTTGTCAGAGAACATAAATTTTATGGTTTTTACCAGATAAATTCCTCCACATCGTTCATGGTCCTCCAGGAAGTTCTTATCCGGTTGTGATAAAATTCATACAGATTCATCACAGTGGTCTCTTCTTTCGAATAAAATAATCATTGAAATTGGTAACTATTTGCCATAGTTATGACCATTTTTGTCCTTAAAAAGCGACATAAAGTCATCTTATAGGCTTTCCTGCAGCTTTCCTGCGCAGTCGCCATTCTTGTTTTTTCAGGAATTACTTATTCGTAAGCGATAATTTTTTTATGGGACCCAGTCAATGGCTTGAAGAATGGATGGAAGAAAGATTTTTTGAAATCGGTTCATAATTGCTAGAGTTATGCGCGAACCTTAGAGGAGATACCACTGGAGAGATCATGATGCGCTAACCCTCTGCCAAATTTTGGTCATATGTTCAGGTCATTCTTTATTTGTGTGCGTATCTTTTTGAATGGGTTACGAGTTTATTATAGTGTGGGTATGCGAAAATTTTTATATGTGTGTGTATACTTCGCCTCCCGCACCCCGCAAAAGTGCCACGAAAAATTTGTTCGGGGAATCGACGCGATACTAGCTCCATTCTAATTACTCTGAGGCGCGAGCATACATAAAAAAAATATATAAAAGTACAGACGAATTGAGAACCTCCTCCTTTTTTGAAGTCGGTTAAAAAGACTTAATATCTAATGTCTTTAGGGTCAGAAACGCGCTACGCGCTACGCGTGATTCTTCTGCTGTTGCTATCGTGACCCATCAGGCGGGCCACATGCTTGCTCGCCACCTTGGTAGTGTACAAAAAGTTCTCATAATGTTTAATACTTAAGATAATACGAAACAAACTTCACATATAATGCCAATGTAAAAACCCGATACCTACCAGCTACTATAAAATCGTATAAACAAAAAGACCATCAAGTGTGGGTTGGACTCGCGCACTTAAAGTTTCGTACCTTTCTTGGACGCAAGTTAGTTTGTGATTTTTAGCAAAATAACTGAACTGTGAAACATTGTGTGAAACTAAATTTGTTTGTATTGACTTTGGTGATTTCCAAAAAACTGCTAATTAGATTCATAGTTTAATTATTAGGACGTAATCATTTAGTTACATGTTAGTGCATACATTTCAAATTTTTCTCACTCTAAACCTGTGACATATTGAATTATTAGTTAGTGAAAAAAGTTTCAAAATGTGCAAAAGATATCTCTCTTTATAAATGATCTCCACTTGGATCTAGTAGTCTTACTTTGAAATTGGGGCGTCATTTTGGCACCTATTGAACTGAAAAGGAAAATACTTAATTATTTTTTAATTCATGATTAGGTTGCAATATTTAAAACTATTTTAAATTATAACTCCGTTGAGGTTGAGTTGCTCCAATATGTCGATGTCGGCGTGGCAGACAAACAGACAAGTCGCACCGCACCGTAACGGTTTCTATTTTGCTTTTGTACGGAACCCTAAAAAAGCCACTGACGTAAATATCTGATAATAATCTTTATTTAATTTGAATATAGAACCTTCGGCTGCGGGTGCGCATCTCAAATACTTACCTCCCCACGACAACCAGTATTCGTTTAACATTCGCGCGGAACGGTCACCCGCGTCGAGTATCGAAAATAAAACGCAAGCGAGTGTTAAGACGATTTTTACTATCTTTTTTTATATCTTTAATCATACCAGTCAGTGTTGTTTTAGTGAAGTGACACAAAGGAGATTTGTTTCCAAGAAGGATTGTGTGTGTAAGTTTATTTTTAATTTTATTTATAGGGTAGATTCTTGGTAGATTGCAATTTACTGTAATTATATTTCTGCCTTGAATCAAACTATGGTTTTTCCTTGAAATATCGTGATCAATAATAATTCAAGACATGACATCTTGACACCGTGTAATCAGACGTTAGATCTGCGGGAAATATGCAGTTATCGGTAAATTTAATTTTGCTATTAAAAGCATTATTGATTTATTATATATTATATTATGATCATGATTGTAGATGGTGGTACGAGTATTCTCTACAACTGTAGGTATTTTGTGTGCTATCTCCACACTCCGAAATTATAACAATTTGTTTTAAAAAGATATACTTTATGTCTACTCATCGCTATTATACACGTAGATGCTAATGTTATGTTTGCTACTAAACCCAGTGAACTGTTATTACTACACTGACTAAACCACAGTATATTGAAGGTAATTACCTATTTCGTATAGAAGCTTAAAGTTGTTACATAAGCTTACATTAGGTTGCATTGCAACACACAATACTTAGGTACCTAATAGAAAAAGCGTAAGAGAGTATTCAGAATAAACGAAACTTTAATTCCTACAAAAAAAAACGTCAAAATTGTTAGCACCTAATCCTAAAGTTGGTAAAGTTAATATCAAAGCAATAGGGTTCGCGGAAAATACCCCCTCAAATGGCATAACATGTTTATCATAATATATTTTCCCGATGTACCCTGGCCTCATCCCTAGAAGGTCTCGCGGGAAGGACTGGCGGTCTATCACAAGGGTCGGGCCCGTTGGTCTTGGTTAGACACTATAGCCGCTACCCAATAGTTCGTGGGTTCAATTCCCATCTTACATTATAAGTATTTGTAGCAGTTACCATAATACAGGTTTTGCTTGGTTTGGGATCAGATAACCGTGCGTGCATCGTCTCAGGACGTTAGGTATTATAATAATAGTGAGCATATAAATCGTAGATGCAGTACGAATATACAGCAAAAAATATTAATAATAATATCCTGGCGAAATTCAAACACGGCAATCTAAATCCATTTTTGTAAATATATATACATACTTGTATAAATAAATGACATGCAGATACTTGGTAGAAATCGAACCCACGACCTATCAGTTAGCGGTCAGGGTGTATAACAGCTAGACCAACAGGCTAAACAAATAATAAAAGTCTTATGATTACAATCTAATCTGTCGTACATACGAAGGCAAGAAGGCTTTTAAAGTGCAAGTTGGTTATATTTATTATAGTGCAACAACAAAAACTCGTATGAAGCCGCATGTTGCAACGCTAAATGTCAAGTCTGATCGTATAATAGGTATTTTCTTAATAGCCAACTATTGTATTGTAATGAAAGAACAATATATAAGATTCGGAGTATCTTTGGTAGGAAACCACCACCAACCACCCAACCAACAAATCAATTAATTGTACAATAATGTTCTTTAAGCCGATACGACCACGACGACAAGTTAAAGTATACTTTAAACAAACTATTAATTGACTTAATTTTAAAGTAATCCGGCACACGCCAGATCATATCAGTCCATTCACCAAACTCGGCCTTTGAAGGTCCATGCACTTTAATTTAGAATCAGTGGAGAGGCACGCTAAGAGGCTTTATTGTAGACACTGGGTTAGTGGAAGCCTAGAGCACAGGCGCAAAGTAGACTGCCTCTCGGTATTCTACAGGCTGCATTTCGGAGACTGTGCGCAGGAATTTCATGACTTGATTCCACCATCGCCCTTCTATCATTGGACGACGAGACGCACTATGCATTGATATCTACAACGTATTGTTAAATTTACATGTAACTTTTGGTGTGCAATAAAGTGTATTTATTATTATTATTATGCATACGCACCCTTATGTGGTGAACGTGCCTTTAGTCCGGACTAAACGATTTGCTTCTTCGTTTGTAATAAGGACAAATAAGGACTGGAACAGTTTGCTTGCGTCGGTTTTCCCGCTCGATTATAATGTGGGTATCTTTAAGGCTAGATTGTTATAATAGGCTTTTAATAAGAGAGTGTGTGTGTGTGTGTGTGTGACCATCTTCGATTGCGTCGCCACTTTCCATCAAGTGGATCTGCAGTCAAGCACTAGCTTGTGCTGAATAAAAAGAAATCTGCAAAACTTTCATTTTTATTTATCTTTTTACTTAAGCAAAATTTGTAGAAAAATTGGTGTTAAACTAAAATAGTGACGTGTGCGTTATTAGTGGTATAAAACCATTAGGGATTCCTAATCAATAGATTTATGTCTGTTTTATTTATTTTTTCTATGAACTTTGCATTTTAAATTAAATAATAATAATATCTTGGGACAATCCACACAGGGTCATCTAAGGTCAAACTAGGCAGAGCCTGTACTATGGAAACCAGACAACTGATACTAATACTGAAATAGATAAATAACACCCAGACACTTGGTGGGAATCGAACCCACGACCCATCAGTTAGCGGACAGGGTCACTAACCACTAGACCAACGGGCCCGTCAAATCATAGTCTATAGTTATATGTATTCTATTGTTGGTGGCTATTAGTTGGGCTCGGTAACCACCGGAACGCACTTCGACCCAACTGAATCCATTGTGCCTGCCCTAGCCCTTACTCTGTTGCTGGCGTATCGAAGAGTTAATTAAAAGGTACCCCACGATTGCGCCAAATTGGAGCTGTACATAATCATCTGGTGTAGGATAGGCTACTCCCAGAGTCATCTGGGAGTAGATTGAGTCATCAATCTACGTCTGAGTCATCAATCTACGTCTAGCAAGAGCGTCGCAGTCACACAGCATGTGTAACATCGACTCTTTGTCAAGTTTGTCATCTTCACAGAAGCTGCAAGTTAATTAGCCTCATTCTATGCTAAATCATAAATTTTGTATTAACAATACAGCAAATCATTATTTATTTGAATTCTATTTTTTATAGCCATCTGGCATCTATTCTGGCTATAAAAGCCATTATTTTTATTATACATACAGACCTACAGATTATTATGATCATTAATATCGTCATTATATTAAATTCAAGGTGTCTTATCCAACCTTGTTTCTTGTCAAGAATTTGTCTATGATTAGAAGAGTTTTTCTTATACACATATAAAAATGAATCCTTATTTCAAGTAAATATAAATCCGTGTTATTTCCTTTGGTCATAGCTTGAGAACGAATTTTTCGATTTCATCGATCTTTTTTAGGGTTCCATACCTAAAATGTAAAAAAGGAACCCTTAAGGTCTAACTTCGTCTGTCTGTCTGTCTGTCACACCTGTATATTTTAGGAACCACTGCTACTATCGATTTGAAACTTGGAATAGTTTTAGATCTTACTTACCCAACCTCAACGCAAATGAAAAAAAAAATATTTTATTGAAATCATTTTTTTTTCTTTAACTTTTTTTTTTATAATTGGGGTCAAAATGGGTCATCAAAATTTCAATGTGAGACTACTATATCAAGTGGGGTATCATATGAAAGGGCTTCATTTGCACATCTCAAAACAGATTTATATTTTGGTTTATGTCACGTAGTTTTTGGCTGATAATCAAAAAAATACCGTTCCCCCTTATCTCAGAAGTTTGTCGAAGGAAAATCTGAAATAATTATAGGTAATACATATGTCTATATATTTCACAGGAAAAATAAAATGATTTTTCTAAGTAGTAAGTAAGTACAGTTTTTTAGTAATCCTAAAAAAACCTCGACAAACAAACTTAGTTCTGCGGTTTGGTTTTTTTGCTACCTGATGTGTTACATGAATAGTAAATTTACTTTAATACGTCCAAAGATGGTATGGAACCGTCGGTGCGTGAGTCCGACTCGCACTTGACCGGTATTTTTTTTAAATTTCTAATACTTAGTTCATACGGAAACAATATAAGAAAGTTGAAAATAAATTAAAAAGTTAGAGAGTTGAAAACTAGAAAATGTATATAGGTAAAATATCAGCTATTATTATATAAAAGATTATATACATCACTAATATAAATGTGTACATAATATTTTTTTGGGAAAATTGTATGAATGACGTCGGTAACACAACATCAAAGTCCATTGCGCGTGGTTAGCAAATCTTGACAGATTAGGTGTAAGTATGACGTCACGTCACACATTTTTGTATACATGCTGTTAGTGAAGTGGAATATATGTGTTTCCAACTCCTCCTATCTACCTTTTTAATTAAATTTGTTGCGGGTTTCAAGACAATTTAGCGTTCCCCTGGGACTCGCTGAGGTTCAAACCTTGGTGGTGGTGACCAATGTAGATCCTGGCATGCAGGAGTAACAGTGGTGGGAATGAGAGGAGGGATTAGTACCAAAAAGAAATAATACATGCTGTTAAAAAACTCTGTCAGATATTATTCGGTGTAACAATACTGAGCAATATTTTCCAGAAACGTATACTACCTTGCAACACAAAATATATTATGTGCTTGCAATGCCCCAAAGCCGAATATTCATTTCCAGATTTTCAACACTGCACTGTAGAGATTGACGTTTCAATGTAAAAAACTACGTCATGCTCTACACGAACTGTCAAGACTTGCAAGTCGTGCTAGCTAGGCCTGCTGGTGTCACCTTCGGAGTCGCTGGACAAAAGGGGACCTAGGACGTCCATTGAGGACGGCGGCGACTCCGAGGAGGACGGCGGCGACTCCGAGGAGGACGGCGGCGACTCCGAGGAGGATGGGCGCGGCGGTGGGATTGCGACGATGAAATTATGGTTCTCTCCTTAGCAGTATGCGTGCCTTCCATGTGGGCGTATACTTAGTGGGAAATGTTGGTTGCAATGAAAGCAAGTCCTACAAACGCCAGAGACTAAGGTATAATGTCTGATCAAGTAACACACAACACAATAGCCATTGTACGCCAAGCCGTATATTTGATAGCGTCAGCAGTTTACGCTGTAATCCACAATGCAGTTAACGTAGGGCCAATTTAATGGATTACATTTGACATCTGTCAGTTTCTTTGTTCTGTCTGTTTCTTTTGTCATTATTACAATAAATATGTAAGTAATCGTACCTAATTGAAAAAAGTTAAGCAAATGTGCAGTTTAAAGTTAAAAAAAAAATATGGGACCAACTTGATGGAAAGTCGATTAGGTACAAAAAAGAATCATCCAAATCGGTACATATTTGGCGGAATTATGAGTGAACATACATTAAAAAAAAATACATACACGACGAAATGAGAACCTCCTCCTTTTTTGAAGTCAAATGAGATCTATTAAATTGGCCACAGACAATCGGTCGATCATTTTAATCATTTTAGGTTTCTATCAATATTTTTTTTTATCAATAAATTACTGAATCTCAAATTATAAGTACTTACTTTAAATCACTATCAAGCAAAGACTGTACGGGTTCCGTCTCAGCCGGTACAGCCATTATGTACCTACGTGCGATGGTATCATCCGTGTTCACCAGCCGACCACCTCTTCAATTTATCCCTCCATCATCTTCATTTGGTTTTATCACCTGTTTTTTTTTTCACGGCTGCTAAGTAGTGCTAGTGTCACATTACTATTTTTTTTTGGCCTTAGTGTCACATTATTATCGAGCGCCTCTACATAGCGCTGTCATTCTGATTACTTGTCCATTGGTTGCTAGATTTTGACATAAGTATTATAATGTCCTCCTGGCCGATACGACCACAGCGGCCAATCTAACGCAAGATCAGCCATCTACGCGGGAGATATAGTGCATAAGAGCTTGCGTAGACACAAGTGCACTCTCTTCCCTTTACCTCTTACAATGCGATCCGAAACCGACACGAGCGGGGAGAAATCAGGCACAGGATTGACTTTTTACATGCCCATCCATGACGCATGGACTTACACACAACCAACTTCAACAACACAACCAACAACAACAACTTACAACTTTACAGACAACCAGGTTATCGGCCTGCATTGTCCTAGCCTATAAGGAACAACTACACAAAGTTTTTGCTCCCCACGTATTTGAACCCGCGACAAGCGGGTACGCGCCACGGAGGCTACATATACATAATAATATAATGAACTGTTAATTTTATAAAGTGTGCTACCTAAACTTTATTTTTATCGGGAATTAACGCGATTTACCTTATATACCAAACGTCCAAACGTCAAGCCAAAATATAAGGTAAATCGCGTTAATTCCCGATAAAAATAAAGTTTAACAATGGAACGCGAAAGTCTAAAAGTATATGTGTGCTACCTACTCCATTACAGGAAACTTTACCTGCAGTAGTAGATATAAGTAAAAAAGCAGAATAGTAATTTGATTTTTACGCAATCCTTTGTTCGTCACGACTTGAATATTTTACAACAAATTACATTTCACTTAGTAAAAGTATTCGCCGCTTTTATGCGGTTAAATTTTGTAATGACTTTCCCAGCTTACCATATTGGTACCATCATCCTGGGCTAACAAGGGTGTCGTGTGAAGTAGGTACCTAGCACATATATAGATTTACATAGATAACGCAAGTATCACGATTTGTATTGAAACCAAGCGTGCCGACTTTTGTCCCAACAACTCCCCCCCCCCCCCCCAATCTGAAACTCCCATACGTCAAATTGACAAATTTAACATCTTGCTTTAAAACGTCTATCAATTGTATCCAAAATAGGTTACGCACTTGGAACACACAGACGCAAGGTGGGAATCGAACCCAAGACCTATTGGCTAGCGGTCAGGGCACTAGACCAATGGGCCCGTCAACTATGACCAAAAATATCGTTGGCTGAGACCGCGCCTGCATACGAATTCCTTTTAAATGAAATGTTTAGGTCTGCTGATTTAAAGACGGTCAACATCTACGTACTCGCGTCTGATTGAAACGACGGGATTGTAAAAATCAAAATAAAACCCGATAAAATAATAAAAGTAGTTTGATTTCCAAATGCACTAGTCGCGTAGGTAAATAACAAAATAAGAATTCCACAAGAGCAACAAGTAGCAGATTTTAGCTCATATTACGTAGGTGTTTAGGTAATAAATACCTAATTAATCCTCTATTCTAAGAGTATTTAAATTAAATCTACCATGCAGAATTAATAATATGTATCTACCTACCTACTGATACTTACCTAGTATTTATTTTCGGAAAACCTCAGCATAAAACTATATTGCTATAATAAACGGACGTGATATAAGAATTCGCACAATTCGTTTAAATTAAAACTGCCTTAATTAAAGATAGGTATGACGTCGTTAATAGACTACTGCTAGGCTGAAGAGTTGCAGGCATGCAAACTACGTACCCACAGGGTGTCCGGGTAAGACTACCACCCTCCCATATCCTCCCGTTGGGGACCGCCGGTTTGCAAACCAAGCGGTTCCCACTGCGCCCCCGAGGCTACAAGGAGCAAGGAGGAGGTAAGTACGAGAATATACCACCGCAGTGTCAGATATTTCTCCGCAAGGCAATAATCATTGCTGTGTCCCTGAATAAAGAACACCTTAGCTGGAGAAATGAATGGGCTCAAAAGGCTTAACGACTTGTCCATAGGCTCGTCTTGTCACTGTTATATAAACAAAAATCATAACTATTATAATTCGATGTGTGGTACAGGGAAGTGTGATTTTGAGAACTAAAACACAATGCGTAGTTAACGACTTCAATGCAGGGAATTGTTCTTGAGAAACATCATTAAGTTATAAACGTTATAAAAAAATGACCTTACTCGCGGGTCGTCATGACTATAACAATGTTTAGTTCATTATACTATTAAAGATTTGCACGGAAAGTCTGCGTGCGACTTAAACACCATTTGGTCAGCTCTCTGCCCAAATCCCTATTTATTTCTGGGTCATCGAATCATCTATGGACTACGTTGCGTTGACCCTAGGGGTGTCCGGGTAAGAATAGCACCCTCACATCTCCCGTTGGGTGTCCGTAAGAAAGAAGCGACTAAGGGACAACAAGAAGACGGGCAGCAGCGTCTTGCCACTGGATTACCTACCATCTATACTGCGAGCTACCTACCATATATATACTCAGTAAAGCTCTGTAGGTCTAGTAAGCGTTTTGATTACGAGCTGGAGCGAATTGTCAGTTTTCTGTTTTCTCCCGTAAACTTTACTAATTTTTGGTAATTACCGCAACGGGCACTGGTGTGAAATGAATAGAGAAAACTAACAGTTTGATATGTATGAGTTCGTTAACTATCAAAACCCCTACTAGACCCCCTGGGTTCGGTTACCAGGTGATGGCAAAGCATTTAGCTCTCCTTCTTCAGCCCCTATTACGTAGGTCCTACCTATAGCAGCTGGTGAAACTTATTGAAATTAAACTTAATAGTGAAAACTCTCTTTAAGTGACACGCGTTCCTTTTTTATTAATCTAAATATTTCAACTCTCGGAGCCCTTTACCCCCAGTTTTCATTATTGTGTACGAGATAATCAATATCTCTACTCACTATCGGTGTATAAAATATTAATCGGTCGCGAGTATCGTAATAATCCGGTTTTAACAACTGGACTTAATGAGAATTACTGGCCTTAATTAGACTTTAATTGACGTTTGTAAGTGCGGCAGTTAGTGGCGGATGAGGTTATGTGGGATTTTGTGGCTTCTATCGAAGCTCTAATTAGAATGTTGACACTCCGGTGGAACTTCATCGTTTCTTTAGAGCTTTACGCTCCCTTGAGCTCGTGCTTCCTCCAGAACCCTTTTAGTGATCGCGATAACTCAGGACCTATATCGCCTTGCCTACCTCAGTAATGGGACCTGCAACTTAATAAACAGTAATCCAGCCTTGGTTGCAATATTAGGTCTGGTTTACACAACAGATAGTTAGCAATACATTGTGTGAACTAGCCCGCAGGTATCGTGTAGCCCGCATATTGTTCATACTTCGGGAAAGATTGCATGATATGTTTCCATGGAAATGACTACGTGCGATGCGGAAAAAAACTGCTTTATTGTGAAAGTACAAATTGTGTCCGGTAATAGGCTTCTTGGATGGCATAATTCTATCTTGCACTTGATAGTTCAGGTTCAATTTAGGGATAATCAAAGTCAATAGGTATATCTTTATTATGTATAGGCCTCTATGGGAGAGGCACTACACTAAAATATTTTTTTACAAACTACCACCACCCCGGATCGTAACGCGGCCGTTACTGAGAAGATCCGGCAAGAAACTCAGCGGGCTTGTATTTTTTGTCATATTTTTTAAATATTTCTTTAAACAGTGTTACTTATAATATAAGTAGCCTTAAAAGTCTCAGCTTAAAATTCTCAGCCTTTTTTGACAACCGATTTCTTATCTAAAGTTTTATTTATTGAAAGATTTCGGCTACCCTATGGCTATGGCAGTTTGTTACAGGGAGTCTAGTACGAGTTCCGATAGTTCACGAGCTCGATCAAACTGTCAGTTTTCACCATACATTTCACACCAGCGCCTCTAGCGGTAACTATCAAGAACTAGTGAAATGTACGGGCAAAAACGGTCAGTTTGATCGAGCTCGTAAACTATCGGAACTCGTACTAGACCCCCAGGAGCTTAAACTTTGGCCCATAAACAATTTGCCTGTTCTGTGCAGACGCGTGGCATGTGCAACGACATGGTGTTTGTTTCGTCGGTAATGCGTGTTGACCGACCACACCTTCCATTACAGCATGTAGTAGGTACGTGGTAGGTCCCATGTGTCAGAGTTATCCAGCTGGGTGCCTGCGCAGGGGCAGATATTCTACCACCAAGCAGCTGAAGCAGCAATGTGTTATATTGCTGTTTCGATACTGCCGCTGTTGAAATGACTCAAGAGATTAGCAAGTCAGATTAGCAAGTCAGCGATTGCCGAGCATATACTTCAGTCGGATACAAATCACTGGATTGAGTTTCATCGCCCACAAGTCCTTTCCACCGATCGACACTTTTATTCCAGAGTTGTTCGTGAAGCGATTGAAATTAAAAAATATAAAAATTTCAACCGGGAAGATGGTTTTAAGTTATCAGCTACATGGGAACCAGTGATTAAAATGACAAAACCTCGCTATTTGCCGGCGGTTAAATATACAGATACTGTGAGTGTAGTGTGTAGTGGGCTTAACGTTACAAGTGAAAGAACGGGGGTAGATGAAGATATTTCTGCCTCCCGCACGGAGCCGTTTCGCTGAACCAGTCTGCTTGTGACCACGGCTGGTGCAACCCGGCCGAAACGTCAAGCCAAGATATAAGGTAAATCGCGTTAATTCCCGATAAAAATAAAGTTTGACTCAAGAGAGTTTTGGATACAGTCTCGAACGGTAATGCAGTGCTCCTGTCTATAGGCAGGCGTGTCTCTTTCCATTAGGCGAACGTCTTTCTTGACTCGTCACTTAATTGCTAAGCAAATAGAAACATGACTGTATAACAGCACTAAATCACGCTTACCGCGGTGGCTTGCAGCAATGTTTAGTACACGTTGCTGCTTGATGACAGCATACGTTGCAGAGGTCTCCTGTACGGTCTCTTGCATAAGGCATCTAACTTTTAATAATCAGTCTTTTCATTTAGATGCAGTTTTGACTATCAAAAGATACCTTTGGAAGATTGAAATGAAACTAATTTTACGGATTATATCGCGGTTTATTTTTGATTTTTATTACCCGACGTTTCGAATACTTTACAGCATTCATGGTCACGGGTGGACTGAGGTGGTAGCTACCGGTGGTGGTATTACCTTTGGAAGGCTTGTGTGTCTATATAATAATACCTACATCATATTTTGACTCACGGGTTTACTGCCAGGATGATTAATTATTTTCTTCCCGATATTTCGGCACTGTTGCAAGCGCCATGATCACGGGATAACTGCAAGATGCGGGTGGGTGAAAGAATAAATTAGGAACAGACATTTCTGTCTACCCCTTTCCTCTCGTCTATTGCTATGTCAAAAGTCAGAAATAGTTTACTTCAAATAGGCTTTTGAAAGGTCATGTTATATTTTAAAATAAAAGCTACCACCGGATCACAACGTGGCCTCAACTGAGAAGATCCGGCAAGAAACTCAGACACCCACATTACCATATGGCAATTACTTGAACTCAATTTCATTTGAAATCACGACAAACCGCACACTAACAGTATCATAATACACATTATAACTGACATTGTCATAATAATACGTACACTTTAATTGTGTATACGAACTTTTCAGAACCATAAATAGTGAGGCGAAGCAGCGGCATTTCCCTAAAACAGCAAAAAGTGGTCCCAATGAATGCGACAATTCCCATCGTGTTGAGCGCGAAGCATGTTCAATGGTGCTGAGTGTCGGCTTGTGTCGTAAGCGCGCGCCGGTCGCTTGGCTAACTACGGCTCGTTACGTCACTATAATTATAGTTGCACGTGTTCATAGATAAAAAAGACTGGAGGGGGAGGTATTTGCGAAGCTATTTGATGTTTCTACCTCATAGTATGAGGTATATTACGCAGTTTTTTTATCTGTGTCAACGACGACGCATCAAACGGTGTTATATTTTGCATAATTCCACTATCGGCTGGTGAGACGCGCGATCCAGTGTAGTCACTGCTTGCTTGGGGATATCGCGGGAAGAATGATAGGCATTGACCTTGCGGGAAGAAGTCTTGAAGACTAATGTAATAGTAATGTGGGTACATTACTATCGGGCGGGAAAACCGACGCAGGCAAACGATTCCAGTCCTTTCCTTAGCTGTCCTTATTATTAATGAAGAAGCAAATGGCTTAGTACGAACTGAAGGCACGTTCACCACTTATGGGTGTATACGAATCTAGAATTCTACAGATGTTGCATTGTATAAAAGAGCCGATACAATGTTATTATAGTACGTGTTAGTAGCACACCCTATAGAAGTTAGCGCTAATATTATTGCCAATAATACCTACATATTACAATTTGCAAGTATGTGTCAATTGCGCATTTCATAATCGCATTGACATAACATTCGCTCGTTATCACAGAATTGAGACATACATCCCTCACCAATAGTTTACCAAGATTACTTACAATTTGATACAATTTGGTACTTATCAACTGGCCTTTTAGAGAAGCTCAAAGTCACACAACGAGCTATGGAGAGAGCTATGCTCGGAGTTTATTTGCGCGACAGAATCCGTAATCAGGAGATTCGCCGAAGAACCAAGGTCACTGACATAGCTATTAGATTCTACAAGTTGAAGTGGCAGTGGGCAGGCCACATCGCTCGAAGAACCGATAACCAATGGGGAAGAAAGGTTCTCGAGTGGCGACCACGAACCAGAAGACGCAGCGTGGGCAGGCCTCCCACTAGGTGGTGCGACGACATTGTTCGCATCGCAGGCAACCGGTGGATGCAAATGTCGAACTGTCGTTCATTGTGGCGGTCTCAGGGGGGGGGGGAGGCCTTTGTTCAGCAATGGGCGTCTTTCGGGTGATGATGATGATGACAACTTGATAAAAGAAAGCTCACCACTTTCGAATAGGCTCAACAATACGACTTCGACACATACCTTTTGCACTCTTCTTGCCGGAATACAGACAGTTAGGATTTATCGTGTAGTTTTCTTTGGCAAGCACTAATTTCTTCTACCTGCTGATTAAGTCTCACTTCTGCCAGGGTTCACCTTTCAAAATACTTTCTTCGTATGATTTTATAATCTTGTACAGTCCTGTAAACTTTCAATTGTAAATTGTTTGGGTCTAATAGAAGAAGAAGAAGAAGACGAAAAGCATTTATTTGCCCAACACTTATGTACTTAACACAAGTATAAAAATAACAAAATATCAGATCTTCAGTAATTATGTGTGGACAAACAGGGCTCTGCCTCAGCATATTGCTGCACTATAGTGTATATAGCGCAGCGCTGGTATTCTGGCAGTACCTAATAGCTATCAATCTATGCTTAAGTCTACCAAAATATTCCGAAAACCTAGCGGGGTGAGCAGTGAAACATTACACAATGCGCTTAAAAAGCAAGCAATTCCTTCTAAATCTACACTCAACGTAACAGACCGTCAGACGAATCGATCCGGCTCGAAGGACCATGCAGCAAAAGCTAGTTTTCTAATCTTTATACTTACATTATCACCATGCCAGTTACCTTGACGGTAAGAAAATCATGTAGAATAGAATATTTATAGTATAGTCTATCCTCACTGCCTGTTTTATGATTCCAAATTAATATTCCGTCTCAATCATGCCAACACAATTACGGTCACAATAACGGTGGCTCAACTTTTATTTTCCGAATGCTGCACCTTGGCTATGAATGAGACCACGGTCACTTCCATCTAAGCCTTACCACTTTTTGCTAATATAGTATCTAATATCTTATGGATATTGCATACATATATTAGTCAAATGTTTCATAATTTGAACGTCCTAGAGTGCTTTATAGTTTGTCGTTTCGGGTGCTGTAATGGACTATTCACTCTCATACAAACTAACTAATCAGACCGGTCTACGGATGTTTCTAGTGACACAATAGAAAAAAAAAACTATGACGCGTAATGTACTAATTAATGAGCACTTTAATTACGACTGAAATACAGGTTCTTACCTAGTTTAGGCACCAGACTCCCACAAATTTGTGCTCTTAATTTGTCAAGTGTCTTTTGTATCTTTGTTTTTGTGGTGAGTGAATAAAGAATGTATTATTATTATTATTAAGGGCTCGTCTAAGTAGGTAAGTAACGCCGCAGTGTCAGTGATATTTTGTCAGGTGTGAACGGCACTGTAGCTGGTGAAATTATCGGGCTCGCGCAAGGTAACAGAAGTGGCAGTGAACTGCAGCTATCTACGGACAGGCCTGCCGCTTGCCATCAGGTGAACGTCTAAAAAACTGTGGGTCACCTGAGACCTTGAATCCCGTGACTCCCAAGCTTCAGTGCCCTTTACACCCGAGTAATCTAACTAATGTTCCCACTTTGTCGAGTTGCAACAGAATATAAACAAGCTAGTGTGACTTATACTGGGTTAAAACTAATTATTAGATCTTATTATACCTTCTTTTTGTCTTTGCTTGTTCGTCCGGTCAATGTCTGGTCCATTTATCTTTTTTCTAGGTAATAATTGAATATTTCCACTACATGCAAAAGGTAGGTTGCACGCTGGGACACTAAGGACATTACTAAAACAACTTCAACGTTTAAACAATAATCAATTTTTTTTTTAAATTATAATCGTAATAGTGGCGTTCCATAGTGGACAGAAATGATCCAATCATTATAAGGAGTATTAAGTATTTTCAAGTCCTTTTTATTGTTTTTTTTTTATGTGTGTACAAATAAAGTGTATAAATAAATAAGTATCCAGATAATTTCATGCCAGAGGCTGACTAATGCATAATTCACTGTTACATATTGGGGTCGAGGTTTTAGCCATTAAATCGCACGTCTTTGAATTTTTTAATGACGATTATAATATAATTAGAGGTAATTTTACCTAAACACCCATCTATTAAAATTCAAATGCCGTCGCAAAACCTCCACTTTCCAGCTTGACCTATTTAATTGGTTAATAACCTAAGGTGCCCCTGGGTAATAATAACATAAAATATTAGTTATACAATTTCTTTACGTCAGTTATATATTGAAATACAGTGCCCTCCGCATGGAATCATTGCTGAGCATAGGCCTCCCCTTGAAACGTCACAGTGAACGACAATTGGCTATTTGCATCTACCTGCGACGCCGATAATGTCGTCTGTCCACATAGTGGGAGGCCTGCCTACGCTGCTTCTTCCGGTTCCCATCGGTTATCGGTTCTTCGGGCGATGTGGCTTGCCCATTGCCACTAACTTGCAGATTCTGAGAGCTATGTGGGTGACTTTTGATCTTCAGCGAATATCCTCATTTCGGATTTTATCGCGCAAACAAACTCGGAGCATAGTTGTCTTCACAGCTCGTAGTGTAACTCTGAGCTTCTCTAAAAGGCCAACAGTTATGGACCACGTCTCAGTACCATTGCACAAGGAATCTACCACCTTTGTTGTCGAGGAGAAACCCTTCAAAAGGTACCCAGTCTCTGAAGGACTGGAGATCGGGTTATTTAGGATTTTTACCCACTAAAACCAGCCCGGGTAAGAATAGCACCCTCCCATCTCCTCCCGTTGGGTGTCCGTAAAGGCGACTTAGGGAAAACAAGAAGACGGGCAGCAGTGTCTTTCTATTGGATTACCTTCCACCTATACTGCGATTGCCAAGACGCCTGCCAAGCGTGGGCATTATGGCAACCCCTCCCTTTTAAGGGGAAGGCCTCTGTTCAGCAGTGGACGTCTTACGGTTGCTGATGATGATGAAAACCACCCCAGTGGCCTTCTTCGACTCAATGTGAGAGACTTGTCACTGTTCAGACCTGGCGAAAGTCAGCCACCTGGTAAGTGCTAGGTTTTTGCGTCTTCTTAATAGCATCACAGTCCAGAACTTCAAGCTGCTATTGAGAAACTTGGCCTAAATCATACCCAAGACTTCACGATCGTAAGCCATTGATTAAGGCAGCCAAACTCGTTACTACACACATCAAAAGTGTCTAGGGATCAAGCATTTTTAAGCGGATTTCTTGAGATTGAGATGTGGCTTTGTAATAAATTTATGATTTTATAAATTTATATGGATCCTTTTTGGTGCATTTCATAATTTGAATCAGGAACTGTGAATCAAATTCGAGTAAAAGATGAAAATCAGCTGTCAATATTTTCCCTATAAAAACATACAACGCATTGAAGACATTATTAGTGCTACTGTTTCCCTACTACTGATTAAAACCAACGTTATTATGGAGCGGCGACGTCATTTAAGCAGGGAAGAAATGCTCAGAGCCGTGGGAATGATAGAAGCTGGTTCCCGGCAACGTACTGTGGCTTTAGCTCTGAATACAAGTCAGAGTGTTATCAGTCGACTTTGGACACGTTACCGAAGCACTGGTACCGTGGCTGAGCGCCATGGAGGACGGTATCGCTGCACCACACGGAGACAAGACCGATATATTCAAATCTTAACTCGAAGAGCTCCAACAATAACTGCCATGATGTTAGCCGTGAGGCTTCATCACTCTTCAGGGAACTTAATTAGCGACCAAACAGTCAGAAACCGCTTGCATGAAGTGAACCTTCATTCCCGAAGACCGCTACGGGTACCACCTATAGCAATGCACAATCGTAGGATTCGATATCAATGGGCTCTTGAACACAGAAATTGGGCAGAAGAACAATGGCGTTTCGTGTGCTTTTCTGATGAGTCTCGTTTTGGTATGAGACCGGATACAAGACGTATACGACACTGGAGAACCCCTGGACGCCAACAGCGATTAAAATCCTGCCAGGAAGTCCATCCTTATAGTGGTGGAATCATCATGGTATGGGCGGGTATTTGGATCGGCGGAAGAACTGAGTTGATTTGGATCAGAGGCAACCTCAACGCTCAAATTTATGCTGAGACGATTGTATCAGACGTCATCGTTCCTCTACAAGTGCAAATCGGTCCCTTATTTCAGTTAATGCATGATAATGCACGACCGCACACCGCAAGAGTTGTAAGACAGACTCTCGCCGCAGCTAACATCAATGTCCTGCCCTGGCCTGCTCAGTCGCCAGACTTGAACCCGATTGAGCATGCATGGGATATGCTACAGAGAAGAGCTCTGCCGAATATGGAGGGTATCCAGTCGCAAGAAGACCTTTTTTTGTTGTTGCAACGAACATGGGCGGCCATTCCACAGCGTGATTTGGATGAACTCATTTTGAGTATGCCAAACCGATGTTCTTGTGTTGTTAGTGTTCGCGGTAGAAACACGGATTATTAATTGTTTAAGTTACCCAATAAAATTTTAAAGAAAACTGTTATTTCAGTCTTTTTTTCGAACTTTTGTGTTAGTGGTTCAAATGTCAAAAATCCCTTTATTAGGAAAATGGCAAATTTCTTTATTAATGCAAAGGTGACTTGGTTTATCGTTACTGTGACAAACGAAAACACTTTATTTGATGAATCCTTAAAGAAAATTTTAATTAATATCAATCAGGAGAAAAGTTATTGCAAAAATATATGTTGATCCCTAGACACTTTTGATGTGTGTATTACTGATCCTTAAGTCAGATAAAACAACTTAGTATATACCTGCAAAGACAATAGATTCGTTTTGCAATAGTGCTACGATACGGTTATAAATCATTACATAGCTGTTATCATTATACCAAAATCAATTGCTAAATAGGCATTTAGCATTTGATTTTGGTATAGTGACGAGCAAGAAGTTGGGTTGGTAGGTTATGTTATAGATTAGCTAGCTTGTACAAATAAAAATAAAAAATCTGCTACGGTGCCCTTCTAAGGCAAAAGCAGCAATATTAACGTATAACGCGTGCATTCATTACGTGTGGCGTTTTATTCCAACTGAACTTCATCTAATCTGACGTTGGGGAAAGGGGGGGGGGGGGTCTTGGCAAATATCACGTACTTAGTTTTTTTCTGCAAGAAACAGTGTAAAACTGCCAGAAGATTTGGTTAAATTAAACAAAAAATAGAAATCTTATAAACGTAATTAATCCGTAGCGCAGCAAGAAACAGCTTGCATTATATAACAATTCTGTCTGGACCTCTCTCCACTCTCCCGTCTCCACCCAGAACAAACACGAACTTGTCTATTTTTCTATTTGTCTGGGTATTATTTGTCCATCTAAGCACGTATGTATTTAGAAAAAAACGTTGTTTTGATTACCATAGTTAGAAACAGAGAGAGTAAACCACCTAGTTTGGGATTGGACAGACCTTGTGTGAATTGTCTCTAGTGCTCAATTAAGTTAAAGAACGACTAATCGCAAAATATATACATCGGAACGCGGACTTGCATCGAGCTAACCAGAAATACAACTTATATAATTAAAATCCACATACAAATGTATAGTAGACACTCATTTAAAAACCTCTATGATAGATATCACACAAAACGGAAGTCGAAAAGATCACATTTCGCTTGCTGGCGACCTCCTGGTCATACATTTACATTATACATATTTCCGTCACAAAACAAGGTTTTATTTGGTAGTTTGGTACTAATTATTCTACACAATGACCTTGAAATTTCTTTCGTTAATATTTTATTTTATTTTTATTTATTTATGGAACTGCAAACAGTTACAATATATGTGTTAGCTGATACTAATACATTGTTGAAGAATCATGTTATTCATATCGTAACCTTAGAGGAGATACCACTGGAGAGAGCATGATGCGCTAACCCCCTCTGCCAAATTTTTGGTCATATGGTCAGGTCATTCTTTATTTGTGTGCGTGTATTTTTGAATGTGTTGCGAGTTTACTATAGTGCGGGTATGCGTGAAAGTGTATCTGTGTGTGTTTACTTCGCCTCCCGCACCCCGCAAAAGTGCCACGAAAAATTTGTTCGGGGAATCGACGCGATACTAACTCCTTTGGTACTTTCTCTGAGATCGTAACCCACAACACTGTCCTCATTTAATTAGAATAACAGAGTTACAAATAAGCACAAGAGGTGAATACAAAACTATTCTAACAGAATTTTGCTTATCTAACATACAGATTCCATTAAGCTTGTAACAATTAATAATTTTTATTTCATTAAGGTCCAATTAAACATATCAATATTTATAAACTTGTTATTATAAGATTCCACCATACGGCAAAGAGGCTTGCGCGAGCCGCTGTTTGTACGACAACTGTCTAGAGCAATATTAATATATCTTTGAGTATCAGTATAAATATAAATACTGATACTCAAAGATAAATTAGACTGAGTTTTATTTGTTCTAGTACGCCTGCTGTACATGCGATTGTCCACGTGGAATTACCCTGTCCCAATCATATTTCTTTAATTCTTCTTCTTCTGCCTGGCGTGGTTAATTCCGGCTATTGCCAGGGTCTGCCCTCTGAGTATTATTGCTCCACTTTGTCCGATCTTAATCGTCCTCGGTTGTGAGATTGTTGGCGCTCATGCCATTTTAAATTATCTAGCCAGCGCTACTAGGTCTTGCTTCAAGGACAGGCATATCAAGACATACCAATCATATTAGACGGGCCCGTTGGTCTAGTGGTTAGTGACCCTGTCTGCTAACCAACAGGTCGTGGGTTCGATTCCCACCAAGTGTCTGGGTGTTTTATCTATATAAGTATGTATTTACAAAAAAAAGGTATATAAGTACTCTGATGGAAAGCGACGGCTCAATCGAGGATCGTAAAGCACACTAGCCTTTTAAAAGCCTATTCACCCTTGCTGTAAAGACATGATGCTTACAAACTAACGCTCCACCGCGGTTACGCCCGTCTTTTCGGCGGTTTCGTCGCGCGCTGCGGTACTTTCGCACTTTGGTAACTTTTTAGTTTTTTAACGTAATCGATAGCATAATGCCAACTTTTTAAAACCACCATGCATTAGACCGCACCATGCCTACTTCTTTATTTTTGCCATAGTTACATAGCGATTCTCCAACTTTTTAGAAATTCAAATCTTCTGCCTGATGATCAGAGAGTCTTAAATTATTTGCTGAGTCTATTTAGCGCAGCGGGTAAAGTCTGCTTGCTATACAAACTAGGTTTGAATCCTACTAGGAGTATAATACAATAAATTACTTTGTATAGTTGTTTCATGCTGGTTAGTGCAATGTCCGCTGGTGACCGACTTGACTAAAAAGTGATCCATGCAGCAGATGATCATCTAAAAGTCAGTCTTACGATTATGTCTCCCCGGTAGTGTTAGTCTCCCGTGCACTTGTGTATGCGCAAGCATTGGGGTGATTGTTGAACAAACAAACTTATTTTTCAACTGTTTGTTGTTATCGACGAATAAACCACTGCACAGTCCACCGATAAACTAGTTTAAGGATAGACTAGTCAAAATATCTTTATTATGTATAGGCCTCACGGAGGCACACTCTAGTTTATGGATGAACTCCATACAATATGGAAGACGTAATCTGTGAGCGTCGACTACTAAACTTATCGTCAACAGTATAGACTATTCTCAACTTTACACTGTTTTTTAAACAAGTTTATCGTTGACAGTACATGCGTTGATGACTCATAACTACTTCTACATAATTTCGTATATTGCCCGTTGTTATCCTATCATCTAGGAAGACCAATAACATTAGAACCGTAAGTGTATTTCTTGACAATTTAGGTTAATATCTGCATTGGAAAGGTTGAACCGACAAAAACCTTACAAAGCAATATTTTGAATACAATGAGGCATCGTGCTTATTTTATGTTTTGTAAGCATTCTTGTTTTATTAAAACAATGATTTTACAATCGTTTTCAATAATCAATTTTATAGTGTAAATATATCGAATGTCTTATTTTTGAAACTTGCTTAATTTGGTATTATTACAACCCAGTGACGTGTGTGACCGTTCTTGAACTGGGACGAGCTTCACGCCTCTTCTCCATTGGGGTAAGTAGATAGGACCAATGAGATTATAATGTCCTGTATAACTGGTACCATACGGTCCAAGTCTGATCTGGGCCCCAAGTTTGTTGATTTTAACAAACGCTTCAATTGAGTGTCGATAGTGTGTCGAGTGTGTGTGTACTAATTTTATAAGACCAGTGGTGTGTCAGTGGCTTGCCACTGACCTGGGCCCCAAGGCTGCTAATTTTGATAAAATGACCTACATTTGTCATTCCAGCAACACATTATTGAAACCTGAAACTACAATAACCTGTCACCTGGTGTGACATCACTGGCTATGGTTAATAAATAATAATACCAGCCCTTGTTTTGTCCCTCTGTTGGGCACAGGCCTCCCCTCAAGATGAACGAGCTTAGGCCATAGTCCACCACGCTGGCCAAGTGCGGGTTGGCGGACTTCACACGTCATTCGAAAGCTATTTAGGCTTTCTCAGATATACAGGTTTCCTCACGATGTTTTCCTTCACCGAAAGCTAGTAACAATCGCACAAAGACGATTCGCACATGATTAATGATTATCAGTGGTGCGAGCCAGGGTGCGAATCTGCGCACCTTGTTTCCAAGGCAAGCGCTTGCCCACTGAGCTGTTACACTTGGCTATGGTTATTTTAGCAGAATACCAGAATACAGTTACAATCGTAATGGAGTCTCAATAGTGTATCGCTGGAATGGCAATTATATGCTATTTTATTAAAATAAGCTGACTTGGGGCTCTGATCTGCACTAGCTTTGAAAGTCTTTCAACATGTTATTTCTTAAGACTTTGCTTATGTAACATTACCGAGCCCTACAGATAGACCTTTTAAAGTTCACTACCGCAAGATCAAGTGTGACCTTCATGTCAGAAAAATAACGTAACGTGTATAAAATAACATAACTACACACATCAAAAGTGTCTAGGGATCAACATATATTTTTGCAATAACTTTTCTCCTGATTGATATTAATTAAAATTTTCTTTAAGGATTCATCAAATAAAGTGTTTTCGTTTGTCACAGTAACGATAAACCAAGTCACCTTTGCATTAATAAAGAAATTTGCCATTTTCCTAATAAAGGGATTTTTGACATTTGAACCACTAACACAAAAGTTCGAAAAAAAGACTGAAATAACAGTTTTCTTTAAAATTTTATTGGGTAACTTAAACAATTAATAATCCGTGTTTCTACCGCGAACACTAACAACACAAGAACATCGGTTTGGCATACTCAAAATGAGTTCATCCAAATCACGCTGTGGAATGGCCGCCCATGTTCGTTGCAACAACAAAAAAAGGTCTTCTTGCGACTGGATACCCTCCATATTCGGCAGAGCTCTTCTCTGTAGCATATCCCATGCATGCTCAATCGGGTTCAAGTCTGGCGACTGAGCAGGCCAGGGCAGGACATTGATGTTAGCTGCGGCGAGAGTCTGTCTTACAACTCTTGCGGTGTGCGGTCGTGCATTATCATGCATTAACTGAAATAAGGGACCGATTTGCACTTGTAGAGGAACGATGACGTCTGATACAATCGTCTCAGCATAAATTTGAGCGTTGAGGTTGCCTCTGAGGTTCGATATCAATGGGCTCTTGAACACAGAAATTGGGCAGAAGAACAATGGCGTTTCGTGTGCTTTTCTGATGAGTCTCGTTTTGGTATGAGACCGGATACAAGACGTATACGACACTGGAGAACCCCTGGACGCCAACAGCGATTAAAATCCTGCCAGGAAGTCCATCCTTATAGTGGTGGAACCATCATGGTATGGGCGGGTATTTGGATCGGCGGAAGAACTGAGTTGATTTGGATCAGAGGCAACCTCAACGCTCAAATTTATGCTGAGACGATTGTATCAGACGTCATCGTTCCTCTACAAGTGCAAATCGGTCCCTTATTTCAGTTAATGCATGATAATGCACGACCGCACACCGCAAGAGTTGTAAGACAGACTCTCGCCGCAGCTAACATCAATGTCCTGCCCTGGCCTGCTCAGTCGCCAGACTTGAACCCGATTGAGCATGCATGGGATATGCTACAGAGAAGAGCTCTGCCGAATATGGAGGGTATCCAGTCGCAAGAAGACCTTTTTTTTGTTGTTGCAACGAACATGGGCGGCCATTCCACAGCGTGATTTGGATGAACTCATTTTGAGTATGCCAAACCGATGTTCTTGTGTTGTTAGTGTTCGCGGTAGAAACACGGATTATTAATTGTTTAAGTTACCCAATAAAATTTTAAAGAAAACTGTTATTTCAGTCTTTTTTTCGAACTTTTGTGTTAGTGGTTCAAATGTCAAAAATCCCTTTATTAGGAAAATGGCAAATTTCTTTATTAATGCAAAGGTGACTTGGTTTATCGTTACTGTGACAAACGAAAACACTTTATTTGATGAATCCTTAAAGAAAATTTTAATTAATATCAATCAGGAGAAAAGTTATTGCAAAAATAATGTTGATCCCTAGACACTTTTGATGTGTGTATATGGCTCACGAGAGTCAATCGTATCAAAACCGATCTTTATAATTTTTCACCAACAAATTCAAAACAGCAAAATAGCAGTAACAGCTCAGTGGGCGAGCGCCTTGGAAACAAGGTACGCAGGTTTGAACCCCGGCTCGCACCTCTGATTTCTTTAATTAATCATGTGCGAATCGTCTTTGTGCGATTGTTACTAGCTTTCGGTGAAGGAAAACATCGTGAGGAAACCTGCATGTCTGAGGAAGCCTAACTAGCTTTCGAATGACGTGTGAAGTCCGCCAACCCGCACTTGGCCAGCGTGGTGGACTATGATTTTGTACAGAATAAATATTTGTATTCGTGATTTTAATAAAACCTTCTAACTTTATTACTACTTATTTATTATTTATAACGTACGATTCTATCATACACATAGCTCAGCATGTCTCTCCAATCAATCATTGTTTTGGTACTCTATGAAACCCAATGGAACCTGTTATTGGCTTATGTGAAGTTTACTTTAGTTAGGTTAGATTATTTTGTTTTTATGCTGCTGTTTTTCTTAATAGGTATAAATAAACTTTAATCTGATGGGGTCGGCAGTAGTATATTACAACATCCACGTTTCTCTACGTTAGGATACATAAAGACCGGAAAGAGGAGAATCTAATAGTAATTTACAGAATACACCAAGCCAGGGACGTAGCTACCGCCGTATCAGCCGTATCAATGATACGGGGGCCCGGGCTACAGGGGCCCCGAACATGTGTAAGCAACAATTCGTAAAATCCATGTTCTCACATAATCTCTTAGGCAGTACCATTATTTGGGCCCCCCAACAAACTTTGATACTGGGCCCATCTAAGGCAAGCTACGCCACTGTCCCAAGTATCAAGATTGCTATTCTTTCCTGGCCGTCTGTGAGGTTATCCTTGGGCGAAACTATATGTCGTTGCAAGAATCCGGCGGTACTTCACGCTGAAATAGCTCCTGTTTTTATATGTATAAATAGTATTTGTAATTTTTTTTTATTTTTATTTTTAAATGTGCAAATAATATATATTGAAACAAAATATTTACAGTTTATTTACAAATATGTACACTTAAACTAGGTAAAAAACTTCCTCGAAGTTGTCGCCGCACTGGGAGGGAAGGGTACCTAAAAGACTGGCGGCATTACCCCTTTGTATGGCCAAGCTTATACGTTGGCAGAAAAAGCTACCAGCCCGGCGGTCTCCTGAGACTTCGATAAGTTTGGATGAAATTTCTTTTACCAAAGCGTGCGTCTCATGAGACCAAGGCTGGGGGCCTTGGTCTCATGAGACCAAGGCCCCAGCCTTGGGTCAAGGGTCTCCACCGCAAAGGGCGCAAATATATAGCTCGAACCTAGAGCTGCATACTTGCGTCGCTTTGCATCACTAGCGGTCGCCGCAGCCCCTCCAGCCGTAGCCAGCTCCAGTATTTGTAATATAATCAATTATGTACTAGTGCTGAAATACCATCTAACAGCTTTGGACTAAGTAGAAAGGCGTGTTAAGAAACTAATCGGTAGCTTTTGTTTAGTGAAGGTCAATTTACAAAACTACAGGCACAGAAGCCAACCTCTGTATTCTAAAAGAAGAAGAAAGATATTTACAAAACTACAGGCACAGAAGCCAACCTCTGTATTCTAAAAGAAGAAGAAAGATATTTACAAAACTACAGGCACAGAAGCCAACCTCTGTATTCTAAAAGAAGAAGAAAGATATTTACAAAACTACAGGCACAGAAGCCAACCTCTGTATTCTAAAAGAAGAAGAAAGATATTTACAAAACTACAGGCACAGAAGCCAACCTCTGTATTCTAAAAGAAGAAGAAAGATTTTTACAAAACTACAGGCACAGAAGCCAACCTCTGTATTCTAAAAGAAGAAGAAAGATATTTACAAAACTACAGGCACAGAAGCCAACCTCTGTATTTTAAAAGAAGAAGAAAGATATTTACAAAACTACAGATACAGAAGCCAACCTCTGTATTCTAAAAGAAGAAGAAATATATTTACAAAACTACAGGCACAGAAGCCAACCTCTGTATTTTAAAAGAAGAAGAAAGATATTTACAAAACTACAGGCACAGAAGCCAACCTCTGTATTTTAAAAGAAGAAGAAAGATATTTACAAAACTACAGATACAGAAGCCAACCTCTGTATTCTAAAAGAAGAAGAAATATATTTACAAAACTACAGGCACAGAAGCCAACCTCTGTATTCTAAAAGAAGAAGAAAGATATTTACAAAACTACAGGCACAGAAGCCAACCTCTGTATTCTAAAAGAAGAAGAAAGATATTTACAAAACTACAGGCACAGAAGCCAACCTCTGTATTCTAAAAGAAGAAGAAAGATTTTTACAAAACTACAGGCACAGAAGCCAACCTCTGTATTCTAAAAGAAGAAGAAAGATATTTACAAAACTACAGGCACAGAAGCCAACCTCTGTATTTTAAAAGAAGAAGAAAGATATTTACAAAACTACAGATACAGAAGCCAACCTCTGTATTCTAAAAGAAGAAGAAATATATTTACAAAACTACAGGCACAGAAGCCAACCTCTGTATTTTAAAAGAAGAAGAAAGATATTTACAAAACTACAGGCACAGAAGCCAACCTCTGTATTTTAAAAGAAGAAGAAAGATATTTACAAAACTACAGATACAGAAGCCAACCTCTGTATTCTAAAAGAAGAAGAAATATATTTACAAAACTACAGGCACAGAAGCCAACCTCTGTATTCTAAAAGAAGAAGAAAGATATTTACAAAACTACAGGCACAGAAGCCAACCTCTGTATTCTAAAAGAAGAAGAAAGATATTTACAAAACTACAGGCACAGAAGCCAACCTCTGTATTCTAAAAGAAGAAGAAAGATATTTACAAAACTACAGGCACAGAAGCCAACCTCTGTATTCTAAAAGAAGAAGAAAGATATTTACAAAACTACAGGCACAGAAGCCAACCTCTGTATTCTAAAAGAAGAAGAAAGATTTTTACAAAACTACAGGCACAGAAGCCAACCTCTGTATTCTAAAAGAAGAAGAAATATATTTACAAAACTACAGGCACAGAAGCCAACCTCTGTATTCTAAAAGAAGAAGAAAGATATTTACAAAACTACAGGCACAGAAGCCAACCTCTGTATTCTAAAAGAAGAAGAAAGATATTTTTATTTATTGAACAACAAAAAAAACTTTATGTCCTTCTGGAGATAAGTAGCATATGTCCTTATATAGTCTATCTGTCTACAAAAAAAATACCCACGCTATTATGTCGCGAGCAACAGGTCGTATGTATGTAATTAGTGGTAAACTTCAATTATCCAAATCGCTACGCATATTGAACAAAAATAAAAATATACCTTAGAACAGTACGACAAAACAATACCAAGCCTGGCCTTCAACGAGTCCACCTCGCCTTGCAAGAACCATCCAGTTCATTTAGGAGATTAGTGCGTAAATATACGGACACTCACTTTTGTTTTTTTGTAAAGGTCGCGCTTCACTTATGCTTATTAAGTTGACGGCGTCATTAATTGTGCCGACGAAGTACAGTTAAGCACAAAAGTGGTTAAGAGTATTTTTAATGCAATCTAGCGACGGAGACGAGCGGAACGTTTTTCTGGTGGTAAACGACACACAACCATAGAAATTTGCATCATCCTCTCCGGATTCATTAATGAAATATTTTATTAAATTGTCATTTTAGCTATAATGCCCACACCGGAACACATTAATGCTTTGCGGTAGCATATTTGAAACTGCGTGTAAGGTATGTACTTAGTACCTACCCCTCTTAGTCCTCATTCATTGGTCCCATAATCTTGATTTTTCTCAGAAATTATTACCTAAAGTGTATTTTTTTAAAATTCTAATTAAGTAGATGCCACACACAAAATATGCCATCTTGAAGGTTCCATGTGAAGCCGAGCCTAACGAAAAATCGAATAAGAATTTACCTGGCCCAAGATTCAAACCACGAAGATAATACCTAGCTGTTGCTGTTAGTTGGCACGCGCGTTCATAATTTTTGCCAAGATTTTTTATTTTTTTTATTTATCTTTCTTACTACTATCATTACAGGATTACGACCTAATGCGATAGTGCAGCCACCTTTTTAAAATAATTTCTTATAACATATGACAAAATTAAATAATGCTACTGCAGATTCTTTTTAACCGACTTCAAAAAAGGAGGTTCTGTATTCGACGCGTATGTATGTAATATTAATAAAAATGCGTAATTTTCATATATGTTAGTCTATGTGGGCTTCTAAACGAATTTACCAAATTTCACGAGTGTTTGTATGTATGTATGTATGTATGTAGGTTTGTCCGCGGATTTCTCAGAAACTACAAGTCCGATTTCAAAAATTCTTTTTGCAATAGTTAGAGTATCTATCAACTTAGAGTAGAGTACAAATTTCATCAAAATCGGTCCAGTAGTTTAAGAGATATAAACTTTTTATGTTTTCAGTAAGTTACTGTAACGTAGACGTTCGAGTTGCGTGATAGTGCTGATACCTATCTTGGTAAAATAAGTCACTAAAAAGTGTTAAATAAACTATTTAAAAAAAAATAAAAACCGACTTCAAAGTAAATTATCTAAAAAGCATAAAATAACGAAAATATTATTGAAGTTGGTGCAGAATATACACAGCAGGTACGCTAACACCAACTTCAATAATATTTTCGTTATTTTATGCTTTTTATTAGATAATTTACTTTGAAGTCGGTTTTTATTTTTTTTTAAATAGTTTATTAGTTCGTATCATTTCTATTATTCCCAAAAAAATCAAACGCTTTTGTAGAGATATATACCTGTACATACATTTAATATATTCTGCATAATAACTGGAATTAGTAGTAATTACGCATAATGAGTGCGTCATTTCCTAGGCGAGCTGCGAAGGATAAGGCCAGTTGTACACCATAACACAGAATAAGCACAGCATTAGTTATTTCTGATATTACACATTCATCACCCCCTTCCCTCCAATATGGTTGAGGGGAGTGATGGCTGCTGCTCGAACCAACTCGTGCGCGGGTGCTGCGCGCGGGGGACTGGTCCGACTATTATCCCTTTGGCCTTTTAGTTTGTTGTACTTTCGTCGTATTTTTTTTCTGTCTTATGGCAAGACACACTGTTAAAAAAAAAGTTAAAAAAATGACAAGGCCGCTGAGTTTCTTGCCGGATCTTCTCAGTTGAGGCCGCGTTGTGATCCGATGGTAGCTTTTTTTTAAAAAAAAACATGACCTTTTTAAAAGTGCTAGCGTTAAGCCTATTTGAAATAAACTATTTTTGACTTTGACTTTGATGTGAAACTTACTTTTCGGATTATTTTTTATTTTACTATCCCGACGTTTCGATCGCTACAGCATTCATGGTCACGGGCGGACTGAGTTGTCGAAGAGTAAGCTCTCTTGCGTGGGTCGGACTAACTTTGATAATTTAGAAGATAATTATGAGCGTACCTACCCTGAAACAACTATGACATATGGACAGCTACCACCTCAGTCCGCCCGTGACCATGAATGCTGTAAAGTGTTCGAAACTTTGGTAATAAAACCAAAAATAAACCGTGATTATAATCCGTAAAGTTTTATTTTCATATTTTTAGGTTGGCAAAAATGGGAATTGTAAGTATAAGTTCGACTCAAATGTATTCATACATACATAGTTTCATAGCTTCCAAACAAATTATTCGTAAATTCGGGGCACACTAGGATGGCGGCGAGGCCCTCGTTGTTTCAACTCGCCGATTCGCAAAAATTCTACAAAGAACGAAATAAAAGACATATTGTATCGTATACATATAAGTATAGCTATGATTGTGTTTCTGTGCAACCGTTTAATACGAGTCCGTTGCCCACGGTGTTGTGTTTTTTATTATTTACATGTCAAGATATTCTTTGTGGTGGTGCATAATTACCTTTATCGAAGAGTACCATGACGTCATTCATGAGAATAAGTGGAAACTTCCTTAGCTTCATTCTTATATGTTATATTGTGTACTTAAATATTTGTTGATGTTTTATTAGATCGATGATGTTTTTATAAACGATACTAAGTACCACTCTGCTAAAGTCCTATGGGGGCAACACGAGACGTTCATAGCCAGTTGTAACCACTGTTTGGTAAGGGATCAGTTGGGTAAGCAACGTCAGGCAAGGTCAGTTCTTAGATGGGTGACCGTTTAGTGGCATTTGAACTGAGCTGAGCGTCTCCGTCCTTCGGAGGGCACGTTGAAAGTCGGTCCCAGCTGTTGTCATCTAGACAGTTAAGTCAGAAGCCTAAGGGCAGCTTGAAAACTCTGACACGGGGTTGGTCACTAACCAGGTTAGACCTGCCCGCTGACCCAAAAGGTCGTGAGTTCGATCGACTCCCACCTTTTGTCAGGGTGTTATCTATTAATTTATACAAAGTAGGCATGTATTTACAAACGGTATATAAATATTTGTATCAATTGTTTGGTTGCTATAGTACAGGTAACAGCTCAGTGGGCGAGCGCTTGCCTTGGAAACAAGGTGCGCAGGTTTGAACCCCGGCTCGCACCTCTGATCTCTTTAATGAATCATGTGCGATTGTTACTAGCTTTCGGTGAAGGAAAATATCGTGAGGAAACCTGCATGTCTGAGAAAGCCTAACTAGCTCTCGAATGACGTGTGAAATGCGCCAACCCGCACTTGGCCAGCGTGGTGGACTGTGGCCTAAGCCCCCTCATCTTGAGGGGAGGCCCGTGCCCAGCAGTGCGGGCATAAGGGCTGGTATTATTATAGTACAGGCATTATTATCCCAGGATAATGTTGTCTTTTACTTACGCGAATATTACACATTGAAATCAAACTACTTTTACGGATTTTATTGCGGTTTATTTTAGATAAACCGCGATAAAATCCGTATTATTTATTATATTTGCAATAGTTTACGTTCGTGATTACAAAGGTATTCTAAGAAGTTCACTGGAGTATTTTTGTTTTCTTCCTTCTAAGAAATTCGTTGGAGTATTTTTGTTGTTTTCGTATCGACATGAATACTATACGAGGCTATTATTTTATTTTGTATACTGCCAAGGTGGTAAGCAGTTACCTGCAGCCTATAGACGCTAGCAACACCAGAAGAATCACTAGCGCGTTGCCGACCCTAAAGGCATTAAGTAAAAGTCTCCTGTGTCCAGTAATTGCATCAGCTACAGTGCCCTTCACACCGGAACACAGCACTGTGACTGTCCCTTGCACTAGGGACCTACTACCTATAGCTAACTTTGGCTATCATCATCATATCAGCAACAGTTGCTACTCTTACACGGACACCCTACCCACCCCACTTTGGCTATATGTCGTTATGGAAAGATATTCTATATACACTATATAGTATAATAGAAACTTCAAAGGCTGATTGTTCAGGGGGCACCATTGTTTTGCAAATTGAGGAGACTTTTCCGCGTATCCAAGAGTATTTTTGGTAAGATTTCGTCTCCTACATCTTAGAAAAGCTAAGTGAATTAGCGTGTTATACAAATTGAGTAAAAAGCAAATTCAACTGTAATATCAAACAGTAATCTATGATATATTGTAGGTAAGTAGGTATACGACCGCCATTATTCAACAAATAGTCATAAGAACATTCTGTAGAATCTAATTGGCATAATCATAAAGTAATATTTCTTATTATCAATACACATCTCGCAATCTCATAAATCAGTTTGACGTGTTATCTAAGAAGATTCGTAATTTTTTACTTAAAATAAAAAACAATAATACTTGCTCAGTCATGGTTTTTTTCCAAATGACCTTTGTGTTCATCAGGGTATTTATATGTTTACGATCAGTCGTAGTATAATATATTGTGAGAAAATAAACCTGTTACATTTCGCGATCTAATTAACCTTGATTTGTCTGTTGTTCATCTTCCAGCAGGAGTCAGTAGTCAGTTTGCTCACCTCGAGCACGTAGTCGCATACTTTCGCTTCCGTGGCCCTTGCTGCTATAATAAGTGATAGATACCCTCTCGATAGAAAGTGACAGAGCGATAAACTACTTATATTGACGACTATCTCGTGTCAAGTCGTGTCATAGTAAGGTTATAGTATTACTGCTTTAGAAGTGGTGTTAAAACCCCTGAGCGTCTCCGTGGTTCAAGAAAAAGTCAGTCTCAGTTGTTATCTTTTAGATAACTCATATTAATCATACATACATAAATAGACAAACAACACCCAGACACTTGGCGGGAATCGAACCCACGACCCATCGGTTAGCAGGCAGGGTGTCTGACCACTAGACCAACGGGTCTGTCGGGTCGTCACCCACATATGAATATAACTCTTGTAATATAACTTTAAATAGCCCAATTCACCCGCCTCGTAGAGGAAAATCTGCCTACGCTTTGTTTAATGGGACCATAGACAAACGCGTACTCTATTCTTAATATACAAACTCGTAGGTATGTGTATGTCTCCATTTATCGAAGGAATTGTCTCCGATCACAACAATGATTTTTTAATCATTCATCACATTATTTTTATGAGATCTTTATTGCTTAATGCGGTCGCTTGGCCCAGCGTAAATAAGGTAAGGAAGAGTTGCACCAACTATGAGAGGTTTCGTCGCGCGCTGCCTACTCTCGCACTTTGGTAACTTTTTAGTATTTTAATGTAATCGGTAGCACAATGCCAACTTTTTAAAACCACCATACATTAGATCGTACTATGCCTACAATCGCATAAAGACAACTTTTTTCCTAATACAATATTCTAATCGCAACATGCCTACTATTATTATCGGCAGTACATTAGATATGTATGTAGCCTACAAATTGTACAGTCACCACAAAATTTGTTATATTATGGATCTGTGACTGTTTAGTAAACTTTGGAAAAACAGCTTCAGGGGCACCTCTATTAAACTTTTACAAACATATAAACAGATGGGCCAAAGTTATTACGTAATGGATGCCGAAGGATGGACGTCGTCGCCAGGGGAGGATACGTTGACGTGAAGAGATGCATTCACGAAGGATTGATCTGAGACGTGGCCCACGACAAGGACGTAGTTGGTTATAGGGCGAGATCTTGGACCAGTGGACGAACAACATAGTTTAAAGAAGAATAAGATTTATAAATATGTTATCGTTTAAACATTTTTCATTATTTAAGTTTTAACAATCCGTAATTTGTACGTATCTGCCCATAAAATCGGAAATAATTTCGCTTCCGTTGGTGCTAGAAATATAACGTTTTCGTTTTATGAAATTAAAACCAAAAGTTTTACAACTTCCGATACTACTTAAAGCAACCAACTCCAAATTAAGTTTGTCTCAATAATGTTACAAATCAATACAAAAAACAAATACAATAAATAAATATGAGAAAAATATAATTTATTTGTTACTTACTTTACAATACATGGAATAACCATGGCGGCATGTTTTTCAAAATAAATATTTTTAACGTAACTGTACTAAAATAGGCATTACGCGATCGAAAGATTTGAATTTCTAAAAAGTTGGCGAACTGCGATGTAATTGTGGCAAAAATAAAAAAGTAGGCATGGTGCGATCTAATGTATGGTGGTTTTAAAAAGTTGGCATTGTGCTACTGATTACATCAAAATAGTAAAAAGTTACCAAAGTGCGAAAGTAGGCAGCGCGCGACGAAACCCTATGAGATGGGTGTGAGATACCCAGAACTTAAAAATAGTCTTTGCATTCAAATAAATTCATAATAATTGTAGTATTCGCGTAAATAAAAGACAACTAATGGCTTAGTGGTCGCATTTGCATTTGCATTTCATGGGTGTGACATACCCGACCTTATTGCTAAGCAATGATACGAAAGGAGCACTTGTGTCAGAAAAAATGATTGGTCTCAGGAGACTTATAATGTCTGCTAATGTCTCAGGTGACGAATGGCAGGGCATGTATTATTTATGTAAGGGTAATTGTAACATACTAAGTACCTACTAGGCAAACGTCTCGCTCGTCCCATCAAGTATTTTTTTCCTGCAAAACGCGTCCAATTTAACTAATTAAATACTTGATTGTTTTTTTTTTCTATTCTGCAAGGGATCATCAGACACAAAGCCCAAGCCTTTTGGTTAATTCGGTACAACGCTCGCTACAATTATTTGAGAGATTTCATCCATATCATTAACGATATCGATTAGTTCAACAAAATAGTGGCTGACTATTTTTTAATTTTAGTTGGGTCGATAAATTTGATTCCGGGAATCGAAGTCAAGTTTAAAAAGAATGTTTTAAGGCGGTTTTCTTTTATTAAATAAAATAAAAGAATGATTTTTTTCAATTTTATATTCCACTCTGTATATTCGGAATAAAGGAACCTGTATTTGAACTCTGTACTAGCGCGTTCAAGGCGACCATTTACGATCATGGCATGTCCACAAAGTACAGAATTAATAACATATTAACGTCCAATCGCGCCGGGGACAGATATGATTACGGCCCATTATCACAACCGGGGAAGCAGAATGATTGCTATGCGAACAATGATTTTTACTTTTCACAGGAAACTAAAGTTTTTGTTCGCCATATTTCACGTGATACTCCATCGTATTAGAATTGGTTTTATCTATTGAAGAAATCGAAGTTATATTACTAACAAACTCGGTACTACAACAAATCTACTATTTAAATTAATAATAATAATAGCAGCCCTTGTTTTGTTCCACTGTTAGGCACGGGCCAAGATGAAGGGGCGTAGGCCATAGTACAACCACGCTGGCCAAGTGCGGGTTGGCGGACTTCACACGTCATTCGAAAGCTAGTAGGCTTTCTCAGCCATGCAGGTTTTCTCACGATGTTTTCCTTCACCGAAAGCTAGTAACACAACAATCGCACAAAGACTATTCGCCCATGATTAACAAAATAAATCAGTGGTGCGAGCCAGGGTGCGAAACCTGTGCACCATGTTTCCAATGTTTCCAAGGCAAATGCTTGCCAACTGAGCTGTACTATCTAAATTACTAGGTGGTAATTTCCTTGTTCAAGGAACCGTCCATGTAAGTACCACCGCAGTGTCAGATACTCTGCCGCCAAGCAATAGTATGTAAACATTGCTGTGTTCCGGTGTGAAGGGCACTGTAGCTGGTGAAATTACCGGACACAAAGACCGACCGAACGGTCGGCAACGCGCTAGTGATTCTTATAGTGTTGCTAGCGTCTACAGGCTGCGGTGACTGCTTTCATGATGGCTTGGTGTAGTCATAGGGGGCGCCACTCTCTGCCTTTACTCTCATAATCTGAAAGAACAGAGGACCGACACGACCAGGGCGAGGTCAGGCGCAGGACCGACTTTTTACATGCCTATCCGACGCATGGACCATACTACCAAGCAAGGTGGTAAGCAGTCATCGCAGCCTATTGACCAGAAGAATCACTAGCGCGTTGCTGACCCTAAAACATTAGATATTAAGTGTCCGGTAATTTCACTAGCTACAGTGCCCTTCACGCAGGACCACAGCAATGTTTACACACTGCTGCTTGGCGGCAGAATATCTGACACTACGGTGGTACCTACCTGGACGGTTCCTTGCACAAGGAACCTACCGCCTAGTAGTATATTAAGTACTTTCCGACTGATTGCCAGAAAAGAAAGATTATCAGTAATTATTTTTATTTTTATCCTTGACAATACAATAATATTATATAGGATGCAGATTGTGATAATAATTTATGACAGTATTAGATTTCGCAAATCCATTTTGTTAATTTACCACAGTAGTGTGAAAATCACACATTGTAAGTAGGTATTTCTATGTTACTTATATAATTTGCAAACTGCATTCTTAAGGTCTGTGTAGACAAAAACTTATGTTTTTTGTGACAAATATCCTTAAGCAATTAAAATAGAGTTGAAAATGGCAAAGCAATATTGTCAGTCAACACAATATTTACCAGCAGTTAAGTATTTTTTTTGAGATTATCCTATACCAGGAAACGACTAACGGCTCTAACACACATAACTGAACACATTAACTATCTATGTCATCATCATCATCATCATCACCAGCCGGAAGACGTCCACTGCTGAACAAAGGCTTCGAACGCCACAATGAACGACAATTGGCTGTTTGCATCCACCGGTTACCTGCGACGCGCACAATGTCGTCTGTCCACCTAGTAGGAGGCCTGCCTACGCTGCTTCTTCCGGTACGTGGTTGCCACTCGAGAGCCTTTCTTTCCCAACGGTTATCGGTTCTCCGAGCGATGTGGCCTGCCCATTGCCACTTCAACTTGCAGATTTTAAGAGCTATGTCGGTGACCTTGGTTCTTCGGCGAATATCCTCATTCCGGATTCTGTCGCGCAAAGAAACTCCGAGTTATACCTAGTAGTAAGCCATAATGATCCATGATCATTGAAGTTCTTATTACTATAACTGTCGCACCTACAAATGTCAATTATATTTAATTATCATAAGGCCATTTTTAACTGACTTCAAAAAAGAAGGGGGTTCTCAATTCGCCGTGTATGTATTTTTTTTAAATCGGATTATTTGGCCACTCTAAGCCAATCAATACTTAATACGCTGATAATTAGTAGATATACCTATCAATAATCTACATACATACATAAAATCACGCCTATTTCCCGTAGGGATAGGCAGAGCCCAAGGGCCACTTTTCGCCTCCGTGAGAAACGATAAAACGATTGCGTTCTCACGAATAAGGAGGGAAAGGGAAGGATAGGTGTTGTGAAAAGGAAGATTGGCAATTTAGAGTGGGAAATAAGAAAAGTAGGATATTACCGCTCAGGAGGGCAAGGGATGGGACAGTAATAGCTAGGGACGCATACCCGTATACTATACCACAACTACCGGACAGGTAAGTTGGGATGAGTATCCCATGACTAAAAATAACAACCATGACCCATGACTAATAATCTCGTAAGTAATTAATAATCATAAAAGGCTCTGAGAGTCGAAATAAATGCATTTAAAAAAAATAACAATTATAATTTAAGTTAATAGAAGATTGTAAGTGCGGGTGTAAGATTGGAGCGATAATGAAATATGGAAGATACAGTAGCGCCACACCTCATCCCTGTTTAATAAGTTTTCCGGCTAGAAACAATCCTCCGTCTGATCTTAAATCGTGACTCATCATCGGGGAATTATTTTTAGATATAAAAACAAGAATAACAAGATTAAAGATACAACCGCGAAGTACTATAAAGTGGCAGAGTATAGTCACGTCTCGATGATAATGTACTGTGCAAACACATCACGTTCGTAATCAGCCGCGTCTCCACCAGGCGCACGGACTCGCGCGGCAGACTCGCGGGCAAATGTGTGGTTGGTCCAGCTACGCTCAGCCGAGGCAACGTGTGCCCGAACAACTCAGAGGCATGTCCACACCGACCACGCATTTAGCCCTCTAGACTCCGCGCGAGCCCGTGCACACGGTGGAGAAGCAGCTATTAATGAACCGACTACACGACCACGCTATACAAAAATTTAGATACAAATGATTAATTTAAGGCAAACCGACATAAGAATCGTAAATAAAAGGCTCCACAAATTTTCATCAAACATAGCTTGGTTTAACATTTACTAGGTGGCAGGTCCCTTGTGCAAGGAACAGTCCAGGTAGGTACCACCGCAGTGTCAGATATTCTGCCGCCAAGCAGCAGTGCGTAAACATTGCTGTTTTCCGGAGTGAAGAGCACTGTAGTTGGTGAAATTACCGGACATAAAAGACTTAATATCTAATGTATTTAGGGTCGGCAACGCGCTAGTGGTGCTTCTAGTGTTGCTAGCATCCATATGCTGTGGTGACTGCCTACCATCAAACAGGCCGCATGTTTGTTTGCCATCTTGTTGGCAGGTATAAAAAAGCATTGAATTAAAATAAAACTCATTCAAAACCATCTTTTCATTTGGGGGCTACAAACAGATCCTACTGTTTTTTTTGTTGTTTTTGCGGGGGAAACCTTCGATAGGTCCTCGGGATCTATGGTAAAGCGGCATATGAGAGACGTAGGCTCTCCGGTGAGATCAGCACCAGGAGCTCCTCAGTGCCTTTGAGCCCATCGCTGGGTGTGGAATTATAGCCTCCCAGGAACCAGGTACGATGCCTAACCAGATGATAATGGGGGCACGAGGACGGGGGTCACAACCCCACCGCCTTGCTCCTCGGAGTCGCCGCCGTACTCAATGGACGTCCCAGGTAGGGCTGAACACCCTGAACCGACTGCCAGTGCCTTGGCATCAAACTCATAAAGCCCATCGTTTTTGCATTGGGGGTTTATTTAAATAGGATTATGACATATTTTCCAGGAATAAAATCTTTTTAAAAAAAAATTGAACCGACTTCAATATCACTGAAAAGTATAAAATAATTTAAATATTATTGAAGTTGGTGTTAGCGTACCTGCTGTGTATATTTGGCACCAACTTCAATAATATTTAAATTATTTTATACTTTTCAGTGATATTGAAGTCGGTTCAATTTTTTTTTAAAAGATTTATTTTAAACTTTTTAGTGATATTTTCATATATAAAGATTGAACCATCGAAAACCGTAAAATTATCTAGGTAGGTTATGATCACATTATCGTCTACATAGTTTTACATAATTCATGTTTCTTCAGAAAAAAATATCCGGTCGTAATGAAATTTGCATGAAAACATCATAGTAGTTTACTCTCTCGAATAATCACAATACTATTCTCTGGTTTAACAGCTATCTTACAGGTCGTCGTCAGTATGTCAAACTCACCAATAATGATAGTCGTTCTTTAAAATCTGATATAGAGACTATTGAGAGAGGAGTCCCTCAGGGATCTATTTTAGGACCAATTCTTTTCATCTTGTATACGGCAGATTTAAAAATGCACATCAAACATTGTAAATTTCATATTTATGCGGATGATTTACAAGTTTATATATCCTGCAAACCCGCTCAAGTTAGGGAGGCCATAGATAAGTTAAATGCTGATCTTTCCAATGTAGCTTTGTGGTCTAAAAATAACTGCCTAATTCTGAACCCAGATAAAACCAAATACATGGTTTTTGGTAGCCCACATCAGCAGTCAATGGTGGATTCTGCAGGAGTAGTCACTATTATGGACAAGCCTATAGAGAGAGTATATGAAGCTCGCAATCTGGGTCTGAATATAGATTGTAACTTGCGGTTTGAGAAGCATGTTGCTGAGTTGGTAAAAAATTGTTTTTATAAACTTAAAGTATTGTATAGAATGCGACCCTATCTGAAGGAGAGAGTACGGATACAGCTTGTGGAATCGCTAATACTATCTAAATTAAACTATACTGACTCTGTCTATGGTCCAAGGCTTCTAGCTAGAACTAAAAGACTTATCCAAAGGGTTCAGAACGCATGTGCCCGGTTTTGTTTCAATATACCGCGAAGAGGCCACGTCACTCCTTACTTGAATGAACACCTTATTTTAAAGATGAGACACAGACGTAAGCTGCATCTAGCTTGCCTCCTCTTCGGTGTTTTGAAACACAAAATGCCTACTTATCTTTACGACAAGCTTAAGTTTTTGTCAGCACGAAGGCAGTGTTCTGCTCCGCTTGCAACCCAGCGACATTACACTGCTGCTTTTAGGGGGAGTTTCCGCTATGCTGCATCAAAGTGTTGGAATAATATTCCCCCCCCTATACGCAACCTGAAAGATTTTGATAGTTTTAGGATTAACTTAAAAACTTTCATGTTCGACCAACAGCAAAAACAGGAACTATTACAACATGACATAAGCGTCATTTAACCTGCACGGCTAGACAAGTGGCACAAACGCTAATAGAATAGAATACTGAATGTATGGGAATGACATAAACATACGATAAGTAATTTGATCTAACGAATAGAATAGAAAATTGGTAGCCAAATGTCATTCTAATCTATTCGATGAAACGAAACGTCGGAATAGTACATTAATTCCCATCGAAACCGTAGCCAAGTGGCAGGTTTGACATTCTACTTCGAATCAAAGCGTACGAAACGAAGCGATCGCCAAACACTTGTAGATAACGCTACAAAATGGCGCATATTTGACCTATTATTAGATATATTACGGAGATATTTTTTTTTGTAGGTGCTATGTACGCTAAGCTTCTTAGCTACAGGGTCCTATCAGAGGATTGTGGGTGTCACGCAACATTTGCCGCTAATGATTGTCGATATGGAATAGATACAAAGCGTTTGCCACTTGTCTAGCCCTGCAATGCCCAAGTGACAGATACTTGGATGACATTTAAGAACGAAACCATAGACTATATTTGTTATTTTTCGTAGCGATCGAATAGAATAAGCGTTCGATAACTCCTAGTACATTTGGCTACCAAACGAAGAACGATATCGCTAAAGCGTTTATGATTGTCGATATGGAATAGATACAAAGCGTTTGCCACTTGTCTAGCCCTGCTGTTGGCCATTAGAATCGATACTTCATTGCTAGGAATAACTTCCTTATTGAAAACTACAATGATAAATCTTACGTTACGTTTTTCTTTTCGGATCTATTGCTCTCTGCCCGTGAGTGGAATTGCTTCTTTCGTTGAACACCAATTTAGATTCCTTCACATAAGTAGTATTAATGGCACTTTGGGACTTCATGTTATATAAATTTGATTAGACTTTGTCATAGCCTCTTTCTCATAATTTTTCATTAGTAATTAGTAATATGATGAGTACCTACTTAGTTAAGTGCAACGTGTTGAGTGTAATCGTAATGTAAAAATAACAATGTGTTTTGGTTTTGTGCTGTTAACTTCTCTATCTATAGACTTATTATTGTTTGAACAAAACCATAGAGGTAGGTATTTCATAGACTTAGAATCATTTTATTTTTCTTTTTGTGGTGTTGTTTATGGATTATTTTTATTTTCTTTATTATTATAATTTTTTATTTTTTATTTATACTTTTTAACGCTAGAGACGCTACCTATTCATCTTTATCATTTATTTGTTTGGTGATGATATTTATAAATATTCGTTACCAATCGTTCGTTAAAATAATGTTGCGTCCGTTAATTAAGTTACCGTTAAATGTAACGATACGATAACTTTATAACGGGTATTTCGAGCCTCTGAATGTGCCATGAATATACATTTAGATTTTTCTTTCTTTTATAATGTAATTCACTGTTTTTATTATAATAATCTATTCTGTTTTTATTTTTGTTTGTATGTGTACTATTTTCACTGTAATGTGACGTCACCCAAAAGGTCCTAGCGGAAGACCAGCGCTGGTTATCCGCAGCCAGCATATCGCTGAGCTTAGACCTTTTTGTGACATGTCTGTAACTTGTACTTCGTTTTTACTGTGTTGTTTTTTCTGTGTGTCGTGTCACAAATAAATGTTTTTCTTCTTCTTCTTTCTTCTTCGAATAAAAAAAGAATCATCGAAATCGGTTCATAATTGTCAGAGCAATGTAATGGAGAACATCAGTTTTATGGTTTTTACCAGATAAATTCCTCCACATCGTTCATGGTCCTCCAGGAAGTTCTTATCCGGTTGTAATAAAATTCATACAGATTCAATACAGTGGTTTCTTCTTTCGAATAAAAAAAGAATCATTGAAATTGGTAAATATTTGCCAGAGTTATGACTATTTTTGTCCGACCGAGCGAGTCCGAGCGACTAAAACGTCATCTATATAGGCTTTCTTGCAAGTCTCAGTGCGCAGTCACCATTCTGGTTTTTTCAGGAACTACTTATTACTAAGCAATAATTTTTTTATGGGACGCAATTAACGGATTAAAGAATGGATGGAAGAAAGATTTTTTCAGATCGGTTCATAATTGCCAGAGTTATGCGCGAACATACATAGAAAAACAAATATATATATATACAGACGAATTGAGAACCTCCTCCTTTTTTTGAAGTCGGTTAAAAATTCACATTCAAATCCATCCATTCGATTACCATTTCAAACTCCAACATCACTCCTTTTGTTTGTCCGGAGTATAAAATCGTCGTGTCAGTTGGCTTTTCGCTGTCACGTGATAAGGCATTGTGCACACGACCTGGCATATCGAATCACAACAAAATTATTGTTTGTTTGTCCAACAATCACGGCTTGTGACAAATGTATACCCAGTAATAATCCAGTTACATTTCCATGTTTATACTGTGTGAAAGATTTGAAGGTTTGTGTATCGCCAAGATTATTCGCACCGGTGCAGTAGCCTCCGTGGTGTAGCTAGTAGCATATCATACAAGCCGCAAGTCAGGAGTTCGATCTGGCAGCGAACAACAACTTTATGCGGTTGTTCCTTAAGGTGCTATCAGACGATTCACTCCACTGAATGCTCACTCGAGTGATTGCTTCTTTCATGCCACGTTCAGATGGTTAAGCTGGAATGACATAGAAAAGAAAGACCATTCACCGCTCTTTTATTTCAATATGTCCTCGAATAAAGTCGTGAGTCTTTGATTAGTTTAATTTGGGATCACTTAATCCACGTGGCCGGATCCGAGTGAATTTTCTCTGTGTGTTCAGACGGTTCATTCTGGTTGAACTGGTTCATTCGGAGTGAGAATGAACTATGCGGAATGAAAGACGAAAATGAACGATAAATTAATCATCTGATACATCGATATACTATCTGACACCACCTTCATTGTTAAAGTCAATTTAGTAAGGCTGGTCACCCGATTGCGACTGGTCACCCGTTTATCTGGTAGGAATGATAAAAATGTAAAAGGCTAGCCTGGGCCGATGTCTTCTCGGCCGTATTGGTGTTCCATTCTACATTCTACCAGACTTTAAGAAGAAAGGAAGCGTGTCTCTATAAACACTTGTGCAATATAATAATACCTCCCTAGTGTACTCTTCAGCTTATCTTCAGGAATAATAATAGTTCAGCAGCCAACTATGGCTACACGCGCTAATTGTATGTTCGATATTATAAGTTATTTTATGCTGTTTGTTTCTCTATAACAAAAAAAAACCACAGCCATAAGAAAAGACGCGGACGTAGATGAATGTATGTTTATTTGTACTTATTTGTTTTCAGTTCTGGTATTTTTCTAGTTTTTAGCCTAGTATATCTACGGAAGTGTAGGTCCTTCCAATACAAGCGAAGTTGCACTTAAAGGAAGGATTATTATGATGTATTGAGAGCAAGACAATGATATTTGTTTATTATATCATTGGAGCAAGAGCAATAACAATTTCTTTTGCAGTTCGCTAAAAACATAATATTGGTGTGAGATGATTACATAACATCTTGCTTAACCCCGGATAGTATTTATTAGTATTTTGGATGAGCAAAAACGTTAATGTATCGATATTAAAAAATCCTAACATAACAAAAAGTTTGCAATAGCGTATGAAGCTACAGACATTCTATGGTTGTAAATATTAAGAAACCCACTTTTTATGTGGTTGCACCTAATTAGTTATAAGTACCGAAGAACTGGATGTTACAATACAATTCCAATAAAATTACCTGATGTTTTTGCAGATTTTTTGGTAATTTAATTGAGATTATCGTATTCCCGACATTTTAATCCGTCGAATTTTGAAACCGATTTGTACCAAGATTGATTGTTATGCCTTTTAAATTAATGAAAAGAGTTTTGTTTTTAATAGAATAGATTCATTATTATCGTCATCAGCCGGAAGACGTCCACGGCTGAACAAAGGCGTTACACCGGCTCAATGAACGACAGTAAGCCATAATGTCGTTGATCCACCTAGTGGGAGGTCTGCCTACGCTGCGTCTTCCGGTTCGAGGTCGCCACTCGAGAACCTTTCATAGGTTATCGGCTCTTCGAGGGATGTAGCCTGTCTGTCAACTGCCACTTCAAATTGCAGATTCTAAGAGCTAAGTCGATGACCTTGGGTGAATAGAGTAGATTGGTTGGTTAGCAACCAGAACGCACTTTTCCTTATGCCGAATGAACGCTTAAACAAACAGTCATAGATTAAGAACAAATAAAACTACAGACGATTGCTACTTTGAAACATTTTTTGCTGCACAAATACTTACATAATGTTAGGTATATGTTGTGCTCATCTGACACGGCAACACGCAAAACCAGTCTTCGAACTTATAAAATATGAGTTACCATTAATAAATATTACGTAAACTGGGGATCTAGTATGAGTTCTGATAGTTTACGAAGTGTCAGTTTATTCCCGTACATGTTACTAGTTTTTAATAGTAACCGCTAGGGGCGCTGGTGTGAAATGTATGGAGAAAACTGATAGTTTGATCGAGCTTTAGAATATCAGAACTCTTACTAGCCCCACTTGCTATTACCAAACAACTGAGGCAGTCTCGATAATCATGTTCAAGATATTATTATTATTATTATTATTATGTGAGCCACACAAATCAAAAGAAGAAAGAAAAAATAGAGAAGTTAGTTTCAATTGATAATAGATTTAATACAGAGTATGATAGAGTCTATTGTTTTATGACTGCGTAAAAATCGATTTGATATTCTATTCTTGTGGCTAGAACTTGAATATTATTTCTTACGAGAATATAGATATTTTATTAGGTATATTATAGGTATATATTATATTATATAGGTAGGTTAACGGTAGGCCGTTAACTTGATAAATTAAAAAAAGGTTAATTAGCAAGAAGATTGATTTTACGTGTGTATTAAACATTAAAATCAAAGGTAAAGTATTAGCCTAAGTATTAAATTTATGAGCAGAATAAAACGACTTAAGTACCTATGTTATTTGACGTGAGAAAAAAAAAACTAATTGCAACCATTTTCAGATTTCATGTGATTACTAAAAACAAACCAAGAAAAGGTTGCTACAAATATATTAATATTATTATCCAAATACATACCTACTTATAGAAAGATATTTAACATACTTATGTATATTTTAAACCATATTTATTTTATGCCATAACTTATCCTCTGTGGCCTTGCAGTGACAAAAGCTTGGTCAACGCACCTACTTCAAATGTTATGTATTCAGTTCATTGAACGGAGGTCAAGGTTTGTGTCTATTAGATAACCAGTAGTATATCAAATGGGAAATACCCAAAAACGTCGGCCGCTTAGAGGGGGTGATTACTTAATCAGCGTTAGCATCATTAGCATCATCATCATCATCATCATCAGCCCACATCAGTCCACTGCTGGACATAGGCCTCCCCCAAGGCACGCCACTGAGCCCGATCTTCGGCTCTCCTCATCCATTGTCAGCCAACTGCTCTGCGGATATCGTCGCTCCACCTAGTCACAGGACGTCCTACATTACGCTTCCCGATTCGCGGTCTCCACTCAAGAACCAGTTTACCCCAACGGTCTTCGGTTCTTCGGCAAATATGACCAGCCCACTGCCACTTCAGCTGGCTAATCCTTTGAGCTATGTCGGTCACATTGGTTCTCTGGCGAACTACTTCATTCCGTATTCCCTCAGAGAAACACCCAGCATAGCTCTCTCCATAGCCCGCTGAACGACCTTGAATCGGTGGACTAGTCGTACCGTGAGTGGCCACGTCTCGGCTCCGTATGTCATCACGGGTAGGACGCACTGATTAAAGACTTTTGTCTTTAAACATTGCGGTATCGGCGACGAGAAGACTTGACGAAGTTTTCCGAATGCTGCCCAGCCTAGCTGTATTCTCCTTTTGGATTCCTTCTCAAAGTTGTCTTTACCTAGCTGTAGCGTCTGCCCTAAGTAGGTATACTCCTGGACAACTTCGAGGGGAACCCCATTGACGGCAATCGGCCCCGGAACAACGCGCTCGTTTAACATGACTTTGGTTTTATCCAAATTCATCCGGAGACCGATGCGATGAGAAGAATCAGCCAGGTCATTCAGCATTCGTTGTAGGTCTTGCAGAGTCTCGGCCATAATGACGATATCGTCCGCGAATCGTAAGTGAGAGATGTACTTGCCATTAATATTTATGCCAGACCTCTCCCAGTCCAGCGTCTTGAACATATCCTCTAAAGCGTTAGTGAACAGTTTCGGGGATATAACATCCCCCTGTCTCACTCCTCGGCGTAGGTGGATATGTTCAGTTCGCTGGTTCTGTACTTCTACGGTCATAGTCGCGGCATCGTAAAGACATCTCATCACTTCGATGTATCGCCAGTCAACTTGGCAGCGCTGCAAGGCCTCCAGAACAGACCAGGTCTCGATCGAGTCAAAAGCCTTCTCATAATCCACAAATGCTATGCACAGGGGCTGATTGTACTCTTCAGTCTTTTGTACAATCTGCCTTACCGTGTGGATGTGGTCTATGGTGCTATACCCGCTTCGAAACCCGGCCTGCTCCGGGGGTTGGAATTCGTCGAGTCTTCGCGCAAGACGGTTCGTGATGACCCTTGAAAACAGCTTATACACATGGCTCAGAAGCGAAATTGGTCGGTAGTTTTTTAAAAGGGTTTTGTCACCTTTTTTGAAAAATAAAACTACTATGCTACTGTTCCATGTCTTTGGAGTTCTCCCAGTGAAAAGGACAGAATTGAACAACTGCTGAAGTTCTCTCAGCACGGGAGCTCCTCCTGCTTTTAAGAGCTCTGTCGTGATTCCGTCCTCACCCGGGGCTTTTCCATTTTTGAGCTGTTTAAGGGCCATCACGATCTCATCTTGGCTTATTACGGGCAGATCTTCGGAGAAGTGGCGGGTAAGGGTGGCTCTGCAGTCCTCTGAACTGGGTTCAGGCTGAGAAGCATGCGAGGCATAGAGCTTACTGTAAAAGTCCTTAACTTCTGACAGAATTGCCGACTTGGGTGCGACGACTTTTCCTGTTGGCGTTGTCAGCTTCACCAGGTGGCTCCTACCCAGAGGAGCAATAAACATAAATTCGTCATCACTAGCTGGAAAAAGTCCACTGCTGAAAATAGGCCTCCCCCTTGGAAGCTATTTCTGTGCATCCACTGGTTACCTGCGACGCGCAAAATCTTGTCAGTCCACCTACTAGGAGGCCTACCTATGCTGCGTCTTCCGGTTCGTGGTCGCCACTCGAGAACCTTGCTTCCCCTTCGGTTATCTGTTCTTCGAGGGATGTGGCCTGCCCATCGCCAATTCAACTTGCAGGTTCTGATAGCTATGTCGGTGACCTTAGTTCTTCGGCGAATATTCTCATTACGGATTCTGTCGCGCAAAGAAACTCCGAGCATAGCTCGTTGTGTCACTGAGATCGGTGACTGAACACCACAAAAAACGACTGCGTAAATGGTCAATTTTGTTATGTAATTTGACATCGTTTCACATTGAATATATATTGGAGTTACAGTTACAGGTCGCATAGTAGTTGTGTGTAATCATTGCTATGATTCGGCGTGGATGGTACTATAGTAATCAGGTGAAATATTTAATAGATCCCCGGGACCTGTCATCAACTGGCGTATGTGGGGTTCTTACCTACGAATTACCCCGCGACTGTCGCATCGACACATGAGAGGGAAGGACTTAGGCTCACCAGTATAAACTGCTCCAGGAACCCCTCAGTGCCTTGCCTTGGGCCCGCCACCGGGCGGGTGCATTATAGCCCCGGGAACTAGACACGGTGCTCCCGGGAACTGGGCAATTGGGGCATTATAGCAACCCCGCCGCCGTCCTTCTCGGAGTCGCCGCCGTACTCGACGGACATCTCACACCCCAAACGTCCAGTGACCCCGAAGGTAGCATATGAGACCTAATTGGAGTGAAGAGCGGCAGTCTGACGCGCATATCTATATGCGAGTCGAATATTATACTATGAAGTGAACTTCCTGATCGTTCCATCCTTAGTTGCATACAAAATAGTAATAATATATAATGTGGTTGCTGTACAATAGTTCGTTGGTTCGATTCCCACCAAAGGCGAACGTTTCTGTGCATGAACATGTCTGTTAGTCCTGTGTCTGTTATTTATTTATCTATACAAGTCAGCGGTCGAAAGACTTCCCCTACTGAACAAAGGCGTCTCTCTTAGAAGGTCGCGGGGTTTGCCATAATCCCTACGCTTGGTAGGCGTCTTGGGGATCGCAGTATAGGTGGTAGGTAATCAATATAAAGACGCTGCTGCCCGTCTCCTAGTTTTCCCTTAGTCACCTCTTACGGATACCCAACGAGAGGAGATGCGAGGGTGCTATTCTTACCCGGACACCCCACGGGTGATATATATGTATAAGTATCTTTAAAAAAACAAAGTAAGTAAGTACTTAAATATTTGTATCAGTTGTCTGGCCATGTGTGTATCCACCCAGGACATTATTAAGGTTTAAATTAATAATAATTAACTTTAAATTAATAATATATTTCTCCTTGTTGCAGTGATGTTGGCGTCGTGCGGCAGTGCAGCGACATGGCAGCGCCGCGGCAGCTGCGCTTGCTGCTCTGGAAGGACTACCTCATACGGAAAAGGAAACTGGTATTGCAAAGGATTTTTGTTCAATTTTGTGTGCGTCAATGAAGCAGTGAACAGTGTGGAATTTAAATGATAGAGATTTCTGCTAATGTTTTTACGTTTTCAAGTGACGAACTGAGTAATGCCCGGTTCCTATATTTATGAAACAAGTCGATTAAGTAACCTACAGTATAAATTACTTAATATTTTCTACCAGACATCAACTGAAACTGTTCCTATAAACGAAGTTGACGTCGTATTTTGTGGAGTACTAACTATTATAGGGACCCGGTACTAGTCGTTTCTCTGATCTGGCGATGTCTGCTCCATTCATTTATAGCACATTAATGACGAATTTCAGACCACACATATAAGACATCAGTTATCGAATTCCCTCGAGCCCAGTGATTTCTCTTGCTACAATGCCCTTTATACACACAACGTTGAACACAGCAATTTGCTTTGAGGCATAATATATAAGTAGTATATTTTTCAACAAAACTCTATATGTAACCTTATAATATAACTAACGCCTTTACCATAATCAGGGGCGTAGCTACCGCCGTACAGACAGAGGCCCCAAATTAGATGTGTAAGCAAATATTTGTAAAATGTTATCCAATCCAATCTAATACTTAAACTCTTTACCTTCATTTGGCCCCCCCCAACAAATTTTGAAACAGGGCCGTCTCGGGCAAGCTATAACCACTTTCCCCTATAACTATACTAAATCTGGCGGAACCCGTTAGGGTTTGTTTAGGGTCCAGTTCTATCATAGTTATCGTATTGTAATAGGTCTACTCAAAACTGGAAGGTTCAATTCAGGTTTATTTAATTTCAGATAACGCTGTTTGGCATAATATGGGCAACGGCGGTGGTATCTAGCTTGTACATAGTAAGAATAAATGTGGACAACCAAGACTTCCCGACATGTAAGTAACATTCTGCAAAATTAATTACCAACCACAACTGCTAAAACAGTATGACTCGTCAATACTCGTACTTAGTTTATAGTTCCGTCAGTTTCTATAGAGAAAGTATGATTATAATAATATTGCTATTAGAAGTGATGGTACATGCTGCAGCGCCCAGGGGCTCTAGGTTTTAAAATACGTTTTTAAATACCGGTCAAGTGCGAGTCGGTCTCGCGCACCGAGGGTTCCATACCATCTTTGGACGTATTAAAGTCATTTTACTATTCATGTAACACCTCAGATAGCAAAAAAAAACCGCTAAACAGTATTTTTTTAACATTTTGGATTATCAGCCAAAAACTGCGTGACATACCAAAACCAAAATAAAAATCTGTTTTGGGATGTACCAATTTAGTCGTTTCATATGATTCCTAACTCAGTAGGCTCACTTTGAAATTTTGATGACCCATTTCGACTACCATTAAAAAAAACTAAAATAAAAATATTTTTTTTTATTTGTGCTAAGGTTGGGTAAGAAAGATGGTTCCTGAAATATGTAGGTGTGACAGACAGACAGACGAACTCTCACCATAAGGGTTCCTTTTTTACCTTTTAGGTATGGAATCCTAAAAATGTAGAGCGGGAGCGATCCACAGTAACAAGGAAGGAACATAAAATATCTTTAACTTTTTGACCAAGATCACACAACTTAAAGATTTAAAAATATCCTCTTCCTTATAATTTTATTAAGTACGAGCTCAAACTCCGAGTTTGCCCAAACAAAGACTTCATCGATGACCCTCGGTTAAAAGTAGTTTCCAAGGCAAACTCATTCATCTAGTCTAGCCAACATGACCGCCATATGACTGCCATTGACAACCACCTGACTAAACCGTCCATGACACATGTGGTTGCTGACTGACCACACCCATTACTTCCAAGTAAAGGGATTGAAACATATAGGCTATAAATTGGCTAATAAACATTTACATAAAAAAACTGTTTTCCACTTCCAACAACTACCACAAATATGGAAAATAAACTTTAGTCTCGTTCAGTAATTCTTTATAGAGATAGAAGTGATCAGTGGAATACCGGGTGGTATTTAGGCACGTTGTGCACTTTTGGAATGGGGAAAAGACTTGACCGTCACGCTTAGATACATATACAATTATGAAGCTAGAAATTTTCACCTCTGAAGTGCAGTTCCTAAAACTGACAGTTTAGGTACACTGAATTACCACTGGTAAAGGTTAGGGGACTCAGCTTTTTGCTTTCTGGATGTCCGGTCTATTACCAAGTAGTAACATGTTTTCAACAACCCGTGGGGTGCCGGGCTAGAATTGCATCCCCCATCTCCTCTCGTTGAGTGTCGTAACCGAGAACAAGAAGACGGGCAGCAGCGTCTTTCTTTTGGATTTATCTTCCACATATACTACGATCTCCAAGCCGCCTGTCAAGCATGGGGGTTACGACAACCCTTCCCTTCTAACGGGAAGGCCTTTGTACAGCAGTGGACGTCTAGCAGCTGCTAATGATGATGATCAACATGTATTTATTTCCAGGTCAGTTCCCGGCCCGAGCGCTGCCCAGCGCCGGCATGCTCACATTCCTGCAGTCCTTTATGTGCAGCGTTAATAACGAGTGCTCACCGATGGACCAGTTTGATGAAATACCCACATACGAAAATTCCAAGTAAGCTGGATATTTTAGATGCAGATGCTCGAACATATTTTGGAGCTTGAAAAGAGTCCGTGGAGAGACGGCTAAAGTTGTAGTTGACAAAAACTCTTTAGATGTTCCTTACGATGTAATCCATGGGTCGAGTTTTATCGCTCGTCGAAACATTATTCTGAAAGAAATAATAGAATAAATATTATCTCAACATTACAAGGCCTGCAAGTATAACCAAGTTATCATACTCCAATATTGAACGCAATAAAAATGTTTGGGCTCCGATACTGTTTGACTTTACTTGTTAGTTTTTAAATAATATGAAAGTGCTAAAACATTCTTCTGATCTCAGGCTGACGAAGCTCCAACGTAAACTAGCTCCGATCCTGAACGACACAGTCTTGGACATCGCTTCATCAGTACCAGACGCTATCAAGCTGCTCGCGACCCTGGCTGATGTAGTTGACGTGCCTGCCTTCGTAGATATAAGTAGTAAGTAAAGTAAAACTATGTATGTATCAAGTTTGCAATCGTAACAAGATTTAGTTTTTTTTTTGTTTTTGGTTTTTGCACATGGACAAGCAATGATATTAACTAACAAACAAAATGACGCCGTTTAAAAAGCATTGAGGTAAAAATAATACCTCAATGTTAAAAAGTGCTTAAACATTGAAATTATTTTGATTACAAATATACTTAAAAATAAGTAATAAACTTCCCCAAAATTGTTCCCGCACTTGAAGCCACTTTGGTTTGTTTTGCATTGTAAGTAATTCAATAATATTGTATAAAATATCATTGAAGTAACTATATAATTCAAGATTTCATTAAAATAAAATTAAAGAATTTTGACTTTTGTTACCAAAATAACAATTCTCATGGACGTTTTACCTTCATAAAACAGGTTACATTTACATTAAAGATAAACGCAACTATTCTTTATTTAATTTGTTATGATAATTAATGGTTTCCACTCTGTGTGTTTCCAGAAAATGGACTTAAAGTGAGAGATCTATTCACTAAGCCAAGGAGAGTAAAAAGACTGGTAGCTTTAAAACTAGGACTTGACGCGGACGAGACCCAGAGCGTGATGGACGCGGGACTAAGTTTTCAAGGTGTAAGTTTTTCGTTTTAAAGAAGTGATTTGTAACTAAAACCGGATGTATGGATTACCAGCACTTGCTAGGGATATAAGGGATGGTCTCATTCTTATTCGTTTCCTCGTGACTGAGATACGTGACCTCTGCATTATAACACCATCGATCGGTCTCTAGGCCGCCTGCGGCCCGGTAACTAAAGGGCGTGATCCATTTGCGAGCAGCCGGCTTGTGGGCTTGCGTTGATGATCCATTGGCGAGCAAAACAGTAACTCTCATCGTTGGTGAAGTTATGGCGTGCTCCCAGATGGAGTTACTTCGTTACTTGGGTATACGGTTACATCAGGAGAAATAGCAAAAAAAACGGATCCACTGGCGGTTTTTTGCACCGTGGACTTAGAATTTCAAGCATGCATGTTTTTAAATCCGCAGACTTTTAAGTGCTCCATTGGCGGTTTAGACCTTTGGCTCGCGAGTTCGTTGGCGTACCGACGGTCTTGTTCGCAAGTGGACATGACAGCATCTATGCAGCGCATTGGCATGCGTCAACTGCCTTTCCTGCCCTCAATCTGGGCAACGGAAAGTCTTTCCTTGAGCTTAGCTCTTCGAAAATAGATAAATGATAGTACTCCTAGGATATAGTACTTATCATTAAAATAGTGTCGAAAATATAATAGAATATTGTTAGACAAAGACACTGAACACATTACGAAGTCATCATTAAACAACTCCATTAGATTCTTAGACCAGTGAACTTAAATCCAGCAAATTGTTAATATCCGCGGTGCCAACTAAGAAACTGCGCGCGAATAGATAAGAATAGTATATACTACGCACGGTGCGCAAGACACCCTACCCCTACACTAAACTTAAATCCACCCCTGCTTAAATGTTAATTAAGAAACGGTAATTTTAACATTAAAATTAAAATCGGAACAAATGATAAGACCTATAAAATTAAAGCTAAACAATTTTTTTTAAATATTCAGTGACAGTTAAAATGAACCTTATTTTACAGATATTAAAAGGTGACCTAGACAAATGCAGCACAGAATCATTATCAAAGACTTTACTATTGAACGCTGAGCATTTAAATATTTTCGTTAACAAACTATGCTCAATATCAGATGAGGACCTGCAGAAACTCTTTATTGATTTGTTATTTGAAGTTGATTACACTAAATATATGACAATGGTAAGTCCAACATAACTTATTTATAATATTCGTAAACTATATGCTGATGATAAGATGACCTGCGTCATATAAAATTATTCAATAATTATGGGGGAAAACATTTATTTCACGTTTTATAGCTGGGAGAAATGTACTACAAAATCTCAGGGGATAAAAGAATTACTACATTAGGGGAAATGCTAACGGCGGTGCTACGCATGACAAGGTTACAAAGTTTCCTACCGCCGGAGCTGGTTTCCATTTTTCAAGGTAAAGAAGTGGACTTTAGCTACACAAAGTTGAGCCTGTAAGTATTATTTTCTTACAAATACTAGTAGTACCATTAGAAATGTCGGTACAGTTATCTATAACAGGATGTTTACAGTCTTAATTTCTACTTTCAGATTACTAAAGTTGTTCGACCAATTTGAGCCAACATTTGGTGACACACAATCTTATAAAACGCTTAGAGGTATAGTTGACACAATGGTTGTTGGAATCCAATATTTAGACAAAATAGTTTCTAAAGATAGAATAAATGATTATGTTGGTGATGCAACAACCTTGGTATTAAGTAATGTTGGCAATAAATTAGAAAATAAGGGATTACAAGGAATGTCTAATATGCTCCACAATGCTGTTGAAGTGTTTGAAGAAGCTATGCTGAAAGAATCTTCACTGGATACTTTTAACGTGTTAGTATTTACAACAAACTTGAATAGTAAATTAATTTTGACTTACATAATTATTATTAGACTGTTAAAGACATTAATCAAATATGATAATGATTTTTGAGTTAATATTACCATTCTAGATTTGGTCAAATAACAAACTTCGTCTACAAATTCCTACCAGAAAATAATAAACATAGTGTGTTATTATATTCTACACTTCTCGCAAAATTATTGGAGAGTGCACAGGCAGTGATTGACATCAACATGCATATAGAAGAGTTGACCTACAACGTTACCTTGCGGCACCCCGAGGCAGTTCAAGTACTACTGAGCCTACCACCATTGATTATTGGCAAAGCTTTCGAAGCTTTAACTAATGCCGAAAGGACACAGGTATTTACTTAATTAATAGTAATTATTTAGTGCAACTAGATTTCATAGATGTATACGAATGAATGAAAATGTATATAATTGCTATCTAATACATTAAAAGGGTACGCAGAGATCTTCGGGTTAGCTTATTGCCTCGAATTTATATATATTACAACTTATTAGCGAGTTCAAACGATAAGAAGATGAGATGAGATTCTAAGGAAGGACAGCAAACCATAGATTAAAATGGATAAAAAATAAATAGTTCTTTGCCAAAAAAAGACTATTTGTAATTGCAATTTATATATAATTGAATTATATTTATTTCAGATCTTAACATCTAAAATTAACTTCCCAAGTCAGATGTTATGTGATGTTTACAAATTGCAAACATTTTTTGTCATCTCCAAGCCTGACGCAGTGACGCTGAAGAAACAGTTATGTTCAGACGAGTGGAAAAGCTATGTTTCTGACTTGATTCGTTCATTCGGAGTTTTTGACGCTAAAAACAATGTAAGGAACTTTTAGACTGTAAAAAACTGCTACTATAAATGGTAATCTTTTAATGTACCCAAAATAATAATATAAATCGGTGATTTTCTATACTATTTGAACTTACAGCCCCACTTGTCTAAGTTGTAAAGGCCCTAGAAAGGATTTTTCAAACAAGGCAACAACAATAATCATGTTGTTGGCGTTTATGAGTCCTAAGTACAAATTGTCGTTTCTTTTAGTTTGATGAATTTTCAATGCTCTATAGATAAACAACATGACATCACTCCTCATCCAAGAGACACTAGGCAAGGACACCACCGACCAGCTTTATACTATCGAACAGGACTTTAAAGTGTTAAAGAACTTCACAAAAGCATTGATAAGAATGGAGAATGAAGCTAAACCAAACGTCAATTGGGGAAAAATGTTAAATGTTTCTGAAGATTCCGAGTTTATGAAAGTGATTAGTAAAAAGGGGCATTTAGGAAAACAAATATTGTAAGTAATAAATACATAAATACTTAATGTATTATTGCAATAAGACAAGCCCGATGAGTTTCTTGATGCCGCGTTACAATCTAGTGGTGTTGTAAAAAGATGGCAATGTTTAACTATCTATGAGCAACTACTTCTAGGTAAAAAAGTAAATAATGATAGAATCAGATATGTATGTACTGCAGCAATTATCTTTTCTTCCAGAATAGTAGTTCATGGAGCAATAGCGAAAGAAATAGTACAACAAAACCCAATACTGGACTTCAAGATCGCTCCATACTTAGTAGATGTGACTACACTAGTATCAGCTATGAACCAACAGCTCAGTTTGACTCCTGAATATGTCACTAAAAGTCTAAAGTCTATGTATCCTGATATTGTGAAGACAGTTCTGATGACAGCGTTACAAGAAGAAAAGGTACATACATTACAGAAATCCAGATAAAATTATCAGTTAAAACTAATTAGAATATGACACATTTATAATAATCTCTAGTATTTTATGACAGTGCAGATTAATGTACCTATTGGGAATTGATCTTTGTAGCACTGCTAGTAAATAATTAGTATGTTTAAACGAACTCTTATCAGCAACCTAGGTACTATTAGGCATTCAAATACGTTCGTCAGTTTAGGCACTATGATGTCACACGTAGGTGTTAAACTTATAACTTTATTTTTTAAGTCAGGCGTTAAATTATTTTCATGGCTTTTCGTCTTCTTATCAAGTGCTTCATATCTTTGTTAAAAATCTTTGATTTCTTTACAGACTTATAAAGCACTGTCAACTTCTAGTAAGGAAATACTGTGCAACGGAGTAGACAATGCTGGTGTTTATTTAGAAATGCCAGAAAATGTAGATAAAGACAAGTTGTTATCAACTCTTTGCAACGCTACGGCCGCTATTGAAGATGGTTTAAATAAAGATTCACATGTTTCAAAAGCCGTAAGTGTATCCTTATTGTACTCGTACTTATGTTATGATTTTAAATTTGATACCTAAAGGTAATATTTTGATTTTTAGGTCAGGAGTATAGCGAATTCATCACACACTGCCTTTTCTGTCGACTGGACGAAGTTGATAAATAATCTTAAAGAGCTCTATGTAAAATTAGAGAAGGATTATCCGTACCTATTTGAGTTCAATCACTATGGTATGGATAAGTTTACGCAGAAGAATTTAGGAGTAATTCTTGAAGAAGCCAAGGAGTATTGGTTTGGAATTAAGAGCATGGAAAAAAGTTTACACCTGTGGTAATTTAATCTTGCTTCATACACCCTAATCGTGGTCTCAGTAAAGACTTAAGTTCTGTTCTGATCCAAAACAAAATCACGAAAAATGTCCATATAGTTCGCCTCCCGACTTTCAAAGTTGCTATTTTACATTCATATCTGCACTCTTTTTGCTTACACTTACAATTTTCTAAAAAAAAGATCTTAGATGTCGTAAGAATGCATTGTGAGTGTGAAGAGTCCATGCTAACTATTAGTTGTTGTACAATATTTATTGTAATTATCTTTTTCAGTGTCAAAATATTGTTCAAGTTTTTGGATATTTTGGACTACGGCTTTTTCGACGTCACCAGCGACATATGGCGTCAGATTAAGTACGCTCTCAACTCATCTATTGGACCATTGAGCGTTGTCGACCAATCCGTCAAGTTGGTTGCAGGTATTGTAATAAACCAGTCTACGACGGCCATGCTTTGGCTTATCTTAGATATCTTAGGTATTTATTATAGACTAGCTGACCCGTGCAGCTCCGCCCGCGCTTTTAATTACATTTTGCTCCCCTTTTCTCCCTCCTCCCTAGATTTATCTCTCTCCATATCTCTCTCTCTTATAAAAAAAAATCTAATTATATGCTCTTTCTCTCCTCTCTCTTTCCCCCTCCCGCTTCGGTTTCCGTCACACTCTCCCTCTTCCTACCCTGTTATCCCCTCTCTGAACCCTCTCCCCCTCTCTCTTCTACGAACTTGCACATTCTCACTCCCCCCTTACTCCACCTAACTCCCCCGATCCCTCACCCCATCGCCCCCTTCTCGAATCCCCTCTCCCTCTTTCTCCTCTCGTGCACCCTCCTCTCGTTCTATATATCCTCGTCAATCATAGTATCAGCGGCATTAAATATACTGTATGACCTATTCTCAGACCTACCCGATATGCACACTTTCATACAAATCGGTTCACCCATCTATTTAATGACCTTACCTAACGTTGCTTAACCTTAACCTACCGGGATAAAAAGTATCCTATGTCCGTTTACTGGTTCTAAGCTACCTCCCTACCAATTTTCAGCCGAATCGGTTAGGCCGTTCTTGAGTTATAAATAGTGTAACTAACACGACTTTCTTTGATATAATATATAGATTAAAGTTCTATAGTTATTGTATGTTCAATTTCACCGATAGATGGCGCTGTTCATAATGTAAATCACGCTAACATCGTAAATTACTGTGTAATGATATTCGATAATGAAAGTTTTAAGTTTTCCGCATCTTTTATTGTTGCGACTGAAATACATACATAATCTAGTTTGGAAAGTTTGGATCCGCTCGGGATTTACAGATTTTAACTTTTCAAAGATATAATGTCATATTGCTATCAGCAAAGTACTTAGAACAATACAGAAATCTAATGAAAAGGTCCTGGGTGTACCAGACCGGCTTACCCCTTACAAAAATTGACCCTTCGCCAATGCCATATCTTATGCAAACTAAATGTCTGCTCAGTCCCTATTGTATATAGCGTAATAATACATATCTTAATGATTAATCTATAATTATCCTATTCACATACAAAGGAAATTACGTGGTAATATGTGCAAGTAATGTTTCACTGTTTAGTATGTTCAGTATGAAACATAGCGTGATGTTTTATATACCAACTTACACTTTGACTTCTACACAACACATCAGTGAAAGTGCTATCCAAATCCATCCACGGGTTTTCAAATGATACCTGGACGAACAGAACGACAGACAGACGGACAGACAGACAGACAGACAGACAATAATTTCAAAAAAAATTGTTTTGGCCTCTATGTCGATAGTATAGTATCCCCACATAGAAATTTTGGAAAAATATTCAATGTACAGAAAAAGTGCTCTTTGAGTTTTATTATAGTTGCTAAATTTCTGCTCAGTCCCTATTGTATATAGCGTAATAATACATATCTTAATGATTAACTGATCAGTCTATAATTACCCTATTCACATACAAAGGAAATTACGTGGTAATATGTGCAAGTAATGTTTCACTGCTTAGCCCCTATGAAACATAGCGTGATATTTTATATACCAACTTACACTTTGACTTCTACACAACACATCAGTGAAAGTGCTATCCAAATCCATCCACGGGTTTTCAAATGATACCTGGACGAACAGAACGACAGACAGACAGACAGACAGACAGACAATAATTCCAAAAAAAATTGTTTTGGCCTCTATGTCGATAGTATAGTATATACAAAATTTCTATGTGGGGGCATAGAAATTTTGGAAAAATATTCAATGTACAGAAAAAGTGCTTTTTGAGTTTTATTATAGTATAGATTCTTTTATTATAGTATAGATTCTTGCCGTTCTTAGTAATAACTCTTTTTTACCTCTATTGCGATTTATGACTCACATTTGCTAACTCTAGGCTATTGCTAATTCGACAGAGGACGAATAAAATATTATTCCTAAGGGAATATAATACCTAAACAACTTTACAAACGCACTTAACATTTACCAATATATGTAGTTTAACTTTGCGTGTACACCCTTTTATGTTTCAATATTTATTATAATTTTCAGCATTGATAATGAACAGCAACTACACCAGTGATCTGCCGCCCACCACTGTTACAGCACTGAGTCGCATCTTACCCAACATCCCGCAACTTACTATAGACGCTGTCAATATAATAGTACAGGACAGTACTGATGTGAGTGTCTTTGTCTGTATACCCATACCAAATATTAAGTACGACAGTATCAGATATCTTGCGGCAAATCAACAGTGTGTGTACGTACACATTATTTTTTTCCGGTATGAAGGGCACTGTACCTGGAAAGATTGATGCTCAAGCCTGATAACTAAAGTCTCAGTGACGAGGAGGCAATGAATGTAACTTTCAATAGGTAGGCGTTACGTTTACCATTCGGTTAACGTTAGCTAAGGCTAGTGGTGACTCAAAAAAAAATCCATGGAGCATCACATATATAGGTATATATTGCTTCTTTGAAGTGATCATACACATTTTTTTTGCAGATAGAACCAATAGTAGCCATATTAAATGCCGACCCTCCATGGCCATGTTCCTACACCAGCATCTCAGACTTCTTAGTACTGTCCAATGGCTCGAAAGAAGCTGTAAAGGGATTCGAAACTATATTCTGTCTGGACAGGGAATTTCAAGAGGAATGGGTGGAGTACTTAGCCGCGAAGAACGCTACGAAATTAGTAAGTTTTTGCACTCTCTTAGCCCTTTTCTGGAATCGGTTAGAATGTATAGCTTTAAAAGTGATTGCTGGTAAGCGCTGTTTTTCAGTAGGTATCAAACTTATACTGAAGATCTCTCAAATATCTAAGATCTCTCTCAATTATCTAAGATAGTTATATTCAGTATGAGTTTGATACCTACTGAAAAACAGCGCTTAACCTTGGACCGTTGCACGACAATAGCAATCAACATGATTGAACATTACAACACCGCCTTTTTTCAGGACAAATCCGCATGGAACGGTACACAACTTGAGCCTCATATATTCCTCAAGTTCTCTTCTACTTTCGATTCCCTAATCCAAGATATAATAATCACAAGAGACGTATTTCAATATGTGATAAATGACACGTCCACAGAAGATCACGTCGGACTGACGACTGCTTGGAAATACGCGGTTGATGCATTGAATATTACAGGCAGGAATGTTGTTTTAAGGTAAATGGGAGTTCCTTACACATATCCAGATATGGAACAACACACTGTGATAAAAGAGACATTGTCCCTTGCTTTAAATAAGGAAATATGCAATCTTTGTATCCTGTTATTTTCAGAAAAGTTTTCAGGAAGATTGACACAGTTCTGAATTCGGCCAACACTCCAACAACTTCAACTGAGGTCTCAGTCAGCAGCCTCTGGGAACAGTTCTCTAAGTGCAGCGGAACATATATTGATGGAGACTGCAAGATCCTATATAGGACTGCCTGGAAATATTCCCTGGAGTCCCTGTCCATTATGCTTGAAAATATCGCTTCAGATCTTCTGACGTACTTCACTGAAGTTAATGGTAACGTACCCTCATAATCTTCAAGTAATAGCCATCTATTGGATACAGGCTTTTTAACTCTCTTATTCCAAGCTATGGATCTTGACAATCTTGGAGGATTGGCTTCTCAACTAGTTTTTAACCAATCAACCACTTTGGAAAGATCGTCGATCGGTCTAATTACCCTGAAATCGTCTCTAGAGTTAGCTATCTAACTTAGTACTTTTCTCGTTCCACAGCCAACTCCTATATAAGTTATTGTCTGGAATATTACATGATTTGAATGAATTCAGTTTTCTCGCACATATATATTTATGACGTTTCAGTAATATGTTTATAATAGGAACTTTCTTTCAGAACCAAACTCAAATGTTCTCCAAGCACTGGGCTTTACCAGAAGAACAGGCTTGTATATTCTTTATGATAAACTGCCTGAATTTATGGGTGTACTTCTCAACTCATATTGGGACTACGGATTTATGAGTCAGGTAAAGTAATAATATGGCATGCGTCTTCATGTAAGAATAGGACAGCGAGTATCCTTTTTTTATTGCCATGTACTTCTAAAAGGTGTTTAAACGAATCGACTAAGTGAATCTCGTTTTGTTCAGACTTTTTTGACGCGTGGTTTAAGATGTATTTCTGATCACCAGATAGTCTTAGTATAACTTTACCATGTCTCCTCCTCTCTTGTGGAATGGACTAAGTACTGAATAGTAACAGTAAACTATTGTTTTCTATCAAATTTAACTGTGGTCATTTTGATTCATTACATTGTCGATGTTTACATAATATAATAAGTTGGATACCTATTACCATAGGTTCGTCGTGCATCTCTCTCGCAATTTTGGGACTGTGAAGCGGTAGTATCTGCGCTAGTGCCACCGCCAGGCAGTGTTATTGATGAAGCCACCATCGCAATGGTTCAACCGTTCCTTTGCCCTTCATTGCTGCATTGGCTGTCACTTCCGAGGGGAGAGAACACACTGCTTGATGTCTTTACCAAGCCTGTAAGTAATGCAAAGACATATCTACTTATATATTTTAAGTTTGGATGTATGCCTATTGCGTTTATAGACTTTATAGTCACTTGTTATTTCCTTTAAAATAATCTTAAGTCAGATCGATAGTATTCTTATTTTGTTTTTAATTCTTAGGTAAACTTAGAAGTTAACTTTTTTTGCAGCAATACTTTTTCTACGTAATGCAAGTCAGTAATTTATCGAGCAGCTATGAAAATGCATTCACAAAAGCCACTGAACTAACCGACTATCTGACTGAAATATCTAAAAAGAACCAAACATTACTTACAGAGGAAGATATAAAAATAAACTCCATTGAACAGAAATTAAAAAATGGATTAGATACAATATTGAGTTATAAAATCAATAATACGGATCCTGCATACCGGTTATTTAATGATATCAATAAAAAACAATTTATTGCAAATATTTATTTAACTAGAATAGTTGCTATGATTAATAAACTTTATGAAGAAATAGATAAATTAAAATTCTTTACATCTTCTCGGACATTATCAGACGAAGATATAGAGAAACTAAATGATGAAATAATAACTATTAGAAATATATTCAAAAGACGTTCTATGGATGCTGTTAAAATACATTTTGATTTACTTACTGACGTTATATGGAATCAGAATGACAATTATACTTTAATTAATGCAATTGAAACTCTATGCAATGAATTGGAAACAAATACTAGTAGAATATTACTAGCAAGTGATGAAAGAACCAAGAAACAGATTTGTGCCAAAAGATATGATGTAATCTACGGTGCCATACAAAATGCTATAGTTGATGATTACGCTAATGCTAAAAAAAGTTTAATGAATCTTGTACAGACTTTACAAAGTGTTGAGGATGAGAGCGTGATAGATATCTTTGAATTTCTTAACAAACGGTAAGATTTTTTATACTATTTATTAAGAATGCGCTTCATGAAACGTTACTTTTGAAGAAAGTGTATTGGTATGCTGTTTCAGTTTCGTGAAATTTTTAACAAAAATCTAATATCACTCCTATCAGTCGTAAGATACTTATCATCATATAAGTAATTATAATACTACATAATGGTGGTAGTAGTCATAATGATATATTAATTTTATTGAAGAACTTATTTGGTGGTAGTCGACAAGATACCATGCAGAGTCTCGTCGGAGGTTCTGCCACAAAACAGCAACGTTTCGACATTATTATGTCCTAGATTACTGACCTCCAGAGACTTAATAGCCCATGTCTCAGGTGGCAAAGTGCCACTATTCTTGAGTAGGTACACTGTCCTTAGCTATCAAATGAAAGTCCTTCTCCTCTCATTATTATCTTATCAACAAAAATTTTATTGTTTAGAATTCTCAATTCACTCAAATCTTTGTGGTCGCAGAAAGCAACTAATAAATTCGCTGCAAGCATCAGTAAAACACGTTTACGACCTGAATCTTCCCATTTACCTGAAGTACCTGCAGTCGAACCTCCAAAGCTATAACGTAGTTCTAAGCTTCCTTGCTGGTGAGAACTGGTGGAAGGAGCTTAGAGAACTATACAATGGACCGTATGCAAATAAGTTTTTTGGATATTTGGAGAACATCTTCACAGCCGCCGAGGATATTTTAACCAACTTTGACGATATACATGTAAGTTAGTACATTTAGTCACCCCGACCCCGACCCTGGTCCTGGTCCCTCAGATCGTCGAACTGCCGTACATCGCCGCCGTCCGCGGCATGTACTGCTCGACTCACCCGACCCGATGTCCGTCCTCCTGGACCATGACACAACACCAACACCGACAACGACGTCACGAGTCGTAAACACATTAACACACAGACACCGGTCTCGTCGGCGAGGCCGAAGGGTCGTACGCATGCGACCTCGACATGCATCCCCTCGCTGAGTTTCTTGCCGGTTTTTCTCAGCGGGGGCGCGTTGTGAACCGGTGGTAAACTCATTCTCTCTGTTCCTCATACAGGCAATAGCAATTTTATTTACCACAGCAAAAAAAAACCCTCACAGAAAACAAGAGCATTATTCAGCTGCGATTTAAGATTTTTTTTTGGGCGGCCCGTTGGTCTAGTGGTTAGTGACCCTGTCCGCTAACCGATGGGTCGTGGGTTCGATTCCCACCAAGTGTCTGGGTGTTATTTATCTATTTAAGTATGTATTTACAAAAAAAAATGTATATAAGTATTAGTATCAGTTGTCTGGTTTCCATAGTACAGGCTCTGCCTAGTTTGGGATCAGATGACCGTGTGTGGATTGTCCCAAGATATTATATATTTTTTTTTATTATGTATATTTTTTTTCTCCAGTTAAGATGCTATAAATTTGAGCAAGCGTTCCCACTGGACCTTACCTCTGCTACTATACCCTCTCAAAGGATATTAAATTGAGAAGTTCTTAAATTAAGAGTATCTCATTTTTCCCGAATGCCCCAGGCGGAGGGTTATCTTTCTCGAGAGTATGTATGTATGGATGTCTATTTCTTTGGCACGGCCTACAGCCTGAACGGCGTGATCGAGAGTGACCTATAATATGTCGTTAGATTCGTCTTAGTTGTGGGAATGACATAAATTATATATTTAAAAAAAATGGCTTCCGCCAGCCGCGTTTTGTATTTTGTTAGTTCTAAAAACATCACTATGGTTATGAAATGAAGGTCTTAATGAGACGAGTTGCAATGTATATACTTAAGTATACGTAGTATGTATTACCATTTTGTTATATCGCAGTCGGGTTTTTTATGCTTTTATAATTTATACTTGTTTGAAAAGGTAATCTTTGCATCTTCAGTTAGTTCGTCTCCTACACGACATTGACGTCAACCAAACTGACGCCTTCTGCCAGCCGAATATAACTTTATCGGACTACATACCAGACAGTACCGGGATGTTCTCAGATCTGAAACGACAGATTTGTGATTCCGAAAAGATTGAGCTGTATAGAGAATTACCTCCATTCTTATTCGCTTCCCAAGTAAGTATTTTTGGACCTCTTCTTTTCTTTTTGTTTTGAAACTCTGCTTTGAAGCACTAAACTGCATCTACAAAACACCGATGATAAGTTTGTTCCACCTAAAACCCCAAGTAATACTTTATACCTCCAAAAAAGGACTGATAATTACCTACTTACGTCTTAAAGAATTGTTCTCAACGTTATATACATGTATAATCCTACTTCATGTACCTACAGGGGTTCGAGCACAGCTTAAAACTAAATAAAACCGTCAACTATATGTCAGTAGACGCTGATATTGCCAAGATTGAATCGAGGATAGTTCTCATAAAAGATGGACCAAAATCTCCGCAACGTCCTCCATGGGTGACCGACGAGAGATTGGCGCATTTCAGGGATGTTGCTCTCAAACTAGTAACAAAAGAAACATTGACGAAGCTCACTTTTGCTATATTGAGCAATGGAGTCGATGCTGGGACACTGTTCTTGAATAACAGGTAAGATAACACGATAATATATAAAATATATATTAATAAATGCTGTTGAAATAGATACATATAAATATTTTAATATTCGGCAATGTGTGGGTTTTTGGTTTAATAAAACCTGAGCAAATTCAATAAATTACAAAAAAAATGCTAGATTTACTTTTTTTACGTACATATTACCTACAACGTTGGGGGTTGGGAGTATAACAACATAAGACTGATGAATCGTTGGTAGACTTGTCATACAAATAGTTATGTTCACACAAGGAAATCTTATTATAGCCTTAATCATCTTTCCAGTTTATGCACCTCGTGCTCACAGTTCACCACCTGGTTCAAACAGCTGAACCTGCAGCTTTTCAAAAAGCAGGAATACGATAACTTATTATGCAACCTGCAATCCATGGACCTCGAAGACATATACTACTCTTTGAAGAATGACTTCCATTGGGATATGATGATTAGAGAGGTAAAGTTGGTACCACATACAAAAAATTTACGCGGATAAACTTTGAACAATAGGTGTATGTACCTATGAACATAGTAATGACTGTGTATCGTAGCTCCCAAACAATATGCAATACAAATACAATCTATTTTATCCAAAAACTGATTTATTTAGGATGATTCGTAGCTATATTTGGTGATTTTTTTAATAGTTTATCATGAATTCCTTTTCTTGGTAGTTTATATACTAAACTAAGTTCTTTTGCATTATTAATGAAGACAAATTAATTTTATTTATCAGATACTTTAATTTCTATGTCCTCTTGCAGTTATTATCAACACGAAATTACACCAAATATGAGTTAAATAAATCCATAAATGAATTCCTGGGACAAGTAGAAATGTACCTCCTAGAAGACATCACAGCTAAGTCCACCAAGCTAACGGATTGCCTTGCTAGAAATGTGTCAAGGAACGAGTTTGGGAACGCTACGTTGTAAGTTTTTCTGTCGTCTTAGATTTATCTGATGTTCTTTAACTTCAATGCCATTCACACCGTTAAACAGCAATGCAAATATATCTAATGCTGCTTGCGGTAAAATATCTAACACTGCATTAGTTTCTACCTGGATGATCTCTTGTAGGATGCACTATCTACGACCTAGTAATACTTTTCTAGTCATCATCACCATCATCAGCAGTAGCTGAAAGACGTCTGCTGCTGATCACAGGTCTCCCCCTTAGAAGGGAGCGATTGCCATAATCCCCACGCTGGGCCGGATTCTTGGAAATCACTTTTCTAGTATCTACAAACAATAGATATAAATGTTTCAGATTAGCATCTGTGATGGCTCATACAGCGAAACTCCTAAGAGCTGCACTGCCTCATATCCATGAAGTGGAAGGCATCAAAGATATACGTTACTTGAAAGAATTAAACACTGAAATCGCACACAATTTGGATGTACATAGACCTATGAAGAAATATTTGACCAAAGATTTATCCAAAAGTCTGATGAAGATTGTAGGAGACAATGACATTGTAAACGATGTAGAAGAATCTATAGTTAATTTACGAAAAGTAAGTGTTTAACTGATTCTGTTATGAACGCACTTTTGTAATTTGATTTGTTTATCACTAGGATTGCTCCTAAGTTCAATGCTTCTTACACATGTATCTGGGATAAGATTTGCCTAACTTTTCAATAAAATAATAAGTAGTGTTTTATCTTCCTCCGTCATGCTAATGAATCTCTGGTTAATCATATGTATTGTAACATATTGCCTTCAAATTGAATTATGATAGAAACTTTCTTTCAGATAAGAACAACTCCATATTTAATAGACCAATACATCACCTTATCAAAAGCAGATTGGATTATGATTTGCAATAAACATAATTGCAGTGCCATATCTGCTCTTATTAACGGCTCCGTTAACAAAACACAGATTGAGATCATGGTGAGTAATTAGATAATCCATGTTCTTGAATGGATTAAGAAAATCTTTGTTCTTGAATGGATACCGTAATGAGCAAACGTTTACTAGAATACATTCACTAAGGAGAGCGATGATCTTTGCAAGGTGTTAGAAATTGGAAAAGTTTAGTCACCTTACTTTTTCAGCTTCCAAAGCTCCAAACGGAAGAGTTTTGGCGATTCACCTTCTTATCAAATGTGATCAGCCATATTGAGGTGCTCGTGTCTCATGGCGGCCGGTTGCTTGGTGTGGCTAGTGGGGTCGACGTGCCAGGTGTAATGGCCGGGAGGCTGAAGTCCTTGGCTGACATGCTGATGCTGCTGATGACTGATGACACTGTGGCCAGCATTCTATACAGGTATGGTTTTATTTTTGATGTTATTTTTTCAAGGAGCAACGAGACTCGGTAGAACTCTCTTATACAACCATGATATTCTCAAATTTCTAAAGCGTGAACGCCTGTTGAAAATTAACAAAGTTCGATATGTTTACACATACATCAAAATTACAAGGAAAAGATCATAACTTAATATAGTCATGTTCAGTGTCGTTGTGTTTCTGCGGTATAGTTGACAGTGATCTATGAAGTGTCTCTGTGCTGGTGAATAATGGTCCATCGTTTGTTTCTATTGCTAATTAGTCAGCCTTCTAACACAATTATACCTCTGAAACAATCCTTTTTTCCTTGGGTTCTTAACAAGCTCATACATAACTAACAACGGCTACATCGCAGTTTATCTTGAACAAAATATATAAAATAAAAAACTTCGAGTGCGGGATGAGCTCATCGCATATCTTTAGCTATATGAGTTTACATATCTACAGTTATCGGTTCAATAAATGTAGAATATGTGATTTCCAACAGTCTGCAAGGTCTCATAGAAGAACTACATCCACTCCTACAAGGAACACCTCTGGAACACGACCTGGAGGCGCTGTCCTCCGGTCTCTCCATACTCCACCAGATGAAGAACTACCTTGTAGAAAAAGAGGATCTAAAACGTAAGTGCTTTATACTAAAAAAAATATACCATGGCATAATTGTCTTTAACTAGAAGCCATATAGGCATGGCTACATTGCTATTTCAATATATGAAAACACTAAATGCTAGGTCTCTTGTGCAAGATAGTGTATTCTGTGAAGATAGTGACTAGGCTTTAAGCCAAGTATATTTGTTTCATCATTCCTCATATGTTTTAACATCATAGGTACTCGTAAGTATGCATTTTCTGTTGACAGTGGAAGTGTCAAAGCTGTTTCCTGACGCAGAGGGTATGGAGTATGATCTGAATGCACTAGGCATCAATAACACCAATTTCTGGTCCATTGCGGCTCCGAGAATATATGCTGGGTACATGGACCTGAAGCCTGTAAGTATTGTATGACCTTTACAATGAGCATCTTCTAGTATCTTATCTTCTTGTTCACTTTCACTGGCACGAACTAATCTGTAGTTTTCTAGAGCCAAGTCTTTTGTTGCCAAGTGGTTAATCGTACTAAATCTGCAGGATCGCAATTTATATTCTTTTAGATTTTATCCACGAAACCAGAAGAGAGTCACATATCAGACTACGTCTGCCAAAGTGACAGTATGGGGAGAGTGATAAAGCCCTCTAACTTAGATGTGGTGACTGCTGACGACGTGTATGCCGCTGTAGTGGATCAGTTCTGTGGACTATCTGATGAGAGAGTGAAGCAGATACTACCGGTGCTCTTCAAGAATTTCAACTTTAGTGTGGTTATTGATAAGGTTGGTAATAGCCCTCAGAGAAAGTACCAAAGGAGTTAGTATCAAGTCGATTCCCCGAACAAATTTTTCGTGGCACTTTTGCGGGGTGCGGGAGGCGAAGTAAACACACACAGATACACTTTCACGCATACCCACACTATAATAAACTCGCAACACATTCAAAAATACACGCACACAATTAAAGAATGACCTGACCATATGACCAAAAAATTGGCAGAGGGGGTTAGCGCATCATGCTCTCTCCAGTGGTATCTCCTCTAAGTAATAGCCTGAAAACATGTCCCGCCTGATTGCCATTCCCAATTGGAGTAGTACGTTTCGTAAAATCTATTGGCCTACAATGTTCTGAAAGTTGAATAAGACAAGCAGCGACAAGCACACAGTGGCAATGTGACCACAGCCGTCAAAGCTTCTTGAATGCCTCTTTTATATCTCTTGTTCTTTAAAAAAGTACTTCCTTAAGTTTTTTTACTATCTAACTCTTTTCTTATAAAGATAAGTTTACAGGTAGCGAACATACTCTTAACAAAACTCTACTCCGCTTCGAACCTAACGAAAGAAGAGGGCTCCACAGTACTGTCCAAGTATCAGCAGATGGCAGCACTGGTCCCGGTCATTCAAGACAACGTGGATGACGTCAGCAACATGCTGGCCAACGAGCCGCTCTTTCAAAGCTTGCAGGACTTTAGTTCCGTACCAAACCTTCTGTCATGTAAGTTAATTGTGTGAAGTACCCATAAAGGACCAAAATGGTGTGTATCACCTCTTCTTCTTCAGCCCTATCTGGTCCATCTCTGGACATAGTCCTCTCCCAATTTCCTCCACAAAATCCAGACCCGCGCATTCGTCATCAATCGTGGCCCGAATGCGCTCTCAGGTCGTCAACCCATCTTTTAGGTGGGCGACCCCGTGGTGGCCTCAGCTAGTATACACTCATTGTAAAATGGATTGTGTCAATATAAAAAAGGAACTTCTTCCGATATGACTACGTTGCCAGCTTTTGGCAAGGTCAATCACCTACGCAGGAGATAATAAAATGCACAAGTGCTTGTGCTGACACAGGCGCGCTATGTCTTCCTTTTCTCTCTAAATCTGATGAGACGGAAGACTTACATGACGTGGGGGTGTAGTACGAGTTCTGATAGTTTACGAGCTCGATCAAACTGTCCGTTTTCTCCATACATGTCACACCAGCGTCCCTAGCGGTAACTATCAAAAACTAGTAAAAAGTACAGGAAAAGACTAGTAAACTATGCGAACTCGTACCAGACCCCCTGGGAGGGATCACAACCGACTTTTTGCATGCCCATCTGACTTATAGTCATCACTAATGAATAATAGTTCTTGCTCGTGGCATTGTCGTTTCAGTAAAATTTGCGCTCGCTTTTAACCACTTCGTCTGTTCACAGCATCAGATTTTCTGGCAAATGCCGGACAGATGCTCTGTGGGAAGCCGTTCGAAGTAAATCTGAACAGAATGTATAAGAGCATAGTATCAGCTCAAGACTTCTCCACGGAGCCTGACCAGGCGCAGCTGGACGTACTGCCCAGTAAGTGGTTGATATTTCATTGGTATAATTGATTACTTTACCAACTCTACTAGATGGTAGAGTCTTTGTGTAAGAGACGTCCAGGAAGCTACCACCGGAGTGGCAGAATATTTCTAATAACACTATAGGGATGAGATGTTGTTAAAAAGCGTTTAGCCGAGACTTAAATGTGAAATAATATCTAGCAGCTTGGAAGGTCAATATCTTCAAAATTACAATTGATTTTTTCTATTGCTTTTGTATTCATCATTCTCCGACGAGTGTACTCTGTAACATACATTGCTTGGCTACTACTAAATTAACACTAATAAATCAAGTTTCTTTTCAGCTGAGTTCTGCCGCTCTCTGTACAAAGATGTTCTGAAAGTTGAAGGTGGCAAGATTTTGTGGAGCTTCGTGAAGCCCCTCATTATGGGAAAGATCTTGTACACGCCGCCCACACCTGCTATCACCAGGATCATAGAAAAGGTACTTAACATACCTCCACAAAATCTCGAACAGATGATCAATGAACAGGTCAACTATGGAACCTTGAAAATATATTTTAAAGCATCAAAGTAATGCAGCAGGATATTAAATTTATCATTCCTTTGAGTTTTTGAGTTCTGTCCAGAAAATGTACTATTCGTTTCCTGTGAAGAATGACACTGTGAAGGCCAAACATGTGCCAATTATGAGATTTGTCTTATTTACCAACCTGCATCTGAACCAAGCACAGGACAACAAATTAATATATTCCGTGGACCCAAGTGACCAGAAGACTAAACCCTCGCCATCTAAAGAGCTGTCACATTGCTTAATTCTTTTAAACCACACAATCGATTTGATACGATTCTAATCGTTTACATAAATAATTGACAACTATATAGTAACCTTTAGGAAGGTGAATATCAAATCAATCAGCAAATTGTTTCGGCTTGCTAGTTAAATTACGAATTCGCTGGTTAAATATCTTCTGAACCAACTTCTAAAAGGAAAAGGTTCTCAATTAGATGCGACAACAATTTTGACAATTTGTTTTACTGCATATCTGCAGTGTTTCGCATTATACTTTTTTAAAACTGAAATTATTATAATCTCAGAGAAGTCCCTTGGACATTATGCTCTAATCTGCTAAAGGGCATAGAAGTTAGAGCATGGAATTTCTGAATGGGTAAAAGAAAACATTAAAGGCTTTTCTCAAAAAATATTTATTCTATTTCCAGGCAAACTCCAGTTTTTCAACTATGATTACAATGACAAACCTAGTCCATTCCTTCGCCAAAGCATTCCCAGCGGTGGGCAAGCTGACGTCACACCGCGAAGGTGTGGGCGTCCTCCGACACATGATGACGTCACCACAGTTCCGTGACGTAATATCTATGATCACCGGTGATGATGGCGACGGTACTGATAACTTGGAAGTACCGAGTTTCGATATGGACGCAATTTTGAATAAGTTTGGAGATTTAGATGTAAGTTTTTCACGTAGTATATAAAGTAACCCTTACAAGATAGCTGGCGGAAACTGAATGAGAGAACCCGAGGATCAAACTCTTTGGGAATCATCGTTTAAGCTATGTCAAGCTGCAATCTTTGCATGATGACTGGAACGTGTCCGTCAGGATGACCGGACCACAGCACGGATTCACGTGAAACTTTACCAAGATTTAGTACCTATTTTGTACTATTTTGTACCTATGTTTAAATATTTTGTACCTCAGTAATAACAAAGTTATTTAATAAATAAAGTGGGAAGCCATTCTGACGTCAGGATGGCTTCCCACTTTTTACTTTGGGTACTTACGGTCCATATATTGCTGAAATCTTTGCATAATAATTTAGTACCTTTTTTGTACCTACGATAAATATATAAATACTTAATGTATTCCTTTTAAAAATTACTTTTATTTCATTCTAAACATTTATATATGGAGCATCATTCATCTGACATTTGTCTGACATATTATAATGTAACATGTAGTCCCCTATCCTGCGAAACAGAGCAAGTATTCAGTATTTTCTTTAGGGTATTCCGACCCCGCTTAGCGTTTCGTAATTCTACATCACGGCACACATTCATGCAGTAACATTCATGTGCTACATTCGACCCTCTCTGATGAAATTTAATAGATCACATTTGAAACTGCATCAAAATTTAACAACGTAACCATGTAACGGCGGGCAAATAATATTATTTGAAGTACCTGTTTTTGAAGTTAGAACTGCACAATTTCTTAACTTTTTTCAATTACGATTACATATATTAATATAATATTCTGGGACAATCCACACACGGTAATCAGATCCCAAACCAGGCAGATCCTGTACTATGGGAATCAGACAAGTGATACTAATGCTTATATTTACGTTTTTTTGTAAAACATACTTAAATAGATAAATAACACCCAGACACTTGGTGGGAATCGAACCCATGACCTATCGGGTAGCGGGCAGGGTGTCTGACCGCTAGACCAACAGGCCCATCATACATATTTATTGTAATAATGACAAAAGAAACTGACAGATATTGAATGTGATCTATTAAATTGGCCCTACTTTAGGTAAGTTTTGCACTTCCGAGTTGCTGGGAAATTTCGAGGGTGGGTCCTAGACATCCATCAAATACGGCGGCAAGTATTTTTTGTAGTCATAAGCACTAGCCTGTCTGTAATCCCATCTGATCCAATACTTATTAAAAGGTTTACTCCCTTGAAAACACCCACATTACATTGTCAGACGAAAAAAAACAAAACAGTTGCGCAGTAAATTAGTTAATTAGGCGGACGGAGCTGCATGGGACAGCTAGTTTTATATAAATAAAAGTACATAAAAAAATATATAAATCAAAAATTATTCATTATAGCATTTTATACAGATATATTATTTTGAAATGAAACTAATTTTACGGATTATATCGGATTATGGATTGTATTGCCATATGTTAGAGGAGTAACAGACAAGATTGGCTATATCTTAAAACAAGCTTCAATTAAAACATTTTTCAAGCCACCAAAGAAGATTAGTCAGTTTTTACCATCAGTCAAGTGCCATATACCTCTACAAGATGCAGGAGTATACAAACTGGATTGTGACTGTGGGCGCTCATACATCGGACAAACAAAACGATCGGTAAAAACCCGTGTAAAAGAACATATAGCTGACGTTAAACATCGACGCTATACGAAGTCTGCAGTCTGTGAACATGTTCAGGATCGCACCCGCCATTATATTAGATTTGACAAACCACAAATCTTCGCAAAAGAACAGCGCTACCTGCCAAGGATGATTCGTGAGGCTATTGAAATTAAAAAGCATCCAAATTTCAATAGAGAAGATGGCTGGGTGCTACCACCAGCTTGGGATCCCGTGATAAATATAGTCAAATCCAAAGACAAGCATTCCACTGCAAGACCTCAAGATACTGTAAGCTCTTTCTGCGTAGATCGGACTAACAATAATAATTAGAAGACCTGAGGGTACCCTAAGACAACTATGACATATGGACAGCTACCACCTCAGTCCGCCCGTGACCATGAATGCTGTAAAGTATTCGAAACATCGGGTAATAAAAATCAATAATAAACCGCGATATAACCCGTAAAATTAGTTTCATTTCAATGTGTAATATTCGCGTAAATATCAGAAATCATTACAAAATATATTATTTAATTCTAGCAATATAGTAAGTATATAATCTTATATGATCTGTAACGGGCACATTCGCATATGCTTGCGAACTTCAGGAAATTAATTTAAAAAATATTACTAGGAAAAAATCAACAAAAACATTTATTTAATAACAACATAAACTAGTACACTTATGATGACTTGCAATAACTATGGCTGGCTATGCAAGAGTAATTTATTGGAAACTTAAACAGTACTCTTAAACTATACTGAACTAATTTTGATATCGCTCGATCGCAATAGGATTTGTAGTTTCTAAGAAATACGGGGAGAAACCTACATACATACGTACACTCATGAAATTGGTATACTCATCACTCATAAATTTTGTTTAGATTAACATATTATGTAAATATTACTTATTTTTATTAATATTACATACATACGCGTCGAATACAGAACTACTCATTTTGAAGTCGTTTAAAAGGGAATCCTTATGGCTGTGCATGGTATGACTTTGTCTATCTGTCTTGCCACACCTATATATTTCAGGAACTACTGATGTTATCGATTTGTAATTTCGATCGTACTTACCCAACAACGAAAGTTTTAGTCAAAGCTGGCAATCGTGATAACCCATCTGCTCCACTTTTGTTTGACTTTACATATTCTATGTCGTATGTATGTGGTGATGATTTAATACTTACTATACTAATAGCCCACCACTGTAACCGACTCGCAGCCATCGAGAGAGCCCCCTGCTTAGGCCCAAAAATAGTCACCAACGGTTTGTGGTCGGTAAGCAATGTAAAACGTCTCCCATATAAATACTGGTACAACTTTTCGAATTAAAACACTATAGCCAGCGCCTCGCGTTCAATCTGAGAATAGTGTTTTTCAGCTACGGTAGGTAAGTGCCCAGAACACATACAATACAACCGGTCGCTCACGCGCCCCGCGGCCGTCCACGCATCCGACCCAAACTGTAGCCAAAGTTTAAGTTCCCAGAGAATCAAGGTGGCAGAAGTTTTTATCGTCAACGTTAGAACTAACAAATGTATGGGATTTACTCCTCTGCCTGGATGCAGGAAAGGGGACTACATGGTTTGTGAAATATAATATGTCAGATGAAAGATGCTCCATATATAATTGTTTATAATGAAATAAAAGTAATTCTTAAATGGAATACATTAAGTATTTATATATTTATCGTAGGTACAAAAAAGGTACTAAATTATTATGCAAAGATTTCAGCAATATATGGACCGTAAGTACCCAAAGTAAAAAGTGGGAAGCCATCCTGACGTCAGAATGGCTTCCCACTTTATTTATTAAATAACTTTGTTATTACTGAGGTACAAAATATTTAAACATAGGTACAAAATAGTACAAAATAGGTACTAAATCTTGGTAAAGTTTCACGTGAATCCGTGCTGTGGTCCGGTCATCCTGACGGACACACTGGAACTGTATAAAAAAAGCTGAGGATCAAGCATAATACTTTGATTTGACTATACTTATATGCAAGGCCTTAAATGATGATTCCTGCCTCGTTAATCTAATTACCATCAACACCATCCATTAAATCAAATAAATTATTTCACGTTTAAGTGCCACTGAACACGAAGTTATCTCTAATATTATCGAGATCATCTTTTTTAGTTAGGTCAAAAGGCAAATGACAAAATTAAATATTGGTGTAGGTCCATCGTGTACCGATTGACATGGTCTTCCCTGTTGGTTTCATTTTTAACTCAGAGTAGAAATGTTTGCTCATCATCTGAGCAATATTATTATGCATAAATATATTTCTGTTGTGTTCTATTCCAGGGTATAGGCAGTTTGCTGACAAAAATGTCAGATTTGCTCCACTGCGTTAATCTGGATAGATTCAGAGCGTCTGCAAATGAAATGACCCTGACTCACGAAGCGGCTAAGCTTAGCATTGTCAACGAATTCTCAGCAGGTATCTAACGGATCCATTTTGTACTCGATCTAAGGTAGTGGTTGACCGCAGTCCCACGTGATATTAAATGGTTATGCTGCCGTTGATTGAACAACAAGAGCATGATATTACATGGATCACTTATGCATCACGCATGCATTGGTTCAGTGGCGGAGTTTTCGCCAATCGTATCTCCTGCCGTTAGAATGGAGGACATTATTATTTTTATAAGTTTGGCTTTTATGCCCAGACTTTTACCTAGGGTTTAAAAAGCTTGCATGGGGATGAAACGAAAACTTAAATTAACTTAAATTAAGTACGGGAAATTATAAGTTAAAAAAGTCGTTCACCAAGCGCCAAAGCAGTAGTTGCAATGGCAGGGAACAGGGAAGTATATTGAGACGATTCTTACATGATTCAGCATTGGGTGGACTGACTAAATTAGGCTATTGCAAAAGGCAGGGTTCGCTTACCATAATTTACTTTATTGATATTGCAGGCTTGGTGTTCCTTAACAACAGCGGTGATTCCTTGTCGAATGTGGAGTATAAAATAAGAATGGATATTGAGAATGCGCCGACAACCAAAAGGCTAAAAGACTAGTAAGTACTTTATAAATCCATATCTTTTTGTTTACCCAACAGAAAATCCTACCGTTAGGCTAGGATATCCAGCGAATAAAAAAATCTGTCAGCTTTTTAATAATAAATTAAACATAGAGAACCAATATAACAATGTTTAAACACACCGTCGAACTTCGTGTAGAAATTATTTGAGTTATACCTACTGGTATTCATATTGATCTCCAGACTATATTTCCTTTGTTTAATTGTTGCTTCCCTGGTTTGTTCTGGCGTTTAATGTACAAGTTCTCCTTTTTCAGCCTCTGGATCCCGGGCCCTGAAGCTAGCTTCATAGAAAACATGCGCTACTTCCGAGGCTTCGTACAGATCCAGGACATAGTGGACAAAGCCATCATAGACTTGTCTCAGAATAACAGCAGGCGTGTGAAGAGGCAGGCTCAGGAACAGAATGAGGCCAAATGGGCGGTGTACACCCAGCAGACTCCATATCCATGCTACAGGAAGGACTAGTGAGTTGATTTGTTTTTCCCACACGTGTGCTTGTTTAGCTAATGTTCACCAAACAACTGATATGGTAAACATATTATCATCATCACCAGCTGGAAGACGTCCACTGCTGAACATAGGCCTCCCCCTTCGAACGCCACAATGAACAACAATTGGCATTTTGCATCCACCGGTTACCTGCGACGCGCACAATGTCGTCTGTCCACCTAGTGGGAGGCCTGCCTACGCTGCGTCTTTTGGTTTATGGTCGCCACTCGAGAACCTTTCTTCCCCAGCGGTTATCAGTTCTTCAAGCAATGTGGCCTGGCCATGGCCACTTCAACTTGCAGATTCTGAGAGCTATGTCGGTGACTTTAGTACTTCGGCGAATCTTCTCATTCTGAAGTTTACCGCGCAAAGAAACTCTGAGCATAGCTCTCTCCATAGCTTGTTGTGTGACTCTGAGCTTCCCTTACAAGGCCATCAGTTATGTCGTCACTGGCAACACACACTGGTTAAAAACCTTCGTCTTCAGGCACTGCGGTATTTCGGACGAGAAGATATTGCGTAGTTTCCCGGACGCTGCCCATCTAGTTTTTCGTGCATATACATAATATATTCTGCTAATATTCTTTCAATCATATATAATATCACCTACTATCCCAGATATGTCAATCTCCAGTCTCTTTTCTATCAAGGGCTTTTACTCGTCTTTGGGTAGCAGTCTCGGTTCTTAACTAACTTAACGGTTCTTGTACGGTTTAACCACCGTACATTTTCTGCGACGTTGCGAGCTATTTGAGGCGCACCGCCGAGCATAGCAATAAATTCATATAAATAATAAAATACTAACATACATTACGTTGTAGCCGTTCAGTAGTCGCACAGTAACAACGTGGTACTATAACATCTATCAAAGATGTAGTACTATAATCAAATAACATCTACTGAGAGTAAGATTCACCTACATCAATATTGTCAGTTCTACAATAAATATATATCATCTGCAATTTTCGTCTCTGCGTACTACTACCAACACTACCTAGCAACATCATGTGTAGGCTCTCAACATACAAGGGCCTATACAGTTCTATACTTTTCAGATCTAAAATTCGCAAGAACTCCAAAAACCTCAATAGTATTAGTTTCTACTATAAGTGTAACTTGTCCTGGTTTATCCACTCTGTACTCTCATTTCGCAGCTTCCAAACATCGGTGTATGAATCCCAAGTACTGCTGGTTAGCTTCTTCTTCTCCCTCCTGTTCACCGTGGCGTCCACAGTGCGCTTCATAGTTTCCGACAAGGAGACTGGCAATACCATGGTAAGTTTTTTTATTTTTTTTTATTTATTTCTTAATATCTAGTCACATAGTGTACTTAATTACAAGACACTAATGTAAGTACATAAACAAAAACTAGCACCTATCAGTTGTAAAGTTTAATAAAATCTTTTTTTTTTTTAAATTTAACCGACTTCAATATCACTGAAAAGTATAAAATAATTTAAATATTATTGAAGTTGGTGTTAGCGTACCTGCTGTGTATATTTGGCACCAACTTCAATAATATTTAAATTATTTTATACTTTTCAGTGATATTGAAGTCGGTTCAATTTTTTTTTAAAAAGATTTTATTTTAAACTTTTTAGTTATATTTTCATATATAAAGATTGAACCATCGAAAACCGTAAAATTATCTAGGTAGGTTATGATCACATTATCGTCTACATAGTTTTACATAATTCATGTTTCTTCAGAAAAAAATATCCGGTCGTAATGAAATTTGCATGGAAACATCATAGTAGTTTACTCTCTCGAATAAAAAAAGAATCATCGAAATCGGTTCATAATTGTCAGAGCAATGTAATGGAGAACATCAGTTTTATGGGTTTTACCAGATAAATTCCTCCACATCGTTCATGGTCCTCCAGGAAGTTCTTATCCGGTTGTAATAAAATTCATACAGATTCAATACAGTGGTTCCTTCTTTCGAATAAAAAAAGAATCATTGAAATTGGTAAATATTTGCCAGAGTTATGACCATTTTTGTCCGACCGAGCGAGTCCGAGCGACTAAAACGTCATCTATATAGGCTTTCTTGCAGGTCTCAGTGCGCAGTCACCATTAGTTTTTTCAGGAACTACTTATTACTAAGCAATAATTTTTTTTATGGGACCCAATTAACGGATTAAAGAATGGATGGAAGAAAGATTTTTTCAAATCGGTTCATAATTGCCAGAGTTATGCGCGAACATACATAGAAAAAAAAATATATATATATACAGACGAATTGAGAACCTCCTCCTTTTTTTGAAGTCGGTTAAAAAGTACTTACAATTACGGACTTATAAATGCGAGTAGATAGGTTGTTTGGGGGTGAATTGCACTGCCCATCGTACTAGTAATCACTGTATCACGATGGAACAGTCCTCCTCATCCTTGATAACCGCACTTCACTCATTTATAATTATCTAAGCACTATATTTCCTCTTTAACAACAAAAAGTAAATTTTATAAGACTTATTTTATCTATAAAATAACAATGGGGTAGAACTAAAATATGTATTGTATACGCAAGATTCGCAGATAAATATCCGTAGTATAGTGTGTATTTTTAAATTATTATTAACTCAGCTTATAATATGTATATTTAGTTATGTTATATTACGCCACTTGTTTGTATGATAAAAGTATATGTATAAATAGTAATAAAAGTGTAAATTTATTATAGTTTACATAATATATTGATATGTAGAAATAATCTATTAACAGAGTATATAGGTATATAAAGTAGCATATGAGTATGCATCAGTGTGTGTAAGTATGGGTGTGTGTAAGTGTGTATATGTGTTTATGTGTATTATGTGTCCGTGTATACCTACGTGAGAATTTGGTATGTGTATGTTTATGTTGATATTTGTATATTTTTTTCAGTTTGTTCATAGTTAAATTTCATTAGAAGTTTATCAATTTCGGTTTTGCATGAGTATGTATTCATATTGCGTAATTCTATGTGTTTGGATATCGTATTGTAAATATGTGAGCCAATATATTGAACAAATTTATTAGCAAATGAAGTTCTACGTTGTGGTATAGAGTAAACTAGATCTTTTCTACGTCTCGTGTTTAAGTCAAAGTCCGGCTTCTTTTTATGTTGGAATAGAATAGTATTTTTGATAAATAACTGTCTTACCGTGAGAACTGATAATTCAGAGTATAGTAAATGAGTAGGGTATCTATACCTCTTAAAGCTGATCACTTTGAGGACTGCACGCTGTGCTCGTTCAACACTAATGAAAGTTGTTTTAGATGCACCACCCCAATTAATTATGGCATATGACATTATAGATTGACATAATGCTGAATATACTGATAGTGTTATCTTAGGGGTACAAAAGTGACGAATATTTTTAAATATATATATAAGTTTTCTTACTTTAGCGACTAAATATGTGATGTGCTCTTTCCAATTAAGTTGTTGATCAACAATAATGCCTAAATATTTAATTGATGATGTTTTTACGAGGCTATGACAGGAGCAGTTAACCCCCTTATTACAAATGTGAGCTTTTATATCGATATCGTTATAATTTGGCTGCTTGTTATTTTTTATACTAAATGCAATATATTTCGTCTTTTCTGTGTTTAGTGTCAAAAGATTAGAGTTCAGCCAGCTATAGACTTGAGTAAATCCTACATTTGCTAATTCATTGACTTCTCTCCAACTATTGCCACCAAACAAAAGTACTGTATCATCAGCATAAGTTACAATCTGGCCCTGCTTAAGCTGTAAATTACATAGCTCGTTTATGTAAATTAAAAACAGTGTAGGCCCTAAAATACTGCCCTGGGGCACGCCAAAATGTATGATCTCTTCATCACTTAAATATTCGTTGATTCTAACACATTGTGTTCGGTTAGACATGTAATTTGTATAGAGTTTTAGTGGTATGTCTCGAATACCGATGTTTTCTAGTTTCGCGAGGAGTAGAGGAACAGAGACTGTGTCGAATGCCTTAGCTAGGTCTAGAAAAATACCGATAGTCTTTTTCCCCATATCCAGGTTCTTAGATACAAAAGAACTAAGATTGTATATAGCTTGATCCGTCGATTTTTTTTCTCTGAATCCAAACTGATTCTTAGATAAAATGTTTTTATTCTCAAGATAATTAGATAGTCTTTTATTTATAATCTTTTCTAAAATCTTAGACAGTGTTGGAAGCAATGATATAGGCCTATAATTTGAGACACAGTCTCTGTCCCCCGCTTTATAGATAGGGATGATAATAGATTTTTTTAGTGCATCTGGAAATATGCCTGCGTTAATGCATGCATTACAGATAGTAGTTATTGGGGGAGCAAATATATCAGCACCTAATTTTAAAAGTGTGGTTGGAATTCCTTCCCAACCAGTACTGTTGCTTGGTTTCAAACTAAGTATTGTATTTTTAATTTCTGTAGCATCAGTTGGTAAGAGAACAAATGATTCGAGTGGTGGGTGGACATAATGTTTTGTTGAATGGGTATTTTTTTAATAATATCGTTGGCTAAGTGACTTCCCAAATCTGCAAAGTATTTATTTACATAATTTATTGATTTCTGAGGGTTTTCTTTTAAACATAGACTGTCTTATTAATAAAAATTGCTTATTTTTCTCTTAGTCAAAAGTTACACCGGAAGTAGTTAATTCAAGATTTGTCACGGAATAGCTACGTCTTAATAACGGTATTAATAAATACGAAGTAGGTCCGGAGTAACAATACAATTCTTACACTGAGACTAAGGTGTATGCTATGGCAACCCACTGAAATTAAAAGTAAAAAAATGAACAAAATGACTAAAAAGACACTGGCAGTTAGGTAAATTTTGATATTTGACACTTTTATTTGACAATCACAATTTTCACTCTATATTTCTCTTACATCATAATATTCTGTATTTCTCTTGTTGAATTGTAGATAGTGGTTTTAGAATTTGTGTTTTTTTTATTAGCAGAATATTATCTATAAAGCAAAAAAGTATATAACAATTAGGCCGCGGATCTAGCCTGTTACATACCGCTAAACCGTCCCTAACAAGAAACTACAGTGCACCTCAAAGGACGCGTGTAAGAGCAGATGCAGAAACCACGGTGGGCCTCAAGCACGAGCCGGCGCGTGTAATGCAAAACTTGCTGACAATGCAACCTATCCAAGAACAGAAGGGCTATTGTGTGGACGCATCCAGCACGTGTACCGAAAACCAGCTGACGGCGCTCAACTAGATCCATTGTATGGACCCATAGCGACGGAATCGGCTCTTCACTTAGCTTCTAACATCGAAGCGGTCACTGCAAATTTAAATTAGATATTACAAATGTAATTTAATTTAATAAAAATTAGTTTTAAATCAGTTCTAGTTATTTCTGAATCATCGGCTGTAGCCTACATAACTAGCCTAATAGTTTAGTTTATTGAGATAGTTTATTTACCTCTCCACGAGCCCAAGTCCTTTTTGCAGCTATTAATGGTAATATTTCTTCAATTCTTTCTATCATTCTCAAATCGTTAATGAAATCATCTCTATTCATTTTAATCTACAATAATTACAAAATACCACTAACACTAAAACTACACTAGTAAGTACTCGAACGAATACCAAACAAATATGAAAATATATTTAGTTTATGTTTAGTATATATATCTCAATGGAAGTTAGAAATACAATACAAATCTATGCTTACTCAAGCGTTAAACCATGGGGCTCCGCGGAGTAACTTTTAGTCCGTGAGTAAATTTTGATTAGATAACTCCGTCCTTACTCCTAGTTTATTAATACCATAATTGCCTAATCTTTGCGTAAGTCTTGGAGTAAAGTTGTTCTGACGCTAATCATAATTTATTAATAAGGCTGAGAAGGTCTTCGGTGTATTTACTCGTCTGATTTAGATTACAGACATCTTTAATTAAGGTCCATTGCTTTTTAAGGTTATTTTTATTTGCATTAATTTCGCATCTGAAGTATTTATTTTTTAGTTTTTTTCATAAATTGTTACAAGTGTTACGGTACCTCTTATATGTTATTTTTATTATGTTATTATCGGGGTTGTTGCGAACTTTTTGATGTAGTCTGTCTCTGTTTTTCATACAGCTATATAACCCTGGTGTTATCCAGGGCTTAATTACATGTTTCCTATGAGTACTTTTATGTATTGTTGTATGTAGTTTCAAATAGTCTGTTATGATGGATATGAAAATATTTGTCATTGCGTTAGGGTCTTTATTTAAAAATTTCGTAGACCAGTCTATTTGTTTCAAGTCATTGATTACCGCTAGATAATCTACTTTTTTATATTTTTTCGTTAAATTATTTGGAATAGATTTCTTGGCAAATGAAATCATAACACTCGCGTGATCTGAAATAGTCGAGTCACATACAATAGTTGTAGACTTAAGTCTACTTTTGACAAAGCAATGGTCTAGGCAGTTTTTTTCTCTTGTAGGTATATTATGTGAAGCGAGTAATCCATGGAGTGCGAGTAAATCCATATATTTATTAGAATTTGTATTAGTATTGTCAGATATGTTTATATTTATGTCACCAATGATAAGTACATTTTTATAAGATTTTACCGAATTTAAGACATTATCCAATCCAGTTAAAAAACTGTCTATATTATACACCCCAGGAGATCTGGATATTGAAATCATTGCAAAGTCTTTTTTAATAGTAGTTACAAGACAATTCATATCATCACTCTCACCTGTAGGTTCAGTTGTGTTAGGTTTTAAGTTTTCGTTGTAATAAATAACAACACCGTCGTTTTGATTCTTTATATTCGAAGTAGCGAATGTTTTATATGATGCCAGCTGTGGCAAAGTTGTAATTTTGATAACCAGCATTCTGTTAACACGATAAAATCAAATTGAATATCTAATCGCTTTAGTACTACTTGCAGCTCATCGAAATTGTGGTTTAAACTTCTTATATTTTGTGTTAGTACTTTGTACGTATTTGATTTACCAAATACCAGTTTGCAGTTTTCCGGAACATCCACAGCATGTGCCCTACCGACGGTAACGTTATTTTCTATATCTTGTGCTAGTAACAATATGTCGTCCATAGTGTTTGTTAATACAAAGAAAAGAATTTAATATATCGGAGGCACAATAGACGATATGTTCCGGATCACAGCGATAATAAGTAGTTGTACTAATGTAATGTGTGTGTTTATGGTTTATGTAAGTGTGTTTGTACTGTGTCAATATATAATATATAAAAATATGATACATATTTGATAACGTATACATATATGTATACATATTTGATAAAATATTCAAAACTAATAGAACAAAAAACCTTACGCTAAATAAACAGACCAAAAAATAAATGAGAAAAGTACAGCCGACGAATACACTGACAATCAAGAAATATTGTAAAAACACGGCTGTTAATAATAGTCATTCCGATATATAAGATGCCATCTTATCTATTATACCTTGTATTTGGTCCTCAGGTTTAATCAATATGGCTGACTGATCTTCGGATCCCTTTATAAATATACGTCCATTAGAGATCCAGCAGAACTTAAAGTTATATTTCTTTTTTAATTGTCTTGATAGATAATAAAGTTTTTTAGCACGTGGGGTCAACGATTCCGAAATATAAATTGGCTGTTTATCCTGTGTTATATGCAACATTTGGGTATTTATCTTGTTTTCTTCATTTTTCTTATTATAAATTTTAAAAGCCCTCATTACCTCTACACGTGTCTGGATGTTTTGGTATTCAACAGTTATAATCTTGTTCTGACCAGTTTTCTTCCTATATATTTGGCGTATTTGTTCCGGTGGTACAGGTACCTTTATAATATCATGTAACTTAGTAAGCATATCAGTTAAGTTTTCATTATCAGATATGGGTAGGTTACTAATTTCGACAGTCGTTTCCCGCTGCTTCTTTTGTAGGTCTTCCAGTTGTTCTTCCAAGTGACTGATTCTACTTTGAGTTACTTCGTTTTCCAATCTAATACAATCATATTTTTGACTCAACTCCTTAAACTTAGTTGTTGTATCTTCAAGGGTCTTTCTGAGTAGGGTATTTGAGTTGATATTTTCTTCATTTTTCTCTTTGAGCTCTCTAATGGTTTCGTTCAGGTAAGAGAATTTGGACTCTTGATCTTTTGTTAAGTTGTCAAACATTTTTTGAATATCCAAGCGTAATAGGGAGATTTCTTCTGCATGTGGATTGACTTTTCTTTTTCTCGACGTCATGGAATCCAGTTCACTTACGCGTGATAGCTCTGGTTGTGATCCAAAAGTTACTGGCGCCCGCGACATTGTTCTTAAAATCTTGCATATACTATGTACTACTCCACTGAACTGTATTGTATTCACCACTGTCCACAGTGCTTCGAGCGTGTACAATATTAGTTGCTAACCACTTTCGATTTTATCGTAATATAATGACGGTTTAAATTAGCATAGACAGTGTAAAATATTTTAATTAAAATTCAAGTGCGTACGTAAGATACGTCCGTTCTTGTCGGCTACCAAGGAGGGAGATTACATCGAAATTTGACTAAATTTTCTTTTTATTCGTCACAAGCTAGTGCTTGATTGCAGAGGCTAGCTATTCTAGGCTTTGTAGACTGACTTCTACTGACCTAGTTTCACCAATTAGTCTCTTAGCGCGCTTCGCCATTGAGTCCAAAGCTGCTAGATGGCATTTTGCAGCACCAGCCCATACATGACATGGCGTGAAGTATCGCGGGACATTGCTTTTTGCTATGCTTGCTGCTGGAATTCTTAAATTCTCGCTGCTCGAATCATCCCAAAAATACCTTTTGGGATGATTCGAGCAGTGGGCCTAAAAAGGCCACATTAAGCATTTCATATAAAAGGAATTCGTATTATGCATTCCCAGCAGATCCTTCGCAATTCCTGTAATTTTCGTAAAATTAACACACATTCTAAGTGCATCATACTCAAATTATTTATTGGCATATTTATATTTGGTGTTAAATAAAAAGTAAACCGTAAATTATCTCATATTATGATTCACCGAAAGTAGCCTTTTTAGACCCTCTGGTCTCCATCTAAGAGTGAGCGATAGGGCTGCCCTGCAGATGAATCCTATCGAACCAGTAAGATCAGTGGATTGTACGGCTTCACTGTCTGCAGCTGATGTCTGTGATGGGCGTGGACCTGCGCTGGCACACGCTGTCCTGGTTCATCGCGTCCTTCATGGAGCTGTGCGCGACGTGCGCCTGCCTCACGCTGGTGCTGCGCCTGGGCCGCGTGCTGCCCGCCACCGACCCCAGCCTCGTGTTCACGCTGCTCTTCATATTTGGACTGTCCGTGCTTAGCTTCTGGTCAGTACACCTTTACTTTACACGTGGGGTTTCCGGGTAAGAATAGCACCCACCCATCTCCTACCGTTGGGTATCAGGAAGAGCAGAGGGACATCACAAAAACGGGCAGCAGAGTCTTTGATTGGATTAACCTATGACCTATACTGCGATCCGTAAAACGCCCGCCAAATGTGGGGATTATGGCCACCCCTACATTCTAGAGGGGGGGCTTTTGGTCAGCAGTGGAAGTCGTTAGGCTGCTGATGATGATGAAAATGAAACCATTAATAGGCAGTCTTTTTGGTCCTGTGAGTGTCACAGTGTTATGTGCCTCTAAAATCACGGCATGAGCACATGAGACGGAGAATCTGCGCTCTCCGGTAGCATCAGTGACAGGAAAAAAATTAAAGCTCCCAGGAACCGACACTGGATGCTCATGGGGACGAAGGTCGCAACCTCGCCCGGGCGAACCCTTTTTCCCATTCTCTCGTAATGATAATACTGTAGCGGAGTAATCGCTGCGCTCTGGTTATGAAAGCAACCAAAGGGTTTTTTGCTGTCAGTACAGCGACTCTTCAGAATATAATTCTTGTCTATGAAACGTAATCACTATTTTTTTTTTCCTTTATACAACCAAGGTGGCCAGCAAGCGTGCGGCCCGCCTGATGGTAAGCTGTCACCGCAGCCTATAGACGCTAGCAATACTAGAAGAATCACTAGCGCGTTGCCGACCCTTAAGACATTAGATATTAAGTCTTTGTGTCCAGTAATTTCACCAGCTACAGTGCCCTTCACGTCGGAAAACAGCAATGTTTACACACTGCTGCTTGGCGGCAGAATATCTGACACTGCGGGTGGTACTTACCTGGACGGTTCCTTGCACAAGGAACCTTCCACCTAGTAAAACCACCTATCACTATGTAATTCTTCTGAAATTGTGACTTGACGAGGCAGTTTAATTCAACTGTCTATAGGCAGGCGCGTCGCTTACCATCAGACGGCCGACTCTACTGTCACCAAGTCATATTAAATACGTATTGTTCTCAGCTATATGATATCGAAAATGTTCACGTCCGCGAGTCTGGCGGCGGTGTGCGCAGCCATCTGCTACCTGATCTCCTTCATGCCGTTCATCATCATACTGTCCCTGGAGGCCGTGCTCGTCAGCTCCCTCAAGATCTTGGTTGTAAGTACTACTGTATTATCACAATCCTGTAACATTACAATGGCGCGCCAGTCAGCCATCGCCACCTTCCGTGGGCCGCACACTTCGCCGTTCACTCTCACGCACTGCATTGTGTCAGCCTTGAAAATATCCACATCCAAGTAATAATATATCTTCAGTAAAGAAACAATTCGTATAATTTCCGTACCTACGCCGGGGGTGATGGACACTCCAAAGGCCTACACCGTATTGTAGCCCGCCTCGGAGTCGCCTCTTTAAGGAAAGGACTTTTATACCTCGTTACATTTCAAAAGGACCTGGGCCTGTACCATAACCTCTAATAGCAACATTATTTTCACCTTACTTTCTCGATACAAAGTGACAGAGGAAGAGAAGGCACGTTTACCACATAAGGGTGAGTGTGCGCCGTGCGTCGCGTTGTCCGATGATGGAAGGGGGATGGTGGAATCAACTCATGTAATTCCTGCGCACACTATCCAAAATGTATCTTGTAGAATTCCAAGAGGCTGGCTACTCTCCAGGCTTTGTAAATTGATCTCTACTGACCCCGAGTTACCAATAAACTTCCTAGCGCGCTTCTCCACTAAGTCCAAAGCTGCAAGATGGCATTTCGTTTTTCGGTGGAGAGGCGTGCTAAAAGGCTTATTGGTGACGCAGGGTTAGTAGCTGCCAATTTACAAGCCTAGAGCACAGGCGCAGCGTAGCCAGCCTCTCGTTATTCTACAGGTTGCATTTTGGAGAGTGTGCGCAGGAATTGCATGACTTGATTCCACCATTCCCCTTCCATCATCGGACGACGAGACGCACGGCTCGTACACACCCTTATGTGGTGAACGTGCCTTCAGTCCGCACTGAGCGGTTTGCTTCTTCATTTATAATAAGACCAGCTAAGGACTGTAACAGTTTGCTTGCGTCGGTTTTTCCGCCCGATTATAATGTGGGTGTCTGCAGTCAAGCACTAGCTTAAATTTAGTAAAAAAAGCCATCAGATTACCAGAGCTGTTTGTGTCGCAGTGTCTATCGATGTCGTCGTCCCTCTGCTACGCGTTCCTGTGCATCACGCGGTACGAGGCTCGGGGGGAGGGGGCTGGGTGGGCGCGGCTGTGGGCCGCCGACGCCGGCGACATGAGCATCGGCCTCGCCGCCGCGCTCATGCTGCTCGATGCTGCCATCTACTGGCTCGTGGGATGGCTCGTCGATCGGTACTTCGGTGAGTTTCAACGACTTTTATGCCCGGCTAGTCACTTGGGTGGCTAAAGATACGTAATAGCCCTGACGTGTGCCTTTGAATATCAAGTAAAATGCCGTCATGCGTATTTAGCAGATGCACAAAGTACTGCACAAAATTAAATAATAAGGAAGGGAAATCATAATGGGGTGAATTTCGTTTTCTCAGTTTTTGCGTGTCTATTGTTAATAACATTGGTCATGCATTAGTAGTAGTATCTAACAGTATGATTCGTTTAGCAGACGATTAAAAACTTAATTCGTTGTTAAAAAGTAAGTACATATTATGTGGTCAAGATGTTTTCCTATTGTAGGCATAAAAACGCTAAAGTCCAACATCACTCACTGCACCACCACGGACGAGAAGGCTGGCGTCAGCATCATCAACGTCACGAAGGTCTACGGCGAGGGCTCGCGGCAACAGAAGGTGGCTCTCGACAACGTGTCCATTGAGTTGCACAAGGGACAGATCACTACACTCTTGGGCCACAATGGAGCTGGGAAGACTACCCTTATGTAAGACATTGTAATTACAAACTGCAAATTTTGACCAAGAAACTGTTAAACATTTGATAAGATGCACTTGGATTCACAATACTGTATTTTACTTTACCGTGTTAGTTAGTTAGTTCATCTCATAATGATTAAAAAAACAATTTAATTTGTTATTGTTAAAAAGCTCTAAAGAAGCTGAGAGAGACCTATTATACTAATCCAACGGACAATATCATTGAAATCTTAATATTGCTAAGGACTCTCAAATTTATGGGGTAAAGACGCGGATTGTCTTTACCCCAAGGGCAGAGCATTTGTAACGAGAACATCCATAGAAAATTAAGTAAAATGGTAACAGATTGCTACTCATGACTATCAGACATAGAACCAACTAAAGAGTACTCACTAAAGGTCCTGACTGTAAAAAAGTAATTTCTAATTCAGTAGAATTTTCTGAAGGGACCCGCTGAAAAATATTTTTTATAACGAGCATCATAAGACACAATGTCCAAAATCAATTCAAATTTAAAAGTTTCAATATTTTTATTATTTCCTCCCACAGCAACATCCTCACCGGTATGCTGAAGCCAACTAAAGGCCACATCATCATTCGTTCGGAGCGAGCAGCGGGCACTCGGCTGGGCGTGTGTCCTCAGAGAGATGTGCTCTTCGAATACATGACTGCCAAGGAACACATTATGCTATACGCGCAGCTGAAGACCGGCCTGAACGCTGATGAGGTGCAGGAAGAAGTGGACAAGTGAGTTACTACTACAGAAATAAAAATTTAGGGCCCTGTTTAATTCTGTCTCTAGAGTGAGTATTTTTCATACAATGGTAAGCGCCTAAAGTTAGCGACATGCCTACGCATAGACTGTTGTATTTTACCATTAACGAACGGTTAACAAGGGGCTTAGTAATCTCAATCCTTGTTTAAATGTGGTGTTTAGTCCTAGTATAGGTCGCAAGACTATCAATAAGACTCAATAACCTTGAGTTGCAAAACAAAGGGCCACAGAATGAACCTTGGGGAACTCCTTAAAACAAAACAGTCATTTTTAGTGGGTAGGAATTGGCAATCTAAACGGTTATCTACCAACTCTTAATTTGACACGTTTTATTTTAGAAAAACGTCACTTAAAATACAATTTAGGTATTTTTATAATTGTTTTGTTGTTATTTGCAGAATGCTTCAAGTCCTGTCTCTCGGACCAGTGTGTTCTGAGCCGGTTGCGAGGTTGTCAGGCGGGACTAGACGTCGGCTGTGCGTGGCGCTGGCGTTCATCGGGCAGCCGCACCTCGTGTCGCTCGACGAGCCCACTGCTGGCGTCGACCCTGCTGCTAGAAGGTATGTACGGAGCCGGTTGCGAGGTTGTCAGGCGGGACTAGACGTCGGCTGGGCGTGGCGCTGGCGTTCATCGGGCAGCCGCACCTCGTGTCGCTCGACGAGCCCACTGCTGGCGTCGACCCTGCTGCTAGAAGGTATGTACGGAGCCGGTTGCGAGGTTGTCAGGCGGGACTAGACGTCGGCTGGGCGTGGCGCTGGCGTTCATCGGGCAGCCGCACCTCGTGTCGCTCGACGAGCCCACTGCTGGCGTCGACCCTGCTGCTAGAAGGTATGTACGGAGCCGGTTGCGAGGTTGTCAGGCGGGACTAGACGTCGGCTGGGCGTGGCGCTGGCGTTCATCGGGCAGCCGCACCTCGTGTCGCTCGACGAGCCCACTGCTGGCGTCGACCCTGCTGCTAGAAGGTATGTACGGAGCCGGTTGCGAGGTTGTCAGGCGGGACTAGACGTCGGCTGGGCGTGGCGCTGGCGTTCATCGGGCAGCCGCACCTCGTGTCGCTCGACGAGCCCACTGCTGGCGTCGACCCTGCTGCTAGAAGGTATGTACGGAGCCGGTTGCGAGGTTGTCAGGCGGGACTAGACGTCGGCTGGGCGTGGCGCTGGCGTTCATCGGGCAGCCGCACCTCGTGTCGCTCGACGAGCCCACTGCTGGCGTCGACCCTGCTGCTAGAAGGTATGTACGGAGCCGGTTGCGAGGTTGTCAGGCGGGACTAGACGTCGGCTGGGCGTGGCGCTGGCGTTCATCGGGCAGCCGCACCTCGTGTCGCTCGACGAGCCCACTGCTGGCGTCGACCCTGCTGCTAGAAGGTATGTACGGAGCCGGTTGCGAGGTTGTCAGGCGGGACTAGACGTCGGCTGGGCGTGGCGCTGGCGTTCATCGGGCAGCCGCACCTCGTGTCGCTCGACGAGCCCACTGCTGGCGTCGACCCTGCTGCTAGAAGGTATGTACGGAGCCGGTTGCGAGGTTGTCAGGCGGGACTAGACGTCGGCTGGGCGTGGCGCTGGCGTTCATCGGGCAGCCGCACCTCGTGTCGCTCGACGAGCCCACTGCTGGCGTCGACCCTGCTGCTAGAAGGTATGTACGGAGCCGGTTGCGAGGTTGTCAGGCGGGACTAGACGTCGGCTGGGCGTGGCGCTGGCGTTCATCGGGCAGCCGCACCTCGTGTCGCTCGACGAGCCCACTGCTGGCGTCGACCCTGCTGCTAGAAGGTATGTACGGAGCCGGTTGCGAGGTTGTCAGGCGGGACTAGACGTCGGCTGGGCGTGGCGCTGGCGTTCATCGGGCAGCCGCACCTCGTGTCGCTCGACGAGCCCACTGCTGGCGTCGACCCTGCTGCTAGAAGGTGCTTATGGAGCCGGTTGCGAGGTTGTCAGGCGGGACTAGACTAGGTACTCCACATATTTCTAGGCCGTTGGACGTTTGGAGCCTCAGACGTCCACCAAATACAGTGGCCGGAAGTACGGTAGCAAGTTTTTTAAATTAACAGCTTTCTTTAATCAAGAATCATTATTCTCCAGTATTTCTCCAGCATCAATAATTCTGCCTAAATTTATGAGCATCAAAATTTTAAGCAATGAATAAAATAAAATTAATAATAATATTGTAACTATCTCACATTAGGGACATTTGGTCGATGATAGTGAAGCTGAAAGAAGACAGAACGATATTGCTGACGACGCACCACCTGGACGAAGCTGAGCTGCTGAGCGATCAGATCGTCATCATGCACAAAGTACGTCAATCCTAAAAAGATTTCATTTTGTTTAATACTTCTACCATAAGCACACGAGGAGAGAAGATTAACGTGCAAGGATTTCCATTTATTGATGAAGCCTTCATATAACGTTAACTGGAAGCAAATCTTTAATCCGCTCCGAGATACGCGTTCTTTATGCTATTTTAGCTAGATACTTATTCTGAACATAACTGAAGGCCTAGATGAGTTGCATTGAATTACTATTAACATCATTGACGAGTTGTCATTCTACAATACGAAACGCTAGAGAATAATAAACAAATGTATTGAAATGACATATCTCTATTTTAATGTTTACTGAGGGCATAGTATGGTCTAGCCCTCAGTAAACATTAAAATATTTGAGACTCGTGGCACAGCGGGTGAAATCTGTTACTAGAATATGTAGGGATGATTAGAAGGCTGTAAGCTTAAATCCTTCATAAAGCAATTTGCTTTTGGTAATTATTGTTCAATACTGCATGAGAGCAACTCTGTCTGCGCAAACACTTGTGGACAATATCAAACAAATATTGGAATTAATGGTGGTTTAGCGATGCGCGACGGCTATGTTAAAGCAAGGATCCTCCGACCAAGCGAGGTGTGATGCTCGGTCTGGGCCGAAGTTGTTGTCGGGATGTTGTATATATTCTCCGAGTTGGAGAAACTTCGCTTGCACGATTCAGAAATCGGTGGCGCCATCTATTTTGTTGTAATCTGGTGCTACTCGCTTTCCCTCGCGTCGCTGCACCACATGTGGCGCCATGTGGTTGTATGTCAAGTCGCCACAGTGGTTTGAAATCTTGAAGATAACTGCTCCTCTTATCGTAATACAAATATACCTTCCAGGGTCAAATCCACACTACAGGTTCACCAATAGAAATCAAACGGACCCTCGGTAATGGGTACAAGCTGACTGTCATATACCCTGACAAACCTGTTGACTTCGATGACCCGGCCCTCGACAGTTGGCAGGAGGACTCCAGCCTCGAGGAGAAGACCAAGCAGCTCCTGACAGTTGTCAGGGATGTGGTGAAAAATGCCAACTTAGCGGACGTCAATGGATTAGAAGTGGAAATTACGTTGCCTTTCTTTGATACAAATGGGCTTAATAATAAGTAAGTATAGGTGTGGACTGACGACATTGTGCAAGTCGCAGGCAACCGGTCGATGTAAATAAATAAATAAATACATTATTTATTCATTCACCACAAAATAACAAAAATACAAAAGATACTTGACAAATTATTAGCATACATTTGTGGGAGTCTGGTGCCTAAACAAGATATGATCCAGTATTCCCGTCGATCGCGTCACACTGAATGCGCAAGCACTTTAAAAATAGCCAATTGTCGTTCATTGTGGCGTTCTAAGGACTATGTTCAGCAGTGTGCGTCTTCAGGCTGTTGATGATGATAGATCCTATATCCAGCTTAGGTACTATCGCGGATACGAACAGTGTACCAGTTTTCAATCAAAATCGTTTGAACAACGTTACGTGCTCTTAACGTGCACGTATTTTGGGCCGGCTCGCGCAAGCGATTGTCACCCTAATGGTGATACACCGCTTGTGACCGCTAGAGTGCATTCCAGTGTGAGAAAGGATCGAATTATTGATTTGAAATTGGTATAATTTGATTCTTTGCAGTATTTGTGAACTAGTTGTTGAATTTGTTGTTGTTGTCTTTGTAGTTTGTGAAAGTGCCTTCAGTCCGGACTAAACGATTTGCCTCTTCGTTTATAATATGGGCAGCTAAGGATTGGAACAGTTTGCCTGCGTTGGTTTTCCTGCCCGATTATAATGTGCGTGTCTTCATGACTAGAGTGAATTCAAGGCTTTTAATAAGCTAGTGTGTTTTACCATCCTCGATTGCGTCCTCGCTTTCCATCAGGTGGGTCTGCAGTCAAGCACAGCTTATGTTGAATAAAAAAAAATAGTTCATAATTTGGCTTTAGCGTCTGTGGCGCAACAGGAAGCCGATTGCTTTACGAATTGAAGGTTGCGGATTCCAATCCTGTGGGAAGCAATAGCTTTGTGTAGGTGCAGTTGCTACTGGTTAAGAAAATATAGTCTGATCATCTGTTTGGCTGCCGTCTTCCACCTGAACGCGTCCTTGACTACGTTAACCTTACAATTTCCTCGTCGTGGGTTGATTTGTTGAGATAGTTGCGTGTTATTCCCAGCTTCCTGCAGCTGTGCACGGTGCTGGAGGCCAGTCAGCCGGCGCTGGGGTACCGCACGTACACGATGGACTGCAGCAGCCTGGAACAGGTGTTCTTCAATATCTGCCAACAGGCAGACGCGCCTCAGAACGGTATTGAGTATGGTGAGTATAATACTGTTTGATATTACATCACTGTCCCAGATTTTAATAGCATTATCTATGGTTTATCCATGATGAATTTACAATAACCCTGTGCCCAATGACGGCTATTTACGGGACTCATGCGCAAGATTACCTGCTTCTAGACGGATTAAGCTGTGTGTTGTCCGTTAGTCAGTGTTTTAGTAGACTAGTGACTCGCCGCGGAATTGTTCCGACTTATTTATGGTTTTTAACGTTCATGTTTTTGTACATATAAATCTTCTGAAAGAAGTTTTATTAAGACTAGGGTAAGCGACGCGCTCATTGTTGTTATATACCTTTCTATTAATAGAGGTTGAGTTTCGGTCCTCGACGGAGGACTACGTGAGTTTTTAAGGACGTATGCGTGTTTGGCGTTCGGCCATATATTTTGTATAGTTTAGATCAGACAGTTAGAGATAGCGACCGCATAGTTAATAACCAATTAAAAGCAACTACCTCAAAACATACTTCTCTCCTCAGTACCAGAAGACATTCCATCCAAGAGTGCGTCCAGTTCCAGTATCAAAACTGACCGGACTGCCCAGGAGCTGGTGCCTGCTGATGGGCCGCTGCGAGGGACGCTCTGGCAGCAGTTCCTGGCTCTGATGCACGCGAGATACTTGCATCACATAAGGAACAGGTGAGTGAACTATGGATTTCAAGAGAAGTAATGGGGTTCTCTGGCAGCAATTGTTACAAAATTTACAAAAGATTAGCGTTGTGTTCTTGCTACGAGTAAAGTAAGAAGAGTGAAGAATACCACATACCCCGTTGGGCCCCCGCCCCACAGGGTATCGAAGACCTTTTGAAGGTTGCCTCCGCGAGAACAAAGCATATTAATTTGCTCTCATTATACACAATCTCTGGAAGATTGAAATTTTAACTAACATATAAGTACATATACCTACCCAAATGTGATCAGATGGTTTTTAGATGAGACGTTAAATATAACACTTAATCTTGTTGTATAACTGCAGGTGGCTGCTGTTCATGCTGGTGGTACTCCCGACCATCTTCATCGTGGTCGCCATGGCGTTCTCCATGCTGCGGCCGCCGGCGGACAACGAGGTGTCGCTCAAGCTGGATGACAACTTGTATGGAGGCTCTACGGAATTTATTGCGTAAGTATGTCATTTTAGCTTCATAGCAACATGTAGAAGCATAGTGGGTATGCCCGCCTAAAATGCTAACAGAGTATAAATTATTAATTGGCATTCCTATGTCGGAATAATCCGATTTTAAGAACTTCATTAGTGAAAACAACGTAAAGTTAAGTACCTAAGTGTGGCAGTGAATGTTTTTATTGGTCAATTTCAAAGTCAATGTGTTTAAAAGTATTGTGTGACTATACTAAGAAGTTATAATAAAGTTTCCATTCAGGCCCCGTCCTTCGGTATATTCCGAGCATGTGGATACATCGTTTGCTACACAAGTCATGGAGTACATTCAGATGAACAAACATGCTACCAACTGGACTACTCAGGTAATCTTATTTATATACCGGAATATTCAATATATTTTCGTTATTTTATGCTTTTTAGATAATTTACTTTGAAGTCGTTTTTTTTAAATGGTTTATTTAAATAGTTTTTCTCAACCTTGAGCGCTCAGGCGTCATAATATGGCAGGAGTTTTTAAGAGTGATTAAGAAAACAGGACGACGGGCAGCAGCGTCTTTCTATTGGATTACCTACCACCTATACTGCGATCCCCAACACGTCTGAAAAATGTGTATTTACATAATATTTCCTATATCCATGGCAGTTTAAGTGAAATACTAAAAATTGTATTTGATTCACAGGATACCCCGAGCTGTAAATGCTTAGAAACCCACCAAAAATGCGACATACCACAGAACCAGACGACGAGCCGACCGCAAATGCTGGTGCTACCTGACGTGAATACACTCAACCAGTGGCTGATCAATACTCAGGATATTTATATAGAAAAAAGGTAATTTTAGTTATTAATAATTGAGGCACTGGATAAACTCTATTGCATCATAAAACTTAGTAAAAAGACTAGCTGTTCGCTTGATGGTAATCATGTTGCTTACCATCAGGCTGCCTGCCCATAGACAGCTGCAATACACTACTTCTCGTGACATTAAGTCTCTCTACTCCTCGTGTCTCGGTACTTTCACCAGCTACAAAGACCTTTGTACCGGGATACTCAGAAGACTTACTCACTACTATCTGATGTCTCATGTGACCAGTGGCAACGGCTGTGCAATGTCCATGGGCCGGCGTGTAGCTTACCATCAGCTCAAATATTACTCCCCTTTCCGGCTCGCATTTGAGAGAGATCACAGCCTCAAAATACGTAATCTGAAACCTGATTTCTTACTGAATTCTCACTAGATATGGAGGTTTCACGTCAGCCCTGAAGAACAACCTGACTAACCTGGTCGCGTGGTACAACAACAAGGGCCACCACGCCATGCCCTCGTACCTGAACTCCCTCAACAACGCCATCTTGCGGATGGTGGCGGGAACTCCTGACGCCGGCATCGTCACTTACACACACCCGCTGAAGATCAGCAAGGAACAGATCAGCAAGGCCACTGTGTAAGTACAATATTTAACGCGACCAGAGCAGACGCAGGGCTCAACTCGTACTTCCATTTGGGAGGAAGCACACTCTTTGTCTTGTAGCAGCGGTCTAGCCTGTACATTCTGGATCCAACAAGGCCTATGATCAGCAGTGGACGTCTGTCGGCTGCTGATAACACTTCCAACATATAACATTCTCATTTTCCCGACATTTCGAATGCTTTGCTGCACCTATGGTTACGGGAGGGGTGATGTGTTAAACCACGTCATGATGCGTATTCACTTTGCGCTTAAAGATGATAGAATTATGTCATGCACCTCCAAAATTCGCAAGCTCCAAAATGCATCCTGTAAAATACTGAAAGCTTTAGGCAAAATTAGTCTCGAATTCACTAAACCAGGGTCACCAATTAGGTAGCCTCTTAACACGCCTCTTCATCTAGCAGCCTCGGACAGGCTGCTAGATGGCATTTTGGCACCACATACGGATATGAATTAAACGGTTGTAGCCTCTGTGGCGCAGTGGGAAACCGCTTGCTTTGCAAACCGGAGGTCGCGGGTTCGAATCCCGCGGGGGTAACAACTTTGTGTAGTTCCTGACTGGCTAGGATAATGCAGGCCGATCACTTGATTGACTGTAAAGTAAGACAATTATGATGTTGCGTCGAATGGGCATGTAAAAAGTCGGTCCTGCGCCTGCCCTCTCCCCAGGTCGTGTCAGTCTTCCGAGGATTATGAGAGGTATAAAGGAAGAGAGAGTGCACTTGTGTCTACGCAAGCACTTGTGCACTATAATATCTCCCGCGTAGTATTGGCCGCTGTGGTCGTATCGGTTAGGAGGTCATTATTGGTAATTTGGTATGGATTGAAAGTTTCGTTTTCTTGCAGTTACCAGCACGTGGCGGACGCAGGCATATCGGGTCTGGTGCTGATAGCGTACTGCCTCATCAGCGCCGGGTCCGCCATCCACCTGGTGGGCGCCCGCCGCAGCCAGGAGAAGAGGCTGCAACTCCTGTGCGGAGTCAGCCCGGCCTTGTACTGGACCACTGCACTCGTCTGGGATTTGATCGTGAGTAGTTTTGTCCGTTTTATCTTAGTTAAAAGACAATAGGCTTTTAGCGAAGCGACGGCGATAGTAAAGGGAGGATCCTCCGACCGAGCGAGGTCAGGGCCGAAGCCCTCGACAGATGTTGTCGGGATGAAGTATATATGTTCCAAGTTTGAGAAACTTCGTTTGCGCGATTCACGATCGGAGTGGCGCCATCTATCTTCTTGCATGTGGTAGTACTCGCATTGCATCGCCATATCATATACCACATGTGGCGTCATCTAGATATGTCGAGTCGCCACAGGCTTAAACGTATGGATGCTGGTTTGGGGACCAATGACAACCAAAAACAAACTAAACATCGTCATAACTTTTTTGTACAGCAATTTTGCCATTACAGATCGTCTCCATCCAAAGATCGCCTGGAAGAGATCACTTCTAGTGATAAGGCCCGCCCATTGCACATTTGCTGTATTTTTCTTGGGAAGCCTTCGTTCAACAATGGACATCTTTTGGCTGCTAATGATATATATATTTAATGAAAACGTATTTTTGGTTGATATCGGTCACGTAGACTGTTTTGTCTATTCTTCCTTTACGTTATTCTATCAGATGTCACCATACCTGATGTTTTGTAGGTGATGGCAATAAACACGGGGGTCACGGCTATAGTGATGGTGGCCTTCGGATTCCCGGTTTTTGTGGAGAGGAACAACCTTCCAGCCATCTGCATCATGTTCATGTTATATGGGTGAGTACAAGTGAGGTTTTCACTGACGGTCGCAAAACTTCACTTCCCTTGTACAGGTCCCTTGTTCAATTTCAGATAGAAGAGCAATTTCAGATATTCTGTACCTCGCAGCAGTGTGTTGTCATACTCATACGTATATATTGGTGTAATGCACTGCAGCTGGTGAAGTTTCTGGGCTCCGGAGAATTAGTAGCTAATATCTCCATCGGCAAGCGGCACTAGAGACATTAGTTATTAAGTCACAGCAAGTAGATAGGCGTACACAGGCTACCTGTTTGTAGATAGGCGTGTTATTTACCAGGCGAACCTACCTTCAGCTTGTCACATCACTGAACTTTTAAAAAGACTGTCTAAAACTGGAGTTCAGGAGATTATTGTAGTTTGGATCTAGACGCTGTCCTGCTTTACAGTAAGCTATGCTATGCTAACAATACTCTCTCTGAGCAATCGCTTCGATAGCAGCAGAAGACCGAATCTCAACTGCACAGAGTTCTATTCGTTGTTAGTAGTAAGATTCCAGCACTATGAGAGGTCTGTGCAGGGGCTGAGGAACTACTGCCCCATAGTCTAACAACTCAGGATTACCTCGAAACAGGTCCTTGTATTAATAAACTGGTGTGCTTACTACCCCGGCTCTATCACCACCATCAGGCGGAATCGTGATGAAACAACAAAGTAAAAAAGGTCCCTTGTTTAATGCTGCCTTTAAACTTCTTCCTATGCTGGCAACAGTTTCGCGTGCGGGGCGTTCATCCACGTGGCGGAGAAGCTGTTCTCGGAGGCCAGCATCGCCAACATGGTGCTGTTCTGCGGGAACGCCTTCGTGGGCCTCTCCTGCCTCGCGATACTGCTCATCTTGGACATCATCTCCGAGTCCGATGTGAGTTGACACCACAATATACCCTATTGAGATTAAAAACGTACCTACTCCGGCTACATCTTAAAAGCTACCCTGGAAAACCCAATTCAATGTTGGTTCAGCACTGCTTTTGACGAATGATTTGAAACAATTCGATTGGACGTCAGTTCCGCTAATTTGGAATTGACTTGGATTAAAATTAGTATCCAGAATAGAATAGGCCAGCAGCAGGTGTAGTATTGGGAAAGGATGAGTATCTTTTGGAGCTCAAAGCAACAGATGTTGCAATATGAATGCATGTTTAACATTGGCCCTTGGAACTATGTCTATGTGAGTCCAGATGATCACAAATTCCCGTCACATACACACACCTTGTGTGGATGGAACAAATGTTTTATTTTTCAAACGTTGCATTAAGAGAAGAGGCAAAGGTTTCTTCAGTAAAAATACTACTATTCTTCTCAAGAGGTTGTCCACGGAGGTACCACCGCAGTGTCAGATATTATGCCGTCAAGCACCAAAGTGTTCTGGTGTTTGGAACACTATAGTTGAAGAAATAACTGGGGTCACGAGACTTAATAACCAAACTTCTCAGCTGATGAGTGAGCTGATGAGTCGTTTATGTTTCACTAATCTCGTATACTTACCAAATTTTGAATTAGTATATTTTTTTAGGCCACAGACAACGCCCGATATGTTCTACATAAGATCTTCATGTTGGCGCCACAGTTCGCCCTCGGAGACGGCCTGCTCGAAATAGCCAAGAACACAATACAGGCAGAGGCTAGTATATATTTACTACCATTTAATTATCCATTATACTCATATCAAACAATCATCCATTCTAGTCGTAAAAAATACTACTGTACTGTGCTGTAATAGCTCCCATAAGCCCTTTGCATATTTTTCGAGTGTAGAGTGTTTGAATGTGCCTGAATTCCGCAGTGCTTGAAGACTAAGGTTTTTAACCAGTGTATGTTGCCATTGATGACTTTGGCACAGAGACGTGGTCCTTTACTTCTCTGAGGCCAGAAGTTAAGGCTGGCTTTAGAAAAGTTCAGAATCACACAACGTGCGTGAACGGAGCTATGCTCAGAGTTTCTTTGCGCGATAAACTCCGGAACGAGGAGATTCGGTGAATAATAATAATAATAATAAATACACTTTATTGTACACCAAAAGTTACATGTAAATTTAACAATACGTTGTAGATATCAATGTACAAAGGCGGCCTTATCGCTAAAAAGCAATCTCTTCCAGGCAACCCAATAATTAAAGTCACTGACATAGCTCTCAGAATCTGCAAGTTGAAGTGGCAATGGGCAGGCCACAGCGCTCGAAGAACCGATAACCGTTGGAAAGAAAGATTCTCGAGTGGCGACCACGAACCGGAAGTCGTAGCGTACGCAGGCCTCCCACAAGGTGGACTGACGACAATGCGCGCGTCGCAGGCAACCGGTGGATGCAAACTGATGATCGCGTTCGAATGTCTCATTAAGACATTTAGAGAGGTGTTGGCTACCCCTTTAGCACCCATCAAAAAAACTAATATTCTTTTTCTATTTAGGTACTAAACCGTTTTGGTATGGATACGTACAAGGACCCACTCGGCTCTGAACTAGTGATGTACCATTACATATACCTGCTCGTTGTCGGGACATCACTATTCCTATTAAACTTGGCTATCGAGTACGATTGCTTCGAAATAATACTTGCAAGGTAAGTTCTGCTATACACTGCATACCGCGATTATTTCTTTTAAAAAAATTGGTTGTTTATGTTATCCCGCCTACGTCGTCTTGGTCTACCCCGTTTTCGTTGACCGTTGTGGTGGTCCAGAACGTGGCATTTCTACATCCATCACCTGTTTACACTTTTAACTCGATCAACGTTAAATCAATATGTTCTCTCGTTCAGGGTCTTAGAGTGTGGGATAATAAAATATATTTCACAGGTTCCGATCAGACCGAATCCCCCCGCGCGCTAGTGGGGAGATGGAACCACTGGATGTGAGTGAAGAGAAGCGAAGAGTGAGAGCAGCGAGGCACCAGCCTCTCAGGGTTAACACCATTGGAAATATCAATAGAGGTAACTTTGACTATCATAAAGTTCTACTGTTCTCTCTGCCGCACAATTCCTGTCTCAGTGCAGTCTGCCTGCAATCCTGCCTGATCGTAAGCAGTGATGAATTTCAAGACTGTAAATCAAACTAGCTTATTTTAAGTCTATTCACTCTTAAAGACGGGGTGTCTAATTTATAATATTTTTTTTTTATTGGTTTGCATGCGTAGGGCTTACGGTTATTAAATAACCGTAAGCCCTACGCATGCAAACAATTAGAACCTCGCTTATACCTTTTTAATACTTATTAAAACAAGATACGTAGGTAAAGGACCTACAACCTCAAGGACCTTCTGTAGAGCCCTAGCTACATTACTTTCACCAGGAACTCTTGCATCTTCAGTTAGGCGATGCTCCTTCCCCAGTTGACTTCCTCCAATGTCGTGCAGGGATCCCTTCAGTGTCTCAATATTCACTTGCTTTATTGAGTGCAAAAACGTTTCAGCACTTATTTGTTTTTAGGTTTCGTCCTCACGGAGTGCAAAAAGGATTCCATTCAGCGTATAGTAGCACCAACCACCGATGCAGCTCAATGCGTGGAGCTGTCCAAGTCATACCCGGTGCTAGTGGGCCAGAGGATCGCCCTAAGAGAATTAACATTGGGCATACCTCCTGGACAGGTAATCTTTTATTTCAGTGTCTGAACACAGCCGTGGATACTTGGAATTAAAAACTAAGAGTTTCTATTCCGTTACAAGCCATACAAGTCGCCGAATCAAATACGGCTCGAAGGACCACCTAGAAGCTTTTTGAAATAATAATAATAATTTTGTTCATGGTATTATTTGTTTTAAAATTAATTTCCTAAACAAACTATCAGAAAAATAAATAAGTTTTTATTTCTATTGATGCAGTGCACAGCATTACTGGGCCAGAATGGAGCGGGCAAGTCGACGACATTCTCAATGTTGACGGGCGAGGTGAGGCCCACCGCTGGGCAAATGTATCTGAACAATCAACTCGTCAACTCGAGACAACTGTGCAAAGGCCTTATCAGTGAGTATAGATAGATAAGCATTGTATGAAGATTAAGATTGCTTAGAAGATCTATGACCAAATCCTATACGTACTTTAGAGAGTTAAAAGGGGTTATTGTGTTGGTAGAAAGGAATAAACCTGCTGATCGAGAGATCTTCTGACAAGTTAAAAGTCGTGGTATCGCCAGGAATAATATCCCACCCGATAAGTCTTCCTCGCAAACTTCAGAGCAAGCACATTCCTAGTTTTTTTAGTTAGAGTTGTGACGAGCTAATGGTTTACCTGACGATAAATGAAACGCCAGCCCGTAGTTGCAATGAACTGTCACTGTCACCTAAGATATTCGTATCTTGAACACTCTTCTAACTATTCTGCCCTTTGGTGGTTTATGCTAGGACGGTCCCCTGCCTAAGAGAGGTAGTAATAATATATTTGTTTGCCCACAGGTTATTGTCCACAAAGCGACGCCATAGATCCGCTGCTGACTGTTAAGGAGACTTTGGCATTCTACTGCAGATTAAGAGGCATCAGTGATCAAGACGAGGTAACTCCATCTAACTAGCAAGGGCCGGCTCACAAAGTCATCTAGTTGGCCCTGAGCCCTGAGCCATTTGTAGGAATTCCCAATGGAACATACTACCAAGCATTATATGCGAACGGTAGGAAGGAGCAAACGAAAGAATCGAGGGAAGCAATTGGCCTGAATCACTGTAAAACTTTCGCCAGCACAAGGGTGAACTGTGGGCTTAAATTATTAAACCTAACTAAACAGATCATAAATCAGGCACCTAATGGGTGCACTGCCCGTACATTGCATTGCCTTCTGGCACCAACGAGCACCTACACAGAATGAGGCTAAGTACCGTAGATACTTGCAGGTTCTGTGAAGATGAAAAAGAGTCGATGTTACACATACTGTGTGGCTGCGACGCTCTTGCAGGACGTAGATTGAGTGCATCTGGGCTGGTAGGCTACAGCCTATCCTACAGCAGATGATTATGTACAGCTCCAAGCTGGCGCAATCGTAGGGTACCTTAAGGAACTCTTCGATAAGTCAGCAACAGAGTAAGGGTAAGAGCAGCCACAATGGATCCAGGTGGGTCGAAGTGCGTTCCGGTGGTTACCGGGCACAATTAATAGCCACCAACAATAGAAATAGAAGAACTCCAACTCATCACAATTCACGTCTGATCCCGCCACTGATTTTCACTGCTGTGACAATATTCTAGTTATCCAAACATAAACATACAAACCTGTTGTTGTAGTAGTTAGATACCCGGATTGCTACTCAAATTGTCGTTACAGGGTTCAAATATGCACTCCACTGGGTAGTAGGGTAGGTTTCTGGTTTTTTGCACAAGAGACTTACCACTTGGTAAGTGCAGTATCAGTTGTATGGTTGCTATTAGCACAGGCTTAGCCTAGAATGGGATTCTGTGTGCGGGTTGCAACAATATTATTAGTTTTAAATAAGTATGTATGTACTGTTTCTATTTTTAGCTTATGTAGCTTCTTTTCAATATGATGCTATTTAAAAAAAAACTATAGAAGGAAACGACGTTTAAAATTATATCAAACCTTAAGATTTAGGATTAACATCTTAGGTTCTTAGATAACTATCTTATTAAATAGGATAATCGCTAGTTTACATTCGCCATAGAAATCTTAATCCTAATGACTCTATTTTCGGTTGGGTTTGATTAAGAGAAGTATATAAAACAAATAGCTCTCGGTATCTTTATCGATCTTAAAAAAGCATTTGACACCATCAGTCATGAACTGCTGCTTGCTAAACTAACGAAATTGGGGATTACAGGGATGGCACATGATATTTTAAAGTCCTATTTAACAAATCGGTGTCAAATCACAAAGATAGGGGAATTTCAAAGTAACCCGAAATTTGTTGAGTTTGGAGTCCCTCAAGGGTCCATTTTGGGTCCTTTATTATTCCTTATATATATTAATGATGTACACAAGATTGGACTCAGAGGTGATATAACATTATATGCTGACGACACGTGCCTATTTTACTTTGGACATTCGATCACTACTATCATAGATCAAGCACAGTATGACTTAAATTTGCTTAATGCCTGGTTCCAATCTAATCTTCAACAATAAACACTTCTAAAACTAACTACATGATATTTGCAGCGAAAAACAAGAAAATAGATAGTAATTACGCTCCTCTTATGATAAATAATAATCCAATTAGTAAAGTAGAGCAAGAAAAATACTTAGGATTAATCTTAGATACGCGGATGACGTGGACTCCACACATTAAAAAAATTAAGTCCAAGCTTACTTCTCTTACAGGGGTATTGCGAGGTATCGTACGCTGTTTTCCGCCTCAAGTGCGTTATAACATTTACAATGCACTCATTAAACCGCATATAGACTACCTAGTTGAGATATGGGGCTCAGCAGCTAAGACTAATTTGGCATTACTACAAACAGCACAAAATAAACTAATATAATGTTTTACCTGAAAATAAAACAGTTATTATATGTTTGAACCTTATTCGAGACCTATAGAGTGAGACAGCACTACTTCCGATCGGTAGACACGCCCCTTCCTACCCCCTCTCCGCGTCCCTCTCCGACTGTGGACGCGGGTGGGGGCCATTGCTTGCCAGCGCAGCTTGGCTCTAGGCGATTTTGTTCCTCACATTGTATCTCACTTTTGGTGTCCTTTGATGATGAGGCACCAGGCAGAAATTAAAGTATAGGTCTCGAATAAGGTTCAAACATATAATAACTGTTTTATTTTCAGGTAAAACATTATATTATATGCCTGGAACCGTTATTCGAGACCTATAGAGTGAGACGTGTTTGGTATCGCCTGGTGGCAAGCTGAAGTTTATAATATGCCAATGTGTGATAGCTTAAAAATTATCTGGAAAATACACAATGAAATTGAAAATACACAATTATTTTCATAAATGTAAAATGAAATAATAAATGTGATAAGTTATATGAGAATAATAAAACATATAATATACCGTATAAGTATATATCTAAGCAATCAGCTGTATGTGTGTTACACATAATACATAACTATTTTCTATTGTTGATCACAATTAGATACCCTGAAAGGTGCATAACAAATTGTTTTTAGTGTTAGGCTTACGCCAGTTACCTCTAGCCATAATATCATCTATACTATTAATTCTCATGCCAGTTAAGCGAGACGCAGCATTCACGATGGCTTGTTTCAACCGAGACCTGACCCAGCCACCAATTGATAGCTCATGACGCCGCTGGTCTCGCTGCATCGTTATTAGATAAATAATGGCGATGGCTAGCTGAAACACATTAATTTTCCTATCCACTTAATAGGGCATAAAGAGTTAGAATAGTCTTAAGCCAACAGTGAGGACTCTCTTTGAACACAATTATCTGTACTGAAGCCAAACAACAAGGTTAATAATAATGTGGTCTACATTATCTTCATAATAAATGTTGGGAATATGTAACAATGTCAGCATAGGCATCCAGCGGCTGGATGAGACGAATAATATCAAAGCTGTATACATCGACAAACTTATCTGTGGTGGTGGAAATAGAATCTAACATAATTCTCTTGAAAATTTTGATTCTTCTTCTATTAAAAGAAAAAAAAAAGAAAATATACGGTTTTCATCAATTGTTATTGATGATTTCTCCAGTTTCAAGCAATTAAATAGCAATTGTAAAATAAATTGCAGTACGGAAAATTTTCGTTCACGGTCGTTACCACCAAGATGACGGCCGCGAACCAAATCCAAAAATTACGATTATTTTGAAGTATTTGCATAAATCTTAGTGACAGTGACACTGACAACTCACAGATAAGTTCAGTAAACTATACGCAGAGATCCTTCAAAAAGAGAATAGTTTGTAGGATGGTTAGGGTTAAGCCATTCTACTACTGTTCTTGCATCCCTTATTTTAGGTATAACTGACCCTACATTTGCAAGTGATATTGCTTTCTACCAGTTTCAGCATTCTCTGAAAAATAGCTTTATCTTGATAGAGATAGCAGACTTCTGCAATAAAATGGAACTGTATAACAATCCTAAAAAGGTTTACTAAATACTTTAAAAATTAAACTGCTGTAGGTATTATTGACCTAGTATTATTTGCACTAACACCAGTGTCGCCATTTTGACTACAAACAGGTGTAAATTCGTTTAGTGGATGGCATCCAACTAAAGTAAATAAACCGCGTTATCTGATCTCCCCACTAAGAGCTTTCCTACCCTTCACTAGTTATACCTTAACTTGAATTTGGTCGACGTGGTACGGTAGTTACTGGGTGGATACACGGACCCAGCCAGCAGCTGGTGTAGAGGATTGGTTATTCTAAATGGTACACTCACCACTTTCCGCTCGAGGTCCGGGCGCCAGAACACCTTGTGCCACCGTGGTGCTATTATTATATACACACCTGTGCAGACATTGAGTTGAGATATGACAGAACGCGTGGCATTAGAAGTGGGGGTGGACGAGCCTGGTGTGGATCGCCACACCAGGCCCGTCCACCTTCTGCTGAAAGTATCGTGAGATTCTACACTCGAGTCGTTGCAGTGTCATGACACCTAGCACGTAAGGAAGTGCCCGGCGTTTTGAGGTGAAAAGTCAACCACAGGCGTGCCCAAATGATTGAATACGGCTTAGTACGCCTTCTGAGTTAGCCACCACTGTCCGGGAGGCTTTTGCCTCTACATTGGGTCTGCGTCTGCGTTGGATTGACCCGGGATGAGTTGTGGTATCACATTTATCTTGTGCTAGTCAAGAACCTAGTAAAGATCCTGGATCAATTAGCAAAAGTTGCTTGAAAAAAAACCCCCCTCGTTCCCCATGCAACAGAGTACGCTCTGTTACAAGTAAGAATCCGAGGGGGGTCCACAGTACACTCCAGTACGGTATACTACAGTACACTCTTGTTGTCCGACTGAATACGGACTAATGAGCATCACAACGGATGTCTGTAATATAGGTTACCTTGTATAATTGCCCAATTTCCTTCAGATTGCCGTGCTAACTGTATTGCTCCGAAGTCCAGGCTCCGCTGATCGACATACTGTATATAAAAGCTCCCCAACCCGTTGCTGATGCGCATGTAGTTAGGTACTATTTTACGGGGACCATATGGGTAGCTGTGCTACCTGAGAGTGCGTTCAGCCACAATAACCAGTTTATCAAGGCCTCTGGATTGCGAGAGTGCTTTAGAAATGTAAATCTCTCGGTAAGCTGCAGCATTGGGAATAACGTAAGGCCAAAATTTAGTAGCCTTAACAGTCCAAGTGACCTTGAGGCTACACTGGTTCGACTATGACCGGGCGAACCATAGTAAAAACCTTTGTTTACATGTCGGGTAGACATTTGAATTCACATTGAGACTCCGAGTAGACTATCGGATCAGGAGTCGGAGTCTCAATCGGATCAGGGTTAGGATAGACTTAAGAGTTGATCATCCAGCCCAAAGTTGTAAGCAGACTTATGGCTTCCGCAGCCTGGTCTTTCAATACCTGGAGGATCTGATGTGCGATCAGGAAATCGTCCAGGTACCAGGTATTACAAGCCCTTGTCACCGAGTACTTGTGCCACCGAGTTCGAGATTGTTGCGAACGTTTTGGGTGCTGATGACGGGCTGAAAGCCAGACAGGTCATCATAAGTAACTCCGGTTTAGAGTCTTACAGATTGGTAAAGAACTCTGAGAAAGGCATGGTGTTTCCGAGCAAGAGCAATGTGCAGATAAAGTTGTGTCAGATCTATTTAGAAGACCAAATAGTTTGCCTTTACAAAAATCTGGTCTGTGCTGCTTGAATTTGAAAGTAACTAATCGATCGTTCAGATGTTTTCAATTGACGGCTACGCAAGGTCCTACGGTCTAAGACTTAAAACACGTTTTAGAATGCCTGTCTTTTCCGACATTTACAAATTGGAGTTTTATACTGAACTATTCTTTTGGGTTTAGCCGTGGGCCCCCACCCAAAACTCACAAAAAGGAATTAGAAACCCGGTCGGTTCACAAAATCATTCAATCGCCCTCCGTAAAAAGGTTCTAGTAAATGGAAATTTATGAAAACGATTTGAAGAAAGAAAAGAAAAAAATTATATATATATGGCTTACTTGACTGGACAGCATGTCCAACCTTCGATGATCGCCGACCGCCGATTCGCTCGATGAGGATGATGAGGCGAGAGGGCTGGAACATTACCACCCGGCCTGCTCTGCGATTTCTCTAAAGACTTACTAAAACACAAACTTAAATATTATATTATGAATAATATATATTTTTTCTTTTATTTTAATTTTAATAATATAATAAATCAAAATAAAAGAAATTAACGAACAGCTAAGCTGTTAACTGAAAGGGGTGTTACTGCACCGAAAGTTAATGCCAATGTGAGGAACAAAATCGCCTAGAGCCAAGCTGCGCTGGCAAGCAATGGCCCCCACCCGCGTCCACAGTCGGAGAGGGACGCGGAGAGGGGGTAGGAAGGGGCGTGTCTACCGATCGGAAGTAGTGCTGTCTCACTCTATAGGTCTCGAATAACGGTTCCAGGCATATAATAAAAGTATTATTTCACTATGACTTTTTCACACCGACAAAAGAACTTTACATAAATTGCAAGCTAATGAGTATATTACAAACCTATGTATACCAGACATGTATACTTATACGTAAAATATTACACAAAGATATAAACACAAAAATTTTCTTTTCCAAAAAACCACAGAAACACAAAATGAAACTAAGGCGCGTAAATGACATATGGTTATACTCACCAAGAACTAACTACGGAAAAAAAAGCATTATGTATGAGGGTTCCCAATTGTACAATAAATTACCTAAGGATATTAAAGAATCCAAATCTATGGCAATGTTTAAAAAACTTCTTAAGTATCACGTAATGAAAAGTATACAAGTATGAGCCACTTCTAGATACGATACATCTTTGTTACTTGCTATCTGCGCCCGAGTCTGTGTCGAACTAACTATTATTTTGTACCCTCAATCGAGTGAATGTCAAGGCATGTACCCAACAAATATTATATTTTTTATTTAATTATATTCTCATGTAAGTGAATATTATTCTTATGAGAAATAAATGATCTTAAATGATCTTAAACCTGATATAAAATTTCCTTTTCTAGGTGATAAGAAGAACTATAGAAATCTTCGATCTGACGAGGTATGCGGATGTGTACAACGGCACTCTGAGCGGAGGAAACAAGAGGAAGCTGTGCACAGCTATCGCGTTCATGGCGAGGACACCCCTAGTGCTCCTGGACGAACCGACAAGGTAAATTAAATGTTTGATTTGGGAATTTATCTATTTGAGTGGTTTCCGTAGTATAGGTTAAATAGAACTCAAGCAGTTCTGTTGAATGGATTGAAATCGGATTGGGCTAACACAACATTAGGTGTACCTCAAGGATCATTGTTGGGTCCTGTCCTTTTTATATTATATCAAAGATATTATGATATCTGTTTCAAAAGTTCTTTTATATGCAATTGAGCTGTGGATCTATTGTTTATTTCTGATACAAAAGCAGTTTATCGTCTTATTGTCCGAATGCCCCAGTAGGAGGGCTATGTTTTTGAGAGTACGTATGTATGTATATTTCTTTGGCATAACGGCTTGATGAATTTCTACTTCTAATATGTGGTTAGATATGTCTTAATTGTAGGAGTGCTTTTTACAAAAAAAGTAATAATGACGACATTATGATTCAGCTGCCATTTTGTATTTATTTACTTTTAAAAATCATTAATGAAAGAGCATAACGAGACGAGTTGAAATAATATAACATGTGTTTACGTTTTATGTATGTATAATTTGATTTAAGAGTAAGTCCATTCTGTCTGTTCGTAGTCGGGATTTTTGTGCTTTAATATTTTTTTTCATCTATCTTCTTCGGAAGTTTTAATTTTCATAGGTGGAAAATTTCGTTTTCATATACAGGGTGGAAAGTATTTTTTTATTGTTAGGATTAGTCACGGAGTCGAAGATAATTGAGTTACCCAATATGATGTAACTAACCAAACAAGAAACGCAGGTTTCTCAGAAAGTTTCAAACATAAATATTCCCTTTAAAACATTATGTAGCGTGTATGCTACAGTTTAAAATGTTAATTAGGAGAGAGAGGATATAATGAAAAAAACCATCGGGCGCTGTTTTGACACTAATTCACTGCAATAAAATTGTACCTAATGAAACCTAATTAATTTAGCTGAACGTTGTGCGTAATAATGCTGACAATTCAGACCTTACAAAGGTGTGAATTGTCAGATACCTCGACACCTCGTACACATTACATTTGTCTTTTTCAAATTGTTCTAATATAACTTTAATTTTTAACAGATTTTTCTTAATATATCCGATTTATAAAAAGTAGAGCGCTTAACTCGAGTGAAATTACTCATTTCACCCTCGAACCGTCGGCGCCTCGGATGAAATAGGTCACTTTCAACCCTCGATTATCAATCTACTGTTACGTGCCCTGACCTTGGTATCGTGTCGTGTGTATAGCGGTATGGACCCCGGGTCCCGCGCGTGCGTGTCGGCGGGCGTGCGCGGCGCGTGCGGCGCGGGGCGCGGCGTGCTGCTGGCCACGCACGCGCTGCACGACGCGCGCCGCCTGGCCGCGCGGGCCGCCTTGCTGCGCGCGGGACGACTGGTCGCGCTCGCCTCGCTGGAGGACTGCCTGCACAGGTGCGTCTCTTGAGTTGCTCTCCACGCAACCATACAACTGCTGGCCGCGCGGGCCGCCTTGCTGCGCGCGGGACGACTGGTCGCGCTCGCCTCGCTGGAGGACTGCCTGCACAGGTGCGTCTCTTGAGTTGCTCTCCACGCAACCATACAACTGCTGGCCGCGCGGGCCGCCTTGCTGCGCGCGGGACGACTGGTCGCGCTCGCCTCGCTGGAGGACTGCCTGCACAGGTGCGTCTCTTGAGTTGCTCTCCACGCAACCATACAACTGCTGGCCGCGCGGGCCGCCTTGCTGCGCGCGGGACGACTGGTCGCGCTCGCCTCGCTGGAGGACTGCCTGCACAGGTGCGTCTCTTGAGTTGCTCTCCACGCAACCATACAACTGCTGGCCGCGCGGGCCGCCTTGCTGCGCGCGGGACGACTGGTCGCGCTCGCCTCGCTGGAGGACTGCCTGCACAGGTGCGTCTCTTGAGTTGCTCTCCACGCAACCATACAACTGCTGGCCGCGCGGGCCGCCTTGCTGCGCGCGGGACGACTGGTCGCGCTCGCCTCGCTGGAGGACTGCCTGCACAGGTGCGTCTCTTGAGTTGCTCTCCACGCAACCATACAACTGCTGGCCGCGCGGGCCGCCTTGCTGCGCGCGGGACGACTGGTCGCGCTCGCCTCGCTGGAGGACTGCCTGCACAGGTGCGTCTCTTGAGTTGCTCTCCACGCAACCATACAACTGCTGGCCGCGCGGGCCGCCTTGCTGCGCGCGGGACGACTGGTCGCGCTCGCCTCGCTGGAGGACTGCCTGCACAGGTGCGTCTCTTGAGTTGCTCTCCACGCAACCATACAACTGCTGGCCGCGCGGGCCGCCTTGCTGCGCGCGGGACGACTGGTCGCGCTCGCCTCGCTGGAGGACTGCCTGCACAGGTGCGTCTCTTGAGTTGCTCTCCACGCAACCATACAACTGCTGGCCGCGCGGGCCGCCTTGCTGCGCGCGGGACGACTGGTCGCGCTCGCCTCGCTGGAGGACTGCCTGCACAGGTGCGTCTCTTGAGTTGCTCTCCACGCAACCATACAACTGCTGGCCGCGCGGGCCGCCTTGCTGCGCGCGGGACGACTGGTCGCGCTCGCCTCGCTGGAGGACTGCCTGCACAGGTGCGTCTCTTGAGTTGCTCTCCACGCAACCATACAACTGCTGGCCGCCCGGGCCGCCTTGCTGCGCGCGGGACGACTGGTCGCGCTCGCCTCGCTGGAGGACTGCCTGCACAGGTGCGTCTCTTGAGTTGCTCTCCACGCAACCATACAACTGCTGGCCGCGCGGGCCGCCTTGCTGCGCGCGGGACGACTGCCTGCACAGGTGCGTCTCTTGAGTTGCTCTCCACGCAACCATACAACTGCTGGCCGCGCGGGCCGCCTTGCTGCGCGCGGGACGACTCGTCGCGCTCGCCTCGCTGGAGGACTGCCTGCACAGGTGCGTCTCTTGAGTTGCTCTCCACGCAACCATACAACTGCTGGCCGCGCGGGCCGCCTTGCTGCGCGCGGGACGACTCGTCGCGCTCGCCTCGCTGAAGGACTGCCTGCACAGGTGCGTCTCTTGAGTTGCTCTCCACGCAACCATACAACTGCTGGCCGCGCGGGCCGCCTTGCTGCGCGCGGGACGACTCGTCGCGCTCGCCTCGCTGGAGGACTGCCTGCACAGGTGCGTCTCTTGAGTTGCTCTCCACGCAACCATACAACTGCTGGCCGCGCGGGCCGCCTTGCTGCGCGCGGGACGACTCGTCGCGCTCGCCTCGCTGAAGGACTGCCTGCACAGGTGCGTCTCTTGAGTTGCTCTCCACGCAACCATACAACTGCTGGCCGCGCGGGCCGCCTTGCTGCGCGCGGGACGACTCGTCGCGCTCGCCTCGCTGGAGGACTGCCTGCACAGGTGCGTCTCTTGAGTTGCTCTCCACGCAACCATACAACTGCTGGCCGCGCGGGCCGCCTTGCTGCGCGCGGGACGACTGCCTGCACAGGTGCGTCTCTTGAGTTGCTCTCCACGCAACCATACAACTGCTGGCCGCGCGGGCCGCCTTGCTGCGCGCGGGACGACTCGTCGCGCTCGCCTCGCTGGAGGACTGCCTGCACAGGTGCGTCTCTTGAGTTGCTCTCCACGCAACCATACAACTGCTGGCCGCGCGGGCCGCCTTGCTGCGCGCGGGACGACTCGTCGCGCTCGCCTCGCTGAAGGACTGCCTGCACAGGTGCGTCTCTTGAGTTGCTCTCCACGCAACCATACAACTGCTGGCCGCGCGGGCCGCCTTGCTGCGCGCGGGACGACTCGTCGCGCTCGCCTCGCTGGAGGACTGCCTGCACAGGTGCGTCTCTTGAGTTGCTCTCCACGCAACCATACAACTGCTGGCCGCGCGGGCCGCCTTGCTGCGCGCGGGACGACTCGTCGCGCTCGCCTCGCTGAAGGACTGCCTGCACAGGTGCGTCTCTTGAGTTGCTCTCCACGCAACCATACAACTGCTGGCCGCGCGGGCCGCCTTGCTGCGCGCGGGACGACTCGTCGCGCTCGCCTCGCTGGAGGACTGCCTGCACAGGTGCGTCTCTTGAGTTGCTCTCCACGCAACCATACAACTGCTGGCCGCGCGGGCCGCCTTGCTGCGCGCGGGACGACTCGTCGCGCTCGCCTCGCTGAAGGACTGCCTGCACAGGTGCGTCTCTTGAGTTGCTCTCCACGCAACCATACAACTGCTGGCCGCGCGGGCCGCCTTGCTGCGCGCGGGACGACTCGTCGCGCTCGCCTCGCTGGAGGACTGCCTGCACAGGTGCGTCTCTTGAGTTGCTCTCCACGCAACCATACAACTGCTGGCCGCGCGGGCCGCCTTGCTGCGCGCGGGACGACTCGTCGCGCTCGCCTCGCTGAAGGACTGCCTGCACAGGTGCGTCTCTTGAGTTGCTCTCCACGCAACCATACAACTGCTGGCCGCGCGGGCCGCCTTGCTGCGCGCGGGACGACTCGTCGCGCTCGCCTCGCTGGAGGACTGCCTGCACAGGTGCGTCTCTTGAGTTGCTCTCCACGCAACCATACAACTGCTGGCCGCGCGGGCCGCCTTGCTGCGCGCGGGACGACTGCCTGCACAGGTGCGTCTCTTGAGTTGCTCTCCACGCAACCATACAACTGCTGGCCGCGCGGGCCGCCTTGCTGCGCGCGGGACGACTCGTCGCGCTCGCCTCGCTGGAGGACTGCCTGCACAGGTGCGTCTCTTGAGTTGCTCTCCACGCAACCATACAACTGCTGGCCGCGCGGGCCGCCTTGCTGCGCGCGGGACGACTCGTCGCGCTCGCCTCGCTGAAGGACTGCCTGCACAGGTGCGTCTCTTGAGTTGCTCTCCACGCAACCATACAACTGCTGGCCGCGCGGGCCGCCTTGCTGCGCGCGGGACGACTCGTCGCGCTCGCCTCGCTGGAGGACTGCCTGCACAGGTGCGTCTCTTGAGTTGCTCTCCACGCAACCATACAACTGCTGGCCGCGCGGGCCGCCTTGCTGCGCGCGGGACGACTCGTCGCGCTCGCCTCGCTGAAGGACTGCCTGCACAGGTGCGTCTCTTGAGTTGCTCTCCACGCAACCATACAACTGCTGGCCGCGCGGGCCGCCTTGCTGCGCGCGGGACGACTCGTCGCGCTCGCCTCGCTGGAGGACTGCCTGCACAGGTGCGTCTCTTGAGTTGCTCTCCACGCAACCATACAACTGCTGGCCGCGCGGGCCGCCTTGCTGCGCGCGGGACGACTCGTCGCGCTCGCCTCGCTGACGGACTGCCTGCACAGGTGCGTCTCTTGAGTTGCTCTCCACGCAACCATACAACTGCTGGCCGCGCGGGCCGCCTTGCTGCGCGCGGGACGACTCGTCGCGCTCGCCTCGCTGAAGGACTGCCTGCACAGGTGCGTCTCTTGAGTTGCTCTCCACGCAACCATACAACTGCTGGCCGCGCGGGCCGCCTTGCTGCGCGCGGGACGACTCGTCGCGCGCGCCTCGCTGAAGGACTGCTTGCACAGGTGCGTCTCTTGAGTTGCTCTCCACGCAACCATACAACTGCTGGCCGCGCGGGCCGCCTTGCTGCGCGCGGGACGACTCGTCGCGCTCGCCTCGCTGAAGGACTGCCTGCACAGGTGCGTCTCTTGAGTTGCTCTCCACGCAACCATACAACTGCTGGCCGCGCGGGCCGCCTTGCTGCGCGCGGGACGACTCGTCGCGCTCGCCTTGCTGAAGGACTGCCTGCACAGGTGCGTCTCTTGAGTTGCTCTCCACGCAACCATACAACTGCTGGCCGCGCGGGCCGCCTTGCTGCGCGCGGGACGACTCGTCGCGCGCGCCTCGCTGCAGGACTGCCTGCACAGGTGCGTCTCTTGAGTTGCTCTCCACGCAACCATACAACTGCTGGCCGCGCGGGCCGCCTTGCTGCGCGCGGGACGACTCGTCGCGCGCGCCTCGCTGAAGGACTGCCTGCACAGGTGCGTCTCTTGAGTTGCTCTCCACGCAACCATACAACTGCTGGCCGCGCGGGCCGCCTTGCTGCGCGCGGGACGACTCGTCGCGCTCGCCTCGCTGAAGGACTGCCTGCACAGGTGCGTCTCTTGAGTTGCTCTCCACGCAACCATACAACTGCTGGCCGCGCGGGCCGCCTTGCTGCGCGCGGGACGACTCGTCGCGCTCGCCTTGCTGAAGGACTGCCTGCACAGGTGCGTCTCTTGAGTTGCTCTCCACGCAACCATACAACTGCTGGCCGCGCGGGCCGCCTTGCTGCGCGCGGGACGACTCGTCGCGCTCGCCTCGCTGAAGGACTGCCTGCACAGGTGCGTCTCTTGAGTTGCTCTCCACGCAACCATACAACTGCTGGCCGCGCGGGCCGCCTTGCTGCGCACGGGACGACTCGTCGCGCGCGCCTCGCTGAAGGACTGCCTGCACAGGTGCGTCTCTTGAGTTGCTCTCCACGCAACCATACAACTGCTGGCCGCGCGGGCCGCCTTGCTGCGCGCGGGACGACTCGTCGCGCTCGCCTCGCTGAAGGACTGCCTGCACAGGTGCGTCTCTTGAGTTGCTCTCCACGCAACCATACAACTGCTGGCCGCGCGGGCCGCCTTGCTGCGCGCGGGACGACTCGTCGCGCGCGCCTCGCTGGAGGACTGCCTGCACAGGTGCGTTCGTGCGATGAAATTTCAACGTACATGGAGTATATGTAATAACTGACTTTGGACCTGATTGAGCAATAGTGTATCACAGCTGTTTCGACCGGAAGATCCCACCGTTAACATCGGCCTTCCCCACCTGTTGCCACCTGTCCCCGCCCCAATTTGGATATAAAACACGAGGCAAAAGTGCGTGCACATGCATCTCGACCTTTAATTGAGGTTTAGAATTTGGAGAACAAAACATTATTGCAACAAATGTAAAATTACCGACCTTCAACGCACTTTAATCCCTCGGCGGCTGGCCATGTGATCGTGGAGGGGTTAAATATTGCTCAACTATGCCATATTAAAATATTTTTTACATTATAACGTTGAATGTAATCGGTCATCGAGAGTAGGGTCCTGTGTGTTCACTGTGTATATCACTGCGGCAGGTTCGGCGGCGGGCACGTGGTGCAGTGCCGCGTGTCCCGCGCCGTGCCCGCCAGCACGGCCTGGGCCCGCGTGCGTGCCCGCGCACCACACGCGTCACTGCGAGCACTGCATGCGCATGCGCTGCACTTCCTCGTGCCCACACACGCCACACGTAACTATACTTATACTCTGACATCTATTTACTAGATAGTAAGCCATCATCAGCTGCAGCAACAGACGAAAGACATCCACTACCTTAGAAGGGAGGGCTTGCCATAACGTCTGCGCTTGGCAGGTGGCTTGGCGATCGCAGTATAGGTGGTAGGTAATCCAATAGAAAGACGCTGCCGCCCGTCTTCTTGTTATCCCTTAGTCACCGTTTATCGTCAAGGGTGCAGTTGAAATTGCAATGGACAGGCCACATGACTCAAAGAACCGATTTTTTTTATTAAATATACTTAATTCATTTGTTTATGTCAAGTTATAACGATCAATAAAATAATTAATTAATTTAGACACATTACATTCAAATTCATATGTGCATTACTTCTACATAAATCAAACCGTTTTAACTTAAGCTAGCGCTTGACCACATTCCCACCTGATGGAGAGCGGCGACGCAGTCGAGGGTAGTGAAGCACACTAGCTTATTAATAGCCTATTCACTCTAGACTTGAAGGCACATTATTATCGGGCGCGAAAACCGACGCAGGCAAACTATTCCAGTCCTTAGCTGTCCTTGTCATAAAGGAAGAAGTAAATCGCTAAGTCCGGACTGAAGGCACGTTTACCGCATATGGGTGCGTGCGCTGTACATCTCTTCGTCCGATGATAGAAGGGTGATGGTGGGATCAAGTCATGTAATTCCGGCGCACACTTCAAAATGCAACCTGTAAACTACCGAGAGGCAGGCTACTCTCCGCCTGTGCTCTAGGCTTTGTAGATTGGACCCCGCTAACCTAGTGTCGCCAATTTGCCACCGATTGGGAAAGAAAGGTTCTCGAGTGGCGACCACGAACAGCGTTGGTAGACCTCCAACTGAGTGGGCTGACGTCATTGTAGAGTTGCTGGCCAATGCACAGCCGGGTGCGTCCCATTTCATATAAGTCTTAGACTTTTCTTTTATATGATCTAAGATATAAGTCTATTTTCATTTTAATAACGTTCACATGGTATAATAAACGTGAGACATACCAACTGTTGTAAACTAATTTAGAAAACAAAATATTTTTAACTGTATAAAAAAATTGAAATGAATTAAGTAGGTAATTAGATAATTTTTGTAACAGTCAAAACGAAGGAAGTGACGACACGACTTAGCGACATCTTCCGGCTGATGGTGGAACTGCAAAGCACCTGCGACATTGAGGACTACACCATCAATCAGAGTTCACTTGAACAGGTAAATAACGTACGTCGTAATAAGTACGATAATTGCTTGCACGAGCCGGTCCAAAATACATGTAGGCGAGGTGTGCGCAAGTAATTTCGTTCAAACAATTTTGCCGTTCGTGACGTTCACTATTGAAATTAGTATCAAAAAAATTTGCATACGTGTTACATACCTAGAATGCTATCTGCATAAAATTATCAAAAAACATATTAGGTACTCTATGTCTTTGAACTTACGGTCTTTATTAGAATATTTTAAGCTATAGAAAAAAATATCTGCACAAGAACCCCCTATTTATGAAAGGGTTGTTTAGGTAAGTATACCAACTTACCTAAACAACCCGTATGCCAGATGACTTACTCGTGTGCCGTTTAACGTGGCACTATGCCAGAATGAGGCGTTTCATTTTGTTAAGAAGTACAGCATCCTAAGCATAACCAAGATAGAATTTAGTGTTAGAACACTTCTAATATACCTATTGATCATGGTATTTTTGTGTCCACAGATGTTCCTAAGTTTTACAGACAAGGAAGTAGAAGATCCGGTAGATGTGGAGCCTATCCCTCCACCGGAGAACATCGTACGGCAGGACGACTTGGAAACTATTACGTCACTTTGACAGAACTATTAGATTAATTGGAATGAAAATTAGGATAAGGTTGACGCGAACTATGACTACTTTTAAGACTTGGTCTGACCCTGGGAGCTTCCAGGTAGGTACCACCGCAGTGTCAGATATTCTGCCGCCAAGCAGCAGTGTGTAAACTTTGCTGTGTTCCGGTGTGAAGGGCACTGTAGCTGGTGCAATTACGGGACACAAGAGATTTAATTAGGTAATGTTTTGAGTGACGAGCGGCAGTGCAGTCCGCTAACCCGCACTTGACCAGCGTGGTGGACTATGGCCTAAGCACCTTCATCTTGAGAGGAGGCCCGTGCCCAGCAGTGGGACAAAAACAAGGGCGAATAAATACTTTAAACAAATTAAAATGACAATGCAATGCAGCGTAACAATAAATGATATAATAAGTTACGATATTATCCAAGAAAGTGCCCTTATAGTGATCGAATAACTTGATCAAACTTGTATTTTTTCTATCGATCAACCATCGGGTCTGGCATCATGTGACATAGGTAATTTATAAAAATAGTTTGGTAAGCAAATAAAATGCAATGTTAAGAGAATTTAGTTACTTGCTCAATTTTTAAAAGTTACCATGTATAAGTTTAATTTTTAACGGATTTGTAAGTTGACGCGAATTCCAGTAATATACATGCAATTTCTGTGATATTTAATGTTTTTTTAGAATAGTTAATAAATAATGGTTTTTGGATACATTTAAAAGGTTTTTTCTTTACTTATTAACCTCCTACCAAAAACGAGGGGTGTTATAAATTTGGTGCCTATGTCTGCCTGTGGCACATAGCTGTCCAAGTAGTGGACGGATTAGAGTGCGTTTTTTTTTAAAGTTATCTGCATATCTGAATCTGAATATCTGCACAACCGTTTAAAGACGATTAGCTCTTCCAAAGCGATCTAGGATATTCGTTACATAACACATTTTCTATTACTTCTATTAGATCGAAAGACATGAAATTTAGTACAATGTGTAAATCCGGTGATATGAAAGAATATGTGGTAACCTTAACCAGGGTCATGATGGAGCAGGATGGTGGTCAAAGTATCTGCACCAATAAACGTAGACCGACCACATTTAGACTCGTTGAATAGGTCCCGACGAGTACTTGGCAGAAAGATGGTGATTCGGGTCTGATTACGGAGCAGGAAGTTAGCGAACAGGAACTCTGCTCCATTAAACGTAGGAATCACCGAATTATAAATCGATGGTCTAATCTTGAGTAGTTGTTGGTCAGATGTGAGCAGGGTCTGATAATGGCGCAAGAAAGTCATTTTAAGAGTTCGTTCACCCTAGTTCAGTTTTTTTTAATTGTTAAAATAAGTATAATAATAATAATATAATAATCATTTCAAAACTAGTCTTTGTTATTATATATATATATATATTCATTTATATGTTGTTATTGTATTTATATCTTGTTTTGTAAATATTTAATTTTATAGATAAACAACTTTAGGGGAGCGGTTTATGTGTTTTTAAAAACTTTATTTTAAATTAAAACACTGTAATAGAGCAGAATTGCATGCTCTTTATTACTGAAAAGTGATACAGACACTTTGAATTACAAAAATATAATGCATCTCTCTTAGTTACGCAATTAGTTTTTATAAAGACTCATTCGTCATCAGACGTATTCTAGATCATTCGGTAATATGATCTCTAATAAACAAGGATTGTTATGACTAAAATTAGTACTTGATACATGATATAAAGTAAACACATGTACTTTATATTGTTATTAATAAAACTTCTAGAGCTTTCCATATATTTATAATATTATTGCAACGTTTGCAATTAATTCCTAACAAGTACTATGTTAGGGGTTTGGTGGTGTATAACTCCTCCCCCCTCAAGTGCGAAATTATCCGAAGATTGTGGATTCGGATTATTTCGCAAAAAATCTATGAAATAAGTTTTATACTTATATAATATTAAAGATACAATAATAATGCTTATAATTACGTATAACAATATCGTGGCTAAACTAACACTTTTAATTTTCACTGCACTTTCACTGATATTATTCTTGTTATTCATTAATTTTAACACATTTGATAAACTGTTTAAATCGTCCAAGTTTATTTCTTTAATGTTCACTGTTTCATTTCCAAAAGAGTTTTCACTAAAAGTGTTCAAATCTGGTAACTCTGGTATCAATGTCCAGTTCGTATATAAAGTTTTTCCATATAATTGACGATGTTTGATGTGGAAACGTCCAAGCGTAATTTCACAATTTTCCTCCATGTGGATGATGTAGGAGCCATGTAGAGCAGCATACGAAGTGTCATCTCCACATTTCTCCATCAATACGGAATTTTCCTTGGTAAAAATTATCCAACTGTTGTATTTAATTCGTTGAACTCGAACATCTTCAATTGCAACGGGAACTGGTGTGCAATTGGATAAAATTTTCTCCATTTTAATAAGTTGCTCAACACATGTTTCTTCCGAATACTGAGCAATGTTGTTTTCGGAGCATATATAATGATTTTCTTCAATTTCATCACACGGGTGTGTAATTGGTATAAATTTCAAGCCTTTCACCAAAAGGTAAGGATGTTTAGGAAATATAACAAGAGTCTTATTTAAGGATTTATGGAAAATTGGAAACAAATAGAGTTTAAAATAATTGTATGAGATATTATCCGTTAAAGGAATCTCTAAAATAAATGTTATCTGGTCCCCTTTTACATAAGCTTTAACTATCATAGTTCTTTCTAATTTAACTAAATTATTTAATGTTGCAGGATACATAAGATTATCTGTCTTATCTATAGATTGCAAAATGGTTAACAATTCAGTTGAATTAATAATTGACTGTTGTAATACAGAAATTTTACTTAAAGCTAATGCTGTTTCAATTTCACTTAAAGACATAAATATTGATCTAAAATTATTTTCAAAAATTTCAAACATCATTAAAATATGTGTTGAATATATTGGTATAACCGCATTCCTTTCTATTTTCTTTACAACTTCTTGAATTATTCTTAATTTAGTATCTAATATTTCAATATTTTCTTGTAATGTCCCAGTCCCATTTATAAGTTTATCCAACATTTGGGAGATTACTGTTATTTTTTTATCGGTTAAGATTTGATCATCTTTAATTTGTGCAATTAAGTTATCATATCGATTTGCATCTTCATGATCCAAATTTCCAGTTATTAGTTTTATTAGGGAACCAAGAGGGTTCAAAAGACCTCTTTTGACTCTTCTTTCATGATAATTATTTACTGTGGGTAAAACTTGTTTAAATTTTTCTTTTGTAATAAATAATGAATATTCTGTTTGTTTCCTTATTGTTAAAAATTCTTGATTAAATTGATTATTAGTTAAAAGTAATTTCTTAAATTCTATGTATTTCTTTATATTAAAATCTAAACTTGAAATTATTTCACTTAAATCTAAAACCTTAATTATTGTCCATTTATCTTCTTGCTTAAATGCTTGTCCTATATTAATCGGCAAAATTCCAGGATTGTTATTAATCTTTTCTAGTTGAAGGCCCTGGTTCAGAGCTATCAGCGATGTGGTCGCTACGATCAAGCAGTACCTGTGGAGGGCGTTTAACATTTTTAAGTGATGCTTTAGTTTTCCTTTGACCTACTTCCACGGGTACAACATTACGTTGCATTTTTCCTTTTACTGTAGCTTTTTGATATAAAGGTTTATCTTTACTTTGTCTTTTATTAACTGCTTTTACATATATAACCTTTCCTTCTTCTAATTCTATATTACTTTCACCTCCTTTCCTATCCCTAGCCTTTTCTTTATTTCCTAACATTTTATCTGATATGTAATTATATAAATATTTTGTTCTTTTCGCGTGATCTTTTAAGATTTGTTGTATATATGATATTTCAAAATTAATGTTAAATGCTGAGTTCGAGTCTGTGTGACCGAATACTACTTCAAATGGTGTCAATTCTGTAGCTGAATGAATTGTATTATTGTATGCCATTATAGCATATGTCATAACTGATGCAGCATCAGTATATTTTTGTTCATACTTTGCTAAACGATAAATTTCTATAATAGTTGAATGGAATCTTTCAACTATACCAGTGGAATTAGGATTATTTGTTGTACAGATATGAAGTTCAATTTTATACATTTGTGTTAATTCTTTAAATAATTCGTTATTAAATTCAGTACCTGGGTCACAACTAATTTTTATTGGTACGCCATAAAATGAAAAATATTTAATTAGAGCTCTAACAACTTCTGTAGTAGATCTATTACTAATTTCAATGGCTTGTGCAAGTTTGCTAAAGGCATCTACTATAGTTAAATAATATTTTCCTTCTATAGAGAATAAATCTATGAATACTTCTTGGAATGGTGCGTTTTGTGTTTGTGTTAATTGTAAAAGTGGTTTTATAGGTTTCCTATCGTATTTCATTTTTCTACAAGAATCGCATGAATTTATAACAGCGGATATTATTTCTTGCATATTATTCCAATAATAATTTCTTTTTATTCGCATAAGAGTTTCTTTAATTCTAATGTCATAGAGGAACTATGATATGTTTTTCTTAAGTGATATTTTAAAATTATAGCATTTTGTTCATTATTGTCTTCGACATAAACTACTCTTTCCGTGCATTCATAAAATTCAACTGTTCTTTGTTATAATAGACTTATAATACTATTAGAAAATAATTTCCGATGTTTTTCACTTTTCTAAATAATTATCTGGAGGGCGAATGATATTTTTAAGTAGTGTTTCTATTTTCTTTTTCCGTACATTATTTAATACAAAATTGTGCTTAAATCTATCTTTCACAGTTTTCTTATATAAAAATGTATCTTTTCTTTTTATTTTATTCATTTCTCTTATATACTTTATTTTTGCATTATCTTTATTTTCCTTAAATTTATTTTTCACTTTTAACATTTTATTTGATTTAGTATTTATCACCTTACCACGTACAGATTTATTTTTAGATTTTAAATCTATCACGTTTTGTTTAATCTCCTTTACCATTTTCTTATTCAATAATGTTTCTTTTATTTTCCTTTTATTAAGTATCTTTATATAGTTCTTATTTCCTATTTCTTTATCTTCATTAACATTATTTATTTCTTTTAACATTTTATTGGATTTAATATTTATTAGATCACTTCTTACATCTACATAAATATTGTTATTACCTTTTAAATCTATTAAGTTTTGTTTAATCTGAGTTTTATTAATAATATCAAAGTTATCACCATGTTCTTCTTTTTTTGTTTCATTCTCATCAATATTAACTTTCATAGACACATCGTTAAAATTTAAGGCATTAATTTTATTTTCAGACTTTTTGTCTGTATTAATATATTGTGCTTTAATAAAATTCGGCAAATCCTTTTGTAAATTATTATTTACTGATGTATTTAATTTTAAATCTTTAAGAGGGATGTTAACACATTCACTGACATGATTTATATTAAATTCATTTTCATTATTTCTCAAGGTATTTATAAAATTATTCTGTATATTTTCTTCATTACCAGGAGACAATTGAATATTCATGTTGCAATCGTTAACTTTAGTTTGTTCATTTTTAATTTTTACTTTTAAATCATTATTAAATTACTGTACCGTTATTCAAAGCTTATTATGAGAGTGGCACTTCCTGTTTCCCGTCGACTTTGCTCCTATTGGTCAACTTTCTTGTGATTTGACCGGAAATAGCATCACCATGGCAGGCGAGGGCAGCAAGGGTTTGTTAAATATGCCCGCTCGCCCCGCTCTTGTTCATTGGCGTCTTATTTCCCGTCACGGACACCTGTCCGAGGCTACAATATTACAACTATTTATGGAATTCAAATCAAATCTAAATAATTCCAAAGGAATAAAATAGTGAACAACAATAGTTGTTACAAATAGTTGGAAGCCATGCAAACAGTGTGTAAAAACATTTTAACGGTTTATGCCGTTCGTTTTGTTTCTTTGTTCCTAATGAAATGTTTATACTAATGAATATTTTGTGGTTTCAATATAGTGCAAGTAAATTGGGCTATGTAAGCAATATTTTTATAAATAATTATTTTCCATTCAGTCTACCGACAATTTTATTTTGAAAACTCGAAACTTAGTTTTTAATACTTGTGCAGTAATGATATTTTTCGTAAAGTTTAAGTGGATAAAAAACGACTCTTAGTAAACGACCCATAAATCATATTAATAATGCAAATTATTTTCTTTACAATCTACCCGCAGTTTTAAACATTTGCTGAATTATTTTGTAGCAAAGTCCTACGATGATAATACATTTCTTACAGTTAGTTCTAAGCTTTTTTTTCAGAATGAATATTTCTTTAAACCACATTATTATGCAGACAGTAGCAATACTGTCAATTTACGAAAATCTGAACAGTGAAATAGTGACTCTATTATGAACGTGAAAGACAGCAAACAAGTGAGTTCAGTTAATTAGTATCCCAGTTATACAGACGCACCATTGCGTCCATTTTTATTTTTTTATTGTGTCTTAAAACAAAAAATAGCCTGCTGGACAGTTTTCGTAATCTTCCTGCGTGGGCTAAGTAGTTTATTACAGATATGGTCTGTGTGCCGGAAGGTGAAAATATTACAATTGCGAGTTAAATACAATTACGTTAATGTATATTCTATGTAAAATAATAAAATAAAATACAATTTTAGTAATAAATAAATAAAAATATTTATAAGAAACTGTTCAAAGGACACATTGCTGAGAGTATCAAGTAACGTAGAGAAGCTATCATGGTAACCAAAAGATTAATATTCCACCTTGATTCATAAAAGTGTTCAATTATGTTTGTGTTCAAGAAAGCCGATGGCGTAGGCAATATATATTCTACCCTACACGAAATTCACAAATCTATCTAACCCATTATGGTTACAATAAGTATATAGTGCTATCCCATGGCACAAGTTATTATCCACCCACGCAGGTTGGGTACACAAATAAATAACCAAAGAAGGGGGGACATGTACAGTGGCTTCTCGAGAGGGTAAGCACCTGGTTTTCAGATAATGAAGTCCACTTCATCGTATCATCGCATAAAATATACCCCACCCTCGCTGGGTGGGTATACAAATAATTAACCTCCCTCGCGGGGACGGTATATATATATATGTATATTGTTGCTCATCATGAGAGCACATCTGGTTTTTGGAATCCATTTTGACAACCTTGTCAATTTGAAAATGGGTGGCTGAAAGTCTATTTCACCATCAGTGTACTTTCCTTTGCAGGGACTAAACCATTTACTACCCACCCCCGCAGGGTGGGTAAACTAACACTTAACCTCCCTCGCAGGGACGGTACATACATGGTTGCTCATCATGGGAGTACTCATCTAGTTTTGGAATCAATTTTTGTCAATCTTGTCAATATAAAAATGGTTGCCTGAAGTATATTTCACCATCCGTGTACTTTATTTTGCAGGGACTGAGCAATTTACTGCCCACCCCCGCAGGGTGGGTACACAAAGACTTAACCTCCCTCGCAGGGATGGTACATAGATGGTTGCTCATCTGGATTTGGAATCAATTTTGACAACCTAGTTAATTTAAAAATGGTTGGCTGAAGTCTATTTCACCATCAGCATATTGTCCTTTATTGATCCCCAAGCCGTCTGCCAAGTGTGGGGATTATGGAAGCCCCTCCCTTCTAAGGGAGAGGCCTTTATTCAGCTGTGGACGTATATCGGCTGCTAATGATGATGATGATGATATTGTCCTTTGCAGGGACTAAATAATTTATTTCTCACCCCCGCAGGGTTGGTACACATAGACTTAACCTCCTTCGCAGGGATGGTATACAAATAGCAGCTCGTGAAGAAAGCACGTAGGTACCTGATTTTCAGGATCATTTTGAATATCGGGGACATTCAAAATGTCTGAAAGTTGTTTGCTAAGTCTATTTTAACATAATAATTTGACGGGCCCGTTACTCTAATGGTGAGATTCTCGGGCTGCTATCGCCGGGTTCTATTCCCACCAAGTGTGTGATGTTTATCGATATAAGTATGAAAAGTATATAAATATGTATTTTGTATCAGTTGTCTGGTTACCATTGTACAGACTCTGTCTAGGTTGGGATCAAACGAATGAGTGTGGATTGGCCTGAGATATTAAACAGTCCTTTGCAGGACGGATAAAGGCATTGCTGCTCTGCACAGTTGCATTCACCTCTTATTTAAGAATAAATTCAGCCTAGATACTTTAACATAAGTGCCATCGCTTGGCACATCGTCCGTCTTATTATTGACCTCTGTTTCGAAGAGCTTGCACAGAATATGACCCACTCTCGTGGGGTATGGAACACAGAGATTTACTTTACAGATGAAGGATGTATGTATATTTGCTATTCCAAATAGCACATACGTGATTGTATGAACATGAATATTTAACATATATTAATATATGTATACTTCTTAATGAGGATTCATTGCATAATTATGGCTCGCAGTCACGTCTTGGATCTTACTCTTGATCCACTCTCTTGGCAGTCTTGGTATATCAGGACCCACCAAGCAGAAACTACTATAAGTCTACCAAAGTTTTGTACAGAATATTGGAAAAAACTCCTACAAATAATGGAGGGAAGGGCCGCCCCAAGTGCCATTCCTGGCATCTTTAGTCTTTCCTTCAAGTTTATTCAAAAACCAACATTTGTTTTTCTATACTATTACCTCATTACATAAAAGGAAAGTATGTAATCTTACAATTATAATAGCTGTTTAGCAATTAATCATTGGAAGTTTTGAGGACCTATAATAACATAATGCAATCAATGATAATGCCTAAAAGAATTATCCAGGAGTTTCCATAATATTAGAAAACTCAATTGTATTGTATGGTAAGTAAACCACTTACCCGAAATTGTAGCAACACTGCATCGCATGCATTTTTATCAGCTAGAAATTCACTCCTGACACAATTTTGGTAGACAAAAGCGTGTAATTTAAATTCCGATCAATGTCAGGACATTTGTAACCGAAAGAAATGTTAGCAATCCTGATTATTATCCCTTGCAATTTCGATTTTATGACAAAAAGTTGCCTTTACCTCCGCAAAGACGGGGGGGGGGGGGGGTCTCACCCATTCACTTACGGATATTACATTATAAGTATGTACATACCAGATAAAGTTCGCTACGAAATATTAATCAAATACAAATCAAATTTTATTGATTATTTTCAATATCCATTTAGAAACAGATTCTATTGACAGATCATTTTTTTTTGAGATAGTATTACAGACTGAGTACTTACCTAAGTCCATAAATTAATATTTACAATAAATATTTTCGGGACTTCAGAGCAGGTATACCATAAAATATCATCTATTTTTAAATCTTTGAGTATATGGTTATAAGGTAAACATACTGTGTGGGTTAACACATACTTAATCGCTGAAGTATTCTGGGGAGTAGACTCGTTTCTTGAACGAGTTTTGATTCATATCTCACAACCTTAGTCTTAGTGGACGTACAGGTGGGCATACTATCTATTAACATACAACGTGATCCTGAAAGTGGAAATGTAAAGGACTTGACTTTGCAATCTAAAACACATATACATTGAAATTCACATAGTACCAGAACCTAGTCTGTAAAATCTGTGCCGACTTTCTAATCTAATTTAAAGTATTGGCATCATTTTGGACAGTTTTATAGCAGATTCATACATAAATACATAATAAACATAAGTAAACAATTGTCATTTAACATTATTTGGCCTAATTCATTTGTCTGACGATTGTACAGTCCTACTGATCAGTCCAGTTTTTTACCGGTAATTTCTTGTCACGATATGTTCTTATATCGATTATACTTGTCAATCCTCTTAAATAGGATATGATTTAGTGAATTTCCTGTCCAAGGATAATTTTCATGCAGTAGCTTAGCTAAACATTGCAACAGCACCTGGTAGGATATAATTCATAGTCGCGTCCTGGAATTGCGTTAATCGGAAAACCACCTGCTTGCAACGCCTGCAGCGTTAAAATAAAATTTGTTTTGCGCTTAAAGCATCAGCGTTAAATACCAAAAACAAATTGTTTGTATATTCCAGTTACGATAGCTGCCGTTGATTGGTTTAAAAAGACTAAAATTACTATCATAATCTAGTTTAAATAGTTAGCTATCATGCGCTACAAGCATAGTTAAGTTTTTGATACTAGCTACCTCCTGGAAATTGGATGTCTTTAATACATTTTAGACAGTTTTATAAAATCGAAGTCAAAAGTACATCGCATATAAATAATTATTGATTATCAATTGCCCATAACATTGATTCCAATCAATGGTTGAGACCATTCCAATGGTTGAGATACAGTTCTCTTATCTTTGCTACCCATTTCTAAAAGAAATTCGTAGCAGACTATGTAGATATACAGGGCGTCCCACGGCGATGCCACACGGAGGGAAAGTACCTTAAATATTAAAGATAGGATATTTTACTGAAAGAAGACATCGTTTTATTTTTAATAATAAGTAGAACTGCATTCACAGATTTTTTAAAAATCGCCTACCTCAACCGGGAATCGAACCCGCCAAATGTGATTGAAAAATTACATGTATTTTATAATAGCGTTTGAAAGGGCTACTCATAAGCATTATTTTTTCCTAAATAACCTAGCATATTAAATGAAACTAAGATCATAAAATTTTACATTTTATTTAAAAAAAAAATTAATTTATCAAATGCTCAAAGTGTGATCCGTTCTGTTGTATACAAATTCTCACTCTTTTAATAAAAAAAAAAAAAAAATCTGTGAATGCAGTTCTACTTATTATTAAAAATAAAACGATGTCTTCTTTCAGTAAAATATCCTATCTTTAATATTTAAGGTACTTTCCCTCCGTGTGGCATCGCCGTGGGACACCCTGTATAAGTATGCAATTTATTGCATTTCTATTTAAAATTCACACATGGATATTACAATACATCTATGTATCACAATCACATTGGCGTCATGTATACTGGCATCACCAGGCGAAAACAAACATGTCTCATAATAAGCTTTGAATAACGGTACAGTAATTTAATAGCAGCGTTTTCCCTGAAAGAAAACGCATATTAAAATACTTACCTTATTCAAAGCTTAACTTTTAATCCTGCCTGGTAATTCTTCGACACAATGAACAAGAGCGGGGCGAGCGGGCATATTTAACAAACCCTTGCTGCCCTCGCCTGCCATGGTGATGCTATTTCCGGTCAAATCACAAGAAAGTTGACCAATAGGAGCAAAGTCGACGGGAAACAGGAAGTGCCGCTCTCATAATAAGCTTTGAATAAGGTAAGTATTTTAATATGCGTTTTCTTTCAGGGAAAACGCTGCTATTATCTGTAGTAGTATATAATTGTTTTTCATTATTAATGTTATGTCTAATGGGGATGTGAGTATAATCCGTTGTTAAAATGTTATTATTTAGATCAATAATTGCCCCTATTTGACGAAGAATGTCGTCACCTAACAAACCATCATATCGCGGGTCTATTTCATATAAATAAAATGTATGATTTTCATTACTTTGAAAAATTGGCAAAGAAGGAATCTCGATGATTTCGTTATGATTACTTGAGGCATGTGTGCTTATGACCTTAAATGGTCTATGTTGTATGTCATTATTAAAATACTGATAAGCTTTATTTGGTTTTATAAAAGATTTCATACTTCCAGTATCAATCATGAATTTAGAATCTATTTCTGGTATGTATATAAAAGGTAAATTAAGATTAGTGTCACAACTATTTACTCTTATTACGTCTGGTTCTTCATCGAGGCGACGCACGATAAAATTAGCATTGTTGTTTTCTTCTATAATTAACTCGTTATTTTTATTCTCTAATTTACAAGAATAATTAATGAAAGGATCCTCATTCGGATCAGACGTTGGATTAGAAGAAACCTCTTCTTGTGGAAGATCATAATAAAAATTTTCATAATAATTGTCAATTGGTTCGTAATCTAATTTATAATTATTAAAATCTGATTGATTTTGGTTTGATTTCATTTTATTCAATTGAAAACCTTGCTGAGGTTTATTAGTCGATGCTGTTCGCATAGACACATCGTTAGAGTATGTTGGTTTATTTTGTGTTCCTAAAAATGGTTTAAAACCAAATTGTTGTTGTCCATAATTTTGTGGACGTATTGCATAGTTAGGCTGAAAGCCAAATGGTAATTTAGAGCTATTAAAATTGTGGGATTGCATGCCATACTGTGGCTGTGCATTAATAAAAATCTGAGGGCGCATACCAAATTGTGGTCTTGGGCCCAATTGAGGTTTAAACCCTGTTGGTTGCTGCATATTATATTTAAATTGTTGCCCTTGATTTACAAAATTCGGCACATTATTTGGAGTACCAAATTTAAATTTAGGCGAATAGTTAGGTTTAAAACCTGAAGGTTGATTATTAAAATTGCCAAATTTAAATCCCGTGTTTGGATTCTGCATTTGAGTTGATTTATAAAAAGAATTAGGCATCATCTTATTTCGCGCTGTATATTGTTCATGGAAATTTACTTCTTCCATAACAATACTTAAGGCATCTTCTAACGTACTTGGAGATTTTAAGCGTACTAAGCGTACTAAGTGCTCTGGTAAATTATAAAGAAACACATTTAATGATGTATGGTTATAAATTGTAATTTTGCTTTGTTTTAATGCAGGGTCCATTATTTGGTTCACTTTTGATATGAGAACCGAACGCACTGACTGAATTCTGTTACATAAATCTAGGTAATTTTCATATGGTTTTATTTTAATAGATTCTAATTCAATTAAAATTGTCTCCTCACTACGCGGATCTCCAAAGTGTTGGATTAATAATTCTTTAAATTCATCCCACGTCTCTATGTCTTCGCGCTCACTGATAAGAGCGGCGGCGTTATCCGTTAACCTACTGGTAATAGAGTGCATGACATATAAATTTTGAGACGGACTGCCTTTATATTTTTCGATCACGTATTCACATTTGCGTAAAAATAAATTTAATTGTCTTTTGTCTCCGTTAAATACCGGTATTAATTTTAACATTTCATTGGGAATTATAATTATTTGTTCAATATTTGATCGCTCCATTTTTATTTAGTTGTTAAACGATTTTATATAAAAAAAAAATCACAATATCACAATACAAAAAAAAATAACACAATAACCTATATAAAAAAAAAGGCACACAATAAAAACACAATCCTATAAAAAAAAGATACAATTAAAAACACAATCCTAAAAAAAGACACAATAAAACAAATCACAATTAAAATAATAAAATAGAATTAAAATTCAAAGAAAATAAAAGTATTTAAAACAATTATTAATATTCAAATATTTCTTATTGTTGGAACTCCACAGCATCAGTCCAAAGATAGCTGATGAATAGAAGGATTCCCATGGAACCGTAGCGCCTTGCTATATTCTTATAGCACTTTGTAATTAGCACGTAATTAAGGCGTTAGCATAAATTACTTATAATATTCTTACTTGCACTTTAACTTGCGAGCCGGTAATACACAATATCGAAGACATTCAACGAACCTGAGTTTTTATTTAAATTATTCCCTCAAGAAGTCCCCCAGGACCTACACATGGTCCATTGTCAAGCCGGATGAAGAAAAGTTTATATAATTGAAGAATTAATTGGATTATTGGAAATAATATCGTCAACGTCCTGCCGGACTTGGAGGTCACTCAAGGTTGTGTTGTTTTATTGTGCCGTGTTATATCTACGTGTTAATTATCAGCAGTAAGGATTAAAACCATACTTTAAGGACAGTATAGTAGGCATTAAGTTCTACATATTTTAATTCTATTGTGCTATAAAGCAAAACTGCTGAATCATTAATTTTATACTTGTGATGCGTAGGTAGGTGTAATACATTCCGTACTTGTGTCTTCGATAGATATTTTAATATGAATACAATTTATCGTTGTGTTTTAACCATTTAGCCGCATTATTTTTGTCTGTATCTTTGCTATTAAATGGTATATGTATGCACTTCATGTTAACTAGGTACTAGTTAGTAATTGTAGGTAAATTCTGGCAAAGAAAAACTTATTTCGTATCAAATTATTTTATTAAATTTCAAAAAGTAATTTTATATTTACATTATATACAGTACATATTATTTACATTAGCTGTTGTTGCATAGTTATAATATTGTTATTTACAATTATCTCAATCAGTAGTACAAACCCGTATGAAATAGGTAGGTACCATTGTCTTTTATTTTAATTATCTGTCTGTACACAATTTGTTTTATATAAATTCCAGGCCGACAACACCCGACTTCCAGTATGTCCGAGGAAAAGGAGTTAATAAAAAAGCGAGGAAGCTTCAAGGGTCGTATAACTGTATTTACCAACTATCTTGACGGACTGGGTGATAAAACATTAAGCAGCTGTGACATCACGGAATTACAGCTACGGATGGGCAAAATTGAATCGTTGTACGAGCAATATGATGAGGTACAGTTGCGGTTGGAATGCATTGCTGATGATATTAAAACACAGTTATCTGAACGTACTGAATTTGAGACTTTATATTACAAAGCTTTGTCTAGGTCACAAAATATATTAATAAAATACAATAAAGATAATCAATCTGAAAAAAGTGATAAATGTACTCGTGCCAGTAATTATAAACCTGTTAAATTACCTACCATACAATTACCAAAATTTTCTGGTTCCTATAGCAATTGGTTAGAGTTTCGTGACACCTTTTTCAGCCTCATTCATTCTAATGATGAAATTGATGAAATTAATAAATTTCATTACCTGCGTGCCTCCCTGGAGGGAGCTGCTGCTGTGGTCATTACGTCAATCGAATTCTCATCTAGCAATTATGCTGTAGCGTGGAAGGTATTATGTGATCGATTTGACAACAAGCGGTTACTGATTCAGAATCATGTATCGGCCTTATTTAACATCGAAGCTATTAATAGGGAGTCTTCTATTGCTTTGAAAGGATTGATCGATCAGATAAATAAGAACTTGCGCGCCCTTGAGTCGTTAGGTGAACCTGTTAAAAAATGGGATACGTTGTTGATCTACCTTATCACTCGTAAACTAGACCAGAAAACATATAGACAGTGGGAAGAGTTCAAAGGTAGTGTAAAAGAGGATAGCGAGATAACTTTTGATGCATTTATTAGCGTAATTCGCAGCCATGCCGATTTAATTGAAACCATGGAGTTATCCCGTAATAACCACCCCCACACTATAACCAAGTCTAATCCAAGGTTAAAGACTATGATCACAACACAAATTCCTAATAATTCTAGTACTGAATCATCATATAAGGTTTGTCCTAAGTGTAAAGGTGACCATACTTTAATTAATTGTCCACAGTTTCTTGCCTTAACTAATGAAGCGCGTCTTAAATTATTGCCAGGCTATAAGGTGTGTTATAACTGTTTCCGTACGGGTCATTATGCCAACCATTGCAAAAAACCGGGTTGCAAGTTATGTAAGCGTCGGCATAATACATTAATACATGTGTCGCCGGAGTCTAGGAGTGTTGCAAATACACATAATGAAAAATCGTTTAGCAACACATCGGCTGATCACTCTTCTTCGCCACAGTGTTCGCCGTCCGCGTCCTGCGATACAAACAATGTCGCGTTATCTGCCAATATTGCAGCGCCTCACAGCGCTGTCAAACAGTGCAGCGTTTTATTGTCAACCGCTTTAGTTAAGTTGTATGATCGTGATAATCGTGAAGTCGTAGTGCGTGCAATATTGGATTGCGGAAGCACATCCTGTCTCATGACTGAAAAATTATGTAAAAGGTTGAACTTATCGACTACTCAGGTCAATGAATCACTACTTGGGATAAACAATGTGAGCTGCAGCGTAGGCAAAACATGTCAAGTCAATATGACATCACTTAATAATAGCTACGGTGCTAAATTATTTTGTTTTGTTTTGCCATTTATTACTAACGCTGTGCCGTGTCAAAAACTCGATATCTCTGGACTTAAAATTCCCTCTAACATCCAGTTAGCTGACTGCACCTTTTTTGAGCCAACTGAACCAGAAATCCTCATCGGGGCTGATTTATTCTGGAATTTGTTAGGATCGCAGCAAATAAGGTTAGGTCATGGAATGCCAGTTTTATTCGAAACCAAGTTAGGATGGATAATCTCCGGTCCTATTAGTGTAAATTGTAATAGATACTTGCCAACCGATCTTAGATGTAATTTCGCTCAAATTAACTCACCTTCTGACGATAGTTTAGAAAGGATCAGATCGGATCTGACTAATTTTTGGCGTTTAGAGGAAATTAACTCACAATTTTCTAGCTATATGCCAGAGGAAAAGTTGTGCGAACAACATTTCATTAAAAATACGACACGTTTGCCAGACGGTCGCTTTTGTGTTCGTATTCCTCTTAAACAAAACCCTTCTGTTCTGGGAGAATCATTTAATAGGGCTTCACAATGTTTATACTCTCTAGAACGTAGGCTGAAAAGTAACCCTGATTTTAGTAAATTATATCACGACTTTATGTCAGTACGAGATGCTTAACCACATGACAGAGAATAAAGAAGTCAAATCAAATTCTAATAATTGTTTCATCCCGCATCATGGTGTGTTACGGGAGAATAATATCACAACTAAGCTTCGCGTAGTCTATAACGCGAGCTGCCCTACATCTTCAGGCATATCCTTAAATGATATCCAGATGGTCGGTCCTACCGTTCAAGACGATTTGCTGTCTATACTACTTCGATTCCGACAGCATAAGTATGTATTGTCCGCTGACGTCGAGAAGATGTATAGACAAATAGTCGTCCATCCATCTGATAGGCACTTGCAACAGGTACTATGGCGTAGCAACCCTAACGATCCTGTCAAGGTTTATACATTAAACACCGTCACTTACGGTACCGCTAGTGCACCATTTCTTGCGACGCGTTGTTTGAAACAAATAGGCCTCGAATGTAAGGATAGGATTGCTGATATCATCACCCATGATTTTTATGTTGATGATTTGTTAACAGGAGGGGATGACTTAGATGAAGTTAGGTTCATTCGCACAGAAGTCACCAATGCGCTGGCATCAGCTTGTTTGCCACTAAGAAAGTGGAAATCTAACGCACCTCAGTTGGTATCTGATGGGACTGATTCATCGTTAGACTTAAATATGGGATCTAATGAGCCCAACAAGCTGTTAGGTCTTGACTGGTTTGCGAACTCAGATGAACTAGGGTTTATAATAGGTTCAATGTCCTTTAAAGGTAACACAAAGCGTGACTTACTCTCGGCAATTGCACGCATTTTTGACCCCCTGGGACTTCTATCTCCTGCTGTTGTTACCATGAAAATGCTGCTACAACGAATGTGGCTTGATAAGCTGTCATGGGATGAACCCTTAAACCCGGAGCTTCAAGGCATCTGGAAAGGTATTGTCCAAAACCTACCTCTCTTAAATAATTTGCGTATTCCACGAATAGTAGTTTGCGATTCGTACAAGACGCTAGAGCTTCATATTTTCACAGATTCCTCAGAACGCGCGTACGGTGCGTGCGTCTACGTGCGTAGCGTTAATGATAAGGGGGATATAATGGTTCGTTTGCTAATGGCGAAGAGTCGGGTGGCACCAATTAAACCCACCACAATTCCAAGATTGGAGTTGTGTGGTGCCGTAGTGGGCGCTCGAATGTGTGAAAAGGTTATAAAATCCCTTCGACTACATGTCAATCATGTTTTCTACTGGACCGACTCGACTATTGTGTTGGGATGGTTGCAAATGGTGCCTTCAAAACTTCAGCCGTTTGTACGCAATCGCGTAGCTGAGATTTTAGATAAGGCTGGTAATTGCACCTGGCGACACGTACCTACCGACCAAAATCCAGCAGACCTTATATCTCGTGGTGTGGATATAAGTAATCTGCAAGGTTTGGATTTATGGTGGAGTGGTCCCGATTTTTTAAGGCATGATTCGTCTCTTTGGCCCTCCCATCTTAAACCATTAGAGTTAGACAATTTGCCCGAAACTCGACCTCAAGTATCACTTTGCGCTGTTCTCGACCTTAATAAAAATAATACATTTATAGAATTTAAACGTTTTTCTAATTATTTACGCCTTGTACGTTCGGTGGCTTTTATGCTACGATTTATAAAATTTTGTAGGAAAGAATCCATTAATAAATATTTATCACAAGAGGAACTACAAGACGCTTTGAACGTTATCATTATTACTTCACAAAAAGAATCCTTTCCCGAGTATAGAATGCTTATTGAAAAACAAAGTATTCCTCGGAAGAGCGCCCTCCTAAAATTTAATGTATATCTTGATGAAAATAAAATAATGCGTGTAGGAGGACGTCTCGATAATTCAACTTTTTCTCATAATAAAAAGCACCCTATTTTACTACAGTCCGCTCACGAATTTACAAAATTATTATTCGATTTTGAACATAAAAGATTAATGCATGCTGGCCCGCAGCTGTTACTGGCTTCCATTAGGGAATCGTATTGGCCAATAGGTGGCCGTAATTTAGCGAAGACCTGCTACCATAAATGTGTACGTTGTCAACGACTCAAGGGTAGAGTGATTACGCCGTTGATGGGAACTTACCACAGCAGCGTCTTCTCCCTGGTGGGTACCCCTTTGAAAGTACTGGTGTTGATTACGCCGGCTCCATCATGTCTGCTAGTCGCCAAGGTCGTGGATGTAGGTTGGTTAAGGTGTATGTTGCTATTTTCATTTGTTTCACCACCAAAGCTATACACTTGGAACTGGTAGGGGATTTAACGAGTAATTCGTATTTATTGGCATTGAACAGATTTATTTCAAGAAGAGGAAAACCTATTAATTTGTATTCCGACAACGGTACTTCATTTGTTGGTGCGTACAATGATCTTTCTAAATTTTTAAAATCTAATTCGGATTCTTTGGCTGCAACTGTTGCTAATGATGGGATTAAATTCCATTTTATTCCCGCATATACTCCTCATTTCGGTGGACTCTGGGAGGCGGGTGTTAAGTCGACAAAATATCATCTACAGCGTGTGCTGGGTAATTGTAACCTTACTTATGAGCATCTTAACACTACAATAATACAGATTGAAGGTATATTAAACTCTCGCCCATTGACGCCGCTGTCTTCTGATCCTGCCGACTGCACGCCGCTGACACCAGGGCATTTTTTAATTGGACGACCCATTACTTCACTGCCACAGCATAATCTCCAGGAGTAGTCCATCACCCATTTAAATCGTTTTCAACGTATTGAGCAGCTCCGCCAACACTTCTGGGCCCGATGGAGCAAGGAGTATGTAGCCGAATTACAGCAGAGAACGAAGTGGCGCTCTTGCAAGGATGGTTTGAAGCTGAACACCTTAGTTGTGGTAAAGGAGGACAATCTTCCGCCGCTTAAATGGAGACTAGGAAGAGTGGTCGCCGTCTACCCTGGTGCCGATGGAGTTGTTCGAGTTGCAGATATTCGGACATCAGCAGGAATAATTAGACGAGCCTTCAATAGGATTTGCCCACTGCCGGTGTCTTCATATTCTTGTTGAAATCGTAGTATTTCAACACCCGGGGGCATGTTGGAACTCCACAGCATCAGTCCAAAGATAGCTGATGAATAGAAGGATTCCCATGGAACCGTAGCGCCTTGCTATATTCTTATAGCACTTTGTAATTAGCACGTAATTAAGGCGTTAGCATAAATTACTTATAATATTCTTACTTGCACTTTAACTTGCGAGCCGGTAATACACAATATCGAAGACATTCAACGAACCTGAGTTTTTATTTAAATTATTCCCTCAAGAAGTCCCCCAGGACCTGCACACTTATTATTGTTTTCAAATTTACTTTTATAAAATCTTATTTACCATAAAAAATAAATCCTTAAAATATAGTTTTCACAGAAATTCATATGAAAACCAGATAACAGTTATAATGAGAGACGGCCAATCCCAATATAACCACAAGGAATGACAAGGAAGGTGAAAAGGCTTACTCACCAACCCGTCTGCAGCATAGCTCCAGTTGTTAAATTTTTTGGTTCGACGAACGCCTTCCGCGGAATCACGAAGCGAAGATTTTGATTCGCGAATTCGCGACGCGGTTGCTTATCAGCACGGGGCGCTAGCTTTGGCTACGCCAAATAACGTGACGACCCGAGGCGCTCGATCCGGCTGCGCCAAACAACTTTAGGGGAGCGGTTTATGTGTTTTTAAAAACTTTATTTTAAATTAAAACACTGTAATAGAGCAGAATTGCATGCTCTTTATTACTGAAAAGTGATACAGACACTTTGAATTACAAAAATATAATGCATCTCTCTTAGTTACGCAATTAGTTTTTATAAAGACTCATTCGTCATCAGACGTATTCTAGATCATTCGGTAATATGATCTCTAATAAACAAGGATTGTTATGACTAAAATTAGTACTTGATACATGATATAAAGTAAACACATGTACTTTATATTGTTATTAATAAAACTTCTAGAGCTTTCCATATATTTATAATATTATTGCAACGTTTGCAATTAATTCCTAACAAGTACTATGTTAGGGGTTTGGTGGTGTATAACTAGATACTCAATATTTATATTTACTTAGTCTATAGTAATTATTTTTAGTTATGAATTTTATTTAATATTTATATATTTTTATAAATTAGTTTGTTTTAATTATTTGTCTAAGTATATTTTAGTTAGTAATTTTTATCTTTGTTTTGCTTGGTTTATTTTGTTTCTTTTTATTTGCACCTACCTCGAATCTTCTCTGAATCACGCAGCGTAGGCAGGCCTCCCAATAGGTGGACAGACGACATTGTGCGCGTCGCAGGTAACCGGTGGATGCAAATAGCCAATTTTTTTTTTGGGATTGATAGACGCTATTGGCCGCAGATGGCCATTACAGCGGCGTTCAAAGGGGGATGCCTATGGTTTTTTTTTATTCATCATAAGCTAGTGCTTGACTGCAGACCCACCTGATGGAAAGTGGCGACGCAATCGAAGATGGTAAAGCACACTAGCTTATTAAAAGCCTATTCACTCTAGCCTTGAAGACACCCACATTATAATCGGCCGGCAAAACCGACGCAGGCAAACTGTTCCAATCCTTATCTGTCCTCAATATAAACGAAGAGGCAAATCGTTTAGTCCGGACTGAAGGCACTTTCACCACATAAGGGTGTGTATGCGCAGTGCGTCTCGACGTCCGATGATAGAAGGGGGATGGTGGAATCAAGTCATGCAGTTCCTGTGCACACTCTCCAAAATGCATCCTGTAGAATACCGAGAGGCTGGCTACTTTGCGCCTGTGCTCTAGGCTTTGTAGATTGGCTTCTACTAACCCAGTATCACCAATCAGCCTCTTAGCGCGCCTCTCCACTGAGTCCAAAGCAGCTAGATGGCATTTTGCAGCACCGGCCCATATATGACTACCGTACTCCACACACGACCGGACTTGCGCTTTATACAACATCAGAAGCTGTCCCGGTGTGAAGTACCGCCGGACCTTAGCTAGGACACCCAGCTTTCTTGCTTCTTCTATGTTCAGCAGTGGACGTCTTGCGGCTGGTGATGATGATGAAAATAAGTAAAGGACTATTCCTGCTACAAAGGGCAAAGTGGCGCTTGCTACATAAATACTAGAGCAGCAATAGAGGGAAACCGCGCTGATTGAAATATATTTGTAGCGAAGGTAGACAGCATAATTACACAATGAGGTCTTTCTTCGTATGGCTGTGTTGAGGGCTTAACATACTTGTGGCAAAAGTACCAGGGTAGCATAGAACACGAGGACACCTTATCTCTTTACTCTCTAGTATCACTGTGTTGAGGGATTAACATACTTGTGGCAAAAGTACTAGGATAACATAAAGGCATAACACGAGGAGGCCTCGCCTCTTGTCCTTTCAGAGGGCCTAGACAAGATGCGATCGCTTCATAGCGAATCTATTTATTCATTCGCTAACGGTGTCGATTCCCTATAATTTGTCACGTGATTTTTCGATGACTTATGTCATTCTCATACATTTTTATACTTTCTATTAGCGATAGCGATTGTAGAATGTTACATTGTCTAGGGGGGCAGGACTGTATTTTAGAACTAACGTCACATATTTAATTGTATCAAAAGGACTAGTCTGCATGGAAGACAGGGAGAGGCTTCATATTTCGATTTGAATAGTAAATTTTATAAAAACACAGTCTGAAGATTCATAAAGATCTTTATTTTCAATAAATAACCAAATAAATAATGTCTACATGTCACATTCATCACAAACAACAATCACATAAAGGTAACTTCACAGGGCCTCCCTCGTTTATATAATCCGACATCAAACTATCAAGATATTTGAAAAATAAACAGAACATAGGACCCTGCTATGAGGACAAGATTATCAAAACACAATAGAAGTTGAGGTGTCCGGGTAAGAATAGCACCCTCCCATCTCCTCCCGTTGGGTGTTCGTAAGAGGAGGCTAAGGGAAAACAAGAAGACGGGCAGCAGCGTCTTTCTATTGGATTACCTACATCTATGTATACTGCGATCCCCAAGCCGCCTGCCAAGCGTGCGGATTATGGCAACCTTCCCTTCTAAGGGGAGACCTTTATTCAGCAGTGGACGTCTTTTGGCTGCTGATGAATTGAAAGCCAGTCCAATTTCCAACATTCTACCATTGGCATTAAAGTCCAATTTCGTTGAACTTCATTCAGTAATAAAGACGAAGCTATTATGGATATTAAAACTTCTACATCCATTAGTGCATCAAGCAAAATTCGCACTAATTGGAGTCAAAGGAAGGGTTCCTCAAGCCGGCGGATCGTTTGAAGTGCATCGTCAGTATGTCCAGTGCCCTGAATATGACGTCTTTATTGATCTCCTTGTGTGTGAAGCTGGATACTACGAGATTCACTGCGCCCGCTACTGTGTCCTCCCCGAACACGTACAATAACGCTGCAATACAAAATTATGATATGATAGTAAAAATATTCTGGGACAATACACAATAATACTAGCCCTTGTTTTTGTCCCACTGCTGGGCACGGGCCAAGATGAAGGGGCTTAGGCCATAGTCCACCACGCTGGCCAAGTGGGGGTTGGCGGACTTCACACGTCATTCGAAATCTATAGTTAGGCTTTTTCAGACATGCAGGTTTCCTCACGATGTTTACCTTCACCGAAAGCTAGTAACAATCGCACAAAGACGATTCGCACATGATAAATCAGAGGTGCGAGCCGGGGTTCGAACCTTCGCACCTTGTTTCCAAGGCAAGCGCTCGCCCACTGAGCTGTTACAGCTATACAAACAATCCACAAACGGTCGTCGGAAAGCAAGTAACTGATACTGATGCTTATAACATGTACCTGTATTTTTTTTTGCAAATAAGTAGATACTTAAATAAATAATAAACACCCAGAAGTAGCAGAAAATCCTACCAAATGGTAGGATTTTCTGCTACTTTCGATTTTCTACCTCTAGAGGCGTTGGCAGTGGCAAATTTCCGCAGGCGGCAAAGCTAATTTGGTTCAGCCTGTACGGGGGCACATTTGTAAATCCGCCTCTGTGTGATGGTGTAACATGTATGGTGACAAACTGAAAGTGTGATAGTTTACTATCAGAGCTCGTACTATGTATACCTGGCATTTTCTCCATGACAGCAGCGCAGGTCTCTTCAACTCTGACGTCGGGGAGTTTGGTCTTGGTTTTGGGCTCGGTGGATGCGACGTCACTGCGCTCAGACATTTGTTCAAACACCACGAACACTTGCCGCCGCAGCCAGGACGAGAAGTCTTGCAGCCACACGTCTATCAGCGATTCTGCTAGATCTGTAAGAAGATGGGCTGATTATTGAGGAAGACTACAAAGATTGCCAGTGATGACATATGGTACTGAGACGTGGTCTTTAACAGCTGGCCTTTTGGAGAAGCTCAGAGTCACACAACGAGCTATGGAGTGAGCTATGCTCGGAGTTTCTTTGCGCGACAGAATCCGAAATGAGGAGATTCGCCGAAGAACCAAGGCCACCGACATAGCTCGTAGAATATGCAAGTTGAAGTGGCAGTGGGCAGGCCACATCGCTCGAAGAACCGATAACCGTTGGGGAAGAAAGGTTCTCGAGTGGCGACCACGAACCGGAAGACGCAGCGTAGGCAGGCCTCCCACTAGGTGGACCGACGACATTGTTCGCGTCGCAGGCAACCGGTGGATGCAAATAGCAAATTGTCGTTCATTGTGGCGGTCTAAGGGGGAGGCCTTTGTTCAGCAGTGGACGTCTTCCGGCTGGTGATGATGATGATGATGATGACACAGAACACCGTGGGGTGCCGGCTTAGAATTGCATCCCCCCATCTCCTCTCGTTGGGTGTCGTAAGAGGCGACTAAGTGAGAAGAGGAAGACGAGCAGCAGCGTCTCTATCTTCCACCTATACTGCGAACCCCAAGTCATAAAAGACGATATCAAAAAAACTTCGTATATTATGCAAGAATAATTAAAATACTGCAAATCAAAATTCGGCTTATCAAAATTCGTGAGGGCACCCCACGGATGTGATGGGACGGATTGTGACGTCACTCCATAATAACGGTACATACAAGTTGATGAGTGACTGTGAGCTGTGACATCACGTGGTTGCATGCCCCCCATCTCCCCTCGTTGGGTGTCGTGAGAGGCGACTGAGCGCGACCAGAAAGACGGGCAGCAGCGTCTTTCTTTTGAATTTCTTCCACCTATACTGCGATCCCCAAGCCGCCTGCCAAGCGTGGGGTTTATGGCAACCCCTCCCTTCTATGGGAGAGGCCTTTGTTCAGCAGTGGACGTCTATCGGCTGCTGATGATGATGAGTACCTGCCAGGAGCAGCGTGGCGAGGCGGTGCGCCACATGTGAGCCACACATCCCCGCGGCGCCCGCCACGTCACACGCGGCACTCCACGCGCAGCCGTGCACCGAGCACCACTCCTCTGTGACACACAACACGTTATATTGTAACGCAAAAATCAGTTGCGGTGAAGTAACGACCATCATTTGAACACTACAGCTATTTTCTGAACCGAAAGAAACCGAGTATCAAAACAAGGGAGTCCACGTGCGTGTATACGTACCGAAGTCGTCGGGCGTGTGAGGGCGGGCGGGGAGTCCAGTAGTCCACTTGCGTGTACACGTACCGAAGTCGTCGGGCGTGTGAGGGCCGGCGGGGGCTCCACGTGGGCGGGGGGGGGGGTTGTCCACTTGCATGTACACGTACCGAAGTCGTCGGGCGTGTGAGGGCCGGCGGGGGCTCCACGTTCCACGTGCGTGTACACGTACCGAAGTCGTCGGGCGTGTGAGGGCCGGCGGGGGCTCCACGTTCCACGTGCGTGTACACGTACCGAAGTCGTCGGGCGTGTGAGGGCCGGCGGGGGCTCCACGTTCCACGTGCGTGTACACGTACCGAAGTCGTCGGGCGTGTGAGGGCGGGCGGGGGTCCACGTGCATGTATACGTACCGAAGTCGTCGGGCGTGTGAGGGCGGGCGGGGGTCCACGTGCATGTATACGTACCGAAGTCGTCGGGCGTGTGAGGGCGGGCGGGGGTCCACGTGCATGTATACGTACCGAAGTCGTCGGGCGTGTGAGGGCGGGCGGGGGTCCACGTGCATGTATACGTACCGAAGTCGTCGGGCGTGTGAGGGCGGGCGGGGGGTCCACGTGCATGTATACGTACCGAAGTCGTCGGGCGTGTGAGGGCGGGCGGGGGTCCACGTGCATGTATACGTACCGAAGTCGTCGGGCGTGTGAGGGCGGGCGGGGGGTCCACGTGCATGTATACGTACCGAAGTCGTCGGGCGTGTGAGGGCGGGCGGGGGTCCACGTGCATGTATACGTACCGAAGTCGTCGGGCGTGTGAGGGCGGGCGGGGGTCCACGTGCATGTATACGTACCGAAGTCGTCGGGCGTGTGAGGGCGGGCGGGGGTCCACGTGCATGTATACGTACCGAAGTCGTCGGGCGTGTGAGGGCGGGGGGGGGTCCACGTGCATGTATACGTACCGAAGTCGTCGGGCGTGTGAGGGCGGGCGGGGGGTCCACGTGCATGTATACGTACCGAAGTCGTCGGGCGTGTGAGGGCGGGCGGGGGTCCACGTGCATGTATACGTACCGAAGTCGTCGGGCGTGTGAGGGCGGGCGGGGGTCCACGTGCATGTATACGTACCGAAGTCGTCGGGCGTGTGAGGGCGGGCGGGGGTCCACGTGCATGTATACGTACCGAAGTCGTCGGGCGTGTGAGGGCGGGCGGGGGTCCACGTGCATGTATACGTACCGAAGTCGTCGGGCGTGTGAGGGCGGGCGGGGGTCCACGTGCATGTATACGTACCGAAGTCGTCGGGCGTGTGAGGGCGGGCGGGGGTCCACGTGCATGTATACGTACCGAAGTCGTCGGGCGTGTGAGGGCGGGCGGGGGTCCACGTGCATGTATACGTACCGAAGTCGTCGGGCGTGTGAGGGCGGGCGGGGGTCCACGTGCATGTATACGTACCGAAGTCGTCGGGCGTGTGAGGGCGGGCGGGGGTCCACGTGCATGTATACGTACCGAAGTCGTCGGGCGTGTGAGGGCGGGCGGGGGTCCACGTGCATGTATACGTACCGAAGTCGTCGGGCGTGTGAGGGCGGGCGGGGGTCCACGTGCATGTATACGTACCGAAGTCGTCGGGCGTGTGAGGGCGGGCGGGGGTCCACGTGCATGTATACGTACCGAAGTCGTCGGGCGTGTGAGGGCGGGCGGGGGTCCACGTGCATGTATACGTACCGAAGTCGTCGGGCGTGTGAGGGCGGGCGGGGGTCCACGTGCATGTATACGTACCGAAGTCGTCGGGCGTGTGAGGGCGGGCGGGGGTCCACGTGCATGTATACGTACCGAAGTCGTCGGGCGTGTGAGGGCGGGCGGGGGTCCACGTGCATGTATACGTACCGAAGTCGTCGGGCGTGTGAGGGCGGGCGGGGGTCCACGTGCATGTATACGTACCGAAGTCGTCGGGCGTGTGAGGGCGGGCGGGGGTCCACGTGCATGTATACGTACCGAAGTCGTCGGGCGTGTGAGGGCGGGCGGGGGTCCACGTGCATGTATACGTACCGAAGTCGTCGGGCGTGTGAGGGCGGGCGGGGGTCCACGTGCATGTATACGTACCGAAGTCGTCGGGCGTGTGAGGGCGGGCGGGGGTCCACGTGCATGTATACGTACCGAAGTCGTCGGGCGTGTGAGGGCGGGCGGGGGTCCACGTGCATGTATACGTACCGAAGTCGTCGGGCGTGTGAGGGCGGGCGGGGGTCCACGTGCATGTATACGTACCGAAGTCGTCGGGCGTGTGAGGGCGGGCGGGGGTCCACGTGCATGTATACGTACCGAAGTCGTCGGGCGTGTGAGGGCGGGCGGGGGTCCACGTGCATGTATACGTACCGAAGTCGTCGGGCGTGTGAGGGCGGGCGGGGCGCTGCGCCGGCAGCTGCTGCAGCGAGTCCAGCGCTGCGTCCACGTGTGCCAGCGCACGACGCGACCCCACCAGGCGGGCGACCGCACCGCATACCTACATCACAAATGACCATTTGAAGCAAGGATTTACTGATCCCCTAGTGCGACTCAGGCCTTGGTTTTGCGTCAAACGTTGAACACTAGAGACTCCAGAGTCGGTACACAGTGTTGAGGAAGACTACCGGGAAGGTTTTATTGCAGTTCGAAACCCGGCTGGTACCGAAACCGTCGGTAACCTTCTGAGGAAGTCCTCCCCGAAAACAACGAAATATGTGGTCACTTGTCTAGACAAGTGCCTAGCTAGCTGCCTAGGCACCCATCACCGCAGTGTCAGATATTCTGATGGAAAGCAGCAACGTATTAAAATTGTTTTGTTTAAATGTGAAGGGCTCTTTAGCTAATGAAATTGCAGTTTTAGAGTCTCAATAACTAATGACGTAGATGACAAGCGAGGCGATTTTTTGACTCTCCCATGGACTACAATACCCAGTTATATACTGCCCTTGCATCATCATTTAGTCAATCCCAACAAGGTTTTCTGAGAGGTCGGTCAACCACTACAAATTTGGCTGTAGTTAACGACTACGTATCAGCAGCTATGGATAAAGGCAAACAGGTCGATGTCATTTACACGGACTACATACAGCAAGGCATTTGATCGAATCGATCATGGCATACTGATAAAAAAGTTAGAATTTATAGGTATACATGGTGATCTGATGAGGTGGCTATCCTCATACATTAAGAATAGGTAGCAATGTGTGGTGGTCAATAATTACACACTCCGCTGGGTATCTGTACCCAGCGGAGTGCCTCAAGGGTCTTTACAAGGGCCATTATTATTTATAGTTTACGTAAATGATATCGATGTGTGCCACTTTTGTGTTTTGCAGATGACATAAAAATGTGTGCCACTAAAATGATGCGTCGGCATTGCAGACCGATTTACATGGACTTGAAACGAACTGCCAAGTAAATAAACTTGACCTTAATGCTTCTAAGTGGTCCGTAATTATTTATAGTAGGAAACAAATGATGATGATGACAATACTGAGTAAGATGGGAAACTAAAAACCACGTACACTGAGTTCAATAGAGGTGCAGACGTAGGTCCAGTCATGTAGAGAATCTGCCCGTCTCGGCTCGTCCTCCTCCGCCCCTACAGCTGTCTTGATGGAGTTGAACACCCCTGTCACAGTCCGCTGAAACAACCTGTCCCGACATGTCACAACTGTCCATACTAATCTGTTGTTGCCAGCGTACAAAATTCACATAAGGTATTTTTATTACTAATCAATCAAATAGATAGTTGAAGAGAGGACAAGAAAATAGTCTATATTACGTTTTTTACCCGACTACGGAACGGAGGGAGGGTTATGATTTTAACAAGAATGTATGTATGTATGTATGTTCATCTGTTCCCTCATATCTTCTAATCTACTCAACAGAATTTGATAAGTAGGGTGTCGTTAGAAGCGTCTTGATCGTCCGCTGGTTATAGGCTACATAATATTACATTAAGTCCAATGTGGCGCCCTCTACAGGACAAAAACTTGTGAAGAAAAACAAAAATGTTTTTTGATTAAGTTGATATTTGGTACACATGTGTATTCCTGTTACCCAAGCATGAACGTATAAAGTAAATAATCATTATATACTCACATATATAATCAATGTTGATTTAAAAAACGAAAATTAACAGGCATATTAATAAACAAAAAAACAAGTTTGCTAAACTGTTCCGTGTGATACATCGATATACTATTTAAACAAGATTAGCTGTCACGGCCCGAAAAGTGGTCACGAAAATAGAGCTACGGAGACGGTTGTGTTGCTATTTCAATCAAATTAGTAAGAGCCGACAACAGCTAGCGTGAAGACGTGTCGAAATGCCTCATTTGCGTCTAAAAACTGCCTTAATACACGTCGCAACAGCAAACTTTCATACGGAACATATATTTCCCATTAGTAGTAGTTAATAGTATTAGATTAAATGATAGATATCAGTAAGATATCACTGAAACACGAAATAATAAATATTTCTTTAAATATCTCTGCTACTAGTCCGCCAACCGCCATGCTACCGGCCGACCAAATTAAGTTTGCCGCTACTGTCTTTAGAAACAAAATACTCAAACTACACGTAGTTCTCTTGATTATAGTTCAATTATCGTTGTGCCACCAGCAAAGATAAGTTGGTCGGCCTACGTTGAAACTTGTAATAATAATAATCATCATCACCAGCCGGAAGACGTCCACTGCTGAACAAAGGCAATAATAATAATATCTTGGGACAATCCACACTCGGTCATCTGATCCCAAACTAGGCAGAATACCTGTACTATGGAAACCAGACAACTGATACAGTGATACTAATACTTATATACATTTTTTACGCGACTACGGAACGGAGGGAGGGTTATGATTTTACCAAGAATGTATGTATGTATGTTTGTATGTATGTATGTATGTTCATCTGTTCCCGCATATCTTCTAATATACTAAACATAATTTGACAAGTAGGGTGTCGTTAGAAGCGTCTTGATTGTCCGCTGGTTATAGGCTATATAATATCACATTATTAGACTGCGATTTTATCCGTAGTCGGGTTTTAGTTTTTAAAACTTATTACTTGTTTAAGCTCTTGATTTATGTTAAAGTGTTGCTAATATAACCCGCTTTGTGAAGGAAGTCAAAAGGAGAATACAGCTAGGCTCGGCAGCATTCAGAAAACTTCGTCAAGTCTTCTGGTTGGTGATACAGCAATGCCTAAAGACTCTTTAATCAGTGCGTCCTACCCGTGATGACATACGGAGCCGAGACGTGGCCACTCACGGTACGACTAGTCCAGCGGTTCAAGGTCGCTCAGCGGGTTATGGAGAAAGAGATATGCTGGGTGTTTCTCTGAGGGACCGAATACGGAATGAAGTGATTCGCCAGAGAACCAAAGTGACCGACATAGCTCAAAGCATGAGCCAGCTGTGGCAGTGACCTGTTCATATTTGCCGCAGAACCGATGACCGTTGGGCTAAACTGGTTCTGGAGTGGAGACAGCCAATCGGGAAGCAGCCAAGAATGCAATGTATTTAGTAGTAGTTGAATTAAATATTAGATTAATACTAATTAAATTAACTAAACAACTCACTTGTCCAATCTCTGCATATTGTTGGTAGTTTGACTAGGCGAGGAGTTTCTCTCCATATTCATGTCGTACTCGTCTGCAGAACAAATTTTAAGCCATTTAGTGACGAGACAAGCAAGACGTTCGCCTGATGGTAAGCGACGCACCAGCCTCAACACCCGAGACAAAGTTATTGAAGCTCTTACGCCCAATGATTTCTGAAGCTACAATACCCTCACACAAGCATTGCTGCTTGGCGATAAAATATCTGCCAATATCGACCGTACACGTACGACCGTACGTAGCCCTTTGATGGAGTCATTAAACACCGTAGCTTCTACGTAATGGATAGTGGGTTCGATCGCCATACTACAAACTCTAGGCTAAGTCTGATATTGTATGGAATCGCATTTCCGTGCGTGGATTGTAACAGGATATTACCGTCTTGTGAAATGGTTAAATGTATTTGAAAGTTTACCAGCAAATGTAGCTGTGTCCACCGGCCGGGAGGAGTGGTGGTGTTGGGTGCGACCTCTCGTCTCCTCGGCACTCTCCCACCACACATCATCGGCCCTGAAACAATGATAAATTTAGTACTAGTGCCAGTGGCGTGGCTTGCTTTAGGGGGGCGCTGTGTCAAATTTTTGTGGGGAGTCCAAAATGAAAGGTAAAGATTTTTCACAAAAGAAACTGAAACGCTCGCATTGGATTATAATAATTATATTACTCGCGACTTCATTCATGCATATGTTAATATAGATATCATCATCATCATCAGCCGGAAGACGTCCACTGCTGAACATAGGCCTCCCCCTTAGAACGCCACAATGAACGACAATTGGCTATTTGCATCCACCGGTTACCTGCGACGCGCACAATGTCGTCTGTCCACCTAGTGGGAGGCCTGCCAACGCTGCGTCTTCCGGTTCGTGGTCGCCACTCGAGAACCTTTCTTCCCCAACGGTTATCGGTTCTTCGAGCGATGTGGCCTGCCCATTGCCAATTCAACTTGCAGATCCTGAGAGCTATGTCGGTGACCTTAGTTCTTCGGCGAATCTCCACATTTCGGATTCTGTCGCGTAAAGAAACTCCGAGCATAGCTCTCTCCATGGCTCGATGTGTGACTCTGAACTTCTGTAAAAGGCCAGCCGTTAGAGACCACGTCTCAGTACCATATGTCATCACTGGCAACACACACTGGTTAAAAACCTTCGTCTTCAGGCACTGCGGTATTTTGGACGAGAAGATATCATAAATATAATACAGAAATACCAGCCACATTTCAAAGCGTGGGACTGCCGCTGAGTATCTCCTGACAGATAAACTCCACCCTGAAAAGACTTTCTCCGACTTGGGAATCAAATTCAGGACAGTCACTTGGACAAGGGACCTACCACCTACCACCAGTATTCCACAGCCTCGCGGCTTGACTGTTGTATTACCTTGTACCCGATTCGGCTCTCTGCTGCAAGAGACATCGAAGTTTGGCGATGCTGGTAGAAAGATCCGCAGCCTCCTCATACTCAGGCTCAGGGGAGTCTGACAGGGGCACCAGGGGGGCGGGGAACTCCGTCTTGGAGGATTTTCCTTGTGATGGCTGGGAGATAAAGTATAATAAGTATTGGCAAATTGTAATGTACTATGGCGGACACGAACGGTGTACCAATTTACAATCAAAATCGATTAAACGACACAACGCGCGCTTACACCGTCCGCGCGTATTTTAGGCAAGCGATTATCGTCCTAAAGGCACCCCGCCGTAAAGGTACACCGGTTGTGAATGCGAGAGTACAATATAACATTTATTATATTATACATTGTACTTTAGTTATAAACCGTTTTGAAATGTATAGTCATATTTTTACCTAATTGCCCCGGAAAGAAGTCTGATTTTCAAGTATATGTATGTGTGTTTATCCATGATCCATTGTCAGTGGGTCATATCCGGCTCGAAGGACCAATACACGCACGCACAATAGCGCACGCGGGTGTAGTCGACATGACTTATAAAAGATGATTTATTCGCCAGCAGATAGTTTTGTTTACACACTGCTGCTTGGCGATATCATCTTTAACACTCCGGTGGTACGGTCGGCCAAGAAAGTGGTTCACCAGTTTTGACAAAACTTCCTATGCAATCAAAATAACACTAAGGTTGAACATTTCTATCAGATGTGACAATTTAAACTAGGAACACAAGTCAAAGTGTTGACGTTAACGATAAAGAGAGCATTAGTAACTGTATAAATAATTGCAAGGGAAAATCAACCTTGTTGTTTTATGATGTGCATATGAACTTCAACCGTAGGGTGGTAAACCACATTTTTGGCTGACCGTACCTACCTGGAAGTACAATCTTGAAAAGTGGATAAAAATATTCTAACGCTGCTTTTTGCTTACCACACTGTCTTGTGATAATACTCGCTGTTGCTTCAACAATGGTGGAACTGTTGGAATCTCTTCTGCGAACAAAATATTATAATGTAAATGCGTTGGATCTCGTTGGAGTGCGCGAAACAGCCTCACCTCACTTTTACACTAATCACCTTTTTGTATGGTGGATGAGACAGGCATTTCCCTGTGCTCCATTATAGGCTTAACTCTGGCGCCCTCTGGCGGTGGAGACTTGTCACTTTGCCTCCCGTGGTGCGACGGCGATTTCTCCTGCAATATATAATAGTTATAACAAGACAACTACGTAACGGACCGGTTTATTCTCGCGGGGGAAACCTTCAAAAGGTCCCCGGGGCTATGGGGCTCGACCGGGGTATGTGAGATTCTTACCCACTAAAACCCCCGCGGCTGTCGCATCGAGAGGGGTGCCCCTCTCTAGTGGGACCTGCATAAGGAGCCCCTCAGTGGAATCTAAACGAAGTTCTCTCACAGCCACTGCTTAACCACTGGGCAACTGAGTCAAATGTGCAATAAAAACCTTTAGGGCTTTAGGGCCCACGAGTCGGCTGCTTACTTCCGGCCAGAAGGAACCCGCACATACGACGAACGACGCATGGTTAGGCCGCATATTATTAGAATCTAAATACTAACCTGGACGTCATCGCTGAGTCCCGTGAACCTTAGTCCTTTCTTGAGTCCGGCGATACCGAAATCCAGAAGTCCCTCCATCATACCGGCCGCTTCGTCCTGTTTTATTTAAATAATATAATTCACCTAAATTTTGTTGACTTACATTACAAAGGTCGTATCTTATCTAAATAATATCTAATTAATATTTTTTCTGCCTTAGCATGATATCAAAGAGGAATTAGACACTATTGCTATAACGGGCTGGTATCTGTAACTCCACGACAAAGCGCGTATTTTGGGTGGCAATTAACTTCCGATCCACCCTTGAATAAACTCAGCATTTACGCACTATGCACCCGGATTACCACCGCAGTGTCAGATATTTCGCCACAAACAGCACTGAGCACACATTACTGTTTTTGGGTGTGAAGGGCACTGTAGCTGGTGAAATTTACTTTTGATCACCAGTAACAAACACAGAACAGTGAACCGTGGGGTGTCCGGGTAAGAATAGCAACCACCCATCTCCTCCCGTTGCGTCTCCGTAAGAGGCGAATAAGGGAAAACAAGAAGATGGGCAGCCACGTCTTCCTATTGGATTAACCTACCATCTAAACTGCGATCCCCAAGCCGCCTGCCATGCGTGGGGATTATGGCAACCCCTCCCTTCTAAGGGGGAGGCCTTTGTTCAGCAGTGGAAGTATTTCGGCTGCTAATGATGAACAAGCACAGGCACCCCCTCCCCCAAGATGTGTAGTGTGGCTGATTCCATGCATAACGGCGATGCGTCGCATTGCTCAACATAGCGAAGGCAACGCATAATGCATTGTAAATAAGCAACTATGGTATCTAACATGCTCTAGATAACGGGTCTGGGTAATATTGCTCATGCAATAACCAGATTGGGTAAAAGGTATGGATGGACAAATATCTAATCGTCGTGCATATAGTTAACAGAGTTGGAGATATATGTGTTTTGTTTACGAACCAATATAAGATAGTGACCGCGATCCCACGTGATAGTAAGCGTCAGCGAGTAAAAGATTATAAGGGACGAGTGAGAGAAATGATTGCTTCAGCAAAAGGGACGAAGCGAACGTTAGTAGGTACATTGCGAAGAAAAACTGACGCAGGCAAACTGTTCCAGTCTTTAGCTGTCCTTATTATGAATGAAGAAGCAAATGGTTAAAATTCAAAGATGTATAGTTTATTTAAACATATGTTTCTTTTAAATTAAAACTATAGGTTTGTGTCAATTCACCTTTAAAAAATTCACTATTATCCTATAAAATGTATAAAGCGTAAGCAGATAGAACGTGCAAACAGACATACACTGGAGTTTTGCTTGCGGGTCACATGTAACGCAAGTTTGTGCTCCACCTGTAGGTCACCGATCTTCGTCTTGGCCTGGCTCACGGTGCTCTGCAGGTCTTTGAGCAATGCTTCCGTGGGCTTGGGGCTCTGTTCCTTCTTGTACTCCCTTACGGGACTGGTATCTGTGGGGTCCGTGTCGATCGTATCCTCCTCCCCTGATGAAAATAATTTTATCTACCATAGCATCAATAACTTTGCCAGATCTAGTACAGTGGTCAGCGGATCTTTGTGTCTCTGAAGTTAGGTTTGGCGAACCATTGCGCAACTACAGTTGCAGTTGTGAGTTGTCAATCAGCACTGGATCTACGATTTTTACGAACCGGGGCAGAAACTTGACAGTGGCGCCCTTCTCACTAACGTTTGAGATAAATTACTTAAAAAACACACAAATATAGGTAGTATAATGGTTGGCATTTTTTGCGAATGGGACATTAAGAATTACTTACGCTTTGTGGAGCAATTTTTTTATTATTAATATTCTAAAACGTTTCTGGCGCACCCTGAGACTGCCACCAAAGATCCGCGGCTGTTGTCAACACAAAAACACAAAAATAACTACTGCGCAGCGTCTTGTAACCAATAGCTGTATACTGTATAAAGTCAAAGTCAAAATTATTTATTTCAAATAGGCTTAACGCTAGCATTGAGTTTGTCTTAGCACGTGGTGAGGAGTAGTTTGTTTTGGTACTATCATTCCTTAATTTCGTGTTAAGTTAACAAATTTCTATTTATTTTGGTGGTGGTTTAACTGTGTTGTGTCTGTCTACCTTATTATTGGTAAGTTTATTTATACACTATAGGTTCATAGGCAAATGGAGGGTCCATTTGCCTATGAACCTATAAAACCCCCCGACAGGGGGAAACCTCCTAACATTCCTATGGAAATAGAATTAACCCAATCTCCTGATTTAGAACTAGAAGCTTCACAAAAATCATTAAAACGTCCTGCTGATACTCAGATACAAAATGATTCTAAAATAATTTCTTCTCCAAGTGCCTCGATCCAAGCTACTTATACTGTTCCCTGCTTTGAAAGTGATTCTTGCCTCAAGTACAATGATTTCGACAATGCTCCGTTTTCTGTGCACATTGCGCGTTCAGAACCTGATCTTTCTGCTGGTCTTACCATTCAGACGTTACGTTTTGCTCAATTCCTGCACAAGAACAATGTTGTCGGTATTGCCCAGTGAGGTATTCGATCTATTGGACGAAACAAGATATGCATAGACTTTAACACTGCAGAGGCAGCAAACAATTTTGTCAAAAATCCCATTCTTAAAACTAATAATTATACTGCTAGCATTCCTAGATTTCAGGTATCCAGAATGGGAGTAATTCGGTCAGTTCCGACAGAGTGGTCTTTAGAGGAACTGGTAGAAGGACTAAAATCCCCATGTGGTAAAGTGATAAAAGCTCGACGTCTTAATGTAAAACTTCATAAAGAAGGTGTTACCTCATGGGTTCCTTCCTCGACAGTAGTTCTTACCTTCTTGGGACAATCTCTACCTGAAAGGGTGTTCTGCTATGAGTCCTCCTTACCAGTGTCGGTTTACCAACTTCCCACTATACAATACCACAATTGCTGTCGTTTTGGCCATGTCCGTGCCCAATGCAGATCAAAACCGCGATGCTACCGCTGTGGTCAACCACACACAGGAGACGCTTGTGATGTCCCTGACAGTCTGTCATCCTGTATTCTCTGTAGAGGGTCTCATAAAGCTATAGAGGATAAATGTCCTGAACATTCCCGACAAAAATCAATAAAAATGGTGATGTCCCAAGAAAATCTGAGCTATTCTGAGGCCTCTATCCGGTTTCCACCTGCTCGTCCATTATACTCAGAACAAGCTGCTTCCCCCCTTCATTCTCAGTATCAACCTCTCTATGGTGATCCTTCTCAACTTTCCCCCTCCCAATCCTCCCTTGCCTCAAGATCTTATAGCCAAACCATCTACAAATCCCCTCGACCTAAACTGGAACTGGGCAAATCTTATGATGTCCATGCCTATAAAGACATCATATATACTCCTCCTTCTACTATGCCTAATGGCCATGCCTGCAGGAATAACCCTCCTCTAGTCGAATCCACTCTATCTCCCACTCCTAATGATAACCTAATCGAGCTCCTTGTATGTTCCCTAATTAATATGTTATCTAAATTTTCCGATTCTCTACCGGACAATGTCATTCCCTTACTAGAACGTTTTTTCTCCTGTTTGGTCCTTAAAAATGGCGGTCAATCTCCTGCAATGGAATAGTCGTAGTATCAAACCAAAAAAACAAGATCTTATCTATCTACTAAATCGACACAAACCCGCTGCCGCTGCCGTTGCGGAGACATGGCTGGTCCCTGGATCCCCTTTCAGGGTTTCGGGGTATGTGTGCATCCGCGACGACAGGGATGATGGTTGTGCTGGATGCTGTTTACTTGTTAAAAGATCTACCTCTTTCTCCCAAATTGCCATCCCCCCTCATTCACCTGAATTTCATATTATTGCTGTCCGTGCTCTCGATATTTCCTTTATATCTATATACATTCCCCATCCAAACTACAACTGTATTTCTGAGCTCAAGTCTATTCTTTCCTCAATTCCTCCCCCTTTGATTGTACTTGGTGACTTTAATTGTCGACATACTCTTTGGGGTTCAAGCACAATTGATACTTCTTCGTCATTTCTCCTCGATCTTCTGGATTATATCAATTTATGTGTCCTGAATGATGGTTCTCCAACACGTAGAACATCTCCCAGTCAAAGCACAAGTGCTCCTGACCTTTCTCTTGCCTCTCCTTCTCTAGTTTCCTCCCTGTCCTGGTGTGCGCAAACATGCAGCTATGGAAGTGACCATTTTCCCATAATAATATCTATTCTTAATAATTACTCCCCTTCCCCTACCCTCTCTTAAAATATAAACTCTCGCAATCTAATTGGACCCAATACTCTGCAACTTTAGATAGCAGGTTATCGCTACTTCCCCCCATTAACGTTTACAACTGCCTTCATTTATATGAAGAGTTTACATCCCTCTTACATGACGCTGCATCAGACTGTATTCCTACTAAAAAATCTCCTAAAGACAATATTCCTTCACCCCCTTGGTGGGACGCGGAATGTACGATGGCTGTCCGGGACAGGAATGAAGCCGAAAATGAATACTCAAATAATATGAACACTGAAAATTATTTGAATTATAAAAAAGTTTTGGCTCGTAGTAAAAGACTATTGTCTAAAAAGAAATGTTTAGGCTGGAGAGGATTTTGTGAATCCCTATCCCCCCGAACTCCTATTCCACTATCATTTTTGATATTTAAGACGCTATACAAAGTCTGCAGTCTGTGAACATGTTCAGGATCGCACCCGCCATTATATTAGATTTGACAAACCACAAATCCTCGCAAAAGAACAGCGCTACCTACCAAGGATGATTCGAGAGGCTATTGAAATTAAAAAGCATCCAAATTTCAATAGAGAAGATGGCTGGGTGCTACCACCTGCTTGGGATCCCGTGATAAACATAGTCAAATCCAAAGACAAGCATTCTACTGCAAGACCTCAAGACACTGTAAGCTCTTTCTGCGTAGATCGGACTAACAATAATAATTAGAAGACCTGAGGGTACCCTAAGACAACTATGACATTTGGACAGCTACCACCTCAGTCCGCCCGTGACCATGAATGCTGTAAGGTATTCGAAACGTCGGGTAATTAAAAATCAAGAATAAACCGCGATATAATCCGTAAAATTAGTTTCATTTCAACCTAGAATCATACTTAATTTTGGCATTCCGAAGAATTCCCATGAAGCAGACAAAATCCTCAACAGTATTATTGGTAACGATTGGCAAGGATGGCTGATTATGTATACAGACGCCTCAAAACTATCAGCTACCCAAAATGTTGGATTTGCTGTATGGATCCCAAAATACAAAATAATATTAAACTTCAAATGCCCTCCACAATGCTCGGTCTTTACTGGTGAAGCCCTTGCTTTGCTGGAAGCTATACTGTATGCCGAATGACACAAAATTAACAAAACTTTGATACTATCGGACTCTTTCAGTTCCCTTTCTGATGTTGCTAAGCTTCCGTTTCACTCAAACAATAATTTTGACGTCTCGCTAAAGATCAAACAAGCTTTATATCGCTGCCACTGTGCTGGCATTGAAATTGTTCTGGCCTGGATACCTGGACATTCAGGAATAATAGGCAATGAAATGGCTGATCAGCTAGCTAGAGACACACATCACATTCTGGCCTTACCTCACATTATTCGATCTATGCACGTGACTTAGTACCATTATCCAAAGCATATCTTGTATCCTCATGGGACAGATTATGGCAAAGGAGTAGGCAGATAAAGGCCATATGGTATGGAAACATTCAACCCTGCATTCCAAATTCTCCATGGTTCTTTAAGTATCGAAACTACCACAAGTGGGTTACCTCAGTTATAATACGTCTTCGCCTTGGTCATGTCTGCTCACCGGTTTTTCTAGCCAGATTACGAATACGAGATCACTCAATGTGTGAATGTGGCATGGAGGAGGGTACACTTGAACACATTTTCTTTAATTGTTCTAAAATATCTGTTGCTATATATGATTTGCTCCCATCAAACTCCCCTCGGCCTATAAACCTACCATATTTATTAACCCTACCGAATCCTTACCTAACCAAAATGTTATATAAATTCATAAACTTAAATAACATTAAAATATAATCTCCTGTGTTATCTCATTCGAAATTCTCCTATAAACAGCTTATATATTATTATGCACTTACTTATCTATCAATATATTAAATTCCTCTGTCTGAACCCATCCTTATTTTTGCTAACTTAACCGTCCATTGTCAAATCTTTTTATCAACTGTCAACCCACCGTCCCGTGTTATCGCAAACTTTGTCGTTGGCAGAATCATCAATACACATGATGGAAGCCATCTCATTTTAAAACAAGAAGAAGAAGAACGCTAGCATTTTTGAACGTAAATTTTTTTTAAAATTTTTACCTCTGGATCACAACACAGCCTCAACTGAGAAGATCCGGCAAGAAACTCAGCGGGCTTGTCATTTTTTCACTTTTTTTTAAACTTTTTTCAGATCAGCATCAGCGACAGTGTGTCTTGCCGTTCAAAAGATCAAATAAGGGAGAAAACAAAAAACGACAAAAGTACAACAAACTAAAAGGCCAAGTAAGACCTTTTACACTCCAGTTTCGCGAGACATGGTAAATTTTTAACTAAATTTTTGTGACTAAACTAGACTAGAATGAACAAAGTAAATGTTAGTTTACTCCAATGAATTAATAATTAGAGTTTACCTGACCAGTCTTTTGCACTAGGACCTATGACCTAGAAACTAAATCACTTACCAAACCACAATGGTTGCGGAGACTTGCTCCTAGGGGGGTTGGGGCTGCCGTCTGGCTCTGTGTCCTGCCCCCACAGCCGGCTCAGCGTGATCTCGCCGTCCAGGCTGGCCAGCAGATCCTGCCCGAGGCTGATGCATTGCAGGTCCACGTCGGTTTCCCATGTCTTTATACTCCCTAGGAAAGTAATCTTATATATCTTGAAGACAATCCAGCCTGATGGTAAATCAAATTAAAAAATCTGATGAAAATATTTGCAGTGATAGGCGCTGTCTATTGCCATCGCTCGCGCGATGATGCGATCTTATCGTGCGATGAAACCGCATTTGGTCGCATCGCATGATCGCACGACCTTCAATTCCTATAGAAGGTCGTTCGTTATTGTGATAGTGTTGATTCATTTGTTACCAGTATGATTGAATGCACGGTCGCACGATCATTTTCGTTGGACGCACGCATCATCGTACGAGCGATGGCAACAGGTATCATATCATGCTATTTGCAAATCTAACAAGTTTCTTCAACTTCAAATTTTTTTCTTTCCAATGAAAATTAAAAGACAGATTCATGATTGACCGAAATAGTAATGTTCTCACCCTCAATTATCCTATCATATATCTTCACCTCATTCCTTCCTTGTCTCCCTCTCCTCTGCCTTAGAACAGGAGAGGACTTGATGTCAACGGGCTCTGTAGTTGTCAATGGAATCTCTTCAACAATCTGTTCAATCTCTTCTACCGGTTCCACCTTCAGATCCTCATTGATAGCTCTCTGCAGGATTGGTGCTGTACTCTTCGTTATCACTGCTGATAATGCAGTCTCTATGGTAGTGGTCTCTGGTTTCGTTTCTGGTATATCTTCTTTTGGTATTATTGTTTCTTCTTGAATAATCTCTGGTTCTGTTTTACCTTTTATAATTGTCAATAATTTTGCATTTAACCAAGCTGGATCGGCTAAGGTGCTGTCAATGAAGTTGTCTAGCTTTTTAGACAGTATTCGTATCAGCAGCTCGGAGTGTGGAGTGTCCCATAACTCCCAGGGGATCAGCTCTTTGAAGACCACTCGAAGAATATTGGTGCAATGGTCTGCCGGTTGGAGCTTTTTATTTGTTATGTCATGTATTTGATGGTTTTTCTTGTAGAGAGATTCTATAGTGTTTGACGGTGACTTCTCATGGCGTTTCTGAGCTTTCTTGTATTCTTTTAAGTGGCTTATTACGATGGTAGATATATCTACATACACATCTTTTGATTCTATTTTATTGCAGATCTACAAAAAGAAAGAATTAACACTTTAAGAAATTTATATACACTCAATAAATTACAAAAAAAGACTGAAAAAAAAATTTTACATAACATCAAAAATTCTGGGAATTAACCCTATAGCTACAGCAGCTCTTGAATTGATGTGTCCCACAGCGATATCAGTCCACAGAGGCTAGTATCATGGCTGTGTCTTCTGCCAACGCTTACAGCAAATATAATATTAAAAATTGCTTGTGATAATCCACACAGTTCTGATCCCAAACTAGGCAGAGCCTGTACTATGCTAAGCAGAGAACATATACAAATACTTATAAACTGTTTAGATACAGAAAAAACAGATATGTTTGTACACAAATGTTTGTCCTGGGTGGGAATTGAACCCACTGCCTATAGGGTAGTGACCAGGGTGTCCAACCACTAAACCAACTGGCCTGTTGATAAAACTAACAGCACATAAGAACTGACCTGAAAGCTCTTCCCAATCATTTGATCCAACATTTGTTTACAAGCAAATGGGAAGCCAATCTCCTGCGAAATATACGGCATGTACCATGCCGAGACCAACTTCCTCTCCAACACAGTAGATATCACGCTCAGTTCATTAGTATCATACTCCTTATACTCAAACGCAGCCCTTTTTCTAGTACGCGATAAAACTCGCGACAAAAACGACAAATATGGATATTCCTCGCAAATACTCTCCAGATCATATTTTATTGGCTTATTTAAGCGCAATAACCACTGGATGAATTTAATACTAACGCACAGGGATACGAGAAACAAAGTAACGATGTAAAGTATAAACCATATTCCGGTTATTGGGGAAATATTTGTTATAGAGAAGAGTAACACACAAAAAAATGAACCACTGCATGAAAATATAGTTATGCTCTCTAATAGGTTTCTTTTCAGTAACATTTTCACTGAATTTACTATCTAGGTTTTCAATTTGAAGCACTTCGCAATACAATACGCAAGAGTTTACGTTTTGATTACAATTTAATACAACATATTATTGATTTATCCCATTTTTTTAATTTTCTGTTTACAAACAACGCTTGACAGACCGCTCCACAGAACACTATTTGGACCGCTCACTGTTGACCGTAGACAGAATATAATACAGACATATACCAAGCGTGCCGCCGATAAGGACAGAAAAATAAGTATAACAAAACCAGATATAAAGTCATTTTTTGTAATCAAACCGGGTACTTCAAAACAAACCTAAATTTCTTCACCAATACAAGATGAAAACTTTCCATTTATCACCACACACACGTAAAACATCCAACTGATTCAGAAAACTAGTTAAACTACTGAAAATATAATTAAAATCTTAAGATATACGAATAAATAAAATATTTTTGACATGAGAATGCCACAGATAAAATATGTCAATATATAGAACACACACTTTGTCTATGGAAATTAGTGATGTCCAATATTTAAAGATCTAAATCTCGATATTGAATGATTTGAAATTGATCCACAACCAATCATTTTATAAAATAAAAAGTATTATATTAAACTCAGACTAAACTGAGGTAGATTCAACATAAACAGTCCCTATTTCAAAGTAAATCGCTACTCTGCCCACGTCTACACGGATTATATTATGTTGATTGTAAGATAATATTTTATATTACGTATTTAATTATTTATTTAAATAAATATCAATAAAATTGAGTGCCGAATATGAAAATGTATGCGGTTTGACAGGTTCCGGGACTTACGCCTTAGTGCTGCCACCTGGTGCACGTCATTTTTGAACACCCTCATTGTGTTATTCATAGTCATTCATTCGTCGCTTCGTATCGATGTCGTACGTACTGAATGCTCTCTGGTGTCTTTTCTTTAACGACTTTGCTTTCGATTTTTGGTTTTCAAGAAAAAGTAGTAGATAACATGGCGGCTAAGAAAAATGTAACTGTTTTGCGGCTACCACCCTATCACTGTGAACTCAATCCAATTGAATTGATTTGGGCTCAAATTAAATCATACGTGGGAAGAAACAATAAAACATTCAAAATGGCTGAGGTGAAAACGTTACTTCGCAATGCTTTGGCATTAATTGGAGCAAATGCATGGAAAAAATGTATAGAACATGTGCAGAAGGAGGAAGACAAAATGTTAAAATTGGATGGCATAATAGATGCAGCAAGTGAAACAACGCGATTTATCATAAATGTAACCGGGACGAGCTCCAGCTCAGAATTTGCTTATTCCTCAGAATAAATGTCTTAAAAATCTCTAGTTTTATGTTTTCATAAAAATCGATTTAAGAGATATAAACTTTTATATTTTTACGCACGCATTTCCATCAGAGTTAGTTTGCAGCTTGTGGCCAAAAAGATGGAAGTTACAAAATGGTTCGCAAAAATCCCAAATGCTACCCTTTGACGTATTATATTCAATCTTCTAGAGAATAAGTAAAATTGTTGTACACTCAAATTAACATTTTAATACTGACGCATTTGTTAATTATTTTGAATTAAAGGGTTTCGAGTTGTTATTTGTTTAAATAAAGGTGAAATTATCAATAAAAATAATTCACAGTAATAATGTATTCTTTTTAATCCTACCGTTGCTGACATAAATATCGATACTGTAATGGATTTATCCTCAGAGTAATTAGAATAGAGCCAGTATCGCGTCGATTCCCCGAACAAATTATTCGTGGCACTTTTGCGGGGTGCGGGAGGCGAAGTAAACACACACAGATACAATTTCACGCATATCCACACTATAATAAACTCGCAACACATTCAAAAAGATACGCACACAAACAAAGAATGACCTGAACATATGAACAAAATTTGGCAGAGGGGTTAGCGCATCATGCTCTCTGCAGTGGTATCTCCTCTAAGGGATTTATCATACATCTATGATGTGGTCAGATTCACTCGTTCATGAGGCGTCACCTCCCTAATATTGTCGATGGTTGCAATACCGCCATGTTTATTTACTTTTTACGACGGAATACTTGAATTCGAGTATACATACTAAATTTAGAGTTGCCACGTAAGGGAAATTTTACCCTTTGTGTAAAGCAAATACGGAGGTTGTTGTAAATTATATTTTCTTTCCTAACCAAAAACCACTTTTTAGACACAACATTTAACTTTCTTACATTATATCGTCTTAATCTATGACAGTCTGCAAAAAGTACGAAAGTGATTGTTATAATAATGTCCTCCTAGCCGAAACGACCACAGCGGCCAATCTTTCACAAGATCAGCCATGTACGCAGGAGATATTATAGTGCACAAGTGCTTGCGTAGACACAAGTGCACTCTCTCTTCCTTTATATAATAGGTACCTCTCATAATCCGATGAGACGGAAGACCGACACGACTGGGGAGAAGTTAAGCGCAGGACCGACTTTTTACATCAACACACAGACACCGGTCTCGCCGGCGAGGCCGAAGGGATCCGTACGCATGCGACCTCGACATGCATCCCCTCGCTGCGTTTCTTGCCGGTTCTTCTCAGCGGGGGCGCGTTGTGAACCGGTGGTAAACTCATTTTCTCTAAGCGGCAGCCCAAGCCAAGGCCGTGCCTCCCTGAGGTGCCAAACCTTTCTGGCTGGAGCGCTTTAAGCGCTCGCCCTCTGGTCCGGTGAAACAGTACTAGGGTGATGTGGTAGCCAATGAACCACCAAAAGTTTTAAGAGCTGTATCACTATTTCTATGAGAGATTGTACAAATATTTTTAGTCTGGGGCCTAGGTAAATTAATTAACTTTCATTATGAATACTTCAATTTGGTTTATATTTAATACGATCGCGCTACGGTGGTTTTTTAAAAATAATGGTAAATTGGTCAATGCGTACACCCACTGGTATAGAATGAACCGGGGGGATTGTAGCCAATGAACCATGTAGTACACAATGAATCATGGTCCTGAATATATCTAATTTATGCTTACATTTATACCAAATAAAACAAAAAATCATGTTTTACTTTTATTAGGCTTATATTTCAAAACGTAGCGACGTAGCGTAGATAAGGTAAATTTGGTAATAAGGTAAATTTGCCTCTTTTGCGGCTTTTTGGGGGCTCAGTCCCTTAAGATGAAGGTCAACCGTTTTTTTACTTCGTCTGGAGTGTGAGCTCCTTTTTTTCGAAACTCTGCCTTCTGTGTTTCGACCCATACTGAAAATAATAACATACCTACCAATGTTTTTTATAACAATTTAAGAATGCTATTAGGTACCTGAAAAGTCTAGTACCCAGTGAACCAGATGCAGTACTCAATGAACCATGGTTCATTGACTACTTCGATCAAATGGTTCAATGGAAACCACCCGCCTCTCCTAATATTTGAGGTTAGATTACTTTTGATAGAATTACACTATGCTCACAAATTATATTGGCAAATAAGCAGAACATCATCACCGGATTAAAACCATGAAAGACATAAAATAACCACAAAAGAAAAGTTAGTAACAAAAATTAATTCACATTTTTTTCGTCGTTTTTCTAGCCGAAAACAGACTGACGAGTCTAACGTGGCCACTCCTTACAACAAACGGCCGTCGACTAAGTAGGAAAGCTTTGATCGGCGAAACGGTTCGAACGCGTCAAATCGTACAATCTGGCAACGTAGCGTTTGGTCTGTACCTACTATTTCCATAGGGTACTCCTGGTTCATTGGCTACCACACCACCCTATTCCTACAAAAAAAAAAAAGTGATGATCAATAAAGCAAAGTGACTATCAAGCTTCAGTTGTCCACCAAACTTTGATGTCTACTGAAAGTGTGTTTGGTATTTATTGGTGATGTTTATTGATGATCAAGTTAGGCAATGCCAAATGAATCATTTGATAGTTATTTAATAGTCACTTTGCTTTATTGATCATCACTTTAGTTGTCAAAGGAGATAGGTACATAATAGGGGGCGCGCTTACGTTATTTCTGAATATTTAAGGCTTGGGGAATAACTTTTAGCAACCTAATTAATTAGTTTTGTTGCTGCTATCCACAGTATACAAATATCCATATTTTCAGGAAATCATAAAAATAAATTCGGGAAATGTGAGAAATTCTTCGATGCACCCAGCATGTGGGAACGTGTATGATGCACTTAATAATAATTTACCACTTATTTATGGTAGTCTCTCTTTTATACACTGGCAACACTTATAATGGCGATCAATAAACTGAAAATTTTAGGTTATGGATGAAAAACAAGAATTTATCGATCTTACACGTAACTTTCAAGTAAAATAGTAACTAATTTAGAGCAATAAGATCTAAATAAGTCGTTTACATGTATTCGTTTCTAAATGTAATCTCTAAATTGGCCATAATAATTCACGTTTACCTGTGAAACGATACTCCACTAATTTTACGTTCACTGTCACTTTTACAGCCTATAATACTGCACTGCACGATTCTTATAGGATTTCCACAACACACAGTAATGTCACAGTTAGTTTTTTATTGAATTTTAAGTTATTTATTTAATATTAAAACCACAGTAAAATTGTCACGGAGCAAAGTGGGAGCAAACGTCAAATTTGTTTCGCACCCACGGCGCGGAAAAATCGAACACATGCTGAGGGACAAAAAATCATATACACTGTTTCTTTCTATCACACGTAACCTACATAAACGCATTCTTTTCTTGCGTGAATGAGAAAGAAAGTGTCCAGCCCTCTATTGTTTTCTTCCTCTAAGCTGTTGACAGTCCTCTCAAAGAGGATGTAATAGATAAGTCCTCTAAGCTTGACAGTGCAGTGACAGCCAAGATAAAAGACGAGTCTATTTTAATGATTGATTTTTGATAAAGAGAGTTAGTAAAGCAAGGTGTTGCAACCATTTAAACATTTTCCCCCTAAACTCAAGTCGGAAACCGGTCAGGACGTATATATAATGTACTCTTTGGTCAGGACTTTCGCACGACGCACACACACAGTGCTGTATTACTTCGTCTCTCAGAGGTTGATTGAACTAACCAGTGTGACTTAGACTTAGTGATAGGGGTTTTTTTGCTCTTTGAGGTGTTAGATGAATTGGGAACTTTTCTACGTCAAAGATAAAACGGAACCATCAGTGCGCAAGTCCAGCTCGCACTTTATCAGTATTTTTTCGAGGTGGCCTCGGAACATTTCAGTATTTTTACGAGGAGGGCCCGGTATTTTTATAAAATTTAATCTTGTCACACTGGAACTAACTAACGTGTCAGTCATATGTCATTTTAATTTCTGACTGAGTGAATAAATAATTGTGATTTTATAATTTTCCCAATAAATAATTGCGTATCTAACATTATGTAAGTGAAAAATAATTAATTAGTAACATCCTAACCAGTTCTACAGAGTTGTACTTCCATGACCCTTACAGTAAAAATTAAATTTTCAGGTCGAAAGTAACATTCAAGATTACTCTCACATCTGATCCGAAATTGCCGTTCAAAGTGTAAGTTTTTGTCTTATTTCTTTTATAATAATCAAGTCTGAAGCCTTGTAACTTCGATTTACATGCATTTCTGTTATTGGATTTACATATTATTATTTATTGATAGTCAAACTGATTGTTCATTTTGGCAGATGCTGAGGGGATCCACAGGTCTTCATCGAAGTTACAAGGCTTTAAGATGGACACAGATGTAGTTCAACAGTTTCTTAACTTTTTCCAAGACTTTATTAACCTCTGTCAGTTAGATAACTGGCCAAATAATGATACTAGTGAACAAGATATTAGAAATGTCTTTTTGATTTCACAACATGTTGAGAGATGTCTTGACAGGCTTCAAAAACGTGATGTTATCAACGAATTTGTATCAGCTTTGAAAACCAATGAGGAAACAACTAATTTTGTATTAAAGTACTGCCTATCAGACCCTCCAAAATATGTACTGAAAAAGATTATTAACTCTGATACTAAAATAAAGCAAATGGACATAGGCTTTAAAATATTTCTTGAACTATTCTCTGAAGCTGATTTAGAGAAGTATTTATCTGAGTTTATGGTAGAAGCCGCATCAAAGGATACTCTGTTGAGAAATTTATCGAATGAAATACCAAGACATGATATATTGAAATTTAAGAGTAATATTTTTCTTTCTGAACTAGAAACTAGTAACATTTCAGATATTCTGAATGATTTCAGTCAAGATAATGTTGAGTTGTTAGTAGTAAGTTTGTTAAATACAGATTCTAAATATAGTAAGGCTGTAGAAAAGGTTGTTAGCTATTTTCTGAATCTTGTACTAAGTAAAGAAAATGGCCATAGACATTTTTGGAAGGCACTTTTCAGAGTTGAAAGTGAGCATTTTATAGGAATGTGCATAGAACACAGTAATATATTTAAATATGTTGTTGAAGCAATCATAGATTGTGGTAAACTGCTCAGGGAGAACATGTCTGCTGAATGTTTTTACATAGATTTAAATTACTCTGAGTTAGCAAAAGTTGTACAAAGAATATGCACAAATGAAAATCTGAAGTTACATTTTTTTTGTATAGTAACAGATTATGATACAGATTTGAAATTCTGGGAGAATATTTTGTAACATAACTTTTTTTGTATATTTTTTATTATTACATTTCCAAAAATATTTTATTTTCTATTTTATTTGTCTCCTATAAACAATTACACATCCTTTTAAACCTGGCTGATTGGTCATTGGAAAGATTTTGTCCAGCTAGTCCAGATTTTGTTCACCCAAATTGGGTGAATGAGCAGTAAGTCACGCATCGTTAAAATGTAACAAAAGTGATGTGTGCCTCTGTAAATCAAGTAAAATGCATTCATGCCTATTTAGAAAATGCACAATGTTCTGTACAAAAGTAAATAATAAGGAAAGGATATCATACCTTAATTATATATGAAAATATTTTAATTTCATGAGTCCCAATTTGCCTGGGCTCCAGCATCCTGCCCAACAGCGAGACAGTGAAATATCTAGGAATTCACCTGGATCGACGCCTTACTTGGGCCAAACACATCCAAACGAAAAGAGACCAATTAAACTGCAAATACCGGGAAATACAATGGCTTCTTGGGAGAAACTCCAAGCTGTCTGTAGACAACAAACTCCTCATATATAACACGATCCTCAAACCGATATGGACCTATGGACTCCAGCTGTGGGGGTCAGCTAGCAACTCCAACAGAAACAAAATCCAAAGAGCTCAGAATTATATTCTGAAACAAATCTCTAGCTCTCCCTGGTTTATAAAGACCTCGGAAATCCATCACCACCTCCATGTCACCACCGTAAATGAAGAGGTCACGAAAGTTCTCGCTGCCTACAAAAATAGGATTCAAAAACATCCGAACAAACTAGCCGTGCAGTTGACGCTACCAGACTGTGTACAACGCCTCAAGAGGCGCAGGCTACCCAAACTTGAATAGCTGGCCTGGGTCAGCTAACATAGTAAAGAGCAATTCTTAATGGAGAATTAGCTCTACAAGTCTCCTGTTTCCAACACATCTGCTCATAGTCCTAAAGACTGATCGCATGATAAATATTATTAAAAAAAAAAAAAAATGAGCCAATTTTTGGCATGCATTAGTAGGGATATAACATATTATGGTTTATAATATCATTGTGTCTGTGCTATAAATTTATTTTCTCTTATTGTACTTTACGCAATTAGTAAATGATCTTAGCCTTTAGTTTTCTGCAATAGATGTCTATGGCATTTTGTAGACAATTTTTTTTTCTATACAAATTTGTGACGGGATGAGCCAAATGGTTAATTAATGGTATACAACACGCCTACCAATGGACTATTGTGTAAAATACCAGCCAGCGCGCGTAGACGCGCTGACACAAGCTGTATTATCACCACAACACATAACTAGAACTTGAGAAACTTTTTACAAATACAATTATTTGCCATTTCCAGCTTGAGCGTACCAGAAGCGACGCCGTTCACGGCGGTGCTTAAGTTTGCGGCGGAGGAGTTCCGCGTGGAGCCGGCCACCAGCGCCATCATCACCGACGACGGGATCGGCATCAACCCTCAGCAGACTGCTGGTAACACAATGCATGGCAAAACCCTTATAATGAGTGGAAGGAATGCTGGTGCACTCCCTTCTAAGGGGGAGGCCTTTGTTCAGCAGTGGATGTATACCATTCACTATACAGTGAACACTCACTATTCACTATATAATAAATCCTCTGGTAAATTTGCTTTATGGCATATTAAATTGTTAAAACTTAGCGTCAGTGCTTTATGGACAATTTACTCAACTAAGGATAACGACGCAGTTTCTATCGTTATGTTTCCATCTCAAACAATATAAATAATGTTTTACTATATTAGCAATTGTCTGCTGCTTCGCCTGCTATTTTTTTCCATACAATGTTCACCAACCCCTAACAGTTGTTTTTTTTTTTAAATTCGCGACACGTTTATTTATTTTATTAACCGACTTCAAAAAAAGGAGGAGGTTCTCAATTCGTCTGTATTTTTTTAGACAATGTTTTCAGTAATGTTTCAAGTCAATCGAACTATAAAATAAAAAGTTTAATACAAATGATAACACCCCGTTGAACCCCTTTAGGAGTGGAATTTTCAAAAATCCTATGTCCTAAGAACCTACTGCCCTCGGCTTTGTAGGTCCAGCCGTTTGGCCTGTGCATTGATGAATCAGTCAAGACAAGTCATTTTATATGTATAAATTATTATTTTCATGAACTGTAAGATACCAAACTGTTCGATCGCAGAAGCCAGTCGGAGACGGGAATTTTGACAGAAAAAAAAAATCCCACCTGTACGATGATCGAACTACCATTCGGACTACTTGGAATAAACGATTTTTTTCTTGTTTCAGGAAATGTTTTCTTGAAGCACGGATCTGAGCTCCGACTAATCCCAAGGGATCGAGTCGGCCACACCCCGACATAAACAAGTGCAACCATTCCACTATTATTTAAGCATTACTCTATGTATAAATTTTATTATATAAATTAATGTGAATATCATTTTTTAAGAAGAAAACGCTGCGAAAGCTTTGGTAGTTATTTATTAGTTATTCTTACTACTAATTGGAACGTATTTCATGCTTAGTCTAGTTTGATGAGGGGCTCGGCGGCTCTCAAGAATGATTTTTCGAATTCTATCTCTGAGAAACGGTCAACGGAGGCCCTGGGGACAAAAGAAAATCATAATATACAAGTCGAATTTTTCAAGATGGCTAAAGACTACAAGGAGTCTTAGGTGGGCCGGATAGCATTAAACAGTAAAACTGTATCATTGGATTTTTGAAAATCAAGTTTCCTAGCCAGGAATCGAACCCTGTTACTATAACATTCTGAATTAATTAAATGAAACAGGTAACGAATATCTTATTAGTAATTTCATCCACATTATCGTTTAGCGCTTTATTTTGGTACTTCCATGCAGCAACGAAGGTTCTGCTGAGGCCGTCTGAGTCGAATTGTGTTTTCATATTCAAAAAGTACATGCTTGCGTTTCATGATTATGATGCTTGCATATTTTGTGCCTATTTATATCAGCGGTTTATACGAAGTCTCACCGAGCGGCCTCAACGATCCTCTTCCTCTCGTCGGGGGGCATCGCGATGACCTCCAAGATGGCGCGCGCGTACTCCTCGGGCTCGGCCGCCAGGAAACCGGTGCGGGAGGTCTCGGCGGTCTCCACGATGTCCGCCAGGGGGCCGCCGGACCGGTGCGCTATGGTGACTAGACCAGCAGCCATACACTCCACTACACCTGGAGACAATATTTACTAATTGATATGTCTCTTGTAATCCCGTGGGATGTCCGGGTAAGAATAGCACCCTCCCATCTCCTCCCGTTGGGTGTCCGTAAGAGGTGATTAAGGGAAATCAAGAAGACAAGGCAGCAGCGTCTTTCTATTGGATTACCTACCACCCATACTGCGATCCCCAAGACGCAACCTCAACCCCCTCCCTTCTAAGGGGAGGCCTTTGGCAGCTGCTGCTAATACTCACTGATGCCGAAGTGCTCGTTCCACATGGCGTGCAGCCCGATGCTGCTAGTCTGGTACAACTGCAGTAGACGCGCGTAGGGCGCGTTCACCACGAACTGCACGCTGTCCTCCAGAGACAAGTGCTTGGCCAGGTCTTTCAGGTTCCTCACTCGCTCCTCGTCTTCCGCGTTCCGACAGGATCCGACCAGGACTAATTTTATCTAGAAAAACGATGTAAAAAAATTACCATAGAAGGCAACTCCATAAAACCACTTACTGTTTAACACAGTCACGTGATTGATTTGCCAAAACAAGTGTTTAGTGTGTAAACTCTGGTACCCAAGATGAGATTTAACTTGTGTTAAATCTTATTGTGGAGACCTTAGAATAATAACGCCTAGAAACCGAGAACATGCACGCACAGTGAGGCAAGTAAAACCAAGCCAGAATGGCTTGGTATCGAACAGCCCGCGTCAGTGCTTATAGTCGAGTCGTAACGCTGGTAGCTCCCGATATTTTATTTTATAATGATGGTTTTTGTGGAATAAATGGAAATCACAGTACATCGGAAAAACTTAAGAAACATTGTAACATAACATTTCACCTGCAAGTATTACGTTTAACCTAATATTTTAACGTAAAACAATCGCCAAAGTGAAAACAATAATTTTAAATTTCATCAGACGACATTATATCAAAATGTTGCCAATAAAAGGAAAATTGCTACCCCAAATTTGTTTAGTAAGAAAAGATTTATTTAAATACTTGATGATCCGCACACACTTACGTTTTCAAATGACATTAAACGGTCACCCATCCATGTAATGACCTTGTCTAACGTTGCTTAACCTAGCGATATGAAATATACTTTCCGACCTATTCTCATACTTACCAATTACCAAGTATATACACACATCAAAAGTGTCTAGGGATCAACATATATTTTTGCAATAACTTTTCTCCTGATTGATATTAATTAAAATTTTCTTTAAGGATTCATCAAATAAAGTGTTTTCGTTTGTCACAGTAACGATAAACCAAGTCACCTTTGCATTAATAAAGAAATTTGCCATTTTCCTAATAAAGGGATTTTTGACATTTGAACCACTAACACAAAAGTTCGAAAAAAAGACTGAAATAACAGTTTTCTTTAAAATTTTATTGGGTAACTTAAACAATTAATAATCCGTGTTTCTACCGCGAACACTAACAACACAAGAACATCGGTTTGGCATACTCAAAATGAGTTCATCCAAATCACGCTGTGGAATGGCCGCCCATGTTCGTTGCAACAACAAAAAAAGGTCATCTTGCGACTGGATACCCTCCATATTCGGCAGAGCTCTTCTCTGTAGCATATCCCATGCATGCTCAATCGGGTTCAAGTCTGGCGACTGAGCAGGCCAGGGCAGGACATTGATGTTAGCTGCGGCGAGAGTCTGTCTTACAACTCTTGCGGTGTGCGGTCGTGCATTATCATGCATTAACTGAAATAAGGGACCGATTTGCACTTGTAGAGGAACGATGACGTCTGATACAATCGTCTCAGCATAAATTTGAGCGTTGAGGTTGCCTCTGATCCAAATCAACTCAGTTCTTCCGCCGATCCAAATACCCGCCCATACCATGATGGTTCCACCACTATAAGGATGGACTTCCTGGCAGGATTTTAATCGCTGTTGGCGTCCAGGGGTTCTCCAGTGTCGTATACGTCTTGTATCCGGTCTCATACCAAAACGAGACTCATCAGAAAAGCACACGAAACGCCATTGTTCTTCTGCCCAATTTCTGTGTTCAAGAGCCCATTGATATCGAATCCTACGATTGTGCATTGCTATAGGTGGTACCCGTAGCGGTCTTCGGGAATGAAGGTTTACTTCATGCAAGCGGTTTCTGACTGTTTGGTCGCTAATTAAGTTCCCTGAAGAGTGATGAAGCCTCACGGCTAACATCATGGCAGTTATTGTTGGAGCTCTTCGAGTTAAGATTTGAATATATCGGTCTTGTCTCCGTGTGGTGCAGCGATACCGTCCTCCATGGCGCTCAGCCACGGTACCAGTGCTTCGGTAACGTGTCCAAAGTCGACTGATAACACTCTGACTTGTATTCAGAGCTAAAGCCACAGTACGTTGCCGGGAACCAGCTTCTATCATTCCCACGGCTCTGAGCATTTCTTCCCTGCTTAAATGACGTCGCCGCTCCATAATAACGTTGGTTTTAATCAGTAGTAGGGAAACAGTAGCACTAATAATGTCTTCAATGCGTTGTATGTTTTTATAGGGAAAATATTGACAGCTGATTTTCATCTTTTACTCGAATTTGATTCACAGTTCCTGATTCAAATTATGAAATGCACCAAAAAGGATCCATATAAATTTATAAAATCATAAATTTATTACAAAGCCACATCTCAATCTCAAGAAATCCGCTTAAAAATGCTTGATCCCTAGACACTTTTGATGTGTGTACATTAAAAAATCATAAGAATCGCTCGAGCTGATTCGGAGATTCTGATTTGGACACGAGATTTATAAATAGTAGTTTTGTTATTTCAGATTTCGTGGTTCCAAAAGGTACAATGCGCGTGTTCTTTTAGGAACCACACGGGCTTGAGTGTTTAAATTAAAAAGTATTTCCTTACTGACAGCAATAATAGTATTTTATTCTAAAAATTATATAATGACCTCAGGAAGAAGCAATTCCAATTTCCGTAATTTTAGGGAAAATCTGATTCCACTAACAACATTATTTGTTCACTTGTGTGCGTGTCGCAGAGCGTCAATACGCGTGACTTACGCATACATCTATGCTATTGTGCCTCAAACGAGACAGTTTTTTCGTATGAAACTATCATTCTAGGCGTTATTATTCTAAGGTGGAGACCATAAGCCATTCATGACTAATTGTTAACGCGTTCATTGCTGCGCTATGATTTTCTATAGTCATACGTATGACCACCACTATAATTTGTAGGGACTCGCGTGGCGAGTTCTCGGTCGTACTAATGAAGAACTACATAATGATATTAATGAGACTGATAATGAGAAAGACTAACCCAAATACATAATGCGGTAATTATTAGGAGTATTAGGAAATGAGATTTCAAAGTAGGTAGGTCGCAATAAATAATTAGGACTCACGTGGCGTCTTCTAGGCCTCCAGATATGCAATTCTTATGACCTCGCGAGGCGAGTCCTAGGCATCGTGACCGTTAATTTTGGTCCAAACTAGCCAGCGTCTGGAGCGCAAGAACGAGCTGACATATATGAAGACATTCATCGGTTCATTAACTTCGTCTGGGGGGAGGTTCAATGATGTAGCGAGTAACGGCATAAGGCCTTGTAGGAATAAAACGGCGTCACACTAACAGTCCTGGTCCGGGTTTTGATAGTTTGCGAGCTCGATCAAACTGACAGTATTCTCACGTACATTTTACTAGTTTTTGACAGTTACCGCCAGGGGCGCTGGTGTGAAATGTATGGAGAAAACTAACAGTTTGATCGAGTTAATAACTATCAACAACCATACTCTGTATCGACATACCAACATTAAAAATGGTGAAGGCTTCGGTCCTCGCCGGGCATCGCATCTCGCTCACTCGGTCGGAAGGTCCACCTTTTAGCACCACCAACGCCTTCTATATACATATTTAGGAAACCATTAGTCTCTCACCTTATTCCATAGTACTTCGTTCTTCACGAGCAAGTTCCGGAGCTCGTACATGGCTTGCAGCATTAACGGATGATCCTTCTCCGGCCGGAACTGTGCCACCGACAGTATTCTGATCGGATCTGAATCTTTCACTAGAGAGCGCAGTTGTTTTAGCTCGGAAACCTGAATAACGTCAGTATGATTAAACTCACAGGTTTTTGGATACTCTCGAGATTATAGAGATCCTTGGTGAAGTGAAAATCCGCTTGCTTTACACATTTGTCGGACGTAGGAGAATAGGACTGATGCTTGGGTAAAAAAAAGTAATTCTACTTAGTCCGTCACTTAGATTATAGAAAAAAATATTAGTCATTTTTTCATTTAATAAACATAAAGAGCGTCAAAGGAGTGAGGACTCGTGACGTCACGAATCAATAAAGTGTACTGAGGCGTGACGTCACGAGGAATTTTAAGGCACTATATTGAGGGGGCTAAAAGCAAAAGTGCCACTGTCCAGGATTTTTTTTGGCGAAAAGTAGCAAAAACGTTTATCTTTTAAAGGGACTTAAAAATAATCAGATAACTGATTTATCTAAGATCATAAATCATTTTAGTGGCTATTAATAACACTCAAATCATGGAAACAAGCATATTTATACGGAAAAAATAAAATTACAGGACAGTATTATTTTTGCATCTGAGCGTTGGGACAGTGTAAGGTTTGCATCAAAACGCTTGGACAGTGGCGCTTTTGCACCTAATACTTACAAAAAATCATCTACCGCCAATACAAAAGTGTCATGGCCGACCGTTCTGTGATTGGCCAATTTGGACAGTAGCGTATTTGCAATTTAACTAATAAGGACTGTGTCGTTTTTGCTTCTCAATATTTTTTAAACACGGTTTTCTATGGGACAGTGCTAACATTGAATTCAAACGAGTTGAACCATTCGATAGGTTTCAAAATACTCTACCAGATGGCATTCTTAGTTCAGTTTGAGCCAAAATGGACAGTGGCGCTTTTGCTTTTAGCCCCCTCAATTATCTTCGTCATTTTTCGTTTAATTGACAAACGAAAAAAATACGTCTCCAATATTTTTTGATAATGTAAATGACGAACTAAATAGATTTTTTCAGGCATCTAGCCTATTAGGGCCTGGAAGTACAGAAACATCTCAAAGAGTTCTCGCATCCTTATCCACGCCGTAGCACAAAGCAAAGCTACTTATGGTGGTGATATTAAACTTCAGTCTTCTGTTGAAGGCATAATTTTTGCTAATCGTTTAGATTTATGCTTACCTCACATGGTGGGTACACTCTGTAGGTGCTGAATGGTATCTGCCATAGATCGTGGATGTGGTCCTCGGTCCAGGTGCCGTTCACCATGACCACGTCGGCGCAGCGTCCAACCACGCCGTACAGCTGGACAAAACACCTAAATAGTACACACTCCCGCGAACTACTCAACTGTGATAATACAGTAGGAGGTCTGTCAAAGAGTTTAACCAATCTAGTGACTAGACAAGCAAGATATTCGCCTGATGGTAGATAGCTGTATTGCACTGCCGCTCGTCACCGGAGAAATTAGCTATCAAGTCTGTTGTGTCTGGAAATTTCATCAGCTATAGTGCCTTTCACACCGGAACACAGAAATATTTACACACTGCTGCTTGGCGGCAGAATATCTGACATTGCGGTGGTATCGCACACAAGCGATCTACCACCTTTTTTGTTCGAAACCTTTAAACGGGGTCTGGTCTGGAACCTGTGGGGGCATGTGGGCTCGTTACAAGCTAAAACTCCTGCGGCTGTTGCATCGGCACATGACAAGGGTCACCCGGGCTCTCCAGTGGGATCTGCACCATGACCCCTCAGTGCCTTGCCTTTGAGCCCGCCGCCGGGGGGCACATTGTAGCCCCCCCGGGAGCTAGCGGCGGAGCAACCTTTTGTTTTCTTTCGCGGGGAAACCATCAAACGGCCCCCAGAACCTGTGGGGGTCAACCGGGGTATGTGGGATTCTTACAAACTAAAACCCCCTGCGGCTGTTGTCGTCACGTGAGGCGACCCCAGGCTTTTATTGCCTTGCCTTTTAACCCGCCGCCGCCGAGACGGGGGTCGCAACCCAGTCACCGTCCTCCTCCGAGTCGCCGACCGCTCCGAGACCTACGCAGGGCACTCCTGAAGCGTTGCACAAGGCACTAACTTAGCAAGTAATCCTCACCCATCCAAATACTTTATAGTAGAGCAGTTTTATCCAGGTGAACAGTGGGTTCCTGGCGATCAGGCCGGAGTTGTTGTAGGCGACGATACGGTGCTTCACCCGGCGCATCATGGCCGCCGTGATCGTGGGGTAGTGGGTGTAGCACCCCACGGGACACTGGGCCAGGTACCGGAATATAGGATACGTGAATGCACACCCCGTCGTGTCAATGTATATATCTGAAAGGGAAAACAGTTTTACTAGGCGGTTGGTCACTTATGCAAGGGATTTTTCAGGCAGGTATCACCGTTGTCTTTTAGAGTGTAGGTCCTAAACGCCCAACGAGTATGAAGGCAGCTCCAAAGAGTACGGCAGCGGCGTTGCGACCGCCGTCCCTGTGAACACCGTAATAGGGTCCCGGGGGGCTATAATGCGCCCTCGCGGCGGCGGGCTTAAGACTAAGGCACTGAGAGGCATCTGGTACAGATCCCACCGAAGAGCCCAAGTCCCATGGTGCCGGAACCTATTGAAGTTTCCCCGCGAAAACATAAAAAATGTACCACCAAAGTATCAGATATTCTCTGCTAATGAGCAATGTGTGAATGTTGCTGTATTCTGATTTGAAGGGTACTGTAATTGGTGAAATATTTGGACATAATAAATAATGTATCATGTGATGAGCGGCTAGACAGGTGTGTCGCTTACTATCACGCGAACGTGTTGCCTGTTGCATCGCAAGGTTAAGTAAAAAAAAAAAAAACCCGTCAGCAGCCGAATCACGTCCACTGCTGAACTAAAGGCCTCTCCATTACAAGGGAGGGGGTTGCCATAATCCCCTCGCTTGGCATCGCAGTATACGGGGATCGCAGTGTAGGTGGTAGGTAATCCAGTAGAAAGACGCCAGCGATAAGAAGACGGGCTGCAGCCAGTCCTCTTGTTTTCCCTTAGTCGCCTCTTACAAACACCCAACGGGAGGAGATGGGTTGGTTGCTATTCTTACTTACTCCCCGTGGGTAAAAAGTAGTACATTTTAATTCATAATTTTTTACTTACCAGGATTCAATTTCGTAAAAGCCTCCATGCCCAAAAGCATGGAACCTAAACTCTGCATCAACAATGTGAAGTACGGATAGGACTTGGCCTCAATGGCTCGGCCTAGACTCAGCCTCACAAAGTGTATCTTGGCTGGGTCTACTTTCACATTGAACTGATTTTGGGCTCTGTCCAGAATGGTCTGAGGTTCTGCTGTCTCTACTGTGTAGATGTAGATGTTTGTGTCAGGATATCTGGAAATAGGATACTCTATTTACACTTTGCTTGAGTACATATACGCACACCCACAAACAGGTACAAATTCAACAGACCAAATTTTCAAACTCCACATCAGCCTTGGTCAGCAGTACCAATATTAATTTCATTTTATGTGAATTTAGTAATCAACAGATGTACCATTTTCTAATATGAAGAAAGACATTTTAACGAAACTCCGGCATAAAGCCTGCCCCAGTGGAAAAAATATACCCTTGCCCAGCATTGGAACATAACAGGTTACAATGAAATAAAAAAAAAGTATTGTTCCAAAATCCAAAAAAAATGATGTAACATATATTTTTTTCAAGTATTTTTCTATATAGCTAAATACATGTGTCAGAGATATCAACTAAAATCTGGTGATAATAGATTTGGATTAGGATTATCTCTGATTATCTCCTGTATTTGTTGATAATAAATCTCATAAGTTATGTATGTGTGTGGGCTGCAGCCCTAACAACTATATCTAAGATAATAACATATTACTTTAAAATATATTATACCTATTGGTCACAAGTTTAAGTATGCTTTAACCCCCTAAGTTGACCATGTTTGCAATTCCGAATAGTCTTAGCTAAAACAATGTTAACAAACCTTGCTAAAACAGCTCGAATTGCCACCCAAAGAACCCTTTCTCCTCCACCACCTGCATTACAGTAAGGGTGGAAGAACGCCAAGTTTGGTCCATGTTTCTTGCGTCTGTCTATCTTGCGTTCCTTAATCCTCATGTACCATGATGCAAATATAAAAGCGAAGGGAATGAGTACAAATGTACAAAACAACAGGAATCCAATTAAAATGATCGGTAATATCACAAGTAGGCTGAAATAAAAAGAATATATTATTAATAATTCTCAGTGGCATGGTGACAGGAAATATAGTAGTGATCATGGTGCCATGGAGTTAATGTTAATTGTAGTGATCTATTGGGTCTTGCTTTTAGGAAATTCTTAGTAGTATCTCAAAGATAGGAAATGTTCCTGAAAGAAAATCAATATAAGTAGGCCTCAAAGAACATATTCATAGGAAGAAAATATTCTTCCTCTATTGTATGGGACATAGAATGACTAAGGAAATGAGGGCACTCCCTAAAATACGAGGTGGCCTACTATAATAATAGTCTTTACCAATACCAATTATGTATATAATAAAATCTTTTAAAAAAAAAATTGAACCGACTTCAATATCACTGAAAAGTATAAAATAATTTAAATATTATTGAAGTTGGTGTAAGCGTACCTGCTGTGTATATTTGGCACCAACTTCAATAATATTTAAATTATTTTATATTTTTCAGTGATATTGAAGTCGGTTCAATTTTTTTTAAAAAAGATTTTATTTTAAACTTTTTAGTGATATTTTCATATATAAAGATTGAACCATCGAAAACCGTAAAATTATCTAGGTAGGTTATGATCACATTATCGTCTACATAGTTTTACATAATTCATGTTTCTTCAGAAAAAAATATCCGATCGTAATGAAATTTGCATGGAAACATCATAGTAGTTTACTCTCTCGAATAAAAAAAAGGATCATCGAAATCGGTTCATAATTGTCAGAGCAATGTAATGGAGAACATCCGTTTTATGGTTTTTACGAGATAAATTCCTCCACATCGTTCATGGTCCTCCAGGAAGTTCTTATCCGGTTGTAATAAAATTCATACAGATTCAATACAGTGGTTTCTTCTTTCGAATAAAAAAATAATAATTGAAATTGGTAAATATTTGCCAGATTTATGACCATTTTTGTCCAACCGAGCGAGTCTGAGCGACTAAAACATCATCTATATAGGCTTTCTTGCAGCTCTCAGTGCGCAGTCACCATTCTTGTTTTTTTAGGAACTACTTATTACTAAACAATAATTTTTTTATGGGACCCAATCAATGGATTGAAGAATGGATGGAAGAAAGATTTTTTCAAATCGGTTAATATTTGCCAGAGTTATGCGCGAACATACATAAAAAAAAAAAAAATATATGCAGACGAATTGAGAACCTCCTCCTTTTTTGAAGTCGGTTAAAAATTATAATAATGTGATACTAACTTCCAATAAAATGTTTTGAAAGTAATTATTATATCTACAAAATTCGATTCGTCGATTCGTACTATATTTAAAGTTCCACGTATGGAAGTAAGGTAAATGCGTCTATAAAATGTAATAAATACGAAATAAGGATACGTACGTAAACAATTGCCAAAACATTGTAAAATAAAGTGGTTTTCAGTTGACGAAGAGAAGAAAGGTACTAATTTAGTTGTAACACAGAAATGGGTTTTAAAACAGACATTTGATGCGCATTTCACACCGTAATTCTCATTGAAATCGAATAATAATAAATTTAACATAACCTAACACGTAATGTAAACATCATCGTTGGCAAGGAGACCATAGACAATTTTAAATGTAACTGTCACAAATGTCATACTGAGGACATAAACTATATTTAGGAATAGACTATATATTTTGAAATCGATTATTTTTTATCAAGTTTATATGTTGTTGAGAAATATCAATGGGGCAAACCTGGACCTGCTTATGCAATATCTGTACGTGTTCGAGAGCGGAGAACTATTGGAGGACGATAGCGAAGCACCTTCTCGCCTAGTTGGTACCATGAACCAGAATGCAAAGGTATATCATTCCCTTTACTACTATTTGGCAGCCTCTGGTAGTTTATTGTATTAGCTATCAACGTACAGGTACTGTGGGTTCATATGCACATATAACTTATATCTTGGTAGGTATTGGCCCGCAAAGGCCAAGTCTTGTGGCGGGTTAATCACCTCATGCGGAGCTTTCTAACCCACAATTAATAGAAGCGTCGAAAGGCCCGAGGTATTTGATAGCCCAGCCTGTATTTTATAGTCGAGTCCGAAATTTAATTTTGTTATTTCTGGTAAACTCACTCTGCCAGTCGTGCGAGGGGATGCGGAAGAAGCTACATTTTTGCTTATTCTTTATAGGGGGATGGGCGAAAGTGTACTGCACACACTATGGGACTGCGCGCCTGACTAGAAGGCGTGCTTAGTGCGTCAGGGTGAAATCAATAGGGGAAAAGTCAACTACACTAAGCCCCACAAGTGGTGTCCGCGCCTGACGAGAAGGTTCTTGCCCGCTTAGTGCGTTAGGCTAAAAGTATTTTTAGAAGAGCACTGCAGTGGCTGCTCCCGAAACTTGTCAGGGTGACTTGTAATTAGGTAATCTAGAAGTTAATGTTAAATAACTATCCCAAGACATCTTTTTCTATTAAGTATATACTTTGTAAGGTAGTCATATGATCACTCATATGATAAAAAACAGAAGTTTTTAATAAAAATGCGAACTATCACAAAATATATTTAATTGTAAATTCTTACTGTCTATATAAACATTTTATTTAAACTTATTCGTATACAATAGTGGCACAGCCGACAAAATTTATGTGAGATCGTCTGGCGGCATCTGGTCCACTCCGTCAGTGACCTCTGCCGCCAAGTCTGCGAACTTCGCCACGTAGTCCACGCTCGACTCCGCCATTAGACTTTGTAGATGTGAATCCACCTGCCAAATCAGATAAACTCTTTTTTATACAACGTAATAACAAGTCAGGCGAACCGTTCGTCTGTTGTTAAGCGACAGCTGCAGTGCACTGCTATTCGTCACTTGTCACATAGGTTATTAAGCCTCTTGAGCCAGGTAATTTCGCCAGTGATAGTGCCCTTCACACCGGATACAGCAATTGTTACACACGCTGCTTGGCGGCTGAATATCTGACACTGCCGTAGTACCTTTACCTGAATACCATTAAAGGTATGCGTCCATTGGCACGCACGGCACGCAACGGATTTTAGTTTACTTTGTATGATTTTCTATAACGCTGCGTTCATTACCCGCGTCGCCCGCATCGTAATGGACGGCGCGGATAAAACTAAAATCCGTTGCGTGCGGCGAGTCCGGCGCGTGCTAATAGACGCGTACCTTTTGTAAACAATTTTACAAATGTATTTTAGAATAAATATGGGGTAACAACTGGGATGTGTGGGTAAAATCCCCGCCTGTCCAAGCTCACCGCGAGGTCTGGCTGCGGGCGGCCCTCCAGGTGTCCGAGGAAGCTGCTGAGCGAGAAGTCTTGCACGGAGCCCTCCAGCCAGCCCTCCGCGTCGCGGAGCAGACGGGAGGGGGACAGCGACATCGACTCCGACGGCATGAAGGCTGCTGTTGAGAGGATTTATTTCTTTATAACCGGATCCAGTCACAATGTTAATACAAAAAAAAAATATTTTGGTATGTACACCTGGCCGATACGACCGCAGCGGCCAATCTTTGTCAAGGTCAAGGTCACCTTTGTCAATCTACGCGAGATATTAAGTGCACAAGCGCATTACACATGTATACCGGAACACATTGCTACTTGGGAGTATACAACATCGATATATAATAAGTAACCAGATAAGTCACCTACTAAATTTCATCAAAATATGGCAGTGATAAATATTCCGTATGAACGTAAGAGCCCGAGTGACCCGTCCGGGACTGCGCAGGATGTAAACGGTTTTTATAGGCGCAATGGTCATTGTACTTACATTCTTTTTTTTGTACAATTCTGTATCAATATTTACGCTACAAAAACAACGATGTATAGCGTTACAAACAATTCCTACCGTAGCGCATTATACCCGTAGTACCGTTCAAGCCACGCCATGAACGAGACAGGGATAGTGGCGGACAACGCGCTAAAGGGAGAACGGGATAACCAGAGGCACGGGGGGCGACCGAACAAGTCTTAACGTAGGCCGACCAACTTATCTTTGCTGGTGGCGCAACGAGAATTGAACTATAATCCTATGAGAACTACGTGTAGTTTGAGTGTTTTGTTTAGACAGTAGCGGCAAACTTAATTTGGTCGGCCGGTAGCTTGGCGGTTGGCGAAATAGTAGCAGAGATATTTAAAGAAATATTTATTATTTCGTGTTTTAGTGATATCTTACTGATGATATCTATCATTTAATCTAATACTATTAACTACTACTAATGGGAAATATATGTTCCGTATGAAATTTTGCTATTGCGACGTGTATTAAGGCAGTTTTTAGACGCAAATGAGGCATTCTGATACGTCCTTACGCTAGCTGCGGTCGGCTCGAAGTAATTTGAAATAGCGACACAACGTCAGCGTGGCGCTATTTCTGTGACCACTTTTTGGACCGTAACAGCATATCTTGTCTAATAATATATCGATGGTATACAATGTTAAAATACCGTCCCCCCTTATCTTCGAAGTTTGTGGAGGGAAAAATCTGAAATAAATGTAAAGTCTCGCACTTGACATTTATTTAAGATTTTTCCCTCCACAAACTTCGAAGATAAGGGAGGGACGTTATTTTTTTTGACATTTTTGATTATCAGCCAAAAACTACGTGACATAAACCAAAATAAAAGTCTGTTTTGAGATGTGCAAAAGCCCTTTCATATGATACCCCTTTCGATATAGTAGTCTCCCTTTAAAATCTTGATGACACATTTCGACGTGCATTTTAGAAAAAAAAAAAAGAAAAATTTTTTTTTTGTCATTTGCGATGCGGTTGGGTAAGAACGATCTGAAACTATTCCAAGTTTTAAATCAATGGTATCAGTAGTTCCTGAAATATATAGATATGACACACAGACAGACGAAGTCAGACCATAAGGGTTCCTTTTTTACCTTTTAGTTATGGAACCCTAAAACCCTGTCCAATTACTGAAGGTGTTTTACATTAAAAAAAATCTGAGTGTTTTACATAAAAAAAAAGTTTATGTAAATGTGTGTGTAAAAAGTATGTTGACATAAAAAATAAGTCAACATACTCAACAATAGTTATACTGGGTGTCCCGGAAAGGGTATATCAAGCCAAAAGTTATGTGTAGCATCGATAGTAAAGATCCCGAAAAAGATATTAAATACGGCTAAAAATGATTTTTTAATTACGGATTAAAGTTATATAAATCGGCTTAAAACTGTTTCTAAGCAACCCCGTGTCAGCATGCCTACTCCTATGGAGCCACTGTTTCTTAATGATTGCGTACCTGCCTTCATTAAAAAGAAATTCATCCAGTTTCGGAACATAACGAACAAAATATTGAGTTCACTGCACTAAGACTGTTGATTTTATTCATAATTTTATTTCATAAATTGATTGCTTGTGGGTTACACATTGCGTCATTACCGGCTTAATACCACCTTTCTGGGACACCCTGTATAGTTACTATACAGGGGATTATGATTTCTACTGCAACACCGAATAACCTCTCTCTCAGTGATCGTGCAGGACTCTTTTTAGCACTCTGTATATGACACTGCAGTGATACCTACCTGGACGGTCCCTTGCGCACAGGACCTACCATCTAACACCACCCATCTTTCATTCGAAGTCAGGGTTATTCTGTAACGCCGAAGCAGTAGGGCTGCTTCAATTCTGAGCAATCCTCCCCGCTATCCCTTCCAGTGATATCGTTTTACTCACTAGTTACATCCGTTTTGGTCTCGCATGCCTCGGGTTTGACGTCGGCCTCATCCTTCCCCTCGCTGGGAGGGGACTTCTGTGAGGTACTGGAGTTCGGTTCCGACTTCACTCCGTTCGATACCAACTCCTCTTTTATTATTTTCTCTGTGACACAGTAGATAATCCATCTATAATACTAAAGATGCGTGGGTTTCGGTGGGGTCGGGTTAAGGATAGCACCCTCCTATCTCCTCCCGTTGGGTGTTAGAGGCGATTAAGGGAAAACAGGACGACGGGCAGCAGCGTCTTTCTATTGGATTACCTACCACCTATACTGCGATCCCCAAGCCGCCTGCCAAGCGTGGGGATTATGGCAACCCCTCCCTTCTAAGGGGGAGGCCTGTCTTTCGGCTGATGATGATGATGATGTGGGTTTCCGATTATTCTAGAGTGTATAGGGTTTTATTAAGCTAGTGTGCTTTACCATCCTAGATTACGTCGCCGCTTTCCATCAGGTGGGACTGCGGTCAAAGACTGGATTATAGGAAGCAAAAAGAAAGTGTGTTTAATATTAAAATAAAACAACCGTGACCTAATAATTTCATGCCCTCCGAAGCATGGAGACGCTCAGTTTAAATGCCACTAAACGGTCACCCATCCAAGGACTGACTTGGCCTGACGTTGCTTAACCAAGTGACCGTTTACCTAACAACTGTCTATGCTCTTCATGCAACTGAATTCCAATTGTCTTTGAGCATACCTTCGTTCGTTGCCTTGTCAGCGTCAGCGGAGACCGGCGTGATGGGTATTCGCCGGTCGCCATCGTGGAAATAGAACTGACCATTCGACTCGCTCAGCACGTAGAAGAACGATAGACTGGAACAGATATGCAATGAGTTTAAGAAGAACTTGAGAAGTTACTGTGTTTTACGTTTTTTTTTAATACTACCAAGGTGGTATGCAAGCGTGCGGCCCGCCTGATGGTAAGCAGTCTCCGCAGCCTATAGACGCTAGCAACGCCAGAAGAATCACTAGCACGTTGCCGACCCTTAAGACATTAGATTTTAAGTCTTTGTGTCCGGTAATTTCACCAGCTACAGTGACTGTGGAAATTATGAACCGATTTTAAAAAATCTTTCTTCCATCCATTCTTCAATCTTCAATCCATTGATTGGGTCCCATAAAAAAATTATCGCATACGAATAAGTAGATCCTGAAAAAAAAAGAATGGCGACTGCGCAGGAAACTTGCAGGAAGGCTTAAAAGATGACTTTATGTCGCTTTTTAAGGACACAAATGGTCATAACTCTGGCAAATATTTACCAATTTTGATGATTCTTTTTTTATTCAAAGAAAGACCATTATACTTATATAATGAATCTGTATGAATTTTATCACAATCGGATAAGAACTTCCTGGAGGACCATGAACGATGTGGAGGAATTTATCTGGTAAAAACCATAAAACTGATGTTCTCCATTACATTACTCTGACAAAATAAATATGAACCGATTTCGATGATTCTTTTTTTATTCGAGAGAGTAAACAACTATGATGATTCCATGCCAATTTCATTACGACCGGATTAATTGTTTCTGAAGAAACATGAATTATGTAAAACTATGTAGACAATACTGTGATCATAACTTACCTAGATCATTTTACCGTCTTCCGGTGGTTCAATCAAAAAGTATAAAATAAAATATAAACAAAAAAATTGAACCGACTTCAATAACACTGAGAAGTATAAAATAATTTAAATATTATAGAAGTTAGTGCATGATATACACAGCAGGTACGCTAACACCAACTTCTATAATATTTAAATTATTTTATACTTTTCAGTGTTATTGAAGTCGGTTCAATTTTTTTTTTAATAATTTATTTACCTCTTAGGAACCCTAAAAATGGGTGTTAAGGTTAAAAAAAGTGCAGGCGGAGCTCCGCGGTTCAGCTAGTATTCGAAAAAAAAACGAGGTTTTTACTTGTTTTGCGTGAAAACTTACTCAGATGTGGTTGTGGGAGGTGGCTTTGGTAGGATCCTCGGCGGCGCTGGAGGGGCGTTCGGCGCTATCTTTACTGGTATCAAATCTGTAATATTGTGTTATTATGAATACATATTATTATGAAAGGTTCTCGAGTGGCGACCACGAACCGGAAGACGCAGCGTAGGCAGGCCTCCCACTAGGTGGACAGACGACATTGTGCGCGTCGCAGGTAACCGGTGGATGCAAATCGCCAATTGTCGTTCATTGTGGCGTTCCAAGGGGGAGGCCTATGTTCAGCAGTGGACGTCTTCCGGCTGATGATGATGATGATGATGGCGAATACATGTTTCTTAGCATATATTGAAATAGAGCATTGTGCCGCGACCTTAGAATATGTATAAGTACAAGTATAGAATGCTTATGTTCAAGTAAGAACCGTAGGCACAAGTAAGAACATCGAAAAGCATAATATTATATACACGAGTCAGTTGTATTTATCGATATTTGCGCTTGTGACAGATCAAACCCATCGCTACTTGTCACTTACATAGTTCACCTGCCTCTCGGAGGAAAGACTAAAAAACCTGCTGCCTGCCTACGATTTATAATCTCTATGGCGGCGACATTATATGAAATGAGATTGAGTTGCGGCTTGACACATCGATATAATATATGAACTAGATAAACATTCACGACCAAAATGACATCTAAAATGTGGTCGCGGAGGTTGCACACTTATCTGTGCTGGTGGCGGAAACGTGAACTAACGGATTTATTATGACAACGACGTGTAGTTTGACAGTTTCATATAGACAGTAGCGACACTCCTATCGGCAAAAATAATTTTGTCAGGCTGTGGCTTGTAAAGAAATAGCGACACAAGGGCGCTATTTCTCGCTACCACTTTCTGGACCGTGACACCAAATCTAGTTTAAATATTATATCGATGGCTTAACAGGTAAATTAAAAGTACAGCCGAATTGAAGCATGTGATGGATTTTGATTAGGTTAGAAGAAAGGCATAGATACATTACATCATAGAAAGAGATGCTATACTTATGTTTGAATACTTTGATTATATATACGTCTAGATACCTATTAGTCTTGTAACGTTACGTTACTGAGCATCGCAACCTCATAATTCGTGTGTACGTGCAAGCCTCGTTGTACACTCGCGTCATCTGTGGTTGTGTGCGTGTTTGGGGATCTCCAGTTATAAATATTTTTCCCATAAATAGCGATAGCGTTGTGGGCTATGCATTGATATATACTGGTTAAATAGAATGATATAGAATGGAATAGACTGGAATAGAATGGGATAGACTGGGATAGACTGGAATAAACTGGAATAGACTGGAATAGTGTGTCCCTTACGATCAGGTGAACGTCTTATTTGCCTCATGACCAGGAAGAAAAAACATACTTCTAATTAAGTACTTACCTATATAAAAGTAATTAATTTATCATAAAAAATAAATTAAAATTATTTGAATTGATTTATTTAAAGTTTTGGTCACTATCTACGTATTACGTTTAATTGAATTCATTTTTGTTAAAAGAAGAATTACCCCAGACTTAAGATATATTCCCCCATTATTACCTAGCAACACCAGTCTAGTCGGACAATGTACAAATTGTCGTAAAAAACAATCGAGTTTTTATAATAATCCTTCACAGAATCTTAAGACTTATAAATGGAAAATTAAGTTAGGATCTTTATTAATTTTACTTAGTTAATATTTTCACGATTTGATTACACAATTCGGCATAATGTTTTTTTTTGCGAGCACAAACCATCGGTACAGTTCAAGTGACACTAAACAACCAAGTCGACCAATTTGATGTTTTGGTGTACCTGATATTGTCAAGTGTTTGAACATCGAACATGCTATCTAGACGTATATATAATCAAAGTTTGAATAGTAAAGTGTTATAATATGGCAGGGATGCACCGCACCGGCGGGCGGCGGCAGCTTGGGCAGCAGCGGCAGCAGGCGCTGCACCACCACGCTGCGGGCCGGCAGGCGCGGCCGCCCGCGGCGCAGGCGCGGGAGGCCCTCCAGGCTCATCTCCGGCTTCTGCAACTGACCGCCCACGAGTCACACGCACTCACAGTCTGCCGCCAACCATTGTAGCTGGTGAAATTACCGGCCACAAGGCACTTGTCCCACCGCCGACGGTGAGCGAGAAACGAGTAGAGCTAGAGACTAGAAACGATTTGGCGAGCAGCGCGAAGCGAGTCTGTAGTTCCCGATAGTTTTAACGCTGGGCTATAAGAGAGTGAACTAGGGAGACGGGCGATCACTCGCACCGCTCGCTCGGAGCGGATACACACTCTACATCGAATCGGACCGGTCGGTTTCTCGGCGTGAGTTCTGAGGGCCTACACGAATTATCATTATACAATAAGAAACGCTAGAGAATTAAAAATAAATGACATATCTCTTCGATAAGACACATTCGTTTTCTATTATCTAGCGTTTCTTAGCGAGTATTATCTTTGATAGCTTTTGTGGCTCAGCGACAAACAAGTGGAGCGAGTCCTCGCGAGGCGACGGACTGTTTAGTCAGCGATGAACTATTAATATGTGCATCTCTTTTGTTTACCCGGAATGTATATCTATTGTACGTTTCTTGAGCGAGGAAATAGCCAATAGTCAGTCACTTCATCGCCGGCAATGAGACAACTGCCAAGTCTTAATAACTCTCTCTCTCTCTCTCTGGTGATGTGCGGCAGTACAGTAAGCTATCTACATACATAAACATTACGTATTGTAGCGCGTTTGCTACAGTTTAAAATGTAAATTAGGAGGGAGAGGTTAAAATGTAAGAAATAACCAAACCCAACGAGCGCTGTTTTGACACTGATTTAATTAAATAAAATTGTACCTAACGAAACCAATAATTTAGGTTAACGTTGTGCGTCATAATGCTGACACACCTTTGTACGATACCTCGTACATCCTGCCCCCCAAGGAAGCTAAATAATGTAAAATATTAGGAATACAAAGTAGCAATTTAAATGTGAAAAATGTAAGCTAAAATGTACAATGTAAAAATGTTATGCAGAATATTTAAAAATATAACTATAAAATGTAGGTACAATGTAAAAATGTATAAAAGGTTAGGTAAATAATCTAAAAATATGTAAAATAAACTCTAAATGTTCGCAATAGCGTGTTAAAGTCTGTAATATAATTGTTTGTATAATTGAAATTGTCTGTCATCACTATCACATCACTCACAATAGTCACAATCACTCGCGGATGGGATATCTAATCGAACTGCTGATATGTCCTTGCTCTTGGTATTGCAGCCTTGACCAATGTATTACCGGTCAACGATTCTATATTCGTTCCTTCCCGACAGAAAATGCATACTGAGCATTTTTCGCAACATGAGTACAAAGTAAAGTTGGTGCCGTTGTCGCTGTAAACATGACTTGGCGTACCCCTACGAGCACAGAATCGTCGAAATGCTGCTAAATATCCTGGTGTACTCAAGTCAGAAACGAGTTCCAGATGGACCGCCTTGGTTGATAGACACACGAAAACTGCTACGTATCCTTTGTGCGTCCTTACTCCACGTCCCTTGTTTGCTTTTATATCAAAGTGCGACACATGTAAGTGTAAATGGGCGTGAAGGTGTAACTCTGGGTTCTGGTAAGTCTGCCATAAGCGGTGGCCTGCTTTGGTCACTGTGTTTTCTGCACGTCACACACTTACGCAGTTCACGTTTGACTGTACGAAGTCCGCTGAGAATCCAATATTTTTCTCGGATGTGTGATAATGTAAGGCTCGGTCCGCCGTGCAGCGTTGTTAAATGTGCTTGATGAATAATGAGTTCCGTAAGACGACTGTGGCTTGGTAAAATTATGGGATGTTTGGCTGATTGTCTGAGATGAGAGTTGTTTAGTCTCCCACCGACTTTCAGTAGTCCGCTTTGCTCATCCAGATAAGGGTTGAGACAGAGAAGATTGCTACTACGTTTTAGAGGCTGTTTTCTTTGCAATCGAACAATGTCTTCTTGAAATACAATGTTTTGTACAGTTTTTATAATTAAATTGTAAGAATCGCTCATTTCTTTCGAAGAGAGATAACCTCGTACTGGCGTATTTTGCTTACTTCGCAACCACACTTCGCACTTCGCACCTTCGCGATGTAACGTGAGAGCCATCCAATTGTTGTTGCCACGCGCCGTATAGAGTTACAATCGTTTAATAAATTTATAATTATGTTTGCATTGCTTTGATGTAAGGCTGTATGCACATTGGTTTTCTTTGTTTCGATAGACGGTGATTGATATAATTTGTTCTTAATACTATCTGTGTTAAAGTTCTTCAGCCACTCTGGGCCTTCCCACCACAAGGAACAGCCTAACAATTGAGTTGCAGTTAGACCTCTCGTGGCACAGTCTGCAGCGTTATGTTCAGAGCGCACGTGATGCCAACGCGATGTAGGGATTGTTGATATGATTGTTTGCACCCTATTTGATACAAACTGTTTCCATCGATTAATGTCTCCATGAATCCATCCAAGCACAACCATAGAGTCAGTCCATGCGAAGATGTTTTATGTTGTCTTCTGTAAAAGTCTCTAGTACTTTCTTCATAAGTCGTGCTAGCAGTAGTGCTCCACACAACCCAAGTCCCGGTAGTGTCAGTTTGTTTTTTACCGGTGCTACTTTTGTCTTAGCTGTAATCAACCTTGATGTGTACTCCCCCTTATTATTAATTGTTACGATGTAAATTGCACACGCGTATGCTTTTTCGGAAGCATCGCAAAATCCGTGTATTTGGTACGTCTGTTTATCACCCAAATATCTCGGTATTTTGAACTGGTTTAAATGTTGAAAATCATGTTTAAGTTGTTTCCAGGCTTCTTTCATCTTATCTGATAAATCATGGTCCCATCTGTCGGATTCATTTGACCATGTTGTTTGAAATAAAAGTTTAGCTCTGACTGTTAGCGGCGCAATCCATCCTAAGGGATCAAATATCTTCGATATGTGTGATAAAAGTTGCCGTTTGGTAAGGTGTGTGTCTTGTTCGTTTTCTAAGAACTTGTTTTGGAATGTAAACGTATCTGACTCCGGATTCCAGCTTAATCCGAGTGTTTTCCTAGACTCCAAGCTTTTAAAGTTAAGTTGGACGTCGAGACTGTCTTTTGGAAGGTCCTTGATAAGTTCTGGTGTGTTACTGGACCACTTCCTAATGTTCATTCCCGCCTCTTTTAATATGGCTATTATTTCCTGTTGTAAGGCCCTAGTGTGTTCTAGGCTATGTCCACCTTCAAGAAGGTCATCCATATAAAACGATGATTGCAGTGCTTTTGTGGCTAATGGGTACCTATGTGCCATCTCATTGTAAATTGCTATCTGGCGTAATGTTCGCATGGCTAGGATAACGTATTTATGGTGGCGCCAGATCAGTAGGAGACTTTGCAGATCCCTTTGTAGGTTAGGACCCCGCTCCATCAAATCATTTAGGCTGTTACCACTCGATGTTTTTGAAGACGCGTTGTAGACCGTACGTAAGCTCGTGGTAGAAGAGTCAGGTTTTAATACACCGTGGTGGGGTAAATAGTATGATACCTCACTGTAAGTATCAACGCGTTTCATGTGACCTAGATTCTCGTACTCTGACATAAATGTTTTGTAGCTGCTGGCAAATTTGTCATTTTGTTTAAAGGAGATGTTCCATTTTGGGCCAACACTATGTACACTATATGGAAAAATAGGAAAAACATAGGAGAGTTTCATAAAAATACTTATAAATTTATTTGAAGCAGAGTATAATTGTACATAAATGATTACTTATGGAGTTATTTAGTATGTCCACCCTGTTTTTAGGGCAGCCATGACAGTTGCGTTTGACGTTGGTTTACAACTTGACAGTTCATGCTATAGGTGACGTTTCGTAATAGATTGTTTACGCGTGGAGTACATATTGTATTTCGGAGTTTTTAGTGATTATTTATGTTTACGGACATTCATTGACCATTTCTTTCTTGACCCGGGGCTTTACTGTATTGATTATCGCCTGTGATTTGGATTGGAATCCGTCCGTCAAAATCAAAATCCGTCAATATGACATTTTAGTTACGTATTTCCGATCCATCATATTATTGTGCGGTGTTGCTATAGTAGTATTATATTCTCTTCGGTGATGCTCTCCTTGACCAAGATATCTTAAATGTACAATAAAACGAATCAATATTTAAAAAAGACAATGTACGATCTGGGACCGTACACCTTGATATGATATTGATTGATATTGATACACAATGATGCTGATAGATGGTAATAGTTTATTGATAATAATTTGTATGATAGTATGAATGAGTCCGCGCGGTATGAATGATTGCTACGAACTAACTTGAATGCGACGCGTTGGCGTAAAGTGCTGACATAGCAAAAATGTACAGTTGCACTGTACATGCTCCGGGACACGAGAAGATGAACAGATGAGATGAATGATGATGAGATACAAAATTAAGTAAGTATAAGTACAAATTGATTGATTAATAATATCAAACTTAAGTAAAACTAAAATGTTTTCTTATGATAGGTGACGTCGCCCGGCTCATTCCGCCCTGTTTGTTGCTCTGATTGCCGGTTCTAGAAGGGATGGCTGGAGCTTCTGTAGTTGTTGCGTAGTGTACACAAGGCTCCCCTCGCTGTTGCTCTGATGCCTGGGCAGTCCCGTAGACAAGAGGTGTGCAGCGCGTCCTGATCCGACGCCACAGGTACATAATTCCGGCAAGTCCGACGACTGCCACTAACACGTAGATAACCACGTAGTGATGAATATCATGATTCGTAACTCCGTCGGCTAAGATGTTTGGCTCGCTCGCCTTGATCTTCTTGATTGCAGCTCCGATTTCCTCCAAGGTCCGCTGCCGACTCGAGTCCTCAGTGTCATTTTCTGTGTTGGTAAGTGGAATTGTGAGATTAATGACGTTATTGATCGGTGGAATCCCCAGGTTCACGACGCTCGGTTCTGTTTTCATGGAATTGGATAGGTATTTATGTGCATATAGTGTAAATGTTCCACCCTTGCCAACGCAGCCGTCGCTTATTGCCATAATTCCAGACTTGCTGAGTTTCTCCGATTTAATACTATCTGTACATATGATACGTATGGTGCATTCATCGCAACAAAAGTATAAGTATGAATTAACTATGTTTAATTCCATCCACTTGTCTCTGCACTTTGCTATTTTTGTTTGGCATTGATTGGAAATGTGATCGTTTTTGCACAAACTCTGGTCAGATGTCATTTGATGAATAGGCTGTTGAAGTCGACAAATATGTTCACTAGTTCCATATGGAATACATTCTTGAAGATCGCTGATTGACATCGGTATATAGGAATCCTTTTGCTTATTGATAGCCAGAATATTTGCGACGGGTACTACGGTGACCATGTTTTCGCCAATTTGTTGCGGAATTGGTACGAGATTAAATATTTCATAGTACTCTCGGCTCACTAGAGGTATTCTCACCTCGAAAATGAGATATTCCGTGGTAGTCCTTGCTTTCACTTTAAGTAGATGAAAGATTTGTCCTAAATCAGTCACTACGTTGTTGATAGGAATAGTTAAGTCCTTTGATATTTGTCCTGTGATGATATTAAGTTCACGTCTCAATTGTTCGGGAGTGAGTAGATGAAAGTTAAACTTCTCGTAGTGAATATTCGTAAGCGTTTCCACCATAGTGTCTTGAATGTTTTTTAAATTGATTAAAATATTGTTGGCGATAACAGCTGATAAGGTGAAATCATTCTTACTGTCTGTTTTTTGAATCTGCTCCTTCAAGGTGTTTACTGCTCGGTCTAGGCTGATCATATGCTGATGAATCAGTTTATGTTGTTTGTCCATGGAGTCTTCGACTCTTTTGATGATATTGAACTCCGCCTCCACTATAGACGTCTGATTTTCCCATAGCAAGGCGAGATGTTTTTGATTGCTTTTGATCAGTTCAATATTCCTTTGATATTCTTCGGCGAAACTTTCGTCCAAGATTCCAAATAAAGTGTGGGCAACATAGCCTACACCATTGATTAAGCCTCGCCTTCGCCGCGACATATGTTCATTTTGCTGACCAAGTAGTATATTATTGTAATGCTCGAGTTCATTCAATGCGTGACGTAGCTGTAAGGTAACCACGTCGCATTGTGATATGTGATCCGATGCACATATGTTTTCCAAGTGATTGACGTATTTTTTAACTAATTCCGTTCCGCGCCAGTATGGGTTCATATCGCAATAGACGATCAGTTTCCATTCTTCTCTTTGTAGACGCATGTTGACCATCTTGTCGAAATATATACCTTGACTGTTGTTGAATTTAGAAAATGTGTATTCGCATGTTATCGGAGATATTAATAACATAAACAACATTAATATGAATGATAGCAGGAAATTGCATTTTCTTGGTGATTTTTGATTTGATAATTTAGGTGCTGATTTTCTTTCGGTAATCGGATCTTCTGCTTGATATTCGCTGATGGGCAATAATGACAATCTCGTGACGGGTCTTTTGATTTTTCCGTTTTTTGTTTGTATTGTTACGACCCGCACGTAACCGTCGTTCCCAGGATGGAGGTCCGTTACTCTGCCAAGTGCCCATTTTCCCGCCGGAAGATTGATGTCGTGGACGATGACAATATCGTTGATTTTTAAATTATGCCGAGGTTGACGCCACTTGCTGCGTGATGATAGTTGACAGAGGTACTCAGCTCGCCATCTTTTCCATATGTCATCAAAAAATTTCTGCGTCAGCTGCCACCTCGTGCGTAAGTCTCTTTCTGTCTCAATAATCGTCAGCGTTGGTCCACTTGCTAGGAAGTGCGCGGGTGTGAGGTAATCCAAATCTTCAGGATCCTCACTGAGAGGGCACAGTGGTCTGCTGTTCAGACACGCCTCCAAGCCAGCTAACAGGGTTGCATACTCTTCATAAGTGAGTTTTTGCTCGCCGATAACTCTCTTAAGGTGATACTTTAAACTCTTGACGGCGGCTTCCCACAGGCCTCCAGCACTCGGCCACGAGGGGGCGTTAAAGTGCCAGGTAATCTCCATATCTGTGATTGTGGTGAAGAAGTCGCTGTCAAGGATGTTCTTGAGATTGATAAATTCTTCTTTTAGAACTCTATTTGCGCCCACGAAATTCGTTCCATTGTCGCTATACATATGCGCAGGGGTGCCTCGGCGCGCCGCCATACGTCGTAGGGCTGCCAAGAATGATGATGAGCTCATATCTGATACCAATTCGAGGTGTACAGCCTTCGTAGCCATACAAACGAAGACCGCGATGTAGCCCTTTGTGGTCTTCACTCCTCGTCCTTTATTGGCTTTGACATCGACATACCCCGTAAAGTCGACGCCAGTATGATAAAAAGGCCGTGTTGAATTGATGCGTGCTGATGGTAAGTCACCCATTAATTGATCTTGTCGGATTGGATCATGACGTCTGCATTTGACACAGTTCCGAAGGCGTTTCTTCACACATCGGTTGCCGCCTATGATCCAGTACTGTTGTCGTAACCAGGCCAGTGTTACGCGAGCTCCACCGTGATACGTCATTTGATGCCCCTGATCAATAAGCAAGTTGGAAAGATGACTGTTTTGCGGTACGATGATCGGGTGTCTCATGTTTTGCGTTTCTGAGTCTTCCCCCTACTCTGAGTAACCCTTCAGAATCGAGGAAAGGATTCAAGGGTAATAGCTTGCTCTTCGCTTCCACTCTATTGTGTTTTTGAAGACTGATAATATCTTCTGTAAATGCTGATTGTTGCACTTGTTTGATGAGAATACTTTTCGCCTTCTTTAGTTCGTTGATAGTTAAGTATTTAGGTTTATTTTTGCTTAGTGACCTAGCGCGCAAAATCCAGGCTAATACGCGAGTCGCTCGATTGAAACTGCTATGTTTATATAATATATTTTGAGCGATGTCATCGTTTTCTTGGATTGTTGCGGCATTAATTTTTACTGATTTTTTAATGTCTTCGGTTGTAGTATACGTTGATTGATGTTCTTGATACTCATTTTGTGACAAAAATGATAGCCATTTTGGCCCTTGCCACCACAGTGAATGCTGTTTTAATTGATCGACTGATAATCCTCGACTTGCACAATCAGCCGGATTTTCAGCTGATTTTACATAGCGCCAGTTGTCGTGGGGCATGATTTCGACAATTTGTTTAACTCTGTTGGCCACGAACGGTTTCCAGCGGTTAGGATCCCCCTGAAGCCAACCAAGGACGGCTGTCGAGTCAGACCAACCGTAGACTTTTATGTTATTGCTTGCTAAGCATGTCCGCACTATTTTCATTAATTTTGCAAGAAGAAGTGCGGCGCTCAACTCCAATCTTGGTAATGATACATTTTTCTGCACCGGAACAAGCCTTGATTTTCCGGCTACTATGATAATAGGCGTTTGATTTTCATTTTGTTGTTGTTTGCTGATCTTGCAATATATGACGCATGCATAGGCCTTCGATGACGCGTCACAAAAGCCGTGTAACTCTATTTCTTCGTTTTGATGCGTGTTGAGCCATCTTGGCACGGTGATGTGATCAAGGTTTATTAGATCTTTCTTTATTTTCATCCATTCGTCATTGATGCTTTCAGGAACACGATCATCCCATTTCAGATTCATCGACCATACTGTGTGAAATAAACATTTAAGCTTAGTGGAAACCGGACACAACCAGCCAAGAGGGTCAAAGATTTTTGATATTTCTGATAATAATGACCTTTTGGTGGTTGGTGTCAATGATGTGTCAATCTTGATTTGATATTTAAATTGATCTTGATGTGGTAACCATTTCAGTCCCAATGTTTTGGTCGATTCTTGATGTCTGAATTCGAATGCCTGTTGATTGTTGATAGTGCTGTTGTCTAGTATCTCGGGTTTGTTTGTAGACCATTTTCGTAAGTTGAAACCTCCAGAGTTTAACAACTGCATAAGATCTGTTTTGAGTTGAATGGCCTCTTCTAAGCTGTGATGTCCGGACAGAAGATCATCCATATAAAAATCGTTTTCTAAAACTTTTGATGCTGCGGGATATTTTGATCGTTCGTCTTCCGCCAGACGTTTTAACGTCATCATAGCGAGAAAAGGTGCGGCCTTAGTACCGTAGGTGACTGTTGTCAGCTCGTACTCTCGAAGGATGTCGTCTGGTGAGTCCCGCCATACAATTTTTTGATACTGTTGGTCTTTTTCATTGCAGATGATTTGCCGAAACATTTTTTCGATGTCAGCGGTAAATGCGTACTCGTACTGTCTCCATTTCAATATTAATTTTAATAGATCTTGTTGTAAATTTGGCCCGCTAAACATTAAATCATTTAAACTGTAGCCTGTCGAAGTTTTTGCTGATCCATTGAATACGACGCGCAACGATGATGTTATTGAATCGGCTCGTAATACACAATGGTGAGGTAAAATGCAGTCTGGCACATTCTTGCGTTCACTTGCGCGCATATGTCCCAATTCAATGTATTCATTGATAAATGATTTATATTTGATAGCTATTTCTTTGTTTCTTGCGAACCTCTTCTCCAACTGATAAAATTGTGATACTGCTTTTTGCTTTGATTTTCCAAGATATTGATCGATTTCAGGTTTTAGTGGTAATCTGACCACATATCTGCCATCATTTCTTCGTATTGTTTCGGAATTATATTGCTGAACGCATTGATAGTCCTCAGTAGACATATGGATCTCATTTTCGGCCACGTCTTCGATGGTCCAAAATCTTTGTATGTCTTCGATGTTGTTTAACACCACGTTGCATTGATATGTCTTGACATTTCCACACAATATCCAGCCCAGCTGAGTTTGCTGAGCCACTGGGAGTGATTCATTTTCCTTGATAATCCCTGCCATGATGATTTCTGAGTATACGCTGGCCCCACATAAAACGTCCACGCAGCCACTTTCAAAAAAATTTGGATCAGTCAGTTGAATACCTTGTAAATATGGCCACGAGGGTTTCATGAATGTTTGATTTGGTAAATTATTGATTAAATTTTTCATGATGAAAACATCAGTCTGAAAGGTGAAGTCTGAATACAACGAGGATGCTGTGATACTTATTACTCCCTTGCAGTTGTTTTGATTCGAGCCGACACCAGATATGACCCCCTTGCATGCTCGTCGGGGCGTTCCTAATATTTGGGCTGCATTTTCAGAGATGAGTGATACTTGGGAGCCTTGATCTATGAGTGCCCTCATTGTATAATATGATCCATTTGCCCCTTTGATTTTTAAAAGGGCGGTTGCCAGGAGAACTTCTGTGATATTCTGGTTGGACACATGTGTTACATTATTTCGTTGTTCGTAAGATGTTGACAGCATTGAAATGTCCATGCTTGTCTTTGATTTTTGCTCAAAAGTGTCGTGCAACAAGGTGTTGTGATGTCCCTGACAGACACGGCATTTTGCTTCGGAAAAACAAGCCTTATCTTTATGATCATAAAGACAATTAACGCAAAGATTCAATTTCTTTATTGTGTTTCTTTTGGCTTCGGGTGTCGCGTTTAAAAATGTTTTGCAATGAAATAGCCCGTGGCTGTCTTTGCATAGTGGGCAATTTTGTGTCCTCGTTGCGAAACTTTTCATTGCAGAATTGCGAATAAACGGTGTGTTTGATTCATTTTTGTTCGATTTATGAGTGGTTTTGTTATAAAATTGTTTCTTGTTTGAATGATAATGCGGAACTTCTTTTTCCTGGTTTGATGTCGATGAAGCTTTCACGGCGCCTTGTTTGCGCCGGGAAGACTCCAATGACGTATATTTGTTCTCCAAAAAATTTAAGAAGTCAGCTAAGGTCGGCAATTCTCGTGGGTTTGTTAAAGATTCGATGTACTCGCTATGTGATTGGGTGTCCAACTTTTGCGACAGTAAATGTACAATCAGCGGGTCCCAAGTTGATATATCGACACCGAGGTTTTTTATAGCATTTAGGCATTCATTGGTGGTGTCGAATAAATTTTTGATCTGAGTGTCCGATTGTTGTTGCATCGCATGTAACGATAATAAGATGTTAATATGCGAGCTAAAAATTAATTTAGTGTTGCTATATCGGTGGTTTAAAATTTCCCAACACACCTGATAGTTGTCTGAACTGATACTTAAGTGCTGGATCAACCTTTCAGCTTCTCCCTTTAGCTTGCTCTTTAAAAATTGCATTTTTTGTGCACTTGAAATTGATTTGTTGTTGTGAATTGTTTCCGAAAATAAATCCTTGAATGATGTCCATTTATGATAATTTCCCGCAAACATGGGTATATGTATTTTCGGAGTACAATTCTCTCTATGAGAAGCTGACCACATCTTGCTGTTGATTTCTTTTTTCATGTTTGTATATAATTGCTCGTAGTGGCTGTATGCTGATTCATATTCCTCATTTTCCTCGTACGATTCGCTATCTATGTCCCAGTGAAGAGTGTCGATAGCAGTCCACCTCGTTTCTATGATTTTAAGAACATCTTGAAACTCCCACTTTTCAGAAATATTTTCTAAATTAATGTTCGCAATAGCGCGAGATAGTGCCTTAAAATGACTTTTCTGTTTACGCAACATATCTTCTAATTTGCTTGGGTTGCCTTGCGACACCGATTTGACGTAGGTTGATGACGTACCGGGAAGGTTATTATTTCCCCGATTTTGATCAGTTGATGTATCTTGATTTTGGGAGTCTGACATGCGGATTGATGGCTTTCCCGGAGACTGGTCAATGTACTTGCTTGCACTATCAGAGACCTTGTATTGCTTGATGGTTTCTCTGACTTCTTGATAAAATGTCATGGTTTTATGATAAATATTCTCAGAAAAATACGTGTAACCGCGATCATCAAACTCACATAATTTGATATGGTTTCCTTGGAACTCCTTCCAGTAGGTTTCCAGGGTTTCCAAACGTTTCTTGATATACACAGGAGTCTTACGGTCAATTGGATCCTTTTTAAAGTTCCTAAACAGCTGCTCCATAGCGTCCTTCAGTTGTTGTTGGTTTGCTAAAATATCTTCCATGGTGCTCATGATGATTTTCTTTGTATTGTATGATATTAACTGTTAATGTGTAAACAGTTTATGTGTTCTGTATCCTTCTTACGATATGTGCGCCTTCTCAATTCAGCTGGGGAGACCCGCTTGTGGGAGGCCAGCCGAACCGATTCGCTACCGCAAAAAGAATCACAAAACACTATCCACGAAGATGATACTTGTAGATGACGTAAGTAGATACGTGTCCACAGGTGCTGGCGTTGATGTGCGCAGGAACAAACACGTGGTAATGTTGTATCACACGCGAATTGGTCCCGCTTTTACGGAAGCTCGTAGGACCATTAATGTACGATCTGGGACCGTACACCTTGATATGATATTGATTGATATTGATACACAATGATGCTGATAGATGGTAATAGTTTATTGATAATAATTTGTATGATAGTATGAATGAGTCCGCGCGGTATGAATGATTGCTACGAACTAACTTGAATGCGACGCGTTGGCGTAAAGTGCTGACATAGCAAAAATGTACAGTTGCACTGTACAGACAACATTACAAAACAGTTACTATATTGCATAGTTATATATACATATAGTGTACATGGTGTTGGCCCAGGCTCCATACATTTCTGGAACAACTCCTTTATTTTCTATGTTGTAAAATTGCGCAATAGCTTTTGTTTTCGATAGTCCTAGGTTTTGTTCAAAATTTGGCTTCATTGGAATTGCGACTTCGTATCTCCCATCCTCCAATCTTCTTGTCGTTGACTGGTATAAGTGTTCGCAGTACTCCTCTTCTGGTGTGAGAGTAGACGATGTATCATTTATCTCCTCCATTTCCCAGTATTGAGACAGATCTGACAAATCCCTTATGACGACGTGACAATTGAACGTTTTCACGCTCCCTGATATTATCCAACCGAGTCTTGTTTGTTGAGCTATAGGTTCGTAAATCGGACCTTTGATAAGACCGCTCATGATAATATCAGAGTACACGCTAGTATCTAGTAGAAGGTCAATTGATCGTGAAATGTTGTAATCTTTGTCAGACAATTGTATATGTTGTAGGTGCTCCCAGTGTTGTTCTTTAAATGATATGTTGGGTAAATTGTTGATAACTCGTGGCAGTACTAACGCTTGAGTACTAAATTGGTAATCATCATAAACAGACTGAAGTTCGAGTGTAACTATTCCTCTGCTCGACTTTGATCCGTGGCCTATACCAGATACTGAAGCATAGTGACGCTGTCTGGGTTGTTGTACTGCGTTTTCTGAGACCAACGATATCTGCGATCCCTGATCCAGCAATGCTCGCAGTGTGACGTATGTACCATCAACCGCCTTCGCCTTAACTAGGACAATTGTCAACAGGATCTCTTCATTCTCAGTAGCGACATGATTCACGCTGTGCTCACGTGTTGCTGATGTCGATTGATGCTGTGTTTGCCTAGCCGTAAATGTGCTGTCAGGGCCGGGCGCAGTTATTGGGGTTGCTGATAAATCACTACGCTGCACGTTAAATGCGTCATGCAGAATAGTGCTGTGATTGCATTGACAGATTTTGCATGTTTTTGTTGAATTGCACTGATTGTCATAATGCTTATAAAGACAATTCTGGCAAATTTGTAATTTCAAAATCGTTCTCAATTTGGCATCTGGTTTTAATTTTAGAAATTTGCTGCATTTGTATAATACGTGTTTTTGGTTACAATAAGGGCAAATTACACATGTAAGCTGTTGCTGATGCTTGATATTGACGAGATGTCTCTCTCCTTCTGTCGCATAGGTTCCAGTGCGGTGTATTTATTTTCCAGGAAGTCAGTTAGCTCGGTAAGCGAAGGTAAAGCTCGTGGTGACTTTCGGGCTGCCTTATAATCACTGTAAGTTTCTTGGTCAAATTTCTTAATGACGAGGTGCACCAATATAGGGTCCCATGTTGAGGTATTTATACCTAGGTTCTGAATGTCATGTATACTCTCCATTGTCGTATTATAAAGGCGTTTTATTTCGAAAGCTGTTTGTTTTTGTATGCTAGGTTGACTGAGAAAATTTTCAATGTGGTTTGTAAAAAGTATGATCGGATTGTTGTATCTATGGTTCAGTAATTCCCATGCTGTGTCATAATTATCTGCTGAGATATGCAGATGTTGAATAAGTCGTTCTGCTTCGCCTCTCAACTTGCCTTTTAAATGCTGCATTTTTTGGCATTTTGTTAACAGGTTATTATTGTGGATGCTCTCGGAAAAGAGATCGCAAAATGTAGGCCATTGAGTGTACCTGCCAGCAAATACGGGTACCTCAAGCTGTGGTGTAGACTGCTGAAGGTGAGCTGTTGATGCTAACTACTCATTCAGAGCCCTCTTAATTGTTTTGAAGGTGTTTTCGTAGTAGAAAATTTCTTCCTCGTATTCTGGATCTGACCCTTGTAAGATATTGTCGATTCTCAAATGTAGCGAATCTATATCCTTCCAGCGTGACTGTACATTCCTAAGCTCGTCTTCCAGCTCCCATTTGACGTTGATGTCTTCTACATTGATACTCCTGGTCAGCCGTTTAAATGCTCTAAAGTTAGTGCGCTGTAGTGTGAGCAGCTCGGCTGCATGCCCTGCTGCTGGTTGTCTCGGCGACACAATGGGTGGTTCTGGAGCAGGAGTTGTCGGTCGTGTGGGCGTCTTGTTTGACGGACCTGGCTGTACTTATTCGGTGTCCATGGATCTCGCCAAATGAAGCGCCGTTAGCTTCTGTTTCACAGACTGGAAGTATTTACCTGTCTTCTCAAATTGATTTTCCAAGAAGTATGGCACCTGTACGCTTTCGCATGCTAACAATTTTTAATCTAAATTCTACCCAGAGCTTATTAAGCTTGTCTATACGATCTTCTAAGTACTCCCGTGTTTTACGAGAGGCCGAGTCCTTGCCGAAGTTACGTTCGATCTGTTTGATCGACTCCAGGATCTCCGCTTGTTTTTGGATCAGCTTTTCCATGGTTAGGTGTAAGTAAATAAAGGATCTTACTTGAGAGCAGGATACTTGTCCTTATCCTGCTGTATTACAGGCTGTGGCTGCTTGCTCGATGTGTTCTCGAACTCACGAACCGAAGCGCAAAAACCTCGAAGCTGTAGACTGCTAATGCACACACTGAATCTACACTTCACTGGTTTTGTTAATGTTAAATGCTATCACTAATTACACACAAATGTACGTTGTGCGATATTGTATAAAATGTAAAATTGTAAAAATGAATGTAAAAAAGAATAACTGTTTGTAAAATACTGTTCTTCGATAGTTCACTGGTATTGTAAACTTCACAAACGCGACGCGAACGCGAAGTCCCTAGAAGGACGTAAACTGTAGCGTGTTTGCTACAGTTTAAATGTTAGTTAGGAGGGAGAGGTTAAAATGTAAGAAATAACCAAACCCAACGAGCGCTGTTTTGACACTGATTTAATTAAATAAAATTGTACCTAACGAAACCAATAATTTAGGTTAACGTTGTGCGTCATAATGCTGACACATTTTTGTACGATACCTCGTACACGTATTGTTACTTTCGTGACCGTTTCTCGAGTCGTTTCGCTAAATGAATTTGATGCGGCTGTCGACAATTTCAATTCTTTAACATTCATAAGAAGCTTGTTCTCTGACAATAGTTAGTGCAAGTGTTTCCAATCTAGCGGCTTTGTCGCTATAAATGACGAGTTTTGTTAAGTCTTAGCCACAAGAAAAAAGTTTTAACGACAAAAATACAGCCCACTTTCATAACGAAATCCTAGTGAAATCAGTTTTAGCAACTTTTGATATTGAAGGCGACTCGGAGAGAATTCGATAACACTAGTATATGCATGTTTCTTATATTCAGGAACGATTGATTTGTCAATAACTTCCAGTGGGTCAATCTCTTTGTCTGTTAGTTTTGGCTAAACCCTAACTTAACTTAACCCTAACGTAATATTGCCACCGCCATCAACTCAGATATTTCAGATAATTTACGGTTCCAGTCAGTTATTATTACGCGTGAAAATATTTCTTTTTTATACTACCAAGATGGCAAGCAAGCATGCGGCCCGCCTGATGGTAAGCAGTCACCGCAGCCTATAGACGCTAGCAACACCAGAAGAATCACCAGCGTGTTGCCGATACTTAAGACATTAGATATTAAGTCTTTGTGTCCGGTAATTTCACCAGCTATATTACGCCGGAACACACCAACGTTCACACACTGCTGCTTGGCGGCAGAATATCTGACACTGCGGTGGTACCTTCCTGGACGGTTCCTTGCACAAGGAACCTACCGCCTAGTAACCAACCAACAAATATTGAAATTAAGTTTTACAAGTTCATAGTTTTGATCCTTAAAAATGTCCCCAAGTCCCTGTGGGGTGTCAACCGGTGTACAACGGTGTTTTTTTACGAGTAACGCTCAACTGTAACGATCGATTATGATTCGTTAAGTGTCTACGACACCACATCACTAGTTAGTTCGTCAATTCATAGACAAACTTCGAATGACACATAGTTTATGTGGGATTCTTACCTACTAAACCCCTCAGTCACATCGGCATATGAGAGCATGGGTTCCCAACTAGGAATATGCACCAGGTTTCTTTCCATGCCTAGCATTTCAGCCCGCCGCCGGGAGGCGGATTAAAGTCCTCCGGGAATCTATCCCGGGGATCACGGGGACGTAGATTGGTATTCAAGCCTTATAATAAGAAAGTAAAAAAACTAACACTAAACACTGTCCATTTTATTATTGGTTTTTTGACAGCAGACGCCCTTAGAGTTTCGTATTATTAAAGTTACAAAATTCACAGAAATAATATTGTACTTCATGGACGCGTACCGCAGTTTAGTGAGTTGCCACACATATCGATTACTACGATTGTGCCACAGATTACAAATAATCGATATAAATAAATGCGTTTTCATTATTTTCGTCTTGTTTACATTAACTTTCATTCATTTTATTTTGAAGGCCTCATGCATAATATAACAAAGAAAGACAACACATTTTTAAGGTTGAAACATTAACATGAGTCGTCAGAATCAAAAAAATATTTAATCGAATGTACATTTTTCGATATCGATTATTTCGTTTACTTACTATGTTCACGTTCCTATAAACTTCAAACGTCAAGCTGTCAAAAAGCCAATAATAAAATGGACAAAGTATAATTAGTGATGGTCGTTATAATCAACAGCTTTTAATTTTATTCATTATTCATAAATAATCTTTAACCCCTTGTAGCCCGCCAAAAATTAAGTACATACATTTTTGCACCGCCTATGTATGTTTATTTTTCGGTTTTTTTGGTCCGGGCGAGCCCACTTGTCATTACGAGCGTTATAAAAACCTAACCACTCAACCGATTTGCATTCTGTAAATGTAGTTTTGATGAGAAATGTATTAACTATTCAATAGATGACACATATATACGTTTTTGTGAGATATAAATATAGTTTTTCAAAGGGAAAGTCAAAAATAGATGGGTTTTTAGATGGGTTTTGGTCAAGGTCGATTTTTCTTTTTCTGGGTTTGATTTTGAGGGTGGAATATCAACCCCCACACTAAGAAAGAACTAAACTATGCACTAAAACTCCTAATTATACTAGTTTCGAATAAAAATCTGTAAAAATCAACAATTTTATGTCCTCGCGTGATTCACGGGAGTGGTGACGTCACGGGAGTACAATTTGTAACGATTTTTTTATGGGTTATTATTACTTTTTTTCTATATAATGTCGTTATTATCGATTCAATATGTAATTATGATGTATTTATGATGTATATACATTGATTTAAAGCCAATTTATATGAAATATACGTATATATTCGCAACGCCATAGTCTAAACCACGAGAGGTTACACCCTTTTTTCCGATCTCAAAAAAGATGTTTATATGATAGAATTCGCGGTACCTAACATCTAAACAGCTGTAAAAATAGATATAAACTAATTATTTACTAACACTTACCCATTAAATACACATAAATTCACAACACAATAACATAAATCACCGCACGTCACCATCACAACAACACGCCCGACCCGCGCGAGCGTCACGTTCACAGAACACTATTACTCAAGAGGTCACGTTACAGACTGAATTTATGACATAAACAATTCACTCAACGAATGAATGAAGCTTCTATTCTACAGATAATGTACTAAAGAACTGTTTGAAATACAGTTGCCATGCAATAACTAACTTAAATTTTTTACATCAAAGTTTATATTCCGTTAACGCCCGTTGATGCAAATACGAGCCAACGGGCCCCAGCGTACATTTTTTTTCGCGTTTTTTTTTGATTCCGATTTGAGCCAACGGGCTCCAAGGGGCACATTATTGAATTCATCAATAACCTACTAAAAATAACACACTGTTATATCGATCTGCCAATCAACCAACTCTGACGTCTAATTTTCACCGCAATCCCACCCACACAACGTCAGAAATCAGAATGCATAGCATAGGCATACAAAAATTTTTCATTCCCTCTTCACGAAATATAACTTCATTTGGATAACTAACAGTGTTATATTGCATTGCATACGTACGATTATGATCTCTTATTTAACAGGAATAAAGTTCATTTTGTTTCACAAACGAACATAACATCCGGTTTAGTCAATATAGTTTAGTTGTAAGTTATAACACTTGCCCTACATTGCATACGATTATGATCTTTCATTGTACCGAAATAAAGTTGATGTTATTTTCCGATGGCCTTTAATAAACTGCGAGTCAATATAAAAACTGTTATAATAAATGTAACTTCCTTGCATTGCATACGATTATGATCTTTCACTGTACCGAAATAAAGTTGATTTTATTTTCCGATGGCCTTTAATAAACTGCGAGTCAATATAAAAACTGTTATAATAAATGTAACTTCCTTGCATTGCATACGATTATGATCTTTCACTGTCCCGAAATAAAGTTGATTTTATTTTCCGATGGCCTTTAATAAACTGCGAGTCAATATAAAAACTGTTATAATAAATGTAACTTCCTTGCATTGCATACGATTATGATCTTTTACAGTATCGAAATAAAGTTGATTTTATTTTCCGATGGCCTTTATTAAATTGCGAGTCAGTTTAAAAACTGTTATAATAAAATAACTTCCTTGCATTGCATACGATTTTGACATTTGACTATAGCGAGATAAAGTTTATTTTATTTTCCAATAGACTAACAGCCTGAGAGTTGAAACTGTTATATTAAACGCTTTGAATTTTTGTTTTCATTGGCGATTTGAACTCCTTGCAGTTTGACGTCGATAATTTATGCGTAAAATTATTTACGTTTTAAGTGGTAAAGTTGGTAATTTACTAATTACTAGTGTAATATTTGTGTTCTTTAACTGTAAATATTTATGTAAATGTACATAACTGGTATCAGTGTCAGTGAGTGATTTTAGTGATTGACTTTTTTTTTGTAAATAATTAAAATGGTATAGGATTAGTAAGTACTGTCTAGTTTTAGGTAAATAAATATTCAATATATCCAAAATTATAACAACAAGTGCTCCTATATGGAACTAATACATAAATTACAAGTATAACCGTTTAGAGAGACAGACGAGTTCAGTTGCCAGGTCACGTGAAAAGACCGTCACCGAACTTCCAGCCAGCCGTCCACCTTCTGGTCGATATAACAGGATTATTCATAACACTTTACAATAACAGTTATTTATAAATAACATAACAGATTAATTCATTATTGAAATATAGCCATTACTGCCACCTCTAAGTATAATTCTTAAAAACATATTTAATATACCTCGTTATCAGGCCTCGGAGCTATGGGTGTGGGATGCCGGAACAACGTCGAGTTATTCTCTTCACTTCTCGGGAGCTGCTGAGTTGAGTATTGTGACATGTATTGAGGTTTCTATATGGGAAAAAATAACTCGTAACTAAACTGGATGAAATACCTTAAAACACGCTTCAGATTCCCAATGTCAATATAATCTATATGAGAACTAAAATTAGAGATAAAATTTTGGTGCACTTGTTCTCCATTCTTCTAGAGAGCGTTACCCCAGAGGTCAGTGATACTAGTCAGTTTCAATACAGCCAATTCAGCCGAATCTCGTACTGTTTTACTGAAAAGATGATTCTGATCTAGCTATGCCTCGAGGATCCAGTTCAATGTCCGCTCCAAAATCAAGAACTTATCTCTAGCATAAACTAAAATTTGGCAATATGTTAGTGGAAAATCTGATTTTATTACTAACCTGTTTCCTCTGATTCGGACAGACGTGGCCGCAGTTACATCTTGCGATGGTTGAAGAAGACGAGTTCGCACTCACGTGGGGGTTGCCCGCCAACGCCAAGAGCCTCTTAAGCCTAAACAAGTTTTAACAGCTATCAATACAATGAGTTCTGATTGTTGCTCATACATCCTGAGAGATGTTCACCCGATGGTAAGCGACACCGCTCACCGCTTTGCGTATATCCTCACAAAACCTTGAACATAAAATTATGTAGGGAAATTAATAATTATTTTGACTGGACTTTTTTTTAAAGAATCCAAATCTTGAGATGACAATGTGTCTTGAAACAAGACCAGCAGTTGCGTCTTTCTATTGGACTACCTTCCACCTGCAATCCTCAAGACGCCTGCCAAGCGTGCGGATTATCACAACACCTCCCTTCTAAAGGAGAGGCCTTCAGCAGTAGTATGTGTCTTGCAGCCAGTACCTGTCACTCATCAAGGCGAAGCCGTTCTGCGGCGGAGGTTCTTGAGGCCGGTTGATCAGCTTGCTGACCAGCTTGAGAGCCCCGCTGCAGCTGCCTGAAGACTTGTGATCAGGGGACGCCAGTTGTTCACCTGACCACCCGTATTAAACACTTAAGATGTCGGATATTGTCGTTTGGCCAACTTAAATGACCTCTTTTTGCAAAAGAAATATTACTTGAATTTATACCAAATTAATAAGAGACGATACTATTACCATTTACCACTTTAGACATTTCCACTCTCCAGTGTCAGTCCAGAGTGTGACAGAAACATTGACACTTTTGGCAAAACTAACTACTACTATAGGATCATCAAGATTTGTTTAGATATTCTTTTTTTATTTTAATATTTATCCTGTACTTAATAATTTCCAATTTTTATTTATAGTTTTTAACTATTTATACTTTTATATAGAACACAAGCAAAGCATATCGACAATGTTGTTTATACCTGTCATAGGTTCACTTATCAGAATTTATATTAACTGTGAACGTTGTAATGTTATTAATCATAAGTGTACTGTTGGTATATAAACAAAAAAAAAAAAAAGATCTCTTGACTAAAATAATCTATGTCTTGTGTTCGTTGTTAATCTTTTTATACCTGGTTATTTTGGGCTTTGGGGTATGAAGGATTCTTACCAATAAAAACCCTGCGATAAGGGGAGAGTCCCCAGAGCTCTCCGGTGAGATCTGCACCAAGAGCTACGGCGGCGGGGGGCGCATTGTAGCCCCCCGGGAACCAGACACGGTGCTCACGGGGACGGGGGACGCAACCCTGCGGCCATCCTCGAGGGACCTACCTGATATATACTCACACTTCCTCTCATCACCGGACATGCCATCATTGCTGTCCTGGCTGTACGTGTTCTTGGGGGACATCATGTCGTTGTCGCTCTCCCGAGCGCGTTCCTTATCGTCGTCTATGGAGTCTGCTTTGTCAGGCGTCTTGTCGGGCCGCTTGTCGGTCGGCCTGCTGTCGGTCGGCCTGCTGTCGGTCGGCCTGCTGTCGGCCGGGGCCGGGGTGGGGGGAGCCTTCTGCGGTTGGGGCAGTGGAGGGGTCGGCTCCGCCCACCAGTAGTCCAACTCTATCCTCGATCGGGAACCGAACTGTTACAAAATATCTCGTTTAAGTTCGAGAATTCAACGATCGGTAATTAGTGATCGAATTACTAATAACGAGGAATCACTCAGCGTTCCGCGAGATTTGGAAGTCAACTACGTTTATAGTAAAAGTATCAGTTTCAGGCAAGTAAATGTAACTGTTCGTTACTGAAATTAATCATAAAATGCATGCATAAAAGTTATGAAAATATCTAACATCTTTACCTAAGCCACTCCTGTTTGGGATTCAATTTGGTCAAGATAATTTGTAACCCTACTATTCACCTAAAATTCTCAATAATTTAGCATAACATTTCCAAAACGTATGCTTCCTGGCAGGCACTTCACCTTTACAAAGTACAAGTATATACCATTAGATACAGATCTCCGATGGTTAAATCCCCCGCGTCCATGGCACTCCATCCCTTCCTGATCTGCCTCACGGCCATCTCGACGTCGATCTGAGGTTTAGATTCCTCTTCCTTGGCCGGTTCCTCGATCTTCGCATCCTCTGCCTCTTTGTCCATCACCATGGTGTAAATACTACCTCCGCGTTTCTTTGGACGAATACGGAATTTGATCTGAAAATAAGGGTAACTTCAAAGAAGAATTGGAAGCTTGCTTGGAAGAATTGTAATGGGTTCACCACCGTAGGGCAACGCAGCCCGCTTGCCTGATTATCTGAAAATTAAGATGATCCCTGCGTCGGATGGGCATGTAAGCAGACGTTCATGCGTCTAACCTGTCCCCGGTCGTGTCGGTTTACTGTCCCATCGGATTGCGAGAGGTAAAGGAAGAGAGAGTGCACTTGTGTCTATGCAAGCATTTGTGCACTATAATGTCTCCTGCATAGATGGCAGATCTTGTAAAATATTGGCCGCTGTGGTAGCATCGGCCAGACATTATTATGTTATGCCAGTGCTATGGCAACCTTTCTCACCGCAGGGACGCCACTCCCATGCCGTTTTCTATAAGATGGTATCCCCGGGGAACTTTCCCCCGCCAGCACATCTCTTACAAGTTAATTTATCATCTTCATCAACAGCCAAAATACGTCCATAGGTGATAAAACGCCGCCCCTTTAGAATGGAGGGGTTGCCGTAATCCTCACGCTAAGCAGGCGTGTTGGGGACCGCAGTATAGGTGGTAGGTGATCCAAAAGTATGTCGCTGCAGCCCGTCTTCTTGTTTTCCCTTAGTCGTCCTGTTACGAACAACCAACGGGAGGAGATAGGTGGGTGTTATTCTTACCCGGACACCGCACTGGACCGGGACAAGTTAATTGGCTGCCAAAATTTGCAGGAACCTATCCAATTACTGATTACGATATCGTATCAAAAATATAAGAGAAATGTCCAAATTTGGCCGTAAACATAAATTATTACATCATGATAAATTTCAATGTTATCTCAGAATCGAAAACAAGTATCCAGAAAACGGCATGACTTGGGTGATAGATAGATTGGCGTTCATTCCGGAAAGATGCATGGCACAATTAAGGATGCTGTCAGAACGGCATACTAGATAAAATACAATAAAACTGTGTATCGGATATACCTTAAGATTCTTAAATTTTGTCTCCTTCCCACTTTTATCTTTTCCTTGATCGCTTTCGTTGTCCGTATCACTCTTGTTGTATTTCTCATCGTCTTCCATTTCCGAAAAACTATCCTTTTCCCTTTCTGACATATCTTTGTCTCTCTCTGGCATATCTCCATCTTCTTCCACTGTCTCTCTGTCTTTCTCGTCTTCTGTGCTCGGTTTTTCTTCATCGTCCAGATTTGTTTTGTATGTGGCCATAAGTTCAATCCCGTCTATTGCCGTCTCGTCAATATTGATGAGCTTAGCCTCGGAGTCTTCCATTTTGAATTTCTTTTGTTCGCCATCTTTATCTGTCGTACTGTCTTTCCGTTGGCGTTTTGGCGTTCGGATTTTTACTGAAGATGAAATTATTGGAAGTAAGTTGACATGAAGTTTATTTTTGTTTTAATTTGGTGGATAACCTTTTCTGGGGGGATTTTTTGGAAATTTCGGTGAGGCAGTCATTGGTTATTATCTTGGAAAACTCTCGGTATGATTACATCTTTACCGTGAAATTGCAGTAGACAGAAAACTTAAAGGACCTTACAAAGCTGGCCAAACGTAGGTCAGCTGATGACTTTCTTTCATAAGAAATTACCTTACCGTTAAAGACGTAAGTAGGCAACGTTAATTACCTTACCATTATCTGTCTCTATCTGTCTGCTAAAAATAAATAAAGGTAGCTCACCACTACTATCCTTACTCTTGCCCATCCTCTCCAGATATGATGAGAAGCATATCTTCTGGCTCGACAGCTGTTCACTGGGGCTGACCACTGGAAGGTGTATATCGACGCCTGGTCGAGGGCCTACGTGCAGCGCCAATTTCCTCGGTGCTTTTTGCTCTAGAATATTTTATTGATTTCTAATATTATTTACGCGAAAATTACGCAAACCAACTTCACGGATTATATCGCGGTATAAACCACATGGGAGTTTTAGTAGGTCCCATATAACGCGGCTTCCACCACTACGGAGACCGGGTATCCTTGTGGGTGAAAATATTCTGCAGCCAAGCAGCAGTGGGTACAAACCTGTTAGCTGTGTTCCGATGTAAGGGGCACATTAGCTGGTGAATTTACCGGGATCAAAATACTTTATAACTGATATTTCGGATAGCGAACGGTGCACTGCAGCTGTCTAGTCAAACGTGTCGCTTACCACAGTGGCGGTCCAAGAGGGGGGGTCGCAGGGGTCATGACCCCCCCCCCAAATATCAAACTCATTCACGTCAAATTGTAAAACTTAACTTCTTGCTTTAAAACGTCTAAACAATTTTATCCAAAATAGGTTACGCACTTGAAACAATCAGACGCAAGGTGGGAATCGAACCCACGACCTATTGGCTAGCGGCCAGGGCATTAGATCAACGGGCCCGTCAACTATGACCCCCCCCCCCCCCAAATCATTGGCTGTGACCGCATCTGGCTTACCACCAGGAGGTAAATAGCTCGTCTTGTGATAAAGTTAATTATCAAAAATAAAACATAACTAAGTTCCTACGTGCAACTTAGTGCATGTTCTTTATGAATTCATAAACAATTAAATGCATTTGACCTTGACTATTGACTGATGAAGTTCAATGTTGTCTTTATTACTGCCTGTCATTGACATTTGCCTCGCAATAATAAACCAACACTGTTAGACCGAGACCAGTAGAATAAGGTGAAATCACAAAACATGATTATATTTATTAAAACTCGGCGATTAACAATGCGGTTACATCTCGTCCTAATCTGAGTGTTTTTTTCTGTGAAGGAAGTTAAGGAAAAATTGACAAAATTGCTTTCAAGTCTAGATTATAATCAAACAGAATATCTATGTATCAATAGATGAACCTCTCAATGTTTGAATGATACTAATAAGAATTAATAATAATAATAATATCTTCGGACAATTCACACACGGTCATCCGATCCCAAACTAGGCAGAGCCTGTACTATGGAAACCTGACAACTGATACTAATACTTACATACTATTTTTTTGTAAATACATACTTAAATAGATAAATAACACCCAGACATTTGGTGGGAATCGAACCCACGACCCATCGGATAGCAGCCAGGGTGTCTAACCACTAGACCAACGGGCCCGTCAAACTTGCTTTAAATTCGGATTAAGGGCTCCCACACAACTGCGAATTCGCATCGCATCGCAAATATCTGCGAGAAACAAATGAATATTTCCATACAAATTCCTGCGATGCGGCGCCGCATCGCATCGCAGTTACGTGTGGGAGCCCTAAGTAGGTTCTTCTTTGCCTATCATACACAAACGCACACACACTGTCATACGCACACACGCCAACACACACAATCGCACATACTCAAGCATATCTACACACAATTCTTCCATTGCCCTTTGTCTTGTTTAAATTCTGGTGTCCACTTCTTAGCTGGTTTCCCAAGATACAGGCTGTGCCTAGTTTGGGAACCCCTGGTAATTCTATAAAAAATGTTTATGGATGTGTCTAGATTGTAATAACTGTGTTTGTAACGATTTGTGGTTTTCAATTTAAATAAATCTTTAACTCGTTTTATTCCCTGTCCTTTCGGGTAAGAATAAACACCCTCCCAGCTCTTCCCGTTGGGTGTAAGAGGCGACTAGGCGAAAACAAGAAGACGGGCAGCAGCGTATTGCTATTTGATAAACCTACCATTTATACTGCGATCCTCAGACCGCCTGCCAAGCGTGAGGATTATGGCAACCTCTCCCTTCTAAGAGGGAGGCCTTTATTCAGTAGTGGCCATTTCGGCTGCTGATGACTAAAGAATACTTTTTATTTTAGTAAACGTAAAAAACTAGCGGGCGGAGCTGCGCGGGTCAGCTAGTAATTAATAAATAACAATAAAGCTAGCGTGTCGTATGCATTTTATAATCATTTTCCGCATATCGGATCATGATACACGTGCGAACATGGCTTATCGCAATGATCAACACACACAGATAGTTAAACACAGCTAATTGTCGCTAGCATGCAAGCAACTCGGCAGAATAAACGAAGCACCCTGATGGTACCACATTGCACGACTTTTGACGTAAAGTGGCGTAAACTATTCCTTATTGCTAAGCCACGCCTTTTCAATGATGATGGGCAGAATAGTATGGACTCTGCGCCCACCAATCAATAAAAATAAAAATGATATCGTCAATTTTTTTGTCCTATATGTACATACTAGCGACCCGCCCCGGCTTCGCACGGGTGTAATTGAGAAAGAAAAGAAGTGAATAATTTAAAGTTACTGCCTTTGATTATAGAATTTCTTCATAAATAATGTTTGTAGCTGACTTTTCGTAACGCAATATGAACAAATTTTGTTTAGAAGTGACGCGTGAAAGGGCTACGTATAGCTGTCTGTCCATGGGAAAAGTACTCGACGCTTAGGTTTAAGCCTGCAACGTTGAATCTCTGGGCTTGTGATTTGTTAATTGTATTTATAATTTTATTAGAAACTGCAGACGTGTACCGGTGCACAATTTGGGTGGATTAAGGACAGGAACAGGACACCATTTATTTAAAACCAATTTATGGAAGCAATACGGGCTTCCTTGTTCGGTTTCATCGTTAAGACGTAAACGGGGGTCAACCGAGGAATTCTTACCCACTAAAACCCCCGCGGCTATCACGTCGGCACATTAGAGGGCGGACCTGGATCTATCTATCTGTCGGGATCTGCACCAGCTGATACCACTCAGTGCCTTGACTTTGAACCCGCCGCCGGAGAGGCACATTATAGTTCCCCGAGAACCTGTCACGGTGCTCACGGTTACAGGGGTCACGGGGGAAGCCTTTAATGGGATTTACGGGACCCTGTTGGTGGTCAACCGGGTATGTAGGATTCTTATACACTAAACCCCCAACGGCCGTGCAATCAGCACATAAGAACCCCTTCTTGGGCTATCCGGTGGGATCTGCACCATGATACCCTCTGTGGCTTGCCTGTGACCCCGCCACCGGGGGGCACAATAAAGCCACCCGGGAACCTGTTACCGTGCTCACGGTTACAGGGGTCACGGGGGAAGCCTTCAATACGTCCCCGGGACGCTGTTGGCGGTCAACCGAATTATGTAGGATTCTTATACACTAAACCCCCCAACGGCCGTTAAATCAGTACATAAGAACCGGCCCGCTGCCGGGGGCGCATTATAGCCCCTCGGGAATCTGTCACCGTTGTCACAGTTAAGGGGTGGCGGGGGAAACATCCAATATGCCCCCGGGATCCCGTGGGGAAGTCAACCTGGGTATTTGGAATTCTTACCCACTAAAACTCCCGTGGCTGTCACATCGGCACATGAGGGAAACCTGGTTTCTCGGGTGGGATCTGCACCAGGTGTCCCTCAGTGCCTAGCCTTTGAGTCCGCCGCCGAGGGGCAAGCATATTATATCCCAGATTTAAATTATATTATACGGAATGAATGATACATAGAATGAACTTCTATAATACTCGATTGTTAAGTACATGTGTACCTCTTTAGGTTTAGTCAAAGTAAGCCAATTAAATTTATTTACTTAGATTAAACTTCTAAATAAATTCAGTTAATATAAAAACCTTCAGTGAAAAATTAAAAAAATAATAAAATGATTAAAAATAAAAAGTTTAAAAGTACAGAAAAAAAATCCTAAAGAGACTTGAACCCGGACCCTGCTGCTTTTAGAAGACGCTTCCGTAACCTCCCGACCACGGCTACTCTCATTATATTATTCGAATTACTTGATCATATTCTTGTTATATGTCTGCTCAGTCCCTAATGCATATAGTGTGATATTTTACCTTATGTATTAAAGTTATCCGTGTACACTACCTAATTTACGTACTAAGCAAATCTAAGTGAGAATATTTGTACCGCCATCGGTTGAGTAATAATACTGCTTTTTAACCCTGTTAAGGTATAAATTTAAAAAAAAAATCCCCTCAGTGGCTTACATTTGAAGCCGCCACCAGGGGAGCACGAAAAAAATAAGACACCTGTCATCATGCTCAGTTGGGGAGTTATGTAAGTTATGCGGATCACGGGGGAGACCTCCAATAGGCTCCCACGATCCTGCGGGCGGTCGAGCGCGGTATGTGGGATTCTTACCCTGTAAACCCCCCACTGGTGTCCGCACAAAATCGGGGGGGCTGCACCGGGTACCCCTCAATGCAAGGCAAGGGCCTTTGAAGCCGCTGCCGGGGGCGCATTAAAGCCCCCCGGGAATCTGTCACCATTGTCACAGTTAAAGGGGTGGCGGGGGGCACGTTTAATATGTCCCCGGGATCCTGTGGGGGATTCTTACCCACTAAAACTCCCGTGGCTGTCACATCAGCACATGAGAGGGGTTTTCCGGTGGGATCTGCATCAGCTGTCCCTCAGTGCATTGTCTTTGAGTCCGCCGCCGGGGGCGGGGTATATTATATCCCGGATATTTACCTACCTTATAATATAAAATATGGAATTAATGAAATTCTCTAGTAGGTACTTGATTGTTAACTATGTATCTCTTTAGGCTTAGTGAACGTAAGCTATGTAAGTTTATTTACTTAGATAAAACTTAAAACCATTCAATGAAAAATTATCTAACCGATGGTGAAAACCGCTGCGTGGTTTGGAGGTCCTATCGGATATAGACAGACTCGGATAGCGACTTTGTTTCACACTATGTAAAGATACTTTGACGTTGATAGGGGACAACACCAGCCAACCTGTACAAAAACCCTGACACACAGACAATAATTCCAATAAAGTTTTGGCTTTTATATTATACGTACTATGTTTCGGTAGGAATACAATATGCATGTAATATTGTATTCCTACCGAAACAGACATTTTGGAAATATAATATATATTTTCATTATTTTATTTTATTATATTATATTTGGGAAACAAACAAATGATACCACTTATTACTAATACCTATAAGATCCAATAGTACTAATATAAATTAAGTTTCCACTAATAAATCATAACATTAGAGAGAAACTAACCACGTATATGCATGATTTTAAATTTAAAAAAAGTATTAAAAATATATTAGAGATAAAATGTGCTGGAGTTAATATGAGTTAAATATTTAAAACATCGAATCTTAATTTAAATAAAAAAATAAAAAACAAAGTTTAAAAATACTAAATGAAAACCCGTACACGGGTAGCGAACCCGGACAATACGTGTTTAGAGGACGCTTCCGTAACCACTTGGCCAAGGACATTTTGTTTAATGTTTCGAAATATCTTATCATATTTGTACCGCCATCGGTTGAGTAATAATACTCCTTTTTTTACCCTGTTAAGGGATAAATTAAAAAAAAAACATGAAATACAAATTCAATTAATTTTCTTAACGAATGTCTGTGCAAAATTTCAAGTCAATAGGACCAAGGAATCGCGTTCTCCCATACAAACTTTGCCCCCCTGTTTGACCCCCTTAGAGGTTGAATTTCGAAAAAACCCGTCTTAGTGAGCACCTACGTCTTAAAAGGAACCCCCATGCAAAGTTTGAGACTCCTAGCACTTGTAGTTTCTGAGATTTCGTGATGAGTGGGTTTTTGTCTACTCTTTTATATAATAAGATTTATAAAATAACAATAATTAAAAGGATATATTTAAAAACGGACAGCGAATAGCGACTTGTCGCCATAGTAACTTATGACCAACTCAAAAAGAGCTAATCAACGTCGTATCACTCATCTTGATCGGACAGTTTACTTACAAAGTGGGCCCAAAATGCCCATGATCCTTTGGCGTTCGCAACCCAGTGTTTACAGAATGATGATACAACCCTGTCCGATCGTCGAGGGTATTCATTGTAATCGTCATGCTAATGTATTTTACTAGATGATAGTATCCTTGAGCACGATACCGTCTTGATATACGACTACGACGGCGACGGCTAATCTTTCACTAGATCAGCCATCTACACGGGAGATATTATAGTGCACAAGCGCTTGCGTAGACACTAGTGCACTCTTTCTTCCTTTATACATCTCACAATCCGATGGGACGGAAGACCGACAGGATCGAGGGAGAAGGTAGGCGCAGGACCGTCTTTTTACATGCCCATCCGACGCATGGATCATTGCATTACGACGCCTGCATTGTCCTAGTCAGTAAGGAACAACTACACAAAATTGTTGCCTCCCGCAGGATTCGAACCCGCAGCCTCCGGTTCTCAAAGCAAGCGGTTTCCCACTGCGCCAGGGATGCTAAAACCCGTCTTGATATTCTGTCACAAATCTGTAGTATGCAAATATTACTCAGTTCCGATGTGAACGGTATAGCTGATGAAATAACCAGACTAGAGAGATTAAATAATTGTGATATAACTAATGTTTCGAGTGATGGAAGGCAGTTTAGCGCCGGTACACATTGGCAGATGTGACGCTTACCATCAGAGGAACCTCCTCCTACTTAATTCGTAAGTTTATTAAAAACGTGGTGCTAGATAAATGATGGTTTAAAAATAGTAGCAATTTTCCTGACCTCGTACAATGATTCTGTCCGTTTCCAAATTGAGATGGTCTCCCAAGTCTAGAGGCGGTTTGTCTTCTTCTTTATCTTCTATGCAGTCTTCTTTCTCTTCTATATCCTTCTGTAAGTCTTCTGAACACTTGATAGAGCTGTCTATAACAGTTTCCGCTATTCGACACGATTTGTATATGGACTGCTATGAGTTATGGTATTCTTATTGATGAATGATTCGGTAAAAGTAGATAGATAGATAGATAGATAGACAATTCTTTATTGAATATGAGCACAAATAACAGATTTTAAAAGAAAAAGGTACAAATTAATACTACATGAAATAATGGGTCGACTTATTGCTAAGAGCGATCTCTCCCAGGCAATCTTTGGATGGAGACTAAAGTAAAGAAGTTACACAGAACAGAGGGTGTACACACTAGATAAATGTGACATTAACAAATATAAAAACTAACAAATATTAAAGTAAATAGAGACATATACAGGTGTTACAAAATACCCCGTAAAAAATATAATTAATCATCAAAGCCAAAAATTTTGTCAACCCTAGTAACCTGTCATGCCAGGGAACCAGATTATTTAACAGAAAGGCCTACTACCTATTTTACCTAATAATTGTCTACTTTAATAGTTTTTCTATTTTTCATTAATAAATGTTTGCTACCTTAATACAAGGATATCATTATACTCAAGTACTTACTGGCCTGAAAAAATGTCAAGTTAGAAAAAAAATATGTTGTCAATTTCAAATCTGTTGAAGTTTATTATGAAAAAGTAAGACGTGTCTACGACCTAAATGAGGTCGTAGACAGAATATAACAAGACATCTAGCTAGCGTGCCGCCGATAAGGACAGAAAATAACGAAAAATAATCATTCGTACACTTAACACACGTTATGGATATTTATTCAAATGCGCCTATTATGTAGTATAAACGATATTTCAAAATGCAATTCAATTTTAAAACTTCAAAGCTACGTCGTGAACTAGAAAATTTCATGAGTACTCGAAGAAAACGCACCGTAGGTGCGCCAGATTTTGAACACACGCTGAGGGACAAAAAATCATATGCTCTGTTTCTTTCTGTCACATATAATATATATAAATGCATCCTTTTCTTGCGCGAATGAGAAAGAAAGTGCCAGCTCTCTATTGGTTTCTTTCTCTAAGATTTAGGTTCTTTCGTTAGGTTAGGTATTTTCAATTTTTTGTCGTTCCGCGAATTAGGTAGAAATGTAGGTACGTTCTGCGTAGTTTACTCTTTAATTTTACTGAAATAGGGTATGCACATCAGTGAAAATAATAATATTAAATAATTTTATTTTTACGGGGTTTTTTGTAACACGTTGTTTATGGAAAAGTATAGTTTTGATTCGTGATAATTACTTATTTGTTCTCAGTTTGTTGTTATTTTTTAAAGTATTAGCGGGTATTTTGTATATTACTGCAGGGTAGACCGAGTATTAAGAATCTTGACTTTTCCCTATATGAACACCAGTCATATACGTCTGAGGTCTGCGGTATATCGAGTACTTCTAGTACTTCTACACGTATATTTCCTGCAGAGGAAATATACGTGTAGAAGTACACACGGCGGCCTCGTATCAGAAGTAATTATAGAAAAACGCGGGTGTACAACAAGGGTGTGTTCTTGCTCCTCTCCCGTTCCTGACGTGTAAGTGCGAGAGCTGCAGTGATGTGCAGTAAAGGATACGTGAGGTCGCCACCGTCGCTGCAGCGCTTCGAGCAGCGCTTGCAGCCGCGTGCGCAGCGGCAGGGCGGCGGCGAGGCGCGGGTTGTGCGCCGCCGCCTGCACGCGCGCCCACGCGGCCGCGGTCCGCGCGCGCAGGCACACGCACGCGCGGGAACACACGCGCGCGCCCACCGACGACTCTACACCACCACCGACCGGTCACTCTCATCATCACCTAATGTTGTCTTTTACTTACGCGAATATTACACATTGAAATCAAACTACTTTTAAGGATTTTTTTTCCGTAAAAGTAGTTTGATTTCAATATGTAACTACCTACTTACATATCTGTTTTTATTTAAAAAAAATTTTGTTCTACTTGTACTTATTGTTAATTGTGTGTCACAAATAAATTATTCTTTTCTTCTTATTCTTTCTTTCATATACAATGTGGGGAAGACGATACGACAATTAAAGAAAAATCTGGTAATACCGCTACATACCAATATTTTGAAACCCTCAAATTACCTTACATACAAATAAAAATATATATAATTTCTGATATTTACGCGAATACTACACATTGATATGAAACTAATTGGGGAATAATTCACCAGCTTGGGATCCTGTGATGAATATAATCAAATCCAAAGACAAGCACTCCACTGCAAAACCTCAAGATACTGTAAGCTCTTTCAGCGTAGATCGGGCTAACAATAATAATTAGAAGACCTGAGGGTACCCTAAGACAACTATGACGTATGGATAGCTACCACCTCAGTCCGCCCGTGACCATGAATGCTGTAAAGTATTCGAAACGTCGGGTAATTAAAATCATAAATAAACTGCGATATAATCAGTAAAATTAGATACATTTCAATAAAAAATGTTATTTTCGAACAAACTATACTTCAGAAAGACGTAATCAAAATAAAACACTATTTTTAAATATTGGGTCACTAACCTCTGGTACGAGCGGCAACAGCGCGGGTGGAGTTACCTACTCGTTCGTATGTTTCGACGCGATCACACCAAATAGTCAACCTCTCTAGTAGTTATTTATGAGATTAATCACAATCACTTTTCCTAATCACCTAATAGACATTCGACTGGGAACGTCATTACGCACACAAGATTTCATTTATTGTCGTATTATCCATCCCAGATGGTATCAACTAGATAAACATTCACTAGCAAAATGACATCCAAAATGTGGTCACGGAGGTCGCGAACTTATCTGTGCTGGTTCCGGATTTTACTGCGCAAAGAAACTCCGAGCATATCTCTCCTCCGCGACCACTTACTAACCACTGTTTGATTTGTAAAGGGAATGTTCACATTGCTGGTACATTTCATGATATCACTACAGTATTATCAAGCAAGGTCCTACGCCACGTCTATCTGTCAGTTCGCGAAAAACTAAAAAACTACTGAACAGATTTTCATGAGGTTTTCACCAATAGATAGATTGATTTCAAAAGTAACATAACAAAAACAAAAAACCACAACAGGACAGAAAAACATAAATAAGTTGTGATTATGGCATCAGTGTCCATTAATAACAATGTACAAAATATATTCAATATACAGACGCAACCTATTTCCAGTTTCATAATGATATATAGATTCTCACCATTGATCTGATTGAGTCTCCTGAGCGCGCGGCACATGGGCGTGCGCACGCGCAGGTTCTTCCCCTTGGCGCGCACCATCATGCTTCCCCCCAGCACCATCTCGCCGAGCCGCGCGCACGTCTTCTCGTTCACGGACACCAGCTTCTTGCGCAGCTCCCCGTAGTTGATCAGCGCGTACAACTCTTGGGCTACCTTCTTAACATCTACAAAAACATAATCTATCTTAATACTGAACGATAGACAACGTACTGCTTAATATTGCGTACGTGGATCCACAGAAATAGAAAGAAACAAGAGATTAGAGTCAGTTCATAAACTTGGCACTGAGCGTATGTACTACACATCGATATTAGTATTTCATGAAACTGCAGCATATAATAATACCAGCCCTTGTTTATGTCCCACTGCTGGGCACGGGCCTCCCCTCAAGTTGAAGGGGCTTAGGCCCAACTGCAGCGTAATATGGGGATATTAATATAGGAGTGTGTTTATACACCGAGCCGAAGGTTAGGTTATTAATACCTAATTAATGTGCAGTTTCATGCACTACTTAATCTAAACTCGTGAAATACAATTTTAAACCACCAAACTAAAAACAGATAATATTATGGCGCTCAATTCATTCAAATAACTCCTATGCGCATGCGTACAATTGCGTCCCACCAAAGACGAATGTATCGCGGCCTACTAGATGACATCGCGGCCTACTAGATCAGCTTAAAAATATATTGTAACAGAAAAAAGTTATTTTACGGCATCGTTTTGTTCAGGAGACCTGTACCATAAAAAACTTTTTTTTAAAAGAGGCATTTGATTTAAGTGTGTCATTAGAGTGTCATTAGTTTTGAGTTCATAATTTGAATATCGATATGAGTGTAGATAAAATATTATATCGATGGTACAAAAAAACGGGGTTAACGTTCTTAGTTGTGTTTTGAACGGATGGTGTTTTTTAAACATTTAGTGGACGGTTCCACCAATATAGTAAAAGCAAAAAAAAGTATAAAATATAATTATACATAAATATTGCTTATTATTGCTTGATAGCGTGCAAATTATTATTTTATTTTAATATGACTAGTTCGAAAGGTGACGATGAGTGGTCATATGAATGATACAGCTATTATTATGATTAAATTACGACCGGTATTTCCATATACCATATAATAATCGGCTCGTCTGATCCTACGTTTAATCTAACTGGTTGCAAATTTAATATCATATTTTATCTGACGTCATGCATAGTCTGTATGATAGGCGTTATTTATAATGGAACATGTGGCCATGATCTTATATAACTCGTTACGATGCAAGCGTGTCGGAAATGCTTCTGTTAATGCCGACTAATCGTTATTTAATTTTATATTGATATATGTGCATCTGCGCATATCACGTTGATAGCCCTTAATTATAGTTGCATATGTGCTGAGGTAAGCATCTAGCAGTTGTCTGGTTTCCATAGTATACAGTGCCTAGTTTGATTTTTTTTATATTTAGAAACATCTTTTTATTTTTCTGTAAAATGTAGATAGACATGTATTAACCATAATTATTCCAGATTTTTCCCTCCACAAACTTCGGAGATAAGAGGGGGTGGAACGGTATTAATAGCCCTGTAATTTAAGCAACAATTCGTAATATCCATGTTCTCACATAATCTCTTAGGACGTACCATCATTTGGGCCCCCCAACAAATTTTGATACGGGGCCCATCTAAGGCAAGCTACGCCACTGAAAGATAATATATAATTTGCAGTTAAGACTCTTACAAACTATTGTATCTAGCAAAGTAAAGAAAAAATATAAAAATAAGTATAATGAACTTTATAAAGAATGTAAAATTAGAACAATACAAAGACGAATTGATTAGGTACTCACTAATTACCGAAAATTATTTTAAACATAACTACATATATAGAACATCCTATAACTACACGACAAATAAGTAACATTCAGTAACCATTAGTGCCAAGAATAAATATGGAGAATGGGAGAATAAATACGGAGAATGGGAGAATAAATACGGAGAATTGGATGACCGTGTGGAGATTGTCCCAGAATATTATTATTTATTTTCTTTAAACAAAAGGTATATTGATACTCACTCTCATCAAAATGCACGTGCTTCGATAGTTTGTGCCAAGTTCGGTAGTAGAAATGGCTGACTTGTGTCTTTGTCTTCAGGTTCCCGTCAGGCATCCCCTTCTTCTTCATCTTGGCGCAGATGTACGCGGTGATAGCGTCGAAATCCTTACCGTATTCGTTCAGAGCTTCGAAGAAGAGGTTCTTTTCGTCAGTAGACCAGAGAGCTTTGGGCATCCGCTGTTTTACAGTGGGGAATTTGAGGTCTTTCTCGTCCAATTTGCCTGGCGTTTCACATTCTGGTATGTCTGTCGATGGAGGAATTGAGGAAGTCAGATTTCGGAAATCTTAAATTAAATTGATTGCCAAATACGTAAAGTCCAAGGTAAGAGTGCGCGAGGCGGAGCGTCAGTCACGCGAAATATTTTGACTAAGTTAAAAGTAAGTAGGTAAGTATATTGAAATAAAATTCGAGTTTAACAAAGTCTTACTAAAATATGGAAAATTAATATACATTTAGAAGCTACAAGGCATGCAGGCGAAAATTGGTACAGTGTTTTGAAATAGTTTGAACGACGTTACTTGCAATAATCCCGCCAGCACGTATTTTGGGCCAGCTCGTGCGAACGATTATAGCCTTAAAGGTGAACCGTCCGTGACCGCGAGTGTACATATTTAGTGTGACCAGTGGTGTACCGTGCCCCGGTATATTCCTAAAAAGTGGGAATATAGCCGGCAATGTTCCCGGTTAAATTTCATTTTCATATACCTATACCAAAATATGGAAATTTACCGGGAATATTTCCAGTGAGAATATTCCCAGGGTATATTTCCACTGTTAGAGTCATATATCTTTTTAACAAAAATATTTATTTGTCTAATTTATTATGTAAGTATCAGCAAACAGCAATGTTTGCTAGTGGCGTGTACTGTACATACTTTTACGACAGGGTAGGCAAAAGAAAGACAAATTCGCAATCGCATAACATTCAAGGCTAAGCTTCGGGAGCATCTCTATCACACATTGGCAGAATGACATCCTTATTCTTCTTCATTTATAATTATTGTATATATTATTAGTATCATAATCACTTTTGTATTAGTTATAGTATATACATATATATATATATATATATATATATATATATATATATATATATATATAGTATTTTTATTCATATTTTTATGTATGTATAATATATCTATGTTCTTCAGTTTTTATTTCACACAATTCGGCACCTACCACAAAATATTTCTGCACTACCCTAAGGTAGACTGTTAGAAAATGCCTAAGGCATTAAGTCCGCCTTGTACTATAAGTGCACAAAGTTAAATAAAATAATAAATAAATTACCAAAATGTCAAAATGCAAGTTTTTAAGTTGTATAAAGTTTTAATCGTGCCTAATAAAATATCCATAAATGAACTGATGTTACAAGCACATTATACTTTTAAAAACTAAAATTAAATACCGATAATTACATATTTATATTATGTATAATCATCCAGAGGAGTTATTTTATTATATTTATTATGGTACTCCAACATAAATGTTAAATAACACGCCATATACAACCTAAGCATGTAAAGGTCTATTATATTCACAGCATGCAATTAAATAGAAAAGTCAAGGAAATATTTGAAAATCATAGATAACAGAGAGGTGAAGCCTTTTTAGCCTGTATGAACTGAACCCATTAAACAAAACTACAAAATCGAAGATAAAATATCTTAGCCAATATAAGAACAGCGCATAATTTGACGGGCTTGTCGGTCTATTGGTTATAGACCTTGGCCAGCCAATAGAACAAACATTAGTGTACTATCGTGAGCACGAACGGTGTACCTGTTTTAAATCAAAATAGTTTGAACAATAATAATAAATAAGAATACAGCCCGGCTCGTGCAAGCGATTGTCGTCCTAACAAACGGTGTACCACCCACCACCGTTCGTGACCTCAAGAGTACATGAAAATGTCCTGTGTATTAACAAAAAAAAAATACAAAGTATTTGTATCAGTTGTCTGGTTACCGCCTAGTTTGGGATCAGATGACCGTGTGTGAATTGTCCCAGGTTTTATTATAGGAACTTCCCTACAAACATAATAATATCAACCAACATAGCTATGTATGTGCCCCAAATAAAACCGATCATGTGCGAGTCGGACTGGCGCACTCAGGGTTCTGTACATTCTTTGGATGGTTATAAGTTAGTAGTAGTAGTAACAAATCATGTAATACCTTAATAGTCAGTAAAAAGCCAAACCGTATAACTGAGTTTGTTTAGTTTGTCGGTTTATAAAGATTTAAAAAAAAAACTGCTAGAATGGTGCTAGATATAAACATGGTTTTATTTTTCCTGTAATATTTATATAAACATTTATATTCACTAATATTATAAAGAGGAAAACTTTGTTTGTTTGGTTGTAATGAATAGGCTCAAAAACTACTGGACCGTTTTTAAAAATTCTTTCACCATTCGAAAGCTACATTATCCACAAGTAACATAGGCTAAATTTTATTTTGGAAAAAAATAGGGTTCCGTAAGATATTTGGGTTTTTTCGGACACAAGGTGTAAAAAATCAACCAGAAAAGTTACTTATTTTGAGTACGCTGCCTAAACTATAAAAGATAGAACCATAAAATGTTCTAATTAATTGTAGATCTTATAAATATCTACAAAAAAGTCCGCGGCACACTATCTATGTCGAGTGAGGCCCAACAACCATTTTTTTATTTAAAAATCTTGAATTTTGTTTGGACTACATTTAAACGCATTTATTTTACTCATTCTATTAATCCTTATCAAAATAAATTATTTCATCATTAAGTACAGTTTATGTAGATAATATTTGGTATTTGAATGATTAAAATTGGACATTTGGTTTTGAAGTTATGGCGAAATTAAAATATTACTGCTTATAAATGAAAAGATTTCTGCTGCACGGCCCGTTGCGAAGTGAGCCTGAGCGTCACCAAGGGTGTGCGCATGCGGGAGGGGAGTTTAGATCTATGAGTAAGGTACCCGCGCAACTGAGACGCGAGGTCGGCTCCATAGATAAGAGTATATTACTTAGGTCGGCTCCCTACGCAGCGGTCGTGCGCGAAGTCTAATAATTTTCGTGCGATTTTTTTTAGATTTCTTTCTTAAAACTACACCTACGCAAAAGTTCTTCTCAGAGCTAATCAACAGTTCTTTTCATGGCTAACCAACAGATTTTTTCAGGGGTAACCAACAGTTCTTTTCAGAGCCAGAATATTACACGCTATTAGCATTTTCTTAAACATTTGAAAATGCCTAAGAGAGCCAGAGGGCCTAGACAAGATGCAATCGCTTCATAGCGAATCTATTTTTTCATTCGCTAACGGTGTCAATTCCCTATAATTTGTCACGTGATTTTTCGATGACTTATGTCATTCTCATACAATTTTATACTTTCTATTAGCGATAACGCTTGTAGAATGTTACATTGTCTAGGGGGGCAGGTCTCAACTTTCTAAACATAGTTCTCAAGCACGGGCAGCAAGAATGCGTCGTATGGGAGAATCTTCACCTGAACGTTCACAACGCCTTGCTGAACAAAATCAGAGAAACTCGCAGGTACGCGCACGAGAGTCGAGTGTCGAACGTTCGCAACGCCTTGCACAACAAAATCTGAGAACCTCTGAGTTACGTGCACGAGAGTCGGGTGAACCGATATGTATGAAATTTTGCGGGTAGGTCTGAGAATAGGATAAAGTATATTTTATGCCGCTGATACCATGATTGACGAGGATATATAGAACGAGAGGAGGGTGCGAGAGAGGGAGAGGGGAGGGTGATTAGATTTTTATTATAAGAGAGAGAGATGGAGAGAGATAAATCAAGGGAGTAGGGAGAAAAGGGGAGCAAAATGTAATTAAAGCGCGGGCGGAGCTGCGCTGACCCGCGCAGTTATCTATAATTTTAGAATTTTCTCTACAAAAACTTCGGAGATAAAGGTGAACAGTATTGAATTCTTGGCAATTTTAATTATACGAATTCTTAAATGTTACAGTGTTATTTCAATGTTAAACTCGTTAATTATTAATTAAATTTGGGTTGTTTTTTGTTATAACACCACTGTTTATCTTTCTATAAGGTTATGACAAGGACGGTGGGACGGACGGAGTTGCTTAACGTTTTTTAAACGACTTCAAAAAAGGAGGAGGTTCTCAATTCGTCTGTGTATATTTTTTTTTTATGTATGTTCGCGCATAACTCTGGCAATTATGAACTGATTTGAAAAAATCTTTCTTCCATCCATTCTTCAATCCATTGATTGGGTCCCATAAAAAAATTATTGCTTAGCAATAAGTAGTTCCTGAAAAAACAAGAATGGTGACTGCGCACTGAGAGCTGCAGGAAAGCCTATATAGATGACTTTATGTCGCTTTTTAAGGACAAAAATGGTCATAACTCTGGCAAATTTTTACCAATTTCAATGATTCTTTTTTTATTCGAAAGAAGAAACCACTGTATTGAATCTGTATGAATTCTATTACAACCGGATAAGAACTTCCTTGAGGACCATGAACGATGTGGAGGAATTTATCTGGTAAAAACCATAAAACTGATTTTATTCTGCTTTGAGTCTGCTTGTGACCACGGCTGGTGCAACCCGGCCGAAACGTCAAGCCAAAATATAAGGTAAATCGCGTTAATTCCCGATAAAAATAAAGTTTAACAATGGAACGCGAAAGTCTAAAAGTATACATAAAACTGATGTTCTCCATTACATTGCTCTGACAATTATGAACCGATTTCGATGATTCTTTTTTTATTCGAGAGAGTAAACTACTATGATGATTCCATGCAAATTTCATTACGACCGGATATTTTTTTCTGAATAAACATGAATTATGTAAAATTATGTAGACGATAGTGTGATCATAACCTACCTAGATAATTTTACGGTTTTCGATGGTTCAATCTTTATATATGAAAATATCACTGAAAAGTATAAAATAATTTAAATATTATTGAAGTTGGTGTTAGCTTACCGGCTATGTACATATATTTGGCACCAACTTCAATAATATTTAAATTATTTTATACTTTTCAGTGATATTGAAGTCGGTTCAATTTTTTTTTAAAAAGATTTTATTCTTGTTCTTGATGTGTGGGCCCTAGATGTCCATCGATCACCGCGGCGAGGTTGCGACTCCCGTCCCCGTGAGCACCGTGACAGGTTCCCAGGGGACTATACGCATATTCCTTCCCACTGTCCTTCTTTTTGTTCTCGCGGGGGAAGAACACAAAGCCTAGCAAATGGAGTTAATAAGCTTCGGTCTTCTGTAAAGAGGTGGTATATCCCGTCAGGCTGCCTTGCTAATATTGAGCAGGCGCTTGCTTTAACTTGCTACATCATCATCTTTAGAAAGACGTCCCCCGTAGAAGGGAGGGGTCGCCATAATCGGGTGCTGCTTGGGGGGACTGGTCCGACTACTATCCCTTTGGCCTTTTAGTTTATTGTACTTTCGTCGTATTTTTTTTCTGTCTTATCAGATCTTTTGAACGGCAAGCCACACTGTCGCTCTGATCTAATTGTAACAACGCTGTTTAGAAAAAGAAAGTGAAAAAATGACAAGCCCGCTGATTTTCTTGCCGGATCTTCTCAGTTGAAGCCGCGTTGTGATCCGGTGGTAGCTTTTTTTAAAAAAAAAACATGGCCTTTCAAAAGTGCTAGCGTTAAGCCGACTTGAAATAAACTATTTTTGACTTTGAATCCCCACGCTTGGCAGGCGTCTTGGAGATCGCAGAGGTGGTGGTAAATCCAATAGAAAGACGCTGCTGGCCGTCTTGTTCTTTTCCCTTATTCGCCTCTTACGACACCCAAAGGGAGGAGATGGGAGGGTGCTACCCTTACCCGGACACCCCCAAGTGATACAGAACGTCTTCTCTCAACTCACCGTCCGGTCCACCTTCTTTTTTAACCAATCTTTTGTCTCTGTCAATGGGCGGTTCCAGTCGAAGCTTCTTAATGACCCTCGCGCTGGTCCTTTGCTGTTGTTGAGTCGTCAGGGAGCCAAGGAGCTCTGTGCGTTCGGCGTCTCCGCTCGGAGGAGCACCTGGTGACAGCACCTCCTCCTTCACACCCTGGAAAGAAAAGAGCATGAATATTAGGACAAAACCTCGCTATTTGCCGGTGGTTAAATATAAAGAGACTATGAGTGTAGTGGAGTGTAGTGTGTAGTGGAGTAACGTTACGAAAGAACAGGGGTACACGAAGATATTTATGACTCGTGCACGGAGCCGTTTTACTGAACCAGTCTGTTTGTGAATACGGCTGGTGTAACCCGGCCAATAAATAAGATAAATCGCGCTAATTCCCGATTAAATTAAAGTTTGATAAATATTTAAATACTAGCTGACCCGCGCAGCTCCACCCGCGCTTTTATTACATTTTGCTCCCCTTTTCACCCTCCTCCCTTGATTTATTTCTCTCCATCTCTCTCTCTCTCTCTCTATTATAAGAAAAATCTAATTCTATGCTCTTTCTCTCATCTCTCTTTCCCCCACCCGCATCGGTCCTCGTCACATTCCCCCTTTTCCTCTCCCCGTTGTCCCCTCTCTGAACCCTATCCCCCCATCTCTCTCTCCCAACTTGCTCCATCTCACCCCCCCTCCCTTGCTCCACCTAACTCCCCCGATCCCTCACCCCCTCCTCGAATCCCCTCTCCCTCTCTGTCCTCTCTTGCACCCTCCTCTCATTCTATATATCCGTCAATCATGGTATCAGCGGCATGAAATATACTTTACGACTTATTGTCAGACCTACTATACCCGATATGCACACAAAATTTCATACATATCCGTTCATCCATCTATTTAATTACCTTGCCGTATGTTGCTTAACCTTTACTTAGCGGCATGAAATATAATTAATGGCCTATTATCAGACCTACCCGATATGCACATAAAATTTCATACAAATCGGTTCACCCATCTATTTAATGACCTTACCTAACGTTGCTTAACCTTAACCTACCGGTATAAAAAGTATCCTATGTCCGTCTCCTGGGGGGCTATTCTCGCTTACTTCGAATCGACTTCGATTTCGAATCTGCAATACGAAGCCTATCTCTACTAAGAAATCTCGTAACTCGAAGTGATTTTCTCGAATCTTGTATTCTGGGCAACCATCGAAGTAAACTTCGAAATAATCTCTATTCGAATGAGGAAATTGTTGCCATTATGAAAGATAAATGTCCCGCGAGTCATTCCGTTCAAGTAGTTGATACGGCTTTTTTACCGGATGGGATGTTTTTAGTAGAAAAACATATCTTTAAAGTGGTTCACGTCTATAAAATGGTAGAACGACATTTTGTACGATTTTTCATATAATTTACCACAAATTAATGAGTAATAAATACACAAAGCTGTGTGTTCTTACCATAGATTTTTATAAATCTATGGTTCTTACTTAGTAGTCTGTGGCTGTATGATCCTAGTACCTTTGCCTGTCTTTCGGCGAAGTAAAATTAAAACAAAAATACCATATGTTTATGTATTTATGTCTAAGATTTTGTTTTAGTATGCCCGAAAGGTTATTTATAAAAAGATAAGTTTTATTATTGTTGTCCGTATTCTTAAAGGCGTTTATGTGATGTTTAGGTGTATATAATCTTGTCGGCATAATGATTTTATCTTAATTGGCTGTCGATCGCAGTATCTCTTAATTAATAGTCTGTGTTGTTGATTGTTTGTTTGGTAATGAATTAAGTTTTAATCAAGTGCGAGGACTTCGTAAAGTGTAGTTGTACTTTAATAAACTATCCAATAATGTTATTTTGAATAAAATAATCTAGGAATACCGTACTCATCTTAAAATTATAATCATATTATACGGCAAGGTTTGACATTTGTTGTGATTCGAACTCGAGATGACGATTCGAATGGTCTTGACCAGTCGAAGCAGTTCGAGTGGCTAGCGTTCGAAATAGGTTGGGCTCGACATGTCGAGAATACAATTACGTGATTTTTAGTCGCCAATAGTTCGAATTCGAATATTTTTTCGAATTCGTGATTGATACGAAAGTGCGAGAATCGCCTCCCTGGTCCTAAGCTACTTCCCTACCAATTTTCAGCCAAATCGGTTGAGCCGTTCTTGAGTTATAAATAGTGTAACTAACACGACTTTCCTTTAAATATATAGATTAAAGTTCTATGGTGATTGTATGTTCAATTTCACCGATAGATGGCGCTGTTCATAATGTAAATCACGTTAACATCGTAAATTACTGTCTAATGATATTCGATAATGAAAGTTCGAAGTTTTTCGCATCTTTTATTGTTGCGACTGTAATACAATACCTATACACTACCTGGGGCCCAACTGTCACCTCTATTAGCAGCGCTAATACAATATTAGATCGACTTTTCCTACTGGTACGTCCAAAAACTAATCTTATTTGGGTGCTTAAATAACATTGTTTTCTAAGAAGTTTTGGTTAAATTAACGTTAAATTCTTTACTCAAGAAGCATTACAACTTACTGTGACGTGGCTTTTGATAGCCAACAACGCTAACAATATTGTTTTTCTTGTCAAAATTAGCCGTCATACAAAAGTTGCTCGGAGGCGACTGCAATAACATTATTTTGTAAAATTCTATATGAAAAACGCTGAGTTACTTACAAAAAATAGTTTTGGGGACATTTAAAGTTAGTGAAACTTATTTATTTGTATAAATATTACTTTAGTATCTACGTGTGTGTAATAAGTAAGTTTGATTTCAGATGGTGATCAAGCAAACGAATTATTTCAGTTTTTGGATGCTGTTTACGCTGAAACTAATAATAAACGAAAGCTGCGACGTATGCAGCTTCGTGAGTGACCACTTTACTTAAGTTGAAGCCAAAAAACACGGACTTAAAGAACCTAACGCATAATCCAAGCTAACGCCGTAAATCTCCGTCTGATGAAGAAGCCGACAACAATAGACTTGACGATTTGTGCAAATAATAAGTGTAGATAATATTATAGTTGTGAATCTCATGAAACTTGTATGTGTACCAGTGGACTATAAATCATCCAGATATTGCTTCCCAATATTGGATGCAACATCCGATTGTATCAAAGCTTGCTATAAGCATAGTGTAATACACAATTTGTGCAGCTTACATAACTGTGAAACAACGAAGTTGTGATTCGTGAACAACAATACCAGCGAATAGTCAGAAAGAAATTTATATGGCTCTGCAGCAGGGTTTATCGGTTAGCGATTCCCCCTGGTTCGGAGACTGTTGTAGTTTGATATTAATATACCGCTTTTATTTTCATTTTGGTTAGGTATTTATTTATCTAATACATAAGTAACTAACTACTATAATAGTTATAAGTCTAAGGTTATGATATAATAATACTGGGACAATCCACACACAGTCATCCAATGAAGGCAGAGCCTGTACTATGGTAAGCAGACAACTGATACAAATACTTACATACTTTTTATTGTAAATACATCCTTTAATAGATATAAACAACACCCACATAAGGGGAAATGTGCCCATAACCAATAGGTTTACCCAATACCCAACCAACACCCAACCTTGCTACCCAATAGGGTAGCGGACAGGGCACAGAACATTATTACTCTAAGGGCCAGGGTGTCCTACCACTAGACCAATATCTAGTAGTCAGTAACTCATAGTGTACATACTTTAATACATAAGATAATTTATAAATATTGATGTAAATATGCAATAAAACATGTGCTTTTTAAGAGATTTTTATTTTATTTCAAATTGTCAATAACAGATTAATACTATGCACTACTTACATGTTTTTACCAATAACATGTACTTTACTTATATACTTAGCTCATTTAATAATGATAGATTACCTAAAGGTATGCATAAATAAACAAAACTCAGATACTAAACAGCAAGAAAATCAAAGTAAGTATAAGTTAACATTTTTTGAAACCGGGTTGCAGTCAAACAAGGCTGGTTTGCTTTTATTATAGAATCTTCATGTTATATTATGGTCGAGGCCTACTTACACACACAAATGTTTAATGCTGTTGTATGTACTTAGTCACTCCTTAGTACAGAGTTGCTAAGTGAATAGGATCCTATTCAACAATAATTATTATATCTGCGGCACACTATGATTAGAAATAAAGTATTGATGGATGGACTAAGGTACCACAATCTACCCCTTTGGTAGCCCGCACACTGTCAACAATATTGTCAATATTCTACAACCCATATGATTTAAGTGTGCACCTGGCGGTGTGAACTTGCAATCCAGTGAGGTGCACAGTTAAGTCGGACGGGTTGTAGAATATTGACAGTGTGCGGCTAGCCTTTGGGTAAATTAATGTGCTATTTGTCAGAATTTATAGCCTATAATGCATTAAAATTACTATTCCGTCGTTTGAACCGTATGTGAACTCAGAATAATTATGATGAAATTTTTGTTTACTGGGATCACTGCACTGGGATCTAACAAATCCTCTTGAGTTTGTTGATATTTAAGTATTTTAAGTTCTAGCCCTGCTGCAGTGGCTCAAACAGCTAGCAGCAGCTGTTATTGCATTCATTGTTAACTCTTTCAGCATCACGTTTTGGAGGCGGCGACGTATGATGATAGTATTGAACTTTACTTCTGCAAGATGAATAATAAAACACGATTTAGCTTACACGTAATCATTTCATTAATAGAAAATACATATTCATTGTTTTAATTATGTTCAACTATGACTAATCCTTACCTTGTTTCCATAGCGAAAATTCTAATTCTAAACACAGTTTTTTTGCCGCTTATATATGCCGCCATAATTTTTCGCTTAGGTACTAATTCCATTTGTTTTATCTCATTTGTTTAGGCACCGAAAATTAAAACTTGAGATAAATAAATATTAAATACCTATGTATTGTCTCCGTCCCAGTGCCAATGTCTGTGTTGCCAGCAGATGAATCGAATGGCCGAAAGCCGAAAGCTTTACGGGAAAGGGCCGATTTTTTGTAGGAAAGGCCGAATATAAAAGATCATTGCCCAAATGCTTTGGACGGAGAATTATTTCTTTTGTCATTATATTCAATGTATGTACTATTTCTTTGGCACGATTGCTTATCTTAATGGTTTCTAACTTGCATATTGTTAGATTCGCATTAGTTGTGCGTATTAATTCATATTAGGAATTTATGCCTATTTCATCATAATCAGCCGGAAAATTTCTAGAAATAGGCCAAACCCCCGGAACATCACAAAGAACGACACTTGTCTATTTGCATCCTGCGACTTGTATAATGTCAGCGGTCACTCTAGTGGTAGGCCTGCTTATTTTTGTTGTCTGGGAGGAAACTTTCAAAACGTTTTCCTTACGGTGCAGGCCGGGGGATGTGGGATTTTTATCCACTAAAACTTTCCCGGTGGCCTTCATCGACGCTGTAGAACTTTGGGCACACCGATCGGACCTCACCAGAATCCCTCCAACACCGGACGCTTGCTAGAGCACCCGTCCCTCCCGGGAAACAGAGAAAACAAGGTCTCCCGTCCCCTGCACCGTCGCGTTACTTGCGACAACGCAGGATCTACACCGCGACGTCGCCTGCCTCGGATTGGTTACCTTGGACCTAAGAAACTTCCTTCCAGATTGTCCTCAGTGCATCATTCTTCGAATAATGTGGCCTGCCCATTGCCACTTCAATCTCGTCAAAAAACTCCAAGCGTAGGTTGTTGCATGACTTTGAGCACCCACAGAAATCTAAATAACATGGTGGCCCATGTTATTTAGATTTCTGTGGGTGCCACACTAAACCAATAGAAATATGACAATCAAACCAATGTTTTGGATGGATTTGCTCAAAGCCGATGGCTGCCAACGTGCATTCCGAAAGGCCGAAAATTGTTCGCCTAAGGGCCAATCTGGCAACATTGGTGTGCCCACTTTTTTGTTTTAGAGTTCCGTTCCAATTCACTTTAAATTTACTTATCTAAATATCGGCATAAATATTATGTAATTTTCTTTTTATTTTTACATTTTGAAGTTATACAATTGTACATAATAAATATATGAATAATTATTAAACTAAAACAACTTTTAAATATTTTATTAAAGCAAATATTCTTACACATAATTTATTAATGTTTCTCCCCAAAATCGTAATTTGGAACGTCATATGAAAGAGAAAGCGCTACGTGCTCGCGTATAGCGTCATTTCTTTCTGACCTCAGCAGGCCATAGACAATTTGTATTATATCCTTTATTCTTTTCCGCACTATTTGGTTTTGTATTAACCATGTTCAGCGTAGGTCACAGTATTTTTAAGAGTAAAGTGAATATAAGCTCAAAACAAAACTCAATTGAATTAATGTTATTTCATTAAAGGTGACAGTTGGGGCCCTGGACTTGGGGAGTTTCATTAAAATTTCATGATCTAGTTTGGACTCGCTCGGGATTTACAGATTTTAACTTTTCAAAGATATAATGTCATATTGCTATCAGCAAAGTACTTAGAACAATACAGAAATCTAATGAAAATGTCCTGGGTGTCCGATCCAGTAGGATCGGCTTACCCCTTACAAAAATTGACCCTTCGCCACTGCCATATCTTATGCAAACTAAATGTCTGCTCAGTCCCTATTGTATATAGCGTAATAATACATATCTTAATGATTAACTGATCAGTCTATAATTACCCTATTCACATACAAAGGAAATTACGTGGTAATATGTGCAAGTAATGTTTCACTGCTTAGCCCCTATGAAACATAGCGTGATGTTTTATATACCAATTTATACCCCTACTTCTACACAACACATCAGTGAAAGTCCTATCAAAATCCATCCACGGGTTTTCAAATGATACCTGGACAAACAGAACGACAGACAGACAGACAATAATTCCAAAAAAAATTGTTTTGGCCTCTATGTCGATAGTATAGTATCCCCACATAGAAATATTGGAAAAATATTCAATGTACAGAAAAAGTCCTCTTTGAGTTTTATTATAGTATAGATATTTTAAAGTCACAGATATTCAGCCGTCAAGAAACAGTGTAAAAAGTGCTGTGTTCCGGTGTGAAGGGCACTGTAGCTGGTTAAGTTACCGAGACTTAATATCTAATGATATATAATATCTAATGTCCGGCAATGCGATAGTGATTCTTCTGGTGCTAACGTCTATAAGCTGCGGTGACTGCTTACTATCAGACCGGCCGCATACTTGCTTGCCACCTTGGTAGTATACGAAAAATACATACTTAGCGAACAACATTTTCATCAAAAACTTGTTACACGTGTAATAAGTCAGCAGAATAGTGCTACGACAGATAATATTTTTTAGGAATATGAATATTGCCCAAATTTTAGGACAAAATGACTGAATGATAGTAATTTATATTTACTGACGAAATTAACAGTTTTTGTATGAAAAAAAATCCCAATCCCTATTTTTAGGCCATATCTAATATCTTGGATGGAAATCATAGCATTTTCTTTATTTCATTTTATTGGGGAAATCAAACTGTTATACATTATAATATCAGCACGCAATATGCATGCAATGTATAGACAAACGTACAACCAACAACATTTTCAATTTTGTGCCACGAAATGCCTGAAGAACGGCAATACACAGATACAGAGTTGATTTTTGAGACAGCGGTACCTCAACCGTTATACATAGTTACAGGAAATCGTTCCTAGGAGACCATTCATAGCTTTTAAAATATTCTGAACTGCATTCACAGATTTTGGAAAAAAATGTAGTCAACGAAAAAAATGCTAAAATATATTTTTTTATCCTATTTCATGTATGGATCAAAATACTCCATATAACGGACAAGGTACCTGTCTCTTACTGACCCGTATCTGTGCCCGTATCAATAATCCACCGTGTAGAAATGTAAAGATTAAAACATACATACTAGCTGAACTCTTCGGAAACATATTTCTTTCTTAAAAAAATATATTTTAATATATTTTTTTACGGTTCCGTACCTAAAGGAACCCTTATGGTGAGACTTCGGTCTGTCTGTCTGTACGTAGTTTTTGGCTTATAATCAAAAATGTCAACCAAAATACCGTCCCGTCTCCCCTTATCTCCGAAGTTTGTGGGGGAAAACATCTGAAATAATTAAAGGGAAATCCAAATTTCTATCTATATTTTACAGGAAAAATAAAATGATATTTGTAAGTAGTACAGTTCTTTAGTAATCCTAAATAAAACCTCGACAAGCAAACTTAGTTTTGCGGTTTGGTTTTCTTGCTATCTGAGGTATTACACGAATAGTCAAATAACTTTAATACGTCCAAAGATGGTATGGCACGGTCGGTGTGCGAGTCCGACTCGCACTTGACTCACTCGTATTTTTTATTTAATATATTCGTTCAACGGCGAAACCTAGCGTACCTTTTTTACTTTTATAGCATAGGTAATTATTTATCTTGATTAATTATTCTCGTCTTGTATACACATGTAGTATACAAGTCGAGAATCCGAGACCTTGAGTTTTGCACATCAATTTAATACAACGCAAAAGAAAACAATGAAAGTAAACAAAACAATAGGAAATAATGCTAATCGTAACAAAGTCACACTAACATAATATTCAGAGGTCATTCTATTTGAATGACAAAACATTCATCCTTCAGTTAATTAAGCGGAAACACAGAAATCTAAATAACAAGAGAATAAAAGATGTGTACAGTCACTTTAAGTACCTATCAGAATAAGTGTCACCGCACACACAAGTAACAACTACATGATTACACCTACACACATATCCAGCGCAATCAAATTAAATTTCAGTTCTAACGAATAAGCCACATTATTGTAACTTATGTAAACTGCTGCTTGTGAGTGAATGTGCTTAGAGTGGAAAATGTATTTCGTACTTATTCCTCAATCAAACCAACCGAACAGACTCCAGCTCTTCTGTTGCTCACCCCAGTATCACAAAAAAATGTGTGTACGTTGCTACACACACCCAAACATACAACCATGCTAAAACACGCTTTATGGCAAGCCTCCCTAATTTTTGGTCTTCATAAGTTGGTTTGTCTCATCTCAGAAGCAGTCAGTAGGTATTATATGTGCCTCATAAATCATATTGGGGTCGCCCTCTTCTACGTGGGACTTTCACGTAATGAAACCTGCTGCCCCCTTAGCCAAGTTGTCATTCTACAAAACGGAACGCTAGAGAATAGAAAAGAAATGTAGGTATGGGAATGACATAAATAACTCTTCACGGTAGGTACTTAGCGATGAGATATGTCATTCTTATACATTGTTTTCTGTTATCTAGCTTTCCGTATTGTAGAAGTTCTTAATAGGAACTTTATGAACAAACCCCTTCCATAGGCGGATGGAAAACCGTCCAATGCTGAACATAGGCCACCCGCTTAGAACGCCACAATGAACGACAATTGGCTATTTGCATCCACCGGTTACCTGCGACGTGCACAATGTCGTCTGTCCATCTAGTGGGAGGCCTACCTACGCTGCGTCTTCCGGATCATGGTTGCCACTCGAGAACCTTTTTTCCCCATCGGTTATCGGTTCTTCGAGCGATGTGGCCTGCACATTGCCACTTCTACTTGCAGACTCTGAGAGCTATGTCGGTGACATTCTATACATTTCAGATTCTATCGCGCAAAGAAACTCTCGAGCATAGCTCTCTCCATTGCTCGTTGTGTAACTCTGAGCTTCTCTAAAAGGCCAGCAGTTAAGGACCACGTCTCAGTACCTTATGTTATCACTGGCAACACGCACTGGTTAAAAACCTTCGTCTTCAGGCACTGCGTTTTTTTAGTTGCGTATTATTTGCACATAGTATCATACTCAGTATGACTTCTACCAGCATATCGATGCCCATGACAGGTCGTTTCTTTATGAAAATAGATCAGAGTCCTAATAAAAACCGAACTAGTATCTATCCGCCTTCATTTTTAAAGACAATAATTTCTTGGCGACTTACATATACCTTTCTTAAATACTTGTTCCGTACCCGATACACTACATTTAATTTAGCATTCTATATATCTATACCGTCAATCTCGTCTATTATAATAAAATCAGTGTACTATCAAAAAAACCACACGAATTTTTGGTTCCATCAAATAATGCCTGATGTTATCCAAACAATGAAATATTAAAATCCAATACACGTCTGAACCCGTACGTGACCATTTTATTATTATCATAATTATATCAAATCACAAAGAACATACGTTGGGCATTATAGTTTACTATGCGCTAAGTTACATCAATTGGACTGTATATGTGTAACCGATTTTGGTGCCAGAAACGCTCGCTTCGTAAATTTGGACTTCCCCCAGCGAAGTGAAGAATGTACGGTAAGGGACCATATCAGGTTGATCACCTTTACGACGATAAATTGCTTGCATGAGCCGGCCCACAATACGTGCCAAATAAACACACGTAACGACGTTCAAACGATTTTGTTTGGAAACTGGTACAGCGTTTCTGACCGCGATAGTACCTAAACCTTTAAGAGGATACTAACCAAATGTCACTACGTTTGAGTGGCCCTATATTCCTGCAATAAACAAACTTCCGGCCCGGTTCAAATCCGGTGCTCTAAAATGCTATGCGAACGAACGGGATCCCCGTTTCAAACCTTGCTGAAAGCGCAGAGATTAGTCTGACATAGGGCGTGCAACAAGTTGTTAATGAGATATTGTTCCAAAAAGCACACCACTAAAGTGCAAGTGGTGGCAAACCACCCACGGGATCGTAACCGATTACCATTAGACAGGATTGCAATAAATTCTAGCTTTTGTTTAAAAAGCTTTACCGAACAACACCAAAGTTTTTCAGATCGCCTTGATCTCTAATTTTAGCATCCAATTAAAATCTTCTTGTGTACGACGTTCGGTAACAACACGACATTGACATTGTTGTCTGTCTTGGTCAATGGTCATGGCAGGCAGTGAGGACGTCAGTGGATTGTATAATGAATGAGGCAGTGCAAACAATATGTTTGGTGCAATGGCCAGAAGGATCGGCGTCGCGTCAGAGACGTATCTCCAATTTGAGATTATGTGGAGCATCAGCAGTAGCCGAAAACCGTTCACTGCTGAAAAAAGCCCTCCCCTTAGAAGGGAGGGGTTGCCATAATCCCCATGCTTAGCTGGTCTTGGGGATGGCAGTATAGGTGGTAATCCTATAAAAAGACGCTGCTCCCTATCTTCTTGTTTTGCTATAGTCGCCTCTTACGACACCCAACGAGAGGAGATGAGTGGGTCCTATTCTTACCCGGATACCCCACGGGATTCACTTTAACGCAGTTATACTCAGATGCTGTACTTTTACTAGACACTACGAGTACAAGCGAGCATTAATGTCCAATGTTATATTACCAAATCGTTGCCAGAAGTTTTAACACCTGTGAGCAATTCGATGCCTGTTGCAGCGGTGCTCACAAAAAATCTTTGTTTTTCGAGCACTCGAAAAATAATCCTTGTTTTTTGAGCATTCGAAAAATAATCTTTGTTTTTTGACCACACGAAAAATAATCTTTGTTTTTTTGAGCACTCGAAAAATAATCTGTTTTTTCCGCCTGCTCAAAAAACAGTTTATTTTAGAGCTTCGTCTAGCTAGACGAAAGATGTTATTTTCGAAGATTGCCAATAAGCTCATCTCATCCAAATATGATAACGTAACATGCGCGAAAGACATCTATCTTATAATTGCATTTCAAAAATGCCGGCCGGCACGCGTGCACAACCGATGTGACGTCACACGCGTGTTGAAGTCGCACAAACAATAATAAAAACCCTTGCATGGACGAACGCGATCCGAGTGTTGCGAATACAACGTAACCGAGCACTATTTCAAAATGGAACGCAATTTTAAATAATTAAAAATATTTATAGTGCCTGTGTTAAGAGCTATTGACTACAGATTTCCATAATAATTACTATAATTGAACCGTAAAATATAGAGGAGGATTTGTGATCTTGGCTGTAATAGTTGTAATTTATAAAAATGATTGTTTTAATTAAGTTAAGCTTGTTGTGTTTACTGTGTGTGTATTGTGAGGCCCAATTAAAGAATGAAATGTCTGCGGTGAGTAAGAAATCATTTTTGGACATGACTGTACGACAAGTCTTTAAGTCTACAACTGGTTACACTTTTTTTTTTAATTTGTCAGCGTCTGGTGTACAATAAGGGCTACATCCAGCCGGTCTTGTATTTTGCTATTAGTAGATTCTGCCCCGTATAGACGCATCGTGCTACAACTTTTATTCTTTAGAAGTCTTCTATGTGACTCTACACTCGCTCAGAAAAAAAAGCTAACCCTATATAAAATTAAAAAATATTGCTAAGAGTTTCTCTGCATCTTAGATAGTCTAGAGCCCAGGGTCGTCGCCGTATCATCCGTACCTATCAATGATACGGGGCCCCGAACGTGTGTAAAATTCGTAACATATTATCCACAATCTCACTTATGCCGTATGTTCATTTGGGCCTCAACGAATTTTTATCCAGGGCCCGTCTAAGATGACGTGACGTCTAATAAAAAAATAACCGTATACTTGGATATTCCCTTGGCAATAAACAACAATAGGGTCTAATGAGAGACTTTATAATAATAACTGGTCGTACAACATAATGTCTCTCGTGGGTATAGCAAATAGATATACTCGCGTCGCTCGGTAGAACGGATCCAAATCCCGACTAGCATCCCTTATTTTAATGAAAGTTACTAACAAGTCCAGCAAAACGGTGATCTGGTAAACTACACGCCTGCCACTGTCAGTATTTGGGCAGTAAATTGTGCTGGGGTGGGGATTATGGCAACCCCCCCCCCCCCCCCCCCAATGATTGACAATGCTCATTTACGGCCCCCAGTCCCCGGCAGCTCCTCTATTCCCCGCCTTGGTAGCGGGCGGGGTAACGGTCGAGCAGGGGGTGCGAAGAATCTCCGGCAGATGCCCCGCTACCACCCCCACCGAACTTTGGCCCTGGCAACACATAATGTCCGCACGCTTAGGACTGACGAGAAGATTATCGAGCTGGAGGAAGAATTGAGCAAGTTACGTTGGGATATCTTGGGATTATCTGAAATCCGACGAGAGGGACAGGATACGATAACCCTTGATTCCGGAAACTTGCTCTTCTTCCGGGAAGGAGACCGAAAATCTCAGGGTGGTGTTGGGTTTCTCGTCCGTAAGTCCCTCATTAACAACGTTATAAAGGTCGATAGTGTGTCGAGCAGGGTAGCGTACCTTATACTCAGAATAACCAGTCGGTATTCGTTGAAGGTTATACAGGTTTACGCGCCGACCTCGGCGCACCCTGACGATGAAGTAGAGGCTATGTATGAGGAGATAGCAGAAGCCATACATACCTCCAAAACACACTTCACCGTTGTTATGGGGGACTTCAACGCGAAGGTGGGCACACGGAATGGCGATGAGTTGAAAGTGGGGTCATATGGGTACGGGCAGCGGAACCAAAGGGGCCAGCGGCTGGTCGACTTCATGGAGAAGGAGGGACTCTTTGCGATGAACTCCTTCTTCAAGAAGCGACCATCCAGGAAGTGGACGTGGATAAGCCCCGATGGTTCAACCAAAAATGAGATCGACTTCATCATGACGACCAACAAGCATATATTCGATGATGTCTCCGTGATCGGCAGGGTGAAAACCGGTAGCGATCACCGCATTGTTAGAGGCACATTGAATATCAATGTCAAGCTTGAGAGGTCCCGTCTGATGAAGTCCACGCTCCGTCCGGGAACCGCCCAAATCCAAAACCCCGAAGACTTTCAACTCGAACTACACAATCGCTTCCAGTGCCTAGCCGAATGCGAAACTGCGGACGAGTTAAACAATGGGTTGGTGCAAACTGTCCATGCAGTGGGGTCCAAGTTCTTTAAGACCCCACGCCGTAATAAGCCTCAGAAGCTCTCCAATCAAACCATTAAGTTAATGGAAACCCGAACTGAGATGAGACTGCAATCTTCAGCTGATATGTCGGAATATGCTGAACTCAATAGACGAATCTCGAAATCCATGCGACACGACTTGCGTTCCTATAATACAGCATGTATTAAGGACGCAATTGAGCGGAACCAAGGCTCTAAAGTGTTTGCAAAGAATTCGTCTATTGGGCAAAGCCAAGTGACCAAGCTGAAGATCGACGACGGCAGTGTCATCTCATCAAAGTCGGAGATATTGAGAGAGCTCGAGAGGTTTTACGGACAGTTATACACCTCGACACGAAAACCCATTGCCCGAACAGCTCAGGACACCAGAGCCCAACTAACCCGACACTACACTGAGGACATCCCAGACATCAGCTTGTACGAGATTAGAATGGCTCTCAAACAGCTTAAGAACAACAAGGCGCCGGGTGAAGACGGAATCACAACAGAACTTCTGAGAGCGGGTGGAAAACCGGTACTTTTAGTCCTCCAGAAGTTATTTAATTCCGTCTTACTCGAGGGTACTACGCCAGAAGCATGGCACAGGAGTGTGGTGGTTCTCTTCTTCAAAAAAGGTGATAACACTTTATTGAAGAATTATAGACCCATCTCACTCCTGAGCCATGTATACAAGCTGTTTTCGAGAGTCATTACGAACCGTCTCGAACGCAGGTTTGATGACTTCCAGCCTCCCGAACAAGCCGGGTTCCGAAAAGGCTTTAGCACCGTAGACCACATACATACGCTCCGCCAGATTATACAGAAGACCGAGGAGTATAATCGGCCATTATGTCTAGCGTTTGTGGACTACGAAAAAGCCTTCGATTCAATCGAGACCTGGGCGGTATTGCAGTCCCTCCAGCGGTGCCACATTGACTATAGGTACATCGAAGTGTTGAAGTGTTTGTACAGCAACGCCACCATGTCGATCCGACTACAGGAAGAGAGCACGAAACCAATCCCATTGCAGCGAGGTGTGAGACAGGGAGACGTTATTTCTCCGAAACTGTTCTCAAACGCATTGGAGGACGTTTTCAAGCTCTTGGACTGGTACGAATTCGGCATCAACATCAATGGCGAATACATCACTCACCTTCGTTTTGCCGACGATATAGTCATTATGGCAGAGTCGCTGGAGGACCTCAATACGATGCTCAGCGACCTCAGTAGCGTTTCCCAACAGGTGGGTCTTAAAATGAACATGGACAAGACGAAGATCATGTCTAATGTCCATGTTGCACCCGTACCGGTAGTTGTTGGGAACGATACACTCGAAGTTGTTGACCACTACGTATACCTAGGACAAACTGTCCAGTTAGGTCGGTCCAACTTTGACAAAGAGGTCGCCCGAAGAATCCAACTCGGATGGGCAGCGTTCGGGAAACTACGCGATATCTTCTCGTCCAAAATACCGCAGTGCCTGAACACGAAGGTTTTTAACCAGTGTGTATTGCCAGTGATGACATATGGTACTGAGACGTGGTCTCTAACGGCTGGCCTTTTAGAAAAGTTCAGAGTCACACAACGAGCCATGGAGAGAGCTATGCTCGGAGTTTCTTTGCGCGACAGAATCCGAAATGTGGAGATTCGCCGAAGAACTAAGGTCACTGACATAGCTCTCAGAATCTGCAAGTTGAAGTGGCAATGGGCAGGCCACATCGCTCGAAGAACCGATAACCGTTGGGGAAGAAAGGTTCTCGAGTGGCGACCACGAACCGGAAGACGCAGCGTTGGCAGGCCTCCCACTAGGTGGACAGACGACATTGTGCGCGTCGCAGGTAACCGGTGGATGCAAATAGCCAATTGTCGTTCATTGTGGCGTTCTAAGGGGGAGGCCTATGTTCAGCAGTGGACGTCTTCCGGCTGATGATGATGATGATGATGATGATGATTTTCTTTGGTCGATTTTTATGTTTTTTAATTATAGTTTAATAATATTTTTTTTTGTATAGCCAGCGGCCAACCAGCAGGGCTATTGCGTGTCTTTAGCCACCCAAGTGACTATTAAGCTTCAGTTATCCACCGAACCTAAGCCCCCCCTCATCTTGAGGGGAGGCCCGTGCCCAGCAGTGGGACATAAATCAGCGCTGGTATTATGATTTATCCACCGAACTTTGATGTCAACTGAAAGTATTTTAACATTGGTATTTAGTGGTCACTCAAGTTAGGCAATACCGAATGAATCATTTGACAGTTATTTGATGGTCACTTTGATATAGATAGTGATAATCACTTTAGTTTTCAAACGAGATACGCAATAGTTTAGCCCTCTGACTTGGCTTAACGACTGCTGTCTAGATGACTACAACCGTGATATTTATATGCCCTCCGAAGCGCGGAGGCGCTCATTTCAATTGCGGTCATTTAACGGTAACCCATCCAAGGACTGACGTTGCCTGACGTTGCTTAACTAACTGATCGTTTACCGAACCAACTGGGCGCCTCCCGGGAACCAGTCACGGGGACGGGGTCGCAACCCCTCCGACGTCCTCCTCGGAGTTGCAGCCGTAGTCAATGGACGTCCTAGAACACCCCGAACGTCCAGCGACTCCGAAGCCAATTAGCACCCTGTCCTTCAGACATGCCTACGCGGAAGCTCCTACCATTGTAACTGTTGGAGTCCGTCCGAAAGATGGCGTCACTATTATGCTACAACACATAATATGCAAATTCCTTGGCCGCAACACAAAGACGAACTGTGCGAAATCTAAATTCAAATTTGTCTCACGCGCGTTTAAATTACATATATCGTATTGGCAATAAATTCTGTGCAAAAATTAATCGTATCGATTCATTCTGTTTTATTATTTTCGGAAAACTTATAGCTCCGTACATTTATAACAAGGCCAATTAGGTTTTCTCGAATAGCAACATAAAGAATTACAGAAAAAATGAAATCGAATCTCGAGTTCTCGAGTGAATCGGCATAAAGCAAATGACCTCTTCTTTCGGACAAATCAATTTGGCAAACGATGCAACCGACACCCTATATATTAATTTTAATATGTAAATCTCTTAGTCGATGATTATGTATGTCGTTTGGAGTCACTGGGCGTTTAGTCTGTGGGTCCTAGAAGTCCATCAAGAACGGCGGCGACTCAGAGGAGGAAGGCTACGAGGTTGCGGCCCAAATCTGCCGCTCATTGTGCTCTGCCAGTTTTCTTCTATTCGTATGATATTATATGAAACAAACCTATTATGAGCAAGAACACAGGCAACGGCTGTAATTCAGTAAATAACTACCTAGTAATCATTATGTCACAGATGGTACCTACATCCTAGTTAATTGCAATACCGTCATGCAAGGGCTATTGTCATTCTAAATCTATTTTTAATTTACTAGTACAAACATTGAGCAGTTTTCAATCACAGTCGCAAATATTGAAATCCTGTTTAGATTCGGTAAAAATTTCGGTTATCTAAATAAAAAAAAGCATAAGTAAGTACCTATTTTTTGACCCGATCAAGATAAATGAGTTTTTTTTATTATTAGTATAAAAACCATATAAATAATAGTCTATAGAGATATGTATTCCTCTAGCAAAACGAATAAAATCAAGTTTGACAAGCGCTCTGCTTTTTATTTTTTATCCTACAACATACTTGATGATCTCGATACTTAACGGCTCAGGTGATTAAAGTGGAATAAACCATGTAAACTCTGAGTAATAAATACAGTGCTACCTTTAAGCCCAAAAGAAATGTGTAAAATGAATCCAGTAGTGCTCGTATTCTGTAAGAAGATTCGTTGAACGAATTTGATCTCTCCGCGGATTCAGCTTTCGAGTCTGTTAAATGTCAATATTTTTATATTTTTTTTATTTTTTGTTTATTATTATTTGTGCTTGGCATTCCATGATGTCAGTTTTAGGTACTGTCAGGATACCAGCGCTGCTCTATATACACTACTAGCTGACCCACGCAGCTCCGCCCGCGCTTTTATTACATCTTGCTCCCGTTTTCTCCCTCCTCCCTTGATTTATCTCTCTCCATCTCTCACTCGTATAAGAAAAATCTAATTCTATGCTCTTTGTCTCCTCTCTCTTTCCGCCTTCCGCTTGGGTCACCGTCACACCCCTTCCTCTCCCCGTTATCCCCTCTCTGAAACCTCTCCTCCTCTCTCTCTTGCTCCACCTAACTCCCCCGATCCCTCACACAATACAAAATCCCTATTTACAAAATGATCCGCCATTTATTGAATTCATTTGTTACAAAAAATGTGATAAATGAAGAACCGCTCTACCGATTTTGTGCAAACTTCACATAAACTATCTGCTAAATAGTCCAAACAAAGCCTAAACATTTGGTTTGGATAGGTGAGCGCGTTCTTGAGTTATAAAATTACAACGAAAAGTGGCATTGATTTTTATAGATATAGATAGTGCAGCAATATGCTGAGGCTGAGCCCTGTTTGTCCACACACAATTATTGAAGACTAGTATTATTTTGTTTTTTTTTATATGTGTTAGTAATGTGTTGGGCAAATAAATGCTTTTCTTCTTCATCTTCTTCTTCAATAGATATGTTATTAGCGCACGAAAAGTGGAACAACGAAATTCACCCAAATTGGGTGAACTAGCAGTAAGTCTCGCGTCGGTAAAATGAACGTGACGTGTCTCTTTGAAAATCAAGTGAAATGCCCTCATGCATGCATATTTAGAAAATGCACAAAGTACTGCATAAAAGTATATAATAAGGAAGGGATATCATACCGTAACTATATGTGAAAAAATATTTTAATTACATGAATCACAATTTTGGCGTGCATTAGTAGTAGGGATATAACATAATCTATGGTTTATAATATCATTGTTAAATGTCCTCACAGAATAACCACTCTGACGACCAACCATTTCACCTGCACCAATCTATTTAATTATTTCCAGCCAAACCTTGTAAAAGCAGCCGGCTATCCAATAGAGAAGCATCGCGCCGTCACGGGAGATGGATATGTGCTGCAGCTTCACAGAATACCAGCTGGCAGACGTTCCGCGAGGAAGAGCGGGGAGCCCAACGCAAAGGGCAAGAAGGCTGTGCTAATTGTGCATGGTATGCTTGGTTCCAGCAGCCATTTTGTTATCATGGGCCCAGATAGGAGTCTCGGTAAGTAACACATCAATACGCTGAATAAAATTTGTGGGGTCATACTGGAAGACCATGTATATGAAATAATTGTCGGGTTGCATGCTGAGTTTGGATACGATTAACGAATTATAGATGATCAAGGGAATGCTGAAGGATTGTGTAGGATTCCCTAGTCAAGCTCGAGTAATCTAAGACGGTCTAATTCTTGATTGATGTCTTGTTTGAAATAGACTTTTAAACCAGCAACGGTGCGACATAAAAAATATGACAAGGTCAGGTCACATAAAAGTAATTTGTTATGTATGAGATTCGAAACCTCTCAAATTTGAAATTTCTTTACTGTTTGCATATACTTTTTTCTTTACTTATGAAAATACTTTGCTTTGATTTGCAGGTTTTTTATTGGCAGACGCTGGTTACGATGTCTGGTTGGGAAACTTGCGGGGCACAGAGTATTCAGCGCACAAGAAATTGAAGAAAAGCGATCCCAAATTTTGGGATTTTAGGTAAATAACTGAAAGGAATTACATTAAAAATTATTAATAATAAAAGTTATTTAATCAATCGTCAAATCAATCAATTCAATCAATCAATTGTAAATCAATTGTCTAATTTAAGTTATTTTCTAAGTTTTCTGTATGTTTTACTTTGGTGTGCAAATAAAGAGTATTCTATTCTATTCTATTCTATTATATGCAATGTTATCCAGCACAATTGATGTCGAATGGTTAAGTAGCTTTCAAAACAATGTGACACCAAAGCAGCGCTAATCCATCTTTAAGAAAAGTGGTCATGTTTTTTGATGAAAATCGTCTGAAGTTCCTTAAACGTATACCACGCCACAGGAGAAGTATTGTGTAATTTACAATATTGCAAGTACTGCCATTATGACATGGAAGCCTTAACGAATCAAGAGATTACCAAAAAACTCCAGTTTTAAATCATATAATATTCAAGGACAATATTAAATAATGTTAGCAGTATTACGATCCCTTTCTAACAGAACTCTTTTAAAATTACAGTTTCCACGAACACGGACAATACGACGTCCCAGCCATGATAGACAAGATCCTAACAATCACGGGCTTAGAGAAGATCGTGTACGTCGGCCACTCCATGGGGACCACAAGTTACTTCGTCATGATGTCAGAAAAGCCAGAATACAATGACAAATTGATAGCCGCTGTCGCTCTAGCTCCTGCGGTCTACCTTGACAACGTCCGGCCTATAGCGAATTTATTTCTGAAGACTGTCGACATACCTGTAAATCACCAGTTTTCTTTTTATTTCAATGAAAGCTTTAAACAAAGCTATCGTGTGATATATTTTTGCTAGCCGTAACTGAGTTATGTATTTCATAGCTTTATTTGTGGATTCGTTATTTTCCTCTCCATCCAAAGGTTGCCTGGAAGAGATTGCTTTTAGCGATAAGGCCGCCCATTGTTGCGTGTTTTATTAATTTGTGTCTTATTCTTATTGTATCTGTTTGTTTGTGCGCAATAAATAATTGTATATCTATCTATCTATAATGTTATTTGAATGTTAACAGAACATGTTCAATGAGAGCGGCATGGTGTACTTAAGCCCTCAGTTCCTGAAAAATATTATCTCGAACCTGTGCAACTTCAAAAACCCAGGAGATGATCTATGCATAGGAATCATGAATGCCATCGTCGGAGAAGATAATGAGCAACTGGACATGGTAAGAATATGGTAGAAGTCTAAAGCAAACTGCATCATAGTTAGTTTTGGTTATCTATCTTACGTATTATAGACGGAATGTATTTATGCCATTCTCAGGTCTTTTATTTAGTAATTTTAAGAATAGTTTGATCACAAAGTGTCTACGTACACCTCTGCTCATTTTGATCGATTAGATTGCAGTCTAATTTGTTCAGTCTATGTGATACTAGAATCACGAAGTGGTCCTTTTATATCTACAGAACTAACATAAGTCGGAACTATAGGTGTGTTTGAAACACCGTGAAAATCCAGACTCGTTAATGTTCGATTTCTGAAGAAGAATAACTAGCAATCTGTAAAGCAGAAGGGATCATAACCCATATCCCTACGCAAACTAAGTACCAATTCGTTTCACCCTGAAGAGAATGTGTCAATCTTGATATTTTTTCATTCTGTTTAATTAAAATATAATTATTTATACACCTTTTTTTAGAAAATGTTCCATAAATACGTGAAAACACTACAGGCAGCATCAGCGAAGGCTTTCCAGCATTATGGCAAGATTGCTTTAACAGGTAATAATAAAACCTTGAAGTCTAACTTTAATTGAAACAACATAAGCTTAAAATATATAATAGTAGAAAGCTTTTTTTGCCCCTGTACATATGCATACTAGTCAAAATAGCATTTTTATATAAAACTCGAAATCCTTAGCCCAATAAAAAACTTCTTTGGGTGGACAATTTTCAGGAGCCTTCACGAAATGGAGTGGAGGATTAGACACTGCAGTGGAACTTTACAATCTATCCAATGTCCGTACGCCCACGTCACTGCTATACGGAGAGAACGACCAGCTGACAGAGAAGTCTGTGAGTATTTTTAATTACTCCGAAAGAAAATATTCTTGGTGACGGCACATCAATATGATTCGGATTCTAGAGAGTTTATATGGAAGTCCAAGATTTTTCTGAGAGAAATAATGGTACCACCATGCTGTTCTCTAACGTAAACTATAGTGGCTGTGCTCGACGGCGAGTCTGACATCGAGCTTAACGCTGTTAAAATCCATATCCAACGTCAAACTGCCTATTAAACTGTTCGACCTCAAGTAGTTCCACTGAAAACCGTAAATACTCGTGTCAGTAGTGCTACGTAAGTAAAGTTAGTGTACACGAAAACGCAACTTTGTCGAACTTAAGATTGTGTTGTAGAGCAGGGCAGATCGCAACCAAATAATAGTAATGTTCTCCTGGCCGATACCACCACAGCTATCAGCCATGGAGCTAATATAGCACAAGTGCTTGCGCAGACACAAGTGCGCTCTCTCTTCCTTTTACTCTCAGAATCCTATGGACGGAACAACGATACTACCAGTGGGAATTCAGGCGCAGGACGATATTTTACATCTTACGACGCATGGGTAATCTTACTTTACAGGCTTAGGTATACCCGGTTTTATTTGACGATCATTGGTAATCATCTTTGGTCAGCCAACACTCCTGTGTTCATACATATATTGTTCCGAATTTGTTCTTGGATTAGATCACAAATTTATTTTGGGCTATATAGGCCTATTTGCCCCGTGGGGTGCCGGGTTAGAATAGCATCCTTCCATCTCCTCTCGTTGGGTGTCGTAAGAGGCGACTAAGCGAGAACAGGAAGATGGGCAGCAGCGTAAGTCCATGGCACGCGGTTGAAACTGGTTTGAATTCAAATTGGTTTCCAGAGTAAGTCCACAGAAGGCTTACTCCACGATTTAATAGAATATTTGACCATTATAATATTATTGTCCACAGCAAATAATGCGTCTCGCTCATCAGCTGAATAGCACCGGCTCACTGGAGCGCGTACAACCAGGCTGTCCATGGCCAAAGTTTAACCACATAGATTTTATATTTGCAAAGGATTTAGGAAATTTATTGAACAAACCATTGGTTGCGCATATAAACGAGCTATATAATAAATATGGATTATAAAATGGCTGTGTTGTCTTATTAGTAACCATCGGGAACCACGCCTTAATCCATTACGTGAGGCTATTTTGCGATTTTTTGACCCCCTCTCCCCTTGGTGAGATGTCGTGGGATTTTGCCTTCCTCCCCTAATCTCACGTGAGATTTCTCAAAATGAGTATTTTTCATGTAAAAATAAGTTAATATGTGCTTAATTGATTTAAAAAAAAACTTTATTTAAGACGAACTACTTACCCAAGAACACTATTTAATATTTTTAACTCGATTTAACCCCATTGAAATGAAACTAAATTTACGGATTATATTGGATTTAAGGGGGTAACATGCGCCAATGACCTTGAGAATCTGGCCGCTCCGGCCGAGAGTTGTCATCGTAGAGGGCGCTACCAGCAAATATGAATATTACATTTGAAAAATCATAGACTAAAAATATGCAGATGTGTCGAATGGAGTTTTGTTAATTTTGCCTATTCCGTTATAGAATGATGCAGTTTAATAACGGTTACCCACTGTTTTATATCTTGATGTATACCTTGGCGTGCTACCTAATTACAATCTGACAACCCAACCACTTACAGTGGTAACGTAGTTGACGTGTTGCATCAGTTCAGTTCATATTTCAAACTTCATATCAAAGGTTCAGTCCGTCTATTATAGAATGGCCAATGCCTGACTAGTGAGACTTATACATACTTCTATTCTATTGTTGGTGGTCATTAGGTCCGGTTACAACCGGAACGCACTTCGACCCAGCTGAATACATTGTGCCTGCCATTCGGAATCCATATAAATTCGTACTACTTATAACTTACAGTCACAGCGGATTTTTGTGTGTCTGAAGTTAGGGTTGACGAACCATTGCGCAAGTACAGTTGTGAGTTCTGAATACATAAACATAAAAATAGCTACTGCGTAGCGTCTTGCCGTGACTACTGTAAGCGTACTTGAAATGAAACTATGCACAAAGTTCTGAGGATTCTGTTCTGCACGTCAAAACGAAAGAGTTTAACAGAGCCTTCAAAATATTTTTTTTTTTAAAAAAGGGACCTTTTTAACATATTTCCTAAATTAGCTACAAATTCTTTAACCAATAAACATCCATCTGATAGTTGAGCTTTTTGATTCCTGGAAAAATGAACTGAAACCAAATTGATGATTGATTGCGATGTTCTAGTATGACAAAGAGAGTGACTTAAGATGCTGCAATGCATGCCAGTGGCCCTGATGAGATGCTAGCGGTATTATTAAAGAAGCGTGTAACTGTAATGTTTCCTATTCTAATGCGTATATTATCTTTAAGAGTGGCATAAGTACCCGAATCTTGGAAGCTTGCTAGCTTCCAACCTTACTCAAGACCGGATACCCAACGTCGACCCAAGTCGTGCAGACCCAAATATCATAAATTATTTTTATTGTGACAATTAGTTCCATGATAAGAATAATAGCACCCATCCATCTCCTCCCGTTGGGTGTCCGTAAAAGGCGACTAAAGAAACACAAAAAGACGAGCAGCAGCGTCTTTTTATTGGATTACCTTCCACCTATCTGCGTTCCCCAACCGCCTGCCAGGCGTGGGGATTATGGCAACCCCTCCCCTCTATGGCAGAGAGGGCCTTTTTTCAACAGTGGACGTTTCGGCTGCTGATGATGATGTAGATGAGTTCCGTGATCGACTCCATTAAGGCCATCGAACTGAAACTATGATAAGATACTTAACTTTTTACTTAATTAAGTACAGGTAAAAACGACCCAGACCCAAGACAAACAGATTATGTTCATGCACATGAATGTTTGTCCTGTGTGGGAATCGACCCCAAGACCTTAAGGTCAGCGGCCAGGGTAGCAAACTACAAAATCAACGGACCTGTGTTGTTATTCAATATACGTGACTGCCAAAGGAATCCGTAGCACTGTTTGTTTGAACGCACGAATTCAGTAATAGTCTTTTTAAGTGTAAGTTTTCAATCAAAATAGTTTGAACGACGTTCCGGGCGCTTACCCCGCCCGCATGTATTTTGGGCCGGCACGTGTAAGCGATTGTCGTCCTAAAGGTGATAGACCGTTCGTGACCGCGAGAGTACGTAACGTAACTTCATCTTGAGTTCTGTACCCATCGCGGGGTTTGAACTACGCGGAACATTTGACATTTTATTTTATTTATTCTTTAGCACACTTAAATATGTACAAGGCGGACTTAATGCCTTAGGCATTCTTTGCCAGTCTACCTTTGGATGATGCAGAGGGTAATAGTGGTAGGTGCATAGGTAATGTAAAATTTAAATAGATATTTAATTTACATTGATTCTAATAAGCAATCTGGTTTTAGAGTAACTAACATTTTAACGCGATGGTATTTTTTCTCGTGCCTGCCAACAACACCATCAGTTTATTGTTACGCAACTTAGTTAAGTAACAAGGTATTACCTGATAGTAATCGAAGCACCCATCCATAGAAAAGTCTCTACCTGTCCCTGTCATCCAAAACTATAATTATAGCCTTTTGGTCCGATAGTTATTTTGCCAGCTACAGTGACTTTCTACTTATGTTACATAGCGGAAGAAATCTAAGATAAAAGTGGCGCCACCTAGATAGCACACGAGTACCCTTCCAACTTAACCATCCATATGTCTCAAAAGACGAGCAACTGTCCAATGCAACTGTCCGTAGGTAAGCGTGTCGCTCACCACCAAGCCAACCACCCAGGTACTCGACTCGTTGCTAAGTTGCAAAAACCAAGATGATAGTAATGATAACACCGTTCATGTTTTGACAAAAAAAAATCATAATGTAAAGGATATCATAATGTATGTCATTTTGTCGACCTACACAGTATTAAATACGATTTCAATTAGTAAGATCATATATGACTCTGATACGCTTTAGTAGTTAGGCATAATACTCGGCAACGATACTTTCGCATACTCTATGATGAACCAAAAATATGGTATTACTATAAAAATATCTTTAATTAAATATAGAAGTATAGATTTCATTTGAAATGATTTATAATGATATAATTATACCATATGTAACATATCTTAATTAAAAATATGTTCAAAATCATTTAAATTAAATTCGTGTTGTCAAAAAAAAATCGAGCACGTCCACCCTCCATAACAGTCCACGAAAGACTGATGAAAGGCGATTGCGGGGGTGCTGCAAGGGGAAATGCATCGCGTACGTGGTTTTTTCATAATTTCTTGTAAAACATGAATGAAATTAAGAAATGTAATCAATACAAATTGTAGAATACGTTATTATGCTTTTTATAGTCCAAGTTTGACGTCTATCCGATGAACGGATATTGAACGCTAACACAATTCATATCCAACGTAGTACATTTTTTAAATAAATATTGCTTGAAAACCTTTTATTTAATCCAATATCTAATCAATAAAACTATTTGTTGAAGATCTGAGGTATAAGTACATATAATTTTCATAGCTAATGCAATAGCGGATTGATCCATCGAACTCTTTAAACTAAGGCTATTTTTGCAATTTTACCGTTGTTACCCCCTTAACCCCGTTTTATCGTAATTTTACATTGTTTTTTGCGGAAAAAATATTACGTTATATTTGCCGGATTCATAACTCTTACTTAACATCTTAAGGGGGTAACAACGGTAAAATTGCAAAAATAGCCTTAGTTTAAAGAGTTCGATGGATCAATCCGCTATTGCATTGCTTATGAAAATTATATGTACTTATACCTCAGATCTTCAGCAAATAGTTTTATTGATTAGATATTGGATTATATATAACGTTTTCAAGCAATATGTATTTAAAAAATGTACTACGTTGGATATGAATTGTGTTAGCGTTCAACATCCGTTCATCGGATAGACGTCAAACTTGGACTATTAAAAAGCATATAACCTATTCTACAATTTGTATTGATTACATTTCTTAATTTCATACATGTTTTACAAGAAATTATAGAAAAACCACGTACGCGATGCATTTCCCCTTGCAGCGCCCCCGCGATCGCCTTCCATCAGTCCTTCGTGGACTGTTACGGCGGGTGGACGTGCTCGAATTTTTTTTGACAAGAAGAATTTAATTTAAATGATTTTGAACATATTTTTAATTAAAATATGTTGCAAATGGTATAATTATAACATTATAAATAATTTCAAATGAAATCTATACTTGTATATTTAATTAAAGATATTTTTATGGTAATACCATATTTTTGGTTCATCATAGAGTATGCGAAAGTATCGTTGCCGTGTATTATGCCTAACTTTTAAAGCGTATCAGAGTCATATATGATCTTACTAATTTAAATCGTATTTAATACTGTGTAGGTCGACAAAATGACATACATTACGATATCCTTTACATTATGATTTTTTTGTCAAAACATGAACGGTGTTATTATTACTATCATATTGGTTTTTGCAACTTAGCAACGAGTCGAGTACCTGGGTGGTTGGCTTGGTGGTGAGCGACACTCTTACCTACGGACAGTTGCATTGGACAGTTGCTCGTCTTTGGAGACATCTGGATGGTTAAGTTGGAAGGGTACTGGTGTGCTATCTAGGTGGTGCCACCGCAATCTTAGATTTTTTCCGCTAAGTAACAAAACTGGTGAAGCTACTGGGCCGAAACGCTATAATTATAGTTTTGGATGACAGGGACAGGAAGGGAGTTTTCTATGGGTCGGTGATTCAATTACTATCAGGTAATACCTTTTTACTTAAATAAGTTGTATAACAATAAACTCATGGTGGTATTGGCAGAAACGAGAAAAAGTCCACCACGTTAAAATTTTAGTTACTCTAAAACCTGTTTGCTTATTAAAATCGATGTCTACTGCTCCGCGTAGTTCAAACCCCGCCATTGGTACAGAACTTAATACGATGTTACGTTACGTACCTACATACGACGTTACAATAAAAACGACTATTACTAAATTTGTGGGTTCAAACAAACAGTGCTACGGATTACTTTGGCATCCACGTATATTGATTAACAACACAGGCCCGTTGATTTAGTAGTTTGCTACCTTGGCCGCTGCTCATAAGATCTTGAAGTCGATTCCCACACTCATGTGCATGAACATAATCTATTTGTCTTGGGTCTGGGTGGTTTTGACTTGTACTTTATTATGTAAAAAAGTTAAGTATATTATCATTGTTTATATTCGATGGTCATCACGGAGTCGATCACGGAACTAATTGCCATAGTAATAATAATATATGGTTTTATGGGTCTGCACGACTTGGGTCTACGATGGGTATCTAGTTTGAAGTATAGGTGGAGTTAGGTTATTTAGGCACTAGTGCCGCTCTTAGAGAGAGAATAGACGCATTAGAATAGGAAACAATACAGGTAGACGCGTCTTTAATAATAACGTTGACATCTCATCAGGACCACCGGCATGTGAGAAGTCTTTGAAGCATTTCAAGTCCTTATCGTTGGCAAATGCGAACATCTAATATACCGTTCGTTTCAATTCATTTTTCCAAGTACCAAACGACATTGACGTGCATAACAAAATCCTTAATTTTTGACATGCATAACAAATTAGAGCTTTGTGCATAGTTCCATTTCAAGTACGCTTACAGTAGTCATAGCGGATCTTTGTGTGTGTGAAGTTGGCTGCAAGACACAGTGCAGAAGCTATTCTTTGTATTTTTGTATTCACAACTCACAACTATACTTGCGCAACGGTTCGCCAAACCTAACTTCACACATAGATCCGCTGTGACTACTGTAAATTATAAGTAGTACATACGTATAGCGATTCCGAATGGAACTACCAAGCAAGCAATGGAACTACATGCAAACGCTAGGAAGGAACAAACGAAAGCATGGAGGGCAGCGATTGGCCTAAATCACTCCAAAACTTTCGCCAGCACAAGGGTGGACTGTGGGCTTAAATTATTAAATCTAAACAGATCACAAATCAGGCTCCTAATGGGTGCACTAAGAAGCACCTATACTGAATGAGGCTAAGTACCGTAGATACTTGCAGTTTCTGTGAAGATGAAAAAGAGTCGATCTTACAGATACTGTGTGGTTGCGACGCTCTAGCAGGACGTAGATTGAGTCATCTGGGAGTAGCCTATCCTACACCTAATTATTATGTACAGCTCCAAGCTGGTGCAATCGTGGGGTACCTAAAGGAACTCTTCAATAAGTCAGCAACAGAGTAAGGGCTAGGGCAGGCATAATGGATCCAGCCGGGTTGAAGTGCGTCCCGGTGGTTACCGGGCCCAACTAATAACCACCAACAATAGAATAGAAGTATGTAAAAGTCTCACTATTTAGGCATTGACCCATTCTATAATAGATAGAGAGAACCTTTGATATGAAGTTTGGAATATGAAATGCAATAATCCATATCCTGACGCAACACGCAATTACGTTACCACTGTAAGTTGATGGATTGTCGATATCCTAAGTAAGATTTATCGGCAATGTAAATTTCCCCGTCTTTCGACTGACGTAACAGATGTTCCAGTGAGCGACCAGTTGAGCTGGCGGGGATCGTTCTTAAACTACATCAGTCTTGTTCTTTTTGCGTCACTATGAAGTAATATATTTTTTTTATTATGCATTTGTATATTCCATCAGTTTCTTTTCTTTTTATATATACATAATCAATAAAATATTCAAAAGTGATATCGTTAAGTATGTTTGCAGTAAATATAACTATATTGAAATTTCCTTCCTTATCGGAATAGGCAAAATTAATAAAACTCCATTTGACACATCTGCATATTTTAGTCTATAAGTTTTCAAATGTAATATTCATATTTGCTGGTAGCGCCCTCTACGATGACAACTCTCGGCCGGAGCGGCCAGATTCTCAAGGTCATTGGCGCATGTTACCCCCTTAACATTACTTAACATCAAGTCGTCGCTGTCAAGCATTAGCTTACATTGAGCAAACAGGAAGCAGCCTGACTGAGTATTTTTTTAAAGATAGACAATTGCAGTTTTTTTTTTTGGGGGATGATAGACGCCGTTGGCCTCAGATGCCCATTACAGCTTCACCGGACAATAAGAGGCGAGTGCTTATAGCACTCTAGCCTTAAGGGCATGAAGGAGCGACGAGCTCAAGGGCACCTCAGGAAGGCACGGCCTCGGCATGGGCTGTCGAGAGAGGGCTGATTCTACCACCGGTTCACACGCCTCCACTGAGAAGAACCGGTAAGAAACTCAGTGAGGTGATGCACGTCGTTGAGGGGGGTCCAGCAAAACGTGCCGTCGTCGTCTGCGGCGCGAGTCTGAAGGACCAGGAGCGTAATCGGCGGCGGCGCCGATTAAGGGGTTCGGGTGCCGGGACGCGGCTTCAAAGTAGCGTTTCGTCGCTTCTTTTAGGAACTTGCGAAGGGGATCTAACTTAAAATCGGAATGTAAATCTACATTCCCCATGTACCACAGGGCACCGACGCGACGGCACGTCTGAGAAATCGATTTTGGATAACCTGGAGGCTATCGATACAGGTGCCGGCGGCGTGCGCGAATATTACACTCGCGTAAGTCATGATTGGGCGAATGCAGGCTTTGTATAACGTCAACTTATTTCTAAGCGACATTTTACTCCACTTGCAGAGAAAGGGGATACAGGCGACCTAAATCGAAAGCCGTTCGATTGCGGACGGACCGAATGTGCGGACCGTAAGTCATGGTGAGACAATTGCAGTAATCGCATATACTAATAAGCACTGGGAATACGCAGTTTTTCATAAGCTATATTTTTTTTTACCTGAGAATATTTACATAGCTCACTCCATCACCTGAGACTTGAATTTACTGCCCCAATGAGTGTTTGATCGTGAATCTTTATCTCACCACAGGTAGTATATCTTAATACGTCTCTTCACTTTTTTAAGAACATAAAAAATGGCCTCTGTCGATTATAGTCAATTATTTTGCAAACACATCTGAATAATCAGATGATCTTCACTGGGATTTGAAATTCAACATGGTTGTTAGATCTTACATTATTAGTGTATTTTTTAATGGACTCACCTTTCCACCCCCCACTTTGACAGTAGCTGTGGAGATTTTAGGAATCACTGCATTCTGCCCAGTGGTAGTTGGTGCCATCTTAGGCTCCACTGTTTGCACCTTAGTAGCATCTGAATAATAAGAAAACCAAATGTTGTTCATTGGAAATTTACACAAGTACATGAGAGTTGTTAAAAGGAGGATGGAACAGGAATTCTGTCCAGTAATTTCAACCAGCTACAGTGCCCATCAAACCAGAACACAGCTATGTTTATACACCACTGCTTGGTGGCAGAATATCTGAAACTACAGTGGACACCTACCTGGATGGTAAATGTATTAATGGTATTTAAAGATTTAGTGCTCTAATTGCGACACCTACAAAGATCAATTATAGTTAACTATCATTAATCCATTTTTTGAACTACAATTATTTTAACACTCGAAGCAAATTAATACTTAATACGCAGATAGTGAGTACAGATATAAATTATCTCTTATTCAATAATCGAAAATAATCATAAATGGCTCTGACAGTCGAAAAAAAGATTTTAAAAAGTGTGTCCATTAGAATTAAACTTAATTGACATTTGTGAGTAGCAGTACGAGTTGCAGTACTATTACATAGGGTATGAAATTAGTTCATCCCTTTTGCAATCAGAGTAGTGACTTAATTACTTACCAGGTGGTATTTCAAGCAGAATAACAATAAAAATACGAAAAATTACAACCAATTGTCTGGTACTCTGTCTGTTTGCTACTTCATATTAGCCAACTTCTGAATGGTAGATATTGAAATTATAGTACCAAGGGAGAAGATTTCAAGGAAGGGTACATATGGCACTGGTTTAATGCAAATAAAGTCAAGTGAAACAGTTATTAGCTGATTAACATTGGTTATGTATGTGCATTTACCTTTATTCGGCATGGCTGACGAAATATTTTTAGTTGACATTTATACGCACTTGTTGAACAAATATAAATTACAGAAAATCGGAAAATGTTAATCCCGAAATAAATAATAACAAACAAACAAAATAACAAATTGTTTATTTTCGACTTTCGTATTTTTACCATAGAGTTACTTGCTTTACTTGACAGTTGACAATGACAATCTTGACTGACAATGACATTGTCATTCGCATTCCTTTCGCTTCTATACGTACGATCGAAGTAGCGGTAATAACTTTTTACCGCTACTTATAAATAACGGTAAAAAGTATTAATTCAACACCTTTGAATTGAATTAATACTTTTTACCGTTATTTATAAGTAGCGGTAAATAGTTATTACAATAATGGTTACAAGCTGGGAAAATCCTGTAACTTCATGGCAAAAACGAACGACCGAAAAATCATAATAATAATATGCTTTGTAACTTTACGAACTTTTTACTTTTTGCTTTGTACTTTTTATTTTTTCGCATTACGAATAGCGAATACTCAAAGGAGTCGGCCCGAATTTGATTCAATTTTTGAAAGATCAATATTTCTAGCCAAGCATCAAACACTAATTAATTTGATTACGAAAAAAACATTATATTATACACGCCAACACTTAGAGGAGATACCACTGGAGATAGCATGATGCGCTAAACCCTCTGCCAAATTTTGTTCATATGATCAGGTCATTCTTTATTTGTGTGCGTATCTTTTTGAATGTGTTGCGAGTTAATTATAGTGTGGGTATGCGTGAAATTGTATCTGTGTGTGTTTACTTCGCCTCCCGCACCCCGCAAAAGTGCCACGAAAAATTTGTACGGCGAATCGACGCGATACTAGCTTCATTCTAATTACTCTGAGCGCCAACATGAAAAAATCTCCTGTATACATTGACCTTCATCATCATCATTATCACCAGCAGCCGGAAGACATCTACTGCTGAACAAACGCCTCCCCCTTGGACTTGGAACGCCATAATGATTACACCATCCAATAGTATCACCCATAACGGGCCCGTTGGCTACTACCAGATGGGTCGTGGTTTCGATTCACACCAAGTGTCTGGGTGTTATATCTATAAGTATCTATGTACGTACTCCGAGGAGGACGGCGGCGTGGTTGCGACCCCCGACCATGTGAGCACCGTGACAGGTACCCGGAGGGCTGCAACGGAGCCCCCGGCAGCGGGTTCAAAGATAAGGCACTGGGGCATGAGGGGCTCCTGTGCGGAAACCACCGGAGAGCCCGTCTCATGTGCCGATGCGACAACCGCGGGGGTTTTAGTGGTTAAGAATCCCATACACCCAGGTCGAGTCCCACCGCTACCGGGGACCTTTTGAAGGTTTACCCCACGAAAAAAAAAAATTATAAGGGTCAAATCCTAGGAAGTCCTAATAAAGTAAACAGCTTATTTAAAACAGCAGTAACAATGTTTTGTAGATATAATGTGGTTGGGGTACGCTGCTGGTCTCATGGTCCCGATACTATTCTTAAGAAGTGCTATGCTAATTCTACTTTTATTTATTTATTCTGTTGCATTTACCATCCAATACTCAATATTAATGATTAATGTCTATAACGGTACGAGTTCGACATGAGTACGACCATTACGACATAAAAGAAAACATTGACATTGTGGTGTATGTGGTAGTCCAGGGGGGTCCAGGGCAAGGACAAAAAAATTTAGTAAAGGGTGGCAGTAAGAATATTAGGGGTTGTCCACGAGGGTTATCTAAAGGCTCATCTCAACAAACTGGGTAAGTCGTGAAATTTTTATCTAAATATTTGGTAAGTATTTAAACAAAATTGCATTTAAAAAAACGAGTGTGTTTTAGACCACACGACTGAAGTAAAACTTCCGAACTGACTTCCGTTTGCCTCGCCCGATCCCACGTTTCGTAACGCTCTCGTCACGCATTCACCAGCTTACTAGTCAAGTGTCCGTAAAGAAGCTTTACATCAAAAATACATGCACGTGCATAAACGACGTGACATGACGTGACGTCACACGCGTTTTAAGTCACACCAACAATAATAAAAACCCTTACATGGACGAACGTGTTCCGAGAATCGCGAACACAGCGCCACCGAACACTATTTAAAAATGGAACTCAATTTTTAGTAAATTAAAAAAATATTTCTGCCTGCTTAGAGCCTGTGTTACGAGCTTGAACATAAAATTTTAAAAAATCATCATCATCATCATCACCAGCCGGAAGACGTCCACTGCTGAACAAAGGCCTCCCCCTTAGACCGCCACAATGAACGACAATTTGCTATTTGCATCCACCGGTTGCCTGCGACGCGAACAATGTCGTCGGTCCACCTAGTGGGAGGCCTGCCTACGCTACGTCTTCCGGTTCGTGGTCGCCACTCGAGAACCTTTCTTCCCCAACGGTTATCGGTTCTTCGAGCGATGTGGCCTGCCCACTGCCACTTCAACTTGCATATTCTACGAGCTATGTCGGTAACCTTGGTTCTTCGGCGAATCTCCTCATTCCGGATTCTGTCGCGCAAAGAAACTCCGAGCATAGCTCTCTCCATAGCTCGTTGTGTGACTCTGAGCTTCTCCAAAAGGCCAGCTGTTAAAGACCACGTCTCAGTACCATATGTCATCACTGGCAACACACACTGGTTAAAAACCTTTGTCTTCAGGCACTGCGGAATTTCTGATGAGAAGATGTCACGTAGTTTCCCGAACGCTGCCCATCCGAGTTGGATTCTTCGGGCGACCTCTTTGTCGAAGTTGGACCGACCTAACTGGATAGTTTGTCCTAGGTAAACGTAGTGGTCAACAACTTCGACTGTATCGTTCCCAACAACTACCGGTACGGGTGCAACATGGACATTAGACATGATCTTCGTCTTGTCCATGTTCATTTTAAGACCCACCTGTTGGGAAACGCTACTGAGGTCGCTGAGCATCGTATTGAGGTCCTCCAGCGACTCTGCCATAATGACTATATCATCGGCAAAACGAAGGTGAGTGATGTATTCGCCATTGATGTTGATGCCGAATCCGTACCAGTCCAAGAGCTTGAAAACGTCCTCCAATGCGTTTGTGAACAGTTTCGGAGAAATAACGTCTCCCTGTCTCACACCTCGCTGCAATGGGATTGGTTTCGTGCTCTCGTCCTGTAGTCGGATCGACATGGTGGCGCTGCTGTACAAACACTTCAACACTTCGATGTACCTATAGTCAATATGGCACCGCTGGAGGGACTGCAATACCGCCCAGGTCTCGATTGAATCGAAGGCTTTTTCGTAGTCCACAAACGCTAGACATAATGGCCGATTATACTCCTCGGTCTTCTGTATAATCTGGCGGAGCGTATGTATGTGGTCTACGGTGCTAAAGCCTTTTCGGAACCCGGCTTGTTCGGGAGGCTGGAAGTCATCAAACCTGCGTTCGAGACGGTTCGTAATGACTCTCGAAAACAGCTTGTATACATGGCTCAGGAGTGAGATGGGTCTATAGTTCTTCAACAAGGTGTTATCACCTTTTTTGAAGAAAAGAACCACCACACTCCCGTGCCATGCTTCTGGCGTAGTACCCTCGAGTAAGACGGAATTAAATAACTTCTGGAGGACTAAAAGTACCGGTTTTCCACCCGCTCTCAGAAGTTCTGTTGTGATTCCGTCTTCACCCGGCGCCTTGTTGTTCTTAAGCTGTTTGAGAGCCATTCTAATCTCGTACAGGCTGATGTCTGGGATGTCCTCAGTGTGATTTTAAAAAATATTAACTTATTATTAATTGCTGTTTGTTGTAAATTATAAAAATGTTTGTTTTAATTAAGTTATGCTTGTTTACGTTACTGTGTGTGTATTGTGAGGCCCAATTAAAGAATGAAATTTCTACGGTGAGTATGAAATAATTTCTGGAGTTGAATGTCGCAGACCTTTATTACTCTTTGGGGGGAAATGTTCATAAGTTCCCATGGACCTGTGAGGATCAACCGGGGTATGTGGCATTCTTACCCACTAAATCCCCCAGAGCTGTAGCGTATCCTCACATGAGAGGAGAGACCTGGGCTCTTCGGTGGTATTGTTGCCGGGAACCCCTCAGTGCCTTACCTGTGAGCCCGCCGCCGGGGGATGCATTGTAAACCCCCGGATACGGTCACGATGCTCACGGCGAGGGGAGTCACAACCCCGCCGCCGCCGTCCTCGGAGTCGCCGCCGTATTCAATGGACGTTCTAAAGGCCCACACCCCGAACGTCTAGCGACTCCGAAGGAGCTCAATTACCTATGCCAAGTCTGTAAATCTGCAACTGGTTATATGTTAATTTTTGCAATTTGTCAGTGTCAGATTTGGCAGTACAGAAGCAGCTATTGTAAAATATTAAGTAAATGAAAATATATCTTGATCACTTGATCCCAGTGAGGGCTACGACAGCAGTATAAAAAAGGTTGACTTGACTTCAACTAACTTCTATAATTCAAATTGGCTGACGTGGATCAGCCTGCCTGGAAAACATAATGTATGAGCGTGGTACCTATCGAAATTGATAATTCTAACGACCAAAATCGCTCATGTTAAGTTTTTTAGTGATGGAGATGCTGCCTTTAGATCTCCGTCGCTGTTACAAGCATTCGAAAAGGTTCCGAAATGCGCTAGGGATTAATGTCTGGAAAAAAAACGAGTGAAGCCGCAGGGAATTGCTAGTAGACGATATCACTGATCACAGCAGTGCATGCGCCGTAGCCTACATCGTTTTAAAACCGGTTGGTCCATGCTGCGACCGCAGATCTAGGCTCACAACATAGCAATTTACTATTTGATTGATTTTGAATTCTGTTTATAATCAATGCTTTGTTAGCCAAATAATAGATGATAAGATGACGCTGCAATGATGGTACCTCGACTTGGACAGACTTGTGCATAAGGAAGCTGGTTTTATTTAATTAGTGTTTGTTTAATATGAAATTAGCCTATTATGAGCACAGGCAACGGCTGTAATTCAGTTAATAACTACCTAGTAATCTTCATGTCACATAGGTACCTAAATCTGAAGCTTTAATTGTAGTTCTAGATTAATTTAATGACTAATACAAACATACAGTCAGTCAGTCAGCTTTCTAGGGCTGGGCAAATTTTTGAATAGGTACATATTGTTCAGATTTGATAGTATTATCGATCTTTAAAAAAACCGGTCAAGTGCGATTTGGATTTTGTTCCGGTCCCTCGAGAAAAACTCGATAAATTGAATAAAATCAATAGTAATTGGTCTCCTCGGTAATTTGACGTTTAAAAGGTTTTAAAGGGTAAGTACGTAGGTATATGTATCTTTATGGCAACAAGTAAAATCAATTTAGATTAGCTCATGCACGATATTTAATTCATCATCCAAAAACTTACCTGATGTTCTTGATATTTCTGAGATTTAGACTACGGCTTCAGACAAAGTGCTCTTTAAGTTTCATTAAAGTATAGAAGAACAAGATAGATAATTTGAATACATAAGGTATCACGCTATATGCAATAGGGACTAAGCAGACATTTACGAATACGTAAGATAGCGTGTGAAGCCGCGGGTACAGTTGAGTGATAAATGCACAATTAATGTTGTAGAGTCCTAAAGAAATATGTAAACATGATTCCAGAATACACTTCGTTTTGGTCGATTCTCCCAACCATTTCACCAGCACGAGTACCACACTAGTCAATTCCTCTTCAGCCTGTTGCCAACCAATGCTGAGTGAAAGCCTCCTTCAATGCACGCCACCCTTGACTTGTCTTGAGCTTTCCGCATCCAGCTGCGTTCGGCTAACATAATTAGGTCATCACACCATCTGGCTGTCGACGCTTCTGCGCCCCGTGCGCTGTCTCCAATTCCATAATTTCCAGCCAAGCCTCATAAAAGCAGCCGGCTATCCAGTAGAGAAGCATCGAGTCGTCACGGAGGATGGCTATCTCCTGCAGCTTTACAGGATATCAGCTGGCAAACGTTCCACGTGGAATAACGGTGAGCCCAATGCAAAGGGGAAGAAGGCTGTGCTACTTGTGCATGGTATGCTCAGCTCCAGTTATCACTTTGTTATACTGGGCCCGCAGAGGAGTCTCGGTAAGTCACACACACATCAAACCGTTGAATACCATGTAGAACCATATTAGTAGACAATGTGTGTGAAAGAAATTGTCAAGTTAATGAAGGTTTTTAATTCAACCTAGTGACGAGATAAGTAATACGGTCGCTTGATGGTAAGGGATTCGCCATCTTATATATAGCTGCAGCTAGCTACAGCTACTGGAACACAAAAATACTTAGGTACACAATGCTGCTTGGCAGTAGAATATCCGACACTGTTGTGGTACCTACAAAGCGTAAATTCTAGATAAATAGGGAATGTTGAAGTTGAGCTTACGTTAGCGCACCTAAGACCGTCAAATCATTGATATCCGGTCAGAACATGGTCATATGTGAGACAAAATAAAATTGAAAGCCTTTGTATTGAGTCCAAATACATAACTGAATAACTGTACCTATGTGCTCTGCATATTTCTTCCTTCACTTATAAACACTTCGCTTTATTTTTAGGTTATTTATTGGCAGACGCTGGTTACGACGTCTGGTTGGGAAACTTGCGGGGCACAGACTATTCAGCGCACCAGACATTAACGAAAAGTGATTCGAAATTTTGGGACTTTAGGTAAATAACTGAAAGGGATTTCGTCAGAATTTATGTATCAAGTAATTATGTAGGTTCCATTTTTCAAAATTAGATAATATTTAGATGAATAAATAAGTTGGTGCCAAATCACCATCGCTTGGTAGGGTGCCCAGAAGGCTGGCAGCCTTGCCCCGCCACCGATGGAAGTTATACACCCTTCGGTCTAGCACCGCACTTTAGCTGAATATATCTTTTAGAAAGTGTTTTATCGGTTTTGTGCTGCCAAAACAAATCACAGAAATTGTCCGAAGTTCCACGATTAGGTACTGAGCTTTGTGACATGAAAGCCTTCACGAAACACGAGATTACAAAACGCCATTCCAACTTTAAATCATATATTCAAGCACAATATTAAATATTAATAGGTACGATCTCTTTCTAGCATAGCTTTATTAATTAAAATTACAGTTTTCACGAACACGGGCTATACGACGTTCCAGCCATGATAGACAAGATCCTAACAATCACGGGCTTAGAGAAGATCGTGTACGTCGGCCACTCCATGGGGAGCACAAGTTACTTCGTCATGATGTCAGAAAAGCCAGAATACAACGACAAATTGATAGCCGCCGTCGCTCTAGCTCCTGCGGTCTACGTGGACAACATCCGAGCTTTTGCGAATTTATTTCTAAAGACTGTCAACACACCTGTAAATCACATTTTACTTATTTGAACGATAGCCTTTGACATAGTTTTCCTATCGTGTCATATACTTACATTTTTTTTAGCAGTAACCAAGCCCTTGATAGATTTAATGATTAATGTATGTCAAATAGCAAACCCACCAAACACCCTCCACTAAAATATCTGAGGAACCTGAAACTTATCCTTTACACCAGAATTCCCAACCAGGGGGGCGTAGAGAGCGGAGGGGAGGCGTAGGACGATTGACAGTTTTAAAAGAAAATCGAAGACTCAAAGCAAAATTTCGTAATTTGCGTACAAAGGTACAAAGAGAAAGGGGGCCATTCATGTAACACCTCAGATAGCAAAAAAAACCGCTAAACTAAGTTTGTTTGTCGAGTATTTTTAGGACTTTTAGGATTACTAAAAAACTGTAGGGTAGACTGGGTACGGTTGAAACAAAGGACGGTTGAAACAACACGAATATCTCGCAAACCCTTTGCGCACCGGTGAGGGGTCCAAGGGGAGAATCAAGCGGATGACCGGTCCGAACACGAACAACAGTGTTACGTTGCTCTCCATGTGCTTTAAACCCCTATCATGACTTACGCGAGTGTAGTTTTCGCGCACGCCGCCCGCACCCGTATCGATAGCCTCCAGGTTATCCAGAATCGTTTCCTCCGTCGCGCCGTCGGTGCCCCGTGGTACATGCGGAACGTAGATCTGCATTCCGATTTCAAATTAGATCCCCTTCGTAAGTTCCTCAAAGAAGCGTCGAAACGCTACTTTGAATCCGCGTCCCGTCACGCGAACAGTTTAATCCGCGCCGCCGCCGATTACGCCGCTAGTCCTTCTGACTCTCGCCGCAGACCACGGCACGTACTGCTCGACCCTCCTGACCCCATGACGGTCCTATTGGACCGGGATGCGCCGACCCCTCCCCGACAACCGTATGCTACACTAGCTATCAGACACCGGTCTCGCCGGCGAGGCCGAAGGGTCGTACGTATGCGACCGCAACGACGTGCATCACCCCACTGAGTTTCTTGCCGGTTCTTCTCAGTGGGGGCGCGTTGTGAACCGGTGGTAAACTCAGCCCTCTCTTAAGCGACAGCCCAAGCCGAGGCCGTGCCTCCCTGAGGTGCCCTTGTGCTCGTCGCTACTTCTGCCGTAAAGGCTAGAGCGCTTCAAGCGCTCGCCTCCTATTGTCCGGTGAAGCTGCAATAGCCATCTGCGGTTAACAGCGTCTATCATTCCCAAAAAAAAAAAAAAGTGCTTTAAACGTTTAGAGACCCTATTGTGTTTTTTTAATCAAAACTAAGTATTTTTGCTCGCAGAGTTTTCCAATTATTGTGGTTTCTATTAAAGTAAGAGTATTGAGTGTGCGTATATGTTTGAAATAAAGCTTGTACAATATGGTACTGTGTGTGACTAGTTTTTATGTTTAATTGCTTTTACTATTACTATAACTGCTTTTTACCTAAAGCAGGAGTTGGGGACGGTTGAAACATTTTTTTTGGGTACGGTTGAAACATCGTTTTTATTGAGTTAAGCAAGTTATGAAGTAACTGAATGAAGGAAAGAAGAAGCAATTGGATATAGAAATAAATTTAAAGTAAAAAACTTTTTAAAAAACAAGCTTTTATTTAAATGCGCTAATAAGAATAAAATAAACTTTTCCTTTAAAACTTTTAATATCTATTTATAACGTCATTACATAATTTATATGATATAAAAGCTTGTCGCGAGATTTACCTATAAGAATATAAACAAGAAAATTAATACATAATTAGATTTTAATGACTTTAAGTTTTAAAATTTTCAAACTATGTAAGTACGAGTAGGTACTATAATCTCGCGACAAGCTTTTATATCATATAAATTGTGTAATGACGTTATAAATAGATATTAAAAGTTTTAAAGGAAAAGTTTATTTTATTCTTATTAGCGCATTTAAATAAAAGCTTGTTTTTTAAAAAGTTTTTTACTTTAAATTTATTTTTTACTTTTTAGTTTTTGCTGGATAGGTTTCTCAAATCAATTCAAATCATCTTTATTTGCTGACAATAGGTATGCATGAACTAACATGGGTGTTTTTATTATTTTGATTATGTCCTCTATGGTCTACCTTATTAGGTATGCAAAAATTGGTTTAAACAATTTACTATACTAATAAATAATTAACTAAGTATTGGAAATTATTGAATAATTGCAATAATAGTATTGACGACGACCAAACTCGATAGGTTTACTAGTGGCTGTTCCAGGGTACCGTTCCGTCACCCACCCACTTACCAAGTCTATTATCAATTCCGCTTATATAGGCAAAGTGAATAGAAGCTCTCTAAAGTAAATCAAATGTGCCCAAACTCGATGGGTTTACTAGTAGCCATTCCATGGCTCTATTACTCTTAGAACCGTCTCGAGCGCAGGTATGATGACTTCCAGCCTCCCGAACAAGCCAGGTTCCGAAAAGGCTTTAGTATCGTAGACCACATTAATACGCTCCGCCAGATTATACAGAAGACCGAGGAGTATAATCGGTCATTATGTCTAGCGTTTGTGGACTACGAGGAAGCCTTCGATACAATCGAGACCTGGACAGTATTGCAGTCCCTCCAGCGGTGCCGCATTGACTATAGGTACATCGAAGTGTTGAAGTTTGTACGTGTGTTCGTACAGCAACGCCACCATATCGATCCGACTACAGGACGAGAGTACGAAACCAATCCCATTGCTGCGAGGTGTGAGACAGGGAGACGACATTTCTCCGAAACTGTTCACAAACGCATTGGAGGACGTTTTCAAGCTCTTGGACTGGTACGAATTCGGCATCAACATCAATGGCGAATACATCACTCATCTTCGTTTTGCCGATGATATAGTCACTATGGCAAAGGCGCTGGAGGACCTCGTCCTCAGTACGATGCTCAGCGACCTCAGTAGCGTTTCCCAACAGGTGGGTCTTAAAATGAACATGGACAAGACGAAGATCATGTCTAATGTCCATGTTACACCCGTACCGGTAGTTGTTGGCGGGCCTGTTGGTCTAGTGGTTAGACATCCTACCTGCTGACCAATAGGTCGTGGGTTCGATTCCCACCAAGTGTCTGGGTGTTTTATCTATATAAGTACGTATTTACAAAAAAAAGTATATATGTATTAGTATCAGTTGTCTGGTTTCCATAGTACAGGCTCTGCCTAGTTTGGGAACAGATGACCGTGTGTGGATTGTCCCAGAATTGAACCTACACTCGAAGTTGTTAACCACTACGATAAACTATCCAGTTAGGTCGGCCCAACTTCGACAAAGAGGTCGCCCGAATAATCCAACTCGGATGGGCAGCGTTCGAGAAACTACGCGATATCTTCTCGTCCGAAATACCGCAGTGCCTGAAGACGAAGGTTTTTAACCAGTGTGTATTTCCAGTGATGACATATGGTACTGAGACGTGGTCTCTAACGGCTGGCCTTTTAGAAAAGTTCAGAGTCACACATCGAGCCATGGAGAGAGCAATGTTCGGCGTTTCTTTGCGCGACAGAATCCGAAATGTGGAGATTCGCCGAAGAACTAAGGTTACCGACATAGCTCTCAGAATCTGCAAGTTAAAGTGGCAATGGGCAGGCCACATCGCTCGAAGAACCGATAACCGTTGGGGAAGAAAGGTTCTCGAGTGGCGACCACGAACCGGAAGACGCAGCGTAGGCAGGCCTCCCACTAGGTGGACAGACGACATTGTGCGCGTCGCAGGTAACCGGTGGATGCAAATAGCCAATTGTCTACTAGTAACCATTCCAGGGTTCCGTCACCTACCTTCCAATTCCATCATCACGTCCTCATTATTAAGAAAAATGAACAGAACTCTTTAAAACGAATCAAACGAGGCAAAACTCTATGTGTTTACCAGTAACCATTCCAGGGTTCCATCACCTACCTTCCATTTCCATGATCAGATCCTCATTATTACAAAAAGTGAATAGAACTCTTTAATACGAATCAAATGAGCTTAAACTCGATGTTTTTACTAGTAACCATTCCAGGGTTCCGTCACCTACCTTCCAATTCCATCATCAGGTCCTCATTATTAGGCAAAGTGAATAGAACTCTTTATGATGAATCAAATGAGCCTAAACTCGATTTGATTACTAGTAACAATTCCAGGGTCCCGTCACCTACCTTCCTATTCCATCATCAGGTCCTCATTATTAGGATATGTGAATAGAACTCTTTAAGACGAATAAAATGAGCCTAAACTCGATGTGTTTACTATTAACCATTCCAGGGTTCCGTCACCTACCTTACAATTCCATCATCAGGTCCTCATTATTAGGTAAAGTGAATAAAACTCTCTAAGACCAATCAAATGAGCCTAAACTCGATGAGTTTACTAGTAGCCATCCAAGGGTTCCCTTATCCACCTTCGAGCTCCATCATCAGATCAGCTCGATGATACTATATTATTGTATTGTCACCGGTCCTTGACACATGTGCAAAATTTCAAACGAATTGAACGTGTAGAAGTGGGTGAAAATTGAGTTGCAAGATTCCACCCGAACAAATTACATACATACATACATAGATACATACATACATACATACATTGCAAGTTAAATAAAAGCTTTTAAAAAGCAAAAGAAACACCATGAAAGGAAAAAAGAAAAACGACGTACAACAGGTCATCCTGTTGTACGTCATCAGAAGAAGAGGAGTGCTTCTGTCTTGTTTGTATGGCACCAGGCATTCAGCGAGCAGGTCCGGAGAAAAGTGGCTACAATGTACTATTTGTAAACTGTGGGCTCACGAGGAATGTACAGAAGGTGGTTTTAACTATGTTTGCCAAAACCGTGACTCAGATTAATCGTTATATTTAACTTAATGATTGATTTATTAATGAAAGACAAAGAACTACTTACTACCTACTACTTAGAAAGATCATTTTATTTTTCCTGTAAAATATAGATAGACATGCGTTACTCATAATTATTTCAGATTTTTCCCTCCACAAACTTCGGAGATAAGGAGGGGTAGGGTATTTTTTTTTGACATTTTTGATTATCAGCCAAAAACTACGTCACATAAGCCAAAATAAAAATCTGTTTTGTGATGTGCAAATGAAGTTCTTTCATATGATACCCCACTCGATGTAGTGGTATCACTTTGAAATGTTAATGTCCCATTTCGACCCCAATTATAAAAAAAGTAAAAACAAAAATATATTTTTTTAATTTGCGATGAGGTCGGGTAAGTTAGATCTAAAACAGTGAATCGATTGATCGATGCTATCGATTTGAAACTTGAAATAGTTTTACTAAAACTATTTCAAGCATCAGTGCAGCATCAGTGGTTCCTGAAATACATATATCGGTGTGACAGACAGACAGACAGACGAAGTCAGACCATAAGTAAGGGTTCCTTTTTTACCTTTTAGGTATGGAACCCTAAAAAGGTTGGGACCCCCTACTTTAGAAACAGTATATTAGCGCGGGGATAGTCGTGACACAGACATTCAAGGGGTCTAGTACGGGTTCTAATAGTTAACAAACTCGATCAAACTGTCAGTTTTCTCCATGAATTTCACACCAGCGCCTCCTAGCGATGATATCAACAACTAGTAAAATTTACGGGAGACAAGCTGACAGTTCCATGGAGTTTGTTATCTATCCCCGTACTAGACCACCTGTACTAGATCCGCAGTAATCGTTTAGGTACTTTGTGTATCCATAAGATGACCTCCATTGATCTTGGTTTTATACTAATACCTATGGGCTAATAGTCTTTTGTTGATTATAATGATATTATTATTTGAATGTTAACAGAACATGAATCAGGATAGCGGTACGATGTACATAAGCCCTCAGTTCCTAAGGAATATTATCTCAAACCTGTGTAGCTTGAAAAACCCAGGAGAGGACCTATGCATAGTAATGATGAATGCAATCTTCGGAGAAGATAATGAGCAACTCGACTTGGTAAGAGCCTAATAGAAGTCTACAGAAAGCATAACTTGGCAATCATTATCAGCCGAAATACGTTCACTGCTGAATAAAGGCCTCCACCTTAGAAGGGGCACCTTAGGGGGGGGGGGCCTTCTACCTATCATCAAAAACATTATTAAGGTATCAAATGAAAATTCTTAACGAGACGAGTTGAAATATAATAAGTAGTTATATATTATTATGTATATAATTTATATACATGTTATATACGTTTTATGTAAGTATCAATAAATAATGACCATTTTGATTGTTCGCAGACAGGCTTTTTGTGTTTTTATATTTTATATTTACTCGTTTCGAGTAAATATTACTAACCATTATTTTTCAGGAAATGATACATACATTCGTGAATTCCATGCAAGCCCTATCAGTAAAGACTATCCAGCATTTTGGCAAGATTGCCTTAACAGGTAAAAAATACCTTGGAATTTTCGAAATATTGGTAATTTCGAACCTGGAACAACTTTAGCTTATAAAATAAGTATAATTATAAGAAATAGAAAGCTTTCTTGTACGTTAAACTGCTTTTCTGGCTTCTTGCAATGACATTATACCTACTTTGAATTATAAATAAATAAATAATAAATAAATTCTTGATTTACCACAAGTACACAGAAATATTAACACAAAGATGTTTCATGTTTTACATAGTGCAGTTCATACGATTAACTTTATTTAATTACCTATGGCCCTCACACTAAGCACAGCTTGTATAGACATGTATATTTCCGTATTAAAGATATTGAGTGATATATACATACCAGTGATTAGTCCTTCAGACTCGCGCCACCGCCGTCCGCGACACGTATTGTTAGATCCCCAGACCCAATGTGCGCTGTACTGTCCAGTACGGCGGACATTGTGACAAGATATTGCACCTCGGCGACTCCGAGGAGGACGGCGGCGGGGTTGCGACCCCTGTCACCGTGAGCACCGTGACAGGTTCCCGGGGGGCTACAATGCGCCCCCCGGCGGCGGGCTCAAAGGCAAGGCACTGAGGAGCCCCTGGTGCAGATCGACGATCGATCGATGCGACAGCTGCGGGGGCTTTAGTGGGTAAGAATCCCACATACCCCGGTCGAGCCCCACAGCTCCCGGGGATCTTTGGAAGATTTCCCCCGCGTCAAAAAAAAAAGAAAAAAAAAAGATATTGCTCCTACCCCTCCCCGACTATAATAATCAGACACTCATCTTGTGTGGCGAGGCCGAAGGTTCGTATGTATGCGACCTTAACGACAAGCATCACTGATTTCTTGCCGGCTCTTCTCAGTCGGGGCGCGTTGTGAACCGGTGGTAGAATCAGCCCTCTCTTAAGTGATAGCCCAAGCCGAGGCCGTGCCTCCCGGAGGTGCCCTTGAGCTCGTCGCTCTCCTGCCCTTCTGGTTGGAGTGCTATAAGCGCTCGCCCTCTTGCCCGGTGAAGCTGTAATGGCCTTCTGCAGTCAACAGCGACAATCCTTCCAAAAAATACATACCAATGAATATCTTAGCATTTTCAAATAATAAACAAAAATAAAACATTTTTTTTCAGCTTAGCCCAATTTCATTTAGTGTCAAACTTTCAGGAGTCTTCACGAAATGGGGTAGTGGATCAGACAGCGCAGTGGAGCTTTACAGTCTGTCCAACGTCCGGACGCCTACGTCACTGCTATATGGAGAAAACGACCAGCTGGTTGAGAAGTCTGTGAGTACTAAGGACTTCGTCATTTCGGAGGTTTTCCTCTCGGTCCTTTATTAAGGAACGTCTTAAAAATTAAATGTAACGCCTACTGCCAACTGTTATATTGTTTACTGGGATAATTAGTGATGGGATATTCTCGATTTGGTCTTTATTGGATCTCGATTCTGAAAATATTCTTCGTAACAGCATATGATTATGATTTATATTTTAGAGAGTCTACGTACAATATTTTTTGAGAGATGATCCCATCAATAATATTTACAATATTTGACCATTATAAACATTTTATTATTGTCCACAGCAAATAATGCGTCTCGCTCACGAGCTGAACAGCACCGGCTCACTGGAGCGCGTACAACCAGGCTGTTCCTGGCCGAAATTTAACCACATAGATTTCGTGTTTGCAAAAGATTTAGGAAATTTGGTGAACAAGCCCCTTGTCACGCATATAAACGAGCTGTACAATAAATATGGATTATAGAACGATTGTGTTGTTTTATTAGTATTACGAATGCCATTTAAAAAAAACACATCTAAGTGTGTGTCAGTATCACAATGCAATTGCTATAAGGTTGGGCAAGATATAAAACTAGTTCAAATCGTTAGCATCAGTAGTTCCTGAAATATATAGTTACAGATAGACGAAGTTACACCATAAGTGTTCCTTTTTATTGTGTAGGGTTGTGTTAACTTGTGTTCTTGAAGTAACAGTGTTTTTGTGTAGAGTATTTCTTTTTTTATTTACTTTCCTATACATTGCATCACATCTTGGTATCTCTCCAGCAATAATATTCTACCTCAGGCTAATACAATAATAAAAAAAATTACCTCCATAGGTACAAAAGACTCTGATTTTTTAAATTAAAATTCCAGTTAATGTGATACCTAGTCTGTGTTTGTGCCAGGAGGACATATGCAAATTCTTTGGGTATTAAACAGTTTGTGCCACCTCTTAACGGCAATGGCAAAACGTCTTAATCTACGTCTTATTTTGATAGAAAATAAGATAATTCCATGGTAGGGAACATAAGTCAAGTGAAACAGCACTATGCTGAAATAAAAATCGGCTTGGGTTCCAGTGATTAAATAATTAAATCCAAAAGCAAGCTTATCACTGCAAAGCCTCAAGATACTGTAAGCGTAAGCTGTTTCTGCGTAGATCGGAGGCAGTCCCAATAATAACTAAGTAGACCTAATATGTTGTAGTATTGTTCTGTGAGGTCGTGACAATGGGTGCTTGCTGCCATGTATTCGAAACAGTGCCGCGTTGGGAAAATAGAAATCAAAAATTAACCACGATCATTGATTTACTATATCATTGACCACGCTATAATCCATAAAAGTAGTTTGATTTCAATGAATTCGTGTAATTAAAAAAATACAACAAATGGGTAGTAAGGAATAGACCGGCCTTAAAGCCGAAAAAAAACATCGGAAACTTGTTACACGTGTAATAAGTTAGTAGAAACGTACTACGACAAATAACATATTTGGAGAGAATATGCCTAATTTCTATGACAAAATGAGAGACTGTAGTTTATTTTCGTAATGTACCTATAATAATATCCTCCTGGCCGATATGACCACAGCAGCCAATCTTTCGCAAGATCAGCAATCTACGCGGGAGATATTAGTGCACAAGTGCTTGCGTAGACACAAGTGCAATTCTCTTCCTTTTACCTCTCACAATCCGATGGGACGGAAGACGGACACGACCCGGGAGAGATTAGACGCACGATCGACTTTTTACATGCCCATCCGACGCATGGATCATCTTACTTTACAGACAATCAGGTGATCGGCCTGCATTGGCCTAGCCAGTAAGGAACAACTACACAATTGTGTAGTTGTTCCTTACAGTCTAGGCTACAACTTTAAAGTTGTTGCTTCATCGCGGGATTCGAACCTGCGACCTCCTAGAACCCCCATGGCTGTTGCATCGCCACATGAGAGGGGAAACCTGGACTCTCCGGTGGGATCTGCGGCAGGTCCCCGGCACTCTGAAAGGGTCAACCGAGGATGTGGGATTCTTACCCAGCAAACCCCCCGTGGCTGTTGCATCGCCACATGAGAGAGGAAACCTGCATTATGTGCCCCTCAGTGCCTTGCACTTGATCCCGCCGCCGGGCGCATTATAGCCCGCCCCCCTGAAACCTGTCACGGTGCTCTCGGGTCCGTGAGTCGCATCCCTGCATCCGTCCAACCAAAACACCAAACAATATCGTCGAATCCCACGTGAGAATTATAACAAGGTAATTTGTTCTGAAAGCACGCGTTGAATACCGTCCTTTCAGTGGCGCAAAATTTCCGGAATGTTGCTCATTGTTGCATGCACGATAAAAATTACAGAAAATCGAAAAAAATACAAAATGCATTTTTTTAATTTTCCTAATTTACCTGAGTATTTTACCCATTTTTGCTTTACTTTACAAACTTAATGTTGTCATCATTTCATTAGTTTTATATCATGGACGTATTAAACTAACTACGTCCATGTTTTATATTTACTCTGAGTTCGTGTTCCTTTCACTTTTATTTTAGTAAGCTTTACCGTTACTTAAAAGTAGCGGTAAATAGTTAAATATCGAAATCTAAATGATCGAAATCGAAAAGATCTCAAAGTCTCCGAGCGAGGATCTACGACTCGGATCTTGTTTGGCTATTTTCTCAGAGGCTATTCTTAGATATATGGAAAAATAAATACTGAATTTAAAGAAAATCCTCCACGAAAGAAAACGAATGGGAAACGATCTAGACATAGAGCTTTGCACTGTCCGCTGTCCTTCGTTATTGGGGGATATAGCAAGCGGCAAGCAAGCAAGTTTAAGTATATCGATGGGATAAAGCATAGGTACAAACAAATACAATCTCAGAACACAATACATATTGTCTTGCTTGCTTGGCAAGAAAAAATCTAAATGACAGCTTGGGTCGTAGACTCAATATAAGCTTCTCGCGTAGACAGAATATGACATTGCAAGACATCTAGCGTGATGCCGCCGGTAAGAACAAAATATCAGCATTCTTACACGAAACACACGTTATGTATATTTATTTAGATGCGGCTATATAAGTAGTGTAAACAATATTTTAATTTGCATTAAAAAATATTTTGCAAACACTAAGCTATGACCTTGACCGGTAAAACTTCAAAAGCAACCCGCACCACTGGTGCGGGTTGCCTGTGTATTTTAACCTGCCTGTGTATTTTATGTTGTATTTTATTTTTATGTGTACATACGTAACTGATTTTTATTTTCTAAATTTCGCATTCCACATATTATCTATACAATCCACGTTTCTTCGTTTTTTTGGCTGAATGCCCGCACACAGCGCAGTAGTGCCATAAAAAAAAGATACCTGCCTGTCTTATTGACAGCTTGTGATTCCACTTTCCCGGCCGGCCGACCAAACTTTGTAGTTTTAACATAGAAAAGAGAACGTTATATACATTTCCTACAATGTAAACAAAGACAAAGTATGATGCAACGAAACTGATCAATTAACATTTCGTGCGGTCAATTTCTTTCCATACTCGTTCGTTTCGTTGGCGAAAATTAGTTTTAGTAATTTTTCCGTAGCCCATTAATTAAATTAATGTTTATAGCGCGGTAATTAACAATATATTATAATAAATATACGTTACTAGCGATCATGGATCTCCATAAGCCGGTTGATCCCAATAAGGTAAGGAAACACATTGGATTCTGGTAAAAGATAAGTACTTCTTACTTACACAGTTTTATTTCGTGCTTAATCTTACTAAATATTTATTTTTCTGGTACAGACTTACGAGGAATTAACCAGCGAAGAAAAACTGAGGTGAGTTTATAACAGATTGCTGGTACAGTTAGTAGATTACCTGAGGGATTTGCTTCCTTCCTAAGTTCACACTGTGTACTGCACAGTAAAATGTGTATCTGTGTGCGTTTGTGTGTAAAGGTTTAAGAGAGAGATCAAGAGACAGTGCACAGTAGGAATATAATTATTCTCAAAAAAACATGATCAGTCTGACTGGGGAAAATACAAGTTTTAGCAGCAGTCTTACAAGGAAGACTGCTACCAAACAGTATGGAAATAAGTAAAATGCCATTTGACAGGTAGTGGCTCTATTAGGTACGGTAACTACAGGCTATCATAATGCATCATATCCTCTAAAATTGATCCCCACATCTTTATATGCTAGTGTGCCTAACCATCTACTATTGGTTAGCTGCTAGCTATTTATTAAAATGATATTCAAGAAGAGCTATTAATTTATGTCTGAAGTTTCCGAATTTAAAGAAAATGTTTTCACCATTTTCGGTGATATTTCACAAACGCTATGCTCTGATAGTTTCTATAAAAACTATGTCATCATTCCAAATAGAATTGAAAAAACAACTCAATAACCGATTTGTTAACAAGATATAACTGAAAATGTTTTCATCAGATGCAGAAATTTCCAACAGTTCTGAATAGCCTTAAAGTTAAAGTACCTTATGAATTATAAGGAAAGAAATACATTATATTTTTGTATGAAATGAAAACGTTTAAATCAAATAGGCCAAAATTAGCACTTTCGAATTCTCATATTTTATAGAAAAAAATCTACCACCAGATCACAATGCGGCCTCAACTGAAAAGATCCGACAAAGAATTGGGGACTGTATAACTTTTTTTGTGGTTTATTATCAGATATTGAGTGTCTTTTTTTCATTAAGCACCAATTTATACAGATATAGTGCCCTCACTAAGACAGCAATGTTTACAAATTAGTATATTTATATTCTACTACTTAACTTTTTTTTTTGACGCGGGGGAAATCTTCCAAAGATCCTCGGGAGCTGTGGGGCTCGACCGGGGTATGTGGGATTCTTACCCACTAAAACCCCCGCGGCTTTCGCATCGGCACATGAGAGGGGACCCCAGGGCTCTCCGGTGGGATCTGCACCAGGGGCCCCTCAGTGCCTTGCCTTTGAGTCGGCCGCCGGGGGGCGCATTGTAGCCCCCCGGGAACCGGCCGCCGTCCTCCTCGAAGTCGCCGCCGTACTCAATGGACGTTCTAAGGACCCACACCCCGAACGTCCAGCGTCTCCGAAGTCTACTACTTACCTGGACCGTCTTCTGCATATATTGATATATGTATTAATTTATGCATAAGCCAAAAGGTGGCTAAAACTCTTAACCTGGTATTCCTGATTGCAGATATGATCATCAGAAGATACACGAGTTGCACCGGGGCCACGAGTCCATGCACACCACGATGGTGATGATACTCATAGTCACGCTGATTGTAGCGCAGGTCGTCGTTGTCGAGTGGAAGAAGAGGCATTATAGATCTTATGCTGTGAGTTATTATGGTTTACGTCTCCACACTTAATGCCATGATCCTTAGTCGAAAAAAAACAGTGGTGGTGCAAGCCAAATTCACTAGTTTCAATTGTGTAGCTACAAAAGGGGGGACTTTTTTTGGAATGCAGTCAATTCCCTATTGATCATCGCTGATACATAGCTCTCTAAGTGTCGCCGCACACGCGCCACCGGCCACAACCACAAAACGCAGCCACCAACCTATTTCCTGTTGTTTTCATACATTTTATTATTATTATTATTATTAATTAACAGGCAAGCAGTTGAAACAACTGATAGTAGCCCGTATCCTGTTCTTCTCTATTAAGTTGTACTGTTGTTGTTTTGTTGTACTTTTGCATGGACTCGCCGCACATTGTAAACGCCGGTGGTCGCCACACGCCACAAAACGCCGACACAAGCCACTAGTGGCCGGCTCGGCCACAAAACGCCGACACAAGCCACTCGCGCGATTCCCCACCCCTCTCTCCCTTCATTTCACTGCAAGCACGAGTTAAAAAAAGTAGCGGCCACCGACCACAAGTGTCCAACTTCGACCACAAGTGGCTGTCGCGCGCGTCAGCTTCTTTTGTAGCCGCTTCTAGCTTCAAGTGGCGGCGATTGTGGATGTGGCCGGTGGTCCGTGTGAGGCGACACTAAGTTGAAGGGCAGGGAGGAGATGAGACGTTCAAGGGGGGAGGGGTACTTAGCCTCATTCTGTGGTCTGTGGAGATGCCCATTGGTACCAAAGCTTCCCATGAATGCATCTTAATAAGAGAATAACAGCACAAAAGAACTATAATACCTCAAGCTTTTTTACAACTTGGTTGTATAAAAAAAATATATGTCATTGTTCCAGTTCTTCACGATGATGGCGATGTGGTCAATACCAGTTCTGATGAGCGCCAAGAACCACTGGTGGAGGTTCATCAGCATATGGAGCGTTTTCACCATGCTCACCGCCGTCGTGATTAGAAAGTCCACAACTAAACCAATGTCCGTCACCACACCGAGGTGAGGAGGTATTGCACAGTCTTAGAAAATTACTTATTCTTCAAAGGGTTACCATGAGAGTGGTACTTCCTTCTCTGCCAGTAAGTGATGTGACGTGTGAAGGCCCTGCGGTTCTTTTCCGCACTACAAACGCCAATTAACTTTAATTCTATTTAAGTCAGTTTTTAAGATCCATTTGTACTATCAGAGCTGTTTATGATTATTTTCATGTATTCACTCACTATCTGCATATTAAGTACTAATTGGCTTCGAGTGTCGAAATAATCCGATTTCAAAAAGTGGATTAGTGATCATTAACTATAATTAGAAATCGAAACACATTAGTGTTTGACAAAGTAAGTGACTGAGGGAAGACAAGAAGACTGGCAGCAGCGTCTTTCTATTGGATTACCTACCACCTATACTGCAATCCCAACGACGCCTGATGACGATGATGATTGCTGCTTGTCGGTATAATGTCTGGCACTACGGTGGTACTTGATTTTAGGAAACGCCATACCACAATAAGCCTACCGTCATAGCAACATAGGCTGGGGCATGTACCAACTAATTAATAAGCGTTTCAACTAAGAATGTGATTGGCAAGACACCATTTTGTTTCGCATTGCGTGTCAACTTCAAACGTGATGTGTACGGTGTGCACAAAAATAACACAATATCCTTATAACTACTATTATTTTTCTAATGACAAATTGTAATCTTCTACTTCGCTTATAGCAATGTTGCGTTCGTCACTTGAATTGGAAAATGCTTCACTTTATCACCCGAGAATTAAAAATAGAGCACTAATTAAAGCTAATAAACAAAAACAATATATTTTTAACAGAAATTAAAGCAAAATTAGCATATTAATTACGAAAATGAAAGGGCCGTCATCATTTCCTTATCATTCGATTTCCGCACATTGTTGCATCGTTTTCTATAATTATTTTCTCTTTTCCCGTCATCAACAAAATGTACGATGTAAACTACACGTACTTTTAGATTTAACATTAACTAAAAACAATGCTGTTATCAAAAATAGATAGCAAAATAAAACTTTTAAATGAATATTAAAAGTGAGCCAAATTTGTCTTTTTGTGTTTACTATGCTTGCGGTACAAAAACCGTAAACAATGAGTGAAGTTTCCGCAGTCGCGATCTCATTCTTATTTGAAACGAATAGTACGTGAATTTCTATATCTTTCTCTATTTGACTCTCGAGAACAGCTGTGACGACGCATAGGTGTCGATTTGATTCAGCCACCAAATCATCATAAATCTTCTCTTCCAGATTAGTATACAAATGGTTCTATCTAATATACAAGATCAGCTGCTGCCTCGGCGTGGTCGGCTATGTCCTGATGATGCTGACGTTCTTCGGGGTGAACCTGCTCTTCGGACACAAGCCCCAGCATTGGATGGACGTGGCGCTCACGCTGCTCTTCTATGGACTGTATTTCGGAGTATTGGGGAGGGATGTGGCTGAATATTGCACTGACAAAATGGCTGCTTCTATTGGGGTGAGTGAAGACAGTAACTGCCAACTGTGATAATACTATGCCTCCAAAGGTTAGAATATGAATCAGTACAAGTACTATAGAATCCTTAATTCAAGTAAGAATGTAGCCACAAGTAAGAACATCAAAATACATAAATATCAGGTACACAACAATAGGTACTATACCGGCAGCTGTATTTATCGACATTTGCGCTTGTGACAGATCAAACCTATCACTACTTATCACTTACATATCAATATAATTCTTATAATATAACTTTAAATAGTTCAATTCACCTGCCTCTTATAGGCAAATCTGCCTACGCTTTGTTTAAGGGGACCATAGACAAACAAACGCGTACTCTGTTCTTTATACATATACTCTATGCTCCAAAAGTACTAAATTTAGGAGCAGAGCACATTAGATGCGTAAACGTAGACGTCCACGTGGACGTACCATTACATTGTATTTACAAAAAAAAAAGTATATAAGTATTAGTATCAGTTGTCTGGTTTCCATAGTACAGGCTCTGCCTAGTTTGGGATCGGATGACCGTGTGTGGATTGTCCCTAGATATTTATTTATTTATTTATTTATTTTATTGTAATATATGGATATCTCTCTGGTTACGTATAAGTCATTACGTCACGCAAGGGGTTCCAGACATTATATCATAGTACGTGCACGCTTATGTCTCCGCATTTGATGTGCCGTGGCCTTTATTTTTTATTAGCTCCACCCGCAGAGTTTTCTACGCACCTTTCTTAATTTTCCGTTCTTCTGAAAATAACGAACACAAAAAAAAGAATTATCCAATTTGGCGCAGTCGTTCGGAAGTAATGCGCGTACATACATTTCGGCGATTAATTTTTATTTATATATAAGATGTAATTAATTGATATTCAGTCCTATTTAGCAATACATTTAGTCTCTTATTGTTATTGTTTTAAATGTTATAATTGCTTGGTTTACAGTATTACACCAAAGAGGGTATGCCGACGCGACAGCTGGAGAGCAATGTGTGCGCAGTGTGCGGCAACCAACTACTAGTCGACGTCAACGAGGAAGGTGTACTAGGTATGGCAACACTTTTGTATCCCAAGCCGTCGAAATACGCCCACTGCTGAACAATAGTCGTCGAAGGGGGAGGCCCCTTGGTAGGGAGCCATTGAGTACGACGGCGACTCCGAGGAGGACGGCGGCACTGTCCCCGTGAGCACTGTGACTGGTGGTTCCCGGGGGCTGCGATGCACCCCTCGGTGGCGGGCTCAAAGGCAAGGCTCTGAGGGGCTGCCGGTGCAGATCCCACCGGAGAGCCCTGGTGTGCTCCGCTCATGATCTTGTGCCGTTGCGTAAGTTTCAGTGGGTAAGAATCTCACTTACCCCAGGTGACCCCACCGGTCCCGGACACCCTTTTGAAGGCTTCCCCGCGAAAACAATAAAAAAATACTAGCAAAGGAAGCCTACCAAATATCTTAAATTAAGCTTTAACATATACTACCTCCATGTACTGCTCCGCTTTTCCCGGGGCATTTTTTCTTCCGATGGTAAGTGACATGCCTGACCATGAATTATTAAATCCCCTGATGCTTGTAATTTAACCAGATATGATGCCTTAACCATCAATTCTGGGTGTAAAGTGCACTGTGGCTGTTACATATTGGCTGCTTGGTGGCAGAATATCTGATGATGTCTTCCTGCATTGCAACTTTTTTAAGTGAAAACTTATTTAGCGTTCTGTGCACTTTTTTCTAATGGGGAAAAAGGTTAAATTCGCGTCAGAACACGTGACCGTAAGACCTGAGGGCCTAGACAAGATGTAATCGCTTCATAGCGAATCTATTTCTTCATTCGCTAACTCACTCAATTCCCTACAATTTGTCACGTGATTTTTCGATGACTTATGTCATTCTCATACATTTTTATACTTTCTATTAGCGATAGCGATTGTAGAATGTTACATTGTCTAGGGGGGCTGATCGAAAATTCGTAAGATAATCTTAGCAGAAGTGAGTACACCGCCATCTATGGATCTATATAGAAACTACTTCGTAACTGGCTAAGCTTCTATAACTAGTTTATAAACTTCTTTAGCGGCGCTGTGCACTTTTTTGTGATGGGGAAAAAATGTTAAATTCGCGTCAGGACACGTGACCGTAAGACTGTAAGATTTTTATTTTTAATGTAATATAAATTGTCATGTTTGTGTATGATAGCGCAATAAATGAATATTGTATTTTACCACATAAATGATAGTACTTTTATACTGTTATTTAAAGCAATTCGTGCAAAATTATTCCCTAAACATTCCAAAATATCAAAAATGCACAACGTTAATATTCAATTTTTCACTTCTACCGGCACTCCCGGAGTGCAACCCGTTTTTTTTTTACTATTTGTGTCCGTGTGTACAGAGAACACATACAAGCTGACATGTGGCCACGTGTTCCACGAGTACTGCATCCGGGGCTGGTGCATAGTGGGCAAGAAGCAGACCTGCCCCTACTGCAAGGAGAAGGTGGACCTCAAGAGGATGTTCACCAACCCGTATCCTTTGACACTTCTTTTAAATATTTGCAGTCACTAAGCGTGTTGTGTTTTAACACGCTCTTCTGCTGATAGGCATATTTATATGCCTTTGTGCTTGCAGCTTTATTACGATACGATAAAGTCTATAATATAGTCTATTATATAATATAGTCTATTATATAATATATATGGTAGGGTTAACCACTAAACATTGAATAAAAAAAAAATATATACAGATGAATCGCGGCTTATTTTAGATTTTACAATTTTTTATTGTCGTATGGTTATTGGCCAACCTGTTGTCAGAGTTTTCATGCTGCCCTCAGGCTAGCCACACGCGGTCAATAATATTGTCAATATTCTACAACGTGCGTGTTAACTGTGCACCTGGCGCTCTGACGTGGCATTCCAGCGAGGTGCACAGTTAAGTTGGGCGGGTTGTATATTGACAATATTATTGACCTTAGGCCTCAGACTTAGTTAAACGACTGCTGTCTAGATGTTAATAGCCGGGACCGACTATTAACGTGCCCTCCGAAGCACGGAGACGCTCAGTTCAAATGCCACTAAACGGTCACCCATCTAAGGACTGGCCTTGCCTGACGTTGGTTACCCAGCGGATTGTTTACCGGACAGTGGTTACAACCGGCAATGAGCATTTCTTTTATTGATTCTTATATATTACGTCAAAGTAGTTTTATTTCAATGCGTAGTATTCGCGTAAAGACAACATTATATATCACCACTAAACATACAACAAAGAACATAATATATTGATCCCCTTAACCAGCATCTCAGCTGGGACCGTCCCCACATCTTGTACGGGCAGCTGCTGGACTGGATCCGCTGGCTCGTGGCCTGGCAGCCGCTCATACTGTTCCTAGCGCAAGGCATCAACTGGCTCTTCGGACTGGAATGAGATACGTGATCAGTGCGGACGAACTGTGTTCAGTGATGTGTTGATATATGTGTGCTGCAAGATTAAGGAAGCGATAAGGTTTGTAAAATATGGACTCTGAATTTTTAGATGTGTAATATAATTGTTTGAGGTCCCAATGAGGCCTATCTAATTGTCGACGTTGGTGATAGTTAATAGTAATTTTAATATTACTATAATATTTTATTTTATAACTGCGCGCGGCGTTGTGGTGTATAAAATTATGATTTATTTGATGCATCAGTCTTCGCCTCATACAACGCTGCGGGCACAAATTACTAGAACAATCTATAGTCTAAGGCAGTTCTAATCTACTATCTTTTTTTGGACAATTATCCACTAAACTCGTCTAGTGCTCGTCACTAGCTGCAAAAGCTGTCAGTGACGACTACCGGATATCGGTGTTGAGGAGGATTTATAGGGCAGAGTTAGCTATCTCAAGTGACCCAACACTTGAGATAGCTAACTCTGCCCTATAAATCCCTTTAGTGCAGAGTTCCCTTGTCATTTGTAGTGCTCAGAGCCCTTATTACGGTGACCCAAGGTCCGTTATTGAGAAATTAATATCCGTTAATTTCGGATTGAAAAATTAAACCTTGCTGTCACATTTGATTTCCTTATAGTTTTAAATAAGTCCTTCCTAGTCAATGTAACACTGAATTTGTTATTGTAATGTGATCAATGTGTTATTGGATCGACTTAGTTTTTGTAATGAAAGTACATAATTGTTTGTAAGTAAATTATTTATATGATAAGTATCAAGTTATAAATAGTAGGTACTTTAATAGTGATGTGAATCCAGTCTGTCTTTTCTTTACACATTAATACTTATATACAACATGTCCCAAAATACAATGATAAGCGGGCACCAGATGGCGGAACTACTCATGACTACTCTAGAAAAATAAAGAATAAAATCTCATTTGTTTTAATTACAAAACAAATTAAAATTCTACGAAAATCCTTAATCTATTTTTATCGGCCATGACCATAATTTTTAAAAAAATATTTTTTTTTGTATCGGCTACCTAAGTAGCACTGCTATCCACTACAACCCTTAAAAATCCCAGTATTTTTTTTTTGGATATAAAATAGTAGTTTATGCACCAAGGGGATAAAGCAGTATCTTATGTCACGGGCGTGAAATTGAATCGCGAGCATAACGAAGGATTCTAGCAACTCCCGAGCGCAGCGAGGGAGTATAGAGTTAATACTAGAATCCTGAGTACAGCGAGGGATTTAAGCTCGCCCAAGGCAAAGGCACCTTTATCCCCGAGGTGAATACACTACTTTTCACACCTACTGCGAGGTAATAAAATACAAATATTACTAGAATTGAAATAATAACAATATTTTGGGACAATCCACACACGGTAATCTTATCCCAAACTAGGCAGAGCCTGTACTATGGAAACCAGATAACTAATATTAATTAAATAGTTAAATAACACCAAGACACTTGGTGGGAATCGAACCCACGACCTATTGTGTCGTGTGTGTGGTGTCTAACCACTAGACCAACGAGAACGTCAATAATATCAATTCAATTCAACATATTGGTTTGCCGCGTTAGTTAACATCTATTTCATTTTCTTTTCTAGAACACTGGGTTCTGCTCGTCGCGCCCGGTTCGATTTTCAAATGTTATTTCTTCGTGCAGGTCTCTGCTTAGAGTAGTATTATACCTGTTTTGGTAAGTGTTGAGGAATTTTCGTTTGACGTTCGAAATTCAAATCACATTATTACCCAAGGGAGTTTAGTACAACATTATTACCCGGCTAGACTATAGGGATATAATGAGGCACTTTATGTCATCTTTATATGACATATAATGTGACATTATCGAGCAGGTGGTATGAAAAAGAAATATATATCTTCTTTTTTCATGAGTAGTCATGAGTAGGTCCACCCTATAGTGCCCGCTTATCGTTGAATTATGGAACACGTTGTATATACCGAAGACATATTCTTGCCATTTACTTACATAAACACACAGTTCCAACAAGTAAAATAGTTTAAGACGAGGTTAGCACATTCTTAACTTGAAAGTCCACTCTTATTTGTGAAAAAATGTAACTTTCTCATAAATAAGACTCGACAGACATGCTCACCGCACTCACAGATATCAATTAGTATTAATGATCATTGACCCAGAAACAGCCAATTAATACTTCTTTTCGCGGGGAAAGCCTTCAAAAGGTCCCCGGGAGCTGTGGGGCTCGATCGAGGTATGTGAGATTCTTACCCACTAAAACCCCCGCGGCTGTCGCATCGGCACATGAGACCCCAGGGCTTTTGCGCATTGTAGCCCTCCGGGAACCAGTCGCGGTGCTCACGGGGACGGGGGTCGCAACCCCGCCGCCGTCCTCCTCGGAGTCGCCGCCGTACTCAATGGACGTTCAGTGACTCCGAAGAGCCAATTAATCAATCAATCAATTTATTTGCTACATGTGTGTACAATAAGATACCTACCTTAAATTCTAATGGTAAGCACACGTACCGTTTATCTTGTAGTCAAGAATGGAACTAAATAAATAAAACAAAAACTAATGCCTATGCAGCTCCGATATACGAAATAATTAGATTACAAAAATATAGTTTAATTATAATTAACGCTAATTGACATTTGTGAGTGCGGCAGTTAGCACGTGCGGCTCTGTGATTAAATAACAAAGGCTACCACCTCTAATAGCAGTATTATTGTAATCTTACTTTCTCGATAGAAACAGAAAGCGCTATAAACTACGATATGGACGTCTCAACTTGGACCGACAACGACGTCACGAGTCGCATATACACGTACACACAGACATCGGTCTCGCCGGCGAGGCCGAAGGGTCGTACGCAAGCGACCTCGACATGCATCCCCTCGCTGAGTTTCTTGCCGGCTCTTCTAAGTGGGGGCGCGTTGTGAACCGGTGGTAAACTCATATTCGCTAAGCGGCAGCCCAAGCCGAGACCGTGCCTCCCTGAGGTGCCCTTGTGCTAGTCGCTACCCAAACCCTTCTTGGCTTGGCTTGAGCGCTTTAAGCGCCCGCCCTCTTGTCCGGTGAAGCTGTCATGGCCATCTGCGGCCAACAGTACGGCTACAAAAAAAAAGTCTCAACCTGGTAGCATCGTAAGATTATAATAATATTGCTTTTAGTGATGGTAGGGTGATATTGACCAATCACAGCGCCGCATTCAGTACTAAGTGGTCTGTCAACTCTTGTTTGTGAATATGGGTGTAAGTGTTTGTGGTTATAGTTTAATATAGAACCTGCAGTTGTAACTGGGTTCTATCTTCTTAGGTTTATTGTGTAATTCATTAAACATTTCTAATTTATTTATTTACTTGTAAATATCGGTCTGTGTATCAATGTTCTTGTTATCAACCTCTGTAGAGAATAAAATCGCTAAATCCCGTCTGTCTTCTTGCTTGCTTACTCGTTCTAGACTACATAGATTTCGATGCGGTATACTCCATAATTTAGAGAATTTCTTGTAGCACAACTTACAGGACCGCTTGTCTGCGTGAGTTCGGACAATTATACCTAGCTGTTTGTTTAACAATATTCGAATGCTGCTGTGTATACTGCAGAATTAGGAATCATGATGCCCCTTCTGCTGCTGAGGCATAATGACAATAATACCAGCCCTTGTTTATGTCCCACTGTTGGACACGGGCTTCCCCTCATAGTGAGGGGAGTACTGCTGACGAATGCATAGGCAAAACCTGAGTGCACAACAATAGACAGTGGCGTGCAGACGTCTTATTAAATTATTTCTTTCCAACCCCCAACTAAATTTGAAAGGATGTATTCTTTAACAGGAAACGTACGATATGGTGTGTTACACTAATAATCATAAATATAATAATACTTCCGAAAGGAATTATTTAAATTTTCGTAACCGCAACAAAACCCTTTCTGAGATTTAGAAGAAACCACATTGAATTAATAGACGGACGCGAATAGCGAATTTGTTTCTTAGAGCCGGTGCACATATGGTGGAGCGCAACGTGATCAATTAAGAGCATCGAAGCGACTACATGCGAAAGGATTTTGGATATTATTTCAATGAGCACAATGTTGATAATAGTTTGACAGTGAAAAATGCTCTGCGCTTCGCCCCATCATATGTGCGCCAGCCCTTACTATCTAGAGGAGACGGACAGATGCTTTCTGTAATATTGGAGTTATAAGAGCAAAAGTGATGTGATGCAAATATTCAATTTCAACCTTATATGTTTAACCATTAGGTATGAAATGCTTTATGTTTGCTTCAATTCATTTTAGCCTTTATGATTGTTTACTGTATTATTATCATAATTCTGCTTCTCCATTCCACTGGTATGTACTAATACTGATCTAAGTATTTTTGTAATAAATGATCAATAAGTGTTCGTTATTTTGTACATAAATAAATCGTGTAATGTTAATATTGTCTTTTATTTTAATAACTCAGAAAAAAAGTATATTTTTCGTTAAAATCCGGCACGAAGGACCACCTGTTGGCACAATACTACGCCGGTCGTAATACCGCCCATCACTAGGCGGCGCTCGCGCATAGACATACCTTTCGCACTGCGAGACAGCAAAGGTGTCCTAAAATAAGTGTTTTGTGCCCTCTATTGCCCTAGTACTTCTGTTAAAATTTTTAAGAACTCGCACTGCGCGATCGTGCTTTCTCGCGCTCCATCAAGTGGGATGCTTTGAAATTCCGTCTGGAGCTGCCTCATTCAGCCGGTATAACTATTAGGAAATTAATTTTGTGTAAATATTCCTAACAGTTCGATCGCGGAAGCCAGTAGGACAGACGGGAATTTTGACAGAAAAAAAATTCCCGTTTGTCCGATAATCGGACTACCAATCGAATTACGAGGAATAAACCGTTTTGAAAGACTCTTTCCAAGCTACGTCTATACGGTCGAAGCTTTCCTACGATCTGTCGATTCTTATATTTGGCGTGAGCTTCGCTAGAAATTAAATGAAATCGTTTATTATGTAGGCAAAAATAGCACTTTCGAATTGTCAATTTTTATAAAATAACCACCGGATCACAACGCGGCCTCAACTGAGAAGATCCGCCAAGAAACTCAGTAGGCTTGTCATTTTTTCAGCCATCACTCCCTCAAACATATTAGAGGGAAGGGAGTGACCCGCCACACGCATATACTTTGAGTGCGCGTTAGAACTTCGTGAAGGCACTAGGCTGTCTCGATCGCTTGCTAATTGAAAGATTTACTGTTAACTCAAAAGCATTCATATAAAATTCCAGAAACTAAAATCTACTCTTAAATCAGTTTTGGCTCGGCTCACATGTTACATTATAAAGAAGGTACCCTAGCAGTGGAATAAATCAATTGAAACTGAAAGATAGTCACAACTACAATTTCATCCGCAGTTAAACCTGCATCACGTAAGAGAGCTATCTGAAGATCTTTTTTTTCTAGTCCCTTCAGAATCATCTTCATCAGCCGGAAGATATCCACTACGGAACATAGGCCTCCCCCTTTGAACGCAACAATGAACGACAATTGGCTATTTGCATCTACCGGTTACGTGCGACGCGCACAATGTCGCCTGTCCACCTAGTGGGAGGCCTGCCTACGCTACCTTTTCTGGTTCATGGTCGCCACTCGAGAACCTTTCTTCCCCATCGGTTATCGATTCTTCGACCGATGTGGCCTGCCCACTGCCACTTCAACTTGCGGATTCTGAGAGCTATGTCGGTGATTAGTTCTTTAGCTTCTAAATCCGGAGTTTATCGCGCAAAGAAACTCCGAGCATAGCTCTCTCCATAGCTCGTTGTAAGACGCTGAGATTCTCTAAAATGCCAGCAGTCCTCCCTATACATAATCTGTATATTATTATCATGAATAATGAGCAAACAATTCAACTTGCTCATAGGAAATTACTAGGTTATATCCTCTTTGGAATCAGTAGGTGTACGATCTTCTTGCATGTCAATCAAAACCGTTTATTCTCTGAAGAAATTAATCGACTTCTATTTTCAGATCACTGTCAGAAAATTTCGGCCAAAATGAATAGCAAATTGTCGAATCCCACAAAAACAATGTAGGCCATATATTTTAACAAAGCAACAAAAATTTTCGTGTTCTAATTATTATAATTTGTAATAGTATAATTATACGTGTCGAAGAAATAAATTACTGTGATAATACAAGATGTTAGGTGCGCCGTTGCGACGATGCAATCAGATCAAACTCAAGAACTACGGGGCTTTCCCGATCAACGGCAACATCGGACAGATAATTGCAAGCATTGGTATGTTGACATATTTATTAATTACATGAAGTATTCACCGTAAGAAACGGATAGAAACCATCAACCTCATAGTCAACCTCTTGATCTAAAGGACCAAAAATCTGCTAATCAAAGTCCCGGTTTGGTCATCTTTATCATCCAACCACAGATCCACGGACTTGCCAAGGACATACTCTTCGGATGTGCTCCTGGCACTGAAGGGCTCTCGAATGTTTTTGAGATTAGCTTAATTTTTGCCAAGACAGTGTATATGTATTGTTGAGTTTTAGTTCAAGAGTGTTGTAGCTGCGGAAAGTACCTACTGGGCGGAAAGTACTTACTGGGCGGAAAGCGGCAATACAATACAGAAATTCTGTCCATACCTAACTATCAGAGAATCCTGCGAGTTCTTCTTTTATGAAATTATGGCTTCCATCATTTATCGATGAATCCTGCACGTTATTTAGGCTTACTAGGCCTACATACTAGGCTTACAGAAAGTTGTTTTTGTCTTCCAGTCATCCGCATGAACTATTCCAAAGGCAAGGATATATGTTGCAAAGATATAGCGCAGACCGCAGGCAATAGGGTGGAGCCCTGGCCGAAGCCGGATCCTCCGCCGCCGGCCTGGCGCGCCGAGTGCCCCAAAGACCCGCAGCCTCCGAACTATGATCCGTACAGAATAAAGGTGCCTGATGTGGTGGTCCCGCCCTTGCCCCCCAGTAACGCCAAGGTATGTATCAGATACCATCTGGATAAGTGGACTTAGATTCGCCCATAAACAAATAGAAATAGGAACCGTAAATCTCGATGTCGGTCGGCTCGATTCAGTAATTTGGTGAGATATTACGAAAATCCACAGGAACTTGAATACTGGACAGAATTTGAAACCTCTGGATATATTCCTCGTTATTAGAAGGCAATATCTTGTGTTAGGATGTTCCAAGTCCGTGCAATTTCTATTTGTATGTGGCGCGAGTTTACCACTCGTACTGTTTGCTATAGCTATCACCAATCAAATCCTTGCGACATTACGGTGTTTCGGTAGTGCGTTTGACGAAATCAGAGCCCGACGTCGTGCAATTAAGTATCTAATGAAACCCAGCTTGTGCTTTCTTCATCAGTGGATCGGCGTGCTGCTCACCAGCACCGGAACCCAGGGCCCGGACTCCGGCGGCTTCCAGCAACAACAGCACCAGCAGCAAGGATACCAGGCCCCGCAGCAGACCGAGATGGAAGAGGAAAATAAAGACGAAAGCATTATGGGCTTACTGAAAGGTTTCTTCGACAAGCTCAGAGGCAAGACCGGGAAAGGAGAGAATGAGGCCTCGATGAAAGACATCCGAGCCGATCAGTCGCTATACTTATACGTGAGAAACTAGCCGCGAAGGCATAACACCGAAGGTACAGAACGTCAAAATGCAGTAATCTTTCCGTACAATCGCTGGAATTTCGTCCAACGCACTAAAAACGCCGACAAAATAATTTCCGAGTGAATAGCATACCTTTTTTGGCAGGAAATACCAGATGAAGACGCGAGGGACCTGTTCAGGGGGCCGGAGATTAATTTCGCATATGGTAGCAATCCTATACAGGACATGTTTCACAATTCTCCCATAATCCATCCGGACTACTGGAAAAATAAGCCGGAAAAGAAATTGAACGAGGTTACGAAAGACGAGCTACCAAAGTTGGGGTACCACGGGAGGAATAAGTACAAGTACGCTTTCCACGAGCCATGGCGGCCTCTGGACCGCTTGGGTCTGCTTGAGCAGGCGGAGAAGGAGGAGATGGTTGTGGAAGACGACTCTGCAGCTGTGAAATCTGAATAGTATTGTTTCGATTATGGTGGCTCTGATTTCGGAAGGCTAAATTCAATGTGTTTATTAAAATGTCGCATGATTTGATTAAATAAGTATTTTATAATTGAAGTTTTATTATTATGGTAGAGTATGATGCGCATGGCATTTTATTCATTTCATAAGCTGGCCAAACTGTCGTGGTTGTTAGGCTGTCGACTGTGGATCATACTTCCAAAAATAGTTAAGGAAATGTCGTGTGGAATCTTGGAATTCACGAAAGTATACCAGCTTTTGAAAGACTGCTGCTGGAGGCTTAGCACGATGTGCAAATCTTGACAGGTTAGTGTGAGTATGACGTCACTGTGACGTACTATTTCACATTTTTGTACCCATTAGAGAATGACCTTTCGGTGTTGAAAACTATGTTATACTCCACACCGAATTCTCAAGATTACAAGTCGTGCTAAGCCTGCTGGAAGAATGGTGATGGGCTCCACTATCTGATATATTATGGTGTGTGATGACCTGTGATCTTTGTGGAGATCCACTTGTTGAAACCTAGTCCACGAGTCACCTTAAAAGGTGTCCGTCAGGATGACCGGACCACAGCACGGATTCACGTGAAACTTTACCAAGATTTAGTACCTATTTTGTACTATTTTGTACCTATGTTTAAATATTTTGTACCTCATTAATAACAAAGTTATCTAATAAATAAAGTGGGAAGCCATTCTGACGTCAGGATGGCTTCCCACTTTTTACTTTGGGTACTTACGGTTCATATATTGCTGATATCTTTGCATAATAATTTAGTACCTTTTTTGTACCTACGATAAATATATAAATACTTAATGTATTCCATTTAAAAATTACTTTTATTTCATTATAAACAATTATATATGGAGCATCATTCATCTGACATATTATATTTCACAAACCATGTAGTCCCCTTTCCTGCATCCAGGCAGAGGAGTAAAACCCATACATTTGTTAGTTCTAGCATTGACGATAAGAACTTCTGCCACCTGTTTCTCTAGAGTTTGGGACGGATGCGTGGACGGCCGCGGGGCGCGTAAGCGACCGGTTGTGTATGTGTCGCGCCATTTACCGCAGCTGAAAAACACTGTTCTCAGATTGATCGCAAGGCGCTGGCTATAGTGTTTTATTTAGAAAAGTTGCACCAATATTTATATGGGTGACGTTTTACATCGCGTACCTACCACACACCGTTGGTGACTATTTTTGGGCTTAAGCAGGGCGTTCCGTCAATGGCTGCGACTCAGTTACAGCGGTGGGCTATTAAATTATCAGCACATACATACGACATAGAATATGTAAAGTCAAAAGAAAATAGAGCAGATGGGTTATCAAGAATGCCAGCTTTGACTAAAACTACACAAAGCATTTGCGTTCCGGAACAATCTTATTTCCATTTTGCGCAAAGTGCCATGTTACTAGATTATAATGATATAAAACAAAAAACAAGCTGTGATCAGTTATTAGGCAGAGTATTAAAATACATACGGGACGAATGGCCCACTGAGAATGAAATAATGTCTCTTCGGCCTTACTTCAATCGCAGGAAAGAACTGTATGAAGAAATAGGTGGTGTGATGTGGGGCCATAGAGTGGTTGTGCCAGAAGCTTGTAGATATAAAGAAACCTTTCGCTAGGAGCTACGTGTGGTGGCCAGGTATTGACGAAGCTATCGAAATCTGTCGAGATTGTCGGATCTGTATTGCAGAGTGAAGCGCCGCCCCGGCAATGCCCAGCATATGCCCTGTATCTGGCCATGGCCAGATAAACCCTGGGCTCGCATACACATGGATTTTTTGGGCCCTATCGAGGGACGAACATTTTTGGTCATTATCGATGCATAACGATGAACTCGATATAGTAGGCATACTTTGAAATTTTGACGACCCCTTTCGACCTCCATTCAAAATATTTTATTGTTTTTTTCCCTAGTAATATGTTTTAAATTAATTTCCTGAAGTTTGCAAGCATATGAGAATGTGCCCTTTACAGATCGTATAAGATTATATTCTATATTGCTAGAATTATATAATATATTCTGTATAAAATGCTATTCTATAATTAATAATGTTTAATTTATATACTTTTAATTTTTTTTTATTTACGTATGTACTTTAATTTATAAAAAACTAGCTGTCCCGTGCAGCTCCGCCCGCCTAATTAACTAGTTTCCTGTGCAACTTTTTTAATTTTTTTTTCGTAAGAACCTTCGTCTGATAATAATGTAATGTGGGTGTCTTCAAGGGAGTAAATATCATGTTAATAAGTTTTCGATCAGGTGGGATTGCAGCCAAGCTAGAGCTTATGACTACAAAAAAGACTTGCCGCCGTATTTGATGGACGTCTAAGACCCACACTCAAAATTTCGTAGCAACTCGGAAGTGCAAAACTTACCAAAAGTACTTAGGGCCAATTTAATAGATCACATTTCATATCTGTCAGTTTCTTTTGTCATTATTACAATAAATATGTATGACGGGCCTGTTGGTCTAGCGGTCAGACACCCTGCTCGCTACCCGATAGGTCGTGGGTTCGATTGCCACCAAGTGTCTGGATGTTATTATGTATTTAAGTATGTATTGACAAAAAAAGTATATAAGCATTAGTATCACTTGTCTGATTTCCATAGTACAGACTCTGCCTAGTTTGGTATCTGATGACCGTGTGTGGATTGTCCCAGAATATTATATTATTATATGTAATCGAAATTGAAAAAAGTTAAGAAATTGTACAGTACTAACTTCACATTGTCCGCCGTTACGATGTTACGTTGTTAAATTTTGATGAATGATGAAGTTTCAAATGTGATCTATTAAATTTCATCACAGAGGGTCGAATGTAGCACATGATTGTTACTGTATGAATGTGAGCCGTGATGGAGAATTATGAAACGCTAAGCGGGGTCGGAATACCCTAAAGAAAATACTGAATACTTGCTCTGATTTGCAGGATAGGGGACTACATGTTACATTATAATATGTCAGACAAATGTCAGATGAATGATGCTCCATATATAATTGTTTATAATGAAATAAAAGTAATTTTTAAATGGAATACATTAAGTATTTATATACACACATCAAAAGTGTCTAGGGATCAAGCATTTTTAAGCGGATTTCTTGAGATTGAGATGTGGCTTTGTAATAAATTTATGATTTTATAAATTTATATGGATCCTTTTTGGTGCATTTCATAATTTGAATCAGGAACTGTGAATCAAATTCGAGTAAAAGATGAAAATCAGCTGTCAATATTTTCCCTATAAAAACATACAACGCATTGAAGACATTATTAGTGCTACTGTTTCCCTACTACTGATTAAAACCAACGTTATTATGGAGCGGCGACGTCATTTAAGCAGGGAAGAAATGCTCAGAGCCGTGGGAATGATAGAAGCTGGTTCCCGGCAACGTACTGTGGCTTTAGCTCTGAATACAAGTCAGAGTGTTATCAGTCGACTTTGGACACGTTACCGAAGCACTGGTACCGTGGCTGAGCGCCATGGAGGACGGTATCGCTGCACCACACGGAGACAAGACCGATATATTCAAATCTTAACTCGAAGAGCTCCAACAATAACTGCCATGATGTTAGCCGTGAGGCTTCATCACTCTTCAGGGAACTTAATTAGCGACCAAACAGTCAGAAACCGCTTGCATGAAGTGAACCTTCATTCCCGAAGACCGCTACGGGTACCACCTATAGCAATGCACAATCGTAGGATTCGATATCAATGGGCTCTTGAACACAGAAATTGGGCAGAAGAACAATGGCGTTTCGTGTGCTTTTCTGATGAGTCTCGTTTTGGTATGAGACCGGATACAAGACGTATACGACACTGGAGAACCCCTGGACGCCAACAGCGATTAAAATCCTGCCAGGAAGTCCATCCTTATAGTGGTGGAACCATCATGGTATGGGCGGGTATTTGGATCGGCGGAAGAACTGAGTTGATTTGGATCAGAGGCAACCTCAACGCTCAAATTTATGCTGAGACGATTGTATCAGACGTCATCGTTCCTCTACAAGTGCAAATCGGTCCCTTATTTCAGTTAATGCATGATAATGCACGACCGCACACCGCAAGAGTTGTAAGACAGACTCTCGCCGCAGCTAACATCAATGTCCTGCCCTGGCCTGCTCAGTCGCCAGACTTGAACCCGATTGAGCATGCATGGGATATGCTACAGAGAAGAGCTCTGCCGAATATGGAGGGTATCCAGTCGCAAGAAGACCTTTTTTTGTTGTTGCAACGAACATGGGCGGCCATTCCACAGCGTGATTTGGATGAACTCATTTTGAGTATGCCAAACCGATGTTCTTGTGTTGTTAGTGTTCGCGGTAGAAACACGGATTATTAATTGTTTAAGTTACCCAATAAAATTTTAAAGAAAACTGTTATTTCAGTCTTTTTTTCGAACTTTTGTGTTAGTGGTTCAAATGTCAAAAATCCCTTTATTAGGAAAATGGCAAATTTCTTTATTAATGCAAAGGTGACTTGGTTTATCGTTACTGTGACAAACGAAAACACTTTATTTGATGAATCCTTAAAGAAAATTTTAATTAATATCAATCAGGAGAAAAGTTATTGCAAAAATATATGTTGATCCCTAGACACTTTTGATGTGTGTATTTATCGTAGGTACAAAAAAGGTACTAAATTATTATGCAAAGATTTCAGCAATATATGAACCGTAAGTACCCAAAGTAAAAAGTGGGAAGCCATCCTGACGTCAGAATGGCTTCCCACTTTATTTATTAAATAACTTTGTTATTACTGAGGTACAAAATATTTAAACATAGGTACAAAATAGTACAAAATAGGTACTAAATCTTGGTAAAGTTTCACGTGAATCCGTGCTGTGGTCCGGTCATCCTGACGGACACCCTTAAAAGCACACCAGAGTAACATGATTTTTGTGTAGAAAATGAGGTTTCGTTGTTGAAAACTACGTCGCACTTCACACCGATCTATCAAGATTTGCAGGCCGCGCTAGGCTTGCAGTTTCGTAAGAAAATCTGCTTCCAAACTGGAGTTCGTATTGTTCGCAGTAGTCGAATATGGCTTTGAGGCTACTAAATTGGATTTAATATTATTCAATATACCTACACATCTTTTCTCATCGTTGCCTGCGAGTCAAAGGGGTTACACAACTATAGATTGTTGGCTCTGAATACGTACCAACTTCAATACTATCGATGGTATTATAGATTGCTATAAGTTTGTGTTTTATCGTCATCATTTCTAAAATCACAATATTCAGTATCTTCAGAAAGCATTGAGTACAGAGCTCCATCAGGACCTCATCACAGTCTGAGAGTTTGTAAATTCGTTCCCTTTGAGACCCCAAAAAGGTATCAAGGAGTATACTATTCACCATATTATACTGGTAACTTTGGTGTCAGGGTGTCTAGTACGGGTTCTGATAGTTTACGAGCTCGACCAAACTTTCCGTTTTCTTCCGTACATTTTACTAGCTTTTGATAGTTACCGCTAGGGGCGCTGGTTCGAAATGTATGGAGAGCTGACAGTTTGATTGGGCTCGTAAACTATCGGAACCTGTACTTGACCCCTAGGGGAATGAAGAGGTGAATTCACAAACAATTGCATTGTTGTAATTGAATTGCAGCCAATGTTAGACTGCACTAAGATAAAGGGTCCATGCTCCGTGATACCGCCTCCGAAGCCGCCGCCATGCCAGCCACCGCCTCCGAAACCATTCCCATGGATTTATGTCTTTGCCCTAGTGGCGTTTCTAAGCACTTTTGGTGTGGTGAGTATACTGTTTTTAAGAACTTATAAGCACTGCAGGTTGTTGCCTGATGGTAAGCGACACGCTGCCCACCGACGGCTGCACTGCATAGAAGCTTGTGACCTGCAGGGATAATGCGTATCTTTAGCTACCTAAGTGAATATCAAGCTTCAGTTGTCCACCGAACTTTGATGTCAAATGAAAGTGTTTTAGTATGGTATTTATTGGTCACTCAAGTTAGGCGATACCGAATGAATCATCATTCATTCAGTCGAAACACAACCACTGCTGAACAAACTAAAGGCTTCCCCCTTAGAAGCCAAGGGTTTCCATAATCCCCATGCTTGGCAGGTGTCTTGGGGATCGCAGTATAGGTGGTAGGTCTTCTTATCTTTCCCTTAATCGCCTCTTACGGACACGCAACGGGAAGAGATGGGAGGGTGCTGTACCCACATACCGCGGGGGCATGAATCATTTGACATTTATGGTCACTTTGCAGCACAGCAATGTTCATCCATTGCTGGTTTCCGGCATAATATCTCACTGAAGACTGCGGTGCGATTTACACTTGTGTGCCCACGCAATTACTGTAAATTTTTTATCATTTCAGATTTACAAAATATATCTATACAAAGAGCTTCAAGACAAATTGGGAGAATACAATCCTATATGTAAGTGAAGCTGTTTGTTTTAATGCTTTTATAAATATTGGCGTAGTCTACACTATTACTCATTAATTAGTTTAGGTAGGTTGAATTCGTGATACTTTAATATCGTAAATGTCTATTATAGTTCCACTCCATTCAATTGATGCCTGAAAGAGATGAGTGATCACATTTCTTTCTCTTTTTATTATTGCTCAGGAAAAATCAAACTATACTAAAAGTTATACTACATACATATGTATGTTTAGGGCGTCCTCGTCGCAAGGTGAAGAGGCCCTACCACGACAGGGACCTGCCAGCGTGCGTGCAGTACCTGATAGTGGGTGCCGGCGCCGCGGGCTGGGCGGCTTACAGAGCCATCATGGAGCATGACAAAACAGCCAAGGTACCACAAGCTTATTATAAAACTGCGTAAAATTGGTGGGCTTAAAGAGCGTCTATAATAGCAGGTTATGTAATACATGTGTTCGCCGGATGCTCTCTGAACCAAATCTAGATCTTTCTGAAGAAGATTATCTTTCGACATGAATACTTCAAGATTCGTCTTAATAGGCAAATATAATAAGACTGATCACTTACCCGCTTACGTCACATGATGCTAGGTACTGCTTTATACTTCTGTCTATGGCTTTATAAGTTTTGATGACCAAGCGACAGATGTCACATTTATTTTTAAAAGATCTTCCTTTTGAAAAGATACCTACCCATGAAGGGGCCAAGAGGTGCGGAGCGAAGTTATATGGTATTCCTATCTAGTATCTACTGAAAACACTCCTAATGCCTTCTGCCCGAACTTCTAAGCAAAGGTGCAACTATAACTGTGTTTTTTTATGGTTGGTTATTTTGGGCCAAGCCCTTTGGAATATACGGAGGTTATGGCGCTAACTTCTCGATGTGAGTCACGACTATTTATAAAGGTGGGCCGAGCACTGACCCCTGGGGCATACTGCATACCACTGATGTACTTAATGGGCTAATGTTAATTGTTACTCGTTGCTGCCTTGACAATTATCATATTCACAAAGTCTACTCATCGCGAATAATGTAAATCCTTTCTCCATCCATACCATACCCATGGAACGTTATGAGATTTGTATATGTTACCATATGTTTGATTCTCTCGTTTAGGTGTTCTTCATATCCAAGGAAGACGTTCTGCCGTACCGCAGGGCGCCGATGTCGAAGCACATGTGGTGGAATCCGGAGCCGCCTGAAATCCAGAACCTTCACTATGTCGAAGACGGAAGGAGGAAAACGTTAGTATACAATATTATAGCTTAAACAACAATGCTGACACCATAGTTCGTCCCTATTGCTACTAGTACACAGTGACTCCGTATTTATTTCCATGTGTTGTTTAGGAACTAGTGCGCTTCCATCTGAAGTTGTATGAACACTTACCATGGAGTAGAATTGTGGTCGAGGTGCTGCTTATGTGGTGTAGGCAATATACAACCTGTAACATAATAAGCGCACTACTTGAAAGTAGTTCGATAAAAGTCAATTGCTCTTGTTAAAAAAAATGACTTACCTAAATTATAAACACCAAGTCCAACAGTATAAAAAGAAGACGATAACTAAGCATATTATACCTACTCTTTACCAAAAGCCATGAAAATGTGCAGAAAGAGCACTAAAAACAAAATCTACTCAGATTTGTTGATGATCAATGACTAGCATCACGCCACTGAGCTCCGAATTTTCTCATTGAGGGTGCGTTGTGATCCCTTAAACCTGAAGTGCTACAATCGCTCGTTCTCTTGTCTAATGGAGCTGACATGGCCAGCTGCGGCCAACAGCGACCTTCATCACCAAAAACCGCATCTAATTGCGTTTACTAGGACCAGAGATATAGGATTTACATAGATAACGCAAGTGCATGTACTTCGCGTGTACGAACCTCGGCGAAACGTCGAGGTTGGTCTCCGCTAACTTACAGTCCACGCGCGTCTGTTATTGCTGCCTTGCAGCCGGTCGGCCGCAAAAACTAAAAAAAATCGGCGGGACATCGGCGGCATCGGTGTCTTTGAATCAGTTTGGATTTCCCGTCTCTGAATTTCGGCCGTGAGGTCACAGAAAGTGTTAAAAAGTTGGCACGCTTGGTTTCAATACAAATCGTGATACTTGCGTTATATATGTAAATCTATATCTGTGACTAGGACCACCTACCCGGATGGTTCCTAGCTCATGAAACCTACCAAGGTCTCATGTGCAAGGAACCGTCAGGGTAGGTGCCAACGCAGTGCCAGATATTCTGCCACCAAGCAGCGGTGTGTAAACATTGTTGTCTTTCAATGTGAAGGGCACTTTAGCTGATGAAATTACCGGACACAAAATACTTAATATCTAATGTCTTAAGCCGACCGCATTGGGCTATTGATTCTTCTGGTGTTGCTAGCGTCTGTAGGCTGCGATGGCTGCTTACCATCAAATGGTCCGCGTGCTTGCTAGCCACTTTGATCGTATAAAAAACCGGTCGTCGCCGGTTTGCGGTATACTATACATATAAATATAATATACAAATAAATTTTGGTGTCTATATCACTTAGTGTGAGGTCGCCCGCCTATTAGTGCCTGTATCGCGCAGCTTGTACGAGGAGAACTGCTCGAAGTTCCTGGACCCGGTGAAGTTCTACCGCCAGAAGGGTGGGCCGGCGCTTTCCATCGCGACGGGCTGGTGCGTGCTACGTGTGGACGCTGATGAGCACGTGGCCTACGTGCGGACCATGTGTGGCGAGCAGCCCATCTACTACGAGCGATGTCTGCTCGCGCCCGGTACGTTCCACTGTCCTAGGTGGTAGCACGAGCACGTGGCCTACGTGCGGACCATGTGTGGCGAGCAGCCCATCTACTACGAGCGATGTCTGCTCGCGCCCGGTACGTTCCACTGTCCTAGGTGGTAGCACGAGCACGTGGCCTACGTGCGGACCATGTGTGGCGAGCAGCCCATCTACTACGAGCGATGTCTGCTCGCGCCCGGTACGTTCCACTGTCCTAGGTGGTAGCACGAGCACGTGGCCTACGTGCGGACCATGTGTGGCGAGCAGCCCATCTACTACGAGCGATGTCTGCTAGCGCCCGGTACGTTCCACTGTCCTAGGTGGTAGCACGAGCACGTGGCCTACGTGCGGACCATGTGTGGCGAGCAGCCCATCTACTACGAGCGATGTCTGCTCGCGCCCGGTACGTTCCACTGTCCTAGGTGGTAGCACGAGCACGTGGCCTACGTGCGGACCATGTGTGGCGAGCAGCCCATCTACTACGAGCGATGTCTGCTAGCGCCCGGTACGTTCCACTGTCCTAGGTGGTAGCACGATCACGTGGCCTACGTGCGGACCATGTGTGGCGAGCAGCCCATCTACTACGAGCGATGTCTGCTCGCGCCCGGTACGTTCCACTGTCCTAGGTGGTAGCACGAGCACGTGGCCTACGTGCGGACCATGTGTGGCGAGCAGCCCATCTACTACGAGCGATGTCTGCTAGCGCCCGGTACGTTCCACTGTCCTAGGTGGTAGCACGATCACGTGGCCTACGTGCGGACCATGTGTGGCGAGCAGCCCATCTCCTACGAGCGCTGTCTGCTCGCGCCCTGTACGTTCCCCTTTTTCCTCATCATCACCAGCCGGAAGACGTCTACTGCTGAACATAGACCCCCCCCCCCTTTGAACGCCACAATGAACGACAATTGGCTATTTGCATCTACCGGTTAACTGCGACGCGCACAATGTCTTCTGTCCACCTAGTGGGAGGCCTGCCTACGCTGCGTCTGTCGTTTGTAGTGGTTCGTGGTCGCCACTCGAGAACCTTTCTTCCCCATCGGTTATCGGTTCTTCAAGCGATGTGGCCTCCCATTGCCACTTCAACTTGCATATTCTGAGAGCTATGTCGATCTTGGCTCTTCGGCGACTCTCCTCATTACGGATTCTGTCGAACTATGAGCTGTGCCACGAACCGGAAAACGAAGCGTAGGACGCCACACCAGGTGGAACAACGATATACGGAAAGCAGTAGGCAGGGATTGGATGAGGAGAGCCGAAGACCGCGCTCAAAGGTGTATATTGACAAGGCCTATGTCCAGCAGTGGACTAATGAAGACTGACTATGATGACTTAGTAACGGCAATGTTGGTAAGATGTTTTACCATTCGCTTTTTTGGCCTATCCCTATCACGTTTAAGGGTTCTGCATTTCATCTGGATCGTAGCTGACTGACTTGACAGTTGACACTCACAGCGTCTCCTATTTCCTTTCCAGGATCCAAAGCGAAGACCTTGGACATATTCAAGTGTGCACCGAAACCGGTGCGCGACAGGGTCACCACGTTTCGCACCATCAGGGACCTGGAGATCGCGTACAGGAAGGTGAAGGCGGCCAAGCATGTGGTGATCATCGGTGCTGGGACGCTGGGCAGCGAGCTCGCCTGGTACTTGGGACGAATGAGTGAGTAATATAAATAAAACAATATTCTGAGAAGAAGTGAAGGTTTATATACAAACAAAAACTAAGCATGGTCCATGAACAAAACTCGCGGACGCAGGGCCTACACCGCGTCGTCGCCCGCCTAGGGGTTGCATTTAGTAGGGACCTCCACAGCCCATGTGCTTCCGCGTCCCACAACCCCCATTTAATGCGTGGGATATCACGTCACATTTGTGGCTCACCGCCTTCCCCCTGATATGGTTGAGGGGAGTGATGGCTGCTATTCGACTCAACTCGTGCGCAGGTGCTGCGTGGGGGGACTGGTACGGCCGCTGTCCTTATTTATTTTTCTTTTGCAGTCTAGCGGCAAAATTGCACTTGAGCTTGTAAATTAATCTTCATGATGTGTATTTAACTCAAACGACTTGTTGGCTCGACCTAATAACTAATGTTGCAACAAAGGGACAGATTTTAAAAGCGTTTTTACTATTGTCCACTTAGATAAGGAAGTGGAGCGGCCGCCAGGGGAGGACCCGATCACATTCGTCCATATGTATAAAGACAAAGGCATTTTGGCGGGCATCATACCGGAGTACCTTGGCGAGTGGGCAGCAGAGAAGATCAAGTGCGAAGGGGTCACGCTCATGCCTAAAAGTAAGTACCAGCCCTTGTTTATGTCCCACTGTTGGGCATGGGCCACCGCTCACCGCTGAAGGGGCTTCTTAATTTTTAACAAGGACAACTAAGTACTGGAACAGTTTGCTTGCGTCGGTTTTCCCATCCGATTATAATATGGGTGTCTTCAAGGCATAGGTAAATAGGCTATTAATTAATCTAGTGTGCTTGATGGTTTGAAAATCGTAAGGAGAAAGACCCAATCGAATCCAAAACCCCGAAGACTTTCAACTCGAACTACACAATCGCTTCCAGTGCCTAGCCGAATGCGAAACTGCGGACGAGTTAAACAATGGGTTGGTGCAAACTGTCCATGCAGTGGGGTCCAAGTTCTTTAAGACCCCACGCCGTAATAAGCCTCAGAAGCTCTCCAATCAAACCATTAAGTTAATGGAAACCCGAACTGAGATGAGACTGCAATCTTCAGCTGATATGTCGGAATATGCTGAACTCAATAGACGAATCTCGAAATCCATGCGACACGACTTGCGTTCCTATAATACAGCATGTATTAAGGACGCAATTGAGCGGAACCAAGGCTCTAAAGTGTTTGCAAAGAATTCGTCTATTGGGCAAAGCCAAGTGACCAAGCTGAAGATCGACGACGGCAGTGTCATCTCATCAAAGTCGGAGATATTGAGAGAGCTCGAGAGGTTTTACGGACAATTGTACACCTCGACACGAAAACCCATTGCCCGAACAGCTCAGGACACCAGAGCCCAACTAACCCGACACTACACTGAGGACATCCCAGACATCAGCTTGTACGAGATTAGAATGGCTCTCAAACAGCTTAAGAACAACAAGGCGCCGGGTGAAGACGGAATCACAACAGAACTTCTGAGAGCGGGTGGAAAACCGGTACTTTTAGTCCTCCAGAAGTTATTTAATTCCGTCTTACTCGAGGGTACTACGCCAGAAGCATGGCACAGGAGTGTGGTGGTTCTCTTCTCCAAAAAAGGTGATAACACTTTATTGAAGAATTATAGACCCATCTCACTCCTGAGCCATGTATACAAGCTGTTTTCGAGAGTCATTACGAACCGTCTCGAACGCAGGTTTGATGACTTCCAGCCTCCCGAACAAGCCGGGTTCCGAAAAGGCTTTAGCACCGTAGACCACATACATACGCTCCGCCAGATTATACAGAAGACCGAGGAGTATAATCAGCCATTATGTCTAGCGTTTGTGGACTACGAAAAAGCCTTCGATTCAATCGAGACCTGGGCGGTATTGCAGTCCCTCCAGCGGTGCCACATTGACTATAGGTACATCGAAGTGTTGAAGTGTTTGTACAGCAACGCCACCATGTCGATCCGACTACAGGAAGAGAGCACGAAACCAATCCCATTGCAGCGAGGTGTGAGACAGGGAGACGTTATTTCTCCGAAACTGTTCTCAAACGCATTGGAGGACGTTTTCAAGCTCTTGGACTGGTACGGATTCGGCATCAACATCAATGGCGAATACATCACTCACCTTCGTTTTGCCGACGATATAGTCATTATACGACGATATAGTTATTAGACGGGCCCGTTGGTCTAGTGGTCAGACACCCTGCCTGCTAACCGATGGGTCGTGGGTTCGATTCCCGCCAAGTGTCTGGGTGTAGTTTATCTATTTAAGTATGTATTTACAAAAAAAAAAGTATATAAGTATTAGTATCAGTTGTCCGGTTTCCATAGTACAGGCTCTGCCTAGTTTGGGATCGGATGACCGTGTGTGGATTGTCCCAAGATATTATTATTATTCCATTTATTTATTTTTTTAAACTATTCTTTACATTTTTAAATATAAATATAAAACACAATACATTTAAAAATATAAAAAACACCTTCCAACCGGCTGCGGGAACAGGGTCCTAGCAGACGGTGGTTAAGGCTCCAGAGAGAGGAACCTCCTCACAATGCGTGCCGTCTCCAAGAGCACTGCCTTCTGTATCTGGCCCTTGATCCAGCCGTCTAACGTGAGCCTCTTGAGGTGTTTATCGAGGCTCTTGGCCATTAGGCCATGGGCAGAAACGACTATAGGTACAATGATTGCCTTATCAATGTCCCACATGTCGACAACCTCGTGCGCGAGATCCAGATATTTGCATTCTTTATCTTTCTCCGCCTTCACGAGGTTCTCATCATGGGGGACAGTGACGTCTACAATCATTGCACGACGTTCGGTGCGATCTATCAGCACAATATCAGGCCTATTGGCGACAATAGTCCTGTCTGTGATGATAGATCGGTCCCAGTATAAGGTGATATGGCCATCCTCCAGAACAGGTTCTGGTACATACCTGTAGTACGGTACCTCTGACGTCACAAGGCGGTATCTCAAAGCAAGTTGCTGGTGGATTATCCTGGCCACTTGGTTGTGTCTGTGCAAGTATTCACCATTTGCGAGACGCGAACAACCGGAAATAATATGCCTGAGGGATTCACCAGGGCGATGACATGCCCGACAAATGTCGATGGTGCCAAGAAGTGCCCTCAAGATATATTTCCGGTAGTTGTTCGTCATCACAACTTCGTCCATAATTGTACAGACAAAACCTTCGGTTTCCCCAAAGAGGTCACCGAATCGTAATTATTATTATTATTATTATTATGGCAGAGTCGCTGGAGGACCTCAATACGATGCTCAGTAGCGTTTCCCAACAGGTGGGTCTTAAAATGAACATGGACAAGACGAAGATCATGTCTAATGTCCATGTTGCACCCGTACCGGTAGTTGTTGGGAACGATACACTCGAAGTTGTTGACCACTACGTATACCTAGGACAAACTGTCCAGTTAGGTCGGTCCAACTTTGACAAAGAGGTCGCCCGAAGAATCCAACTCGGATGGGCAGCGTTCGGGAAACTACGCGACGCTTCTCGTCCAAAATACCGCAGTGCCTGAAGACGAAGGTTTTTAACCAGTGTGTGTTGCCAGTGATGACATATGGTACTGAGACGTGGTCTCTAACGGCTGGCCTTTTAGAAAAGTTCAGAGTCACACAACGAGCCATGGAGAGAGCTATGCTCGGAGTTTCTTTGCGCGACAGAATCCGAAATGTGGAGATTCGCCGAAGAACTAAGGTCACCGACATAGCTCTCAGAATCTGCAAGTTGAAGTGGCAATGGGCAGGCCACATCGCTCGAAGAACCGATAACCGTTGGGGAAGAAAGGTTCTCGAGTGGCGACCACGAACCGGAAGACGCAGCGTTGGCAGGCCTCCCACTAGGTGGACAGACGACATTGTGCGCGTCGCAGGTAACCGGTGGATGCAAATAGCCAATTGTCGTTCATTGTGGCGTTCTAAGGGGGAGGCCTATGTTCAGCAGTGGACGTCTTCCGGCTGATGATGATGATGATGATGAAGGAGAAAGAAATGACAAAGTAGTCTGTTTTTATAATTCTTCTGCTTCTCGCAGCTCAAGTGTACGACGCATTCGAGTCGGCGGACGGCCGGCTGGAGCTGACACTGTCTAACGGGACGTCGCTCATTACGGACTACGTAAATACAATCATTCAATGACCGCTTTTAAATAAATGAATAAATGAAGAAGAGAAGAAGAAGAAAAAACATTTATTAGACACACAAGTAACACACACAAGGGACCACTAGATACAAACATAATAATTAAATTTAAAGGTGACAAACAGTATAAATAACTAGATGTAAGACACACTTAGCAATAGTAGCAGTCTCGGTGTGTATAATGTGTCTCTAAAAGGCAACAGCTCAGCTAAATGCCGCATATAATATGCAGCGCTGATTTTCAGCTGAAGCCTTAGGTGGCTTACTAGTCAAAATATTAAATACACAATAAAAAAATTGTCCACAGTAAGTACCTTGTAAAAAGTAAACAAATTTATAGACAACACCAAACAGTACCTATTAGTAATATAATTATACACGGAATAATAAATATTTAATTATGATTCATACAAGAAATAAGAATAATGTTCGTATCATATTTAATGTTAGCAGTGGGTATTTATTTCCTAATCGTCATTTTTTTTTTTTTGGCATGACCTTAGCATGTTTTATTCAGTTTAATTAGTTTTTAAGAATTCAGATTAATTTTTTTTTTTTTATGATTTTTTGCACACAATTATAAAAATATAAATAATAATAATAAGACCTAATGATACAACCAAATAAGAATTAATACCAGATGCTGGACTTCTGTTTCTCAAGAACCATCTTTTTAAAATTTTTACTGAAAGTTTTTACAGTACCAAGTAGGCGCAATGGCGGTGGTAAGTTATTCCAGCACTTAGTGGCTGCATATCTAAAACTACCCCTAAATGCAGAAGTTCTGTGTTGAGGTATGTGCAAGGCATATGCCGCTGCCCGTGTTGGATATTTGCTATATTCCGATAGCCATGCCAACTTAGAGCGCAAATACGCAGGTTTGCCCGTTTTTATAACACCAAATAGTAAAGTCGCTAGATGTAACTCCCTTCTGTACTTCATTTTAAGTATATTTGATCTATTAAGGAAAGGAGTCACATGGCTTCTAGGCGGGATATTAAAACAAAACCTCGCGCACGCATTTTGCACCCTTTGTATAAGATTCGCAGTTCTTGCCAGCAACCGTGGGCCATACGCCACATCTAAGTAATTAAATTTAGATAATATAAGGGAATCTACCAATTGTATGCGAAGTTCAACACTGAGATGATTGCGTATATTATAAAGGACTTTTAATCGATAGAAGCAGTTTCTTACAATTTCTGCTACATAACCTTCGAACCGCAACTCTTCATCCATGATCAAACCAAGGTTTCTAGCCTCTTGTACTCGCTCTATTTGTACACCATCAACGGTAATTACTGGATTACAATTACCTATTCGCATGATTTGATTTTTAGATCCACATATCATGTATTTGGTTTTACTTGGGTTAAGAAGAAGATTGTTAAGCCGCGCCCATTTACAAATACTATCTAAATCTTCATTAATCATGTCTATTGCGTTTTCGATGTCATCAGGCTTGAAGGATAAGTAAATTTGTACGTCATCGGCGTAAATGTGAAATTTACAATGTTTAATTACGCCAGCTATGTCTGCACTAAATAATATAAATAGCAAGGGACCAAGCACAGATCCTTGTGGTACTCCTCTAGTTACGCTTGTCATAGCTGAACGCGAGACGGACCCATCGCCATTGCGGATTTCCACATACTGAGCACGCTGGTCCAGATACGAATTAAACCATTTGACCGTGTCCGGCTCGAAACCGTAATATGTCAATTTTGACATAAGTAAGTCAACATTTATGGAGTCAAAAGCTCGAGAAAAATCCAATAAAACCAATATTGTACCCATACCCGTGTCTTGAGCAGCCAATATATTGTCCATAACATCCAAAATTGCTGTCGCAGTACTTCGATTTTTTCTGAATCCAGATTGGTGGTCCGGTAATATATTGTTTTCCTCGATATAATGTCTTAATTGGGATCCCACCACTTTTTCTAATATTTTAGACAGACAGGGCAGTAGACTAATTGGTCTTAACTCTTTTATTTCTGAGACATTGGCTTTCTTAGGTATTGGTCTTACTATCGCTGTTTTCCAGCATTGTGGAAATCTTGATGTTTCAATGGATCTATTAATTATGGCGGTAATTATATCAAGTGTTTTAGGAACTAACATAGATATCATATCCAGAGTTATCCCATCAGTTCCAGATGCATTAGACTTGAGTTCTTTGATAGTTTTTAAGACTGTTAAAGAATCCACAGATTTTAATCTAAACATCAATCTTTCAGAATGCCTGTGGTGTTCAAAAAAAGTTAATTGCGATATAGATATGTTAGGATCACCAGGCACATCCAGAAAATGTTGATTTATACGATCAGGGTCGACCAGATGCACTGGAATTTCTTGAGATTTAGGTGGAATAATTTTACTTTTAAGATTCTTCCATAGAAGCTTAGGATTTTTTATATTACCATTAATATGCTCTGTATAGAAGCACTTTTTTTCATTATAAAGTGCTATGATGACCATATTTTTTAAATCTTTATAGTATTGATGATGTGAGGGTGATTTTGTTTTTCTATATCTCTGAAGTGCTGCATCCCGTAAGCGCATCATGAGCCTAACATTGTCTGTAAGCCATGGCGCTGGTAGCTCTCTTACAACCCTATTTTTTACCGGTGCATGTAGATCAAAAATAACCGTAACAACCCTACTGTATTCCTCAGCAAGAACATCTACATCCTCCAATTCAGCAAGCCGGTCCCACCTAACACGGTCTATATCTATATTAAAAAGATCATTATCAATGTCCGCCATTGGCCTGTATGACAATATTCTCGGAGGGATTTTTGGTTTACGAAACTGTAGTTCACACGTAACAAATGCATGACCATTTATAGTACCTGCAGAGTCCACAGACACACTGCGCACACTGGCGTTTGTACATATAATGTCAATAAGTGTTTGACTACTATCGGTAAAATGTGTTGGGGACTTAACCACTTGACATAAGCCTACACAGGACAAAAAAGTATTAAAGGTAATTGTTTTAGAATCCATAGGGTTAAACAAGTTTATGTTAAAATCCCCCGTTAAGATAATCTGATCATATTCACTAAATGAAGCTATAGTGTCCATAATTGCATCTAAAAAAAATTGTGAATCAAGCCATGGCGGACGATATGCAGTTCCAATAATTAGCCTATTACCATTCACCTTAGTCCTTAACCACATTTGTTCTACTTGGCTAAACACAGGATGAGTACACGTACGAACATAACATAGAACCCAACCCCTCCACCACGACCGCCACGAACCTGCATTGGCCGAGGTATATGCTTCAGTCTATAATCGGGGACAGTAGGTGCTCGCCCTTCTTCATCCCGTCTCAACCAGGTCTCATTTATAGCCATAATGTCTACCTGGTGTCTGCATTGCCGCTATAAAATTATCATGGCCCGTTCCAAGTGATCCAGCATTTAAGAGTCCGACTTTAAAGAATTTGTTATGCATTGATAATGATTTTTAAATCGACATTATAAATTAAAAGACGGCCCAAAGTTAAACGTAGCTGATATCCACGTCCTGGATCCTTTAATCCAATATGCCTGAAGTATAAAACAAGACACTTTGCTCGACACCGAGACTGCTTTTCAACAATAAAATATAAGCGAATTAAACATTCATTACGTGCATTATACATACTTTGAAAACTTCTAGTTAAGCAATATTTAAAATAATATAGATAATATGATTTACTTAAAATATGAATACTACGGACATTTGAATAACTATAGTTCACCAACTTACATACACATTTACAAGACAAACATAACAAAAACAACAATATAATGCACCCTATTTTTATTATCGGGTTGCATAAATGTGATACTAATATGACAATGTACGCGTATACACACATTAGTTTTAGGTGCATGTTTAATTTATTATGAGTAAAATACACAGATCGAAAACCATAGAATATTGTTTTAAAAAAATAATTATAACATAGCTTCAACATACGATTATTAAGGGGCAGAAATGGAACTGTTTGTGGCCGTGATTGGCTGAACAGGTTCATCGCCAAAAACACTGGTAAGATCATTTTCATTACGAATATTGTACGTCTTACTTCCCTCCGCTTGTTTAACGAGAATTCGTCCTCTCCTTGTCCAAACATACTTCCAATTCATACGTTTCCGTGCCTCGCGTACTTTATATAATAGCTGGCGATTGTACTTAGTAAGCCTTTCATTAACGTAGAAGGGCCGAGACTCACTAGCCATCCTCCATAGGTACCTAATCTATACGACGAACGGGGGTAGACGAAGATATTTCTACCTCGCGCACTGAGCCGTCAGCTGAACCAGAATGCTTGTGACTACGACTGGTCACCGTAGACAGTAGCACGTTAGTTGTTAAATTTCTAGTAATTTCTTCAGCTCCAGTAGTTTTGTTGTAGGTATACACTGCTCTACCTGGGTCTATAGAATAGAATAGAATACTCTTTATTTGCACACCAAAGTAAAACATACAGAAAACTTAGAAAATAACTTAATTAGGTACAAATGGCGGTCTTATCGCTAACAGCGATTTCTTCCAGACAGTCAAAAACTTTAAAAAGAAGAAACTGAACTTTTTGGGTAGCTAGCGGTGTACATACTTTGGAATATACCTTAAATTGTACATCTTTATATACTGTATGATTCTTCTATACGTGTGTATATTTAATTCCTCCTAAACGGCGGGACCAATTTCGAAGATGTTTTTTGGGTGTATTATGTCACGCAAGAGGTGTGCCATGTCTCATAACATCATTCGTCTACCCATTTATTGTTACAATTTTGATCGTGTAAATAAAAACAGGGTTTAGATAGAACATGTTGTCCAGGTATTCGTGGCGGTGGGGGCGGAGCCTCGCGTGGACATCGCTGAGCCCTCGTTCCTGGAGCAAGACTACGAGAACGGGGGCTTCCTGGTCAACACCGAGCTGGAGGCCAGAACACATCTATACGTTGTAATACACTCATTTGTTTGTTACAATTTAGTGCCCGACTGCCCTTTTGTAGGAGTAGTACTGTTGGCCGCAGATGGCAATGACAGCTTCACCGGACAAGAGGCCCGACTGCCCCAGAGCTTCTTAGGGGGCTATGTTTTTCGAGTCTATACAACGTGTTACAAAATACCCCGTAAAAAATATAATTAATAAATATTATTATTTTCACTGATGTGCAAACCCTATTTCAGTAACATTAAAGAGTAAACTACGCAGAATGTAAATACATTTCTACCTAATTCGCGGAACGACAAAATTTTTAAAAGTCCTAACCTAACGAAACAACCTCAACGAACACTTACTTTTTCATAATAAACGTCAACAGTGCTATGTGAACATTTTGTTTGTATTTATCTTTTTACTTGATAATAAATTAAAAAAACTGATTTTAAATTAAAAACATATTTTTTTCCAACTTGTAATTTTTTTGAAGCTAGTACCTACTTGAGTATAATGACAAAAGTAGAAAAACTTTTATTAGTAGACAATTATTAGGTAAAATAGGTACGTAGCCTTTCTGTTAAATAATCTGGTTCCCTGACATGACAGCTTACTAGGGTTGACAAATTTTTTGGCTTTGATAATTAAGTCTGCTTGTGGCGGCTTCGTGTGGCGGGTCACTCCCTTCCCTCCAATATGGTTGAGGGGAGTGATGGCTGCTGCTCGAGTCTACTCGTGCGCGGGTGCTGCTTGGGGGGACTGGTCCGACTACTATCCCTTTGGCTTTTTAGTTTGTGGTACTTTCGACGTATTTCATTATTTTTTTCTGTCTTATTTGATCTTTTGAACGGCAAGACACACTGTCACTCTGATCTAATTGTAACATGACACACTGTTAAAAAAAAGTGATAAAATGACAAGCCCGCTGAGTTTCTTGCCGGATCTTCTCAGTTGAGGCCGAGTGGTGATCTGGTGGTAGCTTTTAAAAAAACAATACATGACCTTTCAAAAGTGCTAGCGTTAAGCCTATTTGAATTATTTCAAATAGGCTTAACGCTATTTTTGAGTTTGAGTTTGAGTATTATATATTTTACGGGGTATTTTGTAACACCCTGTATATGTATGTGTCTATTTCTTTAGTACTGTTACAGCCGACAGCATAAACGGTTTGATGGATTTTGACTGACATTTTGACATGATATACACAAATTAATTGCTTGTGGGTTACACAATGCAACATTACTGGATTGATACCCCATTTCTAGGGCAACCTCTATATACATATGTATATATACGTTTTTATATTACCATACCATTTTGTTTATTCGCGGGACCGGTTTCAAATGGACCGGTTTTCGAAAACAGCGACGCGGTTGGTGTCCGCCCGCGCCGCCGCCGCCGCCGCCGCCCCGCTGCCCGCAAAGTTCGAGGCTGAAGCCTAAGGGTTCCTTTTTTACCTTTTAATATGGAACCCTAATAATATATTTGTTTCAAGGCGGGCGACGCTGCGAGTTTCTACTCTCAATGGAAGAACAGGCGCATGCGCTTCGAGCACCTGACCAACGCCGAGGAGCAGGGCTACATCGCCGGCGCCAACATGACCGGCTACTGGATCCCCAGCAACATGGAGCCCCACTACTGGCTGCGGCTCGGGGAGGCGCTGCAGATGGAGGTCAGACTCTCGAGACTCTATTAGACAGGGGCAACATGGAGCCCCACTACTGGCTGCGGCTCGGGGAGGCGCTGCAGATGGAGGTCAGACTCTCGAGACTCTATTAGACAGGGGCAACATGGAGCCCCACTACTGGCTGCGGCTCGGGGAGGCGCTGCAGATGGAGGTCAGACTCTCGAGACTCTATTAGACAGGGGCAACATGGAGCCCCACTACTGGCTGCGGCTCGGGGAGGCGCTGCAGATGGAGGTCAGACTCTCGAGACTATTAGACAGGGGCTACATGGAGCCCCACTACTGGCTGCGGCTCGGGGAGGCGCTGCAGATGGAGGTCAGACTCTCGAGACTATTAGACAGGGGCTACATGGAGCCCCACTACTGGCTGCGGCTCGGGGAGGCGCTGCAGATGGAGGTCAGACTCTCGAGACTCTATTAGACAGGGGCAACATGGAGCCCCACTACTGGCTGCGGCTCGGGGAGGCGCTGCAGATGGAGGTCAGACTCTCGAGACTCTATTAGACGGGGGCTACATGGAGCCCCACTACTGGCTGCGGCTCGGGGAGGCGCTGCAGATGGAGGTCAGACTCTCGAGACTCTATTAGACAGGGGCAACATGGAGCCCCACTACTGGCTGCGGCTCGGGGAGGCGCTGCAGATGGAGGTCAGACTCTCGAGACTCTATTAGACCGGGGCAACATGGAGCCCCACTACTGGCTGCGGCTCGGGGAGGCGCTGCAGATGGAGGTCAGACTCTCGAGACTATTAGACAGGGGCTACATGGAGCCCCACTACTGGCTGCGGCTCGGGGAGGCGCTGCAGATGGAGGTCAGACTCTCGAGACTATTAGACAGGGGCTACATGGAGCCCCACTACTGGCTGCGGCTCGGGGAGGCGCTGCAGATGGAGGTCAGACTCTCGAGACTATTAGACAGGGGCTACATGGAGCCCCACTACTGGCTGCGGCTCGGGGAGGCGCTGCAGATGGAGGTCAGACTCTCGAGACTATTAGACAGGGGCAACATGGAGCCCCACTACTGGCTGCGGCTCGGGGAGGCGCTGCAGATGGAGGTCAGACTCTCGAGACTCTATTAGACAGGGGCAACATGGAGCCCCACTACTGGCTGCGGCTCGGGGAGGCGCTGCAGATGGAGGTCAGACTCTCGAGACTCTATTAGACAGGGGCAACATGGAGCCCCACTACTGGCTGCGGCTCGGGGAGGCGCTGCAGATGGAGGTCAGACTCTCGAGACTATTAGACAGGGGCTACATGGAGCCCCACTACTGGCTGCGGCTCGGGGAGGCGCTGCAGATGGAGGTCAGACTCTCGAGACTATTAGACAGGGGCTACATGGAGCCCCACTACTGGCTGCGGCTCGGGGAGGCGCTGCAGATGGAGGTCAGACTCTCGAGACTATTAGACAGGGGCTACATGGAGCCCCACTACTGGCTGCGGCTCGGGGAGGCGCTGCAGATGGAGGTCAGACTCTCGAGACTCTATTAGACAGGGGCAACATGGAGCCCCACTACTGGCTGCGGCTCGGGGAGGCGCTGCAGATGGAGGTCAGACTCTCGAGACTATTAGACAGGGGCTACATGGAGCCCCACTACTGGCTGCGGCTCGGGGAGGCGCTGCAGATGGAGGTCAGACTCTCGAGACTATTAGACAGGGGCTACATGGAGCCCCACTACTGGCTGCGGCTCGGGGAGGCGCTGCAGATGGAGGTCAGACTCTCGAGACTCTATTAGACAGGGGCAACATGGAGCCCCACTACTGGCTGCGGCTCGGGGAGGCGCTGCAGATGGAGGTCAGACTCTCGAGACTATTAGACAGGGGCTACATGGAGCCCCACTACTGGCTGCGGCTCGGGGAGGCGCTGCAGATGGAGGTCAGACTCTCGAGACTCTATTAGACAGGGGCAACATGGAGCCCCACTACTGGCTGCGGCTCGGGGAGGCGCTGCAGATGGAGGTCAGACTCTCGAGACTCTATTAGACAGGGGCAACATGGAGCCCCACTACTGGCTGCGGCTCGGGGAGGCGCTGCAGATGGAGGTCAGACTCTCGAGACTCTATTAGACAGGGGCAACATGGAGCCCCACTACTGGCTGCGGCTCGGGGAGGCGCTGCAGATGGAGGTCAGACTCTCGAGACTCTATTAGACAGGGGCAACATGGAGCCCCACTACTGGCTGCGGCTCGGGGAGGCGCTGCAGATGGAGGTCAGACTCTCGAGACTCTATTAGACAGGGGCAACATGGAGCCCCACTACTGGCTGCGGCTCGGGGAGGCGCTGCAGATGGAGGTCAGACTCTCGAGACTCTATTAGACAGGGGCAACATGGAGCCCCACTACTGGCTGCGGCTCGGGGAGGCGCTGCAGATGGAGGTCAGACTCTCGAGACTCTATTAGACAGGGGCAACATGGAGCCCCACTACTGGCTGCGGCTCGGGGAGGCGCTGCAGATGGAGGTCAGACTCTCGAGACTCTATTAGACAGGGGCAACATGGAGCCCCACTACTGGCTGCGGCTCGGGGAGGCGCTGCAGATGGAGGTCAGACTCTCGAGACTCTATTAGACAGGGGCAACATGGAGCCCCACTACTGGCTGCGGCTCGGGGAGGCGCTGCAGATGGAGGTCAGACTCTCGAGACTCTATTAGACAGGGGCAACATGGAGCCCCACTACTGGCTGCGGCTCGGGGAGGCGCTGCAGATGGAGGTCAGACTCTCGAGACTCGGGTAGAGTATGCCATTGGGGATGGCACTACCGGTTGCGCTCGCATATATTATGTCATATTCAACCCTTCAACCTTGGTGGTAAAAAACGAATATCTTTATTGACGAATGGCTGTAGGGATGTACTCCTGTGACTGTCATGTTACGTATTGGCAGGTGGTCGGCGAGGTAGGCGCTTGCATGCCCACCGTGGCGCTATTCAAGCAATGCAGCGACGAAACATCGCGGATGGAGGCCATGAAGGAGACCGGGGACGGGGAGAAGCCTTGCTACAAAAAGTACGGAATAATGTTATTATTAATGATAACGTTTTTAACTTTTTTTTGCGGGAACGGAAACCTTCAAAAGGTCCCCCGGAGCTGTGAGGCTCGACCAGGGTATGTGGGATTCTTACCCACTAAAACCCCAGCGGGTCGCATCAGTACATGGGAGGGGGATCCCAGGGCTCTCCGGTGGGATCTGCACCAGGGGCTCCGCAGTATCTTGCCCTTGAGCCCGCCGCCGAGGGGCGCATTGTAGCCCCCCGGGAACCAGTCACGGTGCTCGCACGGGGACGGGGATCGGAACCCCGCCTTCGTCCTCCTCGGAGTCGCCGTCATCACCGCCGTACTCAATGGACGTCCTAGGGCAATAAAAGCACTAGTATTTTATTTCAACATATTTTGTTGTAACTATAAAGACATCATCATCAGCAGCCGGAAGACGTCTACTACTGAACAAAGGCCTCCCTCATAGAAGGGAAGTGTTGCCATAATCCCCACGCTCGACAGGCCTCTTGGGGATAGCAATATATGTGGGAGGTAATAGAAAGACTGGTGCCCGTCTTCTTGTTTTCTCTCTTACGGACACTCAACGAGAGGAGATGGGTGGGAGCTATCTTACCCGGACACCCCACGGGTAACCGTATTGTTCAATTGGCTATTATTATCAATTATATTCTTCAGAACTGTGGAGTACCAGAACCGGTACAAGCGTGGCTTGCTGTTCTACCTGCGAGACGAGATTGTGGTCGGCTTCGCGTTCTGGAACATGCCGCCCATTGAAGACCGTAAGGAGGTCGCCACAGAGGTACGGGAATAATAATGATTCTCCGGGACAATTCCACAAACGGTCATCTAATACCAAACTAGGCAGATCCTTTACTATGGAAACCAGACAACTGATACTAATACTTATACCCTTTTTTATATAAGTACTTGGACACTTCCTAGACACTTAGTGGGAGTTGAACGCACGACCAATTTGTTAGCGACCCAGTTGTTTAACCGCTAGACCAAAAGGCCTTTATTTTCGCGAGGGAACCTTCAAAACGTCCCCGGGAGCTGTGGGGCTCGTCCGGGGTATGTCTGATTCTTGCTCACTAAAACCCCTGCGGATGTTCCATCGGCACATGAGAGGGGACCCCAGGGCTCTCCGGTGAGATCTGCACCAGGGGCCCCGTGCCTTGCCTTTGAGCCCGCCGTGAGGTGTTGCAGACACCCCCGGGAACCTGTCACGGTGCTCACGGGGACGGGGGACGCAACCCCGCTCCCGTACTCAATGGACGTCCTAGGGCCCACACCCTGAACGTCCAGAGATTCCGAAGAGACCAACAGGCCTGTCTAATGATTATACCATTACCAGTTGCTGCGGGCTAGGCCTCACTACAAGGAAATAAACTTGCTGGCTGAGCTGCTCGGCTTCCCGGACTTGGAGTGCGTGTACAAGACCGAGGAGCAGCTGAGGGACATGGGGCCTTGTATACAGAGGTAACCCTTAGATGTAGACAACACGTAGATTGGAACAATTGTTTTTGTTCAAACTCAAACTCAAAAATAGTTTATTTCAAATAATAATAATAATAACAATCCTGGAGAATAATCTATTTAAAATCTACTGGGACAGATCAATAATAACAGACAAGACAATACACTATAACCGACCTGACATAACACTGTTAGATAAAATCAATAAAATAGTTTCCATCATAGATATTGCAGTATGTAACACACATCATTTATTAACAACACATACAGAGAAAGTTTCGAAGTACGTAGATTTAGCGACCGAAATTAAAAGACAATGGCAAATAGACACAGTAAAAATCATACCAGTCATAATCTCGACAACTGGTGTTATCCCCAAGACTCTCCACACTAGCCTCAATACACTTCAGATGCCTAAACACACTCTCATACTTATTCAAAAAGCCGTTATATTAAACACCTGTCGTCTCACACGAAAATTCCTCACATCATCATCAAATACTGATATACTTGACTAAGGTCCGTGTGCCAGCTATTTTACCCACCTCGAAGGAGAGAAAGAAAAAACAGAAAAAAAATAAAAACCTGGGACAATTCACACACGGTCATCTGATCCCAAACTAGGCACAGCCTGTACTATGGAAACCAGACAACTGATACTAATACTTATATACTTTTTTTTGTAAATACATAGATAAAACACCCAGACACTTGGTGGGAATCGAACCCACGACTTGTTGGGTAGCAGACAGGGTCACTAACCACTAGACCAACGGGCCCGTCACCAATAGGCTTAACGCTAGCACTTTTGAAACATCATGTTTGTTTTTAAAAAAAAAGCTACCACCGAATCACAACGCGGCCTCAACTGAGAAGATCCGGCAAGAAACTCAGCGGGCTTGTCCAGTGGCGGACTAATCCTGTCTGGGGCCCGGGGCGGCAAAAAATTTTGAGGCCCCCCCGGTCAGAAAGTGATGTATTTTTACCGGACTATCCCAGAAAATAGGGTATGTTTTTTGAGAGTGTGTCTGTTTCTTTGGCACGGCCCACAGCCTAAATGGCTCAATGGATTTTGACTTGTGATATGCCGTTAGATTTGTGTTAGTTGTGCTAGTGACATAAATGCTTTACAGGATGGAAACGTTATAAATGTCAACAGACAATATTTTCGTAAATTTATAGTAATGTTCTTCTTCTTAGTCGTGACCTCATGACTAAGCGACGTGACTATGCAGACTTGCCACCACTTGTCTCTATGCTGTTCGATCATGAGCTCCATGTATGCTTCCCGTAGCGTCGCTCTCGTAACCGCTTTGACAGTGTCTGCCCATCGCATCGACATGCGTCCTCTGCTTCTCTTGCCATCCATTTGGCTTATCACGATAAGCCTCTCTAGGCTGTTCCGTTTTCTCTTGCTCTTGTGTCCGAAGAAGTTGACGACACGTTTAACGCAGACATGACCGTCCACCAACCCATGCCCCCACCGACTTTCCGGTCATATGGGCCAAATCGCGAGAGATGCTCGCGGTGGAAAGTCGCTCCTTGATATTATTAAGCTCTTCGAGATTAGATGCATTAGTGCGACGCTTGGTCCACGATTTGCCTAGCATTCTGCGCCAACACCACATTTCCAATACATCCAGGTTTCAGAGGCATATAAAAAGATCGAGAAGACCAGAGTACGCATTAATTTTATTTAGGAAGAAGATTCTTCAAAATCATTTTATCAATTTTTCCATCAATCAATCCTCAATTTTTCAAGAAGATCGGCCTGTTCCTTTTTCGAAGATCCTATTAGTTAGGTGTCATCTGCGAAGCGGAAATCGTTCAGTAGGGTCCCACCAATCCGGATACCTCCCTCCCAGTCCTCTAAAACTGTACGCATTATATGTTCACCGATTATATTAAAAAGCTGTAGTAATAATACGCAACATTGACGTAAACCTCGTTCCGTCTAAAAAGATCCTGAGTCTGCAGCGCAAGATGGCCGACCGGGTCGCTATAAGGGTACCGTAATGTCATGTATGAGGGGAAACAGTCCTGGCGCGCTTTCAGGGTCAAATAACTTCAGTCGGAGACGGATAAGGCACGCACTTGAACAATTACGCTCATGGCCTTCTGATGAGCGTACGAGAACAAAGGGAGTTGTCAGTGTTGTCCTGCTAGTCTTCGAAGCCCAGATATAGATTTACATAGATAACGCAAGTATCACGAATTGTATTGAAACCAAGCGTGCTGACAATTGAACCAAGTTTTTAACACTTTCTGTGACATTACGGCCGAATTTTGTGACGGGAATTCCAAACCGATTCAAACACACCGATGCCCCGCCAATGCGCCGCCGATTTCTTTTAGTTTTTGCGGCCGACCGGCTGCAAGGCTGCAACAACAGACGCGCGCGGACTGTAAGTTAGCGGCGACCAACCCCGACGTTTCATCGGGGTTCGGCCACGCAAAGTACATGCATTTTATCTATGTAAATCTATATCTGTGCTTCGAAGCCTGGTTACGACAGAAACGTGAGCGAATAACCTGTAGACTCACTTAGAGCATCTGGGTATGTGTGTTACAGTGATTATCTGAGTGAGATAGGGTGAGGGTGACAACGACTTGCCATCATTGAGGTGGGCCCCGGCTTCCACCCAACACGCACCATAAGTATCTTCTCTTGTTTTAAGCCGCTTTCAACCATTATGGTGTAGGCCACCTTCATTTTCCTCCATTCCGATCTATTGCTTTTGAAATCTAGCTTTTGCCCGCTACCCTTGAGATATTATCGTCCTTCCAACGCATTTGCGGTCTCCCTACTGGCCTTTTTCTGTCCCAAGGTCTCCACTCCAGTACGGTCTTACACCACGACTCCGATTTTCGGGTGATGTTGCCAGCCCATTTCCACTTCCACGTCGGCTACTGTACTTTGTTTGCGAAGCCATTTGTTTGTTTTTCTGTCTCGCAGAGTTACTCCTACTATTTTCCTTTCCATAGCCCCTTGAGCTACAACAAGCTTTTGAACCACAGCCTTTATTGTAACCAAGTTTCAGCTCCAGTGTGACCAGATTAAAATTGATCATTATGCTAGCCGCCATGCCAAATTCTGCTAAATTCTGCTAAACATTTTGAAAAAATGCTAAGATCCTGCTAATTCATGTTTATTACCAACATTACCCATCGAAAATCAATAAAAACACTAAAATATATAAAAAATATTAAATAATTTTATAAGAGCAGGTATATTAACTGACTGGTGACTGTCCAGAATGTCCAATAATACTTTTTTGTGCTATTATAGGAATATAAGTATCTTCTAAAACCTTTATAACTAAAAGACATGTCATGCTTGAACCTTATTTGATATCACATGCTTTATAAAAGGCAGTATCTATTACGTGGTTTGTGGAACTATCCAAGTAAAATTCTGCTAAAATTCTGCTAAGCCCCAAAATGAGGGCTCAATTCTGCTAAAATAGCAGAATTCTGCTAAATATGGTCACACTGTTCAGCTCCTTAGGCAAGGACTGGCAATACACACTGGCTGCCCATCCTTCGCCTGTTTATCTCGTTGGTTTGATTCTTTTTACCCATTTTCACTTCTTGGCCCAAGTATACATATTCATTTACACGTTCAAGTGCAGCATCACCAACAGTAATTACTTCAGGGTTTTCCGCCTCTGTGGTCATATATTTGATCTTGTTAAGGTTCATATCTAATCCTACAGATAGAGGGACATGGTGAAGGTCTTGCACCATATACTGCAATTCTTGTGGACTGTTGGCAAAAAGTACTATGTCATCTACATAACTTAAATTACTCAATCGTGCACCAGATATATTTAAACCTTCCCAATCCAATTTATTAAAAATATCTTCCAGTACTAAAGTAAATAATTTCAGTGATAAAATATCACCTTGTCTAACACCCCGTCGTATGGGTACAGCCTTTGTGTGGTAAGGCGGCATTGCTACTTTTTTGCCTGATTTATTTGCCTGCTTGTAAATGCTAGCTAATAGCACCACAAGTATACTATGCGTGTAACTAAGGGCAGTGGATCCACGCAGCGGGGCCAGATTGGACACGACCAGACCACTACTATAATGGCAGAGGAAACCATGTGGAGGGTCCTTCTGTAAGAAAGTCATAGAAATGTGACTAGGTATCCTCTGCCTTAAGGAGGCACTTGTGTTCTTGGCATAGTATCATAATTATCCAGCCAGCGGTGTGCTACCCTATATAAACTTATAATTTTCTTGTATCCAGCAGCCATCTGTTTTTTTTGTAATAAAACATGGATGCACTCTACATAAATTTAATTTGTCAATTTTGTATATATTACACTTCGTTTACAAATCACTAATTGATTGATTGGGTTATCATTCTACAGAGTAAATTTTGTGTAAATTCCTTGCTGAATAGACCAGCACTACAGCTACATTGTAGGTACATTTGTATTTTGATTACGTGCATCATGAGGCCCCCCAACTCCAAACTGTCTAATACTTACCACACATAACATTATGGCCGTCTTTGAGATTAAGGGAACGTATCGCATAGATTATTTCAACCAAAATTTAAGAGTTCCAACTTCCGACGCACTAACTTAGTTGTCTCATATCAATCTGAATGCAATTGTCATGTACTAACAGGATTTGTGCGCCAGAACTCTAAAATAACTACGTATTAGAGAGATTATTACCATACCTAGTATGGTAATAATCTCTCTAATACGTAGTAAGTACTGAAATACCTCAAAGATTAGAAATAAGTTTTGGCGATTGGAGGCCCCCCTAGACCCGAGGCCCGGGGCGGACCGCCCCCTCCGCCCCCCCCGTTAGTCCGCTACTGGGCTTGTCATCTTTTTTTTTTTTAAACAGTGTGTCATGTTACAATTAGATCAGAGCGACAGTGTGTTTTGCCGTTCAAAAGATCAAATAAGACAGAAAAAAAAATACGACGAAAGTATAACAAACTAAAAAGCCAAAGGGATAGTAGTCGGCCCCCCAAGCAGCACACGCGCACGAGTTGACTCGAGCAGTTTTAGTCGAGAGGAAATTCGGTTTGCACTTCGTTCGGACCTCGCTAGTCTCTCCAGTGATCTGGAGGTAGCCTATCTTACACCAAATGATTATGCACAGCTCCAAACTGGCGCAATCGTGGCGACCCTAAACGAACTCTTCGATACGCCAGCAAAAGAGTAAGGGCGTTCCGGTGGTTACCGCGCCCCATTTATAGCCAATAAGAACAGTTACTAAGCGCAAAAATTCGTAAGTTGGGCGCAAAGTGAAAGCGGGGCGTGAAAATTTCAGCTATGGTCCAGGGGGGAATTAGGTTGGAAACCCCTGCCTTAGACTATAATGATTGAAGGCTTATTAGTATATAGACTGCACTGCACTGCTCTGAATTAAGTGTTCCACTAGGTGGTAGGTTACTTGTGCTTGTGACCGTCTACGTAGGTACCACCGCGGCATCAAACAAGGCGCCAAGCAGCCGTGTCCAAACATTGCTGTGTTCCGGTGTGAAGGGTATTGATACTCTTATCTATGGGGTACTGTAGCTGGGGTAATTACCGGACAGACTTAATATTTTAATGTATTTAGGATCGGCAACGCGCTAATGATTCTTCTGGCGTTGCCAGTGTCTTAGGTTGCGGTTTTTTTTTTTGGGAATGATAGACGCTGTTGGCCGCAGATGGCCATTACAGCTTCACCGGACAATAGGAGGCGAGCGCTTAAAGCGCTCTAGCCTTTACGGCAGAAGTAGCGACGAGCTCAAGGGCACCTCAGGGAGGCACGGCCTCGGCTTGGGCTGTCGCTTAAGAGGGCTGAGTTTACCACCGGTTCACAACGCGCCCCCACTGAGAAGAACCGGCAAGAAACTCAGTGGGGTGATGCACGTCGTTGAGGTCGCATACGTACGACCCTTCGGCCTCGCCGGCGAGACCGGTGTCTGAAGGTTGCGGTGACTGCTTACCATCGGCGGGCCGCATGCTTGTCTGCCACCTTGGTAGTATAAAAACGTCTAACGAGTCCGTTAATTTCAACAGCTACAGTGCCGTTTACACCGTATCATAGCAATAATAATATCCTGGGACAATCCTTACACAAGGATATCTTATCCCAAACTAGGCAGAGTTTTTACTATGGAAACCAGCAGGGCTATTGCGTATCTTTAGCTACCCAAGTGACTATCAAGCTTCGGTAGACCACTGAACTTTGATGTCAGCTGAAAGTATTTTAATATTGGTCACTTAAGTTAGGCAAAACCGAATGAATCATTTGACAGTTATTTGATGGTCACTTGATATAGTGATCATCACTTTATTTGTCAAACGAGATACGCAATAGCCCCGCTGAACGGTCCCTTAACATAGTAAAAAGTAGTAGGGTAGTAACCCTACTACTTTTTATATTATATCTCTGGTAGGAGATGCACTTTAATTTCTTTTCTTTTTTTCCAGATATAAAGAATACTGAATAACTTTGCTGATCGCAGTCATTGAGAAACCCTTTGAATATAATATTTGAGAAAACTTAAAGAAACATTTTTATAATAACTTGATCAAGACGTCACTATTTTGTTTGCAACTTTTTTTTACCTAAAATAAAATGGTGGCCTGTATCTATCATTGTTTTATTTAGAATAAATTATTGTCATGTCGTGGGCTCGTGCATATACTTGAAATCAACCCGGCACCCGCGGCCGGTACCACTTGGCCTATCGGTTGAGAACCTTTATTATTTTGTTACTCAATATAAGCAAGCCAGTCCTCTCTGATGGAAAGCGACGACGCAATCGAGTATGATAAAATACCAGATGGGAATTTTTTTCCAAACTGTCCGATCTAAGTAATCGGAATAATTGGAACTGAGACTTGGAATATACGATTTCGACTCACCTCTGGAAGTCTGGAGATTCGCCAGCCTTACATAAGTATGCAACATTCCTCCTAGCAAGTATAAATTATATAATAATGCTATTAGATAAAAAGCGACTGCGAAAAAACGAAATGGACTTCAATTTCACTATACATTGATCCCCAAGCCGCCTGCCAAGCGTGGGGATTATGGCAGCCCCTCTCTTCAAAGGGCCTTTGTGCAGCATTGGACATCTATCGGCTGCTAATGATGATGATACATACATAAAACAAATACACATGTGTTTTTTAGGCATATTTCCACTAGTCTCGTTAAGACCTTCCACGGACAAAAAAAAATTGTCCGTGGTACTACTGCAGGCTTAACACGATGTGCCAATCTTGAGATACGAGTGTGAGTATGACGTCACTATGACGTAGCCCATATAGCGCTTTTTGGTAGCCGTTACGAAACAAGTCGACACTTTTGTGTCGACACTGATTGATTCTAGTAACATTTTCTGGTCGCCGAGTCGACTTTGTTCCGTCGCTACGACTAAAAATGGGGAACAGTCGACACAGTAACATTTGGTTTTAAAGTTACGTTGCTGTGTGGTAACATTGTTCTTAGTCTGCGACCACTTCTCAGAAATCATTCGTTCTTTCATGGTTCTTTCATTCACTTTTTGTTTAGCGAAGTGAAGTTTTAAATGAAAAAAATAATAAGAAGAAAAAGTTATCGGCCATCATTGTTTTGTCAACATAAGTTTTTATTACTAAATTACTTGGTTTTTATCGTTCAAATAGAGGTGGGAAAGGAAATTCATTGTGTAATTTGTTGAAATAGTTTGAAATTTATTAACGCGCCATCATATTAATGTAATTTCACCTGTGTAGTACAATGTAAACAATATTGTTACTTACAAATCTTTACATTCCCAGAGCTTGGAAGCTTTTGCTTTAATAGATTAATCTCTTTTAATACTTACTATATATTATGGAACCAAGAATAAAACCATAAAGTTGGTAAATAATTGGATAAAACATTTGTATTTAAAGAAAATATTTAAGTCACAACTGGTCACTAAGTTACGAGACTGTGTCGACATATGTCGACGCAAAATCAGAAGTAGTTATAAAGTTACCGAATTTACAAAATGGTATATTGTTTCCAGCAATTCTCAAACTTTTGGAGGCCATACAAATAAAATGACGACTACAAGCAAATGTGGTGGCAAGTGTGGCAAGTGGTGATCAGGATCTAATCGATTTCTAAATGAATCATCAGTACGCAAAGGCATGTCCGTTCTGGGAAAACTCATAATAATATGCTGACCTCTTCTATCGTATTCTCCGATTACTGTACATTTCATGCATCCGTGGTAACTGTTAAACCCCACAGTACCTGAAATAAAAAATATCACGAAATACTTATATATTACATTATTTTAAACGCACCGTACCTCCACTCCGGTACACTACTTATATATTTAATTTTGCATTCACCTTTTATAAAGCACCTCGCAGGTGTATCACATATAAAGCAACGAATTTTGATGGTAACTATTTGCTTTTGAACCAGTAATCTATCATGAAGTAACTTTAAGAGCTAAAAATATGTACTTACTTGGAGATAGATTTTCTGGAACCATTAATTTGTTTACTTTTCTGTAGAAAGTTGATGTGAGACGTGTGAGTTTCGGATTTTTACTCATTTTTAACCGACTCCAAAAAAGGAGGAGGTTCTCAATTCGTCTGTATATATATATATATTCATTTTTTTATGTATGTTCGCGCATAACTCCGGCAATTATGAACCGATTTGAAAAAATCTTTCTTCCATCCATTCTTCAATCCATTGATTGGGTCCCATAAAAAAATTATTGCTTAGTAATAAGTAGTTCATGAAAAAACAAGTATGGTGACTGCGCACTGAGAGCTGCAAGAAAGCCTATATAGATTACTTTATGTCGCTTTTTAAGGACAAAAATTGTCATAACTCTGGCAAATATGTACCAATTTCAATGACTCTTTTTTGATTCGAAAGAAGAAACCACTGTATTGAATCTGTATGAATTTTATTACAACCGGATAAGAACTTCCTGGAGGACCATGAACAATGTGGAGGAATTTATCTGGTAAAAACCATAAAACTGATGTTTTCCATTACATTGCTCTGACAATTATGAACCGATTTCGATGATTCTTTTTTTATTCGAGAGAGTAAACTACTATGATGTTTCCATGCAAATTTCATTACGACCAGATATTTTGTTCTGAAGAAACATGAATTATGTAAAACTATGTAGACGATAATGTGATCATAACCTACCTAGATAATTTTACGGTTTTCGATGGTTCAATCTTTATATATGAAAATATCTCTAAAAAGTTTAAAATAAAATCTTTTTAAAAAGAAATCGAACCGACTTCAATATCACTGAAAAGTATAAAGTAATTTAAATATTATTGAAGTTGGTGCCAAATATACACAGCCGGTAAGCTAACACCAACTTCAATAATATTTAAATTATTTTATACTTTTCAGTGATATTGTAGTCGGTTCGATTTTTTATTAAAAAGATTTTATTAACTACACTTGTAGGAACAGTTTGAAAAACAGTGTCTTATGACGACTTATTTATTTACATTTTAGCAATATATTGTTCAGTAACAATGTCGTAACGTTACAACACTTGGTGTAAGTATATATTTTAAATTACTATTCTGGTAACATAGTTACCACACCGTTACTACACATAAACACATTGCGTTTAAAAATAAGTCGACACAAATGTTTACGTTACGTGTGAACACAAAGACTACACATAGTAACTAAAAAAATTCTGGTCACATTGTGTGGGAACTGTTACCACACATAGAGACCAAACCCCACACAGTAACTATGTTTCGTAACAGTTACGAAACTATGCGACGTGTTACTGCTTTTATGATTCTGTGACCGAAAAGTGCTATATGGGAGCATTTCACATTTTTGTATAGAGAATGACGTTTCGGTGTTGAAAACTACGTCATACTCCACACCGATCTGTCAAGATTGCAAGTCGTGCTAGGCCTGCTGGTGGTACCACGGCACGGACAACAAACGTTTCATTTGATATCCATAATGATAGACGAATCTAAAGACATAAGATAAATTCCATCAAGCCGTTTAGGCTGTAGGCCGTGCCAAAGAGATAGACATACATACATACTCTCGAAAAACATAACCCTCCTTCTGGGGCAGTCGGGCAAAAACATCAATGTTTTGAACATCGATGTTTATACTACCACAGATTATTAGGATGATACTACTAAAACAACGTCGATGTTAAAATAACATCGCTATTATAACAAAACATCGAAGTATTGCCAAAGAAAGACACGTACTTAATTTTTTTTTAAATCTATGTGTATTACCGACGATGTCCAAATATTTTAAAATGTCAGGAAAATCATGTTGAAATAATATTTTTTAGTAGATCGTAAGAATAGCTTTTTTCTCGCGGGGGAAACCTTTAAAATGTCCCTAAGTGCTGTGGGGGTCAACCGAGGTGTGTGGTATTCATACCCACTAAAATCCCCGCGGTTGTCGTATCGGCATATGAGAGACATCGGGATCTAGACCCCGATGTCCCCTCTCATAGTTTTTGCCCGTACATTTTACTAGTTCTTGATAGTTACCACTAGGGGCGCTAGTGAGAAATGTGGTATGGAGAAAACTGACAGTTTGATTGAGCTCGTAAACTATCGGAACTCGTACTAGATCCCCTCTCCGGTGGAATCTGCACCAGGATCCCCTCAATGCCTTGCCTTTGAGCCCGCCGCTCGCCGGGTCGCGCATTGTAGTCCCCCGGGAACCAGACATGGTGCCCACGGAGACGGGGGTCGCAACCCCGCCGCTGTCCTGCTCGGAGTCACTGCCGTACTCAATGGATGTCCTAGGGCTCACACCTCGAACGTCCAGCGACTCGGAAGAAGAATACTATTCATTTCATACCAAACTAACCGTCTTACCATGTAAATTATTCATTTCATTTAAATTATAAACTCCGCTTCGGAATGCTCCGGTAAAATCTTGCAGAGTATCAAAATTACTTCAACGTAAATATTATTTGTGGGTCTCTCTCTCGAAGGGTCTTTATCGTAAACAGAATATCTTCCTTTAAGCTAGGGATATTCTGACATAAGTTTAAGGGGAAAATTTTCAAATGATTGCAACACCTTGTTTTACCCTATGATTCAATCATTCAAATAGACTCGGCCGGCCCCTAATTAAATTGAAATTGCAATTCAAGGCTTATTTCCAGGGTTGGCCTTGGACTTGGACCCCTGGACTCCTGGACCATGCCTGGACCTATCGAGGACCTGTCCATCCATCATCACGTTTCCGTAATTAATGGCAAACTAATGGCAACTATTATCTATTTCCAGGATTGACTGATACAAAAACCACGGATTTATATTTACAATAACATGAATCAATACCAATTTGGGGGTTTTATCACTAGATTTAGGAAAAAAATGTTTGATGGGGTTTTCTCAAAGATATTTGAACGTAGTGAAAAAAATCTTAAATCTATGGGTTTTCTTAAGGTATAATATTTCAGGGATATTGTGAATACATAAATAAGTTGAAAAAAAATGATAGGTATCGTAAGTAAGTTATATTTGATTCATCGCAGTAGGTAGTCTAAATTCTAAAGTAAAGTTCTACTCATGGCCCTTTTAAACGTGACTTTTAAATGAAAAAAAAATGAATTAAAATTATAGTTTAATGTTTTATGGGGCCTTTTCTGACTTGAATTTAGGGTTTTTTTTTTCAAATGATTGCAACACACCTTGCTTTATTTACTCTATACTCTATAGTCCAATTCATACTATGATCTGTGGTCCAATCATCAAAATAGACGGCGAAAAGTAGCAAGCCAAGCCACAAGCCAACAGGGTCTCCAGATTGGGGGTTTTTTTCCCCATTTTGGGGAAAAATAAAATCTTTGGGGAACTTTTGGGGAAACAAAAACTGTGGGGAAAATTTTGGGGAACACAATTTTTCTTGGCGAAAGCTTGGGGAGAAACAAAAGTCTAATTCAGAAAGGTTAAAAATCAAAAATATTTCACAATGCCTCACGTAAAACAATACAATGTTGTTAACATTACTCTTTCAGTTATTGTCCCCCTCACGGTCAATGGTCAAAATGGCGGGCGAGGGTGTCTCTGGAACACACTCACTCATTTATGGGGGGAGGCCCTCGAGAAAAATAGGAAAGCGCTCCTTGTTTCTCTGGATGATTCGAAGGGGTTCGATAGGGTTTGGCACGCTATCCTTTTAAACAAGCTGCCAGCGTACGGCATATCCCCTGGTTTGATTGGCTGGATAAAGGACTTCCTGAGTGAACGGTCACTCCGAGTGGTGGTTGTTGACGGTTGCTCATCGGAACCGTTGACGACTAATGCCGCAGTTTCTCAGAGGTCTGTTCTCTCCGTAACTCTCTTCCTGCTGTATATCAACGATCTGCTGATGTCCGGTATCTATGGGTATGCAGATGGCAGCACTATTGTGGAGAGTGAGAGTAAGGAGGTTATCCAGTCTGAAAGTGTAGCCATGGTGGAGCGCGCGAATCTCACACTTCAGGCAGCCCCCGAATGGGGTGATGGCAATCTTGTGAGATTAGGCGTGTCTGTTCACCGCGAAAAGGAATAAGTTAACCTTGGCTCCTACATTTCAGTATGAATCCTTGGAATACGGAAACCACCTTCAGTTGTTGGGTTTTGAAATTCCTTCAAACCACAACTTTGGGCGGTTCATTGAGTTCAAGGTAGCTGCAAGGAAGCTACTAGTCCTTGCAAAGGTCCGCCGGTACTTCACACCGGGGCAGCTTTTGATGCTATATACAGCACAAGTCCGGTTGTGTGTGGAGTACTGTAGTCACATCTGGGCTGGTGCAAAAAAAAAAAACATCTTGCTGCTTTCGACTCAGTGGAGAGGCGTGCTAAGAGGCTTATTGATGATGTAGGGTTCGTACCAGCCAATTTACAAAGCCTAGAGCAGAGGCGCAGAGTAGCCAGCCTCTCGGTATTCTACAGGATACATTTTGAAGAGTATGCGCAGGAATTGCATGACTTGATTTCTCCATCCTGTTCCTTAATCGGACGACGAGACGCACGACACGTACACACCCTTATGTGGTGAGCGTGCATTCAGTCCGGACTCCAGGCTAGAGTGCTTTAAGCACTCGCCTCCTATTGTCCGGTGAAGCTGTAATGGCCATCTGCGGCCAACAGCGTCTATTATTCCCAAACGGACTCCGGACTTCTTCATTTATAGTAAGGACAACAGAGGACTGGAACAGTTTGCCTGCGTCGGTTTTCCCGCCCGATTATAATGTGGATGTCCTCAAGACTAGAGTGAATAGGCTGGTGTGCTTTACCATCCTCGATTGCGTCGCCGTTTTCCATCAGGTGGGACTGCAGTCAAGGGGTCGTCCATTAATCACGTGAGGCTCGAAAGGAGGGGGGGAGGGGTTCCGAAAAATCACGAAATATCACCAGGAGGGGGGAGGGGTATAATGAGACATCACGTGTATTTATTTTTCGTTGAATGCACGATTTCTAAACCAAACAGCGGCACGTGGCCTTGACTCACCGTTGCCGGCGACGACTTCCCCTTCAACATTTAATCAGTTAAGTACCTGTATTTAAAGATAATATTCCGAAAATTTCAATATAAACCATATTGATTTTTTTTACAAAAAAATAAACGTGATTTTGGATAGGGGGTGGTAGTTTAAAAACCTCACCACATATCACCAGGAGGGGGGGGGGGGGGTTAAAAAGTTGCTAAAAAACATCACGTGATTAATGCACGACCCCCAAGCACTAGCTTATAAGTAGTAAAAAAATACTAATAATTCTTATGACAAAAAGTAGCCTCTACCTAAAAGTTCCCTTCTATCTCTATACGACCAAAATTCAGCCAAATACGTTATAGCGTATCAAATAGTATATGAAACTAACTCGCTTTCACTCTTATAAAATTAGTAGGTGTAAATAAGGGAGGATTAGATACGAAATCAATTTTGGGGAAAATTGTACAAAAATGTATCTTTTTGGGGAAAAATTAAACCTGATTTGGGGAAATTTCACTTATATAATCTGGAGACCCTGCAAGCCAAGCAAAATTCATTTGTTATAAATTTTTGTTTTAATTTTTATAGTCCACCAATCTATCCTAAAATATATTTTTTTGGTGATTTAATGTGTTAGCTCTAAAAATTAATTCCATGTGCGATTGTTTTGACTGTAATACCAAAGGCAAAGGATGAATGGAACTGGGAGTAGATGGTTGGGGCGTTGGGCCGTTCAGGTGAGTTCCATAATCATCGCTGGTCCACGCCTGGTGTAAGAAGATGTGGTTTAGGCCTTCCGACCTAGCTCCATTGCTTCTCCAGTGTTATTTTGATGACTTGTGTCTTGAAAATTAGCGGGTTGGGTGCTTGGTCATGCTACCGTACTGTTTTACAATGCGTAGGTTCTAATCTACCTACAATTATTTATCATTGTACCCATCCAATGATATATATACCTATCGCTTAAATTTCATAATGTTTTACAAATATACAATGCTTTTTTGAGTTACAAATACTAGCCATCAAGATATTGAAAGAGATTTTTATACTAAACTGGTAAATTGTTACAGCCAGGCTGTATCTGCTATTTTGGTCTGACATGTGTTATTTTTAAATTTTTCTTCATATTATTTTCTATTCAGAATGTCATTCGTCTTTTTGCTGTATATAGAGATAAATATCTTTATTAACAATTATTTGGAATTTCTTTATATAGTGAGCGCCGCTTTATCGCCTGACGCTCACAGATATACCGTAAACGGGGTGTACAGGATGTTAAATAACTCTGTCTGTCTGTGTATACTTGCATTGTCGGTACAAATCAGGAAAAATAATAATAATCTGGGACAATCCACACAAGACCATCTGATCCTAAACTAGGCAGAGCCTGTTCTATGGAGTCAGACAACTGATATTAATACTTGTAAGTATTGGTAATATTTTTTGTAAATACATACTTAAATACACCCAGAAAATTGGTGGTAATGGAACCCACAACCCATCAGGTAGCGGCTAGGGTGTCTAATCGCTACACCAACAGGCCACCAACAAATGTTTATCTCCAGTTGGTAAAACTATAAGAAATACTAATAAGATGAACTAAAACCATGATAATAATTCACGTTTCATAATAAAAGGTTTGGGATGAATGAATGTATGGGACAGCGGTAGAGTGAATAGGACAAAAGACATAAGGTTGTCATAGGATATAATTTTTTTTATTTAAACACATATATTTATTAAAATATTAGTATACTGAAACTTTATTTATTATAACAGAAAATCTCTTCTCACAAAAATCACAGAATTATTGTGTTATTAATAAATAGTAAATTAAACCTAATTATTGGGTGCATCCCATTTCATATAAAGTTATTTGGTCTATTTTCATTTTAATAACGTTCACAAGATATAATAAACGTGAAATATACTAATTGTTGATACAATTTCTTAAACCACGAAGGCTAAGGTGGGAGCTTCACTCCCGCCTTAGCCTTCGTGGTTATTTTTTAATGACCACCCAGAAAATGAGCCCCGCCTATCGGGGCTCCTCGACCTATCTGCCTCCTCAGGTAATAATATTATTATTATTTTGTTTTTATCATGTTAGGCTAAATAGGTTTTATGTCTTGTGAGTGATATATCAAACAATATTATATTCAATGTATGTTATGCTTACTAAAAATAGTAGTTATTCTAAAATTATATCAATTGTTTATTATATCAACTGATCATATATCAAATAAAATTATAGATTCAGTTGTTATATCTTGTAAATATTAGAAATTTTGAAATTATATCAAATATTACTTACCCCTAATTATTACTGACATTGATACTTGGCCAGTGTGGTGGTTATTTTTGTTATTACAGATATTGATACTTTAATCATTTCTGCACTAAGTGTTTTACTTCCTCTTTTCTCATGTTTATGGCCAGAAAAATATAATTTGGGTTTATTCAAGTCTAGAGTGAACAGACATCTTATGGATTGTAGACAGGCAGATTGCGGTCAAGCGCAATTATATTAATAATAAAAAAAAACAACTTTACTTTGAATGTTGGTAGATAGATTATGTGTATGACAGCAACACTTTGTTATGGCTCCCTAGCTGAATATATCCTACGATTAATAATGTGTTTTACTTAATATCTGTACATAATAATTACTATCTTGTTGGTAATTTCATTATTCCCTACTGTTTTTTCTACAGTATCAATTATTGTTGTATATGCTTTCCTTTATATGTTGTTAGCTTCAAAGCTGACATAGACTCTTCCAGGAGTTATTTTTACAATTTCTTGAACAAAAAAATGGTTGAATTCAATATTAATGGTATTTTTTCAATATTATCAGATACATTCAAATTAATATAATCATGAGTTGGTTTATGTTCTGCACCCTCAGTCCACTTTAAAATTTTTGTATTGTATTTCCTTTAGGACCCTTTGTCATTCAGGTCTATTGTAATCTCGAGTCTTTCCGTTCCTGGTTGTCTTTCGCGTCAGCCATTAGACCCATTGCTCAAGCAGCTATAATATGATAAAAATGGATGTTTTCCCCTGGCTATGAGAAAATAAACTTATTTTCCCGTGGTTTCGCCAAAAAATCCAGTGTATAGTATATTTTCCCGTATTTTTATTTTCCAACACATTTTTCTTCCCCTCCCACCCATCGCTAATTATGGCTCACATCTTGCTAACAATAAGACAAGGTGCTTTTCATTATTTTGGCAATCAAGTTTTAAACTAGTTAATTAATTACATTAATTTGTTTCAGTTTTCCAAAGAAGACAATTATCAACTGTAAATACTAAAGTTTGTAATATCGAAGCAAATGACTCTATAACGATATGAGTCAAACTTTACTCAGTAAGTATTTATTATCTATACCAAAGACAATATCCGTCGGGTGCCGGGTTAGAATTGCATCCCCCATCTCCTCTTGTTGGGTGTCCTAAGAGGCGACTAAGCGAGAACAGGTAGACGGGCAGCAGCGTCTTTCTTTTGGATTTATCTACCAACTAGCTACCCCAGTCGCCTGCCAAGCGTGGGGATTAGGGCAACCCCTTGTTCAACAGTGGATGTCGGTCAACACATTGCAGGCATTTCGCTCGACTTGGCATATGATACGTTAACCACTCCATTGAGTACGGCGGCGACTCCGAGGAGGACGGCGGCGGGGTTGCGACCCCCGTCCCCGTGAGTACCGTGTCAGGTTCCCGGGGGGATACAATGCGCCCCCCGGCGGCGGGCTCAAAGGCAAGGCACTGAGGGGCCCCTGGTGCAGATCCCACCGGAGAGCCCTGGGGTCCCCCCCTCTCATGTGCCGATGCGATAGCCGCGGGGGTTTTAGTGGGTAAGAATCCCACATACCCCGGTCGAGCCCCACAGCTCCCGGGGATCTTTCGAAGATTTCCCACGCGTCAAAAAAAAAAAAAATGTTACGTTAACCACGTGATCACTAATCATCTGTCTAATAAAGTGATATCTGGTGTCTATGTGCTTCGTCTTATGGTGGTGCACAGTGCTCGACGCTAAGATTTGTGAACTCTGACTGTCCGTACAGAAAGTAATACTACTACAAGACAACTTAGGGCATACCTCAGATATAAACCGTTTTATATAAATTGCCTCTTTAGTGGCCTCAGTAATTGTCACCCCATTTTACCCTTTAGATACTGCAAAACTCTTAGCTGCCAGCCAGTGAGTCTTGTTATACATAGTATTGAACTGACTCAAATAACTAGTGGCAAAGCTAAATCCGGGCGAGTGTTAACAGCTAAAAACATTAAGCTACCTATCAATTCCTGATAGCGTTAGGAACTACAGGTAGAGGAGAATTATATTTTAAAAAGGAAAGGCAAGATCTCAGAGGTCTCTGGCTCAAATGGTCAGATAGTGCAGAAAGATGCACCTCGTTTGGCTGGCCTGGCTGTATGTAGTAGGGTAAGCGAGTGGGTGATCTCCCGGCAGCAGGCGGGGAGACAGTTAAGCAGGGATGCAGGTTTGGACGGCTGGCTGCGTAGCAACAGGGGCCGACCGAGACCCGAGGTGTAGCGAGCGCTCAGGAAGTGTAACTGGCACCAATCCTGCTACAAGGACCCTAAATCTGGGAAAATTAAATCATGAATTTATTATATTTATTATTTATATAGCCTCGGGATATTTTTTTTCAGGTTATGACCTATTAGTGACCTTACGTCCAGTAACGCATTATCATAAGTCAATCGAGATGTTATATTGAAATTTAAAATCAATGATCAAAATTCTTTATGTAAGTATAAATAGATTTATGGTGTTTTTTTTTACTCTAATTGCAGTTACGAAGAAAGTTAAATACATTTTTCAGAAGAAAGTCACATAACAATTATCGAATTTAGAACGAAATGCCAAAGACTAGTAGCGTGGGAACAGGTGGCAACGAGGTGGCAACCACACCTGACATCTTGCTAATGTCAACTGTCAACACAATGTTGTTCTGTGACCAAAACAAGTTGTTTTCATTTATAAATTTCTGATGTTACAGATGTTTTTACAAATAACTGTAAGTATTATTCGATTAAATCCAGGTGTTACAAAATAAATATTAAATAATTAATAACTGCGTTTTATTCAATTAGTTAGTGCCATTGAAAACAAAGATTTTTAGGTTTGATTTAAGTTTCATATATGAAATCAAAGCGACAGCTGGATGAAATTTCTTGTTTTTCAGGGTAGATTGATGTTGGAACAGACATGTTCTTAAAATAGGATTGAAAGAAAAATGTCGAGACTTTTTAAAAGCCTTCAAAGATTTTTAGAACTCTTATTTTCTTTGTTAAGCAGTATTACTCTTTTTTGTTGTTCTGTGTTTGCCTCTGGTTATTGTTTGTCTAGTCGTGTATCCAGCCAAATAATTAAGAAAAAACGTTTATTCCAAGTAGTCCGATTAGTTGTCCGATCATCGGCAAGATGGGATTTTTATTCTGTCAAAATTCCAGTCTGTCCGACTGGCTTCTGCGATCGAACAGTTTGGAAATATTTTTTGTGTAAATATTCCAAGTAGTTATACCGGCTAAATGTGGTAGCTCCAGACGGAATTCTTATGTGAAAATCAATTCTACATCTAAGCTATATCGAACATCGAATTACATAAAAATGTCTTGAAGTATATTTAAAAAAACTTAAGTCCTAACTCGATAGGTACAAACAAATCGTCGAGAATACATACGTTATTCGGGTCAGTTTCGGGGTTTTCTATCTCTGGGCTTCAGAATTACATTTCTTTTTCAGCAATTGCGTTGGAGTAATACTAATTATTTGGTCAAATGGAAACGGGATTTACGATATATCATTCGAATGTAATTTAAATTGTTTGGCACTATTACGCACTGAATCGAAGATGGTTACTTGGATTTCTCAATCATCTTTCTCGTCACCTGTCTTACACGTAGCAACATACTTATGTCGTAGTACATAAATAATTATACAAATACTTCAGGAGCTATTAAAGGTATTTAGGTAAGGAATATAAAAACAGTCCGTTTTATATTAAAAAATCACTTTATTGGTAGTTTCATTACACTCAATTACTAAACTCTAGTATTGAGGAGGATGTTGTTGTTTGCCCTCAACGAGCACGTGGTGTTGTGATACAGTCTTCGACAAGGCAAGGCGCAGGTCTTCTGCAACCTTCAATCGATTGCGACTTTTTGTTTTTATCGACACCAGATCCGAAATCCCTACCTCTTAAAGATACGTAGTAGCAAATGGTATCAGAATGGGTATAATTCGCTTGGCAAGAAGAGCGTAAGTTTGACTCAAAGAACACCAAAAGTAGCCAAGACCTTTTGCACGAAAATCAGCCTTCAAAACTTCTTTATGTCATCTTTAATAAAATCAATTAAGTCATCTTTAATAAGATCTTCACTGCTGATATTATCCATATCAATAAAAAATGGACATCGTTAGGATTCGGACGTTTATTTATCAAGCTGTGCTGAGCTGAAATAACATTCAAAATATGTCTGCAATGTTTCAAAATGCCTAGACACTTCTTTTTGTATCATTTTTTATGTAATTTTCGTCGTATCACCAACTCTTCCAATATCGGAAAATTTGCGAAATTACTTAATTCCACCCTACTTTTAGAAACAGGCAATTTACCTAAAAAACCTTTTGAACCGTTCATCCACGATGGTTCCTGCAAGACTCTGAAGAGACAGGTTAATCTCGTTCAAATGAGTAAATATATCTGCTAAATAAGCCAACCCTTGTACCGAATTTTCACTCTCGAGATATTTATTTTTTAGAAAAGTAACAGTTCTCGCAACCCAAACAAGCACTTCAAGACTTGTCCCCTTGACAGCCATCGAACTCCTGTGTAGTAAAGCAGTACTTCATGTGCTAACCCCATTTCTTGACAGTCTAAACAGGCGATGGTTTAAGGCTTTTGTCCTGATAAAGTTAAGTATCTTGGCACATGTAGATATAACTTCCTTCAAGCAAGTAGTCAAAGTTCGTGAAGACAAGGCCTGTCGATGTAAGAAACAATGAGTGATTATGACGTGATGACTTTCTTAAAACTATTCCCATATTTCTTGGTTCGTAGCTCTTTAAACTGCCAGATAACGCATACATTTTTTGTTGCTTTTCAAAAAGTGTCGGTGTGAAGGACGCCGACCTTAGATAGATTAAAGTACTAATTGTATTATGTTAAGTTAAATTAAGTATAGATTAAGATTAACTTGTACTACATTATATAAATAAATGAGAAATGGGTAGCGGCTCTCGTCACGGTAACGCTCAATTCGGGAGGGTAATATAAATAATAATATCTTTATTTTCAAGTATCAAGACTCATAGTACCTAAAGAGAAAAGATACTAATTTTCTGATTGGTGGAAATTCGGGCCTTCTGATTGCCTAACCAATCACATCACAGATATCATTCCTATAAATATAGCGCTTTTTTGTACGTAGGGAGGGACATTCAATGTACAGCTCTCCTACAAGAAACACGAATAAACAAGACAACTCAAGAAAAGTATTTTAATTCTACAGACCACGTGCAAGTCAGTATATTTTTAATGTAACTTCTGGTACTTTTTGCAGCCGCGTTTAGCATTCATTTTTACAATTGCAAAAAAATGGGTCGAGGAGATATTCCGGTGCAGTTCGGAGTAAAGTCGTGAATTGATTCTAATGTGTTGTGCATTAACTTCCAACCCTAGTCTAGTTGGTTACCAAGGTATACTTGAATTTGATGGGCCGAAGCAGAGACTGGAGGGAGAGAAGCTAATTGCACTTGTTTTTTGTCACGATTATTATTTACAAAATACACGCATCGAAACTTATCTAAGCAGGTAATTTTTTTGGAGCTACATAAATTATAAATAGAAAGAAGAAGGAATTCCGTTGATGTTACCTCTTGTGGAGTAGTTTTTTTAAAACTTCAGTACAATGAACTAAATCTCACTTGTTTCACAAACATTTTAAAAACTCTCCTGAACCCTCCTAAAATGCTGATATTGCAGCCAGTTACTGCGTGTAAAAAAGTACATGATTTTGACACTGCAGAAGCAGATAAACTTTTCTTTCCTTTTGTCCAACTTTCCACTCGCAGGCCTGCTGGAAGAAAATTCATTAGAAATAAGCTCTGCCTTTGTACTGTTCTTGTTTCCTTTAATGTTATTGTGTGTACATAAATTATAAATAAATAAACTCTTGGATGAATATATTTTCGACTGATGTTAAGCTTTCCCAGGTTTAGGAATTAAATATTATTTTTCGGTCGGGTCAACGTCTTCACCAACAACAATAGTTGTATTTGTCAAGTTGAATGGTTCTATTGCTGTTTCAATTATCAGGACATCAGCATAATTATCAGCTTGTTTGACAGATATATTTTCAGTAGTAAATCATTTTTTCATCATTGAAATGAACCGAGACTTGTATTAGCTACAAAATTTGTTGACTAATTGTTCCCACCAATAATAAATTGATCAATAAGATATCAGACGATAAAAATGTTGCTGTGGTTTGACGATAAGGTCTGTGTCTGTCCCGGCGGCGTTGTAATGTTGATACTGTAATCCTGGAGATTATTCTGTTTCGTTGTATTGCATCATAGAATTGCACAATTAAACATCGTGGTAATCTACAATTCGCACAGAAGTCATACCATACTTACTTTAAAATGATGCATAGATGACTAGATCCGTGATGACTTGGTGGTTTTAATGTATCAAATCGTGCACAGTGATTGTATCCCAGTAGTGGTGGCTTAGGACGATACCTCCTGCTGGCTTCAGCATCTCAACAAGCTGAATTTCACTAATGCTTAAACGAAATCAAGAAACTGCAACAATACCATAATATCTTTGACCTTCTTTTTGTAACTATTCACTATCTTCTCACTTTTACATTCCGAATTTCTGAACAACAGGTAAGTTCGTAATTAGCCCTTGATAGTTTGAATTTTGTAATTGTTTTCGTGATTCATGTAACTATTGATGATTTTGAGTCTTAAATCTGCATTCGTGAACGTACGAGGGAAGCAATGTATTCTCGTTATGGGTATGAATGAAAACGCAGAAAAATGTGAAATAATTTTATTTTTCTAAATGTATGGTTTTATTCTATATGTATTCTATATGTCTTACAACGCGAAATCATCTTCAATACCCTCCCAAAATTCGCCTTGAGTTTTTCATCATCGGAAAATTGCTTTCCACGAATCTCTTGTTAGCTTCGGAAACAAAATATAGTTAGTAGGTGTCAGGTCCGGGGCTTACGATAGATGATTGATCTCTTGGAAACCAACCACACTTCTGAATAGCGCCCCTGGAATTCCACTCGTATGTAGAGTTAGTGTAACTATCACTTTTATTACTGTTATCATTATCACTTCACTATCACTTTTATTAAGTCAAACTTATATATCAAATACTTATATGTCAAATTTAGTATATATAGAGGTTCGTCAGTGTTTTCGTGATTCATGTAAGTGATTATGATTACGTCTTAAGCTTTCTAAAGCCTTGTCACATTTGGACTGACGTAAAATTAGTGAAACTATCTCTTATGACTGATTTGACCTTTTTTTGGTCAATGAAACTGCTGTATATGTTTCAAGCAGCTAATGTAAGAAAACTTTATTTTTTCCGACGCTCGCTTTATCGAAAGAGTTTTATTTGTATAGTTTTTTTTATAAAGCAAACATGAATTGCACGTTGCCAGGAAGTGTTTTTGGCACGAGATACTTATTATTATTATTATTTATCCTTTATTGTACACAGAAACACATACAAAAACATTTATAAAAGTAAAGATATTACTGTTACGTGCGGGTGGGTAATTAAATGTCGATTAACGTAAAAGAAGATTTTATTCCACGTACACTCACACTGTATACACTATACACGCAGTATACACACAAGGCACAGTAGTCCGAGTCGCACAGTACTTCTCAGTAGTCCAAAGTCTTCGCAAGGGTCGCTGGTACAATTCTCTTCGATCGCTTCCTTAAGATGTTTCCGCTATCGCTTGTAAACACAAACTGTCCGGACGCCACTATGCGTCGGCTTATATACCTAAATTAACAGAGGGGTGGAACTCTCTGGAATGTACTACTATGTACTTACCTATTCTATCGTTTTCTCGAGATACAATAGCGGCGCGACCTTCGAGAATGAACTAACAATAGGCGGGGGCAGTGACCCGTGAGCGAGCGAGCGGTAGGTACTTACACAAGTACTTACGAATTGGAGGGACCTACTTTCTATTGAGAATTCGAGATCTTTCGGTACGAATCGATAGTAGACCTATAGACTAACAATGCGTTTTGAGATCATTGCAATTAAGTAATAATTAACGGAGTAATTAACACTTTTATCTCTCGGTTGTAACACTACCCCCCTCTTAGTTATGCTCGTCCCGAGCATCATTATCACCATGATAACGTGCCAATCTGTCCAGGTGAACTATCTTAGGTTTGCCTCGGGGTCCCTTCTTGATGCGGTAGGTGACGTCGTTGATCCTCGTAATAACAGTAAAGGGTCCTTCCCAGCGGGCTTGAAGTTTTGGAGACTTCCCTTTTCTGCGAAGCGGATTGTGAAACCACACTAGCGTTCCTTCATCGAAACCGTTGGTATTCGCATTTCGATCGTAGCGGGTCTTCATCCTTTCGCTGGTCTTCAGACTGTTCTCCCGCACTCTCTTGTGCACTTCGTCCAACTGATTTTGAAGATCGCACACATAGTCCGTAACGGGTTTAGGACTGTCAGGTGGGGTACCCGTTATTGCGTCCACCGGAAGTCTCATCTCTCAGCCGAAGTTCACCTTGGCTGGCGTGTTCCCCGTACTATCATGTACTGCAGAACGATAGGACATCAGGAACAAAGGGATGTACTGATCCCAGTCCTTTTGATGATCATCCACTACCTTGGCCAAGTGATTCTCTAGAGTTTTGTTAAATCTCTCGACCATTCCGTCTGATTGCGGATGTGCTGGTGTCGTACGGGTCTTGTGGATCCCAAGAAGTTTGCACATTTCTTGAAATACGGCAGATTCGAAGTTACGTCCTTGGTCCGAATGAATTTCCATGGGTACACCAAATCGACATATCACCTCCTGGACCAGTTTCTTGGCTACCGTTATTGCTTCTTGGTTGGGTGTTGCGAACACCTCAGGCCACTTACTGAAGTAATCCTGCACTACTATTATGTACTTGTTCCCATCGTCAGTCTGTGGAAACGGCCCAGCTACATCTATCGCGATGCGCTCCCATGGTGCCCCAACGTTATACAGCTTCAGCTGTCCCTTACTTCTGGTTTGCGGGCCTTTTACCGAGGCACAAGCATTACATTTACGGCACCAATCTTCGACATCTTCACGGCATCGTAGCCAGTAGAACCGCTGTCTGACTATAACGAGGGTTTTCTTGACTCCAAGATGACCACCAGAGACACCATCGTGGACGTGCCGTAGAAGAGGGGCCACCATGATTCGTGGTATTACCACTTGCAGAGTGATTTCCCTTCGTCGTTGGACTCCCATTTCCTGCACAACAGATTGCCTTCCAGAACTAAGCTGTCCCACTGAGCCCAATAACTTTTAGTAGTCGCGCTGTAAGCAGACACATCCTTCCATTGGGGTTTGTTTCCACTTTGCTTCCAGCGCAGTATAGGTCCAAGGTCATCATCTTCTTGGGCCTTCCTCATATTGGGTCCAGTCCACTCATCGTCTAAGCCATGCGTCCTTATAAGGTTTACTTCTTCTCGGGCTTCATTTTTACCACAGTGCTTGCAGTCGTTAGCGCACGGTCTTCGTGACAGAGCGTCCGCGTTATTGTGTCCTTTTCCACTGCGATGCTCGGTTACAAAGTTGAACTCCTGCAATTGCTCTATCCACCTTGCTACCTGTCCTTCCGGATTTTTAAACTGTAACAACCACTTTAATGCTGCATGATCGGTTCTAACCGTGAACTGTCTTCCTATAAGGTATTTCTGAAAATGTTGTAAAGTCTTTACCACAGCAAGTAATTCACGGCGGGTAACACAGTAATTTCTCTCTGGTTTTGAAAGTGCTTTACTGAAGTATGCAATTACCACCTGGCGGTCCCCTTGTGTTTGCGACAACACTCCACCGATTCCCGTATTACTAGCGTCCGTGTCCACAGTAAATCTTCCGTCCCTGCTTGGTTAACCCAATATAGGAGCTTCACAAAGCCGTTGCAAGTGCACTAAAAGCATTCTCGCAATTCGAGTCCCAGATGAAAATGTTGTCGCGTTTATCCTCTGTTAATTGATGTAATGGTTTTGCCACGTCCGAAAAATTCTTAATGAAGCGCCTGTAGTAAGTGCAAAGCCCAAGGAACGCTCGCACTTCCGTCTTATTTTTCGGGATAGGCCATTCCTGAACAGCTTTTATCTTTTCAGGGTCGGTTTTTACTCCATCCGCCGAGATGACAGGTCCTAGGTAACTGACTTCCTTCTGAAACAGAGCACACTTCTTTGGACTCAGTTTCAGATTCGCTTCTCGGATCCGGGTGAACACTTTCTCTAGGTTCTTCAGGTTCTCCTTGAAGCTGCGTCCCATCACAATTACGTCGTCGAGATAGACCAGGCATACGTCCCCAAGGAGGCCTACCATCACCCTCTCCATAAGGCGCTCGAAAGTTGCTGGAGCATTACATAAACCGAAGGGCATGACGTTGAAATGCCACAGACCGTTCCCAATTCCAGTACTAAAAGCCGTCTTCTCTTTATCTTCTGGACTTAATTCCACCTGCCAGTAGCCACTCTTCAAGTCAATGGTTGAGAACCATTTCATGCCACTGAGCATGTCCAGGGTATCATCAATTCTCGGCAGGGGGTAGCTGTCCTTTTTCGTGACATTATTTAACATTCGGTAGTCAACACAAAACCTCGTACTTCCGTCCTTCTTCTTTACTAGCACCACAGGTGATGACCATGGGCTTGTAGAGGGTTCGATGATCTTGTTTTCAGCCATTTCTTTAATCATTTCGGCTACCTCTGTTTCTTTTGCCCACGGTATACGTCGAGGTCTCTGTTTAATAGGCCTGGCATCGCCTGTATCAATCTGGTGCTTTACAAGGCCTGTTCTACCACAGTCATTTCCGGTTGCAAAAATGTCCTTGAATGTAACCAAAAGCTCTTTGGCTTGCTGCAGTTCCAATGGTGATAAATTTTCCTTACAATCTTCCAAAAGCTGTCGAATGTGATCGTCTTTGGTCGAACTTACATTATGATGAACTGCGGAAGTGTCTAACCGTTTTAGGTACTTAACTTCTTCACATCTTCCAATCAGGCTATTCTTCCTCAGACGAACTTCTTTATTACTTAAGTTTAAAATTCTTACTTTTGCTATCCCATTTGTCATAAGTAATGTCCTGGCCGTGATGGTCTGTGGATGATTGCCGGAGTCTTCGACTATAACACATTTGTTTGATTTGATCTTCTTAGGGAATTTCACTGATACTAAATTTTCAGATTTTGGAGCCAGTATGAAATCCTTTAAACAATAAAGATTGCATGGGTATGATCCTTGCATACAAACTTCTTGATCAGGAAACCTTAACACTCCTTTATCAATATCCAAAACACATCGCTGATCCTTCAAGAAGTCTAGGCCCAGAATGCAATCATCCGTGATATTTGCGATAAGAACTGAGTGGATGTATGTTCGGTCACCAATACTAATTTCTACATCTGTATCACCGAGGACGGAGACTGGCTGGCCGGTTGCTGCCTGGAGGCGACATGGTGGGGATCGCCTTTTCCACATAACGGTGCGTTTCAGTAGCTCTGGTCTGACTATAGTCCTCGAAGCTCCAGTGTCTACTGTCAAACTGCATGTCTGATTATTTAATGTGCCCTCGATGGTCAGACTGTTTCCGTTGCGAACTTGAGTAATGGTGATGGTGGGGGCCTTATTGTTACCAGCCAGCACCCGCCCCGCGGTCCTGGCGACACTTAGTTTAACGACAGGTCTTGGTCTACTTGGGTCCCGGAGCTCGTGACCCTCCTTCTCTTTTTACGACATTCTAGTCGAATATGCCCCTTTTCTCCACAGCCATAGCAAGTGGGGACATACTGAGGCTTCCTCTCATCAGATGCTACTTCTCGGATTGTATGTACCCGAGTGTCTTGACGTACAGCTTCCACTTCGAGAGCATGAGCCAATGCGCTCTTTAGCGTCGAATGATGGCTCAGACGAACGGCAGCTCTGACTTCCGCATCCCGTATGCCATCCACGAATGCCTGTAGAAGATTCACCTCCACAGTCGCCGGTGCCGATGTGTATGCACGACGCACCAGCCTTTCCACTTCAAGCGCCCACTGTTGGAGGCTTTCCCCAGCCTTCTGAGTCCGCTCGCGGAGTTGTGCTCGAAAGACATGTTCTAGATGTTTTTCACCATAACGCGTCTCTAATGCTTCTAATAGAGCATCCAAGGTCCGTCCTTCAAGTGGCAGGTTTTCCAATATCATCAGAGCGTCTCCTCGCAGGGCAAGCGTGAGGGCCATAAAAGATTGGCCATCAGTCCAACCGTTTCCGTTGGCCAGTGTTTCGAACTGGTAGCGCGGAAGATCGAGTTTCGCTGCTGATGGTGCTGCTGAAGCCAGAGTTAGCGGTTGGCGAGTTTCTAGTTTACGGATGCGGTGGTCGTGGTCATCAATTCGGCCTTCCAGGTTCTCCGCTTTAATAGTGACCTCTTTGACGTCTGCTTCCAGTTTTGTAACTTTCTCGCCGAGTACAGTAATGCCAGCGTCAATCTTACCCAGCACGGCCTCTTGGTTGGCCTGGATTTCGCGGCAGGTAGCCTCCTGGGTAGCCTGGATGTCACGGCGGGTAGCCTCCTGGTTTACCTGAATAGCTTCCTGGATCTCGCGCCGGGTAGCCTCCTGGTTGGCCTGGATCTCGCGGCGAGTAGCCTCCTGGTTCGCCTGGATTTCGCGACGGGTAGCCTCTTGCATACCCTGGATAGCGGCCAGCAGGGTTGACAGATTTAGCTCCGTCGAGTCTCCCGGTGGTGCGGTACCAGATGATGTGGCAGTCTCAGGCTGAGACTCCTCCTCTTGACCACGCCGACGTGCAGCATCCATCTCCACTTGTCTCCTTGTTCGAGGAGTACGCACTTCTTCTTCACGCGGCAGAATCGGCATTCCGCTTCTGACACCAATTGTTACGTGCGGGTGGGTAATTAAATGCCGATTAACGTAAAAGAAGATTTTATTCCACGTACACTCACACTGTATACACTATACACGCAGTATACACACAAGGCACAGTAGTCCGAGTCGCACAGTACTTCTCAGTAGTCCAAAGTCTTCGCAAGGGTCGCTGGTACAATTCTCTTCGATCGCTTCCTTAAGATGTTTCCGCTATCGCTTGTAAACACAAACTGTCCGGACGCCACTATGCGTCGGCTTATATACCTAAATTAACAGAGGGGTGGAACTCTCTCGAATGTACTACTATGTACTTACCTATTCTATCGTTTTCGCGAGATAAAATAGCGGCGCGACCTTCGAGAATGAACTAACAATAGGCGGGGGCAATGACCCGTGAGCGAGCGAGCGGTAGGTACTTACACAAGTACTTGCGAATTGGAGGGACCTACTTTCTATTGAGAATTCGAGATCTTTCTGTACGAATCGATAGTAGACCTATAGACTAACAATGCGTTTTGAGATCATTGCAATTAAGTAATAATTAACGGAGTAATTAACACTTTTATCTCTCGGTCGTAACATTACAAAGGGCGAGCTTAACTCATTAAATGAGTTTTCTTCCAGCAAACCCAGGTGCATTGAGTGAGTTGAGACAAAATCAGGGGTAAAATCAAAATAGTGCACAAAAGTGGGTAAAAGAAATAAGTAAAATGTACTTCCGAGTAATCGGGTATTCTCTGCCTATGCTTGTCATTTTATACCGGTCCTTAAGCTCATAAAGGACGGTATTTACTCTTGCCATCAGCTCGGGACATATCTTTAATCGAGCGGCAACTGAGTCACCTTCGGGGAATTCAAACCCTTCTATCCGGGAACGGGCTTCGATGGTGATCACATCAGGGGGGCCATGTCCTAAAAGATTTATGGTAGGTATGGCGCCAGCTGGAATAAGTTGTGGAGGAAGTGGAGGAATTTCAGGTGCTCCCTGAGCTCTCCTTGAATTTAGAACCCTGTTTGAAGTTACAAGGGGTGAAACGTTACACTCATAGACGTTGTGGGAAACGGCATCCACCTGTCCGAAAGATCCAGCAGGTATCTGGTCATCTTGTGCCTGAGGAACAGCAATCTCTGGCAGATTAAACTTTACTTCTTCACCTCCTGCGGTAGTTGTGTTGCCTACGCTTGTCAGGTAGTGGTATAAATTGTCCGGTACAATAAGATCTTCGGGGAGCAAGTCTTGATGTTTGGTTTGCCCCAACCGAACTTCTCCGTTGTCGAGAGTCAAATCAAGTAAATAACAGTTCAAGACCGTAGTCATTGAATGCTGGAACATGGAAAAAGGTAGTCTTCGGTCCAGACTAGGATCTATGCCTCTGAGACTCTCATACGTTCTTTCAATAAAGCAAACATAATCAAGAGGTATCCTTTCAGGCATTTTTCGTCAGTTTTTGTTTTTTTGGGAAGGTGAAGCGCGCAAAATGTTTGAGGGGGTTGCAGAGGCCTCCTCCTCAACGCAGTGGTGCTTAGAGGGTCGCTTGTCCCGGGGCTGGGGTGCTCTCTTATCCGCTGACTAGCGTCCGTTCATCCTCCGCCACTGCCACTGTAACAGAGATTGTCAAAAAGATGCTTCTACATAATGAACAATCTTTTGTGAAAGAAGGTATTGCTCATACACGTCTAATTTATTTAAAGATGTAGTAGTAAGACTTTAAGTTCGTTTTTTAGGGCCTCAAACTCAAATATTTGCGGAAATTTCAACATCAAAGATTATATTACTTCATCAAAACAATTTTGTTTGTAAAGATTTAGAAAATGAGATTTATCCACGCTAACATAAAAATAGTTATTTCTGCAGTTATCCCTTCAACCATATCAAAAATTGTGTAATTGAATCAGTTTTAAAATGTTTTCTAGTACATCTTTGTGACCCTTCTGCGGAACGATTGAAACAAGGGACTTGGTAAAAATAAATAATATACCTATTATAAAACAAACAACTAAATTTTCCTCTCATGAAAAAATATGGCTGAACTGAACGCCCAACACGCATGTGTCCAACACCACTCACGTGGTCCTCCGCCAAGGACCGAAACGTAAACTCTATTACTAAAAAGGTATATACCACCAATGAGCGCGTCGCTTACAATCATCTTCTAAAGATTACCTGTTACAGTTTTCTTAAATTGGTTGTCCTATTTTACGGTGTTGCCTGTATTTCTTAATGTGTCAATGACTGCATTTATTTTCAGGTTACAAATTTCGCAGTCTTAATAATTTCGCTAATGAATTGTGATCATCAGGAATTTCGATAATGAATTGTGGTCATGGTGATTATTTAATCATTTTCTAGGATCTACGAGTATGTCAATGATGAACAATTCTTCCAATGTTTTTACGCGACTTAGTTCCACATTAACTTGGCCTTTCGCAAGAATATTATTTCCTGTATATATAGCCTTGCATTTTGTGCAGTCACTGCCCAACAACGCATTAGTGGTAACATTTTTTTCTTTCACTGGGAAGGATATAAGAACTATAAGTACTTAGATTTATTAAGCAAACTCATTTTAGAAAGCGATTGGTAATTGACAAAAGCTAAATTAAGCTGTACTGTATTTAGTGGTCTTGTGTGTGTGTCATTAGTGTTTTCAATAATATAATGTCTTTTCTTCTTCTTCTTCTGGTACCTGTGTGGGCATCTTAATGTTGTCTATTATTTCAATGAAAGGACGCCTGTTTAAAGTTCTGGAATCTAGTCGGGGTTAAGTCATCCTCGTCCCGTCGCCGTCGGCTCGCTGAATTCCTGACCGCTATCATGTATAAAATGAAAATTGTTTATGTCATTGAACATTGAAAGCTATTTAATGAACTAATCTTTTTCACAATGTGCTACATCTATATCAGTCTGTTTCGACTACAGCAAATTAAAAATAACATCGGTTTTATGAAAAATGTCTGATAATACATGCAAAATGAAACAAAATTGCATGTTTTCTAACTTACTGAAGAAACATCTTGACAAAAAAAGAGGCTTGATTGGAAGTTTCGTCAATCATTACAGACACAAATTCAGCTTTTTGTATTGAATATAACATTCGGAAGTAGTCTTCTTTGCCATCATTAGGATCTTCATATTTTAGATTCTTAGTTATTTAATTATTTCGTTACCATTTTTATAAATGTGGAGTATCGTATAAAGGTAAGTAACATTTAAATACTCGACATGGTTCTAGGTGTTATCTTCATCTCCCGAGATAAAATCTTTTACTTTAGGACAGGATTTCTTCGATTTTTTTCCCTTACTGCTTTCACCACCTTTTTCGTACGAACCCTACGTGGACGGCCAGATCTTTTTCTGTCACAAACAGAGGATATCTCATTGTACCTACTTATAGCCCACAAACATTTTACTAATACCAAGCGTATGGAGAGTTTGAAATTTCGCTCCATACCTACTTTGTGTAATGCAATCACAGCGATTCGGTTCTCTTTATCACCCCACTCCACATATTTTATCGCTTTTATACAGTATTCTATTCAATCCCATAACTCCTTCATATCTTAAAGGTCGTTTTGAATTCTTGCATTTAACACATTCTAGGTGCTTGAGGTCATCAGAGAATTTAGAGTTGCAAATACCAGTGCATTCTACAAGCTATTTTGACAAATCCTTTTCAGTTCAGGCTGCCCGCCTGTGGAATGCTCTGCCTGTTCCTATTAGGCGTGCTCAGACTCTGTTATCATTTAAACAGATGGTAAAATCGCACTATTCTTCAACTACAAATTAGACATAATTGTTACCATGTTCTACGATATGATGTTCTATGTATATGTTTGTAGTACACCACCAGCTGCCCATTTATTCTGATTGTGTTTCTCCTGCAAAATGGTTGTCTGGAATTGCTTATAGCGATAAGACCGCCATTTGTACATTTTATGTTTTAGTTCTAAGTTTATATTGTAAATATCTTCTTGGTGTACAATAAAGAGTATTCTATTCTATTCCATTTTGATAGCAAAATATTGTACAATGTTTTGGCGCCAAAATGAGAAAACTCAATGAACAATCATATAAAAATGGCAGATTCCAAATTGATTGTAACAGTATTTATGGCCAGACTAAGTAAATTAACAATAAATCTTCTAAATTGAATTACTTAGCTTATACATAACTATTCAGCCTTCAGCATCGATATACTATACCAACTAGATTTGCTGTCACGACCCGAAAAGTGGTCACGAAAATAAGAAAATAAGAGCTACGGAGACGGCTGTCGCTCAATTGTCTGCAATTATTATTGAACCTTATTTTATAGTATGTAAGTCATCTTTTTATATGAACATATTATTGTTTTGCGTGTACGTGTATAGTTGTGTAGGTATATGTAACCGCGACCACATTTTCGATGTCATTTTGTTCGTGACAGCTAATCTTGTTGGTATAGTATATCGATGGCCTTCAGTATGAAATATTTTGTAGCACTTTCTTTCTATAATAAGGCGTAAAAGTATGTTACATTTACTGCATCGTATCTTCTTCTTACAACTAGGTTCACGACACTAGGTTGACGAATTAATTATGCTAATTGTATCAAAAACCAATCAAACGTACTTAGCAAGACATGGCAATTGTCTTGGTCTCACTGTTAATGAATTGTATATCTATTTTGGTATAACTTTAACCATGTCATTCATTTACCTGAATTGATAGACGTACAAAATAAATGTATTTTTCATACAATACGATTATGCCGAATTAATTGAGCTAATTGTATCAAAAACCAATTGATACAATTGTCATAAATGTAGAGTTTAAAATAATCATATTTATCGGTAAAAGACTCCTCATTAATCGGTAGATATGAAGGTTATATACGTGCAATAACATTTGGATTAACATTTTTGATTGACCACCCAAAATGTGTTGCACGTAGGGAAGAAGTCGCTGATGAATTCCGATTATTATTTCGTGAAGAAACGCCTCGCAAACGTTGTAATCTACCTCGTCGAACACCACGACCTCGTCTTCTTGGAGCCAATGGGGGTGTGGGAATACTATATTCATCGCTAAGGTTTGACTCTGAATCACTTGATTCCAAATCCGATCTGGATTCATACTGGATGTCCCTGTGTCTGAAAAATCTTCATCCCGTGCTAATATACTAGACGTGCCACTACACCATCAAAAATATTTTTAGCATCAATCTCTACATCAGAGTCATGAAGTAGTTCAGCTATTTGTACGTCATTTACTCCTATAAAGTTGTAACAAAATTCTCTCTCTCTCCAACTTAAGAGCTGGGCTCTTGTCGGTGAAGCAATTTCTAATCTGATCTATATATATGCCTTCATTTTGTCCTCCTGATACGACATTCCATCCACTTTTTCTGCTACCTGCTTCATAAAACTTCGTCTGGGTCTCCCTCTTCCCTTTTCCCTTCTATTTTACCTTCCACTATCGCTTTAAAGAAGGTGTCGTATCAAGTCTCCAACACCACATCTCGAATGCTTCCGACCTTTCTCTATCCTTCTCTCTCTCTCTCTCTCTCTCTCCGTGTGTGTGTATGCATTTAATTTAAAGTAAACATATTAGCCCAAATGCCTTTGTAAAGGTCTAAAATAACTGCGGTTCTTTGGTATAAAAGCTCACGGTACTTTTTAACTTATCAAAATGTTTTGTACAGTGAAATACGTCATTTTCGATCTAAACTTAAAAAAAATCTATTTACTTATATAATTACTTGATATATATCAAAATCCTTTTTTTTTGCTTACCAAACTAGAAAAATATCATTGACTACTTGTATAAATAAAGATTTACTTACTACGTGTCCTCTCGCCTGCCATTGCGTTAAAAAAGAAATGACGTCACATGGTCATTTTTTAACCAATCAATTGAACTTCCGGTAACAAATCAAAATGATGTCTTCTAGTTGCCCCTTAAATGTCAAACATCTAATTGGTGGGCGGGCTATTTGAATTCACAAAACGTGATTTAAAATTTGATCCTTTTTAAATGGACTTGGGTCTACATGAAGTATTAACCCGAGGTGATGTTGGGTCTGAATACACTATTTATTTATTTTTTTAAGAAGGCATGTAGGCCTTACGAGTCTATATTTTTTCTTACAATGCTCATGGCTCGCATGATTATCCAATACCAATAAAATTGGTTCTTCTTAAAATTGGTAAAGTGCTTGAGCCATTCAAGGAAAAGTTCCACATCGATCCATCCATTGTCTGAGCATTTATAAGTTCGGCCATCCTTTTCAGGTGTCGGGGTCATCCTCTTTCTGGGGAAAATAAATGGTTGAAGATGTTTACATGAATTTTGTTTATATTTTTTATTAACTATCAAAACACGTGTCGTTTTGTCAGAAAACCGTGTTAGATAGGAACTAACTATTTTTTTGGCAAAGCTAAAATTTTCTTAGAGGTACATACGTCGCAATATTTTTTAATGATTCCAGGTTTCCTCCAGCCAAAACAGGATTCCAGGATAAGTTGGGTACGATTTATACGAATGTCCAATTGCTTGACATTTTAAACAAGTAATGTTTTCTGCTTTGACAGCGTTAATTGTGGTTAAGATAATTTTGGTACAATAATTTCTTTGGTAGGTTTCCTAACCAAACAAGATTTGTCTACCAAACTGAATAAACTGCTCTGTGGTACAAATATCTTTACCCATAAGATATGGAAAATATAGTTGCAACATTTTGCGGAAGGCGTCGTCCCTCTCGGCCTCTGTTAGTAGGCGCACGCGATTGGCGTGGACGACTAGCTTTTCTGCCAGCTGCCGTACCTTGTTGTTCAAGGCGAGCTGGCTATTAATTTTTTTAATGTTCTGCTCCTCTTTCTTCTTTATCTGCAAGGCGAGCTTCAAATTTCCTTGCGATTGCGCTAGGGCGGCGGCTATCTTCTGGGAGTCGTCGTCGAGGGCCGCAAAACTGCGCCTTGCGCTTACTGGCCCTTATTCGGTGCACCTCCTCCTCCTCCTCCTGGTGAGTGATTGTACACAGTATACCAAAAATATAAGGATACATAAAAAAGAAGAGAAGAAAATAAAATAAAAAAGCTAAAATATAAAATAAACAAGTACCGTAAACATATTAAAGTATAACAGAAAGAAACAATCAGAAAAAGGTGGTCTAGAGCAGAGGATGTTATTATAATTTTATTAACATATTGTTAACCACTTCCCTTAGTAATATTAAATTTTAAGGAGGAAAGACGGAGGACAGTCGTAGCCTTCAGAAAAATAATAAATTAATAATGAATGATGAAACGTCGGGATAGTAAAATCTGGCCGAGTTAAGTATAGAATATGTGATTGAATGCTGCGCTGTTGAACTGAAACCTAACATACTATTAATCAGTTTGTATAGGGGTGATCGGAACATTGAGCTATTTTTTAACATTATAGACTCTTTACTAGCTAAACTAAAATCACACTATTATAAAAAACATATAATTATAGGAGGAGATTTTAATATAAACTCAATTTTAAACTCTAGTCAATACAAAACGTTGACAGGAAAAATGTCAGAATACAATCTACACCAAATAGTTAATAAACCAACTAGAGAAACGGAAACAACGGCTTCATGTATAGACCTTATTTTTACTAACAACCGAAACTATAAGTTATCCGTAGAGGACGAAGGTATCTCTGATCATAAATGTGTCACCTACACCTTTGATTTAAATCCACCGCCTCAAGCGAAAACAATCTATAAAAGAATGCAACAAACAAATAATCCGAAGTACATTACCTCATTACTACTACAATTGAGCAAAATTAATTGGGATACTGTTCTAAATGCAAATTCTAATATAAATAAAAACTACCAATCTTTTGAAAATAAAGTAAAAGAACTTATAAATACTACTATACCTATAAGGAAAACAATATATATAAATAAAACAAATAAAAATTATATAACTAAAGGTTTAAAAACATCCTGTAAACATAAGAGACTTTTAAAAATATTAATAAATCAATCTAAGAGCACAATTTTAAAAAGGCATTATAAAATGTATACTAAAATCTTAAAGAAATGTGTAAATAAATCAAAGAAACACAACTATTCACAAGAAATGGAAAAATCAAATAATAAAACAAAGAAAATGTGGAATATAATTAAACGTATTACACAAAAACCTAAAAATACTCTCTCTGACAATATAAACATAGATACAAATGATAACTTAACGAATCCCTTAGATAACGCCAATAATTTTAATAAATATTTTGCATCTGTGGGCTCCCCAATGGCACAAAATAGAAGTAGTGGTTGCACATCCTTCAATCATTCAGTTCTCTCTCCAACCATCAACTCAATGTTTCTAAAACCGGTCACCGAAAAAGAACTAAACAGCATTATTAAATCCTTACCAAACAAACGTAGTTGCGGTATTGATGATATACCATGTACATTACTAAAAGCCTGTGCAAGCGAATTAATTCCTCCCTTAACGCGCCTAATAAACCAATCATTCGCTGAAAAAACATTCCCATCTAAATTAAAAATAGCCATAATTAAACCCATCTTAAAAAAAGGAGGCAAAGCTGGCGATCCCAGCCAGTATCGACCAATAGCATTACTACCGGCTATATCTAAAATATTTGAAAAAGCAATGACAAGTCGTATCTGTAACTTTCTGGAAAAATACAAAATACTGAACCCAAATCAATTTGGTTTTCGAAAAAACCACTCGACAACACTAGCAATATATAAGTACATTCAAGAAATCCTTACCTACATAAATAATAAAAACTACGCGATCGGTCTTCTGCTCGATATGAGTAAAGCCTACGATATGGTATCACATGCTACTCTACTAACCAAATTATATGGAGTCGGCATCAGGGGAGATGCGCACGAGTGGCTAAAGTCGTATTTGCTTGATAGGCAACAATGTGTGCAGATTGAACACTTAAATGTGAGGACCAGTGAAATGGAAAACGTACGTTCTGACACCTTGACCACAAATTGGTCAATACCCCAAGGAAGTGTAATAGGATGTATTCTATTTCTCGTGTACATAAATGACCTGCCTAAAATATGTGAACAACTATGTGTGCTCTTCGCCGATGACGTCTCTATACTCTTCAAAAGCCCTACAACCAACTTAGATGATTCCCACATAATAAAAACCTTCAAAATCATAAGAACCTGGCTTCATAACCACAACTTGGAAGTGAATATGAAAAAAACCAAAATGATCCAATTTAAACCTTATCAAAAGCAAAACATAAACTTAAAACCATTAACCACAACTATTGGTATTGAGGAAGTCAATGAATTTAATCTTTTAGGACTAACATTGGATACGCATTTAAATTGGAAAAAGCATGTAGAAAAAATTAAATCAAAATTATCACAATTTGCCTATGCCCTGTATGTACTTAAAACTAATACAAACACTAAATGCGCTCTATCTGCTTACTACGCCTACGCCTACGCATGGCTCCGCTATGGAGTCATCATGTGGGGACATAGTACAGATGCAATAGATCTATTCATCGCCCAGAAAAAATGCATCCGAATTATATATAATATAAAACCAAGAAATAGTTGTAGACCTCACTTCATAAAAGAAAAACATCTCACCTTGCCTTCAATGTATATTTTGGAAGTAGCCTTATTCGTCAGGAAACATTTAAGCTTATTCGAATTTGATACAAATCAGGGATGTTGCGAATATTCGCATCCGCATCCGCAAATGCGGAGCTTCCGCATAAAATTAGACTTCTGCATCCGCATCCGCATCCGCAATAATCAATGCGGATTTTCATGCGAATGCGAATGTAATACAAGTTGCGACGAGAAATAAATGGTCGTGGCCGCCGAGTGGTGCGTGCCGTTCGCACGTGACAATGAATGGAAGCGAAGAAATTGGTGGACAAGATCCGACGCGTTTGATTTGGTGCATCATTTGTTTATTGTAAATAAATCATAACGTGTATGTTTGCGCTGTGGATTACTTGTCGTATAGATAGATGGCGGCAATATTACTCTTTATTGAGTACTAGCTGACCCACGCAGCTCCGCCTGCGCTATTTTTACGTTAACAAACTTTTAATAACATACATTCGCATCGAACACATAACCTCCTTTTTTATAGTCGGTTAAAAACTGGGACCCACTTTTTACTTGCTCACCGAAGCACGGACCCGTTTAGTTCATATGGCGTTAAACGGTCACCCATCTATTTAATGACCTTACCTAACGTTGCTTAACCCGATCGATTACAAAACCTTGATAACAACTCTCTATGAGTGTTCCCTTACTAATATTTATTATATTATAAAGAAAAATTTATAAAATCGGACCAAGCGTATAACCAAGTACCCATTTTGACTTTAATCCCCTCTCCCAGAAGAACCGTGCTAGATTACGGGATAAAAAGTATCCTATGTCCTACCTCGCAGTAAGATCTCAAATCATGCCAAGTTTCATTTGAATCCATTCAGTAGTTTCGGCGTGATGCTCAGCCGTGATACAGACAGACAGACAAAAATTAAAAAAATTACATTTTCGGCCTCAGTATCGGTTATAGATTGCCCTCCAAATATAATTTTCAAAATATCTTCAATGTACAGAATTGGACCTGTTACAGTTTTATTATAAGTATAGATTTATTTATGACATCCGCATCCGCATCCGCATCCGCGGATGTGAGCCTTTAAAAATCCGCATCCGCATTCACATCCGCGGATGTGAAAAAATCGGCATCCGCAACATCCCTGATACAAATGTAAGACGTAAAAATAAATTAACCCTACCAAGACCAAGATTAAAAATGTTTCGAAACAGTCCACAGTACCGCAGCATTCAAATTTATAATAAGATACCTAACGCAATAAGGGATTTAAACACAGATAGCGCCTTTAAATCGAAGATTGTCTATGGACTACTTAACTGATAGTACATAATGTAATTAGCTCCTGTAATTAAATTCGAAAAATACGAAATACGAGAAAACTAACCTAGTGAAAGTGATAAGCAGTGTTGCATTCAATCCACACTTATTTTAAGCACAAGATATACACTCAAAACAGTATCATTTGAACACTTCACTCAGGGTAAGAAGTTATTTTAGCCGTTAATTTATACAAATCATTTTTATAAAGTTAACGAGGACGGTGAACCGCAATAATGTTTACAAGACATAACAGCTGATTGGTCATAGGTCATATACAACTGACATAACTTGTCACTTTTTTTCAACTAAAGACCATAGACGACAAAAAAAACCGTTCGGAAACCAACTACGTACTGAAACCAAACATCGATACGAAAATCGATTACTCGTAAAAATGGCATTTATTACTAAAAGAAATAAATTGAAATCTAAATCTAACCTGGACTTATCCTGCATATCCAATGATAATGATGAAGATGAGCTAAATAATACCCTGCTAGACAGCACGATGAGAAGTTTACCGAATACTAGTATGGAATGTGATGAAATAATAGAATTAAAATTGAAAATGGAGCAATTAATTTTAGAATTAGATGGTGCACATAATGAAAATGAAAATTTAAGCTTAGAAAATGCGGAATTAAAAAAGCAACTTGAAAAATGCCAAAAAACTATTTCTCTCTATAAAAATGTGTGTATAGCAGAACCCCGTACTCCACAGCCAATAAAAAAGAATAAAGCGTTAACAAAGGAAGGACAAAGAAGTTCACCACGTACCAAAATAGAAATAACAAAACACAAACAATGTTCAAACGATAGTGTCCTCATTATGGAGAATACAAAACAAGAAAATGTCAGAATTCGGCAAGAAAATGAAGAAATATCAGAAAGAAAAATATTTGGAGAAAAGGATAGCTCTATTTCAGGCAGTTCACAAAATCAAGCTAAGAAAAATAAAGTTTCTGGACAAAATGGAACGAACTGTACAATTAACAAGGATAACTTGGAAAACCCGGAGCCGATATGTAAAGTTCTTATATTGGCGGATGAACAGGGAAGAGGACTCCAGAAGATGCTCCAAAAATTACTAGGTCCTAAATACCAGGTTGTCGTCTTTTATAAACCTGGTGCCCAAACTAGGGCAGTTATAGAGTCAGCAAAAACAATGTCTACGGGATTTACGGACAGGGATTATATAATTATTTTGGCAGGTAGTCATGACAAAATACCTACAGAAACTTTGTCTTTACTGTATGCGCAAATTCTTAATATTAATTATACCAATGTCATAGTAGGCGAAGTACCTTTTAACAAGAATTTAAATGAGGGGAAACTCAACGCTGAGTTTCGTTGGACATGTAATCAGTTTAAAAATGCTGTTTTTGTTGACATGGGTTACTCGAGTTATATACCACATAAAAAATTATATCTAGAACATATCACACGTAACCTACTAAAAGATATCTTACGTTTAAATAATATTAATAGTTATCAAAAATACATAAATAAGAACTTAAAGGACCAGGTAAATAGTAAAAATAATTTTAAACGTTTTGTAAATAAGTGTACTCAGACCGAAGATATATGTAGCAAATCATGTCAAACTAATACAAATTATAATGAAACGATCACAATTAACAGCAATGAAAATACTGATGATCTTTTTCGCGACTAGTCTCAACAAAGTGTGTATTTTTCACCAGAACATACATAATTTGCATTCCAAAATGATTGAATTTAACAACCTTTTAGTAGAATTAAGCCCAAAACCATCCATACTTTGTTTTACAGAAACATTTATACCCGATGGTTCAGAGGCGTTTATAAATGTAAATGACTATGTGAGAGGAGCACATTACTCAAGAGTTAATAAAAAACGAGGGGGTTCCATGATTTTAATACATAAAACGCTACAATGTAAAAATTTAACATGGGTTAAAGAACATGGAACAGAACTTCATTTTGAGTGCTGTGGTATTTATATCCAGTCATTGAAATGTGTTGTCATTTGCGTTTATAGGACCCCAAATAGCAACGTAAAAATATTATTTGAGAAACTTGATATAATACTATACAAACTTACTTGTCTAGACAAAAAAATGTGCAAAAACATAATAATTACAGGGGACTTCAACATAGACATCTTAAAAGATAATTCAACTACAAAAACATTTAAAAACTTAATGGATATATACAATATGAAAATAGAAATAAACGAACCAACACGAGTTACTCAATCAAGTAAAACCTGCATAGATAATATATTAACTAATATAAATCAAACTAAGTCCCACGTAATGCACAATGGATTGTCTGATCATAGCGCTCAAATTATGGAAACTAGTTTGATAGTTACGTTAAAAGAAAATTCAAAGTTTGTCTATAAGCGGGATTTTAATGAAGAAAATATTAGGAAGTTTTTAAATTGCATACGAGCACTGAGTTTTAATGAGGTGTATGTTTCCCAAGAATCAAATGAATCATACGATATATTCATAAGTGATTTTAAATTATTTTATGACCTATGCTTCCCGGTATTACGATATACTATAAAACAAAATAACGTTAACTACTGGAAAACAAAAGGTATAATCGTGTCTTGCAAAGTTAAGAGGAAACTTTTCTTAAAAACCCAACGTAGTAGAAACCGAAGACTGAAAAAGAAGTACACAAAATATAAAAGGCTCCTGAAGAAAATTATAATAGATAGACAAAAACGAGCTAATTTAGATTTCTTAAGGGGATACGAAAATATTACGAAGGGAACTTGGAGCTTAATAAATAGGTTAAGTAACAATAATAAACCTAATAAATTTATAACTTCTATTGAAGGAGATGACGGGATGGTTACGGATCCACAAGAAATAGCGCAATATTTTAATAACAAATATGTATCTCAAAATCAGGATCCTAAATTCCAATCACATGTTTACAAACCATTGAATCATAGTGTCAAAAACTCAATATTTATGGGACCAGTAACTGAAAAAGAATTACTGGGACACATAAAAATGCTAAAAAATAAGAAGAGTACAGGATATGACGGTATAACCTCGCAAGTTGTGAAACTATGTGCATTAGAAATAGTAAAATCTTTGACACACGTAGCAAATTTAATACTGTCCACCGGAATATTTCCTGAAAAAATGAAAAAAGGTATAGTTAAGCCGTTGTTTAAAAAAGGAAATGAGCAAGATCCGAATAACTACAGACCGGTAGCGCTGTTGCCACTATTTTCAAAATTATTTGAAACAATTATACATCAGCGTCTTCTTCAATATTTGGAAAAACAACAGCTATTAAACGAAGCTCAATGTGGCTTTCGAAAAAATCGCTCGACAACGTTAGCTATTTTTAAAATGCTGCTTGGCATTCTGGACGCTATAAACACAAAAACCCCAGCTACCTCAATACTCTTGGATATGTCTCGGGCTTTTGATTGTGTAGATTTTAACATTTTATTAAAGCAATTAGAGAATATAGGTGTTAGAGGCGTATCACTAAAGTTGTTTGAAACTTATTTAACTAAACGATCACAAGCAACTGAAATAAATTATATCGATGCAAAAACAAAATCTATATTATCTAAAAGATCTGAATTTCAGGAAATAAAGGTAGGGGTTCCGCAGGGTAGCATACTTGGTCCTTTGCTGTTTCTGGTATACATTAACGAATTACCGAATGTTATTGATGAAATGTGTGTACTTTTTGCGGACGATGTTTCTGTTTTGATAACCGGAAATAAAAAATCAACTGATTATGAAGAAAGAATAAATAGTTTATTTACAAAAATAATTGACTGGTTGAAAACTATCAACTTAAACATAAATCTTGTTAAAACTAAATATATTCAATTCCGTCCATACCAGGCTAAACATATAAAACTAAATATAAACTACAAAGGAACTAATATTGATGAAGAAAATTCCTCGTGTTTCTTGGGTTTGTTAATTGATAGTCATTTGAACTGGAAGAAGCATATAGATTCATTAAATAATAAAATCAGGTCCTTTTGCTATGCACTACAGGTATTGACGAACACTACAAATATTGAAACAGCTAGAGTAGCATACTATGCTAAAATCTACTCTATCCTTAGCTACGGTGTGATATTTTGGGGTAATGCAGTAGACGCCCCAAGTACTTTTATATTGCAAAAACGGTGCCTTAGAATAATACATGGTATTAGAAATGACATCTCGTGCAGACCAATATTTAAAGAGAACAAATATTTGACATTAACTGGAATTTACATTTATAATATAGTGCTATTTATAAAGAAATATAAAAGTTATTTCCCCAATAATGACACCATGGAATATAATTCGAGGCTCCGAAGTAAGGATAAAATAATTTTACCGCACCCTAAAAAAGAAATAGTAAGTAGAAATATGCACTACATGGGGATAAAAATTTTTAATCATTTGCCATCTGCTTTGACCTCTTTAAATTATAGAACTTTAAAAATTGTACTAAAAAATATATTAATTAATAATTGCTATTATGACATAAATGAGTATTTTAGTGTAAAGATTATTTATCCACATTTATGAATTTGACGATGTATAACTTTTATTATTATTCCTATTATTTCCAATTTATTATTGTAGATACTTTTATTATTTGAATTTGACATTGAATATTACCTACTAGCTGACATGTGTATATTTTTATTATTTAATGTGACGTACTTAGTATATTGTAAGTTGCAAAATAGACTTAATTAGTGAGAAATTAGTATGACAATAACTAAAATATGATGAATTTAATGTGAATAAGGAATTACAATGAGAATATTATTTTACATAAGTACCTACATGTTATTGCATGCCTAAATGGTAAATTGTGCTGTTCATATTATTTTATAAGAACACCTTATGTACCACAATTGAGCCAATAAACAATTTTGAATTTTTTGAATTTTTTTTTTGAAGCTTAAATTATTTTTATTGCAAAAATGTTATTATAATATAAAAGAATTTATGGAAGATAAATGTAACTTGTAACTTTTCATATAATTATTGTACTCCCTCTTTGCGACACCCTGCCAGGGTATGTACATATTAGTATAGTTTTAGGTAACTTAACCTTTAGCTTAAGACTGTATGTACAAAACGCAAATAAATGAAATGAAATGAAATGAAAATCAAAAAATAAACCGCGATAAAATCCGTAAAAGTAGTTTGATTTCAATAATAATGAATGGTTAACGTATGCCCTGGGATGGCTTGTCCAGTTGTATATTGAGTATTCGGAGCTCAGGGAGTTCAGGAGTTCAGGGCAGGCTGTTGGATGGACACAAAAAGTAAAGGAAATTGTAGCAATAAACTCAGAGTGCTTCACAATATTGCACGCCTTCTTTTGCCCTGCCTTGCCTTTTGTCTTTTCCAATGTCAATTTCGTTGGCTATAAACCATTGTCCGATTTTTTCTTTGAACGTTTCCCACGTGTGGATATTGTGGTCAAATTGACTTAGTAACCCCACAGACATTATCCCATCCTCGTCGCCCATAGTAAATATCATCATCATCATCATCACCAGCCGGAAGACGTCCACTGCTGAACATAGGCCTCCCCCTTCGAACGCCACAATGAACGACAATTGGCTATTTGCATCCACCGGTTACCTGCGACGCGCACAATGTCGTCTGTCCACCTAGTGGGAGGCCTACCTACGCTGCGTCTTCCGGTTCGTGGTCGCCACTCGAGAACCTTTCTTCCCCAGCGGTTATCGGTTCGCCGAGCGATGTGGCCTGCCCATTGCCACTTCAACTTACAGATTTTAAGAGCAATAAATATGCAGACAATAATATAACGTGAAGTGCACTCGTTTATTTAACAATGACAAACGTCAAACATTACCATCGCATTGCATGAGGAAAAAGGTTACTTAACAATGACACAAAATGTTTACACTAAATAGTACAAAGTCTTTTCTTCACCATAATTAGGATTTTAGATTCTTAGTTATTATTTCGTAACCATTTTAATAAATGTGGAGTATCTAATAAAGGTAAGTAATATCTTCTGTGAGTAACATTCAAAATATTCATGTCTTATTTCGAGATTTTTCCGTAAACTGCATCATTGACTAAATCATTAATGGCACTAACGTTAACTGAACTTTAGTCACATACCGTACACAAAAAAATACCAATGTTTAATTAAGAACATTTAAAAAAATTCCACCACATCGCTCGAAGAACCGATAACCGTTGGGGAAGAAAGGTTCTCGAGTGGCGACCACGAACCGGAAGACGCAGCGTTGGCAGGCCTCCCACTAGGTGGACAGACGACATTGTGCGCGTCGCAGGTAACCGGTGGATGCAAATAGCCAATTGTCGTTCATTGTGGCGTTCTAAGGGGGAGGCCTATGTTCAGCAGTGGACGTCTTCCGGCTGATGATGATGATGATGATGAAAAAAATAATTTTAAATAATTAAATATATATATATTAATTTTTAATAAAGTTTATTTAGTCTTTTTGTAAAGTAATATGCTACAGGCCGTTTAAATTTCATTCCTAGTCTTTTCACCATAAATACAAGAGCATGATTAGGTATATTGTTCGTATCATGGCTTATAAGACCTTTCAGTGACATTTCATCAAATATGTCCCTCATATTTGATGAAATGTCTTTAAATCCACAAATACACTACGTTTCATCGGATTTACGTATGTTCTAAATTTCAGATCTTTCGGACTAATAGAAGTAATGAAAAATGTCTATTGTATACGAATTGTCTAGAAAAGAGCTGATGGTCTTCAAACGGCTAGACCGATTTTCATGAAACATAGCTAAGAACCATCTCGCTTAAACTAGCTTTCTAATGAAAAAAAACGCATTCAAATCCGTTCAATGGTTGGAACGCTGTGATGCCACAGACAGACATACATACAGACAGACAGATAGACAGACGGACAGATTTCCGGACATAGGCGTCAAACTTATAACTCCCCTCGTTTTTGGTCGCGGGTTAAAAAGCGGTATATATCAACGGCTCTTCGTTTAGATTTCGAAAAATCTTCGTCTTCAATGTTCAAAGCCATTTCTTGAAAAATGATCTATCATGTCTTCAGTTATAATTAGCCACAGAGTTGGATCTTTTTCGACTACAGAAAAATTTGTACTTTGAAGTTTACTGGTGGAAGCAGAATCTTCATGCAAAGGTGCAGACGGTGAAGCAATTGAATTCATATCACATAAAGATGAGGATGTGACAGTATCAACAGCAGTGTTAGAGTTGTGAATGACCATGATGTTGCGTAATTAAGCTGGGTGTTTTTAAATTGTTATTATTTTTATTTTCGTTATGTTCCTGGTTGACGATTTTTTTTCTTGAAAATTAATAATTATGTTAAAAATATCACGCGGTGAAAGTGTAGACTTATCATATAATGCAAGCAAGGGATTTAATTACTTTGGTGACTAAATGAATTCAGTTCATTAGATCCTTCATTTTTTTTAAATATTAACTGCTTTTTCTCGCGTTTCTTAGGGACCGGCCTCGAAACAAAACAAGTGAAGTAGGTACGAATTGCATCACAGGGGCGGCGCTGGCGGCGTCGGGGGTGAGGGTCAACACATGGTCATCAAATGGTCACCATCGCCGCGGCCTGCGCTGCCCCGCACCCTTTCGTCTATCGCTGAATTTGTACCAAAAAGGACACGTGCAACAACGTTAAAAGTGAAACATCCCGAATTCCTCACTAGTCCAACCAAATGAGTTTTCATCATCATCATCACCAGCCGGAAGACGTCCACTGCTGAACAAAGGCCTCCCCCTTAGACCGCCACAATGAACGACAATTTGCTATTTGCATCCACCGGTTTCCTGCGACGCGAACAATGTCGTCGGTCCACCTTGTGGGAGGCCTGCCTACGCTGCGTCTTCCGGTTCGTGGTCGCCACTCGAGAACCTTTCTTCCCCAACGGTTATCGGTTCTTCGAGCGATGTGGCCGGCCCACTGCCACTTCAACTTGCATATTCTACGAGCTATGTCGGTGACCTTGGTTCTTCGGCGAATCTCCTCATTCCGGATTCTGTCGCGCAAAGAAACTCCGAGCATAGCTCTCTCCATAGCTCGTTGTGTGACTCTGAGCTTCTCCAAAAGGCCAGCTGTTAGAGACCACGTCTCAGTACCATATGTCATCACTGGCAAATGAGTTTTAGTTTTTGTTAATTATGTAGATTTTTAATTCTTCAGCTAAGCGAGGCGCGGCTTCCGCCGCCCCTCGCAGCCTGCCGCCCCGGGCCATGGCCCCCTAGGGTAAATACGCCCCTGCTGTAAGGCCATCAATTCAAGTGTCATCCTCTTTCTGGGGAAATAAACATTGGTGTCCACCAGCAGCACTCGTGGTGCAGAGCAGAGTGATATTCTTTCCCCTTTCCCAGCTGGTTATATATCCTACTCTCTTATGCCCCTTAGCAGGTCTTCTTGGACGGTAGAAATACCAGTTTCATCGCAGTTGTAGATGTTTACATGAATTTTGTTTATAACTATCGAAACATATGTCGTTTTCTCAGAAAACCGTGTTCGATTAGAACGAACTAGTTTTTTGGCCAATCTAAAATTTTTTTAATGACTCCAGCCAAAACACAGGAATCCAGGGTACGATTTATACGAATGTCCAATTATTTGACATTTTAAACAAGTAATGTTTTCAGTTTTGATAGCGTTAATTGTGGTTTAGATAATTTAGGTACAATAACTTAATTGGTAGGTTTCCTTACAAAGCTAGATTCTATTTGTCTACCAAACTAAAAACATTGTTCTGTGGTACAAATATCTTACCCATAAAATATGGCAAATATAGTTGTAGCATATTCTGCTTTAAGATACACTATCGGAGATCAGAGTATTAAGAGACTTAATATCTATTAAAAGTCAGATGTAAAGATTCACTGCAGGTACGAGGTAGGTAGGTTTACGAGTGCAAATATCATGGTCCAAATAGTAATCGTAGGTATTTATGAATCGTACTCTACAATATCAAAACTTTTTAATAACTCAACTTGTAAATGATATAACAGGACTCTACGCGTGAAATCACACCCCAATACCAGTTTAAAGCAGTTCCGACTAGAAGATCAGAAGAAGAAGCTAATAAGACAAACTCGTCAAAATTTCGAAGTATAAAATGGAGAGTATTTTATAATTTTACTAAAGTTATAAACTCTGGAACATGACTTACCATCAAAACAAAACCTACTCTTCTTCGAGTCAGGTAGTTTTATCACTTAACTACAACGACGGTGTACCAGGCTGTGATATGATCTTGAAAGTTTCCGCATTCAATAGTTTCTGAGGTGCTCCGTAGCCTGCCCGATCCACTCTGGGAGACCAGTGTCCTGGAAACTCCGGTATACTCTTGACACAGCAAACTGACTCATATTCAGCTCACGAGCAACTTCTCGCTTCCGCAAAAAAGAATATTTATCCTTTTTTCGCAACTGGTTTCGAAAACGACTGAAGGATCTAAATATTATTATTTATTTATTATTATTATACTTACAGATCTTTACAGGCAATCACACAATTAGTTCGGTTCGGCCCCGTCCCAAACCAGTTCTACGTAACCAGTGTCTCGGTAGGGACATTTTGGATGAAAATAATAGACGCTTTCTCGTGTAATGAATAATTATATTTATAAACTTTTGTTTTACAATTTTTACAATGACAATAAAAATTGTAGTTTTGTGCCGAAAAAAAGTGATATGACAAGTGGTTTCTACAGACAGTCTATTTTATTTTTATGATTTTCCAAATTCGATCAGTGAAGCAGAGTCTCTGACAAGAAATGTTTTTTTCTTTAAAGATAGTGGAGGCGCCGACAACTTACCCCCGGTTGAAAGCCTTCTTTCAAGCTCACTAGGTACAAGTAGCTGGATCTTGCTCAGGTAACAAAGGGTAGAGGCGCACCAAAGGCCGGCCGGCGGATACTTTCTCACTTCGTTTTTACATCTGCAACTCGGGCCATCAGACCCTGGAAACAGGTGCAGCACTCTGCTAAGACGCCAACATAGTGGGGGAGTATGGTCCTCTTCTATGATTACTGAAAATCGACTGTCAGATACATCGCCCCTTAGGAATTTTACCGAGGATCATAAAATAGATCGTTTAGGCAGGCTTTGATTTGGTTCTCTTTGGTACTACGGAGTATTTATATTATCTCTTTTTTTATTGGAAGACTTTTTATTGACTTCCCGTCGCATTCTATCTCAGCTAAAGTTTCGGATAGTTCAAAAGACTTATTAACTCTAGTATTTATATTATCTCTTTTTTTTATTATAACACTGATTAAATATTTGAATGCAACAAGATGTTTTCTTACATCGTGAAAAACAGTTTTTATAAATTTTACATATAATAAAAATGAAAATTAATGAAATTATAATATATGTCAACGCAGAATAATAGTTACCATATTTAACAATATGTGATTGATTTTCAGTTTGCTTTATTTGATTTTCTAGATAATCTAATTTATGAGAGGCTACTTTTAAAGTTTCTAAATCCACATTTGCTAAGGTAATAGGGACAAATTTATGAGAACTTCCATTTACAATATTATATTTGCAACAATCATCTTCAGTTATATCGTAATTAATAGACAATTGACTTGGCAATACAGTTTAACGCATTAGTGTACCGGCGCCCTCCCTGCTCGTTTACCTCCATAATAGGGCTCTCCTGCATCGAGGATGACAACTCAGCGGCCAATGAAAACCCGAGCTGGAAAGCCATATCCACGCACAGGTGCTCCTCCATCCATTCGAGGGCGTGGCACATCTGCAAGGCAGAGTTGTCAAAATCCTGTAATGCCCCGTAAAAGAGGGCCTTTTTATCTTCTATATAATTAAATATCTTCAAAAGCCGGATTGGGATAGGCAGAGCTTACAGCCTCCTGCTACACCATCCTTGTTACATAGTCCACGTAGTGACGCGGCGAAAAAATTGGCTGAATTACATCAGGGTGGTGGAGAACCCTTTATGGTGGGTCTTCACATCCTACCACTCACAGATATAGAACAGTCTTTAAAGGCATACGGCGTAGGTTCATACAGCATGATATAGCGTGGTACGGCGTGGTACGTCGTGCTATGGACAACACATTTTATGTTTTAATTGATTTCTTTTTAATTACGATATTTACTTTACTTTCAGATTATAAAAACTTACCCCTTGCGGGCCTTGAAATACAGGGTGGCGCAATAGAACGTGCATATTACATCAACTTTTTCTGCAGGGTAGAAAACACGCGGGCAGGAGGAGCTTTCTACCTTTGGGTAGGCGCACTCATGGAGTTTTAGTCACAATGAGTCACTTTGACGGTAAGCGTAGCGCATTTTGCGTGCGCGCATTTTACGAGAACTGTCGTTCATTCATTGTTACTAGGCGACTATATTGTTCTGAATATGGACTACGGCGAATTAGTGAGTCTCCGAGTGCTAATTTAATTAATTTAATTTAATTATGCGTAAAGCATTCTGAAGAGACTGGTTCAACGTTGAAACAACCAGCAAAAGGTCGTCCTAGAACATCTAGGACCGAAGACAATATTGAGAGAGTTATGCAATCTGTACGAGAACGAAAATTTCCGTTCGCGGTTAGAGCAGTGCCCTCGTAGAGAGGGTCATCGTTTAGGTGATGTTATACTTAAAAAACAAACTTCAGTTATTACTTTACACTTCCGTATTTTTATTTTAACTATACCTTTTGTATTTATTTATTAATCGATTTTTTAAATATGCACGTTCTATTGCGCCACCCTGTACTTGAAACTTAAAAAAAATTGCAGACTCACATTTTGCGTGAAAATTTTCTTGCTCCAGTTCAAACGTCAAACGAAAAGTGTTGTCAGACCATACCCGCTAGATTACAATTATTTCCGTAGCGAATGTTACCAGCTTTTATTCCATATACAAATTTCGATCGCTACTCTAATTTAATTAATATTATAATTATCGAAATAATAGAAATAAACGCATCTATTAACATCCAAATGTTTTATTTTATTCTTAATTTTTACCAGTTAAATCGAATTGAGATGCATACTTTTTGTCAAAATACTATAATACGTTGCCGCTAGATGGCGCTAAAATGAAAATTAAGTTTTGTCTTTAGAAATTTAAAGTCATCTGAACTTAGCGTTATAACACGCTACAACTTGTAGAAACGTCAGGTGTATACTTAAAAGCCATTTTTTTTCTTTTAATTTTACCCGACCGTTTATACCTTCATTACAAGTGCTCCGCCACTCTACACGTGTAGTTGTACCGCGCAAATGTATATAAACAACAACAAAATTGCCAATGAAGGAATTAAATCGAAATTTAATGCGCATACAACGAATGGAGAGCAAAGTTTTATCATGGGACTTTTCATAAAGAAATTCTTCGCGATCGTGTTTAAGGTCTAGGCATCGTACTGCGGCGCGGTGCTTTCGCTCGCACTAGCAATTACCTACATGTGTTTAAGAATAATATGATGCAGTAACCATAATCATTGAAATTATGAGTAAAATATTACCTACCTACATGTGCATAAACATAAAAATGTTTCAAATACCCTTTAAAGTTTAGGGTATACCCTTTAAAGTTCATCACTTTATTGTATGTGGGATGCAGAATACATTCCATCCATCACCACGTCAAAACCGGCGAAATTTCAAACGAAGTTTCTCACAGAAAAGCACGTCGATGTATTCCATCGAGTGGACGTTAAAAGTTCAACATTTCATGCTATTATTTAAAATTTAAAGAAAAAATGAGATTTAAAAAAACCGCATTGCGCTGCAACAAAGCAAAATTCCATTACAATCAAAATCCAAAATAATCACTAAAATACAATGTCTATAAGGCGAGAACACTTACCGGTATTTTATTTTTACAATCCCATTGTGAAAGGCAATTGTATAAATTACGATTCAAGTTGATTTTCTCAAAATAAGCAGAGGCATCTTGACGCGACATGGCGACAGGCGACATGGCAGAGGAAAGTGAAGGCTATCCCAATGACAGATTTGAACAAAAACATCAAAGTCCTGTTTGCATGAAGAAGTAAGTATTTTCTAGTACTATCGACCGAAGTCGGTTTTCTTAAGTGAAAATAGCACAAACCCGAACGCAGTTAGTAAGCGTATAACTCGAGCGTAGGCTGCCGTGACATTGTGATCACGTCACTATCCCCTTCTACACCCCTTTAACTTCAACTACTCTAAGCAATAACAGGTTTGAGGGTCACCAACAAAAAATACACGCAAATAAGTAACATTGTGGGTATGATATACCCTGCCACACTTCCGCCGGGTTAAAAATATTTTTAATGTAAATTGAGAAGAGTCACTACTGTATCTCATGGGTTCTATCTCAGGTATGGTATCGCTACTATCCTTGTCATCTGATTCACTCTCCACCTCACTACTTTCTTCACCTTCAAGACAAATTATTTATTTCTTTTTGTTGTGGCTCTTGGATGCGATTGCTTTCCCAGTATTGTCTTTCCAGTCTGTTCAAGTGATTTCTTTCTTTCTTCTAATCTTCGGTTGTGATATATGATATTGCATCCTTCGTTAAAATTTCAATTAGGCTGTCTGATTTGTCAGTTTTTTCTACCACCCTTTGTTTAATCAAATTCCATATATGTACCTATAGGAGTTAGTTCACAATAGTAGGGTTAGGCTAGTTGGAATCTTTCTCGAATGGGTAGAGTGATATGGTGCATTGTCTATAACGGGGGAACTAAAAAGCATTGAGACCATTTTGTGAGGCTTTGTTAGTCCCCGGTGGTAGTTTTACACTAATATATCCAATTCTTTTCTACATATTTTTTATGTTATGACGACTTTCAATGCGATTGGTTTCATTATTTTTGTCTTCAGTATTATTTCTATCATCTGCTGCATTTGAATTTTCGTCATTAAACAATTTAAATTTGAAGGATAGCCTCCATTTGGAATAAGATAACGCGCAGTCTTCTTTTTTTAAAGATTTATTTTAACAAAGTTTTTTTTAAACAAGGTTTCTGTATTTGCTGGTATAAGATATTTGAAGACTTTTCAACATTACAATACGTATTATCGAATATTTTAGGCCTATCATCATTCTCAACGTTACCAAACAATTCATTTGGTATCATAAGATTTTTTTCTACAATTTGCTGTCTTCAGCCTGCCTGAAGGACACCTAGGCTTAAATCACATATTTATATGATTTTTTTTTTATATATTTTTATGATTTGCTTCAGGGATCTTCCCGAAACTAAATAAATCTTTCGTCGGAATCCCCAGTTCTAAGTTCAATTAAATATGCTGCTAAGGCTATGGATACTTTTGATACTTCTAATAACTGAGGTACTTCGTTAAACATTTGATGAAATTGTGCTTTATTTAAACCAGTCCATGTAAGAACAACATGGTCTTCCATATCATCTCAAAATTAAGTAATCCTGAATCTAAAACTTTTAAGATTTCATGACCTTGTATTGTTTTGCAGTAAAAGTCTGTAAGTAGCTAAATCTTAAGTAATTTAGAATTTAATCTACCCGTTATGAGATTTATTATTGGTAAACTCATTAAAATAATATAATAACCTCCTTAATTTATTTTACTGGTTATTCATCAGTTGATAAGAACGATAATTCATTATGCATCCAGGAAGAGTGGACGTAAACCTCACATGTTCCCATTCCCGATGATTTCAATTTGTAGAATTCTTGATTATTTTGGAAAACCTGTGTGTAGAGAATTTTTATCTTCTTTGCGACTTCTCCATTACTATCTGTTTTGATTTTGTTTTTTAAATATCCAGCAATTTATCAAGCGCATTATTTTTCTTAACATTGTCGCGATATGCTTACCTGGATGTATTCCATAATTCCGGTATAGTTTTCCATGACTTACTAAATACTGGTTTTGCGTTTTTGCTATTACTGTTTTCATCCTACTTCTAGGTATCTGGCTTCTAGGTTCACAATGTGAAACACACTTTCGTGATCTATATAATTTTAATTTACCATAAATTAAAATTCATGTTATGTCCAGTCCAACGGGACATGAAACGCGAATCACGACATTAAATTTGAAGTAGTACGTGTCAAAATCTTGTACCGCTCTTACATTATTTGGTCATGTACGGGACAAATGTACTGCCTCTTGTATGTTCTGCTCAACACTAGCTCACTTTGTGGTACTTAATAGTCTTGGATTTGCTGGCTTTGTAACGCGAAAAAGTAATGTGAAGAAATAACAAAATTCCTGCGCAGTCACTCTGAAACTGTCGCATTTCTCGCAAACTCATAATATAGTGTGATTTGTATGATAATATTCAAATGTTAAAATCAACAAAGAATATGCTATTCTTGCCCGGATACTTTACGAGCATGGTATATGGATGAAGGATATTATTGCGAATATGCGAAATCTATGCCATATTCAGTGAACTGTAGTCAATTACTAGTGATAGTATTGTTTCAAGTATTGCATTAGGTTGTACGAACCGGATCATTTTGTTCGGATCCTCACAATATTAATAGACCCAGTACTACTGCTCACCAATTCACTAGGAAATTTCACGATAGACTAGACTCAGTACTACTGCTCGCTCACTGATTCACTAGGAAATATCACGATAGACTAGACTCAGTACTACTGCTCACCGATTCACTAGGAAATATCACGATAGACTGTCCGCGCAGGGCTTGGGTATAGTTTAATAAAGGTTATATTGGTAGTTTTCCTCCCCATCTCTCAAAATACTACCTGACGTGAGTTAGGATGTGGACGAGGGCAACAGGCTTTTTAAAAAGAACAAGATAGGTGTTGACCGCTTGAAGAGCTGATCAGAACTGTCTTTATTTTAACTTACATCTATTAAATAGGTAACGCGATACAAAGAGATCGTTATACTTAATCTAATGTTTCCTGCTATGAAGTACCAGGAAGTTACATGAGTGTTATCTATATTGTCTAATTATAATGGGTGTCATTGTACAATTGTTTACACGGACATAACTCCTCCCCCCTTAAGATGGAGGCGCACCGAAGGTTGCTGCCGATGGAGATGAAGGTCTTCAGTGCTTGGATGCTGCTGAAGTTCTACAGTTTCAGGTTGCTGTCTTGAAGTGTTTGTTAATCTTGGTATCCACCATAGTTTGTAGATAGCTGTTCCTGCTGCTGCCAGGATTAATATGACGTATAGTAGGATGGATGGCCAGCTGGGGGTGCTGGGGATGACGCTCATGTCTTCCTCCGAAATCTTGAGGTTTATAGTCAAAGGTGAAATCTTCATTGGATAGTGTGCCCGCGGTAAAGGTATAGTTTCTCTTATGTTGACATAACGGTGATGTGTCATGAGTACTTTGTCTAAAATCTGTACTTTGCAGTTGTTGTCGGTAGTTATTAGGAAGACTCCCTTGTTTCGTTGGTATTGCACGTCGTTATCGCAGGTGGTTTTCACGACTTCCTCTTGTTTTATCACGACTATCCAGCTGTTATCTTTGATTTGTTGGACTAAGTTGTTTTCATAGTTTGCTGTTATGTAGGTGCAGTTATGAGGTTCTTGGTGCTGTATTAATTGGGCGATGCAATCGTTCGAGTGTAGTAGTGTGTAGTGTAGTGTGAGTGTAGTGTGTGTAGAGCTTGCCACTCCAGGTGCTTGCAGATGACGTCGTCTTCCGTGATCTCGATGCATGGCTCGTGGGGATATGCGAACTCGTTATTTCCCAAGACAAGGAGAGGATTTTTAGGGATAAGGATGGTGTTATTATCGTTGGGGATGGAGAACAAGTGTAATAGGTTATAGGGTTGTTCTGCGACGAGTGGTATATCGAGTATAAAGGTGAGTGTTTCGTTAGTTTTAAATGCTTTGACTATAATTACTCTTTCCCACAGGTGTATGATGTTAATATTTGGTGCGTAAGCTAATCTTCCCCGGATTTCATTCTGAATTTGGTTCAATTCTTCTAAGAGGTATGCAGGGTCAATAATACTAGGATGCATTTTGTTTAGGTGCGAGAATGTTAATGCGTTTTCTAAAGTTTCTAGTCTATCGTATAGTTGTTGAAACGAGGTTTCGATTTCATTGAAGATGTTAAGAGTTAAATAATTTGTCTCGAAATCGTTCCTTTGTTTTGTGTATCTATTAATTGCGATAGCTATTTCGTTCTGGTTATTTTAATGTGTTTCAGGCTGTTTTCGTATTCCTTCATGAAGTCTTGCATTATACTTATGGTATTTTTCTGATTTACTCTATCATTATTTATTGCTGATTGGATTGATCTGATTTCGCTGTCGTATTTAACTGCGTCATTTTGGTCTAAGTTTCCTGTTATTGATCCTAGGCCGTCTATTAATCCACGCTTGTGTCTATAACCAGATTTAAAGCCTATGCTTTCTAATCCTAAATAAAGTAACCTACTTTCTATTACATCTATTAAATAATCTATTTGTTTACTAACGGATACTATGCTTACTGAACTATTTTGTTTTAATCTTAATGTATAGTAATTGCTACATATATCTAAATAAACATCTCTTAGTTTTGTGATGTTGTAAACTACTGCTAAGTGGTACGTGTCTGTTTGATATTGTGCTTTAGCTTCCGTTAGCACGAGGATTCCGTTGTGGTTGTCTACGGGCTGAATAAGTGCTGAGCTTGCGGCGAGTCCGAGGACTGCGACGAAGGTGAGGGCATTCCTGGAACATTTTCAGGGTGCCTTAGTAAACGGAAGTGTACCCTTATTGTTTTTGCGTTTACATGTTTTCCTACAATTTCAGCAATTTGTTCCGGGTGTATACGTACTATAGTGTATGGCCCTAGGTATTTAGGTTCGAGTTTGTTTGCTCTTGCTGTTTTTGCTACTTGTTTATATACGATATCGCCTACTTTGAATTTTGCTATTTCTGTGTTTTTATTTACTTTTTCTATTACCTGCTGTTTATCATTCGCGAGTTTTTGGATTTATTAATTTTTGTGTGTTTTCCATTATTTGTCTGTGTTTCAGAACATACTCCTGATAAAATTCTGTGGGGCAGTGTAACTCTAACGGATTTCTACTATTGGTATGGCCATAAAGTAGTTCGAAGGGTGTGAACCCTGTTGCTGAGTGGATGGTGTTGTTATAGGCAATAATAGCGTATTTCATGAGGTTCATTGGTTCGTCTTTTTCTGTTATATTTTGTATTCTAATTATTTCTGCTAAAGTTGAGTGGAGTATTTCTATAGGTGGGTTTGAATTTGGGTTGTAGGGTGTCGTGAAGTGTATGTGAATGTTATGCATACTTGCACATACTTCCGTTATTACGTCATTGTCGAACTGACTCTGAGTCCGTTGAGTCTGAGTCGGTTGTTATTTTCTTGGGGACTTCTATTACTGCAAACACGCTAAGTAGTGACTCAGCTATGTGTATGCTAGTACAAGCTGTAAGTGGTATTGCCTGTGCATATTTTGTGAAGTTGTCTATGATAGTTAAAAATGTTGTACCGCCGCTGCTGTATAAGTCCATGAACATATGTTCCACGGGTTTGTGTGGTGTGTCTTAACAGACGTGTCAGACAGAGCGTGTGTGTCTTAAAATTACCCCTGTCACGTTAGTGACAGGGGTAATTTTAGCGGATTGCGTTCATATTTGCTTTTGAGGCATTTATTGCATTTATTTATGAATGTTAAGATTGTTTGTAAAATTTTAGGCCAATTGTAGTTTCTGTGAATATGTTTATAGGTTTCGTGGATCCCTCTGTATACGGTTTTTCCTTCATGGTATTTCCTTATTATTTCTGTTTGTTCGGGAATACTGTCAATATATATATATATTTTTTTTTTAATTTTAAATATTCATTTATTTGCATTAAATTAACATTAATAGACTACTACGCGAAATCTTCTCGTCCAAAATACCGCAGTGCCTAAAGACGAAGGTTTTTAACCAGTGTGTGTTGCCAGTGATGACATATGGTACTGAGACGTGGTCCCTAAAAGCATTAATACACGATCGAACTTGTCCGCCCGAACCGCCGGACCGGTACGGTGCGCTCAACACGCCACACCACCGCACCGCACACGAGATGGTCCAGTGTGCTATCCGTGCTTGATCGCGTCAGACATGCCTCCAACCTTGTCAAAGGAAGCTAAAATAGCTTTAATTGCGGCAACCGTCGTAGCTAGCACGCCTATCCAAAGGCAAAGGAAAAAAAGGAAAGAATGGGCAAAATTTTATTTAAGATACAGAGACTCATACAGTCATATGCGACTGATAAAGGAACTAGACGATGAAGACTTTCGTATATACCTTCGCATGAGTTCTGATATATTTGCTGAATTGCTGGAAATGGTGAAACCATATATTACTAAAACCGATACAGTTATGAGAAAAGCTGTGACTGCTGAAGAAAGATTATTAGCAACCTTAAAGTATCTCGCGTCAGGAAGAGAATTCAGAGAACTTAAATTCAGTACAAGTATATCATCGCAACTATTGTCAGAGATAATACCAGAGACCTGTGCAGCAATCTGTAAAGTGCTAAAGAATTATATGAAGGTATGTTTTTTAAAATAATAAGACTAATTCCATACAATCTTATTTATTTATTTATAAATCACAATAAGACTAATTCCATACAATCATATTTATTTATTGTATTACAGTCAAATATTTATGTATGTTTGCTTTTTAATTATAATTTTAAAATTATTATTATTATTTATTTCTTAAAAATCAAAAAATAATAATAATAATAATAATAATATCTTGGGACAATCCACACACGGTCATCCAATCCCAAACTAGGCAGAGCCTGTACTATGGAAACCAGACAACTGATACTAATACTTATATACTTTTTTTTTTGTAAATACATACTTAAATAGATAAACAACACCCAGACACTTGGCGGGAATCGAACCCACGACCCATCGGTTAGCAGGCAGGGTGTCTGCCAACTAGACCAACGGGCCCGTCAAAATCTTGTAGTTCTGTCCCTTGACCCCTAAACACAGTCTGCGTCATATTAAATTGTGTTGCTTCGCTTGGAGTCAACTCTGATGGAGTGTCAGTTGGTGATAATACTTGACTATAAGGCAAATACTGAGCTTGTGGGTCTGCTGAATAAATTGTTATCGAATCGGCTGGTGTTTGAGGTACAGAGGATGTCGATTGTAGGCTTAATGATGATGAATGTTGCAAATAGTGTGGTGGTGATAATGATTGCGAGTGTTGAGGTGACCGTATTGGTTGAGTATGTTTTGTTAACGATGAATGTCGTGAATTTCTAGGTGATGGTGATGGTTGCGTATGTTTAGGTGACGGTGAATGGTGTGAATGTATAGGTGACGGTGATTGTTGCGTACGTTTAGGTAACTGTGATTGTTGTGAATGTTTAGGTGACGGTGATGGTTGGGTATATTTAGGTGACTGTGATGTTTGAGAATATTGAGGAGATGGTGAAGGTTGTAAATATTGCGGAGACGGCGACGGTTGTAAATATTGAGGAGACTGTGACAGTTGCATATATTTAGGTGACTGTGATGTTTGTGAATATTGAGGAGATGGTGATGAAAGGTGCTGATATAAATGGCTTGTATATGGTGGAGTGTAGTAGGGTTGTGTACCAGTATGCATGTTTTTATTTAACTTTATCGAAGCGTCTAAAGAGAGTTCTCCTAATTTAGCATAAAACAATAGTTCTCCAATCATTTTTTCTACAATACATCTTTGCAGTTTCGGTAACTCTTTTAATTGACAGCTCACTGAGCGTCCAAACGCATCTGCTGAGGTGTCTTCATGCGAGCTGCTTTCTTTAATTAATTGTTTCGCAGATAGTATCAACTCTTCTTGTTTCTTGTATAGATCGTTTTGGCGTTTGAATGTACTCTTTCCCTTTTTTGTTGCAGGTACCTGAAACAGAAAATGAATGGTTAAAAATAGCAAAAGAATTTGAACGAAAATGGCAGTTCAATCATTGTGTGGGTGCAATTGACGGAAAGCATATTCTTATCGAAAAGCCACCAGACTCCGGTTCAATATATTACAATTACAAGGGAACATTCAGCATAGTTTTGCTTGGCATTGTTAATGCCAATTATGAATTTATTTACGTGAACGCAGGTACAAACGGGAGTATTTCTGATGGTGGAGTATTTAACCATACATCCTTTCATGAAAAGTTATTGTCCAAACAACTGCATTTACCAGGACCCTCTATCTTGCCGTCATCAGATGTAGTTGCCCCATATTGTTTAGTAGCAGACAGTGCATTTGCCATAAATGAAAATCTTTTAAAGCCATATCCACAGAAAAACTTGACACATGACAAAAGAATATACAACTATAGACTTTCCAGAGCTAGGAGAATTGTTGAAAATACATTTGGTATATTAGCTGAACGCTTCAGGGTATTTAAAAAACCCATCACAATCAATGTCAAAAATGTACCAATAATAGTAATGGCTTCATGTTTTCTGCACAATTTTCTAAGAAAAAAGTCTGCTAACTACGTCACAAGGAATTGTGTCGACCGGGAAGATACTGAAGATAATACTTTCCGACCAGGAGATTGGCGGGTAAATGATATATCAATCGGTCTCAATAGATCAGAGAGACAACGTACTGCAGATGGTAATGCAGTTAGACAGATATTCACGGAATATTTTAACAATCAAGGTAGAGTTGATTTTCAGGAAAGAATGATCAATGTACTAAATATTTAAGTATACATACGTCGTCGGTATTATCGATTCCCTCTGATGTCGGAGTGGTCTTCTCATGAAGAAAAGTCAGATACGTATAGTACCATAGTATCGGAGTGTACACTTCTTCCGACCCAGCACCAGTTGATTTGCTGGATTCCACCTACAAATTACATTTGTTTATCTTAGTACGAGTATGCACCTGAATAACTTACAATAATATTACTAGTAAATAAGTTCATTTTGTAAAGTTTTACGTACAGTCGAGTGCAGATCAACCTATACAAAAAAAGGTGCACCACTGTAAAGCTTGACCTGCACTTGACTGTGTACCTAAATATGTATTTACTAAATATAATTAAAATATTAATTTTACAAAGAGTGTTATTTATTTGCAATATACCTACCTTTTTTCGTTCACGCCTATATGCTGCTCTTAGGTGTTCAATTTTTTTCTTAACGTCCTCTATTGTGGCATGTGGGTAACCCGTTTTCCACTTTTCTAATATAATTTCTAATGCTTGATTGCGGGCGTCTTTGTTAGAATAGAGTTCGTGGGAAGAATCCCATAAACATGGAAAATCCTTATAAATTTGAATGATTTCTAAAATCAACTGTTTCTCCGTAATATTTACGGCTTCTTGCTCCGACGCCGCCGCCATTGCAACTTCGTTAACGTGTGTCTCGCTCGGAGGCAGAATCGCGACTAAAGCGCTAAACGGTGCGGTGCGTGGGCCACACGCGCGAACAACGCGCGAACCGCACCGAATCCTTTGGTAGAACCATCGGACCGAGCGGACCGTCAATAATAATAATAATGTGCGGCGGACCGATGTACACACTATCGAATATTGTCCGGAGCGCACCAAGGTCACGGTGCGGTGCGATCGTCTGTTATGGCTTTAACTGTTGGCCTTTTGGATAAGCTCAGAGTCACACAACGAGCTATGGAGAGAGCTATGCTCGGAGTTTCTTTGCGCGACAGAATCCGAAATGAGGAGATTCGCCGAAGAACCAAGGTCACCGACATAGCTCTTAAAATCTGCAAGTTGAAGTGGCAATGGGCAGGCCACATCTCTCGGCGAACCGATAACCGCTGGGGAAGAAAGGTTCTCGAGTGGCGACCACGAACCGGAAGACGCAGCGTAGGTAGGCCTCCCACTAGGTGGACAGACGACATTGTGCGCGTCGCAGGTAACCGGTGGATGCAAATAGCCAATTGTCGGTCATTGTGGCGTTCGAAGGGGGAAGCCTATGTTCAGCAGTGGACGTCTTCCGGCTGGTGATGATGATGATGAACATTAATAGGTAGGTACTAAAATATAACTAAAAATTAACTTAACAAACATAATACTTATCTATAAATTAAATACAACTATAATACAATTTAAAATAAAAAATGTTGTCCACGTGGGATGGTGGCAAGAATGCTGGCTGCATTACCTCGTTGAATCGCTATGCCGATCTGTTGAGCGAGGAATGAGCCAGCCCTCTTGTCGCCCGAGGAGGAGGCCAGTTTTGGGCTTATTTTTTATGAAGAAGTTTATTTTATTTTATTTTATTGGGGAAAACAAACAGTTATACATTATAATACACAATATGCATGCAATGTATATATGTTCCTCGTTGAGGAACTCCAGGGTCCATAGGTTTCAAAAGCAAGCGGCTCAAATATGTTGTTGTCACTTAATATTGCTCTACCCATACATTTTATTAATTTCGGGCCGCGATCATTGAATATATTTTTGTATACTTCGCAAAATAGGGGATAAAAGTCTTTGTCGTGGAAATAACAGTGGAAAACTCTACTAGGTACTGTATGTTCTGTCAAAAATTTGATTATTTGTTCTTTAGTGTCATTAATGGGTATCCATACGTCTTTTATCATGTATTTTCCTTTTGATCTGATTTCTACTCTATGTGTTTCCGGGTGTCCTTATGTGGAGTTTTTTAAGTTGTCTATCAATTGCGTCTTCTATTTCGGGTATTTTAGATTTTTCTGGCTCTACTACCGGTTGTGATACTTGTGTCCCTGATACTACGGGCGTCAGTGACATATCTACCTGTGTTGTTTGTGTGTCTGTGAGTTGGTTTTCTTCTACCGTGTCCGGTGTTATGGGCATGCCTAATAATGTTCTAATGTCTGGGAAGTCTGGTTCGGGATTCATGGATGAGGTGCTAGGTTGAGGTTCGTTAGTGTCAGCGGTGGTTTTGTTAGTGTTTAACAGTTGTATTCTAGATAGTGCGTCCGCGAATTGTGAACCTTTTTCCGTACAAGTAAGGTCTAAAATACTTTATAGCCACTAATACTATGCTTAGTAGTTCTTTCTCTATAGTTGAGTACCTCTGTTCCGTGTCGGATAGTGTACGTGATGCGTATGTTATTGGTTTGTCTGTGCCTATTTCACCTTGGGATAATACGGCGCCTATAGCTACGTCTGAGGCGTCTGTTGTTAAGATGAATGGTTTTTCGAAATCTGGATATTGTAGAATCGGTGCATTTATGAGTACTTGTTTACATTTTTCGAAAGCCTCTACATATTCTTTCGTCATTTCTATTTTACTGCCTTTTTTTAAACATTTTGACGGGCCTGTTGGTCTAGTGGTTAGTGACCCTGTCTGCTACCCAACAGGTCGTGGGTTCGATTCCCACCGAGTGTCTGGGTGTTTTATCTATATAAGTATGTATTTACAAAAAAAAAAGTATATATGTATTAGTATCAGTTGTCTGGTTTCGTTGGCTCTGCCTAGTTTGGGATCAGATGACCGTGTATGAATTGTCCCAGGATATTATTATTATTTAGTTAGTGGTTTTGTGAGTTTTGCAAAATCTTGAATTAATTTTCTATAATAGCCTATTAGACCTAAGAATTATTTTATTTGTTTTTGTGTTTTTGGAATAGGGAACTTTTTCACAGCTGCTATTTTATCTTCATTGTGTTGAAGACCCTGGTCCATTAATGTGTGACCTAAGAATCTAACATGTTTTTGTAAAAATTCGGATTTATTCAGTTGTATTTTGAGATTGTGTATTCGGAATCTGTCGAAAACCTGTTTGCATTTTTCGAGGTGTTCTTGTACCGAGTTGGAATAAATTATGACGTCATCAAGGTACGTAAGTACGTTGTCGATGCCACGTAGTACTGAGTCCATAAGTCTCTGGAATGTGCTAGGTGCGTGCAGACCAAAGGGCATTCTCAAGAATTCGTAATGTCCGCGATCTATTGTAAATGCTGAATTTCAAACGTCATCTTTATACATTTCTACCTAATGGTATCCTGATGCTAAATCTAGCGTTGAGAAGTATTGAGCGCATCCTAATTTATCTAGTATGTCGTCTATATTTGGTAGTGGATATTTGTCTTCTATTGTTTTATCGTTTAGTTTCCTATAGTCTATTACTAGTCTGTACTTTTTTTCGCCGGTGGCATCTATGTTCTTAGGTACCAGGTGTACTGGGCAATGCCCAGTACACCTGGTACCTAAGAATGAAAGAAAGAGAAAGAAAAAAAGAAAGCAACTCCCCGTGGTTGCTTTCTTTGATTATGTTTTGTTCTAATAATTTACTTATTTGTTTTTTTATTTCATTTTGTTTTGGGGCCTGACGATAATTTCTAACATAAATTGGTTTGTCGTCTGTTAATCTTAATTGATGTTTTGTTTCGTGTGTGAACGTTAAAGGTATTTCTTCATAGTGGAAAATATCACGGTAATTATAACATAGTTTTTTAATTTCGCTATTTTATTCGAGGTTCATATAGTTCGTACGTAGTCTTTCTAAGTATTTTTTTAATAGTTCGTCTAATTTAGAGTTAGTTTTTTTTTTAATTTTACGCTGTTTTTCTTCTTTTTTTGGATTTATTTTCTGAAAATTTAGATAACGACGGTTTCTAAAACGGATTGGTTTATCTGTTGTATCGATTACTGCTGCCAAGGCTTTTCCGTCCACTACTGAAACTATTGCTGGTGGTAATATTAGGCCGTTTTTCGTTTTTAAACCATCTGAGTAATAGTCTCCCTCTGGGTAATTACACAGTAGGTTAATGATTTGCTCGCTTCTAGGTGCTATACTAGTAAATGATTATAAGTCGTCTTTGATGGGTATATTAGCGTTTTCAGTACGTAGTATCATGCTTTTTATGTCTACTTTACTTTTCAACATGACCAATAGGTCTAGTCCAAAAAGTCCTGCAAAGTCTGAATCAAAATCGAAGATAAGGAATTTATGTGTAATGTTATCATTGAAAAGTCTCTGAGGTAATTTTACATGTGCTACCTGTTTATGTTTGGAGACTGCGTGCGGTGTTTTTATGTAGTGTATTTCTCTTTTTATTTTGATATCTGTGTCTGTCAATTTTTCTATAATTTTCGGGTTTATTAACGATTGGGATGCGCCTGTATCTAGAAGGAATCTACCACCTAGTTCGTTAGTATAAATGTAAGGGAGGCGACTGTATTCTTTGATGTTATTTATAAGTATTATGTTGTTAGGTTTTCTATCGTTTCCACAAGAAAATTTTCGTCCTCAACTTGCTCAAGGGAGCTATAGTCGGGGTTTTCCTCGGAGGCTGATTCGTCGTCGCTATCCGGGTTTGTCTCATATTGGCAATACGTTTTATCTTTGTTTGTTTCCGCGTTATTCGTGGTTTGTTTATTTTTAAATGGTGAATTATTTTTAGTAAAAGGGGCTGGTTTATTTTGTCTAAAGTTATTAGAATTGTGCGCGGAGTTTTTTGCTGTGGTACTGCGGTTTGATTGAGCGCGCCTTGCTCTAAGTTTTGCCTCTTCTTGTTTTGCTACAGTAATCGCCTGTTCGAGGTTTTGTACGTATTTAAGTTTTATTAAGATTGATGTAATTGGGTTCAATTTGTCGAGGAATGATTCTAGTGCCATCTGCTCGTAATAAACGTGTTTGTCTGGATTTAGTGAAATGAGTGAGCTCATTAAGTTTCTGATTTTGTCACTGAAGAATTCGATGGAATTATTCTCTCTATTCGTTTGTATAAGTTCTTGGACGAATTGCATCTCTGTCCGGAACTCTCCGAATTTTCTTCGCAGTGAATTTTTTATATCTGCCCAGGTTTTGGCGCCTGGACTCTGAGACAAGGCTTCAACAGCTTTACCGGTTAATTTATTTCTAATTAAACATGTTATGCAGGGGTCGTCCCTATTAGTGACTAATTCTAGTGCATTGTCTACTCCTTCGATATAAAATGCGAGTGTGCGTTTGTTCCCATCATAGCTGGGCAACAATTTTGCAAATGTTAAGTGATCCGTAGCAATCGGTTTCTCCTCAACAAAGGATCTTTCACCAACGGTCCCCTATTCATTAGCCATTTTTATCTAATGGAAATGAAGGTCGCAATATGTGAGTGATCTCAGAAAAAGGTGTAATTACACGAAATTTTGAATTAAAGGTTTGCAGGTCCACCTTACAAAATGAATAAACCTTACACTTGAAATACCACAGGATACAAAATATATAGAAATCAAGGAAAAAGGTGGAAAAGTCTCGAGGGAAAACAGAGTTAATGCTTACCCCACGAGCATTGCTGATGTGTAGGCTGTATGATGTTGGTGAGTCTGCGTCTTCAACTTCTTGTCTTTTTCTGCTGCCGTAACCCACGGTAGGTTCTTTTTTCGCGACGGAGACGAAGAATCGGATTTATGATCTCAAAACTTGCTACCGGTATCGAGACGTGCCGACTGCGCAAATTGTTTATTTGATAAACAATTTACCAACGTTGGTGCCAGATATGCGAGGAGAGTGAGGCATGATTTGTTATTGAATATTTTCCTAACTTTTATTGAACTTTGACTTGCGCAGTCACGTAGTCAAATTCAGCTCTAATTTGTGGATCACTCTTATATTTTATATCTTTATAGATGCAGTCACTATCTACTTCTATTGCTAAGCTGACATCTTACTTGATTGAGAAAACAAGTACATTAAAAATTTTAAGGAATTATACAAGAATCTACTTCACAATTGGACACTGGCGAATGAACACTGCTCATATTGATAATTATAAATAAGAGAGGCAAAAGCTGCTTCAAAGAAAGCTCAAGAAGGAGAGTTATGTAGAAATAACTCTCCTAAGAAGCCATAGCTTCTTTTATTCCCAAAACAGTTCTCTAGACGGTCTTGGTAGAAGTGGCGGATCCAAAGAGATTGTTTTGTAATACTTTGAGGAGGGCGAATTCCGTTAACAATAAAGGTCCTCTAAATATATGTGGTCACAGAGGTCTCAAAAAAAATTAGGAATTATTTATTAATAAAAAATTATAATTAAGAAAAGTTACAATTAAAACTTATGCACTAAAATATGTTACTCGCGTGATGCTAAATAACAAAGTGTCGTTGGAAATCCATGAAATCTGCTTCATGGTGCAATCGACGCCGCGCCGTTCACTCGAAGCGCCGCGTTCGTGGGATTGCAGCGTCGGCAGTTGGTCATTATGTTCTGGGAACACGCCGCATTTATGTATGCTTATGCAGCGGTCTTCATATAAATTAGCATTACGTGAGTCATAATAAATTTCAAAAGGTATTTTTGCGTTACGAGATTTTACCAATTTCTTCTTTAAATCTACATATATTACAGTTCCACTTGTTCGTAGAGATAATTACCGTAGAAATAATTATGAAAGTCGTAAATGAATAACGTGATATCTCGTTGAACTCTGGAAAGTTCTGTATCGTAATAGAATAATCGCTCTTGCTGGTGCCATGTACATTTGTTACCTCAAATGGTTCGTAATTTAAAGGCACGTCACGAAAATATTTTCAACTGCTTGAAGACTAATAAAAGATTGATTAGCACCTGTGTCAATGAGGAATTTTAGCGAGGGATTCTTTAATTGTATTAATCCAGGTTGTCGCTGAATCTGCAAGTTAACTTCTATTTTGGCTTTTTTGATTTGGACACCTTCCAAAAATTTACATCGTCGGAGATATTACTGTTAACTTCCTCCACTATCGGACTTTCGACATAAGTATCTTGTCCGTAGTCGTTAGTATTAGGGTCGTAATTATAATAGTCTTGGTAGTCAGTATTTACAGTGTAAGTATAATTGTAGTCATTTAAGTCATAGTAAGTATTATCATAGCCATAGTCTATCTTGTTCATATTAACTTCTCATGTTTTAAAGAAATTGGTGGGCGGCGGATTGCCAAATTGTCCCCAATCACGACCGAATGGAGGTAATTGCTTCGGCACAAAATGGCTGACACCACTCACAGGGCGTGGCGTATTATTATTATATTGATTTTGAGGTATATTCTGGAGTCTAAAAAGATTACTTTGTGGGTTATAATTCGGCGGCGAGGCACGGAACATCTGTTGTGTTTGAGACGGGCCACGATGCTGTTGCATCTGAGGCACGTTAGGCTTCCACCCCTGCATAGGCTGACTCGCAAAATGCGATGGACATCTTAGCATCTTAAACATTTGAGGTCTAGCGGGACCGGCCGCATTAAATACTGGAACTTTTGGTACAAAATTGTTCAAGGGCAAATTAAAATTATTGGTAAATAACTGTATCTGGTGGTCTTTCTTACTAGGGCCGCTATCATTACGTTGTTGCATGTATAGCGTATTTAATTCCTCTTGTACGAACTCAAGAGCCTTTTCCATGGTACCAGGTCGCATACATCTTATCCTATACCCTAACGGATCTCTTAAACCGCGTAGATAAGCTTGTAAAGTGAGCTTTTGGTATAAAGTACTGGTCGTCGGGACAGAATCATGTAACGAAACGAATGTCATAATTTTGCTGAACAGATTTTGACACCGTTCATAAAACTCCTGCGGAGTACTAGTCCCCTGTGATTGCAGAGACAGGTCGTTGTATAGGGCGGTCTCATCCCGAAGGTCAGCAAAATTATTGATTAATGCACTACGTATTTCACTCCAATTGTCAGCGATACCACTCGACTTTATTAATCTAGCACCCTGTCCTGTTACCTTGTTCAATATACCGTTAATAAGAGATAAATTAGCTAATACATGTCCCGGATTAACGTTAAAATGTGTAATAACTATTTTGTTTTTTTTTTCACAACATATCTAACATTACATGAGTTATATTCTTATTTGACAATAATTTTGTGAAAACGAACATCTTTAGATGTACAAGATTAGCCGTGGTTCCACACTAGGCTAGGCCAGTCCTGTGGAACCTACTATTGAAAAAATGAAATAAGGAATAATAAATAAATTGAAAAAAAAAATTGAAATAAGGAATTGGTCGCATAAATTAATAAAACGTGTTAGCACGTGCGGATTGCTGTCGAACTCCGCCAGCAATCTCAAGGACTTGTAAATTACATCTACATTATCTTGAGCCATGATATTAGTTAAATTCCTATGTTCGTCTATCGTACTAAGCCTATTCGATAACCTAACACTACCTACCTCCACTGTCTCGCGGTGCCGTAGGGTGAAATTTTTTGAAATCTATACTTATAATAAAACTGTAACAGGTCCAATTCTGTACATTGAAGATATTTTGAAAATTATATTTGGAGGGCATTCTATAACCGATACTGAGGCCGAAAATGTATTTTGTTTATTTTTTGTCTGTCTGTTTGTATCTCGGCTGAGCGTCACGCCGAAACTACTGAATGGATTCAAATGAAACTTGGCATGATTTGAGATCTTACTACGAGGTAGGACATAGGATACTTTATATCCCGTAATCTAGCACGGTTCTTTTGGGAGAGGGGATTAAAGTCAAAATGGGTACTTGGTTATACGCTTGGTCCGATTTTATCAATTTTTCTTTATAATTATAATAAATATTAGTAAGGTAACACTCACACACACACACACTAGAAACGAAGTACATAATTCGCCAGAGAACAAAAGTTACTGACATAGCTCAACGGATTAGCAAGCTGAAGTGGCAGTGGGCTGGTCATATTTGCCGCAGAACCGATGACCGGTGGGGAAGACTGGTTCTGGAGTGGAGGCCACGAACTGGAAAACGTAGCGTAGGACGCCCTGTGACCCGGTGGAGTGACGATTTACGCAAAGCAGTTGGCAGTGACTGGATGAGGAGAGCCGAAGACCGGGCTCAATGGCGTGTGTTGGGGGAGGCCTATGTCCAGCAGTGGACTGATGTAGGCTGATAATGATGATGATGATGATGAAGGTAACATTCATAGAGAGTTGTTATCAAGGTTTTGTAATCGATCGGGTTAAGCAACGTTAGGTAAGGTCATTAAATACATGTAGATGGGTGACCGTTTAACGCCATTTGAACTAAACGGGTCCGTGCTTCGGAGAGCAAGTAAAAAGTGGGTCCCAGTTTTTAAGCGACTATAAAAAAGGAGGTTATGTATTCGATGCGAATGTCTGTTATTAAAAGTTTAGTTAACGTAAAAATTGCGCAGGCGGAGCTGCGTGGGTCAGCTAGTCTTATATATAATCCGTACCACACAAAAATAATTTACAATAATGCTGAAAATATGTAAAACACACAAAAATAAAATGTTACCGCTTGCTGCTCGTAAGACTTAGCGCGTATACTTCTTTTAATAAAATCTAAATGTGGTGAAAGTGCTACTTCGTCAAAATGTAAAATGCATAAATTTTCATTTTATTTTTAAAACACTCGTCACAGAACTCATTTTGTCGAGTTATATGAACTTGTCATAACAGGTGACAAACACGAACTGTGATTTACGAGCGGCAATAAGGAGAGGTAAAGTGGTGAATTTGGCGGAGGTATTGGTGCGTAGGTTTGTAAATAGTTAGTATAGAAAATAACAGTATTCTTTACTACTATAACCCCTGCCATGTCCAGAGCGCTTCTAACGTCCGCGGTTTTTTATAGCACATCTGTCCGAGCGCTTCTCGCGTCCGCGTTTTACCGCGCTATTTTAATAAACAATTTTACCTCTCTAAAGTGTATCTGAACTGCTCTAACTTTCACAAAGAGTTAGTTATTAGATAAGGATGACATATAATATCACTTGTCATAAAAATACACTCACTGAACATCGAACATTTGAATTCTTATTAGTCTGTGCAAACATTTTGGCGCGCTTTTTGGCGCGCTTCGTCACTCGGTAGTTAATCGCCGTGGAAAAATGTATGGGGAGGCGTGTTTTTTTAACTAATATGTGTAAAATAATATATCTATTTGCAAATAAAACAAATACTTTTACTAAGAATGTTTTTAATGTATATTTATTATAACTTTTTTCAAAAAACCTAGAAAAAAAAAAAAAACTTAAGTTAAAAAAAAAAACTCTGAATTAACAGTACCCTATAAGATAAATGCGTACTCATTCATACATATCCTATTAGCTTAATTCATAACGATTCTAACGATGTATGTATCGTATAGTACTCTAATACAAACAACTTGAGATATCGTCTTTTCAATAACGCGCGCCGTTATCGTGCATGACACTTGAGACTAACATAAACATCGGCGCGGAGTACTTCAAAATGGCCGCGACAAACTAGGGGGATATGTAAGTATAGTAGTAAAAAATACCGTTACTAATGGACTCACTTTGTTAGAATCTTTTGGAGTCTTAAATAATCTAAGATCTACAGTTTCGCAATTTAATATTGTCGCTAGCTCGTTTCACAATTTTGACCACAACATTCTGCTTTCCTTGCTTCGCATACATCCTAGGGCTTAATTTTTACGAGTATCCATAAAACTATAGCAGCTCAAACTAAAATTGAAACTCAAATTGAAACTTGTTTCTTTTTCATTAATTCTTTTGCTCGTTCTATTTCTCTTTCTTTTGACTTTATCTATACTAATATTAGAAAGAAGTAAAGTTGGTAAATTTGTATGTTTGGGTAGTTTGTTAATTCTTCCTTTGGGAGTTTATTTTTTCTTTGATTTTTTAAATCTTGATTTAGATTTGAAGAAAGAAGTAGGGTGCTTGACTGCTAACTCTTTCAAAGAACTAGCAAGAGCTTCTCGCCGAAAGCAGCTTTGTCCCCTGAGAAATCTGATCCATGCTCGCATGAGTTTGAACCGATATATTCAGGTTGAAACTTTTTAATAAATTGCTCCATCATGTTTTTCAGTTCCTGCTGGCTTTCTTCCAATTTATCTAAACGAGTAGATTTCTTAGTTTTTCTGGAGGAAGTTCTTGTAGATGGTGGAATTAAGATTTATTTCATCTTCAAAGTGGTCGATCTGAGCAGACAATTCCTCATTGTCGCCTCTCTGGTTTTGAGTAGTGGCTTCATATCAGCAAGAGTCTGCCTCATTCTGAATAGCGGACCCTCTAACTCGTGCAGCTGGAGACATAGGTTGTATTATAAGGCCTGTGGCCATTCTAGGAGTTTAAGTTTTATATCTTTGTACGTCTTTTCTCTGAGAAGAACGTATATTAAAAAATTTATAAACGTTTCTTTTAATTTTCTTAATTGTATTTGTAAAATTTCTAATTTTATTTTTTCTTGAGCAGTTTTAAATTTTTCTTGTTCAAGTATTTCTTTTTCTCTTTCCTCTTGTAGCTTCAATATTCTGAGCTGTACTTTATGTTCTTCCTCAACATGTGTGTTAACATTCATTAATGTGTGAATTCGCTGTTGCTTAAGATTTTGGGTCTCCCTATCGCGCCATAAAATTGGCCACCTGGGGTAACGGAGGCAGACACAGTTGCATTAGTCCTGTAAAATATTAAAATTGATATTTTGTACAGGTTTTTGTGTTGTACATGGATATACATTAAAGTCTAGTATTTTATTATTATCATTACAAGCCGTTATGAGTAGTTACTAATATACTAAACTATATTATACTTGTTCTTGAATATTACAAATCCCTTTATGTACTTGATTAGACTGTCTCTACTAATAACAATATTATACTTTACCACAGTAGAAAGTAGTTTTTGCTACCCACTGGACTACTATAAATATTGAAACATAATTCTAATGGAATGTTGTAAAACCAATCCGTGAATTATTTTCTAATAGTGAGGTCATCAGGTGCAACCGTAGACTCTTTACATGAATTTTGAGAATTTTTAACAACCACCGAATCACTAGACGTTTTCTCAGAAAACCGTTTTCGATGGAACCGAACTAGTTTTTTGGCAAAGCTAAAAGTTTTTGATGGCAAAGCTAAAAGTTTTTGAGAGTTACATACGTCGCAGTTTTTCTTAATAACTCAGGGTTTCCTACAACCAAAACAAATTATGCCAGGATAGTGGGGCATGTTTCATAAGAGTGTGCAATAGCTTGGCACTTTAAACAAGAAATTTCTGCTTTGACAGCGTTAAATTGTGGTTTAGATGCTTTATATAATTTAGGTAATTTAATTTCGTTAGTAGGTTTCCTATCCAAACATGATTCTATCTGCCTTCCAAACTGTATAAACTGCTCTACGGTGCTAATATCTTTTCCAGTAAAATATGGTAACTATAGTTGAAGCATATTATGCTTCAAAATTGTAATCATATACACTTTCCGAAAACGGTGTAATAAGACGGCGTCATTTTCCACTAATGGCCCGAACAAGCCACATATATTCTCACCAGCTTGAAGAGCCGGTTTATCAAAAACGAAATCACATTCCGTGGAACCCGGAATGGTAGTATTGCCAAAACCAGCTAGATATTGTTCTGCCAGTTTGGTTAAAGCATAAGACCCGACTTCAATCTGGGTCACAAAATCTGACTCGTCAGTCGTAATGACACTACCGCATTGACGGCGTATCTCTAACATCCTGCTATAGGCGTGTATCCCAAGGTAATAGGAATGCATGGACTCAGAGACGTTCTTGGCATAAACATGCGATCTTGCGGTCACTGACTTGTAGTCTTCTTCTACCACTTGAGCAAAGCCATAATGGCCAGGATGAACTTCGTTGGCAACAGGCGCCATGCGCATCTCAGTACCTAACTCATTCATAAAACTCTCAAGGTAGAGAGGATCGTTGGTCAACGGTGATGCTGTCTAGGACAGGTGTCTGGGTTGGGGCACCCCAGTAGGGGCGGAAGCCTCAGCAACAGCAACAGGCCGCTCCGCAAGCGGGGCAGCTTGTTGTTGTTGGTTGCGACGAGGTGGTCCTCCAAACCGCGCTCCTCTCCCTCGACGAGGCGCTTCCAGCTCGGGATGAGGATGGGCGTTGTAGCCTCCCCTTCCCCACTGCTCACCGCCACGTCCGGCGTAGGGATTAGGCGCATAATTTTTATTATAGCTATTGTAAGATGGTTCTCCATAGTAGTTACTCATTTTGATTGCCTCTCCGAGGTCTTACAATTAATTTAATAATCTACGAAAGCGGAATTAGCTTACATAAGTAAGACGACTAGACATGTCAATAATGTCTGTAATAAACTCAGGTAAAGATTCACTATGCTTTTGTTTACGTGTACGAATATCATGTTCTAAACAATAGTCGTATTCTACGATATCGAAACGTTTTAGTAATTCGACCTTCAAATGATGCCTGGACTCTATGCGTGGACGCAGAACCTTATACCATTTCAAAGCAGTACCGGCTAAGAGATCCGAAAACGAAGCTAACAAAACAAACTCATCAAAATTAAGCAGTATGAAGTAATCTTTAACAGAAACTACAAATTCTCGAACACAAGACACCATCAAAACTGATTCTACTCCTTTTCAAGTCAGGTAGCTTAGTGTTCGAGATAAGTTATTGTTAACCTTATCGCTCAACATCAACGAAGGTGTACCAGGCAGTGGTATAATCTTGGAAAAGTCACTGCTTCTCGCAAGCAACGCAATAGTCAGCTGGTCAGGCGTGTGCACGAAAATACTTGGTTCGAAATATCTGAACTGTGTTCAGAAGCTGGTTGGAAAGCGTGCTGAAGATTGTCCTCTGCAACGAATATAGCCACATCAAGAAAAGTAACACGATGAGTTCGGTTTCTATACACGACACAAATCCTCAGCACTCACCTACATCGTCTATAAACCTTAACGCCTCGGCCTTCTCATCGGCCACACATAGGAGTCACGTTTAGACTTATTACTAACGGACATCCTCGAAGCTTCCATCTGATCCTGCGCATGCGATGGGAATATAGACATTATATACACTGCATTACGGGTGGATCTCGCGTCACGAAATCCCAAAATTCCAGAGTGTGAGTGAGAACAAAATCGCCAAAAGTCGCCGGATCTGGGCACGAGTGGTGTCCAAAGACGCGGCTCGCGACGCAGATCACGGAACTGGGGGGGACGGACAGTAGTCCGGTATAAAAATTTTGAAAAAAGTACGAAAGAGTGAGAGAGATGTATGAAAACGGATGAAAGTGAAGATTTTATGAGATTTTTGTATGAGCCGAGTGCTCGCGAGTGAAAGGATGTTATAGGGGGGAATGAGAGGAATCTATTGATACCTAGAACACTACCGTAGCTTATGTGGAAGTACTAAAACTCGATACTTGTGTTCTGGCACTAGGTCTGGTTAGGTCACCTCGGTTTGCTAACAAAATCGCCAAAAGTCGCTGGATCTGGGCACGAGTGGTGTCCAAAGACGCGGCTCGCGACGCAGATCACGGAACTGGGGGGGACGGACAGTAGTCCGGTATAAAATTTTTGAAAAAAGTACGAAAGAGTGAGAGAGATGTATGAAAACGGATGAAAGTGAAGATTTTATGAGATTTTTGTATGAGCCGAGTGCTCGCGAGTGAAAGGATGTTATAGGGGGGAATGAGAGGAATCTATTGATACCTAGAACACTACCGTAGCTTAAGTGGAAGTACTAAAACTCGATACTTGTGTTCTGGCACTAGGTCTGGTTAGGTAACCTCGGTTTGCGAACAAAATCGCCAAAAGTCGCCGGATCTGGGCACGAGTGGTGTCTAAAGACGCGGCTCGCGACGCAGATCACGGAACTGGGGGGGACGGACAGTAGTCCGGTATAAAAATTTTGAAAAAAGTACGAAAGGGGTTTGTGGGTTTTCCAGGAAATTTTGCACGTGGACTTTGGTAACCACTTTCTCCAAACCTTGGGTTCCTATCCAGGTTCGGGCAGCAAAGGAGCGGGCGTCTCTGGCTTGGCTCCGTCATGGCCAGCGGGCTGGACTCCAGTGCCTGCACGTGCGAAACTCCCCAGCCAACCTTTACCTCTTTCATCGCCACCAGCTTGCGCATGACGGCCCGGGCCCAGACTGTCTCCATGACGGTGGCCGAACGGCGTATTTGTCCGACGGAGTTTCCTTCCGCCGAACACTCGCCCGCCTCTTCCAGCGTTTTCGCTACCTCCTCGGGGGTGATGCAGTCATCCAGGTCTTCAAGGGGAAGTCCGCCAAGGCCTCTCGCAACTTTACGGCCAGCGCGTTCGCATGTGTTTCGCAATCGGGCCCTTCCAACTTCATGAGGAGCCCGCCAGTAACCGCTCGCTTCAGGCGGACGTTATTTAATAATGTTAAGTACAAAGCCAAAAATATTTATATTAATACTTGAAAAAATACATGCAGGTTTACTTATATTGTGGTTTCAATTCCCATAGAAGAATGAATCTCCCTCCTCCACTTCAAAATCACACCGCGTCCATTTTCCCTCATTGTCTTTTACCATTTATTTATTTGTTCCCATTTATTTGTTCCACTTTTCAGAAGTTTGTCTTTTTCTCCTATCAATTCATCTTTAAGTTTCTTCAAAGCATACTGTAATTGAGTAGGTTCACTTAAAAAATTGAGAGCGCTTCTTCCTGTTGTCATGTAGGTGAGGAACTCTTGAGTAAAGTTCCTTTTTCTAAAACCCGTGAATGAAGGCCTGCCTATTGACATAGGGTCGATGTTTCCCAATGATTTTGTAAGAAGTGCTTGAGCCATCTTTGACACATATTTAAAAGTGATGGGGGTGAAAACTATTTGTTCTTTTCTCCCCTTTTTATAAAAACAGCATTTACCTCTTTTCTAGTATGCCATTTTGACTTTGTTGTAATTTTTTCAAGAACATTAAGGTTTTCTAGATACGTCCCAAAAGTTGCATGGAAAACCACCTCTGACGTCTTTAAGGGATCTGCCCCACTTCTCATTCTGAGCTTAACCCTATGTGTTTCACAGAAATCGTAGTAGAATTTTAGTGCTGCGGAGCCAGAAAAGCTCCATTGAATATCACTCTTATTTTTCCAAAGAACATAGAACAATAACAGAGGGAAATAAGCTTTCTGTGTAGATCTGGCAGTTGTTAACAATAATATGTCTCCTAATTCTTTCATAACCCCTGAGACATTCCCTGGATGTGTAGCTTCCTTTAGAGACGTAATTATTTCTGACGCCATTGGGAGCATTTGGAGACAATGCTAAACCCAATGCTGACTTGAGTTTGTCAAAAAATTTGTCTTCCATGATCAACAGAATTGCTTGAGACAAGGGACCTATGCTTCTTAAAATCCCAGTTCTTCTTTCAGGGGCCAAAGTAATACCTTGTAATAGTGATATATGTTGGTTTGTCAGACCATATTGTAATATATTTTGAGTATGCTCTTTCTTTTGATTTATTGCAAGCACTTTACCTTCTCTTGTCCTCTTTACTCCTCTCTTTGCTACAGATTCCCTCACTTTAAATCTTGTTACCCCTGTCCTCACTTCATCATAAAAAGATCTAAATAGTGTTATTATCTCAACAATAGGTGTACATACAAGAAAATTTATTTCTATTTTTTCCTGCTTAATCTTTTCTACGACTGACCTAACAGCAACATCTACTCCATCTATTTTTGCAGTATAATCGAGAAACCTCATGTGACCAGCTTTGTCATTTTCTTCTTTTCGAAGGCAAGTATATACTGTCATTAAGAAACCAGAAATTTCATCAGATAAGTCTACATCAATCTCATATTTAGATATATCCGCATTAATTTTAGCAAGCTTTGCAGTTCCTAATTCAGCAATTTATTTATTTATTAATCCAAAAATACATTTAAGTACATTAAACATAATGAAGAGTCAATGGACCCCGCACTAGGCGAACCTGTATCGCGGGCGACCTTCAGAAATAATTCTAATAGTAAGTAACAATATGAGCATATCAATTATATAAGTAATATTATATTGTAATATTATATACGTAAAATATTATATAGAATAGAATAGAATACTCTTTATTGTACACCAAGAAGATAAATAAATATGTACATACATACTTAATTAATATATACTATAAATCATTATTTTGGTATTGATAATAATAGTTCTGTGGCGTTATAGTCCAGTGTAAGTAAAAATGTCTTTAATTTAACAATTGCCTCTGAAAAGCTGAGATTTGATATATCACAAGACTTGTTTATTTTTAAGTAAATAAATGGAAATAAGAAGCTGCTAAATCGTTGTGCAAAGACAGTTTTAACAGGGTTATATTTAACAATAAGTCGTCTACTTTGCATACTTGTTTTGTAATCTTCAGATGAAATAAAAGTACTATGAAATTGAAGTACTGCTTTATGTACATAAAGTTGACGCACAGTAAGAACTCCAGATTCACGATATAGAATAGTAGTAGGAAACCGAAAATGTTTCCTAAACATAACCTTGAGGACAGACCTTTGAGCCCTCTCAAGGGAAAGTAGGTAAGACTTGGGAGCACTTCCCCATGCTGTAATAGCATATATTAAAAGAGATTGACAGATAGCGGTGTAGACCATGAGAAGTGTTTCTTTAGTAGCACCGTTTCTGAGTAATTTCATAATATGTATTAGTTTTCTAACCCTTCCAGACAAGGTCTGAATATGATTATCAAACGTGAGCCTTTGATCCAGAGTGACTCCTAAGTATTTCTGAACAGTCGTCCTGGAGAGTATATCACAAGAACAAGTAGTATCTATATTAAAACATGTATGAGCCTTTAGAGTGAGTAAGGGAGGAGGGCTGGATGACTTTGTTTTGTGAAAGCATATGTAGCTGGACTTGGTAGCATTAAGGGTAAGAAGGTTTGCATTAAGCCATGCAGTTACTAATTCCATACCACGATTGGCCATGGAGAAAACATTCGTCCAGTCTGAGTCTTTAAATATGATGACAGTATCATCTGCATAGCAAATAATATCAATGTCTTTATTGGAGGAAAATAGATTGGTAATATCATTAATATAGGTTATGAATAGAATTGGTCCCAAGACGCTGCCTTGAGGGACACCAAAAGATACCTCAGCAGGTTTACTAAGAAGGCCATCAACTAAAACAGAATGTTTTCGGTCATTCAAGTAGCTTGTAAACCAATCTAGAGCAAATACCTCTGATACCTAGTAACTCTAACTTTCGAAGAAGGATGACATGAGACACAGTATCGAAAGCTTTGGAGAGATCAAGAAATACTCCGAGACAATAACGACGATTGTCAAGAGTCGCGGAAATACTGTTTAATAATCGGGTGATGGCTTCCTCAGTCGATTTGCCTCTACGAAATCCATACTGATTATGTGATAAGAGGTTATTTGATTCAAAGAAGTCTGTTAGTCTCTTGGCAACTATTTTCTCTAGCAGCTTAGCAAAGACGTTAAGTAGAGAGATATGTCTATAATTAGACGGATCAAGTTTAGAACCACTCTTATATATTGGGACAATAACTGATACACACATCAAAAGTGTCTAGGGATCAACATATATTTTTGCAATAACTTTTCTCCTGATTGATATTAATTAAAATTTTCTTTAAGGATTCATCAAATAAAGTGTTTTCGTTTGTCACAGTAACGATAAACCAAGTCACCTTTGCATTAATAAAGAAATTTGCCATTTTCCTAATAAAGGGATTTTTGACATTTGAACCACTAACACAAAAGTTCGAAAAAAAGACTGAAATAACAGTCTTCTTTAAAATTTTATTGGGTAACTTAAACAATTAATAATCCGTGTTTCTACCGCGAACACTAACAACACAAGAACATCGGTTTGGCATACTCAAAATGAGTTCATCCAAATCACGCTGTGGAATGGCCGCCCATGTTCGTTGCAACAACAAAAAAAGGTCTTCTTGCGACTGGATACCCTCCATATTCGGCAGAGCTCTTCTCTGTAGCATATCCCATGCATGCTCAATCGGGTTCAAGTCTGGCGACTGAGCAGGCCAGGGCAGGACATTGATGTTAGCTGCGGCGAGAGTCTGTCTTACAACTCTTGCGGTGTGCGGTCGTGCATTATCATGCATTAACTGAAATAAGGGACCGATTTGCACTTGTAGAGGAACGATGACGTTTGATACAATCGTCTCAGCATAAATTTGAGCGTTGAGGTTGCCTCTGATCCAAATCAACTCAGTTCTTCCGCCGATCCAAATACCCGCCCATACCATGATGGTTCCACCACTATAAGGATGGACTTCCTGGCAGGATTTTAATCGCTGTTGGCGTCCAGGGGTTCTCCAGTGTCGTATACGTCTTGTATCCGGTCTCATACCAAAACGAGACTCATCAGAAAAGCACACGAAACGCCATTGTTCTTCTGCCCAATTTCTGTGTTCAAGAGCCCATTGATATCGAATCCTACGATTGTGCATTGCTATAGGTGGTACCCGTAGCGGTCTTCGGGAATGAAGGTTCACTTCATGCAAGCGGTTTCTGACTGTTTGGTCGCTAATTAAGTTCCCTGAAGAGTGATGAAGCCTCACGGCTAACATCATGGCAGTTATTGTTGGAGCTCTTCGAGTTAAGATTTGAATATATCGGTCTTGTCTCCGTGTGGTGCAGCGATACCGTCCTCCATGGCGCTCAGCCACGGTACCAGTGCTTCGGTAACGTGTCCAAAGTCGACTGATAACACTCTGACTTGTATTCAGAGCTAAAGCCACAGTACGTTGCCGGGAACCAGCTTCTATCATTCCCACGGCTCTGAGCATTTCTTCCCTGCTTAAATAACGTCGCCGCTCCATAATAACGTTGGTTTTAATCAGTAGTAGGGAAACAGTAGCACTAATAATGTCTTCAATGCGTTGTATGTTTTTATAGGGAAAATATTGACAGCTGATTTTCATCTTTTACTCGAATTTGATTCACAGTTCCTGATTCAAATTATGAAATGCACCAAAAAGGATCCATATAAATTTATAAAATCATAAATTTATTACAAAGCCACAGCTCAATCTCAAGAAATCCGCTTAAAAATGCTTGATCCCTAGACACTTTTGATGTGTGTACTTTCCAGCAGTCGGGAAATCTTCCGCTCGATATGCTCAAGTTTATTATGTAAGTTAGTGGTTTTAGAATCAGATAACAAATTCTTTTGACTGTGGTGTTTTTTATGCCATCAATACCAGGTGCACTATCAGCTTTCAGCTGACCAATCAAAGCAGAGACTTCAGAATCGTCAGTGGGGTGAATAAAAAAAGAATTTGGGGAATTGGATTGGATATTAACCGATGGGGCAAGATTTTGTTCTGTAGAATTGTTTAATATTTTCAAAGCTAAGTTTCGACCGATATTTGCAAAAAAATTATTACAAGTAGACAGAGAGTCTAGAGAAGAACTTTCTATATTTAAAAGTTCGACAGGCTGCCTCTTCTTACTTTCCATTTCACATATTTTATTTATTGTTTTCCAGTATTTTCGAGGGTTGTTCTTGTTTTCCGCTAATTTGTTATGATTATGCTGCAATTTTAACTTTTTAAGTAAATCACCAAGGAAGTTCCGATATCTCTTATACGATGTTAGGAGAACTAAGTTATTAGGATCAACTCTTACCCGAAGGTGAAGATTATCTCTGTGTCGCATACACCTGATGAGCCCTGGAGTGATCCAATCATTTAGGTTATATTTAGATCTGCTTAAATTAACTTGTTTAGAATTAGATTGTATTACACGAGAAAGGTAATCAGTAAAAATATGAGCAGCGAGACTTGCGTCCGGGCAATTTAAAACAATCGACCAGTCAGTATCTTTGAGCTGGCACTCAACGGCAGCGTAATCTATTTTTGAAACAACTCGGGAGTGCCCAGACTTTTGTTTCTTAACCAACCGAAATCCAGCCATGACCATGTCATGATCAGTTATTCTTGTTGAGCAAACTATACCCACTGCATCAGTTTTAACACCAGTAAAAACATGATCAAGACAGGAACCGTCTCTAGTTGGAAGTGAAATAACTGATTTTAGGCCTAGCTCAGCTGTTAAACACGTGTAATCAGTAGTAGCAGATTTGTTATCTAGAATGTTGATGTTTAGATCACCCATAAGAATAATGTTATTACTTTGTGTATGATTTCTAATGTAGGCATCAATCGATTCTAAGAAATTGTCAATATTTTTATAAGAAGGCGAGCGATAAATACCAAGAATTATATGTGAGTCTGGAAATTTCAGTGACAGACATTCTGCATCTAAGATATCGGGTTCAGTCACATCAACATTCCAATTCTCTTTAACGTAAATTACCACCCCACCAGCATTGGTATATAATCTACTTGTAGAAAAAGAGGAATAACCAGGAATACTTCTTAATAATGAGCATGTACCAAGATGGCATTCAGTAAGTATTATTGCATCAAAGTCAATGTTGATTCTCTTAAGCGCCACATAAAAGGCATCAAAATTTTTCTGCAAACTGCGTATGTTAAAGTTCAAAATTTTAAAATTATATTCAATAGTTAAAACATTTTTACACAATTCTAAAGTGTTAAGAGCGTGACAGGGTACTGAAAAGATTTCATCAATGTCAGGATTTTAAGTTTAGGGTGGCCATTTGTAAATATTTATTATCTTATAATTGTTATGTACGGATGTTAGAGATTTTGTCACGCGATAGGCACACTTTGTAATCATAAATGTTACCATAGAATTATAATTGGTAAAGAAGTGAGGAATATTAAGAAGTGAATGTCCAGTTTGATTGCACAAAAATAAGGTGGTATATAAAAATACAATATAATATATGATAAAATAATAAATAACGGAATAAAGTAACATAACTCCTAATAAAATGAAAATAAAGTAAATACTAATGAAAATAATACGTATGAAAAAAATACAAAGTAAATTATCTATAAAGAAATGTGATTTAAAAATGTGATTTTATAGTCAATTGTCACCAAAAAACTATTACAAATAATGATTATATACATTATTTGTAATAGTTTCTCTATTTCTATATCCCTTTCCTTGACAATACTGTCATTAAGAAACCAGAAATTTCATCAGATAAGTCTACATCAATCTCATATTTAGATATATCAGCATTAATTTTAGCAAGCTTTGCAATTCCTAATTCAGCAATGATTATATACATTATTTGTAATAGTTTCTCTATCTCTATATCCCTTTCCTTGACAACATTTTCGTCTACTTCCATCCCTGATGTACCTGGTTTTGACATTTTAATTTTGATTTAGGAATTCTATATTATTTGAAAAATATAAATATCTGTTCTTGCTCTCCATTTTATCTTTGACGATGCCCAGCTCGTTTAAGCGCACTCTAGACTTCGCCGCCGCTATTACCGCCGCATACGTCGTCTTGGTCCCCTCCGCCACCGTGATTGTAATGGCAGTGGACTTTGGGGTCCGAGGAAGCGCAGCCTTCTTCCACTTCCGTCTCCTTTCGCTAGCCGCCGGTTCTGGCTGATGCGCTTCCCGCGTAGGCCTTCACCTCCCGGCAACTGTGGCCCAGTTTTCTGCCGGCGATTGCTGAACTGGTGCCTCTGCCGTGATGGTTGCCGGCGCCGCCAGGAGGTCCGCCACAGGAGGGACTGAAAACTTATTCACGCTGAATTAGCTATTGCGTTTTGCTCACCAATCTTCATCTCAACTGCAGTAATTTTCTCTGTTATTGCGACCAATGACTTTTGAAGTCCGCGGACAATGGTTTCGAGCGCCTTATGAGACATTTTCTAATTAAGTTTCGAATAAAGTCACGCAAGTACCTTTTAGATCAACCCCCGGTTGCAAGTGAGAAGCAGGGATTGGGGCGGAAAGAAGTTCCTTCCCAATGTCAAATACTTGTTTTCTTAAATTATTTTTAAAACACTTCACAGAACTCATTTTGTCGAGTTATATGAACTTGTCATAACAGGTGACAAACACGAACTGTGATTTACGCGCGGCAATAAGGAGAGGTAAAGTGGTGAATTTGGCGGAGGTATTGGTGCGTAGGTTTGTAAATAGTTAGTATAGAAAATAACAGTATTCTTTACTACTATATATAAGTATAGTAGTAAAAAATACCGTTACTAATGGACTCACTTTGTTAGAATCTTTTGGAGTCTTAAATAATCTAAGATCTACAGTTTCGCAATTTAATATTGTCGCTAGCTCGTTTCACAATTTTGACCACAACATTCTGCTTTCCTTGCTTCGCACACGTCCTAGGGCTTAATTTTTACGAGTATCCATAAAACTATAGCAGCTTAAACTAAAATTGAAACTCAAATTGAAACTTGTTTCTTTTTCATTAATTCTTTTGCTCGTTCTATTTCTCTTTCTTTTGACTTTATCTATACTAATATTACAAAGAAGTAAAATTGGTAAATTTGTATGTTTGGGTAGTTTGTTAATTCTTCCTTTGGGAGTTTATTTTTTCTTTGATTTTTTAAATCTTGATTTAGATTTAAAGCAGGGTGCTTGACTGCTAACTCTTTCAAAGAACTAGCAAGAGCTTCTCGCCGAAAGCAGCTTTGTCCCCTGAGAAATCTGATCCATGCTCGCATGAGTTTGAACCGATATATTCAGGTGGAAAGTTTTTAATAAATTGCTCCATCATGTTTTTCAGTTCCTGCTGGCTTTCTTCCAATTTATCTAAACGAGTAGATTTCTTAGTTTTTCTGGAGGAAATTCTTGTAGATGGTGGAATTAAGATTTATTTCATCTTCAAAGTGGTCGATCTGAGCAGACAATTCCTCATTTGTCGCCTCTCTGGTTTTGAGGAGTGGCTTCATTTCAGCACACCTGTGGCCACAGTGGCCATTCTAGGAGTTTAAGTTTTATATCTCTGTACGTCTTTTCTCTGAGAAGAACGTATATTAATAAATGTATAAACGTTTCTTTTAATTTTCTTAATTGTATTTGTAAAATTTCTAATTTAATTTTTTCTTGAGCAGTTTTAAATTTTTCTTGTTCAAGTATTTCTTTTTCTCTTTCCTCTTGTAGCTTCAATATTTTGAGCTGTACTTTATGTTCTTCCTCAACATGTGTGTTAACATTCATTAATGTGTGAATTCGCTGTTGCTTAAGGCTTTGGGTCTCCCTATCGCGCCATAAAATTGGCCTCCTGGGGTAACGGAGGCAGACACAGTTGCATTAGTCCTGTAAAATATTAAAATTGATATTTTGTACAGGTTTTTGTGTTGTACATGAATATACTGTTACGTTGTAACAACGTAGAATCATTAAAATAGTAAAATAAAAAACTTTACGAACAAACAACCGTAATACCATATTTTTATTATCGTACGGAAGCCGCGCGACGCAACTAGTATTAGCGCTCACAGCGCCATATATGGCAATGTTCTGTGTCAACATCGGAAACAATTTTCTAGAAATCATGTCTACAATTCTCACACCTTCAGCGTCGAGATACTTCGATGGATGCTCCTTCTCGCTCGGAAGCATCATTGTTGTCTATTTCCTATCTCCGTCGCACATGTTATGTTTTCGAATAGAAGGAATGGATTCGGAATTTCATTCTCGTCGCGTCGCGAGCGCCGTAGAACATTGTAGGTATATATTTAAGAATGGGCGAGAGAATCGGATCATTTTTCATTTGGGATTTTTGTTTGTGAAGTGACACGCGTGTGATTTGTGAGCAAGAGTTCGGTGCTAAAGTACGAAATTCTTAGAGCCAGTGTTTAGAGTATTTCACTTTGTAGTTCTTTTTAAAAACCGGATTTTAACCCCCTGGTAAGTTCATACAATTATCCAAATTAATTAATTTTCATGTTAGGTAATTCAGTTACAGTCTAGCAAGTAATATTTTCAACCTTTTTATAGTGATAACGTTGCTTTTGCTATTTTATTTCTTAATTTCATTTCTTCTGGGTACTGAATGTGACAGGATGTTTTAATGTCAATCAATTATAACCTCATTTATCTATTCATTCCAATAACTCTTATATATGATTCGACACGGTATTTTCCTTATAAAATTCCTATATCTTAATATTTTAGCCCAATCAGTTTTAGCCTTCACAAGAATCAGGTGTTATATAGTCTCAATAACTAATTCCATTGTGTAGTCTATGCCAGTATTCTTAACCTATATTCTAATGAGTAATTGTTATTTTAGAATGTCCAGATAGTTTAAACTCCATAATATCAGTTCATACTTGCAAGGAATAATCATTGTGTTTTTCATAATTAGTAGTCTAATAGAATTTTCCAGAGTAAAAAATTGTTTACAAGTTGGTCATTGTAAATTAAACTTATAGTCTTGTATATCTAATGTGTGCATTGTTGTATAAGAATGTCTTAATTTCCTTTAAGTGTTAAAGCCAATTGTAGTGTAGTTGAAATGTAACATATAGCTCCCAAGCGCTAGCAAAGTGGTAGTTAAATGTTCAATGGGGTTTAGGTCTGGGGATCGAGAAGGCCATGGGACAGTCCTGATCTCGGGATGCTGGAGAAGCCAATTTTGTACTACGCGCGCATGGTGAATTGGACAATTATCTTGAAAAAAATAAAATGATGGGACTTCATCCCTAGGATACACCGTGCGCACTGTTGGAAACATAATTTCTTCCAGCAATTCCGCATGAGACTGTCCATTTACCCGCCTGTCAATATAGGCAATTCCTGGCCCATGACCACTCACCCACCCCCACATATTAACAATGATCCTCCCTGACATTTCGTTGGGATTCACGTTCTCGGCTCGTATCTTGTATTGTCCACACGCCATAAATTACGACGACCATGTTCGCTGGATTTAAATGATTTTTCATCAGAAAATATGGCGTGTGTAAAATTAAAGTCTCTATAGTCTCGAGCAAAGCGTACTCTAGCTTGCTTTTGTTGATCGGTAAGAATTTTTTTTTTTGCGGGTCGGCTGTGATGAATACCAGCACTATGTAGTGCATTTCTAATTGCCTGTATGCTGCACTCGTACTCTAAAGCAAAATCTTTTGTTTTTGTAAAAGGTTGCTCGTGGTATAGGTTGACCATATGCGCCACTCGATCTTCGGTCAGGATACGACGAGGGTGATCGCGATGTCGGTCAGCAATGGATCCCTCATCAGCATCACGATGGATCCAACGACGCACCGTAGCCCTCTGTAAATAAAGATATCATAAATTATCTTATAACAAAAAATGCTAATTACTGTAACATTCACTTTTCCTTCCGTAAAAGATTTTAATGTAATATGTTTTTCCGGCCTATTATAAAATCGTCAGAATTTTAAAATTTTATTGCGTTATAAATGAAATGGCATAAAGGGAATGACTGCATTATATTTATAAACATGTAGTGCAGTAAAGACTTGGCCAAAAGTATAGAGCACCCATAAACTTCAGTTTTTAGGAAAAACCGAATTTCTATTGTATGTATTTAAGAAATTTAATACTTGGTGTTTTTTTTTGTTATAGGCATATTTTAATGATATCATTATGTGTAATTATTAACATCAACACAAGCGAAAGTAGTGAACTAATAACGAAATACCAAGATAGTAAAACTTAAAATTCATTACACCAGGTGTTTTATTATCAGCGGCGGTGTGGGTCTTTGTTCTAAATCCCTTTTAGGTGCCGAAAAAATAATTCGTAAACAATCCGATTAGTTTTCTGCAATACTTATTGTGCTCGTTTAAAATTCATAGGATCCTCGATACTATTTATCAGTCCAATATAATTATCATGTTATGGTATATTATAATATATCATGGTTATAGAACATTATGTAATTGCTGTTTATTGGTGCAACTGAAAGGAATTATTTTTATTAAATGAGTTATTTTTCAAAACAAGGCGTAGTAGAGTAGAAAAAAAGCACAGTACGTGTATTAAACGTGTATAAAATATTTATATAAACTGCTTATCAAATATGTTTTTTTTTTACCATTAATACCAATGTGTTTACATTACGATTTAAACATTCACAAGATATTATCTAATTAACAGTGTCGTAAACCTCATCAAAATTACTAAACAAATATAAAAAATAAACTGTATCGAATTAAAAAAAAATACTTATTGGATACGACACAGTTGATATAGCAAAATATCATTACGCAACTATTATAAACGCTCAAGAAAATTAGTTATAAAATAGATTTTTAGGATAGATAGTTCTGAGATATGACTCATAATATTAAAATAAATATTGGCTTCAAAGATAGTGAAATTGTGTCAATAAACTGAATATTAAAGTTACTTACCATAAAATTTAATTCTTGCGATATTTGTGACATGTTGCGGCCTTGATTATAAAGAATCAAAATTTGATTCCTCTCTTCTCTAGTTAAATTTCGGGGCATCCTTTTAGTCCAGTTACCACGCAAAGGTAAACACAAAGATAATCAAGAGTCCATTAAACACAGCACGGGTATCAGTAAAACAATCGGCAGTCCAGTAGAAACAGCGTAGGTCAACGTTATGGCAAGATCGTAAATAAAACTAAATACAGAGATAAACCGGAGCGCGTTGTCAATAGGCGAAATGCAAATTGCAACTAATGTGAAATGAAGTAAACAAGTATTGTTTAGCGTCCGTGTTGAAAATTAAACGTTCTAATTGGTGGAAGGGTATGAAGGGGCGGGGTTTGGGGTTTAACCTGCTTTAAGCGAATTTGAAGGCAAACTGTACTAGCGCCAACTTGGCTCACTGTACATAACCCACCGAACCAAATATTCTAATATGATTCAAATTTGGTTTTTGATTGAACCAAAGCTCATAGGGTGTCACATCAAAGGTTTGACTTGATGAGGTTCTATTTAATAGATAGACAGCACAGCTGACAGCTTCAGCCCACAAATACATGGGAACATCTTTTGCATAAAGCATCGACCTTGCGCTTTCCATTATTGTACGCAGCTCTCTTTCAGCTCTTCCATTCTGTTGTGGGGTATAGGGGGCTGTACATTCATGAATTATCCCTTTACTTTCCAAGAAATTCTGAAATTCATGGTTCACATACTCACGACCATTGTCTGTGTGTAGAATGCGCACATTATGTTGAAATTGATTGTTCACTATAGCATTATATTTCATGAAACAGCCAAGCACCTCATCTTTGTGCTTTAGAAAATAAACATGACAATAACTTGTGGCACCATCTTTAAAGAGAACAAAATAGCGCTTGCCTGATACTGATGATTCTTCAATCGGTCCACAAACATCGCTGTAGACTATATCACCTGGCTCAGTTGCACCTCTCATCGATTTCTTAAATGGCAATCTGGCGTGCTTGCCATACTGACATGCTTTACAAATAAAATTATCATTACCAGACAATGTTACAGGAATAGTTCCACTTTTAATCATATTATGAAGTTCTTTAACATTTATGTGTCCTAAGCGTTCATGCCATACTTTAATATCTGATTGCACAATATTACAGCTTTCTTGAACTACTGTTATTATATCCAACTCATAGAGATTGTTTTCTTTCAGATGTGCACACATGACCACTTCATTATCCTTTATTATTTGAGCCATCTCATTATTTTTCATTATGGCATAACCTCTCCTGGTTGCCGCTCCCTCGGAAAACAAATTTCTTCTTAAGTCAGGCACATAGAGTACCTCCTCCAACATACTATCTTCCCATTCTCCTTTTACCTTTCTCCTTATTAATATTGATCCTTCACCAAGAACTTGTAATAATATAAAATAAAAAAATTAAAGAATGTGTGTGTTATTGTAAGAGAGATGAATAACTCGGGCGCCAGGGCAATATCCGAAAAAATAAAGGAAAAAATAATTACCTGGATAACAACTGCGTTTCGCATAGGCTTCTAATCATAAGGGCTGGTGAGCAAAAGGTCGAAATAAGTTAGATCTTAATTTATTGCCTCTTGAGGATACAATTTGGTGGTTAAATTTAGACCGATCTCCTAATATTAATTACAATATTTTTAATATATGTTCAATGGTACAAAAATAAGTTAGAAAAATTAAATTTGGGTACCTCATGGCATAGCTAGAAGGTTATAAAAAAGGTGTTCATGTTCCGTGTGGTTCCATGCCCAAATCTAGTACATCATGGTCGGAGCCGGCGAAATCCCCACAACGGTTTCTCACGGAAAAATCGATTCCATCTCTCGCCGAGTAGACGGAAGTCCAAATTAATGCATTAAAGCATGATGTAAAAAAAACTTGTAGGAAAAAAAAACCGCGCTTAACGCTGAAACAAACGAATTTTTCCGTCACTAAAAGGCTAACCTAATATCAAAATATAATGTCTCCAAAAGCGAGAACACTTACCGGCTTTATTTGCTTTAACCACATTTTTTAAATATTGCGAATCACGGGTGATTCACACGAGTATAAAACTTTAGTCGCCAAGCGACATGTTCACTCCTTACAGGAAGAAAAAAAGTGACGTCTAATTCAATGACAGATCGAAACAAAAATCCGCTCTTCCCATCGTCAAACGAGAACCTATTTTGATGATCGATCGATGTCATAGACAAAAAATTGTCAGCTATTAATAAAATTTTACCCATTTAAGACCCAAAAATCCAAAGTGTGCTAAAAAATTCAAGAGGCCTATGTAACACGTTACAAACTTCAATGTTTTGTTTATTTCCTAGTTTCACAGTTCTGTTTTTATCATTGTCATGATACTCTTTGTATTTACAGAAGAATTCACGCCGATATGTCATGTGAACTGAAGCGCCGCTATCTAATATCCATATGTTATCTTTGTTATCATAAGACACATTTCTTTCAGCACTGAATGCTAACATATTATTCTGATCTTGGCTCTTGCGAACAGATTTCCTAGGTGCTTTGCAGTCCCTTGCAAAGTGGCCCCTTTTGTTACAGTTGTAACAAATAAATCTGTGATTTGGATTACTCGGCAAAGTGCTATGTGGCTTCCCACCATGTTGAATTTGCTTAGAATTTTTCTTTGTGATCACTAAGGCAGTGTCATTACTGGTGTCACTTACTAAGCTCGCTTCTTCATCTATTAAACGTGATGTCAAGTTTGGAATAGTTTGATGATCTTCGTCGAGTGATAACCACGCTTGTCGCAGAGAGCGGTATGTAGGTGGTAGAGTACTCAAAATTTTGGTCATGACTGCTGTATCACTAATTTTCTTACCACAATCTCGGAGCTGTTGAGCCAAGCCTTCTACCTTTGACACATGTTGTGCCATAGTGTCACTCGTACAATAAGTATATTGGTAAAATTTCTCATGCACCATCATCTTATTGAACTCCGACTTTTGTTCGTATACAGCCTCCAATTTATTCACTACGTCTATCGCCGTATCGCAGTTTTCTACCAGAGATATCTGATTCAGATCCATTGACGACGTCAAGATGAACATAGCCATTCCGTCGTTATTGTTCCATTGCACTTGCTCTGTGGTTTCTTTAGGTTTTGGAGTATTAATATTCAAACCTTTTGCTCTCAAAGCACACTTGACTTGAAATTTCCACTGTTTAAAATTTCTGCCGCCGAACTTTTCAATTTTCATCGAGTTTGAGACTTCCATTTTAAAATAGGTTATGTTCTACAGACCGCGTGTAGTGAAAAAATTCCAATGTCAATATATTTGCTCTTTACTCAATTTTGCCAATAAATCCAACAACTAATATTTCTAGCGCACTGGTGCCATAACCTTTTGGGGTTTTATGGCATAAAATAATAAACTGAGCAAGATTTCTTCTAAACTTTGTTTTAATTTTCACGACCATAAAACCGAATTACACGTACAACGACCATAGACTAAAAATACATGTACCATAATATAAATACTTTTTTTTTAAACATTTATGTGGACACCTGCAAATTTATCTTTATTCAATAAAACAAGGCTGACAAAGAGACATGCTTCCCAAAAAATAGAATAAAACAAAACCAAAAACTATAATGGCCGGTTTACATTATTCCAGTCCAGTGATCTAGCGAGATTCCAGTCCAGTGCTTGACTGGATCTGTAACGTCTACATTATTCCAGTTATTTAGAAGCCGTTGAAGTGTGAACACTACAGTGACAATGATTTCAAGAAGAGATCAGTTTCGAAAATGTTTCAAACGTGCTCAATCACTCTTGCTACAAGAAGTTATTAATGAGGTTGATAAGGAACTAAAAAAAAAGGAACGGATTTGGGTGAGAAATTGGATCAGCGAAAGAGATCAAAAAGGAGGGTCAGTAATGCTTTTACAACAACTGAAGGTAGAAGATCCCAATGAATATAGACTGGCACTGAGAATGACAGCAGAAAACTTTGAAGAACTGTTATCATTAGTTTCGATTAATATCCAGCGTAAGAATACGTTGTTCAGATCTCTGAATCAATCAATCTAGCATCTGCTATACCCGCAAAAATAAAATTAGAAGTCACTCTTTCTTTTTTAACTACTGGAGATAGTTACAGAAGCCTCAGTCGTATGTTTCGATTGCCAAAACCAACTATTTCAAAAATTATACCAGAAGTCTGCCAAGAAATTAAAAGGGCATTAAAAGATCACATCAAGGTAATATTTTTTTATTAAGTATCATATTTATGACAATTAAGCATTATTGAAAGCATTCATGATTATATTAATGTATTCTGGGTCATCGCTTACTACATTTAACGAGTCCTCAGTGGTTTATGTATCTACAGACGCTGGACTATTCAATGGCATATAAGTAATACTACTCGTACTTGGTCTTGACGCATAATTGTTACTTGGTCTTGACGAATTGTCACTGGCATGTGTGTTTGCAGAATATTTAGGACTATTCACTGTCATATTTCCGTATTTCAAATCGTGTAGTCGACATTTTGTTATCACACTCTGAATTTCTTCTTGGCCTAGGATAGCCTGTTCTGTAGAAAGGGTTCTTAATTGCTTCACAATGTGTTCCCCGAAGATGTCGAATTCGTCTTCCACTGTTTCTGATTTGGATAAATCGTATTGCATATCTTTCATGCTACTGACAATTGTAGACAACTGTGAAATTTTACTTCTTTTCTTTCGCGGTTCTGATAGACTTGGTTCTGGGTTTATATGGGTAGGGTTCCCACATTGGTCACTAGGTTGAGTATTGTCAGTATTTTCTTTATTTTGAGCATCATCAGTATTTTCCTGAAAATAAAATATTTTTACTTTATTTTTGCAGATACCCACTGCGGAACAATGGAAACAAGTCGAGGAAGGCTTTCGGAATAAGTGGAACTATCCTTTGTGCTACGGAGCGTTATTTGGATAAATCGTATTGCATATCTTTCATGCTACTGTCAATTGTAGACAACTGTGAAATTTTACTTCTTTTCTTTCGCGGTTCTGATAGACTTGGTTCTGGGTTTGTATGGGTAGGGTTCCCACATTGGTCACTAGGTTGAGTATTGTCAGTATTTTCTTTATTTTGAGCATCATCAGTATTTTCCTGAAAATAAAATATTTTTACTTTATTTTTGCAGATACCCACTGCGGAACAATGGAAACAAGTCGAGGAAGGCTTTCGGAATAAGTGGAACTATCCTTTGTGCTACGGAGCGTTAGAAGAAAAACATATAAAATTACTGGCTCCTATGAATATGGAAGTACGAACTTTAATTATAAAAAAGAAAACAGCATAGTATTGATGGCTCTTTTTGACCATGATTACTGTTTTACGTATATCAATGTGGGCGCAAATGGAAGCGCTTCGGATGGTGGTATTATCAAAAACTGTTCCATTTTTACTGAATTAGAAAATGGCAGTTTTATTCCAGAAGATGGAGTGATTGTGGCTGATGCAGCATTTCCACTAAAAACATACTTAATGAAACCATATCCTGGGGCTAATTTAACTTTTGAACAAAAAATATATAATTACAGGCTGTCCCGTGCTAGACGCATTGTAGAAAACGCTTTTGGAATATTAGTAAGTAGATTCAGAATTTTCGAAAAGCTATTTCAACTAAGTTACATACTGTGGATCACATTGTGTATGCAGCTTGCTCTCTACACAATTGGTTGAGAAAAAAGTCTAAAAGAAAGAGACTAAAAGCAATTATATGACTACTACTTGTGTAGACCATGAAGATCACAACGACCATCATTTGATTAATGGAACGTGGAGATCCGAAATAACCTCTTTAGATAGTATCATACAGCAGGGCAGTAACAACTCAGCAACACATGCCAGGGAAAAAGAACTCAATTTGCTAATTATTTTGTGAACGAAGGAAAAGTACCATGGCAAAATCATATGATACATTGATAAATTTGTGTGTTTTAACATATAATATGCTACTATAATAAAAATAAATAAAAATCTTAAAATACATACGTGTGTTTTAGGCTTCGCCATCACATTTTTAATAAATGAATTGAATTCGGCGAACCATTTCACTTTGGGTTGGTAAACATTGCCACTAGCACCAGATGTGGATAACTTCTTAATCTTGTCTAGTTCAAGGTAGTAGTATGTCGAACGAACACTTTTTATTTTGGTTTTCACATCTGGAAGATGTGAAAATGTGAATCCTGCAATTTCCATACCAATGCACAGATTTTGCAAAGCAGTTTGGAGCATAGCTTTGTTTTTATAATGTTCTGATGTTATATCCCATAAACACGGATTTTCTCTGTATATAGTGAAAAACTTTACAGTTTCGTCTTCAGATAACTTCTTCACCATTGTTAAATCCTTTTTCTTCACAAAAAAAAAAGTCCGCAAAAACAACCAACACGTGTGTACTTCGTCAGCACTGGAATGGCACTGGATTGGCCGTCTATATTATTCCAGTTGCACTGGATTGATCGCACTGGATTCAAAAGTAGACCGCGAATCCAGTTACTGGACTGGAATGCTTCTAGTAAGCAGTTCATTTCAGTGCCGGTTTACATTTTTCCAGTAAGCAATCCAGTACTGGACTGGATCGCTGGACTGGAATAATGTAAACCGGCCATAACTGATTGGAACTAAATACATATAATTTTTCGTATGCTATTTGAAAATACCTTACTTCTACTATCCATTATGTAGAGACTTTTATGTTTTTTAGCCAAATCATTGTATAAGCAGCACATTCGGATGACTGGGTTATAATAGGATGTGTTATTGTTAAATTCTTTTAATGCAAAGATGTTTGGATTGCGTTTTTTCTGTTTTTTTATTTTATTTTTATTTGTAGTTAGTTATTTTTAGTTCCTTTAGGAAATGTGTAGGTAGCAATGTAATGCATAGCTTATTTTTAATGATAATATGCCGTGCTTACGTAATGTTTGTTCTCTTCGATCGAGCAACAACAACGACAAAACGAGCAACGCAGAGCGAGTTTCTGCGTTATTCAGCAGATACTTCACTAAAGTTTCGTTCTATGGATGGTGCAGTTACTAAGTAGTATATTTATTTATTTGTTCTTATATTATATTCCTGATTTTGGTCTACTAGACTTCTATATACTTACGGTCTTATTCATAAAAAGTTATCACACACTTATAGGTTCGCTATAGTATGATTTTCAAAAAGTATTATTCATAAAAGCATTTTAGCACTAAAACGTTCTTTAGCTATGTTGTAAAGTTATAGAGGGCAGACCCCGACTATAACAGTGCTATAAGCGTGATATAAGGTAAAAAATGGCCGACTTTCAACAGCTGATTATTAATTATTAAGAAAATGACATTTGTGGCAGTGTCACATCCATCAGTTCAATTTTTTTCTTTAGTTGAGCCTCATTGGGAAGCTCCGTCGGCATTCCCCTTGCTTTTAGTAGTTATTTCTCTTCTTTTTTTTTGTTGTTAAACATTTTATTTATTTATATGTATACAAAAAGTACTTTTCCACAATTATATTCACTTTTTAGTTAGTTCACGTTTAAGTCCATGAAGTCCATTTTTTACACACTTTTATTTTTATTAAAAAGTCTTTTGTGTTTTATTTAAAAAGTCTTGGTAGAAAAACACTTTTTTCACAGAAAAAATAAATATTCCATACACATGACACAGCACTGCCCAGAGGCAGCACTGGCAGGGTCGCCATGCAATGGCAAGAGGAATGTTAGTGTGTCGTGAAGAAATAAAGACTGTTTGCGTATGGTTAAGAGTTTAATACTGCTTTAAACTAGGGCGTTACACGACTTATATATTATGTACTAACCTACAGATAGGTGGGGTGACAGGCACACTACAGGCTCAAAGGCAAGGCACTGAGGGGCCCCTGGTGCAGATCCCACCGGAAAGCCCTGGGGTTCCCCCTCTCATGTGCCGACAGCCGCGAGGGTTTTAGTTGGTAAGAATGCCACATACCCCGGTCGAGCCCCACAGCTCCCGGAGATCTTTCGAAGATTTCCCCCGCGTCAAAAAAAAATAAGAATACCCTGTGTTGTGGGATCTAGTCTCTTTCGTCGCTAGGGAACAGAAAAAGTAATTAATTAATTTGAAACAAAACAAAGAGAAAAAAAATACAAACATGCATGTGTGTTTGTGTGTGTGTGTGTGTTTGTGTGTGTGTGTGTGTGAGTGCATGTGTTATTCTGATACTTTGATAATATTTTCAGTATTTGTATAGTCCAAATCTAAAAGCCATTCCGTTTAGCTTCTGATAGTTTATGGGCAAAAAGAATCCGCGGACAGCTTTCCCGAATTTTTAAAATCAATGGTTCCCCGTCAACCATCTTTGGAATATGCTTTTGCAGCTTATTGATGTACGGGCTCAACAAAGCGATATCGTCTCGCAAATTATCTATGAAGTTATCTGGTATAATTTCATCAGCATTTACCGACAAGTGATTCTGCCATATAGCTCCAGGTATAGGATTATTTTCCTTAAAACGACGTCTGTATCTTTCTGGCGTTTTAGGATCAGCCAGAGCAACGACTGTTTGTCTTAGATTGGAGTAGATGATGCTTTCAGCATGTGGAACGAGACGTCCACGGTCATCAGTGCGCAAACGCGCAACTATCGGAATATACAATCCCTCATCATACTGAACAATGCCACTGACAACAATTTGCGCTATGTGTAACATAGTAGCGTCAACTCTATAATCAGCTGCTAAATCAGCGTTACTTTAGACTTTCGAGTTTCGCCTCAAGAACGGCGAGAAAAACGCGTAATTGAGCTTAAATGCTCGGAACTGGTATTTCATGGTATGAAACTGCTATAAAACTCTAGTGACACAACCCAAATCCAATAGCTCTAGTTGTGGTTGATAAAGTAATTGCTTTTAGGGTGTGTGCCTCCCCAACTCGAGCCAAGAGTTCTTCTCCTGACTTTACTCCCGGATGGAGGGTATCTTTTACTAAATCTTTGACCTTGCTCAAAGTGTTGTTGCACTTCTTCGCGCACACACCTTACAACGGGATAGGGGGAAACTTTTACTGCAGAAACACTAGGTTTAACAGATCTACGGATAAGGGTTGGGTAGGAAACAATTAATCGTAACGTATCTTTAAATCGTCAAGCTTGGGTCGCGTTGAGCGCATTTGTAGTGAAATCAAGACCGCCTAGCAATTTCGAGCACGAAGATGAGAATCCACCTTGATATTTACGTACATCCGCAAGACGCACTCTAGATCTGGCAAGGGACAAGGAATCTAACTCGCGATTCGTGTCTTCAACCTACTCACTGACGAATTTTAGGGTTGCCATCGTTTCACGGTACTCAGCCGTGTCAGTGTACAGGACATTCTTACTGGTATCGTGATCTGTATCCGTGATCATTACTCACAAAACAGGCATTAAGTAACAACAAACTCGTTTGGGCTTTCGATCGAACGTAAAGGGAACAAACGGTAGGGGACACGCTAATTTGTCTTCTATTAGGTATATTTTTATGCAAAACACAGTAAACTTCAAATGTACCTTGTCCTTTTTTCTTCTAAATCAAAGTTATTATATATTTCAAGACCAAGGAATGCTATTTTTCGTTCATCTGAGAAATTACCTAAACCCGAAGCAATTAAATGAATGATCAAATTCCAATTTTCTTCTAAATTTGTCGTCGTTTAATTTTTACGGCAAATTAAACGTTGACATTATGTTTGGCACCTTTATGAAACATTTCTGTTAAAAATTCTATTATTATTGGTACAGACGCAATAGAATGATTATAATTGTGATCTTTACAAAAAATTAACCAGGATTTAATACCACTGTCATGCTGCTTGCTTGCTCGTGTATTATCAATCAATCAATCATTTATTTTTGCAGAAAACACTGTTACAATGGTGTTAATAGGTAATGTGATATTCGTTTCAAGTGTTTCTACCCGTAAGGCATGCAAAATTTATTGTTATTTAACATGAATTAAATATATTAGGTAATAAGTAATATTGATTACAATAAAATTTAATTATAACATTAATTCGTTACTAATAAATTCGATTTAAAATTAAAAATATAGATTATTCATTTTAACCGAAAGAGCATTAGCATAATCTCGATAGATTGTTCAGAAAACGCCATGCCCAGGCGTTAGGGTCTCTTTTCCAAGTTACGTATACTGGACATTTCGCGTTACACCGATTTGCAAAGAGATCAATATCAAAATTACCAAAATGACGCTTTAAATCATTAAAAGCGTAGTCACCGAGTCCACTCGGTGTCCGAAAATTGTTTTCTTGATAAAACATCTGCTTTATAATTATCTTTTGTATTTATATAGGATGCTAGAATATGTAGTTTCTTGCTTTCACACCATTGCCATATATGGCCAATTGCCATATATGAAATTCTAGAGACATATCTCTAGACACACGATTTAAATGTGGATATTGCACACTGCCCATTCGGTTTATGCACGATATTGCCGTCGTATTATCAATCCTAAGTAAAACTTCACAATCAGATAACCCTTTAGTAGTCCCAGTTTGGTTCGGTCATGCTCGCCATCGAAAAGTCTCTGCTTGTGGCGGCTTTGTGTGGCGGGTCACCCCCTTCCCTCTAATATGGTTGAGGGGAGTGATGGCTGCTGCTCAAGTCAACTCGTGCGCGGGTGCTGCTTGGGGGGACTGGTCCGGCCGCTGTCCTTTTATCCTTTTTTATTTTATTTTTTTTCTTTTGTAGTCTAGCAGCAAAATTGATTATTACTTTATTTACGTTCTGAAGGCAATTCACTTGAGCTTGTAAATTATTCTTGGTATGTATCTAACTTAGACGACTTGTGACAAAAGTTGGTAATATGTTAAAGTGCTTTGTGTCTTGCCTGACGAGGCACTGCTTAACAGCAGAAGGTAAATGTTTAACGTGTGCCACTGTGATTTTGGATCGGTCATGCTCGCCATCGAAAAGTCTTTGCTTGTGGCGGCTTCGTGTGGCGGGTCACCCCCTTCCCTCCAATATGGTTGAGGGGAGTGATGGCTGCTGCTCGAGTCAACTCGTGCGCGGGTGCTGCTTGGGGGGACTGGTCCGACTACTATCCCTTTGGCATTTTAGTTTGTTGTATTTTCGTCGTATTTTTTATTTTATTTGATATTTTGAACGGCAGGACACACTGTCGCTGGTGCTAATCTAATTGTAAAAAGACAAACTTTGTTTTAAAAAAAAATGTGAAAAAATGACAAGCCCGCTGAGTTTCTTGCCGGATCTTCTCAGTTGAGGCCGCGTTGTGATCCGGTGGTAGCTTTTAAAAAAAATGACCGTTCAAAAGTGCTAGCGTTAAGCCTATTTGAAATAAAAATTTTTGAATTTTGAATTTAAATACTTTTATACCAAAGAAAGCTGCCTTCAATTCCAACTCATTTATATGTAGTCTGGACTCATTGGTTGTCCAGAAACCGCTTGCTTTTTTATTGTCACAATAGGCCCCCCAACCAGTTTGGGAGGCATCAGAAAAAAATTCTAAACAATATATATTCCATTTGATTTTACTAAAACTTTCATCAATATTGTTAAGCCACCAAGTCATGTCACTTGATTTCGTTCGTTAAAAATATATCTTGGTTGTAATTATTAGCCTTATTAGCCAGCTAGGGTTATTAGCCAGATATAAATATTTGAGTTCCTCAAATTTCTTAGTATTCAACCATGAATATTCAACATCCGGGCAGGCAGAAACTAAAAGACCGTTTAATCGAGCAGTCACGTAGATTACACTTGCTTTTATTAAAAAATATTTTTATTTTTTCTTTCTTATCCGAGGGTCTTGCCGATACCTCGTGCAGCGTCGGTGAGATAGATACCAATGGCGGTGCAGGTGACATCTCATGCGGCGACAGTGAAACTGGAGGTGGGTGCGATTCAGCAGGTGAATATGCGCGTACCTCTTCTGGTGTATGATGTCGTGGACCTTGCACAATATGTTCATATTATTATAGTAAAATAACTTGAACGATGGATAGCCTTGATATTGATAGCTATTCACATCTAGTATAATATGGTTTTAATTCGAATGACAACAGCCCCGAATATAGCAATTGCGCATTCTATACAAAGGAAAATGACCTTTAACGTGAAGGATACAACCCTGATATTAGTTGTTCGCATCACCTTGTAGGTAGATTAAACGTTATACGTGAAGAAAACAACCCTGATATTAGTTGTTCGCATCACAAATGGGTAAATTAGGCTTTATACGTGAAGGATACAACCCTGATATTAGTTGTTCGCATCATAAATGGGTAGATTAGGCTTTATACGTGAAGTATACAACCCTGATATTAGTTGTTCGCATCACAAATGGGTAGATTAGGCTTTATACGTGAAGGATACAACCCTGATATTAGTTGTTCGCATCACATTGTGGGTAGGATAGGCTTTGTGAAGGATACAACCCCGATAATAGTTGTTCGCATTACATTGTTTACCTACTCTATAAAATTCACATTTTGTGCCATAAATGAATAAAAAATACATAGACTTACTATCGGATTCGTCCTCAGACGAATATATAATTATTTTTCTCCTTTTCTCCAATTTTTCCTCCAGTTTCCGTATCTTCTTTTGTATATGATCCTCACTTTTTTCTCGTCTCCTTTTCTTGCCCATCTTGAGAGCACACACTATTTTATTTAACTATCTGTAAACTTATTTGAGCTTCTGTTGACGTGCGAAGGGTTCAGCACGGAAACACGTAATGAGAGGTACAGCGAGATCGGAGATAGTATGGGTGGGGTGAGCGAGATGTTTTTTTAATTTTTAGTGTTACCAGATAAAATTAAAATATCTACTAAAATCCGTGCAAGGGTGACGCTTGATAGCGCCATGCAACATGTAAGAAATCGCTAAGAATGAAGCCGTGAAATATAATAGTACAATAAAAGTTGAAACCTGTTTTAGCATTGTCTAAATAGTTCTAAGTACTTACTAACACTTGAACCAGTACATATGTTTTATAAGCTTTCCAGTTTAAAATATGATTGTAACATTGACTTACGTTTGTATATTTAAATCACCAAGTAAATATCTTTAATTGTACCTTTATATTATCATTGTTTTGAACCATCACAGTAACACAGTTCCGGTCATACATTCTTACCACTTCTGATGTTTCATCAAAATAAACACTTATTCACTTGGTTAACAGAAATATATTTGTCGCCTCCGGGTCATTAGTATGGGTCGTCAATTGACTACGAAACACAAAGTATCGTGTTGATTCTTAAATGTAGGGTAGATGTCATTTCACAAATTGTAATGGAGAGGGAAACTAACTAACGTTGGGCTTTATAAGAAGTGTTCCGAGCGCGGAGAAGTCAGTCTGTTTGTGGCAGTCTGTCTGGGAAGGTCTGCCTGAGGTAGTCTGTTTGAGTCAGTCGAGTCGTTATGTCGTGACAGTGAGTCGGTCTATTGTGATATTTCTGGATGAGTGGGACTAGTTCCTGATGTAGCTTGAAGGTCGGAGTAGGAAGCTGGTCGGTCAGGGTTGGCTGTGAGGGGATATGGTGGAGGCCAATCGTTAGGTAGGTAGGGCTTCGATGCCTTACTTCAATCATGATCTAGTGGTATCCTTGGTGACGCAAGGGTCATTCAAGTAAGGTTTTGTAAGAGTTGCTTCTGGGCGCTAGCGAGTGTGTTGCCTTTTGAAGAGATGAGTGACTGTGGGTGAGGTTGCCGCTGCCGTTCAGTTTGTTCTTGTCCCTTATGTACCTTTACCCGTGTTTCTACATCAGAAGTGGGATAGTGTGCTCAAGCCCTATCAGCTTTGCCATCTGACAGGTTATGGTTTTGTTTCCTTTTAGTGTATTTTCTTTTAGAGCTGGTGTGCAGTGCTGGTTGAGTGCTGCGATTGTGCGTGGCAGTGCCCACGGGGTTGTTTTGGATTTGGTCTGAAGGTTGTTGGCGCTCTGGTTGGTTCCTGGTTTTGGTTTGGTTTGACCATTGTCTTAGATTGACAGGAGTGGCCGAGCTATGTGGAGCTGTGTGGGTATATTCCTCATAGAGATCCACACACGAGGACGTGTGTCTTGCAGGATGGCCGTGTCGCCTCCGGGTCATTAGTATGGGTCGTCAATTGACTACGAAATACAAAGTATCGTGTTGATTCTTAAATGTAGGGTAGATGTCATTTCACAAATTGTAATGGAGAGGGAAACTAACTAACGTTGGGCTTTATAAGAAGTGTTCCGAGCGCGGAGAAGTCAGTCTGTTTGTGGCAGTCTGTCTGGGAAGGTCTGTCTGAGGTAGTCTGTTTGAGTCAGTCGAGTCGGTCTATTGTGATATTTCTGGATGAGTGGGACTAGTTCCTGATGTAGCTTGAAGGTCGGAGTAGGAAGCTGGTCGGTCAGGGTTGGCTGTGAGGGGATATGGTGGAGGCCAATCGTTAGGTAGGTAGGGCTTCGATGCCTTACTTCAATCATGATCTAGTGGTATCCTTGGTGACGCAAGGGTCATTCAAGTAAGGTTTTGTAAGAGTTGCTTCTGGGCGCTAGCGAGTGTGTTGCCTTTTGAAGAGATGAGTGACTGGGTGAGGTTGCCGCTGCCGTTCAGTTTGTTCTTGTCCCTTATGTACCTTACCCGTGTTTCTACATATTGAATGATAAACAAATACATGATTGGTATTACAATTTTGCCGACATAAACAATGATAGAACACAGAATTGTCAAAACCAACGCCGACCCAGACGTAGGGCTGGTATTAATAGAAAATATACTTTAAAACATACTCACACAGTATTCAATTGTCGAGCTATATCTAATACATATTCCAAGTCCGTTTCCCCAATTATAACAATAATTAGGGTTGATTTATAGTCAGCAGGAGTCAGATCAGCGACGAGACTCTGAAAACGATTTCGGTTTTCATTTAGTTTCAATGTGCTCTGTGAATGCATTTTTTTAATACTATCGAAGTGGCAAATTAACATGCGGCCCGCCTGGTAAGCAGTCACCGCAGCCTCATGGCATGGCCATTTTTTTTTGTAGCATGGTGTTCTTTTAATGATATAAAAGTATTATTTTGATGTAAATTAATAATTTTATCCTTATAATGTTTACAGTTACAATCCCGTAAATTTTTTGTAAGCATTTTTTTAACACCCACCCACATACATATTATTTTTGCTGTATACCTTGTCCATTATAATTTAAATTGAAACAGCTCTCATCTATAACAATTTCTTCTTTGTCTCTTAGTTTGTTTTTCTTTTAATAGAAAATCTAATGTTATTAGGCATTCATTGAAATCGTCTTCACAGTTAGTGTTAAGTGAGTAAAGAGCGCTGTAATTATTTAATAATATTTTATATGAACTTTCAAAGTGAACGGCATTAGGGCTTACACTTGGCTTCTGTATCCTAAACTTCTTACGTTGCTAAAGAAATTTTCTATTGGATGCTGATTTAAATTTCTAGTTAATAAACAATCAAATAAATATTTGCGTTTTACAATTTTCCATATATCTTGTACGCCTTCAATAGTTTTTATTAAGTTGGTTACAGATGGAAGATTTTTTTCTTTTGTAGAAACATAATTACCAATTTTCTTTTCTTGTAAAAAAATTACGTTTTAATAGCCCTTTGCCAAAGCTCATGACGGGCTGAACTATTTCTTACAGCAGCTCTGAACTCCTTACCATCTTGTATGTGCAAATTACTACTATTTAGACTGTCAAAAAGTTTGAGTAATTTGACAAATGGAATTATATTTTTACACTCTATGGGAAGACCAGTAAGGTGTTCAGCAGCCACTGCTACACTGTGACTAAATAGCAGTGTGGCCGGTTTCACTTTCATTTTATTGAGTTTTTCAACATTCACATGTTCTTCTGTAATTCTAGGACAAACCCTCAATTCCCCATAACACTTATCAGCCTCAAAAATCATTCGGAAGTACTCCCATTTGATAATGATTGTTTTATTATCTTCAATATATTGTAAGTTCTTAGTTATTAGATTATTTCTGAGGCCCTTGAGGAGGTGAGGCATGAATGAGGAGAGGAGATGAATAATCTCTATATTGTTTATAACATAATTACACTTGTTCCAAAAACAATAAATTAGCATATTTGGTAAAGCATAGCTCGCACTGTTCTGCATATAGGCGTGCCGGGCAGTCGCGTGAGGCAGTGATGTGTCCAGCGAACTCTGTCCTGCCGAACTTCTTGCAAGTCGCACAACATGCCGACTCTGACTTGCATTTCGTTGCGCGATGTCCTGACGCGCCGCACCTACCACACATTGCCTTTGCTGACCGGCAGTATTTCTACTTGTACTTATTCTATTCTATTGTTAAATTTTAAATAAATAGTATATGAAATGTTGGCTTAATTAAGCCAACAATAGCCAGGGCAGTCAGTCAGGTTATAGTCAGGGCTAGGCAAATGCCATTTTTTTTGGTATCTGGATAAGACTGGCGCCATTCTTCGTTGTAAACGACACGTCTAACTTCGTCGCGCGCGCGTAACGGGTAACTGATTCTCTGAGTCACTGAATTAAGGACAGAGTGATCAGAAGATTCTAAATCGATCTCTGAATTCAGAGACCGATATTTAGGAAAGTGTAATAACAGCATAAGATAGTATTTATCTTTTGTCAAATAAAAATTAACATTACTCATGTTATTTAAGTTAGTTAAATTAAATTTATTTTTTATGTCATATCCATTGCAATATGTCATGGTATGTTAAGTCATATTCAATTTATGTCTAATAGTATTTTCATCCTGTGGCAAACCTTTACTGTAGGGAAATGTGAACGTTACAATTCTATTGACAGAAATATTTGACAGTACATAGTACTTATGCAAGTGTTGTTTCACACATTTCCTCTATTTCCTACCAATATTATCAATATAGTATCCGGACTAAAATTATGTTTTGATGTTTTATCTAATAATTGAGAATAAGTTATACCAGGCATACAATAATTAACTAGAATGACCCGAATAAATATCAGTCAACATGTGGCCCATGTCCTTACTAAATGCATCACCAAATATCACAATTTTGGTGGAATTTTATGTCTCACAGGTAACACAAAGATTACTTAACGATGTATTATCACTTACAATATGAAGGGAAGATTGTTTTGATGACTTATTAATCTTAGGATTACACACCGGGGATGAAGAGCATAATGACTGGTTTTAATTGCTATACATTTTGTTATTTATAACTAGCTCATTCCTGGCCAGTGTGTATTCTTTTATTACTTTTTGCGAACTTGCATGTCTATCTGATAATGATATCAATTTCTCTTGTAAATGTAAAATCTCACCTTGCAAGTGCTCGGTATTTTGTTTGTATTTCATTGTGCATTTATCAAGCTTACATGCACACATATCCAATTTTTAAATAAAAAATATGTTACATTTTTAATAAAGAATTTATGTTTCTTTACAAGTTTCTTAGTTTTTCTTATATATTTGTCGGGATATGGAAGAACCAAGAAGGCTGGTTTACTTGGAGGCCAGTACCGCGAGTAGACGTCCGGCGGCGTGACTTGCGCGTGCTAACAAAACAAAGGGGCCGGCCGGCGCAATCGCCATATTGGGTGAAAACAGTCGCCGTCGTCGGATGCTTTGAGCAGTCCCCTCTGGATTGTTGTCTTTAAAGTAAACCGTTGTTACGAATGTGATCTGAGAATAAACGACTGTATAATCTTTCAAGTCTTCGTTTGTTATTTAGGAACCTGGGGTCAATACCCGGGTTAGGGATCTGATGTGCCGTGATACGCCAGGAATCAATCATATACATATATACATATAATAATAATAATATCCTGGGACAATCCACACACGGTCATCTGATCCCAAACTAGGCAGAGCCTGTACTATGGAAACCAGACAACTGATACTAATACTTATATACATTTTTTTTGTAAATACATACTTAAATAGATAAATAACACCCAGACACTTGGTGGGAATCGAACCCACGACCCATCGGTTAGCGGACAGGGTCTCTAACCACTAGACCAACGGGCCCGTCATTTATTGTATTTATATATATATATGTACACTACCGTCCAAAAGTTTGGAAGCAGCAAGGTAAAATCAAATAAAAGACAACAAAGCCGCCAGTATTTTTTTATATTGATCTTAAATTAAAAATTAAACAAAAAGTAATTGAAAAAAGTAAGACTTAAAAATACAATATGAAAATTAAATTAAATTTTAGTTTCATCAAAGTGTCCACCTTTTTCTTTTATTATCTTCTCGCATATTCTATTCATTCTATTAATTAATTTCTTAAAGTAATCTTCATCTAACTTGTTCCATTCGCTCTCCAATAGTTGCCACAAATGTGCTGAGCTTGTTGGAGATCAATTTTCACCCTTCTGTCGAGTTCATCCCAAACAAGTTCAATCTGAGAAAGGTCACGAGACTGAGATGGCCATTGCATCATTTTTAAAATCTTTTCATCTTTTTTCTTGCTTAAAAAGTTCTGACAAAGTTTCGACGAATGCTTAGGATCATTATCCTGTTGAAAAGTAAATCCGGGACCAATGAGATTCAGTCCGCTGGGTAATCTTTAAGAATTTTCAGGTAGCCTTCCTTGTTTAGTTTTCCGGTTATCTTCACAAGATTTCCGGGTTTATTGTTGCCAAAACACCCCCAAACCATGACGTTACCACCACCATGTTTGATAGTAGGCACTGTACATGCTTCTGAAGCCCTCTCTTCTTTTGATCGGCGTACAAAAACACGTCTATTGGACCCTAAAATTTGAAACTTCGATTCGTCACTCCAAAAGACATTTTCCCATTGATGTATCGTCCAGTTTTTATGCGCCTTAGCCCATTCTAGTCTATTTTTTTATGTCGAATCGTGAGCTTGGGTTTTTTAGCAGCAACACATCCTCGTAGTCCCGCAGACAGTAGACGTCTTTTAACCGTTGTTATTGAAATGGGTGTTGTTCGCGTTTCATTTACAGCTGCTGTGATTTGTGGTGCAGTTAAGCGTCGATTCCGTTTAGAGAGAACCCTGATGAAGTTATCCTCTTGATTTGTTGTGGATTTCGGTCTACCAGATCTTTTTCTATCTTCATTTTTCGCAGTTTCTTGGTTTCTTGCAAGCGTGTAGTGGACATCTTTACAAGAAATTCCGAGTCTTTTTGCGATTTGACGTTCACTGTATCCTTCCTCGCGTAGAGTACAAATAGCGCTGCGTTGTTCCAGTGTAATTTGATTGTGTTTTTCCATTTTCAGAAGTAAAAGTACGGTCTTAGGAGTAGTCGAAATCTTTTGAATACAGATAATGTTAATAATATCACAACCCTTGCGTGCCAATGCTCAAGTGCGACTAAATTAGGTCACTAAAAGTTTAAACTACCAAAAATGTACAATTGCATAAAAGAAAGCACCCAACGGCTTAAGTCATAAAACACGTGTTTCGTCAAAATCGGGGAATTTGTTAAAACTTGATGAATATTGTTGGAGAATTCTTTTGTTTCGTGTAAACAGCCGTAAAAGGTCGTAAAACTTAATTTCATTACTAATTTTTACCGAAGGTTGTGGGCGAAGTTTTATTTTGTATGAAAACATATGTGCTTCCAAAATTTTGGTAGTGTATATATAAATACAATAAATGTTTTTATGGTATTTAGTTCGAAAAAGTTATTACGGCTCGATAACTGAAGGCCTTTCTTGCCGTCCACCACGTCCACCACGCGTCAGGACTCCGCTGCCACGTCCACCACGCGTCAGGACTCCGCCGCCACGTCCACGAGTGGTCGTGACAGGGGTGGTAGGGGTGGCGCTAGCAGTGGTAGGGGTTGCGCTACCACGCCCACCCCTAGAACGCCCACGCCCACGCCCACGATTACCCGCACTGTCATTTGTACTATTTTGAGAAAAATAAATAATAATTTTATTTAATTTAAAAAAAAAACATCGAAAACAAAAAAAAACGTTCAACCTACAAATTGGCATAGGCAGAGAAATATCAAAAATTTAATTTAATTTTTTATATATCAATGGTGTGAAATTTAAAAAAAAATCAAATAACTAAAACAACAAAAAATTTCATATGAAATTCAAAAAGTCCTATCCATACTAATCTACCGGCACTGACCGGCAGCCATTTTGTAACGCGGACGTGTCTGTGTAAAGTCCGCTCAGCGGACATTTGAGGTGTCTTCATATCTTTGAGGTCGAAATTTTCGCATTTGCGACCAAAATACACGTATTTTGCAATTATTAGATTGAAGTTCTTTTTCTAAGGATCAGATTACACATAACATTCGTTTGGGTTTCCTACATTTTCTATCAGATATCACAAAATAAAATCCAACTACGAGTCCGTAAAATGACTTGGTAGTTGCTTCAATGGTTGTTTTTGACCTAAAATTTTACATTCTAAACCCATGTTAGCTAATAAAATGAATTATTACTTACATTTCCATAGTTTTCTTCACTTGGAGACTTGTACAAAATTGTTATGTTAAATTAGGAGCGTCCTCAGCGGCGGGAGAGACTCGATGAAATGATCACAGATTAGATCAAAGACTTTGAGAAAAATTGTACCACAGACCGATGAAATTTTATGTGATAGGGAGGCCCAGTTCATTCTTAGTCGATTTTTAAAAGGCTCCAAGGAAGTAGAACTGTAGCAATTATAGAAATCGCTTCTAAACACACCTCCTCGGTATGTCCGCTGAGCGGACATGTCTCAAAAGACCCGAAACGTCAATGTCCGCTCAGCGGACATTTCACAGTGGAGAGGTAGTGTAGTGTAGACAAGTTGCCTTGAGACTGGATATATTTGGCGGACAGAACAGTTTGTGAGTTAGAACGGTATTTACGTAAGGGAAAACCACCCTGTGCAAGAGTTTTAGACACTGACTGTTGAATAAGAGAAAGTTGTTGTTCATCATCGTGACCTGTCAATAGGTCATCTACGAAAAAATCATTTTGAATGACCTCTTTAATTTTAGAATCAGCGCACTCTTCCCCTACTTGCCATAGGCATCTAGTCGCAAGAAAACTAGCGCTGGAAAAACCATACGTGACCGTGTTAAGCCTGAATGTTTGTAACGGTTTGTCCACCGCATCACGCCATAAGATCAGCTGTAAGTTACGATCAGACTCATCTATTAAAATTTGACGGTACATTTTTTCAATATTCGCCGATAGTACGTACCGATGTTGACGAAATCTTAAAAGGATATTGAAAAGAGAGTCTTGAATTACTGGGCCTATCATTTGTATGTCGTTTATAGACAAACCAGATGTACTGCGCGCTGAGGCGCGTGGATTCGCTGTCTTCACGAATTACGGGGTGATGCGGGACAAAATAGACGTTTTCAGGTCGATCTACGTCTGAAATCGATAAATGTCCTAGGTTAGAATATTAATTTATAAAATTTACATAAGCGGCTTTAATTTCGGGTTGTTTATTAAAACGTGTCTCTAAGTTATGAAATCTCTTCTAACATATGTAATAGGTATCACCTAAACAATCTGGAGTATCAATTAGTGGGAGCTTGACACAGAAACGACCGTCATCAGAGCGCTTGGTGTGTTGCAGAAAATGTAATTCGCAAGCGTTTTCTTGGTCAGTCAATAATGGTTTCTGTGGCACGCTTTCTAGCTCCCAAAACTTTTTTAAATCATTGTGAATTTTTAATAGAAAATCATTTTGGTTGTTATCAACATTTGCTAAATTACATTGTATTTGATTTTTAGATTGGTTTTTATTTGTGTCATATGTATTTAAGTGCATAGGACCTGCGATGAGCCATCCTAATTTAGACTCACGCAAAATTGGATTACCCTTTCCTAAAGAGTGCTGTTTGGACCCAATAAGGTCACATCCGATTAAAATTCCTATGTCAGATGGATCGCAGAATAGAGGGTCGGCTAATGTAAATGATTGTAAATTTAGTCTACTTGCATCAATAAACGTCCTTGGTATTTTACTAGAAATTTGTGGAATGACTAAACAACACTCACTTTGGATTGGATGCGTATATTACAACGCTCCGTTTTGAGCTGAAATTAATTATTACCTATCCCAACTACGTTTTGAATATTAGGACTTAGTAGGCAAATTTAATTTCTCCTTTAAATTACTTGTGATAAACGAACATTGGCTGCCACTGTCTAATAAAGCTTTGGTAGTTTCTACCTCGTTAGTGTAGGGATTAACAATATCAACTAAGGCTGTGCACAATAAAGTCTCAGACGATGATATGGCTGACATGGACAAGTGTTCAGGGCTGGTGGTGTCGTTGTTTACTTCCTGAGCCTTATGCAACAAGCTATTATGACGCTTCTTACAGATGCGACATGAGCCTGGAAGTTTACATGCGTGCAAGCTATGGCCCTTACGTAAGCAATTTGTGCACAACTGTAATTTTGTAGCCAAAGCAATCCTATCTTCAATAGACTTCGTCTTAAATTGAGAACATTCATAAATGCGATGGTTCTGATTGCAAACAACACATTGGTTAGATGTCTGATTTATTAGCTCTGATGACTTAGAGACAACAAACAACAAAATAGGCTCAACGCTGCTAGCGTTGAGCCTATTTGAAATAAATATTTTTTTATTAAACATTTGAATGGTCAATTTTTTTAAAAGCTACCACTAGATCTCAACGCAGCCTCAACTGAGAAGATGCGGCAAGAAACTCAGCAGGCTTGTCAGATAGGGGTAGGGGTTCAAGAGGAAAGCACGACTTTTTCTGCCGTTCGAAAGCATTATACAAGGGAGCATAAAAAAAATTACCACAAGATTACAAAAAACTAAAAGGCCAAAGGGATAGTAGTCGGACCAGTCCCCCCAAGCAGCACCCGCGCACGGGTTGACTCGAGCAGCAGCCATCACTCCCCTCAACCATATTAGATGGAAGGGGGTGACCCACCACACCAAGCCGCCACAAGCAAAGACTTTTCGATGGCGAACATGACCGAAGTAAAATTACAGTGGCTCACATTTAACTTTTGCTGTTAATAATCCCTAATTAATTAAATAAGTTTGATTTCACCTGTTTCCAATATTATAATTTGTTTGGCTTTTTGTGTTGCATGTTTAGGTTTTTGAGTTATTTGTTTTTGACCAGGTTTAGACTGGAATGTTTGTACCTGTGACGGCTGAGAGGATGATTGATCGGGTAGAGACTGGCTCGATGACTGACGGACTGGGGATTGATATGCTTGATGCTGTCGAGACTGGCTCGATGACTGACCGAGTGGGGATTGGTATCCTTGATATTGTGGTGACGGGCTCGATGAAATACCGAGTGGGGACTGGAAAGCTTGATGTTTTGGTGACGGACTCGATGACGGACCAAGTGGGGACTGGAATGCTTGATGTTGTGGTGACGGGCTCGATGACTGACCAAGTGGGGACTGGTACGCTTGATGTTGTGGTGACGGGCTCGATGACTGACCAAGTGGGGACTGGTAAACTTGATGCTGTGGTGACTCTGATGGTGATGATAAACCGAGTGGAGACTGGTATGTGTGACTTTGTGATGGCTGTGGCAAAGATAGCTCGAGTGAGGACAAACATGTTGGATTGTATAGTGAATTAGTTAACCTTGGACTTTCAGGTGACGAAGATATTTCATAATGTGAAGGTGAAAATGTACTTGATGAGGATTGGTATGATGGAGATTGATTAGTCTGGTTAAAAGATTGAGGCAGCTGAACAGATAGTTTGGTAACTCGGTCTATCATACACGGTCGAAACACCATATTATGAATATCATTCATTAGAATATCTCTAGTATTCGGATTTTTTAATTTTCTTAGTTTGCTCGCAATTAACTTGCCAAACATTTCAGATTCGTCATTCATGCTGCCTTTAACATGTTCGAATGCTTCTCGCATTTGCCTCTCGGCTTCCACTATTTCTGAATTTAAATCAACTTTAGTTCGCTTCATTTTATTTATAGTTGGACTATTCGATTTTATATGTCGAGAAGGACTTGCATCTTTTTCGTTAGCCGAAAGAGTTGTATTTTGTTCACCAACACGTTCCTGGTACTGGCTTTCTTCATCTATCTAAAAACAAAAAAATATTATGTTTCAGATGCCTGCAAATGATCAAGAGTGGTTGCTAAAGGAAGCTGACTTCTGTGATATCTTTCCACACTGCCTAGGAAGTATTGACGGGAAACATGTTGTTATTTTATCACCAACTTACAGTGGAACTGAGTTTTATAATTACAAACATACATTCAGCATTGTTCTAATGGCATTGGTGGATAAAAAATATCGCTTTATGTATACAAATGTTGGTTGCCATTAGTGATGGAGGTGTATTTAGAAATACCTCATTATTCCAGAAACTAGAATGAAATAATCTAAATTTGCCAACAGCTTCCGCACTTCCCGATTCCGGCAACATGACACCATATGTGTTTGTAGCCGATCGCGCGGGAGCGGGCAAGACGGAGCCGAGCTCCGATCTCGCTCACACAAACGGGCAAAACAGCGCGTGCGACAGAGAGGTTCCGATGCAACGGACGCACAGAAAATCCCCACTTCATTGCAGCTTCGGAGTAAGTGTGAAATTACAGTGGCAGCGGGCGGGGCGGATGAGCGGGTGACGCGTCGAGCGGAAAACGCTCACTTCAATAGATGAACACAGTAGCAACGGAGCGTTTGAGCGGTTTGGACGTTTCTCTTATGTTTCGTGTGCAATTAATATTTGCTTAAATTAAAATGTCCGATTATTTGGAAGCTAGCGCCTATATAAAGTGGGACCTTTTTTTTTCTAAAAGCAATCGTCACGATATTAATAGTGATCGGTATAGACATGGTGAATTTCATACTTTATACGAAAGGCTACGAAACCATGAAGATAAATTTTATGAATACACTCGAATGACCGTAACAACTTTTGACTACATATTAAATGCTGTACAAACACAGTTATCGAAACCCGAAACTAACTTCATTGCCTTAACAATATCTCCTGCGTAGAAACTTTTGTTGACTCTGAGGTAAGAAATCAAAACTATAATAATCATCAATGAATTTTTATTATTAATCAACAATGCCAGACATAAAAAGTAATCAATAATTATCTATATTATCTGGAGGTGCACTGTGATAACATATGGATCTGAAATACTTCCTGCTTGCATCTCGGCCATTATAATTGATGGTGTTGGTGAAGATACTGATATGCTCGATAAAGGCGATGCCACATTTATATCACTAATAATGGAGTCTTGCGTGTCGTCATTTTCGTCACTGTCACTAGTTAGTTGAGTAGTGATATTAGATTCACTTCGGCTAGGCTGTATTTGATCTTTCATAAAAGACATTTGGCGGAAATGTTTCCAAGTAGACACACAATCAGTAGCTGCATCCCCAGATCGAGTTGGTGGAATTTTTTTTAGTTCCTTTCTGTAGTGGTCCTTAATGTTCTTCCATTTACTCTTCAACACATTAACTGTAAAAAAAATGGTAAAATGAATATGATTTAGTCTGTAACTAACTGTACGTTTTATTTGCAGGTACTTGTCTACAGGGATGTCATTCAAATCACTAGCTTTTTCCTTCCGACTAGGAGCTACTACTGTTGGAAATATTATATATACTACATGTGAAGCAATCTGGGATCAGTTAGTACATATACACATGCCTCAACCTACAATGGAACATTTGAAGAAAATTGCAAATGACTATTATGAAAAATGGCAATTTCCTAACTGCATTGGGTCAATTGACGGGAAGCACTGTCGTATAAAGAAACCTAAACATTCAGGATCTGAATACTTTAAGTACCGAAAGTTTTTTTCTTTAGTGCTTCAAGCAATTGCTGATGCTGATAAAAAATTCATCGTTATTGAAGTTGGTGGTCGAGGCAAACAAAGTGATGGTGGCACGTTTCACTACTCGAGATTAAATAGACAACTAGAAAACAAAACGTTCAATATGCCACCTCCTCAAGTGCTTCCAAGCACCGACAAGCAGCTACCCATGGTCTTAATTGGCGATGAAGCTTACCCATTAAAAGAATATCTCATGCGCCCATATCCCCAACGAAATATTGACCAGAACAAAGACACATTTAACAAGAGGCTGTCAAGGGCCAGAAATTGCATTGAATGTGCATTTCAATTCAATTCGGAATTCTATGTGCTAAATGGCGAATACTTAATAAATCTATAGAATGATTTCTGATACTTACGCGAATATTACACATTGAAATGAAACTAATTTTACGGATTATATCCCGGTTTATTTTTGATTTTAATTTCCCGACGTTTCGAATACTTTACAGCATTCATGGTCACGGGCGGACTGAGGTGGTAGCTGTCCATATGTCATAGTTGTCTTAGGGTACCCTCAGGTCTTCTAATTATTATTGTTAGTCCGATCTACGCAGAAAGAGCTTACAGTATCTTGAGGTCTTGCAGTGGAATGCTTGTCTTTGGATTTGACTATGTTTATCACGGGATCCCAAGCTGGTGGTAGCACCCAGCCATCTTCTCTATTGAAATTTGGATGCTTTTTAATTTCAATAGTCTCACGAATCATCCTTGGTAGGTAGCGCTGTTCTTTTGCGAGGATTTGTGGTTTGTCAAATCTAATATAATGACGGGTGCGATCCTGAACATGTTCACAGACTGCAGACTTCGTATAGCGTCGATGTTTAACGTCAGCTATATGTTCTTTTACACGGGTTTTTACCGATCTTTTTGTTTGCCCGATGTATGAGAGCCCACAGTCACAATCCAGTTTGTATACTCCTGCATCTTGTAGAGGTATATGGCACTTGACTGATGGTAAAAACTGACTAATCTTCTTTGGTGGCTTGAAAAATGTTTTAATTGAAGCTCGCTTTAAGATATAGCCAATCTTGTCTGTTACCCCTCTAACATATGGCAATACAGCAGGCATACGTTCGACTGTGGATGGCTTGACACGTTCACAGTGACGGCTTCGCGGAACTCGGAGCTTGTTATCATGCAGGACCTGCTTAACATGTTGAAGCTCGGCACTAAGATGTTCCTCGTCACAGATCCCGTGTTCCGAAATTAAAAAGCATCCAAATTTCAATAGAGAAGATGGCTGGGTGCTACCACCAGCTTGGGGTCCCGTGATAAACATAGTCAAATCCAAAGACAAGCATTCCACTGCAAGACCTCAAGATACTGTAAGCTCTTTCTGCGTAGATCGGACTAACAATAATAATTAGAAGACCTGAGGGTACCCTAAGACAACTATGACATATGAACAGCTACCACCACAGTCCGCCCGTGACCATGAATGCTGTAAAGTATTCGAAACGTCGGGAAATTAAAATTAAAAATAAACCGCGATATAATCCGTAAAATTAGTTTCATTTCAAAATCTATAGAAACAAATGTCAAACATGCACGTTTAATAATAAAAACTGCTTGTTTGCTTCATAACATTACTATGGCCAAAGATGTTTACGCCGAACGCCATTTGCATTTAATCAATCAAATAGCTTCACAAAACTTATAATCAAGTACAAGACAATACAATAGTTCCACGGTGAGAGCTAGAGCAATACGAAATGACTTTAAAGATTACTTTAATAATTACCATCAAGATAACCAATAAATTTTATTTACCATCAGAATCTCCGCTTATTACTTGTATTTCTTCCCATAGTTTTTTAATTATTTGACGATTCGAATGATTTGAATCGCTACTATTCCACAAAGGTGGCCGAGCCAATACGGCACTTATTAAATTTTCTGTCGACAACGGCATGACGTCTGAACAAACGGAGCGGAAAATGCAAACTGACTTACGTCCACCCGCCCCGCCCGCGACACACGCTTCTCCCGCCGCGATACCCGCTCGCCCGCCCCGCCTGTACTTGGTGCACCTTGGTACACAAGTATGTGCTTGTCTTACACGCCAGCGGATTCCGCTACCCGCGCCGCTCCCACTGTAATTTCACACTAACGGGGCGCGCGAGCGAGAGTGCACACGTGAGTCCTCGACGAGAGCCGGCGACGAAGTAACTGAACATGACCCTCCACCAACCCATGGCCCCACCGACCGTCCCTTCATACGGGCCGAATCGCGGGAGATGAGCGTGGTACTGCTCTTGGCTCTGTCTGAGATCTTGAGAAGCTCCTCCCCCTCCCCCTCTGTAGCAGGGTAAATTAAATAAATTACTGGTTCGCTGTGTGGCTACCGATTGCGATATTCTCACTAGATTTTCGTCCTTGAGGAAACATGTTCCTGTTGTCCAAGAGTCCTGGCCTGGAACAAACCTGAAAAGAAAAACACATGGTTAACAGCTAAAGAACTGAATGAGTCTTTACTTACCTGTATAAAGTTATGTCAAGAAGACTTTAAAGATGAGATAGAGAGCTTGCAAAAGAAAGGGAAGATACATAAGAAAAGCACACTTACCTCGCTGAATCCGTTTCTGTTTGATGTCACCTTTACAAGCGCTGTGGCTAATAAAACTTGGCTGGTCGTATTTGAAAAACAAGTAACAATTTCTGAATCTGAAACTGAACTATCTCAGAGATGCCTCTCTGTAAACTGGTCAGTCTTATCACCGACTGATTTGAGATTTTTGAGATGAAGTAATGCTTTTTCTTACAAAATTGACATCTTAGTTGTTATTTTAATTCTGCTCTCGTTGATTTGTTGGTTATGAGTTTGTTTGCATTTGCTAGCGTTACATCGGTTTCCAGTTTAATTGCGAGGTTTTGTATGGTGGCGGCGTGGACAGGGGATTCAAAAATAATGTGTAAAACATTTTCGCAGCGTTTGGGTCGCAGATACACGGTGGATTCTCCTTACACTTCAAAAGAATCAAGTATGCGGAGAATCCACCGTGTCCCGTCAGTATTTGCGTTAGCAGGTGGTTTATTGGCATATTCTTCATTGTATATGCCTGTATTGCATCCGGGAAAAACTGCTTCGTGGTCCCAGCGACCGTACGCGCCTTATACCTATAGTTCCATTTGTCAAGCGAATCCTGTCGGATTTGTCGCTTGACGACTGAAACCGTGCACTTGTCATAATTGGGCCTGGTCTTTAGGTGTTATGCGGCCTCTTTTGCCAGTTGATCCGCTCTTTTGTTGCCGGCTATACCTATAGGTATGTGCTTTGATCCAAAATAAGGATATTTCCTTATTCTGGAGTGTGCCGGCTTTGAGGTTTTCCCTAGCATCGACAGCGAGCGGATGTAGAGAATAGAGATTTCTAGTGCCGAACGGGAGTCGCTAAGGATGGCGTACCTTATGTGTGTGCCTCTGATCACCTGCCTCGTTGCATGGCATATTGCCTGCACTTCGGTCTGGTAGACGGTGCATAGAACGACAGTTTAAGTTTGAGGGCTTTCGTTTCCGCATTACCATCCCATAGAGATAGTGATTTATTTATTTATTAGGAATACTATCGGCTACAACAATAACAATATGAAAACTTTAAGTTAGTAACAAAAGAGCCATTGACAAGTCTCCACTTATAGTAGCAAAATATACAGGATAGAACTGTTCAATAACAAAACATATGGGTCATAAACAAATGGTAAAGTAAAAATTTAAAATAAATAAAAGTCACTTCTTTACTTAAAAATCAGTGTTTATTAAAACAAAATAGTAGAAGAATCACATTAATAATAAAATCAGAGATCAAAACCCTATTTTTTACAAAATAAACCATTTTTTAAGTTTTTTGTATCCACCGAAAAGACACACAATTCCACGCAAAAGATTAAAATTAAGATTTTAATCAACAATTTCAACTAAAAAACTCTGTAAACTTCAGAATGTAAATAATTACGCTGTAATGGACTAACGTGTAATAAAAATAAACTAAAATATTAAAACGTTACAAAATCAAAAATAAAAACAGTTATGTCAACAGAAGTGACTTCTCTTCCGTTGACCTAATTATGATAAATTAAAAATAAAAAAATAAAACACAAAAAGTTTTACCTAAGTACAACTCTTGCCTGTAAATAAATTACTTTAAAAAATTGATTCGTCCTCACTATCAGTGTAAGGGTTATGGGTTATTTTTTTAACATTTCGCGGTGGAAAAATAATATCTGAATCATCTGAATGTGAATTTGAATCGAGTCTTAATCTTTTCATTGGACGAGGAGGGAATCTCGGGAATATTCTATCTTCAGGTGTAACTGGACTTGACCTATAAGATACTGTAGAAGCATCAGGTGTGGCTACGATTCTTGGAGATAAGCTTTCTACATTAGACATTACACTTAAAGGAGTATTTGATCGGGTATTTTCGTATAGGATGTTCATCTGTCCGATTTCGAAATGTGGGCAAATCTTATTTGCTGCACAAGAAAGACAACTTAATCTTCTAGCATGTAAAATATTTGGTTCACTTCGACTCCAAGAGAGTTGGTGTATTTTGAACGTACCTTTAAAAGGTCTCGTTGTGCACTTATCCATGATATCTTGAATATTTTGAATATTCGGGTCACCAATTCCATAAATCTCTATACCTTTGCAATTTTGTTTTACACATGATAAAAGAGAATCGTAATTAGAGATATCTGTGCCAATTGCTACCGAATTGTCACAAACCCTTTTGACACATCCACCTACTCCATCAGGAGCACCTTTTCCATGCCCTTTTTCACTGTAGTGCCAAAAAATATTCCTTACATCTTTTAATTCTTTACCTATAAAGTTTGCTATTAAAAAAAACATTGACTTGTTCCGATACTGCGTAGTTGGACCATCACTTAGTATATGTAACTCTGTTAAGTTGGGTATAATTTCTTCAATTCTATGTAAGATAGGTTTAAGGTGGGCACAAATCATTACAGGGTCATGTCGTAAATTTTCTGAGATTGAGCACATTGATGTGGTTTTTAATCTACTATCTAGAGATCCTAACTCAGTGCTATAGTAAACACAAGTATGGAGTGATAATTGAGGTTTAGATCCGCCAAAATGAGCAGATTGTACTTCAGCACCGTATTTACAGTTATAGTTTTCTGAAAAATCTATGTGTAGCAAACCTTGAGTAAAAGATAATTCTTGTTTTATGGTTTGTATCGATCTTATTTGGTGAATCATATTAGCTACATGCTGCATGTATATTGGCAAATTAGAATTAAATATGTTCACAAGAGATTTCTTTGTGGTTATAACAGATTCTTTTACACATTTCTTACATTGTTTCTCTTTACCTTTAATAACAACCGCAACATTTTTAACAACCCCTCTGTCGTAAGTAATATGATCATTTGCATTAAATTCATTAAATGTAAGTTTTTTATTTTTGCGATCCTGACATGCCCGCTCCAGGCATTTCGGATTCAGTGTGTTATGGCAGCAAAGTACTTTAGACGCATCGGAAGCAGACCCATAAGATATAATTTTTGCCTTTTGAAGCGAACGAATTATATGATCACTATTTTCATGTAATGTACATAGGCATGTATTTCTTGCAAATGCTTTCGGTAATAGTACCCAAAATGGACGGTATCTTCGAAAGGTCTGGTATGAAATCTTAATACCCGTTTTATTTTTAAAAACTATATGTAAATTTAAGAGAGTGTCATTTCACGTATTTGACGTTTGCTCTTGTTCCTTGTAATGGTTTCATTTTTGCCGGCGGTCAATCTGCTGTACTCATCAAGCAGTATAAAATTATGCACTGCTTTTTTGACATCTTTCCTCAAGACTTCTTTTGTAGCTGTAGTCGGTACTTTCTGTTTCCTTGCTTTCAATCTTTTAATGCGCATTCTATATTTTTTAATTTGTTTTCCCATTTGTAGAACTTTTATCTTCAAAGCATCATTTTCTGCTTTTCTTATTTCGAGCAGCTACTTCCCTCCCAACTTCAATGCGCGAAAATGATGAAGAGGGACTCGACGGCGGAGTATTTTCGTCCAATAAGGCAATTGTTGCTTTGCGCATCTTCATTAATTCTCGCCGTTTCTTAGATTTTTCACGCCACATTTTTCTTATTTGCCGCTGTTCTCTAGGAGTATATTGATCAATAGTCTTGATTCCTCCTCTTTCTTTCTTCTTATGGTACCTCTCTCTATCTTTCTGGCGTATTTCTTCAAGTTCTGTTTCGTTTAGTTTTTTACGGGCTCGCCGCATACTCATTTTTTTTGTTCTCGTCGTCTAATCTTTTTTTCTTCATCACTAAGTTGCTGCTTAGACCTACTTCCTCGTGGCATTATGAACTGTAACAATGATAAATAGCCCATACACACTGATGCAAGCATAGCAAGACCAAGACCATAGTTGCTAAAAGGCAAAACATTGTACATAATGGTTTTAATTATAAATTCTAATTAAATCACGCCAAAGAAACAAATACATCATAGATATAATAAGATTAGCTAAGCAACACGTGCCCAGTAGTAATAACCTATTAAATAGATTTGTGCAAAAATTTCAGCTCATTAGGGGTCACTGTCGTGGACATTGTCTTTTCCGTGGACATAGTGTCCACAGAAAAGAAAGTCCACGGAAGAGAAAACATGCCAAAAAATACATATAAAACATCAAATTTTGAGGTTAGAAAAAAGCGCAATTAGTACTTTGCAATTGCCTCCCACGATGCACCAAGTTCATTGATTTATGGATTTTTTATGATAATACTTACCGAAATATCCACTTAACAGAAAAGTTGCAAGGATCTTTGACAAATACTACTTCACTTCACTTATTTAAATAAAATTTTGATAAATTTTCACACTGAGCAAACGCACCACGGCGATCATTGAGCTTCAACTGTCAGCTATATAATGTTGCCAGTCTAATTAAATAAACACAGGATGCGTTCAAGTTAAAAAGCATTGTGTATAAATTAAGATAATGTTTAAACAGCTATATATTAAATAAAATATAACAGTGTTAATTAAAAGGGTGTTATGATTATATTTCATCGAAAGCACAGTTTTTTTAGATGTTCTGTTTATGACCCATGTAGTAGGTACACATTGCAATAACTCTATCAATACCCATTAGTGAGAATTCTAATAAGTGGTTTCAAAGAATATACAGTTTAGCTTCCGTCGCATTGCTTCAGGACTGGTACAAGCTATATCAAGATCGTGATTGCGAATAAGTTCATTATAACGGGTGTAACGGACATCGTACCGAAAACAAATTTATAAGATGTCAAATAATGTCCGTTACAATATTACAGAAACCATTTATATGACAAATGACTGACTTATTAATTTTCGAGCATGTAATGAATATATCCGGAATAATATTTATTTCTCACATTACATTGCTAATTTTATAAAATACTACTAATTAATTGCCTATTAATTAATTGCCTATGTACTGTTTTAGTGCATAAAGAATAAATAAATAAATAACTAAATAAATCCACAAATAAGTAATTTATTGTTTTGAAATTAAAATTATGCTTTATTATTATACCAATAATGATATTATACTAATTTTATTTAAAAAAAGTGGCATTGTAATTAATCTATTCTTAAAGCGGGCTTCAATCAAAACTTATTATAAGCCACCAAAGAAGATTAGTCAATATTTACCACCTGTCAAATGCCACATAACTTTACAAGATGCAGGAGTTTGTTACGAGCCAGCATGCCTCGTCAGCATATACCTACACCGTGGGATATTTGCCGCGCATCGGACACCGAGCTCATGACGTCACGGCTTGGTGGGAACGCTTTCCCTTACCTAACATCGGTGGGAACAGACGATTAGACATTAAGATTAGATATTAAGTAATATATTAAATTAACATATAACTTGTAGAACATTGATTATACAATTTTATTCATTTTATCAATTATTTTATTGTAGTTCCTGTGTTCGGCGCCCCCCAAACCCGTAATTGGCGCAGTCTTCGATTCGTTTGGACTTTAGTGTCGTCGCGAGTGTTCTTAAAATCAGGCAATCGCGACACCGATCCCGGACGATGAACCTTCTGGAGGCCCGTCGCAGAAACTACCACTGGAAGGAGATCTTCATCAATCGCTGATGATAAGTCGCTCGCCAGCAATTTTATTCATGTAAGTACTCATGTACTCATGGAGTTCATACTCCTATTATTAGTTGCTATATTTCTATGGCAGGGTACTATATACTTATTAAAGTTTTTCACCCACATAGTTTTAGGAATTGTCTTAGGAGGCGATATATACTTCGCATCGCGCGAAGTTACGCCAAGATGATAGTGTTAGGAAATAAGTAACTCCACTTAATATGTTTTAGAAATGTTAATATAGTAAGTAGGCGATATCAACTTCGCATCGCGCGAAGTGACGCCAAATTTATAATATAAAAATATGACATTTTATTTATAAAGTTTTATTAATTTTATTTCTAGTAGGTGATATATACTTCACATCGCGCGAAGTTACGCCTAATAGAAGATAGAGTTGGTTAGGTAATAAGAATAGCATTTTTAGGAATTTTAGACATAGTAGGCAATATAAACTACGCATCGCGCGGAGTGACGCCAATCGTAAGTTAGTATATAGAGATTTTGTAGGAAATAAGAAAATTTAACAAACCGATATCTTAAAACATAATTTAAAAGAATATCGTGATAGAATAGCTTATAAAATTAGTCATGAGTCTGCATTCCCCAACCGCCAAGTGATAACGACCCAACGTAAAGCAGAGAACTTGTCTCATTTTTCTGACTAAACCTATTAACATGCAGCCAAAAGTTAGCGCTTGCACGATTAAAAAGGCCTTTAAGAACTGTATCAGTTACTATATCTAATGAAATTACCATCCAACCAAACTATTATTAAATTTATAATCTTTCCGGTAATCAAAGAAAATTAGACAAAGCTCTTTCTATATGATAATGAGCGAATGATCCACTTTGCTCACCTTGTGCAACTTTCGCATATAAGCCAAAAATGCACAAGAACTTTTGAGTGAAATAATTATATAGATAGAAAATATAAAAAAATAATTGTCGAAATATATGAGATTAGATACCTCTACCTGTTCAATATTTATATAGCATACTAGTCAAAATTGTTATAATTTAGATCAGATACATCAGAAACTATTACAAAATTATTAGCTTAGCTTCATATTTTACGTAGCGGTCATAAGGTTTCCAATTACATTTAGTACGTCTTATCTTCTGTATAGTTATGCCTCAGTCCTTTGCATAGTAATAGTACCACCTGCACCTTATATAGCAATTAATTCTTAGGAATTTGTGTACATAGTGGCTGAATGCCCGAAGGTCAACACCTGGCATCTACATATGTGGAGCAGACAGAAGATCGTTCACGAGGTGTTAGTTGAACCGGACCATTAGAGAACAAATTCAGAAACTTAACAGACTCAGGAGGTAGATGCAACGTGTAAAACCACGCCTATCTCACTGACCAAGGAGGCTCAGACTGAGCTGGACAGCCAATATTATATAATAACCTTATATGAATAGTCTTTAACATGTTCAGAAGCAGATTATTACGGATGGAAAAAGGACCAGCAGTACCGAGCGTTAGACCTGTTCATCGATACCGCACACCCATCACGACATCGGGTATCACGATAGACCTCAGATGACGGAATTAGGAGAAAGTACCGCAACTTTTGGCGTCATTGTCACCAAATAGTTGCTCATCCGGTAGGGGAGGTGTTACGAGCCAGCATGCCTCGTCAGCATATACCTACACCGTGGGATATTTGCCGCGCATCGGACACCGAGCTCATGACGTCACAGCTTGGTGGGAACGCTTTCCCTTACCTAACATCGGTGGGAACAGACGCTTAGACATTAAGATTAGATATTAAGTAATATATTAAATTAACATATAACTTGTAGAACATTGATTATACAATTTTATTCATTTTATCAATTATTTTATTGTAGTTCCTGTGTTCGGCGCCCCCCAAACCCGTAATTAGTTTATAAACTCGACTGTGACTGTGGGCTCTCCTACATTGGGCAAACAAAGCGTGCAATAAAAACTCGCGTTAAAGAGCACATATGCTTAACTGTTTGACACGCTAAAAAAGGAGCAGATGAGACACCATAGGTAACAGTATTTAGTCTGAATTCTTGTAAATTCTGACCGGGATCAGACCTCCAAAAGATTCTTTGGTAATCTCTTTGATCACTGTTTAAGAAAATTTGTCGATACATCTGGCAAATGTCCGCCATAAATACGATTGCATGTACACGGAAACTAAGAAGAATGCTGACTATGTTCGATTGAAGTTTAGGTCCAGTTAATAAGGTATCATTCAAGGATTGGCCATTTGCATCCCTCGCTGAGGCGTCGAATACGACACGTAACTTGGTGGTGGCGCTATCAGGCTTCAGTACGCAGTGATGGGGAATGTAGTACTTGCCCTTGCTTAAATCTTTAATCCCTACGATAGACATATGACCACAATTCAGATAATCATCCATAAACTCGGTATATTGTTCACGCAGTTGGGGATTACGTAGGAGACGCCGCTCGATAGCATGAAACCGTCTTAACGCGACATCTCGAGAACCTTGAAACGCTGGTGGTACGTTATTTTTGAACGGTAATTGGACGACATATCTACCGGTATTGTCACGATAATGGTCACTGGTATACGCTTGCTCACAGGCAATTTCCTCCGGCGTTAAGAGTGACGCTGGGGGAATACTATCAATCTCCCAGAAACGTTGAACGAGGGTTGATAAGTCATCGTTCGGTTTTGATGAGACCTGCAATAAGGATGAAGTTACAAGAGGGGTTCGCCCTAATAAAAGCCAACCGAACACAGAGTCCATTGCGATAGGTTGTTTGGCGTTGCCTTTGATGTGGCGATTAAGGAGCGATTCCGCGAATATATGGGCCCCTAAAAGGACGTCGATAGCGCCAGGGATATCAAATCCAGGGTCCGCTAATGGTAATGATTGAACGTGCGACCACCCTGCAGTGTTAAGCTTAGCAACCGGTTGATCTCCACAAATAGATGCTATGACATAGAAGTCTGTGTTAAATAACGTTTCACCTTGTGCTATAATTGAACAATTTACTAACCCTACGATATCAGCAGCCATACCTCCTAAACCCTTAATGTTAGACGTGGAAGACATTGGTTTAAAACTCAAACGTTGCGCTGCTTCTTGAGTGATAAAATTGTTCTGGCTCCCTGAATCGAAAAGTGCACGGAGTGAATGACAATGCCCGTCGAGTCACGGATTTGAATAATCGCTGTAGCGAGTAAGACAGTAGTATTAATGGATGAATTGGTATGTAGTACTGTACCTTCAGACATTGATTGGGTATCAACAATGCCTGATTTATCACTGTCCTTATGAAGGAGGGAGTGATGTTTACGTTTGCACGTTCTACATCTAAAGATAGAATTACAACTATTTATGTGATGAGACGATTTCAAGCAATTGAAACACCACCTCCCTTTATTCGCAATATCCATGCGTTCATCCACGGTTTTATCCAAAAACGATTTACAATTTATAATCAAATGAGGTTCTGAACAAAATGAACATTTTGGCGACAGTTGAGCAGGAGGAGCCTTGATATCAAAATTTGTGGTTGATTGAGAAAGGTGTAAATTACTTGCATTCGAATTATCAACAACAAGAGCATGAGAAATATTAGAAGGTTTAGCATAGTTAAAAGAGGGCTTGGGAGAGCCTTTTGCCAGAGGAACTGGTTTGACACTTTCCGAAAAATGATTATCACGCATAAGCGCCTCACACTTGGAGTGTAAAAACTCCTTTATATTTGAAAATGTAGGTAGCTCGGTTTGATTATACTTTTCTTCAAATTCACGGCGTATTTTAGAATCCAATTTAGATAAAACGTGGTATACAATAACAAAGTCCCAATGCTCAATCGGAAGCTTTAACTTATTTAAAATACTTAAATTTTCATCAATACCGTCGAGCGTTTTACGAAATTCAGTTGCATTGTGAAATTTAAATGATATGTTTAGAATATCCCTCCAACAAGTAAAAGCTAATTCCCTTTTGTTTTGATAACGCGCGACTAAGGCAGCGTACGCGTCAGAATAATACTCACCTGCCACTGGAAATGAACGAATAAGCGATAAAGGATCACCACTCAATGAAGAAATAAGATAATGTAATTTTTCGACATCAGATAATAATTGACAATCGTGTATGAGAGTCTTATAAGTATCGATAAATTCAGGCCACTGTGCCATGCTACCTGAAAAGGTAGGTAATCGAATTTTAGGTAGCTTAATGTGCGACACTGGTGGTTTATTTTGAACAGAACTAAACGTCTGAGATGAACTCATATCGTTTTTTATCAAGCTACGGCGAATGGACATCACCTGAAAATAAGACTCATCGAATCGATCACGTATCTGATCATCGTGCTCATCATCGTCACCATCCTGAGAAGAACCTAGTAAGTCGGGAATTGCATAGTGCGCATGTTCGAAATCAGATACCATTTTTTCGGTTTCATCACAATACGACAAGAATAAATCGCAATTGTCAGTCGTCGCCAAAGTTCCAACCTGTAACGCTTTAGTCATGCGATTCAATGCAATGGTGCGCTTACGACGCAGTGACGGTAAATCACTCACAGAATAAGCATTCATCTCCGTATTCTTAAGTTTAGACTTACTCGAAAGACTGGATTTCCGAACGTTTCTTTTAGGTTTGAAAGACATCTTACAATCTGACTGAACTAAAATTGAAAAATAAATATTAAGTATTATTAACCTTTTGTGCAATAATTAAATCCGTTCAAACAGAAAAGTGAATCGAGAATTTATTATTATTAATATCAAAATTTCACGATACTATCTACGTGTTCGGTAGTAGGTATATAACGTACGTAGGGATATATATCTAGTTTAATTAATGCATGGAAGAGTGCAGCCGCTAGCCGAGACAAAAATGTAAACACTATAATAATTATTTATTAATATCTGTTGATGACCATGTTCCACAATCAACACGACATTTCTCGAACGTTATGATAATACACCCCTTAAACTTAAAACCACGGAGGTTTGGTTATAAAAGCCGCGTTACGGTTCGTGAATGTACGGTAACTAAATACGATAGAACTGCAAATGTTGAGATTTAATAGAAACTACTAAAGTGTACGAATGCATACGGCCGATACAAATAGATATCAGAAATCAGAACGAAGATATAAACACCGATAATAATTACGATTGATTGTTTACACCATGATCCGGATGTACATATTATCCTATACTCGATAAATGATCGCTAGGCAAGTAGGTAGGTTCACAAACTCACGAACACGAACGTTGAAACTTGGTAAATAAAAGTATGCAGAAACGAATAGTTAACGATAATAATATGTATTATGTATGCTCGAAAATCACTTTGGAATAAGGAATTTGTGTAGCGATACCTTTACAACCATCAATATTACTCAATGACAGTTTCGTTGATATATAATAATTATATGTATTGTGGTTAATATAAAATTTAATGAATTAATGATTGAATGTTTGAATGTATACAGTAAACTCCCGAATGGATAGGTACGTTTTTCCGTATTCAACCCTATAAGTAAATAATAGATATGATAAACCGATACAATATTTTATGAAATATGAATTTTACCATACAAAAAACATTACAAGGAATTGAATCGAAACACTTGTTGAAATAATAATAATATGCAAGTAGGAGAATGGGTTTAGAACGTAATATTTCAATACATAGGTAGGTACTTATTTAGATGTTAAGATGGAAGGTCGCATAAAATACCAGCTATTATTTAGAATGAAACGGTGTATTCCCGGGTTTCGGCACCAAAAAGATGTGCCGTCACTTAATTTGCAACGACACTCTGGGTCGGATAACGAGATTACGCAGATTCCACCGATATTCAATATATGATGGAATACCAATTGTTCGTGAAGCCGGTAGTCAACAGCAAAGAGGTACAATACAGCCCTTACCTTAACAACGTACTCGGGTGGATCGTCTCGGCGTCTCCAGAGATGCACGCCCACACCATTCAACTCTTTGCGGATAGTTATCCCGGGATCGTTCTTAATTGGAACTTGAAGTTTTATGTATTTTTTAGATCACCACACACCAAAAACAAGTAGGTAATACGAAGGCGGCCGGCCCGCGAATGATAATGTCCTTTTTTTTTTTTTCTACACCCTTAGCGCCAATCAGCGGCGACAGACGCAAGGGCTGCATGACCGCTGGTCAAGCGGGCCTTGCTATTGGCCGACTCACAAAACAACGATAAGCGGTAAAATTTGAAATGTAAGCGTTGAGTGAACAAAAGTGTTATCACCTTTTTTGAAGAAGAGAACCACCACAGTGACTTTTATGCCTGAATATGTTTCGGAAGACCACGTACATACTCCAAAATCATATCATTATAATACAGACTTACGAACGGCTTAATGAGAATTTTTTATTTAAAAATTTGTATGGAGCTGACATAAAAAATATAAATATCTCCGGTCTTGCACAATTGGCCCTAATTATTTTTCAGGGAGTCAATCCTTGAATTATTTGAACTCTTTTGACAAACTGCATAGAATGGACAGAGGTGCGAAACAGATAGAGGTGCGAAACAGCGAAGAAGATAAATTATATGGGATTTTTATCTAAACTCTATTAAGGCATTACTCTAGTCATTAGTCAGGGTCTTTTTATAAATGTTAAAGCGTCTATACATTGCTATATATACAAGTATGTGTTCTGCGTGTGAAGTAAGCTACTTTGAAAATTGCTCACTAAATCATATCCTAAATAGATGAGTAAAGGACTAATAAGTAAAATCGATTTAAGAACCTGTTGCTAAGAATTGACAAGCAAGTAACTGGACTGATCAGTATTGTACATTGTCAGAGTTAGGTAATAATAATACCAAACAACAATGATTGAATCCGCTATAAACTAGCAAAAAATGTGGCAATATTTCGAGTTATTTTTATTTAGTTTAGAAAATCAAGACCAGCTCATGATGATTCCAAACTACTTCGTGAATTTTTAATGTAATATTTGGTTCGATTTGAAAGGTCAAGTCTGGATCACCAAAACTCACATTTTTAAGTTTCAGAACGAAAGAATATTGTCTGTATGCGAAAACTAGGACTCTTTAAATGTTGTGTCATATGAATAGTTGACTCAAAACTCGTCCAAGAACAGAGTCTGCTCTCCGAAATAATTCAAGGCCAATACGATTAAATATATATTTAATCTATACCAGAATACTTCAGAGCCAATACGAGTTAGTATATGTTCACTGAATACTCGAATAATCATACATGGAGGATGATTTGTAGTCTTTCTGCTCCAAAGTACCTTAAATATTTATGGACATATTATGTACCCCATATATCCTATTATCTGTCTCTAGAAGGATATTGTATAAAATATTGTTACGACCGGGACATAAAAGTGTTAATTACTCCGTTAATTATTACTTAATTGCAATGATCTCAAAACGCATTGTTAGTCTATGGGTCTACTATCGATTCGTACCGAAAGATCTCGAATTCTCAATAGAAAGTAGTTCCCTAGTACTTGTGTAAGTACCTACCGCTCGCTCGCTCACGGGTCACTGCCCCCGCCTATTGTTAGTTTATTCTCGAAGGTCGCGCCGCTATTGTATCTCGCGAAAACGATAGAATAGGTAAGTACATACGAGTTCATTCGAGAGAGTTCCACCCCTCTGTTAATTTAGGTATATAAGCCGACGCATAGTGGCGTCCGGACAGTTTGTGTTTACAAGCGACAGCGGAAACATCTTAAGGAAGCGATCGAAGTGAATTGTACCAGCGACCCTTGCGACGACTTTGGACTATTGTGAAGTACTGTGCGACTCGGACTACTGTGCTTTGTGTGTATACTGCGTGTATAGGTATACAGTGTGATTGTACGTGGAATAAAATCTTCTTTTACGTTAATCGGCATTTAATTACCCACCCGCACGTAACAATTGGTGTCAGAAGCGGAATGCCGATTCTGCCGCGTGAAGAAGAAGTGCGTACTCCGCGAACAAGAAGACAGGTGGAGATGGATGCTGCACGTAGCCGTGGTCAAGAGGAGGAGGTCCAGCCTGAGAACGCTACCTCGTCTGGTACCGCACCAGTGGGAAACTCGACAGAGGTAAATCTCTCAACCCTGCTTGCTGCTATCCAAGGTATGCAACAGGCTATCCAGGATATCCAAGAGGCCACCCGCCGTGACATCCAGGCTACCCAAGAAGCTATCCAAGAGGCCACCCGCCGTGACATCCAGGCTACCCAAGAAGCTATCCAGGAGGCTACTCGCCGTGAGATTCAGGCCAACCAAGAGACCGTCCTGTGCAAGATTGACGCCGGCATTTCTATACTCGGCGAGAAAGTCACAAAACTGGAAGTGGACGTCAAAGAGGTTACTCTTAAGACGGAAAACCTGGAAGGCCGCATCGATGAACATGATGGCCGTATTCATGTACTGACTAATAAGGTAACTAAACTAGAGACTCGTCAACCGCTAACCGTGGCCTCATCATCACCATCAGCAGCAAAACTCGACCTTCCGCACTTTGACGGGTCTTCATCATGGACAGCCTTCCGCTACCAGTTCGAGACACTGGCCAAGTGGAATGGATGGAGTGATGACCAATCCTTCATGGCCCTGGTGCTGGCACTACGAGGTGACGCCCTGCTCATATTAGAGAACCTGCCACATGAGGGACGGACGTTGGAAGCTCTGTTAGAATCATTAGATACGCGTTATGGTGAGGGTCACCTGGAACACGTATACCGGGCACAACTCCGCGAGCGTACACAGAAGGTTGGTGAAAGCCTTCAACAGTGGGCGCTTGAAGTGGAAAGGCTGGTTCGTCGTGCGTACTCTTCGCCACCGGCGACAGTTGAAGTGACGCTGTTGCAAGCATTCGTCGACGGCATACGGGACGCGGAAGTCAGAGCTGCTGTTCATCTGGGCCATCATTCGACTTTGAAGAGCGCTCTGGCCCATGCTCTCGAAGTGGAAGCTGTACGACGGGACACTCGGCTATATAAGATCCAGGAGGTGGTGCCGGATGAGACAAGGCCCCGGTATGTCCCCACTTGTTATGGCTTTGGAGCAAGGGGGCACATAACGCAGAGTTGCCCTATAGAGAAGACCAAAAGTTTTTCAAGTATTGGGATACAGGTCGAACCTGTGAAGCAAGATACGCAGGCACATAGGGTAAGTGAGGTTGTAGCCGTCCGTCGACTCGGTATCTCGCGACGTCCGAGTTTTGGGCCCCTATGTTATACCTGCGGGAAAAGGGGACATATACAGCTGGAGTGCCCGAACCGGAAAAGGAAAAGTACCTTATATGCTGCACCCCAAGGGGATGACTGTCGAGTAGTACGATGGCAAGAGCAACCGCAGAATGTCTACCATGCAACGGAACATCGCAATGGGAATGGACATAGCAACGTGGAAGATGTGATGCGAAGACCTTGTGCCAGCAAGCACTGTTCTAAGAATGAAGTCCGAGAAGAAGTCAGGATTATAAGGACGCATGGCTCAGAAGACGAGTGGACTGGGACCAATATGAAGAAGGCACAAGCAGAGGATGATGACCTTGGTCCTATACTACGCTGGAAGCAAAGTGGGAGCAAGCCCCAATGGAAGGATGTATCTGTTTACAGTGCAACTACTAAAAGTTATTGGGCACAGTGGGACAGCTTAGTCTTAGAAGACCATTTGCTGTGCAGGAAATGGGAGACCAGTAATGGAAAAGAAGTAGTCATGCAAGTAGTGATACCAAGAGTTATGGTGGCTTCTCTTTTACGGCACGTTCACGATGGCGTATCTGGTAAGCATCTTGGAGTCAAGAAAAACCTGGTGAAAGTGAGACAGAGGTTTTACTGGCTGCGATGCCGTAAGGATGTCGAAGACTGGTGCCGTAAATGTTTGGTGTGTGCCGCAAAAAGATCACAAACTGGAAGTAAAGGAAAACCTAAGTCGCAAACTGTTGGGCCAGAAGAAGTGCACAACCGGGTACGGGAAAATAGCCTGGTGAGCAGGGAAAGGATGAAGACCAGCGACGATTGGAACGCCAATACCAACGGCTTCGATGAAGGGACGTTAGTGTGGTGTAAAGGAGTGTTATTAGAAGGATCAACGACGTCACCTACCGCATCAAGAAGGGATCCCGAGGCAAACCTAAGATAGTTCACCTGGATAGATTGGCACGTTATCATGGAGCTAATGATGCTCGGGACGAGCATAACTAAGAGGGGGGTAGTGTTACGACCGGGACATAAAAGTGTTAATTACTCCGTTAATTATTACTTAATTGCAATGATCTCAAAACGCATTGTTAGTCTATAGGTCTACTATCGATTCGTACCGAAAGATCTCGAATTCTCAATAGAAAGTAGTTCCCTAGTACTTGTGTAAGTACCTACCGCTCGCTCGCTCACGGGTCACTGCCCCCGCCTATTGTTAGTTTATTCTCGAAGGTCGCGCCGCTATTGTATCTCGCGAAAACGATAGAATAGGTAAGTACATACGAGTTCATTCGAGAGAGTTCCACCCCTCTGTTAATTTAGGTATATAAGCCGACGCATAGTGGCGTCCGGACAGTTTGTGTTTACAAGCGACAGCGGAAACATCTTAAGGAAGCGATCGAAGTGAATTGTACCAGCGACCCTTGCGACGACTTTGGACTATTGTGAAGTACTGTGCGACTCGGACTACTGTGCCTTGTGTGTATACTGCGTGTATAGGTATACAGTGTGATTGTACGTGGAATAAAATCTTCTTTTACGTTAATCGGCATTTAATTACCCACCCGCACGTAACAATATTATCAATGAAATTTGATTTGTTTTAAAGAACTAATTGAAAAATATAATATTCATAAGCATCTGTGAATGGTTGGTCCCGCCCCCTGTCTGCATACTAGTTTCCCTTACCTCTGTAAAGGAAACTTGTGTTGTCACTTTGTAATAAATGCGAAATTACAAGAGATAGTAAGCAGGATACCAAATATTTCTTTTGGTTGCAATGCAACTGCTTTCTTTATATTTTCTTACTCCCGACATTGATCGGAAGTTAAATTATGGGGTTTAAAAAACCTTTATTCTCATTAGAACAATTACAGTTCGTACAATTATACGCCTGTTCTCCGCAATTGTGAATGAGGACTGTATTACTTTTGGCTAATAATGCAGGCGATGCATTTTTGCCATAGCTTGGTTACTTACACCCAGTTACACCCACAGAATTGAGTTTGATATTTTTATAGAAACTCGTGAATGATTCCATCATTATGGATCCCCAGAATTCCCAATTATAAGAGTACATACCTTTTAACTTTGAAATGGGATATAGTATAGAAAAAGTAATGGTGGTCTTCAAATAAAGAACATGTTGACCAGTGGCGTGCACAGAGGGTAGGCAAAAATATTTATTCGGTTTGTTTAACCTATTTTAAGTATATTAGTATACCATTTCAAATATCCATAAGCAAGCAAATACTATAAACATATAAATTTGCATTTCAAAACATTAATAAGTTCATTCAGCAGCTCCATACTGACAAAAATACTTTGCCTACCCTAGGATTTCTCTTTTCAATCTTAATTTTTAAAAATCTTAGTTCGGACATGAATTAACGTATTTTTTTTTATTTAAATGGATATGTTGGTAATGTTGATTAATTTAAGGATATTTGTGCTGGAACACAAACAATTAGCATAAAGCATAACCAACTCGAAGGTATTTTTGCCTGCTTTCTGTGCACGCCACTGATGTTGACCCCACATCATATCCATTCATTATTTGAAGAACTTTCTTAAAATGTTGTATCCAAAACTTTGATAAACTATTAGCAGTTTACACTCGACTGTTCCTGATATTTTAAGACAGTAAAAATAAGGGACCATGATTAGGATCCAAGACGTGACTGCAAGCCAGGGTTATGAAAATTATATATTTATATATAATTGATTCATAGAATCACGTACGTGCAATTTTGTAAAGCATTTGCAACCTTCTTCTGAAAGGTAAATCTCTGTATTCTCTCCCCGCGAGAGCGCGTGATAGTCAGAACAAACTCCCCAGAAAAAGGTTATTAATAAGACGATGTGCCAGGCACACACACACTGTTAATGTCTTAATATCTCTGCTGAATTTAACAGAAAAACAGGCTCTCTCGAAGAGCAATATGCAGTTACCACTCCTGCAGGGAACTGTTACTTATTGGGGTACCCTGCGGATGTACGTAATTGCTAAAAACACCCTGTCAATGTCACTATGCTTATGCTATGCTTTTCACCAAAAGAATAAAACTTTTATAGGGTTCCTTTGTTCTCTTACAATTTTCACATGCCTCTTGTGCCATCATTTCTTTTGATACCTACAAATAAAATAGTGTCTCAACGCGAGACAAAGGAAATCGAGTTGCTAGGCAGAATGTGGGCGGAGTCTTCTAGACCTTTCCACCCCTTCTTGTGCAACTCGATATTTTTAATGCAGCGCATAGGTCTCAGACATATCAAAGAGTCTTTGCCTGGAGCACACGCTCCACAGTTGAGTTGGAAAATTTGAGACATGTTTATTTTTATTTTATTTTTCGCACAATCACGTGGGTATTCGTCGATATCGTCGCCACTGATGTATTCGGAGAATGCAATGAAACAACCGCCTAGTGTAATGACCTGTTTATTACTGATTCACAACGTTCACAATAACAATGACAGTGACAGCTTATTGTCGAGTATAATAGACATATGTATTATAATAATAACATACATACCACTTCCCATCCAATATAAATGCGCTCCCTAGCCATGAGAGCCCCACGCATCCTCGGTGTCGCAGAAAATATTAGCGACGCATATCTGCCACCCGGTCTCGACCTCTTTAATGCGCCCTGGAGGTTTTCTTTTATTCGTTCCAAGGGCCACTCTTCATTAGTCGCGAAGTTTTGCTCGTGAACTTTCGCGATCACTCCTTCGAACGTCTGGTCCTTCTCCAAGCCGCGAAATCACACCAGGGGGCGCCGTTGGCTGGGCTCCGTCACGCGCAACGTAACCGGAACCGCTTCCTTCAATTTGTCTGCCGAAACCTTATTGGTGGTCTGGACCACCACGCCCGCATTGCCAACCTTACGTACTTTGTCCACCTGAATGTTCAGGGCCGTGGGGTCGACGGTCTTCTTGAGCTCGGCCTTTGTATCTTCCGCAGTTTTTAATTCTGAATTCTCACCTGCCGGGTATATTGCCAAGACTGGTCCAGTCGGCGTGGGCATCTGCAGCGGCTCCGTCTTCCTAGGCAGCTTCAGCACCGCCGCAAAACTTATTGGCGGCGGCTCCGGGGCGACGACTGAGGCAGGCACGCCCGCTTCGCGCGATGCCATCTCCAGTTCCATAGACGCGCATTTCAATTTCATCACCGTCACGTCGTGCTCCACTGCTGCCAAGCGTAGCTCCAGGGCCGCCACCACCGCAATGATATCCTGAGCGTGCCCAGAAACGGTGGCCTTATCCGATAAGTTTAGCTTGTTCGCGACATTCGTTACATTGGTTATACCCTTGAGTGACAGGTGCACCTGCTCCAGCATCGCCACCTTGCTCATGGCCTCTAAGCCCGTCTGCTTCGTACCCGCCGGCGTCGCAGCCGACGATACCCCCGCCGGGGGGGGGGCCGCCACGGGTACTGGCGGCCTTGTTGCTGCCTTCACCTTGCCCAGCGCCCACTGTCTGCGCGGGCGCCACCGGCGGCACCGACCGTGACGTACTGGTATCGATCGCCGTCAAAATTCCCCCCACTGGCGATACCTCTACGAGCTGAGGCCCGTACCCGGCGCCTGACTGCCTCCTGTACCTCCTCAGGCGATCCTAGTGGGCGCTTGCCTAACCCTGCTGCGGTTGCCGTTGATGGCTCCGAATGCCCTTGACTACCGACGATAGGCGTGGCCGAAATAGGCGCCGGGCAGCTCCCTTCCTTTCTCCTCATATTCCCATCTGGCCTGCCATGCTTGAACCGCTTCGTCCCATAGTTCGCGTTTTCGCCTGCTCAACTGCCCGGTCGCGGACTGGCGCTCCTCATCCAGCTTGCCAGCACGAATAACCTCCAGGTCCGCGGGTGGTAAAGCTGCCAATACTGCAAGCGCAGCCGTGCTGGTCGACCGATACGCCTTGGTCAACAGTATTAGACTAGACCGCTGGGATCTCAGTAGCGCGCTACGGACCACGTGGAGTGTCGCACGCCAATACCAGCAGGCCGCAGCATACGTTATCGTGGCGACGTATGTGCCCCTGTAGAGGATGCGCAGGCCGGGATATCGAATGCCCCAGGAAGATGCCGACACTCGAGACATCTTCCCAAAGCACTTGGCCGCGCGCTCCCCTATCGATACCGCATGCTGCGCAAAGGACAAGTTGCTATCCATTACGACGCCTAGTACTGTGCATGACGCGACGGACCTGACCGCCTTATCCGCAAGCCTGATGATTGGCGGCCGCTTCAGCTTCCCTCTGATGGTCATGGTAGCTGACTTAGCAGGCGAAAATTCCAGCCTGTTCCGGACACCCCAGGACAAAGCCAGGTCCATTGTTTCCTTAGCCGCACTCTCTATTTGGGCCCTAGACTGAGCCTCAATCAGGACCGTCACGTCATCCGCGTACGCCACCATCCTCACCCCTGTTGGCAGTGGTAAACGCAGCAAGTCGTCCATTAAAAGGTTCCATAGCGTTGGACCCAGCACTGAGCCTTGGAGACAACCCATTGTACACACCTTCCATTCCACCTGGAACCCCCCACGCACTCCCCCACGAACAGACCAACCCTGCGATCGGCGAAGTAGCTCGCCAACATTTTAAAAATGTTGGGCGGGCAACCTCCCCGCTTCGCCTTGGTCAAGATCATGGGCCACCAGGCGTTATCAAAGGCGCCGGAGATATCTAGGAAGATTGCCTGAACGTATTTAGATGTCGACTCCTTTGCAGTGCTTATAATTTCATTGAGCGCCGTCACGGTGGACTTTCCCGGAGAGAATCCGTGCTGGCTCGCGGAGATCTGGTTGCCGATCATCGGGGCGCACTGTAGCATTATTCGTTCCAGGATTTTTCCCAGCACGGGCAGGAGCGTGATCGGGCGGTACGCCTTCGGGTCGGTTAACGGTTTGTCGTTGCCTTTCGGCAAGACAAGTAAGCGACCCTCCTTCCATACGTCCGGAAACACGCCCTCTTCCACACACTTTGCGTACACCGCGGTGACCTCAGCAGAGGCCACCGCCCAGACATGCTTAACGATTCTTGCACTCAGACCGTCTATACCCGGCGCAGTGTTCGGGAGCCGGGCCACAATCCGCCCGACATCCTCCCGGGGCGGAGGCGGCGCAGTCCTACCAGACGGCACCAGCGAGGCCATGACGCGCACTTGCCTGCGGTATTCGGTGTCTGACGATACATCGTCATCCGGACACAGGGCACCCAAAAGGCTCGTCATGGACTCCCCAACAGTTCCCGAAAAACCGGAGAGCAACTTCGTGCCGTTAATTATATTCGGCGGTGGCCTAACGGTCCCGGCCGCGGCTCTATACGCAAGGCCCCACGGGTCCTCATTCCCGGACTCCGCCATCCTCTTAAAATGATCTGACTCTGCCGCCTCCATTGCCATTCGGTATCTCGCTCGCACACTGTGGAAATCTTCTCTCAAAATCTCTTACCTCCTGCACCCGTTCCTCCTCGAACCTTGCCATTTACGTCGTGCCTTACAGTGTAGCCTCCTAAGTCTATCAAGCTCAGGATTCCACCATTCATACCTGTTAACCGTTGCTGGTTCTTTCGCTCCCAAACACTGTCGCGCCGTTCGTACTATAACCTCAGTTAATTCCTTACACACAACGGCCGCATGATTTCTAAAGTTTATTCTTCCCATTCGCGCATGTATAGTATCGCGGAATCGGGCCCAAGGCACCCCGCGATCGCGAAAGCGCATCGGTTCTACGTTTGTAGCGGCATGCTGTGTAATAGTAGCTTCGCGCGCCGGCGTGCCTACGCAATAGGTAATGAGTCGATGGTCGCTGGTGCTCACGTCAGGACAAACTCGCCAGCTCGAAATCCGTGCGCTCCTGGTGGCTAGCGTCAAATCTATATTCGACTCACCGTTCGGACCGCTGAACGTGTACGGTTGGCCCTCCACGTTATGAACGGTGAGTCCCCAACTAGCGATAAAGCTCTCATGAGCTGTGCGCCGATATTCGGCCTCGTTGCCGCGTCCAGTATAGTGGCGAGGCGCGCTATGCTACATTGGCGAGTGGGTATTTGAGTCCACTGCAACTACGATCCTTTGGCCCCCCAGGGCCGACAGTACTCGCTCCAGGTGATGCAGATGTGGGTCAATGGCGTCACTATACTGGAAGTATGCTGAGACTAAATATACATCCATCCGCGCCACATGCGCCACTAGGCAGTGCTCCGTGCTTAGGTGCTCTAGTACCGCACACGCCATGTCCCGGCGGTGCATGTACAGACCCGCCTTTGGTGCCGGCCCGCAGTGGGTGATAAACTGGGCCCTGGAATATTGTTCTTGTACAAGAACAACATCCAGGCCCAGCCCGCGGGCCAGCGCGGGGAGCTCCTTGGTCGCTACCTCAGACCCGGCGAGGTTGAGCTGCCCAATACTATTTGATGGTGTACTATCCATAATTAGTCATGGACGGCTCACGTTGCTCCGCATGCAGGCGCGCTGGGCAGTCACGTGCCGCAGTGACGTGGCTCGTGTGCTCCTTCCTGCCAAATCGCTTGCAAGTCGCACAGCAGATGTTCTCCGACTTGCACTCCGCCGCCCGGTGACTAGTTGCACCGAACCTGCCGCACGTGACTTCAGTAGCGCGGCAATATCGCTCTGGGTGGCTGTATTGCTTGCACTTGTTACAACACGTAACAGCCAGCCAGTCGGTCACCTCGATTGCGTCCCACCCTATAAATATTCTGTTCTTCGCCATCAGGGCTTCCCGGAACTTCGGTGACGCGTGGAAGATTACCGCCGTGGATCGACCCCCTTGCCTGGTCTTCTTGAATGCGCCTTTTAGCTGATCCTTTATAGTACTCAGAGGCCAGTCCGGGTTGTCCGCGAAATTCTGCTCGTGCAGCTTCTCAATCACTAATTCGAATGACGGGGTCCCCTCCAGATTGGGGAAACAGATTAGGGGGCGCCTTTGATTGGGCTCCGTCACACGCAATGTGGTCGGGACCGCTCCCTTCAGCCGCTCCGCCGAACTCTTGCTAGTGGTCTGCACCACCACGCCCGCGTTGCCAACACGCCGCACCTTCGACACCTGCAAGTGTAGCGCCGTAGGATCCACCGCCTTCTTTAATTCGGCCTTAGTGTCGTCCGCTGTCTTGAGGTCGACGTTTTCTGCCGCCGGATAAATGGCCAACACTGGCCCGCCCTGCACCGGCATCGGCACAGCTTCAGCCCGCCGCGGCAGTTTCAGGGCCGCCGCAAACGATATTGCAGGTGCCGGCGCCGCGGGGGCAGCGACACCTCCGCCCACACAGGCAGCCAGCGCCAGTTCCAGTGAGGCGCACTTCAGTTTTGCTGCCGTGATGTCATGTTGCGCCTCCGCCAGGCGTAGCTCCAGAGTCGCGACGACTGCGAGTACGTCTTGGCTATGCGCCGAAATAGTGCACTTGTCATGCACGTTTAGTTTATTCGCCGTGTTAGCTATTTGCGCTATCCCTTTTAACGACGTATGCACCCTATCAAGCAGCGCCACCTTGCTGAGCGCCTCTAGCCCAGTACCAGCTGTCTGCATGGGCACCGCTGGCGGCACAATCTGCCATGCTGCCACGGGTGCTTGGGCCCTCGTCCCTGCCGATGCCGAACTGGTATCGATCATGGTGAGGATGCCACCCACTGGTGGCACCTCCCTACGCGCCGAGGCACGCACACGGCGCCTCACTGCCTCCTGGACCTCCTCAGGAGACCCCAGAGGCCGCTTGCTCGTCCCGGCGGTTATTGACTCCGCTTGTCCTTGTTCAATGCCACTAGGCGTGGCCGGAATTGGCGCCGAACTAAACCCACTGGGTGGAGTCCGCGCAAGCGACTGGCGCGGCGTGAATCCACCCATCTCCACGAGAATATCCATCTCTTGCGCCTTTTCCATGATAGCGTCCGCTATCAGTTCCTGCTCGCGGGCGCGAGCCGGATCATCAGCCATGCTGGCCAGCCGGTTCGTGAGGTACACAATGTAAAACACAAAGGACTTACCCCACTCTAGTTCAAACCGTGTAGCAATAATAGCACTCAACACTATAATTAGCACTAAGCACTTAAAATAATCCAAATACAAACACAAAAATAGTCACACAAAATAGCGTCTAGTCGCAAAGGAATGTGTCACTGAGCACAAGCACAAAATGGCCGCCGCGGCACGCGGCCGCCGCGCGGAGCGGGCAAGGCGGAGCCTCGCTCTCGCTCGCACTAGCGGGCTACGCAACGCGTGCGACAAGGAGGGGCCGATGCAACGGCACAAACACTCCCACTTCGTATAGGCTTCGGAGTAGCGGGGCGCGCGCGAGAGCACACGTCCGTCCTCGACGAGAGCCGACGACGAAGTCCCTGAACATGACCCTCCACCAACCCATGGCCCCACTGACCTTCCGGTCATACGGGCCGAATCGCGGGAGATGCGCGCGGTATTGCTCTTTGGCTCTGTCCACCGCGCGCAATTCTTGACTCCCTACATGTTATTTCTTCTCCCGTGTCCCTGGCGTCATTCTCCCCTTTCTGGGGCAGACAATACGCGTGACAGTCTTCGTCGTCAGGCTGCTCTACGTCTAGCGACTTCACGCCTATTCCTTATTTCAAACCAGCCGTGCGCAAACTTCCGCAACCTCGCGAATTTCGCCGGGGCACTCACCAGATCGCCGTAGTATATCGGGCCCTCCTCATCACGTACGATTCCATCCATCATCTCACACCGCATCTCCTCATACAGGGGGCAGACCCACAACACATGATGCAGGTCCTCCTCTTTCTGGCCACACTCACACATACTATCCTCAGTCAAACGCATCTCATACAGTCTCTTCCTGAAGCACCCGTGCCCCGTGAGAATCTGGGACGTCTGGTGGTCTGGCTCCACCCACCGCGCCCGCAGTCGTACAGCTATATCGGGAAAGAACCGATACAGCTCTCTTCCTTTCTCTTCATTCTCCCATCTAGCCTGCCATACCTGGACCGCTTCGTCCCACAGTTCGCGCTTCCGTCTGCTCAACTGCCCGGTTGCGGACTGGGGCTCCTCATCCAACTTGCCAGCACGGATCACCTCTAGGTCTGCGGGTGGTAAAGCTGCCAATACTGCAAGCGCTGCCGATACGCTTTGGTTACCAGTATTAAGCTAGACCGCTGAGATCTGAGTAACGCGCTACGGACCGTGTGGAGTGTCGCACGCCTGTACCAGCTGGCCGCAGCATACGTTATCGTGGCTACGTATGTGCCCCTGTAGAGGATGCGCAGACCGGGATATCGAATGCCCCAGGAAGATGCCGACACTCTAGACATCTTCCCGAAGCACTTGGCCGCGCGCTCCCCTATCGACACCGCACGCTGCACAAATGATAAACTGCTGTCGATCACAACGCCGAGCACTGTGCAGGACGCCACGCCCCTGACCGGCTGATCGGCTAGCCTAATCACCGGGGGCCGCTGGAGCTTTCCTCTGATCGTCATGGAAGCTGACTTACTAGACGAGAACTCCAGCCTATTACGGGCACCCCAGGACACGACCAGATCTAGGGTCACTCTAGCTGCCTGCTCGATCTGAGCCCTGGACTGGGCCTCAATCAGGATCGTGACGTCATCTGCATATGCTACCATCCGCACCCCCATTGGCAGAGGCAACCGCAACAGATCATCAATAAGAAGGTTCCACAGAGTGGGAACAAGCACCGAACCTTGGGGGCAACCCATTGTGGACACCTTCCATTCCACCCGGTCCCCCACAAACAAACCAACCCGGCGATCGGTGAAGTACCCCGCCAACATCCTAAAGACATTGGCCGGGCAACCACCCCGCTTCACCTTGGTCATGATCATGGGCCACCAGGCATTATCGAAGGCGCCGGAGATATCCAAAAAGATTGCTTGAACGTACTTCGATGTCGATTCTTTAGCAGTGCTTATAATTTCATTTAGCGCCGTTACAGTGGACTTGCCCGGAGTAAATCCATGCTGACTCGCGGAGATCTGATTTCCGATCATCGGTGCACACTTTAGTATAACGCGTTCCAGGACTTTGCCAAGCACAGGCAGGAGCGTGATCGGACGGTACGCCTTAGGGTCGGTTAACGGTTTGTCATTACCTTTCGGTAAGCCAAGCAAGCGGCCCTCCTTCCATACGTCCGGAAACACGCCCTCCTCAACACACTTAGCATACACTGCAGTTACTTCCGCAGAAGCTACTGCCCACACATGCTTAACAATCCTTGCGCTTACACCATCTATTCCCGGCGCGGTATTCTGGAGACTAGCCACAATCCGCCCGACATCCTCACGCGGCAGAGGCGGCGCAGCCCGGCCCGCCGGGATGAATGAGGCCACAACGCGCACTTGCTTATGGTAAGCAGTGTCTAGACACATCGTCGTCCGGGCATAAAGCCTGTAGAAGGCTGGTCATGGCCTCATCCACCGTTCCAGCGAATCCCGTCAAAAGTTTGGTACCATTAATAACATTTGGCGCAGGTCGCAATGTCCCGACCGCTGCCCTGTACGCCAGGCCCCACGGGTCCTGGTTGCCAGTGTCGGCCATTCGCTTAAAGTGGTCGGACTCCACCTCCTCCATCGCCTTTCGATACCTTGCTCGCACACCATGAAACTCCTCTCGCAAAATCTCCTCTCTTCTACCCCCACCCTCTCTCGAGCCATTTTCGCCTCGCCTTGCAGTGTAGCCTCCTGAGCTTGTCCAGCTCAGGATTCCACCATTCATACCTGTTATCCGTTGCAGGTTCGTTCACTCCTAAACACTGGCGCGCCGTTCGTTCTATAATGCTCGTAAATTCCTTACAGACAACGGACGCAGGCTTTTCAAAGTCCAGTCTTCCCATTCACGCATGAATCGTATCGCGGAAACGGGCCCAAGACACCCCGCGATCCCGAAAGCGCACCGGCTCTGCTGTGAGGGTGGCGCTCTGGGGTGATCGACTATTCATTGGCGCCCCCACTTTTCTTCTTCTTCTGCTACTACCCAGCGTCAAGTCAATGTTGGACTCGCCATTCGGGCCACTAAATGTAAATGGTTGGCCTTCAGTGTTATGAATGGTGAGTCGATGGCTGGCTATGAAGCCCTCAAGCGCTCCGCGCCTGTGGTCTGCTTCCCAGCCACGGCCGGTGTAGTGCCGTGTAGCACTGTACCACATCGGTGAGTGAGTGTTGCCGTCCATCCCAATTATAATTTTCCGGCCCTTCAGTGTCGACATCACTAATTCTAGATGGTTCAGATGCTGGTCTATGGGGTCACTGAACTGGAAGTACGCAGACACCACGTACAGATCCAAATCGGCAATATGCGCCACCAGACAATGCTCCGTGCTCAAATGATGGAGCACGGCACACACCATATCCCGCCGGTGAATATACAGCCCTGCCTTTGGAGTTGACCCACAGTGGATCACAAACTCGGCCCTGGAATACTGTTCTTGGACAAGAACAGCATCCAGGCCCAGCCCGCGGGCCAAGAAACAGCTGATCCGGCGAGATTGAGCTGTCCAATTACCACTTGATCGTGCTTATCCATACTTGGTCATTGACATCTCTCTCTGCTCCGCGTGTAGCCGTGCTGGGCAGTCCGGTGACATCGTGTGGTGCTCGGCGTAGTTTTTCTTCCCAAACTTTTTGCACGTGGCACAGCACCTTGACTCCGACTTGCAATCCGCATATCTATGGCCTGATTGGCCGCACCTGCTGCAAATAACTTCTGCTGACCGGCACTATTTGTCGGGATGGCCGTACTGCTGGCATTTATTGCAGCAGGTGACCGCCAGCCAGTCCGTGACCTCCATTGCATCCCATCCTATATATACGCGTGACTTGGCCATAAGCGACTCCCGCATTTTGGGTGCCGCATAGAACACCATCGCTGAGGCTGTTCCGTTGCGCCTCGTTTTCTTGAAGGCACCCTTCAGCTGCGCTTTTATTTGTGACATTGGCCACTCTGCATCATCCGCATAATTTTGCTCATGGAGCTTTTCTACTACCTCATCATATGAGGGGTTGCCCTCGACATTCGGGAAGCATACCAGGGGGCGCCTCTGGCTTGGTTCTGTCACGCGCAGCGTGGGTGGAACAGCACCCTTAAGTTTTTCCGCGGAACTTTTGTCTGTCGTTTGCACCACTACTCCGGCATTGCCGACCTTGCGCACCTTAGTTATCTGCAAGTTGAGCGCTGTGGGATTTACCGCCTTTTTCAATTCTGCTTTGGTATCATCCGCAGTCTTGAGTAGTTCCTCCCCCTCCCTAGTTGGGTAAATGGCGAGCACTGGACCGCCGGGTGCCGGCATTGCCAATGGCTCCGCTCGTTTGGGCAGTTTCAGGGCCGCAGCAAACGTTATCGGCGGAGCTGATGCGTATGAAGCGCTGTTTCCGCCGTCTCGAGCCGCAATCTCCAACTCCTTTGATGCGCAACGTAACTTGACAGCAGTAACCTCATGCTGCGCCTCCGCTAACTGTAACTCCAACATCGCCACCGCCGCAAGTACTTCCTGGCTGTGCCCCGCAATACTGGTCTTGTCGCTCACGTTAAGTTTATTGGAGGCATTCGCCACCTGCGCTATGCCTTTAAGCGAGGCGTGGACGCGCTCGAGCAGCGCCACCTTGCTCATAGCGTCAAGCCCGACCGCTGGCACCGACGCCATCGGCGACTCCATTTGCGGTGTCGCCGCAGGTACCGGTGCCCTTGTTTTCGCTGGTGCAGCACCAGTAGGTTCCCCAGTGAGAATGCCGCCCACCGGCGGCATTTCTCTGCGCGCCGAAGCACGCACACATCGCCTTACCGCCTCTTGCACCTCTTCAGGCGATCCAAGCGGGCGTTTGCCCGTCGCCGCCCCCGCCGCCGCGCTCGGCTGCTCCGGCTGCCCTTGGCTTGAGCCACTAGGCGTGGCAAGCACCGGCGCCGGGCTAAACCCGCTGGGCGGGGTGCGCGCAAGCGACTGGCGTCGCGCAAAGCCACCCATCTCTGCCAGTGCATCTAACTCCTGCTGCTTTTCTGCCATTGCCGCTTCAATGAGCTGTTGCTCACGGATGCGAGCTTCGTCCTCAGCCATCCTGGCGAGACCGCCAGATAGCACCCCAAAATCCTACTATATAATTTTAATTGTACAATATTTCTCACTGGCAACACCACCACTGCCGTCAAAGTTCCACTCACCCGTCAATGACAGGTGACAAATGTCAGGCTGCCGTCAGCCTCAACTGACAGATATAAAAAGTGAGCGAGACAACAATATATTTTATCCCATTCAGCTGCCGGTTGGTGTAGTAAGAAACAACACACACACCGAAAAAGTAACGCTGATTGGACTCACAGAGTTCCCATACAGCACAAACACATGCAACAAGTGTCACTATCACAACGTGTCACCAACACGCACACATAGAAATAGTAAAAGTAATTGGACTCACCGAGTTCCTTGACAGGCAACACAAACAACAACACAAGTGTCACTGTCACTATAGCGTCAATTCCGCAGCTGTCTCCCTCTTACCCATACAGTTGGCCAATATGGCCGCTGCCCCTTACGGGCTATACCCCGCGAGTGAGCAGGAGCCACCGAGGACCGCTGCGCAGCAACTTCACGCGAGGCGTGCTCCTTCCCGCTCTTCGTGGTACAATTTCCAAAATGGTCGCGGCCTCTTACGGAACACACCGCGCGAGTGACGAGGAGGTACCGATATTCGCCACACTGCACTCGCCGACAACTTCACGACGGTACGGAGTAATCGAGCGCACGCACTGAAACACGTCCGTCCCCTGCGAGAGCTGGCGACGAAGTCCCTGAACATGACCCTCCACCAACCCATGGCCCCACCGACCGTCCGGTCATATGGGCCGAATCGCGGGAGATGCGCGCGGTATTGCTGTGTGGCTCTGTCCACCACGCGCAATTCTTGACTCCCTATGCGCAGACCGCGAAATCGAATGCCCCAGGAAGATGCCGACACTCGAGACATCTTTCCAAAGCATTTGGCCGCGCGCTCCCCCATCGACACCGCATGCTGCGCAAAAGACAACGTGCTGTCCATTACCACGCCTAGCACCGTGCACGATGTGACGCTCCTAATAGACTTATCCTTTAATTTAATCACTGGGGGCCGCTGGAACCTTCCCCTGACTGTCATAGTTACCGACTTGTCAGGCGAAAACTCCAGCCTATTACGGGCACCCCAGGATACAACCATATCCAAACTCTCCCTGGCTACTCTCTCGATGTAGGCCCTGGACTCGGCCTCAATCAGGATCGTCACATCGTCCGCGTACGCCACCATCCTTATCCCCGTTGGCAATGGCAATCGCAGCAGGTCATCCATTAATAGGTTCCATAGAGTGGGACCAAGCACCGATCCTTGGGGACAACCCATAGTTGACACCTTCCATTCCACCTGGTCCCCAACAAATAGACCAACCCGGCGAGCAGGCCCTTCAGCGTTGTTAGGACCCTGTCCAGATGGTGTAGGTGCGGCTCTATATTATCGCTGTATTGAAAGTATGCGGAGACAAGATAGACGTCGTACGATCCAATATGCGCCACCAGACAGTGCTCCGAGCTTAAATGATGCAGCACTGCGCATGCAATATCTCGACGGTGTAGATAGAGGCCCGCCTTCGGCACCTCCCCGCACTGGGTAATGTACTGGGCCCTGGTGTACTGTTCTTGGACAAGAACAACGTCCAGGCCCAGCTCCCGGGCCAGTGCAGGCAGCTCCTTGGTGGCGAGCGCTGAGCCGGCGAGATTAAGCTGCCCTATGACGACCTTGCTTGACCTATCCATACTTCGTCATTGAGAGCTCTCGCTGTTCGGCATGGAGGCGAGCCGGGCAATCACGGGACGCAGTGCTGTGTCCGGCGAACTCGGTCCTCCCAAACTTCTTGCAAGTGGCGCAACACGACGTCTCCGCTGTACACGCCGTCGAACGATGACCCGCCCCGCCGCACCTACCGCAGGTGACGCTCTCCGACCGACAATATTTTTCCGGGTGGCCGTATTGTTGGCATTTATTACAACAGGTCACCGATACCTCTATGGCTTCCCAACCGACGTAAATCCGCTCTCGGGCCATGAGCGCCCCACGCATCCTCGGCGTCGCTGAGAATATTAGTGACGCGTATTTGCCACCCGGTCGTGACCTTTTAAAAGCTCCCTGGAGGTTCTCCTTTATCCTGTCCAGGGGCCACTCTTCATTGGTCGCGAAGTTCTGTTCATAGATCTTCGCGATCACAGCTTCATATGTCAGGTCCTTGTCCAGGCCTCGAAAGCACACCAGGGGGCGCCGTTGGCTGGGCTCCGTCACGCGCAACGTAACCGGAACCGCTTCCTTTAGCTTGTCCGCTGACGACTTATTTGTTGTCTGGACCACCACGCCCGCATTACCGACCTTCCTCACTTTGTCGACCTGGAGGTTCAGGGCCGTGGGGTCGACGGTCTTCTTTAATTCAGCCTTCGTGTCTTCCGCGGTTTTGAGCTCTGTGTTTTCACCTGCTGGATATATCGCAAGGACCGGTCCAGTAGGCGGCGGCATCTGCAATGGCTCCGTCCTCCTCGGCAGCTTCAGCGCCGCCGCAAAGCTTATAGGAGGAGGCACCGGCGCGACCACTGAGGCAGGCACTCCCGCCTCGCGCGATGCCATCTCCAACTCCATTGAAGCGCATTTCAACTTCACTATCGTAATGTCGTGCTCCGCCGCTGCCAAACGTAGCTCCAGGGCCGCAACAACTGTGATTATATCCTGGGCATGTCCTGAAACCGTAGCCTTGTCCGAGAGGTTCAGCTTATTGGCGGCATTGGTGACCTGCGAGATACCGTTGAGCGACAAGTGCACCTGCTCCAGCATCGCCACCTTGGACATACCGTCTACGCCAGATTGCTTCGCATCCGCCGGCGACGCAGCCGGCGCCACCTCTGGTGGCGGCACCGGCGCGGCCGGCGACGCCGTCCGCGAGGCCGCCGCAGGGCCTTCGCTCTTGCTGACCCCGCACTGGTGTCTATTGCTGTGAGAATGCCACCCACTGGTGGCGTCTCCCTGCGCACCGAGGAACGCATGCGACGCCGCAACGCCTCCTGCACCTCTTCCGGGGATCCCAGCGGGCGCTTGCCCGCCGCCATAGCCATCGGATCCTGATGACTCGTACCACTGGGCGTCGGCGAACTCGGTGCCGGGCTAGACCCACCAGGCGGAGTCCGCGCCAGCGATTTCCGCGGCGCAAATCCACCCATCTCCACTAACACCTCCATCTCTTCAGCCCGCATAATTATCGCCTCCTCAATGAGCTCTTGCTCGCGAGCGCGAACCGGGTCTTGGGCCATGCCGGCGTGAACGCCGGGCTGGCCGGTTCGTGTACTTCACTATTGCAACAATAAAATAGTAATATCTACTCACCCAAGGTCCTGGTAGAATTACCTGTGTCAATATCACAACGTACACAGCAGAAAACAAAATAATACGCTACACAAAATAACACTATAGGCGTCAGATCGCAAAAACTCAAACAAAACTAAACAAAGAAATAGCGTTCACTCGCAATGTCCACGAGCACGATCACACAATATGGCCGCCGCGACACGCGGGGCGGGCAAGACGGAGCCGAGCTCCTGTCTCGCTCTCGCTCACACTAACGGGCGACACAACGAGTGCGACAGGGAGGGTCCGATGCAACGGAACAAACACTCCAACTTCGTTACGACTCCGGAGTAGCGGGGCGCGCGCGAGTGCACACGTCCGTCCTCGACGCGAGCCGGCGACGAAGTCCCTGAACATGACCCTCCGCCAACCCATGGCCCCACCGACCGTCCGGTCATACGGGCCGAATCGCGGGAGATACGCGCGGTACTGCTCGTAGGCTCTGTCCACCACGCGCACTGCTTGATTCCCTACAAATTCTGATCTATTCCTGTGTCCCATTTTGCATTCTCCCCTTTCTGGGGCTGACACTACATTTACAGCTTCGTCGTCGCCTGAACCACTAGCCATTCTCCGCGCTGCTTCTGACTAGGTGCCATTCGTGCGCAAACCTCCTAAGCCGCTGAAAATTCGCCGATGAACTTACGAGATCGCCGTAATATATTGGACCCTCCTCATCGCGTACTATACCATTCATCATCTCTCTTCTCATCACCTCATACAGCGGACAGACCCACAACACGTGGTGCAAGTCCTCATCTTCCATACCGCACTCACACATACTGTCCTCTACCAGTCGCATCTCATTCAGCCGCTTCCTAAAACACCCATGCCCCGTTAGGATCTGGGACGTCTGATGGTCAGGCTCCACCCAATGCGCTCGCAACCGTTCAGCTATGTCCGGAAAGAACCGGTATAGCTCCCTTCCTTTCTCCTCATCATCCCACCGAGCCTGCCACGCCTGGATCGCCTCCTCCCACAGCTCGCGTTTCCGCCTGCTCAACTGTCCGGCCGCGGCCTGGCGCTCCTCATCTAACTTACCGACACGGATCACCTCCAGATCTGCTGGTGGTAAGGCAGCCAATACTGCAAGCGCAGCCGTGCTGGTCGACCGATACGCTTTGGTCAACAGTATTAGACTAGACCGTTGCGATCTAAGCAACGCGCTCCGGACCACTTTTTTTACATGGAGTGTCGCACGCCTATACCAGCTGGCCGCAGCATACGTTATCGTGGCTACGTAAGTGCCCCTATAAAGGATGCGCAGACCGCGATATCGAATGCCCCAGGAAGATGCCGACACTCTAGACATCTTACCGAAGCACTTGGCCGAAGTCCCTGAACATAACCCACCAACCACCCATGGCCCCACCGACCTTCCGGTCATACGGGCCGAATCGCGGGAGATGCGCGTGGCATTGCTCTTTGGCTCTGTCCACCACGCGCAATTCTTGACTCCCTACAAGTTATTTAATCTGTTCCTTATGTCCCTTGAGCACTCTCCCCTTTCTGGGGCAGACAATATAATAACGGCTTCGTCGTCGGATGCTTCCATTACACTCGTTCCGCTGCGCTCCTTATCGCGTGCCAATCATGCGCGAATCTCCGCAGCCTCCGGAAGTTTGCCGATGTGCTTACGAGGTCCGCGTAATACATCGGGCCCTCCTCTGTGCGCTCAATACCATCCATCATCTGTCGCCGCAGTTCCTCATACATGGGACAGACCCACAATACATGGTGCAGGTCCTCATCTTCCATACCACACTCACACATGCTATCCTCAACCAAACGCATATCATACAGCCTTTTCTTAAAACATCCATGCCCCGTGAGGATCTGGGACGTCTGGTAGTCAGGTTCAACCCACTGCGCTTTCAGCCGCACCGCTATATCGGGAAAGTACCGATATAGCTCCCTGCCTTTCTCCTCACAGTCCCACCGAGCCTGCCACGCTAGGATCGCCTCCTCCCACAGTTCGCGTTTCCGCCTGCTCAACTGTCCGGTCGCGGTCTGGCGCTCCTCATCTAACCTGCCAGCACGAATCATTTCCAGGTCTGCGGGTGGTAAAGCTGCCAATACTGCAAGCGCAGCCGTGCTGGTCGACCGATACGCTTTGGTCACCAGTATTAAGCTAGACCGCTGGGATCTAAGTAACGCGCTGCGGACCACATGGAGTGTCGCGCGCCTATACCAGCAGGCCGCAGCATACGTTATCGTGGCTACGTAAGTGCCCCTGTAGAGGATGCGCAGACCGCGGTATCGAATGCCCCAGGAAGATGCCGACACTCTAGACATCTTGCCGAAGCACTTGGCCGCGCGCTCCCCCACCGACACCGCATGCTGCGCAAAAGACAAACTGCTATCCAATACTACGCCGAGCACCGTGCACGACGTGACGCTCCTAACCGGTCTATCCGCTAGTTTAATCACTGGGGGCCGCTGGAGTCTCCCCCTGACTGTCATAGTTAGCGACTTGTCGGGCGAGAACTCCAGCCTATTCCGGGCACCCCAGGATAATGCCAGTTCCAAGCTTTGTTTGGCGAGTGTTTCAATCTGGGCCCTTGATTGGGCTTCTATAAGGATCGTCACGTCGTCCGCGTATGCTACCATCCGTACCCCCTGTGGCAGTGGTAATCGTAACAGATCGTCCATTAACAGGTTCCACAATGAGGGACCAAGCACTGAGCCCTGCGGGCAACCCATGGTAGACACCTTCCATTCCACCTGGTCACCCACGAACAGACCAACCCGGCGAGCAGTGAAGTACCCCACCAACATCCTATAGATGTTGGCCGGGCAGCCGCCCCGCTTCGCCTTGGTCAGAATCATGGGCCACCAGGCATGATCGAAGGCGCCGGAGATATCGAGGAAGATTGCCTGAACGTATTTTGATGATGATTCCTTTGCAGTGCTTATGACTTCATTCAGCGCCGTTACAGTGGACTTGCCTGGGGAAAATCCGTGCTGACTGGCAGAGATCTGGTTGCTGATCGTGGGCGCGCGCTGTAGCATTACGCGCTCTAAGATTTTTCCAAGCACGGGCAGGAGCGTGATCGGACGGTACGCCTTCGGGTCGGTTAGTTGCTTGTCATTACCCTTAGGTAAGACAAGCAGACGACCCTCCTTCCACACGTCCGGAAACACTCCCTTCTCCACGCACGTTGCATACACCGCGGTCACCTCCGCAGAGGCAACCGCCCAGACACGCTTAACGATTCTTGCGCTCACTCCATCCAATCCAGGCGCCGTGTTTTGAAGGCTGGCCACGATCCGCCCGACATCCGCTCGGGGCAGAGGCGGCGCAGCCCGACTCGTGGGCGCAATCGAGGCTATGACTCGCACTTGCCTGTGGTAAGGCGTGTCTACCGACGCATTATCGTCCGGGCACAGAGCCCCTAATACGCTCGTCATTGACTCAGCCACCGTTTCAGAATAACCAGAGATCAGCTGCACACCATTTATTACATTTGAGGGCGGCCTCGTTTTGCCTGTGGCAGCTCTATATGCAAGGCCCCGGGGGTCCTGATTTCCGGTCTCCGCTGTCTTCCTAAAGAAGTCTGTCTCCGCCGCCTCCATCGCCTTTCGGTATCTCGCACGCACGCTATGAAATTCCGCACGCACAACCTCTTTCCTTCTGCCCCCGTTCCTCCTCGTACATTGCCACTTACGCCTCGCCTTACAATGTAGCTTCCTGAGCCTATCCAGCTCAGGATTCCACCATTCATACTGATTGTCCTTCGCGGGCCCTTTCGCTCCCAGGCACTGACGCGCCGTTCGCACTACAATATCCGTGAACTCCTCACAAACAAAGGACGCTGGTCTGTTCAGATTCAGCCCTTCCATTCGTACCTGTATGGTGTCACAGAATCGGTCCCAACGCACCCCGCGATCCCTAAAGCGCATCGGCTCCTTATTAGAACTATCGCTCTGAATCGGTGCGCGAGTGTTAATTTGCGCTCCCACGCAGAAAGTGATAAGCCGGTGGTCGCTTGCGCTGACGTCCGGTCGCACACACCAGTTCGCGACATGTACACTCCTCGTTGCCAGCGTGAGGTCGATGTTGGACTCACCGTTCGGGCCACTGAAGGTGAATGGTTGGCCCTCCAAGTTATGAACGGTGAGCTGCCAGCAGGTGATGAAGCCCTCCAGTGATGCGCGCCGATAATCCGCGTCGTGGCCTCGTCCAGTGTAGTGCCGCGGGGCACTGTGCCACAGTGGCGAGTGCGTGTTGCAGTCCACGGCGATCAGCACCCTGCGTCCACGCAGTGCCTCCAGTACGCGCTCCAGGTGGCATAAGTGAGGATCAATAGCATCGCTGTATTGGAAGTACGCCGATATGAGATATAGATTGCTCGCAGCTAAGTGCGCCACTAGGCAGTGCTCGGTACTCAGCTGGTCTAACACTGCACAAGTAATGTCCTGCCGGTGTATATATAAGCCCGCCTTAGGCGCAGGCCCGCAGTTGATGATGAACTGGGCCCTGGAATATTGTTCTTGTACAAGAACAACATCCAGGCCCAGCCCGCGAGCCAGCGCGGGCAGCTCCTTCGTTGCGAGCTCAGAGCCTGCGAGATTGAGCTTTCCGATATTTAGGAAGGGTGTATTATCCATAATTAGTTCTCGACAGCTCCCTTTGCTCCGCGTGCACTCGTGCCGGACAGTCCCGCGCAGCCGTGATGTGCGTTGTATGCTCCTTTCGGCCGAACTTTTTACACGTCGCGCAGCAGGTAATATCGGACTTGCAGTCTGCGCCGCGATGTCCCGAGCCGCCGCATCTGCTGCAGGTGAGCTCGCTAGCTCTGCAGTACCGTTCGGGGTGGCCGTACTGTTGGCACTTATTGCAACAGGTAACGTGTACGGTGAAACCGTACAATAATGCCGAATAGGCGATTTACACTAACGATGCACGCCCGGTATCAGTGCAATCAGTACTCAATTAGCGGTCATCGCGCGTGCTCCCTCGCTCCTTTGTTTTTACCCTTTGGTCAATTTATTAAATCTATTAGTTTTTACGTAAAGCAGCAGTATTATTTATTCTAATCCTCGTAGAGTTAACATGGTCCTTCTAGCCATCAGGCGGGACCTCGCGAGTTTTTAGATATCGTTTCCCGGTGGAGCGACGTGTATTTTAAAAATTAGTGAGAACTCGTCAATGAATCAGCACTTTGGAATGCAGTGTTAAAATTCTGTGAACAGTGGACATAGTGTAACATTAGCAAAGCGTTCAGGACTCAAACCCTAGCAGCAAGAGGGTGAAGTTCAGAACATTTTTTCACTAGCAGCACTGGAAAATCAGCGCCTTAGGCACGAGGCAATCAGCGTCTCGATAGCAGCACAGCAGTATCTGTGTATATAGCAGCAGCAGAGCAGCGGACATCCGTGTCCATTTTAACGAGACTTCGGTAACCGGATCTGGACTCAGCAGGAACCAGATCGCGGAATTAGCAGTAGCAGCAGCTAAACAGCAAACAGCAGACGGTCGAGAGCCAGTGTTGTACAAGTAAGATCTTTCCTTTTTATTTTTTTATTACGTAACTAGCAGCATAATGGAAGATCTATACTATCAACAAGGCCAGCTCAGCGATTGCATCAGAAAAATACCGATCAACATATTAAAAGACAGCGCCGAAAGGAAAACTGACGATTATTTTAAGAGACGGTTAGAGTTGTTGGAAAACTATTGGGCGGATTTTGAGTCAAATCATAAAGCTATCTGTCAAATAGGGGACAAGAAACATACGTACTTTGAAAATTCCGAACACGAAAAAGCTAGCAAATTCTACACAGCAGCCAAGACTCTAATTAGTGAGCAATGTCAGAAGTTGGCAGGCAAGCAAATGCCTTCCAAATTTATCAAGAGTACTCAAGCGATACTAGAGGAGCAACAAGAAGTAGAACAAAAAGCAGGACCATCGGGTATTGAGCAGCAAACAAAATCAAGCGTTCTACGAGAAATGGAGTCAAGAGGCTCTACCAGCAAACTAGACGATATGATACGTAAACAAGCAGCGAACTTTAAAGCATTTAAGCGGTCAGCAGGGTTTGTCAATCTGGACTCCATGTCAGAAAAGTGGGAGATGGAGGACGCTTTAAAGACGTTAGATTCTCGCTGGTCACAAATTGACTCCCTTCACTGGGAGATCGATAGCGAGTTGGGTAAAGAAGATGAAGAATACGAAGCCGTTTATTCACAGCATGAGCGATCATATATACATTTGAAGAAAATGATCAATAAAAAGCTTTGGAGTGTATCCCACAGAGAATACTCCACACCAAAAATGGATATACCAGTATTTACCGGCAGTTACCAGCACTGGATATCATTTAAAGACCTCTTCACCGAAGCGATTCATAACAACCCTACACTATCGCATGCACAAAAAATGCAATTTTTAAAGGGAAAGGTAAGAGGCGAAGCCGAGAGACTCATCCAGCATCTTCCCATAAGTTCCGATAACTATAACACGTGTTGGGAAATCCTAAATCATAGGTATAACAACAAAAAGCTTATCTTTACTTCTATCATGAATACTTTATTAGGGCTACCTAGTACGCAGCAACAAACATTGAGCCATATTAAAAAGGTACATGACGTAGCTCTAGAAAGCTTACATGCTATACGGAATTTAGGGATTGATATAAGCACATGGGATCCTCTTCTCGTGCATTTATTGACACAAAAGCTTGATAGCGAAACCTACGGGGATTATATCGATTCTCTGAAAAATTCAAGAGAGCTACCGGTCTTGCAAGAGTTTTTAGATTACTTAGAGGCTAAGTTTACAAGCTTAGAATCGTCCCGCAGGAAGCAAGACCAAGGGACATCAAAATCGAACTCGTCCAGCGATTTTTCTGAAAATCAAAAAGCCATGCGATCTAATCATAATTTTATCAATAAATTCAAAGAGCCTCAAACATTTTCTAAGGCTTTACACGTGTCTACAACAAAATGCCAATTTTGCGGTCACCAGCATGCCCTGTTTAATTGCATAAAATTTATAAAGTTGCCCAATGAAGCTAAATTAAATACAGTGTCGCAATGGAATTTATGCAAAAATTGCTTATTTGATCATAATGGCCAGCATTGCATTTCGGTAAGGCGATGCCGCAAATGCGCAGGAAATCACCACTCCATTTTACATGACGCTTGCTCAAAACATAATATATCGCAATCGAATACTGCACCTATAATAACAAATGACGTAAATCCTACAGAAAAACAAGCGGCAATTACAGCGCATACCTCGCAAGATAATCTTGGTATCAATGAAGTACTGTTGGCTACTGCCTTGGTTAAAGTAAAAGCCTTAGATGGGTCCTATCACGTTTTACGGGCTCTGATAGATCCAGGATCACAGGTGTCGATCATACGAGAGAGTGCAGCAAAGAAATTAGGTTTGCCAAGATCGAAATATAATGGATTGATATTTGGTGTAGGAGAAATCGAAAGCAATTGTAAGGGCATGATCACACTGAATTGTACCTCTACTTATAATGATTTTTCATTTACTACCAACGTATTAATTATGAATAACTTACTGAAGGACGTTCCTAGCAAATCATTCGATAGATCAAAGTGGTCTTACATAGAAAATCTCAAATTAGCTGACCCATATTTTAATTCTAAGCGTCCCGTAGATCTCTTACTAAATGCTCAAGTTAACGGCTTGATATTATTAGGAGGACTCATTAAGGGAGAGAGCTTATCTCAACCAGTATTGCAAGAAACGCAGCTGGGTTGGATAATAAACGGCGGTGGTGAAATGTCGTCATTACAATGTAACGTTGTTCTGAATAATATCGAAGATATTCAGCGAAAAATCACAATTATCATCGGAAGATCAAGAGTGCGTCGACTTTTATTTATCAACGACAACGCGTCGACAAGATGGGCGGTACGAGGTAAAATTACCTTTAAAACCTGAAATTAACGAGAAACTTGGCTCATCAAAGCGTAAATTTAGCAAAGACCCAATTTTAGCCGATCAATATAAAGCGTTCATCAGTGAGTACATAGCCTTAGGACACATGGTGCCGTATAACAACAATAACAATCAAGTCATATCATGTTACTTGCCGCATCACGGAGTGCAACGAGCTGAGTCAGCGGCAACGCGGTTGCGCGTTGTGTATAATGAAGAAGAAGAAGAAGAAGAAAAATTGTTTATTCGTAGCAATAATCAATAAATATAAAATATTAACAAAACATCATACCTAATGCATCATTAAAAACTTCTAGTGGATACAGTTTGAATGACCTGATGTATAAAGGACCTAATTTACAGCAGGACTTACAAGGACTAATAATAAAATGGCGTCAATATCGATATGCATATACATCAGATATTGAAAAGATGTACCGGCAGATTATGGTCTCAGAAGCTGACCAGCACTATCAGCAAATCGTTTGGAGGCGTACATCAGATCAACCTTTGCAAACGTACAGTCTCGCAACTGTCACATATGGCACGAAGTCAACACCATTTTTAGCGATGATGACTCTGAAGCGCTTGGCCTCAGATGAACGGAACTCGTTTCCGGAGGCGGCAAAGGTCTTAGAAGAGTCATTCTACATGGACGATCTTGTTCATGGCTCACACTCCATTCAAAATGGAAAGCAGCTTATCGGAGATTTAAACATATTATTAAATTCAGGAGGTTTTACGTTAAGAAAATGGTCTGCCAATCAGCCGGAATTACTTGAAGATATACAACACAGCAACAGCAATCAGGAAAAGATTTTTAACTTTAAATCAGATACTATTTCAAAAACATTAGGCCTGCGTTGGAACTCTGGTGATGACAACTTTACTTTCAAATATAATTTAGCTAATTCAAATACTAAAATGACTAAGCGATTACTTTTATCGGAAATATCGAAAGTTTTTGATCCATTAGGATGGTTGTCACCAGTTACTACGAAATTGAAGCTAATTTTCCAAAAATTATGGTTACTTAAAATAAATTGGGATGAAGAAGTTCCCGAAAACATTAAAAAAGAATGGGTCGCGATAAAAGCAGATATGGAACACCTAAGCCATTGCGTAATACCGCGCTGGATCGGGTACCAGCCTAATGATGTAGTAGAACTGCATGGCTATTGCGATGCGTCTACAAAAGCTTACGCGGCGGTGATTTACGCACGGATATGGAGAGAAAATAAGCCGTCCGTGGTACTAGTTGTGGCCAAAACTCGACTTGTTCCTGTTTCTAAAAGCATATCTTTACCAAGATTGGAGCTAAGCGGTGCGTATCTATTAGCAAAATTAATGAAAAAAGTAATGAATTACTTAAACGAACTAGATCAGTATGGGTGATGATGTCAGTATGGGTGGACAGACTCAATGGTGGTCCTTGGGTGGATACAAGGAAATCCCGCCCGCTGGACACCATTTGTCGCTAATAGAACTAAGTTTATAACAGAAATAATACAACCAGGCTGCTGGCGGTATGTTAAGTCGGAGGATAATCCTGCCGATGCCGCTAGTAGGGGTATTTTAGCATCTCAGTTAAAAAATCAAGCACTTTGGTGGCAAGGGCCAGAGTCATTAAAAGAATTTAACCAGAAACCAGAGACGGAAAAAATAACTTATACTACTGATCAAGAATTAAATGCAAAGACAAAAGCAAGTCTAGTGAATACTAGCCAAAATAATAACAAGGAAAGCATTATATCACAGCTATTAAATAAATGCAGTTCATTCAGTAAAATTATCAAAATCGTAGCATGGATTTTAAGATCTATTAAAGTAATACGTTTCAAGAAATCATCTATTATGTCGCATCAGCATATTAACTTGCCTGGATTTCTTACTTTGACTGAATTAAAAAAGGCAAAATTACTAATTATTAAATATATACAAAGAACTGAATTTATCGAAGAAATAAACGCTTTACAGAAAAATAAAAATTTAAGTAGCAAAAGCAATTTATTAAAACTGTACCCTTTTATTGATAAGGAAGGAATTTTACGCGTTGGAGGTCGTTTGAGCAAAGCTCAGATAAGTATGGAAATGAAGCATCCAGCTATACTACCTTACAGCAATCAGCTTACCACTCTGTTAATCCAACAAGCTCATCAGCTCACCTTCCATGGTGGACCGCGATTAACATTATTTAATTTAAGACAGAGTTACTGGATAATCAGTGGGAATAGTGCAGTTAAAAAGGAATTAAGAAATTGCATTACCTGTAGAAAATATAAGCCTGAAATACACCAACAGTTAATGGGAGAGTTACCCGAAGCTCGAAGCAACCCCGCACCACCGTTTTATCATACCGGAGTGGACAACACCGGCTATGTTGAGGTCAAAAGTAATAAGGGACGGGGCATTAAAACAACAAAGGGCTATATTGCATTGTTTATCTGTATGGCTACCAAAGCTATACATCTAGAACTGGTATCTGATCTGAGCAGTTCTGGATTTTTAGGAGCATTACGTCGAATGGCAGCTCGTAGGGGTGCGCCTAGACATATCTACAGCGACAACGGGACAAACTTCGTTGGAGCCAATAGAATGTTACAGGAAAGTTATCACGATTTTAAAAACGTATATGGTGATCACTTCTTTGCCGAACTAACTGACTTAAATATTGAATGGCACTTTAATGCACCATCCTGGCCGAGTGCTGGAGGTTTATGGGAGCGTGCTGTGCGAAGTTTAAAACATCATCTTAAGCGTGTTGTGTGGAGCAAAAACTAACCTTTGAAGAGTTTACCAACATCTTAGCATCGGTGGAGTCATGTCTGAACTCTAGACCGCTATGCGCGATATCCGAAGATATCGAAGACTTAAATGTACTTACGCCAGCTCATTTCTTGACCGGAAGGTGCGGAATTGGCATAATCGAGACAGAAGAAGATGCGCGTACTAGGTGGCATTTATCAGCAAAATTAGCAAATGACATATGGAAGAAATGGAAGTCGGAATATTTAACGGAGTTATCAATAAGAAGCAAATGGCAAAACACTAAAAAGAACGTTAACATCGGAGATTTAGTGACAATTCAGGACGAAGATCTGCCGCCGGGAAAGTGGTTGATGGGTAGAGTCATAGAAACTCATCCAGGTCAAGATGGTTTAGTTCGAGTAGTATCCTTAAAAACTAAGAGCGGAATAGTAAAAAGGCCGGTCGTTAAGTTATCAATATTGCCTATATCACCAGCTTCATGTAACACAGCAGAAAATAATCAAGAAGACAAGAAGAGCAGTATTAAAGAGCCAGAAGTAAAGATTAGAAACCGTAAAGTCATGCCTAAATTCGCATGTTTAACTTTGTCATTATTATTTTTTATTTCATTGTTAACATCGTGCCACGCAGCATTTAATATATCAATATTACCTAACAACAACTCGCTGTATTTCGATCCGATAAATGACATGCAAGTTATACGAGATAAATGGAACTTAGTGGTTTATTATGATATGGGCCCCTACTGGGAAGGCAATACAGCGGCAACCAAATTTTTGGATTATTTAGAAAAGCTATGTTCATCGTTAAACGATAAAGGTCATTGTGGCACAATCATTTTACAATTAAATCACGACTACAAAGAGTTGCAGCATTATAATGAACTTATGCTCAATCAACATTTTAACGCGCACGCCAGACGGCGTCGCGGGCTTATCAACGGTATCGGTTACGTGGCGAACAGTCTGTTCGGGGTATTGGACGAACGTTTCGCCGAACAGTACAAGAGAGATATCGAACTTGTAAAACAAAACGAGCGACATCTTGCTAACCTATTAAGAAACCAGACCTCGGTCGTGGAGGCTGAATACAATATATTAAAAAGAACTGAGCACACAATCCAATTACAACACAAAACAATAAATAAGCGCTTAAACAACTTAGATAACTCGGTTCTAACTATTAAACAAGAATTTGAAAACATCGCTAAAACGCAAGATTTTTCTTTATCTGCAATGACAGCTAGCAACTTGATTCAAAACCTCAAAAGAATTCAGGATACCTTATTGGATACCATCACTGATATTTTCCATGGGAAATTCAATACTCATCTGCTGAGTCCAGATCAGCTACAACGTGAAATGCAGTTTATCTCTGGTCAATTAACCAAGGACGTCACCCTACCCGTGGACAATATACAATCGGATCTAAAATATATCTACAGTATGCTGACCGTAAAGACAAGAATGATGGAAAAATACTTTATATTTGAAATAACATTTCCATTGATTAGCAGAGATAGTTATAAAATTTATAGAATTTTACCAGTTACTCAGCAAGTGCAAAGTGACATGATTAGCATAACCCCAACTGCTGAGTTAATTGCGATCAACTTAAGAAAAGACTCCTTCTTTACAATGTCTTTTTTGGAGCTCCAGTTATGCATGCATAATGAACGCTCATATTTATGTCAAATAAACAAACCAATTAATCATTTACTCATCGATGAAAAGTTCTGCAAGATGGACAAAAAGTTAAATCAATGTCTTGTGACAAAATCTCCTTGCCAAGACAGGTGGTTGGAATTACATGATAGATCTCACTACTTTTATTTTTGCTGCGACACATATTCAGTCAGAATAATATGCCAAGATCAAGTGGTTTTTAAACAAGTGTCTGGAGCAGGTATTATCCACTTAGAGTCGAGATGCATTATCAAAAGTAAAGATTTTACTCTTTATTCTCAGATAAATCAGTTAATACAATTAAGTCTAACTCGGAAGTACCAACCCCTCAGATAACAGAGCTAAATCAGATAGTGAACATCTCGTTATCTCACTATCCAGAATATGAAGATCCATTGAACAATACATTAGTAAATTTGGGAGAAGAAATTAAACAACTGAAATCCGCAAATTCTATCTCATCAGATGACACTCTATCCACGCATGACATACACCAGTATACTATTTGTTACGTCTTGCTGGCTGTGGCCATTTTGCTAGCTGCATACTTCCTGTGGCGGAGGAGGCAAGCTGTTTCTCCAGTCGAACCATCTCAAAGTGTGACAAATAGTGTTGTGTTTTCGCGAAAGCAGAGTACGGCTGACCGTCAGTCGAGTGAAGTGAATATAAGCAATGCGGACCTTGTTTGTAAACGGGACATTGCTACGTCACCTATAATTAAGAAACGTAGTATTATACTAGAAGATTTGTAACTTTTTTATCTTTTTGGCCCGGGAGCATGTACGGTGAAACAGTACAATAATGCCGAATAGGCGATTTACACTAACGATGCACGCCCGGTATCAGTGCAATCAGTACTCAATTAGCGGTCATCGCGCGTGCTCCCTCGCTCCTTTGTTTTATTACCCTTTGGTCAATTTATTAAATCTATTAGTTTTTACGTAAAGCAGCAGTATTATTTATACTAATCCTCGTAGAGTTAACATAACGGCCAACCAATCCGTCACCTCCACTGCATCCCAGCCGACAAAAACGCGGTCCCTGGCCATCAGCAGCTCCCTGATTTTAGGCGACGCGTAAAAGACGACCGTCGTTGCGCGCCCTGCCTGCCTGGACTTCTTGAAGGCGCCCTTCAAATGTTCCCTAACCTTCTCAAGTGGCCAGTCAGGGTTATCCGCCAGATTCTGCTCGTGGACTTTATCGACGATTACCTCAAACGTCGGGTTGCCTTCCAAATTGGGGAAACAAATCAGTGGGCGCCTCTGATTCGGCTCCGTGACTCGCAGAGTGGTAGGAACAGCGCTCTTCAATTTTTCAGCCGAGTTCTTGGTGGTGGTCTGCACCACCACACCCGCGTTGCCCACCTTCCTCACCTTTGATACCTGGATATTTAGGGCCGACGGATCCACAGACTTTTTGAGCTCCGCCTTGGTGTCCTCAGCAGTCTTCAGCTGCGCGTTATCCTCAGCCGGGTAGATAGCCAATACAGGCCCACCCGGCGCAGGCATAGGCACCGGATCCGCCCGCTTCGGCAACTTAAGCGCGGCAGCGAAAGATATTTGCGGCGCGGGTGCCGGGGTTGCATATGTGGCGCTGTTCCCTCCTTCTCGAGCTGCTATGTCTAGTTCCATCGAGGCGCACTTCAATTTCATGGCAGTGACCTCGTGCTGTGCTTCCGCCAAACGCAGTTCCAAAATTGCGACCACCGCGAGAACGTCCTGACTGTGGGCCGCGACGGTCGTCTTATCGCTAACGTTTAGTTTATTAGCCACGTTGGTAATTTGTGCGATCCCTCTAAGAGACAGATGGACTTGCTCCAGTAATTCAGCCTTACTCATTCCATCAAGCCCACTAACCTTTTGCGTCGCCGTCGGCGCCCGCTGCGATGTTGCCACGGGCGCAGGCGCCTTCGTTGTTGGGGGCGCCTGCGGGGCTGCCGCTGGTACTTCTGCCCTCGTTCCTACCATAGCCGCACTGCTTGTGTCTATCATAGTGAGGATGCCACCCACCGGTGGCACCTCCCTGCGCGCCGATGCCCTTACCCGTCGCCGTACCGCCTCCTGGACCTCTTCTGGGGACCCTAACGGTCGCTTGCCCGCAGCTGCTGTTCCTACCGCCGAATCAGGCTGCCCCTGGGTGACGCCAACCGGCGTGATTGGTCCTGGAGTCGGCGCCGGGCTAAATCCGCTTGGTGGAGTGCGCGCAAGAGACTGGCGGGGTGCGAACCCACCCATCTCTGCGAGAACATCGATTTCCTGGGCCCTATCCATTATCGCATCCGCTATCAACTGTTTCTCACGATCGCGAGCCTCGTCCGCCTCCATACTGGCGTAAACGCCAGATGGCACCCACTATTCCCTGGACGGGCCGGTTCGTGTATTCCAAAATAGCAAAGTGATAAAAACAAACTACTCACCCCCTGTCCGGTAGACTTACCCAGTGTCACTGTCACATACACAATAGAAAAAGAAAAATACAAAAACACAACACTAAAATAGGCGTCTAATCGCGAAACACTAAACACTTAAACAAAGAATCCAGCGTTCAATCGCAATATTTGTGTCCACGTGCACAGTCACTAAAATGGCCGCCGCGGCACGCGGTCGCCGCGCGGGAGCGGGCAAGACGGAGCCAAGCTCCTATCTCGCACTCGCTCACTCAAGCGGGCAACACAACGCGCGCGAAAGGGAGGGTCCGATCAACGGGCACAAAAATCCCCACTTCGAAATGGCCTCGGAGTAGCGGGGCGCGCGCACAAGCACACGTCCGTCCTCGACGAGAGCCGACGACGAAGTCCCAGAACATGACCCTCCACCAACCCATGGCCCCACCGACCGTCCGGTCATATGGGCCGAATCGCGGGAGATGCGCGCGGTATTGCTCTGTGGCTCTGTCCACCGCGCGCAATTCTTGACTCCCTACAAATTGTTTCTTCGCCCGTGTCCCATGTCGTCTTTCTCCCCTTTCTGGGGCAGACAGCACGCGTGACGTACTTCGTCACCGGGTGCTTCCACCATCTAGATCTCCTCCAGACACCTCCTGTCAAACCACTCGTGCGCGAATTTCCGCAACCTCCTAAAGTTCGCCGGTGTGCTCACAAGGTCCGCGTAGTATATCGGACCCTCCTCATCGCGCACAATACCATCCATCATCTCTCGCCGCAAATCCTCATACAGGGGACAGGCCCACACAATATGGTGCAGGTCCTCGTCTTCCATACCACATGCGCACATACTACCTTCCACTAATCTCATATCACTCAACCTCTTCCTGAAACATCCATGCCCCGTGAGAATCTGGGACGTCTGGTGATCAGGCTCCACCCAATGCGCCCTCACACGTACAGCTACATCCGGAAAATACCGGTGTAGCTCCCTTCCTTTCTCCTCGCATTCCCAACGAGTCTGCCACGCCTGGATCGCCTCATCCCACAACTCGCGTTTCCGTCTGCTCAACTGCCCGGCCGCGGACTGGCGCTCCTCATCCAACTTGCCAGCCCGGATTACCTCCAGGTCTGCGGGTAGTAAAGCTGCCAATACTGCAAGCGCAGCCGTGCTGGTCGACCGATACGCCTTGGTCAACAGTATTAGGCTAGACCTCTGAGATCTGAGTAACGCGCTACGGACCACGTGGAGTGTCGCACGCCTGTACCAGCAGGCGGCAGCATACGTTATCGTGGCTACGTAAGTGCCCCTGTAGAGGATGCGCAGACCGCGAAATCGAAATCGAATGCCCCAGGATGATGCCGACACTCGAGACATCTTCCCAAAGCATTTGGCCGCGCGCTCCCCCATCGATACCGCATGCTGCGCAAAGGACAACGTACTATCTATTACCACGCCCAGCACCGTGAACGATGTGACGCTCCTAACCGATTTGTCGTTTAGTTTGATGACTGGGGGCCGCTGAAATTTACCCCTGAGCGTCATGGTTGCCGACTTCTCTGGCGAAAACTCCAGCCTGTTACAGGCACCCCAGGCTACGACCATGTTTAAGCTTGCCTCAGCTGCTCTCTCAATATGAGCCCTGGACTGGGCCTCAATCAAGATCGTCACATCGTCCGCGTACGCTACCATCCTAACCCCCGTTGGCAATGGCAAACGCAGCAGATCGTCCATTAACAGGTTCCATAAACTAGGACCTAGCACCGAGCCCTGGGGGCAACCCATGGTGGACACCTTCCATTCCACCTGGTCGCCCACGAACAGACCCACCTGGCGTTCGGCAAAGTAGCTCGCCAACATTCGAAAAATGTTGGCAGGGCAACCTCCCCGCTTTGCCTTGGTCAATATCATGGGCCACCAGGCGTTATCGAAGGCGCCGGAGATATCTAAAAAGATTGCCTGAACATAAGTAGATGATGTTTCTTTGGCGGTGCGTATGACTTCGTTTAGCGCCGTTACGGTGGACTTGCCCGGAGAAAATCCGTGCTGACTCATGGAGATCTGTGAACTGATCATAGGTGCGCACTGCAGCATTACACGTTCCAGGATCTTCCCTAGCACGGGCAGGAGCGTTATCGGACGGTACGCCTTTGGGTCGGTAAGCGGCTTGTCATTGCCCTTGGGCAGGACAAGCAGGTGACCCTCCTTCCATACGTCCGGGAACACGCCCTCCTCGACACACTTTGCATACATCGCAGTAAATTCTGCCGATGCAGCAGCCCACACATGCTTTAATATCCTCGCACTCAAACCATCCAGCCCTGGCGCAGTGTTCTGCAGCCCGGCCACGATCCGCCCGACACTCTCACGCGGCAGAGGCGGCGCACCCCGACATGCCGGGATGAAGGAGGCCACGGCGCGCACTTGACGATGATAAACCGTGGCCTTGGACACATCATCGTCTGGGCACAATGCGTGCAAGAGGCCCACCATGGACTCCCTCACCGTACCGGAAAAACCAGACAGGAGCTTGGTACCGTTTATGACGTTCGGCGGCGGCCTAAGCGTCCCAACAGCGGCCCTATACGCCAGGCCCCAGGGGTCCTGGTTCTCGGCTTCGGCTACCTGTCTGAAGTGGTCCGATTCCGCCACCTCCATCGCCTTTCTATATCGCGCTCTCACTCGATGAAATTCTTCCCTTAATATCTCTTCCCTTCTGCCCCCGTTCCTCCTCGATCCTTGCCATTTACTCCTTGCGCTGCCATGCTGCCGCCTGAGCCTATCTAGCTCAGGGGTCCACCATTCGTACCTGTGGTCCTTTGCTGGCTCTTTCGCACCCAAGCACTGTCGCGCCGTTCGCACCACAATCTCCGTAAAATCCTTACAAACAGAGTCCGCAGGTTTCCTGAAATCCATTCGTCCCATTCGTGCATGTATTGTGTCACGGAATCGAGCCCAAGACACCCCACGATCCCGAAAACGCACCGGCTCTTCCATGGGTTTGGCGCTCTGGGGTGGTTGACTAACTACTGACGCTCCGATGCTGAATGTAATTAACCTATGGTCACTCGTGCTGGCGTCTGGCCTTACTTCCCAGCCACTGACCGGAGTGCACCTGCTGCTTATAGTTAAATCGATATTGGACTCACCATTTGGGCCTCTAAATGTAAAAGGTTGGCCCTCCGTGTTATTAATGGTGAGCCCATGGCTTGCGATGAAGCTCTCTAGAGCTCCTCGTCGGTGCTGTCTCATGGCCTCTGCCGATGTAGTGCCTCGGCGCGCTATACCACATTGGCGAGTGTCCCGCCGGTGAACATAAAGGCCCGCTTTCGGCGCCTGCCCGCGTTTGATGATGAACTGGGCCCTGGAATATTGTTCTTGCACAAGAACAATGTCCAGGCCCAGCCCGCGGGCAAGCGCAGGGAGCTCCTTCGTAGCGAGCGCTGAGCCGGCGAGATTGAGCTACCCGACAGTCAATTTGGGCGTGCTATCCATATTTGGTCATGGATAGCTCGCGCTGTTCTGCGTATAGGCGTGCCGGGCAGTCGCGTGATGCAGTGGTGTGTCCAGCGAACTCCGTCCTGCCAAACTTCTTGCACGTCGCACAGCATGCCGACTCCGACTTACACTCAGCTGACCGATGACCTGACGCACCACACCTACCGCACGTCACCTCTGCTGACCGGCAGTACTTTTCTGGGTGCCCTTATTGTTGGCACTTACTGCAGCATGTGACAGACAACCAGTCCGTCACCTCAATCGCATCCCATAAACTCTGTCCCTGGCCATAAGCGCTTCTCGCATCTTTGGCGTGGCGTAGAAAATTAGAGACGCCGCTTGGCCTCCACGTCGCGACCGCTTGAAGGCGCCTTTGAGCTGGTCCTTAATTTTGTCGAGGGGCCACTCCGGGTTCTCCCGGAAATTCTGCTCATGAACTTTATTTATCACCTCCTCAAAACTTGGATTTCTATCCAAACCCGGGAAGCACACGAGGGGCCGTCTTTGGCTCGGCTCCGTAACACGGAGCGTCGGTGGAACTGCACCTTTTAACTTATCCGCGGAACTCTTGTTGGTTGTTTGCACCACTACCCCGGCGTTCCCAACCTTGCGCACCTTGTCTATTTGGATACTGAGCGCCGTGGGATTTACGGATTTCTTCAGCTCCGCCTTGGTGTCTTCCGCAGTTTTCAGTTCCGTGTTTTCGGCCGACGGGTATATGGCCAAAACTGGCCCACTCGGCGGGGGCATTTGTAGCGGCTCGGTTCTCTTAGGTAGCTTTAAGGCCGCCGCAAAACTAATGGGCGGCGGCACCGGTGCAGCAATACTCCCTCCTTCCCGTGCTGCTAACTCCAATTCTAACGAGGCGCACCTTAGCTTGGCCGCGGTCACCTCGTGCTGCGCATCCGCCAAACGTAACTCCAGCGCGGCGACAACCAAGAGCACGTCCTGGCTGTGAGACGAGATAGTTGTTTTATCGCCAATATTCAGCTTATGGGCAGCATTCGCCACCTGTGCTATGCCCTTGAGGGACATATGCACCCGCTCCAGTAGCGCCTCCTTATTCATTGCCTCAAGGCCTGTGCTGGCCGTCTGCGCAGGCGCCACCTGAGACGCCGGCTGCGAGGTCGCCACGGGTATTGGCGGCCTCGCTGCCGTCACCTTACTCGGCGCCTCCGGCCCAGTGCCTCCTGTCTGCGCGGGCGCTACCGGCGACACTGACCACGACGCACTGGTATCAATTACGCTGAGGATTCCACCTACCGGCGGTACCTCCCTGCGCGCTGAGGCTCGTACCCGGCGCCTGACTGCCTCTTGGACCTCCTCTGGCGATCCTAGTGGGCGCTTTCCCGCCGCTGCTGCGCTTGCCGTTGTTGTCTCCTGGATAATGCCACTAGTCGTGGCTGAAGTTGGCGCCGGGCTGAATCCACTGGGCGGAGTCCGCGTCAGCGACTGACGAGGCGTGAACCCACCCAACTCGACCAAAATATCCATTTCTTTCGCTTTCTCCATTATGGCGTCCGCGATTAACTCCTGCTCGCGTACGCGAGCCGGATCGTCGGCTATGCTGGCGCGAACGCCAGATGGCTCCCCTTAGACCTTAGGCTGGCCGGTTCGTGTATTACGATTCAGCACCAAAAAGAAAAAGGACTTACCCCGGTCAAGAAGCACTTTCCGCGTAAAACACCACTAAACACTTGATTTAAACGTCCGAGCGCAAATATTTAAGATAACACAAACAAAGAAAGGCGTCTAATCGCAAATGTGTCCACGAGCACTTCACAAAATGGCCGCCGCAACACGCGGTCGCCACGCGGGAGCGGGCAAGACGGAGCCGAGCTCCAATCTCGTACTCGCTCACACAAACGGGCAGCGCGCGCGTGCGACAGAGAGGGTCCGAACACGACAACACAGAAAATCCCCACTTCACAGCGACTGCGGAGTAGCGGAGCGCGCGCGAGTGAACACGTCCGTCCTCGACGCGAGCCGGCGACGAAGTCCCTGAACATAACCCACCAACCACCCATGGCCCCACAGACCTTCCGGTCATACGGGCCGAATCGCGGGAGATGCGCGCGGCATTGCTCTTTGGCTCTGTCCACCGCGCGCAATTCTTGACTCCCTACAAGTTATTTCTACGCCCGTGTCCCTTGTCGTCACTCTCCCCTTTCTGGGGCAGACAACACGCGTGACGGACTCCGTCGCCGGGTGTATCCACCATCTAGCTCTCTTCTCTCCTTCTTCGGTCGAACCACTCATGCGCGAATCTCCGCAACCTCCTGAAGTTCTCCGGTGTGCTCACAAGATCAGCGTAGTACATCGGACCCTCCTCATCACGCACAATACCATTCATCATTTCTTCACGCAAATCCTCATACAGGGGACAGGCCCACACCACATGGTGCAGGTCCTCGTCTTCCATACCGCATGCACACAGACTATCTTCCACTAACCGCATCTCATTCAACCGCTTCCTAAAACATCCGTGCCCCGTGAGGATCTGGGACGTTTGATGATCCGGCTCCACCCAATGCGCCCTCAAACGTGCTTCCACATCGGGAAAGTACCGATGCAGCTCCCTTCCTTTCTCCTCGCACTCCCAACGACTCTGCCACGCTTGGATCGCCTCGTCCCACAACTCGCGTTTTCGTCTGCTCAACTGCCCGGTCGCGGACTGGCGCTCCTCATCCAGCTTGCCAGCCCGGATTACCTCCAGGTCTGCGGGTAGTAAAGCTGCCAATACTGCAAGCGCAGCCGTGCTGGTCGACCGATACGCCTTGGTCAACAGTATTAGGCTAGACCTCTGGGATCTCAGTAACGCACTACGGACCACGTGGAGTGTCACGCGCCTATACCAGCAGGCCGCAGCATACGTTATCGTAGCGACGTAAGTGCCCCTGTAGAGGATGCGCAGACCGCGAAATCGAATGCCCCAGGAAGATGCCGACACTCGAGACATCTTTCCAAAGCATTTGGCCGCGCGCTCCCCCATCGACACCGCATGCTGCGCAAAGGACAACGTGCTGTCCATTACCACGCCTAGCACCGTGCACGATGTGACGCTCCTAATAGACTTATCCTTTAATTTAATCACTGGGGGCCGCTGGAACCTTCCCCTGACTGTCATAGTTGCCGACTTGTCAGGCGAAAACTCCAGCCTATTACGGGCACCCCAGGATACAACCATATCCAAACTCTCCCTGGCTACTCTCTCGATATAGGCCCTGGACTCAGCCTCAATCAGGATCGTCACATCGTCCGCGTACGCCACCATCCTTACTCCCGTTGGCAATGGCAATCGCAACAGGTCATCCATTAATAGGTTCCACAGAGTGGGACCAAGCACCGATCCTTGGGGACAACCCATAGTTGACACCTTCCATTCCACCTGGTCCCCAACAAATAGACCAACCCGGCGAGCAGTGAAGTATCCCGTCAACATTCGAAAAATGTTGGCTGGACAACCACCACGCTTCGCCTTGGTCAATATCATTGGCCACCATGCGTTATCAAAGGCGCCGGAGATATCAAGAAAGATGAACGTACCTAGATGATGTTTCCTTAGCGGTGCTTATGACTTCATTTAGTGCCGTTACGGTGGACTTGCCCGGAGAAAATCCGTGCTGGCTCACGGAGATCTGTCTGCTGATCGTCGGTGCACATTGCAGCATTACGCGTTCCAGGATTTTCCCTAGCACAGGCAGGAGCGTAATCGGACGGTACGCCTTCGGGTCGGTAAGCGGCTTGTCATTGCCTTTCGGCAAGACAAGCAGGCGACCCTCCTTCCATACGTCCGGAAACACCCCCTCCTCAACACACTTCGCGTACATAGCGGTAAATTCCGCCTATGCAGCTGCCCATACATGCTTTAGAATCCTTGCACTCAAGCCATCTATCCCTGGCGCAGTGTTCGGGAGCCCGGCCACGATCCGCCCGACATCCTCACGCGGCAGAGGCGGCGCATCCCGACATGCCGGGATGAACGAGGCCACGACGCGCACTTGACGATGATACTCCGTGTCTTTGGACACATCATCGTCTGGGCACAATGCGTGCAAGAGGCTCGTCATGGACTCGCCCACCGTACCGGAAAATCCAGACAGGAGCTTGGTACCATTGATGATGTTCGGTGCCGGCTTAACTGCCCCGGCAGCGGCCGTATACGCCAGGCCCCAGGGATCCTGGTTCCCAGCGTCAGCAACCCGTCTGAAATGGTCGGTCTCCGCCGCCTCCATCGCCGCTCGATATCGCGCTCTCACTCTATGGAACTCATCTCTTAGCATCTCTTCCCTTCTGCCCCCGTTCCTCCTCGACCCTTGCCATTTACACCTCGCCCTACCATGCAACCGCCTGAGTCTATCGAGCTCAGGGGTCCACCATTCATAGCGGTGGTCCTTTGCAGGCTCTTTTACTCCTAAGCACTGTCGCGCGGTTCTCACTGCAACGTCCGTAAACTCCTTACAAACAAAGGCCGCCGGCTTTCTAAAGTCCATCCTTCCCATTCGTGCGTGTATTGTGTCGCGGAATCGGGCCCAAAGCACCCCGCGATCCCGAAAACGCACCGGATCCCCGACGAGTGTGGCGCTCTGGAGCGGTCGACCGAGTTCCGGCGCCCCCAAACAATAGGTGATCAATCTGTGATCGCTGGTGCTTGCATCCGGCCTCACTACCCATTCGCTGATCCTGGCACTCCTGCTGCTTAAAGTTAGATCTATGTTGGACTCACCGTTTGGGCCACTAAAGGTAAATGGCTGGCCCTCCACGTTATTAACGGTGAGTCCATGACTAGCTATGAATGCCTCCAACGCTGCTCGCCGATGCTCTGTCTCATGGCCCCGGCCAATATAGTGCCTGGGCGCACTGTGCCACATGGGCGAGTGGGTATTGGCGTCCACGGCAATGATCACCCTCCGGCCCCTTAACGCCATTAAAACCCCGTCCAAATGATGTAGGTGCGGTTCGATACTATCGCTAAATTGGAAGAAGGCCGAAACAAGATACACGTCGCTCGACCCCATATGCGTCACCAGACAATGTTGCGTACTTAAATGCTGCAGCACTGCGCATGCGATATCTCGCCGGTGTAGATAAAGGCCCGCCTTCGGCACCTCCCCGCACTGGGTAATGTACTGGGCCCTGGTGTACTGTTCTTGGACAAGAACAACGTCCAGGCCCAGCTCCCGGGCCAGTGCAGGCAGCTCCTTGGTGGCGAGCGCTGAGCCAGCGAGATTAAGCTGCCCTATGGTGATTTTAAATGAGCTATCCATACTGAATCATCGCTCACGCTGTTCGGCATGGAGGCGAGCCGGGCAATCGCGGGACGCAATGCTGTGTCCGGCGAACTCGGTCCTCCTAAACTTCTTACATGTGGCGCAACATTGTGTTTCCGACTTACAAGCAGTCGAGCGGTGGCCCGCCTCGCCGTACCTACCACAGGTAACTATCTCCGACCTACAGTACTATTCAGGGTGACCGTACTGTTGGCATTTGTTGCAACAGGTCACCGATATCCAATCGGTGACCTCGATAGCGTCCCAGCCGATATAAATCCGTTCCCTGGCCATGAGCGCCCCACGCATCCTCGGCGTCGCGGCGAATATTAATGCCGCATACTTGCCACCCTGCCTGGACCTCTTGAACGCGCCCTTTAAATTTTCCTTAATTCGGTCCAAAGGCCAATCCGCGTTGCTCGCAAAATTCTGCTCGTGGACCTTTGCAACCACTGTTTCGAAGGTGAGTTCCGCGTCTACATTCCTAAAGCATAGCAAGGGGCGCCGTTGGCTGGGCTCCGTCACGCGTAACGTCGCCGGAACCGCTCCCTTTAATTTCTCCGCCGACACCTTATTGGTCGTCTGGACCACCACACCCGCATTGCCGACTTTCCGGACCTTGTCCACCTGGATGTTTAGGGCTGTGGGATCCACGGTCTTCTTTAACTCGGCCTTTGTTTCCTCCGCAGTTTTTATCTCAGTATTCTCCTCTGCAGGATAAATAGCGAGTACCGGGCCGCTAGGCGCCGGCACAGGGACCGGCTCCGCTCTCCGCGGCAGCTTCAAAGCGGCTGCAAAACTTATAGCCGGTGGCGGCGCCACACTTACCGTGCTGGTAACCCCGGCATCCCGCGTCGCCATCTCTAGCTCCAATGAAGCGCACCTTAATTTCATCGCCATGACCTCATGCTCCACCTCGGCCAAGTTGAGCTCCAAAGCTGCGACCACTGCTAAATTCTCCTGGCTATGCCCCGAGATTTCCCTCTTGTCCGCGATATTCAGTTTATTGCTCGCATTAGCAACCTGCCCTATACCTTTGAGCGCCTTATGCACGCGATCTAACAGGGCCACCTTACTCAGCCCATCAAGCCCCACCGCCTGCACTGGCGCCGCTTGCGACGGCGCCTGCGAGGCCTGCGAGGCCGCCGCGGGTGCTTGAGCCTTCGTTCCTACAGTAGTACTAGCCGCACTGGTGTCAATAACCGTGAGTATGCCCCCCACTGGTGGGACCTCTCTACGTGCTGAGGCACGCACGCGGCGTCTCACTGCCTCCTGGACCTCCTCGGGGGACCCAAGAGGACGCTTGCTCGTCCCGGCGGCTAATGGCTCCACCTGCCCCTGGCCAGTGCCACTAGGCGTGGCCGAAATAGGCGCCGGGCTAGAACCACTGGGCGGTGTTCGCGCCAGCGACTGACGCGGCGTAAACCCACCCAACTCCACGAGAATGTCCATTTCCTGGGCCTTCTCCATGATCGCGTCGGCGATAAGCTCCTGCTCACGAGCGCGAGCCGGATCGGCCATAGCGGCCGGTTCGTGTATTAGGTACACTAAAATTTACAAAAGACTTACCCCACTTGTCCGTACAAAACGTTAAAACACTATTAATTCCACGAACACCAAGCGTCCTAGCGCAAAACACAAATAATCACAAAAATAGTCACAAGACAAAGCGTCTAATCGCAAATGTGTCCACGAGCACAACACAAAATGGCCGCCGCAATACGCGGGAGCGGGCAAGACGGAGCCGAGCTCCAATCTTGCACTCGCTCACACAAACGGGCAGCGCGCGCGTGCGACAGAGAGGGTCCGAGCAGCAACCACTCGGAAAATCCCCACTTCACAGCGACTGCGGAGTAGCGGAGCGCGCGCGAGTGAACACGTCCGTCCTCGACGCGAGCCGGCGACGAAGTCCCTGAACATAACCCACCAACGACCCATGGCCCCACCGACCTTCCGGTCATACGGGCCGAATCGCGGGAGATGCGCGCGGCATTGCTCTTTGGCTCTGTCCACCGCGCGCAATTCTTGACTCCCTAAAAGTTATTTACTCCGTTCCTTATGTCCCGTGTGTGCACTCTCCCCTTTCTGGGGCAGACAATACTACTACAGCTTCGTCGTCGGATGCTTCCTACAAACGTTCCGCTGCACTCCTTACCTCGTGCCAATCGTGCGCAAACCTCCGCAGCCTCCGAAAGTTCGCCGATGTGCTCACAAGATATCCGTAGTATACCGGGCCCTCCCCTGTGCGCTCAATACCATCCATCATCTGTCGCCGCATCTCCTCATACAGGGGACAGACCCACAACACATGGTGCAGGTCCTCCTCTTCCATACCACATTCACACATGCTATCCGCAACCAAACGCATATCATACAACCTTTTCCTGAAACATCCATGCCCTGTGAGGATCTGGGACGTCTGGTAGTCAGGTTCAACCCACTGCGCTTTCAGTCGCACCGCTATATCGGGAAAGTACCGATATAGCTCCCTGCCTTTCTCCTCGCGATCCCACCGAGCCTGCCACGCTAGGATCGTCTCCTCCCACAGCTCGCGCTTTCGTCTGCTCAACTGTCCGGTCGCGGTCTGGCGCTCCTCATCCAACCTGCCAGCACGAATCACTTCCAGGTCCGCGGGTGGTAAAGCTGCCAATACTGCAAGCGCAGCCGTGCTGGTCGACCGATACGCTTTGGTCACCAGTATTAAGCTAGACCGCTGGGACCTAAGTAACGCGCTGCGGACCATATGGAGTGTCGCGCGCCTATACCAGCAGGCCGCAGCATACGTTATCGTGGCGACGTAAGTGCCCCTGTAGAGGATGCGCAGACCACGGAATCGAATGCCCCAGGAAGATGCCATGACACTCTAGACATCTTGCCGAAGCACTTGGCCGCGCGCTCCCCCACCGACACCGCATGCTGCGCAAAAGACAAACTGCTATCCAATACTACGCCGAGCACCGTGCACGACGTGACGCTCCTAACCGATCTGTCCGCTAGTTTAATCACTGGGGGCCGCTGGAGTCTTCCCCTGACTGTCATAGTTAGCGACTTTTCGGGCGAGAACTCCAGCCTATTCCGGGCGCCCCAGGATAATGCCAGTTCCAAGCTTTGTTTGGCGAGTGATTCAATCTGGGCCCTTGATTGGGCTTCTATAAGGATCGTCACGTCGTCCGCGTATGCTACCATCCGTACCCCCTGTGGCAGTGGTAATCGTAGCAGATCGTCCATTAACAGGTTCCACAAAGAGGGACCAAGCACTGAGCCCTGCGGGCAACCCATGGTAGACACCTTCCATTCCACCCGGTCCCCCACGAACAGACCAACCCGGCGAGCAGTGAAGTACCCCACCAACATCCTATAGATGTTGGCCGGGCAGCCGCCCCGCTTCGCCTTGGTCAGAATCATGGGCCACCAGGCATGATCGAAGGCGCCGGAGATATCAAGGAAGATTGCCTGAACGTATTTAGATGATGATTCCTTTGCAGTGCTTATGATTTCATTCAGCGCCGTTACAGTGGACTCGCCTGGGGAAAATCCGTGCTGACTGGCAGAGATCTGATCTGGTCCTGAAGTCCCTGAACATGACCCTCCACCAACCCATGGCCCCACCGACCGTCCGGTCATATGGGCCGAATCGCGGGAGATGCGCGCGGTATTGCTCTGTGGCTCTGTCCACCGCGCGCAATTCTTGACTCCCTACAAATTTTTTCTACGCCCGTGTCCCATGACGTCACTCTCCCCTTTCTGGGGCGGACAACACGCGTGACGGACTCCGTCGCCGGGTGTATCCACCATCTAGCTCTCCTCGCTGTTCCTTCGGTCAAACCACTCATGCGCAAATCTCCGCATCCTCCTGAAGTTCTCCGGTGTGCTCACAAGATCGGCGTAGTACATCGGGCCATCCTCATCACGCACGATACCATTCATCATTTCTTCACGCAAATCCTCATACAGGGGACAGGACCACACCACATAGTGCAGGTCCTCATCTTCCATACCGCATGCACATAGACTATCTTCTACTAACCGCATCTCATTCAACCGCTTCCTAAAACGTCCGTGCCCCGTAAGGATCTGGGACGTCTGATGGTCCGGCTCCACCCAGTGCGCCCTCAAACGTACCGCCACATCAGGAAAGTACCGATGCAGCTCCCTTCCTTTCTCCTCGCATTCCCAACGACTCTGCCACGCTTGGATCGCCTCGTCCCATAACTCGCGTTTCCGTCTGCTCAACTGCCCGGTCGCGGACTGGCGCTCCTCATCCAGCTTGCCAGCCCGGATTACCTCCAGGTCTGCGGGTAGTAAAGCTGCCAATACTGCAAGCGCAGCAAGTCCCTGAACATGACCCTCCGCCAACCCATGGCCCCACCTACCGTCCGGTCATACGGGCCGAATCGCGGGAGAGATACGCGTGGTACTGCTCGTAGGCTCTGTCCACCACGCGCACTGCTTGACTCCCTACAAATTCTGTTCTATTCCTGTGTCCCATTTTGCATTCTCCCCTTTCTGGGGCTGACACTACATAATACGCCTTCGTCGCCGCCTGAACCACTAGCCATTTTCCGCGCTGCTTCTGACTTCGTGCCATTCATGTGCAAATCTCCTCAGCCGCTGGAAGTTCGCCGATGAACTCACTAGATCGCCGTAGTATATTGGGCCCTCTTCATCGCGCACTATACCATCCATCATCTCTCTTCTCATCACCTCATACAGGGGACAGACCCACAGCACATGGTGCAGGTCCTCATCTTCCATACCGCACTCACACATACTACTCTCTACCAGACGCATCTCACGCAACCTCTTCCTGAAACACCCGTGCCCCGTTAGGATCTGGGACGTCTGATCATCAGGCTCCACCCAATGCGCACGCAACCGTACTGCTATATCCGGAAAATACCGGTATAGCTCCCTTCCTTTCTCCTCATCATCCCACCGAGCCTGCCACACTTGGATCGCCTCCTCCCACAGCTCACGTTTCCGCCTGCTCAACTGCCCGGCCGCGGCCTGGCGCCCCTCTTCCAACTTACCGACACGGATTACCTCTAGGTCTGCTGGTGGTAAAGCAGCCAATACTGCAAGCGCAGCCGTGCTGGTCGACCGATACGCTTTGGTCAACAGTATTAGACTAGACCGTTGCGATCTAAGCAACGCGCTCCGGACCACGTGGATTGTCGCACGCCTATACCAGCTGGCCGCAGCATACGTTATCGTGGCTACGTAAGTGCCCCTGTAAAGGATGCGCAGACCGCGATATCGAACGCCCCAGGAAGATGCCGACACTCTAGACATCTTCCCGAAGCATTTGGCCGCGCGCTCCCCTATCGATACCGCATGCTGCGCAAAGGATAAGTTGCTGTCCATTACGACGCCTAGTACTGTGCACGACGTGACGGACCTGACCGACTTTTCCGCTAGTTTGATTACAGGCGGCCGCTTGAGCTTCCCTCTTATTGTCATGGTTGCCGACTTAGCGGGTGAAAATTCAAGCCTGTTCCGTGCACCCCAGGACAAAGCCTGGTCCAATGTCTCCTTAGCCGCACTCTCTATTTGGGCCCTGGACTGGGCCTCAATCAGGACCCTGTAACGTTACGCGTGTGTACGCGCCTTAAAATATTAAACCGTTATAGTACTATATAGCTATAACCATACTATATGCGCCACGGCGAGCCATTTCGCCGCGAGCTCGCCAGTGCTTGTCTCACGATTGTGGAGTGCGCACGTATGTTACTATTTCAATAAGTAAAACCTTGTAAATTCAATTTGTGCTCTAAAACTACTTACGGGTGAGTGTGCTTGCTATCTGTCTTCTATCTATCTGTTCTCTTTCCTGTTTCTAGGCACTTTGTATTATCAACGGTCCTAAACCGTTGATAAAAGCATTTGGCGGTCAACGTACGCAAATTTGAATACTATAACGGAACCTGTAACCGACGCTATCCCTACTATTCTACAATATCATCTTTCTTGTATTTCTCTGTCCTTATTCTGCCTTATACTGTAATCTTACTGTTTCTTCTTTATCTGTCCGACCGATTAATGTAGCATAACCGTCTGCCAAGACCCTCGACTGGACTGAATAGGCTGAGGTGTCTTCTGTGGTCGGCGGACGGTTATGACACACGGGCTGGACCTGACGGTGTCTTTCCGTGGGTTCCAGGGTCCTACCTACGAGGTCCTACCTACGAGGTCCTACCTACGAGGTCCTACCTACGAGGTCCTACCTACGAGGTCCTACCTACGAGGTCCTACTTACGAGGTCCTACCTACGAGGTCCTACCGACGAGGTCCTACCTACGAGGTCCTATCTACGAGGTCCTATCTACGAGGTCCTACCTACGAGTTCCACTACGAACTCCCTTGCACGAGGCGTCGGACGCAAGCTGCTGTCGACCCCTACCGGTCGAGCTTGAGGACGGCTGCTGAGCCTGTCCACTGCCGGACCAGCTGCTAAGCTGGTCGACCTTGGAACTGCTGCGCCGTGCTGCGCCTGGTGCTGTCGCGTCGTGCCGTCACCGTGCTGCTTCTGCTACGACGACTCTGATAAGTTCACCTCACTTAGAAGGGGAACCTGACCGATTCTCAGTGCGCGTACCTCGGAAAAACCGTTAGCCTACTCACGACCCTTGCTCTCTAGCCTGTGCCTTCTTTGTAAATATAATTCTTTATTCTTAGTTCTTGTTTTCTTTATTTCGTAGGGCCACTATCCCCGCTACGCGACAGTGGCGCCTTAACGCGGTTATAACGGTTTTTCCTTCACATTTCTTTCTTTCCTTCTTTCTGTATTACTTCTGCTATCACTGAGTTCGCGGTCAGGTTTCGTCGCGGGTTTTGGTGACGGTTCTTTTTGTACTTTCTTTTGTGTATTGTAACGGTCGCGGACAATTTTTTTCTTTTACACCTTGTACGGCTAGCACAACCACCCCGTAGTAGTTTCTTTTGTAGCAGTATCTCTATAATCTGGTTCCCCGTATGGTTCCCGGGTTAGAATAGGACCATCCCATCACATCCAGTGGGTCCCGTAAGAGGCGGTTGATGGAAAAAGTAGTACCACCATACCAACTTATTATCATCTCGTGTGCTACACTTACTACACATACATCTTACACTTATTACTACACAGTGTAATAGATTTGTAGTAAATCTACGTGCGTACTTGCGCTGGCAAGCGTACATATTTTTTTATTTTTTTTATTATTTTCTGTTACACTAAACTACCTTCAACTAAATTATAACTTAATAACTTTTAAATAAACTTTAGCGTCCTATATCTAGATAAGATGGGGGAGCGCGACGGAGTCTTTTTTAAAAAGAAACTCAATTATTGTAGAGACGTGTTTATTCGTCAATGATCGAACTAAGACTAACTTACTTACTAAAGCGAGTTCGCATACAAGCCCTGGTGGGCTCTTATCTATACGCTGACATTGCGTCTGTATGCAGTGGCGTGACAGCTCTATGCGGGTGGTAATGCAATTCAGCATTCTACGAGTATAAATACAGTTGCGGATATAACAATCTATATGCTGACATTGCGTCTGGACACAGTGGCGCGATAGCTCTACGCGGGTGGCAATGCAATTCAGCATTCTCTACATAAGGTTGAGGATATAACGCCTCCCCCCTTAGACCGAAGTTATCGGAAACACAGAGTTTTTCCTATAACTTCGTTCACATAATTACGTAATTTTTAACGGTTCATTAACAATATTGGTGGTGAAATTTGATTTTCGCTTTGTCCCGTTTCTAGCCTTTTTACAATTACTTTTCTTATTTTTAAGTAAATTACATAACTAACACATAAAATTAAAACTATGTAAAGTAATATCGTCGCTACACTAACACTTTTGATTTCGACACTATATTGCCCATTTTCACTTTTAACACTTTTCTTCAAAATGTAGTTAAGATGCTGAATATCATCCAAGTTGACTCCTTTCAGGTCCACAGGCTCAGTGTTTTCAGAAGGGAGTTTCCGCTGCAGTTCGTGAACATCGGGTAAGTTTATAAGTGGCACAGGCTTATATTCCGCATCGAAGTGGTGCCTGTGTTTACCATGGATGATGACGTCGTTGATAGTAGCGTCACAAACTTCTGGTATTGTTAGTATATAAGTTCCCAGGATTGTTTCCCTAGTGACGTCATTACCACAGGTTTGTGTTAGCACGGTGTTCCTTTTAGAAAACAGTATCCAGCGTTCTGGTGATATCTTTTGAATTTTCAGGTCTTCTGGAATAATTAGACGGGGGAAACACATGGATGTGTTGTGTTGGTATTCCATGAGTTGTTCAATACAAGTCTTTGGAGCATATGGAACGAGGTCATCTTCAGCACATAAGTACTCGTCTGTTGTTATCTCACGACACTGGCGGGCGGTTGGACGATATGACGTGCCTTCTACTAATAGGAAGGGATATTCAGGGATTATGATGAACGTTTGAGAGTCACGGGTAACAGGTAAAGGATACAGCTTAAAAAGGTTATAAGTGCGTTTAATAACTAATGGAACATCAATAATGAATCTAATTTCGTTGGCTTTAAGGTAAGTTTTAACAGTAAGAGTTTCTTCGATATTCATTAAATTCGAGTCAGATACTGAATACATCAAATTATCGTATTTAGAAATTTCCATTAATAACAACACAAGTTCCCTGGAATCGATTACAGATTTATGTAATACGGATACCTTACTGAGTGCTAAAGCAGTCTCTATTTCATTAATTTTCATATAAATAGTTCTAAAGTTAGCCATAAACATATTCAAGACATTATTCAAATATGAGATGAAAATGTACATATTTTCTTTTGACACATCTGTTACAATGTTTTCAATTCGTTTCAGGCGTTCGTTCATAATTTTCATGTTATCATCGATAGACTGGGTAGTATTAAGGAAGTGGTCCATCATTTCGGATACTAAGGTTATTTTGTTTAAGATACCCTGTTCTCGAGTTTTGAGTCCAGCAATAAGATTATCATAACGGATTGCGTCATCGTGATCAAGATTGCCTGTTATGACCTTGACTAAGGATCCAAGAGGATCAAGGAGGCCACGTTTGAATCGTTTGGAGGGAATCAACTGTTGAACCTTATCTAATGTGTTGTCACGAAGGTACTCTACCTGATTCTTTAACTCTATTACTTCATTACTGACCGTTTGGTTCTGCTTAATGATCTCGCTTAATTCTACATACTTTTCTATATTATATTCTAAATCCTTAACAATACCTTCTAAATTAATGATTTTAATAATAGACCATTTATCGTGCTGTACAAATGCACGCCCTAGCTTTACTGGGAGTATACCCGGGTTTTTATCAATTTTTACCACTTGAATGCCCCGGTTGTGGTTCATTTGGCAGAGGCTCATCCCCGTCATGGTCGTCCACAGCAGGAGACTGCACCATCTGTGGAGGACGTTTTATGTTTTTAATCGGAACCCTTTTGTCCCTATCTTTTATTTTTACTTGAACTACATTGCGATCTATTTCGCCCATTACTATGGCTTTTTGATATCTAGGTTTATCTTTTGACTGTCGTTTATTTACCGGTTTTGCGTAAACAGTTTGTCCTATTTTTAATTGCGGTCCTATCTCTCCCCCACGTTTTTCGACAACCTTTTCCTTGCTTTTACTCATCTTTTGTGCTAAGTGCTTATACAGTTCGTGTGTTCTTTTTGTATGATCTTTAACTAACTGTTGTTTATAGGATTTGTCAAAATCAATATCAAATGTCGATTTTAGTTCTGTGTGGCCGAATACTACCTCAAACGGTGTGAGATCCGTAGCACTATGTATACTATTGTTGTATGCCATTATTGCGTAAGTCATGACGCTAGCTGCATCTGTATACTTTCGTTCGTACTTAGCTATACGATATATTTCAATCAAGGTCGAGTGAAACCGTTCGACCATCCCCATTGAATTTGGGTTATTTGGTGTTCCTATGTGCAACTTTATTTTATGTAAATCATTAATTTCCTTCAAAAGCTCATTATTGAACTCTGTTCCCGGATCGCAGCTAATTTTACGTGGAGTGCCATAAAAACTGAAATATTTCATTAAAGCTCTTACTATTTCGGGTGTGGCACGAGACTGAACTTCAATTGCTTGTCCCAGTTTGCTGAAGGCATCTACGATGGTAAGATAGTGTTTTGATTCAATAGAGAAGATGTCAATGAAAATTTCTTGAAACGGAGCGTTTTGTGTTTCCGTAAGTTGCAAAATTGGTTTTATTGGTTTTCGGTCGTATTTAGCTGTTCTACATTTTTCGCAAGAGTTAATAGCTGCTGCAACTGTTTCATGAAGATTTGGCCAGTAGTAATTGCGTTTGATTCGTTTAACTGTTTCTGTGATACCGCGATGGCATGTTTTGCCTTCGTGTAATTTTTGAATTATCAATTTTTGCTCGTTTTCGTCATCGACTGATACAACGCGTTGCGTACATTCATAAAAATTTATTGTTCCCTCTTTAAAAAGTTTAACTATGATATTACTGAAATCTTTCCTATGTTGCTCCTCTTCGAAGTAAACGAAATATTTGATTTTTGGTTTAACATACTCTTTCAAAAATTGTATAATAATTTCGGGTTTACCAAATGGTAAAAAGACTTCTAAAATTTTTTGATGTTTTGTGGATAAATCTGTAACCTGTATGTCTTTACCAAATTTATGAAAAATTAATATTTGGTTTGGCTTTGTATCGACGGCTTCATCCAGAATTGGGATTCCTAGCGAATCTAAATCTTTACCAGAATGTATGGTTTCAGTAGCGGCTGAGCTTGTATCTGATCTTACTAACCAACCTGATTCTTTTCTGAGAAATTCCGAAGTAACTGATTCAGTGTCTGATATGGTTATGGGACTAGCTGTTGCAGTTCTGTCAGGGTCAGCCAAAGTTTGAGAGTCGTCAATAACTTGTCCTTTAGTTAGTTTAGGGTTTTTCTGTTTTGTGTTTTTTGAGTGTTTCTGTAATTTTTGGTCGTTGTCGTCTATATTAACTATCATAGAGATATCGTCGTCAGAGTCACCTGATCCTAGTGCATTTACTTTAAGCCTAGACAAGGCGTCGGCGTTTGCATTCAGTTTGCCATTTTTGTGTTTAATATCGAAATCAAACTCTTGAAGACGTAGTCGCCAACGGGTTAACTTACTACCGGGTTCTTTCAGTTGATAGAGCCAAAGTAGTGGTTTATGATCTGTTACAATATCGAACTTGTGACCGTACAGGTACGGCCTAAAATGTTTTGTGGCCCAAATTATCGCTAAAAGTTCCCTCTCTATTGCACTATATTTTCTTTCACAATCTGTCAGTGTGCGGCTGGCATAAGCCACTGGTCTATCGTTACCTATTGGTCCTTGAGAAAGGACGGCGCCGATTGCTACTTCCGACGCATCTGTGGTCAGGACGAATGGTTTGGTCATATCTGGGTATTGTAAAATGGGTGCGTTGACGAGGAGTTCTTTACATTTTTGAAATGATTCCGTATACTTATCTGTAATTTCTACCTTTTTACCTTTCTTTAAACAAGCTGTCAGTGGTTGAGTGATTTTTGAGAAGTCTTTGATAAATCTCCTGTAGTAACCGATAAAACCAAGGAATCTTTTAATTTCAGTCTGTGTCTGTGGAATCGGGTAGTCAAGTACGACCTTGATTTTATCATCATTCGGTTTAAGTCCGTCTTTTGTCAAAGTGTGTCCTAGATACTGCACTTCCTTACGTAAAAATTCTGACTTGTCTAACTGTATTTTAAGGTTTGTTTTTCGTAATCTGTCGAAAACAGATCGTAGTTTTTGTAGGTGTTGCAAAAGTCCATTTGAATATATAAGGATATCGTCCAGGTATACAAGGCAATGCAATCCTTGTAGCCCTCTTAGCACGTTATCCATCGTTCTTTGGAATGTCGCAGGTGCGGTTTTCAAGCCAAACGGCATTCGAAGGAATTCATAATGGCCGTTTTGGGTGGAAAACGCAGTTTTCTGCCTATCCTGCTCAGCAATTTCGATTTGATGGTATCCAGACGCCAAGTCTAACGTAGTAAAATAGTTGCTTTTGCCTAGTCTGTCAAAAAGGTCATGGATGTTAGGAAGTGGGTACCTGTCGTCAATCGTAATTTCATTGAGTCGGCGGTAGTCAATTACCATCCTGTACTTAACTTGTCCGGAAGCGTCCAATTTCTTGGGTACCAAGTGAACTGGAGCACTCCAAGGTGAGTGTGACTCCTGAACTACTCTATTTTTCAGCAATTTATCGACTTGCTCTTTAATTTCCTGCGTTTGTGCGGGTGGTTGCCTATACGGTTTTATGTAAATGGGGTCCTCGTTAACTGTTCGAATATGGTGTTTGACGTCATTAGTAAATGTAAGTGGTATGTCCTCACAGTAAAATATGTCCCTGTATTCGTCACACAATTCGTGAATAGCCTTACGCTCTTCATCATTTAGGTGGTCTAGTCTTAATTTAGTTAAGTTATTTTTGAGTAGGTCGTCAACTTCGACATCTGTCATATCCATATTAAAGTTTATGTCACAAATGTCACTGTCGCATTTAATCGGCGTAACTCCAAAAGGTTTTGTAATCGTCATAGTTATGTCGTTTTCAGAACTGTTTTGAATGACTGTCGTAGCGAAATAATTTTCGCATTTGACAATCGCCGATGGCATGCGAACGGTATCGGAAAACTCTTTAAAGTTTAAAATTGCGTCGCCCTCTTTGAAATTAACCGGTAATCTAACGCGGTGTTCACTACGAGGTTCCAAATTAATTACGTAATCGGGATCGTACTGGATAGGAATAGCTGTTTCGTGCGTTGTTAATATTTTATCTCCTAAATTCAAGTTCGCTTTTAATTTGGCCATAAGATCCCATCCTATCACACCATCATACTTTTTGTCGACGTCATAGATAAAGAATTTATGGTACCCGTCGTTACGAAAAATCGAGAAAAGCGGAATATTAGCTACCTCGTTGTGTGTGCTAGTAGCATGTGTACTGGTTACCGTGAATGGCTCATAACATTTTAAATGAGCGTAATATGCGTTCGCTTTAGTTGGGCTTATAAATGATCTAGTGCTACCAGAATCCAACATAAATTTTCCGTCGATATCCGGCACATAAATATAGGGTAACTTAAGGGTTGCATCATAATTTAATTCAATTACCTCGGGACTTTTGAAGACACATGCAGACGAAAATTTTCCGTCCCGATTGATTCCTTTTCGCGATCGAAGGTTTCAATGCAGTTTTCCTGGTTACCTCCCATTTCCTGGTACGTCGTGTCGTCATAATACTGAGATATGTCATAAGGCTGGGGTTCGTCATAAGTAGGGTAACTAGCGTCCTCATAGACGTAGGCATTCTCGGTGGTGTACTCACCTTCATTCATGTTGTACATCTCATTCGCGTTCACCTTTGGTGCATGTACTGGAGCAGTCCGCATTGTGACGTCATTAGAGAAGTGCGGAGTAGGTTTATAACCTTGAGGCTGCGGAGCTCTATACCCAAATTGTCCTGCTTGGGGGCGGAACCCAAACTGAGGAGGTCTGTAGCCAAACTGACCTTGTTGTGGTTTGAAACCAGCTTGTGCTGATTGCAGCTGAGGTCTGTATCCAAATTGACCAGCTTGAGGTTTAAAACCAAACTGACTTACCTGTTGTGGTCTAACGCCAAACGGGAGTCGCTGACCATACTGCTGAGCTGGGACAAAATGATTGAATGAGGGTCTGTATCCGAACTGCGGGGACACAGGTGCGCGCTGTGCGAAATTTTGGAAGTTCGATTGTGGTACTACCTGATTCGGAATTCCAAATTTATATTGACTTTGAATTGGGGGTATTTGTGGCTTAAAATTAACCTGTAATGGTTTATTTTGGAGCATCTTCGTGCGCATGTTATATTGTTCTTGGAAGTTGACTTCCTCCAACACGTGTTTTAATGCATCTTCTAAAGAATTGGGTTCTTTTAACCTAACTATTCGTACCATGTGTTCAGATAAATTATATAGAAACACATTAAGGGATGTGTTATTATAAATGATTCGTTTAGCTTCACGTAAAGTGGTTAAACTATTTTGGTTTACTTTTGCTATTAAAATAGCACGCACATCCTGAATACGACCGCAAAACTCTAAGTAGGACTCGTTAGGCTTAATTTTCAAGGTTTCCAGCTCTAAAGCGACACACTCTTCGCTCCTCGGATCTCCGAAGTGCTGGACCAACAAGGCCTCCAATTCATCATAAGTTTCAAAGTCGCCACGTTCACTGATTAATGCAGCTGCCTTACCAGTTAATTTGCTAGTAATGCATTGCATTAGAAATTCATTTCGTGAAATTGTTCCCTGATAACGCTTAATCACATATGTACATTTACGTAAAAATAAATTTAAAGTTTTTGTTTCGCCATTAAATTCAGGTATTAAATTTAAAACTTCCTTTGGAACATGCGTATCCACAGGTAACAATTGTTGCGGGGTCATATTAGGGCTGGGGATTGTTTGTCCTTGCGGTAAAGCCATTTTCAGCTTATTTATATAATACAATAACACTTAACTATTTTATATATAGCTCTATGCCTCTATCCTAATTTACCGACTCACAAACTATTTTCTTTTATATCACTATTTTATAATTCTGGCGATTTTAGCCCTTAATTAACACTATTACGCTATTGACAATAGTGTAAGTCGCGATTACGCAACAATTCTAAATTACACTTAATTAACTCTACCTCTCTATAGAAAATAGAGTTTGCCGTGATTTTAACGACACTTAAAATAATACACAATTTTTAGGTGGGCAGGGAAAGAAAGGATAGTAGAAGGATTTTACTTCAATATGTACTCACAGTCCAACCGCTGCCGTAGACATCACGTTCCCAAAATTATCAGATTTATTTGGTTCGAAGATTGCCGTGGAGAGCGCGTTACCGATTTTAGGTTATTACTAATTTTTAAGTAATTTACGCACTTTCACAGTTGTTACCACTCGCGTGTACTATTTCGATTTTTGTAAATTTCGGTACTATACGCGATGGCAACAGCCAGCAATCCTACCGGCTGCGCCAGATAAGATGGGGGAGCGCGACGGAGTCTTTTTTAAAAAGAAACTCAATTATTGTAGAGACGTGTTTATTCGTCAATGATCGAACTAAGACTAACTTACTTACTAAAGCGAGTTCGCATACAAGCCCTGGTGGGCTCTTATCTATACGCTGACATTGCGTCTGTATGCAGTGGCGTGACAGCTCTATGCGGGTGGTAATGCAATTCAGCATTCTACGAGTATAAATACAGTTGCGGATATAACAATCTATATGCTGACATTGCGTCTGGACACAGTGGCGCGATAGCTCTACGCGGGTGGCAATGCAATTCAGCATTCTCTACATAAGGTTGAGGATATAACGATCTATATATCAAATCTAAGTATTTATTAATTTAAAACTATAAAAACTAGTGAGAGTAAACTACCTTAAACCTATTTATCTTGCATTTATATAGCATTTTAATCACAATAATGGAATCTTATCCAATAAAGTACACTCTCGTGAATAAACGTAAACTAGCGCTTGTACTATTAATACGAGACGTAGAACCTATTTCTACAGTCCTTCTAAATACGTAACACTTTTACAAACTTTACTTTTTTTTGTTGACATGCAAATATGTAACTAAAATTTATTTTTATTTTTTACTTGCTTTACATAAAGCCTTTACTGATACTTTCTTCTTGGGTACTATTCTTTTTATTCTTCTGGAGCGGGCGTTATGAACTCCAACTACAAAAATAAGCCTAACATAACACACTTTTCTTGAACAGCGGGTCACGACTGAGAAAGCCTACGTGGAAAACTTCTCTTTCCTCTTTTACATTCTTTTGGGGTTATCTATCTTACTAACAGTGTGTTCGTACCACTTAAAAAGTACGGTAGCGGCGGTCACTACTCAAATAAGCCATTGGCCATTGGATTTATTTATATTTATTATGGGTTTTTCTCTGGGGATACTATCTTATACCAATGAAGAAGGTTTCACTAAATATTATATCAAAAAATAAAAATATATACATAGCTACTACACTAAATTCAATTTCTCATTTTCTAAAAATAATTAACTAACTTTTGTTCTTAATCAACATTGTAACCTTTAATTTACTTGACATTCAAACATAACTTAATACTACAATTTAACTAAACACTTAACACTAAAACTTAGATGCAAGATAATATCTAAGAAGTCTCCACTTGTGTATGAACTTGCGGATATGTCCGGAAATCCTTTAGGCGCTTGGCATATCAAAGACTTTAAACAAATAAACTACCAAACATAACCTTATATTTACTATATTATTTAACTAAACTTGGCACTATAATTAACTTATATACACGTAACCATCATAATCTTTCATCATTAGCAACCGATAGATGTTCGCTGCTGAGCGGAGGCCTCCCCCTTAGAAGGGAGGGGTTGCCATACATGTAATAAAACAACCTAAACGTTTTATTAATTTTATTCCACTACATAATTATACTACACTATATTAAGCTACTTAGCTACATAACTTTATACTTACCCTAGCTATATGATTTGAACCGTTGAGCCTAAGTCCAACGCGGGTTCGATTCCTATGCAATGCACACTTACATATTTTTCTTAATAATTTTTTTTTTTATTTAAAAATATACTACATCATTACACTAATCTCTATTACATTATCTAACTATAACTACTATTTACATACAACACTAGTAATGACACCCTGCGTTGTCTATCATAATTTTAATTTATTTACAATCTTATTGCTTTTATAACACCTATAGCTAGTCTAGACTCCTACCCTATTCATGGACACTGATTCCATGATGGCGTCCATTTCTATCCCTTAATCCTACCCTAGCGTGTATCCTTGCTGCCCGGGAATGCTTCACATTCACCGGATGGACACAACGCTATCCTTAAGGTCCTACCGGACAGACGGTGCCCTACACACCGCTCTTCGGTAGTCACTTATCCTTTCCTTGTTAAGCTGTTGGCAGATGGTGCCCTACACACTATCCCAGCAGTCATTAATATATAGTTTGGCTGACGTCGCCTACTCGTCGTCTGGTCGAATTTCAGGCTAAACCTGAGTCCTTGATGTATGTCCTTGCTGCCCAGGAACGCTACTACGTGACTGGATGGGCATACATCCTTGTATTGTCCTGCAACGGTGTCTACCCACCGCTATGCCGGTCAATTTCCCTACATACCTAAACTAGACTAGACTACAACTACACAATATTACATTACATTACCCTGCTACCATAACCAACACCCCTCTCAGAGTATTGTAATCACTACATTACAATATTCCTTACTTCCTGTCTTGAGTCTACATTGCTCTAAATAAATGTACACTCTGTCTGTTAGGGTCTAAGGTCATGTAAGGACCGAAGACTGAATGAATGGTTGATGAACGATGAGTGAGTGAATGGGTTGGAATAAATGCTAAGTTAGTTAGTAGAGAGGTAGACGGATTTTGCTTCATCTAGGCAAAATCCTACACTATTTCCCGGGGTACTGTAACGTTACGCGTGTGTACGCGCCTTAAAATATTAAACCGTTATAGTACTATATAGCTATAACCATACTATATGCGCCACGGTGAGCCATTTCGCCGCGAGCTCGCCAGTGCTTGTCTCACGATTGTGGAGTGCGCACGTATGTTACTATTTCAATAAGTAAAACCTTGTAAATTCAATTTGTGCTCTAAAACTACTTACGGGTGAGTGTGCTTGCTATCTGTCTTCTATCTATCTGTTCTCTTTCCTGTTTCTAGGCACTTTGTATTATCAACGGTCCTAAACCGTTGATAAAAGCATTTGGCGGTCAACGTACGCAAATTTGAATACTATAACGGAACCTGTAACCGACGCTATCCCTACTATTCTACAATATCATCTTTCTTGTATTTCTCTGTCCTTATTCTGCCTTATACTGTAATCTTACTGTTTCTTCTTTATCTGTCCGACCGATTAATGTAGCATAACCGTCTGCCAAGACCCTCGACTGGACTGAATAGGCTGAGGTGTCTTCTGTGGTCGGCGGACGGTTATGACACACGGGCTGGACCTGACGGTGTCTTTCCGTGGGTTCCAGGGTCCTACCTACGAGGTCCTACCTACGAGGTCCTACCTACGAGGTCCTACCTACGAGGTCCTACCTACGAGGTCCTACCTACGAGGTCCTACTTACGAGGTCCTACCTACGAGGTCCTACCGACGAGGTCCTACCTACGAGGTCCTATCTACGAGGTCCTATCTACGAGGTCCTACCTACGAGTTCCACTACGAACTCCCTTGCACGAGGCGTCGGACGCAAGCTGCTGTCGACCCCTACCGGTCGAGCTTGAGGACGGCTGCTGAGCCTGTCCACTGCCGGACCAGCTGCTAAGCTGGTCGACCTTGGAACTGCTGCGCCGTGCTGCGCCTGGTGCTGTCGCGTCGTGCCGTCACCGTGCTGCTTCTGCTACGACGACTCTGATAAGTTCACCTCACTTAGAAGGGGAACCTGACCGATTCTCAGTGCGCGTACCTCGGAAAAACCGTTAGCCTACTCACGACCCTTGCTCTCTAGCCTGTGCCTTCTTTGTAAATATAATTCTTTATTCTTAGTTCTTGTTTTCTTTATTTCGTAGGGCCACTATCCCCGCTACGCGACAACCCTCACGTCATCCGCGTACGCGACCATCCTCACCCCTGTTGGCAGTGGTAAACGCAGCAAGTCATCCATTAAAAGGTTCCATAACGTTGGACCTAGCACTGAGCCCTGGGGACAACCCATTGTACACACCTTCCATTCCACCTGGTCGCCCACGAAAAGACCAACCCGACGGGCGGCGAAGTAGCTCGCCAACATTCTAAAAACGTTGGGCGGGCAGCCTCCCCGCTTCGCCTTGGTCAGGATCATGGGCCACCAGGCATTATCGAAGGCGCCAGAGATATCTAGGAAGATTGCTTGAACGTATTTTGATGTGGACTCCTTAGCAGTGCTTATAATATCATTGAGCGCCGTCACAGTGGACTTCCCCGGAGAAAATCCGTGCTGGTTCGCGGAGATCTGGTTGCCGATCGTCGGTGCGCATAGTAACATTATTCGCTCCAGGGCGGTACGCCTTCGGGTCGGTTAACGGTTTGTCGTTGCCTTTCGGCAAGACAAGCAGGCGACCCTCCTTCCATACGTCCGGAAACACGCCCTCTTCCACACACTTAGCGTACACCGCGGTGACCTCAGCAGAGGCCACCGCCCAGACATGCTTTACGATTCTAGCGCTCAAGCCATCTATACCCGGCGCAGTGTTCTGGAGGCCAGCCACAATCCGCCCGACATCCTCCCGGGGCGGAGGCGGCGCAGCCCTACCCGACGGCACCAGCGAGGCCACGACGCGTACCTGCCTGTGATAGTCGGTGTCTGACGATACATCGTCATCCGGACACAAGGCTCGCAAAAGACACGTCATGGATTCCCCAACCGTTCCTGAGAAACCGGACAGCAGCTTAGTGCCGTTAATGATGTTAGGTTGTGGCCTAACAGTCCCGACTGCGGCTCAATAAGCAAGGCCCCACGGGTCTTGGTTCCCGGATTCTGCGATCCCCTTAAAGTGGTCGGACTCCGCCGCCTCCATCGCCATTCGGTATCTCGCACGCACACTGTGGAACTCCGCTCGTAATACCTCTTCCCTCCTGCCCCCGCTCCTCCTAGAACCTTGCCATTTACGCCGTGCCTTACAATGTAGCCTCCTGAGTTTATCCAACTCAGGATTCCACCATTCGTACCTGTTGTCCCTTGCTGGCTCTTTCGCTCCCAAACACTGTCGCGCCGTTCGCACAATAATATCAGAAAATTCCTGACAAACAACGGACGCAGGATTCCTAAAGTTTATCCGTCCCATTCGTTCATGTATAGTGTCGCGGAATCGGGCCCAAGGCACCCCGCGATCCCGGAAGCGCATCGGCTCCCTATTGTTGCTGACAGACTGTGGTGTAGTTGAACGATGTCCTGGCGTACCCACGCAGAAGGTGATGAGCTGGTGGTCACTGGTACTCGCGTCGGGACGCACTGTCCAACTTGTAAGCTGCACTCTTCTAGTGGCCAGCGTTAAATCAATATTTGACTCACCGTTCGGGCCGCTAAACGTGTATGGTTGGCCCTCCACGTTATGAACGATGAGTCCCCAGCTGGCGATAAATCCTTCCAGAGACGTCCGCTGGTGTTCGGCCTCGTTACCGCGCCCAGTGTAGTGCCGAGGTGCACTGTACCACATAGGCGAGTGCGTGTTAGCGTCCGCGGCAATCACCACCCTTTGGCCCCCTAAGGCCGACAATACTCTCTCCAGATGGTGCAAATGGGGATCGATGGCATCACTATATTGAAAGTAGGCTGAGACTACGTATAGGTCCGGCTGCGCCAGATGCGCCACAAGGCAATGTTCTGTGCTGAGGTGCTCGAGCACTGCACATGCCATGTCCCGTCGGTGCATGTACATGCCCGCTTTTGGTGCCGGCCCGCAGTGGGTGATAAACTGGGCCCTGGAATATTGTTCTTGGACAAGAACAACATCCAGGCCCAGCCCGCGGGCCAGCGCGGGCAGCTCTTTAGTAGCGACCTCTGATCTGGCGAGGTTGAGCTGTCCAATATTTATGAGTGGTGTATTATCCATAGTTGGTCATTGACAGCTCACGTTGCTCCGCATGCAGGCGCGCAGGGCAGTCACGTGCCGCAGTGACGTGGCTTGTGTATTCTTTCCGTCCAAACTTCTTGCATGTTGCGCAGCAAATGCTTTCGGACTTGCAGTCCGCCGCCCGGTGACCAGTTCCACCGCACCTGCCGCACGTAATCTCGCTAGCGCGGCAGTACCTCTCGGGGTGGCCGTATTGCTGGCACTTGTTGCAGCACGTTACGGCCAACGAATCCGTTACTTCCACAGCGTCCCAGCCTATGAAGATTCGATCCTTGGCCATCAGGGCTTCCCGTAGCTTCGGCGATGCGTGGAAAATAACCGCCGAGGATCGACCCCCTTGCCTGGTCTTCTTGAAGGCGCCTTTTAACTGCTCCTTGATACTATTCAAGGGCCAGTTCGGGTTGTCTGCAAAATTCTGCTCATGCAGTTTCTCCACGACGGTCTCGAACGACGGATTCCCCTCCAGGTTAGGGAAGCAGACCAGGGGACGCCTTTGATTAGGCTCCGTTACGCGCAGAGTGGCGGGGACGGCGCCCTTCAGTCGTTCCCCTCCGCTTTTACTGGTGGTCTGCACCACCACTCCCGCATTACCTACACGCCGAACCTTCGATACCTGAAGGTTCAGTGCCGACGAATCCACCGTTTTCTTTAGTTCCGCCTTCGTATCGTCAGCAGTCTTAAGATCAGCATTTTCCGCCGCTGGATAGATGGCCAGTACTGGCCCGCCCTGCACCGGAATCATTGGAACCGGTTCAGCCCGCCGCGGCAGTTTAAGTGCTGCCGCAAACGATATTGCGGGTATCGGCGCCACAGAAGCTGCGCCACTTCCACCCTCGCGGGCAGCCAGCTCGAGCTCCATTGAGGCGCACTTGAGCTTCATCGCCGTGAGGTCATGTTGCGCTTCCGCCAGGCGCAGCTCCAGGGTCGCAACGACTGCGAGCACATCTTGGCTATGCGCCGAGATAGTGCACTTATCGCTCACGTTCAACTTATTGGCCGTGTTGGCTATCTGCCCAATGCCTTTTAGGGACGTATGTACCCGATCTAGCAGCGCCACCTTACTCAACGCCTCTAGCCCGGAGCCGACCGTCTGCGTGGGTGCCGCCGGCGGCACTGACTGCGATGCTGCCGCGGGCACTTGGGCCCTTGTCCCTGCTGGAGCCGAACTGGTATCAATCAAATTGAGTATACCGCCCACTGGCGGTACCTCCTTGCGCGCCGAGGCACGTACACGGCGCCTCACTCACTGCCTCTTGGACCTCCTCGGGAGACCCCAGAGGCCGCTTACTAGTCCCAGCGGTTATTGGCGACGACAGGCGACACCCTGCCTCATGTGACAGGTCCGGTTTGGCCATATTTATATAATTATATAGTAGCGCGGCGGCGCCGCGCATTGCGTGGGGCTCGGGCTACGTTTATTTTATTTTGTTTGTATCGTCACTAGGTGCTCACGGAAGACCAGCGTTGTTGCTTTTTGGAGCAATAACATTAAGCTGAGTGAGCACCATTTCAACGACTTTAATGTAGTTTTTAGTTATTTTTTTTATACTTTCGTTTATTTTAAGTTTTTGTGTGTCGTTGAATAAATTTATTTTTCTTTTCTTTTCTTTCTTTTCTTTATTGGCTCCGCCTGCTGCTCTTGAATAATGCCACTAGACGTGGCCGAAATTGGCGCCGAGCTGAACCCACTGGGCGGAGTCCGCGCAAGTGACTGGCGCGGCGTGAATCCGCCCATTTCCACCAGGATATCTCCTGGGCCTTTGCCATTATGGCGTCCGCAATAAGTTCTCTGTGGCTCTGTCCACCGCGCGCAATTCTTGACTCCCTACAAGTTATTTCTATACCCGTGTCCCGTGTCGTCTTTCTCCCCTTTCTGGGGCAGACAGCACGCGTGACGTACTTCGTCACCGGGTGCTTCCACCATCTAAAACTCCTCCAAACTCCTCCTGTCAAACCACTCGTGCGCGAATTTCCGCAACCTCCTAAAGTTCGCCGGTGTGCTCACAAGGTCCGCGTAGTATATCGGACCCTCCTCGTCGCGCACAATACCATCCATCATCTCTCGCCTCAAATCCTCATACAGGGGACAGGCCCACACAACATGGTGTAGGTCCTCGTCTTCCATACCACATGCGCACATACTATCTTCCACTAATCTCATATCACTCAACCTCTTCCTGAAACATCCATGCCCCGTGAGAATCTGGGACGTCTGGTGATCAGGCTCCACCCAATACGCCCTCACACGTACAGCTACATCCGGAAAATACCGGTGTAGCTCCCTTCCTTTCTCCTCGCATTCCCAACGAATCTGCCACGCCTGGATCGCCTCATCCCACAACTCGCGTTTCCGTCTGCTCAACTGCCCGGCCGCGGACTGGCGCTCCTCATCCAACTTGCCAGCCCGGATTACCTCCAGGTCTGCGGGTAGTAAAGCTGCCAATACTGCAAGCGCAGCCGTGCTGGTCGACCGATACGCCTTGGTCAACAGTATTAGGCTAGACCTCTGAGATCTGAGTAACGCGCTACGGACCACGTGGAGTGTCGCACGCCTATACCAGCAGGCGGCAGCATACGTTATCGTGGCTACGTAAGTGCCCCTGTAGAGGATGCGCAGACCGCGGAATCGAATGCCCCAGGATGATGCCGACACTCTAGACATCTTCCCAAAGCATTTGGCCGCGCGCTCCCCCATCGATACCGCATGCTGCGCAAAGGACAAAGTGCTATCTATTACCACGCCCAGCACCGTGAACGATGTGACGCTCCTAACCGATCTGTCGTTTAGTTTGATTACTGGGGGCCGCTGAAATTTACCCCTGAGCGTCATGGTTGCCGACTTCTCTGGCGAAAACTCCAGCCTGTTACGGGCACCCCAGGCTACGACCATGTTTAGACTTGCCTCAGCTGCTCTCTCAATATGAGCCCTAGACTGGGCCTCAATCAAGATCGTCACATCGTCCGCGTACGCTACCATCCTAACCCCCGTTGGCAATGGCAAACGCAGCAGATCGTCCATTAACAGGTTCCATAAACTAGGACCTAGCACTGAGCCCTGGGGGCAACCCATAGTGGACACCTTCCATTCCACCTGGTCGCCCACGAACAGACCCACCCGGCGTTCGGCAAAGTAGCCCGCCAGCATTCGAAAAATGTTGGCAGGGCAACCTCCCCGCTTTGCCTTGGTCAGTATCATGGGCCACCAGGCGTTATCGAAGGCGCCGGAGATATCTAAGAAGATTGCCTGAACATAAGTAGATGATGTTTCTTTGGCTGTGCTTATGACTTCGTTTAGCGCCGTTACGGTGGACTTGCCCGGAGAAAATCCGTGCTGACTCATGGAGATCTGTGAACTGATCATAGGTGCGCACTGCAGCATTACTCGTTCCAGGATCTTCCCTAGCACAGGCAGGAGCGTTATCGGACGGTACGCCTTTGGGTCGGTAAGCGGCTTGTCATTGCCCTTGGGCAGGACAAGCAGGCGACCCTCCTTCCATACGTCCGGAAACACGCCCTCCTCGACACACTTTGCATACATCGCAGTAAATTCTGCCGATGCAGCAGCCCACACATGCTTTAATATCCTCGCACTCAAACCGTCCAGCCCTGGCGCAGTGTTCTGCAACCCGGCCACGATCCGCCCGACACTCTCACGCGGCAGAGGCGGCGCATCCCGACCTGCCGGGATGAAGGAGGCCACGGCGCGCACTTGACGATGATAAACCGTGTCCTTGGACACATCATCGTCTGGGCACAATGCGTGCAAGAGGCTCACCATGGACTCCCTCACCGTACCGGAGAAACCAGACAGGAGCTTGGTGCCGTTTATGACGTTCGGCGGCGGCCTAAGCGTCCCAACGGCGACCCTATACGCCAGGCCCCAGGGGCAGGACCCCTGGCGCCGCCGAACGGGTTCCCGGCTTCGGCTACCTGTCTGAAGTGGTCGGATTCCGCCACCTCCATCGCCTTTCTATATCTCGCTCTCACTCGATGAAATTCTTCCCTTAATATCACTTCTCTTCAGCCCCCGTTCCTCCTCGATCCTTGCCATTTACTCCTTGCGCTGCCATGCTGCCGCCTGAGCTTATCTAGCTCAGGGGTCCACCATTCGTACCTGTGGTCCTTTGCTGGCTCTTTCCGCCCCTAAACACTGACGCGCCGTTCGCACTACAATCTCCGTAAAATCCTTACAAACAGAGGCCGCAGGCTTCCTAAAGTCCATCCGTCCCATTCTCGCATATATTGTGTCGCGGAATCGAGCCCAAGACACCCCGCGATCCCGGAAACGCACCGGCTCTTCCATGGGTTTGGCGCTCTGGGGTGGTTGACCTAGTCTTGACGCTCCGATGCTGTAGGTAATTAATCGATGGTCGCTCGTGCTGGCATCTGGCCTTACTTCCCAGCCACTGACGGGAACACTCCTGTCACTGGCAGATCGATGTTGGACTCACCATTAGGGCCACTAAATGTGTAAGGTTGGCCTTCCGTGTTGTTAATGGTGAGCCCATGACTCGCAATAAAACTCTCCAAGGTTGCTCGTCTGTGTTCCGTCTCGTGGCCTCTGCCAATGTAGTGTCTTGCTGCACTATACCACATCGGCGAATGCGTGTTGGCGTCCACTGCGATGATGAATTTTTGACCCCTCAGCGCAGCAAGCACTGAGTCCAGGTGGTGCAGGTGTGGCTCTATAGCTTGGCTGAATTGAAAATAGGCCGAAAATACGTAGTTGTCTAGCGTGGCAACGTGTGCTACTAGGCAGTGCTCCGTGGTAAAATTGTTAAGTACTGCACACGCTATGTCCCGCCGGTGAACGTAGAGGCCCGCTTTCGGCGCCTGCCCGCGTTGGATGATGAACTGGGCCCTGGAATATTGTTCTTGTACAAGAACAATGTCCAGGCCCAGCCCGCGGGCCAGCGCAGGGAGCTCCTTTGTAGCGAGCGCTGAGCCGGCAAGATTGAGCTGCCCGACAGTTAGTTTGGGCGTGCTATCCATACTTGGTCATGGATAGCTCGCGCTGCTCTGCGTATAAACGTGCCGGGCAGTCCCGTGACGCAGTGACGTGTCCAGCGAAGTCTGTCCTGCTGAACTTTTTACAAGTCGCGCAGCATGCCGATTCAGACTTGCAGTCTGTTGCCCGATGTCCCGACGCGCCGCACCTACCACACGTTACCTCCGCTGACCTGCAATATTTCTCTGGGTGCCCGTATTGCGGGCATCTGCTGCAGCAGGTGACGGACAGCCAGTCCGTCACCTCAATCGCCTCCCAGCCCACATAAACCCGTTCTCTTGCCATAAGCGCTTCACGCATTTTAGGTGTAGCGTAAAAGATCAGATCACATTTCTATTTTTCGTAAAAAGCTCGAGTGGTTACCTATTCGCCTCCGCCGGAACTCACATATTCTTCATCTTCTCTATAATATTCTCTTTAATCCCATTACACCCCCATATCTTAAAGCTCGTTTCAAATTCCTTCATGAGACGCATTCAAGGAATCTAAGATCGTCAGAAAACCTTGAACTAGCTATGCCCTTACACTCAACAAATTTTTATGGTAAATCATTTTCTGTACATGCAGTACGTTTATGGAATGCCTTACCAGTTACCATAAGGCGAGCTAAATCTTTAAACATTTTTAAAAATCTTGTAAAAGCTCATTACCTTACTTTATAGCTCATTGATACTTTGCTGGTCGTTATTATGATTTCGGAGTGCTATCTGTATATTTATCAGAATTGATTTTTATATATATAATACATATATTTATAGTTCGTATATATATATATATATATATATATATATATATATATATATATATATATAAGTATATTGAATATATGTTGGTATGTAAGAAATATTTATATATATCTGTATGTATATTAATATATTATATGTATTTTTATTAGTGTATATTGTCTCACATATTAAGTACCCCACTTTTCGTATTCCATGCAATCTTTTTTCCATCCCAAGGTTGCCTGTAAGAAATTGCGGATAGCGATAAGGCCGCCCTTTGTACAAATTTCTTCAAGTCCTTTTTATTTTATTTTTATGTGTGTACAATAAAGAGTATAAATAAAAATAAAATAAATAAATAAAATCAGGGACGCCGCCCGGCCGCCACGTCGCGACCTCTTAAAGGCGCCTTTTAATTCCTCCTTAACCTTGTCCAGAGGCCACTCAGGATTCTCCCGGAAGTTCTGTTCATGGACCTTTTCTACGACTTCCTCGAAACTTGGGTTCCTGTCCAAATTTGGGAAACACACGAACGGACGCCTCTGACTTGGCTCCGTCACACGGAGCGTCGGTGGAACTGCACCCTTCAACTTTTCATGCGAGCTCTTGTTGGTGGTTTGTACCACCACTCCGGCATTCCCTACTTTACGCACCTTATCAACTTGTATATTAAGCGCCGTGGGGTTTACAATTTTCTATAACTCCGCTTTGGTGTCCTCCGCGGTTTTCAATTCAATGCTCTCGGGCGCCGGGTATATAGCCAAAACTGGCCCACTCGGCGGGGGCATTTGAAGCGGCTCGGTCCTCTTCGGCAGTTTCAAGGCCGCCGCAAAGCTAATAGGCGGCGGTACCGGTGCAGCGATACACCCTCCTTCCCGTGCTGCCAGCTCCAGTTCCAACGAGGCGCACCTTAACTTAGCCGCGGTCACCTCGTGCTGCGCATCCGCCAAACGTAGCTCCAACGCGGCAACCACCATAAGCACGTCCTGGCTGTGGGACGAGATTGTTGTCTTGTCCCCAATGTTTAGCTTGTGGGCATTTGCCACCTGTGCTATGCCCTTGAGGGACATATGCACTCGCTCAAGTAGCGCCTCCTTACTCATGGCCTCTAGGCCTGTGCAGGCCGCCTGCGCAGGCGCCACCTGAGACGCCGGCTGCGAGGTCGCCACGGGTATTGGCGGCCTCGCCGCCGTCACTTTGCTTGGCGCCTCCGGCCCAGTGCCCCCTGTCTGCGCTGGCGCTACCGGCGACGCTGACCGCGGCGCTTTCGTGTCTATAATATTGAGGATTCCACCTACTGGCGGTACCTCCCTGCGCGCTGAGGCTCGTACCCGGCGCCTGACTGCCTCTTGAACCTCCTCTGGCGATCCTAGCGGGCGCTTACCCACCGCTGCTGCGCTTGCCGTTGCTGTCTCCTGGACAATACCACTAGTCGTGGCCGAAGTTGGCGCCGGGCTGAATCCACTGGGTGGAGTCCGTGCCAGCGACTGACGAGGCGTGAACCCACCCAACTCGACCAAAATGTCCATCTCTTTGGCCTTCTCCATGATGGCGTCAGCAATCAACTCCTGCTCGCGTACGCGAGCCGGATCGTCGGCCATACTGGCGCGAACGCCAGATGGCTCCCCTTAAAGCTTAGGCTGGCCGGTTCGTGTCTTACTATTCAGCACCAAAAAGAAAAAGGACTTACCCCGGTCCAGAAGCACTTACCGCGTAAAACACCACTAACAAAACACTTGGTTTAAGCGTCCGAGCGCAAATATTAAAATATCACTTAACAAAAGGCGTCTAATCGCAAATGTGTCCACGAGCACTACACAAACAAAATGGCCGCCGCAACACGCGGTCGCCACGCGGGAGCGGGCAAGACGGAGCCGAGCTCCAATCCCGCACTCGCTCACACAAACGGGCAGCGCGCGCGTGCGACAGAGAGGGTTCGAACAGCGAACAAACGGAAAATTCCACACTTCACTGCGACTGCGGAGTAGCGGAGCGCGCGCGAGTGAACACGTCCGTCCTCGACGCGAGCCGGCGACGAAGTCCAGTCCCTGAACATGACCCTCCACCAACCCATGGCCCCACCGACCTTCCGGTCATACGGGCCGAATCGCGGGAGATGCGCGTGGTACTGCTCTTTGGCTCTGTCCACCACGCGCAATGCTTGACTCCCTACAAATTCTATTCCTCTCCTATGTCCCTTGGTCGTACTCTCCCCTTTCTGGGGCTGACACACACGTACAGCTTCGTCGTCAGGCTGTCCGGTTTTAGCTTCTCTCTAGTTGGCTCCTTATAGTGTACCATGCATGCGCGAATTTCCGCAGTCTCGCGAAGTTTGCCGGCGTACTAACGAGATCGCCATAGTACAACGGGCCCTCCTCATCACGCACGATTCCATCCATCATATCTTTCCTTATCCTTTCATACTGGGGGCAGGACCACAACACATGGTGTCCCTGAACATAACCCACCAACCACCCATGGCCCCACCGAACTTCCGGTCATACGGGCCGAATCGCGGGAGATGCGCGCGGCATTGCTCTTTGGATCTGTCCACCGCGCGCAATTCTTGACTCCCTACTAGTTATTTACTCCGTTCCTTATGTCCCGTGTGTGCACTCTCCCCTTTCTGGGGCAGACAATACTGCTACAGCTTCATCGTCGGATGCTTCCTACAAACGTTCCGCTCGTTCCGCTGCACTCCTTACCTCGTGCCAATCGTGCGCAAACCTCCGCAGCCTCCGAAAGTTCGCCGATGTGCTCACAAGATCTCCGTAGTATACCGGGCCCTCCCCTGTGCGCTCAATACCATCCATCATCTGCCGCCGCATCTCCTCATACAGGGGACAGACCCACAACACATGGTGCAGGTCCTCCTCTTCCATACCACATTCACACATGCTATCCGCAACCAAACGCATATCACACAACCTTTTCCTGAAACATCCATGCCCCGTGAGGATCTGGGACGTCTGGTAGTCAGGTTCAACCCACTGCGCTTTCAGTCGCACCGCTATATCGGGAAAGTACCGATATAGCTCCCTGCCTTTCTCCTCGCAATCCCACCGAGCCTGCCACGCTAGGATCGTCTCCTCCCACAGCTCGCGCTTTCGTCTGCTCAACTGTCCGGTCGCGGTCTGGCGCTCCTCATCCAACCTGCCAGCACGAATCACTTCCAGGTCCGCGGGTGGTAAAGCTGCCAATACTGCAAGCGCAGCCGTGCTGGTCGACCGATACGCTTTGGTCACCAGTATTAAGCTAGACCGCTGGGATCTAAGTAACGCGCTGCGGACCATATGGAGTGTCGCGCGCCTATACCAGCAGGCCGCAGCATACGTTATCGTGGCTACGTAAGTGCCCCTGTAGAGAATGCGCAGACCGCGGAATCGAATGCCCCAGGAAGATGCCGACACTCTAGACATCTTGCCGAAGCACTTGGCCGCGCGCTCCCCCACCGACACCGCATGCTGCGCAAAAGACAAACTGCTATCCAATACTACGCCGAGCACCGTGCACGACGTGACACTCCTAACCGATTTGTCCGCTAGTTTAATCACCGGGCGCCGCTGGAGTCTTCCCCTGACTGTCATAGTTAGCGACTTGTCGGGTGAGAACTCCAGCCTATTTCGGGCGCCCCAGGATAACGCCAGTTCCAGGCTTTGTTTGGCGAGTGATTCAATCTGGACCCTTGATTGGGCTTCTATAAGGATCGTCACGTCGTCCGCGTATGCTACCATCCGTACCCCCTGTGGCAGTGGTAATCGTAGCAGATCGTCCATTAACAGGTTCCACAAAGAGGGACCAAGCACTGAGCCCTGCGGGCAACCCATGGTAGACACCTTCCATTCCACCTGGTCCCCCACGAACAGACCAACCCGGCGAGCAGTGAAGTACCCCACCAACATCCTATAGATGTTGGCCGGGCAGCCGCCCCGCTTCGCCTTGGTCAGAATCATGGGCCACCAGGCATGATCGAAGGCACCGGAGATATCGAGGAAGATTGCCTGAACGTATTTAGATGATGATTCCTTTGCAGTGCTTATGATTTCATTCAGCGCCGTTACAGTGGACTTGCCTGGGGAAAATCCGTGCTGACAGGCGGAGATCTGGTTGCTGATCGTGGGCGCGCACTGTAGCATTACGCGCTCTAAGATTTTCCCGAGCACCGGCAGGAGCGTGATCGGACGGTACGCCTTCGGGTCGGTTAGTGGCTTGTTATTGCCTTTAGGTAATACAAGCAGACGACCCTCCTTCCACACATCCGGAAACACTCCCTCCTCCACACACTTCGCATACACCGCTGTCACCTCCGCAGAGGCAACTGCCCAGACACGCTTCACGATTCTTGCGCTCAGTCCGTCCAATCCAGGCGCTGTGTTCTGAAGGCCAGCCACGATACGTCCGACATCCCCCCGGGACAGAGGCGGCGCAGCCCGACACGTGGGCGCAATCGAGGCCATGACGCGCACTTGCCTGTGGTATGGCGTGTCTACCGACATGTTATCGTCCGGGCATAGGGCCTGTAATACGCACGTCATGGACTCGGACACCGTTTCTGAATACCCAGAGAGTAGTTTCATGCCATTGATTACATTAGAGGGCGGCCTAGTTTTACCGGTAGCGGTCCTATATGCCAGACCCCAGGGATCCTGGTTCCCGGTCTCCGCTGTCCTTTTAAAATGGTCCATCTCCGCCGCCTCCATCGCCTTTCGATATCTCGCATGCACACTATGAAATTCCTCACGTACAACCTCTTCCCTTCTGCCCCCGTTCCTCCTCGTGCCTTGCCACTTACGCCTCACCTTGCAATGTAGCTTCCTGAGCCTATCTAGCTCAGGATTCCACCATTCATACTGGTTGTCCTTCGCAGGCCCTCTCGCTCCCAGGCACTGACGCGCCGTTCGCACCACAATATTCGTAAGCTCCTCACAAACAAAGGACGCCGGTCTATTTAGATTCAACCTTCCCATTCGTGCCTGTATAGTGTCACAGAAGTGGTCCCAGTTCACCGCGCGATCCCTAAAACGCATCGGCTCCTCATTAGGCGTGGCGCTCTGGATCGATGCACGTGTATCATTAGGCGCCCCCACGCAGAAGGTGATGAGCCGGTGATCGCTAGTACTGACGTCCGGTTGCACGCGCCAATTCGCGACTCGCACGCTCCTTGTTGCCAGCGTAAGATCAATATTAGACTCACCGTTCGGGCCACTGAAGGTGAATGGTTGGCCCTCCAAGTTGTGAACGGTGAGCTGCCAGCAGGTTATGAAGCCTTCTAATGCTGCACGCCGATATTCCGCCTCATGGCCGCGTCCAGTGTAGTGCCGTGGGGCACTATGCCATAGCGGCGAGTGTGTGTTACAGTCAACAGCAATCATCACCCTGCGTCCACGTAATGCCTCCAGTACGCACTCCAGGTGATGTAGATGAGGGTCGATCGGGTCACTGTACTGGAAATACGCCGAGATTAGGTACAGGTCGTCCGCAGCCAAATGTGCCACCAGGCAGTGCTCAGTGCTGAATTGGTTCAGCACTGCACAGGCAATGCCTTGCCGGTGGATGTACAGGCCCGCCTTGGGCGCTGGCCCGCGGTTGATGATGAACTGGGCCCTGGAATATTGTTCATGCACAAGAACAATGTCCAGGCCCAGCCCGCGAGCCAATGCAGGCAGCTCCTTTGTCGCTATCTCGGAGCCTCCGAGATTGAGCTGACCAATATTGAGAAGGGGTGTACTACCCATAATTGGTTCTAGACAGCTCCCTCTGTTCCGCGTGTACTCGTGCCGGGCAGTCTCGCGCAGCCGTAATGTGGGTGGTATGTTCCTTCCGGCCGAACTTTTTGCACGTAGCGCAGCAAGTAGTCTCAGACTTACAGTCCGCGCCGCGATGTCCCGAGCCGCCGCATTTGCTGCAGGTGAGCTCGCTGGCTCGGCAGTACCGCTCGGGGTGGCCGTATTGCTGGCACTTATTACAGCAAGTTACGGCCAGCCAGTCCGTGACCTCCACCGCATCCCAGCCCACGAAGACACGGTCCCTAGTCATAAGCAGCTCTCTAATTTTCGGCGACGCATAGAAGACGGCAGTCGTCGCGCGCCCGTTCTGCCTAGATTTTTTGAATGCACCCTTAAGGTGCTCCCTGACTTTATCGAGCGGCCAGTCAGGGTTCTCCGCCAAGTTTTGCTCATGGACCTTCTCCACAATACACTCGAATGTTGGTGTTGGTGACCGAAGAGGTCGCACGGTCAGTTTCTAAAAACTGGCCATAGGAATTTATGCACATTCACATATGGAACAATACATGTCACTTTTTGTAAAACTTATCTTTGATATAACACCTAATGTCTGAAAATGTTATAATTTTAATTATTTAATATACTCAGTAAGAAGCATTTGCCTGCCTTTTGATTTACCGTGCTCTCAGGCGACCAGCCACCGTAGGCCACATTTGGTCCATTGCGAGCGGATCGTGATGTTCCGATCACCGCCTAGCATGGTAAATACACGGAGTACCAGTCGTCGCGAGCGACAACAATTGGAGACAATTCAGGTCAGTGAAGAAACGCCTAATATCGAACAAGAAGTAATAGTGTCGAACGATAATGGGAATCTGGAGACGCGTGGCCGCACGACGCCACAAAGGGCGCAATCCGTAGCTGCGTCATCATGCAGAAAATCATCGACATCGATTGAGGCACACAAGAGGAAAATGATCCTGGATGCTGAAAGGCAAAAGGCGGAAATTAGGATGCAACTCATAGACAAGGAGCTAGAAGCCAATCTAGCTAACGTAGATGAGGAATACAGTCCACCAAATGACTGTACACGAAGTCGCCATGACGTTGAAAGCTGGTTAAATAGAAGCCAGCAGGATCTGGAGAAGCAGCAGGCGCCCCCGATTAATGGTCAAACTTCGGGTGACCTGGCTGAAATGCCGCCAACCGACGGTAACGTACAAGGTACTATCCAGATGCTTGCTACTGCAGTTCGAAACTTAACTTCTACCGCTAACCACCAGAAGTCCGACGCCTACCTGTTAAGTCGCATATGTACGCCTAGAGACCTACCTGATTTCTCAGGCGACCCCCTAGAATGGCTGCAATTTAAACAGGCTTATGATGAATCGACGGAAGTATGCAGTTTTACCCCTAAGGAGAATCTATGGAGACTACGGAAGTGCCTACGAGGACCCGCTAAGGAAGCTGTCGCAGCTCTACTTATCAGCGCCGCTGGGCCTGATCGCATTATGGCAACATTAGAGCTACGGTTTGGTGATCCAGACAGCATAATATCACGTTTATTACATGACCTCAAGAGACTCCCTCCTATGTCACAAGAATATAATAAAGATATTGTTATGTTCTCAGTAAAGGTGCAAAATTTTGTGGAAGCAGTACGAGCTGTCGGAAGGAAGGAATACCTACAAGGTATGAATATTGTTTCCCAAATTTTAACGAAATTGCCAACTATTCTCATATCTAAATGGTCAGATTATAGCTTCCCTTTGATCAGAGATAACGTGAAGCCACGATTGGATATTTTATCTGAGTTTTTGAGTATGGAGGCAGTTAAGATTGCAACAACAGGAAGTATGCATGTCCTAATGGCCCGTAACGACTATCACAGGCATAAGCAGTATGACAGTAACGCTAAGATGCATACAGTTCTTGTGCAGTCAGAGGAGCGCAATAGTATAGAGCATAAGTGCAAGTTCTGTCATTTGTCTGCTCACAAGCTAATAGACTGTAAGCAGTTTCGGAAGGCTTTACGCAAAGTAAGATGGCAGCATGTTAAGCGCAATCGCATTTGTTACAAATGCTTGGATTCAACGCACGAAAGGCGATCATGCCGAGCACCAGTATGCGACAAAGACAATTGTGGACGCGCCCATCATCGATTGCTCCATTATACTTACAACAATACCGAAGATCAACCGACCCAGCAACACGGACCGACAGATGAGCCAACGATAACCGAAACGGTGACGCACGTTAATGCGAGAAACTATAAAGTTCTTCTCAAGGTTGTTCCTGTACGCGTGATTACCCATGACGGTAATTATATCGAAACTGGTGCCTTGCTCGACGATGGATCGACGGTCACTATGGTGAGTGCCGAGCTTGCTGCGCGTGCTGGACTACGCGGCCACAGTGAGACAATGCGTGTGTGTGGACCATGGAATGACAATGAGATTGTACGCGACACTACAGTAGTGAACTTAGCTCTATGCGGTTTAGATAATAAGGTTTATAATATTAGGTCACATAGTGTCAACAATCTAAACTTACCTAGGCAAACGACATGTGCTGTCAATTTTGATAATTTTGAATATTTAAATGATATTAAAGACAAACTATGTAAAATAGATATAAAGCCTGAAATCTTGATAGGACAAGATAACTATCATTTATTATTACCGTTACAAATAAAGTTTGGTAGTTCACATGACCCGTCGGCTACATTAACCCCCCTAGGCTGGTGTATTCATGGTAGCGTTTATGTACCGGGAGCGGCGCGCGGCGCGATACGTGCTGGTGTGCACTGCGATGTCAACGCCGTCCTGCATGTCTCCGATCAGCACGATAAGGACAGAGAGCTGAGGGAGATTCACGAGGAGGTGCGTCAATATTTTACCCTGGACTCCATGGCCTTGACAGGTAAGCCTAGACTTAATAAGGAGGATGTAGACGCTACGGAACAAGTCGAACAGTCGGCTCAACTTATTAATGGGAGATGGCATGTTGGTTTACCTTGGAAAAAGTCTAATTGTGTAATGCCTAATTCATTGCCTAGCGCTCTACGAAGGTTAAAGGGGGTTGAGCGAAAGATGGTTAAGGATGATGGCTACGCTGAAAGATATCGGAGTCGTATTAACCATTTGCTTGAAAATGACTTTGCTGAAGAGTTGAAAGATGTTCAACCTTCGCCAAAGTCATGGTATCTGCCACATTTTAGGGTCGATAACCCTAACAAAAAGAAGTTACGTCTTGTATTTGATGCTGCGGACAAGACTGATGGATTGTGTTTAAATGATTTTTTACTAAAGGGACCTGATCTCCTTGCTTCACTTATAGGTATAATGATGAGATTCAGGGAGAATAGAGTCGCTGTTTTAGGCGATATTCAAGACATGTTCTTAAGAATTAAAATTCTACCTCAGGATCAAAACGCTCTTAAGTTTTTATGGAGAAATAGTCCTGCGGGACCCGTTAAAGTTTACATAATGACGTCACTCATTTTTGGTGCTAAATGTTCACCTTTTGTCGCTCAGTTGATTAAAAATAAAAACGCGCGACGCTTCGAGTCATCTATGCCAGACGAAGTCGATGCGATTATTAACTCGCATTACATGGATGATTACATACAAAGTTTACCAGATGAGGACACTGCGATAAAGATGGTAAAAAATATTTTCAATATTCATAAGGAAGGAGGATTTCACATGCGTAACTGGGTGAGCAATAGCGTACCGGTACTGGAGAGTTTGCCACAAGAGCTACTGGGTACTGCTGCTGTGAGGTTTAAAAACGATCAGCAGTGCGACGGCGAACGCACACTCGGGCTCATATGGTACCCAGATACAGATGAATTAGGTTTCGATGTTTCATTTAAGCGTATACCAGACAGCGTTATGCAAAGTAAACAAAAACCGACGAAACGAATAATGCTTCGTGTTGTTATGTCGATATTTGATGTATTCGGTTTTTTGTCACCTTTTACACTACAGGGTAAAATTATGTTGCAGGATACGTGGCGCTTAAATATAAGCTGGGACGATGAAGTTACAGACGAAATCTTTAAGAAATGGTGTGAGTGGATTGAATTATTGAAAACTATTCAAACAATTCGAGTGCCTAGATACTATGGCAAGGCAGTCCTTTCTCATACTATGGCTACATCTACACAAGTTCGAGATTCTGAAGAGGTGACGTATACAGGAGCTGCTACGGTCCCACCACAATCGAAAGGAGTAACGCGCACGGATTGCTATGACAATTTAGAGTTACACGTGTTTAGCGACGCGTCACTAAAGGGAATTTGTGCAGTGGCGTACTGGCGTTGGAGCTACAATAATCAAATATGCGTCGCGCTGGTTGGAAGTAGAAGCAGAGTTGCACCGGTAAAGCCACTTACAGTACCACGGCTGGAACTACAAGCATCATTATTAGCAGCGAGGTTCGCCAGCACTATAATAAAGGAGCAAAAATAAAGCCCATACGACGCTTCTGGTGCGATTCTACGACGGTGTTGCACTGGATACGTAATGAGTCGCGCACATACAAAGTGTTAGTGGCAAACAGGCTGGGGGAGATAGACGAGCTCACGAATGTGTCTGAATGGCGATACGTCCCAACTGATATTAATGTAGCGGATGTAGCAACAAGAGGCGTTTTTAATTATAGTTCCTTTTTAAATGAATGGTTTCAAGGGCCTCAGTTCTTATAAAATGATGAAGTGGACTGGCCTAGAGATGTTCTGGAACCTGAAAGTAACAATATGGAGTATATTGCCGTTATACAAAACGAGAATACAAACTTACCTGTTCCTGATCCCACGGAGTTCTCTTCCTGGTTGAAGCTATTGAGATCTTGTGCAGCAGTACTGAAATTCATAAATATGTGTAGAAAACTTACCTCTGTTGACGTATGCACATTGATGGAACAGGCAGAGCGTCTACTTTTGGAACAAGCCCAAAAGGATACGTTCGGTGAAGATATCCATCTGTTGAGAGATAAAAGGCAAATACAGTGCGACAGCAGACTACGCACATTAACACCTTATTTAGACGAGCACGGTCTGCTTCGAGTAGGCGGTCGTATCGATGCGGCACTTGATGTTCCCGTGGAGGTTAAAAATCCAATTATACTTGACGGTAAGCACCCGACAACCAGGCTATTGGTTAGACACTATCACGTGAATGCCGCTCACGGAAACCAAGAGACGGTGGTAAACCAGATAAAACAAAGGTACTGGGTAATTAGATTACGGCCCACAGTAAAGAATGTAGTATCAAGTTGCATGCTATGTAGGTTGAGAAAATGTAAAGTAGAGATACCTTGAATGGGTATGCCTACCTTATGCCAGGATGGCCCATCACCAACGACCCTTTACATTCTGCGGACTTGATTTGTTTGGACCTATGGAAGTCACTGTGGGAAGACGGCACGAGCTACGGTACGGAGTACTTTTCACTTGCCTGACCGTAAGGGCCGTACATATTAAAACAGTAAGTAATTTAACAACTGATGCTCTTATCATGGCCTTACGCCGCATGGCAGCCAGACGAGGTTGGCCGCGGCACCTGTACTCAGACAACGGGACAAATCTTCGAGGAGCCCACACTGAACTGAAAAGGTCTATTCAAGAGTTAGACGAAGAAAGCCTTAAGGATGAAGCCTCAAATCATGGCACGAATTGGACTTTCATTCCACCCGTGAGTCCACATTGGGGTGGGGCATGGGAACGACTGATTCGCAGTGTAAAGAGATCACTACAAATTGTACTCAAAGAACGGGCTCCACGCGAAGAGACTCTGAATACCTTTTTGTCCGAAACGGAAAACATTGTCAACAGTCGTCCACTGACGCATGTTTCTGTAGAACCTGGAGACATGGAGACCTTGACACCGAACCATTTTTTACTTGGAAACTCGTCCAACTCACCGCAGATAGGTACGTTTAAGGATTCCGATCTGTGCTTAAGAAAACAATGGCGAATTTCACAGCGTCTGGCAGACCTATTTTGGAACAGGTGAGTAAAAGAAGTATTACCTGATCTGATACCTCGCCACAAATGGAACAGGGAACAAAGACCTTTACAAGTGGGGGATTTAGTACTAATTGTTGATCCAGATGAACCCAGAGGCATGTGGCCCAAAGGTCGCATTGTAGAGGTAATCCCTGGAAAGGATGGACGGATAAGAGTGGTCAAAATTAACACAAAAAGAGGAGTGCTGACACGCTCTACAACACGTGTTGCCCGCATTCCACTGGAAGTGGAGTGATATGTTCATTTTCGTACTAGATGTACAAACCGATGAATGGGTGGTTTTTTTTTGTACATTTGAAGTAGTCGTAGCTAGTAGAGGGTAAACATACTACGGTGTACTTTGTATAGTTTATATTCGCTCTTTAGGTGTCTGCCGCTCCCCTGAATTTAGGTTAGCACTGGCTAGCCAGCACTAGGGTGGGGAATGTTGGTGACCGAAGAGGTCGCACGGTCAGTTTCTAAAAACTGGCCATAGGAATTTATGCACATTCACATATGGAACAATACATGTCAATTTTTGTAAAACTTATCTTTGATATAACACCTAATGTCTGAAAATGTTATAATTTTAATTATTTAATATACTCAGTAAGAAGCATTTGCCTGCCTTTTGATTTACCGTGCTCTCAGGCGACCAGCCACCGTAGGCCACAGTCGGGTTGCCGTCCAGATTTGGGAAGCATATAAGGGGGCGCCTTTGATTCGGTTCCGTTACGCGAAGTGTGGTCGGGACTGCGCTCTTCAACCGTTCCGCCGAGTTTTTCGTAGTAGTTTGCACCACCACACCTGCGTTGCCCACTTTCCTCACTTTCGACACTTGAATATTGAGGGCCGATGGATCCACAGACTTTTTCAGCTCTGCCTTCGTATCCTCCGCTGTCTTAAGCTGCTCATTATCCTCCGCTGGGTAGATTGCCAGTACAGGCCCGCCCGGCGTAGGCATGGGCACCGGTTCCGCTCGCTTGGGTAGCTTAAGCGCCGCGGCAAACGATATTTGCGGCGCAGGTGCCACATATGTGACGCTGCTCCCTCCTTCACGTGTTGCCATATCAAGCTCCATGGACGCACACTTTAATTTCATAGCGGTTATCTCATGGTGGGCATCCGCCAGACGCAGTTCCAGTGTCGCGACGACCGCAAGGACGTCCTGGCTATGGGCCGAAATGGTGGTCTTATCGTTCACGTTCAGTTTGTTTGCCGTATTTGCAATCTGGGCTATCCCTCGGAGAGACAGGTGGACCTGCTCAAGCAGCGCCTCCTTGCTTAGCGCCTCCAACCCAGTGCCAACCGTCCGCGCGGGCGCAACCGGCGGCACTGTCTGCGATGCTGCCGCAGGTGTATGGGCCTTCGTTGCTACTGTAGCTCCTTGCCGCTCTCCTCCACTCGTGTCAATTAAAGTGAGGATGCCACCCATTGGCGGCGCCGAGGCCCGTATCCGACGCCTTACTGCCTCCTGAACTTCTTCAGGAGACCCTAGCGGGCGCTTGCTTGCCGGTGCTGTTCCTGTGATTACTGGCTCCGGCTGCCCCTGGCTAGTGCCACTATGCGTAGCAGCGCCGGGTCCGGATGCCGGGCTATGTTCGCGCGGCGGGGTCCGCACAAGCGATTTGCGCGGCACAAACCCACCCATTTCCGCGAGCACATCGATTTCCTTAGCTTTTTCCTCTATGGCCGCCTCTATCAGCTGCTGCTGAAGAGTGAGCGCCTCATCGTCTGCCATACTGGCGAACGCCAGATGGCAGTCCCAGGGTTACACTGGCCGGTTCGTGTATTAGGTATACCGAACAAAATAAAATAAAATGTACTTACCCTACGCCAGAAGTACTAACCGTGTGACACAATAAACACTAAACACTAAGCGTCCTAGCGCAGAAACACAAATATAATCTATTAAACAAACACAAAGCGTCCGATCGCAGTTAATGTTCACAAACACCACACAAGATGGCCGCCGCGGCACGCGGTCGCCACGCGGGAGCGGGCAAGACGGAGCCGAGCTCCAATCTCGCACTCGCTCACACAAGCGGGCAACGCAACGCGCGCGAAAGGGACGGACCGATCAACGGACGGAGAATCCCCACCTCGTAGTGGCCTCGGAGTAGCGGGGCGCGCACGCAAGCACACGTCCGTCCTCGACGAGAGCCGACGACGAAGTGGTCCCTGAACATGACCCTCCACCAACCCATGGCCCCACCGACCTTCCGGTCATACGGGCCGAATCGCGGGAGATGCGCGTGGTACTGCTCTTTGGCTCTGTCCACCACGCGCAATGCTTGACTCCCTACAAATTCTATTCCTCTCCTATGTCCCTTGGTCGTACTCTCCCCTTTCTGGGGCTGACACACACGTACAGCTTCGTCGTCAGGCTGTCCGGGTTTAGCTTCTCTCTAGTTGGCTCCTTATAGTGTACCATGCATGCGCGAATTTCCGCAGTCTCGCGAAGTTTGCCGGCGTACTAACGAGATCGCCATAGTACAACGGGCCCTCCTCATCACGCACGATTCCATCCATCATATCTTTCCTTATCCTTTCATACTGGGGGCAGGACCACAACACATGGTGTAGGTCCTCCTCTTCCATTCCGCACTCACACATGCTATCATCTACCAGACCCATCTCCCATAATCTCTTTCTGAAACACCCGTGGCCCGTGAGGATTTGGGACGTCTGATGATCAGGTTCAACCCACCGCGCCCGCAGTCTCACGGCTATATCGGGAAAGTACCGATACAGCTCCCTTCCTTTCTCCTCATATTCCCATCTGGCCTGCCATGCTTGAACCGCTTCGTCCCATAATTCGCGTTTTCGCCTGCTCAACTGCCCGGTCGCGGACTGGCGCTCCTCATCCAGCTTGCCAGCACGAATAACCTCCAGGTCCGCGGGTGGTAAAGCTGCCAATACTGCAAGCGCAGCCGTGCTCCGTGGTCCCTGAACATGACCCTCCACCAACCCATGGCCCCACCGACCTTCCGGTCATACGGGCCGAATCGCGGGAGATGTGCGTGGTACTGCTCTTTGGCTCTGTCCACCACGCGCAATGCTTGACTCCCTACAAATTCTATTCTTTTCCTATGTCCCTGTGTGCAACTCTCCCCTTTCTGGGGCTTACAATACATTGACGCCTTCGTCGTCAGGCTGTCCATATCAACGTCTCTCCAGTTGGCTCCTGATGTTATACCACGCGTGCGCGAATCTCCGCAGCTTCGCGAAATTTCCCGGCGTGCTCACTAGATCGCTATAATACACCGGGCCCTCCTCATTACGCACGATTCCATTCATCATATCCTTCCTTATCGCCTCATACTGGGGGCAGGACCATAACACATGGTGTAGGTCCTCTTCTTCCATTCCGCACTCACACATACAATCATCTACCAGACCCATCTCCCATAACCTCTTTCTAAAACACCCATGGCCCGTGAGGATTTGGGACGTCTGATGATCAGGTTCAACCCACCGCGCCCGCAGTCTCACCGCTATATCGGGAAAGTACCGATACAGCTCCCTTCCTTTCTCTTCACATTCCCATCTGGCCTGCCATGCTTGGACCGCCTCCTCCCACAGTTCACGTTTACGCCTGCTCAACTGCCCGGTCGCGGACTGGCGCTCCTCATCCAGCTTGCCAGCACGAATAACCTCCAGGTCCGCGGGTGAGCGGTAAAGTAGTCCGCCAACATTCTAAAGATGTTGGGCGGGCAACCACCACGCTTCACCTTGGTCAATATCATGGGCCACCAGGCATTATCGAAGGCGCCGGAGATGTCCAAGAAGATTGCCTGAACGTATTTCGATGCCGACTCTTTTGAGGTGCTTATGATTGTATTTAGCGCCGTTACGGTGGACTTGCCTGGAGTGAAACCGTGCTGACTCGGGGAGATCTGGTTGCCGATCATTGGAGCGCACTGTAGCATGACGCGTTCTAGGATCTTACCAAGCACAGGCGTGATCGGGCGGTACGCTTTCGGGTCGGTTAGCGGTTTGTCATTACCTTTCGGCAAGACAAGCAGGCGACCCTCCTTCCATACATCCGGAAACACTCCCTCTTCCACGCACTTTGCATACACAGCGGTGACCTCAGCAGAGGCCACAGCCCAAACATGCTTTATTATCCTTGCGCTCAACCCATCTATTCCTGGCGCAGTGTTTTGAAGGCTTTTCACGATCCGTCCCATCTCCTCCAGGGCTGGCGGATGCGCAGCCCGACCCGACGGTATAAAAGTGGCCGCGAGACGCACTTGTTTGTGGTAAAGCGTGTCTTTGGATACGTCATCGTCCGGGCAGAGTGCCTGCATAACGCTTGTCATTGCGTCTCCCACCGTCTCAGAGTACCCGGATAGGAGCTTAGTGCCGTTAATTATATTCTGCGGCGGCCTACAGGTGCCAGTGGCGGCTCTGTATGCTAACCCCCATGGGTCCTCGTTCCCTGACTCTACCTGAACATAACCCACCAACCACCCATGGCCCCACCGACCTTCCGGTCATACGGGCCGAATCGCGGGAGATGCGCGTGGCATTGCTCTTTGGCTCTGTCTACCACGCGCAATTCTTGACTCCCTACAAGTTATTTAATCTGTTCCTTATGTCCCTTGAGCACTCTCCCCTTTCTGGGGCAGACAATACTAAAACGGCTTCGTCGTCGGATGCTTCCATTATAATCTCTCCGCTCGTTCCGCTGCGCTCCTTATCGCGTGCCAATCATGCGCGAATCTCCGCAGCCTCCGGAAGTTTGCCGATGTGCTTACGAGGTCCGCGTAATACATCGGGCCCTCCTCTGTGCGCTCAATACCATCCATCATCTGTCGCCGCAGTTCCTCATACAGGGGACAGACCCACAGCACATGGTGCAGGTCCTCATCTTCCATACCACATTCACACATGCTGTCCTCAACCAAACGCATATCATACAACCTTTTCTTAAAACATCCATGCCCCGTGAGGATCTGGGACGTCTGGTAGTCAGGTTCAACCCACTGCGCTTTCAGCCGCACCGCTATATCGGGAAAGTACCGATATAGCTCCCTGCCTTTCTCCTCACAGTCCCACCGAGCCTGCCACGCTAGGATCGCCTCCTCCCACAGTTCGCGTTTCCGCCTGCTCAACTGTCCGGTCGCGGTCTGGCGCTCCTCATCTAACCTGCCAGCACGAATCACTTCCAGGTCCGCGGGTGGTAAAGCTGCCAATACTGCAAGCGCAGCCGTGCTGGTCGACCGATACGCTTTGGTCACCAGTATTAAGCTAGACCGCTGGGATCTAAGTAACGCGCTGCGGACCACATGGAGTGTCGCGCGCCTATACCAGCAGGCCGCAGCATACGTTATCGTGGCTACGTAAGTGCCCCTGTAGAGGATGCGCAGACCGCGGTATCGAATGCCCCAGGAAGATGCCGACACTCAAGACATCTTGCCGAAGCACTTGGCCGCGCGCTCCCCCACCGACACCGCATGCTGCGCAAAAGACAAGCTGCTATCCAATACTACGCCGAGCACCGTGCACGACGTGACGCTCCTAACCGGTCTATCCGCTAGTTTAATCACTGGGGGCCGCTGGAGTCTCCCCCTGACTGTCATAGTTAGCGACTTGTCGGGCGAGAACTCCAGCCTATTCCGGGCACCCCAGGATAATGCCAGTTCCAAGCTTTGTTTGGCGAGTGTTTCAATCTGGGCCCTTGATTGGGCTTCTATAAGGATCGTCACGTCGTCCGCGTATGCTACCATCCGTACCCCCTGTGGCAGTGGTAATCGTAACAGATCGTCCATTAACAGGTTCCACAATGAGGGACCAAGCACTGAGCCCTGCGGGCAACCCATGGTAGACACCTTCCATTCCACCTGGTCACCCACGAACAGACCAACCCGGCGAGCAGTGAAGTACCCCACCAACATCCTATAGATGTTGGCCGGGCAGCCGCCCCGCTTCGCCTTGGTCAGAATCATGGGCCACCAGGCATGATCGAAGGCGCCGGAGATATCGAGGAAGATTGCCTGAACGTATTTAGATGATGATTCCTTTGCAGTGCTTATGATTTCATTCAGCGCCGTTACAGTGGACTTGCCTGGGGAAAATCCGTGCTGACTGGCAGAGATCTGGTTGCTGATCGTGGGCGCGCACTGTAGCATTACGCGCTCTAGGATTTTTCCAAGCACGGGCAGGAGCGTGATCGGACGGTACGCCTTCGGGTCGGTTAGTGGCTTGTCATTACCCTTAGGTAAGACAAGCAGACGACCCTCCTTCCACACGTCCGGAAACACTCCCTCCTCCACGCACTTTGCATACACCGCGGTCACCTCCGCAGAGGCAACCGCCCAGACACGCTTAACGATTCTTGCGCTCACTCCATCCAATCCAGGCGCCGTGTTTTGAAGGCTGGCCACGATCCGCCCGACATCCTCTCGGGGCAGAGGCGGCGCAGCCCGACTCGTAGGCGCAATTGAGGCTATGACTCGCACTTGCCGATGCAATATCCGCGAACTCCTCACAAACAAAGGACGCTGGTCTACTCAGATTCAGCCCTCCCATTCGTACCTGTATGGTGTCACAGAATCGGTCCCAACGCACCCCGCGATCCCTAAAGCGCATCGGCTCCTTATTTGAACTATCGCTATGAATCGGTGCGCGAGTGTTAATTTGCGCTCCCACGCAGAAAGTGATAAGCCGGTGGTCGCTTGCGCTGACGTCCGGCCGCACACACCAGTTCGCGACACGCACACTTCTCGTTCCCAGCGTAAGATCGATATTGGACTCACCGTTCGGGCCACTGAAGGTGAATGGTTGGCCCTCCAAGTTATGAACGGTGAGCTGCCAGCTGGTTATGAAGCCCTCCAGTGATGCGCGCCGATAGTCCGCGTCGTGGCCTCGTCCGGTGTAGTGCCGCGGGGCACTGTGCCATAGCGGGGAGTGCGTGTTGCAGTCCACGGCGATCAACACCCTGCGTCCACGCAATGCCTCCAGAACGCGCTCCAGGTGGTATAGGTGAGGGTCAATCGCGTCGCTGTATTGAAAATACGCTGAGACTAAGTAAAGGTCGCCCGCAGCCAAATGTGCCACCAGGCAGTGCTCGGTGCTTAACTGATTCAGCACTGCACAGGCAATGCCTTGCCGGTGGATGTATAGGCCCGCCTTAGGCGCTGGCCCGCGGTTGATGATGAACTGGGCCCTGGAATATTGTTCTTGCACAAGAACAATGTCCAGGCCCAGCCCGCGAGCCAGAGAGGGCAGCTCCTTTGTTGCGACCTCGGAACCTGCGAGATTAAGCTGACCAACATTGAGAACGGGTGTGCTATCCATAGTTGGTTCTTGACAGCTCCCTTTGCTCCGCATGTAATCGTGCCGGGCAGTCCCGCGCAGCCATGACGTGGGTGGTATGCTCTTTCCGGCCGAACTTCTTGCACGTCGCGCAGCAGGTAAAATCGGACTTGCAGTCCGCGCCGCGATGTCCCGAGCCGCCACATCTGTTGCAGGTGAGCTCGCTAGCTCTGCAGTACCGTTCGGGGTGGCCGTACTGCTGGCACTTGTTACAGCAGGTAACGGCCAGCCAGTCGGTCATCTCCACTGCGTCCCAACCTACAAAAACGCGGTCCCTGGTCATCAGCAGCTCCCTGATTTTGGGAGACGCGTAAAAGACTACCGTCGTCGTGCGCCCACCCTGCCTGGACCTCTTGAAAGCGCCCTTCAAATGGTCCCTGACTTTCCCGAGCGGCCAGTCAGGGTTATCTGCCAGGTTTTGCTCGTGCACCTTCTCGACGATGACCTCGAATTCTTGGTGGTGGTTTGCACCACCACACCCGCGTTACCCACCTTCCTCACCTTGGACACCTGAATGTTTAGGGCCGACGGATCTACGGACTTTTTGAGTTCGGCCTTGGTGTCCTCAGCCGTCTTCAGCTCCTCATTGTTTTCAGCCGGGTAGATAGCCAGTACAGGCCCGCCCGGCGCTGGCATCGGCACCGGTTCCGCCCGCTTTGGCAACTTAAGCGCCGCAGCAAACGATATTTGCGGCGCGGGTGCCACGCAAATGGCGCTGCTCCCTCCTTCACGTGCTGCCATGTCGAGTTCCATCGAGGCGCACTTCAATTTCATGGCAGTGATTTCGTGTTGTGCCTCCGCCAAACGCAGCTCCAAAGTTGCAACCACCGCAAGAACATCCTGGCTGTGGGCCGCGACGGCAGTCTTGTCGCCAACATTTAGCTTATTAGCCACGTTTGTTATATTGGATATGCCTCGAAGTGACAGATGGACTTGCTCCAGTAATGCTACCGTGCTCATCCCCTCTAGCCCACTGACCTTCTGCGCCGCCGTCGACGCCTGCTGCGATGATGCCGTGGGCGCAGGCGCCTTGGTTGTTCGCGGCGCCTGCGGGGCTGCCGCGGGCACGTCCGCCCTCGTTCCTCGTGCCGCACTGCTCGTGTCCATCATAGTGAGGATACCTCCCACTGGCGGCACCTCCCTCCTCGCCGAAGGCCTTACCCGTCGCCGTACCGCCTCCTGTACCTCTTCTGGAGTACCGCCGTACCGCCGTAAAGGATGCGCAGACCGCGATATCGAATGCCCCAGGAAGATGCCGACACTCTAGACATCTTACCGAAGCACTTGGCCGCGCGCTCCCCTATCGATACCGCATGCTGCGCAAAGGACAAGTTGCTATCCATTACGACGCCTAGTACTGTGCATGACGCGACGGACCTGACCGCCTTATCCGCAAGCCTGATGATTGGCGGCCGCTTCAGCTTCCCTCTGATGGTCATGGTAGCTGACTTAGCAGGCGAAAATTCCAGCCTGTTTCGGACACCCCAGGACAAAGCCAGGTCCATTGTTTCCTTAGCCGCACTCTCTATTTGCGCCCTAGACTGAGCCTCAATTAGGACCATCACGTCATCCGCGTACGCCACCATCCTCACCCCTGTTGGCAGTGGTAAACGCAGCAAGTCGTCCATTAAAAGGTTCCACAACGTTGGACCCAGCACTGAGCCTTGGGGACAACCCATTGTACACACCTTCCAATCCACCTGGTCCCCCACGAACAGACCAACCCTGCGATCGGCGAAGTAGCTCGCCAACATTTTAGAAATGTTGGGCGGGCAACCACCCCGCTTCGCCTTGGTCAAGATCATGGGCCACCAGGCGTTATCGAAGGCGCCGGAGATATCTAGGAAGATTCATCATCACATCATCATCACCAGCCGGAAGACGTCCACTGCTGAACATAGGCCTCCCCCTTCGAACGCCACAATGACCGACAATTGGCTATTTGCATCCACCGGTTACCTGCGACGCGCACAATGTCGTCTGTCCACCTAGTGGGAGGCCTACCTACGCTGCGTCTTCCGGTTCGTGGTCGCCACTCGAGAACCTTTCTTCCCCAGCGGTTATCGGTTCGCCGAGCGATGTGGCCTGCCCATTGCCACTTCAACTTGCAGATTTTAAGAGCTATGTCGGTGACCTTGGTTCTTCGGCGAATCTCCTCATTTCGGATTCTGTCGCGCAAAGAAACTCCGAGCATAGCTCTCTCCATAGCTCGTTGTGTGACTCTGAGCTTATCCAAAAGGCCAACAGTTAGGGACCACGTCTCAGTACCATATGTCATCACTGGCAACACACACTGGTTAAAAACCTTCGTCTTTAGGCACTGCGGTATTTTGGACGAGAAGATTTCGCGTAGTTTCCCGAACGCTGCCCATCCGAGTTGGATTCTTCGGGCGACCTCTTTGTCGAAGTTGGACCGACCTACCTGGATAGTTTGTCCTAGGTATACATAGTGGTCAACAACTTCGACTGTATCGTTCCCAACAATTACCGGTACGGGTGCAACATGGACATTAGACATGATCTTCGTCTTGTCCATGTTCATTTTAAGACCCACCTGTTGGGAAACGCTACTGAGGTCGCTGAGCATCGTATTGAGGTCCTCCAGCGACTCTGCCATAATGACTATATCATCGGCAAAACGAAGGTGAGTGATGTATTCGCCATTGATATTGATGCCGAATCCGTTCCAGTCCAAGAGCTTGAAAACGTCCTCCAATGCGTTTGTGAACAGTTTCGGAGAAATAACGTCTCCCTGTCTCACACCACGCTGCAATGGGATTGGTTTCGTGCTCTCGTCCTGTAGTCGGATCGACATGGTGGCGTTGCTGTACAAACACTTCAACACTTCGATGTACCTATAGTCAATGTGGCACCGCTGGAGAGATTGCAATACTGCCCAGGTCTCGATTGAATCAAAGGCTTTCTCGTAGTCCACAAACGCTAGACATAATGGCCGATTATACTCCTCGGTCTTCTGTATAATCTGGCGGAGCGTATGTATGTGGTCTACGGTGCTAAAGCCTTTTCGGAACCCGGCTTGTTCGGGAGGCTGGAAGTCATCAAACCTGCGTTCGAGACGGTTCGTAATGACTCTCGAAAACAGCTTGTATACATGGCTCAGGAGTGAGATAGGTCTATAATTCTTCAATAAAGTGTTATCACCTTTTTTGAAGAAAAGAACCACCACACTCCTGTGCCATGCTTCTGGCGTTGTACCCTCGAGTAAGACGGAATTAAATAACTTCTGGAGGACTAAAAGTACCGGTTTTCCACCCGCTCTCAGAAGTTCTGATGTGATTCCGTCTTCACCCGGCGCCTTGTTATTCTTGAGCTGTTTGAGAGCCATTCTAATCTCGTACAGGCTGATGTCTGGGATGTCCTCAGTGTAGTGTCGGGTTAGTTTGGCTCTGGTGTCTTGAGCTGTTCTATCAATGGGTTCCCGTGTTGAGGTGTATAACTGTCCGTAAAATCTCTCGAGCTCTCTCAATATCTCCGGTTTCGATGAGATGACACTGCCGTCATCGATCTTCAGCTTCGTCATATGGCTACGCCCAATAGACGAATTCTGTGCGAACACTTTAGAGCCTTGGTTCCGCTCAATTGCGTCCTTAATACACGCTGTATTATAGGAACGCAAGTCGTGTCGCATGGATTTCGAGATTCGTCTATTGAGTTCAGCATATTCCGACATATCAGCTGAAGATTGCAGTCTCATCTCAGTCCGGTTTTCCATTAGCTTAATGGTTGTATTGGAGAGCTTTTGAGGTTTTTTACGGCGTGGGGTCTTATAGAACTTGGACCCCACTGCGTGGACAGTTTGCACCAACCCATTGTTTATCTCGTCCGCAGTTTCGCAGTCGGCGAGGCACTGGAAGCGATTATGCAGTTCAAGTTGAAAGTCTTCGGGGTTCTGGATTTGGGCGGATCCTGGACGGAGCGTGGACTTCATCAGACGAAACCTTTCGAGCTGAACATTGATATTCAATGTGCCTCTAACAATACGGTGATCACTCCCGGTTTTCACCCTGCCGATCACGGAGACATCATCGAATATATGCTTCTTGGTCGTCATGATGAAGTCGATCTCATTTTTGGTTGAACCATCGGGGCTTATCCACGTCCACTTCCTGGATGGTCGCTTCTTGAAGAAGGAGTTCATCGCATAGAGTCCCTCCTTCTCCATGAAGTCGACCAGCCGCTGGCCCCTTTGGTTCCGCTGCCCATACCCATACGACCCCACTCTCAACTCATCGCCATTCCGAGTGCCCACCTTTGCGTTAAAGTCCCCCATAACAACGGTGAAGTATGTTTTGGAGGTATGTATGGCTTCTGCTATCTCCTCATACATAGCCTCTACTTCATCGTCAGGGTGTGCCGAGGTCGGCGCGTATACCTGTATGACCTTCAGCGAATACCGATCGGTTATTCTGAGTATAAGGTACGCTACCCTGCTCGACACACTATCGACCTTTACCACGTTGTTAATAAGGGACTTACGGACGAGAAACCCGACACCACCCTGGGATTTTCGATCTCCTTCCCGGAAGAAGAGCAAGTTTCCGGAATCAAGGGTTATCGTATCCTGTCCCTCTCGTCGGATTTCAGATAGACCCAAGATGTCCCAACGTAACTTGCTCAATTCTTCCTCCAGCTCGAGAATCTTCTCATCGGTCCTAAGAGTGCGGACGTTGTGTGTTGCCAGGGCCAAAGTTCGGTGGGGGTGGTAGCGGGGCATCTGCCGGAGATTCTTCGCACCCCCTGCTCGACCGTAACCCCGCCCGCTACCAAGGCGAGGAATAGAGGAGCTGCCGGGGACTGGGGGCCGTAAACAAATACTATCAATCATTGTGTGGGGGGGGGGGGGTTTGCCATAATCCCCACGCTTGGCAGGCGTCTTGGGGATCGCAGTATAAGTGATGAGATGACAAAAACAGAAGACGCTGCTGCCCGTCTTCTTGATTTCCCTAAGTCGCCTCTTACGTACACCCAATGGGAAGAAATGGGGCGGTGCTATTCTTATCCTAGGAAGATTGCTTGAACGTATTTCGATGTCGACTCCTTTGCAGTGCTTATAATTTCGTTGAGCGCCGTCACGGTGGACTTTCCCGGAGAGAATCCGTGCTGGCTCGCAGAGATCTGGTTGCCGATCATTGGGGCGCACTGTAGCATTATTCGTTCCAGGATTTTTCCCAGCACGGGCAGGAGCGTGATCGGGCGGTACGCCTTCGGGTCGGTTAACGGTTTGTCATTGCCTTTCGGCAAGACAAGCAAGCGACCCTCCTTCCATACGTCCGGAAACACGCCCTCTTCCACACACTTTGCGTACACCGCGGTGACCTCAGCAGAGGCCACCGCCCAGACATGCTTAACGATTCTTGCACTCAGACCGTCTATACCTGGCGCAGTGTTCGGGAGCCGGGCCACAATCCGCCCGACATCCTCCCGGGGCGGAGGCGGCACAGTCCTACCAGACGGCACCAGCGAGGCCATGACGCGCACTTGCCCGTGGTATTCGGTGTCTGACGATACATCGTCATCCGGACACAGGGCTCCCAAAAGGCTCGTCATGGACTCCCCAACAGTTCCCGAAAAACCGGAGAGCAACTTCGTGCCGTTAATTATATTCGGCGGTGGCCTAACGGTCCCGGCCGCGGCTCTATACGCGAGGCCCCACGGGTCCTCATTCCCGGACTCCGCCATCCTCTTAAAATTATCTGACTCTGCCGCCTCCATTGCCATTCGGTATCTCGCTCTCACACTGTGGAAATCTTCTCTCAAAATCTCTTCCCTCCTGCCCCCGTTCCTCCTCGAACCTTGCCATTTACGCCGTGCCTTACAGTGTAGCCTCCTGAGTCTATCAAGCTCAGGATTCCACCATTCATACCTGTTAACCGTTGCTGGTTCTTTCGCTCCCAAGCACTGTCGCGCCGTTCGTACTATAACCTCAGTGAATTCCTTACACACAACGGACGCAGGATTTTTAAAGTTTATTCTTCCCATTCGCGCATGTATAGTATCGCGGAATCGGGCCCAAGGCACCCCGCGATCGCGAAAGCGCATCGGTTCTGCGTTTGTAGCAGCGTGCTGTGTAATATTGGCTTCGCGCGACGGCATGCCTACGCAATAGGTGATGAGTCGATGGTCGCTGGTGCTCACGTCAGGACAAACTCGCCAGCTCGAAATCCGTGCGCTCCTGGTGGCTAGCGTCAAATCTATATTCGACTCACCGTTCGGACCGCTGAACGTGTACGGTTGGCCCTCCACGTTATGAACGGTGAGTCCCCAACTAGCGATAAAGCTCTCATGAGCTGTGCGCCGATATTCGGCCTCGTTGCCGCGTCCAGTATAGTGGCGAGGCGCGCTATGCCACATTGGCGAGTGGGTGTTAGAGTCCACTGCCACGATGATCCTTTGGCCCCCTAGGGCCGACAGTACTCGCTCCAGGTGATGAAGATGGGTCGATGGCGTCACTATACTGGAAGTATGCTGATATTAATTAAACGTCCATCCGCGCCACATGCGCCACTAGGCAGTGCTCCGTGCTAAGGTGCTCTAGTACCGCGCACGCCATGTCCCGGCGGTGCATGTATAGACCCGCTTTTGGTGCCGGCCCGCAGTGGGTGATAAACTGGGCCCTGGAATATTGTTCTTGAACAAGAACAACATCCAGGCCCAGCCCGCGGGCCAGCGCGGGGAGCTCCTTCGTCGCTAGCTCAGATCCGGCGAGGTTGAGCTGTCCAATACTAATTGAAGGCGTACTATCCATAATTAGTCATGGACAGCTCGCGTTGCTCCGCATGTAGGCGCGCCGGGCAGTCACGTGCCGCAGTAGCATGGCTCGTGTGCTCCTTCCTTCCAAACCGCTTGCAAGTCGCGCAACAGACGGTCTCCGACTTACAGTCCGCCGCCCGGTGACCAGTTGCACCGCACCTGCCGCACGTAATTTCAGAGGCGCGACAATACCTCTCTGGGTGGCCGTACTGCTGGCACTTGTTGCAACAAGTTACGGCCAGCCAGTCCGTCACCTCAACAGCGTCCCAACCAATGAAGACCCGGTCCTTGGCCATCAGGGCTTCCCGCAGCTTCGGTGACGCATGAAATATTACCGCCGAGGATCGTCCTCCTTGTCTCGTCTTCTTAAAGGCGCCCTTCAGCTGCTCCTTGATGCTGCTCAATGGCCAATTTGGGTTGTCCACGAAATTCTGCTCGTGCAGCTTTTCCACTACCGTCTCAAAGGACGGATTCCCCTCGAGATTAGGGAAGCAGACCAGGGGGCGCCTTTGGTTGGGCTCCGTCACGCGCAGTGTGGCCGAGATCGCACCCTTTAGCCGTTCCGCCGCGCTTTTGTTAGTGGTCTGCACCACTACACCCGCATTACCGACACGACGCACTTTGGACACCTGTAGGTTGAGCGCAGATGGATCCACTGTCTTCTTAAGCTCGGCCTTGGTGTCGTCTGCCGTCTTTAGGTCCGCATTCTCTGCCGCCGGATAAATGGCCAGCACCGGCCCGCTCTGCACCGGTATTGGAACCGGTTCGGCTCGCCGCGGCAGTTTGAGTGCCGCCGGAAATGATATTGCGGGCACCGACGCCACAGGAGCCGCGCCACCAACACCCTCGCGGGCAGCCACCTCGAGCTCCATTGAGGCGCACTTAAGCTTCATCGCCGTGACCTCATGCTGAGCGTCAGCCAGGCGCAGCTCCAGGGTCGCGACGACCGCGAGCACGTCCTGGCTATGCGCCGCTACCGAGCTCTTGTCGTTGATATTCAGCTTGTTCGCCGCGTTCGTTATTTGGGCAATGCCCTTTAATGCCGTGTGTACGCGATCGAGCAGCGCCTCTTTGGTCATACCTTCAAGGCCCTCCGCCCGCGCTGGCGCCGCCGGCGGTACCGTCCGCACTGCCGCCGCCGGTGCCGCCGCCTTAGTTGTTTTAGGCGCCGCGCCGCCGGCAGACTCCGTTGCGAGAATTCCACCTATTGGGGGAACATCCCTGCGCGCCGAAGCGCGCACACGCCGCCTAACCGCCTCCTGCACTTCCTCTGGTGACCCCAGAGGTCGCTTACTCGCCGCCGTGTTCGAAGGGTCAGGCTGACCCTGGCCGGTTTCGGTTTGCATGACCGAGCTTGGCGCCGGGCTAAACCCACTGGGGGGAGTCCGCGCGAGCGATTGTCGCGGCGCAAACCCACCCATCTCCACCAATATCTCCATTTCCTGGGCCCGAGCCAGGATGGCATCCTCAATTAGGCAACACAACGCGCGCGAAAGGGAGGGTCCGATCACCGGGCACAAAAATCCCCACTTCGAAATGGCCTCGGAGTAGCGGGGCGCGCGCACAAGCACACGTCCGTCCTCGACGAGAGCCGACGACTCTACCTGAACATGACCCTCCACCAACCCATGGCCCCACCGACCGTCCGGTCATATGGGCCGAATCGCGGGAGATGCGCGCGGTACTGCTCTGTGGCTCTGTCCACCGCGCGCAATTCTTGACTCCCTACAAGTTATTTCTACACCCGTGTCCCTTGTCGTCACTCTCCCCTTTCTGGGGCAGACAACACGCGTGACGGACTCCGTCGCCGGGTGTATCCACCATCTCTAGCTCTCTTCTCTCCTTCTTCGGTCGAACCATTCATGCGCGAATCTCCGCAACCTCCTGAAGTTCTCCGGTGTGCTCACAAGATCAGCGTAGTACATCGGACCCTCCTCATCACGCACGATACCATTCATCATTTCTTCACGCAAATCCTCATACAGGGGACAGGCCCACACCACATGGTGCAGGTCCTCGTCTTCCATACCGCATGCACACAGACTATCTTCCACTAACCGCATCTCATTCAACCGCTTCCTAAAACATCCGTGCCCCGTGAGGATCTGGGACGTCTGATGATCCGGCTCCACCCAATGCGCCCTCAAACGTGCCGCCACATCGGGAAAGTACCGATGCAGCTCCCTTCCTTTCTCCTCGTACTCCCAACGACTCTGCCACGCTTGGATCGCCTCGTCCCACAATTCGCGTTTTCGTCTGCTCGACTGCCCGGTCGCGGACTGGCGCTCCTCATCCAGCTTGCCAGCCCGGATTACCTCCAGGTCTGCGGGTAGTAAAGCTGCCAATACTGCAAGCGCAGCCGTGCTGGTCGACCGATACGCCTTGGTCAACAGTATTAGGCTAGACCTCTGGGATCTCAGTAACGCACTACGGACCACGTGGAGTGTCGCGCGCCTATACCAGCAGGCCGCAGCATACGTTATCGTAGCGACGTAAGTGCCCCTGTAGAGGATGCGCAGACCGCGAAATCGAATGCCCCAGGAAGATGCCGACACTCGAGACATCTTTCCAAAGCATTTGGCCGCGCGCTCCCCCATCGACACCGCATGCTGCGCAAATGACAACGTGCTGTCCATTACCACGCCTAGCACCGTGCACGATGTGACGCTCTGTTGCATCTACGGATAGCGGAGAGGGGTGCGCGTGCAATCAAAACAACGGCTTGATGCGTACTGCTGTTTAATACAGTTATCGGTGGCGTCTACTCGCATACATAACAATCCCTCCACCATAATTTCTTAACATAATTTAATACACTATACTTATTCTAAAAAAACTGTTTATAGTCTACTACGGGACGATTGCGCCTACTTCTAACATTAGGAACAGGGGACCCAGACGGTGGTGTCTGCCAGAGATTGAGTACTTCCGGAGATGCCTGTTGTTCGGTAGCTCTGTCTGGAGAATCTTGGTCGCTCCCTGCAGTGTCTGCATCCAAGTCCGTTTGTACAGCTGCTGGTTGACAGGACGGACCCGGTTCACACGGTATGCTGTCCGCAGCGTCCTCTACTAGTGGCTCGATGGATTGACCCAACTGAGGGTGCAAGTTTTCCGCAGTCTGTTCCACTTCCTCCTCGCCTGATTTTGACCCTCGGATTGACTGGTCCGGGGCAATATCGGGCATATTATCTGGATTCCATACAGCTTGTGACCTTTCATCATAAAATTTCTTTATTTGATTTTTATGTCTAGTGACAAATGAGTTTAGTTCCGGAACAAAAATTTTGTAAAGGACTTTTCCTATTCTCTCCACAATCGTGCCCTTTATCCAAAAGTATTTGGTTTTGTTTGAGTATTTCTTAATCATTACATTTTCAGATATATCGAAATCTTTGCTTCTTTTTCCTCCGTAATATTTAGACTGTAAGGATTGTTTGCGTTCAATAGTTGAGGAGAAGTCGGACATGGTTGGCGAGTCATTTCCCAGTTTTAACAAATCAAGTCTACATCTCAACTGTCGACCGTATAATAGCTGAGCTGGCGATTTTTCGGTCGTACTATGTTTTGAGTTACGGTAATCAAATAAAAATTTATTAATATTACTATCTAAGTTTTGACGGTTTGAACCCGAAAGTATTATGCTTTTGATGCCATTTTTAATTATTTTTACTGCACTTTCAACTTGACCATTGCTGCTAGGATGATAAACGGGCGTGAATACGTGATTAATACCATTAACGTCACAAAATTTTTTAAATTTTTCCGACGTAAAGGATGTGCCATTATCGCTCACTATAACCGCTGGAATGCCTACTCTGGCCATCAATTCGTATAATTTCCCGATGACCGCCCCGGATGTGATATTATTTTTCATAGAAAAACATTCAACCCACTTCGTATACGAATCTACAATTATTAGATACATGTTATCAAACAAAGGACCTAGGAAGTCGATGTGAATCCTGTGGAAAGGGTGCGGCGGAGCGGGCCATGGCGCGAGCGGGGCGCGCGGCGGTGAGGGGCGCAGCTGCGCGCACACCGAGCAGGCGCGCGCCGCACTTTCCAGCGCCGCGTCCACGCCCGGGAACCAAAGCCGCGCTCGCGCTTCCGCTTTCATTTTCACTATGCCGAAATGGGAGCTATGCAGCTCCTGTATCACTTTACTTTGTAACCCTATTGGTATGACTATTTTGTGGCCTCGCATTAAACAGCCCCGTTCCCAAGACAATTGTGTCCGACACTGATGATAGGGTTTAATATTTGGGTCTGCCACCTTCCGCGGCCAACCCTTCTGTACATACTCGATCACTTTTTGTAGCACAGGATCGCGGTCGGTGGCTTCCCGCAACTGTACCAGCGTGACGGGTAAATCTCCCTCCATTATAAAATTTACATACGCAGCGCGCTCTTCACACTCGTCTACTATTTCTACTGCTGTCGTTCTATCCGTGGAGCACGGCGAACGGGACAGATAATCCGCAACGTTATCTGCACTTCGTACATACATTATTTTATAATTATAGGCTGCTAAAAATATTGCATACCGCTGCAGCCTGTTAGCCGTGACCTCTGGAATCCCTTTGTGTGACCCAAATATACTTATTAAGGGTTTGTGGTCAGTACGGAGCACGAACGGATCCTCTTTACCGTATAAATACTGATGGAACTTTTTTACGCCAAAGATAATCGCCGTTGCCTCTTTTTGAATCTGCGAATATCTTTTCTCGGCCGGGCCTAGTGACCGTGACGCAAAAGACACCGGCCTTTCGAGCCCATCTTTGCCAACTTGTGACAGCACAGCCCCCAAACCCCACGGAGATGCATCGACAGACAATATTACCGTGGCCTTTGGATCAAAATGTGCTAAAAAATTGTCGGAATTCAAAATATTTTTAATTTTATCGAATGAACTCTGATGTTCATCCGTCCAAGCCCACTTAGTATTTTTGTTTAATAATTGGTATAAGGGACTAAGTAAACTTGAAGCATTAGAGACGAACTTCCTGTAATAATTAATTAATCCTAAAAAGGATTGCAATTCTTTTATATTTTTGGGAACCGGCGCTTCGTTTATGGCCTTGACTTTCTCGGGAGATTTACGTACCCCATTTCTGTCTATAACGTGCCCTAAATATTTTACTTCGTTTTGAAAAAACGTACATTTGTCTTTTCTTAATGTTAACCCTGCTTGGCTTAAACGACTCAATACCGTTTTCAGTCTTTCCAAGTGAATCTGTCTATTTTCTCCTGTAATTAAAATATCATCAATTAAACATAAAACTCCGTCTAAACCCGACACTATACTTTGCATGGCTTTTTGAAAAATAGCGGGTGCGCTGGATAGCCCAAACACTAATCGTGTATATTTAAAAAGTCCTCTATGTGTATTTATGCAAGTAAATAATTGCGTATCATCATCTTCTGTAAGCCTAAATTGATTATAAGCACTTGATAAATCTAATTTTGTGAACTGTTCACCGCCGTGTAATTTAGTAAACAAGTCATCCACCGTTGGAAGTGGATACTTTTCAATAACGAGTTGTTTGTTTATAGTAGCCGAGTAGTCTGCGCAAATTCTTATCTCACCATTCTTTTTAAGCACCGGAACTATAGGCGACGCGTAGTCGGAATATTGCACCGGTGTTATTATACCTAATGATAAGAGACGGTCTAACTCGTTATCTATTTTACTTTTCAAAGCAAACGCTACCGGCCGCGCTTTTCGAAAAACAGGTTTGGCATCTTGTTTTAAAGCTAACTTTATTTCATATCCAGTGAAACACCCTAATTTTTCCGAGAATACTGACGGAAAATCAGCAGTTAATTTGTCAATTAACCCGTCATCTCGTTTACTCGTGTCGCAGTATTTGATCGGTGATATCTCGAGATTAAAATGTTTAATAAAATCTCGACCTAATATTGGCGGCCCGCCGTCGCGTACAATGTATATCGTCAGCGTATGCGTACGACTCAGGTAAGTTACTGGTAAGCGCATCACACCGAGCGTATGTATCCTACCCCCCGCGTAACTTGTTAATATTTTCGGCGCTTGCGATATTGGCACATTATGAAAATATTTATAATAAGTATCATCAGAAATAGCAGTAATGGCCGCCCCGCTATCGATTTCGAAATTAAAAGACATACCGTTAATAAAAACACGTTCATACATAGGTTTTGTTGAAGATTCACACCTTATATTATATAGAATTGTGTTTTTACCTTCGCCATCCAGTGCCGTATTCTCCTCAACATATTTTAGCTCCCGAGACTTGGAATTACACATGCGGCGTAGGTGGCCTTTCTTACCACATCTCTTACAGCTAAAGTTTTTAAACCTACACTCATTAGATTTATGGTTTGTGAAACCGCAGATAGTACACTTATTAGCACTGATTTTAAACACTGTTGTCGGCGTCGTCGTCGGCGTCGGCGTCCAGGCGAGGGCGGCTGCGCGCGCACATCGCGCGCTCTCCGCCAGCTCCACTGCCTTCGACAGCGTCAACTCCGTTATGTCACGAGCAAACAGTTTGTCGCGCTCGGGACCGCTCGACATGCCCATCACGAAACGGTCTAGCAGCGACTCTTCCAAGTTGCTGAATCCACAGTACGCCGCCAGTCCTCTTAGTCTGGCAGCCCATTGTGCATGCCCTTCATCTGCCCTTTGCGTAGCCGCATAGAATTTCGATCGTTCGGCAAATCCGCAGCGCTTAGGAACGAAATGTTTATCCAAAACCTGCAACACTTTGTCGTAATCTAATTCTTCGATTTTTTTCGGCAATGCCAGATCACTGGCGAGTTTATAGCTTGACTCGCTGAGGGCAGTTAGCAAAATTGCCCGGCGCTTTACCCCTGCTTTGTCATTGTCGACCGATATTTCGTTGGCAATGAACCATTGCTGGAGCCTATTCCTGAAGCTCAGCCAGTCTTGCGATTCGTGATCAAACGTACTTAATATACCGATCGTATTAGTAGCCATTTCGGACCGATCGCGTTTTTGTTCGTTTCGAATACTTGTCGCCACTGTTGCATCTACGGATAGCGGAGAGGGGTGCGCGTGCAATCAAAACAACGGCTTGATGCGTACTGCTGTTTAATACAGTTATCGGTGGCGTCTACTCGCATACATAACACGCTCCTAATAGACTTATCCTTTAATTTAATCACTGGGGGCCGCTGGAACCTTCCCCTGACTGTCATAGTTGCCGACCTGTCAGGCGAAAACTCCAGCCTGTTACGGGCACCCCAGGATACAACCATAGCTAAACTCTCCCTGGCTACTCGCTCGATGTAGGCCCTGGAATCGGCCTCAATCAGGATCGTCACATCGTCCGCGTACGCCACCATCCTTACCCCCGTTGGCAATGGCAATCGCAACAGGTCATCCATTAATAGGTTCCACAGAGTGGGACCAAGCACCGATCCTTGGGGACAACCCATAGTTGACACCTTCCATTCCACATGGTCCCCAACAAATAGACCAACCCGGCGAGCAGTGAAGTATCCCGTCAACATTCGAAAAATGTTGGCTGGACAACCACCACGCTTCGCCTTGGTCAGTATCATTGGCCACCATGCGTTATCAAAGGCGCCGGAGATATCAAGAAAGATTGCCTGAACGTACCTAGATGATGTTTCCTTAGCGGTGCTTATGACTTCATTTAGTGCCGTTACGGTGGACTTGCCCGGAGAAAATCCGTGCTGGCTCACGGAGATCTGACTGCTGATCGTCGGTGCACATTGCAGCATTACGCGTTCCAGGATTTTCCCTAGCACAGGCAGGAGCGTAATCGGACGGTACGCCTTCGGGTCGGTAAGCGGCTTGTCATTACCTTTCGGCAAGACGAGCAGGCGACCCTCCTTCCATACGTCCGGAAACACCCCCTCCTCAACACACTTCGCGTACATAGCGGTAAATTCCGCCGATGCAGCTGCCCATACATGCTTTAGAATCCTCGCGCTCAAGCCATCTATCCCTGGCGCAGTGTTCGGGAGCCCGGCCACGATCCGCCCGACATCCTCACGCGGCAGAGGCGGCGCATCCCGACATGCCGGGATGAACGAGGCCACGACGCGCACTTGACGATGATACTCCGTGTCTTTGGACACATCATCGTCTGGGCACAATGCGTGCAAGAGGCTCGTCATGGACTCGCCCACCGTATCGGAAAATCCAGACAGGAGCTTGGTACCATTGATGATGTTCGGTGCCGGCTTAACTGCCCCGGCAGCGGCCCTATACGCCAGGCCCCAGGGATCCTGGTTCCCAGCGTCGGCAACCCGTCTGAAATGGTCGGTCTCCGCCGCCTCCATCGCCGCTCGATATCGCGCTCTCACTCTATGGAATTCATCCCTTAGCATCTCTTCCCTTCTGCCCCCGTTCCTCCTCGACCCTTGCCATTTACACCTCGCCCTACCATGCAACCGCCTGAGTCTATCGAGCTCAGGGGTCCACCATTCATAGCGGTGGTCCTTTGCAGGCTCTTTTACTCCTAAGCACTGTCGCGCGGTTCTCACTACAACGTCCGTAAACTCCTTACAAACAAAGGCCGCCGGCTTTCTAAAGTCCATCCTTCCCGTTCGTGCGTGTATCGTGTCACGGAATCGGGCCCAAAGCACCCCGCGATCCCGAAAACGCACCGGATCCCCAATGAGTGTGGCGCTCTGGAGCGGTCGACCGAATTCCGGCGCCCCCAAACTATACTCTGACTCTACCTGAACATGACCCTCCACCAACCCATGGCCCCACCGACCTTCCGGTCATACGGGCCGAATCGCGGGAGATGCGCGTGGTACTGCTCTTTGGCTCTGTCCACCACGCGCAATGCTTGACTCCCTACAAATTCTATTCCTCTCCTATGTCCCTTGGTCGTACTCTCCCCTTTCTGGGGCTGACACACACGTACAGCTTCGTCGTCAGGCTGTCCCGTTTTAGCTGATCTCTAGTTGGCTCCTTATAGCGTACCATGCATGCGCGAATTTCCGCAGTCTCGCGAAGTTCTACCTGAACATGACCCTCCGCCAACCCATGGCCCCACCGACCGTCCGGTCATACGGGCCGAATCGCGGGAGAGATACGCGCGGTACTGCTCGTAGGCTCTGTCCACCACGCGCACTGCTTGACTCCCTACAAATTCTGATCTATACCTGTGTCCCATTTTGCATTCTCCCCTTTCTGGGGCTGACACTACATGTACAGCTTCGTCGCCGCCTGAACCACTAGCCATTCTCCGCGCTGCTTCTGACTTGGTGCCATTCGTGCGCAAACCTCCTAAGCCGCTGGAAGTTCGCCGATGAACTCACGAGATCGCCGTAGTATATCGGACCCTCCTCATCGCGTACTATACCATCCATCATCGTTCTTCTCATCACCTCATACAGGGGACAGACCCACAGCACGTGGTGCAGGTCCTCATCTTCCATACCGCACTCACACATACTGTCCTCAACCAGTCGCATCTCATTCAGCCGCTTCCTAAAACACCCATGCCCCGTTAGGATCTGGGACGTCTGATGGTCAGGCTCCACCCAATGCGCTCGCAACCGCTCAGCTATGTCCGGAAAGAACCGGTATAGCTCCCTTCCTTTCTCCTCATCATCCCACCGAGCCTGCCACGCCTGGATCGCCTCCTCCCACAGCTCGCGTTTCGACCGATACGCTTTGGTCAACAGTATTAGACTTGACCGTTGCGATCTAAGTAACGCGCTCCGGACCACGTGGAGTGTCGCACGCCTATACCAGCTGGCCGCAGCATACGTTATCGTGGCTACGTAAGTGCCCCTGTAAAGGATGCGCAGACCGCGATATCGAATGCCCCAGGAAGATGCCGACACTCTAGACATCTTCCCGAAGCACTTGGCCGCGCGCTCCCCTATCGATACCGCATGCTGCGCAAAGGACAAGTTGCTATCCATTACGACGCCTAGTACTGTGCATGACGCGACGGACCTGACCGCCTTATCGGCAAGCCTGATGACTGGCGGCCGCTTCAGCTTCCCTCTGATAGTCATGGTAGCTGACTTTGCAGGCGAGAATTCCAGCCTGTTCCGGACGCCCCAGGACAAAGCCAGGTCCAATGTCTCCTTAGCCGCACTCTCTATTTGGGCCCTGGACTGAGCCTCAATCAGGACCGTCACGTCATCCGCGTACGCCACCATCCTCACCCCTGTTGGCAGTGGTAAGCGCAGCAAGTCGTCCATTAACAGGTTCCATAACGTTGGACCCAGCACTGAGCCTTGGGGACAACCCATTGTACACACCTTCCATTCCACCTGGTCCCCCACGAACAGACCAACTCTGCGATCGGCGAAGTAGCTCGCCAACATTCTAAAAATGTTGGGCGGGCAACCACCCCGCTTCGCCTTGGTCAAGATCATGGGCCACCAGGCGTTATCAAAGGCGCCGGAGATATCTAGGAAGATTGCCTGAACGTATTTAGATGTCGACTCCTTTGCAGTGCTTATAATTTCATTGAGCGCCGTTACAGTGGACTTTCCTGGAGAGAATCCGTGCTGGCTCGCAGAGATCTGGTTTCCGATCATCGGGGCGCGCTGTAACATTATTCGTTCCAGGATTTTTCCCAGCACGGGCAGGAGCGTGATCGGGCGGTACGCCTTCGGGTCGGTTAACGGTTTGTCGTTGCCTTTCGGCAAGACAAGCAGGCGACCCTCCTTCCATACATCCGGAAACACGCCCTCTTCCACACACTTTGCGTACACTGCGGTGACCTCAGCAGAGGCCACCGCCCAGACATGCTTAACGATTCTCGCACTCAGACCGTCTATACCCGGCGCAGTGTTCGGAAGCCGGGCCACAATCCGCCCGACATCCTCCCGGGGCGAAGGCGGCGCAGCCCTACCAGACGGCAGCAGCGAGGCCATGACGCGCACTTGCCTGTGGTACTCGGTGTCTGACGATGCATCGTCATCCGGACACAGGGCTCCCAAAAGGCTCGTCATGGACTCCCCAACCGTTCCCGAAAAACCGGAGAGCAATTTCGTGCCGTTAATAATATTCGAAGGTGGCCTAACGGTCCCGGCCGCGGCTCTATACGCAAGGCCCCACGGGTCTTCATTCCCAGACTCCGCCATCCTCTTAAAGTGGTCCGACTCCGCCGCCTCCATTGCCATTCGATATCTCGCTCGCACACTGTGAAAATCTTCTCTCAAAACTTCTTCCCTCCTGCCCCCGTTCCTCCTCGAACCTTGCCATTTACGCCGTGCCTTACAGTGTAGCCTCCTGAGTCTATCGAGCTCAGGATTCCACCATTCATACCTGTTGACCGTTGCTGATTCTTTCATTCCCAAATACTGTCGCGCTGTTCGCTCAATAATTTCAGTAAATTCCTTACATACAACGGCCGCAGGATTTCTTAAGTTTATTCGTCCCATTCGCGCATGTATAGTATCGCGGAATCGGGCCCAAGGCACCCCGCGATCCCGGAAGCGCATCGGCTCCCTATTGTTGTCGACAGGCTGTGGTGTTGTTAATCGATGTCCTGGCGTGCCTACGCAGAAAGTGATGAGCCGGTGGTCACTGGTACTCGCGTCGGAACGCACTGTCCATCCTGTGATTTGCACGCTTCTGGTGGCCAGCGTTAAGTCGATATTGGACTCACCGTTCGGGCCGCTAAACGTGTATGGTTGGCCCTCCACGTTATGAACGATGAGTCCCCAGCTAGCAATGAAACCTTCCAAAGAAGTCCGCCGATGTTCAGCCTCATTTCCGCGCCCAGTGTAGTGTCGAGGCGCACTGTGCCACATAGGCGAATGGGTGTTGGAATCCACGGAAATCACCACCCTTTTGCCCCCTAAGGCCGACAAAACTCTTTCCAAATGGTGCAAGTGTGGATCTATGGAATCGCAATATTGAAAATAGGCTGAAACGACGTACAAGTCCAGCCGCGCCACATGCGCCACTAGGCAGTGCTCCGTACTAAGGTGCTCTAGTACCGCACACGCCATGTCCCGGCGGTGCATGTACAGACCCGCTTTTGGTGCCGGCCCGCAGTGGGTGATAAACTGGGCCCTGGAATATTGTTCTTGGACAAGAACAACATCCAGGCCCAGCGCGGGGAGCTCCTTAGTGGCTACCTCTGATCCGGCGAGGTTGAGCTGTCCAATGTATACGGGAGGTGTGCTATCCATAATTCGTCATAGACAGCTCTCGTTGCTCGGCATGCAGGCGCGCTGGGCAGTCACGCGACGCAGTGACGTGGCTCGTATGCTCCTTCCTACCAAACCGCTTGCAGGTCGCGCAGCAAATGCTCTCCGACTTGCAGTCCGCCGCCCGGTGACCAGTTGCACCGCACCTGCCGCACGTGATTTCCGTGGCACGGCAATATCGCTCTGGGTGGCCGTATTGCTGGCACTTGTTGCAGCACGTTACGGCCAACCAGTCAGTCACCTCGATGGCGTCCCACCCTATAAATATTCGGTCCTTTGCCATAAGGGCTTCCCGCAGCTTCGGTGACGCGTGAAAAATTACCGCCGTGGATCGTCCCCCTTGCCTAGTCTTCTTAAATGCACCTTTTAACTGATCCTTAATGCTACTCAAAGGCCAGTCCGGGTTATCCGCAAAATTTTGCTCGTGCAGCTTCTCGATCACCACTTCAAACGACGGGGTCCCCTCCAGATTGGGGAAACAAATTAAAGGGCGCCTTTGATTGGGCTCCGTCACACGCAGTGTAGCCGGGACCGCCCCCTTCAACCGCTCCGCCGAGCTCTTGCTGGTGGTCTGCACCACCACGCCCGCATTGCCAACGCGCCGAACCTTCGACACCTGCAGGTGTAACGCCGTAGGATCCACCGCCTTCTTCAATTCGGCCTTAGTGTCGTCCGCTGTTTTGAGGTCTACGTTTTCAGCCGCCGGATAAATGGCCAGCACTGGCCCGCCCTGCACCGGCATCGGCACAGGTTCAGCCCGCCGCGGCAGTTTCAGGGCCGCCGCAAACGATATTGCAGGTGCCGGCGCCGCAGGGGCAGCGACACCTCCGCCCTCACAGGCAGCCAGCGCCAGTTCCAGTGAGGCGCACTTCAGTTTTGCTGCCGTGATGTCATGTTGCGCCTCCGCCAGGCGCAGCTCCAGAGTCGCGACGACTGCGAGTACGTCCTGACTATGCGCCGAAATAGTGCACTTATCGTGCACGTTCAGTTTATTTGCCGTATTCGCTATTTGCGCTATCCCTTTTAGCGACGTATGCACCTTATCCAGCAGCGCCACCTTGCTGAGCGCCTCTAGCCCAGTACCAACTGTCTGCATGGGCACTGCTGGCGGCGCAATCTGCGATGCTGCCACGGGTGCCTGGGCCCTCGTCACTGCCGATGCCGAACTGGTATCCATCATGGTGAGGATGCCACCCACCGGTGGCACCTCCCTGCGCGCCGAGGCACGCACACGGCGCCTCACTGCCTCCTGGACCTCCTCAGGAGACCCCAGAGGCCGCTTACTCGTCCCGGCGGCTATTGACTCCGCTTGTCCTTGTTCCATGCCACTAGACGTGGCCGGAATTGGCGCCGAACTAAATCCACTGGGTGGAGTCCGCGCAAGCGACTGCCGCGGCGTGAAACCACCCATCTCTACAAGAATGTCCATCTCTTGCGCCTTTTCCATGATAGCGTCCGCTATCAATTCCTGCTCGCGGGCGCGAGCCGGATCGTCAGCCATGCTGGCCAACTGGCCAGCCGGTTCGTGAGGTGCACAATGGAAAACACAAAGGACTTACCCCACTCCAGTTCAAACCGTGCAGCAATAAAAGCACTTAACACTATAATTAGTACTAAGCACTTAAAATAAATCCAAATAAAACACAAAATAGTCACACAAAATAGCGTCTATATCGCACAAAGGAATGTGTCACTGAGCACAAAATGGCCGCCGCGGCACGCGGCCGCCGCGCGGAGCGGGCAAGGCGAAGCCTCGCTCTCGCTCGCACTAGCGGGCTACGCAACGCGTGCGACAAGGAGAGGCCGATGCAACGGCACAAATACTCCCACTTCGAATACGACTGCGGAGTAGCGGGGCACGCGCACTAGCACACGTCCGTCCTCGACGCGAGCCGACGACGAACAGTATGAATCTGTACCTGAACATAACCCACCAACCACCCATGGCCCCACCGACCTTCCGGTCATACGGGCCGAATCGCGGGAGATGCGCGTGGCATTGCTCTTTGGCTCTGTCCACCACGCGCAATTCTTGACTCCCTACAAGTTATTTAATCTGTTCCTTATGTCCCTTGAGCACTCTCCCCTTTCTGGGGCAGACAATACATAAACGGCTTCGTCGTCGGATGCTTCCATTATACTCGTTCCGCTCGTTCCGCTGCGCTCCTTATCGCGTGCCAATCGTGCGCGAATCTCCGCAGCCTCCGGAAGTTTGCCGATGAGCTTACGAGGTCCGCGTAATACACCGGGCCCTCCTCTGTGCGCTCAATACCATCCATCATCTGTCGTCGCAGTTCCTCATACAGGGGACAGACCCACAGCACATGGTGCAGGTCCTCATCTTCCATACCACACTCACACATGCTATCCTCAACCAAACGCATATCATACAACCTTTTCTTAAAACATCCATGCCCCGTGAGGATCTGGGACGTCTGGTAGTCAGGTTCAACCCACTGCGCTTTGAGCCGCACCGCTATATCGGGAAAGTACCGATATAGCTCCCTGCCTTTCTCCTCACAGTCCCACCAAGCCTGCCACGCTAGGATCGCCTCCTCCCACAGTTCGCGTTTCCGCCTGCTCAACTGTCCGGTCGCGGTCTGGCGCTCCTCATCTAACCTGCCAGCACGAATCACTTCCAGGTACCTGAACATGACCCTCCGCCAACCCATGGCCCCACCGACCGTCCGGTCATACGGGCCGAATCGCGGGAGAGATACGCGCGGTACTGCTCGTAGGCTCTGTCCACCACGCGCACTGCTTGACTCCCTACAAATTCTGATCTATACCTGTGTCCCATTTTGCATTCTCCCCTTTCTGGGGCTGACACTACATGTACAGCTTCGTCGCCGCCTGAACCACTAGCCATTCTCCGCGCTGCTTCTGACTTGGTGCCATTCGTGCGCAAACCTCCTAAGCCGCTGGAAGTTCGCCGATGAACTCACGAGATCGCCGTAGTATATCGGACCCTCCTCATCGCGTACTATACCATCCATCATCGTTCTTCTCATCACCTCATACAGGGGACAGACCCACAGCACGTGGTGCAGGTCCTCATCTTCCATACCGCACTCGCACATACTGTCCTCTACCAGTCGCATCTCATTCAGCCGCTTCCTAAAACACCCATGCCCCGTTAGGATCTGGGACGTCTGATGGTCAGGCTCCACCCAATGCGCTCGCAACCGTTCAGCTATGTCCGGAAAGAACCGGTATAGCTCCCTTCCTTTCTCCTCATCATCCCACCGAGCCTGCCACGCCTGGATCGCCTCCTCCCACAGCTCGCGTTTCCGCCTGCTCAACTGTCCGGCCGCGACCTGGCGCTCCTCATCTAACTTACCGACACGGATCACCTCCAGATCTGCTGGTGGTAAGGCAGCCAATACTGCAAGCGCAGCCGTGCTGGTCGACCGATACGCTTTGGTCAACAGTATTAGACTAGACCGTTGCGATCTAAGTAACGAGCTCCGGACCACGTGGAGTGTCGCACGCCTATACCAGCTGGCCGCAGCATACGTTATCGTGGCTACGTAAGTGCCCCTGTAAAGGATGCGCAGACCGCGATATCGAATGCCCCAGGAAGATGCCGACACTCTAGACATCTTCCCGAAGCACTTGGCCGCGCGCTCCCCTATCGATACCGCATGCTGCGCAAAGGACAAGTTGCTATCCATTACGACGCCTAGTACTGTGCATGACGCGACGGACCTGACCGCCTTATCGGCAAGCCTGATGACTGGCGGCCGCTTCAGCTTCCCTCTGATAGTCATGGTAGCTGACTTAGCAGGCGAGAATTCCAGCCTGTTCCGGACGCCCCAGGACAAAGCCAGGTCCAATGTCTCCTTAGCCGCACTCTCTATTTGGGCCCTGGACTGAGCCTCAATCAGGACCGTCACGTCATCCGCGTACGCCACCATCCTCACCCCAGGTACCTGAACATGACCCTCCACCAACCCATGGCCCCACCGACCGTCCGGTCATATGGGCCGAATCGCGGGAGATGCGCGCGGTATTGCTCTGTGGCTCTGTCCACCGCGCGCAATTCTTGACTCCCTACAAATTTTTCTCTTCGCCCGTGTCCCTTGACGTCACTCTCCCCTTTCTGGGGCGGACAACACGCGTGACGGACTCCGTCGCCGGGTGTATCCACCATCTAGCTATCCTCGCTGTTCCTTCGGTCAAACCACTCATGCGCAAATCTCCGCATCCTCCTGAAGTTCTCCGGTGTGCTCACAAGATCAGCGTAATACATCGGACCCTCCTCATCACGCACAATACCATTCATCATTTCTTCACGCAGATCCTCATACAGGGGACAGGACCACACCACATGGTGCAGGTCCTCGTCTTCCATACCGCATGCACACAGACTATCTTCCACTAACCGCATCTCATTCAACCGCTTCCTAAAACATCCGTGCCCCGTGAGGATCTGGGACGTCTGATGGTCCGGCTCCACCCAATGCGCCCTCAAACGTACCGCCACATCGGGAAAATACCGATGCAGCTCCCTTCCTTTCTCCTCGCATTCCCAACGACTCTGCCACGCTTGGATCGCCTCATCCCATAACTCGCGTTTCCGTCTGCTCAACTGCCCGGTCGCGGACTGGCGCTCCTCATCCAGCTTGCCAGCCCGGATTACCTCCAGGTCTGCGGGTAGTAAAGCTGCCAATACTGCAAGCGCAGCCGTGCTGGTCGACCGATACGCTTTGGTCAACAGTATTAAGCTAGACCTCTGGGATCTCAGTAACGCACTACGGACCACGTGGAGTGTCGCTCGCCTATACCAGCAGGCCGCAGCATACGTTATCGTAGCGACGTAAGTGCCCCTGTAGAGGATGCGCAGACCGCGAAATCGAATGCCCCAAGAAGATGCCGACACTCGAGACATCTTCCCAAAGCATTTGGCCGCGCGCTCCCCCATCGACACCGCATGCTGCGCAAAAGACAACGTGCTGTCCATTACCACGCCTAGCACCGTGAACGATGTGACGCTCCTGACAGACCTCTCCTTTAATTTAATCACTGGGGGCCGCTAGAACCTTCCCCTGACTGTCATAGTTGCCGACTTGTCAGGCGAAAACTCCAGCCTATTACGGGCACCCCAGGATACAACCATATCTAAGCTCTCCTTTGCTACTCTTTCAATATGAGCCCTAGACTCGGCCTCGATCAAGATCGTCACATCGTCCGCGTACGCCACCATCCTTACCCCCGTTGGCAATGGCAATCGCAACAGGTCATCCATTAATAGGTTCCACAGAGTGGGACCTAGCACCGATCCTTGGGGACAACCCATAGTTGACACCTTCCATTTCACCTGGTCCCCAACAAACAGACCAACCCGGCGATCCGTGAAGTATCCCGCCAACATTCGAAAAATGTTGGCCGGACAGCCCCCACGCTTCGCCTTGGTCAATATCATTGGCCACCATGCGTTATCGAAGGCGCCGGAGATATCAAGAAAGATTGCCTGAACGTACCTAGATGATGTTTCCTTAGCGGTGCGTATGATTTCATTTAGTGCCGTTACGGTGGACTTGCCCGGAGAAAATCCGTGCTGGCTCATGGAGATCTGACTACCGATCGTCGGTGCACATTGCAACATTACGCGTTCCAGGATTTTCCCTAGCACAGGCAGGAGCGTTATCGGACGGTACGCCTTCGGGTCGGTAAGCGGCTTGTCATTGCCTTTCGGCAAGACGAGCAGGCGACCCTCCTTCCATACGTCCGGAAACACCCCGTCCTCAACACACTTCGCATACACCGCGGTAAATTCCGCCGATGCAGCTGCCCATACATGCTTAAGAATTCTTGCGCTCAAGCCATCTATCCCTGGCGCAGTGTTCGGGAGCCCGGCCACAATCCGCCCGACATCCTCACGCGGCAGAGGCGGCGCATCTCGACACGCCGGGATGAACGAGGCCACGACGCGCACTTGACGATGATACTCCGTGTCTTTGGACACATCATCGTCTGGGCACAATGCGTGCAAGAGGCTCGCCATGGACTCGCTCACCGTACCGGAGAAGCCAGACAGGAGCTTGGTACCATTGATAATATTAGGTGCCGGCTTAACCGCCCCGACAGCGGCCCTATACGCTAGGCCCCAGGGATCCTGGTTCCCGGCGTCAGCAACCCGTCTGAAGTGGTCAGTCTCCGCCGCCTCCATCGCCACTCGATATCGCGCTCTTACTTTATGAAATTCATCCCTTAGCATCTCTTCCGTTCTGCCCCCGTTCCTCCTTGACCCTTGCCATTTACACTGTCGCGTAGCGGGGATAGTGGCCCTACGAAATAAAGAAAACAAGAACTAAGAATAAAGAATTATATTTACAAAGAAGGCACAGGCTAGAGAGCAAGGGTCGTGAGTAGGCTAACGGTTTTTCCGAGGTACGCGCACTGAGAATCGGTCAGGTTCCCCTTCTAAGTGAGGTGAACTTATCAGAGTCGTCGTAGCAGAAGCAGCACGGTGACGGCACGGCGCGACAGCACCAGGCGCAGCACGGCGCAGCAGTTCCAAGGTCGACCAGCTTAGCAGCTGGTCCGGCAGTGGACAGGCTCAGCAGCCGTCCTCAAGCTCGACCGGTAGGGGTCGACAGCAGCTTGCGTCCGACGCCTCGTGCAAGGGAGTTCGTAGTGGAACTCGTAGGTAGGACCTCGTAGATAGGACCTCGTAGATAGGACCTCGTAGGTAGGACCTCGTAGGTAGGACCTCGTAGGTAGGACCTCGTAGGTAGGACCTCGTAGGTAGGACCTCGTAGGTAGGACCTCGTAGGTAGGACCTCGTAGGTAGGACCTCGTAGGTAGGACCTCGTAAGTAGGACCTCGTAGGTAGGACCTCGTAGGTAGGACCCTGGAACCCACGGAAAGACACCGTCAGGTCCAGCCCGTGTGTCATAACCGTCCGCCGACCACAGAAGACACCTCAGCCTATTCAGTCCAGTCGAGGGTCTTGGCAGACGGTTATGCTACATTAATCGGTCGGACAGATAAAGAAGAAACAGTAAGATTACAGTATAAGGCAGAATAAGGACAGAGAAATACAAGAAAGATGATATTGTAGAATAGTAGGGATAGCGTCGGTTACAGGTTCCGTTATAGTATTCAAATTTGCGTACGTTGACCGCCAAATGCTTTTATCAACGGTTTAGGACCGTTGATAATACAAAGTGCCTAGAAACAGGAAAGAGAACAGATAGATAGAAAACAGATAGCAAGCACACTCACCCGTAAGTAGTTTTAGAGCACAAATTGATTGAATTTACAAGGTTTTACTTATTGAAATAGTAACATACGTGCGCACTCCACAATCGTGAGACAAGCACTGGCGAGCTCGCGGCGAAATGGCTCGCCGTGGCGCATATAGTATGGTTATAGCTATATAGTACTATAACGGTTTAATATTTTAAGGCGCGTACACACGCGTAACGTTACAGTACCCCGGGAAATAGTGTAGGATTTTGCCTAGATGAAGCAAAATCCGTCTACCTCTCTACTAACTAACTTAGCATTTATTCCAACCCATTCACTCACTCATCGTTCATCAACCATTCATTCAGTCTTCGGTCCTTACATGACCTTAGACCCTAACAGACAGAGTGTACATTTATTTAGAGCAATGTAGACTCAAGACAGGAAGTAAGGAATATTGTAATGTAGTGATTACAATACTCTGAGAGGGGTGTTGGTTATGGTAGCAGGGTAATGTAATGTAATATTGTGTAGTTGTAGTCTAGTCTAGTTTAGGTATGTAGGGAAATTGACCGGCATAGCGGTGGGTAGACACCGTTGCAGGACAATACAAGGATGTATGCCCATCCAGTCACGTAGTAGCGTTCCTGGGCAGCAAGGACATACATCAAGGACTCAGGTTTAGCCTGAAATTCGACCAGACGACGAGTAGGCGACGTCAGCCAAACTATATATTAATGACTGCTGGGATAGTGTGTAGGGCACCATCTGCCAACAGCTTAACAAGGAAAGGATAAGTGACTACCGAAGAGCGGTGTGTAGGGCACCGTCTGTCCGGTAGGACCTTAAGGATAGCGTTGTGTCCATCCGGTGAATGTGAAGCATTCCCGGGCAGCAAGGATACACGCTAGGGTAGGATTAAGGGATAGAAATGGACGCCATCATGGAATCAGTGTCCATGAATAGGGTAGGAGTCTAGACTAGCTATAGGTGTTATAAAAGCAATAAGATTGTAAATAAATTAAAATTATGATAGACAACGCAGGGTGTCATTACTAGTGTTGTATGTAAATAGTAGTTATAGTTAGATAATGTAATAGAGATTAGTGTAATGATGTAGTATATTTTTAAATAAAAAAAAAAAATTATTAAGAAAAATATGTAAGTGTGCATTGCATAGGAATCGAACCCGCGTTGGACTTAGGCTCAACGGTTCAAATCATATAGCTAGGGTAAGTATAAAGTTATGTAGCTAAGTAGCTTAATATAGTGTAGTATAATTATGTAGTGGAATAAAATTAATAAAACGTTTAGGTTGTTTTATTACATGTATGGCAACCCCTCCCTTCTAAGGGGGAGGCCTCCGCTCAGCAGCGAACATCTATCGGTTGCTAATGATGAAAGATTATGATGGTTACGTGTATATAAGTTAATTATAGTGCCAAGTTTAGTTAAATAATATAGTAAATATAAGGTTATGTTTGGTAGTTTATTTGTTTAAAGTCTTTGATATGCCAAGCGCCTAAAGGATTTCCGGACATATCCGCAAGTTCATACACAAGTGGAGACTTCTTAGATATTATCTTGCATTTTAGTTTTAGTGTTAAGTGCTTAGTTAAATTGTAGTATATTAGGTTATGTTTGAATGTCAAGTAAATTAAAGGTTACAATGTTGATTAAGAACAAAAGTTAGTTAATTATTTTTAGAAAATGAGAAATTGAATTTAGTGTAGTAGCTATGTATATATTTTTATTTTTTGATATAATATTTAGTGAAACCTTCTTCGTTGGTATATGATAGTAATAACCCCAGAGAAAAACCCATAATATATATAATAAATCCAATGGCCAATGGCTTATTTGAGTAGTGACCGCCGCTACCGTACTTTTTAAGTGGTACGAACACACTGTTAGTAAGATAGATAACCCCAAAAGAATGTAAAAGAGGAAAGAGAAGTTTTCCACGTAGGCTTTCTCAGTCGTGACCCGCTGTTCAAGAAAAGTGTGTTATGTTAGGCTTATTTTTGTAGTTGGAGTTCATAACGCCCGCTCCAGAAGAATAAAAAGAATAGTACCCAAGAAGAAAGTATCAGTAAAGGCTTTTAGGTAAAGCAAGTTAAAAAATAAAAATAAATTTTAGTTACATGTTGTATAGAATTTACATGTTATCCAAGAAAATTAAGGTTGTTTATAGTTATTTCGTAGTTTAAAGATTGTAGAAGTAGGTTCTACGTTTGCTATTATGCTTACAAACGCTAGTTTACGTTTATTTACGAGAGTGTACATTATTGGATTAGATTCCATTATTGTGATTTAAAAATGCAAGATAAATAGGTTTAAGGTAGTTTACTCTCACTAGTTTTTATAGTTTTAAATTAATAAATACTTAGATTTGATATATAGATATAGGACGCTAAAGTTTATTTAAAAGTTATTAAGTTATAATTTAGTTGAAGGTAGTTTAGTGTAACCGAAAAAAAAATAAAAAAATGTACGCTAGCCAGCGCAAGTACGCACATAGATTTACTACAATTCAATTACACTGTGTAGTAATAAGTGTAAGATGTATGTGTAGTAAGTGTAGCACACGAGATGATAATATGTTGGTATGGTGGTACTACTTTTTCCATCAACCGCCTCTTACGGGACCCACTGGATGTGATGGGATGGTCCTATTCTAACCCGGGAACCATACGGGGAACCAGATTATAGAGATACTGCTACAAAAGAAACTACTACGGGGTGGTTGTGCTAGCCGTACAAGGTGTAAAAGAAAAAAATTGTCCGCGACCGTTACAATACACAAAAGAAAGTACAAAAAGAACCGTCACCAAAAACCCGCGACGAAACCTGACCGCGAACTCAGTGATAGCAGAAGTAATACAGAAAGAAGGAAAGAAAGAAATGTGAAGGAAAAACCGTTATAACCGCGTTAAGGCGCCACTGTCGCGTAGCGGGGATAGTGGCCCTACGAAATAAAGAAAACAAGAACTAAGAATAAAGAATTATATTTACAAAGAAGGCACAGGCTAGAGAGCAAGGGTCGTGAGTAGGCTAACGGTTTTTCCGAGGTACGCGCACTGAGAATCGGTCAGGTTCCCCTTCTAAGTGAGGTGAACTTATCAGAGTCGTCGTAGCAGAAGCAGCACGGTGACGGCACGGCGCGACAGCACCAGGCGCAGCACGGCGCAGCAGTTCCAAGGTCGACCAGCTTAGCAGCTGGTCCGGCAGTGGACAGGCTCAGCAGCCGTCCTCAAGCTCGACCGGTAGGGGTCGACAGCAGCTTGCGTCCGACGCCTCGTGCAAGGGAGTTCGTAGTGGAACTCGTAGGTAGGACCTCGTAGATAGGACCTCGTAGATAGGACCTCGTAGGTAGGACCTCGTAGGTAGGACCTCGTAGGTAGGACCTCGTAGGTAGGACCTCGTAGGTAGGACCTCGTAGGTAGGACCTCGTAGGTAGGACCTCGTAGGTAGGACCTCGTAAGTAGGACCTCGTAGGTAGGACCTCGTAGGACCCTGGAACCCACGGAAAGACACCGTCAGGTCCAGCCCGTGTGTCATAACCGTCCGCCGACCACAGAAGACACCTCAGCCTATTCAGTCCAGTCGAGGGTCTTGGCAGACGGTTATGCTACATTAATCGGTCGGACAGATAAAGAAGAAACAGTAAGATTACAGTATAAGGCAGAATAAGGACAGAGAAATACAAGAAAGATGATATTGTAGAATAGTAGGGATAGCGTCGGTTACAGGTTCCGTTATAGTATTCAAATTTGCGTACGTTGACCGCCAAATGCTTTTATCAACGGTTTAGGACCGTTGATAATACAAAGTGCCTAGAAACAGGAAAGAGAACAGATAGATAGAAAACAGATAGCAAGCACACTCACCCGTAAGTAGTTTTAGAGCACAAATTGAATTTACAAGGTTTTACTTATTGAAATAGTAACATACGTGCGCACTCCACAATCGTGAGACAAGCACTGGCGAGCTCGCGGCGAAATGGCTCGCCGTGGCGCATATAGTATGGTTATAGCTATATAGTACTATAACGGTTTAATATTTTAAGGCGCGTACACACGCGTAACGTTACAACACCTTGCCCTTCCATGCAACCGCCTGAGTCTATCGAGCTCAGGGGTCCACCATTCATAGCGGTGGTCCTTTGCAGGCTCTTTTACTCCTAAGCACTGTCGCGCGGTTCTCACTATAACATCCGTAAACTCCTGACAAACAAAGGCCGCCGGCTTTCTGAAGTCCATCCTTCCCATTCGTGCGTGTATCGTGTCGCGGAATCGGGCCCAAAGCACCCCACGATCCCGAAAACGCACCGGATCTCCGACGAGTGTGGCGCTCTGGAGCGGTTGACCGAATTCCGGCGCCCCCAAACAATATGTAATTAAACGATGGTCGCTGGTACTCGCGTCCGGCCTCACCACCCACTCACTGATCCTAGCACTCCTGCTGCTTAGCGTCAGATCTATGTTGGACTCACCGTTTGGGCCACTAAAGGTGTATGGCTGGCCCTCCACGTTATTAACGATGAGTCCATGACTGGCTATAAAAGCCTCCAGCGCTGCTCGCCGATGCTCGGTCACATGGCCCCGGCCAATGTAGTGCCTAGGCGCGCTAAACCACATAGGTGAGTGGGTGTTGGCATCCACGGCAATAACAATCTTCCGACCCTTCAGCGCCGTCAGTACCCTATCCAATTGGTGTAGGTGCGGCTCTATATCGTCGCTGAACTGGAAGTAAGCGGTAACTAAAAATACGTCGCATGACCCCATGTGCGCCACCAGACAATGTTCCGTGCTGAGATGTTGTAGCACTGCGCATGCGATATCTCGCCGGTGTAGGTAGAGGCCCGCCTTCGGCACCTCCCCGCACTGGGTAATGTACTGGGCCCTGGTGTACTGTTCTTGTACAAGAACAACGTCCAGGCCCAGTTCCCGGGCCAGTGCAGGCAGCTCCTTAGTGGCGAGCGCTGAGCCGGCGAGATTTAACTGCCCTATGATGAGTTTGTTGGACTTATCCATATTTGGTCATGGAAAGCTCTCTCTGTTCGGCATGGAGGCGAGCCGGGCAGTCGCGGGACGCAGTGCTGTGTCCGGCGAACTCGGTCCTCCCAAATTTCTTGCAGGTGGCGCAACATGACGTCTCCGATGTGCACGCCGTCGACCGATGTCCCGCCCCGCCGCACCTACCGCAGGTGATGCTTTCGGACCGGCAATATTTCTAGGTACCTGAACATGACCCTCCACCAACCCATGGCCCCACCGACCGTCCGGTCATATGGGCCGAATCGCGGGAGATGCACGCGGTATTGCTCTGTGGCTCTGTCCACCGCGCGCAATTCTTGACTCCCTACAAGTTATTTCTATACCCGTGTCCCGTGTCGTCTTTCTCCCCTTTCTGGGGCAGACAGCACGCGTGACGTACTTCGTCACCGGGTGCTTCCACCATCTAGAACTCCTCCAAACTCCTCCTGTCAAACCACTCGTGCGCGAATTTCCGCAACCTCCTAAAGTTCGCCGGTGTGCTCACAAGGTCCGCGTAGTATATCGGACCCTCCTCGTCGCGCACAATACCATCCATCATCTCTCGCCTCAAATCCTCATACAGGGGACAGGCCCACACAACATGGTGTAGGTCCTCGTCTTCCATACCACATGTGCACATACTATCTTCCACTAATCTCATATCACTCAACCTCTTCCTGAAACATCCATGCCCCGTGAGAATCTGGGACGTCTGGTGATCAGGCTCCACCCAATGCGCCCTCACGCGTACAGCTACATCCGGAAAATACCGGTGTAGTTCCCTTCCTTTCTCCTCGCATTCCCAACGAATCTGCCACGCCTGGATCGCCTCATCCCACAACTCGCGTTTCCGTCTGCTCAACTGCCCGGCCGCGGACTGGCGCTCCTCATCCAACTTGCCAGCCCGGATTACCTCCAGGTCTGCGGGTAGTAAAGCTGCCAATACTGCAAGCGCAGCCGTGCTGGTCGACCGATACGCCTTGGTCAACAGTATTAGGCTAGACCTCTGAGATCTGAGTAACGCGCTACGGACCACGTGGAGTGTCGCACGCCTATACCAGCAGGCGGCAGCATACGTTATCGTGGCTACGTAAGTGCCCCTGTAGAGGATGCGCAGACCGCGAAATCGAATGCCCCAGGATGATGCCGACACTCTAGACATCTTCCCAAAGCATTTGGCCGCGCGCTCCCCCATCGATACCGCATGCTGCGCAAAGGACAAAGTGCTATCTATTACCACGCCCAGCACCGTGAACGATGTGACGCTCCTAACCGATCTGCCGTTTAGTTTGATTACTGGGGGCCGCTGAAATTTTCCCCTGAGCGTCATGGTTGCCGACTTCTCTGGCGAAAACTCCAGCCTGTTACGGGCACCCCAGGCTACGACCATGTTTAGACTTGCCTCAGCTGCTCTCTCAATATGAGCCCTAGACTGGGCCTCAATCAAGATCGTCACATCGTCCGCGTACGCTACCATCCTAACCCCCGTTGGCAATGGCAAACGCAGCAGATCGTCCATTAACAGGTTCCATAAACTAGGACCTAGCACTGAGCCCTGGGGGCAACCCATAGTGGACACCTTCCATTCCACCTGGTCGCCCACGAACAGACCCACCCGGCGTTCGGCAAAGTAGCTCGCCAGCATTCGGAAAATGTTGGCAGGGCAACCTCCCCGCTTTGCCTTGGTCAGTATCATGGGCCACCAGGCGTTATCGAAGGCGCCGGAAATATCTAAGAAGATTGCCTGAACATAAGTAGATGATGTTTCTTTGGCTGTGCTTATGACTTCGTTTAGCGCCGTTACGGTGGACTTGCCCGGAGAAAATCCGTGCTGACTCATGGAGATCTGTGAACTGATCATAGGTGCACACTGCAGCATTACACGTTCCAGGATCTTCCCTAGCACGGGCAGGAGCGTTATCGGACGGTACGCCTTTGGGTCGGTAAGCGGCTTGTCATTACCCTTGGGCAGGACAAGCAGGCGACCCTCCTTCCATACGTCCGGAAACACGCCCTCCTCGACACACTTTGCATACATCGCAGTAAATTCTGCCGATGCAGCAGCCCACACATGCTTTAATATCCTCGCGCTCAAACCATCCAGCCCTGGCGCAGTGTTCTGCAACCCGGCCACGATCCGCCCGACATTCTCACGCGGCAGAGGCGGCGCATCCCGACATGCCGGGATGAAGGAGGCCACGGCGCGCACTTGACGATGATAAACCGTGTCCCTAGACACATCATCGTCTGGGCACAATGCGTGCAAGAGGCTCACCATGGACTCCCCCACCGTACCGGAGAAACCAGACAGGAGCTTGGTGCCGCTTATGACGTTCGGCGGCGGCCTAAGCGTCCCAACGGCGGCCCTATACGCCAGGCCCCAGGGGTCCTGGTTCCCGGCTTCGGCTACCTGTCTGAAGTGGTCGGATTCTGCCACCTCCATCGCCTTTCTATATCTCGCTCTCACTCGATGAAATTCTTCCCTTAATATCTCTTCTCTTCTGCCCCCGTTCCTCCTCGATCCTTGCCATTTACTCCTTGCGCTGCCATGCTGCCGCCTGAGCTTATCTAGCTCAGGGGTCCACCATTCGTACCTGTGGTCCTTTGCTGGCTCTTTCACCCCTAAACACTGGCGCGCCGTTCGCACTACAATCTCCGTAAAATCCTTACAAACAGAGGCCGCAGGCTTCCTAAAGTCCATCCGTCCCATTCTCGCATGTATTGTGTCGCGGAATCGAGCCCAAGACACCCCGCGATCCCGGAAACGCACCGGCTCTTCCATGGGTTTGGCGCTCTGGGGTGGTTGACCTAGCCTTGACGCTCCGATGCTGTAAGTAATTAATCGATGGTCGCTCGTGCTGGCATCTGGCCTTACTTCCCAGCCACTGACGGGAACACTCCTACTACTGAGTGTCAGATCGATATTGGACTCACCATTAGGGCCACTAAATGTGTAAGGTTGGCCTTCCGTGTTGTTAATGGTGAGCCCATGACTCGCAATAAAACTCTCCAAGGCTGCTCGTCTGTGTTCCGTCTCGTGGCCTCTGCCAATGTAGTGTCTTGCTGCACTATACCACATCGGCGAATGCGTGTTGGCGTCCACTGCGATGATGAATTTTTGACCCCTCAGCGCAGCAAGCACTGAGTCCAGGTGGTGCAGGTGTGGCTCTATAGCTTGGCTGAATTGAAAATAGGCCGAAATTACGTAGATGTCTAACGTGGCAACGTGTGCTACTAGGCAGTGCTCCGTGGTAAAATTGTTAAGTACTGCACACGCTATGTCCCGCCGGTGAACGTAAAGGCCCGCTTTCGGCGCCTGCCCGCGTTGGATGATGAACTGGGCCCTGGAATATTGTTCTTGTACAAGAACAATGTCCAGGCCCAGCCCGCGGGCCAGCGCAGGGAGCTCCTTTGTAGCGAGCGCTGAGCCGGCAAGATTGAGCTGCCCGACAGTTAGTTTGGGCGTGCTATCCATACTTGGTCATGGATAGCTCGCGCTGCTCTGCGTATAAACGTGCCGGGCAGTCCCGTGACGCAGTGACGTGTCCAGCGAAATCTGTCCTGCTGAACTTTTTACAAGTCGCGCAGCATGCCGATTCAGACTTGCAGTCTGTTGCCCGATGTCCCGACGCGCCGCACCTACCACACGTTACCTCCGCTGACCTGCAATATTTCTCTGGGTGCCCGTATTGCTGGCACTTGCTGCAGCAGGTGACGGACAGCCAGTCCGTCACCTCAATCGCCTCCCAGCCCACATAAACCCGTTCTCTTGCCATAAGCGCTTCACGCATTTTAGGTGTAGCGTAAAAGATCAGGGACGCCGCCCGGCCGCCACGTCGCGACCTCTTAAAGGCGCCTTTTAATTCCTCCTTAACCTTGTCCAGAGGCCACTCAGGATTCTCCCGGAAGTTCTGTTCATGGACCTTTTCTACGACTTCCTCGAAACTTGGGTTCCTGTCCAAATTTGGGAAGCACACGAACGGGCGCCTCTGACTTGGCTCCGTCACACGGAGCGTCGGTGGAACTGCACCCTTTAACTTTTCGTGCGAGCTCTTGTTGGTGGTTTGTACCACCACTCCGGCATTCCCTACTTTGCGCACCTTATCAACTTGTATATTAAGCGCCGTGGGGTTGACAGTTTTCTTCAGCTCCGCTTTGGTGTCCTCCGCGGTTTTCAATTCGACGCTCTCAGCCGCCGGGTATATAGCCAAAACTGGCCCACTCGGCGGGGGCATTTGAAGCGGCTCGGTCCTCTTCGGCAGTTTCAAGGCCGCCGCAAAGCTAATAGGCGGCGGTACCGGTGCAGCGATACACCCTCCTTCCCGTGCTGCCAGCTCCAGTTCCAACGAGGCGCACCTTAACTTAGCCGCGGTCACCTCGTGCTGCGCATCTGCCAAACGTAACTCTAACGCGGCAACCACCATAAGCACGTCCTGGCTGTGGGACGAGATTGTCGTCTTGTCCCCAATGTTTAATTTGTGGGCGGCATTCGCCACCTGTGCTATGCCCTTAAGGGACATGTGCACTCGCTCAAGTAGCGCCTCCTTGCTCATGGCTTCTAGGCCTGTGCAGGCTGCCTGCGCAGGCGCCACCTGAGACGCCGGCTGCGAGGTCGCCACGGGTATTGGCGGCCTCGCCGCCGTCACCTTACTTGGCGCCTCCGGCCCAGTGCCCCCTGTCTGCGCTGGCGCTACCGGCGACGCTGACCGCGGCGCACTCGTGTCTATAATATTGAGGATTCCACCTACTGGCGGTACCTCCCTGCGCGTTGAGGCTCGTACCCGGCGCCTGACTGCCTCTTGGACCTCCTCTGGCGATCCTAGCGGGCGCTTACCCACCGCTGCTGCGCTTGCCGTTGCTGTCTCCTGGACAGTACCACTAGTCGTGGCCGAAATTGGCGCCGGGCTGAATCCACTGGGCGGAGTCCGCGCCAGCGACTGACGAGGCGTGAACCCACCCAACTCGACCAAAATGTCCATCTCTTTTGCCTTCTCCATAATGGCGTCAGCGATTAACTCCTGCTCGCGTACGCGAGCCGGATCGTCGGCCATACTGGCGCGAACGCCAGATGGCTCCCCTTAAATTAGGCTGGCCGGTTCGTGTCTTACGTTTCAGCACCAAAAAGAAAAAGGACTTACCCCAGTCCAGAAGCACTCACCGCGTAAAACACCACTAACAAAACACTTGGTTTAAGCGTCCGAGCGCAAATATTAAAATATCACTTAACAAAGAAAGGCGTCTAATCGCGCAATGTGTCCACGAGCACTACACAAACAAAATGGCCGCCGCAACACGCGGTCACCACGCGGGAGCGGGCAAGACGGAGCCGAGCTCCAATCCCGCACTCGCTCACACAAACGGGCGGCGCGCGCGTGCGACAGAGAGGGTCCGAACAGCGAACAAACGGAAAATTCCACACTTCACTGCGACTGCGGAGTAGCGGAGCGCGCGCGAGTAAACACGTCCGTCCTCGACGCGAGCCGGCGACGAAGTCCTAGGTACCTGAACATGACCCTCCACCAACCCATGGCCCCACCGACCTTCCGGTCATACGGGCCGAATCGCGGGAGATGCGCGTGGTACTGCTCTTTGGCTCTGTCCACCACGCGCAATGCTTGACTCCCTACAAATTCTATTCCTCTCCTATGTCCCTTGGTCGTACTCTCCCCTTTCTGGGGCTGACACACACGTACAGCTTCGTCGTCAGGCTGTCCGGTTTTAGCTTATCTCTAGCTGGCTCCTTATAGCGTACCATGCATGCGCGAATTTCCGCAGTCTCGCAAAGTTTGCCGGCGTACTAACGAGATCGCCATAGTACAGCGGGCCCTCCTCATCACGCACGATTCCATCCATCATATCTTTCCTTATCCTGTCATACTGGGGGAAGGACCACAACACATGGTGTAGGTCCTCCTCTTCCATTCCGCACTCACACATGCTGTCATCTACCAGACCCATCTCCCATAATCTCTTTCTGAAACATCCATGGCCCGTGAGGATTTGGGACGTCTGATGATCAGGTTCAACCCACCGCGCCCGCAGTCTCACGGCTATATCGGGAAAGTACCGATACAGCTCCCTTCCTTTCTCCTCATATTCCCATCTGGCCTGCCATGCTTGAACCGCTTCGTCCCATAATTCGCGTTTTCGCCTGCTCAACTGCCCGGTCGCGGACTGGCGCTCCTCATCCAGCTTGCCAGCACGAATAACCTCCAGGTCCGCGGGTGGTAAAGCTGCCAATACTGCAAGCGCAGCCGTGCTGGTCGACCGGTACGCCTTGGTCAACAGTATTAGGCTAGATCGCTGAGATCTCAGTAACGCGCTACGGACCACGTGGAGTGTCGCACGCCTATACCAGCAGGCCGCAGCATACGTTATCGTGGCGACGTATGTGCCCCTGTAGAGGATGCGCAGGCCGGGATATCGAATGCCCCAGGAAGATGCCGACACTCGAGACATCTTCCCAAAGCACTTGGCCGCGCGCTCCCCCATCGACACCGCATGCTGCGCGAAGGACAAGCTGCCGTCAATTACGACGCCGAGCACTGTGAACGACGCAACGCTCCTAACCGGCTGACCGTTGAGTTTTACTATTGGGGGCCTCTGGAGCTTCCCCCGGATCGTCATGGTGGCCGACTTCCCGGATGAAAACTCCAGTCTGTTACGGGCACCCCAGGCTGCAACCAAGTCCAAACTGTCCCGAGCTGACTGTTCGATCTGAGCCCTGGATTGGGCTTCGATCAGGAGCGTTACGTCGTCCGCATATGCCACCATCCTCACCCCCATTGGCAGAGGCAACCGAAGCAGGTCATCCATAAGTAGGTTCCAGAGAGCGGGACCTAGCACCGAGCCTTGGGGACAACCCATTGTAAGCGCCTTCCATTCCACCCGGTCCCCCACGAAGAGACCGACCCGGCGGGCGGTGAAGTAGTCCGCCAACATTCTAAAGATGTTGGGCGGACAACCACCCCGCTTTACCTTGGTCAGTATCATGGGCCACCAGGCGTTATCGAAGGCCCCAGAGATATCTAAGAAGATTGCCTGAACGTATTTAGATGCCGACTCTTTTGCGGTGCTTATGATTGCATTTAGCGCCGTTACGGTGGACTTGCCCGGAGAGAAACCGTGCTGGCACGGGGAGATCTGATTGCTGATCATTGGAGCGCATTGGAGCATGACGCGTTCCAGGATCTTACCCAGCACAGGCAGGAGCGTAATCGGGCGGTACGCCTTCGGGTCGGTCAGCGGTTTGTCGTTGCCTTTCGGCAAGACGAGCAGGCGACCCTCCTTCCATACATCCGGAAACACTCCCTCTTCCACACACTTTGCATACACAGCAGTGACCTCGGCAGAGGCCACAGCCCAGACATGCTTTATAATCCTTGCGCTCAGCCCATCTATTCCTGGCGCGGTGTTTTGAAGACTTTTCACAATCTGTCCAACCTCCTCCCGGGCCAGAGGATGCGCAGCCCGACCCGACGGTATGATAGTGGCCATGACACGCACCTGCACATGATAGGGTGTGTCCTTGGACACATCATCATCCGGGCACAGCGCTTCCATCAGACTTGTCATGGATTCTCCCACCGTCTCGGAGTACCCCGATACGAGCTGAGTGCCATTAATAATATTTTGCGGTGGCCTACAAGTGCCAGCGGCGGCTCTGTAGGCCAAGCCCCATGGATCCTCATTACCCGAATCTGCCACTCGCTTGTAGTGGTCGGACTCCGCATCCTCCATTGCCTTTCTATAACTAGCACGCACTCTGTGAAATTCGTCTCTCGCTACCTCTTCCCTTCTGCCTCCAGTTCTCCTTGTACTCTGCCATTTGCGCCTCGCCTTACAATGCTGCCGCCTAAGTTTATCCAGTTCACTATTCCACCATTCATACCGGTTTTCCGTTGTCGACTCTCGCATACCCAAACATTGTTTCGCAGTCCTTTCAATAACATTCGTAAAATCCTTGCAAACAACGGGTGCCGGTTTATTAAAGTTTATCCGTCCCATTCGCGCATGAATCGTGTCGCGGAATCGGGCCCAAGGCACCCCGCGATCTCGGTAGCGCGCCGGCTCTAAGGGGCGATTGGCGTTTGATGCCGGCTTATTTAAAAATTTATTAGGCGATTGCGCGCACAGCGTGAACGTGATCATGCGGTGGTCGCTGACGCTGGCGTCCGGTTTAACACACCATTTCCCTACTGGGGAGCTCCGCGTACTTAAAGTTAGGTCAATGTTTGACTCACCGTTCGGGCCACTAAATGTAAATGGTTGGCCAGCCGCGTTGTGAACGATGAGCCCATGACTAGCGATGAACCCCTCCATTGCCGCTCTACGATGCTCAGCTTCATGGCCCCTGCCAGTATAATGTCGGGGGGCGCTGTGCCACATGGGTGAATGTGTATTAGCGTCGGCCCCAATTACGATCTTCTTGCCTCTCAGTACCGCTAGAACCTTGTCCAAGTGCTGCAGGTGACGGTCGATCGGCTCGCTGTACTGAAAGTACGCCGATATCATATAGGTGTCACGTTCGGCTATGTGTGCCACGAGACAGTGCTCTGTGCTGAGGTGTTGCAATATGGCACAGGCAAGATCCCGCCGTCGCAAGTATAGGCCTGCCTTCGGCTCCAGCCCGCATCCAATAATAAACTGGGCTCCGCGGTATTGTTCCTGCACGAGGACCGCGTCCAGGCCTAGTTCGTGCGCTACCGCTGGGAGCTCCCCGGTAGCCACCGCCGAACCAGCAAGGTTAAGCTGTCCTACTTTGAATATGGCCGTATTATCCATATCGAGTCATAGACAGCTCTCTTTGCTCTGCGTGAAGGCGTGCCGGGCATTCCGGAGACATAGTGAAATGACCGACGCAATCCTTTTTGCCGAATCGCTTGCATGTTGCGCAGCATTGGGTCTCCGCTTTGCAGTCTCCGGCTCTGTGGCCCGTTTCGCCACACCTGCCGCACGTTACCTCAGAGGCTCGGCAGTATTTCTCGGGATGCCCATACTGCTGGCACTTGGTGCAGCACGTGACAGCCAGCCAATCCGTCACCTCTACAGCGTCCCACCCAATGTAGACTCTTGTCCTTTCAATCAATGCTGTCCTTATTTGCGGGGTTGCGTAGAAAACTACCGTTGTTGCTTCCCCTCCTTTCCGAGATTTTTTGAATGCGCCCTGCAGTTCTTTCTTCATTCGTTCAAGAGGCCAATCCTCACGCTCGGCAAAGTTCTGTTCATGTAGCTTGCCAATTATCTCGTCAAACGACGGGTTCCCCTCGAGGTTTCTAAGGCAGACTAGCGGGCGCCTCTTAGTTGTCTCTGTAACGCGGAGCGATGCGGGTACTGCGCTCTTTAACCGTTCAGCCGACGACTGGTTTGTGGTTTGCACAACTACGCCAGCGTTGCCGACTCTTCTCACTTTGCTGACCTGTAAGTTTAGGGCAGTCGGGTCAACGCACTTTTTCAACTCCGCTTTGGTGTCTGATGCTGTCTTTAAAGTTTCATTCTCCGCTGCCGGGTATATAGCCAGTACCGGCCCGCTGGGCTCTGGCATTACCAGAGGTTCCGCCCGTTTTGGGAGTTTCAGTGCCGTAGCAAATGATATTTGCGGCGCCGGTGCCACGTACGTAGCGCTGCCATCTCCCGCTCGCGCCGCCAACTCCAATTCCATAGACGCGCACCTGAGCTTAACGGCCGTGGCCTCGTGCTGCGCGTCCGCCAGTCGCAGCTCGAGAGTCGCAACCACTGCCAGGACGTCCTGGCTGTATGCCGCAATGTTGCTCTTGTCGTTAATGTTGAGCTTGTTCGCCGCGTTCGCTATCTGCGCAATGCCCCGCAGGGACATGTGGACCTTCTCCAGCAGCGCTACCTTGCCCATCGACTCCAGTCCTGCGTTAGCCGCCTGTGTCGGTGCCACCGTTGCGGCTGCTTGCGGCGCAGCCGCGGGCACGGTCGCCTTTGCAGTTACGGGCGCCGGACCTGTGGAGTCCCCAGTTAGGATGCCCCCTACAGGCGGCATCTCTCTGCGCGCCGAGGCGCGCACGCGGCGTCTCACCGCTTCCTGCACTTCTTCGGGCGACCCGAGTGGGCGCTTGCCCGCCGCTGCCGCGCTCGGCTGCTCCGGCTGCCCTTGGCTTGAGCCTTTAGGCGTGGCAAGCACTGGCGCCGGGCTAAACCCGCTGGGCGGGGTGCGCGCAAGCGACTGGCGCGGCGCGAAGCCGCCCATCTCCGCCAGTGCATCCAGTTCTTGTTGCTTTTCAGCCATGGCCGCCTCAATGAGCTGCTGCTCGCGTATACGGGCCTCTTCCTCAGCCATCCTGGCGATACCGCCAGATGGCGCCCCTAAATCGTACTAAGTATATTTTTCCAATAACTATTTATCCCTGGCAACACTGAGCACTCCCGTCAACTGTCAATAATGAAACCACTCACCCGCCAGCGACCGGTGACAGATGTCAAACACCCGTCAACCCCAGCCGACAGATGTAGGAGTGAGCGGGATAGAAATATGATGGTCCACTGAGCCGGTTCGTGTGTTAGTACAATAAACACACACACTGAAAAAGTATTCTCGATTGGACTCACAGAGTTCCTTACTGGACAACACAACACATGCACAGGTGTCACTATCACAGCGTGTTACACGCACACATAGAAAAAGTAATTGTTATTGGACTCACCGAGTTCCTTGGCTAACGAAGCACACACAAACACAGAAGGCAATGTCACTGTAGGCGTCAATTTCGCACTTACACAGGCAAACACTTACCAGCCGCAGCTGTCTCCTTCTTTTCCATACAGTTTTCCAAGATGGCCGCCGCCCCTTACGGGCAGCCCCCCACGAGTGAGCAAGAGCCACCGAGGATTGTTGCACAGCAACTTCACTCGGGGCGTGCTGCTTCTCGCTCTTCCCGGAACAAATTTAAAGATGGCCGCGGCCTCTTATGGAACACACCGCGCGAGTGACGGGGAGGTACCGATATTCGGCCACACTGCACTCGCCGACAACTTCACTACGGTTCGGAATAAACGAGCGCACGCACTGAAAACACGTCCGTCCCCTGCGAAAGCTGGCGACGAAGTACCTGAACAGTATGAATCTTTGATCCTAGGTACCTGAACATGACCCTCCACCAACCCATGGCCCCACCGACCGTCCGGTCATATGGGCCGAATCGCGGGAGATGCGCGCGGTATTGCTCTGTGGCTCTGTCCACCGCGCGCAATTCTTGACTCCCTACAAATTTTTCTCTTCGCCCGTGTCCCTTGACGTCACTCTCCCCTTTCTGGGGCGGACAACACGCGTGACGGACTCCGTCGCCGGGTGTATCCACCATCTAGCTTTCTTAGCTTTTTCTTCGGTCAAACCACTCATGCGCAAATCTCCGCATCCTCCTGAAGTTCTCCGGTGTGCTCACAAGATCAGCGTAGTACATCGGGCCCTCCTCATCACGCACGATACCATTCATCATTTCTTCACGCAAATCCTCCTGATTGAAAATAGCTTTCCGGTCAATATTGGCTTTGGTTTTTGAGAGGCCCTTCGGGAGTCGCTGGCCGTTAGGGGTGTAGGCCCTAGGACGTCCATTGAGTACGACGGCGACTCCGAGGAAAACGGCGGTGAGATTACGACCACCATCACACTGAACACCTTGACTAGTTCCCGGGGGCTACAATGCGCCCCCGGCGGCGGGCTCAAACGATGTACTCTCATGTGCCGATGCGACAGCCACGAGAGTTTTAGTGGGTAAGAATCCCATACACCCCGGTTAAGCCCCACAGCTCCCGGGGACCTTTTGAAGGTTTCCCCCGCGAAAAAATACTGGTGGTTGAAAGGCACACGTGGCTTGGTGACCCGAGTTAATTTTTTTCCAGTACGGGCATACTTCCTTTCCCTTAATGGGAGAAGCCGTATTTGTTGCGAGTTTTTTTTGTCTTTTATTTATTTAACTTACAAACAAACATTTCAATAAAAATATTACAAAGCTCGCGAAACTGCAAAGCAGTTTGTTGGCGTTGCTGCTCTCAAAACACATTAGTTCGCAATGTCATTCACATACATCGATAATATAAGTACAGTTATTATACAAGTACCATGCAACAGTTTCCACAACACTTGATATAAGCAGAGGTGATGTGGCGTGTAAATAGCCACACGGTTTTTGTAAGGTGACTTTCTAGAAATTGGTTATTTCAATACCAAAAAAAGAACACCAGTAACCCGAACTGTGCAGAATGATAAATGCCCACACACCTTCAGCACGCCTTCAGTGGTATGGACCTCAGAATTCCGAGGGCTGATCAGCTTGTGTGCCACAAGCTGATCTGCAGGCAGCTTGGAGACACTTAGCACTTTAGTAGACCGGCCGGTCGAATATGATTACACCAATCCAGTATAAGTGTATAATGTCCAATTCCAAATATATATCATCATCATCATCATCACCAGCCGGAAGACGTCCACTGCTGAACATAGGCCTCCCCCTTCGAACACCACAATGACCGACAATTGGCTATTTGCATCCACCGGTGCGACGCGCACAATGTCGTCTGTCCACCTAGTGGGAGGCCTACCTACGCTGCGTCTTCCGGTTCGTGGTCGCCACTCGAGAACCTTTCTTCCCCAGCGGTTATCGGTTCGCCGAGCGATGTGGCCTGCCCATTGCCACTTCAACTTGCAGATTTTAAGAGCTATGTCGGTGACCTTGGTTCTTCGGCGAATCTCCTCATTTCGGATTCTGTCGCGCAAAGAAACTCCGAGCATAGCTCTCTCCATAGCTCGTTGTGTGACTCTGAGCTTATCCAAAAGGCCAACAGTTAGGGACCACGTCTCAGTACCATATGTCATCACTGGCAACACACACTGGTTAAAAACCTTCGTCTTTAGGCACTGCGGTATTTTGGACGAGAAGATTTCGCGTAGTTTCCCGAACGCTGCCCATCCGAGTTGGATTCTTCGGGCGACCTCTTTGTCGAAGTTGGACCGACCTACCTGGATAGTTTGTCCTAGGTATACATAGTGGTCAACAACTTCGACTGTATCGTTCCCAACAATTACCGGTACGGGTGCAACATGGACATTAGACATGATCTTCGTCTTGTCCATGTTCATTTTAAGACCCACCTGTTGGGAAACGCTACTGAGGTCGCTGAGCATCGTATTGAGGTCCTCCAGCGACTCTGCCATAATGACTATATCATCGGCAAAACGAAGGTGAGTGATGTATTCGCCATTGATATTGATGCCGAATCCGTTCCAGTCCAAGAGCTTGAAAACGTCCTCCAATGCGTTTGTGAACAGTTTCGGAGAAATAACGTCTCCCTGTCTCACACCACGCTGCAATGGGATTGGTTTCGTGCTCTCGTCCTGTAGTCGGATCGACATGGTGGCGTTGCTGTACAAACACTTCAACACTTCGATGTACCTATAGTCAATGTGGCACCGCTGGAGAGATTGCAATACTGCCCAGGTCTCGATTGAATCAAAGGCTTTCTCGTAGTCCACAAACGCTAGACATAATGGCCGATTATACTCCTCGGTCTTCTGTATAATCTGGCGGAGCGTATGTATGTGGTCTACGGTGCTAAAGCCTTTTCGGAACCCGGCTTGTTCGGGAGGCTGGAAGTCATCAAACCTGCGTTCGAGACGGTTCGTAATGACTCTCGAAAACAGCTTGTATACATGGCTCAGGAGTGAGATAGGTCTATAATTCTTCAATAAAGTGTTATCACCTTTTTTGAAGAAAAGAACCACCACACTCCTGTGCCATGCTTCTGGCGTTGTACCCTCGAGTAAGACGGAATTAAATAACTTCTGGAGGACTAAAAGTACCGGTTTTCCACCCGCTCTCAGAAGTTCTGATGTGATTCCGTCTTCACCCGGCGCCTTGTTATTCTTGAGCTGTTTGAGAGCCATTCTAATCTCGTACAGGCTGATGTCTGGGATGTCCTCAGTGTAGTGTCGGGTTAGTTTGGCTCTGGTGTCTTGAGCTGTTCTATCAATGGGTTCCCGTGTTGAGGTGTATAACTGTCCGTAAAATCTCTCGAGCTCTCTCAATATCTCCGGTTTCGATGAGATGACACTGCCGTCATCGATCTTCAGCTTCGTCATATGGCTACGCCCAATAGACGAATTCTGTGCGAACACTTTAGAGCCTTGGTTCCGCTCAATTGCGTCCTTAATACACGCTGTATTATAGGAACGCAAGTCGTGTCGCATGGATTTCGAGATTCGTCTATTGAGTTCAGCATATTCCGACATATCAGCTGAAGATTGCAGTCTCATCTCAGTCCGGTTTTCCATTAGCTTAATATATGTATTGGAGAGCTTTTGAGGTTTTTTACGGCGTGGGGTCTTATAGAACTTGGACCCCACTGCGTGGACAGTTTGCACCAACCCATTGTTTATCTCGTCCGCAGTTTCGCAGTCGGCGAGGCACTGGAAGCGATTATGCAGTTCAAGTTGAAAGTCTTCGGGGTTCTGGATTTGGGCGGATCCTGGACGGAGCGTGGACTTCATCAGACGAAACCTTTCGAGCTTAACATTGATATTCAATGTGCCTCTAACAATACGGTGATCACTCCCGGTTTTCACCCTGCCGATCACGGAGACATCATCGAATATATGCTTCTTGGTCGTCATGATGAAGTCGATCTCATTTTTGGTTGAACCATCGGGGCTTATCCACGTCCACTTCCTGGATGGTCGCTTCTTGAAGAAGGAGTTCATCGCATAGAGTCCCTCCTTCTCCATGAAGTCGACCAGCCGCTGGCCCCTTTGGTTCCGCTGCCCATATCCATACGACCCCACTCTCAACTCATCGCCATTCCGAGTGCCCACCTTTGCGTTAAAGTCCCCCATAACAACGGTGAAGTATGTTTTGGAGGTATGTATGGCTTCAAATATATATGCAATAAGTGTATTCACAACGGAAGGCTAACGGAAAGAATATAAAGCGTCTTCTAAGGAAGCTTCGGCCAACTCTATCAAAGGTGGGAGTCCGGAACTTCAGCCAATCGCATTACTGTTCTTGTTTTAGTAATGGTCCGGTAGTGCCATCTATTAGCGTATCATGTGTATTGTGTGGGCACTGCACGAAACCGGTGTTTTCTCTACAAGAGAGGGAGCCACCTATGTGCTAACAGTGTAGCGATTATAACGCCTCACAAAGAGGCTTTGGTAGTGTTTTTTAAAATATTGATCTTGACAGTGATTTGTTATTTAATAACTCATGGTGTAACATGTTATATATTTTAGGTATTAGATACTTTCTAGTCCTCTGTCCGTACAAGTTTCTTGTTTTAGGTAAGTACAACATATGTATTTATTTGTTATTGTTACAAGTCTTGGCGCACGTTTATATGAAATAGGTGTTTTGAAATCCTCACATCTGTACTGTTCCACTGCCAGTAGAAACCGTACTCTCTCATGTACTGGTAGTATTTTACATATATTAAATAATAGCGACCCGCCCCAGCTTCGCACGGGTGTAATTGAGAAAAAAAAGAAGAAAATAATTTAATAATTTCTTCATAAATAATGTTTGTAGCTGACTTTTCGTAACGCAATATGAACAAATTTTGTTTGGAAGTGACGCGTGAAAGGGCTATGTATAGCTGTCTCTCCATGGGCAAAGTACACAACGCTTAGGTTTAAGCCTGCAACGTTGAATCTCTGAGCTTGTGATTTGATAATTGTATTTTTAATTTTATTAGAAACTGCAGACGTATACAGGTGCACAATTTGGGTGGATTAAGGACAGGAACAGGACATCATTTGTTTAAAACCAATTTATGGAAGCAATACGGGCTTCCTTGTTCGGTTTCATCGTTAAGACGTAAACGGGGGTCAACCGGGGATTTCTTATCCACCAAAACCCCCGCGGCTATCACGTCGGCACATTAGATGGCGAACCTGGGCTATCTGTCGGGATCTGAACCAGCTGATAGATACCACTCAGTGCCTTGACTTTGGACCCGTCACTTTCTTACTTTATTGTTATTTTAAAATGAACACGTAAAGAGAGCCACTTTGTATATGAATAACTCAGTTGACATATCGCCACGAGTTAATTGTAGTTGAGCATCTCTAATGAAATCATCCCTTTCAGTATGCTTCAAACTTCTTTTCGGTAGTGGCTTCCTTCCGCATCTCATGTAATGATCAACTTGCATATTTGCAAGATTAAAGTCATTTCTCAGTACGTGTAAAATTTGTATCATTGTTGGTTCTTTGTTTATAAGCCCGTTTATTTTAAAGTTTCAATCTTCCACGACATTGTTCGTCTGGTGGCGATTGGCAAAGACAGACCATAATAAAATTTGCCCTCAACCCAAACTTATCGAAATAGTTTTTAAACTTGTTTAAATTTTCGTCATTGCAGGGTATTTCGTTTAATTTTAAATATTGCCAACCAGCATTTATTTGTTGCTCAGGCAGTAGAGCTAACACTGAAGTTAAATTAAGTACATATTTTTGTTTTTTTTTTCTCGTAATGTACTATTTATTTATATAGGGGCTATCTTGAGGCGAGCCAATAAAAAGCGGTGATTTGACTTCTATTTCCTGATTTATTTATCCTTCTTATATTTTAAAACAATAATGGTACGCAACACGTCTTTCTTCCGTCCGTCTTAATTTTTCCTCTACCCCTCTCGCTCCCACATCCATCCGTCCCTTTCACTCGATAACGTTTCGTTTCATCCATCTACTCTTGCGTTCCGTTTCATACATCCTACAATCGGCCATCCTACTTTCAGGCTGACCTCAGCCTACATAATAAACAATAAATCTTAAATTCTACAACCATTACAAAAAATCGTACAAAAGCTAAACAACACTACTTCTTAAAAATAAACTTAAACAATTCAAAATCTTAAGAATAACTTATATACTATTAACTTTTATCCTTCATCTTTTACACATAACAAGTAAATAATAAATGAAACAAGGTACTAAACATACCCTGATCAATCAGCTGATCAGTCACTAGGCCACCTTTTCATGTAATCAGCAGCACTAGAGGTTCGACCAGGACCCTCCGAACTCTGATCGACTTTCACTAAGTTATAGCGATCATTTCGTTTTACTTTTCTCACCTTGTAGGGACCCAAGAACTTCGGTTTCAACTTTAAGCCTGGACCAAACTGGGTACGCTTAATGGCTACTAGATCTCCTTCCTTGTATTTGGTACTTTCCTTCCTGCCTTTATTATAACCTCTTTGATTTTCTTCCTGTATTTTCAGTATATAATCTTTCGCGATCATTCTTAAATCATCTCTGTCCTGTAAAAAACTATTACGGGTTTCATTATCAATTAATTCATAAAGCTCTAAATCTTCTTTACTTTTCATCTGGACTCCTATTAATAATTCAAATGGAGTATTATTGATGCTGCGTTGATAGGTACTATTAAGTGCCCTCTGAACTCTGCTCACGTGCTTATACCAAGCAGCCGGTTCAGCAATGCAGAGCTTAGTTAAAACTGCAATCAATGTCCTGTGTATTCTCTCCACCTGTCCATTCCCTCTTGGAATACCCGTGGTGATAGTAACATGTAAGATGTTCTCGGTCTCACAGTACTCTTTAAATTCATGACTAGTAAACGCTGTGCCTCTGTCTGTAATATAACGTGTAGGATTTCCAAAAGTCTGCTGTAAAATTAAAAGTTTATCAATTGTCTCTTTACTAGTTGTACTCTTAGTTGGGAATAACCATACAAACTTTGTAAAAGCATCCACAATAGTCAATATGTAATTATATTGCTTCTTGGTTTGTGACAGTGGGCCTATATGATCTAAGTGTAGTGTGTGCAAAGGAATGCTCTCTTTGTGTATAGAATTTAACCATCCTTCTTGCTTTCCAGCTTTCCTGCTTGCCATGATACACGGGATACACCCTAATATTAAATCTTCAATCTTTTTATCTAAATTGGGAATATAGTAATCATGACATATTACCTCAGACACCTTTTTCTTTGCAAAATGGCCTTTATTATGCACCATCCTCAATACTTCCTGTTCTAAATTTTTCGGAACCACCAGACGCTTTTCCAACCCTTTATACAGTAAACCATTATCTAAAATATAGTCATCATAAGATTGATTTTTTAATACCTCCATTATAGCTTTCAATCCATCATCATTCTGCTGTGCTAGTCTTAACCGATTTTGAAAGTCATTCACCGTTGCTACAATATATGGGTTCCTGCTGAGAGCATCAACATGCTTCATCTTCTCTCCTGATCTGTGTTCTACTTCATAATCATACTCCTCCAAGAGAAGTACCCATCTCGCTACTCTGGTAGATAGATCTTTTTTATTTAAAGTTAACTGAAAAGCTTGACAATCAGTGACAATTTTAATTTTAATACCATCCAGATACTGTCTAAACTTCTTAACACTTTCTACTATGGCAAGTGCTTCTAACTCATAGCTACAGTATTTACTTTCCGCCTCTGTTGTGCGCTTGCTCATATAGTGAACAGGATGAAGACCATCTTCATACCTCTGCAGTAATATTGATGCCAAGGCTACACTTGAAGCATCTGTATGTAATTCTGTCATCAGGTTAGAGTTATAAATTTTTAAAACTGGGTTGCTTACTAAAATTTGCTTTAAAGTACTAAAGGCAATCCTATGTTCCTCTTTAAACTCAAAATTAACATCTTTCTTTAACTGATCTGTTAGTGGTCTGGCAATTATCGCATAATCTTTAATATACTTTCTAAAATAGGAAGTCAAACCTATGAAACTGTGAAGCTGCTTGAGCGACTGCGGCTCTGGATATTTCATGACTGCATCTACCTTGTCTGGAGCTGGTCTCACTTCGCCTCCTTTGATTAAATGTCCTAAGTATTCCACTTCATTCCACATCAACCGCGCCTTCTTCCAATTAAACTCCAATCTATACTGCGAAGCCACACTGAGGACTTTCTTAAGCCGTTCCAATGCTTGCTGCTCGTCACTAGATGGAATTAAAATATCATCAATAAATATCAGAACAAATCCCTTCGATATAAGGTCTCTAAATATTATTGACACAAAACGCATGAAGTTTTTTGGACAATTCATTAATCCGAATGGAGCACGCATGAATTCATACTGTCCCTGATGCGTCACAAAGGCAGTATACTTCACGGAGTCCTCGCTAACCCTCAAATTAAAAAACCCATTCTTTAAATCTAGGACACTATACACTCTAGCAGATTGTAGTTTATCGATTAAGTCTTCAATGATCGGCAAAGGGTATTCGTCTTTGACCATCTTCTTATTGAGTTCTCTATAATCTACACATACCCTTACATTGCCGTCTTTCTTCTTCACCAATACTAGCGGACTAGCATACTCAGAGTAACTTACCCGAATAATGTTGTTGTCCAACCATTCTTGTACTTGTTGTTCTACTACCTTCTGCTCCGTCAAAGCGAGTCGTCTTGGCCGCTGAGCTACTGGGATATCGTCCTTCAACACAATCTTAAGCTGAAATGGAACTTCTTTAATCTGTCGAGGCTTGTAACTTTCTACTAACTCTGTTAACTGAGGTTTGTACTTATTGTTACCAACATAACTTGAAACAACACACATAGCATGATCCATTTGCTTCATCCATTCATCATCTCTAGCCAAAAACCTTACACATCTTTCATAACCATTAACACACTTTTTTAAAAACTCTGTCCGATAATTACATTGTATGGTAAATAACGTTTATTTACTATGTAAAACAATACATTGTTATAACACTCGTTGTCTATCTTAATAGACAAAGTTACGCTTCCTAATGGGATAACCTCCGATTGTCCAAGTCCTGATAACACCGTGTATTTATCACCGTCGTACGTCATAGGCCGCATCGCATTGAAAAGCTCGTCCGTCATCATGTTTACTTCGCTGCCGGTATCAATTAACGCCATCGCCGTCACTTTGGTATCCGTAAAATTAATATTCTTGAATGGTTTATCCGATCTATCCAATATATCGTGTATGTTTTGATTGTTTTTCACGATGTTCACGTTCTTAACTGTTATTGCTTCATTCCAATCATTGACATCTGTCACTTCCATCATTCGCTCTTCATTCACCGCCATCTTGGTCCCACCATCAAACTCTGTGGTGCCATCTTGCATTTCCGGTACTTCCTGCGTGAACATCGTCCTCTTGAAATAGCTCTGACCGCTCTGACGTTCGTTCGCACTGGATCGTTCGCGTTCACCAATCATGTTCATGCTTCTTTGTTCATCTTCCGCGCGAATTTCAAACTTGCAGTTTGGCGCGATGTGCCCAAATTCATTACATTTAAAACATTTCAATCCTTTGTGCTTGTGAGGGCATTGTATGGCCATATGATCCACTCCTCCACAGCTGTAACACAGTTTTTTTGCAATTCTCATGCCTTTTGTCATGATGTTTGACGACGTATGCGCAGTTACCGTACCCGTAGCCTTCCGCCTTTCCGCCATCTTGGCCTTCACCGTCTCATAGATTTTTATTTTTTCTTTAAATTCACTGTATGTCGTAGCACCATACAAGATAATTTTGTTACTCTCCAAATCCACAATGCCGTCAATTATGTACTTTATGGCCACATAGTCAGGCATTTTGCCGCGTTTTCCCATTTCTTTCATAGTAAGTAAATAATCGAGGCAACTTTCGCCGGCATGTTTTTTCCTAGCGCTCATCATCTCGTGTATAGTTTTAGAATCAATTGTATCAGGAAATTCTTTTAGTAATGCAGCTTTGAGTTCAGCCCATGATTTATAAGGTTTTTTCGAGCGTAGCCATAATGCTGCCGTTCCCGTTAGCGCCCTTCGACCGATGATAAGACGTTGCAAAGGCGTCCACTCAAATATTTCGGCGTTGTCCTCACTTTCTTGGACCCATCGTGCTGATGATTGCGTCTTATCTTGCCCGCTGAACGTCGGGACCATATCGTCTCCTACAAAGCCCTTCGCTTGACCAATTTCTTGGACCCATCGTGCTGATGATTGCGTCTTATCTTGCCCGCTGAACGTCGGGACCATATCGTCTCTCACAATGACCTTCGCTTGACCTTCCGTTTGTGTTTCTTGCGCCATTGCCATCGTCTTGATGTAGCTTGTGCGTAAAATATTGCTCGATCGCGGACGTGCCTCCAATACTATAGGGGCTATCTTGAGGCGAGCCAATAAAAAGCGGTGATTTGACTTCTATTTCCTGATTTATTTATCCTTCTTATATTTTAAAACAATAATGGTACGCAACACGTCTTTCTTCCGTCCGTCTTAATTTTTCCTCTCCCCCTCTCGCTCCCACATCCATCCGTCCCTTTACTCGATAACGTTTCGTTTCATCCATCTACTCTTGCGTTCCGTTTCATACATCCTACATTTATTTAGGACAACCAGTAACTGTTACATTTGCACACATACATTTACAAAATACACTGAAAATTAGTTAAATGCACATTTCTTAAGTTGTCACAACATGCTCTTTAAGTGAGTAGCTAGTTTTCTCTCGACCGTTGAACACTACGCGAATTTTAGATACATCTCCGGATTTTTTTTAACACACCGTGATGACCTATAAAATAATTTTCAAGTCCTGAATTAAAATCAAAGGACGAAACCTGCATATGACTGAGTTCTAAATATTCTTTCATAAATTCAACATATTTCTCACGAAATTCAGGGTGCCGTGTCATTCTTCGTTCTAACGAGTAGAACTGTCTCAAGACCTTACTCCGAGAATCGCCTAATAATTTTCTATCACACTCTGGTAAAAGTGGAAGACGAACCGTATATTTTCCGTCCGAACCGCGTGAAAACAAACTAACGTTCGTAAGGGGTCGTCCATTAATCACGTGATGTTTTTTAGCAACTTTTTAATCCCCCCCCCCCTATCCAAAAACACGTGTAGTTTTTGTGCAAAATTTCAATATAGTTTATATTGTAATTTTTGGAATATTATCTTTAAATACAACTGTATTAAAAGATAATATTCCTAAGTACCTACTTATCTGAGTAAATGTTGAAGGGGAAGTCGTTGCCGGCAACGGTGAGTCAAGGCCACGTGCCGCTGTTTGGTTTAGAAATCGGGCATTCAACGAAAAATAAATACACGTGATGTCTTATTATACCCCTCCCCCCCCCTGGTGATATTTCATGATTTTTTCGGAACCCCTCCCCCCCTTTCGAGCCTCACGTGATTAATGGACGACCCCTAACGTAGTAGTTAAAAACAAACGTTCACATTCAATGTCTAAAGGATCCCTAATTTTCATTTGAGGGTGCTCCTCAGTACGCCAAAACTTTTCCACCGTTTCTAATAAACTATGTATTTCCTACGAAATAATCCGTGTTATTTTCAGACTGTACCGGGCCAAAAATAGCAAAGTCAAAAATAGTACCTAAGGCATAAGGGCCGTTTTTCCCTAAATTTATTTTACCTAAGATATCACAACCGAAAACTATAACTCCTACAATCGAGAACCAGCACACACACACACAAATCAGGGACAGCGAAGTTTGTAGCAGTAGTTGCAAAGCTACCAGAATTTAGCCAAACTAGCGAATTATTTTAGTTTAAATCACTACATTTCATAGCTGAAATTAGCGGTGGCTGCTAATATTATTTGCTATATTTAGCGATAGCTCCTAACAATATTAGTAATATTTAGCGGTGGCTCCTAATAATATTTATCAGTAGCTGCTATTAATGAAAGGTAGTTTTAGCCAAAGAAGCTAAGTTTATTCCATACTGTATCGTATCACCTTAGCTGCATTTGACAATGTTTTAGCTGTGGTTACAAATTATGTTTGTAACTCCACCTAAGGATTTTAGTTGCGATATCTAATAAAGGAGATTGACCATTTTTGTATGGACGTTGGACCAAATGCTGCCCAGGCATGGGAATAATTATTTTTTTCCTTACATGGAGATATATTAAAAAAAAAAACATCCACGGGCTTATAATATAGTACATACATAGACCTAAAAACTTATAAAGCTTTTTGGTACTTTAACTTTTGATATATTCTTTTTAACCTTTATGTTAATTAATTAGTATTATTATCTTACTTATTCTACCTCCTGAGTCCGGTCCCGACCTCGCTAGTCTCGCTCAAAGCAAGTTTTTTTTTAAGGTCTATACGAAAATGACAGCTTTTTTAGCCATATTGAGGGATGTACCAAATCATTTGTCTAAAAATTCTACACCACCTTTAGAAAATCTATATTTTATTGTAAACTGGTCATTGCTGTACAAATCGAAAGGATTTTCTCTTTTGTACTCTTTTTTGTTTTTTGGGCCCTGAATTAGATAATAGTGTTGATCATTCTACTTCTTCTACTGCATCTAATTCCATAATTAAAATAAACTTTAAAGTACTTAAATGAGCGTAAACTAACACAAACCGTGGTATTTTTTATATTATACTAGATTTATACAAGGGTGCAGGCGGGAATAACTTCGGAATAACAGTTGTATGAATATAAATGTCAACGCTATACTTGGTATAAGCTATTCTTCGTTTATTTGTAGACATTTTGTTTATTCTTCATTTATTATCGAGTATAACTGTTATACCACGTTTATTTGTAAGGCTGTTAGAGTCACGTATTTGGTGATCGGTGTCACACTATATTATAAACCGCTCTTTGCAGAAAGTACATTTCCCTCTCCGTTTCTCTCGGATGTGCAAGAATATGTCGAATGCTTTAAGTGGGCTGCCAATATTATACTGTATGTCATTAATAATAATGTAGCATTCAGCTACGTTGTCTTCATCTGGCGACACGGCAAATAGCTTAGGTCCAAGATGAAGTCCCAGTTCATAAAACTTTTCTTTTTTGCGTTGGTTTGTTGGTTGGATGTCTGCTACAGACTGAAAAATACTGACTGAATAAAATGATCCTGCCAAGAAAAATGTTCCTGTATACAGGATCATTTTATATCCATACAAAAATAAAATATTTTCCTATATCGGTAGGTAATAGAATTTTTATAAATATTTATTTTGTTTTCCGAGTAAAATATAAGGTAATCATAGTCAAATAATAAAATTATAGGTTCATGACCACCGTCAGTACGAGCCGCGTCGATCGAGAACAAGATAGCTGGCCGGCTGACCAGTGACCTTAAACATCTGTTCCAAAGTTAATCTTTAATAAACTTTGCAATTTTTTTAGAAAAATCTTAGAATTTGAAAATTATGTGCTCTTGTATTTTGTCTATGTATAATATATCAAAATTTGTGCACTGAATACAATTTTATTCAGAAGATAGTCCACTCACTTTTACATATTGAAATAAGCCATCCTTTGTTTCTAGTCGTGATGGCCTCCACTGCCGTTTCTTCTTCATTACTATACTTTTTACGGGAAATAATAATGTAAGTGCCCTAAACGTTTTCACTTTCTTTCCATCTGCAAATTAAAACAACAAGATGGTGATCTTGTTGTCAAGCATTATGAATATTCCACCGTATATATATATATATATATATATACGAAACAAAAATTTACACACTAATAATAATATATATACGAACAAAATCGATATCGTTACATCCAAAAAAGTGGGAGGCCCTAATTAATAAATTACAATATTAAATTGAATCAAGCGACAGAGAATTGACAAAAGACTTATATTACTCAATGATCGATGTAAAAGTTTCTCACGTTTTTTGTTTATTTTATTTACACCTTCTTCTTTAAGTGCCTCTCCATTACTGAAGGTTGGCGGTTAGATTCCGAAACTTCACTTTATCCATGGCTAGTCTGAATAGCTGTTCTACAGACCTGATTCCGGTCCATTCTCTGATGTTACGTAGCCAGGACATCTTTCGTCTTCCAACTTTTCTTTTTCCAGCTATTTTCCCCATCATAATGGTCTGTAGCAGGTTATATTTGTTATGCTTGAGGATGTGACCCAAGTACGCTACTTTACGCTGCTTGATTATGCGAACCAGTTCCACTTTTTTGGACATTCGGCGGAGCACTTCGACATTTGTCACCTTTTGTGTCCAACTAATACGAAGCATGCGACGAAACGTCCACATTTCGAAAGCTTCGATCTTTCGTCTGAGATCTTCTTTTAACGTCCACGCCTCACATCCGTAAAGTACAACTGGCCAAACATAGCATTATAAAAGCCGGGTTCGGAGTGTTATTGACAACTGTCGAGAGCATAACACTTTTTCCATGGTCATGAATGACGTTCGAGCAATCTCTATACGCGTGCTGATCTCCGTATCGCTCTCAAATGTATCTGTCAACCACGAACCTAGATATTTGTACTTGCTGACCCTCTCTAAGATGTTACATCCTACTTTAATTGCAGCATAGGGTTTTGGCTGATTCTCCACTATACATGTACTTAGTCTTGGTATTTACACCTAGTCGTGATACAATTTCTATATTTTATCATTTTGTTCTATGCCTCTATATTTTAGGGATGTCACAACTCCCACCCATCTCAAAAAATCACACTTTATGAATAGGTACCTGATGAACAGCAACTGTTTATTCCATTTTGGTCTTTCAATGGAATTCTGCTCATTATAAATGATGACAGCGTAGGCCAGTCACCATACAGCTACATTTCAGCATCCACTATATACATTTTTAAAATCGATTTCTAGCTGTAGACAAAAAAACATTGAATATACTCGTATTGATTAAGTTTTCTAGAAGTCAGTTATAACGTTCGTAATTGTTACTTACCAATCTATAGCCGTCAAAACATTAGATGGCGGGAAAATTTTCCACGTATGTATGGATTTCCATTTTTCCTTTTAGCAATTTTAATCTTTTAGCAGTCGTGCATTCCCAGTTTTCGATTACGACATTTACGGTGTTTGTATTTTGAAGCCATCGTATAATATCGTCATACTCTTCCTCTAAAAATATATAATAAGATAGGTAATCCTTTAAAAAATATTTATTAAAATGCTATTATAAGATAAGATAATTTTTATTTTGCATAAACATGTGTGTACATACAATTTGCATGCAAGATGATTATGCTATTAATTTACTAGACCAACATGTCTGTCATACAATGACGTGCAAATATTAGAAACGCAACTACAAATTTTGGTGCTGCTTGTTATGTCTCAATTAAACACTGGAAATTAATTAATTCCTTATTGAGTTAATTCGAATTACAAGAACCGAACAGAGGAAAAAAACCATAGATCCAGAGAGGGAGGAGACCAGCGACCAGAGACTAAGAAACAAGTTGCGTTCAGAAATACGCATATGCAACACTCTTCGCTGCTTACTAAATAAATGTATCCTCCCCTAACAACAATCAGCTTAAAGAAACTTAAATCAAAATTTTATCTATGCATGAAAATACATTCTAAAGATACTTAGTTTTTATTTACCTATTTAGTTTTCATTGAGACATTTACTACATTTTAACATTTGTTTGACATGTATTTTCCAAGTACCAGTCCCTACATCAACATTATATGTGGTATTTGGAACTGATTCCTTTATTATAATTCCCTCTATCCATAACTTAGCACCTTTCCTATAATCTCTAACCATTACCTTTTCACCCACCTCAAATTGCACACATCTATTATCTAAATTATTTTCATACTGCCTTTCCAACATTAGGTATGACTTCTCTACTGCTGCTGGAGGTCTTAATAAGGAAAATCTATTTCTAAGTTCCCTTCCAAACATAAGACTAGCTGGTGTAATTCCCGTAATGCTGTGTGGCATATTTCTATAATCAAAAAGGAATAAGTTTACTGCAGAAGAGAGGGAATTTCCACTCTCCTTAATTTTTGTAACATGTGATTTAAATGTCTCCACAAATCTTTCCGCTGCTCCATTAGTAGCAGGGTGGTAAAGGGGTGAAAAAGTATGTTTAAGATTTATAAGTTTACAAAAATTTTCGAACTCTTAACTAGTGAAAGTGGGCCATTATCTGTCACTAAATGTACGGGATATCCAAAACGTGAAAAAACATTTTTCAATATTTCTATCGTTCGAGATGCGCTAATATTTGACATTTCAATTACTTCAGGCCACTTGGAATAACTGTAAAGTAATACCATATACATTTTGTTAAAAAATGGTCCTAAAAAATCAATATGTACTCGATACCAAACAGATGGAGGCGCAGGCCAGGGCTTTAATTGACATTTTTGTGGATTTTTATGATTACTTAAACATGTTATACAATTACTTGTAATGCTTTCTATCTCCGAGTCTAACTTAGGCCACCAGAAGTATGAACGTGCTAATTGTTTCATACGAACTGTACCAAAATGACTTTTGTGTATACTATTCATAACTGTGTCCCTCAATACAGATGGTATAATAATTCGGTATCCCCAAAACAAACATCCCCTGTCAACACTTAACTCATTTCTTTTATTGAAATAATTTAATAATTTCTTATCCAACAATTTTTTTTCAGGACAACCATCTACCGTATATCTTATAACTGTTGACAAAATTACATCTTTTTTACTTTCTGCTTGAATTACATCCCAGTTTAATGTTTGAATCTGAGCTGTTAATATAATAGGTATTGCTTACGTTACCATTTAAACAAATAGGATGATAGTCTACTGTGTCTGTAACATCCTTAGTATGTGTACGAGACAAAAAATCTGCTGGGTTTAAATTACTCTTAATGTGTTTAATTTTATAATTAAATGCTGATAAAAATATAGCATAGTGTTGTAGTCTTTTAGCTGCCATCTTGGGAATACCTTTGGTTGGCCCAAAAATTCGATCTAATGCTGCATTATCTGTCTCTAGCTCAAATTTACGCCCATAAGTATAATTATAAAATGTTGTTACACCAAATACAATTGCTATAGCCCCTATATCAATAGCAGAGTATTTCTGTTCTGTACTATTTAACTTTTTACTAGCGTATGCAATTGGCTTGACAACTCCGTTTAAATCTCTATTTGACAGAACAACTCCTAAAGCTGTATGGGATGCATCACATGATAAAATAAGTGTTAAATTCGGGTCATAATGTCGTAAATTTTCAACTGATGTTAATTTTTGTTTTATTAAACTAAAAGCATCATTACACTCCTGTGTCCACTTGAATTTATTTTTCTGTGTACATTCATATAAAGGGGTTAATATAGCAGCCATATCCTTTAAAAATCTAGAGTAATAATTTACTTTCCCCAAAAATGACTTTAACATTGTTATATTTCTCGGTGGTTCAGCGTTAAGTAAGGGTTCTATATTTTATGTGTATCTCATTATGTGTAATTAGAAATCAAAATACTTCTATACTTTCTTTAAAAAAAAACTACATTTTTCTAATTTTAATTTAAATTCACATTCTTTCAATTTTGTTAAAACGTTACATAAAGTGTTAAATGTATCATTTACAGTTTGCCCGACACATAGTCGGGCAAACAACAACAACAACAATATATACATATATATTATCGATAAATACTATTGTATTTGGTATATTAGATAGCTTGTTACTAATTGAACGTTGAAATGAACCTGGTCCTGTACTAACACCTTAGGGTAAATACTTATATTTATAGGTACCTATCTCAGTTACAATTGTTGTCAGCTCCTGGGAGCCCTCATCTAAAGGGGCCTGTAAATATGCTTCCTTCAAGTCCAGTTCACAGAAATACTGTCCATTTTTTAACATATCAAGAATTTCCTCAATATATGGTAAGGGATAAAGATCTACTTCTAAATGTGGATTTAGAGTTACCTTGTAATCCCCGCAGTCTAACTGACCCATCTGGTTTAATGATCGGCACTACTGGCGTACCCCATTGACTATATTCCACTGGAACTATTCTTCCATTCTCGACAAGTCTTAAAATCTCATGTTTTACCTTTTCTTTTATAGCAAATGGAACGCGACGCACGGGATGGTGTTTTGGTTTAGCATCTGGTTTTAATTTTAAAGAGATTGATTCTCCTCTAAAATTTCCCCAACCTGGACTAAATATTTCTGCAAACTTGTCCTTTACATAGCATTCTGCCTCTGCAACAGAATTTATACACTATTACTATCTACTGTTATAGCATGAGTATTCATAAAATTTGGAGGCCACAACTTAAATTCATTTAACCAATCACGACCCAAGATACGTGGTATAATCATTATTCCCTACAAAAACACTCAATAATTTTGTTTTATTTCCTAATCGCACTGTAATATTCTTCAATATACCTATAGGCTGTGAAAAGGATTGGTCAAAATTCCTAAACCTCACATTACATACAGAAATATCTTTATGATTAAAAAATGTTATTTTATCTTTTAGGGGTATAACTGTGACATCAGAGCCGGTGTCTAGTTGAAAATCTAGAAGCTTTTCTTCAACATTTAAAGTAACATAATGAGGAGGTATACTACATACCTGAACTGAATACATTTCATACTCATTTACCACGTGAGACTCTAACTTATTAGTGTCCTCTTGACCCTTGCACATTTCCAGTTCATCCTCCATTTTATCTAAAAAATATACTCCTCTATTCTGTTTACTTCTGCGGCACATCTTGAATGTATGACCCTGTTGTCCGCATTCTGAGCAAAATTTATTAATTAATCTACATTGTGACTTTAGATGGTTATTACCGCCACAGCAAACACGTCTTGGTTGGTTATGATTTCCATCCTTATGATGGAATCATGGGTTTTGGTATTTTGTGAAATTGGCTTCCAATCTTATGTTGCTTCTCACTCTTCTTTTGATTAAAATACATTTCTGAAATATTATCTTTCTGAGCAGTCTGTGACAATGCTGCTTCTACTGTCCTCGCCAGAATTATTATATCATCCAAGGTTTTATTGTCTTCAGATTTTAATAATTCAAATTTAATTAATTTTGAATGAACACCATCAATTAATTTTTCCTTAATTTGATCATCAAGATCCTTAAACTGGCATTTTCCACCAATTTTACGAAGTTGTAATATGTATTCTTCTAAAGTTTCTGTTGGTAATTGGTTTCTGTTTCGAAATGCTGCACGGTCAATGGCAGTTGGCTGTTTTGGATTATACTTTTCTTTTAACTTTTTGCATAATTCTGTGTAACTAACCTTTGTAGGCTTATTTGGTGTGCATAAATAATTTAATACTTCTAAGATTTTCGGGGTAATTTTGGTAATTAATAATGGTACCTTTTTGTCTTCCGGGACATCATTAAGTTGGATGATGCAATTCAATTGTTGTTCAAAAGCGTCGAAATTTTCTCCATCAAATAAAGGAATACTATAGTTATTAGACATTTTTGTCGTAATTTTCTCACCCAATTGTTTTTGTTTGCAATATTCCTTGAGAAGCTTACGAAGATCTGTCACTTTCGCATCCAAATCATAGTTTATTTTTAATTGATCGAGTTTTAATTGATTTTTATCTAAATTATATATCCACGAACGCCTTTCAGTTTGAATATCTTCCTCAGATTCCGACATAAAGCTTCAAATGATTGTACACTAATGCAACAAAATGGCGAAAGGCGTCACGGCGTACAACGTTGTACTCAATTTTTGCTATGTTCAACTATGGCCGATGTTTTGTGATATTGTACTTTTGTATTTCACACGCACAGTTTCTATAACGTCGCCAATTTGTTATGTCTCAATTTAACACTGGAAATTAATTAATTCCTTTATTGAGTTAATTCGAATTACAAAAACCGAACAGAGGAAAAAAAATAGATCCAGAGAGGGAGGAGACCAGCGACCATGGACTAAGAAACAAGTTGCGTTCAGAAATACGCATATGCAACACAGCTTAATTTTAAACAAAGCAAACACAATTAAAAAATATACATCTATTATAGTGAATTATAATTTAATTTTAGCGAATACTATTTATAATAATACTGTGAAAGAAATAATAATAATTATTAAATGAATTGTAGGGACCCGATATTAAATGAGACAATGGATTAAGTACGACACGTCTTTATTGGTAAGAGACATCCGATCGAAGACGACACAAAACAATGTACATGCTTATTATAAGGTGCAATCCCTATACACATACATAAACACGTATACATCCCGTACACGCCCCACCAAAAAAGAAAAAAAAATTGTCATATAAGTAACATTTTTTTTATATAAAATTAAAACTAAGTAGTAAAACATAATAATCAACATAATTAAAAAACAATAATAAAAAATACAAAAAGTACATAATAAGTACTTATCATTCATATAAGACTTAACATTAACAATAGTATAGTTTTGTTCTATTTTTATGAATACAATTGTCTTTGCCTTTATCAGATACAATAACATTCGGTCCGTCATCTCTTATTACAACATAAGGACCGTTGTACACTGGGTCCAGCTTATTTTTTCGTGATTCATTTTTAACTAACACAAGATCACCTGGTTTATATGTAACTACATTAAGATACGAATCATAACGACTTTTCCGTGCAACTTTACTTTTACATAAATTTAATTTGGCGTCATATTGTGATTTTTGTAATCGAAATTTTAACTCATTTGCATAATCAGAAAAATTGTATAGAGGATCTACTGTATTACAAAGATTGTTAGGTATATTACATTGCTTTCCAAACACTAGTTCAAATGGTGAATATTGCGTTTCGGTGTGAATAGTAGTATTAAAGGCGAAACACCAGTATTGAAGCCATGTACTCCAATCGTTACTTTGATTTTCTGTTTGTATTCTTAAATATGCCAATAAATTTTTATGCGTGTTTTCAAGCGAACCTATTGTTTGATGATGATACGCCGTTGATTTAAGATGTGAAATTTTTAACAAATTACATACTTGTTTCATTGTATCTGATAGGAATTCTGTGCCTCTGTCTGTAATTATATCCCGAGGAATTCCATAACGAAGTATAAAGTTGTTTACAAAAGACGTCGCGACTACCTCAGTGTGCTTCGATGTAAGAGGATACGCTTCGACGTATTTCGTTAGATCGCACTGTAAAGTTAGGATGTAAATACACACATCAAAAGTGTCTAGGGATCAAGCATTTTTAAGCGGATTTCTTGAGATTGAGATGTGGCTTTGTAATAAATTTATGATTTTATAAATTTATATGGATCCTTTTTGGTGCATTTCATAATTTGAATCAGGAACTGTGAATCAAATTCGAGTAAAAGATGAAAATCAGCTGTCAATATTTTCCCTATAAAAACATACAACGCATTGAAGACATTATTAGTGCTACTGTTTCCCTACTACTGATTAAAACCAACGTTATTATGGAGCGGCGACGTCATTTAAGCAGGGAAGAAATGCTCAGAGCCGTGGGAATGATAGAAGCTGGTTCCCGGCAACGTACTGTGGCTTTAGCTCTGAATACAAGTCAGAGTGTTATCAGTCGACTTTGGACACGTTACCGAAGCACTGGTACCGTGGCTGAGCGCCATGGAGGACGGTATCGCTGCACCACACGGAGACAAGACCGATATAATCAAATCTTAACTCGAAGAGCTCCAACAATAACTGCCATGATGTTAGCCGTGAGGCTTCATCACTCTTCAGGGAACTTAATTAGCGACCAAACAGTCAGAAACCGCTTGCATGAAGTGAACCTTCATTCCCGAAGACCGCTACGGGTACCACCTATAGCAATGCACAATCGTAGGATTCGATATCAATGGGCTCTTGAACACAGAAATTGGGCAGAAGAACAATGGCGTTTCGTGTGCTTTTCTGATGAGTCTCGTTTTGGTATGAGACCGGATACAAGACGTATACGACACTGGAGAACCCCTGGACGCCAACAGCGATTAAAATCCTGCCAGGAAGTCCATCCTTATAGTGGTGGAACCATCATGGTATGGGCGGGTATTTGGATCGGCGGAAGAACTGAGTTGATTTGGATCAGAGGCAACCTCAACGCTCAAATTTATGCTGAGTCGATTGTATCAGACGTCATCGTTCCTCTACAAGTGCAAATCGGTCCCTTATTTCAGTTAATGCACGACCGCACACCGCAAGAGTTGTAAGACAGACTCTCGCCGCAGCTAACATCAATGTCCTGCCCTGGCCTGCTCAGTCGCCAGACTTGAACCCGATTGAGCATGCATGGGATATGCTACAGAGAAGAGCTCTGCCGAATATGGAGGGTATCCAGTCGCAAGAAGACCTTTTTTTGTTGTTGCAACGAACATGGGCGGCCATTCCACAGCGTGATTTGGATGAACTCATTTTGAGTATGCCAAACCGATGTTCTTGTGTTGTTAGTGTTCGCGGTAGAAACACGGATTATTAATTGTTTAAGTTACCCAATAAAATTTTAAAGAAAACTGTTATTTCAGTCTTTTTTTCGAACTTTTGTGTTAGTGGTTCAAATGTCAAAAATCCCTTTATTAGGAAAATGGCAAATTTCTTTATTAATGCAAAGGTGACTTGGTTTATCGTTACTGTGACAAACGAAAACACTTTATTTGATGAATCCTTAAAGAAAATTTTAATTAATATCAATCAGGAGAAAAGTTATTGCAAAAATATATGTTGATCCCTAGACACTTTTGATGTGTGTATTATTATAACTATCCTTAGGTAATGGGCCCACTAAATCTAAATATATTCTATCAAAAGCACAATTTCCATGGTCTGTTATAACCATTGGTTGTTTAATAGGTTTAAAATATTTTTGACGTTGACATTTGTCACACTTTTTGACAAAATCTGATACGTCTTTTTCTAGTCCTGGCCAAAAATAACGTTGGCGAATGTTATTTAACATCCTCCGTATTCCTGCATGACCACTAGTAGGTAACATGTGGTAGTCATTAATTATGACACGTTGAGTATCTTTATTGTCAATCCGTGTAATACCTTGTAATATACGTAATTGGGGTCCGGACCAATTTCGTATGTTTTTTATATTATTTGCTAGCTTTTTTATCGATTCAATCTTATTTTTATTCTTTATTATATATAAACAGTCGACTTTAATTTTATTACAAAAATAACTCAGTTCCCTCATAAAGACATCTCGTGTACAATATGATTGAGCAACTGGCTTTATGTAAACAATATTTTTTACTTGTGAAAATGCGAACCATTTTGATTCCTCTGTTATATATTTTCTCACTCTTTTCCATTCTGATTCGTCAACGAATATTAATTCCGTATTATCTTTTGGTAATCTGAGAACTTCAACAACACTCGGGTGATCAATCCGACTGTTAGTTGAGTTTTTGTCTACTAAAGTATTATCAGAACGTTTGCATTTATTCTCAGCTAAAGTTCTCGTTTGTTTACGCGTTAAAACCGATATAATATTTTCATTCATTCCTTTTAAATCGTCACTCGTCATTCGTATCCGTGATAGCGCATCTGCAGCTGCGTTATCTTGGCCTTTCACGTACTCAATCTCAAACATATACTCTTCTAAAAGTAATCTAAATTTAGTTAAAGTAATCTAAATTTAGTTAATCGTTAGATGGGTTGGTCATGTTAAATAAGTAAACTAATGGTCGGTGGTCCGTTCTAATTATGAATTTCCGACCATAGAGATAGGGTCGAAAATATTTTACTGACCACACGATTGCGAGTAATTCCTTCTCGATTGTGGGATATCTAGTTTCAGCTTTATTAAGACTACGACTTGCAAATGCTACCGGTCTGTTATCACTGTTACATAATACCGATCCAATTGCATAACCAGATGCATCTGTTTGTAAAATAAATGTATTAGACTGATCTAAATTTGGGTATTGTAGTACTGGAGGGGACGTTAAAGCTAACTTTAATGAGGAAAATGCCTCTTGATGTTTTTCATTCCACTCAAAATTGACATTTTTTCGGCACAATTTATTCAATTCCAGCGACTTTTCAGCAAAATTCGGTATAAATTTCCGATAATAGTTAGCAAACGCGACAAATCTTTTCACCTCGTCGGCGTTTGTAGGTTGTGGATAATTTAGTACAGATTTAATTTTATCCGGGTCTGGCCTAATACCATCTGCGGATACAATGTGTCCCAAAAATAAAATATCTTTACGTAAAAAATCACATTTTTCTGGATTTAATTTAAGATTTACTTTTCTGAGTCTCGTGAAAACGTCAATTAAATTTTTATTATGTGATTCTAAGTTCCTTCCAAAACAAATTAAATTATCTAAATAGATAAAACATTTGTCGTAATTTAGTCCCGACATCGCTACTGTCATTAAACGAGAAAAAGAACTCGGACTTGTTTTTAGACCCATGGGCATACGCGTCATTTGGTACTGCCCGGATGGAGTTGTGAACGCTGTGTACTTCCTACTATCAGGGTTCAAATTCGCTTGGAAATAAGCTTGAGATAAATCTAATTGCGTAAAATAAATCGATCCAGATAACGAATCTAAAATATCAGAAATGTTAGGTAAAGGAAATTTGTCATCTAAAATTTTGTTATTTAATTTTCGAAAGTCTATTACCAATCTCCAGTTTTTTGTTTTACCGTCAGACTTTTTGGGAACTAATAAAACTGGACTAGACCATTCACTCCTAGTCGGTTCAATGATACCATCAGCAAGCATTTTCTTCACCTGTTTTTCCAGTTCGTCCCTTTGTGAAAATGGTAATCTATACTGTTTTACATATACGGGATCCGAATGTGGCTTCAACTGTATACTGTGGTCATAAACATTAGTTGTAGTTAATTTATCTCCTGGCAGTTGAAAAATATCGGAAAATTTTGCGCAAATGTTTTGTATTGACGTGCGTTCTTCTTTGTTTAAATGATCAAACTTTAAAAATGAAAACATGCTTCTTACTCTATCCCCGTCAATATTATCTGATTTTTCAAAATTGCAAATATTATAATCAGCTAAATATTCCACTTCCGGTCTAAAATAATTAAGATACACTGGGGTATCACGCGTATTCAGCAATAAAATTCTAGTTTTTCCCTGAATTGGTTTACAAATGCTTCCGGCTATAAAAACTCCCTGGCATATTTCTTTCGGAATTACTACACATTCTTCGTGTAAAGCACTGTCTATTGTAAATATTTTTTCACACCTCGGTGGAATGCTTAAATAACTTTTATTGCCTAAAGAACCTCTACTCATGTCTAAAATCACATTTTCCTGCTGATTCTCTAAAGTTAAGGTATTTTTTTCAAAATCTAAAATAGCTTTATATTTGTACTAGCGACCCGCCCCGGCTTCGCACGGGTGTAATTGAGAAAAAAAAAGAAGTGAATAATTTAAAGCTACTGCCTTTGATTATAGAATTTCTTGGAATTATTTATCAGTTTGTAGCAGACTTTTCGTAACGCAATATGAACAAATTTTGTATAGAAGTGACGCGTGAAAGGGCTACATATAGCTGCCTATGTCCATGGGCAAAGTACTCAACGCTTAGGTTTAAGCCTGTAACGTTGAATCTCTGAGCTTGTGATTTGTTAATTGTATTTATAATTTTAGAAACTGCAGACGGCTACGGCTACGGCTATCACGTCGGCACATTAGAGGGCGGACCTGGGCTATCTGTCGGGATCTGCACCAGCTGATACCACTCAGTGCCTTGACTTTGAACCCGCCGCCGGAGAGGCACATTATAGTTCCTCGAGAACCTGTCATGGTGCTCACGGTTACAGGGATCACGGGGAAGCCTTTAATGGGATTTACGGGACCCTGTTGGTGGTCAACCGGGTATGTAGGTTTCTTATAAACTAAAGCCCCAACGGCCGTGCAATCAGCACATAAGAACCCCTTCTTGGGCTATCCGGTGGGATCTGCAACATTTTACCCTCAGTGGCTTGCCTTTGACCCCGCCACCGGGGAGCACAATAAAGCCACCTGGGAACTTTTCACCGTGCTCACGGTTACAGGGGTCACGGGGGAAGCCTTCAATTGGTCCCCGGGACCCTGTTGGCGGTCAACCGGGTTATGTAGGATTCTTATACACTAAACCCCCAACGGCTGTTAAATTAGTACATAAGTAAGAGACCTGGGCCATCCAGTGGGATCTGCACCAAGATCCCTCAGTGGCTTGCCTTTGAGCCAGCCACCGGGGGGCACAATAAAGCCACCCGGGAAACTATCATCGTGCTCAAAGATACGGGGATCGCGGGGGAAACCTCCAATAGGCCCCAGGATCCTGCGGGCGATCGACTGCAGTATGTGTCCCCCACGGCTGTCCACACAAAAGAGTGTGCACCGTGTACCCCTCAGTGCAAGGCAAGGGCCTTTGAAGCCGCTGCCGGGGGCGCATTATAGCCCTCCGGGAATCTGTCACCGTTGTCACAGGTTAAGGGAGTATTAAACTGTGACAACGGTGACAGATGCGGGGGAAACATCCAATATGTCCCCGGGATCCCGTGGGGAAGTCAAACTGGGTATTTGGGATTCTTACCCACTAAAACTCCCGTGGCTATCACATCGGCACATGAGAGGGAATCCTGGGTTCTCGGGTGGGATCTGCACCAGGTGTCCCTGACTGACAGACTCGGACTGGCTGAATCCGAGTCAGTCCCGGTCAGTCCCGGTCAGTCCCGTCAGTCCCGGTCAGTCCCGGTCAGTCCCGGCCAGTCCCGGTCAGTCCCGCTCAGTCCCGGTCAGTCCCGCTCAGTCCCAGTCAGTCCCGCTCAATCCCGCTCAGTCCCGGTCTGTCCCGCTCAGTCCCGCTCAGTCCTGCTCAGTTCCGGTCAGTCCCACTCAGTCCCGGTCAGTCCCGCTCAGTCCCACTCAGTCCCGGTCAGTCCCGGTCTGTCCCGCTCAGTCCCGGTCAGTCCCAGTCAGTCCCTCTCAGTCCCGCTCAGTCCTGGTCAGTCCCGCCCAGTCCCGCTCAGTCTCGGTCAGTCTCGCTCAGTCCCGCTCAGTCCCGCCCAGTCCCGCTCAGTCCCGGTCAGTCCCGGCCAGTCCCGCTCAGTCCCGCTCAGTCCCGGTCAGTCCCGGTCAGTCCCGCTCAGTCCCGGTCAGTCCCGGTCAGTCCGTGTACCACACCGTACCACACCGTACCACACCGTACCACACCGTACCGCACCGTACCGCACCGTACCGCACCGTACCGCACCGTACCGCACCGTACCGTACCGCACCGTACCGCACCGTTTAGTCAATGTAAGCTATGTAAGTTTATTTACTTAGATAAAACTTAAAACCTTCAATGAAAAATTATCTAACCGATGGTGAAAATCGCTGCGTGGTTTAGGAGGTGCTATCCGATATTGACAGACTCGGATAGCGACTATGTTTCACCCTATTTAAAGATACTTTGACGTCGTTGGTCCCCAACACCAGCCAACCTATAGAAAAAACCCTGACTGACAGACAGACAATAATTCCAATAAAGTTTTGGCTTTTTTTATATCATACGTACAATAGGTGCATGCATAATGTATTCCTACCCAAACAGACCTTTAGAAAATATATTTTCATTATTTTATTTTTAGTTTCTTATATTTGCGAAACAAACAAATGATACCACTTATTACTAAATATAAGATCCAATAGTACAAAAATCAATTAAGTTTCCACTAATAACTAAATCATAACATTACAGAGAAGTTAACTACGTATGCATGATTTTAAATTTAAAAAAAGTATTAAATATAAAAATATATTAGAGATAAAAAGTGCCGGAGTCAATATGAGTTAAATATTTAAAACATCGAATCTTAATATAAATAAAAAAATCAAAACAAAGTTTAAAAAAACAAAAAAAAATCCGCACACGGGTAGCGAACCCGGACAGTCCGCACTTAGAGGACGCTTCCGTAACCACTTGGCCAAGAAACTTTTATTTTACTTTTCGAATTATCGTATCTTATTGTGGTAATATATTTGTACCGCCATCGGTTGAGTAATAATACTTCTTTTTTACCCTGTAAAGGGATAAATTATAAAAAATATGAAATACTAATTCAATTAATTTTCTTAACGAATGTCTGTGCAAAATTTCAAGTCAATAGGACCAAGGACTCGCGTTCTCCAATACAAACTTTGCCCCCCTATTTGACCCCCTTAGAGGTTGAATTTCGCAAAATCGCGTCTTAGTGAGCACCTACGTCTTAAAAGGAACCCCCATGCAAAGTTTGAGACTCCTAGCACTTGTAGTTTCTGAGATTTCGTGATGAGTGGGTTTTTGTCTACTCTTTTCTATACTTATAATAAAACTGTAACAGGTCCAAATCTGTACATTGAAGATATTTTGAAAATTATATTTAGAGGGCATTCTACAACCGATACTGAGGCCGAAAATGTATTTTTTTTAATTTTTGTCTGTCTGTCTGTCTGTCTGTCTGTCTGTATCACGGCTGAGCATCACGCCGAAACTACTGAATGGATTCAAATGAAACTTGGCATGATTTGAGATCTTACCACGAGGTAGGACATAGGATACTTTTTATCCCGTAATCTAGCACGGTTCTTTTGGGAGAGGGTATTAAAGTCAACATGGGTACTTGGTTATACGCTTGGTCCGATTTTATCAATTTTTCTTTATAATATAATAAATATCAGTAAGGTAACACTCTTAAAGAGTTGTTATCAAGGTTTTGTAATCGATCGGGTTAAGCAACGTCAGGTAAGGTCATAAAATAGATGGGTGACCGTTTAACGCCATTTGAACTAAACGGGTCCGTGCTTCGGAGAGCAAGGAAAAAGTGGGTCCCAGTATTTAACCGACTATAAAAAAGGAGGTTATGTATTCGATGCGAATGTCTGTTATTAAAAGTTTAGTTAACGTAAAAATAGCGCAGGCGGAGCTGCGTGGGTCAGCTAGTATATAATAAGATAGAAAATCTCTACCAATTAAACCATCTTGTACACATGGCAATGATTTCATTACATAAAATTTGTGTCCAAATTCCTGACCATTTAAAACTAATGTAAAGTACACATAGCCATCGGTTTGCACTTTGCCCCCGATACCTTGTATTGTAATGCATTCCTCGTGCATGGGAATGTTCCACTGCATTACAGTTTCACGTTTCAACGCTGACAATGATGCACCAGAATCGACAAGCAGATTATATTTCGCGCCTTCTACTAAGCATTCCACTGAGTTGTTGTATTCACATGCCAAAATAAAATTAGGATCGAAAAAACTCTATAGGCTCATTATTTTGGATATTGTCATTTTCATGGTTAGCGGACTTCACTAAATGCACATTATGACGAATGTGGCGAGACCTACCTCTAAAATTACCTCTTGTATTGAACCTATTTCCCCTGTGATAAGTATTTTGTACCTTATACGTACTGGACTGCTGTAAATTCTGACGACTAGGGTTGCCGAAGTACTCTTGGCTCCCTCTAGCACGGCGATAGCCTCGTGGTTGGTGCGGATTCCTATGACCTTGAAAATAACGACTACTGTAACTACTTACTCGACCTCGCTGACTTAAGAACACGGAAACTTCAGATTCCGGACGGGTCGACGAAAGCTCTTCATCCTTAGCAGCTCTTATCGCGTCCTTTATATTTGAGTAGTTCCTAGCTGAAATGATAACACTTAAATTCCGATCACGCAGACCGTCGGCAAACCGTTTTACCGCAAGCTTCTCATTTATAAAGTGTTCTCATCAAATAAAGTGTTTTCGTTTGTCACAGTAACGATAAACCAAGTCACCTTTGCATTAATAAAGAAATTTGCCATTTTCCTAATAAAGGGATTTTTGACATTTGAACCACTAACACAAAAGTTCGAAAAAAAGACTGAAATAACAGTTTTCTTTAAAATTTTATTGGGTAACTTAAACAATTAATAATCCGTGTTTCTACCGCGAACACTAACAACACAAGAACATCGGTTTGGCATACTCAAAATGAGTTCATCCAAATCACGCTGTGGAATGGCCGCCCATGTTCGTTGCAACAACAAAAAAAGGTCTTCTTGCGACTGGATACCCTCCATATTCGGCAGAGCTCTTCTCTGTAGCATATCCCATGCATGCTCAATCGGGTTCAAGTCTGGCGACTGAGCAGGCCAGGGCAGGACATTGATGTTAGCTGCGGCGAGAGTCTGTCTTACAACTCTTGCGGTGTGCGGTCGTGCATTATCATGCATTAACTGAAATAAGGGACCGATTTGCACTTGTAGAGGAACGATGACGTCTGATACAATCGTCTCAGCATAAATTTGAGCGTTGAGGTTGCCTCTGATCCAAATCAACTCAGTTCTTCCGCCGATCCAAATACCCGCCCATACCATGATGGTTCCACCACTATAAGGATGGACTTCCTGGCAGGATTTTAATCGCTGTTGGCGTCCAGGGGTTCTCCAGTGTCGTATACGTCTTGTATCCGGTCTCATACCAAAACGAGACTCATCAGAAAAGCACACGAAACGCCATTGTTCTTCTGCCCATGTTTTTGCCCAAAAATGCTTGATCCCTAGACACTTTTGATGTGTGTAGTTAGGTCTACGAATAATTGTTCCAAATTTTTACCATATTCATCTATTGACCTTGAATGTTGTTTTGCCCTAATAAGTTCGGAATGGACTGCTGAGCTTGATTTTTTAGTTAGTAAATTATTTTTCATATCCTTAATAAGATCCTCGCAATTGGCGTAGGATTGCGACAACCGCAACTTAGCACTTTGCGATAGTCGCGTCTTTAAAATAAACTTAATTAATGATGGCCTACTCTCAGTATCAATCATCGAACTGTATAACTCAATAGAATCTATCAGGTTTTTAGTGACATCTTCCTCTCCAGTCATCACCGGCAAGAGGGTCACGGCCGTTTTAATGTCAAATTTCTCCATATTGGTGTTTCCCTGTTTAACACTACTATTACTTTTACAAAAATCTTCTACCTTAGAAAATAAATTTTCAATTCTTAAAGATATTTCTTTAATAGTTAATATGTCCTTTCCTTTTATTTCACCTTTTATTATCTTATCATCTAAAAATTCTGAACATGTCAGATACTGCTTATATATATTATTTGCTTCACAAAGCTGTTCATTTAATATTTTATTTGTTCTCCTATTTTTACTCAATTTAAAAAGATTTTCCTTTAACTGTTTTATTTTTTCGTAAGTGTACTCTAATTCTTCAATCATTACAAATATATCTTAATTAATTTATATTAAAAAACTATATAATTAATAATCATATTAACTGATAGTGCGTACTATTAAAGGTAGACGAGTTACACGTAAATTGTATAAATGTATACTTAACTAGGTAAAAAAAAATAAGTAACATGACAGAGAAAAATAATATAAAATAAAAAAGACACTGAGCCACTGCAAGTTACCGTTTTGCACGAATTGTCCTTTATATCTCCTCGTCAGCTCCTTGCACGCGTTTTCCACGTCCGAAGGAACGCCGAAACACTGCTCTGCCCTCTATTTCTCTCCTAATTAGACTTGTATGGTACTTGATATAATGTTTATGTATGGCATACAAAACTCCAGCCAATGCTATCACCACCAGAATCCACAGTAAAATTTCCGTAGTATTTGATGCATTTCTGTCTAATATTTTTGGTGACGAGTTATTATCCCCTGCACCGGCCGCTTGCGCTATAATAACCTCTTCTTGTTTGGAATTCTTGGTACCCATGTCTTTTTTTTTTCACTATAAAACACCGAAGTCCGCTGTGATGACAGTCACGTTATAATCCATTACATGTTTTCATTAATTTTTTTTTTTTTTTTGAACACGCACCTTTCTTCATTGAATTTATCACCCGATGCGCGGTGTCAAATTGCGCGCGCGGCAGTCCATCCTACTGGCAGCGGTCGCCATGTAGGGACCCGATATTAAATGAGAATGGATTAAGTACGACACGTCTTTATTGGTAAGAGACATCCGATCGAAGACGACACAAAACAATGTACATGCTTATTATAAGGTGCAATCCCTATACACATACATAAACACGTATACATCCCGTACAGAATGTCAAAATGTAATATAACGAGTGTCAAAATTCAATTTCACAATTTGTCAGCAAGAAATTCATTTATATTATAATATGCTCTGTCAGTTAGAAACAATTTTATCTTTTGTTTAAATGCATCATTTGTTAGTTCCTTCCAGCTCTTAGGAAGGAGATCTTCTTTTAGCGTCCACGCCTCACATCCGTAAAGTACAACTGGCCAAACATAGCATTGTAAAAGCCGGGTTCGGAGTGTTATTGACAACTGTCGAGAGCACAACACTTTTTCCATGGTCATGAATGACGTTCGAGCAATCTCTATAAATAAACAAATAAACAATTTTATTTCAGGTAAGATAACCCATATCAAGCACTAACAAACACAAAATACATTAAATAAATACAACACTCAATTACATCTAAAACCTACGTCCCACACTGCATGCTGCTACATGCTACGTGTGCGGATCTCCGTATCGCTCTCAAATGTATCTGTCAACCACGATCCTAGATATTTGTACTTGCTGACCCTCTCTAAGATGTTACATCCTACTTTAATTGCAGCATAGGGTTTTGGCTGATTCTCCACTACCATGTACTTAGTCTTGGTATTTACACCTAGTCGTGATACAATTTCTATATTTTATCATTTTGTTCTATGCCTCTATATTTTAGAGATGTCACAACTCCCACCCATCTCAAAAAATCATACTTTATCAATAGGTACCTGATGAACAGCAACTGTTTATTCCATTTTGGTCTTTCAATGGAATTCTGCTCATTATAAATGATGACAGCGTAGGCCAGTCACCATACAGCTGCATTTCAGCATCACTATATACATTTTTAAAATCGATTTCTAGCTGTTAGACAAAAAAAACATTGAATATACTCGTATTGATTAAGTTTTCTAGAAGTCAGTTATAACGTTCGTAATTGTTACTTACCTATCAATAGCCGTGAAAACATTTGATGGCGGGAAAATTTTCCATGTATGTATGGATTTCCATTTTTCCTTTTAGCAATTCTATTAGCAGTTGTGCATTCCCAGTTTACGATGACGACATTTACGGTGTTTGTATTTTGAAGCCATCGTATAATATCGTCATACTCTTCCTCTAAAAATATATAATAAGATAGGTAATCCTTTAAAAAATATTTATTAAAATGCTATTATAAGATAAGATAAGATAATTTTTATTTTGCATAAACATGTGTGTACATACAATTTGCATGCAAGATGGTTATGCTATTAATTTACTAGACCAACATATCTGTCATACAATGACGTGCAAATATTAAAAACGCAACCATAAATTTTGGGGCAGCTTAATTTATACAAAGCAAATACAATTAAAAAATATACATCTATTATAGGGAATTATAATTTAATTTTAGCGAATACCAGCGAATTTACCAATTAATAATAATGTGAAAGAAATAATAATAATTATTAAATGAATTTCAAAATGTAATATAACGAGTGTCAAAATTCAATTTCACAATTTGTCAGCAAGAAATTCATTTATATTATAATATGCTCTGTCAGTTAGAAACAATTTTATCTTTTGTTTAAATGCATCATTTGTTAGTTCCTTCCAGCTCTTAGGAAGGAGATCTTCTTTTAGCGTCCACGCCTCACATCCGTAAAGTACAACTGGCCAAACATAGCATTGTAAAAGCCGGGTTCGGAGTGTTATTGACAACTGTCGAGAGCACAACACTTTTTCCATGGTCATGAATGACGTTCGAGCAATCTCTATACGTGTGCGGATCTCCGTATCGCTCTCAAATGTATCTGTCAACCACGAACCTAGATATTTGTACTTGCTGACCCTCTCTAAGATGTTACATCCTACTTTAATTGCAGCATAGGGTTTAGGCTGATTCTCCACTACCATGTACTTAGTCTTGGTATTTACACCTAGTCGTGATACAATTTCTATATTTTATCATTTTGTTCTATGCCTCTATATTTTAGAGATGTCACAACTCCCACCCATCTCAAAAAATCACACTTTATGAATAGGTACCTGATGAACAGCAACTATTTATTCCATTTTGGTCTTTTAATGGAATTCTGCATCGTAGGCCAGTCACCATACAGCTGCATTTCAGCATCACTATATACATTTTTAAAATCGATTTCTAGCTGTTAGACAAAAAAAACATTGAATATTGTATTGATTAAGTTTTCTAGAAGTCAGTTATAACGTTCGTAATTGTTACTTACCAATCTATCGTCAAAACATTTTCCTGAAAATTTTCCATGTATGTATTGATTTCCATTTTTCCTTTTAGCAATTTTAATCTTTTAGCAGTCGTGCATTCCCAGTTTTCGATGACGACATTTACGGTGTTTTTATTTTGAAACCATCGTATAATATCGTCATACTCTTCCCCTAAAAATATATAATAAGATAGGTAATCCTTTAAAAAATATTTATTAAAATGCTATTATCAAGATAGATAGAACTTTTAACAGCCTTAAAAGAAAAATACGTTATTAATTCAATACGATGTATGTAATATCGGAACTGCAATATATTAACATATGCTAATCTATTAGTGATTCCAAACAAATATATATTTTTTTCTGAATGTGGAACCAAGGTTCTGAGTGGTACTACAATTATTATGGGCGACCATTTACTTAAGGTGGCCGATCAGGGCTCCAAGTCTGCTGACGATTATGGTTTCAAAATGGTAACTGCATCGCCATTTTTGACAATTAATCGCCATTATTACTAAGCTGCTAATAATATTACTTGTGGTGTTTAAAATAATTTGGAAGAGTTACTAAGATTTTGAAACCAGGTCGCTCCCTTGACACCTTACAGCTCCCGACAGCTAACTATCCGATTAACCAGCTTCAGCGACACCACGAATCTCCCTGCCTTTCCTTCTGCTGTTCTCCGGCGGCATTCCTTCTTCATATTTTTTTTCGTAGTATTTATTTAATCATATTTTATTGTTATCTTATTTTAAATCTTCATTATTTATGTGGAACTTATTATTTTTATTTATTTATTGCAAAATACATAATAATATGCAAGTATTTACATAATGTCTTCACACATTTTTCCAATTATTTTTTCACTGCCTATATAATAATTGTTTTTTATTTTAAATATTTCTTTATAAATAGTCCTTTCACTTTTTTATTTCTTGAATAATCACAAATCCTGCGGCTCAGTACTGCCAGAGGCAGCACCGGCAGGGTCGCCGTGCAGTGGGCGAGAGATGTTGGGTGTCCGTGAATTAAGGAAAGTACTGTATTATGGCAGATGCGTTTAATACTCTCTTCAAACTAGGACGTTACATATCTTATATAGGCACTAACACTAACATATAGATAGGTGGGGTGACATGCACACTACAACGTAATGAAGTACCGCCATTTAACAACGTTCTTATTTCAGAATCACTCTCCTGTGACTTTGCTAGGACTGTGAATCAACAGCTCTTCCACGCGTGATAGTGTATCAGCGACTACGTTGTCTTTTCCGGAAATGACTACCTGCATCATGTTCCATTATTTCATTATTTTTGCCTATCGACTTGCTTCGCTTTGTACCGTCATAAACATTGCAAACTAATAATGTTAATAATTATAGTGTCGGCATTCGTTTGTAATATATCTTTCTTTTTAACAATGTTTTTATAATACCTAAGTACGATCTAAAGGATTCGATTCACTTAACTTATGAATCGATTCGAATGAAGATCGTATTGAAGTAAATCGATTCAAAAAATCGCTAGATCGTATTCAATTGAATCGATCTTCATAAAAATCTAATCGTAACGTACATCCCTACTCCCATCCCAGACAGCCTGTTGCGGAGGAAATCATTTTCAACTCCTGACTAATTTTACTTGATTTTCCTTGGAACGCCTTATGAAGAAATAAAGCACTGCCGCCGCTAATATAGCTAGTATGGTTCCCAATATGATCGTATTGGTCCCGACGCTTTTCTCTTTTTTTTTTCAAGATTTGTAATCCCACTCGAGGTTTGCGAAATAAGTAGCGGTTTTTGTTGGTTATTGCACATTTTTCGGGGAAATATTTGTCTCAATTTGTAATATATGCCCGCGCGGCGAAGTTCTCAATGTCTGTATAGACATTATACCCAAGCCACCGTACGTGGCGAAAAATTCGGTAGAAACTAAAGAAAGGAAAAGAATAAACAAAAAGCAATGGTATGAATTTATAAAAGTCAATGATCCAGAAAAATATGCCATATTGCTGGCAAAAGAAAGAGAACGCTATAAAAAAAAAGCTAAAAAGCATAGCAGATATGACAAAGAGAAAAAAGAGCTACAAGAACGAAATGGAAAATTATCAAAAGAAATGCCAGGGACACGCAAAAGAAAAACTTAGTGACGCATGAAGTAAATATTGAAGCCGAAAAAATCATGGATGTCTGTAGTCTCGAATAAGATCCTCTAGAAGAAGCTGATAATCAAAATCCACTAATGGTTGACCAGGTATCCACATTAAGCAACACGGTGGCTGAACTGAAGACAAAAGTAAAATTTTATGAACAGAAGATTCGAAAGCTTTCAGAAATCAAACAATTCATTAAGAGTAAAGATACGTAGAATAAAGAAGCATAAAAATCAAAAAACAAAGTCCAAAAAAAAATTGTAAAAAAAGCATATTTTAACCAAATAATCGATAAAATACGTTTTTTTTACGAAGAAGACACAAATAGTAGACAAGCAGCTGGAAAGAAGGAATTTATTACGCGTAACCAAATAAAAAATCCAAAAACGTATTTGCTTATGAGTTTAAAAAATCTCTATGATAAATTTATTACATGTCACGGTATGAAAGTTAGTTATTCATCATTCTGTAAATACAGGCCTTTCTGGGTTGTTTGTTGTTGTCACATACATGTCAACATAAACTTATTGATTACAGCATTACATAATGCTAAGATCATAAAAGAACAAAACGACTACAATCTAATTACTTCTTTGTGCTGTACACCGAAAACCGATAAAGTACTCCTCCACCTTGTGGTAAGTGGATATCACACTAATAAGGTTTGATTTCCTCCAGAGAAGTAGGTATGGTAAGATCATTAGTACACGAGCAAGCTATCTCGCCCACTCGCATCTCCGACTTCGCCACAGATTTGATCGACTCGGGAACGAACTCGTGATCCATGCGAACAGTCCCCAATAAATCGGTCTTTTGTTTTGTTAGGCAACGCGCCAGCAATGGAGAATATTAATAATTATCCAATATTAGCGTGTGGTCTAAATTAAACAAAGGTCTGGCCAGATCATAAACTACCTTTGCGGTTGCAACGTCTGGCATGGCAACCTGTCTGTCTGTCTCGTCGTGTCCGTCGTTCTCGTCATGTATATCTGTCTTGTCGTCCAGTTGTCTGTCAGTCTTTGTCGCACCACCATATATAAAAAAATCCACAGATAGCCGGTGGCCGATTCGCACAACTCAAAAGATTTAATGCCAACTTTGGCGACCTTATTGCCAATCTTTTGAGCAAATACGAGTCGACCTTTCCGTAGTAGTAGGCTTTCATCTATAGCGATGCTCTGACCTGGCATGTACAGGTTTTTAAATTTAGTCGTCAGTTCGTCAATCACTGGCTGGAATTTGTGAAGTCTTCTCTGTTGTATAGTCAAATCGTTGTCGTCGGGAACCCCTTCCCGCTATCAGCAAAATGGAGGAATCTATCGTAAGTCATTAATGATGCCACTTCTGTAGTACTATGCGCTAAGCAAAATAACCGCCGCGGCACTGGCGAATTACGTTTTCGTATTCACTAACTCGAAACCAAAATGGTGTATGCGCTTTACCCCATAAACCTTTACCGTTATGTTTACCTTAGGGGTGTGTGTCCAGACCTGGTTGTTGCGATTGTTAATTGTCCTTGGAGTTATCAATAAAACAAAGTTTGCACTTCAGTTTATGTTCGTTTTATTTACGGTAAATTACAAATGTTCACGAAATTAGGATACACGAAATGTTCACATAAATTTACTCAATAATTAGTACAATAGTATCGGTACACAAATAACACGAGTATCGGTAGTGCGGGTTACGGGACGACTGAGGTGCCGTGGCATGGTGGCGCGGGAGCGGTTCCTTTCTCCTTAGTCAGCATGTCACTACACACCTTTTAAAAATGATAACAAATGCTATTTTTTGATAATACCTATATTTGAGTTCACTTATGATATAATAATGTAAATGTGCGTTGATCGCGCGGTCCGCGGGTGAACTGATTTGTATCGAGGTAATTGTGCAAACGTTTGCAGTTTGCGCAATCACCAGGAATAATGTACGGTTGGACCGTACACGCTCCCGGGCGGGAGAGATGAGGAAGCTGTGAGATGATGTGATTAGTATGATTTATGCTACAAAATGATTACAAATGAACCCCGACAGTTATACTGTGTCGAATTTTTTAAAAGTACACTTGTTTATAATAGGCGACGTAGCTCTATTGACTACCCGTGCACTCGGTTCTAGATTAACACTCGCGTACTGATCACATGACTCTGCTTTTAGTGTTGCACTATTGCACTTATCACTAATTCTCGCAGTGTAGAACACGCTCGGAAGCGGCGGCCGCGGTGCGGTGCGGCGCCCTCGGCGCGCGCGCACGCGCACGCACGCGTACGCAGCGCAGGCCTGCCCGCCCGCCGCGACCCAATATATGGCTACGTAGTCAAGTCGCAGGCAAGTAATTGAATTTAAAAAATATAATTTTAATGTATAAAATTAATTAATAAAATATTCTTAACTTATTTAACAACTATTACAAGTGAGCTCTATCGCGAACCGCTGAAGATTAACAGTTATTGTTTTGTTCTCTATTATATAAACGTAAGGCCACGCAGGGCGGATGTGTTAACTGAAAGCGATGAAGTCTATATTAAACATAAATAATTGCTAATGAGAAATATCCGTGAGACCGTGACATCATTTGATTGAGGGGTTGATGACATATTCTTTATGTTAGAAAATTGGCTGACGACTGATTAATGTGGGATCATTGGTAGAGTCGGGTGACGTAACTACGTAGTGGTGGACGTCGTGAAATGATAATCCGTCGACGTCTTCATCCAAATGATTCATTGCTTTCATCTCATCTATTTGCTTTGAGATATTATGCAATGAATCTCGATAGCTGGTCTGCTGATACTCATTAATAGGGATCGATAAGTTGATAATGTTATTAACAGCAAAGAGGATTTAACACTCCCATACAAGCCCCTGAATCGAATCAGGAACGTACTTTTCCTAACTTAACAAACATAAAATTTAATGGTTACCAGTTGGCCAACCTGCCATTTTTTTGAAGTTTGTATACCACTACGGCTTCAGGCTTGCCACCCCTTAGTATGTTTTCCTATCGATATCGATGAAAATGAAAGAACGCAATATACGGGTGTGTTTATTGTTAAGTTTAATTCACGCAAAGTTGTTTTCAAAATGAAATTAAGCAATTTCTAAGAAATATTTATGCATTACGATCATTAATCTCAAAATTCGATTCACAATGGACTCGTCATACTAGATATGTTTATTTATATGCTGTATTAGTTATAATTAATCCTGATGACACGTTGTGCCATATCTTTGTATGGATAAATACAACAAGTCTTCATTTCCAATTAACTTCACCCATCTGAAGAAAAAAGCATAATATTATAAAAGCACAAAAAACAACTACAAATAAAAACATACATACACACACTCGAAAAATATAGCCCTCCTTCTGGGCTAGTCAAATATATCGATATTTATTTAAGGACTTATCAGTATATAATATGTACATCACTATTTATTTTGTTGAACAACTAAGTTTTATGAATAAATTCATAATTACATTACAAAATATATAAGGATATATCCTTAGGTATCTGACTAGAAATAATGAACATTTAAGTGTTGCATATTAGTTACGGTATCCAACAAGATATTTTGGATGTTTCTTAAGTTTTCCAGGGTATTATTGGCGATAATACTTGATAAAACAAATTCTTCGATGCTGATTGATTTTTGAACTTCATTCTTTATTAATTCAGTTGCTTGATCCAAATTAATTAAGTGTTGATTAAATATATTATGTTGCCTTTCTGTAATGTATGAATTAACAGTTTTACCGTAACAATTTCACACTAGCTACAACATAAAATAGCTTGAGTCGCACTAAAGGAACTGCTAAGTAAGATACTTGGATTACATATAAATATGTGTTTTATTGAATAAACGTCCTCTTTTTACACCGTTAGTCGACATGGTTTTATTATAAACAACAACCTTTCACATTGCGACCCTGCCAGGATACTTACATACTTTCTTCGATTCTTTTCAATACATTATTCTCTGCTTCTATAACGGACGTCTGATTTCTCCAGAGCAATGCTAAATGCTTTTGGTTTTGTCTAACCAACGTAATATCTTTCTCATATTGCTCTGCAAAACGTTCGTCTAATATACCGAAAAGACTGTTAGCGACATATCCAATGCCATTGATAAGTCCTCGTCGCACGCGTTTGTGCGCTTCAAAATGCTGACTGAGCAACGTACGGTCATAGTATTCCAGTTCTGAGTATCCATGCCGTAATTGCATCATTATGACGTTACAATGATTTTGTTCCACACGTCTTTCGTTATGTGTGCATATATTATCCAGATGTTTTAGATAACGTATTGACGGCTCTATTACCACCTATTATCCAATATTGCTGTCTCAACCGCGACATAGTGATACGAGCTCCGCCGTGAAAGGTGGACATATGTGCTTGGTCTATCAAAAAATTGGTTACATGACAGATTGTGGAATGATTAGAGGATGTTTCATATCTTCACTGATTTGGCTATTTCTAAGTCTATCACCGACTCGTATTAATCCATTACTGTCTATGAATGTGTTTAAATTGAGAAAATTGCTTGTTGCTTTTGATTTGCTATGATTTAGGCGTGTCAATAATGCCTGGAAGAGCTACTGGTCCATGAAAACGCTGATGAAGGGCGACCTTCCAATGTGTCTCAAGCGAAAACTCATCGACATGTGTATACTGCCCATTCTAACTTACGGTGCTCAAACGTGGTCACTTACTGAAGCTCAAAAGTCCAAACCCAGGGTCTGCCAAAGGGCGATGGAACGTAGCGTGCTGGGCATTAATATGACCGATCGCGTTCTAAATACAGTTATACGTTCCCAAACAAGAATTGCCGATGTAGGGAAAAAAGCTGCCAGGCTGAAGTGGGATTGGGCGGGACATATTTGTCGCATGAAGGCAGACAGATGGGCCAAGGTTGTCACACAATGGGTGCCGAAGGATGGACGTCGTCGTCGTGGAAGGCCTAAAAAGCGTTGGCGTGACGACTTAGACGCATTTAGGAAGGACTGGTCTGAGATGGCTCAGGACAGGGATATGTGGATGGTCATGGGGGAGACCTTTGCCCAGCAGTGGGACAATATAGGCTAAATAAAAAATTAAAAAATTATTTTGGAGGTCCTTGATATCCTCTGAGAATTCTGCTGACTGCACATGCTTGATAATTTTATGCTTTGCTTGTTGTAATTCATGTGCAGTTAAATACGAAGGCATATAGCAAAATCGGGACCTATTATAGCACAGAAACGTTGCTCAAATTCAGTCGGCGGTGGAGCATCTGCAGGCCCGCCACCAGTCCTCCTCTGGCTCTACACAATTTTGCGGGCTTCATTTTTGACTCTACATGTGTAGTCATTATAAAACTGAAACAGAAATGTTTTATTATTATAACGAATTTTGCAATATGTTCTTTAGAATGCTATACGAACAATATATATAAGAACAACAAGTTATACATTTTAAATATCCTTTAAGAATACTTTTAGAGTAAGTACATTAAGTACTTACTCTGTTCCAATCTTTTGAAGTCCTAAACAAATTAGAATCTTCACATTCACAATTTAATATTGCTGCAAGTTCGGCCCATAATTTCGTTGAAAGCACTCTCCCTTCCTTACTACGCACACACCCCAGTGCTAAATCTTTATGGTGCCCCAGTGCTAAATCCTTCCATAAAGGTGTTAAGGAGCTCAAGCTGTCGAACAGAAACTTGCTTCATTTTATACACAGAAGCGCGAATTCCACGAAATTAGCCAGCCGAATTCTTAAACTTTGATGACCCAGGGTTGCCGACCGTTTGAAAAGTTTCCCCCTAAAAATTATTCTAATGCAATTCCTATTGTAACTCTATTGTTATTACTTTAATTAAATTTATTTGGCCGTTTTGACGTATATCACAATATTTTAAGTTAAACATTATTTGGTAGAATACAGAAGAAATATATGGCCACAATTTGTTTGTTATACGTTTGGTTTCGATCCTATTGAGATGAAGTCCTATCGAACTACGTTTAAGATAAACTAGAATACTGATTTTGGATAGGACTTCGATCGAACGACAGCAAAACGTCAACGATATTTGGTCAGTTTGTTGTTACGAGAATCAGACAGGCTACTGGTATTTCAACTGATCTATACCCGTCGTCGCCCAAAACTTCTGATATTTTGTACGGGCCCTCAAACTTAGACATAAGTTTTGTGCTATTGACTTTGTTATTAAAATTATTTCTTGTTATTTTAATTAAGTCATCTTTTTTGTAAACAGGGACTGGGATTGTGTCTATATAATAGGTCTTTTTTTATTTATTTGCCTAGATTTAATATTGGTAATTATTTCCTTCCTTATATCCGTTATTTTTGATATTGAAACAGTGTCAATATCTTACTTAATACTTAAACTGTCTCCCCTGGTTCCAAATAATGCTTCTGTAGCTGTTTTCTTGGTGATATAATTAACAGCATTATTGATTCCCCATTGTATTTTTCCTATAAACATGTCCCAGTTCCGATCGTCCTCGCCGTCGTTGTAATTTGCTAGAGGGTACAAAATAGTGCGACAGAATTCAGCACATGTTTAATGCCATGAGTATAGCAAAACTTTCTGAAAGCTGCTGCGGTGAAAGAAGTACGTCGATCTGATACTATTCGCGATGGTAGACCGAAGTCGTAAAAATATTTAATAGTATCTTTAGAGTGGTATTGGTTTTCGTATCTTTAACGGTCCTCACAAACAAATACTTTGTAAATCTGTCGACTATAGTAAGAATATAAGCATTGCCGTTTTTACTTTTTACAAAAGGGCCAAGATGGTCAATATAGATAGTATGGTACGGAATGCTTACCTTCTGACTATTTGTATGTCTCGAGGTTATCTTTGTTATATGCACATTGAATACAATATTTCACATATTTCTTAACAAACCTACGTAATTTAGGGAACCAGAACATAGACTGAATTCTCTCAGTTGTTTTCGAAATACCTAAGTGACCTAGATCATCTTGAAAAGTTTGAACAAGACATATTTTCTTTGCATTTGTTTGTAGAAGGGAATTTGTAATTTAAAATTAATATGCTTGCTTACTTAATGTTGCTGGTTTATTTTCAGTACAAATATTTACGAGGTCTCAAGCTGCACCAGCCAAACTATTCAAGGCCTCGACTTTATTTTTTTCAATGCAATTTCTTTCTATTTGAGACTCAATTTGTACTCGGTTAATGTCCAGCCGAGACTTCTCAATATTCGTTAAAATATTTCTTGTCTTTTTCACTTCATTTTGTGTAGACATGAAATTGTAATTTATAATTTTATATTTGTTAGGGGCTAACAAAATATCAATTATACTGTGATAAATTAAACAACCCAAACTGGCTAATTCAGTGTTTATTATAATATACGTACACTTAATGATTTCTGATACTTACGCGAATATTACACATTGAAATGAAACTAATTTTACGGATTATATCGCGGTTTATTTTTGATTTTTAATTTCCCGACGTTTCGAATACTTTACAGCATTCATGGTCACGTGATGATTCGTGAGGCTATTGAAATTAAAAAGCATCCAAATTTCAATAGAGAAGATGGCTGGGTGCTACCATCAGCTTGGGATCCCGTGATAAACATAGTCAAATCCAAAGACAAGCATTCCACTGCAAGACCTCAAGATACTGTAAGCTCTTTCTGCGTAGATCGGACTAACAATAATAATTAGAAGACCTGAGGGTACCCTAAGACAACTATGACATATGGACAGCTACCACCTCAGTCCGCCCGTGACCATGAATGCTGTAAAGTATTCGAAACGTCGGGAAATTAAAAATCAAAAATAAACCGCGATATAATCCGTAAAATTAGTTTCATTTCAATACGTACACTTATTTACAATTTAGGTAATTCCGTATTTCTCGTTGCTATAATTTTGCACATTTCACAGTTTCGTGCCAATAACAGCACTGCACATCTTTATAGCTTTTGTAGTCATCACCAGAATTACTATCTTTTATTTTTTTCAATTTCATCAAAGTAATATTATAACTGTTCAACTTTGATTAATAATAAAAAGCTGAAGAATCTCAGTTTTGGCTTTGCATTTTCACCGGAACGTCAAAGCTTGCATAAATTGTAATCTATAACGTTATTTCGGTCTTTTTTCTTCTCTCGGCTTAAATCTTCCACTATGTGAGAATTATATTTTTCTTTGAGATCGCGTTTTTGATCACCTGTAGACTTATTGTACTGCAGATAAAGGTCGCACTGATTATTTTTTTTCTGAAAGAACCCAATATTGACTTGAGTAGTGAACACTTCATAAAAAGTATGAAACCGACCAGCTGCTCGAGTTCTATTCTTTTGCAGATCTTCAAAGCCTCTAAACAGGTCAAGAATACTCTTCCCACCACTAATATATTCTCTTATAGACGATGCTCCCAAATAAATAAATAATACTGAGACTCAATAGGAGGTATGGAATCGATAAACTCTTTGATGTCTATCAAGCAATTACTTACACTTTTATGATGTTTATGCTTTCCTCTTTTATCTTCTTCAACAAAGCTTCCTTGGCTTTTGATTCTAATCGTTTTAATCATTTTTGATGTAATTCCTAGTGTTCATAAAAAAAGTTTTGAATTTTCTTTGTATATACGACGGATACTTCTGGCTGTGCAGTTTCAAAGACTTTGTCTGCTAGAAGCGCTGAATTTTTAGCAATGCTTTCACTGACGGCTAGGACTGCCCCAAGCTCGATAGAATAGAATAGAATAGAATACTCTTTATTGTACACCAAGAAGATATTTACAATATAAACTTAGAACTAAAACATAAAATGTACAAATGGCGGTCTTATCGCTATAAGCAATTTCTTCCAGACAACCATTTTGCAGGAGAAACACAATCAGAATAAATGGGCAGCTGGTGGTGTACTACAAACATATACATAGGACACACAAATATAAACTTATATGCATATATATAAATATACTCAACAGATTTCACAAATACTATACATAAACTCAATACTATACTTATATGTAATATGTATAATTATTCTAGTACATTATATTATATATATGTATGTGTATATATATATATATATATATATATATATATATATATATATATATATATATATATATATATATATATATATTATGTGTAATAAATCAGATAGAAGTCGTTGTGTTTGTCGCTCTTCTGATTGGCTCCTTAAGGACTTCATTTATTTTCTTTAGGCGGTTGTAGGAGGATGTCTGATATTTCGTCTATATCCTGGCGCTCTAGCTGGCCGATGAGGAGCTCGTACATAGCCTGGTTGCCTTTCTTATGTGATGAAACGATGGCTTCGAATTGTATAAACCAAATTCGTAGTCTGTCGCGCCAGAGAGTAGGAATTCGTAGGTTTGTGGATACACCGGAGATTTCTTGAGCTTCAGTGTAGACATTCTGTGCAGTTTTTTGTTTCCGAAATTCAGCGGGAAACTATTCTTGAAGCAGCTGATGCGTGTTCTTCAACCGGTGGGTATTACCACTCTTGCGCTTCTCCTCAGTGAAAGCTAACAATGGCTGGCTTATAGGAATATAGGTTATTTACTTATATGACTCTCATGGTTATCTAAAATAAGCAAAACGGAGTCTTCCTTTGAAGGCTTTGCATATGAAATAAAGTGGTGTAACCAATCTACAAATCGGCTTTCATTTATCCATCCAGAGTCTGACACAGCTCCAACCATATTAGGGATATTACTTTTTAGTAATTGTGGATTCATACGCTTCCTTTTGAATATAAAAAATGGAGGAATGTATTGGCCGGCTGCACTAAATGCACAAACAACTGTTGCTGTAGACCCCTTTCAACACTCGTTGCCTTACCAACTTGTTTCTGACCTTTTACTGCCACTATTCTCTGCTTTCTTTGGACCGTTGATACACCTGTCTCATCGACGTTAAAAAATTTATCAGGTTGAATATGATGTTTGTTTTGTATGGCCTTTAAATTATCATTAAAATAATTAACGTCAGATTCATTGAACGCAGTGGTACGATTCAGTGAAGTCGCCTCAGGTCTCCTCAGAGATATGCTGGGATGTCTTTCATCGAATGTCATGTCTTTCTATTGTAGTACCAGTCTTTTCCGGCTAGCTGTTTCACTCGGTCGAAATTGTGCGGACGTTTGTTCTTCTCGGCATATTGATACGCGATTTGGCGAATTTTTTATGGTTAGTCCATAATAGAGTTTACTGCATTTTATGATATAATGTGTATCTTCCTCCACCATTACTATCCCTAATAGTACCATGTGAATAGTGTTGTAGGTTGTACATTTAGTAAGTAAATATTTATTGTATTCCAATTTTAGTAATAACACATGTACGTACAATTGTTTGCGGTTCCAAATAAAATAAAATAATCGACTAGTTGCGTTTCCTGATCGTCTATAAATAAAGGTTTTCGTCCAGACTCTGGATGAAAACCTTTATTTACAGACGATCAGGAAGATCCTAGCCAGACCTTGTCTGTTTTAGCACTTCTTAACACATGTACGTACAATTGTTTGCGGTTCCAAATAAAATAAAATAATCGACTAGTTGCGTTTCCTGATCGTCTATAAATAAAGGTTTTCGTCCAGACTCTGGATGAAAACCTTTATTTACAGACGATCAGGAAGATCCTAGCCAGACCTTGTCTGTTTTAGCACTTCTTTCTTTAGGTGGTCAAACATAATTGTTTTTGGAAAATTATAAATTTCTGCTGCTTTGCCGAGGGTGAATTTTTTGGTTTTAACATAGCTAGCGGAGTGATGACTGCTGCTCGAGTCAATTCGTGCGCGGGTGCTGCTTGGGGGTCTGGTCCGACTAATATCCCTTTGGCATTTTAGTTTGTTGTATTTTCGTCGTATTTTTTATTTTATTTGATCATTTGAACGGCAGGACACACTGTTGCTGGTGCTGTTCTAATTGTAACAATACAAACTTTGTTTAAAAAAAACATGTGATAAAATGACAAGCCCGCGGAGTTTCTTGCCGGATCTTCTCAGTTGAGGCCGCGTTGTGATCCGGTGGTAGCTTTTAAAAAATTTACAGTTCAAAAGTGCGTTAAGCCTATTTGAAATAAACATTTTGAATTTTGAATTATTTTTTGAGATCTTCTAAACTGTACTTCAGTTCGCTCTTTCTTTTGTAAGTACGAGGCATCTGTAACAATAATAAAAAAAAGTTGAACGGAGAGCCAACAAACGGGAGTGGACATGGAGTGTAAGGCGCGAAATACACACAAACGGCGTAAGGCATAAGGCGCGGCGCAGGCGTGGAACGGATACGGCACGCACGCGATTGAAATTAATCGCAGGAAAGCGATCTTGTAGTATCTCGAAAAATGCAACTTTGCACCAAAGCTAAAAAACTATTTCGAAAATTCATAATGTATAAACTAGTAGACATAAAACTGCCATATTTCCAGTGATAACATTTTAAAATAACACCTTCCATTTGCAATTTAGACGGTCATTCTAAGATTAGTGTAATTGGAATTAATACTAGATACAGCTATTGGTTTTCAAAATATAAACATTGAATATGTTGTATCTCAAAAGACAAATTAATGTATGGACCATCAGTAACTTGTTCGAGATGACTGGTATCAAACTTGCTGTATCTATAAATAAGTTTTATATGATGTCAGTTAGTTTGTTTTATATGAATATATTTCTTTTTCATGTTTTTGCTATTTGTTGTAAGTAGTATTACATAATTGACGGAACACAAATAAAATGCAGTATGTTAGACAATGTATTTATTTAATGTAATCAAAAATTTTAAAACAGAATTTCAGCCCTCTAAATAAACAAAAATAAAATACAAACGATAAGGAAAAAACTTAATTGGTATATACTTCTTAAAACCATTTTAGCTAAAGTAAAAAAACGTAACAAATAAAAATAAAAATGAGGGCAATCTTAGGAAACAGTTGATCTGAATTACTGTTCATCTTCATCATCTGTTTCTTCCAGCAAATCTTGCGTATGCCTTTGGAATTATTCCTTTGTCGACTAGCTTTTTTAAATTATTATATTTTTGTACGGTAACAGGTAATTTAGCTGGGTATAGGCAGACCTTTGGTTCTGCACCGTTCAGACTACCCAAAGATATTTCTGTGGTATCAGCATTTGGTAACAGTAATAATAAAAATCTTTGGAAAGCTGTTAAGGAGATAACACATTCCTCCAAAAATCACAATAAAGCTTCGGAACTATTAGGACCTGACAAACAAACGTCAATTAATAATGTAAACAACTACTTTTGTAATATTGGTAGAACATACGCGGAAGCTGTCCTCAACTCAAACTGCAACCAATCCCAACAATCTGTATCAACTCCTCAGGTGTCATCATTTGTTCTCTTGGATACTGACGATGTTGAAATTAGAAGTACTATTATGAACTTGAAAAATACTTGTACCATGGGATGGAACATGATTCCAAATCGAGTTTTAAAGAAATGTGTCGATCTTTGTTTTAAACTCGGTATATTTCCTAGCTCCTTAAAGAAATCAGTCGTCATTCCAATACATAGGGAAGGCGTCAAAGATCGTGTTGACAATTACAGGCCTATTTCTATTTTACCTTCTATCTCTAAGGTATTGGAAAAAATAATTAATAGACGACTTGTTCAGTACCTCGAGAAAAATAAATTAATTTCAGAAAATCAGTTTGGATTTCGTTCCGGGAAATCCACTGTTGATGCAGTTCATAAGCTCAGTGATTTTATTTCTTCTAATCTTGATAAGGGTAACAAGGTCATTGGCGTCTTTTTAGACCTTGCAAAGGCCTTCGACACGGTTCATGTTCCACTACTTATCAAAAAACTTGACTCTTTAGGTATTAGGGGTGTTCAATTAAAACTTTTTAAAGAATACCTTTCTAATAGGTCACAATGCACTAAAATTGGTAATTTGACAAGTTCTAGTCATGCGGTGGATTTTGGAGTTCCACAAGGAAGCATTCTGGGCCCAATCCTTTTTGTTATTTATATTAATGACCTCTTACTTCTTAATCCTTTTCATGGTACAATCATATCTTACGCGGATGATACCGCTCTGCTTTTTTCTGCAAGCACATGGGAGGAGGCTTTTATAACTGCCCAAAGTAGTCTCAATTGGGTCACAAACTGGCTATCCTCTAACATTTTAACTCTAAACACATTAAAGACTAAGTTTGTTTCCTTTAGTATGAAAATAACTTCTCAACCCCCTGATCACTTTAGTTTGATTGCTCATAACTGTCCTAATTCGAGCTCAACCTGTTGCAACTGTGCTCGCCTTAAGAAATCCTCTAATGTTAAATATCTTGGTGTCATTATTGACCAACACCTAAATTTTCAACTCCATATTAGTTCGCTGAAAAATAGAGTCAGGAAACTCATTTATGTTTTTAAAAACCTCCGTCATGTTGCAGGGCCCACCTTAATTCACCGTATCTACTTGGCTCTCTGTCAGTCTGTCCTAACCTATTGCATCACAGTTTGGGGTGGCACATCTAAATCACATCTTATTGGCTTAGAAAGAGCCCAACGGGCTGTACTAAAGGTTTCAACTTTTAGACCTATTCTTTTCCCCACCTATGTTTTATACCAGTCTTGTAATGTTTTATCTGTTCGAAAACAATTCATTTTACATACTGTTCTAAAACAACATGCTTCGATTATTTTTGACCCTAAACTACTCCTGAAGCGCAGAAAGGATGCATTTTGTTCTATGCCAAAAACTAAGCACGCTTACACTAAAAAATTCTTTATTTTCCTCGGTCCATATCTTTACAACAAATTATGTAAACAATTAGTGTTTTACCAATTAAATTTTAAAAGTGTGAAATTGACTGTAACAAATTTTCTTATAAAACTCTCTAAACTGAAAATCTTTTGCATGTTCAATCCTAAATTGTTCAAAGATTAATAATCAGTTCTATCCGTTTGTAACTTAACCCATTATAGACGTATAACACACCCTCTCTTCACACATATACACACAAACACACACACACATGTCACATACACATACTCACAACCACTCACACACTCAACGAGAGGCTCATATTACAATTCTTTACCTTAGTTTTACTTTACGTTTTTATATTATTTTTCTTTTATTTTACTATTGTAGTTGTTCTGTTACCACATTCTTGCTACAGTTGATCCAATCAGATCTGTTGCCTGAGATACAGGTTTTCCTAGTTCAGGCACAGAATACATGTATTCTAATCCTTAGAAACATACTGTTGTAATTTGTTTTTGTACACTTGTAACTGCAATGTTTTCTTTATGGCTAATAAATTATTCTTATTCTTATTATAATGTTTGGACTAGATTTTTTTAATGTTGCTATACAAACTTTGGATATCTGCAGTTTCTTAACTTTCTTAAAAGAACTCGTTTAAAATGGTATCGAAGCTTATAAATTCTTTGCCTTCTAAAACAGAAACTTTGTATGGAGCTGGGTTTCTGCGAGCCATCTCTATAACCGTAGGCCATAAAGAAGGAGCCCATATAGTTGTTTTTTTTACAGCGCGCTCAATAGTGGCGTGCAAACTGTCCACGGGCATAAAAGTGTGCCCGGGAATTAAATAATTTATTTGAATAACCTCTAAATTATGGGACTGATACAAAACATATCTTAACATACTTAATATAGTTTTATTTTTGTTCTGGCCAAAGCAAGAATCTGAATAAAAAATTAATTTCTTGACATTCTGTCTTTGATCCACTTCCTGAATATATTTATACAGGCATGTATCAATTTCATTTGCACCTCGATGTGCATCAACTTCTGTCCATAAATTGCAATATCCTTTTTGAGTATTGCTCTCGTAAATTGTAAAATTGTAGACGGCTATCTTTCTCGTATAATAAAGTGCCATATTTTCTCCATGGGGTGTATTAAGCACTTTCTGCATGTCAAAACTGGCGCATATAACAGTTGAATCTACAGCATTAAGATTTTGATGAAATTGAAATCTTTTGTATGATTCGTCTTTCTCCTGTAAATGACTATTATATAAAGCCATATCTGCCGCATTTTTAACATCGTAAGTTTGGGTCATACATATTGTACATTTGTCTTTCTTTGGGATGTGAAAGGCAATATTATAATTCTCTCTTAGCCAGTTGGAAAAAACTTTGAAGAACATTGTTTTTACATTCCCATCGTCACTATATTTAGTGTAAATGCGGTAAAGATTTGAAATGTTTTTAAACTCACTTGGCAAATAAAGTCGAGTTGAATCTCTTCTGCAATAGTGTGACGGTACTAAAGGCAGTAATTTAATAAAAGTAATAACATTATTTATCACATTTTCAGATGTTCTGTTACGACCCCCATTGTTTATTCGGCCATCTGTTTTTGAAAATCCTTCACTTGCATTTTCTAATGTATACAATATGAACCTTTGTTTTACATCCAATGTGCTTAATAAAAACTTTTGACATACCTGTCTCCTGCCTTCTCCTTCGTTGATATAATACTCATAAGTGCAATTCCTCCTTGAAGAGTCACCTTTATCTGTAGTATGAGTCTTTACGTCTTTCTTGATTGCGCTTTTTGCGATCCAATCCCTCTGACGTTGAAGGCTCCCAAGACTCCAATAATAATTAAAAATCTGGAAACGTCTTTCCTCTGTTACGTCTCCACAGTTCCGTTTACATTTAGCCGTTACACAAGGATTCAATTTCATAGATTTAGGCGGCATAACACAGCCTTTTTCATTAGTATAAAACTTTCCTGAAGATCTTTTTTCTTTATTTTCTTTAACTATATTTTTTATTTTTAGGTTTTCTTTTCAGCTCACTATTAGTCGTTTGTTCTTCGGTTGTTAATATAAAATTCTTTTTTTCTTTTTTCTCTCCATTCCTCTTCTTCTTTTTCTTCTTGATGGTGAGTGATCTAGAATCATCAGATGCGTAATTCTTTTCGCTCCATGGTGAATTAGAATCTTCCGATGGAAACGCTTCATTTACCAATAAAGATTCAGCATCATCGTCATCAAAACAATCAAGGTAAGATTTATCAAACTCAATTTTTTTTACACCTATTATATTTGTAATTTTCTTTTTTATCACAGGCGCTCGTAACTTTTTGATCAGTAAAAATTTGATGATTATCTGCTTTATGTAGAACTTCAACAGCTTGGCAAACAGAATCATTATGAGAAACAGAATCATTATGAGTATCAACAGAATCAATAGCAACTGAAATGTTGTATGTTCCATGAGATGTACTTGCTGATTGGCTACTTATAATATATTCATCAATAGGATTTTCAATTGGTGTCAATGTATTCAAAGGTGGTGCAATTTTGTCTATAGTTTCTAAATTACACTCTGTGCCAATGATATCACTTTGCGTAAAAAGTTTCATATCAGAATTATTTATATTTATTTCTGCGTTACAGGGTAATAAAATATTATTATTTTGCAATATTTTATTTGTTTCGGATATATACGACTCGGGTTTTCGAAAGGTGGGAGTGAGGTTTTTGGCTTTATAATAATATTCATTTATGTCACCATCTTTTGGCTGCTCAGGACTTCGTGGTACTAGAATTTTTTCAGAAAACATAGTAGATGTTGCAGTTTTATGGTCAATTGCCTGTACCTTTACTCCATCTTTGTAAACGATTTCACTTATGAGATTTATTTTAAGTTTCTTTTTGGGTTGATCTTCAGCTATTTTAGGCTTCAGGTCTTCTTGCCACTGTCTTCGTTGGGCCATCTAGAAGTATAATTATTATGAAAAAGAATGAAATAATAACCTTAAAAAACAATAAGGAAAAGGGAAATATAAAATAATTTTACATTAACTGCCAAAGAAGATAATTATAACGGCAAAATGTAAAACAAACTGTGGAGATACAACAGAGTTTAAACCAAAATTGATGCACACCGAGGTACTAAGGAAATTACCACATGCTTGTTATACATACATTCAGAAAATGGATCAAAGACAACGTCAAGAAAATAAAGCCTTAGTCACTCTCACACTGATAATAGACCCAACCCGTGCCCAGCAGTGGGACGATAGAACGGTTGGAACACATTGGATGTAATACAAAGGTTTGTAGTTAATAGTAGAAAAGGCTCGTGAAGGATTTTGAAAATCAGATAATGAAAAAATCATGGTTAGTTAACAGAACATAATATATCCACAGATTCCTACTACTGCTTGTTACTCGTTTACCGAGTACGAATTCTGTACGTGAGTTGAAACTATTGTCGGCTAGGCGGGCGGTCTGAAGGGCATTATTATTTTATTAATATAATTCAAATTAGCCCAACCGGGATTCGAACCCGTTACATTCAACAGCACGCGGTTACATTTACTAACGAAGCGCTATGGAAGCAGTTGATTTTATTCGAACAGATGCAGCGGCAGTAATTATTTTTTGTACAAAGCAAATACATAATATTCACAGTGTACCCACAACTAACTTGTAGATACTTAAAATTATTTATTATTAGGTATGCTTTATAGGTTATAACAATGACTTTATAATCAACAACAAAACGAAAGGGTGAAAGTCAGAGATTAAATATTTAAGTAGGTAGTAATAATTACCTTGTACTCGTATATTATTGATAACGTCAATATTATCAGGCCTCCAATATATCTGGAATAGAAAAAAAAAACTCTTATTGATATACATTATGATGTGTCTTAAGTATGTTTATCATTTAACTCATTTAAAAACAAAAGGCTTAATTGTAAATAGTACTCACCAGTATTTCCAAATATCACATTAAACACGAAAATAGCTAAAATATTAAATCGTTTAAAATGGGATAAGTATATTTTTTTATAGAAAAATGCACTTTAAAATGGTGTAATTGTAGAAATTACGTAAATTGCTGAATGAGAACTCGGTAATATCTCAAATCGGCATATAAATCCCGAGCGGCAATTATGCTGTAACTAAATAAAATTTGTATTGTGATGCGCTGTGAAGGGCGTAACTCATTGCAAGTAATGCATCTCGGCCGAGGTATATGTCGTAATCTGTGAAGTATACGCAGCAATTTTGTTGTATGTATACTAAAATAATAAAATAGCGAATTTTTGTTCATTTACAACATATTTTCGTTTTGATTTTGAAATATTGAGGTAAAAATCAATGTCGTATCTAAATAAAAAATATTCGTAGAAAAATGAAACTGAGACAATCTAATGCGGTATTTTTTTCTGAATCGAATGACGTATAAAACTTATATTCACATTTTTTCGAGATACTACAAGATCGCTTTCCTGCGTCGTTATATAGAAGACGTCACGATGCGTTATTATACAGGCTGATTTCGTTGCGATAGCATGTCCTCTTCAGATGACGAAGATGCGCTTGCTTTGCTGCAACTCATTAATGTGCGAAGGCACAGAAGATATTGGATCCACCCCGTGTAGAAATTATCAGAACAGCATAGATATTTTAAAATAATGGAAAAATTACATGAATATCCTGATCGTTTTCGCACAGTGTATAAAATGTCAAAAGAATGTTTTTTTTTTGTAAATACATACATATCCCCCGTGGGGTGTCCGGGTAAGAATAGCACCCTCCCATCTCCTCCCGTTGGGTGTCCGTAAAAGGCGACTAAGGGAAAACAAGAAGACGGGCAGCAGCGTCTTTTTATTAGATTACCTACCCTATTCATCTAAGTACCTACCATCTATACTGCGATCCCCAAGCTGCCTACCAAGCGTGGGGATTATGGCAACCCCTCTTCTAAGGGAGAGGCCTTTGTTCAGCAGTGGACGTTCCGGCTGCTAATGATGATGATGTTGACATATTATACATAGAAAACACCCAAACGCGAAAGGCGTTGAAAGATAAGTATATCTGACAAGAAATATTTTGTTTTCTACTTTTTAGACTGCGATTTTATCCGTCGGGTTTTAGTTGTTAAAACTTTTTATTTTATTTTAATTTGTAGCGTGCGTGCTTGTATGTCTGTAGGTCTGCACCGACTTTTAATCCTATTTCACTCCATAATTTATCTTGTACATTTCTATTACAGTACTCCGGCTTGCTAAAGTCGTAAAGAGCCGGATATTGTTCGACAATTTCGCAGAACTATGGTATATTCTATATCATCACGCACTTTTTTTGCTGATAAATATTAGTAGTTCTATATAGCAAGCGACGTGCTTCTTGCGTTACACTTCAGTGTTGAGTGTAATTCAGAATACGTCTCCTTAGTACATTTTGTATGCCAAAGATTTGAAGCGGCATCGTGCCTACGCCGCACTGTGGACTGGATTCCGGCTTTCATAGACACCCGATGAGTAATCTCGAAAATGGTGACTTTTATGCCTGAATATGTTTCGGAAGACCACGTACATACTCCAAAATCATATCATTATAATACAGACTTACGAACGGCGTAGTGAGAATTTTTTATTTAAAAATTTGTATGGAGCTGACATAAAAAAATTAAATATCTCCGGTCTCGCACAATTGGCCCTAATTATTTTTCAGGGAGTCAATCCTTGAATTATTTGAAATTTTCATGTTTCGCACGAGAATGGCCAGAGGTGCGAAACCTTTTTTTAAAAATAATCAAATTTTATTTGTATTATTATAACAAAAGTTTATTTTTATTCTAGCTTGGCATCTATAACTAGCGCTATAAAACTATATGGATAATATGAGGATATAATTAAAATATATATTTGACAAATATTGAACATTAAAAAAAACCATTTTATGGCATCTATAATAATTATAACCTAAGTAATGAGCGCGATCACCATCTATACTTATAATAAAACTGTAACAGGTCCAATTCTGAATATTGAAGATATTTTGAAAATTATATTTAGAGGGCATTCTATAACCGATACTGAGGACGAAAATGATTTTTTTTATTTTTTGTCTGTCTGTCTGTCTGTATCACGGCTGAGCATCACGCCGAAACTACTGAATGGATTCAAATGAAACTTGATTTTAGATCTTACTACGAGGTAGGACATAGGATACTTTTTATCCCGTAATCTAGCACGGTTCTTTTGGGAGAGGGGATGAAAGTCAAAATGGGTACTTGGTTATACGCTTGGTCCGATTTTATCAATTTTTCTTTATAATATAATAAATATTAGTAAGGGAACACTCATAGAGAGTTGTTATCAAGGTTTTGTAATTGATCGGGTTAGGCAACGTCGGCTGGCCTTTTAGAAAAGTTCAGAGTCACACAACGAGCCATGGAGAGAGCTATGCTCGGAGTTTCTTTGCGCGACAGAATCCGAAATGTGGAGATTCGCCGAAGAACTAAGGTCACCGACATAGCTCTCAGAATCTGCAAGTTGAAGTGGCAATGGGCAGGCCACATCGCTCGAAGAACCGATAACCGTTGGGGAAGAAAGGTTCTCGAGTGGCGACCACGAACCGGAAGACGCAGCGTTGGCAGGCCTCCCACTAGGTGGACAGACGACATTGTGCGCGTCGCAGGTAACCGGTGGATGCAAATAGCCAATTGTCGTTCATTGTGGCGTTCTAAGGGGGAGGCCTATGTTCAGCAGTGGACGTCTTCCGGCTGATGATGATGATGATGATGATGAAGCAACGTTAGGTAAGGTCATTAAATAGATGGGTGACCGATTAACGCCATTTGAACTAAACGGGTCGGTGCTTCGGAGAGCATGTAAAAAGTGGGTCTCAGTTTTTAACCGACTATAAAAAAGGAGATTATGTGTTCGATGCGAATGTCTGTTAATAAAAGTTTAGTTAACGTAAATATAGCGCAGGCGGAGCTGCGTGGGTCGGCTAGTTAAGAAATAATTATGTCGAAAAACATGTCAAGCATCAATCATTAACGTCTTTAATAAATACTGGTAAATTTGCAAATAATTTACTAATTACATAAAAATATTTTATCTATAATGTTATTGTCTCGAAGAACCTATTAATTAATTACATTTGTTAACCTTAATGATCCCATTGTTATTTCAATATATATTTACTAATGTCGTTGAGGGTAGTTAGGAAATTACTTGCAATTAGAATGGATATTTATATACCGTCCCAGTTTCTCCAGACTCAGTTCGCTTTGACAATTACAAGTGAATACGTTTACCTAAATAAAATGGAGAGTATCGTTACAAAGTTACATTTATTCGTGATATTAAAAAGTGCGAATAAAATAACAGATTACCAATATTTGTTCGAATCAGTGTTATCGCGACTGGGCTGCAGTTTATCCGAAGAAGATTGTGTGACTTTTCGGGAATTTTGCCGAAAATTTGCTAGAGCAGTCGACAAACATTGGGGTTCAGCAAGTCGAAAAGCGGACATATTCCGAAAGAAATATGAAAGTTGGCTGCAAATATATTGACTGGCCAAGCTGCGTACTAAGCCAAATGCAGGGAGCTTCTTCAACTACAGTTCATGAAGCAGAGCCATCTACATCTACAGTTGGAACTATGACCAAAAGGAAGCATCCTCGGAAACCATTTGAGGATTTAGGAACGAAGCAAAAAAAAAGAAGAAGTGGTAATTTGGACGGTGAATGCAGTAAAGTGGTTTTTGCAGCTGTATCAAAATTAAAGGCGGATTCTTCGGCCAGAATTACTCTGCAAAGTCTACTTGACATTACAGTCAAAAGAATACTACAATCTTTACCTGATGCTTTAAAAGAAAAAGAAATGATTCTGTTATATAAATGGGGTTGTGATGGTGCATCGAGCCAGAGTAGATATAAGCAAAAGTTAGATAGATATCTCTAGTACCCATGAAAATTATGTGTAAAGACAAGACAGTTTGGGAAAACCCAAAACCTTCTTCACCAGCATTTTGTCGCCCTGTGCCTTTCCAATTTGTAAAAGAAAGTGAATCAGTGGTAAAGGCCGAAGTAACTAGAATGAAAGAGGAAATGTCAGCTCTTCGTCCAACTAAATACAATAACAATAAGGTAAGCCATGAGCTTCTGATGACAATGGTTGATGCTAAGATTTGCACTTACCTTTCAGAAGCTAAATCCAATGCTGCATGCTACATTTGTTTAGCGAAACCGACCGAGATGAACAACTTGGAAGCTGTGGAAAAAAGAGTAACATCACCTGAAATGTTGGAGTTCGAATTATCTTCGTTGCATGCATGCATAAATGTGATGGAATGCCTTTTACATATATCATACAGACTTGACATCAAAAAATGGTCTGTAAGAGGAATAGAAGATAAAACTGTAAAAGATGCAAAAAAGAAGTTAGTTCAAGATCGTTTTAAAACTGAACTCGGCTTACTCATTGATATAGTGAAACAAGGTCATGGTACTACCAATGACGGTAATACAGCGAGAAGATTCTTTGAAGATCCAGTGAAAACTGCTGATATAACAGGACTCGATGCGGAACTGATTTACAGGTTTGGTGTTATTTTGCAAGTGGTAACTTCCGGTGAACATGTGGATACTGTTAAATTCAAAGATTATGCATACAAAACTGCTGAGAGGTACGTGTCCTTGTATAATTGGACCTACTTACGCAAAATGGAATCAACCCACACAATGACAGTTTTGAGATAAAGCCGTTTTTATTAAAATCTTGGGTACAATAAAATTGTTTGTTATTTTGAATAAAGTTTATTTAAAATATTGTACAAAATAATTTGTTCTACATATACAAATATAATACAGATGAAAATCATTACCATATTAAATAATAATGCTAAAAAAAACTCATTGGTTCCTTTTAGCAAAATTATCTGTGTGTGGGTTGGTTCTTTGTTAATATATCACCATGCACTAAATATATAGTAAAAATTGAAAAACATCATTATTTCTTTTAAATATTTTACTGTCAAATAAAATTAAATCATAGTCAAAAAATTATTACTTAATCTAAATCTACTTCAAAATCAGGTTGACCCGAAAATCCTTCAAGATCGTCTTCGATATCAGTATTTCCGACAAGCTTCACATAAAAATCGTGAGAGTCTTGAGGAATCAGGTGTAACATGCTTTTTAAATCACTTAACTTAGCGTCAGAGACAGGTTTCCCTGTTGGCCAAAGTGGTTCCATTATCTCTTTCGTTAAAAAATATTGTCTGCCTCGAACATTTTTTTTTATATCCACTACCTTATAATCTTCATTCAAATTAGTTTTCATGTAAATTGCAAACATGTCATCCTTTTTAATCATAATTTCTTTAGTATTGAGCCATGAAACTTTCTCTCCATCTATCGTTTTCTTTCTATTGATAATATTCTTTTCTAACTTCAAAGATGACAAGAAATCTTCATTTTTCATCCTATGCACATGCATTGGTTTAGTTTTTTTACAAGTTTTCATAACCTGAATGTAATCATCCGGTGTATAGAGTCTCTGTTGACGTTTTAGGGCACATTCTATCTTCCCAAAATCTGTATCATTTGGGAGGAAGCTATGCCCCGATTCAAGGAATCTTATATTGATTTGGTCTAATGTTGGATGTTCATTTAAGATGGCTTTAAGCATTAATATTAATTTTATGTTGCGGTTCTGGCCACCACAAGAATCGCTCCATAAAATTAAATGTTTCACGTTGGCATCAAGTCTTTCTGTGATATGTTTAATGAGACAAGAACCCACCTCTTGAGAACCTCTGCCAGCCTCTCCTTCTACCCACACGTTGCAGTGAGCTTCATCTTTGCTTCCAGTATGTATACCTAAATTGTATACCCAGAGTTGTCTTTTGTAAAAGACGATATTAGTGGGTATGCGCGGTAAAGGTAACGTTTTTTCGAGATCAAAAGTCAGAGTTTCGACAGAGGGATCATCTTTAGCAAGCTTCATGTCAGTTCTTAATTGGTTTTGTAGAGCTTTGGCGATTTCTTGATGCGCTATCCGTTTCTGTTCAATGTCGGCTCTATTTTCTTCTGACGACACATGCAGTATTTGACTTTGATAAAAGTCACACTTATTACATGTATCTTTTTTAAGAGACTTTGTGTGCAGGTTAAATTTCGTATAAAATAATTTGTTAACTTTTGCAGCAGACAATATTTTTACGCCTGCGGTTTTCGCTTCATCGCTGTATAATTCATATATTTTTGATAAGGTCATATCTGCTCTCAAAAACTTAGCCCCTTCGGTTTTTTCTCGGCGATAGTGGGATATATATGTCGGCAACCTTTTAATAAAGTTTATTACGAACTCCTCGCTTTCAAGAGATACTCTATTGCACCCGCCATGCACACCACGATTATCTGTAATGCAACTGTCTGATCGCATCTTACAAAGCGACGTATTTATTCTTTTTGCCGACGTTTGTAATGTTCTGAGAAACATATCTCTACAAACTGATACACCATCAAGAAAATATTGGCGTGAGTAAGCCTTTTTCTTTGAAACTTTGGTTTTATTATCAGTTGCAACGTAATGACGCTTCACAGGTTGTTCCTTTACTGAAGCAGTTAAAAACATGTTTTGGGCATTATAAGATCCTAGAGAATAAAACTTTTTAAATTGAACCAATCTCTTTTCTATTGGTAAATTTTCATGGCATATTTTTTGGCAACTGCATTGAAAGTCAATAAATTTCTTCGGACTGACAATTCTTTTCCTAGAGTTGACGTAAGACATGTTTGTGTACTTCCGTTTTTTCCTTTCTTCTCGCGATAGTCCACCATATTTTGGTTTTCTTCCTTTTTTTGGTCTTCCTATGAGCTGTCTTTCAATCAGTAATGAGTCGGTTTCGTGAACAGTAACAGCTTCTATGCGTGACCTATCATTATTCGTACTAACATTGTCAGATATTATAGCAGTTTCTAAAACAGAAATCATTTCATCATCGTCCTGACCAATTTTCTGTTGAACACTAGGGGAATCTAAATTTAGTGAGTCCGGTTGATGACTAGCAATCTCGTTTATTGGGTTACACATTTGGTGGATTTCAGCTTGTGCAGTACCAGATATTAAAGAAATTGAATCATTTGAGCTGTCATCACTCGAACTATAATCCACATCAGAGTAGTTAGGATCTTTTACCGAATCATCGCTATCAATAAATACAGGAGCTTCTCCACTTCTCAAGCTTGCGATTATTGACGTATCACCTTCAGTGTTCAAATTATCTATTGAATCAGCTAAAATATGAAACATCGATGCCGTTTCCGGAGACATGAGAGGAAGCGGTGAAACACTTTTTTCAGCAAAAGTCTCAGCGAGCGATTTGGGGACTTGAAAAGCATTATTAAAATTTTCAGCAATGGCTGGGCGAGGGGTTAGCGGTGAGTATGGAGGTGGTTCTATGCTTTGTACAGCAGTCTCAATATCATCATTAGGTACAGCTCCATCACCCGCGTTGCAAGCCGAGAGTTCATGCGAATTAATAACCACAACGTCCGTACTATTTATTTTTAATCTTCTTCGCTTACCCAGTAAATCTAGAATGATAACCCTCTGTTAAGTTAAAAATAAACAACACTTAAAAAGCATTAATAACATTCAGAAAAAAAAACATAAAAAATACCTGAAGAAAACTGGATTGGACTGCTTGGCCCAGAGTTATCATAAGCATCTGAAAAATGGAATAATATGATATTAAGCAAAGTGAGGAACTACTTACAATGTACAAACATTATATTATTATGTCCAGATATAAATACAACTAACTTGAACCCTCACAACCCGGGTTATTTAAGCATTACTTAGCATTATAATCATGCAACAACACACTGAAGAAATAACCAAGTAAAAAGTTTCATTATGAAACAACAAAAACTTTTTATAACCTCAAAATTATTTACATTAGTACTTACCTTTATCGTCGTTGTCTTTATCATCTGAATGATTGAGGCAACTAGAAATCATAGTTTGTATCCTAGTACTCACTCTCTTCATTTTTGGAAACAGTGGGTACATTAATTTAGAAATTACACAAAGAACCGTATTACCGGACGTTTTTATTAGTTGACAGTGTTGTCATTGTCTATTTTACTTTCATTTTACTACTATTCAGTGTAGCAATGTTGCCATATTCTTACTAAAAACATACAAATCACTATCTAAGGAAAAACGGGGTTGTACTTAGAAAAACTAGTGAATTACAAAGGGATCACTGACTTGGATAAATAATATCATCGTGAATTGTTTTATGCAACACAGATTCAAATAACATGACTTCTTAGATGTTATAAAAATAATTATAGCAACAAGGAATCAAGCCATCTGAGTCTTTGTAAAAATATAAAATTTTGCCAATTTTAATATGCAAACAAGAATCAACCCGCATGGTTCTACAGAATTGATAAAAATAAATGTTTTACTAGGGACCATGTGGTATGGGTCATTATAAAAAAAACGATTTCAAAGTTTTTTTTAGATCTTGGGGTTACCATGAGGTATGAATCTTGTTAGTTTATTGAACAACTGCTGATATGTGGATTGATAACTTTGTCACATTAATGTTTTATTCTACCAAAATTGACAAATCATTTTGATCTTTATAGGGTCGATAGAAGATGCTTTTTTGAAGCTTTCTGTATACTTATCTCGATTTTGGCATGTGTGTGGATTGGTTCCTTTTTGCGTAAGTAGGTCCAATTGGTACTACATGTCTGCAACCGTGCACAAACTGCTACTTCATGGAGCTGACATCATTGCTTGTTATTCGATTGTACCAATTGGGAACCTTTCTGAAGAGGCTTCGGAAGCCCGCAACAAGGATTTCCGAAGATTCAGAGAACACAATTCCCGTAAGAAGAGTAGAGTGAGTTCCAATGAAAACATTTTTAATTTTCTTCTTTCTTCGGATCCACTTATTTCATCGATTAGACCAACTTTTGATATGAAGAAGAAGAAAACTTTCTTTAGTGAAGCTCTTGATCTACTTAAGCTTCAAGAACCCGAGTTTGAATTTAGAGACATTGATCAGTTAGACTCTGACTCTGAAATAGACTCTAACTCTGATTCGGACTGTGACACTGATTCGGACTCTGAATGATTTATGATAGTAATTATTACAATAATTGTATGTTAAAATATATGAATATTTATATTTTTTAAGATTTAAGATTGCTATTTCTTTGTTTTTTTTTATTGTTTCCAAATCAATTATGGGGTGTATTTAACTTTGATGATGTTTATTTTTGTATTTTGTTTATTATTGTAAAATATATGCATTATATTTCTTGATGGAGTTTGAGATTGAGTTTACAACTAGTTATGTAAATAAATTTTAATAATTGTCACTAAAATATGTTTCTATTACATTCTGATACATTTTTGTGTTTGTAATTATTTTTCTGGCGCTAAATATACTTGCCAAGCTGGAATAAAGATAAACTTTTGATAAAAATAGAAAAAAATATTTAGGTTATTTTTAAAAAAATGTTTCGCACCTCTGGCCATTCTATGCAATATGTCAAAATATGTCAAATAATTCTAGGATTGACTCCCTGAAAAATAATTAGGGCCAATTGTGCGAGACCGGAGATATTTAATTTTTTTATGTCTGCTCCATACTAAATTTTAAATAAAAAATTATAAGTCTGTACTTACGAACGGCTTAATGAGAATTTTTTATTTAAAAATTTGTATGGAGCTGACATAAAAAAATTAGATTAGAAGACCTTATGTAATGACTTACTTTACTAGCCGTTAAATAATTTTCTGCGCTTATAATTACAGTAGCCTCGTAAAGAGGCTTCAGCATTTCACAAAATTGCTCTAAGTAGAGGTGGGTCGGTCCGGACCGTAATAGTTCTCGGAACGATGTCCGCAACGGGAACGACATCGTTCCAATCTACGGTATAGTCTGAAGTCGGTCCGCATGTCCTTATCGGTGCGGGATCGAGCTAAGCTTTCGGTCCGACCGATCTCACCGCACCGTAGACAGACATATAATTCTTACATTGCACCGACCGACTGTCGCCTCCCGAAGTGTTCCGAACCTACCCGAGAGAGCTTTCTGCCCGAACTCTGTGTGTGAGTGTCGCTAATGAATAATGTATACTTACTAATAATGCTACTTGTGTTATAGTATTTCAGGTCGACTTTTGAAGGTGACAAAATATCGCATAAACTAGGAAAGTAAAGTAGGAAATGAATTATTATTTTATTTTTTCGAGGGCCTTTTTCTTTTTTACGCTATTACACTGCGTAATGAGATTTATGCGCTGAGCATAAGATTGATAATTGATATAAAAATAAAACAAATATTCAGCTTTGACTCTTAACCCTGACACCTGCCTGCCCGTTTAACCCATTTCTTTCCCAATATTTTTTTGCAAAGTTAAATTACGTAATTTCATTTCACTTCGTTGTGTTGTGTCACATACTTAGTACGTTCGAGATTTGCTTATCAAGTAAGTATATCAATAAAATGGCATCCCGTAAGAAAACCAGTGTTCTGTGGAATCATTTTGTGGAAGAAGAATCTAAAAAAGGAAAATGTAATTATTGTTCCGATTTAATTTCATTTACCTCCGGCAGCTTAGGTAATTTGACCAGGCATTTAAAACGAAAACATCCTGGCATTTCTACTGCGCCAGATGAGCGCCAAATACACGGTCAAAATTTTGCTGAGTCCGCAAATATTTGTTCAACTGTTCCGATATTACCGTCAACATCGTCGGCTGCAACTGACGTCGTCGTCCGAACGTCGAACGTCCAGCCAAAAATAGATTTTTTCACCCAAAGGCCCTTGCCACCAAACAAAACGTGTAAAATAGACGAACAGTTAATCATAATGATCGTGAAAGAATATCATCCCTTAAACCTGGTCAATGACGTAGAGTTTAAGAAGTTTGTAGAAATGCTGAACCCAACCTACAATTTACCAACAAGAGAGACGCTGTCTGAAAGCCTTCTGCCGCAATATTACTTACGTCTAAAGGAAAAAGTAAAACACGAACTTTCAAAAGCGGTCGCTGTGTGTGTTACCACTGACGGTTGGACCTCGGACAATAACGAGAGCTTTATTGCAATCACCGCACATTATATCAATAAGGATTCGGGAAAATTGTGCGCAAATTTGCTCGGCTGCATACAATATGATGCAAGTTACACGGCAGTCAATCTTTGCCAGTTCCTAAAAGACGAACTGAAAGAGTGGCAGCTCGAAAATAAAGTGGGAGTAATAGTGAGCGACAACGCCCCGAACATACTTGCCGCGGTTCAATTAGGAGATTGGCGGTTGGCTGTTTCGCTCATAGTCTTAATCTCGTTGTCCAAGCTGGTATTGAGACAATATCACACACTCTAAACAAAATAAAGAGAGTGGTTGGGTATTTTCTGTAATGTATTGATAGTTTTACAAAACAATAGCAGGTAGATTAAGCCGTTCCTTGAATCAGTCGAATATACGCTGCTTACGAACACACGTATTTTACTTGAGCTCCTCTCGCCCAATTGGAAATAGTACCTATATAATATTAGCGATCGAGGATATTATTAACAGTTATTTATTTTACGCAAGAAACAAGATGTCTATTGGTAAAATCGGGGAATTTAACCTAAGGACGGGTGATTGGTCGCGGTACATTGAACGCCTGGAAATGTATTTTAAAGTGAACGAAGTTGAAGAAATCACTCTGGCTGCCGACACTTATAACAGCGATAGGCGAGGAAGCATACGACTTATTAAGCAGTTTGTCCAGTCCTGTTACACCGGCCAAGAAAACTTATGAAGAGGTGATTAAGATAATGCAAGATCATTTGCAACCGAAGCCGTCGATAATGGCGGAACGGTATCGCTTTCGACAAAGGAGACAGGCCAATTCGGAATCTATTGCACAATATGTCAGTGAATTAAAAAGGCTATCGAGGCATTGCGATTTTGGATGTAACCTCGAGGAAAATTTGCGAGATCAATTGGTGTGTGGGGTGCATAGTGAAGTAATTCGTCAGAGATTGTTCGCAGAAGACGATTTGAAATATTCGGCGGCGGTTAAGTTGGCGAGTTTGTTGGAGGCAGCGGAGCGTGACGCGGCAGTGGTCGACCCGGGGGCGTTGCCAGTGGGCACCTCCGTGGCGTCGTCGGAAGCTGTGCATGCAGTGAGAGGGCTCAATAACCGCGGAGAGCGTAGAGAATACCCGGGAATCTGTACGGTATGCGGCCGACGCGGCCACAGCGGGGAGAAGTGCCGTTATAAAAAGTTTACATGCAATAAATGTAAACAAGTGGGCCATTTAAGACGTATGTGTGCACGGGCCGAGGTGAGCACGATAAAACGCCGCGGTCGGGATCTCAATCATGTCGATGCAGCCACGGTAGAGCGCAGCAGTGAAGGTTCTACTTCAGACGAGCTGGAGGAGGACTTGCATCGGCTCAGCTTAAGTGGATATAAACCAGTAAGTGTCACGTTACGGGTAGACGAGAAGGCTCTTGATATGGAGATAGATACGGGGTCGGCAGTATCGTGTATTAGTAAAATGACGTATGATAAATATTTTGGATCCAGACCTATCGAAAAATACAATTTAATATTTAAATTTTACGATGGCAGAGCAATTAAACCCCTCGGATTTATCAGGCCGACGGTGAAATATGGGGATACGGAGAATGTTTTGGAATTGTTTGTTATAGAAGGCGGTACAACCTCTCTGTTAGGCCGGCTGTGTCCAATTACGATATTTAAGTTAGACACAAATAGATGGCGTTAGGTTAGTTTTATATCACGCAATGGTTTTGTTTTTCAATTTGTATATATGTGGTGGAATTTTTGTGCTTGCCAACATCCGCAGCATAGCACTGGTCAATAAACCAGTTGTTACTGCAAAAGAGGTTTCATTTCTGGGGAAACCTAAGGGGGATCTTCCGAACATGGTCCTTCAAGAGTCGGCTACTGAGACCAGTAGTCAGTAAGTGCTCGGGAGCTCTCGCGTCTTCGAGGGTGGCTGCTGGAGAGCCGCCTGCAGCTGAAGGAAGGAGCTGCCAGGAGACCAGGGGCGAGGCAGCGGCTGGAGGAGGAGTAAGGAAGCAGTCGGGAGCGGAGCGGTACCAACTCATCCGACCAGGACGTGAGTGACGTAGTGAGTGTGTGTGTGGACCAAAATCGTGAGTACAGTCATCGTCATAATTATCAGTGACTTAGAAAATTAATCCTCGAAATTGGACTTGTGAAATTTTCGAGGATTAATTTAAGACTTAGAAAAATAATCAGAAAAGTGAAGTGACGGGGAATCCAGGCCCAATTTTACAAAAAATAATAAATTTAAACACTTAGAAAAAATTTGAAGATTTTTGGACTTAGAAAAAATGTGTTGTTTTTATCTTTGAAAATTTGTGTTCTTTATTTGAACTTAAACATTTTGTTTGTCAAGAACTTAAAAAAAATTGAACTTTAATTTAATTTTGGATTGTTATTGTGTCAAGATGGAAACATATTTTAAAATTCAAATAGATTCCAATGCAGCGATGTCGCGTGCTAGGTCAAACTTCAAGAAGTCACCGAAAGATCGAATTACTAAAGCTTATATAGAAGTTAGAATGGATAATTTGGAGAGTCATTGCAGTTTATTTAAAGATATTCATCGTAAAATATTAACAAAAATTAAAGATAGTGACTATTGTATATCTGAATATTATACTACTGACTTATATGAAGTAATTGAAGATCTTTATATGGATTCTAAAACCGAATTAAGAGAGATTTTGGATGAACTTACAACAGGGACAAATGTTACTCTTGTTCATTCAAAAGAAAAGTCTTTTTCTATTAAGTTACCCAAAATTACATTACCTAGATTCTCTGGGCAATATTCCGAATGGATTGTATTTAGAGATTTGTTCTTGTCTTTGATCCATAATAATGAGACACTGGACAATGTTCAGCGACTTCACTATCTGAAAAGTCATTTATCAGGTGAACCGGAACAGCTTTTAAGAAATATGTCTATTAGTAGTGATAATTACAAACAATAGTATAAAAAATAAATTACACCTACTTGAAGCCTTGACACAAGAACACAAAATTACGGCCCTATGTATTGTGGAGACCTGGATTACTAGTGCAAAGTTAGAATTACTGACTTTACAAGGCTATACTTTGGCAAGCGTTTTCTACCGATCAAATCACCAAGGAGGAGGCGTCTGTATATTATTAAAAGATGAATTTGAATATATTCAGTGTGATGATATTGAGTCACTGTCAATAGAGTTTATAATAGAAATATGTGCGATTGAAGTGCCTTTTTTAAGTATTTTACTAATTGTTATTTATTGGCCAAATAATACGAGAGAGGTAGAAGTTTTTAACACACAAGTAGGAAAACTATTAGAGTTAATAAAAACAAAGTACTCAAAGAAAAATGTAATTATTGGGGGAGATTTAAATGTTGACTTTTTAAGGAAAACAAATCAAGCAAGGAATTTAATACAACTTTTTAAAAGTTCAAATTTTTTACAAAATGTTAAGGAGCCTACTAGAATACATAAAGATAGTTCAGCTTGCCTAGATGTAGTTTTTACAAATTTTGATACCAATAAATTCACTATTGACGTTGTAGCCTAGTCGGCGAGCAAGAGTTATTTAATAAAAACACTAAATAGGACTACACAAATTTATTACAATAAAATTAAAATATAACAATAAAAGAATATAGGGGGATTCGTTATTTGGTTATAGCTTGTTCGATTCTACAAATGGTTGGTAACTCAACTAAACAGTTGGAGGGCGCGAGAACGGCGAGCCCTCGGACGATGTCTTCGGCTGGCTGAAGCCTGGAGTCCTCGCAGGGAGGAACCGGACTATCGTCCCGGTCGCAGTAGCCGGGCGTAGACCCGGAAACGGAGAAACTGATCAACCTTGATCAGCTCGGCGAGACCTCAACTCGGAGGTGGCAACCCTCTAACCAGAGGAAGATTCTTGCCGTAGCAGTAAAACCCTGGAACGCCAGATATGCGTCCCTGTAGTCGCCGCTCCCTTACCGCGACCCTCTCCCGACCAACCTCAGTTGGTGGAAGTTGGCGCAAAAGAGCGACGATTACAAGAAGGTAAAACACACATAAAAGGCCAGGAGAATATAGATTCTCCTGGTATAAAAAGACTAAAACCTAACAGGTAGGAGATGCCTATTTAAAACAAGAAAGAATTTACACAGTTATTAACCTACATTCTTATAACTAAGTACAACTTACCAGTTAATACTGGGTATGTTCACTGAATTTATTTATTAATACAGATTCTGATAAAAATAACTTATATGGAATAAACTATTCTTCACGATTCCAACTCAACTGTGGAACGTGTGTTCCAGGCAAAGACTATTTGATGTGTGTGAGACCTATGCGCTGCATTAAAAATATCGAGTTACAAAAGAAGGGATGGAAAGGTCTAGAAGACTCCGCCCACATTCTGCCTAGCAACTCGATTTCCTTTGTCTCTCGTTGAGACACTATTTTATTTGCAGGTATTAAAAGAAATGATGGCACAAGCGAGCGGCTATACCACGCCCCTTAATAACTAAATACCTTCCTACGTGAAAATTGTAAAAGAACAAAGAAATATATAAAAGTTTTATTCTTTTGGTGAAAAGAATAGCAGAGAAGCTTGCTGCAGCTTCCATCAACCCCAAGCTACCATATTATATAAACTATCTAACGAATTTATAGCGAATCTAAAAGATATGGAAACTACTCCACTAAACGCCTGACCTAGTTATCTGAGCACAATGTCTTGTACCCTTGTTTTATTAAAACGAAATAGGAACTATAATATATTTCTTAATAAGTCTGTTTTTCGTAATTATTTGTTATAATATAGTGAAAAACAATGTAGCTATGCTACAACGTAAAAGAATATGGTCTGAGTGATCATAAAGGTATCCTCATTCACTTATTACAGCCGGGTCCTTGCTGTACGGATTCATACTATATAAAGAAGAGAATCTTTAGTCAAAATAACTTAAATACATTTAAAAGTAAATTGTCTTCCATAGATTGGTCAACAGTAATCAAAAATGATAAATCTATAAATGAAAATTACACGGCGTTTCATAAAAAATTAACAGAAATACTAAGTTTGACAATTCCATTTAAAAAAATTAAAATTAATAATAATAATAAACCATGGTTTACTAGTGGCATAAAAAAAGCCTGTAAAAATAAAAGATTTCTTAAATTATTGGCATCATATTGTGATATACCAACACTTAATAACTATTACAAAAAATATGAAAAAACTTTAAAAAAAGTGGTAATAGCATCAAAAAAATTGCAGTATATAAAAAAAATGAGTAAGTCTAAAAATAAAACAAAATCTATGTGGCAAATAATAAAAGAACGAACTAATAAAATTAAAAAGTATAATAGACATAATATTACATTAAAAATAAATAATAGTAGTATAAGTGATCCTTTCCAGGTAGCAAACACTTTTAATAATTATTTTTTATCAGTGGGTGCCATTAAAGGATTGAATGCAGAACCACCTGGTCGACCTGTAATCTCTCAAATAAATAATACAATGTATCTAAGCCCAGTAACTTTCGTAGGAGTACGCAGAATAATTAAGGAGCTAAAAACAAAACTAGCTACGGTTTTGATGAATTTCCGCCTTACTAAGCACTGAATAAAAACACTTATTAAGCACTGTTGTGAAGAGCTAGTGATGCCTTTAACATATCTCTTAAATCAATCGTTTCTAGAAGCCACTTTTCCTACACTACTAAAAAAATCAATAGTAAAACCTCTACCAAAAATAAAATCAACAAATGATGTAAAACAGTTTCGGCCCGTTTCACTGTTATCGACTTTTGCAAAAATATTTGAATCAGCTATGTGCAAACAATTAAATAGTTTCTGCGAAAAATATAACATTTACGATAATAGTCAACACGGTTTTAGAAAAAAGCGGTCAACAATCACAGCTTTGTTTGAGTACACACGTGAAATACTAAATATTATCGATAAACATAAGTACGCAATAGGCATTATGCTAGATATGAGTAAGGCATATGATAGAGTTTCCCATAAATTACTTTTAAAAAAGCTATACGGTATAGGAGTACGAGGTCAGGCATATGAATGGTTTATATCTTATTTACAAAAACGCCAGCAATGTGTGGAAATTGAATATTTTGATAGTAATACAAACACTTTAAATATAATTAGATCACAAGAACAAATATCTGAAAATTCCATACCACAAGGAAGTGTCCTAGGCTGTATCCTTTTCTTAATTTATATCAATGATTTGCCTAAGATAATGGATTACAAAAAAAATCTCTATGCAGACGATATTACATTGGTTATCCCATGTAGAAATTCTGACGACTTAAGTGATCAAGTAAATAACACACTTAACTCAACAGGAAAATGGTTAGAAGACCATAACCTAATGTTGAATTTAGCTAAAACTAAAATGATGCAGTATAAACCTCGTCAAAAATCACCGCTGACGGCAAACATTTCTTTTAAAAATGGAATTCTAAAATTTGTAGATAGCAGTACACTGTTAGGTATCGAGTTCGACAGTAATTTGTCCTGGAAACAACATATAGATAAAGTAGCTGGCAAACTGTCTAGGTTTACATACGCTTTATATGAATTAAAGAAATCTACAGATTTAAAAACCTCTATTAGTGCCTATTATGCGTACGCCCATGCGTGGTTGAGTTACGGCTTAATATTATGGGGAAATGGAACAGATGCTCAGAAACTTTTTATACTGCAAAAGAGATGTATAAGAATATTAGTAAATATAAAAGATATTGAAAGCTGCAGAGTACATTTTAAAAATTTAAAAATTTTTACACTAACCTCAATGTATATACTAGAAATATGTAAATTTGTAAAACAAAATAAGAACTTGTACCCACAAGCCAAAAAATTTTACTCCAGACCCCGTAATCTACGAAATAAAGACAAGCTAGCTCTCCCGTTTACTAGGTTAAACATGGTAAGTTCAGGTGCTTACCATGAATCAATAAAAATTTATAATAAACTTCCGCCTTCAATCGCAAATATAGAAAAATTATCAGAATTTAGAAATGTTTTAAAAGATTTTTTAATTAATAATTGTTTTTACACTATAAAAGAATATTTTCAGCATTGTTAAAGTAATATAACGTAGTTTGTGTCTTATAGTAGACGTATAGTTTATAAGAAGTTGCTGTGCCCTTACAGGGTTTATGTATGGATCAAACAATCATTATAACAACTTATGTACCTACATAAAGCAATAAATGAATATGAATATGAAATGTTGGGAACAGTTAATTAATCGTTATAATAACAAAAAATATATGGCAAATTGTATTCTTAAACGGTTTTTAAGTCAGAAAAATATAACTGTCGAAACTTCATCAAGTCTAAAGGAGCTATTAGACATTAGCAATGATTGTTTGCTGTCATTAAAGAATTTAGGAATTAATACTGATTCCTGGGACATAATTGTCATTCATATACTTTGTTTAAAACTTGATTCTAAATCTCGAAAGTTGTGGGAAGCTAACATTTGTGAAAGTTTAGAAGAATTACCCACATTTGATCAGTTTAAGAAGTTTTTAGAGCAAAGATTTAGGTCACTGGAATTTTTAGATAAGTCGAATAAGGGTAACTCAACCAAAAATGTTACTATTAAAACCCTACACACTACTACTTTGTCATGTGAGTTTTGCAATGGTAACCATAAACTTATTAACTGTAAGAAGTTTGGTCAAGAAGATGTTAACTCACGCCGTAATTTCGTCCAAACAAATGGATTTTGCTTTAATTGTTTGGGGTCGGGTCATGCGGTATTTGTATGTCGAGTAGCTGTAAATTCTGTAACAGGAAACACCATACCCTATTACATTCTAAAGAGTTTTTTGTTTCAAAGTCAACTGACCAGAAACCTGACAAAATTTGTCAATCAGTTGATGATAATCAAGTAGCGTCTACATCTCGAGATGATTCCCTTAATACTGTAACCAGTTGTGCGGCAATCGCTAGTAGTCAAGATTTATTGCCCACAGCTTTAGTGAAGGTTAAATCGCGGTCGAGTACAGAGGTAACTCTCCGTGCATTACTCGATCAATGTTCTCAGGCTTCGTATATAACGGAGTCCTCGGTCCAACTATTGGGACTTAGGAAGTACGCAAACTTTAACAAGTCGCTTAGACTAGGAGAGAATGAGGAGTCTGCATTGACCTCTAAGTATGTAGTTTTTGTAAGAATTCAGTCAATGTATAACCCTGATTTTGTAGTCTCCGTCAAAGCACACGTTCAGAAAAGACTAACATCTTTTCTAACATCAAGGAAAATTGAATTTCCTTTATGGTCAGAGTTGAGTAAGTATAGTTTAAGTGATCCTTCCTGGAACCAACCAGGCAGGATTGATTTACTGTTAAGTTCCTCAGTGTATAGTAAGATTCTCAAGCAGGGACTTAGCAAATGTCCGTCGGAATCCTTAATAGCGCAGGATACCGAGCTGGGGTGCATTTTGTCGGGTGAAGTTCCCATAGATAAAGGTCCACTGGAGTATTGCCAAAATTATTGCATATGCGAAGAAGATAATAATCTACTAAAAAGGTTTTGGGAATTGGAAGAACCACCCATTCTAAAAAAGTATCTTACCTTAGAAGAAGAGGCCTGTGAGGAGTTTTTTACGAAGACAACTCGCAGAGATTCTTCGGGTCGTTATATTGTTAAATTACCTTTTAAAACTGCTACTCCCACCTGTGTAGAAGTTGATTCTAAAACTATTGCCCTGCGCAGATTTTTTTGTTTAGAGAAAAGATTGGCAAAGAAAGTTAAGTTAAAGAAGCAATACGCAGAAGTAATAAATGAATACATAAGTCTGGGTCATATGGAAGTTGTACCACCAGATGAAGTTAATAAATCAAATGTAGTTTACTTACCTCATCACGCGGTTGTGAAAGAGGACAGAACCACAACAAAAGTAAGAGTTGTATTTGACGCGTTCTGTTTAGGAACAAATGGAGTATCTTTGAACAGTGATCTTATGGTAGGACCCACCCTACAAGCCGATCTACGTCACATAATAATGAAGTGGAGGTTACATCCTATTTGTATAGTCTCTGATATTGTTAAGATGTATCGTCAGATCTTAGTGTCTGAAGATGACATAGACTATCAAAGGTTGTTATGGCGGCAAAACAGTGACGACGAGATACAGCATCTAAGACATTTAAGAGTAACGTTTGGAATGGCAGCGTCTCCATTTTTAGCTGTCAGGACTCTGCACCAGGTTGCTAAAGATGAAGGTGAAAAGTTTCCAATCGCTGCGGAAAAAGTTTTACATGACTTTTATATGGATGACTGTATGACTGGGTGTCAAACGGTGGGGGAAGGTATAGAGATATATAATACACTACACACTGCACTACACTACTAAAACTAGGAGGGTTTGAACTACAAAAATGGAAAAGCAACAGCGAAGAATTATTGAAGCATATAAATAAAGCAAGCGTAGAAGAAACCATAGAAGAAAACTTAAAACTAAAAACTGATAAGGTTATGAAAATTCTAGGACTTACCTGGAATAAAGAAGCTGATGAGTTTATGTACACGGTGAAGCTGCCACCGTCGAAGAAACCTGAAACTAAAAGAAGTGTTATATCTCACATATCGATGTTGTATGATCCCTTAGGTTGGTTCGCACCTGTAATCATAAAGGCAAAGATTTTCATACAGAGGATATGGTTAACAGGTATTAATTGGGATGACGAGCTACCACCATTATTGTTACAAGAATGGAGTACTTACTATAAGGAACTCGATGAATTAATTCAATTTCGAATTCCCCGGTGGCTGCGGACAAATATTAACTGTAACATAGAAATTCATGGATTCTGCGACGCTTCGAACGAAGCATATGCTGCAGTAATCTATGTTCGTGTTATTGATCTTGATAAGTCAATACATGTTAGGTTAATGACAGCGAAAACCAAAGTTTCACCCATAAAACAAGTCTCAATTCCTCGTCTTGAGTTGTGCGGGGCTGTTTTGCTGGCTAAATTGTTGCGAGAAGTGGCGGAAGTATTGAACATTTCTAAAGAACAAATTCACGCGTGGACAGATTCCACTGTTGTCTTAGCTTGGCTTAGTAAACATCCTTCCAACTGGCAAACCTTTGTAGCTAATCGGGTGTCTGAAATCCTATCTATTACTGAAGGTAGTCAGTGGTCACATGTAAAAACAACTGAAAATCAGTGGTCACATGTAAAAACAACTGAAAACCCAGCAGACTGCGCGTCTCGTGGCTTAAAGCCAAAGGAATTGCTTGCCAGTAAATTGTGGGTTGAAGGCCCAAAGTGACTGATGACTAAAGAAATTGACTACGGGAAAAAGAGAGAATGTTTGACAGACCTGGAAGTAAGAAAATGTAAAGTAAATTTAGTTACAATCCAATATGAAGAACTCGAAGTGTGGACGAAATTCTCTTCATTAAGGAAACTAGTCAGAGTCATCGCTTACTGCAGAAGGTTTTTACATTTAAAAAGAAAGAATAATAAGTCTGACAAGATTCCTTTATGGTTAACAGCTACGGAACTAGGCGAAGCACTTGTAGTATGTATAAAGCAATGTCAAAAAGAATATTTTAGCAAGGAAATAGAAGATCTACGTAAAAATGGAAAGGTGGATAAGAAAAGTGTAAGTGACGGGCCCGTTGGTCTAGTGGTTAGTGACCCTGTCCGCTAACCGATGGGTCGTGGGTTCGATTCCCACCAACTGTCTGGGTGTTATTTATCTATTTAAGTATGTATTTACAAAAAAAAATGTATATAAGTATTAGTATCAGTTGTCTGGTTTCCATAGTACAGGCTCTGCCTAGTTTGGGATCAGATGACCGTGTGTGGATTGTCCCAAGATATTATATTATATTATTATTATATTACTTACCTCGTTGAGTCCGTTTGTTGATCACGATGGTATTCTTAAAGTAGGCGGTAGACTGGAGAGTTCAGATTTGCTGGAAAATAAAAAACATCCAATTATTATTCCTGCGAAAGCTCACTTTACTGAACTTTTAATCGCAGATACTCACCAAAAGACGTTGCATGGAGGACCCCAAATCATGTTAAACCATTTGAGATCTAAATATTGGGTTCTTGATGCTAAAAATCGCATAAGGTTTCATGTACGGAAATGTATCACTTGCGTTAAACATGCCGCAAAAACCCAGGAACAACTGATGGGCCAATTACCTCGAGTGAGAGAAACAGCCAGCCGTCCTTTCAGTCAAAGTGGGGTGGACTACGCTGGGCCCATACAAATCAGAACTTCAAAGGGGAGACGTCATCACGCATATAAGGGTTACATTTGCCTCTTCATTTGCATGGCCACTAGGGCTATTCATTTAGAAGCAGTTTCGGATTTAACGTCTGAATGTTTCTTAGCAGCTTTTAAGCGATTTGTAGCACGGCGAGGCCATTGCGCGGATTTATATAGCGACAATGGCACAAACTTTGTTGGAGCTGCCAAAGAGCTAAAAGAATTGTTGTGCTCAGAGCGATCTCAAGTAGTACGTGAAATCGCGGATTGGTTAGGCGATAACGGCACTAATTGGCACTTTATACCACCTCACGCTCCCAATTTTGGAGGCTTATGGGAAGCTGGTATAAAGTCCACAAAGCATCATCTCAAGCGGGTAATTGGAAACCATACTCTGACATTTGAAGAACTTATTACAGTCTTATGTCAAGTAGAAGCGTGCCTAAATTCACGTCCTATTTCCCAAATAAGTTCCAATAGTGATGATCCGAGTCCTTTAACTCCGGGACATTTTCTAGTAGGAGAACCTCTTGTACTTTTACCCGAATTTAGTTATGAACATTCAAATGTAAATTGTTTAAGACGATGGCAATTAACCCAACGCATGGTACAAGATTTTTGGAAACGTTGGTCCAAAGAATATTTGTCACAATTCATGAATCGTTATAAGTGGGCGCATCAGAATCCTGAACCAGATGTAGGAAATGTAGTTCTGGTAAAGGAAGATGACCTACCGCCAGCCCGATGGTTATATGGTATAGTTACACAAAAACATCCAGGGTTGGACGGAATTACGCGTGTAGTAAGTTTAAAATGCAAAGGGTCCATAATTAAAAGACCAGTAGTGTTATGCGCTAAGCAAAATAACCTCGAGTTCGACGCCGCGGCACCGGCGAATTACGTTTTCGGATTCATTAACTTTGCTTACGCAGCACTAGCGCCACGAGAATTAACGGAGTTTTGGTGGAACTACTTGCGGTCGAATAATATGATTGTTAGTAGAGGAAAATTGTATTCGTTATGCAAAATTCGTCAATCGTCTCGCCCTCGACTTCGCCCATAGCGTTGACATAACTTGTCAAAATAGAAAGCTTGTATTTTACAGCTTTTTGTAGGCGAATTTGTGAACGAATTGCCACCGCTGCTTTAAAAGTTTTTGAATTGCATTATTATACGTGGATACTTATTGTTTTTTTTGTGTAAATAATAGTGATAAAGTAGCTGTACGTGTGTTGTGTATAAAACATAAATTTATATGTTGGCAACTCTGCCCTCTCTCTCTGCTCTCGATACTTGTAAAGCTTGTACACGTTTGACGTTTGCTCGTTCAATATAATTCAGTTCATTTATATTAATACAGTGTTTAATTTAAATAACCCCCAAAGTGAGTCTAAAACATGGTGCCGAAATTATTCAGCTAATAGCTTTAGTGAAATTCGTGCTATTTTGTGCAAAACTGAAAGTGATAAGTGCGTCGTTGAGGTGTGTCGTGACCGCCATTTTTGTAATATCACACGGCAAACGGCATTATTGCCTTGCCGGGCCCCCAGGAAGTACGCACCGACTCGCCGCGCACACACACGCCCATTCACCGGGTAACATTCTACTATCGACTAATTGTCTATGCATATCGCCGTGTGTGACGGCCTTAATAGTGACAACTCCACACCGGTATCGACTATCTGGCATCGATAATTGGCTTAGTGTGTCACCTAGTCCTAAAAAAAAAAAAAAAAAAAACCGGCCGGAAGCCATCCAACAAAATTATTGAAGAATCTTCTCTTGCTGCGCGTACGCCATTTTATTGCACGCACATTGAACTTGAAAATTTACAGATTGCAAACTGTAATTATTGAATTCTGGTGTTAAAAATACGTTTATTATTGAAATCAACAGCACACAATGCCGCATTCCGATCAATCACTATCTGATACGGATGAAAAGGAACTCAAAGGTTTGTTCGCAGCACGTGGCCACTGCAAGGCGGCCCTCACCAGGTTGGAAAAATACCTTGCCGCCAACAAAGGGTATATTTCGACAGAAGATATCAAGGTACGCAAACAAAACCTACTAGAAACATATGTAAAATTCAAAAAAATATCCCTGAGTCTCGCGTTGGCTGACCACGATGATGAGGAGGAGAACGCTGAGGCGGAAGAGCGGTATCTAACACTGATGGCGGAACTGGAGCGCCGAAATAAGGTGCAAGCGGCGTCAGCGGTAACCTGTGATATACAGACAGATACAACCGGCTATGCGAAACTTCCTGTGTTAGAGATTCCAGTGTTCGATGGCAAGGATATAGCCGCCTACAAGCCATTTATTGAGCTATTTCATGCGATAGTGCACAATGACATAAGGATATCAAACATACAGAGACTATGTTTTTTGAAGAAGTATCTAAGAGGGGAGCCACTTCAATTAATTGATAATCTGCCGATCATTGGTAAGTCCTATGAAGCTGCCTTACAATTATTAGAAAAAAGGTATGATAATCCAGCATTATTGATTACTGGTCATGTTAACGGTCTGCTTGACATGTCTTCATTGAAGCGCGGTACTTCTGTACAATTAAGAGATTTTATTGCTACTGTGAGACAGCATCTAACAGCCTTAAAGAATTTAGATCAACCGATCAAAGGATGGGATGCCATGTTATCTTGCATATTGGTTCGGAAGCTCGACTCATTGACTGTCCGATTGTTCCACTCCGAGAGAGACACAATGAAGGTGATATCTGTAGATGAGTTACTGCAGTATTTAGAGAAACGTGCTGCAGCTTTGGAGGCTAGTCCTGTGTACTCTGAGAAACCACAAACAAAGTCAAATGCCATTAGTCTTTCAGCGGTCAATAAGGCAAACAATACTTTGAAGTGTTCCTTGTGTTTAAGCAATCACAAATTGTTCAAATGCCCCAAATTTATATCACAATCTGTTATGCAGCGCTTGAAGTTTGTCAAAGATAATAAATTATGTGTTATTTGTCTTGCGTCTCATACGCAGGAGTGTAGATACAAATTTAAATGTAATGTATGTAATTCCAGATCGCACAACTCGTTAATACATGTTGATGGACCGACGAGTAAGACAGATGAGAGCAAGCCACCGCCGGTAAGCTTGCACCTTTCTCAGCCCCTGACTGGGAGTGTCTTACTTCCCACTGCAAAGGTTTCCATAACTGGAATTAATGGTAAGCAGTTTATAGTTCGAGCCTTATTAGACAGTGGCAGTCAGACTTAATTCTGCACCACTGAGTTGGCATCACAGTTAGGGTTGCCTCTGTTCGATTTGCACAAAAATATTTCTACCTTAGGTGATGTTCGCACTAGTACTACTGCCAAGGGAATTACATTACAGTGCAATTCATTAGTCAATGAATATAAATTCAATGTAACATGTTCAATCATAGATAAAATTACATCAAATTTCCCTCAAAAACAAATTGATTTGACCAACTTCATTATTCCAGAAAATGTTAGGTTATCGGACAATGAGTTTTACATTCCAGGGAAAATATCATTTTTATTTTCTAGTGATATACTTTTTAAGATTATTATAGATGGGAAGATTGAAGGTGGTCCCACAGATCCCATATTATTGAACACTCAGTTGGGATATGTCATCTCATCGACGGGATGCACCTATTCCAACAAAACCATTGCTATGCATACAGTCAGTCCTGATCTTGATCATTGCATCAGTCAATTTTGGGAGGCAGAAAAGGTACCGGATATTTATCACGAGTCTATGTCTGAGCACGAGTATAGCGAAAAGGTATTTATTGAGTCAATGTCTTTAGAAGATAATGCATTTGAGGTCAAGTATCCGCTCAAGGTTGAATTGCAGGACATTGACCCTTCTAATTCATATGCAATCGCTTTGCAACGATTATACAATTTAGAAAAAAAATATGTTTTAGACTCACTTTGGGCACAGTATAAATACACACATCAAAAGTGTCTAGGGATCAACATATATTTTTGCAATAACTTTTCTCCTGATTGATATTAATTAAAATTTTCTTTAAGGATTCATCAAATAAAGTGTTTTCGTTTGTCACAGTAACGATAAACCAAGTCACCTTTGCATTAATAAAGAAATTTGCCATTTTCCTAATAAAGGGATTTTTGACATTTGAACCACTAACACAAAAGTTCGAAAAAAAGACTGAAATAACAGTTTTCTTTAAAATTTTATTGGGTAACTTAAACAATTAATAATCCGTGTTTCTACCGCGAACACTAACAACACAAGAACATCGGTTTGGCATACTCAAAATGAGTTCATCCAAATCACGCTGTGGAATGGCCGCCCATGTTCGTTGCAACAACAAAAAAAGGTCTTCTTGCGACTGGATACCCTCCATATTCGGCAGAGCTCTTCTCTGTAGCATATCCCATGCATGCTCAATCGGGTTCAAGTCTGGCGACTGAGCAGGCCAGGGCAGGACATTGATGTTAGCTGCGGCGAGAGTCTGTCTTACAACTCTTGCGGTGTGCGGTCGTGCATTATCATGCATTAACTGAAATAAGGGACCGATTTGCACTTGCATGAAGTGAACCTTCATTCCCGAAGACCGCTACGGGTACCACCTATAGCAATGCACAATCGTAGGATTCGATATCAATGGGCTCTTGAACACAGAAATTGGGCAGAGGAACAATGGCGTTTCGTGTGCTTTTCTGATGAGTCTCGTTTTGGTATGAGACCGGATACAAGACGTATACGACACTGGAGAACCCCTGGACGCCAACAGCGATTAAAATCCTGCCAGGAAGTCCATCCTTATAGTGGTGGAACCATCATGGTATGGGCGGGTATTTGGATCGGCGGAAGAACTGAGTTGATTTGGATCAGAGGCAACCTCAACGCTCAAATTTATGCTGAGACGATTGTATCTGACGTCATCGTTCCTCTACAAGTGCAAATCGGTCCCTTATTTCAGTTAATGCATGATAATGCACGACCGCACACCGCAAGAGTTGTAAGACAGACTCTCGCCGCAGCTAACATCAATGTCCTGCCCTGGCCTGCTCAGTCGCCAGACTTGAACCCGATTGAGCATGCATGGGATATGCTACAGAGAAGAGCTCTGCCGAATATGGAGGGTATCCAGTCGCAAGAAGACCTTTTTTTGTTGTTGCAACGAACATGGGCGGCCATTCCACAGCGTGATTTGGATGAACTCATTTTGAGTATGCCAAACCGATGTTCTTGTGTTGTTAGTGTTCGCGGTAGAAACACGGATTATTAATTGTTTAAGTTACCCAATAAAATTTTAAAGAAAACTGTTATTTCAGTCTTTTTTTCGAACTTTTGTGTTAGTGGTTCAAATGTCAAAAATCCCTTTATTAGGAAAATGGCAAATTTCTTTATTAATGCAAAGGTGACTTGGTTTATCGTTACTGTGACAAACTAAAACACTTTATTTGATGAATCCTTAAAGAAAATTTTAATTAATATCAATCAGGAGAAAAGTTATTGCAAAAATATATGTTGATCCCTAGACACTTTTGATGTGTGTATGTATACAGTATGGAAGCTAGCTACAAACGCTCGAAACGGCACACTCACACAAGCATGCGCGTCGACGAGAGCTCTAAGCGAATGTCGCGATGCCGTCAGTTGTGCGTGCCGCGAAGTTAGTCTCCGCGATCTTTTTCAAAATTCATCAAAACCGGAGCCATCGTATTTTAAATTGCCTGCTGATTTTAAAAGATAAGAATGATAGGTGAGTCATTTGTTAATCTTATATTATTGTATCGTTATATTATATCTGGTCTGTGTGATCGTTCATAATGAATTCGTGAACTTATTTGTAAATCCAGAATGGCGGCGCTTTTATTATCATAAAAGTAAATCAAAGAGGCAGTTGCAATAATTATCAACTATTTTGTTATGGTTGTCGTTTTCGTGGTTTTCCGGGGTGTTATAGCGGATAATGCTGCCAAAGTGTAAATCCAAGATGGCGGCTACAATAAATTATCAACTTTTTGTCATGGGTATCGTTTTCATGGTTTTCGAGGGTATTGAAGCCGCTGGTGCTATCAAAATGTAAATCCAAGATGGAGGCCGCAATAAAATTTCAACTTTTTCGTCACTTTTTTTTTAACTTTTTTTCATATCGCGTATATTTAAACACATATATCGTTTATACTTTTACCTACCGTTTAAGTGTACATGTTTGTAAGTAAACCGTAAATAGTCAAAATATAGTAATAAATGTAATTTAAACACTATTTGAAATCAGCATTTAGTTGTAATAGCATTTAGTTTTAATAGTATACCTACAGTGTATTTATGAACAGATTAAGGATACCTAATAATAAGATCACTTTTAGCCTAATTTTTCAATTTGATGAAATCATTTCATGTTCCTGCTTCTCAATTTCTTGTGGTCAGTTTCAATTGCTTGTGTTGTTTTTATTAATTGTAAAACCTGTGTCCGGTGTATGCTGTTGCGCTCCGACGCACTCTCGCTGAAGGGTGTCCACGGAAGATCAGCGTCGTTGTGCCAGCTAGGAGCAACTACACTAAGTGTGAGTGGATAAACTTTCGGATAAACGGCATTCTAATTATTAGTTTAAGTGTACTAGGTTAGTTACTGTACAAGATGTCGTTGAATAAATGTTTTTCTTTCTTTCTTCCTTTTTTCTTTCTACTTTTTCGTTACGTCGTAATGACAAAGTTTAAGATCTATGGTTCTATAAGTTATTGTATGTACAAGTTATTTATAAAAATTGAAGGTGTCAACCCTATCGCTTCAATGGAGTGTAGGTAATTATTTCGTCAACTAGGCTTAGTTTCCAAACTGTATCCATATTTTAAATGTGCTTTGGGGGTTATTTAAATTAAACACTGTATTAATATAAATGAACTGAATTATATTGAACGAGCAAACGTCAAACGTGTACAAGCTTTACAAGTATCGAGAGCAGAGAGAGAGGGCAGAGTTGCCAACATATAAATTTATGTTTTATACATAATCTGCCGGGGCCACAAATTATCTGTATATAATGCTAAATGCCCACCTTTTAAATTAACAAAATGTGAGGTTCAATATAATTAATGCTACTGGTTATATAAAATCAATAAGGTTGCTTATACAAACATACTTATTTGAACATAAAATACATAAGATGTAAATATATAAGATGTAAACATGTAAATACATAGATACAATATTGATTATATAATATGGAAACAGAATAAATTAATAGTAATTTACTCAACAGGCAGTACAACAATTTTTGAAATAGCACGAGTGTGACACTTATGATCAGCTGTTCTGACTTCTACAACCCTCACATGGTTGTCATTACCACAAAACACCTTTGTGATCCTGCCCAAGGGCCAATGAAGGGGTGGAGCATTAGGGTTTACCAATAAAACTACAGTTCCTACCTTAAGATTAGGTAATACCTTATTCCACTTTGTTCTTTCATTAAGTGATGATAAATAATCTCTAGACCAAACCTTCCAAAAATGTTGTCTTACTTGTTCACAACATTTCCAAAATCTAAGTCGATTTGATGGTGTCTCAGTGAGGTCAGGCTGTGGAATAGCTGTCAAAGGGGCACCTATAATAAAATGACCTGGGGTCAAACATGAAAAATCAGATAAATCTTGAGAAGTGTTTAGTAGAAGAGGGCGTGAATTTAATATACATTCTAGCTCACACATAATTGTATTGAACTGTTCGTATGTAAAAATTTTGAAAGATGAAATTCTTTTTAAATGAAATTTTAATGATTTCACAGCAGCCTCCCATAGGCCTCCGTGATTTGGGCTGTAGGCTGGAATAAAGTGAAATAGAATTCGTTTCTGAAGTGAATAACTATGAACAGATTCTTGGAAATCTTTACTGCTGTGCAGTTTGTATAAATCATGTAATTGGTTATTGGCTCCTTTGAAAGTGGATGCATTGTCACAGAAAACATCAGATGGCAGTCCTCTGCGAGAAGCAAATCGTTTGAAGGCTGCCAGGAAACTATCGGTAGACATGTCAGACACAACCTCAAGGTGTAAGGCCTTTGATGCAAAACAAACGATCACTGCAACATAACCTTTGCTAATGATACTGTTTCTTTTTGTCGATTGCTTTATATCAAAGGGACCACAGTAATCAATGCCCACCCGTTCAAAGACCCGAGCAGGATTCACACGGTCCTTAGGCAGGGAGCCCATAAGTTGCTGAGCAGTCTCCGCCTTGTGTCTGCAGCAGACAGTACATCTATGTATAATACCTTTAATTTCTCTGACAGCATTGATCATATAATATCTTTGAGATAGGCTTTTTGGTTCTATGTTGTTTGTTTTGAGTCCATGGACCTCTCCATTCTGCATCTCCGACATCAATTGATATGAGATAGCCTCCGAGACTCTGTAGGATTTCATATTTAATGTTAGAATATGAGCAGATCAAGCCTTCTGATTTTGGATTAACTGAAAATTGAAGTCCTGATACTGGAATTGAAAGAATGATATTACCAGATATCGATCTGGACAAAACCGAAGCTTTGATTCCATAAATTTTGAATGGACAATTTGAATTTGTTCCTATAGTTTGTGTATTTAATATCCTCTTAGAATCTTTTAATAGGATAGAAGTTAGAGCAATCCATTCTCCTCCAGGATCTCTTATTCCTCCATCAGGATATCTTACAATTCTAATCTTTTTTATGTACACCATCTCATATTCTCCTCTAACCTCGTTTCGACACCAATAACATGAATATCTATCTCTATAAGACACAACAGTATACTCAATAACTTGGTTCTCGATTAGTGACCAATATGTCTCGATATCTTTGATTGAAGGAGGTGTTGTGATCTCTATAATTGATCTTTTTCCCTCAGAGCTCTTGTATGTCCCCCAGAATTCCCAGGTACAAAAAGTCTCAATTCTCTCCTTCCAGATAAGCAACCCCCACTCTGATCTGGCTTCTGAATCTATGCTCCATATTGTTACAGTTGCAGGATATTGTTCATCTTCAATGTCCAATATATTTGAACAATCCGGAGGATTTGGATAAGGGTGGAATGTTTTTGTACTGTTCTCTCTAAAATATACAAATCTGATAAGGGTTTAGGTTGAGAAGTTTCATTATGTGATTCCAAGATTCCCAAGGGGTATGTTATTTCATTTGAGTGCAAAGATTTTATCTGAAGTAACAAAAGATTGCACAATACTAAGATTGCTGTTTTTATACTTGAAGTCATGATAATTTCCAACAACCTTGAGATTCCTTAGAGATTATTGGATTATTGTTTATTTGGTTTTTTATAATGAATCCCATGATGTTGAATCCTCTTCTGGTGAATAAGGGGGTGGTGAGACTTCTAGAAACTTATCAATCTCATGATTATGAACAATTCGTCATGATCGTAGAATAATGTCGGATTTGAAAAAAATGCGAAAATCTCTTTTTACCATATTTGGATACTACATTGTCGAAATATTATTACTGCATCAAAGAAAAAATTCTATGTATTTTGGTTTATTAATTAATCAGTCGGTATACTGACGGATTTGATAAGCGCTCATAGTAAAATGACGCTTAGGTATATTCGTCTTTGTACGACGCGTGCGGATCTCCCGCCGCCCTCTCTCGCTCCGGACGAATATGCTCAATCGTCACTATTTGACGGATTTGCTCATGCTTAGCTAGCGTCAGTTCTGACTATCCGTCGGTTTTCTACGGAAAAAATTAAATTAACTTATATATCTGATGATACAATGATAACATTGCGTTTATGTTATATTTAACAAAATTTGGATTATCGAGTTGTATGTAATTATATTACAATTTTCTATGGACATGATAGTGACGCGGGATCACAACTGACGATATTCTGTGGACACGGTTCTTTATCTAACGGTCGTATCTGACTATCCCACTTTGTTCTTTGAGCTTAATTCACTTCCGCCTATTTTCTATTGAAAAACAATGATTATTTGTATATTTTTCATATATTTTTTAATTAAAATATAATCGAATCCAAGTAATAAATTACCTGTACAAATAAAAAGAAGTAAATTTGAATATTTCTATACTTTTGAATCTTTTTATTTTAAATCGACTTTGCCCTTTGGTAAACGTTAAACTATGATATTAATAATTTCTAACAAGATATTATCTTGTACAAATACTATTATTTACATATACTGATATCTATCTGAGCACGCAACCTAACAGAAAAGATTAAGAACATTTTTATGAAGAAGTATTTTCAGACGGCGTACACGGATCAAGCGAAATAATAAAATCAATGTATGAAAATATGAACTCGAACATACTAGTACTCTTTGAGAAGATCCTTTTATGGCCATGTATCAAAGTGCACCTTCACTATATTTACTTCCATCAGAAAATCGGCATGTTGTCGTGTCCCCATTAAATATCAGCTCAGTTGTAACCTCTTTAAATACTCTACCTTGATATCCGATTTGTCACCTTCCCCTCAACCGATTACCTCGGCTGTTGAGAACAACGGACAGCCACCTATGCCATCACCAGCAAAAACCTATGGTGAAGTAGCTATGTGACGATTTTTAATGTCCTAGTCACTATAGTACAGACTATAGTAACTGTCCATCAATCGACACACCTGTGCCTTTATGCCAGTCGTCTTCAGCACCTCTTATTCGATGTAGAGATAAGAAACGTGTACGAAATTAGATGATTGAGAAGAAGGTAAGAGAAAGCGTTTAAAGAATGCGTTTAAAGAATGCAAGAAAAGAATACTCCTCAAAGAAGGCTTTATTGTTCTAGCAAAATCTATAGGTAGGCCATTATGTTGACTCTCGAAGAAAGACTAGATACAATTGAAAAGTTTTGGAATTTGGGTGATCGTGAAAAACAATGTTGCATGTTGTAACTTCTACTACCCCACAGGAAAAGAAAACTAGAGATTTAAAGCAAGCATTACCGTCAATTCACTTATAATTATTCTTGAAAAAAGGGCTCATCAAAAATAGATGCTTGTAAAAACATGCATCAAGTAGTTAAGGGTTAGTTGGACAGCTTGGGATAAATACGACGAAAGCACTTCGATTTAAATAGACTAGAGTTTGTGCCCACGTTAATTCATTTGTACCAGTATAGTCTCAAACGATGCACCAAACATCCTGTATATAAAGAATGGCCTGAGCTCAAACATTATTCAAATACAGCTAGTCTGGTCTAAGGCAGTACGACTTATAGTTACCCTTAACACTTATTTTAATTTAATCGTCCATCTACCCAAAAATTATACCATGTGATCGTCACAGTGTCACAATTTTAAGCAAACACAATACCCACCTGACGACCTTGGAGAACAGTAGGTATGCAAAACATTTAAATAGTAAACATTTATCTAGAACCTTGAAGGGAAATGCAAACCTTTGATATTCAAAAGGTTTTGTCCGTGTCCTTACGGGCAATTGAGTATTGTATTATAAACGAATGCTTTCATGTTATAATTTCATCATATTATGCGATATGGTCGGCAAATACTCGTAAGGCTATTGCTATATTTGACATGAAGGTATTGCCAAACGTGGGGCACCAGCACCACCATTGAAGTCACCAGTTGCGTTTATAACTTCTTAAGGAAGTTTGTATAGAAGGTTTTCGATTCTGATCAGACAATTGCGCTGACCATAATCGAAATCTCATGGTAACATAAGACACATTATGCATTTTTTATGGTAACCATGGCTAGCCAAAGACAATAAGCAGGGTAGAATTATATGTCATATTGAATAATGACAAATTCCACAAATTGACATATTCTACCCTACCAATAATTTTATTTGGCTGGCCACCCGGTCGGCAATCACTCTTGTGTTCATATATTTACTGTTGCAAATTTGGTCTTATAAAGAAAAACAGGTATCCGATATCAATCTCCCTATAAAATACTGACCACCTTCTTCTACCTACTTTTCATGGTCTAAATAGAATGTGACAGATAACATATCCGCCAATATTTTACTCAGTAACTCCATAGAATATGATCGGAAAATAAAATCCGCCATACTTTGAACAGTAATTTTTCGAAGAACAATGTCGTATAATACTATGTGACGGTGTATACTCCAAAGTAAAACGAAGCATGTGATTTTTCTAGAAACCTGTTTAATTATATGTTCTTATTTTTATTCCATTTTATACCAAACCCTATTTTCAACTTATTTGCCAATTATTATAACGACAGATTTAAAATTAAAAAAGTTATGACAAAAAAACTAACATAAATATTTGAAATGGCTGCCCTGTAAAGTTTAACATTTGTTAGATCCGTCACTATTCTACGACTATGACGAATTGCACGGACTCGAGGGGATTTGGGACCTTTTAATTTCATTAATAATTTTTCAAAACTGCGCTCATGAGTGTAATAAGGTTTCGCATTCTTAAGACCTATGTATTGTAGTAGTTTGTATTCCTTTTTAGTCAATAATTCTAGTTTCTGAAAACCATGATTTCTTAAATTACCTCTCTTGTCATGAGAGAAAGTTTGTAAAGTAAGATCATATTTTAATGAGATGATAATTAAGTGACTGTCATTGCTCATCAACTCCCAAGATCTGGTTCCCTTAAGTTTTTTGACCTTAGAATCTATCGGAATACATGAACCATCAGTGAATCCCAAAAATTTGCAAGTGGATGACAACATGTGACTGGTAATACTTGAGATCGGATGTAATTTCAAAGTATCTAAAATTCTCTCCCTCATTGATTTCCACAAATATCCAATGCATCCGTTCCAAGAGATGGAATCTTTGAACAATTCCATCATCCACGCCAAGAATAGTGTATCAATCAGCTGGGGGATGATTGCATTTGCAATATTGCCTTCTACTGATAGATCAAGACTGTAGGCTACCATCAAGGGCTTGTATTCTATGGGAGGAGCCGAGGGAGCGATGGTTGGGGGTGTTAAGTCTTCCTGAATGGGTTTTCGGAACAAATTTCTGAAGGAGGTCATTGTTGATGATTTGAATGAATTATTTCATTTAAATTAATTAGTTCATTTAAATTAAACACTGTATTAATATAAATGAACTGAATTATATTGAACGAGCAAACGTCAAACGTGTACAAGCTTTACAAGTATCGAGAGCAGAGAGAGAGGGCAGAGTTGCCAACATATAAATTTATGTTTTATACATAATCTGCCGGGGCCACAAATTATCTGTATATAATGCTAAATGGCCACCTTTTAAATTAACAAAATGTGAGGTTCAATATAATTAATGCTACTGGTTATATAAAATCAATAAGGTTGCTTATACAAACTTACTTATTTGAACATAAAATACATAAGATGTAAATATATAAGATGTAAACATGTAAATACATAGATACAATATTGATTATATAATATGGAAACAGAATAAATTAATAGTAATTTACTCAACAGGCAGTACAACAATTTTTGAAATAGCACGAGTGTGACACTTATGATCAGCTGTTCTGACTTCTACAACCCTCACATGGTTGTCATTACCACAAAACACCTTTGTGATCCTGCCCAAGGGCCAATGAAGGGGTGGTGCATTATGGTTTACCAATAAAACTATAGTTCCTACCTTAAGATTAGGTAATACCTTATTCCACTTTGTTCTTTCATTAAGTGATGATAAATAATTTCTAGACCAAACCTTCCAAAAATGTTGTCTTACTTGTTCACAACATTTCCAAAATCTAAGTCGATTTGATGGTGTCTCAGTGAGGTCAGGCTGTGGAATAGCTGTCAAAGGGGCACCTATAATAAAATGACCTGGGGTCAAACATGAAAAATCAGATAAATCTTGAGAAGTGTTTAGTAGAGCCGAGCCGTGGGATGCCGGCTAAGAATTTGCATCCCCCCCTCTCTTCCCGTGGGTTTCGTAAGAGGCGATTGAGGGAAAGCCAGAAGACGGGCAGCAGCGTCTTCTGTATAACATATCCATCTCATCAAAACTGCGATCCCCAAGACGCCTGCCAAGCGTGGGGATTATGGCAAACCCCCCCCCCCCCCACAATGATTGACAATAATTATTTACGGCCCCCAGTCCCCGGCAGCTCCTCTATTCCCCGCCTTGGTAGCGGGCGGGGTAACGGTCGAGCAGGGGGTGCGAAGAATCTCCGGCAGATGCCCCGCTACCACCCCCACCGAACTTTGGCCCTGGCAACACATAATGTCCGGACACTTAGGACTGACGAGAAGATTATCGAGCTGGAGGAAGAATTGAGCAAGTTACGTTGGGATATCTTGGGATTATCTGAAATCCGACGAGAGGGACAGGATACGATAACCCTTGATTCCGGAAACTTGCTCTTCTTCCGGGAAGTAGATCGAAAATCTCAGGGTGGTGTTGGGTTTCTCGTCCGTAAGTCTCTCATTAACAACGTTGTAAAGGTCGATAGTGTGTCGAGCAGGGTAGCGTACCTTATACTCAGAATAACCAGTCGGTATTCGTTGAAGGTTATACAGGTTTACGCGCCGACCTCGGCACACCCTGACGATGAAGTAGAGGCTATGTATGAGGAGATAGCAGAAGCCATACATACCTCCAAAACACACTTCACCGTTGTTATGGGGGACTTCAACGCGAAGGTGGGCACACGGAATGGCGATGAGTTGAGAGTGGGGTCATATGGGTACGGGCAGCGGAACCAAAGGGGCCAGCGGCTGGTCGACTTCATGGAGAAGGAGGGACTCTTTGCGATGAACTCCTTCTTCAAGAAGCGACCATCCAGGAAGTGGACGTGGATAAGCCCCGATGGTTCAACCAAAAATGAGATTGACTTCATCATGACGACCAAGAAGCATATATTCGATGATGTCTCCGTGATCGGCAGGGTGAAAACCGGTAGAGATCACCGCATTGTTAGAGGCACATTGAATATCAACGTCAAGCTTGAGAGGTCCCGTCTGATGAAGTCCACGCTCCGTCCGGGAACCGCCCAAATTCGAAACCCCGAAGACTTTCAACTCGAACTGCATAATCGCTTCCAGTGCCTCGCCGAATGCGAAACTGCGGACGAGATAAACAATGGGTTGGTGCAAACTGTCCACGCAGTGGGGTCCAAGTTCTTTAAGACCCCACGCCGTATAAAGCCTCAAAAGCTCTCCAATACAACCATTAAGCTAATGGAAAACCGGACTGAGATGAGACTGCAATCTTCAGCTGATATGTCGGGTTATGCCAAACTCAATAGACGAATCTCGAAATCCGTGCGACACGACTTGCGTTCCTATAATACAGCATGTATTAAGGACGCAATTGAGCGGAACCAAGGCTCTAAAGTGTTCGCAAAGAATTCGTCTATTGGGCGTAGCCAAATGACAAAGCTGAAGATCGATGACGGCAGTGTCATCTCATCAAAACCGGAGATATTGAGAGAGCTTGAGAGATTTTACGGACAGTTATACACCTCAACACGGGATCCCATTGCCAGAACAGCTCAGGACACCAGAGCCAAACTAACCCGACATTACACTGAAGACATCCCAGACATCAGCCTGTACGAGATTAGAATGGCTCTCAAACAGCTTAAGAACAACAAGGCGCCGGGTGAAGACGGAATCACAACAGAACTTCTGAGAGCGGGTGGAAAACCGGTACTTTTAGTCTTCCAGAAGTTATTTAATTCCGTCTTACTCGAGGGTACTACGCCAGAAGCATGGCACGGGAGTGTGGTGGTTCTTTTCTTCAAAAAAGGTGATTTTATTGAAGAATTATAGACCCATCTCACTCCTGAGCCATGTATACAAGCTGTTTTCGAGAGTCATTACGAACCGTCTCGAACGCAGGTTTGATGACTTCCAGCCTCCCGAACAAGCCGGGTTCCGAAAAGGCTTTAGCACCGTAGACCACATACATACGCTCCGCCAGATTATACAGAAGACCGAGGAGTATAATCGGCCATTATGTCTAGCGTTTGTGGACTACGAAAAAGCCTTCGATTCAATCGAGACCTGGGCGGTATTGCAGTCCCTCCAGCGGTGCCACATTGACTATAGGTACATCGAAGTGTTGAAGTGTTTGTACAGCAACGCCACCATGTCGATCCGACTACAGGACGAGAGCACGAAACCAATCCCATTGCAGCGAGGTGTGAGACAGGGAGACGTTATTTCTCCGAAACTGTTCTCAAATGCATTGGAGGACGTTTTCAAGCTCTTGGACTGGTACGGATTCGGCATCAACATCAATGGCGAATACATCACTCACCTTCGTTTTGCCGATGATATAGTCATTATGGCAGAGTCGCTGGAAGACCTCAATACGATGCTCAGCGACCTCAGTAGCGTTTCCCAACAGGTGGGTCTTAAAATGAACATGGACAAGACGAAGATCATGTCTAATGTCCATGTTGCACCCGTACCGGTAGTTGTTGGGAACGATACACTCGAAGTTGTTGACCACTACGTATACCTAGGACAAACTATCCAGTTAGGTCGGTCCAACTTCGACAAAGAGGTCGCCCGAAGAATCCAACTCGGATGGGCAGCGTTCGGGAAACTACGCGATATCTTCTCGTCCGAAATACCGCAGTGCCTGAAGACGAAGGTTTTTAACCAGTGTGTGTTGCCAGTGATGACATATGGTACTGAGACGTGGTCTCTAACGGCTGGCCTTTTAGAGAAGTTCAGAGTCACACAACGAGCCATGGAGAGAGCTATGCTCGGAGTTTCTTTGCGCGACAGAATCCGAAATGTGGAGATTCGCCGAAGAACTAAGGTCACCGACATAGCTCTCAGAATCTGCAAGTTGAAGTGGCAATGGGCAGGCCACATCGCTCGAAGAACCGATAACCGTTGGGGAAGAAAGGTTCTCGAGTGGCGACCACGAACCGGAAGACGCAGCGTTGGCAGGCCTCCCACTAGGTGGACAGACGACATTGTGCGCGTCGCAGGTAACCGGTGGATGCAAATAGCCAATTGTCGTTCATTGTGGCGTTCTAAGGGGGAGGCCTATGTTCAGCAGTGGACGTCTTCCGGCTGATGATGATGATGTTTAGTAGAAGAGGGCGTGAATTTAATATACATTCTAGCTCACACATAATTGTATTGAACTGTTCGTATGTAAAAATTTTGAAAGATTAAATTCTTTTTAAATGAAATTTTAATGATTTCACAGCAGCCTCCCATAGGCCTCCGTGATTTGGGCTGTAGGCTGGAATAAAGTGAAATAGAATTCCTTTCTGAAGTGAATAACTATGAACAGATTCTTGGAAATCTTTACTGCTGTGCAGTTTGTATAAATCATGTAATTGGTTATTGGCTCCTTTGAAAGTGGATGCATTGTCACAGAAAACATCAGATGGCAGTCCTCTGCGAGAAGCAAATCGTTTGAAGGCTGCCAGGAAACTATCGGTAGACATGTCAGACACAACCTCAAGGTGTAAGGCCTTTGATGCAAAATAAACGATCACTGCAACATAACCTTTGCTAATGATACTGTTTCTTTTTGTCGATTGCTTTATATCAAAGGGACCACAGTAATCAATGCCCACCCGTTCAAAGACCCGAGCAGGATTCACACGGTCCTTAGGCAGGGAGCCCATAAGTTGCTGAGCAGTCTCCGCCTTGTGTCTGCAGCAGACAGTACATCTATGTATAATACCTTTAATTTCTCTGACAGCATTGATCATATAATATCTTTGAGATAGGCTTTTTGGTTCTATGTTGTTTGTTTTGAGTCCATGGACCTCTCCATTCTGCATCTCCGACATCAATTGATATGAGATAGCCTCCGAGACTCTGTAGGATTTCATATTTAATGTTAGAATATGAGCAGATCAAGCCTTCTGATTTTGGATTAACTGAAAATTGAAGTCCTGATACTGGAATTGAAAGAATGATATTACCAGATATCGATCTGGACAAAACCGAAGCTTTGATTCTGTGGGCTACTCCCACAACTATTTGTATACTTCTGTCTATATATTTATAAAACCTATCCCTAACATAAACTTGAACAAAACACTACATTGTCTACTTATTCACTATTTATAATTATTTATTATATACAAAGATTTATATATATAACACATACACACATACAATAAATATTTATAACACATAACAGCAGTTATATAACTCCACACACCATAACACAACTTCATACTGCGTAGTTGGTTATGGTGCAGTGGAACCGCGGCTTAACAATCGGCAACCGCTATGGACAGGTGTGAAGCGCGTGCGCATCGAATGATCGCGCACGATTGCGGGTAGTCAGACGGAAGTCGACATTGCATTATTACTTGGTTGTACTACGCATATCACTGTTGTAAATTGTCTCAATTATTATCTCCGTTGTTATTAATTTTACTATCGCTCATATAATTGTTTTCTATATAATCTTTTCTCCTTCTATTCGTGTGTGAACTTCTGAACTGTGTGCTGTGAATCTGTTTTGTGTACGAACAATAAACCGTACTGTGCCATTGTTTGGGACTACTTTATTTCTCTTGTTTGGAGCTGACCTGCAGTGCATCTTGCCTGCCACGGACACCCATCACGGACACAGCTAAGTACATAGTAACGTACAGTACCCATCAGGAGACATATATATATTTCCACAATTCCATAAATTTTGAATGGACAATTTGAATTTGTTCCTATAGTTTGTGTATGTAATATCCTCTTAGAATCTTTTAATAGGATAGAAGTTAGAGCAATCCATTCTCCTCCAGGATCTCTTATTCCTCCATCAGGATATCTTACAATTCTAACCTTTTTTATGTACACCATCTCATATTCTCCTCTAACCTCGTTTCGACACCAATAACATGAATATCTATCTCTATAAGACACAACAGTATACTCAATAACTTGGTTCTCGATTAGTGACCAATATGTCTCGATATCTTTGATTGAAGGAGGTGTTGTGATCTCTATAATTGATCTTTTTCCCTCAGAGCTCTTGTATGTCCCCCAGAATTCCCAGGTACAAAAAGTCTCAATTCTCTCCTTCCAGATAAGCAACCCCCACTCTGATCTGGCTTCTGAATCTATGCTCCATATTGTTACAGTTGCAGGATATTGTTCATCTTCAATGTCCAATATATTTGAACAATCCGGAGGGTTTGGATAAGGGTGGAATGTTTTTGTACTGTTCTCTCTAAAATATACAAATCTGATAAGGGTTTAGGTTGAGAAGTTTCATTATGTGATTCCAAGATTCCCAAGGGGTATGTTATTTCATTTGAGTGCAAAGATTTTATCTGAAGTAACAAAAGATTGCACAATACTAAGATTGCTGTTTTTATACTTGAAGTCATGATAATTTCCAACAACCTTGAGATTCCTTAGAGATTATTGGATTATTGTTTATTTGGTTTTTTATAATGAATCCCATGATGTTGAATCCTCTTCTGGTGAATAAGGGGGTGGTGAGACTTCTAGAAACTTATCAATCTCATGATTATGAACAATTGCACGGACTCGAGGGGATTTGGGACCTTTTAATTTCATTAATAATTTTTCAAAACTGCGCTCATGAGTGTAATAAGGTTTCGCATTCTTAAGACCTATGTATTGTAGTAGTTTGTATTCCTTTTTAGTCAATAATTCTAGTTTCTGAAAACCATGATTTCTTAAATTACCTCTCTTGTCATGAGAGAAAGTTTGTAAAGTAAGATCATATTTTAATGAGATGATAATTAAGTGACTGTCATTGCTCATCAACTCCCAAGATCTGGTTCCCTTAAGTTTTTTGACCTTAGAATCTATCGGAATACATGAACCATCAGTGAATCCCAAAAATTTGCAAGTGGATGACAACATGTGACTGGTAATACTTGAGATCGGATGTAAATTCAAAGTATCTAAAATTCTCTCCCTCATTGATTTCCACAAATATCCAATGCATCCTGTATAATAAAAATGCGTGTATATTGATGATATTGGCTTTTAATCACTGTATTACGTTAAGTTAACAGAAAATACAACCCACCGCTAGCAAATTTATAAAGAAGAAGGAAGGAAAAAAGGCTATTGCCATAACAGAAAAAAATAAAAAACTTAAAATTAGTGTTCCCATCTTAGAAAATTAACTTAATCGATATACTTAAATCGATACATAATATTTCTACTTAATTTATATGTTTAGTGTTGCACTGAACATAATTGGGGCCCGGGATGATGATGTTAGGTCAAAGGTAGAGGACACAAACGATTGATTGACCTTCGATAAATTTTGTTTTTCATTTTTATATCAGCTACCCTGACTCTGCCATCACTTCCTGGGTAAGTCTTCACAATGCGAGCCATAGGCCAATCTAAAGGAGAGGTATTTAAGTTTTTTACTATCACTAAGTCACCTTCTATAATATTAGGTTGCGGGTGTTTCCATTTGGGACGACTTTGAAGTTGAGTTAAATAGTCATTTGACCATGACTTCCAAAAGTCTTGTTTAAGTTTGGTACAGAGATTCCAAAATTTTAATTTATTAACACTAACATCTGTTAAATCAATTTCGGGATAGGATTTAATAGCTGTGCCAATTAGAAAGTGACCTGGAGTTAAATATTGACAATCAGTAGAGTTTGCTGATAACAGAGGCCTGGAATTTAAAATTCCTTCGATCTCTACAATAACTGAATAAAGTTGTTCAAACGTTAAACATAAATTACCTACTACCTTTTTGAGGTGACTTTTAACACTTTTTACCCCAGATTCCCACAATCCTCCGAACTCTGGAGCGTAACTTGGAATAAATTTAAATTTAATATAATTTTCAGAACAATAATTGTTCACAGCATCTCTATGAAATTTTGATGATTGCAAGTTGTACAAATCTTTCATAATATTTGACGCACCCTTGAACGTCTTCGCGTTGTCACAATATATATTAGTGGGCATACCTCGCCTGGAAATGAAGCGCTTGAGACATGCTAAGAAGGTCTCAGTTGTTAGGTCTGAGACCACTTCTAAGTGTATAGCTTTGGTAGAGAAACAAACGAACAATGCTATATAGCCTTTTTTGATTAAAGGTTTTCTTATACGAGCAGCTTTGATCTCAAAGGGTCCACAAAAGTCAACGCCGACATACTGAAACGGCCTTGACGCAGTGATCCTTTCCTGTGGTAGAGAACCCATTAACTGCTTAGCAGCATCAGCTTTCATGCGAAAGCATTTGATGCATTTTCGCACTACCTTCTTGACCTCTCGAATACCACTTACTAAAGATTACCTTTGTGACAAAGAACTTAGTACTAATCTAGGTCCTGCATGTAAGAGCCTTAAATGCTCTCGCTCTACTATAAGGCTTGTAATGTGACAGTTCTTTGGAAGTATAGCTGGATGTTTTTTATCAAAAGGCAAGTCTTTTGCGCTTTGTAGCCTACCTCCTACACGCATAACGTTTATGTGATCCAGAAAAGGATGCAGGTTACCTATAGCTGAATGTATATTTTTACCTGCAGTAAGCAAACTTATCTCTTTTGAGAAGTAATCTTTCTGTGTACAGCGTACAATAACTAACATAGAGTGCTGAAGCTCTTGGGGAGTTAAGTAACTGTCTGTTGTTTTATTTTCTTTTTTCAGACAGTTATTATAAAATCTATAAATAAACCCTATCACTCTTTGTAATTTATTAATATTTGAATATTTTTGGAATAAAGTGGATGTAAAGGATGGCTCTACATTCAATGAACAATTGTATGTCAAGTCCTGCTCACTTAATTCTGCATGTGTGTGTAAATCAGACTTATTATCAAACTTACTATGTGTGTAATTTTTGTCTAATAACTCATTTGGTCCATGCCACCATAGAGCATGTTGCTGCAATTTATGCGGCAAAATCCCCCTCGACAACAAGTCTGCAGGGTTACTATCCGTCTTAACAAACCCCCACTGGGCATTTTCTGTCAACTCTACAATCTGTTTGACTCTATTATTTGCATAAGTATTGAATTTGATAGAGCCAGCATTTATCCATGCAAGCACTATTTGTGAGTCACTATACAAGAACACCTCTAAGTGAGAAAACCTATTTTTCAAGACTCTTGATATTCTATTTACCAGTTGGGCTAGTAGTAGAGCACTATTTAGCTCAAGTTGAGGTATAGTTAATTTCCTACTCAAAGGAGCAACACGTGACTTTGAACAAAGTAAGTGTGATTGCACTGTAGTATCATACTTAATAATCCTCAAGTAGAGACAGCAGACCAGAGCTTTTATAGAGGCATCAGAATAGCCTACTAGTTGCACTGATATAATGTCGCTAGTATTGACACACCTTTTTATCGTAATTTTATCCATTAATATTATTTTTTCTAGAAAATTATTCCAATATTGAAGCTTTTCTTCGGGTACTATAGCGTCCCATCCTATTTGCAAAGACCATAATTCTTGCATAAACATCTTAGCTATGACAATTATTGGACCAATTAAGCCAAGAGGATCAAAGAATTTTCCTATGAAACTTAAAATTTTTCTTTTTGTATTTAATTTATCCTCTGTTTTAATATCAGGGCATGAAAACGTGAATGTATCTATATTTATATCATACTGTAAACCTAACGTTTTTACTAAATTATTACCACTCAAATCAATATTTTCAAAATGTTTTTCGCTATGGGGAATATCACTTAAAACTTCATTATAATTTGAGCACCACTTATGTAAATAAAAACTACCTAAACTAAGTAGTTTTGTTAATTGTGTCTTTAACGTATATAACTGCTCTAGATTGTCAGCACCAGCTAGGACATCATCTACGTAAGTATTGCTTCTCATTGCCTTAGCAGCCAGTGGAAATTCACTTTTATAACGATCAGCTAACTCTAAAAGACATCGAGTGGCCAAGAACGCAGATGGCTTGAGACCATAGGTAACTGTCTGAAGCTCCAAACAGGTAATGGGCTTCTTGGGATCATCACGCCATAATATGTTTTGCAGACTGGTATGGTGGCTATTGATACACACTTGACGAAACATTTTTTGTATGTCACAAATAAGTGTAAAAAGGTAAGTTCTGAATAAAACAAGAATATCAAAAAGCTCACTCTGTACCATAGGTCCGTTCAGCATGACGTCGTTGAGGGCTACCTTGCTCAATGATTTCATTCCTCCATCAAACACTACACGTACCCGAGTTGTCTTACTTGTCTCATTAACAACTGCATGATGCGCTAGAAAGTAAACAGGATCATTTTTAACATCATATTTTGATATGTCTACCACCTTAGCATGTCCCAAATTTACATATTCGTCTATGAACAACTTATATTGCTTAAATAATAAAGGATCATTTTTAAATTTCTTTTCTAACATTAAAAATCTTTGATAGGCAACTGAAAATGAGTCCCCGAGTTGCAAGTCCTTTATAGAAGCAGTGAGAGGCAGGTCTACATGAAAGCGACAATTATCTAGACTCATAGAGCTCTGAAATATTTCTTCAGCCTTTTCGAACTCACTAGACTTGGGGCTTGCAGGCTCTGGCACCTTTTCTGACAACCAAAAGTTTTCCATTACATTTTCTAATTTATTATGATCAAGGATAGCAAAATTTGTTGCTAATTCACAAGGTACAGTACTTACATTATTGTAAACATTTTCAGTTATGTTACCACCAATTACATAACCAAACAGAGTATTCTGTAGCACGGGTCCATTTTGAAGCTTTATACAACCATCAAGCAACACTTGAAAATAGATATCCGCACCAAGTAATATTGAAATTTGTCCTGAATGGCTAAAGTCATCGTCAGACAGGATTACATTGTTTGGTAATTTCCATCCAGTTGTATCTATATTATGTTGGGGTAACAATGTTGTTATAGAATCAACAACATAACAATTTAAATTAAATTTAATATTATGGTGGCATGAAAGCACACTTAGGTTAACACATTGATGCACCTTTGTAGATTTATTACCAATGCCTACAATATTGCTTTGTTGAATTATAGCATTCAACTGTAGTTTTTCTACAAGACTACTTAATACAAACGATGCCTGGCTGCCAGTATCAAGGAGACCACGAACTGTTATTTTTTCATTACGATCATTTAATACATTTACCTTAACAGTAGGAAGCAAGATACTATTGGAAACAGACTTTGATAGCAAAGACACAGTAGGTTCCTGCGGCTTAACCTCCTCCTGGTGTAATAGTGTGTTGTGATCCTGGCGGCATAGTTTGCATTTAAATACAAATTTACACTTACCACTACCGTGTAACCTTAAACATTTTGAACACAAATCATGGTCCCGCACAAATGATTGGCGGTCCACTAGCGCTGCCGTTTTGAATTCCGGACAGCTGAAAAGAGCATGGTCATGTTTTTTACAAAATTTACACAATTTCTTAGCCTGTGTGGCAACATTGGACACTCTACTTGGTATTGACTTATACCTATTTGTACTTTCATAGCAAGTACCTCTCGGGGGCAAGCTGTCTTCGAGAGCTATTGCACGCTTTTCAAGAAATTGAAGAAACTCTGACATGGTAGGCATTTTGTCCGAGTCCCTGTCTAATTGATAGGCCCTGTTTGTTATTTGATCTAGTTTTCTGGTAAGAATAGATATAAGTAGCATGTCCCATTTATCGATGGGTTGCTCAAAATTTTGCAGTGAGTGCAATTGTTGCTGCACCTCCGACACAAATGACCTAATAGAGGGTGCTGTGCCCTTCTGCATTACCGGTAGATCTAATAAAATATTGATATGATTTGCAATCAATCGAGCCTTATTATCAAAGCGTTTATTTAATAAATCTATTGCTTCCTTATAAGACTTATTCACTAATGGCAAGTTGACAATTACTGCCAAAGCATCATCTGCTAAATATTTCCTTAAATAAAATAACTTTTGGACATCAGACAATGACGTATTCCTATCTATAATTGCAATAAATAAATCGTAAAACGGTCTGAACTTTGTATAATCTTTACCGTTGAACGTTTCGATATCTATATTAGGAAGTTTACATGTTGACACATTTTGAGATTCTGATACAGACTTATTACTTAACTGCTTATGCGTCGCATTGATTTTGGCTAAGACTGAGTAATATTTCTCTTCGATTGGACCAACCTGTTCGTCGTCACCTTCGTCCTTGCTCAGTATATCCAACTGCACCGCCTCGTAACCCCTCAGGGTCGTTATGAGTTTGTCTTTCCTGGCCTCCAGGATATCCATAGTTGTCACTTGCAGGAGATTGGGAGCCTTTACAAAGGTTTCAATTCTTGTTATTGTGGCTTTGTACTGCGAACGAAGCAGCTTTAACTTTTTTAAGTCTTTGGCTTCTGCCATTGTAATTTGTCAACACTTGTTATTCCGTTCTGGTTCAGACAAAGGAATTAAGTTGCGGGCCGCACAAAATGGCGTATTGCGTCTCGGTATAGCGAGCCGCCGCCGGCGCACCCACGTGCACACGGAGCAAGTTGACGCACAGGAGCTGTTCTTGTTCTTTTTCTCGACGGACCACCTTACGCATGTATAATAAAAATGCGTGTATATTGATGATATTGGCTTTTAATCACTGTATTACGTTAAGTTAACAGAAAATACAACCCACCGCTAGCAAATATATAAAGAAGAAGGAAGGAAAAAAGGCTATTGCCATAACAGAAAAAAATAAAAAACTTAAAATTAGTGTTCCCATCTTAGAAAATTAACTTAATCGATATACTTAAATCGATACATAATATTTCTACTTAATTTATATGTTTAGTGTTGCACTGAACACATCCGTTCCAAGAGATGGAATCTTTGAACAATTCTATCATCCACGCCAAGAATAGTGTATCAATCAGCTGGGGGATGATTGCATTTGCAATATTGCCTCGATGATTGCATTTGACCTCGTTAAGAACACCATGAGCGATAGCGATTCCACCCCGACAGCGACTTCACAGGGTTCGCAAAATGGCGGTGTTCCCACGCGGCGCCGTGCAAAGAAAATGCGTGCGTCTATTGAACGCCGTGGAGAATCGTCCCAGGTGTCGGACAAGAACGTTTCTGATGTCCACAAATGTAATATAAAGATCCCTACATTTTCACCTGATGACCCTGAGTTATGGTTCGCGTTATTGGAGGGACAATTTGAGAATTTTGGCATTATAGACGACAGTGTCAAGTTTAATAGCGTCATCACGAACCTCGATATATGTCACGCTAAGGCCGTAAAGGATATCATAGTGAATCCGCCCCAGCGCAATCAATATCCCAAGATTAAGAACGAGCTGATCAAGAGACTGACTGCGTCCCATGAAATCAAGGTCAAGCAGCTCTTGACTCATGAGGAGCTTGGGGATAGAAAGGCGTCCCAATTCTTGCGACACCTGCAAGATCTAGCAGGTCCGAATGTCTCGCAAGATTTTATAAAAACTATTTGGAGCAATTGTCTGCCTGAAAACATTCAAACGGTGCTGGCATCACAGGCTACCCAATCTCTTGAGCAACTGGCAGAGCTGGCGGACCGCATACAGGAGATCTGTGCACCTGCGAATATAGCAGCAGCGTCCTCAAGCGGTATGAGCAGCAACACAGAAATAGACGAACTCCGGAAAATGGTGGAACGCCTGGCGAAAAAACTTGATGACAATGACTTGATGCATACACCAAAATTGCATGCGACCTACAGTGCCCAAGCGCAACAGCGTCGTACTTCATCCAGCAGCAGATCAAGACCTACTTCCAACTATCGTCGGTTCCCAGTTTGTTGGTACCACTGGAAGTTAGGATCAAAGGCGCGCAGATGCATAAAGCCCTGCGATTATAAAGCAGGACACGACACGCACTTGCAATCAGTAATGGCGGCGGAAGATTGTCCCGCCTCTCCAGGACGACTTTTTGTGACAGACCGATCAACGAGAACGCAATTCCTGGTCGACACTGGTAGCGACCTTTGTGTTTTCCCCCGGTCTCAACTACGTGAGCGACGAGCACCCACGACCTACCAACTTACTGCAGCCAATGGAACAACCATCGAGACCTACGGCTACGTGCACCTGAATCTGGACCTAGGACTAAGGCGTAATTATTCATGGCGTTTTGTGGTAGCTGATGTTACTAAGCCTATTATAGGAGTAGACTTATTATGTCATTACAATTTAGTTGTTGATTGTAAGAATAAAAAACTAATCGATAATACTACTACCTTGTCTGCTCCAGCTTCACTGGACTTTAATGTTAATAAAATTTATTCTGTTAAGGTTCTTAATGGCGACACGCGTTATCATCACCTGCTCTCGCGAGAATTTCCAGAGATCACGCGACCAGCTGGCACCCTACGCACAATACCACACAATACAGAACACCACATATGCACTACACCAGGTCCTCCAGTATCGTGTGGCCCTAGACGTCTGGCTCCAGATAAGTTGCAGATTGCCAAGAAGGAATTCTAATCCATGCTGGCCAATGGAACGGCAAGGCCTTCCGAGAGTCCATGGTCGTCGCCATTACACCTAGCGCCGAAGAAAGACAATGGCTGGCGCCCCTGTGGCGACTATAGGCAACTCAACGCCCGTACCATCCCTGACAGGTATCCATGACTTTACGCATAATATAACTGGTTGCAAGGTCTTCAGCACCATCGATCTCGTGAAGGCGTACAACCAGATACCGGTCTGCGCTGAGGATATTCCGAAGACGGCTATCACTACGCCGTTCGGGATGTATGAATTCCCTTTTATGACATTTGGCCTGCGTAATGCAGGTCAAACATTTCAAAGATTTGTGGATGAGATGACCCGTGGGCTAGATTTCGTCTATTCGTATCTGGACGATTTTCACATATTTAGTAAGAGTGAGGCCCAGCACGAGGATCACTTGCGCCAGGTCTTTTCTAGGTTACGGGACTATGGCATGGTCATTAATCCTTCTAAGTGTGTGTTTGGGGCTCCCGAGGTAACCTTCCTAGGTTATCGTATATCGGAGAGCGGAACCAAGCCACTAGAAGAAAAGGTACAGGCCATACGCGACTTTCCCCCACCAAAGAACGTCAAAACGTTGAGACGGTTTTTAGGAATGGCAAATTTTTACAGGCGTTTCATGCCAAATGCCGCCCAAATACAAGCTCCTCTCAACGCCTTGCTGACGGGGGCAGTAAAAGGCTCCACACCGATAACTCTAGACGGCGACACTCTAAAGGCTTTTCTAGACACCAAGGAAAGTCTTTCCAAGGCAGCTCTTTTGGCACATCCAGACTGTCGAGCCAAACTAGCCTTGGTAACAGATGCGTCAGATACCGCGATTGGAGCCGTCTTGCAACAGTTACAAGACAACGTGTGGCAGCCGCTAGCCTTTTTCTCCCGTAAGCTGTGCCCAACCCAACAAAAGTACTCACCGTATGATCGCGAGCTTCTAGCGATCTACGAAGCAATAAAATACTTTCGGCATATGCTTGAAGCCCGGCATTTCACAGTCTATACCGATCATAAGCCGATCAGTTTCGCATTCCATGAGAGGAAGAGCAACTGTTCGCCCAGGCAATTTAGGCATCTAGACTTCATCTCCCAATTCACAACCGATATAAGGCATATTTCTGGCAAGGACAATGTCGTGGCCGACACCTTATCTCGGGTCGATGAATTGGGATCCCCAGTTAGTCTAGCTAACCTCGCCCAAGCCCAACAAACTGATCCCGAATTAGCCCACTATCTGTCAAACACGTCATCTCTCCGTCTTCAAAACATGAAATACCCTGGGAGCTTGACAACCCTGTACTGCGACTCCCAGGCCATTCGTACCTAAGGAGCTTAGGAAACAGGTTTTCCAAAGTCTCCACGCTTTGCATCATCCCGGCCCCACTGCGTCTGCCAAATCAGTAGCAGAAAGGTTTGTGTGGCCAGGAGTCAGAAAAGACTGTAGAGAATGGGCTAGAACGTGCTTACCTTGTCAGCGTACTAAGGTGACCCGACATGTGTCCGCACCATTGGGCACTTTCGACATACCTCGTACGCGCTTTAAGTACGTTCATATTGACCTCATAGGTCCTCTCCCAGTCTCTCAAGGCTACAAATACTGCTTGACGGCAGTAGATCGTTTCACTCGCTGGCCGGAAGTCATGCCGATACCAGATATGTCTGCCGAAACAGTAGCCAAAGCGTTACTTTCGGGCTGGATATCAAGATTCGGGTGCCCTACTGATATTGTTACAGACCGCGGTCGCCAATTCGAGTCCGCGCTGTTTCAATATCTCGCGAGAATTGCCGGTTTTCAGCACCGACGCACAACTGCGTATCACCCCGCGTGTAATGGTTTGGTAGAACGCTTTCATAGGCAGCTGAAGGCGTCCATAACATGTCATGCCGATGAAAATTGGACCGAAGTTTTACCTTTGGTGATGCTCGGTATCCGCAGCGCCTTTAAAGAAGATCTGCAAACTTCTTCTGCCGAATTACTGTACGGCGAGCCATTGCGTCTTCCCGGCGAATTTTTTGATCCAAGCACGCCTTGCACATCTGATATGTCAGATTTTACGGCGCGCTTACGTTCATTCGCCGAGAAATTAAAACCTGTCCCAGCTTCTCGCCATAACAAGCACAAAGTCTTTGTGTTCAAAGAACTCGCCACCGCGGATCACGTCTTCCTACGTGAAGACGCTTCGCGTAGGCCTTTGCAACCCGCTTATACGGGCCCACATAAAGTTTTAAGCAGAGGTGACAAAGTCTATAAGATTCTGGTAAAAGGCAAACCTGTCACTGTCACCATTGACCGCTTAAAACCCGCTTTTATCTTGATGGACGAAGAGGACACATTAGGGAACACGACATCAATGCCTTCACCTTCATTACCTCGTCATCAAGATACACAACCACCACCTAATACTATATCACCAAATATAGTTACACGATCCGGTAGACGTGTTCACTTCCCGGATTATTATCGCCCCTAACCAGGTCTCTGGGGGGGAGTGATGTGGGCTACTCCCACAACTATTACTATATTTATTGTATACTTCTGTCTATATATTTATAAAACCTATCCCTAACATAAACTTGAACAAAACACTACATTGTCTACTTATTCACTATTTATAATTATTTATTATATACAAAGATTTATATATATAACACATACACACATACAATAAATATTTATAACACATAACAGCAGTTATATAACTCCACACACCATAACACAACTTCATACTGCGTAGTTGGTTATGGTGCAGTGGAACCGCGGCTTAACAATCGGCAACCGCTATGGACAGGTGTGAAGCGCGTGCGCATCGAATGATCGCGCACGATTGCGGGTAGTCAGACGGAAGTCGACATTGCATTATTACTTGGTTGTACTACGCATATCACTGTTGTAAATTGTCTCAATTATTATCTCCGTTGTTATTAATTTTACTATCGCTCATATAATTGTTTTCTATATAATCTTTTCTCCTTCTATTCGTGTGTGAACTTCTGAACTGTGTGCTGTGAATCTGTTTTGTGTACGAACAATAAACCGTACTGTGCCATTGTTTGGGACTACTTTATTTCTCTTGTTTGGAGCTGACCTGCAGTGCATCTTGCCTGCCACGGACACCCATCACGGACACAGCTAAGTACATAGTAACGTACAGTACCCATCAGGAGACATATATATATTTCCACAATTCCATAAATTTTGAATGGACAATTTGAATTTGTTCCTATAGTTTGTGTATGTAATATCCTCTTAGAATCTTTTAATAGGATAGAAGTTAGAGCAATCCATTCTCCTCCAGGATCTCTTATTCCTCCATCAGGATATCTTACAATTCTAACCTTTTTTATGTACACCATCTCATTTTCTCCTCTAACCTCGTTTCGACACCAATAACATGAATATCTATCTCTATAAGACACAACAGTATACTCAATAACTTGGTTCTCGATTAGTGACCAATATGTCTCGATATCTTTGATTGAAGGAGGTGTTGTGATCTCTATAATTGATCTTTTTCCCTCAGAGCTCTTGTATGTCCCCCAGAATTCCCAGGTACAAAAAGTCTCAATTCTCTCCTTCCAGATAAGCAACCCCCACTCTGATCTGGCTTCTGAATCTATGCTCCATATTGTTACAGTTGCAGGATATTGTTCATCTTCAATGTCCAATATATTTGAACAATCCGGAGGGTTTGGATAAGGGTGGAATGTTTTTGTACTGTTCTCTCTAAAATATACAAATCTGATAAGGGTTTAGGTTGAGAAGTTTCATTATGTGATTCCAAGATTCCCAAGGGGTATGTTATTTCATTTGAGTGCAAAGATTTTATCTGAAGTAACAAAAGATTGCACAATACTAAGATTGCTGTATTTATACTTGAAGTCATGATAATTTCCAACAACCTTGAGATTCCTTAGAGATTATTGGATTATTGTTTATTTGGTTTTTTATAATGAATCCCATGATGTTGAATCCTCTTCTGGTGAATAAGGGGGTGGTGAGACTTCTAGAAACTTATCAATCTCATGATTATGAACAATTGCACGGACTCGAGGGGATTTGGGACCTTTTAATTTCATTAATAATTTTTCAAAACTGCGCTCATGAGTGTAATAAGGTTTCGCATTCTTAAGACCTATGTATTGTAGTAGTTTGTATTCCTTTTTAGTCAATAATTCTAGTTTCTGAAAACCATGATTTCTTAAATTACCTCTCTTGTCATGAGAGAAAGTTTGTAAAGTAAGATCATATTTTAATGAGATGATAATTAAGTGACTGTCATTGCTCATCAACTCCCAAGATCTGGTTCCCTTAAGTTTTTTGACCTTAGAATCTATCGGAATACATGAACCATCAGTGAATCCCAAAAATTTGCAAGTGGATGACAACATGTGACTGGTAATACTTGAGATCGGATGTAAATTCAAAGTATCTAAAATTCTCTCCCTCATTGATTTCCACAAATATCCAATGCATCCGTTCCAAGAGATGGAATCTTTGAACAATTCTATCATCCACGCCAAGAATAGTGTATCAATCAGCTGGGGGATGATTGCATTTGCAATATTGCCTTCTACTGATAGATCAAGACTGTAGGCTACCATCAAGAGCTTGTATTCTATGGGAGGAGCCGAGGGAGCGATGGTTGGGGGTGTTAAGTCTTCCTGAATGGGTTTTCGGAACAAATTTCTGAAGGAGGTCATTGTTGATGATTTGAATGAATTATTTCATTTAAATTAATTAGTTCATTTAAATTAAACACTGTATTAATATAAATGAACTGAATTATATTGAACGAGCAAACGTCAAACGTGTACAAGCTTTACAAGTATCGAGAGCAGAGAGAGAGGGCAGAGTTGCCAACATATAAATTTATGTTTTATACATAATCTTCCGGGGCCACAAATTATCTGTATATAATGCTAAATGGCCACCTTTTAAATTAACAAAATGTGAGGTTCAATATAATTAATGCTACTGGTTATATAAAATCAATAAGGTTGCTTATACAAACTTACTTATTTGAACATAAAATACATAAGATGTAAATATATAAGATGTAAACATGATATTGATTATATAATATGGAAACAGAATAAATTAATAGTAATTTACTCAACAGGCAGTACAACAATTTTTGAAATAGCACGAGTGTGACACTTATGATCAGCTGTTCTGACTTCTACAACCCTCACATGGTTGTCATTACCACAAAACACCTTTGTGATCCTGCCCAAGGGCCAATGAAGGGGTGGTGCATTAGGGTTTACCAATAAAACTATAGTTCCTACCTTAAGATTAGGTAATACCTTATTCCACTTTGTTCTTTCATTAAGTGATGATAAATAATCTCTAGACCAAACCTTCCAAAAATGTTGTCTTACTTGTTCACAACATTTCCAAAATCTAAGTCGATTTGATGGTGTCTCAGTGAGGTCAGGCTGTGGAATAGCTGTCAAAGGGGCACCTATAATAAAATGACCTGGGGTCAAACATGAAAAATCAGATAAATCTTGAGAAGTGTTTAGTAGAAGAGGGCGTGAATTTAATATACATTCTAGCTCACACATAATTGTATTGAACTGTTCGTATGTAAAAATTTTGAAAGATGAAATTCTTTTTAAATGAAATTTTAATGATTTCACAGCAGCCTCCCATAGGCCTCCGTGATTTGGGCTGTAGGCTGGAATAAAGTGAAATTGAATTCCTTTCTGAAGTGAATAACTATGAACAGATTCTTGGAAATCTTTACTGCTGTGCAGTTTGTATAAATCATGTAATTGGTTATTGGCTCCTTTGAAAGTGGATGCATTGTCACAGAAAACATCAGATGGCATTTCTCTGCGAGAAGCAAATCGTTTGAAGGCTGCCAGGAAACTATCGGTAGACATGTCAGACACAACCTCAAGGTGTAAGGCCTTTGATGCAAAACAAACGATCACTGCAACATAACCTTTGCTAATGATACTGTTTCTTTTTGTCGATTGCTTTATATCAAAGGGACCACAGTAATCAATGCCCACCCGTTCAAAGACCCGAGCAGGATTCACACGGTCCTTAGGCAGGGAGCCCATAAGTTGCTGAGCAGTCTCCGCCTTGTGTCTGCAGCAGACAGTACATCTATGTATAATACCTTTAATTTCTCTGACAGCATTGATCATATAATATCTTTGAGATAGGCTTTTTGGTTCTATGTTGTTTGTTTTGAGTCCATGGACCTCTCCATTCTGCATCTCCGACATCAATTGATATGAGATAGCCTCCGAGACTCTGTAGGATTTCATATTTAATGTTAGAATATGAGCAGATCAAGCCTTCTGATTTTGGATTAACTGAAAATTGAAGTCCTGATACTGGAATTGAAAGAATGATATTACCAGATATCGATCTGGACAAAACCGAAGCTTTGATCCCATAAATTTTGAATGGACAATTTGAATTTGTTCTTATAGATTGTGTATGTAATATCCTCTTAGAATCTTTTAATAGGATAGAAGTTAGAGCAAACCATTCTCCTCCAGGATCTCTTATTCCTCCATCAGGATATCTTACAATTCTAACCTTTTTTATGTACACCATCTCATATTCTCCTCTAACCTCGTTTCGACACCAATAACATGAATATCTATCTCTATAAGACACAACAGTATACTCAATAACTTGGTTCTCGATTAGTGACCAATATGTCTCGATATCTTTGATTGAAGGAGGTGTTGTGATCTCTATAATTGATCTTTTTCCCTCAGAGCTCTTGTATGTCCCCCAGAATTCCCAGGTACAAAAAGTCTCAATTCTCTCCTTCCAGATTAGCAACCCCCACTCTGATCTGGCTTCTGAATCTATGCTCCATATTGTTACAGTTGCAGGATATTGTTCATCTTCAATGTCCAATATATTTGAACAATCCGGAGGGTTTGGATAAGGGTGGAATGTTTTTGTACTGTTCTCTCTAAAATATACAAATCTGATAAGGGTTTAGGTTGAGAAGTTTCATTATGTGATTCCAAGATTCCCAAGGGGTATGTTATTTCATTTGAGTGCAAAGATTTTATCTGAAGTAACAAAAGATTGCACAATACTAAGATTGCTGTTTTTATTATGGTGGTGCATTAGGGTTTACCAATAAAACTATAGTTCCTACCTTAAGATTAGGTAATACCTTATTCCACTTTGTTCTTTCATTAAGTGATGATAAATAATCTCTAGACCAAACCTTCCAAAAATGTTGTCTTACTTGTTCACAACATTTCCAAAATCTAAGTCGATTTGATGGTGTCTCAGTGAGGTCAGGCTGTGGAATAGCTGTCAAAGGGGCACCTATAATAAAATGACCTGGGGTCAAACATGAAAAATCAGATAAATCTTGAGAAGTGTTTAGTAGAAGAGGGCGTGAATTTAATATACATTCTAGCTCACACATAATTGTATTGAACTGTTCGTATGTAAAAATTTTGAAAGATGAAATTCTTTTTAAATGAAATTTTAATGATTTCACAGCAGCCTCCCATAGGCCTCCGTGATTTGGGCTGTAGGCTGGAATAAAGTGAAATAGAATTCGTTTCTGAAGTGAATAACTATGAACAGATTCTTGGAAATCTTTACTGCTGTGGAGTTTGTATAAATCATGTAATTGGTTATTGGCTCCTTTGAAAGTGGATGTACAGAAAACATCAGATGGCAGTCCTCTGCGAGAAGCAAATCGTTTGAAGGCTGCCAGGAAACTATCGGTAGACATGTCAGACACAACCTCAAGGTGTAAGGCCTTTGATGCAAAACAAACGATCACTGCAACATAACCTTTGCTAATGATACTGTTTCTTTTTGTCGATTGCTTTATATCAAAGGGACCACAGTAATCAATGCCCACCCGTTCAAAGACCCGAGCAGGATTCACACGGTCCTTAGGCAGGGAGCCCATAAGTTGCTGAGCAGTCTCCGCCTTGTGTCTGCAGCAGACAGTACATCTATGTATAATACCTTTAATTTCTCTGACAGCATTGATCATATAATATCTTTGTGATAGGCTTTTTGGTTCTATGTTGTTTGTTTTGAGTCCATGGACCTCTCCATTCTGCATCTCCGACATCAATTGATATGAGATAGCCTCCGAGACTCTGTAGGATTTCATATTTAATGTTAGAATATGAGCAGATCAAGCCTTCTGATTTTGGATTAACTGAAAATTGAAGTCCTGATACTGGAATTGAAAGAATGATATTACCAGATATCGATCTGGACAAAACCGAAGCTTTGATTCCATAAATTTTGAATGGACAATTTGAATTTGTTCCTATAGTTTGTGTATGTAATATCCTCTTAGAATCTTTTAATAGGATAGAAGTTAGAGCAATCCATTCTCCTCCAGGATCTCTTATTCCTCCATCAGGATATCTTACAATTCTAACCTTTTTTATGTACACCATCTCATATTCTCCTCTAACCTCGTTTCGACACCAATAACATGAATATCTATCTCTATAAGACACAACAGTATACTCAATAACTTGGTTCTCGATTAGTGACCAATATGTCTCGATATCTTTGATTGAAGGAGGTGTTGTGATCTCTATAATTGATCTTTTCCCTCAGAGCTCTTGTATGTCCCCCAGAATTCCCAGGTACAAAAAGTCTCAATTCTCTCCTTCCAGATAAGCAACCCCCACTCTGATCTGGCTTCTGAATCTATGCTCCATATTGTTACAGTTGCAGGATATTGTTCATCTTCAATGTCCAATATATTTGAACAATCCGGAGGGTTTGGATAAGGGTGGAATGTTTTTGTACTGTTCTCTCTAAAATATACAAATCTGATAAGGGTTTAGGTTGAGAAGTTTCATTATGTGATTCCAAGATTCCCAAGGGGTATGTTATTTCATTTGAGTGCAAAGATTTTATCTGAAGTAACAAAAGATTGCACAATACTAAGATTGCTGTTTTTATACTTGAAGTCATGATAATTTCCAACAACCTTGAGATTCCTTAGAGATTATTGGATTATTGTTTATTTGGTTTTTTATAATGAATCCCATGATGTTGAATCCTCTTCTGGTGAATAAGGGGGTGGTGAGACTTCTAGAAACTTATCAATCTCATGATTATGAACAATTGCACGGACTCGAGGGGATTTGGGACCTTTTAATTTCATTAATAATTTTTCAAAACTGCGCTCATGAGTGTAATAAGGTTTCGCATTCTTAAGACCTATGTATTGTAGTAGTTTGTATTCCTTTTTAGTCAATAATTCTAGTTTCTGAAAACCATGATTTCTTAAATTACCTCTCTTGTCATGAGAGAAAGTTTGTAAAGTAAGATCATATTTTAATGAGATGATAATTAAGTGACTGTCATTGCTCATCAACTCCCAAGATCTGGTTCCCTTAAGTTTTTTGACCTTAGAATCTATCGGAATACATGAACCATCAGTGAATCCCAAAAATTTGCAAGTGGATGACAACATGTGACTGGTAATACTTGAGATCGGATGTAAATTCAAAGTATCTAAAATTCTCTCCCTCATTGATTTCCACAAATATCCAATGCATCCGTTCCAAGAGATGGAATCTTTGAACAATTCTATCATCCACGCCAAGAATAGTGTATCAATCAGCTGGGGGATGATTGCATTTGCAATATTGCCTTCTACTGATAGATCAAGACTGTAGGCTACCATCAAGGGCTTGTATTCTATGGGAGGAGCCGAGGGAGCGATGGTTGGGGGTGTTAAGTCTTCCTGAATGGGTTTTCGGAACAAATTTCTGAAGGAGGTCATTGTTGATGATTTGAATGAATTATTTTGTTCCGAAAACCCATTCAGGAAGACTTAACACCCCCAACCATCGCTCCCTCGGCTCCTCCCATAGAATACAAGCCCTTGATGGTAGCCTACAGTCTTGATCTATCAGTAGAAGGCAGTATTGCAAATGCAATCATCCCCCAGCTGATTGATACACTATTTGTACAGCCAACTAGTGCCGGTCCTCGGAGGGTGCTAGGAAGGAAGTCAATGAAACGACAATTCCTGTGCCGCTTGTTATATATTTGAATACTGTTCTTTTTTCGGACAAATTACATAAAGCATCCATTTGATATATAGAACATACAAAAACATTTCACTTGCATGTTTATAATTGACTTAGCGACATCTAGTTATGTAAATTGAATTAAACAATCAAAACAATTCATTTTAAATATGGAATACACAAACTACGTTAAACATTCTCCGCCCACTAAGGCCAATTGCATTTGCCTTAGTCTAAACACAAAATTAATACTAACTATTAAAATTCATAACTAAACAAAACTCAAATTCCTAATCTGTTATTGGTAAAACACATAATTTAGATATTGGTCTTTTAATACATGAGTTTTTAGTTTTGACCGTAACCACTCGAGTGATACCGTCTTGACCGGGGTGTTCTTGAACAACTAAACCATAAAGCCAACGACCCGGAGGAAGCCCATCTTCCTTTATTAAAACGACATCCCCTGTCTTCGGTAACGGAACTTGAGCGGACCATCGATATCTCCTAAAAAATTGCGTTAGATATTCTTGAGACCACTTGCGCCAAAAATCTTGTAGCATTTTTTGTGTATATTGCCATCTTTTTAATGAACTTATATTAGAACTTTCATAGTTCTTGTCTGGTGGCGTAACAAGTGCCTCTCCAACCAAAAAATGACCTGGAGTCAAAACATCTGTAACTTCAGATTGATTGTTTAGTCTTGATAACGGCCTGGAGTTCAGACATGATTCCACTTGCGCCAGAACTGTAGCCAGCTCTTCAAATGTCAATGTTGAATTGCCTATAACTCTGCGCAAATGAAATTTGATTGATTTTATACCAGCCTCCCAAAGCCCTCCAAAGTTTGGAGAGTGAGGCGGAATAAAGTGCCAAGATGTGCTATTGGTAGCCAGCGAATCAATTATTTCAGGCAAAATACAATTTTTCTCTGCTGAAAATAAACTTTGAAGCTCACTAGAAGCTCCTACAAAATTTGTGCCATTGTCACTCCATACCTCTTGACAATGACCTCGACGAGCTACAAATCTTTTGAACGCCTGTAAAAATCCTTCTGCTGTTAAATCAGAAACTGCTTCTATGTGCACTGCTCGGGTTGACATGCAAACGAAAAGACATATGTAGGCCTTATACGCTTTGTGCCCCCGTCCTTTGGCAGTACGAACTTGAATAGGTCCAGCAAAATCGACTCCGCTGTATCGAAATGGACGTGCTGGAGTAACCCTCACGGAAGGCAATTGCCCCATCAACGGATTTACGGTAAGGCCTTTATTTTTAATACAAGTAACGCATTTGCGTATAAAAGCTTTTACCAACTGCTTTCCTCCTAATATTAAATATTTGCTGCAAATGTAATTCAAGGTTAATTGTATTCCTCCGTGAGGCGTGCGTTGATGAGCATCGGCGATTATTAGGTGAGTTAAATATGATTTTTTAGGTAGTATAACTGGGTGTTTTCTACTTATAGTTAAATGAGACATCTCCAATCTCCCGCCGACTCTTAAAACATTTCTCTCATCGAGAAATGGATTTAACGATTTTAATGGGCTTTTTCTACTAATCTCACTTTTATCTTTTAATGCTATAATTTCTTCTTCAAAATAAATTCTTTGACATTCCTTTATGCATATTTCTAGAGTTTCTGATAATTCGGTTGATTCTAAATATTTCTTCCATTTTCTTCCAGAGTTTTTTGCTAACAAAAATCGTCTACAATAAGACATTACTCTTATTAACCTTGACAATGTAGAAAATCGTTTCCACAATTCATTATCTTCATTTTCAGTAGATGTTGCGTGATGAACTTTTATGGCTTCTAAGTCTGTATTCTGAATAGTAGGTTTTTCATAATAAATTTCGGTATTTTTCAAAAATTCAGGACCTTGAAACCACAGTGAATTCTTTTTTAATTCTAATGGAAACATTCCTCTAGAAGCACAATCTGCTGGATTTTGCTGTGATGAAACGTGCGACCACTGCTTCGGATTAAATGAGGTAAGTATTTCCGAAACTCGATTAGCTACGAAGACTTTCCATTTGTTTGGCAGATTGTTTAGCCAAGCAAGTACGATCATTGAGTCTGTCCAAGCATGCATATTGGAAACATCTACTTCAATGAATCTCCCTACATCCAACATAAGTCTGCTTAGCAAAACAGCTCCACACAACTCTAACCGCGGAATGGAAACCTGTTTAATAGGCGCAACTTTTGATTTTGCAGTGACCAAGGAGACATGAATATTGCCCTTAGAATCTATTACACGCATATACACCACCGCTGCGTATGCCGTTTTGGAGGCATCACAAAAGCCGTGTAATTCTCTTCGAACATCATCTGATTTACTGTCCATCCACCTTGGTATGTATATGTCTGTTAATGCGGTCAACTGTTCCCTGTAAGTATACCATTCCTTTAATATCTCATCTGGTACTCTTTCATCCCATTGTATTCCTGCTATCCATAGCTTTTGTATTATTGCTTTAGCTACAATTATACAAGGTGTGATCCAGCCTAAAGGATCAAACAACCGTCCGATTTCTGATGTTATTTCTCTTTTTGTTGCAGATTGTTCCAGTTTCGTCAGCTTCACGGTGTAACGAAAGGTATCTTCATTTCTTAACCAGGTAAGTCCAAGTATTTTTATTACTTTATCTATTTTTATTTGTATACTTTCTTTAATTTCCTCTCCTGTTTCCTTTTCCTTGATCCTTTCAATTAACTCATCATTGTTGCTTAACCACTTTTGTAATATAAATCCTGCTCGTTTTAACATTTCTTTCATCTGCTGATAAATTAATACACCTTCCTCGACAGTTTCACATCCTGCCATCAGGTCATCCATATAAAATTCTGTAGCTACCTTGTCTGCAACAAGAGGATAATTTGCTCCTTCATCTATAGCTACCTGGTTTAGTGTTCTTACGGCGAGAAATGGCGCGCAAGACGTCCCAAATGTCACTCTTAACAGTTTGTAATCCTTAATTTCTTCATCTGAATTATTTCGCCACAGAAACCTCTGATAATCTGAATCTTCATCATGAACTTTAACCTGCCGATACATTTTCACAATATCGGCTCCTATGCAAATTGGAGATAATCGCCATCGCATTACTAAATGTCTCAAATCTTGCTGAATACTGGGTCCCACCATCAAACAGTCGTTTAAAGAGACTCCATTTTTCCCTGGACAGGACGCATTAAACACAACTCGCACCTTCGTTGTATCTCTTTCTTCCTTTATCACAGCGTGGTGAGGTAAATATACCGCATCATTTCTATTTTTAACCGGCTTCAAAAAGAAGGTTCTCTATTCGACGCGTATGTATGTAATATTGATAAAAATGCGTAATATTAATATATGTTAGTCTATGTGGGCTTCTAAACAAATTTACCAAATTTTATGAGTGTATGTATGTATGTATGTATGTATGTATGTATGTATGTAGGTATGTATGTATGTATGTAGGTTTGTCCACGGATTTCTCAGAAACTACAAGTCCGATTTCGAAAATTCTTTTTGCAATAGTTAGAGTATTTTTCAACTTAGGGTAGAGTACAAGTTTCATCAAAATCGGTCCAGTAGTTTAAGAGATATAAACTTTTTATGTTTTCAGTAAGTTACTGTAACGTAGACGTTCGAGTTGCGTGATAGTGCTGATACCTATTTTTTTGGTAAAATAAGTCACTAAAAAGTGTTAAATAAACTATTTTTTTAAAAATAATAACCGACTTCAAAGTAAATTATCTAAAAAGCATAAAATAACGAAAATATATTGAAGTCGGTGTCAGCTGGTGCTAGTGTTAGTTAACATGATGTGCTAGCACCGACTTCAATATATTTTCGTTATTTTATGCTTTTTAGATAATTTACTTTGAAGTCGGTTATTATTTTTAAAAAAATAGTTTTTATCTGGTTCTATCACCTGTACTGCATGACCTAGATCTAAATATTCCTGTATTACCTTTCTGTATTGTTCCTTAGCATGTGCATCCTTGTTCAACTTATTTTCTAACCATTTAAATCTTTTTTCAGCAATTTTCCGAGAGTCACCGCGCTTGCAGTCTGGATCTTCAGTCTTAAACGGCAGCCTTACTATGTATCTTCCTTCTTCATCTCTGGTAGTGCTGTCAACAAAAAATTGTTCACACCGGTTTTCCTCTTCAGTGAAACGTTTAATTTTTGTTAATCCCAAATCCGATTCCATCTCCCAAAATTTCATTAAGATGTCATCATCTTCATTTATTTGACAGTGTAATGCCAAACAATCTTCTAGTTGATCAATTGAAGAATTAGCAACTCCAGATAAAATCCAGCCTAAACTAGTACACTGAGCAACTAGTGACCCACTCGGACCTCTTTTTACACCTTCGCGAATAACCTGACAATATATGTCCGCTCCCAACAACAGGGATACTTTATCAGATAGGAAATATTTTGGGTCTGCTAGTTCGATTCCTTCAAGTTCTGTCCATTCTGCTACCTCTATTTTGCTTGACGGTAAGAGTGTAGTGATAGATTTTAGCACATATGCCTTAACATTAATAACAAAGTTTAAGTTAATTCTTGATTGAATATTAATATTCACATAAGCCTTGGAAACCAAATTCTGATTTCCACCCAACCCTGATATTTTATTTTTAATGGGTATTTTCTTCAATTTTAGTTCCTGCACCGTCGCTTCCGTCACAAAATTCGCTTGCGAACCCTGATCCAGCAAAGCCCTTAACGTGTGCACGTTGCCAGTTTTCGACTCAGCTTTAACTAGCGCTGTAGCTAGCAAAACTTGCTTATAATTCCCTGTCGAAAAGCAACTGACTAATGGATTACCATGGTCCTTTGTTTCAGAATCATTACCTGCCTTAGAAGGCCCAGCTTCCGCAATATTCCTAGCAGACTCTTGACGAACATTAGCACTAGTGGTCTCAATATTATCCGTATTTCTCGGATGTAACAATGTGTGATGACGGCGGTGACATAACTTACAACGCGTGTTGCTGTTGCATACTTTGGCTCCATGGTTGTTGCCCATACAACAAAAGCATAAATTATTCACCCTGACGAACTCACGACGTTGGTCAACGGTCTCCCTGGCAAACTTTTTACAAAAACTTAACTTGTGTTCTTCAGAGCAAAAATTACAAATATATTTAGTCACATGCAAAGACTTAAACTTGACATTAGCATTATTATTCACATTACTATTCTGATATTTACTAACAGATGGTCGCGTATCAATAAACTCCAAAGCTCTATATCTGTTAGTCAAAAACTCTTTGAACTGCTCATATGTGGGAAGTTCCTCAGAAGAAGTACTATTAGTAATAGTGAACTCCCACTGCTTGCGAGACTCAGCATCTAATTTCAAGGTTAATATATGAATAATAAGAATGTCCCAGTTTTCTACATTAACGCCTAGATTAGATAAACCACAAAGACAATCATTGGTGGTGTCCATAAGTTCTTTAAGACTACCAGCCGACTCAACAATAATATTTCTTTGGCTTAAAAGCCTTTTAATAATATAATGAGACAAATATCTTTTGTTATCATATCGAGCCTTAAGCTGTAACCAACATCTTTCATAATTTGCATCGGAAATTGGTATTTGCCGAAGCAACTGTTCAGCTTCTCCTGACAAATAACTTTTCAAATAATGCATTTTTTGTACATTTTGTAAATTTGGATTATTGTGAATTAACGAAATTATAAGAAAAAAATATACAAAAACATAAATAAAATAGTAACACTTAAGCCTCTTGGGCTTGTGTGTGTTACTTCACAACATTCGTCATCAGCATTGGATTTTTGTTAAATATTACATAGTATTATATATCTAAGTTATTACTTAAAGGTTAATAATTCATAATTTCGTATATTGCATTTTTACGGAAGTTTATAATTGTGTTAAAAAGTACGATTTTAATTTAGTTTTAATATTACTTACATTAATATTTTCTCGCAATGAACTAGGCAAAGAGTTAATTAGTCTCGGAAGCATGTACGCGCTCGTTCGTTCGCCGTAGCAATTTTTTGCCGCCACGGTAACCAGTTTGCTTTGAGCGACTTGGCGTGTATATACAGGATGATCAATTTTTTTTTGATATTTTTGGTTAAAGAACTGTTCTTTGAGCATGTTAAGTTTTACCTTGTCAAAGATTGGCAAGGTTTTACAGATTTCAAAAAGCTCCAAAAAAAAAGCTCAAAATTTCCTCTGCTTGGTCATACACCTCCTGCTTTATATATTCTTGTTCTTGTAATTTTAAACCAAACTTTTCTATTAAGTATTTATGCGTAGTTACAAATTCTAACCATAACTGATCCAGAGCTTCTAATCTAACCTGAGCATAATCTACAGTAATTCTGTCTTTAGGCTCTTTCTTAAAATTTCTTTGAGCTTTTAGTATATTTTTGTAATTATCCGTTTGTAACAATAGCTTAGCCTCCATATTTACACAAATCAAACAAGCTTAAAATTAATTTTACTTACCCTTTACAGTACAAAAAGCTTGAAGATATTGTGTAAGTATAAGGTCAAAGTTAAACAATTTGAAAATAAATTACAAGTCCTAAAAATTTTACAAGTCCAAAATTTAGCCGAAAATTTTACAAGTTCAAATTTTGTTCAAAATATTTCTAAGTGTTTTAAATATAAACATAAAGTTCAAAATCGGGCATAGGTTCCCCGTTGGAACGGTTTTCTTAAAGTTATTCTAAGTCTAGAATTCCAAATATTTTTTCTAAGTCCCAATAATCTTGAAATTTTCAAAGTTAATTACATTGAGAAATTAGAGTTCATTTTCGATTAGCCAAATTAATTTAAGCAACACTCACTTTTGTCCTTGTCACTCACTGTTTGACATCTGAAGTCACCTTGTGCCACCGCTTTCCATCAGCTCCTTTAGGCGTCCTGACGTTTCCACCGTCGCGAAGACCAAAGACCGGATTCCTCACCAAGCCTCGTCGCGAAGACCAGAGACCGGATTCCTCACTAGGCCTCGGCTCCTGATGCTGCAACTGCCCCACTGGCTGGTTGCTGCTGCCTAAAAAGAGATCTCCCAGACACCCTGGGCGGTTTAGAGTCTGATCCGTAAAAATGCGGCTCCGAAGGACCAATTTACAGCCAACTAGTGCCGGTCCGGTAGTTTCGCATTCTTAAGACCTATGTATTGTAGTAGTTTGTATTCCTTTTTAGTCAATAATTCTAGTTTCTGAAAACCATGATTTCTTAAATTACCTCTCTTGTCATGAGAGAAAGTTTGTAAAGTAAGATCATATTTTAATGAGATGATAATTAAGTGACTGTCATTGCTCATCAACTCCCAAGATCTGGTTCCCTTAAGTTTTTTGACCTTAGAATCTATCGGAATACATGAACCATCAGTGAATCCCAAAAATTTGCAAGTGGATGACAACATGTGACTGGTAATACTTGAGATCGGATGTAAATTCAAAGTATCTAAAATTCTCTCCCTCATTGATTTCCACAAATATCCAATGCATCCGTTCCAAGAGATGGAATCTTTGAACAATTCTATCATCCACGCCAAGAATAGTGTATCAATCAGCTGGGGGATGATTGCATTTGCAATATTGCCTTCTACTGATAGATCAAGACTGTAGGCTACCATCAAGGGCTTGTATTCTATGGGAGGAGCCGAGGGAGCGATGGTTCGGGGTGTTAAGTCTTCCTGAATGGGTTTTCGGAACAAATTTCTGAAGGAGGTCATTGTTGATGATTTGAATGAATTATTTCATTTAAATTAATTAGTTCATTTAAATTAAACACTGTATTAATATAAATGAACTGAATTATATTGAACGAGCAAACGTGAAACGTGTACAAGCTTTACAAGTATCGAGAGCAGAGAGAGAGGGCAGAGTAGCCAACATATAAATTTATGTTTTATACATAATCTGCCGGGGCCACAAATTATCTGTATATAATGCTAAATGGCCACCTTTTAAATTAACAAAATGTGAGGTTCAATATAATTAATGCTACTGGTTATATAAAATCAATAAGGTTGCTTATACAAACTTACTTATTTGAACATAAAATACATAAGATGTAAATATATAAGATGTAAATATATAAGATGTAAACATGTAAATACATAGATACAATATTGATTATATAATATGGAAACAGAATAAATTAATAGTAATTTACTCAACAGGCAGTACAACAATTTTTGAAATAGCACGAGTGTGACACTTATGATCAGCTGTTCTGACTTCTACAACCCTCACATGGTTGTCATTACCACAAAACACCTTTGTGATCCTGCCCAAGGGCCAATGAAGGGGTGGTGCATTAGGGTTTACCAATAAAACTATAGTTCCTACCTTAAGATTAGGTAATACCTTATTCCACTTTGTTCTTTCATTAAGTGATGATAAATAATTTCTAGACCAAACCTTCCAAAAATGTTGTCTTACTTGTTCACAACATTTCCAAAATCTAAGTCGATTTGATGGTGTCTCAGTGAGGTCAGGCTGTGGAATAGCTGTCAAAGGGGCACCTATAATAAAATGACCTGGGGTCAAACATGAAAAATCAGATAAATCTTGAGGAGTGTTTAGTAGAAGAGGGCGTGAATTTAATATACATTCTAGCTCACACATAATTGTATTGAACTGTTCGTATGTAAAAATTTTGAACGATGAAATTCTTTTTAAATGAAATTTTAATGATTTCACAGCAGCCTCCCATAGGCCTCCGTGATTTGGGCAGTAGGCTGGAATAAAGTGAAATAGAATTCCTTTCTGAAGTGAATAACTATGAACAGATTCTTGGAAATCTTTACTGCTGTGCAGTTTGTATAAATCATGTAATTGGTTATTGGCTCCTTTGAAAGTGGATGCATTGTCACAGAAAACATCAGATGGCAGTCCTCTGCGAGAAGCAAATCGTTTGAAGGCTGCCAGGAAACTATCGGTAGACATGTCAGACACAACCTCAAGGTGTAAGGCCTTTGATGCAAAACAAACGATCACTGCAACATAACCTTTGCTAATGATACTGTTTCTTTTTGTCGATTGCTTTATATCAAAGGGACCACAGTAATCAATGCCCACCCGTTCAAAGACCCGAGCAGGATTCACACGGTCCTTAGGCAGGGAGCCCATAAGTTGCTGAGCAGTCTCCGCCTTGTGTCTGCAGCAGACAGTACATCTATGTATAATACCTTTAATTTCTCTGACAGCATTGATCATATAATATCTTTGAGATAGGCTTTTTGGTTCTATGTTGTTTGTTTTGAGTCCATGGACCTCTCCATTCTGCATCTCCGACATCAATTGATATGAGATAGCCTCCGAGACTCTGTAGGATTTCATATTTAATGTTAGAATATGAGCAGATCAAGCCTTCTGATTTTGGATTAACTGAAAATTGAAGTCCTGATACTGGAATTGAAAGAATGATATTACCAGATATCGATCTGGACAAAACCGAAGCTTTGATTCCATAAATTTTGAATGGACAATTTGAATTTGTTCCTATAGTTTGTGTATGTAACAGTGGCGAAGGCTCCATATAACTCGATTCCTACCGGCTTCCCTTTGACAACAGGCGTTTGTTTCGACGATCTAATAAGACATTTATTTACTAACATAACGTTAAAAACATAGGTATTTAATACACCATCAAATAAAATTAATCTAAAAATCGCCTTATTTATTAATAGCAAAAAGTTACACTTTTCATTCACTTCAACCGCGCGCAAGTCGTGGCGCGGCAAGCCGCTCGCAAGATTAGGAATTCCACGCGCAATTACCATGTAAAATCAGTACGGAAAACGTTCCCGCGCAAACGCATAACTCGCTTAGTATAGGAACGACGGCAAGCCGATGTCCATCGGGTTATAATGGGGCGTGGTTATGTTAATGGATAGAAAAATGACATGTATGCGAACGAAATAGAGTGTAGTATTGATTGCGTACGCGTACTTCGATCGACTATAATCTTTCGTCTTCATTGATATTTATTTTGTATCGCATATACGGTACATGACAATTTAATTCTACTAAATATTATAATATAATTAGAATCTAATAGATACTATGGTTGTTTAAAGTTTTGTTTATTGTGTTTAATAATATAAAAGTTCTATAGTAATTGTGTGTCCAATTTCACCGATAGATGGCGCTGTTCATAATGTAAATCACGCTAACATCGTAAATTACTGTTTATTGATATTCGATAATGAAACGTATAATACCTTCGCATTTTTTATTGTTGCAATTGATTGCAATATTATGTATACATACTACCTGGACTTGAGTTACATTTCATGAAGCCCTGACCTTTTTTTTGGCAGAGCTGTTCATTGTGTGTAGTGTGCATTGTACCTACATGTTATTGCGTTAGATCATTTTATTGAAATGAGTCATTGTAGGTCATATCGATGAGATTTATCGAAGTAAGTAATTTAATTTAGTATATTCGTATTCTTAATTTCTAGGGACCTAATCACTGGCTTTTAAATTAAATAAAATGGTATTTTTCCCTTGCCTACCTATTTCATTCCTAATCTAGTTTAGAATCGCTCGGGATTTACAGATTTTAACTTTTCAAAGATATAATATCATGTTACTATCAGCAAAGTAGAACATTACAGAAACCTAATGAAAATGTCCTGGGTGTAGCGGACCGGCTTACCCTTTACAAAAATTGACCCTTCGCCACTGGTATGTAATATCCTCTTAGAATCTTTTAATAGGATAGAAGTTAGAGCAATCCATTCTCCTCCAGGATCTCTTATTCCTCCATCAGGATATCTTACAATTCTAACCTTTTTTATGTACACCATCTCATATTCTCCTCTAACCTCGTTTCGACACCAATAACATGAATATCTATCTCTATAACACACAACAGTATACTCAATAACTTGGTTCTCGATTAGTGACCAATATGTCTCGATATCTTTGATTGAAGGAGGTGTTGTGATCTCTATAATTGATCTTTTTCCCTCAGAGCTCTTGTATGTCCCCCAGAATTCCCAGGTACAAAAAGTCTCAATTCTCTCCTTCCAGATAAGCAACCCCCACTCTGATCTGGCTTCTGAATCTATGCTCCATATTGTTACAGTTGCAGGATATTGTTCATCTTCAATGTCCAATATATTTGAACAATCCGGAGGGTTTGGATAAGGGTGGAATGTTTTTGTACTGTTCTCTCTAAAATATACAAATCTGATAAGGGTTTAGGTTGAGAAGTTTCATTATGTGATTCCAAGATTCCCAAGGGGTATGTTATTTCATTTGAGTGCAAAGATTTTATCTGAAGTAACAAAAGATTGCACAATACTAAGATTGCTGTTTTTATACTTGAAGTCATGATAATTTCCAACAACCTTGAGATTCCTTAGAGATTATTGGATTATTGTTTATTTGGTTTTTTATAATGAATCCCATGATGTTGAATCCTCTTCTGGTGAATAAGGGGGTGGTGAGACTTCTAGAAACTTATCAATCTCATGATTATGAACAATTGCACGGACTCGAGGGGATTTGGGACCTTTTAATTTCATTAATAATTTTTCAAAACTGCGCTCATGAGTGTAATAAGGTTTCGCATTCTTAAGACCTATGTATTGTAGTAGTTTGTATTCCTTTTTAGTCAATAATTCTAGTTTCTGAAAACCATGATTTCTTAAATTACCTCTCTTGTCATGAGAGAAAGTTTGTAAAGTAAGATCATATTTTAATGAGATGATAATTAAGTGACTGTCATTGCTCATCAACTCCCAAGATCTGGTTCCCTTAAGTTTTTTGACCTTAGAATCTATCGGAATACATGAACCATCAGTGAATCCCAAAAATTTGCAAGTGGATGACAACATGTGACTGGTAATACTTGAGATCGGATGTAAATTCAAAGTATCTAAAATTCTCTCCCTCATTGATTTCCACAAATATCCAATGCATCCGTTCCAAGAGATGGAATCTTTGAACAATTCTATCATCCACGCCAAGAATAGTGTATCAATCAGCTGGGGGATGATTGCATTTGCAATATTGCCTTCTACTGATAGATCAAGACTGTAGGCTACCATCAAGGGCTTGTATTCTATGGGAGGAGCCGAGGGAGCGATGGTTGGGGGTGTTAAGTCTTCCTGAATGGGTTTTCGGAACAAATTTCTGAAGGAGGTCATTGTTGATGATTTGAATGAATTATTTCATTTAAATTAATTAGTTCATTTAAATTAAACACTGTATTAATATAAATGGACTGAATTATATTGAACGAGCAAACGTGAAACGTGTACAAGCTTTACAAGTATCGAGAGCAGAGAGAGAGGGCAGAGTTGCCAACATATAAATTTATGTTTTATACATAATCTGCCGGGGCCACAAATTATCTGTATATAATGCTAAATGGCCACCTTTTAAATTAACAAAATGTGAGGTTCAATATAATTAATGCTACTGGTTATATAAAATCAATAAGGTTGCTTATACAAACTTACTTATTTGAACATAAAATACATAAGATGTAAATATATAAGATGTAAACATGTAAATACATAGATACAATATTGATTATATAATATGGAAACAGAATAAATTAATAGTAATTTACTCAACAGGCAGTACAACAATTTTTGAAATAGCACGAGTGTGACACTTATGATCAGCTGTTCTGACTTCTACAACCCTCACATGGTTGTCATTACCACAAAACACCTTTGTGATCCTGCCCAAGGGCCAATGAAGGGGTGGTGCATTAGGGTTTACCAATAAAACTATAGTTCCTACCTTAAGATTAGGTAATACCTTATTCCACTTTGTTCTTTCATTAAGTGATGATAAATAATTTCTAGACCAAACCTTCCAAAAATGTTGTCTTACTTGTTCACAACATTTCCAAAATCTAAGTCGATTTGATGGTGTCTCAGTGAGGTCAGGCTGTGGAATAGCTGTCAAAGGGGCACCTATAATAAAATGACCTGGGGTCAAACATGAAAAATCAGATAAATCTTGAGAAGTGTTTAGTAGAAGAGGGCGTGAATTTAATATACATTCTAGCTCACACATAATTGTATTGAACTGTTCGTATGTAAAAATTTTGAACGATGAAATTCTTTTTAAATGAAATTTTAATGATTTCACAGCAGCCTCCCATAGGCCTCCGTGATTTGGGCTGTAGGCTGGAATAAAGTGAAATAGAATTCCTTTCTGAAGTGAATAACTATGAACAGATTCTTGGAAATCTTTACTGCTGTGCAGTTTGTATAAATCATGTAATTGGTTATTGGCTCCTTTGAAAGTGGATGCATTGTCACAGAAAACATCAGATGGCAGTCCTCTGCGAGAAGCAAATCGTTTGAAGGCTGCCAGGAAACTATCGGTAGACATGTCAGACACAACCTCAAGGTGTAAGGCCTTTGATGCAAAACAAACGATCACTGCAACATAACCTTTGCTAATGATACTGTTTCTTTTTGTCGATTGCTTTATATCAAAGGGACCACAGTAATCAATGCCCACCCGTTCAAAGACCCGAGCAGGATTCACACGGTCCTTAGGCAGGGAGCCCATAAGTTGCTGAGCAGTCTCCGCCTTGTGTCTGCAGCAGACAGTACATCTATGTATAATACCTTTAATTTCTCTGACAGCATTGATCATATAATATCTTTGAGATAGGCTTTTTGGTTCTATGTTGTTTGTTTTGAGTCCATGGACCTCTCCATTCTGCATCTCCGACATCAATTGATATGAGATAGCCTCCGAGACTCTGTAGGATTTCATATTTAATGTTAGAATATGAGCAGATCAAGCCTTCTGATTTTGGATTAACTGAAAATTGAAGTCCTGATACTGGAATTGAAAGAATGATATTACCAGATATCGATCTGGACAAAACCGAAGCTTTGATTCCATAAATTTTGAATGGACAATTTGAATTTGTTCCTATAGTTTGTGTATGTAATATCCTCTTAGAATCTTTTAATAGGATAGAAGTTAGAGCAATCCATTCTCCTCCAGGATCTCTTATTCCTCCATCAGGATATCTTACAATTCTAACCTTTTTTATGTACACCATCTCATATTCTCCTCTAACCTCGTTTCGACACCAATAACATGAATATCTATCTCTATAACACACAACAGTATACTCAATAACTTGGTTCTCGATTAGTGACCAATATGTCTCTTTATCTTTGATTGAAGGAGGTGTTGTGATCTCTATAATTGATCTTTTTCCCTCAGAGCTCTTGTATGTCCCCCAGAATTCCCAGGTACAAAAAGTCTCAATTCTCTCCTTCCAGATAAGCAACCCCCACTCTGATCTGGCTTCTGAATCTATGCTCCATATTGTTACAGTTGCAGGATATTGTTCATCTTCAATGTCCAATATATTTGAACAATCCGGAGGGTTTGGATAAGGGTGGAATGTTTTTGTACTGTTCTCTCTAAAATATACAAATCTGATAAGGGTTTAGGTTGAGAAGTTTCATTATGTGATTCCAAGATTCCCAAGGGGTATGTTATTTCATTTGAGTGCAAAGATTTTATCTGAAGTAACAAAAGATTGCACAATACTAAGATTGCTGTTTTTATACTTGAAGTCATGATAATTTCCAACAACCTTGAGATTCCTTAGAGATTATTGGATTATTGTTTATTTGGTTTTTTATAATGAATCCCATGATGTTGAATCCTCTTCTGGTGAATAAGGGGGTGGTGAGACTTCTAGAAACTTATCAATCTCATGATTATGAACAATTGCACGGACTCGAGGGGATTTGGGACCTTTTAATTTCATTAATAATTTTTCAAAACTGCGCTCATGAGTGTAATAAGGTTTCGCATTCTTAAGACCTATGTATTGTAGTAGTTTGTATTCCTTTTTAGTCAATAATTCTAGTTTCTGAAAACCATGATTTCTTAAATTACCTCTCTTGTCATGAGAGAAAGTTTGTAAAGTAAGATCATATTTTAATGAGATGATAATTAAGTGACTGTCATTGCTCATCAACTCCCAAGATCTGGTTCCCTTAAGTTTTTTGACCTTAGAATCTATCGGAATACATGAACCATCAGTGAATCCCAAAAATTTGCAAGTGGATGACAACATGTGACTACAACATGGTAATACTTGAGATCGGATGTAAATTCAAAGTATCTAAAATTCTCTCCCTCATTGATTTCCACAAATATCCAATGCATCCGTTCCAAGAGATGGAATCTTTGAACAATTCTATCATCCACGCCAAGAATAGTGTATCAATCAGCTGGGGGATGATTGCATTTGCAATATTGCCTTCTACTGATAGATCAAGACTGTAGGCTACCATCAAGGGCTTGTATTCTATGGGAGGAGCCGAGGGAGCGATGGTTGGGGGTGTTAAGTCTTCCTGAATGGGTTTTCGGAACAAATTTCTGAAGGAGGTCATTGTTGATGATTTGAATGAATTATTTCATTTAAATTAATTAGTTCATTTAAATTAAACACTGTATTAATATAAATGAACTGAATTATATTGAACGAGCAAACGTGAAACGTGTACAAGCTTTACAAGTATCGAGAGCAGAGAGAGAGGGAAGAGTTGCCAACATATAAATTTATGTTTTATACATAATCTGCCGGGGCCACAAATTATCTGTATATAATGCTAAATGGCCACCTTTTAAATTAACAAAATGTGAGGTTCAATATAATTAATGCTACTGGTTATATAAAATCAATAAGGTTGCTTATACAAACTTACTTATTTGAACATAAAATACATAAGATGTAAATATATAAGATGTAAACATGTAAATACATAGATACAATATTGATTATATAATATGGAAACAGAATAAATTAATAGTAATTTACTCAACAGGCAGTACAACAATTTTTGAAATAGCACGAGTGTGACACTTATGATCAGCTGTTCTGACTTCTACAACCCTCACATGGTTGTCATTACCACAAAACACCTTTGTGATCCTGCCCAAGGGCCAATGAAGGGGTGGTGCATTAGGGTTTACCAATAAAACTATAGTTCCTACCTTAAGATTAGGTAATACCTTATTCCACTTTGTTCTTTCATTAAGTGATGATAAATAATTTCTAGACCAAACCTTCCAAAAATGTTGTCTTACTTGTTCACAACATTTCCAAAATCTAAGTCGATTTGATGGTGTCTCAGTGAGGTCAGGCTGTGGAATAGCTGTCAAAGGGGCACCTATAATAAAATGACCTGGGGTCAAACATGAAAAATCAGATAAATCTTGAGAAGTGTTTAGTAGAAGAGGGCGTGAATTTAATATACATTCTAGCTCACACATAATTGTATTGAACTGTTCGTATGTAAAAATTTTGAAAGATGAAATTCTTTTTAAATGAAATTTTAATGATTTCACAGCAGCCTCCCATAGGCCTCCGTGATTTGGGCTGTAGGCTGGAATAAAGTGAAATAGAATTCCTTTCTGAAGTGAATAACTATGAACAGATTTTTGGAAATCTTTACTGCTGTGCAGTTTGTATAAATCATGTAATTGGTTATTGGCTCCTTTGAAAGTGGATGCATTGTCACAGAAAACATCAGATGGCAGTCCTCTGCGAGAAGCAAATCGTTTGAAGGCTGCCAGGAAACTATCGGTAGACATGTCAGACACAACCTCAAGGTGTAAGGCCTTTGATGCAAAACAAACGATCACTGCAACATAACCTTTGCTAATGATACTGTTTCTTTTTGTCGATTGCTTTATATCAAAGGGACCACAGTAATCAATGCCCACCCGTTCAAAGACCCGAGCAGGATTCACACGGTCCTTAGGCAGGGAGCCCATAAGTTGCTGAGCAGTCTCCGCCTTGTGTCTGCAGCAGACAGTACATCTATGTATAATACCTTTAATTTCTCTGACAGCATTGATCATATAATATCTTTGAGATAGGCTTTTTGGTTCTATGTTGTTTGTTTTGAGTCCATGGACCTCTCCATTCTGCATCTCCGACATCAATTGATATGAGATAGCCTCCGAGACTCTGTAGGATTTCATATTTAATGTTAGAATATGAGCAGATCAAGCCTTCTGATTTTGGATTAACTGAAAATTGAAGTCCTGATACTGGAATTGAAAGAATGATATTACCAGATATCGATCTGGACAAAACCGAAGCTTTGATTCCATAAATTTTGAATGGACAATTTGAATTTGTTCCTATAGTTTGTGTATGTAATATCCTCTTAGAATCTTTTAATAGGATAGAAGTTAGAGCAATCCATTCTCCTCCAGGATCTCTTATTGAGTGACTGGTAATACTTGAGATCGGATGTAAATTCAAAGTATCTAAAATTCTCTCCCTCATTGATTTCCACAAATATCCAATGCATCCGTTCCAAGAGATGGAATCTTTGAACAATTCTATCATCCACGCCAAGAATAGTGTATCAATCAGCTGGGGGATGATTGCATTTGCAATATTGCCTTCTACTGATAGATCAAGACTGTAGGCTACCATCAAGGGCTTGTATTCTATGGGAGGAGCCGAGGGAGCGATGGTTGGGGGTGTTAAGTCTTCCTGAATGGGTTTTCGGAACAAATTTCTGAAGGAGGTCATTGTTGATGATTTGAATGAATTATTTCATTTAAATTAATTAGTTCATTTAAATTAAACACTGTATTAATATAAATGAACTGAATTATATTGAACGAGCAAACGTGAAACGTGTACAAGCTTTACAAGTATCGAGAGCAGAGAGAGAGGGCAGAGTTGCCAACATATAAATTTATGTTTTATACATAATCTGCCGGGGCCACAAATTATCTGTATATAATGCTAAATGGCCACCTTTTAAATTAACAAAATGTGAGGTTCAATATAATTAATGCTACTGGTTATATAAAATCAATAAGGTTGCTTATACAAACTTACTTATTTGAACATAAAATACATAAGATGTAAATATATAAGATGTAAACATGTAAATACATAGATACAATATTGATTATATAATATGGAAACAGAATAAATTAATAGTAATTTACTCAACAGGCAGTACAACAATTTTTGAAATAGCACGAGTGTGACACTTATGATCAGCTGTTCTGACTTCTACAACCCTCACATGGTTGTCATTACCACAAAACACCTTTGTGATCCTGCCCAAGGGCCAATGAAGGGGTGGTGCATTAGGGTTTACCAATAAAACTATAGTTCCTACCTTAAGATTAGGTAATACCTTATTCCACTTTGTTCTTTCATTAAGTGATGATAAATAATTTCTAGACCAAACCTTCCAAAAATGTTGTCTTACTTGTTCACAACATTTCCAAAATCTAAGTCGATTTGATGGTGTCTCAGTGAGGTCAGGCTGTGGAATAGCTGTCAAAGGGGCACCTATAATAAAATGACCTGGGGTCAAACATGAAAAATCAGATAAATCTTGAGAAGTGTTTAGTAGAAGAGGGCGTGAATTTAATATACATTCTAGCTCACACATAATTGTATTGAACTGTTCGTATGTAAAAATTTTGAAAGATGAAATTCTTTTTAAATGAAATTTTAATGATTTCACAGCAGCCTCCCATAGGCCTCCGTGATTTGGGCTGTAGGCTGGAATAAAGTGAAATAGAATTCCTTTCTGAAGTGAATAACTATGAACAGATTCTTGGAAATCTTTACTGCTGTGCAGTTTGTATAAATCATGTAATTGGTTATTGGCTCCTTTGAAAGTGGATGCATTGTCACAGAAAACATCAGATGGCAGTCCTCTGCGAGAAGCAAATCGTTTGAAGGCTGCCAGGAAACTATCGGTAGACATGTCAGACACAACCTCAAGGTGTAAGGCCTTTGATGCAAAACAAACGATCACTGCAACATAACCTTTGCTAATGATACTGTTTCTTTTTGTCGATTGCTTTATATCAAAGGGACCACAGTAATCAATGCCCACCCGTTCAAAGACCCGAGCAGGATTCACACGGTCCTTAGGCAGGGAGCCCATAAGTTGCTGAGCAGTCTCCGCCTTGTGTCTGCAGCAGACAGTACATCTATGTATAATACCTTTAATTTCTCTGACAGCATTGATCATATAATATCTTTGAGATAGGCTTTTTGGTTCTATGTTGTTTGTTTTGAGTCCATGGACCTCTCCATTCTGCATCTCCGACATCAATTGATATGAGATAGCCTCCGAGACTCTGTAGGATTTCATATTTAATGTTAGAATATGAGCAGATCAAGCCTTCTGATTTTGGATTAACTGAAAATTGAAGTCCTGATACTGGAATTGAAAGAATGATATTACCAGATATCGATCTGGACAAAACCGAAGCTTTGATTCCATAAATTTTGAATGGACAATTTGAATTTGTTCCTATAGTTTGTGTATGTAATATCCTCTTAGAATCTTTTAATAGGATAGAAGTTAGAGCAATCCATTCTCCTCCAGGATCTCTTATTCCTCCATCAGGATATCTTACAATTCTAACCTTTTTTATGTACACCATCTCATATTCTCCTCTAACCTCGTTTCGACACCAATAACATGAATATCTATCTCTATAAGACACAACAGTATACTCAATAACTTGGTTCTCGATTAGTGACCAATATGTCTCGATATCTTTGATTGAAGGAGGTGTTGTGATCTCTATAATTGATCTTTTTCCCTCAGAGCTCTTGTATGTCCCCCAGAATTCCCAGGTACAAAAAGTCTCAATTCTCTCCTTCCAGATAAGCAACCCCCACTCTGATCTGGCTTCTGAATCTATGCTCCATATTGTTACAGTTGCAGGATATTGTTCATCTTCAATGTCCAATATATTTGAACAATCCGGAGGGTTTGGATAAGGGTGGAATGTTTTTGTACTGTTCTCTCTAAAATATACAAATCTGATAAGGGTTTAGGTTGAGAAGTTTCATTATGTGATTCCAAGATTCCCAAGGGGTATGTTATTTCATTTGAGTGCAAAGATTTTATCTGAAGTAACAAAAGATTGCACAATACTAAGATTGCTGTTTTTATTATGGTGGTGCATTAGGGTTTACCAATAAAACTATAGTTCCTACCTTAAGATTAGGTAATACCTTATTCCACTTTGTTCTTTCATTAAGTGATGATAAATAATCTCTAGACCAAACCTTCCAAAAATGTTGTCTTACTTGTTCACAACATTTCCAAAATCTAAGTCGATTTGATGGTGTCTCAGTCAGGTCAGGCTGTGGAATAGCTGTCAAAGGGGCACGCACCTATAATAAAATGACCTGGGGTCAAACATGAAAAATCAGATAAATCTTGAGAAGTGTTTAGTAGAAGAGGGCGTGAATTTAATATACATTCTAGCTCACACATAATTGTATTGAACTGTTCGTATGTAAAAATTTTGAAAGATGAAATTCTTTTTAAATGAAATTTTAATGATTTCACAGCAGCCTCCCATAGGCCTCCGTGATTTGGGCTGTAGGCTGGAATAAAGTGAAATAGAATTCCTTTCTGAAGTGAATAACTATGAACAGATTCTTGGAAATCTTTACTGCTGTGCAGTTTGTATAAATCATGTAATTGGTTATTGGCTCCTTTGAAAGTGGATGCATTGTCACAGAAAACATCAGATGGCAGTCCTCTGCGAGAAGCAAATCGTTTGAAGGCTGCCAGGAAACTATCGGTAGACATGTCAGACACAACCTCAAGGTGTAAGGCCTTTGATGCAAAACAAACGATCACTGCAACATAACCTTTGCTAATGATACTGTTTCTTTTTGTCGATTGCTTTATATCAAAGGGACCACAGTAATCAATGCCCACCCGTTCAAAGACCCGAGCAGGATTCACACGGTCCTTAGGCAGGGAGCCCATAAGTTGCTGAGCAGTCTCCGCCTTGTGTCTGCAGCAGACAGTACATCTATGTATAATACCTTTAATTTCTCTGACAGCATTGATCATATAATATCTTTGAGATAGGCTTTTTGGTTCTATGTTGTTTGTTTTGAGTCCATGGACCTCTCCATTCTGCATCTCCGACATCAATTGATATGAGATAGCCTCCGAGACTCTGTAGGATTTCATATTTAATGTTAGAATATGAGCAGATCAAGCCTTCTGATTTTGGATTAACTGAAAATTGAAGTCCTGATACTGGAATTGAAAGAATGATATTACCAGATATCGATCTGGACAAAACCGAAGCTTTGATCCCATAAATTTTGAATGGACAATTTGAATTTGTTCTTATAGTTTGTGTATGTAATATCCTCTTAGAATCTTTTAATAGGATAGAAGTTAGAGCAATCCATTCTCCTCCAGGATCTCTTATTCCTCCATCAGGATATCTTACAATTCTAACCTTTTTTATGTACGCCATCTCATATTCTCCTCTAACCTCGTTTCGACACCAATAACATGAATATCTATCTCTATAAGACACAACAGTATACTCAATAACTTGGTTCTCGATTAGTGACCAATATGTCTCGATATCTTTGATTGAAGGAGGTGTTGTGATCTCTATAATTGATCTTTTTCCCTCAGAGCTCTTGTATGTCCCCCAGAATTCCCAGGTACAAAAAGTCTCAATTCTCTCCTTCCAGATTAGCAACCCCCACTCTGATCTGGCTTCTGAATCTATGCTCCATATTGTTACAGTTGCAGGATATTGTTCATCTTCAATGTCCAATATATTTGAACAATCCGGAGGGTTTGGATAAGGGTGGAATGTTTTTGTACTGTTCTCTCTAAAATATACAAATCTGATAAGGGTTTAGGTTGAGAAGTTTCATTATGTGATTCCAAGATTCCCAAGGGGTATGTTATTTCATTTGAGTGCAAAGATTTTATCTGAAGTAACAAAAGATTGCACAATACTAAGATTGCTGTTTTTATTATGGTGGTGCATTAGGGTTTACCAATAAAACTATAGTTCCTACCTTAAGATTAGGTAATACCTTATTCCACTTTGTTCTTTCATTAAGTGATGATAAATAATCTCTAGACCAAACCTTCCAAAAATGTTGTCTTACTTGTTCACAACATTTCCAAAATCTAAGTCGATTTGATGGTGTCTCAGTGAGGTCAGGCTGTGGAATAGCTGTCAAAGGGGCACCTATAATAAAATGACCTGGGGTCAAACATGAAAAATCAGATAAATCTTGAGAAGTGTTTAGTAGAAGAGGGCGTGAATTTAATATACATTCTAGCTCACACATAATTGTATTGAACTGTTCGTATGTAAAAATTTTGAAAGATGAAATTCTTTTTAAATGAAATTTTAATGATTTCACAGCAGCCTCCCATAGGCCTCCGTGATTTGGGCTGTAGGCTGGAATAAAGTGAAATAGAATTCGTTTCTGAAGTGAATAACTATGAACAGATTCTTGGAAATCTTTACTGCTGTGCAGTTTGTATAAATCATGTAATTGGTTATTGGCTCCTTTGAAAGTGGATGTACAGAAAACATCAGATGGCAGTCCTCTGCGAGAAGCAAATCGTTTGAAGGCTGCCAGGAAACTATCGGTAGACATGTCAGACACAACCTCAAGGTGTAAGGCCTTTGATGCAAAACAAACGATCACTGCAACATAACCTTTGCTAATGATACTGTTTCTTTTTGTCGATTGAACAAATTTCTGAAGGAGGTCATTGTTGATGATTTGAATGAATTATTTTGTTCCGAAAACCCATTCAGGAAGACTTAACACCCCCAACCATCGCTCCCTCGGCTCCTCCCATAGAATACAAGCCCTTGATGGTAGCCTACAGTCTTGATCTATCAGTAGAAGGCAGTATTGCAAATGCAATCATCCCCCAGCTGATTGATACACTATTCTTGGCGTGGATGATAGAATTGTTCGATAACCTAACATTTTCTGGAATAATGAAGTTGGTCAAATCAATTTGTTTTTGAGGGAAATTTGATGTAATTTTATCTATGATTGAACATATTACATTGAATTTATATTCATTGACTAATGAATTGCACTGTAATGTAATTCCCTTGGCAGTAGTACTAGTGCGAACATCACCTAAGTTTGTTGTTTGACAATTTAAAAGGTGGCCATTTAGCATTATATACAGATAATTTGTGGCCCCGGCAGATTATGTATAAAACATAAATTTATATGTTGGCAACTCTGCCCTCTCTCTCTGCTCTCGATACTTGTAAAGCTTGTACACGTTTGACGTTTGCTCGTTCAATATAATTCAGTTCATTTAAATTAAACACTGTATTAATATAAATGAACTGAATTATAAAACAACAGATTCTTGGAAATCTTTACTGCTGTGCAGTTTGTATAAATCATGTAATTGGTTATTGGCTCCTTTGAAAGTGGATGCATTGTCACAGAAAACATCAGATGGCAGTCTTCTGCGAGAAGCAAATCGTTTGAAGGCTGCCAGGAAACTATCGGTAGACATGTCAGACACAACCTCAAGGTGTAAGGCCTTTGGTTGGTTGTTTGTTTTGAGTCCATGGACCTCTCCATTCTGCATCTCCGACATCAATTGATATGAGATAGCCTCCGAGACTCTGTAGGATTTCATATTTAATGTTAGAATATGAGCAGATCAAGCCTTCTGATTTTGGATTAACTGAAAATTGAAGTCCTGATACTGGAATTGAAAGAATGATATTACCAGATATCGATCTGGACAAAACCGAAGCTTTGATTCCATAAATTTTGAATGGACAATTTGAATTTGTTCCTATAGTTTGTGTATGTAATATCCTCTTAGAATCTTTTAATAGGATAGAAGTTAGAGCAATCCATTCTCCTCCAGGATCTCTTATTCCTCCATCAGGATATCTTACAATTCTAACCTTTTTTATGTACACCATCTCATATTCTCCTCTAACCTCGTTTCGACACCAATAACATGAATATCTATCTCTATAAGACACAACAGTATACTCAATAACTTGGTTCTCGATTAGTGACCAATATGTCTCGATATCTTTGATTGAAGGAGGTGTTGTGATCTCTATAATTGATCTTTTTCCCTCAGAGCTCTTGTATGTCCCCCAGAATTCCCAGGTACAAAAAGTCTCAATTCTCTCCTTCCAGATAAGCAACCCCCACTCTGATCTGGCTTCTAAATCTATGCTCCATATTGTTACAGTTGCAGGATATTGTTCATCTTCAATGTCCAATATATTTGAACAATCCGGAGGGTTTGGATAAGGGTGGAATGTTTTTGTACTGTTCTCTCTAAAATATACAAATCTGATAAGGGTTTAGGTTGAGAAGTTTCATTATGTGATTCCAAGATTCCCAAGGGGTATGTTATTTCATTTGAGTGCAAAGATTTTATCTGAAGTAACAAAAGATTGCACAATACTAAGATTGCTGTTTTTATACTTGAAGTCATGATAATTTCCAACAACCTTGAGATTCCTTAGAGATTATTGGATTATTGTTTATTTGGTTTTTTATAATGAATCCCATGATGTTGAATCCTCTTCTGGTGAATAAGGGGGTGGTGAGACTTCTAGAAACTTATCAATCTCATGATTATGAACAATTGCACGGACTCGAGGGGATTTGGGACCTTTTAATTTCATTAATAATTTTTCAAAACTGCGCTCATGAGTGTAATAAGGTTTCGCATTCTTAAGACCTATGTATTGTAGTAGTTTGTATTCCTTTTTAGTCAATAATTCTAGTTTCTGAAAACCATGATTTCTTAAATTACCTCTCTTGTCATGAGAGAAAGTTTGTAAAGTAAGATCATATTTTAATGAGATGATAATTAAGTGACTGTCATTGCTCATCAACTCCCAAGATCTGGTTCCCTTAAGTTTTTTGACCTTAGAATCTATCGGAATACATGAACCATCAGTGAATCCCAAAAATTTGCAAGTGGATGACAACATGTGACTGGTAATACTTGAGATCGGATGTAAATTCAAAGTATCTAAAATTCTCTCCCTCATTGATTTCCACAAATATCCAATGCATCCGTTCCAAGAGATGGAATCTTTGAACAATTCTATCATCCACGCCAAGAATAGTGTATCAATCAGCTGGGGGATGATTGCATTTGCAATATTGCCTTCTACTGATAGATCAAGACTGTAGGCTACCATCAAGGGCTTGTATTCTATGGGAGGAGCCGAGGGAGCGATGGTTGGGGGTGTTAAGTCTTCCTGAATGGGTTTTTGGAACAAATTTCTGAAGGAGGTCATTGTTGATGATTTGAATGAATTATTTCATTTAAATTAATTAGTTCATTTAAATTAAACACTGTATTAATATAAATGAACTGAATTATATTGAACGAGCAAACGTCAAACGTGTACAAGCTTTACAAGTATCGAGAGCAGAGAGAGAGGGCAGAGTTGCCAACATATAAATTTATGTTTTATACATAATCTGCCGGGGCCACAAATTATCTGTATATAATGCTAAATGGCCACCTTTTAAATTAACAAAATGTGAGGTTCAATATAATTAATGCTACTGGTTATATAAAATCAATAAGGTTGCTTATACAAACTTACTTATTTGAACATAAAATACATAAGATGTAAATATATAAGATGTAAACATGTAAATACATAGATACAATATTGATTATATAATATGGAAACAGAATAAATTAATAGTAATTTACTCAACAGGCAGTACAACAATTTTTGAAATAGCACGAGTGTGACACTTATGATCAGCTGTTCTGACTTCTACAACCCTCACATGGTTGTCATTACCACAAAACACCTTTGTGATCCTGCCCAAGGGCCAATGAAGGGGTGGTGCATTAGGGTTTACCAATAAAACTATAGTTCCTACCTTAAGATTAGGTAATACCTTATTCCACTTTGTTCTTTCATTAAGTGATGATAAATAATCTCTAGACCAAACCTTCCAAAAATGTTGTCTTACTTGTTCACAACATTTCCAAAATCTAAGTCGATTTGATGGTGTCTCAGTGAGGTCAGGCTGTGGAATAGCTGTCAAAGGGGCACCTATAATAAAATGACCTGGGGTCAAACATGAAAAATCAGATAAATCTTGAGAAGTGTTTAGTAGAAGAGGGCGTGAATTTAATATACATTCTAGCTCACACATAATTGTATTGAACTGTTCGTATGTAAAAATTTTGAAAGATGAAATTCTTTTTAAATGAAATTTTAATGATTTCACAGCAGCCTCCCATAGGCCTCCGTGATTTGGGCTGTAGGCTGGAATAAAGTGAAATAGAATTCCTTTCTGAAGTGAATAACTATGAACAGATTCTTGGAAATCTTTACTGCTGTGCAGTTTGTATAAATCATGTAATTGGTTATTGGCTCCTTTGAAAGTGGATGCATTGTCACAGAAAACATCAGATGGCAGTCCTCTGCGAGAAGCAAATCGTTTGAAGGCTGCCAGGAAACTATCGGTAGACATGTCAGACACAACCTCAAGGTGTAAGGCCTTTGATGCAAAACAAACGATCACTGCAACATAACCTTTGCTAATGATACTATTTCTTTTTGTCGATTGCTTTATATCAAAGGGACCACAGTAATCAATGCCCACCCGTTCAAAGACCCGAGCAGGATTCACACGGTCCTTAGGCAGGGAGCCCATAAGTTGCTGAGCAGTCTCCGCCTTGTGTCTGCAGCAGACAGTACATCTATGTATAAGACCTTTAATTTCTCTGACAGCATTGATCATATAATATCTTTGAGATAGGCTTTTTGGTTCTATGTTGTTTGTTTTGAGTCCATGGACCTCTCCATTCTGCATCTCCGACATCAATTGATATGAGATAGCCTCCGAGACTCTGTAGGATTTCATATTTAATGTTAGAATATGAGCAGATCAAGCCTTCTGATTTTGGATTAACTGAAAATTGAAGTCCTGATACTGGAATTGAAAGAATGATATTACCAGATATCGATCTGGACAAAACCGAAGCTTTGATTCCATAAATTTTGAATGGACAATTTGAATTTGTTCCTATAGTTTGTGTATGTAATATCCTCTTAGAATCTTTTAATAGGATAGAAGTTAGAGCAATCCATTCTCCTCCAGGATCTCTTATTCCTCCATCAGGATATCTTACAATTCTAACCTTTTTTATGTACACCATCTCATATTCTCCTCTAACCTCGTTTCGACACCAATAACATGAATATCTATCTCTATAAGACACAACAGTATACTCAATAACTTGGTTCTCGATTAGTGACCAATATGTCTCGATATCTTTGATTGAAGGAGGTGTTGTAATCTCTATAATTGATCTTTTTCCCTCAGAGCTCTTGTATGTCCCCCAGAATTCCCAGGTACAAAAAGTCTCAATTCTCTCCTTCCAGATAAGCAACCCCCACTCTGATCTGGCTTCTGAATCTATGCTCCATATTGTTACAGTTGCAGGATATTGTTCATCTTCAATGTCCAATATATTTGAACAATCCGGAGGGTTTGGATAAGGGTGGAATGTTTTTGTACTGTTCTCTCTAAAATATACAAATCTGATAAGGGTTTAGGTTGAGAAGTTTCATTATGTGATTCCAAGATTCCCAAGGGGTATGTTATTTCATTTGAGTGCAAAGATTTTATCTGAAGTAACAAAAGATTGCACAATACTAAGATTGCTCTTTTTATACTTGAAGTCATGATAATTTCCAACAACCTTGAGATTCCTTAGAGATTATTGGATTATTGTTTATTTGGTTTTTTATAATGAATCCCATGATGTTGAATCCTCTTCTGGTGAATAAGGGGGTGGTGAGACTTCTAGAAACTTATCAATCTCATGATTATGAACAATTGCACGGACTCGAGGGGATTTGGGACCTTTTAATTTCATTAATAATTTTTCAAAACTGCGCTCATGAGTGTAATAAGGTTTCGCATTCTTAAGACCTATGTATTGTAGTAGTTTGTATTCCTTTTTAGTCAATAATTCTAGTTTCTGAAAACCATGATTTCTTAAATTACCTCTCTTGTCATGAGAGAAAGTTTGTAAAGTAAGATCATATTTTAATGAGATGATAATTAAGTGACTGTCATTGCTCATCAACTCCCAAGATCTGGTTCCCTTAAGTTTTTTGACCTTAAAATCTATCGGAATACATGAACCATCAGTGAATCCCAAAAATTTGCAAGTGGATGACAACATGTGACTGGTAATACTTGAGATCGGATGTAAATTCAAAGTATCTAAAATTCTCTCCCTCATTGATTTCCACAAATATCCAATGCATCCGTTCCAAGAGATGGAATCTTTGAACAATTCTATCATCCACGCCAAGAATAGTGTATCAATCAGCTGGGGGATGATTGCATTTGCAATATTGCCTTCTACTGATAGATCAAGACTGTAGGCTACCATCAAGGGCTTGTATTCTATGGGAGGAGCCGAGGGAGCGATGGTTGGGGGTGTTAAGTCTTCCTGAATGGGTTTTCGGAACAAATTTCTGAAGGAGGTCATTGTTGATGATTTGAATGAATTATTTTGTAGTAGAAGTAATACCTTATTCCACTTTGTTCTTTCATTAAGTGATGATAAATAATCTCTAGACCAAACCTTCCAAAAATGTTGTCTTACTTGTTCACAACATTTCCAAAATCTCCGCCTTGTGTCTGCAGCAGACAGTACATCTATGTATAATACCTTTAATTTCTCTGACAGCATTGATCATATAATATCTTTGAGATAGGCTTTTTGGTTCTATGTTGTTTGTTTTGAGTCCATGGACCTCTCCATTCTGCATCTCCGACATCAATTGATATGAGATAGCCTCCGAGACTCTGTAGGATTTCATATTTAATGTTAGAATATGAGCAGATCAAGCCTTCTGATTTTGGATTAACTGAAAATTGAAGTCCTGATACTGGAATTGAAAGAATGATATTACCAGATATCGATCTGGACAAAACCGAAGCTTTGATTCCATAAATTTTGAATGGACAATTTGAATTTGTTCTTATAGTTTGTGTATGTAATATCCTCTTAGAATCTTTTAATAGGATAGAAGTTAGAGCAATCCATTCTCCTCCAGGATCTCTTATTCCTCCATCAGGATATCTTACAATTCTAACCTTTTTTATGTACACCATCTCATATTCTCCTCTAACCTCGTTTCGACACCAATAACATGAATATCTATCTCTATAAGACACAACAGTATACTCAATAACTTGGTTCTCGATTAGTGACCAATATGTCTCGATATCTTTGATTGAAGGAGGTGTTGTGATCTCTATAATTGATCTTTTTCCCTCAGAGCTCTTGTATGTCCCCCAGAATTCCCAGGTACAAAAAGTCTCAATTCTCTCCTTCCAGATAAGCAACCCCCACTCTGATCTGGCTTCTGAATCTATGCTCCATATTGTTACAGTTGCAGGATATTGTTCATCTTCAATGTCCAATATATTTGAACAATCCGGAGGGTTTGGATAAGGGTGGAATGTTTTTGTACTGTTCTCTCTAAAATATACAAATCTGATAAGGGTTTAGGTTGAGAAGTTTCATTATGTGATTCCAAGATTCCCAAGGGGTATGTTATTTCATTTGAGTGCAAAGATTTTATCTGAAGTAACAAAAGATTGCACAATACTAAGATTGCTGTTTTTATTATGGTGGTGCATTAGGGTTTACCAATAATACTATAGTTCCTACCTTAAGATTAGGTAATACCTTATTCCACTTTGTTCTTTCATTAAGTGATGATAAATAATCTCTAGACCAAACCTTCCAAAAATGTTGTCTTACTTGTTCACAACATTTCCAAAATCTAAGTCGATTTGATGGTGTCTCAGTGAGGTCAGGCTGTGGAATAGCTGTCAAAGGGGCACGCACCTATAATAAAATGACCTGGGGTCAAACATGAAAAATCAGATAAATCTTGAGAAGTGTTTAGTAGAAGAGGGCGTGAATTTAATATACATTCTAGCTCACACATAATTGTATTGAACTGTTCGTATGTAAAAATTTTGAAAGATGAAATTCTTTTTAAATGAAATTTTAATGATTTCACAGCAGCCTCCCATAGGCCTCCGTGATTTGGGCTGTAGGCTGGAATAAAGTGAAATTGAATTCCTTTCTGAAGTGAATAACTATGAACAGATTCTTGGAAATCTTTACTGCTGTGCAGTTTGTATAAATCATGTAATTGGTTATTGGCTCCTTTGAAAGTGGATGCATTGTCACAGAAAACATCAGATGGCAGTCCTCTGCGAGAAGCAAATCGTTTGAAGGCTGCCAGGAAACTATCGGTAGACATGTCAGACACAACCTCAAGGTGTAAGGCCTTTGATGCAAAACAAACGATCACTGCAACATAACCTTTGCTAATGATACTGTTTCTTTTTGTCGATTGCTTTATATCAAAGGGACCACAGTAATCAATGCCCACCCGTTCAAAGACCCGAGCAGGATTCACACGGTCCTTAGGCAGGGAGCCCATAAGTTGCTGAGCAGTCTCCGCCTTGTGTCTGCAGCAGACAGTACATCTATGTATAATACCTTTAATTTCTCTGACAGCATTGATCATATAATATCTTTGAGATAGGCTTTTTGGTTCTATGTTGTTTGTTTTGAGTCCATGGACCTCTCCATTCTGCATCTCCGACATCAATTGATATGAGATAGCCTCCGAGACTCTGTAGGATTTCATATTTAATGTTAGAATATGAGCAGATCAAGCCTTCTGATTTTGGATAACTGAAAATAGAAGTCCTGATACTGGAATTGAAAGAATGATATTACCAGATATCGATCTGGACAAAACCGAAGCTTTGATTCCATAAATTTTGAATGGACAATTTGAATTTGTTCCTATAGTTTGTGTATGTAATATCCTCTTAGAATCTTTTAATAGGATAGAAGTTAGAGCAATCCATTCTCCTCCAGGATCTCTTATTCCTCCATCAGGATATCTTACAATTTTAACCATTTTTATGTACACCATCTCATATTCTCCTCTAACCTCGTTTCGACACCAATAACATGAATATCTATCTCTATAAGACACAACAGTATACTCAATAACTTGGTTCTCGATTAGTGACCAATATGTCTCGATATCTTTGATTGAAGGAGGTGTTGTGATCTCTATAATTGATCTTTTTCCCTCAGAGCTCTTGTATGTCCCCCAGAATTCCCAGGTACAAAAAGTCTCAATTCTCTCCTTCCAGATAAGCAACCCCCACTCTGATCTGGCTTCTGAATCTATGCTCCATATTGTTACAGTTGCAGGATATTGTTCATCTTCAATGTCCAATATATTTGAACAATCCGGAGGCTTTGGATAAGGGTGGAATGTTTTTGTACTGTTCTCTCTAAAATATACAAATCTGATAAGGGTTTAGGTTGAGAAGTTTCATTATGTGATTCCAAGATTCCCAAGGGGTATGTTATTTCATTTGAGTGCAAAGATTTTATCTGAAGTAACAAAAGATTGCACAATACTAAGATTGCTGTTTTTATACTTGAAGTCATGATAATTTCCAACAACCTTGAGATTCCTTAGAGATTATTGGATTATTGTTTATTTGGTTTTTTATAATGAATCCCATGATGTTGAATCCTCTTCTGGTGAATAAGGGGGTGGTGAGACTTCTAGAAACTTATCAATCTCATGATTATGAACAATTGCACGGACTCGAGGGGATTTGGGACCTTTTAATTTCATTAATAATTTTTCAAAACTGCGCTCATGAGTGTAATAAGGTTTCGCATTCTTAAGACCTATGTATTGTAGTAGTTTGTATTCCTTTTTAGTCAATAATTCTAGTTTCTGAAAACCATGATTTCTTAAATTACCTCTCTTGTCATGAGAGAAAGTTTGTAAAGTAAGATCATATTTTAATGAGATGATAATTAAGTGACTGTCATTGCTCATCAACTCCCAAGATCTGGTTCCCTTAAGTTTTTTGACCTTAGAATCTATCGGAATACATGAACCATCAGTGAATCCCAAAAATTTGCAAGTGGATGACAACATGTGACTGGTAATACTTGAGATCGGATGTAAATTCAAAGTATCTAAAATTCTCTCCCTCATTGATTTCCACAAATATCCAATGCATCCGTTCCAAGAGATGGAATCTTTGAACAATTCTATCATCCACGCCAAGAATAGTGTATCAATCAGCTGGGGGATGATTGCATTTGCAATATTGCCTTCTACTGATAGATCAAGACTGTAGGCTACCATCAAGGGCTTGTATTCTATGGGAGGAGCCGAGGGAGCGATGGTTGGGGGTGTTAAGTCTTCCTGAATGGGTTTTCGGAACAAATTTCTGAAGGAGGTCATTGTTGATGATTTGAATGAATTATTTCATTTAAATTAATTAGTTCATTTAAATTAAACACTGTATTAATATAAATGAACTGAATTATATTGAACGAGCAAACGTGAAACGTGTACAAGCTTTACAAGTATCGAGAGCAGAGAGAGAGGGCAGAGTTGCCAACATATAAATTTATGTTTTATACATAATCTGCCGGGGCCACAAATTATCTGTATATAATGCTAAATGGCCACCTTTTAAATTAACAAAATGTGAGGTTCAATATAATTAATGCTACTGGTTATATAAAATCAATAAGGTTGCTTATACAAACTTACTTATTTGAACATAAAATACATAAGATGTAAATATATAAGATGTAAACATGTAAATACATAGCTACAATATTGATTATATAATATGGAAACAGAATAAATTAATAGTAATTTACTCAACAGGCAGTACAACAATTTTTGAAATAGCACGAGTGTGACACTTATGATCAGCTGTTCTGACTTCTACAACCCTCACATGGTTGTCATTACCACAAAACACCTTTGTGATCCTGCCCAAGGGCCAATGAAGGGGTGGTGCATTAGGGTTTACCAATAAAACTATAGTTCCTACCTTAAGATTATGTAATACCTTATTCCACTTTGTTCTTTCATTAAGTGATGATAAATAATTTCTAGACCAAACCTTCCAAAAATGTTGTCTTACTTGTTCACAACATTTCCAAAATCTAAGTCGATTTGATGGTGTCTCAGTGAGGTCAGGCTGTGGAATAGCTGTCAAAGGGGCACCTATAATAAAATGACCTGGGGTCAAACATGAAAAATCAGATAAATCTTGAGAAGTGTTTAGTAGAAGAGGGCGTGAATTTAATATACATTCTAGCTCACACATAATTGTATTGAACTGTTCGTATGTAAAAATTTTGAAAGATGAAATTCTTTTTAAATGAAATTTTAATGATTTCACAGCAGCCTCCCATAGGCCTCCGTGATTTGGGCTGTAGGCTGGAATAAAGTGAAATAGAATTCCTTTCTGAAGTGAATAACTATGAACAGATTCTTGGAAATCTTTACTGCTGTGCAGTTTGTATAAATCATGTAATTGGTTATTGGCTCCTTTGAAAGTGGATGCATTGTCACAGAAAACATCAGATGGCAGTCCTCTGCGAGAAGCAAATCGTTTGAAGGCTGCCAGGAAACTATCGGTAGACATGTCAGACACAACCTCAAGGTGTAAGGCCTTTGATGCAAAACAAACGATCACTGCAACATAACCTTTGCTAATGATACTGTTTCTTTTTGTCGATTGCTTTATATCAAAGGGACCACAGTAATCAATGCCCACCCGTTCAAAGACCCGAGCAGGATTCACACGGTCCTTAGGCAGGGAGCCCATAAGTTGCTGAGCAGTCTCCGCCTTGTGTCTGCAGCAGACAGTACATCTATGTATAATACCTTTAATTTCTCTGACAGCATTGATCATATAATATCTTTGAGATAGGCTTTTTGGTTCTATGTTGTTTGTTTTGAGTCCATGGACCTCTCCATTCTGCATCTCCGACATCAATTGATATGAGATAGCCTCCGAGACTCTGTAGGATTTCATATTTAATGTTAGAATATGAGCAGATCAAGCCTTCTGATTTTGGATTAACTGAAAATTGAAGTCCTGATACTGGAATTGAAAGAATGATATTACCAGATATCGATCTGGACAAAACCGAAGCTTTGATCCCATAAATTTTGAATGGACAATTTGAATTTGTTCTTATAGTTTGTGTATGTAATATCCTCTTAGAATCTTTTAATAGGATAGAAGTTAGAGCAATCCATTCTCCTCCAGGATCTCTTATTCCTCCATCAGGATATCTTACAATTCTAACCTTTTTTATGTACACCATCTCATATTCTCCTCTAACCTCGTTTCGACACCATTAACATGAATATCTATCTCTATAAGACACAACAGTATACTCAATAACTTGGTTCTCGATTAGTGACCAATATGTCTCGATATCTTTGATTGAAGGAGGTGTTGTGATCTCTATAATTGATCTTTTTCCCTCAGAGCTCTTGTATGTCCCCCAGAATTCCCAGGTACAAAAAGTCTCAATTCTCTCCTTCCAGATAAGCAACCCCCACTCTGATCTGGCTTCTGAATCTATGCTCCATATTGTTACAGTTGCAGGATATTGTTCATCTTCAATGTCCAATATATTTGAACAATCCGGAGGGTTTGGATAAGGGTGGAATGTTTTTGTACTGTTCTCTCTAAAATATACAAATCTGATAAGGGTTTAGGTTGAGAAGTTTCATTATGTGATTCCAAGATTCCCAAGGGGTATGTTATTTCATTTGAGTGCAAAGATTTTATCTGAAGTAACAAAAGATTGCACAATACTAAGATTGCTGTTTTTATTATGGTGGTGCATTAGGGTTTACCAATAAAACTATAGTTCCTACCTTAAGATTAGGTAATACCTTATTCCTATTACTCTTCTTCTTCAGCCCTATTTGGTCCATCTCTGGACATAGGCCTCTCCCAATTTCCTCCACAAAATCCGGTCCCGCGCCTTCGTCATCCAATCGTGGCCCGCATGCCCTCAGGTCGTCAACCCATCGTTTAGGTGGGCGACCCCGTGGTCTTTTGTCCGCCCATGGTCTCCATTCAAGGACTCGTCTAGTCCACCGTTCCCTGTCCATGCGGGCAATATGACCAGCCCAACTCCACTTCCGCTCAACGATTTCCTGCACCACATCTCTCACCCCCGTTTTCCGCCGGATCCATTCATTTCTTTTCTTGTCGCGCAAGGTTATCCCGAGCATCGCTCTTTCCATTGCCCTTTGCGCGACTCTGAACTTCTCAACTGATCGTTCCGTGAGAGACATGGTTTCTGAGCCATAAGTGAAGACCGGCATAATGCATTCCGCGAATACTTTGGCCTTTAGTTGCATAGGCAGTTGGCCTCGCAGTATTTTCTTATTTGCGCCAAATGCTGCCCAGGCCTGAGATATCCGTCTTTCAACTTCCACTGTCTGGTTTGCGCTGCCCAATTTTATTTTGTGACCGAGGTAGACGTATTCTGTTACAACGCCGACCGGTAATTGATAGTTAGTCGCCTCTGGTATGTTGGTCATTATCTTTGTTTTCGATAGGTTCATCTTCAAGCCAACTTTTCCAGATTCCACCTTTAGATCTTCAATCATGACCAACATATCAGGAACGTTATCTGAGAACAAGGCCAAATCATCTGCGAATCTTAAGTTAGATAGGTTTTCTCCTTCAATGTTAATACCTTTATCGTCCCAATTTAATTTCTTAAATATGTTTTCCAAGGTCGCGGTAAACAGTTTAGGAGATATAGTGTCACCCTGTCTAACTCCTCGAGCTAATGGGAATTCTGGCGTCTTTTCATGCAAACTAACGCAAGCGGTAGCATGTGTCTGTAGGTACCCTATTATCTTAATATATCTATCGTCTACTCGGCAATCTGTCAGTGCTTCCTCGACAGCCCATACTTCAACGGAATCAAACGCCTTTTCGTAATCCACAAAAGTTACAATGATTGGCTTCTGATACTCGTGACACTTCTCTATCACTGTTTTGATAGTTTGCAGGTGGTCACAAGTACTATATCCTGATCTAAACCCTGCCTGCTCTCTTGGTTGATACGAGTCAAGCTTGTTTCGCAGCCTATTCACGATAACTTTTGTGAACAGTTTGTAAATATGTGATAAGAGACTTATTGGTCTGTAATTATCCAGCCGTTTGATATCACCTTTTTTGTGTAGTAGGGTGATAATAGCATTATTCCAGCTGTCGGGTACTTTGGTGGCGATTAAGCATTTCGTAAAGAGTTCAGCCAGTGCTTGTTGTACTGGTTCCGATTCTATTTTTAAAACTTCTGGAATAATGCCATCCTCGCCTGGAGCTCGTCGATTTTTCAGTTGGCGCAGCGCAAAGCAAACCTCATCAGGTGTTACATCGGGCAGATCTTCAGATCCGACATTTACTATTGGTGGCCTTTTACATGCTGCTTCCGTGTTTTGTAAACTCCTGGGGTTTGGCACCCTACTTTTGTAAAGCTTTTCATAGTAACATTGGGCAACAGTAAGTAGTTCATCTCTGTTGGTCACTATGTCTCCATGTTCATTTTGCAGCTTAAAGATAGCTTTCTTTCCAGTACTGAGTTGCAATTTGAGGTGTTTTCGATCAGTATTTCTTTCTAGGGCACCCATAATGAGATTCTCCTCGTGTTTTCTAAGATCATTTCGGATGCAGCAACGAATTGTCTTTTGTAGCTGGGAAAACTGAGCTGCATTAGGGCTATCCTCACTAGCCAGCTGCCGTCTCTGCTCGATGAGATCCATAGTTTCTGAACTAAGCTTTTGTGTTCTAGCCTGAACAACTTTTGGAGTTACCGACCCAATTGCGGAGCTTAAACAGTTCACAATATTGCAGTTTATTTCTTCGACATCTAGTTGGTCCATTCCTTCAACACAAAGATTTTTATTAATATACTTCTTAATGGTTTCTTCATTCTGCCGTACAATTTCCGCTTTGACATAATTTGGTGTTGGTCTTTTGGTGATCAGATTCCTTCTGTCTTTCCTGGCATCAAAGAAGCATTTAGCTCGGACAAGCCTGTGGTCACTGCCTGTAGAGAACCTGTTAAGAACGCAGATATCTTGTACAGTTCCTTTAGTATCTGTAATGATATAGTCATATTCACTTTTATTTCGGCCGTTAGGATGTTTCCATGTCCATTTGTGTTGAGGCTTTTTTTTCAAAGAAAGTATTTGAGGCATACAAACGTCTTTGTCGAAGAAAGTTCAGAAGTGTTTGTCCTCGTTCATTTCTTTTCCCCAGGCCATGTTTCCCAATACTGGTTTCTGATTTGCATTCTTTGTTACCAATACGTGCATTAAAGTCTCCCATCAGTATGGTATACCGGGTTTTTATGTAATCGAGGACATTAGATATATCATCATAAAATTGTTCAATTTCTTCATCCGAGTGATCGGTGGTTGGCGCATATACTTGGATCACTTTTAGTTCAAACATGGATGAGAGTTTAAGCTTTAGGTACACAACTCGTTGTGATATACTGTTGGTTTCGACTATTTGGTGTTTCAGCTTTTTATTTATGAGTCCAAGTCCTCCTACCCCAGTTGATGGGCCTTCCCGGTGATATAATAAATGACCTGATTGCAGGGTTGTTAGTTCCTCGCCTGACCGTCTAACTTCACAGAGTCCGAGGATATCCCATTTGATGTTATTCAATTCGTTTTCCAATTCATATTATAATCGATCATCTGAGGACATCGACTGGATATTATAGGTTGCTAAATATAATTTTCTTTGGCAGTGCGTCAACTCCCAGGGATTCCTTGTCGCACCCCTGCCCCATGTCACCCGGCCACTGCTCGGACCGGGGAGTGACGGAGCGCTGGGAACTCGGGGTCGATTTTTATTTGTGTCTGTCATTTTAAAGGGAGGGAATGTTTAGTCATAATCACCACGCTAGCCACAACGGGTTGGTGATCGCAGTACTGCAGCCGGTTGAGATGGTTTCCATCATCGCCTGCAGCTAAACTTTCTAAGCGACCGTTCCTCTCTTCGCGAGATCCGCTCTCCTAGATACTGGCAGGCTGCTTCCCTCTGCCAGTTCCGCTGCATCTGGTAAATATTAATGTTATACATATATGAAACAAAATCTTCGTCTGGTTAATTATTCTAGTTGATAGTGATAATAATATCCATTATTATGATAGTGATATATTGTGTATTCTTGTTCAAGGATTCTCATTTTTTCAAAAAACATAGTTTTTAGTTATTAGATAATATTATCTAGTTTGAAACCATTACTGCCTGACCATTTTCAGGTATTTCTAAACAGACAGTTAAATTACTTACATCATCATCATTAGCAGCCGAAGGTTTCCACTGCTGAACAAAGGCCTCCCCCTTAGAAACCCCTCCCGGGTTTCCATAATCCCCACTCTTGGCACCTGCCAAGATCCCCAGGCTACCTGGCCTGGGGATCGTAGTATAGGTGGAAAATCAATCCAAAAGAAAGACGCTGCTGCCCATCTTCCCATTCTCGCTTAGTCGCCTCTTACGACACTCAACGAGAGGAGATAGGGGATGCAATTCTAACCCGGCACCCCCCGGGGGCCTGGCACGGGGGAATTACTTACATACTTGTATCAAGTTATGAAACCATACCCATGTTGGTGGTGTGTACCCATTGTGAAATGTATTTTTTTTAATTAAATGCTTAATGTATGTAGGTACATATTTATTGAATGTTTTAGATCCCATGATTGGAACGAGCGCTGATTTCTGGAGGTCAGCAAAAAGAGAGATGGAGGACCGGGTCTGTCAGAAAAAAAAGAGGGACCAGTCCGATTCTCTGACAAGCATAAATAAATATTTTTGACTTTGCTTAGCAAATGGACTTGTTTTATTTTATTTATTATTTCACTTACCAAGTTGATTCGTTAGTATTCAAGCCAGGTTCTAGACTTCTACCTTCTACGGGGGGAGGGGCTTCTGTTCAGCAGTGAATCGGCTGCTGATGCTGTGATTACTTCTATTGGAATACCTACCATCTATACTACGATCCCAAGCGTGGGGATTATGACAACCCCTCCCTTCTAAGGGGGGAGAGGCTACTGTTCAGCAGTGAATCGGCTGCTGATGATGTGATTACGGTGGCATCCCATTGGATGCCACCGTATCATTATACGTCCTACTGTAAGAGTAAAAGAAAAAATTCTCAACGCTTTTCTGTACTCAAGTTTACGTTGTTACCCAAGGTCACATGTTTTTAGGTTATGTGCAATTTTATAAAATTACTCCAAAACCACAGTTTTGTTTACAAAAGGAGCTTTTGCAGAAGTTATTACGATAAATGTAGTCTGTAAAAAAGAGAGTTTGATTTTGATGCAACTTTGGACCAAATTCCATACATTGAAAGTCATTATCCTTTTCAAAGATAAAAACAACACATTTTTTCTAAGTCCAAAAATCTTCAAATTTTTTCTAAGTGTTTAATTTTATTATTTTTTGTAAAATTGGTCATGGATTCCCCGTCACTTCACTTTTCTGATTATTTTTCTAAGTCACTGATAATTATGACGATGACTGTACTCACGATTTTGGTCCACACACAGACTACGTCATTCACGTCCCGGTCGGGTAAGTTGGTACCGCTCCGCTCCCGACTGCTTCCTTACTCCCCGCCTTACAGCCGCTGCCTCGAAGACGCGGGAGCTCCCGAGCACGAGCACTCACTGACTACTTACTGGTCTCAGTAGCCGACTCTTGAAGGACCATGTTCGGATGATCCCCCTTAGGTTTTCCAGAAATGAAACCTCTTTTGCAGTAACAACTGGGCCTCAAGTCTGCTAATTGTAATAAAATTACATATAATTGCCATTCTAACGACTTGCTGATGACACTACCATTAGGATTGTAACAAATTAGGCATTCTGCTAAATCGGTAGAACCATACCAATGGAGTGTCGCATGAGTCTCAGTTGAATTATTTGGTAGATTAATTTGGTGTTGCCTATTAAATTCTACCATAAGTTGTTTTATTTTCAATAAATATTTTTTTCGTTTTTCATCCACAAAATCTTTGAATTTATTATAAATTGACACTAAAAAACGATAACGTTGACAAAATATATTTATTTTTGATACTAACGTGAGCTGAGTGACAAAAATGTTATAATAAATAATTAAAACGGCTTAAAGGAACAATATCTATGGCACAAAATTAAAAAGAATAAAGTCAAGTCAGCCGGCGATGACAGGCAGTATTAGCCAGGGTTCCCAACTTGGGGTTTATCTCCCTAGATTTAGGGGAAAAAATATCTGTAGGGGTTTGGTAGTTGGTATTCTGAATACTTAAAATATCAGATTTTAAATTATTTTAAAAACCGATATGTTACATTTGAATAATTCGCACAAGTATGGTGGTGATGTTCGATGGGTCAATCTTTATGAATGAAAATATCACAAAAAAGTATAAAATAATTTAAAAATTATTGAAGTTGGTGCTAAATATACACAGTAGGTACGCCAACACCAACTTCGATAAGATTTAAATTACTTTATACTTTTTAGTGTTATTGAAGTCCGTACAATTTTATAAAATATTTTATTATTAAATAATTTTCTTTGAAGTTATGTGTTCACTGTTATGTTAAAAATAAACTTCGGAATAGACTGTAAGTTCAAATTTTGCAGAGATTTAGCAGTTGTAGCATTAACTCTAATGAGAATATATATTTAAAAGGGTATTCTGACTTGAGTTCGGGGGAGACTTTTAAAGCAGTTTGCAACCCTGGAATTAGCTGAGTTTACAAATATAATAAATATTGTTTCAATTTGTTTCGCGTAAATTAATAAATTAAAGTATCTTTTCGTGTTTGTTTTGCTCCGCACTGACCAAGTGAACAATGACTGACGCCATCCTCTGAAATGTATGAGGCTACGGCTTGGTTGGAAAGTCTTGGGCTGACGAGTGCCGCAGCCACGCAGCGACCAACTTATTCAACTAATCAACTTAATAGTTACACACATTCAGTGAAGCCAACAGCAAGCGACTGTGCTGCAGGGGCCCATTGTGATCGCATTGTAAAGTTTACTACGAGCTAGAGTAAGTATTCAATGTCGTTCTATGGAAACTTGTAGTTTTCTAAAGATTCGATACTGCAGGGTTATTTAATAGGGTCAAGTAAGTGGTTCCTGCGCCAGGTGAAATTAAATAAAAATTGGCTCTTTGCTAAATAGACACCGGGGTGAAGTAGTCACTTTGAGAAGTAGACAAAATGAGTATTAAGTAGACGTCTGGTGCTGGAACATATTAAGGAATATGGGATTGAGATTCACAACTATTAGAACATTAGTATCCTGTATATTTTAGGTGTTGAAGAAAAAGTACAAAGCATCAATACAAAATTGTACAATCCACACATGGTCGTCTGATGACAAATTTGACAGAGCCTGTATTACAGTAACCAGACAACTGATATAAACATTTATATACATTTGAAGTACATACTTGTTTCTGAAACAAGGTGGGAATCAAACCCACTACCAATTAGGTATTAGCAAAATGTCTAACCAATGAATGTCAATATTCATAAAAATACAGAAATCTTAAATGACAATGTTTATTATGTTAAATCTTATCAACATAAACACAACTATTAATATGTTTTCCTTAAAACTTTTTTATCTTCCTCTCCACAGTCTATCGAGAGCTTGTTGCAATGCCTAGCTTCGCTGTAACTCTGGGTTGACATGGTTGAAAAGCTGCATGGACTCACAACTTGCCCTGCTGTGACGGGATTGCAATAAAATGCATGCACTGGGAGAAAACACCTGAAAACATACAATTTTCTTTACAAAAATCCAAAATCTTAAAACTTTCAAGCGGTTTTTATTCTAGTGCAAGTAGCAAATACAGTTTTTACTCGTATTGATAATAAACATGATTGTTTCTATATGTGTGTATGTGATTTTAGTTTAAATTTGTTAACATTTACTTTAAATATTGAATTAGTTAAAAGTTTATATTAAAGAATTTTGATTATTAGTCTACATTTATTTAAAGACCAAACCTGTAACAAGCCGTCGGCTATATCAATGACGTTCGCTTGATGGTAAGCGACCCGCCCGCCTATAGACAGATTCATAGCACTGCCGCTCGTCACCCGAGACATCAGTTATTAAGTCTCTTGTGTCCAGTAATTTCATCAGCTGCAGTGCCCTTCACACAGCAATGCCTACACACTGTTATTTGGAGGCTAAATATCTGACACTGTGGTGGTACCTACCTACTGCACAAGAGACCTACCACATAGGAAAATAATGCAAACGTTCTATGTCAAATGTAGTTCTCTAAGTCAACTTACATGAAAGTACATATTATTTGTCTTGCTTACCTAACAATAGGACTTGTCCAACATTAGACAAGTCAGTGGATGGTTTTGCCATATTATTATCATGGTTTGAACCGGGGCTGCTTGCATCTATTAAACGTTAACTTCTGCACCACGTATCTGTAATAGGTTTAGTAAGAACATTATGTAGTTATTATGTCTGGTTACAACTGTTACAATTGTACTGGCTTTGTCTAGTTTGGGACCATGTGTGGATTTTTCCAGGATATTATTACTTTTATTATTTTTGAAAGCATTTAACATTTTTTTTAGCATTTTTTTTTGTAAAGCAATAACAAACCATTTTATAAAGTACTTGAAATCATTACATTAAGGGAATGGAACTCTTTTCGACTATAATATGCTCCTCGTTGGACGTAGGCTTTGAATATTGTCCACTCAGTGGGAGGACTGCCTGCGCTAAGGTTACTGGTTGGTGGTCGCCACTCGAGAACCTTTCTTTCCCATCGGTTATTGTTTTTTTCGAGTAATGAGGCTTGCTGATTGCTACTTAAACTTGCAAATCGTCAGAGCTATAACTGGTAACTCTGTCCGCAAAGAAACTTGGAGCATAGCTCTTTTTATAGCCCGTTGCGTGACAGAGCCTCTCCAGTAAAGACCTTAGACCACTACTCAGTGGTAAAAACCTTCGTCTTCAGGCACTGCGGAATGTTAGATGAGAAGATATCACGTAGTTAATAAATAAGAAATTTAATTTTTACTAACCTCCATTCCTGTGATATTCCGTCACATCTCCGAGGTCTTGTAATGTAAGGTCCTAACTCACCGATGAGTTTGAGACCAAAGTCTTCAGTAATTCCGCTTCGAAAAGGATCCACATCACCGTCTCTATATGCACGATTAGGGCACGGAATTGACGACGCTAAAGGTGTCGGCGTTTCTAAAATACGCCAACGTAATCTTGACACGGGCGGCCTTATTTGAAACACGTTTTTTAGATAATATTTAACAATTACAAGTATGTGTAATTATGCAACATGTCCACAAAAGGTGTGTTTGTATATTGGTGGCTCAATTACTAAAACAACATTCTAAGGCCATTGAGAGAAACGTCAAATAATTAGTAGGCTACCATTACTTAAGCCATTGCAATTCCAGTGATACATTTTTTAGGTGCAGACTACGAAATATTGCTATGGCGGTTGAATGAGGGACAGTGATAAGCCACTGACACGCCACTCGGTTTTATAAAATTAGTAGACTACCAAATCTGTAAAATTGTCGTTTTGACCGGCCAGCGACACTCTATTGAAGCGTTTGTAAATTAGCAGACTTGAGGCCCTGGTTTATTGGTATCCAGTGCTATGCCGCGGATGTTGGCAAGCACAAAAATTCCACCACATATATACAAATAGAAAAACAAAACCATTGCGTGATATAAAACTTACCTAACGCCATCTATTTGTGTCTAACGTAAATATCGTAATTGGACACACAGGATGAAAATACTAGTAGATATAATAGTAATGGGTAACTTAACTCGTAAATTTAAAATGAGGATGAGGGAGTACATCATTTTCGTTCGTGAGGTACTCGCGAGGTACACCTCATTTGAGGTGAGGATATCTTGACGGGGGACGGTTTTAGATATCAATTCATGGCCTCACTCACGCGAGTCACGCGCCACAAACTAGAGATGCGCGACTGTTACTAATCCGACGATTCGAATCATCTACAACTACTAATGTACGCATTCGACTTGAATATTAGTAATATACTAATGTTCATAGTCGAATCATCATCATCATCATCATCACCAGCCGGAAGACGTCCACTGCTGAACAAAGGCCTCCCCCTTAGACCGCCACAATGCACGACAATTTGCTATTTGCATCCACCGGTTTCCTGCGACGCGAACAATGTCGTCGGTCCACCTAGTGGGAGGCCTGCCTACGCTGTGTCTTCCGGTTCGTGGTCGCCACTCGAGAACCTTTCTTCCCCAACGGTTATCGGTTCTTCGAGCGATGTGGCCTGCCCACTGCCACTTCAACTTGCATATTCTACGAGCTATGTCGATGACCTTGGTTCTTCGGCGAATCTCCTCATTCCGGATTCTGTCGCGCAAAGAAACTCCGAGCATAGCTCTCTCCATAGCTCGTTGTGTGACTCTGAGCTTCTCCAAAAGGCCAGCTGTTAAAGACCACGTCTCAGTACCATATGTCATCACTGACAACACACACTGGTTAAAAACCTTTGTCTTCAGGCACTGCGGAATTTCTGATGAGAAGATGTCACGTAATTTCCCGAACGCTGCCCATCCGAGTTGGATTCTTCGGGCGACCTCTTTGTCGAAGTTGGACCGACCTAACTGGATAGTTTGTCCTAGGTATACGTAGTGGTCAACAACTTCGAGTGTAACGTTCCCAACAACTACCGGTACAGGTGCAACATGGACATTAGATATGATCTTCGTCTTGTCCATGTTCATTTTAAGACCCACCTGTTGGGAAACGCTACTGAGGTCGCTGAGCATCGTATTGAGGTCCTCCAGCGACTCTGCCATAAAGAGGAAACACTTAATTTAGCAATATGCCTTGAAAGCGCAGAAAGCACTTCACGTGAAATAGAGTCCCATACTAATCCAGCCTCCTTCAATGCTGTTACAAAATCAGTAGCTCAAGTCATACCAGAAATCCAGAACTTGTCAGCAGTAAATTCGCAAAATAAACGCCGGAAATGTGTGTGCATTACCCCAGCAAGAAAGATGCTCGTAGAGAAGATTGAGTTAAACGAATAATTAGAGCATAATCTGCTGTAAATGTGCGCGGAATAAAAAATTAGTGCATCATTTCGTTTTCGAGAAAAATCCGAAAAACGATTCTTGCTGGGGTAACGTTGTTCCAGCAAGAAGATTCTAAACCAATGATCGGAGAGAACCATAAACTTCAGGAAAGATAGCTTATATTTGTGCGTAATTGTGCGCTGAAAATGAAATTTGTGCGTCTTAAGATTTCAGAGTTATTACAATTCCTGATGGGGTAACGTTTTGCAGAATCGTGTTTCTCGGAAACCAGTAATTGTGCACCTGTAGAATAAACGATTATCAGTAGCTCTTAATTTGTGCGTATTTGTGCATTAATTAGATTTTCAAAAATATTTACCGTTTTAGCGTAATAATGGATTTATGAAAACCAAAAAAAAGGTCCTAGCGCTTAAACGAACAAAAATTCATACACACTGAAAACGGTATTCGGTCCTTTTTAATACTCTTAACATCCACGAAAAGTTTCAAAACATATTATATACGCATTATTGAATAATATCACTTTGAATCAAAACTGATATTGTCTAGCTTTGACGTCAAAATACAAAAAACAAGACCAACTCTAGAGTTTTTGGTATAAACCAAGAATTAGAGCACTTAATGAAGTACATATCCTGAAAATTTCAGCTTCAAATATCTCATAATAAAGAAGATACAAACAAAAACTAGAACCCCTGTTAGATTACTGGTTATCCGACCAAATTGGAATGAACCCAAAAAAGCGAGGATTTCATACATACTCGTGACCTTCTTAACTTTGCACACAAACAGCTTTGCCTGGGTACACTGAAGTATAAAACTGTTAACGGAAGTTACTTTTATTCTAAATTTAAATATAATCAACATCGATATACTATCTAAACAAGATTAGCTGTCACGGCCCAAAAAGTGGTCACGAAAATAGAGAGGCTGTCGCTTATTTCAAATTAGTACGAGCCGACAACAGGATGTATCGAAATTCCTTATTGCGCGTTTATAAACTGTCCAAATAATATAATACTTATCGTAATACTAAAATTGCAGATGGGGAAATTTTTTTTCGTTTCGTTTTCTTATTACTACTAGTTTAAATAATAAATATAAGTAAGATATCATTATAATACGAAATAAAAATTATTTATTTGATATTTTCTCCGCTAGAGACTGACAAAATTAATGTTGCCGATAGGCGTGTCGCCACTGTCTATACGAAACTGTTAAACTACACGTCATTACCATAATAAAAAAGTTAGTTCTCATTTTTGCCACCAGCACGGATAAGTTTGTAAGTCAGTACACACACAATGGAAACACACCCGTTTTGAACCTTATTTTATAGTGGTTAAGATTTTCTTTTAAATGAGTACAGTCAAAACAACTACTTTTTTTCGTATAATTTTGGCGGTTTTATAGATTTTTCTTTGTCTCCGATGTAAACGTTTTATGTGCCAACATTACTGCATACAGAATTATTACTACATGTGAAGGCTGCTATTAGTCCGACGTTCCGAATTATTTAAAACTATTTTCTACAATTTCTAGCTACGTGTATAGTTGTGTAAATAAATGTAACCGCGACCACATTTTCGATGTCATTTTGTTCGTGACAGCTAATCTAGTTGGTATAGTATATCGATGATAATCAAGAACCAAAGTTGGTGCCTTTCTTTTTATAAAGTATGTACTATGCGTTTCAATTAAGAATGTGTCTGCCATACTGCGGAACTTCACTCGTTTTTTACGATTTTTGTATCGATAGCAGAGTAAACACAAAATGAAAAATTCGCCTCGGTTTTGATTATTTGATGTAATGTCTTATTTTGCTATCTATTTTTGTTAAAACATCATATTTAGTAATTATATATTTGAAATGGCAAGATGGCGGCCACATTCTTAGTTTAAACGCATAGTATCTAGTTACTTATAGTTCATGTAGGTGAAGAGTTCAATACAATGTCAGTTATCATCATCATCATCATCATCATCACCAGCCGGAAGACGTCCACTGCTGAACATAGGCCTCCCCCTTAGATATATTATTATTGTCAGTTATATTATTACGCAATTAAACTTTATTTTAAAACTAAATGTAGGTTGCCTGGAAGAGATTGGTTTTTAACGATAAGGCCACCTTTGTACATTGATTTCTTCAACGTATTGTTCAATTTACATGTAACCTTTGGTGTAGAATAAGGTGTATTTATTATTATTATTTTACTTTTATTTTCTAGTAGTTAGTTTTCACACCCGGACTTTTTAAAGGCTTGCGTGGGGACGAATCCAAGACGTAGAGGTCTGTTGGGGGAAATTAATGATATGAAAGAAACCTGTCAGAATAAACTGCTGGAAATAAGATATAAACAGCAGTTGAATCTGGCAGACTACTCTGGCCTATTATAAGAATAGTGCCTAACCTAGTATGTGGAAAGATTACTATATGTTTTTGAGTGGATATTTGGTTGACTGAACACTGGGCTGTTGTAAAAGGCCGGGGTCTCTTGCCACCTACTCATTATTTTTTGACAAGTGGTGAATTGCCACCCACTAGATGGACTCTCCATACGGCCGCCATAAGACGGCGGAAGGCAACAACGGTGTGGGTGGCTCAACACCCCTGTGTTGAGAGGTATGCTGCGCTTTCTCCTGAGTTACTCGCGGCGTTATGTCTTTTTGCACTTCCACCCCTGGAGCATATAGCTCTAACAACTCCTCTCTGGACGGCCAATTAAGGTAAGCCAGAGCTGAGTCCCGCGGGTCCCCTTCGGTTTTCACTCGGCCGACGAAGACACGCCAAGGTGGGGGCCCTGACCAACTCGCTGGAGTACTCGGGTCCTTGGTGTCGTTACGTACCAAGACTAGTAAGTAGACTATCTTTCCATACATTTACAATAGTTCCCTTGGCTGCCGAGGTAAACTGTTATTTTTTATTCAATTAAGTAGTTGACCTCGGTAGGTACCAACCAACCACACACCATTTAATTGTAAAAAGGGCCTCTATGTGTTGGATTCGTCCCCACGCAAGCCTCTTAAAAGACCGGGTAAATCCCGTGAAACAAAAAACATGAAAATAATAATAATATTTTGGGACAATCGACGAACGATCTTCTGATCTCAAACTAGGCAGAGCCTTTATTAAGGTAAACAGGCAGCTGATACTAATACTTATAAGTATACTTTTTAACCGGCTTCAAAAAGAAGGTTCTCTATTCGACGCGTATGTATGTAATATTGATAAAAATGCGTAATATTAATATATGTAAGTCTATGTGAGCTTCTAAACAAATTTACCAAATTTTATGAGTGTATGTATGTATGTATGTAGGTATGCATGTATGTATGTAGGTTTGTCCATGGATTTCTCAGAAACTACAAGTCCGATTTTGAAAATTCTTTTTGCAATAGTTAGAGTATTTTTCAACTTAGGGTAGAGTACAAGTTTCATCAAAATCGGTCAAGTAGTTTAAGAGATATAAACTTTTTATGTTTTCAGTAAGTTATTGTAACGTAGACGTTCGAGTTGCGTGATAGTGCTGATACCTATTTTGGTAAAATAAGTCACTAAAAAGTGTTAAATAAACTATTTTAAAAAAAATAAAAACCGACTTCAAAGTAAATTATCTAAAAAGCATAAAATAACGAAAATATATTGAAGTCGGTGTCAGCTGGTGCTAGTGTTAGTTAACTTGATGTGCTAGCACCGACTTCAATATATTTTCGTTATTTTATGATTTTTAGATAATTTACTTTGAAGTCGGTTTTTATTTTTTTAAAAATAGTTTTCTGTCATTGTGCGCGTCGCAGGTAACCGGTGGATGCAAATAGCTAATTGTCGTTCATTGTGGCGTTCGAAGGGGGAGGCCTATGTTCAGCAGTGGACGTCTTCCGCCTGGTGATGATGATGATACTTTTTTTGTAAATACATACTGATATACTTATGACGCCCAGACACTTGGTGGGAATCGAACCCGCGCCCCTCGGTTGGTTGCCAGGGTCTCTAACCACTACACCAACGGGCCCGTCAATTGTGAAGTGGAAAACCAGAAATTAAATTAAAACTGCATTGCAAATTTAATATGAGCAATGGAAAACGAAGATTTGCTACAAAATTCTGTGACCTTCTACCTGGATGGACGATCTAGTTACCTTTTTCCTTGTCATTAGATTCTTCAGTGGGCGGGAGTTAAATAGTGTTCTAAGTTCCTTAGTTTAGCCCATAAAATAAGATATATGTTTTTTTTCACCCACCAATTTTGTTCATGAAACTAGTTTATCCCATTTTAAAGTTGGCAACACTGATCCCTGTTTAAAAAGTAAGTAGGTTGCGCTCGCTTAGCTCGAGTGCTACGCTAAGAAAACAAATACGAGAAAATACAATCAAACTGAAAGGCCAAAGGGATAGTAGTCGGAGCAGTCCCCCTAAGCAGCACGCGCGCACGGGTTGACTCGAGAAGCAGCCATCACTCCCCTCAACCATATTGGAGGGAAGGGGGTGACCCGCCACACGAAGCCGCCACAAGCATAGCGATTCGATAGCGAGCATGACATATTTTTTTGTGATGAAACTGGGAAAGACAAGGCATAAGTCTTTCCCAGTTTCATCACTAACAAGTATAAATTTTAAAAAACCCCGACATACATAACATTATATCAACTGATCATTATATCAAATAAAATTATAGATTCATTTGTTATATCTTGTAAATATTAGAGATTTTGTAATTATATCAAATACTAGCTGACCCACGCTTTTTACGTTAACTAAACTTTTAATAACAGACATTCGCATCGAATACATAACCTCCTTTTTTATAGTCGGTTAAAAACTGGGACCCACTTTTTACTTGCTCTCCGAAGCACGGACCCGTTTAGTTCAAATGGCGTTTAACGGTCACCCATCTATTTAATGCCCTTACCTAACGTTGCTTAACCCGATCGATTACAAAACCTTGATAACAGCTCTCTATGAGTGTTCCCTTACTAATATTTATTATATTATAAAGAAAAATTGATAAAATCGGACCAAGCGTATAACCAAGTACCCATTTTGACTTTAATCCCGTCTCCCAAAAGAACCGTGCTAGATTACGGGATAAAAAGTATCCTATGTCCTACCTCGTAGTAAGATCTCAAATCATGCCAAGTTTCATGTAAATCCATTCAGTAGTTCGGCGTGATGCGCAGCCGTGATACAGACAGACAGACAGACAGACAAAAATTAAAAAAAAATACATTTTCGGCTTCAGTATCGGTTATAGAATGCCCTCCAAATATAATTTTCAAAATATCTTCAATGTACAGAATTGGACCTGTTACAGTTTTATTATAAGTATAGATTACTTACCCCAATTTTATGGCCTTTACCAGATAAATTCCTCCAAATAAATCATGGTTCTCCAGGAAGTTCTTAATCGGTGGTGATCAAATTTATACAGATTCATTATATACAGGTTCCTTCCTTCGAAAAAAAAAAGATTCATTGAAATTGGTCAATATTTGCCAGTGTTATGACCAGTTTTGTCCTTAAAAAGCCATAAAAACATCAACCTCCAGCATTCCTACAGTTTATTGAGTCGCCGTTCTAATTTTTTCAGGAACTACTTATTCGTACGTAATAATTTTTTATGGGACCCAATTAATGGAGCGGCCTATCCGTACAATTCGAATTGAGAACCTCCTCCTTTTTTAAAGTCGGTTAAAAAGGAGGAAGTTCTCAATTTAATTGAATAGTATGTATTTTTAACACGCTTTTACTTGCTTGAGCTATATGTATGATGGTAATGGAATCTTGCAATGCAATTTTGATTTTGACTCAATGTAGTCTCGCGGTCACGAACGGTGTCGGTCGATAATCGCTTGCACGAGCCGCCCCGAAATACATGCGGGCGGGGTAGGAGCACGTACGTTCGTTCAAACGATTGTAATTGAAAACTGGTACACCGTTCGTGTCCACGATAGTTCGTACACAAAGGTCAGTGAACTTTCTCGGAGAGCGGTTTTTATTATAAGTATTGGAAATATAGATTTTTTATTGCAATGCGAATCATTGCTATTTACACCTATAAACTTGCAATGCATTCTGTGGTTATCGTAATTAAAGGAACTTTAACAATATATTGTAAAAATAATGACAAACTATAACCACCTGACGGACTATTAAGATAACCGCGATTGCTGATAAACATTATGAACGTAACTGTACAGACAACAGCTTCACATAATACTGTCATTTAAAGAAGGTCACGAGTATGTATGAAATCCTCGCTTTTTTGGGTTCATTCCAATTTGGTCGGATAACCAGTAATCTAACAGGGGTTCTAGATTTTGCTTGTATCTTCTTTATTATGAAATATTTGAAGCTGAAATTTTCAGGATATGTATTTCATTAAGTGCTCTAATTCTTGGTTTATACCAAAAACTCTAGTGTTGGTCTTGTTTTTTGTATTTTGACGTCAAAGCTAGACATTATCAGTTTTGATTCAAAGTGATATTATTCAATAATGCGTATATAATATGTTTTGAAACTTTTCGTGGATGTTAAGAGTATTAAAAAGGACCGAATACCGTTTTCAGTGTGTATGAATTTTTGTTCGTTTAAGCGCTAGGACCTTTTTTTTGGTTTTCATAAATCCATTATTACGCTAAAACGGTAAATATTTTTGAAAATCTAATTAATGCACAAATACGCACAAATTAAGAGCTACTGATAATCGTTTATTCTACAGGTGCACAATTACTGGTTTCCGAGAAACACGATTCTGCAAAACGTTACCCCAGCAGGCATTGTAATAACTCTGAAATCTTAAGACGCACAAATTTCATTTTCAGCGCACAATTACGCACAAATATAAGCTATCTTTCCTGAAGTTTATGGTTCTCTCCGATCATTGGTTTAGAATCTTCTTGCTGGAACAACGTTACCCCAGCAAGAATCGTTTTTCGGATTTTTCTCGAAAACGAAAGTATGCACTAATTTTTTATTCCGCGCACATTTACAGCAGATTATGCTCTAATTATTCGTTTAACTCAATCTTCTCTACGACCATCTTTCTTGCTGGGGTAATGCTCACGGAAATGTTTCTTTTGCGGTGGTAGTATCCATCAAAGAATCAAATGCCCCGCATACAACACAGATTGCTAACCTTTTTTTTTTTTTTTTTTTTTTTTTTTTCTGTGGCATCCCTACGGCCTATATCGGTTTTTTATAACTCTCGTTTTAATTTTTAAGTTTATTTATTATTTGTTCGTAATTTATGTCTTAAATCAATTTATTCACTAAATTATCTCAATGTTATAGTGGTGCACGTTAGTTTTTTAAGTAATATCTGGTGATCGACGTCAAAAACTGATGTTCAAAAGTGACTGTTCTTCGCTAAGTACTTGGTGCCGGTTTATTTGAAACTGTATAGTTATTTTGAACTTTTTACGTGTCTCACATTTAGGAAAACAGGATAAGTTATTTCAGGTTACTTTACATCTTTATTACCTACGTAACGCAAGTAATCCCGTATTACGAGCGCCTGAAAATTGATTGTTACGCACAACCGTCAACATCAAATCCTTAAATAGTTTGTTAACACAGTTTCGTTTGTTTGATAATATCTGAATTGTCTAGATAATATCTAATTATGATGACTCGTAGTGCACATGCTCGCCAGGAAGAGTCTAAACTCAGACTGGCGTTAACAGAGTTGAAGGAAACCAAAGAGCTGTGTTGTCAAATGAACAAGGAAAGGGAGGATAACGAATTAGAATTTATAAAAATTTTAAATGAAAATAAAAAACTTAAAAGTGAAATGGCTAAATTGCATACACAATGTATTGATGCCCTAGATGCTCGGGACAGGCTCCAAATTGTCGTAAATGATTTTGATAAATGCTCAGAAGAATATGTTTTGGCCCTAAATCGCATTACCTTCTTAGAGGAGAAGCTTAGAGTGTCCCAATCCCAAATCTCACAGTTAGAAACTGCAAAGTTAACTGTTACCACCTCGCTGAACCAAAGTCTTTTCGATGAGTTGGTTGGCAGTGCCCCGAGCATGGTTCCTGCTGCTCTTAGGCAAAGACCCATAGCAACTATTGATTTAACATCTGGAGATGATGTTCCACTAAGTACATCTGGGGGTATGACTAAGTGCAGTAGCAAAAAAATAAAGAAATATATAAAAATTAATAGATATATAAAAAAAACTCAGAAACTGGTAAAGAAACATAAATTCTTTATTAAAAATGTTAAATTAAACCGGGAAAGACTAAATTTGATTGATACATTAGATATATATGCATCTAGGTTAGATAAGTGCACTCTGAAGCACAAGATGGACACCCAAAACTTGCAAGAAGATATCTTACACCTTCAAACTAAACTAAAATCAATATCAGATAAGTATTCAGATTCACAAAAATTAATGAAAGAATACACGCTGGCTATGAATGAGCTCATTAACAATAATTCATTGAGTAATAATATTAACCAGCCCTCAGTGTGCTCCTCATCACCGGCATGTAGCTCTATTCCTTTACAAACTTTAACACAACCTTCCCTTAATGTTGTTGGTGATTATATACCTGTAAGTAAGCACTCTGTTAATTATGTAACCTCAAATCCCACTGAAATTGTTATGTTTAGTGATGAAATTGGTAAGGACATGGGCCACTATTTGTCAGATATTATGAAGGGACATTCTGTCATAAATCATTGTATGCCTGGTATGACCTATGCCAATTTAATGGACAAAATATCTAGACATATATTTAGCCGGGATTCAACATTGATTATCTTGATAGGAAATAGAGGAAATGTGTCCAAAAAACTGTTATATAAATATCAAGAGATGTTATCAAATATTGACGTTAAAAAAGTTGTAATGTTCACATTTCCCTACAGTAAGGGTTTGCCACAGGATGAAAATACTAGTAGATATAAGTTAAACTTGACATTACACACATTGACACACTGTAATGTTTATGACATGGAAAATAAATTTAATTTAATAGACATTAATAACTTTAAAGTTAATTTTTATATGACAAAAGATAAATATTATCTTTCTAAATATTGTAAAAGAGAGATAGCTATGTCGCTATCATATTATTTTTACACATCAGCCAAGAACTTGGCTACACAGGTTGCTTCTTTTGAGCAACATAAATTTGACATTCATGTTAATCCAGCCAAGAAGTTGGCTATCAATAATGACAATCTAATTAATTTAAATTAGACTATACGACAACAGGGACCAACTCTGGCATTTTTGATAAAAATAATTGCAATATAAGCATTATGCAAAGCCCATGTAATATTAATACTAAGTTGCATCAAAATATAGTACCATGTATCAACCTGGTGCATCAGAACATACAAGGAATGTTGGGCAAAGACTTAGAAATTGAATTGTTCTTGAACGGTCACAACATAGATATTTTTTGTGTTACTGAACATTGGCTAAAAGATGACCAGTTCATGTTCAATTTTAACAACTACCAGGTTGCCAGCTCGTTCAGCAGAGTAAACATGATACGCGGGGGCTCTTTAATTATTATGAAAAATAATATTAAATATAAAGAACGTACTGATGTAGTGAGCCTTTCTGTTGAACGTGTTATTGAATTAGCTTGCATTGAGACTGGGCAGTTTTTGGTGCTGAGCGTATATAGACCCCCTTGTGCATCATATGATGTTTTTGAAAATATATTAGAAACTGTTTTACACAAATTGTCACACACTAATAAATCTATCATTGTCTGTGGAGACTTCAACATAAATATACTGGAAAATACTAATGTAACTAGTAAATTTATAACCTTATTTAGATCACACAATTTGTATAATATTTTCTTTGAGCCAACTAGGATAACCTCTTTTAGTGCAACATGCATTGACAACATTTTTACAAGTTTGAAACCCACACACAAAGAAATTATTAGTAAACTGGATTCCGACCACTGTGGTCTAGTTGTTACATTTCCTAGTAAAATCATCAAATTTCAACGAAACATAACATTTGTTCCGATAAATAAACACCGCTTATGTCAGTTTAAAGCCGCCTTGACTGACAGCCTACCTGTGTTGCCCTGTCATGGCGATCCGAATATATTATACAATTCTTTGTTCCGAGAAATCGATAATCGATTTGTAAAAATTTTTAAGCCCAAAACTGTATCGATTAATAATTGTGTATCGTTTAATGACTGGGCGACTGTTGGTATACATACCAGTCGGAGAAAACTGTATGAGCTTTATAATGAAAAATCTGTTAATTCCTCTCAGCTCTTTAAAGAATATGTAAAAAAATACTCAAAAGTTTTCAAGCGAGTCTGTTCGATAGCTAAGTCGAATTTTTTAAAAAATAAAATCCGAAATGCGGATAATAAGATTAAAACTACATGGAATATTATAAATAGTGAGACTGGTAGGTCATCAGTAAGAAATAATGATTTTTGTCTACATGTTAACAATAAAGATGTAACAGCGGATTTAGATGTAGCGACAGAGTTTGAAAGGTTTTTTAGTGATGTTCCTATTAATATAACGAAAACTCTGAATTCCTCGTCCACTTCCGCTGAAATAATATTAAATGAAAATGTACCACAGTGTGACACAGCTTTTAAATACTCTTTTGTGACTGCTAAAGACATCATAAAAACTTTTAAACAACTTAACAAGAAAAAGACGGCTGATGTATGGGGGCTTTCTGTCCAAATAATAGCTTATATAATTGACATTATTGCTCCTCAATTAGCAGTTATATTTAATAGCTGTGTCAAGAATGGAGAGTTTCCTGACCTCATGAAGCACAGTAAAATAATACCTTTATTCAAGTCTGGTAGTACCACTGAACCTACGAATTTCAGACCAATTTCGGTGTTGCCAGCCTTGAGTAAAATTTTTGAAAAGCTTCTTTTGGATCAAATGTTAGATCATTTCAATAAATATAACTTGTTTCATGATAAACAGTTCGGCTTTAGAAAGAATCGGTCCACCACTGACGCGGGAGTCGAATTAATAAAATATGTATATGAGGCTTGGGAGGAATCACAGAACGCCCTTGGTGTATTCTGTGATTTATCCAAAGCTTTTGATTGTGTAGATCATGATACGATGGTCAGGAAATTACGCCACTATGGTATAAGGGACAGAGCTCTTGACCTTTTAACTTCATATTTGCATAATAGAATTCAGAAGGTTGACATTAACGGTAAGAGATCTCCTGGTTCTGTGGTCTCCATGGGCGTCCCTCAAGGTTCAATATTAGGCCCATTTCTGTTTTTAATATATATTAATGACTTACCCTACTACGTAGGGGACAAACTAAATGTTGTATTGTTCGCTGATGATACCTCTCTTTTATTTAAAGTCAGGCGTAAACTCTATGAATACGACGAAGTAAACAATGTACTTTCTAAAGTTGTCCTTTGGTTCAATGTTAATAATTTGAAACTTAATGAGAGCAAAACCAAATGTGTGAAATTTGTAACACCAAATGTAAGACAGGTGGCAACCAATGTGGAAATTAATGGAGCGAAGTTGGACCTTGAGGAGTCGACTGTGTTCTTAGGTATAACAATTGACGCTAAACTACAATGGGGCCCACACATTAAGAAATTGTCAGGTAGACTGAGTTCCGCGGCTTATGCAGTTAAAAAAATAAGACGTTTAACTGATATTGAAACCGCTAGAATTGTTTATTTCAGCTATTTCCACAGTATTATGTCTTATGGTTTATTACTGTGGGGATCTTCTGCAGAACTTAATACCATTTTTATTCTGCAGAAAAGAGCTGTGAGAGCCATTTACAATCTGGCTCCTACTGATTCACTAAGGGAAAAATTCAAAGAAATAGATATTCTAACGGTTGTTTCGCAATTCATATTTGAAAATTTAGTTTATATTCAGAAAAATAGTGTATCTTTTAAAAAGTACAGTGCGATTCATAGTGTTAATACCCGGAACAAACACAATCTTGTTTTACATTCCACACGTCTCCACAGAACAAGCAAATCGTTTATGGGCCAAAGTATACGCTTCTATAACAAACTGCCACAGGATATCCGAGATCTTCCACTGAATAAATTTAAACCTTTGATAAGAAGCCGGTTGTCGAAAAAGGCTTATTACAAAATCTCGGATTACCTAGAGGATAAAGCTGCGTGGGCTTGAACTGCTCAACTCATGCAAGCTTAGAATTGTAGGCTTACAGTTTGTAACACCTCTTAATCTGGTGGATTACTGATGGCTGTTTCACAAGTCAATTGATTGATAATATAAAGATTATGTGAAAGTGTTTTGTGTCTTGCCTGTCGAGGTACTACTTAACAGCAGAAGTTAAATGTGAGCCACTGTGATTTTGGTTCGGTCATGCTCGCCATCGAAAAGTCTTTGCTTGTGGCGGCTTCGTGTGGCGGGTCACCCCCTTCCCTCTAATATGGTTGAGGGGAGTGATGGCTGCTGCTCGAGTCAACTCGTGCGCGGGTGCTGCTTGGGGGGACTGGTCCGACTTCTATCCATTTGGCCTTTTAGTTTGTCTTAATTTATTGTTTTCTTCTTTTCTCCCTTGCTTTATGTTTCGAATGGCAGGACACAATATCGCTAATGTCGATTCATTTGTAACAAAACAATGTTTAAAAAAAAAAAGTGAAAAAATGACAAGCCCGCTGAGTTTCTTGCCGGATCTTCTCAGTTGAGGCCGCGTTGTGATCCGGTGGTAGCTTCTAAAAAATGACGATTCAAAAGTGCTAGCGTTAAGCCTATTTGAAATAAAGATTTTTGAGTTTGAGTTTGAGTAACCTTGTTCAAAAAGGGGTAATTTTGCCAAGGTTTGTCGTTCCAGTTACCAAAACTCAAACGCTGCTGTTACTCAAGAAGATGACCAGCCAGAACCTCACTTGACAGCTATTTCAGCTGCGTCACCTTCAAGCTTACGCAAAGCAACTATACAAGTAACCGTCAATGATAGAAGCCGAAGCCTTAGTAGACACTGGAAGTTCAATCAGTTTTATTGACAACAACTTAGCTCAAACCATGAAACTCAAGCGAAAGCCTTGTAGACAAACTATAACTTTAGCTTCACTCAACCATGTTTCATATGTGAACGGATTATGCTACGTAACTATACAGATTAATCAGCATGTGTACAAGCGTCAACCATTACTGATCGTAGACGGCCTTTGCGCGGACATCATAATTGGGCATGATCTACTTAAGAATCATTCGTCTTTTTAACTACAATTTGGAGGTGAGAAAGAACCATTAAAGATCTGCAATGACTTACCGCTTCCGTTCCACCAGTATCGATATTTACACATCTATCTCCAGAAGTCAGACCAATTGCTATCCGCTCAAGACGCCACTCCGAGGAAAACGAGTCGTTTACTTCAAATGAAATATCCAATCTGTTGAAAGATAAGGTCATTGCGCCAAGTTTCACCGTTGGTGAAATAGAATAGTCGAATAACCACTATTAATTAGTAACTACTAACGGCGTTTGAACTAGACTATTCGCGACTCAGTTGGTAGTTTTTCGAATGAAAGATGAATGAATTATTTGCCGTTCCGGTCCCGGAACGAATTATGTCAGTGCGCCTGACAAATCACATCATTCAATTCGCCGATAATCAAAGTCAAGCGAGTATCAAATTAGTTACTAATTTCAAAAAATCATTCGAATAAGTCGAATGATTTATAAAGTCGAATAATTCGAATGAAATCATTCATAGTCGCCCATCTTTACCACAAACGAGGAAGCGAGGAGGACGCCGGACCGTTGCAGCTGCAGTGTGCTTCTCTATTGCTATTTCTCTCACACACATCATTTTCTTTCGCTCAGTGTTTTAGTCCAAAATAAACAAAAAACACTCAATCATCACTAAATAAATAGATAATAATTTAAGAGAATTAAGATCACGAAATTAATATTGATATTTCAATTCGTGATTTAAATAAAGTTTAAACTACTGAGGTCATCGTCAATCATCCAATATCCTCACAAATATTTACATTTATAATATTAGTAGGATACGATTATCTAAATACAAACCTAACTCGCAAAATTGTAACTCACGCCTCACCAGTCACCACGCTCACACAGATCGTCCTCACTCATTTGGTCGATTTGTTCGCTCACTCATTCAGTAATCCTCACTCGCTCGCTTTTCGCTCGCACGACGAGGTAAACGCGTGCGGCCTCAAACCTCAATCTCGCGAGCGAGAACGAGGAATGAAAGATAAAATGAGGTGGTCCATCGTTGCAAAATGAGGAACTCTTTCAATTTGTCCTCACGAGTACCTCGAATGAGGCGACTCATGAGTAGGAGTGTTCGTTATATTATATAACTGATATAATAATCCACTATTTATAAATAATCAAATCGCTTATTATTTGATATCTTAGGCAAGCGTTATTTAAATTACATAGGTATTGCACGCACGCCGCATGACCACAGCCGCCTGCCACGACGCGGCGACGATACTAACGAAATATCGTAAAAACTATTTTATTCATTTCATTACTGGACACTGATTCAAATATAGTTCTTAAGTAATTGTCTTAGAGTATTAATTGGCACGTGACTCGTCATCGTGGGCCACGACTCAAGAACCAAGGTCAATTTCACTTTGCCGTATAATATTTTGTCACGAGTTGCATGCCAAATAATACTTTAATACAACTGCTTAAGAACTATATTTAAATCAGTGTCCAGTAATATCTAACGTTTGCACGTTAGATGATTTCCAACGATATTTATCTTATTTGTTCGTATCATAATTATAATAACGTTCGTTAGTTTATTTTCGTTTCGTTGAATCAATCAGTGCGGCTTACTGGCTTGACCTTGTATGACGTATTTATTTACGTACGCGATTATCGTCTGTCGTGTTTGTAAGCGATTCCGATTTGTGTTTTTTTTTCAAATAAAGCATCGTGTTGGTTTGTTTACTGTATTAAAACTGTAAATTAAAGTTAGTTTTAGTTAAGTGTTTATAATATAAATAATAATAGGTTAGGCAATTTTTGTTAAAAGTTTTTTGTAGTTATAGTTAGAAGTGGGGCTAGAATATAATATTCTTTACTAAAAAAAATACTGCCCGCTAATCGCTCGAATAGCAGCCGCAGCTCGAACATATTGTTATTCTTAAGTCCACATAGCTATTAAAAAACGTTTAACGAACGGCGCGACGATAATCCAAACGCGACGTTAGGAAGCTAACTGATATATTAAAGCGTAAAAAATAACATGCGTTTTATAAGTAGCATATCGTTATAACGCGTTTTTAATATATAGCCGTTGCGAACACTCCTACTCATGAGTGAGGAACGCACCACTAGATATAAGTTAAACTTGACATTACACACATTGACATACTGTAACGTTTATGACATGGAAAATAAATTTAATTTAATAGACATTAATAACTTTAAAGTTAATTTCGCAATTCATATTTGAAAATTTAGTTTACATTCAGAAAAATATTGGATCTTTTAAAAAGTACAGTGCGATTCTTAGTGTTAATACCCGGAACAAACACATCTTGTTTTACATTCCACACGTCTCCACAGAACAAGCAAATCGTTTATGGGCCAAAGTAGACGCTTCTATAACAAACTGCCACAGGATATCCGAGATCTTCCACTGAATAAATTTAAACCTTTGATAAGAAGCCAGTTGTCGAAAAAGGCTTATTATAAAATCTCGGATTACCTAGAGGATAAAGCTGCGTGGGCTTGAACTGCTCAACTCATGCAAGCTTAGAATTGTAGGCTTACAGTTTGTAACACCTCTTAATCTGGTGGATTACTGATGGCTGTTTCACAAGTCAATTAATTGATAATATAAATACTATGTGAAAGTGTTTTGTGTCTTGCCTGACGAGGTACTGCTTAACAGCAGAAGTTAAATGTGAGCCACTGTCATTTTGGTTCGGTCATGCTCGCCATCGAAAAGTCTTTGCTTGTGGCGGCTTCCTTCGTGTGGCGGGTCACCCCCTTCCCTTAATATGGTTGAGGGGAGTGATGGCTGCTGCTCGAGTCAACTCGTGCGCGGGTGCTGCTTGGGGGGACTGGTCCGACTACTATCCCTTTGGCCTTTTAGTTTGTTGTAATTTTTGTCGTAATTTATTGTTTTCTTCTTTTCTCCCTTTCTTTATGTTTCGAATGGCAGGACACACTATCGCTAATGTCGATTCATTTGTAACAAAACAATGTTTAAAAAAAAGTGAAAAAATGACGAGCCCGCTGAGGTTCTTGCCGGATCTTCTCAGTTGAGGCCGCGTTGTGATCCGGTGGTAGCTTTTAAAAAAAGACAATTCAAAAGTGCTAGCGTTAAGCCTATTTGAAATAAAGATTTTTGAGTTTGAGTTCGAGAGAAAAATTTACTAATCTATGATCATTTTAATTTGACATGTAGAATATTATAACCATTTCCACACATCTTTTTAATACCCTCCAAAGAGCTGGAAAACTTGATGTAACGCTTCTCGAAGCTATCCTCTTCTTCGTCAGCCCAGCCATCGTCCTGTAGCATTTTTATATCGAGGATAATAGTTTGAAATTTTCGGTAAGCATCATCCACCATTATTTTTCTTACAGTACTTACAGTCTTCTAACGTCAAAGATTCCGCAGATGTTTCGGTGTAATAATTTTCGGCCCTCGTGAGCGTGGCCTTACATTGTCCCAAGCTAATTTTTAATTCTTCACTAGTTTCTTCAATAAGCTTTTTTCTTTCTTTACTCATTATGGAATGAGTTTATTTTACTTTTTATGTATGTGCTATGTGCTGAAATGAAAACTCAAAAGTCTTTTCAAACGAATGACTCAATCGCCACGCGGTTTTTTTTTTTGTTCCAAATGTAGGTTATTACACCAATGAGAATGTAACAAAAATCTAAAGGTCCGGATTGATTCTTGGGATGTAGACACCAATTTTGTATGAGACAAAATGTAATTACTGTAATTTTAATGTAAATTTTATTGGAAATGAAATATTAAAACACGGACCACTTGCAATGACTCGGTTTATTGTAATAAAAAAAAGATGGTGGCATAAAATGTTGTCAGCGTACAAACTCAAAAAACTTATGTATCTATGTCTTACGTATCTTATGGTAGAGAGTTCAGAAATTGATATGACTGCCGATGCAATTAAGACCAAGCTTATTCAGGAATTAAAGAGTCCAGAGCCCCATACTTAACAAACAAAAAGAAAAATGACCCATTAAAAGTTGAAGACCCGTCGGTTGGGGCCACGCTGCTCCAATTACAAAAGATATGGACACATAAGCAAATACTGTCAAGCTCCAAGGAAAATAGGTTACAGTGAAGCTACAAAAGACTAGAAGCATAATAGTTCAGGTTTTGTTGCGGCTTTTTCAGCATTCACCGATGAAATGGATGATCAATGATATATTGCGGTTACCCTACAACTCGGCGCTCACGCCAGCTTGCAGCCTTCCCAACAAGCGATAAGCGAGATTATACCACAGTGGAATTTTTATAAGGCGGATTATAATTTATTATACTCTTCGTTGGCGTCTATTGATTGGAGTCATATATATACAATTTTGTACCCCGAGGAAGCTCTGGACTATTTTAATTCCATATTAAATGATTTAATGGAGAAATGTGTTCCTAAAAAAAGGTCTAAAACGGTGAATCGGAGGTATAACTATCCGGACTGGTATACGGGAGAAATTATTAAGGAAATAAAATTGAAAGCAAGACTTCATAAGCAATATAAATTGAGCAAATTACGGGTGGATTATGATAATTTCTCTAAATGTAGGGCGCGAATCAAACTAAGTGTAGACCAAGCGTATCAAAATCACCAGCGTCGCGTGCAGAGTAATTTATCTGAAGACCCTAAGTCCTTTTGGGACCATATAAGATCAAAAAAGAAATCTAAGAAGCATAAAAATATAGTAAAGGGTGGGTCGGTACTATCTCATCAAGAATGTGCAGCAGAGTTTGCAAATTTTTTTTGTTCCGTTTACAGTAGTAAATCGGCGCAGCTAAATGTGGATGAGGCAGTGGCAGCAGGCGGTGCAAATACAGCCTGTGTGCACGTTGATAAGCTCAAACTCGAGCAGGTGCAGGCTGCGCTCTGTCAGCTTAAACCTAAACGTTCGGCAGGGCCGGATGGTATCCCGGTATTCATAATTCGGGACTGTCGTTCGGTACTGGCTGAACCATTGACTCACATATTTAACTTGTGCCTAGATACCTCGTATTTTCCGGAGTGCTGGAAGCTCACTCGAGTTATTCCGATACCCAAAGGGGGCGGGGGTTCAGAAATAGAGTCCTTCAGACCGGTAGCGATCCTGTTGACACCTGCAAAAGTGTTTGAGTCTGCTGTACAGCGTAGTATTCAGGATCAGGTAGCTCCGTATTTGGCAGATGCACAACACGGCTTTCGACCCGCACGCAGTACCACCAGTAATCTTCTGAATGCTATGGCTTACCTGGTTCCTAATATTGACGCCGGGGTGCAAGTAGATGCGGCCTACTTTGATTTCAAGAAGGCGTTTGACTTGGTGGATAACAACATCCTACTGGCAAAGTTGGCGGCGATTGGCTGCACGTACAAAATGCTCCAATTCTTTGCAAGCTATATGAGAGACCGTCAACAGTACGTGGAATATGCTGGACACCGATCTGATTGCTATTTTACTCCGTCAGGAGTAAGCCAAGGCAGTAACATGGGCCCATTGGAATTTATAATAATGATTAATGACCTGCCTGAAGTAGTGAAGTTTTCCAGGTGCCTACTGTTTGCGGATGATCTCAAGTTGCTCCTGGCTGTCGAAACCGACATTGATGCTCATCACTTGCAACAGGACATCGATAGAGTCGTTGAATGGAGTCGAAGTAACAAGCTGCAATTCAATGTCGAAAAATGTTCTATCGTGACATTCAGCCGAGCTAAGCAACCTCGCCATTACAACTACTTGTTGGAGGGTTTGCCTATAAAAAGGGAATCGGTGGTACGGGATCTCGGTGTTCGCATGGATTCGCAGTTAACATTCCGGGAGCATGTGACTAGTGTTTGTAAAAGGGCATATAAAACGTTAGGTTTTGTACTTCGCACTGCAGGATCTTTTACAAATGTTAAAGCAATATGTTTACTGTATGAAGCACTAGTAAGGAGTCAACTAGAGAATAGCTGTGTTGTGTGGGCCCCACATGAAACCAAATACTGTCTCATGTTGGAGCGCATACAGAACAAGTTCACGAGATACCTGTATTTAAGATACTATGGCGTATACCCTTTCTATCCCTTGATGTATCCAACCTTGTTTGTTTTAGGCATGGTTGGATACAATAAGTTGGAGACAAGGAGAGATCTGGCAATGGCGTCGTATATATTTAAAGTATTTACAGGAAAAATAAACAATCCGGGTGTCCTGCAGTGGATAAAGTTATCAGTTCCTGATAGATACGTGCACCGGCGACTTCGGCCCTGTTTATTCGCAGTACCACGCAGTCGCACTAAATTACTGCAGAAGATATCACTGACACGAACGTTGCGCACACTAAACCTCGTTGCCGAAAAACTGGATTTGTTTTCTTGTTCACTGGGGGAATTCACAAGAGTGTCTATGTTTGTAATATGTTATTATGTTTAGGTATAAGTTTATGTATATTTTTTTTTATGTGTTGTTTAAAATAGGAACCTACACTATCGAATTGGGATTGCCTGTAAAGATAGTTGTTTGTATGATAATAAATAAAAAAAAATAAAAATAAAAAAAAATATAGATTCTGGTGCTGCTATGCATATGACCAAGCGGAGTGACTAGCTTTAAAATGTTCAGAAACCACACACATCTAAGATCACCGTTGCTAATAAGTCACCACTGCCTGTGAGATGTACTGGTAAAGTAGACACAACTATAGAAGATGGTAAGAAAATACAAGTAAGAGATATACTGTTTGTACCACCAGATCTCTCTGTAAGTGCAATGAGTAAAAGTGGATGTGAATTAATTTTTCACAGTACTGGCTGTGATAATATATAATGATAAACATGTTTATATATGCTCCACTACACTGATGAACAACCTTTATAAGCTTAATACAGATAAAAAAGTGCATGCCAATCTAATCTACACTGTAATTACAAATGAATCCATCCTGTGGCACCGCCGCATGGGACATGTGAACCTGAATGACATAAATAAGTTGCCGAGCTGTACAGAAGGAGTGAAAATATCTGCATCAAAGATAAGAAGTATACAGTGTGCTGTGAATGTAAACAATCCAGACTGCCATTTAACACCATCGGTTCCCTGTTATTAATTATATCAAAATAACATACTTAGTGCTGCCATCTAGTGTTCCTTTTATATGTTAATATATGTCAGTTGTTATAAAATAAAAATTCATTCGTTTCTTGTGCTTGCATAAACGTGTTTCATTTTAGGTTATGGGCCCAGTCCCATAATTTAGCCTAGGAAAAGTCAGTGTTTGTTTTCTCATTAGCTTAGGGCAGATTAGAAAAAGGTTAGGGTTCTTTTCAGGGTTCTTTCTATTTAACTTATTGACAGTGAGAGACGTCGTGTTAAAAAAAAAATGGCTACGAATTATCTCGTCAATGTCCCTAAGTTAAAAGGGCGAGAAAACTATGGCGAGTGGAGATTCGCAGCGGAAAATTATTTAATCCTAGAGGACATGCTGCATTGCGTGAAACCAGTTTCTGGGAAAGAAATAGATACCGCAGAAGACGCCAGGACTAAGGCTAAATTGATATTAACCATTGATTCGTCACTTTATGTCCATATCAAGGATGTGAAAACTTCTAAACAATTGTGGGATAAGCTAAGGGCTTTATTCGATTACTTCGTAATCTTATATCGATTCGCCTGGAAAACAGCAGTTCTATGACATCCTATGTAACACAAATTGTTGAAACGGGACAGAAATTAAGTGGAACCGGTTTCAATATAAGTGACGAATGGATTGGGTGTTTATTACTGGCAGGATTGACAGAAAATTTTTCACCAATGATAATGGCGATAGAGCATTCGGGCATTTCTATAACAACCGACGCCATTAAAACAAAATTGATGGACATGGAAGAGGAAGTGAACATCAATAGCAATGTTGGTATTGGCAGTGAAGTTAGCAGCGCATTTGCGAGTACGTAGAAGTGGAAAAGTAAAAAAATGTCTATGGCCAGAAGCAACGACAATATATCTTTGAAACATTATGCCAGTGGGGGCAACAAAAGCAATTCAAAGATGGCTGAAAACGTCAAAACAAACATACGATGTTACAAATGTAAAGAAATGGGTCATTATCGGAATCAGTGTCCAAATAGAGAAACTAGTTCTTTAAATGAAAGAAAAGGAAGAAAAATAACAAATGCGTTCAGCGCTGTGTTTTTAAGTGGAAATTTCAATAAATACGACTGGCATATCGACTCTGGCGCAAGCGCTCATCTAACTGCTAATGAGTGTTGGATGGAGAATGTTTCTTTACTAGTAAATAAAGAAATAATTGTTGCGAATAACAACAAAGTACCAGTCTAGTGTACCGGGGATGTCAAAATAATCACGCAAACAGATGATTGTGAATATGAGGTGCCAGTATCCGGTGTTTTATGTGTTCCAGAGCTCACAACAAGTTTATTATCTGTAAGCCAGTTAATAGAAAACGGTAATAACGTGTTATTTGGCAAAACTGGTTGCAACGTTTATAATAGAAATGGCGAACTAGTGGCCATGGTTTCATTGATTAATGGCGTATAAAAATTGAAAATTCCTGAGATAGTCCAGGCTGCTTTGGGTGTATTAGCAAGCATTTGGCACCGCAGATTAGGCCATATAAATAGTAATTACATGAATAGGATGAATGCTGCCGTACAGGGTATGCATTTGGATAAGAGAGTTGACATTAGTAAATCATCATGTCAGATTTGCTGTGAAGGTAAGCAGTGCCGCATGTTTTTTGTTTATAACAAAAAAGTGAAGCTTTATCCTGTTTTCAAAATTTTAAAGCAAAATTTGAGAATCAAGCTGGCGTATAAATTAAAACCATACGCAGTGGTAATAGATGGGAGTTTTGTAACAGAGAATTTGATTTGTTTTTAAGGAAACAAGGGGTCACCCATCAAAAAACGAACCCATATACACCCCAACAGAATGGATTAAGTGAACGCACCAATCGTACAATTGTAGAAGAAGCACGATGCCTTTTGTTTGATGCAGCCTTAAACAGTGAATTCTGGGCAGAAGCAACAAACACTGCAGTATATCTACAGAACAGAATTATAGCTAATGGTTTGTGTGGTAAAACTCCATATGAAAAATGGATGAATAAAAAACCAGATATAAGTAACTTAAGAATATTTGGCAGTACCGTTATGATACATGTGTCTCGTCGGGGACATTTTGGAAGAAAAACAATAGAATTTTCCTCAGATGAATAATTATAATATTTAAGAATTTCGTTTTACAATGAAAATGCGTATGCGTTTGTTCCGAAAAAGTAATGAATGACAAGCAAGTAATTATACAGACAGTCTATTTTTATGATCTTGAAAATAGATCGCACAGTGGAGCATAGATAAGAGAATGTATTTTTTTTAAACAGTGGAGGCGCCGACAACTTCCCCCCGGTTGAAAGCCGTCTTTCAAGTATCTTGCTCAGGTAACAATGGGCAGAGGCGCACCAAAGGCCGGCGGATACTGCCTCGCGCCGTTTTTATATCCGCAACTCGGGCGATGCCATCTGGCCCTGGAAACAGGCGCAGCACTCTGCCCAGGCGCCAACACAGCGGGGGAGTATGGTCCTCTTCTATTAGTACTAGCTCGCCAACCTTGAGGCGAGACATATTGGTCTTCCATTTGGTCCTCTGCTGTAATTCTGTTATGAACTCCGACTTCCATCTTTTCCAGAAGTGTTGGTGTATTAGCTGCAAGCGCTGGTATCATTTGTGTGAATTTCGTTCCAGGTCCTCGAGCCGTGGCGATGGTGCCGCGATGAGTGGTCTTCCGATGAGGAAGTGCCCTGGAGTGAGGGAAAGGAAGTCGTTAGGAGATGATGATAATGGATATAAGGGACGGCTATTTAGAGTAGCCTCCACTTCCGAAAACAGAGATTGTATCTCTTCGAATGTTAAATGAGAATTGCCCATTACACGCCTTAAATGATACTTGGCGGATTTCACCCCAGCCTCCCAAATGCCACCGAAATGAGGAGCGTAAGCTGGATTAAATTTAAACTGGATGCCTTCCTGAGCTGCATAGTTCGATACTGATTCAGTACTAGTCTTAAGAAACTGAGCCAAATCTTTTGAGGCGGACACAAAGTTTCCCCCATTATCGCAAAATATTTCTGCCGGCTTTCCACGGCGAGCTATAAATCTTCGCAAAGTCATTAAGAATGCATCTTTAGATAGATCACTAACCGCTTCCAAGTGAACACATTTGTACCTAAGGCATACAAATAGACATAGGTAGCATTTTTGCGTCTTAAACCGAAAGGGTCGTGGTGCTAAAGCACCACGACCCTTTCGGTTTAAGATTAGGAATGCACCTGCAAAATCTACGCCAACGGAAGTAAATGGAAAGTCAGTTGTTATGCGTTGCGATGGAAGGTTACCCATTTTTGGACTTAATGTTTTAGCATTGAGACGTTTGCACCTAACGCAATTATGAACGGTACTTCGAGCCAAACGTCGACCATTCGTAGGCCAAATAGTTGCCCTCACGGTGGCTAACAGCAATTGGGGTGCAGCGTGCATGGTACGTAGGTGTTCCCTAGTAAAAATTAATTTTGTTAAATGATGAGACGAATCTAAAAGGATGGGGTGTTTTGTGTCGTACGGAGAATCAGAGGCACTAATACGACCACCAACTCTAATTAAATTACTTTGCATGAAGGGTGACAAGGATAATATTTTAGACCTTTTCTGTAGTGGTTTGTTTTGAAGAAGCGCTTCATATTCAACAGGAAATGAATGTTGCTGAGCAATTGAACACAGGTAATGAAAAGATTCATTTAGTTCCTCAACGGATAAACTACCTGATTGTTTATTTTGATTTTTTATATTGTACACAAACCGTCGAACATAGGCAACGATTCTTTGAATTTTGTTTAAATTTGAATAGTTGTCGATTTGAATTATTGGACTTTGAATAATTATATTATGGGACCTTACTTCAGGTAATTCTTCATTGGGTGTAATAGGCTTTAGTGTAGGCCATGCTGATTCGTCTTCAGTTAGAAATTTAGGTCCGGACCACCATAATTGTGACTCGCGGAGAAGATAAGCGTTCATTCCCCTAGATATGAGATCTGCTGGATTATCTGCTGTAGGCACATACCGCCAAGATGATGGCAAGGTTGTTTCCAGAATCTCGCCCAGTCGGTTCGCAACAAATGTCTTACACTTCATGGGATTGCCGTTTAACCAGCTAAGTACTATGCTAGAATCAGACCAATGAACAATTCGATTAGGAGTAAATCGTATAGAATCTAAAACTGATTTTGTCAGACGGGCTGCCAACAATGCAGCGCACAGCTCTAGGCGTGGGATGGTGGTAGGTTTTAGTGGAGCAACCTTGGACTTAGCGCATAATAACCGAATGTTGACTTCATTATTACTATTTAATGATCTAATATAGATGCATGCGCCATACGCTAGTTGCGAAGCGTCGCAAAAGGTATGCATTTCGACTGAAACAGGTAGGTCACCGATAACTTGTCTAGGTATACGTAGAGTGGTAAGAGTGGGTAAGTGTTGGCTAAACTCATTCCAAGCTTGTTGAATGTCTTGCGTAACTGGATCATCCCAGTTGCATTTTTGTAACCACAGCCTTTGCAAGATCATTTTAGACTGTACAATGCAAGGACTGAGGAGGCCCAATGGATCAAATATTTTAAATGATTTAGACATAATGTATCTTTTTGTAATATTATTATTTTCGGATATGTTTTTAACAGGAAAATGAAAGGAATCACTAGACGGATTCCATCCAAGACCAAGTGTGTTAGAAGACTCACTTAACGACAAGTCATCATGTGAATTATTTAAATCATCCAGAATTTCAGGTAAGTTTGATTTGTATTTTCGAAGGTTGAAGCAACCTGATTTAAGAATATTTGATACTGAACTTTGAATAAATTTTAATTCTTCTTTGTTGTTAGAACCAGTAATTAAATCATCAACAAAAAAATCCCTTTGAATTATAGTTTTTATTAAATCATTCTCACACTCTTCCCCGAGCTGCCAAAGACATCGTGTACTTAAATAGCTAGCACTTGCAGTACCGTAAGTGACTGTATTTAATTGTAACGTTTGTATTGGTGTAGACTCATCTGCTCTCCATAGGATTAACTGAAGGTTACGGTCATCTTGGTGTACATTTATTTGTCGGTACATCTTTTCTATATCAGCTGTTAATAAATATTTATACTGGCGTGACCTTATTAGTATCGAGAACAAAGAATCTTGCATATTTGGACCAACACGTTGGATGTCATTTACAGAAAAACCGGAAGTCGTAGGGGCCGAGCCATCGAAGACGACTCGTATCCTAGTGGATTCACTGCCCTCTTTGAAGACAGCGTGATGGCAAAGAAAGTAAGATGAATTGGGTATAGTACTTTGAGAGTATGATAGATGCCCTAAGTCTGAATACTCTTTAATAAAGTCGACATACTGAGACTTAAGAGTTGGATTTTTGCGAAATCTTTTTTCAAGATTTAATAAACGCCTTTTTGCTAATTTGTATGAGTCACCTAAACAGTCTGGTGATTCCTTTAGTGGTAATCTGACACAGAATCTGCCTGAATTTAGACGAAGAGTGTGAGTTATAAAATGGCTTTCACATGCTCTATCATTGTCGCTGAATATGGGTTTAGGGGGTAACTCTTCGAGTTCCCAGAATTTAGCAAGTGACTTATCAATGTTTGAATCGTGGGTTTGATTATGACTGTACATAATTGCAGTTAATGAATTTTGTATGAATATTAGAACTGATAGGACCGGATATTAGCCAGCCTAACTTAGATTCTATAAGTTGAGGGTTCGTAGGACCCAAGGGTATTCGTTTAGGGCCCAAAATAGTCCAGAAGGCATCAGCACCAATTATCATTTGAATTGGCGCTGGTTTTCCCAGATTTAGATCAGCTAATAATATGTTTTTAGGTAAATTTAAATGATGTAAGTTAACAGGATATTTTGGTAAGTCTCCTGTCAGTTCTTTTAGAACAAGGCAAGAAATATTTAGGCTGAAAGAATTATGTATTGATTGTATTTTTAATAAACAAGTCTCATTTACCTTACTGTTAGCCTGATTACCTATACCAATAACCGTTTGGGCGGTAATATGATTACAAGTAAGTGAAAGTCTTTGTTTCAGAGATTCATCGATGAATGATGCTTGACTGCCACAATCAAGCAGTGCACGAAATGTGTCAGTTTGGTGAGTTTCGGGATTAGACACCCTTACTAATGCAGTGGACAAAAGAACTTGAGTTTCGGTTTGCTTACCAGAATAATTAACTAATGTTTCAGAGTGTTGCTCATTAGAGAAATTGTGAAGTAGTGTGTTGTGTTTCTGTTTACAACTACGACAAGGACCTAAGTGGCATTCATTGACAGAATGGCCTTGTCTAAGGCAATTAGCACATAACTTATATTTTGAAACATCAGCATATTTATCTTGAATGGTTTTTGACTTAAAAATGGGACAATTGTATATTGTATGATCTTTATTACAGATGATGCAAACAAGAGTTGTGTTTGTATTAACAAATGATTTTGTATGCTGTGTACGGTCTTGTCTGCTCCGGTTATTATTGTTAAAGGGGGCTGATGAACGAGAAGTGGGCCCTCTAGATAAGCTATTAAGTTTGTCACGATTTAGAGCCTCAAGTACATCAGCACGATTTATTAGAAATTTATTGAATTGACTTAAAGTCGGAACATCATCATAATCCTTTCGATGCTCCTCCCATTTTGTAAGTGTTTGTGTATCTAACTTTGAAGTAAGCATGAAAATTATTAATATGTCCCAGTGTTGAGTGGGTTGTCCTAAACTAGACAAAGCGCGAAGATTCTTGGTTACATGATCCACCAGAAATCTTAACGATTTTTCTGACTCTCGTGAGACTGGCTGAACATTAAATAAGGCATGTAAGTGATGATTAATGAGTAACCTTTTGTTGTCATATCGCTCGCATAACAAACTCCAGGCATCTTCATAGTTATCAGATGATACTTCCAGGTTGGCAACTATGCGAGCTGCATCTCCTTCCAGGTAAGATAATAGATAATGGAATTTGTGAATTGGGGAGATACGTTCATTATCATGTATAAGATTTAAGAATGTGTCTCGAAATTCCAACCAATGAAAGTATGATCCGTTGAATTTGGATACCTGAATTTTAGGCAATTTAAAACCAAGATCTGAATGAAAGCTATTATCGCTATGGCTGGAGGTACGCCTTGACTCACTTGGAATGGGTTTGTGTTTCTCTAGATGGGTCTTAGCTGTAGCAATATTAAAAATAATAGTATTTTCAACACTCTCTCGTTCGTCAAGCTCAATAGAAATATTTGCAGAATTTAAAATTTCAATCTCAGTCTGCAATTCATCAAACTTAGAAGATAACGATTCAATTTTTTGTAGTTTAAGAGTTAATTCTGTGATCTGAATTAACGAGGGTGCAGAAATTTCTGCAAATGTGTTTAAATAATTCTTGAATTTAGTAACTTGTCCCTTTAATGAGCTACGCCTAACCAGTAATTCCTTTAATGTGTCGTTTGCACCAACTTTCTCACTGTGCGACATTGTAGTGGATGTAATATAACTAATATAAATGGAATTTTATGATCAAGGTGGTATCTCTGCCTAATCTGAGAATTTAGCAAGCATTAAGATATTAAATTATTTTTTAGAATGGTTAATACAACAATTTACTGATGACAAACTCAAATGAGAAAGTTTATGCTGATACGGTACTGAAATAACTAAATAACTGAACAAGCTCACGCTCCTCATCCGGTGTCACCTGCCAAGCGGGAAGCCTGATGTGAGCATTCAGGCCCACAACCAACTTTAGCCGCAAACAGGATACTGGGATCTTGGTATCACCTGAAATATTCAGCAAAATTGCTTTAGCATTTTGCTTTACAGAATGAAGGCAATTTGGGCCTGAATTAAGAAATTTTCTTATATTTTGGCAATTTACGACGTAATATAAAAGATTATTGAATTCTAGAGCAAAGGATTGCTGGATAATTTTGATAAATTAAGATTATTGATTTCTAGAACAAAGGATTTTTATAAATTAAGATGTAGGTAGTTTCATGTAACAATGAAAAAGGACTTTCATTTTGCATATTTTACGATAAATTGATATTGTTTCGGAAGTAAGACGTGGATAGAATGTTATATGTATTAGGATTTGGATGAATTGGATAGGAATGGGAAGCAGAAAGGTGAGGAAAACACCAGGGCACTTATCTTGCATCAGTCGAACGGCGTGGCGGTGTGGCGGTGAGGCGCAGCTTTAGTTGCTGCCGCTGCTCATCGGACTCGCTGCGCTGATGGATATGCAGGCTTCTCCTCTCAGCTTCAAGATCTGTCGCCTTCGCATCTAACTTTGTACTTATTAAACGCGGTGGCAGACCTTTAATTCCGGACAGCAATATATAATATCACTGTCCTGTCACGGTCGCCAAAAAATGTCTCGTCGGGGACATTTTGGAAGAAAAACAATAGAATTTTCCTCAGATGAATAATTATAATATTTAAGAATTTCGTTTTACAATGAAAATGCGTATGCGTTTGTTCCGAAAAAGTAATGAATGACAAGCAAGTAATTATACAGACAGTCTATTTTTATGATCTTGAAAATAGATCGCACAGTGGAGCATAGATAAGAGAATGTATTTTTTTTAAACAGTGGAGGCGCCGACAACATGTACCAAAAGAAAAGCGACTCAAATGGGATAAAAATCTGAGAAGCATATTCTAGTAGGATATCCAGAGAATGTCAAAGGTTACCGTGTTTATAATCCCAGAACAAAGAAGTCATAACCAGCAGAGATGTTATAATAATAGAAGAAAACTATAAATCTGAAGCTACATTACCAGTAGATATCAAGGAGAATAATGAAAGAGAAAGCTTGGTTTCAGTGGGTGAGACAAGCAAAGAAGAGCATGAAGATACCTTAAGTGGTGAAAGTTTAATTGATACTTCTGATTATACATACAATCCAAGTGATTATGAAGATGCAGAGTCATCAACACTGAATGACACAGAGTGTATTGAGCAGAGAACGTCGGTCAGAACAAGAAAGATACCAGAAAGATATGGGTACTTGAACATTTGTGCAAATGAGAATTAACTTGATGATGCTAATGGTTTATCTTTAGAGGAGGCATTAAAAGGACCACAGAAAGAACAATGGTTGAAATCTGTACATGATGAACTTCAGTGTTTAAATAATAATAGTGCATGGGAAGTAGTGGATGCTCCGGAAAAGGGTACTAGAGTGAAATGTAAATGGGTGTTGAAGAAAAAATATGACAGTGACAATAAAGTGCGCTTTCGTGCGAGGCTTGTAGCCAAAGGTTATATGCAAGTACCAGGTATTGACTATTCAGAAACTTTTTCATCTGTTGTCAGACACGTAGTGTGTCTGACAACAGATGAAAAAGTTTCTTTTGAGAACATTGTTTGCACTATCAGTACAGTTGGGATTAGATATTACCCACCTCGATGTCACAACAGCGTTCTTGAACGGCGATCTTGATGAGACGGTTTATATGCAAAAACCAGATTGTTTCCCGAGTCCAGAATGTGATGGTAAGATCTTAAGATTAAAGAAAGCTATATGTGGACTGAAACAGTCATCAAGGTCGTGGTATAAGAAGGTTGATAACTGTCTAATTAATATAGGTTATAAGCGCTCAAAAATAGAACCTTGTTTATATACAAAAATAGAAAATACTAAGAAAACTATTGTTACCATTTATGTCGATGACTTCTTTGTGTCTAGTAATGATTCCGAGGAAACTTGTCATTTGAAAGAGGTATTGTCATCACACTTTCAGATTAAAGACTTGGGAGAAGTTAAACAATGTCTTGGGATGAGTGTTAAAATTGATAAATTAAATGGTACAATAACATTAAGTCAAAAGAGATACATAGAGCAATTATTACATAAATTTCAAATGTCTGAATGTAAAACGGCAGATACTTCTTTAGAGACTAAGTTAAAAATAAGTAAGGAAGAACATTGTCAAAGTCCATATCCCTATCAAGAACTTATTGGTGGTCTTATGTATTTGAGCATATTAACAAGACCAGATATTGCATATTCTGTTAGTTTTTTAAGTCAATTCAATACTTGTTATAATAAACAAACTTGGATTTATGCTAAAAGAATATTAAGATATTTAAAGAAAACAGCTGATTTTGGACTGAAGTTTACTAAGAATGGTAATTCACAATTATTAGGTTTTGTTGATGCAGATTGGGCCAGCAACTTAATAGATAGGAAGTCATATACAGGTTTATGTTTTGTGTTATCCGGGGCTGCAATTTCATGGGAAACAAGAAAGCAAAGAACCGTTGCCTTGTCCAGTACAGAGGCTGAGTATATGGGGATTACAGAGGCATGTAGAGAGGCCATATACCTGCGTAGTTTGTTGTGTGAAATTACTAATAGCTTAGATACTATTACTGTGTGTGTGTGTGTGTGTGTGTGTGTGTGTGTGTGTGTGTGTGTGTGTGTGTGTGGGCTGTGTATAACGACAACCAGGGTGCTCTTAAGTTATCTGTAAATAATTCATTTCATAAGCGAACAAAGCATATAGATGTCCGTTACCATTTTTGTAAAAGTTGTGTTACTGATAAAATTGTTATGTTAAAATACTTAGAGACAGCCAAAATGCCAGCTGATCTACTAACTAAAGGTTTGAATAGTACTAAACATTATTATTTTATGGAACTTTTAGGAGTACAAAATATTTGTTACTAAGTAGTATATAGAACAAAATATTATTTTGATATAGTGGGTGTGTTATTAATTATCAAAATAACATACTTAGTGCTGCCATCTAGTGTTCCTTTTATATGTTAATATATGTCAGTTGTTATAAAATAAAAATTCATTCGTTTCTTGTGCTTGCATAAACGTGTTTTATTTTATTCCCGAGCTAATCAGCCATTTGAAGTCATTCATTCTGACCTGTGTGGCCCTATGGAAACTGTTTCCAGATTGAAATTTTGTAGATGACTATACCAGAAAAGTGTATATGTACTTTACAAAATTATTAATTAGAATGAACAATCACGTTGGTGTATTTTGTAGTTCTAAATTATTAGTAACAATAAAGTAAGACCAACTTTAATAAAATGACATTTTGAATTTCCACGGAGCCTAATTGTCTGGATCTTTTCTTATGTTCTTATGTGAGTGCAGTGCGATATGCGCTCAGCAACCGACGCGCCCGCTGCACTAGTTACGAATTTAATTCACGTATTGCGCGGCTCTTGCCGCTGCATGATACTGCAGCTATGAGTGCTGAAAAACTTATAGCGAACGAGCTCTTGGCATTTATCCAGCATGCCATCGACACCATGGATGAGGTTAGCATCTTACAGACCTGCAAGACTAACTTCAAAGAGGATGAGATCTGTGGTGCTAAGGTGCTACTGTATCAGACGCTCGGCATGGCCGACCGGATGCCGTCCCGCAGAGGGGATGAAAAGGGTGAGAGAAGTCTTCAGGACATTATCAAGCTGTTCAAGGAGACCGATCCCGACGACGTGCCCGCGTTCTTGGCGAAGCAACTGCATAAGCTGTCTCCCGTCACCTTCGACCACGTCGACGTTACCAGGCTGCTGAAGGATTTCAACATTCTGAAGGCAAGTCTGGAAAAGTGCAGTTCAGATTGGAGGCATCAAACACCACCATAAGTGAACTGCGAGCCGAAATAGTGTCATTGCGTGGCGCTGTTTCAGAAAGTAGGTCACACGAGGTATCAAATGTGAACACACGACGCGGGGCGCAAAATGCCTCCATCGGCAGTTTTAATGCATCGCCGGCTGTTGCCACGGCGCGCGATGTATCGTGCCCCGCCGCCCGCGCCTCCGTCCCGCGTGAGCACGTCAACTCCTCAACGTACCTACGCCGCCGCTGCTGCTGCGCCACCACCAAAGAGGCCGACAACACAGGGGGTGAAGCAGAGTTCTCACGAGCCTATTCGTGGGTCTGCGCCAAAGGGTCCGAGGAGGGACCAGTGCGACGAGGAAGGCTTCGTCAAGGTGCAGAGGAGGAAGAGGAAGCCAGCCAACCGCAATAAGTGTGGCATCGCACCGACGGGACCAAATCATCTGCTGCGTCCGGCTATTCCTGCGACGCTGCTGTATGTGTCCAGGCTGCACTACTCTACGAAGGTCGAAGACATTGTAGAGTACGTCCGTGTGAAGACCAAGCTCACCTTGAAGGTCGAACGGTTGGAGTCCCGCCACAGTGTGAATTTTAGTGAGACCGAACAACTGTCGACCTTCGCTAAAGAAGAGTTTTGGCCGAGGGGTGTCTTATTTCGTCGATTCCATGGACGGATACTGAACATCGCGCGCGATACGTCTACTGTTTTGCGTGTTTAATTATAAGATTTATAATAGATGCCTGAATTAAAGAATGTATTATTATTATTGTCTTCCATTTTTTTTAATGCGTTCGTTTTATTTACGTTCTGCAAGTTTCTGTTTCTTCTTCTTTTTATCTTTAGTTTGTGGCATTATTGTGAACTGAAATATTAATATAACAGAAATTATGCATAGCAGTTTCAGTATTAGCGATTTGTTTTCTTTTAGCCACCTAGCCCGTGATTTTTAGAGGGTAGTTTTTTTTTATTATACCCCCGTCTCTCAGTACTTTCCTGACCTGAACAGTTCGGTTGGCTATTCAATGATTCTGCGTTTCCGTGCTCAAGCATTCGCACATCTCCTGAAAATAATAGAAAAACAAAATTTAAAAAAAAACTTATATTAAACATTTAATATTAGATAGTAAAAGTGAAAAGTAATATTTAGTAAACCAAGCTGTAAAGATGAGACGGAAGAGGAAACAGTGGAAGGAATTCGTCAAAAAATTTAAGAGCTTCAAAATAAGCTTGCTAGAACTATGCATAATAGCAGTGAAAATTTATATTCCATAACAGGAAGTACAAATGGTAAGTTAAGAAGTTAATACTTCTACCTAGACCTACGTTTTTTTATCATAATTTGATGCGAGGATAGTAAAAGCATTCCTGTTTATTAAATAACCCCAGGTATTACTAAACAGTAACAATTCCTGAAAAAATAATTATCTGGTGGATAAATTAAATTGATCTCGGTATCAATTATCTAAATGTGATCAGTTTTTTTACGGAAATATACTCAGACTCCAGTTCTACTGGAGGTAGGCACATTGTAATAATAATAAAGCATTTGGTTATTGGAACACTATACTTGGGTAGTGCTAGAATATTCAGCTCAAATGTGGCCTAATACTGCAAAACTTCAAAACCTAACTCATCCCAGCCAGTTCTGAGGTTACCATTCTTCGATAGTCGTCCTGAAATAGGTCCAGCCAGGTGTTTGGAAACATACATAAATAAAACACAGGCTCTTCGAAAGGGTAATTATTTATTTTTAAGTTATAAGAAGCCACACTCAAAAGTCTCATCACAGAGTAAATGGATAAAGGACATACTTTGTAAAAGTGGAGTTGACACTTCCATTTTTACTGCACATAGCACTCGACATGCTGCAACCACTACTGCCAACAGACTTTGAGTCAATATTGATCTAATAAGTAGTAATGCAGGATGGACTGATTCCTCTTATATCCGTAAGCATTGAGGAGCCACTTCAGATATTAAAATGAAACTTGCACCATTATTGGCGGGCCTGTTGGTCTAGTGGTTAGACACACTGTCCGCTGACCAATAGGTCGTGGGTTCAATTCCCACCAAGTGTCTGGGTGTTTTATCTATATAAGTATGTATTTACAAAAAAAGTATATAAGTATTAGTATCAGTTATCTGGTTTCCATAGTACAGGCTCTGCCTAGTTTGGGATCAGATGACCGTGTGTGGATTGTCCCAGAATATTATTATTATTTAGTAGTAATGCAGATAATTTTGTAGGCCAAATACTGGAATTTGTAATACAATATTTAAAAAGTTATATCTATATTGTTAAGAATATGAAGCTCTCATAAAATAAATTGTGGGTAGTAGGATAGCCGAACGAGTATATAAGTCACTGCACTGGCGGCACCGCGGTCGTTCGTTCCTCAGATCTCGTACAGTGCGGAAGTCTCAGTGAAATAGCTGCGTCATAGTGATTACAATGTATTCCTGTTACAGGAGTGTGGTAATAATACTTCAGAGGTATGTTCTGTTCTTGTTATACTAAGGTGGTCCAGAGACAATGGTTTCTGGACAGCTTCTCTTTTTTTTAAGTAATCCTACCTAGGATTGCTAATATCAGAAGTGGGATTGGATTCTAGCCTATCTGCTTCACTTTCTGATGCATTTTGTTATATTCGTTTCCATTATTTTCATGTTTTGTTTTTCTCGAAAAAAAAATATACATGTGGGTAGTTGATGTTGTATTAAAATAAAACAAAAATAGTTGCGGGTACTTATTGGTTTATTAAAATAAAATAAAATTTAATTGCGGGTAGTTGGTATTTTATTAAAAATTATTAATGATGCACACGGGTTGTAAGGTTCATGTTGGTAATGGAACACGAATTTATTACGATCGATCGCTAGATCAGTCGATCACACGTTATTACGTGTGTGTAGCTTACAGTATCGATGACTAATAATCGTAGTTAAAATCTGATTAGATCTGAATATGTTGTGTGAAGGAAGGCCGAGCGGTTATAGTCCGGTGGGTTGTACGGGCCTAATATATTGATGAGTGCTGATTGTGTTTTTGTTGATTTGACTACCTACCTGATTTTTACTGCCATGTCAAATTTTTAATTCGGTTTCTGTAGTTATGTTCACAGAATGTCTAAGTGCGACTCGCCAGGGCGATTGTGGCATTAGTGGCTGCATTGTAGCGCTGGCCGCCGCTACACGAGTGGTGTTGAGCGCTAAACGCAGAGCTGCTGCCCTAAAGGTGGCGTGGCCGCCCTGACGGTGGCGTGGCCGCCCTGACGGTGGCGTGGCCGCCCTGACGGTGGCGTGGCCGCCCTGACGGTGGCGTGGCCGCCCTGACGGTGGCGCTGAGCCGCCATACGACGGTGGCGAGGGGCCACGGCATGAGTGGCTATGGGCTGCCACACTACGGTGGCGATGGGCCGCCACGCGACTGTGGCGCCGTGCCACCGCTCGCTACCGCTTACATCGTTGGTCATCCTGAGGGCTCTGACATACATTTAATCTTGAGACAAACTGCGGTCACTGTCTCGGGCAACCTGCGGGCTCTGCCACTACAAACATTTAATTTGAGACAAACTGCGGTCACTGTCTCGGTCATCCTGCGGGCTCTGACACATATCATATTTTAGGTATTATGAGACATACTGCGGTCACTGTCTCGGTCATCCTGTGGGCTCTGACATATCATATTTTAGGTATTGTGAGACATACTGCGGTCACTGTCTCGGTAATCCTGAGGGCTCTGACATACACACGGAGGCGTTATTCGTCGGGACCGAAGTGCGATCTATCGATGGTCGCTGCGCTCCACAATGGCGTAGGTCGCTGCGCCGTGGTCAAGATGAGTGGACACCGAAGTAAGAAAATCAGCTGCAGTTTGGACTGTGGTAATGACAGCCGCATTGGCGTAAGTTGCACATTGTTACTTGGTAAAGGCAAGCAAATGGAGGGTATGTTCTTTTTAAATTGTTTATTGAGTCAGGAGTAGAATGTGGGAGCAATACTCTAAACATTTGTATTTACGACATGTATATTTGTAACATTGTATTAATTACAAGTGGTGTTCAGAGTAAAACTTAATGATCGGTGGAGGCTTGCTCAGCGAAAGTGGTTTTTGGTGCGCTTGTAGCATACTTTTGCAGATAACTGAAACTTTATTTGACATACATCCATGGTATTGTAGTCGGTAAGTCTTGGGTTCGAGTCCCAGGTCTGGCAGTGTTCTTAAATGGACTAAAGTTGCGAAATACGTAAATGACAAGGGGTCGTTGCCTAGTTTAGTGTCACTGACCAAATTTGTGATTGAGGTTGCGCCGTAAAGGTGCTGCGGGTGTAAAGCAAGCGGAGATGCTTGCGTTCTAATGTTCTGTTCACAGTATGAAAATTCAGACTATTGGGCGCCTGTCATGACGTGATGTGATGCATCAACGAGCGGTGTGCCGAAGCGTGTGCTATGGGACCATGTTGGTGTTGATCAGCAAGCTGACTTTCGCGCTGGTGTTTGTCGCCATGTCTTCGTCTTTACGTTGGGAAGTATTTTATTTATTGTCTTACGATGAAGTTGAGGTGACCATGCCGTAAGGGTAACTGGTTGCATCAGCGGGGCGCACGCTGACTAGAGACGTGTGTAAAGCCTGTACGTTACTTAGGTTTCGGGGTGACCTGTTAGAGACCGATTTAAAGCCTGGTTACGCACTAGGTATCGGTTGAATGTTTTGACAGTGCTCTGTTTTGACTAAATTTAAAATTTACACGATATCTATGTCTTCAGTCGCCAAGACTGTGCAGTGAGCCCAACCAAGATACGAGTAACAGGACCAAATTTATTATTTTATTAGACTTTCATTAATTTGTTTATTTTAAGATGAATGTTTGAGAAGGGCTAAAAAACCGTTGTGATGCGGGACGACCCTTATGCGCTTCCTGTTGTGTGCGTACTTTGTTTGGATGTTGTGTTTTGTTCAGGACGAGTCAACGTAACTGAGCTGTGTTGCAGTCTAGACTCCGGCATTTTCTGTGAACGGTGGATGGTGGAGTCTGCATTTTCGTGTTGCTCTCTGGGAACAGTCGTCAATATTTAGCGAGCCCGGGGACGGGCTCGTGTCAGGAGAGGCCGTGTTAAGAATATGAAGCTCTCATAAAATAAATTGTGGGTAGTAGGATAGCCGAACGAGTATATAAGTCACTGCACTGGCGGCACCGCGGTCATTCGTTCCTCAGATCTCGTACAGTGCGGAAGTCTCAGTGAAATAGCTGCGTCATAGTGATTACAATGTATTCCTGTTACAGGAGTGTGGTAATAATACTTCAGAGGTATGTTCTGTTCTTGTTATACTAAGGTGGTCCAGAGACAATGGTTTCTGGACAGCTTCTCTTTTTTTTAAGTAATCCTACCTAGGATTGCTAATAATATATATATTTAAAAGTGGCTCCTCAGTCTAAACATCTGAACTGAGGAGCCAGCTGGAATTCAGAAAGCACCCAATGAATGTAATTGAAACTTTTGTAATATTTAGTAGTTATGTATGTTACCTATAAAAAATCTGGTTTAAGAACTGCTACAATTCTTGAAAATACAACACTTTTAATATGGCTCCTCAGTCCATACACAATGGCGTGAATAACTATCAAAGTTTTTCGTCAATTAATATATTTGATTACATGATCATTTAGTAGTAGGTGAGTAGTAGTAATTCAAACTCACCTACTACTAAGTACTACACTAAGTACTACTACTAAGTAGGTGAGTTTGAATTTGTAAAACAGTAATAAAGTAGTAAGACTCATTTTATTTGGCTCCTCAATCCTGACGTTCTGCATACATATAATTGACTGTATCTACCTGAGATCAGAAGGAAGTTGTCGCGAATGCTATGCCCACTAGCACTATAGTATGCTAAAGGTGATTTGTTCTTATAGAATTGTATCTATGGCTCATCAGATATACGTATGTGTGTGAGCAAGCATAGCGATAGTAAAAAATAAAATTGTATCAGTAACAATTCATACCTGGTTTATTCTCAATCCTTCTTCTTTCTTATTATTTATGTCTAGGTATTCGGTATCCTCTTCTATCTGCTTCGCCTTCTCTAATGACGTGATGAGCCGTACGTGCACCACCTGTAGATGTTAACACTCCGATGACACCGACTGTCTCGGTGCCTCGAGCAAAGGGAGTTCATGCCTAAGCATCACACTCCCTGACCACCTCCTCGTACGTCCCTGAGATAAGACAATTAGTGATTAGATAGGTACATATTGAATCACAAGACTTTACCAATACTGAAAACGATCATATCTCTTGGATCACAGTATGAATACAACTAAGAGCTTCAACAATCGTCCTTTATGAGAACCTTGTCCGTGGCGTCATCGCCGATAGGAATTCTACACCTCACTTAAGTCACTGGCACCAGGACTGCCATTTACAGGTACTAGGGTGTGCGACCGTGTCTCACGGGTTTATTACTCCCTTATTATTCACCTTTAATTAAAATGATAAGTTATTATCTTACAAGGAGGGACTGACTTTGATTGTCCCCTTTAATGAGGTTGAACCTCGACACTTAGTACTAAGGTAGGTTCCAGGTGCGACAGATTCTTGTGGGTAAGCGACCCACTCGGTTTAATATCACCTTTAAGCGTATTGTATTGCACGCATCTCTAGATACGCGCTCGGTGCGTTTAAGAATCGTTCCCAGACAGTAACCATGTTGAACTGCGATCAACGTGTTGTTACATCATGCACTTTAAATATTGGATAAATTAGTTAGACACATATTACAGGAGTGATAGACAATTAACTAAATACTTAGCTTTCGTTATTGCAGTTTTAATCACACTCGCCGTGTCTGACGCTCCGCGCTATGCCGCCATCGTCTTCAGAAAGGAAGAAAACTCGCTCCCTACCATAGAGTATGACGACTGTGCGCGGGAAACGGGCGCTGTTGCATAATGTTGCTACATTTAAAAATACTCACCAACTAATATCGCGACCGTGTCGCGACAGAAGTCAAAAGCCGGATACATTAACATTTAGTAGAAATTTTTACTAAATATTGAGGTACAATTCATCACTGTACATAATCGGTATCTGAAAAAATAGGTACTTTTCTGTATTTCCTCAGAATGCGTTATTGAGGGTGACCATCATTTATGAATGAATTCAGGATTTGTTCAATATTTTTAACTGACTTCAAAAAGTAGGCAGTTCTCAATTCGTCACTTACCTATGTATTTTTTAATATAGGTAAGTATTTTCATTGTTCACTTATAATTCCACCAAACATGAATCGTTCGGATGATTCACTTTCGTAATTAAAGAACGCTCCACCAACATAGTCCCATACCAAATTTATTATGAACGAACCAGTAAGTAAGTAGTTCTTGAAGGAATGTGAAAAGTGCATTGGTATTCTCTGTCGTGGGGTCGATTCCCACCAAGTGTTTGTTGATTATTTATCTATTTAAGTTTTTATTTACGAGTACAAAATAATTATTAGTATTATGTATAAGTATTAGTATTAGTTGTCTGGTTTCCATAGCACAGGTTCTGCCTAGTTTGGCCCGTAGCGTGTATTGTAATTGTTACTCTATCAAACTTCTGTAAATATTTATTATAATAACTGATTTGTTCTTCACTCCAATAATAAATAAAAAAGTATACTAAGAGAACGGATAATATTGTCATCTGAACTTTTAGCCAGAATTACTAAATACATGATCGGATTAGGATCAAGCCACTGTCCTCTCCTCGCCTCAGATTTTATTTGTCGTAAAGTAGAAAGAGAAGGCAACGCTGGTATATTTGTAACCTCATTTTTATCTTTCGTATCATTTATCAGTTTTAAAGCTAACTCATTATGAATGACTATTGCAGGTTTGTGCTTTAACATTTTAGCCAACTGTTGTCTTTTATAGGGTGTTAACATGAATTTCTTTTTTGGGTTGTGTTTGATAGTTCTGTTTATATTTGTAATCTTGCAGAAAATTGTGTGAATTTTATCTGTAGTTTCATAGTACATTCAGAACAATTTCCTTTTACAAAGATACTGTTTTTTACCACTTTTTCACGCTTTAAAGTCCAAATACAAGGTAGGTAAGTATGCTTATAAATGTTTTCCTTAACAGATTACTCCATTTGAACTTTGGCATTGTTCTGTATTTCTTATAGGTGGAAGTGCCTGTTCTTTTTTGACATGCATATATAGTTGAATTTTTTTCCAGTCATACAAGTCCATTTGATACGAAAATGTTTTAGTTTATTTTTCTTTATCGTTCTCAGAATCAAAACCGTTGCTTTTAAATGATAAGTTTGATAGACTACTGTTGCTACTGACACTTTTAGTACTTTGGCTTTTATCAATTGTTTGCTGCTCAGGATCCATCATTTTTCCAAAACATAAGACGTTTACGTTTTAATGATTAAAACTAGGCTATTGTGGACATAGTCGAGAAAATTGGGTCAGGATTCTGTAGTATCTCAGCATATTAAATAAACAATTGTTTTTGATCCTCAAAATCTACTTTCGATTTGCGACCTCTCGACATAATAGTTCTGGAACAAAGCAAAGACTCAACGTTACTCTTACTTCACCGTCTTCATCATCAACCGAAGAGCAGACCGCTGCATAATGATATTCTGTTTTCTTCGTGAGATATTTGACCAAAGCATAATCACCATTACTATAACGACTTTGATGGTGCGAATAACCGCTAGTTCCTGGTGCCGATCGATCGCTATCCAATTAAGAGCGATCGTCATTATCTTTGACGTATGTAGATAGTGGTACATCATCTTCAGAGTCTGAGAATACTGTAGACTAATAATTCTGTCTGATAATTAATAGATCCTAGCTTGTCCATCAGTATCACAAAAACAACTTAGTGACTTCATTGTAAGCTTGTTGGGAATATAAGCTGTGCCAGTCACCTGATACACCAATAGTGTCCCCTTAAAACCAACCATTTCAAACGACTTATGATGGTATTCGTCTGCTCAATTTCACACTCTTCTATCACATCCATTTTTATACCTGGGCATCTTTCACGAATGACAGTGGCAAACTCATTCAGGTTAGTTATATCTCCTCCTGTAGCAATCACTTGGTCTTCTGTTCGTTTACAAGTGGCGCCTACACAATCGGTTACCCCCCTTCCATGTCCAGCTTCATGAAAGTTCCAGGTATATTTTATAATATTAGGTAGAATCTCTTGCAGTTTACAGTCTAATACATAAAACATAGATTTGTTTCTGTATTGCGTTACTGGACCATCACTGAGAAAGTGAATGTTTTCAATATGTGATGGCAGTGATGCCAGCATAGGTTTTAGATGGGCCCAAATTGTTCCAGCGTTGTGGGACAAATTAGTAATGAAATTTGGGTTCGTGAACCGCCGAAATGGAAGGATTGAATTTCTTGGTTGTACTTAGTACAAAAGTTTTCGGAAAAATCCAAACCATGGAGTTCCAGAATAAGTTTAAAATTTATTTATACTGGGTGGCCCAGAAAAAGTATATCAAGCCGAAGGGTATGTATAGTAATTTTTCACTGTAGTGATGCGAAATAGGTCTGTATATAGACTCGTTTTGTTTGTTTTTTATTTTTGTATAAATTTCCGTGTGCCACGTCATCACCTGATACACAAATCCTGTAACGTGGCTTAAGTCTCAAAATTAAATATGTCTTATAAACGGTTTACGACCGAAATTACAAGTTTAAATTAAGAATTTTTATCTTATTACTAGAGTTATTAATTGTGGATTATAGTTAGCTTTCTTTACTTTACTTTCATTTCTCTCAAAATAGCCTCCATAGATTATATTTTGTTGACTAATAAATCCCAAGAATCTACAAAAAGTGACGTTTGACATACTTCTTCTTTTTATCTTGTTTTCTATGTGTTTTTTTTTCTTTTTTACGAATTTCGTGTTATGTCAATTTCTTTAGTACAGTTATAATATTAGTTTAAGTATGATATAGGTTATAGCGTCGTGATGGCACCAATTGGCTCCAACGGAAGACCAGCGTTGGTTGTTTACAACCAGCTTTATGCTGAGTTGGAGCCATTTTGTGACGCACATACACACTAGAATAAGAATAAGAAAAATTTATTTGGACACCACAATGAAACACAATTACAAGTAAAAACAGAAAGACAATTAGAAGTAAAAAAAAAATACATTTGCGCCCCAAAGAGGTAGGTCCAAATGGGTCCCAGATCAGCTTAATGTCAAGCTAATGCTTGATGCTGGTTTTCATCTGGGCCCATTGTTCCACGGATGTCATTCAGTGGTAATTCAACACAAAAGTAAGTTTTAAAACAATTCAATTAAGTAATTAATATATAGCATGCGATAAAAAAAAAGAAAAACAAAAGCACATCACAACCACCACTAAGAGTGTTATTGTATTATTTATTATATACTTATAATGTTTGATATGTGTGTTGAAATGTGTCACAAATAAATATATCTTCTTCTTCTTCTATTGATACTTAAGACTCCGGAAAAAATGACAAATACCGCAAAAAAATGATATTTTGAAAAAAAAAAATATGGTCCTACAACTGTTCCCAATGACACAAGGCTGCCCTGTGTCATTGTGCTGTTTCTTATTGCATGCGTGTTTAATAAGAAATTCATTAATTTTCGTTAAATAACAAACAAAATTTTAAGGTCACTGCACTAAAACTATTGACTTTTTTAATTATTTTCTTTCACATATTGATTGCTTGTGGGTTACACAATGCGTCATTACTGGCTTGATACTCTTGGGACACCCTGTATACTAAAAATTTAATCAATAAGAAACCTTAGTTAATCTCGCGTTCAATAGTTGTTTTATTTTTTGTGGCAGCGCTTTGGTTCTTATTTATAATAATATATCTAGTAAAAGAACATAAGAAACGGTGGGTTATAACATATAATTTTTAATTTTCATGTCTTCGATAGCACATAAAGGCTAAACACCCGGAGACCAGAGGCTAAACACCCGAAGACCAGTAATGGATACAGTACTCGGCAAATAACTTGAACATAAATCGACGTAGTGGGGAAAGTTCTCACACGTACACTTTTGTGCAAAATAATCACCGCCATTTAGGTATTTTCCCTGAATATGTAATAATAATAACAACGCATATTTTCATAATGATATAAGTATATAATTCTAATGGTGAAAAGGGTATTCCTTCAAATAAATTGTAACCATCAGCAGCGGAGCTAGAACGGGGGTTGGTTCATATTATTATGGTTAATATTTTGTCATCATAATCCGAGTGACCACTATCATCATCTGCGTCACTGCTATCTGCATCGGCAAATATGATAAATAGGTCTGTAACCAAATCTACAGGCTGGAATTTTGTAATGCCACCTGAAGGGAAAGTACTCTTAATACTGTAGATAGAAAATTTTACTCAAAGAAAACATTCCTTTATTTTTTAAAAGAAAGAAAACTGCATTCGAAGATTTTTAAAAATTCGTTTGCCGCACCCGGTAATCGAACCGACTAAAATCTCTAAAAGTTGCACCCTGTACTTTTATTGCATCGATCGTTAGGGTCAATTATAAGGATGAAATCTCTCTAACAAACTTCATAAATTAAATAAAAGGAAAACAATGAAATCTTAAATTATTAATTCAATGGATCAAGTTAAAGCACTTTTACTCAAAGATCCATCTGTTTAATTATTAATTATCTTTATTTTTATTTTATTTTATTTTATTGGCTTACCAACGATAATTTACACTCAAGCACTTACAAACTTCTTAATTAAAGTATTTAGAACTAGTGTAACAATCACTTAAAGGTATGCACCGCATGCACTTAAATTTGTTATTTAAAACTAAGTATTTAGATAAGGTATAATTATAGGATAAACACGCACGGAACGACTAACAAATACTAGGATAATAAAGAGAAAATTATAACAGAACAAAACAACAAAATCCTTAATAATAACTGTACCTACTGACCAAAAACTATGACTGAATAACAATAATTACTGAGTTTGTTTAGTTAATTTTTTTAGTAAACAATTATGGAAACTACCCAGTGAGTCAGCATGAAGGTCGATCAAATCGCTAAAACCGTTTATAAGTTTGCACAACCGAGGAACAGCAGAACTTGCGCCGAGAACGGTCCTACGAAGAGGTGGACATAAGGGGGTAATAGGAACGCGAGGGCATCTAGCGGGAGCTCGGAATGAGAACATTGTTAGTAACCTGGGACAGTCAATATTGCCATGAACTAATTTATACAGGAAAAGAGCGTCAATAACTTTTCTACGATTTTCCAAGGAAATCATCTTAAAGTGAGATAGTCTGGCGTCATAAGATCTCTTCTTTTTTGCTAACCCAGAAGAAAAAGTTAGATGCCAAAGAAATCTTTTTTGTATACGTTCCAATCTTAAGTTATGTGTGGCATAATGTGGTCTCCACACCGTACTACAATATTCTAAAATACTACGTACAAGACAATTATATAAAATAATTTTAATGTTACTGTTTTTGAAGCAAGCGACGTTTCTAATGACAAAACCTAGGGTTCTTGAAGCTTTTTTAATCACGTTCTCAACGTGAGGTACAAACGTAACTTTATCTATACTTATAATAAAACTGTAACAGGTCCAATTCTGTACATTGAAGATATTTTGAAAATTATATTTGGAGGGCATTCTATAACCGATACTGAGGCCGAAAATGTAATTTTTTTAATTTTTGTCTGTCTGTCTGTCTGTCTGTCTGTCTGTCTGTCTGTCTGTATCTCGGCTGAGCATCACGCCGAAACTACTGGATGGATTGAAACGAAACTTGGCATGATTTGAGATCTTACTACGAGGTAGGACATAGGATACTTTTTATCCCGTAATCTAGCACGGTTCTTTTGGGAGAGGGGATTAAAGTCAAAATGGGTACTTGGTTATACGCTTGGTCCGATTTTATCATTTTTTCTTTATAATTATAATAAATATTTGTAAGGGAACACTCATAGACAGTTGTTAACAATGTTTGGAAATCGATCAGGTTAAGCAACGTTAGGTAAGGTCATTAAATAGATGGGTGACCATTTAACGCCATTTGAACTAAACGTTTCCGTGCTTTGGAGGGCAAGTACAAAGTGGGTCCAAGTTTTTAACCGACTTTAAAAAAGGAGGTTTTGTATTCTATGCGAATGTATATTATTGAAAGTTTAGTAAACGTAAACACAGCGCGGGCGGAGCTGCGTGGGTCAGCTAGTTATCGAATAAGACTCCTAGATCTTTGATTTGGTTGACTTCCTGAATACACACAGGGCCTATGTGGTAATTAAAATGTACCAAATTATGTTTTTTTGAAAATTTGACATGGTAGCATTTTCCTACATTTAATTCCATTTGGTTGTCGTTACACCACCTCACTAGGGCATCAATGTCGCTCTGAAGTAATCTAGTATCATCACAGGATTCTATTACCCTGCAAAATTTGAGATCATCCGCATACATGAAGCATTCAGAGTAATGGAAGGTACGAGGGATATCATTGACGAAGATATTAAAAAGAGTTGGGCCGATATGAGAGCCCTGTGGCACACCAGATGTGATCTGAAAGGTTTCGGATTGGTAGCCATTAACCACCACAAAAAAGCTACGCTCCTGTAAGTACGATTTTAGCCAGTCAAAGAGAGTTCCGGTGATACCATAGGCTGCTAACTTATTTAGAAGGATATTGTGAGGGACCCGATCAAATGCTTTACTGAGATCCGTGTAAATCACGTCCACTTGTTTGCCGGAGTCAATAGACTTGGCTAATAATTCTGTAAAAGTCACTAAGTTTGTGCAAGTAGATCTGGAATTCACAAAACCATGTTGGGAGTCACTTAAGTAAAGTTTTAAATGTGATTGGATGTATGGACAAATCAGCGATTCAAACAATTTGGCGAATGCGGATAAAATACATATCGGTCTGTAGTTGGCTATTTTATCGGTCTCATAGCACTTATGAATAGGTACGACCTTAACTCTCTTCCAGTGGTCAGGGAAAGTACCAGTAGCCAGAGATTTGTTAAAAATCAGGAGCAAGGGGTCTACTAACGAGGTGGCACAGTTGGAAATAAACAGAGGTGGAATCCCATCAGGACCAGCGCCTTTACGGTGATCTATGGATTTAAGTTTTCTCAATAAGGTTTCCCGATCTATTAAGGAAACTGTCAACGGTAGGCTGTTATTCAACATATAATTTAAGTAATCAGATACAGGAACCTCCTTATTTTCTGTTCCTATATTGTACACCGACGAAAAGTGTGTAGCAAACATTTCGCAAATTTTAGATCCATCTGAGGTTACAGCTGTGCCGTCAGTCATTGAGATAGGAAAAGAACTAGTGCCACCTCTTTTGTCCTTCATGAAAGTCCAAAATTGTTTGGGGTTTTTAAGAATTTCTGTTTCCATGTTTTTTATATAAAGATTATAACTTCTGGTAGCCAAGTACGAACATCGCTTACTTAATAATTTAAGCTCTAACTCGTCCATAGGATTTTTATAAACATTGTAACGTTTTCTTATCTTATCCTTCTCGTTTAACGTTCTTATTAAAACTTTGTCGTACCAGGGGGGATATTTTTTGCGACTAGATATGGGCTTTCTTGGTGCGAATTGTTCTATAACGTAATTGATTTTACTGTAAAAAATTTCTACCATCTCATTAACCTCACAATTACCAAAGGTAGCACTCCAATCTATTTTATTAAGGTATTCACACACCTTTTCATAATCTAGTTTAAAAAAGTTCGGTCTGTTATTTTTAGAGTTATAAGGAAGCCTAGTATCAGTATTAGCTTTTACCTGTATTTCGATTGGGGGGTGAAGTGGATCAATAATACTTAAGGCAGAATGAGCAGCGTTAGCGCTGCATGAGGGCAAGTTGGTTAGCGCAAGGTCTAATATCCGCCCAGAGTTGTTTTTAACAGAATTAAGTTGAGCTAGATCGTGTACATGAGTAAAATCAGTTAATATTTGACCTATACCAGGGGGGTAATAACCATTTGCTGCGTCACTAGCGAGGCTCCAATCGATTTTACTTAAGTTAAAATCGCCTACAATACATACATGCAAACCTGATTGTTCTAACACAGTATTGCAGCAGTCTATAAAACTTTCCAAAGTGGCCCGAAGTACGGGCGGTGGTAAATAAACCGCGCACAGAGCTATTCGGCGTATCGATTCAGTAAGAGGTACGTCAACGGTGATCCAAAGATCCTCACATTGGCTTTCCCAGCAAAACATACGGGTTGATTTTATCTTTTTTAAGACTGCAATTAATACACCTCCTCCATCGCTTTTCCCCCCAACTCTATCCCTTCTATATACTAAATACCTATCGTCGAATAGCTCCGAACTTAGTACTGAAGTGTTTAACCAAGTTTCAGTTAATATTACGATGTCATAATTCTCCAGGGATAACTGACGATAAAAAGTATGAGTTTTGGTACGCAATCCTCGAGTATTCTGGTAGTATATGTTTAATGTATTGAATTTTAATAAATATATAATGCCAAAACATGCAGTAAAAATATTTAATGAACAATAAAATTTAAGTTACTTTAATTTGCTTAAGGTCTCCATATTACGGATAAAAATATGCTCTGATTCTTGTGTTTTGCGCATGAAAATGCGCCCGCTGCGAATCCATACAAACTGATAACCAAGCTCCTTAGCCTTAATCCTCGCCGCGGCGTGTAAGCCCTTATTATAAGTGGAGAGATGTTCCGTGATAAAAATAGGCATTTTTGGTCCTGGGTACCCAAGGTGTACGCTGTTCAGTCGGTCGCCAGGATTAGACTTGTTGTACTTAATAGTGGCCGCAAGAAATTGATCGCGTAGTCTAGTAGAAGCCAGCTGTACCACAATCGAACGTGGACGGGGCGTGTTAGGATTAATTTTGGCAACACGAGTACAGTGCAACACATCTCGTTCTTCCATAGTACATCCTATAGTCCTGGATATCTCCGATACGATTTGGAACAAATTTTCATTTTGTTTCTGTGGTAAACATTGTATTTCAATATTATTCGAGCGGGATTGTTGTTCCAACTGATTAAGACGTCCCTTAAGGTCACCAATGGTATTTTTCATATCTAAATTCTCCTTTACAAGATCAGCCATGATTAGCTGAAAACTATAGACCTATTTCTATACTTAATGTGTTCGGAAAAATCTTAGAAAAGTTGGTATTTATATATATCTATCCTATCATACAACAAGGTATTCCTATTTCTCAGCACGGATTCATCAAGGGTAGATCCGTTGTTAGTAATTTGGGTCAGTTTATTACTGAAACTCTTCATAGCATAGACGGTGGAGGCCAGGTTGACGTAATTTACACAGATGTTGAAAAAGCGTTCGATCGCGTAGACCACGTTATTCTTCTTCGTAAATTAAAAATGCTAGGGATTCATGGTGATCTCCTACGATGGATAGAATCTTACCTAAAGAATCGATGTCAAGCTGTTGTTGTGGGTGGATACCGTTCAAACTTTATACAAATTACATCTGGAGTCCCTCAGGGTTCCCATTTAGGGCCCCTTTTCTATAATGCGTACATCTATGATATCCACACGTGCTTTCAAAATTCTTCAATAATGTTATACGCGGACGATACTAAAATTTATCTTCATATAAAAGATATATATGACTGTTATAAACTGCAAAACGATTTAAGAAGATTAGCGTCCTATTGTCATCTTAACCGTATTACCATTAATCTAAAAAAATGTCAAGCCATAACCTTTACTCGTAAACGTACGCCTATTAAATTTGCGTATACTTTGGACGGTTCTGTAATTGAAAAAGTTGATGTTGTTAAAGACTTGGGAATTCATTTAGATAGTAAACTCACTTTTAGTTCGCACATAGATTTTATTGTTAATAAGTCATATAAGAATTTAGGTTTTGTGTTGAGAACATGCCAACCCTTTAATAACGTAGCCTGCATAAATCTTTTATACTATTCCTATGTTCGCAGCACATTAGAATATGCCAGTATTATTTGGAATCCACAATATCAAACCTATATTGACCAATTGGAAAGCATACAAAATAAATTTTTAAAGTTTTTAGACTTTAAAGCTAAAAAGCGTCACGAATCATATAATGCTAGATGTGATTTCCATAATTTCCTGACACTTAAAGATCGTAGATTACTGCTTGATCAAATGTTCCTTTACGATGTCATTACTTGCCACCTTGATAACCCAGACTTACTTGCACAAGTCAAATTTTCTACCCCTTGTTACCGTACTCGACAAACTAAGTTATTTGCCATTACCCCTACTCGTACTAAGTACGCATCAAACTCACCCATCAATCGTGTATGTTCCGCCCACAACCATATTTTCCCAAAATTAGATTTATTTACCTCTAAAAAACATATTTATAAAAAGCAAGTAGTAGACCTTTTACTAAGTAATTTCAAACGCAACAACCTATAAGACATATACCAATAATTATGTATATTTTACACACATACCCGACACACAACCATACACATGTACATACACCCACTCACACACACACACATACACACATTTATAAATCGTGCATTCATTTTTTGCTTTTTCAATATACCTAATCGTAATCAAATAGTAACTATTTGCTACGTTCTAGCTGTTACTTAGCATGTCTCTCCTATTATTTTTAGTACTCTAGGTAAACCTATAATTGGCTTATGTAAAGTTTACTTTAGTTGGATAAGATCATTTTGTATTAATGCTGTTGGTTTACTAATAAAATAAAAAATAAAATAAAATAAAATTAACTTAGAAGCAGCATGCTCTCGTATTAGCTCCTCGTACTGGTTATTCATAAATACCATTGAATCATTCATGACACTGATTTTCTCTTTAATAGGTTGTAGCTCTCTGTTTATTATATTATTCATATTATCGCTAAATTTAGATAGCATTTCCGTAAGTTCATTTTTAATAACGTCTTGCACGATTTGCCGTACGTCTTCATGAGATAAACTATTGGCGCTAGTCTGAGGAGGTGATTCCACAGCAGGTCGTTTGTTCCCTCTGGAGGATGATACATTGCGCGACGGCGTGCTTTCAGACTCATAACGCCTAGGGCTTGAGCATTCAGGACAAAACCACTTATCCGGCAAATCATAATTTTCAGCAAGTGATAGGCAAATGAAGTGATAAGTTTTACCACATTTCTTACATTTGGCATATTTCTCATTGTCGAAACGCTGATTACAACATCCCCAGGATAAAGTAGGTGAATGTTTGGGCATCGTGAGATTATTCCTTATCTTTTATTTCACAAAAATCACAGAAAAAACTTAATTGTTTTGTACCTCAACAGACGTGCGGTGTAAAATGATCTCTGCATGGGCGGAGTAAAAGCACAATGTCGCTTAAACGTTAAAGCGAAACATTCACAACACTTGAAGTTGGCGGTAGTCTCGTTGTTAATTAACTGTTTATAATATTCTCGTTAATAATTAACTGTTTATTGCTGATTAAAATGAATTTTCACACCCCCTAGTGTTATATCACCACCGCGAGCATTTACAGTATTTGACATTTACGATAATTAGCACTATAAATACACCAAAATCAATTTATAAGTTATAATAACACGGAGCACAACAAAGCGCGACCGCCTATCCAATCATAATATAACGTCACGATCTTTGACGTCATTTATCCATTAAAATGACGTATTACTATTTAGATAAGACGATTGCAATTTGCACGTGTTTGTAATGCAGACTCCTTTCTTAGATGCGAAATAACTCCGTATGTGTCGTAGTTTAAATATGGAATGTTACATTTGAAAATGGATTTTCATCTGTTATTCACATTTGATTGTTTTTACAAATCATTTCATATTTGTGTCACGGTAAAAATGGCTTATCAAGAACAATTTGATTTAATGGAAGCTTATTTTTTAAATAACAAAGATGTGAATCGTGCTCTGCGGTGGTATGGAGAGTGATATCGAGATCGACAGGCACCAACTCGGTTTGTACTGAAAAGAATGGTAGAAAATTTAAAGAATACGGGTAGTTTCAAAAAGCGACGGCAAACTCTTCAGCAGAACAACTTCGATGTTGATCTAAATGTTTTAACATACTTCGAAGCATTTCCGAAGGCTTCAAGCAGAGATGCTGCCGAAGTAATTGGAACAACCCATCCTCGCGTACTTAGTGCTGAAAAAGTATAAGTTTAAATGTTATTGTTGGCGACCGAAGAGGTCGCACGGTCAGTTTCTATGAACTGGCCATAGGAATTTATGCACATTCACATATGGAACAATACATGTCACTCTTTTGTAAACTTATCTTTGATATAACACCTAATGTCTGAAAATGTTATAATTTTAATTATTTAATATACTCAGTAAGAAGCATTTGCCTGCCTTTTGATTTACCGTGCTCTCAGGCGACCAGCCACCGTAGGCCACATTTGGTCCATTGCGAGCGGATCGTGATGTTCCGATCACCGCCTAGCATGGTAAATACACGGAGTGCCAGTCGTCGCGAGCGACAACAATTGGAGACAATTCAGGTCAGTGAAGAAACGCCTAATATCGAACAAGAAGTAATAGTGTCGAACGATAATGGGAATCTGGAGACGCGTGGCCGCACGACGCCACAAAGGGCGCAATCCGTAGCTGCGTCATCATGCAGAAAATCATCGACATCGATTGAGGCACACAAGAGGAAAATGATCCTGGATGCTGAAAGGCAAAAGGCGGAAATTAGGATGCAACTCATAGACAAGGAGCTAGAAGCCAATCTAGCTAACGTAGATGAGGAATACAGTCCACCAAATGACTGTACACGAAGTCGCCATGACGTTGAAAGCTGGTTAAATAGAAGCCAGCAGGATCTGGAGAAGCAGCAGGCGCCCCCGATTAATGGTCAAACTTCGGGTGACCTGGCTGAAATGCCGCCAACCGACGGTAACGTACAAGGTACTATCCAGATGCTTGCTACTGCAGTTCGAAACTTAACTTCTACCGCTAACCACCAGAAGTCCGACGCCTACCTGTTAAGTCGCATATGTACGCCTAGAGACCTACCTGATTTCTCAGGCGACCCCCTAGAATGGCTGCAATTTAAACAGGCTTATGATGAATCGACGGAAGTGTGCAGTTTTACCCCTAAGGAGAATCTATGGAGACTACGGAAGTGCCTACGAGGACCCGCTAAGGAAGCTGTCGCAGCTCTACTTATCAGCGCCGCTGGGCCTGATCGCATTATGGCAACATTAAAGCTACGGTTTGGTGATCCAGACAGCATAATATCACGTTTATTACATGACCTCAAGAGACTCCCTCCTATGTCACAAGAATATAATAAAGATATTGTTATGTTCTCAGTAAAGGTGCAAAATTTTGTGGAAGCAGTACGAGCTGTCGGAAGGAAGGAATACCTACAAGGTATGAATATTGTTTCCCAAATTTTAACGAAATTGCCAACTATTCTCATATCTAAATGGTCAGATTATAGCTTCCCTTTGATCAGAGATAACGTGAAGCCACGATTGGATATTTTATCTGAGTTTTTGAGTATGGAGGCAGTTAAGATTGCAACAACAGGAAGTATGCATGTTCTAATGGCCCGTAACGACTATCACAGGCATAAGCAGTATGACAGTAACGCTAAGATGCATACAGTTCTTGTGCAGTCTGAGGAGCGCAATAGTATAGAGCATAAGTGCAAGTTCTGTCATTTGTCTGCTCACAAGCTAATAGACTGTAAGCAGTTTCGGAAGGCTTTACGCAAAGTAAGATGGCAGCATGTTAAGCGCAATCGTATTTGTTACAAATGCTTGGATTCAACGCACGAAAGGAGATCATGCCGAGCACCAGTATGCGACAAAGACAATTGTGGACGCGCCCATCATCGATTGCTCCATTATACTTACAATAATACCGAAGATCAACCGACCCAGCAACACGGACCGACAGATGAGCCAACGATAACCGAAACGGTGACGCACGTTAATGCGAGAAACTATAAAGTTCTTCTCAAGGTTGTTCCCGTACGCGTTATTACCCATGACGGTAATTATATCGAAACTGGTGCCTTGCTCGACGATGGATCGACGGTCACTATGGTGAGTGCCGAGCTTGCTGCGCGTGCTGGACTACGCGGCCACAGTGAGACAATGCGTGTGTGTGGACCATGGAATGACAATGAGATTGTACGCGACACTACAGTAGTGAATTTAGCTCTATGCGGTTTAGATAATAAGGTTTATAATATTAGGTCACATAGTGTCAACAATCTAAACTTACCTAGGCAAACGACATGTGCTGTCAATTTTGATAATTTTGAATATTTAAATGATATTAAAGACAAACTATGTAAAATAGATATAAAGCCTGAAATCTTGATAGGACAAGATAACTATCATTTATTATTACCGTTACAAATAAAGTTTGGTAGTTCACATGACCCGTCGGCTACATTAACCCCCCTAGGCTGGTGTATTCATGGTAGCGTTTATGTACCGGGAGCGGCGCGCGGCGTGATACGTGCTGGTGTGCACTGCGATGTCAACGCCGTCCTGCATGTCTCCGATCAGCACGATAAGGACAGAGAGCTGAGGGAGATTCACGAGGAGGTGCGTCAATATTTTACCCTGGACTCCATGGCCTTGACAGGTAAGCCTAGACTTAATAAGGAGGATGTAGACGCTACGGAACAAGTCGATCAGTCGGCTCAACTTATTAATGGGAGATGGCATGTTGGTTTACCTTGGAAAAAGTCTAATTGTGTAATGCCTAATTCATTGCCTAGCGCCCTACGAAGGTTAAAGGGGGTTGAGCGAAAGATGGTTAAGGATGATGGCTACGCTGAAAGATATCGGAGTCGTATTAACCATTTGCTTGAAAATGACTTTGCTGAAGAGTTGAAAGATGTTCAACCTTCGCCAAAGTCATGGTATCTGCCACATTTTGGGGTCGATAACCCTAACAAAAAGAAGTTACGTCTTGTATTTGATGCTGCGGACAAGACTGATGGATTGTGTTTAAATGATTTTTTACTAAAGGGACCTGATCTCCTTGCTTCACTTATAGGTATAATGATGAGATTCAGGGAGAATAGAGTCGCTGTTTTAGGCGATATTCAAGACATGTTCTTAAGAATTAAAATTCTACCTCAGGATCAAAACGCTCTTAAGTTTTTATGGAGAAATAGTCCTGCGGGACCCGTTAAAGTTTACATAATGACGTCACTCATTTTTGGTGCTAAATGTTCACCTTTTGTCGCTCAGTTGATTAAAAATAAAAACGCGCGACGCTTCGAGTCATCTATGCCAGACGAAGTCGATGCGATTATTAACTCGCATTACATGGATGATTACATACAAAGTTTACCAGATGAGGACACTGCGATAAAGATGGTAAAAAATATTTTCAATATTCATAAGGAAGGAGGATTTCACATGCGTAACTGGGTGAGCAATAGCGTACCGGTACTGGAGAGTTTGCCACAAGAGCTACTGGGTACTGCTGCTGTGAGGTTTAAAAACGATCAGCAGTGCGACGGCGAACGCACACTCGGGCTCATATGGTACCCAGATACAGATGAATTAGGTTTCGATGTTTCATTTAAGCGTATACCAGACAGCGTTATGCAAAGTAAACAAAAACCGACGAAACGAATAATGCTTCGTGTTGTTATGTCGATATTTGATGTATTCGGTTTTTTGTCACCTTTTACACTACAGGGTAAAATTATGTTGCAGGATACGTGGCGCTTAAATATAAGCTGGGACGATGAAGTTACAGACGAAATCTTTAAGAAATGGTGTGAGTGGATTGAATTATTGAAAACTATTCAAACAATTCGAGTGCCTAGATACTATGGCAAGGCAGTCCTTTCTCATACTATGGCTACATGTACACAAGTTCGAGATTCTGAAGAGGTGACGTATACAGGAGCTGCTACGGTCCCACCACAATCGAAAGGAGTAACGCGCACTGATTGCTATGACAATTTAGAGTTACACGTGTTTAGCGACGCGTCACTAAAGGGAATTTGTGCAGTGGCGTACTGGCGCTGGAGCTACAATAATCAAATATGCGTCGCGCTGGTTGGAAGTAGAAGCAGAGTTGCACCGGTAAAGCCACTTACAGTACCACGGCTGGAACTACAAGCAGCATTATTAGCAGCGAGGTTCGCCAGCACTATAATAAAGGAGCAAAAAATAAAGCCCATACGACGCTTCTTCTGGTGCGATTCTACGACGGTGTTGCACTGGATACGTAATGAGTCGCGCACATACAAAGTGTTTGTGGCAAACAGGCTGGGGGAGATAGACGAGCTCACGAATGTGTCTGAATGGCGGTACGTCCCAACTGATATTAATGTAGCGGATGTAGCCACAAGAGGCGTTTTTAATTATAGTTCCTTTTTAAATGAATGGTTTCAAGGGCCTCAATTCTTATATAATGATGAAGTGGACTGGCCTAGAGATGTTCTGGAACCTGAAAGTAACAATATGGAGTATATTGCCGTTATAGAAAACCAGAATACAAACTTACCTGTTCCTGATCCCACGGCGTTCTCTTCCTGGTTGAAGCTATTGAGGTCTTGTGCAGCAGTACTGAAATTCATAAATATGTGTAGAAAACTTACCTCTGTTGACGTATGCACATTGATGGAACAGGCAGAGCGTCTACTTTTGGAACAAGCCCAAAAGGATACGTTCGGTGAAGATATCCATCTGTTGAGAGATAAAAGGCAAATACAGTGTGACAGCAGACTACGCACATTAACACCTTATTTAGACGAGCACGGTCTGCTTCGAGTAGGCGGTCGTATCGATGCGGCACTTGATGTTCCCGTGGAGGTTAAAAATCCAATTATACTTGACGGTAAGCACCCGACAACCAGGCTATTGGTTAGACACTACCACGTGAATGCCGCTCACGGAAACCAAGAGACGGTGGTAAACCAGATAAAACAAAGGTACTGGGTAATTAGATTACGGCCCACAGTAAAGAATGTAGTATCAAGTTGCATGCTATGTAGGTTGAGAAAATGTAAAGTAGAGATACCTAGAATGGGTGATCTACCTTATGCCAGGATGGCCCATCACCAACGACCCTTTACATTCTGCGGACTTGATTTGTTTGGACCTATGGAAGTCACTGTTGGAAGACGGCACGAGCTACGGTACGGTGTACTTTTCACTTGCCTGACCGTAAGGGCCGTACATATTGAAACAGTAACTAATTTAACAACTGATGCTCTTATCATGGCCTTACGCCGCATGGCAGCCAGACGAGGTTGGCCGCGGCACCTGTACTCAGACAACGGGACAAATCTTCGAGGAGCCCACGCTGAACTGAAAAGGTCTATTCAAGAGTTAGACGAAGAAAGCCTTAAGGATGAAGCCTCAAATCATGGCACAAATTGGACTTTCATTCCACCCGTGAGTCCACATTGGGGTGGGGCATGGGAACGACTGATTCGCAGTGTAAAGAGATCACTACAAATTGTACTCAAAGAACGGGCTCCACGCGAAGAGACTCTGAATACCTTTTTGTCAGAAACGGAAAACATTGTCAACAGTCGTCCACTGACGCATGTTTCTGTAGAACCTGGAGACATGGAGACCTTGACACCGAACCATTTTTTACTTGGAAACTCGTCCAACTCACCGCAGATAGGTACGTTTAAGGATTCCGATCTGTGCTTAAGAAAACAATGGCGAATTTCACAGCGTCTGGCAGACCTATTTTGGAACAGGTGGGTAAAAGAAGTATTACCTGATCTGATACCTCGCCACAAATGGAACAGGGAACAAAGACCTTTACAAGTGGGGGATTTAGTACTAATTGTTGATCCAGATGGACCCAGAGGCGTGTGGCCCAAAGGTCGCATTGTAGAGGTAATCCCTGGAAAGGATGGACGGATAAGAGTGGTTAAAATTAACACAAAAAGAGGAGTGCTGACACGCTCTACAACACGTGTTGCCCGCATTCCACTGGAAGTGGAGTGATATGTTCATTTTCGTACTAGATGTACAAACCGATGAATGGGTTGTTTTTTTTGTACATTTGAAGTAGTCGTAGCTAGTAGAGGGTAAACATACTACGGTGTACTTTGTATAGTTTATATTCGCTCTTTAGGTGTCTGCCGCTCCCCTGAATTTAGGTTAGCACTGGCTAGCCAGCACTAGGGTGGGGAATGTTGGCGACCGAAGAGGTCGCACGGTCAGTTTCTATGAACTGGCCATAGGAATTTATGCACATTCACATATGGAACAATACATGTCACTCTTTTGTAAACTTATCTTTGATATAACACCTAATGTCTGAAAATGTTATAATTTTAATTATTTAATATACTCAGTAAGAAGCATTTGCCTGCCTTTTGATTTACCGTGCTCTCAGGCGACCAGCCACCGTAGGCCACAGTTATCGCGATGGTCGGTTGGTACAAAAATTGCATCCTGGGGATAGTGAGAGACGACTACAATTTTGTCAAGACATGCTAAGAGAAATTGACCGTAACCCTAATTTTTTGAGTAACATTGTATGGTCTGATGAAACTAACTTCAGCAATAACGGCATGTACAATCGCCGCAATAACCACTATTGGTCTCGAGTGAATCCTCTTCGTGTTCACGAAACTAACGGTCAAGTAAGATTTTCTTTCAACGTTTGGTGCGGAATTATGAGAAATATGGTTTATATATATTAAATATGGTTATATAGAATATGGAAGAGCGAAACCAAATAATTGTACAGCAAGATGGTGCTCCAGCCCATAACAGCAGAATCACTACCGCCTACATTAATAACCATTTTAATACCTGTATTGGTACAAACGACACAATAAGATGGCCTGCGAGATCACCAGATCTCACCCCTTTAGATTTTTTTTTGTGGGGATATGTAAAAAATCAAATTTACATTAAATCTTATGAGAATGTAAACGAGTTGAGAGTTGAAGTTCAGAATACGATTTATAACATTCACCACAACACGTTATTAAAGGTAACTAGGAATGAATTTTAACCAAGAAGATAGAGCCCATTTCGAGCAATTAATTACTTAGTTTACCATTTTTTGTAAATAATTAAAATAATTTAAGATTTCATTGTTTTCCTTTTATTTAATTTATGAAGTTTGTTAGAGATTTTATCCTTATAATTGACCCTAACGATCGATGCAATAAAAGTACAGGGTGCAACTTTTAGAGATTTTAGTCGGTTCGATTACCAGGTGCGGCAAGCGAATTTTTAAAAATCTTCGAATGCAGTTTTCTTTTTTTTTTTAAATAAAGGAATGTTTTCTTTGAGTAAAATTTTCTATCTACAGTATTAAGAGTACTTCCCCTTCAGTTGGCATTACAAAATTCCACCCTGTATATCTATTTGCCATTCACTTGCGCTCATTAATGCCTCCTTTTCTTTCACAAATTCCACTACTTTTTGGGCGTTCCAGTTGACATTTTTGCTACTGACGTACGCATTTGATACAGCCCATGCCATCTCAATAGAGTTAAGATCTGGGTGGTAATTTTTTTATGACCCTCTAAGATTTGTTAATAAATTATGAAGTTGGGGTTTTAACATACTGTCACAGTATTGAATGCCATTTTCAGTCAACCACGTCTTGCATATCAGCTTTCTTGGAATAGAGGTTGGGGCGTGAGCGTACTGTTTATTGTGATATGACGCGTTGTCAATTACTATGACAAAATTTTGTGGCAGATTTGGTAACAGCAGCCATTTTTCGTATTTTACAAAATTCATGTTATCATGGTAGTCGCCTGACTTTGTACCAGCTTTAAGTACTCGTAGCATGACATCGGGAACAAAACCAGCTTTGGACCCCGCATTCACCATAACGATACGTTGCCCCTTTGATAAAGGTGTTTTGAACTTTTTTGTGGACCCATGTCCTGTCATGGTCATGGTCTGACTTTGAACAAGAATGAGCTGAATATACTTCCGTGCCTGGCGTGAAGACGTTGAGAAGTCGACTTGCATGTTTTTTTTTATTGGCTAGAACGATCCATGGGGGTCCCATGAGTTTACTATGAAAAAAATTACAACTCTAAATATTATAACTTTTAGAGTAATGGCCTTTGCTACTATATTGACATCTCGCATTTGACCATGTTTTATTTGACAAAACCACTTGTCAACCTATACCCAGACACCAATATTATATTCGTTTCTTGATATTTCAACTTATACATATACACATTTGCTGTTAGTTCTAATTGTAAATTGACAAATTGATATGTCAAGTTATAGCCAGCTAAGGTCTATTTGATTAAATTGTGACAAATTGAGATGTCAAGTTATGGCTAACCAAGGTATTCTGTTTGAATCGTGATAAATTTGTGGCATTTCTGCAACAATTGGACCATCGGACATTGAACAACTGATTTTTTATTCGGATACTTGTGGCGGCCAAAATAAAAACAATGTCGTGGCAATAATGTTCATGTTTTTGCTAAATAATCATCCTACACACATACGATACACCACAAATTCCTCCTCAGTGGGCACACACATATGGAGTGTGACTCTGATCACGCGATTATTGGGAGAACGAAAAAAAGAACACAAATGAGAATCAATCATTTATATGACTGGGGTCCAATTGGTAAGGACATGTTAAGTCCAGAAACCATTTAAGGTCGTATTAATGACGTTAAATGATTTCTTGGATTTTTCCGAATTAAAATCTAAAGCTGGATGACTCGGGGGCAAATTTCTTTGACAACCTATTAAATGGCTGCAATATAATAAAAACACTACAGGAAAAATATATTACAAGGAAAATTTAGAACGCGAAACCCCTTTTAAATCAATTAATTTTAGGAAAAGAGGCAAATCCACGATAGATGTATGTATTTAAATTAAGCCAAATATCCAAAGAGGCTTTACCAATCAGCACAGAAAAAAAAAAGATTTAATGGACATGACTGACCTAATCGACCATTCTTTCAAAGAGTTTTATATGCAAATAAAAACTGTCGGTGATGCTTCCGCATGCACTGATCCTGATTTGGATGAGAACAATCCAGATGAAGAGGATTTTGAGGTCCAATAAAATATGAATGGTTGTTGTAACCATTTATATTTTATGGGACTTGTTTCTGTAAGATGTATCTGTCAACTTAAATTTGATTAATTATTGATTTTACAAACTGATGTGTTCGTGGTGTTTCGGTTTTTAATATTTCGGTCTTTGATTATATATACGTCTAGATAGCGTGTTCGATGTTCAAACACTTGATAATATCAAGTATACCAAAACATCAAATTGGTATACTTGGTTGTTTAGTATCACTTGAACTCTACCGATGGTTTGTGCTCGCAAAAAAAAAACTTTTTGCCGAATTGTGTAATCAAATCGTGAAAATATTAACTAAGTAAAATTAATAAAGATCCTAACTTAATTTTCCATTCATAAGTCTTAAGATTCTGTGAGGGATTATTATAAAAACTCGATTGTTTTTACGACAATTTGTACATTGTCCGACTAGACTGGTGTGGCTAGGTAATAATGGGGGAATATATCTTAAGTCTGGGGTAATTTTTCTTTTGACAAAAATGAATTGAATGAAACTTAATACGTAGTTAGTGACCAAAACATGAAATAAATCAATTATAATAATTTTAATTTATTTTTTTGATAAATTAATTACTTTTATATAGGTAACTACTACTAGGTACTTAGAAGTATTTTTTCTTCCTGGTCATGAGGCAAATAAGACGTTCACCTGATGGTAAGGGACACTCCATTTAATTTAATTTAATTTCAATTCAATTCTTTTCAATTCAATTCAAATCAAATCAATTTCTTTATTATTTTTTTATTTTTTATTATTTTTTATTTTATTATTTTGTTTTATTTTTTTATATTTTTATATATTTTTTTTTTATTTTTTTCTAATTTTTTTTTTTATTATTTATTTATTATTATTATTTTTTTTTTTTTTTTTCATTTCATTTCATTTCATTTCATTTCATTTCATTTCATTTCATTTCATTTCATTTCATTTCATTTCATTTCATTTCATTTCATTTCATTTCATTTCATTTCATTTCATTTCATTTCATTTCATTTCATTCCATTTCATTCCATTCCATTCCATTCCATTCCATTCCATTCCATTCCATTCCATTCCATTCCATTCCATTCCATTCCATTCCATTCCATTCCATTCCATTCCATTCCATTCCATTCCATTCCATTCCATTCCATTCCATTCCATTCCATTCCATTCCATTCCATTCCATTCCATTCCATTCCATTCCATTCCATTCCATTCCATTCCATTCCATTCCATTCCATTCCATTCCATTCCATTCCATTCCATTCCATTCCATTCCATTCCATTCCATTCCATTCCATTCCATTCCATTCCATTCCATTCCATTCCATTCCATTCCATTCCATTCCATTCCATTCCATTCCATTCCATTCCATTCCATTCCATTCCATTCCATTCCATTCCATTCCATTCCATTCCATTCCATTCCATTCCATTCCATTCCATTCCATTCCATTCCATTCCATTCCATTCCATTCCATTCCATTCCATTCCATTCCATTCCATTCCATTCCATTCCATTCCATTCCATTCCATTCCATTCCATTCCATTCCATTCCATTCCATTCCATTCCATTCCATTCCATTCCATTCCATTCCATTCCATTCCATTCCATTCCATTCCATTCCATTCCATTCCATTCCATTCCATTCCATTCCATTCCATTCCATTCCATTCCATTCCATTCCATTCCATTCCATTCCATTCCATTCCATTCCATTCCATTCCATTCCATTCCATTCCATTCCATTCCATTCCATTCCATTCCATTCCATTCCATTCCATTCCATTCCATTCCATTCCATTCCATTCCATTCCATTCCATTCCATTCCATTCCATTCCATTCCATTCCATTCCATTCCATTCCATTCCATTCCATTCCATTCCATTCCATTCCATTCCATTCCATTCCATTCCATTCCATTCCATTCCATTCCATTCCATTCCATTCCATTCCATTCCATTCCATTCCATTCCATTCCATTCCATTCCATTCCATTCCATTCCATTCCATTCCATTCCATTCCATTCCATTCCATTCCATTCCATTCCATTCCATTCCATTTCATTTCATTTCATTTCATTTCATTTCATTTGGACATCAAACAGCTATACATTATATTTAAAAAAAAAGGAATTACACATTTACAAAGTACATATCAATCCACAACGCTATCGCTATTTATGGGAAAAATATTTATAACTGGAGATCCCCAAACACGCACACAACCACAGATGACGCGAGTGTACAACGAGGCCTGCACGCACACACGAATTATGAGGTTGTTATGCTTATTAACGTAACGTTACAAGACTATTAGGTATCTAGACGTATATATAATCAAAGATTTCGGTATGTATCGTTCACAGTAAGTACTTCAGCAAATCAACAAATAGTTTTTAACCGACTTCAAAAAAAGGAGGAGGTTCTCCATTCGTCTGTATATACATTTTTTTTTATATGTATGTTCGCGCATAACTCTGGCAATTATTAACCGATTTGAAAAAATCTTTCTTCCATCCATTCTTTAATTTGGTCCCATAAAAAAATATCGCTTACGAATAAGTAGTTCCTGAAAAAACAAGAATGGAGACTGCGCAGGAAACCTGCAGGAATGCTTAAAAGATGACATTATGTCGCTTTTTAAGTACAAATATGGTCATAACTCTGGCAAATATTTACCAATTTTAATCATTATTTTTTTATTCCAAAGAAGGAACCACTGTACCGAATCTGTATGAATGTTATCACAACCGGATAAGAACTTCCTGGAGGACCATGAACGATGTGGAGGAATTTATCTGGTAAAAATAATAAAACTTCTAATGGAGAACATTCTCCATTACTCTAACAAATATGAAGCGATTTCTAGGATTCTTTTTTTATTCGAGAGAGTAAACTACTGTGATGATTCCATGCAAATTTCATTACGACCGGATAAATTGTTTCTGAAGAAACATGAATTATGTAAAGCTATGGAGACGATAATGTGACCTAATCCTCCTAGATCATTTTAGCGTTTTGGATGGTACAATCTTTATGTATGAAAATAAATATCACTAAAAAGTATAAACTAAAATATTAAAAAAAAAATTGAACCGACTTCAATAACACTGAAAAGTATAAAATAATTGAAGTTGGTGCAAAATATACTCAGCAGGTACGCTAATACCAACTTCTATACTATTAAAATTATTTTATACTTTTCAGTGTTATTGAAGTATGTTCAATTCTTTTTAGTAAATATTTTATTATAGTAGCCATCTGATTGCTATCCCATGAAGTTTACCTACTAATATTCCCTACTCAGAAGGTGAATAATTTGATAACTATTAGTGAACAACTTGACAACTCGGTGAATAACTTGATAACTCGTTGGTGACTGACTTGATAAGTCTATTATTATGGAAACTATGGGGAATTTCGTTTATTTATTGTCATCATATGAAAAACGGCATAAAATATCCACCAAAACAACTAAAACAAGTACCGTAAAGTAATTTACCGATTTACGAGAAGAGGTCAAACATTAAAATGGCCCGCCCTGAAAAATTGGTGTCTTAGACGTGTCAACGTATTCACGCGTGCCAACGTATTCGCGATACGCCTCAACCGTTATTCAGAACGCTTCTGACAAACAATTTCAAATAACTGTGACGCAACCCTTTACTGTGACCAAATTTTATAAACCTGAACTTGACCTTCATTTCACTGAAAATAGTACAGACATAAAAACCGAAAGAATACTTGAAGCGAACTTACAAAAGATTAGACTTGACCATACAAATGTCGAAGAGCGTGAGAAAATTTTTCGTCTTTGTAAAGAGTACAAGGACATATTTTATTGCGACCAATTACCCTTGAGCTTTACGAATGAAGTCAAACATAGTATCCGTACTAAAAATGAAGATCCGATATACATAAAACCATATAGACAGTGTTACGTTGTAACAACGTAAAATCATTAAAATTGTAAAATAAAAAACTTTACGAACAAACAACTGCAATAAATATTTTTATTATCGTACGGAACCCGCGCGACGCAACTAGTATTAGCACTCACAGCGCTATTCAGTGTCAACATCGGGAACAGTCTAGAAATCATGTCTACATTTCTCACACCTTCACCGTCGAGATTCTTCTATGTATGCTCCTTCTCGCTCGGAAGCATTAGTGTTTTCTATTTAGTATCTCTGTCGCACTTGTTTTGTTGGCGGATAGAAGGGATGGATCGGAATTCCATTCTAGATCGCGTCGCGACCGCCGTAGGTTCGTCGGGATATATATAATTGAGTAGCTGACCCGGGAAGGGTCATTATCATGTTTATTCATTGTTCAGTGTAGTGCTGCAAAAAATATACAAAAATGTAATCTAATTGTGATAGTGTTGTGATTAGGCGGTTGGAACCCCCTGGTAAGTTCATACAATTATCCAAATTTATTTATTTTTCATGTTAGGTAATCCAATTACAGTCTAGCAAGTAATATCTCAATCTTTTTATAGTATTATTAACGTCGCTATGGCTATTTTATTTCTTAATTTCATTTCTTCTAGGTAGTGAATGTGACAGGATGTTTTAATGTCAATCAATTATAACCTCATTTATCTATTCATTCCAATAACTCTTATATATGTTTTGACACGGTATTTTCCTTATAAAATTCCTATATCTTAATATTAAAGCCCAATCAGTTTTAGCCATCACAAGAATCAGGTGAAATATAGTCTCAATAACTAATTCCATTGTGTAGTCTATACCTGTAATCTTAACCTATATTCTAATGAGTAATTATTATTTTAGAATGTCCAGATAGTTTAAACTCCATAATATCAGTTCATACTTGCAAGGAATAATCATTGTGTTTTTCATAATTAGTAGTCTAAAAGAATTTTCCAGAGTTAAAATTGTTTACAAGTTTGTCATTGTAAATTAAACTTATAGTCTTGTATGAGTACATTGTTGTATAAGAATGTCTTAATTTCCTTTAAGTGTTAAAGCCAACTGTAATGTAGTTGTTTACATAAATTATTCTTTATTCTATTAGCTCATCACATAGCTGAGAGATATATTTAGTTTTGGTTATTATAAGGGAAGGTACCGGGGAAACAAATATTAAAAGTCTTTGTTCCTTCAATATGTTTTATTATAATTGTTAATGTAATATGTAATATTTTCTTTGTTCTGCATGGCGTTGTGGAATGGTGATTATCCGGCATATAAAACATTGGGGATTTGATTCTGGGTTGAGTAAAAATATTACATTTAAATATTTAATTTTCTTTAAATTACATTTCAACCGGAAATGCATTTCACCACTCCATTCCGCATTATATTTAATTGTTTTGCGAAAGATACCGACGCCCATATCTGGTCACACTAGTGCCAGGGCATCGGATCTTTCGCGCTACAGAAGATGTTTCGACGCGTTCCAGGATTGGGGGTGCACCGCTAGGGGTTCACCGTACCCCGTTGGAATGCACCGCTAGGGTTGCACCGCTAGGGGTTCACCGTTCCCCGTGGAATTCATTGTTGGGACTGCACCGTGCCCGCTTGGGAGTTTCCCGTTACCCATTGACCGTTGGGACTCCACCGTGCATCGTACAGATTGACTGTACAAGCGGCGACGCTTCAGGCGGCTCTGTAACACCCGAGCCACCGGTGCCCTTCAAGAACCGAGTGTCAGCTGAAGGCACTACCGAAGACCCCCAAGCGTCGAGGACTCGGACGGCCAAAAGTTAAGACTTAGCCCTATAATTTTGTTCCTGCCAGATAACTTCCCTGTGCCGCGAATCCACACCCGTGTGTTTAGTCTTAGTTTTAGAGACCTTAGATATTGGTTCTAGTGCAATTTTAGAGACTTTAGAGTTTTAATTTTATTAGTGGAAATTTAATTCCTGCCGGGTTAACGTATATGTTTTTATTTTCGATTCAATAAACAACTTGTAATTTTACTTGTTGTTTTTATTCTTGTACCTAGCCGTCAGGCGAACGTAACAGTAACGTCCAACGTACTGTCTACGTAACAGTTGGCACCCAACGTAACAGTTGGCACCCAACGTAACAACAGGCACCCATACATATAGATGAAATTAACAGACAAGTTGACAAACTTTTAAATGACAATGTGATTCAAGAGTCTCACTGTCCATGGAGCGCACCGGTACACTTGGTGCCCAAAAAGGCAGACGCATCCGGAGAAGTACCGGATGGTAATTGACTATAGAAGACTTAATGAGATCACAATCGACGATAAGTACCCTCTGCCTAATATCACAGACCTTTTTGATAAATTAGGCAAAAGTACGTATTTTAGCACGATAGATTTAGCTAGTGGTTACCATCAGATAGAGGTAGAAGAGCAGGATAGACAGAAGACAGCCTTCAGCACGCAAAATGGTCATTATGAATTTTTGTGGATGCCATTTGGACTGAAAACAGCTCCGGCGACATTTCAACGTACAATGGATTCTGTCCTGAGAGGACTACAAGGAATACACTGTATGGTTTATTTAGATGACTTAATCATATTTTCAAACAGTTAAGACGATCACATCCAAAAACTTCGTTTAATTATTGATAGACTCAGAGCAACTAATTTAAAAGTCCAGTTAGACAAATCGGAATTCTTACGTAGAGAGGTGCTTTACTTAGGACATACTATAACTAAGGACGGATTAAGACCCAATAATGACAAAATTGAAGCCGTATTGAACTACCCAATACCGAAAACTACGACTGAAATTAAGAGTTTCCTTGGACTTGTTGGATACTATCGACGATTCATTAAAGACTTCGCGAAAGTGACACAACCACTGACATGCTGCTTGAAAAAGCGAAATAAACTTATAATTGACCAAAACTACATAGACGCCTTCAACAAATGTAAGGAACTCTTAACCCTTCCCCACTCTTAAAGTACCCTGACTATAACAAACCATTTATATTGACTACAGATGCATCTAACGTTGCCCTGGGTGCAGTACTGTCACAGGGACAAATTGGCAGTGACAAACAGGTCGCGTACGCAAGCCGTACATTAAGCGACACTGAAGCACGTTATAGTACGATCGAACGTGAACTACTTGCTATTATCTGGGCTACAAAACACTTTAGGCCATATTTATACGGCCGAAAGTTCTTTATATACACAGATCATAGACCTTTGGCATGGTTACACTCTTTGAAAGATCCAAGTAGCAAACTGACTAGATGGAGGCTACGTTTACAAGATTATGACTTTGATATAATTTATAAGAAAGGCAAGCAAAATACCAATGTCGATGCCTTGTCAAGGATTAAACTTAAAGCTCTTGGCTCTGGCGATGAATTATCGATGGTGGTGAATGTTGATGATAAGGAACAAAGACTTAGAGAACATCTAGATAACGTTGTGAAAGACATAGAGCAGCTTTCAACCCAAAAGAAGGAACGTAATGATTCCTCAACCATAACAATATCAAATTCTAGTGCCACGGCTTCCGTTACCCCAATAAGCGATTCAGAAACGTTATCGATCCCAAGTGTAGATAATGAATATCCTGTTCACTCTGAATCGAATACATCTCCAACAATCCATTCCGCTATTCACCTAGAATCGACTGGAATACCAATTTTACATGAGGCTATTGACACCAAGCCAAATCAAATTTTGGTGTTCTCATGGTATAAAAACGAAGCTCAAGTCAAAGATTTATCCCGCGATAAGCAGAACGTTTTAGAAGTCTTTTTACCAATTAATAGCGAAATGTTAGTAAAAGAATTTTTGAAAGAATATGTATAGCCTAAAACTAAATATTTTATCTATTTTGAAGAACATAGAAAAATGTTTAGCCAGATTCAGTTATTTAAAAAGGATATGGTTCAGTTCTACGAATACACAGAGCGAGTAGTCTATATAGAGGATGAAGGCGAGCAGAAGGTAGTTGTATTATATATGAAGGGAAATCGTGTCATCGTGGCATAAAGGAAACACTGGTTAGGATACGAAGGAATTACTTTTGGGATAAGATGCAGGAAACCGTTTCAGCCATTACCAATGCATGCGAAGCATGCCGTAAGATGTAATACGACAGGAAACCCATTAAACCCGTCATTCAATTAACTCAAACTCAAGATGCCCCATTTCAAGAGTTATTTATAGATCTGTTTACCATTGAAAGCAAATACTACCTAACGCTGATCGATGCCTTTAGTAAATTAGGGCAGGCAATCGAAATCTCTAATAAATCAACTCCAGAAGTAGTTCGCGCATTAAGAAAATACGTTTCCTGTTATGGCATTCCCAAAAGAATAAGCTCTGATCCAAGAACCGAATTTAACAATGAACTGTTAAAAGAATTTTTAAGCCTTCATAAAGTTGATCTTCACATTGGTACCCCTAATAACCCTTCATCTAAGGGTTTAATTGAACGGTTCCATTCTACTATTATCGAGATTTATAGGCTAGCAAAATATGAAAAGAAATGTACAGATGCTGCATCAGTCATAATTTATTCAGTTATGGCATACAACCATACTATACATTCAGTCATTTGAGGTAGTCTTCGGACATACTGATTCAGGTAACCCTTATGGTATTGAATTAGAAAAGCAATATATATAGCAATTAGTCAGGGACCATGCCAAGCGAACCAAATTTTTATACGAACATATAGCGCAAAAGATGTTAAAAGGAAAAGAAAAGATAAGAGAAAAGAAAGGTGGTGAGTCAGATATAGATATACCGCAGGGGAAAATTACTTTCGTTAAAAGATATCAACAAAAGAAAAAGCAAAGACAAAGCACGTTATGTAAAGGCTACGACTACGGGAAAGGCAGTTAGAAATATTATTCCAATAATTCTAATGCCGCACTGTAAGAATCACCTGTAATCGGTAGGTTATCAATAAATTGTAAGGGTTCACCACGTAAATATTTTTTCAAAACATCTCATAGAATGGCTTGTATGCGGTGATGTCAATGCCATCAAATACTGGTATTTCCAAAGTCGGCAGCTTTGCCCCGTAAACTTCCGGAGGCTTGGGAACTGACATCTGTGGAACTGACTTTTGATTTAGGTCCTTCATAAGTCGTCGAATGTTGGCCTGTAATACTAAACAGCGCTCCTCCATGTAACCCTCTTGGGTGGTCTCATCGATCATGAGTAATTGTGCTTGGTATCCTTGATATTTGATTAAGGCATCGGCAACCACCTGAAGACGCACTTCTAAATCTTCCAATGTAATTTTAGACGCATTTTCGGCCAAATACTTTTCTTGCCTAGTAATAGTTCCCTTACACTGGCCCTTCAAAACAGTTAATTGTTTCTTCTCCTTAATATCCGTATCCATGATTTAAGTAATAAATGTAATTGTTTTAATATCTTACTTGTAAAACCGCGTGGCTTGCAAATTGGTGAAAAAAGTCTGTTCTCGTTGATCAGAAGCGTATTACCTGTAAAGCGTATTATGCGCTGTGCATCACTGCGCGGAATCTCATTGGCCGATTGTACCAATGTGTTGCTGTGCTGCAGCGCGTACCGCGCGAACGAACTTCCGGAGCTAAAAGGATGCAGCGAAAACAAACCTATGACGGACCACGCTATTGCGCAGTTTTATGAAAACTTGTTTTTTGCTCGAAATAACTTTCACTGAATGGATTTATGCAATTATCTGAAACTTCTTCGGCACCAAAATCTTGTTAGGTACAAGATTAATTAAAATAAAAGATTTTTGTAATAAATGAAAACTGGATATATTGTTGAGCCTTTGCAAGTATAAAGATGAATAGACAAATCATGAAAATAATGACATGTAAGAACATAGATAATCTAACATTAATTTATGTCACAGACAGATGTCGTCGTGCCGATACCTGTCGTGACTCTACCGCAGATACGAACGAATGCAAGCACCCTACCAAGTGCACGTGCACTCGATATGAACGGGGTCAACTTGGACGAACTCACTTACATGTCCCACGCGCTCAACAATAGTGAAGTGATTCAAAGTGTTCTTGATACCAAAAATGTTAGCTTCAGTGGGTGTTGAGGACATATTAGTTTTAGCCTAATAGTTTTAAGCATTTTTATATTTATTTTATACTTAACACGTTAAACGCCATGTAGGTCACCGGAGACCTCACCATGCCTTAATCTAAGCGCCACGTTGGGCACCGGTGACCTCAGAGCAGACCTGTTTTTAAAGTGAATTTGTGCGCTGCCGGTCAAGTTTACTATGGATTTGTCTTAACGGGGTGACCGGGATGGCGCTGTAGAACATTTCGCCTAAGTGGTTTTTGCCTGACTCAATATTTTGGTAGTCTTAGGCACTTTTTTGTGAAGAAAAGTTTGTAAGTGATGAATTGAATATGTTTTTTTACCACTGAATACTGATACAACTGAAAATGTTACCTTATACCATATTGAAAATAACAATAACACGTCCCACTTTTGGTTTCAAATAAAACTACATTATACTTTAATGAAAATTACTTGTTTATAATATATAAAAATATTTTTGACAAAAAAAATGCAACAATCCTAATGGTGAAGCTTGTTGAAGCACAGCAAACGCAAATGCGGATTATCCGGACAGGTTCCACAGTATGTTGCAACCTTTTTTGTTTTATTTTTCCTCTAATCTCTACATTGTTTGATCTAGCGAATTGGTCTCTCTCCTCTAGTTCTCGATTGAGTCGCGATACTTCAACTTGCAGAGCTTGAACTTCGGTGCTTATGTTTTGAAACTTTTCTACTCGTGTCTCTAGTGTGGAAACTGTGCTTGAGTAGTTTTGGATAAGGTCGTGAGCCGTGTTGAGGGATTGTGTTAGGTCCACAAGTTCAGTTTTGATTGACTTCACGTCTTCCACCAATGACGCCAGAGGGGTCAACTGAGACATTATCTTGCTTAGCTGATCTTGCATCTTATCCAATTGACTCGATACTGGGCCTTGTAATGTAGCTGATAAGGTGGCTGGGGATGCTGATGGACTGACCTTACATCTGGGGCATTTCCAGTTGTTCCTCTTAGTCTCGCCAAGCCTACGATAACCTGTCTCCGATACTCCCGCGCATTGAAAATCATATTGACATCGGCAAACACTGCACGCTGGGCCATCGGTGTGTTGAGAGTCACAGCTGGGGCAAGTAAACGTAGGCATCGCTGAGAAGCTTTGAGAGACACTGACCGAGACGTTCTGCACAAACGAGCGTGTGTACTATAGCACAGCCGAGCGGCGAATGATAATATTATAGTCTATAAAACTTTCTTCATAAAGTTCAAACACTGTGTTAGGTTATCAAGAAAGTTACAGGTGCATTAGTAAACTTAAGTCGATGAGGGACGTCCTGAATAAATCCCACTCCAAGGAGTGTATTGTTGCAGCGAGACTCAGGTAGTACCAAAAGTGTGGTTGGTATAACGCGGTCATAGACTTTTATGGGAGCCTGGGTGACCAGCACTTTTTGATGCGTTGAATTGCCGTCGGCCATAGTTACTACTATCTCATATTCCCTGAATGTGAATCCCTTTTTCTTCAACTCACAATGCAGAGAGTAGGAAGTAATGCTAATTTTAGCGCAAGTGTCCAAGAATACTGCAGCAACATTTCCACCGATCTTAATAAAAAAAAATGATTTCTGATTTTGGGTTTAATTCAATGTTTATCTTGATTTGTAAAAAATAATAGTGATTGGTCGTCAAATAACGTGTTTTTATAAATCTGATTAGAAATTTTATTACTCTTTATTTTTTTTATTTTTTTTTATTTAGGAAACTCTTTTTTATAAAAACAATTATAGGTGTCTTTAACGGTACACTAAGCCAAAATTGAGTTCCACGACAATTAATGGAATAGATTACTATTACTAGTGAACCTATTAAGGTTCACTTATATTAATAATGTGGTTTTGCTCTGTGTTACATGTAGTTAGCTATATAATAAAAGGTAAGTAGGTGCATCGATACAGCGTAAAACGAAGATCAAGGAAAACAATGAAGACAATAGTTACTTTAGCTATCTTCATACTATGAAATCTTTGAGAGATATTTAAGATATGTGTTACAATAAAAATATTATGTACGAAAAGCAGCTGAAGGTTCATTCAATTTACTAAGTACTTGTGATTTAAACATCGGTTTTGATAAATGAAAAATATCAACCAGAGCAAACAATTCATTATAACTTCTATGTAGGCGCGTTAGAACAGTGTTCTTAGCGTATCTGGTGCGATGGTGGGGGACAGAGAAAAGCGGAGTATTCCGTGTACGCTTTTTGGGTGCAGCAAAGGTAATGGAAGATAAAAGATAAGGGCAATCAACGTTTCCTCTTATGATATCGTAAAGAAAGGACATATCCAGCATTCGCCTTCTGGCAGCTAGTGGAAGTAAACAGAGGCGTTTGCAGTCATCTGCATAGTTGCCATGACGAGTGTGAGTTTTGTAGTTAAGGTGTTTTACAAATAATTTTTGGATACGTTCTATTTTATTAATGTAAACAGAGTATTGTGGCGACCAAATCGGACTTCCAAACTCCAGAATACTTCGTACGTAGGCATAGTATACAGCTTTAAGCGCATGAGTGTTTTTGAATGGAGTACATGTTCGAGTGACAAAGCCTAAGTTACGATATGCTTTATTTACAATAGTGTCGATGTGTAAAGAAAAGAGCATCTTAGAGTCAAGGAAAATCCCTAAGTCCCTAACTGATTCGACTCTTTGTATTGGTTGGTTGCTTAACTTGTAACCATACCTGATAGGAGATCTCTTACGTGTAAAACTTATTACCTGACATTTATCAATGTTTACAGTTATTTTGTTATCTTTGTAATATTTACTTAATGCATTCAAATCGCGTTGTATTAATTCGCAGTCAAGTCTAGTTTTAACACGCATGTATATATTTTTGTCGTCAGCGTATAATAGATGCTTAGCATATTTAAAACAAGTATCAATATCATACAAGTAGGCACAGTAGAAAAGGGGGCCAAGGTGTGAACCCTGGGGAACCCCAGAAGGAATATTAACAAAGTCCGACTTGAAACCACCGATCACAACGGCCTGCGAGCGATTGAAGAGATAAGAAAGGACCCACCTTAACAGATCGCCATGAATACCAAGTCTCTGCAATTTAGCCAGCAGTATAACGTGATCTACACGATCAAAGGCTTTTTCGAAGTCAGTATAGATTGCATCAACTTGTCCGCTATTTTCCATTTCCCGTTGAACGTAATCGCAGAAGGTTACCATGTTTGTTGTAGTAGATAGACCTTTTACGAATCCATGTTGATTGTTCGGAATACCCCGAGACACAACAGGATATATAGTGTCATAAACAATGGATTCAAATACCTTGCTCAATGTACTTAGGATAGATATAGGACGATAATTATGTACCAGTGATCTAGATCCTTTTTTATGAATTGGTATAATGTGTGCTTTTTTCCATGACTGTGGAAAGATACCTTCCTGAAGTGATCTTTGGAAAACCAGCATTATAGGATACGCCAAGCTCTGAGCACAATTTATTATAAGTACCGCTGGGACACCATCGCATCCAGGTACTTTAGTCTTATTTAGTGAACTTAGCTTTTTGTACACCGCCTCCTCTGTGATAATAACCCTTGAGATTATGTCACTGTTTTCGCGTGAATTAACAAACTCCGGGTCGGGATTACAGGTTTGATTCGGATCAACATTCAGATGAAAACAGTCATTGGAGAAAACGCTTTCGAAATAACTGTTAAAAGCATTACACATTTCATCACCTTCAGTGTATTTTACTCCGTCATAATCCACGGTTCTGGGATAATGTCCACCACCCCTTTTAGATTTGATATACGACCAGAGCGCCTTCGGATTATGTTTGATTGCATCCTCCGTACGTACGCAGTAATCATGAAAGAATTGTTTTTGCATAGTGTGCAACCTTGTACGAAGTAGTGAAAATTCTACATAATCACGGGGATTACCATATTTTTCCATCTCTTATGGACTTTTATCTTTTCTCTTTCGATTTTTATGAGAGGTGCAGAATACCAATGGGGATAAAATAAAATAAATTATCAACTGCGTCATCGACAGTGCCTCCGGAGAGTAAATGGTTCCAATCTATACCGCTCAAGTAATTGTTAAGAGCAATGTAATCACCACGATAGAAGTTATGTCGGGGGGTAGATGTTTCGATAAAGGGTGTTATGAATACATCAGAGCTTGAAATTATGATAGGGGGATGATGTGCGTCTACCGTTAGCATAGGATCAGAACACTTGTTAACTGAAAAGTGATTATTAGAGAAAATAAGATCCAAAGTGCGATTATTTACATTGGCGCAAGTGTTATATTGGGTAAGACCTAGATATGTGAGTTCCTCAATGAATAGAGTAGCGGCACTTTGTACTTCACTTGAGCCGACTTGATCTAAAATACAATTATCTTCCTTCCAGCGCAAACATGGGAGGTTAAAATCGCCAGCTAGAATGATAGTTGTGTCAGGATATAAATCCGTTATGCGTTGCACTAAGCATTTCACATTCTCCAATCTTGAGGGTATGCCGCAACCATCAGGCGGAATATATGATAGAATTATATGTATGTCAGATTCAGCTCCTATCCTATATGACTGTATGGTAACACATATCGTTTCAGCCAGCGCGTGTTGAGTAACACTACATTCGAATGCACCGTATTGGCGTTTGACGCAAATCATAACGCCACCCCCAGTTTTTTTACCTGTTGATACAAGGTCACGATCACAACGGAATACCTCATATCTATTGTCGCAGAGTTCAGAATTTAAAATATCATCCTGCAGCCATATCTCAGTAAAGAGAAGGATGTCATAATCGTTTCTCAAAATGCTATTGCATAGTTCAAGACATTTCGTTCTAAGTCCACGAACATTTTGGTAATATATATTTAGATTTTTAGTAGCCATTAAAAAAAATATAGAGTTTTAAGACAAAGTTTATAGAGGGCGATGTTAATAACGGGGCTAACGTGGAGGAATTATCATGTTGTTTAAAGTAATAAGAAATCACAAATCTTAGAACCAAATGATTCACAGGGAATGTAGCAAAAGTTGTTTTATAATAATAATAGTGATCAAGAATAGTGATAGAAGTTCCCAATTTATACTTAAAAATAAGCACGACTTTCAACCAAGTCATAATATTATGTAAATTATATTTATACGGAAAATATGTAAATGCTGACTTTATATTATGTATATTTTCTATGTGTAGCCAAAAAAATGCTGTGTTTATCTCATTCATATAAAGGGATATAGCTAAGTACTTAAGTGTGTGTGGAAGATGTAACATTAAGACTTTTATTGCACCCAGAAAGCGTAGTACGGAGTAGAACAATAAGATAATTATGAAAGCCGCAATCGAACATTGCTCGACTAGGCCAAAATGCAGTACGAGGATAACATACAATATTGTAGACACCTTTTACTTTACCTAAAATTAGAAAAAATATCAAGTACAAAAACAAGAATTTTGAAATCAAGGAAAAAATGACACATGCTTAGAAAAAAATAAAAAAATAACAATAAAGCAGTAAAAAAATAATAAGATTAAGTCTAGAGGAGTTTATCCAATGTCTCTAAGCTACGAATGTACACAGCCTCTGTTGTTTCCGATTTTCGCACATATACTCTGCCTCCGCGGACCCAAACGAATTTATATTTTAGCTCTTTAGCACGGTGGCGGGCCGCAGCGTGAAGAGCTTTGTTTTCTGGAGATAGGTTTTCGACAACAAATACAGCTGATTTTATTTGTCCGATGCCTAGGTCACTGGTGTTCAGCTTGTCCTGAGCATTTGCCTTATTGTGTTTGATTACCGCAGCCAACATTGTATCCCGAGTGCGAGGTGAGTTGAGCTTCACCAGAATCGATCTTGGGCGTGAACTCGCTGGATTAATCTTCGCTATACGCGAGCAATAATGTATCTCGTTGTCACTAATATTGCATTTAACTATTTGGCCCAACTGTTTCACAATGCTGATGACATTCTCCGATTTGTTTTCGGGCACTCCTAGTATTTCAATGTTTGAGGCACGGGTGAATTGATCCAATTGAATTAATTTACTTGAAAGGTTGCAGTACTCAGACTTTAATTGCTCATTTTCAGACTTGAGTGCCTTAATCTCCTTCTGGCTTAATTCGACATTTTTGTGCAAACTGTCATACTGATCACTAAGAAAACTTAAGGATGCTTTAAATGTGCTTATTTCATCGTTTATTTCACGCAATCTTACATTTATTGTGCTATTTAACTCTCCCATACATTCCTTCAATATATTACGCATCTCATCACGGATTAAATCCCTCAGTTCTGAGCGTCCAACGAATTCGTTTGACGTGTTTGTAGACAGCTGTAGTGGTGCCGGTTTTTGTTGTGTCTTGCGGCGAGTAGCGTTAAAGGTAATATCGGCTAATGCTGTAGCTGTAGACGGGCGTACGGGCAAGTCAGAGTTTCCTGCTTTAGGTTTTTTACTGTGACACTTGGGGCAAAGCCAAGACTTGTTTTCAAGCACAAGACGTTGTACTTCGTTCGGTGACAGGCTTAAACAAAGATAGTGATAACATTCTCTGCAACTACACTCCAGGAAATCTTCACCCTCCAAGGCATTTGAACATGCCGCAGCGCAACGCTTCATTGTATTTAGGCGATGACGAAAGTGCAATTTAGTATCCAATTAAAGAGGATTTTAAATTGGTCACAAAAAGATCCACCGCTGACGGGGTTCGAAACCTCGACCGACAGCGTTTAGGACAATTATTTACCGAATCGGCTGCCGCGACACTAGTTTACGAGGTGAAATTGATCATTGGTTCAGGAGTAGTGTTCTGTTTTGCCGACTTAACATATGTGTAATTAGATGTAACTAGATGTCACTAGTATATGCAGGCAGTATGTTATGGGTTTGAGTTTGAATAAAAAACGATTTTCGAACACAATGAAATCCGAAAACTTGAAGTTTAGTCACAATTTGGATTGTTATCTTGTGTCACAATTGCACTTTGTTGTGAGGTAAATTAGCACGTTGCACTTTATCACGGAATTAAGGCAATATCTGGCCACAAGGTGAAAAGTTCACTCAATGTTATGTGTTTTGATTCTTCAGATTTCCATGCAGATTTCTATGAGATAACACTGTCACTATACAATCATTGCACCAACTTTATTTTAAACTAGTTTTAAGTCGAAAATATTTGCAAATGTATTTTTAATAGGTACTTTAATTACCACAGAGCCAGTTGTTTACGTCTCAAAAGCGACATCTTTTTTCAACATTGGTTGGTTGCAGGTCTAGTATTTTATTCAGAAGTTTTTTACTTACGCCAATATTACATATTGAAATCCGCTATAAAATCCGTAAAAGTAGTTTGATTTCAACTATTGGATTATTTAATTTATTTGGATCCTGTCGATCCAATGTTAGTATAATTATTTTTAGGTTTTACCTCGGCTGAAGGCATTTTTACTTCGGATTAATTTATTAAGTTCAAATTGGTTTCTTCCGGAAATTTACCGATGGATAATTTAATAGTTTGATCAGTACACAAATCTAATTTTTAGTAATTTTTAATAATAATTGGAAGGGTTGCTGTTTTACACTACCTGTAACAAGACCGGCTTATGCCTTGATACAATAAGGGGTGGAAATTAACAATCTCCAAGCGTTCGAGGGAGCATTAGACATCAACGAAAGTAGGATTGAAAAGCCGCTTACCTTTGCTCCCGTTCTTATGAAGTCCACCGACCACCAACAGCAGACAGCAGACACGTTCCACTTTCACACCACAAATCACGAGTTCGTTATAGGGACCAGCAGCACCATTCGTATCAAAATAAATGTTAATTAGCAAGCACAACCGCTTCCGTTCAAAACAGAATCAACGTATTTGTCTCGAGTTGCGAGTTGTCCGTGTTCGTGTTATGCGCCCGTCCAGCGAACGAGTGGTGGGCACATACATATCGATAGTGTCGATAAACACATACGAATCGATTACAGTTCGATTGTCAGTGGTCGTAATAAACGTACCCCAAGGAAGCGGCTCGCGTTTATCATCACCCTTGTCACCACTTCCATTAATGAAAAGATGCATACTCAAACGCTTGAAAGACTGGAAAATACTATGGTTACGATACACTACCATACGTGTAAATGCCATACTCCAAACTGAAAATACAAAGAAGAAGAAGGTGATGAATGAAGTTTGTGTGCTTGTTTTATCTTTACGTGTAAATGCCATACTCCAAACTGAAAATACAAAGAAGAAGAAAGTGATGAATGAAGTTTGTGTGCTTGTTTTATCTTATGTCTAATTTGTTGTAATGATCTTGTTTGGTTTCATGTATTGGTGTGCAAGTAAGTTTCCAGTAACAGAAAGTTTGTTTTTGGCTAAAGTATGCGCTAATAGTTGTCGTTGATGTTTCGTAACTCTAACTTTAACTTTATTACTCTGGTTGAAATTTTTGTCAAAACTTGTTAATTTGTTATGTTGCATTTCATTTCGATGTATTTATCAGTTGATATACAAGTTGAAGTATGATATGCATTTATTTTTGCTTGGTATGACTTACAACGCTCATAGCAAATAATGTTACCATTTTTTTTTTAAATATCTGTCTCCATTCGCTTTTACTTTTTTCCGGATTGTTCTCGGAAAAGAGCAGTCCATTTTTTGAAATTATGTTTCAGACTTGAACATACTACCAGGTTTTGTGATATCATTTCTGGAATGGTGATATGTTGTTAGCTACCATCCCATCTGGTACTGTGATATTTCACCTTTGTTAACATATTTACATAATATGTACTTTATCGACTTCACAGAGTTACAATATTCCACATTGATGTGAGTCTCAAAAGCTTTGGACAATATTGGGGGGTATGTCACAATCCAAATTGTCTACATCAACATTTTTGTCCTCTTACCTTCACAACTACCGATCGCCTATTGTCCGCAACTGATCGCCGACGATACAATGGGTATCCATCATTTCCCGTTATGGTTTCAGCAAGCAGGACGCTTGGAACACTTGCCGTCGACCATCGGTAACTACTGCATGCAATTTTGGGTCAACTGTTTCATCTGGAATTTCAGCTGAAATTATGGAATCAATCTCATCTGGCCTTATTTTGTCAACTAACTAGACTAAAATGTGCATCCAACAACGGACTTGGCCATACACCCAATGCTTTATGAGATATTTTAATTTTTGTTTAAAAACTGGCAGTTATGTCATGTCTGGCTATGTAGTGGTGTTTGGCTATGTAGCAATTCCCTCTTGATTTCGGACCATTTTGGCTTACATGTGAATGTAACAAATAAGTCTGGGCGGCCATAATGCCTAACATATGACATAGCATCCTGAGCATAGTCGTGCATGTGGCGTGGGCTTCCTATATAAGTGGCTGGTAAAATTTGACATTCTTCCAACATTATTCACATTGCCATTATTCACATTGCCAAAAAGCATTCGACAAAGTTGACCACGAGCTTTTGCTTAATAAAATAGCATTTAACGGTATCAGAGGAAACCTCTTATGTTGGTTTATATCTTACATTACAAACAGAAGTCAAAGGGTAGTATTAAATGGTTATCATTCCTGTGATTGCATTGCAACATCCGGGGTTCCTCAAGGATCCATTCTTGGTCCTCTACTATTTTTACTTTTCATTAATGATATTAATCAGTGCTTTCGATTTTCTAAATTCTTGTTATATGCTGATGATCTAAAAATATTTCATTCCATAAAGGATACCAATGACTGTATATTGATTCAGGAAGATCTTAGATTATCTATTTACTGTTTGGAAAATAAACTTCACCTCAGCTTGCCCAAATGTCACTTTATAAGTTTCACTAAGAATAAAAATATAATTTCATTTTCATACTCTTTATGCAATACACAATTGCAAAAACTCACAAAAGTTTGTGATTTAGGTATTGTGTTTGATTCTAAATTACATTTAAATACTCATATAGATACAATTATTGTAAAAGCTTATAGAATGTACGGTTTCGTCATGAGAATTGGAAGAAATTTTCGAAGGCCTGATACATATCTGCATTTATTTAAATCACTGGTTCGTCCTCTACTGGAGTATACTGTTCCTGTATGGAATCCTCTGTACAATAAATATGTAGATTCTATTGAAAAAGTACAACGCAAGTTTATACGCTCTTTAAATTACAGGTGCTGCAAATTATATATTCCTTATAATGAATCATTAATTAAATATGGACTAAAGACTCTTAGTAATAGACGCCTTTTACTGGAAGCTACTATCTTGTATAATATTTGTAATAATAAACTCGACTGTGCAGATCTCACTAGCAAAATTGCCTATCTAGTTCCAAGAACGGTACATCGCCGTATGATACGTACGCGCCAGCTTTTTGCCCTTGGCCAATGCCGAAGTAATGCTGGCTTGCGTGTTCCTATGCGACGTCTTGTACAAAACTGCATTTTGAGGATATAGATATATTCACGTTGTCTCCTACAAGTTTTAAGTCTCAAATTTCACAATCTATCAGTAATATTGTATTCACTCAGTAAGTAATAAGCGCGGACTTGATTTGGGTCTGTAAAGTAGCATAAGTAATAAGTAAGTAGTATAGTGATTGTACGTAATTTCAACAATTTATTTTCTTGGTTATTGTTAATTCGCCTATAAATAACATAACACGCATGGATAGATCCGTGGATACCGTTGTGGGCTATGCATTGATATATGTATACTTTATAAGTGTGTAATACCTTTTTTGTAAAATATAATGTGGTTTGTTGTCCCTAATAAAATAAAATAAAATTGCCATGGGCATTTATAGCATCGCGGAGACGAGTGTATTCCTCTGATCGTAGCTGTCGTTGGTTCAAACGGATGTATGTCAATCGTTCAGTCTCAATTTTGACATACATGTCAACTGCAAACTGATGAAAAAGTCTATGAAACATCAAAACATGATTTACTTCACCTTGACGGATCATGAGTCTGTATGAATAGAAATTCATAGCACTAACTTTTTTGTTGGTTTCAGAACCTGCAAACAAAATTGATAATCGTTTAATTTGTTACTTAGATGAATTGAATTTAAAAAATATTATTTAATCTGGTTCAATTTATTTACCTGTTATTTAATTTACCATTTTGATATTAAAATGGTATCCATCTTCCCCCTGCCAAAAGATCAAAGGATTTTGTAATGCATCATAACTCCTGTACGTTTCAGATACACGTTTTAAAGCACAATATCTCTAGATTGTAAATTTTCTCCCACAATGACAACAGCGGTCAATGGTAGGTGAATTAAACCTCCTTGTGTGTTCACCGGCAGGTGTTTTGTCAGCTCGAATGATAATATTATGGCTATCAGATGGCATCGGATCCAATGCTATTTTGAACATGTTTACTAAATTGTTATTTTGATGAAGAAACATTTGTAATTCTTGGACAATGGTTCTCTTCACTGTTGGATTGTGACCACAACGATTATCAACTTCCGCATCTGAATTGCCCATAAAATGAATTTGTAAAAATTGATAATCTGCATCAGGTAGTGGTAACAGTCCCCAGTAAGTGATAAATTTGCCCTTGTATCTGTAATGTTTAAAAAATTGTCCATTAATTATTTCCGATATATATATTTTAGTACATATTGAATATTATAAATAAATATTCTGGTATAATACCTTGAAAGTGAGCATGAAATTGTCCTGTATAATATGTGTAGCGCCAAATGATGTCATCTGGAAACAGCTGTTATATTTCTAAACTAGCTGACCCACGCAGCTCCGCCTGCGCTATTTTTACGTTAACTAAACTTTTAATAGCAGACATTAGTATCGAATACATAACCTCCTTTTTTATAGTCGGTTAAAAACTGGGGCCTACTTTTTACTTGCTCTCCGAAGCACGGACCCGTTTAGTTCAAATGGCGTTAAACGGTCACCCATCTATTTAATGACCTTACCTAACGTTGCTTTACCCGATCGATTACAAAACCTTGGTAACAACTCTCTATGAGTGTTCCCTTACTAATATTTATTATATTATAAAGAAAAATTGATAAAATCTGACCAAGCGTATAACCAAGTACCCATTTTGACTTTAATCCCCTCTCCCTAAAGAACCGTGCTAGATTACGGGATAAAAAGTATCATATGTCCTACCTCGTAGTAAGATCTCAAATCATGCCAAGTTTAATTTGAATCCATTCAGTAGTTTCGGCGTGATGCTCAGCCGTGATACAGACAGACAGACAGACAGACAGACAGACAGACAGACAGACAGACAAAAATTTTAAAAAATACATTTTCGGCCTCAGTATCGGTTATAGAATGCCCTCCAAAAATAATTTTCAAAATATCTTCAATGTACAGAATTGGACCTGTTACAGTTTTATTATAAGTATATATTTCTAAATGTTGGCCAAAAAGTGCTTAGAATGATTTCCAATCCCAGAAACTAAAGATCGTAAAGAATCTAGTGGTGGGACCAATTAGGTATCTGAAAAAAAAATATTTTAAAAATATTGATATTTAATGCAAAAATGTTAAAAAAAATATTCAATTAATTATAAACAATTAAAATTGATGAAATTTATATACAAATCACGTGACTATAAACGCGCCAAGATTGTTCACTATACAGGTGTGACGTCATAATGTTAAAGCGATTTAATAACAGTACAGCGTTAACGGCTATTACAGGTGACTAGACAATAATATTGAAAATTTATTGCTAAAAAACGACGCTGAACAACACTGAATGATACTGAATGACGCTGACCGATACTGAACGACGCTGAACGACACTGAACGACACTGAACGACACTGAACGTCACTGAACGACACTGAACGTCAGTGACGTTAAACCGGTGGAATGCAAATAGCCAATTGTCGTTCATTGTGGCGTTCTAAGGGGGAGGCCTATGTGCAGCAGTGGACGTCTTCCGGCTGATGATGATGAATACAGATGTGTGCATAGTGCCATCTGTTCATCAAAATCTTCGTTGTAATAATCTCCTGCTATTCTAACTACATCATTCTCCTTTAAAACGGGCACTATAGGAGTGGCATATTGAGAATGATCAACAGGAACCAGAATTCCTAAGCTTCGATTTAGCTCTTGCTCGACTTTCTCTCTGAGGGCAAAGGGTGTGAATTTTCTTTTAGTAATAAGGTAACCTTAAAATTAATTAAATGACCCCAATTCCTCCCGCCACAGATCTGGAAACTTTAGCAACAAACCTTGTATACCTAAATCATGACCTTTTTTTTTTGACTCGGGGGAAATCTTCGAAAGATCCCCGGGAGCTGTGGGGCTCGACCGGGGTATGTGGGATTCTTACCCACTAAAACCCCCGGGGCTGTCGCATCGGTACATGAGAGGGGAGACCCCAGGGCTCTCCGGTGGGATCTGCACCAGGGGCCCCTCAGTGCCTTGCCTTTGAGCCCGCCGCCGGGGGGCGCATTGTAGCCCCCGGGAACCAATCACTGTGCTCACGGGGACGGGGGTCGCAACCCCGCTGCCGTCCTCCTCAGAGTCGCCGCCGTACTCAATGGACGCTCAAAGGGCCCACACCCCGAGCGTACCTAAAGGCAAAGGGTGTGAATTTTCTTTTAGTAATAAGGTAACCTTAAATTTATTAAATGACCCCAATTCCTCCCGCCACAGATCTGGAAACTTTAGCAACAAACCTTGTATACCTAAATCATGACCTATTGAATTTAAATCTGTGGTAATTATTAAATTAAATGCGGACATAAAAGCTCTGCCCAATAAGGGGGGCCTCCATTATTAACTACAAAAATCTTAATATTATTTTGGATATTATTGAAACAAGCTGTAATATTGAAATAGCCTACAGGGGAGATTTTGTGTCCATTATACAAACACATTTTAATGGTACTCTTTAATTAATGGATAACTAGAAAATTTCTCCAAATACATTTTTTTTGAAATTACGCAACTACCCGAACCACTGTCGAGTTCCATAGTTAATTTCTGATTGCCTAAAAATACATCTACTTCAATAGGCTTATTACCGACATACCTTAAATTAAAATTCTGGCACTCCTCACAAACGGTATCCTTGTCTTCACCAGCTATGCATTCTTCTTGCGGTTTTATATTATAAATGTACGATTTTTTATTTTTGCCACAGACCTTCTTCAAATGCCCCTTTGTAACGCACTTTTGGCACTTGTAACCTTTGTACCGACATTTATCCGTAGAATGATTCTTCATACCACAAACTGAACAGCAACCTGTACCGCGACGTGATGAATCCCCTCCGCCACCGCTATTGTTAGCGCTGCCGCCGGCCTGGCGGAATTGACCTTGAAAACCTGCACGATATATTGGCTCGTCTTTGATAGGTGCATTATCATTGGTGCACATTATAATCTTCGCTTGCCTAGCACCCGCAGCCTGTTCTGCTAATTCAATAGCGGTTGATAATGTAAGCGTCGACGGGTTCTGCTCGAACAACTTATCGCGTTCTGGGCCAGAGCCTAGGCCGAGGACAAAACGATCTCTTAAGTTCGTTTTCAGGGCAGTTCCGAAGTCGCAATAGCTTGCCAGACCCCGTAAGCGCGCTGCCCAGTCTCCCAAAGCTTCGCCAGGGCTTCTACATGCTCCAAAAAAGTTTGCTTTGTCAACAAATGAACACTTCTTCGGTTTGAAATGGTCATTGAGTAACTTTTCCACTTCGTTGTAAGTCAGCGCATCAAGAGATTTAGGATACGCTAAATTACGTACCAGGCGGTAAGTTTCATCAGTAAGATGAGTCAGTAAAATTCCGCTCTTCTTTTCTTCAGCAACCACACCATTAATTTTTAGGAACTGAGTCAATCTACCACTGAATATTCACTTGACTTATGGTCGATAATTGGCAGATTACCAAAATATGCCATTTTTATTATGATAACACGCGTAGGTACTTAGGTAAGTATATCCGACAAAGTCGCCAGTGATACGTATGGAGCTCAATGAAACAGCCTTCCGGTAGCGAATCTAGTTTATTACTGAACGGCGCGCGGAACGCTGCCGGAACAACCGGTTTGAACGCCCGCGATACACATCAACATAACAAAAGTCGGAAAATGTAAGTAATATTTTACGTTGTTTTTGTTCTGCCATTCTAGTGTAAGAGTATATAGGTAACGCTTCTAGGTATACAGGGAACTCAAGAAACTGCAATAAACGTTTTCGATCGTTTTTACTTAGGTATCCGAAATTTAACTTTTGTCAACGTCGTGAATACTGAATAGTGCTTGAGAGCATTACCGGTAAACTTTTGAAAACTACGGTTATTTTACGAGAAAGATTTTGGGATAGATATAAAGCAGAAAAATTAAAATTCAATACAATAAACTAGAAATTAATAATAATTGTACAATAGCACTTTTGTTGTGAATATTTCAAAAGTTAAAATGTCAACCAAACAACTATACAAATATTTATTTATAAATTTATATATCTATGCTTATAATAAAACTGTAGCAGGTCCAATTCTGTACATTGAAGATATTTTGAAAATTATTTTTGGAGAGCATTCTATAACCGATACGGAGGCCGAAAATGTATTTTGTTTAATTTTTGTCTGTCTGTCTGTCTGTCTGTATCACGGCTGAGCATCACGCCGAAACTACTGAATGGATTCAAATGAAACTTGGCATGATTTGAGATCTTACTACGAGGTAGGACATAGGATACTTTTTATCCCGTAATCTAGCACGGTTCTTTCGGGAGAGGGGATTAAAGTCAAAATGGGTACTTGGTTATACGCTTGGTCAGATTTTATCATGTTTTCTTTATAATATAATAAATATTAGTAAGGGAACACTCATAGAGAGTTGTTGTTATCAAGGTTTTGTTATCGATCGGGTTAAGCAACGTTAGGTAAGGTCATTAAATAGATGGGTGACCGTTTAACGCCATTTGAACTAAACGGGTCCGTGCTTCGGAGAGCAAGTAAAAAGTAGGTCCCAGTTTTTAACCGACTATAAAAAAGGAGGTTATGTATTCGATGCTAATGTCTGTTATTAAAAGTTTAGTTAACGTAAAAATAGCGCAGGCGGAGCTGCGTGGGTCAGCTAGTTTATATATATTTTTGTAAAAACAAAATCAGCAAAAACGAGAGCTTCCTAAACATCTGATAACAAATTTTCAGCTTTTGTCCAGGGACTTTTAGAAAGCTGCTTCATTAATTTATTATTGTTGCGAAGAACCCGTTTACGCAACATATCGTTTTATTTTTTCAGGGCGTTTAGTTGTTGTTTGTAGAATATAAGTTTTTTGGACACATTATAATGTAATCTACGCTTTATGATGATACATCACTTTTAGGAGAATCACATTATTGAGAAGTTCCAGGTATATATACAATCTCTGGAAGAGTTAAAGAATGTGACTATAATTATGCCATTTTCTCAGCAGAACTAAATGATTTTCAAAGCTATATGCGAAGAATGATTATCCAGTAGCAACAACGCTTATTGTTCTTTTTTTTTCGTCGATGGATGTTAAAAATTGGGATGTCGTTGCATTATTTGAGCTTGAGCCACACTTGTCCTGTCTTCTCATTGCCTTTTCATGACGCTGATATTATATTCTACAGATTTTTTTACTAATGTGCCAAACTTCTCTTTTCTTTTGTTGTGAGTCCATAATTAAATGCTGCACATGTCTTCAAATACTCGTATAATATATTTTTGCCTCTTTTGTAAAAATCGTCGAACTGCCTTATCGGACAGATGGAGCCTCGTCAGTAAAACTAGTTTGATACGCCATTTCCTTCTTAATATACCTTTGCAGGGTCATGTAGTCGAGATTGTAAGAGGATGCTGCATTTCTACCCTTAACGTGACTTCTTTAAAGCCTTCTTTAAATTCATTAGACATTCTGATAATAAAAAAATAGCAAATTAGCATGCAGCATCAACGCAAGATAAAAAATTGGGCAATGATTTCACACGACAAATAGCTTTGACATGCCAAGGTTTTAGTCATCAGAGTAGTTACAATCTAAGGCTTTAATTTTTCAAAATGCTCTCCATGTGTAATAGAGACGTAAGATACAAGAGGTGGTGTTACGTGAACAGTACGTTGGCACGTCACTGTTACGTTTGCCTGACGGCTAGGTACAAGAAATAAGAACAACAAGTAAAATTTACAAGTTGTTTATTGAATCGACAATAAAAAAATACGTTAACCCGGCAGGAAGTTAAGTTTTCACTAATAAAACTAAAACTCTATAGTCTCTAAAAATTGCACTAGAACCAAAATCTAAGGTCACTAAATCAAAGTCAAAACACACGGGTGTGGATTCGCGGCACAGGGAAGTTATCTGGTCGGAACAATAAAATAGTGCTGGGCTTAACTTTTGGCCGTCCGAGTCCTCGACGCTTGGGGGTCTTCGGTAGTGCCTTCAGCCGACACTCGGTTACTTGAAGGGCACCGGTGGCTCGAGTGATACAGTGCAGCCTGAAGCGTCGCCGCTTGTACAGACAATCTGTACGGTGAACGGTGGAGTCCCAACGGGAACAGTGTAACGGGGAACTCCAAGCGGGCACGGTGTAGTCCCAACAATGAACTCCAAACGGGTAACTCCCAACGGTGAATTTCAACGGGGAACGGTGAACCCCTAGCGGTGCAACCCTAGCGGTGTAGCCCTAGCGGTGAAACCCTAGCGGTTGGGGGTACACCTATCCTGGAACGCGTCGAAACATCTTCTGTAGCGCGAAAGATCCGATGCCCTGGCACTAGTGTGACCAGATATGGGCGTCGGTATCTTTCGCAAAACAATTAACATTATGCGAAATGGAGTGGTGAAATGCATTTCCGGTTAAAATGTAATTTAAAGAAAGTTAAATATTTAAATGAAATATTTTTACCCAACCCAGAATCAAATCCCCAATGTTTTATATGCCGGATAATCACCATTCCACAACGCCATGCAGAACAAAGAAAATATTACATTTTACATTAGCAATTATAATAAAACATATTGAAGGAACAAAGACTTTTAATATTTATTTCCCCGGTACTTTCCCTTATAATAACCAAAACTAAATATATCTCTCAGCTATGTGATGAACTAATAGAATAAAGAATAATTTATGTAAGCAACTACATTACAGTTGGCTTTAACACTTAAAGGAAATTAAGACATTCTTATACAACAATGTACTCATACTAGACTATAAGTTTAATTTACAATGACAAACTTGTAAACAATTTTTACTCTGGAAAATTCTATTAGACTACTAATTATGAAAAACACAATGATTATTCCTTGCAGGTATGAACTGATATTATGGAGTTTAAACTATCTGGACATTCTAAATAACAATTACTCATTAGCATATAGGTTAAGATTACTGGCATAGACTACACAATGGAATTAGTTATTGAGACTATATTTCACCTGATTCTTGTGATGGCTAAAACTGATTGGGCTTTAATATTAAGATATAGGAATTTTATAAGGAAAATACCGTGTTGAAACATATATAAGAGTTATTGGAATGAATAAATAAATGAGGTTATAATTGATTGACATTAAAACATCCTGTCACATTCACTACCTAGAAGAAGTGAAATTAAGAAATAAAATAGCAATAGTAACGTTAATATTACTATAAAAAGGTTGAGATATTACTTGCTAGACTGTAACTGGATTACCTAACATGAAAATTAATTAATTTGGATAATTGTATAAACTTACCAGGGGGTTCCAACCGCCTAATCACAACACAAACACACTTAGGTCACATTTTTACACTTAAAATACACAGAACAAAGAATAAACATGATAATGACCGCTTCCCGGGTCAACTACCCAAATATATATTCAGACGATAACTTACGGCGCTCGCGACGCGATCGAGAATGAAATTCCAATCCATTCCTTCTATCCGCCATCAAAACAAGTGCGACAGAGATACAAAATAGACGACACTAATGCTTCCGAGCGAGAAGGATCATCCCTCGAAAAGACTGGAACGTCAAGATAATAAAGTTCGTTGATTCAGTTTCTAGAGAATTGTTCTGGAATTGACACTGAATGGCGCTGTGAGCACTAATACTAGTTGCGTCGCGCGGCTTCCGTACGATAATAAAAATATAGTATTGCGGATGTTTGTTCGTAAAGTTTTTTATTTTACTATTTTGGTGATTTTACGTTGTTACAACGTAACAGTGGTATTCCTTTAAAAACTATTTGATTGTTTGGGCAACTGGGTTTTTAATCATTTATTTCATCATTGGTCTTTAAAAGAAGTTTTTTTTTACTACTTATAAGCTAGTGCTTGACTGCAAAAGTTCTGAGTTAAGTTTAAGTTCTTTAAAAATATGATCATAATTTGAAAGTGTCGGCGCCTCTACTGTTTAAAAAAAAATACATTCTCTTATCTATGCTCCACTGTGCGATCTATTTTCAAGATCATAAAAATAGACTGTCTGTATAACTACTTGCTTGTCATTCATTACTTTTTTCGGAACAAACGCATACGCATTTTCTTTCATCGTAAAACGAAATTTTATATAAGTATATTATAATTATTCATCACGAGGAAAATTCTATTGTTTTTCTTCCAAAATGTCCCCGACGAGACCTTTATTGGCGACCGTGACAGGACAGTGATATACATATATATCACTGTCCGGAATTAAAGGTCTGCCACCGCGTTTAATAAGTACAAAGTTAGATGCGAAAGCGACAGATCTTGAAGCTGAGAGGAGAAGCCTGCATATCCATCACCAGCGCAGCGAGTCCGATGAGCAGCGGTAGCAACCAAAGCTGCGCCTCACCGCCATGCCGTTCGACTGATGCAAGATAAGTGCCCTGGTGTTTTCCTTACCTTACTGCTTCCCATTCCCATCCAATTCTAATACATATAACATTCTATCCACGTCTTACTTCCGAAACAATATCAATTTATCGTAAAATATGCAAAATTAAAGTCCTTTTTCATTGTTACATGAAACTACCTACATCTTAATTTATTAAAATTATCCAGCAATCCTTTGTTCTAGAAATCAATAATCTTAATTTATCAAAATTATCGAGTAATCCTTTGCTCTAGAATTCAATAATCTTTTATCTTTAGTCGTAAATTGCTGAAATATAAGTAAATTTCTTAATTCAGGCCCAAATTGCCTTCATTCTGTAAAGCAAAATTCTAAAGCAATTTTGCCGACTATTTCAGGTGATACCAAGATCCTAGTATCCTGTTTGCGGCTAAAGTTGGTTGTGGGCCTGAATGCTCACATCAGGCTTCCCGCTTGGCAGGTTACACCGGATTAGGAGCGTGAGCTTGTTCAGTTATTTAGTTATTTCAGTACCGTATCAGCATAAACTTTCTCATTTGAGTTTTGTCATCAGTAAATTGTTGTATTAACCATTCTAAAAAATTAATTATTCCATTTATATTAGTCATATTCATTCACTACAATGCCGCACAGTGAGAAAGTTGGTGCCAATTACACATTGGAAGAAAAAATATAAACCGACTTCAAAGTAAATTATCTAAAAAGCATAAAATAACGAAAATATTATTGAAGTTGGTGTTAGCGTACCTGCTGTGTATATTCTGCACCAACTTCAATAATATTTTCGTTATTTTATGCTTTTTAGATAATTTACTTTGAAGTCGGTTTATATTTTTTCTTCCACAGCTAAAACTTGCAGAGACAGATGGAGACGTATAAGAGATAATTACAGACGCGCTAAAAAGTTAAGGAAAACAAAAAGTGGACAAGCTGCTACAAATATGAAGAAACCAAAATATGAAGATTTATTGTCATTCCTTAACCCCTATATTAGCAACTAGGATGAAACTTTTTCAAATTTTCCACCAAATAATTTCCAAGAGTCAAGTAATGAGGATAATAGTCTTTTAGATGATACCCATAGCCGTGATAGCACTGGTTCAAGTGCTGGTACTTCACAAAGCACTATAAGAAATCGTCCTGGTTCTTCAGAAAACAGCTCACCTCGTCCTTACAAAAGAAATTCCAGAAGCTTAGATACTCCACCACAGCTTTCACCAACACACTCGTTATTGCAAGAGTATTTAGAAAAAAAATACAGTGCCAAGAAAAATAAATCAGACAAAATAGTTGATTTTTTCAAGAACTTGGGGAAACTATTTCAAATTTTCCGGAAGATGTACAAATTCGTGTAAAACGTGAAGTTTTTAAAATAGTTACCGATGCAGAGGAGTTGGTTTTCAAGGACAAGTCTAAACCACAATATGTATTAGAATTATCTCAAGAGAGCGCATTGCCCATGATCGTTATTAATTCAAACGATGTTGATGCGCAACCTCCAAACCAAATAATAACACCAACTTCAACAAACGTTGTGAATCCAAATGATATTGACACACAGGAAGAGATTTGTCTTGATGATATCGAATTAAATGCTTTTTTAAATTCTATTCAACAAAAAAAAGATAACCAATGAATGATATTATGAGCGATGGGCTTATAAGAGGCCAAACACAAAGAGAAATGGAAGATGTTGATTTTACTACTCTTTAAGTTAGAAAGATTTTTGTTCTGTGATTTTGTGATAATATAATTTTGACATTATGACTTCCGTTTTCTTTTCTTTAAAATGAAAACATACCGTAACTAGCGCCGTTGCTAACTATTAAAAAGACAAATACTGACGTACTTTTTATCGAATTGGCTTACTTAAAGTTTATTTAATTGAAGCCTTGAACACATTCATGTACAAGTATTATGACAAAAAATTGCTAGCCTGATAAATATTTTTGACTTGATGTATTTTAAGATTAAACTTTAAAAACGTAATAACTTAATTTATTTATATAAAAAAATTCTCGATCGGCGGCTTTAATGACGGTCTGTTTTCACCAAAACCACAAGATCCTAACGTACCACCTCACTAATAATTTAAGATACAATTTTCACAGGATTAAGTAGGAGGATAAAAGGATAACTATAAATCAATAGGTATGCTATAATGAAACTTACCTCAAACACACCACAAGCCGCTCTTCTGGTCCGATAGGCTCACGAAAAGTTGTCGTTTTTTTATGCAGATCCCCCTTTATTATTTCAAGTAATTGAAAATATCGATCAGGAGTCATACGAAAATATCCCCAAAACTTGTCTTTGTCTGCTAAAAGATCGGGAAAAAGATGATGGTATTCGCCGAATACCTTTCTCTTGGCACAAATTGGATGTATCCATATTTTGCGTTTTCTTTTTTGTTGTCTATGTTCAATAACTTCATCTTCTAACAGCAGGCAAAAAAAAGAAAGTTCTTCGTCAGAGCTATCCATAACGTACAGTTGCACGCAAATTCTGGCAGTACACTGAACTCAAAATCCGTCAATGCACTGTGACCCGGCCCGTCACTTATGTGCTAGGTAAACATTTTGCGCTGCGCTGCGGCCCGCTCCGCCCCGCTGCGGCCCGGCATAATGTGCTCGAACCTTAAAGGGACAAGTTACTAAGTTCAAGAATTATTTAAACACATTTGCAGAAATTTCTGCACCCTCGTTAATTCAGATCACAGAATTAACTCTTAAACTACAAAAAATTTAATCGTTATCTTCTAAGTTTGATGAATTGCAGACTGAGATTGAAATTTTGAATTCTGCAAATATTTCTACTGAGCTTGACGAAAGAGAGTGTTGAAAATACTATCATTCTTAATATTGCTACAGCTAAGACCCATCTCGAGAAACACAAACCCATTCCAAATGAGTCAAGGCGTACCTCCAGCCATAGCGATAATAGCTTTCATTGAGATCTTGGTTTTAAATTGCCTAAAATTCAGGTATCCGTTGAATTTGGATTCGTTGGAATTTGGACTTTCATTGGTTGGAATTTCGAGACACATTCTTAAATCTTATACATGATAATGAACGTATCTCCCCAATTCACAAATTCCATTATCTATTATCTTAACTGGAAGGAAATGCAGCTCGCATAGTTGCCAACCTGGAAGTATCGTCTGACAACTATGAAGATGCCTGGAGTTTGTTATGCGAGCGATATGACAACAAAAGGTTACTCATTAATCATCACTTACATGCCTTATTTAATGTTCAGCCATTCTCGCGAGAGTCAGAAAAATCGTTAAGATTTCTGGTGGATCATGTAACCAAGAATCTTCGCGCTCTGTCTGCACTGAGACATATTAACAATTTTCATGCTTACCTCAAAGTTAGATACACAAACATTTACAAAATGGGAGGAACATCGAAAGGATTATGATGATGTTCCGACTTTAAATCAATTCAATTATTATTTATTTATTTAATTACCAAGACATATACAAAACATTCTTATTAATTACAGTGCCACTTAAACCTCTAAGGTTTGTATGTGACACAAAATTCGTTCATGCTTATACAATAAACCACGCCTTTATATAGAACAAACACATACTTACTACATATTTTAAATACATGATATCGTAGCGCACAACTGTACTATATATTTCAAATAGATGAATTATAATTGTGATAGAAAATATTCTTTAAGTTTTAATTTCATATTGTTGACATTAATAGTACAAAATAAAATAATAAAATGAGTAGTAATAAATTTGTAATAAATCGTGCTGATGTACTTGAGGCTCTAAATCGTGACAAACTTAATAGCTTATCTAGAGGGCCCACTTCTCGTTCATCAGCCCCTTTTAGCACTTTAAACATGGAAAGCCCCCAATAAGTTCACCTAATTGTGATGGGAAATACAGGGTCTTCTTATTAATAGATAACTATTATTATATTCTTCTAATCAATAACCATTCGCCATTTCTGTATACCTGACTGATCCATTTTTATAGTACTACTCGTAAGTGTTCCACCGTTTTTGTCGAATTTGCCGTTTTGATTACGGGCAGTAGTCTCTAAGAATAACGCTTCACACTGTCGTTCCTCGTCAGAGAGAATACGAGAGACGTTAATTTCCTCGAGTCCCCGGGACTTATTTAGCTGGGTATCGAGTTGGGTGTGATTACATTGCACCTGATTAGTGCATGTTTGTAAACGTTAACCCTAACAGGACCGGATATAATCCAACCTAACTTTGAATCTTGTAAACACGGACCGTTAGGAAGTTTAATTCTATTATTATTTAATAAATCCCAAAATATTTCAGCTCCTACAAAATTTCTACGTCAGATTCTAGAAAGTAAGTGGGATCGGAAAGTTGAATATGTTTAGGTATACTTACCGACTCACTATTAGCCTCTGCAATGTCCCGGCCATTTTGAAGTGCTCCGCGCCGGCGTTTATGTTAGTCTCAAGTGTCATGCGCGATAACGGCGCACGTCATTGAAATGACGATATCTCAAGTTGTTTGTATTAGAGTACTATACGATACATACATCGTTAGGATCGTTATGAATTAAGCTAATAGGATATGTATGAATGAGTACGCATTTATCTTATAGGGTACTGTTAATTCCGAGTTTTTTTTTTAACTTAAGTTTTTTTTTTCTAGGTTTGTGAAAAAAGTTATAATAAATATAAATTAAAAACATTCTTAGTAAAAGTATTTGTTTTATTTGCAAATAGATATATTATTTTACACATATTAGTTAAAAAACACGCCTCCCCATACATTTTTCCACGGCGATTAACTACCGAGTGACGAAGCGCGCCAAAAAGCGCGCCAAAATGTTTGCACAGACTAATAAAGAATTTAAAGAATTCAAATTTTCGATGTTCAGTGAGTCTATTTTAATGACAAGTGACATTATATGTCATCCTTATCTGTAGTATAGGTGCTTTGGTAGCTCATTATCATAATTATAAGTCAATTAGCGGGTAAGTCGACATCTTTATGTGAGCGCGTCCTCAGTCGGGAATAAACCATTGTGCCGATCAGCTGTGCGTGTTTTATTGTAACCGAGCCTAGTATTGGAACATTATAGTGGCGACGAGGATGGGATAAATCGATCCCTGTGTGTATTTTTCGATGCTAAAAATGTCGATCGGGAAGTTAAGCGACTTTTAGGGCGGGTAAGTGGCTAGGGCATGCTTTGCTTGCTTTCCTATGCTTGCTTAGTTTCCTTTCCCTTTCTAATTCACTAGCTGCTTGCCTACTTTACACACTAATCCCGTGTGTAATTTGGCAAACGGTCTTGGAGGGAGCGCAACAGTCGTGATTGATCTCCAGGGCAAGCCCGATGATCTAGCCTTCCCGAGGTTGCCGCCTGTTATTGGTTTGATTCCTTCAGAAACAAACGCAACAAAAAAATCGTTGGGCGAATAACTCTTTCACCCCAATCCTCACCCATCCCTCATCCCCACCTTATATTTGTATAGTATGAGTTTATGTATAATATATAGTATGTATATTTAAATCCCGCTATGTATGTATATATTCGTGTATGTAAGTTTATGCGTCTCAGTATATGTGTATGTTTATAAGCATATGTATGTATATGTATATATTTATTCAATACTGCGGCGTCATGAGGTCGGGCGTTGCGGTCCTACCATCTCAACAAACCAGCAGATGGTAGGAAGTAGGTAAGACCTCCCGCGTGTTTTTGCCGTGCGCGGGGACCCGTAATGAGGGGGAAGGGAGGCCTGGAGGATGAGCTGCACAGTGGGCCTGCGGACGCGGTCCCATGCGGCAACACGACTCTTCGGTCCCGGACTCCTATAACACGGGCGGTTGCGACTGAGCCGGTCGCAATCAATCGGCTGTTGGTGGTCCTTAAGACCAGCCGGCTAGTCTTCTTGGGTGATGGGGTCCGCAGTCAGCAATGTGAGCCGAGAACGTGGCGCGGCGCGGCGCTGCACAGGCGAACGTTGTGTGGACTCGTGGACAACTCACTTGGGAGGACTATATTTCACTGATAGCCCTGGTGCTTAGAAAAGCATCCCCAAAGGTGCGGGCTCCGTGGAGGGTGGGGAGTCAGTGAAATGAAGTTACGAATAATATTCGCATGGATTCGCACAAGAAACCGCGCACTGTCCCTAGGGATGACGGGGGTAGCCCTTCCAAGGGTTGCTCTAGAAATATGACGGCCGGTGGAACTACTGCGGGACCTGGTGTGTCGGTAGTGACAGGGAACAGGAATGGGACCGGAACTCTGACCCGATGGGCTCAAGGTGGCAAAACTGAGCTGGCAAGTAAAGGTTTGGCCCTGACTTCGGCTGGCGGAGCAGTCACTGGAGAAGGCTCGTCAGAGCCTGGTTTCAGGACAGCGATGCTGCTGGGAAGGGCCACTACCAATAACTTGCCGGCCGGTGGAGCTACTGAGGGACCAGGTGTGTCGGTAGTGACTGGGAACAGGAATGGGACCGGAACACTGACCCGAGGGGCTCAAGGTGGCAAAACTGAGCTGGAAAATAAAGGTTTGGCCCTGACTTCGGCTGGCGAAGCAGTCACTGGAGAAGGCTTGCCAGAGCCCGGTTTCAGGACAGCGACACTGTTGGGAAGGGCCACAACCAGTACAGCGCAAACGCGCAGAAGCAAGCCTGGAGCCGTTGAAAGGAGAGGCAGGCGTGATCAGGCCATTGGTGTTGCCTCACCAATGGGTTATCTAAGATGTATACAAATTAATCTACATCACAGTAAGGCGGCTACGGCAGTACTCTGCCGGTCGCTTAATATGGATAAATATGATGTCGCTCTCATACAGGAACCTTATCTGTACAAGGGCGTCATCAGAGGTCTAAACGTTCGTGGAGGACAGCTTCTCTATAGATGCCCTACAAATAATATGAGGACCTGTGTCTTTGTCAGGAATGGCATAATGGCAATGCCTCTATATGACTTCTGCTCCAGAGACCTCACTACTGTGAGGATTAAGGGGTTAACGGGAGGGGGCAGTAAAGATACTATTATATCTTCTGCTTACCTACCCTATGAGAATGAGGACCCGGTATCAGCACTGCTGCAAGACCTGGTTAACAATTGCACTCACGACGACCTCATCATAGGATGCGACGCGAACGCTCACCACGTTGCCTGGGGTAGCACAGACAACTAAAGGCAATAGACCAACCTTTGTGAATAGACGCAGGGCGGAGGTCATTGATATAACGCTTGCATCCAATAGAGCGAGTAAAGCGATCCGTAATTGGCATGTGTCGGAAGAGGTCAGTCTATCTGACCACAACTACATCTGCTTTAGGTATGTAACTTCCAATAATTATGGCAAGGTACGAAGGAGGAACCCAAGGAGAACCGATTGGGAATCTTTCAGGAGAGACCTTAAGGAACACCTCGGGGATCCTACGCAGCGACTCAACTCAGTTATAGATATCGAGTTTGAGTCTGACAGAATTACCCAGGCAGTTAAGACCAGCTGGATCAAGAACTGCCCGGAGAAAGAGGCGGCGACGCAAAAGGAACCGTGGTGGTCACCTGCCCTTGAGAATCTAAGGCAGGAGACGCGACGTGTTTTCAACTGGGCGAAGTCAAATAATGACTTTACGGTGTATGCCGAAGCTCTTACGCACTATAGTAAGGAAGTGCGCAAGGCGAAGCGGAGATCATGGAGATCTCATTGCAGTAGCATCAATAGCCTTCCAGAGGGCATGAGGCTCAGTAAAGCAATGAGCTCTGCAAAGGTTAATCCACTTACATCTATCCGGAATGACCAAGGTAAGCTCACTGTAACTGGGAAGGAAACTCTTACGCATATGCTAAGAATGCACTTCCCGGACTCAGTGGAGATACAAAATGTGACTGATAATGTCATTACCATGGAAGAACAATTTACAAAAACTTCCAAAGACGACTGGCGTACAGCAAAGAAAGTAGTTGACGCAGACAAGGTACGATGGGCAATTGATAGTTTCAGTCCGTATAAATCACCAGGACCTGACGATATATACCCCATCTTACTACAGGAGGGAAAAGGTATTCTCATACCTCACTTGTGCAGATTGTACAGAGCATGCCTAGCCTTTGGGCATGTCCCATCAGCCTGGAGACAGGCAAAAGTAATCTTCATTCCCAAACCAGGAAAGGAGAGCTATGAAGATGCCAAATCCTACCGCCCTATCAGTCTTACTTCATTCTTCTTGAAGACTTTGGAGAAGATGATAGACCGGTATATAAGAGATGGCCCATTAAGGAGACGACCGCTCCATGACATGCAATGCGCGTACCAACCGGGTAAGTCTACGGACACGGCACTGCACTATGTGGTCAACCGGTCAGAACATGCATTGGAGACCAAAGAAATCTGTGCTGGAGCGTTTTTGGATATTGAAGGGGCGTTCGATCGAACAACCTTCGCTTCAATAAGAACCTCAGCACAAAATCATGGTATAGAGGCGACAATTGTTAAATGGATTAGCACTATGCTGCAGGAACGTGTTATTAAAAGTAGTTTATTAGGTGATATGGTTACCGTAAAGGCAACTAAAGGATGTCCACAGGGAGGCGTACTATCCCCATTACTGTGGAGTCTAGTGGTGGATTCGTTGTTAGTGGAACTTAACAATGGACCATTTCAAGCCGTAGGCTATGCAGATGATATAGTCTTGTTGCGGGTTCCAAGACAATTTAGCGTTCCCTGGGACTCGCCGAGGGTCAAACCTCGGTGTCTTCAGTGGTGACCACTGTAGATCCTGGCTTACAAACAAGTAAATGGCAAATTTCCAAACGTAGTAACGGATTTGCTGCAGGGTGCTTTGGTTATGGTGGAAAGATGGTGTAAAGACAATAACCTTTCCATAAATCCAAGCAAAACGGTTATAGTGCCTTTCACGAGGAAAAGACATTTAGATGGCCTTAGAGACCCAGAAATGTACGGCACCAGACTAAAATGGGCTACGGAAGTGAAATATCTTGGGGTAACTCTCGATAGTAAACTAACGTGGCATAGTCATGTTGAAAACATAACAAGAAAGGCCTTACGTGTCTTCAATATGTGCCGTTCTGCGTATGGCAAAACCTGGGGACTCAAACCAAAGGTAATGTATTGGTTATATACCACGATGGTGAGACCTATTCTCACATACGGCAGCGCTGTATGGTGGCCTAGGACCAAACTAAAGATCTGCAAGGATTCTCTTAGGAAGGTACAAAGAGTAGTTTGCATGGCAATTACAGGTGCCTTCAAAACAACGCCTACATTGGCTCTTGAGTGGATACTGGGACTAACCCCACTACACACTTACATACAAACAGAGGCAAGGAAGTCGCTATACAGACTTGCAAAAGCAGGAGTTTGGAATCGTAACAAGCCCTGTACAAAACACACTTTATTGGATCCCGTGAAAGAACTGGACGATCTAATGGACATGCCCTGTGATAGGATAAATCCAGTGTACATGTTTAACAAGAGGTACCGAGTACATATACCATCCAGGGAAGAGTGGACGAGGGGACTCAAACCGGTTGGTGGAACTCACCTCATATGGTACACTGACGGTTCTAAAATGGAGTCAGGTACAGGGGCAGGGATTTATTCCAAGGACTGTAGTGTCAGTCACAGCATGGGGCATTATGCATCGGTATTCCAAGCGGAAACCTATGCCATAATTGCCAGCATTAAAGAAATGCAAAGGAGAAACGTCAAAGGTAAAACCATTTGCATTCTCAGTGACAGTCAGGCAGCTCTGAAGGCTCTGAATTCCTTCCGAGTTGCTTCTAAACTAGTCAAAGAAGGTGTTACAGGTTTGAACAACCTGGGAAGACACAACAATGTCAGCCTTATCTGGGTACCTGGACACGAAGGCGTCGAGGGCAATGAGAAGGCAGATAGACTAGCGAGGGCCGGCTCACAGAGTCATTTGGTTGGCCCCGAACCATTTGTGGGGATTCCGTATGGAACATATCACCAAGCATTATATGCACATGCTAGGAACGAACACATGAAGGAATGGAGGGCAGCGTCAGACCTAAACCACTCCAAAGCGTTCTCTAGCGGAAGGGTGGACTGTGGGGTTAAATTATTAAGCCTTAACAGATCACAAATAAGGCACCTAATAGGTGCACTCACGGGACATTTTGGCACCAACGAGCATCTACACAGAATGAGGCTAAGTACTGGTGACATTTGCAGATTCTGCGAAGATGAAAAAGAGTCAATGCGACACATATTGTGTAGCTGCGACGCTCTTGCGAGACGTAGGTTAAGTCATTTGGGAGTAGCCTATCCTACGCCAAATGATTATGTACAGCTCCAAGCTGGCGCGATCGTTGCGTACCTGAGGGAGCTCTTCGATACGCCAGCAACAGAGTAAGGGCTAGGGCATGCACAATGGATCCAACTGGGTCGAAGTGCGTTCCGGGGATACCGGGCCCAAATTTATAGCCACCAAGAATAGAATAGAATAAGCGACTTTGATGTGCGGTCGGGAGTGTGGTCTTCGTACGTTGACAGGCTAAACATGTACTATAAGGCAAACAAGGTCACGGACGATCTGAAGTTACCAATTTTAATCGCGAGTATGGGGGATGAAGCATATGAGTTGCTCGTTAACCTAGCCAGTCCCAATAAACCAGCGGAGTTGACATACGAACGAGTGAACGAACTAATGCGACAACATTTACAACCGACGCCATCTTCGCTGGCAGAGAGATACCGGTTTCGGCAAAAACGGCAGGGCTCAGATGAGGATGTCGCAGCTTTTGTTGCGGAGTTGAAGAAACTTTCGCGGAATTGTAAATTCAACGCCACCTTGAACGACAATTTACGCGACCAATTTATCTGTGGGCTCAAAAGTGACGTCATACGCCAACGGCTTTTCGCAGAGGATGACACGATTTCTTTCACGGACGCGGTAAAGCTAGCTTGTTCTTTGGAAGCAGCAGAGCGGGATTCCGCCGTGGTAGAGGGAGCGTCATCGGAAGCCAGTGGGGCTTGGTCGGTGCATGCGCTGGCGTCAGGGGGACGTCGTGCAGGTCGACGGGAGCGCAGGAGCGGGGGAGCGGGCCAGGCGGCGACCGAGGCCGCTAGGAGCAGTGCGCGAACGGGCGATGGCGGTCACACAGCGCGGCGCGCCGCGGCGGCTACGAGGCGCCCTGCGGGAGGCACTCGGGCGGAGTGTACGGCTTGCGGTGGTGCGAACCACCAGTACGGGAGCTGCCGGTAGTGCAACTTTGTGTGCAGCGAATGCCAGAATACGGGGCATTTGCGAAGAGTATGTCCGGAGCGGTATACGCGAATGCCTCAGAGGTTCGAAAGAGGAGGATTTCATTTCGGTGAGGCGGGCCACGACGACAGTGGAGAGGACGAGGACATGGTCATCGAGGATATGAATCTCTTGTCTTTAAATAACTACAAGGCAGTAAGTTTACCGATTCTCGTGGACAATATTATTATTAATATGGAGATAGACACGGGTACGGCGATTTCATGCATAAACAAAAAAATGTATGATTTAAAATTTAGTCATTTACCCTTGTGTAAGGATAATACTATTTTAAAATTTTACGATGGCTCGACTGTTAAACCGTTAGGTATTATTAAGCCAATAGTATGTTATGACAGCAAGAAAAAAATATTAGAATTATTTGTTATCGAGGGCGGCACAACGTCACTGATCGGGAGACAGTGGTTGGCCGAGTTGCAAATAGATGTACCCAGATTCTACTGTAATTTTATTAATAATGATTCTATACAGTTAGATGACGAAATGTATAAATTACTCGACAGATATAAGATTGTATTCGACTGTGGCCTGGGGCGGTATACGGGTGGCAAGGCGACCCCGTGTTTCACCGCGCTCGGCCGCTGCCGTATGCGCTGCGCGAGCGCGTCGACGCGGAGCTGGACGCGATGCTGCGCGCGGGCGTCATTGAACCTGTGGACTGTTCCGACTGGGCTTCTCCACTGGTGCCTGTTAACAAGGCGGACGGTACGTTGCGCATTTGTGCGGATTACAAGTCTACACTAAACCCGGTATTGCTGGTCGACCGCTACCCTCTTCCTAAGATTGAAGACGTGTTAGTAGGGTTAAACGGGGCAAAATACTTCAGTAAAATCGATTTGTCCCACGCATACAACCAAGTGGAGTTAGATGATTCAAAAAAATACACCGTCATCAACACGCATCGTGGGCTGTTTCGATATAATAGACTAGTTTACGGGTTGTCGTCCAGCGTAGGGATTTTCCAACGGATAATGACCAATTTACTGCAAGGTATACCACATGTACAAGGGTTCCTGGACGACGTAATAATAGGGGGTCGAAATAAAACTGAACACTTGCAGGCCCTCGAAGCAGTGTTGAAACGGTTGGAGTGTGGTCGTTGTTTCGAGGATGTAAAGCGAGCGTTAGTGAGTAGTGAGGTGCTGGCTCATTACGACCCGGATGCGCCGGTGATCTTGACGTGCGACGCGAGAGCGCGCGGCGTCGGCGGCGTGCTGGAGCAGCGCGGCGCGGGCGGCGAGCGGCCCGTCGCGTACGCATCGCGGACACTGACGGCCGCGGAGAAAAACTACTCACAGATACACCGCGAGGCGCTGGCGATTATATTCTGTGTTAGGAAGTTCCACCAATATCTTTACGGGCGAAAATTCATATTACGAACGGACCATAAACCCTTGGTGTCCATTTTCGGCCCTAACGCCGGTATACCTACGATGACTGCCAGCAGGATGCAACGTTGGGCTGTTATTTTATCCGCTTACGATTACAAAATAGAGTACATTAAAACCAACGATAATTGTGCAGACGGATTATCCCGTTTACCGGATAGCGCGGGCGAGACCGAGGGATCTAACGAGTCAATTCCGGAGCAGAGCTATTTACATTTCGCACAGGACGCCCTGTTGTTAGATTACAAACAGGTTAAAAGACTCACATTAAAGGATCCTATTCTGAGTAGGGTTCTGACTTATATTTGGGACGGTTGGCCGGAGTCGTGCGACATCACGGGTTTGCGACCTTATTTTAATAGAAAGGCGGAGTTGTATGAGGAGCTCGGTTGCATAATGTGGGGGCACAGGGTGGTAGTTCCGGAGGGTTGCCGAGAGAGAGTTTTAAAAATAATACACGAACCGCACATGGGCATCGTAAAGTCCAAGGCCCTGGCCCGCAGTTACGTGTGGTGGCCCGGAGTGGACGAGGCGGTGGAGCGCGAATGCCGCGAGTGCGCGACGTGCGCGGCGCACGCCGACGCGCCGCCCCGCGCTGTGCCGCGCCCCTGGCCCTGGCCGGGCCGCCCGTGGTCGCGGCTGCACTTGGACTTTATGGGGCCCATCGAGGGGAAAACGTACTTGGCACCACCAAGTACGTTTTCCCCTCGATGGGCCCGTAGACGCCATGTCAAAATGGATAGAGGTTTTCCATGTACCGAGTACGGCCGCGAGATACACTATCCCTAAGTTATGTGAGCTATGGAGTAGGTTCGGAATTCCCAGACAGATAGTTACGGATAATGGCCCTCCATTCACGAGTAGTGAGTTCGCTGCCTTCGTTGGGGGCGATGGAATCGAACATATTTTCACGGCACCGTACCACCCCGCTTCCAACGGGGCGGCAGAGAATGCGGTGAAAACTCTAAAAAGGGTAATTAAAAAGGCGTTATCAGAAAAAAGGAATATTGAGTTAGCACTAAACATTTTTTTACTACATTATCGTAACACCGAACACTGCTCGACTGGAGAGAGTCCAGCAGTTTTGTTAGTGGGGAGGCGATTAAGGACACGTTTGGATGCATTAAAGCCAGACCGAGAAACTAAAGTACGAGAGGCGCAACAGCGACAGGTTAACGCCGCAGGAGGGGTAGATAGGAGTGTGGAGGTCGGAGATGACGTTTGTTACCGTCAGTACCTAAAGGCAGACAAATGGTTACCGGGTTCTGTGGCTAGTGCATCAGGGGCTAATGATTTTAGTATCTTAGACAGCAGCGGTAATAACATTCACAGGCACGTCGATCAGTTACGCCGGAGGTCCCGCAGTTCGCTTGTAATCCCCACAAGGCAGTCGCGGGTAACCCCAGACCCAGAGTCGGGCCCAGAGTTGTCATCAGCCATAGAGGTTCAGTCGGGGCAGCCAGAAATCGCACAGTCGCGTGCGGAGGACCACGACGGGAAGGCTAGTATGGCACCGGCCATTTCCTCTCCGCCCGTAGTGGAACCGTCGTCGGATCGTGTTGACGAAGAATATACTACGCCGCCAGCCACGCCTGTACGGCCCCAAGGCCGTCCTATCCGCAAATGTAGAATAGCAAAAACATTAAATTATAAGGAGTAAAATACCGAATGTATTTGTACAATTATTTTAGAAACGGGGTTTATTATATTTTGTAATTATAGTCTTAGTGTGGAGGGATGTAGTATAGGTGCTTTGGTAGCTCATTATCATAATTATAAGTCAATTAGCGGGTAAGTCGACATCTTTATGTGAGCGCGTCCTCAGTCGGGAATAAACCATTGTGCCGATCAGCTGTGCGTGTTTTATTGTAACCGAGCCTAGTATTGGAACATTATATTATCTAATAACGAACTCCTTGTGAAAGTTAGAGCAGTACAGATACACTGTTTAGAGGTAAAATTGTTTATTAAAATAGCGCGGTAAAACGCGGCCTCCCGGAGGTTGCGGACAGATGCGCTATAAAATACCGCGGCCTGAGCAGTTTGAGTGACGAAAGTATTTTTTGTGATAATACTGAGAATTTTATTTCTTTTTTTTTATTTATATGTAAAATCTTGCATTCTTGGAATATAGTAGTATAGGGAGCAGTATTTTTTTTTTTAGTAGCTGTGATTATTTTTTATCTGTATTTATTTTCATTTTAGGAGAATGGCCAGGCTCCGATCGACCAGTACGGACCGATCGGATGTCGAAGAGAGTCCGACCCGGCCTTCTAATGTTGGTGGGAAGTCGAGGCGAAATTTGATAATGCGGTTAGGCAGGAGCTAACGCCCGTGGAGCCGATTGTGGAGAGGAGCCCGCCGCGGTAAATATTGTCTTAGTAAATGAACGCAAGGCTTTACACTGGATTTTGCGTGAATTTTAGTACATTTAATATATGTGATTTTTACAGGAGCCATGGACTGCCTGTGCTGGTCACACCCGGAGGGTCCATAAAGCCAAAGGGCCCAAAAATACCAATCTGCCAGACCCCTAGTGGCACGGTGCGACGAGTGATGCCTGAGCGCCCAATTTTGTAAGTACTTAGGTTTTTATGACAGATTATTTTCGTCCATGTTTTATTTAGACGGTTACTATAATAGATTTTTTTCTCTCACAATGAAACTTTAGAAGAGGTTGCGGAGGTGATGGACATGTCGGAGGAGGAAGAGGAAGAGGTTTTTGTAATTAACCCTAGACATTTACGTCGCTGGCTAAACCCAGTGGACCCCCCAGGGTTTCCCTCTCAGAAACACCAGCCTCTAAAGCAATTGTAGAGGATTCCTCTACAGAGGCTGACGTTGTCGTCGTTTCTGAAGTAGAGCCACGCCCCTCTACTTCAGGTGTGACGTCAATGTCCATGACTGCACCTAGACCTTTAGTTGACTATGGCAGTGAGTATGATGATGAGTTTGATGGTAGAATCACTGGCATAGTCAGTTCTGAGAGGGGAATCCCTAATGATGAAGAGCTGGATGAACCCACGCGTAACATAGTAAATGATATTGAAGTAGGTATGGACGATGCAGTAGATGAACTTCTTTCCACAGACAGACAGATTTCCAATGGACTGGGGGTTACGAATCGTTTAGGGGTGTTCCTGAAGAATTTTCAGGTCCTACTCCTGGACCGATTCGTGACTACGATTCGGCCTATTCTGCTTTTATCGACATTTGGGATGAAAGCATAATAGACCGAATCGTCCGGGAGACGAATCGATATGCGAAGCAGACCATCGATTCATTAGTAGCAAAGGGGGAACTAAAAATAAACTCTCGTCTTCGGCAGTGGACTGACACTGATAGGGACGAGATTTTGGTACTCTTTGGGGTGTATATGCTGATGGCTATTGATGCTCGGACATCACTACACGAATATTGGAAAGGTGGTGTGTTAGGAATGCCAGAGTTCAGATCGATCATTTCTTATAATAGGTACATTCTGCTGAATAAGTTCCTTCATTAGCACACATTTTTAATCTTAGTATCTCCACAGGGCATTTCCCAAAACAATGGAAACTATCAGTTGTCATACCCATACACAAAAATGGACCTAAATGTAATCCTGAAAATTACAGGCCAATTTCATTGTTAGGGGTATTTTCTAAAATACTTGAAAAAATTATAAACACCCGATTGGTTAAGTATTTAGATAAATATAATTTAATTACTAATAAACAATTTGGATTCAGAAAAGGGAAATCACCAGAAGATGCTGCAGAGACATTAGTCAATCTTGTCTCTAACTATGTTGATAATGGGAAAAAGTGTTTGGGTATTTTCCTAGACCTGGCCAAGGCATTTGATACGGTCTCGGTGCCTATTCTTCTGAGAAAACTAGAAAGCTTAGGAATACGTGGATTGCCTCTAAAATGGTTCCATAGCTACCTTACTGGGAGGCGACAGTATGTCAGGGTTGAAAATTGCAGCAGCGATGAACTCCCAGTTAGTTATGGTGTGCCTCAAGGGAGTGTACTGGGTCCAACTCTTTTTCTTGCTTATTTAAATGACATTGACAAAGCTGTGTCTCCGGACATAGACTTAATATGCTATGCAGATGACACTGTTGCAGTTTTTAACTCTGACACATGGGATGGCGTAGCTACCAGAGCGGAACTCGGCCTTTCTAGTATTAAGACATGGCTGGATAACAATCTTCTTCATCTTAATACGGTAAAAACCAAGTTCATATGTTTCCGTAAAACGAAAGTATCAGAACCTCATTTATTAAATGGTTTGAAAATTTACTCGAAATGCAATACACCCCTATGCTATTCCGACAGCATTGAACGAGTAAACAAAGTCAGATATTTAGGCATGGAAATTTATCAAGGGCTCACTTTCAGGGAACATATCTGTATAGTAGCTAATCGAACTCGTAAACTAATATACGTAATGAAACTACTGCGGAATTCAGCTGACAAATCAACTCTACAGCTGGTGTATTTTGCGTTATGCCAGTCTATCATAAACTATAAAAAAAAAAAAAAATATTTTATTTCAGACAACATAGCCCATATATTGTTAGTCACAGTTACTTATACTATGTTAGTAAACATTTTTTACATAATTTTTACAAAAATTCTACAATTAGCGAATTGCACCTCTCACGTGCAACTCGACAAACCGACTTAGAATGACTGAGTCCATTCTGTCCGCAAACACCTTCAGGATTGTGTTGGTACTCCCCCGCAGTCTGTGCACGACCGACGCAGTTTTCTTGCGCATTACTATGGCATTACAGTTTGGGGTGGGGCCGGATCCTCTATAATGATTGTCGCTGAAAGAGCGCAGCGTTCGGTATTGAAAGTTATGCTCAAAAAGCATTTCATGTATCCCACAGCAGCCCTATATGCAGAAGCTGAAGTACTCAATGTTCGTCAGCTATACATTCTCAGAAGCTGTCTAACTGTACATCAACGAATATGTACACTACCAAATTACGATAATCTTAAGAGTAAACGCGTATACAAAATTCCATGTCCGAAAACTAAGTCTCGGTTTGCGCAACGTCATCCAAAGTTCAGGCAGTCCTTCATATACAATAAAGTAATCAAAAGTTGTGATGTAAAAGAATGCACCACAAGAAAAGCTAGACACTTATTAACGAATTGGCTCCTTTCACTTTCATACGTAGAGACAGAAAACATTATAAAGATAGTAATATAATATTATAGTTAATTTTACGGTTATCTTCGACTGATCCGCGCACACAACCGCACAAACACACACTCACACACACAAACACACACATGCACACAAACAAGCACATACTCACAACACATATATTTAAATCCCTATTATGTCTGTTTAAATTTTTATCTTTTTCTTTTTTCTGTATACACTCATACAATATTTTAGTCTGTCGTCTCAAAATGCTTCGGAATTGTCAACGGATCCGGGTCTCCACGAGACAGGCATTTCCTAGTGTGGGGACCACAAGCACAACTGAATATCTTGTAATGATTGATTTGATAAATAAAGCATTATTGTATTGTATTGTATTGTATTTTGTACCGAATGATGGAACTGGTTTAGTAGAACCAGGGATTTCCACCAAGCTTCAAAAGCTTGCACCCATCTGTAGAGTTCACTATATTTGTTAATATTAACACTACACTATATCGGCTCGTTAACGCACACACCACGTCTGACCCGCACAGTGGTTGACACTCGACTGAACTCCCCTCCTACACTAGAGGGGGTTTTATGTCTTTCTCGCATCCCCACTCAGTGCCTGCGTAGTGTGCCCGCTTGAGACGATAAACTTGTCTACCCACAACTTTACTCAATTTACCAGTACACTACATCCCTTCCTTTTTTTGGAAAATTAAATTTTTAATTTAAATGTAAATTAATAATCGCTTCTCAAAATAACAAGTATGTAACTATCATAAAATTAATAATGTTCATTAACTGATCTTATTATACACTGTCCTTTATAAATCTCTTTCTTTTTTTTTTTTAAATTATAAGAATATTAATGTCAAAATAGACATTCATCGTAATTTAATTACCTAGTTAGAAATTTATGACTATCTACTTCATAATACCATTTCTGAAATAATATTTTTTCAAAATTCTTTACATAGAAGCATTTATTACATTTTATTAAACTAGGTATTTTATTATATATTCTCGGAGTATCAAAAGCACGTTTCATTACTCCTGCCTGTGTGGCTTAGTGGAGTGCCCCTGAATTGAGTTTCTACCAAACACCTGATCCCAGGGGATCTCAAGGATAAGGCTTGTATCGAGAGGGAGTGCTGGGTCACTCGAGAAGGATATATTGGCACACAAATTGGCATGCTCTTCAAAGGAAGTTAGAAACACTCTTAAGCATTTCGCCAGACATTCTAAATGTACCAGCTGTGGACAACTGCACTCATGGTTCACTCACAGATGCTTGCATTTAACGCAATAAATAATATCCTCCTGCCACAGCGGCCAATCTCCCACAAGACCAGCCATCGACGCGGGAATAGTTCACCCGCGCGTACACCAATATTATTCTTTCCCTCAAAGGCCAACCCTATCCGAGCAGCTTCCTATTCTGATCTTCCAACGGCCTAGGAACTAAAATCACAAGAGTATTGATCACAACTATTATAGATTCTGATAACACAAGCTAGTAAGGTTCGTATCACAGATTCGAACCCACCGCACTACATGAAATATCACCAGAGAACATTCCCGAGTAATAAGAAAGTACAGCGGCAACAATAAACAAGGCTCGTAATATCCATTGGTCGCATTGGATCTTTACAATAGATTCACTACCACTGCTCCCCGGATAATTAGCGATTATTATGATAGACTCAGTCGATTAAATAGGTAATATTGATAAAAATAACAATTGTATCCTCCACCGAAAAGTTCAAATAAGACCACCGTATTTCGACGTCAGTCAGCCACCCGTATCAATGACATCGCTAAGACGTCCATCCTACGAGGCACTGCCTCCCTGTGTGTGGATCTATAGAGGAATATACTCACATAGCTTTATTTGCTCGGTCAGTCTTAACAGAGTTGATGGACTAGTCAAATAAAGCCAAAACTAGGAAATAATTAGATCGTTATCATTTAATGTTGGGATCAAATTCAAATCTGCTTACGACAACTCTATCGCATCCTTATCAAGATTACCCACTGATCAGAAAAGAGCTGCCTAAGCCAACACGCCCTTGTAGTTAACTTCGATAAGAAGAACCCTTCCAACTACTCCGCGAGTCTTGCTGTCGAAAAACTTAGTATTGTTCTGAAAAATATTAAACTTCTATAAAATTTACAGAGCAGATTATTAGAACTTCTAGTCACACAAACTTTACGCCTTACAGTATCACCACGAGTTCCGAAAGAGGTTCAAGGAAACTGAAGGTTCATTAAAATGAAACCCGCTTTAAGATTTTAGGGATGCAACGACGCGCGACGTACCAAAAGGAGAATCCTCCGACCGAACGAGGTGTGATGCTCGGTCAGGGCCGAAGCCCTCCACAGTTGATGTCGGGATGTTGTATAAATTCTCAACGTTTGAGAAACTTCGCTTGCGAGATTCAGGATTCGGAAGTGTCACCATCTATCGCGTTGTATGTGATGCTGCTTGCTTTTCATCGCGTCACTGTACCACATGTGGTGCCATCTGGTTATGTTGAGTAGCCACATCACTCTTCCCGAAGACTGGAAGTCGATGAACGTCTTCATTTGCCAGCTCGTCCTTGCGTTCGTCGCTGTGCCAATACCAGTGGATGCAGTTCCAGTGAGTCGAAGCTGATGCTGCTACGTCTTCAGTGAGGCAGTGAGTATGGCTGACGGCTGCTAGGCGTACCGCTCTTCTTACAAGGACCGGCCGTAGTGCAGGTGTGTTGTGCCATGTTGTGGCCGAAGGTCGACCAGGCTTGCATCCGCAGCCGCAATGCGTTGGTCATCCGATGAGGCCGGGATACTGGCTGGCTTGTGACTCGCTGGTTGTTGCAGGAGAGAGCGATGGCGAAGCTGTGATGTTGTCCGATCCGAAGGCTGCATGTTCAGTGCGGGATTACCAGTTCAGCCTCATTCTGTGTAACTGCTCGTTGGTAACAAAATGTCCTGTGAGTGCACTTACTAGGTGCCTTATTTGTGATCCGTTTAGGTATAATAATTTAACCCCTCAGTCCACCCTTGTGCTAGAGAATATTTTGGAGTGGTTTAGGCCTGACGCTGCCCTCCATTCCTTCATGTGTTCGTTTCTAGCATATTCATAAAATGCTTGGCGATATATTCCATATGGAACCCCACAAATGGTTCGGGGCCAACCAAATGTCTAAGAGCTGGCCTTCGCTAGTCTATCTGCCTTCTCATTACCCTCGATGCCTTCGTGTCCAGGTACCCAGATAAGGCCGACATTGTTGTCTTCCCAAGTGGTTCAAGCCTGTAACACGTTCTTTGACTAGTTTAGAAGCAACTCTGAAGGAATTCAGAGGCTTCAGTACTGCCTGACTGTCGCTAAGAATGCAAATGGTTTTACCTTTGACATTTCTCCTTTGCATTTCTTTAATGCTGGCAATTATGGCATAGGTTTCCGCTTGGTATACCGATGAATGCCCCATGCCGTGACCGACACTATAGTCCTTGAACAACCTCTGCCCTACCAGGGTAACCATCAGATCAGGATCAGTAATACTTGACATTGCTACCTCCCGATTGGCCTCCACCATACATTTTATTGTACGGTATTTTGAACTCATTTGCGATTTTATGCAGGGTATATAAACCCTCATTCGCAATTTAATGCCCGTTCACAATCCAATGTGAACCACTTTCGTACGATATCTAAACTTAAATTGCGCAGGGGTGGCGCAATTTAATGCAAGTTTGTTAAACCCTCGCAATTTAATGCACGGTATTGAAACCCTCGCAATTTAATGCACGGTATTGAAACCCTCGCAATTTAATGCACGGTATTTATACCTTCGCAATTTAATGCAAGTATTGAAACCCTCGCAATTTAATGCGCGGTATTTGAACCATCGCAATTTAATGCACGGTATTCAAACACCCACTAGAAATTTGACACAGCCCAACAAATTGTAATTGAATGTCCTTAGCTAATTTTAATTTGTGTAAATAATACCATGTAGGTTAGGTACTGCAAATTAAATACTAGAACCAATATCACTCAGGTATTTTAAAACAACCCTTACATTACAGATCAAGATAACGTGTGCTAACCTTTTACTTTGGGGACTTGTTCTATTGGGACTAGTGACTTATAAGTAGTATTTCTCGTATAACAATTAGAGAGTGATCATTGAATTTATGTTTCATCTATACCCATTAATCATTCATATATGCAGTTACATTTTATTAGGTTCACCTCACAACCTTAAGCAAATTTTGTGGGAAAATCTAATCTGGGATATAATAGCCCCAGGGACATTCATTGTTAATATAATATGCAAGTATATAGAAATTTTATTTAGCGTTTACATTCGTGGTTTAGCTGCGCGTATCAGGACAGGTGCCATTTTTATGAACTTTAGAGACGTTGTGGACATACTCATAATAAAACCAACTACACGCCTTTGGGTCAGTCAATTATTAGCTATTCTATCTGTCTGGGAAAGCGCATCAAAACGCTTCTTTAAACTGCGGAAAGGGCACTACGATCTGTGGTGTATATATAATATTTCCTTTTTTTTTTAATTCTTTTCGGCTTCCTTTTCGGTATCAAGGTATTTTTATAAAGAAGCCCAGGTTCTAACAACTAAAGTTCTGATATTTTACAGAAAATATGTCTTTGAACCCGCATACTGTACGTACCTTTGCACGTAATTTGTTTTTGTTTTTTTAATTTTTTTTTTTTTTTACCAAGCTATTCTAAAGTATTAAGATATTTCTAAATCATCTGTCTGAAGCGAAAGATATTATGACAAAATGGTCGCCATCCTTTGACCTCGTTAAGATAGAGGAGACTACTTGAGAATCGAGATAATCATACTTCACTGTTTTTTTATTTTTTTTGTAGGTATGTTCACTTTTACATATAAAAATATAATTTCCAAAAGGTAATCTTTGGACCATGTCAAGATAGAGGCTACTTGAGAATTGAGATAATCGTTTGACTTCACACTTCTGTTTTTGTTTAATTATGTTCACTTTCACTTGAATATTATTTTTCCAAAAAGTGAAAAGATTTTAATTGTATGTAATTATATGATCAAATACTTATTTTGCCACTTTCAATTATTCAAAAATAGTTTATTATGATTAATTTTATTAACTTATCACGTAATAAAGTATTTCGTCCATGCCACTTATTTGTTTTTTAATTGCACTTTTATTTATCAACAATATAAAATTACTCACGGTTTTCACCTCGTCGCCATGTAGAGTTCACTATATTTGTTAATATTAACACTACACTATATCGGCTCGTTAACGCACACACCACGTCTGACCCGCACAGTGGTTGACACTCGACTGAACTCCCCTCCTACACTAGAGGGGGTTTTATGTCTTTCTCGCATCCCCACTCAGTGCCTGCGTAGTGTGCCCGCTTGAGACGATAAACTTGTATACCCACAACTTTACTCAATTTACCAGTACACTACACCATCCTTCAGCATCTCCAACACAAATTTTGTACCTTGTACAATATGGGGCGCGATATATCCATCGACGAGTCATTGACCTTATTCAAGGGCCGCTTGTCCTGGGTACAAGCAATAAGGTCAAAGGCTGCGCGATTTGGAATCAAATCATATGAGCTATGCGAATCCAGCACTGGCTATATGAGTAGATTCCAAATCTACACGGGTAAGAGCGACACATTTTCTAATACGGATATGTCTGTTGGTGTTGATTTAGGGGGTAAGACTACCAAAGTCGTCCTTGAACTCCTGCAGGACTTGACCATCGAGGTCAATTGCGTAACGATGGATAATTTTTACAATTCTCCAGCGTTAGCGCGACACCTTAAGAGTCAAGGCTTTTGACTGTTTGGGGACGCTGAGGGTATCTCGCCGGAATGTGCCTAATGACATAGCGAAGGTCCCGAAAAACGTGGCTAAAGGGACTATAGTAGCACGCCACAGTGGTGATGTTTCCATCGTTGCATGGAAAGATACTAAGGTGGTGACTATTATATCCACTTTCCACGATGCAGAGACTTTCGTTGGGTCGAAGGCCGGGAAGGCACTAGTCAAGCCCGTGTGTGTGAGAGATTATAACAATACTATGGGCGGGGTTGATCTCAAGGATCAAAAACTGTCCATGTATCTGATGGAAAGAAAGAGAGGTATGAAATGGTACCACAAAATGTACCACAAAATTATAAGTATCCAATTAACTCGAAACAGTAAGTACCGTGGGAAATTATAGCACAGAACAATAGACAGAAATACTAGTCATTTTAATGTTATTGAGTTATTGAGGTCCGATTCATTGGAGACAGGAATCAGCGGGCCATTGTCTCTCTTACGAAGAAATCCACGAGATACCCAGCAAAATTTAACATTAGCGTAGTCTCTGGCTAAGAAAAACAGTCTTTTCATTTTGGATGTCAGATTCTCGGAGATAAAAATACGATTTGGGGTACCAGTAATGTGCAGATATTCTGAAGTGAGCTTTGATGAGCCTTTGTTAAAGTCCCGAAACTTGCTGACGATGCATTCCTTCATTAAAGTACTGGTGAGGTCCACTATAATTGTCCTCTTCAGAGGGTCTTTAGATTTAAGACGAAAGATGTCCTTAATATCCTTTTTGTCTAAGTGAACGTTTAGCAACTTGCAGATATTTATACATATATCCAAAAGAGTAGTCTTATTTTCAGATGCGTTTACTGGGATACCTCTTATTTCAATGGAAGCGGACCTAGATCCACGCTCGAAGTTTTCTAATTTTTCTTCCAAGGCAGTGACATATTGTAGGTCAGCTAGTATGTGCTAGGTGCTAGGTATCCGATTCCATCTTGCTTACTTTAGACTGGAGCGAATCAAACTTGTGGGATTAGAAATCAATTGATGACCGGATGTCTTCAATAGCAGCGCACAGTTTATTGGAACTATTTTCTTGATCTTCTCTGAATTGTTTAAACATAAGTCTCATTTCAGCCATAAAACTGTTTAAATTATCGTCTGGATTCCTTGAAGAATTCGCTTTGCGTAAGGTAACATTTGCATTGTCACACGGTACACTTGATTCGGTCGAACATTGCTGGGATTGCACAGGCGTCGGTGGCGTGCGTTTAAGCGGCATAATAAATAAGTAACCGAAGTAAATATTTAGATTATGTACACCGGAACAATGCAACGCGATGCATTTATTTGTTTGTTTGATGGTAGCAGGTACGTTGAAACACAGTAAGTAATACGATTTACTCGAACATAGGGGTCCAGTTAAATTGGTGGCTATCGACGATTGCGAACAAATATGCCTTCCGTCCAGTCCAAGTAGATCTATGAATGAATTTGCGATTCAAAATGTCTGCCGCACGAAAAACAATACAACGCACAAGATTTGGATTCCTTTGCACAATAATTGAGCACTTTTTTAGTATGTACTATATTAACTGAAACTAGTTGGTACTATAAATTAATTTAAAGTGTACTTTAGTTTCGGTATCAAACCTTTAAAACAATAAAACAATGGGACACACCGAAAACACGTCCGACCACGACAACATGCGGGGCGGGGTGGGAATATGGATTTAAGTTCATATAATAATAATAATATAAACTTGTATGACTCTAAAATATCATGTGTCAACCTGGTACATCAAAATATACAAGGTATGTAAGGTAAAGATTAGAAAATTGAATTGTTCATGAACAGTCAAAATATAGACATCTTTTGTGTTACAGAACATTGGTTAAAGAGTGATCAGTTCATGTTCAACTTTAACAACCACCAGGTTACTTTACTAGCTCGTTCAGCAGACCAAATATGATACGTGGATGCTCTTTAATTATTACTAGTAAAAATATTAAATGTAAAGAACGTTTAGACCTTGTATGCTATTCTGTTGAACGAGTTATAGAGATAGCTTGTATTGAGTCACAGCAGTTTTTAGTTTTGATCGTATACAGGCCCCCTTGTTCTCTTTATGAGGAATTTGAAAGAATTTTAGAGAATGTTTTGCACAAAACAGCATCTACAAATAAAACTATTATTGTCGGTAGAGACTTCAACATAAATTTACTGGATAATAGCAATGTAACTAGAAAATTTATGACATTATTGAAATCGATTAACTTGTACAACATTTTCATTGAACCCACTAGGATTACATCTACTAGTGCAACTTGCATTGACAATTGCATTGCTTTTTTTAAGATTTACTTCACTTTCTTTTTTATTCCATCTTTTTCTATATCTTCGATATCTTCTATGATTTCGCTTCATTACCTTTTTAACTTTTAATCCTTATAACTGACAAACTGGCACCCATCAAAACAATGTTGTATATTCGTAATGATGCCATTGTATATACTTGTTGATTTAAAAAGAGTGGCCTTGAGTTTGTTTGCCCTTTCTTCTCAAAAGGCTCAACCCCTTGAAAACGGGCGGTTGTGGATCAGCACAGACACATAATAGAATAGAATTTCTATTCTATTATGTGTTTCTATAAAGAGTATTCTTACTCTTTATTTGCACACCAAAGTAAAACATACCGTAAATGCATACAACATGAGACAGGTTTAAATTTCAATTCACAGTATAAAGTGTAATTCTTAAATAATTATGGTTTGAAATTTTACTAGAACATGAGTCTCTATCTAAGGTAATAGGAGCATATTGCAATATTGAGCCAATCAATGTAGTTTTTTTTATATATATTTATTTCGTCTTGTCTCAATTTACCTGCAACATGCGGTAAACATAAGACACCTTATAAAAGTCATGGTTTCCCATGTAGAATTTCAATGTTTGTTAATTAAGACGTTAAAAAATAACAAAATATTGAATTTGCGCAAATTAAAACATTAATAAATCAGTTATAACTAGAGGTATTAAATAAAACAAAATATTATCTCCAAATCTTACCAGATCTTTTACTAGTTCTTCAAAAATCAAATATGTCGACGTTCAAACTGATTCAAGCGACATTACACCACAAGAAGAGGAATCAGTAATTTCGAAACGCATAAGACGCCCGCCTGAGCGTTACGGGTACACCAATATATGTGCAGGTGAGCGCAAGTACTTCAGCGATCCAGTCAGTGTCAAGGAGGCGCTGAGCAGACCTGACAAGGACAAGTGGATCGAGGCCATGAAGGATGAGTTGCAAGCGTTTGAGGAAAATGAAGCTTGGGTACCGGTGAGTGAGATTCCTTCAAATAAGTCACTTGTTCAGTGTAAGTGGGTCTTTAAAGTGAAGACCGAAAGTGATAATAGTGTACGTTATAGAGCGCGTCTAGTGGCGAAAGGCTTTACGCAAAAGCCTGGTATAGACTATGACGAGACTTTTTCGCCAGTTGTTAGACATTCGACACTTAGGTTACTATTTGCTCTATCTGTACAGTTAGGTTTAGATATTACGCATTTAGACGTTAAGACAGCTTTTTTAAATGGATTTCTTAAAGAAGAAATTTATATGGCTCAACCAAATATTTTTGCGGATGATAAGTTAGGACAGAAGTTTCTTAAGTTAAACCGCGCCATTTACGGTTTAAGCAGTCATCCAGGTCGTGGTATGAGCGAGTAGACAAATGTTTGCTCGAACAAGGTTTTAAGAGAAGTCATTTAGAACCTTGTGTATTCACCAAGTTAAATGATAATGTTAAAATAATTATTGCTCTATATGTCGATGACTTTTTCGTATACTCAAATAGTAAAGTCGAGACTGATAAGTTGATCTCTGTGTTGAGCTCTAAATTCAAAATTAAGAATTTAGGGGAACTAACGCAATGTTTGGGTATGAGGGTGAAGATTAATAAAAAGGATCATTCAATTTCCCTCGACAAAGAGCAATACATTGATCATTTACTAGAGAAATTTAACATGGTGGATTGTAAAATTGCCCATACACCAATGGAATGTAAATTAGATATTAGTAAAGGCGAGATATGTGATACGAGAGTTCCATATCAACAGTTGATAGGTAGCCTGATGTATCTGTCAGTGCTGACCAGGCCTGATATATCTTTTAGTGTAAGTTTTTTGAGTCAGTTTAATAATTGTTATACTAGTTTACATTGGTTGTATGCAAAACGCGTTTTACGTTATTTAAAGAAAACTAAATGTCATTCTTTAAAGTATGTTAAGGGCAATCATCTTCTTGAGGGTTACGTAGATGCGGATTGGGCCAGTAACTCAATTGACCGTAAGTCCTATACCGGATATTGTTTTGTAATGTCTGGTGCTGCCGTCTCGTAGGAGAGCAGAAAACAGAGGACTGTAGCCTTATCAACCATGGAGGCAGAGTATATGGCAATCGCAGAGGCGAGTAAAGAAGCTATTTATTTAAGAAGCTTAGTTTTTCAATTAACTAGTAAATTGTATACTATAACTTTACATAATGATAACCAAAGCGCACAAAAGTTTGTGGCCAATGATACTTTTCACAGGAAAAGTAAGCATATTGATATTAGATATCATTTTGTTAAAGATGCAGTGGTTGATAAGATTGTGAGTCTTAAGTATTTGCCCACATCAGATATGCCAGCTGATGTTTTAACTAAAAGTCTTAGTTTTGTTAATCACAATCGTTGTATTAAGATTTTAGGTGTAACAGAGAAATGTTATTTCGCTGGTGTTTGATGTAGTGGGGGTGTTGCAAAGAGGTAACATCAAACTATTTTATATACTGGCTGAACTGTATTGGCTGTTGCCATGGTGTCGTATAGTCATTGTATTGTAAATTATTGCAAATAAATTACTGGGTGCTTTCACTTAAATGAAGTATTTTCTTTTGTAGAAAATAGGAATTATAATAGATTTTAATGTCTCCTGCGTAACTCCAGCTCTTTGGCGTTTAATATTTTCTGAGAGCCTTACAGATAAAGTGCTTTTATGGCGCCGTAGAAAACCTTCCAGCCAATATCGTCCCGGTAAGTTACCTTTGAAACGTGTCTCATTTAGACCTAGCCTATCTAGATGTGATTTCACGAGTAAAGATAGGTCTAAACCTGATAGTGGATATCCCCAAGCAGCAGCTGTAATGATTGATTGCACAAAGACTTCCTCCAGAGCTTCACTGAAAACTTTAGGACGGCCGACTTTGTTTAATTGTAGCCTTCGGTGTTTTCTATTTAAAGTTGCTCGAGGTATTTTAAATTTTTCTTCCGCTTCCCTCAAAGTCATGCCAGTGTCAACTGCTGCCATAGCAGCTTTCAAAGTGTCCTCACTATAATAACTTAAATTAGACTACTTAAATTAATAGATTTCTTTAATAGATTCATTGCTAAATATTTGACAAGACAGCGAATGTTGTTGTTGTGTGTGTTGATCTACAACTTTAGAGCCAGTACAAGAGACGATTTCAAACAATTGAAAAAAAAAAGTTATTTTGAGTTTGAGTTATGTTACTTTTTATGTTATAATGTAGGTATTTCTTAAATCAAATTATGAAATCATTCTGTTTTGACACGAAACGGCACCTGCCCCACTGAAGAACTCTGGCGTATTTATCTCGAAGCTCCCTTGCTGTACGTGCTGCATTGTTGGTGTTATGATCAGTGATAGTTGGGAGCTAACGGCATCAGGGAGAATGTGGACTCGCACTGTTCAAAATAGAGAAAAGTGGAGAGAAATGGAGAAGGCCTACGTCCTGAATTGGACGATCCCATAATCATTACTGTATGTTTATATTTTATTTGGAATTGATTGTAAGTTTTAAAGGGAATAAAGGCTATTTTTATTTTATTTATTTATAATGTACTGCTGCGCCCCACTATTCCATTTGCGCAGCAGCAAAAAAAACCGGCGGCACATTAAGTAGGCAGCAAAGGCTGCTCTACTAAAAAACTAAGGGCTCAGTTAAGGCCATTCCAACGCCGAAATAGACGTACCAGGTGGAGGAAATGGTAATTGTCGATAGCCCTTAGTCGTCCTCACAGAATTCTGCAAGGTAACCTCAAACACTTTCCGACGCACAAGAACTTTTGTTGCAGTCCATGGCGGAGTGGTTGATTGATGTCACAGACGCCCTTCGGGATGCGTAAATTGTTCAGCCATTGGTCGTTCAGAAAGTATGGGTCGACACAGAGGCGCAGGGGTCCGGGATGCATTAACAATTGTATGCAACTCCGCCATGCCACGCACTGGGCATATACCCAGGAAGGAGGCGGAGATCGCAGACTTGCGTCGGTCCTGAGCGCAGCGGATCATGGCAGTCAGGGTGATACGCGGATACATATCGTGTGATCGTAGATGTGTTTCAAAGGTTGTATTTTTATAATTTAAGCATATGAAATTGCACTTTCCTACAATCTCTTTTATTGGCGCTACATAGTTGACAATGGATTCATGATGCTGTTGGGTTCTTTGACCGAACTTTTGTTGTTGTGCCACTACGCCAGGTTCTGGTGTAATGTGGTTTTTCAGAATCTTTATAAATTCTTCATATGTTTTTGTTTCTGGGTTTTTAGCAGTCAAGTTTTCTAAAATTTGGTAGTGTTTTGGGCCGATACAGTTTGTAGAATTGAATTGAAAGAAAATTTGTAGTTTCATTGTAGCGTCATTTACGCCTTTTAAGGTATTATAATTTTGTAATCTTTGTATCTAACTGTCGGTCGAGACTCGCTTATTTCGTCGTATTGTTGAATATTTAAACCGCTTACTGGTAGTGAATCCTTTTTTATTAAACAATGCTGTTTGAAAGTTTGTTTGTTGTTCTTGCATTTGATACATAATTTCTAACATTTGCGCTAGCACTTTTGATAGATCGAATAGGACAACGAACGAATTTTGTGTAGCGGGCTATCAACACAGGTAACATGAGGCCCCAGGACATCCAGAATTAGGGTTAAATGGAACACATTTTTTGATTTTGGTAAGTAGGTACGCGTGGAGGTTATCACGATCGTACGCGTGAAAACGTTCTGTTCATTGTCGCCCAATTGTTATGTTTATACGCAATAAAGTCACTAATATTCGATCACTAGTTTTATTTTCAATCATTTAATTATTAGATTACAAGGTTCCGAATTTTTGCATTATATTTTTCATAGAGTGCAAATAATAATAATAATAATAATATATCAAATCAAAGAGAATCAATCCACTACTCTTGTCATCGATACAAAATTACTAATTAAGTGCACACAAGCTATTAATAAATAATGATTTAACTAAAAAAAGTTCTTAGTTGTTAAGTATTTACCATCTGATAGCTTTAAGTTTAAATATATATATATATATATATATATATATATATACGCAGAAAACAATCCCAGCAAACATTGATAAACCTACAACAACAGAAGTTTCAATAAATCAAGAATTCACAGAAAATGCTATATAGATAGATAGACAATTCTTTATTGCGCACAAACAAACAGATACAAAAAGAATAAGACACAAATTAATAAAAAATGCAACAATGGGCGGCCTTATCGCTAAAAGCGATCTATTCCAGGCAACCTTTCGATGGAGAGGAAAATAAAGAAGTTACAAAGAGCAGAGGGACCACAAGAAGAAAAGAGGAAGGGAAGGAAACGGAAACGGAATGAAGAAAGTGTTAGTATATGTACAATATAAACACAATTCAATATTGTCTCTGTTAGGGATTGACAATTATATTGTGTTTTTGACGTTTGACGTGCTGTCACAACTCTCTCTCTCTCTCTCTCTCTCTCTACCAATTTTGCTGTAATGGTGTACGCGCTTCTTAAATTCATAAATTCTAATTAAATAAATATCCTTGTTAATCAGTCCTGTCTTTCAATTTGTCGCTCATAACCCGTCAGAAAGCTGGAAACAGAATAAAGCTAAAAATCTAAGAAATGCTGGTAAACAATACATTAATAAAAAAAATAAAACAATCAAACAACGTTCTGTTCAATCACCCCGTGGTGTTAAATGTGGGCTTAAATGCTGTGAAAAGATAACTGCAGATCAAAGAAAAACCATTTTTGATGTGTATTGGAATCTCGGCCAGGTTGATGCTCAAAGATCGTTTATTATATCTTGTATGACCGATGTAACCCCAAGATATAAATACACAAATTCTCTTAATCCAAGAAATTGCAATCAAGCATTCCTTTTCTCAGTGGAAGGGCAATCGGTAGGTACGTGTCCGTATTTTTTTTTATAAAAAATCTTAGATATGATCGTGTTATACGTACGGTCAAAGGCAAGATAGATGAACATGGAATTCTAGCACGAGATCTGAGAGGACAGCACATCAACCATAATATAAGAGTTGATGAACAACTACTAACCGATATTAAATAGTTCATAGATGCGATACCAAAATTGAATCCCATTACATTAGGCAATATTTATACGATGCTCAGCGACCTCAGTAGCGTTTCCCAACAGGAGGGTCTTAAAATAAACATGGACAAGACGAAGATCATGTCTAATGTCCATGCTGCACCCGTACCGATAGTTGTTGAGAACGATACACTCGAAGTTGTTGACCACTGACCACGTATACCTAGAACTAACTTACTAGTTAGGTCGGTCCAAGTTAGACAAAGAGTTACCGCCGCCGCGCCCGCCATAGGCCCAAGTCACCGCGCGTGTGTCAGTGTGGACGCACACGAAGAGATAAAACTGCACATGTCGAATGTTAGTATCCTGCTCGTAATAGTTTGTGTGCTATTGGGACTTGTAATAACCAATTTTGTGTGGAAACAATACAAAAAATGCCACAGCTCTTGGATCAACGATATGATCATACAAAGCAATTTAGGACGTTCGTTTAGCCGCACCAGAGCTAATCGAGAAGAAGCACGATAAAATTTATTTTTTTAAACTTTATTTAAAGAGTTTATTCGCTTATATATATGACACTCTGTAACAAAAAACAAGCAGTAACTTCTAAAAACAATAGGGAAGTAATCAAACAATAATTAAGCAGTGAGCTTGCGGGCTGGTTCGGGTGCTGTCCGTGAGGTGTTATAAATAAAATTCGGATATCCACAAGAATTGCGTATATTCCAGTCACAAGGTGCAGAGCAAAGAGAGCGATATTGCCACAGTAAATAAATTAACAATGTATATTTTGTGTTGCTACGCAACATGCTGCGGCCTGAGAAACTTAAGTTGTACTGGTTGTATATAAATCAATGGCATTTAAATTGGTAAGTATATAACTAAGTTTATACAATCAAAACATAAGTATTTGTTTATGCAATTAAATATAAATACATATTAAACTAAAATTGTTTTCTTTTATGAAACTTAAACATAACTCTTAATCCTAAGATTAGGTAAGTACATAAGTATTTTAAACATTATCACTTATAGGTAATATACAAACTTTATGTATAGCACGAACATGAGTTTTATTGTTAGGTTTTTTCACCTCTACAGACCTTACTTTTCCATCATGTCCAGGGAAAACCTTAGTGACTCTAGGCCAGTGCATGGGAGGAATATTGTCCTCTTTTAAAATTACAAGAGTACCTATTTTAATATTACTATAATCAGTTTTCCACTTAGGTCTATTTTGTAGAACATTTAAATAGTACTTATGCCATGTTTTCCAAAAGGTTTGTTTTACATTAGTACACAAATTCCAAAACTTAAGCCTATTTTTTGGTACATCAGAAACATCATGTTCTGGGTACATAGTTAAAGAACTACCTATTATAAAATGACCAGGCGTTAAATAACAATAATCATCTGGGTCTGATGACAATGGTAAGAGAGGCCTTGAATTAAGAACCCCTTCAATTTCAACAATAATAGAATTTAATTCCTCATATATTAGTTCAGTTTTCTGTAAAACCCTTTTTAGGTGATATTTGGTGCTTTTAACTGCAGCCTCCCAGAGTCCACCGAATGTAGGAGAATAGCTTGGTATGAAATGGAAAGTGATGCCTCTCTGTTTGGCAAAACTTTGTACATTTTCTCGGTGAGTCTGACAAGACTGCAGCTTATAAAGCTCAGCTAGCTGGGTCCTTGCACATTTAAATGTACTAGCATTGTCGCAGTGGATTTCTACGGGCAAGCCTCTCCTGGCGATTAGCCTTCTAAGGCACGCCAGGAAGGTATTGGTGGTCAAGTCTGAGGCCAGTTCCAAATTAACCGCCTTAGTTGTGAAGCAGACGAAGACACAAATATAGCCTTTACCTATAACGGATCGCCTGACGCGCGAGAGCTTAACATCTATCGGCCCGGCGAAGTCCACTCCGACTTTCTCAAAGGGCCGGCTGGTGCTCGTAACGCGCCCAGCTGGCAAGGAACCCATCAGCTGTTTAGCCGCGGTGGCCTTTTGTCTGAAACATGTAATACATTTATGAGTTATTTTCTTAACCTCTAACAACTCTGAATATTTGAATATTTATGTAAGCGCTTAAACACATATTCAAGCGAATTGGAACTCTGACACACCAGGTTGCTGGAGAATGCTGAGCAAGATTTCACCTCAGGTACTTCAGAAGGTAAGTCCGTATTGCAGCAAGCGAAATCGTACTCACTGTTTTGTAGATATTGCGGACCGTACCACTATAAATCGCAGCTGGCTAAATCACCTGGCTTGACACCTCGGCTTAGAAGATCAGCTGGGTTGTCAGCTGTGTTGACATACAGCCAATGCCAACTGGCTGTGTGTTCATGAATTACCTTAACTCTGTTTGCAACATAAGGTTTCAGTTTTGCAAGCAAGAGTGCAGCATTCAACTCAAGCCTAGGCACCGTCATGCCTTTCTTTTGTATAGGATTGATTCTAGACTTGGAACAGAGTAGGTATACATTAATAGCACCAGACACGCTGGTGAGCCTAAGGTAAACACAGCATCCATATGCTGTTGTGCTAGATGCATCAGCAAACCCAATCAACTCTGCCCTGTCAATATCTGAAATATCAATATTTCTATCTAAAATAATTGGTTTCATATTATTTATGTCACCTGTGAATTGCAACCATTCTTGCTGCACCTCAGGCAGGGGACTGTCATTCCAGTCTGTATTTTGCAACCACAGTTTTTGCATTATAGCTTTAGCAGTGACTATGATAGGACTTACGAAACCCATTGGGTCGTAGAATCTACCTATGTAACTTAAAATACTTCTTTTTGTAATTTTATCTGAATCAAATGGCTGTGGAGATGATATTATAAATTCAAAGATTCAAAATTTTTATTTCAAATAGGCTTAACGCTAGCACTTTTGAACGGTCAATTTTTTAAAAGCTACCACCGGATCACAACGCGGCCTCAACTGAGAAGATCCGGCAAGAAACTCAGCGGACTTGTCATTTTTTCACATTTTTTTTTAAACAAAGTTTGTCTTTTTTACAATTAAATCAGCACCAGCGACAGTGTGTCCTGCCGTTCAAAATATCAAATAAAAATAAAAAATACGACGAAAATACAACAAACAAAACTAAAATGCCAAAGGGATAGTAGTCGGACCAGTCCCCCCAAGCAGCACCCGCGCACGAGTTGACTCGAGCAGCAGCCATCACTCCCCTCAACCATATTGGAGGGAAGGGGGTGACCCGCCACACGAAGCCGCCACAAGCAAAGACTTTTCGATGGCGAGCATGACCGATCCAAAATCACAGTGGCTCACGTTTAACATTTACCTTCTGCTGTTAAGCAGTGCCTCGTCAGGCAAGACACAAAGCACTTTAACATATTAAATTTTATCACAAGTCGTCTAAGTTAGATACACACCAAGAATAATTTACAAGCTCAAGTGAATTGCCTTCAGAACGTAAATAAAGCAACAATCAATTTTGCTGCTAGACTATAAAAGAAAATAATAAAATAAAAAAAGGACAAAAGGACAGCGGCCGGACCAGTCCCCCCAAGCAGCACCCGCGCACGAGTTGACTTGAGCAGCAGCCATCACTCCCCTCAACCATATTAGAGGGAAGGGGGTGACCCGCCACACAAAGCCGCCACAAGCAGAGACTTTTCGATGGCGAGCATGACCGAACCAAAATCCCAGTAGCCTTGCGACTTGAAATAAAAGACAAAATATATAAAAAAATACATAAGACATCATCCAGCAGAACACTTTTCACTTTGACATTTGCTGTATTCAGTCTTAAAATTAGTATTCTAAAACTATTTGAGCAGTTCATTCCCAGGCTGTTTTGTCTTCCAAGTAATCGGAAATTTTGTAGTAGCCTTTTTTTGTAAGTTTAGATTTAACTGTGCATTTGAATTTATTTATAGGCAGATCTCTGATACCATTGGGAAGCTTATTATAGAAGCGTATACACTGTCCCACAAAAGATTTACTTACTCTGTAGAGACGAGTAACATGTAAACTAAGGTCATATTTACCACGTGTATTAACCGAGTGAATATCACTTCTCTTTTTAAAGTTATTAATATTTTTCTTTACATACATTAAATTTTCAAAATATACTGTGACACCACTGTCAAAATATTTATCTCCTTAAACTTTTCTCTAAGCGAATCTCTAGGAGCCAGATTGTAGATAGCTCTTACGGCTCTTTTTTGGAGCACAAAAATAGCGTTGAGATCTGCGGCATTACCCCACAGGAGTATTCCATATGACATAATACTGTGGAAGTAACTAAAGTAAACTATCCTAGCAGTATCAACGTCAGTTAAAAGTCTAATTTTCTTAACTGCATACGCCGCTGAACTAAGCCTGCCGGACAGTTTTTTAATATGTGGGCCCCATTGCAGCTTCTTATCTATGGTGATTCCTAAAAATACAGTTGACTCAACAGGATCTATCCCAGATCCATTTAATTCCACATTGGTTCTCTCCTGTCTTACATTAGGGGTGGAAAATTTAATCAATTTAGTTTTTGATTCATTTAGGCAAAGATTGTTAGTGCTAAACCAATGAACCACTTTACCTAACTTTAACCAATGAACCAATTGATCATGTTTTACATTGATAGTTAAGCCTAATGCTTTAATATTAAAATTATTATCTTTTTGTAAATTTATACTATCAAATTGTTGATCACCTGATGATATGCCGCTAGGTGGCGCATAGAAGACAATTGTCACCGTACTGTCCGTATTAATTAAATCTTAAAAAATAAGGAACGTTGAAATTAGTAAGAATTATAACAGTTTGTGATAGTCGAGACGTAGCGCAATCTGTACGCCGGTGAGTTCCGAAACTGGTTGGGTCGATGGTTCGCACCCCGGTAACTGCATCTGATTTTGTGGATTGTGAAGTAACAAAGAAGCAAACTTATTCTGATAAACTAAATCCTCTTCCAAACAGTTGTATAGTGACATAAAGTTTGAACCGCATAAAATTATCACATTTCAAAATTTAATAGACATTGCTTCCATCTACACTTAAAATGTCTGGTACTGAATATCAGATTCATCTGATATATCAACTGACGCTGGAAAGGTGTGTTCAAACCTTTCTCGTAAAAAACGGAAGCAACCAGAGATTGATACAACATTCGTCGCTTTCTCTAACGAGATGAAACAGTGTATTCTGCGATTGCGATTGAAACTAGTTTCTCGCAATTTACCAATAGCATCAAACACGACTTTGAAAGCCTTAATAAAACAAGGTCTGAGATAAAAAACAAGCTTCAGGCATCACGTTCTGAACATACGGAAATTAAAAAACATAACCAAGACATTGACAACAAACAAAAGAACCTAACTAGTGAGATAACAGCAATACAGACCTCACTGACTACGACGATGGATGATGTCACTCAGCTTACCAACCGTGTCGGAGGGCTTGAAGTGGCACGTAAACACGACTCCAGCTCCACCAGTGCAATCGCCTTGCTCGAGAACAAAGTCGAGGTATTAGAGCAGCAAGCGCGAGCGTGTAATCTCGAGATTTGCAATGTCCCGGAGAAGCGAAGCGAAAATTTACTAGCATTGTTGGAATCTATCAGCAATAACATCAAATATTCCATACTGCCGAAGGATGTTGTATCTATTCACAGAGTTCCACATGCACAATCCAACAGCACCAAACCTAAGAATATTATAGTCAAGTTTACTACCCGGATCATACGTGACAATGTATTAAGCGCATCGCGTCTACATAAGGGCTTCAAATCAGATCACCTGGGTATACAAGGAAATTCTTTTAATATATACCTTAACGAACACTTAACGTTAAATACTAAGAAATTATTTCGAGAGGCTCGGGAGAGGGCTAAGAAATGTAACTATAAATATACCTGGGTCAGACATGCAACAATTCTGGTTAGGGAATCTGATACGTCCCCCGCGTATGCTATTCGTAACTCCGATGATTTGTATAATAAAATCAAAAGTCAACTTGATGTCACAAAACAATAGTCTAAGTCAACTTGTGTTTACTGTTTCAATTATTTTTTTACTTTGTGTCTTTCTGTTTTTGTATTTAGGCCTAACCCGGCTATGTTTTTCCTTTTTAAATTCAGTCGCTTATCATATTATTAATGTAATTAACATGTTATGGAATGTAAAAACTGCTGTTCGATTATATTTTTTCTGTCAATGTGTACTAAGCTTTTGTATAACTGCGTCTATAACTATCCTGTTTTATTACAGTTGTAGTATGTCTCATAATTTACTTTGGACAGTTTCGTTGAACACAATATTGTTATGATGTATTTATTTACAGTATCTTTGTATTTATGGCTAACATCAATGGTAATATCTCACTTTACTATCAAAATTGTAGAGGGATTCGTACGAAATTGCAATCATTATTTATTAATATCCTTTCAAATTGCTATGACATTATAATATTAACTGAGACGTGGTTAATCCCGGAAATTTCTGATAGTGAATTTATTGACAATAGGTACATCACATATAGATGTGATCGAGATCGCATAGCTACCCATAAACAAGATGGTGGTGGAGTACTGGTTGCAGTGCTAAAGGAATTTAATGCTTCTATTACTCATATGTCGCAATCTATATCGTTTAGTAATACAATTGAACATGTTTTAATAAAATTTCCTAGCTCGCAGCAGAATTCCTTTCATATTATATGCGCACTGTACATACCGCCCGGAATTAAAAGTGATACTTACACAGTTTTATTCGAATCCCTTAGTGACTTTTTAAGTCAGCTTAATATAGACAAATTTATTGTGGTTGGTGACTTCAATATCCCAAATTTGGACTGGTTTAACGGACATACTGACATGCAAGGACTTGGGTGCTCATCCTTATCAAATATAGCACTTACGATTTCTAACTTCTTATCTATCAACAACGCTTCACAGTTTAATACTATTAAAAATTCCAATAACAAAATGTTAGATTTAGTTATTTCGAATTCGGATTGCTGCATTGAACTAACTAGTGAACCTTTGTTACCCGTGGATGGTTATCATCCTCCTTTGCATATTAGTACAACGCTTAATATTTTAAGTTCCCCCATGAAGGTATGTCCGTTCTCCAAGTATTGTTTTCGTAAAGCAAACTATCAGGCTATAAACGAAGAACTTCGTATTATTGACTGGGTAAAAATTCTACACAATGTACCTGCCAATCAATCTGTAGCTATCTTCTATGACATTTTATATAAAATTATCAATAAAAATACACCTCAGGTCAGATGTAAGACTTCCACATACCCCTCTTGATTCACACCGGCCCTTATTCACATTCACAAGAATAAAACAAAGTATTGGTTAAAATGGAAGAATTATAGGAATATCTCTGATTACGAATTATTCTCTTTATTTAGAGCTAGATTTAAAAACGTGTGTGACACCGTATACAAGAATTACATTAAATCTGTAGAAGATAATATTTGTGTAAATTCAAAATACTTCTGGTCTTACGTATCTAACTTGAAACCGTCATCTAAAATACCTTCAAATATACACTATCGTGATAAATCTACTAGTAATCCTTCGGAAATTTGTAACATTTTTTCTGAATTCTTTGAATCTGTTTACGAGCTGTCTACACTGCAACCAGACAGTCGTTTTGATGAACTAGATTTCTCTAATGAATGTAAACCTATAGTAGATCTACACATAACTGAATCCGAAATTGTGAAACATTTAAAAATATTAGATTTATCAAAGGGTCCAGGTCCCGACAAGCTTCCACCCATTTTTCTAACTAAGACAGCAGATACAATCTGCAAGCCGCTTTATCTATTGTTCAATAAATGCTTCACGGAAGGAGTGTTTCCGGATGTTTGGAAGCAGGCTCATGTAACTCCCGTTCATAAGACTGGTTCTAAACATGACGTGGAAAATTACCGTCCCATTTCCATTTTGTCCACTCTGTCGAAGCTTTTCGAGAAACTTGTACACAGCCAACTATACCCGATTCTCCACAACCAAATCATACAGGAGCAACATGGTTTTGTTAAACGTAGGTCAACCACAACTAATTTAATGACATTTACTAATTTCTTATTTCAAAATATGGATAACCGTTTACAAACCGACGCTGTGTACACTGATTTTCGAAAAGCCTTTGACAAGGTGGACCACAAATTACTCCTAAAAAAATAGCATATAATGGGATTCGGGGTAACCTGCTTCGTTGGTTTGTTTCCTATGTCACAAACAGAACTCAAAAGGTAGTAAGTAATCAATGGATATACCTCGGATATTGTAACTGTCACATCGGGAGTCCCGCAGGGATCAATATTAGGACCATTTCTATTCAATTTATTTATTAATGACATTAATCAATGCTTTAAAAACACAAAATTCCTTTTATATGCAGATGACCTTAAATGCTATAAAACAGTATCTTCTTTATGTGATCGTGATCTATTTCAACAAGACTTAGATCGTCTGTCGGAATACTGTTCAGTTAATAAAATTCACCTAAACCTTAATAAATGTTGCTCAATAACATTCACCAAAAACGTCAAAACTTTTAATAATTTTTACTACCTCTGTAACACTCCATTAAATAAAGTTACTTCCCTGAAAGACCTTGGTGTTACTCTAGATTCAAAGCTACATTTTGATTTACATGTATCATCAATAGTTAACAAAGCATACAGCATTTACGGATTTGTTATGAGGAATTCTAGGAATTTTCGGCAAGCGTCGACGTTTCGATATTTATTCATGTCTTTAATACGACCACTCTTAGAATATGCAGCTGCTATATGGTGCCCTATCTATCAAAAATACATAGATTCAATTGAGACTGTCCAACGTAAATTCTTACGTACCGTACACTATAGGTATTTTCATTGTAATAAATCGTACGATGAACTTCTTAATTTATATAATCTTATACCTTTGGCTAGTAGACGATCAATTCTTGGTGCTAAATTCCTCTACAACTTATGTAATAATAGACTAGATTGCACGACACTTACCAACGAAATACTGTATGTAATCCCTAGAACTGTAAACCGTCGTGGAGCACGCTAATACAACTTGTTTGCAACAGTATCATGCCGTACCAATGCGGGTGTGCGTTCTCCACTGAGGCAGTTAGTAAATAATTAGAATGAAAAATATGAACATATTGACATATTCAACTTAAGTCCATCCGGATTCCAAAAAGCAGTTTTAGATGCGACGTATTAATAATAGCATTCCTTACTATTTCGTTTTTATATTATTCTCTTTTTTATAAAATTTTCTTACTATTATGTTTCCTTTTCGTTTGTTTAAATTTTATTAATAGCAAATAATGTGTATCTACCGCCACCGTTACAATGAATAATAGTACCTTGTGAATGGTGTTGTAGGTTGTACATTTAGTAATAAATCATTTAATGTATTTTGGTAATAACACAATGTACAATTGTTTGCCGTTCCGATTAAAATAAAATAAAAATATGCCAGACAAGACTTGCTCATTATTGGAAGACCACTTATGAGTTATGAAGCTACCTAATAGTAGTAAGTTGCGTAACTGGTCTCTTGCGGCTAGTGTCATGTTAATATCATTATTGGCATACAATATATCATCACAGTACACATTATTTTTTATAATTGATGCAGCTAGAGGAAATTGTGTTCCATTGCTATTTGTATCTAAGCAACGAGTGGCTAAATAAGTCGAACTTTTCAGTCCGTATGTCACTGTATCTAACCTTATGCACCTTATTGGCTCAGAAGGGTTGTCCCTCCATAATATATTTTGAAGAGAAGTATATTCTGGATTTATTAAAATATTGCGAAACATACGTTTTATATCCGCAGTAAATGTATACTTTCCTAACCTAAATAATAATATTATATCAAATAAATCTCTCTGAACTATTAGTCCATTAAGTTGTAAATCATTCAATGAAACTTTTTTGTTGGTTTTCATTGACCCATCATAAACTATCCTCAACCTAGTGCTTTTGCTATTCTCATTGATCACTGCGTGATGGGGGAGAAAATAAACTGGCTGATTATTTAATTCGTAAGAGTTAATATCTACACAATGACAATGCTTAAGTGCCAGATATTCATGTACAACTTTTTGATATTGCATGAATAATTCTGGATTAGAATGCAATTTCTTTTCTAAGTTTAAAAATCTCTGAAGTGCAAAATGAAATGATTCACCAAGGACATTATTTATATCAGAGAGAGGTAATTTCAAAGGTAATGCAACCTCAAATTGGTTGTCAGTTAACTTAACAGAGTTTTGAAATATTTCTTCACATTGTTCATGCTCTGAAGTGTGTTCTTTATAGACTTCTGGAACACTTTCGGTGGCCCAAAACTGAGATAGTGTGTCATTTAATCCTAACTCACATTTTAATACCACTGTGTTGCATGATGGGAGTGAAGAATATTTAGGCAGACTGCCTGCAACTATGCTACCAAAATAAGTGTTAATAATATAAAGTTGTGGGATACTAAGCTGCGAAGCAGACTGGCTCGTGCTGACATCCCTGCTGTCTGGCACCTGCGTCAGCCCCGTTGAAGCAGCAGCCGATGTCAGCTTGTAGCACGTCTGCTGGCTCGGTAGCAATGCCTGAAAGAAAACATCGGACGATATTAACAAATGAATATCACTTGGTTTATTAAATTGATTGTCGGCCAATGTTATATTTTCTGGTATATTTACATCAGATATACTAAATTCTTGCTGTGGCAGCTTGCATGTTATCTGAGTAACAACATGGCATGTTATTTGTGTTCTGAAAGGTGTATTTAGGGAGTATATTTCTAATGGTAAGCAGAATTTTGAATGGTTTTTTTGAATTGGAAATGCCAATTATGTTGGTCTCACTATGTTTAGGAGAAAAGCCTAGTAGTGAGACAAGCTTTTCGGTGACCAGGGAAACCTGTGAGCCACTGTCCAATATAGCTTTAACATGATAGTGTGTACCATCACGACCTATCAGTTTTACCCTTGCTGTATATGCAAGCTTTCTCTACGATAACAGCGCCAACATGCATATAGATAAACTATCTAAAATACAGAATCAGGCGTTAAGAATTATTGGAGGCTATATCAAAATCACGCCAATTCATGTGATGGAGTGTGAACTATGTATACCTCCCTTAACAATACGAAGATTTTATCTTGCTACCAAATATATGTTAAAAGCGTTGTCTTGATCAAATAATATAATAATCGACGTGTTAAATAATCTTTGTCAGCTTTTTACTATTAGATATTGGCAAAATAAAAAGAAACCACTTTTAGCAGCAGCATATAATCAAATTAAAGAAGAAAATATTAGTGATGATTATCCGTTAGAAATGTTTTCATTACATACATGGATCAATAATATTGAAACTTCCAATATTATTAAGACTAATTTAGATTGCATTGAAAACAGTAAGAAAAATTACTATAGTGAAGTTCTTAGATTCAATGTTTTAGAAGAAATAGATAGAAAATACGATGGGTGGTACACGGATGGTTCAAAAAATTGTAATGGTATAGGGGCAGCCTTTTACGATCCATATACTAAAAGGCAGGGTAGTTTTAAGATTAATAATAGTACTATATCGATTATGTCAGTGGAACTTACGGCGATATGTGAGGCGCTGAAGTACGTACAAGACATCAATGTTAGGCGAATCGTGATATTGACAGACAGTAAATCTGCCCTTCAGCATATAGCTCGATGCGCCTCTGGTATTAGAGGTGTACCGAAAGCTTATGCCATATTAAAGCTGATAGAAGCATTTAAAGCATCAAATAAAAAAATAATACCTACAGTGGGTGCCCTCACATATCGGCTTACTGGGAAACGAGGAGGTGGACACATTAGCACGAAAAGCTTGTCTGGACGGAATAGAAATTGAAGTAAAATCATATTATTCGGAGATCTTACCAAAATGTAAATTAAATTGTCACAGGATGTGGAAAGAGCATTTTGATAAAATATCTAAGGAAAAAGAGATCTGGTATAAAACAATGCAGTCTGAACCTCATCGCATCCCATGGTTTACCAAAATAGAACTGTGTAGGAAATATATAGTGTTTGCACATAGATTAAGATCTGGACACATGCCACTAAATAAGTTTGGCTATTTAATGAAAAAAGTAAATAGCCCCTAATTGTGAAACATGTGGAGTTGTAGAGGATGTATACCACTTATTAGTGGAGTGTGTCCGTCATAAAAGAGAGAGAGAGAACTTAATCATCGAATTAAATATTAATTGTTTGGATATTGGAGCTTTTCAAAGTATTATGGCTGAGCCAACTAGTCCTAATGCGCATAAAATTTACAAATATGTTTGTAGAATATGTAATGGTTAGGTTTTGTCTCTCTTTAGATTAGGCTATGATGGGGCTGGCATGATTGTAAACAATCAAAGTCTCGAAAAAATAAAGAGAAAAAAAAAAACCCTTGCTGTAGGCAAGAGGACATTATGATTTGCATTACTGGATAATGTAACGATGGGTACATGAGCAGGCTCGGGATTGTAGTGCAACAGTGTGTTGTGTGGTTTCTTGCACTCTACGTACCTAAAATTATACCTGCATTTTGATGCATGTACACCTAAACAAATTACACATATCTTATTACTGTTTACAAATTTTAAACGATCTGCTACTGGAAGCATTTTGAAATTTTTGCATGCAAACAATTTATGGTTCGACTTACAGTATGTGCATCCAGTGCTTGCCGTGTTGGTCAGTGCTGCCTTGCTATTATTACCTTGGTGGCAGCCACTGTGGTGGCCTTGCTCAGCATTCTCCATGGCCAGCGCACGCCTCTCAAGATACTTTCCAGATCTGGTGCGACCTTTGGGTCTCTGTCAAGCTGGTATTCTCTGGCTAGCTGGGAATCTAGTTTACGGGAAAGGATACAAAGTAAAATTAAGTCCCAGTGTTTAATCGCGGGCTCATGATTCCCTATTGCTGAAATTTCCTGCCTAACAGACGACACAAATTCCCTTATGTTACTGGAGTTTGCTTTGTGCAAGGCCTTAATATGTAAGATATTACCTATATGTTCGTTAATAATTTTATATTTGTTATCATACCGATCAGCAAGTAATTTTTTGGCTGATGTATAACTTTCACTTGTCATCGGCAGATTTTTAATTAAATCTAGTGGTTCACCACTTAAATATGAACGTAGGTAATATAATTTTTGTATTGAATCTAAGCTGGTATCATTATGGATTAAAGAGTTATACATATTTATAAAAGGTACATATTCAGTGTGTTTGCCATTAAAAGGTTTAATTGTAATAGGCGGCAAAGAAGTTTTCGCCGCGGATGGCGGACGAGGTTGCGACTGTGGGCCTGATAACTTATTGCTTGTAACCTTATTTATAATATTTAGTAGGTTTCCTCCACCTGTCCAACGTCTTCGGGATCCTTTGGATCAAGATTTAGGATATCTTTACAGTAGGTTTCGTATTCACTAAAGGCTGATTAGGCGCTCCTTTTTTGCCATTAAGATATCATAATTGGATTCGTGAATATTGGATTTTTCATCGACATACTTTAACAATCTGGTAATGGTACCTTTGATATAGCCACGCGACGCAATTTTCCTTTTCAGCTCGTCCTCCATCGCGATTGATAGAACTTATTACTAATAAATATCTAACAAATGATATAACCGCTAAATATGGCAAATACTTAATAATAAATTCAAACTCAAAAATCTTTATTTCAAATAGGCTTAACGCTAGCACTTTTGAATCATCATTTTTTTAAAGCTACCACCGGATCACAACGCGGCCTCAACTGAGAAGATCCGGCAAGAAACTCAGCGGGCTTGTCATTTTTTCACTTTTTTTTTAAACATTGTTTTGTTACAAATGAATCGACATTAGCGATGTTGTGTCCTGCCGTTCGAAACATAAAGCAAGGAAGAAAAGAAGAAAACAATAAATTACGACAAACTAAAAGGCCAAAGGGATAGAAGTCGGACCAGTCCCCCCAAGCAGCACCCGCGCACGAGTTGACTCGAGCAGCAGCCATCACTCCCCTCAACCATATTAGAGGGAAGGGGGTGACCCGCCACACGAAGCCGCCACAAGCAAAGACTTTTCGATGGCGAGCATGACCGAACCAAAATCACAGTGGCTCACATTTAACTTCTGCTGTTAAGTAGTACCTCGACAGGCAAGACACAAAACACTTTCACATAATCTTTATATTATCAATCAATTGACTTGTGAAACAGCCATCAGTAATCCACCAGATTAAGAGGTGTTACAAACTGTAAGCCTACGATTCTAAGCTTGCATGAGTTGAGCAGTTCAAGCCCACGCAGCTTTATCCTCTAGGTAATCCGAGATTTTGTAATAAGCCTTTTTCGATAACCGGCTTCTTATCAAAGGTTTAAATTTATTCAGTGGAAGAACTCGGATATCCTGTGGCAGTTTGTTATAGAAGCGTATACTTTGGCCCATAAACGATTTGCTTGTTCTGTGGAGACGTGTGGAATGTAAAACAAGATTGTGTGTGTTCCGGGTATTAACACTATGAATCGCACTGTACTTTTAAAAGATACAATATTTTTCTGAATATAATAAATTTTCAAATATGAAATGTACTATTTACTATTTATCACTTTTGTAAAATTTACAACACGTTGTTACGTTGTAACAACGTAAAATCATTAAAATAGTAAAATAAAAACTTTACGAACTAACATCCGCAATACTATATTTTTATTATCGTACGGAAGCCGCGCGACGCAACTAGTATTAGCGCTCACAGCGCCATTCAGTGTCAATTCCAGAACAATTCTCTAGAAACCGAATCAACGAACTTTATTATCTTGACGTTCCAGTCTTTTCGAGGGATGCTCCTTCTCGCTCGGAAGCATCATTATTGTCTATTTCGTATCTCCGTCGCACATGTTATGTTTCCGAATAGAAGGAATGGATTCGGAATTTCATTCTCGTCGCGTCGCGAGCGCCGTAGGTATATCGTCGGAATATATATTTGAGTAGCTGACCCGGGAAGCGGTCATTATCATGTTTATTCGTTGTTCTGTGTTGAAGTGTAAAATGTGACCTAATTGTGTTTGTGTTGTTATTAGGCGGTTGGAACCCCCTGGTAAGTTTATACCATTATCCAAATTAATTAATTTTCATGTTAGGTAATCCAGTTACAGCCTAGCGAGTAATATCTTCAACCTTTTAATAGTATTGCTATTTTATTTCTTAATTTCACTTCTTCTAGGTAGTGAATGTGACAGGATGTTTTAATGTCAATCAATTATGACCTCATTTATTTATTCATTCCAATAACTCTTATATATGTTTCGACACGCTATTTTCCTTATAAAATTCCTATATCTTAATATTAAAGCTCAATCAGTTTTAGCCATCACAAGAATCAGGTGAAATATAGTCTCAATAACTAATTCCGTTGTGTAGTCTATGCCAGTAATCTTAACCTATATTCTAATGAGTAATTGTTATTTTAGAATGTCCAGATAGTTTAAACTCCATAATAACAGTTCATACTTGCAAGGAATAATCATTGTGTTTTTCATAATTAGTAGTCTAATAGAATTTTCCAGAGTAAAAATTGTTTACAAGTTTGTCATTGTAAATTAAACTTATAGTCTTGTATGTCTAATGTGTGCATTGTTGTATAAGAATGTCTTAATTTTCCTTTAAGTGTTAAAGTCAACTGTAATGTAGTTGCTTACATAAATTATTCTTTATTCTATTAGCTGGGAGATATATTTAGTTTTGTTATTATAAGGGAAAGTACCAGGGAAATAAATATTAAAAGTCTTTGTTCCTTCTATATGTTTTTATTATAATTGCTATTGAAAATGTAATATTTTCTTTGTTCTGCATGGCGTTGTGGAATGGTGATTATCCGGCATATAAAACATTGGGGATTTGATTCTGGGTCGGGTAAAAATATTTTATTTAAATATTTAATTTCTTTAAATTACGTTTCAACCGGAAATGCATTTCACCACTCCATTTCGCATAATGTTTAATTGTTTTGCGAAAGATACCGACGCCCATATCTGGTCACACTAGTGCCAGGGCATCGGATCTTTCGCGCTACAGAAGATGTTTCGACGCGTTCCAGGATTGGGGGTTCACCGCTAGGATTGCACCGCTAGGATTACACCGCTAGGGTTGCACCGCTAGGGGTTCACCGTTCCCCGTTGAAATTCACCGTTGGGAGTTACCCGTTTGAAGTTCACTGTTGGGACTACACCGTGCCTGCTTGGAGTTCCCCGTTACACCATTCACCGTTGGGACTCCACCGTTCACCGTACAGATTGTCTGTATAAGCGGCGACGCTTCAGGCTGCACTGTAACACACGAGCCACCGGTGCCCTTCAAGTAACCGAGTGTTGGCTGAAGGCACTATCGAAGACCCCCAAGCGTCACGGACTCGGACGGCCAAAAGTTAAGCCCTACACTATTTTATTGTTCCGACCAGATAACTTCCCTGTGCCGCGAATCCACACCCGTGTGTTTTGACTTTGATTTAGTGACCTTAGATTTTGGTTCTAGTGCAATTTTTAGAGACTATAGAGTTCTAAAACTCTAAACTTCCTGCCGGGTTAACGTATTTTTTTTTTTTGTCGATTCAATAAACAACTTGTAATTTTACTTGTTGTACTTATTTCTTGTACCTAGCCGTCAGGCAAACGTAACAGTGACGTGCCAACGTACTGTTCACGTAACAGTGTCACCCAACGTAACAGTGGCGCCCAAATATTAAAGGCAAAGCACAGGGAAGTTTTTTTGTTTTGTGTATTATTGTGGTGTCGGTATTTTTCAGCTCCAAGTGGTAAGCCTTTTGTGGACGGAGGCTGAACGGGGGAGTACCACTAACCCGTTTCTCCTTTAAAGAGGAACGGGTAGCCGATTATTGTTTTCTGGCTCCACAGGGTTACCCAATACCATCTCGGATTACCCACGCACAGGCATAGTCTGCACAGTGGACTGATTTTTTTTCTTTCGCCTTGCAATATTTTAGTGACAATTTCTTTTCAATATTTTTTGCTGTGCATACTGATTTTTGTGTATTTATATTTTGTGTTTTTTTTCTAGCATTTTATATTTGCATTTGTGTTGTGCGTAATTAACGTTCTTTTCAGAGATTTTAATTTTTCTTTTTTTGGTGCAATTGTTGCATTAATTATTTTTTTATTGTTGCAAAACATTTATTGTTTTGTGTTTTTTATTTATTTTTTATTTCTTTTTGTGCTCTGAAAAGATAATAGTGGTTACGTACATTATTTTACTTCATTCTTAAAATTATTATTATTATTATAATTTATTTTTTTTAACTTGCTTACATCGTGTCACATTTCGTTACATATTGTTTTAATTTCATTTAATTGGGTCACATTTTTTTTTCTTTAAAAATAATTCCGATCTACCTTATCATTTTAGTTACGCGCGTGGTTTCGTCTCATATTCTTCTTTTATTTATTTAATTTTTTTAGTTTTTGTTGGTCGTTAATCAATATTGTGATACATTAGCATTCATTTTGTTTTATCAAGAATAGGCAAATATTAAATTCAACATTATTTCGCGAAGTAGTTGATTGTGTTTGTCTTTAGCGGATTAAAACAAGCCTACACGAATTTTGATGTTTTGTTTGGGAGTTTTGTTTTTTTGTGTTGTATGACTTCGTTATAGGTCTACACACGTTTGTTTTATTTGCGTTTTGTTTTTTTTTTTTTAGCGGAGTATGACAGTTTCTTGGTATAGGTCTACTCGTCTGCTGTTCTTCTTTTTCGTTACAGCGGGTCGTGACTGTAACAAGTTCGCTAAAGACTAGACATACTCACAATGCCGCTTAATTTATTTAATTTGTTTATTCATATTTTACTTATAGTCATTACCGTTATCGGTTCGACTCTTGTTCTCATTGTCACATAGCTTTCGGAATTTGGTTTATTTTTTTAATAAATTTTAATTGTTTGTTATTGCGTTACGGTCTCTTTTTTTTTTTTTTTTTTTTTTTTTTTTTTTTTTTTTTTTTTTTTTTTTTTTTGGGAATGATAGACGCTGTTAACCGCAGATGGCTATTGCAGCTTCACCGGACAATAGGAGGCGAGCGCTTGAAGCGCTCTAGCCTTTACGGCAGAAGTAGCGACGAGCACAAGGGCACCTCAGGGAGGCACGGCCTCGGCTTGGGCTGTCGCTTAAGAGAGGGCTGAGTTTACCACCGGTTCACAACGCGCCCCCACTGAGAAGAACCGGCAAGAAACTCAGTGGGGTGATGCACGTCGTTGCGGTCGCATACGTACGACCCTTCGGCCTCGCCGGCGAGACCGGTGTCTGATAGCTAGTGTAGCATACGGTTGTCGGGGAGGGGTCGGCGCATCCCGGTCCAATAGGACCGTCATGGGGTCAGGAGGGTCGAGCAGTACGTGCCGTGGTCTGCGGCGCGAGTCAGAAGGACTAGCGGCGTAATCGGCGGCGGCGCGGATTAAACTGTTCGCGTGACGGGACGCGGATTCAAAGTAGCGTTTCGACGCTTCTTTGAGGAACTTACGAAGGGGATCTAATTTGAAATCGGAATGCAGATCTACGTTCCGCATGTACCACGGGGCACCGACGGCGCGACGGAGGAAACGATTCTGGATAACCTGGAGGCTATCGATATGGGTGCGGGCGGCGTGCGCGAAAACTACACTCGCGTAAGTCATGATAGGGCGAATGCAAGCTTTGTATAATGTCAACTTATTTCTAAGCGACATTTTACTCCGCTTGCAGAGAAGGGGATACAGGCGACCTAATACGAAAGCCGCTCGATTGCGGACGGACCTAATGTGCGGGCCGAAAGTCATGCGGGAGTCCAAGGTGACTCCGAGGTACTTAACCTTCCTAGTCCAGGGGATAGGGCGATTGAATAGGGATATTGGAGCTAGTCGTCTGTTGGGCCGAAGGCTCCGCGCGGAGAACATATTGGCGGGTCCCCGGGAGAAGACCACCGCGGCACTCTTCTCCGGGTTCACCTCTATGCGCCACGTACGGAACCATTGACCCAGGGCGTCGACTGCGGCTTGAAGAGCACGCGTTAAAAAGGACATGTTCCTATGGGAATAGTAGAGAGCGGTGTCATCCGCGTAAAGGGCGAGTTGGACTCTGCTCGAACGAGGAATGTCGTTCGTGAACAGGCTGAACAAGAGGGGAGAGAGCACGGAGCCCTGAGGGACTCCGGCCTGTATAGGATGGGGCGAAGAAAACGTACCTTCGACCCGGTATCGAAAGGTACGATTCGAGAGAAAGTCTCGTATGATGAGTACGAGCCTATCGGGGACTCCTAACTGGAAGAGCTTGTATATCAAGCCGTTGTGCCAGACCTTGTCGAAGGCCTTGGCAACATCGAAGAATAGGGCGCCTGTGTAGACGGGCTTGGGCTGGTTGAGCCCGGTCAGGATGTGCTCCGTGAGGCGGTGCACCTGGTGGACGCAAGAGTGTCTGGTTCGAAAGCCAAACTGCTCGTCAATAAGGATATTATTAGAACTGACAAAGTCTTTGAGTCTCGCTAATAGCAAGCGCTCATAGAGTTTGCCGAGAGACTTGAGAAGACTGATAGGCCGGTAGCTCGCAGGGCTGCTGCGAGGCTTACCCGGCTTAGGGATACCTACTACATCCGCGTCTTTCCATTCGGCAGGAAAGACGCAGTGGGACATGGCTGCGTTGAAGATAGTCACTAAAAGACATATCAGATGGACAGGGAGAACCTTGAGAACGCGATTGGAGATGCCGTCGGAGCCCGGTGCTTTCTTCGGCTTAAGGCCTTTGATCAGGTCTTCCACCTCGGTTTGCGTGACCGGGGAGAGGGATTCGGTGGGAGGGAGTGAGGACCTGCGCTCTACTTCCCTATCCACAAGATCGAGGTGCGCCGGATCGACGGGAGCGGAGCTGGGTGTGCACTGACTCTCTAGAGAGTCAGCGAGAACCTCAGCCTTCTCGTCGTCCTCGAACGCGGGTGGGTCGCCTGAAGGGCGGGTCAAGGGGGGCATGGTAGCTACGGTGTCGGTTTTGAGGGATCTCGCGAGCCGCCAGTAAGCCTGGTGTGACGGCGAGATCTCCTCTAGAAACCCTCCCCATCGAGCCTCCCTGAGTTCCGCGATGCTGCGCTTCACGTCCCTCTGCAAAGCACGCATGCGGACCCGATTGGCATCGGTGGGGTAGGAGTCGTACGCGCGAATAGCCGCGTTTTTAGCGCGGACTAATTCCCTAATGTCATCGGGCAGCTTGAAGCGCACAGCGTAAAAGTTGTCCGCTTCAACCTGCCGTGAGGACTGGCTGATGGCCGATTTGAGATGATCGGTGAAAGCGCCGATCGCTTGGTCGGTGTCCTGAGGGGACGAGATTTGCGCCGGGAAGCGGGCAAGATTCGGAGAGTCGGCATCGGCTAAACAGGTGTTTAGCTGATGCCAGTCCAGAACGGTCCTAGTGACCGGCTGGGAAATGGGTGGCGGACCTAGTTCCATTAGGACCGGTCGGTGGTCAGAATCTAGCTCATGGAGAACCTCTAAGGAGCGCAACCGGAGGGTCACGCCCTTCAGGAGGGCCATGTCTAAGATATCGGGGCGGTGATTGACATTATTGGGATAATGGGTCGGGCGCATAGGTGCGATGACGTCAAAGTCGAGAACGTCGACCAAGCCGTCGAGGCACCTGCCGTTGCCGGTGGTGACGTTACAATTCCACCTGACATGCTTGCAGTTGAAGTCGCCGGCCAGAATGACCGCGTTGTCCAGGTCAAGGAGTGACTCGATATCACTCCTGAGGGGCCGCTTATCAGGTGGAAGATAGATAGAGGCGATAGTGACAGCCGAATGGCCGGAAAGAGAGAGGCGGCAAACCGAGGCCTCTATATTAGTGAGCGCAGGGGGATCGATAGGGATGCAGTGCAGGGCCCTTCTGTAATAGATGGCAGTGCCACCTCCGAGGGAGGTGTCACGGTCATTTCGCACAAGATGGTAGTTGGCGATATTCGGACTCCTATGAGAGGGTTTCAGGAGGGTCTCCTGCACCAGCAAGACATCAACTTGGTGACTTCGCAGGAAGTCAGCAACCTGATCTCTTTGTCGGGAGAGGCCATGCGCATTGAAAAATGCGAGGGAAAGGGAATGGGGTTTTTGTCTACTCTGGTGTAAATCCATTTACGGGCCTACATTTGAGTTTACGGGGGACAGGGCGTAGTACACGTCCTCGAATTCGGCGATAGCTTGTACTCTATCGCAGGGGTTCTGTGCGCACCGAAGGCGGCTCGCGAAAAGGCGGATTCTATCGATGTTAATACCATCGATAGAGCGTCGGACCAATTCGAAGTCCGAAGCGAGGCTGGACGCGTGCGCTGAAGGCGCAGGCGCGGCCGGTTGCTTGGCGGGGACGCTCGTTGCTTTAGGAGCAGCGGCGGGGCGGACGTATGGCAGTGTCTTATCCCACGCGTTCGGTGGACGCACTGCGGGCTGGGACGATGAGAGCGGTCGCGGCGCAGAGGGCGCGGGGACGCGGGGGGCCGGAAGCGGCTGCGTAAGAGGCGCTGAGGGCGCCGGGGCCTGAGGCGCTGAAGGCGCGGGCGGGTAGGACTCCAAGGGTGGAGGGGCGGAGGCCCTTGGTGCATAGGGCACCGAGGGGCGGGGGGGGAGCGCGGAGATTGTTGCGCCTCGCCACCCGGCGGTTCCTCCTCGGGGCCCTCGGGCAGCCGCGATAGTTCGCGGTGTGCCCGATGGTCCCGCAGAGGACGCATCCGGGAGGCTCGGTCGCCGTCTCCCTATTGCGCTCGCATTGAGACGTCGCGTGGTCTCCTGTGCACTTCACACAGCGAGGCCGCGCGAAACAGTTCCGGGAGGAGTGGCCGTACAACTGGCAGTTGTGACACTGCCCGGGTAGGCCACGTTTGTGGGGGGCTTCTACGGCGAAGCCGGTAAGACCGCAAACAGTCTTCAAATTGAAGATTTGTTTGCCCTCGTCGGAGCGCACGAGATGGACCAGAACCATCTCGTACGGTTGGAGCGGGCGATTGCCAGGGTGCATACGGTGCACCTCCATCACCGGTAAGGATTGCGACAGAAGGTCGTCTTTAATAAACTCAGTACTGAGTTGGGTAGGGACTCCGCGGATTACGGCGCGGATGATTCGGTCCTCGTCGAGAGTGTAGGTGTGAAAACCTATCTTCTCGGCTCGGAGAAACTTAGACAATTCGCGGTGCTGGTCCGCGGTGGACATGATAACCTTAATACCAAGGGGAGTGTTCATCGCCTTGGTATAAGATATTTTACGGGCGTAGATCGCCTTACTAACGCGCTCCCACGCGGCCTTGTCTTGAACGACAATGGGCGGGGGCGGGGGGGACTTACGCGGTGGCCGCGTGGGCGGAGGGGAATTGCGGGGCTCGGGGGCCGGAGAAGCCATCGGCGAAAAATACGTCGGTGGCGGGGTCGAGCGGATCGGGGGGGTCACGCGAGGTGGTGACTCCGGGCTTTCCGACTCAGTACATATGTACTTGGTCGGTGGAAGGTCGCGGGACTTGAGCGCGCGTTTCTTCCTGCTGACTACCGTGAAACCGTCAGCAGGCGTGGTGGGACGCGGCGAGTTAATGAGCTCGACCTCCATGTCGGAGCTCGAGGCAGACTCAGAGTCCGTCTCGGGCTCCGCACGGAGGGCGGGCGGCAACGGAGTCGCGGACGCGGCGGGCGCGGTCGACGCGGGGCAGGACGCGGTCGCGGGGATCGCGGACGTGGAGGGCGCGGCTGCTGAAGGCATCGCGGAGGGCGCGGTATGGGACGCGAAGTCGTTGACCATCTCGGGCCAGCGCGCTTTCACGAACTCAAAGAATTCGCGAAAGAACTCCATGCCCGGATGACGGTCCATACTGCTCGTACGTACGGGGGGAACGCACGACTGGGGGGGACACCCCAGTCGGTGTGTACTGAATGGCTCCCCCCACCGGGTGAAGGTGGGGGAAGGGTGAGTGCCTAACGTGCGTCTCTCGCCAATCTCAATGTGCGAGAGGTGAGTAGCCCTAGCTGCTCCGGGGCAGAGACAGCAAGCCGACCGGAGCCGACTTGGTGCCAAACAGCACCCGAAGAATAGGATCAGGAAGAGGAGGGTGGGAGGGAGACGATCAGGGTCGACTAGGGGGTCACTCCCAGGGCCGGTGAACCTGATCCCGTCCGAGTTGCGCGGTTCCGGGACGAACCGCGCGAGCGCTCGGGTCCCGCTCCGCCAAGGCAGTTGTCACCGTAGGGTACCCTTGGCGACCACGTAAAACGGTGGATTTAGCAACCCGTGAAGCTAAAGTCTTTCGGAAACAGGAGGATGTGCTAATTGTCGTGAAAACGACAACCGCAGATCAAAATACGGACGCGTAGATCACTCGCAGACGTCGTAGACGGTGCGAGGGAGACGGGCAGAGACCGCAGCACGCGAGCGACTAGTGTCGACACCACGCGGCGGAATCTGGAACACAAGCACACGAATTAATCGGGAACTGGCAGCGCACGACCGATCGGGATCGGGGCGCGCAACGGACTGACTGACCGACGTTTCGGTCTCTGTCTACATTGTCTTTGATGAATTCATTTAAGCCTACACGGATATTGATGTTTAGTTGAGAGTTTTTTTTTTTTTTTTGCGTTTTTCGCGTTATAGCGGGTTAGTAGCCTTGTATAGGCCTAATTCGTTTATTGATTTGTTTTTTTGCGCATCTATGGCGCGTTGTGACCTTTGGTTTGGGTCTGTTTTGTATTTTGTTTTGCGTTTTGCGCGTTTAGAGCGGGTTGTGACTCTTTAAATAAGCCTTCACTAATTTCCTCGTTAGAGCGGGTTGTGACTCTTTAAATAAGCCTTCACTAATCTTCTTGTTACAGCGGGTCGTGACTGTAACAAATTCATCAAAGACCAGTGTATTTAACAGTGCCGATTCGTTTATTGTTCACGTTTCAATATCCTTTCCCTTAGACGCTCCTTGTCACGCAGTGCTGTTCTTGAGTCCAATCTTTTAATAGAGTTGTACTCTAGTTGTATGGTAGTCTGTGGATTATAAATTTCCTCAGACAACTATGACAGGTCGTATGTTAGGTCGCATGGTAGGTATTTGGATGTGGAGGTTTGAAAGTGAAGACAGTTACTGGGCGGTTCTGTTCTTCTTGAGCGCTTACCGCAGCGGATTTTACTACGTAAAATCCTTTCTCTGGGAGAGGGGGTATTGTTACGTTGTAACAACGTAAAATCATTAAAATAGTAAAATAAAAACTTTACGAACTAACATCCGCAATACTATATTTTTATTATCGTACGGAAGCCGCGCGACGCAACTAGTATTAGCGCTCACAGCGCCATTCAGTGTCAATTCCAGAACAATTCTCTAGAAACCGAATCAACGAACTTTATTATCTTGACGTTCCAGTCTTTTCGAGGGATGCTCCTTCTCGCTCGGAAGCATCATTATTGTCTATTTCGTATCTCCGTCGCACATGTTATGTTTCCGAATAGAAGGAATGGATTCGGAATTTCATTCTCGTCGCGTCGCGAGCGCCGTAGGTATATCGTCGGAATATATATTTGAGTAGCTGACCCGGGAAGCGGTCATTATCATGTTTATTCGTTGTTCTGTGTTGAAGTGTAAAATGTGACCTAATTGTGTTTGTGTTGTAATTAGGCGGTTGGAACCCCCTGGTAAGTTTATACCATTATCCAAATTAATTAATTTTCATGTTAGGTAATCCAGTTACAGCCTAGCGAGTAATATCTTCAACCTTTTAATAGTATTGCTATTTTATTTCTTAATTTCACTTCTTCTAGGTAGTGAATGTGACAGGATGTTTTAATGTCAATCAATTATAACCTCATTTATTTATTCATTCCAATAACTCTTATATATGTTTCGACACGCTATTTTCCTTATAAAATTCCTATATCTTAATATTAAAGCTCAATCAGTTTTAGCCATCACAAGAATCAGGTGAAATATAGTCTCAATAACTAATTCCGTTGTGTAGTCTATGCCAGTAATCTTAACCTATATTCTAATGAGTAATTGTTATTTTAGAATGTCCAGATAGTTTAAACTCCATAATAACAGTTCATACTTGCAAGGAATAATCATTGTGTTTTTCATAATTAGTAGTCTAATAGAATTTTCCAGAGTAAAAATTGTTTACAAGTTTGTCATTGTAAATTAAACTTATAGTCTTGTATGTCTAATGTGTGCATTGTTGTATAAGAATGTCTTAATTTTCCTTTAAGTGTTAAAGTCAACTGTAATGTAGTTGCTTACATAAATTATTCTTTATTCTATTAGCTGGGAGATATATTTAGTTTTGTTATTATAAGGGAAAGTACCAGGGAAATAAATATTAAAAGTCTTTGTTCCTTCTATATGTTTTTATTATAATTGCTATTGAAAATGTAATATTTTCTTTGTTCTGCATGGCGTTGTGGAATGGTGATTATCCGGCATATAAAACATTGGGGATTTGATTCTGGGTCGGGTAAAAATATTTTATTTAAATATTTAATTTCTTTAAATTACGTTTCAACCGGAAATGCATTTCACCACTCCATTTCGCATAATGTTTAATTGTTTTGCGAAAGATACCGACGCCCATATCTGGTCACACTAGTGCCAGGGCATCGGATCTTTCGCGCTACAGAAGATGTTTCGACGCGTTCCAGGATTGGGGGTTCACCGCTAGGATTGCACCGCTAGGATTACACCGCTAGGGTTGCACCGCTAGGGGTTCACCGTTCCCCGTTAAAATTCACCGTTGGGAGTTACCCGTTTGAAGTTCACTGTTGGGACTACACCGTGCCTGCTTGGAGTTCCCCGTTACACCATTCACCGTTGGGACTCCACCGTTCACCGTACAGATTGTCTGTACAAGCGGCGACGCTTCAGGCTGCACTGTAACACACGAGCCACCGGTGCCCTTCAAGTAACCGAGTGTTGGCTGAAGGCACTATCGAAGACCCCCAAGCGTCACGGACTCGGACGGCCAAAAGTTAAGCCCTACACTATTTTATTGTTCCGACCAGATAACTTCCCTGTGCCGCGAATCCACACCCGTGTGTTTTGACTTTGATTTAGTGACCTTAGATTTTGGTTCTAGTGGAATTTTTAGAGACTATAGAGTTTTAGTTTTACTAGTGAAAACTTAACTTCCTGCCGGGTTAACGTATTTTTTTTTTTTGTCGATTCAATAAACAACTTGTAATTTTACTTGTTGTACTTATTTCTTGTACCTAGCCGTCAGGCAAACGTAACAGTGACGTGCCAACGTACTGTTCACGTAACAGTGTCACCCAACGTAACAACGTGTATAACGTAGTGAATAAGGCGAACACGGCGAACGAAGTCAAAATGGCGTCGCCCTTTGTCCGATGACCTCAGACGGGTGCGACGACCGTGGGACCGTGTGCGACGCAGACGCAGCGAGCAGGCGACCGTGCGATTGAGCGAGATAGTGTCCCGTAGTAGAAATGTGCGGTCCAGCTCCGTTCGATGTATGAAAATGTAAAAATGGTGTGTAATACGTGGTATACTTGCGTATTACGTTGATGCGCTCCTGCCTAATTTTTCTTGTAAATTTTGCGTGTTCAGGCGAAGGGCGAGATAAACTTCGCACCTCTGTAGCGCCTTCCCGACGAAATGTATGGATGCTCCAATGCAGGGCACAGGCAGCGAGCGAGGAGGGTGACTTGCGGATTCCACAATCTGTGTTTTTTTTTTCTTTCACGATGAACAGCTGTATTCCAGAAGGACCATGTGAGCTTGCGGGCTGGTTCGGGTGCTGTCCGTGAGGTGTTATAAATAAAATTCGGAGATCCACAAGAATTGCGTATATTCCAGTCACAAGGTGCAGAGCAAAGAGAGCGATATTGCCACAGTAAATAAATTAACAATGTATATTTAGTGTTGCTACGCAACATAAGCATTAAATACACTGAATTGTTATTAAGTATATGATTCAACTGTGTAACGCGCCAGATCCCCTGTGACTCAAAGCAAAATTGACTATTCTGAGTATTGACATCACTCTATCAGACAACGGGTCTGAAAGATTGATGTCACCACCCAATTGCTTTCTGAAACTTTCATTGCGCACACATCTCGCTAAAATGTGGTATACGTCTTCATCCTCATTGCAAACATCGCAAAGAGGAGAGTTGGTTTTCCGCATTAAGTTGTTGTTGTTGTTGCAAATTTATTGAGAGGCATATGTCCAGATCTAAGACGCATTAACAGAGTTAAATCATTTCTATTTAGATCGCAATTGATCCATGGGTGCAAGGATGGCTGTGACTGGATAGTTCTGTACCAAATCCCCTTCTCTCTAGATCTAAGATCAAAGTATTCTTTCCACATTTGGATTGATGCTTTTTTGACAAGTTGGATTCGATCGTAGGGGTAGGGTACAAAAGAACTGACTATTCCATCATCACACGCTTGTTTAGCCATTAGGTCTGCTTTTTCATTGCCTAGAATACCTATGTGTGATGCGATCCATTGTATGTGCTCCTTTTGCTGTGAGGTTATATTTAAGATAGACTTAATAATAATGTATGCTGTTGGACTGCCCCGTGCAGTTGAAGTGCAGCGTAATAAATGTTTGATAGAGCTCTTAAGAGTCAGTAAAAATTATAAATTTGGTATATTCTATATAGGATAGGGCTTCTGCTATGGCGAGAAGTTCGGATTGCATAATAGACGTATCGTAACTGATTTTAAATTTCCCACCCATACTTGTGTGTTCATCAAAGAAAGCTGCTCCTCATTGACTATTGTCCCTCGATCCATCCGTGTAGATCCTGTAAAACCCGGAGAATTGGTTTAAGAAAAGTAAGCATTGTCTTTTTAATTCAGCAGGATTGTATGCATACTTTTCTTTAGTGATAAAACTTAGATTTGGTTTTAATAATTCCGAGAGATCTATATTGCTTATCCAAGTGTCGAAAGAATACATTTCCAGCTGTGTATTTCTAGACATAGCGACCTGGTGTAAGTAATCATGAGCCAATACCAGAAGAGGTCTTTTCTTATTACGTAGCTGAGTACTATTATTGTATAGATTGTGCATCAATTCTAGAAACGTAATTGTTATGTATCGTACCTAGCGGTAATCGGCTAACCTACGACATAACCAACGTGCGACCTCCCCCTGATGTTATCACTACCTACTCACCCTTCAATTCGCTGTATCAGGTACTACGGGATGCAGTTCTATAGTCAGTCTCAACTATGGACGCGGGGTACCCCAATATGGAGGTGTACTACGTTTAAATTCTAATGAACTAGGGACTATGTCTTAAGAGAAAAGGAAATGTACTGTCCTGGTCAAGATGAACTGGCGCCACGCATGTGCAGCGCGGCGACGACCCGAAGTCTTACAGCACCTCGCAGCTACGATCGCGGGGACAATCACTCCACACTCGCGACGTTAAATTATACTAAATATGCACAATCGACGCTGACGGACGAGGTTCTCTTCCTCGCAGCGGATATATTAAAGAACTAGATGGCACACCGATGTGCAGGTCTTATTTCAGCCAACAAAAAACGCGTCGCTAGCTAATGGCGCTCGACACGGCTCCACGACAAGTAGTGAATATACTCCGAACGGTGGTGGTTAGATTACGTTAAAACTACCCACCACTGAGTGATAATAAAATGCGTTTTGTTCCGAACAGTCCCCCGCCCCAGCCAGACGCATACTGGCCGAGTACCAAACCAGAGGAGCAGAAGAAACTATGCTAACCTAAGCTACTGGAAGTCGCGACAAACCGGCAACGGCTCTTTTAAAAACAGAATCCCCGACTAAGACTTCTGCCACCCGCGGTATACCATCAGCGCCCGGGAACAATCTCAATATTCTACCCCGTCTCCAACACAAGGGTGGCATATTCATTTCCTTCACTAGAACGAGGTCTCCAACCTTAGGCGGATCTGTCTTGTCAGACCACCGAACACGCTGCTGTAAGAGATGGAGATACTCTAGATTAAATCTCTTCCAAAAGCTCTGAGATAGCTGCTGCAACAACTGAAAACGCGAGAGCCGATATACTGGGACTTCAACGAATGGGTATTCCGGAAGTGCTGTAAGAGGACCGCCAATCAAAAAATGACCTGGAGTAAGGACCTCCAAGTCATTTGGGTCTGAAGAAACTGGACAAAGAGGCCGCGAATTAAGAGCCGCCTCAATCTTACAGAAGACTGTAGAAAGTTCTTCAAAAGTAAGAACCGTTTCGCCTATGACTCGACGAAGATGCGTCTTAGACACCTTCACTACTGCTTCAAAAATACCACCCCACGATGGATAAATAGGGGGGCTAAACTGCCACTGAATACCACGACGAGAAAACTCATTACCTAATGAGACCTGATTTTCTGAAATAAATTTAGTGACTTCCTTTAAATACCGATCGCTTCCCTTGTAGTTTGTACCACAGTCGGACCGAATTAAGTTCGGCAACCCGCGACGACTGACGAATCGGGACAAACAAGCGATGAAGGCTTCTGTGGTAAGAGCTGACACAACCTCGAGATGAACGGCCTTAGTAGCAAGGCAAACAAATACGCATAAGTACGCCTTGATTACCCTAGCATTCCGAACTGATGAAACCTTAATAGAGAAAGGCCCTGCAAAATCTGTACCAACTGCAGAGAAAGGCCTGGAAGGCCTTACCCGATCTGCAGGCAGATCACCCATTAGAGGTTGCTTGATGGCAGCTTTAAGCCTGTAACAAGGTATACATTTAAAAATGACGTTGCGTATAGCCCGTCTAGCCGACAAAATCCAGAACTCCCTTTGAAGGACGGCGAGAAGTGTAGTTAATCCTGCGTGAGCATTCTTCACGTGCCGATCAGCGATGATGAGTTTTCCGAGAGGACCATCCTTGGGCATGAGGAGAGGATGACGAGCCTCATAACTCAGGTTGGAATTAAGCAGCCTTCCTCCTACACGTATCAAGCCGTTCTCATCTATGAAGGGATTCAACCGAGCGACAGCACCTTTTAACTTGACACGACCGCCCTTTAGCGTCGATAATACTGTTGCAAACTGCTCAGCCTGAACGTAACGCACCCAAAACAAGAGTGCCTCCTGCCGTTCTTCCGGTAACAAAACTGGAGACAGTATCTTCTTGTCAGGATTCCTAGTATTGTGTACGAATCTACGCATCCAACCAGTTACCCCTAACAACTTATCCAAGGAACTATACCGGTTAAGTATCTTGTCTAAATCCTGAGACGATTCCGCAACGATGACGTGACATCGTAATCCAGGAAGAGGATCTACAGGCTCCACATCAGAATTAGGCCAGCCATCTTCATGCTCTTTAAGCCAGGCTGGACCCCACCACAATTGGTGGTCTAACAACACCGGAGCTTCACAACCGCGTGAAGCGCAATCTGCCGGATTCCAGTCACCAGGGACATGTCTCCACGTAAGGGAGACAGCTGACTGCTGAATTTGGGAGATCCTATTTGCAACGAAAACTTCTAGTGCATGGACTGGTGCACGCAACCATGCGAGGACAATTTGACTATCAGTCCAAGCGAATACTTCCGCAATATCTATATTTTTCCCCAAGGTTAATTTGACATGATTGAGAAGTCGACACAATAACGCAGCTCCAGATAATTCCAGTTTCGGGATAGTTAGGCGCGATCGAATAGGTGCGACCTTGCTTTTCGTCATTACAAGTTTTAAACTTACTGCTCCTGACCCATCGACTGAACGTAAATAAATTACGGCGGCGTAGCCGCGCTCTGAGGCGTCACAGAAACCGTGTAGGGTAACTTTACATTTTCCAGGAGGTAGTAAAGCTCTATCCAATTTTATTAATTGTATATCCGGAAGAGATGACACAAACCTAGTCCAATCTCGTAATATGTCACCAATAAGAGGGGCATCCCATGTTAATCCTTCCAACCAAAGTCTCTGGAGGAAACATTTTGCCCAAAATACAACTGGGGTTATCCATCCATTAGGATCAAAAATCCGTGCCACTGTAGACAGTACCAATCGCTTGGTCCACAACTTAGAGATATCCAGCTCCTGAACACGAAAGGTAAATACATCTTGTGTCGGCTGATACTGGACTCCTAACAAAGCTACTGTATCAGGATTATTAACATTCTGAAATGTGTGAGGATCCTGTCTATGTTCCTCTGGCAACCCATCAAGAACAGCTGGAGAGTTTGATAGCCACTTCCGTAACTCATAGCCAGCCGTTTTCAAAATGCCTATCAACTCGTCACGCAACACTAACGCTTCTTCTTCACTGGCTGCACCCGTACAAATGTCATCCACATATACGTCACTCGATAAAACGTCGGATGCTCTGGGGTAGTTAATTCGTTCACGTTCGGCCAATTCCAATAAAGCTCGAATAGCAATAAAAGGACTAGAACGTAACCCATACGTATTAGTATTCAGCTCGAAAACAGTGATTGGCTTGGAAGGGTCTTCTCGCCACAGTATAAGCTGATATCTTCGATCATCAGGGTGAATGATAGTCTGACGAAACATCATTTTAATATCGGCAACAAACACGACTTGATGTCGGCGAAAGTTCGTCAGAATTTCAGAAATATCACGCTGTAACTTGGGCCCCGAATGTAGACACTGATTTAGTGAGACGCCGTTAGAGGTGGGTGCAGACCCATCGAATACTACCCTAATTTTTCCTGCCCTGAACACCGCATCGTGAGGAATAAAGTAATGTTCTTGCATACGCCGGTTGAAACTTGAAACCGACATGTGACCTAGTTCCGAATATTCTTGCATAAAGTCAATATACTTCTGTCGGAACACTGGATCTCGCTTCATACGTCTCTCCATAGAAGCTAACCTTTTCTCAGCTAGCATTCGTGAGTGACCAAGACGAGGCCGAGAAGGCAAGAAAGGTAACCTCGTCACAAACTGACCCGAGCAAAGATGACCAGTGTTGTTCTGGAAGAATGACTCACATTCCAGATGTTCCGGCTCCTCTCGCGACGCAGTAGGAGGTTCTTCAACTTCCCAAAATTGCTGAACAGCGTCAGCAAGTGAGAGTCCCACATGAACCTGGCTATCCTCTGAGGGAGAATCACAAACGGAATATACTGGTCCCATAATAACATCACCTAGGACAGTTGGGATAGCTACCAGCCCACCGGAATGCAGTAGCTTTCCGTTGCCCAACTGCAACGGAATGCAGTAGCTTTCCGTTGCCCAACTGCAACAATCCTAGCACGTCACTGCCCAGTAACAAATCCAAATTTGTATTTGGAAGATGAAAATCTGGGTTTGCCAACGAAAGCCCTGTCGTCAAACGAACAACCTCAGGTGGCAAAGTAACCGACGGATGACGTCCTATAATATAATCTAAAACTATAGCTGAAGTACAGATCACCGGAAATGACGATCGGAGAGGGAAAAATGAGATCGATACTTGACCCCGTAACCCGTACACCTTAACTCCACCCACACCTTGCACATAGTCTGCACCAGGACGAACACGTAACCCTAAACGAGTCGCCAAACGTGTTGACACAATGCATCCTTGAGAACCGGAATCCAACATCGCGCGTACCGTCACATGAGCACCCTGTGGTGAGCCGACGCGAACCTGAGCTGTGGGTAACAAGACCGTTATAGGAAGAGGGGTAGACGAAGGTGGAGGTATGGTTGGGAGTCAGAACTGCGGTTGAGGATACTGCTGATGAACAGTAGCAGAATGTCCTTGCATGATCTGAGGATTCCACGGTTGATACACCGGCGGCATAAAACGCCGATCCATACGAGGCCATTCTGTGTACGGGAGTGGTACATAAGAGCGAATACGACGGTCCTGATCAACAACTGCGTGACTTATCAGAGGAGGGGAATAAGCACCCCCGCCCGTGGCAAGCTGCGGCAGCGACTGCTTGTGAACAGGAGAACCTTGCCTTCTAGAACCATCAGGCACCTGATTATTATTATTCCTAGCAGGTGATCGCTCACCCATCCTTGTGAGTTCTGCGGCGTTGGCCGAAGCCATCGAAGCAACTGGTCGAGGCGAACCATTTTGATTGCCGCAGAGTAGGAGGTGATGATTACCCCCACACTGGCCGCACGGTCTAACTCTCTGGCATCTAGAAACCAAGTGATTGCCCAGGCAACTGTAACACCAATTTCGCTGTCGAGCAATGTTGCGTCGAGCCTGCCAACGCAATTGCCTGAAATTAGAGCAAGACGTGACAACATGGCCATAGTCTTTACAATATACACATCTGGCCTGCTGCTCTTGAGCAGTGGAGGCCGTATTAAATATTCGTCCCTCACGGCGCCGGTCCGGTTGTCGACGCTCCATACGTGGCTGTGGTAATCGTGGCCGATAACCAACTTCAACTGGTCCGGGTCCCCACCCGGACCAGTTGAAGTTGGTTATCGGACATTTTCTACACGTCGACATTCGTCTTCCAAAAACAAGACCAAATCATCAAAACTTGGAAGATGCGTGGCTGAGTCCCCACCGTACTCTTGCTCGAACCTATTCCGCAAATCATGGGGAAGCTTGGCTAACACGATATGCAGCAACATAAATGACCAACTAGATACTGGTAGATTTAGTCCCTTTAATCCGTTATAGGATACTAATAACGGATTGAGTATTCGCATCCGTAACGACGGGGTTCCGGAAATCCTGGGAAGGTTCAAAATAGTGGACACATGACTGTCCGCCAACCGCCTAATATTTTGGTACCTTCTTGTTAACAGGTCCCGGGCGATATCGTAATTATTATCTACTAATTCCAAGTGCTGCACGAGCCCCTTGGCTTCACCTGACAAAGAGGCCAATAAATACGCCAACTTTTGTGCCGGAGTTAAATCTTTACGAGTATGTACCAAACTATCATATAAATTATTAAATGCCACCCACTGACACAGATCTCCGCTAAACTGAGGTAAATCGAGCTTAGGAAGTCGACTAATTAGCGCGGGCGAAGCGGCTTCGTCAGAATGAAGACTTGTCCCAGCCGCTGACGGGACCGACAAAATACCGACCGCTTGACGGATCTGATCCGCTAAGTCATCAGCCTGACTAACGTCAGCATTAATTTTTTCCATTACCTCTGGTTCCAAACTCAATTCCAACAATTCCTGATAAGCCGCATATAAGTCCGTTATTTTATTTTCTAAGTCCTCATAACGACTTAATAACGCGCGTTCACGATCCTTTCGGTTTATATTCAAAACCGCCGAGCCGAGCCATCGTAACACCGCGGCAATCCGTGCGCGAGGTTTGGTGGCCATCATTGCCTATAATGACGTTAATTACCAATTTACGTAACTATAAAATACTAACTAGTAACAAAGAAACTATTTATTTACTCAAAATAAAGTAAATAAACCTAAATATGACGTTACCGCGTCAATAAATAAACTATAAAATAAAAGAATCCACGCAATACAATAGTGGCTCACTAACGATCGTACATCGCTTATCTATAAGTAAGTACGCTCATATAACGTTAGCCCGTAGCTATCGCGCGCGGCACACCGATGCGCCAGCCGGCCGCCCGACCGCCCGGTCCGTCTGAATTATATTGCGCGGACGCACCCGTAATGCAAATAATAATCTAATGAATATCTTTTATAATTACGGAATCTATTTGAAAAGGTAAGCAGAGCGATAACAAAGGCCGCATAAAACGAAATAATACCGATATTTTAATCCTAACCACGCTCTGCTACCAGAAAATTGTTATGTATCGTACCTAGCGGTAATCGGCTAACCTACGACATAACCAACGTGCGACCTCCCCCTGATGTTATCACTACCTACTCACCCTTCAATTCGCTGTATCAGGTACTACGGGATGCAGTTCTATAGTCAGTCTCAACTATGGACGCGGGGTACCCCAATATGGAGGTGTACTACGTTTAAATTCTAATGAACTAGGGACTATGTCTTAAGAGAAAAGGAAATGTACTGTCCTGGTCAAGATGAACTGGCGCCACGCATGTGCAGCGCGGCGACGACCCGAAGTCTTACAGCACCTCGCAGCTACGATCGCGGGGACAATCACTCCACACTCGCGACGTTAAATTATACTAAATATGCACAATCGACGCTGACGGACGAGGTTCTCTTCCTCGCAGCGGATATATTAAAGAACTAGATGGCACACCGATGTGCAGGTCTTATTTCAGCCAACAAAAAACGCGTCGCTAGCTAATGGCGCTCGACACGGCTCCACGACAAGTAGTGAATATACTCCGAACGGTGGTGGTTAGATTACGTTAAAACTACCCACCACTGAGTGATAATAAAATGCGTTTTGTTCCGAACAGTAATACAAGTATTTGATTGCATGGACCTTATTTTAAGCCAGTATTTTCCCGCCAAATACCATCTTCTAACCTCCAAAGGACGGCTCAGTTCACACTCCATTACATGTATTGGGGTAGTTTTAATAAGTCCTCCAATTATGCGCATACACTGATTTTGTAAAACATCTAATTTATTTGTGTATTTTTTGAGGCTATCATGGTATAGGAAACTGCCGTAGTCTAAACGGCTTCTTATAGTCGCAATATATAAATGCCTTAAGTGTTTTTGATGCACACCCCAACCTGATCCAGATAAAACTTTAAAGACGTTGAGTGATTTTTGACACTTTTGTACCAATTCATTAATATGCTTGCCCCATGTTAGAGAACGATCCAGCCACATACCTAAATATTTTACATTATCAATCACAGACAGTATCTCATTATGAATCTTAACTTCTATTGGAAATCCAAGATATTTACTCTTCACGGGAGATGGTTAGAGACCCAACTCATCTAAAATTCTTATAACCTTATCTAGCATTACCTGGATATCAGTCACGGCTCCGGCTATATTCTTACTAGTAACATACAGAACTATATCGTCCGCATATTGGCCTATAACCACATCTCTGTGAGTCAGTTTACATATTTTATGAGTTTCTACATTAAAAAGTAAAGGAGAAAGGGGATCCCCTTGTGCTATTCCCATGGCAGTGGTGCGGTCTAGAGAAAATGAATCAGTTTGAATGCGTAAACATCTGTTACTCTGAAAGTTGAATAGATACGAGCAAATTTCCTGACCTACATTTAACTCATCTAGAGTTGTTAAAAGCTTAAAGATGTCAACGTTATTGTACGCGTTATTGATGTCTATAAAACACCACAAAGTGAAAGGGTCCTTATTAAATCCATATTGTATCTGAGACACAAGGCTACTTAGATTGTCTAAGCAAGATCGTGTCTTTCTGAAACCCACCATGTTATCTGAGAAAACCTTTCGGTTGTCCAAGAACCATTCTAGTCGTTTATTTAAAATTGAGTGTAGCGTCTTGCATAAACATGACATCAACGATATTGGTCTAAGCGAATTAGGTGACTGGGGATCGCGGCCAGGTTTAGATATCGGGAAAATGCCAATAGTGCGCCATTGATTCGGAACGAATCCATTGGTTAAGAAGATGTGGTACAATGAAATCAAGATACTTTTGCCATTCTCTGGAAGGTGTCTAAGCATTGAAAATGATATATCGTCGCAACCGGGAGCCGTGTCTGATGTTTTAATACTTTCTTCTAACTCATGTACACTAATTTCTTTTTGTAATAATGTGTTAACTGACTTAAAAACTGGGGGTTTATTTACAGCACAATCAGGAGTTAAGCTATATAATAGATCTCTGGATTTTGATTCATCTGCGTATACTCTTTGAGAGTTGTATCCTTTATACCACTTCATTTGTCGCCACATATCACTACACGAAGTTGTCTGGTTCACCGATGAACAAAAACCATGCCATGATGAATCTTTAGCTCTTCGGATCTGCCTCTGAGCGGTGCCAATTTTCTCTTATAGAATATTTAGATTTCTCGGTATAGGATTCTTTCTAAAGCAGGTCAGTGCGAGACGACGTTCAGCTACAACTTTAGATAATTCGGTATTCCAATACTTTTTTTGTTTCAACTTATTGGAAGGGTTATGGTTGACTTTCACTATCGGTATGTGCAGTTTGGCTGCTTTATTTAAATTCTCAACAAACCTATCGTAAGATTCTTGATTGGATTTCTCCATGTCTGATGACCCATCAGACATGGAGAAATCCGAAAATACTTCCTGTAGGAAAAGACGATATTGTTCCCAATTTGCCTTCTTAAAGTTCCTTCCCTTGGTTGGTTTCGTATTGGCTGTGCATTCAGAAGATATTTTAATAATGCAGTGATCGCTTCCCAAGCTTTCATTGGTGACATTCCAGCTGTAATGAGGGCGAGATCGGTTGTAATTATAGAAACATCTGGGGCAGATTTTTCACATTATTGCTTACCATTTTTATTCTGGTGGGGGCTCCATTGTTCATACATAAGAGATTGTAATTTAACAATGAATCATAGATCTGTGCACCTCTGGTATCACTTCTGCATGACCAACTGTTATGATGTCCATTTAAATCTCCCAAAAATAATGTATTTGTGCTGAACATGCTAAATATTGTGTCCCAGTAATGTTGAGATGTTTGGACGGATGGGGGACAGTATATACATACGATGTTATTAATTGGAGGACAGTTAAACATCTTCACACATACGACTTCTATATTGGAGTTTCTGATACTAGGTTGAAATGTTTGAGCTTTGATCGAGTGATGAATCAAAATAGCAACACCTCCGTAGCCATCGTCTCTGTCTTTACGAAATATATTATAGCCACTAACCTTCAGAGTAGAATTCGGCTCCAACCATGTCTCGTTAAGGGCCGCGATGTGGATTTTTTCTTGGCTTAGGAATAATTCGAATTCGGTACGCTTATTCCGTAAACTTTGGCAGTTCCATTGTATTATATTTAAGGCTGCTTTTTTGTAATGGTGACTAACCATTATTGTTAAACAAAGTAGACAGGAAGCTTAGCCATGGTATATCGCATATCATATTATTATACAGCATTGAGGTGAGCATATCAAAAATTATCTGAACACAAGCTTTGATTGTTCTCCCAATTCTCCACTTCTTTATGAAAATAATAATTCTTAATTTCTCGACTAATTGAGCTACTGTGAATTTATTTTTATCATTATAAGTTTTATCATCACTGTGTACCTTTTCCTGGGTGGAGTCACAGTCTGAATCGGAGCATAAACATTCCCACTCAAAAGATATGTCATTTACCTTCTGACGATGTTTCTTCCTAGGCTTATCATTATTTTGCCCCTTTTCTGTGTTGTTGATGCCAGGAGTCACTGTAGTATGAGAGGGTATATTGTTCTCCGCCGTCGACAAGTCCCGTGCTGGTTCCTTTTGAAAATGAAGATCAATGCTGCTTTCTCTTTGGGATATTACTTGCGAGTTGAAAATTGGTGGATACTGAGTTTCTGAAGCTAAGTTCTCCGGCGTAGGTGTCGGATGCAGGGACGTAAATCGATAGGGCTTTTCTATAGGTACAATTAAACTGTGACATAATTGATCTAATTTTTTTCTCTTTAACATAAACAGGGCAGTTCTTGTTAAGAAACATATGATTCCCGTTACAATTGACACATTTAAAGTCTGTAGCTTCGCAGTTATCATGATTTTGGGCACATTTAGGACATACGATCTTTTTGTTAGGGCAAACCTTTTTCGTGTGTCTAAATCTCCAGCAGTTCGAACACTGCGTCACGGGAAATATAAATGGTTCTACCTTAATACGTGTATCGTATATGTATATGTAACTTGGCAATGACGATCCCTTAAAGCCTATTCTTATTGTTTCGCTATCACTCCATCCAAATCCATCCCGGTTACGACTTAAAAATACATTACTCAGAATGTATTTTTAAGTCTCATGCACAGTAGAGGTAGGCCCTCACCGGTCTAAGACCCTTTCTTAGGCTTTTTAGGTAGAAAGAATATAAATTTACTGCGAGCCGGTCAGTTGTTCTGTCTGGTCTGACCCACCATTCATTGATTGAATGCTGGCGTTCTGAGTAAGATAATTGTATTACTTACCAGTTCAGCTGCTTTGATCTAGGAGAGGGGTATCAACCAGTCTTAAACATTCTGGACCCTCAGGTTGATAGTTGTATGCAGCATTGTGGGCTCCAGCGGCAACACTTCACTGGATTCTGTAAAATAATCGCTACACGTGTCATCACAGTACCATCGGCACCAACGGCAACATCTACAGCATTAATCCCAGCGCAACCTCTGCAACATCAACGGCTATCGCCTCTGTCAGTCCAGCTGCCTTGATCTAAGATAGGGACAATGTGTGGTATGGCCGAACTTTCTGCACAACGAGCCGGCAATTTAAGAATAATCATCACCAAAATGTCCACAAATACTGTTACTATTACATCCTTAAGAAGTAGTAGTAATGTACATCTATAGTGAATACCACAAGCGGTAATCATTAATCAGGGGTAATCTGTTAACGGAACTTAATTAAGTAGTACATGTATGTTTAGTGTAATCTTGTTTAATAAAATAATAAATGAAGTATTTCTAATTAAGTGATCTTTCAGTACATATAATATCCACTAACATCATATTATGACACAGTTGATTATCATAAAAATATTGAAGGTAACTATTTAAGGTAAATGGAACATCTCAAATAGCCTCCGCCATTGTAATTCGCTTCGGGCGACTTATGTGAAAATTTTATGAAATTTAGACAACAGTGTTTTACTAAACGGAATCAGGTGCCAGTCGCAAAGGGCTTACAGAGGAGGAAACAGTCACTTTCTTTCTTCACAATATAGGAGAAGAAGCGGTAGAAATTTATAATACTTTAGGTACCCAAATAGTTCAGTTTCTTCTTTTTAAAGTTTTGGCTGTCTGGAGGAAATCGCTATTAGCGATAAGATCGCCATTTGTACCTAATTTAAGTTATTTTCTAAGTTTTCTGTATGTTTTACTTTGGTGTGCAAATAAAGAGTATTCTATTCTATACTTTTTTAGTATCAAAAGATAGAAAAATGACATTGGAACAAGTGTTGGCGACGCGACGTTTGAAAAATATCGTACCCCAATAAAAAATGAAGCGATGGCTTTTCATTTATTTTTCACATGTGAACAGCGAGAAAGTGAAAGTTTTGATGAGTTTGTTAGCGCCTTAAAAATGTTGTCGAGTGACTGTGGCCTTGATAGTCTTCAAGACAGTCTGATAAGGGATCAGCTCATAAGAATAATACAAAATGTAAATTTGAAGAAAAATTACTGTAGGAAATGTTTAAATTTTTGTAAGGCATCGGAGATGGTTGCAAATCAAAAAAAAAATAACTGTAAAAAACTCAAACTCAATAAAACTCAAAAATAGTTTATTTCAAATAGGCTTAACGCTAGCACTTTTGAAAGGTAATGATTTTTTTTTAAAAAGAAGCTACTACCGGATCACAACGCGGCCTCAACTGAGAAGATCCGGCAAGAAACTCAGCGGGCTTGTCATTTTATCACTTTTTTTTAAACAGTGTGTCATGTTACAATTAGATCAGAGCGACAGTGTGTCTTGCCGTTCAAAATATCAAATAAGACAGAAAAAAATCAAAAAAATACAAAGTACAACAAACTAAAAAGCCAAAGGGTAGTATAGTAGTCGGACCAGTCCCCCCAAGCAGCACCCGCGCACGAGTTGACTCGAGCAGTAGTGGTCAAGACAATCAGTGGTCAATATAGTGGTGGAGACACCTAAAAATATACATATAAACAGAGTAATAAAGAAGAACTATATCAAAAGCATGAAAGTCAAAGAAATAAATGTACAAGATGTGGATATGAACATGAATAAAACTGTCCTGTGTTTGGGCAAATACATTATGTGCGAAATGTGGGATGTTTGAGCAGTATGCAAAAATGTGTCCAACTATAAAAGTTATAAAAAAGAAGAAGGACAGCCAATATGAATAATATTAGCAAGTATAGGTAAATAGAATTAGGGACAGGTCTCAGTATGAGTGCATTTAAATAAATAGTAAATTAGTTGATTTTAGGGTAGATACAGGAAATGATTGTGATGTATCACCAACAGAAAATTTTAATGGTGTGGCTGATATACTCGTATTAGTATTAGTTAAGAGATTAGTAATATTGAACGGATTCGTGGATTAGTAATCCGGCCAACTATGATATGCTAATATTTAATTTTAACCTAATCTCTGTAATGACCATCCAAAATATATCGGATAATAACATTCGTATTAGTTCGGATTCACTCGTTTGGCGCCCATTCGGATTCGTGACGTGAAGGGAACATCATTCAAATATTTACGCACGAATGAGTGAGGTGAATAACACAACTGATGTAATATTTCTCGCTCTCATCGTCTCCGCGCCTGAGAGCGATGCTATTGCTGAGATCTGATCTCTGTAACAGTTGTGGTTAGGTGCAAATTACAGTGACATTGCATTTCAGAGAGAGAGTACATATATTTATATTATTAAATCAAACACATTTCTTTTACTTCAAAATAAATAATATGATATTATTCCAGAATTTACACAAATACACATTGCTTTTAAACAGTTTATTACTGATTATTAGGTATTTTATTGAAGTATTTCAGATCAAGATAATTTTAAGATGAATATCGCACAGCTCATGCTATGGAAACTTAGAACAAAGTCAGTGGGTCGCTGTTTACATTGCTTTCTAATAACACATTCAGCAAAATAAGCCCGTTGTAAATAGTTTTAAGCTATCCAACAAACACTAGATGGCGTTGAATAACAATAACCGAATTTCACACAGAAAAGTCTTTCGAAGTTACCAATGTAAAAAATAAATCCGTATTAATATAGGTTTTCTCTAAAATAATTTAAGCCAGGTTTTCATTCTAATATCAATGTATTGTAATTATGAAAAGACAATGAAAAATTATTATTACTTATGTTACAACCATCAAATATTGTAAAACAGTTAAAATGGAAATTTTAATTCTAGCTTAGATTAACTTATATTTTCTGACTTGTACCATTTATGATATTAAATACTATATTTTACATGTTGTGTTTTTTTTATTTTATAACTAAATAACCTATTTATGGGTTTGATATACTTAGGGGCTTAGTGAAAGAAGGGGCCTATAATAAACGTACCATCCGTACCAATAGCTACTAGGTATGTAGCTAGCTATAGGTATGTAGTAGCAGAGCCGTAGTTCATGAATCTCTATCTATTTCAGTAAGTATATTATACTATTCTTATCTATGGCACAGCTAAAAAAAATCTTTATAAATAAATCAATAATTTCTTTTGTTATTCCCCTACTCAAATTAATGCTGATTATTAATTGCGGTGGTGTTATAAAAGTGTTTATATTTTTTCAATAAAAACTATAAATAAGAATGGGTTAGATATACTTAGTCTAATTTTAATTTCAAATATAAAGATTTATTTGACTCCTGTTTCTCAAGCTGTGTTTATTTTATTTAATCTACTCTTGCTTTGACCCTACTCTTGAGTTCATTTTACTAATTGAGTCTTGAGATGCAATTTTTTTAAATAAATAGATAAGTACTTAATTATTATTCATATAGTGCTGCGAGGTGTAGTTGTTATACTTAAAGACTTTTATTAGTTGTAAAATGCAAGTTAGAAAGACAGTAGGTTATAGTGTAAATATTATTGTAATAATTATTAATAGTGTAAATATGAAGCGCGCTCGGTTAAGTGGAGTGTGGCATTATTTCGCTGTTGATTCCGAGGAAAATAAGATTGCAAAATGCACTGTTTGCCAATCAAAAATTAGTTTTAAGGCTACTGTTTCAAACTTAAACAAACATTTAAAAACTAAACATTTAATTACTATTATACCGAATAAAATAACAACACTAGAACAAGTGAGTCCCCAAAATTCAACAACAGTTATTGAAGAATCTAATGCTGTTTCGCAGCCAGCCCAGCCCAGTACATTTGCATCAACAAACGATGTTACAACAGCACCTGAAATCACACACATTGCAGAATCTACCAAGCTACCGAGTTCAGAAACATCGTCAAATCCTCGTCCATTAAATTCGGTACCGCCGTCCATAAAACACTTTGATAACACGAAAAAATTATCGGCAAAGCAAAGAAAAGAAAATGACGACGCATTAATGCTGTTATTTTCTAATAGTTTCTTTACATTTTCTATCGTTGAAAAGGAATATTTTAAAAAAATTGTGGAAAAATTAAATCCAAGAGGGATTCCAACTTCCGAGTCGTAAGCACGTATCAAAAACTTTATTAGACGGCGAATATCACAGCTGCGTTAATCACAGTCAAGGAAATCCTTAAAAAAGTAGATTCGCTGTGCCTTACAATAGATTGCTGGACATCACGGGCATACGAGGGCTATCTCGCTGCGACCGCACATTACATAAATGATGAGTTTAATTTAGAAACGTCTCTTTTACAATGTTATACATTGACTGGGCCGCATACAGCTGTTAACTTGAGTAGAGAGTTGAATGATTGGAATCTGGCAAAAAAAGTAAGACTAGTCGTGTCTGTAAACGCTCCCAACGTTCAAAATTGTATCAAAGAGCTCCAGTTTAAAAATTTTGGATGCTTTGCGCATACAATAAATTTAATAGCTAAAAATAGCTTAAGTTTGCCGGAGGTGGAAATGTTTCTAACCTAATTAAGAGCCATAGTAAGTCACTTTAGGCGGAGTAACACAGCAGTGGAAAAGCTGTTAAAATATCAAATGAACAACAACAACGTAAATCAACCAAAAAAAAATGATAATAGATGTCGCTACCATGTGGAACTCCACCTTTTACATGTTAGAACGAGCTCTATTGGTGAAGGAAGCGGTTACAAGTACGCTAGTGTGGGATATAAGGCAGCATCCACGACAAGCCCGCGGCCCACTACGACATCTAAGCTTACCTCTGCGGATATGGACAGTATTCTATCGGAATTGAAGCGGCTCTCACTTCAAACAGCTGCTATCCCTAGCATAGTGGAGAATATGAAAGTAATCCAGGAGAACTTAGTTGATCTCAAATCAATTAAAGATGATGTAGCAAATATTGTATCTTCAGTTGAATTTGCACACGAGAACATCAAGGATCTTACAGATAAAGTGTCTAGCCTAAACAACGAGGTTGAGTCACTAAAGCAAACTAAAGATGAGGTATCACTCCTTCAAGAGCGGTACCTGAAACTGAGTGATCAATACAGGGAGACTGAGCAAAGGTTGCGTCTAAATAATATTGAAATTAAAGGTGTCCCCATTTCTAATTCTGAGAACTTCACATTCTATCGAACATCGGGGAGAAAATCAAGTGTAATATCTCGAAGGAGCAAATAAACTACATCGCAAGAGTTCCAATGCGGAATGACCCTCGACATAAAACAATAATTTGCGCAGTGCATAACAGGTATCTGAAAGAGGATTTCGTTGCCGCATCGAAAAAATGTAAAATAGCTCCAAGTGACCTGGATTTGCAGGGGGACAACATGATCTTCGTCAATGATCACCTTACGCTGGAAAACAAGTTGTTACTGAATAAAACCAAATCACTAGCGAGAGAGAGGGGGTTTTCCTACGTCTGGGTGAAAGGATGCAAGATACTCATCAGAAAGAATCAAACCTCGCCAATAATCAACATAAAAACGGAACAGGACTTAAAAAAACTTATATCTTAATTTTGGTCATAGGCAATACTTTAATATTTAAATTATATCACTGTTTACGTTTGCAAAGTTTGAGAAACCTAGTTGTTGTTTTGTATCCGTTTAGTGCTTTATCGCGCGGCGGCGAGCGGCCTGCTAATTACTTACTCATTCTAAATGGACTTTACACGTTTAATACTAAAGGTGCTTATTGCTTGTCTCGAAATATTTTTAGTTGTCGGTACTTCACAATGTGGAATAAACAACGTATTTTTTGCTACTATTTACTTTACATTCTTTCTATTATGCTGCTAATTACTTTATGGCCTACCAATGATGACTATTAAGCTTTATTATCAGAATGTTCGTGGATTGCGGACAAAAACATCTGCTTTCTATAGGAATTTATGTTTGAATTCTTTTGACGTTATCTGCTTAACGGAAACTTGGCTTGTCGATGGTATTAAAGACAGTGAGCTTTTCGATGATCGCTATCTTACATGGAGACGGGATAGGAAATATTTAGACACAAATCAATCGCTAGGTGGAGGAGTACTCGTTGCAGTAAAACGGGATCTCGTGGCTAATGCCCGTGAGGACTGGTGCTCTTCGGCCGAAGATATGTGGGTAACTTTAACTCTTCATCAGAAAACACCAAAGGTATCGTACAAAATGCACATATGCGTTGTGTATATCTGCAATCAAAACCTTGGTAATTCTATGCCCATTCAGCTATCTAACTTCTCCCAAAATTTATTAAATATTGTCTCAAATAATCCTTCAGACAAGTTTATAGTGTTGGGTGATTTTAATTTACCAAATATCACTTGGAGCCCATCAGACACGGGTGACTCTTTGCAGCCATTTGACATACAGGGTTCAGTACAATTTAACTTTTTAGACAACATCGACACCTGCAGTCTTGCGCAATATAACTCACACTGCAATTCTAATAACAGAATTCTGGACCTAGTATTTTCTAATAGTGATGTTCTAGTGTCATGTTGTGATGATCCTTTAGTGCCTGAAGATGTTCACCATAAAGCCCTTTGCATCTCGGCTGACTTCGTGCAGTTTCATACGTTACCTCCACGTCCATACATAAAATATCTCTACCACGAGGGCAATTATGCTGCTATATCAAGTGAATTAGACCAAATAGACTGGCACCACGAAATCAATACAAGGTCCGTTGAGGAAGCTACCATTTTTTTCTATGATACTTTAAACCAGCTCCGTTCGGCTCATATACCAGCTAGAGTCACTACCCCACGTCCAAAATATCCTATATGGTACAAAAAGCCACTAATACACATCCTTAAGGAAAAATCCAAATTTCATAGTAAGTATAAAAAGTATGGCAACCGTTCAGATTATCAATCATTTGCTTTACTAAGAGAGAGAGCCAAAATCCTTGAGCGTGAAATGTTTAACCACCACATCTCGAAAATTGAGGATAATATATTTAAAAACCCTAAAGCGTTTTGGTCATATGTCATATCAAAAAGTCAGTCTAACTCTTATCCCGCAGTTTTAAAATATGACTCCACCTCGTCTGCAGATGGTGAAGAGATTTGTAATATGTTTGGGGACTATTTTCATTCCAATTTTTTAGAGGACCAGTCTAATACTCTTTGCAGCAACACGAAGGATATATCCACTAATACCATAGCAGATATAGGATCTATCGAAATAAATGATAACGAAGTCTATAAGCTACTTACCTCCCTTGACCTAAATAAATCAGCAGGTCCTGACAACATTCCCCCTCTTTTTATTACTAGGTGTGCTAAAAGTCTCGTGCTTCCTATTACTTTATTATTTAAAAAGTCGCTTTGCATGGGAGAAATGCCCAAAATCTGGAAGTCTGCTTTAGTAACACCAATACATAAAAAAGGACCTAAGGATCAAATTGAGAATTATAGACCAATATCCAAATTATGTATCTTCGCCAAAATTCTAGAACGTATTGTCTACAAGCAAGTTTACGCGTCTCTCAAAAACAGTATCTGCGATGAGCAGCATGGTTTTCTCACTGGCCGGTCTACAGCGTCCAACCTAGTTGTCTGTAACGATTACCTAACAGAATTTATGTCTCAACGTTCTCAAGTTGACGTAATCTACACCGACTACAGCAAAGCGTTTGATAGAATAGATCACGTGATACTGCTACAAAAACTGTCAGCAGCCGGTATTAGAGGAGACTTATATCGATGGTTCTCATCCTATATTAAAGACCGCTGTCAAACGGTTGTTCTCAATGGTTATACGTCTAGAGCCAGATTTATTCCTTCGGGAACCCCTCAAGGATCTTTATTATCTCCATTATTATTTATTATTTTTATTAATGACATATCTTCTTGTTTCTTAAATTCTAAAATATTATTATACGCCGATGATATGAAAATTTTAAGTCCTATCTCAAATACTGATGATGCAGACCGATTGCAAGAAGATCTTGACCGTTTTCAGATATACTGTACAACTAACAGACTCGAGCTGAATGTCTCGAAGTGTTACGTGTGTACCTATACTAGGAAACCAAGTCCTATACTACATGACTACAAGTTACTCGGTTCCTCTATATCTCGAGTTAATTCTATCAAGGATTTAGGAGTTATGTTTGACTCGAAATTACTATTTGACAAACACATTGATACCATCGTCAAGAAAGCTTCCAAGGCACTCGGCTTCATAATGAGACTATCATCGGAATTCAAAAACATTAAGACCATTAAAATTCTCTATTGTGCTTTTGTCCGCAGTCACCTCGAATACTGCTCTCAATTATGGAACCCAAATTATAATATCTACATAAACCGTATTGAGGGCATCCAAAGAAGGTTTGTAAGGTATCTACAGTATCGTTCGAATACCTATCTGCAGAACTACATAAGCCGCTGTAAAAAATTCCACTTGCTGCCGTTATATGAGCGCAGGCGAATTGCTGATTTAATTTACCTTTTAAAAATAATGAATGGCTCAGTCGACTGTCCAGAGTTGCTGAGCAAATTTGGATTGCGCACCTCATCCACATTCCTGAGAAGACCTACTCTACTAAATATCCCAGCTACTAAGTGTATTTATCGACAAAATTCTTTCGTCATTCGAGTTAGCAGGTCATTCAACGCTGTCGCACCAGATATAGACATTGATCTTTTTACTGCTAGTGTTTCAAAACTTAAAAGAGATCTTAGTAATCGTTTTTTCTTATAACTTTTCATTTATTCTGACTATCAGAAAATGTACCGTATCGCTTTCTGTCTGTCTACCTATTTCTGTCACTTTTTATACTTTTTATTTATATGTGAAAACTTGTAATTGGCCTTCCAGTCTGTACATTTCTTATATATATTAATGTATGTTAGCTGTTAGTTTTCTAGATTAATAAAATAAAATAAATAAATAAATATATGCCCACTGGGATGGCTAGGTGACCGGAGAATAATAAGAAGTCTTGTTTAGATAAATGTCTATTATAATTGAATAAAGTTTACAGTAAGGTTTACAGTCGCGTGTTCACGGTGCCGGTCAAACCAAGACTGTCGGCACATGCCGTTACACTAGCAATTTTAGATTCTTCTAGCAGTTCTTTGCTGGAAAACTTAAATGCTGACGAATGGAAAATGTGCAAAGATTTATGCACAGTCTTAAAACCATTGGAGCAAGTCACTGTTCAGATTAGCGGAGAGAAATACTTACAGGAAGTCTCGTAATAGTATTCAACAGATTGCTACTGAACGTGTACTCCAATAAGATATCCAATGACGGAACGCTCCATGCTAGTGCTATAGACGTAAGTAAAAGGATCTTAAGAGGTATAAGCACAAGACTGACAAACATAGAAATGAGTGGCACTTTCAGTGTCGCTACATTTCTCGACCCGCGGTTTAAAACCGCTTTTTTATAGACAAAGTGGCAGCCGAAGCAGCCAAAAAAAAAGGTAATCGAAATGGCTGTTTTTGAGATAAATAAAGAGTGGGCTACCGTGGCATCTACAACAACCGAGACGCCAACAGCAGCACATACGACTATATCGGGTACCGGGGCTTCAACACAGAGCAAGCCGTATGATTACGTTGATATTTGGGAGGATATCGATGTACAAGATGTCCATACATTGGAGTCGCCAATGGCCATAGCCATTGCTGAAGTACAAAGATATTGGAACAGTAAAATACTACCAAGAAGTGCGAGCCCCAATGATTGGTGGCGAACACATGGCTTTTTATATCCCAACCTCAGTAAGCCATTTAAAAGGCAGTGTTACGTGCTAGCAACGTCAGTGCCATGCGAGAGAATATTCTCCAAAACTGGGGAGCTGATTTCGGATAGACGCACGCGCCTCACTTCAGATAAAGTGAAAAAAAAAAAATGTTTTTATATGTGAACAAAAATAAATAATAATAAAAAAAATATTTTTGTATTATTCCAATACCTATTATATTTACATCACGACTACTACATAAACTAGTTAAAATTTTGTACTCATCAAACTTTACGACAAAGTTAGTATTCAATACCAATGCCCATATCGATATAATATTTAAATATTATATTGATGCGAAATACTTAGTTGCAACTTAATACGAGCAGGAATACAGTAATGAGTGATACGTCTGCCGAGTCTAATATTTTCATATTAGTGTAATTTAAAATATCTCTAACCCATATATGCTCAGAACTATTTTTATCTCCGATTTCTTTCATTTTTGGATATATTGATATCTAAAGGGTCCATATAAAGATTATAGGTTAAAATAAAACGTGGCGGGGGGGGGGGGGGGAGGTGTTTTTTTAATGGGTCAAAAACGACCCCTGGGTCAAATATGTTATAATAATTTAAGAATGAAACTGAGAAAAGCACTTCGCGTGTAAACTCGACAGAGACTTTTCGATCATATGCTCCGCATTGTGCTTCCGCACCGTATAGGGTAACGTTAGTTTGGACCTTTCGACTGGGTCCAGGTTGGACCTTATCAGTGCCATACTTCTGCAACAAACAAAGTGCGGGCAATGCTCCGTCGAAAATCCAATGTGTCAATGTCAATCCGGTACTGACGAGCTAGAAGAGTAGCATTATTTACCGTGACGTCAATTAACCAATACAGAATAGGCGTATACCATTTCTTGCCTCTCTTGGCAATTCTATACACGCCCACATTGGCATCCAATCGATCCACGCCTCCCATGTATCGATTATATTTTGAAATCAGGAAAGGTTTTGGTACATCTATCCTTGATTTCAGTGCAGCTGAATATCTTCACTCGAAGAACCGATAACCATTGGGGAAGAAAGGTTCTCGAGTGGCGACCACGAACCGGAAGACGCAGCGTTGGCAGGCCTCCCACTAGGTGGACAGACGACATTGTGCGCGTCGCAGGTAACCGGTGGATGCAAATAGCCAATTGTCGTTCATTGTGGCGTTCTAAGGGGGAGGCCTATGTTCAGCAGTGGACGTCTTCCGGCTGATGATGATGATGGAATATCTTCATGCCGTTTGGATGGGCTGTACCCCATGTTCGGTTGATAAAAGAGTCACAACGCTATTATCATGCCATCTAACAGCACATATCCCATTTGTTTCATCTAATTCATAGTCGTAGTAGCCTCTAACTTCTCTTTGGCATTCTTTTGCGTCTTTTAGTGGGCAATTTTCAATACGGTTACTGCGCACTGTGCCCTTGATAGGAGTCAACATAAAGACAATAGCCCAGTCTCAACGCAGCAATCCACATTTTGAAGCGAAATCTTATTGGCTTTCCTTTGATATGTTGCTTGCAATCGTGCCTACCGTAATATGGAACCATGGATTCATCGATGCTTATTTCCTTTTCAATAGGAGCATACTGTAGAAATTTTGCATTTAGCATATCAATCAGAGGGCGTACTTTTGCCATCTTGTCATTTTCAGGCAGTTCGGTATTATCGGTCACGTGGAAATAACGCGTTATCTCTTCAAATCGATTGCGACGCATACTTTTTGCAACAAGAATATTGTGAGTATCTTCATTGCTCTCCCAATACATACGACGCCGCGGCAATGGTGCATAACCAGACAAAATGAGGATTGCAATAAAACAGTAAATTTCATTGGCCGATAAAGAAAAATTCTTATTTCCCGACTGTACAGTAAATATAACTGTTTATCTGAGTATGTGGACGATAACTTCATGATCGAAGAAGAGCTCAAAGAAAGTGACAGGGTCACTGTCTTCAGACAACGTTGTAACGGACCTAGGAAGGGGTGTGGTCCACTCATAATTGTTTGTGGGAAGATCTCTTTTCACCCAAGTGCGATCTCCTACCAATTGGCGTTGATTACCTGTTCCTCTTCCCCTTCCGCGTGCCCTGCCTCGTGCTCTTCCACGCGCTCTTCCGCTGCCCATTTGTTCCAATGGTGGTGTATCGTCAGGTTCCTCATCCTCGCTGGACGACGACGTTTCATCAGCAAATGGACGCCTCAAAGTTAGACTTGCGGGTGCGAGTAGCTGTCGACGGGATAAGTGATGGAAAAATGTATCTTCTTCGTCTCCAGAATCACCATCAGAGACCCTGCCATCGCCAGGAAGGTCAATAAAGATATCGGCACCTACTATCTCGTCATCGGAGTCCAAATTATACAACTCTTCTATAATATCGTTAGTTTTTAGTGATCTTCTAGACCTAGAAACCAAAAATTTGTTTCAACATACTTATTCCCAAAGGGTCGTTAGCGACCCACGAATGTTTTAACTAATATGTAGGTATAATATACATTGTATTTCGTAATAATTTTACTTTTATGAGATAAAATATCTACTTTTGTAATAAAAACGATATTATAAGATTTTTAACACAGACAAAAAAACACTTACATTATTCTCAGCAGAACTGCACTTTTTTGCCACTAAATTTCAAGTCATAACTTGAACTAACACCAGTAGTCACAAAATTACCCGCGAGCCGATGGTACTATTTTTTTTTTTGCTAGATTATACTATGATTATTCGATAGATGTCGCTAGGCGTCCCAAATTACCGTTTTGACTCGACAGTCAGAACGGTAATTTGGGACGCTTTGGGTAGCAGAGCAATTACGACTAAAGGTTCGAGCACATTATGCCGGGCCGCAGCGTGTCGGGGCGGAGCGCAAAAATCCGCTCAAATCGCTTTAATACAATTTGTATGAATTATCGCACACTGCCGGACCGCAGCGGCTCGCATTAATGCGAGGCGGATTCTCGTCCGTGCGATGCGGCCCGCCCCGCCCCGCTGCGCCCCGTCAACAGTGTGCTATAGCTAGCGGATTGGTGCGCACGCGCGCACGTGTTTATTTGATATTGCGTTTTTGAGTATTTGCGTGTTCCTGAACAAAAATGAATGAAGAACTTTTAATAAATTTAGTTCAAGGTTATAAAGAACTGTATAATTTACAAGATTCTCATTATGATGACCAGCAAAGGAGAGACAACATTTGGAAGGAAATAGGGGAGATAATGAAAGAACCTGGTAAGTAACACTGACAAGTATTTATTTCTTAAGTTATAAAATATGAAAATTGTGATTACATTTGACGTATTTAGACAGATTTCTGAGGAAATGTTTATTGGAACCAGGCTGTCTGACACCTTTTTTTAATGAGTAATAGTATTCCTTGCTGACACCAACAACTATGATGTATCGTTCATTATTAGAGTAGGTATTACTTTATAAATTATGACAATAATTAATTAATATAACTAAGTAATAATAAGTAATCGGTTTTTTTATGTAGGTAAGCGGGCTGTGTCGAATAAATCGCCTTACTTAGTATTAGTTTCTTCGCATACCTCTTCTAATAACCCTGGACTGCCACTCAACGGTACCAGTTGGAGATACAAAGTATCTTTTAAATTGATCACGGACATACATTGCGTCTAGTGCTGCATGGCCTCCAATATATGGCAAATCTGTTATAGCTTCTGTTACCACATTTCTCTGAGCTTCCTCTTCAGACCAGTAGCAAATGTCGTTTCGCAGTAAATTGTGCAAACAGCAAGTGGCTAGTATAATAACATTAACGTGTTTCGGCAATAACGAAAAACGTCTTTCGTAAACTCTAAACTTTTTCACTAATAGACCAAAAGCATTTTCGCTCACACGCCTAGCTCTACTCAGCCTATAATTAAAAGCTTTCTTGTCTTCGTCATTTGTCAACTGATTTGCTGGATATGGTCTCATCAAATGTCTGGTTAAAGGAAAAGCTTCGTCTCCAACGATGACATGTGGTAACCTTAAGTCTGTACCCGGTATTAAACGATCAGCAGGCAAATTTAACTGTCCATCGATTAAACCTTTGCCAAAATTAGAGTTATTGAGTATTTGGCTATCAGAATTTTTACCCAAAGCACCAACATCGATGACTGTAAAATGGTAGTCCGCATCGACTAAGGCCAATAAAACTATAGTAAACGTTTTTTTGTAAGAAAAATAAAGGGAACCGCTATTCGGTGGTGCTTCAATAATAACATGCTTTCCATCCAGTGCCCCAATGCAATTTGGAAAGTTCCATTGCCTTCTAAAACGCTGTTCTTTACGTTTCCAGTCTGCTTCTGTCGGTACGGGCATGACATTAGGTGACAGTTTCTTAAATATGGCTGTACATGCTTCGTAAATAATTTGTCTAACAGTTGATTCACCAAGTCGAAAAGTAGTGGCTAATGACTTCATTGAATTTCCTGTTGCCAAATACCTGAAACATAAAAAGCAATGTAGTTTAAACATCTTGCATCTTTTGGCCGATCTTTACGTTAATGCAAGCCAATAAGGTTATGCTCCTTGGTGTCCTTTTAATCGCATCATCCTATTTATGCTTTATGTTCTAACTTTACTAATACCTATATTTTTTCTTCCACAGCTAAAGCTTGCAGAGACAGATGGAGACGTATAAGAGATAATTACAGACGCGCTAAAAAGTTAAGGAAAACAAAAAGTGGACAAGCTGCTACAATTATGAAGAAACCAAAATATGAAGATTTATTGTCATTCCTTAACCCCTATATTAGCAACGAGGATGAAACTTTTTCAAATTTTCCACCAAATAATTTCCAAGAGTCAAGTAATGAGGATAATAGTCTTTTAGATGATACCCATAGCCGTGATAGCACTGGTTCAAGTGCTGGTACTTCACAAAGCACTATAAGAAATCGTCCTGGTTCTTCAGAAGACAGCTCACCTCGTCCTTACAAAAGAAATTCCAGAAGCTTAGATACTCCACCACAGCTTTCACCAACACACTCGTTATTGCAAGAGTATTTAGAAAAAAAATACAGTGCCAAGAAAAATAAATCAGACAAAATAGTTGATTTTTTCAAGAACTTGGGGGAAACTATTTCAAATTTTCCGGAAGATGTACAAATTCGTGTAAAACGTGAAGTTTTTAAAATAGTTACCGATGCAGAGGAGTTGGTTTTCAAGGACAAGTCTAAACCACAATATGTATTAGAATTATCTCAAGAGAGCGCATTGCCCATGATCGTTATTAATTCAAACGATGTTGATGCGCAACCTCCAAACCAAATAATAACACCAACTTCAACAAACGTTGTGAATCCAAATGATATTGACACACAGGAAGAGATATGTCTTGATGATATCGAATTAAATGTTTTTTTAAATTCTATTCAACAAAAAAAAGATAACCAATGAATGATATTATGAGCGATGGGCTTATAAGAGGCCAAACACAAAGAGAAATGGAAGATGTTGATTTTACTACTCTTTAAGTTAGAAAGATTTTTGTTCTGTGATTTTGTGATAATATAATTTTGACATTATGACTTCCGTTTTCTTTTCTTTAAAATGAAAACATACCGTAACTAGCGCCGTTGCTAACTATTAAAAAGACAAATACTGACGTACTTTTTATCGAATTGGCTTACTTAAAGTTTATTTAATTGAAGCCTTGAACACATTCATGTACAAGTATTATGACAAAAAATTGCTAGCCTGATAAATATTTTTGACTTGATGTATTTTAAGATTAAACTTTAAAAACGTAATAACTTAATTTATTTATATAAAAAAATTCTCGATTGGCGGCTTTAATGACGGTCTGTTTTCACCAAAACCACAAGATCCTAACGTACCACCTCACTAACAATTTAAGATACAATTTTCACAGGATTAAGTAGGAGGATAAAAGGATAACTATAAATCAATAGGTATGCTATAATGAAACTTACCTCAAACACACCACAAGCCGCTCTTCTGGTCCGATAGGCTCACGAAAAGTTGTCGTTTTTTTATGCAGATCCCCCTTTATTATTTCAAGTAATTGAAAATATCGATCAGGAGTCATACGAAAATATCCCCAAAACTTGTCTTTGTCTGCTAAAAGATCGGGAAAAAGATGATGGTATTCGCCGAATACCTTTCTCTTGGCACAAATTGGATGTATCCATATTTTGCGTTTTCTTTTTTGTTGTCTATGTTCAATAACTTCATCTTCTAACAGCAGGCAAAAAAAAGAAAGTTCTTCGTCAGAGCTATCCATAACGTACAGTTGCACGCAAATTCTGGCAGTACACTGAACTCAAAATCCGTCAATGCACTGTGACCCGGCCCGTCACTTATGTGCTAGGTAAACATTTTGCGCTGCGCTGCGGCCCGCTCCGCCCCGCTGCGGCCCGGCATAATGTGCTCGAACCTTAATTGCTCTGCTCCCAAAAGTAGTTTTTCAGGACAAAAACGACCCACTATATATGGGCTAATACTGATATATTAGTTACAATATTATAATATGTCTGGAAATATTAATATTGTTACGTCGCAGGGTTCTTTAAAATGCCGTTTGCTTTGTGAAGATGTTTTATTTCCACACAGTTAAGAGTACAGCAAGTTAGCAGTCCAAATCGCAGATATATCACTCGGAGTCCGTTATCACAAGCTTTAGTCGTTCGCCGTTGTCACTTCACTGTATCGCGTTGAGATCTTTCTGATATCGCAGCGTATCGCACACTATATCGCGTTGGGATTCTTCCGGTATCGCAGCGTAAAACACACTAACTCTGGTCGGCTCGACAGCGTCTTTTATACAGGACTATTTATAGGAAAAGACGATTAGAGGGCCTTCATCACCAGCCGGAAGACGTCCACTGCTGAACAAAGGCCTCCCCCTTAGACCGCCACAATGAACGACAATTTGCTATTTGCATCCACCGGTTTCCTGCGACGCGAACAATGTCGTCGGTCCACCTAGTGGGAGGCCTGCCTACGCTGCGTCTTCCGGTTCGTGGTCGCCACTCGAGAACCTTTCTTCCCCAACGGTTATCGGTTCTTCGAGCGATGTGGCCGGCCCACTGCCACTTCAACTTGCATATTCTACGAGCTATGTCGGTGACCTTGGTTCTTCGGCGAATCTCCTCATTCCGGATTCTGTCGCGCAAAGAAACTCCGAGCATAGCTCTCTCCATAGCTCGTTGTGTGACTCTGAGCTTCTCCAAAAGGCCAGCTGTTAGAGACCACGTCTCAGTACCATATGTCATCACTGGCAACACACACTGGTTAAAAACCTTTGTCTTCAGGCACTGCGGAATTTCTGATGAGAAGATGTCACGTAGTTTCCCGAACGCTGCCCATCCGAGTTGGATTCTTCGGGCGACCTCTTTGTCGAAGTTGGACCGACCTAACTGGATAGTTTGTCCTAGGTATACGTAGTGGTCAACAACTTCGAGTGTAACGTTCCCAACACCTACCGGTACGGGTGCAACATGGACATTAGACATGATCTTCGTCTTGTCCATGTTCATTTTAAGACCCACCTGTTGGGAAACTTTACTGAGGTCGCTGAGCAATGTATTGAGGTCCTCCAGCGATTCTGCCATAATGACTATATCATCGGCAAAACGAAGGTGAGTGATGTATTCGCCATTGATGTTGATGCCGAATCCGTACCAGTCCAAGAGCTTGAAAACGTCCTCCAATGCGTTCGTGAACAGTTTCGGAGAAATAACGTCTCCCTGTCTCACGCCCCGCTGCAATGGGATTGGTTTCGTGCTCTCGTCCTGTAGTCGGATCGACATGGTGGCGTTGCTGTACAAACACTTCAACACTTCAATGTACCTATAGTCAATGTGACACCGCTGGAGGGACTGCAATACCGCCCAGGTCTCGATTGAATCAAAGGCTTTCTCGTAGTCCACAAACGCTAGACATAATGGCCGATTATACTCCTCGGTCTTCTGTATAATCTGGCGGAGCGTATGTATGTGGTCTACGGTGCTAAAGCCTTTTCGGAACCCGGCTTGTTCGGGAGGCTGGAAGTCATCAAACCTGCGTTCGAGACGGTTCGTAATGACTCTCGAAAACAGCTTGTATACATGGCTCAGGAGTGAGATGGGTCTATAATTCTTCAATAAGGTGTTATCACCTTTTTTGAAGAAAATAACCACCACACTCCCGTGCCATGCTTCTGGCGTAGTACCCTCAGTAGAGGGCCTTAGAGACCCAGAAATGTACGGCACCAAACTAAAATGGGCTACGGAAGTAAAATATCTTGGGGTAACTCTCGATAGTAAACTAACGTGGCGTGGTCATGTTGAAAACATAACAAAAAAGGCCTTACGTGTCTTCAATATGTGCCGTTCTGCGTATGGCAAAACTTGGGGACTCAAACCAAAGGTAATGTATTGGTTATATACTACGATGGTGAGGCCTATTCTCACATATGGCAGCGCTGTATGGTGGCCTAGGACCAAACTAAGGATCTGCAAGGATTCTCTTAGGAAGGTACAAAGAGTAGTTTGCATGGCAATTACAGGTGCCTTCAAAACAACGCCTACACTGGCTCTTGAGTGGTTACTGGGACTAACCCCACTTCACACTTACATACAAATAGAGGCAAGAAAGTCGCTATACAGACTTGCAAAAGCAGGAGTTTGGAATCGTAACAAGCCCTGTACAAAACACACTTTATTGGATCCCGTGAAAGAACTGGATGATCTAATGGACATGCCCTGTGATAGGATAAATCCAGTGTACATGTTTAACAAGAGGTACCGAGTACATATACCATCCAGAGAAGAGTGGACGAGGGGACTCAAACCGGTTGGTGGAACTCACCTCATATGGTACACTGACGGTTCCAAAACGGAGTCAGGTACAGGGGCAGGGATTTATTCCAACGACTGTAGTATCAGTCACAGCATGGGGCAATATGCATCGGTATTCCAAGCGGAAACCTATGCCATAATTGCCGGCATCAAAGAAATGCAAAGGAGAAATGTCAAGGGTAAAACCATTCGCATTCTCAGCGACAGTCAGGCTGCTCTGAAGGCTCTGAATTCCTTCAGAGTTGCTTCTAAACTGGTCAAAGAAGGTGTTACAGGCTTGAACAACCTGGGAAGATACAACAATGTCAGCCTTATCTGGGTACCTGGACATGAAGGCATCGAGGTCAATGAGAAGGCAGATAGATTAGCGAGGGCCGGCTCACAGAGACATTTGGTTGGCCCCGAACCATTTGTGGGGATTCCGTATGGAACATATCACCAAGCATTGTATGCACATGCTAGAAACGAACACATGAAGGAATGGAGGGCAGTGTCAGGCCTTAACCACTCCAAAGCGTTCTCTAGCGGAAGGGTGGACTGTGGGATCACAAATAAGGCACCTGATGGGTGAACTTACGGGACATTTTGGTACCAACGAGCATCTACACAGAATGAGGCTAAGTACTAGTGACATTTGCAGATTCTGCGAAGATGAAAAAGAGTCAATGCGACACATATTGTGTGGCTGCGACGCTCTTGCGAGACGTAGGTTGCATCATCTGGGAGTGGCCTATCCTGCACCAAATGATTATGTACAGCTCCAAGCTGGCGCGATCGTTGCGTACCTGACGGAGCTCTTCGATACGCCAGCAACAGAGTAAGGGCTAGGGCATGCACAATGGATCCAACTGGGTCGAAGTGCGTTCCGGGAATACCGGGCCCAAATTTATAGCCACCAAGAATAGAATAGAATACAGGACTAGAATTTCTGGAAGGTTCGCAAGTTGTAAACTAAGTTGTAAAACTTGGGGTGATAATAGCGTTTGTGGAACCAATAACAATATTTCAACAATAGGCTTAAAGTTGTAAATACCCTAATAAAGGGAACAATCAAACAACAAAGAGTAATAGAAACAATTCCGGGGTTCATGGAACTGATAGCAAACATAACACAATAGGCTATTGTCTTACAACTAAAAAGTGAGAATTTTTACCAAACAAAAGACTCTATATTTCGACGCCTGTCCAGAGCCGTAACAATATATTAGTATTACCTAATCTTGAGAAATATCGGTATTAACCCATCTTTAGAAAATTTGAAAAGCCTTGGGTAAGATAGCATACAGTTTTATGGTAAGTCATCAGAGCCGAGACACTGAAGGCTTGGCATAGGATCTACAATCTATATAAATCTAATCTACCTACGACCACAGGGTAAAGATGGGCGACTATGAATGATTTCATTGAATTATTCGACTTTATAAATCATTCGACTTATTCGAATGATTTTTTGAAATTAGTAACTAATTTGATACTCGCTTGACTTTGATCATCGGCCAATTGAATAATGTGATTTGTCAGGCGCACTGACATTATTCGTTCCGGGACCGGAACGGCAAATAATTCATTCATTTATTATTCGAAAAATTTTTATAAAAAAAAATAAACCGACTTCAATAGACACCACACTAAAAAGTGAAAAATAACTTCAATATTCTTGAAGTTGGTGCTAAAATAAACACGATACTTACCCCAACACCAGAATCAACTGACCAGCACCAACTTCAATAATATTGAAGTTATTTTTCACTTTTTAGTGTGGTGTCTATTGAAGTCGGTTTATTTTTTTTATAAAAATTTTATTTTATTCTTTTTAGTCATATTCTCTTGAAAAGTCTTTATTCAACTATATACCGATTTGGATATAAAGCTTTAATACCAACAGGTATAAATTTATTTTAATTAAAATCTCCCAACCCAACCACAGATCTAAAATTCGGTGGGTCCTACATTTCATGGAACAGAGTGTCTCGTCGGGGACATTTTGGAAGAAAAACAATAGAATTTTCCTCAGATGAATAATTATAATATTTAAGAATTTCGTTTTACAATGAAAATGCGTATGCGTTTGTTCCGAAAAAGTAATGAATGACAAGCAAGTAATTATACAGACAGTCTATTTTTATGATCTTGAAAATAGATCGCACAGTGGAGCATAGATAAGAGAATGTATTTTTTTTTTAACAGTGGAGGCGCCGACAACTTCCCCCCGGTTGAAAGCCGTCTTTCAAGTATCTTGCTCAGGTAACAATGGGCAGAGGCGCACCAAAGGCCGGCGGATACTGCCTCGCGCCGTTTTTATATCCGCAACTCGGGCGATGCCATCTGGCCCTGGAAACAGGCGCAGCACTCTGCCCAGGCGCCAACACAGCGGGGGAGTATGGTCCTCTTCTATTAGTACTAGCTCGCCAACCTTGAGGCGAGACATATTGGTCTTCCATTTGGTCCTCTGCTGTAATTCTGTTATGAACTCCGACTTCCATCTTTTCCAGAAGTGTTGGTGTATTAGCTGCAAGCGCTGGTATCGTTTGTGTGAATTTCGTTCCAGGTCCTCGAGCCGTGGCGATGGTGCCGCGATGAGTGGTCTTCCGATGAGGAAGTGCCCTGGAGTGAGGGAAAGGAAGTCGTTAGGAGATGATGATAATGGATATAAGGGACGGCTATTTAGAGTAGCCTCCACTTCCGAAAACAGAGATTGTATCTCTTCGAATGTTAAATGAGAATTGCCCATTACACGCCTTAAATGATACTTGGCGGATTTCACCCCAGCCTCCCAAATGCCACCGAAATGAGGAGCGTAAGCTGGATTAAATTTAAACTGGATGCCTTCCTGAGCTGCATAGTTCGATACTGATTCAGTACTAGTCTTAAGAAACTGAGCCAAATCTTTTGAGGCGGACACAAAGTTTCCCCCATTATCGCAAAATATTTCTGCCGGCTTTCCACGGCGAGCTATAAATCTTCGCAAAGTCATTAAGAATGCATCTTTAGATAGATCACTAACCGCTTCCAAGTGAACACATTTGTACCTAAGGCATACAAATAGACATAGGTAGCATTTTTGCGTTTTAGCACCACGACCCTTTCGGTTTAAGATTAGGAATGGACCTGCAAAATCTACGCCAACGGAAGTAAATGGAAAGTCAGTTGTTATGCGTTGCGATGGAAGGTTACCCATTTTTGGACTTAATGTTTTAGCATTGAGACGTTTGCACCTAACGCAATTATGAACGGTACTTCGAGCCAAACGTCGACCATTCGTAGGCCAAATAGTTGCCCTCACGGTGGCTAACAGCAATTGGGGTGCAGCGTGCATGGTACGTAGGTGTTCCCTAGTAAAAATTAATTTTGTTAAATGATGAGACGAATCTAAAAGGATGGGGTGTTTTGTGTCGTACGGAGAATCAGAGGCACTAATACGACCACCAACTCTAATTAAATTATTTTGCATGAAGGGTGACAAGGATAATATTTTAGACCTTTTCTGTAGTGGTTTGTTTTGAAGAAGCGCTTCATATTCAACAGGAAATGAATGTTGCTGAGCAATTGAACACAGGTAATGAAAAGATTCATTTAGTTCCTCAACGGATAAACTACCTGATTGTTTATTTTGATTTTTTATATTGTACACAAACCGTCGAACATAGGCAACGATTCTTTGAATTTTGTTTAAATTTGAATAGTTGTCGATTTGAATTATTGGACTTTGAATAATTATATTATGGGACCTTACTTCAGGTAATTCTTCATTGGGTGTAATAGGCTTTAGTGTAGGCCATGCTGATTCGTCTTCAGTTAGAAATTTAGGTCCGGACCACCATAATTGTGACTCGCGGAGAAGATAAGCGTTCATTCCCCTAGATATGAGATCTGCTGGATTATCTGCTGTAGGCACATACCGCCAAGATGATGGCAAGGTTGTTTCCAGAATCTCGCCCAGTCGGTTCGCAACAAATGTCTTACACTTCATGGGATTGCCGTTTAACCAGCTAAGTACTATGCTAGAATCAGACCAATGAACAATTCGATTAGGAGTAAATCGTATAGAATCTAAAACTGATTTTGTCAGACGGGCTGCCAACAATGCAGCGCACAGCTCTAGGCGTGGGATGGTGGTAGGTTTTAGTGGAGCAACCTTGGACTTAGCGCATAATAACCGAATGTTGACTTCATTATTACTATTTAATGATCTAATATAGATGCATGCGCCATACGCTAGTTGCGAAGCGTCGCAAAAGGTATGCATTTCGACTGAAACAGGTAGGTCACCGATAACTTGTCTAGGTATACGTAGAGTGGTAAGAGTGGGTAAGTGTTGGCTAAACTCATTCCAAGCTTGTTGAATGTCTTGCGTAACTGGATCATCCCAGTTGCATTTTTGTAACCACAGCCTTTGCAAGATCATTTTAGACTGTACAATGCAAGGACTGAGGAGGCCCAATGGATCAAATATTTTAAATGATTTAGACATAATGTATCTTTTTGTAATATTATTATTTTCGGATATGTTTTTAACAGGAAAATGAAAGGAATCACTAGACGGATTCCATCCAAGACCAAGTGTGTTAGAAGACTCACTTAACGACAAGTCATCATGTGAATTATTTAAATCATCCAGAATTTCAGGTAAGTTTGATTTGTATTTTCGAAGGTTGAAGCAACCTGATTTAAGAATATTTGATACTGAACTTTGAATAAATTTTAATTCTTCTTTGTTGTTAGAACCAGTAATTAAATCATCAACAAAAAAATCCCTTTGAATTATAGTTTTTATTAAATCATTCTCACACTCTTCCCCGAGCTGCCAAAGACATCGTGTACTTAAATAGCTAGCACTTGCAGTACCGTAAGTGACTGTATTTAATTGTAACGTTTGTATTGGTGTAGACTCATCTGCTCTCCATAGGATTAACTGAAGGTTACGGTCATCTTGGTGTACATTTATTTGTCGGTACATCTTTTCTATATCAGCTGTTAATAAATATTTATACTGGCGTGACCTTATTAGTATCGAGAACAAAGAATCTTGCATATTTGGACCAACACGTTGGATGTCATTTACAGAAAAACCGGAAGTCGTAGGGGCCGAGCCATCGAAGACGACTCGTATCCTAGTGGATTCACTGCCCTCTTTGAAGACAGCGTGATGGCAAAGAAAGTAAGATGAATTGGGTATAGTACTTTGAGAGTGTGATAAATGCCCTAAGTCTGAATACTCTTTAATAAAGTCGACATACTGAGACTTAAGAGTTGGATTTTTGCGAAATCTTTTTTCAAGATTTAATAAACGCCTTTTTGCTAATTCGTATGAGTCACCTAAACAGTCTGGTGATTCCTTTAGTGGTAATCTGACACAGAATCTGCCTGAATTTAGACGAAGAGTGTGAGTTATAAAATGGCTTTCACATGCTCTATCATTGTCGCTGAATATGGGTTTAGGGGGTAACTCTTCGAGTTCCCAGAATTTAGCAAGTGACTTATCAATGTTTGAATCGTGGGTTTGATTATAAGACTGTACATAATTGCAGTTAATGAATTTTGTATGAATATTAGAACTGATAGGATCGGATATTAGCCAGCCTAACTTAGATTCTATAAGTTGAGGGTTCGTAGGACCCAAGGGTATTCGTTTAGGGCCCAAAATAGTCCAGAAGGCATCAGCACCAATTATCATTTGAATTGGCGCTGGTTTTCCCAGATTTAGATCAGCTAATAATATGTTTTTAGGTAAATTTAAATGATGTAAGTTAACAGGATATTTTGGTAAGTCTCCTGTCAGTTCTTTTAGAACAAGGCAAGAAATATTTAGGCTGAAAGAATTATGTATTGATTGTATTTTTAATAAACAAGTCTCATTTACCTTACTGTTAGCCTGATTACCTATACCAATAACCGTTTGGGCGGTAATATGATTACAAGTAAGTGAAAGTCTTTGTTTCAGAGATTCATCGATGAATGATGCTTGACTGCCACAATCAAGCAGTGCACGAAATGTGTCAGTTTGGTGAGTTTCGGGATTAGACACCCTTACTAATGCAGTGGACAAAAGAACTTGAGTTTCGGTTTGCTTACCAGAATAATTAACTAATGTTTCAGAGTGTTGCTCATTAGAGAAATTGTGAAGTAGTGTGTTGTGTTTCTGTTTACAACTACGACAAGGACCTAAGTGGCATTCATTGACAGAATGGCCTTGTCTAAGGCAATTAGCACATAACTTATATTTTGAAACATCAGCATATTTATCTTGAATGGTTTTTGACTTAAAAATGGGACAATTGTATATTTTATGATCTTTATTACAGACGATGCAAACAAGAGTTGTGTTTGTATTAACAAATGATTTTGTATGCTGTGTACGGTCTTGTCTGCTCCGGTTATTATTGTTAAAGGGGGCTGATGAACGAGAAGTGGGCCCTCTAGATAAGCTATTAAGTTTGTCACGATTTAGAGCCTCAAGTACATCAGCACGATTTATTAGAAATTTATTGAATTGACTTAAAGTCGGAACATCATCATAATCCTTTCGATGCTCCTCCCATTTTGTAAGTGTTTGTGTATCTAACTTTGAAGTAAGCATGAAAATTATTAATATGTCCCAGTGTTGAGTGGGTTGTCCTAAACTAGACAAAGCGCGAAGATTCTTGGTTACATGATCCACCAGAAATCTTAACGATTTTTCTGACTCTCGTGAGACTGGCTGAACATTAAATAAGGCATGTAAGTGATGATTAATGAGTAACCTTTTGTTGTCATATCGCTCGCATAACAAACTCCAGGCATCTTCATAGTTATCAGATGATACTTCCAGGTTGGCAACTATGCGAGCTGCATCTCCTTCCAGGTAAGATAATAGATAATGGAATTTGTGAATTGGGGAGATACGTTCATTATCATGTATAAGATTTAAGAATGTGTCTCGAAATTCCAACCAATGAAAGTATGATCCGTTGAATTTGGATACCTGAATTTTAGGCAATTTAAAACCAAGATCTGAATGAAAGCTATTATCGCTATGGCTGGAGGTACGCCTTGACTCACTTGGAATGGGTTTGTGTTTCTCTAGATGGGTCTTAGCTGTAGCAATATTAAAAATAATAGTATTTTCAACACTCTCTCGTTCGTCAAGCTCAATAGAAATATTTGCAGAATTTAAAATTTCAATCTCAGTCTGCAATTCATCAAACTTAGAAGATAACGATTCAATTTTTTGTAGTTTAAGAGTTAATTCTGTGATCTGAATTAACGAGGGTGCAGAAATTTCTGCAAATGTGTTTAAATAATTCTTGAATTTAGTAACTTGTCCCTTTAATGAGCTACGCCTAACCAGTAATTCCTTTAATGTGTCGTTTGCACCAACTTTCTCACTGTGCGACATTGTAGTGGATGTAATATAACTAATATAAATGGAATTTTATGATCAAGGTGGTATCTCTGCCTAATCTGAGAATTTAGCAAGCATTAAGATATTAAATTATTTTTTAGAATGGTTAATACAACAATTTACTGATGACAAACTCAAATGAGAAAGTTTATGCTGATACGGTACTGAAATAACTAAATAACTGAACAAGCTCACGCTCCTCATCCGGTGTCACCTGCCAAGCGGGAAGCCTGATGTGAGCATTCAGGCCCACAACCAACTTTAGCCGCAAACAGGATACTGGGATCTTGGTATCACCTGAAATATTCAGCAAAATTACTTTAGCATTTTGCTTTACAGAATGAAGGCAGATCCGCCAGATTATACAGAAGACCGAGGAGTATAATCGGCCATTATGTCTAGCGTTTGTGGACTACGAGAAAGCCTTTGATTCAATCGAGACCTGGGCGGTATTGCAGTCCCTCCAGCGGTGTCACATTGACTATAGGTACATCGAAGTGTTGAAGTGTTTGTACAGCAACGCCACCATGTCGATCCGACTACAGGACGAGAGCACGAAACCAATCCCATTGCAGCGGGGCGTGAGACAGGGAGACGTTATTTCTCCGAAACTGTTCACGAACGCATTGGAGGACGTTTTCAAGCTCTTGGACTGGTACGGATTCGGCATCAACATCAATGGCGAATACATCACTCACCTTCGTTTTGCCGATGATATAGTCATTATGGCAGAATCGCTGGAGGACCTCAATACAATGCTCAGCGACCTCAGTAGCGTTTCCCAACAGGTGGGTCTTAAAATGAACATGGACAAGACGAAGATCATGTCTAATGTCCATGTTGCACCCGTACCGGTAGTTGTTGGGAACGTTACACTCGAAGTTGTTGACCACTACGTATACCTAGGACAAACTATCCAGTTAGGTCGGTCCAACTTCGACAAAGAGGTCGCCCGAAGAATCCAACTCGGATGGGCAGCGTTCGGGAAACTACGTGACATCTTCTCATCAGAAATTCCGCAGTGCCTGAAGACAAAGGTTTTTAACCAGTGTGTGTTGCCAGTGATGACATATGGTACTGAGACGTGGTCTCTAACAGCTGGCCTTTTGGAGAAGCTCAGTCACACAACGAGCTATGGAGAGAGCTATGCTCGGAGTTTCTTTGCGCGACAGAATCCGGAATGAGGAGATTCGCCGAAGAACCAAGGTCACCGATATAGCTCGTAGAATATGCAAGTTGAAGTGGCAGTGGGCCGGCCACATCGCTCGAAGAACCGATAACCGTTGGGGAAGAAAGGTTCTCGAGTGGCGACCACGAACCGGAAGACGCAGCGTAGGCAGGCCTCCCACTAGGTGGACCGACGACATTGTTCGCGTCGCAGGAAACCGGTGGATGCAAATAGCAAATTGTCGTTCATTGTGGCGGTCTAAGGGGGAGGCCTTTGTTCAGCAGTGGACGTCTTCCGGCTAGTGATGATGATGATGATGAATGAAGGCAATTTGGGCCTGAATTAAGAAATTTTCTTATATTTTAGCAATTTACGACGTAAGATAAAAGATTATTGAATTCTAGAGCAAAGGATTGCTGGATAATTTTGATAAATTAAGATTATTGATTTCTAGAACAAAGGATTTTTATAAATTAAGATGTAGGTAGTTTCATGCAACAATGAAAAAGGACTTTCATTTTGCATATTTTACGATAAATTGATTTTGTTTCGGAAGTAAGACGTGGATAGAATGTTGTATGTAGGATTTAGATGAATTGGATAGGAATGGGAAGCAGAAAGGTGAGGAAAACACCAGGGCACTTATCTTGCATCAGTCGAACGGCGTGGCGGTGTGGCGGTGAGGCGCAGCTTTAGTTGCTGCCGCTGCTCATCGGACTCGCTGCGCTGATGGATATGCAGGCTTCTCCTCTCAGCTTCAAGATCTGTCGCCTTCGCATCTAACTTTGTACTTATTAAACGCGGTGGCAGACCTTTAATTCCGGACAGCAATATATAATATCACTGTCCTGTCACGGTCGCCAAAAAATGTCTCGTCGGGGACATTTTGGAAGAAAAACAATAGAATTTTCCTCAGATGAATAATTATAATATTTAAGAATTTCGTTTTACAATGAAAATGCGTATGCGTTTGTTCCGAAAAAGTAATGAATGACAAGCAAGTAATTATACAGACAGTCTATTTTTATGATCTTGAAAATAGATCGCACAGTGGAGCATAGATAAGAGAATGTATTTTTTTTTGAACAGTGGAGGCGCCGACACAGAGTTCCTGTTAACATCATACTGTTTGCTCCCATCACCAGACTCTGAACATCATTTTTCTAGCAGATACTCGTCGAGACCTACACAACGAGCCCAAACTCAGTGGGTCTACGTTTTATTGGTGCAGAAATCCTGTGACCACCTTCCTGCTCCGTCATCAGACCCTGGTGAAGGTCACCATTTTCTTAGTACCAGTTTTTTAGTACCAACGGATTTACATATGTTATAAATTTCAGATCTTTCGGAGTAATAGAAGTAATTAAAAATGTCCATTGTATACGAAATATCCCTATCTCGACTTGTAAAAGAGCTGATGGTTTTCAAAGCTAAACCGATTTTCAAGAAACATCGCTAAGAACCATCTCCAATAAACCAGCATACGCCAATCTGTCCACTCGTTTGAGCGCTGCGATGCCACAGACAGTTATCAGACAGACAGACACGACCCCCCCCCCCCCAAACTAATAACACCTCGTTTTTGGTCGGGGGTCAAAAAGAAACCATCGAATTCGTTACGATGATCTGGATGGCGTATGACCATTTTGTAGACGAAGACATCATCTATTTTATGGTTTCTCCCAGTTATATCTCCTTCCCATCACTCATGTTCTTCGAAAAATTCTTATCCGGTCTTGATGAAATTCATACCGAACCATCCTTATGGTTCATGCTTTCGAATAAAAAAAGAATCACTGAAATTGGTAAATATTTGTATGAGTTATAACCATTATTGATTAGAACATCATCTATTTTTAGGCGTTTTACCAGATAATTCTAACATTCCATTCATGTTTTCTCAGGAACTACTGGTTCATAAGGAATAAAAATTTTATGGGACCAACTTGATGGAATTTCCATTAGGTACAAAAAAGAATCATCCAAATCGGTACATATTTGGCGGAATTATGAGTGAACATACATTAGAAAAAAAAAAAAAAAAAAAAATACGTACACGATGAATTGAGAACCTCCTCCTTTTTTGAAGTCGGTTAAAAAACTGCCGACTGAGTCGCGAATAGTCTAGTTCAAACGCCGTTAGTAGTTACTAATTAGTAGTGGTTATTCGACTATGAACATTAGTATATTACTAATATTCAAGTCGAATGCGTACATTAGTAGTTGCAGATGATTCGAATCGTCGGATTAGTACCAGTCGCGCATCTTTACCACGGGGGCGGCGACGAGAAGATTTTTGCCGGATATTGCATCAGCGTAAGAAATAATGTCTTAAGATACATGGTCTCCCATGTATGGATTGGATTGGCACAGGTTTTTTTACGGGCCATGACCATTCAGAGAATATCTGTATAAATTTAATCTATGCCACGACCTATCCTGCCCTTGTGACTCCACCGTACAAGAGACCTTAGAGCATATATTGCTCCAGCTTTTTTTTGGGAACCTATCGCGAGGCCCCAACTTAAATTTTGCTGTCACTCATAGACCTTCTATTTTTTCTTATTTAAGTCCAGTCTAACGAGCCAACGACCTCCCCCCCCCCCTCTATACGCTATGTAAATTATTTTTGGTTGTGGGAATTTTTGAAGTCCAGGATAAAATAAATTATGAACCTAATAATTATTTTTCTTTTTTTGACAATCCTACAGCAAATTCTACAATACGTGTCGCGGACGGCATCGTAAGTCTGAAGGTCTAATAACTAAAGGTTTGTGATCTGTTCTCAAGATGAATGGCCTGCCGTAAAGATATTGATAAATTCGAAACTTTTATGTTCCGCTTTAAAGGTTTTTTGCCCGAAGAGGGTTGCCAAAAATGATTTACTGCTATAGTGGCAAAAACTTTGTTGCTGCAACCAAGGAAACTAATGGTTACCTCAAGTCGAACAACGACTCTATTGGTGACTTTGCAGCTCAAATAGGCATTCAATTTAAATTTTCACCGGTGTACGCCCTCCAGTATAACTCCCCACGTATGTACAATATAGGACCACATTCCACCTTAACGCCCTTAAAGGACAAACTTTGGTGGATAGGTCCTTCTGATCGTGCCATACCCAATTTCATTCCTCACTCGTCCATCTCTTGTAATCATTTACTATGTTCAGAAAATGTAAAATAATCTGAGCAAGATGTTTGTTTGAATGTCATACTAGACGTGCTAGATTGTTTTCAAGTTTTTCTCTTGGAATAAAACTGTAAGAATAGTGGCATGGATATTGAGATTTTCTTACAATTGTAAAAACTAAAATGATAAGGTCTCTTGTTATAGGTATATGTTTTGTACTGTCCTTAGAAGACTCAGGAGATAAGAGAAGGGTATGATACAAATGTTACACGAATTTCATGGTTATTAGAGCCAATCCTCCTTCCACGTCCTTGTCTATAAAATACAAATTAAAGGGTGTCTTTTAAGAACGCACATACTTGGGTCACAAAGGGAACAAATTGCTTTGTAATTTTGTACTCATCTTTTTGATGTTTTTTAACCACGTATTAAACTTTCAGTTTACACAATTCTACTTGAATTTTTTGTTTATAATGCTTCCTTTTTAATTCAATTCTAGATGTCTTGGAAGTTACTTTCAGTATCATATACAATGACATCCAAACTCAAATCGATATTGTGGACAAAGGGAGCGTAGGACTTGCTGTACGCGAATAAGATTGCCTGTAGACGGAAACGAAGTATTATTCGATAAAAGCACAGCTGGAATCACTAATATTAGGGCTAAAATGACCAGGTACATGATTGCGCCATGAAAAAGCCACGTGTCAAGCTTCCACTACTTGAGTTACCAAAATTCGATAAGTGCATACGCCAATGGCCTGCTTTAAATAATACATTCTACGCTGCTGTGGACGACTCGGACATACGGACGGTGAATAAGCTCCAGTATTTGAATTCTACCCTATCCACGGAAGCTGCAGCTCTAATATCACCACTACTGATCTTCTTCAATTTAAGAGCTGTGCTCTTGTCGTTGAAGCAATTTCCAATCCGATCTATTATGTGCCTTTATTTTGACCTCCTGGTACGACACTCCACCCACTTTTTCTACTACCTGCTTCATGAAACTTCGCCTAGGTCTTCCTCTTCCCCTTTTTCCTTCTATTTTACCTTCCACTATCGTTTTAAAGAAGGTGTCGTGTCGTATCAAGTGGTCAATAATTTTTCCTCTCCTATTCTCAATTGATCTTAAAATTTCTCTTTTTTCACCAACCAATTCCAAAACTTCCTCATTCGTCTTCCTTTCTGTCCAACTTATTCCCTCCATTCTTCTCCAACACCACATCTTAAATGCTTCCAACCTTTCTCTATCCACTACTGATAACCGAAAAAAATTAGAGTACCTAAGGCATTAAGAAATCCTGAGGAAAACGTATGAAATCCAAAATGTTATTGTAAACTTTCACTTAAGATCCTTTATGAGGCCTTAAAGATTCTTTAGTAATTCTGCAACAAAGCTTACACTTCCTAAAAGCAATTGATTCACAGTCAGGATGTGTGATGTCAAGTATTGAGATTAAACTAAACAAGCAGGTTTTAATGATTTATTATAATTAGTTCCGTGCCTGTGGCACCCCCGGAAGATACCCCTGGGGGTGCCACGGGAACTTAAATTCGGTCCCGTGGTACCCCCATGTCAATTAGTGCAGTGCTTTTATTGTTTTATGTACTTAGTATTAAACCGATGTATACCTACGATTTAATTTTGTTTCTAATGTGACCCAAATTAAAATAATTTATCAGATCTCCTTGTTGAAGCTGTAAAATTCGTTTCTTTTCAAAAGTGACATTGGCCTATTATTTATATTGTCTTTAAAAATATGTAATCAGCAAGAAAGTTTTTAATTATGTCAAACAATTTTACTAATAGGTAAAATAATACCAGCCCTTGTTTATGTCCCACTACTGGGCACGGGCCTCCCTTCAAGATGAAGGGGCTTAGGCCATAGTCCACCACGTTTACTAATAGGTAATTGAATAAATATCTAAATAATAAATTTGTACCCATGCATACAGAAACGGAAACTGAGAATCTTAATTTTCTAAGCTCTCAACGGCCGTTGGTTCCGATCTGCACCATGTTAACACGCGAACGGCATTAGTGCGATCACGTTTCGACTGCCGACGGATTATGATATCCATGGTACATGATTGTCATTTTGGTATTATAAAAACTAAGCTGGAGCAAAAATATTATTTTAATGGCAGGTATGAATTCTGACATAGATAAGTTTGTGTCTGAATGTCACGTGTGTAAAAAAATCATGTAACAGTGTTAAAGAACCTATGATGATACGATATCAACCAGAGTTACCTTTTCAACATGTCTCAATCGAATTGTTGCAGTTTAGCAATGACAATTAAGTATTTTGTTCCACTCGAGCGCCCGGCACGCGAGATCAAATACAATCGATAATTTTAATTTATAACTTTAAAAAAAGGTTAAACTTGAAAAAGAGTGATGAAACCTGACACTTTTAAAGGTTAACAGGAAGAATTGCATCTCCTTCTCGCCCACCTCTTCCTATAGGAGAGAGCGAGACAACGCTAAAATCAACGTATTACGCTGCTAAACTACAATGTTACGTGCTATAAGCGCAGCCATAGCAAGTGCAACTTTATTTTGCCGTGTTATCATATGCATGACAGAGAAATCGTTATCGATCGACGTCATTTTCGTTCGACGCATTTTTCAAGATTTCGTGCGTTTACGGCTTACAGTGTAGTGCGCAATACAATATTTGTGTCTAATTATTTAGTAATGTATCACTTTGTTATTAAGCTATACTTATTTAATATGAGTGAAAAAGAAGAAATGGAACGGCTAATTGCCGCGCGAGGCTAATGTAAGTCCATTATTACAAGACCGGAAAATTTCATATCTGATGATTCTGATTACAGACACCGAATTATTAAAATTTAATAAAGAACGCCTAATAAAGGCATTTGCAGCTTACTCTAACTTAGATATTAGTATAAAGGTATCAGAACCATCAGACAGGGAAGCGTTCGAATTAATTGAAGACAAATATTGCACTATACTTGCGAATATTAATACAATATTGTATTTGTCCGATTTAGGGCCTTGTAAGGGTAATAGTGGAGAGACTGGCCTATTCCAACGGTTGCCTCGAATAAAAATAAATGTATTTACGGGAAATCCATTTCTTCTTTCCGAGTCGCTGGACGTTCGGGGTGTGGGCCCTTTGAACGTCCATTGAGTACGGCGGCGACTAAGAGGACGGCGGCGGGGTTGCGACCCCCGTCCCCGTGAGCACTGTGTCAGGTTCCCGGGGGGCTACAATGCGCCCCCCGGCGGCGGGCACAAAGGCAAGGCACTGAGGGGCCCTGGTGCAGATCCCACCGGAGAGCCCTGGGTCCCCCCTCTCATGTGGCGATGCGACAGCCGCGGGGGTTTTAGTGGGTAAGAATCCCACATACCCCGATCGAGCCCCACAGCTCCCGGGAATCTTTGGAAGATTTCCCCCGCGTCAAAAAAAAGGGAAGCGTTCGAATTAATTGAAGACAAATATTGCACTATACTTGCGAATATTAATACAAGATAGTCTTTGTCGGATTTAGGGCGTGACAAGGCTTGTGAGGGTAATAATGGAGAGACTGGCCAATTCCAACAGTTGCCTCGAATAAAAATAAATGTATTTACGGGAAATGCAAGTGAGTATTACCCATTTATTAACTTGTATAATTCTGTTGTTCATGAAAACATGCAGTTATCTATGTGTGATAAGTTATACTATCTAACAACATTTCTGCAGGGAGAAGCCTTGGATATTATTAAACACTTACCTCTTGGCAGTGAAAATTATGAATTGGCATTAGACTTACTTAAACAAAGGTATGATAATAAACCCAGTATTATTACACACTATGTTAACGAGATAATAGACATACCCAATTTAAATAAATGCACAAGTACATCCATTCGTAATATAGTAAACATAGTGAAACAACATTTAGGAGCGTTACGCAATTTAGATCAACCTACTGACAGCTGGGTCACACTATTATTATGTATTTTACAGCGAAAACTTGATTTATACAGTGCGTTCCTTTTATTTAGAAAGAGACAATATAAAGGTCATGCGGACTTAGAAACCTTTTAGAAATTTTTAGAGAAAAGGGCTTCAGCGCTTGAAACACTTTCTCAAGGTCCTGGTCCTGGTCTTTAGCAGCATTAGAAGTATAAAAGGTCATCACTGTCATGTGTTGCACGTGTTGACAACAATTTGAATTGTGAGTACCTACTGTAATTTAAACTATGGCAGACACGCCTGCTCCTAAGTCGACCTCCATGGATACATTGTTTTTATTTACTATCACATTAACAAAAAAACAGTGCATATTTATCGTACCTTAAATTATATACGGATTGCCAATCCTCGCTACTGTTCTCTTCCGATTCAGTTGCCTGCTCGATATTAATATTATTGAAATGTACTTTGCAAACTTTTTTTATGTGGCCCTTCACTTCACATTTTTGACAGCGATATTCCTTGAATATACACTTTTCAGAAGTATGATTTACATTCCGCACACTACGCAAATACGGGTAGACGAGCCCGTTCCACCCCGTTGGCGCCACGTCGTAGCTGCGCGCCCAGCACCGGTGGTGCTAGCTGGCACTCCCCGTCCACCGCCGTAACTACGTCCACCTGACATGTGTTGACTCTTCCTTAATGATAAAATCACTGGCGCAAGTTCCTGGCATGGATAACTTTACGTTACGCGCACTTGCAGATAACGTTAAACTTGCCGCGCTCTGTCTCCTCAACGTCGCCGAAGTCGCAAAAGCTTGCTAACCCCCTTAATCGCGCCGCCCAGTCTCCTAATGATTCGCCGGGGTCTCTTACTGCACTTTAAAATTGTGCCCGATCAGCAAAACCACAGAGTTTTGGTTTGAAGTGCTCATTTAATGTCGTAGTCAATTGATTAAATGATAAATTTTCCAACTCTAACGGATAAACAAGATTACGCGCCTAATTTAGGCCGGATTCGGAATCCGGATTTAGGCGTCAGGATTTAGTAGTTAGGTACAAGTTGTAAAGACAAACTTCTTCATTCTGTTACATTTGTGGCGACTAGAACCTCTTTGCCACTTGGAATCGTGTGAACGTATTTTCTATGTATTTTTGAATGCCGAACAGCACAGCTTTGAACGTCGCTGTTTGACTAGCGGTTGACACATTGCATGTAAATATTTAGTAGAGTCAACAGTGTAAAATATTCGTCGTAGTGGGAACATGTTTTTAGTGAAACCAATTATGTAATCTATAATATTACCAAGTGATAGTTGAATCACTAGTCGTAGTGTAAACGACACCCCAGTGCTTTGCAGGTAAATAAATGTTTGGAACCAGGTCTGATGTTATCATTTGGAGCAGATAAATAACGAAAGGTCAATACACCTTCAATGGTGACGCCGAAGTTCATTTATGACCTGGTAACTAGAGGACTACACGCAAAAGTAAGACGTTAAGCACTTAACCAACAAGAGGATAATAAGGTAACCAACACAGTACCTATCAATAAAGCAAAGAAAAATTAGAAAAGAAACGGTGTTCGTTTTATTTCACGGAATTTACGTCGGACTAACGTCGGCCATTATACGACAACGGAATTTTATTTTATCGTATTTAAATAACGAAAACATTCGTCGTGGAGCGACATACTGGAATTCGACGAGCAATCAGCTCGTTTTTTCGCCGTGTTCGTCGTGGTTCCTGCCTGCGAATTTTCGGCGATCGCTTTTGTTTCGCATTGACATTTGGTGAAATATTTTAAGGTTTTTTTTTACACAAATTAAATAATTTATGTAAAGGTCTCGGTCGTTCCACCACCAACCCACGTAGAAACAAATTTCATTAAATTTAGGGTTCCGCGCCATCAGCTACTACCATTGATATGGCGGAAAGCGAAAGCGACTATGGAGAGGCGGCAGGCGAAAAGGTAGTCGTAAATCGTGTGTCCATCCGTACCCCGCCCTTCTGCAAGGACCGTCCAGCATTATGGTTCGCTAGCCTGGAGGCGCAATTCAGCATCAACGGGTTGGTGAACCAGATAACGAAATTCCATTACGCAGTGGCTCATTTAGATACGAACTGTTCGAGAGAGGTTGAGGATATTATCCTGTCTCCCCCAGCAAAGGATCCCTATAACACCTTGCGAGACGCTATCATACGCAGGTTTTCGGTCTCCCATGAGGAGAAAATTAGGTGTCTCCTAGAGAAGGAGCAGATCGGCGACCGCAAGCCATCGTCTTTCTTGCGGTACCTTAGGTCCCTCCCTAGCAGGTACTACTTTCTCCGAGGATGTTGTGAAGACCATCTGGATGAGCAGACTCCCCAGATATCTTCAAACCGTGCTCACGGCGCAGCGTCTTCAGGACTTGCCCGAACTTAGCGAGTTGGCTGACCAGTTGATGGAAATCAATGCTCAGCCATCTCAACATATGGCTTGCGCGTCAACCTCGCTACCATCGACCTCTACCAACGATCCGCAGATTGCAGAGCTGAACCACAAAATAGAGGAACTTACTCGCGTAGTGGCTTCTTTAGCCAACCGAGGTGTTGACCAACGGGGCCGCTCGCGAGAACGTAGACTAGGTAAATTTAGGAACCAATCACGTTCGCGCAACAGCGAGTTATGCTATTACCATGACCGATTCGGAATGAAAGCAAGGAAGTGCGTCCAACCGTGCAAATGGTCCGGCCCTCCACCTTCAGCGGCTGGTGGCTGCAACCAGTCGTCGGAAAACCTATAGAGCGTCCGGTTTTGGCGACTGCCCAACGCTCAACCACAAGTCGCCGTCTTTTCGTAACTGACCGGTATACCAACAGGAAGTTTCTGGTGGATACTGGTTCAGACGTAAGCTGCGTACCAGTTATTAGTGTTAGCAAGCTGAAAAGACAGCCGCAGCCGTACGATTTAGTGGCAGCAAACGGTTCTAAAATTAAACATACGGTTTAGTCACGTTATGCTTAAACTTAGGTCTTAGGCGCAGTTTATCTTGGAATTTTGTAATTGCGAATGTAGAAACTGGAATAATAGGATCAGACTTTTTGTCGCAGTATAACCTACTTCCTGACTGCACTCATGGGAAGCTTCGCGACGGGACGACAGGTTTGTCATCTTTCGCGGAACTCCAAGACGTTAGCCAGTCCAGCGTCAAAATTATTTCCATCCCCGAATCGCCTTTCTCAGCGATCCTTCAGAAATTTCCGAGTATCACGCGCCCCCCTGGAGTACTTCAGGAGCCTAAACATGCAACTGTGCATTATATCAAGACAACTGATGGCCCTCCGGTATCATCGCGGCCGCGTCGTCTGTCTCCATTGAAGCTTCGCGCTGCACAGAAAGAGTTTGAGGACATGGTCAAGGCTGGGACAGCCAGGCCATCTTCTAGTCCTTGGTCTTCAGCTTTACACCTGGTGGAAAAGAAAGATTCAACGTGGCGACCGTGCGGCGATTATCGCGCCATAAATGCACGCACTGTTCCTGACAGATATCCGGTTCGGCACATAGGTGACGTCTGCCAGAACCTTGCTGGAAGTACCATTTATAGCAAAATTGACTTAGTGAAGGCATACCAACAAATTCCGGTAAATCCTACCGATATTTGCAAAACCGCAATAATCACACCATTCGGGTTGATCGAATTTCCATACATGAGTTTTGGACTTAGAAACGCAGGTCAAACATTTCAACGTTTTATCGACGAAGTCGTGCGTGGCCTTGATTTCTGTTATGCCTACGTTGACGATATCCTGATGTACTCAAATTCCAGCTCCCTGCATGCTCAGCACCTGGAAATTCTTTTCAGAAGGTTGCATGAGTATGGAGTCGTTATCAACACTGCTAAGAGCGTTTTTGGGGCTAAGGAGGTTACCTTTTTGGGGTATCACATCGATGAGGCGGGTGCTAGACCCCCCATCGACAGAATCCAAGCCTTAGTGGATTTCCCTCCCCCCAAGACTGTTGAAGGAATACGTAGATTCCTTGGCATGGCCAATTTTTATCGGCGATTCATTCCAGCTGCCGCCAAATTCCAAGCACCGTTAATTGACGCAGTAGCTGCTATCCAGGGTAAAGGCGCCAAGCCTTTCGTTTGGACTCCTGAGCTTTTGGCGTGTTTCGAAGAGTGCAAGAAAAGTTTAACGTCTGCAAAGATCCTGGCGCATCCAGACTGCAGCGCCTCACTCGGTCTCTTCACTGACGCATCGAGCACTCACGTAGGCTCTTGCCTGCAACAGCGTCGTACCGAAGCAGATGATTGGCAGCCAATCGCTTACTTCAGCAAAAAGCTGAACCTTAAACAGTCATTATGGCCAGCTTACTACAGAGAGCTCCTCGGCGTTTATGAGAGCGTTCAGCATTTTAGGCATATTCTCGAAGCCACAGCACGCAACAATTTTTACGGATCATAAGCCGTTGATTTACGCGTTCGCCCAGCGAAGAGAAAAGCTCCCGCCCGCACAGCTGAATCAATTATCTTTCATCAGCCAATTTACCACAGACATTGTCCACATCAAGGGCGTCGATAACGTCGTAGCGGATACATTGTCTCGTATCGAGGGTATTTCCTTGGAAGCAGACTACGCCGCACTTGCTACTTCACAGCGTTCTGATGAAGAATTAGCACACGCTCGCGCGAGTTCTTCGCTTAAGCTGGAGGACGTATTAATTCCCGGCACTAATGTAAGCATCACTTGCGACATGTCGACCGGTAAAGCTCGTCCATACCTAACGCCACCATTTCGTAAAGCAGTATTTAACAAGTGCCATAACCTTAGCCATCCTGGTGCGCAGGCTTCTGCACGCATGGTGCCTGAGAGATACGTTTGGCCTGGTATTAACGCAGATTGTAACAGATGGACTCGTTCATGTTTAGATTGCCAGCGTTGCAAAGTGACAAGACACGTCAAGTCTCCGCTGAGTAACTTCAGCAGTCCGTCCGACAGATTTAAACATGTTCAAATCGACATCGTCGGCCCACTTCCTCACTCTAACGGTTATAATTATTACCTCACCGCGATTGACAGGTTCACGCGGTGGCCGGAAGCTTGGCCGATGACATCCATCACTGCCGAAGAAGTCGCAGACACCTTCGTGAACGGCTGGGTGTCTCGCTTCGGCGTTCCCAGTATTTTAACATCGGATCAGGTACGCCAATTCGAATCGTGCCTCTTTCAGCGCCTTATGTGTGTTTGCGCGACCAAGAGGATTCGTACCACCAGCTACCACCCATGCGCAAATGGCATGGTCGAGCGGTTGCACCGCCAGCTTAAGGCGGCATTAATGTGCCATGCTGAAACGTGGTCGAAGGCACTTCCATTTGTTCTCCTTGGTATGAGATCGGCTTTTAAAGAGGATATTAAATCTTCTTCTGCCGAGCTCGTGTATGGCGAATCGTTACTTTTGCCAGGAGAGTTCCTTGTACCCGCCGATGCTTCGGGTAGCCCTGATTCGATCATTGATTTTGTATCAGATCTTAAGAAGCGAATGGAAGTAATGCGTCCAGTCGAAGCTTCGAATCATGCACGTCCAGCAATTTTTATTTTCAAAGAACTAGCATCAGTGTCTCACGTCTGGCTTCGGGACGATACCGTTAGGCGTTCACTACAACCACCGTACTCCGGTCTATACAGGGTAATTAGGCGTAAGGACAAAACCTTAACTTTAGATGTTAAGGGGCGTGAGGTTACAGTTAGCATTGATCGCGTTAAGCCTGCTTTTATTGAGGCTGATTTAGAGTTAGGGCATCACGAGTTGCCAGCCTCACGAGGATCAATGTTGGACGGCCCAGCTAGTGTTCCGTCGAGCAACGATTCGGATCATCCGTTCGTTGAGCTTGCTCCGCCAGCTTCCTTTTCCCCTCCTGCCCCCATTGTCACTCGGTCCGGTCGTAATGTTAAGTTTAGAGATATTCTAGATTTATAATTTAACTTCAGGCTCCTGCCCCATGTTTGGGGGGGTTTCCTCCTCCTCTTCCTTGCGTGGGCGGGTGATGTGGCGACTAGAACCTCTTTGCCACTTGGAATCGTGTGAACGTATTTTCTATGTATTTTTGAATGCCGAACAGCTTTGAACGTCGCTGTTTGACTAGCGGTTGACACATTGCTTGTAAATATTTAGTAGAGCCAACAGTGTAAAATATTCGTCGTAGTGGGAACATGTTTTTAGTGAAACGAATTATGTAATCTATAATATTACCAAGTGTAGTTGAATCACTAGTCGTAGTGTAAACGACACCCCAGTGCTTTGCAGGTAAATAAATGTTTGGAACCAGGTCTGATGTTATCATTTGGAGCAGATAAATAACGAAAGGTCTACGGACCTTTACATTCACTTCACTTGGGTTCACTTTTGGGCTAGTATTGCCAGTTTATGATTTTTAATGGAGCTTCTTTTTAGGTAATGATGCACCATCTACCTCCGGTCTCAACAAACATAGTAAAAACAATATTCAGCAAGAAACACTGTGTTCAACCGGTAAATATTAATATGTCGGAACACGGCTAGTACATAAGGAATAAGAACAAACAGAACGGCAGCGGCAACCTCGCCCAGTCACTTATCTCTCCAACGCAACACACTCGTTAACGCCCAGAAGCAACCCTCGCAAAACCTTACTTGACTGACCCTTGCGTCCCCAAGGATACCACCAGATCATGATTAGAGTAGGGCATCGAGGCCCTACCTACCTAACGATTGGCCTCCACCATATCTCCTCACAGCCAACCCTGACCGACCAGCTATACCTAACTAACTTATTCCGACCTTATTCCTCTCACCAGAAATATCACAATAGACCGACTCACTGTCACAACAGAACGATTCGACTAAGACTCAGACCGACTGCCTCAAGCAGAGATCTCTCCGCGCTCGGAACACTTCTTATAAAGCCTAACGTTAGTTATTTTCCCTCTCATTACAATTTGTGAAATGACATCTACCCTACATTTAAGAATCAACACAATACTTTGTATTTTGTAGTCAATTGACGACCCATACTAATGACCCGGAGGCGACAAATATACTAACATCAATATAATAAAATAATATATCAATGTGTACTAAGTATTTAGTCAAAATACTTTGAGTCAATTATGAGTAATGAATGGTTTCATATAATCCATATCACTTTGTTTTCAGATGTACCTACTTCTGATGTCACACAAGGATATGACAAGGAGAATGAATTTGGTAGTATGCAAGGTGTAACAGGTAAATAAAGAATTAATATATGTTTGTAAATAATTTACAAATTAAAATATTAGTTTGAATGATTATAAGCTCTTAATGGTTTGTTTTAGATTTTGAATGCCTTGTTTGAGTACAAAGCATAACAAGGTAACCAAAAGCGAATTACAGTTCGAAGACGACTTGTAAACAAACTAAGTGAACTGTCTCCAAGATGCCTTTCCATGTATAAAGAATATATAATGACCAAAATACAGTTAAATTTTGTGTCTAGAGCCAAACAAGCTCAAAAACTATCAAAAGAACATTTTTTTTAAAAACTAACAGCAAAAATTAATCCTTAAGCAAAAAAGTTATTTTGGCTGCAAATAAAACTTTGCATCAAAGATAAGACTGGTAGAAGATTTACTGAAGAAGAAAAGATATTTTCTTCATCAATTTTAAAACAAAGTCCAAAAACATATAATATTTGCAGAGGATTCTTATACTCCCCTGAAAAGGAACATTGAACAAAATGATAAAAAATGTAAAAATAGAATCTGGAATAAATCCTCAAATTTTCTACGTAATCAAAAAAGAGGTAAGAACTTAATAGTTAATTTTAAAAAATATGATTTATTAGTGCTATTTTACTAATGATAATTTACTATAAAAAACCACTACTACTACTATTACTATTTACTTTAAATTATTTCAGGTAGAGGATTGGAAGGAAGAAAAATAGTATTGTACAATTATTTATGATGAAGTTTCTCTTGAGCCAGGCGTAGCATTAGATAAATCCCAATACACAATATGTGGGTTTGTGGAACTAGGAGAAATGAGGAATAGATTTGCTGACCATGCACTTGTATTTATGATACGAGGTGCTTTGTGCAAATGGCAGCATCCAATTGCTTTTTATTTTTGTGAAGGGGCAACTTCAGCCTTAGCCCTTAAAGGACTTATTAAGGATATAAACCCTCAATATTATGGAAACTGGGTTAATTCCTGTTGCCTTTGTGTGCGACCAAGGCACGGCTTTTAGATCAGCCCTTAACCACGTTCAGGAGGACACCAGGAGAGAACAAATACTTGCTAATTTCCTTTTTATTATGCCAAAATAAAATAATTTCAAGACAATCCGAATAAAATGCTATAAATTAACTGAATTTTAATACAAAACTTTTTTTCTTCATGCTTTAAGTAAATTTTTTTTGTTGCAGATGACACACTTAAAATAGGGCAGCAGTACATTAGTGTCATAGAAAGGGATCCTACTTATCCCTTTATAAGAAAGGGATTAGATTTTTTTTTAAATAAAAATATCCTTTACGAGGGGAAGCTCTGCAAATGGAGCGATTTATTAGATGTTTATTTGACAGACTGCAAACATACGGAAATGCGGTTGTTACCTAAATTACATGACGAGCATGTCATTCCTGACAAAAAAAAATGAAAGTAAGTATTAATTTCAGAATTAGTCCTTAGGTACATATTATAATATAAAATTCTAGTAAATGAGAAAGATATCATCACTAGCAGCCGACAGACGTATGTAGAACAAAGGTCTCTTCCATCAAAGGGAGGGGTTGGGATTTTCTGCATAATGTATGATAGGTTTTTTGCCCAAATGCAATAGGAGGAGGGCTAAGTTTTTCGAGGGCATGTAAGTATGTGTATTTCTTTGGTACAGACTACAGCTTAAACGGCTTGATGGACTATGACTTATAATAAATTGTTAGATTCGTGTTAGTTGTGGGAGTGACATAGGCTATGTATTATGCCAAAAAAATTAATATGGCAGCCAACAGCTGTCATTTTGTATTTTTTTTACTTCGAAAAACATCAATACAGAATGTAAAAAAACACGTGTCCGATCCGCGAGGGTATTATTCAGTGTATCAATACAAACACATGTATGTGGGCCTTAATAAAATAAACCATAGTCAACTAAAATCAGTAATCGATTACCAGAGCGAATGATGTGTGAATGTTGGCTATGATAAAAAAGTCTATGTTCTCTTTGATTTGGCATGGCGAATGAAGCGCTGCAAAAATTGTGTAAAGACTGTGAAAAAATGAAAAAACGACGTTATTAAGCGGAAGAAGTTTAATTTTGTATCCTCTGGACACCCCAAGACGCCAACGAGTCGCCTCCCGGCTCCACATGTATATAACTCATTTGTTAATTATCTCAATTTTTTTTTCTAATTGGTACCAAAAATACAAGATCAGATTCGTTTTTCTGGAACAAAGTAGGAAAAAAAATATGAGATATTCAACAAATTAGTTATATACATGTGTTTGTATTGATACATTGAATAAGACCCTCACGGATCGGACACGTGTTTTTTTACACCCTGTATGAGTATGAAATGAAAGGTCGAGACAAGTTAATGTATTTATCATTCTGACTTTTCTTTATAGGTGAAAAACTCCACTCGCGTTTTCTGCAGGACAGTGGCATCGGCATTGGCATACACAGGTCAATTTTGTAAGTATCATTCAGGATGTAAATTTTTAAATAAACCATATTTATTTATCTGTCTGTTGGGGCCATCCATAAATTATGCCATACAATGTCGCACTTCATTTTCAATATATTACTATATATTTATTATTTATTTATATTCAGAAATGTAATACTCAAAAATTACTTTTGTATATTATTTTAGGATTAGAATTAAATTTCTACATCCACCCCTAAAACATTATTCTCCTTTTAACTTTACTGTAATGTTTCAAATATTTATTTACAGCTCACTCTGTTGAAGGGAAGGAAGTCAGTGGCACTTTAAAAAATGCGTTGGAATTAATTATATTTTTAACCGGCTTCAAAAAGAAGGTTCTCTATTCGACGCGTATGTATGTAATATTGATAAAAATGCGTAATATTAATATATGTTAGTCTATGTGGGCTTCTAAACAAATTTACCAAATTTTATGAGTGTATGTATGTAGGTATGTATGTATGTATGTAGGTTTGTCCACGGATTTCTCAGAAACTACAAGTCCGATTTTGAAAATTCTTTTTGCAATAGTTAGAGTATTTTTCAACTTAGGGTAGAGTACAAGTTTCATCAAAATCGGTCCAGTAGTTTAAGAGATATAAACTTTTTATGTTTTCAGTAAGTTACTGTAACGTAGACGATCGAGTTACGTGGTAGTGCTGATACCTATTTTGGTAAAATAAGTCACTAAAAAGTGTTAAATAAACTATTAAAAAAAAAAACCGACTTCAAAGTAAATTATCTAAAAAGCATAAAATAACGAAAATATATTGAAGTCGGTGTCAGCTGGTGCTAGTATTAGTTAACATGATGTGCTAGCACCGACTTCAATATATTTTCGTTATTTTATGCTTTTTAGATAATTTACTTTGAAGTCGGTTTTTATTTTTTTTAAATAGTTTATTAGATAATTTACTTTGAAGCCGGTTTTTATTTTTTTTTAAATAGTTTATTGGACGATTTATTTGACTCTTGCAATGGCGCGGTATTGGTCAGCACAAAAGGGAAATTACTACGGACTGCAGTAAAGCCTTCATCACAACATGAAGAATTTTGGAAGACCGCTATAGAGAAACTGCAAAAATTAAAATTTATAGATAATAAAGGAAATAAAGTAAGTGTCCTAATCTACCGTTTGATAGGTAGTATCACCTTATTAGTCTGTGATTACTAGCGAACGAAATAGACGTGCATGTTATCGCGCACAATGCGCATACACATCACAAACACAATTGAATAGCACGATAAATGTTGATGGACACTGCTTTTATAAAACATTGTTTTATATTGTACCAATAACTACAATGCCTTACAAAGTGATTTTAGGTCAACCTTTCTTACAGAACATTACAGCTATTTTCAACAAAGGTTCAATAAATATTGTTGCTGAGAGTGACAATGCAATATTACAGTGTTTGATTCCAGACGTTCACCCCCAACCACAGTGTTATACACCCGGTGATAACATTCGTGAAGCAGCCGAGGAGTTGGTAAGGCTATACAAACCAATTCAGAAGAAAGAGGCGCCTATTGAAATGCGGATTGTTCTGAAGGATGAGGTTCCTGTGGCACAACGACCGAGACGGCTGTCATTGTATGAACAGAAGATAGTGGATGAACAGGTGGAAGAGTGGCTGAATAAAGGCATTGTATAGCCTAGTTTTTCAGAGTATGCCAGCCTATTAGTGTTAGTAAAAAAATAAGAACGGTTTAACCCAAGTCTGTGTAGATTACAGAAAAATAAATGCAAACATGGTAAAATATAAATTCCCTTTGACAGTTATTGATGATCATATAATTAAGCTTTCAGAAGCTAAAAAATATAGTAAACTTGATTTAAAAGATGCATACTTTCATTTAAAAATTAATGATGAGGTACAAAGTATACATCCTTCGTAACACACTCAGGGCAATTTGAATATACTCCTTATACTTTTTATATGACAAAAATATGACTACAGTTATCTGACGTTCTCACATTGGTGTGCAGAAAAGAAGCCCAGGCGCCACACTACTTAACTGCCTCCGAAGAAGAGGTCACTTTTAAAATTATAAAATTTACGGAGACATTCGAGGAGGCTACCTACATGTTAGCGCTGATTAGTATCCGACTAGCTCACGAGACATTCCGATAATATGTGGATTATTTGAAAAGCTGAATGCTATCGAAACTCTGAAAACAGATATATGCAAAAAATATGAGCAGGTAACACATATATTTTTGTACACATTGACCACGCAACCAGATTTGTAATGGTAAAGCCTACTTGCTCACTGTCAGCGAAGGAAGTAATCGAAACAATCGAAAATGATATCATATTTCGATATGGACCGCCTTTGACCTATATTTCAGATCAAGCACCATGTTTTGAGTCAAACCACTTAAAGTTTCTTGAACAAGTATGGGTATTGAACACTCACCCACAACGCTGTCGGCCGTACACAGCTCAATCTAATGGATTAGTTGAAAGGGCAAACGCAACTATAGTTACAGTATTAACTAAAATGCCTCTCGAAAATAACAAGTTACTACCAATGGCCGTGTTATGTATAAACACAGCTCAACAGAAAACTACAGAATTTTCACCATTATATTTGATACATGGTTATAAACCAAGGATTACCCCTAAAGAAATAATGATTGGCACAATTATTCCAGATATTGAACGTAACCAGCAATTAGAATACATTTCGGAAGCAAGAAAAATAGCTCTACAGAATATAGAAGCTTCAAATATGAAAAACAAAGACAGATTTGACCTCAGAAGATTTGAACATAATTTTCAGAAAAATGATTATGTAATGTATGAATGGCCTCAAGCAACTGATAACAAATTAACATTTAAATACCAAATCGTCTATAACACGTTTGTAAACTTTTGTGTCCAGCATTAACGATGTAATAGAAAGTAACATCTACGTGCTACAATCGAAAAGGTCGCGTATTGTAATTAAAGTAAAAAGGGCATTTAAGATAATGTGAAATTTAATATTATATCTTTACAGTAATATTTTGTAAACAAGTAACAACAAACAAACAACTTTGTAAACAACAACAATGTAAGTTGTATTTGACAACGCAATGTTTAGCATTTTATTAGTTAATTTGCAAGATTAGCATGAACGGCGAAATGCGTAAAAGAGATGAATAGATGCGTAAAAAATCTAGCATATGTGTGATTCGAAGTGAAACTAGAAGGCAACGGCTATTATTTATTTATTTATCAGTTTATGTACGCACAAATATAGTTTTAGGATAATAAAAGTACAGAGGCACAGCTCATTTCTATAGAAATCTCTACCAGCATGCCCAGGAAAGAAACACATTCAGGCGTACAGGCTATTCGCAGAAGAACAGGCGGGTGGACTTTTAGTTTATCTGACAAGTCCTGCTGGAAGACTTAACGACAATCCTCTAGAAATTTGGAAAGATTACAAAATACAGTCTCCAATATTGCATAATATTGCCTTTAAATATCTAACAATGGTGGGCACATCAGAGGGACTGTTTTCGCAAGCGGCGCAGGTAATGACTCAACAAAGGAATAGATTAAAGGGTAAAAGATATTAATAATTCAGTGGTTAATAACTAAAAGATAATTAATGATTCACGATTAACGTTAAACCAGAATAAGAGCTCTCGAGGGCTCAGAATCGGTCCCAAGGTTGGCAAACCGCGCGTACTCTTGTTTATCTACTTTGCGCGAAGAGCGGTGCCAGGCGGGGTTATTTTATAGTGACGGTTGCACACGGCATTTCTTTTCGTACCAAACATAAAAAATAATTCATAATTTTACGTCAATCATTTAATGATTGATTTATGTTCTTTAAAAGGTATATATCAACCTCCGTAAACATGGCAAAGAATGCAGAACCACACCCTGTATATTAAAAATAAATGTAAAGGTAAAAAAGTTATTTTAATAGATGCTTGCTTTTTATTTCTAAACCACATACATATTTAACTTATAGAAAAACAATCGATGTATATAGAAAACATCGATGTATTTTTTGATACATCGAGATATTACATCGATGCAACAATCCGATGCATTCAATCGAAAAAAACATCGATGTTTTTTTTTAATGGTCATCACTACTTCCAAAGAATCATTAGAGACAGAAGAGACCAGTCATTTTATCGATGAAGATGTTATAAAATCTGATTCAAAAAACGCTTCAGGGACGTGCTTTTTATGTAATTTTCTATACAAATAAATATAACTTTAGTCTGTTTGTAATGTCAAAATAAAAAAAAAAAACATTTTCTTTTTTAATTTCATTACAAGCCCTGCTCAGCTTGCGACTAGACGGCGGAGTTTGACTGTCGAGAATTATTCATTTATTTTATCATACATAATTATTCATAGATAGATAAATCAGTTTATTCAGACAGGTAGATAAATAATTTAAGATGATGCCGCCGAAGTTACGTCCGTGTCCCTGCCTGATACACCATTGTCACCGCTAAGACAATTATCGTCAACAATACCAACTTTTTCCAAAGATGACCCTGGACTCTGGCCAAAAGTTTTCAATGCTACTTTGAACCAGTATTTAATATAAAATCCGATTAAACAAATTAAACAGTATAATTTTCTGCGTGACTCTTCGGGGCGAAAATTTTCCGACTATTATAATGAAAGGCATTTAGGAAACGGTGAAAAGTATCACAGAGAGTGGATGCTGTATTCAGTGTCCAAAAATGCCGTATATTGCTTCTGTTGCAAGCTATTTAAATCAAAACATAACAATAAATTCTGCGAGGGAATTAGTGATTGGCAGCATCTAGCTTTGTATTGCAGCAGACATGAGAAAAGTTCTGCTCATTTCAATAATTATAAAAAATGAACAGATTTATGTCACGCTCTTAAAAATAAAAACACTATTGATAGTATTCAACAAAAACTTTTAGAGGTTGAAAAGCATCGCTGGTACGATGTAATCAAAAGAATAATATATGTATGTGGTCCAATTTCTAAGTACCAAAATATGGTTTTTCGTGGCCAAAGCCAAAAATTATACGACCGTAACAATGGTAATTTTTTAAAATGTATTGAACTGTTAGGAAAATTCGATCTTTCAATGACTGAACTTATACGACCCGTAACGAATGATTCGGATTTCAAAAATATGCCGACTTATCTTGGAGATACGAGGCTTGCCTTTTAAGTTCTGTCGTTTCCATATTTCCCGGCAATTTTGAATTTGGAACTGTTCTATATTCGAATGTGTTTAAATTTTGAATCTCAAAACAGTTGAAAGTATTAAGATTAATGCTATTGTTTAGTCACAGCGTCTATTGGAATCTGTCAGATTACGTACGAAAATGAATCTTTCTAAGGAAAATCTTCGTGCAATAATTTTCTACAACTTTAGAAGAGGCCTGTGTTCAGTGATGAAGCCTCATGTCTGCGGACTGTAGAACGCTGGTATTTAGAATTCCAGCGTGGACATACTAGTGTTAGTGACAAATCTCGCGAAGGACGCCCAAAATCCGCCTTCACTGAAGATAACATCATTGCTGTGAGACAACTAATTCTCGAAGATCGTCATGTGACGTATCGAGAGATAGAGGCTCTATTAGGCATCTCAGAGACAACCATTCAGAAGATCTTGCATGAAGCGCTTGGTGTGAGAAAGCTAGTTTGCCGTTGGATACCGCATCTGCTTTCCGACGGTCACAAGGCGGCCTGCGTCAGATGGTGTAAGAAAACTCTGCAAAGGTTCAACCGAGGAGAGTCAAATCACGTCTACGACATCATCAATGGTGACGAATCTTGGATCTATGCCTACGATCCTGATTCCAAACAACAATCTACAATCTGGGTCTTTCAAGACGAGCCAAAGCCGACTAAAGTTGTTCGTTCTCGAAGCACTTCAAAGAAGATGGTGGCCACGTTCGTTGGAAAAACCGGCCATGTTGCGACTATTGCACTTGAAGATCGTAGAACGGTTAACGCAGAGTGGTATACCCCAGTTTGTTTACCACAAGTCATCGCCAAACTTCGAAAATCTAACTCAAAGCGACGCATCATCCTGCACCACGACAACGCAAGCTCACACAGCGCTCGTCAATCGATTGAGTATTTGAAGCAGGAAAAAGTAGAAATTCTTGACCATCCTCCATACAGTCCTGACCTAAGCCCTAACGATATCTTTACATTTCCTAAAATTAAGAAAAGTCTTCGTGGTCAAAGGTTCCAGTCCGGTGAAGAAGCAGTCGACGCTTTCAAGTCAGCCATTTTGAACACCCCCACTTTAGAGTGGAATAAATGTTATATAATAACTGGTTTGAGCGAATGGAAAACTGTATAAGCTACGTGGTGAATACTTTGAAAAACAATAAAAAGTTGTAGTGTTAGGTAGATTAATAATAACCGGTGGTGGGTAGGTAAGCTTGACTTTGTGACAGTCCGGATTATACGCTGGCTACAAACAGACGTGCGCTTTTTATTATATCTAAACCCTAAACATTACAGTGGCGACGAGGCTGGTGAAAAAAAATTAATACGCGTGCTAACTCGTTTCGTTGTGTATTACAAAATCGATTGTTAAAAAACCATGTCGATTGGTAAAGTGAGTGAGTTTGACGTGAAGAATGGTACGTGGTCGTGTTATGTGGACAGGCTGGAGATGTACTTTATCGTTAATAAAATACCAGCGGAGATGAAGCTGCCGACATTAATAGCGGTAATGGGAGACGAAGCGTACCAATTACTAACTAATTTAGCGAGTCCGGAAAAACCAGCAGAAATAACATACAATACGGCGGTAGAACTTCTGCAAAGTCACCTTCACCCGACGCCGTCGGTACTCGCGGAACGGTAAAGCGACGAACAGAGGCAGGGGGGCCAGCGGTCAGTTTGGAGCGCGGGGAGGCCCGGAGATTATAACCAGCCATGGAGCACACAATTGTACAGGTTGCGGGGCGACCGATCACACCTACATTGTATGCCCTTATCGGGAATTGGAATGCAGTTGTTGTAGGCGCATAGGACATATCAGACGAGTATGTCCTAGGAGGCAGCTCGGGGGAAGTCGACCAGGCCGCAGCAACACGGACCACCCGGTGGTGCAATATGGCGATGCGGAGGAGCGAGCATCCCAAGGAGGCTGCTCACCGGCGGAAGAAGAATTTCACCATTTACGATTGAGTGATTACCGAGCGGTAAGATTGCCGATTTCCATAGACAGGAAAATAATAAATATGGAAATAGACACCGGAAGTGCTATATCGTGCATTAGTAAAGATACTTTTATCAAACAATTTAATAACCATACCCTTGGAAAAAGCGATTTAGTTCTTAATTTTTATGATGGTTCTAAAATTAATCCGATAGGGGTTATCAAACCGATGGTTAGTTACGGGGGTCATAATAAATATCTGGAATTGTTTGTGATTGAGGGCGGTACCACCTCGCTACTGGGCCGCCAGTGGTTAGCTGAATTGGGAATAACAGTTCCATCAATTATTACAAATTGTAACAGTTTAAAAGGAAAAAATGTCGACCTTACAAATGAAATTGATATTTTGTTACATAGGTATAAGGATTTATTTAGCGGCGGGTTGGGGCGGTACACGGGTGGCAAGGCAACGCTGCGAGTGCGAGACGGCGCGACGCCGGTGTTCCATCGCGCGCGGCCGCTGCCATACGCGCTGCGCGAGCACGTCGACGCGGAGCTCGATCGCATGCTGCGCGACGGCGTCATCGAGGCCGTCGACTGCTCCGACTGGGCCTCGCCGCTGGTGCCGGTAAGAAAACCCGATGGCTCACTGAGAATCTGTGCTGATTACAAAGCTACGCTAAATCCAGTTTTATCGATAGATAGATACCCGTTACCAAAAATAGACGATTTAATGGTTAGCTTAGGTGGGGCATGTTTTTATTCAAAAATTGACTTGTCCCAAGCCTATAACCAGATTGAACTGGATGAATCAAAAAAATTTACAGTTATAAATACCCACCGAGGTCTATACAGATATAATAGACTGGTCTATGGGTTATCGTCAAGCCCAGGAATTTTTCAAAGAATCATGTGTAATGTGCTAAAAGGTATACCGAATGTAGAAATATTTCTAGATGACGTCATTATAGGGGGGAAAACAAAACAGGAACATTTGGAAGCCCTAGAATCTGTTTTTAGTAGACTAAATCACTACGGTTTAAAATTAAAGACCAACAAGTGCGTATTCATAGTGGACAAAGTTCAATATTTGGGGTATATTTTAAGTAAGGACGGAATCAGAACTGATCCGGCGAAGGTGGAGGCGATTATGAAAATACCACGACCTACTAATGTCACAGAACTACGTTCTTTTCTAGGCTTATTAAATTTCTATGGTAAATTCATAAGAAACATTAGTAGCAAGTTAGTACCACTATATGAACTGTTAAAAAAGGGTAAACAATGGGGTTGGTCATCGGAATGCGAAAGGGCATTCATAGAAATAAAGAACCATTTATCTAGCGCGGAAGTATTAGCCCACTATGATCCGAGGAAACCGTTATTCCTAACATGTGATGCGAGCGCGCGCGGAGTAGGCGGAGTCCTGTCGCAGTCGAGCACCGATGGCTCCGGGGAGCGGCCGATCGCTTACGCATCACGCACTTTATCCGATGCAGAGAAAAATTATTCTCAGATCCATCGCGAAGCATTAGCAATTATTTTTTGTATGAACAAATTCCACCAGTATTTATATGGACGTCATTTCACATTACGTACCGACCACAAGCCTTTGGTATCAATATTCGGACCGAATACCGGTATTCCCGCTATGGTGGCCAGTCGCATGCAGAGATGGGCGGTAATTCTCTCAGCGTATACTTTCGACATTGAGTACGTGCGTACTAACGAGAACGGCGCGGACGGACTGTCTCGCCTGCCGATCTTTTGTAAACAACGGGCTGAAAAATCGGAGCCGGAACAAACTTATTTACATTTTGTGCAAGAGTCCTTGCTATTAGATTATAAAGAGATAAAACACCAAACCTCTCGGGACGGGGACTTAACAAAAATATTGAGTTACGTTCGGGACGGCTGGCCCAGTCAATGCGATATTGCGAGTTTACAACCGTACTTCAATAGGAAAAATGAACTGTACGAAGAATTAGGATGCCTAATGTGGGGTCACAGGCTCGTGGTACCGGTGGGGTGCAGAGACAAAATCCTAGTCATGCTTCATGAGCCTCACATGGGTATTGTGAAATCTAAAGCGTTGGCCCGCAGTTACGTGTGGTGGCCCGGGGTGGACGAGGCGGTGGAGCGCATGTGTCGGGAGTGCGGCACGTGCGCGGCGCAGGCGGACGCGCCGCCGCGGCACACGCCGCGCGCCTGGCCCTGGCCGCACCGCCCGTGGACAAGACTGCACATCGACTACATGGGGCCCATAGCGGGCCGGACGTACCTGATAGTTATCGATGCGATGTCAAAGTGGCTAGAGGTTTTTAACGTCTCCAGTACCTCAGCTCAGGGGCTCATAAATAATTTGAGCGATTTGTTTAGCCGGTGGGGGTTGCCCCGACAGATCGTGAGCGACAACGGGCCGCAATTCGCTTCGAAAGAGTTTGAAAATTATACTAAGAGTAATGGTATCGAGCATATATTTACGGCTCCATACCATCCGGCATCAAATGGATTAGCGGAAAATGCCGTGAGGTCCATAAAGAGGGTCATTAAAAAGGCCATACATGAAAAACAAAATATTGATAGGGCGTTATGGACTTACCTTCTCCATTATAGAAATATAGAACATTCAACCACTGGGGAGAGTCCAGCGATGCTATTACAAGGTAGGCGTTTGCGTACGCGGTTAGATGCAATTAAACCAGATAGAGAAACAAAAAACCGTCTAGCACAGCAACGCCAAGTTGATAATGCGGCCGGTGTCAACCGGAAAATTGAAAAGGGGGAAGAAGTCTGGTACAGACAATTCCTTAAAAGTGAGAAATGGGCTCCAGGCAAGGTTACAGATTCATTAGGTTCAAGTAATTTTAAAGTTATTGGGCGGGACGGAGAAATAATACACAGACACATAGATCAGTTACGGGGGAGGTCAAGTAAAGGTAGGTTGTCTTTAGCAACGTCTACTTCCGGTTTAAATTCCAGCACAGATTCCCAGGTGATCCGTACGGAGGAAATCACTTCGGCAACGGGGGCACAGCCGGAGGGGTCGGCGGAAGCGATGGCGTCCCCAACCGAAACGGTTCAACAAACCGAATCAACTAGGGACATTACTAGTGATGTTCACAATTCACCTGAGTGGCAGTTTGCATCGCCCACCGTGACACCGCCTCAGACCCGTCCGATAAGGAAGTGTAGACTTAAGGTACCAAATTATAGGGAATAGTTTAATTAGGTTAGGAGTTCTTAATATGTTTTTATAATGTTAATTTAGTGTAGGGGAGTGTAGTGTTAGGTAGATTAATAATAACCGGTGGTGGGTAGGTAAGCTTGACTTTGTGACAGTCCGGATTATACGCTGGCTACAAACAGACGTGCGCTTTTTATTATATCTAAACCCTAAACATTACAAAAGTACCATAAGATTCTAGTTGTGTTTTTTTCTTCAAACGTCAAAACTTAAAAGGCATCCCTCGTAAGAACCAAAATGAAATAATTTACATACTTGGTAACCAAATTCAACATTGTATTTTAAATTTATGTCAAATTAATAAATATTTTTCAATAATATTGGATTGTACACCTGGCGTTTCACACGTAGAGCAAATTAGTATTATAATAAGATTTGTCTTTTTTAACACAGAAAATAGAAAGTTGGAAATAAGGGAGCATTTCCTAGCTTTCTGTCCAATTATCGATACAACTGGCGCTGGATTAACGTCATTTGTAGTAGAAAAACTAGCCGAAATTAATTTGGACATAAACAACTTAAGGGGACTGGGCTATGATAATGGATCAAATATGCGCGGTAAGAATAATGGTCTTCAAAAAAGATTGCTGGATCTAAATTCCCGCGCTTTCTATGTACCGTGTGCAAGCCATACTTTAAATTTAACAGTAAACGACGCTGCCAATCTCAATCATCATACGACTGGGTTTTTTAGCATTGTGCAAGAAATTCTTGCACATTGATTGTAAATATTTGTATAATTCTTGCCAAGAACGAGTTTGGCGAATGGTACAAGATTGGGGTATGGTGCAGGTGAAAAGCTCGACGCCACAATAGTATATTTATTATAAAATAACGATTTTTAAAATCAATAATTTACTAGTAAAAGTTTGATTCACTACTATTCATCATTAAAATTTTCCGAATGCTTGCTAAGTTACTACATGCAAGTCAAACTGTTAGCTTATCTTACACCAAACACAGCAATGACAAAATATCTGTGAAATAAAACACTGTGGTGGTATCCAAATGGATGATCCCTTGCACAAGGGACCTACTACCAAATAAATATCACTCATATTCATTGTGTATGTGTCATCTTGAGAACTCTATTTTCACTGGACTTAATAAAATATGTACCCCAACACAAGCAATCAATCACATAATAATGCCTGAACGGATTTTGATGAGAAACTATAATTAATAATGTACAATTTATTAAGTACCATAATTTGCCCTACCATGATTTGTCTCTGCATCACTCTAACGTAGACTGGTAGTGAAAACTTCTGGGATTAAGTCTGCCTATGTATTTATATGTAGAATAAATAAATAGGTACCAATAGATGCTCCGCCATGACTTTCGGCCCGCACATTCGGTCCGTCCGCAATCGAGCGGCTTTCGTATTAGGTCGCCTGTATCCCCTTCTCTGCAAGCGGAGTAAAATGTCGCTTAGAAATAAGTTGACATTATACAAAGCCTGCATTCGCCCTATCATGACTTACGCGAGTGTAGTTTTCGCGCACGCCGCCCGCACCCGTATCGATAGCCTCCAGGTTATCCAGAATCGTTTCCTCCGACGTGCCGTCGGTGCCCCGTGGTACATGCGGAACGTAGATCTGCATTCCGATTTCAAGTTAGATCCCCTTCGTAAGTTCCTCAAAGAAGCGTCGAAACGCTACTTTGAATCCGCGTCCCGTCACGCGAACAGTTTAATCCGCGCCGCCGCCGATTACGCCCCTAGTCATTCTGACTCGCGCCGCAGACCACGGCACGTACTGCTCGACCCTCCTGACCCCATGACGGTCCTATTGGACCGGGATGCGCCGAACCCTCCCCGACAACCGTATGCTACACTAGCTATCAGACACCGGTCTCGCCGGCGAGGCCGAAGGGTCGTACGTAAGCGACCTCAACGACGTACATCACCCCACTGAGTTTCTTGCCGGTTCTTCACAGTGGGGGCGCGTTGTGAACCGGTGGTAAACTCAGCCCTCTCTTAAGCGGCAGCCCAAGCCGAGGCCGTACCTCCCTGAGGTGCCCTTGAGCTCGTCGCTACTTCTGCCGTTAAGGCTAGAGCGCTTTGAGCGCTCGCCTCGGGTCCGGTGAAGCTGTAATGGCCATCTGCGGCCAACCGCTTCTATCATTCCCAAAAAAAAAAAAGTACCAATAGATGAATAAAAAAATATTCTTACAGGTGTAAGCAAGAGAACTGATATATTTGAACCCAATATTATTATATTAAAGAAAAAGCTGGAAAAACTTCAAAGACAAAAGCACAGTCCTTTTGCCTATTCGAGTCCATTAGTTAGGTTAAAAAAGCCTTCTGAAAACACTTCATTTCAAAAAGCTCTTAGCAAGTTCTCATCTCCGGCAGCTTGCTTGACTAAACTGCAACTTCGGGAAGCTGGAAAACATAGATTACGGTGCAGATTTACAAAAGAAGAAAAAGTAATGGCCTTAGCCTTGTATAAACAAGGTCTCCTAGAGCCTACAGGTGGCTAAACAAGTTTTTTATTCTGCCATCCCCACAAACTCTCAGTAAGATGATATCATGGGCTTCCTTGCATCCAGGCATCAATGAAAATTTGTTTAAGGAATTGCAAAAAAGAGTTGCAAAGATGACTGATACACAAAAATTATGCTCATTGCTATTTGATGAAATTGCACTTACCCCACACTTTGATTATAATAGACGAAAAGATTGCATTAGTGGCTTTGTAAATAATGGCATAAATACACAAGAAAAACTCGCAGATCATGCACTCGTTTTTATGGCGAGAGGTGTGCAGTACGAGTATAATCATAAACACGTTTTGTTCAGGCACCACGCCGGCGATCGAATTGGCATCACAGCTTAAATCTGTGGTTAGAAAACTAAAAGAAATAGGGTATAATGTGATAGCTACTATTTGTGACCAGGGTGCCACCAATGTCAAAGCAATTAACTCCCTTATTAAGGACACAAATGAAGAGTACCTAAGAAGAGAAGTTTTAAAATATAAAATATTTTATGTTGACGGGGAACAAATTATTCCTCTGTATGATCCCCGACAGCTTATTAAAGGGATTAGAAATAATCTAATCACCAAAGATTTAAGGTATACATTGAATGGAATAGAGAAAACTGCAAAATGGGACCACATTCTATAATCATAATCTTTGGTGTAATCTATCCTAAAACTATATATCGAGAAAATCCTGCCTACAAAGGGATAAGACTTATAAACTTACAGAAAAACATGTAGTGCCTAATAAAATCGCAAAAATGAAAGTTATGTGTGCCACCCAAGTGTTTAGTCGCTCTGTAGCTACAAATATGGGTTATTTGTCAAGTGAGTAATACTATATTTTATTTCTTTAAAGCATCACCCCACTTCCTCAAGTAGTTTCTATGAAATTCAATCAAGCATATTAGAAATAGTGAATGTATAATCTTCTAAAGTCACTTCAACTGATGTTAATTGGGCTCAATGAAGCATTTGCAGCAAAAACTTCTAATAGTGATAATTACAGAGCCAAATTGTATATAATGTAACTAAACTTAAATGTTTAATGTTTGTATGAAACTTGAATTTATTTCTTTAGTAGACTAATAGCAATCGGAATTATATTCTTAGTAATACTTAAGCAAAATTAGACATTGATAGTGTCCCCGCATAATATAATCCACTCATAATAACTTATAATATATTATACTGAACATCATTATCTTCAGCCAGAACGTCAACTGCTGAATGTACGTTCCTTCAGAGAGGGATTTTGTTGTGTTACCCATAATCCTACACTTAGGCGTATTGCAGAGACTAAGGGAAAACAGTTTCCCTTAGTCGCCGAAACTAGGCAGACTCTGTACTATGGAAATCAGAAAACTGATATTAGTAGTTATATACTTTTTTTTCTTAATTGAGTGTCTTTAAGTATGTATTTACAATATATGTATTATGTATGTATTGAGTAGTAGCAGTCAGGGTGACCTCTAGACTAACAGGCCCATCATAATTGATACTAATACTTAATACTTTTTTTTTTGCAAATACACACTTAAAAGCTGTACTTTCTGTAATCTGCCATTGAATACTGATCAACTTACTTCGCCATCATATTGCTAGTATTCTTTAAGGTATTTTTGCAGTTTCCTGTGGTCCAACATTAATTTAATCAGTATTCAATGGCAGATTACAGAAAGTACAGCTTTTAAGTGTATATTTGCAAAAAAAAAAGTGCCACTATGAATTGGCACTATTTCTATTCCCATACTTTTAAATATTTTTGTCTTTTATTTACGCGAATACTACACATTGAAATAAAACTACTCTTACGGATTATATCGCTGTTTATTTTAGATTTTACTTTCCTGATACTTAACTAAAAATATAAAAAAAAGGAATTTTGCTTAAACTGCTTAATTATTAATACATGTGTTTATTATTATTCCAGAAATGGGAATCCTGCCAAAAGAGTGCGAAGAGACTGCTGATCTCCAGTTATTTTTCGACGATTTATTTGATTCAGATAATGGAGGTTATGCAAATTAAAAAAAGAGGACTGGAAAGCCACTGCTCGAGCCAGTAACACCAAATTCTCCCCATAAAATAGCGTGGACAGAAACCAAAAAAAATAATGAAGACTATGAAATATGTGCGATAAAAAAAAACAAGTGTAGTACCATCTATTACAAATTGGTTACAGACAATTGAGAATATAGAATATATGGTAGATGTTTTATAAAAAAAATATAGCTTGACTTCTCTTTGGATGAGACATTTTAACCAGGACCCCTTAGAAAAACTTTTTGGAGGTATTAGAAGCCATGGATACCGAAATAATTCACCTTCATGTGCTGGCTTTGAGGTAGCTTTTACGGCGCTATTAATTAATAATAATATGTAGCTCTCATTCACCGGGGTCCAATTGTGAGATCGACAATTGCAATATTTTTTTTTTAAAAACCTGAGTTGCTAAGCTATCCCATGGAAATTGATTTTGATGATATAAATGTTGACAACATCTTTGAAAATAATGAGAAAAAAACTAGAGAATCCAAAAATAAAAGCACAGTTAGAATATGTGACAGGATATGTAATGACAAAGTTAAAAGTTAAAAAATGTAATAATTGCAATAATCTTTTACAATTGAAAATAAAGAAAACAGTTCAATACAATATAGAGAGTATTCAAAAAATAGAACCAGTCTTATGTATCCGTCTACTGAATTAATTAATTGCTTTTCAAATGTGCAAGATGTTGTTATACCTAAACTTAAACAAGATTCTAAAAAGAAAATCCGCTAATATATTAAAACCATACTCTCAGTTGTTATGGACTATATATAATTTTATTAAGTGCAATCAACATAAAATAGAATCAGTCATCAGAGAAAATTGAAGATACAGCATTCAATATATTCATTTGTAATTGGTGCAAGGACACAAATAAAATAAATAGATCGCGAACAGATTTTGATACAGATGATAAAATACAAAACATGTCATTTAATTATTATAAAAGAAAATAGAAATAAATGATTTAAAACATAACGGTCTCAGTAGTTCTTGTAGTAGTAGGCCTATGGAAATTATTACGTGAAGAAAGTTGCTGTATTTTCTCCACGGATATGGCGCAGTTAATAGCCTCATTACGATTTTTAGGATCTCTGCTTTTTACAAGATTACCGATTCTTAGATGTAGTCCAATCGTAAACGTATTGAGGGCAAGGTCGTTCATGGCAGCCATTCTACCTTCGAGTTCACTCTTTTTACTATTGGATATCGTAATTTCAGTTAAGTTTCTGTAAACAAGTTTCGACACTTAATGAAAATTGACTAGATAACGGTCTCCTGATTATCCTGTCTGCATTCCTGCAAATCGCTCAGTAGCTGGGCGCAATGTTTACGCTCAGCAAACTGAGTCTTGAGATATTCCTTACTATACGTCTTGAGATACCCATGATTCAAAGTCCTTAATTGAGCAAGCGGTTTCAGCTTTGCCTTCCAACTGACTTAAAATATATCTTAGAACTAGGTTTACCTGTTGGGGAGATGCGTGGGATATTGCACTGTCACAATTTCTTAGGAAAGCCGTTAATAGGTCTCCGTCTCCATTAAAGGGTTTAATAAATTTAACCACTATAGTTAAAGAAATATCATCCTCATCCTCACTATCCCTGGCATCTCTTTTGGAATCAGCTTTAGACATTTTTTAAATACTACTACTACTAGGAATTATTCACTAGCGCAAGACGACTCGACAGATGTTTAGACTGCGGGGCCTTGCTCGCAGTCCGCAGGTTGCAAGTTGCAACTTTCGGATGATAAGAGATATATAGTTCTATTTTTAGAATCACTTGGTATTTAAATTGTCGCACGCTTAATCAAAAAAAGAAACATGACAAAAAATCACTTTTGTGGGAATAAGCGTTTAAAGTTTTGCAATACTCCGGCCTAGACTTTGTTTGCGTATAAATGTTTTGAAGATTGATATTTATTATGAGCAAATTATATTGAAATGAAGCTTAATGTTTTAACATTCATCTGGCATTAAATAAAAGTAAAAAATGATTATCGTTGATTATCAAATAAAAGATTTAAAAAAAAGTTGCGAGTTATTTCACTTTATGATTAAAATTCAAGATCACGGTGTAAATTATACAAGCATTAAGTCGTAATAAGCCTCTGCACTATTAAAACAAATACTTAGTTCAATGGCGTATTTAGCATTAATTTGCTTTTTGACTAAGGTAAAGAATATTTTGTAGCAATAATTAAAAACAATTCGATTTTGTAATAATTTTGAAAAAATATTCGTAATTTCTGCTTTAAAGTAAAATGCAGAACAAACGAAAGTAATTAGTTTAATTAAGAATTTACATCAAATTGTTTTAATTAGACATTAGGAAAACAATACGAACTAACCAGTCTTTGTCATGGTCGATCAACTTAAGCACTTACTTAAGAATTTATTTAATATCAGTCTTTATAATTTTTTTGAGAATCACAAATTACTAATACCAACTACTTTGATATTATTATAAAGAACTACAAAAGTAATAACATTTTTCTCTTAATTATTATGAGGATCACCAAGTTATTTGTAACAATTGGCTTACAATTATAATAAACAACAAAAAAAAAGATAAACAACATTTTTCCTTTAAGTACTGTGAAGATCACAAGTTACTTGTAACAGTTGCTTACGATTATAATAAACACAAAAAAAAATCTCTTTATTACTATTATGACTTTGTTATTAAAAACCAAAAAAATTGCAACTTTATGCAAATAAAATAATCATTATCGAAAGTATACTCATTACTATGATGACACCATGATATCAATTGAAACGTAAATTGTTCGCAATCAATAACTAAAACTTACAAAACTTTAATTAACTATTGAACTATAATAATGAGCGTAAAAAGGTGGAATCATTCCTTTATTAACGAGTTCCTGTAGGTCTTTCTTTTTGTTCATACTTAAATTTTGCCTTTGAGTATAAGCTTTTTTAACTGTTATTTCTCTGATTTCTTTCATCTTCTTTCTTTTGTTTCTAACATCGACTTCCTGGTAACTCTCTTCTTTATAAGAAGTTTTATAAAAAATACTAAACGGTTTGTCTTTTTCCATCATCAACACTTTGATGTCATTCCATTTAACTGCCTGTCCATCTGTATTTATGTTATAATTATATCCCCATTGCTCCTGCAATTCTTTAATATCCAAAAAAGATTCATACGTCTGTTCGTGAACAATTAAAGCTGGTTTACTTTTCTTAGCATTTTTAATTAGCGCTATATATTGGTCTGGAGTATAAATTGGGCCAGATTTTAAATTTTTTTTTACTTCTTTTTCTATTAGACTATGCACGCTGTCTGCCTCGTTTTGTGTATGCCCTGTTATTAAAAATTTGTGTGTTATCTTTCTTATATTTAAAGTTTGCGTAGCATAAAGATACAACGTTGCGATATATTTATTTTTATTTTGCCCGCAACAGTTGTCGGAATAAAATGTAACTTTTTTTTCGTTTGCACTTTCTTCACAAATTCCTTCTAGATACTGCCAAATACAAGTTCCGATTTCAATCGCTCCACGCTTTGCTTCAAATTCAGTCCAAAAGTAACAATGTACTTTATCGTATGCTGTTTTTGAATTAGTTTTCGTCAATTCTGTTAAAGTTAAATTGTAACTATTGAGTTTTGATTTGTAATAAAAAGCAGAGCTATCACCTCTTGGGCATTGCAGGACAGCTTCTAAATCATAGATTGCGACTTTATCATCTTTGGTAATATTTGTGCGATCTTGTTGTTTTTCAGTTCTACTTAAAGTTCTTTCTTCCAAATGTAATTTATATTTTCCTTCTAGTTCTGTCTTTTTGTCATCATTACTATTATTATACGATAAACAAAAGTCGCATTGGTCTTTCTTAGGTTGAAAAAAACTCAAATTAAATTCTGTTGTAAATATTTTGTAATAAGCTATGTAATTTCCACTTTCCTTCCTGTTTTCTTCTTGTTGCTTAACAAAATCATTGTATAAATCCTTAATAGTTTTACCCCCATCAATATATTGTTTAGTAGAAGTAGCTCGTACATAGTGTGATTCGATTTTAGGAATGGACTGAATATGCCTTCTTATGTCATCGACTAACTGTGGATTAAGAGTTTTGTGACTACTGTGTTTACCTCTTAAATCTTCAAGCATAAAACCACCTTCGCTCACTTTGGTTTGAACAGTAAATATCATACGATCCGTAACATCCAGGGTAGATTTGAAAAAAGTTTTACATACTCTTATTTTCTTATTCTTAACAGTAAAGTTAAAGGCTTTATTTGGTCGTCTGGGATTTTTGGCATTAGTATACTTATATTTCGGTACTATATCAACCATGCAGTTACTAATAAAAGTTCTTTGTCGGGCTATATCTCCTAAATCCCAAAATTCCTTAAATATGTCATGTCTTTCATCATGTGAAATATTTTCCGTACATTTTAATTTACATTTGTCTGTACATGGTAATTTAAGGCATCGGCTGGGAACAATTTTACGAGATTTTGATGTAGATACGTACGATTCGCCGGTATTTCTAAGCCTCTTAGTTTTATTTTGCTTCCATTTCTTTGGATTGCGGGAACGCTTACGACCTTTCTTGGCAGATTGAACCCCACTTGAAGACCCATTGTCACTGTCTGATGTATCTGTGCTGGGTACAACACTGTTAAAAGTATTAAAAAAATAGTTTCTCGTCTTATTATTATTGATTGACAACTCATAACTAAAAGTAGGATCATCGTCACTTAAATCTACATTCTCGCTTTCATCGGAAAAAACTGGGTTATTATCGGTAGTTCGACTTAAATTGTCCGTATTAAATGTCCTTGATCTTAAGTGATTGTCGTACAAGTTGTTGTCTGCGGACTGAGACGTACTTGGAAGAATAGGAATATGTTCTGTATTCTTCTCTGTGGAGTTTAATATATTTGCGTCACTTACGTCTTCGGATTGATTCGACTGTTTTACCGGCACAGAACTGTCAGAATCCGACGAACTACTGGACGTCGACGAGCTTGATGAAGATGAGCTGGGTGAGCTTGAAGATGATGATTCTGGGAGCGATTCTTTGATGTTCTGATCAGTTTCATTATAAATGGAGGAATTTTCACTGTCATAATCCGGCACGAGACTCTTTGGCAATGTAGTGGTTGTTTCTATTTCATTGTCACTATTGTCTCCCTCTTTGCGAGAACTAATGAATCGGGAATCAATCTGGTATCCAAGGTCACCTGTATTATCTGATAAAATTTCATCACAACTGCTTATGTTATTTAAATGGTCGTTTTCCTGAGATGTGTGTATTATATTTATATTTGGGGAGACATTTTCTGCAACACCTATTATAGAGAGTTCCTTTTGAGCTGTGGAATTGTTGTAATCATCTGTCTGGTTGTTTGTTTCATTTTGGGTGTGTGGCTGAGAATTCGTAAGAACTAATTTTAAAATTTGTTGTGTCCGTGACGTCATGCTAGAAAAAATATAAAAAGTCATTATTATTTTTAATAGATTCCATTAATATTATGTTATTTTTAGCAATAGCTCTACTTTCAGAATTATAAGATTAACAAAAATACTTACTAGTCTTCTAATCGTTAAAAAATAATGATTAATAATTATGATAATGCTCAATTTAAATAAAAAAGAGTTATTTTTTAATTAGTTCCTACGATCGTTAATTGTTGTTAATCATTAAAAGCAATAACCATACTTGTTTCTTAAAATTGAGATAGTTGTTAATAATAAAAAGAAATAAGTTACATAGCACCACAAACATGATTATTATTTAAAAATAAAACTGAAATAACTCCTTTTAATTCGTACACTCGACTGACAGAATTAAAACTAAACTGAATCAATATCAATACTGTCATCTGACTATATTTTGTAATTCCCAATAAAGTGAAATAAATCCAAATCATTCATTTTCTCATTAAACCAATACAAGAAATGAGACTTACCTGTAAATGTTATAGCGATTCATTAAGCAATAGTTCACACTTTGAAAAAAGTTAAAACACCTTGTTTACCATCACGGCCGGATCATGACTGAATTGATCTGTTTATTGGTACCAACCTGTCCGATCGCGTTGGTCAGAAAGAGAGGGGTGATCTAATATTTCGTTCGCATTCATTCATTTCGAGCGGCTGTCGGAGCGTACTTATTCTTAGAAATGAGTTCTTGCAGTTTATGATTTAATATCGATATTAGCAATTTTTGAGTTATTTCTTTTTTTGATTAAACGTGCGTTGTGTTAAATTTTAACTCACGACAGTTTGGCAAATTTCATGATTAAATGATGGAGACTTATGTGGATCAGAGTGGGCTTTCACAAACTAGACCAGGTTTAGGCCGTCTTCGGCCTTGTATCACTGTGCTGGATGCCTGGATGTTCCGGCTTGATGTGGACGGGTTACGACCCTGGGCGGAGTTCTGGATCTGGACGTTGACGATGTTTTTTTTTTTCACTTTGGCACACGACACACGCGTAAGATGCAGTGGTTTTACAGCACTGGGAATATCCGGATCCCACCGCTGCCACCAAAATGTCAACGAATCCGACGGAATTAAATAGTATTTTTTTTACTGATATATTCGCTGTAGAATATATCGACGCAGGAAAGCGATCTTGTAGTATCTCGAAAAAATGCGAATATAAGTTTTATACGTCATTCGATACAGAAAAAAATACCGCATCAGATTGTCTCAGTTTCATTTTTCTACGACTATTTTTTATTTAGATACGACATTGATTTTTACCTCAATATTTCAAAATCAAAACGAAAATATGTTGCAAATGAACAAAAATTCGCTATTTTATTATTTTAGTATACACACAACAAAATTGCTGCGTATACTTCACAGATTACGACATATACCTCGGCCAAGATGCATTACTTGCAATGAGTTACGCCCTTCACAGCGCATCACAATACAAATTTTATTTAGTTACAGCATAATTGCCGCTCGGGATTTATATGCCGATTTGAGATATTACCGAGTTCTCATTCAGCAATTTACGTAATTTCTACAATTACACCATTTTAAAGTGCATTTTTCTATAAAAAATTATACTTATCCCATTTTAAACGATTTAATATTTTAGCTACTGGAATGTACACGGCATTCGTTCTCCCACCCCCCGCGACCACTCGCAGATGCAGCGCGTACGGCTTATTAGTCAGTCGGCGCTCGACCGCCTAAATGTGAATGCAATTACGTAGTGTAAAGACGACGCATTATTTTCGTGTTTAATGTGATATTTGGAAATACTGGTGAGTACTATTTACAATTAAGCCTTTTGTTTTTAAATGAGTTAAATGATAACCATACTTAAAAGACACATCATAATCTAATATATAAAATTCTCGTGTCACAGTTTTCGTTGCCATACTCCTCCGAAACGGCTTGACCGATCTTGATGAAATTTTTTGTGCTTATCCGGTATCTATGAGAATCGGTCTATTGAGAATTGATTTACTCTGTGATCCGCTAATGCGGATATCTGTATGTACACTACTCTATGTCACTTGCTCTGCTATTATAATAAAGATGGTGCCGGTATTTAGTGTTTCAATTAATTAACTAAATATTCAATACGCTTCCACTGCGCTATACCAAAATAAACATAAATATGATGGAGTAATAAAGTCTTTATATAATAATAAATAAGAATAGTGGTAAATAAGGAAGATTAACAAGAAAAATAGAGATTTATATGGGAAAGATGGCTGCAGGTACGAACTTTTCGTTACCAATTTTGCGAGACGGCACAAACTTCTCAAGTTGGAAATTTCGAGTAACTACAATACTAGAAGAGAGAGGACTGAAATTGGAAGCGGCGATACAGTGCAGATGCAGTATTAAAGAAAGTGACGCCAAGGCACGTAGCATCATAGTGCAATGCGTTTCAGATAAGTACATAAATATATTAAAAGGGTGCACCACAGCACAACAAATGATGCATAAGTTAGAGGAAATATTCGAAAGAAAAAGTACGTTTAATCAGTTATTTCTGAGGAAAAAATTGCTATCGTTAAAATGTGGAAACGATGAAGGTCTACAAGATCATTTTATTAAATTTGAGAGAATATTATCCGAATTGGAGGCCACAGGCACAGTACTAAATGAAAACGACAAAGTATGCCACCTACTATTAACATTGCCAAACGAATATGACATAGTTATTACTACCTTAGAAACTATAGACAAGGAACTAACTATGGATTTCATAAAATCAAGAATGTTGGATGCCGAATTAAAGATAAAGGGACAACAAACAAGTACAAATTCCGATGCAGACGGACACAGTTTCCTGGCTTGCTTCAAGTGTGGCAAAAAAGGCCTTATGGCCTTTTTTTTTCTGCAGTAATAAGCCTTATGGCTTATTACTGCAGAAGTGGTGTGACTAACTACCGAGGAAGACCAAACTATAGAGGGCGTTCCCAAGGCATAAGGTATTCAAGCAACAGAGGTCGAGGCTCTACGTCGAGATATCATGGGATGTGGCAATCAGGAACGACAGCTCAGTTGGAAGAGGACACACAGAAGGAAACAGTATTTACAGCGTTCAATACAACTGATTTTAACCAAGATGTAAGTGATTCTATTCAGTTAGTTGTAGATTCAGGTGCTACAGATCATCTAATAATGTCACAGAATTTACCATACATGACAAATGTACAAAATTTAGACAAAGAAATAAAGATTTTTGTGGCAAATGGCCAATATTTGAAAAGTTGTAAGAAAGGTAAACTAAATGTTCTGCTATTAACTTTCGAACACCAGCAGAGAAAATGTTTGGAAACAAGGACTTGACAAAACTTAGAGTATTTGGATCAAAGGCTTGGGTTCATATTTTACCAAAACAGGATAAACTACTACAAAGAGCAAAAGAAATGAGATTTGTGGGATACAGTTTAAATGGATATCGTCTATGGGATCCGGAAACTAATAAAATAGTAATATTAAGAGATGTGAGGTTCGATGAGACTCAAATAAAGTACCAGGAAGAGACAAAGAATAGAGAAAATGATGATATAAGTAGGGAAAGACACTTTGAAAATGAATTGGAACAAAAAGAAGATAACAAGAAGTACAAAGAAGATAACCAAAACAAGGAAAAACCTTATCAGGATGATAGTTACATTCAAGAGGCAGGAACAAAAGATAAAGTAAGCAAAGAAGTAATAAAGAAGGATCAAGAAGATAGTGAGAAAATAGAAGAAATAGATCAAGAAAGTACAAATGAAGAGAATAGACAAGAAAAACAAGAATATAAGACAAGATCAGGAAGAAATGTGAATAAACCAAAGAAATTTACAGAGGAATATGAACTATACACAGCATACTGTTTATTATCAGGAGATCCACAGGAATATGAACAAGCAATTCAAGATGATGAGTGGAAAAAGGCAATAAAGAAGGAGTTGGATTCACAAGAAAAATTAGAAACATGGGAAGAAGCGACTTTACCAAAGGGAAGTAAAGCAATTGATACAAAATGGATTTTTAAAACAAAGCAGGATGGAACTAAGAAAGCAAGGCTAGTAGCGAAAGGTTTTCAACAATGAACCAGTGATAATAATTATGCTCCAGTAGCTAAATTATCAACAATTAGATTAATGATGAGCATAGCTGTACAACAAGATTTATCCTTAAAGCAATTAGATGTGCCAACAGCCTTTTTAAATGGAAGATTGAATGAAGAAGTATGCATAAAATGTCCTAAAGGAATGACAATCAGCGAAGGTAAAGTTTTGAAACTGAAAAAGGCGTTATATGGACTCAAGGAAGCTCCCAAGTGCTGAAATCAAAGATTTCACGACTTTATAACTGAGAAAGGATTCATACAATCAAAGCATGATTTATGTTTATACAAAAAAGTATAGACTTGGATTTTACTCTATGTGGATGACATTTTACACCTTGGAAAAGACTATAATATAATAAAGGATTTAGAAAAGGAATTTAAAGTGAAGAACTTAGGAGAAGTGCATAAATACTTAGGATTAGAAATAACAAGAAAGAGGGATACACTTGAGATCAGACAAACCGAGATGATTAAGCAACTGTTAGAGAGATTTAATATGCAGGATTGCAAAGAATGTAAAACTCCAATGGAAGTTAACTTTAATGCAACTGTTACATCAACATCAGATATTATTGAAGTACCTTATAAGGAATTAATAGGATCTCTACTGTACATTGCAATGAATAGTCGACCGGAAATTACTTATGCTGTTTCATATTTGAGCAGATTTTTAGATAAGCCTACACAAGAGTTGTGGTCAGCGAGCAAGAGGATTCTTCGTTACCTCAAAGGAACATTAGATCAGGGGCTGATATACAAAAGGTCAGGTGATTTTTCTAAACTCGTAGCTTACTCAGATGCTGATTGGGCTGCTGACAGAACAGATCGCAAAAGCACCAGTGGATGTGTGATATATCAAGGTGAGAACTTAATAACATGGTTTTCTAGAAAACAGACATGTACAGCTCTATCAACCGCCGAGGCTGAGTATGTAGCTGCAGCACACACAGTGAGTGAACTTGTACATTTCAAAGGTTTACTCTCTGATTTCATAAATGAAGGAACAGTTTCAGCTCATTTGTTAATAGACAACCAAAGCACTATTAAGTTAATACAGAACCAAATTAATACAAAGGCATATAAACACATTGAGATAAAATATCATTATATTAAGGATTTAATTAATAAGAAAATTGTTTCTTTATCATATATACCTACAAACGATAACATTTCAGACATTTTCACAAAAGCCTTACCTATTCAAAAACATGTGTATTTCTGTAACAAGCTAAATTTGATTTAAAGTATATAAGCATTAAATAATTAAAAGTATAATGTAGTTATGTCTACATAATGTGTTAAGTTAATGAACATTATATCTGTATAACAAATAGTAATCATCGTTGGTAATTGTAATCAGTATAAATAAAACACCAGTTAATGTCAACATATTTTATTTGTTTCCTAGGATAAGTTTCAAGAAGTTCTTATTATTTTTGTTTAAAGTTTTATTATTATATAGTAATAGTTTTTCTTTTTGTACTGTTACAAAGTTTATTTGTAATGTTTAGTTTAAACAATTTAAGATTGTTATTGATATAGTAATAACATTCTGTAAATTGAGGGGCTGTATTGAGAATTGATTTACTCTGTGATCCGCTAATGCGGATATCTGTATTAGGGCTTGAGCTCCGGAATTCCGGAATTGGCATAATTCCGGAATTCCGATACAATCCAATATCGTTTCCAATTCCGGAATTGGCGAGATCAATATCGAAATTTCGATATTGCAAAAAAATATATTTTATTAGTATTAGTGTGTGATACCGACTTCTTGAAAATAGGCAAACACTATCTGAACTGTATGCGGGCGGACATTGTCTTGCATAAAAACGGCATTCTCGCCCATGTCCACTAAAAATGGACAAATGTAGTCATTCAGAACGTCAGTGTCTTATCTTACTTCAGTTAAAGTTCCATTTTCTATCACCACTAGCTCAGTGCGGATTTTGGAAGAAATCCCAGCCCACACGTGGATAGAACCTCCGCCGTCTGGTACTTTTTCTTTTATACAGGCCTGGTTATAGCGCTTTCCCGCTCTTCTGTACACTCTTTTTCTCCCGCCGTGCTTGTATAAACAGAATCTAGACTAGTCTGAAAACATAAATCTTGACCAATCACTCAGAGTCCAATCCTCGTGTTCTCTATCATAACTCAACCTTGAGTTACTATGGTGTCTTTCTAGTTTTGGGCCATTTGCAGGTTTTATTGGCTTTAAATTTGCTTCAGCCAGACGCCGCCTTACTGTATCCATACTCAGATTGTTTCCTCCAGCTCGTAAATGATGATTCTGTAGCTGTACATGAACAGCCGTAAAAAAAGCGATTTCTTAAAATTGTTGACATCATAAAGCGATCCTCCCACGCCATCGTGCACCTTGTTCAGCCTGTTCCTGGTCTTCGAAGATTGTATCCAGTTTCATGGAAACGCTGGAGTACTCGCTGCATGGTAGAAAGAGTCACAACAACAGTTCTTGTTGTATTTCTCCCACCTTCAAGCATTGTCAGGGTCCTGGTACATTCTTCAGGGATTAACGACATGATTACTTCAGAATAATACAATTTATAAGACAGAGACACCATAGTTACATTTTCAGTTTATTACATTTTCGGTTTTTTATGCAATTATCGAAAATAAATAAAAAGGTATTATATATTCTTTTATATGGCTTTAAATACTCTTTAATATAGTGTTTTTATTTCATAAAGCTAGGTCAGGTACTTTTGAAGATATTGAACATTTTCTAACCGACCCGTCCAGTGTATATATAATTCAAGTAGGTACTTAATCATTTTATTTGTTTTATTTGATCATAATTCTAATACCTACTAAGAAAGCAACTCCATAAAATAATGGTATTTGGGTATTTGGTAAAACATACATTTAAATAATAATAATATTGGGCATGACATTTTATACAAAAAAAAACATTTGAGTTCCGGAATTCCGGTATTCCGGAATTGAAATACTGAATATCGAAACCCAATTCCGGGTTTGTAAAAGTGTCCGATATTCAAGCCCTAATCTGTATGTACACTACTCTATGTCACTTGCTCTGCTATTATAATAAAGATGGTGCCGGTATTTAGTGTTTCAATTAATTAACTAAATATTCAATACGGCCAACATCTATATTTCATCCCTCTAAAAAAATTTTTTTTTTATTTTATGGCAAAACAACGTTTGCCGGGTCAGCTAGTCTAATATATAAAATTCTCGTGTCACAGTTTTCGTTGCCATACTCCTAAGATACGGCTTGACCGATTTTGATGAAATTTTTTGTGCTTATCCGGTATCTATGAGAATCGGCCAACATCTATTTTTCATCCCCCTAATTTTTTATTTTTTATTTTATGGCAAAACAACGTTTGCCGGGTCAGCTAGTGTATAATATATCAATAAGAGTTTCTTTTTCTATTCCAGATATATTGGAGGCCTGATAATATTGACGTTATCAATAATATACGAGTACAAGGTAATTATTACTACTTAAATATTTAATCTCTGACTTTCACCCTTTCGTTTTGTTGTTGATTATAAAGTCATTGTTATAACCTATAAAGCATACCTAATAATAAATATTTTTAAGTATCTACAAGTTAGTTGTAGGTACACTGTGAATATTATGTATTTGCTTTGTACAAAAAATAATTACTGCCGCTGCATCTGTTCGAATAAAATCAACTGCTTCCATAGCGCATCGTTAGTAAATGTAACCGCGTGCTGTTGAATGTAACGGGTTCGAATCCCGGTCGGGCTAATTTGAATTATATTAATAAAATAATAATGCCCTTCAGACCGCCCGCCTAGCCGACAATAGTTTCAACTCACGTACAGAATTTACTCGGTAAACGAGTAACAAGCAGTAGTAGGAATCTGTGGATATATTATGTTCTGTTAACTACCCATGATTTTTTCATTATCTGATTTTCAAAATCCCACTGCTGGGCACGGGTTGGGTCTATTATCAGTGTGAGAGTGACTAAGGCTTTATTTTCTTGACGTTGTCTTTGATCTATTTTCTGAATGTATGTATAACAAGCATGTGGTAATTTCCTTAGTACCTCGGTGTGCATCAATTTTGGTTTAAACTCTGTTGTATCTCCACAGTTTGTTTTACATTTTGCCGTTATAATTATCTTCTTTGGCAGTTAATGTAAAATTATTTTATATTTCCCTTTTCCTTATTGTTTTTTAAGGTTATTATTTCATTCTTTTTCATAATAATTATACTTCTAGATGGCCCAACGAAGACAGTGGCAAGAAGACCTGAAGCCTAAAATAGCTGAAGATCAACCCAAAAAGAAACTTAAAATAAATCTCATAAGTGAAATCGTTTACAAAGATGGAGTAAAGGTACAGGCAATTGACCATAAAACTGCAACATCTACTATGTTTTCTGAAAAGATTCTAGTACCACGAAGTCCTGAGCAGCCAAAAGATGGTGACATAAATGAATATTATTATAAAGCCAAAAACCTCACTCCCACCTTTCGAAAACCTGAGTCGTATATATCCGAAACAAATAAAATATTGCAAAATAATAATATTTTATTACCCTGTAATATAAATAATTCTGAAATAAATATAAATAATTCTGATATGAAACTTTTTACGCAAAGTGATATCATTGGCACAGAGTGTAATTTAGAAACTATAGACAAAATTGCACCACCTTTGAATACATTGACACCAATTGAAAATCCTATTGATGAATATATAAGTAGCCAATCAGCAAGTACATTTCATGGAACATACAACATTTCAGTTGCTATTGATTCTGTTGATACTCATAATGATTCTGTTTGCCAAGCTGTTGAAGTTCTACATAAAGCAGATAATCATCAAATTTTTGCTGATCAAAAACTTACGAGCGCCTGTGATAAAAAAGAAAATTACAAATATAATAGAAGGTGTAAAAAAAATTGAGTTTGATAAATCTTACCTTGATTGTTTTGATGACGATGATGCTGAATCTTTATTGGTAAATGAAGCGTTTCCATCGGAAGATTCTAATTCGCCATGGAGCGAAAAGAATTACGCATATGATGATTCTAGATCACTCACCATCAAGAAGAAAAAGAAGAAGAGGAATGGAGAGAAAAAAGAAAAAAAGAATTTTATATTAACAACAGAAGAACAAACGACTAATAGTGAGCTGAAAAGAAAACCTAAAAATAAAATAAAAAATAGTTAAAGAAAATAAAGAAAAAAGATCTTCAGGAAAGTTTTATACTAATGAAAAAGGCTGTGATATGCCGCCTAAGGCTATGAAATTGAATCCTTGTGTAACGGCTAAATGTAAACGTTACTGTGGAGACGTAACAGAGGAAAGACGTTTCCAGATTTTTAATTATTATTGGAGTCTTGGGAGCCTTCAACGTCAGAGGGATTGGATCGCAAAAAGTGCAATCAAGAAAGACGTAAAGACTCATACTACAGATAAAGGTGACTCTTCAAGGAGGAATTGCACTTATGAGTATTATATCAACGAAGGAGAAGGCAGGAGACAGGTATTGAAATGAAACTAATTTTACGGATTATATCGGCGATATAATCCGTAAAATTAGTTTCATTTCAATGTGTAATATTCGCGTAAGTATCAGAAATCATTAGGAGACAGGTATGTCAAAAGTTTTTATTAAGCACATTGGATGTAACACAAATGTTCATATTGTATACATTAGAAAATGCAAGTGAAGGATTTTCAAAAACAGATGGCCGAAAAAACAATGGGGGTCGTAACAGAACATCTGAAAATGTGATAAATAATGCTATTACTTTTATTAAATTACTGCCTTTAGTACCGTCACACTATTGCAGAAGAGATTCAACTCGACTTTATTTGCCAAGTGAGTTTAAAAACATTTCAAATCTTTACCGCATTTACGCTAAATATAGTGACGACAGGAGTGTAAAAACAATGTCCTTCAAAGTGTTTTCCAACTGGCTAAGAGAGAATTATAATATTGCCTTTCACAGCCCAAAGAAAGACAAATGTACAATATGTATGACCCAAACTTACGATGTTAAAAATGCGGCAGATATGGCTTTACATAATAGTCATTTACAGGAGAAAGACGAATCATACAAAAGATTTAAATTTCATCAAAATCTTAATGCTGTAGATTCAACTGTTATATGCGCCAGTTTTGACATGCAGAAAGTGCTTAATACACCCCATGGAGAAAATATGGCACTTTATTATACGAGAAAGATAGCCGTCTACAATTTTACAATTTACGAGAGCAATACTCAAAAAGGATATTGCAATTTATGGTCAGAAGTTGATGCACATCGAGGTGCAAATGAAATTGCCACATGTCTGTATAATATTATATGAAATATATTCAGGAAGTGGATCAAAGACAGAATGTCAAGAAATTATATTTTTTTCAGATTCTTGCTTTGACCAGAACAAAAATAAAACTATATTAAGTATGTTAAGATATGTTTTGTATCAGTCCCATAATTTAGAGGTTATTCAAATAAATTATTTAATTCCCGGGCACACTTTTATGCCCGTGGACAGTATGCACGCCACTATTGAGCGTACTGTAAAAAAAAACAACTATATGGGCTCCTTCTTTATGGCCTACGGTTATAGAGATGGCTCGCAGAAACCCAGCTCCATACAAAGTTTCTGTTTTAGAAGGCAAAGAATTTATAAGCTTCGATACCATTTTAAACGAGTCTTTTAAGAAAGTTAAGAAACTGCAGATATCCAAAGTTTGTATAGCAACATTAAAAAAATCTAGTCCAAACATTATATTTATAAAGCACTCTATGTTACCAAATGCTGATACCACAGAAATATCTTTGGGTAGTCTGAACGGTGCAGAACCAAAGGTCTGCCTATACCCAGCTAAATTACCTGTTACCGTACAAAAATATAATAATTTAAAAAAGCTAGTCGACAAAGGAATAATTCCAAAGGCATACGCCAATGAATACTTAAAATTAAAATACATATTATGTACAGAGATGATGATGTTTGTAATGGCGGTAGATGATTTTTTGTGAGTAAAGCCGTGTGTGTTTTTCATCAATCTAAGAGTTATTTGTGTATTAAAACTATGGAAGAAAACGTTTCAGAAGTCCAAAAAGGCAAGGAAAAGAGTTCGGGCTCCGGAGAAGTGGAAAAAAACAAAAGCGAAGGTTCAAAGGTATGTGCTTTGTACATGGCAGACGTGGTGGTAAGGTCAGTCAAAAAGATGAAAACGCATCGTTTTTGTAAAAAATGTACTTGCATATTTTTTTGATGATGTTTTGTGTTTGTCTTGTACTTGCTTAGTTCTTTAACATAAAGCCATTATCATTTGTCTGTCTTGATCTTTGATTATATCCAGTTTTTTTTTTAAAAAACCTGGTTTTACTCGCTATCATGGTTCTTATCTTAAAGTAACCTATGTGGTAATCCAGGATAAAAGCTTCCTTCATACTAAATTACAAACAATTAAACATTAAACATTATTTAATTAAACATTTTGGTGATGAATGGGAGACCCGAAACGAGCTTAACTTAAATTACAGGGAAGTTCTGAACCGAGCTACTGATGAAAATCACACCCCAGAGTACGAAGAATAGATTTGTGTAGTAGCCTTACCAGAAACAGCTATGAGAGTTTAGTGTAAAAATTAATAAACTATTAACTCCATGTAACACATAACTATACATACTAAAAGATTTTATGTTAGAATAAATAAGTACAAAATAATTTTATATGTTTTTTTTCCTAATTGTAAGGTATTAAGAGAAGATTAAGATAGAATTATTAAGATTCAATATATATTCAATGACTTATATATACAATGAAAATGTATTAGGTGCAAAAGCGCCACTGTCCAAGCGTTTTGATGCAAACCTTACACTGTCCATGTCCAACGCTCAGATGCAAAAATAATACTACCCTGTAATCAATTTAATTTTTTCCGTAAAAATATGTTTCCATGATTTGAGGGTTATTAATAGCCACTAAAATTATCTATAATCTTAGATAAATCAGTTTTCTGATAATTTTAAGTCCCTGTAAACGTTTATGTAACTATAAACGTTTTTACTACTTTTCGCCAAAAAAAAAAGTCTTGACAGTGGCTGTTGCTTTCAGCCCCCTCACTTGCAACATGATTTAATGACATTAGATAGGGACCACTTAAAAAAACCTGAAAATGAATTTCAAATAATGGCTAGAAACTGCGCCTTTAAACTGGAACGGATGTCTGCAGAACAAAGACGACTGGCAGAAAAGTTTATAAACGAAATACTCTTTGTAGAAGAAGGAAATCTACGAAGACATTCGGTAATAATTAATCCGAACAATCATTATTCCTATCACTCAACTCCATCTCCTAATTCGTACATTCAATCTCCTATCTCTCACACTCAATCCTCAATCTCCCTTCAAACTCTATCTCCGGATCCCTACCCTCAATTTCCTACTTTTAACACTCAGGCTCCCGTTCTCCATGTACCATCAATAGAACAAACAAATCTGTCGAATACGGAGCAGCCTGTGATGGACTATTGACTAGTTGGACTATTTTCATTTGTGTCCAGACTTGGACAGAAATGAAAATAGTCCAACTGAAGCGGCTACAGCAGCAAAATTCTAACTTAAAACCTTACCTGAATATTGTTGCTTAGTGTTTCATTTATTGCTTCACAAGTTTCAATGATAATGTACGAGGTGCAATGCAGGCTTGGAATTTTAAGTCTTCGAAATCGGCGCCAGGTATCTCAAAGTTATTGATAATCTTTAAGAAGCTGGTATAGTTTTGTGCATAACAGTGTATAACCGATTCCTCATCTACAAGTAGATGAAAAATCCGTTTTTCAAATCAAGTGTGCTGACTACTCTTGATTTACTCAATTTGTCTATGTGATCATCTATCACAGGTAATGGAACTCATCCTTAATCATTTTCTGGTTCAACTTCCTTAGTCGACACAAACTCGAGTATTTCAGTCCTTTTTCCTCACCAGTACAAGTGGACTTGCATACTCCGAATAGCTTTTGCCTTATAATTCCTTTTTCTAGCCATTCCTCAATCTGGTGCTTAACTACTTCTTCCTCTTTAATTTCCAATCTTCTTGGCCTCTGAGTAACTGGTACATCATCCTTTAATATTATTTTTAACTTTATCGGCGCCTCCTTTACTCGTAAGGGTTTATATGGTTTATATCTCTCAATTAGTTCTTGAACTGTGGGGTTTTCTGAAATAGGTTCATCAGAATCAATAGGCAAACTCAACAAGCACAGACTATCATCTTGCTGTGGCAAAAGCTTGACTGTAAAGAGTTGCATTTAATAAGAAAGATTGTCCTAATATAACTTTATAGGCATTCCCTATACACCCTGTGGAATAATAGAAAAACAAGTTTTAAAAGTATTATTATCGACTTCCAAAGACGTAGTAAACTTTCCTAGGGTGCATACCTTTGCTGAGCCTAATCCTGTTAGTAAAATATTCTCCTTAACGTAAGACACTACATCAAGCTCAAAAACTAAATCAGACGAAATTAAATTAAAGTCAAAACCAGTATCTATTAAACATTATAATATCTTAATCGATTTTAACGATTTATTTATTTGACTGCTATCGTAATTATTAGCAATGAATTAATAAATGTAAATATTCAATACTTCAATTTTTTGACATTGACAGTCACTCAAGGAGTTTTTATAATATACATATTACATCCATGCAGTCACTACTCACAGCCGCCGGCACTATCATTGCCGCGTTGCCAACTTCAGAGCATACCATGCTGCCGTCAGCGCCATCTTCCGTCGCTGTCGTCACACATAGTTTGTTTTGATAAGATTTTCTTACCGCATTCCGTAGCAATGTGGCCGAAACTGTTGCATTTAAAACATTTCAGACCATTAGGCCATTGATTCGATAAATGATTCTTCTCTCTACATTTGTAGCAAATTCGCCCCGCTGACGATAATTCTCTCGACGACTCTGTCGACGCCTCGACTCGCTTAGCCAGACAACACGTTTGCTTGTGCTCGAACTCGTGCCACCTTGTCTGTTTGTTCCTGCTCCACCATGCTTTTACTCACTTTCGCTCTTTTTCATCTTCGCCTTCATTGTTTCATCTAAACAAAGTTTTTCTTTTAGTACTCCGTATGTAGTGACGCCGTAAAGTATGGCTTTATTATTCTCATAATCAGTAATGCCATCCACTATATATTGTATTGTTACATAGTCGGGGAATTTGGCTTTCTTACCGAGCTCCTTCATAATAAGCATGTATTGATATGCCGTCTCTTCTTTTTTCTTCTTTCGTGTGGCCATAAGTTCATGCATTTCCTTTGCATTTGCTTCAGGGAATTATTTTATTAAGGCAGTTTTTAGTTCTTCTAAAGATCTAAACGGCTTCTCAGACTTTAGCCATAATTCTGCCGTTCCCAATAGTGAACGTCGTTCTATAATTAGCTTTTGTTGGGCGTTCCAACCAAAAATTTCGGTGTTATCTTCTATATCGCGTGCCCACTTAGCAGATGAATAAGTTTTATCTTCACTATTAAATTTATTTACTCCGCACAACGTGGTCGTCGTTCATCATGGGGGACCCCATCGACACCGAACTACCAGAAGACGAATATTCATCTATTCCACCTGCCATTTTATTCTTCTTAAAATTTCAGCAACTGTGACCACCATTCGTAAAATTCAATTAAGGCTCATCCAGCAGCGTACTACTTACTACCTATAAAAATAATGTTCTCCTGACCGATCCGACCACAAAGGCCAATCTTTCACAAAATCAGCCATCTACGCGGGAGATATTATAGTGCACAAGTGCTTGCGTAGACACAAGTGCACTCTCTCTTCCTTTAACCTCTCACAATCCGGACGGAAGACCTACACGACCAGGGAGAGATCAGGCGCAGGACCGACTTTTTACACGCCTATCCGACGCATGGATCATCTTAATTTACAAATAATCAGGTGACCGGCCTGCATTGACCTAGCCAGTAAGAAGCAACTACACAAAATTGTTGCCCCCCACGGGATTCGATTCCGCGACCTGCGGTTTGCAAAGCGAGTAGTTTTCCACTGCGCCACGGAGGCTACAAAGACGGTTACGGAGGCTACATACTGATGATGATGCTACTGGGAGGTTTTTTTAAAAATAATCTTACGATACAATAATAGTTATTTTCTTTTGACATATTTCAGGTACTCCATCCGTTTCAAATTTAGATGAAACCGAAAGCATAAACACTAATGTTAATTCTAATTTAACAATGGAATCGATGCCGGAAACTGAGATACCTACTCATGTTACTGTTTTATATTTCTATCTTAAATAGTTATTAACCGACATCAAAAAAGGAGGTTGTCAAATCGAGCAGTATCATATATTTATGATTTTTAGATTAACATTTAATATTTGGTAATTTCAATAATTAATATAAACTCAAACTCAAAAATAGTTTATTTCAAATAGGCTTAACGCTAGCACTTTTGAAAGATCATGTTTATTTAAAAAAATATATATACCTGCCATACTGGCGGAATTGATAACCTTCTTCTTTGATGTATTAGTTTTGGTAGTCATCTGGTTCACCAATAAGTTCTGAAGGTTAATTTAAATAGGACAAGCGTTGTCTTTCTTGCAGCTAATTTTTCCCCACACTTTATGGCGTCTTTTCTTCTTCTTCTTTTGTTCTTTCTCCTGATGTAACAGTATACCTAAGCAACATAGTAACTCCGTCTGGGAACACACCATGACTTCGCCAACGATGAGACTGTTAGATAAACTGTCTTCTCAGGGACACCACACATTTCTAACTGACAGGGAAAATTACCTATTATTGTGTCATTCGTTATGGGGATACGTATTGAAATTAATAGAAGTTTAATGCTATTAGAAAGTGAATCAAAGAGTATTAAATAAATTTGAGTTATTTTTAAATCAGTTTCGTTTCAATTAGAGCAATAAAATATGTAGAAATAACAACATCAACAAAAGTTAGGAACAGTTGAATCTCACAATTAGGTATTCTAATAAAACAGTTTTAATTAAAATAAAATAAACTTTTGTTATAAAGTTATAACGAAACAAAAACCTTTAGGTATTAAGCGACATGGCAGAGTTCACCGTTTATTCAATAAAATAAATATTTATATGTAATACAAGTCACAAGTGTGTAATACAGTTAAGTGTAATCTTACTCAGCAGTTCTTTTAGTGCGACTCGAGCTATTTTATGTTGCAGCTAGTGTAAAATTGTTACGGTAAAAATGTTAATTCATACATTACACTGTTAAGACTGATTTCTGGTCTAATATATAGTACAATGTCTGGGCTGAGATCTGGCTTTGGCATTAGGAGGAATACTAATTTGTTTAAGATATTGAATAGACTCTTCAAATGTCAACTTTCCTATACTAATTACCATTCCAATATCATTTATTATATTTTTGTCCACTACGTTGACAAATCGTGCGTCAGGCCTTTGCTGTTGATTTCTTTGTTGTTAAGTTGAGATAGACTTTGGTTTTTATTATTTATTACCTTAAGGCACTTGCTGTAGTCTACCGCGTTTTGATTCCATGGGCACAGTCCAGTCAGTCGCTCTATATCCGTTAATAATAGTTTGAGATTGTAGACTTCTCACTATTGTATTTTTAATTAGTGGCGCAAATTGTGTTTTAGTTAGTGCTTGGGAGGGATTCGTCCTGCGCCATTTTTTTTTTTTTAGTTTTCAGACATTTTGTTTAAAGTTGTTTAAATGCGGCAACATCCGCAGGTTGAAGAATTCTGGAACAATAAACTGGTACAAACCTCACTTTAGTAAGTTAGATGCGATTTATGGTCATCTATGAAAGTATTATGTACTGGAAACTGTGTCCTTATTTTGACAAGGTAAGGATGCAAAACGTTTTTGATATACTCAAAAAAAATATCTAAGTTCATCCAACCATTTTCGCTTAGTGTCATCTGGGAATCTTTTGTATGGATAAATTACCATTGGTGGAGGAAGGTTTCCATCCGCACAAAAGGTAAACATAACAGTTAGGGAGGTTTTCGCCTGTGCATGATCAACTTCATACACATTTCCATCTCCTTTTGAGCTCAAAACTACAAGAGTTTTTGTACAAAGTACAAAATTCGTTTCGTCGCCATTGAATACTCTACCAGGGTTAGACAGTACGTGCAACAAATTATTTTCGTCAAAGTAATCTTGGATTTGACGAAACCAACCTCTGACGTCACCTTCTGATTTTGTTGAACTGGCATTGGCACTGGGATTTGCTCTATCTGTATGCCCCAACCTCTGTTTGACACGTCCGTCGTAACGTTGTCTTTGGGAAGGGTTCTTGGTACCTTGGACAGATTTATTAGACAGAATTTCTTTGGCTTGAGATAAAAGTTTAGTCGACGAAGGTTGAAAATTCAACGCTTGCTTCCGTTTGCATTCTCTACAACATTCTCGATAAAACCCGTTCCTAGCGACACCTTCGATTATTCCTTCTTTTTCCATTTTGCTTATTTCTGAGGTCATCTCTTTTAATTTGGGTGTTGCAAGCTTCTTTAAAATCTCTTTTGACATATGAGAAAGAGCAATTGCCTTGACTAACGGTATTCCGTAGCCCATTATCATTTTTAGTATTGATTCTGGAGCACCGAGATTTTTCTAAAGGGAAACAAAGCAAGCTGGCCGTCTTTGAATGGATAGTCAGTAGGAAAAAGAGCGTCCCTTTTGTTGAGGTTGACGCTTCCTAGATGTCGGGCTCAGATTTTCTTTTAAGTTTTGAAGTGCCCGAGTCTCTGATCTAGAGATTAATGCTTGTGTTTTTTTCCAATCCATCCGGTTTCGCTGTAATCAGCTTTAGATTTTGCTTGCTTGTTTTGAAATTGAGTTTGTCTGCAATAGTCTTTTTCAGAACGAAAATCTCTAAATGAACTACCTTGCTTGCTAATCAAATTCTCCAGACGTTCTTCGTCGAAAATATGTGTTCCAGATGGTGGAATTTGAGACAACTGTGCTGACAGGAAGTCATTACTCGGCTTAAATACCTTTCTTCTAAGCTCAATTATTTTTGCCCTGCGGGCATAAGTATATTGCAGTAAATCATCACAGACATTTTTAAAAGAAGAAGTGGTATTAGATAATAAGCCATTAACATCAATAAGTGCTTCCGGAAATTTGGATATATATATACACATAGGCGGTAACTCCTATATTTTTATATAGTGTTGTAGCGGGACTTTAATGCGCTAATTTCGATAAAATCTACGTGAATGACGAAAACAATAATGGATGGTAGCTAGGCGAAAACTAAGTAGATAAACGAACAAATATACGATTGGTACACTAATACTGGTAGGAAAATAGAACCATTTGGATATTCCACGGGAAATACAAGGTTCTATTATGTATGGAATGGATTGCACATACCTTACATCACACGCGGCGTCTGCGCATGACCTGATACTTCTGCACCCTCGATGTGGGGTCCGATAATAGTTCAATCGGCACTTCACAGCACTGTATTAATGTCCAAAGGTAGAAACAAAACGATATTTGTCTGTTCACGATAATTTAATGATAGTCCACCATTATTGTTGAAAATGAATTACGAGACACGGTGCAAGCGACGAGCACAGTTCGAATCAACGAGGTGACAACGACGAGTGGGGCCGATGCATGTTCGCTCGACACAATACGTGGGTATTCTTCTCTCACCCACGCAAACGAAAGATATGTGCGTAAGAAAAGGATAGGTATAGGAATTAGTGTACCAATAAAAAATAACGCATAGAAAACAACTACAAATTAATAATGCGAAATTAAACTACTCCGTGCAACCATATAGTTTCCTGACAATGTAAAGATTATAATATTTTAATGTTTATAATATTCTTAGACTAATAATATTCATAATATTCTATTTACTATCGGTGATTATATTAATAATAATTGGTGATCCTTGTAATGCTGGTTGAATAAATCCATATAAGTTATAACTGTTATCACAATTTTAATAATATGCAAAGCATTAACATACATATTTTTATACTACGTACATAACACATTCTGAGATAAGAAGTGGGAGTGTCCTTATACTATTATTAATACCTGTATTAATTGTTTTCAATATGTATTTTGAAAAAAAAACCGGAACGATCTTCTAAAGGCAAAAACTTGTTGCAGGTGGTAACCGCAGATACTAATGGTAGCCGCATATTGAAGCTGTAAAAATAGCTGTGAAGCAGTTTGGTCCGTAAATGCTTGTAGTACAACCGTAAGCAATTTTATAATATTTTGTCAGAATAACCGAACGATATTGTATAAAATATTGTAAAACGAGTAATGAAACTGACAATGTCATCCCCACTACTTCAGTGGATTGAGATTGCTATAAATACGTTGTAACCGCTTAGAACGGACAGTCTTAAGCGACAGCCCAAGCCGAGGCCGTGCCTCCCTGAGGTGCCCTTGTGCTCGTCGCTACTTCTGCCGTAAAGGCTAGAGCGCTTCAAGCGCTCGCCTCCTATTGTCCGGTGAAGCTGCAATAGCCATCTGCGGTTAACAGCGTCTATCATTCCCAAAAAAAAAAAAAAAAAGAACGGACAGTCTTGAAGAGTCTTGAACAGTCTTCAGTCGGCGACGGATCCCAGGGGGTGGCCACTCTTTAAGAATCAGATTTTCGTTGTAACTAACGCCATCTATGGAATAGAAGAAAAAATTCTGACCTTTTTTTACTCATATTGTTAACAGGTGGCGCTTTCATGAGAAACTAAAAATCAATTTATGTAACAAGCGGAAGGATTCAACTTCACTCAAACATAAGTTTTGTTGGGGTCTAGTACGGGTTTTGATAGCTTACGAACTCGATCAAACTATCAGTTTTCTTCATACATTTCACACCAGCGCACCTAGCGGTGTGCGATTTTATCAATTTTTCTTTATAATATAATAAATATTAGTAAGGGAACACTCATGGAGAGTTGTTATCAAGGTTTTGTAATCGATCGGGTAAAGCAACGTTAGGTAAGGTCATTAAATAGATGGGTGACCGTTTAACGCCATTTGAAGTAAACGGGTCCGTGCTTTGGAGAGCAAGTAAAAAGTGGGTCCCAGTTTTTAACCGACTATAAAAAAGGAGGTTATGTATTCGATGCGAATGTCTGTTATTAAAAGTTCAGTTAACGTAAAAATAGTGCAGGCGGAGCTGCGTGGGTCAGCTAGTACTAGCATAAGAATGAATGTAAAATAAAATCACCCAAATGCAAGCCAAAGGCATTTGTTAATAGAATTAGTGGAAGCTGACCCACAATTAAGGAGTGGAAAATTTTCTTCTAATTTTACAAAAAAAAAACAGTGAGAACAGATGGAAGAATATTTCCGAAACCATCAATGCCTTAAAAGCGCAAAAAAATCGTGGAATGGTTGGCGCAAAGTAAGTTAATTTTATACTTTAACAACAAAACAGTCTTAATCTTAATCATTGTGTCACGTATGTGTTGCATTACACAGTTTTAACTTAAGGTATTTGTAAAGAATTTTCTAATTATGAAATCATTTTCAGACATGGCAGGATCGCAAGTCGAACGCCAAAAAGTAGTTTGCGCTGGCTAGATGTCAGCCAAATTTGACAGGAGGAGGGCCACCACCTACAGAGGAGGTCATTTTCATCCTTTCAACAATACCCACAAGCTCACTCGTCGGTCACACAGACAGTCATGAATCAGTTGTGGAAATCATTGGTAAGCATTTATCATAATTAATTTTAAGAAAATGTTGTCTTTTACAAACGCGGTTAATTTTAGATTAGTACTATCACAACGTTTCGAATGCTTTGCAAAACCCATGGTCAAAGGAGGACTGAGATGTTGAACGTCCTTGTCACAATTATGCTTGACTATATGAATTATGACCCTCAGGTCTTCATAGTTATTACTTTTGGTCCGATCTATGCAGTAAGAGCTTACAGTATTTTGAGGCAGTGCAGTGTTTTGCTTGGTATTGGATTTAAGTACAGGATCCCAAGCCGGTGGTAACACCCAACCATCTTCTCTATTGAAATTAGGATATTCTTTGATTTTAATAGCCTCACGAATCATCTATCAGTGTTCTTTTGCGAAGATTTGAGGTTTATCAAATCTGATAAAATGGTGGGTGCGATCCTGAACGTGTTCACAGAATTTAAATTAAGAGTAATTTTAAGAACTCTTTATTATAATTATTATATTTTGTTTTCATATTGCTTTATGAGTAAAAAATATGCATTTCAAATAAATGATATTAAATTAACCCATAGCTGTCATGGATAAGCTGAGCATCTAAGAGATTGTATAAACTCTGTCATCGGGTTATTACCCTAGCACCACATTAAGTGACTTGGTGACTTCTGTTCCAACAGACATATGTGAAGTGGTGACTGAAGGGGTGGAAAATGCAGCAGAAGTACAAACAACTGTACTTCAAAATGAAGGTAATGTTAGTTTTAAATACATATACCATCTGTGTTTAATGTTTTGATAATTTATAAGGTACATAATTTATTTATATTTATACACTGCATCTGCATAGCCAACACAATAAAATCTTACAACTATGATTAGCTTGTTTAGTAATTTTATAATCTCGTGATTGGAGGCGGATTCCACTGACGTACACGTCGTCCCAGTTCGTCACATGCATGCTCAATGGGGTTTAAGTCGGGGCTACGTGCTGGCCACTCCATGTGTGTGATACCGACTTCTTAAAGCAAACACTATCTGAGCTGTATGCGGGCGGGCATTGTCTTGCATAAAATCGGCATTCTCGCCCATGTCCATTGAAAATAGACCAACGTAGTCATTCAGAACTCATCATCAGTGACATATCTTTCTGCAGTTAAAGTTCGGTTTTCCTTTACCACTAGCTCAGTGCGGCTTTCGTAAGAAATCCCAGCCCACACGTAAACAGAGCCTCCGCCGTCTGGTACTTTTTCTTCTATACAGGCTTGGATATAGCGTCTCCCGGTCTTCTGTACACTCTTTTCATCCCGTCGTGCTTGTAAAAACAAAATCTAGACTCTTCTGAAGAAAAATCTTGACCAGTCATTCAGAGTCCAATTCTCGTGTTCTCTTTCATAACTCAACCTTGAGTTTCTGTGGTGTCTTTCTAGTTTTGGGCCATTTGCAGGTATTAATGGCTTTAAAGTTTAAATTTGCTTCAGCCAAATGCCGCCTTACTGTATCCGTACTCAGATTGTTTCCTCCAGCACGTAAATGATGATTCTTTACTTCAACAGCCGTAAGAAAGCGATTTCTCAAAATTGTTGACACCATATAGCGATCTTCCCGCGCTGGCGTGCACCTTGTTCGGCCTGTTTCTTGTCTTCAAAGATTGGATCCAGTTTCATGGAAACGCTGGAGTACTCGCTGAACTGTAGAAAGAGTCACACTAACAGTTGTCGCTGTTTTTCGCTGATTGTGCCCATTTTCAAGCATTGTCAGGATCCTGGCACATTCTTTAGGAGTTAACGACATGATAACATCAGAATAATAAAATTTATAAGGTAGAGACACCATATTTATAATTATTTTATTGCCAAGCTAAAACAAACACGAAACAAATGATTTGAATTTTTTGGTACAAAATTAATAAGTGACCATTATTTTACATTTTCAGTTTTTTTATACAATTATCAAAAATAAATAAAAAAAGTTTCTTATATTATTTTATGTGCCATTAAATATTCTTTAATTTAGTCTTTATTTCATAAAGCTAGGTCCAGTACTTTTGAAGATATGGAAGATTTTCTAACCGACCATTTTTCTTTGCGGTCCAGTGACATGTGACATTTCTATGGATTTGGTAAGTATTCGCAAAGAAATTATAAAATTGAAATATTTTCGGCTGTAACTCAGTTAGTCTCACAGGCTGGTGAATATGATTAAAAAGTCTGTTTAGCATATTATCGCAAAAAAGAACTCGAAATTCAAATAAAATGTGTCATGTAATATTCACAAAACAAATCATAGAAATAAAATATAGTCTAATGTAAGTCAATCGTACTTACTGGTAGCAGGTGAATATGATTGACAGGTTTATTTACTTGGAAAATATTCACGAAAAATCATAACGGGTGTAAGCCGAAAACCGATACCAGGGGTACATGATTCTGAACATCCTAATGTTGAAATTTTTCATCGGCTTTTTCATGAAAATAAAAAATCCATTATTTAAATAAATTAGTATAACATCATTATTGGTACAATAATAAAGCCTAATTTTAATTTAAAAACAATAAGTTAATTATTTATTTTGTGGAAAATTTATTTATTTATTTATTCTTTATACACAAAAACAGTACAATTACAATTAACTATTATTATTTTAGAAAATTAGCAATGTAATATGAAAAATAAATATTATTTCGCATATATTCTTTACATGCTCAAAAATTAACAAGTTAGTCATTTGTCATTTTCCATATAAATGGTTTATGTAATGTTGTAACGGACATTATTTGAAAACTTATAAAAAAAAAATCAGTACGTGGTGCCTTACACCCTGTATAAGTAAAATGTACAGAAGTGAAAGCGGCGTGAAGCCGCAGTTCAAAAATGCAAACTATTACGCCTTGGCTATATTCATGCGATGTCACTTGTACGGCACAGTTAATTATTTTTGTACGCTACCTGGACTAAACGAGAGAAACTTTTGTTGAGGAGATAATGGCTCCTTTGCCGCTATGAGGAAGAACCCGAGGAGAAGACATGATCAAATCAGTCATGGATTATTTTGATAAAGATGAGTTAGACTTAAAAAAGCTTTTATCGGTAACTACTGACGGTGCGCCAGCAATAGTAAGGAGTAAAAAAGGACTAGTTCAGCTGTTGAGTAGCAATGCAAGATATTATTACTAGCCATTAAATCGTCATGTACTGAAACTAAGTTGGCAAATGCAGAACGCGATTTAGTAAAAATGTGCGTTAAAAAAGATAACATCGAAGAGGTGGAAAACAAGCTGTCCTATGCTGAAAGCTTAAAATTACGTCTACCAAAAGCGGCACCGGTTGTTGAAACTCGCGCGCCACCGGCACCTTGTGTTATTGCGTACCCCACCGCTGAGCGCTCAGCTGATTACGCGTCATCTTCCGCGACAAAACAGACGTTAATGAAAGCCATCAATCCTAGTGACGATGGCTTTCAAATTGTTGGCGTTAAAAAGACTGCTAAGTCGGGTGTTGTCCTCCGCGTCACCAATGAAAGCCAAATTAAAAAATTAGAATCTGTAGAGGCAATCAAGTCCGCGGGCTACGATTGGAAAAACCTAAGGGACGTAGACCCCGTATGTTGATCAAGGATGTCCCTTCCTCTATGACCGACTCTGCGTTTTTAACTGCGTTATATCGGCAGAATATTAAAGATGAAATGCCAATTAAGGAAGACGACTTTATTAAGTCAACTAAAATCATCCGCCGCGGATTTCACTTCACTCGCGCAAATGGATTGGCCTAGAGATACATGCTGCGGTTCGAAAACATCTTTTAGATACTAAAGATAAATTGTTCATCGACTGGGCCAGATGCCGTTTCTTTGATGACTTAGAGATAGTTCGTTGTCTAAAATGTCAGCAATTCGGGCATGTACATAAATATTGCACAGAAAACTCGCCAGCGTGTGCCCACTGTGCCGGAGCACACGATTCGAAAGCCTGTACAATCAAGGATAACCCGGATTTCAAACCATCATGCGCGTCATGCAAACGTTTTAAAAAACCGTGTGATCACCCTTGCGGATCTTCGGAATGTCCCACTTATAAGTATAAGCTAGAACAGTTGGTACTGAATACTAATTATTAATTTTAATTTTATTTCTTTTTATTTTATATTTTTTATATTAATAGAAGAAGAAGAAAAAAACGTTTATTTGACATAATAATGGATAGTTTGAATATAGGACAATTAAATCTCCATAACGATAGGTTGGCGACGTCTGAGTTATAACAGATTGTTACAGAATATAGTTTAGATATAGTACTCGTTCAGGAACAATATCAAAATAACAACTTGCGTAATAGGATTGTGCAGTTTGATCGCGGATCACGAGCTGGAATTTACGTGTCGAGTTCTAAATTCACTATAACGTCAATACAAGATCTTATGACGTCACACTGTGCTGTCGCGGAGGTTACTTCCCCATCCTGTAGGGTCTACGTAGTTAGCTGTTATTTTCAGTATTCAGACCCTGTCACTCCATATATACATCATTTGCGCCGCGTTCTCCAGTCCCTAGCTGGGCGAAAAATCATTATCGGAGCCGACGTAAACGCTTCATCTACTTTGTGGTATGGCAAGTTTAGGTACACCGACACTGATCGTCGGTGCGCAGTAGAAGACTTCATCGCCGAGATGAACCTGTCAATTCACAATACCCCAGATGCACCACCGACATATTGTAGCCCAGTGGGCGAGTCTTCTATTGACGTCACACTGTCAAGTGCCGACGTTCGCTTGGATAGGTGGCGTGTTATCCCCGACGCGTCATGTAGTGATCACCGCTTGATCGTGTACGAGTTTCTACCTGGGCCGTCACAGGGTTCTACCGATTGCGCAAGTAGCTTTCGTTACAAGTGCAAAGGAGCTAACTGGGAGTTTTTCGGCCTACTATTCGCGTCGTCTGTCAGAGACTTCACTCGCAATGGATTGTCAGCCGAAGAAAGTGCCGAAATAATGTCTGACACCATGATATACTGCGCCGATATAGCTATAGGTCGATGTGCTATTACTAATGTTAAAAGATGCGAATGGTGGAGTAATAACCTAGTTCATCTACGCAGATGTTATCGTAGAGCGCGTAGAAAACAGAATAAACTCAAAAAATCGAAAATCACGGGTGCCCCATTTGAGGACGCGTCACGTGATCTTAGAGTTGCCAAATCTCGTTACAGAGCTGCGGTTGAAAAGTCTAAATGTATTTTATTGCAGAGAGTAGTAGATAAATTAGACAGTGAGGGGCCGTGGTCTCCTTTGTACCATGAGTTTAAAGCTAATCGATCAATTGACTCAGCTTATATACATAACATTAAAATTAATGATACACATACTACAGGTATAGAGGAAACCACGGTAGCGCTACTCGATACGCTCATCCCTGACGATAACACAGAAAGCGACGATTATCATCGCCAAATAAGAGCGTGGGCTGCAGAGCCACCTCTCTCGCCGTCATCCGACTTACCATCGATTATTGAATTCCAGAACGTCGTACGAGCTTTGCCTTTAAATAAAGCCTCCGGTGAAGATAAAATATCCAATAAAATGATTAAAGAAGCGTGTAGGTCTGCAGGCGACTCAATGTTAACCGTTTTTAATCGATGTATAGCGGAAGGCGTTTTTCCGCGGGTATGGAGACGCGGGTTTATTCGGATTATACCCAAAAAAGGGGACAAACCCCCCGACGACCCGAAATCATATCGCCCGATTACGTTACTGCCAGCGCTTGGAAAGCTCTTAGAACGCCTTATAGTCCCACGCTTGTTGCCGGGTGGTCCTACGTTTAACCAGAGACAATTCGGTTTTACACCCGGAAAATCGACTATCGACGCGGCCATTTCGGTTAGAGCAACTGTAAGTAATTCCGAATTTAAGTACGTGCTTGGGATATTTCTTGATATATCCGGTGCTTTTGACAACGCACGGTGGCCGATGTTACTTCTCAAACTCAAATCTCGCGGATGTTATGCAAACATTTTTTTAATTATTTGCTCGTATTTTTCTCAGGGAACGACTAAACTTAAACTTGGTCACCATTCCGTAACTAAACCGCTAACGATAGGCTGCCCACAAGGGTCTGTCTTGAGCCCGTATCTGTGGAATCTTGGTTTCGATGATTTCTTAGAAATACCCCTCCCATCTGGGTGCTCCTTAACAGGATACGCGGATGATGGTCTTCTTTTAATACAATCGAACACTAGATCGGGTCTTGAAGACTCGGCGGAAACTTGCCTTAATTTAATATCCGAATGGGGTAAACGTAACCGGCTTAGTTTTGCACCGGAAAAAACGTATCATCTTTTATTAAAAGGTAGTCTGGTAGGCCCACCGCGGATAAAGTTCAACGGCACGACTGTTAAAAAGAAAAACTCAGTCTGTTACCTTGGTTTAGTATAGGAACGTAACTTTTCGTTTATTGAGCATATAAGAACCGTTGGAGAAAAAGCCAAACGTAACTTCTATGCCCTTACAAGAATATCGACATCGACTTGGGGACTTTCGTTCAACACGTTGAAAATTATATACGTAGCCACTTATCTGGGCTGTATGTGCTACGGTGCCCCTGTGTGGGCTGACAAGGCTACGATAGGGGCGGCACGCCGTAAATTGCTTCAAAGTCAACGTCTGGCGTTGATATTTTTGTGTAAGGCATACCGAACAGTCAGTACTGAAGCGTTACCAGTACTCGCGGGCGTCCTTCCGGTTGACTTCGAGGTACAGAGACGTGCGGCTATGTATTATTCCACTCGTGATAATATGAATACTGAATTCCTACCAACACGTGACCGCGCAAAGATCTCGCGTTTGTTTAATTCTCAATTGGTGGTTAATGAATACCTTCTAACTGAATGGCAAATCAGATGGGATTCGACTTCGAAGGGACGTCATTTGTACTTATTTTTCCCGAATGTGCGTGAACGCCTTGCTAGAGCGTGGATAGAGGTGGATCACTGTGTCGCACAATTCTTGACGGGGCATGGCAACTTTAAGAGTAAACTATTTTCCTTCAATGTAGTGCCTTCGCCTCTCTGTCAGTGTTCTACGATAAATAATGAGTACGAACAAACTGCCCATCATATACTTTGGGAGTGCAGTCTCTGGCAACATGAACGTAGCCTTATGCTAGACAGTTTGGTTGTGACATCTGGAGTCGTATATTACATGGACCTTGTGGCGACTAAGGAGAACTTCCGTGCGTTCAAACGTTTTTGCCATACCTATTATTGGAAACAAGTTTGAAAAATCAAATAGGCCCCTTAAAATATTAGCAGAATCCGTGGTGCCTTACGGGTGGACTAGCCTTCATTGGTCCGCCTGTAAGAGTCTTCCTTTTTGAGGTTGTATCGACCGTTTATTAATTCTTTGCTTGTCTCCCGCTTTGCAAAGGAGGGAAGTGGAATATATGTATTTCCGACTCCTCCTATCTACCTTTTAAATTAAATTTGTTGCGGGTTCCAAGACAATTTAGCGTTCCCCTGGGACTCACCGAGGGTCAAACCTCGGTGTCTTCAGTGGTGACCACTGTAGATCCTGGCTTACAGGAGTAACAGTGGTGGGAATGAGTGGTGGGATTAGTCCCAAATAAAAAATAAAAAAAAAGTAATTATTTATAAAGAACTTTGTTGTTATCGACATTTTCCAAAACATCATGGCACATAGCTGTCAAACTGCTGTCATTGTCAAACTAAATGTCATCAACCGTCGCCATATTTACGTCCACGTCCGTGCTGCCATCTTCAGGCGATAACTGCGTGTATTTGAACATAGTTCGCCTCGCGTCTTGCGGTTGTCGGCTTCGGAGTCCGCAGCCATTGATGTCCACTTGCCGATAATGTTGCTGGAATTGCCGGCTTCGGGCGTAATTCGTGTCCTTGCTCCGGATTGGCGCCACTCCGGGAAGTTTCCCCCAATATGGTCGAATCCATTGTACTTGAAACATTTCAATCCCGAATGTATATCCGGACATTCTCTCGCTGATGACTCCTTTCCCCATCGCGTCATTCTTCCCCCGGCTTTATTACTGGTAGTGCTGGTGTTAGACTCGCGACGCAGACTCTGTTTTGTCCCCCTTCATTTTTTCTTTTACCGATTCATAAATGCGCAGTTGTTCCTTTAGGTTTGAATATGTCGTCACCCTATACAGTATAATTTAGCATGTCAAGGAGAGGATAAATAGCAAAGGAAAATACCTCATAGTCGGGGTCATGAAAAATAGGGACCCGATTCTGGCCCTAAAGGGCGTCCTGCTGATACACAGCGATGGGAGGTGCGGCCACTGCGGAGGCACTCACATGAGCCGGACTGTGCAGACCGGCTGGCGGGTGCAGCACCAACATGCTGCAATTATGTGCACGCCAATAATTATAGAAACATGGTGTGCATGGCTAGAGATACTGGAATACGGATAAACAGCGAAGGTAATGTTAATGAACAACCAAGGAAAATTCAACGAGTAATGTAAATACATATATTTGCCAAAAAAAACTGTTGATTTGTCTTTTAAAAATGATTGTTTACGACTTTAATTTTTACTGACAAGAAGTTTCTGGTATCTGGTGGTGGAATTTATCGCGTCCAACATGGAAAGTGCGGCAAGGTATTTTCAAAACGATGGCTGGTCACATTTTGGATGTTTTGCCCATAAATAAAATCTGGTGGTCCAAGATGCACTTAGCAAAATTAAAGACACACTATCAAAAGTATAAAGGATAGTAAATCATTTTAGAAAAAAACACCATAGCCAAAGAAAAATTAATAAAATATCAAGTAAATCATCAAAACAAGAATCAACCAAAGACCATTATTAAATCTATGCCTACGAGGTGGAATTCCTCTAATTTAACGCTGGAAAGGCTTTTACAATTAATGCTTAGCGATCCACCATAGCCAATTTGGAAACAGATTTGCCGATAATCTCTGTGGAAGAGTGGAGGTGTATGGAGCAAATTTGTATTATACTCAAAACTTTTTACAATGCTACCAAGCATAAAAAATGAGCGCTGAAAAGTACTTAGTTGCTAGCAAGGAAGTAGTAATGGGTAACTCGTAAATTTAAGATGAGGATGAGGGAGTACATCATTTTCGTCCGTGAGGTACTCGCGAGGTACACCTCATTAGAGGTGAGGATATCAATTCGTGGCCTCTCTCATGCGAGTTACGCGCCACAAACGAGGAAGCGAGGACGCCGGACCGTTGCAGCTGCAGCGTGCTTCTCTATTGCTATTTCTCTCACACACATCATTTTCTTTCGCTCAGTGTTTTAGTCCAAAATAAACAAAAAACACTCAATCATCACTAAATAAATAGATAATAATTTAAGAGAATTAAGATCACGAAATTAATATTGATATTTCAATTCCTGATTTAAATAAAGTTTAAACTACTGATGTCATCGTCAATCATCCATATATCCTCACAAATTTTTACATTTATAATATTAGTAGGATACGATTATCTAAATACAAACCTAACTCGCAAAATTGTAACTCACGCCTCACCAATCACCACGCTCACACAGATCGTCCTCACTCATTTGGTCGATTTGTTCGCTCACTCATTCAGTAATCCTCCCTCACTCGCTCGCCTTTGGCTCGCACGACGAGGCGAGGTAAACGCGTGCGGCCTCAAACCTCAATCTCGCGAGCGTGAACGAGGAATGAAAGATAAAATGAGGTGGTTCATCGTTGAAAAATGAGGAACTCTTTCAATTTGTCCTCACGAGTACCTCGAATGAGGCGACTCATGAGTGAGGAACGCACCACTACAAGGAAGTAGTATTAACTTCAAATCTTGCTTACCTGCATTTGGTAAACCAATTGTGAATTCGACACCAAAACAAAAAACAATTTTCTTTCCAAAACAGCTCAAACTAAGGCGAATGAAGAATTGGATAAATACTAAAGCAGACAATTTAATTAAGAGAAACCAATATCCCTTACAGTATTGGCAGAAGCATAATATGTATATATCCTCAATTAATGAAATTGTTTAAAAAACATAGAAACATAATGGCAACGTCAGTTCCTTGCGAATGAATGTTCTCAAAATCTGGGTATTTAATAAATGACAGGAGAACACGTTTTAACATACATTCCAGGCCTAATTATTAATTTTTCTGTATGTGTATCTGTGATTTCCAGCCACGACCGATAATTATTTTGTGTATTTTGTGTAATCACGTTATAATATCATTGTATCAATTCGAATAGGTGTCTATTGTTGAAGAAGAAGAAGAAGACCAATTTATTTTTATTTGTGACACACATATACCATTTACAATACAAGCAAAATAAAATAATAAAAATAATAATAAAAAAATGAAAAATGCTTAATACCTAGTAACTAAATATAAGTATAACAAAAAAGTGCGTCACAAAATGGTCCCAACTCAGCAAAATGCTGGTTTTCAACAACCAGCGCTGATCTTCCGTTGGGACCTTTAAGTGTCGTCACGAACATAAACCACACACAATTAAATAAGAATAAAAATTACAATTACAATTTTTTAGATATAATACACTTTGCCGGAAATTTTGTTACCATACACATGAATTATAACGGATACATTAAATCAGATAACAAGAAAGACAGGACAAAATAAAATAAAAATGAGTCTGATCTGACAAACATATGCAAAGGCTTTGGGTCTGACCTCTTAGCAACTTCATGGAACTCCATGTGAGACATCCGGAGACATAAATGCAACTTTCGTTGTGAAAGTGTTGCTAGATGATATATTTTATATCCATGGCTGCTTATACGATATGGCGGAGATCAAAGAGGATTTAATTAGCAACAATACCCGTCCACCAAGACAAAGACTATTTAATCCAAGTGTCGCAAACGGAATAATGTATCTAGCGAGTATATACAAATATTTAAAGGAGTTTATTATAAATATAAATAAAATATGTATTTAAATGTTATATTTATATAGCGCTAGTGTCAAGTCTTAATGTATGTTGCTTCCTTTGATGGTCAATTAAAAAGTTTTTTATCTTTGTTCTAAAGCTGTTTATATTACAATTTAAGTTCCTCATTGGTGGTGGAATATTATTCCAACATTTGGAAGCAGCGTAGCGGAAACTACCTCTGAAAGCAGCTGTGCCATGTCGCTGAGACGAGAGTTGCATCGCACACTGCCGGGACCCGTAAGACTTGATCCCAGGATAGTTTTTTATATAAATAAGCGGGTGACTTATATTTTATTACGCCAAAATGTAAGGAAGCTAAATGAAGTTTGCGACGATGTAGCATTTTAAGAATTTTGTGCTTGTTCAAGTATGGTGTTACATGGGCCCTTGAAGGAATATCGAAGCAAAAACGAGCACAGGCATTTTGTACACGTTGAATAAGTTTTTTTGTTTTTGCTAGTAGCCTCGGACCAAAAACTAAGTCCATGTAATTTAATTTTGACAGTATAAGTGACTCAGTCAACTGAACACGCAAACTTTCTGTAATATAAGGTCTTAAACCGTACAAAATTTTAAGTTTGTAAAAACAATTTTTAATTGAGTTTGCAATATGCTTCTCATATCTCAAGTCACAGTCCATGGTAAGTCCTAGATTCCGAGCTTCATACACACGCTCAATAGGTTCCTCCATAAGCATAACATTCACCGATGGACTTAGGCTACATATCTGATGCCTGCTACCAAATATTAAATATTTGGTCTTGGCAGGATTAAGCAACAGGCAATTGCTTTTCGTCCACATACCTATACTCGAAAGATCCTCGTTGAGCTTAGTTATGCTATCATCAATTTCTGAAGGAAGGCAAGAAATATACACTTGTATGTCGTCTGCATATATATGAAATCTACAGTGATTGACGTGTTTTATAATATCAGCAGAGTACAATATAAAGAGTAATGGACCCAATATAGACCCCTGTGGCACTCCTCTTTTTATAGCCATTTTATCTGATGATATTGTGGAACCATCATTTTTGCTTAGTCTAACGTATTGATGTCGATTAGTAAGGTAGCTATTAAACCATTGTAAGGTTTTATTGTCAAGACCGTAATAAGATAACTTAGATAAAAGCAGATTAATATTTATCGAATCAAATGCCCTGGAGAAATCTAAAAGTACTAATATTGTACACATGCCTTTATCTTGAGCATGTAGTATATTATCAGTGACATCGAGTAAAGCAGTCACTGTACTACGTCCTTTTCTAAAGCCTGATTGTACCTCTGGTAAAATATCATTCTCCTCAAGAAAATTCGTCAATTGACTACAAACAGCTTTCTCCAGCACCTTTGACAGACACGGTAAGATGCTAATTGGTCTAAGATCTTTTAGTTCCATTGGACTTGTATGCTTAGGTAAAGGGCGCACAATAGCAAGTTTCCACGAGTCAGGGAATACGGATGTGTTAATAGACGCATTAACTATGTCTTTTATGATGTCCACTGTGTAGGGAAAGGTCATTACGAGCATATCCAAGCTAATATCATCACACCCCTCGGCATTCGATTTTAAAGTACGTAATATTTTCAGTATTTCTTCTAAATTAACTGGTTTTAAACTAAAAACTGCATCGCTAAATTTATGATGTTCAAAATATGTCAGTTGTGAGATACTTACCTCTGAAGTGCCCGGAATGTTTAAAAAATGATTATTTATAACGTCAGGATCATCAAAAAGTGCCGGCAATTCAGAGTGTTTCTTTGGTAACAGTGTATGTTTAAGGGTTTTCCATAATGTCTTAGGTTCATTTAATTTATTATTTATATTAGATTTGTTCACGTTTCCAACGCAATTATTTTTAACCGATATATTTTGTTAAATATATATTTTGTTGGATGTTTACCAAGTCCACCCAACCAAGACCTCGACGTTTGCGGAACAATACGATTGTCATATCCGAAAAATACGAAGAGTACATTCCGCTGGAGTGCATCACCGCACATGAATCCGCTTCGCTCATGATTTTCGAGATTTAAACTTCGCTTATGCGATATTTTTAACCGACTTCATCTAATGAAAAGTCTTTCAAATCAAGCTAACATGGCCGTCGGAATTAATGGCGTATAAATAACACACGCTACGAGCCTCGGAACGTAAGTTCTAACAACGAGTCGGGACGAATCGTCGTCAATATGTGGGGTTGGATTAGTGCAGCCGGGCCAGGTCAAACTGGTCCATATCGACTGAAGCGCCAATGGACAAACATATACTGAGTTGCTAGGTGGTTCTTAACCGGTGGTCCGCGGACCACTGGTGGTCCCTGGAAGCACTCTAAGTGGTCCGCGAAGCCATCCGAAAAACTATTATATAAAGTTCAATGTGACAAGTCGATACAACGACGCGGACGCAACATTTGATCAACGGCGTCACCGGGGCAGGATGCGCGGCGCGGGGTGTGCGTGGCATGACACGAACACAGTGCGCCTACACTTGGTTCATTTCATTTGTTCCGTTCGGTTTCCTTCATTGTTTTGTTCTGTGCTTGCTTATTTTAAATTGTAAAATACGACAGCAAAGGGTGCGAGTCATCGGTGTGCGACGATATTCATAGTTATATATACTTAAAACTACTACCATTACACCAATTTTTAAAACGTAAATAAACTAAAAGTTAATACAACATCCATATAACATTTCTTTTTTGAATACTTAAGTCCGTTACATTGTTAAATGTGCTAAGCTTCTTTTTAATTGCAATTTACTTTATTCCCAAATTCCAGGGCTTTGTAAAGAAAATTAGATAGGTATATCTGTATTTACAAATTTACCTACTGGTTAGTTACTAATACTATCCGTGCGCGATAAATTGACCTAAGGGCGGTGGCGTCAGAGACACGTGTCTAGTACAATACGAAGGGAAGTGAAAGGGGTAGCGGGCGGTTGTGTCGCATTCTACGCGAGTCTCAACTGTCATTGCGCACCGGTAGTAATATCGTACAAGTAAAAACATGGGATAACAATTGGATAGGTGTTTGACCCTGCAACAGTTCTCGCAGCGGGGCCGTGTAAAGCGTGCGCTTAATAATATTATTTCATATTTGTTTTCAGAAAAATGCCCCCAAAACGAAAGTATGACGGCGTTTATATTAAATTGGGCGTTACTTCAATAGAAATAAATGGGGAGACTAGACCTCAATGCGTAATATGCGCAACTGTGCTTGCAAATGAAGCTTTAAAGCCGGTAAAGTTGGAACGTCATCTAAAGACCGTAGATCCGAATTATTGTGATCGTCCACGAGAATTCTTCGGAGGCAAACTTATAAATCTAAAAAAAAATTAAACTCGGACCTAGTGGAACAAGTTATGTAACATCTGAAAAAACATTATCTGCATCATTTGAAATTTTTAAATTGATTGCCAAATCCAAGAAGCCACACACTATTGGTGAATCTCTAATAAAGCCTTGTATGCTTAAAGTAGCAGAAGAGCTTTTAGGGCAGGAAGCTCACAAGAAAATTCGTGAAATACCACTTTCTAACGATACAGTTAAGTCACGTATTCAAAAAATGTCCAATGATATTGAGGAACATGTTACTGAAAAGATAAAATGTAGTCCATATTTTGCGCTACAATGTGATAGGGTTTTGTACAGACGGAGCTCCCGCAATGCTTGGTTCTCGCTCTGGTCTTGCAGCGTTAATAAAATCAAAAAATCAATCCGCCATTATGTCGCACTGCGTTATACATCGTCAAGCATTGACCGCCAAAACGCTCCCGGAATGCTTGGCTGTTGCGATGAAAACAGCCATTAAAAATAGTGCACTTAACACTCGCCTATTCAAGCAATTGTGCTCTGATATGAATTCTGAACACGAAACTCTTCTTTTCCACACGGAAGTGCGATGGCTTTCCAAAGGAAATATGCTGTTGAGGTTATACGAACTCAGATCGGAAATACAAACATTCTTGACCAACAAGAACAAAGAGTTGCTGGATCAATTCTGTGAATCCAAATTTCAAGTACATCTTGCTTATTTGGTCGATTTTTTTTCACAACTGAATAAATTAAACCTTCAACTGCAAGGATCAGGAAATTTGCAGTTGCAAGGTACGAGTAACACATATGATGATAAAATCAGTGCATTTATTGCTAAAATTGAGCTATGGATACACAAAGTCGAAAGCAAAACTTTTCTGCATTTGAGACGTTGAATCAAATTATTATTCACCCACAATGTGCTGAAATTAAAGCAGAAATTCAAAATAACATTACCATGCATTTGGAAAACTTAAAAAACGAATTTAATCGTTATTTTCCTGAAAGCCAGGACAAAGATATTCGGAGACTAATCCGCAATCCTTTCTTATTAAATGTTTCTGAGGTGCCTGATGAAATTCAAGAGGAATTGATTGAAATGCAACACGATAGTTACTTGAAAGATACATTTGAAGCAGGAATTAATCTGGAAGATTTCTGGAGCCAAAAGGCAATTTCTTTCCCAAACATTCGAGACATTGCTATACGTTACTTAACTTTGTTTTCATCAACATATTTATGCGAGCAGGGGTTCTCGGCGCTATTGACAATTAAAAACAAGCAACGAAATCGGTTGGACGCCAGTGCCAAATCGGTTGGACGCCAGTGCCGACATGCGTTTGGCATTGAGTAACACTGAACCGAGGATTCAGAAGTTAGTGAAGAGTATGCAGTCACAATCGCATTAATAAAAAAAAAATACTGTTGGCTTTGAATTGTTGTATATGTGTTGCAATTAAAAATAATAGTTATAATAGCCCTTTTTTATTTAAAACTTTGTATTACTCCAAACAGTCCGTGGCGACACAATTTTTTTGTCAAATGGTCCCTCATCACTAAAAGGTTAAGAACCACAGTGCTAGAGGAAGCGATGCTGCCTACTGTGCGCACGGTGTAGGTATCTGCCGGATGAAGTGCCTTATTTTTAATTTTTTCAAGACAATTGTCCGATACACCGTGCGCGAGTGATCCAAGATAGGCTCCTTCGGCAACCAGATATTAGGACTGTCCCTTGGCTTTCCAGTGACCTAAATCCGATCGAAAAATTATGGGCTTTAATGGTCCAACGATGGGATTCTAGGAACGAAAGGACCATACCTGCACTTGTCTTGTACTGCGACGAGGTTTGGAATTCATTTCGAGGTTCAACTTGTGTCAAATCCTTGTTAACTCAATGCGTAGTCGTCTAGATGCCGTAATAGACGCGGGTGGTGCCATGACGAAATATTGATAATAGTTACGTTTTTATTTCCTTTTTTTTTCATTTTAATTTAAACGTTTAACGAGCAATAATAAAGTGTATTGCCATGTTAATCACATACTGTCAAAATAACCGTCAATGTTTTATTCACTGCAACATTTAAGGGAGCCTCAGGGAGGCACGGCCTCGGCTTGGGCTGTCACTTAAGAGAGGGCTGAGTTTACCACCGGTTCACAACGCGCCCCCACTGAGAAGAACCGGCAAGAAACTCAGTGGGGTGATGCACGTCGTTGAGGTCGCATGCGTACGACCCTTCGGCCTCGCCGGCGAGACTGGTGTCTGATAGCTGGACGAGTGTTGCAACCCCGCCGCCGTCCTCCTCGGAGTCGCCGCCGCGCAGTACTTACCTCAATTATACTCAAAACTACACAAAATATCGTAATTTACGTTTTCCTATTTCCATAAGTTTACTGTGCATACTTTTAATGTCGATAAAAAATCATTTTCCAATTCCTTATTTACGCCAAATTCTATGTGAGTTAAATAAATCTCCTTATAATGTATGAAGGCTAGTATGTACTGTACTACGAAGTCTCCATATTTTTAATAATATAGATTGGAATATTAGGTAGGAAAGTAAGGCGAAAAGTATTATTTCTTAACATCTTTATGTTTAGGTACGTAAGCATAAAATAATTAACTTCATTACAGTTACACCTGGTGAGGTTTTTTTTGTGGGTAGGCTTGTGAACAAGACGTGCAACCTTTTATCTGAGTGAATTTAATTGAAATAAAATAATATTTGCTTATTTACAACCAAAATTAAAGCAAATCAGATGTCAGCTTAACACTTGCTACCGCCCGCAGAAGTATCACCTTAGTTTCACAACAATTTTATCACTATTGTCACTTAGTGCTACTACTCTGGTGTATTGGAAATGGAGGCTTTACAGGAGTCAGTGTCAACCTTGGCACAGACATTCCAGAGGCAAATGGAGGAATTACAATCTGAAGTGAAGAAAAAGGAAGCCTCATCCGTTGCTGTATCCACAACTTCATTGTCCGTTGAGTTTGCATCTTTTAAAGAATTTATTTTGAAGGCTCTGAATGCACTGCAAACAAAAGTTAGTATCTTGGCAAGGGAGCAGGACCGTCTGGAGATGCGTGGAAGACAGAAAATTCTTCTTTTCCATGGAGTGCCGGAACAGCCAAACCAAGACACTACTGATATGGCAGTCAAGGTAGTCACCGATTCCGGCCGATTATTATTTTTTATTACAGATAATGAAATGAAAATTTTTGCTGTAGATGAGCTGGCTGGTACTTCACAAGATATTGTAATAACAGGTGCCAAAGGAAATGTCTCTGAAATACTTATACAAGGCCAATCAAAGAGGCCGCTTTCACCTCTCCTGCAGGATACTGAAGGCACACCCAAAGTGAAGAAATTGTACTTAACTGAAATAAAGAAAAAAATATATATGTGATCTTAGCGAATCTATGATAAGGCGAAAAAGTGAAAAACAAGTCAATAAAGATGTGCTAACCAATAAAAAATTAAGGATATTGGAAATACAACAACAACAAGAAGAAGAGATAAAATTAGAAAAAAACAAGATTATACTAGATTTAGATATAGAGTTGAAGAGAAAGGCGCCAGTTTGCCTTTCAACGAATGCTTGAAAAACTAAAAATGTTTATTTAACTTCGGCCTTTTCTAAGGCCATTTTGCTTCTGCAATGAAGTAAAGGTAAATCATCCGTGAGTAATCATCAATGAAAACTAAAATATATTTGTTACCTTGGAATGACGTTTCAGACATTGATCCGCATAAATCAGAGTGAATCAATTCAAGTTGTGTAGTAGCTTTCTTGTATGTGATTTTTTTGAAAGGTTTCCTCGCTTGCTTGCCTTCAACACAGGCAACGTAGCTAGACTTATCGACTTCTGGATAGTCCATACCTACGTGAGAATTCTTTAGCGTGTTCATACCTATACGACATAAGTGACCTAACCGTTTGTGCCATAATTGGTACCTGTTTGACGAGTCAGAGTGAACATCGTACGCAACATTTCGGAGAGAATTAGTTGTACCATCAAGGGTGCACAGCCCTCCGCTAGCAGAACCATGCAGAATCACATCACCTTTAACAGAAAAATCATTACATTTATAAAAATTACAGCCCCACTTTTATCAAAAAGTACTACAACAAATTTATTTACAATTTTCTGAACAGAAAGTAAATTACAATTAAGATTAGGTACAAAAGCAACATCTGTAATAGTATTCACCTCAGAAGAAGTACTAGAAGTACTACCACAGTCGATTTTCTCACCGTTAGCGATAGTAACTGAATTTTCTAATGGTTGTAGGTTCTTAAACCAATCTTTTCTTGGAGTCATGTGTAAAGATGCGCCAGAATCAATAAACCACTTATCTAAAGACCAAGATACGCCAAGAGCGGTAAGCAAAGTTGTCTCCTCAGATGAACTAACGCCTTTCTTTTCCTTATTACGTAGAGGACAATCGGGCCGTTTGTGTCCAGGTTTATTGCAGTCGTAGCAAACAATTTCTTTCTTCTTATCACGATACTTTCTCAATCTACTCGTCGCTTTAAACGTTGTATCCGTTGCAGACTCTAATTTAGACATCCCATTCAACAGCTTCCTTTTAACTAAATCGGTGCTCACTTCGATATTGCTGCTCTCCAATGCCAATAATAATAATGTAGCACCACCGAACGTCTACAGCTGCGCGCCACACAAACACTGCTGTGTCGCGACACCACTCACGCACCCGACGTTAGGCTGGCTCGCATATATAAGGAGCCGACGCGCCTCGAGTATGCAGTCTGCGCTAGCGCACCGTTGCTTCCACGCATTGGAACAGCTCGCCTAGCCTAGACGCCCCTTCCCTCGCGCCCCCCACGGTGACGCATCCTACTTGTTTCGCGGCGCACCACGAACTCGCTGGGAACGTACCGTGTATTATTATTTACCGTCGTACCTAGTTAAGTCTAGTATAATCTTAACATTGTGGAACGGAAATAAACCAGTTGTTTATATTGACCTTACGTTTCAATCGTACCAGCTTCAATGTGGAGCTCAACGTAAAGGCCCGGAAGCAGGCTAGCCCAAAATCAAGATTACGAAGGAAAATAAAGGAGGAACCGGGAACTACCATGAATTTGTCAACTGAGCAATTCGAGAAGTTACTGTCAGTGATTAGTAACCAACAGCGACGAGGCTCTTTCGCCACTTGCAAGATTACTTTTGATGGTGCAAGAGACACTGAATCGGTAGAAACTTTTCTTGCTGCGGCTACAGTATTCAAGTCCGTAGAACAGATCTCCGACGAAGATGCCATCATGAGCATCCCCTTAATTTTGAAGGAAGAGGTAGCCACGTGGTGGAATGGGATAAAGGGCCAGGTGAAAACGTGTAGTGACTTTCAGTCGAAAGTTCGCCACGCCTTTGCTCCGAAAAGACCTGCCTACCAGCTGTACCAGAACATCGTGAACGTTAAACAAGGTGAGGATGAATGAACTGAAGTATTTGTGGCCAAGAAGAGGGCTCTTATTGCACAATTGCCAGAATCACATACAGAGACCCAACAGATCGACATGATCTACGGACAATTGCGGTATAAGATAAGGGTGAAAATGGCACGCGAGACTGTCAATACCTTTGACGCCCTAGTGAAGGAGCCCAGAGGAGTGGAAGAGCTCCTGGTTGAAAGGGAAATGCCAGATGAAAAGACAGAGAAGGGAAAAGAGACAGACAAGGTGTCATTTAAGAAGAAGCGTTGCACGTACTGTCGATTGCCTGGGCATTCGATTGAGACATGTCGGAAGAAGGCGAAGAAGGATCTCGCTTCTGGTACTTCTGCCGCGAAACTTGCGCTGACAAATGCCGCTATAGGTACCCAAGCGCCATCACCTTCTATGCCAACGTTTGCATGTTACGGATGTGGTGCACCAGGAGTGGTCCGTTCTAAATGCACAACCTGCGCCAAGGCTGTGCCAAAGACGACAAAGGCTGAAGTAAGTTTTTGTGCCTTTAACACCCAAGCTGATGTACGTCCTAGGCCGGTTATTGGTATTGCCATAGGTAAAATAACCGGTAGCGCCTACGTAGATACTTGCGCAAAAACAAGCGTTGCATCATACTCGCTGTACAAATGCTTAAGAAGACTTGGATTTGCATTCCAGACACAACAGCTTGTGGTGAAACTGGCTGATGGCACGAAGATGACGAGAAGTCTTGACCAGGGGGGGTGCAACTGCTATACATTTCATCACTTAAATATATTTTCGTCATAAAGCGCCATCTCTCAAACGGTGTGCCTTAACTTTTAAATAAGTTTCTTTTTAGGAGAACTAGATGGCAGGTTTGTAGAAAAAAAATGAAAGCTAGGCAAGGGTAATACGGGTTTTGTTCAGCAGTGGACGTCTTCCGGCTGGTGATGAAACAAAACATAATAATATAGATAGTACTTACTAATCGCTTAACTATGCCAAAAATATTCCATGGTTATACCATACAGAAACAAATAAAAATAAAAGCAAACTAAATTCAAATGCCAGAAAAGTTGTGGTAATAATAATTAAAGTTCGATTGATACTCGTTATTTATAAAAACAGACCTAGGGTCTGTTTTTGGTGGTTTAAGGTGTTTAATAACGATAATTCTCTTAAATTATCTACGCAACCAATATTACGTTTGCTTAATAAAATGCCGACTTGCCTATTCAGAATTCGCAAAAGCTACGAACTATACATAAATAATAAGAGATGTATTGCACCTAATTATTTAAGAAAAAATATTTTAATTTACTTATGTATTTCAACTAACGTTAAGGGTATTAATTAACGTATCAAAATCGTATACATATCGTTACAACTTGAATTTTACACCTAAATCCAAAAATCGAATAAATTGAATCCCTATCCACTTAAGTGTATCGATTCGAATGGAGCATCCCTAAGGGCAAAAACCGTTTTGTCTTTTTTGCTTTGGTTTGTTTTGAATTCTTTCTGCAATTTCGTAAGTTTTATGTGTGTATGTGATTTACAAATAACTCGGCTATTCTAACGAACTTAGTTTGGTGTTTTTCTCGACGACCTTTGCGCAATCTTGGACTCCGTTACTTCTCTACACGATAAACCTGGCTTTCCACCTCGGACTGTTCCTTGCTTACTTGATTTACCCTGGCATTACTTTGGATTGAATCCACGTACTGAGACGGCTGATTTGGAAGCTATATTCAGAATGCCGAATAAACCGAAGTGTTATTTTGGATGTCCAGTTGATGGTAAGTTTTTGCAATGAAGTACATGAGAACAATATTGCAGAGATTGTCCCTCTCTGTTCTATGAACTAACATGTTGAAGATGAAAGTATGTAGCTTTTGAACATATTATTATCTGGAATTTATTTAGTTTCGTTTGAATTTGATAGAGATCAAAGCAGTTGAAAAATTTTGTTCTACCTGCGCAGTCCAATCCCATTATAATTCCACAGTTCAATAATGCATAATTAAAATCTTTACTATTGCAGGACCATTACATAGATTTCCAGATTATGAAAACTCAAACACTAATAGATTTAATGAGTGGAAAAAACTTCTAGACTCATCAACTCAACATAAAGGAAACAAATACATAAGTGCTGTCATTCGCCTGTGCTATAGACATTTTGAAAATTATTATTAGTCAATAAAAAGTCATCGGCTGACAAGAAATTCTGTTCCTACATTGAACCTAGGTAATGTTTATTCAATTTTCATTCTTGGCACTGTCTATTGAATGTACTTAATAAAATATAATATTATTTCTGTTTTAGAACCTTATCGTGTTAAAATGCCACAAGATAATGTGATTCCACAAACGTGGCATCTGGAAACATCAGTTCCCCAAGCATCTGTTCTGAAAACATCACATCCTGAAACACTGATCCCTGAAACATCAGTTCCTAAAACATTTCTAATCCCAGAGTTACCAACTTTTGAAAGCTTGAAAAGAACCTATACAACAGGTATGATTTAGACAGAAACTTCTGTGAAATATTTATTAATTAGTCAACTCAACATTTATATAGATAGTCCTTAGGATTTACATATCACAATATCTAAATAAGGTCCTAATCATGTACTTTAATGTTTAATTTTTTTTCTATTGCAGTATTCCCACAACCCTCAGGATTGCCAATTTTACAGCAACATCAGAATGTAAAGAAAGTTTCAGCTAAAGTTCTTGGTAAGCTGTTTTATTAAAATAGTAGTAATATCTTGGGATAATCTGCACATTATGGTAATTTGATCCCAAACTTGGCTGAACCTGTACTGTGTGTGTCACATCCAGACACACGGCGGGAATAGAACCATGACCTTGGGTAGTGGCCATGGTGACTAACCACTAGACTACTATGCTAGTAATATTTTTTTTTTTGTATTTGTTTTAATATCTTGTAACTTGGGGATTAGAAATTGTGTTCTTGTGTTAACTTGCAGTTAAAAAATAGACTGCAATCAATATGGTTGACATTATTATAAAAAAAAATATATCTTATTAATCTTAAGTTTGTAATCTTGTAACTAATTATATTATAGTAAAGTATGTATATTTTTGTTTCAGCTACTAAAAAACAGCTTGCTATCAGACAAAAATAACAAATCTGCATAAATAAATTGATGGAAAAAATATGCAAGATGAGAAAAAAGTGCAAATCTCAAAGAAGTGAAATAATTGCTGCAAAAAAACTAAGGGATTCAAAATCGCTCAATACAATAATAAAAAATATGCCAGATGCCAGCCAATTATTTACAAAAATGCAGCTAAAATATAGAAAGAAACCAAGAGGAAGAAGATTTACTATGGAGGAAAAAATAAGGGCGCTTTCGATTTATAAACAGGGACCAAAAGTATATAAATTCTTAAATAAAACATTTGTGCTACCATCGAAAAGAAGCCTTCAAAAGTTGCTTGAATTAATAAGCTTTAAACCTGGGATCAATAAATATATATTTGATGATTTAAAAAATACTGTCCAAAAGATGGCAACAGAAAAACGCAAAATCAATTTGCTATTTGATGAGATTGTCTTACAACCTGGGTTAATTTTCAATAATTGTTGCGATGAAATAATAGGGTTTGAAGACTTTGGTGAGGAAAAAAGCAACAAGATTGCAGATCATGCTCTGGTCTTCATGATAAAGGGTGTTAAAGGAAAAACAAAACAACCCATTTGTTTTAGTTTCTGCCAAAGTGCAACTAAAACATATATGTTAAAGAATCTGATAATAAAAATAATAAGAGAACTACGTGAAATTGGTCTAACAGTTGTATCCACCATATGTGATCAATGCAATACAAATGTCAGTGTAATAAAAAGCCTTCAGGAAGACAGTAAAATGAAATACCTGAGAAAAGGAGGCACATTTAACTCTGTTTCTTTCGAAATAAATGGAATCAAAGTCTATCCTATATTTGATCCACCCCACCTACTAAAGGGCATCAGAAATAATTTGATTAGCAAAAATGTCACTTTTATACAAAATGGCAAACTCAAAACGGGCAAATGGGAGCACCTGCAAATGCTGCTTGATATAGATAAAGGGAAAGACGAAATAAGAATTCTCAATAAATTGACCGAAAACCATGTCGATAAGGACAAAATACCAAAAATGAAAGTAAAATATGCAGCCCAGGTGATGAGCGAACGTGTGTCAGCAGTAATGAGATTTTTAGCTAGTAAGTTTTTTTTTATTCCATCTACTGACAAGACAAGCAAGACATTCGCCTGATGGTAAGCGATATGCTATGCTTACCTCATCACATACACATTATCACCCAAAACATTAGAAGTTTCACGAGGCTGGTAATTTTACAGCCTGTGAGCATGGATAAAAATAAACATTAAATTATTATTATTGTGTGTAAACACACACACCTATTTCAGCTACTATAGGAGCTGAAAATCATTTTGTGTGTCGTAATTCTCCTGCCAACTTTCACATGGTCAATTTTCATCATTATGGTATTTTAGCTAGCATTAGCCTACTACACACGCACATACAGCCAGATTACTTCAATTTCTATATTTAATAATCCATATTATATTTAGATTTAGCCTATGATCTACTTATGAGCACCATTTTCTTTTCAGAACATAACATTCTGCCACCTGAGTGCGAAGATACTGCTGATTTTTTACTAATATTTGATAAGTTATTTGATTCTTTCAATGGGCACACATATGAAGAACAACCAAAAGCTTATAAATCATGCTTAAAGAATCATTCCCCTCATTTTAAATTATGGGCTGATTTGTTACCGGTTTTGGAATCAATGAAATTTCAATCTGTACAAATAAAGAAGGGTGTAGAGGTGATTATAAATCAATCAGTTCCATCAATTACAAACTGGATCCATAATATAAAGTGTGTTAATGAAATGTTCATTGATTTAAGAAATAATCATAATGTAAAAAAATATATTATTACGAAACTTCAATCAAGATCCACTAGAAAACTTTTTTGGGTGCATACGGAGTCATGGGGCGAGAAATAATAATTGTTGAAGATTAGGACCTCTGTGCATGGTATCGTTTAAACTAACCCCCGTGGATGATCTCGCAGATCCATTATACACAACCCTAACTTTTGACGTCATTGACTCCGACCCAATGATATATTATAAACAATAGATATGCTGTTTAGTACAACTAACCATAAAGTAATATTATATAAATTCAGTTTAGTCTGTAATTTTTGTCATTGTGCTGACAACACTATTATTTTTAGGCAGATTAAAATACTGCTCTTGCAACACTGCCCTGCTGGCACGGAGCTCATTCCAATATGGTTGATTTTGTATATAAAGTTGATTTAAATTAAATCTGTATATAGTGATTAAAGAATTAGTTTCCATATATCCGCTTGTTTTACTCAACATAGCGTGTGGACCTTCGAGTAGTCAATTAGAATCAGTGATTTTCAGTTTTTTCCACCGTGATACGGTGATACATTGGAATGCGGCGTGGGTTGGCTGGACAATGTCCGCTGCCCGGCGAAACTTCAACCAGTATACAAAAACTGGTTAATTAACAGTTAACTGGTTGGTTTTTGCGCCTTGCTGTAAGCAGAGGTTGCAAAGTTGGTGCAATCTTGGAAGTAAGCAAGCTGAAAGGGTATGTCTCCTATTTTTACAATTTGATCTCCATCTTGAATGCAAGACCGGGGCGCCTGCGACGTATTTTTCCAAATGCGCCGACGACAATTTGCCAGTTCGAGTTGGTGAAATATCGTACAAATATTCACAATGGTATTGTGATTGTAACGTCAAGCGGCCAAATTACAAAGTGATCGTGGTGATTAAATTATATTCGTAAAAAAAAAAGTGATCTGTAAGTGTTTACGTTATCTGCCATGGCAGATCTTAAAAAACTTAAGTTGTCGCGTGCGGCATGTAAAGGAACTGTATCCAGAATCCAAAAATTTGTAGAAGGCCCGTCTATTGCATCCTCTGCAACAGTGGAGATATTAGAGGCTCGTAAGGAAAAACTTGTTACCTCGTTGAAGCAGTATGAGTCTATTCAACTTGACATTCTGAGTATAGAGGAGAATGATCCGGAGGATGTAGGTGCCTTTGAGGAACGGTTTTATACCACACTTGCAAAATTAAATGAACTAATCAAGACTAAGTTAGACTCGTCCTTACAGTATCCAAGCGTTTCATCATCACAGTTACCAAATATTGACATCCCGTTCTATGACGGTAAAGATTTCACAAAATTTAAACCATTTTATGACCTGTTCATGGCTGTTATTGATAAAAACAATAAGTTACAAGATGTACAAAAGTTATTTTATCTGCGTAAATATCTTCAGGATGAAGCATTGTCTGTAATTGTAAATTTACCATTAGAAAACAAATCATATAAAGAAGCATTGCTTTTACTTACCAAACGTTATGATAACAAAACACGTATGATATGTAATCATATTAATTTAATTTTGGACATTCCACCAATACAGAAAGGTACGGCAGCCTCTATAAGGACCTTTGTATCTCAAGTTAAACAACACTTATATGCATTAAAAAATCTGGATGAACCAGTCGATGACTGGGATCGCCTTTTGCTGTGTTTACTTTTTAAGAAGCTTGATATATATACTCATAGAGCGTTCCATCTTGACCGAGATCCAGAGACATTGCCTACCATACAAGAGTTTTTTGCCTTTTTAGATAAGCGTGCTATGGCGCTGGAGGATACTATCCCCCTAAAAGGGCATTCTTTTGATAATAAATCTAAACCTGCCTTGCGGGTCACTAATGTTTCTACACATTCCAATGTAATGTGTACTTATTGTAATAAAAAGGATCATGCAATTTTTAATTGTCCTAGTTTTAGGTTGGTCCCTATAGAGACACGCCTCACCTTTATTAAAGATCACAAATTGTGTTCTGTTTGTTTAAGAGCTCATATGGACAATGTCTGTAAGTACAAATTTAAATGTAAAGTTTGTAAGAAGGCTCATAATACACTGTTACATACTGATATACAGGAAATTCCTGTATCATTATGTTCAAATAATAACATTTCAAATTGTAATGTTTTGCTACCTACCGTTAAGGTTAAAGTCAATGACAAATTTGGTCGTGACATATTTGTAAGAGCTTTGCTCGATAGTGGAAGTCAGGTATCTTTCATAACAAATTCTTTAGTAAAAAGATTGTGTTTAACACCTTCTTCTCAGAATACCAATATTATTGGTATTGGCAATAAAGCCACAAAAATAAATCAAGTTGTCAATCTCCTTGTAAGTTCAAAAATTCACAAAAATGTAAACTTTAATGTCAATTGTTTTGTAGTTGATACTATCACTACGGCACAACCACAGCAAATTATTGATGTTTCAAAATTAGATATTCCACAAAATATTAATTTATCCGATGATAATTTTAATGTCCCTTTAGAAATTTCAATTTTATTAGGAGCAGATGTCTATTTTAATTCATTATTGAGTGGGTGTATAAAATTAGAGTCTGGCCCAGTCTTACAAAACACTGTATTTGGCTACACCCTGGCTGGTACAACTTGTATATATAATGAAAATCCTTGTACAAATGTAGTCTCAAACTTTGTTATTTGTGATGAAAGATATTTAGAAAATGCAATAGAAAAATTTTGGTCTGTTGAAAATGTGCCTGAGCTGCCTGTAAATAAAGTTTCAAATGAATTTCAGAAGGCGGAGTGTATATTTAAGCAAACTGTAAGAACAGAGAATAACACATTTTATGTGGATTATCCTCTGACAGATGCTAAAACTCAGTTACAATTAGGAGACTCCTTTTCAGTTGCATTACAAAGATTTTATTCCTTAGAAAGAAAATTTCAACAAAATCCATTATTAAAGGAAGAATATAAAAAGTTTATTGATCAGTATATAGAGTTAGGCCATGCCAAAAAGGTTGATATCAGTTCTTATGATATTTATTGTGGTTCTGTTTATTTTTTAGCTCATCATGCAGTATTTAACCCGGAAAGTAAAAGCACGAAGCTGCGAGTGGTTTTCGATGGAAGTATGAAGTCAAAAGATAAAATCTCATTGAATGACGTCATGCTGAATGGGCCTGTGGTACAGGGTGAGCTGTTTGACATCCTTCTTTTGTTTCGAACATACCTATATATTTTAGTATGTGACATAGAAAAAATGTTTCGATGTGTTTATATCAATCCACACCACACTAGTTTGCAAAATATCTTATGGAGGGATGATCCTAGTGAACCTGTAAGTTGCCTGCAGTTACAGACCGTTACATACGGATTAAAAGCCTCTACCTTTTTGGCAACTCGATGTCTAGTAGAACTTGCAAGTAAATATAGTAGTCAATTTCCATTGGCTGCAAACGTATTGCTCTCAAATACATATGTAGATGATGTACTTGCTGGTAGCGATAATATAGAGCAAGTGGCTCTATTAAAGTCTCAACTTATAGAGCTACTTAAATTAGGAAACTTTAAATTACACAAATGGTGTTCTAACTGTCCATCTATTTTAGATGACATTGATTGTAATCTTAGATATTTTAAGGAGATTGACCTGAGTAAAGATAATATACTTAAGACCTTAGGTCTGAGGTACGATGTTGTCTCTGACAATTTTTATTTTCGTACTCCTTTGTCACAGTGTGATGAGGAGCTAAATACTAAAAGGAAGATTCTTAGCTATATAGGAAAAATCTTTGACCCTTTGGGTTTAATTGGACCTATCATAGTTGTTGCAAAAATGATCATGCAAGACTTATGGTCTATAAAAATAGGGTGGGATGATATCCTTCCCATAGAACATTTTCAGCAGTGGAAAAAGTTTCACACTAATTTAAAAGTAATGGAGAGTATTTTTGTACCCAGATCTATTGAGAGTCAGGGATTCTCATCAATTGAATTAGTAGGGTTTGCTGATGCATCATTGAAAGCTTATGGCTGTTGTCTCTACCTGAGGATTGTAAACCCTGATGGTAGTGTAAAAGTAAATCTTTTGTGTTCAAAATCCCGGGTAGCCCCTCTGGCAAAAACACTTACTATACCTCAACTAGAGCTCAATAGTGCATTATTGCTTGCCCAGCTGGCCAATAGAGTCAGTAAAACTCTTACCTCGAGATTTTCACATTCTATACATTTATACAGTGATTCCCAAATAGTACTTTGTTGGATAGAGTCGGGTAGAGTCAAAGGTAATACCTTTGTTAATAATAGAGTTCAACAAATTGTTGACATCACAAATAAGTCTTCCTGGTCTTATGTTCGGTCCTGTGATAATCCCGCAGATCTTATTTCTCGTGGGGTAGAGCCGCATAAATTGCAGACCAGCACGCTGTGGTGGCATGGTCCACAGTTTTTATTAAATCCAAACTTGCCACATGATAAAATTACAATAAAAGTAGATGAACAGATTGTTATTAATGATGAAATTAATTGTTTTCTTCAAAAGGTAGAGCCATGTATACTTTTGAACATGTTTGAGAAATTCTCTAATTTAAATAAAATACAGTCCATAGTTGCTTACATTTATAGATTTTATAATAATTCATTAAGAAAATGTATTATTAAAGAGGAGAGTCTAACTCCAAAATAATTAGAGCTATCACTTTTAATTATTATTCGTGCTTTTCAGAGGCATTTTTTTGCAGAAGATATTTCCCTCATGGTTAATAACAAAAAATTACATTCAAGTCTTGCTAATTTACATCCATATGTAGATGCTCACGGCTTACTCCGCGTAGGTGGTAGGCTGCATAATGCAGGAATACCAAGTGATAAAATGCATCCTATAATTTTACCAAAAAATTGTAATTTGACCTCTTTTATAATTGAAAGAGAACATATTCGTTTATTACATGCTGGCCCCAGGCTAGTGCTTAGCTCACTGTCACAAAAATTTTGGATAATTAATGGCATTCGAGAGGTCAAAAAGGTACTTCATAAATGTTTAAGATGTTTTCGTTTTAAGGCACAGTTTGCCAGACAGCTTATGGGTTCACTTCCAGCAGAAAGAGTCACAGCCTCTAGGCCGTTTCAGCATGTTGGCATTGATTTTTGTGGTCCGTTTGACATAAAAGCGGCAAGGATTCGAAAGCCACTCGTAACAAAGGGGTATATAGCTGTATTTGTGTGTTTTGCTACTAAGGCAATACATTTAGAGGTTGTATCTGACTTGACAACCGCAACCTTTTTGGCATGTTTTGACCGTTTTATATCTAGGCGAGGTATGCCTACTAAAGTATTTTGTGATAATGCGAAAACATTTAAATCTGCAGATAGTCAGTTAAAAGAATTGTATAAGTTGCAATCTTCCAGAGCTCATAGAGACTCTGTTTATGATTATTGTAAAGTTAATTACATAAAATTTTTATTTATCCCTAGCTACTCTCCTGAATTTGGTGGCCTTTGGGAAGCCGGGGTCAAAAGTGTAAAGCACCATCTTAAGCGTGTAATTGGAGGACTTTGTTTAACCTATGAGCAATTTAATAGTGTCATAGTCATGATTGAAGGTGTTCTCAATTCTAGACCTCTGCTTGCCAATCCCACCGAAGGAGGATATCTAACACCTGGTCATTTCCTAATTGGCACAGCTCTGTCAAGTTATCCCGAGGTGGACTTGTTGGAAGTTCCAACAAATCGACTGAAATTTTGGAATGTTGTTACTAAACTGAAACAACATTTTTGGAAGGCATGGTCAGCTGACTACTTGACACAATTACAGAGCCGTCCCAAGTGGAAGCATAAATATCCTAATTTAAAGGTAGGCGACTTAGTGCTTGTTAAAAATGTTAACACCAACCCGTTGCAATGGCCCTTGGCTAAAATTGTCAAAGTATTTCCAGGAAATGACCACAATGTTCGTGTGGCTGAGGTAAAATTTAATAATAAAATATATTTAAGGTCTATAGCTAAGTTATGTCCTCTACCAATGATAGAGTGACGAGTTGTAATTAGTTAAAAAGTATGTAAGTATCTTAAACTTATATTTATTTTCTTATAAGTACATGTTTGCTCATGTGTTTAAGTTTATCTTTACAGTTTCACACACATTTGTAATAAATAAATGTTAGCTTTTTTGTTCCATGTTTAGTTGCACTGACATTTGAGTCATTGTATTACACCTTAGATTTTACATAATATGTAGTTTCAATTTGGCTGGCTGCCATGGCCGCCCAACTATGTTTAGTACAACTAACCATAAAGTAATATTATATAAATTCAGTTTAGTCTGTAATTTTTGTCATTGTGCTGACAACACTATTATTTTTAGGCAGATTAAAATACTGCTCTTGCAACACTGCCCTGCTGGCACGGAGCTCATTCCAATATGGTTGATTTTGTATATAAAGTTGATTTAAATTAAATCTGTATATAGTGATTAAAGAATTAGTTTCCATATATCCGCTTGTTTTACTCAACATATGCCATTAGCGCACGCCAGGCGTCCAGCGAGTATCCCCCAACTGGGTTTTGTAGCAGTTAGTTCCGCGCCGTCCCGCGTAGTGAACGTGACATCGTAATCTCTATCAATAAAAATTGAAAATGCCGTCCTGCGTATTTAATAAATGCACAAATTACCAGGCAAAAATAAATAAACTCTCAGGGATAACATATCACAGGTAAATATGTAAAAATAATTTAATTTTGTAAAATATTTCAATTTTCTTAATAATATCATCATCATCATCATCACCAGCCGGAAGACGTCCACTGCTGAAAATAGGCCTCCCCCTTCGAACGCCACAATGACCGACAATAATATTGTACATAATAATTGGAAAAAGAGACACCGTTACGGGTCAGACAAGGACGCCCGATCACGTGTCATCTAGTGTGTCATAGATTAAGAAAAGTGCAGATGCGACACTGCGTAGAAAGTAATGTACCATGTTCGTCAGCAAGTAATTGAGAATCTTTTTTTTAACCTCCCTAGCAATGTAGTTTGATGCCTGTATCTGTCTGTCTGTGGCATCGTACCTCCTAAATGAATAAACGGATTTGAATTGTTTTTTATTTGAAAATAGGATGGTTCTCATATATGTTTCTATGATGTTCAGCCGTTTTACCTCCCTAAATAATATAAGTATATGTACTGTATGACATAAAATATCAAGCTTAAAATATATGTATTAGACATTGAGAGACTATAAATATTGATTTAAAAAATGTTTTCCTCTATTAGATTTCCTTCTGATGATATCAGAAGAAATGAATGGATTGCAATTGTCCGTAAACAAAGGAGTGACATATATTGGATGCCTTCAAAAAGTAGTTCAATATGTAGCAATCACTTTAACAACGAAGTTAAATATCTAACGAAAACAGGTAAAACACAGCTGAAAAAAAAGGCGGTGCCTGTTATAGAGGTATTGATTTTTTTTGTGTAGAAATTAGGTTTTGTTTTACTCATTCTAAGCTAATGCCTGCAATTCCACTCAATGGAAAGCGGTGATGCTATAGGAGATGGTAGAGCACACTATTTTATTAAAAGCCTCTCAACCATTAAGGGAAAACCCTCCAGTTGATTGATAGCCCTGCTTTAGATCCATATTTTAATCGAACGGGAATCCATTTCTATTATATTATATATAATTCTATATACTCATCTTCGTTTTTATTTTTCAGCCGTCTAGTCTTGACAATATTAGTATACCAGATATGGAAGACATTTTAGAGACACCTAGAAAGGCGTCCCTTAAAAAATGTATTCGTAAATTGACGTATGAAAAAAAAATGTTGCAAACAAGAAATAGAGCACTAATAAAAAAAAATAAAAGACAACGTAAAAAGATTGCTACTGTAGCCTTACAACTGAAAATATTGAGAAAACGCAATTATATTTCTGAAGAAAATTTTGCTGTCCTGAATATTAAAACTGAAGTCCTTGATTTGATAAACAGAATGCATCTTAAAAACAGACTGCATCATACCTCTAAGAAATCATATCGCAAAAAGTATCCACCAGCCCTTAGAAAGTTTGCGCTCACTCTCAATTTTTATTCTTCTGCTGCATACAAATATATAAGAAGTGTTAGCAAAGTGGTATGAAAACACGTCATGCTCACCTGGATTCACGCAGCAAGCGTTTAATATTTTGTCAAAAAAAACACTCTTTATCAGGAAAACGTATTGTATGTACTCTTGTAGCAGATGAAATGGCACTAAGACATCAAACCATGTGGACTGGTAAAAAAACTGACGGTCTTGTTGATTTTGGCATCGATTCTAATAACAGCAATGAAATTGCCACACAGGTATATGTATTTGTTTTAGTATGCCTAAACGAAAGTTGGAAGATGCCAGTAGGTTATTTTTTTGTTAAAAGTCTGTCAGCGGACACTAGAGCAAATCTAATATCTACATGTTTAAGTAAATGTTATCATTCAGGTGTTAATGTTGTGGCCGTTACATTTGATGGTTGTGTCCAAGTAATTTAGCTGCTGCCAATATTTTAGGCTGTAATATAAGTACAGCAAATAATTTAAAGCAGGGTGTGGAAAAGTAAAGTTGCTGTATTTTTGGACCCCTGTCATATGATCAAATTAGTCCGCAATACTTTCGAATCCAGAAAAGTTATATTCAAAAGTAATAACCAAATGATTAGGTGGCAGTTGTTAATTGCTTTAAATAAGCTACAAATGAATGAAGGTTTAAATTTCGCTAACAAACTTTCGCAACGACACATTACTTTCAGAAATGAAATAATGAAAGTTAAACTAGCTACTCAACTGTTAAGCAGAAGTATAGGTCGTGCTTTAGAATTATGTGATCAATTAATAATATCACCCAAAATTAAGGATACGGAGCCTACAGTTGAATTCATTTGTATTTTCAATGATTTATTTGTTATTTTAAACTCTAGAGCCTCAGGGCAGTATGGATTCAAAAAACCTATTAGTCCAAATAACGCTGCAGAGTTTTTTGAGTTTGAGTTTGAGTTTTACGTATTTATAATAAAAGAAAGCGGATTGTAGGGAAACGTATTATAATTAATATAACAAAGAAACCAATCGTTGAAAGCAAATCAAAAACTGGATTCTTGGGTTTTTTGATTTGCCTTCAGAGTTTAAAGTATCTTTTTAAATTGTATGTAGATGGAGCAACACCTCTACTAAAATATATTGCGACTTACAGATTGAGCCAGGATCATATAGAAATTTTTTTTGGTATTATCCGACGGCAAGGTGGTTATAATAATAATCCAAACACAATACAATTTAAAGGATTGTACAAAAAGATTTTCAGCCACTTAGAATTGCGTAGTTCTTTTACTGGAAATTGCATTCCCATGGAACATATTCCTATACATTAATATCAATTAAAGACATGGGAGGTTTATGCTACTCATCTGAAAACGTATTTACAGTGTGTCTAAAATCTGAAATTGTGATTAAAGCTCACATAAAAGAAAAAGGTCCTCATTTTGTAGAACTTAAAGATATTGAAATAGTAAAAATGCCGAATTTTAAAATCATTTATAAATTCAAACATATTTGAGTCACTGAACGAACATTCCAGACATCAATCTGCCACTTTAAATCATCGTTTACATTTAATTAGAGCCATAATAGAAAAGTATGTCACAGTTCGCCTCCATTATGCTCATAAAAATAAAAATGCTGAAATAAAGAAATTGTCCAAGAGGCAAAAAAGAAATAAAATTAACTTATTTGAAGGTGTCTAAGTGTGTAACTTTCAAACAAATTAAGTTCGGTACATATATCTGTGGCACGCTGTGTCGTGAAAGTAACATGGCAATTAATGCGATTTCGTATTAATTTCAAAAGCATGCGAATTCATGAGTCTTAAATGCATGCTAATTACTATTTCTATGCTATTTGCTAATATCACGATTATGATTTTTGTTCATATGCGAATTAAAGAGCCCGTTTACCTTAGGACGTAGGTACTAGGTATGTCTACTATTGTGTATCTATTTTTAGTACATTATTAAGCATATGCCAAAGGATGTAATTATTGTATATCGAATACGTGAACTAAACTCTCACTGTCACTTGCCAAAATGTACTGAACTTTGACACAATACGGCGCGCGCCACACACGTGTCACACAAATTATTAATAAAATCACAGCTCAAACGCGTTCATTTATTCTTCGCACTACCCTGCTAATAATTTAAACGAATTTAACAATCATTCATTATACGACCCTAAATACAGGCATACCAAAGACAATAATTAAAATTACCATTATTGTTCGCAACACTTGCTAAAATTAATTTCACTCGTGAACGAGGTAGATGATGATGATGATGATAGATTTAGTATTCCCGTGGTTGTGAATGCGACGGAAAGCGTGCGTTGCCGCTGCTGTGTGATAGTATGAAGCGATCAATTCGCATTTCACAGAATTTAGCAACTACATTTAATTTGTGACATGCTTATTAAGCATTAGCATGCTAACAATGAATGTGAATGCTAATTATAATCCATCACTAAACACACACATTTCAAAAACTATAATTTTAATTATTTACGATTTTATTATTATCTATATTATTTGGTTTTAAATTATTAGATTTTAGTTGATCAACTGCTGAATCGCATGCAAGTGCAGCTAACCAAATAATGCAAAAAATTATTTAACCTAAGTTCGCTACCTTTTACTATTTCAATATCTTTTGTTAATTCAACTCGTTGTTACAAGTGAATCCGGCTATGTCGTGGCTACGTCATGTGTATTCGGAATAACCTTGTAGTAAAAAAGTCAAATGTGTTATCAAATTGGCAGCAGGTTGATAAGTTTTCAAAAATATAGCGCCTTTTTCGCGGTTATCAAGAACATATATTTTAGAAATCTGTGGTTCAATCTACCCAAACCAAAAAGGTAGAAATTGCAAAGGATTTTAGTTGTCCCAGATATCTCAATTCAATATTACCCGAAAGGAGTGGTAACTTTGAATTGTCACTAATGTAGGGCCAATTTAATAGATCACATTTGACGTCAGTTAGTTTCTTTGTTCTGTCTGTTTGTTTTGTAAACATAACAATAAATATGTAATTGTAATTGAAAAAAAGTTAAGCAATTCTGCAGGTCCAACTTCGAAAAACATATTTTTCAGTAAACCAATAGGTAAATGTATTTTTCAGTACCCCTAAAAATCTGAGAAAAATGTTTAAAGTTACCCAACCTGACTGTACCTGTATCCAAGGATATTTTATACATTAACCTGATCCATATTTTGTCTTTACTGAAAGTTTATTAAAAACTATACTCATTAATCGTTTATTATTTTACTTTCAATTAGACATTTTCCTCTACGAAGCAACTCGTAGGCATAAATCATAATATCTCTGTTACGAAATATTCTATGTGAAACGTGAATGTGACAGTTGACAATATGACACTGACAACGGAACGCACAAAATATAGCCATCTCGTATTCTCTTACTTTTCTCGTTATGCATCTGTCCTTGTCAGACTATAGGTAGGAAAATGTATAGCTAGGTATAGCTAACTACAAGTGGGACAACTTTTATCGTGCGTTAGGGATATAACATATCTTTAGTAAAATATCATTGCTCCGACCGTATTACCGCATGGTGAGGTAGATAACACTCCGGTGTCTCATTCATTCTTGATGGTATCATACACTTATCACTATGCAGCTAAAAAATGCAGTGGCGTGCACTGAAAGCAGGCAAAAATATCTGCGAGTTGTTTATGCTTTATGCTATTTGTTCGTGGTCCAACACAAATATCCTTAAATTAACCAATATTACCAACATATCCATATACATTAAAAAAAAATACGTTAATTCATGTCCAAACTAAGATTTTTTAAAATTAAGACTGTTTAGAGAAATCCTAGGGTAGGCAAAGTATTTTTGTTACTATGGAGCCGCTAAATAAACTTATTAATATATTCAAATGCAAATTAATATGTCTATAGTATTTGCTTGCTTATGGATATTTGAAATGGTATAATAACATACTTAAAATAGGTGAAACAAGCCAAACACATTTTTTTGCCTACCCTCTGTGCACGCCACTGAAAAAATGGTTATTATATGGTAATGGTTTATGCACTGTTTGAAATGGTCTATAATGGTTGGTTTGGTGGTACGCGGATGGTTATTAGTTAGTGTCGCTTGCTTGGTGGTTGATTGCGTACTGCCTTAAAACAGGCAAGGAAAACTGTCGTGCGCGAAATATGCTAAAAGTGCAGAAATTAAACTGCTTAGCTGTTCGGTTGCGTAGCTCTGAACAGCTATAATAATAATTAATCTTTAACAACTCTTTGTAGACAACTTTCATAGTAATATTTATTTATTTATTTATTTATTTATACTCTTTATTGTACACACATAAAAAAAAAGGACTTGAAGAAATTTGTACAAAGGGCGGCCTTATCGCTATCCGCAATTTCTTCCAGGCAACCTTGGGATGGAAAAAAGATTGCATGGAATACGAAAAGTGGGGTAGTTAATATGTGAGACAATATACACTAATAAAAATACATATAATAAGCTTACCTATTTACATATAATAATTAATATATATATAAATATATGTATTATATAAATAAAAATCAATTCTGATAAATATCATATAGCACTCCGAAATCATAATAACGACCAGCAAAATATCATTGAGCTACAAGGTAAGGTAATGAGCTTTTACAAGATTTTTAAAAATGTTTAAAGATTTAGCTTGCCTTATGGTAACTGGTAAGGCATTCCATAAACGTACTGCATGTACAGAAAATGATTTACCATAAAAATTTGTTGAGTGTAAGGGCATAGCTAGTTCAAGGTTTTCTGACGATCTTAGAACTCTTGAATGCGTCTCATGAAGGAATTTGAAACGAGCTTTAAGATATGGGGGGTGTAACACTGTTTTTTTTTCTGATAATAAATAAGGATTACCAAATTGGGTGTCAGTCCATTTTTCTTGGCCACATTTTTGTTGGAGCGCACTGAACATCATTCTTGTCACCGACACATACTAGCCTTATTATATTCCTGTTTAATAACTAGTATTATTGTGTAATAATCATTCAGTTTCATTAATTTCGTAAAGTAGATTTGTTTTTTTTATGTCTGGTTGACGTTACTTCCTTCGGAGTCGCTGGACGCTCGGGGTGTGGGCCCTTTGAGCGTCCATTGAGTACGGCGGCGACTCCGAGGAGGACGGCGGCGGGGTTGCGACCCCCGTCCCCGTGAGCACCGTGACTGGTTCCCGGGGGGCTACAATGCGCCCCACGGCGGTGGGCTCAAAGGCAAGGCACTGAGGGGCAGATCCCACCGGAGAGCCCTGGGGTCCCCCCTCTCATGTGCCGATGCGACAGCCGCGGGGGTTTTAGTGGGTAAGAATCCCACATACCCCGGTCGAGCCCCACAGCTCCCGGGGATCTTTCGAAGATTTCCCCCGCGTCAAAAAAAAAAAGGCCCCAGGCTCCGTTAACCATTTCACTGTTCGTTCACAGATGTTTGATAAAAAAAAAAAAAAAAGGTTGACGTTACTTGGATAACGTTTAGTTTCTGGTTAGCCTTACGCTTACATTATTAATTAGGTCGAGGAAACCGAAATGTCGGGGAAGAATATGTTGGTGTGCGATGCCCAGCGACTGTGTCGCTGGAGGCGTCCGCCTCGGTTCATGGAGCGGTAACCTAACTTTTATGTCAATGAAAGTAGAAGTAGCGTGTAGTTAGTTAGATTCTGTCCAGTATTTGACTTTTAGCACAAGTCCAAGTATTGTATCTCCTTAATACCCAACTGTATTCTATAAATATTATACCGTGTTGTATTCTTAAAATACTGTGTTTATCACACAGGAGGTGTTTAGTTCGGGCCCGGTGTTTAGCACGGGCACTGAGTGCAGTTGTACTGTGCGGGCTTACCGCTTGGGAGTGGGTTGAGGCTGCAGGCTGAGCCGCTGCTGCCCGCTTGTGTTGAAGTGGCTCTGGCGTAATATCGCCCAAGGGCCGTGAGCGTAATGGGTCACGGACCCTCTATTAACCTTTCTTTTTAATTTATTTTATAAACCATTTTTTATTTTTAAGTAACGAGTCTTGATGGCCAGCCAAGCGTCCCCAACAACCCTCCCCTTTATTTTCTTAAATTAAGTTAAGTAACGAGTCTTGATGGCCAGCCAAGCGTCCCCAACAACCCTCCCCTTTATTTTCTTAAATTAAGGTGTACTGTCGTCCCTTGATTTTTGTATAACTTATTTAAGGAGTTACTTCCTTTATTACGTTTATTTTTAAGTTACTTAAGGAGTTACGCCCTTTAGTATTGTACTACTTGGTTAGGTAGTTACGCCCTTTATTACTGGAGCAACTTGGTTAAGGAGTTATTCGCTTTATTACGTTTATTTTTAAGTTACTTAAGGAGTTACGCCTTTTTGTTACTGTTTTTTTTCCCTTTAAGAAAAATTTATTAAAGTTCTTAATTAAAATTCGGGGTTATCATTTCCCTCCCGTACAAATACTCTTACAGGGGGTAATGGGATTAAAGAGAATATTATAGAGAAGATGAAGAATATGTGAGTTCCGGCGGAGGCGAATAGGTAACCACTCGAGCTTTTTACGAAAATAGAAATGTGATCATATTTGCGCAAACCAAATATAAATCTAAAGCGCAATACACATTGAGCCCGCCGGGCCGCCGACAAAGCCCGGCGACACAACCCGGCGGCCTGTACGAAAAGAATCATGTCGGCAACATGCGTCTGCGCGTGTTACCCGCCGACATGTTGGCGGCTTGAGTACGCCTGCACTCAGTTGCCCGGCGACGCTCGACCTGTAGTGACGTGCTTGTATTTTTTTTACGACATGGAGTGGGACGACGAAAAATGTCTTACGTTAATTAATCTTTATCATGAGAAGGAGGTATTGTGGAATCCAAAACACCCAGATCATAAAAGTCGACCAAAGCGTTTCGACTCATTGAATGAAATAGCAAACCATTTTAATACAAATGTATCAGAAATAGAAAGAAAAATTAAAAACTTGACAAGTCAGTATTATAGAGAGAAAAAAAAAGTGACTGACTCAAAAAAGTCGGGTATCGGTACAGATTGTGTTCATCAGAGCAAGTGGTTTGCATATAAATCATTTAGTTTTTTGCAAAACAAGAATACTCCTACAGCCACGATCGATACTGTAAGTAAAAATGCATTTATTATTTTTATCCAAATTTTTTTATTGTACTGAACAGAACAAGTTCAAAAGTGCTGACCCACCATAGTGTTAAATGTAAATAATATAAATATACAAGGTTCATCGAATTTAAGACAACGTGTTTCTAGTAAGCCCCCTCCCCCTCCCCTCCTCCCCCTCGCTAAGCTCCGCCTCCTTTTTTATTAGGGTTTTTACTTTGTTACAAATGTCCTTGTTTGTTACTTCCACAAGGTCTCCTTTTAAAGGGAAATTAAAGATAATATATTTTAAAGGGAATAAAATAAAAATATTATTGAAAATAATATCGACACTGGTACAATATTTTCGTATGCTCACTGTTCATAAAATAACCCTGTATACATCCGATTTAAATCTTGACTATATTATTTATCTTTACTTTCTATGTAACACAATACAACAGATTTAAAATATTTTAATTTCAGGAGACATCAAACGAGAGCAGTGTTGTACAACCCCAGCAAAATGATTCATCTCATTCATTTGCCGATGACACGATTAAACGTCCCAGAAAAAATCTAAACAATGAAATGATTTCACATGCTCTGAATATTATGAAATCTGTCTCCGATCGTCAAAATCAAACACAAGAAAAAGACGAAGACACTCTTTTTGGAGAATATATTGCAGCAAAACTGAGAAAAATGGATAAATCAACAAATGCAATAGTAAAACATCGAATTAATAACATTCTTTTTGAAACCGAAATTGGATATCAGACAGATATGTATGTTGATTACGCAAGACCCTCTAGCTCTCGTAGTCATCCAGGGTACTATACAGGTTCTCCAAATGATCAGCCAAATGCATATCCTTCTAACCGCTCATCATCTGTATATTCTACTATTACGAGCCCGGATCATCAGCATTCTACCCCCACAAATTCTGATAATCAGCCAAATACAAACCCTTCATCTCTATATCCCATCAACATAAGCCCTCATCCGCACCTTCCTGGAGTTGAACCATCGGTACCAGTAGCGCTTGATGAAAGTTCTAATAGTGAACGTATAAGCAGCCAAGATATTGAGAATGTTTTTATATCCCTAAATGAAAAATAATTTTCTTTCTTTATCTTTATTATATTGTTATAATTTGAAATAAATATAGCTTAGTATGAGAAAAAAAGTCACGAAATAAATCTGTCTTTTGAAATTTTATGATTAAGTAAGAGTCACTAATTGTAAACACAAATTAAAATATAACTATTATTATTATGATTTTTATTAAATCTTTATATTTAGATTTTGATTAAATTGATCATTGATCATACTGCCATTCTAAGCTTCCGACATCGGAGAGAAAATATTCAACCAACTCGTTCCTTGTATCTTCAGGACACAGATTTGTATTGATCTCTCTTGGCAAGGCAACAAAACAATTATTTTCAGGAGTTATTGTGCGCCATTCACCTGGTATGATTTCTCCGTTATCATTTTCAGAATCATATTCGTTTCGATGTATATTTTTTTTAATATAATTGAACAAATGTACACAGGCCAATTGTTGGCGACACACCTTAATGTAATATATTGTTTTAATTCTTTTAATTACCTAAGTATGTGATTTTGTAATAAGTACCTACTTAATGTTTTTATTTGAATAAATGAGTGATCCGCGGAGCCGCAGTCTTTGGTAGGTAGCTAGAGGGGTGCGCGGGCGCAGGGCGCGGCGGCCGACGGTGGCCGGCCGGAGCCTCCCGCCGCCCGCGCAGTAGCGAATGTACTTTGCGACGGGGTGGTCGTGCGCTTTCTACGTATGCTATATGGTGTATTCTCATACGTACCGACGACGGCGACTCCGTGGATCACGTTTGGCTACTACAAAACCGGCATTTTCTATATTCTTCACCCACTCCACCAACAAAGCTGGTCTTCAGCCGGATCGACATTTCTGAATGTTTCGGACACCAGCGCGAACCATGGTAAATACCAGGAGAACTGTACGGAAGGATACAGAAACTGCGAAGGACGATGTCGGCACCGCGAGCTCATCCATGCAACAACATAAAATCGAGGACGAACGACGCGAACAGAGCGAAAGCAAAATGGCCGCTACGGACGCTTACAGCGACAACGCACAAATAAAATCAAGATCTCGCTCGAAATCGTCATCAGTGATAGCGCGAAAGAAAAAGTTGGAGCTTGAAGCGGCAGAAGCCAAAGCACGCATCCAAATGGAACTAATACAAAAAAGATTAGACGCCGACATAGCCGAGTTGGAATACAGTTCACGATCGGGAAATAGTGAAAAATGTTCGAAGGTTGATGTGGAACAGTGGCTCAACCACAGCCAGATGGAACTGGAAGCCCAGGCCCTCCCACCGTATGTAAATCAACCGGGAGACCTGGAACAACAGCCGCCGCCGCCGCCCGGTTTACCCGCTGCCGGCCCCGACGGAACCACGGACACAGTTCACATGTTGGCTAGTGCACTGAAGGACTTGGCCGCAATCACCACATCTAATGGACCGAACGCTCATATGTTGAGTCGCATCAGTACACCGAGAGAATTACCTGCTTTCTCCGGTGAGCCCATGGAATGGCTCCAGTTCAAGCAGGCGTACAGTGATTCTACCAAGATTTGTCACTTTAGTGACCAGGAAAACCTATGGAGGCTGAGGAAGTGCCTACATGGCCCGGCAAAAGAGGCAGTGACCGCCTTACTGATAGGAGCCACCTCGCCAGCTATTGTAATGTCTGCATTGGAGCTTCAATTTGGAAATCCAGACGTCATAATATCGAGGATTATGTATGACATAAAGAAAATTAACCCACTGTCACAGGAGTACCACAAAGACATAGTCCCATTTTCGATAAAAGTTCAAAACTATGTCGCGGCAGTGAGAGCTATAGGTCAAGACGAGTACCTGAAAGGAACCCACATAATGGCCAATATTCTGTCGAAATTGCCTACAGTGCTAATATCCAGGTGGGCAGATTATAGCTATACGCTGATCGACGATAAGGACAAACCTAGACTTGTTTTGTTATCCGAGTTCCTGAACGGCGAAGCGATCAAAATATCAAAAACATCATTGAGTCTCGTGTCATACAATCCAGCTGACTACCGACGTAAACAAAGCGATCATCACGCTGCTCATCGAGCGCATGCAGTGTTAGTTCAACACGACCGGAACAGCGACGATAAGTGTCGTTTTTGTCGATTAAGCAATCACCAGCTGACAGACTGTAAGAAGTTTAAGAAAGCACTACGTAAAGATCGATGGCAGTTCGTCAAACGAAACGGAATATGCTTCAAGTGCTTAGTATCGCGTCATCAACGTGAATCCTGCTCAGCTCCAGTGTGCGATGCAGAAAACTGTGGACAATCACATCACAAGCTGCTGCATGTTAACTATACGGCTAAAGACTTCTCGCAAGGTAATAGTGCAACGCGTACAAATGAACAGTTAGTGCCAATGCAGTCGGACGCGCCGCGCGGTGAGACCGTAACACACGTGAAAACGAACAGTACCCAGGTGTTACTAAAGACAGTTCCCGTATATGTGCATGGACCTAACGGCGTGTTGAGTGCTGTAGCGTTATTAGACGACGGGTCTACGGTTTCGATAATTAGTGACAATCTCGTGAAGCAGTTAGGTATAAGCGGTCGAAAACATACGTTGCGCGTACGCGGGGCATGGAACGACAGCGATGTTACATGTCAGAGCGAACTTCTGGACGTTTGTATAAGTAATACGCACGGTGATACGTTTACGATGCAGGCACGGGGTGTTAAAGAGTTGAATCTGCCAGCTCAGTATGTACCGTTAGATGAACTAATTTGTAGCGACTCGTTCGAAAATACAAAATATCTATTATGTACCGGAGAATGTAAACCTGAAATTTTGATAGGACAGGATAATTATAACTTACTGTTACCGTTAGAGGTGTGTCGGGGTAAACTTACCGGTTCGTATATCACTCGTACTCCGTTGGGATGGTGCGTACACGGACGTCTAGGACGCGCGGACGCGCGTCACGTCACGTCACCGACGGACGCCGCCTATCACTCGACCATGTTCATCAACGACCAAGAGGAACAGTTGGAAAATCATATGTCATATGATCTGCTGGAAGAAGTGCGCCGCTCATTTAGTATGGAAGCCATGGGCGTCTCTGGCAATCCTCGTCAGAACTCGGAAAACGTGCGAGCGATAGACCATCTTGAGAAGACTTCTTCGTTAAAAGACGGAAGATGGTATGTGGGACTACCATGGAAAGATGTCAACTGTACCATGCCTGAGTCATACAATATGGCTTTCAGAAGACTATTAAATGTTGAGAAGAAATGTAAGGCAAACAGGTGCTATGCAGAGCGATACGCTGAAAGAATAGAGCATCTTTTGAAGAACGATTATGCTCGTGAGTTACAGGACACTAAAGTCACACCTAAGACGTGGTACTTACCGCACTTCGGTGTCGATAATCCAAACAAAAATAAACTGCGTCTTGTCTTCGACGCCGCTGCAAAATGTAATGGACTTTCGCTCAATGATTACCTGTTAACGGGACCTGACCTGTTGATGTCATTATATGGAATTATGTTGAGATTTCGTCAGCATGAAGTAGCCGTAACTGGAGACATACGTGACATGTTTTTAAGAATAAAAATTATCCCGGAAGATCAAAATGCCCTACGCTTTCTATGGCGATCAAATGAAGGTTCCGAAGCTAGCGACACAAAGACATACGCGATGACATCGCTTATTTTTGGAGCTAATTGTTCGCCGTTTGTTGCCCAGTTTATAAAAAACAAGAACGCTAAACAGTATGAGTCTTCACATCCGGACGCCGTGAATGCAATTTGTACACAACATTACATGGACGACTATATTGATAGTTTTACGGACTCTGCGACGGCAATACAGCTGATCGAAGATATTACGCGCATACATAAACAGGGAGGTTTTGAGATAAGGAACTGGACGAGCAACTGCGAGGCCGTAACGAATAGTGTGCCAAAAGAAACCTTATCTCCAGACGCCGTAAGGTTCAAAGTCGGACAGCAAGATATGGGAGCGCGTACACTTGGCGTAATATGGTATCCCAAAGAGGACGAACTTGCGTTTGATATCACATTCAAACGCATTCCTGAAAATATAATTAACGGACTGAAACGACCCACCAAACGAGAAATGTTAAAATTAATAATGTCAATTTTCGATGTCTACGGGTTTCTGGCTCCGTTCACCATTAAAGCTAAAATAATGCTGCAACAGATGTGGAAAACAAATCTAGACTGGGACGACGATGTACCGGACAGCATTTACAAGAAATGGTTAGACTGGTTAGGGCTTTTAAAGTCTATCAGTAACATCAGAATACCGCGCTGTTACCATGCGAGTGTAGTAAGAGCGAGCGAGACAGCACTAGCTGCACCCAACAGTTCGAGTGAACATAGCTCGCGCACGCAGCCGCCCGCGCCGCTCACAGCCTGCCGACGGGGTGGGGTGCAAGACTCGGACCGCGCATCAGCTGTGAACGAGTATACAAACCTACAGCTACATATATTTTGCGACGCGTCGACTCAAGCGATGTGCGCCGTAGCATATTGGCGCTGGATTAATAACGCCGCAGAAATACGAGTAGCATTCATATCCAGTAAATGCAGAGTCGCGCCGTTGAAACATACTTCTGTTCCGCGACTGGAGCTGCAGGCTGCACTTTTAGCATCGAGGCTGGCAGATACAGTCATTAAGGAACACAAAATGGTACCGCAAGAAAAATATTATTGGTGTGACTCGTCTACGGTTCTATATTGGATCAGGAACAGCGCTCGTGACTACAAACCTTTTATAGCGCACCGCCTCGGAGAGATAGACGAGTTAACGTCGGTAAAGCAATGGCACTACGTACCTACGAAGATGAACGTAGCCGACATAGCTACAAGAGACACCTGTGAAATAAATGTGTTACAAAATGAATGGTTATTCGGACCTGAGTTCTTGTATTTGGAAAAAGAGTCTTGGCCTAAGGACTTATTGAATGAAGTATACGACGAGAACGTGGAACATGTTTCTGTCATAAACGAAGACTACTTACCTGATATACCGGACCCTGAGAGATTTTCATCGTGGCTGCGCCTATTGAGAGCGACTTGTGTGGTCTTATCGTTCATAGATAAATGTAGAAAACTTACCGGCGAAATTAACGGTGACATGATGAGACGAGCTGAACGCCTGTTGATCCTGTACTCACAGAGAGAGTCGTTCGCCGAGGACCTGCAGCACCTGAAACATAAAAAAACATTAGAACACAGAAGTAAATTACTTACCTTATCTCCTTTCATTGATGAATCTGGAATTCTTCGAGTCGGCGGACGCATCGACGCTGCATTCGGGATACCACATGAAACGAAACAACCTGTGATTTTAGACGGCCGTAATTACATCACAATGTTGATTATAAAACATTACCACGTGAAGGCTGCTCATGGTAACCGAGAAACCGTCGTCAATGACCTGAAACAAAAATACTGGATTATACGTGTGAGACCTACAGTAAAAAAAGTTACCTCACAGTGTATGTTTTGCAAGATAAAAAGGACAAAACCGCATCCACCCAGAATGGGAGACTTACCTATGGCAAGAGTAGCCCATCATCATAGACCGTTCTCCTTCTGTGGAGTGGACCTATTCGGCCCGATGGAAGTAGCAGCGTGCAGGCGTCGGGAAAAGAGGTACGGTGTGTTATTCACATGTATGACTGTCAGGGCCATACACATTGAGATTGTGACGAACCTCACCACGGACGCCTTTATCATGTCTCTGCGTCGCATGGCCGCCCGACGCGGCTGGCCGCAGCACCTATACTCGGACAATGGCACAAATCTGCGAGGAGCTGATAATGAGCTGAAGCGGTCCATCAGGGAGCTGGACGAGGACGCGCTGAAACGAGAAGCGTCAATCTTCGGCACTACGTGGACATTTTCGCCACCCGCCAGTCCGCACTGGGGTGGGGCGTGGGAGCGTCTCATACGGACCGTGAAAACAGCGCTTAAGGTAGTGCTGAAAGAGCGCGCACCCAGAGACGAGGTTCTGAGTACCCTGATGGCCGAGGTCGAACAGCTAGTGAACAGTAGACCGCTCACACACGTCAGCGTCGAACCGCACACTGATGAGGCCCTCACACCGAATCACTTTCTTCTACATTCGTCATCGAATTTACCAACATTAGGTGTGTTTGACGAGTCTGACACATACCTACGCAAACAGTGGCGGATAACCCAGCGCCTCACGGACCTTTTTTGGAAACGATGGGTGCGAGAAGTGTTGCCAGAGATGCGCCCCCGTTCGAAGTGGCTCCGCGAAGAAAGGCCCTTGCAAGAGGGAGACCTTGTGCTTGTCGTAGATCCTGATTTGCCCCGCGGTGTATGGCCGCGAGGACGCATATTAAAGGTTATGCCAGGCAGAGATGGTCGAGTACGGGTCGTGGAAGTCAAGACCCAGACAGGCGTTATGCGACGTTCTGCTGCTCGTGTCGCCCTGATTCCGACGGAGAATGAGTGCTGTCGCACTGGGGTGGGGATTGTTGGCGACACACCTTAATGTAATATATTGTTTTAATTCTTTTAATTACCTAAGTATGTGATTTTGTAATAAGTACCTACTTAATGTTTTTATTTGAATAAATGAGTGATCCGCGGAGCCGCAGTCTTTGGTAGGTAGCTAGAGGGGTGCGCGGGCGCAGGGCGCGGCGGCCGACGGTGGCCGGCCGGAGCCTCCCGCCGCCCGCGAAGTAGCGAATGTACTTTGCGACGGGGTGGTCGTGCGCTTTCTACGTATGCTATATGGTGTATTCTCATACGTACCGACGACGGCGACTCCGTGGATCACGTTTGGCTACTACAAAACCGGCATTTTCTATATTCTTCACCCACTCCACCAACACCAATGTCACAATAGCAGTTTTTTGTGGACATAACTGGATAGGTCTCTTGAATATTTGAAATTTGCTGGTTAACTGCCCAAACACATTTTCAACTACTCTTCGTCCTCGACATATACGATAATTGAAAACTCTTTTAGGAGATCTTTTTGTGTGATTACCATCGTAAGATTTTATAATGTGGGTTTGTAATGCAAAAGCATCATCACCCAAAAAAAAATATGGCACTGGTACATTTCTCCCAGGTAGAGGTTTGTTGTCCGGCAAATTTAAAGAATTGTTATTTAACATTCTGCATAACGCAGAGTTATTAAAAACACCGCCATCTGAAATGCGACCCTGACATCCAACATTAGCGTATAAAAACTTGTAATCTGCATCCACTAATGCAAATAGTACAATACTGAAATAAGTTTTATAGTTAAAATATTCACTTCCACTTCTTGGTGGACATTGAATTTTTACGTGTTTTCCGTCCATTGATCCAAGGCAATTAGGAACATTCCATCTATCCAGATATCTATCTGCAACTTTTTTCCATTCGTTTGAAGTTCTCGGAATCTAAAATAAGAACATTAACTAAATTATACTTCGAACTAAATTAAACAGCACAAAAAATATAAATCTATTTAAAATTTATATTTATCAACATTTAGGTTTATTTAAAAAAGTTAAACATTTAATTTTACCTTTACATACTCCGAAAGGCCATCGATTATAGCTTGGCATACTTCTGGGATAATGTATGATATAATTTGAGGAGATACTTTGAACACATCACAAAGGCTAATGAATGATTCGCCCGTACTCAGGTATTTTAATGTTATTGCTAATCTGTCTTGTGACGAAATTGCAATTCTGCAATTTGTATCTTTTTTAACTATTCTCGGCCCAACAATATTCAATAAATATTCAAAGTCGGTATTGGTTAATTTCATGAATGTTTTAAAATGTATGGGATTTTGTACAATCAAGTCATCTGCTTTCAAATCTCTTAATCTGTCATGATTGCTATAACAATTGCGACTCAGTAAACTAGGTCTAACCCAACAGCTTCGTTCCTTTTGTAGCGATCCAGCAATAAACATTCCACAAGCTGCTATCAACAGATCACTGCCATCGTCCATTTTTAAGATTATTTCTATTTACTGAATTATCGAAGATACACCATCAAAATTATATCGCACAACCACACAACCTTTATCGACACGGGGCAATCACTGACTGCCAAATAAATTTCTTATCTCAAGCCGCCGACATGCCGCCGACCAAATTTTCCGACTTGTAATAAGTGAAGCCGCCAACTATACCGCCGACAAAAAGTTGCCGACATATGTCGGCGGCCCGGCGGGCTCAATGTGTATTGCGCTTTAGTAATCCAATAAATGTTTATGAAAATAACTCAGGAGCTTTGGCTATAGCTAAATACGGTAATTTCACAAAGAATTCGAAACATATTGAGGTTCACTATAATTATGTTCATGAATATATAAAGAAGAATATAATTAATGTAATTAAAGTTAATTCTGAAGAAAACATTGCTGATTTGTTTACCAAATCATTAGGTACAATTAAGTTTGTTAAGTTTAGAGAGTTATTAAATATAAAGGTATGTTAAGTTAGTCATATTGATAGAATATAAATGTAAGGAGGCGTGTTAATTATTGTACTGGTATCACTATTTACATAGTACATTTATATTCCAACATTGGCAACCCACCTCTCTGGCTGTATTCTGTAATGGCACCGGTTTAAATGTTCTCTGAAAATGTATCTCTCTAATTAATAAATTTAGTGCTTAAAATACGATCCACGTATTTAATTAATTCCTTCAACACTGGGTCAAAAAGCATCAAAACTGGTGATGAAGTTAAGGTAGATATTACATCCTGCCGAATTTTTTCATGTTCAGTAGTCCATATTATTTTAGAACTATTGTTAGCTAACAAACGATAGAGTGGAGCCATTTTAATTGAAATATTATAGACAAATTGCCTAAAATAAGAGGCTAAACCTAAAAACTGTCTCAGTTGTGTAACAGTCTGTGGTGCTCGGGAACTAGTTAATGCAATCACCTTAAGAGGGTTGGGTCTTATCTCACCCTCCGATATTTCGTAGCCTAAAAATTGGACTTGTTTTATAAGGAACGCGCATTTTTTTAGATTAAACGAGAATCCGGCATCACTAAGGGTTTTAAACACAGTATGTAATCTTTCTAAACCTTGCTCTTCGTTAACCGCAGGTATAATTAGATCATCCATGTAAACTATTGCATAAGAATGTGCTAGATCCCCAAGGGCTGTATTAATAGCTCTCTGATAAACAGCAGGAGCATTGCGTAGTCCAAAGGGCATAGTGGTGAATTCATAATGGGCGTCCGGAGTGATAAAGGCAGTTTTTTCTATCGAATCAGACTCTACATTTATAGGAATTTGGTAGAAACCACTAGTCATATCTAAACAAGAGTAGAGACGCGCACCTGCTAACCTTTGAACTCGGTCACATATTAGAGGTAGGGGATAGCGATCAGGAACAGTATTGGAATTCAATTCTCTGTAATCTATGCACATGCGATCAGTACCGTCACGTTTTTTAACCAACAGTATCGGACTGGAAAAGGGGGATTTGCTAGGTCTAATAACTCCGGCAGATAATAGTTCACTACATTTATTGCGTACTATTACCCGTTCTTCCGTGCTCAAATGATAAGGCCGTCGTTGAACAACTTTGCAAGGGTCTACTAGTTTAATTTCTAATTCACCTGACGTTACTCTTCTAGTAGGCGTGCCTTCAACAAACGAGTCTCTAAAACAGCTGAGTAGTTTTATTAATTGCAGTTTAAAATTATTTGTAATGTCGGTATCTACATCGTTTAAGTCAGTTGCACCCTTATCTACGTCACAAATATTTACGGAAGATTTCTTAATTATAGTCAGTTTGTCACTCGTTATGTGCACAGAAAATCCTAAAGCTAATAAATCACGTCCAATCAGAATATCATTACTCAAAAAATCATCAGGTATTACATGAAATAAAATTTGTACATCGTGATCGCACAGGGTAACCTGACATAAAACTTGTGAAACACACAGTACGCTAGATTTTCCTACTCCTATCAACGTAACGATTGAATGTTGCAGTTCACCAACAAGTTTGCGTGAGATACTCTCTTTAACTAGGGAGCAATCAGCACCAGAATCAAAGCAAAATGAAAACTGCTCACCAAATTGATTTATCACCCCGGAGGCAGGTTTAACATCGCAAACGTCCACTCGTTTCACTACGCTAGATGTGGCAGTAGGTTGTGCGCTGCCACTTGCGACTGGCCACGCTTTCGAGCATCGAGAGGCCACGTGACCCTCAACTCCACACCGGTAGCATGTCACAGGAAGCTTCGACGTCACCATGGCCGTGCTTGGACGATTTGGGATCAGAGTTGATTGCTGCTTGTCATACGAACGGCTGGAACATTCAAAAGATCTATGACCAAATTTTCCGCAAGCATAACATTTTGTAGATGTAGGACTTAACCTAGGACGTTTGTTATCCTGTGTTATATTTACACTGGTCTTAGTAATATCTTGATAACTCCGCTTACGATATGAAAATGCCATAAGTTCACGCTGCATCTTACTGCGGGTGGTTATTTCGTCAGAAAAAATATTTCGCTGCAACCGTGGTTCGATTTGCCCCATGTGGGCAAGTATTACAGATACAACTATTTCTTCCTTGCCTAAATTACCCTATCTTGCCATAAGCGAAGTAAACAGACGACTCGCGTAAGCGGCGAGACCTTCGCCATCTTGCGGTTTACCAGCAAATATTTTTAGAACCGTTGATGCACATGTTTCCAACGTATCAAAACGAGAGAGGAACATTTCTTTAAATTCTTCCCACTTTATATTAGGAAAAGCTATCTGAGAAAACCATGTTGCGGCTGAACCTTTCATGGCCTTACTAAGAGTAAGAATAAGTTTACTTCCTTGTATATCACGATCCGACAAGCAGATATCCGGGAATCCGTTGGAATTTGGGCAGTGTAATATTCTTGTCCTCAGTAGCCGGTGGGTTACGAAGTGCCTCCACTAGTAGTCGCATGCTATTTTGCTGTACTTCGAATAAAGCACGCCAACCATCGTTCCCCTCGACGTGCGGTGCCTGCACCGATGCCACTTCTGATAACGGAGTATGGACCTCCTTAATGACATCATCATCGGACACAGTCTTAGTGGGCGTCATTGGGGTTGAGTAGGTACAAGCACAACACGAAATATTTGCTACAAACTATTTATTTCACTTTGACAGATACTTAGGGAGTAATGATAATTAGAATTAGAGCAGGGGGTTCACGACACCGATCTTATTACTTAATATTTCCTTTTTTTTTCTCTAACAAATAAATGATCCTCCTCGATCGCTCAACTCAATCCATCCTTCTTCCTCTTTTTTTCTCCAGATGGCGTCCCGACCCCACTAGAGGCCTCTCTGCTCTGAATGGACGCATCACGTGACACATCCAAACCAAATACAGTTAACTTTAAATTAATTAGTAAGATTTATACGTTATTGGAATGTAATAATTCGAATGAAATTAAATTAAGATTTAACAAAATAGTAGACAATCGATATGTCGCATTACTCAGCCAACGATAAACTTTGTTTTGATTACTTATTTCCTTCAACACGTCCAATACAAACAATGCAATAACCTTTTAAATTAAATAGTGAGATATTACACAATACTAAAGCGTGATAAATCGAATGAAATTAAATTAAGATTGAACAAAATAGTAGACAATCGATATGTCGCATTACTCAGCCAACAATAAACTTTGGATGATTACTTATTTCCTTCAACAGGTCCAATACAAACAATGCAATAACCTTTTAAATTAAATAGTGAGATATTACACAATACTAAAACGTGATAAATCGAATGAAATTATATTGAGATTTTACAAAATAATGGACAATCGATATCTCTTATTAGGCAATCAACAATCAACTCTGTTTTAAATTACTTCCTCCGACATATATAAATATAAATAATAAACCTCCATCCCGTGATGGTACATATGTATATAAGTAGTTATTTATTTATTTTATTTCTTAATTGCTCATAAAAAGAGCATGTATCCGGTTTTTAAAATAAATTTTGATTTGTCAATTTGGAAGTGGTTGGCTGAAGTCTATTTCACCATCAGTATTTTGTCCTTCGCAAGGACTGCACATTTTATTACTCTCCCTCGCAGGGTGGATACACAAAGATTTAACCTCCCTCGCAGGGACAGTAACATGTATAGCTCGTGGAGAGAGCACGTACAGTGTATCCGGTTTTTAGAATCAATTTTGATTTGTCAATTTGGAAGTGGTTGGCTGAAGTCTATTTCACCATTAGTATATTGTCCTTCGCAAGGACTGCACATTTTATTACTCACCCTCGCAGGGTGGACACACAAAGATTTGACCTCCCTCGCAGGGACAGTAACATGTATAGCTCGTGGAGAGAGCACGTACCTAATTTTCTAAATCAATTTTGGCATTCTTGTCAGTCTGAAAGTTATTTTCTGAAGTCCATTTCATTATAATAATTTGACTGGCCCGTCGTTCTCATAGACACCCTAACTCCTACTCAGTGGTCGTGGGTTCGATTCCCACCAAGTTTCTGTTACTATTTATCGATATAAGTAGGAAGTGCATTCGTATCAGTTGTATGGTTGCCGTTGTGCAGGCTGTATCTGGTTTGGGATCGGATGGCCGTGTGTGGGTTGTCCCAGGATATTATTATTATAAGCATAGTGACATTGACAAGGTATTTTTAGCAATTACGTACCTCCGCAGGGTACCCCAATAAGTAACAGTTCCCTGCAGGAGTGGTAACTGCATATTGCTCTTCGAGAGACTGTTTTTCTGTTAAATTCAGCAGAGATATTAAGACATTAACAGTGTGTGTGTGCCTGGCACATCGTCTTATTAATAACCTTTTTCTGAGGAGTTTGTTCTGACTATCACGCACTCTCGCGGGGAGAGAATACAGAAATTTACCTTTCAGAAGAAGGTTGCAGTTGCTATACAAAATTGCACGTACGTGATTCTATGAATCAATTATATATAATACTAGCTGACCCACGCAGCTCCGCCCGCGCTGTGTTTACGTTAACTAAACTTTCAATAATATACATTCGCATACAATACAAAACCTCCTTTTTTAAAGTCGGTTAAAAACTTGGACCCACTTTGTACTTGCCCTCCAAAGCACGGAAACGGTTAGTTCAAATGGCGTTAAACGGTCACCCATCTATTTAATGACCTTGGCTAACGTTGCTTAACCTGATCGATTTCCAAAAATTGTTAACAACTGTCTATGAGTGTTCCCTTACAAATATTTATTATAATTATAAAGAAAAAATGATAAAATCGGACCAAGCGTATAACCAAGTACCCATTTTGACTTTAATCCTCTCTCCCAAAAGAACCGTGCTAGATTACGGGATAAAAAGTATCCTATGTCCTACCTCGTAGTAAGATCTCAAATCATGCCAAGTTTCGTTTCAATCCATCCAGTAGTTTCGGCGTGATGCTCAGCCGAGATACAGACAGACAGACAGACAGACAGACAGACAAAAATTAAAAAAATTACATTTTCGGCCTCAGTATCGGTTATAGAATGCCCTCCAAATATAATTTTCAAAATATCTTCAATGTACAGAATTGGACCTGTTACAGTTTTATTATAAGTATAGATAGATATAAATTATAATAAAACTGTAACAGGTCCAATTCTGTACATTGAAGATATTTTGAAAATTATTTTTGGAGGGCATTCTATAACCGATACTGAGGCCGAAAATGTAATTTTTTTAATTTTTGTCTGTCTGTCTGTCTGTCTGTCTGTCTGTCTGTCTGTCTGTCTGTATCACGGCTGAGCATCACGCCTAAACAACTGAATGGATTCAAATGAAACTTGGCATGATTTGAGATCTTACTACGAGGTAGGACATAGGATACTTTTTATCCCGTAATCTAGCACGGTTCTTTTGGGAGAGGGGATTAAAGTCAAAACGGGTACTTGGTTATACGCTTGGTCCCATTTTATCAATTTTTCTTCATAATTATAATAAATATTAGTTAGGGAACACTCATAGAGAGTTGTTATCAAGGTTTTGTAATCGATCGGGTTAAGCAACGTTAGGTAAGGTCATTAAATAGATGGGTGACCGTTTAACGCCATTTGAACTAAACGGGTCCGTGCTTCGGAGAGCAAGTAAAAAGTGGGTCCCAGTTTTTAACCGACTATAAAAAAAGGAGGTTATGTATTCGATGCGAATGTCTGTTATTAAAAGTTTAGTAACGTAAAAATAGCGCATGCGGAGCTGCGTGGGTCAGCTAGTTATATATAAATTTCATAACCCTGGCTTGCAGTCACGTCTTGGATCCTAATCATGGTCCATTAATTTTACTGTCTTAAAATATCAGGAGCGTAAACTGCTAATAGTTTATCAAAGTTTTGGATACAACATTTTAAGAAAGTTCTTCAAACAATGATTGGATATGATGTGGGGACAACATGTCCTTTATTTGAAGACCACCATTACTTTTTCTATACTATATCCCATTTCAAAGTTAAAAGGTATGTAATCTTATAATTGGGACTTCTGGGGATCCATAATGATTGAATCATTCACGAGTTTCTATAACAATATCAAACTCAGTTCTGTGGGTGTAACTGTGTGTAAGTAACCAAGTTATGCCAAAATGCATCGCCTGAATTATTAGCTAACAGTAATGCAGTCCTCATTCACAATTACGGAGAACAGGCGTATAATTGTACGAACTGTAATTGTTCTAATGAGAATAAAGATTCTTTAACCCCATAATTTAACTTCCGATCAATGTAGGGAGTAAGAAAATATAAAGAAAGCAGTTGCATTGCAACCAAAATAAATATTAGCAATCCTGCTTACTATCTCTTGTAATTTCGCATTTATTACAAAGTGACAACACAAATTTCCTTTACAGAGGTAAGGGAAACTAGTATGCAGACAGGGGGTGGGACCAACCATTCACAGATGCTTATGAATATTATATTTTTCAATTAGTTCTTTAATACAAATCAAATTTCATTGATAATATTTTATACAATATCCTTGTAGAGACAGATAGTAGGATATATGGAGTACATAATATGTCCATAAATATTTAAGGTACTTTGGAGCAGAACGACTACAAATCATCCTCCATGTATGATTATTCGTGTATTCGGTGAACGTATACTTACTCGTATTGGCTCTGAAGTATTCTGGTATAGATTAAATATATATTTAATCGTATTGGCCCTGAATTATTTCGGAGAGCAGACTGTTCTTGAACGAGTTTTGAGTCATCTATTCATATGACACAACTTTTAAAGAGTCCTAGTTTTCGCATACAGACAATATTCTTTCGTTCTGAAACTTAAAAATGTGAGTTTTGGTGATCCAGACTTGACCTTTCAAATCGAACCAAATATTACATTAAAAATTCACGAAGTAGTTTGGAATTATCATAAGCTGGTCTTGATTTTCTAAACTAAATTAAAATAACTGGAAATATTGCCACATTTTTTGCTAATTTATAGCGGATTCGAGCATTAATCATTGTTGTTTGGTATTATTATTGCCTAACTCTGACAATGTACAATACTGATCAGTCCAGTTACTTGCTTGTCAATTCTTAGCAACATGTTCTTAAATCGATTTTACTTATTAATCCTTTACTCATCTATTTAGGATATGATTTAGTGAGCAATTTTCAAAGTGGCTTACTTCACATGTAGAACACATACATGCATATATAGCAATGTATATACGATTTAACATTTATAAAAAGACCCTGACTAATGACTAGAGTAATGCCTTAATAGAGTTTAGATAAAAATCCCATATAATTTATCTATTACTACACAAAGTGAAGTCTACTCTTCACACTGTTGCTTGCTGGATGCTAAAGATTATCACACTGCATAATAATTAGAGGTAAACATTGTAACATCACCTAGTACTCTGTAAAGCATAGTCGTGTCGTTAATCGGAAGGCCACGTACTGCAAAGTATACAACATCGCAGTACCTGGTGTTGTGTTTAAAAACAAATTGTATATGTATTCAGTTATCTTATCTTTATTGATGGGTCAAAAAGACTAAAATCACGAACATAATTTAGCTTAATTAATTACCTATCATGCGTCACAGGCGTAGTGGTTTTTAATAATAGCTAGCACATTGAAATTGGAGATTTTTAATACATTTTACACTGCATTATAAAGACGAAGTCAAAAACACATATCACGAAAAAAAAAAAGTACTTTTGTACTGGATTGTTTAACAAAACACAATGAATAATTGGCATAATATTGATTTTAATGGTTGATACAGTTCTATTCTCCTCTTCTCTTTTTCTGCTACTCGTTTCTTAAAGAAATAATTAGCATATACAAATATCTATATATATATAAGAATGCAATCTATTGAATTTTTATTTAAAATTCATACTTGGATATTTAAAATACATCCGTAAATCATATTGGCGTCATTAATCTACTGATATTACCAGGCGATAACAAACACGTCTCATTATAAGCTTCGAATAACGGTACTGTGGTTTAATAGCAGCGTTTTCCCTGAAAGAAAACGCATATTAAACTACTTACCTTATTCGAAGCTTACTTTTTAAACCTGCCTGGTATTTCTTCGACACAATGAACACGAATGGAGTGAGCGTGTTTTACAACAGCTCCCCCCACACGCCTGGCAATATGACGTCACGTCCGATCAAATCACAGTGAAGTAGACCAATACGAACAAATATGACGGGGAAACCGGAAGTGCCGTTCTCATTATAAGCTTCGAATAAGGTAAGTAGTTTAATATGCGTTTTCTTTCAGGGAAAACGCTGCTATTACTAAATTATTTTTTTAAAAATTGATTTTATTTTATTCTAAATTTCTACAGACACGCTTGGATCTTGGACTGCGCTTCATCGAAGTGCGAACTCAAAATACACATTTACACACAGATTTGCATCACATATACATTATTTACATCTATTTACATTTCTATTAACACAACCCCTTTACAGTTGTGACAGTGACCCGAATCCCCCTCTCCCATCATGTATCATACACCTCCCAAAAAGAATAGCTCGCCAGCCAAGGACGCCCACGCCAAACCCCCGGGCACGGTAACGCTGACGCACCGCGCCCTGGTGAGGAAACCATCGACGCAGGACGCTGGACCGTCCACCATCTGCGACACCCCCACTAGTTCTACCTCACAGGTGAGGAGAAGTATTGGGGAGTGGGAGGCGGCCAAGTCTGGTCCCCCATCGCCAACGACGAAGCCGCCCAGAGCGTACGCGAGCAAGACAGAGGAGGCGCGCGCCTACCTGACACGAGCAAAAACGGCGATGGGGAACTCACGGAACTTGAGGACCGATATTAAGGCGGAAGTCCTCACATCAATTGATAAATTATATCAGTTGGTGAAATAACTGGATTCAGCCGGAAAAAAGGGAGGAGAGACAATAACAAAGGATATGAGGAAGGAAGAAATGCAAGAAACACGACAGGAAAGAAGAGCTTGGGAAAACCTTAGAGGCACATACCAAGCTCATAGAGGAAAATATGAGAGAGATGAAGGAATTGAGGAGGGACATTGGAAGGCATGAGGAAGTCATGCAAAAGGCGGCACAGTCCCAGCCCGGAGTCGGAGGACACGATGAAGAGCTCATAAAAGAGCTCCAGGAGCTGCGGATCTTCACCCAGGAGGTAGGGAGTCAGATCGCCGCATTGAAGGAGCAGGCTCCTTCATATGCGGAGGTCTTGACAAGACCCCAAGCCACCAGGGTGGAGAAGCCGAAGCTCTCTGTCATGGTGTCCTCCGAAACCGAGGGGGACACTGGAGATAAGGTAGTGGCCAAGGTGCGGGATGCCCTAGACGCGAGAACAAACGGCATTCAGATAGAGAATGTCCGTAAGGTGCGGGACCGAAAGGTCATTGTGAGCTGCGCCAACAAAGTGGAATTGGAGAGAACCACTGCGCAGCTCCTTAAGGACACCCACCTAAAGATCGAAGAAGTCCGAAACAAAGATCCGCTAATAATGTTGCGCTGCGTAATGGCGTACAACTCTGACGAGGACTTAAAACGGGCGCTTAAAAACCAGAACAAACACCTGCTGGAGGGCCTGTCTGCGGCTGAGACCAGTGTGCCCAGTTAGGGCTAAATGGGACCGGCTGGCCAGGGAAGCGGTGGCCTATTGCTGAGGTGGTCCCGGGCCGGAAATTAGTCGATAATGCGGTAGACCTGGACCGCAATGGAACGGTGCTTAACATATATAATTTAATTATTATTACCGTTTCTAGTTTATTTTTGAGTAACACATATACAATTCGGATTTAGATGATTATTTGTCTTTTAGCAGTGATGATGATGATAGCTTTGTGAGTATCCCGTCCTCAACTGACACGCTCAACTCACAATTTTCAGATGTTCCCAGGAATTTCAATGTTATTCATATCAATGCTCAGAGTATTCCGGCTCATTTTCCTGATATGCTGGCTAGTTTTGACTGTACTAATCTTCACGCTATCCATGTTTCAGAATCTTGGTTAAAACCATGCCTACCTACTTTATCCTACACGTTGCCCGGCTACCAACTTATTAGGAATGATCGTGCGGTTGGCGGTGGTGGCGGTGTTGCCATATATCTTAGATCACATATTCCTTACACAATTGTTGATATGTCGCCCACAGCCACCACCAGTCAACGCTGGTGAACATCTCTTTGTAGAGGTCGAGATGAACCACACCAAAGTCCTTCTTGGTGTCTACTACTGTCCCTCTTTACGCATTAATTTCTTTTCCTCCCTTGACAATCTTTTAGAGAAGTTGGTGTCTTTATACAGTCATACTATCATTATGGGTGACTTCAACACATGCATTCTAAAAAATGACTCTCGTTCTGCATCATTTTCTTCTGTCGTAGAATCCAATAACTTATCTATTCTTCCACTCAATGCCACTCATCACCTTCCCAATTGCACTCCATCATTACTGGACCTCATATTAGTTTCCTCTTCCCAACATGTTGCTAAACATGGTCAGTGTTCAGCCGATGCCTTTTCTTACCATGACTTACTGTACATGTCCTATACGGTACGGCCCCCAAAGAACAAGGTAAAAATTTTTAAGCAACGTAATTATCGTGCTATCGATCTTGTTGAACTTCGTAAGTAACATAGATTGGACTCCCATTTTTTCTTCGCTATCTACTGATGATCAAATTAATCTATTTAATAAACGCCTATTAGATATATACGACGTACATGCGCCGATTCGCTCAATCAAGGTAAAACATCTTCCGTCTCCCTGGCTAACAGATGATATAAAAACTCTCTTAGCAATGAAGGCTTTGGCTAAGAGCAAATTCAAGAGACGGTCAACTCCAAGTAATTGGGACAAGTTTGTTACAATTCGTAATCACTGTAATAAGGTATGTAGGAAAGCTCAACGCCGCCACATTCATAGTTCCGTGGAAAATGGAGATCCCGCAAAGGTTTGGAAGTTTCTAAGAACATTAGGAGTTGGAAAATCACGAATAAACACGGTTCCCAAACATTTCAGCATTGATTCTTTAAATAAACACTTCTCGGCTTCGTCCAATTTTGATAGCACGGTTAAAGCTTGTACGCTACAACATCTGTTATCGCTTCCTGCTCCTAATTATTCTCAATTTGTCTTCACGCAATTCACTGATAGTGATGTTCAGAAGAGTATTTTATCAATTACATCCAATGCAGTTGGGGGTGGTGGTGTCAGCCGTGATATGATTCGTCCTATCCTTGATCTGATCCTTCCTGTTCTTAGTCATATATTAAACTTTTCGTTATCCAGTGGTGTCTTTCCGACTATATGGAAAGATGCTCAAGTCACCCCTTTACCCAAGGTGCCAAATCCCTCAACCTTTTCAGAAATTCGTCCCATATCTATTCTTCCATTTCTATCTAAAGTCCTTGAACGCTTAGTCCTTAATTAGCTAAGTAAATTCCTTACTGTAAATAATCTTTTAAATCCTTTCCAATCAGGTTTCCGTCCCGGTCATAGTACTACTTCAGCCTTGGTTCATATCACGGATGACATCCGCACCGGTATGGAAAACGGCAAACTGACAGTGCTTGTTTTACTAGATTTTAGCAATGCATTTAACACAGTTGATTTTGATGTCTTACTTCACATATTGCGCTCTCTGAACATATCTCCAACGGTGCTTGACTGGTTTCGAAGTTACCTGTTCGGCCGCCGGCAGCGCACTCGAATAGAAGATGTACTGTCTTCTTGGTGTGAAACATCTGCTGGTGTACCTCAGGGCGGCGTTCTCTCCCCTTTACTCTTCACAATATTTATAAACTCTATCTTCATCCTATCACCTTTATGCAGATGATCTTCAAATTTATTTTCAAGCGCCATTTGCAGATCTGACGGAAGCTGTTAATGCTGTAAACAGAGATTTATCTCAGATTTGTATATGGAGTAAAGCACATGGTCTTACAATTAATCCCTTGAAAACCCAGGTCACTATCATTGGCAGTTCTAAAATGGTTTCTAAAATTAACTGGCTGCAACTTCCTAAAATTGTTTTTAGCGGAACCGTTATACCATACAAGGATGTTGTGAAAAATCTAGGCGTTTACATTGACAAAACATTATCTTGGGATCATCAGGTGAAGGAGCTCAGTCGCAAAATTTTTGCTTCAGCAGCATCTTACGAAGACTTCGTAACTTCCTTCCAATTTCCACTAAGACGACTCTAGCACAGTATCTTCTTCTTCCAATTCTTGACTATGCCGATGCCAGCTATCCTGATCTAACTGAAGTACAACTTAATAAACTTGAGCGTCTCCAAAATTTCTGTATACGATTCATATTTGGACTTCGTAAATATGATCATGTCTCAGTATTTCGTGATAAGCTCAAGTGGTTGCCAATTCGCTATCGCCGGAATACTCACATTCTCTTACTACTATATAATATTCTTTTCAATCCCTCTTCTCCGTCGTATCTTAAAGAACGCTTTAGTTTCTTACATGAGACACATACGCGATCCCTGAGATCATCTGAAACTCTCGAGTTGAAAATACCACCGCATTCCACAATATTTTTAGATAAGTTTTATATGGTTAAAGCAGTACGCTTGTAAAATGCGTTACCCACACCAATAAGACAAGCAACTCCTGTCATTTCCTTCAAATCTCTTTTAAAGGAACACTATCTGTCCCTTTCATTCTAATTGTATTATTAATTCTAATTTAATTCTGTCAGTATCTGTTTCTAATTTGTATTTATATATAATATGTTATGTATTAGTATATCCTAGAAATTATTTAAGTATTACTATGTAAATTATATTCTTATTTAAGAAGGTAGTTTAAGTTTAGTTTACTTATATAGTTTGTTGCACCACGATTGCCCATTGCATTTAATATATTTTCATTCTGTCCATTCAAAGGTTGTCTGGAAGAGATCGCCATGAGTGATAAGACCGCACATTGTACTTTTTATACTTGCTAAACTTGTACATTTATTACTGTTGACGCTCCGCTTTGTTGTTTTGTTGGTTTCGTGGAATTAAATTGAAAATGCCCTTTTTCGTATATAAAGAGTCTATTCAGCAAAATTACAGATATATTGAAATAAAAGAAATAATTGATAATATTGAACGTCATGAACGTGCATACGCGCTGCGAGATAAAAACGGAAGGGGGCGCTCCGAGCGGTGTTGCCAGCTCGGGCGGTGTTGTCAGCTCGTGCGATGTTGCTTCGTTCGGGAACATATGCTCCCAGCCTTGGAAGCACCGGCTTCCAAAAGGGTAAAATTCTGCGCTACGGGTTCACCAATGGACATATTTTGATGAAAGTGCGCCTCATTACGCCGGACGCCGTCTGAACATCGGCGACTCTCACAATGCCATCCTTGCCTGGTACCAGATTTATAATCCGTCCTAATCGCCATTTCAGAGGTGGTAGATGGTCGTCCTTCACTACGACGAGTATTCCTTTTTCTAATGAGCCTGCGTTTGTCTTCCACATCGATCTGGTTTGTAACTCAGAGATATACTCCTTCGCCCATCGTGACCAAAAGTGCTGTCGGATTTGTTCGACACGCTGGTAGCGCGTGAGTCGATGTTCAGGTGTCTCCATGTAGTCCTCGCAGACAGGCGCTGTCATAGGTCGGCCAATCAGGAAATGAGCTGGGCTGAGCGGGGTGAAATCGTTTGGATCTGTAGACAGGGGACTTAAGGGACGAGAGTTAAGAATTGATTCGACTTCGCATAGAACCGTATAAACCTGTTCGAACGTTAAATGCGCGTTCCCTATTACCCTGCGCAAATGGTACTTGCAAGACTTTACCCCCGCTTCCCATAATCCACGAAAATGAGGCGCATATGGTGGGATAAATGAAAATGTAATATTTTGGCTTGTCGCATACTCTTGTATTTCCGGAGAACATTTAGTTAAAAATTTAGAGAAATCATTCATAAGCCCTACAAAATTCTTTCCATTGTCTGAAAAGATTTCATATGGCTTGCCACGGCGTGAAATGAAACGTTTTAGTGCCAGTAAGTATGCATCAGTAGAGAGATCACTTACTAGCTCTAAGTGAATTGCGCGCGTCACAAAACAAACAAATAAACAAATGTAACATTTAATAAGTCGAGCACCCCTACCTTTACGGTTAAGAATGAGCATTGGCCCGGCATAGTCAACCCCACAACGTGCAAATGGAAATGTTTGAGTTATGCGTTCCTTGGGTAAATTTCCCATGATAGGATTTAAGGTCCTACCTCTCAATCGAGTACATATAACACAATCATGTACTACTTTTCTTGCAAGGTTCCTACCACCAACAAGCCACCACGTCTCCCGTAAATTAAATAAAAGCGCTTGGGGAGCAGCGTGCAACCATTGTAGATGCTCGAAGCGAAAAAGTAAAATTGAAAAATAGTGTTTAGCCGAAATTAATATTGGGTGTCTTTTATCAAAATTAAAATCAGAGTTCTGAATGCGACCTCCAACTCGTATGATTTTGTCATCATCCATGAATAAACTTAATTTAGACAAATGCGTGTCTTTGATAGTACCGTTATTTAGTAATGACTTGTACTCATTTGGAAATGATTCCATCTGAGAGCACCTAGCTAGTGTGAGCTCAGACCGCCTCAACTCATCCACCGTAAGAACGCCGGAACGCCGATTACATTTATTGTGCGCATTATGTATAAATCAGAGTACATATGCCGTACTGCGTCTCATGCGGTTGAATTGAGAGAATCTACTAAAGGGAAATAATGACAATTTCGGTACCTCGTTAGACGCAAAGGAATGCGTCACGCTAGATTTGACTTCCGGTAAATCCTCTTGCGCATCGTTCAAATCTACCTCGGTGCAGCTGAAGTCGAGTTCACGAAGGAAACTGGGGCCCTCCTACCATAACCGGGATCTCGAGAGTTCTTCTAAACCGACGCCACGCGAAACTAAGTCGGCAGGATTCTCCTTTCCGCTTACATGTCGCCACCGAAGTTCCTTCGTCAACTCGTGGATTTCAGCTGCCCTGTTTTGCACAAAAGTTTTTAATAAATTAGGAGTCATGTGTAACCACCCTAATACTATGGTGGAATCAGTCCAAAATGTAACATTTTCAAATTGTAGATAAAGTGACCGATGAACCTTATCATACAATCTTGCGCCCAGTAATGCGCCACACAGCTCAAGCCTTGGTATACTGACAGGCTTCAGCGGTGCGACCTTGCCTTTGGAACACAACAACCTCACTGACACAGTCGAGTCCTTAGAAATAGTGCGCACGTATATACAAGCGCCGTACGCTGTCTGTGAGGCGTCAGTGAAGATGTGTAATTCTCTATGTTCTGAATTACTATTTGTGACGTGACGCGGTATGCGTATGATGCTCAGCGCAGAGAGACCAGCAATGAACTGGTTCCACGCCCGCGTGACGTCAGCTGGCACTGGATCATCCCATCCCACTTGTAACAACCACAACTTCTGTAACAGAACCTTTGCAATTATTACAGATGGGCTGAGGAACCCTAATGGATCAAATATTTGTGATGCATGTGATAAAATTACTCTTTTTGTTAGTACAGAATTATTGCCTTTAAACTGAGTATTAAAATGAAAATTATCCGAATCAGGATACCAACCCAGACCTAATGTTTTGCTTTGATTGTGCTCGATAAGATTTAACTCGTGTGAATCACTAGATGGCGTTACTGGTTCATTATTATTAAAATTATAAACCCATTTTCGCAACGGAAAGCAACCAGATTGTAATACCTTGGCAGTATTTTTGCATACTTCTAATAACTTATCTTTGTCATCCAAACTAGTGATAAGGTCATCCACATAAAAATCATTATTTATGACTTGTTTGACTGCAGGATCTGGACAGTCAATCGCAAGTTGTTTTAAACATCTAATACTCAAAAAAGGTGCAGAGGCAGTACCGTATGTAACTGTATTTAATTTGTAAATACCTAATGGTTCAGAGGGATTGTCACGCCAAATAATTAACTGTAAGTCCCGTTGTGACTCATCTATTAAACACTGCCTGTACATCTTTTCTACGTCGGCACAAGCTGTGTACCTGTATTGCCTGAAACGTAATAAAATTGAAATTATGTCGCTTTGTAATGGCGGCCCTACAAGCTGAAGATCGTTTAGCGACTTCCCACTGGTGGTGGGGGCGCTAGCGTCGTACACAACACGAAGCTTGGTTGTGGTACTTTGCTCGCGAAAGACACCGTGATGCGGCATAAAATAATGTGGTGTACCATACGACGATACGTGGGTCATATGACCTAAACTAACATATTCGTGTATGAAATTAGTATACAACCTTTTGAAGCTAGGGTCGCGTTGTAGACGCTTCTCTAGTGCCAGGAAGCGCCGTTCGGCTTGAGTGAATGACTCACCTAAGGCGACAGGTGACTCTTTGAGAGGCATGCACACAGATAACCTCTCACTACCATCGCGAGTTGTGGTTTTAACGAAGTGGTCCTCGCATGCACGTTTCGCATCAGTAAGCGCATCGCAAAGTCTTGGTAACTCCTCGAGTTCCCAAAACTGTCTAAGCAAACTGTCAACAGAATCAAGCGAATGAGTTAAATTACATTGGATATACCTATCATTGCGCATATTACTATTATGATTATTAATAGGTCCTGAAACTATCCAACCTAATTCAGTATTTTGTAAAAAGGGGCCATTTGGCAGCCTCATTTTACCATCTTTGAGTAGATCCCAAAATATATTTGCACCCAACAATATTTGAATATCGTGAGATTCTAAAAATTGTTCGTCTCCCAGCTGTATGTTGTCAGGAATCCTGAACTGTTGTGCGCTATGTTGACACACAGCTGGTAAAGTAGATGTGATGTTAGGTAGAACAAAACATTTTATGTGTGCCGAATAAGAACTTATGCGAGACTTAATGTCGACATCACACATTTGCGTTGAATGTGTTACTGCACTACCTACCCCTCGAATTTCATGAACGGACTGTATTAATTGTATGTTTAATAAATCGCATAAAGTCTTAGAAATAAAGCAATGTTGACTACCACTGTCAAGGAGTGCGCGTGCTATATGATAGTTATTGTGTTTATCAGCTATCTCAATCAATGCGGTAGACAATAGTACTGGCTGTACACAAATTGATGGATTGCACTGGTTATCCAAGTGTACATTATTTGCTAAAATTTGATTATTATGTGAGGTGTTCACCGGTATGTCCTGGCTATTGACAGGATTCATCAGCTCTTTTTGTGTGTTGGCTGAATGTGATGATATGGAGTGAACATCACTATGAATTAATGTATTATGTTTTGTATTACATTTGCGGCACGGCCCAAATTTACAAGTTTCCACAGAATGGCCTGCACGAAGACAATTCTGACACAGTTTATTTGCAATTATAACCTGCATCTTTGACTCTAAATTACTATCAAGAAACTTCTGACATGCATAAATAGGATGATTACCTGGACACAATAAACAAGATTTTTTAGTATAATTATTTTTCTCCTGAAATTTATTCTTAACTAGCTGTAGCCCGCGGCTTCGCTCGCGTTTACTTTGTTACTTAAACGTGTTTTGAATTATGGATCGAGGTTTTTAAAACGTTGTTTACACTAACGATATTGTTCACACTTTTATTAACCCTGATCAGTTTACTCTCTTGAATAAAAAAAAATCATCGAAATCGGTTCATATGTCTGACACATATGAACCGATTTCGATGATTTTTTTTAGTAACGTAATGGAGAACACCAGTTTCATGGTTTTTTAACCGACTTATAAGGAGGAGGTTCTCAATTCGTCTGTATATATTCTTTTTTTACCAGATAAATTCCTACACATCAATCATGGTTCTCCAGGAAGTTCTTATCCGGTTGGGATAAAATTTATACATATTCATTACAGTGGTTCATTACCTTCTTTCTTAAATGTAAATCCTTCTGCATGCAAACTTTGAAACCATTAATTGACCTTATGGTGCTTTTCGATGAATTCAGGAAACATGTTTCTTAGATTGTTATGTGCAACTCATAAAATAAGTTGTAACAACTACGTTTTAATAGCAATTTTTTATTAAATTAAAATCAATATACACTAAATTATGTGGATACATAATGCTAAAATAAAATAAATTAAAATAAATAAACTAATAACTAAAACTTAAAATAAAAATAAATTATGAAGCAGAGTCAGGTTACATTATATGTTTATAAAAACACGATGCGGTCGCATGAAACTGGTTTCTGTTTGGAGGGTGTTGAGCGCGCGCTGCGAGCGAATCGACCATTCTACTTGTTGCGAGTCCACGGAGATCGGACGATATTTAGCACGGCTAATGTGCCTATTTTTTTAAGCAGCAGTTATTTAACAAAAATAATTGTCCTACCTAAAAGACATAACTATTAAAATATATTAATATAATTAGAAGTGTGTGTTGTTATCCCCGTATCGGGTAAGTGTTGCAATGCATTGTATACATTATAGTTGTAGTCTATTGTATAAAATATGCGATGTCATGTCTGCTAATTTGCCAAGCTTTGTTGTTGCTAAATCATCATTATCACTTTTTACTTAAAACTGCAAGGTTATAGACACCACGCCCAATAAGATGTACCAACATATTCCTTGTATGACATTGCGTGACCTTGTCTACCTCATTTTCTTTGGTAAAAATTGTAATTATTATATTATCGCATTGCATTGCATTAATGTTATTTTATTCCCACTAAATTCCTACATACCGGGAATATTATGTATAACGTTTCACGTATCGATTTGTATGTGATAACGTTACTTGTAAATTACATAGTATATTTCTTAGATAAGGTACAAGCTTAGCATATAAGAACAAAAGTGTTTAAATTCAGTTTGACTGCCTCATCAGCGATCACTATTCATGCTTATCACTGCCATCTGCAGCGCTTTGCCGGTTCGGAATTATGATGTCGCAGTCAAACTGTAACGTCAGGATTTTTGTGAAATGCCGAATCATCCGCTATTCCAGGGTTCACCGCTCGGGCTTCTATAGAGCCTAAGACCGCACACCTACGGGGCATTATCAACGCCCCACACTCCCGTGACCCTGCGACGCAGTTGCTGCCGCCGTGCCGCGCAATTCAGGACAGTGGCGGTGATACTCTTACGTATGCGATTCGGTTTGTGGTAATGAACCACGCCCTGAGGTCGTCTGTATTTTAATCTTTTACATATTATATTATAGTTAATACCTTGTAAACTTGAACCAAGCTGTTTCATTTTGTCCCCTATAGGCAGAAATGTCACATTGGCGCCTTACAATAGGTTAAATTCACAACCGAATCGCATATTTAAGCTCTTGTATGCATGTTAATAGTTTTCTGTTGGTGCTGGCTCCTACGCAAATAGTCTTAAGGTTAGTATTGTGTGACAATTAACTATTGTGTGGTAGTCACTTCTACTTTTATAATATTTAAGTAACTTATAGCACTTAACTACAGCTATTACCACACATTATTTAATTTGTAGACTTTTAGTTAGTACCGTAAATTAGTATAAGGTAGAATAAAGCTTACTAGTATTCACTGTGTTGTATTATACCTTAGAAGCTTAACAGTGATATCAAGAGTGCCGGCCTTGCAACACATACCCATTATTCTATACTAATAGCAGTATGTCGTACCCTATTAAGTATCTTTCACTCCAAAAAGCTGAACTAGCGTATGAGGTAGAACTTCGAGGAGGTACAGGTGAATCTGTGCAAGAGCTCAGAAAACAAGTTATCAAATTATCTCAACTTCTACCTGCCGAAGATATACTCGAGTCGCATTTAGAGCCTAACGATGATCTTAAGGAAGTCAAAGAATCACTTTTAAAATCCCAAAATAATTTGATTAACCTAAAAACTAAATTTGATAAAAACTTATTTACAAGAACCGAAACACTAATACATCATATTTTCCATCGCTTAAATAGGATAGTATATGTACCAGAAGTTCACGATATCTATAAAATTTGTAACGCTAGTTTATCTGCTCAACTAAAGGATCTACTTTTACTAAAGGAACACTTCTCGCAATCTAAGAACCCCACCTCGGCAACTGAAAACGCTCCGAACCCCCCCACTATATCGGTTTCATGCGAACGTAATCTTTCAGCTGATCTTAACAAGATAAAATATTCGGGAAAAACTTGTGTTCACTCATTCATACAAAGTGTGGATGAGTTTGTGGAATCTAGGGGTATATCCTTTGATAAAATTCTTGCACTTGCATATGAAATTTTCACCGATGATGCTTTACATTGGTATCGTTACAATAAAGATAAGGTGAGTTCTTGGAACGATTTGTGTGTCTTACTTAAGGAAGATTTTAGCAGTTCCGATTACGACTACAAGCTTGCTGCTGAAATTCGTTCTCGAACGCAAGGTGATCAAGAAAATATTATAATTTACCTATCAGTCATGCATGGCATGTTTTCACGCCTCAGCAAACCACTATCAGAAGAAGACAAACTAGAAATAATTATGCATAATATACGGCCTTGTTACGCAAATACTCTAGCCGCTTCTCCTTGTATTAAATCTATTGATGAACTTAAAGCTATCTGCCGGAACTACGAAAATATAACATCTAGATTTTCTCAGTTTCACGAGCCACCTAGAGTAACCAGCAGCACTGTCGCTCCAGAGTTTGCTTATAAATCATACACAAATTATACTAATAATAAAGTTCATCAACAAGCCAGATATAATCAACGAAATCACTACACTAATTACAATAAAACTTATGATGATAAACCTAGTTATTCCACCTATAAAGAATCTGGAAAATCTTATCCTGGAACTAGTAGTCAGAATCAAAACCTTTATACTACTGTTGTGTCTTCTGAATCGTCTAGACCCGTATTTTGTCCTAGGTGTAGGTCTAATGACCATTCCCTTAGAACCTGTAGTCAAGCTCGATTTCCTATTTGTTTTAAATGTGGTAAAAAGGACGTACGTTATCCAGATTGTCCTAACTGTAACTCCGTGGACAAAAATCAACCGCCAAAAAACTAATTAGGCCAGATTGGAGCGACCAAGCTAAAGAATGGAAACTCTGGTTAAAATTTATTAATAATTACTTTGCCTTTAGCTCAGTTGCTTCAGTCGATACCAATAAAACAAACATAGAGAGAACTCGACCATACATTACAGTTCAGGTTTTGGACGAGCCATTAACTGGATTGTTGGATACTGGTTCCTGTGTAACAATTCTAGGGAATGGACGACATGGAAAGCTACTAAACATGGGATTCAAATTAGAAAATATGTCTTGCAATGAATTCGTAGGCGCTGGTGGAGAAAAGTTAAAATCTATTGGAGTGATCATTCTCCCTGTTCAGTTTCGCAATCAAACTCATACAATCAACGCGTATGTTATACCAGAGGTTAAAATCCCCCTAATATTAGGCATGGACTTTTGGCGAACATTTGACCTTTTCCCAAAACACTTAGAGGCTATATCATTCTACAAAGATTCCGAGAGCTGTTTGATGCTAAACTCCGTAGATAAACCAAGTGTTTTATGCTCTTATGATTATCTATCTGAGGCGCAAAGATGTACAGCGGACAACCTTATAACTCAGTTTCACGATATTTCCTACGAAGAACGTGGTTTAGGGCGCACATCATTAATTACTCATTCGATTGATACTGGGGATGCTGCCCCCATACGTCAACGCTACTACCGAATGTCCCGTTAAACAACGAATCTTGGTTGAACAACTAGACGAAATGATAAAGGATGATGTCGTTGAGCCATGTGAGAGTCCATGGTCCTCCCCTGTACTTCTCACTCCCAAAAAGAATGGTGAGCTCAGGTTCTGCCTTGATAGCAGAAAACTTAACGCCGTAAGAAAGAAAGACGCATATAGTTTGCCGTACATTACCGAAATTCTTGACAGTCTTCGGGATGCCAGGTATCTTAGCAGTATTGACCTCTCCAAGAGTTTCTGGCAGATTTTAATTCGAGACGAGGATAGATGCAAGACCGCTTTTTATATTCCGTCTCGTGGAACATTCCAATTTAAAGCTATGTCCTTTGGTCTGACCAATGCACCGGCGACACAGCAAAGACTAGTTGATATTTTATTCTATGGACCTGAATTCGAAAATAAAGTGTTCGTCTACGTAGATGACGTCATAATTGTCTCAGAAACGTTTGAACAACATATAGCTCTTTTAAAACGTGTCTTAGAAAAACTTAAACTAGCCAATTTAACGATAAACTTCAAAAAAAGTCATTTCTTTAGGAAACAGCTCAAATATCTTGGATATGTAGTTGACTCTGATGGCTTGCACGCTGATCCTGAAAAGGTAGACTCCATCATTAATTATCCCACCCCTTCGAACCGTAAGGAGGTTCGACGATTTGTCGGTACAGCCTCATGGTATCGGAGATTTATTCCAAATTTTAGCAGCATAGTTAGTCCTCTTAACAAGCTAACGTCACAAAGGAAAAACGCTCCTGCTTTTGTTTGGGCTCGGGAACACGATGATGCGTTCAATAAACTCAAACATCATCTTGCATCAGCACCCATACTCGCTTGCCCTGACTACTCCAGGCAATTCGAAGTACATACTGATGCTAGTGATTACGGTATAGGTGCAATGCTTACGCAATCTTTTAATGGGGAAGAAAAGGTAATTGCTTATATGAGCAGGTCACTTACTAAACAGGAACGAAATTACAGTGCCACCGAACGAGAAGCTCTAGCTGTCCTCCTTTCTATTGAACATTGGCGCTGCTACTTGGAAAATGGCCTTAAATTCATAGTTTACACTGATCATTCATCTCTTAAGTGGTTCTTGAATTTAAATAACCCTACTGGAAGATTAGCTCGTTGGGGTGTTCGACTCTCTGCGTATAATTTTGAAATTAAACACCGTAAGGGGACAGATAATATTATACCAGATAGTTTATCGCGAGCTGTTCCTGTCGCTGCTATTAATGAATCAACTGATAGACCGGAAAATGCACTCTACTCAACTAACGATGCCTGGTACTTGAATATTTACAATAAGTGTCTAAATTCCCCATCATCCTTTCCAAATTATTATGTATCTAAAGCCAAACTCTTCCGTTACATGAAATCTATAAATCCGCTTACTAGGGAATTTGAGTGGAAAGAGGTTATACCCTCAGAACATCGGCATGATATTATCTCACAAAACCATTGTGAACCTACCTCTGGACACTTTGGCATTTTAAAAACATACAAACGCTTGACATTAAGATATTTTTGGCCTGGTATGCATCACGATGTAACTAAATTTATTTCAAATTGTGATACTTGTCTCTCTTACAAGTATCCCAACCACTCTAGTCTTGGTACGATGGGCAGACCTAAAGACTGTTGCCGTCCTTTTCAAATGATAAGTATTGATTTGGTAGGGCCTCTACCTGTAACAAGAAAGCAGAATACATTTTTGCTAGTTATAAACTGCTGTTTTTCTAAATATTGTCTTCTATTTCCCATTCGTCGTGCAACAGCTGATATTATCTCCAAGATATTAGAAGAAAGTGTTTTCCTTATCCATGGAGTACCTAGTACGGTGCTAATGGACAACGGTAGGCAATTCGTAAGTCATACTATGAGAAACTTGTTTGCCTCGTACCACATTCCCAACGTTTATTACACTCCCCTATATACGCCCCAAGTGAACACAGTGGAGCGCTATAATAAAACAATAATCACAGTTGTTTCCTCGTTTATTGAAAACGACCATAGATCGTGGGATACTTGTATTCCGAAAATTCAGTTTGCATTGAACAGTGCTGTAAATGAGGTGACAGGTTACACACCTTCATTTTTAGTATTTGGCCGCGAATTAGTAAACTGTGGTTCCCATTATATCGATGCAGATGTCGAAGATCACATAATTTTTGCCCCTCGGGATTCTTACGCGGAAAATCTAGGTTGCTTACGAAAAACATTTGATAAAGTACAAGCTGGTCTTATTAAGGCACATTCTAGGAATAGCACTAATTATAATCTTCGCCGTAGAAACGTAGAGTTCAAAGTAGGTGATATTGTTTGGAAGCGTACCTTTTATCAAAGTGATAAAGATAAAAGATTTTCAAAAAAACTAGCACCAAAATTCATCAAGTGTCGCATCGTTGAAAAAAAATCAAAACTAGTCTATGACCTCGAAGACATGGCAGGTAATAATTTGGGAACGTGGCATATTAAGGATTTTAAGCTTACCTAGTAAAGAAGGTCTTACACGTAAGTTTAGCGGATTTTACTAGGAAAAATCCTAACCTAAAAAGGGGGGTATGTAACAACTACGTTTTAATAGCAATGTTTTATTAAATTAAAATCAATATACACTAAATTATGTGGATACATAATGCTAAAATAAAATAAATTAAAATAAATAAATTAATAACTAAAACTTAAAATAAAAATAAATTATGAAGCAGAGTCAGGTTACATTATATGTTTATAAAAACACGATGCGGTCGCATGAAACTGGTTTCTGTTTGGAGGGTGTTGAGCGCGCGCTGCGAGCGAATCGACCATTCTACTTGTTGCGAGTCCACGGAGATCGGACGATATTTAGCACGGCTAATGTGCCTATTTTTTTAAGCAGCAGTTATTTAACAAAAATAATTGTCCTACCTAAAAGACATAACTATTAAAATATATTAATATAATTAGAAGTGTGTGTTGTTATCCCCGTATCGGGTAAGTGTTGCAATGCATTGTATACATTATAGTTGTAGTCTATTGTATAAAATATGCGATGTCATGTCTGCTAATTTGCCAAGCTTTGTTGTTGCTAAATCATCATTATCACTTTTTACTTAAAACTGCAAGGTTATAGACACCACGCCCAATAAGATGTACCAACATATTCCTTGTATGACATTGCGTGACCTTGTCTACCTCATTTTCTTTGGTAAAAATTGTAATTATTATATTATCGCATTGCATTGCATTAATGTTATTTTATTCCCACTAAATTCCTACATACCGGGAATATTATGTATAACGTTTCACGTATCGATTTGTATGTGATAACGTTACTTGTAAATTACATAGTATATTTCTTAGATAAGGTACAAGCTTAGCATATAAGAACAAAAGTGTTTAAATTCAGTTTGACTGCCTCATCAGCGATCACTATTCATGCTTATCACTGCCATCTGCAGCGCTTTGCCGGTTCGGAATTATGATGTCGCAGTCAAACTGTAACGTCAGGATTTTTGTGAAATGCCGAATCATCCGCTATTCCAGGGTTCACCGCTCGGGCTTCTATAGAGCCTAAGACCGCACACCTACGGGGCATTATCAACGCCCCACACTCCCGTGACCCTGCGACGCAGTTGCTGCCGCCGTGCCGCGCAATTCAGGACAGTGGCGGTGATACTCTTACGTATGCGATTCGGTTTGTGGTAATGAACCACGCCCAGAGGTCGTCTGTATTTTAATCTTTTACATATTATATTATAGTTAATACCTTGTAAACTTGAACCAAGCTGTTTCATTTTGTCCCCTATAGACAGAAATGTCACAAAGTCTTGTGACCGTAGGGTAAAAAAAAACATGATTTGGACCCCAACTAATCCCTTTTGGGGACCAATTTAAAAAAAAAAATTGCTCATGGATTTCTTTAATTTCATGAATGCATCCGCAGTATCATCAGTGCAGCATGAATTTTTTGCCGCAATAATACTCAAAAACCGTGCTAAAACCACGTCAAGGGTTGATTTTCAAATCAAAATGTGTCAGACATATTTCTTAACTTCTTATGATGACAAAAGTTTTGTGTACGTCTGATGAAAAATATGTTTTTGCAAACTTTAATACCCTATTTGACCCACATAGGGGTTGATTTCCGAAAAATGCAGAAAATTTGTTTGTTGTTTTGTTGAGTTTATTTATTGAGTTTTGTGACTGTAGCAGCGTTATAGCTAAAATGAAAATTCTTGTTCATGCAAACTTTGCAACCTCATAAAAGAACCTTAGGGATGGTTTTTTGAAGAATGCATTAAATAAGTTTCTTAGATTATTGTATGCAATGCATAAAATAAGTCCTGTGACTGTAGGACAAAAAACATTTTTTGGACCCTTTTAGGGGTTGATTTTCAAAAAAATTGATGAATTGATGATTGATGAATTTATTCACAAAGTTGCATCAGTGCACCATGATTTTCTTTCCGCGTTTGCTACTCAAAAACCATGCTTAAACCCCTTCAAGGGTTGATTTAAAAAATATTATGATACACGTGTTTTATCAGTACACTGATAAAGTTTCGTGTTCATGCGATGATTTTTTTTTTTCTATAGTAACTTTAATACCCCATTTGGCCCCCTTAGGGGTTGATATTCGAAAAATGCTGAAAATTAGTTTGTTAAATTGTTTTGTTTAATCTATGTACTGAGTTTCGTTACTCTAGCTGCATTATGTGTGGTGTTAGAGTGGTGAAAAAAAAATATTTTTTTTTCATACAAACTTTGAGACCCCATATGACCCACTTAGGAGTTGATTATCGAAAAATGCTTAAAAATTAGTTTATTCAATTTTTATATTGAAATTATGTACCGAGTTTCGTTACTCTAGCTGTATGATAGCCTTAAATGGAAGTCGTTCTACGTGTAAACTTTTCAACCCCATTAAATGGTCCCCCCCTATGGTCAGGGGTTGTTTTTTGCAAAATGCCGCAAAACTTTTTCTTAGACTCTTGTGTAGAATACATATATTAAGTCTTATGACTGTAGGTCGAAAAACATTTTTAGGTTCCCAATTGGACCCATTAAAGAGGTGATTTTCAAAAAAATATTATTTATACAATAATTGCTTTAGTTTGATAAATGTATTCGCAAAGTTTCATCAATGCAGCATGATAATTTTTTTCCGCGTTTCATACTCAAAAACCAAGCTAACACCCCATTACGGGTCGAATTTGAAAAAGTTGTGATACACGTGTTTCTTAATGTCTTTGGTTTAGTACATTGACAAAATTTCATATCCGTGTGATGAAAAATAAAATTTACATACTAACTTTGGGAGCCCATTTGACCCACATAGGAGTTGATTTTGCAAAAATGCTCAAAATTAGTTTGTTCAATGGTTGTGTTGATTTTATTTACTGAGTTTCGTTACTCTAACTACATTATAGCATGAAATGGAAATCCTTCTTTGTGCAAAATTTTCAACCCCTTGATATTATTATACCTTAGGGGTTGTTTTTCGAAAAATGCTGGAAAAAGGTTTCTTTAATTCTTGTGTACAATATATAAACTAAGTCTTATGACTGTAGGTCGAAAAACATTTTTTGGACCCCAATTGGACCCATTTCGGAGAGGATTCCCAAAACATCATGTTTACACATGGATTGCTATAATTTGATAAATATATTCGCAAAATTTCATCAATGCAGTAAGTATGTCTAAGCTTTTTCACGTTTCATACTCAAAAACCAGTCCCAACTCAAATCCCTATAGGGGTCGATTTTCAAAAATTTGTAATACACCGGTTTCTTTACACACTGTTTCGTTACACACTTGTGTACACTGACAAAGTTTCATGAATGATGATGTGTTTTTTTTTTCATACAAACTTTGGGAGCTCATTTGACCCACTTAGGGGTTGATTTTACAAAAATGCTCAAAATTAGTTTTTTCAATTGTTGTGTTGAGTCTATTTACCGAGTTTCGTTACTCTAGCTGCATTATAGGATGAAATAGAAAACCTCTTTGTACAAACTTTGAAACCCCATTAAAAAACCTTAGGGGTAGTTTTTCAAGAAATGCTGGAAATAGGTTTCTTAAATTCTTGTGTGCAATATATAAACTAAGTTTTATGACTGTAGGTCAAGAAACATTTTTTGGACCCCATTTGGACCCCTTTAGGAGTTGATTTCCAAAAAATGATTATTTGCACTTGGATTGCTATAATTTGATTAATGTATTCGCAAAGTTTCAGCAATACAGTATGAAATTTTTTTTCCGCGTTGCATACTCAAAAACCAGGCTAAAATCCGTATAAGGGTCGATTTTCAAAAAGTGTGATACACGTGTTTCTTTATTTCTTTTGTTTAATACACTGACAAAGTTCCATGTCCGTGTGACGAAAAAAAATTGTTTTTCCATACAAACTTTGGGAGCCCATTTGACCCACTTAGGTATGGAATTTCGAAAAATCCGTTCTTATTGTTCACCTAGACTATTTGAATAATGTTGGTTCCAAATTTCGAGATTGTACGTAATATGGTTTTTGCTGTATCGTGATTCCTAGAAAACACCCTGCTCTTTTATTAATATAGATATTCCCTACATTACAATGTACTTTAGGAGTACTGTAACTTTGTTTTTTAAAATTATTATTTGACTTACTGCCATGAGACACAAGCATAGTTTCTAACATGTCAGCTCGGTTCCTAAGAAAATTTAATAAATCATCAGTCTTGACAATTTGTTCAGAATTGGGAGACAATAAAGTAGTGATTTTATATTGCTCCCATTCCCTCTCAGTAGTTTCATCTAACTTAGAAGTCACTATGTAATTAATAAGGGTGTCCCAATATTCTGTAGGTTCTTTCAATATTGTTAAAGCGCGCAAGTTTTTAAGGATTGTATCAATAACTTTCCTTATGAGATGTGGACACTCTTTATTCATTTTCTGTATTGTAAACAATGCCTTGATATGATTATTAACTAATAATTTTGTGTTATTATATCGATTAAGAAGTAGTTCCCATGCAACTACATAGTTATTCGATGAAAACTCCAAAGAGTCTATGACTAATGCCGCACTTCCTTTTAAAGATGACTTAAGGTAATGGAACTTTTGAATAGCACTTATGTCACGGGAGTTGTGTACTAATGACAAGAATGTGTCCCTAAACTCAAGCCAATGCTCATAATTACCATCAAAGGTGGGCATAGAAATTGTTGGTAATTTAATAGATTGCATATTGTTATTTGTCTGGCTACAAACCTCTCTAGTGAGCATGCATTCTGCACATGCTATTGTGCTATAGTAAATGTCTTCGAAAGACTCCCTTTGAGACAACTGACTGTCAAGTTCACTTTCATCGACAAGTTTTTCAATACTAGTTTGAACTTAACTAAAGTCTGTATACAAAAACGTTGCACTTTGTAATCTTAACTTTAAATCTACTTTACTTTGACTGGAGAGGTCTTCAGACTTGCAATCATTGACGTAATTACTTAATTTTGTAAGCCTGCCTTTTAATATGCCTCTTTCTTTTACCAAATCGCTCAATTGCGCGTCTTGTTTGCTCATGTTGGCGGATCAAGAAAGCAAAGGTACTTACTGGTATAATCGCGTTCTGACTTAGAAACTGCTTCCAAATAACGTCAAGCAAGCACCACAGCACAGCACTCAAGCACCAGACGCGAATCTTTTGGAAGTTGCGAAGTTGTGAACGATAGGATAGTTGCGAAACTCGAATTTGCTGAAACAGATTAGTGCGGTTTAACAAAGCGAAGCAGGAAAGGTGATGGTTAGGATGGATGATTGACCGTACCCAATGTGCGCTTTATATGGAAGGTCTGCGTTTCTCATCCGTCCAAGCTTCATCCAATCCATGCAACCATGCGACTTTTCACGATGTCGAATGGTATTTGTTGTACGTAAAATGGCGTCGTGCACGCCTTGATGCGAATTCCACACGTCGTCGGTCGTTGCTATGCGGCGTTGAAGGATCAGCAATATGTTGACGCTCCGCTTTGTTGTTTTGTTGGTTTCGTGGAATTAAATTGAAAATGCCCTTTTTCGTATATAAAGAGTCTATTCAGCAAAATTACAGATATATTGAAATAAAAGAAATAATTGATAATATTGAACGTCATGAACGTGCATACGCGCTGCGAGATAAAAACGGAAGGGGGCGCTCCGAGCGGTGTTGCCAGCTCAGGCGGTGTTGTCAGCTCGTGCGATGTTGCTTCGTTCGGGAACATATGCCCCCAGCCTTGGAAGCACCGGCTTCCAAAAGGGTAAAATTCTGCGCTACGGGTTCACCAATGGACATATTTTGATGAAAGTGCGCCTCATTACGCCGGACGCCGTCTGAACATCGGCGACTCTCACAATGCCATCCTTGCCTGGTACCAGATTTATAATCCGTCCTAATCGCCATTTCAGAGGTGGTAGATGGTCGTCCTTCACTACGACGAGCATTCCTTTTTCTAATGAGCCTGCGTTTGTCTTCCACTTCGATCTGGTTTGTAACTCAGAGATATACTCCTTCGCCCATCGTGACCAAAAGTGCTGTCGGATTTGTTCGACACGCTGGTAGCGCGTGAGTCGATGTTCAGGTGTCTCCATGTAGTCCTCGCAGACAGGCGCTGTCATAGGTCGGCCAATCAGGAAATGAGCTGGGCTGAGCGGGGTGAAATCGTTTGGATCTGTAGACAGGGGACTTAAGGGACGAGAGTTAAGAATTGATTCGACTTCGCATAGAACCGTATAAACCTGTTCGAACGTTAAATGCGCGTTCCCATTGCGCGTTAACATTGTCGAACAATTAATTCCGACATCAATTGCTACTTGGGTAACAACCCAAGTAGCAATTGAGGTCCATTATAGAAACTTAGAGACTGCTTGCTAATTGTGCAGACCATCCTGAAAACAGTTTTATAATGGTTTTAATAATAAAGCCTTTCTGGACAGCCGCTGAAGTCATGACTTCATTTCTCGTACTGTAAGTAGTAAAGATAGAAGCATCAATTGTGCTGTTTAATAATATCTCTTTTTTATATGTTCATCGTCCCATGGTTTGAGAAGATGTTGATAAATTTATTATATAAATTAATAATATACTTAAAATAATATTTTGAGACAATCCAAATACGGTAGAGCTTGCGTCATGGCAACCAGATAACCGATACTAATAAGTATTAGTAGTGAAGGTATATAAGTATATACCTTTCCCCCTTGTAAATATAAACTAAAAGGATAAACAACACCCAGACACAAGCTAGGAATCGAACCCTCGATACATAGGACAGTGGCTAGAGCGACAAGATAAGACCATATCATGGAGGATATAACTGAAAAGTTAGTGTTGGTGCCAGACAAATATCAGGTCTTCGAATGAATTGATGCACATTTAAAATGGTTTGACATCTACTTACAAATTCCTAAGGTTTTACGTCTGTAACTGGCCTTATGTTTGATATATTCTAATAGTTTAGCTTTTGTTTATTCTACAGGCAGAGAGTTAACGGTATAGCTATGTACTTTTAAGTTTTGAATAATATTTTCTAAACTAATGAAATCAGCTATGTACTGTAAGTAATGTTTTATAAGTAACCAAAGATATTATGGTTGTATGTAATATAGTAATTAGATTCTATGCAATGTCATAGCGAGGAAATATTGGTTTCAGTTTACAGATTCCTTGAAATAAACATTTAAAACTTTTAATAATATTAACCAGCCTATTTTGTTTATGTATATCAAATAAATAGCTAATTTGTTACTAAATTCAAATAACTATAGAATTTATAAAAACTACTTATTAACGAACTTATCAGAGATGAGACGTTAATATCATTATAAAATCAATGTTGTTTGCTTGAAATTAGACTTATGAAATTAGACGTATGTTAGTACAAGTACTCTGTGAAACAAGAGAGAATAACTTCTGCAAAAGCTGATCGTTGTATGTGTTGTCTTCGTAAACGTACCAGAACAAATATGCTGCTAGAGGAAGATGGCAGTGTAGTGAATGCTTTGGAAATAATTTCTATATAAGTAAATATTTTCAGGATTTAAAGATGGTGTACCACGGCTAAAACAACTATAATAGGAAAACTCCTAATCAAGTTATTAGGGTTTATCCTAATCAGGTTAATAAAGGCTTATTAACGTTTCCAAAATATAAGATAGAAAGATTTTCCTAGGCATTTAATTTCATCCGGGCAGAGTATAGAAAGCAAAAACCCAGAGACTGCAGATAATATACGGGAACCGAACACAAGCGTAGATATTAATTACATTTGAGGCACATAATAAAAATTATGTCTATAATAGTAGGTAATAATAGCACTTTTAAAGGCTGAACTTTCTGAAATAAACTGTGCCTTTGTAGTAAAGAATAGTATCTTGCCTATATTTCTTCTTTCCTTTATTGTTACTGTGTGTACATAAATTATAAAACAATAATATAAATGTCCTTCTGGTAGATACGACCACAGCGGCCGATCTTTCACAAAATCAGCCTTCTACGCGAGAGATATTATAGTGAACAAGTGCTTGCGTAGACACAAGTGCACTCTATCTTCGTTTACACTCACAATTCGTTAAGATGGAAAATTGACACGACTGGGGAGAGGCCATGGATCATCTTACTTTACAGACAATCAGATGACCGGCCTGCATTGTCCAAACCAGCAACGAACAAGTATATAAAGTGGTTACTCTCCACGGGATTTCACGGTTTGAACCCGCGACCTCCGGTTTGCAAAGCAAGTGGTTTACCGCTGCGCCACGGAGGCTATAATGAGACTCATAAAATAAGATATAAGATAAAGGCCTCTTAGAGGTCAATTTTTATTATATGACAGCCCTTTGTAATAATTTTGGTAATGGTTATTACGATTCCCAGCCTTTTTTTTTTATAAAATCTCCATCTGCAACTAACTTTGAGGATCATGAATATGGCCTATAATCGATATATAATAAATGCCTCATTTCAATCGTTATCGCTAAAAAATAGTCTTGGAAAAAAAATTACATTTGTTTTTTTTTTATATGAGGGTACCCTATGTTATTCAAAATATTTTTTCTTTTAATATTATTCTTTTAATGTTATTATACATATATTATTTTAATTGTTTACACCCGATCTCTTGTTATGTGTCTTTGTTTATCCTATTACTATTATATCGGCCTGCATAATATAATAAACTTATACTTGAACTAATGATTTTGTTAATATGTGCACCTCACTTCCAAATATTAGCCTATCCTAATACTAGCTAGGGTAATAAACTGCTTATTCTGTGTTAATAAGAAAAGGCAGTGGTATTCGCTTCGGCCGTTTAGGAAACCAGAGTTTGGAAACCAGTTTCCTAAAAGGCTTTTTTTATACCTCTACGTAACTGGTTTCCTATAAGTATTTTTTTATACCTCCACGTAACTGGTTTCCTATAAGTCTTTTTTTACACTTCTACGTAACTAGTTTCCAAAAAGGTTTATAATTCATGTCACTGAATAACTATTCTGTTACAGTAGCCAATTTACTAGAAATTTTGATTAAGGAGACTAAAGTTGCTAATATTTTTAAAAATAACGTGAAAAAAAAATAAATGCTACCAAGAAATAGATACTGGAATTATTAATGCAATAAAAGATTTGAAAAATGAACTAATAACTGTGGGGCACTGTATTGAAATTATTTCACCATACGCATTTTTATTTTAATTTCTAAACTAAGAAAGTTGTTTTCATTTCATCTTAAGAAAAGTTTTTATGTTTTAAGTTTTTGAATTGTGTGAACAACCCAGTGGTTGTGAGCTCAGTGAGCTTATATCAATGTTTGTATTGTTAACAATATTTTTTTATTTTTTATTATTATAGCGGTAACAGCTCAGTGGGCGAGCGCTTGCCTTGGAAGCAAGGTACGCAGGTTAGAACCCCGGCTCGCACCTCTGATTTATTTAAAGAATCATGTGCGAATCGTCTTTGTGCGATTGTTACTAGCTTTCGGTGAAGTAAAACATCGTGAGGAAACCTGCATGTCTGAGAAAGCCTAACTAGCTCTCGAATGACGTGGCTAGCGTGGTGGACTATGGCCTTAGCTCCCGCATCTTGAGGGGAGGCCCAACCCAAACCAACAGTGGGACATACACAAGGGCTGGTATTATTATTATGTTATAAATTTTATTATTAAATTCAAATATCTGAAATAAATCACACATAAATGTACAAATATGGATTTACAAAAACCATTAATTAAATACAATACTCTATTCCAGTAAAGATTTATCCCGAAATCCGGTTATTAGTTTCGTAGGCGGCTCAAACAACAATAGCATAGTACTCTTAGGAAACCAGTTACGTAGAGGTATAAAAAAAGTCTTATAGGAAACCAGTTACGTAGAGGTATAAAAAAAGCCTTTTAGGAAACTGGTTTCCAAACTCTGGTTTCCTAAACGGCCGAAGGGGTGGTATTAGGTATACACATGATAGTCACAATTTTTCTTGTCTCCAGAGACTAAATCAATGGATTACCATTCGTTTTAACACACTCAATGTGGAAAAAGGCTCACCAGTTTTTCAAACCAATTGCTACGCTTCAACTTTAAGGTTTGAGTGCAGAGGAGTATGCCACTCGTTAGAAAGGCGTCCGTGAAAATCTGAAGAATATATTCATCTAAACAAAACAAAAAGTTCACACATTTCACACAGTTAGGACATTCATTTAAGCAGGAGCTAAGTATCTAACTTGCTCAAGCGTATAGTACAACGTACATTGTCACAATGTAGTGTACCTACATAGTGTAATGGGACTTGCCGAAATAAGTCTAAAAAGGTGCACTCAATTTTTTTTTTTGTGTTGAGTTTAACTGTTGCGGGAAAAAACAAGCAAAGTTATGGTGCCCAGAATAAAACTTACTTTACTACGAGTTTACGAAATAAACATTTATACTATTAATAATTAGTGATTAAACTGAGACATAGATTGAGTTGCATAACGGTGCTGTGACTCGTGGCGGACACGGTCGGCAATCAGTCAAGCGGTGAAGATGGCAGTCCTCGACGCCGCTCTGGCGGCGGTTAGAGTGCTCACTAAAAACCTCACTGGTTTCAGTCCACGGACTATGTCAGTGTAGTTCTGGCCATCATGCTGGTGCTAGGATTCAGCTTAGGTCTTCGGAGCCTTTCCCGTTTAAACTTACAGTAAGTATGAAATCTGGGCAAGTATTAACTTAACTTACTATAAATAAAATAAAATAAAAAAATAAAAAAGCCTTTATTACTGCTATTTAGACAGATATGCATAGCTACAGTTTTTCTAACACAACAACTATTTCCTAATTAATTAATTTTTAATACAATTTACTTCCATAATATGATTCAATAGCAGTCGCCTCTGCGGCGTAGGCCTCCCCCAAATCCCTCCAAATCTCTCTATTACGAGCCTTCTGCATCCAGTCTGCTCCACACCTTTGGTTAAATATATCTCTCCATCTCTTTTTTGGCCTCCCTCGTTTTCTCTTTCCTTCTAGTGGGATCCATTCTGTTACCTTTTTAGTCCACCTATTATTATCTAACCTACATACGTGACCTGCCCAATTCCATTTTAATATTCTTAATTTCTCTATTACATCTATTAATTTTGTTTTATTTCTTATACTTACATTCCTTTCTTTGTCCGAGACCCTTATTCCTAATATGCTGCGCTCCATTTTTCGCTGACAAACAGCAAACTTCTCTTCTTCTTCCTACGTTAAAGCCCACGTCTGACATCCATATGTTAGACATGATAGTACTGCCATATCGTAGATTTTCTTCTTTATTTGCATGCTGATTTCCTTATTTTTCATTATTTCTTTTAGTCCCCAGTATTTTCGCCATGCCAAAGCTATTCTTCTTTGAATTTCCTTACCGGTACTATTTTCGAATGATACCAGTTGTCCCAGATATATAAAATCCTTGGTATATTCTATTTCTTCATTCTCGACCTTGACTTGGTGTAATTCTCCGTTTGTCATCATTTTCGTTTTAGATGCATTTAGTGATAAACCGACTCTTTTACTTTCCCTCGCTAGCTCATTAACCATCCTCTCTATACCATTCGCACTTTCCGCGAACACCACTATGTCATCCGCGAAACGTAGGTGGCTTAGGAACTCCCCATTGATGTTTAAACCTTTATCTGCCCATTCCAACTTTCTAAACACTGATTCAAGCACCGCCGAGAACAATTTAGGTGATAAAGGGTCCCCCTGCCTTACGCCTTTCTGTATAGGAAAGTCTACTCCATCTCTTTCCAGGCGGACTCTAGCCTGACATTTAGAATATATGTCTCGTATGATGTTAATATACTTTGGGTGTATACCTTGCTGTTCCAGCGCAGTCCAAATAGCTTGGTGATTTATAGAATCAAATGCTTTTGTATAATCTATAAAACACATATATACAGTTATTCCATACTCCTTTGTTTTTTCTATAAGTTGTGTAACAACTTGTATATGGTCCGTTGTAGAGTACTGTTTTCGAAAACCAGCTTGTTCAGTTGCTTGATTCTCTTCCAAAATATTTGTCAACCTGTGTAGTAAAATTTTTGAAAATAATTTGTAACAGTTTGCCATGAGACTTATTGGTCTGTAATTGTCAACTTAACTTACTACTGGTTTTTAATCATATATCTACCTCTGTTTTTTTTTTGTATAATTGCCTATTTATTCTCCATAAAATCTAACAAAAAAGAAAGAAATCTGTTACACTATCTGTCAAGGGTTGATGGATCAGTTGAATGATAACCGACCTACCGGTATCAGTTTCGGCATAGTGAGAATAAGCCAAGAGTTGACCCCTTCGTTTAGAGTACGGATATTAATATTATTATTTTTTTTTATGATATATAGGCTTGTCACCTTCCCTGAAGCCAAAAGAGCTTTACTGACTAATAGACTTACAACTATCAATTAGCATGGTGCCAATCTCGAGGTTCAGAGTAGCTATTACAAATCTATACTTATAATAAAACTGTAACAGGTCCAATTCTGTACATTGAAGATATTTTGAAAATGATATTTGGAGGGCATTCTATAACCGATACTGAGGCCGAAAATGTATTTTTTTTAATTTTTGTCTGTCTGTCTGTCTGTATCACGGCTGAGCATCACGCCGAAACTACTGAATGGATTCAAATGAAACTTGGCATGATTTGTGATCTTACTACGAGGTAGGACATAGGATACTTTTTATCCCGTAATCTAGCACAGTTCTTTTGGGAGTGGGGATTAAAGTCAAAATGGGTACTTGGTTATACGCTTGGTCCGATTTTATCAATTTTTCTTTATAATATAATAAATATTAGTAAGGAAACACTCATAGAGAGTTGTTATCAAGGTTTTGTAATCGATCGGGTTAAGCAACGTTAGGTAAGGTCATTAAATAGATGGGTGACCGTTTAACGTCATTTGAACTAAACGGGTCCGTGCTTTGGAGAGCAAGTAAAAAGTGGGTCCCAGTTTTAAACCGACTATAAAAAAGGAGGTTATATATTCGATGCGAATGTCTGTTATTAAAAGTTTAGTTAACGTAAAAATAGCGCAGGCGGAGCTGCGTGGGTCAGCTAGTTGAGGAATAAAGTTTCATAAAACCAAGTGAATCAACTTCGTTAGAGATTCCTTCCGCCTCACGAACAAAAAACTCATCTGATCAGGGACTATTATGTGACATTTATTACCGTTCTTTGTTGCCTCCGCACCGAGCACAAATCCCGTTTCAGCGCGAAGCTTACATTTGACCAATGAATACCATTAGGTATCTTTGTGTAATGTAGGTACTTAAGTAATTGTGCTAAATGTATATGTGTGCGTGCCGTGTGGCCGCTCGTTGAACCAGTCACGAAGAAACCGCCTTACGTACTACATGTATTTTATTGAGACACCTCGGAGATATCTCACTGGCAAACGAGTTTGGGATATTATAGAGTGCAAATTAGTTTCATTATCTCTTAGAGTATTTTTTTTTCTCTGTGCGATCGTCATGTCAATAGGGAAGTTAACAGAGTTTAGTGTTCGATCTGGAAACTGGAATATGTATGTGGAACGGGCAGAAATGTTCTTCAAAGTGAATGATATTAAAGAGGCGCTATGGCTGCCTACCTTGATTGCAGCAATGGGAGATGAAGCTTACGAACTGTTAAGCAACTTAACCAGCCCGAAAAAACCGAGTGATAACACTTATTCTGCAGTAGTGAAGGTAATGTCAGACCACCTGCAACCTAAACCGTCGTTCATGGCTGAGCGATATCGTTTTAGACAAAAGCGACAAAACGAGGGTGAATCCATTTTACAATATATTTCGGAACTAAAGAAAATGTCCAAATATTGTGATTTCAAAGGCGTGTTGGAGGAAAATTTACGTGACCAGCTGGTGTGTGGATTACGGAGTGAAGCGATCAGGCAGCGTCTTTTTGCAGAGGAGAACCTGCAATATTCGACCGCCGTAAAAATTGCATGCGCAATGGAGGCGGCAGAGCGGGACGCGTTATCCGTGAACAACCATCACGATGGGGGCGGCAACAGGAACACCGTGGGAGCTCTGAATGCGCTAGCCCTGCACGGGGGCCGCGCACGCCGCCAGTGGGATGCCGGGCGCGGCTCGACCGCGTGGGAAGGACGAAAGGCCACCACCCATTTGAAAGACGGTTGTTCAGCTTGTGGAGCATCAAATCATGAGAGTGATCAACACGCACAGGGGCCTTTTTAAGTATAAAAGATTAGTATACGGCTTATCGTCGAGCCCTGGTATTTTCCAACGAATTATGTCGAATCTTTTGCACGACATCCCTGATGTAGAAGTATTTTTAGACGATGTAATTATTGGGTCGTCTACTATTTCCGATCACATAGCAACTTTAGAAAAAGTGTTAGAGCGTTTACATAGTAACGGAATGAAGCTTAAGAAAGATAAGTGTTTTTTTATGACCAGCGAAGTTAAGTATCTCGGCTTTATTATCTCCGCGGAAGGCATAAAAGTAGACCCGGAAAAGGTGGATGGTATATTAAATATACCCCGTCCCTCCAATATAACGGAACTGAGAGCCTTTTTGGGAACAATTAATTTTTACGCAAAATTTGTTAACAACTTAAGTACAATACTGGCACCATTATACAATTTACTAAAAAAGGAGGTGGCTTGGAAGTGGGATCAGGAATGTGAGTCGGCTTTCAAAAGAATCAAATCTATTTTGATAAGTCCCGAGGTACTAGCGCACTATGATCCGAACAAACCTTTGTTTTTGACGTGCGATGCAAGCGCGCGTGGTGTAGAGTCGCGTGGTGTCAAGATAAATGGGTATCGGGGATGGTGACGGAAAAATTAGGAACGACGGATTATACAGTTGTCGATAGTTTAGGTAGGCAGGCGCACAGACATATTGACCAGATACATAAACGGATGCGGAGTTCATTGGTCTGTCCTTCTAGCTCGGCTGGTCAGGGCACAGAGACTGAGGATCTTGAGAGTGGAGACGGAGTGCCCAGCCCGGGTGGTCTAGGGAACGCTGGTCCGCTAGAGGTCACTAACGTGAACCAAGACAATGCTAACGTGGAGCTATTTGAAGATTGTATAGAACAACCGGTTCAATGCACCACGCAGCCTACGTCTCCTCCAGCTGAACTGCCTAGGTCCCGTCCAATACGTCAATGTCGTATAAATAACCCACCTAGATATGTGTAACTTAAGTGGATTATCCATGTTAAATTAATTTGTGTAAAAGAAAAACAAAGCAGTTCCTTTATGTATTTTAATAAATTATAATGTTATTAATACAGCGAGGTTTAGATTAAGGGTGGAGGTGTAATGTAGGTACTTAAGTAAGTGTGCTAAATGTATATGTGTGCGTGCCGTGTGGCCGCTCGTTGAACCAGTCACGAATAAATCGCCTTACGTACTACATGTATTTTATTGAGACACCTCGGAGATATCTCACTTTGCATAGTTTATTTTTTTAAATCATAATTGAGAGTACAGCACGAGCGAATATTTATTCGCTTTTATATAAAATAGACTCTTACTTACTCACTTGTAGTAAATAATGCGGGTAGTTAGGACACGAAGAAAAAATGCATTATCTGAAGAATACAACAGATAAGCTGCACGATTTGCGATGAATCCAATTGTCATATTTAGGACATTGTGATAATTAGGCAAAATAATATCCGAAGAATACAACCTTAGAGATACAACGGATAATAAAAATTAGTACTTCCCAGTGAATGCAAAGGGTACACAAACTCAGCTGGAGCGTATAAATCTTCTCAGGTACAGCAGTGCAGCAGCAGCAGGCAGGCAGGATGATATTTAGACACAATCATGGATGAATTCATCCATGGGCACAATAATATCCGAAGAATTCAACGGATAATAAACATTAGTGATTCCCAATGAATTCAAAGGGTACACTTTAGCTCGAAAGTATAAATCTTCGTTAACAGCGACACGAATAATGTTCCACTATTAGTTTTATGACTTCCTTTACTTTTCTTATTTATTTTAGATTTTTTCATGATTTCAAAGATCTTTTGTATTTGAACTCGTGCGAACGCCGTGAGCGCACGGACAAGAATGAGGTGTCTGCCGTTCTGCTGGAGCGGGGTGGTTGAGAGGGAGACAATAATATTGTTTTCTCTATAAAACCTCTCTAAACTTGTGCGACTAGACCGGAACGTATATGTACAAGGACTACAGGTAATCTTGAAGTCAAGGACGGGATAATTAGAGGTAGAATATAATACGAACACAGAAGAAAGATACAAAAATAAAAACATAGCATACCAAACAGTAAATAAACACATACAGAAAGTAAAAATAATATTGGGAAAAAATTTAAAGCGTAAACTTACCGTTCCATTGCGGCCCAAGAAACGATACGTCGCCGCCAGAAACCCTGGAATCCTTTTGGCAGTGCCCACCCGACGATCCGCAACCGTAAATGAAGAACACCTAGAAATAGAAGAAGTATATAAGAGTGCGCCAAACAAGATACAGAGGAAAAATTTGAAGGATCTATACGGGAGGCAGGATAGGGAAAGGATCTGGAACGATAACTATGGATTGATTAGGAAAACAGGCAAAATAAGAGGTTTTGAAGTTAGTAAAAGTTGGCAGGTGGTTGGGAAGCGAAAACTCGGCAAATTACGTGGCTGGGTCATTCCGTCCGGGGAACTTTGAGGAAAAAGACAATCCAAACCGCCGCCAAATCCGAACCCCATTAAACCGTGTTAAGATCGCGACACATGCTGTTAGCCATGAGCCGGACCTCATTACGGAGGAGTTCGGATTGGCGATGGGGAGTCCCAACCTCGAAGGGGCCCCCGGAGGGCATGGCCCCATAGATAATACACAACGTAATGCAGCAGAAAACACAAATATAGGATTAAATACAACTATATTTAATATGCGCGGGCGCCGTCTCGCAGCCCAACTGTCTGTAATCTGTCATAATGTGGCTGCTAAAATAATAGACAAGAAAACAAAGATGACAAAAAATGCTAGACATATATAATTATATATATTATCATAGCATAAGTAAAATAAGAAAATAAAATGTAACAATGTTGTAAAAGTAGCTAAAATAGAAAAATAGAATAAGTAAATAATAGAAATAGTGTTGTAAAAGCAAGCAAATAAGAAAATAGTGTTGTAAAAGTAAGTAAATAATTATAATAAACTGTGAATAGATATTTAATTAGTAAAATAAGGTAAAACAAGAAAATGTATAATAGAACGCAGATGTACCGACAATTTATAAAATTCCCATAGTAAACAAGTGTACACCCCATTATTTTTCCTCCCTGTTTATGCATGTTATATATAAAAATAGAAATCCTAAATAGTCTAAGAACATTTTGTTAATTAATAAAATCTAAACAAGAGCCATAATTGGTACCTGTTTGACGAGTCAGAGTGCACATCGTACGCAACATTTCGGAGAGTATTAGTTGTACAATCAAGGGTGCACAGCCCTCCGCTAGCAGAACCATGCAGAATCACATCACCTTTAACAGAAAAATCATTACATTTATAAAAATTACAGCCCCACTTTTATCAAAAAGTACTATAAAACCTTTATTTACAATTTTCTGAACAGAAAGTAAATTACAATTAAGATTAGGTACAAAAGCAACATCTGTAATAGTATTCAGCTCAGAAGAAGTACTAATAGATATATCTCCAACACCTCCACAGTCGATTTTCTCACCGCTAGCGATAGTAACTGAATTTTCTAACGGTTGTAGGTTCTTAAACCAATCTTTTCTTGGAGTCATGTGTAAAGATGCGCCAGAATCAATAAACCACTTATCTAAAGACCAAGATACGCCAAGAGCGGTAAGCAAAGTTGTCTCCTCAGATGAACTAACGCCTTTCTTTTCCTTATTACGTAGAGGACAATCGGGCCGTTTGTGTCCAGGTTTATTGCAGCCGTAGCAAACAATTTCTTTCTTCTTCTTATCACGATACTTTCTCAATCTACTCGTCGTTTTAAACGCTGTATCCGTTGCAGACTCTAATTTAGACATCTCATTCAACAGCTTCCTTTTAACTAAATCGGTGCTCACCTCGATATTGCTGCTCTCCAATGCCAATAATAATAATGTAGCACCACCCAACGTCTACAGCTGCGCGCCACACAAACACTGCTGTATCGCGACACCACTCACGCACACGACGTTAGGCTGGCTCGCATATATAAGGAGCCGACGCGCCTCGAGTATGCAGTCTGCATTCCGATTTCAAGTTAGATCCCCTTCGTAAGTTCCTCAAAGAAGCGTCGAAACGTTACTTTGAATCCGCGTCCCGTCACGCGAACAGTTTAATCCGCGCCGCCGCCGATTACGCCCCTAGTCCTTCTGACTCGCGCCGCAGACCACGGCACGTACTGCTCGACCCTCCTGACCCCATGACGGTCCTATTGGACCGGGATGCGCCGAACCCTCCCCGACAACCGTATGCTACACTAGCTATCAGACACCGGTCTCGCCGGCGAGGCCGAAGGGTCGTACGTATGCGACCTCAACGACGTGCATCACCCCACTGAGTTTCTTGCCGGTTCTTCTCAGTGGGGGCGCGTTGTGAACCGGTGGTAAACTGAGCCCTCTCTTAAACGACAGCCCAAGCCGAGGCCGTGCCTCCCTGAGGTGCCCTTGAGCTACTTCGCGTCGCTACTTCTGCCGTAAAGGCTAGAGCGCTTCAAGCGCTCGCCTCCTATTGTCCGGTGAAGCTGTAATGGCCATCTGCGACCAACAGCGTCTATCATTCCCAAAAAAAAAAGTATGCAGTCTGCGCTAGCGCACCGTTGCTTCCACGCATTGGAACAGCCCGCCTAGCCTAGACGCCCCTTCCCTCGCGCCCCCCACGGTGACGCATCCTACTTGTTTCGCGGCGCACCTCGCACCACGAACTCGCTGGGAACGTACCGTGTATTATTATTTACCGTCGCACAGAGTGGTATTTAACCCCAAAAGCTGGCCAAAAATCATTTTTTAAAAAATCCGTTGATTACTCTGTATTGTATTTTCTCAAAAAGTTAAGTAGTTTCTGCAACTACAGCCGAAAGCTACAAGACGCTAGCGTAACACAGTGCGCCACACTATAAGTCGGAAGTGACAAATATCCAGGCACTATATCCGCTATCGAACGGGAACTTCGCAGGCACAGGGAAATCGGGATATATAATAAAACTCAACTGATCGTTACGGCGAATAATCCAGACTGGAGGCGCTTAACCTACCCCACACAATTGATAAATATTTATAGTAAACTACCTTAAAACATACATTACACCCTCATCCTTAATTGACAATAATAATTTATATACCATTTGATATGCCTTATTTAATTTAACAAGATATACTACCACTGAAGAGTGGTGTACACTCTGCATCTATAACTTAATGCAGTAAATTTCAATCAATTTCTAAGCCATAACGTATGACGGGTCTTCGAATACGCTTGGAAGGTTCGGGTGCGGTTACCTCTTGGATCGTGCGTTCTGGTTGCATGTCTCTGGGTATATCTCCGGTCACGTTAGACGGTTCTGATACAATAGGCTCGGGCAGCGTGTCAGTAGCCGAATTATCACGCGATGTTGTATCACTTGGTAATGGCATCTCGAACCATCTTTTCTTAATTTGATCTACATGCCTCTTTATGGGTAGACCGTCTTCCCTACCTACTACATAATTACGTGACCCTAGCTTACTCTCTATCTTTCCTTTTTGCCACTTACTTCCTTCACCATAATTACGGATCCACACATTCTCTCCTTCTCTGAAATTCCTAGTAGAGCCTTTAACATATTTTGACTGCCTCTTTCTCGCTTCATGCACTCTATCCTCTACAAACTCATTCCCTCGCAATAAATCTAGTCTCGATCTAAGACTTCTGTGTTGTAGTAATTTCGCAGGTGAGATACCTGTGGTACTGTGTTCAACGTTCCTATACGCCATTAAATAAGCTTGTAACGAAGCATCTAAGTCACATCTATCACGCAATGATTTCTTAATTGCGCGTTTGCACAGCTTGACCGCCCCTTCAGCTGCGCCATTGGACGCAGGGTGATACACCGCTGTGAATGTAACTTTAATACCATTATTCGTCATAAAATTGGCGTACTCTTTGCTCGTGAACGGTGGACCATTGTCTGACACCACTTCTCTTGGTAACCCAAATCGTGCAAAAGTTTCCCGTAAAACCTTTATTACCGCATTCGCCGTTGTAGTGTGCATGTGAAAAATTTCTAACCATTTACTTGTTGAATCGATAATTACTAAAAATGTCTTTCCATGAAACGGCCCTAAAAAGTCTATGTGTAATCTCGACCACGGCTCTGAAATATATGGCCAAGGTTGTGGCGGCGCCCGCGCTGGACTCGCATTTTCCATTGCGCAAGTGTCGCACTCTCTGCAAGTTCGTTCAATATCTGCGTCGATGCCCGGCCACCACATCACACTTCGCGCTAAGCTTTTCATTTTTACCATCCCCAAGTGACCCACATGCAACTCTTTTAACAAATAGTCAACCAGTGTGCTAGGGATTACTAATCTATAGCCCCACATTACACATCCCAGATCTAAAAACAATTCATTACGACGCGTAAAATACGGTCTTAGAGCTTCATTTTTACATTTATTCGGCCAACCTGTTTGTATATATAAAATTACTTTTTGCAAAGTATCGTCTGAATTCTGATGTTTCAGAACAGTTTCTTTAGTTATAGGTAGAAAATCTTGAACAAAATTAACGTACGTTTTCTCAGAAATTTCTCGTTTTTCCCTACCTACTGGTAACCGTGATAATGCGTCAGCTGCATTTCGATTACTGCGTACATACTCGATGTTATAGTTATAACCCGCAAGCAATATTGCCCAACGCTGCATCCTACTTGCTGCCATGACAGGAATTCCCGACTTGTCCCCAAATATGGCCACTAAGGGCTTGTGATCCGTGCGTAGCGTGAATTTCCTACCATAAAGATATTGATGAAACTTCTTCACACCGTACACTATAGCAAGACCCTCCTTCTCTATTTGTGAGTACGATTTTTCTGCAGCGTTGAGTACTCTAGATGCGTATGCTATAGGCCTTTCGCCCTCAGGCGTCACGTGTGAAATGACGGCCCCCACCCCCACACTACTCGCATCTGTCGTCAAAACTAACGGTAAGTCTGGCGAATAATGAGCTAAAATCTCGCTGGAAACCAACATGTCTTTAACAATACTAAACGCCCTATCACACTGGACATCCCATTGAAATTTTATATCCTTTTGCAATAGCCTATATAACGGCGCTAAGATTGTACTTATATTAGGTACAAACTTCGCATAGTACATTACTAACCCTAAAAATGAACGTAACTCAGAAACATTAGTGGGCACATTGACTTTTTTTATCGCGTCGATCTTATCCGGGCAAGTATGTACTCCGTCCTTATTTATAACAAACCCTAAATAAGTCACTGCATCTGCAAAGAAGGTGCACTTCTCCTTTTTAATTTTTAAGCCATATTTTTGCAGCCTCTTAAACACCTCATGTAGTGTCGATATATGTGAATGGTCATCTTCCCCGGTTATTATGACGTCATCTAAGAACAGACCAACTCGCGGCATGTCCCCGAAAATCTGCTCTAATTTCCTTTGGAAAATTCCTGGACTCGATGCTAAGCCGTAAATTAATCTATTATACATAAATAAACCCTTGTGGGTGTTGATAACCGTGTATTTCTTTGAATCATCTAACTCAAATTGTGCATATGCTTGGGATAAATCTAGTTTAGTAAATTTTTGGCCCCCATGTAACTTTGCTAATAGGTCTTCCACTCTCGGTAAAGGAAAACGATCTATCTCAAGGCATTTATTTAACGTAACTTTAAAATCACCACATACGCGAATGGTTCCGTCCTCATCATACCGAAATATATAAGTCTAACATTGTGTTACGCTATTACACCGGGGAAATAGTAAGACCAGTGGGAAGAATTAAACCAATTGTCAAGTACAAGGATAAAGCTAAATATTTGGATCTGTATATTATACAATCGGGCAAAACTAACTTATTGGGTCGGCAATGGATAAGTGAACTAAATATAGACATACCAATAGGGAACTATAATATTGTTAATAGCTCAGATTTTAACTTAAACGATTTTAGTTCCCGATGGGCGTTGCCCAGTCCGACGTGGACACCGGCGTGACAACTCCATCCCTGACAAGCTGCTCGAGCGCACGCTCCACAGGCTCCCGCAGCGCATATGCGAGCGGGCGCGCACGCATAAACACCGGCCGCGCGTCAGGCCGCAGCTGGAATCCCACCTGTCCACCCGTGAACCGTCCAAGCCCATCCGAAAACACCTCACAATATCTGGAACTAAAATCGTTTAAGTTAAAATCTGAGCTATTAACAATATTATAGTTCCCTATTGGTATGTCTATATTTAGTTCACTTATCCATTGCCGACCCAATAAGTTAGTTTTGCCCGATTGTATAATATACAGATCCAAATATTTAGCTTTATCCTTGTACTTGACAATTGGTTTAATTCTTCCCACTGGTCTTACTATTTCCCCGGTGTAATAGCGTAACACAATGTTAGACTTATATATTTCGGTATGATGTAAATATTTTTTATAACAATCATAACTTATACAAGAAATAGCACTGCCAGTGTCTATTTCCATTGATAACATTACGTTCTCCACACAGATGTCAATAGTGTATGGTCCAAATACATCAAGCTTATTAATACTCAAAGAATAGTTGTTTACCTCGTCACTATCACTGTCTGTGCTCCCCGTGTCTATCGCCTCTTTTCCTCGAATATTGTGTGTCTGGAACGATTTAAGTAGTTTGGGACACACCTTTTTCAGATGTCCCTCCCGGTTGCAAATGCGGCAAACATACATCTTGAATTTGCATGAATTTGAAATATGTTTGCCTCCACAAACTCCGCAATGCATTCCAACCGACGTTGCTCGCTGTCCTTGGTGCGATAACATTTTCTTTCCGCTTCTGTTAGCCACAACCGCTCCGCTTATGCCACTTGCGCCAGCTGCCAAGCCGTTGTATGACCGCATACCTGTATCGTTTCCGCGGCCGGCCACTGCCGCCGACTGGCAGCGCTGTCGGTCATTCATGCGAAGTCGTTCCCAAGTTATGTCTTGTCGGTTCACCGATACTTCTGCCCCTGATGTCCCGCCACCATATCTACTGGTACGACCCTCAACCAACGCAGCATCTGCCTCAGCAGCCTCCATGGATATCGCTATTTTAAATGCAGTATCAAACTTAATGCCATCCTCTGTGAACAATCTCTGTCTAATATTATCGCTTTCTAGCCCACACGCGAACTGATCCCTTAAATTTTCTAACAAACTTTCCGCTCCGAATCCGCAGTCCTTCGATAGCTTCTTTAAATCTGCTACGTACTCCGCAATAGATTCACCCGTTCTCTGTTTACGCTGCCTGAATTTGAATCGTTCTGCCAACACACTCGGTCTAGGTTGTAGATGTCTCCTCATAACATCAACAAGGTCATTAAAAGATTTAACGGATGGTTTATCAGGCGTACACAAATTTACCATCAGCTCGTACGCTTCCCCACCGATGACTGTGATTAAGGTGGCTACCTGCATTGCTGGTTTCACGTCATTTACGATGAAATATTGTTCAAGACGGTCAATATATAGATTCCAATTATCCTTTTGAAGATCAAAAGGCTCAACTTTCCCAATCGACATCTTCGACTTGACGCTAACAATTTCTATTACGCGTGTATCCGTTTACTCTTTCGTCGCCACTGACAAATATCCAGGCACTATATCCGCTATCGAACGGGAACTTCGCAGGCACAGGGAAATCGGGATATATAATAAAACTCAACTGATCGTTACGGCGTATAATCCAGACTGGAGGCGCTTAACCTACCCCACACAATTGATAAATATTTATAGTAAACTACCTTAAAACATACATTACAGGAAGTTACCGTTCGCCTACTGTGGTCCTGTGATTTTTCGAAGCGCTCAAATTTGGTATTCTTTTAAACGGTTGTGGTTTTGTGCATTAACAGTTTAGTGGTTGTTTTTGTGATGGATTGTTTAACGCCAGGTATGTACTTTATATAACACTACATTTATCTAAAGAATACTCAGCCCTTTTTTGTCTATAGGTCGACTACTTAGGTAGTATTAGAGACATATATAAAAAAAATTGACGCCCGAAACCGCCCCCTTTTTTTTAAAGATTTTTTTGTTGACATCTGCATTTTTCATGTAGATTTATTTTTATTTTTTTCGTTAACAGTGTCTTTTGGAGCCAAGTTCATAACTCGAAATGAGTTGTGTACCATCATGCAAAGTTCAGAGGAATCGACATTTGACGGGGAGCCTACATTTATGGAGCAAAAATTGTTAAGCAGTTATTCGGAAAATGATCCAAGGATTGCTGATATGAAGCAAAAGCTGTTCATTATCAAACACCAGTTTCAACAGAAATGGGCAGCTGCACGTAAAACAAAAGCGGGATTCGAAAAAATCTTTTTAAAAAAAAATTGAACCGACTTCAATATCACTGAAAAGTATAAAATAATTTAAATATTATTGAAGTTGGTGTTAGCGTACCTGCTGTGTATATTTGGCACCAACTTCAATAATATTTAAATTATTTTATACTTTTCAGTGATATTGAAGTCGGTTCAATTTTTTTTTAAAAAGATTTTATTTTAAACTTTTTAGTGATATTTTCATATATAAAGATTGAACCATCGAAAACCGTAAAATTATCTAGGTAGGTTATGATCACATTATCGTCTACATAGTTTTACATAATTCATGTTTCTTCAGAAAAAAATATCCGGTCGTAATGAAATTTGCATGGAATCATCATAGTAGTTTACTCTCTCGAATAAAAAAAGAATCATCGAAATCGGTTCATAATTGTCAGAGCAATGTAATGGAAAACATCAGTTTTATGGTTTTTACCAGATAAATTGAAGAAAGAAGAAGAAAATACATTTATTAAAGACACTAATAACACACACACAAGACAACTAAATACAATAGAGCTTAATTTAGGTAAGTTTAACTTAAATACACATGAATTTAGTATGCCAAATACTATTTTCACAACAAACGCAAGAAAACCACATATCAACATACACAAATTACACTTCACTATTCTACATAGAGCACACAAAGACAATAACAATATTTAATTAATAAATTACTTTCACAACAAACAATCTCGGTGTGTGTGTATAAATGTGTCTTCAAAAGGCAACAGCTCAGCTAAATGCTGCATGTAAATGCAGCGCTGATTTTCAGCTGACGCCCTAGGTGGCTTGCTGTTCAATGCCAGATTAAGGATTATACAGATCTATTTTAAAAAATAATAATAATAAATAAAATGTACAAATATCAAAATGTAATCCTAAACTTCGCCGGTAGTAATAAAAATATAACATTCGTGTCCTTCATTCAATTGCGCTATACTACGGTGATTAGGAACTACCCGTCTACGGCACGAGCGCCAGTATCTTTATTGTATGTATAATTATTAGTTTGTGCTGGATTTTTGTATGTCTAGAACATGTTTTTTAAATTTATACTTTAAACTCTTGCTCCACATTGCTCCACATCGTTCATGGTCCTCCAGGAAGTTCTTATCCGGTTGTAATAAAATTCATACAGATTCAATACAGTGGTTTCTTCTTTCGAATAAAAAAAGTATCATTGAAATTGGTAAATATTTGCCAGAGTTATGACCATTTTTGTCCTTAAAAAGCGACTAAAACGTCATTTATATAGGCTTTCTTGCAGCTCTCAGTGCGCAGTCCCCATTCTTGTTTTTTCAGGAACTACTTATTACTAAGCAATAATTTTTTTATGGGACCCAATTAACGGATTAAAGAATGGATGGAAGAAAGATTTTTTTCAAATCGGTTCATAATTGCCAGAGTTCTGCGCGAACATACATAGAAAAAAAAAAAATATATACAGACGAATTGAGAACCTCCTCCTTTTTTGAAGTCGGTTAAAAAGACAGTGAATGGCTCAATGGCACTATATCCTGAGATTCACCGCGTAACCGAGACCTTAGCTGAGGTACAAGTGCAAAAATTACTCTGGCAAAATCCAACACAGTCATCCTCTCGTTATTGTCGACATATAAGGATGAGATTCAAAATTCAAAATGTTTTATTCAGAAACAAGGTTGTACAATTTGTTAACAATGGCCGAAGACTTCTTTTAAGCATAGATATACTTGTGTTAGAAATCTCCGCTCTTCTATTACATATTTAATAATAGGCAAGTACTACATCAGATTATTGTTCAGCAAAAAATAAAACTATAAATTATACTAGAGCCTCGTCCTCAAGATTAATATAATTCACAACGTAGTAACGCACAGTGACTACCACTATTTAGCACTATTTTTAGAGAAATTTTATCCTTATAGTTATTTTTTATTTCTAAGGTAGAAATATTTTTTCTTATGACAACACTAACACTCCCCACCTAAACGATTCTGCATCCGCCTCTCCACCTGTATTCATCCTCATTCGCAATTTAGTGCTCGGCCACTTCGCACTATGCCCAAACGCGGTAGTGAACTAAATTAAGAGTTTATAGCAAGTAATGTAACGAAAATTAAATTTATAAAAAACAAGTGAAGTGAACGTTCGTGGAAAACTTTACCAGTTTTCAATTAGTTCTTCATCCTCGAGCCAGGCATCGAGATTCACCTCGCCACGTCCATCCATTGATCTCAGGATGTCCTCGATGTAAGTTTTATTATTCTTATATTTGCTCCAATATTTCCTTTTCTGTAGTGTTATATGTTATGCATCAGAGTAGTCTGTAGGACTGTCTCGCCGCATTGCATATGGAAATGCATCAGGGTAGTCTGTGGGACTATTCCGCCGCATTATCTGTTGAAATGTATCATAGGATAGTCTGTGGGACTATTCCGCCGCATTGTCTGATGAAATGCATCAGGGTAGTCTGTGGGACTATTCCGCCGCATTGTCTGTCGAAATGCATCATGGTAGTCTGTGGGACTATTCCGCCGCATTATCTGTTGAAATGCATCAGGGTAGTCTGTGGGACTATTCCGCCGCATTATCTGTTGAAGTGCATCAGGGTAGTCTGTGGGACTATTCCACCGCATTATCTGTTGAAATGCATCAGGGTAGTCTGTGGGACTATTCCGCCGCATTATCTGTTGAAGTGCATCAGGGTAGTCTGTGGGACTATTCCGCCGCATTATCTGTCGAAACGAATCTGGATGGTCTTGAATAGTAATAATATCTTGGGACAATCCGCACACGGTCATCCGATCCCGGGCTGGGCAGGGCCTGTGCTGTTGAAGCCAGACAACTTATACTAATACTTATATACATATTTATTTATTTTTTTGTAAATACATATGTACTTAAATAGATAAATAACGCCCGGACACTTTGTGGGGATCGAACCCACGACCCATAGGGGTCAAGCTGTGTATTGATGGAATAAATTGCAGGTACAATGCGAACGCTGCCGCCGCGCAACCGAACGCGGTTGTGCGTTGGCATTGCTTACAAAACTACCGTCAATATTGTATTATTGTGCATGATGTGTTTTAATTTGTTATAAATAATTAATTCATATCTATATTACTCGAATGAGGAATGTCCGACGCTCGGACAAACCCATGGTGGTTTATGAGCGCCAAGGTCATAATTGTGTTTATGAATTATTTAATAAATAAATAAAAAAAAAAAATATATACCCATCGGTTAGCGGCCGGGGTGTCTAGCCACTAGACCATCGGGCCCGTCCGTGTCTATAGGACTATTCCACCGCATTGTCTGTTGAAATGCATCAGGTTAGTGTGTGGGACTATTCCACCACATTGTCTCTTGAAATGCATCAGGGTAGTCTGTAGGGCTATTCCGCCGCATTGTCTGCTATAGCTGTTTGCACCAGAATAGTCTGCGGGACTATATCGCCGCAATCATTAGCCTTCCTTTAGCAAAGGTTATATTTATTTGGGTAATCAATTGTAAGGCTTACTTATACACTTCCGTATATACTTTATATATAATACTATATTCTTTTACACTTATATATATATATATATATATAATTCTGGAAGCTGGTCCAAATGCTGTCTTACAAATGGCCTGGAGATAAACTGATGTTGCCCACATGATTAAATCACGTGGCAACAACCTGTTTGTTTGTTAAGGAAATGTTAAAAATATATATATGTCCTGAGATTTAGGCTACAGTAACCGATTAAATTCTTAATACGCAATATTCTGTCAAATTACCTATATAAGGAATCATGATGCATACCGTAGTATTGTGATATTCAGCAAGCCGAAACTATACCCAAACGCAATTTCGCGCTCCGATATTTATCAATAAGTAGGATTTATAAATATCTGTCCGGACAAGATCTTAACGGATCCAGAAACAGACTGCAAAAACGGGTACCACAGCCGCAGGCAGCTGATGTGCCTGCAAGGAATCAATTCGCCTGTAACACCAGCAGTACCAAAGCGAGGACCCCCCCCCCCCCCCTCGCAGTTATAATCATCCTTCTAAGCAGACTCATCACCGTTAAACGAGCTGCGTTATGCTGGTAGTATTGCTAATTTTTATGTGCAATGGGTCTATGATGATTAACGATCAGACTATCATTTCTTGAATACGTGGTTGTTATCTGTTCTGGCAAAACAGAAAAAGAACATTACTATCGATTGGAGCTTTATCCGAATGTGCATCTACCCGCGATTAATTTGTATTCATGTGTTTTTGTGTGTCCCAAACCTAATGGTACCATGTGGTTTACACGGAACATAAAGGCTGCATTTTAACAGCAATTAAACTAATATATAAAGATAGTTGTATGGTAATCCTATTAACAGGGTGAAAATTTCTTTGTTCCCAACCACCCTAGCTCTAGAAGACCTTACGTTTTATGATAGACGAAAAATTTGTTGAATTTACCCTTTGGTTTTTTGTACAGGGCTGTACATTTTTACCAAGCTAATGAAGCCAGTAATTAAGCGACTATGCTCATGTCGTTTTATGTCATATATACTTACATATTTGTTTTATGTAGTTATACTTAATAAGCAAGCGTGCAAAATATGAGAATCAAAGAAAACCTCATAATAAGAAAATAAATGTCAGAGTACCCTCTAAATCTTGCAAATATTTCAGCTACATAATTAGTACTCAAATATGGTAATTAGTTTTTCCCACAGAAAAATAACACTTCGTTTAAAAATCTATAGTAAAATAGAATCATTTTCAAAGTTCAAACACTGTAAAGTAAGGAAACTGCTAACCTATTTAATATGTTTACTAGTTTCAGCTTTATACGAAATAATTCGAACGGTATAAATTTCCTTCATTATTTAGGAATAACAATAATTATAATAAGTATATATTGCTATCTCAGTCAATATTTATAGATATACACTGGTAGTTAAACAGCATTATGTACTCCGTAAGTCCGTAAAGTAAGACACCGTCCGTCCGTAAAGTATGTGCTAGATATATTGTTTGAAACCTCAACGATGGGATAGGGTGCCACATGTAATGGGAGAACCACTAATAGTCATTGGTTTAATAGAGAATCCTCAATTCACATAAGTTATAACACTTTTAGCAGTATATTCTTTCAGTTTTTCGTACTATCAAATATTGTTACGGATAAGTATATACTACTGCTGTGAGTTATATAAACCGTGTGTGGAGAGATACGATACTCTCTTATTATCAAAGTGTCAAAACACATATGGTAGTGGTGTGGGCTCCGTAAAATATTTGTAGTGTAGTATATATAAAATAAGTCAATATACTGACTGATAAAGAGTCCAGACTATCATACTTAGATACCGTATGATCACTCTCTAATGTAGCATACCAAATAGAGATAGGTTTCAAGTTCCTCGTATTGATCTCAAAGCAGCCCAAGGTTAAAAAAAAAAAAAAAAAACGTGTATGTTGCCTGACATAGAGAACCTGACGCATACGCATCGATGCGTTTGTTGTATATTCTCTCAAGTAGCCATAAAGCTGAAGACATTTTGGTCATACCAAATTGGCCAACACAGGCCTGGTTTTTATTATAAGTGAAGTAACTGGTCTCTGAAGTAATATTATTAAATGCTAATGATATTACAATACCTCCAACCAGCAACCCCAACAGATTACTCTGGTTGTCGGGGATTATTCAAACTTCATTACTAGAGTCCCGCCTTTCGCTAAATAATAGAGATTATGCTGGCATTACTCTCACATAACACGTTGAAACAGTTTGCCTTAAACGGTTACCTGTTGTGTCCAGAATAGTTTTAATATTTTTGAATCATCCAATTATTATCATAGAATTTTTAACATATATTTATAATACCAGTGACACATCTGCGTTATTTCTTTTTGTTGGACCAACATCAGATGTTGATAGAATCAGATTCACTAAGGGCAAAAATTAAAAGCGTCTTTACACGTTATAACGCAACGCACATCTAGAAACTTTTGTTTTTTCATATCTCTTTCTGTAACAGATTTCCAAAAAATGCAATATTTTGATTGCTTTTGTGATAACACAGATTACAAAACGTTGTCTAAAATCTGTAGTAAAATATAGTAAACGATAAAATTATAGGTAAAATTGCATTACTTATTAAAACTTTCTCAGTAGGATTAGAGCAACCAAATGGTTGCTTTCATTCCGCAATGACAGACCCCAAATATACTACTTAATCTGGTTTTCACATATTCAGAAAACTGAACAATTGAGAACATTATAATAGTGTTTGTGAAATATAATGAAGAGTTGGTCTAGTGTTACCTACTAAGTAAAGATGTCTCTATTTTTACCATAACATACGTCACGCTTCCGCCTCTACGCCTTGTAAGTCAGGTATCAATATTGATGTCCTACGATACATCAAAGGGTGGAGCGGTAATCTCCATACGTTAGGAAAATAATATTTCCCAACTATCTATACTTGCACTGGTTTTGGCAATATGCTCTCTTGATTAGATTGATTGTCATAAGTTAACATTAGAATCTTTAATTTATTCTTTGTTAAATACACATAAAATTAAACATATTTTTTATGTTGCTTGATATTTCCCTCACTTTCTCTCAACATCTACGTTGTGAATTATATTAATCTTGAGGACGAGGCTCTAGTATAATTAATGATCAAACGAACTTACCTGTGCGTGAAGTTCGATCATAATTATACGAAGAGCCTCGTCCGAAAAGATTAGGTGTAACCCGCCCATCCCGGAAACCCTGTATCGTTCAGGAAATATCAGATATTAAAATTGATCAAGAACTCTAAACTGAATGAGGATGAATACAGGTGGAGAGGCGGATGCAGAATCGTTTAGGTGGGGAGTGTTAGTGTTGTCATAAGAAAAAATATTTCTACCTTAGAAATAAAAAATAACTATAAGGATAAAATTTCTCTAAAAATAGTGCTAAATAGTGGTAGTCACTGTGCGTTACTACGTTGTGAATTATATTAATCTTTTCGGACGAGGCTCGTAAGGTAAGTTCGTTTGATCATTAATAAAACTATAATGTTTACAAACTAAAGAAAAAAGTATAACAAAACAAAAATAGAAAAAAATATGTTCAAGTGTTTGTGTGGGGATATATGAGTATATAGAAAGAAAGTATAGTGTGTGTGAGAGTGATGCGTGAGTGTGTGATGTTATGTATATGTAATGTTAGGGCGTGTGAGAGTGATGCATGAGTGTGTGATGTGTGTGTGGATAATATATATTTTCTAACTGTATTGTTTTTGCAAGAGTTCTTCGATATCTTCATAACTTTTATTCTTTAACCAGTTAGTTATAGATTTTTTACATTTATGCATAGTTAAGGGGTAGATGTTTAGGTGTTTATTTACTTGATTATATAAGTGTGCTGACATCATTGAAAACTGTCGTCTGGCAAAAACGGTATTAACTGAGGGTGTAGGGGCAACAATACATTTTCTCCTTTTGTTCAAAATACCAGGGTCATAGGGTAGGGATTTGTGTAGTCTCAGAAGACAGAGCAATACATACAGTTTCCTAACAGTAAGTAAGTTACATATGGAGTATAAAGAATCAGTAGGAAATCTGTATGGTTTAAAATACATGACTTTTAACAGTGAGCGCTGCGCTCTTTCTAGTTCCAGGAACTTAGTTTTGGTGGCTCCACCCCAAATAGGTATACAGTATATTATTATTGATTGGATTAGTGATACATATATCTGATTTAAAAGGGTTTTATTTGTAATATGTCTAAGGATTTTAAAAATCCAGACTATTTTTCGTATTCTTTCCATGACTAGTTCTAAATGGGAGTGCCATGATAGCCGTTGATCTACAATAACTCCTAGATACTTTATTTTTGAAACTTTATTTATTATATTGCAAGGAAGGTTACAATTACTAGGGTTGCCACACGTATGAAGTTTAATTTGGAATTCATTTCCAGGTTGGGTATTGTTGTAAATAGAGAAGCATATATAGTGAGTTTTACTGGTATTTAATGAAAGTTGATTACAATTTAGCCAGTCCGCAATTTTAGCCAGCCCAACCTCTGCAGAGAGGTGGACTTCCGCCCAAGTTTCTCCCGTGAAAACTATAGCAGTGTCATCGGCGTAGGAAACTATGTGTGCATTGTCAATTTGCATATCACAGAGGTTGTTAATGTAAATTTGGAAAAGTGTTGTGGACAAAATACTGCCTTGTGGGACGCCGTGGGTGATATTGGCTTCTTCACTGGTGTAATTTCCAATTTTCACTTTTTGTTTCCTATTTCTGAGGTAGTCTTGGAAAAGGGACAAAGGAATACCTCTTATTCCTATGTTTTCAAGCCTGCGCAAGAGTATAGAAGTGGAGACGGTGTCGAACGCTTTTTTTATATCTAAGAATACAGTAATACATTTTTTCCGTTTATCCAGACGCTGTGCAATAAATGAGGTAAGATCACAAATAGCATCCTCAGTGGACATTCCTTCTCTAAAGCCATATTGTGCTTTTGACAGTATTTTGAATTTATTTAAGTAAGTTTTTAACCTAATGTTAATAAATTTTTCTAATATTTTGGAAATTGAAGGCAAAACTGAAATTGGTCTGTAATTACAGGTATCGTCTCTACTTCCACTCTTATGTACAGGAGTGATTATGGCTTGTTTAAGAGTATTTGGGAAATTACCTCGTCTAAAACATAAATTGACTAAGTGTGAGATAATGGGGACAATAAGCGTGGCGGCGGATTTTAAAAATCTAGTCGGTATGTTGTCCCACCCTGGTGCGCTCTCCGATTTAAGGCTCATCAGTATCTCGTAAACCTCTGAGGGGTCTGTTTCCGTGAGCACAAAAGATGATACTGTTCTATTCGTAAAGTCATTGGCATTTGTCATGGAAGGTGTTTGTGGGGATTTATTTTTCTCAGTTAACCCTCCAACTGTCGCAAAATAATTGTTGACAAAATTTAGGGACTCCTCTGGAGAATTTTTTATATCTAATAATTCTAAGTTTCTTGATTTACTAGCGTTGCGGTTGGTTATGGAGTTTATTGTTTTCCATAACTCTTTTGGGTTCTAGTTAACTTTGGTTAATTGGTCCCGGTCATATTTCCGTTTTTGGTTTCTTATGATTTTATTACAATGATTCCTATACCTTTTGTAGGTGATTCTTAGAATATTATTATGCGGTTCAGATTTTAGCTTTTTCTGCATATAGTTTCTGTTTCTTATGCAGCGTAATATACCTAAAGTCATCCAAGGTTTTAAAGTACGGTTACTACATGGAATATGGATAGTTATGGTGTTTACTAATAAACATTCCATAAGTTTATTGGTCAGATCGTTAGTTAAAGTGTTAGGATCGTTATATGAGAGTAACTCATTTATATTATAGGAATGCAGGGTGCTTAATGCATTATCCAAGTTAGTAGTTGACCTAGTAGCACTTCGTATACATGGTTTTGTAACTTGGGATAGTATTAAAAGGATCGTATGATGGTCAGTTATGGTAGTATTCAATACCACGATTTTAGCACTTTGATTATTTAATTTCAAAATAAAATGGTCCAGGCAGGTTTTTTGTCTAGTGAGCAAGTTATGGCCGGGGAGTAAACCATGTGTGGAAAGCATATTTAGATAGTTAAGCCTGTTTGTCCTTTCATATGAATGTGCATTGTCGTTGCAAATTAGGTTAATATTTATATCACCAGTGATTACAATATTACTACCATTTGATTTATTTGTATCTATGTGTTGATTCAGTCACTGAATCAACACATAGATACAAATACTACACTGAATTTCAGTGAATAAATGAAGTTCTCAGCGTTATGTATTGATGGTGACCGGTATATGCCCAGAATAATGTAATTAAAAATTTTTATTTGTAAACAGGATGCATTAACTAATTTTATTTCATTAATGCTAGCTTTATGAGTACTTTTGATATAAACTACTACACCGTCGCATTGGTTAAGGTGGTTAGTTGTGAGAAAAGATACGTAATTATGTAGATGCGGAATGGGTTTATTAGAGTTTAGACTGCATTCGCTTAGTATAATTACATCGGGATCAAAACCCTTTGATCCCGATGTAATTATACTAAGCGAATGCAAAAAAACGCCTTATAACGTTTAACTATGAATAGCACTATCTCAACAATTCAGGAATTAGATGAAATTGAATGTGCTCAATCTAGTATATGCGACATTGATAAATTTGACAACCACTTCCGTTTACAAAACTCTGATTTTACCATTATAACCCAGAATATTAGAAGCATTTACCACAATTTTGATGATTTGCAAATTAACTTAGCTCAACTGTTGAGCTAAGTTAATTCGTTAAATCAGAGTTTTGTAAACGGAAGTGGTTGTCAAATTTATCAATGTCGCATATACTAGATTGAGCACATTCAATTTCATCTAATTCCTGAATTGTTGAGATAGTGCTATTCATAGTTAAACGTTATAAGGGGACTAAGATCTTTACAAGAGGAGGGTCTGCAAGTGTAATTTGGGTCATATAATTTTATATTATGTATATTTAAGTATGTGTGTGTCCGTTTATTATGTTTGTATGAATATATGTGTGTAAATGTATATATAGCTGCATGTATAAATATTTGTTTATGTATTAGTGTATATAGGTAATGTTTTGGAGTGAGTTTGTATAGTGTGATAATTACATATTTTCGTAGTATTAGTATATTGGGTATTAAATTGTATTTAACAAACATATTATTCTTCCTACAAGTAAAGGAAAAAGTAAAAAATATATGGATACTGTATACCGTTAGATCCAATCTCGACGTGATCTCTAGTCATTTAAGTTGCAAAAGGTTGTTAACTTGTGTTTCACTGTATATCATAATAGTAGGCGAATCTTCACTCTTTCTAAGGTATACTTTCCCGTAGGCTGTCCAGCAAAACTTGTATTTTTTTACTTTTGCCAAGTCTCTTGCAAGAAAGTGTAGACGAGCGCCTTTCGTGGTTAGCTGCTCGGAAACATAAATAGGGGTGTATTCATCTTTTTTAAATCCAAGGTGCTTTGCACAGAGCTTTTCTTTATGCTTGATGTTAAATATTTTAGTCATCTTCAAAAACTCCGTTTTTAGGATAGTTGACGTCATTTCAACTATAATAGGACTTCTCTCTGTATTTCCTCGTTTAGTATGTACTCTAAAAATATCTGTAATGTGATTTTTATCAACTTTACAGTCGACAGCTAATTATCAGTTGACTCCTTGCCAACTGATATTACAAACGAAGAAATAGATTACTTACATAAAATCACAGATTACAGAACTTCCTAGCACAGACGTTGAAGACGTGTCCATTACACATAAAATGTTATTCACCATGGTGGATAGCAAGGTGTGTAATGCCGTAACGCACACCCCTATCACATACCTAAATCAAATTTTGGGAAAACGAATGATGGGAAACGAGTAGACGAGTTTTCGAGGAATACGAATTATCGGCGAATATAACCAGGGTTGAAAAAAACTTAATTTAATGTCTAAAAGAAAAAAGTGAAAGTGATGAAAGTGATGAAAAAGTGATTTTAGATGCACTGTGTAGCGGATTTGAAATAAATAATTAATAATTTGAAAAACCTCTATATGGGTTTTATTCTATGTCTCCTACAATGCACAAGGTACTTTGTCATGAAAGCGAAGTCACAAAAGAATCTATTCTTTCAATAGGTCAACTCTCCGAAGAAGCTACAGAAGCTCTCGATAAACATCATTTAGGATTACTTACATAAGGAAGTTTTCACGCGTTACTTGCAATATTGATGTCCTGAATCGGCTTCTTTTAACATCTGACCCCTTAATAACGGGCATGAGATGCAACTCTAACAAAAAAGAACGCCCTTGAATACTGATGAATTAAATTTACAGTCAGAAAGTAATATAACAAATATCAATATTTTTGGAGACAGTGATAGTGACAAATAAATGCTTAAATATCTAAATATATGTCTTTATTTTAATATTTTAGTGTCCAATTTCAATAAAACGCATATTATGTAGTAACTCTAGCTGTTAACGGTATAAAATATTTTTGGCCAGGTTTTTGGGTTAAATACCACACTGTGCGTCGTACCTAGTTAAGTCTAGTATAATCTTAACATTGCGGAACGGAAATAAACCAGTTGTTTATATTGACCTTACGTTTCAATCGTACCGGCTTCAATCTGGCGTTCAACGTAAAGGCCCGGAAGCTGGCTAGCCCAAAATAAGGATTACGAAGGAAAATAAAGGCGGAACCGGGAACTACCATGAATTTGTCAACTGAGCAATTCGAGAAGTTACTGTCAGTGATGAGTAACCAACAGCGACGAGGCTCTTTCGCCACTTGCAAGATGACTTTTGATGGTGCAAGAGACACTGAATCGGTAGAAACTTTTCTTACTGCGGCTACAGTATTCAAGTCCGTAGAACAGATCTCCGACGAAGATGCCATCATGAGCATCCCCTTAATTTTGAAGGAAGAGGCAGCCACGTGGTGGAATGGGATAAAGGGCCAGGTGAAAACGTGGAGTGACTTTCAGTCGAAAGTTCGCCACGCATTTGCTCCGAAAAGACCTGCCTACCAGCTGTACCAGAACATCGTGAACGTTAAACAAGGTGAGGATGAATTAACTGAAGTATTCGTGGCCAAAAAGAGGGCTCTTATTGCACAATTGCCAGAATCACATACAGAGACCCAAGAGATCGATATGATCTACGGGCAATTGCGGTATAAGATAAGGGTGAAAATAGCACGCGAGACTGTCAATACCTTTGACGCCCTAGTGAAGGCAGCCAGAGGAGTGGAAGAGCTCCTGGTTGAAAGGGAAATGCCAGAGGAAAAGACAGAGAAGGGAAAAGAGACAGACAAGATGTCATTTAAGAAGAAGCGTTGCACGTACTGTCGATTGCCTGGGCATTCGATTGAGACATGTCGGAAGAAGGAGAAGAAGGAGCTCGCTTCTGGTACTTCTGCCGCGAAACTTGCGCTGACAAATGCCGCTATAGGTACCCAAGCGCCATCACCTTCTATGCCAACGTTTGCATGTTACGGATGTGGTGCACCAGGAGTGGTCCGTTCTAAATACACAACCTGCGCCAAGGCTGTGCCAAAGACGACAAAGGCTGAAGTAAGTTTTTGTGCCTTTAACACCCAAGCTGATGTACGTCCTAGGCCGGTTATTGGTATTGCCATAGGTAAAATAACCGGTAGCGCCTACGTAGATACTTGCGCAAAAACAAGCGTTGCATCATACTCGCTGTACAAATGCTTAAGAAGACTTGGATTTGCATTCCAGACACAACAGCTTGTGGTGAAACTGGCTGATGGCACGAAGATGACGAGAGAAGTCTTGACCGTAGAAGCACCCGTCAGTATCTGTTTCCGTGTTGTGCAGACTTCCTTTATCGTGTTCCCGGAAGCTCGAGAATCTCGCACACTGTTGGGCGTCGGCTTTATTCAGGACGCTAAGATGGTACTGAACGTTCCGCAGAAAACGTGGCATTTCGAGGATCCTCAGCATCTTTGTCTTGGAGGTCGAAGATATCATTAGGGTTAATGATATCTTTGACCTCCAAGATGAAGATGCTGAGGAGTTATCAACGGCTAAGATAGAGGCTACGCCCGTCTATTTTAATCCTCAGTTACGGTTTGTGCTTCAAGATGTCAAGCTGCCTGAATTTATTTCCCCCCTGTCAATAACTCCACGAGACGAAGGCGCGTTGGAACCGACGCTGCCACAATCCAGTGCATGCACTTCAGCAACTGGCAGTCCAATATCCAACGGAGAACCAGCACTCCCGGAAACGAGTGCCTGCACCACAAATCCGATGCCATATCGCGTAGTGCCAATTAAGCTGACTCCAAGGAAGCGATCCCGTCCATTATTCGATGGGTATTCTCCAAGCTTCGTGGACTATATGGTCCGTGATGCCCAGATGCAGCTTCACGATGCTCCGTGTGATCTATCTCCACACTCCAAGGCGCTCTTCCCTAGCGACCAAAGTAATGGTAGCAACGATGTTGAAATTGGATCTCTGGAAGTGGAAAAGGTCTCATCGGACACGCGAGTCGCCACTCAAAGGTCACAACAGGAGCAAGCTTATCAAGAACTCAAAATACGACTTACATCCACCCCTGTGCTACGACAAGCCTACGAGTCGAGATGTTATACGGAACGGAAATAAACCAGTTGTTTATATCGTCGATTTGGTGGTGAAGAGAGCCAAGCCACAATTTTGTTCAAAGTGAGTTAAGTGTACATTTAGAATCAAAACAATGTGATTTTTACGGTGGTGAATAGAGCTAACTGTCTGTAGTTTAGTTACAAAAATAATAAAAAAGGTGAAAAGATGTTAACAGAACTTCTATACATTACTTTATGAAACAAAAAGGAATACAATCCGCATAGCTCAGTTAAGTTCATGAAATATATCAGTGGTTGTAATCAATAGTGAAGAAAGTCAAGCCGCATAGATCATTAGTTTTTGAACGAACTCTGCATTTAAAAGCGCCATTTTGTATGGCTTGACATCTGTCATGATCTGTCAGACAGACCTCGTTTTCGCGCGTTGTATGTGCTATGAACTTGGGATTTTAGTGTTTTGTGTTGTCTATTTTGCTTGTAAAGTTTCTTGGATTTGTATTAATGTATTGAATAAAAGACGAGACGGCAAAATGTCCAACTACAATAATTATCGCTCAAAGTTAATATTGAACATGGTAAACAATTCCAAAAACTCAAGTGATAGTGGTCAAGTATGCGATCAAGACGCCACACCTGACTCAACTTTGTGCCTCCAGCTCACTCAGTGCCAACCCCTGTCTACATGGATCTGGATGTCACAATTGGTGAGTTATGTAGACCTTTATGGTTACAAAATGGTTTACCCTAATGGGCGCTATGGCGCTCATTAGGGGAGGCCTATGTCCAGCAGTGGACTATGATAGTTTGATGATGATGATGTAGACCTTTACATAGTAAGTACTTATAAATACCTTTCTAGTAGCTACTTACATTACATCCTTATTTTTCAAAACATACCATTCTTATTCACTTAGTTGTTTTATAATTTCAAGGTAAATCACAAATACTTAATTCAAGAATATTATTTTCAATGCACCACCTCGTTCCGGCTAGTATCTTCATGCCATCAAAAAATTAAATATATAGTTAGGTACTTAATTAATTTTTTAATTTAATTAGTAACATATTGTTTTTTTCTGTTTTTAGAAAGTGAAGCAGCTACTTATAAATGTCCTGATACAAATAAGTTAAGTGACCATGTTCAAGGATGTGATCAAGACGCCACACATGACTCAAATTTGTACCTGCAACTCGGTCAGTGCCAAGACCCTGACATTGAAAGCCCTGTCATGGAACTGGATGTAATTACTACTGGTGAGATTATAACCTATACTCTCTTTGAGTGATTATACAGTTATTATTTAGTTATGAAAATTAATTTTGGAAAGAGCAGTTTGGACCCAGCTTATTATGGACCACCCCCAATCTCGTGGGTATTGTATTAGGTGATTAAGGGAATAAAGATTTCTTGTGTAGCGTTCTTGTGGGCGAAAAGCTAAATATTTATCTCCACTTTACATGTCATTCCATTCTGAAACTTAAAAGCTAAATAATGAGCATTGCTATAACTTCATTCTCAAACATTGAGTTGGTTGTTGTATCAATGTTTCTGACAAGGGATTGTCATGAGTTTATGTATGTATGAATGTAATTTCGTAAATAAATACTTCGTTAATTATTTGATGTTATTTTGTTCTAGCTTCAAAGCAGATTGATGTGGATTCAGTTGATCCAGAAACAAAAAGCTCAAACAGAGGTAATAATACTCCAGCTGACTCTTTTGTAGATCCTGAACAAATATTATCAGACTCTGACCCTTTCGCTCAATCAGATTGTTCAGACCGTGATCCATGCTATATACCAGAATCAGAAACTTCACACTACAGTGATAGTGAACCTGAAATAGTACAAAGAGAACCTGAGTATTTAATAAATAGTACCCAAGACCTTCCAGAGGTTGAAAATAGTAATAGTGAAACAGTGGAAAACATAAATATCCAAGAAAACAACAATGGAAAGACATAAATTATTTAATAGACGCCAGACGAAACTATAGACGAATACGTCACAGATTTAAAAAATACCTGTAAACAATGTCAATTTGAAAAAATGGAAGACGACATCCTTAAAGATATTTTCAGTTGGAATCTTAATCCAAAAAATCACTACATAAAAGAAAGAATACTAACACAGAAACCAGACACACTACAAAAAACTGTGGTATTAGCCAAACAAATGGAGATGACCAGACAACAAGCGAAAACATTAGAAGAGACTTAATTTATTGGAAACGTTCAATCAAGAAACTTCAAACCAAGACGACATACACCAACAAGAAGACAGAGTCAGCAGATAAGCATCAAGAGTCAAGATGGTAAACAGACGTCCAACTCAAGAACAGCAAGCAGTATCGTCAAGCTCATCTCAAAGACCTTGTAGCCGTTGTCTGCAAATACACCGCTTTCGTTGTCCTGCCAAAGGTATAAAATGTAAAAACTGTAACAAATATAATCATTTTGCTGTTGCCTGTCACAACAAACAAATAAATTTAGTAGAAAGTCAACAAAATGATACAGTTAGTACTAATAATGTGTTTTTAAGAACAATAAATGTCAATAATATTAATCAAGAGTTGTGGACAGCTAATTTATATATTAATTATTACCCTATTTCTTTTTTAATTGATACAGGAGCTGACACAAACATTTTGTCATATAATACATTTAACAAACTAGGATTGTCTCATAACATAATTACCAAAAGTCAACATAAACTGTCAACATACAGTGGTGAGACTATACCAACTGTAGGCCAATGTCATTTACAAGTATGTCACAATAATAATAGTTATAATGTTACTTTTCATATTGTAGACATTAGTAGTCAAAACAGAAATATTCTAGGCAGAGATACATGTAAGAGTCTAAATCTTATTAAAAGAATGTATAATGTAGATGTCATTCCCCATAATCCATGTGAAAATATAATTTCTTCTAACAAAGATTTATTCCAGGGATTAGGTTGCTTAAAAAACTTTCAGTGTGATTTAAAGCTCAAGCCAGATGTTAAACCGTCAATAGATGCATGCCGTAGAGTACCTTTTCAACTTCAGAAGCATCAAGCACTTGAAGAAGGAACTCGAGGACTTAGAGAAAAGTGGAGTCATATGTCAAGTCAATGAACCAACAGAATGGGTGAGTTTATTAGTCATAACCAATAAAAAGAACGGTTCCTTACGACTTTGTATTGATCCTCGAAAACTTAATCAGGCAATTCTACGATCACATAGACGCTGTTAGCCGCAGATGGCCATTCCAGCTTCACCGGACAATAGGAGGCGAGCGCTTAAAGCACACTAGCCTTAACGGCAGAAGTAGCGACGAGCTCAAGGACACCTCAGGGAGGCACGGCCTCGGCTTGGGCTGTCGCTTGAGAGAGGGCTGAGATTACCACCGGTTCACAACGCGCCCCCGCTGAGAAGAACCAGCAATAAACTCAGTGGGGTGATGCACGTCGTTGAGGTCGCATGCGTACGACCCTTCGGCCTCGCCGGCGAGACCTTCCTTATGTTGTTTACTTGCATAGTTATAGTCTATATTTAAGCAATAAGAGCGGTGTAGTTGTATAGTATGTAACCGCTACGGAGGTGTTCACGGAAGACCAGTGTCGTGTTGCCGAGGTGTCACGACAAAATGCTGAGTGGACACCTTTTTAACGACTGATTGTTTGTTCAGGACGACCACAAGACGACGTTTACGAAAGGACAAAATAGTGTTTGTGTTACAGAGTGTTGTGTTTTATAGTAATATATAGTTAAGTTTTATAACTCTGCGATAGTTAAGAGCCTAGATTTAATTTCCTAATAAATTATAATATAGTTTTGTGTATAAGCTCACTATCCCGAGGAGGGTGAGCTGACTAGGCTATCTATAAGTGATAGATAGCCTAGTCTAGGTCTCATAGTACTTGCTATTCGTAATTAGCGTAGGGTAATAGTATGATAGAAGTACCCACATGCCCTAGATGTGTTAAGCACATATATGAACGGCAAATAGCTATTTGCAGCTAGGTCCCAAATCTAGGAACCAACTCAGGACCTAGATCTGGGTCCACCTTGGTGGGTCTAAGTGCCTAAACAGCACTGCTGTACATATTTCCGTAGTTACAGGCAAATGTTCTATCGCATATCATGTTTTCTAGGGTTTTTGCTATGACCTAGGCCCCTAGGTGGTCTAGATCATAGGTATACAGATAGTACACATCGCAGGCTACCACCTATCGGTACTATTTGTGGGCATGTGGATACTACGGGCAAGGCGCAGGCGAAGCGACAAGCGGCCAAAGCATAGTCGTCGCGCCCCTACTTACAGTATTTATCGGCCTGTAGTTCCCTAACAGAAATAGATAGATAAACCCTATGTACACCGTTAGAAAGCTGCTTACACGCACTTTCTAACGGTATAGGTATCATGTATGTGTTTAGAATAGCCTAAGTAGAATAAGCGAAAATGTACAGTTTTTATAATAAAAATAAAACCTTAGTGGCTGCCTCGGTGGGGATCTCGTTACGGTAAAGTTCCCTGCAAGGATAGTAAATGCGCATTCGGCGCCACTGTCGGTGAACAAGCAAGCGGTCGACGCGGGAACTAAAAGCAAGATATAAATAGAAGAAAAGAATATTCAGTACGAAGAGCGCCACCGTCGGAGCCACTATCAAGCTTGCTATCGAATTGGGACTTCTTATTTCACGGACACCTTGTAACCAACCTACATTGTAACCAACAGCGTCAACACTCTTCGGCGGGTTCATACCGTACCAGCGATAGCTACTAGGAGTGGGTAATATCGCTATTTATGAATATCAAATCGAAACTATATATGGATATTTGATATCGGATATCGAAACACTATATTTTGTGAAACTATATATTGATGGATACTGACAGATTCTATATCTTTGCGATATCAAAGAAAATCGTCATACCTAATAAGATTTTAGTTGTATTGACTAGTGAGATAGTATGAAATCAATAAACCGCCCTTCATGCTTTTACCAGGCTTAGAACTGGCTGCATTATGATCGTTTTGTAACAAATTATTTTACGACATACCTACTTAGCATGATTTATTGAAGTAAGTACTATTTATAAATATTAGATACCTGTACATACTTAAATTGAAGTAGTCGTTATGTATCTATAATTTTATACTATTAACAAAATTAGCATATAGTACATACTATGTATGTAATGTAAACAATACATAATATTAATACCCAAATTCTTTTTTCGCACTCTATTTCAAGGCCAAAGTTCAAAATATCTTTGCATAATGTATCCCTATTTACTTTAATGTAAAGTCGAAAGTTGAAATTTTACAATTTCACTAAAGTACAAAAAAAACTACACACATCAAAAGTGTCTAGGGATCAACATATATTTTTGCAATAACTTTTCTCCTGATTGATATTAATTAAAATTTTCTTTAAGGATTCATCAAATAAAGTGTTTTCGTTTGTCACAGTAACGATAAACCAAGTCACCTTTGCATTAATAAAGAAATTTGCCATTTTCCTAATAAAGGGATTTTTGACATTTGAACCACTAACACAAAAGTTCGAAAAAAAGACTGAAATAACAGTTTTCTTTAAAATTTTATTGGGTAACTTAAACAATTAATAATCCGTGTTTCTACCGCGAATACTAACAACACAAGAACATCGGTTTGGCATATTCAAAATGAGTTCATCCAAATCACGCTGTGGAATGGCCGCCCATGTTCGTTGCAACAACAAAAAAAGGTCTTCTTGCGACTGGATACCCTCCATATTCGGCAGAGCTCTTCTCTGTAGCATATCCCATGCATGCTCAATCGGGTTCAAGTCTGGCGACTGAGCAGGCCAGGGCAGGACATTGATGTTAGCTGCGGCGAGAGTCTGTCTTACAACTCTTGCGGTGTGCGGTCGTGCATTATCATGCATTAACTGAAATAAGGGACCGATTTGCACTTGTAGAGGAACGATGACGTCTGATACAATCGTCTCAGCATAAATTTGAGCGTTGAGGTTGCCTCTGATCCAAATCAACTCAGTTCTTCCGCCGATCCAAATACCCGCCCATACCATGATGGTTCCACCACTATAAGGATGGACTTCCTGGCAGGATTTTAATCGCTGTTGGCGTCCAGGGGTTCTCCAGTGTCGTATACGTCTTGTATCCGGTCTCATACCAAAACGAGACTCATCAGAAAAGCACACGAAACGCCATTGTTCTTCTGCCCAATTTCTGTGTTCAAGAGCCCATTGATATCGAATCCTACGATTGTGCATTGCTATAGGTGGTACCCGTAGCGGTCTTCGGGAATGAAGGTTCACTTCATGCAAGCGGTTTCTGACTGTTTGGTCGCTAATTAAGTTCCCTGAAGAGTGATGAAGCCTCACGGCTAACATCATGGCAGTTATTGTTGGAGCTCTTCGAGTTAAGATTTGAATATATCGGTCTTGTCTCCGTGTGGTGCAGCGATACCGTCCTCCATGGCGCTCAGCCACGGTACCAGTGCTTCGGTAACGTGTCCAAAGTCGACTGATAACACTCTGACTTGTATTCAGAGCTAAAGCCACAGTACGTTGCCGGGAACCAGCTTCTATCATTCCCACGGCTCTGAGCATTTCTTCCCTGCTTAAATGACGTCGCCGCTCCATAATAACGTTGGTTTTAATCAGTAGTAGGGAAACAGTAGCACTAATAATGTCTTCAATGCGTTGTATGTTTTTATAGGGAAAATATTGACAGCTGATTTTCATCTTTTACTCGAATTTGATTCACAGTTCCTGATTCAAATTATGAAATGCACCAAAAAGGATCCATATAAATTTATAAAATCATAAATTTATTACAAAGCCACATCTCAATCTCAAGAAATCCGCTTAAAAATGCTTGATCCCTAGACACTTTTGATGTGTGTATTTCAATAATCATAATCTTTACGCGTTGGGCATTAAGGTTTGGAATCGTAGTACTAGTAACCGTCCGATAATATAGCTATTTCAGTTTACTCGCGCACTCACTCACACTCATCGGTATCGGTATCGTGTTCGTATCCAATGATATTTTGCTTTAACATTTGTTCGTGTCTATTCGGATCGATTCGTTCCGCGATTCGTTCGATATTTGACAATATAGTGTTTCGTCAAATATATAGTTTTAGCCCAAGCCGATATCGGATTTATGATATTGAAACAATATATAGTTTCAATAACTATATACGTTTTGTATCGCCCACTCCTAATAGCTACAGACACACAGGACGTCAGTGGCTCGTGCATTCGGGTCCGCCCGTCCTGCACATTGTTTTTATTTTAAGTGTACCAATTGTTCTTTGTGTTTACGTCGTTAAATAAATTTATTTCTATTCTATTCTATAAAAAAATATTCTAACACCGACAATGTGTATTCGCGATGCGAAACAGGGGCTAGGGCAGGGCTTATTATATTACTTAGGTACATGTGGACTTATCAAAGCGATATCTTAATTTAAATATGAAGAATTTAAATTAAGATATCGCTCCACCACCAGTAGCGCTAACGAATAGATAAACTATCGATAAAAGCACCTCAGAATTACCACTATATTACGTGACCGTAGCCATATTTACAATCCTGTCAGATGTTGAGCGCCATTGTCACAGTCGCGGCGCAGTAACCAGTTCGAACGTGTTTCACGCCTTCAAAAGTTTATTTTACAGATAGTTTTCTCCTGTTTTATGGTAAGTTATTTATAATTGTTTCTATAAAAATCGATGAACTATGCCAGGTGGTCGATTCTCGCTTACTTCGAATCGACTTCGATTTCGAATCTGCAATTCGAAGCCTATCTCTACTAAGAAATCTCGTAACTCGAAGTGATTTTCTCGAGTCTTGTATTCTGGGCAACAATCGAAGTAAACTTCGACATAATCTCTAATCCAAGGAGGAAAATGTTGCTATTATGACAGATAAACGTCCCGCGAGTCATTCCGTTCAAGAAGTTGATACGGTTTTTTTACCGGATGGGATGTTTTTAGTAGAAAAACATATCTTTAAAGTTGTTCACGTCTATAAAACGGTAGAACAACATTTTGTACGATTTTTAACATAATTTATCACAAGTAAATGAGTACTAAATACACAAAGCTGTGTGTTCTTACCATAGATTTTTATAAATCTAATCTCTCTGTAGTTGTATGATCCTAGTATCTTTGCCTGTCTATGTTTATGTATTTATGTTTACGAATATGTTTTAGTATGCCCGAAAGATTATTTATAAAAAGAGAAGTTTTATTATTGTTGTCTATTTTTAAAGGCGTTTATGTGATGGATGTTTAGGTAATACTCTATCTTGTCGGCATAATAATTGGCTGTCGATCGTAGTATATCGTAATTAATAGTCTGTGTTGTTGATTTTTTGTTTGGTAATGAATTAAGTTATAATAAAGTGCGAGGTCTTCGTAAAGTATAGTTATACTTTGATAAACTATCCAAAAATGTTATTTTGAATAAAATAATCTAGGAATATGGTACTCATCTTAAAATTATAATCATTAAGGTTTGACATTTGTTGTGTGCGCATGTCGAGAATACAATTACGTGATTTTTAGTCGCCAATAGTTCGAATTCGAATATTTTTTCGAATTCGTGATTGATTCGAAAGTGCGAGAATCGCCTCCCAGTGCCTAGTGATTTCGATTAACTGTATTGCAATCATTAGTTGTTTAATGGAATTATAATTTTTTATTTGTTGTTGTTTACATTTGGACGTAGAGTTTCTGTTGATTAACATTTGTTATTTTGCTTAGGTGATATGCCGCGAAACTACTAAAGAAAATCTAATCGGCAGTCTTGGAGCCAAGAATCCATGAGTAAGGCTAATGAAGCATGGAAGCAAAAAAAATGGGATGGCAATTGGCCGCAAAAACTTTTGGTGTTCCTCAGGCGACGCTTAGAAGACATGCACTCGATATGAACAAAACCTTGAATTCCTTCTCTAAAGGATTAAGAAGATTCAAGCAAACATTTACAACTGAACTTGAGCAGGAGTTAGTTGAACATAAAAAGTTTTTACAAACACGACTTTTTGGTTTGACGCGTACATCACTCCAAGAGCTTGCCTTTGAACTAGCTGAAAAAATGGTTTCGATCATCCTTTCAACAAGGACAAGAAACGTGCTGTGCAAGAATGGGTCGAAGGTTTCCTGAGAACAAATAAGGACATTTCTCTGCGCGCTCCAGATCCAACTTCTGCTGCAAGAGCACAAGCGTTTAATAAACCACAGGTAACTAGGTTTTTCCGTATTTATGAAGAATTTTTGAGGTCTCATAGTTCGGGGCCTCACCGAATATTTAATATGGATGAAACCGGGCTCACTACAGTCCAGAAACCACTAAAAATTCTGGCTACCAAAGGCTGGAAACAAGTCGGTGCTGAGAGAGGTTGGAATGTGACAGTAGTGTGCTGTACAAATGCCATCGGTTCATTTATTCCGCCTAGGAAGAACATTAAAAACGAACTAGTTGATGAAGCTCCCACCGGCAACTAGTACAATAATCAGGATGGATGAACAAACAGGTGTTTGTAAAATGGTTAAAACATTTTCAGGCACATACGAAATCTAGTAAAGGCGATCCGGTTCTACTACATTTGTGATGGTCACTCAAGTCATAAAAGCATTGAATGTTTGAGTTATGCCAAAGAAAATGGTATATATATGTTTTGTTTACCGCCACATTGCACCCATAGAACGAACCCTTGGATGTTTGTATCCATGGACCACTAAAAACGTATTTCAATCAAGAAATTTCTAAGTGGCTAAAAAATCATCCAGGGCGCGTTGTTACCCATTTACAAATCGGGTGTTTGTTTAATGAATCGTATGGAAAAGCCAACGCCAGCAGCCAGCCAGCGACTGTTCAGAATGCAAGTAATGGCTTTAAAAAGACAGGCATCTGGCCAGTTAATCCTAATATTTTTCCAGACTACATGTTTGAACCGGCAGAGACCACAAATATTTCGTTGAATCAGGAGGATATTGCAGGTAGTACACCTGAACCCATATTGGATATCCGGTATAATTTTATTTTCCTCTACAAAATGGTCAAGACGAAGCTTAATCATATTTTCAAAATTTTTTCCTACAACAAGAAGAGAGAGAAATTGTACGATAAGAGTCTACATAATTGTAGAATAAAATAGTTATTAGGTAGGTACTGACGAGGGACGCCCCGCTGGGCCGAGAAATTCAGGTTTGTACCTGTCGGTGCCATCGCTGCCGCGCCACCTCCCTCGCCGATTCCCCGCAGGAAGTGTGCGCGCTTGTTTTAAAAACAATGTTGTTACTTTGGTACTGATTACGTCATCGCCGGGCGCAGTCGCGTGCCCTGGACTTTGTTATTCGATATCAGTATAATTAATATTTCATAATTCGTGATAGTATCATTGTGTATGTGTGTTGCCTTGTGAAAATATCCGTATTTGGAAATGAACCCCAAGCCCTGAATCTTACATCGTGGTCCTCGTAGAGCCGAATAGGAAAATGGAGGGATATGTGACGAGGAGCAGAGCACCGAGCAGGGCGTTGCGTCTGCGCGCGGAATACGAAGCGGAAAGAAAAATGGTACTATTAAAGAAAGGTTTAATTCAGAAGAAGCTGGCGTTGAAAATCGCCGAAATCGAAGAACAAAATGACGATATGCATGTTGTCTTATGCATAATATTCAACTGGCAAACTACATACAACTACTTCCATAATGCATTATTTCTTTCAGGTTTTTAAAACATATATAATATACCAAACATTCTAGGTGCAGTAGACGGTACTCACATAGCAATAGCTAAACCACCACTAGATCACCCTACTGCACCTGGAAACCTTTTTTATAATAGAAAAGGTTTCTACAGCATCAATTGTCAGATTGTGGGTGTACTTAATTTATTGAATTATTTGTTCCATATCACCTACAAAATAAGTATTTTTCTGTTCTATACCTAATATAAGTAGCCTACCTTAGGTATTTTATAAAACGATAGGTTGGTATTGTTTTAGGTGTGCAGTGCAAGAGGGAAGATTAACCCAAATGTTCCTGGGTCCACACATGATGCAGCCATTTGGAGGGCATCTCAAGTACATCAATTTTTAAGAAATGAGTTTGTTCGTGGAGAGCGAGACCAATGGCTTTTGGGTAACATATTAATTTATTTCATAATGAGCATATAATGAGCGTTCAGGGAATCCCGTCAGGAACGAAGCTCCTTTCTAGATCCCACACACACACACCTCCGTGGTGGAGGTATATTATTTACTTTTAACTACATGGTACCGGTAGGCAGGCGGGGGCATACCTTGGGGGGCAGGTACCTTGCATGTACCATAACGCATGTAGATCCTACCGCAGATAAACTAGTGTATGAAACTGCACATAATTAGGTATTAATACCCTCGTATAACGCACACTCAATAACCCCTATTATGCAGTAGTTTCATAAACTACTATTTATTCATGAGGCACAAATAGGTTTAGAATAATAATAATAACGTTCATTTTCATTAACAGGTATCAGAACATCAGAAAAAAACTAAAATGAGTGCCATTGTAGGGCAACAATCGTAGTAGAAATGTGCAATGGCCGGCTGAAGAATAAATTCAGATGCTTGCATCGTCATCGCTGCCTGCACTATCAGCTAGATAAAGCAGCTAAGATTATATTATGCTGTTGCACATTGTACAATATGTTTATTGATACTGTGTCTGCTGCTCATAATCAAAAGTCCATTGTTACAATTGACCTGACGTCTGGAGATTATGTTCCAGTAAGTAAATCGAAGGGACTGATTAAGTGTAGCAACAAAAAATTAAAGAAATATATTAAAATAAATAAATACATTAAAAAGACTCAAAAAATTTCCAAAAAACATATTTTTTTTAATGTTAAGTCAAATCGAGAAAGACTAATTTTAATTGATAAGTTAGACATGTATGTATCTAGGTTAGATAAGTGCACATCAAACTATAAAAGTGATACCCAGAACTTGCAAGATACTATTATAAACCTTAATGAAAAATTAAAATTAATTTCTGAAAAATATGCAAGTTCTGAAATAGTCATGAGGGAGTATACGCTAGCCATGAATGAGCTAATAAAAAGTAGTGAATCGAAAAATACATATATCAACCAACACTCAACAAACTCTTCATCACCTGGCTTGTAGTCCCAAATCTGAAAAACATAGTAACTCTTTAATGCAGCCTTCCCTTAATGTTGTTAGTGAATTAAAATCAAAGATACAACCCTGTGTTAATAGTGAGACATCAAACTCCACAAAAATTGTAATATTTAGTGATGAAATTGGCAAGGACATGGGCCACTTAATAACAAATATTTATGAAAAACATTCGGTAATTAATTATTGTATGCCTGGTATGACCTATTTTAATTTATTAGACAAAATATCTACTTTTAATTTTACCCAGGATACAATATTAATAATCTTGGTAGGAAATAAAGGAAATGTGTCCAAAAAGCAGCTATATAAGTATTATGAGATGATATCGAATATTGATATTAAAAAAAAAATTGTGATGTTCACATTTCCTTATAGTAAACATTTGCCATAGGAAGAAAACACCCATAGGTATAACTTAAATTTGACATGTAATGGTTCTGACATAGAAAATAAAATTAAGTTAATTGACATAAACAATTTTAATACTGGTAATGTTCATTTACATTTGACAAAAGATAAATAATATTTATCAAAATATAGTTAAAGACATCTGTCTTTTCTATCTAGCTATTTCGCTATCATATTATTTATACACATCAGCCAAGAATTTGGCTACACAAGTTGCTTCTATTGAGCAACATAATTATAATATACCTATTAATTCAACCAAGCAATTGGTTATCAATAATGACATTTCTGTTAATTTAAATTAGACAGTAAGACAACAGAGACAACCTCTGGCATAAATGATTTACCTAAAAAGTTAGATATTAATAAGGATATAAGTTCATATAATAATAGTAATATAAAGGAGTTGTTCCAGAAATGTATGGAGCCTGGGCTAGCACCATGTACACTATATGAATATATAACTATGCAATATAGTAACTGTTTTGTAATGTTCTGTTTTTATAATATTGCTTCGTTTTCTTGTACATTTATGATATCTTGGTCAAGGAGAGCAACACAAAAGAGAATATAATACTACTGTAGCAACACCACACAATAATATGATGGAACGGAAATACGTAACTTAAATGAAATTTTGACAACAACTGACTGAGTGAACATCATAGCAATCCATTAATGTCCGTAAACTTAAATAATTACTAAAAACACCGAAAAATAATATGTACTCGCATAAACAATCTATTACGAAACGTCATACCTATAGCATAAACTGTCAAGTAGTAAACTAATGTCAAACGCAACTGTCATAGCTGCCCTAAAAATAGGGTGGACATACTAAATAACTCCATAAGTAATCATTTATGTACAATTGTACTCTGCTTCAAATTAATTTACAAGTATTTTTATGAAACTCTCCTATGTTTTTCCTATTTTTCCATGTAGTGAACATAGTGGTGGCCCAAAATGGAACATCTCCTTTGTATGACTATAAAATATCATGTCTCAACCTGGTACATCAAAATATACAAGGTATGTTAGGGATAAGAATCAGAGGTGTCTAAGCTCGGTGAACTTCACCAAACATGGTGGAAAAGGCTGCTGGACTGCCTTTCACGTTATGTCTCTGGGTGATGGAAATATGTACCTAATCACTAGCTACCTTAATGAGCATGAGCATCTTGTTACTGTAATATAGGTACCTACCTTATCTACAATGCTAAACCTCCTGAATGTTTATCCTACCCGGCTGTTTTTTACATAGTTAGGTACTAGAATAATCAATAAGTAATTTATGTTCTGTCTATTTCCAGATTTAAATCAAAACCTGTATTCAGTATACCTTTCTAACCTATAGAGGTTAATAATGGAGTTGCTTCTTAAGAAATGGAATATCCCACAGGATATAATTACAAATTTCAATGGTAGGTGAATATTTAGATAAACATTTTGTCAAGAAAAGGCCATGAAGTGAGTGCTCTACTGTACTAATAATATTACTATTCCAAAAAAAAAATTATAACTTGCAAAGTTATAAATTAAAACAGTGTCATAAATTCATTTAAATACAATTTTAATGTGTTAATGAACCCGCCCCTAAGACGACCCACTGACCAACTTTAGGCTGCTTAACAGCTGGTATATTATGATACATCAGCATCAGGGCTTGTTCGAATGTTATAAAATTTAGGTAATTCGTATTTTGTTTAAACTTGTCTAGTGATGATGGAAATTTTTGTTTTAGAAAATGATGTAACTGTGGATCAATTAAAGGAAATCAATGACAATATCCTGAAAGAACTGTGCCCAAAGATTGGACTAAAAAAAAATATGAGTATTTAGTAGCGACCAGCATAGTAAGTTTCCTACCTACCTATTGAATATTCTGTTTATAATGATAATATTATTTTCATTTCAATTACTTAAATGTTTTCAGACTAATACAGTAACAAATAGCAGCATCACTGCTCCTAATCTATTCACGCACAATGAGGACCTGGAAGGCTTACAAGATATCCTTAAAGGAGATATTTATGTCCGACCAAATTTCCCTGATTTTGACCTCAAGACGCTTCTAACAGTAACACCATGTGGCAAGAGCATATTAAATTATTACACTGCAAACAGTACCTTGACAAACAAGCACCGAAATCAACTCACTGATATAATTGTTAGACATCTCCTCACACGTGTCGTAAATTAGTAAGTACCTACCACATACTCATTCATTCATGTTCCCACTATAATTTCACGTGGTTCTTTGAGCACAAACTGGGGGATGCAATAAAAGCATTGGCCCTTCTCTTGATGGACCTTGTGGATGGAGAGGGCCTAAAGATCATTTAATGTGGCATTTTAGATAAACGGGAAGGCAGTATGTGTTCACTAGCTGATGATGATAATACTATGTTTTATGCTAGCTGACCTGCAATGCACGAAACTTCATTTTTGTATCATTCTTAGGATTTTTATTAGGATTCTTAGAAGTCCAACAAGGAACTGTTACATATCCCTAGCAACACATTTGCATATAATAATAAATGCTGTGCTTGCATCCTCCTTATACGTCATTGGCATTAGCGTCATTTTAATATTTTATTGTTAGAGTGATTTTGGCCTTTGTCGCGGACGGACTCATTTCTTGTTAACTGCTATTTTCTATTTCCTTTCAATTTCATCTTAAATAAAGTCAAAGTTATCGTCAGTGAAATAATTGTTTTTTTTAAAAAGAGCTCAAGGACCCACTCCGTAACAGTGGTGTCAGAAGTGGGATAGCCAGAAACGTCGTGCCGGCTATCTTTCGTAAAAACTTCCCTGAGCTTTGTGCCGCCGCGCCGCGTTCGTGTGTATATCACTCTCCCCAAGAAATCTTCACCACGAACACGTAAGATCTTTTCATACCGCTCGCGCTGTGCCGAGTCCTGCACAGCTGGTGTCAAGTCCTGACCTGAGTGGCCGACAAGGTGTGGTCACCATCGCTATCTCGTACCTGTTGACTCGTTCCTGTTGACTCGTTCCTGTTGGCTCGTTCCTGTTGGCTCGTTCCTGTCGTCTCCGGTTCCTGTACTTACCTGCTGGCACTAGTGCCTGCTGCGTAAGCCCGCTGAGTCGCTCTGGTTCATCGCCGCCTCTTGCTGGTTGGTGCTCTGCTGTACCGGCCCCTGCTGGTTGGTGCTGTTCGCGACAGTAAGCCTTACCCCGTGTAAGCCTGCCGAACACTCCGCTGCTGTCCAGCCTACAATGATAAAAAGTGTGCTCCTCTTACAGTAAGTGAAACTTATCTGTTATCCTTGTCATTGCCACACGTATTTTAATTCTTTATTTGTATTTTATTTTTGTACATTCGTGTCGATTTTCTGATTTTTAATAGCTAATCATCATGTCGAAAAGTGAAGGCAAGGAAGTAGTAAGTGAGCCGTCGCCTGTATGTTACAATATTGAAGTTTTAATGAAATTTATTAATTCATACGACGGAAGTCGCGAATTCCTCGCGGCTTTTCTCACAAATTGCACTGATGCGTTAAATCTCGCATCAGAAAGCCAAAAGAAATTACTATTAAAATATATTATATCAAAATTAGAAGGTAAAGCTCGAATAGCATGCTCTAATAAGATATTTGATAAGTTCGAATCCCTCAAATTATTCCTGCGGCAAAATTTTGGAGAAAGAAAACACTATAGTCATCTTTTCCACGAACTCCAGGCATGCAAACAACGGCCTAATGAGTCCGTATCACAATTTGGACTTCGCGTCGATAATTGTTTAACGGATATGCAAACCGAAATATATAACTCCGAACCTTATAAAAAGGACATATCCGGTCGCTTAGCAATGACGGAAGACCTAGCCCTGCATTCATTTATGTTCGGGTTACCTCCTGGTATCGGTAACATGGTGCGCTGCCGTAGTCCCAAAACCTTAAATGATGCTATTAATGTCGCGATTGAGGAGGAGAAAATTCAGAATTTTACACGCAGAAATTATACGCATCCGCCGCCTACGTCTCAGTCCCGTGATCCCAGGCCAAACCCATCACGAGACCAAACCCGGGATCCGAGAACCTATCCGAGAAATTCGCAACTAGTTTGTAGTTATTGCAAAAACCCCGGGCATCACATATCAAAGTGTCGCAAACGCCTATATAATAATTATAACAATTCCCATAGGTATAATATGCCGCTGAATCAAATAACTGCGGAATCGCCGCAAGTATTCCATGAAACAACCGACGATCGCGCTGGTAATTTAAACTAGCGGGCCGGGTATCGTCTTCGTGCCGGCGAGTACCTGTGAAAATAAAAGGCACAACTCCGCGTAATGCAACTTTTAATTCTAAATCCGATAGTAACTCTTGTACTAATTCGTATGCTAATAAATCGTGCGCTAAGACTTATGCGGAAGCGTGTTCAAGTTCTAAGTCGTATTCTAAGTCGTGTTCTAAGTCGTGTCCTACTATGTCGTCGAGTCCTAAATCATGTACTATGTCGTGGAATCCTAAGTCGTTTACTAAGTCGTGTCCTACTATGTCGTCGAGTTCCAAATCGTGTACTAAATCTTTACCTACTACATCGTTGAGTTCTAAGTCGTGTAATACTAAGTCTTGCCCTGAAGCGTCCTACGCCACTGCGTCTACAAGTTCGTGTGCTAAATCTTTAACAAATACCCATAATAATTCTAATGCTAAATCGTATAGTCAAAACGACTTTAATTTCTCTATAAATAAATCTTTGCTAAATCATAGTTCGGGTGACCAAAATCAAGTAAATCACGGAGACAAATCCCCTAAACATTCAATTCCTAGCAAAGTCTTAGACAAATTTGTAACAACCAAGGAATTTTTACCCACTGTCTATGACATATCTAATCATAAAAGTATCCAGTTACCTTTCATCGTCGTGAACACATCTCATACTTCGAGACCCGTTTTCCTATTAGTAGACTCTGGTAGTTGCATCTCTCTTATAAAAAAATCTAGTCTTCCAGCGCTACCAACTCTCGAAAACCATACGGTCATGTTCAAAGGAATTAGTGATATAGACTCCTATTCAGTCACCTTAGGCAGGTTTTTATTAAGCATTAAGTCTGAAGAGTGTGTCCCGTTATCCCCATTTTATTTCCACGTCGTCGAGGATGTCAATCTGCAATACGATGGCATCATAGGTTCCGATTTTCTAGAGCAAAATAAGAGCTTAATCAATTATCCGGATAACGTCCTACAAATTCGTGGTCACCCTACCGCTCGTTTTAAGTTACACACATCGCAGGTTTCCTATGTCGTGCCGCCGAGATCTGAAATGTTTATCGAATGCGATGTCTCCAACCCAGAATTACAAGAAGGTCTCATTTTAAGTAACCAATTAAAAGAATACCCCAATATTTATTTTTCTAAATGCTTGGTGAAGGTCAAGCCTAATAATAAAATAACTATATCGGTCCTAAATACATCCGAATCTGAAGTGACCTTAAGCGATTTAAAACTTACACTAGAACCGGTTGCAATGATCCTAGAAAAGAACACCTCACACACTTCTAACACAGATCAAACTGATGAGTCACGCTGCTATCAAATAAGGTTCGACGCAGATCGTGAAAACCGAGTCCAAAAGGCAATCCGCTGTGAACACCTTAACCAAGAGGAAGAGGCTTGTTTACGGCAGATATGCTCAGAATTTTATGACGTGTTCCATCTTGAGGGCGATAGTCTCACGTGCACAAGAACCCTTGAGCACGAGATTCGGACGACCTCCGATATTCCAATAGCCGTTAAGAGCTACCGGTTCCCTGAGTGTCATAAAGAGGAAGTCGATAGACAAATTAATGACATGCTAGAACAAAAAATAATTCGTCCCTCTGTTTCACCGTGGTCGGCACCTATCTGGGTGGTGCCAAAGAAACAAGATGCATCTGGCAAACCCAAGTGGCGCATCGTTATCGATTATAGGAAATTAAATCAAGTAACAATCGGTGACGCCTATCCAATTCCTAATATCGCAGAAATCTTAGATCAGTTAGGTCAAAGTAAGTACTTTTCGACGCTTGACCTTGCCTCCTCTTTCCATCAGGTCAAGGTCAAGGACACAGAGAAAACCGCTTTTAGCGTCCCGTCTGGTCACTATGAGTTCACCAGAATGCCCTTCGGTCTTCGCAATGCTCCTTCTACATTCCAGCGACTTATGAATATCGTCCTTAGTGGTCTCCAGGGTACTCACTGCTATACGTACCTCGATGACATCGTAGCCTTTAATCATGACCTCTTATCACACTGCGAAAACCTTCGTAACATCCTCCAAAGACTTCGTGATCATAATCTAAAAATACAGCCTGATAAGTGCGAGTTCTTCTGCCGGGAGGTACAGTACCTCGGCCACATTATCTCAGACAAAGGTGTAATGCCTGATCCTAAAAAGGTCCTATGCGTCAAAGAATTTCGAGTTCCTGAGTCCCCCCGTGACATAAAATCGTTCCTAGGTCTGGCTGGTTATTATCGCCGTTTCATTGAAAACTTTTCTTATATTACTAAACCGTTAACCAGTCTCCTTAAAAAAGACATCAAATTTCAATGGGGTTGCGAACAGCGTTCGACTTGCTTAAATCAAAAATAACGTCTGCCCCAATTCTTCAATATCCAGATTTTTCAAGACCTTTCGTATTAACCACCGACGCGTCAAACTATGCTGTGTCTGCAATTCTTTCTCAAGGCGAGGTCGGTAGTGATCTTCCAATATCTTTCGCGTCGAGAACCCTAAACAGTGCCGAAGGAAATTATTCCACTACAGAAAAAGAATGCTTGGCAATCGTCTTCGGTACCAAGGTCTTCAGGCCTTATTTATACGGTCATAAATTCAAAATCGTCACGGATCATAAGCCTTTACAATGGCTTTTCAATTGCAAGGATCCTAGTAGCAGATTGGTTAGGTGGAGGTTAACTTTAGAGGAATTCGATTACGAGATTGTTTATAAAAAAGGAAAATTAAATTGCAACGCAGACGCTCTATCTCGTAATCTCGTGCATGCTCTTGATGAGCCGCCCTTGTCACAACCGCGGCCCGTGAGCTTCGACGATGGTTCTTCCGAACAACCACCCATCACCTTTGATGATACGTCTCCCATGCCACCACCTATAGACTTCGAGGCTCCGCCATCAATTCCGTCAGCTGCGCCCATCGATGATCAACTCCAAACGCAACCCGCGATTCAATCACCTCCTACCCAACCCTTAGATCAATCACCTCTAGTTCAACCCTCAACTTCTGAAACCTACGAACAATTCCTAAGGTTATCTCGTCAATCCGATGTTCCATTCAACACTAACATCCAGGAATTTAACGAATCTCTTCTTAAGGCCAAATGTAAATTGATAGCATATCCTACCTCGATTGACCTGGATGACTCAGTTCCCTATTGTTCGGACATCATAGATATGTCCACGAGTACTCCAAATATCCGGGACGTCGAAAGAGAATTGTATTCATTCTACTCAACCGGTAATTCAAGTCATTTGTATACACATCTATTTATTCGTGTCCATTTCTATGACGAATTTACGTATAAAGATATTTTTAATGTTTTACGTGATTATCGTGATATGATAACTACGTGGTATAGCGAGGAAAAAGAATGCGCTATATCAGACTTCTCCGATCCTTATACTAGATTATCTTTTACCAAAATCTATAATATTGTTTCTTTTCTATTTCGTGATACTAACATTAAGGTTAACATCTATCATAATAATATCCTATATCCTACTCCCGACGAAGTTAAGAAAATACTCAGGGATCACCACGATTCCGCTGCAGCCGGTCATCCCGGTATCGCTCGTATGTTAGGGAGAATAAAAGAAACATATTGGTGGAAAACAATGCGTCAAGATGTTGAAAACTACGTTAAAAATTGTAAGTCGTGCTAAATAAACAAACCTTTACGGCAAACTAACCGCGCGCCTATGATAATTACGTCTACTGCAACAAGGCCTAATGAAAAGTTGTACATAGATCTAGTCGGGCCCCTGCCCGAAACTCACTATAATAAATTCAAATTTATTCTAACTCTACAAGACGACTTAACAAAATATTCTCAAGCGTATCCCATGCACACGTGTTCTGCCGAAGAAACAGCTCGTCTAATCGTTTGCTATATCTCTCATATAGGTATACCTAAAATGATCGTCACCGATCAAGGCACTAATTTCTGCTCGGAAGTTATTAAACAGTTAGAACGTTTGTTCGGTATCAAACACATCTTTGCATCTCCTTACCACCCTCAAACGTGTGGTGCGTTAGAAAGGAGTCATTCGACATTAAAAGAATATCTTAGATCGTATGTCTCAGATAACCAGCACACGTGGGACTTGTATCTCAGAACAGCTATCCTAGCTTATAATTCTAATGTACATTCAACCACCGGATACTCACCTTTAGAACTCCTATTCGGGTTTAAACCCTACATTCCTAAAAGCATCGATACCTTAGAGTCAAATACATACACTGATTACATTAGAGCCTTAAATCATCGACTCTATTATAGCCGCCAGAAGGCCTTAGAAAACATACAATCGTCTAAAGAACGATCGAAAAGATACTACGACGCACACTCTAAACCAGTCACTTATAATATCGGTGATATGGTATATGTTCGTTGTCATCATAAGCAAAACAAAGCGTTATCTCCAGTATGGAAAGGGCCGTACAAAATCGTAAAAATTACCGGCAACCATACTGTCACTCTATTAATAAATCGTAAACATGTGCGTCATCATTTCGATGAAATAAAGCTGGCTACAAACGCCCCTCAATAATAATTTAATTAATAATCATATTTAATAAGCTCGCGTAACCTACTATTTTACACGTTAATTATACTAAATTATATACTAAATCGTATACTAAGTCTTATACAAAATCTTATACAATGCCTTGTACTAAATCTTTAAGTTATACTCTTATATTTTACACTAATTACTATATCGTAAATTTAAGCTACTTATATAATAAACTACTTAGTAAATAAAGCTTAGTCTATCTTAGGTCTTTAAAACGTAGAATACTAGCCACTAAACATTCGTATCTCTTTCTATTTCAGACTTGCCCTAACATTATGCATGGCTCATCAGTTTATAACGCAAATAACGGATAGTTCGGGCCTGTACTTCGATAAACTATCTGACGTTAAGTTTACTAACGATTTTTGGAGTGTCGTGACATACATAGATATAAGTAATATTCAACCACATATGAGCCATGTAGAACAATTATTTGATAAAATAAACTCATTTTGTAGAGACTTTGAGTCTACAAAGGTGCAATTCGATTGTGTAAATTCTATTACGTCGCTCCAAAGTCTTCATGCCAATAATGTTAAAAAGTTCGCCGCTGTATCTTATCTCATAACTAACAACAAACCGAGTAGGTCAAAACGTGCGTTACTCGATCTTGGTGGATCTATCTTAAAAACATTCTTCGGTACACTGGATTCTGATGACGGTGTCAAATTCTCTGATGCAATTGACCAAGTACAGTCAGACGAAAAAGCATTAGCTCATCTCATGAAAGATAATATTCATGTTATTAAATCGACTATCTCTTCTTTTAATAACTCTGTACATAAAATTAACGAAAATGAAAATCGCTTAAATCATAACCTCGAGGTCATAAATTCGGCCTTCGAACAAATGATTAATTCTAATGATAAATTACAAATAAAGGCTAATTTAAATTCATTATCTACTGCTCTAGAAAGCATAATCGTTTCTATTTCTTTCGATATTGAAGATATTAATAATGCTATATTATTTAGCAAAATGAACATTCTGCACCCGACTGTACTTAGTCCGTATCAGTTATATGTTGAGTTAGAAAAACATGTAAATAATCTACCTAAACATTGCGAACTTCCTATCTCCTTATCCTTACAGAATATCCACGAAATTATCGATATATCTAAGTTAGTGTGCTATTTCCATAATAATAGGGTCGTAGTTATAATTAAGATTCCTCTTGTTTTGCCACAGATCTATAATCTGTACAATGTTGTTCCTATGCCAGTTCCGTACGATGTAGCGAAACCCGACACGTATGCGCTTATCGCACCTACTAAACCTTATGTGGCATTGACGAGTGATCAGATGTTTTATTCACTGTTCGAGGACTTAGACAAGTGCAAGGTAATAAGTGAAAAGTGCTATGTGTGTGAACTCGGTAACGTATATTCGACTCTCGTGAACCCAACGTGTGAAACTGTACTCATGACGGACATCGTAAATAAAGTGCCAAATTCATGTAACGTTAAACTTTTAAAAGGTCATATAGATATATTTTTTAAGTTGTCTAGAAATAAGTGGATATTCGTGCAATCTGAGCCTGGAAAATTACATGTATCTTGTTCTATTTCTAATCCTAATTATGATTTCGTTTTGCTCGGCTCAGGTATTTTATCTTTACCCAAAGGTTGCAAAGCCTTCTTTAAAACTTTACAATTTTATGCTAGTGAAACCTATGTATCTAATGTAACCGCCACTTCGTTGGCGAATTTTAATATTCTAGAGGACGATTGTTGTGAGAGAAATAAAATAAATAAATCATTGTCAAAACTTCCTTTTACCAAATTAAATAATGTGAATAACTTAGACTCATTATTACATGCGAGTATACATTTAGACTCTTTAGAAAAAGAATTAAATAATCTAGAAAGCCCCTCGCATTTCCAAAAATACAGTTTTCACTATTTATCGTTCAGTTATCTGCTTACAGTTATGTTTTTAATATTTTTGTTAATCAAATTTAGGAAATTATTGTGCAATAAGCCCCGATCGCAGTGTTGTATTCAGATCTTTAACCAGTGTGATAAGAAAGATGATAGTAATGTAGTCCAATCGATTCAGATCGGAACCATGGGTGTTAGCGAGGTCCAACAAGAGTTAGACCCGCCTAAACCTTTCAAAAGAAATCTCATGTTAGCAAACACCTTGTAATAACTATAATTTTTATATTTCTTAATTTTAATTTCAATTTAATGTCGATTTAAAATCTTTTACATTGCTATTTCCTACTAGATCGTAATTTACTATTTTTACTTTGTTTAAATATTTTGCGTTTTGCTATATCTTGGAAGAATTAAAATGTTAAGTTCAATTCTACTAATTCTATTTTATATACAATTTAATTTACAAATTCTTACTTTTAGTTAAAAAAAAAATTATCAATTGTTAATCCAAGACAAACGCCAAACTCTTAATAATTTTTCCAAATTCTTATTTTTCTTAATCACTATTTATCATCACTACATCTGTGATGATAAATCTTAAGGAGGGGGGTGTTACATATCCCTAGCAACACATTTGCATATAATAATAAATGCTGTGCTTGCATCCTCCTTATACGTCATTGGCATTAGCGTCATTTTAATATTTTATTGTTAGAGTGATTTTGGCCTTTGTCGCGGACGGACTCATTTCTTGTTAACTGCTATTTTCTATTTCCTTTCAATTTCATCTTAAATAAAGTCAAAGTTATCGTCAGTGAAATAATTGTTTTTTTTAAAAAGAGCTCAAGGACCCACTCCGTAACAGAACCCTTATAGTTAGATTTATTTTTACCTATTTCAGTAAAATAACATATGAAGAGTACAACATTTTGACCGCGAAAATAATAGCTTTATTTCCATGTGAAAACACTGGCACATATTTTGTGCCACCAATTAAAAAAAGACACTCCATATCCGGTAAACCTTCATTTGCTAAGGGCAAGCTGGTCGATAAAATTCGGAATACCCTGTATAAGTCTGGAGAAAAGAGAAAAAAATCAACATCAGAAGAGAATGTCATTCCTAATAAAACAAAAAAATATGAGGAGTTGAAAGGTTTTAAATGATTACTTGACCTACATAAATAGTAGCGGTCCGGGGGTTTTGGACTTAATGTCAAATTTCCATCTTTTCATACCATCTGAAACTCAAAATGTACATCAAGGAATGGATTATTTTATGCCTTTCGCTGATGTACCTGTCGGTGGCAAAGCTTGCCCATGAATCAACGCTGAATGTGCTCAAGCTGAAAAGAGCAAACATTCGGCGTATCTTTCCTGGGTTGAAGCTCGTGACCGCAAAGCTTCAGATATTAGCAATAAGAAGAGAGCCTTTAACCAAGCCGCTAAGTTCTACAAGAAGGCTCGTTTCGGCCACGTCAACCACCCAGATTCGTCTTACCCAGAGTCAACTAGATATTCCACTAATTGACGTCGAAATTCTACAGAGAATAAGATATAATATTCTAAGATATATTATAAGATATAATATTCTAAGATATAGATCTTAGAGACCTAAAAGACTGAAACATACATTAAAAACAAAAGAAGGCTAAGTTGGGCAGGCAGTCCAGGCGCTTCTGCGTAAAATGCTACAAAAGTTGTGTTTCTACGTTTGGACCTAGAGTTGCCAAAAACAAGGCCAAAAAAGTGGCAACCTATTGTCCTGAATGTCCTGCACATCCCACTATTGCCTTCAATGTTTTCATAAGTGCCATCGTTATTTGTAAGAATGTGGTAAATTTCATTTCTATCTTTTTTTTTATAAGTAAGTAGGCAATCGAATTAAATTACTCGTCTATTTAACTACTCGTTTTATTAGTCTTCCTATTGTAATGTATTTACAACCATTTACCAAAGCTAGCAGTACAATGCTAAAAGTTCCGTGATAATTGATATATTAAGAACCACTATGATAAGGGGATTGTAGTAGGACGTGATTCCCATCAATCGCGCCAAGGCAATGTGGAAAATTCCATGTTCTGTTGAAATTATCTTCAATTTTTAACCTTTCTGCTGCCGTCCGAGGTAACTGAAATAAAAATAGTAAAATTAGATTTATATTGGTTTTACAGGATCCACTGTACTCGGAGGAAATCGAAGAAGAAGAACATGATAATGATACAACGGCAACAACGGCGCAACCGGCAACAACGGCGCAACCGGCAACAACGGCGCAACCGGCAACATTTAAAACAAAAACATCGGAAAACTCTTAAAACATCGGAAAAAATAAATCTATAAGAAGTCGATTAAACGAATGTGATGAATTGAAGAAACGCAGCGAGGAAGCTTATAATATTATGAAACAAATGTAACAGACAGAGTCTGACACAAGTTTACTGTATTGCAAATTACTGTGTAATACATTAAAAGATTTACGGGAAAGTACAAGAGATATCGCCATGATGGAAATAGATAAAATAATGTATACGCTTAAACAAAGAGACAATCACGCAAGGAATTTCCGAAACTCAGTTTACAAAAACATATCTTTATCCATTAGCCAACAACTAGCTAGCAGTACAATGCTAAAAGTTCCGTGATGATTGATATATTCAGAACCACTGTGATAAGGGGATTGTAGTAGGACGTGTATCCCATCAATCGCGGCAAGGCAATGTGGAAAATTTCATGTTCTGTTGAAATTATCTTCAATGTTTAACCATTCTGCTGCCGTCCGAGGTAACTGAAATAAAAATAGTAAAATTAGATTTATATTGGTTTTACAGGATCCACTGTACTCGGAGGAATCGAAGAAGAAGAACATGATAATGATACAACGGCAACAACCACCAACAACGGCGCAACCGGCAACATTTAAAACTCCTAAAACATCGGAAAAAATAAATTAAATAGCAGTCAGGCAGCAAAAAAAAAAACTAAAAAAATTGTTACTTTTTGTGTCCAGTGTGCGAAATCTTTCTGCTTGCCCTGTTTTAATGAAAATTTTTACTGAACATATTGAATAAATATTTTAATATTATCGTAACTGCAACTCTCTTTTGTTCCCATCCCTAGTTGAGATACAAATCGAACTTTCTTTTAGTGCGATGTGAGGCAGAACAGATGTCATTTTTTTTTTATTCAATACTAAAAAGTCATAACTGTGGGCGAAGCTGGATTCAACTATTTAAGTTTATAATGGCAATTCAAGCAATTATACACATTTGGGCTATATTTAAGGTATTTTTAGAAACAAAATTTTATGAGGCCAGAAAGATACCTTACGCACTGCAAAGAAGTTCAACTTTGCCTCTAAAAGACCTCATACGCACTGACTGAAAGTCCATGAAAAATGGCTCCGCAGCGAGCGTGTTAATGAGCGAAGATGCACAAGAAAGTCGAAACAAAGATGTACGCAAGTACAGAGAACGATTTTCAAGAAAATTTGCCATGGATGACACTTTTAAAAGGCTTATGGTGTCTTTCGATCCCTTTACTGGACGACGGAAACTTGTTACAAAATAATCTGTTTCTATGTGCCAAGACGTTTTAAATCTATTGGTGAACCATGTTATTATTATTATTGATGATGTATGATGGATGATGTAATAAAATGTCAAAAAGAATATTTATATGGTTCTGGTTCTTCATTACATACTTACCTACCGTTATGTGCCCATTTTCTATAATAATCACGAATGCTTTAGTTTTGTTGATTTTTCGCTTGTGTGAGGCGTGTCAAGTTGCGCTTTTTAGGTGAATATTGGACATATTATGATCTAAAGAACCTAAAGAAATATTACAGAAAGGTTGATGGTATGAGAGACTTAAGTTTAAGATTTTATCCCTTTTCTTTTAAAGTTTACAATGACATTTGATACAGAGCGGTTCATTATAGAGATACAAAAGCGTCCTACAATCTGGGACCCAAGGTTGCCCTCCTATAGCAACAAAATAGAAAAAATAAATGCTTGGGAGGAAATCTGCATAATTTTTTGACCAGAATTTAATGACAAATCATGCAAAGAAGTCATGAAAAGTGAAATTGGTAAGCTTTTATTCAATAATTCTTAAGCCGGGTCTGATGCGCCAATTTTTGAACAAAACATTGTTCAGTGAACATTGAACATTTCCCGTCCGCTGCGACGTGTTCATGCGAACTATCACGCCTCTCCGCCACTCCCGCAGGCGAACGCGGGGGATGTTTTTCACAAGCTCCGGAAAAATATTCAAGAGGTTTTGTTCGACAAAACACTTCAGCCACACCCCTTACCTAACATTGTTCTGTTCAAAACATGGCGAGGCTGGCCAGGCTTTATAAGAGTCCATGGTGACGTTTAGCTTCGTCAAGAATTAGTATAACACTGAACCTTTGATTATATATACGTCTAGATACCTATTAGTCTTATTACGTTAATAAGTTTCGCAACCTCATAATTCGTGTGTGCGGTGTGCGTGCAGGCCTCGTTGTACACTCGCGTCATCTGTGGTTGTGTGCGTGTTTGGGGATCTCCAGTTATAAATATTTTTCCCTTAAATAGCGATAGCGTTGTGGGCTATGCATTGATATGTACTGTGTAAATGTGTAATTCCTTTTTTTGTAAAATATAATGTATAGCTGTTAGTTGTCCAAATAAAATACAATACAATACTATGGAATACAATGAAATACGATAAAGTACAATAAAATGCAATAAAATACAATAAATTCGTATTTACCGCACCATGGAGTCATCCGGTCGGAGTCATTGACCAGTGCAATGCGCGTAGTATTCAACGCGTCAATAAAAACATCAACAGGTTAATCACTTAACGATTTGATGTATAGTGGACCAAACCTGCAGCAAGATTTATTATCAATTATTATAAGATGGAGGCAATACCAGATAGCTTTTACTGCTGACATCGAGAAAATGTTTCGACAGATACTCGTCCACGAAGAGGACCAGGCTCTTCAGAAAATTATATGGCGAGATAACCCAAACCAACCACTGCCAGATTACCAATTGGTGACTGTAACATACGGCACCAAAGCTGCGCCATTTTTAGCGATGAGAACGCTTAGGCAGTTAGCTGAAGATGAAGCGCGCAGGTTTCCCGTAGCTGCTGATGTGGTGGGAACCAGTTTCTATATAGATGATGAAATTAAAATCAGACCTCATAAATTTATTTAAAGCCGGTGGATTTAACCTCAGGAAGTGGTCATCAAATATACCAGAGCTAGCGGACGAATCCATTAATCTAGGGAGTTCTGACCAGAAGTTTGTTTTTCGCCACCAGGAATCAACTAAGGCATTAGGATTGCAGTGGCTCACGTGAAGACCATTTCACGTTCGAATTAAAAATAGAACCACCTACCAAGCATACCAAGAGAACCCTGCTTTCTAATATATCAAAGGTATTTGATCCCTTGGGATGGCTGTGACCAGTTACTATCAAGTATAAATTGTTATTTCAAGAGGTCTGGAAATTAAATATACAGTGGGATGATAGTCTATCAAATGACATCATTTCTAAGTGGGAATCCATACAAGAGGATGTAAACCATATCAACAAAATTAAGATTCCGCGATGGTTACATTGTTGCAAGACTGACACCATAGAACTGCATGGATTTTGTGACGCCTCGGAGAAAGCTTATGCCTGTGTTATTTACTGCAGGATAAATAATAGTCGCCAAACCGAACCATCAGTGGTCATTATAGCTGCCAAATCGCGACTCGTTCCAGCTAAGAAAACAGTTTCGTTACCAAGATTGGAACTGTGTGCTGCTGTCCTATTATCCAGATTAATGAAAACCATATGTCATTGTTTAACCAATAACAATATTAAAATCTTTGGTTGGTCAGACTCGACAGCAGTATTAGGATGGCTGAACGGAGACCCTTGTCGGTGGAAGCCTTTCGTCGCGAATAGAGTTAAGCAAGTGACAGAAGTCTTGCCGTCTAAATGCTGGCACTATGTATCGTCCAAGGAAAATCCAGCGGATTGCGCAAGTCGAGGCATTTCCGCAGAACAACTTTTAAACCATTCCATTTGGTGGACTGGACCATCTTGGCTGCTATCATTTGATGAGAAAAATTTAAAGAAAACCAACACTTACGTCACAAATGAAGAAGTCAAAACATCAACAATACAAATTAATGTGTCAACATTAAAATACGTAAACATAACCTTGGATGCAATAATAAGTCGACACAACGATTTTATCCGGGCGTCACGAGTGCTAGCCTGGGCGTTGCGAATGAGTCAAAGGTCATTCTCTCTAAATCTCTCTAAATCGCCATCGCAGAATTAAAAAACGCCAGAAATATGTTAATTAGGCATGTACAGCGATTGGACTTCGCAGATGACATAATGTACATCAAAACACATAACCAGCCGAACCCCAAGAGTACATTATTAACATTAAGACCATTTTGTTGACGACCAAGATCTTTTAAGAGTGGGAGGACGTCTCAAAAATGCTCATATACCAAAGAATATGAAGCATCCCTGTATTTTACCACATGACCATCCCGTGACAGATTTGCTGATGGACGAGGCACATAAAATGACCTTCCACGGCGGGGCACGCTTAACCAATGCGTGGCTGCGTCAAGAGTATTGGATAGTGGGTGGAAATAGTGCTGTAAAGAAAAGACTCCGTCAATGCGTGCCATGTAGAAAGCATGATCCCATCAAGCGCAACCAGCTGATGGGTGACTTGCCGGCAGCCAGAGCTAATGTAAGTCGACCTTTTTACCATACAGGGGTAGATTTTACAGGCTTTATTTACATTAAGTCGGCAAAAGGGCGAGGGGTACGGTGTACCAAAGGATACGTTGCTGTTTTTGTTTGCATGGCAACCAAGGCCGTCCATTTGGAGCTCGTGTCCGACCTTACCGCTTCAGCCTTTATAGCAGCGCTTCGACGACTGGCAGCAAGACGAGGAGCTCCCGGTCACATCTATAGTGACAACGGGACCAACTTTATAAAAGCAAATCGAGTCCTGCAGGAAGAGGTAGTTAACCTAAGGGCAATATTAGACGACCAGTTCTATATTGAAGTAACGGACATGAAGATAGAATGGCATTTCAACGCTCCAGCGTGGCCCAGTGCAGGTGGCCTTTGGGAAGCGGCTGTGAAAAGTCTCAAATACCATCTGAAAAGAGTTGTAGGAGAGCAGAAATTAACGTATGAGGAGCTATATACGTTACTCGCTCAGTTGGAATCTTGCCTCAACTCTAGGCCTCTCTGCCCGCTGAGTGAAGACCCAGAGGACCTTGATTTCCTTACTCCATCACATTTCCTAGCGAGTGGACCAACTTTAACCATTGTGGAAACTGAGAAGGATCAACGCACCAGATGGCAACTCACTCAGAAAATATATCAAGATGTCTGGAAGAGATGGAAAACAGAGTACCTTACCCAGTTGAATACCAGGTCCAAATGGCAGCGCGTCCAATCTAATATAAAAATTGGGGACGTTGTCATAATCCATGAAGACAATTTACCACCGGGAAAGTGGGCTCTAGGTCGAGTAGAGGAGCTCCATCCTGGAAAGGATGGGTGCGTCCGGGTGGTGTCCGTTAAAACCAAAAACGGGACCATTAAAAGGCCGATTGTTAAGTTATCCCTTTTACCGATAAATAATAATTTTGACCAGCATAACCAAGAAACCAACCAGACGAGCGAGGAGAGAGTAAAACCAAGAACCAGACGTGTACCCAGAAAAGGAATATTTCATTTCATAACCATGGCACTCATGCTGTTTACATTTTTTATGCCACCGATTCAATGTGCTAAATATAATATATAGATATATATAGATCTTCCTAAATATAAATAACTAACTTCCTACTGGTTTTTTATACATTTTATCGTTTACAGACGGCAGTGCTATTAGTTTTTCACTAGGAACTTCATGATCATCATCACATAAGCTAATCCAGATCAGTGTTCTTTTATATACTTATCTGTATGTTATCAGATAAACATGTCAGTTATTTGGAATTATCTAGTCTCCATTGTATAGTGTCAATATGTATGGGAAAACAATTTGGTTAGATACACTGGTACTGCAATGTCAACAGAAAGTCTTATTTTTTTTTATCCAATGTTTCATATCATTTAAAATTAACAACATTCTAGTTTTTATTTATTAGAGCAATCTTGTAATATACTTTATCTGGGCATTTCTGGGGCACAAATGGGTATGGTCCTTTATTACGGTGTTTACGTCTACGCCCGAGCAAGGGACGACGAAATGGGCCAATGGCGCTCCTGCGCATGCGCACCCTCCCTGCACCCCGCGCAGTCCAGCGGACGCGTCGTTTTACCGGTAGAACGTGTTTGAATTTCGCTAGCGTCACTAACGTTGCACCCGTCGTTCTCTGAGCTCAACGCGTGCTTCTTTTAACACTTTCTTTGTTCATTGTGTGCGCGAAGACACCGCTACGTGGAGGACAGCAGATCGGCGCCAGAACAGCAAGGTCAGTGTCCGTTTTGTTTGAACGTGCCACGGGCTGACGGTGGACTTTCTCCTGCCTCTTTTAAATATCTCATTACCCGCATCGCATACGGGTTGACAGTTGTCGACCTTACGAGAAAAAGGGATTGTTTCAAGTGATTTCAGAGAATTGCATCGAGGAAGCGAGCAGGGGCCGAGGGGTCTCGGGGTGCGCTAGCGTGCAAGGGCCGGGAGCGACGCCGCACCAAGGGTTTTAAGGAAAAGCGGGGCATGTGAGCGATTACTTCTCCAGCGATCCAGAGAGAAGATTTGTGTGCAAAAGAATTTAGTTAAGTAAATTTGAGTTTAGATTCAATTTTGTCTATACATATACACTCAATGTAGATTCAGTGTCGTCACAGGTACTAGATGGGAAATATCAGATCAGTTCACGTGAGTTATAGTTAATAATAGATAATATTAGATTACAGGGCATTAGAGTAGAGAAACTAACCGCACAGATTATAAAAAATGGTATGATTGATGATATTGGTCATTCTCAGGCACGGACGGGATCAATATAAAACATTTGCCTGTCTTCATCCAAAGTTATTATTTTATTGGTATAATGTTTGTAATACTAGTCGTCGTGTATATTCTCATGTACATACATATGTTTACCCGAAAGAGGTGTAACTAGGACGGATGGCGATATGTCTGGAATCCCGGTCCCCAGACGAGCGGGGGTTTATAGAAAACAACCGCAAGATGATCCCCGATGCCCTCAGCACATTCACTTAACTGCATGCAGTCGTATCCAGCGCTGAAGGATCGGAGAGTCCCAGTGGTCCGCCAAGACGCTCAAGATGCCATTGGTACTGCCCCGCAACCGCTGCATCATCGTAGCACATCTCTTGCGTATAATCGCACTAAAACTATCTGTGCGAGCTTCAGCAAACATGCCCGACGCACTACAGAAGCGAGGCAAACCCAACAGCATCCTAAATGCATTATTATACTGAACACGCAGATCGTTGTATGCTCTCTGCGTGTAGTCCACCCACAGGTTGCACGTATAAAACGACTGTCAATATGCTTTAAACAGTGTAATCTTAACTTGAACAGTACAACGTGCAAACCTGCGAGCTAACATATTACATCGAACAGCCAACGATCTGCGTTCCCGCTCAATATCCATGAAAATAATAAATTATAATGTCATCCTAGAAATGTTATTACAGAAAATGAACGAGTTTAGTAAAAATTAGAGACAGCTCGCACGGTAATAATGGGGGTCGGGACTAGCGCAATTAGTGTTTCTACCCGCGACATCGTAGAGGAGACTAGCGATCTAGAACTTAGGGCCGACGCGCAGGGGATTAATAGGTACATCGCGGAAGGCAACAGTGCGATGTCGTCTAACGCGCGGAAAGTATTCGGTTCAGCCAACGGTTAGCAAGCCCATTTTTGATGGAAAGTCGCGGATTAACCCGATCACGTTTTTGAAAAGGCTAAAAAAATACATTAGTTCAATTAATGCTCACGATAGAGAGGTAGATGTCGCTCTAGAATGCGTCACTGGACACGTGCGAATGGTTATGGAAATGTATTCAAAGGCCAACTTTTGCCGACTTTGAGACTGATTTCCGACGAAATTATTGGACGGAACAGATTCAAGAGGATGTGAGATATAAATTGATAAAGGGAACATACTCTCGTGGTACCGCGGTATCACTATGTCCGAACAAGTAGAGTCGATGCAATCACGCATAGTGAAAGGGACCTAGTAAACTCTATAATGAGGCATTATTCAGTAGACATACAACATTTATGGTTTACCTGAACAGGCGAACCCACCATTATAAACGGCGCGAATTTTCTTAGGGGACTCGAACAAAACATTTTTTTTATTGTGCACTTGTTTCCATTTTGTTTCTTTTCTTTTTTTTCTCCTTAGTGGCCTGCTGGGAGAATACCCATATTGGGTTAAGCACGCCATTGTACATATGTTTTTTTCTTCTATTGTAAAACTCTATTTTTCTAGTCTGTACAGAATAAATAAATAAAACATTGTCTTAAAACAGACAGGGATACCTGGATATCACCTCACGAATAATAATAGACGGGGCAGGTGATACGGATGGCCAATCGCTGGGACAATAACAGCCGAAGTACGTAGAGGTCAGTGGAACTCGTATAAGAGAAGAGGTTATCACAGGGGTCGAGCAGGATATATGTCGAACTATAGTCGGGTCGCTCCGTCAGCAGTGAATAGGAGCGAGTCCACCATAGGGAGGCCAGCTATTACTTTTGTTAAGGAAAGAGAACCGGTCACGCCGTCGCGAGCTGTGGGGGAGGACAAACAAAAAAACTAATGTCCCCTACACAAGCGAGCCTATCACTAACAATTGCATTTAGTGAAAGGGATCTAGTAAACTCTATAATGAGGCATTATGCTACTGCATACAACTGACAAACAACAGTTATGGTTTACCAGAGCAGGCGAACCCACCATTATAAACGACGCGAATTTTCTTAGGGGACTCGAACAAAACATTGTGTTAAAACAGCCGGGGATACCTGGGTATCACCTCACGAATAATAATAGACGTGGCAGGTGCGACGGACGGCCAATCGCTGCGACAATAACAGCCGAAGTACGTAGAGGTCAGTGGAACTCGTATAGGAGAAGAGGTTATCAGAGGGGTCGAGCAGGATATAGGTCGAACTATAATCGGGTCGCTCCGTCAGCAGTGAATAGGAGCGAGTCCACCATAGGGAGGACAAACAAAAAAACTAATGTCCCCCACACAAGCGAGCCTGAATGAGATATATATGTGTAATAAGGGGAACGAGCGGTACCGGAATAATGTTACTGGAGGTATAGCTTATGACATTCTCACGAAGTTAGGATGGAAAGCAGGAGAGAGATTAGATGGACTCGGAGTTAATAAGGAAGATTGCCGGACGCTAGCGAGACGGCTAGGTCTTTTACTAGAAGGGCAGTTTGATTCGAGTATAACGTGTGAAGAGGGCGGATCGGTGTGTGACGTTTGCACAGGGGAAGGTAGGGCGATGTTCGCGATGTTCCACGAGATAGAAGAAGAGTACCTGTGGTAGTTTAGTTTACCTATGGCAAAAGTGTTGAGGAATTTTCGTTTGACGTTCGAAATTCGAATCACTTTACCCGGCTAGACTATAGGGATTCAATGAAGTAAACATTATTGAGCAGGTGAAATCTTCGAAAGATCCCCGGGAGCTGTGGGGCTCGACCGGGGTATGTGGGATTCTTACCCACTAAAACCCCCGCGGCTGTCGCATCGGCACATGAGAGGGGAGACCCCAGGGCTCTCCGGTGGGATCTGCACCAGGGGCCCCTCAGTGCCTTGCCTTTGAGCCCGCCGCCGGGGGGCGCATTGTAGCCCCCCGGGAACCTGTCACGGTGCTCACGGGGACGGGGGTCGCAACCCCGCCGCCGTCCTCCTCGGAGTCGCCGCCGTACTCAATGGACGCTCAAGGGGCCCACACCCCGAGCGTCCAGCGACTCCGAAGTTGACATCTCAGACTGCGCCAACCTGTTTATGAGATGCAAGCAGAAAGGACAACAGCGCACTTTCTGCATTCGGATCGTTTTTAGAAGCGATTTCAGATGGAGCAAGAGAAAAATAGGCGTCTGAGAGAAAGAGAACTTGAGCTGCAATCAGTGGTTGGATTTCATGAGTAAGACCTTGGCAGCAACTGAAAAGATATTTATTATATAGATATCTATGCTTAGAACACAAGTTGCAATTTGGTTCTGATGGTTAATTTTTGAATACCCAACAAGATATATTTGTTTCATATTTTGTTGTATTTTTAATAGTTTATGTATAAGTGTCACTTTATGTAGTTTTAGTAAAAAAAAATATCTTCGTTTTCCTTCTCTTCTCACTAAATCTTCCTCAATATTCTGAACTCGTTTACAGACGCATTAACAGACATCTTCCATGCCACTTCCGTGGAGATAAGAAATGAAAAAAAAAATGCTTGTTCCCATGTTCCTAACAGATTAGGAAGCTATGTAACGGAACAAAAATTATAACCGAGAGCGATCAGCATTCATGACATTAACAGACGAATCCATTGATATGCATTTTCCTGTACTTACAGAGCAAGATATCATATTGTTTAATCTAAGACATACAATAGCAAATTCGCAGGCTCCTACGTGAGCGAGCATATTTATAAGAAATGGTGCATACACAATAGAAATAGGTAGGTGTAAATGAAAGTCTAAGAATTACTGACTATGGAATCAGAATCAACGGACGCATGCTGCTGAGATTATCGCGGCGCGTATCATACAAAATATATATGCTTATATTTTATTAAGCCCTAACACAGAGGGTAGGACAGTTATAAAAGAAAGAAAGAAAAAAGTATAACTTTAAAGAATATTACTGTTCATGTTTGACGGGCATGAGGACAATTGGAGCTTGTGCTGACACCCACACCGTGTGTATCATTTGGTATTTTGGGATCGACCGACATTTGGATAACTTCGTTGGCACTCGTACTGCTTGGAATGATGTCATTGTAGAAAGTACGTACGTACTTTTTGAGTGTATGGCTAATAAAAGTTGTGACATCTCAGAGATGATTATTTTATATTTATTTCAATTCAAAAGACCGAAAAAGGCCTGTGCCTATGCACGTAAGAAGTTATAAAAAAATACTACCTGAACCACGCAGCTTGGCCGTGAAGTTTAATTATGTGGTAGATACATACATAGTTTGTAAGGTCATAAGATTGAGTAGAAAACTTTATTTAAATAAAAAAACTGCATTTATCTTCTTTTTTTTTCATTGTTGTGCCTATTCACTTTTATTATTTTCATTATATTTCATGGAAGTCATTTTTTTTGTAATAAAAATATTTCTCGCTTTTTAGTGTATGGTTCCGTAACTGATTTATCAAAAGCAAATATGGGTAGACCTCTAAACGCGCTGCTCGTATGCGACAGCACCGTTTAAATGAGACAAGCGAGGAAACGGAGAAACGCCTATCACAGACTAGGATATCAGCATCCATTGCGATTTCAAAAGAGAGTAGTGAACAGCGCAAGAAGAGACTTTCGCAAATGCGGGCTTACAGTAAAAAAGTTTTGAACAATGAAAACATTGAAATGCGTGCCCATCGGCTCAGTTTAATCCACGATTGTTCGACCCAGTGAAACGGAAGACCAACGTTTCCACCGTCTTGGATTGATCCACAATTGTCTACCCAACGAAACGGAAGAGCAACCGTTCACACCATCTAGGCTTGATACATGATCGTTTACCGCACGAAACGGGATATGGTGGAATTGTGTTGGTATTTTCTGTTTCCAAATGGCAGGAATGGCTTTGGTGAGGAAAGAGAAAATCCAGTTACTCCTCTGGATTACTTCCAAAGCCGAGTAATGAGTGGCGACAAGCGGCTTAACAGAAATGAATATTTATGTTATGCTTTATCCATTGATGAATATTTACGCGCAAAATCAAGTGTTTCAGTATCATGTAAGATGCGGCAAGGTCATGGAGAGCAAACACCTCAGGGACTTGTTGATAACATGCATCTCACTATGCGCAATATAAGAGGATCAGCGTCATATTGGTAGAAATGTTGCTCTGAATTGATTTCAATTGTTAGAACTTTAGGACCTCCAAATTAGTTCCCAACATTTTCCTGTAATGACTTAAATTGGACAGACAGGTGACGCCAAACGCCTGACTTTCCCGCTGCGCTTAGAACGGGTACAAAGACATCCGTTAGTGGTAGCATTTTAGCACGACACTGCGTGTTAATACTCTCATGCTATTCTTAAAGCACAATCAAGATTGATTGGGTGGTCTTAGGGAAGACTTGGTACCGAGTGGAATTCCAAAACCGTGGTAGCCCACATCTGCACATGTTAGTGTGGTGTTAATAATCTTCCGGAATTCTCAACGACACAAGGAATAGCCTTCATTGAAAGGGTGGTCTCATGTTCTTTACATCCTAAAGACCTTGTGTTGCGTAAATTAGTCGAGGATTTGCAGATCCATAACACACTGCAACATGCACAAAAAATCGCCAAGACGACGGTTGTCGTTTCGGTTTTCCACGGATGAAGCACTTGCTCATAATGGACGATTCTGTTTATTGAAGAGAACCTCGGAAGAAAGCATGGTAAACATTTACAATGCAGTACTTTTCAGTATATGGAAAGGAAATATCGACGTGCAACCGTGTGGTAGCATTACCGCTACCGTGGCCTGTAACGTCGCAAAATATGCGAGTAAATGCGAACCACATGGTACAGGTGATATTACACAAGATGCTAGAGAAGATACAAGGTGGTGATATTTGGAAACAATTATTTTCAGTATCATTGGTTATTTTAAATCAACGCTTGGTGAGCGCACCATACAGAATGGGCATACAGATTATGCCATTTGCCAACTGCCCCAGAAGGAGGACTATGTTTTTCAAGAGTATATATATGTATGTAACTTTGTCATGTATGACATACATATGTACGTCTATTTCTTTAGCACGACCTAAACAGCTTGATGGATTTTGACTTATAATATGTCTTTAGATTCGTCTCAGTTGTATCGCGTGCAAACTCATAAAGGACCGCGAAATAAAAAAGTGGAGCTAATTTGTGTGTATTTGCGGATTCGCGCCTTAGACCCCGATTTTGTTGGTTTCTTGGCCTTGGATTGTGAACGCAAGTCCTGGATTTGCGGGTTCACGCGCGAGTGGCCAAAAAAAATCTAGTTGACAATTTGAAAAATATTAATGGCGGTAACCATGGCAACCATTGGCAACGATAGAAACCCTTGGTGGCAAATAGCGGCAATTGACGGTGACAGAGCGTGGTGGGTTAAGCTTGGTTAGGATAATGGACTGTTAAGGGTCCATAACCGGGGTTATGGTGGTGATGAACAGGAAAAAATAGTTAATCAATTTTTAAATTTAACTAACAACAAAGCTAACTGGGACCAATTTTGTTTGAAACTGGCTTAGTTAGAAATAGACAATAATTTAACAACAGGAGAAATAAATACAATTCATAACAAGGAAATTTAGGCAAATACTTACCATTCCATGGTGGTCCGAGGAGTTTGAGAAGATCAAGCGTGGCGTCGCCACCAGTAAACACAGAATCCGATGCGAAGCACCCGTCCAAAGAAAATGAAACGGAGGCCAAAAAGGCACAGATAGCGAGCTGGAAGAACTTTTGTGAGAAACAGGATAGAGAAGGGGTTTGGGAGGGAATTTATAGGGTTATAAGAAATACAGGAAGAAGAGAGGACGACATAGGGCTGGTGAACGATGGCAGGCAGCTGGGAGGCGAGGAATCGGCGCAATACATTGTTGAGTCATTCTACCCGGGGTTTTGGAGGAGGACAACTCAGACCATCGCCGTATCAGCCAACCATATGAAGATCAAGGCTCATGATGATACTCATGAGCCGGACTTTACCATGGAGGAGCTCAGATCGGCGACGAAGAGGTTCAACCACAAAAAGGCTCCCGGAAAGGATGGCTTTACAGCCGACATATGTAAAATGGCGATAAATGCAAATATAGACTTACACTTGGTTATATTTAATAAGTGGTGGCACCTTTCTCATTTCCCAAATGTCTGGAAAGAGGCAGTGGTAGTGATCCTGCGGAAGCCTCTCAAGGATGATTATACAACTCCCAAAGCCCACAGACCAATAGGCCTTTTGCCACTAATGGGTAAAATCCTTGAGAGGATGCTGACCCGTAGACTGATGTGGCACTTATCCCCTCGGACGAATCCCCGCCAATATGGCTTCATGCCACGGCGCAGTGCTGAAGACTCCCTCTATGACCTGATCGCCCACGTGAGAGGCGAACTTCATAAGAAGAAGCTTATTACGATGGTCTTGCTGGATATAGAGGGGGCCTTCGACAGTGCGTGGTGGCCTGCCATCATCGTAAGACTGGCGGAAGAACAGTGTCCAATTAGGCTAAGGAACATGATGGCCAGCTACATGAGTGATAGAAAGATAAGAGTCCGGTACGCCGGCCATGAACACTTGAGAGCCACAGAAAAAGGTTGTGTACAAGGGTCAATCGCGGTCCCAGCATTATGGAATCTCCTACTGGATCCACTGTTGAAGAGTCTCTCGCCTTCGTCGCCGGCTCTCGTCGAGGACGAACGTGTGCACTCGCGCGCGCCCCGCTTGACCGAAGCCGTTACGAAGTGGGAGTATTATTCCGTTGCGTCGGACCCTCCCTGTCGCACTCGTTGTGTCGCCCGTTTGTGTAAGCGAGAGCGAGATAGGAGCTCGGCTCCGTCTTGCCCGCCACGCGCGGCGGCCGCGTGTCGCGGCAGCCATTTTTGTGATCGTGCTCGTGGTCACATTCCTGCGACTAGACGCTATTTCTTTGTTCAGTGTTTGTGTTATAATTTGTGCTCGGACGCTTAAACATTAAGGGTGAGTTGCACCACAGTAAAAGTTTATGACAAATTTAACAATAACAGTAACGCTGTCTTTAACGGTCACCGCAAAATGTGTTGCACCGGCGAATTCCTCATCTTTGTTAAAGTTATCGGGGTTGCAAGTCAAATGAGGTGTAATTTACCCCAAAGTCGTTGGGGGTAACATTTTTAAATATGACAATACTAAACACAGCTGTTAAACCTTGCCTCTGGCGCGGTCATAGTGACATTTTATTTCATGTCAGTTCATTTTAACGTTTACTTTAAATAATATTGAAGTGAAGTGAAGTATTTATTTTATTTGGTTTTTGATTATTGTAATCAAGGAAGCTTGGTGAGCTGTAAAGAAAATAAAGATATGGACGGAAATATGCTAGCAAACATTCCAATAAAGTACGTACTTTTTTATCGCGTGTTATTTTTGGGTTGAACAAAGTACGTTAAATATCTATTAGTACGCCTTTGCTTAAGTTTTATTTCAATATTTCAGGGAAAGAAGTGTTAACTTTACAAAAGCGGAAATGGACAGGCTGCAAACGCTTTTATTAAAATATAAAAATATTTTATTTTGTAAAAAGACGGACGGCATTAGCTCCAAACAAAAGGAAAGTGCGTGGAGTAAAATCCATCTAGAGTTCAATGCTCTTGCAGATACTCCACGTACAGTCAAGCAACTCAAATATAAATTTGAGAATATAAAGCGGACAGCCAAGAAGGTAACTTTTTTGTATACATAATATTGATTAAATTAGTCTATTTCATTTAAATAGACCCATGTCCACCCAATTTTAATTTCTATGTCAACAGGGAGCTTGCAAAGAACGCCAAGAAATGCGCCGCACTGGAGGTGGACCACCGCCAACACCACCACCTGGTTTGGGCGATGCTAAGGACTGGCTGAGGGCCATTATACCGTCATCAATTGATGGACATATGGCTATTTATGACGATGATGTCATAAATCAAAAACCTGTTAGTAAATTACCTACCCACTTTTTACCTTCATGTAGTTCTTCATAAAATGAATCTTATAATAATAATTGTAATTAATATTTTATTCACAGTCTGCTAAAAAGCAGGAAAGTGTACTAATTGAAGTGGTTGAGGAGCATAATATGACTGAGGAGCAGGATCTTGCAAAGAAGGTAGCTATTGTTTTTATTTTAATTATATTACCATAGGTAGAGAGGGATTTGTTTTGTTTAACCTACACATATGAAAGGAAAGGATCATGTAGTTCTTGCAAAAATAATAATCTATTTAATATTCTAATCACAGCCTTCAAAAAATCCAGAGGATGTCATTAACATGGTCGAGGACTTTATGACTGAGGAGTCTCATCTTCAGAACAAGGTATTATTCACATATAAAAATACCCAGAGCTAGGTCTACTCTGGTAACATTTTGGCATGATAGATCACTGTGTCTTCATCATACATCACTAGTCTGGTTGGGTGTGCGCTGTAGTAATACTGTATCAAAGATACAAGAATCCATCACGCAAAATGTTACAAGTGTGTACCCAACTTTATGTTCATATTGACCTATGGGCAGGTTGTAATTTTTTTAATTATATAAGAAGCCAGTAATCAATATTCTTATTTATTTTACAGATTCCTGATACTGAAATGTCACCAGTAAATGTAAACGAGGCTTCTGTGACAAAAGAGAAGTGGGATTTCGATCCAAGTACGCCCTATAGTTCCCTCGAGAGACCAATATCATCACCGCTGAAACGTAATGCATAATAATGACTAATAAACTTGTAGAATAGTGTAAATACTAATATGTAAAGTGATATAAATATTTATTCACAGGTCGAGCTAACAAACGTAGATCTGCGGAGAATGTTAACTGCAACATCGTCCGGCAGTTACTGCGGGAAAAAAAGTTATCAGTGATGGATAACTTGCAGGAACTGGAGCTCCAAAAGATATCAACATAACGCGAAAGTTGGTTTTGTCTTCCGTGTTTATTATTTTCAAATAATAAAAATGTCTGGACCACAATTTTAAAGTCGTTGCAAAAAAGCACGACCAGTCAGAAAAACATTTAGAGTCCTCTTTAAAATATCACAAATTCGGGAATAATCGTATTGAGACGAGTTTAAATTCTCAATATAAAATAGAAATTGGTCAACATAACGCGAAAGTTGATCGTAACCGTAATATTTTTCAGCGATTAATTGATATTGTTTGTTTGCTTTTTAGGTAAACAAGAATTGTCTTTTCGCGGTCATGACGAATCGGTTTCGTCAACAAATAAGGGAATTTTTTTAGAGATAGTTGATTTGCTCTCGAAATATGACGGGATTTTGGAAAACCATTTACAAAATGCTTCTAGTATCTTTACGGGATTATGAAACCGCATTCAAAATGATTTAATATCGAGCGTTTCGTCGGTAATGTTAGAAAATATTAAACAACAGATAAATAACACTGATTTTGTCGCGGTAATGGTAGATGAGACCACTGACGTAAGTGGCCGAGAACAGTCAGTACTTATTTTGAGGTATTTCCATAACTCAGAAATATTTGATCGGTTCATAAAATATATCGATGTAAGTTTTGATCGCTCCGCTAAAGATTTAGCAAAGATTTAGACAGTAGGTACCTGTAATATTTAACCAGTTAAATATTACAGGTACCTACTGTCAGATTTTGATTGTTTGTCGAAATTAGTAGCTCAAACATACGATGGTGCCGCCGTTTTGTCTTCTGAGCTTAACGGGGTGCAGTGCAGCCATAATTCGTGAACAATGCCCTAAAGCTTTATTCGTTTGGTGGTCCGCCCACGTGTTAAACTTAGTTCTTTCTAAATCTTGTGAACGTATTCCGGAGACGAAACGATTTTTTAGTTTAATTAAAACAATAGCAGCTTTTATCCACAATAGCACCAAACCGCAAGCCCATTATAATCAATTTGCTGATATTAAAAAATTACCCCGTGTGGCCGAAGCCGTGGTGGTCTTATCATTCGCGTACTGTAAATGTAATTTTTAACTGTTTTCTACATTTGATAAACTTATTAGAGGACTTGGTCTATAGTGAGAGCTCATGGGATGGCGAATCATTGGCACAGGTATCATCATTGCTAGTAAACATAAAAGAGTTTGATTTTCAATTCCTTTTACATAATGCAATTTTTACAGAAGCCGATATACTTTACATTTTAGAAAAAAAAACTTCTGATGTTGCCTATTGTATCAAAAAAATAAACGAATTCGAGTCCTTTTTACAGTCAGTTAGATCTAGATTTGATTACATTTACGAAAATGCAAAAACTATATCGGGTCCACCAAAAAAAAAAGCGTAATATCGAGAACGCGTAAGGTAATAGGCGGATTTTTATAGAAATTATCGATAATATTTCCAGTGGACGCGAAGGTTACAAAAATCTTAAGTTTTATGAATAGCTTGCGTCTGAAAATTTTAATAGGTTACTCGTGGATTTTCCGAATGCGTTAGTTGTTGAATTTGTTAACATCTATAAATGTTTTAACTTTAATTTAGACCGTCTTGTGAATGAGCTCAAATGCATTTATGAATCTACCGAATTTAAAGACCTCGGTATTTACAAAATTATAGAACATCTGTACGGAAATAATTTGCACGCAGTTTTTTTTTTGTGTTCACATCATTAAATTAAAGTCAATTTAGTTCGCAGTCGGTTTTTGCCTAATGTTTTCCCCGCTTACGCCTTTTTTTTTTGACGCTAGGGAAATCTTCCAAAGGTCCCCGGGAGCTGTGGGGCTCGACCGGGGTATGTGGGATTCTTACCCACTAAAACCCCCGCGGCTGTCGCATCGGCACAAGAGAGGGGGGACCCCAGGGCCTTGCCTTTGAACCCGCCGCCGGGGGGCGCATTGTAGCCCCCCGGGAACCTGACACGGTGCTCACGGGGACGGGGGTCGCAACCCCGCCGCCATCCTCCTCGGAGTCGCCGCCGTACTCAATGGACGTTCAAAGGGCCCACACCCCGAACGTCCAGCGACTCCGAAGTCCCCACTTACGCCTAAGCCAACGTTTAACCCTGTTGGTGGAAGAAGTTAATACCATCATCCGCAATTACTTCTAACCATGGCGAGAAAAAAAACATGTATCAGTGAATTATCTCCATTGCCACCTATGTCACCAGAAACAACTAAACTATTTAACGTATTAGAAAGATACAATTTTATTGACGATGATAATGATTCTGTCAAGGATCCCGACCCATCCCAAGGATTACGTAGACGAAGATGAAACTTACAGTAGTGATGTGTCTGATGTACTGTCAGATAAACTAAACGGTATATATGATTCTAATGAAAAAGCCGGAAATTCAGTTATTAATATTGATATAGAAACTACCTGTGAGTTGTTTGAAGTGGGGGCGGAAATTCATTCAATAGTTCAAACTAACCCTAACCGTCCTAGACTAAGTGATCCTAATTATACAAATAGAGGACTTAGGGAAGACGCCTGGTTAAATATTACACACCACAACATGTACGTGTGGTGCCATGATGTCTTAATTCAAAACTGAACGAACGAACATAATTGGCTCGGGCTTGCCGCGCGCGGCAGCCTCGCGATGATACCGAGGCTGCCGCGCTCGTTTGGGGATAGTTTCCTCGCGCGGCAAATGCCTCGCGAGGCTGCTCGCTCTGTGTGGACGCGACTAATAACGATCACAGCATTATTGAAAAGTGGTCGAACATGAAGTAGATGGTATAGAAATTCCAAAAGGCACGCCAAAAAAGAGACGAAAACGCAAAGGAAGTTATACTAGAGAATAAACTAAAAAACGAAAATATTATAATTTACCATATACTACTAGAAAGCAGAAAGAAATCACAAAAATGACATGGTCGAGGGCAGACGGGCGGGAGAAGCTCGACAAAAACCAACTGTTATCGAAACATATAACGCATTTATGGGAGGGGTAGACCTTAAGGATTAGAAACTGTTAATGTACTACTTGAACTGTTATCTACTTGAACGTAAAAGGGGGTTAAAATGGTACATTAAAGTATTTAAAAGGTTGTTAAATATAGCAATTTTAAACTCGTATACCATACATGTGGCCAATATGGGCCAACAAATGCCCCTTACGCACTGAGCCGATCGCTACCGCCTCGTAGAGCAAATTTTGGCACGTTATGGGACTGACGGGAGAGTGGTTCAGGGGATTACTAGCATCCCCAGTAATCGGCTGGACCATTTTCCCGAACCAAAGCCTGTAACAGGCGAGCGAACTTCGTCTCAAACGAGGTTAACTAGGGCAAGGTGTGCCGCAAAAAAGGAAAGAAAAATTAGCAACATTTATTGCAGCCAGTGCAAAGTTGCTCTTTGTGTTGGGAAATGCTGGCGTGATTTCCACACATTGGAAGTATTGTATTTTTTTTTTATTATTACATTATAATTTTATTGTTATAGCTGATTGTTTCTTTTTTAAAATTACTATGTTCCCGAAAAATGTTTATTACTGTTTTAGCTGATTGTTTCCCTATTACTGTTTAATCATCAATGTAACATCAATGACCGAAGTATTTTTTAAATAAATGAAATAAAATAATGACTTAGTTTTATTTCAATGTCGTGTTGAATAAAAGTAAACATGCTGTACCAAACTATACTAATACAGATATATGCCAAGGCAGACAAAGCTAAATTGTAATAGCACAGATATGTGACAAGACAAAAAGAACAGAAGTCAATTAAAATGGAGTCCAAATCACTCATAAGAGTCTCTACCAAGAAAGTGATCACGCCAAAAGCTCCGTCATCAACTATTGATGTTCAGTACCCGATCGATTGGTTTCGGTCAAATCAAAACTCTAAGCCAATACTAAACATATCTCTAGTTTGTCCCTATTTAGAAACATCAGCTAAGGCTTTAGCAAAGGGAATCCGGGACAATGCCATAGATTTCGATGTTGCAAAAACATTCCTTTATTATTTTCCTAAAACTGTAGAGTACAAGTTGGAAGGGGAATGGAAATCATATGGAGTGACTATAGGAAACAGCACTGATGTCATTACACCTCCGGATTTGATCAAAGTAAATTCAAACAACACTTATTCAGAAAAAACTGGAATCAGTGTGACCTCAAAGGATTATCCGTGGATGGCAGGATATGTGCTCAGCATATACAGGTTGGTGAGAGCCAGCTTGAATGTGTATCGGTCAGAGTAGGCCAAGAAGGTTACTGCACAATTAAGGGCAATTTCATCCGGCTCATCGGAGGTCTCCGACATCGTTGACATTTATAGTAGCTGGCCCAATGACAGGGGCTACAACACTTTAATAGCTATATATGATATGTTCTTCAATAAATTCCCACTCCATAAGTATGCCAATCTAAGGATCGGCACAACAGAATCTAGATTTAGAGATTGTGTACTATCATAAATGGTTATTTGATGGAGTTATTGGGAATGTCAAAAACGACTGATGTCATGGATTGGGTGTTTATAGAACACATTGGTAACAACATAGACAGGATGATGACTTGTGATGATGAGTTGACTGATCCATACTCCTATTTCCCCTATCAGGTAGATCTCGGTCTTGATATGAAATCAGCATTCTCAGCAACTGCTAACCCGTACTTTTTGAATGGGTTCACATAATCGGAGCACTTGTGAGATCAACTAGGTCTATGAATGCTAAACACATTCATGATGGTCAAGCTCTGGAAATTTTGGCCAATGCTGCCTGTGTGGCATTTGCATACAGCAGCAATTTCAGGTTCCAGAAGGTATACACTGAAGATGGACAAGAGTTAACAACTGCAAGGGATGATGACGATGAGGATGTAGAAGACTCCGATGACGAAGATATCCATACCAGTGTGCTCAAATCAAGAGATCTCACCAAATGGTGTCTTCTTCTCTCATCCTCCAAGGGTATATTGCCAAAACCTGTAATTAAGTTCGTGTCCGGGGTTGCTAAAGGAATTGAAGATCCGAGGGAGGGAACAATCGACGCTCATTTAAAATTGATCTCCCACAGCTTGGTGAGTACTTAATCCTTGAGATCTCTCATTTCTCAATTGTATTTGTGTAATTATGATTATGAAACAAAAATAATTCATAATAACACAGACACCCGTCAAAGTATGCAGTGCACTAAATGCTAAGAATTTTAGAAGCGTGTTAAAGGAACATTTCCTAGGTTTAAAAGATACTTAAATAAAAAAAAATGTTAAATTGTACCGAGATTGTGGCTAATTATACCACTGTTAAACCCACGATGGTTTGTGTGGTATATTCGTGCATAAACATATGTATATGTGATAGTAATAAATAATAAAAAAAAAAAAAAAAAAAGGTCAAGACAGACAAAGCTAAGTTACAATGGCACAGATATGTAAGGGAATACTACTGATACTGGAAACATAGGATGATAACAAAACACGTATCTTTCAAACACTTCAACCTGCACATCAAGGCAACTACCAGAGTGGCTATCAAACTGAACAATTTGCAAACCAAACAACACAGATACATCCATATTTATCACACGAACAATCATCAAATGCAAACCAAACACCAAATCCAAAATTATCAAACGCACGGGTAGATCAAATTAATCCACCTTCCACTAATGATAATTATTCCACCTATAGCGCAATGCCAACGGAAGAGTATGATTTAACATAAATTATAGACTAATCTATGAATCACAAAGATTTTTTCAGCAAAAACCAATTAAAATGTGAACAAATAATTCAATATGTTTGACTTTACCTCATAGTCAGTCCCAGCATTTCCAAAGCCATAACAGGAATTCTTTCCTCGTAGACATGGTGATAATAAACTCAAAAGCTCTTCAAATTAAGATATGCTCATTCTAAAATAAGCAAAAAAATTATCTTCTGCTAATCTCAAACCATAGTATTTTCGAATAAAATAGTTCCCATCAGCAATCATAATAAATGGATGAACCCAAAATCTATTTTTTTCCATATCTATTTAACAATAACAGCAGTGCAACAATCTTTTTGCGATCCACTATTCCTAAAAACACGTCCAATACGGCTGACTAAGGTTAATGGTATGGTCACTTGAAACATCGCATCGCGGTGTTGTGCGCGGTGTTGTATGTATTATAAATTACTGCAAGCCTGTTTCCCTGCTTTACAAGGCATTCAACAAGAAAAATCGATAGAAATCCTCGAACCCTCCATAAACATAATACTTACACAGCACTTGTCATCCTTAAGCGAACATTCTGACAAATATTTTCCCGAAAATCTGACTGAAAGAGAGTAAGAATCTTTTTTCAGTCGACCTTACCATCAACACTTTCGACAGTGGAAGAAGAACAATTCTATAAATTATTCCCTTAATCGCAAAAAAATAGCAAGTTCCTAAGGGCGTCACAGTAAAAAAAAAAGTTTGAGAAGCCCTGACTTACAATGTCCTCTAGAACAAATTATACACAATTTTCAATGATGGTAGAATTCATGGAATTAAAGTAAATACTCAATCAAAAGTATATGGTTTTGTTTTATCATAATCTTATTAACGAGTTCTGGTATTTTTCTCTAAGACATTAAGATTTATCGAAGTCACAGAGTTTGCCAAATGGACGCCAGTGGTGTATAAAAAAATGGAAAGAGTTAAGTGAACTGCTTAACAGTCAAGGTGTCGGTGAATCAATGAAATATGTAATATTAAAATGAGCACGATTTCGATCGCAAGAAAAACGAAGCAGCAACGACTCGCCGATGCGCGGGCAGAACTGGCACTCTAGCTGTCCGCCGCCGCCGCTCGCATTGCCGCTATTGAGGCAGAGTCCTTCGACGACGAACTGGACTCTGTCATCACCGAACGCCATGAGGAACGGCTGTGCTCATATCACAGCTGCCTTCGTTATGAAAGGACGCGTCAACATCTTTATCTCATAGTTGTTGTTGCTATTCTGTAATTGATGAATTATGATTATATTTATAAAGGCGAAGCCGCTCGCTTGGTCAGTACGCGGCTATTGAAGAAGATAACGAAATTACATTGATAGTGAATAGGCGCGTCCACACAGAGCGAGCAGCCTCGCGAAGCATTTGCCGCACGAGGCAGCTCGGTTAGTGTGGACGTGACTCGGCCGAGGCAAGTGCGCGCGCTGCCGCGGGCGAGTGTCCGAGCGCCCGAGCCGAGCATTGTCTTTTTGTTTTGCTCAAAGGCGCCTCAGTCGTTTGCCGCGCGCACTCTGGACGCTCGCGTATATTGTTTCGTGCCTTGCTAGAGTATAATATGAGTAAAATATGAAATAAAGATCAGTGTTTAAAATTAATATCTCTTTATGATGTAAACACCTGGATATGGAATGCAAGTGATCCTAATTATACAAATAGAGGACTTAGGGAAGACGCCTGGTTAAGTATTACACACCGCAACATGTACGTGTGGTGCCATGATGTCTTAATTCAAAACTGAACGAACGAACATAATTGGCTCGGGCTTGCCGCGCGCGGCAGCCTCGCGATGATACCGAGGCTGCCGCGCTCGTTTGGGGATAGTTTCCTCGCGCGGCAAACGCCTCGCGAGGCTGCTCGCTCTGTGTGGACGCGCCTAATAACGATCACAGCATTATTGAAAAGTGGTCGAAAATGAAGCAGATGGTATAGAAATTTCAAAAGGCACGCCAAAAAAGGGACGAAAACGCAAAGGAAGTTATACTAGAGAATAAACTAAAAAACGAAAATATTATTTTTTACCATATACTACTAGAAAGCAGAAAGAAATCACAAAAACGACATGGTCGAGGGCAGACGGGCGGGAGAAGCTCGACAAAAACCAGCTGTTATCGAAACATATAACGCATTTATGGGAGGGGTAGACCTTAAGGATTAGAAACTGTTAATGTACTACTTGAACTGTTATCTACTTGAACGTAAAAGGGGGTTAAAATGGTACATTAAAGTATTTAAAAGGTTGTTAAATATAGCAATTTTAAACTCGTATACCAACCGTGTGGCCAATATGGGCCAACAAATGCCCCTTACGCACCGAGCCGATCGCTACCGCCTCGTAGAACAAATTTTGGCACGTTATGGGACTGACGGGAGAGTGGTCCAGGGGATTACTAGCATCCCCAGTAATCGGCTGGACCGCAATCTGGACCATTTTCCCGAACAAAAGCCTGTAACAGGCGAGCGAACTTCGTCTCAAACGAGGTTAACTAGGGCAAGGTGTGCCGCAAAAAAGGAAAGAAAAATGAGCAACATTTATTGCAGCCAGTGCAAAGTTGCTCTTTGTGTTGGGAAATGCTGGCGTGATTTCCACACATTGGAAGTATTGTAATTTTTTTTCTTATTATTACATTATAATTTTATTGTAATAGTTGATTGTTTCTTTTTTAAAATTACTATGCTCCCGAAAAATATTTATTATTGTTTTAGCTGATTGTTTTATTTATACTCTTTATTGTACACACATAAAAATAAAATTAATTAAGAGGACTTGAAGAAATTTGTACAAAGGGCGGCCTTATCGCTATCCGCAATTTCTTCCAGGCAACCTTGTTTCTCTATTACTGTTTAATCTATACTTATAATATCATCAATATAACGTCAATGACCGAAGTATTTTTTAAATAAATGAAATAAAATAATGACTTTGTTTTATTTCAATGTCGTCTATACTTATAATAAAACTGTAACAGGTCCAGTTCTGTACATTGAAGATATTTTGAAAATAATATTTGGAGGGCATTCTATAACCGATACTGAGGCCGAAAATGTATTTTATTTTTATTTTTGTCTGTCTGTCTGTATCTCGGCTGAGCATCACGCCGAAACTACTGAGTGGATTCAAATAAAACTTGGCATGATTTGAGATCTTACTACGAGGTAGGACATAGGATACTTTTTATCCCGTAATCTAGCACGGTTCTTTTGGGAGATGGGATTAAAGTCAAAATTGGTACTTGGTTATACGCTTGGTCCGATTTTATTATTTTTTCTTTATAATATAATAAATATTAGTAAGGTGTAGCCTAGTCGGCGAGCAAGAGAAATTAAATAAATAAAAATGCTTAACTGGGACTACACAAATTTATTATAATAAAATTAAAATATAACAATAAAAGAATATAGGGGGATTCGTTATTTGGTTATAGCTTGTTCGATTCTACAAATGGTTGGTGTGATGTCTCACCATTTCGGCTTGAGTCTATTGTATGAATATAACCTATTACAGTAAATAGGTACATGGAACACAACCGTATTAAATGAAACACAAAGTACTTACTCGCTGTACCACGACCGCTCGGCTCGGTGTCTGTTAGACGACTGAGCCGCGCGGCGGGCAGGCAGCAGTATTTATTTGCAATACACCACATCTCTTCCTTTCAACATGTTTTAATTTACATTTACTTTAATTGTATCTATATTTTAAATTACTCTTATTTCTTGAAATCATAATTATTTGATATACTTAATATTAAATATTTTATTTATATTTGACTTAAAAGATGTGAAGCTACCACCGGATCACAACGCGGCCTTAACTGAGAAGATCCGGCAAGAAACTCAGCAGGCTTGAAATATTTTATTTACATTAAGCCCAACGGTGGCAATTTTATAATAATAATATTTTTAACCATTACCAGAGCACACATCACGTGCCTCCGACCGGGAAGCTCCGACCAGACTCAGTAGGCCTGTCTTCCTTCCCTTTTTTGTAACATTTGAGTATTATCATCAATGGTAATTATTTATTTAATTTCACACAACCTTATCATTAAATTAGGTATGTTATTAAATTTAAATTGTAAATATGATTAAAGATTTTAACAAATCAATATTCTAATTGTTAGATCATAGAATAACATTGCTGTAATTAAATAAAAAATATATAATATAAATGACCTTATTTTAAATATCTACTACATAACATCACAAATTTCTTTTGAAATTATGAATATTAACCACACATGTATTTGTGCTCGTTTATTCTGACCACAGTTGCTACTTGCTTATAAGTAAGTTTATTAATATATTTGTTCATATATTTTGTTAATACATAGAATATTCAGATTACAACTTGGTACAAAAGGTTGGTATTATGATGAATTAATTTTACAATTTTATAATTTATTAATCACCCTATAAACCTTCATACGCGATTATTCGTCAATCTATTACTAAATTGAGATTTTGTGGTCACTAGTAATTATTTGGAACAATATTTTGTCAATTTTAAAACCAGACACATTTTGTTTTTAATAACATACATTGGGGTACTTATTTCTTTTCGACATATATGGAAACTATAAACCACATATTGATTGCATTAGCATTTATAATAAATCCTAATTACTTAATTAATTAAGGAGTCACACGCTCCATTCAAACCAATTTGATTGAAAAAGGTATTAAGTGACAACCCTTTAACAATAGCATGTGTTTGTTGGTATACATAATATTGTGATATGTTTTGTATCACCCTCATCGATGTCTACCAATGGTTGTATTGTATTGTATGCATTTATTATCGTAGGATAATGTGATACATATTAAGGACTAGTATTTACTAACCTTGGAACCTTTAATATATAGACTACATAGGGTCATCTACTCCACCGTTGCAATGTTTAGAGGGATCCTTGTATGCGGAGGAAACAAATCTGTAACTCAGTAGAAATATTAGTTACTTACAAGTAGATACATAATTCTTATTAGGTATTGAAATCAGGCATGTATTCCATGCTGCGACCACTTGTATACAAAATTATATTTTGTAATAAGTTTGTAGTTTATAAACTTAAGTTTACACATCGTCCCCATTGGCATGGAAATCCAACCCATATACCATCGAGACAGTGTTTGGTTATTAATCGGATTTTTTTTTTCATTATTTTTAGTTTGTTTTTTTTTTTTTTTTTTTACTTTTCAGTAATTTATAAACCTCATAAATTACTATTTTATCCTTGTTTTTTTTTTTTTTTTTGTGTTTTATAATTATTGCTTGCACCAATTATTTTTACCATCCATGCCAGTGTGATGGTAATGCATTGCTAGTTACCAAGTTTGTTTTATTCTGCTTGTGAGCTTTTATTCATGCAGAATAGGAACATTATAATTAAATTTATTTTAATATGGTTTTGAGTCCGTATATTTATGCAGATGTAAACAAATTTAATTTTATTATATTCTGATTTAGCACTGTTTATGCAGAATAGAAACTAATTAATTTAACCTCTGGAGGCTCGTTGGTGCGGAGCGCACCATTATAACGCAAACTCGCTATTCCGTCAGAGACCGTTGATGCTATATGCACCAAGGGTGCAGACACGTTTTGATACCGGTTTAACGGTCTCCATTGTTTGGTTACTCTGAGATCTATGCTTAAAGGACTGTGTTTCCGATTTTATAAAGCCATCAGTCACTTGTCATTGTCACTTTTTAAGTCATGAATTCAGCTGGCAAAAAAAAGAAAAAAGTGGGCGGTACCTGTCAGTGAATGTTTATTTGGCGGTCAGTGAATGTTTATTTTTTTAATGTAAACAGTATTTATTTCAGGTAAAGTGATATTAATTAGGTATGTTTATTGTTATAACGTAATAATAAACCAGTATAGATGTTAGATAGTCCGTATTTTATCAAAAAAGTGGATATTTTCGAACTGAAATCTGACCCGGGTGATACTTTGTTTGTTTGTTTACTTTTGGAATATTTTCGGTATTACTTGTAATGTAGTTGTTGTAAATACATCGTAATTACATCATAACGATAATAACTCAAAGATAAAGTCATAAAATCCAATCTAACAAACGAAATTTTTCATAATATAACGTCATGATGACGTCAGTTGAAAAAAATTTCGAGTTCTTTTTTTTTTTGTGTTTTGTTTAGAACCTGTATGAAAAGGAGTTTGGATGCAAAGAATGGATCTTTATTAGTGCCTGGGTCAATATTCTATCCTCAAAATCGAGATCAAAATAGGTAAAATCAACATTGCCAAAAATTCATCAATTTTGACCTTTTACTTTAAAAAACATTATATAAGCGCGTAACAACGCCGGTCAGCGTCGGGCCTCCAGGGGTTTATTATATATTCCATCATTAGTAATTATTATATACATTCCATCGCCCTCTGTATCCAGTTACTATTGCTTGCGTTTAATTAACCTTGGTTACTAAGTTTACTTTGGTTTATCACTAACAATGCCTCTCTTTAGAGATTGATTTATCCACTTATGGATTTGTTTATATATTAATTTTATTTTCTCATTTATTTTTCTTTATTTTCCTCCTCAAAGAGGTCGGTCTCCTTAAGGGTTTTTCCGCTTGGGGGTATTGATCCTCTTATGGATTTTCCTCCTTGAGGGTTTTACCGCCTTGGGGAGATTGGAGGATATTTAATCCTTTCCCTTTAACCATGCTAGGATTTTCCCCTCTACCACCATTATTATTTTCATTATTATTTTGTTTTAAAAGTGTGTTTGCACAGAATGACATGACCGTCAAACCATGAGGAAATTATATTGAGTATATTAGTAATAATACTAATTATGTCGTGATTTTACAACATAGGGAACTTGAACTTTTATAGCTAATTGACAATTAATGTAAGCACCTCAATATGGGTACCCAGACCCAACATAGCACTGTTGCAATTTTTTTTTTATTTCTTTTTATTTATTTGTTGTGCTGAAACGGGTTATTGAAAACCAGTTACAAATTTTGCTGACAAAGGAACCTAGGTTTTTAGATGCAGATCGGACCTCGGGACAATTGTTCAAGTGACAGACATTCATATTTCGGTTATGCTTTTAAAAAGAAACACGTAGATGACGGTATCATTTAATGTAAGCATATTGATAGAAAACATCATTTTATAAAGTACTCTTGATAGAACATGTAGGTACCCACTAGCAATATGGTGGCTGATAAAAAGTATACACAAATACTTTTGGCATAATGATTGAGTACCCACAAAATTACACTAATTATTTATTAATGACGCTGGTCATATAAGGCAATATTGAGTCCTATTTTTTATGTTTTAAGGTGTAGATCATAAGTAAGTATCTCAACAAATTACTTACTGGTATAGATTCAACAATATATTTGGATAGTAGATCCATGGGAAACAGGATTATATTTTATCAAGACTGCCTTGTCCAATTACGATAAACAGTATCTCAGATTCAATAGTTCATTTCGTAATGGCTTTACTTGTCATCCACATCTATAAAAATCAATGCCACTTTTCGTTGCAATTTCATAACTCAAGAACGGGCTCACCTATCCAAACCAAATGTTTAGGCTTTGTCCGGACTATTTAGTAGATGGTTTATGTGGTTTGTACAAAATCGGTAGAGTGGGTTTTCATTTATCACATTTTTTGTAACAAGTTAATTCAATAAATGGCGGATCTTTTTCCAGAATTAAAACTTTTTTTAGTGTTGACAGTAAAAGCATGTTGTTATGTCATTTTTTGTTTTAATAAATGAATTTGATGTTACAGTTAAATGATCTTAATATTTCACTTTATACGTAGCGAAGCACGTACCGGGCTACTAGTATTATAATATATTATTGACACTCTTTACACACTTTTGATACAACCTCAGTTATAAAGGTACGGTAACACTTTCAATATTTCAAAGTTTTGTTATAACTGGGTGTCATTTTAACAATTTCATTGTTGGAACATTTGGTGGCTTGATCGAATATTATTATTCGATAGGTATCGTTTTTTTGTTATCTTTTATATCGGGTAATGAACAATATCATCCTTAGAACATTTGGCGGTTTGATCGAATATTATTCGATAGGTATCGTTTTTTGTTATTTTTTATAACGGGTACTTAATGAACAATATATCATCGTTGGAACATTTGGTGTTTTCATCGGATATTAGGATTTGATTTTAGAGCATATACCATTGTATCTACTCTAAGGAGGTATTAGGTAACATTTATTTGCTATCTGATTTGGCCAACAACGTTTGCGTGCGTGATTAACGATTATTATTATGGGTATTTGTAAACGAATGCATGTACTTATTCAATAATAATAATAATGTCCTGTGACACACACGGTCTTCCGATCCCAAGCCAGGCAGAACTTGCACCATGGAACCTAGACACTATAAATACTTCCTTTCCGTATAAATATGGTTGAAACAATGATTGAATAATCAATTTAATTTCGTTCTATGTGACATTTTGTACGCTCGCACTTATACCTTTTTTATTTTTAAAATTATTTTATTTTTGTATTTATTTTTGGCACTATAATACCAGGCACATTGTTTTGAGAAAAAAATATTTACTGCGCTTGTACTCGTCGCCATGTGATGTCTCACCATTTCGGCTTGAGTCTATTGTATGAATATAACCTATTACAGTAAATAGGTACATGGAACACAACCGTATTAAATGAAACACAAAGTACTTACTCGCTGTACCACGACCGCTCGGCTCGGTGTCTGTTAGACGACTGAGCCGCGCGGCGGGCAGGCAGCAGTATTTATTTGCAATACACCACAGTTGGTAACTCAACTAAAGAGTTGGAGGGCGCGAGAACGGTGAGCCCTCGGACGATGTCTTCGGCTGGCTGAAGCCTGGAGTCCTCGCAGGGAGGAACCGGACTATCGTTCCGGTCGCAGTAGCCGGGCGTAGACCCGGAAACGGAGAAACTGATCAACCTTGATCAGCTCGGCGAGACCTCAACTCGGAGGTGGCAACCCTCTAACCAGAGGAAGATTCTTGCCGTAGCAGTAAAACCCAGTTAATACTGGGTCACTGATTCTAATATTAATGATATAGCTTTTTCAATATTTAAAATACAGATTCTGATAAAAAGAACTTATATGGAATAAACTATTCTTCACGATTCCAACTCAACTGTGGAACGTGTGTTCCAGGCAAAGACTATTTGATGTGTGTGAGACCTATGCGCTGCATTAAAAATATCGAGTTACAAAAGAAAGGTCTAGAAGACTCCGCCCACATTCCGCCTAGCAACTCGATTTCCTTTGTCTCTCGTTGAGACACTATTTTATTTGCAGGTATTAAAAGAAATGATGGCACAAGCGAGCGGCTATACCACGCCCCTTAATAACTAAATACCTTCCTACGTGAAAATTGTAAAAGAACAAAGAAATATATAAAAGTTTTATTCTTTTGGTGAAAAGAATAGCAGAGAAGCTTGCTGCAGCTTCCATCAACCCCAAGCTACCATATTATATAAACTATCTAACGAATTTATAGCGAATCTAAAAGATATGGAAACTACTCCACTAAGCGCCTGACCTAATTATCTGAGCACAATGTCTTGTACCCTTGTTTTATTAAAACGAAATAGGAACTATAATATATTTCTTAATAAGTCTGTTTTTCGTAATCATTTGTTATAATATAGTGAAAAACAATGTAGCTATGCTACAAAGGGAGCACTCATAGCGAGTTCCTATCAAGGTTTTGTAATCGATCGGGTTAAGCAACGTTAGGTAAGGTCATTAAATAGATGGGTGACCGTTTAACGCCATTTGAACTAAACGGGTCCGTGCTTTGGAGAGCAAGTAAAAAGTGGGTCCCAGTTTATAACCGACTATAAAAAAGGAGGTTATGTATTCGATGCGAATGTCTATTATTAAAAGTTTAGTTAACGTAAAAATAGCGCAGGCGGAGCTGCGTGGGTCAGCTAGTGTTGAATAAAAGTAAACATGCTGTACCAAACTATACTAATACAGATATATGCCAAGGCAGACAAAGCTAAATTGTAATAGCACAGATATGTGACAAGACAAAAAGAACAGAAGTCAATTAAAATGGAGTCCAAATCACTCATAAGAGTCTCTACCAAGAAAGTGATCACGCCAAAAGCTCCGTCATCAACTATTGATGTTCAGTACCCGATCGATTGGTTTCGGTCAAATCAAAACTCTAAGCCAATACTAAACATATCTCTAGTTTGTCCCGATTTAGAAACATCAGCTAAGGCTTTAGCAAAGGGAATCCGGGACAATGCCAGATTTCGATGTTGCAAAAACATTCCTTTATTATTTTGCTAAAACTGTAGAGTACAAGTTGGAAGGGGAATGGAAATCATATGGAGTGACTATAGGAAACAGCACTGATGTCATTACACCTCTGGATTTGATCAAAGTAAATTCAAACAACACTTATTCAGAAAAAACTGGAATCAGTGTGACCTCAAAGGATTATCCGTGATGGCAGGATATGTGCTCAGCATATACAGGTTGGTGAGAGCCAGCTTGAATGTGTATCGGTCAGAGTTGGCCAAGAAGGTTACTGCACAATTAAGGGCAATTTCATCCGGCTCATCGGAGGTCTCCGACATCGTTGACATTTATAGTAGCTGGCCCAATGACAGGGGCTACAACACTTTAATAGCTATATATGATATGTTCTTCAATACATTCCCACTCCATAAGTATGCCAATCTAAGGATCGGCACAACAGGATCTAGATTTAGAGATTGTGCAGCAGTACTATCATATGGTTATTTGATGGAGTTATTGGGAATGTCAAAAACGACTGATGTCATGGAATGGGTGTTTATAGAACACATTGGTAACAACATAGACAGGATGATGACTTGTGATGATGAGTTGACTGATCCATACTCCTATTTCCCCTATCAGGTAGATCTCGGTCTTGTTATGAAATCAGCATTCTCAGCAACTGCTAACCCGTACTTTTTTGAATGGGTTCACATAATCGGAGCACTTGTGAGATCAACTAGGTCTATGAATGCTAAACACATTCATGATGGTCAAGCTCTGGAAATTTTGGCCAATGCTGCCTGTGTGGCATTTGCATACAGAACCAATTTCAGGTTCCAGAAGGTATACACTGAAGATGGACAAGAGTTAAGAACTGCAAGAGATGATGACGATGAGGATGTAGAAGACTCCGATGACGAAGATATCCATGACAGTGTGCTCAAATCAAGAGATCCCACCAAATGGTTTCTTCTTCTCTCATCCTCCAAGGGTATATTGCCAAAACCTGTAATTAAGTTCGTGTCCGGGGTTGCTAAAGGAATTGAAGATCCGAGGGAGGGAACAATCGACGCTCATTTAAAATTGATCTCCCACAGCTTGGTGAGTACTTAATCCTTGAGACCTCTCATTTCTCAATTGTTTTTGTGTGATTATGATTATGAAACAAAAATAATTCATAATAACACATATATGTGTCAAGACAGACAAAGCTAAGTTACAATGGCACAGATATGTAAGGGAATACTACTGATACTGGAAAAATTGGATGATAACAAAACACTTATCTTTCAAACACTTCAACCTGCACATCAAGGCAACTACCAGAGTGGCTATCAAACTGAACAATTTGCAAACCAAACAACACAGATACATCCATATTTATCACACGAACAATCATCAAATGCAAACCAAACACCAAATCCAAAATTATCAAACGAACAATTATCAAACGCACGGGTAGATCAAATTAATCCACCTTCCACTAATGATAATTATTGCCAACGGAAGAGTATGATTTAACATAAATTATAGACTAATCTATGAATCACAAAGATTTTTTCAGCAAAAACCAATTAAAATGTGAACAAATAATTCAATGTGTTTGACTTTACCTCATAGTCAGTCCCAGCATTTCCAAAGGCATAACAGGAATTCTTTCCTCGTAGACATGGTGATAATAAACTCAAAAGCTCTTCAAATTAAGATATGCTCATTCTAAAATAAGCAAAAAAATTATCTTCTGCTAATCTCAAACCATAGTATTTTCGAATAAAATAGCGATCATCATAATCAGCGATCATAATAAATGGATGAACCCAAAATCCTTTTTTTTTTCATATATATTTAACAATAACAGCAGTGCAACAATCTTTTTGCGATCCACTATTCCTAAAAACACGTCCAATACGGCTGACTACGGTTAATGGTATGGTCACTTGAAACATCGCATCGCGGTGTTGTGTGAGTGCTCTTAGAGTATTATAAATTACTGCAAGCCTGTTTCCCTGCTTTTCAAGGCATTCAACAAGAAAAATCGATAGAAATCCTCGAACCCTCCATAAATATAATACTTACACAGCACTTGTCATCCTTAAGCGAACATTCTGACAAATATTTTCCCGAAAATCTGACTGGGTAAGAAACTTTTTTCAGTAGACCTTACCACCTGTGTGAACTTGGCACCCGACTTTGGAAAAACGATTTTTTTTTAGTTTTTTCGAGAAGCTTTCGGTAAGTAGTGGATAGTAGTGAAACTATTTTCGTTTGTAGTAATTCCAAAAAAAAAAAAAAAATTGCTGTCCCCCGAAATTTTAAAAACCACGTTTTTTCTACTGTTTCCATTAGATAATGGTTAGTAGTGGATTGTAGTGCAATTTTTATCGTAAGTAGTAAAAAAGAAAAAAAAAAAAAAACTTTTTATTTTAGAGTAGTATTTCAACATGCTTTAGAAGTAAATTCAGTTCCTAAGGTCTGAAAGATTACTACTAATGGTAGAATTTACCAAGGAAGGTTCGTAGAGGTTTGTAGTGAACGAATTTTCGTTTGTAGTAACTGTAGTAAAAATCTACATTGATTAGAAGTTACAAAATCAATAAAATCTTGTTTGGGCGTAAATCTCACTGAATAACTCTGGTTTAAAAGGATATACGATTACTACAAACGATGAAATTGACTGAGAAAGGTTCGTAGAGGTTTGTAGTGAAAGAATTTTCGTTTGTAGTAACTGTAGTAAAAATCTACATTGATTAGAAGTTACAAAATCAATAAAATCTTGTTCGGGCGTCAATCTCACTGAATAACTCTGGTTTAAAAGGATATACGATTACTACAAACGATGAAATTGACTGAGAAAGGTTCGTAGAGGTTTGTAGTGAAAGAATTTTCGTTTGTAGTAACTGTAGTAAAAATCTACATTGACTAGAAGTTATATAATCAAGAAAATCTTGTTCGGGCGTCAATCTCACTGACTAACTCTGCTTTAAGAGGATGTACGATTACTACAAACGATGAAATTGACTGAGAAAGGTTCGTAGAGGTTTGTAGTGAACGAATTTTCGTTTGTAGTAACTGTAGTAAAAATCTACATTGACTAGAAGTTATAAAATCAAGAAAATCTTGTTTGGGCGTCAATCTCACTGAATAACTCTGCTTTAAGAGGATGTATGATTACTACAAACGATGAAATTGACTGAGAAAGGTTCGTAGAGGTTTGTAGTGAACAAATTTTCGTTTGTAGTAACTGTAGTAAAAATCTACATTGATTAGAAGTTATATAATCAAGAAAATCTTGTTCGGGCGTCAATCTCACTGAATAACTCTGCTTTAAGAGGATGTACGATTACTACAAACGATGAAATTGACTGAGAAAGGTTCGTAGAGATTTGTAGTGAACGAATTTTCGTTTGTAGTAACTGTAGTAAAAATCTACATTGACTAGAAGTTATAAAATCAAGAAAATCTTGTTCGGGCGTCAATCTCACTGAATAACTCAGCTTTAAGAGGATGTATGATTACTACAAACGATGAAATTGACTGAGAAAGGTTCGTAGAGGTTTGTAGTGAACAAATTTTCGTTTGTAGTAACTGTAGTAAAAATCTACATTGACTAGAAGTTATATAATCAAGAAAATCTTGTTCGGGCGTCAATCTCACTGAATAACTCTGCTTTAAGAGGATGTACGATTACTACAAACGATGAAATTGAATGAGAAAGGTTCGTAGAGGTTTGTAGTGAACGAATTTTCGTTTGTAGTAACTGTAGTAAAAATCTACATTGACTAGAAGTTATAAAATCAAGAAAATCTTGTTCGGGCGTCAATCTCACTGAATAACTCCGCTTTAAGAGGATGTATGATTACTACAAACGATGAATTTGACTGAGAAAGGTTCGTAGAGGTTTGTAGTGAACGAATTTTCGTTTGTAGTAACTGTAGTAAAAATTTACATAGACTAGAAGTTATAAAATCAAGAAAATCTTGTTCGGGCGTCAATCTCACTGAATAACTCTGCTTTAAGGGCCTCCGCCGACACGATACTTTTTGCATCCGCGTTCGGCAACTCTGTTGCTTTTCGGAAGCTTGATACCGCAGCCGATCGCGAACCCCCGCACACTACTAGCAGATAGCGACCAGCGATTTCGACGCTTTCCGGTCGCTGGATGCAGCAACCGCGCGCTACACCACGCACACTACAGATGCCAGTCGCCGCGACTTTGGTAGTTCCGGGGTTCCCAACTTTAAGGATTTCTCCCTAAATAAATGGAGCATAATACATTGAACTATTTGTATTCTGATTACGTAACATTTATTAATGGGCAATGTTATTAATCTTAAAACCGACTTGTAGTTAAGATCTTAGTGTAAAAAACTTGCTTCGAGGAAAATATATTGAGTTTGATTAATGTTGTTAAAATTTTATTCGTTGAAATATTTTTTCGTACCGTGCAAAGCCGCTTGTAGTGTATGAAATTTAAAACAATCTAAATAAATAGGTACCTAGGTACTTATTAGATATAAAATCAGTCACTATCCGTGTTATACGTATAGTCGCTCCTGTTTGTTTGTTTCCTTAATCTAAACTAAACATTGAATTTTGACCCAATTTCTACAATCATTTTGAGGGTTTCGGTACGTTTTAATATTATACGTAGGTATAATTATAATGTATAATTATAAGGTTTAAAACTCCGGCGAGGGAAGCTGATGTCAGTTAATATGTTATGTTAAGCACCGACTTCAATACATTTTCGTTATATAGTACTTTTTAGATCATAATAATATCGTTAAAGTCGGATTTTAATATAATCTTTTTATTGACTTTACCTATTATAACGCTCTGAATGCATGAAACTACCACGCAACTAGAACAACTATGCTAGACTTTACTAGGAACAAAACAGTGCATTATATACTAAAGTACCGAACTGATTTTGATGAAGCTATTACAACAAGAATTACCGCAATCGGATTTGTAGCTTCTGAGAAGTATGGGAATAAACATATATACATACACACACAGACACACATATATGTATGTATATATGTCGCAGCCGGGTCATTAGTATAGGCTGTCAATTAATACTAAATGTCCTGTTAATTCTAAAATGTAGGGTATGAGGTCAATAGTACAGGTCAAAGTCAAAGTCAAAATAACATTATTATGTATAGGTCCCACGGAGGCTTACACAAAAATAATTTTTACGCGGCCGCTACTGAGAAGATCTTTTTTTTTTTTATTTATTTAAGGACAACCAACAAGACTTACACTAATACATTGCATTTTTTACATTGGTGAACTTAAAACTAAGTGCAAGCTTAATTATAGGTCGCAACAGCATGCAAAAAACGCGTTAATCTTGGAAGACACTCAGCGGGCATGTCCTATTTTGTAATTTTTTTTTTAACAATTGTGTAAACAGTTTTACAAATTATGTATAGGTAGCCTTAAAATTCTAAGCTTACATGATTTGAGCAGTTCAAGCCCACGCAGTTTTATCCACCAGGTAAATCGAGATTTTATAATAAGCCTTTTTTGACAATCGGCTTCAAAAAGTTTAAATTTCTTCATTGGAAGATCTCGGATATCCTGTGGCAGTTTGTTATAAAAGTGTATACTTTGGCTCATAAACGATTTGCCTGTTCGGTGGAGACGCGTAGCATGTACAACAAGATCGTGTTTGGGTTGTTATTTGACAAGTAAAGGTCAATGTCTTGTTGTGTCTTAAATGGAAGGTAGAAGTATCGTTTTCACAAATTGTAATGGGAAGGGAGACTAACAATAGCCGAAGGGGTTACTCGGATATACATATGCTTAGATGCCCATATATAGTCTAATATATGTCAATTATTATAATACCTATGTATACGCGTCGAAATCTTCTCGTCCAAAATACCGCAGTGCCTAAAGACGAAGGTTTTTAACCAGTGTGTGTTGCCAGTGATGACATATGGTACTGAGACGTGGTCCCTAACTGTTGGCCTTTTGGATAAGCTCAGAGTCACACAACGAGCTATGGAGAGAGCTATGCTCGGAGTTTCTTTGCGCGACAGAATCCGAAATGAGGAGATTCGCCGAAGAACCAAGGTCACCGACATAGCTCTTAAAATCTGCAAGTTGAAATGGCAATGGGCAGGCCACATCGCTCGGCGAACCGATAACCGCTGGGGAAGAAAGGTTCTCGAGTGGCGACCACGAACCGGAAGACGCAGCGTAGGTAGGCCTCCCACTAGGTGGACAGACGACATTGTGCGCGTCGCAGGTAACCGGTGGATCATCACCAGCCGGAAGACGTCCACTGCTGAACAAAGGCCTCCCCCTTAGACCGCCACAATGAACGACAATTTGCTATTTGCATCCACCGGTTTCCTGCGACGCGAACAATGTCGTCGGTCCACCTAGTGGGAGGCCTGCCTACGCTGCGTCTTCCGGTTCGTGGTCGCCACTCGAGAACCTTTCTTCCCCAACGGTTATCGGTTCTTCGAGCGATGTGGCCTGCCCATTGCCACTTCAACTTGCAGATTCTGAGAGCTATGTCGGTAACCTTAGTTCTTCGGCGAATCTTCACATTTCGGATTCGGTCGCGCAAAGAAACTCCAAGCATAGCTCTCTCCATAGCTCGTTGTGTGACTCTGAGCTTTTCCAAAAGGCCAGCTGTTAAAGACCACGTCTCAGTACCATATGTCATCACTGGCAACACACACTGGTTATAAACCTTTGTCTTCAGGCACTGCGGAATTTCTGATGAGAAGATGTCACGTAGTTTCCCGAACGCTGCCCATCCGAGTTGGATTCTTCGGGCGACCTCTTTGTCGAAGTTGGACCGACCTAACTGGATAGTTTGTCCTAGGTATACGTAGTGGTCAACAACTTCGACTGTATCGTTCCCAACAACTACCGGTACGGGTGCAACATGGACATTAGACATGATCTTCGTCTTGTCCATGTTCATTTTAAGACCCACCTGTTGGGAAACGCTACTGAGGTCACTGAGCATCGTATTGAGGTCCTCCAGCGACTCTGCCATAATGACTATATCATCGGCAAAACGAAGGTGAGTGATGTATTCGCCATTGATGTTGATGCCGAGTCCGTACCAGTCCAAGAGCTTGAAAACGTCCTCCAATGCGTTTGAGAACAGTTTCGGAGAAATAACGTCTCCCTGTCTCACACCTCGCTGCAATGGGATTGGTTTCGTGCTCTCGTCCTGTATTCGGATCGACATGGTGGCGTTGCTGTACAAACACTTCAACACTTCGATGTACCTATAGTCAATGTGGCACCGCTGGAGGGACTGCAATACCGCCCAGGTCTCGATTGAATCGAAGGCTTTTTCGTAGTCCACAAACGCTAGACATAATGGCCGATTATACTCCTCGGTCTTCTGTATAATCTGGCGGAGCGTATGTATGTGGTCTACGGTGCTAAAGCCTTTTCGGAACCCGGCTTGTTCGGGAGGCTGGAAGTCATCAAACCTGCGTTCGAGACGGTTCGTAATGACTCTCGAAAACAGCTTGTATACATGGCTCAGGAGTGAGATGGGTCTATAATTCTTTAATAAAGTGTTATCACCTTTTTTGAAGAAAAGAACCACCACACTCCTGTGCCATGCTTCTGGCGTAGTACCCTCGAGTAAGACGGAATTAAATAACTTCTGGAGGACTAAAAGTACCGGTTTTCCACCCGCTCTCAGAAGTTCTGTTGTGATTCCATCTTCACCCGGCGCCTTGTTGTTCTTAAGCTGTTTGAGAGCCATTCTAATCTCGTACAGGCTGATGTCTGGGATGTCCTCAGTGTAGTGTCGGGTTAATTTGGCTCTGGTATCCTGAGCTGTTCTGACAGTGGGTTCCTGTGTAGAGGTGTATAACTGTCCGTAAAACCTCTCGAGCTCTCTCAATATCTCCGGTTTCGATGAGATGACACTGCCGTCGTCGATCTTCAGCCTGGTCATGTGGCTGCGCCCAATAGACGAATTCTTTGCGAACACTTTAGAGCCTTGGTTCCGCTCAATCGCGTCCTTAATACATGCTGTATTATAGGAACGCAAGTCGTGACGCATGGATTTCGAGATTCGTCTATTGAGTTCAGCATATTCTGACATATCAGCTGAAGATTGCAGTCTCATCTCAGTCCGGGTTTCCATTAACTTAATGGTTTGATTGGAGAGCTTCTGAGGCTTATTACGGCGTGGGGTCTTAAAGAACTTGGACCCCACTGCATGGACAGTTTGCACCAACCCATTGTTTACCTCATCCGCAGTTTCGCATTCGGCTAGGCACTGAAAGCGATTGTGTAGTTCGAGTTGAAAGTCTTCGGGATTTCGGATTTGGGCGGTTCCCGGACGGAGCGTGGACTTCATCAGACGAGACCTCTCGAGCTTGACATTGATATTCAATGTGCCTCTAACAATGCGGTGATCGCTACCGGTTTTCACCCTGCCGATCACGGAGACATCATCGAATATATGCTTGTTGGTCGTCATGATGAAGTCGATCTCATTTTTGGTTGAACCATCGGGGCTTATCCACGTCCACTTCCTGGATGGTCGCTTCTTGAAGAAGGAGTTCATCACAAAGAGTCCCTCCTTCTCCATGAAGTCGACCAGCCGCTGGCCCCTTTGGTTCCGCTGCCCGTACCCATAAGACCCCACTCTCAACTCATCGCCACTCCGTGTGCCCACCTTTGCGTTGAAGTCCCCCATAACAACGGTGAAGTGTGTTTTGGAGGTATGTATGGCTTCTGCTATCTCCTCATACATAGCCTCTACTTCATCGTCAGGGTGTGCCGAGGTCGGCGCGTAAACCTGTATAACCTTCAACGAATACCGACTGGTTATTCTGAGTATAAGGTACGCTACCCTACTCGACACACTATCGACCTTAATCACGTTGTTAATAAGGGACTTACGGACGAGAAACCCGACACCACCCTGGGATTTCCGGTCTCCTTCCCGGAAGAAGAGCATGTTGCCAGAATCAAGGGTTATCGTATCCTGTCCCTCTCGTCGGATTTCAGATAATCCCAAGATGTCCCAACGCAACTTGCTCAATTCTTCCTCCAGCTCGACAATCTTCTCATCGGTCCTCATCGTGCGGATGTTGTGTGTCGCCAGGGCCAAAGTTCGGTGGGGGTGGTAGCGGGGCATCTGCCGGAGATTCTTAGCACCCCCTGCTCGACCGTTACCCCGCCTGCTACCAAGGCGAGGAATAGAGGAGCCGCCGGGGACTGGGGGCCGTATACAATTTGTGTCTATCATTGTTTGGGGGGGGGGGGGGTTTCCATAATCCCCACGCTTGGCAGGCGTCTTGGGGATCGCAGTTTTTGTGATGAGATGAAACTTAAAACAGAAGACGCTGCTGCCCGTCTTCTGATTTCCCTGAGTCGCCTTTTACGTACACCCAAAGGGAAGAGATGGGTGGGTGCTATTCTTACCCGGACACCCCACGGGCCCGGTGGATGCAAATAGCCAATTGTCGGTCATTGTGGCGTTCGAAGGGGGAGGCCTATGTTCAGCAGTGGACGTCTTCCGGCTGGTGATGATGATGATGATGATGATACGCGTCGAATACAGAACCTCCTTTTTTAAGACGGCTAAAAAAATAAAGTATAATTGGGGATCACTTGATTTGATTTAGGGAGGAAACATTTTTAACCGACTTCAAAAAAAAGGAGGAGGTTATCAATTCGGTTGTATGTTTTTTTTTCATGTTTGTTACCTCAGAACTCTGTCGTTTACGAACCGATTTGGAAAATTATTTTTTTAATTGAAAGGATATGCTTCCAGACCTATTTTTTTCAAAAACAGGTTCTGATGATGGGAAACCATGAGTAACTGAGGGAACTCCTTAAATATTATAGGCATACATATAGCGTTTTTGGTATTTTTAGAAACTAGTCAAGCATTTTCATTCAGAAAGTATCATTTGGTGAAGTGGATCTGATGAAGAAGGCCATAGACGGCCACCGGAACTTTGTAATAAAATTAACAATCCATCCTATCCTAGCCGTGCCTACTAAACGTAGAACTACTGAATTTGGACTCGATGGATAGTTCTCGACGAGTAGTTGCTAGAAAAATGGAGATCAGGGTTTGATGGTTGAGCAGGAAGGTTGTCACGGGATCTCTGCACCAATAAACATAGACCCACGAGTTTGGGTTCGTTGGGTAGCTCTCGACGACTAGTTGCTAGAACAATGGTGATCAAGGTCTGATAATGGAGCAGGAAGGTCGTCACGGTATCTCGGCACCAACAAACGTAGATCTACCGAATTTGGACTCGTTGGACAGGTCTCGACGAGTAGTTGCTAGAAAAATGGAGATCAGGGTCTGATGATGGAGCAGGAAGGTCGTCACGGGATCACTGCACCAATAAACGTAGATCCGCCGAGTTTGGGCTCGTTGGGTAGCTCTCGATGAGTAGTTGCTAGAAAAATGGTGATCAGCGTCTGATGATGGAGCAAGAAGGTCGTCACGGGATCTCGGCACCAACAAACGTAGACCTACCGAATTTGGACTCGTTGGATAGGTCTCGACGAGTAGTTGCTAGAAAAATGGTGATCAGGGTCTGACAATGGAGCAAGAAGGTGGACACGGGTTCTCGGCACAAATGAATGTAGACCCACCGAGCTTGCAGTCCATGGTTCTCGAGAACTACGAGTATAACACCTAGATATCTTCGGTTTATGGCAATTGGTTTGTTTTATTAAGATATTGTCACATCTACATTTTTTTAAATTTTTGCTTAAGCTTATATTTTAGTGATGGTTCATAGTTGTGTTATGTAGTGGGTGTTTTTAAAATAAATATTAAACTGGCTGTTTGTCAGAATAAAATATAAGTTTTTAAAAGTTAACCTAATAATAATACACTAAAAAGAATAAAATAAAAATATTTTGTACAAAAAAAAGAACCGCCTTCAAAATGCAACTAAAAGAATTCTAAGAATTAGTGGTTTTTACATATACATAATACATTGTTGGACTTGGGCTACAACATATTATAAATACATATTACTATCGAAGTCGGTGCCTAACGTCTAGCAAATACTTACAAGGGCAGTAGGTACCTAACTGTTTTCCAGTTTGGCGCCGTCTTTGATAGTAATATGTATTTATAATATGTTGTAGCCCAAGTCCAACAAAGTATATGTAAAAACCACTAATTCTTAGAAATTATTTCAGGCCTTTTAGTTGCATTTTGAAGGCGGTTCTTTTTTTTTGTAAAAAATATTTTTTAACAGTAGTAGTCGGCCCGGTGCGGAACGAGACTCGTGCAATATGTGTTCAGTGTAATAATAAATATTGACGATGCTAAACGTTACCATGGACTCTTATAAAGCTGCACTGCTTCTTGCTTTACTAAATAAAAAATAAATAAAAATAGCCTTTATTCCCTTTATAAAAGTTTACATACAATTCGAAATAAAAGGATACACTGAAAATTATGGGATCGTCCAGTTTAGGACGTAGGCCTCCTCCATCTCTCTCCATTTTTTTCTATTTTGAGCAGCGCGAGTCCACAGTTTCCCTGCCGTCAGCTCGATGTCGTCTCTCCATCTACGGAGGGGGCGTCCCCGAGAGCGCTTACCAGTAGGGGTCCAATAAAGGACTCTCTCACTCCATCGGTTGTCATGTGTCCTCGCAGTATGCCCCGCCCAGTTCCACTTGAGTCTAGCAGCCATAGCAAGAGCGTCTATCAGCTTGGTTTTTTGACGTATTTTCTGACTGTTTATACGACCTGACAATTTGATACCGAGCATGCTTCTTTCTATGGCTCTTTGGAAGGATCTTATTTGTATACGTGTGTCCTTGGTGGGAGACCAGGTCTGACATCCATATAATAGCGTGGGCAATACTGATGATTCAAATACTTTTTTCTTTAATGTTATATCGAACTTTCCTTTAAATATTTCTTTATTCATCCAATATTTTTTCCATGCCAAGGATACTCTCCTGGTAACTTCCTTTGCCGTTCTATTTACGAAATCAATGTTTTGTCCGAGATATGTGTATTTCTCTACATATTCCAACTCTGTGTTCTCTATGTATACTGGTATTCTTTGACTGTTGGTCATGACTTTTGTCTTTTCCCGGTTCATTTCCAGTCCGCATTTTCGGCTTTCTAGATTGAGATCTGATAGCATTTTTTGTAGTTCTACTTGTGTTTCTGATATAAGGATTATATCATCTGCAAATCGCAGATGAGATAAGAGCTCTCCGTTAATGTTTATGCCATAACTGTGCCAGTTTAGTTTTCGAAATATCTCTTCGAGAAGGGCTATAAACAAGGTTGGTGAGATCGTATCACCCTGTCTCACTCCTTTTTCAATGTAGAACTTTTCACCGATTTTTTCTAATTTTAGTCTCGCATTGCATTCATTATATATATTCTTCAATAGAGTTATATATTTTTCGTTGATACCTTGATTTCGAAGGGCCTTCCATAACTCTATATGTATGATAGAGTCGAATGCCTTGGTATAATCAACGAATGCTATGTATAGCTCTTTACCGTATTCCATGTATTTCTCTATGACTTGCGTTATGGTAAAAATATGGTCTACAGTTGAATAGCCCTTTCTAAAGCCTGCTTGGTCTCTTGCCTGATTTTCTTCTATTTGCTTATTAGTTCTTATTGAAATAACAGAGGTAAAAATCTTATATATTGTTGGTAATAAACTAATAGGCCTGTAGTTATTAATATTTTTCGCATCACCTTTTTTGTAGAGCAGGGAAATAACACAAGTTTTCCAAGCTTCCGGTATGTATTCTTGTCTTAATATTTGGTTAAAGAGGTCAGTAAGTATATATAATATTGATTCGTCTAGAGATTTAATTATGTCATTGGTTATTCCGTCTTCTCCGGGGGTTTTATTTGTCTTTAATTTGTTGATAACGGATCTAATTTCAGAAGTCAAGAAGAGCGGCGGCGGCTCCTCATTATTTCTCTTGGGCGCGTAGTCTTGTTCTTTGTTCCCATCGTTTTTATAGAGACTTTTGTAAAATTTTGTAGCTAATTGTAACAAATCCTGTCTATTGGTAATTATGTCCTTGTTTTGTTTTAATCCTGAAATCCATTCTTTTTTATTATTTAATTTATTAAAAGCTCTTTTACTCGATCCTGATGACTCTAGTTCTTGCTGAATTGTTTGTACTCTATGTTCTTGATATCTTTTCTTAATTTTTTTGTTTATTTTTCTGTAGAGGGTTCTTAGTTGCTTTCTTTGTTTGTATGTTCTATTGCTTATTTTTTGTAGTAACTGCCTTTTTTTGATCAATAACATGATGTCTTCTGTTATGATATTGAACGGTTTATGTTGAGACGTTTCTGGTAAATTATTTGCACATTTATTTATTGTATTAACTATGGTTTGGTAGTTTTCTTCAATGTCTTCGGAATTCTTTATATTTTCTCGTGCCATCAGATTTTTAATGAGTTCCTGCTCTGTAGGCGAAAGTAGTTTTTTGATTTTTTTACTCGCATATCTTCTACTTCTCTTTGATAATCCATCTAATTGTACTTCGCAACGAACTGGGCGATGATCGGATGGGAATATTGTATGTAGGACTTGAACATTTTTAATGGTTCTTACTTTTTTTGCCAGTATGAAGTCGATCTCGTTTTTTGTTTTTCCATCCGGAGATTGCCACGTCCATTTATGCTTTACTAATAAAGAGAAAATATAAATCACGATGAAGGCGGTACTGGCTACATCCAATTACCAGTTTTCAAAAACCTATGTGTTGAAGCAAACATTATCATTCAATCATTTATGTAGATTTGTGTTAAAAATCATGTAGAAGGTGAAATATATATTTTTGCAATACGTGCTTTCTTTGAAATTAAAAACCAAAGCAGCAATATTCCTTAAAAAGTGGTAACTTAAATCGACCCCGAAAATAATCTAGAATACCAGAAAAAGTTGGTAACCCCCCTAAGTCAAAACATGTCACACCAGCGGTACCGTGTGAATCCAATACACTGTAACTTCAGATACAGTGTTTTGAATTAACAACGTTCATTCGATTTCTTTTAACCTGTTTGATGTTTTAGCATTCATAGTTTTTTTTACATTGTATGAAAAATACTGAGATATTGCAATACAAATTACACTGTTTTTACTAAAAACTACCGGCCTGAAATAGTAAAACACGGCAATTGATGATGCAGTGCATTGTCCAAATAATCTTCGCGGATTGCAAGATACAGTGTTTTGTCAAAACAAAGTAGAAGGGCTAGCGCGACGCGGCTGCGCCAATCAGATTGAGGCTGGGCTATCGATTTCAATTATTATTGGTCGATCTGGCCGAGAGCGACGGCGGCGCAGTGGCTGGAAAGTATGAGCTGATGAACTAATACGTACTGAAATTTAAAAATAAATATAGTATTATAAATACACTAAATATTAAAATAAATCTATCTGGAGAGGAAATGTTGTTTTTTAAATATGACTAAATTACAGCTACTACGCAAGGAATGTGGAAGCGAATTCCATAGCCGCACTGCTTGCATGGTAAAAAAAAACATTATAGCTACTATAATAATGAGGAGGAACTTCAAAATGCAGAGATATACTGGAACGTCAAGGCTTGTCACAAGACACGAGCAAGGAATAACGCTCACAAAGATAAAGAGGAGATTAAGGATTGTTAAGTATACAATTTAGAAAATAAATAATGTACCAGTTCCGCCGCTGACGGATTGGCAGACATTCTAGTTGAGCCCGAAATTCCGACACGATCATATTTCCGCAGACTAAAGATGAAATGAATACACAAATTTTACAATTGCTCCAGTTTATTAAGAAGCTCCTCAGTTGCATCTAGAAACATACATCAGCATAATCGAAAAGAGCTAAAGATCAAGCAAAAAAGATTTTTGTCTGACGCAGAAGAAATTTTTGGAGACGCTTGTGAGACTGATAAGAGTAAAAGATCTTCTTACTTATACCTATCTCCAACATGAGATTCCCAAGAAATATTATAATCAAACAGAACTCTAAGAATTTTAACTTTATTTGAGTATGCAATTGGTACGGAATCGAAAACTAAACTGGAGAGTGAGTTAATGTCAACCAGATTCATCACGTATCCGCCACCAAATATGATAGCCTGAGAATTAGTAGAGTTCACTAACAAGCCAATTGATTTTGCCCACTGACTTATGCTATTTAAATCTTTATTAAGCGTATATATCGCTTACCGAAGCTTATCAATATTGGCATGACGATAAAACTAAGGATGATCATGCATAGAGATGATAGTTAGAAAACCCTCGCGATAACATTCATGAAAACTGAAAAGAGGAGAGATTACGCCACCCAGTGGAACACCCGCCTCAAGCTCACACCACACAGATGATGTCTCCTCAAAGCGGACAGACTGGGAGCGCCCTTATTCAGCTATCAATTATTGATAGCTGAATAAGCGACATAAAGAGAGAGGAAAGAATGCCTAGAAGTATGTCAAAATAAACAGAATTGAAGTCACTACCAAGATCCAATAATACCAGAATAATCAGTTGTTTGCTTTCTATAACCAAGCGTCAAACATCACTTATTTTTACTAAAACTAAGGACTAAAAGACAATTAGGTGTAAAATAGTCTGTCATTTGTTTGTAAACAATAAATACCTTCCAGGACTTCCAGAACAGAACAAGGAGTGTAGATATAGGACTAAAATTTGTAACAGAAAAATTTGGCTGTTTGGGAAAAGGAATGACAATGACAAGCGTTCTTCCCAAGACGGGAAAGAACAGGATTCAATTGAAAAGTTTAAGAAACGAGTGATTATTGGACAAGGATTGGTCAAGGTTACTTCAATGTTAGGTAACAACAATTTTAACTGAAGACCATGATGATATAATTCCCAACCCCCTCAGTAACCGAACTCAAAGAGAAAGGAGAAGATAAAGGCAAAGATAGCTAAGAGAGACAATTTAAAGTGGACAACTTAACATTATCAAGAGTAACAAGTGACTTCTAAAAATGTGCATTAATTGAAATCAAGATCTAAATATGGAGCATTCTCAATAGAAAATACCAAAATATATCAAGAACTGCCACGTCTGTGCAGTATTATGGTTCTCAAACTTATACCTACCAATACACTTTTAGTCAATGTCAATACACTGTAACTATATGATACTGTGTATTGCCTTAACAATATCTTCCTTAGCTTCTGACAACTATTAGAGCAACACAAGTTATCGTCGATAATTCATTATGTATACTCTAACAGCCTTATTAATAAACTATGATTAGCGTCAGAACAACTTTACTCCAAGACTTACGCAAAGATTAGGCAATTATGGTATTAATAAACTAGTAGTAAGGACGGAGTTAACTAATCAAAATGTAGTCCCGGAGTAAAAGTTACTCCGCGGAGCCCCATGGTTTAACGTTTGAGTAAGCATAGATTTGTATTGTATTTCTAACTTCCATTGAGATAATTATATATACTAAACATAACCTAATTGTATAAACCTCGCAATATCCCTTTTGAAGACCTTGAAGACGAGTTTAAATATAAATATAGATTTACACGCTCAACTGCATATTACATTACTGAAATGGTAGAATGATTTGGCTGGAGATGCAGTAGGCTTTATACCACCTCACTTGAAAGTTTTAGCTGCAAAAAGGACTTGGGCTCGTGGAGAGGTAAATAAACTGTCTCAATAAACTAAACTATTAGGCTAGTTATGTAGGCTACAGCCGGATGATTCAGAAATAACTTAGAACAGATTTTAAAACTAATTTTTATTAATTTAAATTACATTTTTAATATCTAATTTAAATATGTAGTGACCGCTTCGATGTTAGAAGCTAAGTGAAGAGCCGATTCCGTCGCTATGGGTCCATACAATGGATCTAGTTGTGCGCCGTCAGCTGGTTTTCGGTACACATGCTGGATGCGTCTATACAATAGCCCTTCTGTTCTTGGATAGGTTGCATTGTCAGCAAGTTTTGCATTACACGCGCCGGCTCGTGCTTGAGGCCCACCGTGGTTTCTGCTCTTACACGCGTTTTTTGAGGTGCACTGTAGTTTCTTGTTAGGGACGGTGTGTAACAGGCTAGATCCCCGGCCTACTTGTTATATACTTTCTTGATTTATAGATAATATTCTGCTAATAAAAAAACACAAATTCTAAAACCACTATCTTGAATTCAACAAGAGAAATACAGAATATTATGATGTAAGAGAAATATAGAATATTATGATGTAAGATAAATATAGAGTGAAAGTTGTGATTGTCAAATAAAAGTGTCAAATATCAAAATTTACCTAACTGCCAGTGTCTTTTTAGTCATTTTGTTCATTTTTTTTACTTTTAATTTCAGTGGGTTGCCATAACATACACCTTAGTCTCAGTGTAAGAATTGTATTGTTAGTCCGAACCTACTTCGTATTTATTAATACCGTTATTAAGACGTAGCTATTCCGTGACTAGTCTAGAATTAACTACTTCCGATGTAGCTTTGGAGTAAGAGAAAAATAAGCGATTTTTATTAATAAGACAGTAAATATATATAAAACTTAATAGGCTGGATAACTTATAAAATTATTTTTAAATTGGCAGCAAACACTAAAAACTTTCTAACGAAAATTTTGGAGTAATCTTGAAAAAACTAAAAAAATCTATTTTGCTCATTTTCTCAAAATCAGTTTTTCGTAGTTACAGTGTATTGGATTCACACGTTACAGCGCACAGTGGGCGTTAAAACAAGCTTCTCTTTCATAAGATTTTTGATAATGTATTTCTTGTGGTTTTTAAATACAAACAACCGTATTCATAATCATAACGATATAAGATCATTGCGTTCGATTACCACAATACGTAGGTACTGAAAAGACTTTTTAAATAAAATAAATAAATAAATATTTCGCAAGCTTTAAGTGATTTTAAAGATGCACTAGGGGTTATGAAAATGGAGAAAATTTTATCCCGCAGTTCAATCAAGGTTTCATGAACTGGCCGTTTTTCATTTATGTAACTTACTTTGTTGCTTCGGAAGCGCAGGGAAACCGCTTGCTTTAGAAACTAAAGAGCTCCGGGCTCTTCTTTACACTTTGCTAAATGCGACGAAACGCGAAACGCGTGAAGTAAGTTATTTATTATTGGTTTGGACAATACAGGCCGATTGAAAATAAGATGAAAATGAAATGGCGACGTGTAAAGGACGAAGTTTTCTTGCATGATATTATTATACAATATGCGTTGTTACTGATTGTTTAAAACCTATAAACAATCTATACCTAAGTACTAACTGATGACGGGCCCGTTGGTCTAGTGGTTAGTAACCCTGTCTCCTACACGTCGTCGTGGTCGTGGGTTCGATTCCCACCAAGTGTCTGGGTGTTTATCTATATAAGTATGTACTTACAAAAAAAAAAGTATATATGTATTAGTATCAGTTGTCTGGTTCCATAGTACAGGCTCTGCCTAGTTTGAATCAGATGACCGTGTGTGAATTGTCCCAGGATATTAACTAAATATGTGCAAGCGATGCTGCAGGATAAAGCTAGTACATAATATACAATACAATACAATACAATACAATACAAATACTCTTTATTGCACACAAAAGAAATATACATTTGAAATTAAAACAATTAAAAACAGTGAACAACGATCTCTTCCAGTCAACCTTGGGGTACAGGACAGAGCATTCTTATGGGCAGGTGCAGTTATATAAATAAATTAAGTGGATTAAAAAAATATATATATATTTTTAAAAAAAAATAATAAAATAAAAAATAAACTACATATACATATTATAATATATTATGATAGACTAATACATATCTATTACCAAGAAAGTGAGAGAAGATTATTTTTTTTAAAGCTAATGTTCAAACTTAAGTGCATTTATTTGAATCAAATTGAATCATACTGTAAAAACTTCTACACTTGCCAACTCTGGACAAATTATAAAAGGAGGTCATTGGATGGTATTCGTGTACAATATAATAACATTTTCAGACACCTCATGGGTTTTAAATAGGTACTGTAGTGCCTCTAGCAAGTTTACGGAGGCGCGTCTGAACACGTTCAATGCCATTCAGAGAAGCTGAATTGCTTCATATATGGCCCGGGTTGGTCAGTGTAGAAACGGTATTATTAAAGAAATCGCGGACCGTTGGTCTATAACGAACATGTGTATAGGCCGACCGTTTAACTCGCGTGTCGCCTGCGCGGTGGGAGGGGAGCGGGGGCGGGTAACGCTACACACGGAGTCAATAATCCAAAGATTTATCTCGAGATAGACATTGTTGGTAAAGAATAAAATAATAAGTATCTTTTTTTTAAGTATTTATTTTTAAGTTTTACAAATATTTTATAATAGCTTCATAGGTACAAAATCATAAAACAATAATTAACTCCGTTTAAGAAATATTTAACCACAGATAAAAAATTTATAGGACTATTCGTCACTAATATTCATATCGCTTGAATCATCAACACTGTCTGTGTAGCTTGAGGAGTCAGAATCTTGCAAATTAATAATAAATCGGTCCATCTCTTCATCAACGAACTGGAAGAGCGATTCATCTTGAGATTTATCTTGGCATTCGTATACCTTGTGCGTTTATCTTCAAGCGTCCGTAACAAAAACACCAACCGCGCGCTGCGAGCACAGCCAGCGCTCTGCCGCATTTGACGTAAGCTCTCTGCTCCGCGCACCCCTTTCACCCATCCGCTAACATCTCCCCTCGCTCCCTTCTTGCCGCGCAGGCGATGCGCGAGTTAAACGGTCGGCCTATAGACGTTGGCGTGAAATAGCTGCTTAAAATTCTTTTTTTACTGGAATGTCTGTTTTTTTTGTTTAGTTTGGTTATTATTTATTTATTCTGTTTGGTTTCTTCCTTTTTTTGTCAATGTGTCTTTGTATTTTTTTTGTATGGATCAAGAGTCTGAAATAAACGTATATTATTATTAAATACATTGATTTAATTAAAAGGCAGATGAAGTTCTCTTTTTATAAAAAAAACTACGCATTTGTAGTTTTTTATTCTGTCTAAATTGTTCTTATTGTGCTTGTTTATCGTAAAGATTATATAATTAAATAATACCAGAAAATTGTTTTGGGTGAAGTATATAATATCATTTTTTTTATATTTCATTCAACTTCTTGATTATGTATTTGCATTTCAAAGTTCTTAAGCGATTTTACCTTTATTCAGAAGGATTAGTCAAATCCTGGTGACTTAGATGCAAAGCGAACTTGTTTTTTTATAAAGTACCTACTGGGTATTAGTTTATACATACTTATATGTATATCAACATAATAACAACGACATCTATAATACCGCAATAGCAGCATGTGATATTTGTAAAAGGGTTAAGGTTGAAACTCAGACGGTTTTGTTACCATAACCGTAACGTGACCAAAAAGATTCAGCTTTACAATTCAAACACAAAAAAAAGGGGAAACAAATTATATTTTGATACATTTGGAATGTTGTTACAACATTTAATGTTGTTAAGTTAAAAATAAAACTTGTGATTACTAAGTAATTCGATGTTATGGTAATTTTAACAAATCCGTGTATTTGAACTACATAAAATATATTTCATTTTTCAAAAAAATTAAGCTAGTGAACCTTATTTTTGGCCCACTGTGCATCGATGACAGCAGTCGCTAAAACGCGGTGCAGCATTGATGCGGTTGCTAAAACGCGCGACTCCGATACAGCGACCGAGCGCAAGGAGTAGCTCAATGGTCGCTAATGAGTTGCTAAAACGCGATGCAGTCGCAAAGTTGCCAGTCGTTGCAGCTAGAAAACGCTAGTGGGCGGAGGCCCTAAGAGGATGTACGGTTACTACAAACGATGAAATTGACTGAGAAAGGTTCGTAGAGGTTTGTAGTGAACAAATTTTCGTTTGTAGTAACTGTAGTAAAAATCTACATTGACTAGAAGTTATATAATCAAGAAAATCTTGTTCGGGCGTCAATCTCACTGAATAACTCTGCTTTAAGAGGATGTACGATTACTACAAACGATGAAATTGACTGAGAAAGGTTCGTAGAGATTTGTAGTGAACGAATTTTCGTTTGTAGTAACTGTAGTAAAAATCTACATTGACTAGAAGTTATAAAATCAAGAAAATCTTGTTCGGGCGTCAATCTCACTGAATAACTCAGCTTTAAGAGGATGTATGATTACTACAAACGATGAAATTGACTGAGAAAGGTTCGTAGAGGTTTGTAGTGAACAAATTTTCGTTTGTAGTAACTGTAGTAAAAATCTACATTGACTAGAAGTTATATAATCAAGAAAATCTTGTTCGGGCGTCAATCTCACTGAATAACTCTGCTTTAAGAGGATGTACGATTACTACAAACGATGAAATTGAATGAGAAAGGTTCGTAGAGGTTTGTAGTGAACGAATTTTCGTTTGTAGTAACTGTAGTAAAAATCTACATAGACTAGAAGTTATAAAATCAAGAAAATCTTGTTCGGGCGTCAATCTCACTGAATAACTCTGCTTTAAGAGGATGTACGATTACTACAAACGATGAAATTGAATGAGAAAGGTTCGTAGAGGTTTGTAGTGAACGAATTTTCGTTTGTAGTAACTGTAGTAAAAATCTACATTGACTAGAAGTTATAAAATCAAGAAAATCTTGTTCGGGCGTCAATCTCACTGAATAACTCCGCTTTAAGAGGATGTACGATTACTACAAACGATGAATTTGACTGAGAAAGGTTCGTAGAGGTTTGTAGTGAACGAATTTTCGTTTGTAGTAACTGTAGTAAAAATTTACATAGACTAGAAGTTATAAAATCAAGAAAATCTTGTTCGGGCGTCAATCTCACTGAATAACTCTGCTTTAAGAGGATGTACGGTTACTACAAACGATGAAATTGACTGAGAAAGGTTAGTAGAGGTTTGTAGTGAACGAATTTTCGTTTGTAGTAACTGTAGTAAAAATCTACATAGACTAGAAGTTATAAAATCAAGAAAATCTTGTTCGGGCGTCAATCTCACTGAATAACTCAGCTTTAAGAGGATGTACGATTACTACAAACGACGAAATTGACTGAGAAAGGTTCGTAGAGGTTTGTAGTGAACGAATTTTCGTTTGTAGTAACTGTAGTAAAAATCTACATAGACTAGAAGTTATAAAATCAAGAAAATCTTGTTCGGGCGTCAATCTCACTGAATAACTCTGCTTTAAGAGGATGTACGATTACTACAAAAGATGAATTTGACTGAGAAAGGTTCGTAGAGGTTTGTAGTGAACGAATTTTCGTTTGTAGTAACTGTAGTAAAAATCTACATTGACTAGAAGTTATAAAATCAAGAAAATCTTGTTCGGGCGTCATTCTCACTGAATAACTCTGGTTTAACAGGATATACGATTACTACAAACGATGAAATTGACTGAGAAAGGTTCGTAGAGGTTTGTAGTGAACGAATTTTCATTTGTAGTAACTGTAGTAAAAATCTACATAGACTAGAAGTTATAAAATCAAGAAAATCTTGTTCGGGCGTCAATCTCACTGAATAACTTTGCTTTAAGAGGATGTACGATTACTACAAAAGATGAATTTGACTGAGAAAGGTTCGTAGAGGTTTGTAGTGAACGATTTTTCGTTTGTAGTAACTGTAGTAAAAATCTACATTGACTAGAAGTTATAAAATCAAGAAAATCTTGTTCGGGCGTCATTCTCATGAATAACTCTGGTTTAACAGGATATACGATTACTACAAACGATGAAATTGACTGAGAAAGGTTCGTAGAGGTTTGTAGTGAACGAATTTTCGTTTGTAGTAACTGTAGTAAAAATCTACATTGATTAGAAGTTACAAAATCAATAAAATCTTGTTTGGGCATCAATCTCACTGAATAACTCTGCTTTAAGAGGATGTACGATTACTACAAACGATGAAATTGACTGAGAAAGGTTCGTAGAGGTTTGTAGTGAACGAATTTTCGTTTGTAGTAACTGTAGTAAAAATCTACATTGATTAGAAGTTACAAAATCAATAAAATCTGGTTTGGGCGTCAATCTCACTGAATAACTCTGCTTTAAGAGGATGTACGATTACTACAAACGATGAAATTGACTGAGAAAGGTTCGTAGAGGTTTGTAGTGAACGAATTTTCGTTTGTAGTAACTGTAGTAAAAATCTACATTGATTAGAAGTTACAAAATCTATAAAATCTTGTTTGGGCGTCAATCTCACTGAATAACTCTGCTTTAAGAGGATTTATGATTACTACAAACGATGAAATTGACTGAGAAAGGTTCGTAGAGGTTTGTAGTGAACGAATTTTCGTTTGTAGTAACTGTAGTAAAAATCTACATAGACTAGAAGTTATAAAATCAAGAAAATCTTGTTCGGGCGTCAATCTCACTGAATAACTCTGCTTTAAGAGGATGTACGCAGTGAGAATGACGCCCGAACAAGATTTTATTGATTTTGTAACTTCTAATCAATGTAGATTTTTACTACAGTTACTACAAACGAAAATTCGTTCACTACAAACCTCTACGAACCTTTCTCAGTCAATTTCATCGTTTGTAGTAATCGTATATCCTGTTAAACCAGAGTTATTCAGTGAGAATGACGCCCGAACAAGATTTTCTTGATTTTATAACTTCTAATCAATGTAGTTTTTTACTACAGTTACTACAAACGAAAATTCGTTCACTACAAACCTCTACAAACTTTTCTCAGTCAATTTCATCGTTTGTAGTAATCGTATATCCTGTTAAACCAGAGTTATTCAGTGAGAATGACGACCGAACAAGATTTTTTGATTTTTTATCACTTCTAATCAACCTATATTGTTACTACAGTTACTACAAACGAAAATTCGTTCACTACAAACCTCTTCGATCCTTTCTCTGTCAAAATCATCGTTTGTAGTAATCGTATATCCTTTTACACCACAATTATTCACTGACAATGAAGACCAAACAAGAATTTTTTTTATTTTATCACTTCTGGTCAACCTATGTTTTTACTACAGTTACTACAAACGAAAATTCGTTCACTACAAACCTCTACGAACCTTCCTCTATCGATTTCATCGTTTGTAGTAATCGTATATCCTTTTAAACCAGAATTATTCACTGACAATGAAGACCAAACAAGATTTTTTTTTATTTTATCACTTCTGGTCAACCTATGTTTTTACTACAGTTACTACAAACGAAAATTCGTTCACTACAAACCTCTACGAACCTTCCTCTATCGATTTCATCGTTTGTAGTAATCGTATATCCTTTAAAACCAGAATTATTCACTGACAATGACGACCAAACAAGATGTTTTTGATTTTATCACTTCTGATCAACCTATGTTTTTACTACAGTTACTACAAACGAAAATTCGTTCACTACAAACCTCTACGAACCTTCCTCTATCGATTTCATCGTTTGTAGTAATCGTATGTCCTTTTAAACCAGAATTATTCACTGACAATGACGACCGAACAAGATTTTTTTGATTTTACCACTTCTGATCAACCTATGTTTTTACTACAGTTACTGCAAACGAAAATTCGTTCACTACAAACCTCTACGAACCTTCCTCTATCGATTTCATCGTTTGTAGTAATCGTATATCCTGTTAAACCAGAGTTATTCAGTGAGAATGACGACCGAACAAGATTTTTTGATTTTTTATCACTTCTAATCAACCTATATTGTTACTACAGTTACTACAAACGAAAATTCGTTCACTACAAACCTCTTCGATCCTTTCTCTGTCAAAATCATCGTTTGTAGTAATCGTATATCCTTTTACACCACAATTATTCACTGACAATGAAGACCAAACAAGATTTTTTTTTATTTTATCACTTCTGGTCAACCTATGTTTTTACTACAGTTACTACAAACGAAAATTCGTTCACTACAAACCTCTAAGAACCTTCCTCTATCGATTTCATCGTTTGTAGTAATCGTATATCCTTTAAAACCAGAATTATTCACTGACAATGACGACCAAACAAGACGTTTTTGATTTTATCACTTCTGATCAACCTATGTTTTTACTACAGTTACTACAAACGAAAATTCGTTCACTACAAACCTTCCTCTATCGATTTCATCGTTTGTAGTAATCGTATATCCTTTAAAACCAGAATTATTCACTGACAATGACGACCAAACAAGATGTTTTTGATTTTATCACTTCTGATCAACCTATGTTTTTACTACAGTTACTACAAACGAAAATTCGTTCACTACAAACCTCTACGAACCTTCCTCTATCGATTTCATCGTTTGTAGTAATCGTATATCCTTTAAACCAGAATTATTCACTGACAATGACGACCTAACAAGATTTTTTTGATTTTATCACTTCTGATCAACCTATGTTTTCACTACAGTTACTACAAACGAAAATTCGTTCACTACAGACCTCTACGAACCTTCCTCTATCGATTTCATCGTTTGTAGTAATCGTATAGCCTTTAAAACCAGAATTATTCACTGACAATGAAGTTAAAATAATACTCCAAATTAAAAATGTTTTTTTCATTTTTTTTCTTTTTTACTACTAACGATAAAAATTGAACTACAATTCACTACTAACGATTATTTAAAGGATACAGCTGAAAAAACTTGAATTTTCAAATTTCGGGGGACAGCAATTTTTTTTACTTATTTTTTTTTTTTTGGAATTACTACAAACGAAAATAGTTTCACTACTATCCACTACCTATCGTAAGCTTCTGAAAAAACTATAAAAAAAATCGTTTTTCCAAAGTCGGGTGCCAAGTTCACACAGGTGACCTTACCATCAACATTTTCGACAGTGAAAGAAGAACAATTCTATAAATTGTTCCCTTAGTCGCAAAAAAATAGCAAGTTCCTAAGGGCGTCACAGTAAAAAAATAGTTTGGGAAGCCCTGACTTACAATGTCCTCTAGAACAAGTTATACACAATTTTCAATGATGGTAGAATTCATGGAATTAAAGTAAATACTCAATCAAAAGTATATGGTTTTGTTTTATCATAATCTTATTAACGAGTTCTGGTATTTTTCTCTAAGACATTAAGATTTATCGAAGTCACAGAGTTTGCCAAATGGACGCCAGTGGTGTATAAAAAAATGGAAAGAGTTAAGTGAACAGTTTAACAGTCAAGGTGTCGGTGAATCAATGAAATATTTAATATCAAAATGAACACGATTTCGACCGCAAGAAAAACGAAGCAGCAACGACTCGCCGATGCGCGGGCAGAACTGGCACTCTAGCTGTCCGCCGCCGCCGCTCTCATTGCCGCTATTGAGGCAGAGTCCTTTGACGACGAACTGGACTCTGTCATCACCGAACGCCATGAGGAACGGCTGTGCTCATATCACTGCTGCCTTCGTTATGAAAGGACGCGTCAACATCTTTATCTCATAGTTGTTGTTGCTATTCTGTAATTGACGAATTATGATTATATTTATAAAGGCTCTAACACCAAGGAGCTAAGGATCTTCACAGACGGATCTAAGACACCGGATACAGGAACTGGTATCGGGATTTTCTTGAAGGATCTGGATATCCATATATCTGCACCTCTAGGAACCCATAAAACAAATTTTCAGGCTGAGTGTATGGATATCTACATGGTCGCGTTAACTATCTTGAATCGGGGGGGGGTAGAGGATTACTCTATTAGTATACTCCAATAGCAGATCAGTTCTACAAGCCCTTAATGGATACATCGACAACACTGGGCTGCTATACGAATGTCACCAACAAATATTTTGATTGAATAAATATGCTAAATCTTAGAAAAAAACGAGTTTAAATTTTGTAATACAAATCGGCAATTTCATACTTTAACCCCTAATATAAACAAAAATTTTCTGAAGAAAATTGTAGTGATAAAAGTTTATTCAGCATATCAATGGTGGCTATTCAAATGAATTCAATAAATAAACTGAGCGTAAAAAACATTGTGTCGTCCCATTAAGTTTGTGTTCGCCAAGGAAACTGCAAATGTTATAAAGATGGAGGTTAATAAAATTAAGGAACAAGTAACTTCACTCTCACCCACTAAAATTATTGTTAATGACATAGAAGTCTTGGTAAAGCCAACATTAATATTCTGTCTGATTGATGAAAAAATTTGTAATGCCGTAGCATCATGTGCGTCCACTTGCTATTTGCGTGGTGCAAAGCCTAGGGACATGAATGATAAAAGCCGCAGCTTACAAAAGACGGTAAACGGTCTCTGGGCCTGTCAGCACTCCATTCCTGGCTACGATTTTTTGAGTGCATATTGCACATAACATAACTGCTTGCTTTTAAGATTGAAAAATGCTGTGCATTGATACACCTGTTTTGTGGTCATGCTGTTTGTCTTTATTTAGTATGTAGTAAAAACTTTAAAAAGGTAAAACTGAGCGCCTATTTCGCCAACAAAGGGCCAGGCCACAACAGTGCGTTGCGGCGTCGCATCGCAAAAATCAACGACGCCGCACAACGCATCGTGGAAATTTCCGATGCGCTGCCGCAACGTACAAATCTGCGATGCGACAACGCGTTGCCGTTTAGTCGGTGTCCATACTTTGAACGACCTGCACGTGTTTTTTAAGCAATATGGCGGAGTACGATGTCGACCACCTGATATCTTTAATTTACGAACGTCCCGTCCTTTGGGACAAAACTATATCACAATTCAAAGACAAATTTTTAAAAACAGAAGCATGGAGGGAAGTGTGTACAAGTTTATATTCAAATTTTGAGGAGTTAGATAGTGTTGAAAAAACAAAACTCGGTAAGTACTTATAAACATTTATATTTTTGTTAACTGCCAACTAAGACCTCCAATGTTACTATTAAAATAATTACAAAATTCGTTTCTGATTATGTTAGCTCCTGTTCTACTTTCATGTGTTGTTTCGTGTAAAATTTGCAAAGAATCGTCAATAATCATTTCTTCAAACGTTTGTGCGCCATCTCGATTCAATACAAAGTTGTGTAATATACAGCATGCTTTTATAATGTCTATTGTGAAATCGTAAGAAACATTAATGGGTCGGTGAAATATACGCCATTTATTTGCGAGTATGCCAAAAGCGCTCTCAACATATCGTCTGGCTCGACTCAAACGATAATTAAAAACTCGTTTTTCTATCGATAAAAACTTCCCAGAATATGGGCGCATTATATTATTTGTCAGTGGTAATCCTTCATCCGCCACGAAGACAAAAGGAATTTCTTTTTGAAAGCCAGGTAACGGTTTTGGCGGAGGTATAGATAATTGACCTTTTTTTAATAAGTCGTATAGATTTGAGTTCTGAAAAACAGTGGAGTCACATTCCTTACCATATGCACCTATATCGACATATATAAATTTGTAATTCGTATCAACAAGTGCTAATAGAACAATGGAATTATAATTTTTATAATTGAAAAATAGTGATCCACTGTGATCCGGGCTCAATATACGAATGTGTTTTCCATCTAGCGCTCCTATACAATTAGGAAAGTTGGTCTTTTTTTCATACTCTTGAGCAATTTGTTCCATCAGCTCTGTTGTAATTTTTGGTAATTCCAACCTTTTAAGAATGTTCCATAAAATACGACAAACAAATTTTACTATTCCTGTTATTGTAGATTTTCCACGATAATATGTGAAATGCATATCTTTAAAAGTATTTCCCGTTGCCAGGTACCTGAAAGAAAACAAAATAAATCATTATTCTTCATATTTTTTTAGGTAACGATGTCATAAAGAAATGGAGAGGAATCAAGGACAATTTTACAAAATACGAAAAAAAATTAAACGAGCAATGTAAATCCGGAGCTGGGGCCAAAAAAATTAAACAATATCATCTATACGACCAGCTCCTATTTCTGAAAAAGAATTCTCAAAATAAAACAACATCAAGTCTTGGTGTGGCGTGTAAATAGCCACACGGGTTGTGTAAGGTGACTTACGAATTAATTGGTTATTTCAATACCGAAAAACACCAGTAACCCAGACTGTGCAGAATGAAAAAGCTCACTCACCTTCAGCACGCCTTCAGTAGGTATGGACCTCAGGAGTTCAGTACTCCGAGGGCTGATCAGCTCGCGGCACTCTGCATGCAGCTTGGAGACACTTGGCACTTTTCTCTGACCGGCCGGTCGAATATGAATTACACCAATCCAGTCTATGTATATAATGTCCAATTCCGAATATATGCTGCTATCAGTATTAGCAATGAACCAAAGAACGTTCGGATGCAAAAAAGTGTATGCAACGGAAGATTAACGGAAAAGGTCTGAGTAACGTCTTCTATGGAAACTTCGACCATCTCTCTCAAAGGGTGGGAGTCCGGATCATCAGCCAATCACATAGCTGTTCTTGCTTTACTAATGGCCCGGTAGTGCCATCTATTAGCGTATCATGGTGAGCACTGCACGAAACTGGTGTTTTATCGACAAAAGAGGGAGCTACTTACATGTCAACAATATAGCGATTATAACGCTTCACCATGCACCCCACTTTGAAAGTTCACAGGTCTTTCAACACCACAATTATACCCAATTCAAACACTGTTGATTATCGGTACAAATTCTCTAACATTTATGAGATGAATGGAAGTATTATAATTTCCAAAGTGTGGTGAGTCCTGAAAAGTATTGTGCTACTGTATATGTGCATACAATTATATTCTACATGTATATGAATATATATATATATATATTGTTATCTATGATCTGACAATGTCTGAAACCTAAATTAATTTATTGTGGATAATATGTGATTTACTTATTGGGTCGGCAACGGGTATAATTTGACAACAGGGCGTTTATACGAAGACTGTCTAGTTTTCACGGTGGCAACCCGAACTATGCCATCAGAACCCGGAAACACTTCGGTAATTACGCCTACAGGCCAAGATAATGGAGGGGCATCGTCCTGTCCGATCAATACGACAGTACCCACTTGAACTGAGTTACCATTACTCTGCCACTTTTGTCGAACTTGCAACGTGTGCAAATACTCATTACGCCACTTCTTCCAATAAGAAGCCACTAATGAATCAAGCAGGTTTTTACGTTTTACAAGATTGATACATTTGTCCGACAAATCTGAAGCCGGTAAATACTTAAGAGGGGTAGACATTAAAAAATGCGCTGGCGTTAAAACTTCAGGATGCGGATCTGAACTAATAACACTCAGAGGTCGTGAATTCATTAGACATTCTAGTTGAATCAACACAGTTTGTAATTCCTCGTAAGTTAACAGTTGGTTGCCTATTACCCTATATAAATGAGTTTTTAGACTTTTTATATTTGATTCCCATAGCGCGCCGAAATGAGGCGACCGAGGAGGGATCATTTTCCATTCAATCCTGTGTTTTTCTAATTCGCATTTCGTCATAGCCTGATGCTGCGAGTCAAGCAGTAATTTATAAATGTCATCTAATTGAGCACGTGCACCAATAAAGTTTGTGCCGTTATCTGAGTACATGCACGAAACGGGTCCACGACGTGATAAAAAGCGCTTAAATGCGGCTAAAAAACAATCACTGGACAATTCCGTGGTGAGTTCAATATGAACGGCTTTGGTGACAAGGCATACAAATAAGCATATATATGCCTTCTGAGCATGCTGTCCACGTCTACGTGAAAGCAGAATGCGGAGAGGTCCCGCATAGTCAACACCTGTATGGACAAATGCTTTGGCTTCTTTTATGCGACAAGGTGGTAGATCCGCCATCTTCGGCGTGGGGTGTGTAGGATTAACACGAAAACACGTATTACATTCACGAAACCTGGCCCTAATAACCGTTCTGGCATCCAAAATCCAATATTTCTGGCGAATGAGAGACATTAGAAGTCCAGGACCAGTGTGACAATTTAACTCATGAAAATGCCTTATAATAAGGTGAACCACATTGTCATGCTTAGGGAGGAGTGCAGGATGTTTAACCTCAGAAGGTAAGTCCGATCTGGATAGACGTCCTCCAATACGTAGAATTCCTTTATCATCCAAGAATACTGACAGGCTACGCAGTTTCTTTGAAGGCAGTTTGTTATTTTGTATTGATTTTATGTCATCAGAAAAATATTTCTTCTGAACGGTTTTTATAATAAGTTTTTCAGCTATTAAAATATTTTTAATGTTACTTGATTGAGTATTAATTATTTTAATGAAACGAAGAATATAAATAACAATTTTCACTAATTTATCCCAAACAGAAATACGTTGAGACAACTCGTATAACACCGACGACTCAACAGATACAGTCGTGGTCATTACGTTAGTTCTGTGTTCAGGTAAATCTTTCACATCGGAAGGTGTAAATTTACTAATAGGCCATTGGCAAGGAGGGCGCTGAAGCCACGCAGGACCACACCACCACAACTCATGAGAGACTAATTGAGATGGTAGCATTCCTCGTGAAACACAATCACTGGGGTTGTCTACACCAGCAACATGATAGAAATGATCTGGGGATAAATTCTCTTGACACTGGGCGACTCTGTTACCAACAAAAATCGACCAACGATGCGGAGACGATGAGATCCACGACAAAGCAATCGTAGAGTCTGAAAAAGCATATACGTCTGCTATTTGAATACGTTTACTGTAAGTGTCAAGAACAATTTTAACCAATTTAGACAGTAAAACTGCAGCGCACAACTCTAATCGAGCCAATGTAGTAATTTTGGTAGGAGAAACTTTTGATTTCGCGCATAATAACCGCACTAAAATATTGCCCTTATCATCAGTTGTGTGTAAGTATATAACACAACCATAGCCGTTTAAGCTCGCATCACAAAAACCTACAATAAGTACTTTATTGGAGCTGGTTACACCCACATGACGAGGGATTCTCAATGTAGAGATAAGTGGAAATTCCTGCGCGAGAACAGAAAAACTCTTAATAATATTTTCAGGTGGAACATCATCCCAGTCTATCTTAGCAAGCCATAACTCTTTAATCAGCAGTTTTGCATATAAAATTACTGGGGCAACCAAGCCTAACACATCGAAAAGCCGAGCTACAACAGACAATATATTTCTTTTTGTACATTTTTCTTTTATGTCGGTTGTGGTCATAAAGAAATTATCTTCAGCTGGATCCCAAGATAAACCTAAAACCTTTGAACTAGAACAGCAATTTTCACTGTCATTAAAATTAACACTGCTCCTATGAGAGTTTGGAAGATTATCTAATAAATAAGATGAGTTACTTGTCCATTTTATTAAATCCATACAACCGGCTTTAAACAGAAATATGAGATCCCCAGCTAAACGAACAGCACTGGACTCGTCTGACACCGAATGTACGAGATCATCCATATACAATTTAGATTCTGCTATAGAGGCAGCTTCGGGAAGTTGCATGGCCAAATCTGAGGCCAACTGACGCAACGACCTCATAGCTAAGAAAGGGCTACATGTCAAACCAAAGGGAACACGATTAAACTGAAAGGTACGAATATTTTCACCTTCGCTAAATCTGAATAATATTCTCAGATATTTACGGCAGTCATCAGGAACACTGATTTGCAAATACATTTGCTGAACGTCGGCGGTCATCGCAACTGAAAACAGCCGAAATTCTAATAGTAGAAGAAATAAATCAGCCTGTAAATTAGGCCCAGAATGCAGTATATCGTTAAGCGACAAGCCCGTGTGAGTCTTAGCACTTGCGTCCAATACAATACGAGGCATCGGCTTGTCCTTACGCACGACTGCGTGATGAGGGATATAATAGCCATCATCACTGACATCCGAGTCAGCTACTTCAGAAAGATATCCTTTTTTTATATACTCATTAATAACAGTATTATAATTCTCTCTGAGGCCAGATGTCTGTTTAAACTTCTTTTCCAATAATAAAAAGCGACGGTGAGCATTGCTGCGAGAATTGCCTAAATTCTTCGGATCTGCACTGAAAGGTAACGCAACAGAGTAACGACCTTCATCATCACGTGATACCGAAGTGACATACAAATTCTCACACTCAGTTTCTTCAGGACTCAAAAAAGTTTTCGATGGAATCTCCTCTAACTCCCAGAATTTATGCAGAGCTGAGTCTAGGTTGTTCATAGCAAGCGCAGAGAAAGACGGCACCTGCTTCGCCACAGAAACACTATGAGGACAATCACCCATCAATACATATCCAAATGAAGTTAACAAAGCAGGCGGCGCTTGAGACCCTGAATCGATTTTTTGTCCTAAATAAATATAGGGGAATAACTGTGCACCAAGCACAGCGTCCAAATTTCCAGGGATATTCCAGGACAAATCTGCCATAGAAATATTATTTAAGTAAGCCATATCACGATTTTCAATAAACTGTGAGGGCAACTGCTCAGTAATGCAGTCAACAACTAATGCATGTATTTTAAACTTATTATACGAATCAATTCTGCTTTCAATTTCGAAATCGACATAACCATGAATAGGCCGAGATGATAAACCAACACCTCTGATCACAGAATTGCTCAGCGGAGTGATATGTAAATTTAATTTTTTACAGCACTCTAAAGTTATTAAGTGGTTCTGAGAACCATTATCAATTAAGCAACGTATTATCTTTTTATTATTATCATTAAAAGACTTCGCATAGACTTGCGCCGTAGCCAACAAAATAGTGCTTGAATTCACTTTACTATTCGCATTCAAACAAAGTGACGGTTCATGCGGCAGTCCAGTATTCGTACTATTCATTTCACTACTTTGCGGTGCGATCGAATAAGTCGCGCATTCGCATGACAGCGCGCAATTTCCGTCGACGGTACTCGTAAGCGCATGGGATGGTTCACGTCGCGCTGAGGACACATGAACGGGCGACGCAGGTGCGCGAGACTCGCATAGGTTCGCGCGCGAGACGCAAGTAGCAGGGAGTGTTGCAACGGCGGGGACGGCGGCGACCGCCTGAGAGCCTGCCGGTTGTGGAACGTAAACATTATCGTTCGATGAATGTGACGTATGAATATGCGTCCTAGTCGTTTTCACATGACTCTTTACATTTTTATCAAAATGCAATAACGTATGATGCCACTTATTTGTACATTTTTCGCAATTAGCGGGTTCCTTACAGGTGGAGACCGTATGTAAAACACTTAAACAGTTAACACAACCTTGCTTAGATTTAATGAAGTCAAATCGTACCTTCGGCGATTTCATACCTTTAAATTGTAAACAATCACAAAGTCGCAAATGATCGACCTTATTACATAAGACACAAGAGCGAGTATTGTCTGAAGATAACTCATTACTCGCGACGAAAGTATGAGCGCGCACAGCTGATTGCGATTTAGAAACCTTATTATTGTTGTTGCTATTATTAGTATATTTCCCGCGTGGTTTATCATAAGTATTAGAACAATTATTATGTGATCTTTCTAGTATTTTTACTTGATTCTGAATAAATGATATCAAATCTTTATAAGACGGGATTTCCTTATCACTAACTGATAATTCGAACGCTTGAATAACCTGAGTATCGATCTTCTTAAGCGCACAATGCAACAGTATAAAATCAGATAAATCCGGTATATCTAATTGCTTTAATGCCGAAATAGAGGCCGAGTATTTCTCTATAAAAAAATCGAGATTACTCGCATTGTTTTGACAACTTTTCAAGTCAAATATGTTATTTAAATAATGCGTACCTAAAGCGCGTTTGTCTTGATATTTTTTAACTAGACTATCCCAAATTACCTTGTACGTGTCACCTGTAGGTACGACACCTGCTAATGCTTTCTGTGCATTATGGGTAAGTTTGCCAACCAAGTACTGCACACGCTGTGAGTCGGACAACTGAGAGTTATCGTGAATATTAGATTTAAACGACTCATAAAATATAGGCCAGTTCTCAGTTTTACCGTCAAAACTAGGCAGTTCAATAGGCGGCAGTTTTATAATATTTGAGGCACTTGAACTTTTCATAACAGAATCGGTGGATATTTTTTCTGAGCATAATATTTTATTGCGTGTACGTTTTACTCGGACATACATATCATCAAAACTAGTCAAATCACTGTAGTTCGGAACTGAGTCTTCATTAATACTTAGTGTTAACTCATTAATTCCGTCAATAACGAGTTCAAATTTCTCCCGAAACTCGTCTAACATTTCCGATTCCGCCAAGAAATGCTCATTCGACCTTGACTCAAAATTCGAAATTGTTTTCGACAAGTTGAACACTTTGTTCATTCTAGTAAAAATAGCCTCTTTTTTACATGTGAGCATCTTCAACTTGGATTCGAGATCCAACGTACTCTTTTTCAACGCCATTTTAAAACAATAACCGACACGAAATAAATCGGCAAGTAGGTAGGTAGTTAAATCGTGAACTTATTTTACAATTATGTACGAATTATAATAATTCTGGCTTATATAAACGTATAGATATCAGGTATATAAATATTTGTAAGAGTATGTAATTTACGTTTAAATAGATCGGTAAGGCTATTCGCCGGCCGAATTATACGTCATCAGCGTCCAAAAAAACGTCCACTGATGACCAAATACCTCCCTTTTAGAAGGGATCGCAGTATACCTAGGTGGTAGGTAACCTAATAGGAAGACGCTGCTGCCCGTCTTCTTGTTTCCCTTTGACGCCTTCTACGTACACCCGGCGGGAAGAGATGGGGGGGTGCTATTCTTACCCGGACACCCCACGGGGATATGAATAATACTAATATTATGTAAGTCGATCGTGTGTTCAAATTAGAGTGTAGGCTGTGCTAATAATTATGCACAATAACGTTAAAATATGTACTAAAAATTATGTACTCGTAACAATTGGAAAGTAGGTAGGTACTAAGAAGTATGCACTCAACCTTTATTCAACACTGTTTGAACTGGAACAATCTGGCTCGTGGGGACCAAAACTATGGTGTGGCGTGTAAATAGCCACACGGGTTGTGTAAGGTGACTTACGAATTAATTGGTTATTTCAATACCGAAAAACACCAGTAACCCAGACTGTGCAGAATGAAAAAGCTCACTCACCTTCAGCACGCCTTCAGTAGGTATGGACCTCAGGAGTTCAGTACTCCGAGGGCTGATCAGCTCGCGGCACTCTGCATGCAGCTTGGAGACACTTGGCACTTTTCTCTGACCGGCCGGTCGAATATGAATTACACCAATCCAGTCTATGTATATAATGTCCAATTCCGAATATATGCTATCAGTATTAGCAATGAACCAAAGAACGTTCGGATGCAAAAAAGTGTATGCAACGGAAGATTAACGGAAAAGGTCTGAGTAACGTCTTCTATGGAAACTTCGACCATCTCTCTCAAAGGGTGGGAGTCCGGATCATCAGCCAATCACATAGCTGTTCTTGCTTTACTAATGGCCCGGTAGTGCCATCTATTAGCGTATCATGGTGAGCACTGCACGAAACTGGTGTTTTATCGACAAAAGAGGGAGCTACTTACATGTCAACAATATAGCGATTATAACGCTTCACCAAGTCTTGACGATGAAGAAATAAGACCAAGCACCTCAACCCAACAAAGCCAGCAACCTATCATGCCACGTTACCAGCCTGCATCGCGTAAAAGAAAAATTTACGAAGACGAATTTGAGAAGAATATTATAGCTGCTTTAAAAACACTTGAAAGTAGACATTTATCTTTTTTAAAAGGAATTTTGCCATCATTAGAAAAATTGAATGATAATCAAACAATAATTTTCCAAAGTCGTGTCCTACAGATATTAAGTGATTTACACCAACCATCATACTATCCCAGCCACTATCAAACTTCACAAGCATCCATCCAAGCAAACTATCAAACATCTCAAACAACTGTTCAGACTGGCTATCAAACAGCTCAAACGTCTATGCAGAGTGCCTTCCAAAGCGGATGCGAAACATCACCGGCACCTATGCAATCGTCTCCACAAACGCCAAGGAATGATGATGTAAATGAGCCAGAACAAATTCATTTCGATGAGGAACTAACAAATTTGACGAATGACACACAATCGGAATACGAGTTTTGAATAACACTAAATTATGAAAATGATTAAACAGTATGATTATAGTAAAAATAGTTTATTTTTTTCTTACCTTAAAGTTAATCCCAGCATCTCCAGAGGTTCGATGGGTTTTCTAAATATGTATTTCTTTTGTAAATGAGGCTTTATCAAACTAAGAAGCTCTTCAAAACTTACTACACTCATCCTAAAGTAATCGAAAAATTTAACCTCGTCCACTTTTAGCGCCTCATATTTCCTTTTGAAGTGGTTTCCATCTTTATTCATAATTGTCAGTAATGGGTGCACCCAGTACTTTCTTTTCTGTTTCTTTTTCTTAATACGCCTTAACGCAAGCAGAAGTAGAACACGTGCAGTGCGGTCCATGTCTCACTAGAAACTGAAACGTTGGTTAGCGTCTTTACGTACGATGTCGTATCCGATGAAATTTTTGCGTTGCAACATCGCATCGCATAGCTGTGCGATGTTGTTTTTGCGATGCGACGCCGCAACGCACTGTTGTGGCCTGGCCCAAACTGCGCGATGCAGTTTGGCGAATTATGTATTATTTATATGTGTTTTTTTAATATTTAAAGTAATAAAAAAAAAATCATTTCATATCGACTTGATATAAAATCGTGGCAGACTCGAGGTGCTGAGAATAAAAATGAAGTTGCTGAGAAAAAAATCTAGAGCAAGAAAAGTTCAGGAGTGAGTTAGGCTTATTGGTAGATGTGCCTAAACAACAGACTGGAAATAACAATGATGGAATCACAGCTCGTAAGTTCTTTAGAAATCCTGAAAAGTCAGCGGAAATAACAGGAGTCAATGTTGAGCTTATTAAGCGCTTCCATGTTATATTAGAGAGCATAAACAGTGAGTTTCAAAAGGCTTAGAGAAAATTTAGGTTTGAAAACTAAACATAGACATGTGGCAATATTTGTTTGAAAAAAAAATGATACTATTAAGTTCCTAAAATCAGATTCTAAACTTCAATTACAACATGTAAGGTGCATTAAAGGTTTTTCCATAAAATCTTTGGCTCCACTTACAAAAAGAGGGCTTCAAACACATGAACTTGCGCCAACTGTATCAAGATTCCCTCGAGAACTATTTTGGACTAATACGGCAACATGGAACTTCCAGTAGTAATCCTACATGCACGCTATTTACTGCTGCACTAAAAACTTCAATTGTGTCTGGACTTACAGCATCACACAGTCGTGGTTCGAATTGTGAAGTTGACCACAATAAATTATTTTTTTATTTTAAAAATGATGGAGAAACATTTAAAGATAATGTGGAGAAACATTTAAACGCATCGTTTCTTCTATCGACTTTGGCTTGTGTTACCCTGGACTTGATACTCTATCCGTACTTGACGACTCTGGCTTTGTTTTTTTGACTTTGTGCTGTGCAAACTGTGTGAAAAACATGCCGCATTTGTACACACCGCAAGAATATGCAAACTACGGTGAGTGCCGTTGTAAAGCCTCTGCTGCAGCTCGACTGTATCGGGAGAGGTATCCGAATGTGGAGCGGCACCCAGATTATCGTGTCTTCCAAAATGTGCACGCATCATACTCGGAAGGACGATTACCCAGTGCTCGTACATCTGGTGGGAGACCTCAAGAAACTACGACGCTGAACTTTTGAATGTTGAAAATAACCCCAGTACCTCAGTACGTGCGATTGAAATTGCAACGGGTGTGGCGAAGAGTACCGCACATCGAATTTTAAAACGATACGATTTTCATCCTTACCATGTACAACGTGTGCAGAGCTTGTTAACACGTGATCACGCACCCAGAGTTGATTTCTGCAGAACCATGTTAGCGAAAATTCGTGAAGATCCGGATTTTCTAAATAAAGTTTTGTGGACTGACGAATCGACGTTTAAAAGAGATGGTTATTTAAACTTACATAACCTTCATGGTTTGCATACGGAAAACCCGCATTTGATGCGTAAGGATCGATCCCATTACCAATTTAAAGTCAACATGTGGACAGGAATATTAAATGGTCAAATAATTGGACCATTTGAGTTGACTGAAAATTTAGATGGCGCCACCTACTTGCATTTTCTTCAAAATGATTTGCCGACATTGCTAGAAGATGTACCACTCAACATCTACAGAGAAATGTGGTATCAACAAGATGGTTGCCCAGCACATTATGCCCGGCCTGTAAGAGAATATTTAAACGAATTATATCCCTGTAAATCGATCGGACGCCTTGGACCAATTTCATGGCCCCCTCGTTCCCCAGACCTGAATCCAGTAGATTTTTTTTACTGGGGATGCATAAAAGAAAAGGTCTACTCAAAACCAATTCAAAATGTAACAGAATTGCGCCTAAAAATTGATGTAACATCAGAAGAAATCAATGCGAGGAGATTTGCAAGACTGGTGAACAGGTCATTTCTGAGGCGATGCAGAGCTTGTATTCGTGCTGGAGGGAAACAATTTGAGCATCTGCTTTAGTTTTAGGAGGATAATAAAGTGTTACGATAATTTACCGTTTTATTTTGATTAAATTTTCCATGAGTTCCTTTCGCAAAAAATACGAAATAGCAGTTTTATTGGCAAGAAAAGTGGCAAGTGTTGTACTTGTTAGCCACCCCAGCCGGTGTGCCTATATAAACGCGGTGCAAGCTGAGACGAGGACATTCATACAGCGGTCACGGGACAGTCAACAGTCTACGCTCATCAGGATAACAGAACGGTTTGAAGATGTAAACTTGTAAGTGATTTATTATTATTCTCGTTAATGTCTAGTTATGGTGATCTTTTAATTTGTGTATTTGACGATATGATATAATATTATGCTAAAGATTTAAATAATCGTCGAGCCTCTTACATCAGAAGTGTGATAAGTAACTCGCTAGCCCACAAACTATAGCTGTTTTTATTTTTCTTATATATAATATACTTTTGTTTTTATGTTAAATGGTTAAAGGTATTTTTATGGTTAATACATAGAAACTGATTAATTGCAAAATTTACTACCCACATCTAGTAGATATCGAATATCGGCGATTGTTGTTTTTATGAAATGTAAACTGTATCACGTTAACCCACTACTATAGATGTGTTTATCTATCTTTTGATTTAATTTTGATATTTATGACCGTGCTAAAAGAATTTTAAAGTTTAGTACAGAAAGAAAGTGAATAGTTGCAGAAGTGCCTAATGATAGAATCTACTTCCCACATATAATAGATATCGATTATCGGCGATTGTTGTTTTTGTGAAGTGTAAACTGTAACACGTTAAGGCACTACTATATTTGTGTTTGTCTATCCTTTGATATAATTTTGATATTTTTGACCGTGTTAAAAGCATTTTAAAGTTAATACAGAAAGTGAATAATTAAGTGCTTAATGAAGGAATCTACTACCCACATCTGGTAGATATCTAATAATCGTAATTGTTTGTGATACGGAAACTGTGAGTATTCATAACTGCAAATATACGTACCGCATGTTGTAGTGATGTATCCACGTAATTTCTATAATTAATTATTGTTTAAATAATTGAAGTGCTTTTAAATTAACCTGGTAATTTGTCATGATAAAAAGAACATTATAAAGTTTGCAGGTAGAAAGCAAATTGTGTTGAAAATATTTACGTTTGAACTAGAAAAGAATGGTTCTTCGTGGTAATATTTATATTATGTGCATTTTCGTCAAATATCTACCTACTAGTTATACGAAATGGTATAATAACTTGTATAATGACGGCACCTACCTTTACCATTATAAAATACTTTACTGGTTATTTATATATGGTTATGTTTAGGGGACGGCCGAACGGTTGATAAGCGGTAATAGTTTTCAATTATAACTAAAAGTTATTAATGATAATAAATAAGAATCTCAGTAGAGTTAAATCCTTGTTAATTTTATTAAGAGTTTTTAATATTTTGTGGATATATATATATATATTGTTACATTTCATTAAGTCAATGTAGTACGTGTATCTGCATTGCAAGTGGGAGCGCAATGGCGGAGAAGGCTATAGTGTCTTGGTGATATATACTGTAACATCCCATCGGGACAATGTAGTGTATGTCTGTATTGCGACAATGTGTAAGCGCAATAGCAGGGATAGCTACAGTGTCTTGGTGATATATAGGTACTGCAACATTTCATTAAGACAATGTAGTCGCGTATCTGCATTGCAAGCGCAATGGCGGAGAATGCTATAGTGTCTTGGTGACGTGTGCTGTCATTTAAGACAATGTAGTTGTGTATCTGCATTACAAGTGGGAGCGTAATGGCGGAGAATGCTATAGTGTCTTGGTGACATATACTGTGTCATTTGATTAGGGCATGTAGTCTTGTAGCTACATTGTGACAATGTGAGCACAATGTCTAGAGGAAACTACAGTGTCCTAGTAATGTCTGGATAATGTTGTAATGCAAAATTATGTTTTACAGAAAGTTAATATGCACTGTATCTGGCCCACTCAAGCTCATGGTGCCTGAGGGCAGGCACCTGTGCAGGAGGGCCGTGTTAGCACCCCAGCCGGTGTGCCTATATAAACGCGGTGCAAGCTGAGACGAGGACATTCATACAGCGGTCACGGGACAGTCAACAGTCTACGCTCATCAGGATAACAGAACGGTTTGAAGATGTAAACTTGTAAGTGATTTATTATTATTCTCGTTAATGTCTAGTTATGGTGATCTTTTAATTTGTGTATTTGACGATATGATATAATATTATGCTAAAGATTTAAATAATCGTCGAGCCTCTTACATACTATTTTGAAACCTAGACTAAATGGGCCATCTTTTAAAAAAAACTTGCCATAGGTAGTGTAGTACATTTTTTTTCCAACGTAGAGTGTATAAGTTAACTGACATAAATTTTATAAACCATAACTCGTCAAAATTTAATTTATTTTACTTAGTTAACAATGATTATTACTTTCATTTGTGGTTACGATTAATAGCAGTTATTTGAGATAACATTATTAAAAAAATCACTAAAATTGTGAAAATTGCGAACACAGTACCTAAAAACGCGACCAAGGGTGTCAAATTTTTTCCTTTTTCGAAAAATGTCTATCATCGCTTGACTGAGTGACAGATTTTTTTTCTTATTTTTTTCATAACTGGTATACCTTGGCCTCTCGCCCGGTACCAGGTTATCGTTGAGTTTTGGGACACCCTGTATATATAGACGTTGTTGGACCAGCTATGGAAAAGTGTACCTTCGTCAAGATGATGCGATCACCTAGTTTTTATTATATTTTTTTCTTTTACACTTAAGGAAATAATATCTTGCATGCTAAATAAACATTTTAATTGTATATAATTTGCGATAAAAGGCTACCAAGTTAAAAGAACACAAAACATTGTATAAAATGTACAGCATTGTACACGTTTAGTTTGGCAAATAAACATTTGATTTGATTGATGACTCTCCAATTGTGCACATTTCCAAAGAAACCCAAATACCTAAAAAAAGACTAGCTTTATTTTAAATCAGCCAAACAATACAAAACCACCAATGGTATTGTTATTGCTTATATTATAAAAATAATATTTTTGGTATTGTTTATAATTTATTTCTACTTATCACACGGGCGCAGGAAGATTATTATGGAATGGTACGGGGAAATACTCGAGCTGCACGCGCAGCTTACATAGCTGCATTCCCGAAAACGCTATGGATACATAACCATCTACCCGCAACTTCCAAGAAAGTCACCGAAGAATATACACTACCGCAATCATATCCATGTGAGATCGCTGCGAACCGGAGGTTATAATTGATTCATTTCTACAATGCTAAACAGTTAGAAGGGATAAATAACGTGGCGATTATAAAACTAAGTGCCATGGGAAACAAAATAGATTTACCGTTATGAGTAGGCTTGGTATTTAAGCCGTGGTGACCGGGAAAGAAACATTTATATCACGTCAATCGCGATAATGTATGACCTAGTATATTTTGTTTTGCCAATTAGAAGATATGAAAATCGTAACGATGTGTGATGTAGTTTTCATGTTTAAAATGGTTATATGATCTAACGAAACCTTTTATTCTTACCATTTATACTAGTGTGATAATTGAAATCGATGGATGGATTGGTCAATAATTCCTATCAGTTGTAAGTTTTGTTAATGCAGTTTCAAAACGCATAAGGTAAGTGTACCAGTGTTGGACCGTGTCCCAGTGATGAACATTTTAAGTTTCCTTCTAAAAAATAAGACTTCTATAGATTATTTTGTACCTGGCAATACTTTTCCATAAATGACATGAATTAAACGTTTTAACTGGTGACAGTTGACACATGTCAATGATTCAGTTTCAAAATGGTGGAGAGTGAAACAGTACGCATCGTGTGAGCTACATTTTCTTATGGAATTTAATAGCGAAGTAAGTCTCCATTGATTTTTTTTATTTAAACAATTTAAATAATTTATGAATTATTTTTTTTATTGGTGCTATAACTAAACTATATTCGTTTCGAATTAACGTAAAAAGCCAGATAATGATTCCATGTTTAGCCACTTTATGTTATGTTCATAACTAGTACCTGAGACTAACACATGTTCTATTCATGGACATAATGTCCATTACTAGTGTTATACATTTTTTCAAAGCTTTTAATAGATTCTTACATTATATCATAAGGACAATGAGCTGCGAATTCATGATGGCATTCTAATGACTGTTACCAGTAATGGACAGGGTGTCCATCATTGGTGTGCCATCACTGGTTCATTCAGTTGTAATAAATAGTTTTTGTTACAGTCATGGCACCGGTAAAGAATTACACGCAACTTCAGATGAGCCGTGCTATAGACGCAGTAAAAAAAGGAGAGAGCGTCAGCTCTGCAGCAAAAAAATATGGTGTGCCACGCATAACTTTATATAACAAGAGTACTGGTAAGAGTCCGATCGTGTGCTCCATGGGCCCATCATCGGTATTGACAAAAGATGAAGAAGCTCTTTTAGTTCAATGGTTGTTTGCTATGTCAGAAAGGCACTGTCCAGTAGCTAAAGAACAACTGCTAGACAGTGTCCAGGTAATAGTTAAATCTAATAATAAAGAAACACCCTTTACTGATGGTAGACCTGGGCGAAAGTGGTACAGAGCATTTCTTACACGTCACCCTGAGTTATCCGAAAGGCTTTCTCAAAATTTGACAACCTCTAGGGAAGCTGTAACTGAAAAGCAAATAACTAGTTGGTTTTCTGAAGTACATGATTATCTACATGACAACGGTCTTGGAGACGTAATTAAGGATCCTACAAGGGTATTTAACACAGACGAGAGTGCCTTCTTCCTTAATCCAAATCCTGGACATGTGTTAGTGAAGAAAGGCGATAGGAATGTTTACAGCGTTTCAGGAAACGAAAAAGAAAATTTAACAGTTCTCTTAACGGCAAACGCAGCTGGACAATTAGCCCCACCTATGATCGTGTTTGCGTATGAACGAGTACCTAAACCAATAGCTGAAGGCGTTCCAGAATCATGGGCAATAGGCAAATCCGAAAGCGGATGGATGATTAGCAGCACATTTTATGAGTACATGGCGAACGTTTTTCACCCTTGGCTTGTCAAAAACAAAATAAAATTACCAGTTGTGTTCTTTTTAGATGGCCACGCCTCACATGTTACGAAGCATTTGTCGGACTTTTGTTCTCAGAACCAAATTGAAATCATTGCGCTATATCCTAATAGTACACATTTGCTTCAGCCAATGGATCTGGCGGTTTTTAGGCCACTTAAAGCTCTATGGCGAAAACATGTTCGTAAATGGAAAGTAGAGAACTTGGGGCAACAAGTAAAAAAAGATAAATTCGCATTCATTCTTGAAAATGCTTTGGATGAACTATCACCAGAAAGCGTTAGAAATGGTTTTCGGGCGGGAGGTTTATTTCCGTTTGGGCCAGAATATGTTGATTTCTCCAAAATGCACACTCACAACAGATATTTAACAAATAGGACTCAGCTCTTGACACAACAAGATTCCGTTTTTTTCGCTAAACTAGAACAGGAAATTATAAAAATTTTCACACAATCAAAACTAGACCTATTTAAAAAATGTTTCTATATTCCGAGAAATGCTTTAAACGATGAATTGCCAGTTGAAGATGTAACTTTATACACAATATGGGCCAAGTATAAACACTTGTGTAATGCAAAAACTAACGAACTTGAAAACCAGGAAATAGTAGAATTACTACAAATAGGAAGAGAATGCAGCACTGCTCCTGAGCAGGCATCTCATAACGTTAATGTGGCGCATTGTGAAGTAGTTGACACTGTCAGCTGTCCTCCTGAAATGATCACAGATGAAAATACTGTTACCATTTTGCCACATACACTTGAAACATCTAATGACCAGGGATTGCTTAACATGACTCAAAAAACACCAATAAAAATCATACCATCGACGAGCTTTGCAGAACATATGCTAAAAGAACAAAATATCACCGTACCATCGCCATTTAAAAAAGCTCTTTTCTGGCCGGAACCTACAATAAAAAAGAAAAATAGATTCTCAAAAGAAAGACTACCATCAGCAATTACGAGCAAAGCGTGGGTAGAATTTCACGATAAGAAGGAACTAGAAAAAAAGAGGAAAGAAGAAGAAAAGGAGAAAAAACGTCAGGAAAGGGCTGAAAAACGGAATGTAAAACAAAAACAAATGAAAAATAGACAACAAAACAAAAATAAGTCTAAGAGTAGAAAACGTAGATTAGGTCACTCAAGTGACAGTGATGAAACATATGTAGAGTCAGGTGAAAGTGATATTTTAAAAGTATCAAAGAAACAAAGAACGTTTGAAGATACGTCGTCTGACACTGAAGCAGAAGTAAATTATGCTGAAAGTGACAAAAGTATCATATCAGAAGTGAATGATTCGGATTCCGAGAACGTGCCATTTGGTACATCGCTTTTTTCCCAACAAAAACTTTCAAAGGGAAACTATGTTATTATTCTATATGAAGGAGAATACTTTCCTGGGGTCATAGAAAACGTAAACAAAGATGGATTTGAAGTAAGCACAATGATATTTTCTACAGGAAATACGTACAAATGGCCAGACAAACCTGATAAACTCTTGTACCAGAGAAAAGATATTGTAGAACTCATTAGTCCACCAGTTATGATTAATAAAAGAGGGTTTTACACAGTAAAAGAAATGGAAAAGTTCTCCGATTTTATTACTTCTTAAGATTCATGGTCTATTTTTTTAATATATAAGTAAGATAAAACTGAAAAAAAAATCCAATTCCTAATGGTAGGTAACTAAATAAGTAAGTATACAGTTATTATTATATAGTTATATTATTGATTTTGATATATATTTCATATCATAACAAAGCAATAACATTTTTTTTTAACATTTTTAATAAATACTGATTATTTAATAAATGCAAATTGTGTATTATTTTAGTCGGAGGCCGTACAGCTCATCAAGATTCATAGATTCGATTCGTCGATTACTAGATGTCCATGACTAGGTTCATGTTCATCACTGGATGTTTATCACTGAAACTTTGACGTCCATTACTGGATAAAAATAATGAAATTTTTAATCACATAAAAGCCTGTAATTTACTGCAGTATCTTTTATTTAAGATTTCAAGAACATTGATTAGACAAAGGACCTGTAAACTTCAATAAATGAGCGTGATAATTTAGAAAACTTTATTGTAATTTAAAATATAGCTCATATTCCTTCTTAAACCGTCCATTACTGGTGCATTTACCTTATAGGATGTGGAAGTGAATTTTGCGGAAGACCGTAACCGCATACTTTCTTTTCTTTGTGCTTCGCCGGAGGTGGTGCAAATATCTTTGACCCCGAACTGAAAGTGTTTGTGGTGTGATTTCCTTGTTGGAAATCCTTGTTCGCTCGAACAGTCGTGGTGCTCAGTTGGGCTGTGTGTTGCGTATATCTGTGACGCCTTGCATCGTGGTTGCTGCCGGTGGATCCGTGGAAAATCCAGTGTATTTTTTATTTATTTCCGATTGAACCGTGCCGTGGTTGTGTAGCAGCCGCTGTACCCGACCTGTTTGGTTTCCCTTGACCCACCTCCCATCGGGTGCGTTGTCGGCACGGGTTGGCTGCTGGATGACAGGAACGATAAGACAAATTAGCCGGATAAGTTTTTTCTAATAAATATTATTCTTTGAGGAACCCATATGTATGATATATCCTCCTATTTTGCTATGATGCACTTTCTGAAATTGCTTGTTAAACATTTTATGCCTGCTTATTTTTGAAATGACTAAGTATATAAGTACAATGATGTGAATACCTGTAACTGGCATATATATAAGACCAATGTTTTTATTATGTAATGTAATATTGATATGTAAGTATGCTGTTGCCAACAGCATACATATTTAAGTAGGAACACCAACAGCCTGTTGGTGTTCCTACTTAAATAAAATAAAACCCATTGCGGGGCCCTAACTTAATTTTGTGGTCAGGCATTGACCTGCCATTTTTTTTTTTCATATTTCTTTTATTTAGAGACCAGCCAAACAAGCCAACGACCCTCCCCTCCTTTTACTTTATTTAAATCTAATTGGTTACGGGAATTGTTCTGAGGGAAAAATAAATTTTGAAATTGATTATTGATTTTTTTCTCACCACTCACCCACCGCAAATATTCAATTTATCACATGATGACATTTAAAGGCCATTCTTCATAAGAGCAATACATTCCTGTAAATCTTTGTGTTCCCAAGCAGCGTACTACTATGTTTAGTAGAAACTCATACTGCATGGCTATCCGTATTTATAATAAATTAGCCAAAGATTTAAAAAATATTAGTATAAACCTGTTTAAAAAGATTGTTTCAATTTTTATTAAATAAATGCTATTATACTACAGATGACTTTCTGAGTGATAAAAAAATTTAGAATTTAGGTACCTATATAGATTTTTTATAAATATGTTAGTTCATTATATTATAAGCAATATTTGTACACCAACAATTGGTAAAATATAAGAACATAAATGTTTTTTGTCACCATAACAAACTATATTTTAACAAATAAATATATCTTTATCTTTCCAAAACAGCCAATCAAGAGAGGGTTCAAAGCTGCGACGCAAATACCGGATATTTATCCCAAATTTAAATATACACAAAAAAAGGCGACAGTACTGAGAATTAAGGACTTGGATATAATGTGGTGATGAAGTTTTAGGAGTATGTATTGGTAAAACGCCTGAACTGAAACGTTAGATCATAGTAGATCGGACAAGTGGAATTATTTCCCCACTTGCAGGTTTTACTCACAGCGCTTATCGGGCAACGGGAATGAATTTCCTACCGCAACAACAACCCTTTTCCCTCCACCCATATTTTTCGGTATATTAGGAGTTGTTAGGAGACTCCATACAAGACGCAGAAGCGTAGGAAAACTAGCAGCCAGATGGTCAAATGACATAAAAATACATAAAGTCCATTTCACGAAAAAACTCCTGCGGACAATTGTTTATTAAGGAAAATTTTAAAAGGAATTAACACAACACAACAAAAAATTGTAAAGTTATATTCAACAATAATGTGATTAAATACGAAAATAATCATTCAAACTTGTTCATTTTATTGCAGGTGTCAAAGAAAACTGTACAAAAGAAGGTGCAACAGCGGCGTGTACTTCTAAAGTTATCGTCACCCCAGGGAAGAGTCGCCCGCATACCAAAAAGTTCGACTTTGATGGATTTGATTTGTGCGCTATACGGCAAAAAATTCACAGCTTTTATGTTGTGAGGAAGGAATTACCAACATTTGCTAAATTACGTGCAGCTTTGAGAGAAGACATACATTTTCAAGGAACCATCACAACATTGCACCGTATATTGCAAAGTATCGGTTCCAAGTATAAGCAATGCCAAACGAAACGTAAATTACTTATGGAACTTTATGATATTACCGCATGGCGTTCAAGATATTTGGAGAGAATCCGAAGAAATCGCACCTATACTGCGATCCCCAAGCCGCCTGCCAAGCGTGGGGATTATGGCAACCCCTCCTTTCTAAGGGGGAGGCCTTTGTTCAGCAGTGGACGTTTATCGGCTGCTAATGATGATGATATTTAGACGAGACCTATATCCATAACACTTATCATGGCAAAAGTTGCTGGCAAAGTGAGAAGCCTCGGATGTTCGTGTCAGAGTCATCAGGGAGTCATTGGATAATTGCTCATGCGGCAACTGATAATGGTTTTGTTAATGGTGCATTGTTAATGTTGAAATCCCAATCCAAATCCTCAGATTACCACAATGACATAAACTCAACTAATTTTTTGAAATGGATGAGTCAAAAAGTCGTTCCTAACCTAACTGAAAGGTCACTTGTGGCAATGGACAACGCTCCGTATCACTGCACTCAAATAAATAAAGCGCCTACAATGTCAAATATTACACGTAACATGCAGGAATGGCTGCGAGAAAAAAGAGTATATTTTGCAGATACTTGGACAAAAACTGTATTACTTGAATTAATTAAACAAAACAAAGGTCCACCTACATATGGCCGTGGATGCATTATTAAAATCTCACAATCATGAATTGCTAAAATTGACCTCAATCCGATCGAAAAAATGTGGAGCCTTGTAAAGAGACGGGTAGCGGATAAAAACGTGGGCCAAGATCCAAAAGAAATTGTACGCCTAACAGAAGAGGCTTTTGAGACTGTTACAGCGGAAGATCAGAGCAGCTCAATGTAAACATGTACAGCATTTGGAGGAAAAATATTTAAAGAATGCGCACCGCGCACGTCTAACTTATAGCCAGTTGTTGAGTAGGTACAAGATTTTAACATTAAAGTCTAGACGTCTACAACTGGAAGCAATGTTGCTATATAAAATTTGTCATGGTGATATTGATTGCATTGAAATTAGTAATAAATTATGCTATATAGTCCCCAGAACTGTGTACCGGCGCGAGGTGAGGGCGCGTACAGTTTTTGCTACGACATCTTGTAGAACCAATGCTGGCCTACGCTCTCCTCTACGTCGACTTTTAGATAGTCATAACAAGTTATTTACAGATATTGATATATTTGCTGTAACTATAAACCAGTTTAAAAAAATGGTAGATGAGGTGCTGTGCTGAGTAGTGGTTAACTCACTGCAGTGTCTCATCTTCCACATCTTTAACATTCTAAGTACATCATTATTTTCTTTATAAGTATATTTCTATTATTTTGGTAGAAGGCAGAAGCTATTCAGCTATATATTTATATATTATCAACAGTTATAGCTACGTTTGTAACATCGAGCCTGTCCCTAGAATAACCTTTAATCTTATTTATATGTAATCCGTGGAAAATGTTGTTGGTTGTACATTTGTCTATACATTGCATGCATATTGTGTACTGATATTATAATGTATAACTGTTTGTTTTCCCCAATAAAATAAAATAAAAATAGAATGATGGTCTTATGGATGAAGAAATGGATCGATTTATTATGTCCACGGCTAGTAATAGTGAAACAGAATCTGATTCTGTTTCTATTCACTCTTCTGACAGTGATCATCAAATGATAAATACATTATATTAAAAACAATTTTTTTTCTTATCTAAATATTCGAGTCGTAGTAGTTAATAAAATGAAAGTAAATGAACGATAAATTATTTCCCCTGATATCTCCATATTTAACCCTGGCAACATTATGTCGAGCGAATACAGCGCTGCGTTTTGAAATGAACTTTACACGACGAATTGAGAACCTCCTCCTTTTTTGAAGTCGGTTAAAAATACAGCAGGCTGGACAGAGAGAATTGAATTTAATAGGAACAAAATGATATTTGCACATTCATTGTGATTAAATACAGTGTGACAACTTTATATAACATCTTTTAAACCTGTCTGTCAGAGCGCCTACAAAACCTTCAGGAGCAACTATTTTAATTAGCCTAATGATGCTAAGCGTCAATTTTTTTGTTAATGTTCTCTTGACATTCGTCCGTAGAACCGAATACACGTTTTATTTCAATTTAACTAGTTTTTCAATTCTGGATACATCTTGGAGTCCCTACATGGTCCTTCGAGCCGGATTTCATGAAAAATATAATTATACAAGTGGATCAGCGCTAAATCGAAGGAATTATAAAATTAAGTAAAAATAAATAAACTTAAAGAAGCCATTGAAGCTGTCTTATAGGCGAGGAATTATGAATCCCAGTATGATCTTGCTAATAAACTACCACATCCTAATTCGAAGGCGACGGCCAAGATATTGCAACCTCCTTCATGCCATTTTTAGCAGTTTCCCATGTTTTTTAGTCCCTTTTCGAATTCAATTTTTTTTTAAACCCCACTTCCCGTTCTTATGTAGCCACTACTGGAATCGTAACAAAATTGCAAAAATGCCGTCAAATGTGGTACACAATGCTTTCCTGTTAAAAAAAAAGCCAACTTTTCAAAAAGAAATAAATTATTTTTCAAATTTTGTAAACACCACCACCCTTGCTTTGGGTCGGCAATATTTTCCTGTAAAAAAGAGAAATTCACAAAACTTCTAATATTTTTGATCATTGTAACTTCGACTTCGAATTATTCACAACAATAAGATATGTCACCTATTTTTTTTTGGTTGAAGCATTTTATCTTCTCATCGCTGAAATTCAAGAACTATACAAGTATATAAAGCAAGCAAGAATAACTCTATTGGCACTCGAACTTGGATCTAAATATGGCCGCGTAATAAATTGTATCATGAGACGTGACTTATGGCAACATCTAACAAACTGGGTTTTTTTATTAATAATTATTGTTAGACATACAAGTATCGATTTTGCAATCTCCCTTTAGCGCGTATGGACAACACTTGTGATTGGATATACTTTGACATTAGAGGATTCCCGCATAGACAATTATCAACAACACAGAGATTTATTGATTCATTTCGGTGCCTAGTTGTTATAAATTATTGTGAGATTTTTAATAATTCTTCTAGTATTTTACTTTAACATAACTATGAACACACATTAGTGTTTCATTATGAGCTGTTATGACTTGTCACAAGGCTACAAAGACGACACAAACAAACCCACAATATAACAATTTCATATAGATATACAAGATTGAAGACCAAAGAAAAAGCAACATATTCAATATTGTCAGAATTGATTGGTAGATGTAGACTAGCAAAACAGCACATTAAATGAAGTCGGTTAAAAAGATATTTTTATTGCGAATTAAGTGTACGACAAATTATTTTTTGCTAACAGTTCAACTAAACAGACACAAAGGGCAAGAACGAGTTTTACATGTCCAACCCATGCATTGGATCACTTTTTTTTCATATTTTCAGATGATCAGCCTGGACTCTCCATAACAGTGAGGAAGAAATGTCAAAATACCTCGCAAACTCAGGTTGTAGGGAGCAGATCTACCTGCTTTGCCATGAAGACAACTGGTTGAACTCCGAGATTTTCCACGGAATAAATTGAAACCTTTGATAAAAAGCAGATTGTGGAAAAAGGCTCATTATAAACTCATGCAAGCTAAGAATCAAATCAAATCATCTTTATTTGTTGACCATAGAATTTTAAGGTTTCGAATTTGTAATACTGTATAAAATGGTTTTAAAGAAAAGTGGCCAGCTGAGTTCTTGCTAATGAGAACTGACGTAGATGGAACAGCTGACACAGCCAATCAACATCCACCTATCATTTCGATAATCATCTTCCTGTATTCATCACATAATAACTTTCAAGTCACTTCAATATTGTTAGACCAATTTTTTAATAGTTTAACAATTTCTTGACTAGCAGCCTCCGCATCAACCAATCTCATGCTATTGAGTTTCTCTGTGACATGTTTGCCGAAAAATCGGTATGTGTCAACTTGTCCTGTTAATGGCTTCATGGATTGGACAAGATCATCGATGATCTTCTTGCATTTTGCTCTCTTCTGTGGTTTACTGATTAGTTTGATTTTGCGTCTTGGACGGTCCGTGCGTTGGCCCTGTTGCCTAATGTTCAGCTGAAAATCTTCAGATTCAGATTTGGTCTCCTCTTTTATGGGTAAGTTTGTACTATATTCTGGCATTTGCGGTGCGTAGTTCTGTAAATAATGAAAATTGTGTGTGAATTGTGGGCCAGTTAATACCACAACTGTGTTAAGGTAAAATGATGCCACGGAGATATATATTTAATATTCTACTAGTTAATATTAAAATTCTATTAGTTATTAGACGAACTGAACATCCGCCTACGCTCATTAACATGTTTTTTTTGGGACTAATCCCACCACTCATTCCCACCACTGTGACTCCTGTCAGCCAGGATCGCCACCATCACTGACATGGCTGCCATATGTAAGTTCAATCAAATCAAACCCTAAAAAACATAAAAATGAATTTCAGATATTCTGCTGGCAAACATCAGGTTTTTTTTTCTTTTGTTTTTTTTATATCTTGGAACAGTCCACACACGGTTATCCGATCCCAAACTCGGCAGAGCCTGCACTATGTACTATAAACCATACAACTGATCATCATCATCATCATCAGTCGGAAGACTTTCACTGCTGAATTTAGGCCTCCTCCTTAGAACGCCACAATGAACGACAATTGGCTATTTGCATCCATCGGTTACCTGCGACGCGCACAATGTCGTCTGTCCACCTAGTGGGAGGCCTGCCTACGTTGCGTCTTCCGGTTAGTGGTCGCCACTCAAGAACCTTTCTTCCCCAACGGTTATCGGTTCTTCGAACGATGTGGCCTGCCCATTGCCACTTCAACATGCAGATTCTGAGAGCTATGTCGGTGACCTTAGTTCTTCGGCGAATCTCCACATTTCGGATTCTGTCGCGCAAAGGAACTCCGAGCATAGCTCTCTCCATGGCTCGTTGTGTGACTGAACTTCTCTAAAAGGCCAGCCGTTAGAGACCACGTCTCAGTACCATATGTCATCACTGGCAACACACAACAACAACAACTGATACTAATACTTATATACGTTTTTTTGTAAATATGTACATAAATAACACCCAGACACTTGGTGGGAATCGAACCCACGACCCATCGGGTAGCAGCCAGGGTGTCTAACCACTAGACCAACAGCCCGCCCGTCGCGCAGTGTGTGAGCATAGCTGTGTTCCAGTGTGAATGGCACTGTAGCTGATGAAATTACCGGACAAGAAAGAGACTTAATATTTAATGTGCTTCTGGTGTTGCTAGCGTCTATAGGCTGCGGTGACTGCTTACCATCAGGCAAGCCGCATGCTTGTTTTGTCACCTTAGTGGTATAAAAACAAAAAAGAATCGGATGGTCCACAAAGTAAAAATTAAAAATACCTCGCAATTACTGTCATCTCCATGCTTAGTTTCCGTAGAAGCTTCTCTAAGGAACTGCAAGGGCCTCCACAGTGGCCACGAGGGTACATAAATGTCTGCCGGTGATGTCGCTGTTGCTTTTGACTTTTCAACTTTACGCAGGTTGTAACTGAATGTGCTTCTGATGTTCACCCAACGATCGCGGACAGAACGAGCTGTAGAGCAACAGTTTTATTTATATTACTATACTAGCAAATCCTTGGGGCTACGCCCGCTAGTATTTTCTTCCAACCCCATTTGACTCCTTTAGGAGTGGAATTTTCAAAAACCCTTTCTTAATGGATGCTTACATCATAAGAACCTACTGCCCAAATTCCAGCTTTGTAGGTCCAACGGTTTGGCTTGTGTGTTGATGAATCAGTCAGTCAGGACAAGTAATTTAAATGTATAGAAGATAGATAGATAATAATTATTAAAACTTTTTAAATATTCCTGGCAATATGGATATTACACTCTCTGCTTTGACTTATTAAGAGTTTCAGAGATTAGTCATGAAATATTTTCTTTGAGACCGGTAGAACCATTTCATGTTGCTAAGAACCTAGTCTCAAATCTAACGCCGAAGGTTGTGACCATATTACTCTTGATATATCCTCCAACTTTAAATAGTTTAACTTCTATAATTAATGAGTCAATCATTTCGTTAGCTATTGTTTGTTCGTACAGTTCTGAAAAAAAGCAATCCTACTGAGGTGAAGAACTTGTGGCCAGTCAGAATTTTACCATTATTATCTAAGGTGTTGGAAAAAGAAGTCAACTCGCAACTACACAATAACTTCATCCAAGTTCTAAACGGAATCGACGATTAACTGCACCACAAATCACCGCAGTTGTAAATGATACGCGTACAACCCATTTCAATAACTGTTAAAATACGTCTATTGTCTGCGGGACTAAAAGGATGTGTTGCTGCTGACCCAAGCTCACAAATCGACAAAAGAAAAATAGACTAAAATGGGCAAAGGCGCATAAAAACTGGACAATACATCAATGGGAAAACGTCCTTTGGAATGGCGAATCAAATATTTAACTGCTGAGTTCGGACATGAATATTATAACGTGTTAAATAAAGACTTATCTTCGATACGAAGTACCTGAATTTACGATACCTAGCGCTGTGTTTGTAGTGTCTTTTTGCGTTTAAAAAAAAATACTCTAAAAAGTCCCGACGAGATGGAATTCTAAAATCTCGAAAGAATCATAGAAATTCAAGATGCCTTCAAGTCATCCATTGCAGTTTTGGGTGCTACAAGCTTACCAAATTTAACACCGGAAGAATGGTTGCAAAGAAATTTGTAAATTATAAAAAAGCATCAAGGCTTAGAGGAAGCATCAAGGTATCTGAGTGGCGAAAAATATTTAACGGCCAGTCAACTGTTAATAATAATAAAAGGTATACAGAGAGTTCTCAGTGATATTTTAAACTCGGGATCATCAGGTTACCACTATCAGCCAATCACACATATGATTTTGTTCGAGCTTTGTTAGATTTGACCCATAGTCGCTTAGACAATATTTAAAATAGTTGGAGTAGATTGGAGTAGCTACTTTTTTTGGTCCACATTTAAGTTACAGCCTTTCACATCTGCAAAACAAGCAACGTTGAGGGAGAGCATGATGAAACTTGTCGAGCAAGAAATAAATTGAGAAGGACCATGTATAAATATTCACACTGAAAGTTCTCTCAATGCCATCTCAATATTTAACGACTGGGATGCTAGGAAGGCTGTCACACAATCAATTGAGTCACCAACTGCATGAGCAATAATAGAAATTGATAGATATTTAAGTGAAAAAGTAATTAGACCCAGTAATTTCCAGTTAAGCTGGTGGAAGCAGAACCAGCCCATTTTTCCACATTTGGCCAAGTTGGTCCGAAATAAATGCAATGTACTTTGTACTTCTGTTTCTTGCAAAAGACTTATTTTACAATCTGGTTATATAATTTCACAATGAAGAACTAGACTTGGTGTACGAAAAGTTAAACAATTAACATTTCAAAATGGAAATAAAAATAGAAAAAAATTTAAGACCCCCACAAACACTTGAACATATTTTTTTCCATTTTTGTTTTGATATACTTTTTTCTTTAGTTTGTAGACATTATATAGTTTTATTTTTTGCTGAACAATAATAAGATATAGTACTTGCCTTTTATTAAATATGTAATAGAAGAGCTGAGATTTCTAACTCAAGTATATCTATGCTTAAAAGAAGTCTTCGGCCATTGTTAACCAATTGTACAACCTTGTTTCTGAATAAAACATTTTTTAGGAAAAGTTATTTCTCCATATATATTTTTAATGTTTAAAAAAATATGTACAGTCGAAACCAGATACAACATTGGTTGCAACGTCGATCGGTTATAAGACTAAATGACAAAATCCCTATTTAAGTACCTATGTAAACATATCACTTAAAAAAAACAACATGGGATAAAACAACATATATGTTAAAGCGATGAACTGCCATGTTACGTACTGACACGTGTAATGCGAATTCGCTGACAGAGGCTGATACCCTACACAGGAATGAAAGGGCTATTGTATTAGCATCCGCCACGTGTAAAGCAAATCTGCAGATAGTGCAAATATACAGACACGTGTAACTCAAATGTGCTGACAGTGCAGTGCGGGGCTATTTATAGCATAGACTCATACTAACGGACACACTTTGCTTCTAACATCGAAGCAGGCTGTACATTTAATTTTAAGTAACAATTATGTAAATTTAATTTAATAAAGTAATTTTAAATTCAGTTTTGGTTCCTTTTAAATCCTCCGGCTGTAGCCTACATAATTGGCGCAGTCGGTGAGATAGTCTTAAAGTCAGTGCATCGAGCAAGGACGTCGACTATTCGAATCTACGAGCTGCAGCCTGAGGAGTATCCAGACATCGATACACTACGAGGTACCAGAACATCAATTATTGAAAGTACTTTAGAATCGTTCTAAAGTCGCTTCCTTTTAATTTAGAATAGAAGGGAAACCTTCTATATATAACCATCCAAGATTTTCCACCCACGGCAATCTCGGACCCCTTTTAGCTTAGTTAATAGACGTAGAAATAGTTTACTAGACGCAAATAGAAATTTAAATTTATTAGATAGCAAGTCCTTAGATAGTTTAGTGTCATTCGCGCCAAAAATGTCTGACGCGTTAATAGATCAAATCTACAAAGCCCTACGACTGGTTCCCGAATTCGACGGAAACTCGAACGTATTAACTCGGTTTATAAAGTTATGCGATCATTTAGTCGATCGGTATATAAGGCCTGAGGAACGTTATGAATTAAGTAATTTAGCATTATTGAACGGGATTTTAAATAAAATCGTAGGACCAGCGGCCCGTACAATTAATTCAAATGGGATACCCGATAATTGGATTGGTATTAAGCTTGCGCTAGTGAACAACTTTGCCGATCATCGCGATGAAGCCTCCTTATTTAGTGATTTATCACTTTTAACGCAAGGGTCATTATCACCGCAAGAATTTTACGAAAAATGTCAAAATTTGTTTAGTATTATAATGACATATATTAGCCTGCATGAAACGATACTAAGTACGATTGATTCAAAGCGAGAATTATATAAACAATTAACACTCCAAGCATATCTGCGTGGCCTTCGTGACCCATTGGGTTCTCGCATTCGTTGCATGCGGCCTAATACTATAGAACAAGCTCTTGAGTTCGTGCATGAGGAAATGAATACATTATATTTACAACAACGCAACGAAAATAGCCTTGAGCGAAAGCCGCAAGCTCATCACCAGGTCAGTAACAAGTTTAATTTTGAGTCTGTACCGCAACCTATGTATATGCCACAATCGCGTCCTATTAATTTTCTGCCACCGCGACACGTTAACATGCCGGGATCTTTTAAACATACTATGACCCAAGCACCGACACCCATACCTGTATGGAGATTTCAAACCCCTCAATATCGCGGACCTACACGGACTCAACAGATATTCAGCGCAGCTCCACCTAACTACCGACCCCAAAGCAATGTCTTTAAAATGCCAGATCATAGACCAACTTATAATGGACCTAAACCAATGAGTGGCGTAAGTCACTATGCGACTAGACCACTACCGATACCAACACGTACATATCATGACTGGACTAAATCGGGTAATCCTAAGCCCTCCAATTATTTCAAAACGAGAGAATTGAACTTTAATGACTTTTACGGATATGACCATGACCCCTACCATGAATTACAGTCTAATGAATATTTCCCCCGAGACGATTTTGACTATCCCGAATATGAACATTTTAATAGTGACTATGCGTATGAACCTCCTCATTGCACTGAAGTTCATTCCACGGAGGAAATGGATGGTGCCATCTTAGGTAAAAATACCCATAGTCATCCAGAGGATTTTCGGGATACCCCGAAATCAGAAAAATTAAAATAGAGGTCAACTTACAAACCCAAAGACAATTACCATTTATACAAATTAGAAATCCACCCATTAAATTATTAATTGATACCGGAGCAAATCAATCTTTTATAAGTCCTGAGACAGTACAGAAATTTTTCTCACACATACATTGTAATTACGACCCGTTTGAAGTCACAAACATCCATGCAACCACCCGCAGTGAATATTCAATTACAATACCTTGTTTTCAAGAATTTAATGAGACTGACGATATAACTCTCTACATTTATAAATTCCATCACTACTTCGACGGCTTAATTGGTTATGACCTATTAGAAAAATTAGAATCCAACATAGATTTAAAAAACGGTTTATTGATAACTAGGAACTCTAGTAATCCCTTACGTATGTATGACTCTCGGAACTGTAATTTATATGAAGAAATAATTCCAGCTCATTCATCTAAACTGGTTAAAATCCCTATAAATTTTCACGATGGAGACGCATTAATTGCCGAACAGATTTTCGCAAACTGTATCATGAGCGGTTGTGTCACAACTGTCAAAAATAACCAGGGTATTGTAGAGATAGTTAATCCAACTCGCCATGATATTATATTCTCAATGAGTCAGCCTGTTAGCGCTGAAGTATTTAATATCCAGTGCATGCGTACTGAACAACAGCCAAATCGCGCTAGTCAAGTTTTAAGTCAATTACGATCAGATCATTTAAATCCAGAGGAAAAAGCTAATTTAGAATTGCTTTGTACTCAGTATGCTGACGTATTCTATATCGAAGGCGAACCCCTGACTTTTACCAATAAAATAAAACATAGAATTAGAACAACTGATGAACTACCAACCTACACCAAAAGTTATAGGTATCCATTCATACATAGGCAAGAAGTGCAGGAGCAAATAGCTAAGATGTTGGAACAAAATATAATTCGCCCCTCGCAGTCAGCCTGGAGCTCCCCTATCTGGGTTGTTCCAAAGAAAAGTGACGCATCTGGTAAAACCAAATGGCGCCTCGTAATAGACTTTAGAAAACTTAACGAAAAAACCATCGATGATAAATATCCTATACCAAACATAACTGACGTACTAGATAAACTTGGCAACTGTCATTATTTCACAACTCTGGACTTGGCCAGTGGCTTTTATCAGGTAGAAATGGATCCAGAGGATATTCCTAAAACAGCCTTTACAGTAGAGCATGGGCACTTTGAATTTTTACGAATGCCCATGGGTTTAAAAAATTCTCCATCTACTTTCCAACGTGTTATGGATAATGTGCTTAAGGACCTGCAAAATACAGTATGCCTAGTCTATTTAGATGACATAATAGTCTTCTCAGTATCACTGCAAGAACATATGAATAATTTAGAAAAAGTTTTCAAAAGACTTCGAGATTCCAACTTCAAAATTCAGTTAGATAAATCAGAGTTCTTGAAATTAGAGACTGCATATCTGGGTCATATCATTAGTAAAGATGGTCTTAAACCTAACCCAGATAAAATAATAGCTATACAGAAATTCCCACTACCTAAAACAGCGACTGAAATCAAAAGATTCCTAGGGTTATTAGGTTACTATCGTAAGTTCATTCCCGATTTTGCTCGCCTTACTAAGCCAATGACTCACTGTCTGAAAAAGGGTTCTAAAATTAATCTTAACGATCCAAGTTATATTAACTGTTTTGAAAAGTGCAAAAAATTATTAATTAACGATCCCATATTGCAATACCCGGACTTTAGCAAAGACTTTATACTGACCACTGACGCTTCAAATGTTGCCATTGGTGCAGTCCTCTCCCAAGGACAAATAGGTAGCGATAAACCAGTGGCATATGCGTCTCGAACTCTTAATACAAGCGAAATTAACTACAGTACAACCGAAAAGGAACTTCTTGCAATTGTATGGGCAACAAAATATTTTCGTCCTTATTTATTTGGTCGAAAGTTTAAGATCGTCACCGACCATAAACCACTCCAATGGGTAATGAGTCTTAAAGAGCCCAATTCACGCCTAACTCGATGGAAATTGAAATTAAGTGAGTATAATTTTACAACAGAGTATAAGCAGGGTAAATTGAACACAAACGCAGACGCATTATCACGCATAGAAATCAATAATGAAGACTTAAGTTCAATTATAGCTCAACCATCTGAGAAAATAGCTACGATTACTGGCTCTGCCGGATCCTCTACAGAAACTGTCCATACTAGTGCCGAAAATCCCATATTAGAGATTCCAATTTCAGATGATCCATTGAATAAATTTCACCATCAAATATGTCTAGTTGTCGTAGGCGATGTTAAGAAACGGCCTGCTGTTTCTAAACCGTTTGAATCTCATACTAGAACAACTATACAGTTATCTGAATCCAACCTTGAGGATGATGTTTTTAATTCCATTAAAGAATACGTAAAACCCAAAGTAAAGACAGGTCTAATCATACATCCGCCACTCGCAATGTATAAGATTATACCTATAATTCAAGACAAATTCAAAAGCTCCTCACTTAATTTAACACTAACTAAAAAGGAAGTTGAGAATGTTAAAGATTATCTCAAACAGCAGGAAATTATTAAAAACTACCATGAAGGGAAAACGAACCATCGTGGTATTACAGAATGCTTCCTATCTCTTTCTTATCGGTATTATTGGCCCAAAATGAAAGAGCATATTACAAAATACATCAACGAGTGCGGTATTTGCGGTCAGGCAAAATATGACCGTAACCCGATTAGACAAAAATTCTCAATAGTTCCCCCAGCGACTAAACCCTTCGAAATAGTCCACTTAGACCTCTTCACAGCACAGTCTGAGAAATTCCTTACCCTAGTTGATTCCTTCTCAAAATACGCACAAGCATACCATCTTCGAGATGGAACGGCTTTAAGTGTTGTTCAGGCTCTTTTAACATATTGCACTCATCATGGCGTACCTATAACTATAGTAACTGACCAGCCCCTCTAGACAATGTAACATTCTACAATCGTTATCGCTAATAGAAAGTATAAAAATGTATGAGAATGACATAAGTCATCGAAAAATCACGTGACAAATTATAGGGAATTCACACCGTTAGCGAATGAAGAAATAGATTCGCTATGAAGCGATTGCATCTTGTCTAGGCCCTCTGGGACCTGAATTCACAAATGCACTGTTTTCCGAGTTTGTTAGACTTCATAAAATACAGCATCATAAGATTCTTGCACATTCTCCCAATGATAACGGAATAGTAGAGCGTTTCCATTCTACGATACTTGAGCATTTAAGAATTTTAAAATTAGAAAAATGTAACGAACCAATTAGTAACCTCATGCCTTATGCAGTTTTAGGATATAATAGTTCTATACATTCATTCACCAAATGTAGACCAATAGACTTGATTACAGGACATTTTGACCCTCGGACTCCTTTGGATATCGACTTAACTGAACATTTACTTCAACAATATTCCCAAGAACATAAGAAAAAAATGGTACAAGTATATGACTTGATAAATGAATCTTCATTTCACGACCGAACAATATTGACGGAGAATAGGAACAAAAATCGAGAACCTGAAAAAGAATATGTCACAAACCAACAAGTATTTGTTAAAAATCCTTTAGCAAGTAGACAAAAACTAGCAGCACGTTACACACAGGACACTGTTCTAGCAAATTTACCTATACACATTTACACACGAAAAAAACGTGGTCCTGTTGCTAAATCCCGCCTTAAGAGGAGCCCAAAAGACCCCGTATTGTTGCAGGATGCTACTGAATCAAATTAACGAATTGCTCTAAAGTAGCCGTTTACACATGACCATATACGTAGGTTAGCATTTTATATTACCTTTGTAAGTTAGTTATATTTTAAACTATTATTTTTGTTTTTTTTTGCATCGTGCAGAAATCATTAAGTAAGTTAGATAGTATCACTTGTAGTTTGTTTGTGCATCGAGCACAAATAATTCTGTTATTAGAAACTTAGAAAATAGGATTTATAAATTAGGATATAATTTTAAATAAAATCTTTATAGTTTGCGTATTGCCGATTGCCTTTCCTGTTACCTATTCCCTCTCCCTAATATAAATCATCAACATATCCATACTTTACCTTTTCACTGCGACTTGTAGAATAGATTCTATGTACATGGAGGCAGAATGCCCGAAGGAAGTCACACTGTACCTCGGAAAAACAAACTTCAAACTTCGCAACGAAGCAGACCATTCAACACTACATTAACAAGAAAGGAATTACCTCATCCTGACATCTAAATCTAACACTCTTGGATAATAAGAAACAAGTGTAGACAAGAGCAGTAACGAACAACTAATAGAAACCTGTCTATCATCTCGTACAACAGATGCCCGAAGACACTTCAGTCTAACATTTATAACTCTACAAGATCTAAAATATTGGAGACCTCATTTAGTGCCCTCACGATTGCACTAATTAAACCGATGGCAACCAATCATAGAAAAACCATGAATGAAGAGAATGTGGTTACTGTACAAGACATATTATATCTCAAACGCCGACTCACCGAGCCAGATGATGGTGGACTGGATTATGACTACATCCCCTCTTTCTCCTAAAATGTCGAAATAGTTGCTGTTCTACGGGGGGAGGTGTTACGTACTGACACGTGTAATGCGAATTCGCTGACAGAGGCTGATACCCTACACAGGAATGAAAGGGCTATTGTATTAGCATCCGCCACGTGTAAAGCAAATCTGCAGATAGTGCAAATATACAGACACGTGTAACTCAAATGTGCTGACAGTGCAGTGCGGGGCTATTTATAGCATAGACTCATACTAACGGACACACTTTGCTTCTAACATCGAAGCGGGCTGTACATTTAATTTTAAGTAACAATTATGTAAATTTAATTTAATAAAGTAATTTTAAATTCAGTTTTGGTTCCTTTTAAATCCTCCGGCTGTAGCCTACATAATTGGCGCAGTCGGTGAGATAGTCTTAAAGTCAGTGCATCGAGCAAGGACGTCGACTATTCGAATCTACGAGCTGCAGCCTGAGGAGTATCCAGACATCGATACACTACGAGGTACCAGAACATCAATTATTGAAAGTACTTTAGAATCGTTCTAAAGTCGCTTCCTTTTAATTTAGAATAGAAGGGAAACCTTCTATATATAACCATCCAAGATTTTCCACCCACGGCAATCTCGGACCCCTTTTAGCTTAGTTAATAGACGTAGAAATAGTTTACTAGACGCAAATAGAAATTTAAATTTATTAGATAGCAAGTCCTTAGATAGTTTAGTGTCATTCGCGCCAAAAATGTCTGACGCGTTAATAGATCAAATCTACAAAGCCCTACGACTGGTTCCCGAATTCGACGGAAACTCGAACGTATTAACTCGGTTTATAAAGTTATGCGATCATTTAGTCGATCGGTATATAAGGCCTGAGGAACGTTATGAATTAAGTAATTTAGCATTATTGAACGGGATTTTAAATAAAATCGTAGGACCAGCGGCCCGTACAATTAATTCAAATGGGATACCCGATAATTGGATTGGTATTAAGCTTGCGCTAGTGAACAACTTTGCCGATCATCGCGATGAAGCCTCCTTATTTAGTGATTTATCACTTTTAACGCAAGGGTCATTATCACCGCAAGAATTTTACGAAAAATGTCAAAATTTGTTTAGTATTATAATGACATATATTAGCCTGCATGAAACGATACTAAGTACGATTGATTCAAAGCGAGAATTATATAAACAATTAACACTCCAAGCATATCTGCGTGGCCTTCGTGACCCATTGGGTTCTCGCATTCGTTGCATGCGGCCTAATACTATAGAACAAGCTCTTGAGTTCGTGCATGAGGAAATGAATACATTATATTTACAACAACGCAACGAAAATAGCCTTGAGCGAAAGCCGCAAGCTCATCACCAGGTCAGTAACAAGTTTAATTTTGAGTCTGTACCGCAACCTATGTATATGCCACAATCGCGTCCTATTAATTTTCTGCCACCGCGACACGTTAACATGCCGGGATCTTTTAAACATACTATGACCCAAGCACCGACACCCATACCTGTATGGAGATTTCAAACCCCTCAATATCGCGGACCTACACGGACTCAACAGATATTCAGCGCAGCTCCACCTAACTACCGACCCCAAAGCAATGTCTTTAAAATGCCAGATCATAGACCAACTTATAATGGACCTAAACCAATGAGTGGCGTAAGTCACTATGCGACTAGACCACTACCGATACCAACACGTACATATCATGACTGGACTAAATCGGGTAATCCTAAGCCCTCCAATTATTTCAAAACGAGAGAATTGAACTTTAATGACTTTTACGGATATGACCATGACCCCTACCATGAATTACAGTCTAATGAATATTTCCCCCGAGACGATTTTGACTATCCCGAATATGAACATTTTAATAGTGACTATGCGTATGAACCTCCTCATTGCACTGAAGTTCATTCCACGGAGGAAATGGATGGTGCCATCTTAGGTAAAAATACCCATAGTCATCCAGAGGATTTTCGGGATACCCCGAAATCAGAAAAATTAAAATAGAGGTCAACTTACAAACCCAAAGACAATTACCATTTATACAAATTAGAAATCCACCCATTAAATTATTAATTGATACCGGAGCAAATCAATCTTTTATAAGTCCTGAGACAGTACAGAAATTTTTCTCACACATACATTGTAATTACGACCCGTTTGAAGTCACAAACATCCATGCAACCACCCGCAGTGAATATTCAATTACAATACCTTGTTTTCAAGAATTTAATGAGACTGACGATATAACTCTCTACATTTATAAATTCCATCACTACTTCGACGGCTTAATTGGTTATGACCTATTAGAAAAATTAGAATCCAACATAGATTTAAAAAACGGTTTATTGATAACTAGGAACTCTAGTAATCCCTTACGTATGTATGACTCTCGGAACTGTAATTTATATGAAGAAATAATTCCAGCTCATTCATCTAAACTGGTTAAAATCCCTATAAATTTTCACGATGGAGACGCATTAATTGCCGAACAGATTTTCGCAAACTGTATCATGAGCGGTTGTGTCACAACTGTCAAAAATAACCAGGGTATTGTAGAGATAGTTAATCCAACTCGCCATGATATTATATTCTCAATGAGTCAGCCTGTTAGCGCTGAAGTATTTAATATCCAGTGCATGCGTACTGAACAACAGCCAAATCGCGCTAGTCAAGTTTTAAGTCAATTACGATCAGATCATTTAAATCCAGAGGAAAAAGCTAATTTAGAATTGCTTTGTACTCAGTATGCTGACGTATTCTATATCGAAGGCGAACCCCTGACTTTTACCAATAAAATAAAACATAGAATTAGAACAACTGATGAACTACCAACCTACACCAAAAGTTATAGGTATCCATTCATACATAGGCAAGAAGTGCAGGAGCAAATAGCTAAGATGTTGGAACAAAATATAATTCGCCCCTCGCAGTCAGCCTGGAGCTCCCCTATCTGGGTTGTTCCAAAGAAAAGTGACGCATCTGGTAAAACCAAATGGCGCCTCGTAATAGACTTTAGAAAACTTAACGAAAAAACCATCGATGATAAATATCCTATACCAAACATAACTGACGTACTAGATAAACTTGGCAACTGTCATTATTTCACAACTCTGGACTTGGCCAGTGGCTTTTATCAGGTAGAAATGGATCCAGAGGATATTCCTAAAACAGCCTTTACAGTAGAGCATGGGCACTTTGAATTTTTACGAATGCCCATGGGTTTAAAAAATTCTCCATCTACTTTCCAACGTGTTATGGATAATGTGCTTAAGGACCTGCAAAATACAGTATGCCTAGTCTATTTAGATGACATAATAGTCTTCTCAGTATCACTGCAAGAACATATGAATAATTTAGAAAAAGTTTTCAAAAGACTTCGAGATTCCAACTTCAAAATTCAGTTAGATAAATCAGAGTTCTTGAAATTAGAGACTGCATATCTGGGTCATATCATTAGTAAAGATGGTCTTAAACCTAACCCAGATAAAATAATAGCTATACAGAAATTCCCACTACCTAAAACAGCGACTGAAATCAAAAGATTCCTAGGGTTATTAGGTTACTATCGTAAGTTCATTCCCGATTTTGCTCGCCTTACTAAGCCAATGACTCACTGTCTGAAAAAGGGTTCTAAAATTAATCTTAACGATCCAAGTTATATTAACTGTTTTGAAAAGTGCAAAAAATTATTAATTAACGATCCCATATTGCAATACCCGGACTTTAGCAAAGACTTTATACTGACCACTGACGCTTCAAATGTTGCCATTGGTGCAGTCCTCTCCCAAGGACAAATAGGTAGCGATAAACCAGTGGCATATGCGTCTCGAACTCTTAATACAAGCGAAATTAACTACAGTACAACCGAAAAGGAACTTCTTGCAATTGTATGGGCAACAAAATATTTTCGTCCTTATTTATTTGGTCGAAAGTTTAAGATCGTCACCGACCATAAACCACTCCAATGGGTAATGAGTCTTAAAGAGCCCAATTCACGCCTAACTCGATGGAAATTGAAATTAAGTGAGTATAATTTTACAACAGAGTATAAGCAGGGTAAATTGAACACAAACGCAGACGCATTATCACGCATAGAAATCAATAATGAAGACTTAAGTTCAATTATAGCTCAACCATCTGAGAAAATAGCTACGATTACTGGCTCTGCCGGATCCTCTACAGAAACTGTCCATACTAGTGCCGAAAATCCCATATTAGAGATTCCAATTTCAGATGATCCATTGAATAAATTTCACCATCAAATATGTCTAGTTGTCGTAGGCGATGTTAAGAAACGGCCTGCTGTTTCTAAACCGTTTGAATCTCATACTAGAACAACTATACAGTTATCTGAATCCAACCTTGAGGATGATGTTTTTAATTCCATTAAAGAATACGTAAAACCCAAAGTAAAGACAGGTCTAATCATACATCCGCCACTCGCAATGTATAAGATTATACCTATAATTCAAGACAAATTCAAAAGCTCCTCACTTAATTTAACACTAACTAAAAAGGAAGTTGAGAATGTTAAAGATTATCTCAAACAGCAGGAAATTATTAAAAACTACCATGAAGGGAAAACGAACCATCGTGGTATTACAGAATGCTTCCTATCTCTTTCTTATCGGTATTATTGGCCCAAAATGAAAGAGCATATTACAAAATACATCAACGAGTGCGGTATTTGCGGTCAGGCAAAATATGACCGTAACCCGATTAGACAAAAATTCTCAATAGTTCCCCCAGCGACTAAACCCTTCGAAATAGTCCACTTAGACCTCTTCACAGCACAGTCTGAGAAATTCCTTACCCTAGTTGATTCCTTCTCAAAATACGCACAAGCATACCATCTTCGAGATGGAACGGCTTTAAGTGTTGTTCAGGCTCTTTTAACATATTGCACTCATCATGGCGTACCTATAACTATAGTAACTGACCAGCCCCTCTAGACAATGTAACATTCTACAATCGTTATCGCTAATAGAAAGTATAAAAATGTATGAGAATGACATAAGTCATCGAAAAATCACGTGACAAATTATAGGGAATTCACACCGTTAGCGAATGAAGAAATAGATTCGCTATGAAGCGATTGCATCTTGTCTAGGCCCTCTGGGACCTGAATTCACAAATGCACTGTTTTCCGAGTTTGTTAGACTTCATAAAATACAGCATCATAAGATTCTTGCACATTCTCCCAATGATAACGGAATAGTAGAGCGTTTCCATTCTACGATACTTGAGCATTTAAGAATTTTAAAATTAGAAAAATGTAACGAACCAATTAGTAACCTCATGCCTTATGCAGTTTTAGGATATAATAGTTCTATACATTCATTCACCAAATGTAGACCAATAGACTTGATTACAGGACATTTTGACCCTCGGACTCCTTTGGATATCGACTTAACTGAACATTTACTTCAACAATATTCCCAAGAACATAAGAAAAAAATGGTACAAGTATATGACTTGATAAATGAATCTTCATTTCACGACCGAACAATATTGACGGAGAATAGGAACAAAAATCGAGAACCTGAAAAAGAATATGTCACAAACCAACAAGTATTTGTTAAAAATCCTTTAGCAAGTAGACAAAAACTAGCAGCACGTTACACACAGGACACTGTTCTAGCAAATTTACCTATACACATTTACACACGAAAAAAACGTGGTCCTGTTGCTAAATCCCGCCTTAAGAGGAGCCCAAAAGACCCCGTATTGTTGCAGGATGCTACTGAATCAAATTAACGAATTGCTCTAAAGTAGCCGTTTACACATGACCATATACGTAGGTTAGCATTTTATATTACCTTTGTAAGTTAGTTATATTTTAAACTATTATTTTTGTTTTTTTTTGCATCGTGCAGAAATCATTAAGTAAGTTAGATAGTATCACTTGTAGTTTGTTTGTGCATCGAGCACAAATAATTCTGTTATTAGAAACTTAGAAAATAGGATTTATAAATTAGGATATAATTTTAAATAAAATCTTTATAGTTTGCGTATTGCCGATTGCCTTTCCTGTTACCTATTCCCTCTCCCTAATATAAATCATCAACATATCCATACTTTACCTTTTCACTGCGACTTGTAGAATAGATTCTATGTACATGGAGGCAGAATGCCCGAAGGAAGTCACACTGTACCTCGGAAAAACAAACTTCAAACTTCGCAACGAAGCAGACCATTCAACACTACATTAACAAGAAAGGAATTACCTCATCCTGACATCTAAATCTAACACTCTTGGATAATAAGAAACAAGTGTAGACAAGAGCAGTAACGAACAACTAATAGAAACCTGTCTATCATCTCGTACAACAGATGCCCGAAGACACTTCAGTCTAACATTTATAACTCTACAAGATCTAAAATATTGGAGACCTCATTTAGTGCCCTCACGATTGCACTAATTAAACCGATGGCAACCAATCATAGAAAAACCATGAATGAAGAGAATGTGGTTACTGTACAAGACATATTATATCTCAAACGCCGACTCACCGAGCCAGATGATGGTGGACTGGATTATGACTACATCCCCTCTTTCTCCTAAAATGTCGAAATAGTTGCTGTTCTACGGGGGGAGGTGTTACGTACTGACACGTGTAATGCGAATTCGCTGACAGAGGCTGATACCCTACACAGGAATGAAAGGGCTATTGTATTAGCATCCGCCACGTGTAAAGCAAATCTGCAGATAGTGCAAATATACAGACACGTGTAACTCAAATGTGCTGACAGTGCAGTGCGGGGCTATTTATAGCATAGACTCATACTAACGGACACACTTTGCTTCTAACATCGAAGCAGGCTGTACATTTAATTTTAAGTAACAATTATGTAAATTTAATTTAATAAAGTAATTTTAAATTCAGTTTTGGTTCCTTTTAAATCCTCCGGCTGTAGCCTACATAATTGCCATCCAAATATATTGGCTATAAGGACAAAACTACAATTAAAACTCCTAACAATATTAAAAATAGATAGATAGACAGACAATAAAAGATTTGGAAGAATAAAGACAAAATCAAAGATCATTTGCAAAACTTTTGTAAATAAAGCAGTTAAGGGCGTCAGTACTTAAATAAAGTTATAGAAGAGAATTTATTAAGTGGTCTGATGCTTCAGAAAAAAGCAAATAATTATGCTCATTGTGTGGGAAAAGAAGATTTCGCATGCTCATCATCTTGGGTGCAAAGGTTCCATGCTAGTCATATTGAGACTGGAAAGTTGTGACTAAATTAAATTTACATGTTAAGATTTTTTGTGGGAAATGAAACGTAAACACAATTTTGAGATACAAATAAAAAAGAAACAGACCAAAAATTACCGAATATTATAAAAAAAAATAATAAAAATTGTGTATTCTTTATAACGACTATCAGATATAGCATCTGAAGTTATACAATCCCTTCAGTGTTGTTATATCCAGTTTCCACTGTACTTATATTAAAGAGTCCATGAACCAAACATCACCAGAACACATAAATCAAGTCATTTATATTGCCTGACATTTGGGATCAATGCCACTTCAATATTACTATGATCCAGTGTGAAGAGTAATGCAGTTGGTATAATTACCAGGCTCAAGAGACTTAATAAGTAATGTCTCAGGTGACACATAGCAGTGCATTGCAGCTGTCTATAGGCAAATGTCTTGTTTCATCACTAAACTGATATAAAAACACTGCCACGCTTGACCACATATATCCGAGCAAATAAAAACTTTAGGTTTCAAATATTTAGGTAAGCCGTGTGAAGTAGTAATGAGCCAGAGGACCTTTAGAGAAAAGTCTAAAATACCATGGCAGCAATCTCACTCAACCATCAATCTTTCATTATAATGAAAGTTGTCTTCATTTGAAATAAAATAACACATCCAAAAGTCATTTATTTACTGGACATCACAAGATGGATCTTAAAACACTCTTATTAGGGGAATTTTAAGATAAAAATTTTTTGAATGCGCGCGGCGGTTGGTAATTGAAAATGCGTCTTTGTTAAAATGTATATACTGACATAATGCAATTTATATAAAAGCCTGACAGCAAAACCATGTATCTTTCCTTTTGATCGGAGGATCGGAGATTCAGAGCATGAAACTCAATAAAGTCGCCATAATTTTGTTCAACAAAATTATACTCACCAGTGAATCCTCGGCCCAATCTTGCAGCGAATTCCGCGTAGGCCTGGTATTTTAGCTGTATGTGGTGATTTGTATTGGAGATCGGTTTCCAAAGGTGGTCTTTTTGACGAACAAACTCTACCAAATCAAACTCTAGTTTACGGGTCCAGTAACAAGGTCTTGGCATCATGCCTCGATAAAGATAATTATGAGAAAAAAATCAATCCATTTAAAATAATAAACACAATTATACTTAATTAATGTCCGGTTTAATGGCTCAATTCAATTAAAAAACACGAACAACTTTTAAAACTTCTTTTACAAAAGAAATTATTAACCAAAATGGAGGACAAACAAACAATTGATTTAGTGGTGTGCGGTATCGATTATTAATAATCGATTATCAAAATAATTGTTGTCAATCGATTATTATTTAGATAATCGATAATTGGTATAAATCAATTTAAGTTGTGGTAACCCTATTTGCCAGCGTGGTGGACTATGGCCTAAGCCCCCTCATCTTGAGGGGAGGCCCGTGCCCAGCAGTGGGACATAAATCAGGGCTGGTATTATTATTAACCCTATTTGCTAAGGGGATCCCCGTCACCAGTAAAAAGTTTAGTACCTAATGAGTGGAGACTGAGAATGGCTGAGTAGTAAACTGTTGTACTATAGATAGGGGAAATCCCGAAAATTATGTTTTTATTATCCACTCTACCGCTCGGCACGCGAGATTGAACATAACTGAAGAGTCCGAGCCCGTGCGAGAAAAAATAATAATTTCACACTTGAACCCGGAGAGTTACAAATACTTGTTCTGTTTGATCTTTAATTTAAATATTGTTCTTTTTTTAATAAATAATTGACTTCTATTTCATGGTTTAATTTCTATATTGTTTTTTTTTTTAATAAGTGATTATGTTCTGTTTGATCTTTAATTTAAATATTGTTTTAAAAAATATTTGTGATTATGTTTTGTATTGTTTTTTTTATTTTCATATCTTTATTTAAGACAATTTGAAGAAATGTTTTATTTCAGACTTGTAATCGAACAAAATCTATTAATAATCGATAACATTAAATCGCATAATCGATTAGTGAAATAATCGGATCGGCACACCACTAAATTGATTGATGTTTGGGCCCACCAAGAATCCTAACCTCCTTGGGGCCCACAGTTTGGGCTTGGGCCAAAGAGGATGTAATTTATAGTCTATTTTGATGATTGGACCATAGAGTAAAAGCAAGGTGTTGCAATAATTGGGAAAATTTCCCCCTAAACAAGTAAGAATACCCCAAGGAGCTTTAAGCTCCTTGGAATACCCTTAAACCTTAGAGGAGATACCACTGGAGAGAGCATGATGCGCTAACCCCCTCTGCCAAATTTTTGTTCATATGGTCAGGTCATTCTTTATTTGTGTGCGTATATTTTTGAATATGTTACGAGTTTACTATAGTGTGGGCATGCGTGAAAGTGTATCTATGTGTGTTTACTTCGCCTCCCGCACCCCGCAAAAGTGCCACGAAAAATTTGTTCGGGGAATCGACGCGATACTAACTCCTTTGGTACTTTCTCTGAGCCTTAAACATCCTATAATCTACGCTACTACATCTAAAGATTTTTGAGTTTGAGTTTGAGAAACTAGGTAGCTATTAGCTGATCCGTTAATAGTACAGTTATACTCGATAATAAATTAAGAATAAGCAAAATGTCTACAAATAAACGAAGAATAGCTTATACCAAGTATAGCGTAGACATTTATATTCATACAACTGATATTCCGAAGTTATTCCCGCCTGGACCCTTGTATAAATCTAGTATAACATCAAAAATACCACGGTTTGTGATAGTTTACGCGCATTAAAGTACATTATGTACTTTAAACGTTTATTTTAATTATGGAATTAGATGCAATAGAAGAAGTAGAATGATCAACACTATTTAATATAGTTAGATAATTCAGGCTCAAAAAAAATTTCGAAATAAAATACCGATTTTCTATGGGTGTTTTAGACCAATGATTTGGTAGATCCCCATATTTTTAGATACACATATTTTTTTATCTGCTGTATCAGTTTTGCAGTGTTATGCTCATTTTCTCTTATCCATCCCTTGCAAGTGCAAATGATGCTGCGGACATTCATACTGGATACTCTATTCACAAAAAGACACACATTGTAAAACTGTGTTGTAAAAAATCGAACGAAACGGTCGAGAAATTCAAGTTGACAAAAGAATACAGCTGTTTTCAGTCAGGACAAGTAATTAAGATTAATGATTAATACTTCACTGCCATCCCTATCTTAATTTGAGTTTGCAAACTCAAGCTTCTATTCTTAGAGTAGTCTTCCTAGAGTATAGGTAGGTACACGCTATAGGTTGCAGCTTAACCATGGATGTTACCTTACGTTCTATAGCGTAGCGTAGACAGAATCTATCTATCTATATATACTTATAATAAAACCGTAACAGGTCCATTTCTGTACATTGAAGATATTATGAAAATTATATTTGGAGGGCATTCTCTAACTGATACTAAAGCCAAAACTGTATTTTTTTAATTTTATCTGTCTGTATCACGGCCGCGCATCACGCCGAAACTACTGAATGGATTTAAACGAAACTTGGCATGGATTTGAGGTAATACTACGAGGAAGGACTAGGATACTTTTTATCCCGTAATCCAGCACGGTTCCCATGGGAGATCAGATTAAAGTCATATTGGATCTTGGTTATACGCGTGGTGCAATTTTATCCAGTTTCAGTTTAATTATAATAAATGTTAATATTAAGGAGACACTCATAGACAGTTACTATTGTTATTGATGTTTGCAGCGTTAAGCAACGTTAGGTAAGGTCTTTACATAGATGGGTGACCGTTTAATGCCATTTGATCAAACTAGTAAAATGTACAGGGCTACCCTACACATTGAAATGACTAATTTTACGGATTATATCGCGGTTTATTTATGATTTTAATTACCCGACGTTTCGAATACTTTACAGCATTAATGGGTGTCAAAATTTCAAAGTGTGCCTACTATATCGAGTTCATCGTTATGCATCGATAATGACCAAAAATGTTCGTCCCTCGATAGGGCCCAAAAAATCCATGTGTATGCGAGCCCAGGGTTTATCTGGCCATGGCCAGATACAGGGCATATGCTGCGCATTGCCGGCGCTTTACTCTGCAATGCAGATCCGACAATCTCGACAGATTGTTTCGATAGCTTCGTCAATACCTGGCCACCACACGTAGCTCCTAGCGAAAGATTTCTTTATATCTACAAGCTTCTGGCACAACCACTCTATGGCCCCACATCACACAACCTATTTCTTCATACAGTTCTTTCCTGCGATTGAAGTAAGGCCGAAGAGACATTATTTCATTCTCAGTGGGCCATTCGTCCCGTATGTATTTTAATACTCTGCCTAATAAAACTGATCACGGCTAGTTTTTTGTTTTATATCATTATAATCTAGTAACATGGCACTTTGTGCAAAATGTAAATAAGATTGTTCCGCAACGCAAACGCTTTGTGTAGTTTTAGTCAAAGCTGGCATTCTTGATAACCTATCTGCTCTATTTTCTTTTGACTTTACATATTCTATGTCGTATGTATGTGCTGATAATTTAATAGCCCACCGCTGTAACTGAGTCGCAGCCATTGAGAGAACGCCCTGCTTAAGCCCAAAAATAGTCACCAACGGTTTGTGGTCGGTACGCGATGTAAAAGGTCACCCATATAAATACGGGTGCAACTTTTCTAAATAAAACACTATAGCCAGCGCCTTGCGATCAATCTGAGAACAGTGTTTTTCAGCTGCGGTAAATGCACGCGACACATACACAACCGGTCGCTTACGCGCCCCGCGGCCGTCCACGCATCCGTCCCAAACTCTAGAGAAACCGGTGGCAGAAGTTCTTATCGTCAATGTTAGAACTAACAAATGTATGGGTTTTACTCCTCTGCCTGGATGCAGGAAAGGGGACTACATGGTTTGTGAAATATAATATGTCAGATGAATGATGCTCCATATATAATTGTTTATAATGAAATAAAAGTAATTTTTAAATGGAATACATTAAGTATTTATATATTTATCGTAGGTACAAAAAAGGTACTAAATTATTATGCAAAGATTTCAGCAATATATGAACCGTAAGTACCCAAAGTAAAAAGTGGGAAGCCATCCTGACGTCAGAATGGCTTCCCACTTTATTTATTAAATAACTTTGTTATTACTGAGGTACAAAATATTTAAACATAGGTACAAAATAGTACAAAATAGGTACTAAATCTTGGTAAAGTTTCACGCGAATCCGTGCTGTGGTCCGGTCATCCTGACGGACACCATTAATGGTCATGGGCGGACTGAACTGGACTGACTGGGCGTAAATATCAGAAATCATTATAGGGCTACCCTAGTTTAGGCTCCAGTCCCTTTCAAATGTTACTTTATAAATAGAAACTAAGTTTTATCTATGTTGGTGGAAAATAAAACATTTTTATTTATTTTTATTTTATTTATCTTTCCTAGTTAATAGTCCAGCGCACAGAACAGAGCGACGCCCCGTTTGATCCAGTGTGGCTGCGGCTTGTGTGTGGTGAGCTCGATGGTCATCACGTAGTTGGTGGAGTGGCCGGTGGTGGACAAGGTCCCGGCGCGGACCAGCGTCTTGTACGTCGGACACTCGTACAGCCCTTGCTGCAGTTTGTGGTTCTGTTCCGGCTTCATGTAGATTATCGCCATGTCTGAAAGTGACGCGAACATCAGGTGGTACATATAGGTATAAATTATAAAACCATATAAAGCCCGACTGCGAACAAACAAAATGGACAAATTTAATTTCATTCCTTTTTTACCTTTTACAGCCGCACTTACAAACGACGATTAACTTTAATTCCAATTAAGTCATTTTTTGTAATCTCTTTATTTTGACTTTCAGAGTCTTTTATGATTATTTTTGACTAAATATGACGAGATTATTGATATATCTACTTACTCTAAACGCAATTAAGCTCAATTAATAATAATAATATCCTGGGACAATTCACACACGGTCATCTGATCCCAAACTAGGCAGAGCCTGTACTATGGAAACCAGACCACTAATACTAATATACTTTTTTTTGTAAATACATACTTATATAGATAAAACACCCAGACACTTGGTGGGAATCGAACCCACGACCTGTTGGGTAGCAGACAGGGTCACTAACCACTAGACCAACTAACCACTAGACCAACGGGCCCGTCAAATTGGCTCAATTCGTCAATTGGCTTCGAGTATCGAAATAAAGCAATTTCAAAAAATGACTTAATGACAATTAACTATAATTGACTTTTGTAGGTTCGGCACTTAGGTATGGAACCATAAAAAGCTAGGCTTTATTTCATATTTTAGCAGTCACTTCTAGAAAAATTCCAAACTCATTTACCTGTATACAGCTCTTTCGGCCTGCTCTCCTCAAGGGACATGTCTCCCATGTTCCAGCGAGCACCTTCTAGGAACAACCCTCGCACACAGCACCCGTCTTCTGGCTTCTTTGGCGGCGGCCCACCGAGCGCCTATAACATACTTGTATGGAACAATTGCACGAAACCCTTACATCGGTGGCAGTGGTCTACTCCTGACTGACAACCCCTGCCTCTAAAACTCTTATTCACTCTTTTCGAAACCGCTTGCTTTGCAAACCAGAGAGCAACAAGTTTCTGCAGTTGTTCCTTACTGGCTAGGACAATGCACATCGATCACCTGATTAAGTAAGTCTGTAAGTAAGTAGTCTGTCTAGGTTATGTGGAATTTTTACCCACTAACCAAACGCTGGTGAAATTACCGGACACAAAGACTTAATATCTAATGTCGGCAACGCGCTAGTGATTCTTCTGGTGTTGCTAGCGTCTCTAAGCTGCGGTGACTGCTTACCATCGGCAGTCCGTACGCTTGCTTGCCACATTCGACTGTACAATACTTCAGTGTATTCTCTCCAATATACCTCAAAAGCATAGCCGATCGTGTCAATAGCGATGACGTGTTTCCGTGCGTAGTTCTGCAGCGCGCCCGTGAGGAACGCCTGCGGGAAGTAGAAGCCCGATATCCAGAACACCTTCGGTATGCCCGCGTCCGCCCACTCCTGCATGAAGTGCACGCGGAGACACAGGTCCTTCACCCACGCCGCTGGGACACGACAAATTGATACGTAATCGCAACTTAACAAAGTCGGAAATCAAACTATAAGTAATTAGGTTAATATTTTACCAAAAGATTTCGGTCCTAATTTTTTTCTATAATGTTAATTTTTATATTTACCACTAGAGAGGAGCCATTGAGGAATGTATGGAGATAAATTCTCACATACTGTCAACTTTTTTAATAACTAAAACCAGATCTTAACACGCTTAGACAAACTAAAAATACGAGCGATTTTACTCGTAGGTGATGAACCAACCGCTCCCCGTGGAGTGTCCGGGTAAGAATAGCACCCTCCCATCTCCTCCCATTGGGTGTCTGTAAGAGGCGACTAAGGGAAAACAAGAGATGCGCAGCAACGTCTTTCTATAACTACTGCGATCCCCAAACTCAAACTCAATAATCTTTATTTCAAATAGGCTTAACGCTAGCACTTTTGAATCGTCATTTTTTAAAAGCTACCACCGGATCACAACGCGGCCTCAACTGAGAAGATCCGGCAAGAAACTCAGCGGGCTTGTCATTTTTTCACTTTTTTTTAAACATTGTTTTGTTACAAATGAATCGACATTAGCGATATTGTGTCCTGCCGTTCGAAACATAAAGCAAGGGAGAAAAGAAGAAAACAATAAATTACGACAAACTAAAAGGCCAAAGGGATAGAAGTCGGACCAGTCCCCCCAAGCAGCACCCGCGCACGAGTTGACTCGAGCAGCAGCCATCACTCCCCTCAACCATATTAGAGGGAAGGGGATGACCCGCCAAGCGTGGGGATTATGGCAGCCCCACCCTTCTAAAGGGGACATCTTTTGGCTACTGCTGCTGAATCATCAGATGAGGTTTAATTCATAAGAATTAAACAATATTTTTCTAAACTATCATACTTTGATTTCCAAAATCGACTAAGCATGCGCTGTGTTGAAAGAGAGAGTCATCAGGCTTGATAGTTTCTTAATCAAACATTTTTCCTTAAAGTAAGTGTAATGTATTGATAGTTTTACAAAACAATAGCGGGTAGGTTAAGCCGTTCCTTGAATCAGTCGAATATACGCTGCTTACGAACACACGTATTTTACTTGAGCTCCTCTCGCCCAATTGGAAATAGTACCTATATAATATTGGCGATCGAGGATATTATTAACAGTTATATATCTTACGCAAGAAACAAGATGTCTATTGGTAAAATCGGGGAATTTAACCTAAGGACGGGTGATTGGTCGCGGTACATTGAACGCCTGGAAATGTATTTTAAGGTGAACGAAGTGGAGAAATCACTCTGGCTGCCAACACTTATAACAGCGATAGGCGAGGAAGCATACGACTTATTAAGCAGTTTGTCCAGTCCTGTTACACCGGCCAAGAAAACTTATGAAGAGGCGATTAAGATAATGCAAGATCATTTGCAACCGAAACCGTCGATAATGGCGGAACGGTATCGCTTTCGACAAAGGAGGCAGGCCAATTCGGAATCTATTGCACAATATGTCAGTGAATTAAAAAGGCTATCGAGGCATTGCGATTTTGGATGTAACCTAGAGGAAAATTTGCGAGATCAATTGGTGTGTGGGGTGCATAGTGAAGTAATTCGTCAGAGATTGTTCGCAGAAGACAATTTGAAATATTCGGCGGCGGTTAAGTTGGCGAATTTGTTGGAGGCAGCAGAGCGTGACGCGGCAGTGGTCGACCCGGGGGCATTGCCAGTGGGCACCTCCGTGGCGTCGTCGGAAGCTGTGCATGCAGTGAGAGGGCTCAATAACCGCGGAGAGCGTAGAGAATACCCAGGAATCTGTACGGTATGCGGCCGACGCGGCCACAGCGGGGAGAAGTGCCGTTATAAAAAGTTTACATGCAATAAATGTAAACAAGTGGGCCATTTAAGACGTATGTGTGCACGGGCCGAGGTGAGCACGATAAAACGCCGCGGTCGGGACCTCAATCATGTCGATGCAGCTTTGGTGGAGCGCAGCAGTGAAGGATCTAGTTCAGAGGAGCTGGAGGAGGACTTGCATCGGCTCAGCTTAAGTGGATACAGACCAGTAAGTCTCACGTTACGGGTAGACGAGAAGGCTCTTGATATGGAGATAGATACGGGGTCGGCAGTATCGTGTATTAGTAAAATGACGTATGATAAATATTTTGGATCCAGACCCATCGAAAAATACAATTTAATATTTAAATTTTACGATGGCAGAGCAATTAAACCCCTCGGATTTATCAGGCCGACGGTGAAATATGGGAATACGGAGAAAGTCCTGGAATTGTTTGTTATAGAAGGCGGTACAGCCTCTCTGTTAGGCCGGCAATGGCTGTCTGAGTTAGGGGTGCAGATACCATCTTTTGTCAAACATGTAAATTTTTGTGAAAATAGTGTTTCATTTGATAATGTATCCATGTTAATTGACAGGTATAAGGAATTGTTCAGTGATGGCCTGGGCCGGTTCACGGGTGGTAAGGCTCAGTTGCGGCTGCGCGAGGGGGCCGCACCGGTATTCTGTCGCGCGCGCCCCTTGCCGTACGCGCTGAAGGGGCGAGTGGACGCGGAACTGGACGCGATGCTGCGCGACGGCATCATCGAGCCGGTCGACAGCTCGGACTGGGCGACGCCGTTGGTGCCGGTACGTAAGGCTGACGGGGGACTACGCATTTGTGCCGATTATAAAATTACATTGAATCCCGTCTTGCTGATCGATAGATATCCTCTGCCAAGAATAGATGACCTACTGGTTAGTTTGAATGGGGCTCGCTGGTACTCGAAAATAGACTTGTCCCAAGCTTATAGCCAAATTGAGCTCGATGACTCGAAAAACTTGACCGTTATCAATACGCATCGAGGTCTGTTTAAGTACAATAGATTAGTTTTTGGGTTATCCTCGAGCCCGGGTATTTTCCAGCGTATTATGTCAAATCTTCTAAATGATATACCGGGAGTAGAAGTGTTTTTAGACGATGTGATTATTGCCACAAAAGGGGATATTTCGGAACATATGAATACATTAAGAAGGGTGTTAGATAGGTTGCATGGTCATGGTATGAAGCTAAAGAAGAATAAATGTTCTTTCTTGACTGATGAAGTCAAATATCTAGGATACGTCATTTCCAAAGACGGGGTGAAGGTGGATCCTGAAAAAGTGGCAGCAATAGTTCAAATACCGCGTCCTAAGACCGTGGCGGATGTTAGGTCCTTTTTAGGTTTAGTGAATTTTTATGCCAAGTTTGTTAAAAACATTAGTACGTTGCTGTCACCTTTATATGAGTTATTAAGGAAAAACGTCGATTGGAATTGGGATAACCGCTGTGAAACGGCATTCCTTAAGGTTAAAAAGATCCTAACGAGTGCGGAAGTATTAATTCATTATGATGCAGATAAGCCATTATTATTAACGTGCGACGCGAGTGCTCGGGGAATAGGGGGTGTTTTGACCCAGGCGGACGAGAGCGGGTCTCACCGCCCGGTTGTGTATGTGTCGCGCGCGCTCACAGACGCCGAAAAGCATTACTCGCAGATAGATCGCGAGGCACTAGCGATAGTGTTTTGCTTTAAAAAATTACATCAATATTTATATGGTCGTAGGTTTACGTTGAGAACAGATCACAAGCCTTAGAGGAAGAAAACAATAGAGGGCTGGACACTTTCTTTCTCATTCACGCAAGAAAAGAATGCGTTTATGTAGGTTACGTGTGATAGAAAGAAACAGTGTATATGATTTTTTGTCCCTCAGCATGTGTTCGATTTTTCCGCGCCGTGGGTGCGAAACAAATTTGACGTTTGCTCCCACTTTGCTCCGTGACAATTTTATCGTGGTTTTAATATTAAATAAAAAACTTAAAATTCAATAAAAAACTGACTGTGACATTACTGTGTGTTGTGGAAATCCTATAAGAATCGTGCAGTGCAGTATTATAGGCTGTAAAAGTGACAGTGAACGTAAAATTAGTGGAGTATCGTTTCACAGGTAAACGTGAATTATTATGGCCAATTTAGAGATTACATTTAGAAACTAATACATGTAAACGACTTATTTAGATCTTATTGCTCTAAATTAGTTACTATTTTACTTGAAAGTTACGTGTAAGATCGATAAATTCTTGTTTTTCATCCATAACCTAAAATTTTCAGTTTATTGATCGCCATTATCAGTGTTGCCAGTGTATAAAAGAGAGACTACCATAAATAAGTGGTAAATTATTATTAAGTGCATCATACACGATCCCACATGCTGGGTGCATCGAAGAATTTCTCAGATTTCCCGAATTTATTTTTATGATTTCCTGAAAATATGGATATTTGTATACTGTGGATAGCAGCAACAAAAAGAATTAATTAGGTTGCTAAAAGTTATTCCCGAATGCTTAAATATTCAGAAATAACGTAAGCGCTCAAGTAATTCGTCCAAGGCTGCGCAGGACGACGTATTCATTCGTTATTTATAGGCACAATGGTCATTGTACATTTAATCGTGCTTTTACTATATGCATGTTGTTTAAATATATGTATGTATGTTGTTGGTTACAATTTATTGGTAAATTTGTCTGAATTATAAATAAATAATACCGACGTTGAATAGTTTGTTTCATTTGCCCCCCTATTATGTACCTATCTCGTTTGACAACTAAAGTGATGATCAATAAAGCAAAGTGACTATTAAATAACTATCAAATGATTCATTTGGCATTGCCTAACTTGAATCACCAACAAATACCAAACACACTTTCAGTAGACATCAAAGTTTGGTGGACAACTGAAGCTTGATAGTCACTTTGCTTTATTGATCACCACTTTTTTTTTTTGTAGGAATAGTTCTGTTTCACCGGACAAGAGGACGAGTGCTTAAAGCGCTCCAGCCAGAAAGGTTTGGGTAGCGACTAGCACAAGGGCACCTCAGGGAGGCACGGCCTCGGCTTGGGCTGCCGCTTAGAGAAAATGAGTTTACCACCGGTTCACAACGCGCCCCCGCTGAGAAGAACCGGCAAGAAACTCAGCGAAGGGATGCATGTCGAGGTTGCATGCGTACGGATCCCTTCGGCCTCGCCGGCGAGACCGGTGTCTGTGTGTCGATGTGTTTACGACTCTTGACATCGTTGTCGGTGTTGGTGTTGTGTCATGGTCCAGGAGGACGGACATCGGGTCGGGTGGGTCGAGCAGTACATGCCGCGGACGGCGGCGATGTACGGCTGTTCGACGATCTGAGGGACCTGGCCGCTGCCCAATAGGACATGGGTTCGATTCCGAAGGATTCCGAACAATTGTCTGGGTGTTATTTATTTATTTAAATATGTATTTATACAGTTTACAAGTATTTGTAATCATTTATCCGGTTACCTTACTAAAGGATCTGCGTAGATTGAGATCAGGTGGTCATTGGTCAAGCGTAGATTGTCCCAAGATACTAGTACTATAGATTTGTATATTGGAGAAATTTACTAAAACTTACCCGGTAAATGGCCATAGTATGTATTATATTAAGTTATAAGAAAGCCAATTTTTGCCTACCTCTGGGAAATAGCATATTATTGTTTTTATCTCTTAACTTTTTTGTATGAGGCTAATAATTATCTACAGCTCTTAGCCACTTTAATCACCACGTGATATCACCCAGGCGAACAATGTGGAATAGACCTTAGCTACAGCATATATGATATTAAGTGTACATTCACTTTGTAGCCTCCGTCGTGGGTTCGAATCCTGCGAAGGGCAACAAATTTGAGTAGTTGTTCCTTACTGGCTAGGACAATGCAGGCCGATGACCCGATTGTCTGTAAAGTAAGATGATCCATGTGTCGGGATTTGCGATAGGACGTATGTCAAATTAAAACACCGAGCTTTGGTAATAAACACTTATAATCAAATTGAGAGAGAACAACTTATAATACAGTGGAGTAATCGTAATAATTAAAACATGTCTCTGCCATAGATACTGGCGCGCTGTCATCTTTTTGACAGCCGCTTTGGCGTTCCGAAACCGTGATCCGAGATACGCCACACATGCGTCGGATGGGCATGTAAAAAGTCGGTCCTGCGCTTAACTTCTCCCCAGTCGTGTCGGTCTTCCGTCCCATCGGATTATGAGAGGTACCTATTATATAAAGGAAGAGAGAGTGCACTTGTGTCTACGCAAGCACTTGTGCACTATAATATCTCCTGCGTACATGGCTGATCTTGTGAAAGATTGGCCGCTGTGGTCGTTTCGGCTAGGAGGACATTATTATAACAATCACTTTCGTACTTTTTGCAGACTGTCATAGATTAAGACGATATAATGTAAGAAAAGTAAATGTTGTGTCAAAAAAGTGGTTTTTGGTTAGGAAAGAAAATATAATTTACAACAACCTCCGTATTTGCTTTACACAAAGGGTAAAATTTCCCTTACGTGGCAACTCTAAATTTAGTATGTACTTATTTTTCTGTCCTTATCGGCGGCACGCTTGGTATATGTCTGTATTATATTCTGTCTACGTCACAAGCCCTTAGTAAGTATTTTTGGACGGTTTGGACCAAAGCACGGCATACCGGCGATGGCTGCCAGTCGAATGCAACGGTGGGCGATAATATTGTCAGCGTATACTTATGATATTGAATATATAAGTACAAATAACAACAGCGCGGACGGATTATCTCGCCTACCGGTGGCGATCGTAGGTAAGGACTCATCGCTCGAGCCTCCCGAACAGACTTACTTACACTTCGCTGCGAACGAATTGTTGCTCGATAGCAACGTCATTAAACGGCAAACGATGCGTGACCCTATTTTAGGAAGGATTTTATTATTTATAAGGAGCGGATGGCCCGAGTCTAATGAAATGAGGGAACTGCAACCTTACTTTAATAGACGGAAAGAGCTTTATGAGGAGTTGGGTTGTATTATGTGGGGTCACCGGGTAGTGGTACCGGAAGCGTGCAGAGACCGAGTCTTGCAGGCATTGCACGAGTCCCACATGGGAATAATCAAAACCAAAGCGATAGCGCGCAGCTACGTTTGGTGGGCAGGCATCGACGAGGCATTAGAAGCGCTGTGTAAACAGTGTGAAGTGTGTGCGAGCGAGGCGGACGCCCCGGCGCGGCACGCAGTCACGCCGTGGCCGTGGCCGGCGCAGCCCTGGTCACGAGTGCATTTAGATTTCTTGGGACCTATGTTTGGAAAAACATATTTAATATTAATCGATGCTCGCACAAAATGGTTAGAAGTGTTTCCGGTACCCAGTACGGCGGCTCGTTACACGCTAGAGATTTTATCGCAGGTATTTGCACGTTGGGGTTTGCCGAAACAATTAGTCAGCGACAACGGTCCGCCTTTCACGAGTAAAGAAGTTGCTGATTATTTAGCTAAAAATGGTATCGAGCACGTATTTTCAGCTCCGTATCACCCGGCTTCGAACGGTGCCGCGGAAAATGCGGTTCGTACTGTAAAAAAGGCAATTAAAAAAGCGGTGCGTCAAAACGAGAATATTTCGTCATTTTTAGATACCTTTCTTTTACACTATAGGAATACTGAGCATTGTACGACTGGAGAGTGTCCGGCTTCACTTATGTTAGGTAGAAGACTTCGTACTAAACTGGATCTCATTAGACCAGACCGGAGAGAACGAGTTCGTCTGACTCAGGAGCAACAAAAAGAGTCAGGGACGGACGTCGAGCGTAGCGTACAACCAGCGGACCCGGTGTGGATTAGACAATATCAGGGTAGTAGTAAGTGGGTTCCCGGAAAAGTGGTGGAAAGAGTAGGTGTAACCGATTATAAGGTACTGGACGTTATAGGCAGAGAATCGCATAGGCATATCGATCAGCTAAGACGGAGAACGCGAACTTCTTTAGCGGCTCCCTCGGTACAGCCGGACATTTCACCCGTATCGGAACCAACGGGTGACGCAGGTGTGTCGGTGCCTATCGGGAATTCAGAATCGGGGGACATTGTTCCACGACCACGGAAGAGCGTCTCTAGCGAGTCTTTAACCGACAGCGGGGGTGTGGGTGCCGAAGTTGCACCGGCTGAGCCGCAGTTAGTTTCGCCGCCTTACGTGACACCGCCCCAGGTCAGACCTATACGTAGATGTCGTTTGGAAAAGCCGCCAAACTATAAATTGAATAATGTCAGTTAGTAACTACTCCATCATTTAAATATTGTTTTCTTGTAGGTTGAGCTTGATCATAATAATTTGTATACGAGTATAGTTTAAGTTAAGGTGGAGGATTGTAATGTATTGATAGTTTTACAAAACAATAGCGGGTAGGTTAAGCCGTTCCTTGAATCAGTCGAATATACGCTGCTTACGAACACACGTATTTTACTTGAGCTCCTCTCACCCAATTGGAAATAGTACCTATATAATAGTAAGAGCCAGAATTGGAACCGTAAAGTATAATAACCAAGTGGCTTCAGCGAAGGATACGCCTTGGAGCTCCACATTTGAGGCACGGCGTTCCGTGCGAGGCTGTTCGCCATATTCTCCAGGGCCTCTGACATCACCACCAGGCCTTTTAAAGCTTTTAGAAGATCCCTGGATGAAACAATAGTATCTGTGGTTCATGGGTACACGGAAAGCTTTGACAGTTTTGGAATAAATGGTATTGCAGTCTGTGGTATTGTTAAGCGAATATGTTCCACACGCAAAATACGCGCTTTGTCGTGGAGTTGCGGAAACCAGCCCGCTATACCAATACCAAGCGAATATGTTCAGGCAGCTGCATCGATATTTTTTTATCCTGAAGTGTAAGGTAACGGTGAACTTATGCACACCTCCAGGATGCCTTGGCTTGGGCTATCACTAAAATAACTGATTACTACCAGATTATTAAGCGGAATACTGGGAACATCCGTCAAGATACTCCATGCCGGCACGAATAGACCGCTTACATTCGTTGCGGCTTCGTCAGCAATACTTATGTCTAGTGACGCATTTTAGTGTAGATATGCAGAACGTTCTTCTGATGATAAGCGAAACGATGGCGAAACGCCTGCCTATGCCTGTAGACAGTTGCACTACGCTGTTAGTCACCCGAGCCCAAAAAAATCTTTAGTGAACTTCATACTGGAACATAGCTATGTTTATGTGCTGCTGTTTGACGGCACTTCGGTGGCACCTACCTGTACGGTCACTTTCATATTAAGCTTAGCAAATATTTTTTTCATACCGGCATAAACTTCATGACATATTGGAAAAATCAGTAAGATCAGGCAGCGGACAGTATCAGTTGCATCTCCACCGGGCGTTGCCTGCCAGCCGTCCGGTGTTTACCCAGCTATTCGTGAAGGCTCTATTACCCCTGGGTCACGAAACTATCGCCCCGCTTGAGCCTGCTAATCGCTACAAGCGTCATTTCTAAGCGCCAAAAACAAGGCCATGAAATACAGATGTTCGCCTGCAGCGTCAATAAAAAGGCTGGCGCGCTAGCCGACAGGCACGTGGCGCGACTGTTTCGTGGACGCTGTAGAACGACTTCGTATATTTGTTCTCGACGCAATCGACCCTCGTGCTTATTTCGTTTGCAGCGCTGTTTGGTGGCCTTTTAAGGTTGAACATTTGTTGTTAACGCTCGACGCTTACAGCGCAGAGCGAATAGGTATGCTTGAAGCGTTGCGGCTCGTGGCTCTCGGGTTAAACTGCTGTTTATTGTAATATGCTAAAAAATACTAACTTGAGCGAGCTGTTGATGACCCCTAACAATCTGTTGTATCTGATGGCCTCCTGCGCCAGCACTGTGTTCAGAGACTCCTTGTATGACACCGGATATCTGTAAAACAAATTATGAGAGCGCATAGCAGAAGTAGCCGTTTAGATAACTTCAGCAACCCAATAACGTAATACTACTCGATGAGGCATAAACAACTAGATTATTTTAAACTAATGATACTTATTTGATTTTAACCAATCTTTGAATTTCAGACTCAGTTGTCCAATAAATGACAAGCCCGCTGAGTTTCTTGCCGGATCTTCTCAGTTGAGGCCGCGTTGTGATCCGGTGGTAGCTTTTAAAAAATGACGATTCAAAAGTGCTAGCGTTAAGCCTATTTGAAATAATGATTTTTGAGTTTGAGTTTGAGAATAACTGCTAAAGTCTAACGTTAGAGTTAATTATCGGATTATTTGCTCACTCGAACTCAATTAATACGTTATACGTACTCTGATAGTAGAGATTCCGGTTATCTCGTAATTAATAATGAATTATCATGTTATGTTCCCCGTTGGGTGTCCGTAAGAGGCGACTAAGGGAAAAGGTGAAGACGGGTAGCAGCGTCTTTCTATTGGATTACCTATCATCTATACTGCGAACCCCAAGACGCCTGCCAAGCGTAGGGATTATGGCAACCCCTCCCTTCTAAGGGGGAGGCCTTTGTACAGCAGTCGACGTCTTTTGGCTGCTGTTGATGATGATCAATAGTAAAATATTAATGTAAAGCGGTTCCGAGAGAACTGACTGTTACGACTCAGTTTGAAATATGGCTATCAGAACTAACGAACTGCGATTGTGGTACTGGGTGCATTAATTATTTTATACAATCAACGAGGCAAAGACCGTGGCCGGCCCTAAATACATTATATATTAAGTCTCTTGTGTCCGGTAATTTCACCAGCTACAGTGTCCTTCACGCCGGAACACAGCAATGCTTACACACTGCAGTGCTGCTTGGCGGCAGAATATCTGACACTGCGATGGTCCCTACCTGGACAGTTCCTGGCACAAGGAAACTAGTAAATATCAGCAGAGCTTATCTGAAATAATTAAGTTGTGTCGTGATGGTCTCTGGAGGTGATGGGATCCCCCATCACCTCCAGAGACCATAGGAAAGAAGTCGATGTCTGGTGTAAAGGGCAACGGAAGCTTACGTGGCAGCAATGTATTTGGAGTCCAGGGCAGGCGGCAGCACGTGCAGGATGTCCTTGGCTGCATTCTCGGTCATCTCCTCGGCAGTCATACCCCCGCCACCGCTGATTTCTTTAGGTTGCAGATTCCTCAGTATGCCTGCGGTAAAAGAACAGCCAACAGCGTTATGACAAAAATATGAATTAAACTAAGTACATTTTAGTAATAAGTACGGCAAATAACAGATTCCCTTATATAACATAAGTTATTAAGCGTTGGTCATAGACGTACTAAAAAATAATAGTTTTTTAGCAAGTCTATGGCGTTGGTACATACGTATGACAAAGAAAACTTGGAAACAATCGCTGAAAATACAATAGTTACTATTGGATTATTACAGTTCTATTTATGCCTAGTTCGGTACCTATATGATTATTGCTTATATTACAAAAATATATTTTTTTAGTCATTTTTTAACATTATAATAACGCGTTTTTCAAATAAGTGTTGTACTTATAAGCAAAGATTTCAATATTGCTAAACCATTTATTATCTTATGTACTTATATGCAATTCGGGAAAGCACTGAGTTCATTGAATAAAGTATAATGGAACGGTACGTCAAGTAAAGATGTGTGACTATTGCGAGTCAAGGGAACCCTATAAGCAACTCTGGACACCAATTCTGGAAAATATTCTGGAGTTTTCTTTAGATATGAAAAACATTATATGCGTATATTGTTTAACTGCCTTCAGGGCTTAGTATTCGAGTGTATCTAACCTGATCATCAAAGAACCAAGAACATAATTTTGTTTCGGCAATCATGAGCAATCAAGAGACATCCACTGCTGCACAAAACCTGCCCCTTAGAAGGAAGGTGCTGCCATAGTCCCCCCACGCTTGGCAGGCGTGTTTTGAGCCTGCTACTTTGAACAGCAGTGCCCTTCACACCGGAACAACAATAATGAATGGCGATAGAATATTCGACACTGCTTAGACTAGAAACACAGTTCAAACTCAAACTCAAAAATCTTTATTTCAAATAGGCTTAACGCTAGCACTTTTGAATCGTCATTTTTTAAAAGCTACCACCGGATCACAACGCGGCCTCAACTGAGAAGATCCGGCAAGAAACTCAGCGGGCTTGCCATTTTTTCACTTTTTTTTAAACATTGATTTGTTACAAATGAATCGACATTAGCGATAGTGTGTCCTGCCGTTCGAAATATAAAGAAAGGGAGAAAAGAAGAAAACCATAAATTACGACAAAAATTACAACAAACTAAAAGGCCAAGGGATAGTAGTCGGACCAGTCCCTCCAAGCAGCACCCGCGCACGAGTTGACTCGAGCAGCAGCCATCACTCCCCTCAACCATATTGGAGGGAAGGGGGTGACCCGCCACAGGGAGTTGTAGGTGGTAGGACTGATCAAGGACTAATGAATCCAAGGACCACCTACCGCTACAACTGTTTTCCTGGTCTTTGCAGGTTTTGTTGGACTTTCTTACAGCTAAACAGTTTAGGTAAGTCAAATAGTACCAACTGAGGTTAGTATTGGTTTCTGACATGGCGTAGCTGATGTTCGCGTTAGCGTGAAGCCCGAACAGCGAGGGATCATCGTTCAGAGGCAGTGTCTTTATGTACTTGGTATATTCTTCGACGGTCGCATATGGTGATTGCTAGAAGAGAAAAAGAAAAGAAGTACCTATAAGTGACGAATGTTGTACTTCTTCGGAGTGAGCCCTAGACGTCCATTGATTACGCAGCGACTCCGAGGAGGACAGCGGCGGGGTTGCGACCCCCGTCCCCGTGAGCACCGTGACTGGTTCCCGAGGAGCTACAATGCGCCCCCCGACGGCGGGCTCAAAGGCAAGGCCTGGTTCAGTTCCCACAGGAGAGCAAAGGTCTCCCATTCATGTGCCAATGTCAGAATCCCACATACCCCGATTGACTTATCGAAAGTTTCCCTCGCGAGGAAAAGGGGGTAGTACATGTAATAATAATATGGCGGACTTCACATGTCATTAAAAGTTCTTTAGGCTTCCTTAGACATGCAGGTTTCCTCACGATGTTTTACTTCACCGAAAGCTAGTAACAATCGCACAAAGACGATTTGCACATGATTAATTAAAGAAATCAGAGGTGCGCAGTTTGAACCTGCGTAGACTGCGTACCTTGTTTCCAAGGCAAGAGCACGCCTATAGAGTTGTTACCGCGTAGTACATAGAACTTAGATAATTATTAAGTTTAAGATAATTTATTGTATGTCTAGATGATTTTTCTGGTTTGAACCGGATCAAATACCTGTTTGTAAGCTCCATACTCATCGAATATGTATCGGTCGGTCAGCACGGCGGTCGTGTAGTAGTCGGTCAGCAGGCACAGCAGGCAGCGTCGGTCCCAGTCGTCGGTCACGCGCCCGCCGTAGTTGATGTGGCCGGCCGTGTACGTTAACATCTACAACACATACATTAAACAAACCCTTCAAGTGATACTCGCATAGCCAAATATTCACTATTAATATGTGCAGAACTATTCTTCTTTGATGTTTCTTCCTTATTGCAGCACCAATCACGGACCTGTGGTATGTGGGATTCTTACCCACTAGAATCCCCGTGGCTGTTGCATCGGCACATGAGAGGGAATATTCGAGCTCTCAGTGCCTTGCCTTGACCTCCTCCCCCCAGGAACCAGACACGAAGCTCACGGGGACTGGGGTTGCCACCCCGCCGCCGTCCTCCTCGTAGTCGCCACTGTGCTCAATGGACATCCGAAGGGCCCACACCCCGAACGTCCAGCGATTGCGAAGGCATGGAAAGAACTTCAATGGCGAAATAATATACCTATGTTCACATGGTGCCCCCTTGGAAACCATCCTAAGAAGACCTTGACTAATCTTGATAAAACCCTATAGTATTCATTTAGACACGAAAAGAAGAAAAGATATACCCTCAGAGGAACTTCGCTGTACTCAGACAGGAACATATGAAGCTGGGACATGCAGATGCGCAGATCTCCGTCCGTGAACTCGTACGGGATGTTGAACCCGAGGGGACCAAACTTGCGTCTCTCAATCACCACGCCATGGAATAGACATAGAGAGAATAGCAGCCACTGAAACAACATAAACCAGGTGATTTGGTTGTAGAAAGTATTCGTTTACCTTCATTCATCGTCCTATGTGGGGTAGCAATGAAAGACGATTTTCATGATAAAACGAAACATCTTCGTGCGTCTGACTAGATATACTATTCTTAACTATGCGTCTGGCTGTGTGGGTGGTCCGCAAACAGGAAACGACTCGACATAGCCAGATAACGCCACATGCCATGTGGTATGATGTAGTGGTGAAGCGAGTACCACATACAAGATAACAGAAGGCGCCACCTCCGATCCTGAATCTCGCAAGCGAAGTTTCAACGTACGCTAAAAATATGTTGTATATATTTTTAGCGTACGTTGAAACTTCGCTTGCGAGATTCAGGATCGGATCCCAACATCAAATTGTGGGCTTCGGCCCTGACGGAGCATTACACCTCGCTCGTTCGGAGGATCCTCCCTATAGTAGCCACCGTCACAGCCTCCATAAAATGTATTAAACAGTGCTTTTCTTGAGCAGTGGAATGCGGTTATCCGTTCAAGCAATAGGCAGGACCATACATAGATAATAATATGTATCTCTTTGTATCACGGAAGGTATTTCCATATTGTATCAAGATAGAGGTAGATGGAGTCAAAAAGTACAGACCTTAAAATTAGGAACTTTGCTATCCCCAGAATTGATGTACTCGGTGAAGTCTGGCACTTGGTTCATGTATGCCTTTAGTAAATTTGCCTTTATACCTCTAGGAGGCTCCACTGTCATCTTATATCCTGCAAGACATGAGAAGAAACTTCTGCATTCTATATTCTCAACTAGCTACCTAAGTATTCACTAATTTTGGTAAGTTCTAGTAATTTTGCTTAATGCTCAAAGCGTCGCACATCATCAGCAGTCGAATGAACAAAGGCCCTTAAAAGGAATGCCATAATCTCCACGCTTGGCTAGCGTCTTGGAGATCGCAGTATAGCTGGTAGGTAACACAATAGAAAGACGCTGCTGCCCGTCTAAGAAGACGGGCAGCAGCGTTGGGTGTTCGTAGGATAATAATTTTCCCTTAGTCGCCACTTACGAACACCCAACGGGAGGAGATGGGTGAGTACTATTCTTAGGGTGTCCCCTACGGGTAAAGCGTCGCACGACCAGCTTCAATTGTCCCAGTACGTCCCGTCTTTCGAAGCAAATATGCAAGATTTAAATGATGATGCAACCGCAAATAGAAGCTCCCAGTGTTCGAATACCTATCGCTGTACCGTCAGAATAACAGCTCCTCAAAGGGCACCTAGCAAACTTAATAACCAAACTTATTTGGCTGCAAATTTGTGTAAACGTGGACAAATTATCTTACTAACTGTAAGTTTTAACCATTGGCAATGACAGATACGACCCGTGGGGAGGTGTTCGGGTAAGAGTAGCAACCACTCATCTCCTCCCGTTGGGTGCCCGTTAGAGGCGACTAAGGGAAAACAAGAAGACGGGCAGCAGCGTCTTTCTACTGACTTACCTACCACTTACATTACTGCGATCCCCAATAGGCCTGCCAAGCGTCGGGATAGCAACCCCTTCCTTTTAAAGGCCTTTGTTCAGCGATGGACGTCTTTCGTCTACTGATGATGATGATGAGATGAGATGATGAAGAGTTGGTGCAACTTCAGAATGGGAGACTTACCACTCTGAAGAGGTCTTACCGTTCTGTAGCAGAGCGACCGGGAAGAACGGCGAGGGTGTGGAAGTGAGCCACAGGCGAAAGTCCTTGTGCACGAGCTCCGGCTGGATGTGTTCCACGTTCAGCTCCAACACTGGCATCCATGACGGGGACAGATGACAGTTCTGAAAACATCTAACCGTTACTATTCTCCTTCTTTCTGCGACTTAGAGACGAGATTAGCAAGATGTGCACACGTCTACTTATAAACATTTGCATTACCCTAGGCCTTTTTTTTTTGACGCGCGGGAAATCTTCCAAAGATCCCCGGGAGCTGTGGGGCTCGACCGGGATATGTGGGATTCATACCCACTAAAACCGCCGCGGCTGTCGCATCGGCACATAAGAGGGGGGACCCCAGGGCTCTCCGGTGGGATCTGCACCAGGGGCCCCTCAGTGCCTTGCCTTTGTTCCCGCCGCCGGGGGGCGCATTGTAGTCCCCCGGGAACCAGTCACGGTGCTCACGGGGACGGGGGTCGCAACCCCGCCGCCGTCCTCCTCGGAGTCACCGCCGTACTCAATGGACGTTCAAAGGGCCCACACCCTGAAGGTCCAGAGAAGACTCCGAAGGTTGCCCGTTGTTTATAGCCCCGGGCTCAGGGCTGGGGGGCGAGACGTTGGGCGGCCGCTTGACGCGGCCTGCGCCTTCGTCGCCGAGCGAGATCAGCGCGTTCGCGTTCCCGCTCGGTGGGTTCCTTCTGGGACATGACAGCCTCGCAGAAGGCGGCCGCATTACGCTAGGCCTGCCGTAAGAGAATGCGAAGCTGTAACAGCTCAGTGGGCCAGCGCTTGCCTTGGAAACAAGGTGCGCAGGTTCGAACCCCGGCTCAAACCTCTGATTTCTTTAATTAATCATGTGCGAATCGTCTTTGTGCGATTGTTACTAGCTTTCGGTGAAGGAAAACATCGTGAGGAAATCTGCATGTCTGAGAAAGCCTAACTAGCTTTCGAATGACGTGTGAAGTCCGCCAACCCGCACTTGGCCAGCGTGGTGGACTATGGCCTAAGCCCCTTCATCTTGAGGGGAGGCCCATGCCCAGCAGTGGGACATTAACAAGGGCTGGTGTTATTTATTGTTAATTTATTATTATATGCGGCCCGCCCGATGGTAAGCAGTAACCGCACCCTATAGACGTTAGCAACATCAGATGAAACCAGAGCGTTGCCAACCCTTAAGACATTAAGATGTGAAGTCCGGTAATTTTACCTACTGCAATGCCTTTCACAGAAGAACACAGCAATGTTTACACTCTGCTACCTATCTAATAATAATAATAATATCCCGGGACAATTCACACACGGTCATCCGATCCCAAACTAGGCAGAGCCTGTACTATGGAAACCAGACAACTGATACTAATACATATATACTTTTTTTTTGTAAATACATACTTATATAGATAAAACACCCAGACACTTGGTGGGAATCGAACCCACGACCTGTTGGGTAGCAGACAGGGTCACTAATCACTAGACCAACGGGCCCGTCAATCTAGATGGTATTTTGCAGAAGGGACCTACTACCTAGTTGTGGTTACCTTTTTTGACCCTGGGAAAACCTTCAAAAGCTCCCCGGGAGCTGTGGGGCTCGACCGAGGTATGTGGGACTCTTACCCACTAAAACCCCCGCAGCTCTCGCATCAGCACATGAGAGGGGGGACCCCAGGGCTCTTCAGTGGGATCTGCACCAGGGGCCCTTCGGTGTCTTGCCTTTGAGCCCGTCACGGTGCACACAAGGAAGGGGGTCGCAACTCCGCCGCCGTCCTCCTCGGAGTCGCCGCCGTACTCAATGGACATCCTAAGGGCCCACACCCCGAACGTCCAGAGACACCGAAGTAGTTGGGGTTACCTATATCTACGTAATAGACAGGAATAATGTTTTTGAAACTCATCACAGCTAAAAAAATAACCTTGCACTGCCCCATACCTACCGTAAAGGAGCTCGTTATAAGAGGATAACTGAAAAGAAACCACATCAAACCTGGAAAAAGACCCAGTTGCCAAAATCGCAGCCAATCCTCATCATAGCTTCTGCAAGCGGGCCCTGACCCTGCCCCAAGGATATGCTCTCAAACCGCTTGCCCATCTTCATTTTATCAGCAAACTTCATCAGATCTAGTGAACAGGGCAACACAATATTTCTAAATACTTTATCGTTTTTTTTTATTATACAACATAAGCTAGTGCTTGACTGCAGACCCACCTGATGGAAAGCCGCGACGCAATCGAGGATGGTAAAGCACACTAGCTTATTAAAAGCCTATTCACTCTAGTCTTGAATACACCCACATTATAATCGGGTGGGAAAACCGACGCAGGCAAACTGTTCCATTCCTTAGCTGTCCTTATTATAAACGAAGACGCAAATCGTTTAGTCCGGACTGAAGGCACTTTCACCACATAAGGGTGTGTATGCGCTGTGTGTCTCGTCGTCCGACGATGGAAGGGGGATGGTGCAATCAAGTCATGCAATTCCTGCGCATACTCTACAAAATGCATCCTGTAGAATGCCAAGAGGCTGGCTACTCTGCGCCTGTGCTCTAGGCTTTGCAGCTTGGCTTCCACTAACCCAGTATCACCAATTAGCCTCTTAGCGCGCCTCTCGTTTTCAATATTAACTAGTATTTTACCATGATCTCACAATTGATAGGAAGTTGTAATATAGTCGTAGATGAATACGCAACTTAGCTTAGTGACCACTAAAATCACCGCAGCTGTCGCATCGGCACATATCACGGGAGCTGAGTTTTCTGATGAGACATGTACCAGGCGTCCCTTAGTGCACACTGGGATGGGGATCCACAGTGAGCGCTGACCTCGATGAACGATATGCTGTACCTCTTTTTCGCGGGAGAAACCTACAAAAGGTCCTCGGCATCTGTGGGATCGTAGCGATTTTTACCCTCTAAAACCCCCTCGCATGCAACATCGGCACATGGGAGGGGACACCAGGGTTCTCTGGTGGGATTTACACCGGGATCCCCACAGTGCTTTGTCTATGAAACCGCAGATGGTATTATAGCCCCCCGGGCACTTGTCACGATGTTCACGGGGACAGGGGTCGCAGCCCGGCCGCCGTACTCAATGGACGTCCTAGGGCCTAGGGTCTACCTCCCGAACGTCCAGCGACTCCGAAGCATATGCTGTACCTGCGGCAGGGTCGGTGCCGGTGGACAGCACGAAGATGATGGGCGCGAGCGGGTCGGACTCGGCGTAGAGCGACCATATGCCTCGGTACCTGCGGCAGGGTCGGTGCCGGTGGACAGCACGAAGATGATGGGCGCGAGCGGGTCGGACTCGGCGTAGAGCGACCATATGCCTCGGTACCTGCGGCAGGGTCGGTGCCGGTGGACAGCACGAAGATGATGGGCGCGAGCGGGTCGGACTCGGCGTAGAGCGACCATATGCCTCGGTACCTGCGGCAGGGTCGGTGCCGGTGGACAGCACGAAGATGATGGGCGCGAGCGGGTCGGACTCGGCGTAGAGCGACCATATGCCTCGGTACCTGCGGCAGGGTCGGTGCCGGTGGACAGCACGAAGATGATGGGCGCGAGCGGGTCGGACTCGGCGTAGAGCGACCATATGCCTCGGTACCTGCGGCAGGGTCGGTGCCGGTGGACAGCACGAAGATGATGGGCGCGAGCGGGTCGGACTCGGCGTAGAGCGACCATATGCCTCGGTACCTGCGGCAGGGTCGGTGCCGGTGGACAGCACGAAGATGATGGGCGCGAGCGGGTCGGACTCGGCGTAGAGCGACCATATGCCTCGGTACCTGCGGCAGGGTCGGTGCCGGTGGACAGCACGAAGATGATGGGCGCGAGCGGGTCGGACTCGGCGTAGAGCGACCATATGCCTCGGTACCTGCGGCAGGGTCGGTGCCGGTGGACAGCACGAAGATGATGGGCGCGAGCGGGTCGGACTCGGCGTAGAGCGACCATATGCCTCGGTACCTGCGGCAGGGTCGGTGCCGGTGGACAGCACGAAGATGATGGGCGCGAGCGGGTCGGACTCGGCGTAGAGCGACCATATGCCTCGGTACCTGCGGCAGGGTCGGTGCCGGTGGACAGCACGAAGATGATGGGCGCGAGCGGGTCGGACTCGGCGTAGAGCGACCATATGCCTCGGTACCTGCGGCAGGGTCGGTGCCGGTGGACAGCACGAAGATGATGGGCGCGAGCGGGTCGGACTCGGCGTAGAGCGACCATATGCCTCGGTACCTGCGGCAGGGTCGGTGCCGGTGGACAGCACGAAGATGATGGGCGCGAGCGGGTCGGACTCGGCGTAGAGCGACCATATGCCTCGGTACCTGCGGCAGGGTCGGTGCCGGTGGACAGCACGAAGATGATGGGCGCGAGCGGGTCGGACTCGGCGTAGAGCGACCATATGCCTCGGTACCTGCGGCAGGGTCGGTGCCGGTGGACAGCACGAAGATGATGGGCGCGAGCGGGTCGGACTCGGCGTAGAGCGACCATATGCCTCGGTACCTGCGGCAGGGTCGGTGCCGGTGGACAGCACGAAGATGATGGGCGCGAGCGGGTCGGACTCGGCGTAGAGCGACCATATGCCTCGGTACCTGCGGCAGGGTCGGTGCCGGTGGACAGCACGAAGATGATGGGCGCGAGCGGGTCGGACTCGGCGTAGAGCGACCATATGCCTCGGTACCTGCGGCAGGGTCGGTGCCGGTGGACAGCACGAAGATGATGGGCGCGAGCGGGTCGGACTCGGCGTAGAGCGACCATATGCCTCGGTACCTGCGGCAGGGTCGGTGCCGGTGGACAGCACGAAGATGATGGGCGCGAGCGGGTCGGACTCGGCGTAGAGCGACCATATGCCTCGGTACCTGCGGCAGGGTCGGTGCCGGTGGACAGCACGAAGATGATGGGCGCGAGCGGGTCGGACTCGGCGTAGAGCGACCATATGCCTCGGTACCTGCGGCAGGGTCGGTGCCGGTGGACAGCACGAAGATGATGGGCGCGAGCGGGTCGGACTCGGCGTAGAGCGACCATATGCCTCGGTACCTGCGGCAGGGTCGGTGCCGGTGGACAGCACGAAGATGATGGGCGCGAGCGGGTCGGACTCGGCGTAGAGCGACCATATGCCTCGGTACCTGCGGCAGGGTCGGTGCCGGTGGACAGCACGAAGATGATGGGCGCGAGCGGGTCGGACTCGGCGTAGAGCGACCATATGCCTCGGTACCTGCGGCAGGGTCGGTGCCGGTGGACAGCACGAAGATGATGGGCGCGAGCGGGTCGGACTCGGCGTAGAGCGACCATATGCCTCGGTACCTGCGGCAGGGTCGGTGCCGGTGGACAGCACGAAGATGATGGGCGCGAGCGGGTCGGACTCGGCGTAGAGCGACCATATGCCTCGGTACCTGCGGCAGGGTCGGTGCCGGTGGACAGCACGAAGATGATGGGCGCGAGCGGGTCGGACTCGGCGTAGAGCGACCATATGCCTCGGTACCTGCGGCAGGGTCGGTGCCGGTGGACAGCACGAAGATGATGGGCGCGAGCGGGTCGGACTCGGCGTAGAGCGACCATATGCCTCGGTACCTGCGGCAGGGTCGGTGCCGGTGGACAGCACGAAGATGATGGGCGCGAGCGGGTCGGACTCGGCGTAGAGCGACCATATGCCTCGGTACCTGCGGCAGGGTCGGTGCCGGTGGACAGCACGAAGATGATGGGCGCGAGCGGGTCGGACTCGGCGTAGAGCGACCATATGCCTCGGTACCTGCGGCAGGGTCGGTGCCGGTGGACAGCACGAAGATGATGGGCGCGAGCGGGTCGGACTCGGCGTAGAGCGACCATATGCCTCGGTACCTGCGGCAGGGTCGGTGCCGGTGGACAGCACGAAGATGATGGGCGCGAGCGGGTCGGACTCGGCGTAGAGCGACCATATGCCTCGGTACCTGCGGCAGGGTCGGTGCCGGTGGACAGCACGAAGATGATGGGCGCGAGCGGGTCGGACTCGGCGTAGAGCGACCATATGCCTCGGTACCTGCGGCAGGGTCGGTGCCGGTGGACAGCACGAAGATGATGGGCGCGAGCGGGTCGGACTCGGCGTAGAGCGACCATATGCCTCGGTACCTGCGGCAGGGTCGGTGCCGGTGGACAGCACGAAGATGATGGGCGCGAGCGGGTCGGACTCGGCGTAGAGCGACCATATGCCTCGGTACCTGCGGCAGGGTCGGTGCCGGTGGACAGCACGAAGATGATGGGCGCGAGCGGGTCGGACTCGGCGTAGAGCGACCATATGCCTCGGTACCTGCGGCAGGGTCGGTGCCGGTGGACAGCACGAAGATGATGGGCGCGAGCGGGTCGGACTCGGCGTAGAGCGCGGCCAGGTCGGCCGGCTGCGGCTCCACGAACCTCGCACCCAGACCGAGCACCACGTAATCCTGCATTAGAGTTCATCATCAGCTGGAAGACGTCCACTGCTGAACAAAGTCCTACCCCTTAGACACCATAATGAAACGACAGCTAGCAAACGACAATGTCGTCTGTCCACCTAGTCTGTCAACGGAAGATCAGCGTTGGTTGTTTACAACCAGCATTTTTGCTGAGTTGGGGTCGTTTTGTGACGATAATTATTTTATATGTAATATATAAAATTCGCGTGTCGCGGTGTTTGTTATCAAACTCCCCCGAAACGGCTGAACGTGGTGTAATGCAAGATAGAGGTAGAGGTAAGAATAAGGAACCTGTTAAAGCTCCAATGATATAACAGCTCCAACATAACGGTCTAACAGACCGTTTGTAACGGGTAAAAACCAAGTACTTACTGAAGAGTAAGAGTACATTGTTTTTCCGTAAATATTTCTGTATATCAGGTGCTAACAGGTGCCATAGTGTACTATCCTAGGCCATAATTAAGATGGAATTTACCAGGTGCTTGTGCAAGGAACCATACAGGTACCACTGCAGTACGAATGTTCTACTGTAAAGCTTCATTTTGCAAACACCCTGTGTTCCTATGTAAACGGCAGTGTCCGTAGAAATTCCTGAAGTCATTAGCTAACGTGTGATAGCTAACAAATCAAGTAGCCCACTAGACAGTTTTGTGACTCAGTTGAATAGTAGTGGAGAATTTCACCTGTAATCCGGGCACCAGTTTATCCGGCCGAATACACTTGAGCACGATCAACTTCTGGAACGTATCCAATTGGGAGTCAAGGGGTTTCGGATATGGTAACCTTAAACAACAATCAATTATTTTCTTTGCGTGATCTGTGCTAGCGAAGTTGGGCGAAGGCGGTTTGTAGGATTTCAGAGTTAAATTCTTAGTTCGGGAACAATCAAGACGCTATAACTAGGTTGCTTGTGTATTCTGCTGTTGGAGAGATTAAGAGTTTTTAGTGGCCGTTGCCCCTACGGAGAAAGCCTGCCACCCCACTTTTTGAAGAATTTCTCCCCGGCAAGAAAGTCGCTTGTGTAAGGTTCCGTCGAAACCTGCGGGTAGGTACAGCATCGCAGTATCAGATATTTTGCCCTCAAGTAGCAATATGTCAACACAGCTGTTTTTCGGTGTTAATGGTACTGTACCTGGTGAAATTACCGAGAGACCTAATTACTAGTCACGTATCGTGTTTCTACATGATAAATGATAATGCTTACTTATAAAATATAAATAAATAAATAATATTCATTTATTACTTACTACTTAAGGCAAACATCTTTTTTATGTCGTCACTAAGTTGATTTAGTAAAAAAATACCGGTCACGTGCGAGTCGGACTCGCACACCGAGGGTTCCATGCCATCTTTGGACGTATTAAAGTAATAAAGTAATTTTACTATTCATGTAACAATTTAGATAGCAAAAAAAAACCGCAAAACTAAGTTTGTCGAAGTTTCTTTAGGATTACTCAAAAACCGTACTACTTAGAAAGATGATTTTATTTTTGCTGTAAAATATAGATAGACATATATGACCCATAATTATTTCATATTTTTAACTCCACAAACTTGATATAAACCAAAATAAAAATCTGTTTTGAAATGTGCAAATGAAGCCCATTCATATAGTAGTCTCTCACTCTTTGAAATTTTGATGACCCACTTCGACCCCCATTATAAAAAAAGTAAAATAAAAAAATATATTTTTTGCATTTGCAGTGAGGTTGGGCAAGTAAGATTCTAAGCTAGCATCAGTGTTTTCTGAAATATATAGGTGTGACAGACAGACCGACAGACAGACGAAGTCAGACCATAAGGGTTCCTTTTTTACCTTTTAGGTATGGAACCCTAAAACCGATTTTTTTTTATACATACTTGATATAAAGATCTCGAAAAATGGAAAACGGCATATTAGTAAAATTAGAATCTGGCAAGCGGATAATATCGTTAGAAGCTAACTACTGCTCAGTCTCTAAAAAATGTAGTCGTAAGGCATAGTGTATACATTCAGTTACGAACAGTCGTCTTAACAGAGTGATTGATCATCTTTGAAACTAAATAATGCGGAAGAACCTTCTTTCTCTTCTATCACCGAAACTTTGCAAGCGCCCAACGACCTTAATTCGGAAGACACTGGTGTATCTCCAGTGCGCAGCCTATTTGAGGAGCTATCGTAAATCAATGAGTAGTGCAAACTCACTTGTGCGGATTGTAGGAGTCATAGTATGTCTTAAAGAACTTGGAGTGTTCGGAGAAACTGTCGAAAAACCATTTCATGGTGGGCACTGAGGCAAGCTGCTGCAGATCCAGCCACATGCGGGGCGCTATCCATTTTGGTTCAGGGTTGTCTACTTCCTAAGAGGATATTTTTAATTAGATTAACTAGAATGAATATGCTTTTGAGAGGTTAGTGTGCTTTACCATCCCCGATTCCGTCGCCGCTTTCCATCAGGTGGGACTGCAGTCAGGAACTGGCTAATGTTTAGTAAAAATAAAACTTTTCCATGCGTTTGCAAGGGGCATCGAGGTTAGCGGGAGTATCATCATCATCAGCCTACAGTCGTCCACTGCTGGACATAAGTAGGCCTCTCCAATATTACGCCACTGACTACGATCCTCGGCTTTCCTCATCCAATTTCTGCCCGCCACTTTACGTATATCGTCACTCCATCTCGCTTGCGGACATCCCACGCTACGTTTGCCGACTTGCGGTCTCCACTCAAGAACTCGTTTGCTCCAACGATTATCGGTTCTACGGAAGATATGGCCAGCCCACTGCCACTTCAGCTTGCTAATCCAGTGGCCTATGTCGATAACTTTGGTTCTCTATCTGATCACCTCGTTCCAAATTCGATCTTTCAGAGAAATTCCAAGCACAGACCTTTCCATAGCTTGCTGAGCGACTGTAAATGTGTGGACCAGCCCCACCGTGAGTGTCCACGTTTCGGCTCCGTATGTCATAACAGATAGGAGCCACTGATTGAAGACTTTTGTCTTCAGATTCTGTGGGATGGGAGCGGGAGTATACTAGCTAAAAATGTTTTCAGTGGTAGACCAATGGGTCTAGAATAAAACTTTAGGAGACTATCCACCGCAGTGTCAGATAATCCGCCACAAGTAACAGTGTGTAAACAATGCTATGTTCCAATTTGGAGAGCACTGTAGCTGGAGAAAATAATGGAGACTAAGCTGGAGATTTTGGACAGGTTAACTTAAGCTTGGTTGACAATCAGGAGAGTGTCCTGATGGCCTCATCGCTATTATACACGATAAAAAGATATGGCAGTTTCGCAGTGTACGTAACGGATCACTTCCTTCTCCATTCCTTTCATAATGAGGCGAGAAACACACCTGCTCAATCTTGCCTCCATTGAGTAAGAAATTGAACTCTGCCGGTCTTATTGTTCCTCTATCCAGAAGTATCCTGGCACTGAGTAAGAAAGCGAACAGCAGCTTGTGTCTTTCAAATAAGCTTCGACACACATTCTGGTATAGCAGGAAGGTGAAATGTTCGATTATAATATCCACTCGCTCGATTATGTCCTCTGAAATAAAATTTACAGGGTCCACGCATTAAGATCGTCTGACTGAACGAAAAAGATAAGCATTGGCAACAAATTATCACAGAAATATATGCAGGTCTACGTGGGATCACGCCATTCGCCAAAGATACATTACCAACCAGTGGCGTAGCTAACCCCAGACGGGTCCCGTATAAAAAAATTTTTGGGGGGCCCAAATTAAGGGTAAACGAGGCCTCTGTAGCCCGTGGGCCCCGTATCATCGATACGGCTGATAAGGTGGTAGCTACCAACCCTTTTTACTCTATCATCACCATAAGAAGAAAGACGTCCACTGCTGGACGAAAGTCTCACCCTGGAGGGGTTGCCATAATCCTCACGCTTGGCCGGCATTTTTGCTCAATAGTCTCAATCAAAATAGCTGTTGTGTTCCCAAAAATTGCATTCAGCAGACGTAGCAGAGACTTATACTCGACCAAGTTAACTGGTCCGTAATATGTAATCTTTCTTTTTTAGACGTGACTTCAGTTTACCAGGATTAAGAGGCTTGTATCTACAAACCTGTGGGATGACCGGGTAAGAATATCACCCTCCCATCTCCTCCCGTTGGGTGTCCGTAAGAGGTAAAGGAAAACAAGAAGACGGGCAGCAGTTTCTGTCTAATGGATTACCTACCTATACTGCGCTTCCCAAGACGCTTGCCAGGCGTGGGGATTTTGGTAATCCCTCCCTTTTAAGGGGAATGCCTTTGTCCGGCAGTGGACGTCTTTCGGATAATGATGATAATCAAATACAAGATACAAACAAGACAGAAATGCAGTGTCAGATATTCTGCCGCCAAGCAGCAGTGTGTAAGCATTGCTGTGTTCCGGCGTGAAGGACACTGTAGCTGGTGAAATTACTGCACACAAAGACTTAATATCTCATGTCTTAAGGGTCGGCTACGCGCTAGTGATTCTTCTGGTGTTGCTAACGTCTATAGACTGCGGTGACTGCTTACCATCAGGCGGGCCGCATGCTTGCTTGCCACCTTGGTAGTATAAAAAAAAAACAAGAAGCAAAATCGTCAACATTTGCACGATTATGTCAGACCATGCTACGGTTTATAGAGATTCTTGACTAAAACTCGACCAAGCTATAACTTCTTCAATACTTCTTACCGTTGGGTTCAGTCTCCGCCATGGCTCTGACGAACAATTTGACGAACCATTCCAGCGAGTATTGGTACATGGGATCCACACTGGACATGTCGGAAAGGCAGAAGAACAGGATCTGGCCGCGGTTGGCTACGGGAACGTAACCCTCACGAGCTTCATCGATTTCTGCTGAGGTTTTTTCTATATCTTCCACTTTTATCTGATGGTCGAAAAATAAAAAGTAATCAAAGAGTATCCTATTAATTTATGCTACTCTAGAACGCTAGACAAAATCTTCTTCTAAATGTCTTCATATGTGTAACCTCTTTGTAACTGCTCTAAGGAAGGCGATTACTATGGCTTCTATGGCAAATTTATCCAAAGCAATATTTTCTACATGTTGTCCATTATGTCAAGTCTCTTTTGGCGATGGTAATGTAAATGCTAATTATCTCAATTCGTACATCCTTAGCTGAATTACCAAATATAGATCGATTGGAAAGATTGAGAAGATCCGCCAAGAAATTTACCAGATTATTATATAATAGATGTACTTACTAAAATTTCAGCGCTTTTGATCTTGATGGCTTCAAGTGTGAGGATAAGGGGTAGGTCATCCACGGGCGATCCTTCGCTGTTTGAGAGTCCGTAGAGGATGTCGGCTTGCATCTCTGCTAGCTGGGTGGCGAGTTGGGCGCGGGAGACGATCAGCTGACCTCGGACCTCCTCTAAATCTGGTCGCTCCTGGGCCACCACTATCGATAGCAGCTGTTCTGATAGTCCACTAAAGTAAACAATGGTAAATTGACTCTCCGAAGGTAATAAAGGGCGCATGAATTGCCCGTGGATTTTTCGGGAACGAATAGCAACCTCCTATTTTCTCACGTTGGGTGTCGTAAGAGGCCACTAAGGGAAAAGAAGACGAGCAGCAACAGCGTCTTTCTATTGGCTTACCTACCCCTACCACTTATACTGCGATCCTCAAGACGCTTGCCAAATGTAGAGATTATGAACCCCTACCTTCTAAGGGGCTTTGTTCAGCAGTGGACGTCGTTCAGGATTAATAATAATGTATAATGAAATAACAAGAAGACGGGCAGCTGCGTATTTCTATTGGATTACCTACCACCTATACCTACTGCGATACCCAAGACGCCTGCCAAGCGTGGGGATTATGGCAACCCCTCCCTTCTAAGGGCCTTTGTTCAGCAGTGGACCGCTAATGATGTGAATTACCCAACAGAAATACACGCGTTCATAACTTGAAAAACTACTACTACAAGCAGTTAAGGTTTATCCAGACCTGGGCACCAGCGCAAAGTTGACGATCTGGACTTTCACAGACGTCTCAGGTGTGTACTTTGGGTTGGGAAGCTTAGTGGTGATGTACAGCCGGAAGCCAGCCATATAAGGGATCAGAGAATCACCCAGCTTGAGCACCATCTGGCCCGCTTGCCGGAAATATTGGCGCTGGTGTGAAAACACACGGTTTATTGGTATTAATTCAAAAATACCGCATTTAATATATATTATAGGGCACGAGTGCTTGCGCGAACATATGCACTATGTTTTGTGTACAATCGGATGAAACAAAATACTGACACGATTGGGAAGAGTGCATCTGTTCGTTCATTTTACAAACTCATATAGGATCAGAGATATCATATTCGTTGAACGAATTCGATAAATCCCCACGGATTCAGCTTAAGAGTTTGTTAAGCCAGAATAGCCACTCAGGCGAATTATTATCTTTTACACACCCACCAGACTCATGGATATTTTTACAGTCATGCGAACAACTTGTACTGTTCCAACACAGTTGCTTCCCGCAGGATTCGAATCCCACACATCCTGTATGTAAAGCAGCTAGAACGATTTAACCACAAATGGTAAAGCAGTCTTTAAAAACCAGATGTGGCTTTTGTAGCGTGCGGGAAGGCATCCTGTTGCTGAAAGCTGCATACATTTACCAGGAAGGTATAACTTTGCATATGGTGTACAAACATACTATTTCACTCCAGTACAGATTTCTGTCGCAATAAGAAGCGCACAGAAAGAGTCAGAGAGTATCAATATGGTAGCATAAATGGTCCACAATGATGTTAGAAGGTGGTATACTTACTTTCAAGACGGGATCTAGAGCTGGATCCAGTTCTTGGCCGACGTTCTCCAGCAGTACCGGCTTGCCAAACCTGAGCGCCGACTCAAAGTTCCTGAGCAAATCTCTGTCATTTGGCTTGCAGACAACGAGTCCTTCGATTTTCCCCTGCAAGGATATTGACCTCCAAAAATAAGACTATTGCTAAAATTATTGTTAATAGAGGTAGGGCACAATCCCGGGGGGTGTCCGGAAAAGAATAGCAACCACCCATCTCCTTCCGTTGGGTTTTATCTATAAGGAGGTGTCTATAAGGGAAAACAAGAAAACGGGCAGCAGCATCTTTCTGCACTGCACACTGCGATCCCGAAAATGTCTACAAGCGTGGGGACTATGGCAACACCTTCTTTCTAAGGAGGAGGCCTTTATTCATCTGTGTAAGTCTCTCAGCTGGTGATGATGATCAGGGCACAAGGGATACGCTAACTTAAAAGTGGACCAGCTCCACTGGGGACGTAAGATGGCCTTTTGGCTTCTGGTCTTCTATACAATATTACTTTTTTTTGCAGGGGAAACCTTCAAAAGGTCCCCGTGAGCTGTGGGGCTGGACCGGGGTATGTGGGATTCTTACTAGCGAGTAACCCCGCGACTGTCACATCGGCACATGACAGGGGACCCCTGGGTTCTATACCAGGGGCCCCTCAGAGACTTGCTTGTGAGCCCGCCGCCGGCGCATTGTAGCCCCCCGGGAACCAGTCACGGTGCTCACGGGGACGGGGGTCGCCACCCCGCCGCCGTCCTCCTCGGAGTCGCCGCCTTACTCAATGGACGACCTAGGGCCCACACCCCGAACGTCCAGCGACTCCAAAGATACATTACCTAATGATAGCATTTTATTTATAATAATAATAAAATTTTCTTTATTAAAGTGACCAAGACTAACAAAAACAAAAATATTTGAAAACAAAAAACAAAAATTTGACGGCCCAAATATAAGAATTGATTAGTTCTGTCACTCACCATGGCCCTGATCCATTTGTTGGCCTGTGTCTGTGGGTCGATGATCAGAGGCCAGCGTCGAGAGTTGGACATCAGCACAGCCGACTCCACCGACATGAGGTCCCGTGGGAGACCGTACATTTGCCATGTCCTGGTGACCAGAGATACGGAGTAACAAAACAAAGCTAGCACTCCAGCTGGTTATCGAAGTCGCTAAATATCGTTATTCAATAGAAGACCACGCGAGTACACATCCCTTATTGTTTAGCGGGGGAAATCTTCAAAAGGTTCCAGGAACCTGTAGGGGTCAACCAGAGCGTGTGGGATTCTTACCCACTAAAATCCCCCGGGCTGTGCTAAAGTAGGCAGCGCGCAACGAAACCGTCGCATCGCCACACGAGAAGGGACACCAGGGTTCTCCTGTGGGAATTGCACGAGCCTCTCAGTGCCTTACCTTTGAGCCCGCCGGGAACCAGTCACGGTGCTCACGGGGACGGGGTTCGCAACCCTGCCACCGTACTAAATGGACGTCCTAGGGCGGACCACGCGGGTAGCTAGCATATCGTCTCAACCCTTGGCGTAATGTACTGTGTCCCTTCTTGGTTTTCGCGGGGAACTTTAAAAAGGCTCCTTAATCGCTGTGATACCCCACAGCGTGTGACAGTCAGGGTTTGTAGGATTCTTACTTTATTGCGTCCCCGCGGCTATCGCATTGGCACATTGGAATATCGGTTCTGTCGAGAGGCCCTCAGTGCCTTGCTTTTGGGCCCACCGCTGGGGAGCGCATTATAGCCCACCGGAAATCCCGGCGCTCACGACAACGGGGGACGAATCCTATATTATTCAACCATATCCGCCTACGTGGTGCAGCGGGAAGCAGGATGGTACGCCTGACCTCTCCCCGGTCGTGCCGATCTACCACCCCAACAGATATTAGAGAGTGCACTCGTGTCTACACAAGCATTTTCAACCTAGATGTCAGTTCTAGTGAAAGATTGACCACTGTAGTTGTATATGTGTATCAGCCATTCTAGGACACTTTTTCTGCGCAAGCTTTCACGAATCATTCGAGATAGCTGGATGCTAGAGTACCTGATTTGTACAGCATCTCCTAGCGTGGATAGAGGCGAAGCGCCGGGCGTGTGTGGGACTTGCACATCCTAGAGGACACAGTATTCATTAGTCTATGCTTGTGGCGGCTTCATGTGGCGGGTCACCCCCTTCCCTCTGATATGGTTGAGGGGAGTTATGGCTGCTGCTCGAGTCAACTCGTGCGCGGGTGCTGCTTGGAGGGACTGGTCGGACTACTATCCCTTTGGCCTTTTATTTTGTTGTAATTTTGTCGTATTTTTTTTCTTTTCTTTCATGTTTTATCTTTCGAACTTAAGACAAACAATGTTTCAATAAAAGTGAAAAAATGACAAGTGCGCTGAGTTACTTGCCGGATCTTCTCAGTTGAGGCCGCGTTGTGATCCAGTGGTAGCTTTTAAAAAATGTACCATTCAAAAGTGCTAGCCTACGTTAAGCCTACTTGAAATAAATATTTTTTTTTCCGTCCAGCCATGTATAATATACATGACACCGCGGTGTGATATTAATTCTACCTAACTCCCCTTGTCTCCAACATCAATAGCTTCAAGACCAAAGATCCAAAGACTCCATGTCTTGAGTAGTAATCTACACTTTTACAGATTCACGTTCCACTATCGAACATTATTTCTACCGGGAATTAACGTGATTTGCCTTATTACCCCATCTCCCCTCATTTGGGTGTATGTAAGAGGCGAATAGGAGGTAACAAGAAGACGGGCAGCAGCATCTTTCTACTGGATTCTCTACCACTTGTACTGTGATCCCCAACACGCCTGCCAAGCATGGGGCTTATGGCAACCCCTCCCTTCTAAGGCCTTTGTCCAGCAGTGGACCTCTTTTGACTGATGATTACCTAACACTGCAGTAGTACTGCTGGTTGATCATTCTTGGGTAAAAACCCGACACCTACGGCCTAGTGAAATGTGTAATACTTTACCTCTATGTGTTTTATCCACATTGCTAGCAGCTCTCTTCTGAATTCATCAGTGAATGGAGTAATGTATCCAACAGCACCTATGTCAGTATAAAATCTTATCATCATTATCAGCAGGTCATAGACGTCCACTGCTGGACAAAGGCCTCCCCTCAGAAGGGAAGTGTTGCCATAATCGCCACGCTTTGCAGGCATCTTGGAGATCACAGTATATGTGGTAGCTAATTACACATTCCGCCGAAAAAATCGATGACTATTAGAGTTTCTTATATTGAAATTCTATGAAACCTTATCAATCCGAATCAGATCAAAAGTCAGAAGAGTTCGGAATGTACGCAAATCCCTGACGGATTTAGTAGACGTCATAAGACTCGGTATGAACCCACATGGGACCTGACAACACCATTCGGCTCTGACAACGCTTAAGAATTAACATAATTATTTTGGTTCGCTCGATCCTATGGGCACGTATAAATGTGCGAGGCCTAAAGAAACATTGTTTCGTTCTTTGTAAGCTTTCCTTTTTTGTTCTTTGTATCTACTTACATGCACTTAGGAGTACGTCCCCGATCAGATTGACTATGGCTACGTCCAGTTCCGCAATGGTATTTATCCAACGGACGCGCTCACTAGAAAGACCGTTCAGTAATCTGGAAAAAATAACGACCACCGAGATGTACCAAATACAATAGTATTTGCCATCAAAAGGTCGATCATACATACAGTATTATACAGGGTGTAAGGGACATCGTACCGAAAAAAAATTATAAGATGTCAAAAAATGTCCGTTACAACATTACAGAAACTATTTATATGGAAAATTAAAAATGACTGACTTATTAACTTTCGAGCATGTAATGAATATATGCGAAATAATATTTATTTCTCAAATTACATTGGTCCATTACATCCGTCCTTTTAATTAGTCCATTATAACGGGTGTTATAATGGACTAATTAAAAGGGATCACTATGAAATCTCTAAAGTATACGTACGGTACCTTCTTCATTTAACTAAAAGAATCATCATTTAAATTCTCATTAAAAAATAGGTATCTTCTAAACAGTAAGGAGGGGTGTATCCGTTCTATCGCTTCTTTGGTTCTGCTTTTCTCTTATATAGAAATTTCCTCACAGATATAGGCAACCCTATATCCGACCCTCGTCCTCGTGAGCATCGTGTCAGGTTCCGAGGGGCGCATTATGCTCGGTACACACGACAACGATATAATGTAGCGATCTGACTGCGCAGACCGTTTGTGCAGTTTTATCTAACGTGTTTACGAAAATTGTCTCAGATTTTTCTGGTTGGCGCAAATGATCGTGGCAGTTTCAAAATCTATTCGATAAATGCGATAAATCGTTGCGATCGCGTTTGCACAGTTTTTTCGTAGTGTGTGGACGGAAGTCGGAGCAATAGTTCAGTTCGTTCACAACGTGTTTCTTGTCCGAGTTTCCGCTGGGAACTGACGATCGACGCAGATATCGTAGACGTGAAGACACTCCAAGGGCGTTCGATGCGCAGACCGTTTGCGCAGTCAGATCGCTACGTTATACTCGTATCGTTGTCGTGTGTACCGGGCATTATAGCCCCCTGAGAACCTGTCACGATGCTGCTGCGGCGGGCTCGAAGGCAAGGCACTGAGGGGCTCCTGTGGTTTTAGTGGGTAAAAATCCTTTATAACTCGGTCGACTGACCGGTGTGGGGGACACCGGGTCCCGAGGACCTGTTGAAGGTTTCCTTCGAGAGTATTAAAAAACACCCTAACCCTTACAAGAAATTGGCTTGATGACTAGTTACCACTATCGGACACCTTTGGACAAGAATGTTATTACGAGTTTGCTTTTTTGCGTTTACCTATTAGCGCGGTCCATTCTAGCCAAGCATTGGTTTATATCTTCCTCCATTTTCCGTTTCTCGTCCTCCTTTTCTAGTAAGTACGCATTCAACTTGGCGATTCCCTCCAATAACGCCTGCATCTTAGCTTTGGCGTTGGCCAGCATCGCTAAGAAATTTACCAATATTTTAAATCCTCATCATAAGATAATTGAGGTATGCGAGAGGGTCATATGATTAAGTGCAATTTCCCCTCTCTCAAGTCTAACTAAGCCTAAACATTTTCAGAAGCACCTATCGCACGGGTCCAACAGACCCCGAGCTCTATCAGAAATTCTCAACCCTTGAGCAAATTTTCAAAGTTTATCCTTCTCTCTTTGATATAAAATTCAACCCTACCCTTTGAATATATTTGTCCATCCCCATCCGATCTCATCTCACTTCCCCCACCCCTATTATTCCTTGAGCACTTGTGCAACTGCATCTCCTTACTTCAAGGAAAATTGTCCAGCATCGTCTCTCCAAACCACGAGTATCATAGTCCAATCTCATCCATAGTCCATCTCTCCACACTTCCCTCGAAGCACAATTGTACAAGGGTCGATTTGTCCCGGAGATTCAGAGGGATGTGGGACAAATAATTGACCCCTCATGAAACATCCAGGACCCGCGCCTAAGTAGCCAATAAATGGCCCACCGATCCAGGGGAACCCACCTTCGACGGCGGCGAGTTCGCGGGTCGCTCGCTCTAGCGCCTCCTTTTTGGGTGCAACAGCTTTGTTCACATGATAGAACTTGTACATAGCATGCACCCACATGCAGAGCGATTGACACGCTTTTGACACCTGTAGGAAATAGATACATTATTACCAACTAATGTCTGAAAGGGAGATACTTTGCGCGGAAGCAACATCACATTAATCGACTACAGGACTACAGGCACATCACTGGGCGGTGTGGCACGTCCCTACTCTGGAAACGGCCCCCGCCCGGTCTCTTCTTTCTACACGTCAAACGAGCGCACAGGAATATTCCTCTGTAGTTTATTACAATATATTTTTTAGAAGATATTGCTTTATTATTCACGAGACACTTGACACTGATCCGGATCGAAGGACCACTGTACCCTGCACTAGTAGTATTCACATATGAATAGATAAAATGATATGATATTGAGACTAATTTATGACATATGAATGATATTATAATGTATTATTATTAGACTTCTACAAATTGACTACTGTGAGAACTGACGTGTAAAACAATTATAGCAATAAATGATTATTATTTAAAATTAATTATAAGCAAAATGGGTGTGCGTTCCTTTGACGGGTAGAACGAAGCGGCCGTTTCCAGAGTAGTGACGTCCCACACCGCCAAGTGATGTGCCTGTAGTCCTGTAGTCGATTAATGTGATGTTGCTTCCGCGACAATAATAGCAAGCTTATTAACAGCAGCGCAGCTCACATTTTTTTTCACCATTACTCTCTCACTGAGATGTAATGGAAACCTTACTCTTCGCAGGTACACAACGCCACAAAACGGATAGTGTTCTTTGACTTCAGTCATCTATAACTAGAGCTGGTACTTCCACTGTACTGCAGCTGACATGCCCTGCCTCTTTAAATTGTTACTCATTTTTTGGAGTGCATAATCATACCAGTAATCACCAAACCATTGCAAATTGGCCGTTAAGCTATCCATACACGCTCAGATATACCAGACAAGTTTGCCTCTACAGTTAAACCACAGTCTATTAAACTGTCTGTCTGTCACCTGTACACTGGTATACCTGAGCATGTATGGTCAGCTTTACGGCGATTCGGCCTTGTGGCAGATGCCGATGTTGAAGAGCCAAAGACGATTTTCAACTTTGAGCCCTGTCACCATCGATCTACTATTTAAACTTTTCACTTAGGGTGCCTTCAAATTTAAACGTGGCTTCTATGAATTATATGGATTTACAACGCAGCGCTGCAGCCGCGCTGAAATTTAAAGGCACCCTAAGATCTGCTATCTGATCTCCATGAAAAGTTTTATACTTATATACAAACCTTCAAGATTTTAGCCGGGTCGTAGTCCGGGTTGACGATGAATCGTTTCAACTTCTTAATCATATCGTCGGTGATGGCTTCCTTGTCGTACTTCATCAATGAATCCAGGAACGCTGAGGGATCTGACAGCATTGCGGACCCTGGCTTCCAGTAGTTCAGCACTTTCTCCCCGTAGGAAGCGCCTGGTTCCTGTCAACATTCATTATCTTATTTTTAAAAGAGGCTGGGAACAGCGGAGTGCACACTTAGAAAACTGTAAAAGTCCAAGTGGGAGTCTCTCTTTCTCTCTCACACACTCTCTTTCTCAGAAGAGTGAGTTACGCCCGCATTGATTAGTGTTATGCTCCTGAGATGAGTAACCTTGCCAGTGCTTTCTTAGCGGCTCAGGGATCCCCGATATTTGCTGTCAGCAGAGATATTTCTTTGACTCATAATTCAGAATAATATATATCATTCTCGAAATTTTTAGACCAATCCAGAACGTTCTAGATCTTTGGTACCAAAATGTGCCGTGAGTGCACCTATTAGGTGCCTTATTTGTGATCTGGCCCCACAGTCCACTCTTGTGCTAGAAAAAGTTTTTGGAGTGGTTTAGGCCTGACGCTTGGGACCTCCCCGGTCTTACCTTAATAGGTTTGATGTCGAAGACGACACAGAGGGACTCGATGACGAGGAGCACACCGGCGGGTGGCTTCTTCATGGCCTTCACCTCCACGACGTCGTTGCGGTTCAACTCTTGCAATGCCTTTTCGGCAGCCCGCAGCGCCGGCAGCGCCTCCTCTATAACCAAACATTACATGGCATAGACCTACAAATCATAAAGAAGAAACAACAGGATGCATACAACAGCCAATCTATATTATGTTTAGCAAAACATGAGGACAAAAACGTCTTTGTGCGATTGTTAATAGCTGCCGGTAAAGGAAAACACCGCGAGGAAACCTGCATGTCTGAGAAAGTCTAACTAGCTTTCGTTGTGAAGTCCTCCAACCCGCACTTGGACAGCGTGGTGGACTATGACCTAATCATCTTGAGGCGAGGCTGGTGAAAAAAACTTGAAGCCTTCAATAGGTGGAGCGGTCAGTGGGCCGTATACTATACGATCAGAGAAATCACCACCAAAAAGAAGATTGATGCGGTTCAAAAGGCGTTCCAATATTTTTTATAGAGCAAAATCAATAATCCTAAGTCACTCTCTCCACACTGGTAATCCGCTTTCACATTCTACGGCCACTGCTTATTTACCTTACAAAGTTTATAGTCCGTTTGAGTGATTTTGAGGGCTTAAATACCATGTCTTGCAATGACCATTACCTAAGTCTTTCGTGGCGTCATCAGCCATTGCCGTGGTTTCCAAAGCCATCTTCTCGGCCACAGCCTGTTCTTTCTCCACCTTCTCACGAGCATCTTCAGCAATTGCCTGTTAATTAAAGGCATAAAGTATGAAGTCATTTAAATACGGTAAATTATACAGTAGAGGTACTTTTTTGCTTTCGGTGAGGAGACCTTCAAACGGTAAGGTCGGCTTGACGTACGGTTATGGTATGTCGTTAGATTCGTCTTAATTGTGGGAGTGTCATAGGCAATATATTTTTCCAAAAAAAAAATATGCCGGCCGTTAGCAACCATTTTGTATTTTTCTTACTTCCAAAAACATTAATATGGGTATTAAATGAAAGGTCTTAACGAGACGAGCTGAAATAATATAAATATACACATGTGTATACGTTGTTTGTATGTATAATGTAATTTAGGCCCATTTTGATTGTTCGCTGTCGAGCTTATTATGCTTTTAAAACTTACACTTGTTTTACCTATTTATTGTGTGATTGGATAAAAAATAATTTTAATTACTAACGGTATCAATGGCGATCTGTTCGATGACCTTCCTGGTCTCCTCGGCAGCCTTCTCCATGAGTGGCTTCAGCTCTGCCAGCTCGATCTGCAGCTGCTTCACTTCCACCTCCGTCTGGTTAAGCTTGCTTAGACCTGAGTAAGTCAGTTTTTTAAAAAATTAATATTCTTAGTAGGTTTGCGCATGGTATGGTATCTTAGAAGAAATGGAAAAGCTACCAGTAGCACCCTCTTGCGGCGTGATTTGCAACTTTTCTCTGTTCGGAATGAAACTGAGATAGTAGATCAGTATTTTGCATCTGACGTCATATGACTTACAGCGGTAGCGATAAATAGGTTGGAATCAAATTAATACGAAGTCTAGGGGGCGCGGGTTCGAACCCCAACCCATGGGTGGGGCTTGTGGATGGGGTTCGAAATCATTTTTCTTTTTTTATTTCATTCCTTAATGCATTACTATTGACCTCCGCGTACTTTATATCGAATACTAAAAAGTTTTAGCTATTTTTTTTTATTAAAAATTCTCGAGACTATTAAAGTTTCAAATCACACCGCTGGAGGCGCTGGTGTTAGGGGGCGCGTTTTGACGTGGGAGTTACCTATCTATTTCTAAGTAATATACTCTTATCTATGGGTTTGCGCTTGACCACAATCTCACATGATGGTTTCAGTATATACTATTCTTATCTATGCATGATGGTAAGTGAAGATATGATCTAGGATGGACCGCGCTTACCCACTCAAGACTTGAATAAATTCAAGTTATAATTTTCTGGGAAAACGGTGTGGCGACTCGACACAAGATGACGCCACATGTGGTATGGTTTCGCGATGAAGCAAATAGTACCAAATACAACACGAGAGATGGCGCCACCACCGATCCTGAATCTCGCAAGCGAAGTTTCTCTAACTTGGAGAATATATACAACATTTCGACAACAACTGTCGAGGGCTTCGGCCCTGGCCAAGCATCACATCTCGCTCGGTCGATGGTGTCCGGGAGAGAATTCCACAGCTTGGCCGTGCGCACGAAGAAAGAGGAAGCGAAACGCTTAGTGCGGCTAGTTTGAATATCAACACCCTGACCCTGCCAGCGCCTGCTAAATACATACACAACTCGAGTGTAAATTCACACAGAAGAAAAATATATTCAAATCGAAGTTGGGTCAATCGCGAGGTTTCTGGATTAAATCTGGGTGCATACAACTTAGTATTTTGGAATATAATTATTTAATATGATCTTAATAGATGAAGTAATACCTAAGTGAGATAACACACTGAATGGTTTTCTGTTTAAGGCGTAGACAGAATATAACAAGACATCTAGCTAGCGTGCCGCCGATAAGGACAGAAAATAATCATTCGTACACTTAACACACGTTATGGATATTTATTCAAATGCGCCTATTATGTATTTTAGACGATATTTCATAATGCAATTCAATTTAAACCTCCAAAGCTAGGTCGTGAAATAGAAAATTTCATGAGTACTCGAAGAAAACGCACCGTAGGTGCGCCAGATTTTGAACACACGCTGAGGGACAAAAAATCATATGCTCTGTATATATATAAATGCATCCTTTTCTTGCGCGAATGAGAAAGAAAGTGCCAGCTCTCTATTGGTTTCTTTCTCTAAGGTTTAAGGCATCCAAAACTATAACTTGTCAAGTTTAACTTTGGATCTTCAAAATGTAACTTCATTCATCATCAGCCGAAAGACGTCCACTTACTGCTGAACAAAGGCCTCCCCCTTAGAAGGCCTTCCTTCCGAAGGCTACCGTAATCCTTATGCTTTGCAGGCCTCTTAGGGATCGCAGTATAATTAGTAGGTAATCCAATAGAAAGACGCTGCTGCCAGTCTTGTTTTCCCGTAGACAGAATATAATACAGACACATACCAAGCGTGCCGCCGATAAGGACAGAAAAATAAGTACATACTAAATTTAGAGTTGCCACGTAAGGGAAATTTTACCCTTTGTGTAAAGCAAATACGGAGGTTGTTGTAAATTATATTTTCTTTCCTAACCAAAAACCACTTTTTTGACACAACATTTACTTTTCTTACATTATATCGTCTTAATCTATGTCAGTCTGCAAAAAGTACGAAAGTGATTGTTATAATAATGTCCTCCTAGCCGAAACGACCACAGCGGCCAATCTTTCACAAGATCAGCCATGTACGCAGGAGATATTATAGTGCACAAGTGCTTGCGTAGACACAAGTGCACTCTCTCTTCCTTTATATAATAGGTACCTCTCATAATCCGATGGGACGGAAGACCGACACGACTGGGGAGAAGTTAGCGCAGGACCGACTTTTTACATGCCCATCCGACGCATGTGTGGCGTATCTCGGATCACGGTTTCGGAACGCCAAAGGGGCTGTCAAAAAAGATGACAGCGCGCTAGTATCTATGGCAGAGACATGTTTTAATTATTACGATTACTCCACTGTATTATAAGTTGTTCTCTCTCAATTTGATTATAAGTGTTTATTACCAAAGCTCGGCGTTTTAATTTGACGGACAGGAGTCGGGCATACGTCCTATCGCAAATCCCGACACATGGATCATCTTACTTTACAGACAATCAGGTCATCGGCCTGCATTGTCCTAGCCAGTAAGGAATAACTACTCAAATTTGTTGCCCTTCGCAGGATTCGAACCCACGACGGAGGCTACAAAGTGAATGTACACTTAATATCATATATGCTGTAGCTAAGGTCTATTCCACATTGTTCACCTGGGTGATATCACGTGGTGATTAAAGTGGCTAAGAGCTGTAGATAATTATTAGCCTCATACAAAAAAGTTAAGAGATAAAAACAATAATATGCTATTTCCCAGAGAGGTAGGCAAAAATTGGCTTTCTTATAACTTAATATAATACATACTATGGCCATTTACCGGGTAAGTTTTAGTAAATTTCTCCAATATACAAATCTATAGTACTAGTATCTTGGGACAATCTACGCTTGACCAATGACCACCTGATCTCAATCTACGCAGATCCTTAAGGTAACCAGATAAATGATTACAAATACTTGTAAACTGTATAAATACATATTTAAATAGATAAATAACACCCAGACAATTGTTCGGAATCGAACCCATGTCCTATTGGGCAGCGGCCAGGTCCCTCAGATCGTCGAACAGCCGTACATCGACACCGACTGCGGCATGTACTGCTCGACCCACCCGACCCGATGTCCGTCCTCCTGGACCATGACACAACACCAACACCAACACCAACAACGATGTCAAGAGTCGTAAACACATCAACACACAGACACCGGTCTCGCCGGCGAGGCCGAAGGGATCCGTACGCATGCAACCCCTCGCTGAGTTTCTTGCCAGTTCTTCTCAGCGGGGGCGCATTGTGAACCGGTGGTAAACTCATTTTCTCTAAGCGGCAGCCCAAGCCGAGGCCGTGCCTCCCTGAGGTGCCCTTGTGCTAGTCGCTACCCAAACCTTTCTAGCTGGAGCGCTTTAAGCGCTCGTCCTCTTGTCCGGTGAAACAGTACTATTCCTACAAAAAAAAAGTGATGATCAATAAAGCAAAGTGACTATCAAGCTTCAGTTGTCCACCAAACTTTGATGTCTACTGAAAGTGTGTTTGGTATGTATTGGTGATTCAAGTTAGGCAATGCCAAATGAATCATTTGATAGTTATTTAATAGTCACTTTGCTTTATTGATCATCACTTTAGTTGTCAAACGAGATAGGTACATAATAGGGGGGCAAATGAAACAAACTACTCAACGTCGGTACTATTTATTTATAATTCAGACAAATTTACCAATAAATTATAACCAACAACATACATACATATATTTAAACAACATGCATATAGTAAAAGCACGATTAAATGTACAATGACCATTGTGCCTATAAATAACGAATGAATACGTCCTGCGCAGCCTTGGACGAATTACTTGAGCGCTTACGTTATTTCTGAATATTTAAGCATTCGGGAATAACTTATAGCAACCTAATTAATTCTTTTTGTTGCTGCTATCCACAGTATACAAATATCCATATTTTCAGAAAAACATAAAAATCAATTCGGGAAATCTGAGAAATTCTTCGATGCACCCAGCATGTGCGATCGTGTATGATGCACTTAATAATAATTTACCACTTATTTATGGTAGTCTCTCTTTTATACACTGGCAACACTGATAATGGCGATCAATAAACTGAAAATTTTAGGTTATGGATGAAAAACAAGAATTTATCGATCTTACACGTAACTTTCAAGTAAAATAGTAACTAATTTAGAGCAATAAGATCTAAATAAGTCGTTTACATGTATTAGTTTCTAAATGTAATCTCTAAATTGGCCATAATAATTCACGTTTACCTGTGAAACGATACTCCACTAATTTTACGTTCACTGTCACTTTTACAGCCTATAATACTGCACTGCACGATTCTTATAGGATTTCCACAACACACAGTAATGTCACAGTTAGTTTTTTATTGAATTTTAAGTTATTTATTTAATATTAAAACCACTATAAAATTGTCACGGAGCAAAGTGGGAGCAAACGTCAAATTTGTTTCGCACCCACGGCGCGGAAAAATCGAACACATGCTGAGGGACAAAAAATCATATACACTGTTTCTTTCTATCACACGTAACCTACATAATCGCATTCTTTTCTTGCGTGAATGAGACAGAAAGTGTCCAGCCCTCTATTGTTTTCTTCCTCTAAGTGTTTTCCCTTAGTCCTTACAACACAAAACGGTCTGAGATAGGCGGGTGCTATTCTTACCCGGATACCCCAAAGGCCATGGCATTTGCCACTGACCGACTCGTGCTTGACGCTTAACACCTACTGTCAGTCAACTTGCCAATCATGATATTTGACAGATGTCAAGCAGACGTCAGAGCAAGATTCGCGCGCTTACAGCTAACTGGCATATTTTATACAATTCTACTAAGTAAAAACTTTGTTAATGTATCATTTTACCGTTTCTTGTTACATTGCACTATTCTGTAATCTGAACACGCAATATAAGATATCCAACAAATGGTCGTTTCATTGGGCGAGCTCACCGCCACAGGTCATATAACGACTGCCACAGGTCATAAACGACTGCCACAGGTCATAAAACGACAGCCACAGATCATACTCGTATTCCTTACTATATTGTATTCTACATTTAAAGTAAATTGTCAAAACTCACCAGTTTTCAACGCGTTGGACTCCTTAAGTATAGCGGTCTGTTTCTTCTTGAACATGTCAGCGTACGCGCCGAGCATCTCCATGTACGACATCGGTGTGACGTAGTTGAGCCTGTTCAGCTGTTCCAGGAAGCGGCTGCTCGCGTCCACCACCGTCTGGTGGACGTAGCAGCATACGGACTGGGAAGGTAAGGGTTTTCGTTTACAAGACAATAGTTTTTAGGGTTCCATACCTTAAAGTTAAAAAAGGAACCCTTACGGTGACACTTCGTCTGTCTATCCCACTTACTAAACATGGAATGGTTTTAGTTCTTACTTACGCAACCTCATCGAAAATTTAAAAAAAACTTTTTTTCGAGGGTCGAAAAATTTCAAAGCGTGACTACTTTATTGAGTGAGGTATCATATGAAAGGGCTGTATTTGCACATGCCAAAAGAGATTTTTATTTTGGTTTATGCCGCGTAGTTTTTGGCTGATAATCAAAAATGTCGTAAAAAAATACCGTTACCCCCTCTGAAATATCTGAAATAATTATGGGTAATACATGTCTATGTATCTATATTTTACAGGAAAAATAAAATGATCTATCTAAACAGTATAGTTTTTTAGTAATTCTAAACAAAACCTCGTCAAACCAACTTAGATATGCGGTTTGTTTTTGTTGCTATCTGAGGTGTTACATGAATACTAAAATTTAATACGTCCAAAGATGGTATGGAACCCTCGGTGCGCGAGCCCGACTCGCACTTGACCGGTATTGCCACCGGGGAGGATTTAGTACCGGTTATCTTTTGAAGGTTTTCTCAGTGCTATTCTCGGACACCCCACGGGTAATAAATTGTATTACGAACTGATAGTACAGTAAGGCTCGATTCACACCAAGATGGCAGCGCCAGCAGCGCACTTTCAGTGTGAAAGAATTTAAATACTAGTTAAATACTAGTCTTTTACATATTGTAGATAAAGTTTAAAATTCTTTCACACTGAAAGTGCGCTGCCGGCCGCTGCCGTCTAGATGTGAATTGAGCCTATCACTGTCTCACCCCCATTTGTGAGTGTTTGCTGGTCTACTCACCACCATAGATTCAACAACTTGCTTGGTAGTGATCAACTGCGGCATGTTGTCGAAGAAGTGGCTCGCTACCGACTCCAGAGCTGTCTTCGGCCACTCGCTGAACCAGTCGATGGTGCAACAGTTCACCAATGAGGGAAATTGGCGGAGGCGAGCGCGGAATATCTGCAGACAAGATTTCACATAATAATACAATACTAACCCTTGTTGGGCTCGGGCCTCCCCTCACAGTGGTGGGGGGCATAGTCCACCACGCTGGCAAAGTGAGGTTAGACAGAAATTCACACGTCATTCGAAAGCTGGAGGCTTTCTCAGACATGCAGGTTTCCTCACGATGTATTCATTCACCGAAAGCTAGTAACCATCGTAGGTACAAAGACGATTCGCACATGATTATTTAAAGAAATCAGAGGTGCGAGCCGGGGTTAGAAAATGCGCACCTTGTTTCCAAGGCATGCGGTCGCCCACTGAGCTGTGACAGCTCTAAGATTTCACATAGAAAAGCATCGATATACTATACTAACTAGATTAGCTGTCACGACCCGAAAAGTGGTCACGAAAATAGAGCTACGGAGACGGCTGTCGCTCTATTTCAAATTAGTACGAGCCGACAACAGGACGTAAGGACGTATCGAAATTCCTTATTGCGCGTTTATAAACTGTCCAAATACTTATCGTAATACTAAAATTGCAGATGGATAATTTTTTTTTAGTTTCGTGTTCTTATTACTACTAGTTTAAATAATAAATATAAGTAAGATATCATTATAATACGAAATAAAAATTATTTATTTGATAAAATATCAAATAAATAATTTTAATTTCGTATTAGCAGTAAGTAGCTCCGCTAGTAGTTCGCAACTAGTTCGCAACTGCCATGCCGAGACTGACAAAATTAATGTTGCCGATAGGCGTGTCGCAACTGTCTATACGAAACTGTCAAACTACACGTCATTACCATAATAAAAAAGTTAATTCTCATTTTTGCCACCAGCACGGATAAGTTTGTAAGTCAGTACAAACACAATGGAAACACACCTGTTTTGAACCTTATTTTATAGTGGTTAAGATTTTCTTTTAAATGAGTACATTTTTGTTTAAGTCAAAACAACTACTTTTTTTGGCGATTTTATTGATTTTTCTTTGTCTCCGATGTAAAGGTTTTATGTGCCAATATTACTGCATACAGAATTAGACTTTATTACTACATGTGAAGGCTTCTATTAGTCCGACGTTCCGAATTATTTAAAACTATTTTCTACAATTTCTAGCTACGTGTATAGTTGTGTAAGTATATGTAACCGCGACCACATTTTCGATGTCATTTTGTTCGTGACAGCTAATCTAGTTAGTATAGTATAGCGATGTAGAAAAGCAATAATTGTGAGGCAAGTAAGAGCGATATCACGTCAAGTTTTTTTTACTCAAAAAGGATTCATTCCCATTTCCATTCATGAGCTCTTTGAATATCTGCTCTGTGGCCATGTCAAATTGTCACATTAGAAACGTGAGCGAATTTAGAGAAACATTTTTTGCATTTTCAGTATATTCATTTTTTTTTTAATTCTATATATTAACTTTTTTGTTTTTGGTATCTTTAAACAAGGCCAAATCTTTATTATACACGAAAAAAATATATTATGCGTGTTCCCCATTCAAGTTAGTGCTTCATTAAAGTGGTGATAAAGCCATGAATGGAAACCACTAGCTCAATGACACAATGAAAAGGGTTCTGTATCAGAGATATCGCTGTGCTAGCAGAAAAATAGATACACCATGGTTCCTTAGCTGACAATACAGTGACTCCTCATAGAGCAATATTAACCAGTCGGGTTGTTGTTTTGATCTAAGGTTGATACTTCCCACCCCCTTTGCCGCAAAGGCCAAGGCCCAAGTTAAGGCCAAGGCCAAGGTTTAGGCCGCCCTTTGTACAAATTTCTTCAAGTCCTTTTTATTTTATTTTTATGTGTGTACAATAAAGAGTATAAATAAAAAATACTTCCCCAGTGGACTACGCAAACCTCTCTTAAAGAGGAAGCTCCCTCTCCTCTTGATAGGGATAAATAGACACTCATAACAAGTTGTAACCACTGTTCAGTAAACGATCCGTTGGGTTAGCAACGTCAGGCAAGGTCAGTCATTTGAACAGAGAGTCTCTGTGCTTCGAAGCGCACGTAAAAGTCAGTCCCGGCTGTTGTCAGCAGTCATTCAGCTAAATCAGAAGCCTAAGGGCAGCTTGAAAACTCTGCCACCAGGTTGGCCACCAGTGGCGTAGCTAGCCTTAGTGGGGCCCTGTATCAAACTCTGGTGGAGGGGGGGGGGGGGGCATAATGAAAGGTAAAGTTTTTCTCAAAAGGAACAGAAACGCACGCATTGAATTAAAATAATTATACAGGGTGTTTGGTGCATGTTTGCCAAATTGATTTGGCCGAAAGAAGTCATTTGCTACTTCTTTAGGCCATAAAACTCATTATTTGCCACACCAGTTTTTTTACCGACTTCAAAGAAGTAGGAGGAGGTTCTCAATTCGTCTGTATATGTATATATTTAATGATTTTTTCCCGGGAAGTACAGCCTAAGTGTTTAAGTGAGATTATGGATAACGTTTTACGAATTTTTGCTTACACACGTTCGGGGCCCCGTATCATTGATACGGCTGATACGGCGGTAGCTACGCCCCCGTTGGCCACTAACCTATACGACAAAAAAGGGATAAATAAGCCAATACCTCGCCAATGGGGCTCATGACTATGACGATGTGAAGGTTGCTGCGCACGCGGCGCTGGTAGCACGAGAACAGGTTGGTCTTGGTGGCGGGCAGGTTCATCTCCATCACCGCGTGCCGGACCGACATGTAGATCTTGTCCAGGTCTTCGGCCTCGTAGATGTTTGGCACGTCGCCGGATGATAAAATGTTGTTCAGATCTTCCAGAAATGACTCCATTTTTATCTAAAAAAGTTCAAGGAGAAAGGGGTTTTAAAGACCGTCCTCTCGATGTTCTTTAGCAAAAACTGACATAAATCTAGTTTTGAAGGAACTATCATTGTTCTTTATTAGGTAGTTGCCAATGTCAAAGAAAAAACTAAAATAAAAGTACAATAAAAGAACGGAACACGATAAAGCGATCATAGCCTGTGTTTCTACATTTAATTTTGTGGAAGGAATCTTTCCCAGATCTCAAGAAGCGAGAAGTTATTTAAAGCTCTGGAGCTACAACGCATTTACCCGCTGCTTCCGGTATTGTTGGAACCACCGCAGTTAGTGCTCTCTTAAGCACCTAACACCTAATAAATTCTGCTTAGTTAGATAAGGTACTCTTGGCTTACTCACCTGAGCATCAGAGAATAGGAACACGGTGCCTCTGTTGTCAGCGCCTGCCTTCATCATGGTCTGTTTGAGGTCGTCTCGCCACTCCTGCTGCCCGTAAGCTTTCGTGATCTCAATTTGGAAACATCCCAGCTCGGCCATGTTGGCTGTCAACCGGGACAGAGACTGGCGCCCTGGTGAACGTTTATAGTATTGTTTACTATTAATACAAACTCAGAGTCACACAACGAGCTATGGAGAGAGTTATGCTCGGAGTTTCTTAGTGAGTAGATTCTAAGGTCACCGAAATAGGTCGAATCTGTAAGTTGATGTGGCACTAGGCAGACCACAAGAACTCAAAGAACTGATAACCGATAGGGAGGAAAGGTTCTCGAGTGGCGACCACGAATCGGAAGACGCAACGTAGCCCTTCCACTAGGTGGACAGACGACATTGTGCGCGCAGGTCGTTCTTTGTGGCGGTCTAAGGGGGAGGCCGTTGTTCAGGAATGGACGTCTCTCGGCTGATGATGATGATTAATACAAGTGAAGACTATCTGTCTGTGGCTAAGCCAGACGAAATAACGATAATCTCTAGGTTGCAGGAACCGGGTAAGAGAAGTCGAGGATCGAGTGGCCTCTAGTTCAAAAGGTCATATCCAGTAGTTGTTTTACTGACTTGTGTTGAAACACATGCAAATGTATTAAATCAGTGTGCACTCAATTTTATACCTTATCTGCCGTCATTATATGCTATATTACTTTAGAGACGCTCATAGCCAGTTGTATACACTTTTAGGTAAACGATCAGTTGGATAAGCAACGTCAGGCAAGGCAAGGTCAGTCCGTAAATTAGTGATCACTTAGTGGTATCTAAACTGAGCGTCTCCGTGCTTCGGAGGGCACGTTAAAAGTCGGTCCCGGCTATTCTCTATTGTATTTAGAGCTGAAGATAACCTGATCCTCCCATGCCGAGCAGCAATGCGTTGGCCATGGGCTGCCGCATGATGCGGGCGACGCGGCACAGGTGGGCCACTGCGTCGTCGAACAGCACTAGGTCCAGGGGCACTGTGCTCGTAAGGTTGTAGTCTTCGAGGTAGTGAGCCAACACATTGTCCAGCTGTTACGAGGTACATCATAAGTTCATGGCCAGAGTACCATCAGCTCTTTTGGCAGTATTGAAGTAATCTCACTTTCACATAGAAACGAGACGCAGATATACGCAGTTTATAGTTCTATTCCTTTCTCTCGTGAAAATATGATTACAATAAGACTGCTCGAGTCGAGTGTGGTAGACCACAGGTCATACATGACAGTTATATTGCAATGCTGCTCGTCACCTGAGACAGTCAGTCATCATTAAGTCTCTTGAGCCTGTAATTTTAACTAATAGAGTGTCTTATTTACCGCAGTACAGAAAAGTTACCACATCGTTGCTTGGCGGCAGAATACCTAAAACTGCGGTGTAACTAACCTGGATGCTTTCTTGTATAAGGGACCTGCCTTTAAGAATTGCTTGAAGCAATTATAAACCTAACGAAGGAGTGTGTTGTTATCTCAAAAACTACAGCCTTATTTCTCTTGGATCATATTGATCTACACGTATTATCCTACGGTCTTCATATCGCAAATTAGGCAGAATTTTTACTATGGAAACCAGACCAAAATATATTTCTACAAGAATTATTAACACCCAGATACAAGCCAAATAGTGCTTAGAGGAGATACCATGGAGAGAGCATGATGCGCTAACCCCTCTGCCAAATTTTTGTTCAGGTCTATATTCTTTATTTGTGTGCGTATCTTTTTGAATGTGTTGCGAGTTTATTATAGTGTAGGTATGCGTGAAATTATATTGTGTGTGTTTACTTCGCCTCCCGCACCCTGCAAAAGTGCCACGAAAAATTTGTTCGGGGAATCGACGCGATACTAGCTCCATTCTAATTACTCTGAGAAATAGTGAGAATCGACAATGTGGGTAGAAGCCAGGTAAAACTACTACACTAACTAAATCCCTACATTATGTATGTATGTATATTGATGCTTCAGACCATACTAACCTCTTCCTGGTCGGTAATCTCCACATATTTTCTGTCATCAGCGCCTATATCCATGAAGTCTCCAAACAACATCAGCCTCCCGCCGACCACATCTTCCGGCTTCTTGCCAAAATCAGTGCGGATTTTTTTGTTAAGCAGGCTGCAAAGCCAAATCAATATGAACTTCAAGAGTGTTAAAATAAGATCTAAATCCATTCTTATGGCAAATTAATGATGGGCGGTACTTGGCCCGTGGGGTGTACCATCTCCTCCCATTGGGTGTCCGTAAGGGGCGAAAACAAGAAGACAGGCAGCAGCGTCTTTCTATTGGATTACCTACCAGCTATACTGCGACCCCCAAGACGTCTGCCAAGCGTGGGGATTATGGCAACCCTTCCCTTCTTAGGCCTTTTGTTCAGTGTTGGCTGCTGATGATACTCACTTAACGAACCACTTCCGATCGTCGTTGTTGACGAGGCGGTCCTGGTATACCCGCTGGTGTTCGTGGTACCAGAGACGAATCACGTCGTCTTCATCCTGAGGATTACGAAGTAAAACTGAAAACATCTTCGAACAACCGCACCAAACTGTAGGCTGATTACTAGTTTAAAAGAAAAGTGTCCTGGCAATTAACGGCAAACCCTTAATTAACGACCAAAAATCATTCCAATTTAAAGTGCTCTAAAAATCAAATTCGTCTAAAAAAATTATATAGGAAACGAAACGGACTCCCCTTCCCTTTAGGGGGTGAGAATCCCACACACCCCACCGCGAGAAAAAAAAAAGAAGAAACCAATAGCTCAATAAAATTACTGCTTACCGAAAAACAAGAGAAACAGTTTTCTCAAAAAGAAGATCACTATATACCTTCCAAGCCTTCAGGATCTAATAAATTTTCAGGATCTAATCAAATATGTCAGTAAATGAAACGTAGATGCACCATGTTAACCCCTGCCTAAGGTCTCAAGGGTGGCGATTACTGGAGATAATGATACGCACCTCAACAGAATAGGCTTCCATCATTAGTATACCCTGGAACACTTTGCTGAGATCTCTCAAGTTAAAAGTATAGTGCGATTTGGTGGGGGTCGGCAGCAGTTCCTCTACCAAAGAGTTGAAGATATCGATGGAGGCCTTCAGGAAGGGATCCTCGCGGATCGTGACCTTCTCCTTGAAGTTGCGAGTCCACGAACTGAGGATCACTTTGAAGATGCCGTACTGGAAAAACAATAATGACATGTTTAGGTAAGCGATGGTAACCTTACTTCTTGATCGCGAGCCCACTTGCTGGTAAGTGGAAGCCGTCGATAGAAGCTACAGCTACAGCGTAATTATAATGTCCTCCTGGCCCATATGACCACAGCAGCCGATCATTCGCAAGATCAGCCATCTACGCGGGATATAACGGGTGTAAGGGACATCGTACCGAATTTTTTTTTATAAGATGTCAAATATAAATGGTTTCTGTAATGTTGTAACGGACATTCCGTTACAACATTACAGAAACCATTTATATGGAAAATTACAAATGACTGACTTATTAATTTTCAAGCATGTAATGAATATAAGCGGAATAATAATATATTTCTCAAATTACATTGCTAATTTTCTAAAATAATAATAATTAATTGCCTATGTACTGATTTAGTGCATAAAGGATAAATAAATAAATAAACCCCCCACAAATAAGAAATTTATTGTTTTTAAATTAAAATTATGCTTTATTATTATACCAATAATGATATTATACTAATTTTATTTAAAAAAAGTGTTTTTTTTTTGGAAATTCATGAAAAAGCCGATGAAAAATTTCAACACTAGAGTGTTCAGAATCATGTACTAGATCCCTGGTATCGGTTTTCGGTACGATGTCCCTTACACCCTGTATTATAGCACACAAGTGCTTCCGTAGACACAAGTGCACTCTCTCTTCCTTTTACCTCTCACAATCCGATGGCACGGAAAACCAACACGACCGGAGAGAGAGACCAGGCTCAGGACCGACTTTTTACATGTTAATCCGACGCATGGATCATCTTTACAGACAAACATACTAACAATAAAAGGAAAAAGTGCCGAATGATGGTTCCTCAGCTACTCCAGGGTTGCTAAACATTTAAGCGGGCCGGAACATTTAGTTCGGCAGTATTTGTTGAGGCCCGAAGCCATTACTGGACATGTTGGATCGGATATCTGTTCGGGCTATGTGTGGTTCAGCAGTATTTGTCGAACGACAAGCTAACGAAAGCCTCTGAAGATAGAAAGATTGGGTTCGTTGGTCTTCGTCCCACATTCTTAGCACTAATATACGATATGGGGTTTTGGAGATCATACCCGATGATATGATCTCCAAAACCCGGGCTTTTTTTCAGTAGTTATATAAACTCTGTTAACATCTCCAGAGAAAAATATGATGCTGTGTAGTATCTATGATGCGACACCCGTCGCATATTTGTTCAACCCAGAAAAAAATATCACTAATACAGAGTACATGATGAGGGGATATTATACCTTGCTGTTGTACTCCATTTCAGTGAAGGAGATGTAGTGGAAATGTCGCATGAGCCTCATGGTGACCGGGTTCCGACCGCCACCCGGTGGCCCCATGGCCGCCACGATGCCCACGTCCACGAGGGTTTTGAACTCTCCAATGTTCAAACGATCGTACCAACCTGAGAACCAGTTCATAGTTCTGACATTCTTGATGAAGTTAGTAGCCAGAAGGTTTTTTACCTAAGATAACCTAGTAATAGACTGAATTTGCTTAATGGTAAGCGAATCATAACAGACAGATGAACACATTGTCGCTTCTCACCTGAGCCATTACTCTTTTTGGGCTAGTAATTTCACCAGCTACAGTGCCTATCCCGCCGGAACACATCAATGTCTTCACTACTACCTACTTATAAGCTAGTGCTTGACTGCAGTCACACCTGATGGAAAGCGGCGAAGTAATCTAGGATGGTAAGAAGCACACTAGCTTATTAGAAGCCTATTCACTCTGGTCTTGAAGACACCGACATTAAAATCGGGCGGGAAAACCGACCCACGTAAACTGTTCCAGTCCTCAGCTGTCCTTACTTTATATGAAGAAGCAAATCGCTTAGTCCCGACTGAAGGCACGTTCACCTCATAAGTGTGTGTGCCATTGTCAGCATCTGCCAGATCGCAGAGTGCACTAATCACTACCGTAATTCATTATCTTTGCGTTGTATAAAACAAAGTCGCTCCCGCTTTTTGTACGCTTAGATCTTTTAAACTAACGCAACGGATTTGAATGCAGTTTTCAGCAATAAATATAGTGATTCAAGGGGAAGGTTTGTGTGTAGTATACCAGTGCAAAGCCGGGGCAGGTCGCTAGTGTACAATATAAGTCTCGTTAGCTCTGACCTGAGAAGTCCATGAATTGCCTAAGCAGCTCAATGGGCGGCTGAGCGCCGTAAACCTCGAGAGCGGGCATGTTGAGGTCGTCGATGAAGAAGACCTGTCGCTTGGTGGGCGGAGGGCCGAACACTCCGCGCCGGCGACGCTCCAGCTTACCGTCTATCACATCCTGGACACGATGACACAAGCCTCGAACATCTTCATAATAATATTAATGACAGTTGGCAAAACTGTGCTCAATTTACATTATTTTCTTTTTGACGAGACAAGAAAGACGTTCACCTGTTGGTAAGCGACATGCCTGCCTATAGATAGCTGCATTGCACTGCCGCTCGTCACCCGACATAGAGAGGACGGTAGTCTCTTTAGCTGCTGGGCTGAGCTGTTGAGCTAATTAATATATCTGGTTACGTACGAGCGGCAGCGCCATGCAGGTGTGTATAAGCATGCGTGTTGCTTAGGTTGTCTCATGACTAGTTTGAATAAAAAAAAATTTTAGACAAATGTCGAACAGTATATATGGCGGAATGTCTTTACACAGTATTTCCATCATTCATCTTTGTACCACGTAATATTTACCTTCGCTGCGGAGTAGTTCAGCACACTTTTGTACGTTTACGAAGAAGAAAAGCTACATTTAAGGTGTTTTGTATGGTGTTTTGTGTTTCTGTAGAATTAAGGAAACCGGTATAACCTGAGTCTGATTGGCCGAAGTCCTAGCTGAGAAAACGAGGAACTCGCAAATGAACTTCTTGTGCAGACCGTGGGAGAGCTTCGAGGTGATGGTGACAGTCTTCCCGGTGCCGGTGGGCCCGACACAGATGGCGTGGTTGTAGTTGGCTATCTTGTAGCCAAGGATGGCCGCACTGCGGACGTTGTCCATCGTTGGCACTTCAATGTCTGTGGGGAATAAACATCTGGTATCCACGTAACTATGCTTTCATATCTTACGATGAACCTTCGAATACATTGGTCATATAGCTCGCAAACCCCCTCACCTCATTCCGGGGGGTGTCCATAAGATGCGACTAAGGGAAAACAAGAAGACGGGCAGCAAGGTCTCTCTATTAGATTACCTACCACCCATACTGCGAGATCATAAGACGCCTGCCAAGCGTGGGGATTATGGCAACCCCTCCCTTAGGAGGAGGCTTTTGTCCAGCAGTGGACGTGTTTCGACTGCTGATGATCAGATACCCCCAACCTGGAACCCCATTGCACGAAGCGTTCCATAACGCCTCAGATCGTAATAAATTGAAAACTAGTACCCTATGAAAGCTTATATTAGTGATGTTTGTAAGAATGTAGCTTGCTTCTGTAGTGCTGCTAGCCGTACGTGAGACATCTAATAATTCTGATGCTCACCAGCGAACTGCCACTCTGGGTCCACGACGTACGGCTCCATATTGGCCATCCAGTTGTACCAAAACGGGCTGGCTGGCTCGCCGTCTTCCGTGGTATCGGTGAAGCCACCATCATGCAGACTAAACCAATAACATAATACACATATCGTTATGCTGTGGCTTCGAGTAAGTTAGCGCAGGTAAATATTCATTCTCCTTCGGAGTCGCTGGACGTTCGGGGTGTGGGCCAGAGGAGGACGGCGGCGGGTTTGCGACCCCCGTCCCCGTGAGCACCGTGACTGGTTCCCGGGGGACTACAATGCGCCCTCCGGCGGCGGGCTAAAAGGCAAGGCACTGGTGCAGATCCCAACGGAGAGCCCTGGGGTCCCCTCGCTATGTTAGGTTACACGTGATGCCCTGCGGAGTCATTTGACGTCTGGGGTGTGGGCCCTAGACGGCTATTGCGTACGGTGACGATTCTGAGGAGGAAGGCGGCGTGATTGCAATCCTCGTGAACAGTGGCTAGTTTGCGCCACTCGACAGCGGGTTCACCCAAAAGTAAGGCACAAAAGGGCACCAGGTGCAAATCCCGCAGAATCCAGTTTCCCCTCTCATGTGCCAATGCGACAGCTATGGGGGTTTTAGTGGATAAGAATCTACGTTTCCTGGTTGGCTCACTAAAAGAGTCCCGAGGATCTTTGGAAGGTTTCCCCGCTTCAACTCAAAATGATCTAGTAATATCAATTAAGTAAAAATTGTGATCACTTAGCAAAAAGATAATCGAGATAGCTATGAATTCACTCACGTGTAATCGTAAACTCTCCCCTCTTTAGGGAATAGTGGCTTGAGTCCCGCCTCAGTGGTCAGTTCCCTCATGAAGTCGGAGAAGACAGCGCGACCGTTGTGGTCGCAAGTGGCTCCCACCGACCAAATGACAGCCCACACCACCCAGCATGGCGCCAGCCGCGCTGAAAGGTATACACTCTTTTTATAAGCTTGACGAGAAAAACTGGACATTTGCTTTTGTTTATTCGGTATAAGCTAGTGCTTGACTGCAGTACCATCTGATGGCAAGCGGCGACGCAATTGAAGATGGTAAAGCATACTATTAAATTAAGCCTATTAAAAGCCTATTCACTCTTGCCTTTAACACACCCACATTTACTAGATGGTAGGTTCCTTGTGCAAGGAACCGTCCAGGTAGGTACCACCGCAGTGTCAGATATTCTGCCGCCAAGCAGCAATGTGTAAGCATTGCTGTGTTCCAGTGTGAAGGACACTGTAGCTGGTGAATACTGTGCTTAAGTGACTTAGCAATTAATGTCTCTGGTGACACAGTGCAGCTGTTAATAGGTAGGTGCATCGCTTACCATTAGACGGACATCTTGCTGGTCATCACCAATTTCTTTTTTTTTTAAACTGCCACCAGTGTGACCAGATTCAGTATTTTAATACTTTTTCAGTATTTTTTAACGTCGATTTTGAAGATCAGTATTTTTTCTTGTATGGATGGGTGGTTAGATCCTTCCTGAACTAATTTTGCGCATGCACAAAATCTTGGAACCAAGGGGCAATAAAAGTTAAAACGATATTGACAAACAGCACAGTTTTTTTTAAAATCAATAAAAAACTTTGATAAACAAAACTTAGGTATGCGGTTTGGTATTTTTGCTACCTGAGGAATATATATAGGAAACTAACTTTTCTACGTCAAGGATGGAACGGAACCCTCGGTGTGCACCGAGGTTTGATCAGTATTTTTTTCAGTATTTTTTCTGGGTGGCCTCGGTATATTTCAGTATTTTTTCGAGGAGGTCTCGGTATTTTCGTAAAATTTTATCTGGTCACACTGACTGCCACCTAGCAGTGATTGGCACTGTGTTGGAGAACCTACCGGACTGTAATCGTCTCGGGTGATGAGCGGCAGTGCGTTGTAGGTATCAATCAGGAGGGCGTGCCGCTTACTATGAAGTGAGACAGCTTCTGATGTTATATAAAGCGCAAGTCTGATCGTGTATGAAGTGTTGTAGTCATATATGGGCTGGTGCTGCAAAATGCCATCTTGCATTGTGTGATTAAACAAGATGTGTTCAAGCCGAAAGATACTTACGCATGAGAGCCAGGAATACGGGCGCAGGCGGTGGTCTATCGTCCTTCCCGGTCAGAGGTCTGAGCCGGTAATCTAGTAACTCCAGGAACTTGAGGACGAGCGCACAGTCTATGGACACCACGATCTCCGTTAGCCTGGAGCGGAGCAGGTTCAGTGCGGGGTAGAGATACGTGTTGATCAGGTTTGGAAGGGATTTGCGGATGCTGTCCGCTATCTGTTGACAAGAGAATATCCATTAGGGGTCGTCCATTAATCACGTGATGTTTTTTAGCAACTTTTTAACCCCTCCCCCCCTCCTGGTGATATGTGGTGAGGTTTTAAACTACACCCCCCCCCCCTAACCAAAATCACGTGTATTTTTTTGTACAAACTATATTGAAATTTTCGGAATATTATCTTTAAATACAGGTAACTGATTAAATGTTGAAGGGGAAGTCGTTGCCGACAACGGTGAGTCAAGGCCACGTGCCGCTGTTTGGTTTAGAAATCGTGCATTCAACGAAAAATAAATACACGTGATGTCTCATTATACCCCTCCCCCCTCCTGGTGATATTCCGTGATTTTTTCGGAACCCCTCCCCCCTCCCCTGTCGAGCCTCACGTGATTAATGGACGACCCCTTATATGCGTGGCTAAGGTTTCATCACCCTTGACGCGATAGAGGAAAGGATAGATAGATAGACAATTCTTTATTGCGCACAAACAAACAGATACAAAAAGAATAAGACACAAATTAATAAAAAATGCAACAATGGGCGGCCTTATCGCTAAAAGCGATCTCTTCCAGGCAACCTTAAAAAGGAAAGGAATAGTTATTGAAATAGCAATACGGTTCTTTTCTCTTTGTTGCTCAATATACTATAATAGTCGCTATGCCGGCCGTCTAGAGACAGTCGTTGGTCTCATTTGCTGCCAAAATAGTGATAACTCTGACGCAGAGTCATTATCTTTGTTACATGCGAAGCGGATATCCTTTCAACATCATAATATTTACATAATATGTACAGTCGCAGTTCCGAATTATTAACCAGTTCTCAAACAAATCGTTTAAACATCAACGCTGCAAATAAACACGAGCGTTCTAGCGAAAGGACAGTGACTGGTCCGACTACTATCCCTTTGGTAGGTATTTGTTTGTTGTAATTTTGTCGTTTATTTTTATCTTTCGAACGGCAGGACACACTATCGCTGATACTGATCCAATTGTAACAACACAATGTTTATAAAAAGTTAAAAATTGATAAGCTCTCTGAGTTTCATCCCGGATCTCAGTTGAGGCCGCGTTGTGATCCGGTGGTAGCTTATAAAAAATTGATCATTCAAATAAATATTTTTGAATTTGAATTTGAATCAGCATGGAGGTATGGACGCGAGGAGGGGGAGGTGGGGGAACTAACAAGTTAAGTCACTAACAGGTGGTAAATTGCTTTTCATCCAAGCGTTGATCAGCGGTGGTAGACCCACAACCTTGGAGTCCAGGTACACCATACCGCACCGGGATACGGTGGCCGGGGAGGCCACCGCCAGGTCCGCCACTTCGAAGATCATCCGCTGGCGGTCAGTCAACTTCATTATTTCCCCGCTCGATAGGCAGAGTTTCTTGTTGTCGTCCAGCACCTTTGTGAAGAGAAAACAGCTGCTATTTGTACCATTCCACCAAGTTAATGTTCTCCTGACCGATACGATCATAGCGACCAATCTTTCACAGGATCAGCCATCTACGCGGGAAATATTATAGTGCACAAGTGTTCTTCTTTTCGTGTCGACAATGAATACATGAATACTATATGGTCTTTGCCCATAAAGAGGCCACATCAATGGCGTTTTGATTTGCCTAGAACAAGTCCTCTGTCGTATGGTCGGCCAAGAAAGTGCTTTACCAGTTTTGACAAAACATCCTATGCAGTCAAAATAACACTAAGGTTGAACATTTCTATCAGATGCGTCAATTTAAACTAGGAACACAAGTCAAAGTGTTGACGTTAACGATAAAGAGAGCATTAGTAACTGTATGAATAATTGCAAGAGAAAATCAACCTTGTTGTTTTATGATGTGTATATGAACTTCAACCTTAGGGTGGTAAACATCGATATACTATATATAGGGTAGACTGGGTACGGTTGAAACAATTTCACTTATATCGTCCATAGTTTTGCTTTTTATATTCCGAGTGATGATGAAGATATGTTAAATAAAAGAGCATGTTTCGATCTACTAATGGGCAATGTGATCTTAGTTCCAGGTGTGTTATTTTTAACAGATCAAATTGAAAAAAAAATCCGATTTGTTTCAAACGTCCCCATACCAGGGGCGGTTGAAACAGTGATTGGGGTCAATTAAAACACATGCGAATAACACAAAATATAATATTATACATGTTTTATTTACTGTTTAAGGATCTCTTTGACAATAATAATCAGTCTTCATTGTTTTAAATACTTCAAAGGATACTTTTAATCAGCCTTTAAAGTTTTTAGAGCACTCTAACTAGAATCTACGTATATTATCAGTCATCTGTAACTATAGATTACATAACAGAGACTTATAATTTACGTAAATTTAAAAAAAATAAAACGACCTTTGTTTCAACCGTACCCAGTCTACCCTATATCGATGGTGGTAAACCACATTTTTGGCCGACCGTACAGGTAGTCGAACAAGCGGGGCAACTGATAAGGTGAGACATATTTACAAGTGCACTCTCTCTTACTTAATACCTCTCACAATCCGATGGGACGGAAGACCGACACGACAGGGGAGAGATTAGGCGCACGACCAACTTTTTACATGCCCATCCGACGCATGGATCATCTTACTTTACAGACAATCAGGTGATCGGTCTGCATTGTCCTAGCCAGTAAGGTACAACTACACAAAGTTGTTGCCCACCTCGAGATTAAAACCCGCGACGTCCGATTGCAAAGCAAGCGGTTTCCCACTGCGCAACGGAGGCTACACAGCCGTTACATAATAATAATATCTTGGGACAATCCACACACGGTCATCCGATCCCAAACTAGGCAGAGCCTGTACTATGGAAACCAGACAACTGATACTAATACTTATGTACTTTTTTTTTTTTGTAAATACATACTTAAATAGATAAACAACACCCAGACACTTGGCGGGAATCGAACCCACGACCCATGGGTTAGCAGGCAGGGTGTCTGACCACTAGACCAACGGGCCCGTCGATGGATGGACATGGATGGATTGGATACATGGTCTTGTGGGTATGTTATGTTCGCAAGCGTCCCCTGGAATGTGGCAAATCCTTTTGTTATTGTTTTCGCTAGGGAAATCTACAAAAGGTTCCCGGGACCCAGAAGTAGTAACCTGGGTATGGGGGATTCTCACCCACAAAAAGTCCCGCGGCTGTCGCATCGGCACGTGAGAGAGGACACCCGGGCCCGCCAGTGAAATTGCACCCGGAGCCTATCAGTGCCTTGCCTTTGAGCCCGCCGCCGGGGGGCGCATTATAGCTCCCCGGGAACCTGACACGGTGCTCATGTAGGACGGTAGCGGGGTTGCGCTTGCGACCCCGCTACCGTCCTGCTCGGAGTCGCCACCGTACTCAATAGACGTCCTAGGGCCCATATACCCTAAACGTCCAGCGACTCCGAAGGATGTGGCAAAACCTACATTCTTTCCGGAAACTAAGCCTTTCAAATCTGCCGTAGGATGTAGAGGGTGATGATAGAAAATTCTGTTTTTGGCTGAGTGCTTACAGTGTTCATGTTCTCAATCCACACGGCGTCCACAGGACCGTCGAACACATACCAGCGTTTGTCCAAATCTTCAACTGCTATACCACCTCGGACCAAGCTTGATAAGATACCATCGGTCCTGTAAACCAAACATCGTGATGCAATCTTTGACTTTCAAGATTAGCCGCTGTTTTTCTAGTGGTATTTTTTTTAACAACCCTTGGTTTTGTCCTACTGTTGAGCACGGTCCTCCACTCAACCAGTCCACCACGCTGGCCAAGTGCGGGTTGGCGGACTTCACACGTCATTCGAAATCTCTCGTTCTCATAACATGCATGAGGTTTCCTCACGATGTTTGCTTCCATCTAGCGGTAAGAGAATATCTAAATGTCTCAGATGACGACCCCAATGCAGAGTTCCAGGCTAGATGTCGTTCCGTATAAAGCAAAAATATATCAATATAATACAAATATTATTTATTGCACACCAAAAGAGAAGATACAGTTTAAAGAGTGATGGCTGCTGCTCGAGTCAACTCGTGCGCGGGTACTGCTTGGGGGGACTGGTCCGATTATCCCTTTGGCCTTTTAGTTTGTTGAAATTTTTGTCGCAATTTATTGTTTTCTTCTTTTCTCCCTTGCTTTATGTTTCGAACGGCAAGACACAATATCGCTAATGTCGATTCATTTGTAACAAAACAATGTTTAAAAAAAAGTGAAAAAATGACAAGCCCGCTGAGTTTCTTGCCGGATCTTCTCAGTTGAGGCCGCGTTGTGATCCGGTGGTAGCTTTTAAAAAATGACCATTCAAAAGTGGCCTATTTGAAATAAAGATTTTTGAGTTTAAGTTTGAAAAAAGGATAAGAAAATTGCAGTGTGAAAATTTAAGGCGGTCTTATCGCTAAAGCGATCTCTTGCAGACAACCTTGGGGTACAGGACAGTATGTTGAAGAGCAGGTGTAATAACAACTACCAAACCAATCAGATTTCCTGAAATTTTAACACCAGTAGGTATTCTAAAAAAAAACACTTGAAGAACCTTTGCTATGCGAATGCCTTGGAAGAAGGACTAAAGAGGCGAACGCATAGCATTGAATGACTGACGTGTGATTGGTTAATGTCAGTACTTTAAAAGAAAATGTGTGTACAACTCACCACTCATGAGTCTGAAGGTCGAATTCCCCGTAGAGCTGACCCATAGTAATGGATTTAGGATTCACTACGAAGCTATGAACCGGGGTGAATGGGAACCCGTCCGGTGCCAACTTGCCCTTGATCGCTGTTAGGGCATCGCGGAGTACTTCGTAACACTGTTAATGTACGCTAGCATTAACAATGTGAAAGAGTAAAGGGACATGGTCACCCGACAAAATGATTTAAACCTATTGCTGGACTTATGCCTCCATAATACGCTTTCGTATTTAAAACTTTGCTTTTCTAAATTATTTTATTATGATTTATTTTCTATAAGCAGGACTTCATTTTTTCTTTTTCTCTCTTGTGACTTAAATAACGAATTACCAAAATAACTAACCCCGTTTGTCCCTAGCCTATACCCGCTTAGTGACTCGCTCTAACTGCGAACCTAGTAGCACACCACCGGGGGAGTGCTTCTATTTGCCAAAATCTGTGAAGTTTTTGTCGACACATTGTGCCTGGTACCAGCTAATCATCAGGTGAGTGATGCTTGCTGTCCTACATGTTATCCTTTCCTTTAGCTGCGTTTGACAGCGACGAGCAGCGATCAATATTCAATAACTCATCATCATCATCAGCAGCCAAAACACGTCCACTGCTGAACAAAGACCTCTCCCTTACAAGAGAGAGGTTGCCATAATCCCCACGCTTGGCAGGCGTCTTGGGGTTCGCAGTATAGGTGGTAGGTAAACCAACGGAAAGACGCTGCTGCCCGTCTTCGTGTTTTCCATTAGTCGCCTTTTACGAACACCCAAAGGGAGGAGATGGGAGGGTGCTATTCTTACCCGGACACCCCATGGGTTTAACTTAATACAAAAATTTAATACCACCAATTTTTTGGTTGCTTGTCATATATAAACGCGCCACAGGCAATAACATTCATTCCCAAATAAGCAGATGTGTTCCTTTTTGGCAATATTTAATGGTATATTAAAAGGTACCTTAGTTTTTCCAGCGCCCGCCGGGCCGACTAACATGAGACCATGTCTCACCACAGTCGTCTCGTATAGCTGAATTATTTTGAATACAAACGCTGAAAAAGATTCAGTGGTTAAAGGATATGCTCTGTAAGCCGTGAGGCGCCGCTGCTTTAAATAAGGCTTCTAAGGCACTCACTGTATAGGTCGTCGTAGCCTCTCTTGACGAGCATGTTCCTGATGGACTGCTCCATGATACCGTAGTCAACAATGGGTATCTCTACGCGCGGGAACAGATCCGATATTATACCTGGTAATATACGAAATTTGTACAATAGATCGACGGTACATGTCAGATTTTTGTTCGTTTATTAAAACCTGATAAAGAAATAGCCAAAGAAAAAGTACAATAGGATATCAAGGAAAAAAAAAAATAATCTACAAACCATTCGCAAATTTAATTTGGCCTCCTAAAGGTAATTTGCAGGGTGTATTTGAGTGTGATCATGAAACTATAAGGAGATAACACTACAAATATATATTTGAAACAAAAGCCTAATAACGTTATACCATTCTCAGTGGTCCAAACTCTTTCTAATACCTCCTATTAGTCTCCATTTTTACCTTCATGGTTCAGATAAATAAAGTGACATTGGTTCTGTTTAGATGATCAGACCAGTCCTCTATACCACATCGTAAGAACATAAGACTAAGAACAAGCAAATTCATATCCATGGATAAAATCTAGGCTGTATCAAATCACGCAAATGAAACGACACAAGAAGTGTGTTAGTTAAATAAAAATAGTCTCATTCCTTAATATCAGAAAGTTAAACTTTATAAAATTTGAAATAGATATAGTGACGGGTATACCATTGAACAGCACCAAGTCGTCCGCAAGGAACTTTGGCACGTTGACATCTCTGAGTGCTCTCAACACTATCTGCCTTTCATCGCCGTCCGGCATCTGCCTGATCAGATTACCAGCCACCAGAATCACAGTCTTCACCGCTCGCATTCCAAAATCATAGTGATCCTGTGGAATATGATCTTAGTTTAGCTATATAGATAGATAAACCGTCAGAACATCCGACTCGTTATATTTTGACTAGGTTCCTTAAGTTGTTGGAAGTAGTTGGTGGCGCTGGAAGAACACAGAACAAGGGGATTTTCAGAATTGATGCAAAAGACTTGTGAGTTAGGAATGACGTGCTACGTGCGACGTCATCGCAACTTATGTTACTGAATAACTAAAAGTCTTTGATGAGAGAAAAATAACTAAGATATAACTTGGTAGTTTAGTTGACGACATACGGGACATATAAGTTTCAAAGATCATTAAATTTACAATTTACTAGTGAGTATAATAGAATACTGGTAAAGAACTGCTCGTCAAAGACCTGATGGTACATCATACGTATGTTTCACCTTTTTTGAAAGGAAATCAGAAACTACCAGCTAAGGGCTCTATATAAAGTGTTCGAGTGTTGGCTGATGCCTCTTCCACGGATTTTACCTAAAGTTGCAACAATGTATTTGAATATACAATTTCAGTCATACCTGAGACGACAGTTGTTCAGAACTTAATCTGAAAGTAGTAGTAATCTTCCCGGCCAGGAGCTTGGACTCAGAGAACCCATAGGAGACCAGAGAGATTTCCGCAATAAGTGCGTAGTCAGGTACCATCATCGCGATGGGGCGGAACAAAGCTTTCAAGTTGTCTGGCAATTCAGTTCGGCCTGAAAGTACGAGCATATCGATAATTGAGCCTCAAATATTGCACAGTTGCAAACACGTATTAAATGTAATCCTGAACTTCAACTCTCATCCAGTTCTTACTTGCCACTTTAGATATCATCGCTCCATATAGCCTGAAGTGACCTGCGGTTGAGGTTCACAAATACACAGTGTTCACTTATTTTATTGTTTTGCCACGTCTACTGCATCTTTACCTAATCGAACCGGTGGGATGTGTCGATAATCTTGGTTCTCTGTCAGATCAAGTTCTTCCGGGTTTGATTTTTCAGAAAGGGTAAATAGCTGTATCCATAGTCCCTGATATACTTAAGTAGACTAGATCTGCTGGACTACTACTAATTGGACTTTAAATTATCGGCTTCAGTCAACTAATACAATCTTACCAGCGTATCCAGGGTTCATAGTGATGAAGACTGAGCAGGAGGCTTTCAGCGGCAGTTCACAACCTTCAAACATGAACTTGTCTAGTCGCGCTACTTGCGCCTTCTGGATTGTCAATACCTATGAAATTCAGACTTGGTAAAGAGACGCAAGATGTTTTCCGGATGGTTAACACACACTCGCTCATAGAAAGTTGTATTACACTGTCTTCGGTAACTTCTTCAGCTACGGTACACGCAGGAATAGCTATGTACTTAATTGGTGCTTTACGGAAGCATATTTGGTACTGCGGTGGGGCTTAAACGTGACAATCTCTACACACAGCACTAGAGGCCCAGTTTATTTTTGTTACCTGAATATTTCTTTATGATTGGTTCGATACAAGGCATTTAAATGATGTGTTACTCTCTAAAACCACATATTTCCATAAGAAGTTTTAAGCATTGCCAGATATGTCTTGAAAATTTTAAATAACAAGTGTGTGATGCTAGTGTATAGGTAAACTATGCGGTTTGAAATATTTAATTAAAGTGGTTATTACCTGTTGCGCTACTACAGAGAGAACTTCAATATCAATCCGATTGAACTCGTCAAAGCATGCCCACGCTCCAGATCTGAGGATTTTGAAACCATTAAGCAACAGGAGCCATTAAGCAGGGACAGGAAACACCGGCAACAAAATTCTAGACATGACTTACGCTGCCAATCCCTTGAAGAACTTGCCCATAGCCATGAAGTCCAGCTGATCGGAGCAGTTGAACACAACGCATTGGACGGCCAAAGCTTTCGCCAAATCCTGTGGAGCCGAAAGTAGTAACAAAATAATCTATGGTACCTAATAAGATAGAACGTTTTGTTATCTCTTCAAGTTTAAATTTAGAAAACTCCAGATCAAAGATATCGAATTATTGTACCTCGGTACTTCATTGGAAGAGTAAGAGAAAGAAAGTATGTAAGATAGCAACATGATGGACAAGAAAGTCGTTCGCCTGATGGTCACGCGCCACGCCTGCCTATAGACAGTTGCAAAGCACTGCCGCTCATCACACGAGACATTAGTTATCAAGTCTCTTGTCTCCGGTAATTTCACCAGCTACAGTGCCCTTCACACCGGAATACAGCCAAGGTTCACACTTCTGCTTGGCGGTAGAATATCTGACACTGAGGTGGTACTTACCTAGACGTACGTACGACCTAGTTTATACTGACTTATTTAAACTGGTGACAAGTTCGGTGATGAATTTAACTCGCTACGGCCGTTTTGGATGCTATAACCAGTGAGAGCGGTTGTCAGAAATGAGGAGCCGAAAATCGAGCTCAGTGGCGTGCCTTGGGGAGGCCTATCCTATGTCCAACAGTGGACTGATGATGACCGTTTTATTCCTAATAACTTAAATTTCTCTTTGCTACTATACCTTGGTGGTTTCTGTCTTGCCAGTTCCAGCGGGGCCGGCCGGAGCACCGCCGAACTTCAGGTGCATCGCACACATCAGGGTCAGATAGCAGCGATCCGTTAGCGGTGTGATCACCAGACGTCCGCTAAGATATCATTTTAATAGTTAACCACCGTATTAACCAATTCCCATTTTTGGCTTAGCCTCTGTGGCGCAGCGTGAAACTGCTTGCTTTGCTAACCGGAGGACGCAGGTTCAAATTATGCGGGGAGCAACGATTTTGTGTAGTTGTTCCTTACTGACTAGGACAATGCAGGCCGGTAGTAAGATGATCCATGCGTTGGGACAGCATGTTAAAAGTCGGTCCTGCGGCGCCCGACCTCTCCCCGGTCGCGTCGGTCTTCCGTCCCATTGGATTACGAGAGGTAAAGAATGAGAGAGTGCACTTGTGTCTACGCAAGCACGCGTGCACTATAATATCTCCCGCGTAGATCTTGTAAAAGATTGGCCGCTGTGGTCGTATCGTCCAGGAGGGCATTATTCATCATCATCATCATCATCAGCCGGAAGACGTCCACTGCTGAACATAGGCCTCCCCCTTAGAACGCCACAATGAACGACAATTGGCTATTTGCATCCACCGGTTACCTGCGACGCGCACAATGTCGTCTGTCCACCTAGTGGGAGGCCTGCCAACGCTGCGTCTTCCGGTTCGTGGTCGCCACTCGAGAACCTTTCTTCCCCAACGGTTATCGGTTCTTCGAGCGATGTGGCCTGCCCATTGCCACTTCAACTTGCAGATTCTGAGAGCTATGTCGGTGACCTTAGTTCTTCGGCGAATCTCCACATTTCGGATTCTGTCGCGCAAAGAAACTCCGAGCATAGCTCTCTCCATGGCTCGTTGTGTGACTCTGAACTTTTCTAAAAGGCCAGCCGTTAGAGACCACGTCTCAGTACCATATGTCATCACTGGCAACACACACTGGTTAAAAACCTTCGTCTTCAGGCACTGCGGTATTTTGGACGAGAAGATATCGCGTAGTTTCCCGAACGCTGCCCATCCGAGTTGGATTCTTCGGGCGACCTCTTTGTCAAAGTTGGACCGACCTAACTGGACAGTTTGTCCTAGGTATACGTAGTGGTCAACAACTTCGAGTGTATCGTTCCCAACAACTACCGGTACGGGTGCAACATGGACATTAGACATGATCTTCGTCTTGTCCATGTTCATTTTAAGACCCACCTGTTGGGAAACGCTACTGAGGTCGCTGAGCATCGTATTGAGGTCCTCCAGCGACTCTGCCATAATGACTATATCGTCGGCAAAACGAAGGTGAGTGATGTATTCGCCATTGATGTTGATGCCGAATCCGTACCAGTCCAAGAGCTTGAAAACGTCCTCCAATGCGTTTGAGAACAGTTTCGGAGAAATAACGTCTCCCTGTCTCACACCTCGCTGCAATGGGATTGGTTTCGTGCTCTCTTCCTGTAGTCGGATCGACATGGTGGCGTTGCTGTACAAACACTTCAACACTTCGATGTACCTATAGTCAATGTGGCACCGCTGGAGGGACTGCAATACCGCCCAGGTCTCGATTGAATCGAAGGCTTTTTCGTAGTCCACAAACGCTAGACATAATGGCCGATTATACTCCTCGGTCTTCTGTATAATCTGGCGGAGCGTATGTATGTGGTCTACGGTGCTGAGGGCATTATTATAAAAGTTCAATCGTAGTAGACGTACTTACTGCGATCGACTTTTTGCACATTATTTTTTTTTTAAATTCTCGGGGTTGGAGCCTTGTGTGTGGTAATTTCTCAGTGTCTTGCCTTTTAACCGGCCGCCGGGGGGCGCATTATAGCCCCGGGAACCTGTCACGGTGCTCACAGGGACGGGGGTCGCAACCCCGCCGCCGTCCTCGGAGTCGCTGCCGTACCCCAATCATCCAGAGACTCCGAAGGACCGATTTCTGAACATTCAACAGCTTCTATTACGTAATGTCGCTATTTACCGCAGAGTTAGAGCCAGATCCATATTTCCAAGTGTACTTTATGGTCATCAGAACTAACCTGTTTCCAAGGTACTCGTTCTGGTAGGTAAAGACCGAGTTGAGGGCGCGTACGTCGCAGTAGTTCTGGCTGAACTGTCTGTAATACGCCGACGTGTCCAGTCTGTTCTCGTCTTGATATATCTCCGGCAACTCGCCTGGCTCGAGTGGATACATTTCTTTCACCATCGAATAGTATCTGAAGAGAATAATTAATAGATGTTATCGTCAGGTCATTTAGCTTAAGATTTAAATTACATAGACAGGGAACGTCTACTATCCCTTTGGCTTTTTAGTTTGTTGTATTTTCGTCGTATTATTTTTCACTTTCTGACTGACAAAGTTTAAAAAAATGTGAAAAAATGACAAGCCCGCTGAGTTTCTTGTCGGATCTTGTCAGTTGAGGCCGCTTTGTGATCCGGTGGATTTTTGATTTTGATTGATTGATTATAACATGTTGGCTCGCAGGTTTGTACGATGTACGACACCAGAGAAAATAACGATATTTAAAGCATACTGCCAGGTTTTTTACACGTGCAGTACATTGCGGGTGCAATATAATAATGCACTCAAAGTCATCGTACTACCACGTACTGCTGGGACTGCCGTGGCGCTATAGTCCGTCTGGAATATGTGTTGTTAATAAGCTAACGCTCTCCGTACCACGGCTACATCGCCACTTACCATAATAGAACCGGTAGGTACCTTAGCTGGCAAGTCCACTGGAAGTCGCTGACGTTCTTGACGCTCTCGTCGACGAGGGTGCGCGTGACGTCGCGCGCGTGGACCTCAATCACGATGAGTGCGCACAGCACCTCGCGTTGGAAGAACGTCAAGTCACCCTTCACCAGAGCGCGGAGACTGTCCAACTGCGAAGGAGATACACTTTAGCGATTTAAGATGCTAATCTTTAAGGGTGGCGACTTGACATAACCAGATGGCGCCACATGTGGTACAGCGACGCGATGAGAAGTGAGTAATATCACATACAACGCGATAGATGGCGACACCTCCGAATCCTGAATCATGCAAGCGAAGTTTCTCAGATGATGAGAATATATACAACATCCCGACAACTACTGTCGGAGCATCACACCTCGCTCGGTCGGAGGATCCTCCCTTTAGCACCGCCGCCGACACATAGCTAAATAAAAAGGAATTTAGGAAGGGTAGGGCAGTCGGAGGAGTAGCGAGATAGGCCGAGGGGGTGGAGTAGATCGAATAAATTTGATAGTAACCGCTGAGGGTACTGACTGAACTTAGGTTAGTCTGCGGTAGTGGTTAAAGTGGTTCTTGCCTTAAGGAGGCCTTTTAGAGCTAGTAAGATTGTTTAGTATAGAGTAGAAAATGATCATTCTAGCAGAGCTCCTCTTATCTACTTTCCTAATCAGATTTGTTGTGGGGTCCTGATACAATTTAGCATTTCGGTGGGATACTCCAAAAGGATATTAGTACATATACGTATTATATATGTATTGTAGCCTCCGTGGCGCAGTGGGTAACAGCTTACTTTGTAAACCGGAGGTCGCGGGTTCGAATCCTGCGGGGGGCAACAAATTTGTGTAGTTGTTCCTTCCTGGTTAGGACAATGCAGGCCGATCACCTGATTGTCTGTAAAATATGATGATCCATGCGTCGGATGGGCATGTAAAAAGTCGGTCCTGCGCCTAACCTCTCCCCAGTTATGTCGGTCTTCCGTCCCATCGGATTATGAGAGGTATAAAGGAAGAGAGAGTGCACTATAATATCTCCTGCGTACACTGCGTATGGCTGATCTTGTGAAAGATTGGCCGCTGTGGTCGTTTCGGCCCGGAGGACATCATTATTTTTAGTACATATAGCTGTAGTATCTGTACGAGTCACTAATATTCCTTGTCTCGTATGCACCGTTGTAGGTGGTCCTATATCATGCTTATAACATCGAGCCTTTTGCAGTTACCAATAAAGTAAGGCAACATACCTGTTTTAAATTCTCCTCGTAATAGCTATCCATGCGGAACTCAGAAATGGCTGTTTCAACGTTAGCGGTCCAAGCGGTCTGCGAGCCGGCGATCACCACCTGTCCTGGCCACCGGAGCACCCACTCCGAGCGAGGGAGAACCCACAGCTCCTCTAGACCCGCCACGAGTGTCAGACGTACTGCCAAAGGATTCGAAAAAGACATTAGCACTATGCGAGATAATATGGGGCACAGAACGAACTCCTACTGGAATAGTATTTTCACCGTACTGTAACTATGAGCGGGTGCTCATAGTCAGTTAAGTAAGGGTAGACTAGGTCAGTGACCATCGGCCACCTTCTGCGAGACATGTCAGGCGCTTGGCATACGGCTTGGGGACTGCAGTATAGGTGGTAGAAAGACGCTGCTGCCAGTCTCCTTGTTTTCCCTTAAGGTAGGTGCTATGCTTCCCCGGATATCCCACGGGTCGGGACGCCTACTTCGTCTCTTTTGCAAATATGCTTTGGCAGAAATTCTTCTAACACGAGGTTCCTTTTCCTTGTTTTAATACGCTTGAGCCGCTTATTTAATGTGTGATTTTGGTTTAGCAGTAGCTAATATAGTATATAAAAATACCAGCCCTTGTTTATGTCCCACTGTTGGGCACAGTCCTCTCCTCATGATGAGGGGACTTAGGCCATAGTCCACCACGCTGGCCAAGTGCGGGTTGGCGAACTCCACACGTCATTCATAAGCTGCTTAAGCTTTCTCAGACATGCAGGTTTCCTCACGATGTTTTCCTTCACCAAAAGCTAGTAACAATCACACAAAGACGATTCGCACATGATTTAATTCAAGAAATCAGACATGCGAGCCGGGGATCGAACCTGCGCACCTTGTTCCCAAGGCAAGCGCTCTCCCACTGAACTGTAGCTAATAACTGTTGAAAAAAATGATAGTCTCACTGGAGTGTCTCATGGTGTCTTCCAGCAGCAGCAGCCATTGTTCCACATTCGACGAGGGGTAGAAGTGATACTTGAGCTGAACTATCTCACCCTCGCTCGAGTGCATGTGTGTGATCTTCAAATCCGGTTGGAAGGTAACCTGTGAATTGGAGTTATGTGATCAAAATTCGTGTGCCTTTTAAAAACTAATTATGGTAACTAGCTATTTTTGGACACGGACATATTTATAGTTACAGCTATGAACACAGCCCAGTACACACACGGTCATCTGATATCAAACTAGGTAGAGCCGGTGCCATGGTATCCAGACAACAAATACGAATACATTACTTTGTTGTACCTTTTTTTTGCAACACAGACAGACAGACAAACAGACATGCTCAGCCAAACAGACGCTTTTCTGAGTGGGAATTGAACCCACGAATTATTGGGTAGCAGCCAGGGTGTCTAGCCACTAGATAACGGGCTCGAAACTGCAGGTTAGCCAATACGTTTAGCATTTGCAACCAAAGGCTGGCATGATGGCAAGATTAGCAAGATACCTTTGCAATATTCTCGAAGCACTTCCTCAGATGCGGCTGCACAGCGCGAGGATTCCGCGATTGCGAGAGAATCTCTAGGAGCTCGTCATCGCTGAGGAAGAAGAACCTTGGGAATCGGAGACGCTTCAGCTCCATGTACTCCGCCAAGCCGCGGGAGACCACGGCCAGCAAGTGACGAGCCTCCACCAGGCTGTCCAACAACCGGCTGTCTGGGCAGATGATCATAATCTGCAAAGTAAATACTCAAGTCCTTGGTGAATTTCCTTCATTATTGGTGTAGCCTTCGTTTCACAGCGGAAAGAACTTTAAAACCAAAGGCGAGTTCATATGTTGAAGGGACCAAAAAGTTAGTGCTGTAGTTCTTAACTAGGATAATTTGTTATGTCTAAGCTGCTGCAGATGGGTATTTAAAATGTCGGTCCTATGCCAGACCACTCCGCGGTCGTATCGATCTTCCATTCCACCGAACTTGTGAAAGTAAAGGAAAAGCCAGTGCATCTGTGTTCATATACCTATCTAAAAAAGAGTGTAGAACAATTTTTTTATGTATTTAACTTGTAACAAAACTTGCATTGTCGCTCGTCACCGGAGATATAAGTTATTAAATCTCTCGAGTCTGGACCCTAGTCATTTCTCGAGCTACAGTACTACTCTAACACCGGAACACAAATGTTTACTGAAAATTTGCTGCTGAATATCTTACACTCTCGTGGAACGTATTAGTCCACCATACAATTTAATAGACCTTAGGACAAGCCGCTGCAGATGACATGATCCTTCTCCATATCCGCTCCATGGTGCCGTATTTCTTAGCTTCGAGCGGCAGCTGACGAGAGATGTCCTCGGACGTGAAGATTGGCTCCAGGTACATCCATTCCCTAACAAGATAATCGCTTTAAATATCATGACTCGATTGTAATTGCGAGAAAAGCTATAGTTCTACCTCTCAAAGGATGTCGTCGGTCGTCCTAAATATCAGTCTATAACCTTATAATAATTGCTATTATCTTGCTTCATATCAGAATGTGTATGAAGAATTATCATATCAGCAATAAGATCTCCACTGTTGAACATAGGCCTCCCCCAGACACTTCCATCGCGACCGATGTTATGCCGCCTGTATCCAACGGCTCCCCGGCACCTTGACGGGGTCTCCTGTCCAACTAGTGGGAGACCGTCCCACAACGCGTTTTCCAGTCCATTCGAGAACCTTTCTTCCCCGGGTGTCAGTTCTCTGTACTATATGATCAGCCTATTGTCAAACTTACGAACTACCAGAGCTATATCGGTTATTTTAGTTCAACAGATTTCCTCAATCTGGATTATATTACGTGGAGATCCGCGCATAGCCCATTAAAATGAATGAATGGATGGAGATCACGGAGATGTAATAGTGAGTGTATTGATCAAAGTTACTAAACTGCCTAAAAACTTACTTCTGACATTCGATCCATTCGTCGACGACCTTCTGCGTGAGCCGTAGTTTGTCGTCCCACTCTTGAATGCGGAGCTCGAAGGCCGCCTTGAACGGACTGAAGCCAAGCTGCTGGGTGGCCAGCAGGTGCTCGTCCAGCAGTTGGAGCGTCTCGTCAGCTATCTTCATTATGTACGTACCTAGAAATAAAGTATTAGGTACATAGTTTATAACTAAGCTTCACAGTTTACGAGTATATCTTCTTATTATGGACCATTGTAACGGTAACGTTCTATCGTAGCTTCGAAAGTGACGAGCAAATATGTGCTCCTAAACATATATCTTTTAGAAAGGCCTTAGGGGTCGTCCATTAATCACGTGAGGCTCGAAAGGGGGGGGAGGGGTTCCGAAAAAAATCACGAAATATCACCAGGAGGGGGGAGGGGTATAATGAGACATCACGTGTATTTATTTTTCGTTGAATGCACGATTTCGAAACCAAACAGTGGCACGTGGCCTTGACTCACCGTTGCCGGCAACGACTTCCCCTTCAACATTTAATCAGTTAAGTACCTGTATTTAAAGATAATATTCCGAAAATTTCAATATAATCTATATTGAAATTTTTTACAAAAGAATACACGTGATTTTGGATAGGGGGGGGGGGGGGGTAGTTTAAAAACCTCACCACATATCACCAGGAGGGGGGGAGGGGTTAAAAAGTTGCTAAAAAACATCACGTGATTAATGCACGACCCCTTATAGGTACTTACAATGAAAAAATTTACATTTTATCTAAAAGCCGATATCCGCGCTTGTTTTAAGAAGAAAAAACTTCTTCGACTAGTCAAATGGACCATCATTAGCAGCTGAAACTCATCCACTGTTGAAAAAAGGCCGCAGCCAAAATACTTCCACTGTCGAACAAAGGGGAAGGCCTTAGAAGGGAGAGGTTGCTATAATCCCCACGATTCGCAGGCATCTTGGGAATCGCAGTATAGGTGGTACTGTTACCCGTCTTCTTGTTTTCCTCTTGGCCTCGCCCTGCTATGTTAATATGATTGCAGCAAGAGCGTCCTCATTTTTTTATTTAACAAGACAAGCAAGACGTTTAAGTAAACCGTTAGCGACACGCCTGCCTATAAACAGCTACATTGAATTGCCGCTTGTCACCCCAAGCCATGAGATATTAAGCCACTTGTAATTTCGCCAGCTACAGTACCCTTCACACCGGAGTACAACAAATGGGGCGGGCGTACCTTGGATATTGAGCACTGGAACATCTTGCTGATTGACCATATACCTATAGATTAGTAACTAAATTATCCAACACGTTTTAACGTTACCTGTGTTCTTGAATGGAGTCATCTCAAGCGCTTTGTTGGCCCAGTCGGCCTGCATCTTGTCCAGACTGAGCTCGATGAGGTACTCCTTGCTGGCCAGCTCCCCGATCTCGGCGATCAGCTCGCCGTGCGCAGCCACACCTTGCTTCAGGCACATCTGGAACGTCTGCTTCTCATTCATTGTCACTGTTATACCTGGAAAATAATATTCACATTAAAAATAGCTTAATACAGAGGAAACATACTTGTGTATTATCCGTGGGGTTCTATTGGATTACCTATACTACGCGTCCGCCTAAACGCCTGCTAAGCGTGGGGATTAAGCCAACCTTTCCCTTCTAAGGCCTTCCCCTTTGTTCGACAGTGGAAGTATTTTCGCTGATGATGATACTTGTGTATTTGTAGCCGCAGCGGAAAAGCAGCGTGCTTTGCAAACTGGAGGTGGTGGGTTCAAATTTGTGTAGTTGTTCCTTACTGGTTAGTGGGTACGATAATACCTATAGACCGATTATCTGATTTTCTGGAGTGTAAGATGATTCTTTCAATCTTAGCAATGATAGAAGTAATAAAATAGCTAACCAGCTCTCTCCATAAATTCATGCCAATGCCTCTCCTTCATTCCTGGGTTTCTGACTGCCTGAATAATGGGTATCAGCGGCCTGAATTCGTCAATATCGTTCTGAAAGCACCACACAGAATAAGTAAAGAGCTTCCATTATGTATTTGAAAAAAACTCAAGTTGCTTAATGCTACATTCATGTAAATTATTCAGTAAAACCGATTCACCCACTTGTTACTAGCAGTAGCGTACAACGTCTTATCCAATAATGGTAGCTGTGTAAATCATCACTTGTAGATGTAAGAGGATAATGATTATGATGAATATGTTAGTGCTTTTATAGCTGAATCACTTAAAACATTAGGAGGGAAACCAAAGAAGCATCTTATTTTTCATAGTCCTTGAAAATAATTTAGTCCTTCTTACCTTGATAGTAAGAGCGACTTCTTGGACCTTGGGTAGATCAGCAAACGTCCTGACACACTTGACTATGGTTTTGTAATACTCATTTATAAGTGGCTCTATTGCCTCCGCGTCGACATACATCAATGGGTTATCAAACCACACTTCGCGTGCCTTCAGGAAATCTGTAACATAAACCGATTAGTTATATCGTACTATCTAACCCCTCTTCTTTTCTTGTCAACATGAGAAATATCGTGTTGTAGGTACAGGTGGTCTATTATCAAGAGTACACCCGGCGAAAATGCAGTATGTTGCTTTTTGAGTATTATTCTGACCCCCCCTTAAATTGCCTAAGTAAATCTTAGTCTTAAGCACGTGATCAAGTAAGGCGATCATAGCCAATAAATAAGACACACACTAATCAGAATCACTGTTCAGCAAACGATCAGTCATATCAGTATTGACATCTAGACAACAGTCCTCTGACTTGGTTAATCCTAGTCAGAGGCCTAATGGCAGCTTGAACTTAAGACACCAGATTTGCCAATAACCAAACGCCATAAAAAAAGTCAGAAACGCCAGCTTACAATCAGATCAGCCAGACTACAGTAGGTATGTTCCCCACCGTACAAAAGAATGCGGCCAAATTACGTCACCTTCAAGAAGCATTGCGTTCCTGCGTAGATTATGGCCTGTGATCGTTTACTATTTCACCCATATGGTTCAAAGCTTACCAGAAGCGGTGACCCACAGGTTCCTATACGGCTCAAACTCCTTAACGAGCCGGTTCAGGTCTGTGAACGTCACCACCGGCTGGCCGAACAGTTTCTGACGCTGATTCAGGATACGGCCCCAGTCCTGGGCGTCCTTCATGCCTTTCCACGCTTTTTTAATGTCGTTCGCGATCTCGTGCACCTGTTAAAAGCAGCAACAGTAAAGAGATATTCTATTTAAACATAACTTCAAGCGTTTTCCCTGAACGACATATACACCTTTCGTTAGATATTATCATTATCATCATTATCAGCAGCCGGAAGAAGTCTACTGCTGAACAAAGGCCTCCCCTTTAGAAGGGAGAGGTTGCCATAATCCCCGCGCTTGGCAGGCGTCTTGGGTTTCGCAGTATAGGTGATAGGTAACCAATAGAAAGACGCTGCTGCCCGTCTTCTTGTATTTCCTCAGTCGCCTCTTACGGACACCCAACGGGAGGATATGGGAGAGTGCTATTCTTAGCCGGACACCCAAAGGGTAGCTATGGGTCCCATATAATTACGGCGGCGACTCCGACGACGGCAGCGGGGTTGCGACCCCATCCCCTTGAGTGACTGAGGGGTACCTGATGCAGATCTCACCCGAGAGTTAAGGACCACCTCTCATGTGCCAATTCGACAGCCGATTTATGTCTGTAACGAGCAGCAGTGCAATGCAAAAATATCGGCATTTCATTAAGCTGATTTAAAAAAAGGCAATTTCTGTTAAAAAGTAATCATAGGACTTAGTTGGGAATGGCTACTATAAATATGTAATTTCAATAATTTCGTCTAGACAAGACATTTCTTTAATTTGCTGGATTAAAATCCACGAGTTCAAGCTCGTGACATGCTACCAGGGTTGGGCAGTATTTAAATTACTTGTATTTGAAATACGTAATTGAAATACAAATACGTATTTGGTATTTGTATTTCAATTACTTCCTTCAAATGTAATTTGTAATTCGTATTTCAAATACCTGACCCCGAGGTATTTTGTAATTAGTATTTCAAATACTTGAGGATTCAAAATACATTTTTACATTAAAATACATTTAACCCTTTGATTATAATTATACGTATAGATATCTACTCGTCTTGTAAAGTGCCGTTACAGAGCGTCGCGGCCTCATATTCGTGTTTGCGTGCAGGCTAGCTATGGGCGATTATTACTAAAACTTATCGAATCAGTCGATTGTTCAGTTTAGTCGATAAAAGTCGATTACAATCGACTGTAGTCGATTGTTATCGACTAACGGCGTGCGGAGGCTGACAATGACTAACACGACTACCCGTGTCAACTTTAATTACTATTTTGTAGCGCAGCGCACCTCGTACGTACTAATTCAGTAATTACAAAAAATGGTGCGGCGGGCGTGTGCTGCGCTACTATTCAATAGTTATAAAAGTCTGTGCGCTACTACTTATGTAATAAAGTAATACAACAATCGACCCTCCCGCAAGCACCGCCCCGCAGATTGCTCTGTGCGTGCGCGTCGCATAACAATGGACGAAGTACTAATTCAGTAGTTCGTCGATTGTTATTCGAATAATCATGGCGAGGAACTACTAAATCAACAATCGAATGCGCAATAGCAGAATTTTCGATTCAGTCGATTACTTTTTTTGCAACAATCGCCCATCGCTAGTGCAGGCCTCGTTGTACACTCGCGTCATCTGTGGTTGTGCGCGTGTTTGGGGATCTCCAGTTATAAATATGTTTCACAAAAAATAGGAATATAGGCTGGATGGATTCCTAGTGTCATTCGAGACTTGGTCTTATTATGACTTATGGTGTTATTGCGTGATATTGCGTGTCATTGCGTGTGATTGCGTGTTATTGCGTGTCGTTGCGTGTCATTGCGTGTTGTTGCGTGTCATTGCGTCTTTTTGGGTCTTATTGCGTCGCATTGCGTGTCATTGAATCTTATTGCGTCTTACCGCATCATACCGCATTTACTGCTTATTACCGCGTCTTAACGCGTCTTTCCGCATCTTACCACGTCTTACCGCGTATTACCGCGTCTTATTGCAACTTATTGCATCATAATACATCTTATTGTATTTTATTGTATCATCAGTATATAGGTAGATTGCGAAAAATAATATGCAAAAACGTGGGTCGGTATTTCGTGTCGTTTTTCATTGTTACACATTTTTATCCCCTAGACCCTCAGCCGCCTAAAAAATCATAGGCAGGCCTGTCGCTTACCATCAAGCGAACGTCTTACTTGCCTCGTCACCAGAATGAAAAAAATACTTCTATTTACCACTATAAAAAAAAAATCTAAAAAAATACAATTAAAATAAATTATTATTTTTATTGATTTTTTTAATGTGTTGGCCACTGTTTATGTTTAATTAATTTTATTTCAGCTAAAAGAAAAATTACGCCAGACTTAAGATATATTCCCCCATTATTACCTAGCAACACCAGTCTAGTCGGACAATGTACAAATTATCGTAAAAAACAATCGCGTTTTTATAATAAATAATCCTTCACAAAATCTTAAGACTTATCAATGGAAAATTAAGTTAGGATCTTTATTAATTTTACTTAATTAACATTTTCACGATCTGATTACACAATTCGGCATTATGATTTTTTTTTGCGAGCACAAACCATCGGTACAGTTCAAGTGACACTAAACAACCAAGACTACCAATTTTATGTTTTGGTCGCCACTTCGCTGTCAAGTGTTTGAATATCGAACGTGCTATCTATACGTATATATAATCAAAGATTTAACCTTCATTTAGCGATCGTGGGTGTGAGTGCGAAGCAATGGTGTAATGATGGTAAAGCAGCTATTAGAGTTGGCAACACTGCACTGTTATTGAAATGAAACTAATTTTACGGATTATATCGCGGTTTATTCTTGATTTTAATTACCCGACGTTTCGAATACTTAACAGCATTCATGGTTAAAATCAAGAATAAACCGCGATATAATCCGTAAAATTAGTTTCATTTCAATGTGTAGTATTCGCGTAAATATCAGAAATCATTACTGCACTGTTATGTATACCAAGAAGCATAAGTATATTGTGCGCTATGACTGTACGTCAAAATTGGCCAACAAAACTCAAAAAATGTATGTATCCAAATATAAGAAGTTTGTTCATACAATTTAACACAAGTTTGTGCTCTCTCATCAGGACCTGTAGAAAGATTGTTTTCTTTAGCAGGTTTCACTCTTCAACAAGAGGCTGTTTGTCTGACAGTACATTTAAAAAAAAAGTGCGTGCGTGGAGTCCTTCCGCGCGAAAGAAGTGAAACTTCACTCTCGCTCTGTACTATACGACACTGTACGACACCGTACCACACCGTACCGACGTCAGTCAGTCAGTCTATCAGTCAGTCTACCAGTCAGTCTACCAGTCAGTCTATCAGTCAGTCTTTCAGTCAGTCTATCAGTCAGTCTATCAGTCAGTCTATCAGTCAGTCTATCAGTCAGTCTATCAGTCAGTCTATCAGTCAGTCTATCCGTCAGTCTATCAGTCAGTCAGTCTATCAGTCCGTCTATCAGCCAGTCTATCCACGAAGATATAGGGTCAAAGTGGAGCCCAAACTCCAAATAGTTGATTGAGGCATACGCTATCCCTTACATTGAGGCCGGTTCTCTCTTTCTAAGTGGTCCAATGTGTGGTCCATGTAATAATTTAAATTACCCGAGAAATGGATACCCTAATATAGAAATGCTCTACTTCAACATCAAAAGATTGTTTTCCACCCGAAAACATAAAATACGATGACAATCATGTCTAATAATGTTTTTTTTTGGTATTGTTCTGCGAGTACGATTAGAATAATGCTCTATTGTGTTTTCGCCAATTGTACTCAAATGCAATTTTAAATACCGATTTTAAGGGTTCGTATTTTGTGGCAACACTGGCACTTATTGTCAGCATGAAACTGTCTGTCATTTAAATCGATCCAACATTTAAATACCATAATTTCAAGATAAAGTGAATTAAACTAATAAGAATGGTGATAAAATGTGTAGTACTTAGTTGCAAAAATATGTTGTACCCCTTAGATGATACCGAATATTATATATATTATAATATATTTATAGGATAGGCATATAAAATTCGTTCCTGCGCCTGACCTCTCCCCGGTCGTGTTGATCTTTCGTATCACTAAATTGTGAGAGGTAAAAGGAAGAAAGAGTGCACTTGTGGCTACGCAAGCATTTGTGCACTGGCTGATGGCTGATCTTGCGAAAGATTGGCCGCTGTGGTCGTATCGGCGAGAGTACCTATATCATTCTATAAATATACATATAATCACGCCTCTTTCCCGTAGGGGTAGGCAGAGACCACTTCTTTCCACTTGCTACGATCCTTACATACTTGTTTCGCTTCGTCCACTTTCATTATTCCCTTCATACATGCTCTTCGATTTAGGGTACTCTTGACCTGGCCTTTTTTCAAGACGTCCCTGATTTGGTCTTGAAACGTCCGCCTAAGTCTACCCCTTCCAACACTTTCATTCACACCCGCCTTATACACTATTTTCGTCAATCGTTCCTCATTCATTCTCTCGACATGACCAAACCATCTCAGCATACCTCAATTTTTGTCACAACATCTTCTTTCATACCACAACGTTTCCTTATGTCACTATTTATTAACCTGTCACTATATCTGTCACTATACATACTGTTTTATTTACCCGTGGTCAATATTAATACATTTTTTTATATTCTTGTAGATTTCCTAAAGATATTGAGCGAAGGAATATTATGACTATCCATTCGAAAAGAAATTTTATGAAGCTGCAATGATCTGCAGTTGGTCCAATGGAAACCTAAATTTACTGCAAATGCTTTTTCTATCGTCTAATGTGTGGGTTACAAGCTGTTTTAGTTGTTTGCATATAATGGAAAATGCTATTCAATATCTTGTGATTAATTGGAGATCGTTAAACGTACTGAATAAATGATCTTGTAATACAATTTCTTTTTATCATAACTTCATATGCTTTTATTTTCACAACCATTAACTTATTATTTATTTATTACTTGATTGTCTGTAAAGTAAGATGCTCCATGCGTCAGATAGATATGTAAAATGTAGGTCCTGCGCCTGGTCTCTCAACGGTCGTGTCGGTTTTTCGTCCCGTCGTATTTTGAGAGGTAAACGGAAGCAACTAGACATATTTAATCGGTTTAAACTTAAAGCTTAAACAAACCAAGTAAGTCGTATGCGACTAAATTAAGATGATGTCCTGATTTTTCATGAAACATCAAGGTTACCCTCTTAGAACGAGAGATCCGACCTCCATGAAAGGGATAGCGTTGACCTCAGGCATGTATTTGGGAGTGTTGCCTCCACTTTGACCCTATATCTTCGTGAGTCTATCAGGCAGTCTATCAGTCAGTCTATCAGTCAGTCTATCCGTCAGTCTATCAGTCAGTCTATCAGTCAGTCTATCAGTCAGTCTATCCGTCAGTCTATCAGTTAGTCTATCAGTCAGTCAGTCAGTCTATCAGTCAGTCTATCAGCCAGTCTATCAGTCAGTCTATCAGTCAGTCTACCAGTCAGTCTATCAGTCATTCAGTCAGACACTGAACGACACTGAATGACAGCGTCACTTGAGCGCTTTCATAACCTTAACAAATTTAACGCTTATCGTTTAACGCGCTACGTGATAACATTTTTGGAAGTCGCATAAGAAGTTTCACTTAAAAAAAAAATAAAAAAAAAAACAACAAGAATAGAAGATAAAAAAATAATAATTAAAAACAGTCACAGTCATGTGATCGGATGGTTCCACGTAAATAATAATCTTACGTTCCGGACGTTTTTTCCCGGTTAGGGTGGGTACCCCTCCGCTCCATTGAGTACGGCGGCGACTCCGAGGAGGACGGCGGCGGGGTTGCGACCCCCGTCCCCGTGAGCACCGTGACTGGTTCCCGGGGGGCTACAATGCGCCCCCCGGCGGCGGGCTCAAAGGCAAGGCACTGAGGGGCCCCTGGTGCAGATCCCACCGGAGAGCCCTGGGGTCCCCCCTCTCATGTGCCGATGCGACAGCCGCGGGGGTTTTAGTGGGTAAGAATCCCACATACCCCGGTCGAGCCCCACAGCTCCCGGGGATCTTTCGAAGATTTCCCCCGCGTCAAAAAAAAAAAAAAAAAGTGTACCCCTCCGCATCGTCCCATAAGGAACTTCGTTCCAAAAATCTAGTGTTCATGAAAGGAAACTCTGGTTTGGAGATAGCATGATGCGCTAACCCCTCTGCCAAATTTTGTTCATATGTTCAGGTCATTCTTTATTTGCGTGCGTATCTTTTTGAATGTGTTGCGAGTTTATTATAGTGTGGGTATGCGTGAAATTGTATCTGTGTGTGTTTACTTCGCCTCCCGCACCCCGCAAAAGTGCCACGAAAAATTTGTTCGGCGAATCAACGCGATACTAGCTCGGTTTTACTGAATACTGAATCTTGTTTTCCTCTACTTTTCTGTTTTCCTCTGCTAGTGTAGAGTATTTTGTAATTTGTATTTTGTATTTCAATTAAAAATAGCTAGAATACTGTATTTTGTATTTTATATTTTAAATACCTTACTTGAAGATATTTTGTATTTCGTATTTTAATTACATGCGATAAAGTATTTTGTAATTTGTATTTCAATTAAAGCAAAGCATGTATTTTGCCCAGCCCTGCATGCTACCATGTATAGTACGCGTCAGGTCTACATGGCCATCGGGGTATGAGTTGAGACGCGGGGGAGGGGGCACCACATATACCAGCACATCGCCCGCGCCGTCTCACGCGAACAATATGCGGGGGTGCGGGGTGTTACCTCCCCGATTGCCATGTCGACCTGTCGCATACTGTAGAAGTCATACCTAGCTAAAGCCTTGTGCAAGTTGTACCCGGGGCTAATATGACAAAAAAGACAAGCCCGCTGAGTTTCTTGCCGGATCTTCTCAGTAGCTGCCGCGTTTCAATCCGGTGGTAGTTTGTAAAAAAATATTTTTGGGAATGCCTCCGCGGGGCCTAAAGATATTTTGACTTTGCCCTTATACCTACTTTATCGAAATTATTGTACCTTGGGGAAGTCGTACCTTATTAAAGTCGTTCTGTAACGTAAGCTGCATACACTGTGCAGTGAACATGTCAATCTTGTCGAACAATGTCTGCTCGTCTAGCTGATGCAGCTTCCAGAACTTCTCCTGCTCTTCTTCCAAAAATTCAGTCGTAGCATCCATCTGGTAAAGCATAGTTATCTTTTGGTTGCGTTCTTCTTCAGCAGGGTTTATCATATTATATTGTATTTGATTTATGAAGGTATTACGATTTTAAATACGAAAGTGTTTGTTTAAAGGTAGTGTATAAACCTGTGTTGTTATAGTCTGTGGCCAGCCTATAGCTTCCCAAAGAGCTTTGAAGTCCTCATTCTCCAGCGGGGTGAAGAACGCGTCCAGAACTTCATAATCCTATATAACATAATTCAAATTATTGAAACAAGTATAAAAAAATCTGATTGCCAATCGGAGTTCAAGATCCCTCCCTCCTTCTTTTATGGGCCTACCACTTAGGTATAGAGCATACCATCATTTCCCGCGGGAACCAACAACTTTGTATTATTTCTTTACAGTCAAGGATAAAGCAGGCCGATCACTTTTCGGTCAAAATTCGGTCTTGCGCCTGACCTCTCCCGGTCTTGTTAGTCTAACGTCCCATTGGATTGTGAATGTAAAGGGAGAGAGAGTGCACCTAGATCTATGCTACGCTACGTCTAGTTCCCGCGTAATCTTGCGGAAGATTGGCCACTGTGGTAGCATCGGCCAGGAGGAAAATATTTTATTATTATAGCATACCGTATGAACTTTCTTCATGATGTCATCCTGAGTCTTTAGCGCAAATGGTATCGACTCCATCCACTCTCTGATCTCGAACACGTGCTCAATGGTGTTCGGCTTCTCGCCAAGTTTGCGCATGATGCTCTTATACGCTTGTATGACGTCATCAACTACAATGCGCACCTCCTCAGCCCACATGGCGAGCAGTGATTTTATTATGTCTGACCGTTTCGTTACTAGTAGTTGCTGAAAGGTATAAACTCTTAAAAACTAATTGCTTCCATTCGTTTGAATGATTCTAAGTGACGTTGAATGCTAGGAGTCGAAAGCACTACGTGCTCAAGGTATCATTGTGCCATTATGCAAAAAGGACAAACGAGCCGATAGCATAATGACGTCTCATAGAGTACTGGACAGGCAGCCTTACTTACTCCAAGAACAGTTTTGGTTGCTTCTGTAAGATGAATGCACTTCCCAATCGAGATTACCAAACTATAAGCAGGCGTCATTCTGTGCCCAATGTCTTTGAATACATTTGTGAGTTCCGCTCAAATTGGGAAAGTGATACGTTCTGGTAACCTAAGGCTACCATACAGCGTATTCTCAAAATTACAATGATATAGTTCTCAAATAGGCATAGGCATCTAGTGCATCTAAAAAGAAAGACTCCAGTAGGCGTAAGTGCGCCAACCCAATAGCAATTATAGGCGGTGAAAGCGCTGACAGTCTGTAGTGCAAACTTTGTTAAGCTCAGCAGAAGAGCTCACAGTAATCGGTGTTCCGAGACTTATTGATGTTTTCGATGCTATCGGTGCTCGAGTGGCCCGTAAACAATCTGTTCCCAGCTCGACTAGTACCGGTAGGCGCTGGCGGATCGGACGCCGCCTGTATCAGTCAAACCTGACCGTACTTTAAATTCGATCCTGTTTAATGTACGTAGAATGATAGAGTACCTTCAAAGAATCAACGTTAATAGCGAACGGCCCAATGTTAATATACTGTGGGAGACGCCATATTAACTCTTGTTTAGCGTCGTAGTGCATCTGCAGCTCTTCTTTGGTCTCTGAAGCTGAATGCTTTTCTTCGCGGAAGTTCCTATCAAAAACAGTATTTATAGTAACTACAAATATTAGGGTTTAGGCCAGCATTTGGATGTTACGAACTCTTTTCTTTTGATTCTAAACATTTTGGACAATGTCCTCAAGCGAGATGGAGTGACAATGTCCGTAAAGTGATAGGCAAAAATTTGCTAAGGATCGAAGTCAGTGGCGTGCAATTGGAGAGGTTTATGTCCAATAGTGGACGAAGTTGATTTCGAAAATGTTCCTTTTTCGCTTAGGTACGATATAAGCAGGGCTGGGCAAAATACATGCTTTGCTTTAATTGAAATACAAATTACAAAATACTTTATCGCATGTAATTAAAATACGAAATACAAAATATCTTCAAGTAAGGTATTTAAAATATAAAATACAAAATACAGTATTCTAGCTATTTTTAATTGAAATACAAAATACAAATTACAAAATACTCTACACTAGCAGAGGAAAACAGAAAAGTAGAGGAAAACAAGATTCAGTATTCAGTAAAACCGAGCTAGTATCGCGTTGATTCGCCGAACAAATTTTTCGTGGCACTTTTGCGGGGTGCGGGAGGCGAAGTAAACACACACAGATACAATTTCACGCATACCCACACTATAATAAACTCGCAACACATTCAAAAAGATACGCACGCAAATAAAGAATGACCTGAACATATGAACAAAATTTGGCAGAGGGGTTAGCGCATCATGCTATCTCCAAACCAGAGTTTCCTTTCATGAACACTAGATTTTTGGAACGAAGTTCCTTATGGGACGATGCGGAGGGGTACACTTTTTTTTTTTTTTTTGACGCGGGGGAAATCTTCGAAAGATCCCCGGGAGCTGTGGGGCTCGACCGGGGTATGTGGGATTCTTACCCACTAAAACCCCCGCGGCTGTCGCATCGGCACATGAGAGGGGGGACCCCAGGGCTCTCCGGTGGGATCTGCACCAGGGGCCCCTCAGTGCCTTGCCTTTGAGCCCGCCGCCGGGGGGCGCATTGTAGCCCCCCGGGAACCAGTCACGGTGCTCACGGGGACGGGGGTCGCAACCCCGCCGCCGTCCTCCTCGGAGTCGCCGCCGTACTCAATGGAGCGGAGGGGTACCCACCCTAACCGGGAAAAAACGTCCGGAACGTAAGATTATTATTTACGTGGAACCATCCGATCACATGACTGTGACTGTTTTTAATTATTATTTTTTTATCTTCTATTCTTGTTGTTTTTTTTTTTATTTTTTTTTTAAGTGAAACTTCTTATGCGACTTCCAAAAATGTTATCACGTAGCGCGTTAAACGATAAGCGTTAAATTTGTTAAGGTTATGAAAGCGCTCAAGTGACGCTGTCATTCAGTGTCGTTCAGTGTCTGACTGAATGACTGATAGACTGACTGGTAGACTGACTGATTGACTGATAGACTGGCTGATAGACTGACTGATAGACTGACTGACTGACTGACTGATAGACTAACTGATAGACTGACGGATAGACTGACTGATAGACTGACTGATAGACTGACTGATTGACTGACGGATAGACTGACTGATAGACTGACTGATAGACTGCCTGACAGACTGGCTGATAGACGGACTGATAGACTGACTGACTGATAGACTGACGGATAGACTGACTGATAGACTGACTGATAGACTGACTGATAGACTGACTGATAGACTGACTGATAGACTGACTGATAGACTGACTGATAGACTGACTGAAAGACTGACTGATAGACTGACTGGTAGACTGACTGGTAGACTGACTGATAGACTGACTGACTGACGTCGGTACGGTGTGGTACGGTGTCGTACAGTGTCGTATAGTACAGAGCGAGAGTGAAGTTTCACTTCTTTCGCGCGGAAGGACTCCACGCACGCACTTTTTTTTTAAATGTACTGTCAGACAAACAGCCTCTTGTTGAAGAGTGAAACCTGCTAAAGAAAACAATCTTTCTACAGGTCCTGATGAGAGAGCACAAACTTGTGTTAAATTGTATGAACAAACTTCTTATATTTGGATACATACATTTTTTGAGTTTTGTTGGCCAATTTTGACGTACAGTCATAGCGCACAATATACTTATGCTTCTTGGTATACATAACAGTGCAGTAATGATTTCTGATATTTACGCGAATACTACACATTGAAATGAAACTAATTTTACGGATTATATCGCGGTTTATTCTTGATTTTAACCATGAATGCTGTTAAGTATTCGAAACGTCGGGTAATTAAAATCAAGAATAAACCGCGATATAATCCGTAAAATTAGTTTCATTTCAATAACAGTGCAGTGTTGCCAACTCTAATAGCTGCTTTACCATCATTACACCATTGCTTCGCACTCACACCCACGATCGCTAAATGAAGGTTAAATCTTTGATTATATATACGTATAGATAGCACGTTCGATATTCAAACACTTGACAGCGAAGTGGCGACCAAAACATAAAATTGGTAGTCTTGGTTGTTTAGTGTCACTTGAACTGTACCGATGGTTTGTGCTCGCAAAAAAAAATCATAATGCCGAATTGTGTAATCAGATCGTGAAAATGTTAATTAAGTAAAATTAATAAAGATCCTAACTTAATTTTCCATTGATAAGTCTTAAGATTTTGTGAAGGATTATTTATTATAAAAACGCGATTGTTTTTTACGATAATTTGTACATTGTCCGACTAGACTGGTGTTGCTAGGTAATAATGGGGGAATATATCTTAAGTCTGGCGTAATTTTTCTTTTAGCTGAAATAAAATTAATTAAACATAAACAGTGGCCAACACATTAAAAAAATCAATAAAAATAATAATTTATTTTAATTGTATTTTTTTAGATTTTTTTTTTATAGTGGTAAATAGAAGTATTTTTTTCATTCTGGTGACGAGGCAAGTAAGACGTTCGCTTGATGGTAAGCGACAGGCCTGCCTATGATTTTTTAGGCGGCTGAGGGTCTAGGGGATAAAAATGTGTAACAATGAAAAACGACACGAAATACCGACCCACGTTTTTGCATATTATTTTTCGCAATCTACCTATATACTGATGATACAATAAAATACAATAAGATGTATTATGATGCAATAAGTTGCAATAAGACGCGGTAATACGCGGTAAGACGTGGTAAGATGCGGAAAGACGCGTTAAGACGCGGTAATAAGCAGTAAATGCGGTATGATGCGGTAAGACGCAATAAGATTCAATGACACGCAATGCGACGCAATAAGACCCAAAAAGACGCAATGACACGCAACAACACGCAATGACACGCAACGACACGCAATAACACGCAATCACACGCAATGACACGCAATATCACGCAATAACACCATAAGTCATAATAAGACCAAGTCTCGAATGACACTAGGAATCCATCCAGCCTATATTCCTATTTTTTGTGAAACATATTTATAACTGGAGATCCCCAAACACGCGCACAACCACAGATGACGCGAGTGTACAACGAGGCCTGCACTAGCGATGGGCGATTGTTGCAAAAAAAGTAATCGACTGAATCGAAAATTCTGCTATTGCGCATTCGATTGTTGATTTAGTAGTTCCTCGCCATGATTATTCGAATAACAATCGACGAACTACTGAATTAGTACTTCGTCCATTGTTATGCGACGCGCACGCACAGAGCAATCTGCGGGGCGGTGCTTGCGGGAGGGTCGATTGTTGTATTACTTTATTACATAAGTAGTAGCGCACAGACTTTTATAACTATTGAATAGTAGCGCAGCACACGCCCGCCGCACCATTTTTTGTAATTACTGAATTAGTACGTACGAGGTGCGCTGCGCTACAAAATAGTAATTAAAGTTGACACGGGTAGTCGTGTTAGTCATTGTCAGCCTCCGCACGCCGTTAGTCGATAACAATCGACTACAGTCGATTGTAATCGACTTTTATCGACTAAACTGAACAATCGACTGATTCGATAAGTTTTAGTAATAATCGCCCATAGCTAGCCTGCACGCAAACACGAATATGAGGCCGCGACGCTCTGTAACGGCACTTTACAAGACGAGTAGATATCTATACGTATAATTATAATCAAAGGGTTAAATGTATTTTAATGTAAAAATGTATTTTGAATCCTCAAGTATTTGAAATACTAATTACAAAATACCTCGGGGTCAGGTATTTGAAATACGAATTACAAATTACATTTAAAGGAAGTAATTGAAATACAAATACCAAATACGTATTTGTATTTCAATTACGTATTTCAAATACAAGTAATTTAAATACTGCCCAACCCTGGATATAAGTCGACTTAGATACACGACGCAAAATACGCGCTTTGACGTGGAGTTGCGGAAACCAGCCCGTTTTACCTATACCTATACCTAAGTCGACTTAGATACATGTGAGTGCTAATTTTTTTTTTCATCTAGATATGATTCTCTTTATAGTTATAATTTAAAATAAGTTAGTTATAGCTTCATACTCTATTGCGTATTTAAGAAGCAATACTATTGATTAATATTTCTTTAACTGTGTGTACTAAAAATGCGCAATTTTTCTGAATCAAAGGCGGAATTTTTCTGAATGATACATATAGCAAGACTTACTCCACGTATTCCTCAATGTTCAAAACGTAAATTTCTTTGTAGCATGCGTACTGTCTCATGTAAGCTTTGAGGGGTATTATGGATTTCCTATAAGCCTTAAGCAGCCGTTCCCTGTAGTCTACCGCGTTAGGTTCCATCAAGCCTAGCAAGATTAAAATACCGTTATTTTGTGCAAAGAAATTCGCGAATTATTCAATGTGATACAATTTTAAGATTTTGTGTATTTAATAACTGGAATGATGGTGTATGTTATTCATAGATAAAAATGATAAATTAATGTGCTATTCTTAAACTTTCTTGCAATTAAAAAAAATCTTTAAAATAATTTCAGAAAATCTTAGACAAACAACTCCTTCTTCAATTCGGTTAAAATGCTTACCAATGGACGTTAGAAACAGTTCTTTATCGAAGACCAGACCAGTCATTATCATGGGATGCACTTGAGGGATGAAGTGACATCTGTACAGCATCTCCCGGAATAAACGTTGGATCACAATCTGAAATTAGATCAAAGTTAAAAAAGTTAATTCTAAATATCATAAATACATCGAGACCAATGTTAAAAATAAATAATCAAGACTTGTGACGACTCCACATGCGTAGACTGTCGTAGACAGATGGGCAGTAGTAGGTAAAGATGACGTCATATCACATGTGGTATAAAGTTGTATCAAGTACCACAAAAATGCAAGAGATGGCGCCACCCATTCCTGAATCACGCTAGTATCCCCTTCCCCTTCTCTCCAATATGGTTGAGGGGAGTGATGGCTGCTGCACGAGTCAACTCTTGCGCGGGTGCTGCTTGGAGGGACTGGTCCGACTACTATCCCTTTGGCTTTTTAGTTTGTTGTACTTTCGTCGTATTTTATTATTTTTTTCTGTCTTATTTGAAAAAAGTGAAAAAATAACAAGCCCGCTGAGTTTCTTGCCGGATCTTCTTAGTTGACGCCGCGTTGTGATCCGAAGGTAGCTTTTTTTTTTAAAAAAAACATGACTTTTCAAAAGTGCTAGCCTATTTGAAATAAACTATTTTTAACCGACTTCAAAAAAGGAGGTTCTGTATTCGACGCGTATGTATGTAATATTAATAAAAATGCGTAATATTCATATATGTTAGTCTATGTGGGCTTCTAAACGAATTTACCAAATTTCACGAGTGTATGTATGTATGTATGTAGGTTTGTCCACGGATTTCTCAGAAACTACAAGTCCGATTTCGAAAATTCTTTTTGCAATAGTTAGAGTATCTTTCAACTTAGAGTAGAGTATAAATTTCATCAAAATCGGTCCAGTAGTTTAAGAGATATAAACTTTTTATGTTTTCAGTAAGTTACTGTAATGTAGACGTTCGAGTTGCGTGATAGTGCTGATACCTATCTTGGTAAAATAAGTCACTAAAAAGTGTTAAATAAACTATTAAAAAAAAATTAATACCGACTTCAAAGTAAATTATCTAAAAAGCATAAAATAACGAAAATATTATTGAAGTTGGTGCAGAATATACACAGCAGGTACGCTAACACCAACTTCAATAATATTTTCGTTATTTTATGCTTTTTAGATAATTTACTTTGAAGTCGGTTTTTATTTTTTTTAAAATAGTTTTTGAGTTTGAGTTTTGAGTTAAAGTTTGAGCAAAGTCCTCTGACCGAACTCGGTGTGATGCTCGGCCAGGACCGACACAAAATATGCCGAAGCTTCCAAGATGTTCTATAAATAGTAAATTCAGCGTTAAAATATTAGCGTGATTTAGGAATGAGTGGCGCCATCTCTTGCGTTTATATGGTACTTGCTTCATCACTAAACAATGTGGTTACTAAAGTGCATAAGTATGTCTAGGTTTGTGGAGTCGCCACAGATTTGCTAGTCTATATAGGAAATGCATAGGATAACCGATGGGGAAGAAAAGTTTTCGAGTGGCGATCACGAACCGGAAGACGCAGCGTAGGCAGGCCTCCCACTAGGTGGACAGGCGACATTGTGCGCATCGTAGGTAACCGGTGGATGCAAATAGGCAACTGTCGTTCATTGTGGCGTTCTAAAGGGGAGGCCTGCCTACGCTATCTTCAGCAGTGGATGTCTTCTGGCTGGTGATGATAGGAAATGCTCAATATTACGTGCAGATATATCGCAATCCTCTTGATCTAAGTATTATCTGTAGCAGCAAGTAGGTACTTTCAAAAAGTACTTACCTCAAATTGCGCCGGATCCGTGGTATAGTACGGACCATCCTCAGACATCATTAGGTGGAAGTAGAACAACGTAGGTGTCGGAGATCTGAACGGGGAATTGATCAGGTCCTCCGGATCCCATTCGAAGCTCTCGTCACACCAGTACGTGCACAGACATGGCGTTTCACACATATTCACAAACATCGCCATAGATTGTTCTATGCAGAAGCGAAGTGCGTACTGTGGAATAAGGAAGAGGAAACTACATTAAAAACAGCCCCGCATCCACGATTTTTTCTAACCGGGGCAGAAACTTGATAGTGGCGCCCCTCTCTCCAGCGTTTGAGAAAATACTAAAAAAAAACCCAAATCACAAATCGGCATCACGAGTCCAGGTGTAGGCATGTGTGCCGCCTTTTTCTTCCACGTCGAAGGTGAGCCAACCAGGCTTCCGTATGTTAAGCGGTTTATAGAACAAGTTTTTTATTTTTAATCATATTATATTATGATTTTGTCGCCCCCTGAAACAACCGCCCGGGGTCGGTGCCCCGGTTTCCCCCCTAGATCCGTGGTTGATTACAACAATAACTACTCATTTCTAGTTCTCTCTTTTGCTAGAGTTTGAGCGCCATCATACTAGTTGTGCTATTCTCTAAGCAACACAACCTTGAACTCGACGCTGCGGCAGTGGCAAAGTTGCGTATTCGTAACTAACTTTGCTTACGCAGCACTAGCGCCACGAGAATTTACGGTTTTCGGTGGAACTGCTAAGGTCGAATAGTTTGATAGTCAGCTTCCACAGACTTTGATTCCTTCCTCAACACAGGTATCCTTAGTCATTGCAGGAATACAAACGGTTCGTGCCAGTTGAGTTGCTTCGCTTTAGAGCGAGTGTTCCCACTGTATCCAACCTCCTAAAATTTCACTTTAATAATGTAAGGATTTAATTTTTAGTCATCTATTAATATAACGTTATCTCACCTGCATCCGAAATCTTACTAATTGCATGAATCTGCTCAGCTTACTAACACCGTAGAATTCCCATTTTTTCTCATATATGTTGAACCACCTTAAATAATAATCAGAATATTAAATATAGTCTTTAGTGATACCAAAAAATTTTTACTCCCACAAGACGAGTCATTTATTAAATTGCACCCAGCCGTTCAGGCTGCATTCCATGTCAAACAAATAAAAGTATACAAAAAATAAAACCCTAAAACATATTGGGTCAGTTAAGTAAAAAAAATAGGTATACCCTTTTCCGACGTCTCGAAAGGACATTCTGATTGCGTGTGCGGTGTTATTCAGCCAAGTGATGTTCAAATATTTCAACATCTGAAAAAGCGATAGAACCATTTCTGTTATTTTAAGTTATACTCGCAAACAAACAGGGGAATATTGGGAATTGCTACGCATCCACGCAAAACATTATCAAAAGGGATCATCATATAGCAGTATTATTTTTGCCATCAACGACTAAGTGGCTTTTGCTTCAAACATAAAAAAAAATAGTAACGGACAGATTTTATACGCATTTGTTTTAAGAGCATCTATCATTAATAGTTTTATTTAGTCCAAAACGCTGAGAGTAGTTTCTAAGTAACGGCAAAAGTTTCACATCTATTACTTAAAATAAAACTGTAACAGGTCCAATTCTGTACATTGAAGATATTTTGAAAATTATGTTTGTAGGGTATTGTATAACCGATACTAAAGCCAAAAATGTCTTTTTTTTTGTCTGTCTGTCTGTTTGTCTGTCTGTCTGTCTGTATCTCGGCTGAGCATCACGCCGAAAGTACTAGATGGATTGAAACGAAACTTGGCATGATTTGAGTTAATACTCCGAGGTAGGACATAGGATACTTTTTATCCCGACATTCGGCACGGTTCCCTTGGGAGAGGGGATTAAAATCAAAATGTGTACTTGGTTATACGCTTGCTCCGATTTTAACAATTTTTCATTATAATTATTATAAATATTTGTAACGGAACACTCATAGACAGTTGTTAACAATGTTTGGAAATCGATCAGGTTAAGCAACGTTAGGTAAGGTCATTAAATAGATGGGTGATCGTTTAACGCCATTTGAACTAAACGTCTCCGTGCTTCGGAGGGTAAGTACAAAGTGGGTATTCTATGCGAATGAAGGTATATTATTGAAAGTTTAGTTAACGTAAACACAGCGCGGGCGGAGCTGCGTGGGTCAGCTAGTACATAATAAGATTAGGGTTTTTTACAACCTTACTTTTCTTTCTAAGCATTTTTATGACTGGTACAACATCGCAGAAAATATTACAGATCGTAGATTAGCGGTATTGAAAACATAGGTGCACTCCGCTACGCACCTCCGATATAACAGAAGACCAATGAAACCAGGGAAAGATCAGGCGCTGTCTTTTGGGACGCCCATCCAGAAAAAGGATCATCGCTCTTGTCGGGCACTCAAGTGGTCAGGTTGTCTACATAACAGGTAGCTACAAATGTTTCGCTACGAGGCTACACAGAGTGTGAAAGTGGTGAACTCTTACCATAGACGTGCAATGCTGTTGAGCCGCATCGAACTCTGCTAAGCTTACGTTCCGTCCATAATTAGAAGTGAAAAATAACATCCCCTCCACCTAAAACATCAGACTTTGTAGTAACTATACCATACCATTTCGGAGCTCGTCGTATATATTTCGTGCGAAAACTTAGGTGTCTCCATCCAAAGGTTTCCTGGAAGAGATCGCTTTTAGCGATAAGGCCGCCCATTGTTGCATGTTTTATTAATTTGTGTCTTATTCTTCTAGTATCTGTTTGTTTGTGCGCAATAAAGAATTGTCTGTCTGTCTGTCTGTGTCTGCTCTATCAATCTGCATATTGCCTGCGTGGTGGATAACCTTAGCTTTCATATCCTTGGTGTCGAAGAGGAATGGAGCTGGAGACCCTTGCCCTGCAGTTCAACATTACGGGTTATATGTTGAACATATTATTATGTTCACCTGGGATATTGTGGCTAATCAGCTTTAGAAGATCTTTTCATCACGACATAAATAATTTCATGTCGACTAAAAAAATACCGCACAGTGTAGTAGGACAAGAAATGCCTACCGGAAGCCCACTGGTAAGGAGTGACAACTCCTTACACTGCTAAGGAGTGACAGAAACACCCACTTCTACACTGGTAGAAATACGAATTTAAAGTTACCTTCAAACACTCCTCGACAACCATGTGTATGCAAGACACTGACTCTGTAAGCACGTACAGCGAATACCATTGGTTAAACTTGACTCGACCTGGAAAGTCTTCCATTACGCATGGATAATTGCCTGAAACCATAACATTAAAGATTTTGTTTGTTTTACTAGAATACATACAACGAGCAACGTAGAGAGAGAGAGCTATGCTCTGGATTTCTTTGCGCGACAGAATCCGAAATGTGGAGATTCGCCGAAGAACTAAGGTCACCGACATAGCTCTCAGAATCTGCAAGATAAAGTGGCAATGGGCAGGCCAAATTGCTCGAAGAACCGATATCCGATGGGGAAGAAAGGTTCTCGAGTGGTGACCACGAACCGAAAGACGCAGCGTAGGCAGCCCTCCTACTAGGTGAACAGACGACATTGTGCGCGCCGCAGGTAACCGGTGGATGCAAATAGCCAATTGTTGTTCATTCTGGCGTTCGAAGAGGGAGGCTTATGTTCAGCAGTGGACTTCTTCCGGCTGATGATGATGACTAGGATAGCCATTGGCAGCAGATAGCAATCCCAGTTTTGCCAGAATTTTAGACCAGCAGGAAGAGCAAGGAGAGCGAAGAGCTCAAAAGGCACGCCACGTAGCTATAGCCTAATCTTGGGCTGTCGTTTAGAGGAGACTAGACTATGACAAAGTATTATATCCACTAACTCCACTAAGTACCCGGCAATAAAATCAGTTAGTTAATACACACCGAGATCGTATGTTACACACATCCGTAATCATAGCTCAGGCAGAGACATGTGGTAAAAGCCTTATCCAAATGCCTAATAATATATGGTTCCCTTGAAGATCTTGTTCTTTGAGAAATCTTTCCTACTACATAAATAACCCCTGTGGGATTTTTGTCAACACGATAACAACTTGGCTAGTCGTGGACGAGAAAGTCAGTTGTCTGTTAAGTCTAACAATATTACGTGCTGATTATTGGAACGAAGATTGAAAGGACTGGGAACATAAATAGCTGCAAAGCTGATTAAAGAGTTTGAGTTTAGAAGTTCATGCGGACGCGTTTCTGAAATTTTCGGTTGGATAGGTTTTAGACGATAGGTACTGCAAATCGGGGATTCGTAACAACAAAGTTTAAGAACAACTGGAATGGGTATTTCCTTTTAGACGTACGGTTCTGGATTCTGGAACCGAGAATTAAAATATCGGGTATTTTTAGTGGATACACTAAACTCTTTAAGTTCTGAGACTAAGAAATTAATATCAAGAATTTTGTATCTATTCACCATAATCTGGCACTGGCGGTACATAGTCTTTGGTTGGAACGTCTATGAAGTTGTACATGTCTCTATACTTTTGTATTGTGAAAATCATCTTCAATTTGCCTTCCATTTTTCGGTAAGATAGTTCCGCCTGTAAACAATGGCTTAACATTATTAAGCGTTACTAAACAACATTCCACGGAAGATCATGTGGTGTATGGGATTTTTTCGACTTTGTGCCGAAACAAGCAAGTAGGTATACAGCTGCACTGCACTGCCGCTTGACACACGAGACATTACTTAGTTTAGTTACATGAGCTAGGTAATTTTACCAGCTACAGTGTCCTTCACACCGAAACACAGCAATGTTAGACACTATTGTTTGGTGATAAAATACTTAACTGACGGATTCTATCACTAGGGATCAATCATCTTAAAGATTGATATGACCTTAGGTAGATTGTTTAAAAAAATATTAGAGCTAATTATTAGCCCACAACCACAGACTGCAACCCCACCGTAAGAAGACGAAGAAGAAGAAGAAGAAATAATTTATTTCAAAAACTATACATATAGGCAATGAAACAAGGTAAGTACTAATATTAATCATAATTTTGAACGCTGCCATGTACAGTTTTGAAAAAGGTCCAGCTCAGCATGTGCTGCAGATAAATGTATCTACCGCGCTGATTTTCAGCTAGACCTAGATGACCCACAGATGAAACAACAAATAATTATATAAATATATTAAGTGTATTTTTTTATGTATCCATATATAATAAAGTAATTGAAAAATAAAAAACGTGAATATAGAAATATAGCCTACCTTATAAATAATTGAGAGATAAAACCAAAAATAAATAAATGTATAATTATTTAATATTTAACAAGCCTGTTCCTATAGTGCTGCAGTCGTGGTTTCGATACCCACCAAGTGTCTTGGAGTTTTTTATTTGTAAAGTTTGTATTTTTATAAAGAAAAAATAATAATAACTTAAAAAAGAAGAAAAAAAAATACGATAAAATCAACTGAACAACAAATCAACTGAAAAATAATAACATAAAATGTACCACACCAAGTTACTCTAAAATAATAAAAATAATCACAAAAACAAATTAATAATGATAATTTTATCATTATTATTATTCTATTACAAATCAAGTTGTATCCCTAATAAATGTTTTTTAAAATTAATTCTAAAGCTCGCTTTAGATTTAAGGTTACGGAAAGGAGGCGGAAGCGAATTCCAACACTTCGTGGCACAAAAACGAAAACTACCACGAAAAGCAGCAGTACGGTGTTGTGGAGTTTTTAGCAAGTATGTTGATGCCCTTGTTGCGTACTTGTGATGGTATCGGGACCAGGCAAACTTTGTGAACAGATACGATGGTTCCTGGTTCTTTAACACGCCGAACATTAGTGTAGCAAGATGTAAGTGTCTCCTATATTCCATCTTCAGCACATTGTGTTGATTTAAAAAGAGAGTTACATGATTGCGCGGGGGCACGTCAAAACAAAACCTCGCACACGCATTTTGTACTCTCTGAATTAAATGGGATGTTTTTGCGAGGAGCTTGGGACCATAAACTGAGTCAAGGTAATTAAACTTAGAGAGCACTAACGAATCAACAAGCTGTATTCTGAGATCTGTACTTAAATAATTCCTAATCTTATATAATATTCTAAGTCTGTAGAAAGAGTTATTTACTATGTCAGATATATGGCGTTCAAATCTAAGCTGCTCATCCATAATTAGACCTAGGTTTCGTGCTTCATGAACCCGTTCTATTTGCTCACCACCAATGCTTATTTGAGGGTTCGCCTGCGTCATATTTTGCACTTGACCTTTAGTACCCAAAAACATAAATTTGGTTTTTTGAGCATTAAGAATTAGGCAATTTGACTCCGCCCAATCCTGCACCCTTCTCAGATCCTGATTCAGCATATCAACGTAACGGTAAGCGGTGCAGCAGTTGTGGATGGTAAAGCAAACTAGCATGTTTAAGACAGAGGAATCGCTGCGCTATCAAAGGCTTTGTGTGAGTACTGACCTCATTTCTCAGTGCTTGGAGATGTTCCTCATCCAATTCGCGCGCCTGTTTGTGTATTCTCACCATCTTCATTATCTTGGGCATGCACTGTATTGGCATTTGCGGGAGTCCTTCCAGCAGCAAACAGTCCAAGTATAAATAGAACCTGTGGTACATTATTAGTCTCATGAAAATTGTCCAATCTCAGAAGGCCAACACCTGCCTATTGCTTCACTGCAATCCATTCAGACGCCAACCCGTTTTCAACTAAATAAAAACTGTAGCCTTCATTTAACGCAGACTGATGGTGTCACAACTTTTTAAATTATAATTATTTTTCCAGGACATCGTCATAGTTCACTCTTCATTACTGATAACGAAAGAAAATCGTTTATTTTAAGTAGACCAAAACAATGTCCCACACCCAATTTCAATAAGGCTATGAGGAATGCACCAATCACTGATAAAGCTTATATTTTGTGAGTTTTAAAAATATGGTACAAGCAATTCCCAATCAACTTTGAAGAATAAATTAAGGGAATTTCTGGAGTATGCTGCTGATTTTCGTTTTTGGGAAACCGTGGCTCATAAAAAGCATGTTTTTATAAATAGACAAACCTCAGGTTGTTCTCAACCTCTCTGCGGAAGTCAACAGCGAACTTCACACGCTGAGCAAATGTTTCCGGATCATCTGCCTTGAACATAAGACGAATACGAGGTATTCTGGAAGAAGAATATTTAACGACTTACTATTGGATTCAGGTATCCGGATGATGTTAAACATAGGCAACGTTGTCCAAGTAAAAACTGTTGGCATTCACAATAAACTGATACATAGACTTTAAAGAATTCACAGTTCATAAGGAACCCTTATCCTTCCTCCTCCTTCGACTTTATTGGTCGATATGATATTTTAGCTACCTAGGTAGCCATGTATTTAATGAAAAGTAGCTGTGTTAGTGGCTGAGAGATCACCATTTTGTCATTTTTGACGGCACAGTATAAAGGTATATCTCTGACACATGGCCCTTTTCCTTATCCTGTTAATACACTATGAGCTTCTAAACTTAGCTGCATTAACATATTTTATCATCATGTAGGATTGCTGTCAAGCGCTGTCAATATATTTGCCTTCTTTAGTGATCCTCCTTTTAATTTAATAATCCGAACAATTGCTTTCTTTCTTCCTTTAGATTAGACTAGTTGACCCACGCAGCTCCGCCTGCGCTATTTTTACGTTAACTAAACTAATAACAGACATTCGCATCGAATACATAACCTCCTTTTTTATAGTCGGTTAAAAACTCCGACCCACTTTTTACTTGCTCTCCGAAGCACCGACCCGTTTAGTTCAAATGGCGTTAAACGGTCACCCATCTATTTAATGACCTTATCTAACGTTGCTTAACCCGATCGATTACAAAACCTTGATAACAACTCTCTATGAGTGTTCCCTTACTAATATTTCCTATATTATAAAGAAAAATTGATAAAATCGGACCAAGCGTATAACCAAGTACCCATTCTGACTTTAATCCCCTCTCCCAAAAGAACCGTGCTAGATTACGGGATTAAAAGTATCCTATGTCCTACCTCGTAGTAAGAGCTCAAATCATGCCAAGTTTCATTTGAATCCATTCAGTAGTTTCGGCGTGATGCTCAGCCGTGATACAGACAGACAGACAGACAGACAAAAATTTAAAAAATTACACTTTCGGCCTCAGTATCGGTTATAGACTTAGAGGAGATACCACTAATTACTCTGAGGTTATAGAATGCCCTCCAAATATAATTTTCAAAATATCTTCAATGTACAGAATTGGACCTGTTACAGTTTTATTATAAGTATAGATATCAATCTACGTAACAAAAACTACAGCTAGTTGAAAATACCAGTAATTCTACTCACGTGTATCGTCTTTTTGTACCATCAAGCGCCATAATGTCCCATTTGTTTGTATCCTTATCAAATCCAAATGCTGCTACGTTTGTCCACTGAAAATGTTAAGAAAACTTATGTGAACTATATGGTGTGAGAACGAAATTACTCTTTAAATTTATGGCTCCAAGCAATGGATATTAGGCCGAATTGATATAACCAGCAAAGACATAGTCAAAGATTCTTGGATTTCTAGCTGTGTTGAAAGATTTCTTCCGGTTAAGTAAGTTACAAATTACCTCATACAAACTATTCAGCATCTGTATAATATCGCCATTGGTTTTCATTACTTTTCCGTCCTCCTTGGGAATGAAGGCCAAGCCTGGACACGGGTATTGTTCGCCTTCAATCTTGCCCAAAGTCATCCATTCTTCGGGAATACTGAAACAAGTGAGTTTTATTCATTACACAGTACTGCATTTTATTCAATTTTGAAAAGATGAAGACACTAAGACGTTGTCTTTTATTCTAAAAAGAGGTGCAAAACAGCAAGCTGGCTCAATGACTAAAAGAGTTCTAACTAAAAAAGTACCTTTACCCTATAGGTATAAGATCGTAACCAAATGTGTCCTCATGTAAAGGTGTTTTCTGGCTGTCTATCAGCCAGGAATATGCAGATGAGGACTTGGAATTCTGACGATGGAGACAAGGAATTATCCCCTTTCATTTTGCTACCAGGGACTACCCATGTAGAGATAGCAGTCAAGGCACTAGCTTATTAAATTAAAAAGAGGAAAAATTCCAAAGTAAAAAAATTAAGATCAGAATTTTCTTAGTAATTTTTTTTATAAAAGAATATGATTTTAAGAACTAGCATTCTAGAAAAAACCGAGTTAGCGATTGAAAATGGACCCAAACAGGTGTTTGTATATTGTTTCTTGATCATCTATCCCAACTTTGCAACGAAATATCAATTACAAAACTTGCCGCGAACTTGGTAAGGGAAATGTAAGATGGTACAGTGTTGTCTACTGACTAAAGTATACTCCATGTTTTCAAATGGCACTTGATTATCCGTTATTTTTGAAATTTGATTAACCCCATCACTGTGACTTCTGAAAATCAGACCACTGCACTAGTGAAGATACTAGAAGGTTTGATCGTCAATGAATCCCAAATAAACGTTAAATTATCTTGGAACCCGCAAGAAATATAATCACAGAGGTTGATAGGTGGAGTTGGAAAGACACGTTTACTATGCTGTTAGACTTACCGACAATCAAAGTCCGTATTGTCAAATATTTCAAGATCCAGTTTTGGGAACGGACTGTACAAACCATAGTACTCCTGGTCTGTCAATTTGAACTCATCAATTGGCAGCAGCCAGTACGGTTGTATTCCCAGTTCACGAAGCATTTTCTGCAAGAAATTCGCATTGAAGTAAGTCAAGTAGCAATATTATTTCAAGCATCGTAACGTTTTGATTAAACTTGTTGTGATAAAAAACAGCTGCACTACTACCGCTCGTTACTCAAGATTAGTAATTAAGTCTTGCACTAAGTCCTGAAATGTTTACACATTCCTTTATGACGGCAGAATATCTGACACCGCGGTGGAATTTATTTCCTATACTATGTATTGGAATTTATGCTGTGAAAGTAAGTCTTGATTTTATATTGTAGATAAAAACGTGCCTTAATATTAGCTGCAAGGAATTTTCTCCTGAGTCTCTCAATTTTGACGAGTCTCGGCAGTTCTTTGGGCAGCACCACACTGAGGAACTGAAGCTTTGGCACAAACGTTTCAAACGGGAATTGCTGAAACAAAATACTTATATCATTCAAAAGTTGTGTCTTGTATATAGGCATTAGTCTTCTGGAAGAGATGGTAGCCTAACGGCTCAAGGGCCTTAGTCACACACCGAAACCTTTTTTGTTCTCTCGGAGGAAACCTTCAAAAATTCCCCGGGACCCTGTGGGGTGTCAACCGGGGTATGTGGGATCTGCACCAGGAGCCCTTCAGTGCCTTGCCTTTGAGCCCTCCGCCAGGGGTGCATTGTAGTCGCCGGAAACCGGTCACGGTGCCCACAGGGACGGTCGCAACCCCGCCGCCGTTGGTATGAATTACCTAATGAATATTTATATAAACCCTCTCAGTTCTGAGGATCATCTGGTCTAAAGTGGAACAAACATAAGTTTATTTTAAAAACATAATATCTCCTTAATAACAAAGTGTATAAAATGTACTACTTACGATACTGTCATCTTCCCTGTACGTGGTCCACCGCCCTGGTGGTAGAAGTACCTTATGCTTCTGCGGTTTTGGTAGCGAGACTAGCATTGGAGCTAACTTTTCTGTCTTTGCCTAAAAATATAGCAATATGATAATAATTGACCTTGAACGTTACTCAACGTTGACTTTCCAGGCCGCGTGACTTTGATGGTCAAAGTCAGCTCTTCAGGGTAGCGTGCGGTCGTTTTCCCACTCTAATACTCCCACATCCCACCGGGACTCGAATGTATGATCAATCGTTGTTTCTGGGTTTGACATTTTTGTGTCTTTTTTTTTCATAGGATCCTCCATATTCTTGGAAAATCAACACATGGTCGTCCTGATCCCAAACGAGGCAGACTGTACTATGGCTAGATAACAACCAGACTCATGACAAATAGACATTTTCATGAACAGAATGATCAGTCTGGGTGGTAATCGGACATCCGTTTGCGGCTTACAAGCTTTCGTCACCTTTTTAAAATGGTGAACGTAGAAGCTATTATGCGTTTGTAGCCTCTGTGACGCAGCGGGTAGTCCAAAACCGGTAGTCTCGGGTTTAAATCTAGCGGGGAGCAACAGCTTTGTGTAATGTTGTTCCTTACTGGTTAGTACAATATAGGCCAAGCGCCCGAATGTTTGAAAAGTAACATGATCCATCGGATGGGCATGTAAAAAGTCGGTCCTGCACCTGACCTCTCCCCGGTCGTGTCCGTCTTCCGTCCCACCGTATCGTCAGATTATAGGAGAGAGTGCACTTGTGTCCACACATGCAATTGTGCACCATAATTATACCCCGCGTAGATGGATGACGCATGGGGTGTCCGGGATAAAAGTGCACTCTCGCAACTCCTCCCGCTGGGTGTCCGTAAGAGAGACAAGACGGGCAACAGTTGTATTACCACCTCGACTGTAATACCCAAGACGCCTGCCAATGCCAAGCGTGTGGGGTTATGGCAGCCGATCCCACCTAAGAGCTGATCTGATGGCTGATCTTGTGAATTGGCGGCTGTAATTCTGTCGGTCAAGAGGATTACCTGCAATATCAATTTCATTCGCTTCTTTGCACAAATATCCTTTGTTGGGTCATCCTTCGACATATCGGACACCAGTTCAGAATAGTATCCCCGTTTGGCGATATTGTCCCTGGATCTATTGTCGTAAACAATGTCATGCTGTTTCAACTTATTCCTTTTACAGTACATCTTGGAATTATTATTTTATTTATACTAAATTATCTGAAGTTTATAGCAATTATAGTATAGACCAGTTGACAATGTCAAAGTGCAGAAAAGTTTTTTTTGTTTTAAGTGGTGTTTTTATCAGCCAGTACTTAATTTCTCATGCTCGGAGTTTCTTTGCGCGACAGAATCCGTTATGGGGTAATTCGCCGAAGAACCAAGGTCACCGACATAGCTCTTAAAATCTACGAACCGGAAGACGCAGCGTAGTTAGGCTTCCCACTAGGTGGACAGATAACATTGTGTGCGTCGCAGGTAACCGGTGGATGCAAATAGCCAATTGTCTTTCATTATAGCGTTCTAAAGGGGAGGCCGATGTTCAGCAGTGGACGTCTTCCGGCTGGTGATGATGATGATGATGATATACTCCTACCAAGCATGACGTTCGCCTGATGGTAAGCGACACGCGTGTAAATATCGTTATACGGTTCTTTCTATTAAAAAAATACCGGATGAGTGCGAGTCAGACTCGCGCAGCGAGGGTTCCATACCATCTTTGGACATATTAAAGTAATTTTACTATTCATGTAACACCTTAGATAGCAAAAAACCAAACCGCAAAACTAAGTTTGTTGTGTATGGTTTTTTTTAGGATTAGGTACTAAAAAACTGTACTACTTAGAAAGATCATTTTATTTTTCCTGTAAAATATAGATAGTCATGTATTACCCATACATTTAAGATTTTTTTCACTACGTTCAAAAAGATGAACATAGCGTGGGAAGGAGAAGTTCTAATCAAATACAGACTGCACGAGTGCAACAGAGGCAAAGATAAAATTCTTTTTTTTTATTCCGCATCACTTTTGACATTAGCCACTGCAACGCTGCCTCGCGGTCTGTTTACTGTCAAAGTAAATCATAATAATTTAGCACGATCTCAAATTTATAATATAAAATATTATTGTTCCATTATGGTGGCTTGTGCAATAAGTGCATGTGATGTTACAAATCGTAATACAACGAATAAGTAAACATTTCACAGGTAATTGATTACTATTCCTGACTGCATTTTTGCTTGCTATATTTTTATGGTTTTGGTTGAAAATTTGGTTGAAAATCCTAATAATATCGTAGAATACATGTTTTTCTTCAAACTGATCATAAGTTATTACTTTTATATGAAGAATAGCGGGATATTTTGTGTAAAATGTAAATCGATTTGTTTACAATAGGGCTTGAAAAAGTCCTGACGTCATGAGTATCGATATCGATATTAAAGCAAATAGTTTTTATTAGTGGCACAAATATAAATTCTAAGTCTTTTTGTTTTAGTTTCAAGGAGTTTATATTTATACGGTCTAAAAATATTTTGCAGTCTCTATATTCTTTATGTAAATTGATATGATAATAATAATAATCCAAATGTATTCTTTCAGATAATCAAAATAATTATTTGATAAGACAAAAATAGATGCGGATTAAAGACTAGGATGGATGGAATCCCTACAATATTCCAGTGTCTGCGATATACATTTTGAGGCAAAATGTTTTATACAAAGTGTGTCACAACATCAACGTTACCTAATAAGAGGCTGTACCTTATTTAATTTACTTGTACTTATGTATGACACTGAAAAAATATAAGTCAGTACCAGTTCCTTTAGGAAACGATAACACTAAATAAATTATGTTTGTTAGCAGTTCCAATTGAAAAACAGATGATCTTGTTCTTACATAAATAAAGTTATTTTACCGCTATCGATACCCTGTGAACCTATTATTATGATTAAACTTTACTTACTTTAATTTACCCATACGCCACCAGGTATTTATGTCAATTCGTTAGTCAGAAAATAAAATCAGAACCTAGAAACACTTCTGTGTTTCTAGGTGTCCTCCTACACTGCGTTTTCCGGTTAGTGGTGTCTACTCCAAAACTACTGTTTCCCAATGACCATCGATTTTATAGCAAATATGAGCAGCCACTCCAGTCTGGTAATTCGTTAAGCTACGTCGGCAAATTTGATTCTCTGGTGATAACTTAAAGAAGAAGAAGAGAAATTTAAAGAAATAGATATTTTAACTGTTGTATCACAATATATTTATGAAAATTTGTTGTATGTAAAGAAAAACATAAGTGCTTTTGCAAAGAATAGTGACCATCATAATGTAAACACCCAAAACAAACACAATCTAGGTGTACACTCCACGCGTCTCCACAGAATTAGCAATTCGTCAAGCAGCAGCAGTATTCGTATTAGCAGTTCGCAATAAGTATGTATTTTACAATATAAGTATATTGTTTGTCTTTATGATAATAACCTGGGACGAAGGTCTATTCCACTTTGATCTCCACACATGGTGATCTGATCCCAAACAAGGCTCTATATGCCTCTACTATGGAAACCAGGCAACTTTTACTTATACATACTCATATACTTTTATTTGTAAATACATACTTAATAGATAAATAAAACCCAGACACTTGGTGGAAATCGAACCAATGGCCTATTGGGTAACCAGCCAGGATGTTGAACTGTTAGACCAACACGTCCGCCTAATGTTTTGGTTTTATACTATTTAGAAATATTGCATACTTCTAAAGAATCTCATAGGGGAAGCTCCTTAACCTATACTGAACTTTAATAATTATTATTTATAATGCATGCTTATTTTCATGATCCGATTTACGATGTTTACAGCAAAAATAAACTACAATTTTTGTTTAGAATGACTGTTTTACCTTTGACAATTTCATTATGAGATTTGCAATACTAAAGGTTATTAGTAACTTGTTTTAAATCAACATCAATTTTAAATTATACAGATAATTGTGTATATATTCACACAAATTATCATCGATATCGATTACGTACGTAGTACTTTTTAACAACACTTTTTTTCCTTTACACATAAACAATTCACTCACACATAGGTTTTTCTTTTTTGGTTTCATTTTTTATCGGACTATGTTTATCTTCTATATATAATATCTTTGGTATTACCCATAATTATTTCAGATTTTTCCCTCCGCAAACTTCGGAGATAGGGGTTTGACATTTTTGTATATCAGCCAAAAACTACGTGGTATAAACCAAAATAAAAACCTGTTTTGAGATATGCAAGTGAAGCCCTTTCATATGTTACCCCACTCGATATAGTAGTCTCACTGAAATTTTAATGACCCATTTCGACCCCCATAAAAAAAAAGAACAAAATATTTTTTTTTCATTTGCGATGAGGTCGGGTAGGTAAGTAAGATCTAAAACCTTTCCAAGTTTCAAATTGATAGCGTCAGTGGTTCCTGAAATATATCTATAGGTGTGACAGACAGCCAGACGAAGTCAGATCCATATGGGTTCCTTTTTTACCTTTTAGATATGGAACCCTAAAAACTAAATGCGCCATAAGTAACTTCAATTTGGTGATTTAAAATGAAAGGTTTTTATAAGTAAAACTGCAGTTGCATACTAAAACATTTTTAAAACCAGCATTAAGCAAATAAATATAATTAGTTTATTACGAAAGTTCTTTGAAAAAACAGTCATGTCTTGAATCGTGAAACATTTCTCGTGCTACTCTGAATGCACTGAACTTTTCTACCAATTAATAACATTGAGACGACGGAGGGATGCACTCCCTAATAACATTAGGGGTGCTACGAGGAGGGGTAGTTTTTATATACTTGCAACTGAGAAATTATCCTACTGGTGCTATAAGTGAGAATATAACGTTGTTTTGAATTATAAAGAGTAATTTTCATTACTTTTTATACCATAAGGTGGCAAGCAAGCATGCGGCCCGTGACGCTAGCAACACCAGAATAATCACTAGCGCGTTGCCGACCCTTAAGACATTAGATATTAACGGTCTTATTCATAAAAAAAGCTTATCAAAGGTTTTAAGCACTGATTAGTTATAGTGTTCTAAGGTTATAAAACGTTCTATAAAGTTGCTTATTCATAAACGTTTCATAAACCATCTATAACTAATACGTCTCTATAGAACGTTTTTCAATCAAAGTATTGCCATTATAATGAAGTTGGTCAACAAATTGACCGAATCGTAGACAGAATATAATACAGACATATACCAAGCGTGCCGCCGATAAGGACAGAAAAATAAGTACATACTAAATTTAGAGTTGCCACGTAAGGGAAATTTTACCCTTTGTGTAAAGCAAATACGGAGGTTGTTGTAAATTATATTTTCTTTCCTAACCAAAAACCACTTTTTTGACACAACATTTACTTTTCTTACATTATATCGTCTTAATCTATGACAGTCTGCAAAAAGTACGAAAGTGATTGTTATAATAATGTCCTCCTAGCCGAAACGACCACAGCGGCCAATCTTTCACAAGATCAGCCATGTACGCAGGAGATATTATAGTGCACAAGTGCTTGCGTAGACACAAGTGCACTCTCTCTTCCTTTATATAATAGGTACCTCTCACAATCCGATGGGACGGAAGACCGACACGACTGGGGAGAAGTTAAGCGCAGGACCGACTTTTTACATGCCCATCCGACGCATGTGTGGCGTATCTCGGATCACGGGTTCGGAACGCCAAAGGGGCTGTCAAAAAGATGACAGCGAGCCAGTTTCTACGGCAGAGACATGTTTTAATTATTAAGATTACTCCACTGTATTATAAGTTGTTCTCTCTCAATTTGATTATAAGTGTTTATTACCAAAGCTCGATGTTTTAATTTGACGGACAGGAGTCGGGCATACGTCCTATCGCAAATCCCGACACATGGATCATCTTACTTTACAGACAATCAGGTCATCGGCCTGCATTGTCCTAGCCAGTAAGGAACAACTACTTAAATTTGTTGCCCTTCGCAGGATTCGAACCCACGACGGAGGCTACAAAGTGAATGTACACTTAATATCATATATGCTGTAGCTAAGGTCTATTCCACATTGTTCATCTGGGTGATATCACGTGGTGATTAAAGTGGCTAAGAGCTGTAGATAATTATTAGCCTCATACAAAAAAGTTAAGAGATAAAAACAATAATATGCTATTTCCCAGAGAGGTAGGCAAAAATTGGCTTTCTTATAACTTAATATAATACATACTATGGCCATTTACCGGGTAAGTTTTAGTAAATTTCTCCAATATACAAATCTATAGTACTAGTATCTTGGGACAATCTACGCTTGACCAATGACCACCTGATCTCAATCTACGCAGATCCTTTAGTAAGGTAACCAGATAAATGATTACAAATACTTGTAAACTGTATAAATACATATTTAAATAGATAAATAACACCCAGACAATTGTTCGGAATCCTTCGGAATCGAACCCATGTCCTATTGGGCAGCGGCCAGGTCCCTCAGATCGTCGAACAGCCGTACATCGCCGCCGTCCGCGGCATGTACTGCTCGACCCACCCGACCCGATGTCCGTCCTCCTGGACCATGACACAACACCAACACCAACACCGACAACGATGTCAAGAGTCGTAAACACATCAACACACAGACACCGGTCTCGCCGGCGAGGCCGAAGGGATCCGTACGCATGCGACCTCAACATGCATCCCCTCGCTGAGTTTCTTGCCGGTTCTTCTCAGCGGGGGCGCGTTGTGAACCGGTGGTAAACTCATTTTCTCTAAGCGGCAGCCCAAGCCGAGGCCGTGCCTCCCTGAGGTGCCCTTGTGCTAGTCGCTACCCAAACCTTTCTGGCTGGAGCGCTTTAAGCGCTCGCCCTCTTGTCCGGTGAAACAGTACTATTCCTACAAAAAAAAAAAGTGATGATCAATAAAGCAAAGTGACTATCAAGCTTCAGTTGTCCACCAAACTTTGATGTCTACTGAAAGTGTGTTTGGTATTTATTGGTGATTCAAGTTAGGCAATGCCAAATGAATCATTTGATAGTTATTTAATAGTCACTTTGCTTTATTGATCATCACTTTAGTTGTCAAACGAGATAGGTACATAATAGGGGGGCAAATGAAACAAACTATTCAAAGTCGGTACTATTTATTTATAATTCAGACAAATTTACCAATAAATTGTAACCAACAACATACATACATATATTTAAACAACATGCATATAGTAAAAGCACGATTAAATGTACAATGACCATTGTGCCTATAAATAACGAATGAATACGTCCTGCGCAGCCTTGGACGAATTACTTGAGCGCTTACGTTATTTCTGAATATTTAAGCATTCGGGAATAACTTTTAGCAACCTAATTAATTCTTTTTGTTGCTGCTATCCACAGTATACAAATAACCATATTTTCAGGGAATCATAAAAATAAATTCGGGAAATCTGAGAAATTCTTCGATGCACCCAGCATGTGGGATCGTGTATGATGCACTTAATAATAATTTACCACTTATTTATGGTAGTCTCTCTTTTATACACTGGCAACACAGATAATGGCGATCAATAAACTGAAAATTTTAGGTTATGGATGAAAAACAAGAATTTATCGATCTTACACGTAACTTTCAAGTAAAATAGTAACTAATTTAGAGCAATAAGATCTAAATAAGTCGTTTACATGTATTAATTTCTAAATGTAATCTCTAAATTGGCCATAATAATTCACGTTTACCTGTGAAACGATACTCCACTAATTTTACGTTCACTGTCACTTTTACAGCCTATAATACTGCACTGCACGATTCTTATAGGATTTCCACAACACACAGTAATGTCATAGTTAGTTTTTTATTGAATTTTAAGTTATTTATTTAATATTAAAACCACGATAAAATTGTCACGGAGCAAAGTGGGAGCAAACGTCAAATTTGTTTCGCACCCACGGCGCGGAAAAATCGAACACATGCTGAGGGACAAAAAATCATATACACTGTTTCTTTCTATCACACGTAACCTACATAAACGCATTCTTTTCTTGCGTGAATGAGAAAGAAAGTGTCCAGCCCTCTATTGTTTTCTTCCTCTAAGGACCGAATACACCCAATCGCCCACAGATAATATGTGTCTACACACCGCCTAGGTGTGATCATAGACATTATTACAGATTATAAAACATTTTATTGTCTACGAAACGATGACGACTGTCGATTTGACGGGCGTGTTAGTCTAGTGGTTGGACACCCTGGCTGCTACCCAATAGGTCGTGGGTTCGATTCCCGCTAAGTGTCTGGGTGTTATTTATCTTTTTAATTATGTATTTACAGTAAAAAAAGTACTTATATAAGTATAAGCATCAATTATCAGGTTTCCATAGTACAGGCTGTGGCTAGTTTGGGAACAGATGACCATGTGTGTATTGTCTCAGAATATTTATTTATTTATTGTAATTATGACGCCCATGCGGAATTCGTCATACATCCATCGATCATTGTCATTGTTATTTGATTGTTAATGTTTGTTTGGTAATGTTGTAACAAGCGCGTAATAATAACTAACCTTTAATAAACTAACTTATATTAAAATATATTTAATTGTATAATAATAACATCGATATACTATACCAACTAGATTAGCTGTCACGAACAAAATGACATCGAAAATGTGGTCGCGGTTATATATACTTACACAACTATACACGTACACGCAAAACAATAATATGTTCATATAAAAAGATGACTTACATACTATAAAATAAGGTTCAATAATAATTGCAGACAATTGAGCGACAGCCGTCTCCGTAGCTCTTATTTTCTTATTTTCGTGACCACTTTTCGGGTCGTGACAGCAAATCTAGTTGGTATATAGTATATCGATGAATAATAATAATAAAATAAACGTTAAGTACTGAATAAAATAATAAATCATAATAGTTTGTAGTGTGTATACTGCTATTTTGATTTCTTACGAAATTGAACTGATATGAAACCTGTATGGGCTAGAACTCTTTGCCTTCCCAATGAGGCTCAACTAAAGAAAAAAATTGAACTGATAGATGTGACACTGACACAAATGTCATTTTCTTAATAATTAATAATCAGCTGTTGAAAGTCGGCCATTTTTTACCTTTTATCACGCTTATAGCCCTGTTATAGGTATAGGCCGACCGTTTAACTCGCGAATCGCCTGAGGGGGTAGAAGGGAGCGAGGAAGGATGTTAGCGGATGGGTGAAAAGGGTGCGCGGAGCAGAGAGCTTACGTCAAATGCGGCAGTGCGCTGGCTGTGCTCGCAGCGCGCGGTTGGTGTTTTTGTTACGGACGCTTGAAGATAAACGCACAAGGTATACGACTGCCAAGATAAATCTCAAGATGAATCGCTCTCCCAGTTTTGCGAACAAAATTAACAAGCAAGCTAAACAAATAGCATACAATGTATATTCCTTTTTTAAAGCCAGAAAACAAGATCATGAATCGATATGAATATTAGTGACGAATAGTCCTATAAAATTTTTATCTGTGGTTAAATATTTCTTAAACGGAGTTAATTATTGTTTTATGATTTTGTACCTATGAAGCTATTATAAAATATTTGTAAAACTTAAAAATAAATACTTAAAAAAAAGATACTTATTATTTTATTCTTTACCAACAATGTCTATCTCGAGATAAATCTTTGGATTATTGACTCCGTGTGTAGCGTTACCCGCCCCCGCTCCCTTCTTACCGCGCAGGCGAATCGCGAGTTAAACGGTCGGCCTATAGTCTGCCCTCTATAACTTTACAACATAGCTAAAGAACGTTTTAGTGCTAAAATGCGTTTATGAATAATACTTTTTGAAAATCATACTATAGCGAGCCTATAAGTGTGTGATAACTTTTTATGAATAAGACCGTGTGTCAGGTAATTTCACCAGCTACAGTGCCCTTCACACCGGAACACAGCAATGTTTACACACTGCTGATTTGCGACAGAATATCTATCTATTTTACCTAGCTTTCTCAATTTTTCTGAAGTATTATAAGGGAACAAGATCTATTCCTTGCAGCTGCTCATGGACTGGCGTGTTGCTTACCATCAGGGAAATGTTTTAATCATCTTGTCACCAATGTTGGTGTGAATTAATATCGGATTATTTAGATTTATTTTTCTTTTCAAATACTTGCAGCACTCGGGATCACGGGAGAACTGATTGTTGGTTGGTTGTTCATCCATTTTTATAGCAAAGCCTGATGGTAAGTTCCTTCCCGCTGTCACCCGAGACATCGGGGGCCTTACCATGAACTCTTATAGCAGGGCAGTTTAACACGATAAGTAGAGAATACAATCCCGAGCATCTTTTTCAATCCCGGGATTACGGGATTTTTGATTCGTAATCCCGGGATCCCGGGACTGTCCCGGGATTAGACTATGTATTATAAAATAATATTTTTTCCATAATATTTTTTTCCCTCCTACTTGTAATGATTTTGTATTCTGGTATTACTTTTTAGGTTGGCAACACGGGAAATATGATAATAATGATGGCGGCCCGGCGTCGGTTTTGACAGTTTCGTGTATTAGCATTGTTTTATGGTGATAAAATTGTTATATCAATGATGTATTTGTTTGTTATAGTTATTTTTACCAAGTGAATAGTGTTTGCTTTTATCAAGAATCTTTATTATAACCATCGATATACTATACCAACTAGATTAGCTGTCACGAACAAAATGACATCGAAAATGTGGTCGCGGTTACATATACTTACACAACTATACACGTAGCTAGAAATTGTAGAAAATGTTTTTAAATAATTCGGAACGTCGGACTAATAGAAGCCTTCAAATGTAGTAATAAAGTCTAATTATGTATGCAGTAATGTTGGCACATAAAACCTTTACATCGGAGACAAAGAAAAATCAATAAAACCGCCAAAGCTATACGAAAAAAAGTAGTTGTTTTGACTTAAACAAAAATGTACTCATTTAAAAGAAAATCTTAACCACTATAAAATAAGGTTCAAAACAGGTGTGTTTCCATTGTGTGTGTACTGACTTACAAACTTATCCGTGCTGGTGGCAAAAATGAGAACTAACTTTTTTTATTATGGTAATGACGTGTAGTTTAACAGTTTCGTATAGACAGTGGCGACACGCCTATCGGCAACATTAATTTTGTCAGTCTCTAGCGGAGAAAATATCAAATAAATATTTTTTATTTCGTATTATAATGATATCTTACTTATATTTATTATTTAAACTAGTAGTAATAAGAACACGAAACAAAAAAAAAATCCATCTGCAATTTTAGTATTACGATAAGTATTATATTATTTGGACAGTTTATAAACGCGCAATAAGGAATTTCGATACATCCTGTTGGCGGCTCGTACTAATTTGAAATAGCGCGACAGCCGTCTCCGTAGCTCTATTTTCGTGACCACTTTTCGGGTCGTGACAGCTAATCTAGTTGGTATAGTATATCGATGATTATAACAGACCTTCAGATAGACAGTGGTTTGGTCAATGATAGTAAAATATCATTGGGTTTGGTGTTTTTCTTTTTATTTCAGTAGCGGCACGACCCACGACAGCGATTATATTATAATTATGATCAAAGAAATAACCATATTTTTTAGTAAGTTTATGGAACCAGGTAAAACTTTGAATTTACTTACATAGGTACCTAATGCCTAAGGATAGGTAGTACAAAATCGTATACATGTACTCGAATGATTTATGCACTATTTTTGATACGTTTATAGTATAAATAAACGTGAATGTCTTAATGCTAAGTCCACAAGAAAAACAAAGTGCTTACTTGATTAATAGGTATATGTATAACAAATACCTATGGCAGCCTTGGCAGCCTACGTGGAAATCTCTTTGTTTAAAATGTTAAAGCTATTAAATCAACAATGTACTAACAATATTTTACCCTTTCAATATTCTTCTAAAATATCCTTTATTGGTTACACCGGGATACAATAAAATCTATTCAATTGTATTCTCATAAATTATGTTCAAAAGAAATTTGCATTGACAGGCCTGTTGGTATAGGGGGCAGGACCTGACTGTTGCCCGATGGGTCTTGAGTTCGATTCCCACCCAGAATAAACTAATTTTGAGTGCAGAGTGACAAATGTTTCTGTTTGTCTTGAGCCTGGGTGTTATTTATCTACAGTAGTTTTTGTACCGATTGTCTGGTTGCTCACCATGGTGCAGGCTCTGCCTGGTTTGGGATCTGATGTGTGTTAATTGTCTCAAGATATTATTAACAACATTGACAATATGATATGGCTAAACCTACATGATAAATTATTAGTTATACTTACTATGTTATTAAATAAGATACTTATTCTTATATATTACAATTTACATAAATTTAATGTACACAAGCAAGCGCAACTTATTTATGGGATTTCTTCCAATGAATCCACATTAAAGAAGCATACATAGGTACACTAAAATGCATAAATAATTACAACAATGTTAAGAAAATGTCCTTATTTACTTTTACTATAATATGGTGTACTTATATTTTTTTTTATCTTACTTCACTTGCGTAAATTATGTAAATTCACTGGATTTTGAGTAAGTATGTTCCCTTTAGATACTTTTGAGTGATTCCTTTGTCACTGGATATATTGAGCAGGTTATATACTTGCTGGATTGAGTGAACAATGTTTGTTCACTTGATAAAAGTTAGCGGATGAACTATGTGAACTCACTGGATTTTGAGTGGGTACATTTCCCACTGGATACTAAGGATACTCCATATACTGGATACTAAGGATACTCCATATTGGATTGGATTTTGAGTGGTTCACTGGTCATCGGATATATTGAGTATGTTAGGTATACATACTGGATTGAGTGGGTCATGTATGCTCACTGGATACACATATTACGAATACATATATTATGAATACTTATATTTTAATACAATGGTATCACTTTTATATACACACATCAAAAGTGTCTAGGGATCAACATATATTTTTGCAATAACTTTTCTCCTGATTGATATTAATTAAAATTTTCTTTAAGGATTCATCAAATAAAGTGTTTTCGTTTGTCACAGTAACGATAAACCAAGTCACCTTTGCATTAATAAAGAAATTTGCCATTTTCCTAATAAAGGGATTTTTGACATTTGAACCACTAACACAAAAGTTCGAAAAAAAGACTGAAATAACAGTTTTCTTTAAAATTTTATTGGGTAACTTAAACAATTAATAATCCGTGTTTCTACCGCGAACACTAACAACACAAGAACATCGGTTTGGCATACTCAAAATGAGTTCATCCAAATCACGCTGTGGAATGGCCGCCCATGTTCGTTGCAACAACAAAAAAAGGTCTTCTTGCGACTGGATACCCTCCATATTCGGCAGAGCTCTTCTCTGTAGCATATCCCATGCATGCTCAATCGGGTTCAAGTCTGGCGACTGAGCAGGCCAGGGCAGGACATTGATGTTAGCTGCGGCGAGAGTCTGTCTTACAACTCTTGCGGTGTGCGGTCGTGCATTATCATGCATTAACTGAAATAAGGGACCGATTTGCACTTGTAGAGGAACGATGACGTCTGATACAATCGTCTCAGCATAAATTTGAGCGTTGAGGTTGCCTCTGATCCAAATCGTAGGATTCGATATCAATGGGCTCTTGAACACAGAAATTGGGCAGAAGAACAATGGCGTTTCGTGTGCTTTTCTGATGAGTCTCGTTTTGGTATGAGACCGGATACAAGACGTATACGACACTGGAGAACCCCTGGACGCCAACAGCGATTAAAATCCTGCCAGGAAGTCCATCCTTATAGTGGTGGAACCATCATGGTATGGGCGGGTATTTGGATCGGCGGAAGAACTGAGTTGATTTGGATCAGAGGCAACCTCAACGCTCAAATTTATGCTGAGACGATTGTATCAGACGTCATCGTTCCTCTACAAGTGCAAATCGGTCCCTTATTTCAGTTAATGCATGATAATGCACGACCGCACACCGCAAGAGTTGTAAGACAGACTCTCGCCGCAGCTAACATCAATGTCCTGCCCTGGCCTGCTCAGTCGCCAGACTTGAACCCGATTGAGCATGCATGGGATATGCTACAGAGAAGAGCTCTGCCGAATATGGAGGGTATCCAGTCGCAAGAAGACCTTTTTTTGTTGTTGCAACGAACATGGGCGGCCATTCCACAGCTTGATTTGGATGAACTCATTTTGAGTATGCCAAACCGATGTTCTTGTGTTGTTAGTGTTCGCGGTAGAAACACGGATTATTAATTGTTTAAGTTACCCAATAAAATTTTAAAGAAAACTGTTATTTCAGTCTTTTTTTCGAACTTTTGTGTTAGTGGTTCAAATGTCAAAAATCCCTTTATTAGGAAAATGGCAAATTTCTTTATTAATGCAAAGGTGACTTGGTTTATCGTTACTGTGACAAACGAAAACACTTTATTTGATGAATCCTTAAAGAAAATTTTAATTAATATCAATCAGGAGAAAAGTTATTGCAAAAATATATGTTGATCCCTAGACACTTTTGATGTGTGTACTTACTATAAATGATTTATTGTGGCTTTTATCAAGTGTTTATATTAACTATCACAAATGCTATTATGATGAACAATATTGGATATTTATTATCCACATTTATAATGCTGTACTAAAACAATTATTTTATATGTAATATGGTACAGGTGCATATTACATCTTGCTATCAGTGCTATCACTTGTATAAATGATTATCACCTGCCACAAACATTATATTATGTAATTGAATTTAAGAGGATGATGATTGTTTCTAGCAAAGGTACTGATTAAATATAAAAATGTATAATATTTGATCTATTGTGTACAATGTCTATTCTCTTTATGATAAATTAATGTCACCTTTAATTTCTTGATAGGTTTAATTTGAAAGTTAAAAGAAAGAGATTATTACTTGTTACAATGTAACTATACAAATGCAAACAGTATCCAAAAAAAATAATAATAGGTATTTAAATTTCTCTGTGATTTTAACTAAACTATACTTACACATATTAAATAGATATAGTTTAAGGTGGAGGTGCAGATTTTTATTTTACCATTAGTTTATGTTCATTATTGTTTTTCATGATGTCATATAGTTTTTGCAGGAATTTGGTATACTGGTGGTATGGGATATCTGCAATAGGTATACATAAGGCTCTTCGAATCTCGAAAAGCGACAGAATGCGATAATGAATTATAACTTTTATTACTATATCATCTGGTTGATTAAGGCTAAAATGGTGGCCACTGTCTGAGTACACAGAGTATGTGCATCTTGGTACTGATTGAGGGGCTACCTAATCAACTAATCATATGTAAAAGCAAAGCAAGGAGCAAAGTACCTGATTATAATAGTTGACATTACCCACCACCACCAAATCCGTTAATCAATTGGTTAAACTAAGGTTAAATAGATTATTTCAGTTTTATTTCAAACTAGCTGACCCACGCAGTTCCGCATGCGCTATTTTTACGTTAACTAAACTTTTAATAACAGACATTCGCATCGAATACATAACCTCCTTTTTTATAGTCGGTTAAAAACTGGGACCCACTTTTTACTTGCTCTCCGAAGCACGGACCCGTTTAGTTCAAATGGCGTTAAGCGGTCACCCATCTATTTAATGGCCTTACCTAACGTTGCTTAACCCGATCGATTACAAAACCTTGATAACAACTCTCTATGAGTGTTCCCTTACTAATATTTATTATAATTATGAAGAAAAATTGATAAAATCGGACCAAGCGTATAACCAAGTACCCATTTTGACTTTAATCCCCTCTCCCAAAAGAACCGTGCTGGATTACGGGATCAAAAGTATCCTATGTTAGGACATACATGTTATGTTATGGATTCAAACGAAACTTGGCATGATTTGAGATCTTAGTACGAGGTAGGCCTCGTACTAAGATCTCAAATCATGCCAAGTTTCATTTGAATCCATTCAGTAGTTTCGGCGTGATGCGCAGCCGTGATACAGACAGACAGACAGACAGACAAAAATTTAAAAATTTACATTTCCGGCCTCAGTATCGGTTATAGAATGCCCTCCAAATATAATTTTCAAAATATCTTCAACTAGCTGACCCGCGCAGCTCCGCCCGCGCTTTTATTACATTTTGCTACCCTTTTCTCCCTCCTCCCTTGATTTATTTCTCTCTCCATCTCTCTCTCTCTCTCTTATAAGACAAATCTAATTCTATACTCTCTCTCTCCTCTCACTTTCCCCCTCCCGCTTCGGTCCCCGTCACACTCCCCCTTCCCCTTCCTCTCCCACCTTGCTCCACCTTAATCCCCCTATCCCTCACCACATCACCCCCTACCCGAATCCCCTCTCCCTCTCTCTCCTCTCTTGCACTCTCCTCTCGTTCTATATATCCTCGTTAATCATGGTATCTGGGATTCTTACCCACTTAAACTCCTGCGGCTGTCGCATTGCCACATAAGAGGGGGGACCTGGGCCCTCCAGTGGGATCTGCACCAAATACCCCTTAGTGTGCATTATAGCCCCTGGAAACCTGGCACTGTGATCACGGGGACAGGGCTCGCAACCCCGTCCCCATGACCGTGCCGTCACCCATCTATGTAATGACCTTGCCTTACGTTGCTTAACCTAGCGGCATGAAATATACTTTACGACATATTCTCAGACCTACCCGATATGCACACAAAATTTCATACAAATCGGTTCACCCTTGGTTCACCCATCTATGTAATGAGCTTGACTTATGTTGCTTAACCTTAACCTAGCGGTATGAACAACGTTCACAGCTATTTTTTCATTGGTGTAAATATTAGTGAAGTTTACGTTATATAGAAGAAGGGAAAAATTCATGCTAACAACAATTTAATAATAGTTAATTATTTCTCATAAAAAATAATGGATAAAAAAATGTTTATTGTGGGTTATCCCTAGAGATAAACATATAGGGCCTACCATCGCGGGTTTTTTTGTAGACCTTGTTAAGGCGTACAATACTGTAGAACATTATTTTGATCTATCTCGTTGGGTTTAGCCAGCGTTTGCAATGTAAGCGCAAAAAAATGTGTTTATTTAAGACATCACATTAGAAACCTCTAAAATTATCAGTGTTTCTCTACTATATTATGCATGTATTATACATATAAACCTTCCTCTTGAATCACTCTATCTATTAAGAAAAACCGCATTAAAATCCGTTGCGTAGTTTTAAAGATCTAACCATACATAGGGACAGACAGACAGCGGGAGCGACTTTGTTTTATAATATGTATAGATTATTTCACTTGATTGGGTCTTATTAGTATAGAATGATGAGAACAGTTGTTAAACTAAAATAACTGTTTCAGTTTGGTTAGTGGCAATGCCTTCAGATGATGATGAGATTACTTCGCCAGGTGCACCGAGCGGATGCGATGATTTGAAGCCAGGATTGGATTAGGCGAGTCCGCCCTCATGATCCGAGGTTTATGTGAAGTTATACTAAGGATAACGTAAGATTGCAAATATGTTTTACACTGAAGGTGCCTTGGAGTTATTGCCACATTTAAAGGGTAACACAAAAATATACACTAATTAGAATTATTATAAAAAAAAAAATGCTATATACAAATTTAATCCCCTTTGTAATGCTTAAACTATAGGGTGCTGGCTGCGAAAAGTGAATAAATATTTCAGATACGAGGGTGAATCAAAAAATTCTTGGAATCAATATTAAATAATGCAAAGATTTAAATAATAATATTTTATTTTTCTACATAATCTCCCTCCAATGCAATGCATTTAGAATAACGCGTTTCTAACTTCCTTATTCCTTGTGAAAAAAAAATATTTTCTTGACTCTCGAAAAAGTCCTCTACGGCAGCTATAACCGCGTCATTATCGTGAAATTTTGTTCCACGAATTTCCTCTTTTAATTTTGGAAATAAGTGAAAATCACTTGGGGCTAAGTCCGGAGAATATGGTGGGTGGTCAAGGAGATTGAAGCCAGCACAGCGGATTGCGTTGAGCGCAACTTCCGATCGATGAGCAGGAGCGTTATCTTGAAGGAACAACACGCCCAACGACAGTTTTCCACGACGTTTTTCTTTAATCGCTTCACGCACTTTCGGGATTAAATTTGCATAATAGGGTCCAGTAATCGTCTGGCCTTTTGGCATGTAATCAATAAAAAGGATTCCTTCACTATCCCAGAACACAGAGGCCATAACTTTGCCAGCGGTAGGAGCAACTCGAAATTTCTTAATGGATGGAGAGGATGGTCGTTTCCAAGACATGCTTTGTCTTTTAGTTTCAGGATCAAAATGGTGGACCCACGTTTCATCCATGGTGACAAGACGACGGCAAAAATTATCCGAATCACGCTGGAACATTTCGAGATTACGCTTGGAAATTTCCAAACGTCGCTTTTTGTTTTCGTCGGTTAACATTCGTGGCACCCATCTTGCAGACACTTTTTTGAACCCCAGTGAATCAATTAAAATGGATTGAACGCTACCAAAAGATATCTTTAGGATCTCAGCTATATGTTTTATAGTCATTCTTCTGTCTTCCAAAACCAGATTCTCAACCTTTTTGACATTTTCTTCTGTAACGGAGGTTGAAGGCCGCCCAGAACGCGGGTCATCTTTACAGCTTGATCTACCTCTTTTAAATTCAGCCACCCAGTACGCAACCGTAGAATAGGGTACAGCATCACCCCCTAATGTCTGCTGAATGTCCAAAAAAATTTCCTTCGTAGACATTTTTTTCAAACTGAGATATTTTATCACCGCACGTAACTCACTTTTATCCATAATTTTGACTTTTTAGCAACTCGTTGCACAAAAAAAAATTATTACATGCGAACGAACTGACAAAAACAAGTGACAGTCTGCATAAATATAGTGTGATAGACACTCTTTAATTTGAATATCGAACTTGATCCAAAAAGGTTTCATATATATGCACTTCTAAGAACTTTTTGATTCACCCTCGTATAATAATGATAATGTTGAGAGAGACAAGTCATTTACTTTTCCTTCTAAAAGTTCGACAGACTAACGATGGTTTGAGGCTTTGCCGATGGTCATATTATATACTTAGAGCCAGTAGCGGATGAAGCTTCGAGTTTTTATCCTAGTAAAGGGGCGGGGCACACTTTTTTTTTATGTCTTGGTACCTATCGAAAGATCCAAATAAATTTCATCATGATTTCTTTTGCCATTTAATTGGGTATTTTTATTTTTTTATAATTGTATATAACATAATAATAATAGTAAAAAAAAAAGCCTATATACCATGTTTGTAATGGTGCAAAATAAACATACTATTAAAATTAACGTTAACTGCTCACCGACGGATGATTCCGATTTGAACCATGTTAACGCGCGAATCGCGCATCGCGATCACGCGTTATAATCATAATCATTTATTGCTCTACATATGTTTACAAAGGTGGTAAAAAAAAAAAAACAAACAATTTTAGTACAATATTGACCCTGTCGGGGACGGCAAAGATGGGAAGAAGAGGGCTTAATTGTTAAAGTTAATTCTTATAAATAAATTCTGTTTGGGTACATTTATTTTATTAATTAATTTAATATTATTATAGTAATTTGAATTATTTAATTTAAATATTATGTTAGTGAAGTATAGTTTGAAGTGACTGATATAAATTTAATAATTGTTTTATTTATTTTATGGATGTATATAAAGGTGTATGTATAAAATTATATATTTTTTAATATTATTATATAAATCATAAATAATCTGGATTGTATAATTGACATACCATTTTACTATTTTATTTTCAATTTAATAATATTATATTGACCGCCGTCAGCTTAATACTGCAGATAGCAGAACTAAAAGTAGTTATATTAATGATTATTTCCTTGAAGCCTATGAATACGGTAGTAATTAATGTAGGTACAGTATTGATAGAAAGATACCAAAATTTTTTATGGTGTGCTACTTTAAAAAGTTTCAAGTTACACCTTAGTAAGTAAAAATCTAGTGCTTTTAATGTTGAAAGAATTCAAACTTATATATATATACATAAACACATATGCTTATGGCATACAGTATATCACAGTATATTATTGTATCTTAGATTCGATATATTGTTAAGTACCTACAGTGTTATACATTTGCATGCTGAATGAAGTAAGCAAAACATGCTGATCTAAATGTGTCATTTACCACCAATGACTACGATGTTCTTGGAAAAACAATTTTTCTATTCTATTCAGATGAATGTTAAGATTGACAAATTTTGTCCGGTCTTTGGATGATGGATGACTTACATGTACACACATCATCGCTGATTGTTCAAAACGTGGAACTACAACTGATTACCACATTGAAGGATAGTCTGACCTAAATTTTATAAGTCCAAGTGCAAATCTAGTTGAAAGCACTAATCATACAATACAGTATCAGAAATAAAGTAGGCACTTACTTAAAGGATATTAGACGATAAGACACGTCTTTTCAAGGAGTTTTTATTTATTTAATTTAGCGGGTTTATTTAACGAATAGTAATGGAGCGGTTGTTTATCACCCTTATGATTTTCTTATGTCTTCTTTTCTTTTAAGCAAGTTTGTGAACGGGAGAATTGATACAGCATGATATATCCAGATATTGATGTCAGAGTAGGTATACCATTCCAATATCGCTCAAAGAAAACTGGTCAGCAAATACTGTGACTTGTGAATATTGAAACCATTATGTATCGTTTTCCCTTTGCACGTTTTAAGTATTAAGTTTATTTATGACTCCTAAGTTAGCTACAGGTTATAATTTAAGTATCGCAATTAAAACGAGAGTCAGCATATTAAGCTTACGTAACACCGAAATAACACTAAGTTTTCGTTTTGGAAAACATACCAGCTGATTACTAAAACACTGACGAGCCTATTGGTTTGACATCGAATGTGTGAGGCGTATTTATCGTAACAGATACAAATCACAGATATACGTAAATACTAGATGAAATGTCATTCTTGATACTGAATCACAGTCTACACTATACTCTTCAGTAACAGTATGTACTCAATAACAACTGTTCGTGTTATCTGTCATTTGTTCTTCCTATGTCCTAAGCCTGTTTTAAAGCATGCAGGAGATTGTTTATGTGTGTGTTTTATTTGAAATTTGTAAATAATACTCGTGGTAATAGGGAACACGTTCACCCATAATTTTAGGATGATATCAGACAATAATCTACTAGTACTCATAGTTGTATCTCTCCAATTTAAGAGCTGTGCTCTTATCGGTGAAACAATATCCAATCCGATCTATTATATGCCTTTCCTTTGACCTCCTGATATGACGTGATGAGTTGTATACTGGACGTGATTTACTTACTGACAGACCGTGCTTAGAAAAATAACAGGCTATTATTTAATAACAGAAAATGACATCTGTTATGATTGCGTAAAAGTAACAGGGATTACATATAATTATCTTGTTTGAACTGCTAAAACTCAAGAACGTTATTGACACAATATTACTATTAAGTACTTCGTTGTCGAAAAGAGGCGGTTTCAGCCAATAATGTGGGCAGCAGTGGCGAAGGCTCCATATAACTCGATTCCTACCGGCTTCCCTTTGAAAACAGGCGTTTGTTACGACGATCTAATAAGACATTTATTTACTAACATAACGTTAAAAACATAGGTATTAATACACCATCAAATAAAATTAATCTAAAAATCGCCTTATAATATATTTTTATTAATAGCAAAAACTTACACTTTTCATTCACTTCAACCGCGCGCAAGTCGTGGCGCGGCAAGCCGCTCGCAAGATTAGGAATTGCATGCGCAAGTACCATGTAAAATCAGTACCGAAAACGTTCCCGCGCAGACGCATAACTCGCTTAGTATAGGAACGACGGCAAGCCGGTGGCCACCGGGTTTTAATGGGGCGTGGTTATGTTAATGGATAGAAAAATGACATGTATACGAACGAAATAGAGTGTAGTATTGCGTACGCATATTTCGATCGACTATAATCTTTCGTCTTCGTTGATATTTATTTTGTATCGCATATACGGTACATGACAATTTAATTCTACTAAATATTACAATATAATTAGAATCGAATAGATTCTATGGTTGTTTAGAGTTTTGTTTATTGTGTTTAATAATATAAAAGTACTATAGTGATTGCGTGTCCAATTTCACCGATAGATGGCGCTGTACATAATGTAAATCACGCTAACATCGTAAATTACTGTTTAATGATATTCGATAATGAAACGTAAAACATCTTCGCATCTTTTATTGTTGCAATTGCAATATTATGTATACATACTACCTAGACTTGAGACTCTTGAGAGCTTAGACTATGTTACATTTCATGAACCTCTGAGCCCTGACCTTGAAGCGTTTTTTTGGGAGAGCTGTTCCTTGTGTGTAGTGTGCATTGTACCTACATGTTATTGCGTTAGATAGATCATTTCATTGATATGAGTAATTTTAGGTCATATATCGATGAGATTTATCGAAGTAATTTAATTTAGCATATTCGTATTCTTAATTTCTAGTTACCTACCGATACATAAGTAGCCTTGGTGGTGCAGCGAACCTAATCACTGGCTTTTAAATTAAACAAACTATTTTTCAAAAAAAAAAACCGACTTCAAAGTAAATAAAAAATTATCTAAAAGCATAAAATAACGAAAATATATTGAAGTCGGTGCTAGCACATCATGTTAACTAAGACTAGCACGAGCTGACACCGACTTCAATATATTTTCGTTATTTTATGCTTTTTAGATAATTTTTTATTTACTTTGAAGTCGTTTTTTATTTTTTTTAAAAAATAGTTTATTTAACACTTTTTAGTGACTTTTATTTGAGCAAAATAGGTATCTACACTATCACGCAACTCGAACGTCTACGTTACAATAACTTACTGAAAACATAAAAAGTTTATAACTCTTAAACTACTGGACCGATTTTGATGAAACTTGTACTCTACCCTAAGTTGAAAAATACTCTAACTATTGCAAAAAGAATTTTCGAAATCGGACCTGTAGTTTCTGAGAAATCCGTGGACAAACCTACATACATACACTCATAAAATTTGGTAAATTTGTTTAGAAGCCCACATAGACTAACATATATTAATATTACGCATTTTTATTAATATTACATACATACGCGTCGAATACAGAACCTTCTTTTTGAAGCCGGTTAGTAAAAATGGTATTTTCCCTTGCCTACCTATTTCTTTCCTAATCTAGTTTAGAATCGCTCGGGATTTACAGATTTTAACTTTTCAAAGATATATTATCATGTTGCTATCAGCAAAGTAGAACATTACAGAAATATAATGAAAATGTCCTGGGTGTACCGGACCGGCTTACCCCTTACAAAAATTGACCTTTGCCACTGGTGGGCAGTTTTTATTTATATTATTTTGTTTACAAACAAGATACTTAACTGTTGTGGATTACTTAGAAGGGCTATCTATCTTTTAGCCATTCACTTAGTATCTACTGTTTCTGCGACTACCATACATAGCAACGTGGTGTTCTGTGTTCACGATTCTTGATCTTGATCATCTCACGTTGAATGTTTTAAGTATGAAAGTAAGTATATAATCTGATGATAATCCCTCTGTCAGTATTATATGCAATAATAATAATAAAATGTTCTATTAAATTAAATGCTAACTTGAATGTAATGCCCTAACTGAATTATACATACTACTGTAGGTATACAATTAGTGAGTCAGACGTTCTTGATTGTATACTTAATGTATTTAAGGAAATGTTAGTTAATCGTTTAACTATTTTATTTACTTTAAGTTCACTCGATGTCAATGATACTGGTTTACATGGTTATTATAGTTCATTGTATAGCCCTAAATTATCATTACATTATGTCACTGTTTGTTTACCTAAATAAATGAAAAACGAAAATTCTCGTGATGGTTTTAACGATGATGTGGCATCACTGCTTGAATTATGTCTTCAGTTTTTAGTAATTTTTGTAACATAATAATATGTGCTATTAAGTGTATTAACCAAAGAGCATTCTCCATTTATATGTACATAATAATATGTCATACATTACTATGTCTTTCATTTTTTTTTAAGTGGACCTAGAATCAAAGATATGTTACTACTGCTAATTTATTCTTTGGAAATATTAGTAAAGCTACCGAACAACAGAGGGCGTAAATCTTAATAGATATTCTTCTAGAATAAAGTTTGAAACAAAATGCGCGTTAATTTGGGCAATACTATGTTCAGGAAAATAATATTATTGATTTGTAAATGATACAGAAAGAAACATTGATTACCTTATCAATGTTTCTTTCTGTATATATAACAAATAAAGAAAAAGAAGGGAGGTGGACTTATAAAATTTATTTTACTTCTATGAGTTGTTGAGATCACTTTCGTATAGAATAGCTAATGATACAGGATTTGTATGTAAGGGCAGCCTATACAAGGCAAATAACAATTACAGATAATCTTGGACACATTGTAAAGTCTATTCTTATAAGAAAGTAGAAGTTTTATGAGCAGCTTAGTAACGAAATACCAAACCAAATTACTATTGTTTCGTTGCATGTATGTCATGTGCATTTAATATGTGGTTGTATGTTGTAGTTGTAATCAAGAATGATATTTTAATAGTCTTGTATCAGACATTATTAATAATTTCTAAATTATTGACACGAATTATTGACACATAAATGTATTAATAATTAATTATTATTCTAGAGTTTACATTGGCCAAGTTTTCTAATTGTTTTATTTTAATTTGCATACTAATTTATGGCAAATGTGTATCGCATTTTATGTTATGCCCTGGCTGATGCAACCATTGCATATGGGTTGGGTAGTTATGGACAAACATTTATTACTCATATAAACAAAATAAAAGCGATACAAGTTAGAATATTAAATAAGAAAAGTTATTTAAAATTACTAACATATTGCCGATAGATCAAAAAACTTTATGATAGGCATTAAATCTAGAAAGCATATAAAAGCTAAACAAAAAAAAAACACTACCTATCTTTGTGTCCATAGTCAGGCTATAACTAGGTTATTTTTTTTTGTACTTTCTAAACAATAATAAATAAACAGTATGTTAGTGTTGTAAAACAAGAACGACTGCCGACAAACTACTATGTAGTTTGGCAGAGGGTAAATGTGTTCAATGTACTGTTCTTTTGTAAACAATAAGTATAAAATTTTTTTTGATTCACCACCATTTTACTTCCTTCCACATTTTTGTGTAAATAAATTGAGTCTGTTTTAATTAAGCATTAGTAATATGTATACATATATAAATACATATAATAATAATAATGGTGGAAGATGTCAAATGTCATGATTGAGAAAACACTGATTAATGGATTATTAATGTTGTTACAATTGGGGTGTTTCTTGGTTTTAATTAAAGTATCGTAGGTAAACCTTTTATGTGTTAAGCCATCTGGTAAATCCCTGTATAAATTCATATAGTATCTCAGGCATTATTAATCAGTAATTAATAAAAGTCCATTCTTGATTTTATGTTTGAGTAAGTGCACTTATGTCTTTGTAACATTTTCTTTTATTGTCTGTATTTGTGCGCATTAAAGAATTTTCTAACTAGAAGCATTGTACATTGAATAAGAAAATAGCTCTACGAATTATATTTTCTTAAGATAGTAAACATTGTAATTGTAAAAATTGTAAGTTTACATTGTAAATTGAATTGTGTGAGTGTGTGCCAGGAGGCTATACATTGTCGTATGGCCGAATGTCATGATTTTGTATTCTGGTATTACTTTTTAGGTTGGCAACACGGGAAATATGATAATAATGATGGCGGCCCGGCGTCGGTTTTGACAGTTCCGTGTATTAGCATTGTTTTGTGGTGATAAAATTGTTATATCAATGATGTATTTGTTTATTATAGTTATTTTTACCAAGTGAATAGTGTTTGCTTTCATCAAGAATCTTTATTATAACAGACCTTCAGATAGACAGTGGTTTGGTCAATGATAGTAAAATATCATTGGGTTTGGTGTTTTTCTTTTTATACTATTTTCAAAAAATGTATATGTAAAAACTTTATATAGGTCTACCAGAATCTCATGGCAAATGGGGAAATAAGAATTTGTTGTGTGCAATACTAGGGAAATTGGATTAAACGGTCTTGATACTGTTTGATTTTTATTTCTCTTTAGTATTAATGAACATGAAGTATATTAGGTATATGAATGAAAACTGTTGTTATACATCGGGTTCTTAACATAGGAAAAATAAATTAATTTTATATTACTTTATGTGCTAATTTATTATATATCATTTAAATCATAAGAATAACTTCACACTTCATTCAGAACTAGAAAACGATTCCAAGTACTCCACTTGCATTTCTTGTTCTTCATCAGATGATGAAGATAAAGAGGTATTTACTATAAATCGATCTTCCAGCATTTCAATTATTATATTTATCTTGCTTGATAAAACCATTTTCAACTTTCTTTACATGTTTACAACATTTTCGCCATTCCTCTGCACCAATTTGTGAGAAAGCTTCTTCTGTTAATAATTTAATGTCACTTGCAGGCCTATTTACATTTTTATCAGCAACTTTTTGCTTCATTATACCCCAAATCATTTCTATGGGATTCAAAGTGCAATGATAAGGTGGGAGTCTTAAAACTTCGTGACCGTGCGATTTTAATACTTCATCTATCTCATACATGGGCGCAGACATGTTTTGTTTCACTACTTCAAGAAGTTGACATTTACGCCAAAGATCATCATAATGTACATCGTTTGTACGAAGCCATTCTTTTATATCAGCGATACGATTAGCTTGTGTGGGCGGTTTGTTCATCCGTACGGAATGATAACTAGCATTATCCATAATAATTAGTGAAGGCCTTATCAGATTTGGAATTACCCATTTTGTAAAATTCTCCTTATTCGTATCGTGGTGTCAGCAGATACACTTTTTGACCTGTACACCAGAGAACAATTAGGTACAAAGCCATTTTCTCCACCAGCCTTAACAATGATCCACCTCGCTCCAAGTGAAATACTTTTAGATGGACCTGCAATATCTTTGCTTTGCCAGCACTTGTTCACAGAACATGAACCGTGAATGTAAGTCTCATCTAAATAAATCACATCCAATTTATTATGCACTTCAGCTTCGCGGTTTTCCTTTATACGCTTCAAAAACTTGAATCTTTGTAGTTTTAAGTCATCTCTCTTTATCAAAATGGTCCTTTTTGATTGGCATTTAACATATTCAAAACCGATCTCCTTAAGGATAAGTCTGTAAAAAATTAGTAAAATATATCATATTACTCAAACGCTAGCTTAGTCATTCATCATCATCATCATCATCGAGTGACAGTTAGAGGGGTTATTACTTAATATTTTTCTTACCTCAAAGATTCTCTCCCTCCGTTGAAATCAATATCTTGTCGAAGAATTTGTAACAGTTTAATTACTGTTGGAATTTCCTTCCGAACTGTATAGAATTCATTTACTTTATTTCTAATCAATTCTAAATCGAAACTGTCCAAGTTGATTTTCTTCTTCCCCCCTCTCCTCTTTTTACCAGGCGTGGAAAATACACCATCATTTGATGTGCCCTCACTTACGATTCGCCGTATAGTAGTACTGGAAACCCCTATAAAGAAGCTACAATTATGTAAGAAAAATATAAAATAAACCAAAAGTATCTTAACAACTCAGCCCAACTTACCGATCAACTCTACGACGCGCTTTAAAATCAACGTTTGAGTTTGATTTACGCCTTCTTCTTCTCTTATTTTACGATACACATTGAAAACAATATTTCTCGCTTGAGATCGAAGTGGCTTTTTCGACATTTTCACAAAAAGAAACTAATTGTCTTGAAGATATCACAAAATCTTAGCAGTGGTGGTAGACAGAATATAATACAGACATATACCAAGCGTGCCGCCGATAAGGACAGAAAAATAAGTACATACTAAATTTAGAGTTGCCACGTAAGGGAAATTTTACCCTTTGTGTAAAGCAAATACGGAGGTTGTTGTAAATTATATTTTCTTTCCTAACCAAAAACCACTTTTTTGACACAACATTTACTTTTCTTACATTATATCGTCTTAATCTATGACAGTCTGCAAAAAGTACGAAAGTGATTGTTATAATAATGTCCTCCTAGCCGAAACGACCACAGCGGCCAATCTTTCACAAGATCAGCCATGTACGCAGGAGATATTATAGTGCACAAGTGCTTGCGTAGACACAAGTGCACTCTCTCTTCCTTTATATAATAGGTACCTCTCATAATCCGATGGGACGGAAGACCGACACGACTGGGGAGAAGTTAAGCGCAGGACCGACTTTTTACATGCCCATCCGACGCATGTGTGGCGTATCTCGGATCACGGTTTCGGAACGCCAAAGGGGCTGTCAAAAAGATGACAGCGCGCTAGTATCTATGGCAGAGACATGTTTTAATTATTACGATTACTCCACTGTATAATAAGTTGTTCTCTCTCAATTTGATTATAAGTGTTTATTACCAAAGCTCGGCGTTTTAATTTGACGGACAGGAGTCGGGCATACGTCCTATCGCAAATCCCGACACATGGATCATCTTACTTTACAGACAATCAGGTCATCGGCCTGCATTGTCCTAGCCAGTAAGGAACAACTACTCAAATTTGTTGCCCTTCGCAGGATTCGAACCCACGACGGAGGCTACAAAGTGAATGTACACTTAATATCATATATGCTGTAGCTAAGGTCTATTCCACATTGTTCACCTGGGTGATATCACGTGGTGATTAAAGTGGCTAAGAGCTGTAGATAATTATTAGCCTCATACAAAAAAGTTAAGAGATAAAAACAATAATATGCTATTTCCCAGAGAGGTAGGCAAAAATTGGCTTTCTTATAACTTAATATAATACATACTATGGCCATTTACCGGGTAAGTTTTAGTAAATTTCTCCAATATACAAATCTATAGTACTAGTATCTTGGGACAATCTACGCTTGACCAATGACCACCTGATCTCAATCTACGCAGATCCTTTAGTAAGGTAACCAGATAAATGATTACAAATACTTGTAAACTGTATAAATACATATTTAAATAGATGAATAACACCCAGACAATTGTTTGGAATCCTTCGGAATCGAACCCATGTCCTATTGGGCAGCGGCCAGGTCCCTCAGATCGTCGAACAGCCGTACATCGCCGCCGTCCGCAGCATGTACTGCTCGACCCACCCGACCCGATGTCCGTCCTCCTGGACCATGACACAACACCAACACCGACAACGATGTCAAGAGTCGTAAACACATCAACACACAGACACTGGTCTCGCCGGCGAGGCCGAAGGGATCCGTACGCATGCGACCTCGACATGCATCCCCTTGCTGAGTTTCTTGCCGGTTCTTCTCTAAGCGGCAGCCCAAGCCTAGGCCGAGCCTCCCTGAGGTGCCCTTGTGCTAGTCGCTACCCAAACCTTTCTGGCTAGAGCGCTTTAAGCGCTCGCCCTCTTGTCCGGTGAAACAGTACTATTCCTACAAAAAAAAAGTGATGATCAATAAAGCAAAGTGACTATCAGGCTTCAGTTGTCCACCAAACTTTGATGTCTACTGAAAGTGTGTTTGGTATTTATTGGTGATTCAAGTTAGGCAATGCCAAATAAATCATTTGATAGTTATTTAATAGTCACTTTGCTTTATTGATCATCACTTTAGTTGTCAAACGAGATAGGTACATAATAGGGGGGCAAATGAAACAAACTATTCAACGTCGGTACTATTTATTTATAATTCAGACAAATTTACCAATAAATTGTAACCAACAACATACATACATATATTTAAACAACATGCATATAGTAAAAGCACGATTAAATGTACAATGACCATTGTGCCTATAAATAAAGAATGAATACGTCCTGCGCAGCCTTGGACGAATTACTTGAGCGCTTACGTTATTTCTGAATATTTAAGCATTCGGGAATAACTTTTAGCAACCTAATTAATTATTTTTGTTGCTGCTATCCACAGTATACAAATATCCATATTTTCAGAAAATCATAAAAATCAATTCGGGAAATCTGAGAAATTCTTCGATGCACCCAGCATGTGGGATCGTGTATGATGCACTTAATAATAATTTACCACTTATTTATGGTAGTCTCTCTTTTATACACTGGCAACACTGATAATGGCGATCAATAAACCGAAAATTTTAGGTTATGGATGAAAAACAAGAATTTATCGATCTTACACGTAACTTTCAAGTAAAATAGTAACTAATTTAGAGCAATAAGATCTAAATAAGTCGTTTACATGTATTAGTTTCTAAATGTAATCTCTAAATTGGCCATAATAATTCACGTTTACCTGTGAAACGATACTCCACTAATTTTACGTTCACTGTCACTTTTACAGCCTATAATACTGCACTGCACGATTCTTATAGGATTTCCACAACACACAGTAATGTCACAGTTAGTTTTTTATTGAATTTTAAGTTATTTATTTAATATTAAAACCACGATAAAATTGTCACGGAGCAAAGTGGGAGCAAACGTCAAATTTGTTTCGCACCCAGGGCGCGGAAAAATCGAACACATGCTGAGGGACAAAAAATCATATACACTGTTTCTTTCTATCACACGTAACCTACATAAACGCATTCTTTTCTTGCGTGAATGAGAAAGAAAGTGTCCAGCCCTCTATTGTTTTCTTCCTCTAAGGCAGTGGTTGACAAATCACGTACTTTGATTTGACAGGTGACAATTGACATTGCCATATTAAAATCAATTTTTTTTATTATTTTTTTATGCCATGAGATTCTGGTAGACGTATACTACCTAATACCTATTATTACATACTTATCTGTAGGGAATTAAATGAAGAATTCAAATAAATATTGAGTACATATATTTTTAGAGGTTAGAAAATTTGGAGAAATTATCGAAAGAATGCATCTGTTCCTTCCCCGCGGGTTGTCCGGTCCGCGCACTAATTATCAGTCCACCCAGCTATTACGTCACCCAAACAGGTGAATGGTCAGGTGACAATATTATTGTCACGATAATTAGTGCGCTCATGGTACCAATTTGTAAGACAGGTCACTTTTCGTGTTAAACTGCCCTTTCGTGGTAAGGTTACGAAGTTTCTTGTATCCGGCAATTTCAACAGCTACAGTGGCTTTCATAAAGGAAATCATCAATGTTACATTGTTGGTTGGCACCAGAATATACGACACTGCGCTGAAATTTTGTATCTCGGGTAGGAACTCTTCAAACAAACCAGTCTCCGTAAGGGCAAAGGCCGGGTGACGTGGAGTTTTTATCCACTAAAACCTCTCCGGTGCCCTTCATCGAGTCTGAGCATTGCATTCGGACTTCGCCAGTGTCCAGCGCCAGATGCTCGCTAGAGTATGTCCTGGGGGGAGCAGAAATGCTCGCTTCCCGGCAACCTTGCGGTGCTTGCGAAGACCTAGGGGCTACAACGCGTCTCCGCCACTGCGATGGTACCTATTTGGACATGGCCCATTAAAGTAGTGTTTTTAAATTATTTGGGTACTATTATAGCTTAGAATCTAAGCCTTGAATCAATGATATTTTACTAAAGATATGTTATATCCCTTATAACGCACGATAAAAGTTGTCACACTTGTAGTTAGCTATACCTAGCTATACATTTTCCTATCTATAGTCTGACAAGGACAGATACATAACGAGAAAAGTAAGAGAAAACGAGATGGCTATATTTTGTGCGTTCCGTTGTCAGCGTTGGTTAAACGCTTGTCAGTGTCATCTTGTCAACTGACACATTCAATTTTACAATTATTTCTTACAATATTATTATGAAAATTGAAATACAAATTGAAAATCAAATTATTTTTTCAAAGTTACATGTTCTATATTATTCCTGACTGTTTATTTACTTTTGCCTGGTAATTTGTGCACATTATAAATACGCAGGACGGCATTTTCAATTTTTAATGATAGACGTCACGATGTCGCATTAACTACGCGGGACGGCGTGCGACTAACTGCTACAAAACCCAGTTGGGGGATACTCGCTGAACGTCTGGCGAGCGCTAATGGCATTTAGATCAATCATTATATATGTATTTACAAAAAAAAAGTATATAAGTATTAGTATCAGCTGTCTGGTTTCCATACTTCAGCTCTGCCTAGTTTGGGATCCGATGACCGTGTGTGGATTGTCCCAGAATATTAATAAAAGATTAATAACAAGAGTCACTTAACTAATTAAACAAGTTGTTGAAGAAAATGCGAAAAGTGGTGTTTTTTCGTATTTTTTACATCTTCCTTGGATTCTTTAGCGAGCGACTAATTGCCCACTGTCCATTGTACGTCTTCGCCATTCTCAAGTTTATAATTAAATGCTAATTAATTATAATAAAGGGAGGAAAATATGCGCGGTACACAGAAAAAGTGGAAGTATTATACTCGAATTTTATTGTTCTCTGAGCGTCCAGCCGATTCTTAAGCCAGTCAGAAACCTAGCTATGATATATATAATTTTATAGGTCATCGACATAGCTCTCAGAATCTGCAAGTTGACGTGGCAATGGGCAGGCCACATCGTTCGAAGAACCGATAACCGATGGGAAATAAAGGTTCTCGAGTGGCGACAACGAACCGGAAGACGCAGCGTAGGCAGGCTTCCCACTAGGTGGACAGACGACATTGTGCTCGTCGCAGGTAACCGTTGGATGCAAATAGCCAACTGTCGTTCATTGTGGCGTTTGAAGTGGGATGCCTATGTTCAGCAGTGGACGTCTTCCAGCTAGTGATAGCTAGGCATATTAAGATATGTATATATTCCGCAACAATAGGTCACGATCCTCAGCATTGAGGTATCGACGCGAGGAGGAGGGAGGATATTTTCTATACTTACTATATTTTTTATGGTAAAGGCATTAACTTACAACGCACGGACCCGCAGGTTGTCCGGGTAAGATATCATCTCCTCCCGTTGGGTGCCCGTAAGAGGCGACTAAGGGAAAACAAGAAGACGGGCAGCAGCGTCTTTCTATTGGATTACCTACCACCTATACTGCGATCCCCAACACGCCTGCCAAGCGTGGGGAATATGGCAACCCCTCCCTTCTAAGGCGGAGGTAGACATCTTTCAACCACTACTAATGATGATGATGGTTTACTTGCTGTATATTGAGGTCAGCTTGAACAACTATAACTGACACCAGATTGGCCACTAACTAAAGGACCAACAAAACCTACATTAATACATTTGTGTATACAACCTCATGTGTCCTGTAAGATTCTCGTATACGACATGCTACCGGTACAGCGTCCGTGACCGCGACAGTACATTCGTGCATAAATATACGAACAACGAAATCCCCTTTGCATTACATTACATCTTTTGAATAAGCCCAAAATGGCAGACCATTTATCATTAGGTACTCTCTAGCATTGTTGGCTCTCAAGTGCCATCTTTGTACACATTGTACATGTGCTCTTAGTACCGTAATAGCATTAGTAGGTACACAATACACATTAAGCATAAGCGATTTAGTTATATTTCTTATAGGTACTTGCAAGAAACCTAGGTAAACGTAGCAAGTCATGTTAACGCGACGTGTTATGAAAACAACAGCTAAAACACGCCCACACGCTGAGAATCGATGGTCTTGCGAAATCGCTGTTTCTTATAGTATGTGTTACAGCCCTTACTTGTACTCTAAAAATGTTCGAAAAACGTTAGATTCTGGATAATTTCGTTTAGCGACATTATCAGTTTTCTTTCAGTTGAAAATGTCTGTGTTGGATATGCTCCGGTGGTCTGGGCATGTAGGACGAATGCCAGATGTAACGCTTAAGATAATTTACGATAAATGAATACGGCCTGGATTGGATTGACCTTTTGTCTTATTTATAAATTTTACTATACGACGCGCCCGTTGAAGAAGAAGAAATAGAAGAAATACATTTATTTGACACACACAATAACACAAATAATAAAAAAATAACAGAAAGGAAAAACAAGAGGTTGTGTGGGGTCAAAAGGGATGCTACCTCAGCATGTTGCTGTGCCAAAAAATAATCTGACGCAGCGCTGGAATTCTAGCAACTGAGCCTAACCTACCGCTGGTAAAGTGGTAAGACCCTGGATGCTACCCAATAAGTCCACGAAGAAGAAGTAAACACAGAAGTACACATATTAGATACAAGGGACGACTAATATAGCCTGTTTTACCCAAGCTCATAAACTGAACAGTAATTGTATGAACGCAGGCGTGATGACTAACCGCCAAAGACAATTGTTAGCGTTGAGTATGTCATATTCAACCCTACTGGCCCTATTTGGCTGGTCACCGATCAGTCATCACGTCTACGACTGAAATAAAGATGACAAACAGAAATCTATATCTTCTATACTTATAATAAAACTGTAACAGGTCCAATTCTGTACATTGAAGATATTTTGAAATTTATATTTGGAGGGCATTCTATAACCGATACTGAGGCCGATAATGTAATTTTTTTAATTTTTGTCTGTCTGTCTGTCTGTCTGTCTGTCTGTCTGTCTGTCTGTATCACGGCTGAGCATCACGCCGAAACTACTGAATGGATTCAAATGAAACTTGGCATGATTTGAGATCTTACTACGAGGTAGGACATAGGATACTTTTTGTCCCGTAATCTAGCACGGTTCTTTTGGGAGAGGGGATTAAAGTCAAAACGGGTACTTGGTTATACGCTTGGTCCGATTTTATCAATTTTTCTATAAAATATAATAAATATTAGTAAGGGAACACTCATAGAGAGTTGTTATCAAGGTTTTGTAATCGATCGGGTTAAGCAACGTTAGGTAAGGTCATTAAATAGATGGGTGACCGTTTAACGCCATTTGAATTAAACGGGTCCGTGCTTCGGAGAGCAAGTAAAAAGTGGGTCCCAGTTTTTAACCGACTATAAAAAATGAGGTTATGTATTCGATGCGAATGTCTGTTATTCAAAGTTTAGTTAACGTAAAAATAGCGCAGGCGGAGCTGCGTGGGTCAGCTAGTAACAAATAAAATAGATAAAAACAATATAACACAAATATAAAAATCATTAGATAACTTCAAACGAGAGCCCCTTATCTACCTATGTGAGTATGTATTTAGTAAAATAGTTAATAAGTGTTTGTATCAGTTGTCTGGTTACCATTGTACAGGCTCTGCCTCTTCCGAATCGCTGGATGTTTGTGGTGTGGGACGTAGGCGTCAATCGAGTACGGCAGGAGAGAATGGTGGCGCGACGGCGGGGTTGCGACCCCCGTCCCCGTGAGCATTTTAATGTGCCCCCCGGTGGTGAGCTCAAGGCACTAAGAGGTTCTTGGTGCAGATCCCACCATAGAGCCCAGCTTCCCCCTCTCATGTGCCGATGTGATAGCCGCGAAGGTTTTAGCGGGTAAGAATCTCACATACCTCGGTTGACCCCCACAGGTCCAGGGGATCATTGCTTGACAGAAAAAACCGTAGAGAAATTAGTAGATACATTTCAATTTACTTGGACATATTGGTGTAAGACACGACGCAGCATTGGCAGGCCTCTCACTAGGTGGACAGACGACATTGTGCGCGTCGCAGGTAACCGATGGATGCAAATAGCCAATTGTCGTTCATTGTGGCGTTCTAAGGGCCTATGTTCAGCAGTGGACGTCTCCCGGCTGGTGATGATTGGTGTATGATGATGTAGCCCACGTTTAGGCAATTATCAAGACAATCAATGCCCTCTTACTTTCGACCTTTAGACCTAGGCAGGTTATACATTATAAGGGTAAAAGACAAGTGTTTATTGTTAGTTTAGTGGTTACTTTGTTTTGTTCTGCGGTATAATTGGCTCTTAAATATCGTCTGCTAAGACTACAATTAAAACGATCACTTGTTTTAATTGATATGATACCGAATTCATTCTATAAATATACAATCCCTATGTACTTACTTAAATGCTAATTACGCAAACACAAAATGAAGAAGATTAAAATTAAAATCGTTTTATAACAATAACTTTAACATTTTTACGTTGCTTTTCAACAATTGAATTTAAATTGAAAAAGGTATCGGAGTAGAAACTCTAGGTCCATGGGGCCATGGGCAGAACCCATACTTTATTTAGATCACTAAGTAAAAGAAAAGAAAGAAAAGAAAAGAAATATTTATTTATGACACTTACACACATAAAGCAGATTTAGTTAGAAGAAAAAAAAAAAACTATACTATAATATTTATGTATGTGCGCCACAAAACGGCCCCAACTCAGCAAAAATGTTGGTTGTGAACAACCAACGCTGATCTTCCGTTGGAGCCGATTGGTGTCGTCACGACGACGCTATAACAATATAGCTACACTAATAACAAACACAAAAAAAAACAAAAAAGCGATTACGATCAAATTATGATTAATCGCATCGCGAACAAATTATTTATAAAAGAAAAATAACAACTAAACGTCACTTTTGACAGTATGACATCACAAACTTGTCAAAAACTTTGAGACAGACTTGTAAGATTGTTCGTTCTGTGCGACAAACGAGCGTACGTGCGAGATGAAAGTAAAGCTTACTTCTAATTTAAAACTAGAATTCTTACATGATGTTTAAAATTATTAGGTAGATACACAAAGAAAAATGGTATTGATACAAGTATATACATAAACAGCACATTACTATAAAAGTGTTAAACAAGAATTACGTAAACACGGTGATGATGTGGCACATGGAAAGTCAACAGTAAAACAGAAACTACCTACGAAACTAGTGCAAATACTGTCACTAAATAAAGAAATGAAAAGCATACCAACCAAAGCACACCAATGAAATATACACTGCTTCCTCATCGGCTGTGACCATCTAGCACATACACAAACAGGGACTGTCCACCTTAGCAAATGGTAGAAAGAAAGTCTTGTAAGTTGTAAATAATAATACCTTTGATTATAATAAATTAAAATAAGTTACAACTAAGAAAACTAAGAAAAACTAAGAAAATGTGTTATATTGCACTGGTGTCAAGTCTTAAAGTTTCTTGATACTTCTGGTGGTCAAGTAGGAATTTTTTGATTTTTATTTTAAAAGTTTTAATGTTACATTGTAGGTTCCTCAGTGGGGGTGGAATATTGTTCCAACATTTGGAAGCAGCGTAGCGGAAGCTACCTCTGAAAGCAGCTGAGCCACGTCCATGAGATGAAAGTTGCATTGCACACTGCCAGGACCCATAAGGCCTACGACTTGATACCCAGGATAATTTATTGTATAGATAAGCGGGTGAATGATGTTTTATGATACCAAAAAGTAGGGATGCTAAATGAAGTTTCCGACGATGTAACATTTTAAGGATTGAGTGCTTATTCAAATATGGTGTCACATGCGCCCTTAACGGGATGTCAAAGCAGAAGCGAGCACAGGCATTTTGTACACGTTGTATAAGTTTTTTCGTTTTTGCTAACAAACGTGGGCCAATAACTAAGTCCATATAATTTAATTTTGACAGAATAAGCGACTCTACTAATTGCACACGCAAGCTTTCTTTTATGTATGGTCTTAATCTGTACAAAGTTTTTAATTTATAAAAACAATTCCTAATTGAGGATGCAATATGCTTCTCGTATCGTAGATCACAGTCCATGTGCAGTCCTAGATTTCTAGCTTCGTAAACACGCTCAATAGGTTCATCCATGAGCATGACACTTACTGAAGGACTCAGGCTAGATATCTGGTGCTTACTACCAAAAATCAAGTACTTGGTCTTAGTAGGGTTTAGTAACAAGCAATTTTTTTCTGACCATGTAGCTATCCTTGACAAATCCTCATTAAGCTTTGTTATGGTATTATCAATTTCTGAAGGAATACAAGAAATATATATTTGTATATCATCTGCATAGATGTGGAATTTGCAGTGATTGATATGTTTTATGATATCTGCAGAATATAGTATAAAAAGTATTGGCCCCAAAATAGACCCCTGTGGAACTCCCCTTTCTATAGCCACCTTCTCTGATGTTTTCGTAGAACCATCATTATTGCAAAGTCTTACATATTGATAACGATTAGTGAGGTAGCTGTGAAACCACTGTAAGGCTTTATTGTCAAGACCATAATAAGACAGTTTGGACAAAAGCAGATTTATATTTATTGAATCGAATGCCCTGGAGAAATCCAAAAGTACTAAGACAGTACACATTCCATTATCTTGAGCGTGAAGTATATCATCAGTGACATCAAGTAAGGCAGTCACTGTACCACGTCCTTTTCTAAAACCTGACTGTACCTCAGGTAAAATATTATTCTCTTCAAGATAATTTGTCAATTGATTACACACCGCTTTCTCCAGTACCTTCGATAGACATGGTAAGATGCTAATTGGTCTGAGATCTTTTAATTCTGTTGGATTTCGGTGCTTAGGTAAAGGACGCACAATTGCTATTTTCCATACATCAGGACATATAGAAGTATTAATTGATGTATTTATTATGCTTTTTATGATGTCTACTGTGTAGGGAAAAGTCATAACAAGCATGTCCAAGCTAATATTATCGCACCCCTCGGCATTAGATTTTAAGCTACGTAATATTTTTAATATTTCCTCTAAATTGACTGGCTTTAGATTAAATACTGCTTCACTAAATTTATTATATTCAAAATATGTCATTTGTGAAATACTTACATCTGAAGTGCCTGTATTGCTTAAAAAATGATTATTTATAATGTCGGGGTCATTAAAATGGGGGGGGCAATTCAATATTTTCTTTTGGCAACAGTGTGTTCCTAAGGTTTTTCCATAATACATTTGGTTCATTTATTTTACTATTAATATTGAATTTGAAAAAAGCAGATTTTTCATAAAAGAGTGCCTGTTGTACTGCAGACTTTAAGGTCTTGTAATACTCCTTTTTTATGCTACAGTTAGTTTTATGATAATCGGCTGCGGCTTTATCCCGTAATTTCATCATTAATTTGACCGTGTCAGTAATCCAAGGATAGGATCGTTCTCGGATTACCACAGTCCTGATTGGCGCGTGAAGGTCGAATAATGCCACAACACTATGGTTAAGAACGCTTACCATTTCGTTAACGTCGCTAAGTGTCGCTATCGCATCCCAATTTACAGCATCTAAGTCTCGATTAAAATCATCAAAACATATGTCTTTTTTTGGTCTGTAGGTTACGGTCGTAGGTGAGGGCTTCAAACGTCTAATATTAAATTCACTGACAATAATACAGTGACCAAATAAAGATCCGACATGTTCAACTAAAGTCTTCTTACTATGCAAATCCGTACAGACTACGTCAATAAGGGTCCGACTGGATTCAGTATAGTGCGTTGGTTCACTGACAATTTGATACAAATTAAAGCATGATATAAAAGTATTGAATTTTGCAGTTTTAGCGTCACTATTAAGCAAATTAATATTAAAATCTCCCATTAAAATTAAATTATCATAATTGCGAATAGAACTAATTGTATCAGATAATGCATCAAAAAACAAATCAACATCCATCCAAGGTGGGCGATATGCCGTGCCTATCGCTAGCTTCCTCCCATTAAGGGTCATAATGAGCCACATCTGTTCGACCGACCTATGTATAGGGTCCACTGGGTGAGGCCAGGTGCGCAAGCTAACGTTCCGCTTAGTGTAAAAGCCTACGCCACCTCCGCGCGAGTGCACATGCTGCGGCCGCGGGATGTGTCTCAGTCGGTAACCTGGTATCACGGGCGCGCGTCCCTCCTCGTCGGGTCTGAGCCATGTCTCATTTATGGCCAGTAGATCGATATCATTTTTCATGACTGAGGCTATAAAGTTATCATGATCCGTGCTTAGAGAGCCTGCATTAAACAAACCAATTTTTAGGTGGTTGTTAATCATTGATACATAAAATAATTATTGTCCTGTATAATAATAGACACAGCGTAGTATAACCAAAGACTCTAATAACAAATGCTGTATAGAAACTGTATAAATAAAAGTCCCTAATAACAAATACTGTATAAAATCTATAGTGTGCCTCTGTATGGATAAAATTGTAATTATAAGAAGTATAATAAATTAGGTAAAATTTAAGGTAACAAGATATATATGGTGTCCAACTACTATAATCATATCCATTAGTGCCAATTATTAATACATACACCGAATTTTTCTTGATGAGAAATATAAAAGTGCCGACAATGGTGCTGATATGAGAAATAAATAATACATTAAAACAACAAACTGCTAAGTAGTGCAACAAACATAAACTGCAATGCTTTTTGTTACATAAAGTTACTTCAAACAATATTAGTTCCAAAAACACGGGTGATATCAGTGTCCGTGCGTATAGGGTACACCTGCTGGCCGTCACTGCGCCGCACGTACACTCTGCCTCTTCTAGTCCACGAGTACTTCCACTGTCTCTTGCGACATTCCTCACGGACTTGATAAAATAGATGGCGATTGTGTTTGGTAAGCCGTTCGTTTATGTATACTCGAACGGGCGGTCCCATCAAACCCATATCGGCGGTAGTGAGGCCTCGGCGCACACGAGCTGCACGCAAAATGTCGTCCCTCAGTTGACGGCGCGCTAGACGCACGATGACCCGGCGCGGTCGCTTCACCAAGCCTCCATCACCAGTAGCATTCGACTCCATCGCACCAACACGCTCAGCGAACACGACATCTCGCTCATCTAAAGGGACACCCAGCTTCGCGGCCAGTAAGGTGACTGAATGGAACACATTTTCGCCCTTTTCCTCCGGTAGATGGCCAATATCCAGGTCACTTAACAGCATATCCTGATCCCGGTCATTAAGATCGAGCTTTAATTGGCACACCGTGTTTTGTAGCTCGGTAATCTCATCCTTTATTGGCTCAACCCCCCTCTGCTCGAGCACTTCCACTCGTCTCTCAAGTCCATCCATACGCACTCCCATGCAGACCATTGAATCGCGGAATTCCTTTCGGAACTCTCGTAGCTCGGCCATGTATTCGGCAAGTTCACGGCGCATGTCCCGGACGTCATCGTGGACGCCTCTACGGACCTCATTGTCCCCGCTCTGTGACTCAACTTGCGAGGCCGCTAAGTTTGAAACGGTAAGAGGATGCTGCAGCATAGTATCGGACTCTTCGCCGGTGGACTCGGCAGTCAGGACGCCACCAATAGCCTTTACGGGGGTACTACTATTATCGCCTTTGCGTCTTTTTTTATATTTGCATTTATCAATTGCCTGGGACGCGCAAAATGTCTGCAGTATCAATGTGTCCACCTAGTAGAAGGCTTACCTACGCTGTCTTCCGGTTCGTGGTCGCCATTCGAGAACCTTTCTTCCCCATCGGTTATCGGTTCTTCGAGCGATGTGGCCTGCCCATTGCCACTTCAACTTGCAGATTCTGATAGCCATGTCGGTCAGTGAACTTAGTTGTTCGGCGAATCTCCTGACTCCAGATTTTGTCGCGCAAAGAAACTCCTAGCATAGCTCTCTCCATAGCTCGTGTGAGTCTGAGCTTCTTGCCGGCTTAGCTTCCATCTAGCTCATAATATGAGGAGGTGGAGATAATATTATCTCCTTAATTACCTTCCACGAATAAGTACGGGTTGGATATGCTTTACGATCTTGATGAGTAATTAAATTTAAATGTGCAATAAACAGCATATTTAAATGCTAACGTCTATGGTAAGGTAAGCTTAAAAAAATATGATAATTTTAATTTAACCCCTCTGGCTATTAATTTTAATTTTGGATATGTACTTTAATAAAGTTTATTATTCTACATAAAAATTAAAGTACTTTTGTATAAATTTATGACAGAACAGCGCTGTAGGGTTGATCAACGCTTACCATAAGGTGGGATTTCGATCAAACACTAGATTATTTAAAATAAATAATAAAATAACTGACTTAAAAGAAAATTATCTAAAAAGCATTAAATAACGAAAATATATTAAAGTCTAGCGTTAAGCTTCTTCAAGATAAATAATTTTGAATTTGAAGAATAAAAGAGTAAGTTACGAACTTCATCTTAACTAAGCGTGCTAGCGGGCTACCTTCTATTTATTATTAATTTATTTTATTTTATTTATTTGGTTTACCATTTGTTTACACTCAATTGTTTAATGTTATAATCTTAAACAAGTTTATTAGTTGTTTGTGTACTAATTAATCATTCATCCAGCGTGGCTATGCTGTCAGGGTTCTGGGAACATTGCCTCTCATTATATTAAGTATCATCTATGATTGCCACCCAGGATTGTGGACGATTTTTATATGTATATACATAATATGCTACAAGTATTTTTTACCTACCTACATTTTTATTACAAATGCCTAGGTACTTGACTTTTTCATTTGGTTGTTTATATCGAATAGGATTTTCGGGAAAGCGCATAATTTTTTCTATAATCATAAATTTTATTTTTTTATTTTTCTATTTGTATTTGTATTTTCTATTATATTTCCTTGTTTATGTTCCACTGTTGGGCACGGGCATCCCTCATTATGAGGGAACTTAGGCCATAGTCCGCCACGCTGGCCAAGTGCGGGTTGGCGGACTTCACACGTCATTCGAAAGCTAGTTAGGCTTTCTCAGACATGCAGGTTTCCTCACGATGTTTTCCTTCATCGAAAGCTAGTAACAATCGCAAAAAGATAATTTGCACATGATTAATTAAAGAAATTAGAGGCGCGAGCCGGGTTCGAACCTGTGCACCTTGTTTCCAAGGCAAGTGCTCACCCACTGAGCTTTTACTGCTTGCTTTTAAAATATTATGTTTATTTAAACATAAAAACATCTATTATCACAGGACGTCAAATACAAAAATATATATGCAAGGTCATAAAAAGGTTGCTAACGATTTATTTATGCTCGTAACGCGCTATCTATGACCGACAGGCCCCATAGTGATATGTTATAACAAGTTAACTAGTATCTTTATTACGTTAAAATAGAAATTTTAAGAGTGGCACATGCAGGAGCAAGATAGCCCGAAAAAAAATTTAAGCAGCACATATGGAGATGCCATTTCTATTTGATACAAGGGAAATTCTATATGCAGGGGTCCCCCGAGGTGGGTACCACCGCAGTTACCAGTGACTCTGAGGAGGACGGCGGCGAGGTTAAGAAATCCTCGTTCCCGTGAGCACTGTGACAGTTTCTCAGAGGGATACAATGCGCCCCCCGGCGGAGGGCTCAACGGAGAACGAAGGTCCTCTGATGCGACAGCCGCGGGCGCTTTAGTGTTGTAGTGGATAAGAATCCTACATACCCAGGATGACCCCCACAGAAAAGACCCTTATTGGAGGTTTTCTCAGCGCCAAAAAAAGTACCTAGGTACCACTACGTGTCAGATGTTCTGCCACCAAAACAACGCTGTGTTCCTGTGTGAAGGGCAATTTAGCTGCTGAAATTACCGCGTTCATAAGGCAAAACAGCGCTGCATCCCTGTGTGAGAGGGCAATTTAGCTGCTGAAATTACCGTGTTCATAAGGCAAAACAGCGCTGCATCCCTGTGTGAGAGGGCAATTTAGCTGCTGAAATTACCGTGTTCATAAGGCAAAACAGCGCTGCATCCCTGCGTGAGAGGGCAATTTAGCTGCTGAAATTACCGTGTTCATAAGGCAAAACAGCGCTGCATCCCTGTGTGAGAGGGCAATTTAGCTGCTGAAATTACCGTGTTCATAAGGCAAAACAGCGCTGCATCCCTGCGTGAGAGGGCAATTTAGCTGCTGAAATTACCGCGTTCATAAGGCAAAACAGCGCTGCATCCCTGTGTGAGAGGGCAATTTAGCTGCTGAAATTACCGTGTTCATAAGGCAAAACAGCGCTGTGTTCCTATGTGAAGGGCAATTTAGCTGCTGAAATTACCGCGTTCATAAGGCAAAACAGCGCTGCGTCCCTGTGTGAGAGGGCAATTTAGCTGCTGAAATTACCGTGTTCATAAGGCAAAACAGCGCTGTGTTCCTATGTGAAGGGCAATTTAGCTGCTGAAATTACCGCGTTCATAAGGCAAAACAGCGCTGCGTCCCTGTGTGAGAGGGCAATTTAGCTGCTGAAATTACCGTGTTCATAAGGCAAAACAGCGCTGTGTTCCTATGTGAAGGGCAATTTAGCTGCTGAAATTACCGCGTTCATAAGGCAAAACAGCGCTGCGTCCCTGTGTGACAGGGCAATTTAGCTGCTGAAATTACCGTGTTCATAAGGCAAAACAGCGCTGTGTTCCTATGTGAAGGGCAATTTAGCTGCTGAAATTACCGCGTGCATAAGGCAAAACAGCGCTGCATCCCTGTGTGAGAGGGCAATTTAGCTGCTGAAATTACCGTGTTCATAAGGCAAAACAGCGCTGCGTCCCTGTGTGAGGGGGCAATTTAGCTGCTGAAATTACCGTGTTCATAAGGCAAAACAGCGCTATGTTCCTATGTGAAGGGCAATTTAGCTGCTGAAATTACCGCGTTCATAAGGCAAAACAGCGCTGCGTCCCTGTGTGAGAGGGCAATTTAGCTGCTGAAATTACCGTGTTCATAAGGCAAAACAGCGCTGTGTTCCTATGTGATATGCCTGCTGACGCGTTGAGTCACGTTACGTCAGCCTAATGTGTTTCTGGCGTAAGGTACGGCACGATCGCACCAGCTTTGAGCTCTACATAATTACCTGATATAGGATAAATTGATTGATCCTAAAGAACTAAATCGTACAGTGTGAAACGAGCGGCAGTGCAGTTCAGCTGTCTATAGGCAGGCATGTCGCTTACCATCAGGCGAACGTCTTGCGTGTCTTGTCACTAGGTTAGTTGAATTTAAAAAATAAAATATCGCAACCTTACAGAAGACAGCCAGCCAACGCCATTACGTCTTTTGTTTTCAAGTCGCGTAGCGTTTTCAAGTGGCGTAATATTCGTCGCGTAGCGTTTTCAAGTCGCGTAGCGTTTTCAAGTGGCGTAGCATTCGTCGCGTAACGTTTTTAAGTTGCGTAGCGTTTTGAAGCGGCAGTGTTTTTTAGCCTCGTAGCGTTTTTAAATCTCGTAGCGTATTTGCGGTGAGTTTGGTCTCCAGTGTTTATGAGAACAGTTGTGTGTGGACTTTCGCATTGTCCTTTGAAACCAATCTCCTTATTTTGCTAATGCTAGTAGGCTCCATGGTGCAGCGCGAAACTGCTCGATTTGCAAACCGAAAATCGCCGGTTCAAATCCCGCTGTGTTATTTGTTTCTCACTGGCTAGGACAATACAGGCCGATCACCTGATTGTCTGATAAGTAAGATGATTCAAGTGACGGCAGGACCGATTTTTAACGTGCATTGCATGAAAAAATTTGGACTTGCGCCTGACATTATCGCTTGTCGTCGGGATTGCGGTCGAACTAGCGGCAAATTTTCAATTAGATATAAATGATATGTTTAAAAAAATACAGATCTTCTGGTGTTTTATAAAAAAAAATTAAATTAACCTGACCTACATATTTGTATGTTTTTATGGCAAAACATAGAGAACCATGTCTTCTTTATTTAAGATTTTTATGTAAATACCTATGTTTTTACAAATAAACTTTTGTATCTGATATTGACGTTGCCTATGAAATATTGAAATCAAATTATTACGTTTTTATACTGTTTAGTGAAGGTAATTATAAACCTTCAAAGAAACTTCAAGAAAACCGTAAGTACATTAATTAAAAAGAAAATCCTTTGAACTCTATTGAGGGTTTCTTAAAAGGGTCAAATTCAAACAGGGTTCATCTTGATTATTATTTATTTAACAACATAAATACGACTATTATATGCTTAGTAATAACTCGTAGATTACTCCACAATTTGACTAGAAATAATGTCTTTTCAATATTAATTTACAATGCGTTTTTTGTCTTTTATTCAAATACTTACTTATATTAATAACAATAATTTACAAAATGGTTATAATAAATGTCACTTAAAAATAAATTTTAATAATTATACCGGAATTTACTTTTCGGCAAATTTATGTTTTTAAAACGAAAATATTTTTATGCAGTCGATTTTATTATAACTATAATTAACTCCGGGTTTGAGAATTCACGTGGAAATTCGAATAAACAATATATTTGTATAAATAATAATAATAATAAATACTATGTTTCGTGAAATTAATATTATAAATAAAAGATTATCTTGTGAAAATTGGCTGGTTTTTTCACAAGATAACCTAATCACATAAAAGAAAAAATAATCGTCTTATTTTTTTCTTTTGATAAAAAATTCCAAAGTCCCACGTAAATTTTCAATAGCAATTAGTCTTAGATTGTCTTAAATTTAAACGTCAACGTAGCTGTCATTGTCTTCGGCCGAGGAGTCATCTGCCGACCTTTTGCCAAGGCCGAAACTGAAACGATGCATGTCCCTCTCTCTTTTCCCTAGGCCGAAATTGAATTTGCTGCTTAGACGTTTCCCAAGGCCAAAATTGTAGCTCTTAGCCCGTTTACCTAGGCCAAAGTTATACAGCGGTATTCGTTTGCCAAGGCCGAAATCATAACGTGCGCGTTTCTCTTCGGATGTTTCGTCTTCGGCGAATCGTTTGCCGAGGCCGAAGCTGTAAGGCCGAGCTCTTTTCTCTTCATAACCTGACAAAAAATTGGCATCGTAATTTTTTTTATCTATTGAAATGAAACTAATTTTACGGATTATATCGCGGTTTATTTTTGATTTTAATTTCCCGACGTTTCGAATACTTTACAGCATTCATGGTCACGGGCGGACTGAGGTGGTAGCTGTCCATATGTCATAGTTGTCTTAGGGTACCCTCAGGTCTTCTAATTATTATTGTTAGTCCGATCTACGCAGAAAGAGCTGTATCTTGAGGTCTTGCAGTGGAATGCTTGTCTTTGGATTTGACTATTTGGATTATTTTGGATTTTTTTTATCTAGTTAAATTAATTAAATTAAGATTATAGTAAATATTCACTTCCTCGGGTTTATGGGATGCATGACGTTTTTAGGGTTCCATACCTAAAAGGTAAAAAGGAACCCTTAAGGTCTGACTTCGTCTGTCTGTCTGTCACACCAATATATTTCAGGAACCACTGATGCTATCGATTTGAAACTTGGAATACTTATAGATCTTACATACCCAACCTCCTCGCAAATAAAAAATAATGTTTTCTTTTATGTTTTTAATGGGGGTCAGAATGGGACTTCAAAATTTTCTAAGTGAGAGTGAGCGAGTGAGTTACTTTATCGAGTGGGATACCATATCATCATATATTGACGGGCCCGTTGGTCTAGTGGTTAGTGACCCTGTCCGCTAACCGATGGGTCGTGGGTTCGATTCCCACCAAGTGTCTGGATGTTATTTATCTATTTAAGTATGTATTTACAAAAAAAAAATGTATACAAGTATTAGTATCAGTTGTCTGGTTTCCATAGTACAGGCTCTGCCTAGTTTGGGATCAGATGACCGTGTGTGGATTGTCCCAAGATATTATTATTATATGAAAGGACTTTATTTGAAAATTTCATATTTCTTTTTTGGTTTGTGTCACGTTTTGGCTGACAATCAAAAATGAAAAAAATACCGAAGTTCTCCGAAGTTTCTCCGAAGTTTGTAGAGGGAAAAATCTGAAATAATTACGGGTAGGTTATCTATATTTTATTATTTACAAAAATCTCTATTAGTTTTGCGGTTTGGTTTTTGCTAGATATCTGAGGTTTTAGACGAATAGTAAAATAACTTTAATACATCCAAAGATGGTAGAAAACCACGGTGCGCGAGTCCGGCTCGCATCTGACTGTTTTTTATACCACCACGGTTCCAAGCAGGCATGCGGCCCGCCTGATGGTAAGCAGTAACTGCATCCTATAGACGCTAGCAACACCAGAAGAATCACTAGTATGTACATTGCCTGCAGTGCATTAGATAGAATTTTTTTTTATTTTTTTTAAAGGACAATCCACACACGGTCATCCGATCCCAAACTAGGCAGAGCCTGTACTATGGAAACCAGACAACTGATAAAAATACTTATAAACTTTTTTTTTTTTGTAAATACATACTTAAATAGATAAACAACACCCAGACACTAGGCGGGAATCGAACCCACGACCCATTGGGTAAGTCTCTTGTGTCCGGTAATTTTATCAGACCGGAACACGGCAATGTTTACGCACTGCTGCTTGGCGGTAGAATATCTGACTCTGCTGTGGTACCTACCTGGACGGACTTCCACCCTACCTGGATGGTTCCTTGTACAAGAAACCCACTAGTAAATGGCGGTATTTGCACGAGGTCTTCTGTATGGAAGTATTTCCCCAATCGTGGTGTTCCAATAACGAGAAGACCTGGCCATGGTGTGCGTCTCTCAATGTCTAAGTTATACCTGCGTCATCGTATTGGTCCAAGAGTTCAGCTAAGCTGGCAGGGTCGATGTCGTTGTTCATCCCCTCATCAGACTGGTCTTCGTCTACTGAGCGCTTGCCCAGGCCGAACGAGTACGGCCGTGACCTGAAGAGATAAAACAATTAGCTGGATCTAGTTTTTTACCTTTCTTGCATCGTAAATAAGCTAGTCATCATGAGCTGGAAGACGTCCAGTGCTGAACAAAAACCTCCTCCTTGGGGGGAAGTGGTGGCGGTTGTCTCCATAATCCTCAAACTTGACAGGAGTCTTTAGGATCGCAGAATACGTAAGAGATCAATGGAAAGACGCTGCTGCCCGTCTTCTTGTTTTCTCTTAGTCACCTGTTACGACACCCAACGAGAAAAGATGGGTGGGTGCTACGCTTACCCCGATACGATACCCCACGTCCAAAAAAAAACATTTACATAATAAGGAAATATTAATTCTCAAAAAAAAATATACACACATCAAAAGTGTCTAGGGATCAACATATATTTTTGCAATAACTTTTCTCCTGATTGATATTAATTAAAATTTTCTTTAAGGATTCATCAAATAAAGTGTTTTCGTTTGTCACAGTAACGATAAACCAAGTCACCTTTGCATTAATAAAGAAATTTGCCATTTTCCTAATAAAGGGATTTTTGACATTTGAACCACTAACACAAAAGTTCGAAAAAAAGACTGAAATAACAGTTTTCTTTAAAATTTTATTGGGTAACTTAAACAATTAATAATCCGTGTTTCTACCGCGAACACTAACAACACAAGAACATCGGTTTGGCATACTCAAAATGAGTTCATCCAAATCACGCTGTGGAATGGCCGCCCATGTTCGTTGCAACAACAAAAAAAGGTCTTCTTGCGACTGGATACCCTCCATATTCGGCAGAGCTCTTCTCTGTAGCATATCCCATGCATGCTCAATCGGGTTCAAGTCTGGCGACTGAGCAGGCCAGGGCAGGACATTGATGTTAGCTGCGGCGAGAGTCTGTCTTACAACTCTTGCGGTGTGCGGTCGTGCATTATCATGCATTAACTGAAATAAGGGACCGATTTGCACTTGTAGAGGAACGATGACGTCTGATACAATCGTCTCAGCATAAATTTGAGCGTTGAGGTTGCCTCTGATCCAAATCAACTCAGTTCTTCCGCCGATCCAAATACCCGCCCATACCATGATGGTTCCACCACTATAAGGATGGACTTCCTGGCAGGATTTTAATCGCTGTTGGCGTCCAGGGGTTCTCCAGTGTCGTATACGTCTTGTATCCGGTCTCATACCAAAACGAGACTCATCAGAAAAGCACACGAAACGCCATTGTTCTTCTGCCCAATTTCTGTGTTCAAGAGCCCATTGATATCGAATCCTACGATTGTGCATTGCTATAGGTGGTACCCGTAGCGGTCTTCGGGAATGAAGGTTCACTTCATGCAAGCGGTTTCTGACTGTTTGGTCGCTAATTAAGTTCCCTGAAGAGTGATGAAGCCTCACGGCTAACATCATGGCAGTTATTGTTGGAGCTCTTCGAGTTAAGATTTGAATATATCGGTCTTGTCTCCGTGTGGTGCAGCGATACCGTCCTCCATGGCGCTCAGCCACGGTACCAGTGCTTCGGTAACGTGTCCAAAGTCGACTGATAACACTCTGACTTGTATTCAGAGCTAAAGCCACAGTACGTTGCCGAGAACCAGCTTCTATCATTCCCACGGCTCTGAGCATTTCTTCCCTGCTTAAATGACGTCGCCGCTCCATAATAACGTTGGTTTTAATCAGTAGTAGGGAAACAGTAGCACTAATAATGTCTTCAATGCGTTGTATGTTTTTATAGGGAAAATATTGACAGCTGATTTTCATCTTTTACTCGAATTTGATTCACAGTTCCTGATTCAAATTATGAAATGCACCAAAAAGGATCCATATAAATTTATAAAATCATAAATTTATTACAAAGCCACATCTCAATCTCAAGAAATCCGCTTAAAAATGCTTGATCCCTAGACACTTTTGATGTGTGTATATATATTATTTATTGTCTATATGTATCTACAGGTTACATAATTACAATTTGTTGGAGCTCCCCTTTTAAGTTAAAGATAACCTGTATTAGGGCAGTAATTACAATTTAAATATTTAAACAAAAAATAATTTATATGTTATGCAAAACGCAACATCCCGTATCAAGCTACACACTACGGACAGAAGCCCGGCCGCCCGGCCGTGCCGTCTTACCTGGAACCGGTTTCGCGTCAATAGTTCGCGTACGCGTTGGGAAGCCATAACAATTAGTTTATAACTATTATTTTATTATTTTATAGACAGCTTAACTATAAGTTTTAAAAAAAAAAATGTTATACGAGTACCTTTTGTTTGGTATCCAGACAAACCCGATTTAGGGTTTTTGAGATACTTTTTGTAATAAACTGATATGTACCCTTTTTAATATGAAAAAATAAAAAAAAAAAAAAAAAAAAAAAAGCCTTGCTTTTTCTGCAATAGGTTTTATACAAATAACAAAATAAATAAAAATAACCTGTATTAGGGCAGCCCCGCTCTTTCTGCAATAGGTTTTATACAAATAGCAGAATAAATATAAAAGTTAAGTTATTAGTACTTAGTAGGTAGGTATAGACAGGAAATAAAAACTAAATTTTATTTTTTTACTTCTACTACACAAATAAGTGAAAAATTAAAGTAATTAGCCAAAGAGGCTGGTAACAAAAAAATATACAAACATTACAATTGAGTTACACATAATGTTCCGGTGCTCGCCAATATAAGTACCTAAGTATCCTTTGAAAATATTAAATAATATTATTATTTGTATTTTAACTGTAGATTGTGCTTTGCGATTTAATATTACGTTTTTAGTTAAGGTGGCTTAACTTACTAGTATTACGGCATTCAGTTTATTCCTTATTCCTATATGAGTACTAGCACTTCCCTGCGACTTCTCCCGCTATAATTTCTTTCCATCCAAACTTTACCAAACCCCGCAGCGCTAAAGGTTGTTTTTTTTTTAATTCGCGAAATACTTATTTATTTATTTTATTTTGAAACGCGTATATATATTTATTTTATTTTGAGAATATTTTCAGTAAGTTTCAAGTCAATCGAAACATAAAATAAAAAGTTTCATACAAATGAAAACACCCCGTTTAACCCTTCTAAGAGTGTAATTTCCAAAAAACCTTTCTTAGTGGATCCTTAAGTCATAAAAAGAACCTACTGTCAAAATTTCAGCTTTTTAGGTCCAGCGGTTTGGCCTGTGCGTTGATGAACCAGTTCGTCAGGATAAATAATTTTATATGTAAGATAAGTACTTAATAGAGTATACTTGGAAGTATTGAGGCTCTAAAAGTCTAAGTATTGAGTAGAAAAAGTTAACTAAACCAGAACTTCCCAACCGGTTGGACCCAACCCCCGGCGTAAAGAGATCGCAGGGGGTCGTGTGACATTTTCAAAAGAAAAATCCTTAGTTATACATGGTACAAAGCTATATGATTACAAAGTAAGAAGGGGGCGTGAATATTTTTGGTACTGTCCAGGTGGGTTGTGATGCAGTAAGTTTGGAAACCCCGTAAACTAAATGATCAAAGCCTTGTGTTCAGAACACAAGCACGTTCGGCGATTAATTCCTCACTATACACACATATATACTCGAGTCTTGTCTGCTAGTGAACAGTTAACAAGTATTTCGTAAGACCTTAAACCTATACAAAGAAAAGCTGAGCACCGACAAAACTGCTGCGGTTATACCACGAATAAGTAATGCAAGCTTATTTACTTCGTGATGAAAACACGCAGATACCAAACGACTAAGCAAAATTATTATTAAACTAGCTGACCCGCACGTTTTTACGATTACCAAAATAAAAAGTAGTCTATAGCACTCAGGGATTACCTACCACCCAAACTTCGAACCCCGTTAGGTGTCCGGGTAAGAATAGCAAGTCGCGTGTCCGTAAGAGGCGACTAAGGGAAAACAAGAAGTCGGGCAGCAGCGTCTTTCCATTGGATTAATAATACCAGCCCTTGTTTATGTCCCACTGCTGGGCACGGGCCTCCCCTCGAGATGAGGGGGCTTAGGCCATAGTCCACCACGCTGGCCAAGTGCGGGTTGGCGGACTTCACACGTCATTCGAGAGCTAGTTAGGCTTTCTCAGACATGCAGGTTTCATCACGATGTTTTTCCTTCACCGAAAGCTAGTAACAATCGCACAAAGACGATTCGCACATGATTCATTGAAGAAATCAGAGGTGCGAGCCGGGGTTCGAACCTGCGCACCTTGTTTCCAAGGCAAGCGCTCGCCCACTGAGCTGTTTACTCGCCATAGCCATTGGATTAACCTACCATCTAAACTACGATTCTCAAAACCTGCCAAGTGCGGGGAATGTGTCCATCCCTCCCTTTTAAGGAGAGGCCTTTGTCCAGCTGTGGACGTATTTCGGCTGATGATAATATTGACGTGGCAAGCAGGACGTTGGCTTGATGGAAAGCGACACGCTTGCCCATGGATAGCTCACTCCAAGACGAATCTAACGACATATTGTAAGTCACAGTCCATCAAGCCGCTTAGACTGTAGGCAGTGCCAAAGACATAGACATACATACATACTCTCGAAAAACATAATCTTCCTTCTGGGGCATTAGGGATAAAATGTACTTATATTTACCTTTTCCCTAAACCAAAGTTATATACAGGCAGCCTCTTGTACTCTGATACATAACTATAGGCCCTTTTCCCAAGCCCAAAATCGTAGTGGGGTGACCTCTTCTCGAGGGGGGCGTTGTGGTCTTCGTGCGACGTCTGGATCCTATTGGGGTCTTGGATGTCGTTGGGGTCGTGTATGTTTTGGGGGTCCAGCATACTTTCAGGGGCGCAGACAGCCGCGCCGATGAGCAGGAATACTGGTAGCGATGTGTAGAGCATTCTGTAAAGAGGGCATAACATTTTATAACTGAAGAGTATCAGTTTCAGTTATCTCGAAGGGGCTGGGAGATATTTGAGCATTTCGCCAGCTATGTTAGTTCTATGTAACTTAACTGAAGGTATGGCAAAAGTATAAGTTACTGCATGGGAAGTAATGCTATTGATATTCACCGAACACATTTCTGTAATGAGTTTGAATTTTATTTACATGGGAATCCTTCAATACGTTCCCGAGACCTGTGTGGGTCATCCTGGGTTCTTACCCACTAAAACCCCCGCGGCGGTTTAATCGGCGTATCAGAAGGGGGACTCTAGCTCTTTGGTGGGATCTGCACCAAGAAAGAACCCCTCAGTGCTTTGCCTTTGAGCCCGCCACTGGGGGGCGCATTACACCGATTTCTCAACTCTCTCCGGTCAGGTCTCCGGTACTTGTGGAGTGGAGGTCCACTGGGGTATGCAGAATTCTAACCCACTAAAACCAGCGCGGCTGTCACATGGGGGACCTGAACTCTCCGGTACGATCCCGCCACCGGGGGGTGCATTACAGCCCTCGGGAACCAGACACGGTGCTCACGGGGGGGGCGTCACAACCCCGACACCATCCTCCAAGGAGTCGTCGTCCTACTCAATGAACGTCAAAGGCCCACACTCCAAACGTACAGCGACTCCAAAGTTGCCCGTTACTTAGAGTCCTGAGTTCAAGGCTGAAATTTAGAAGAACCTAATAACATAAGCTGCTAAGCATATAAGGTCCTATCTAGATATATCTAGACATATCTAGATAGGACCTTATGTGGATGTCAAGAAAAAATAAGGGGTATGATGATATTAAGTAGGTGTATAATGTCATGTCTTCTGCAGAAGTAAGTTCCTTTTGCCTACGTAATTATATAAATACAAAACTTTATAGTAAAATAATTTGACAAACTCCTTTGTCCTGCAATTAAATGTTGCGGGATGCGGGTCCTTTCTTAGTGGAACTGATCATATCTTCCTTTCTTTTGTGGATCTATAATGTTTATATATTTTTATACACGCTTTGATTTTAAATAAGGTAGCATTGTAACCGTTAAATATGTATATGGCGACAAAATTGTTTGGGCTCGTCTTAAACAGAGGCTCTCAAACCGAGCGTTACGCCCCTAGCCCACCCGAGAGTCATATTGTCATTGGGGAGTCGCGAGATAATTGTGCATGAAATGAAAGTAGAATTTTCAAAACTACCCGATATTAAGATACTTATCATGCTTGAAATACAAGCTCAGTTTGCATTAATTATATTGTTAGTAGTGTCCGTTTTCTAATAAATAATAATATGAAATTTAACTTCCTTTTAAGTGAATATGTTTAGATAAAAAAAATATATATATATCGTACTCTTTGTTTTACCGGTGATAATTTTTTCACACGCTCAGTATGGGTTTGCTGGAAGAGAACTTAAATCTTTTGAGTTAAACTCGCTTTTCGTGTTACAACTTTTTTTTTAAGTGAATTGTTCTGTTTTTCATTTTTATGAGTACAAAATAAAGAATAATAATAATATATTATGTGCTACAATACCACACAGGTATATTTTTTTAAAATGGGGAACGCAATGAATTCCTATTTGTAAAAAGGAAGATTGAGAACACCTGGCGACCGTAATCCCAAAGGAGTCATAGTGAAAATTCACTGAAGTACAAGGAAAGGGTTTTTGCCCGACTGCTCTACAAGGAGCACTATGTTTTAACGTATACACGTGTAACGAGACCTTTCATTTGCTGCCAATATTGATGTTTTAGGAAACAAAAAATATAAAAAATTACTGACAACCTCAGAGACAACAGATGTTTTTTTTTAAAGTAGGTAGGGTAAACTACCCAAATATTGACACCTTAAGGAGTAGCTGTACTAAACCATTCAAAAAAGGCATTTTCTTTTAATTTAAGCAATGTCATGGGAATCGATATCCCTTAAATAAGGTTAAAAGAAGGTTTTAAGGTTATTTTTATTACAAATCAAAGCACTTTAATCAATATTTTTACGTTAAAAAGAAATGTCTGAAATATCCAAATGTTGGCATAGGTAAACCTTTTAGGGGTACGTGGGCAACCTCCACGTGGTGTACCCTGGGCATCGGGCGGTAACTGTTTTCCACTTTGGGATGATAGTTGCCGTCCGATGGCGAAGCCCTTAGGGTGGGTAGTGGGGGGATGGGGGTAGGGACCATAAGGTCAATCGGGGCGTGGGTGGGAGTCGCACGGGGGGATGCTGAAGGTCCTCTCTGCTTTCAGAGAAGCCTGGAAGCAATTTGCGACATATCAGAGGGGTTAGGGTCTGAGTTTGGGATTAGTTTAAGTGCTCGTGTCGACGCTCTTTATCATGTTGTGCGGCTGCTGCTCCTGGTACTCTCCGGCTTTCGGAGAGTGACACGGAGCAGCAAAATCGTGGAAGAGATGGAGCAGATCCCTTGTGGGATCCGTCTGTCACGGCCGAAAGGCCGTGCTGTTCATACCGTAACCCCTTTTAGGGAACGGGGGTCTTGCCTTAACCGGCCGGACCGCGAGGAGACAACCTCTATAAAAAATCCCGAAACTCCGGCGTTGCGGTGCGCGGCGTGTTGGTGGTGAGTGTGCGGAGTGCTCGAAAGAGCGGCTGGACGGCATACCAGTCTTTAGCGGCCAACTCTGGGTACCTCCCGACCCCCAGAGTATATAGGGTTACCGGCGCAATGGGTCCCTGTTCCGGTGGACTTTTATTTACCCAATAATCGTGGGAACAACATGGAGAAAAGTAACATAAAAACTAAACAGACGAGTAAGGAGACGAATTTGCATCATGCAAAATCAGAAGGAGACATGGCGGCTGAGTCCTTAATAGACTCCGCTTTAGCCGGCCCAAGTGGGCATAATAGCTTACTAGACCAGGGGCAGAAACGTGCTCGGTCATCATCCAACTCGGGGTCGGAAACGGCCACGAGTTTGGACAACGTGGGAAAGCCGGCGTCCAATAAGAGACCGGCAAACAAGAGAGGTCGAGGGAAGACATCAGCGTCAACCCCAGCGCGTGGTAAGAAGGGATGCCTTTTTAAGCGCCCCAACACGCCTCCGGCCCCAGCAGTAGAGAGCGACAATGCTGAGTCGGACGTATCGGAGGCGTCCTTGGTGTCAGCGTCGATCCAGGCTGATAAGGCGAAAGACTGTCCGAGCATGGCGGCTGAGAGCCATGCCGAGGACAGGGTGACACGGCGGACTGGTGAGGTAAACTTAGGCGTCGACGCCTCGGACCCCGTCGATGAACCGCCATTGGCGACTATTTTTAAGAAGATGGAGGATGTTGCCGACATCGTCGCGGAGGTTGCTGCAAAGTCTGGTAATCTTAAGGGCACGTTTGTGCGTGCCCTTAAGGATGCAAGGACTACAATGAAAGAAGGGATAATCATGGTCCGAAATCGTACGGTCACGAGGGAGATGGCTATCCTGCAGGCGACAATTGAACGCCTGCAAGCCGAGAATGAGACCTGTCGGTCCCTGGTGACTGAGGTTCGGCAGGAGATGAGGGAGCTGAAGGCGGAGCTCACTAGAGCCAAACCGCAACAGCAACCGGCCTCCAACACGACACATGAGGGACGGGAAGAATTAGTGCGCGCCGTCATCGACGTGATAGGGCCGATGATGAACGCACGATTGGAAGCTATACAGAGTCGGCTTCCTCCAGAGGAGCGAATCCGCCCGCCTCTCGCTGCTGACAGGCGCAACGTCGTTGCCCCGGTGGGTGTGCACACGCCGTCTAGGGAGAGTCTAGGGACGGCCGAAGCAAGACCGGCAGCGGTTACAGCCACTGCTGCTCCGTCGAAGTCTCGCCGATCCAAAAGGCGAAAGAAGCAGGCCCTACCGCCACCAGCAGAACTCCCGGCGGTGTCTGCACCCCAGAGTTCTGCTGCAGCGCCAGTGCCTCCAAGGGAGGTGAGCGCTGGGAACTGGGCAACAGTTGCGGCCAAAAGGCCGAAACCTAAGAATGAGGCTGCTCCGCGGCAGCCCCCGCAGTCTCGTCCACGACGACGAAATAGGCGAGGTGGTAGAAAGGCTGGGCTTCCTCGGATCCCTAAAACCGCCGCTATTACAGTGACAGTGGACGAAGGGTCCGAGACCACATATGCGGCGGTAACGGCGGCGGCGAAGTCCAGGGTGCGCCTCAGTGACCTGGGCATTTCCAATGTCCGCCTGAAGAGAGCCGTTACCGGCGGGCTCCTTATGGAACTGGAAGGTTCTGAGTCAGATACTCAGGCAGATGCGTTAGCGGCGAAGTTACGAGAAGTCCTTGCAGACTTCCCGCTCAAAATTGCCCGTCCATGCAAGTCGGGGGAGATCCGGGTCTCTGATCTGGACGACTCGATCACCCCCGAGGAGGTTGCCAAAGAACTGGCGGAGGCTGGTGGATGTCCGGTGGAAAAGATTTCCGTGGGACAAATCCGCCGCACGGAGTCCGCCATGGGCACAGCCTGGGCCCGGGTCCCAGTCGCCGCCATGCGCAAGCTGGTGTCGATGAAGGACGTAAAAGTTGGCTGGGGAGTTTCTCATGTGCAGGCACTGGAGTCCAGGCCGCTAAGATGCTTCCGTTGCCTAGAGAGGGGGCACGTCGGAAGACGGTGCCCTAACGGCTGCGAAAACCGGAGCGCGCGGTGCTTCACCTGTGGCGAGCAGGGCCACAGAGCTAGCTCATGCACCGCGCGCACACCCAAGTGCCCCTTGTGTTCAGACAAGGGGTGCCGAGCGGACCACCGGCTGGGCACAAGGAAGTGTACTCCGCCTAAGGGCAAGGGCAAGAAAGGCTCTTCCGCCCCCTCCAACGAGGCGTCAACCGCGGCCCAGGCCAGCGCAGCGGGCTCCAGCCCGCCGGAGGACATGGAGGCCTAACGTTCACTCCCCACGTTAGGTTTCTTCAGGGCAACCTGAACCACTGCCGCAACGCTCAGCACCTGCTCATGCAGACCGTTGTGGAGCGTCAGGTTGCCATCGCGGCGGTCGCGGAGCCCCACAGCGTCCCGGACCACCCTCGGTGGTTCGGAGACGACCTGGGCTCCGTGGCGGTCTATTGGGGAGGAGGAGAGGGTGTCCCACCCTGCACCCTACTGGAGAGGGGGCAGGGCTTCGTCGCCGTCGAATGGGGCACCATGGCCATAGTGGGCTGCTACGTCTCTCCCAACAGGTCCCTCGCCGACTACGAGGTGTACCTGGACCGGGTGGGGAACTGCATTCGCCGTTGCCTACCCCGTCCGCTGATCGTCCTGGGGGACTTCAACGCCCACGCTATCGCGTGGGGCTCCCCCAGAGACAACATCAGAGGAGAGACGTTGCTCGATTGGGCGGCTGGGCTCGACCTCCGACTAGTAAATCGGGGGTCAGTGAGCACGTGCGTGCGGTGGCAGGGGGAGTCGATCGTCGACCTGACGTGGGCGACTCCCTCTGCCATTAGCAAACTGTCGGGATGGCGGGTAGCGGAAGAGGTGGTCACATTGTCCGACCACCGCCACATCTTCTTCGATGTGGCCATCCGCCGCCGTCCCCGCGGTTCCAGCCGCCGAGAAGGCAGCCCCCCACGACGTTGGTCTCTGAAGCGCCTCGACGTAGACATGCTCGAGGCGGCGGCCGACGTCGCGGCATGGCCGGAAAGCGCCGATGAGGTCCGATCCGATCCGAATGTGGAAGCAGACCGGTTCCGGGGCACGATGACGCAAATCTGCGACGCGTCGATGCCCCGAGCCGGCCGCCCCAAGCGTAGCCCGGTGTACTGGTGGACGCCGCAGATCGCGCAACTTCGAGAGATCTGCTGGCGAAGCCGCCGAGAGTTCACCAGGGCGAGAAGACGAAGGCGAGCTCAAGCCGACGAGGTAGCCAGGCTCTACAGGGCATACCGAGTGGCCACCAAGGCGCTCCAAAATGCCATCAAGAGCGCCAGGGACCAGTCCTGGGACGAACTCCTCGAGGGACTCAACGAGGATCCGTGGGGGCGCCCGTACCATATGGTGCTGGGCAAACTACGCCCATGGATGCCCCCGGTGACGGAGACTCTAGAACCGGCTTTGCTGGGACGCGTGGTAGACACCTTGTTCCCGGCTGGTCGGTCAAGTCCCTCAGTCCACCCCCTTCAGTTGCCCGAATGGCGCGACGATCTGGGGGTGACCATAGAGGAGATGGACTGGGCCGTTGGCCGCTTGAGAGCCCGAAACACCGCGCCCGGACCCGATGGTATTCCGGGTAGGGTGCTGGTGTTGAGCCTGGCTGCCCTGGGGGACGTGTTGAGGCAGCTATTCACTAGTTGCCTCCGTGAAGCTACGTTCCCTAGGGCCTGGAAGGAGGCTAGTTTGGTCCTCTTAAAGAAGGAAGGCAGAGCCGCGGATTCTCCTTCCGCGTACCGTCCCATATGTCTGCTGGACGAGGTTGGCAAACTGTTCGAGAGAATAGTTGCCTCTCGTCTCAGCGGGCATCTGTCGCGCGTCGGTCCCGATCTGGCCGACAGCCAGTTCGGCTTCCGACAGGGCCGTTCGACCGTGGATGCGATAACTCGCGTCCGCGCCCTGTCGGATCAGGCGGTCTCCCGGGGTGGCGTGGCGTTGGCGGTGTCACTCGACATTGTCAACGCCTTCAATTCCCTACCCTGGGATGCGATCTGGGAGGCACTGGTCTACCATGGAGTGCCTCCCTACCTGCAGGCCCTGATCAGGGACTACTTGCGCGACAGGTACATCCTGTACGTGGATCGAGACGGTACGAGGATCCGGAGGGAAGTAGAGCGAGGGATTCCGCAGGGGTCAGTGTTAGGCCCCTTGCTATGGAACCTCGCCTACGACGCGGTTCTGCGTGTCGATCTCCCCGCCGGCGTAAGTGTCGTCTGTTACGCTGACGACACGTTGATCGTGGCCGGTGGGGACACCTTCGAGAGGACCAAAGAGCTCGCCGAGCTTGGGGCGGAAATCGTCGTCGCGAAAATACGTGAGTTGGGCATGGAGATAGCGCCTCAGAAAACTGAGGCGCTGTGGTTCCACGGCCTACCTAGGAGCCGGGAGCCACCGCCCAACTTGCGCGTCCGTGTGGGTGAGTCGGAAGTCAGGGTGGGGCCGCACATGAAATATCTTGGTCTCACCCTTGACAGTCGCTGGAGCTTCGAGGAGCATTTCGAGCGCCTGGTCCCCCGAGTCGACAGGGTTGCAGCGGCCTTGCACAGGCTGCTCCCCAATCTCGGGGGGCCGAGCGAGGAAGTTCGCCGCCTCTACGCCGGAGTCGTGCAGTCCGTAGTCCTCTACGGGGCGCCCATCTGGGCGCCGAGGCTGGCCATTAGACGCTGTAGAACGAAAATCTACAGCGTCCAGCGGAGAATGGCACTGCGGATTGCACGAGGATACCGAACGGTGTCCTTTGAGGCGGCGACCATACTGGCACGCTTTCCGCCCTTAGACATCCTGGCGGGCATGTATGCGAGGGTCTATGACCGGATCCGCATCGCCCGCCAGAGTGGCGGAGGCGAGCCGGTGGCGCTCGAATCCATAAAGCGGCAGGAACGACACAACGCACTCACGACGTGGCGCGAGCGGCTCCAGCCGGAGCACATAGCGCGCAAACGCGTCGTTGAGGCATTCCTGCCGCATCTCGAAGCCTGGATACAGCGACGGAGCGGACGACTCACCTATAGGCTTACGCAGATAATCACCGGTCACGGTTGTTTCGGTGATTATCTGCATAAGATCGGACGTGAAGCGACGACGAGATGCTTCCACTGCGACCAGTCTGACTCCGCCCAACACACGCTGGAGGCTTGCCCCGCGTGGTCGTTGGAGCGTCGAGACCTGGTCGCAGTCATCGGATCGGACCTCTCCCTGGGCAGCGTAGTGTCGGCTATGCTGTCCGGGGATGCGGCGTGGGGAGCGATGGCCGCCTTCTGCGAGACTGTCATGTCCCAGAAGGAGGCCGCCGAGCGGGAACGCGAACGCGCTGATCCCGCTCGGCGACGAAGGCGCAGGCCGCCACAAGTGGCGGCCGCCCGACGTCTCGCTCCCCAGCCCTGAGCCCGGGGCTACAAACAATGGGCAACCTTCGGAGTCGCTGGACGTTCAGGGTGTGGGCCCTTTGAGCGTCCATTGAGTACGGCGGCGACTCCGAGGAGGACGGCGGCGGGGTTGCGACCCCCGTCCCCGTGAGCACCGTGACAGGTTCCCGGGGGGCTACAATGCGCCCCCCGGCGGCGGGCTCAAAGGCAAGGCACTGAGGGGCCCCTGGTGCAGATCCCACCGGAGAGCCCTGGGGTCCCCCCTCTCATGTGCCGATGCGACAGCCGCGGGGGTTTTAGTGGGTAAGAATCCCACATACCCCGGTCGAGCCCCACAGCTCCCGGGGATCTTTGGAAGATTTCCCCCGCGTCAAAAAAAAAAAAAAAAAAGGTAAACCTTTTATTGACAGGGAAAATTACCTATTACTGTCCCCTCGTTCGTTATGTGGATACATACTAAAATTAATAGAAGTTTTATGCAAATCAAATAGTATTTAATAAAAAAAATTAACCAATGTTTTTAAAGATATTTTAAGATACTAGCAATTCTCTGCAGCTACGCCCGCTATTCGATTTTTTTCTACCCCATTTAATCCCTACAGGAGTGGAATTTTCAAAAACCCTTTCTTAGTGGATGCTTACATCATAAGAAGAATCTACCGCCGAAATTTCAGGTTTCTAGGTCCCGCGGTTTGGCCTGTGCGTTGAATCAGTCAGTCAGGACAAGTAATTTTAAGATAAATTAATTTAATTCAAAAAGGAACATAACTTAATTTATGACCTTTTTGAATTACAATAGAAATAAAGCATATTTTACCGCGATGGCAAACTTTATAATAAAACCTATTTTTGGCATGAGTGTCAATAAAATGGTTAAGGACTTATTTTCGATACCTAATATTGGCACGGATAAAAAAAGTATTAAAATCGTCAGTTAAAGCAAAAAAAATATTGGCTGATTAATTCTTATGCTCTCATAAATCAAATCTAATAACATTTGTTGCTAAAATTCAAAACATCAACTATATAAACAAAGATTAAAATGGGGCTTACCTTAGCAAAAAGTCAGGATTTAGAATTTTTTTTACATCCACGTACAGACTTGTCACAAAAGTATTTATTCCGACGCCTTATTGAAAAAATATCTATTTCTGTGATGCCAGTACTCTAACGTATAAATATACTGATAATTACCTGTTTAGAAAAAAATGTATTGGGGCCTGGTAACCTTAATATAGGTAGATAAAAAAAGGTAAGGTGCCAATAAATTGGTACGGTGTCAATATTTGGTTAGTTTACCCTACATACCTATATAGTCGTCATCGTCCTCAGCAGCCGAATGACGTCCACAGCTGACCAAAGGCCTTCCCCTTGTAAACGAGGGGTTGCCGTAATTCCCAAGCTTGGCAGGCCTCTTTAGGGTCGCAGTATAGGTGGTAGGTAATTCAATAGAAAGACGCTGTTTCGTCGCCTCTGACGGACACCAACGGCAGAGTGTGCTATTCTTACCCGGACATTCCACAGGTAGGCACTGTAGCTGGTGCAAATACTGGACTCAAGAGTATTAATAACAGTCTCGGATTTGTCTCTGCATCACCCTAAGGTAGACTGGTAGAGAATGCCTCTGGCATTAAGTCCGCCTATGTACCTACTGTTTTTATGCATGAAAAATAAATAAATAAGACCAGCGGCAGTGCAGTGCAGCTGTCTATAGGCAGGAGTGTCGCTTACCATCAGGCGAACGTCTTGCTCGTCTCATTACTAAGTGGAATGAAATAATAATAATAATTTAGTAATTTCTACAGAACCCACGGTACACGTTTGACCATCGCTAAATTTTCCAACGCAAATTCCCGGTGGACGAATAAAGGAAATTTATTGTCCTGTGTTGACTCCTTAGCAATGATATTTTATACAATAGAAATGAAATGAAATTCACCCAAATTGGGTGAACTAGCAGTAAGTGACGCGTCTGTAAAATGTAACGAACGGACGTGTGCCATTGAAAATCAAGTAAAATACCTTCATGCGTATTTAGAAAATACTTACTGTACAAAAGTAAATAATAAGGAAACGATATCATACCTAGGTATATATGAGAAAATTCCCCGTGACATGCCGGGTTAGAATTGCATTCCCCCATCTCCCCTCGTTGGGTGTCGTAAGAGGCGACTAAGCGAGAACCAGTGTGACCGTTTCATAAAAAGGTAATCAACTAAAAGAATATGATTTCAATACTAAAAATACTAATATTTATGCTGGATTATACTAAAAAAAACGGTCAAGTGCGAGTCGGACTCGACCACCGTGGGTTCCATACTATTTTTGGAAGTATTTATGTTATTTTAATATGCGTCTGACACCTCAGATAGCAAAAAAATACTCAAAACTAAGTTTGTCGAGGTTTTTAGGGAAATATGGTTTTATTTTTCCTGTAAAATATAGGTACGCAGTATTATCTGTAATTATTTCAGATATTTCCCTCCACCTACTTCGGAGATAAGGGAAATGTATTTTTTGAATTTTCTTATTTTAAGCCAAAAACTACATGGCTTAAACCAAAACAAAAATCTGTTTTGAGAAGTGCAAATGAAGCCCTTTCACATGATACCCCACTCGATATAGTAGCTCACTTTGAAATTTTGATGACCGCTTTCAACCCCCATTATAAAAAAAAGTAAAAAAAATATATTTTTTTCCCTATAAAAGAAGAAGAAGAATAATTTTATTTGACAAACACACAAGTTAAATAGAACAATTACAAATGAAAAAAAACAGCTAGTTGTGTGGGGCCAAACACGATGCTGCCTCAGCATATTGCTGTGCCGTAATAAATTACAACACAGCGCTGGTATTCTGGCAGCATCTTAAGGCAGGCAGGCCCATCAGAGAGAGGTGTCACAAAAGAACCCATTGATTTATTTTCTATTGAAATTAAACCTACATAATTTAGGGCAATTTATTATTCTTACTATGATTACAACGATGTTATATCGATATTTTTTTCTTCTCTTATTACATCTCTTAACAATCGGGATCGTTTGTTGCCAACCGAGTGCCGCAGTGTTATGATGTTCCATCCATTAATTACCCACCCGAACGTGCAAGAAATAAGTAACACAACAACGAATTACGCATTGTGGAACTAAAAGTAAAATATTAATATTAAAACTGTACAAAAGAGATAAATCATACAGTTTCGGTAAACATCAGACAAAGACAAAACTACACAAAAGAAATTGAATGAATGAATATTTGTGCTACCAGAAAATTTACCAAAAAATCCACTACAAAATGTCCTTTTAGTTAAAATTTTACCAAAATATACTAACATTTGAAATTATACCAAAAATATACTAAATCAAAATTGTGGAGCCCAAATTCTACCAATTTGGTATCGAATATACCAAAAACGGTCACACTGGCGAGAACAGGAAGACGGGCAGCAGCGACTTTCTTTTTATTGTACTCTTGTGACGGACAAATTGAATACTGCGATCCCCAAGACGCCTGCCAAGCGTGGGGATTATCGCAACCCCTCCCTTCTAAGGGGGAGGCCTTTTGATCGGCAGTGGACATCTTGCGGCTGCTGATGACGATAATATGAGAAAATATTTTAGTTACATGAGTCACATTTTTTTGCACGCATTAGTTGGGATATAACACATATCTATGGTTTATTAAATATCATTGCTACTTAGTGTTTCACGTATTTTTGTGAAATATCATGGAAAATACATACTTTCCTTGTTATCTTCCTTATTACGTCCGCTTTGATATCTTTAGCCAACCTGAGGTAAGTATACAGAAAATTTAATAATAATACTTATGCGTGGGTTAATCTTGTGAAAGATTGGCCGCTGTGGTGGACATCGACAAGAGGAACTTTATTTTACCAGCTGCCCTACACTGTTCTACATGTATGGTTCCCTTGCACAAGGGACTTACAACCAAAAATAGCACGAAATATCTGCGCCCCGCAATCAATGAGTTTCGTAAAACGAGATATGCGAAAAAAATTGATAATGATATTGCTTTACAAACTTCAGCATATCCAATATTGCAGGCCGAATTGATATAACATCAAGTTAAACAGTAACATTAACAGTTTTACAGATTTTTGGTCCTAAGAAAACATTATTCAATATATTGGAAGCCGCTCCGGGGCTACCGTAAAACAAACCTTTTTTAGATATAAAAAATAACTACAATTTTTCAACCCTCTTATTTTAGGCACAAGCCCATCAGATAGACATTTTAAGATAATTTTTAACAAACCACAAATGGTTTTTATTTTCAATTCATCGTGTATCGAATTTTTCGTAAAGATTTTTGTGATATGCAAAGGCAATAGATTCATAGCGATTAGTCTAGATTTAGAGTTTGGTATACCTGACCAGAAAGGATCGGAAAGGTTTCTAAGGGCTCGCGGTCTGATCGCTGTTGACTGGATAATTATTGGCATGTTTGTGATTTTGAAATAAAAAAGATAGAAAGTAAAGATGACAAAGCCTGCTATTAACCCATATTTAGTTGCATTTCAATGGATACTTGAACAATATAATAACATTGCTATGTTGCGACGGTCTATCTGGCACTGCAGTGATACCTGGACGGTCTCTTGCACAAGGGCCTACTAAAACTATTTAGTAATACTTAGATTTGGTACCCTTATAGTTCATTATTAGTAGGAGAAGAGATGTTATCAAGCGGACCACGAACTGGAGACGTAGCGTTGATAGACCATAGACCTCTCACTAGATGGATCTCGTGGCCCACGAGGTCCATTTTTTGCATCTATCGGTTGCCCACGACTCGTGGGCAACCGATAGATGCAAAAAATGTCAAATTGTCGTTGAGGAAGGCCCCTGTGTTCGACAGTGGACAGTGTCTTCAGATGATGGAGGTCTTATGTTACAATACATTCACATTATACTTTTACTGATACCACAGTAGAACATGACTAAAGCTAATAATTCAAGCGCACGAATTCTAATAACAGCAACAATTCGCAAACTTGCCAATAACTTAGTACCCAGACTTACAAACTAATAAATTACCGAATAGGACCGGTTAAAACTGGACAAAAGCTGTTCGGACTGGACAAAAGCAGTTCGAACCGGTTTATAACTATATGCTAATTGAACAAGTTTTGCGACGCAGCTCCGCTTGGCCGGTTATGGAGATTGTTTGTCATTAATTTATTTTACAATAGACATTGTACGGCTTACGGCTGTTCTTCGAATATGAATCAGTACAAGTACTATAGAATGCTTAATTCAAGTAAGAACATGTAGCCACGAGTAAGAAATAATAATAATAATATCTTGGGACAATCCAAACACGGTCATCCGATCCCAAACCAGGCAGAGCCTGTACTATGGAAACCAGACAACTGATACTAATACTTATATACTTTTTTTTTGTAAATACATACTTAAATAGATAAACAACACCCAGACACTTGGCGGGAATCGAACCCACGACCCATCGGTTAGCAGGCAGGGTGTCTGACCACTAGACCAACGGGCCCGTCAAACAACACAGAATACAAACACATAACATCAAAATACATAAATATCAGGTACACGACAATAGGTACTATACCGTTAGCTGTATTTATCGACATTTGCGCTTGTGACAGATCAAACCTATTACTACTTATCACTTACATTGTAATATAACTCTTATAATATAACTTTAAACAGTTCAATTCAGCAGGAAAATCTGCCTACGCTTTGCTTAAGGGAGCCATAGACAAACGCGTACTCTATTCTTAATATATAAACTCTATGATTGTATTATAAATGAGTGGTTTTATTTACTAAAGATTTAAAAGAGTAATGATAAAAATGTCCTCTTGGTCGATCGATACGACCACAGAATGGTCAAAGGGATATTTAATATAGATCACAAGCTTATATCTACATAAGTCGGCAATTCTAAAGGCTTAATTACTACAAAAACTGATTACATTTACATACTTTCCTTTTCTGAACTATAAATAACTAGAAAACGATCGGAATACACTACTGACGGAACCTTAATGGTTTTGTCATAGAGTTCATTTTGCCTTCCAGTGTAGACCATTCAAAGGGCGTCGCATTTAAAATTCAATCGTATCCGAGTTTGTAAGGGTGCAGATATTCTTGGAACTATTATGAGAAACTGCCCTGGTGTTGTGATGTTAGGAAGAAATACTTAAGAACACGTGTCAAGGGGCAGTTATGTCGCTGTAACACCTTGTTTTTCGACCACTAATACTTACAGTTATTTGTGAAAACATCCGTAATTCACTAACATTACAAAGAAAACACTACTACTACCAGGCTACTTACTATCAGGCGAAGGTACTGTTTCGCTTGACGGACCTGAACCGGGTCCTTTCCATGAACTGTTAAAGCAGTTTAACACGAAAAGTGACCTGTCTTACAAATTGGTACCATGAGCGCACTAATTAGCGTGACAATGATATTGTCACGTGACCACTCACCTGTTTGGGTGAAATAATAGCTGGGTGGGCTGCTAATTAGTGCACTCATGGTAAGTACACAGACCCTGCTATAGGAGTTTTTTTTTTATACAACCAAGGTGGCAAGCAAGCATGCGACCCGCCTGATAGTAAGCAGCTATCGCAGCCTATAGACGCTAGCAACACCAGAAGAATCACTAGCGCGTTGCCGACCCTTAAGACAATAGATATTAAGTCTTTTGTGTCCGATAATTTCATCAGCTACAGTGCCCTTCACGCCGGAACACAGCAATGTTTACACACTGCTGCTTGGCGGCAGAATATCTGACACTGCGGTGGTACCTACCTGGACGGTTCCTTGCACAAGAAACCTACCACCTAGTAAGTAGTTTACGGTAAAGCCCCTGGTTGGCCACTAACCCTAAGATAAAATAAGAAAAAATATCAGTCTGTATTTTTTAAGAAGTACGCGAACAAACAGACAGACTCGCGGATAGGGTTTTATGATATTATTATTATATTAAGAGATAGAGATTAACATATGTAGGAATCATAAAAAACAATATTACCCTTCAAAATAATTAGTTTATAATTAAAATGTTTGCAACAGACGAGGCGAAATAGGTTAATTACATCGTAAAACTTCAAATCACTAATCAAACAGCTTTATAGTCATTTTGAAAAGGGATAAATCACTTTCCGTAGTTAATTGTTCAATATTTAGGAAATAAATTAACGAATTAATAACATTTGAAAGGGTCCGTATCTAGCAGGGGCGGTTTTTTTTTTCATTTTTTATTTGTTATTTGAGGCAGCCTGATAGCTTCCATCAACGTTGTGGAAAGTTTCTGGGCATTCGCCAAAATCAGTGTGACCAGATTAAATTTTACAAAAATACAGAAGCCTCCTCGAAAAAATACTGAAATGTACTAAGGCCTCCTCGAAAATTTACTGAAATGTACCGAGGACTCCTTGAAAAATTACTGAAATATACCGAGGCCTCCTCGAAAACATACTGAAATGTAACGAGGCCTCCTTGAAAAAATGCTGAGATAAAATTACTGAAATGTACCAAGGCCTCCTCGAAAAAATACTAAAATGTACCGAGGCTACCTTGAAAACATACTGAAAAGAAAAACTTATCAAGTGCGAGCTTTACTTGCGCACCGAGGGTTCCGTTCCATCTTTGACGTAGAAGTCTGTGCTACTGATGGTCAACATCGTTTTATTTTTCCTAAAAAATATATATCAACACTTATCTGTAATTATTTCAGATTTTCCGTCAAAAATAAAAAAAAATGCCATACCAGTGTTTTTGGAGGAGTTATTAGTATTTATTCACAACCTAAATTTTTGTCACCAGATTCGTTGCCAGTTGTTAAAAAGAACGAAGTTTCTCCGACACACAATGCAAGGTGTTGCATTGTTTATTAAAGTGGCACACCACAACATCGTCCGGGACCGGGTAGTTGGTATTCTGCAGTTAAATAGGATTTGTTGGAAGTTTACACTTGTTTTAACTAGACTGCTAAGAGTATATTACCCCATTTCTATCATAAAAATAAATATCAAAACTGAAAAGTTCTAAACTCACAGACACTTCAATTTTGTAGATTATGTGTAAGACAACATCAGAAAAGGATTTAGACGAATTGAGAACCTGTTCCTTTTTTTGAAATTTGCTAATAAAATTAAAATAGATTTTATAAAAATAAGTATAGGTTCAGTGAAAAATCCTAAATCTATGTTTTGTAATGTGCAAAATAACTCCCTTTCATATGATAACCTACTTGATATAATAGTCTCATTTTGAATTTCGACCCCTATTAATAAATAATGTCCTCCTGGACGATACGACCACAGCGGCCAATCTTTCACAGGATCAGCCATCTACGCGGGAGATATTATAGTGCACAAGCGCTTGCGTAGACACAAGTGCACTCTCTCTTCCTTTAAACCTCTCACAATCCAATGGGACGGATGACCGACACGACCGGGGAGAGGTTAGGCGCAGGACCGACTTTTTACATGCCCATCCGACACATGGATTTTCTTACTTTACAGACAATCACGTAATCGGCCTGCATTGTCCTAGCCAGTAAGGAACAACTACTCAAAGTTGCTGCTCCGTGCAGGAATCGAACCCACGACCTCCGGTTTGCAAAGCAAGCAGTTTCCCACTGCACCACGAAAGCTACAATGAAAGCCCTATTACAAAGAAAGTAAAAGAAAAAATATTATTTAGATTTGCGATGAGGCTGAGTAAGTCATATTTGAAACTATTTTAAATTTCAAATCGATAGCGTTAGTAGGTGGTTGCTGAAATAAAAGTTTATCGCTGTGATCGGGTGTGACAGACAGACAGACAAAATAGTACCATAAAAAAAATACCTTTTGGGTTCCGCCATTTAAAGGTAAATGTTATGGAGTACCTACCTATTATCTGAGATTTTGTATTTAAAAAATTAATAAGCAAACCGATTTGCTGGTAAAATGAAATTGACATTTTAATTTTATCGAGTTGATCGCAAGTCAACCCGCTCCCGTTCACGAGAATTTTAAAACAAAATTGTCAATTTTAGCGCTTATCGCTTGGATCTGGCCGAGCCATGCCTTATCTACCATCTCTCTTCGAGACCAGGTAAACGGATTCGAGCACTAAAGAGCTTACGTGTTAAGCTGTAAATTAAAAACGTAATTCTTATTAAAGAATCATGGGCATTTTGGGCCCATTTTGTAGGTAAACTGTCCAATCAAGTGTGTGATATGACGTTGATTAGTCTTTTTGAGTCGGTGGTCATGGTTTTTTTTATACTAGCAAGGTGGCAAGTAAGCATGCAGCCCGCCTGATGGTAAGCAGACACCGCAGCCTGTAGACGCTAGCAACACCAGAAGAATGACTAGACTAGCGCGTTGCCGACCCTTAAGACATTAGATATTAATTCTTTGTGTCCGGTAATTTCACCAACTACAGTGCCCTTCACGCCGGAACACAGCAATGCTTGGCGGTAGAATATCTGACACTGCAGTGGTACCTACCTGGACGGTTCCTTGCACAAGTGACCTACCGCCTAGTAAACAAACAAAAAAACACGTACTTAGTAGTTACTATTCGCTGTCCGTTTTTAAATATTATGTATACCCTTTTAATTACTGTTATTCTATGAATATCTAAGAAATAATTAACTTTCAATGTCAGATCACTCCGATCGGACAATGACTAGCCGCTTTTTTTTTATAGATGATAACACCTTCCTAACAATGCAATTTTTATTTTTATTGGATGGTGTGGCCCAGTGTTCATACTATTCTGCCCATCACCTTTTACAAACGAGCAATACTATCAAAACTACCAGATAGGTATAGATTGGCTTTTCTAAGCTTAATAACATAGATCATACATTTTTAACAGGCTTTTTTGTTTGATGGAAGTCACAAGCAAGAGGTTCGCCTGATAGTAAGCTTCACGCCAGCCAATATACAGCTGCATTGCACTGCCGCTCGTCACCCGACACATTAGTTATTAAGTCTCTTATCCAGGTAATTTCTCCCTCTACAGTGCCCTTTACACCAGAGAACAGCTATGTTATTCTCTAACGTACACTACCGTGACTGTGTTCAGCGGCGAGCTCGACGTCGAGCCAGCCTTGAATACGACGAGCTTCATCATCATCATCAGTAGACGAATAACGTCCACTGCTGAACGAAGGCCTTCTTCTTAGAAGGGCGGGGTTGCCATAATCTCCACGCTTGGCAGGCGTCTTGGGGATCGCAGTATAGGTGGTAGGTAGTCTTCTGGTTTTCCCTTAGTCGCCTCTTACGGTCACCCAACGGGTACGTCGAGCTTAACGATGTTAAAATTCGTATTCACTGTCGCATTCCAGCTCAACGTCGAACTGACTGTTAAACTATTTCACCTTAAACTTTGACGGGCCCGTTGGTCTAGTGGTTAGTGACCCTGTCTGCTACTCTACAGGTCGTGGGTTCGATTCCCAGCAAGTGTCTGGGTGTTTTATCTATATAAGTACGTATTTACAAAAAAAAGTACTTATATATGTATTAGTATCAGTTGTCTGGTTCCATATTACAGGCTCTGCCTAGTTTGGTATCAGATGACCTTGTGTGAGTTGTCCCAGGATATTATTATTATTTTCATTTTTATTTTATTTTCACGGGCCAAAAAAAACCGGGTTTAAAAAACCCGGTTTTTTTAAAAGCTTGCGTGGGGACGAATCCAACACGCAGAAGGCTGTTGGAGAAATTAATGAAATGGAACACACCTATTAGAATAAACTGCTGGAGATAAGTTATCAACAGCAGTTGACTCTGGCAGGTGTAGGGACTTTTGTAAATGTATGGAAAGATTTGTTGATAACTTTATGTGAGCGTTTGGTGGACTGAACACTGGGCTATCGTAAAAGGCCAGGATCACTTGCCATAATTAGTGTACTAATTATATTTTGGCAAGCGGTGACTTGCCACCCACTAGATGGGCTCTCCATATAGCCGTCTGAAGACGACGGAGTGCAACACCACTGTGAGTGGCTCAGGGGTGTCGAGAGGTGTGCTGCGCTTTCTCCGTAGTTACTCGCGGCGTTATGCCCTTTAACACTTCCACCCCTGGAGCATATAGCTCTAACAGCTCCTCTCTGGCAAGCCAGAGCTGAGAGTCCTGCGGGCTTATTATTATTAAATAGTTTCACTGAAAACAGTTAAATTCTCGTGGCGGTAGTGCTGCGTAATAAAAGTAAGTGTATACGACAACGCAACTCGCCGCTGCCCGCAGCGTTGAACTCGAGGTTGGGTTGTTTAGAGAATAGCTAGGAAGAAATGTTTCCACATTGCTGCTTGGTGGCAAAATATTGTTTGACACTGCAACGGTACCTAGCTAGATAGCCACTGTATCTACAACTGAGACTTATACCGAGCTAATATTATATTTATCTCACGACAACGGCCATCTTCTCGGCTGAGATAAGACACGCGCTCATAATCAGTTTAGTATAGAGCGATTCTGCTTTCTTTTGCCCTCCTTATAGGAAAGGGGAGGTATTAATACTTAATTGGTTTCGTGTATTTGCACTCTCTGTGTATATACTTTGCAGTTAGGGTGTAGGCAGAACTGTGAGGTTGGCGGGAATAAAGATAGGGAGTTTTCTTTTTTGTAAATATGGAAACGAAAATGATCAGATTTATCGTTCAGGGTTAAGTATAAAAAAATTATGCTACCCTAGTACTTCCGTAATAATTTATCGATTTTATTACTCAATACCACATCTATAGTATTCTGGTTCTAGTATTTAGAAATCACATTTTTGAAATTTCATGTGTAATGTTGTGCAATACAAACAGTCCAACCCAGATACCAAGTAAACGATTCCAAAATGAACGAAAATAGTAAAATATTATTGAAATAAAATTAATTTATTTCTGGTGGTACCACGGAGTTGTCCGTGGTACCCCCAGTGGTACCACGGACAATTATTTTTGTCCGTGGTACCACTGGTGGTTCTATTGGGGGTACCACGGACAACAAACGGTTCGAACCTACGCACTACCTAGTTTTCAAATATAATCCTCTTCTAAATTAATATTTTCTTCTGTTTTCATTTTATTTATATTTTATGTTTCTGATACACAACAGATACAGATACAGATACAGATTAGATTTAAAAATTAGGATATAGGACGCAACGGGATATATGGATAGATTATCTCTAAAGAAAGATATAAATATTTTGCAAATACGTTTTTGCTTGGTTTTAAGAGAAGCCATTGTTAAAGTCCTTAGACCAATTAATATGTAAATAATCGTGTCATTGCTTCTCAATCAGAAATGAGAGATATACGTACCTACTATATTCTATAGTTAGACTTTGTGTATATTTAATAATGAATGGATAATATCTTTAATCTTTGGCCATTGTTCAGCAGTGGACGTCTTCCGGCTGATGATGAATATCTTTAACCGACTTCAAAAAAGGAGGAGCTTTTTATCACTAATGACGGAATTAAGATGAAAATATGGATTTGAATTGCTGATAAGTTCTTTGTGCAAGGAACCGTCCAGGTAAGTACCACCGCAGTGTCAATACCGCCAAGCAGCACTGTGTAAACATTGTTGTATTCTGGCGTGAAGGGCACTGTAGCTGGTGAAATAACCAGACACAAATATCTTAAGGGTCGGCAATGCTCGTGAAATTACCGGACGCAAAGACTTAATGTCTAATGTTTTAAGAGTCGGCAATGCTCTAGTGATTCTTCTGGTGTTGCTAGCGTCTAAGGCTGTGGTGACTGCTTACCATCAGGCGGGCCGTACGCTTGCTCGCCACCTTGGCAGTATAAACTAAGATGGCACTAAGTAAATAAGCTGCAAAACCATTTGTGTTTTGCCATATTTTACGTCGATTTTCATTTAATGACTGTAAGAAGAAAAATTATTTGTATTTAATAAGTTAATTTCTAATAATCTCAGGGGTAAAACATAGCAATCTAACGTGCACCTTCGTTTGATGTTTCTCCCCACAGTGCCTGTATCGTGCAATATTGTTTAACTTCTACGAATTCCGTGCGTAGAACTTTCCGTGTGGTATGTTTTAATTAAGCTTTTAAAAAGTGGAGATTGTTTACTAAAGTTTATTTCCCCTGACAGGTGATAATATAAAAAGTTCAACTAAGAGTATGTGCTTTTTCACCTACCTAGGTACTATGATATTAATAAAATTAAATTAAAACTAATTGTACGGATTATATAGCGGTTTATTTTTGGTTATAATTACCCTACAAAATTAGTAAAAATAATTTAAAAAATAGTAATTAATTTTTAACCGACTACATTAACCGACTTCAAAAAAGGAGGTTCTGTATTCGACGCGTATGTATGTAATATTAATAGAAATGCGTAATATTCATATATGTTAGTCTATGTGGGCTTCTAAACAAATTTACCAAATTTCACGAGTGTATGTATGTATGTATGTATGTATGTAGGGTTGTCCGCGGATTTCTCAGAAACTACAAGTCCGATTTCGAAAATTCTTTTTGCAATAGTTAGAGTATTTTTCAACTTAGGGTAGAGTACAAGTTTCATCAAAATCGGTCCAGTAGTTTAAGAGATATAAACTTTTTATGTTTTCAGTAAGTTACTGTAATGTAGACGTTCGAGTTGCGTGATAGTGCTGATACCTATATTTGTAAAATAAGTCACTAAAAAGTGTTAAATATTCTATTTAAAAAAAAAATTAAAACCGACTTCAAAGTAAATTATCTAAAAAGCATAAAATAACGAAAATATTATTGAAGTTGGTGCAGAATATACACAGCAGGTACGCTAACACCAACTTCAATAATATTTTCGTTATTTTATGCTTTTTAGATAATTTACTTTGAAGTCGGTTTTTTTTTTTTAAATAGTTTATTAACCGACTTCAAAAAAGGAGGTTCTGTATTCGACGCGTATGTATGTAATATTAATAGAAATGCGTAATATTCATATATGTTAGTCTATGTGGGCTTCTAAACAAATTTACCAAATTTCACGAGTGTATGTATGTGTAGCGGAGCTACTGTTTATAATTGTTTCGGTTGTGTTTCATAACTTATACCATAATTGAAGTAGCATCTGAAGTAATACCTAAACCTAAATACTTATTCTAGACTTAAGACTAAACCTATGTCCTAACCAAAACCTAAGACTATTTATAAACCTAAATCTAGTAAGTACTAACTTAATGCTTATCATTATGTGCGTAATTAAAATTAGATTAATGTTGTTTGATTTATTGTAAGTATATTCAATGAACAGCCGGACAAATACATTTTATATAATATTAGCGATCGCACGGCTCATCCGGCTGTCTCGGAGGTACCGGGCGACGCGGCGACGATGACCGATCATTTACGAACGGCGGCGCGAGCGCCGCCACTCGGAGGCGATCGGGCAGTCCGCACTCGGCTGTCGCTGACACTAAAGCGATACGCTTTGTTTATATAAATTCATTAAGTGCTATCTTCGCTATCTCTGCTATCTATTCTCCTTCTGTCTTTCTGTGTTTTTGTGTTTATTAAGTGCCTCATAAACTGTACTGTACTTTATAAACTGTGCTCAGTGCTTAATAAACTATCTCTTTGTACTACTATCTTGGTGCGCTTTCATTTGTGTTGTTTTGCCTACCTACTTCACACCGGCGACCGTAAGTAGTGTACATACATACAAGACACAGCTAAACTGGTGACCACGACGAACACGATGAATGATAGCAGCAGTGAATCAGCACGTACTGCCAATTCTCAAAATGGCGACAACGTCACTAAACGCCGTACCAAAAAAGGGCACCCGTGTCGAACGCCCGTAAAACGAGAAGAGAGTGAGGTCGAAACGATGTCCAAGCCTAGGTTCAACCTGAAGGTGCCACCATTTTCGCCAGAAGACCCGGAGATTTGGTTCGCGCTGCTGGAGGGTCAGTTCGAGAACTATGGAATTACTGATGACGCCACCAAATTCACACAGGTTACCATTAACCTAGACCTGGTACACGCAAAGGCGGTCAAAGACATTATAGTGAACCCACCTGTTTCGAACCGCTACAACAAAATCAAGACGGAGCTAATTCGTCGTCTGTCTGCTTCGCATGAAAAGAAAGTGCGCCAGCTGCTGACGCATGAGGAGTTGGGCGACCGTAAGCCGTCGCAGTTTCTTCGCCACCTGCAGGATCTGGCAGGGCCGTCGGTTCCGACCGATTTCATCAAAACCATTTGGTGCCAGCGCCTGCCCAGCAACGTGCAGACGGTGTTGGCTTCACAACCAACACTCTCACCGGAGCAGCTCGCCGCCCTTGCCGACAATATACAGGAGATTGTCACGCCATGTAACGTAGCGGTGGCATCGACAAGCCACCACAGCAGCGTCACCAGCGAGATCGCCGAGCTGAAGAAGATGGTGGAACGGCTGACTTTGAAGGTCAACGAGCGAGCCCGTTCACCAGGACGCGCGTATTCCCGTGATAATCACCGACGAAACACGTCACGCCATCGCTCCAGACGCCGTTCAAGATCTAGGTCGGCTTCTGAATATAAAAAATACCCATTGTGTTGGTACCATCATACTTTCGGGAACAAGGCAAGTAGATGCATAAAACCGTGTGATTATTCGGTAAACACTGCGGGCAGTCGGTAATGGCGACTGACGACTGTCCAAGCACTGGTCGCTTAATTTTAACAGACAGACGCACCAAAATGCAGTTTTTAATAGATACTGGCAGTGATCTGTGCGTGTTTCCCCGTTCTGCTTTAAAAGAACCACGCCAGAAAACAAGTTTTGAATTGTGTGCAGCGAACGGGTCGACAATTCACACGTACGGGTTTATGCATTTAGTTGTAAATCTAGGCTTGCGTCGCGACTTTGCTTGGCAATTTATAGTAGCGGACGTCACTAAGGCGATTATAGGCGTTGATTTTTTATCAAAATATAATCTTATTGTAGACATCCGCGGTAAACGCCTTATTGACGCCACAACTACACTTTCTACCGTGGGTTTGCCTGCATTTTCTTCTGAGGGCATATCTTCAGTTAAAGTTGTTATGGGTAACTCAGTGTACCATAACATTCTATCTAAATACCCTGAGATAGTGAATCCATCTGGTATGCATCGCACCATAAAACACAACACTGTACACCATATTCGTACTACACCTGGACCACCAGTATCGTCTACACCACGTAGGTTAGCGCCTGATAAATTAAAAATTGCGAAATCTGAATTCGAGGCTATGTTACAGCTTGGTACCTGTAGACCATCAGAATCTCCATGGTCTTCGCCCCTTCACCTCGCACCCAAGAAGGACAACAGTTGGCGTCCGTGCGGAGATTACCGTATGCTGAACGCCCGCACCGTGCCTGATAAGTATCCAATCAGACACATTCACGATTTCGCCCACAGCCTTGCAGGATGCAGTGTCTTCTCAACAATAGACCTGGTGAAAAGTTTTAATCAGATACCTGTTCACGTAGACGATATCCCGAAGACTGCAATAACCACACCGTTCGGGCTTTTCGAATTCCCGTTCATGACGTTCGGTCTTCGAAATGCGGGACAAACATTTCAACGGTTCGTGGATGAAATGCTTCGGGGACTGGATTTTGTCTATGCCTACATTGACGATTTTCTGGTCTTTTCCCAGGACGAGAAGACCCATCAGCAGCACCTGCACCAGCTGTTCACCAGGCTGCAGGAATATGGTATGGTGATTAATGTGAACAAGTGCGTCTTTGGGGTTCCTGAGGTAGCGTTTCTTGGGTACAGTATATCATCCCAGGGTACCAAGCCGCTACCAGCAAAGGTGGAAGCCATACACAGCTTCCCTCCCCCGAAGACCGTCAAAGAACTGCGTAGGTTTCTCGGAATGATTAACTTCTACCGCCGTTTCATTCCAGACGCAGCAGTTCACCAGACTAAGCTTAACGCTCTTCTCACAGGCTCCGTGAAGGGCTCCCACCCAGTCAACCTAGCGGCTGAGGAAATGGAGGCCTTCAACGCCTGCAAAGAAAGTTTATGTAAGGCAGCCTTGCTAGCGCACCCCGTTTGCGACGCAAAGCTGGCCTTAGTAACAGATGCGTCTGATAAGGCAATAGGTTCAGTTCTTCAGCAGCTGAGGGGGACTTCTTGGGAGCCTCTTGCGTTTTTCTCTCGTAAGCTGAGCCCTTCCCAGCAGAAGTACTCCCCTTACGATCGAGAACTCCTCGCCATTTATGAAAGCGTGAAGCACTTCCGCCATATGTTAGAGGCTAGACCATTTACGATCTTTACAGATCACAAGCCTCTGTCGTTTGCCTTCAATTCTCGCAAGGAGAATTGTTCTCCTAGGCAGTTCCGTCACCTGGACTTCATTTCACAGTTCACCACTGATATCAGGCACATCTCAGGAAAGAACAATATTGTAGCCGATACTCTGTCTCGCATCGAGGCAGTGGGGCAACCTGTCGACCTGCAGATGTTAGTTGAAGCTCAGAAAGCGGACTGTGAAATGAAATCCTTTTTGAGCGGCAACACATCGCTACGCCTTAAAATGGTGAGACTGCCTGGACTTCAAGGAGAACTATGTTGTGACGACAGAGAAGGAAAATTGCGGCCGTTTATTCCGACACAGCTGAGACATCAGATTATCAGCAGTTTGCACTCGTTGAGTCATCCCGGTGCAAACGCAACTGCTACGCTGGTGTCGGATCGCTGTGTATGGCCAGGCGTAAAGCGTGACTGTCGTGAGTGGGTGCGCAATTGCATTGAATGTCAGCGCTCCAAAGTTACCAGACACGTCTCCGCCCCTGTAAATTCCTTCAAGCTGCCGAAGGCTAGATTTTCTTTTGTCCATATAGACATAATTGGACCTCTGCCAGTTTCGCAAAATTTTAGGTATTGCCTCACGGCTGTTGATCGCTTCACGCGATGGCCAGAAGTAATACCGCTACCAGACATTACAGCAGAGACAGTGGCTAAGGCATTAGTTCATGGTTGGATCTCACGCTTCGGTTGTCCAACGGACATTGTAACCGACCGTGGGAGACAGTTTGAGTCCGCCTTATTTAAAAGCCTGTCTCAGCTAGTCGGCTTTCAGCATCGCAGAACCACGGCATATCATCCACAGTGCAATGGATTAGTCGAGAGGTTCCACAGACAGCTGAAAGCAGCAATCGTGTGCCACAACAGCACTTCTTGGGTGGATGCATTACCACTCGTATTGTTAGGCATCCGCAGTGCCATTAAGGAAGACCTCAATACGTCTTCAGCTGAGCTGCTGTATGGGGAACCTCTCCGACTTCCAGGCGAGATTTTTGAGCCCACAGAAGATCATGTCTCTGATGTATCCGAGTATATGTCACGGCTACGCAAGTTCGTCAAGGACCTCCAGCCGTTACCCACTAATCATCACAGCGGGAGACGTTCGTCGTTTATTTTTAAACAGCTTGCCACATCGTCTCACGTATTTCTCAGAGACGACAGTAGTGCAGGATCCCTTAAACCAGCATATACTGGTCCTCACGAGGTGGTGGAGCGAGGTGAAAAAGTATTTAAGATCATGTACAAAGGAAATAGGGTCACAGTTTCAATAGACCGATTAAAACCAGCCTACATACTGTATGACCCAAATAACACTCATACACCAATCACACAACATACCTCAATAACACCTCAGCAATCACATAGACCAGACATACAACACAAAACAACAACTACTTCAAGCTCTTCTGACACACCACATACATACTCACCACCGAACATACCAGATGATCACACTAACACCAATGATCATGCCGTCAGAGGGACTAGGTCGGGACGCAAGGTTAGATTCCCTGACTATTATCACCCGTAGGACGGTCTCTGGAGGGGGGTGGTGTAGCGGAGCTACTGTTTATAATTGTTTCGGTTGTGTTTCATAACTTATACCATAATTGAAGTAGCATCTGAAGTAATACCTAAACCTAAATACTTATTCTAGACTTAAGACTAAACCTATGTCCTAACCAAAACCTAAGACTATTTATAAACCTAAATCTAGTAAGTACTAACTTAATGCTTATCATTATGTGCGTAATTAAAATTAGATTAATGTTGTTTGATTTATTGTAAGTATATTCAATGAACAGCCGGACAAATACATTTTATATAATATTAGCGATCGCACGGCTCATCCGGCTGTCTCGGAGGTACCGGGCGACGCGGCGACGATGACCGATCATTTACGAACGGCGGCGCGAGCGCCGCCACTCGGAGGCGATCGGGCAGTCCGCACCCGGCTGTCGCTGACACTAAAGCGATACGCTTTGTTTATATAAATTCATTAAGTGCTATCTTCGCTATCTCTGCTATCTATTCTCCTTCTGTCTTTCTGTGTTTTTGTGTTTATTAAGTGCCTCATAAACTGTACTGTACTTTATAAACTGTGCTCAGTGCTTAATAAACTATCTCTTTGTACTACTATCTTGGTGCGCTTTCATTTGTGTTGTTTTGCCTACCTACTTCACACCGGCGACCGTAAGTAGTGTACATACATACAAGACACAGCTAAATATGTATGTATGTATGTAGGTTTGTCCGCGGATTTCTCAGAAACTACAAGTCCGATTTCGAAAACGCTAACACCAACTTCAATAATATTTTCGTTATTTTATGCTTTTTAGATAATTTACTTTGAAGTCGGTTTTTTTTTTTTTTTAAATAGTTTATGTAAAATTAGTTTCATTTCAATGTGTAGTATTCGCGTAAATATCAGAAATCATTATATTAATAACAATTAAAAAGAATATTCATTTTGTATGTTGCCTAAATATATAGATAAGTACCAATATTTATATATTCTTAGCGAAACTAGCTCTGTTACCCGTAGGGAGCCGGGTTAGAATTGCATCCCCCCCATCTCCTCTCGTTTGGTGTCGTAAGAAGCGACTAAGCGAGAACAGGTCGTCGGGAACGGGAAGGAACGTCTTCCTTTTAATAATAATAATAATAATATCTTGGGACAATCCACACACGGTCATCTGATCCCAAACTAGGCAGAGCGTGTACTATGGAAACCAGACAACTGATACTAATACTTATATACATATTTTTTTTGTAAATACATACTTAAATAGATAAATAACACCCAGACACTTGGTGGGAATCGAACCCACGACCCATCGGTTAGCGGACAGGGTCACTAACCACTAGACAAACGGGCCCTTTTGGATTTATCTTCCACCTGTACTTCGATCCTCAAGCCGCCTGCCAAGCGTCGGGATTACGGCAACCCCTCCCTTCTAAGGGGGTGGCCTTTGTTCAGCAGTGGACGTCGGAAATAGTCGGTCCTGAGCCTGATCTCTCTCCATCGTGTCGGTCTTCCGTCTATCGGATTGAACTGATACGCAACGTTGTTGTTTCCTGTGGATTTTAACCCGCAATCTCCGGTTTCTCCTCTGCTAACGCGCTTTGGTGAAAAAGCGTGAAATATGAAGATTAATACGCATTTTATGACGAGAATCGACCCTCGAGGTACGTGTCTCCTTGTTTACGTTCATTAATATACATTTATTCTGATATTCTGTCATTTTTATTAGTCGCCAAATCCAAGCCGCCATCAAGAAGATGTTTACTGAAACTTATGGATTATACTTTTAAGGTTTGTAACTAATTGATGTATATTTATTGAAACTAAATATTTACAGTTTATTTACAAACATGTACACTTAAACTAGGTAAAAAAACTTCCTCAAAGTTGTCGCCGCACTGAGAGGGAAGGAGTACCTTTTAAGGGTTTGTTTAAACATTGTTGCGTAGCAGTAGAATATAAAATATGACAAATTCAAAATCATTTAAATCTCAACAAAAAAAAAAACAGTCAAAAAGTCTAGCACTTTTGAATGATCAATTTTTTTTTTTAAAGTTACCACCGGTTTACAACGCGGCCTCATCTGAGAAGATCCCGCAATAAACTCAGCGGGCTTGTCATATTTTCGCTTTTTTTTTAAACAGTATTTGTCTTGTTACAATTAGATCAGCATCAGCGACATCGTGTACTACCGTTCAAAAGACAAAATAAGTGACAGAAAATACAACAAACTAAAAGGCCAAAGGGATAGTAGTCGGACCAGTCCCCCCAAGCAGCACCGCGGTACTTAGAGGAGATACCACTGGAGGGAGCATGATGCGCTAACCCCTCTGCCAAATTTTGTTCATATGTTCAGGTCTTTCTTTATTTGTGTGCAATTGTGTAAAATTGTATCTGTGTGTGTTTACTTCGCCTCCCGCACCCCGCAAAAGTGCCACGAAAAATTTGTTCGGGGAATCGACGCGATACTAGCTCCAGTCTAATTACTCTGAGCCGCGGTAGGACACTGTGGTAGACCCCTTATACAAGGGATCTACAAACTTTTTTTTACTGTAGAGGAGGAAACCTGCAAAAAAGTACCCAGTCTCCATAGGGGCGCAGGCTGGGTTATGTAAGTTAACAGACTGGGTACGGAGACCCACACAGAACTTATGTGGGATTTTTACACAGTAAAAACTCCGCGGTGGGCTTCATTGACGCTTGGAGGAACAGTGTTCAGGGCATTACGCTTGCTAGAACACGTTTCGAGGGGTTCCAGCTCCCTTGTGGTGCTCGAGTTAACTCAAGAGATCTATCACCGAGAAACAATAGGGAACATGCACAATTTTATATTTTTTAATGTACTTATAGTAAAAATTTTGGGTTTGTTTATAGGAAAATACTAAAAATAAAAAGGTTAGTATTTGCAAAAAAAATTGAAAAATAAAATCAAAATTTGACGAAAATTCGCTCGGAACCGCTCACGTACGTGATGTGAAATACAGTAATAACGTTGTTGGACTTCGAATGTCGTTTATGATTATAGTCCACCATCGATATACTATAGTATATCGATGTAGTCCACCGATAAACTAGTCTATCATTAGACTAGTTTATCGGTGGATTGTAAACTAGTTTATTCATTTACGACTAAAACAGTCGAAAAAAGTAATTTGTTCATTCAACAACCGCTCTACCGTTTTGTAGTAACGGAATTAACTCAAACAACAGGTAATATGTTGGACTTTTTCTATAAAATCAAGAACAGCTTATAATGACAAATTCCAAGGGTACATATTAGTTTTCAACCGTACCCTCGCAAACTGTTTACAAACAAACCGCGCCGCAGTAAATGGAGCTAATAAAAAGTCGATATTAAGGTTTTAGAGGGACGCAATCTGCTTTGATCCTATTACTTCGCTTTTTCTTCTCGATAAGTATTATAGACCATCATTGGAGTTAAGCCTCAGAAGTATCTCTACCAAGTAACAGGTACTAGAAAGGATTGGGTTTGCGAATAATAAAAACCATTAAATAAACCAGCGTCGCGGTATGCTCATTGTTACGTCCTCTTACGCGTCCTTTTGAGTGACCAGTAGGTATGTTTTAATATTTCGGCGGTGACCGGGATTCCGCCCAGCACACGCTCTAGAAGTGCCCTGCGTTCGCCTCGGAGCGGCGGATCCTAGTCAACCGAATCGGACACGACCTCTCTCTGCCAGCAATAGTGTCGGCTATGCTGCCGGAGGATTCGGCCTGGAGTGCCGTAGCCTCCTTCTGCGAGACCGTTATGTCCCAGAAGGAGGCCGCGGAGCGGGATCGGTAGAGGGCTGATCCCGCTCAGGGGAGGTGACAGCGTCGGAGCGGCGGCGCTATACGCTTGGCACTCCGGCCACATCGTCAGGGGCCTAATAGAAATGCGACGAGGTGGGTCTGAGGGGGCTCGTGGGTCGCGGATGCATAGAGTGGGGGCTCTGTGCGTCCCTACTAAATGCGGCCCCGAGGCGGGCGACGACGCGGTGTAGGCCCTGCGTCGTCGTGAGCACCGCGATGGTGCCGGGGGGAGTGTGCATCTCAGACCTTGGCGAAGGTCCGAACGGAGTGCCCAGAGTCTTCCTATAAGCGTCGATGAAGGCCACCGGGGAGGTTTTGGTGGGTAAAAATCCCACATAACCTATCCTTCGCCCCCTCATAGACCAGGTACCTTAGGAAGGTTTCCTTCTCGACAACAAAAAAAAAAGGTATGTTTGCAAAACATTTTTGTAAAATTTTTAGTAATGTAACACTTACTCACCAATTTTTAGTCCTAATATTTTATTTGTACGTTTTAGGGTAAAAAAGGAACTCTCATGGTGAGACTTCGTCTGTCTGTCTGTATGTATGTCACACCTATATATTCCAGGAACCACTGATGCTATCAATTTGAAACTTGGAGTACTTTTTGATCTTAATTACCCAAACTCAAAGCAAATAAAAATTTATTTTGGTTTATGTCGCGTAGTTTTTGGCTTATAATCAAAAATGGCAAAAAAACTACCGTTCCCCTTATCTTCGAAGTTTGTGGAGGGAAAAATCTGAAATAATACATGTCTATTTATATTTTACAGGAAAAATAAAATGATGTTTTTACATTGTACAGATTTCAGTACCTTAAAAAAACCTCGACAAACAAACTTAGTTATGCGGATTGTTTTTTTGTTATCTGAGGTGTTAGTTAGACGAATAGTAAAATAACTTTAATAGGTCCAAAGACGGTATGGAAATGGAACCCTCGGTCCGCGAGTCCGACTTGCACTTGACCAGTTTTTTGCCTAGTACTTGCCGAGTATAGGCTAACATAATAGAGTCTTAACGAATATAATTTACACTGTGATCTGATCAAAACACATCCGCTAGGATGCATCGTAAGCCACACATATTGAAAGATTGTATCAAAGATCGAAGCCGGTTATTTGAAAACTCTTAAGTAAAATATGTAAACTTGGACCGTTCGAGTTGTCGCATCTAATAAAAGTTTAGTTTTCAACTTTTAATCCGTAATAGAGTCGATAACGCTACCTACTGTAAGTTTCCAAGAACTACGATTATAAATCTTACATTCTTTTATATCAAAGCCACTTAGTCTTCTTTTTTTTTAAGTGAACCTAGTGACAAGACAAGCATAACGTTCGCCTGATGGTAAGCGACCCGCCCGCCTATAGACAGCTGCATTGTACTGCCGCTCGTCACTCGACCCCACTAGGTGGACCGACGACATTGTTCGCGTCGCAGGCAACCGGTGGATGTAAATAGCAAATTGTCGTTCATTGTGGCAGTCTAAGGGGGAGGCCTTTGTTCAGCAGTGGACGTCTTCCGGCTGGTGATGATGATGATGATTACGTATAAACAATCACTAAGCGACAAAGTGAATGATTTGGTATCAAAAATTATTTACGCCACTAGTCTTGTTCCAAGAACGAAATCCTGAGTCTGTCTCCTGAAGAATCCGTTTTAGTGACTTTTGATATTGTATTTAGAGACTAGGGTTTATAGAAGTTGGCACACTAATTCAGCGCCGGATGGCTAGAGCACGTTCGGGGGGAAAGGGGGCACGCACGATGTGCATAAGGAACCTACCAACTATTCTGTAGAATTTTATGTCTGACGCAATCGTATTTTATGAGCTATTTAATTATGCAGCGACAGAGAGGAGACTATTCAAATTACGAATATAACTTTTGTATTTCTGAATAGAAACCATTTACACTGCACATTAAGACTGAGACGACAAGCTAAAAGAGCTTTTTAGTGGATATGATGGTATACTTATTTTAATGATTATGTGCTTGCAGTTCTTTGCGCGACAGAATTCGTAATGAGGAGATTCGCCGAAGAACCATGCTCTTAGAATCTGCAAGTTGAAGTGGCAGTGGGCAGGCCACATCGCTCGAAGAACCGATAACCATTGGGGAAGAAAGGTTCTCGAGTGTCGACCACGAACTCGAAAGACGTAGCGTAGGCAGGCCTCCCACTAGGTGGACCGACGACATTGTTCGCGTCGCAGGCAACCGGTGGATGCAAATAGCAAATTGTCGTTCATTGTGGAGGTCTAAGGGGGAGGCCTTTGTTCAGCAGTGGACATCTTCCGGCTAATGATGTAGAGCTCCAAACTGGTGAAATTGTGGCGTATCTTGGTCTTTAAGCTTCTGAGGTGCTTACAGCTTATCGCTTCCCTGCATTTCAGGCTAGAATACTCCAAACTTACTTCGAAGGAGTTGTTATGGCTATCTGTGGTCACTCCGAATAAAACCTACAAACTTATTACATATGTTACAAGAATATAACAATTAAGTAATGTCCCACGGGTGTCGTAGAAAGCAATTAACAGGCTATCGATTTGTAATCTATCACACGAAAGGTCTTTTAAGAATGATGTACTTATGTTGCTTCGGAAGTACTTACTACACACTAGGACCCATTTCTTTCTTCCAACTTTCCACTCGCAGGCCTGCTGGAAGAAATTTCTTTAGAAATAAGCTGTGCCTTTGTACTATTCTTTCCTATATTTCCGTATTCCTGTAATTTTATTGTGTATACAAAAACTAAATAATAGTGAACTCCGAACAATTTCAAGTTCTTGACCCTTGCGGGATTTTAAGTCACTGTCTCCGCTTTACCAAGTAAACGGTTTCCCGCTGCGCCTCGGAAGTAACAAAAATATAGATATGTACGTTCAGGTACATTATGTATTTCATTATAGAACTAGTTTTGTGTTGTTTTACCTCAGGACTGAGGAGGTGGCTAAGTCCTGGTCGTGATATCATCATGTAAACATTGTTATGGCCGGTCCACAATGTGAAGGGCACTGTAGCTGGTGAAATTGCTGGACACAAGATACTTAACTAATGTTATTAGTGATAGTGTTTAAGGCTCATCTAAGGCCTGGTTGACCAAATTCGGCCAATCCTTTCTTAGCGGTTGGTCCAACAATAAGTCATGACCAACGTAAGGTTCCCTATAAAAATAACGACAATTATGTACCTAAGCCGTTGGATATTGATTGGCCATCTGCTACACACATTCTCAACATGAAAATGCTACTAGGGTTAGCTATTCTTCTGACACAAGATACCTGAAGCCATCCGCGAAAAATCACCGTTTTTCAACAGGTGGGATTGCGATAATAGCGATCCTGAAGAATGGATCTGTATGAACTGATCCAAAAATATCTTTCAGAATCCTTTTCACCTCTGCACGGTAATGATCGTTCAATTTATTTGACACGCGTATTGACAAGCCATGAAAACGTCTGAATACACATTCACTTATACGAAGCGTAACAATTAAAGCCAAATTCTAAATACTTGAATCATAGCTATTGTGTTGTGAAATGATACGGCCAATTACGGAGCCGTGGCACAATACGGTATTAATGTTAGGGTGAGCGCACACTGCGGCGTATGCTGTGTGTGGTCACGTGACACGAGATTGCTCGCGGATCTGTGTATTAAACAAGGTTGGTCACTCACTTTTTTTTTCTTGGGACTAACCCCACCAGTTATTCCCGCCAGTATGACTCCTGTAAGCCAGGATCTACAGTCGTCACCGGTCACCAGTCACACCGAGGCTTGACCCTCGACGAGTCCCGGGGAAGCCCGCATTGAATTTAATCAGAAAATTGAAAAGTGAACAGAAAAGTGAAAAGTGGCCACTCACATGCCTTCAAAAGTTTTTTTCTTGCTCGTTCCTTTTTCTAAGTTCCATATCTGAAAAGCTAACCGCATGTGGTTAGCACCACCGCAGTTTCAAATCAAATATTGTTTACAAACAGCAGTGTGTGAAGAGTATTGTAGCCGATGAAATTATTTTTTTTAAAAGGGTTAATATTTTATGTGATATATGAACGTCGCTTGCCATCAGACAAACGTATCGATCGTTTTTTTATTTTTATTTTTTATTTCTTGTTTTTTTTTTAAGGGGCTTTTATCCCAAACGGACATGGCGGCCCCATCGTACCTTATCCTTATTATCTACATAACATTTAATTTGGTGAGAAACTCAATGATGCGAAATCATTTCCACAATACATTTTGCTTTGTCACTTGTCGGTTCTGCTAATATACTTATAAAGGCGCCTATATCTTATATATTAATATTATATTTCAGAATCAATGAATTTCTCGCTCTGTTATATTTAACGCACTCCACTAGAATGTGTTGAACATCATCCAAAGTTCCACACACATCACAGTTAGGTGACACTACTTTTTTCATTAAATATGCGAATTTATTTGATGGATAATGTCCAGAACGCAGTCTATGCAATGTAACAATCTACTTAAATTTACATTTTGAAACCAAGGTGTTGGACAAGGTTGACATTGAATTGTTTTTAACCCTTTTCTCTACTTCTCGCATCAAAGTATTCCTTAAAACTGTTATGACACTTACTATTTAATTCAGACAAATATTCAGTATAGTATGGCACTATAAACGATTGCGGTCCTTGCGATGCTGCTATATTGGCTAATCTGTCGGCCTCTTCATTTCCTTTTAGACCAATATGCGAGGGTACCCATTGTAACCTTAGGTTTATCTGTCTGTTATTTAGCTCATGGATGGTTTTTAAAATTTCGAAGGCTGTCGGTACACCTCTGCTATAACCAGAGGCGCATCGAGCCAGTATCGATCGTCTCACCGCTACGCTGCATAAAGTCTAGTATCTTACAGTCTACGCAATATACTGTTTAACGACAGGATATCAAAGGAGTTTGTCAAAGTCAAAATACTTTTACAGAAAATAATTTTACAACAACCGCCGGATCGACCGCGGCCTGAGGGCCTAGACAAGATACAATCTTCTCATAGTGATTCTATTTCGCCCTTCGCTAACGGTGTGATTTTCTATGTCTTGTCATTCTCATACATTTTTATACTTTCAATTCGCGTTAACGCTTGTAGAATGTTACATTGTCTAGAGAGCCTGCTCTGAGATCTGGTACAAAATGTGTAGTATTTCAGTTCGCCGCAGTGGAATAGGAGCCTTACCCTAAAAATATACGTGCCTCCATTTGATATTGTTTTAGCGGGTTTTTCAATTGAATGTATAATTGATGTTTTCATTTAATTTGCCTTTCGTGATTCAATTTTGTATCACTCTTATTATTGAAATCAATCGAGAAAGTGCACTGCTACCACATCCAATAACAAAGTTATTATAATAATAATAAGTTCTTATAATAGGTATTATAAATTTCTATAAAACAAACGTTAGCTAGAGATTATTTTTGTTATAATGCGATCTGTGTAAGTGTAACATTTGATGTATCGCTTTTGTTTCCTATCTTTATTGTATTTCTAAGTTCAGAGAAAACTTGTAGCTCGCCAATATAATGTAACGGGAATGGCAACTAACAGAAGGCCATGTAAAAGCTTAAAAAAAAAGTCAACAAATAGTGATATGTACAAAATAATAACTAAATAAGTAAATCCTGGGACAATTCTGCCACCTACTATGGAAACCAGACAACTGATACTATAATTCGTATATACTTTTTTTTGTAAATAAATACTTAAATAGATAAATAACACCCAAACACTTGGTGGGAATCGAACCCACTAGTCTTGGGTAGTACGCGTACGATGTACGATTAGGTACTAGTACGGCGCACTGTACTAAAAGTAATGTTTCCGAAAGGCATCGGACATTTCGCACAATAGTACACTTTTCCGCCACGGAACAAGAATTGCGTGAGGCATTGGTATGGTATAGCGTGAGAGTAAAAGGGACGTACAGTGATACAAGCTGGTTGTACTACATTATGTTGGGTTTAGGTTTAAGTTCTTTGCATTTGCAATAATGATTGTTTTAGCGTGGCATAGATTCGAATAATAAGTGGCGTTGCGCGGTAAACATTTCGCCCATGCGCTTTGTCATTGAGTTTTGTTTTTGTATTTACATATTTTAACGTAGGTATTTTTAAATATAGAATGCCAGTCCTAAGCCTGTTAAACTGTGCAGGAAAATAAAATATTATGGTTAAAATGATGATGATGAAAGCAATCATTTTACAACAGCCAAAAGACGTTTTTTGCTGATCTCCCCCTTAGAAGGGGTGGCCATAACCCCACGTTTGGCAGGCGTCTTGGGGGTCGCAGTATAGGTGGTAGGTAATCGAATAGAAAGACGCTGCTGCCCATCTTCTTGTTTTCCCTTAGTCGTCTCTTACGGACACCCAACGGGAGGGTGCTATTACCCGGACACCCCACGGGCACGGGTATCCATCAATTATTGATGTTTTCACCAATGTCTAGTAAGTAGTTAAATAGCAATTGAAAAATAAATCATAATATCATTTATATTCCTGTTAGGAAATCAAAAATTGGAAAATTGTGTTCGCGGTCGCCACCACCAAGATGACGGCCGCGAACCAAATCCTGGAAATAGTTAATAATAATAATAATAATAAATACACTTTATTGTACACCAAAAGTTACATGTAAATTGAACAATACGTTGATGATATCAATGTACAAAGGCGGCCTTATCGCTAAAAAGCAATCTCTTCCAGGCAACCTAAATAAATGTACAGTAATTTAAAAATTTACATTTAAGTCATGTTTCAATGTAATTAAAAAATATTAACATGATCAGTACAGTACTGTTCATTAAAGAAATTATTAACAAACAGTACACTGTACTGAGTACAATACTGTTCATGCTAAAGTTCTATTAAAACTGTACTAATAGGTACTAATAGCATTGTACTAGTACTTTGCACGAATTGTACTAGTACGGTGCGCACTTGCAGATGTCCGGTTAGGCACAAGACTAGAACCCACGATTTATTGGGTAGTAGCGGCCAGTGCTTCTAACCACTAGAACAACAGGCCCGTCACAGAAACAGCAGAAATAATCTAGGTAGTGAGTCTCATGTGAAATGAACTGTACACCATGGGGGTGGCTATAAGCTTTTTGGGTGGTGGTACCTGCCCTTCCTAGGGCACTGTAGCTGGTGAAATTAGTAGACACAAGATACTTAATAACTATAGTGTCTGGTGACGAGCGGCAGTGCAATGCAGGCGAACGTCTTGCTTGTCTCGTCACTAGATAGAATTAAAAACTAGGGTCATTTGTCGAAGGTGTGGTTAATTTATCTTATGAAAGGAATGCTAGTAGCATTCGTTCAGAAATATATCACAAATAGTGCGTCAATATTGCACAAGTATCTTATTTGAAATGGGTATTACGTATTGTACTACAAAGAACTTATATATACGGTAATTGCAACCTTCTTTCTTAACAGGGTTATTACTCACTAAACCCTTTTTAACCCCTGAGTAGATTTCAGTGGCCACGAATTATCCAACAAGAGGAATTTTACTCATTTAGGGGTTTTTACCCGACTATCTTAGAAAATGTTCTGAAATCTATATGTTTCAATAGTGTATGTATGCCTACTTTTTATACGCTTTGTCGTTTAGACGGCTTTAAATCTATACTTATAATAAAACTGTAACAGGTCCAATTCTGTACATTGAAGATATTTTGAAAATTATTTTTGGAGGGCATTCTATAACCGATACTGAGGCCGAAAATGTAATTTTTTTAATTTTTGTCTGTCTGTCTGTCTGTATCACGGCTGAGCATCACGCCTAAACTACTGAATGGATTCAAATTTTTTTTTTTTTTTTTTTAATTAAAATAATTTGTTGCACAATGTTTTAGGTGTTACATTATTTACAATGGATTCAAATTAAACTTGGCATGATTTGAGATCTTACTACAAGGTAGGACATAGGATACTTTTTATCCCGTAATCTAGCACGGTTCTTTTGGGAGAGGGGATTAAAGTCAAAATGGGTACTTGGTTATACGCTTGCTCTGATTTAAAAAAAAATCTTTTATAATATAATAAATATTTGTAAGGAAACACTCATAGACAGTTGTTAACAATGTTTGGAAATCGATCAGGTTAAGCAACGTTAGGTAAGGTCATTAAATAGATGGGTGACCGTTTAACGCCATTTGAACTAAACGTCTCCGTGCTTCGGAGGGCAAGTACAAAGTGGGTCCAACTTTTTAACCGACTTTAAAAAAGGAGGTTTTGTATTCTTTGCGAATGTATATTATTGAAAGTTTAGTTAAAGTAAACACAGCGCGGGCGGAGCTACGTGGGTCAGCTAGTATTTTAATATGTAAAGTATGCAGGGTGAATTTTTCAAGTAAGAAACAGCAAAATATGCTGAAAGGAGTCTCGGCCTGATTTTGATAAACATTATTACACCATCTAATAGTGTCGCTAATAAGGATCAAATTCTGGGAAGCAATGTCATTTGGCAATATAAAGGAAAAGGTTGAATTTTAATAAACTGATGCATATTTTCAAGCACTCCTTTAAGCATTTTTCATTATTCCATAAAGTTGAAAAATTCACCTGTATTTGTTAGATTGATCAAATCAAACGTCTTGAAAATAAAAGACACGAGGCTAAGTGAAGATTATGATATTAGCTAGCTAGTTACTAGAATCGTCACAAAAGTACAGCACGCTAGAAAATCTGTGCGCAATCTAGACAGGAACCAAAACGGATATCGGTTCGCTTCAGCAGGAAGTTCTAGAGGAAACGAAGCCGGATGCCATTTAAGGCTCGGGCGGCCTTGCAGCTTGAACTTCTATACTTACACAAGCGGTTTCACTGGAAGAATCAGAAGGGAAGAAAACGCCCATTGCAAAAATTGAGTACTCCGTCTAGGCGATACCTTCTCAGCCTTACAGACACAAATTCAAATAAAAAAAGAATTACTCAAATCCCTTTAAAAAAAAATCGAAGATCTACGAAAACATTTACTCATACCATGGATGAATGAACTAAAGGATAAACAACCTCCATAGAAAACAGCGTACCACGTTTTTTAGTTCTCAATTTGTGCATAGATGGCACTAAGAGTCTCAATTTTGTAGAATTTACACAAATTTTACATTTATATTGGAAAATCAGCGCCATCTAGTACATTTATTTACAAATAACTAAAATACTAATTGACTAAAACTTGAGATCGAGTTTGCGGAACTATTCATAATCTTATAAAATTATATACATATGTATTTAATTTAATGTTTCTGATACTTGAAAAAACCGTTTTGTGTCCGTAAAAGGCGACTAAGGGAAAATAAGAAAATGGGCAGCAGCGTCTTTTTATTAGATTACCTACCACCTATACTGCGATCCCCAAGCCGTCTGCAAAACGTGGGGATTATAGCAACCCCTCCCTTCTAAGGGCGAGGCCTTTGTGCTAAACAAAGGTCTCGCCTCGTGGAAGTTTCGGCTGCTGATGATGATGATGAACTAGATAAAACACCCAGACATATGGTGGTCGGTAATCGAACCCAAGACCTATCGGTAGCAGCCAGGGTGACTAACCATTAGACCAAGAGGCCCGCCAAATTAAAACTAAGCGGCTGTCGCATCGGCACATGACCGCCCGGCCACGAACATTTCGCTACGAGCGAAGCGCTCCGGACCAATGGAACAAATGTACAAACAATAAACTATTTAAAAAAAAAAAAAAAACCGACTTCAAAGTAAATTATCTAAAAAGCATAAAATAACGAAAATATATTGAAGTCGGTGATATCACATCATGTTAACTAACACTAGCACCAGCTGACACCGACTTCAATATATTTTCGTTATTTTATGCTTTTTAGATAATTTACTTTGAAGTCGGTTTTTATTTTTTTTTAAATAGTTTATTTAACACTTTTTAGTGACTTCTTTTACCAAAACAGGTATCACCACTATCACGCAACTCGAATGTCTACGTTACAATAACTTACTGAAAACATAAAAAGTTTATATCTCTTAAACTACTGGACCGATTTTGATGAAACTTAAACTCTACCCTAAGTTGAAAAATATTCTAACTATTGCAAAAAGAATTTTCAAAATCGGACTTGTAGTTTCTGAGAAATCCGTGGACAAACCTACATACATACATACATACCTACATACATACATACATACATACATACATACATACATACACTCATAAAATTTGGTAAATTTGTTTAGAAGCCCACATAGACTAACATATATTAATATTACGCATTTTTATCAATATTACATACATACGCGTCGAATAGAGAACCTTCTTTTTGAAGCCGGTTAAAAATGTATGAAGCATGTCACGATCTGCCTGCCACTCACAGCGGAAATGCGGGTGAATTTCGCCGGGCGACCGGGCGGCGCCGGCGACGCGACCGACGGCGGCGGCCGGCCGGCGGTGCGTACAGAAGGCAAGCTCATACCTCGTTATACCAGTACCTCGCTTTTCATACCTGCGCTCGGCGGTCGCGCTATATTTTCTTATGGGTGAGTGAGTGACCTAGTGTTCCATCGATATACTATCTAAACGTTTAGATAGTATATCGATGTAGTGTGGTCACTCTTTTCCGACTCGAGGTAGGGATATTTTGTATACAATAGACATTTTCCATTACTTCTATTAGTCCGAGAGATCTGAAATTTAGAACATAATTTGTAAATCCGATGATACTAAATAAAATGGTAACCTTCACCAAGGTCTGATGATGATCAGTAAGAAGGTGGTAACAGGATCTCGGCCCCGATAAACGTAGACCCGTCGAGTTTGGGCTCGTTGAATAGGTCTTGACGATGAGTTGCTAAAAAAATGGTGATCAGGGTCTGATGATGGAGTAAGAAGGTGGTCACGGGATCTCTTCACCAATAAAGGTAGGCCCACCGAGTTTGGGCTTGATAGGTAGGTCTCGATGAACAGTTGCTAGAAAAATGGTGATCAGGGTCTGATTATGGAGCAGGAAGGTGGTCACGGCATCTCTGCACCAATAAACGTAGACCCACCGAGTTTGGGCTCGTTGGGTAAGTCTCGACGAGTAGTTACTAGAAAAGTGGTGATCAGGGTCTGATGATGGAGCAGGAAGGTGGTCACGGGATCTCTGCACCAATAACCGTAGACCCACCGAGTTCGGGCTCGTTAGGTAGGTCTCGACGAGCAGTTGCTAGAAAAATGGTGATCAGGGTCTGATTATGGTGCAGGAAGGTGGTCACGGGATCTCTGCACCGATAAACGTAGACCGTATTTGGTTGGAATGTTTTTATACCTATGATACATTCGAAATTAATGTATGTGATAAATGTAATTAAAAAAAAATATGCGTGCGTGGAGTCCCTCCGCGCGGAAGAACTGAAACTTCATTCTCGCTCTGTCTCTTTCTATTCCACCTCCCCGCGACTGAACGACACTGAACGACACTGATCGACACTGATCGACACTGAACGACACTGAATGACACTGAATGACGGAATGACGGAATGACTGAAGACTGTCACGAAGTCAACGAAGTCAACGAAGTCAACGAAGTCAACGAAGTCAACGAAGTCAACGAAGTCAACGAAGTCAACGAAGTCAACGAAGTCAACGAAGTCAACGAAGTCAACGAAGTCAACGAAGTCAACGAAGTCAACGAAGTCAACGAAGTCAACGAAGTCAACGAAGTCAACGAAGTCAACGAAGTCAACGAAGTCAACGAAGTCAACGAAGTCAACGAAATCAACGAAGTCAACGAAGTCAACGAAGTCAACACGAAGTCAACGAAGTCAACGAAGTCAACACGAAGTCAACGAAGTCAACGAAGTCAACACGAAGTCAACGAAGTCAACACGAAGTCAACGAAGTCAACGAAGTCAACACGAAGTCAACACGAAGTCAACACGAAGTCAACACGAAGTCAACACGAAGTCAACACGAAGTCAACACGAAGTCAACACGAAGTCAACACGAAGTCAACACGAAGTCAACACGAAATCAACACGAAGTCAACACGAAGTCAACACGAAGTCAACGAAGTCAACGAAGTCAACACGAAGTCAACGAAGAACCACACCGAACCACACGTCTAACGCTTAACGTCTAACGCGTTAAGTGATAACATTTTTGGAAGTCGCCTAAGAAGATTCACTTCAAAAAATATATTCGAAAAAATATGATACATTAGAAAAATATGATAAATTAGAATTTCCAAAAATCCTTTCTGGAGTCATACATCATAACTGGAATCTACTGTCCAAATATCATGTTTCTCGGTTCAGCCGTTTGGCCTGTGCGTTTATAGGCGTAGGTATGACTGATAAGTCCACCCGATGTACTCTCCACTCGCGCGCGAATGATGCGCGTATATCCCCCGATTGAGTGTTTGATTACAAGTACATTTTATATGATGTGACCTTGGGTGTAAACGCTATTTTTAAAATATCGCCATCTATTGTTAATCTTGATAAAACTGGTATTCTTTCTAATTTATCTGCTATACTAGCGCTTGCGGAAATTATGGGCAAATTCTAAGGATCAGTGCACAGTGGCGCACCCTGAATCTAAGGATTTTTTTTGCAAAACTTCGAGGTACGCTCGAATGTATAGAGGTTGTTTATCCTTTAGTTCATTTATCCATGCTCATACATAACATAATTATATAAAATACAGTCCTCGATAATCTTAAATTGAGAACATCCTCCTTTTGAGAAGTTGTCCAAGAATGTTGCGATTATTGTAATTATGGCTAAGGGATTATCACTCGCGTAACTTTGAATAGGCCTTTGTAATGAAGTTCTTAAACTATCAGATTGCAAACTCGATGACTGAACGTCTTGAGGTATTTGATACAAAACTATTTGAAATTGATATCTGGTTTGAAAACGTTAACTTCTAAGAACCCTCAAAAGTTAGGCCTAAGGTTGAGGGAAGGGGGATACTTTTTAAGTTTCCACTGCATGAACTAGAAACCCTCGTTTAAACGCGGTTTAAGCTCCTAACCTCAAAAAAACCAAAGCTGTTAATTGTTATTTGTTGTACGCCTACCATACGTCTACAGCGCACCATGCATGGTCCTGCACGCAATCGTGGCGCAACGGGCGATCGCTCGCTTTGCAACTCGGAGGTCACCGTTTCAAATCCCGCAGGGAGCTACAAGTGTTATTTGTTCCTTAATGGCTAATGCAATACAGGCCGATCACCTGAAAAGTAAGTTGATCCATGCGTCGGATGGGCATGTAAAATATCGGTCCTGCGCCTGACCTCTCCCCGGTCGTCTGCCGTCTCATCGGTTAGGACGAGAGAGTTCACCTGGGCCAGTGCGCAACCATATAGTGTAACATGAATAAAAAGTGTACTACACACATCAAAAGTGTCTAGGGATCAAGCATTTTTAAGCGGATTTCTTGAGATTGAGATGTGGCTTTGTAATAAATTTATGATTTTATAAATTTATATGGATCCTTTTTGGTGCATTTCATAATTTGAATCAGGAACTGTGAATCAAATTCGAGTAAAAGATGAAAATCAGCTGTCAATATTTTCCCTATAAAAACATACAACGCATTGAAGACATTATTAGTGCTACTGTTTCCCTACTACTGATTAAAACCAACGTTATTATGGAGCGGCGACGTCATTTAAGCAGGGAAGAAATGCTCAGAGCCGTGGGAATGATAGAAGCTGGTTCCCGGCAACGTACTGTGGCTTTAGCTCTGAATACAAGTCAGAGTGTTATCAGTCGACTTTGGACACGTTACCGAAGCACTGGTACCGTGGCTGAGCGCCATGGAGGACGGTATCGCTGCACCACACGGAGACAAGACCGATATATTCAAATCTTAACTCGAAGAGCTCCAACAATAACTGCCATGATGTTAGCCGTGAGGCTTCATCACTCTTCAGGGAACTTAATTAGCGACCAAACAGTCAGAAACCGCTTGCATGAAGTGAACTTTCATTCCCGAAGACCGCTACGGGTACCACCTATAGCAATGCACAATCGTAGGATTCGATATCAATGGGCTCTTGAACACAGAAATTGGTCAGAAGAACAATGGCGTTTCGTGTGCTTTTCTGATGTCTCGTTTTGGTATGAGACCGGATACAAGACGTATACGACACTGGAGAACCCCTGGACGCCAACAGCGATTAAAATCCTGCCAGGAAGTCCATCCTTATAGTGGTGGAACCATCATGGTATGGGCGGGTATTTGGATCGGCGGAAGAACTGAGTTGATTTGGATCAGAGGCAACCTCAACGCTCAAATTTATGCTGAGACGATTGTATCAGACGTCATCGTTCCTCTACAAGTGCAAATCGGTCCCTTATTTCAGTTAATGCATGATAATGCACGACCGCACACCGCAAGAGTTGTAAGACAGACTCTCGCCGCAGCTAACATCAATGTCCTGCCCTGGCCTGCTCAGTCGCCAGACTTGAACCCGATTGAGCATGCATGGGATATGCTACAGAGAAGAGCTCTGCCGAATATGGAGGGTATCCAGTCGCAAGAAGACCTTTTTTTGTTGTTGCAACGAACATGGGCGGCCATTCCACAGCGTGATTTGGATGAACTCATTTTGAGTATGCCAAACCGATGTTCTTGTGTTGTTAGTGTTCGCGGTAGAAACACGGATTATTAATTGTTTAAGTTACCCAATAAAATTTTAAAGAAAACTGTTATTTCAGTCTTTTTTTCGAACTTTTGTGTTAGTGGTTCAAATGTCAAAAATCCCTTTATTAGGAAAATGGCAAATTTCTTTATTAATGCAAAGGTGACTTGGTTTATCGTTACTGTGACAAACGAAAACACTTTATTTGATGAATCCTTAAAGAAAATTTTAATTAATATCAATCAGGAGAAAAGTTATTGCAAAAATATATGTTGATCCCTAGACACTTTTGATGTGTGTAGTTTATTATACTCCACCTTCGATAGTATTCTATACTATAAGTACTCCACCTACCCATCAACCAGCTTCACGGTTTAAATTTCGTTGTGTTAAATACTGTATATGTCTTCATCAGTGGCGTGCACAGAGGGTAGGCAAAAAAATGTATTCGGCTTGTTTTACCTATTTTAAGTGTTATTATACCATTTCAAATATCCATATGCAAGCAAATACTATAGACATATTAATTTGCATTTGAGAACATTAATAAGTTTATTCAGCGGCTCCATACTGACAAAAATACTTTGCCTACCCTAGGATTTCTCTGAACAGTCTTAATTTAAAATTTAAAAAAATCTTAGTTTGGACATGAATTAACGTAATTTTTTTTAATGTAAATGGATATGTTGGTAATATTGGTTAATTTAAGGATATTTGTACTGGAACACGAACAAATAGCATAAAGCATAAACAACTCGCAGATATTTTTGCCCGCTTTCAGTGCACGCCACTGGTCTTCATAGATACTATTATCCCCCCGTGGTGTGTCCGGGTAAGAATAGCACTCACCCATCTACGTAGGCGACTAAGGGAAAACAAGAAGACGGGCAGCAGTGTCTTTTTATTGGATCCTCAAGCCGCCTGCCAAGCGTGGGGATTATGGCAACCCCTCACTTCTAAGGAGGAGGCCTTTGTTCAGCAGTGGACGTCTCGGCTGCTGAAGATGATGAGGTACTATTATTAATCATAAAAGGCAATATCAACACGTACTTACCTAGTGTTCACATCCTATTTGGTCAAACCTGCATTAAAATCAGACACGATTTATTTTTTGCTCTCATTTTCTTCTTTTGTAAACTTATTCTTTCCTGTTCATGTTACGCAGCACGTATGTTCACAATGTTACTTTAACAATTAGGTTTTTTAACGGTTGCTGGAGTAAAGTAGTTATCTTTTATGGGGGCTCTTTTCTTAGTTTTTCTACGACTGAGACGTGTGGAATTATTTGGTTTGATGGCTTCAATTTATTTATCACTCGTCAGCCAAAGTTAGAGAGTGACGTCATTGCGATGCTGTAATGAGGAAAGTGATGCATACATATATTTGATACAATAGATGTACCACAGAAGGATAGAGAAAGGTTGGAAGCATTTGAGATGTGGTGTTGTAGAAGAATGGAGGGAATAAGTTGGACAGAAAGGAAGACGAATGAGGAAGTTTTGGAATTGGTTGATGAAAAAAGAGAAATTTTAAGATCAATTGCGAATAGGAGAGGAAAGATGATTGGCCACTTGATATGACACGACACCTTCTTTAAAACGATAGTGGAAGGTAAAATAGAAGGGAAAAGGGGAAGAGGAAGACTAAGGCGAAGTTTCATGTCAAAGGGTCATATCAAAGGTCAAAATAAAGGCATATAATAGATCGGATTGGAAATTGCTACACTGACAAGAGCACAGCTCTTAAATTGAAGAAGAAGATATATCATTAGCGCACGAAAAGTAAAACAAAGGTCACGCGTCGTGAATTGGGCCTTTGATAATCAAGTAAAATGCCTTCATGCGTATTTAGAAAATGCACAAAGTACTGTACCTACAAAAGAAAATAATAAGGAAAGGATATCATACCTTAACTATACCTATATGAAAAAATATTTTAATTATATGAGTCACCATTTTTGGCGCGCATTAGTAGGGATATAACATATCTAACGGGTGTAAGGGACATCGTACCGATTTTTTTTTATAAGATGTCAAATAATGTCCGTTACAACATTACAGAAAACATTTATATGAAAAAATACAAATGACTGACTTATTAATTTTCGAGCATGTAATGAATATATGCGGGATAATATTTATTTCTCAAATCACATTGCTAATTTTCTAAAATAATAATAATTGATTGCCTATTAATTAATTGCCTATGTACTGTTTTAGTGCATAAAGAATAAATAATTAAATAAATTTTCCACAAATAATTAATTTATTGATTTTAAATTAAAATTATGCTTTATTATTATACCAATAATGATATTATACTAATTTTATTTAAAAATAATGGTATTTTTTTTGGAAATTCATGAAAAAGCCGACGAAAAATGTCAACACTAGAGTGTTCAGAATCATGTACTGGATCCCTGGTATCGGTTTTCGGTACGATGTCCCTTACACCCTGTATTTGTTTATAATATCATTGGATGCATATTCAAATTCAAGTGATGAATGCGACAGTACTAATAAGCGGCGTAGTGGATTTAATTCAATTCGTGAATAGATAAATAAAAGTATCTAAACAATATTGTGTTATTTTTTTGCACGCTCTGCACATCATGTTTGAAGTTGACAACCATTGCGAAACATTATGGCGTCTTGACAGTCACAATCTTATTTGAAACGCATTGGTTACATACATTGTTCTAACGTAACATTAGGTTACTGGACAAAAAGCTATTTAAGCCAAGATAAATGACTACCACGTGTAATATTTCATTAGCCACTAAGTGTTTCGTACTACCATTAATACTCTAAGTGAGGGCACTTTGAAATCTGTACTTAGATGTATTTACTTTAGTTAAGTAACATTTGTGAAGAAATATACATAGGCATCTTATTAAAGAAGTTCCCATGGGGTAGCACCCTCCCATCTCCTCCCGTCGAGTGTCCGTAAGAGCTAAATATGAGTGTATAAATTCCTAGGTCCGGTGGTGAGTGATATACAATAAAAAGCCAACGTATAGCTATACTGTATATTTCGGTATGCAGTGCAGAGACAACAAATCCATAAAAACCTTAGCAATGTATGTAATCCTCGATTACAACCCATACCGCGATGTAATTCGGACGTAGCGACATCTATTTACGTTTCCGTGAAACCAATGTAATTGTACATACCGCCCACCAAGGACATATTGCATAATGTCCTTCAATTAACAACTTGACCCGCCCACCATGAAGGGTCGGACTTTGTAAAAATGATATATCCTTGGTGGTTAACATTGTCGCTTACTATCATTACATATTATATCTTATGAACCAACTTATAAGAACTCAATTACAATTTATGTAAATATAAATCAAACAAAGTTATGTTTCTTAACGAAAAACAATAAACTAACACTAAAATAATTATTTGGTCACAGGCAGTAGACATATCTTAGACACTGGTCTCTTTATCAGAGAATGCTCGGTACGAAGACTGACTACTCTCGTAATTTCATCAGGACCCGGATGCTTTTGTTCAATCCTACCTAACAGCCATTTACCGGGAGGCATATCATCCTCTTTTATCAATACCACATCCCCGACTGATGGTTCCGGGCTTTGATGAGTCCACTTATGTCGCTGCAAAAACTGATGAAGATAATCATGTGACCAACGACGCCAAAAGTTTTGCATCATTCTCTGTTGGAGTTGCCATCGACTTAAAGCGTGAACATGAGATTTCTCATAGTTCCAATCCGGTACTAAAACTAGTGGTTCTCCAACCAGAAAATGGCCAGGTGTTAATATAGTGAGCTCATTGGCGTCCTCGATATATGACAGTGGCCTTGAATTAAGGCACGCCTCAATTTGCGCTAGTACTGTTGACATTTCTTCATATGTCAAAGTTGAATTTTGCACGACTCTCTTAAGATGGTACTTGGTCGACTTTATTCCGGCCTCCCACAATCCACCGAAGTTCGGTGCGTGAGGCGGAATAAAGTGCCATTTAATACCATTTCCTGCGAGATACTCTGCCAATTCGGGTTTGAAATTAGATTTATCCTCATTAAAGATGCAGAGTAATTCGCGAGCAGCACCCACAAAATTAGTAGCATTATCGCTATATAATTCAGCACATCTACCACGTCGTGCCACGAATCTTTTAAAAGCAGCCAAGAACCCTGCAGTGGACAACTCGCTTACTACTTCCAAATGCACTGCCCGTGTTGACATACAAATAAAAAGTGCAATGTAGCCCTTATATGATTTATTGCCGCGACCCTTCGAGACCCTTATATTTATAGGACCGGCATAATCAACCCCACTGCATAAAAATGGTTTATTGGCTGTCACCCGTGGAGATGGTACTTGCCCCATCAGTTGAGATCTCATCTTTGATGAGTATCTAATACAAGTTACACAACTTCTTACACATTTCTTCACCAAGTTCTTAACTCCAACAATCCAATACCGTGTTCGTAAATAAGTTAACATTAACTGAGGTCCTCCATGCATAGTCTTTTGATGAGCATCCGCAATCAAAAGCCCAGTCAGAAAAGACTCCTTAGGTATAAGAATTGGATGTATTCTATTATAATCCAGTTGAGACATTTCAAGTCTCCCTCCAACTCTTATAATTTCCTCAGTATCCAGAAATATATTTAAAGATTTGAGCTGCTTTCCACTTGTATCCAACTTCCTTTTAATCTTTAATTCATTTATTTCTTCAGAAAACCCCTCTTCCTGACATTTCCTTAAACATATTTTCATTGCTACTGCCAATTCTTCTTGAGATAAATCCTTTACTTGGTTTCTAGTGCATTGCCTCCTTAGTTTTAAAAATCGTCGACAGTAAGCAATAACACGTACGAGTTTCGACAATGATGAGAACTTATGCCATACTGAAAGTTCAAATATAATTGTATGTACCTTAATTTCTTCTAAATTAGACACAAAATTCTTCGGTTTTCTAAATTCAACAACCCGGTGTCCAAGAAAGTCTGGACCTTCAAACCATGTCTTAGTATTACTATGTTCAGCGGGGAATACACCCCGAGATGCATAATCTGCTGGATTATTTTTAGACGAGACATGAGACCAGTTTGTAGCATCTAATTTATATAAAATCTCCGACACTCTGTTAGCCACAAAAGTTTTCCAACGAGATGGGTGACTATTAAGCCATGCTAACACTACCTCGCTGTCTGTCCACGCATGCAAACTTTGTTTTGGTATATTCATAACAGCAGCTACTTCTGTGATTAGCTTTGTCAACAGTGTAGCTCCACAAAGTTCCAGCCGTGGAATGCTGACTTGCTTTATAGGAGACACTTTAGTTTTCGCAGCAACTAAGGATACGTGAACATTACCTAATTTATCAACTACCCTTATATACACGACCGCGGCATACGCCATTTTGGATGCATCCGAGAATCCATGTAGTTCCACATCAGAACTGGAAGAAGAGGTATGTATCCATCGAGGGATTTTTATATTACATAAAGAATTCAAACTATTGCGGTAAGTTATCCATTCTTGCGCTAAATTGCTTGGAACTTCTTGGTCCCAATCGATACCCGCTAACCACAACTTCTGAATTAATATTTTTGCTAGAATAGTGCTTGGTGCTAGCCATCCCAAAGGATCAAACAATCGCGAGATATCCGAAATAATCTTTCTTTTTGTTGCAGGTTGCGTCAACGGCAGAAGATCTACAGTGTATTGGAAAGCATCGGCTCTCGGAATCCAGGTAAGTCCTAGAATTTTAGTTACATTATCCATTTTTATCTCTATATGCTCATCTTTATCCATATTATTTTCCTTTATTCTTGTTAATAGATCCTTGCTATTACTCTTCCATTTTTGTAGCTCGAATCCTCCTTTGGCTAGTGCCTTTTTAATCTGTGTATAAATATTATATCCGTCTTCTACTGTTTCAGAACCCGTCATCAAGTCATCTATATAAAAATCCTTCAGAATGATATTTGCGATATCTGAATTGTCCTCACATTCATCGTACGCAACTTGTTGTAATGCGCGTACTGCTAAAAACGGTGCTGACGCCGTGCCAAATGTTACTGTAACTAATTCAAATTCTTCTATTTCCTTTTCAGGACTATCTCGCCAAAGAATCCGTTGAAACATTGTATCTTCTCTATTCACTAACACTTGGCGATACATTTTTACTATGTCAGCTACTAAACATATCGCATGCTTTCTCCAGCGTATAACTATATGACGAAGTTCCAACTGTAAAGTTGTACCAACCATCAGATTATCATTTAAGGACACGCCGTTTGTCCCCTTGCAAGACGCGTCAAAAACAACCCGAACCTTTGTTGTTTCTCTATCCTCTCGGATTACCGCATGGTGAGGTAAGTATAAGCCTTTATTTCTTTCTTCCTCTGGTATTTTCACCATATGATTAAGATCTGAATATTCGTGTATCACCTTAGTGTAATCATCTTTTAACTTAATGTTTCTTGCAAGTTTTAACTCTAAACTCTTGAATCTTTTTTCAGCTATCAGCTTAGATTCACCATCCTGACAACTGCGATGTCCTTCACGGAAAGGAAGTCTAACAATATATCGCCCATCTTTACCTCTTGTTGTGGTGCTTGTAAACAGCTTTTCACATGCTATTTCCTCCTTAGTAAGCATTTTTCCCGCTTCGACAGGTTCAGCTTCAATCTCCCAAAACTGCTTCAGAAGATCATCAATCTGAATATTAGAATGCATTACAGTAATACCTGCATACACCTTAGCATGTGATGAGTTGTCAGCATCTACAAGCCCAGAGATAATCCATCCAAATTTAGTATTCTGCGCTACGAGTGATCCACCAAAATTTCTTTTAATTCCGTCCAAAATGATTTTACTGTAAATTGCCGCTCCTAACAAAATGTTTATTTTATTCGGTCTTCGATACTCTTTGTCAGCAAGATCTTCATCATTCAAGTCTTCCCATTCTACCTTTGTTGTTTTCACTACCGGAAGAAGTGAAGTGATGGACTTTAAAACGTAAGCCTTTACAATTATCACAAAACTTGGATCAACTCGAGACTGTATCTTTAAAGTCACGGTAGACTTAGATTCAACCGACCTACAACCTCCTACTCCTGTAACGAGGTGTTTGGATGCTGATTTCTTTAAACCCAGATACTGAGCTGTAGCCTCAGTAATAAAAGATCCTTGCGAACCTTGGTCCAATAAAGCGCGTACTACGCGGTAAGAACCATCTTTGGCCTCCGCTTCAATTAATGCTGTGGGTAACAAGACTGTTTCCTTACAGCTTCCTGTCGAAAAACACGACACAACTGGTCTATTTGACCCCTCCGCCTGAGTGGCGGCCTTACTGATATTCAGTATACCTTCGCTTGTCACCTTATCTTTGTTTCCAGGTGGCAACGATGCGACATGACCTGCACTATCATTAGTGCACTCACCAACAGACCCAGAATCACCAGTAGGGTGAAGTAAAGTATGGTGGCGTCTTTTGCAAACTTGGCATTTCCAGGTGTTCTTATATATTTTAGCAGTGTGGTTATTACCCAAACAAACAAAACACAACCCATTTACCTGAGCGAAATTACGACGAGTGTCATTACATTCATTTTGAAATTGTTTACATGCAGTGATTTTATGACCAACCTTGGAACAATAAATATGGTCTTTTATTACATGAAATGAATGAGAACTCTTATGTGGTCTGTCAACATTCCGCGAAATATCTAAGTTCTCCAAACCTCTAAAACGACCAATTAAGAAGTCTGTAAAATTTGCATATGTTGGCAAATCATCAGTTTTATCTGATGAAACCTTTAGTTCCCAAGCTTTCCTGGTCTCTCTATCTAATTTTGCACTAATTAAATGTATAATAAGTATGTCCCAGGATGACACATCAACCCCTAACTTCTTAATAGAATCTAAACAATCCGAAGTTGTACTAATTAGCCGTTTTATTTCATATGCTGACTCAAATGTTAAGGCCTTTTGACTCAACAATCTTTTTAATACACCATTAGCTAAAAACTTTTTATTATTGTACATACTTTCTAGTTTTTCCCAACTATGTTGATAATTTTCAGCGGTTATGTCGATATTCCTTAACAATTGTTCAGCCTCTCCAGTTAACTGCCCCTTGAGATAGTACAATTTTTGTGCATCATCTAAAGATTTATTATTATGTATGAGACCAGTGAACAAATCTCTAAATGTCTGCCACTCAATATATTTGCCTGAAAACATAGGAATTTTTATTTCCGGTAACTTAATATTATGCACTAATTGAGTAGTGCTCGAACCTTGAGTGCCACTTGATGGTTGTTTGCTAGGTAACATATCCTTAAGATCCGTTTTAAATTGAATATAAAATTCTTCAACTTCATCATAAACACCATTTTTATAATAATTAGAGTTATGAAAATCTTCCCGTTTAACTTCACCTAATATCTTTACATGAGTTTTAGAAAATAACTGCCACTGCTGTTCTAAATTATCTAAACGTGTTTCAATATATGAACAAGTTAACCGGTCTTTAGGACACTTTTTAAAATTAGTTCTAGATTTCAACATATTGGCTGTAATATCTTCTTGGATATTGTTTAGCGCCTCCATGTTTACAAACAATTATCAAGTACAATCTTTTTGAAAAAATGTTTCCGTGAAAATTTTTCTAAGTTCAAAATTATTTTGGAATTCTATTTGTCAAAAATTCTAAATTTGGTTTTGCCAGTTGCCCTTAAAACAAGTCCTAATTTGAATTTTTCTCAGTTACGTAAGTCTTTCGACTTGAAGTTACTTCCAATAATATGGCTTGACTGATAATGTACTTACAGTTTCACTGCACACTCACTGACACTTAGCTACGAACTGCTCCAGTGGCGCCCCCTATAGGCTGCCTGCTGCTCCGAAGCTCGTCTCCACTCAGGAACCTCCACCGCTCCTCCTGCTCGTCGCTCCTCCAGCCTCCTCAGGCGGATCCTCTGCTTCTGTCACGCCACCCTTGGCGCGCTGCTGCAGGGATACTTCCGGAACGCAGTCCAGTCCGACGAACAGGTGGTCATCCACCACCAACGATGACCAAAAATTACCGAACACCCATCCGGCTCTCTAGGACCATGTATAAATTCCTAGGTCCGGTGGTGAGTGATATACAATAAAAAGCCAACGTATAGCTATACTGTATATTTCGGTATGCAGTGCAGAGACAACAAATCCACAAAAACCTTAGCAATGTATGTAATCCTCGATTACAACCCATACCGCGATGTAATTCGGACGTAGCGACATCTATTTACGTTTCCGTGAAACCAATGTAATTGTACAATGAGAAAACAAGAAGACGGGCAGCAGGGTCTTTCTATTGAATTACCTAAACTCCATCCCAAATAAGCTTGAAGGTGATTACAAGTTAGTTTGCGGCTCAATAACTACATAACATACATTGCAAAAACAACTTTGTATTACCAACCTTTTTTTCCTGCCGCGTTAACGGTCAACTATACAGCGGGGTTGTTTTACGACTGCATAATAAAGTTGTAATCGCCTTCAAGCTTATATGGTTTGGAGTGTACCACCCTATACTCGTACCGATCCCCAAGACTGCCAAGCGTGGGGATTATGGCTACCTCTCCCTTCCAAGAGACTTTTGTTCAGAAAAGTGACTTTTGTTTTGTTTGTTGTTTTGTTTTGTTGTTGGGAGGCTTTTGTTCAGAAGTGGACGTCTTTCGACTGCTGATGATGAATCAACATTTGTGAAGATATTTAGGCACCTTAATAAAGAAGTTTAGCGGCTACTGCGGTGGCAAGCAAGAATGCGGCCCGCCTGATGGTAAGCATTCACCGCAGCCTATAGACGCTAGCAACACCAGAAGAATCACTAGCGCGTTGTTGACCCTTAAGACATTAGATACCTATTAAGTCTCTTGTGTCCGGTAATTTCACCAGTTACAGTGCCATTCACACCGGAACATAGCAATGCTTACACACTGCTGCTTGGCGGCAGAATATCTGACACTGCGGTGGTACCTACCTGGGTGGTTTCTTGCACAAGGAACCTACTGACTAGGTTACGATGGAAAATGTTACTTCTTTTATGCCGATAAAATTAATAATAAATACACTTTATTGTACACCAAAAGTTACATGTAAATTTAACAATACGTAAAAAAAAACGTACGTAAAATTAATACATTACTTATATCAATGTTTATTCGCGTATAACCGTATAAGTACAACTTGTTCAGAATATAATACTAAACCGATAAACCCAATATTTTTTTAAAATTTTGTTAGGTTTTCGAACCAAATTTTTTTATGAAATTCTTATCACCTAGTCCTACAATCAGTGGAATTAAAGGCCACTTCGTTGGTCTAGTGGTTGAACTGCCTGACCGCAATCCAATGGGTAGTGGATTCGATTCTTATCCAGGATAAATATTAGTGTGCATGCACATGTTATTTTTGTAGTATTTTTTTATAAGAGTATAATATAAGTACAAGTAAGTAATGCGGTAACAGCTCAGTGGACGAGCACTTGCCTTGGAAACAAGGTGCGCAGGTTCGAACCCCGGCTCGCACCTCTGATTTCTTCAATGAATCATGTGCGAATCGTCTTTGTGCGATTGTTACTAGCTTTCGGTGAAGGAAAACATCGTGAGGAAACCTGTATGCCTGAGAAAGCCTAACTAGCTCTCGAATGACGTGTGAAGTCCGCCAACCCGCACTTGGCCAGCGTGGTGGACTATGGCCTAAGCCCCCTCATCTTGAGGGGAGGCCCGTGCCCAGCAGTGGGACATAAACAAGGGCTGGTAGGTTAATATAAGTACAAGTATTTAAATATAACAATGATCCGGTTACCATAGTACAGGCTTTGCCAAGTAATGGATCGGATGACCGTGTGTGGATATTATTTTTATTATTTGTTAATTTTAAATCAAAGCAATTACATTTATGTTATACAAATAGAAGTAATTGCTAAAAGTATTATTTGTTATTGGATGTACTCTCACGGTCACAAACGCTGTACCACCTCTAGGACGACACTCGTTTGCACGAGCCGGCCCAAAATACGTGCGGGCGAGGAGGTAACCTCAGGTAAGCACGTAACGTTGTTCTAACGATTTTGATTGTACACCGGTACACCGTTCGTGTCTGCGATAGTACAGATTGTTCATAATAATCTGGCAGGGATTTACGATTGAATTAAGACACTGTATCTTCACTGAGTGATAGCATCATCCATGGTGATAGGTCCCCCGTGCAATAACTGTATAAGAGTATAAGAAACTCATACCGGAAAGCAATGTTTAATTTTGTTTCCGTGCGAAGGGGACTGTAGCTGGAAAAATTATAGGACTCTAGAGACTTACTGCCGCACTTGTAAATGTCAGTTATTGTTAATTCTAATTAAATTAAGCCATGTTTTTTAATCAAATTATCTATACTTATAATAAAACTGTAACAGGTCCATTTCTGTACATTGAAAATATTTTGAAAATTATATTTTGACGGCATTCTATAACCGATACTGAGGCCGAAAATGTATTCTTTTTAATTTTTGTCTGTCTGTCTGTCTGTATCACGGCTGCGCATCACGCCGAAACTACTGAATGGATTCAAATGAAACTTGGCATGATTTGAGATCTTACTACGAGGTAGGACATAGGATACTTTTTATCCCGTAATCTAGCACGGTTCTTTTGGGAGAGGGGATTAAAGTCAAAATGGGTACTTGGTTATACGCTTGGTCCGATTTTATCAATTTTTCTTTATAATTATAATAAATATTAGTAAGGTAACACTCATAGAGAGTTGTTATCAAGGTTTTGTAATCGATCGGGTTAAGCAACGTTAGGTAAGGTCATTAGATGGGTGACCGTTTAACGCCATTTGAACTAAACGGGTCCGTGCTTCGGAGAGCAAGTAAAAAGTGGGTCCCAGTTTTTAACCGACTGTAAAATAGGAGGTTATGTATTCTATGCGAATGTCTGTTATTAAAAGTTTAGTTAACTTAAAAATAGCGCAGGCGGAGCTGCGTGGGTCAGCTAGTTTCTAATATCGGAGCAGTTTATGATTTCCCATTATTGAGTATGAGATAATCGATATATCTACTCACTATCAGAGTATAATGTATTCATTATGTAGCCTCCGTGGCGTAGTGAGAAACCGCTTGCTTTGCAAATAGGAGGTCGCAGCTTCGAATCCCACGGGGGGCAACAACTTTGTGTAGTTGTTCCTTACTGGCTAGGACAATGCAGGCCAATCACCTGATTGTCTGTAAAGTAAGATGATCCATGCGTCGGATGGGCATGTAAAAAGTTGGTCCTGCGCCTAACCTCTCCCCCAGTCGTGACGGTCTTCCATCCCATCGGATTGTTAGAGGTATAAAGGAAGAGTGCACTCTGCACTTGTCTACGCAAGCGCTTGTGAGCTATTATCTCCCGCGTAGATGGCTGATCTTGTGAAAGATTGGCCGCTGTGGTCATATTGACCAGGAGGACATTAATTTTTATTTTATAATGCATTAATAAAAAGGTTCTCGGGTGGCGACCACGAACCGGAAGACGCAGGGTTGGCAGGCCTCCGACTAGGTGGACAGACGACATTGTGCGCGTCGCAGGTAACCGGTGGATGCAAATAGCCAATTGTCGTTCATTGTGGCGTTCGAAGGGGGAGGCCTATGTTCAGCAGTGAACGTCTTCCGGCTGATGATGATGATGATGATGAATGCATTAATTACTTGCTAATGTCGAAAAAAATTGATTTCAAGTACTGTAAGGTCTCATTTCAGTGCAGGCCACAAATATTTAAAAGTCAACAAAGTGCGAAAGTAGGCAACATGCCACGAAATCACTGGTAACAAAGGGTAACGAAGCTAAATTCGATAAGCTTCGCTCACTGAAGTTACCGGGATCTTTTCATATTTGGTTTATACCGCAAACCACAGAGCCAAACTACGCCTGCGAGATCTCAACAATAGATAAAATTAATAACAAATGTCTTCGCTCTAATAACAGCTCAGTGGGCGAGCGCTTCCCTTCAAAACAAGGTGCGCAGGTTCAAACCCCGGCTCGAACCTCTGATTTGTTTAATGAATCATGTGCGAATCGTCATTTTGCGATTGTTACTAGCTTTCGGTGAAGGAAAATATTGTGAGGAAACCTGAATGTCTGAGAAAGCCTAACTAGTTTTCGAAATGACGTGTGAAGTCCGCCAACCCGTACATGGCCAGCGTGGTGGCCTAAGCCCCTTCTTCTTGGGGAGGTTCGTGCCCAATAGTGGGACAAAAACAAGGGCTAGGATTATTATTATTTACGTTAAGGGGGTCAAGATACATAAACACTTAGAGAAAACCGCCAGAACTGGGACATACTTAAGTGATAAGAAGAAATAATGAGAATTTTATTAAAAAATATATGGAAGAGTAGAAGGAAATTCAAGAATATGGGGAAGTGGGGGGGTCTGGGTAAGAACCACCAATCTCGTCCCGTTGGGTCTCATCGTAAGAGGCGACTAAAGGAAAACAAGAAGACGTGGAGCAGCGTCTTGCTATTAGATTACCTACCACACCTAAACTGCGATCCCAAGACGCCTGCCAAGGCAACCACACTAAGGGAAGCATTTATTGAAGCAGATGATGATGGTGGAAGATGGGAGGAGAGGCCGTAAACGACCATCAAGGACCTGGTTGTTATTACTACAAAATCATTGACATAGACACGACTCATGAGACTAGGCACTGTATGGCGTGTCGCAGGTCTACCTACTAGAAGGGCAGACCCCAAATAAATTGGGACAATAGCCAGGAGAAAGAAGAACAAATATATAACATTAATTTACTCGGTTGTAGGTTCCTTGTCCTTACCCGTGTGGTGCCGGGTTAGAATTGTATCTCCACATCTCCTCTCGTTGGGTGTCGTAAGAGGCGACTAAGCGAGAACAGGAAGACGGGCAGCAGCGTCTTTCTTTTGGATTTAGCTTCCATGGGGATTATGGCAACCCCTCTCTTCTAAGGGGGAGGTCTTTGTTCAGCAGTGGACGTCTATCGGCTGCTATTGATGAATGATGATGTGGTTCCTTGGCAAGAAACCGTTCAGGTAGGTAAGAAACCATTCAGGTAGGTAAGTACCACCACAGTGTCAGATATTCTAACGCCAAGCAACAGTGTGTAAATACTGCAGTGTTCCAGTATGAAGGGTATCTGGTGAAATTTCCGGACACAAAAGACTTAATATCTAATGTCTTAAGGGTCGACTGCCTACTATTAGGCGGGCCGCACGCTTGCTTGCCACCTTGGTAGTAAAACAAAAAATATTAGAGGAGTTTTCCCACGTCAGAACATGTAGGACTCAGTCTCATAATAATATCTTGAGAATATCTTCAGAAAATCCATTCCACACATGGTCATCCAATCCCAAACTAGGCAGAGCCTGTTCTATGGAGACCAGACAACTGACACTAATACTTGTATACATTTTTTTTGTAAATACATACTTAAATAGATAAATAATACCCAGACACTTGGTGGGAATCGAACCCACGACCCATCGGGTAGCAGCCAGGGTGTCTAACCACTAGACCAACGGGCCCGTCAATAAATCAAATATGTTTCTGGCAATCCAGCCATTTTATCTCTTCCTAAAAGTATCTCTGTGTTTCAATGTTATCATTTTATATTTACAATCTAATTACGTAGTTTGAAGAGGCGACAAGGTATAGCACTCGCTAATATCGCTTTTTGATTTCTGCCGCCATAAAATATGTACTACTCTACAGAACAAAGAAGAGCGCTTATGGTGATTGCCGATACTAAAATTGGCATGATATTGTGTAGCATGTTGGACGGTGCTGAGGAGCTAAGCTGCTTGGGCCTTTGACGAGTAGTAATAGGGATGATGAGTAGGTTAAAAAGATAAAAATTCTAATTATTCCGTAAGTTAGATTATCAAAAAGGTCATGGGTTTTTTATTTGACAAATAAATGGAATTTGACAATAAACTATTTAAAAAAAAAATAACCAACTTCAAAGTACGAAAATACACACATCAAAAGTGTCTAGGGATCAAGCATTTTTAAGCGGATTTCTTGAGATTGAGATGTGGCTTTGTAATAAATTTATGATTTTATAAATTTATATGGATCCTTTTTGGTGCATTTCATAATTTGAATCAGGAACTGTGAATCAAATTCGAGTAAAAGATGAAAATCAGCTGTCAATATTTTCCCTATAAAAACATACAACGCATTGAAGACATTATTAGTGCTACTGTTTCCCTACTACTGATTAAAACCAACGTTATTATGGAGCGGCGACGTCATTTAAGCAGGGAAGAAATGCTCAGAGCCGTGGGAATGATAGAAGCTGGTTCCCGGCAACGTACTGTGGCTTTAGCTCTGAATACAAGTCAGAGTGTTATCAGTCGACTTTGGACACGTTACCGAAGCACTGGTACCGTGGCTGAGCGCCATGGAGGACGGTATCGCTGCACCACACGGAGACAAGACCGATATATTCAAATCTTAACTCGAAGAGCTCCAACAATAACTGCCATGATGTTAGCCGTGAGGCTTCATCACTCTTCAGGGAACTTAATTAGCGACCAAACAGTCAGAAACCGCTTGCATGAAGTGAACCTTCATTCCCGAAGACCGCTACGGGTACCACCTATAGCAATGCACAATCGTAGGATTCGATATCAATGGGCTCTTGAACACAGAAATTGGGCAGAAGAACAATGGCGTTTCGTGTGCTTTTCTGATGAGTCTCGTTTTGGTATGAGACCGGATACAAGACGTATACGACACTGGAGAACCCCTGGACGCCAACAGCGATTAAAATCCTGCCAGGAAGTCCATCCTTATAGTGGTGGAACCATCATGGTATGGGCGGGTATTTGGATCGGCGGAAGAACTGAGTTGATTTGGATCAGAGGCAACCTCAACGCTCAAATTTATGCTGAGACGATTGTATCAGACGTCATCGTTCCTCTACAAGTGCAAATCGGTCCCTTATTTCAGTTAATGCATGATAATGCACGACCGCACACCGCAAGAGTTGTAAGACAGACTCTCGCCGCAGCTAACATCAATGTCCTGCCCTGGCCTGCTCAGTCGCCAGACTTGAACCCGATTGAGCATGCATGGGATATGCTACAGAGAAGAGCTCTGCCGAATATGGAGGGTATCCAGTCGCAAGAAGACCTTTTTTTGTTGTTGCAACGAACATGGGCGGCCATTCCACAGCGTGATTTGGATGAACTCATTTTGAGTATGCCAAACCGATGTTCTTGTGTTGTTAGTGTTCGCGGTAGAAACACGGATTATTAATTGTTTAAGTTACCCAATAAAATTTTAAAGAAAACTGTTATTTCAATCTTTTTTTCGAACTTTTGTGTTAGTGGTTCAAATGTCAAAAATCCCTTTATTAGGAAAATGGCAAATTTCTTTATTAATGCAAAGGTGACTTGGTTTATCGTTACTGTGACAAACGAAAACACTTTATTTGATGAATCCTTAAAGAAAATTTTAATTAATATCAATCAGGAGAAAAGTTATTGCAAAAATATATGTTGATCCCTAGACACTTTTGATGTGTGTATTATTGAAGTTGGTGTTAGCGTACCTGCTGTGTATATTCTGCACCAACTTCTATACTTATAATAAAACTGTAACAGGTCCAATTCTGTACATTGAAGATATTTTGAAAATTATATTTGGAGGGCATTCTATAACCGATACTGAGGCCGAAAATGTAATTTTTTTAATTTTTGTCTGTCTGTCTGTCTGTCTGTCTGTCTGTCTGTCTGTCTGTATCACGGCTGCGCATCACGCCGAAACTACTGAATGGATTCAAATGAAACTTGGCATGATTTGAGATCTTACTACGAGGTAGGACATAGGATACTTTTTATCCCGTAATCTAGCACGGTTCTTTTGGGAGAGGGGATTAAAGTCAAAATGGGTACTTGGTTATACGCTTGGTCCGATTTTATCATTTTTTCTTTATAATATAATAAATATTAGTAAGGGAACACTCATAGAGAGTTGTTATCAAGGTTTTGTAATCGATCGGGTTAAGCAACGTTAGGTAAAGTCAATAAATAGATGGGTGACCGTTTAACGCCATTTGAATTAAACGGGTCCGTGCTTCGGAGAGCAAGTAAAAAGTGGGTCCCAGTTTTTAACCGACTATAAAAAAGGAGGTTATGTATTCGATGCGAATGTCTGTTATTAAAAGTTTCGTTAACGTAAAAATAGCGCAGGCGGAGCAGCGTGGGTCAGCTAGTCAATAATATTTTCGTTATTTTATGCTTTTTAGATAATTTACTTTGAAGTCGGTTATTATTTTTTTTTAAATAGTTTATTAACACTTTTTAGTGACTTATTTTACCAAGATAGGTATCAGCACTATCACGCAACTCGAACGTCTACATTACAGTAACTTACTGAAAACATAAAAAGTTTATATCTCTTAAACTACTGGACCGATTTTGATGAAACTTGTACTCTACCCTAAGTTGAAAAATACTCTAACTATTGCAAGAAGAATTTTCGAAATCGGACTTGTAGTTTCTGAGAAATCCGCGGACAAACCTACATACATACATACATACACTCGTGAAATTTGGTAATTTTGTTTAGAAGCCCACATAGACTAACATATATGAATATTACGCATTTCTATTAATATTACATACATACGCGTCGAATACAGAACCTCCTTTTTTTTTGAAGTCGGTTAAAAATAACGAGCGTAAGTCTTGACGTCAACGAGAAAAAATTGTATACAGGAGGGACGTCACGCGGAAGTTCAACACACTATAATTATCTTCGTAATTTTTTGTTTAATTGATAAAAGAAAAAATACGTGTCCCGCTGTTTTCAGACTACGCTATAATATATAGCTGTATAGTAGCTCATAGCACAACAATATCGCGCACCATACATTGTTATGGACACGTTCGCACTGTACTGTACTATATATTATTGGCTTCTACGCTATAAATTGGTGTGATGTTCTGAGTTCATGCTGTGCTATATCGCGCGACCCCCTTTTCTACCTTCACCCCCGGCCGTCCCGCAAGCGAAACGAACGATATACTTTAAATGCTAGCAATAATATCGCGTAATGTGAACGCTATGCTATATAGTATAGCTTTAGGTCCTTCTTTGCTATACTATATAGCTATATAGTATATCGTAGTCTGAAACCCGCTTTAGACGTGTCCAATATTATTTGATAATTTAAATTACGGTTCACGGTTTAAATATATTTTTTTCAGTCATCTAGCCTATTGATCCGCGGAACATTAGATCAAACCGTTGGTCTATTAATTACCCTGACCGCTACCATATAGGTCGAGGGTACGAAATATTGCTTACCAAACCTCATAGCAAAAGAAAAATAATTATTTTTCATTCGTCTTTTTAAAAGGAGCGTCGAAATTTTAAGGTGAGACCACTATATCATGGATCATTCATCCATGATTATATCATGTGGGGTATCATGAAAAGGCTTCATTTTCACATTTTAAAATAGATTTCTATTTTATTTTATGTCACTTTTCGACTTATAATTTAGAAAATATCGTTTTATAAAAATAAAATATGTTTTTATACTTTCTCAGAAGTTTGTGAATGTAAAAAATCGGAAATAATTACAGTTAATAACATATTTTACAGGAAAAATAAAACGAAGTTTCTAAGCAGCAAAGTTTAAAAAATCTGATAAAATTAAGTTAATTTGAAATAATTAAGTTATGCGGTATAGGTATCTGTTTGTCACACTTGAATTACAAAAATATATGATGACTAGCAATCTAGTCATCATATATTTTTGTTCTAATCTAATTTTTGTACTTTATTATGTCAATTGTCTTACAAAACATAAGCTAATCCTTTTTGCTCCATCAATCCTAATATTATTTTGTACAAGCAAAGATAAGTTAAAAACGATTTCACTTTGCTTATTGCTCCAAGTTTAGCTTCGCAGCGGTACGCCTGAGGCGCTCAAACTCCGAAGTTAACGTATTTTCACTACATTTGTAACTGAAACAGTGTTTCGGACAGCTATTAAACAGTTTGTGCAATCGTCCGAAAATATTAAATACCAGCTGTTGTGACTGAAATCAAGTTATGATTGTTTTAGTAAACGGTGCTGGAGTTTATTATTAGTAAACAATATTTTTTTACTACATATAAGCTAGACAGTAACAGCTCAGTGGGCGAACCCCGGCTTGCACCTCTGATTTCTTTAATTAATCACGTGCGAATCGTTTTTGTGCTTTCTGCGATTGTTACTAGCTTTCGGTGAAGGAAAACATCGTGAGGAAACCTGCATGTCTGAGATAGCCTAACTAGCTTTCGAATGACGTGTGAAGTCCGCCAACCCGTACTTGGCCAGCGTGGTGGACTATGGCCTGAGCCCCTTCATCTTGAGGGGAGGTCCGTGCCCAACAGTGGGACATAAAGAACGGCTGGTATTATACATATAAGCTAGTGCTTGACTGCAGTCAAGCGTTGTCCCACCTGATGGAAAGCGGCGACGCAATCGAGGATGGTAAAGCACACTAGCTTATTAAAAGCCTATTCACTTTAGTCTTAAAGACACATTATAATCGAGCGGGAAAACCGACGCAGGCAAACTGTTCCAGTCCTTAGCTGTCCTTATTATAAATGAAGAAGCATATCGCTTAGACACAATCGTCAATACTCAAAAGACAAGCCCGCTGAGGTTCTTGCATGACCTCGAGATACTGTAAGCTCTTTCTGCTTAGATCGGACTAACAAGAATAACTGGAAGATCTGGAGGTACCCTGACAACTATGACGTATAGACAGCTATCACCTCAGTCCACCCGTGATCATGAATGCTGTAAAGTGTTCGAAACGTCGGAAAACTAAAATCAAGAACAAACCGCGATGTAATCCGTAAAATTAGTTTCATTTCGATAATAGGTAGTATAATATAATAATAGTATAATAATATAAAATGTATCAGAATAGTTGATCATAGTCTGAACTGGTTTATGCAACAGCGAAGTAACTTGTATAATTATGATAACACATTCACTTCCTTAGTGGGGTAACACATGGTCCTGGCAGATGCTGGTACGCCTCATTTAGATCGAACAAGCTTGTTTGACGTTCAGAACGCTCGGAAGTTGTGATAGTTTGCGTAAACTATTATAAACACAAGTACTTAGTAGATAGCTAGCCTATACCCGATTTTGATCTTCTAAAGAAAAAGAGAGTATACGTGGCGCAGCAGGAAATCGCTTGCTTTATGTCGCGCGAGAAGCACAGTTTGTGTAGTTTTTAGGGTTCCATACCTAAAAGGTGAAAAAGGAACTCATAAGGTGCGACTTCATCTGTCTGTCTGTCTGTCACACCAATATATTTCAGGAACCACTGATGTTATTGATTTGAAACTTCGAATAGTTTTATGTTTTACTTACCCAACCTCATCACAAATGAAAAAAAAATGTTTTTGTTTTATTTTCTTGTAATGGGGAGTGAAATGAGTGAGTTATCAAAATTTCAAAGTGAGACGAGTGTATCGAGTGAGGTATCATATGAAAGGACTTCATTTGCACATTTTAAAACAGATTTTAATTTTGGTGTATGTCTGGTAGTTTTTTGTTTATTATCAAAAATTATCTCCGAAGTTTGTGGGGGGGGGGGGATCTGAAATAGGTGCGCAAGTCCGATTCGCACATGACCGGTTTTTTTAACATTTGTACACAAAAATTTGGTAAAATATAGGCATATACACGATTTAGTAACCATAATATTGACACTATACTTTAATAGATCAACACGTGGGGTGCGGGTTAGAATAGCACTCTCCCATTTCTTCCCGTGGGGTGTCTGCAGTGGCGTGCACAGAAAGCAGGCAAAAATATCTTCGAGTTGTTTATGCTTTATGCTAATTGTTCGTGTTCCATCACAAATATCCTTAAATTAATCAACATTACCAACATATCCATTTACATTAAAAAAAATTACGTTAATTCATGTCCAAACTAAGATAGATTAGATTAGATTCTAGATTTTCATCGATATAATATTATATATTATATCGATGAAGATTTTTAAAAATTAAGAATGTTTAGAGAAATCCTAGGGTAGGCAAAGTATTTTTGTCAGTATGGAGCCGCTGAATAAACTTATTAATGTTTTCAAATGCAAATTAATATGTCTATAGTATTTGCTTGCTTATGGATATATGAAATGGTATATTAATATACTTGAAATAGGTTAAACAAGCCGAATACATTTTTTTGCTTACCCTCTGTCAGTGTCCGTAAGAGGCGACTAAGGGAAAACAAGAAGATGGGTAACAGCGTCTTTCTATTAGATTACCGACTAACTATACTGCGATCCCCAAGCCGCCTGCCAAGCGTGGGGATTATGGCAACCCCTCCTTTCTAAGGGGGAGGCCTTTGTTCAGCAGTGGACGTGTTTTGGCTGCTGATGATGATGAATTTAATATATAAAAGTATCATTATCGTTAAATCCATCAAATCAAATAAAAATACCATAAAATTTTAGTGATGGTATTTCCGGTTTCCTGAAAACGGAAACCTGAAATATACGATTTCATTTTATTTATTATCATCGCTCAGTAATATAGTTGAACTGATTTAATTAATTATGATTTAATTTATTATATGACTACATTTTATTAGCCTAATGTGTGTGCCTTTGGAAATAGGGGATCCGATGCCTCTAATCTAAGTAATGAGTTTCTTAACAAAACAACCACATATGTATTGAAATAGATGAAAATATGTTATTATTACTTATAATGTGATCTGATGTGACATAAAACACAAAACAGTAACGTTATAATATATTATATACTAAATAAAGTAGTGAAGCGCAGAGGTCGCGGGTTCGAATCCCGCAGGGAGCAACAACTTTGTGTAGTTGTTTTTTATTCTCCAAGACAATGCAGACCGATCACCTGATTCTCTGACAAGTAATATCTATGCGTTGGGTGGGCATGTAAAAAGCCGGTACTGTGCCTGACCACTTCCCGCTTGTGTCGGTATACCGTCCCAATGGATTGTGAGAGTACAAGAGTAGAGAGCGCACTAGCTGATCTTGTGAAAGATTGGCCTCTGTGTTCGCATTGGCCAGGAGGACATTATTATTCATCATCATCATCACCAGCCGCAAGACGTCCACTGCTGAACATAGGCCTCCCCCTTCGAACGCCACAATGACCGACAATTGGCTATTTGCATCCACCGGTTACCTGCGACGCGCACAATGTCGTCTGTCCAACTAGTGGGAGGCCTGCCTACGCTGCGTCTTCCGGTTCGTGGTCGCCACTCGAGAACCTTTCTTCCCCAGCGGTTATCGGTTCGCCGAGCGATGTGGCCTGCCCATTGCCACTTCAACTTGCAGATTTTCAGAGCTATGTCGGTGACCTTGGTTCTTCGGCGAATCTCCTCATTTCGGATTCTGTCGCGCAAAGAAACTCCGAGCATAGCTCTCTCCATAGCTCGTTGTGTGACTCTGAGCTTATCCAAAAGGCCAACAGTTAGGGACCACGTCTCAGTACCATATGTCATCATCATTATTATTACTAAATAAATATTTGCTAAGGTGGTAGCTTCCTCGTGGCTTGACCGTCCAAGTATATAAAACCATAGCACAATAAAATCTGTCGCCAAGCAACATTGCAGTGTTCCAGTGTAAAGGGCACTATAGCTGGTGAACTTAACGGGCTGGAAAGACCTAATAGCAAATGTTTCAGGTGACGAGGAGACGGTACAGTTCAGCTATAGGCAGGCGTGTTGCTTACCAGCAAGAACCCGTGATCATCATCATTATACAGGGTGCGGTTTTGCATTTTTGCCAAATTTGTAAACCAAACAGTTAAGGATTATGTTAATTGATTAAAAATAGATTAATAATTCAGTGGCCAATAACTAAAAGATAATTAATGATTCATGATTAACGTTCTACCAGATTATGAGGTCTTGAGTGCTCAGAATAGGTCCCAAGGTTGGCAATTCCGCGTGTACTCTTATTTACCTACTTTACGCGAAGATCGATGCCAGACGGGGTTATTTTATAGTGACGGTTGCACACGGGATTTCTTTTCGTACCAGACATAAAAAATATTTCATAATTTTAAGTAATAATAATAATATCCTGGGACAATTCACACACGGTCATCTGATCCCAAACTAGGCAGAGCCTGTACTATGGAAACCAGACAACTGATACTAATACATATACTTTTTTTTGTAAATACATACATAAATAGATAAAACACCCAGACACTTGGTGGGAATCGAACCCACAAGTCTATCATTTAATGAATAATAATCTTCCTTTTCACAACACCTATCCTTCCCTTTCCCTCCTTATTCGTGAGAACGCAATGGTCAATCATATAAATAATTTAATTAACCAAAATGGCGGCGATGTGGTTCGCCACCCATCACGTCTCGTTTCTCACGGAGGCGAAAAGCGGACCTTGGGCTCTGCCTACCCCTACGGGAAAAAGGCGTGTTTTTATGTATGTACTAGCTGACCCGCGCAGCTCCGCCCGTGCTTTAATTACATTTTGCTCCCCTTTTCTCCCTACTCCCTTGATTTATCTCTCTCCATCTCTCTCTCTTATAATAAAAATCTAATTCTATGCTATTTCTCTCCCCTCCCGCTTCGGTCCCCGTCACACTTCCCCTCTTCCTCTGCCCGTTGTCCTCTCCCTCCTGTCTCTTCTCCCAACTTGCTCCCTCTCACTCCCCCCCCCCCCCTTGCTCCACCTAACTCCTCCGATCACTCACTCCATCACCCTCCCCTCTCCCTCTCTTGCACCCTCCTCTAGTTCTATATATCCTCGTCAATCATGGTATCAGCGGCATAAAATATACTTTATAACCTATTCTCAGACCTACCCGCAAAATTTCATACATATCGGTTCACCCGACTCTCGTGCACGTAACTCAGAGGTTCTCAGATTTTGTTGTGCAAGGCGTTGCGAACGTTCGACACTCGACTCTCGTGCGCGTACCTGAGAGTTTCTCTGATTTTGTTCAGCAAGGCGTTGTGAACGTTCAGGTGAAGATTCTCCCATACGACGTATTCTTGCTGCCCGTGCTTGAGAACTATGTTTAGAAAGTTGACACATGGCTCTCTTAGGCATTTTCAAATGTTTAAGAAAATGCTAACAGCGTGTAATATTCTAACGCTGAAATGAACTGTTGTTTAGCCCTGAAAAGAACTGTTGTTTAGCCCTGAAAAGAACTGTTGTTTAGCCCTGAAAAGAACTGTTGGTTAGCCCTGAAAAGAACTGTTGGTTACCCCTGAAAAAATCTGTTGGTTAGCCCTGAAAAGAACTGTTGCTTAGCTCTGAGAAGAACTTTTGCGTAGGTGTAGTTTTAAGAAAGAAATCTAAAAAAAATCGAGAGGGAGCCGACCTCGCGTCTGAGCCGCGCGGGTACCTTACTCATAGATCTAAACTCCCCTCCCGCATGCGCACCCCCGCCTTGGTGACGCTCACTTCGCAACGGGCCGTGCAGCAGAAATCGTAATATTTTAATTTCGCCATAACTTCAAAACCAAATGTCCAATTTTAATCATTCAAAGACCAAATATTATCTACATAAACTGTACTTAATGATGAATTAATTTATTTTGATAAGGATTAATAGCATGATTAAAATAAATGCGTTTAAATGTAGTCCAAACAAAATTCAAGATTTTTAATAAAAAAATGGTTGTTGGGCCTCGACATAGATAGTGTGCCGCGGACTTTTTTGTAGATATTTATAAGATCTACAATTAATTAGAACATTTTATGGTTCTATCTTTTATAGTTTAGGCAGCGTACGTAAAATAAGTAACTTTTCTGGTTGATTTTTTACACCTTGTGTCCGAAAAATCCCAAATATCTTACGGAACCCTATTTTTTCCAAAATAAAATTTAGCCTATGTTACTCGTGGATAATTTAGCTTTCGAATGGTGAAAGAATTTTTAAAAACGGTCCTTTAGTTTTTGAGCCTATTCATTACAACCAAACAAACAAAGTTTTCCTCTTTATAATATTAGTGTAGATTAGTGTAGATGTATCATTTAATGATTGATTTATGTTCTATAAAAGGTATACAGGATGTAAAAACACTTGTCCGATCCTTGAGGGTCTTATTCAGTGTATCAATACAAACACATGTATATAACTCATTTGTTGAATATCTCATAATTTTTTTCAACTTTGTTCCAGAAAAATGAATCTGATCTTGTATTTTTGGTACAAATTAGAAAAAAAAATTGGGATAATTAACAAATGAGTTATATACATGTGTTTGTATTGATACACTGAATAATACCCTCGCGGATCGGACACGTGTTTTTTTACATTCATACAGAATGTAAACCAACCTCCGTAAATATGGCAAGAATGCAGAACCACATCCAATATATGGACAGGAAAATGCAATATAGGTACTATGTCTGAACTGAGAACTGAATCTAGAACGTCACGTTACCGCTGCGATTTTGCCAACAGTCAAGGTCGCATTTGATTGCAGGTCCCGATTAAACCCGAGGACTACTTTTTTAATTAGTTCATTAAAATAACGATAATTTCAGAAGTTGGACGTAAACTACTTCTAGACGTTTAACAATAATTATGTTACGTTGATTTAAAGTTACTTTAGTTATACGTAATAAAAGTTCGCATAGAGTTAATTGTATTTCTGTAACAGAGAATGTGATATTACGAGACTGGTTATATTATTGCGCACAGGCTGGAAAAATTAGGAAAGTTTAATATAAATTGTATCAAATAAAGCTTAGTTTAGATATTTGTGAGGATATTGCCGAAGTTATAATGTTATATTGGTACAAGCTGGTTTTTGTTTTATTTATACGGTTTTGTAAATGTGTGCCTCCACATATTTTAATAGAAAAAAAATGAAAGTAATTAGTACTTAGCAATCTACTATGTAATTTACTTGTTGTTTTTTTTGTTATAAAAAAAATCTCGTTGAATTATTTAGTTACTACTTACATTAATTTATTTTGTAATATATATATTTTTTACAATTTATTTTAATTTACATAGGTTTTCTTCCTTCCCATTGCATTGGTTGTACTTCGAAAAAGTTATTTCGCTTAGTTTAAATTGGTATTTATATCTGTAAGTAAACTATAAATAACATATAATAACATTTTTTTATTTTTTTACTTACCACATATGTATTTTGTTATCAAATAATTTCAAAATTTTTGGAAATAAAACTATTAATTCTTAAAAAATAATTTATAGTAAAAATGTTTTTAATAATACTTCCGCTTTAAAACCTTTAATTGTACATCCAAAAATATATTCATATTATATATATATACTGAAACTAAAAAGCTGAACTCACCTGAAAAATATCACGAAACACGTAAAGTACAAAGCACACGCGCTCAAAGGGGCATGCCTCACGCAAGCTCTCTGTTCACTCTGCGTCCGATGTTACGCGGACCGCTTTTATAAGCCAACCGCGGCCAATGGCGATGGGCGGGCGGGAACTCAGCCGCCCAAGCCATGGTGGGCTGATAGAGACTTTATTAAGTTTTTTTTTTCATCAATCATGTAGATGAAAGATAAGTCTCTTGATATTCTCAAAGAACTCCCCCGGTTATTTTATACTATGTGGATATATATTTATTGAAACTAAATATTTACAGTTTATTTACAAATATGTACACTTAAACTATTTAAAAAACTTCCTCCAAGGTGTCGCCGCACTGGGAGGGAAGGGTACCTAAAAGACTGGCGGCATTACCCCTTTGTATAGCCAAGATTATACGTTGGCAGAAAAAACTACAAGCCCAACGGTCTCCTGAGACTTCGATAAGTTTGGATGAAATTTCTTTCACCAAACCGTGGATATTAATAGGATTGTCATTTTAAATATAAGTTTAATTAATGTTGTTTATATTAATGTTGTTGTTGTTATTAATGTTATTTTTTTAAAGTAGTTAGATTTCAATATGTTTAATTTTTTAAATATAGTTTTATAAAGTTTTATCGTTTTAGATACCCAGGTAGAGTAAAACATACTATACCATTAATGTAGTTCTTCTGTCTACAAGTTACTTTGATCTATAAATGGCAATAGTGTGAAGTTATAATGATCACTAACACGGCCAGTGAATTATTTGTGTTCAAGGAAAATGCCACCGTCTTTGGAGAAAAAGGTGGAATGCTACTGCTACCACTGATCCATTTGATCATAGATTTGGAAAAAAGACAGAAATGTGAGTTAACGTCTGAACTCTTAAGGCCACGGCACACCAAACGCGTAGAGGTAAGCGTGCGCGTGAACATGCACGTACTATGACGTCAGGCCCACGCTTGTCCGGTGAAGCTGTAATGGCCATCTGCGGCCAACAGTACTACTCCTACACAAAAAAAAAGTCAGGCTCGGATCTAGGGGGTGGCAAACCAGGGCACCGGCTCCGGGCGGCCGTGTCAGGGGGCGCCAAAATCATAATATAATATGATTAAAAATAAAAAAAACTTGCTCCACAAAGCGCTTAGCATACGGAAGCCTGTTTGGCTCACCTTCGAATTGAAAGAAAAAGGCGCCACACAGGCACACACCACAAGTGATCATGTGATGCCGATTTAAAATTTGAGTATTTTTAAGTATCTCAAACGCTGAAGGGAGGGGCGCCACTATATATAGTTTCTGCCCCGGTTCGAAAAAATCGTAGATCCGGGGCTTCATGACATTGTAATAAACCTATATAAAAAATGGCACACCGCCTGCGTGACGTAATGACGTGTACGTATGCGTAACCGGTGTGCCGTATCTCATATATTTCTATAGATTACAACGTAATGGTATGTCCACGCGCACGTATATACCTTATTTTTCTTTGTTTTCATATGCAATGAAGTCGGGTAAGTAAGATCTAAAACTATTCCAAGTTTCAAATCGATAGCAAGAGTGGTTCCTGAAATATATAGGTGGGACAGACCGACAGGCGAAAATGCACTATATATTTAGGTATGGAACTTTAAAATTGTTTAATATTACAACAAACCTTTCGGCTATTTATTTATATTTAACGAGCGAAATAGATATGTAAATAGAAAAGACAATATTGTTAATCCAAAACGTTATATAATACCATTTATTATCCATTTTCTTTGTAAGGAACCTAAGCCCTGTCTAAGTCAGTAAGATATTGTAAAGAAAAGGAGGACAGTGTCATGAAAATAAAATAATATCATAATGGAACAACGGGTCTAATCTTAAACTAGGCAGAGTTTCGATTCATCAGCAGACGAAAAACGTCCACTACAGAACAAAGGCCTCCCCCTTAGAAGGGAGGGGTTGCCATAATCCCCACGCTTGGCAGGCGGCTTGGGATCGCAGTATAGGTGGTAGGTAATTCAATAGAAAGACCCCTCAGTTCCCCCAGTTCCCAGTACCAGTTGTCAGTTTTCCCTCACTTACGAACATCCAACGGGAGGAGATGGGTGGCTGCTATTCTTACCCCACAAGTATTTGCTATAGGTATCGCAATATTAGGCATATCTCCTCGTTCAAGGGACCACACAATATTGACTTACCAAAAATTTTTTTTTTTAGTATTCATACCTACTATCATTGAATGCGGTAACAGCTCAGTGGGCGAGCGCTTGCCTTGGAAACAAGGTGTGCAGGTTCGAACCCCGGCTCGCACCTCTGATTTCTTCAATTAATCATGTGCGAATCGTCTTTGTGCGATTGTTACTAGCTTTCGGTGAAGGAAAACATCGTGAGGAAACCTGCATGTCTGAGAAAGCCTAACTAGCTTTCGAATGACGTGTGAAGTCCGCCAACCCGCACTTGGCCAGCGTGGTGGACTATGGCCTAAGCCCCCTCATTTTGTGTCCGTGGCTTGTATATACTATCATTGAAATCGGTCTGTAAAAGTGTACCAACCCCTAGAGATATTGAAAGTCTAAGTTATGGTGCAATTGGGACACAAAAGCATTAACTTTCTTTTTGTTTGTTTATGCAAGAAGTAACTAAGTTTTGTTATAAAAACACATGTTTCATGATATCGAAGTTGGATCTGAATGTTTTTATATTTACCCAACATATTCCCTATAGTGATAATTAAGGCCTAGCTGCATGGTTGCCAACAAACCATCCCGAACGCCAAGAGATGTAACAGACCAGAACTAAAAGCTATCGATATAGCATCTTATAGACATTTTAAATGTAATCAACTATTGAATAACCCTTTACTCTTGAATGCGGATAAACTTAACCATAACATGTAAAGAGATTATACTATACAGCGGCCTTTGAGATGTTTTTACATACGAGAACCTTTGAATATAAATACGAAAACCGTACTTAGTTACGAATACTTAACGCTAAGCCCCATGATACATAAATGGACAGGCCCTATGTTTAGCAATGGACATGTTCCGGTTGATGAAGAAATACAATAATACAATTATACTTTATTTCTCAAAGTTGACAATTCCGAAGCATTTTGAGACGACAGACTAAAATATTGTATGAGTGTATACTGTATACATTAGAAAAAAAATATAGACATAATAGGGATTTAAATGTACGTAATGTTTTCTGTCTCTACGTATGAAAGTGAAAGGAGCCATTTCGTTAATAAGTGTTTAGCTTTTCTTGTGGTGCATTCTTTTAAATCACAACTTATAATTACTTTATTGTATACTAGCTGACCCGCACAGCTCCGCCCGCGCTTTAATTACATTTTGCTCCCCTATTCTCCCTACTACCTTGTTTTATCTCTCTCCATCTCTCTCTCTTATAATAAAAATCTAATTCTATGCTATTTCTCTCCCCTCCCGCTTCGGTCCCCGTCACACTTCCCCTCTTCCTCTCCCCGTTGTCCTCTCTGAACCCTCTCCCTCCTCTCTCTTCTTCCAACTTGCTCCCTCTCACTACCCCCCCCCCCCCTTGCTCCACCTAACTTCTCCGATCACTTACTCCATCACCCTCCCCTCTCCCTCTCTTGCACCCTCCTCTCGTTCTATATATCCTCGTCAATCATGGTATCAGCGGCATAAAATATACTTTATAACCTATTCTCAGACCTACCCGCAAAATTTCATACATATCGGTTCACCCGACTCTCGTGCACGTAACTCAGAGGTTCTCAGATTTTGTTGTGCAAGGCGTTGCGAACGTTCGACACTCGACTCTCGTGCGCGTACCTGAGAGTTTCTCTGAATTTGTTCAGCAAGGCGATGTGAACGTTCAGGTGAAGATTCTCCCATACGACGTATTCTTGCTGCCCGTGCTTGAGAACTATGTTTAGAAAGTTGAGACCTGGCTCTCTTAGGCATTTTCAAATGTTTAAGAAAATGCTAATAGCGTGTAATATTCTAGCTCTGAAAAGAACTGTTGTTTAGCCCTGAAAAGACCTGTTGGTTATCCCTGAAAAAATCTGTTGGTTAGCCCTGAAAAGAACTGTTGTTTGTTGTTCTTCTCAGAAGAAGAACTGTTGTTTAGCTCTGAGAAGAACTTTTGCGTAGGTGTAGTTTTAAGAAAGAAATCTAAAAAAAATCGCACGAAAATTATTAGAATTCGCGCACGACCGCTGCGTAGGTAGCCGGTAATATACTCTTATCTATGGGTAGCCGACCTCGCGTCTGAGCCGAGCCGCGCGGGTACCTACCTTACTCATAGATCTAAACTCCCCTCCCGCATGCGCACCGCCTTGGTGACGCTCACTTCGCAACGGGCCGTGCAGCAGAAATCTTTTAATTTATAAGCAGTAATATTTTAATTTCGCCATAACTTCAAAACCAAATGTCCAATTTTAATCATTCAAAGACCAAATATTATCTACATAAACTGTACTTAATGATGAAATAATTTATTTTGATAAGGATTAATAGCATGAGTAAAATAAATGAGTTTCAATTTAGTCCAAACAAAATTCAAGATTTTTAAATAAAAAAATGGTTGTTGGGCCTCACTCGACATAGATACGCGCATGTGCTGCATACTTTTTTGTAGATATTTATAAGATCTATAATTAATTAGAACATTTTATGGTTTTATCTTGTATAGTTTAGGCAGCGTACGCAAAATAAGTAACTTTTCTGGTTGATTTTTTACACCTTGTGTCCGAAAAAATCCAAATATCTTACGGAAACCTATTTTTTTCCAATATAAAATTTAGCCTATGTTACTCGTAGATAATGTAGCTTTCGAATGGTGAAAGAATTTTTAAAAACGGTCCAGTAGTTTTTGAGCCTATTCATTACAACCAAACAAACAAAGTTTTCCTCTTTATAATAGTGTAGATTAGTGTAGATAAAGGACTGCCTGAACTTTGGATGACGTTGCGCAAACCGAGACTTAGTTTTCGTCCATCGAATTTTGTATACGCGTTTACTCTTAAGATTATCGTAATTTGGTAGTGTACATATTCGTTGATGTATAGTTAAACAGCCTGTTATATACCTTATAAAATACCTTAACCTGATCCCATCAGTAGCCAAAACATGTCCACAGCTGAACAAAGACTTAGCCCTTAAAAGGGAGGGGTTGTCATAATAGGATGGTAGGCGTCTTGGAGATCGCAGTATATGTAGGTGGTAGGTAATACAATAGAAAACTGCCCGTCTTCTTACTTTCCCTCAGTCGCCTCTTACGGACACCTAATGGACAGACAAGTATTTGCACTATAGAAATACGAAAAGAAGGGACATCTCTTTTAATATTTTAGCGTTGCGTCGGCGGCAACTAAAGGGAGGATCCTCCGAACGAGCGAGGTGAGATGCTCGGTCAGGGCCGCAGCCCCCGACAGTTTTTTTTTTTTTTGGGTAATGATAAACGCTGTTGGCCGCAGATGGCCATTACAGCTTCACCGGACAATAGGAGGCGAGCGCTTAAAGCGCTCTAGCTTTAACGGCAGAAGTAGCGACGAGCTCAAGGGCACCTCAGGGAGGCACGGCCTCGGCTTGGGCTGTCGTTTAAGAGAGGGCCGAGTTTAACACCGGTTCACAACGCGCGACTGAGAAGAACCGGCAAGAAACTCAGTGGGGTGATGAACGTCGTTGAGGTCGCATACGTACGACCCTTCGGCCTCGCCGGCGAGACCGGTGTCTGATAGCTAGTGTAGCATACGGTTGTCGGGGAGGGGTCGGCGCATCCCGGTCCAATAGGACCGTCATGGGGTCAGGAGGGTCGATCAGTACGTGCCGTGGTCTGCGGTCTTGAGGAACTTACGAATGGGATCTAACTTGAAATCGGAATGCAGATCTACGTTCCGCATGTACCACGGGGCACCGACGGCACGTCGGAGGAAACGATTTTGGATAACCTGGAGGCTATCGATACGGGTGCGGGCGGCGTGCGCGAAAACTACACTCGCGTAAGTCATGATTGGGCGAATGCAGGCTTTGTATATTGTCAATTTATTTCTAAGCGACATTTTACTCCGCTTGCAGAGAAGGGGATACAGGCGACCTAATACGAAAGCCGCTCGATTGCGGACGGACCTAATGTGCGGGCCGAAATTCATGGCGGAGTCCAAGGTGACTCCGAGGTTCTTAACCTTCCTAGTCCAGGGGATAGGGCGATTGAATAGGGATATTGGGGCCAGTCGTCTGTTGGGCCGAAGGCTCCGCGCGGAGAACATATTGGCGGGTCCCCGGGAGAAGACCACCGCGGCACTCTTCTCCGGGTTCACCTCTATGCGCCACGTACGGAACCATTGACCCAGGGCGTCGACTGCGGCTTGAAGAGCACGCGTCAAGTAGGACATGTTCCTATGGGAATAATAGCGGTGTCATCCGCGTAAATACAAGTAGAGTATAAGTAATTTTGCTCTATCTAACCGGACTACTTCTAAATAGTTAAATGTTATTTTTTTTGGTATCTCGCAATAAATAGTGCCCTTAAGGTAATGGACCCCATTAATAGTTAAGAGGATTCGCTCAATAGCAACGTAAAGAAAAGGCTCTTGTGCAGCAAAAGGGACAAACAGAGGGACCATAATAGAGTTATTTTAGACTTGATTATTGACTTCATAGACTTATAGGAATAGGGGCCAAGCATTGGCTTATCGGAACACTTCAAATAACACGACATTTTCATAAAGAGTCCATCATTGAACCGCGGCATGTGATATCATCATATTCTTTGAATAAGTACTTAAATCTATTGATTTTAGGGTTCTGTATTAAATTGAGAGTGACCCTTTATTTTTCAGATTTTTATAAGCTAGTGTTTGATGGTAAGTATACGAATTACCCAACGACAAGAGAGCTATTTGCCTGTTAAGCCCTTTATTGTTTTTTTTTTTGTTCACGCGGGGTAAAATTTGAACCCTGTTTGTGTTTCGCAACCGGAGTATCTGGTATTATTATCCACTAAACCCCCCGTAGTTGATGCATCGACACAGGAGATAGAGACCTGAGCCCTCCGTCTGTACCAGGCCCTCCAGTCCCCTCCTCCAGTCAGCCAGCTCCAGCAGTTTTCAAATAATCTTACTAATACGTGAGAAAGAGACGATTTATGATTTCTGATATTTATGAGAATATTACACATTAAAACAAAAACTAATTTTACGGATAATATCACGAATAAACCGCGATATAATCCGTAAAATTAGTTTCATTTCAAAGAGACTATTAGTTTATAGCTCTTATTAATTCATAGCTCTTATTAATTCATAGCTCTTTATTTATTTATACTCTTTATTTGTACACACATAAATAAACATAAAAAAAAGGAATTAAAGAAATTTGTACAAAAGGAACTATCCGCGATTTCTTCCTACACATTTCTATACCTTTCTCTCGCAGAAATAATATTACAATAATAATGCTAGAACAGTGGTGGTGGACCCATGATCGGTTACATTGAACAACGTCTGCTAAGGTACGAATTTGCTCACTTTAGATCAACAAACATTTTGCTATTACGAAATATATACGGAACCTTGTTGAACACCGCAGATCATTGGCTCACGGTCCCTCCCCGTGACGTCATTATAAGGCAGATAACATCAAGGCTTAATCGAGTGCAACCTACGCGGTCCTCAAATTTTGTAAGCTGATAGCAGATTCCGGGTAAGACAACGTCTTGAGGAGCCGTTATTCAAGAGACGATAGGATACGGTGCTCACGGGGACGGGGGTCACAACCCCGCTGCCGTCTTCCTCGGAGTCGCTGCCGTATTCAATGGAAGTCCTAGGTCCCACACCACGAACGTCCGGCGACACTGAAAGATGGCACCTAAGATAGCCCAACTAAGTTAAACTAACTTACGCTAGCTACGCGACTAAGCTAATCCCCTCTCATCCCCTTAAGTTACCCCTCTGGTTCTATTCGCTGGTGTTGTCGTCATAGCTCTTCTCTTGTTCCTCCCAGGCCACCGCAACTCCATAGAACAAAACAATGGTATGGATTTGTGTACAAAGTTTCAGTAACTTAATAATAATAAAAACAATGCTACTAATTTATAATACGAGGGATGCCTTTTAAGTTTTGTCGTTTGAAGAAAAAAACACAACTAGAACCTTATAGTATTTTTTATTGTTTTTCAAAGTATTCACCACGTAGCTAATACACTTTTCCATTCGCTCAAACCAGTTATTATAACATTTATTCCACTCTAAAGTGGGGGTGTTCAAAATGGCTGACTTGAAAGTGTCGACTGCTTCTTCACCGGACTGGAACCTGGCCACGAAGACTTTTCTTAATTTTAGGAAATATAAAGAAATCGTTAGGGCTTAGGTCAGGACTGTACGGGGGATAGTCAAGAATTTCTACTTTTCCTGCTTCAAATACTCAATCGTTTGACGAGCGCTGTGTGAGCTTGCGTTGTCGTGGTGCAGGATGATGCGTCGCTTTGAGTTAGATTTTCGAAGTTCGGCGATGACTTGTAAACAAACTATGGTATACCACTCTGCGTTAACCATTCTACGATCTTCAAGTGCAATAGTCGCAACATGGCCGGTTTTTCCATCGAACGTGGCCACCATCTTCTTTGAAGTGCTTCGAGAACGAACAACTTTAGTCGGCTTTGGCTCGTCTTGAAAGAAACAGATTGTAGATTGTTCACCACTGTTCATCACCACTGATGATGTCGTAGACGTGAATTGACTCTCCTTGGTTGAACCTTTGCAGTGTTTTCTTACACCATCTGACGCGGGCCGCCTTGTGATCGTCAGAAAGTAGATGCGGTATCCTTAGATGAATTAATTCTATCTATCTAATTCTAAGGCGGTATCCAACGGCAAACTAGCTTTCTCACACCAAGCGCTTCATGCAAGATCTTCTGAATGGTTGTCCCTGAAATGCCTAATAGAGCCTCTATCTCTCGATACGTCACATGACGATCTTCGAGAATTAGTTGTCTCACAGCAATGATGTAATCTTCAGTGAAGGCGGATTTTGGGCGTCCTTCGCGAGATTTGTCACGCGAACACTAGTATGCCCACGCTGGAATTCTTAATACCAGCGTTCGAAAGTCCGCAGGGCTTCATCACTGAACACAGATGTTAGCTCTTCAAAACACTGAAGCCGTGTCTGGCCTCTTCTAAAGTTGTAGAAAATTATTGCACGAAGATTTTCCTTAGAAAGATTCATTTTCGTACGTAACCTGACAGATTCCAATCGACGCTGTGACTAAACAATAGCATTAATCCTAATACTTTCAACTGTTTTGAGATTCAAAATTTAAACACTTTTTCGAATATAGAACAGTTCCAAATACAAAATTACCGGGAAATATGGAAACGACAGAACTTAAAAGGCAGGCCTCGTATTCAGGACCTGAGGCCGCACTCACAAACCCCAATGAACTTTAATTCTCATTAAGACACTTTTTAAAATCTATTTATTTCGACTGTCGGAACCATTTATGATTAATTTCGATTATTGAATACGAGATAATTGTTATCTCTATACACTATCAGCGTATTAAGTATTAATTGGCTTCGAGTGTAGAAATAATCAATTATTTTAATTGACGTTTGTAGGTTCGGCAGGTAAAGGTATACATATTTTTAAGTAAGTATACCAATTTTTCGATTCTATAGCGTAAGTATAATCAGTGTTGTGTTTAAAGAATTGCATTTTAAATATTCTTATTTTTATCATCCTTTCATTATTTGCCGTACACTATTTCATAAAATTAAGAAAAAAAGATTTAAAGCAAGTAAAATAAGATGAAATATAAATGTTATAAAATGTGTACACAAACCTTGAAATATCGAATGTAGGGCAGTTCCGACTCTTCTTAGGTTTTCGTCCTCTTTGGTTCCTCCATCACGTCCGATTTGCCGGCGCGGATAATGGACGCAGCGCTATGTAAAATCATAGAAAGCAAACTAAAATCCGTTGCGTGCCGTGCGTGTGATGCGTCCGGCGCGGGCCAATGGGCGCGTACCTTAACTCAACACTCCAGCACAAACTGATCGTCACTAACTTAGTTTTACTTATTATTCGGTGGCGAACTTAGGTATAATATAATATACAGTATGTAACAAAAAGCCTGTTGGATCACTTCACGCTTGGGTTGAATTATACGGTGTATCAATATATGTATGTATGTAACTAACTCCCTTGTTGAATATCTCATATTTTTTGGTTTGCTGCTTGGGAGGCCGGTCCGGCCACTGTGCTTTCTTTCTTTTTTTATCTTACTTTATTTTGATTTATTTTTATTACTTTTTTAAATTCCAATAGCAACACATTGGCACTGAAAAAAATATGTTTGTGTGAACTAGATTTACATACTATGGCCTCCCCCTTAGAAGGGGGAGGCCCCTTTGTTCAGCAGTGGACGACAATTGGCTGATGATGATGACAATTCAAAAGTGCTAATTTTGGCCTATTTGAAATATGCGATTTCATTTCTCTCAGTGATCCAACAGGTATTTTAGTTACATACTATATATAAAAAGCTTCCTTTTTTTCTACCGATACCCGTGGGGTGTTCGGGTAAGAATAGCACCCTCCCATCTCCTCCCGTTGGGTGTCCGTAAGAGGCGACTAAAATAATACAAGGAGATGGTTAGCAGCGTCTTTCTATTGGATTACCTACCACTGATACTGCGATCACCAAGACGCCTGTCAAACGCGCGGATGATGGCAACCCCTCCAGTCTAAAGGGGAGGCCTTTGTTTAGCAGTGGACGTCTTTCGGTTACTGCTACTGCTCCTTTTTAGGGTTCCGTACCTAAAAGGTAAAAAGTAACCCTTATGGTCTGAATTCGTCTGTCTGTCTGTCTTTCACATCTATATATTTCAGGTATCACTAGTGCTATCGATTTGAAACTTGGAATAGTTTTTTTAAAACTTTTTAAAACCAGTTTAAAATTGTTGCACACATATGAACGTTCCAAAATAGAATATTTTCAATAAGGATCCCCCTTTAATATACAACAACATAACAACAATTAACTTCTAATTATGGCTAGCAATAATTAGAAGGGTAATTATAGATAAATGTGAGACGTTTAATGAATACTAATTGTGAGAATACATAAATTATTCCTAACTGCTTATTACGGGACCATTGGTTTCTGTTAGTTTAAGGGTTAGTTACCCTGGCTGCTACACGATAGGTCGAGAGATCGATTCCAGGACAAACATGAACATTTGTGCGCATGAACATATATTTCTTGTGTAACAGCTAGTGCTGGACTGCAGTCCCACCTGATGGAAAGCGGCGACGTAATCGAGGATGGTAAAGCACACTAGCTTATTGAAAGCCTATTCACTTTAGTTGTGAAGACACCCTAATACTTAAAATCTTAATATTTTGAAAAAGTCTTAATTTAATTTAGAATCATACCTGTTCACGCTTTAAGATGAACGGGGCGATAAAACAGACTATAGTCTTTTTTTATGCTATCAAGCAAGCGTGCAGCCCACCTGATGGTCAGCAGTCACCGCAGCCAGCAACACTAGAAGAATCACTAGTATGTTGACGACCCTTAAGACAATAGATATTAAGTCTTTGTGTCCGGTAATTTCACCAGCCACAGTGCCCTACATGCCGGAACACAGCAATGCTTACACACTGCTGCTTGGATGCAGAATATAAGACACTGCACAAGGAACCTACCACCTACCAACTGTCGGACAAACGCCGCGAGCAGTATTTATGGAGTCAACCCACTAACTTAAATTTCATCACTCGTCCACTGCTGAACAAAAGCCTCCCGCTTGGAAGGGAGAGGTTGCCATAATCCCTACGCTTGGCAAGCGTCTTAATGATTGCAGTATATATAATCCAGAAGCCCCTCAGTGCCTTGTCTTCGAGCCCACCGCCAGAAGCGCATTATAGCGCCCCAAGAACCTATTACGGCGCTTACTGGACGAGGGTCGGGACCCCGCCGCCATCCTCCTCGGAGTCACCGCCGTACTCGATGTACGTCCAAGCCGCCCACGTCCTAAACGTCCAGCGACTCTGAAGTTCCCAGCTGGGCTATTCCAACTTTTAACAGGCATTCGCGCTGCGCCTTACCTTAAAATATTTACGGATTCGTAGAAACACCTTATGTCTATAAAACGGTGATCCTACCAGCCCGTAAATCTGTTTATTTCTGGGAATGTTATTGTAGAAATACTCTCACCGATACCAGCTTATACACGATAAGCAAATTGGATTGACAGAAACGCATGCACGAAGTCGTAGAACGAAGAAATAGGGCGGATGTGGTATCGTAGCCAAAATGTATTAAAACAATGACGCCTAACTTACAGTATAAACTTTACATTGGTGGTCGGTCATCTAAAGGGAGGTCAGTTTCTGGGTGTAGGGTTTTGTCTTTAGGGTTTAATGAACAAGAAAAAAGCCATTAACGACGGCCATTTGACAGGCCCGTTGGTGTTTTTTTTATGTGGGCATAGCTTTACAGGGCAAAAGGGCGAGCGCTTAAAGCGCTCCAGCCATAAGGGTTGGGGTAGCTACTAGCCCCCTTCGGAGTCGCTGGACGTTCGGGGTGTGGGCCCTTTGAACGTCCATTGAGTACGCCGGCGACTCCGAGGAGGACGGCGGCGGGGTTGCGACCCCCGTTCCCGTGAGCACCGTGTCAGGTTCCCGGGGGGTTACAATGCGCCCCCCGGCGGCGGACTCAAAGGCAAGGCACTGAGGGGCCCCTGGTGCAGATCCCAACGGAGAGCCCTAGGGTCCCTCTCATGTGCCGATGCGACAGCCGCGGGGGTTTTAGTGGATAAGAATCCCACATACCCCGGTCGAGCCCCACAGTTCCCGGGGATATTTGGAAGATTTCCACCACCAAAAAGTATTAGCTTAAGGGCTCCTCTGGGAGGCACGGCCTCGGCTTGGGCTGTCGCTTAGAATAAGAATAAGAATCATTTATTTGCGTAGAATACAGGTAGAGAAGTTGTACAGTAAATAAAAAGTGCTGTTCCATATTCCGTCTTGCAAAGGCATGCAAATATGTCCTGGTAAAACCAGGTAGAGTTTAAATATTAATTAAATTACATTTTACATTGTATTTTTGTATTTCATAAACTCATCTATTGAATAAAAACAATTGTTTACTAACCATTTTCGTAATTGTACTTTAAATGACACAAGTGGAAGCTCCCTTAGAGTTTTTGGTAATTTATTAAATACTAGCTGACCCACGCAGCTCCGCCCGCGCTGTCTAAACTTTCAATAATATACATTCGCATAGAATACAAAACCACTTTTTTTAAAGTCGGTTAAAAACTTGGACCCACTTTGTACTTGCCCTCCGAAGCACGGAGACGTTTAGTTCAAATGGCGTTAAACGGTCACCCATCTATTTTGATGACCTTTCCTAACGTTGCTTAACCTGATCGATTTCCAAACATTGTTAATAACTGTCTATGAGTGCTCCCTTACAAATATTTACTATAATTATAATGAAAAATTGTTAAAATCGGAGCAAGCGTATAACCAAGTACACATTTTGACTTCAGTCCCCTCTCCCAAGGGAATCGTGCCGAATGTCGGGATAAAAAGTATCCTATGTCCTACCTCGGAGTATTAACTCAAATCATGCCAAGTTTCATTTCAATCTATCCAGTAGTTCCGGCGTGATGCTCAGCCGAGATACAGACAGACAGACAGACAGACAGACAGACATATAGATAGACAGACAGACAGACAAAAATAAAAAAAAATTACATTTTTGGCTTTAGTATCGGTTATAGAATGCCCTCCAAACATAATTTTCAAAATATCTTCAATGTATAGAATTGGACCTGTTACAGTTTTATTATAAGTATAGATTGTTATGCACATATAGTAAACATTATTATTTTTTAGGACTACACGAACTAGCTTTAGAAGAACCGGCAAGAAACTCAGTGAGGGAGCCAGTTGGTGAAGCGATTAGATGCCTGGACTGCTTGCTAACCTGGTCATGGGTTTCACGAACACTGAAGCCTACACGTGCTGAATTTTGGCTCAGGTTTATCAACATATTGTTATGTTTTTGCGCATATCTATGCATTACAGACGTTGAGACAATGTTCGTCTCCAATTTTTTCGTGATCTGAGTATGTATTATATTTTGAAATAAGTACGTAAAAACCGCAAATGTACTTATTTTCTTAGCTCTGGTGGGGAATGGATAAGTACAAAATGTTTTGTACGCGCAAAGCTTTTGCCGAACGGTAAACAATGCCCGCCTGCCCATGGAATACACATACCCCGGTTGTCCCCAAAGGTCTCGAGGCCTTTGGAAAGTTTCCCCCGCGAAAAAAAATAAACGTACCACCACAAGATCAGACATTCTACCAAAACGGTGTGAGGTGAAATTACCGGACACAAGAGAATTAAAATCTATTTTTTAGGGTCAGCAACGCGCTAGTATTTCTTCTGGTGTTGTTAGCGTCCGCTGCAGGGACTGCTTACCATCAGACGGGTCGCATGCACGTTTGCCACATTGTTGGTATAAAAAAAAAACTATTGCTGATATACATACATTTTCGATGAGAGGCTGATCGGAGACGGCAAGAATCGATCAAAAACTTCTAAGCTAAAATATATTACCTAATAAAATCCAGGGCCTGTTTACACAGTAAAAAGACAAGCAATTTAAAAGTTATCGGGCCGAGTTACCCAACACGCGACCAAGAATCCAATAACAATACAATACAGAACACTCCAAGTGGAAGCTAAACATTTTATTACGTTATTGAAAAATATTTTCCTGGCTATTTACTGCATGAGGAACTTTTAAGTGCATACCATCCTCATTTTGTGATAAACGGCCTAAGTTTTTGGACTGCAATAAATATTACAATTTAAGATGGCTGTCAATATTTATTAGTGATGAAAGTTATTTTTACATTCTAATTTGTTTTTTTTTTCTATCAAACTCTACCAACATTGATATTTTATATAATAGATATGCTATCAGCGCACGAAAATTGAAACAACGAAATTCACCCGAATTGGGAGAACGAGCAGTAAGTCACGTCACATGTAACAAACGAGACGTGTGCCTTTGAAAATCAAGTAAAATGCCTTCATGCGTATTAAGAAAATGCACAAAGTACTGTACAAAAGTTCGCTAGCGTCAATCTGAACGATTATTAAATAACGTACACACACTAATGCACTTATTTGCTCGTATAATTACGTGCAGGTGAATTATTAATTGAATAATGTATCTTGTAAACAAAACGAAAAGGTAAATTGCTTAAATCGCTGTTATTCGAAATACATCGGAATTGGGTGCCATTTTCAGAATCCCTCGGAATTGGATGCCTTTACCTTATTACGTATTAAAATATAAAGAACTGTTGGCTAGTGAGTAGGTGTTACATTTAAACCCCACCTGAGATTACATACTAGCGGCAATATATGTTGCTACTTTTGACTGCTTAAATAACACTTAGGACCTAGAACTGAACCTTGCTAAGCTCTGTAAAACCGATCAATGAAACATTATTGCTTCAAAAGCAATACTCACTTAAACAAAGAAGCGCTTATAATTCGTTAAATTAAACTGTAAAACTATGGCAGTAAAGTTCAAATTACAACATAGTAACGACGAGATGACAGGTTGTCCCATAACGATATGCGTATTATTTTATATGAACACAGAACTCATTATGACAGATTTAGTGGGTGGAGGAGAACAATAATGAGGCACTCAGTGTAGCTGTGTGCGATACACATAAACATTTAAGTGGTACAGCATGCTTACGAACTTATACATTTGTTGTAACAAACGCAGTATCGCGAAAAGTTTGAAGATGATTTCTAATCAATATGTGCTCGTCTTTGTGCGATTGATACTAGCTTTCGGTGATGGAGAAAATTGGGGGGAAACCTGCATGTCTGAGGAAGCCTAACTAGCTGTCGAATGACGTGTGAAGTCCGCCAGCCTGCACTTGACCAGCGTGGTGGACTGTGGCCTAAACCCTTTCATCTTGAGAGGAGGCCCGTGCCCAACAGTGGGAAAAAAACAGGGGCTGTTGAAAGAGTGTGAGAGATAAAGATGGATGCAAATGGTTAATAGTCGTCCACTGTGGAATTCTAATGAAGTCTTTTTTGTTCGGCAGTAGTCGTCTATCGGCTGATGATAATGCGATGAGATGGAGTACTGTGCGAGTGTGTAATCGCCTGTCACAGTATCTCATGTACACACTAGAGAGACCCACACAAACACACACACGGAAATACATCCGGACCGACACAGCCACACACCACGTGACACAATCGGTCAGTAATTGACGTTGACGAGGCTCTATGGTAGTCCCGTTAACCATACCGTTATAGTAAAAATCCTATTTTTCAGAGAAATTGAACATAAACACCAGTACCTGTCCGGTGCTAAATATGGGATACCATGCTAGCCTGCTGAAAAAACAATACGAGCGCTCTTACCCAACAATTTTGTTGGCCAACCGCTACTTCCGTATGTCACCCAGTAAAACAATACAACAATGTTTGCTTCGATACACACTGGACGTTGCTACTTGCTAGTACTGAATATTGCAAACTGTACCGTTAGAAAAAATAACATGATTCAAAATCCTCCACAAGGAGTATTTTTGTTCTGTGTCTAAATGTAACTGTCTGATAAGCATAATCACTATAGGGCTAATTTAAAAAGCGGCACTGACTTCCAGAGACATTTAATAATAATAATAATAGCCTTTTATTTTCTCAAAGTATAACATTAGTAAGTATAACATATTTTGATTTTTTTTTCAATAACAATATTCAACTTTAGGGCCCCTGTCGGGTATAGGCCTCCTCCAATTTCTTCCAGCGTGATCTGTCTTTGGCCTTGTTCATCCAGTTCCGATTGGTGGTTTTTTCGATTTCATCAACCCAGCGTTCACACGGGCGACCTCTGGTTCATTTCCCCGTTGGTCCAGAGACATATGGGCGACTTCAAATTTGTCGCAAAGTACCGCGCGGCGGCGGTAGCGCTTTTGCTACGTTTGAGCTTCATAGTGTTGTACATTTAGTTTCACAATGCACTCTCACGAAGAAATACTTGACTCGCAACCTCACTCGATAAATTTTTAAACAAAAACTGCGTGCGAACCATCACTAGTCGATCGATGAACTGACGCGCGGCGCTTTACAGCAAATTTGAATACATACTACTTGTCTTTTTTTTTGTTTTATCCTTGTTTGATCCTTTGGTTGGTAACAACCTGGTGTCAGAGTTTTTCAAGCTGCTCTTAGGCCTCTGACTTGGCTAAACGACTGCTGTCTAGATGAAAACAACCGGAACTGACTTTTCACGTACCTTCCGAAGCACGGAGCTCAGTTCAAATGCCACTAAACGGTCATCCATCTAAAGACTGACCTTGCCTATAGTTGCTTAATCAACTGATCGTTTACCGAACAGTAACTAGAACGGATGTTCAACTGTTTCCGTGGGATGTCCGAGTAAGAATAGCACCCTCCCTCCCGTTGGGTGTGCGTAAGAGGCGACTTAGGGAAAACAAAAAGATCGGCAGCAGCGTCTTTCTATTGGATTACCTAGCACACTTATAGCAAACCCATCTAAGGTGGAGGATTTTTATCAACAGTTAACGTTTTCGCCTGCTGCTGATGCTGCTGAACTAGTACTGGCTTTGAGCGCATCATCATCAGCAGCCGAAAAACGTCCACTACTGAACAAAGGCCTACCCTTAGAAGGGCTGCGATAATAATAATAACATACGGACATCCCATGGGAAGAGATGGTAGGGTGTTATTCTTTCCCCACTGGTACATGCCTAATATCTCGATATTTATGCCTGGTCTTCACTCAAAATCTGACAAAACTCGATGTGGCATCAACCATCGAGCTTCGTCGAAATCTTTGAGAAATTGACTACATAATGTGAACGAAATAGGTCGTGAGTGATTTCTGTTGACATACTTGTAGTTTCTTGAGTTTACGCTATGTCACTGGAGATATTCTCTAGTGAATACGGCTTAACTTTTTTGCTCCAAAGTTCATTTGACTCTTACATATCACTTAATTTTCTTTCCAAAGTTACAAAAATATGGTAATACAAAAATCTCAAATTATTTTTTGCGCTTTATTTTATGAATGTAAAATAGGAATAGGATTTTTTTGCTCCACAAGTTTTTGGCCTAATTGCTGTTTTATATCAATTTGATATTTTAGGTTTGAAATACTTTTTAATGTTATGAAATTTAACTTTTGAAATGTAGGACACTAGGTTTGTATACAAATTGATACAAGTATTGAAGAAATGAGGTGCACAACGGGATTACTAGCTAAAAAATCGACTTTAATAGTTTTCGGATTTCAATTCATTATCATTTTAGATATTTATTTTTTAATATTGGACTTAAGCTGCAAGAAGAACCGACAACCGATGGGGAAGAAAGGTTCTCGAGTGGTGACCACGAACCGGAAGACGCAGCGTAGGTAGGCCTCCCAATAGGTGGACAGACGACATTGTGCGCGTCGCAGGTAACCGGTGGATACAAATAGCCAATTGTCGTTCATTGTGGCGTTCCAAGAGCCCCCTGGAGGGGTGATGAAGCCGCTTAGGCCGTTGGGCGTGCCAAAATATACTCCTACGAACGAGTGATCTGTGAAGCTACTTAATTACGCTAAAAACATAACTCACTTTCTGAGGATAGTTTGGTAAAAATGCACTGATAAAAGTAGGTATACCAGGTGGTAGGTCCCATGTGCAGGTCCAGATAGGTGCCATCGCGGTTTCAAATATTCTGCCGCCAAGTAGCAGTGTGTAAGCATTGCTGTGTTCCGGTGTGAAAGGCACTGTAGCTGATAAAATTACCGGACACAAGAGACTTAGTAACTAATGCCTCGGGTGACGAGCGGCAGTGCAATGCAGCTGTCTATAGACAGGCGTGTCGCGTACCACCAAGCTTCACTAATTTGCGTAAAAAACTTGTATGTCGTTTTTTTCTGTCTGTACCGCGATGTATATTGGTCGCCTCGGCAGTTGCAATGCAGAAAATGTTGTTACAAACATTAATATGAATTCTGAATCGGTGTTGAGCTCTTTTTAATTTTAACTCACTTCTGTAGCACATATATCTAATAATAACATTTCCTAATGTCTTTTGTATGCATATATAGCAGTTACTGCTCAGTGGGCGAGCGCTTGGCGCTTGCCTTAGAAACAAGGTGCGCAGATTCTTCCAAAACCCCGCTCGCACCTCTGATTTCTTTAACTAATCATGTACGAATCGTCTTTGTGCGATTGTTACTAGCTTTCGGTGAAGGAAAACATCGCAAGGAAACCAGCTTGTCTGAGAAAGCATAACTAGCTTTCGAATGACGTGTGAAGTCTCTGGCCTAAGTCCCTGCATCTTGAGGGGAGGCCCGTGCCAAACAGTGGGACAAAAACAAGGGCTGGTATTATTATTATTTTATTAATGTCTTTTTTTCCCATTGTTTGACCGTAAAGTCTCCGTTGGGTGTCCGTAAGAGGCGACTAAGGGTGAACAAGAAGACGGGCAGCAGCATCTTTCTATTGGATTACCTACCACCTATACTGCGACCCCGAAGACGCCTGCCAAGCGTGGGGATATGGCAACGCCTCCTTTCTAAGTTGTAGGTAGCAGCAGTATCAGCAATGGACGTTTTCGGCTGATGATGATAACGATTCTAGTTATTTACTTGATCCAATCTGAGGAGTATGTGCTTATTATTATTAATGGACCTGTTGGTCTAGTAATCCTGGCCACTCACCACCCAATAGGTCAAGGGCTCATTTCCCACCCAGGAAAAATATTAATATGTCGGGATATGGAAGAACCAAGAAGGCTGGTTTACTCGTAGGCGAGTACCGCGAGTAGACGTCAGGCGGCATCACTTGCGCGTGCTAACAAAACACAGGAGCCGGCCGGCGCGGTCGCCATATTGGGTGAAAATAGTCGCCGTCGCTGGATGCTTTTAGCAGTTTCCTGTGGATTGTGGCCTTTAAAGTAAACCGTTGTTACGAATGTGATCAGAGAATAAACGACTGTATAATCTTTCAAATCATCGTTTGTTATTGGGGAACCTGGGATCAATACCCGGGTCAGGGATCTGATGTTCCGTGATAAGCCAGGAATCAGGGGGTGATGGCCATCTGCCAACAAATAATTTCTGTTGGTCTTGGGGTATAACCTAAATATACCCAGAAAAATAAACCTCTCTACTATAATGATTCCACGAAAATTTCATTACGACCGGATAAATTGTTGTGTGATGTAAAACTATGTAGACGATAATGTGATCATAGCGTATCTAGATCATTTTACCGTCTTGGATGGTTCAATCTTTATGAAAATATCAGTAAAAAGTTAAACTAAACTTCAATAACACTAATTTGGTTTATCATAGAGATAGATGGTACAAGGTGGTAGGTTCCTTGTGCAAGGAACCGTCCAGGTAGGTACCACCGCAGTGTCAGATATTCTGCCGCCAAGCAGCAGTGTGTAAGCATTGCTGTGTTCCGGCGTGAAGGGCACTATATGTAGCTGTTGAAATTATCGGACACAAAAGAAAAAAAATGACAAAAATGTTTATTTGGTAACCAAAAGGATTTACATAAAAACATGGTAGAACGATGATACCTGCAGAAGTATAGAAGTATGTGTCGCAAATATCAACGCCCCTCACCGCAAAATGTATCCAAACTCAACAGAAAAAACTGAAAACTGTTATGGAATATACAAATAAAAATAGAAAATATATGTATTATTACTACATATATTTTCTATTTTTAATTGAAAGAAAGACTTAATATCTAATGTCTTAGAGATCAGCAACGATGTCTATAGGTTGCGGTGACTGTTTAGATTACCAACAGATGGGCCGCATACTTGGTAGTGTATTTTTTTTAATCTTATTTAATCATAGGACTAGTCCTTTTAAAAAGTAGTAACACCAGCAAACACAATTATCCTACTTTAACAAACTGTCTGTATAAGTACATCTTGTTTACTAAACAATTTGGAGAAGTTAGTAAACTTTTAATAAAGTAAAACGACACCGCCATTAGGGCGCCGCGCCAATATTTTTAAGCTCCAAAGACAAAACACTTGTATAGAGTGCGTCACATGATACTGTATCCACACCCTTATCGTTACGACAACTACCCTGAAGTACTGTGGACACACTGCATCTCGATTAATCTTGTTTTCGTCCGGTTCGATTTCAGGACAGGCTTATGAATGAAATATGTAACTGTCATATTTTGTAAACAAAAATATAATACAAAAAAACTACGTATTGAAAAACCATAGATAGCATAGATAAAACCATAGCCACTTAGCCAGTATCTTCCACAAGTTTTAATTCTTACTCAAACTCAAACTCAAAAATCTTTATTTCAAACTAGCTGACCCACGCAGCTCCGCCTGCGCTATTTTTACGTTAACTAAACTTTTAATATCAGACATTCGCATCGAATACATAACCTCCTTTTTTATAGTCGGTTAAAAACTGGGACCCACTTTTTACTTGCTCTCCGAAGCATGGACCCGTTTTGTTCAAATGGCGTTAAACGGTCACCCATCTATTTAATGACCTTACCTAACGTTGCTTAACCCGATCGATTACAAAACCTTGATAACAACTCTCTATGAGTGTTCCCTTACTAATATTTATTATATTATAAAGAAAAATTGATAAAATCGGACCAAGCGTATAACCAAGTACCCATTTTGACTTTAATCCCCTCTCCCAAAAGAACCGTGCTAGATTACGGGATAAAAAGTATCCTATGTCCTACCTCGTAGTAAGATCTCAAATCATGCCAAGTTTCATTTGAATCCATTCAGTAGTTTCGGCGTGATGCTCAGCCGTGATACAGACAGACAGACAGACAGACAGACAGACAGAAAGACAGACAGACAAAAATTAAAAAAATTACATTTTCGGCTTCAGTATCGGTTATAGAATGCCCTCCAAATATAATTTTCAAAATATCTTCAATGTACAGAATTGGACCTGTTACAGTTTTATTATAAGTATAGATAGGCTTAACGCTAGCACTTTTGAATGGTAATTTTTTTTTAAAGCTATCACCGGATCACAACGCGGCCTCAACTGAGAAGATCCGGCAAGAAACTCAGCGGGCTTGTCACTTTTTTCACTTTTTTTTAAACATTGTTTTGTTACAAATGAATCGACATTAGCGATATTGTGTCTTGCCGTTCGAAACATAAAGCAAGGGAGAAAAGAAGAAAACAATAAATTACGACAAAAATTACAACAAACTAAAAGGCCAAAGGGATAGTAGTCGGACCAGTTAGGTGGGGGTGCGTTGTGAACCGGTGGTAAACTCAGCCCTCTCTTAAGCGACAGCCCAAGCCGAGGCCGTGCCTCCCTGAGGTGCCCTTGAGCTCGTCGCTACTTCTGCCGTAAAGGCTAGAGCGCTTCAAGCGCTCGCCTCCTATTGTCCGGTGAAGCTGTAAGGAAAAAGTACCAGTTAGGTATGTCTTTACATCTTGCATCATCGTCCTTAAAAATGTAACTTAGGCTAACATATCCTTGCGATACAGGCCTTTGTTTATGTTCCACTGTTGGGCACGGCCCGCCCCTCAAGATGAAGGGGCTTAGGCCATAGTCCGCCACGCCGGCCAAGTGCGGGTTGGCGGACTTCACACGTCATTCGAAACCTAGTTAGGCTTTCTCAGTCATGCAAGTTTCCTCACGATGTTTTCCTTCACAGAAAGCTAGTAACAATCGCACAAAGACGATTCGCACATGATTATATAAATAAATTAGAGGTGCGAGCCGGGGTTCTCACCTGCGCACCTTGTTTCCCATGATATGGTATCTTAGAAGAAATAGAAAAAGCTACCAGTAGCACCCTCATGTGGCGTGATTTGCAACTTTCCTCTTTTCGGAATGAAACTATAGTAGATCAGTATTTTGCAATTGCTGTCATAAGACTTACAGCGGTATCGGTAAATAGGTTGGGATCAAATTAATATGAATCAAATTAAATCGGATACTACAAAGTTTTAGCTATTTTTTTATTAAAAATAAATGCCCGAGGCTATTTATAGTTTCAAATCACACCGCGGGAGGCGCTGGTGTTAGGGGGCAAGTTTTGACGTGGCAGTTACCTATCTATTTCTAAGTAATATACTCTTATCTATGTTGTTTCCAAGGCTAGCGCTCGCCCACTGAGCACACACTGTTACAGCTTTTATAACAAGTCTGTTAATCTATTAATATTAATTGCACGTGGGGTGACCGGCTAAGAATATTACCAATCCATCTCCTCCTGTTGGGTGTCGTAAGAGGAGAACGAAAAGACAGGCAGCAGCATCTTTTCATTGGATCACCTACCACCTATACTGCGAACCCTTACTGCCGAACCTATAAACGTCAATTATAGTTAATGATGATTAGTCATGGGATACTCATCCCAACTTACCTGTGCGGTAGTTGTGGTATAGTATACGGGTATGCGACTCCGGCTTCTCTAGCTATTACTGTCCCATCCCTTGCCCTCCTGGGCGGTAATATCCTACTTTTCCTATTTCCCACTCTAAATTGACAATCTTCCTTTTCACGACACCTATCCTTCCCTTTCCCTCCTTATTCGTGAGAACGCAATGGTCAATCATCCAAAATAGCGGTGATGTGGTTCGCCACCCATCACGTCTCGTTTCTCACGGAGCCGAAAAGCGGCCCTTGGGCTCTGCCTACCCCTACGGGAAAAGGCGTGATTTTATGTATATTAATAATAATATTATCCTGGGACAATTCACACACGGTCATCTGATCCCAAACTAGGCAGAACCTGTACTATGGAAACCAGACAACTGATACTATCATTATCAGCCGGAAGACGTCCACTGCTGAACATAGGCCTTAGAACGCCACAATAAACGACAATTGGCTATTTGCATCCACCGGTTACCTGCGACGCGCACAATGTCGTCTGTCCACCTAGTGGGAGGCCTGCCTACGCTGCGTCTTCTGGTTCGTGGTCGCCACTCGAGAACCTTTCTTCCCCAACGGTTATCGGTTCTTCGAGCGATGTGGCCTGCCCATTGCCACTTCAACTTGCAGATTCTGAGAGCTATGTCGGTGACCTTGGTTCTTCGGCGAATCTCCACATTTCGGATTCTGTCGCGCAAAGAAACTCCGAGCATAGCTCTCTCCATAGCTCGTTGTGTGACTCTGAACTTCTCTAAAAGGCCAGCCGTTAGAGACCACGTCTCAGTACCATATGTCATCACTGGCAACACACACTGGTTAAAAACCTTCGTCTTCAGGCACTGCGGTATTTCGGACGATAAGATATCGCGTAGTTTCCCGAACGCTGCCCATCCGAGTTGGATTCTTCGGGTGACCTCTTTGTCGAAGTTGGACCGACCTAACTGGATAGTTTGTCCTAGGTATACGTAGTGGTCAACAACTTCGAGTGTATCGTTCCCAACAACTACCAGTACGGGTGCAACATGGACATTAGACATGATCTTCGTCTTGTCCATGTTCATTTTAAGACCCACCTGTTGGGAAACGCTACTGAGGTCGCTGAGCATCGTATTGAGGTCCTCCAGCGACTCTGCCATAATGACTATATCATCGGCAAAACGAAGGTGAGTGATGTATTCGCCATTGATGTTGATGCCGAATCCGTACCAGTCCAAGAGCTTGAAAACGTCCTCCAATGCATTTGAGAACAGTTTCGGAGAAATAACGTCTCCCTGTCTCACACCTCGCTGCAATTTGATTGGTTTCGTGCTCTCGTCCTGTAGTCGGATCGACATGGTGGCGTTGCTGTACAAACACTTCAACACTTCGATGTACCTATAGTCAATGTGGCACCGCTGGAGGGACTGCAGTACTGCCCAGGTCTCGATTGAATCGAATGCTTTTTCGTAGTCCACAAACGCTAGACATAATGGCCGATTATACTCCTCGGTCTTCTGTGTAATCTGGCGGAGCGTATGTATGTGGTCTACGGTGCTAAAGCCTTTTCGGAACCCGGCTTGTTCGGGAGGCTGGAAGTCATCAAACCTGCGTTCGAGACGGTTCGTAATGACTCTCGAAAACAGCTTGTATACATGGAGGAGTGAGATGGGTCTATAATTCTTCAGTAAAGTGTTATCACCTTTTTTGAAGAAAAGAACCACCACACTCCTGTGCCATGCTTCTGGCGTAGTACCCTCGAGTAAGACGGAATTAAATAACTTCTGGAGGACTAAAAGTACCGGTTTTCCACCCGCTTTCAGAAGTTCTGTTGTGATTCCGTCTTCACCCGGCGCCTTGTTGTTCTTAAGCTGTTTGAGAGCCATTCTAATCTCGTACAGGCTGATGTCTGGGCTGATGTCTTCAGTGTAATGTCGGGTTAGTTTGGCTCTGGTGTCCTGAGCTGTTCTGGCAATGGGATCCCGTGTTGAGGTGTGTGTCCGTAAAATCTCTCAAGCTCTCTCAATATCTCCGGTTTCGATGAGATGACACTGCCGTCATCGATCTTCAGCTTTGTCATTTGGCTACGCCCAATAGACGAATTCTTTGCGAACACTTTAGAGCCTTGGTTCCGCTCAATTGCGTCCTTAATACATGCTGTATTATAGGAACGCAAGTCGTGTCGCACGGATTTCGAGATTCGTCTATTGAGTTTGGCATAACCCGACATATCAGCTGAAGATTGCAGTCTCATCTCAGTCCGGTTTTCCATTAGCTTAATGGTTGTATTGGAGAGCTTTTGAGGCTTTGTACGGCGTGGGGTCTTAAAGAACTTGGACCCCACTGCGTGGACAGTTTGCACCAACCCATTGTTTATCTCGTCCGCAGTTTCGCATTCGGCGAGGCACTGGAAGCGATTATGCAGTTCGAGTTGAAAGTCTTCGGGGTTTCGGATTTGGGCGGTTCCCGGACGGAGCGTGGACTTCATCAGACGGGACCTCTCAAGCTTGACGTTGATATTCAATGTGCCTCTAACAATGCGGTGATCGCTACCGGTTTTCACCCTGCCGATCACGGAGACATCATCGAATATATGCTTCTTGGTCGTCATGATGAAGTCAATCTCATTTTTGGTTGAACCATCGGGGCTTATCCACGTCCACTTCCTGGATGGTCGCTTCTTGAAGAAGGAGTTCATCGCAAAGAGTCCCTCCTTCTCCATGAAGATACTAATACATATATAATTTTTTTTTGTAAATACATCCTTAAATAGATAAAACACCCAGACACTTGGTGGGAATCGAACCCACGACCTGTTGGGTAGCAGATAGGGTCACTAACCACTAGTCCAACGGGCCCGTCAAATATGTGTCGTCGTGTAGGATGTATGTATGATTAATCCATTTTTTGAAAACGGATTATTTCGACACTCGAAGCCAATTAATATCTACTTAATACGCAGATAGTGTGTAAAGATATCAATTATTTCTTATTCAATAATCGAAAACAATCCTAAACGGATCCGACAGTCAAAATATTTAGATTTTAAAAAGTTACTTAATTAGAATTAAAGTTAATTGGCGTTTGTTAATGCGGCAGTTAGACTTCTGCCCAGTGTGGGATTATGGCAAGCTTTCCCTTCTAAGGGGTAGGTCTTTGAACAGAAGTGGACGTTTTACGGCCGATGATGATGATTATTAATGATAAAAACTTACTTACTGGCGGCCTTATAAACGTTTTATAGACATTTTTCTTTAATTATTGGGAGACATCACTCCACCCGGATATCAATTTCAGGACCACGCCGCCGCCTTACTTGGTATTGAACTGATGTAGAGAAAAGGTTTAAAGGTGACAGAATACCTTAATTCCTTATCAGTCACTGTCCAAATCTCAGGTGTTCATTTAAAAGGGACGAAATAACTTTTTCCAACAAAACGCATTCTTTAACGATTCATCACGGATGTTCGTAAATTCTTGTTAACTTGTACTGATTTTAACCGCGGCTCTGTCCGGACTGAGACCAATTTAATAACGAATAGCTCAATGTGATATAAATATCAGTAATGTGTTCACTAGGTGCCATGTTCCTTGTGTTAGGAACAGTTCAGGTAGCGCATTGTCGGATATTCTACCGCCAAGCAGCAGTGCGTAAAAATGCTTGTTTGCCACCTTGGTAAGTATATAAAAAAAAGTATAAATCAAATACATAAACCAAACTGAGGTTTAAGTCCCTTGAGCCCACATAAAATACTGAAGCGTAATTTAGGCAAGGGTAACCTTGCAATGAAACATAGCAATTGTTTGGCGATTCAATATGCGACACTGTGGTGGCAGCTATCTAGACAGTTTCTAGCACATGTACTCTATCACCTAGTATAAAGCTTTTTGAAAGCATGTAGGTTCATCAAAACATCGCGACTGCTTCAACAAATTCTAGAACATTCATTTGACGCCTACTCAGTCCTAACAAGAATGCTCTCTGTAAGGTATAGTCTTGCTCTAGGTGACTCAGATGTCAAATTTTCGATGTACAAAAAGACATAACACCTCATAAGTAAAGACGGTAAGGGAAAATGAAAAGTTTTATACCTTTAAAACAAATTTCTCACCCAATTTCCTTGTTTGCATAGAAAACGTTTAAAATAATATTGTTGTTAAACTTGCTACAATTTTCCTCTTTTTACGTAGGAATTCATAAATCATTGTCAACGGTGATCTTAAACAAAAGTATTAACTGACCTTCTCAAGATCAAAACAAGATCTAAGCTTTATTAATCCTAATGTTGTTAATGAGTAATAAAGATATTACAGCAGCAGCCGCAAACGTCCACTGCTGAACAAAGGCCTACCCTCTTAGAAGGGAGGGTTTCCCATAAACCCCACGCTTGGCAGGCATTTCAGTGGTCGAAGTATAGGTAAGTAATCCAATAGAATGATGCTGCTGCCCGTCTTCTTGTTTTCCCTTAGTCGCCTCTTACGGACACCCAACGGGAGGAGATGAGAAAAATATTAATAATGTATGATATCTTTGTGGCGTTCCAATGGGGAGGCCTATGTAGGCGTCTTCCAGCTGGTGATGTGAATGAGAGACTAAGCGTATCTTCTTCATTCTCATTCCATCAATTTTATGGTTCCTATCGTATACATTGTGAATCGCCCGCTGAAAACTACCATTCAATGCGCTCCTAATATCATCAGACCATCTCAGCTCTGGGTCCAAATTCTCTATGAACATTTTCAGATTCCAGGTTCATATCTTATCCACGAAATTGGCTTAACACGTTGTTCATAAATTCCTATAATGATTTCTGATACTTACGCGAATATTACACATTGAAATGAAACTAATTTTACGGATTATATCGCGGTTTATTTTTGATTTTAATTTCCCGACGTTTCGAATACTTTACAGCATTCATGGTCACGGGTGGACTGAGGTGGTAGCTGTCCATATGTCATAGTTGTCTTAGGGTACCCTCAGGTCTTCTAATTATTATTGTTAGTCCGATCTACGCAGAAAGAGCTTACAGTATCTTGAGGTCTTGCAGTGGAATGCTTGTCTTTGGATTTGTCTATGTTTATCACGGGATCCCAAGCTGGTGGTAGCACCCAGCCATCTTCTCTATTGAAATTTGGATGTTTTTTAATTTCAATAGCCTCACGAATCATCCTTGGTAGGTAGCGCTGTTCTTTTGCGAGGATTTGTGGTTTGTCAAATCTAATATAATGACGGGTGCGATCCTGAACATGTTCACAGACTGCAGACTTCGTATAGCGTCGATGTCGTAAAATTAGTTTCATTTCAATGTCATAAATTCCTATCAAAGTGACTTTATTTTAAGTCCAAAGAAACCGAGGGTCTTTTCTTAGCCAATTGGGAAGGTTAGTGATGCACACCACTTCCATTCCAAGTCCCATCACCGTTTACCATAAGCTCTAAATAATTTCACTATGTCATGAACGTTTCTACAATACATAAGTACCACCGCAGCGTCAGTATTTTGCCGTTAAACAGAAATGTGATAACATTGCTGTGTTCGGGTTTGAAGGGCATCAAATTACCAAACACAAGAGACCTCGAGAGCGGCAGTGCATGCATGCAGTGCGTGCATGATAAAGGTAGCATGCCAGTCGGCCGGTGACTCAATGCTATTCGTATTTAACCGCTGTATTACCGAGGGCTTCTTCTATGGCGACGCGACTACGGAAAATATCCGTGCTTTCAAGCGTTTCTGCCATACCTATTATTGGAAATAAGTTTAATAGTAGAAATCTAAATATAGGTCCCTTCAAATCTAGTAACTTCCGTGGTGCCTTACAGGTGTACTAACTCTGGGTGGTGCACCTGTAAGAATCGTTCGTTGTGAGGTTATATCGACCTGTGTAATGTTTACTTGTCTCCCGCTTTCCAAAGGAATTGGAAAAGTGTTATATATATTTCTCTAACTCCACCTATTTACTTTTTTAATTCAATTTGTTGCGGTTTCCAAGACAATTTAGCGTTTCCCCGAGACACACAATGAAATAGCCAAACGTATACTACCCTAAAGCCCCATAACGCCATTATAAAAGAAAATGAAGATCAGAAATGAAAATATCAAACATATACAATTGTTATTGAAATTAGACCCGGGGGCGACCTTTTTCGGGTAACAAAGGAAAGCTTATTATAATCGACATACAAGCTGAATACCTATTCTAATGGTTTCATGTTTATTTTTACTGCTTTTAAGCTTACTTGATTGCAGTCCCACCTGAAGGAAAGCGGCGACGCAATCGAGGATGGTAAAGCACACTAGCTTATTAAAAACCTATTCACTCTAGTCTTGAAGACACCCACATTGTAATCGGGCAGGAAAACCGACGCAGGCAAACTGTTCCAGTCCTTAGCTGTCCTTATTATTATGTTCTTATTGTTTTTATTTTTGAAGTAGCTACTGGCACCGATTGTAATAATAATATCTTGGGACAATCCACACACGGTCATCCAATCCCAAACTAGGCAGAGCCTGTACTATGGAAACCAGACAACTGATACTAACACTTATTTACATTTTTTTTTTGTAAATACTTATTTAAATAGATAAATAACACCCAGACACTTACCGGGAATCGAACCCACGACCCATCGGGTAGCAGCCAGGGTGTCTAACCACTAGACCAACGGGCCCGTCATTAGTATCATCTACGGTAGGACAAGTTGGTTATTTGTGCAAGGAACCGTCCAGGTAGGTACCACCGCAGTGTCAGATATTCTGCCGCCAAGCAGCAGTGTGTAAACATTGCTGTGTTCCGGCGTGAAGGGCACTGTAGCTGTTGAAATTAACGGACACAAGAGACTTAACAACTATTGTCTCGGGTGACGAGAGCGGCAGTACTGCAGCTGTCTCTAGGCCGGCGTGCTGCTTACCATCAGGCGAACGACTTGCATCTCTTCATCACTATATTGAATTTAAAAAAAGGGGCCAAATGTAGGCAGCTATGGTTATTTTATTTATGATATTTCTTATTTTAAAGGCCTTTAAAGGAGTTTGCCCAGTACCCCGGGTCAAACCATGACCGAGCTATGAAGGAATTAGCCACAAAGCCGAGAATGTTGTAAAAATAAAAATACGTTTTATTTAGAAAAAAACATCATCTATTTACAAAACCATTCCTTCCAATCACAGTAGAGTATTTACAAAATTAATAACAATTAATACTAAACTAACTTATGAAATATAGTTAATTAAATATAACTAATTAAATAAGCTGCACCATCATATTTCCATATGACGTCGCGGCTCAATCCGTTAAAAATACAATAGGATTTTTTTAATATTTTTAGTTTTTATATTTAATTATTGGCAACTCTATTTAAAATGTTAAGTGTACGTATTAAAAATATCACTGTATTTTTTAATTATTATTATTTTACTGTTATTTATGTCTGCAATTATGTAAAAATGTGATTAACCATAGCAAATTACAATTTATCAACTAAATTATTAAACATAGTAACTGTCATTTATGGCGCCAAAAAGCCGAAGAAAAATAGTAAGTATGCCACCTTGTTATAGTTTTTTTTTAATTTTAAAATAGTCTTAGGATGTAGCATTCATTTTAAATTTTTTGCGAGGTTGATTATTCTTACCAAAGTTAAACCCAAATATTTTGATTTAGATACACCGTTAGTCTTTTGAGTTATGTACCGATGATTTTATATCAATTTATGTGAAGTGCATAATCCAAAAAACTACTGTAGGTACGTACTTTTTTGACACAAATTATTTAAAATAAGCTACCATAGCGAATAATAATTCAAATTATTATTATTGTCTGTTTAAAGAAATCACCAATTAAAATATTGCGGTCCCATTTTTCCTGTCAAGATAATCTAGATAGTGTAATTTCATCCTATTCTCACACATATAAAAAGAAAGATAAATACTATGTATTCTGAACTCTATTTTGCCCCGTTATAATGCTGAGTGCAGACTTGTGTAACATGCAATATTATTATTATTATTAAAAACAACCGGAAAAGGTTAAAAATACAACGAATCATTTAAGTCACAAGATTTTAACACGTATACCTTCGACATTAAGACCTATAATTCCCGTGCACTATAAATTACGGTAAACTTGTTGGAGTCACTGGTATTCCATAGGCATAACTACATAACAAAGAACGAAGACTCTTTGTCTGCTTATCTATGGATTTAATTAGTATCTTACTTTATTATATTAGTTGTTCATAATATTACATACGTTTATACATTTCTAAGAATGTCAGTTAGTGTTCGTATTATAATATGATGATACGGGCTATACTGCAGTGCCATATTGCATATCACACAAATCACATTGTAAAAACCCGTAAAGCTCCCATAAATAAATACTAACATATACCTATCCCTTTCTAATATTCGCGAATTCTACCATGCGACAGAGACAGAATTATCCGTAGTACTGGGGACCGTGGTAGTATTTAGCTGCTCGCCTGTCGATGGCGATCAGGTTGGATGTCTTCGCCGGATGACCGTGGTGGTACACCCATTTCTTGCCGGAGTCCTGACCCTCCTTCTCGGAGTGACTGTGGCCGTGGCGACCATGACCATCATCTCCTGCAGCGGACTTGTGACCCTGGGAAAATAGTCATTATTAATAAATATCACGAGACAATAGATTGGATGAAGGTGAGTTTCTTCACTGAGCAGGCGATGGTCGAGAAAAGCCGAGGATCGAGCAATCGTAACGGGTGGTTTCAATTTCGACCCATTTAAATACAAAATTATAAAAAGACAATAACAACCTATCATATTTTAATAACCTGTTTAAGCATACCATACCATGCTTCTGCTGCCCTCTATCTTCTACCATACTATGACTATGCTATGAACGTAACTGGTACGGAATTGAAATTATGGAGTGGAGACTACTGCGCACACTACGTCATTGGATAGTGATGGAAGGTTATAAAGAGCGTTGTATCATCAAAATATATCGTGGCAAATTTTTTCATGGTATTTTCATGGTATGATAGATAACTCTTTATTGTAACCTTAGTGCAAATATATGCGAAAAGTAATTAAACAAAAAATGGTATGGTATGGCACGGGGTAATAGGCAGACACCTTTTCGAGTTTTTTCTCTATTTAAGAAATAAGTTGAAATATAATTTTAAAATAGAAGAATCTATTTTAAAGCTATAGAGCTGCAAACAGTGTGATTAACTTTATATTTATTACTAGTAAGGTTTAAATTACCTTGTGCACGTGCATGTGGCCTCCTTTCGAAAAGTCGCCCGATTCACCCTTGGCATGCTCCTCGTGTCCCGCTTGAAAATCGCCCTTCTTGAAATGTCCGCCCTGAAATAGGAAAACAATATTATCACCCAATTATAACTACGAGAGAGAGAGAGGGAGAAGACAAAAAGAGAGAGAACCAAAACATAATATAACGTCAGATTATACAAATCAGAATATTTATAGCCGGCAGTTTTCTTGGTGGCTAGGTCCCATGTGCACCTACGGATTCGCTGGACATTCGGGCTGTAGGCCTTAGGACGTCCATTGAGTACGGCGGCTACTCCGAGCAGGACGGCGGCGGGGTTACGACCCCCGTCCCCGTGAGCACCAGTGTCTGGTTTCCAGGGGGCTACAATGCGCCCCCCGGTGGCGGGCTCAAAGGCAAGGCGCTCTTGGTGCCGATCCCACCGGATAGCCCTGGTGTCTCCTCTCATGTGCCGATGAGACAGCCCTGCGGGTAGTGGGTAAGAATCCCACATACCCCGGTTGAGCCCCACAGGTCCCGGGGGCCTTTTGAAGGTTCCGCCGAGAAAACAAAAAATTGGTGCCATGTGCAAAGTACCACCGTGTATTATAGCAACCCCGCTCCCCTCTATGGGGAAGACCTCTGTTCAGCAGTGGTAGTCTCCCGCCTGACGATAATTTGTTTTGCATTTCCTTAATGTATTTTTTACGAAAAGAGGAACAATATTTTCACAGAGTTTATTCAATTACGTATAAACGCTAACAAACTTGTTATATGCAAGCTTAAGTTAAACAGTTAAGTAAGTAGTGAGCTTATTTATTAAGTGTAATAAAAACTAATTTGGTTAAAACCAAGTTAATGCGGTAAGAGAATATACAAAACTTTAACTAAAACTTTTCCTGTTAGTACCTAATTGTGTAGGGGTGGGTAGCTAGCTATAACTATCTTGTGTAAACTTTGGTACGCAAAATAAGTCAAGCGCGACGAGAACAGTGCGACCGGGTTCTGCAGAGGAATCGTGGTCCAAAATCTCTATAAATAAATAATAAAAAAATAACTAACCACACCCATTCAAAAAAGAAACACCGCAACGTAGCGCCAATTTCAAAGAAGATATTTTTCTTACTTATAAATTGTACGTACGTATACATTATGGATAACTTTATACCTCAGAGAAAGTACCAAAGGAGTTAGTATCGCGTCGATTCCCCGAACAAATTTTTCGTGGCACTTTTGCGGGGTGCGGGAGGTGAAGTAAACACACAAAGATACACTTTCACGCATACCCCCACTATAATAAACTCGCAACACATTCAAAAATACACGCACACAAATAAAGAATGACCTGACCATATGACCAAAAATTTGGCAGAGGGGGTTAGCGCATCATGCTCTCTCCAGTGGCCTCTAAGCTTTATACCCGTATTGTTTTGTTATTTTATAAATACTGCAATAAAGTTTACCTGGCCCTTAATAAAACATTTAAAAAATTGCCGACATTTTTTATTCAATATATCGTAACTATGATTGTATTTAAAATGTCTATACGGTGTAATATCGAATAGCTTTTATTTTTGGTCTTGCTACATCTCTTGCCGGTCGGGATGGTTTGTTGTCAACTGTTGTAGAGCCCTCTTTAGTGCTCTGGTTTAATCTTGTAAAGAAAAACAAAGCAGGATATAGCTGCCTTGCTCACGTATCTCTAGCTAACTTAATTACACCCAACACGGATGGTTTTATTTTTAGATATCATACGCCTACAGAACCCTAAGTGACTGAGATAACTATTAAGCACCCTTAATTCCCTTGCTATGCGTTAGTTACTAATTTTAGTCGTTACTTACTGTACTCTCTACCATCTTGTACATTTTACAACAAGTACTTCCATGTACAGACATGTACCTACATATCGCAGTACTATTTCATTTTACGCACACTGAGATAATTATCACTACATACATATAAGTACATACATACATTCATGAATGCTGTGTTTACTTTTAAGTGGTCACTATACTTAGTAGAATTGTGTTGTATGTTTACATATCGTTAGTAAACCTTTAAATAAATAAATTAGTAGGACGCCCACCGGGAACGGTTTTAGTAGAAAAAATCCTGATAATGATGATGTCCCCCTGGCCGATACGATCAAAGTGGCCACTCTTTGGCGCTGTCCTTTTGCCATCGCTCGCGCGATGATACGATGCGATTTCATCGTGCGATTAAACCGCATTCGGTCGCATCGCATGATCGCACGACCTTCAATAGGACATTCATTTGTTTCCAGTATGATTGAACGCACGGTCGCACGATCATTTTCGTCGGACGCATCGCATCATCGCGCGAAGAAGCTTTCTACGCGGGAGATATTATAGTGCACAAGTGCTTGCGTAGACACACATGCACTCTCTCTTTCTTTTCTTTATGCGGTTAATGTTTTCAGGATGCTGTTGGGACTGCCTCGTTTCTGTAGCGCTTCCGGAATGTTTGCGGCCGCTGCTACTGATTGTTTTGCGGCAATCAGGCGCAAACGTGCTGCGTCGCTGCTGCAGAGGGTGTGGGCTAGTTCCAACAGCCTCCTGAAGGTCATTGCAGATAAGTTCGACTGTCCCATAATGCACCATTTAAGTAGCTTACATCGTTTTAGAAAATAGTTTTAGAATAGGTATAGTTTAAGTTTTGTATCTAATTTGTGTTTTACTATGGACAAAATGTCTGAAATAAAATGTTTATTATTATTATTATTTACTGTCAGAATCCGATGAGACGGAAAACCGACATGACCGGCGAGAGATTAGACGCAGGGCCGACTTTTTACATGCGACGCATGTATCATTTTACATTCCGGATAATCAGGTGATCAGCCTGCAGATTCCTAGCCAATAAGGAGTAACTACACAAACTTGTTTCTTCCCGCGGGATTTAAACCCGCGACCTCCGGTTTGCAAAGCAAGTGGTTTGCGCCACAAACGATCGGGAACGTTTTATAGGTAGGTGTGTCCCAACACACAGACAACAAGTCCAGGAAAACGTTCGGGTACTACAATCAAAGATATGCCTCAGCGTTCTTCTGTAATTCTAATATTTTAAGCACCTATTTTTTTACATTTAAATTTATTACATCATCTAAAAACTGACAAAAAGCATAAGAACAATGCAAATGTAAGCAAATCTTGTTAAAATTACATTTTACTTAAACAATAGTAGCGATTTTGTCACACTTTAACCGTATTACTTTTTGCTGACATTATTTCTATACCGATCCTTCAATTACACGTTCATTAAGTGTAAAATGAATTCTTTAAATGCAAATTAAATTTTCCCAATATACAGTCAAGGTTGCTTTTCATCATAGATATTCGATATCGTTACGAAATATGATCGCCTGGCTGAGACGTTTACCTAAAGAAATCAGTTATCTGACGAACCATAGACTAATAACGGTTAATAGAGTGGATACACTGTCCTATTAACTTAGACTCTGAACTTAAACATCGGTAGACAATTCTGCCTGACACGGAAACTGAGCCCGGGCCTTCACAAAAACGGTCTTTTTTGCTTTCTAATGGATGACTCTAATGTTTTTATTTTTATACCACCATACTGGCAAAAAACCATGCAGCCCACCTGATGATAAACAGTCACCGTAGACTATGGACGCTAGCACCACCAGAAGAATCACTAGCCCGTTGCTTGGCGAATGAATTGTATGTAATATAAAGAGTATCATACAAGCGATGACGGGAACGCTATAAGTCAGTTACATCGTTCGATATGCGGCTTCATCGCGATTCATAGCATGGTGTGAACTTGAATCGCCTGATCCAAGAATGGGATCGCCCAACCTCGTAATACATAACAACCCCCGAATTGTTCAACGGTCGGTGTAAACCATGCACTAAACTGATGTGACACATTATTTAGGGTCGCCGCACACGGGCCACCAGCCACAACCACAAAAAGCCGCCACAAAACGCCGACACAAGCCACTCGTGCAACTCCCTACCCCTCTCTCCCTTCATTTCACAAACCTTCTTCGTCGGAGTCCATTAAGATATTGCAAGCACGCGTTAAAAAAAGTAGCGGCCACCGACCGCAAGTGTCCAACAAGGACCACAAGTGGCAGCCGCGCGCGTTAGCTTCTTTTGTAGCCGCTTCTAGCTTCAAATGGTGGCGATTGTGGATGTGGCTAGTAGCCCGTGTGCGGCGACCCTTATTAAGTTTTCTGAGTCCCGTAAGAATGAAAGCAACGTTCACATATTGCTTCTTGGCGGCATAATATCAGATACCGCCGTGGGCTTATTAAACTACTTAACGTTTTGATGGTTATAGGTGAATGTAGGTAGATAAATTTGCTGTAGATTTCTTACCTCTGAGTGTCCGTGCTCCTCACCGTACCCGCCATGTTTCTCCTCTTCCCCGGAGTCGCCTTCTTCTTCGAAGAACTCAATCTTCTTCTCGTACTCTTCTTTTTTGTGGATGTCGTGGCTGCCTTTTGTGCTGTGTCCCTTCGAATGTTTGCCGGATTCCTCATACTAAAACATAGGTTAACCATGGGGTTAGAGCATAAATCACAATGGCGGCCCGCGATTCGTAACCGCTGACTTTGTATGAACCTGGACACAGAATACTGAGAGTACAGAAGGCAAGCTCATGTATGTATCTCGCTTTTCCTACCTACGCTCTGCGGTCGCGCTTAGGGTTGTCAACTCTGGTTTATGCGAAAAAACTATCGTGTTAGTGGCACTCCTATCTAGTTTATTGATTGAATTTTGAGAATAAAACAGGAAGAACGGAAGACGAGTGTTGAAGCGGATGGCATTCGCACTAAACCGAGATATCGTGTCAGTGAGCGCTGTCTATTTGTGCGTTGCTCGAGCGCCCGTTGTATGTAGCTTGCCTTCTGTACTCTCACTATTTTGTGACCTGGAGCTGTAGCTAAGATGTCATTCTACAATACGAATAGCTAGAGAATAGAAAGCAAATGTATGGGAATGCCAAATCTCTTCCTTCTCTATGTGACGTGAAGAGATGTATCGTGAATGATAACTTGGGTAAGGGGGCTGAACAGAACAATGAAAACAATGGGCATGAACACAGGGTAAAAAAAAATTCTAGTTATTTTGTCAGTTAGGGTATCGAAAAATATTGGACACGTATTTTTTTAGGGTTCCATACCTAAAAGGTAAAAAAGGAACCCTTATGGTCTGACTTCGTCGTCTGTCTGTCTGTTACACACCTATATATTTCAGGAACCACTGAGGCTATCGATTTGAAACTTGAAATAGTTTTAGATCTTAGTTACTCAACCCCATCGCAAATGAAAAAAATATATCGACTATATCATATGAAAGGGCTTCATTTGCACATCTTATAACAGATTTTTATTTTGGTTTACGTCACGTAGTTTTTGGCTGATAATTAAAAATGTCTAAAAAATACCGGCCCCCCTCCCTTTATCTCCGAAGTTTCATCATCAGCCGGAAGACGTCCACTGCTGAACATAGGCCTCCCCCTTAGAACGCCACAATGAACGACAATTGGCTATTTGCATCCACCGGTTACCTGCGACGCGCACAATGTCGTCTGTCCACCTAGTGGGAGGCCTGCCTACGCTGCGTCTTCCGGTTCGTGGTCGTGGTCCGAAGTTTGTGGAGGGAAAAATCTGAATTAATTATGAGTAATACATGTCTATCTAAATTTTTATTAGGAAAAATAAAATGATCTTTCTAAATAGTATAGTTTTTATTAATCCTAAAAAAGTTAGTTTTGCGGTTTGTTTTTTTTTGCTATCTGAGGTGCTATATGAACAGTAAAATTACTTGAATACATCCAAACATGGTATGGAACCCTCGGTGCGCAAGTCCGACTCGCACTAGACCGGTAATTGTTGTCAAATATTAAGAAAAAGAAATTTGAATATTATAGAATAAACTAAACTTGTCAAAATCTCCATTGTGAATGGCGAAAATAAAATGAACAATATATAATATTTTAACTTATTCTTTTTATTTTTGCCCTATAACCAACAGGTTATGGACCCAGGATTGCTATAAATTAATAATTTGCTTATATTTTTAGGTTTCACGCTCAACAAAGAAAATCTGTTAAGCGACGATCCACGGGGGCACCATTTCGTTGGAGATTGGATTTTTCGAGAAATCTTCGTGTGCCATGGCGTCGGCGGACGCGAGCACCTGTCGGCTCCCGGTAGAACGGCTGCGCGGGATCCGGGATTATAATTCATGGAAATTTGCACTCAAAATGATGTTAATCCACGAAGATTTGTACAGCCATGTTGAAAAGGAAGGTAAGCCGGGAGATAAGGGCGACATGAAGGCGCTTGCAAAAATTTGCCTGGCGGTCCATCCATCGGTATATACTCACGTTCGAAATGCTAAAACGGCGTATGAGGCATGGAATAACCTAAGCGCTGCTTTCGAGGACAAAGGGTTGTGCCGACGATTGAGCCTTCTTAGGAGCTTGTTTGCAATAAAGCTGAGTGATGAATGTATGAATATGGACGTATATTTATCAAAAATCACAGAAATCGCACAACAACTCAGCGACATAGGCGCTGGTCTTGATGATGACTTTGTTGCGGTTCTCATGTTAAATGGATTGCCATCAGAATTTGGTCCCTTAATCATGACACTGGAGAACAACAATACACGTCTGTCAAGTGAGTTGGTGAGAAGCAAATTGCTACAAGAAAGTAAACGGCGAAATGAAAAATCAGAGACAGTCACAGCACTGGTGGCTACGAAAAAAGTATTCAAATGCTTTAGATGCAAAAAAGCTGGTCACATGGTGAGAAACTGCCCAGAGATGAAGAAAAAGTCACAGAGACCGCAGGTCAAGAAAGAAGAGGCCATCCTGACGGCGCTTTCAGTTGAGATGGACAGTGACTCCTGGTTCATTGACTCTGCGGCTAGTAATCATATGTCGAACAATAGGAATGCTTTTATTGATTTTGTTCAAATCAAGCCAATAACGGTGAGCGTGGCAAACGGTGAGAGACTGTCAGCAGTAGGACAAGGTAACATACGGTTGGAGTTACAAGGCTGTGTAAAGACTGTAAGTGGGGTTTATTTTGTACCAAACCTTAAAGCGAATTTACTTTCAGTTAGTGCAATGACTAGGAAAGGCTTTAAAGTTAAGTTTGATGCAAAATGTTGTAAAGTATTCAATGGCAATGTAGTGATAGCTACCGGGAGCATTGTAAATAATGTGTACCAACTTAACACATTAAATTCTTTTACATGTAATGCTTTGTCATCGTCTGATAGTGTCGTGCTTCCCTTGTCCGTATCCTCAAAGGGAGAGACGTCACAGGAGACAACAGAAATTCCAAGTACATCCAAGGTAGGACCGAAGGAGTCAGCTTTGAATGTCACGGCTGGAGGAAATGTTTCACAAGAAACATGGCATCGGAGGCTTGCTCATCTTAACTCCAGGAGCATGTATGTTTTGAAACAAGGTATGGTCACAGGTATTAATTATGATAATTCTGATTTTAAGACGTGTGTACCTTGCGCTGAAGGAAAGCTGTCTAGGCTTCCATTTCCCAAAAAGTCCCAAAGTAGGTCCAATGAAGTCTTAGGATTGATACACAGTGATTTGTGCGGGCCTATGTCAAAGAGTTCTTTAGGAGGAAGGAAATATTATATTACGTTTATTGACGACTGTACACGAAAGACTTTTGTTTATTTTCTAAGAGCGAAAAGTGAAGTATTTGAAAAATTTAAAATATTTAAGTCTCTAGTAGAAAATCAAACAGGGAAAAAGATAAAAATTCTTCGTAGTGACAATGGTCGTGAATATGTAAATAATCAGTTTCAGGCCTTCCTGAGCCAGCACGGCATTATTCACCAAACTACAATCGCACATTCACCTTCTCAGAATGGAACCAGCGAGAGGGCGAACAGGACGATAATGGAGAAGGCAAGATGCATGCTGCAGGACGCTGGTCTGAACAAGCAGTTTTGGGCGGAGGCAGTCCAAACTGCTGTTTACATAAAGAATAGAACTCCAACGAAGGCTGTCATGGGAAGTACTCCAGAGGAGAAATGGAGTGGGAAAAAGGTAGATATAAGTCATTTAAGAATATTTGGTTGTGTGGCATATGCACTTCAATTTCAAAGAAAGAAATTGGATGCTAAAAGTAAGCCCTACATATTTGTAGGCTACTGTGAAGAGAGCAAGGGCTATAGGCTTATAGACCCAAAGCAGCCCACAACATGCATAAAGGCGAGAGATGTGGTTTTCTTTGAAAACAAATTCATTTCAGATAGTTCATTGAGTTGTAATAATATGTCATATGATGATAATCAATGTTTATTTGAGATGGTCCCAAGTACTGTCACAAATAACAGTACTGACACTGTGTCTCAACAATCTGTGTCCACGTCAGTGCCATTAGATAATGGGGAGCTTGCAGCTGCTCAGCCTGATGCAGAAAATAAATCTGATGACATATTAAATCAGTCATTGATACCACCAATTGCAAATCAGAGTGATAAACGGAGCAGAAGGCAAGAAATATATTTATCTAATGACACTGTACAGAGCTCAACCTCTTTTAGTTCAGATGATCGCTCGGATGTAACTTATGTTCCAGGAGAGTCCACCCTGCAATTGGATGACTCAAGTGCTCCTGAGTTCACAAGTGCGAATGAAGATAGCGAGTCCGGCTTCATGTTGTTTGTATCTCGCTGTGAAGGAGATGAACCATTGACGGTGCAGCAGGCATTGAATGGTACAGATAGTAAACACTGGCGTAAAGCTATGCAAGATGAGTATGATTCATTTATTAAAAACAAATGCTGGACCCTAACTGACTTAAATCAAGGTAAAAAGGCTGTTAAATGCAAGTGGATTTTCAAAAAGAAGAGAGGTCTTAGTGGAGAATTGTTGAAGTATAAAGCTCGTCTGGTCGCAAAAGGTTTCACTCAGAAATTCGGGATTGATTATCAAGAAACTTTTGCACCTGTGGTTCGATATTCTACGTTAAGGATGCTGTTCGCTATTTCTGCTGAATATAATTTAGAAATTGATCAGTTAGATGTGAAAACAGCGTTTTTGAATGGTAATCTAAGTGATGAAGTATTTATGGAACAACCAGAAGGTTTTATCATAAAGGGACAGGAGAATAAGGTCTACAAACTGAATAAATCTGTCTATGGACTAAAACAGGCAGCAAAATGCTGGTATGACAAAGTGAACGAGGTTCTCACAGGAAAAATGCATTTTGAAAAGTCGTCTGTAGAGCCATGTGTTTATTTCAGGCGGCAGCGTGATAGGCTGGCTATATTGGCAATTTATGTCGATGATATACTTTTATTCACGTCTTCGGTTCATGAAAAGAAGGAAATTAAGGACCAGTTACGAAAAGAATTCGATATTAAAGACTTAGGTCTCGTAAATGAATTTCTTGGTATGAGAATCAGTAAAGAAGATGGGAAAGTAACTATTAATCAGCGTGATTACATAAATAGTGTTCTAAGTAGATTCAAGATGGAGAACTGTAAGCCAGTATGTACACCTATGGAAGTAGGTCTGAAACTTACAAGATCCGCAAAGAAATCAGAAAACTGTGAGTACAGAAATCTGATTGGCTGCCTCATGCACATAGCTGTTTGTACGCGGCCTGATATTGCGCACGCTGTGAGTTTCTTGAGCCAGTTTAATGAATATTATTCTGAAGAGCACTGGATCGCTGCTAAGCGCGTGCTCAGGTATTTAAAAGGCACCATTAATTTAGGTTTAATTTATGAAAAATCCGGTCTTGATGTTCATGGATATGTAGATGCTGATTGGGCAAGCTGTGAAGTAGACAGGAGATCGTATACGGGGTACATATTTAAAATTGGTAGCTCTGTGGTCTCCTGGGAGAGTCGAAAACAGAGAACAGTCGCTGTCTCTAGCACGGAAGCAGAGTACATGGGGCTTTCCGACGCTTGCAAAGAAGCATTGTTTATACGTAGTTTTCTTAAGGAATGTTTGCATTTAGATTATGTAACTACGTTGTTCAATGACAATCAGTCAGCACAAAAACTCTCTTTGAACTCGTCGTTTCATGCACGAACCAAACATATTGATGTTAGGCATCATTTTATCAGAGAAATTATTAATAAGAATTTGATAAAAGTAGTGTACCTTTCCACTGATAAGATGCTTGCAGACATGTTGACCAAACCATTATCAAAAGTGAAATTTGATATGTTTTTGCCACAGTTAGGTGTGAGATGTATAAAATAAAACGAATGTCTATTAGAACTATTTAGTATAATAGTTTGCCATTATTGTTTAGAAATTTACGTTATGCTGTGGTATCTGCTTGTTTATTACAAACATGTATGCTATGTATGTTACTCATAAATAGCTTAAGGGCAGGTATCTGATAATTAATGTAGTTTAGTTTAAGGGCAGGTGTTGTCAAATATTAAGAAAAAGAAATTTGAATATTATAGAATAAACTAAACTTGTCAAAATCTCCATTGTGAATGGCGAAAATAAAATGAACAATATATAATATTTTAACTTATTCTTTTTATTTTTGCCCTATAACCAACAAAGTTAACCAACAGTTTTTATTTAACAAATCTATAGATATTGACAAAGATATAGAGCGTCAAAGTTCGGGGAGCGAGGGTTCGTGCCGTCACGCCTCAGTAATAATTGTTTAAAGGCGTGACGCGGAATTTCAACGCACTATATCTGGCATATTTTGTTTATTTGACAAAAGAAAAAATACGTATCCAATATTTTTTGATAACCTAAATGATTTTTTTAGTTATCTAGCCTATTAATCTAGTTTTCTGTTCGAAATAATTATATAAATGGAGTAACTATGCCACGGGTGCCACCAAATAACTAAAGATATGAGACATAAAGTACAAATCAAAAGCAAATTATCGCACTAACAGCTCCGTAAATCAGATATTGTAATTACTTCATACCTACATTACAATGTTAACGCTAGTCGCTAGTCGTTAGCTGCCAATACAAAAGTCAAAGCTAAAATATATAGAACCACTAGCTGACCCACGCAGCTCCACCTGCGCTATTTTTACGTTAACTAAACTTTTAATAACAGACATTCGCATCGAATACATAACCTCCTTTTTTATAGTCGGTTAAAAACTGGGACCCACCTTTTAATTGCTCTCCGAAGCACGGACCCGTTTAGTTCAAATGGCGTTAAACGGTCACCCATCTATTTAATGACCTTACCTAACGTTGCTTAACCCGATCGATTACAAAACCATGATAACAACTCTCTATGAGTGTTCCCTTACTAATAGTTATTATAATTATGAAGAAAAGTTGATAAAATCGGACCAAGCGTATAACCAAGTACCCATTTTGACTTTAATCCCCTCTCCCAAAAGAACCGTGCTAGATTACGGGATCAAAAGTATCCTATGTCCTACCTCGTAGTAAGATCTCAAATCATGCCAAGTTTAATTTGAATCCATTCAGTAGTTTCGGCGTGATGCGCAGCCGTGATACAGACAGACAGACAGACAGACAGACAGACAGACAAAAATTAAAAAAATTACATTTTCGGCCTCAGTATCGGTTATAGAATGCCCTCCAAATATAATTTTCAAAATATCTTCAATGTACAGAATTGGACCTGTTACAGTTTTATTATAAGTATAGATATAGATAGATAGATTAGTACTTAAGTGATTTGGTTGTTACTCTCGCGCATGCAGGTATTTAATTTAAATAATTTTAAGTTTTGCTTCTTATTATGTTCTCATGTAAGTGAATTTTGTAATTCTTTATGAGAATAAAGTTTCTTAAACCTTATATAGGCCCCACAGAGGCACTTACACAAAAATATTTTTTTACAAACTCCCACCGGATCGTAACGCGGCCGCCACTGAGAAGATCCGGCAAGAAACTCAGCGGGCTTGTCTTTTGTTGTCATATTTTTTAAACATTTTTATAAACAATGTTACAAATTATATTTAAGATACCTTTTATTATTTATACAATGAACCCCTAAAAAAACTAATTGGTAATCCCTGAATTTGAAATTAATTGTTAAGCCAAGTGTACCAGCAAGCACGAGCACTGATGGGCAAGTAGTAATTAATCGCTGAGTAAATATTCATTTAGTTGCTTTGACAACATTTCTCGCCACGCGCTGCGCCCGCGCACCTACGCGAGTGATCGTCTTTTGTTCATTGTTTGTTTGTTTCTTCAAAGATTGAATACCTCAGCGCCACCCATTGACTAGTCGTAAGACGAATCCCGACAAGTATTAGTCATAATAAGTACACATAAGCTAGGTATTTGTGCATATCTTTAAAAGTTCTACTTTGATTTGCACTTATGCTTACACTATACTGCACCCGTGGGATTTTCGGGTAAGAACAGTACCCACTCATGTCCTCCTGTTGGATGTCGTAAGAGTCGACTGAGAAAATAAGAAGACAGGAAGCAACGTCTTTCTATTTGGATTACGGATCACCTACCACTAGAGTAATTCATGCAAAACGGTATTTATACTCAGGCCTTTTAGATTACCATTGCAGTACATTATCAATCTTCTAATGCATTACCTGTAAATCTTCTGATCATAAGGGAAGTAAAAGTGCACTCTATAAAGCCTTCGGCCTAGTTGGCTGATATCCTTGAAAATTGGTCTCAAATGCAGAAGATTTAATCTAAAAATCCACTCCTACTAAGCGCACTATAATTCAAAGTTCATAATAACACCTAAAGCCAAGCCGCCCAAGCCGCCTGCCAAGCGTGGGGATTATGGCAACCCCTCCCTTCTAAGGGGGAGGCCTTTGTTCAGCAGTGGACGTGTTTCGGCTGCTGATGATTATCATGTATAAATAACACCTAAGGTTCATAAAAAACTCGATTGCTACTGGAATTGGATCTAAGACTTTATAATTCTAAACCTATTATAATTCAGACAGAATTTTTCTTCATTACTATAAAAGAATACTTTTTTATCGATGACCTTTATAGAAGTGGTGGTCGTTGACATTTAATAGACACAGTGATGAGATTAGTTTAATTTCATCACATAAAAACAAGTATTCTATTAAAATAGAAAAAGTTCAAAACTGCAAATATCCCATGGGGGGAGGAATGCATGAAAGTTTCTAAACTACTACTAGAAAGTACTAGCGGGACAAAACTCAACTTTAATTTTCCTAAATCAGCAGAAATGGTGCATAAAAATTCTATAAACTTGTAGAAACTTTCTGTAGTACGCAAACTTCGTCAGAATGTTGCGCATTTGATAGTCGCAAGGGATAAAAATTACAAACAGACGGAGCAGTTGTTAACTTGATTTATGGTGAGAAACTTTGGAAAAGAGTATTTCTATTTGAAGATCTTCATTTATCTTTGGAAATAGAATAGTTTGCAGTATAACACGGGTTACTATAAATGTAACGATATTATATTTTGTTTTTCATTATGCAAGCGCCTTTCAAAAATAAAGGCAAAGCCAAATTAAAAAAAATAATTAAAGCAACTAACAAATGTTCAACATTCATATTCCCTGTCGGACTTTATATCTGGCTCTTTTCATTAGATAATAAGTAAATCTCTCCACTCAAATATGATGTTACCGTTGAAATTTATCATCCCTGGTGTAGTGAGCAGAGGTTCAAGTTTAAACGAGGTATTTGATTCTGATACACAGTCCTAATATAACCAGCGCTGGCACATCGACATTCTCCGAGAATAACAATTTTACCATACCTGTTATAATACCTTGACAGACTTTCTATCCCTTTTGCGTAGAAAAACTTTCAACAAGTACTTATATTTCATAAAATGTGGAAAAGTGGTACCTTACCTTCCCCGTTTTAGAATCAGCGTGCGGTATTTCATTGTCCACCAAACTATCATCTGTATTACAATGTTTCAACTTGCAAGAATATGGTTGATATTTTCTCGTACCTTAGCGTGTTTCTTTCCATGCTCCTCATGGTGGTGGATGCCATAGTGGCCCGCCTCGTCATGGTGGAACTCGTCGACGCCGCCGTGGTCGTCGTATTGACCCAAGTGGTTTTCTTTGTCATGGTGCCCCTTCGCTGACTTCGTTTCTTCATGTACGCCCTATAACAGAAGAATAATGTTAGAATCTCTTAGTTTCAATGTCACATTAAAATCGTTAAGTTTAGCATCGGTGAGAACGCTATTTGGATCTTTTTTATGATTCATTTCATAATTTTTATACACACAATAACATTACAGGAAAACGGAAATATAAGAAAGAATAGTACAAAGGCACAGCTTATTTCTAAAGAAATTTCTTCCAGCAGGCCTGCGAGTGGAAGGTTGGAAGAAAGAAATGGGACATATGGGTGATTATGTTAAGATTAACTTAAGAGGATGGGTTTGGTAGGTTATAACTGAACATTATTATATGAAGAACATTTTGAATTGCTCCTTACAAGTATGCGTGACTTTTTTCTTTCTTTTAATTTATGTATTGAAGGTCTGCACTACTTATATGTTTCAAGTAATTCAGTCTAACATACAGCTACCCTTCAGGCACTCTTTGCGACTTCAGGTCTTAAATTAAGATTAAGCCAGAAATATAAAAACCAGAAAAGAATAGAGAACTGGGAATCGAGCCCAAGACATCACGATCTTACGTCTGCTGGTAACAAAAAACTCTGCTAATGCAATCTTAGTAAATATATCTAAACACTCCTGTTCTCCACAACGGTAATTTATTTTTCTCATTACAGCGACAAAGCCAAATAAATTCTTTTAGAACAAAAAAGTTTTACCAAATTAAATATGATCGCGACGCCTACCAAATGCGTCTCGGATATTACACACTTTTTTATGTAGCCTTATCAAGTAATTTAATAGTTAGTGATGTTTAGCAAAAATGTTAATATTTTAGCAAAAAATAATGTTATTACATTTTTTAATTAACAATGTTAAATTTATTATATAAAAATGTTAATTATTTTATTATGCAAGAAAAGAGAAAGCAGTAACATTTGTTATTTTAAATTAATGCTGTTCCGATTTGTGTTTGAAGGAGCATACAAATATCTAAAAATATAGTGTATAAAGTTTTCCAACCAAATAGCAATTGTTGGGCGTACAGCGTACAACAAATATTTGTTGAATGTTTCTCGATTCGAAAGTATAATAAAAACTAGAGCATTATTACTTTAACTTTCAAAAACTAAGTTTTCAAATTCTATCTATTGTCATTTCCAACAGATATCTCAATACAAAAAACTAAAAAATATTTACCTAGAGTCTTTTAAATGAATTTTTTATCACTAAAACTTGTTCCGACAAAAAAATGATCTCGAGAATTTAAAGTATAACAATTCAAAAAATAAAATACCGATATCGGTTCAAAAGAGCCATTGTAATTAACTGGTTGTGTGACGAACGCGATTGTCACACCTGTGCAACTAGTTGCGATTGTTTGTTGCGTGAAAACCAGCGGGTTAATCACTGAGGAATCTCGCTAACAGTGGATCAGTAAATTGACTTATAATACCAGCCCTTGTTTATGTCCCACTGTTGGGCACGGGCCTCCCCTCAAGATGAGGGTGCTTAGGCCATAGTCCGCCACGCTGGCCAAGTGCGGGTTGGCGGACTTCACACATCATTCGAAAGCTAGTTAGGCTTTCTCAGACATGCAGGTTTCCTCATGATGTTTTCCTTTACCAAAAGCTAGTCAACAGTCGCACAAAGACGATTCGCACATTCGTTAAACAAGTCATAGATGCGAGCCGGGGTTCGAACCTACGCACCTTGTTTCCAAGGCAAGCGCTCGCCCACTGAGCTGTAACCGCATTAAAAGTATTGATTTGTTGAACTTGCTTTGGAAACCGCTACTAACGTGGTCTGCAGTCATTTATTTAACACCTGAAAACTCATTTCTTTGAGGAAAAATTGTAGTTATTATATTATTAATTTTATTCATCTTGATGAAGTAAAGTCTGTGCACTGCCGCCCGTCACCTGACTCTTTAGTTGTTAAGGTCTCATGAACGCGATACTCTCACCAGCAAATTTTTATACCTACATTTTTATACATACAAATTGTTCATTTGCTCTCGATATGTTTGCACGCGTGGTAAAAAAACAATGCTAGTGCAATATGGACCCTGTCACGCATAACACACTTGGCATAATCTTCTTTAAACGAATATTTTTAAGGCATAAAAAATATTTAAGTACTCTAATTTATTGTTTGGCCGAATGTTTACATGTCCGATTATATAATGGCATACTTTTAAGATGGCAGAATTTTATTTGGCATAATTACCTTTGGCAAAGTCAATTACGCGTAACTGCGTTTAGCATAATTTTTATTTAGAACGCTGGACAATTATTTGGTACACAAGTGAAAAATTACGCAACTCAAATCACGCACGCTGGGCTCAACGTCGCTCATTTAGGTTACGCAATGGTATTTGGGGGTGAACCTGCCAACGAGCGAAGCTTTCGACTTTCTGCGAAATTATGTATAATATACAAAATAATATAATATTATGACATAAAAAGTTCTACTAGAAAACCCGGATTAGTTAAAAGATAAATCATTTTATAATATAGATTGTATATAATTATGCAACTAGCGACCTACCCCGAATTCATCCGACCTTTTTAATCATTAACCATCTACAAAAACACAAACGTTCGTGTTTTCGTTTACTAATAAAGTATAGAACAGAATGGGAGCTCTCTACTTCAAAATATTAAAATCGGTTGGTCCCTAGAAATAAATTCTACACTTTGCCAGATACCCATATCAGAGTTATCACTAATTCATATTATCCCAAAAAGGCATAGGCGCAATCGCATTGTTATCCTCAGCAATAACTTAGTTTACTCCTTAAAGGCCTACGCTTGCATGTTAAAAAGACAACGTAAACTACTTACTACTTAATATGAAATGTCCAAAAGCACAATTAGTGCATGCAGATATGACCTTTTATAATCTGAGATCTCAGATTTTTTTTAACGGCCCTCGGTTTTCCCACTGTTGGGCACGGACCTCCCCTAAAGATGACGGCGCTAGTCCACCACGATGGTCAAGTACGCGTTTATTTTGAATGATTAGTACAAATATTTAAACTCTATTTTACATAAAGGAAATAAGTAGGGGTAAGTCTGGTCAGCTTCGAATAATATAACTAAATTATACAAATTAAATTAAAATGTCTGGCTTAAAGGATAAATAGTTTAGTAACCATGTAGTAACTAAATTACTAAATGTTATACTTTAATAATATTAAAAAGATTAAGCTTTTAAAAAAATAAACGTCTTAAACTACATTCATCTTAAATCATATTTTATTTCAACTTGTCTTGTTTTCTCAACCTTTTATTAGATACCTATCCATAGGTTTGATGTTTTTGGAAGTAAAAAAAAACGCAAGAAAGTGGCTGACGGCTTATTTGCATTCTTTAAGTTTGAAAAATATATAGCCTAAGAGATAACCTAAGTAAAAACCGAGCTTTTTGGGTTGTAGGCCGTGCAAGAGAAATACACATACATACAAAAATTAAATATATCCACTCATTATGTACACTCAAAACATAGACCTATTTCTGGGGCAGCAGTGCAAAAAATGGTCAATCAGGAAGATATTCCTAGGCGGATTGCCCTGGGTGCGCCCAGCGAACATGTATTATTCTACAATTCTTACAGGCTATCTGTGCACGGGCTATGTAATATTCCATAAATATCATTGAGGCACAAAATACTGAGAGTACAGAAGGCAAGCTTCATACAAAGGGCGCTCGAGCAACGCACACATAGACAGCGCTCACGGACACGATATCTCGGTATATCTCGGTTTAGTGCGAGTGCGAATGCCGTCCGCTTCAAACACTCATCTTCCGTTCTTGTTCTCTCACTCACTCCTGTTTTATTCTCAACAGCCAGAGTTGATAATCCTAGCGCGATCGCCGAGCGTAGGTATGAAAAGTGAGGTACATAGAATACATGAGCTTGCCTTCTGTACTCTCAGTATTTTGTGATTGCGGTATTTACTTTGTGTATAGCTGTAACAGCTCAGTGGGCGAGCGCTTGCCTTGGAAACAAGGTGCGCAGGTTCGAACCCCGGCTCGCATCTATGACTTGTTTAACGAATGTGATAATCGTCTTTGTGCGATTGTTGACTAGCTTTTGGTAAAGGAAAACATCATGAGGAAACCTGCATGTCTGAGAAAGCCTAACTAGCTTTCGAATGACGTGTGAAGTCCACCAACCCGCAGTTGGCCAGCGTGATGGACCATGGCCTAAGCCCCTTCATCTTCAAGGGAGCCCTGTGCCCAGCAGTGAGACATAAACAAGGGCTGGTATTATTATTTACTTTGTACTACACAATTTTATATTCAACTAGCTGACCCACGCAGCTCCGCCCGCGCTGTGTTTACGTTTACTAAACTTTCAATAATATACATTCGCATAGAATACAAAACCTCCTTTTTTAAAGTCGGTTAAAAACTTGGACCCACTTTGTACTTGCCCTCCAAAGCACGGAAACGTTTAGTTCAAATGGCGTTAAACGGTCACCCATCTATTTAATGACCTTAGCTAACGTTGCTTAACCTGATCGATTTCCAAAAATTGTTAACAACTGTCTATGAGTGTTCCCTTACAAATATTTATTATAAATATAAAGAAAAAATGATAAAATCGGACCAAGCGTATAACCATGTACCCATTTTGACTTTAATCCTCTCTCCCAAAAGAACCGTGCTAGATTACGGGATAAAAAGTATCCTATATCCTACCTCGTAGTAAGATCTCAAATCATGCCAAGTTTCGTTTCAATCCATCCAGTAGTTTCGGCGTGATGCTCAGCCGAGATACAGACTGACAGACAGACAGACAGACAGACAGACAGACAAACAGACAAAAATTAAAAAAAATACATTTTCGGCCTCAGTATCGGTTATAGAATGTCCTCCAAATATAATTTTCAAAATATCTTCAATGTACAGAATTGGACCTGTTACAGTTTTATTATAACTATAGATACAAGGTAGTGCTTGATTGCAATCACAGCATAAGCGTTTAAATATAAAACTTAAATTCGTTTATAAGTAAAAATGTATTATCAGCTGAAAGACTCCACCTCTCTCCACACAGACAGACCTCCTTGGGGTTACCATAATTCCCACGCTTGGCAGTCTTGGTATGTAATCCAATAGAAATACGCTGCTGCCCGTCTTCTTGTTTTCCCTTTGTCGCTTCTTACCATACGGGAGGAGATGGGTGGTTGCTATTCTTACCCGGACACCCCACGGGCAATTAAAAATAATACAAAATAAAGTTACAAGTATTCAGCAGATTATTTGTAATAAGAATTCAAAATAACGACACGCGCGTACTTTGATTTATATTTTCTTGACAATTTTTCTAGTGGTCACACTTAATTTAGTACAAATAACAAATAGGCTAAAAGTCATTTTCAAACATCAAATAATATGATCTACTAGGTATGCGTTTCAACTAAGAATGTGGCCGCCATCTTGCTATTTCAAATATATGATTACTAAAAATGATGTTTTAACAAAAATAGATAGCAAAATAAGACATTACAATAAATAATCAAAACCGGGGCCAATTTTTCATTTTGTGTTTACTCTGCTGCCGGTACAAAAATCGTAAAGTTCCGCAATCGCGATCATCATGGCGGCTACATTCTTAGGTGAAACGCATAGTAATTATCAATAGTCATCGTGTTTAATAACAGCCATAATAAAACGCAAACAATCGAATAGATAAACTATAGTCCGGTCCCACGCGCAGCCCATGTTATGACTACATTATTTTAGAAAAGTATCAAAACAAAATTTCTAAAACAATAGACAAAATAATATTCAAACAATGCAAGTGTTTAATAATAAGGTGATTGCATCTATTGGTTGAATGTTTGGAACAAGGACGTATTATATACAAAATACAGGTTACTTTTTTATTTCGTGCGTACATTTTTATCACGTAATCAGTATCGTCAATAGATCATAATTTTTTTTTTTCTTTTGCATTTATTAAACTATCCTCCACATAATTACGGAAAATGTATGCGCACAGCAGTAACAGGGGGTGCAGGCGAGGCCACGCGCAGTAAAATCGCACGTGACACCTTATCACTCAGCAGGCGGCGAACGCCCGTGACCAATGATATTGTTTAAAGTACCATTGCCCGTGATCATGATCATTACGCTTGTTGTAGGTATTTTCAAGTCAACCAAAAAAAGACGCATCTTTAGTTTTCATCAATCTGTATTACCGTCAAAAGGGCCCGATGGTGTAGTAGTCGGACACCCTGATTGTTGTTGATTCCCATCCGAAACAAGTTTGTGGACAGGGAGAGGTCTGTTTATTTTTTGTCTGGGTATTATTTGTCTAAATATGTATTAATAAATAATAGTAATATTATGATACAAATGAGGTAAGTTGCTCATTACACACGAGGCTGCGGGTTGCAGGTAATTCTGCCGAGTGTAATGAGCAGAGCTCACGAGTTTCACACGACGTTTTTCAACACACTTGCGAGGAAAAAACATAATAATTTACTACACAGCGACAAATTCGAATAAAATCAAAATATGACAATTATCGAATATGGCGCGAATATCGAATATCGATGATGCATTGTGAGTGAACATACAGCCTACTTCAAAATTATAATTTAACAAATATTTTAATATTTTATAACAAATTATTGTCAGTTATGAATAATTTGATAATAATAAATGTTTGTTTGACTTACCTAATTAAGGACGTGATACATTAATTATTACAAAAAAAAATATGGATTTTCAGTGGCACTACCTGGCAAAACCTGTTTGTTTCTACTAAACAAAAATAACTGTATTATCCGGTTAAATTAAGAATGCACTGTTTACTCGCATATAACTTGCAGTAATGTACTAATTTAACTTTGTAGGGATAATTCAATTATGCACTAGTGCGTAATGTCATAATTACGCACGCGTTTGTTGTAGTAAGGCTCACTTTACGAGCAAGTGTGTTGAAAACGTACTGTACTGCAAGTTGTATAATACATTTTTTTTAAACACCGAAGAGGGTTTATATACTTTTTTGGAATAAGTAAATATCCTTAATTAAATAAAACAAACATTTATTTTTATCTAATTAAAAATTAATAACCGTTTGTTGTCCCAAATTAAATAATTATTCTTATTTCATCTTAATTTGTGTACGAAATATTAAAATATTTGCATTTTATCACTCAAAATTATAATTTTGAAGTAGTTTGTTATGTTCACACACTTTGAATAGGGTGCGTGAAAAAAAGAACGCGCGCGCCAGTGCCCATACGTATTTCATATTTTGTTTTAATCGTATTTGTCGCTGTGTGGTAAGTTATTTTATTTTTTCGTCCAAAAACGTCTTATGAAACTCGTGAGCTCTGCTCATTACACACTCAGGTGAATTACGCCCTCGCCTACGGCTTGGGCTGCCACCCATAGCCTCGTGTATACTGAGCAACATAGCTCACTTGTATCATAATAAACTATTACAGTACAGGCTATTAGACTTTTGACTTTAGTCCCACCTGATGGAAAGCGGCGACGCAATCGAAGATGGTAAAGCACACTAGCTTATGAAAAGCCTTGAAGACATTCACTTTAAAATCGGGCGGGGAAACCAACACCTGTTCTTGATATCTCAGGCCGTGAAGGGATCTCTCAGTAAATTACTTATAGTTATGTAAACTACATAGTATAATTATTTTGTAAAACCCGATATATTTTTGTTTTTTTTTTTCATTCTTATTTACAGTTAATTTTTTATGTTAAAGTTTTATGTTAATGATAAGACTATCATTATAAGACTATAATCACAGATGTATATATGGATATGTTATTGTGTTATGTTGTTTTTTTTTCCTGGAAGAGATCGCTTGTATCGCCCATTGTTGCATGTCTTATTAATTTGTATCGTATTCTTCTAGTATCTGTTTGTTTGTGCGCAATAAAGAACTGTCTATCTATCTATTTTTATTATACGCAATTAGAATTTACTATACCTATATTTTATTGTAATGTTATTAGTCTGTTATTCGTATTTAAGATGAAGAAGAACAACTACATACAAAAATAACTAAAACATTACAAATATAAAAAAAATAGAACTAAGTATAAAATAATAATGTGGAAATCGTACACCGTATTTCCACCCAAATAAGGTTGACCACTCAGCTGCACCGGAAAACAATTATTTAATAACCAAGATGCGACATGTATCGAAGTACTTGCTGCGTCCCACACCCCGGCAACATGTAGAGGCAGCTGGAGGGATGCGACGACCGCTAGTGATGCAAAGCGACGCAAGTATGCAGCCCTAGGTTCCAGCTATATATTTGCACCCTTTGCGGTGGAGACCATGGGGCCTTGGTCTCATGAGACGCACGGTTGGGTTCATCCAAACTTTTCGAAGTCTCAGGAGACGGTCGGGCTGGTAGCTTTTTCTGCCAACGTATAAGCTTGGCCATACAAAGAGGTAACGCCACCAGTCTTTTAGGTACCCTTCCCTCCCAGTGCGGCGATAATTTAGAGAAAGTTTTCTACTTAGTTGCAGTATATTTGTAAATAAGCTGTAAATATTTAGTTATTATGTTAATAAAGGTAATATAAACAAGTAAATAGGACAACTTGAAACGTGTTACGTACGTATAGTTAGTGATAGTTGTTAACTGATATTACACATTTAACATAACTTACGTCAACACAATAACAGTACCGAGGTTTTTCCTTTAACAACTTCTGTTTCCGTCCGCGTTGCGCTATTCGTCGCCACAATACCTTCATCCAAGGGTTATATTTAAGTAAGACTAGAAGTTACTAAGTTATCCGTGGGGTGTCCGGGTAAAAATAGCTCCCTCCCATCTCCTGTTAGGTAAGAAAACAAGAAGACGGGCAGCAGCGTCATTCTATTGGATTACCTACCACCTATACTGCGATCCCCAAGACGCCTGCCAAGCGTGGGGATTATGGCAACCCCTTCTTTTAAAGGGGGTGGCCTTTGTTTAGCAGTAGACGTCTTTTAACTGCTGATGATGAAAAGTTACTTTATATTATATTTGCTTGGTATAAATTGGGCCCGGGAACCGTTGGAACGTACTTCGACCCAGTTGGATCCATTGCGCATGCCCTAGCCCTTACTCTGTTGCTGAAATGTCGAAAAGTTCCCTAATGTACAACACGATTGCACCAGCTTGGAGCTGTGTATTATCATCAAGTAAAAGTATATTTTCTTATAAAAGTACAAAAAGTGGTATGATGACGTAAAAATGACTTTCCACAAACCACGAGATTTTCGGTAACGACCCGGAAAATCACGGTAATTTTACAGGAACGAAACATAAATAAGCTTTGTGTAAGCTAGTAACACGCACCACGGTATACGGCCTACATTCGAGTATTTGATGTAGGACCATGGTGCGGTTTGTAAAATCGTGCACCGTGGGAACTCACTATAAAATTCAAAGACTTTGGCTGTAGTATACTTATATAATTGAAATGAAACCAAATTTATGGATTTCGCGTTAATTACCCGACGTTTCGAATACTTCACAGCATTCATGGTCACGGGCGGACTGAAAGTATTCGAAACGTTCGGGTAATTAAATTCTAAAATAAACCGCGATATATAAATTTAGTTATCCATATCCAAATTTAGGTATCCATAAAATTAGTTTCATTTCAATGTGTAGTATTCGCGTAAACATCAGAAATCATTATACATAAATTAATAACTAACTTCCAAAATTAAATGTAAGTCCAAATTTTGTAGTAGCACCTTTACTACGAAAAGGCTCCAAGACTCCCACTAAGAAGAGATGTTAACTCTACCATTTAAGAATCAATTCGACTCTCTCTCCCGCATACTCTCTACAGATCATAGACAGAAAAACCTAATACTCTAAACGAATAAATGAATTATAGAAAATGTTTATCGCCCTCTTATGTGTCGATGCGACAGCCGCGGAGTTTAAGCGTAATACAACTACTCACCCCGGTTGACCATGACCGGTTGTCACATACATACTCTCAAAACATAACCCTACTTCTGGGGCAGTCAGGCAAACGCGACACGATTAAGCGACAGCCCAAGCTGAGGCCGTGCCTCCTTAAGGCGACCCTGAGCTCATCGCTCCCCTACCTTTAATGCTTGAGTGTTATAAGCAGTCGCCTCCTCTTGTCGGGGGAAGATAATAATAATATCTTGGGACAATCTACACACGGTCATCCGATCCCAAACTAGGCAGAGTCTGTTCTATGAAACCATTAATACTAATACTTATAAAGGGTGTAAGGGACAGCGTACCGAAAACCGATAGCAGGGATCGATTATTCACATTTTTTAAATTAAATTAGTTTAACATCATTATTGGTATAACAATAAAGCCTAATTTTAATTTAAAAACAATGAATTAATTATTTGTAGTTTTTTTTATATTTATGCACAAAAACAGTGCATAGGCAATTAACTATTATTATTTTAGAAAATTAGCAATGTAATTTGAAAAATAAATATTATTCCGCATATATTCATTACATGCTCGAAAATTAACAAGTTAGTCATTTGTCATTTACCATATAAATGGTTACTGTAATGTTGTAACGGACTTTATTTGACGTCTTATAAAAAAAAATTCGGCACGTGGTCCCTTACACCCTGTATACATTTTTTTTGTAAATACATACATATATAGATAAATACACATACAGCTGTAACAGCTCAGTGGGCGAGCGCTTGCCTTGGAAACAAGGTGCGCAGGTTCGAACCCCGGCTCGCACCTCTGATTTATTTAATTAATCATGTGCGAATCGTCTTTGTGCGATTGTTACTAGCTTTCGGTGAAGGAAAACATCGTGATGAAACCTGCATGTCTGAGGAAGCCTAACTAGCTTTCGAAAGACGTGTGAAGTCCGCCAACCCGCACTTGGCCAGCGTGGTGGACTATGGCCTAAGCCCCTTCAACTTGAAGGGAGGCCCGTGCCCAGCAGTGGGACATAAACAAGGGCTGGTATTATTATATTATTTATTATAGATAAATAACACTCAGACACTTGGTGGGAATTAAACCCACGACCCATCGGGTAGCAGCCAGGGTGTCTAACCACTAGACCAACGGGCTCGTCAATGTAATAGCCATCTACGGCCAACAGAGACTATCATTCCCAATACTGAACGAGATACTTGCGATATCTATGTCTACATATTTATAGCTGTGCCGAGAACCTTTAAAAAGTTTTCTTCGCGTCTATAAAAAGGCCGTTTTGTTTAAACTACCCACACAGTCATCCGCACGTATAGATAAAGGTTATGACTAAACGTGTTTAATATCAAAAAGTATGTAGCTGACGTAATATATACGTTATTCGTGGTTTGTTAACATATTTTCTTTTACTTAATACAAGCCAGAGCTTGGGTGCTGGTCTACCTAATGAAGAGTGGCGATAATACGCACTTTTCTATTCTATCCGACTATTCTATTACGTTTCTATTGACGGTGGCTATAAGTTGGGCCCGGTAACCATGAGAACGCACTTCGATCCAATTGGATCCATTCTGCACGCCCTAGCCCTTACTCTGATTCTGACGAGTCGATCAGGTCCCCAGGCAGGGCACGATCGCGCCAGCTTGGAGCTGTACAAAATCATCTCGTGCAGCATATGCTACCCCCAGGTGACTCAACCTATATCTTGCAAGAGCGTCGCAGCCACACAATATATAGAGCAATATTATCTTGCAAGAGCTCTTTTCACTTTTACAGAATCGGCAAGTATCTACGGTACTTAACTTCATTCTTTGTAGGTGCTCGTTGGTACCAAAATGTCCCGTGAGTGCACATATTAGGTGCCTAATTTGTGATCGCACTAACTTAAACTCTAGTTTTGAAGAACCATACCAGTTCCTCACTGAACCTTTTTAATATGAACGTCAGTGTAGAGATGTACTGTTGAGTGCAGAGTTAACGTCTGAATGTTCAATAATATCTAAAATAAATTCTGAATGAAATCAGATATTGTTTTATTTGAAGAAATATTAAGGTATTTATTACGCGTACTACTCACTGTTGCATTATTCAGTTTTTAAGGATTTAAATCTATAAGTTAAATTATTGTAAAAATGGCATTGTGAATCTCGAAGAAAACAAAAAAATAAAGATAGCGACTTTGCTGTTAAAATTGTGAGAACATCTATAGATGTTGAATTATTATTCAAAGACTACTGTAATTTACTTAATTATGTATATACCGGCTGTAAGGGACATCGTACCGAAAAAAAATTATAAGATGTCAAATAATGTCCCTATCAACACTACAGAAACTATTTATATGGAAAATGACAAATGACTGACTTATTAATTTTCGAGCATGTAATGAATATATGCGCAAAATATTTACTTCTCAAATTACATTGCTAATTTTCTAAAATAATAATAGTTAATTGCCTATTAATTAATTGCCTATGTACTGTTTTAGTGCATAAAGAATAAATAAATAAATGATTAAATAAATTTTCCACCAATAAGTAATTTATTGTTTTTAAATTGAAATTATGCTTTATTATTATACCAATAATGATATTATACTCATTTTATTTAAAAAAAGTGTTTTTTTTTGGAAAATCATGAAAAAGCCGATGAAAAATTTCAACACTAGAGTGTTCAGAATCATGTACTGGATCCCTGGTATCGGTTTTCGGTACGATGTCCCTTACACCCTGTATATGTAATTAATTAAAGTTTAACATTGCTTAGTGACAGCAGCAGAACACTGTCACTCGGTACCCACTGCATTAGTCGTTAAATCTCTGAAGTCCGGTATTTTCACCAGCTACAGTAATTATTTAAGCACATTTCTGCTTGGCGGCAGAACATCTAACACTGTGCTAATACTTTCCTAAACGAAATCTTGCACGAGGTGCCTTCCATCTCATAAACTATTCCTCCTATTTCCTCAGTACTATCAATATATATAGGTGTCTCTTACCTCATAAGCTTTCTTGCCAAGTTCCTTATGTTCCTCGTCATGCTCGGAGCTGTACTGCTTGCCTCCACCTGTGAAGAGAAATAATCATTTAGAATAGAATCTTCAGTTTTTTTTCTTTTTTAACGTCTATTGTCCCACTAAGTGCGTACAGTATAAATAATGGTGGTGAGCTAGGACATCACCACCTCTCGATCTTACAGAAGACCATTTTGTTCCTGGACTTATAGGATTGATCAGAAAATTTAAAAAACCCTAACAAATAATACGACAAATGAAAAAATACATATAATAATAATAATATTCTGGGACAATTCACACACGGTCATCTAATCCCAAACTAGGCAGAGCCTATACTATGGAAACCACAACTGATACTAATACATATATACTTTTTTTTTGTAAATACATACTTATATAGATAAAACACCCAGACACTTGGTGGGAATCGAACCCACGACCTGTTGGGTAGCAGACAGGGTCACTAACCACTAGACCAACAGGTCCGTCAATAATATTGTTTAATTAATTATGTATACAGGGTGTGGTTTTGCATTTTTGCCATATTTGTAGACCTAACAGTTAAGGATGATGTTAATTGATTAAAAATAGATTAATAATTCAGTGGCTAATAACTAAAAGATAATTAATGATTCATGATTAACATTCAACCAGAATAAGAGCTTTCGAGCGCTCAGTATAGGTCCCCAGGTTGGCAATTCCGTGCTTACTCTTGTTTACCTACTTTGCGCGAAGAGCGGTGCCAGACGGGGTTATTTTAAAATGACGGTTGCACACGGGATTTCTTTTCGTACCAAACATAAAAAATAATTCATAATTTTACGTCTATCATTTAATGATTGATTTATGTTCTTTAAAAGGTATATATGAACCTCCGTAAATATGGCAAGAATGCAGAACCACACTCTGTAGGTAATTAATAGTAGTTTTCACACCACCTGCTCGATAATGTTGCATTATGTGTCATATAAAGATGACATAAAGTACCTCATTATATCCCTATAGTCTAGCCGGGTAATAATGTTGTACTAAACTCCCTTGGGTAATAATGTGATTTGTTTTTTTTTGTCCTTTAGTTGACCCTAATTGGGAAGGCAATGGGTTCTTGCTCATACAGCCTCGTCATAAGTAATCTCGTAATAAATCAATTTGTAGCTAGGCCTAAGCCAATGATTCATTAAATTGTTGTCATTTTTCATTTATGTTTTTAGGCCGAAGCAAATTCTTCATTAAAATGTAATTTGAATTGTGAACGTCAAATATTTTTTTACCGCGCAGACTACAGTATTACCACTCTCTCTAAGCAAAGACTTGCACGAAAAACATACATTTGAAAATCGAACCGAGCGCCAGGAGCCGAACCTTGTTCTAGCTTATAGGAAAAGAAAAAAATTGATAAAAAGAAAGCGCTAACGTTGTTGATATTAAATTATTTTAATTCTACCAGTTTCTATTTTACTGTCTCGCCTCGCAGTAGGTGTGGGCGCGAACGTTGGAAATCGGTGTATTGATGTTATTTTATTTCTAGCAGTAAGTATTTAATAATAATAAATATACTTCATTGTACCATTGAGATTTTACACCAAAACTTACATGTAAATTGAACAATACGTTGATGATGTAAAAAGGTGGCCCTTATCGCTAAAAAGCAATCTCTTCCAGATAACCTAAGCAATCTCTTCCTACTATTTGTATTTCATTACCTCGCAGTAGGTGTGAAAAGTAGTATATTCTCCTCGGGGATAAAGGTGTCTTTGTCTTGGGCGAGCTTGCATCTCTCGCTGTACTCAGGATTCTAGTATTAACTCCCTCGCTTTGCTCGGGAGTTAACTCTATACTCCCTCGCTGCGCTCGGGAGTTGCTAGAATCCTTCGTTATGCTCGCGATTCAATTTCACGCCCGTGACATAAGACACTTCTTTATCCCCTTGGTGCATAAACTACTATTATTCACCAAGGGGATAATGCAGTATTTTATGTCACAAGCGTGAAATTTATTCTGCTAGAATTAACACAGTTAACTCTAACAAAGTTGTTTTTTAACTAATATGTTAATCCTATTTATATAATAGAGCATTGCACAAAATATCTTCTAACGAGCAACAAGCATACACCTATACACACGTACTAACACACACAGAGACACACACGCACGCTCACACACACACACACACACACACACAGGAGCGCGCGCTCGCGCTGTGTAATAAAATGGAATTCGAAGAATTAGATTAGGCGGAAGTCTTGGTTTGGGTTTATTTTCTTTCTTGTTTTTCTGATAGATGGTGGCCTCTCTCTTTACTTTGAAACTCCTGCTCCTTCAAGCGGGAGAGATGGGAGTGTTCAATTTGTAAGGCAATAAATGTTCCTTTTTTTTAAAATAATTACGCATTTTTATCATTTTTTTTTCTAGAACACTGCAGGGTTCTGTAGTGGTATTCTGTAAGAACATTTAACAAACTCGAAAGCTGAACCCACGGTGAGTCGTCTATCAAATTCGTTGAACAGATTTCATATCACACCGCGGATTCAGCTGTCGAGTTTATCAAATATTCTCACAGAATAACACTGCTCGTCACGCTCGGTTCGATTTTCAAATATATTGGTGTAATTCTCTAAAGAGTAGTATATACTCTAGAGTCTCTGTAGTAAAAGTGTTCATACCTAATATGGATCAGTACAAGTACTATAGAATGTTTACTTCAAGTAAGAACATGTAGCCACGAGTAAGAACATCAAAATACATAAATATCAGGTACACAATAAAAGGTATCATACCGTCGGCTGTATTTATCAACATTTGCGCTTGTGACAGATCAAACCCATCACTTCATAACACTTACATATCAATATAACTCTTATAATATAACTTTAAATAGTTTAATTCACCTGCCTCATTTAGGAAAATCTGCCTAAGCTTTGTTTAAGGGGACCATAGATATAAACATTTATTATTTAGGTTCATACGAATTTTTATTTCACGTTCGAAATTCAAATCACATTATTAAACAAAGGGAGTTTAGTACAATATTATTACCCGGCTAGACTATAGGAATATAATGAGTTACTATATATGACACATAATGGAACATTATCGAGCAGGTGGTGTGAAAAATATAGAAACGTAACTTAACAATCTGAACGTTCACGGCAAAAAGCAACGAACCGTCTTAGTGATGTACAGTGCCTGGTTATACCCATATTCCCAAAAAAGTGGGAATATTGCCGGAAATGTGTCCGGTAAATTTCCAAAGTTACCAGCAATAATAAAAACAAATAACAGAAATATATTCAGTTGATCCGGCTCGAAGGACCAAAATAGTAGCGACAATGACTTTTTTAATCAACAAAAATCCGCAATACCGAACCTAAAGCTTTCTCTTGAAAAAGTGTGTGGGTGTGTGTGTGTTTGGGTGTGTGTGTGTGTGTGTGTGTATTTTTGCGGCGCTCTGTAAAATTAATGTAATTCTAAACTTACTAGAAACATTCCATGAAATATTAATTATCAGAAAGCTAGTGGCTAAGTAATTAGGTACTATTGTACTATTCTAGGAAAACCAGCTTTCAAATATAAAAACCTTAAAATCCCTGCATTCCTTCAGAAATTACAATGTAATTGATAGACAAACTGACTTTAACTGACGTAGGCGTCAAACTTATACCACCTCTATATTTTGCGTCGGGAGTTAAAAAAAAGTACCAAACAACTTATTTCTATAATGTATACATAAAAATAAATAGCATATATTAAATAGAAGAAGAAGAAGAAGAAACATTTTTATTTTGACAAACACAAAGGAGGTATAACAAGGTGTATAGTAACATCTGCCATTTCTTAGGACGTAACACACAAAATACTACACAATAAAACGACATGAGTGAAAAGAAAAGAAAAAGAATTTAACACATTGCAATAGCATACATGTGTGCATAAATTGACCGCAATTAGAACTATAACTTCACATCTCACGGCGACTATGAGCCGTGCGCGTGAAGTAGATATATTAAGTAGTTTTTTTTTTTTAAATAATCATTTAAGCGAAAAATCCTTTCAGATCGGAAAAGATTTTTAAACAATTTTTATAGAAGCTCTGACTAGGTAATAATTTCCTCAACTATTCCACCGACCACTTTCTTAAACGCAATTTCCTTAATTTGAGGGTAACTTTTCTTTTTCATTTTCCCTGCGTCGTTTTAAACTGTCATGGTTGCCTCCGGAGGGGACAAATTAGATTTATTGTTGAACAGTTAGCCGCTATGAGTGTCGCGGGATTGCGGTTCAATTGGAGTGGGCGCCGGGCCACAATACAGCTACAAAACAGAATGACAACTACAGATTAAGTACTCAAGAAACTTATAAAAAGATCTCATTGAAATAAAAATACTTTCACGGTTTGTTCTTGATTTTTACAATTCCAACGTTGCGAATGCTTTGGGCACCCATGGTCACTGGAGAACTGAGGTGTTGCACATCTTTAACTAGGTAGTTTTATGAATAGCGTAAATTAAAAAATAAATGTAATCGTCTTTAGTATTCAAACCGCTGTTAACATCATAATGCTAAAACACAAGACTGTGACTTTTGCTTCGATGCTGCATTACATTTTGGCGACTCTGCGTTCGAGCGTGGTACCAAAATCTAAATTTCCGATGCTATGATGCTAATAACAGTTATTAGCATCATAGCATCGGAAATTTGGAGTTCTGGTATAGTCGACCGATTCTTTCGTAGATTGAACGTGTTGATTCAGTCAATGCTTCTTATCGTTCGGTTCATGTTCATGTTCGGTTTCATACCTTGCTGTAAATTTTGAAGTCCGGAGCAAATAGGTGGACATGTTTCTTTTTATAACAGTTATGTCCGTTTTGCCATAGACAAATCAAAATCAATAACGCCATTTCCGATAAAAACTGACTTATTCCGTTTTCATAATAACTGATTCAACTGTGTTCGTTTTATATTTTATTGTAATAAAGCTTTAGAACATTACGATTTGCGCGAAGTCGTCGCACGGTTAGAAAATATAAACTAAATATATTATAGAATAACTAAATTAGGTCATGTGATAGTTTCATAGTCTAGTTAGAAAAACATAAGGGTCAAATTCTGACAAAAAATCTGATAAATTCTGATTCTGATTCTGGGTCAATTTTATATTGATATTAGCCGGCTGCATTTATTTATTTATTATTGTTGGTTATTTATATTTGATTCTATCAAATATAATATTTATGTATTATACTAATATTTATATATATATTATTTTGCTGTTACGTATTTATTTAATGAGAGCAAAACCAAATGTGTGAAATTTGTAACACCAAATGTAAGACAGGTGGCAACCAATGTGGAAATTAATGGAGCGAAGTTGGACCTTGAGGAGTCGACTGTGTTCTTAGGTATAACAATTGACGCTAAACTACAATGGGGCCCCCACATTAAGAAATTGTCAGGTAGACTGAGTTCCGCGGCTTATGCAGTTAAAAAAATAAGACGTTTAACTGATATTGAAACCGCTAGAATTGTTTATTTCAGCTATTTCCACAGTATTATGTCTTATGGTTTATTACTGTGGGGATCTTCTGCAGAACTTAATACCATTTTTATTCTGCAGAAAAGAGCTGTGAGAGCCATTTACAATCTGGCTCCTACTGATTCACTAAGGGAAAAATTCAAAGAAATAGATATTCTAACGGTTGTTTCGCAATTCATATTTGAAAATTTAGTTTATATTCAGAAAAATAGTGTATCTTTTAAAAAGTACAGTGCGATTCATAGTGTTAATACCCGGAACAAACACAATCTTGTTTTACATTCCACACGTCTCCACAGAACAAGCAAATCGTTTATGGGCCAAAGTATACGCTTCTATAACAAACTGCCACAGGATATCCGAGATCTTCCACTGAATAAATTTAAACCTTTGATAAGAAGCCGGTTGTCGAAAAAGGCTTATTACAAAATCTCGGATTACCTAGAGGATAAAGCTGCGTGGGCTTGAACTGCTCAACTCATGCAAGCTTAGAATTGTAGGCTTACAGTTTGTAACACCTCTTAATCTGGTGGATTACTGATGGCTGTTTCACAAGTCAATTGATTGATAATATAAAGATTATGTGAAAGTGTTTTGTGTCTTGCCTGTCGAGGTACTACTTAACAGCAGAAGTTAAATGTGAGCCACTGTGATTTTGGTTCGGTCATGCTCGCCATCGAAAAGTCTTTGCTTGTGGCGGCTTCGTGTGGCGGGTCACCCCCTTCCCTCTAATATGGTTGAGGGGAGTGATGGCTGCTGCTCGAGTCAACTCGTGCGCGGGTGCTGCTTGGGGGGACTGGTCCGACTTCTATCCATTTGGCCTTTTAGTTTGTCTTAATTTATTGTTTTCTTCTTTTCTCCCTTGCTTTATGTTTCGAATGGCAGGACACAATATCGCTAATGTCGATTCATTTGTAACAAAACAATGTTTAAAAAAAAAAAAGTGAAAAAATGACAAGCCCGCTGAGTTTCTTGCCGGATCTTCTCAGTTGAGGCCGCGTTGTGATCCGGTGGTAGCTTCTAAAAAATGACGATTCAAAAGTGCTAGCGTTAAGCCTATTTGAAATAAAGATTTTTGAGTTTGAGTTTGAGTTTGAATTGTTTATAGTTATGTATTATTTTTTTCTCTTTTATAATTGGTTTGTATAAACAACCCCGCCTTGCAGTTCATAGTTCCTCTCCATCCAAAGGTTGCCTGGTAGAGATCACTTTTAGTGATAAGGCCGCCCATTGTTTCATTCTATTTTACTGTTTTTTTTTCTTGTATGTTTGTGTTTTTTAATAATGGTGGAACAATAAAGTATTATCTATCTATTTATCTATTCTGTTTGTGATGCCAGGAGGGTGTTGAGCGTTTAGCACAAACGAGCGGAGCGGAAAGTCAGCGTGAGAAATAGTACCTACGTGTTGTAGGTATACAGCCAGTAACAGATGTTGGCGTGGCCTGAGCTTGTTCTTCGGATAATGTGCAAATCCAAGAATTTTATCTAAACAAATCTGGCCTTTTTCGTCGAATTTGGTCTTTTAGACGTCGCATAACGCTTTAATAATATTCTTCATTTACCATTTGACCTTCCGGCAAGAATCGCGAGTGTACAACACCGCGATAGTCAATGAAAACAGTCAACATGACTTTCGACTTTAGCGTGGTTTATTCGGTTTCGGTTCAGTTGGAAGGCGTCACTCCGAAGCTTGTTGACTAGTTTTCATGTGAAACTCGTAAATCCACGTCTCGTCACCAGTAACAATGTATTTCATGAATGTTGGGTCGGAATTGACTCATTCTAGCATGTCCTCAGAGACTCTGATGCGATTGAGTTTTTGGAAAAAAAAAACAGAACTTTTAGGACTAGCCGAGCGGCAACATGTTTCATACCCAAGTGATCATGGTGCAGATCGACTCGTGAGACACAGAAAGTTCGGCGGCTGTCTCTCTCAAACTTGAATGAGGATTTTCAGTCACTATTCCCTTCACTTTTGCGATGTTAACTTCAGTTGCAGACGTTGATGGCCTGCCAGAGCGAAGTAAATTTTCCATCACATCTCGACCACCTTTGATCACTTTGTACCACTCATAAGCACGTGTTTTGGATAAAGTCGATTCGCCGTAAGCCTTCTGTAACATTTTCGGTGACTCCGAATACGAAATTCCATTGGCGATGCAAAATTTAAGACAAACTCTTTGTTCGATGTTTTTGTCCATTATGAATTTCGCAATAGACACTAGATATAATCTAAATAACAGATGCAACTCAAACCCCGAGCCAAAATGGAAAATAGTTGAGCCAATATGACAACAACAAAAAAAAAAACAAAACAAACCAATTATGATTCAGAACCAAAAATAAATGCTGGCCATAGTGTCTAAAAATTTCATATAGTGACCCTAACGCCCACACAGAATACAGTTAAATAATAATCTAGACTTCTGCCGTAGATCTGTATAGTGCAGATAAGAAGTTTAGCCTATATACATTGCAAGTCTTATCTCAAATTGAAATACTAGGGAAATGAAACTTTATTCTATACTACACTTATACAAAGTGGTCCAGACCGACTAGTTTAAAGGAAAGTTAAAAGAGTTAGTTAGCACACCAGGGGAAGCTTGTGATCTGGTCACTAGGGAAAATACCTCAACTGTACAATAAGATTTTTTTGAACTTAATAGGAGCCAGTACCCGTGGGTATCCGGGTAAGAATCTCATCATCACCTCCCATTAGGTGTCGTTTATAGCGACTGAGGGAAAACAAGAAGACGGGCAGCAGCGTCTTTCTATTGGATACTACTACTATCCCAAGGATTATACTGCGGTCCCAAGACGCCTGCCAAGCGTGGGGATTGTAGCAACCCATCCCTTTTCAGTATTTTTATTGTTTAGTAGTGGACGTTTTTCGGCTGATGATTGCTAATTATGATGATGGGCCAATGTTTGACAGGGATCCATCTAACTTCAATGCAAGATCCCTATTTTAAATCCACAGCATAAGTAGTTTTTGAAATACATATGTGTCGGTTGTTGTGCCAAACAGACAGATAGACGCAGTAACTCAAGGGTTCCTTTTTAACCGACCTTAAAAAGGAGGTTGTGTATTTGACGCGTATGCAAGTAATATTAGTAAAAATGCGTAATATTCATGTTAGTCTATGTGGGCACCTAAACAAATGTACCAAAATTCATGAGTGTGTGTATGTGTGAGTATGTATGTATGTGTGTATGAAGGTTAGTACCTTGATTTCTCAGAGAGTATGAACCCAATTGGGTAAATTCTTTTTGCACTAGTTTGAATTTATTTCAACTTAGGGCACAATTAAATTTCATCAAATTCGGTTTAGTAGTTTAAGAGATATAGATACACTTAAACGTAGACGTTCGAGTTGCGTGATAATACTGATACTTGGTAAAATAAAGCCACTATATAATAAAATAAAAACTGACTTCAAAGAAAGTTATCCAATAATGCATCATTTTCTTTGAAGTTGATTTTTATTTATGTATTATCCAGTTAGGTCGGTCCAACTTCGACCAAGAGGTCGCCTGAAGAATCCAACTCGGATGGGCAGCGTTCGGGAAACTACGCGATATCTTCTCGTCCGAAATACCGCAGTGCCTGAAGACGAAGGTTTTTAACCAGTGTGTGTTGCCAGTGATGACATATGGTACTGAGACATGGTCTCTAACGGCTGGCCTTTTAAAGAAGTTCAGAGTCACACAGTGAGCCACGGAGAGAGCTATGCTCGGAGTTTCTTTGCGCGACAGAATCCGAAATGTGGAGATTCGTCGAAGAACTAAGGTCACCGACATAGCTCTCAGAATGTACAGGATTAAGTGGCAATAGGCAGGCCACATCGCTCGAAGAACCGATAACCGTTGAGGAAGAAAGGTTCTCGAGTGGCGACCACGAACCGGAAGACGCAGCGCTGGCAGGCCTCCCACTAGGACATTGTGCTCGTCGTAGGTAAACATTGTAGCGTTCTAAAGGGGAGGCCTATATTCAGCAGTGGACGTCTTCCGGCTGATGATGATGATGATGATGATGAGTTTTTAAATTTTAGGCACAGACTAAAAAAATGTGAATGACTCCTAAATTCCTGTCGACACTGGGAAACGGATCAAGATTTAAAGTAGTTAAGTACCTGCATTATTTCTCCGTGCCCGCAACAAATCAATATAGACTTTCTAATAACAACAATTTTATAAAATTTAACCAATTGATTTTCCCATTATTGCAAACTTTCGCTGAACACTTTCCATTTCTGAGCAAACAATATTATCCGCGGTGTATTATAGCCGACACGCCGCGTTCAACATTCGCTATGGGATTGACACCATGAACTCAAGGTTAAGTTTCTTTTGGGATTTAGTGAACGTAGGCCATCTAAGCATAGCGTTATATTCTCATTGGGGTACACACACCGTTTTGTAATAGACATTTAAGTAGAAAATATCAGCCTTATCATCATCATCAGACGAAAGTCTTCTACTGCAGAACGAAGGTCCCTTAGACGGGAGGTGATGCCATAATCCCCACGCTTGGCAGGCGTCTTGGGGATCGCAGTATAGATGATAGGTAATCCAATAGAAAGACGCTGCTGCCCGTCTTCTTGTTTTCCCTTAGTCGCCTCTTACGAACACCCAACGGGAGGAGATGGGTGGTTGCTATTCTTACCCGGACACCACACGGGTTAAGGCATATATCAGCCTATCTTACATTTTTAGGGTTCTATACCTAAAAGGTAAAAAAGGAACCCTTATGGTCTGACTTCGTCTGTCTGTCACACCTATACATTTCAGGAACCACTGATGCTATCGATTTGAAACTTATAATAGTTTTAGATCTTACATATCCAACCACATTGCAAATAAAAAAAAATCTTTGTTTTTTTTATAATGGGGGTCGAAATGTGTCATCAAAGTGAGACTACTATATCGAGTGGGGTATTATATGAAAGGGTTTCATTTTATTTTGGTTTATGTCTCGTAGTTTTTGCTGATAATCAAAAATGACAAAAAATACCGTTCGCCCCCTTATCTCCGAAATTTATGGAGGGAAAAATCTGAAATAATTATGGGTAATACGTGTCTATCTATATTTTACAGAAAAAAGAAAATGATATTTCTAAGTACGAGTAGTACAGTTTTTTAGTAATCCTAAAAAACCTCGACAAACAAACTTAGTTTTGCTTTTTTTTGCTATCTGAGTGAAAATTACTTTAATATGTCCAGAGAAGGTATGGAACCCTTGGAGCGCGAGACCGAATGACCGGCATTTTTATTCAGAAAAATCGGAAAAGGAAATATCTATCTGAGCGTGCATTTCTGCACCCCCGGGGCGTGCTCTAGCGAGCGACTGGCGCTGGAGAGAGCTTGGTGAAGTCCGAAAGACTGCTTAGTCTCTCGATAGCGTCGAGAAAGTTCACTGGGAAGGTTTTCGCGGGTAAAGATCCCATATAACCCGGCCTCCACCCCTAGGGAGGTCTCCCCTCGGGGCGGAGGCCGAGGGGAGACCTCCCGGAAACCCTCGAAAGGTATCTGGTCGGATACCTTTCGAGGGTATCTTCCTCGTCAAACAAAAAAAAGCTACTGGATGATTTTATGTAAATTAAACCACCATCCGTGGGGCGTCCGGGTAAGAGTAGCACCCACCGATCTCCTCCCGTTGGGTGTCCGTAAGTGGCGACTAAGGGTAAAAAGGGTCTTTTTATTGGTATACCTACCACCTATACTGCGATCCCCAAGCCGCCTGCCAAACGTGGGGATTATGGCAACCCCTCTCTTCTAAGGAGGAAGCCTTTGTTCAGCAGTGATGATGTGACAAACTCGCAAGGGCAAAAAGATAAAAAATACATAGAGCTAATATTTGAGAGTCCATCACTATATACCTTTTACTGCCAGTCTTGAAAAGAAAAAATGAAAGAAGACATTTATTTGGACATACAACAACGAGACACAAAATTAAACCTAAACAACTTAAAATAGATACATTGAACATACCTATAGGTTTACGGTCAAGCAATAAGCTAGTATTTAATAATTCACCCCTTGTGCAAGGAACCGTTCAGGTCGATACCACGGAGTCAGATATTACGCCGCCAAGCAGCAGTGTGTAAACACTGCTGTGTTCCAGCATGAAGGACACTGTAGCCAGAGACATTACTGGGCTCTAAAGACTATGACTTTTAATCAAGATCGTTGTTGGCCGCAGAGGGCCATAAACGCTCCACTGGACAAGGGGGCGAAGGCTCACGTAGCATTCTAGCCATTTATTTCAGATTATTAAATCCATTTTTTATTAGTAAACCTCAAAACTAGGTACGTTAGTAAACAATTTTCTCAAAATTAATTTTATAGCGCCAGCCTCGACGCATACACGGCATTCCAGTGACGCACCACTGGACAATCAAACCTACTAGTAATGTTATTTAGAAGGCTGCCAGGGCTGTCCCGCACGCGACGCATCAGGGAGGCAACCCTTTTCCTTAATATTGCTTTGAAACAGTCAATACTGGCATCTGCAAACATACCTGATGCGCTGCAATAGCGCAACCGCATCCTAACACTTTTAATTCTTCTTCGTCCTATTTCTAATGCATCTACATTATTGATAAACATCAAATACTCGCAAAATGAACACTGATTCCTATCAAGAATGATTCGTGAGGTTACTGAAATTTAAAAAACATCCTAATTTTAATAGAAGATTGTTGGGTGTTACCACCGGTTTGGGATCCTGTGATAAATATAATTAAATCCAAAACCAAGTAAAACACTGCACGGCCTCAAGACATTGCAAGTTTTTACTGCGTAGATCGGACCAACAATAATAACTAAGAAGACCTGAGGGTACACCGTCATAATTGTGACATAAGGACGTTCAACATCTCAGTCCTCCCGTCACCATGGGTGTTGCAAAGCATTCGAAACTTCGTGAAAGTAAAATCTCAAATAAACCGCGATATAATCCTTGAAATTAGTTCTTTTTCAATGTGTAGTATTCGCGTAAATAAAAGACAACATTATGTGATTTAGAATATTTTCACTATCCATCGGCATGACTGGCTAATGTCCTACTGGTATCATCAATTGCGTAAAAAAAACGATGAGCAAATATAACAATTACGAAATGTATTAATAATGAATGGAACGCTTCAACGCGAAGGTACTAGAACCTTTAGTTATGCATTTCGGCAACACCGTGTCGTAGAGGTCATCGCTCCCGGTGGCGGAACCGTCGAGAGCCTCCGGTTTTTTGTGGTACTGCTACTGATTTCATTAGTGTTTATGAAACATCTGCCTTAGATATCCGGTGGTCGCTACTGAAGCTTTTTTACTCAACTTAGGGAGGAGGCAAGCAAGACGCTCGCCTGATCGTACCCAGGTAGAACCCAGGACCCCCTAGGCGCAGAACTCCCCACCCCCTGCTCAGCCCAGTCTCGTGCCAATGCGACAGCCGGGTAAGAATCCCACATACTCCGGTTGACCACCACAGATCCCTAGTAACCTTCAATAGGTGGTCCTGCGCCTGATCTCTCCCCGGTCGTGTCGGTTTTCCGTCACATCGGATTGTGAGTGGTAAACGGAAGAGAGAGTTCACTTGTGCACTATAGTATCTCCCGGGTAAATGGCTGATTGTTCGAAAGATTGGTCACTATGGTCGGCCAGGAGGACATTATATATGTGTGGCAGACAGACAGACGAACCCGCACCCTTTAGGTATGAAACCCTAAAAATCGCTAATCAAATGTAGTCTCTTTAGTACCTACACAAAATGTTGTTTATAGGGCCACCTTGTAAGTTATATATAGTAAAGTCTTTTATCATTGCTCACGTATTACATCCCCTATACTATATATAGCCCAGCACGCGGAAGTAATATGACGTCTGCGAGGCTATAGTGTGTTGAGGAAAATCGTTTCCAGTATCAATCTTACAGGAGCGTTCCATTTCACGGATATTTGAGTCAGATATCGCGTCACAGTACACAGGATATTTTTATCCGACTTTCAATGGCAGAAAAAAGGCACCTTGTGTACCACCGCAGTGTCAGTGTAGTGTTGATAATCTGCCGCCAAGCAGCAGTGTGTGAAATTTGCTGTGTTAAAATTACCGAACACAAGAGACTTAATAACTAACGTATCGAGTGACGAAAGGCATTGCAATGTAGTTTGCTATAGGCAGGCAGATAGGTATCTGCCTGTATAGGTATACCAGAGACGTCAGAGACCTTCTTTGTTTTTAGGGTTCCATACCTAAAAGGTAAATAAGGAACCCTTATGGTGAGACTTCGTCTGTCTGTCTGTCTGTCACAGCTCTATATTTTAGGAACATTGATTTGAAACTTGGAATACTTTTAGATCTTATTTCTTACTCAACCTCGTCGTAAATGAAAAAAAAAATACATTTTTTGTTTAATTTTTTTTATAATGAGGGTTGAAATGGGCCTTCAAAATTTCAAAGTGAGACTACTATATCGAGTAAAGTATTATATGAAAGGGCTTCATTTGCACATCGCAAAAAAAAAATTTTGGTTTATGCCACGTAGTTTTTGGCTGATAATCAAAAACGTTAAAAAAAATATCGTTCCCCTTATCTCCGAAGTATATGGTTGGGGAGGGGATAAATCTGAAATAATTATGGGTAATATCTATATTTTACAGGAAAAATAAAATGATCTTTCTAAATAGTACCTACAGTTTTTTAGTAATCCTAAAAAAACCTCGACAATCAAACTTAGTTTTGAGTTTTGGTCTTTTTGCTATATGAATAGTAAAATTACTTTAATACGCCAAAATATGGTATGGAACCCTCGGTACACAAGACCGACTCGCACTTGACCGGTATTTTTATTGTATACTTACATACATTTAAACTTTCAGTGAAAAATTATTGATAGCTGAAAAATCCGATGCGTGGTTTAGGAGGAGTACTATCGCTTTCAGACAGACGCTGAAAGTGACTTTATTAACCGGCTTCAAAAAGAAGGTTCTCTATTCGACGCGTATGTATGTAATATTAATAAAAATGCGTAATATATATATGTTAGTCTATGTGGGCTTCTAAACAAATTTACCAAATTTTACGAGTGTATGTATGTATGTATGTATTCTATTCTATTCTATTCTTGTTGGCTATAAATTTGGGCCCGGTATTCCCGGAACGCACTTCGACCCAGTTGGATCCATTGTGCATGCCCTAGCCCTTACTCTGTTGCTGGCGTATCGAAGAGCTCCCTCAGGTACGCAACGATCGCGCCAGCTTGGAGCTGTACATAATCATTTGGTGCAGGATAGGCCACTCCCAGATGATGCAACCTACGTCTCACAAGAGCGTCGCAGCCACACAATATGTGTCGCATTGACTCTTTTTCATCTTCGCAGAATCTGCAAATGTCACTAGTACTTAGCCTCATTCTGTGTAGATGCTCGTTGGTACCAAAGTGTCCCGTAAGTGCACCCATCAGGTGCCTTATTTGTGATCTGTTTAGGTTTAATAATTTGACCCCACAGTCCACCCTTCCGCTAGAGAACGCTTTGGAGTGGTTAAGGCCTGACGCTGCCCTCCATTCCTTCATGTGTTCGTTTCTAGCATGTGCATACAATGCTTGGTGATATGTTCCATACGGAATCCCCACAAATGGTTCGGGGCCAACCAAATGTCTCTGTGAGCCGGCCCTCGCTAATCTATCTGCCTTCTCATTGCCCTATGTATGTAGGTTTGTCCCCGGATTTCTCAGAAACTACAAGTCCGATTTCAAAAATTCTTTTTGCAATTAGAGTATTTTTCAACTTAGGGTAGAGTATAAGTTTCAACTTCAAAGTAAATTATCTAAAAAGCATAAAATAATGAAAATATATTGAAGTCGGTGTCAGCTCGTGATAGTCTTAGTTAACATGATCTGATAGCACCGACTTCAATATATTTTCGTTATTTTATGCTTTTTAGATAATTTACTTTGAAGTCGTTTTTTTTTAAATAGTTTTTATATACTATGTTATTTCAATGTAAAGACGATTAAGGGGGTAACATGCGCCAATGACCTTGAGAATCTGGCCGCTCCGGCCGAGAGTTGTCATCGTAGAGGGCGCTACCAGAAAATATGAATATTACAATTGAAAAATTATAGACTAAAATATGCAGATGTGTCAAATGGAGCTTTATTAATTTTGCCTATTCCGTTAAGGAAGGAAATTTCAATATAGTTACATTTACTGCAAATATACTAAACGATATCACTTTTGAATATTTTATTGATTATATATACATAAAAGGAAAAGAAACTGATGAAATATAAACAAATAAAATAAAATTTATTTTGAACTTAAAATAATACATGATAAAAAATGCATGAAAAAAAATTATATTAGTTCATATTGACGCGAAAAGAACAATACTGATGCAGTATAAGAACGGTCCCCACCAGCTCAACTCGTCGTTCACTGGAACATATTCTGTTACGTCAGTCGAAAGACGGGGAAATTTACATTGCCGATAAATCATACTTAGCTTGTTGATCTATCAACACGAACACCGGATACCGAGAACCACACTGCATACTGCTGGGACCTTCTGCTGGTGACTGATCTAGACAAATGTCTAAATACGAAGTCATTTTATCCTCCATAATCACTCTCTGGGGAAATCTGTATCTCACTTTTTTATACCTTAATTTTGATGTATACTTTGGCGTGCCACCTAATTACAATCTGATAACGTATCAACTTACAGTGGTAACGTAATTGCGTGTTGCGTCAGGATATGGATTATTGCATTTCATATTCCAAACTTCATATCAAAGGTTCTCTCCGTCTATTATAGAAGGGTCAATGCCTAAATAGTGAGACTTTTACATACTTCTATTCTATTGTTGGTGGCTATTAGTTGGGCCCGGTAACCACCGGGACGCACTTCGACCCAGCTGGATCCATTGTGCCTGCCCTAGCCCTTACTCTGTTGCTGACTTATCGAAGAGTTTGTTTAGGTACCCCAAGATTGCACCAGCTTGGAGCTGTACATAATTATTTGGTGTAGGATAGACTGTAGCCTAACTGGGAGTACCCAGTTGACTCAATCTACGTCCTGCTAGAGCTTCGCAGCGACACAGTATCTATAACATCGACTCTTTTTCATCTTCACAGAAACTACAAGTATCTACGGTACTTAGCCTCATTTAATGTAGGTGCTTCTTGGTGCACCCATTAGGTGCCTGATTTGTGATCTGTTTAGATTTAATAATTTAAGCCCACAGTCCACCCTTGTGCTGGGGAAAGTTCTGGAGTGATTTAGGCCAATCGCTGCCCTCCATGCTTTCGTTTGTTCCTTCCTAGCGTTTGCATGTAATGCTGGTAGTTCCATTCGGAATCGCTATACGTATGTACTACTTATAATTTACAGTAGTCACAGCGGATCTATGTATGAAGTTAGGTTTAGCGAACCATTGCGCAAGTATAGTTGTGAGTTGTGAATACAAAAATACAAAAAATAGCTTCTGCACTGTGTCTTGCAGCCAACTTCAGACACACGAAGATCCGCTGTGACTACTGTAAGCGTACTTGAAATGGAACTATGCACAAAATTCTAATGTTTTTGTTATGCACGTCAAAACGAAAGCGCTTAATAGAGCCGCCAAAATATAGAAAAAATATCAGAAAAAGGATATTTTGAACATATTTCCTGAATTGGTTCCAATTCTTCCAACCATCCATGTGATAGTAAGGCTTTTTGGTACGTGGAAAAATGAATTGAAACGAACTGTATTTAAGATGTTCGCATTTGCCAACGACAGGGACTTAAAATGCTGCAAAGACTTCTCACATGCCAATGGCCCTGATGAGATGTCAACGTTATTATTAAAGACGCGTCTAACTGTATTGTTTCCTATTCCCACTAGTACCCAAATAACAAATAACCTAACTCCATCTATACTTAAACCCATACTTACTAGATACCCATCGTAGACCCAAGTCGTGCAGACCCATAAAACCATATATTATTATTATTATGGCAATTAGTTCGTAATCGACTCCGTGATGGCCATCGAATATAAACAATGATAAGATACTTAACTTTTTTACATAATAAAGTACAAGTCAAAACCACCCAGACCCAAGACAAATAGATAATGTTCATGCACATGAGTGTGGGAATTGACTCCAAGATCTTATGGGTAGCGGCCAAGGTAGCAAACTACTAAATCAACGGGCATGTGTTGTTAACCAATACGTGGATGCCAAAGTAATCCGTAGTACTGTTTGTTTGAACGCACGAATTTAGTAGAAGAAGAAAGAAGAAGAGTTTTTAGTGTAACGTCGTATGTACGTAACGTAACTTCGTCTTAAGTTCTGTACCGATGGCGGGGTTTGAACTACGTGGAGCAGTAGACATCGATTTTAATACGCAAACAGGTTTTAGAGTAACTAAAATTTTAACGTGGTGGTACTTTTTCTCGTTTCTGCCAACACTACCATGAGTTTATTGTTATGCAACTTAGTTAAGTAAAAAGGTATTACCTGATAGTAATCGAATCACCGACCCATAGAAAACTCCCTTTCTGTCCCTGTCATGTCCTGTCCAGTAGTTTCACCAGTTTTGTTACTTAGCGGCAGAAATCTAAGATTGCGGTGGCACCACCTAGATAGCACACAAGTACCCTTCCAATCTAACCAACCCAGATATCTCAAAAGACGAGCAACTGTCCGTTGGTAAGCGTGTCACTCACCACCAAGCAAACCACCTGGGTATGTACTATACTCGTTGCTAAGTTGAAAAAACCAACATGATAATAATAATAACACCATTCATGTTTTGACAAAAAGAAGGCATTGTCAAGTATATCATAATGTATGTCATTTTGTCGACCTACTCAGTATTAAATACGATCTAAATTAGTAAGATCGTATATGACTCTGATACGCTTTAAAAGTTAGGCATTATACACGGCAACGATACTTTCGCATACTCTATGATGAACCACAAAAATGGTAGTAACATAAAAATATATTTAATTAAATAAACAAGTATAAATTCCATTTGCAATTATTTATAGTGTTATAATTATACCATTTTTAACACATTTTAATTAAAAATATGTTTAAAATCATTTAAATTAAATCCGACTTGTCAAAAAAAAATCGGGCATGTCCACTCGCCGTCACAGTCCACGAAGGACTGATATATGGCGATCGCGGGGGCGCTGCAAGGGGAAATGCATCGCGTACATGGTTTTTCTATAATTTCTTGTAAATCATGTATGAAATTAAGAAATGTAATCAATACAAGTTGTAGAATAGATTATATGCTTTTTAATAGTCCAAGTTTGACGTCTATCCGATAAACGGATGTTGAACGCTAACACAATTCATAACCAACGTAGTACATTTTTTAAATACATATTGCTTGAAAACGTTATATTTAATCCAATATCTAATCAATAAAACTATTTGCTGAAGATCTGAGGTATAAGTACATATAATTTTCATAGCCAATGCAATAGCGGATTGATCCATCGAACTCTTTAAACTAAGGCTATTTTTGCAATTTTACCGTTGTTACCCCCTTAAGTGCCTAAGGTACTTGTTTTCCAGTATTGCCTACATTGTAATAATTTTCATCGAATTGCGGTTTAGTAATTTTGTTTTGTTGTTAACTGGATTAGTTAAATTAACAAGTATCGCTTGACAAACAGAACAATATAGGCTATCCCCGTAGTGTGGTATTTAGAAGCGCGGTTACTGATCGCATGGTCCCGAAGTACCTAGCGTACTTTTAGTACAAAAAAGAATTAATCAAATCTTCTATGCATATAAAATTACTTGTCCTGACTGACTGATTCATCAACGCACAGGCCAAACCGCTAAACGTATAAAGCTGAAATTTAGACAGTAGGTTCTTATGACTTAAGCATCCACTAAGAAAGGTTGAAAATATTTGAAATTTGTGAGTATTTTAAAAACTAAAATTACACGTTTTTTTATGTACAGCACATAAAAAATTTAACATTATTTTTTTAAAGATTTATGTTTTTCTCCTTAAAAATTGTTTTATGTTTCTCAAAAATTTCACCACGAGTAAAACAATGACCGACATAGCTCTCAGAATCTGCAAGTTGAAGTGCCAATGGGCAGGGCACATCGCTCGAAGTACAGATAACCGCTGGGGAAGAAAGGTTCTCGAGTGGAGAACACTAACCGGAAGACGCAGCGTAGGTAGGCCTCCCACTATGCGGACAGCGAATAGCCAATTGTTGATCATTGTTGCGTTCTAAGGTCTAAGGGGGAGGCATGGGGGAGGCCTATGTTCAGCATTGGACGTCTTCCGGCTGGTCATGATGATGATGAAAAGAATGACACCAAAAAAAGAACCAAAGGAGCCCAATTTTAGTTGACATAAAATTCACAGAGTGTAATCGTAAGGCAATGCTCACACAATACTATAAAGTACAAAAAATTGTACAAAGCAATCAACACAATTCAGGTCGGATTAGGCAGGGCTACAGTATAATGCATTGCGAACGGTTTGACACGTCCAAATATTTCGTTGGCTTGCGACAGACGAACTGCAATACCAGTGTCGAGACAATTTCTCATAGAAAATGGTAGACGGTTCAGAAATCTTGCAGATAGGCCGTGCCGTCTTGTCAACGACGAGAATGACTATTGTTTTCTTTAAATAAGGCTACTAAGTTTAAAAAAAACCGGTTATAGATAGTCGGTCGCGCACCGAGGGTTCCATACCTCGTTTGGACGTATTAAGTTATTTTACCATTCGTCTAAAACCACAGATAGTAAAAACACAAACCGCAAAACTAAGTTTGTCGTTTTTTTGGATTACTAGAAAACTTACTTAGAATCTTCATTTTATTTTTACTGTAAAAATAGATAGAGATTTATTACCTATATTTATTTGTGATTATTCCCTCCACAAACTTTGGAGATAAGGGAAATAATAACGCCCCCGTTATTTTTTTAATATTTAAAATTACAAAGTACAAAATACCTGACATAAACCAAAATAAAAATCTGTTTTGAAATATGCAAATGAAGCTCTTTCATATGATACCCCACTCGATATTAGTCGTCTCCCTTTGAAATATTAACGACCTATTTCGACCACCATTGAAAGAAAGAATATAAAATAACATTTTTTTTTCATTTGCGATGAGGATGGGTAAGTAAGATCTAACTAAAACTATTACTAAGTTTCAAATCGATAGCATCAGTGGTTCCGAAAATATAAAACTGCTGTCAGACGACAGAGACAGACGAAGTTGCACCATAGGGGGTGCACGAAATCGTTCCTTATGAAACCCTAAAAACGGAGCCTTTATAGCGAGACTTCTGTTTTTATCTCTCTAGATAGCCCATCTTATACTTTTTGAACCACTAAGCCTATGCTCGTATTAAACGCATAAGTAAATCTTCTCGAAGCAATAGGCTCGATGACTGAAAAATTATATTTAGTCCGTCGTCATTTAGATAATCAAAAAATATTGGACACGTATTGTTTTCTTGTATTAAACAAAAAAAAATGACGAAGATAAAGTGCGTTGAAATTCCGCGTGACGTCACACCTGTATACACTTTTTATTGAGACGTGACGTCACGAGCCCCTACTCCCAAACTTTGAAGCTCTATAGCTTTGTCAATTTCTATTTATTTGTTAAATAAAAACATACGTATCCAATATTTTTGGATAATTTTGCTGACGGACATATTAGAATTATCTCTTTTACCCAGACATCAAGGTCTGCACTGCATGGAAATGTTTTGTAAAGTTTAGGACTCAATCAAACAAACGAAATAGCGTGGGTATTGGCCTTAGGTATTGACTTGTTTTAGATCATTAAGAACGTAGATATATCACGCACATGTTTACCTGACAGCTTCAGAATAATAGTTGTTTTGCGAGACTGTATTATCACAAAGTAATCAGTGTACAGAAGTCAAGCTACAACGCGCGCTTGAGCAACGCACACATAGACATCGCTCACGGACACGATATCTCGGAATGGTTGGGAACAGTGCGAGCGCGAGTGCCATCCGCTTCAGACACGCGTCTTGTGATGTTTTTGTGCAGAGGATGATTAATTATTTTTGCTATTATTGGTTTAAATTTTAATTCTTCCTGTTTTTAACCGACTTCGAAACAGGAGGAGGTTCTCAATTCGTCTGTATATATATTTTTTTATGTATGTTCGCGCATAACTCTGGCAATTATGAACCGATTTGAAAAAATCTTTCTTCCATCCATTCTTCAATCCATTGATTGGGTCCCATAAGAAAATTATTGCTTAGTAATAAGTAGTTAGTGAATAAACAAGAATGGTGACTGCGCAGGAAAGCTGCAGGAAAGCCTATATAGATGACTTTATGTCGCTTTTGGACAAAAATGTCATAACTCTGGGAAATATTTACCAATTTCAATGATTCTTTTTTTATTCGAATGAAGAAACCACTGTCATGAATCTGTATGAATTTTATCACAACCGGATAAGAACTTCCTGGAGGACATGGGACTGGTAAAAACCATAAAACTGATGTTCTTCATTACATTGCTCTGAGAATTATGAACCGATTTCGATGATTCTTTTTTTATTCGAGAGAGTAAACTACTATGATGATTTCATGCAAATTTCATTACGACCGGATATTTTTTTCTGAAGAAACATGAATTATGTAAAATTATGTAGACGATAATGTGAACATAACCTACCTAGATCATTTTACGGTCTTCGATGGTTCAATCTTTATATATGAACATATCACTAAAGAGTTTAAAATAAAATCTTTAAAAAAAAAAAATTGAACCGACTTCAATATCACTGAGAAGTATAAAATAATTTAAATATTATTGAAGTTGGTGCCAAATATACACAGCCGGTAAGCTAACACCAATTTTATATTCTCAACAATCCATCAAACAACTAGATACGAGAGCCATTACCACTATATAATTATTTCTGATATTTTCGCGAATATTACACGTTGAAATTAAACTAATTTTACGGATTATATCGCGGTTTATTTTTGATTTTAATTACCCGAACGTTTCGAATACTTTACAGCATTCATGGTCACGGGCGGACTGAGGTGGTAGCTGTCCATATGTCATAGTTGTCTTAAGGTACCCTCAGGTCTTCTAATTATTATTGTTAGTCCGATCTACGCAGAAAGAGCTTACAGTATCTTGAGGTCTTGCAGTGGAATGCTTGTCTTTGGATTACCACTATAGTTTTTGTGTCATTACCACTATAGTTTTTTTATAACCCTACCGCGACCGCCGAGCGTAAAAAATAAGGTGCATAATATATTTGCTTGACTTCTGTGCCTTGATTATTTTGTGGTATAATTCTTTGTCATGACGTGCAGCACAAATGGCTTTATTGGTTTTGAAAATATCAGATTAAAGGTTATTCTTTTACTCAAGATTTAAAACCAATGGTTATCTCTGCAGTCAAACAGTGGTTTATATTAGTAGGACTAATCCCACTTGATAGAAAGTGGCGACTCAATCGGGAATAGTAAAGCAGACCAGAAGCAGATCAAAAGCGGGCTTTAATGGTGTACCATTAAAGCCTGCTTTTGATCTGCTTCTGGTGTGAAATAATTTTTTTTTTTTTATTATCTTATTGAAAGCGCGCTTTACATCGGTACGGTGGTTGTGAGAAACGTTATTATATTATTATATTGATACGTGATACGATACGTGAAGCAAACACTATTTCATAGTCATAGTTATGTGTACTTTGTACACATTTTTACGACAGTTAAGCGGACCGAGGTGTATATGGCACTGTTAAAGTTATAAATAGTTTGAGTGCAGAATGTTAATATTTTTTTATAATACTAGCGACCCTCACCCGCTTGTTGCAAAATATTGTTTTTTTTTAATTTACTTACATAACATTTAATTAGGTTTTTATGGCTGAAAATCTTCAATGATAAATCATCCAAACGTTGGTGAAAACGGCTTAAAGATCCGTTGTGTGGTTTAGCGGACCTCCAGACAAACAGACAGACGCTGAAAGCGACTTTGTTTTACTATGTATAGAGAGATAATTGACAAATATAGAAGATGCATTAGAAAAAAATTACACACACACACACACACCATATGAACGATGGTCAAATTTTGAACACTGTGGGCGAGCTAATTACAATAAACTGGCAGAACAAATTTGAAAAAAAACCAAACATAATTAAATGCGGAAGTGGATACCGTTCAATTTGCAATATCGATACATAAACGATTTTCCGTAAGCACTTTCACCGATCGAGAATTGAATTGGCCGTGTTGTGTAACGCTGAAACCGCAAACTCGATATATTGTCAAATATCAATTGCGTCGGTCTACACCGGTGACCCCTTCCTATTTAACCGACTTCAAAAAACAGGAGGTACTGTAAAATAGCGATGGAGTTCCCTTTGGTAACTATTGATATTAATCTCTTTGAGCCCAGTAAATTCTCTTTTCAAACGAAACACAGCAGTGTGTATGTAAATATTTCGTTTTGTTTCTTGACGGCCATTTTGTGGTGGAATATCTGGCACTGTAGTGATACCGTTTTTGATGGGGGGGGGGGGGGACCTTTAAAATATCATCGGCCATCTGAAGTTAACCTCTTGGGTTTTTATACGACACTATAAGTAGTGTAAATAGTTACCGGTAAAAAAATCCCAGTCAATTTCATACATATTCTACGCCAAAAAGAAACTAACAATAATATAATTGTAATACACACATCAAAAGTGTCTAGGGATCAACATATATTTTTGCAATAACTTTTCTCCTGATTGATATTAATTAAAATTTTCTTTAAGGATTCATCAAATAAAGTGTTTTCGTTTGTCACAGTAACGATAAACCAAGTCACCTTTGCATTAATAAAGAAATTTGGCATTTTCCTAATAAAGGGATTTTTGACATTTGAACCACTAACACAAAAGTTCGAAAAAAATACTGAAATAACAGTTTTCTTTAAAATTTTATTGGGTAACTTAAACAATTAATAATCCGTGTTTCTACCGCGAACACTAACAACACAAGAACATCGGTTTGGCATACTCAAAATGAGTTCATCCAAATCACGCTGTGGAATGGCCGCCCATGTTCGTTGCAACAACAAAAAAAGGTCTTCTTGCGACTGGATACCCTCCATATTCGGCAGAGCTCTTCTCTGTAGCATATCCCATGCATGCTCAATCGGGTTCAAGTCTGGCGACTGAGCAGGCCAGGGCAGGACATTGATGTTAGCTGCGGCGAGAGTCTGTCTTACAACTCTTGCGGTGTGCGGTCGTGCATTATCATGCATTAACTGAAATAAGGGACCGATTTGCACTTGTAGAGGAACGATGACGTCTGATACAATCGTCTCAGCATAAATTTGAGCGTTGAGGTTGCCTCTGATCCAAATCAACTCAGTTCTTCCGCCGATCCAAATACCCGCCCATACCATGATGGTTCCACCACTATAAGGATGGACTTCCTGGCAGGATTTTAATCGCTGTTGGCGTCCAGGGGTTCTCCAGTGTCGTATACGTCTTGTATCCGGTCTCATACCAAAACGAGACTCATCAGAAAAGCACACGAAACGCCATTGTTCTTCTGCCCATTTTTTTGCCCAAAAATGCTTGATCCCTAGACACTTTTGATGTGTGTATTTTCTCGTAATTTAATTCCCAATTAGTGAAGTATTTGTGCACAAGTGACATTTTGTTATCTATTTTTGTTCAGTGAACCGGCACATTGCTTCTCGGAACAAAGTGTTACATAAAAATACATTTTATTTCGAACATAATTCTCTTTTTTTAATGATTTCGTACGCAATTTACACCACTGTGCAATTTCTATTATTGTTTTGGTTTATATAACAAAATCAATTATTCTTTTACACTTTGTAATCAAAATATCTTCTGAAATTACGATTAAATGTTAACTAACAAATAAACGGCAAGTTGGTTGGATACCCGTTGCGACCCAAAAGTCGTGGGTTCAATTTACTAAACAGGAAAATTCCTATGCATGACAATTGCGTTCTGCTTGTTTTGGATGTCTAATTCTAAGTACCTACCTATATTTGATTACATCTCAATTTATTTATCTAGTAACTACAGGCTCTGCCTAGTTTGAAGTTTTGAACATATCGCTCAGGTTAACCCGGATTTGTAAAATATTTGTAAGTAAATACACACACCGTATGTTATTTTTAACTGACTTCAAAAAAGGAGAAGGTTCTCAATTCGTCTGTATGTATATATATATATATTTTATCTTTAAAATGTCAAATCGACCGACTCTGGAATAATGTTATCAGTTCGGTAGTTTTGAACCACACTGATAATAGCCCAAATTAAGATGGTCTTCTTTTTCTTTTCATGTTAACTTATACGAGACTAGTGGTATTCGTGTCGTGGTAAAATATCAATCAAACAGCTAAATGATAAAGAATAATAACACAAAGCTGACTGTCCAGAGTTCGCTATAGGAAGACTTATAGGTACCACCGCAGTGTCAGAGATTCTGGCGTCAAGCAGTAATATGTCATCATTGTTGGGTTCCGGTGTGAAGGACACTGTAGCTGATGAAACTACAGGACACAAGGGAGTTACTAACTAATGTCTCATGTGACTAGCTGCAGTGCTCTGCAGCGGTCAATAGATAGGCGTGACGCTTACCACTAGGCGTACATTCTGTTTGTGGAATCACCAAGGTTATTAGAGAAAAGGCTGATGACAAAACTAGTAAGTAAGTAAAAAGAATAACAGATCAGAAATAGACAGAATCACATAGGTATCAAAAGGCTTATGATAGAAATTTCTAAAAGAAATATTGTTAGTATTGAAAATATCCTAATAACATTTTCTAGGTTCCCAATCTGAACAATTGATGTTAATAATACAAAATGCCAATCATCTATAATAGGTCCATCAGCAATTTACCAAGAAATGTACTTACTTTATACAGCGTATGAAAAAATCTGTTCTTACTAAAATTATTACTTATTTTTATCAATAAAAGTCAAGATAACTATCAAAATATAGTATCAACGTAAAGCCGTCTGTGAAACGAAAAGCTTGTCAAAAGAATTAGGGTATTTGTAACCATTACAATCTTTATTTTACGCTAAAAGTCGAATGAAAGAGCCCTTATCACTCGGAAATAGGGTCGACATTCAAATACACTTTTGTCATAAAACCAAATAACTTTTATGTATGTGTGTACCTACGTGTTTTTGGCATATTCCATCCACATTTCTGAGCCCATGTCGTTGAAAGGTAAAACATATTTCTGTGTTACAATTTTCTTAGATGCAAATTGGATGGGATATATAAAATGTTAGTGTATTCACGAAAATGTGAGTGACATCGAATATTTTGTGAACTCACTCTTGAATTTTGACCACTGTGCGTGATCTGGTATAAGGTAATATAAAAATATTCCGCCTGTTTCCCAAAGTTAAATATTTTATGACGCATCTACAAAACTATATTGCTTTTACATAAAACAGTCATATTAAAAAAAAAAATACTTTTTCAATGGGTTAACTCCCATGAAAATAAGACGGTGATGGTTGGTACAATATTCTGCCGTAAGATTGCAGTCCGTAAGTGAATATCACTGTTTTCATGTGTAAAGGATACTTTAGATATAGGAGAAATAACTTGGCTTTAATAATATTTTAAACAACAAGCGGCAGTGGCAATTGTACCCATCGAGCTTCGACTATAGATCGAGCTACGGCAAGGGCATAAATTATGAGTATTATCTATACATATAAAATTACTTGTCCTGACTGACTGATTCATCAACGCACAGGCCAAACCGCTGGACCTAAAAAGCTGAAATTTGGACAGTAGGTTCTTATGTCGTAAGCATCCACTAAGAAAGGGTTTTTGAAAATTCCACTCCTAAAGTTAAATGGGGTGGAAAGAAAAATTGCGGGCGTAGCCGCAGGGAATTGCTAGTTGCTTATAAGATGATGCCGTATCACTTTTCTTGTGATAATATCATAATTTAAAGCCATTTTCCATACATTATACTATCACACGTAGGGTGAAAAGTTATATCCTTAAGAGTCGAGCCTTGCATCATCATTAGTGTTCATGTTGACATAAAAATGAAGAAGACTGGTAATCATCGTGATCAAAAAACTACTTTTGAGTTTTGATGAAGCAAAACAATTTTTAAATTAGCGTACTCGCATAAAACTCGACTTGGTGGCCTGATCTTGGGAAATCTGCCTAAAAATGTACCACGGTATAGTACGCCTGCAATGCTGCCAAGAGAACTTGATGGAGAAGCATATCAAAGAAATAATTTAAGAATCAAACACATCTGTCATCTCGACCTCTTTGTTAATAGTGACCGAACAATAAGAAGAGGAATAAATAATTAAGTTCACTTACCCTTTTCTCTGTCGAAATTTTCTTCTTTAGCTTTCTCTTGTTTATGCGAAGACGCGGGGACGGCATCCGTAACAGCATCCGAATTGGTAGGCAACACATCTACAGCTGCCGCAGCAGCACCGGCTTTCGTGTCAGCTACTATGCTGTCTGCTGCTTTAGGGTCAACCACAGCCGCCACCTGCTTGCCTGTCTTGGCAGCTATCGTTTCTGCAACTGATGAATCCGCTGCTACAGTTGTGTGCTTATTCTTGCGCTTCTTATTTTTCCTCTTCCTAGGGAAGAACAGTGTTGGTTCCCCTTCTTTGGCAGCGGTTTCTTCTGGCACTAAAGATATTCTCTCGCTTTCATCAGAGTTTATGGTGGTTGCTGAGAATTTAGATGAGAATTTGTCTCCCTTTTTAACGCCTTTAGATTTGGGCCCTTTAATCTTTATTGGCTTAACTGTCGTCGGTTCTTCGGTGCTATCGTCATCGAATATCATGTAAAGCTGAGGATTCTTAAAGACGGACAGCTTACCAGACTCGGTGGTTTTATTCTTCTTTCCTTTGCGTTTACTGGTACGCTTAGGAACTCTAGCGGTGGTTGTTTTTCTCCTGTCGGGGCTGATTTTGTATTTATCTTCTAAGGATATGTTCTTTTCCTCATACTCTTCGTAATCAGGGGCAGTTTTTTTGGCATTTGGTAAATTATTTTCATGTTCTTCTTGTGATAGTTGAGCTTGAATTTTATCACTCTCTCTCTCTTCCTTGTATATTTCATCTTCTTTCACTTTCTCTGATATAAACCTCTGTTCTTCCGCATGTCGTTCCTTAAGTTCGTCAACACTGTCTAAAATACTAGCTTTTTTGGCTTCGTTTTCACTCTGTTCTGCCGACTCGCGCTTCTTTTCTGCACTTCCTTCTTCATAATCTATAGCATCTTCGTACCGTTTAAGCTCTTTCTTAGACTCTGCAGTTTTAGCGTCGTCTATTTTAACTTCTTTCTTGTTTGTGGTTTTTTCTTCCGTTTTCTTGGCCTCTTCGGAATTTTCAACACTCTGGTCAGCACTTTGTTGCGCCTGCAGCTTGGCTTTCTTCAGAGCTTCCACAACTGCATTGTTCGGTTTCTTCGTTAATATATTTACAACACCATCTATCTCAGATAATTGTGTGTGGTTCGTTTTATCTTCAGCTTCATTTTGAGCAGGCCTATTCAAGTCCGACCAATCTTTCTTCTCAAAATAATCTTCATTATCGCCCCCTTGTCCTTTTTCAAAATATTCGTCACCTTCTGGCTCAACAACAGCTCTCATTACAAAATTGACAGGTGGAGCCAATCTCTTCTTAGGTTTAGCTTTAGATACCTGCACGAATTCTCCGAGTTCCTCACCGTGCTTGTTTTTGAAGGGCACCCAATCGGGGAACAGATCGCCCACATTCGCCTGCCGCTTAGCCACATTCTGTTTACCACTCACAGTTCCTATGCTTAAAGCGTCGCATGCAATTAAACAGGTTACGGTAACAATTAACTGTTTTGCTAGCATTTTTCCGTGCAATTTAATGAGGTAAAATCATAACTCGATCTGAAATCACTTGCCACAAAATGTAGGTGATCGTTCAACGGCTGCGCGCGTTCAACTGTTTGTACTAGTTAAAACTACTATTATTTATATTGTTTGTAAAGCAATTCTCTTCGGTAGTGTCAACTATAATGGCTTGAGAATAATGTGGATCGGTCTCGCCGTTTAATTAATTGCGATACGTCATAATCGCTTTCAAAAATAGAATAAAATGCACAATACGTTTTGTTGTCATCTTAGTTTGATGTAATGCTTTTGTGTTTTTCTTTTCTTGTTGAATAAAAGTATTAGTTTTTGATTAGTTAATTTGTGTAATGTATTACGACAATTTGTGTTCAAATTATGTTGATTACTTATTTGCAAATTAAATGCTTCTACTACTAAACGTTTTATTGATCGATTGGCGGGCATGAGTGATAATGAACCACGTCGATGTCGGGACTAAGTAGGCGTATTATGTTTGAAGTAAAAAATGTGTTCATTTAAAGTTCAAACTGATTTTCTTTATTAATGTCAAGTACCACTATAGAAATAATATACGGGAAAAAGGAAATGATGGAAAATGTACTATGCTTATAATGCTTTGTACAATGTTTTTGTATTTAGATAGTAAATATACTTAAACCACTCCACCACTACTATGTATTCTAAGTTAGGAGGGATCAGTTAGTTTTATCATAACAATATTTTTCTCTTCGTATGAAAATACAAATATGTTCATGCAATTTAACTCAACATCTAACTTACAATTTACTATCTTCAGCCTAGTATCGTGGACATACACTATCTCCATAACACATATAATTTATTTTTTTACCATCAAGTTTCTACTACCTTGTAAAGATCGTTACTTAACCTAGGCTAGGATACTTTGCTAATTTGAGCAACTAATCTAGGATCAATTTAGACATTTTCTTTGTCGATACACAGTGAACAATCTTTATTATATAATTTATGTACACATATACGACGGGGAGTCTTAGGGTATAACAAGTACATAGGTACAGCTTACTTCTATTTTTGACAAGATCAGTCATCTACGGGAAAGTCATTTTAGTGTACAAGTGCTTGCGCAGACAAAAGCGAACTCATAAAGTCCGATGGGACCGATGACCGACACCACCGGGGAGACAGGTCTGCCGCAAGATCGACGTTTACATGCCCATACGATGCATGGATCAGCTTAGATTCCAGACAATGCAGAAATTATGATTAGAATATAGATTAGAAAAAAAGTTTTAGAACGCAAATTTTATCGGCGTCTTATCCACTCTATTCTTTCCCAATATAACAGCGGGTACGGTGCGTGAAATCTTCAATTTACAGTACAGTTGTCTACACTAACGAGGAAAACGTTTTTTACCCGCAACATTATGGTGGTAGGTATTGGTACCTTCTGGGTGTGATTGGTTCCTTTTGGGTCTAGGACGACTTCATGGATTCAATACCAAGGTCTCAGAGAAAGAGTTTAACTGTCAGAAAATATTCAATGCTCGCAGAAAGAAAATGTACTAGGCAAATTGACGTTCAGCTCATGGTAAGCGACACGCCGGCCAATGAAAGTAGATTTGCATTGTCCTTACAACCTGAGATAGATCGTAGATACTTGTGCAAGATTATTTAAATAGGTTCACCGCAGTGTCAGATATTGCAAAGAACTTGCATGTTGCCGAATCCTGAAGGATCGTTGGCTTAGCAGTAGAAGGGACGTTACGTTTTTTTTTTACTTAATACGTTGCTTACCCGTGGGGTGCCGGGTTAGAATAGCATTCCCCCATCTCCTCTCCTTGGAGGTGACTAAGCGGAACAGGAAGACGGACAGCAGCGTCTTTATTTTGGATTTATCTTCCACCTATACTGCGATTCCCAAGTCACCTGCCAATTGTGGGGATTATGGCAACCCCTCTCTTCTAAGGTTGTTCAGAAGTGGACGTCTATCGGCTGCTAATAATGATGAAAACGTTGCTAGTGACCGCGAATACTCTTGATGGTAAGCGGTGCTGTAGCCGTGTAAGGAAGAACGTTCACTTAATTAATAACAAAAGATAACCTTTAACAGAAGTTTTTACATAAATACGGGTCATGGCATATCATAGCGAGATATTATAATTTATGTATCAGCAGCAGCAGCTGAATAATGACGTCTACTGTTAAACATTGCCCCCCCCCCCCCCCCCCCAGAAGGGAGAGGTTGCCATAATCTCCAAGTTTGGCAAGCGTCTTGGGGATCGCAGTATACATAGGTGATCCGACAGAAAGACGTTGCTGCCCGTCTTCTTGTTTTCCCTAAGCCTTTCGGACACCCAACGGGAGGGGATGGGAGGTTGCCATTATTACCTGGAAAACCCACGGGTAAAATATTTGCAAGCATATTTCGTATTTTCACGTAAAATACGAAATGGCAGCTCTAGTGGGATTTGAAATATACTACAAGAAACATTAAGAATTTTAGTAAAACCTTACCTAACAAGGTGGTAGGGGGCTGCACATCAGCGTCGATGAGGTTCTCATGAGCACCGATGTGGTTATCGTGGGTAAATATATATACAGAGAGAGAAAGTTTCCTCCACATTAGCAAATAAATAATCAGATCAATGTCAGATGGGCAGGCATGTCGCTTACCATCAGGCTAATGTCTTGCTTGCCAACAAATTGAATAGAAAACGGCTTATTTTGATAATATTTACAGTTTATTTACAAATATCCTTAAATTAAGCTGAACTGCTGTACTCTTACAAGCTTATAGTTTAAGATATATATATTGCAATATTGTTTTTTATTATATAATTGAAAAAAGATAAGCCCGCTGAGTTTCTTGCCGGATCTTCTCAGTGGAGGCCACGTTACGATCCGGTGGTAGTTGTAAAATATGACAATATGTAAGAAGCCCCCGTGAGGCCTATGCATAATAAAGAATTTTGAGTTTGAAGTAAAAAACGTCTTCCAAGTTGTCGCCGTATTGGGAGGGGAAGGTATATAAGACTGGCGGTGATATCTCTTCGTATAGCCAAGCTTATAAGTTGGCAGAAAAAGCTACCAGCCCGAGGGTTCCTGAGACTTTGATATGTTTGGAAGAAATTTCTTTCACCAAACCGTGCGTCCCATGAGACAATTTTGATTCTCCCTATTTTGATTAGATTTGTTATTTATTTAATATAAGCCAGTGCTTGACCACAGTCCCACCTGATGGTAAGCGGTGACGCAGTCGAGGATGGTGAAGCACACTAGCTTATTAATAGCCTATTCACTCCAGTCTTGAAGACATCTACATTATAGTCGGGCGGGTAATCCGACGCAGGCAAACTATTCCAGTCCTTAGCTGTCTTTATTATAAATGAAGAAGAAAATTGCTTTGTCCGGACTGAAGGCACGTTTACCACATATGGGTGCGTATGCGCTGTGCGTCTCGTCGTCCGATGATAAAAGGGTGATGGTGGGATCGATTCATGTAATTCCTGCGCACACTCTCCAAAATGCAGCCTGTAGAATACCGAGGCTGGCTACTCTGTGCCTGTGCTCTAGGCTTTGTAGATTGGCCTCCACTAACCTAATGCCACCAATTAACCTTTTACGCGCCTCTCCACGCCTCTCCATCAAGTCCAAAGCTGCTAGATGGCATTTTGCAGATTTTAATAAAACAAATATACGGTCATACGTCTGTTATCAGATCGGTCTATAAATGCGATCCTATCTCGTCGCGAGCAGCGATCCCTCCGCTCGACTGCACAGTTCAAGGCCAAATGGCGAAAGACTCGTATAGCGATGCTCAAGCAACTGGTAACGGTATTGCCGAAACGTCTATGATCCGACTGGCCACAACAAAAGAAGTGCCGATAAACTTATCTTTTCAACAAATCACCAGATGTCTGTCAATTTAGTAGGACTTGAAAAAAAAACTAGGGCGTAGCAGAAACGTTGTTGCAAAATTGTATTGAATTGACTTAGGCCTGAAAATCATCATTATCATCAGAAAGAAGACGTCCACAGCTGGACATAGTTCGACCTTTAAAACGCTAAGTAAAAAATAATTGGCTATTTGCATCCACCGGTTGCCTGCGATTTGCATAATGTTGTCAGTTCACCTAGTGGGAGGCCTGGCTAGCGATGCGTCTTCCGGTTCGTGGTCGCCACTTAAAAACCTTTCTACCACATCGGTTATAGGTTTTTCAAGTGATGTGCCACCTCAACTAGCAGATACTGAGAGCGATATCGTTGACTTTAGTTTGGCCTGAAAATATTTAGAAAATAAGAAGATAACTTAATATTAATACTTAGATTTTATATAATATAAATACTCGGAACAAACACAATCTTGCTGTACACTCCACGCGTCTCCACAGAATTAGCAATTCCTTTATGAAAAGGTATACGTTTTATAATAAACTGCCCCAGGATATACGAGATCTACCAATAAACAAATTTAAAACTACCATTAAGAGCCAATTGTCTAAAAAAGGCTATTATAAAATCCCGGATTACCTGGAGGATAAAGCTGCGTGGGCTTGAACTGCAATACTCTTACAAGCATAGTTTAAGATATAATTTTGTAAATTTGTTTAAAAATAATCTTGTTATATACTTAATTGAAAAAAAACAAGCCCGCTGAGTTTCTTGCCGGATCTTCTCAGAGGCCGAGTTTCGATCCGGTGGTAGTTGTAAAAAATAACATTAAGTAAGAGCTCCCGTGTGGCTTGCTATGCTTAATAAAGAATTTTGAATTTGAATTGGCTGAAGTCATGTTTAGGTTTATAAAAAATACCAGCTAATCATCACTCTCTGCAAAACCATTTAGCCTTGAGAAGCCCAGGTTTTAGCCAACCTGGTTACACACTCGGTATAGTTTTTTAAAGTATTGTTGAAGTAAACATTAACGCAAACGGCCATTTGAGTCCGGATGTACAAATGTATAATAGAAAAAACACTCCGATGCAACTGTGTATAAATTAAAATGTCACGCCTGTCTTGCGTCGGATACGCATTATTATCGCGATCTAGGTCCAATAAGCGACGGCACTTACTTATTACAGAGCGTGTTGACAAGACTTCCTAGAGGCGAGCACGTTGCACGTCTTCAATAAAAAAAAACTATCGTTTATAATTACTTTTTTAAATAGATGGCTCTGGCATCAAAGCGTATCGACACTGCTCATCAAAAAAAAAAGTGACGTTGACTCGTGATTCCGTTTATTTTTTTATACGACAGAGGTGGCAAAGGAGCATGAGGCATGAATGATGTTGAGGAGTTACAGTAGGTAGTTTGCTAGGTCTCCGAGGAGGACGGCGGCGGGGTTGCGACCCCCGTCCCCGTGTGCACCGTGACAGGTTCCCGGGGGGTTACAATGCGCCCCCCGGCGGCAGGCTCAAAGGCAAGGCACTGAGGGGCCCCTGGTGCAGATCCCACCGGAGAGCCCTGGGGTTCCCCCTCTCATGTGCCGATGCGCCAGCCGCGGGGGTTTTAGTGGGTAAGAATCCCACATACCCCGGTCGAGCCCCACAGCTCCCGGGGATCTTTAGAAGATTTCCCCCGCGTCAAAAACAAAATCAAAAAAAAGGTAGTTTGCTAGGTGGTTGGTTCCTTGTGCAAGGAACCGTGGTGGTACCTGACCACCGCAGTGTCAGATGCCGCCAAGCAGAAGTGTGTAAACATTGCTGTGTTCCGGCGTGAAGTTACCGGTAAAATTACCGGACACAATGACTTAATGTCTTAAGGGTCGGCAACGCGCCAAGTCTATGGATCCTCTGGATGGAAAGAGGACTCGCTGCATTGATTGCCCGCGGCATGTATATCACTGCGCGCCCAAAACAGTGACTTTTCTTGATGTTGTTGACGTCCTACCTCGTTTACGTTTAACTTACGTGCCCGGGCGTGCCAACAGGATCGCATTTTTTTACCAACTAAGTGACCGATTTTGCCCTGCACTATCTTTCATCACTAGAGACATTAGTTATTAAGATTTTTAAGTCCGGTAACTTCACCAGTAACAGTTTACCTTTCACACCGGTGCTTCCTTTGAGGTGATATGGCAGTTGTCACTGTTTAGTTAACGATTAAGTAGTTAGTTAAGCAACCTCAGGCAAGGTCATTCCTAAGACGGGTGACCTCATTAACTATGCGGGTGACCGTTTAGTGGTACTTGAACTCAGTGAATCCGTGTTTCAGATGGCACGGAAAAAGTCGGTCCAGGTTGTTGTCATATAAACACCAGTCGTTATGCCAAGTCAAAGGCCTAAAAGCTTCTTCGGAGTCGCTGGACGTTCGGGTTGTGGGCCCTAGGACGTCCATTGAGTACGGCGGCGACTCCGAGGAGGACGGCGGCGGGGTTGCGACCCCCGTCCCCGTGAGCACTGTGACAGGATCCCGGGGGGCTACAATGCGCCCCCCGGCGGCTGGCTCAAAGGCATTAAGCGGCTCCTGGTGTAGTTCTCACCGGAGAGCCCACGCGAGTGCCAATGCGACAGTCGCGGGGGTTTTATTTGTACATACCCCTGTCGAGCCCCACAGCCCCCTGGGACTTTTTGAAGGCTTAAACCATACGACAAAAAAAACGGAATACGGCATATTTAATTTTCAGCTTATTTGCTTTGCTGTGAAGCAACTTTTTATGAAAGAAAGAAAGAAAAACGTTTATTCAACGTACCTACATATATCATAGGTACATATTATAACTAACCTAGTACACTTAATTTTATTTAACACAATGCCTTTGAAAGGTAGCACCAGCATTTGTCGTTGCTACTAGCTGGCGCAACGACGCTGGTCTTCGGTGGACACCCGTCAGCGAGAGCGCGTCTAAGCGCGACAGCATTTTTTACCAGCCTTTGTGTTTATCCCACTCTTAGGCACGGGCCTCCCCTCAATATGAAGCTTAGGCCATAGTCTACCACGCTGACCAAGTGCGGGTTGGCGGACTTCACACGTCATTCGAAAGCTAGTTAGGCTTTGTCAGACATGCAGATTTCCTCACGATGTTTTCCTTCACCGAAAGCTAGTAACAATCCCACAAAGACGACTCGCACATGATTAACTAAAGAAATCAAAGGTGGGAGCTGAGGTTCGAACCCGCGCACATTGTTTCCAAGGCAAGCGCTCGCCCACTGAGCTGTTACTGCTTCAAACGGATACATAATAAAACAAATAAACTACTACTACAAATTATGAATCTGAAGCAAAACCGATCTATAAAAATCAAGAGAAGATTCCAAATCTTCGCAATAGGAAAACACCAATTCTAAATTTGAAATAAAATCATCCGAATTTTCAAGAATTAAAGAAATATTGGCTGCCTGGTTAATTACTTTGACAGTGTCCGGTGTTGCCATAGAGCTAAATTTTCCGGTGACTTATATTCTAAGTTGTTATTTTTGGGGATATTCGACGTTTTAATCGAGTTTATTGCCTCACTTTTATTTGGCAACAATGGCGAGTTTCTTAGAAAATAATTACGAAAAAAAAGAGATTCTCCGATCCATCTATTTCCAAATACCAGTATCATCAGTGGCGTGGAGCGGATGCCTCCGTATCGGGAGAGCAGAGAATAAAAAAAAAAATCAAGTGTCACTGTGTCACAGTGTGGGTAAGTGATTTTTTTTTTGAAAATACTGACACCGGTATTCATCCTGCACGGCTTTGGCAACCAGTCCAAAGTTTGGTAAAGTTTGGAATTAACGTTAAAAGCTACTGGATTCCAAATTCAAGGTGCTACAATTCCCCTCGTTTTCAGGCACCAACATAGCTCTGGCTAACTTTACATAATACAGATTGTACTAACTAATCGTATAAGTAATAAAAATGTAGAGCGTATAATTTAAAAAAATACATTCTTTTAAATATATTCAAATGACACAACTTGAGCTGCCTTAAATGTATCAAATGAATTCCAATACATTATTATTTGGCTTGAATGTCGTAAAATACATTTTCATTATGCCATTTTTAAAATTATTTCACCCACTTTGTTATTTAAAAGTTATTATAGACAATTTTGATTGGACTGTCAATATTTAATAAAAAAATATAATAATTAAATTCAGAAATCTAATAATCTAAAAAAAGTAAGTACTTTAGTAAAAACTTGCTGAAAAATCGTAGCTGCATGTAAGTGGAGCGAGGTCGGGTGATACAACCTGTGCTTTTTTTGTCAAATATAACGCTTGGTACAGACGATCGGTAATTTTACAGTTGCCTATTTTTTACTGCTTGCCATTTGTTATGCCTATTTTTATGTAAGTATAAAGATTAATTAAGTACTTATTATAAATTGGACTGTATTATAACCTTCTAAAGGTACTCAGTGTCTTTTAGGAACTGTGTGAGGGGCTAATAAATAGTAATGTCCTCTTGGCCGATACGACCACAGCGGCCAATCTTTCACAAGATCAACCATGTACGCAGGAGATATTATAGTGCACAAGTGTTTGCATAGACATGAGTGCACTCTCTCTTCCTTTATACCTCTCACAATCCGATGAGACGGAACACCGACACGACCGGGGAGAGGTTAGGCGCAGGACCGACTTTTACCATGCCCATCCGACGCATTGATCATCTTACTTTACAGACAATCAGGTTTTAGCGATGCGTCGGCGGCTGTGCTAAAGGGAGGATCCTCCGACCGAGCGAGGTGAAATGCTCCGCCAGGGCCGAAGCCCCCGACAGATGTTGTCGGGATGTTGTATATATTCTCCGAGTTGAAGAAACTTCGCTTGCACGATTCAGAAATCGGTGGCACCATCTGTCTTGTTGTATGTAGTACTATTCGCTTCTTCCTCGCGTCGTTGTACCACATGTGGCGTCATCTTGTGTCGAGTCGCCACATCACTCCCCCCCCGAAGCCTGGAAGTCGATGAATGTGCCAGCTTGTCCTTGCGCTCCAGTCGCTATGCCAGTGCCAGTGAATGCAGTTCCAGTGAGTCGGAGCTGATGCTGCGTCGTCCTCAGTGCGTCGAGGTGTGCAGTATATATGGCTGGCGGCTGCTAGACGTACCGGTGAGAGAAATGCGCTCTTCTTACATGGACCGGCCGTAGTGCAGAGGTGCTGTGCCATGTTGTGGCCGAAGGTTGACCAGGCTTGCATCTGCAGCTGCAATGCGGTGGTCTTCCGATGAGGCCGGGATACTGGCTGGCTTGTGACTCTCTGGTTGTTGCTGGAGAGTTGCTGCTGTGGGGAGAGAGCGGTGGCGAAGCTGCGCTGTTGTCCGGATCTGAAGGCTGTGACGATGTTCTGTGCGGCGTCACCAGTTTAGCGATGTTACGGCGGTGGTGCTAAAGGGAGGATCCTCCGACCGAGCGAGGTGTGATGCTCGGCCAGGGCCGAAGCCCCCCGACAGTTGAAGAAACTTCGTTTGCACGATTCAGAAATCGGTGGCGCCATCTGTCTTGTTGTATGTAGTACTATTCGCTTTTTCCTCGCGTCGCTGTACCACATGTGGCGTCATCTTGTGTCGAATCGCCACAAGGTGATCGGCCTGCATTGTCCTACCCAGTAAGGAACAACTACACAAATTTGTTGCCCCCCGCAGGATTCGAACCCGCGACCTCCGGTTTACAAAGCAAGCGGTTTCCCACTGCGCCACGGAGGCTTAAGGGGCTTATGTGGGTTTTATACCCACTACAACCTCCCTGGTGACATTCAACGAAGCTATGGAGATTTTGGGCACTCCGTTCGGACCTCACCTGAATCCCTCCAGCGCCAGAAGCTCGCTGGAGCACGTCTCGAGGGGATGCAGAAATGTACGCTCCCCGGCAACCCACGAGCCCACGTTAAAGCAGCGGATACCACGTCACATTTCTATCGAATCCCAGAAGACGGGGCTGGAGGACCGAGTGAGTACCGCCGCCGCCCCGACCCTGCCGCCTTCGCCGAGATAACAGAAATGACCTGCTAGTAAGTGAAATAAAAAACCTAAGATGAATTAAGGGCTCTCTATCAAACTAGCTATTAAGGAGGGCCAATTGTTCACTTGCATCACTGGACTCATCGCGAGTCTATCAACTAACAAATTGGACTAACAAACTAGACAAATATTTCGTGTTACTTAATTTAAATGTCTGTCTCGTGTCAGGGCATTATTAACCGACTTCAAAAAGGAGGAGGTTCTCAATTCGTCTGTATATATTTTTGATTTTATTTTTATTATCTACTAGCTGACCCACGCAGCTCCGCCTGCGCTATTTTTACGTTAACTAAACTTTGAATAACAGACGTTCGCATCGAATACATAACCTCATTTTTTATAGTCGGTTAAAAACTGGGACCCACTTTTTACTTGCTCTCCGAAGCACGGACCCGTTTAGTTCGAATGGCGTTAAGCGGTCACCCATCTATTTAATGACCTTACCTAACGTTGCTTAACCAGATCGATTACAAAACCTTGATAACAACTCCCTATGAGTGTTCCCTTACTAATATTTATTATATTATAAATAAAAATTGATAAAATCGGACCAAGCGTATAACCAAGTACCCGTTTTGACTTTAATCCCCTCTCCCAAAAGAACCGTGCTAGATTACGGGATAAAAAGTATCCTATGTCCTACCTCGTAGTAAGATCTCAAATCATGCCAAGTTTCATTTGAATCCATTCAGTAGTTTCGGCGTGATGCTCAGCCGTGATACAGACAGACAGACAGACAGACAGACAGACCGACAGACAGACAGACAAAAATTAAAAAAATTACATTTTCGGCCTCAGTATCGGTTATAGAATGCCCTCCATATATAATTTTCAAAATATCTTCAATGTACAGAATTGGACTTGTTACAGTTTTATTATAAGTATAGATTTAAGTCCATATTATAATATTATTATAAGTATAGATTATCCTAAAATTTATATCGTATGTTTATTACTTTTATCAGTTGTCTGTTGTCTTAATAATGTCTCGGCCTAGTTTGAGATCAGGTAAGCATGTCTGTATTGTGCCGGGATATTTTTACATTCATAATAAAATTGACAGACTATAATCAATGTACACCTGTCCTAATAAAATGCAATTAACCAATAAAAATATATATTTCAACCAATTTGAAAATAGAAACTAATTTATTCAATTACTGAAAACAGATAAATGGGTCCTATTAACAAATAGATTAATTAATTACAAAAATTAAAGTATTTCCCAATAACCACTATTATTTGTATGTAAAATAGGGTTCTAATTTTTTTGACATAAATATATTATTATTTTCATTTGAAAGGGGCGAAATCGCGGGCGTGAAATGACACAAATTATTGTATTAGTGAAACGTGATCTGATGAAATTGGGTTACAGAAACAATATGAATTTCAACTTTAAAAAATTGGTAGTAAAGTTGTTTTTGCTATGAAGAACAGTGTCTTCATGATAGGTATATTGATGATAAATCGATTTACATTCTATCGGACCGTAGCATTTTCGGAGACGTGCGTCATGTAATAATCTCTTTTATTTACACGTGGATAACCATATCATCATCACCCGAAGATGTCCACTGCTGAACAAAGGTCTCCTCTTTAGAAGGTAGGGGTTGCCATAATCTCCACGCTTGGCAGTCATCTTGGGGATCGCAGTAATCCAATTGAAAGACACTATTGCCCGTCTTCTCGTTTTTCCTTAGCTTACGATACCCAACAGTACGAGATGGGTGGGTGCTATTCTTACCCGGATACCTCATGGGTAACCTTGTAAAACGTTGAATTCCTATAATACAAGATAGATTTTGTTTGATTGCTTGAGTTGAGCTATGTTTTGAGTTTATTTGGGTACTGGCATCACCTCCTCGAGTGCCCGGCCCATTGTAATTCCCGAGGATACGTCCGGAGGAAGGACAATGGGCTTGGGACGGTGTACCATGGGCACCGGGTAATATCTCTCCACTCCTCGGGGTGGGCAGCTGTTGCTCGGTGGCGAAGCCTTAGGGGGGGACGCCGAACTGCTGTTCCCGGTATATGGGTGCCGGTTGGGCGGCAGCGAGGCGCGGGGGGGGGGGAGCGCGGTGGTGGTACAGAGGGGAGGCGGGCCGAAAGGCCTTAGGGCGGGGGCATCCGGGGGTGGGGAGCCTGCAAAGGCTCCGGCTTGGCCATTTTGACCGAGCCGTTGTGGGTTTGGCGCAAGCTGCACGGCCGCTGGCGGGAACCGGATGAAGTACAATGCACGTTCCCGGGGCCCGCCACTATAGCGGAGGTGCTGGAAGGCCCGATGGTGTTTTAGTCGGTAAGCGTCCGACATATCCCGCGCATAGTAGGTTCGTGCGCGGGTATCCATGAGGATTTCACCAACGCAAAAAAAATGTTTAGAGTTTATTTGCGCGACGGGTTCCGGAATGAGGAAATTGGCCAAAGACCAAAGTCACCGACAAACTTCTCAGAGTTCAAAAGTTGGAGGGGCAATGGGCAGGCCACATCGCTCGAAGAACCGATAACCGACAGGGAGAAAGGTTCTCAAGTGGCGATCAGGAACCGAAAGAGGCAGCATAGGTGGGCTTCCCACTGGGTGAACTGACGTCATTTTAAGACGGCATTGTCGTTCATTGTCACGTTCTAACACGGATACCTTTGTTCAGCAGATACATCTTTAACAATTCCAACTGATGGTAAGCGCTGTTACAGCCCCAGCTGGTGACGCACTAGCTTAATTAACAAGGACCCTGTCAATATAATTGCTGCTCTTATATAGATGGGGAGTTAACAGTGACGCCAACATCAGTTGCGAGTCTGGTGTGTCCCCTCAAGGTATGTCTCACCTTATTAGTTGCCCCGCTTGTCCGACTACATGAACGACACAGGACTTGCTCCAGGCAAATCAGAACGCCATTGATGTGGCCTCTTTCTGGGTAAATACCATATCATCATCATCATCATCAGCCGGAAGTTGTCCACTGCTGAACATAGGCCTCCCCCTTAGAACGCCACTGTGCAGTCCAGTTGGCTCTGCACACTTGTGGAGATGTTCTTGTAATGTTGTGGAGTACGTAAGGAAGATGCCACAGTAGTTTAAATACGTTATATTGTTGTTGTTTGTTAAATGTAGTTGAAGTTATAAATGTAAGTTTTGGTGGCTTATCTTGCCTTGATAGTTTGTGTCGTACTACCTAATAAACATAAATTAAATATTATTTATACCCTAAAACATGCAGCACGCGGCTAAATGTAGGTTGCCGCGTGAGCATAAAATGTCTAATAATGCACGATTGCGAGATCGTACAGCCACAATGAACGACAATAGGCTATTTGCATCCATCGGTTACCTGCGACGCGCACAATGTCGTCTGTCCACCTAGTGGGAGGCCTGCGAACGCTGCGTCTTCCGGTTCGTGGTCGCCACTCGAGAACCTTTCTTCCCCAGCGGTTATCGGTTCTTCGAGCGATGTGGCCTGCCCATTGCCTCTTCAACTTGCAGATTCTGAGAGCTTTGTCGGTGACCTTAGTTCTTCGGCGGATCTCCACATTTCGGATTCTGTCGCGCAAAGAAACTCCGAGCATAGCTCTCTCCATGGCTAGTTGTGTGACTCTGAACTTTTCTAAAAGGCCAGCCGTACCATACCATATAGTCTTTGGATATTCATTGTCGACACGAAAAGAAGAAGAATATAATTGCTACGCTGAAAGCAAAGGGGAAAACCGCCGTTCCTTCACTGATTAGTTAGTGTTCTATGAAGCACCGGTTATGGCGGGATGAACAGGACATTTCTCTCATGGTAAGCGTAATACCTATTAGCAGTGCATTTTTTGCCAGTAACTTCACCAGCTACCTTGCCATTAAGAAGATAATAATGTACTTTCGAAACAATACAAGGAAAACGACTCTGTGTCAGAGTTGGTCGCTTCAAAGAACTACAAGAATAAAGTCAGTCAAAAGTCAAAAATAAATTATTTCAAATAGGCTTAACGCTAGCACTTTTGAATGGACAATCGTTTTAAAAAAAAAAGCTACCACCGGATCAGCACGCGGCCTCAGCTGAGAAGATCCGTCAAGAAACTCAGCGGGCTTGTCATGTTTTCACTTTATTTTAAACAGTGTGTCATGTTACTATTAGATCAGAGCGACAGTGTGTCTTGCCGTTCAAAAGATCAAATAGGAGAGAGAAAAAAATACGACGAAAGTACAACAACCTAAAAGGTTAAAGGGATAGTAGTCGGACCAGTCCCCCCAAGCAGCACCCGCGCACGAGTTGACTCGAGCAGCAGCCATCACTCCCCTCAACCATATTAGAGGGAAGGGGGTGACCCGCCACACAAAGCCGCCACAAGCAAAGACTTTTCGATGGCGAGCATGACCGATCCAATATCCAAAACCACAATTTAAAAAAAAATATAGGTTTTGTACTGATCAAAGCCTGATTCATAAATTTTGATAAGAATGATACTCACAAAAAATACGGCCATCCGCCATAAAACTACCGATGATAAAAACAATTACGGCACCATAGACAATGTGCTTATCGAGACATTTTATGGTGTTGTAAAGCATGGAAACTCATAACAAATATACCTTTATGGAGTTTATGGTCGTATATCTCCCGCGCACAACATTATTAAATAACATAATTTTAGGCACTAGATATCTGACTCTTCGTTTGGAGACAGAGGGAGAGACAAGAGACTGCTCAGGCAAGTACCACTGCAGTGTCAGATATTCTGCCGCCAAGCAGCAATTAAATAATGATGTATTTCGGTTTAAAGGGCACTGTAGCTCCTGAAATTACTGGTCTCAAGAGAGAGATAATAATCTAATCTCTCGGGTAAACAGCGGCAATGTAGTGCACGCATAATGCTTTATCGTCATCATCAGCTGGAAGACGTCCAATGCTTATTATATTATTATTTATTGCTTATTATTTATTGCAATTTATTGTGAATATTTTTAAATGTATAATAATAATGACTTATATAATAATAATTTATTATTAACTAGCTGACCCACGCAGCTCCGCCTGCGCTATTTTTACGTTAACTAAACTTTGAATAACAGACATTCGCATCGAATACATAACCTCATTTTTTATAGTCGGTTAAAAACTGGGACCCACTTTTTACTTGCTCTCCGAAGCACGGACCCGTTTAGTTCAAATATCGTTAAACGGTCACCCATCTATTTAATGACCTTACCTAACGTTGCTTAACCCGATCGATTACAAAACCTTGATAACAACTCTCTATGAGTGTTCCCCTACTAATATTTATTATATTTTATAGGAAAATTGATAAAATCGGACCAAGCGTATAACCAAGTACCCGTTTTGACTTTAATCCCCTCTCCCAAAAGAACCGTGCTAGATTACGGGATAAAAAGTATCCTATGTCCTACCTCGTAGTAAGATCTCAAATCATGCCAAGTTTCATTTGAATCCATTCAGTAGTTTCGGCGTGATGCTCAGCCGTGATACAGACAGACAGACAGACAGACAGACAGACAGACAGACAGACAGACAATAATTTAAAAAAATACATTTTCGGCCTCAGTATCGGTTATAGAATGCCCTCCAAATATAATTTTCAAAATATCTTCAATGTACAGAATTGGACCTGTTACAGTTTTATTATAAGTATAGATTATGATAATATTTTAACTTAATTGCATGCCTCAATGGCTGAATATGGTGAATCAAGCATGTTTATTTCTAAGACCCTCTGTATCTACCCATATTATTGCAATAATAAACGAATTGAATTGAATTGAATTGAATTGAACATAGCCCCCCCTAGAACGCCACAATGAACGGCAATTGGCTATTTACACCCACCGGTTACCTGCGACGCGCACAATGTCGTCTGTCCACCTAGTGGGAGGCCTGCCTACGCTGAGTATTCCAGTTCGTGGTCGCCACTCGAGAACCTTTCTTCCCCATCGGTTCTTCAAGTGATTTAGTCCGCCCATTGCACTTCAACTTGTAGATCCAAGGAATAATGTCGGTGACTTTAGTTTTTCAAAGAATCTCCATAGCTCGTTATGTGACTCTAAGCTTTTCAAAAAGCCATCAGTTCGATAATATGTCATCACTGGCTAATGTCGCATCGCCATGTCAGCCGATGTCCACTGCTGAACATAGGCCTCCCCCATACACTTCCATTGTGACCGATGTTGTGCCCCCTGGCTGTGCTGGCAGCAAAAGACAGAAACTAAAATGTTGGCTAACAGTAAAACATTTTGAATAAATATATAAGTCGAATCTAACTTCATAGAGTTTAGGCTGTAGGTCGAGCCAAAAAAATAGACACACATACTTTAACTGCCGGTCCCAATATCCTATCTACCTCTTGCTATCAGTTAAAATAGCATCAATAGCTATTATGACACATTTGCGTTTCAATAAACAAAGACAGATAAGAAATATTTACCTTTACTGATTGATCTATCTTTCCGTGGTCCCAAAGCTTACCAAAGTTAAGTAGATTCATAGAAAATGACTGTCAAGTGTTTCTATAAAATATTAGCAGCTTACTGTTGGTAGTTCAAATGACAGTTTTAGGCTATCGCTCCATTTCGGAGGTTTATCGCGGGATAATCATCTGATTTCTCGTACTTTGTGAATAAATGTAATGAAATTAATATGAATAATAATAAAAATAACATTATTTTAATAAATGAATGAACCAATATTTTTTATTATACCCCAGAAAACCTGTCACGGTGCTCACGGTGACGAAGGTCGCAATCCCGCCACTGTCCTAGCAGCCACCGCCGTACTCGATGGCTAGTCCCCACACTCCAAGCGTTCTGGTGACTCCGAAGCTTTATCGTTATATTAGAGTCCCGGGCTACTACCGATGCCTTTTTTGACGCGGGGGAAACGTTTAAAAGGTCCCCAGGACCCTGTGAGGGTTCCTGCGGAACCCTAAAATAGCTTAGTTAGCAACATATAATAATAATAATATCCTGGGGCAATTCACACACGGTCATCTGATCCCAAACTAGGCAGAGCCTGTACTATGGAAACCAGACAACTGATACTAATACATAATTATATACTTTTAGTATATTTTTTTTGTAAAATACATACATAAATAGATAAAACACCCAGACACTTGGTGGGAATCGAACCCACGACCCGTTGGGTAGCAGACAGGGTCACTAACCACTAGACCAACGGGGCCGTCATGTGTTTGTCATTTGTCTCAAGTGGCAGAAAGTTGAGCGCAGGAACACTAAAGGTACGCGTCCATTGGCCCGCGCCGGACACACCGCACGCACGGCACGCAACGGATTTTAGTTTGCTATGATTTTGACGGCCCGCATCGAAAAATGCCGGCGCGGATAATGGACGCAGCGCTATGTAAAATCATAGACAGCAAACTAAAATCCGTTGCGTGCCGTGCGTGCGGTGCGTCCGGCGCTGGCAAATGGACGCGTACCTTTAGAATCCTAAGGTTACAACGACATCAATTTTGTTATTGAAACAGCAGTAACAGATAGTTTAAAGTTAACTTTTTATCTGAGCTTGCTATCGGCGATAGAGTATTGGGACCGGCCGTAAAAAAACATAGCCCTTCTTCTGGGGCAGTCGGGCATTTAGATCGTCGGTCGGTCACGGTCACCTTATACGAGTAGTTGGCTTTATCTGTACCGCAACACATGTGAAATAAAAATGATAAGTACTTCAATTTCTTGGTTATCTTTTATCAAACGCATATAGGCAGGAAAATAATGTTTAGATGATTTGTAAATTCAGTAACTAGAGTTTAGTGGAAATCAAACAATATATTTTACAAGTTGGTGGATAAGGTGCTATAAGTTTGAGTGTTCTTTGTTTTATAAAATTTTATAGTGTCGACTGAGATACGGTAAGCCCTTTCTGCGTAGATCAGACCAACAATAATAACTAATAACTAAGAAGACCTGAGGGTACACACGCATAATTGTGACATAAGGACGTTCAACACCTCAATCCTCCCGTGACCATGGGCAGCACCCATGGTCATGGCATTCGAAACGTCGGGAGGAAAAGTAAAATCTAAAAAACTCACGATATTAATCCGTAAAACTAGTTTCATTTCAATCGTTAAAGTAAAACAGCCTGTGTGAAACCACTCAATACATTTGATGATAACAGATAAATACAGCATGTTTCATACATGAAGAATCCGTGGGAACCCAATGAATGCTGTAAATTAGCTAGCCACCAATAAAAATTAAACTTATGTAAAACCCTATCAAGTTTTACCACAAAACTAATGACTTTGAACTCTATTGTAATAGCTTAGAGTCAATGTTCTTATAACTTTGGACGTACCGTTAGTAGATTATTGCATGACTGAGATAAAGCCTATCTATGTGGTATTAAACAAAACCAATATCTTTATTGGGCAATAAACAGTTCCGTACATTAGAACGAAAATATATCATATACCTATATATCGCATGGGAGTGGATATGACCGCGATAAATGATTTCAAACGAATGTTATTACGACCTACTTAACTATGTACTTATAGTACTTCACTATGTACTTATAGTAAAAAATATTTATAATCCCTCGTAATAATATAATAGTTTCGTGCCGTCTTACCTGGAACCCGTTTCGCGTCAATAATTCGCGTACGCTTTGGGAAGCCATAACAATTAGTTTATAACGATTATTTTATTATTTTATACACAGCTTAACTATTAACAAAAGGTACTCATATATATATATATATTTTAATTAGCTTAAAATCTATACTTATAATAAAACTGTAACAGGTCCAATTCTGTACATTGAAGATATTTTGAAAATTATATTTGGAGGGCATTCTATAACCGATACTGAGGCCGAAAATGTATTTTGTTTAATTTTTGTCTGTCTGTCTGTCTGTCTGTATCACGGCTGAGCATCACGCCGAAACTACTGAATGGATTCAAATGATTTGAGATCTTACTACGAGGTAGGACATAGGATACTTTTTATCCCGTAATCTAGCACGGTTCTTTTGGGAGAGGGGATTAAAGTCAAAACGGGTACTTGGTTATACGCTTGGTCCGATTTTATCAATTTTTCTTTATAATGTAATAAATATTAGTAAGGAAACACTCATAGAGAGTTGTTATCAAGGTTTTGTAATCGATCGGGTTAAGCAACGTTAGGTAAGGTCATTAAATAGATGGGTGACCGTTTAACGCCATTTGAACTAAACAGGTCCGTGCTTCGGAGACCAAGTAAAAAGTGGGTCCCAGTATTTAACCGACTATAAAAAAGGAGGTTATGTATTCGATGCGAATTTCTGTTATTAAAAGTTTAGTTAACGTAAAAATAGCGCAGGCGGAGCTGCGTGGTTCAGCTAGTATATATATATATATGAGTACCTTTTGTTTGGTATCCAGACAAACCTGATTTAGAGTTTTTGAGATACTTTTTGTAATAAACTGATATGTACCCTTTTTAATATAAATAAAGAAAAAAAAAACAATTTCGTAATTAAATGCTATAAATTTAAAACTAATTTCATTTCTAGTACCTGCTACTGTGGGTACTCTAAATTATTTGAATATTGTTTTCCGTATTCCTTCGTGATCATTGAGGCTACATAATATTTGAAACATATTTTAGCTGGCCCTGTGTTCATAGGTACTTAACTGTTTCAGACTAACCCTTGGCTATGGATTTGACCCTGTGACCACGGGTATAAAACTCTAATGATATAGGTAGCCGGACTCACGACGCGTCGCGATTGTGGGTGCTTTAAAATTTGGAACTTTTCCCTATTGATCGTGACCGCCATTGTTATCTGCAAGTGATATTTTACGTCACGCAAGTTCAGTCCTTAGATGGGTGACCGTTTATTTAGTGGTATTTGAAATGAGCTTTGGAGGATAGGTACGTTAAAAGTCGATCCCGGGTGGTAACATCTAGACATCAGTCGATAAGCCAAGTCAGAGGCCTAACGGCAGCCTGAACAACTCTGTGCACGACAGAATAGACTCAGTGCGTGAGACAATGCGTTTACATGTGTATATATATATAGAAGAAACAACTACGGGCACCACTGCGACTACGACCACGACTTCCACCGAGAGTACCGACGTCACGACCGCCACGACGCAAGTAGAAGACGCAAGCACAGTCAAGCCGTCGAAGCGCGCCAAGTCAAGACGTTCGGACACTCAGAAGAAGAGGCTCATGGAATTAGAAGCACAAGAGAAGATCGCCGAATTGAAACTGGAAGAAATACGTGCGTCGCTCGCACTCGCCCAGGCTCGGCTTGAAAGACAGCGGGCCACAGAAGAAGAAGAAGACGAGGCACCCTCCGCGTCGGAAGACGAAGAAGAATGCCCTAGCCGAGTGCAAGAATGGTTGGAAGGGCAGAAGAAGGACCCTCCCGCAGAAGATGAGAAGGAAAAAGAGAAGACGCCTGTTTAAAGTGAAGAGAAAGGACGAGGACAGGGCGCTCACAAGGACCAGGATCGTGAGCACCGGGAAGACCAAGAAGAAGCCCGGCCTGCGCGTCAGCCACCGAACGTGGACGTTACTTCCCTGGCAGCAGCTCTTACTCAAGCGGTGCGAATGACTAGGGACGCGCCGAAGTACCTACAGGAACTGCCTACCTTTAACGGGCAGTGCGGCAGCTGGCTCGCTTTCCGCGCCGCCTACTATGAAACTGAAGCACTATTCTCGAAAACCGAAAATGTATCAAGACTGAGAAGCATCAGGGGGGCAGCTACGGAGGCGGTCAGCAGTCTACTCATCAGCCAGCCGGATCCAGGGACAATAATGGAAGCCCTGGAAAGAAGATTCGGAAGACCGGATGCACTGGCGATGAGCGAAATGCAGAAGATGAAGACATTAGCAAGACTCAGCGACAGCCCGCGAGACTTATGTATATTCGCCAATAAGGTGGCTAACATAGTGGCCACGATAGAAGCACTGAAGAAAGTTCACTATCTCTACAATCCGGAGTTAGTGAAGATCATCATCGACAAGCTTACGCCGATAATAAGAAGCAAGTGGTATGACTACGCAGCGAAGAATAAAGAAGACATTCCCGACCTGAAGAGACTTGCTGCATTTTTAAATGAAGAAGCGGACAAGTGCGGCGCCTACGCGCAACCAGAAGATATCGCCATGAACACGACGCCGGAAAAATATTACAAGAAGAGGTACGAGCGCACTTTCGCAACCAACGAGCATGTCAAGAAAGAAGAACACTGTTCCACGTGCAAGGGTGACCACCATCAACTGCCTCACTGCAAGCGGTTCAAAGACCTCGACGTTGGCGAGCGTTGGGAGACAGCGAAGAGACACCGCATCTGCTTCCGCTGCCTACGAAGTACACACCGCCGAGATACCTGCCAAGCGAAGACGTGCGGAAAAGATGGATGCTCGATGGCACACCACTACCTGCTGCATCGAGACGCACCAGGAAGGACACCATCACCACCGCCTTCGCCCGCAGTACAAGAGATCGTGTCGGCAGTGGAACTCGTCAACAACGTCGACCGCATCGGAAATTGTCAAGCATTTCTGAAAATCGCGCCTGTAACTATCACCGGTCGAAACGGCACCCGAGTGAATACCTACGCCTTGATGGACGACGGAAGCACCATCACCCTCGTCGATGAACAGCTGGCGGAGTTACTCGAGTTGTACGGCCCACGCGACGAAATGTGGGTACAGGGCTTGAACGACACCGTCAAGCACGAGAACAGCAAGAGGGTCGACATCAAGATACGAGGAAAGTACAGTGAGGAAGAATACGTCATGCGAAACGCGCGCACAGTACAGCGATTGATGTTCACCAGGCAGAATATAGAAAAAGAAGATCTTCTGGACTGCACTCACTTACGCGACATGGAAGACCAGCTTGTCTACAGGGATGCCTGTCCGAAGATACTCATTGGACAGGACAACTGGGAACTGCTCGTGGCAATTGAAGTAAGAACAGGAAAGAAGAATCAGCCTGTCGCTTCACGCACGCGACTGGGTTGGGTGCTACATGGCTGTCGTACGTCATACCAAAAGCCTGTGGCCTTCTGTGGACATACAGTGCTGACAGGCCCGGAAGAGTCGATGGATGGCATGATGAAGAAGTTCTTCGACTTGGATGACCCAGAAGAGCGCGCCATGAAGATATTACAAGAGAAGAGTCGAAGAATGCCCGATGGAAGGTTCGAAACTGCTCTGCTGTGGAAGGAAGATGACGTCACCATACCGAACAACTACGTAGACCCATACAGAAGACTGATGACGCTCGAGAAGAAGCTCGACCGCGACCCGGATTTGAAGTCCAAGTATGAAGAACGGGTCAACAACCTACTTACGTCGGGTTACGCGGTCCAAGCGAGCACGCCTGCAGTGCCGGGAAAAACATGGTACCTGCCACACTTCGCTGTATGCAACCCATCAAAGCCGAAGATACGCCTGGTACACGACGCGGCGGCAAGGTCACACGGACGAAGCCTGAATGACATGTTGCTGTCCGGCCCCGATCTTCTGCAGTCGCTACCTGGAGTCGTCATGAGGTTCCGTCAGCACCCCTTCGCGGTCTCAGCGGACATCAAAGAAATGTTTATGCAAATCAAGATCCGAGAAGTTGAGTTAGTGGTGAACGAAATAAGACAGCGATTCTGGGTGACACGTATACGACCAACAGTGAAAGGGGTGATAAGAAGCTGCCCACAGTGTCTTCTGAGAAGAGCGAAGCCAATGAGCCCTGCGACGGGAGACCTGCCAGCCGCGCGCCTTAGTCATCACGCGCGGCCCTTCTCCTTTACGGGACTGGACTACTTCGGGCCATTGGAGGTCACCGTCGGAAGACACTGAGAGAAGCGATGGGTCGCTCTCTTCACCTGCATGACAACGAGGGCGGTCCACCTGGAGGTCGCCACATCGCTCAGCGCGGACAGTGCCATCGCCGCGCTACGAAGATTCATCGCCAGAAGAGGACAGCCGACGGAGATCTGGTCAGACAACGCGACGTGCTTCAAGGCGGCAGACAAGGAGTTGACGGAAGCGGTGAAGGAAGTCTGGGGCGCGACGGAAGAGGAAGCCAACGCGCGTCACATCACCTGGCGCTACATACCGCCCGCCTCACCTTTCATGGGCGGCGCATGGGAGCGCCTGGTACGCAGCGTGAAGGAAGCCCTACGTGCCACGCTGCGCGAGAAGTACCCCAGTGATGAGACCCTGCACACGCTTCTCGTCGAGGCCGAGAACATCGTCAACTCACGGCCGCTCACTCATGTGGCTGTGACACCGGAAGAGCCAGAAGCATTGACCCCGAACCACATCCTGTTGGGGTCGAACAGTCACGTGTCAGCACCGGGCCAGTTCACAGAGGAAGATCAGTCTGCGCGGCAACTGTGGAGGCGCGCGCAACGGCTGGCGGACGAGTTCTGGCGGCGATGGGTCAAGGAGTACCTTCCCCTGCTCCAACACCGGCGGGAGCCTCGCACCACGGGCACGGCACCGAAGGTCGGTGACTTGGTCATCGTCTGCGACCCGAACCTACCGCGGAACATCTGGCCCAGAGGAAGAGTGACCAGAGTCTACCCGGGAAAGGACAACGAGGTACGAGTCGTGGACGTCACTACGAGCAACGGGCACGTCCTACGAAGACCCTGCAAGAAGATCGTCGTGCTACAAATGGGATCGCAAGCTGCGACGGCGGGAGAAATGTGCACGACAGAATAGACTCAGTGCGTGAGACAGTGCGTTTACATGTGTATATTATCATAGGATAGGCATAGGGACATAAGGACATTATATTTTACGTGTTTTTGCAGTATTGTAGATGTTAAGAAAAATAGGATAAGGTAGTCTTATAAGAATGGTATCTCAACTAGTGAGTAGTGTAACTAGTAGAATAAGGATTATTTGGATAATAAAATATACTTGTTATTGTGTTTTATTTTAAAAGGAAATGAATAGGATATTATAATATGTTTAGATATGTTCATTAGGTAAGAAATAGGTAAATTTAAGATCATAATGTCATGCATGTTTTTTTTTTTTGGGAATGATAGACGCTGTTAACCGCAGATGGCTATTGCAGCTTCACCGGACAATAGTCATGCATGTGCGTGCGACGGCTCGCTCTCATAGAATGGCAGGCGAGCGCACGTAGGGCGAATATTTATACCAGGACGGTGGGGGGCGAGGTCACTTAAATATCCCCGCCGCGTCCGCGCGCTCTCATTCTAAAACCAGGCAACGCCGGGTGCGCACGCATATGTCAAGGAATGTGGAATGACCTAACCTAAGACCTAGACATAAGGTAAAACCTGTATGTAATAGACGTAAGAAGTTATCAATAAAGATTGGTCAGAGGGGGGTGAGGCAGAGAACCTTCCAGAAAAACACTCGGGTAAAGTATAAAAAGGACGCTGATTGGCCGAGGCGTCATTCGCGGTTCACATGTGATTCACAACAAGTCTAGAAGAAAAGGAAGAAAAATGAATTCTGCCCCGCCTCCGCTGCCTCCCTACTGTTTCCAAGAAGACCGGTGTTTTATTATCAAGCTTCTCAAGATCCTGGGAAACCTATCGCCCACAAACTCTGTGACCATCATTAAAACAACAAAAAAATACGACTTCTTGTTTGAAAGTTATTTTAGTGGGTGTATTTTATAGTCATGGTTTTCATTTCATCATCATCCTCAGCCAGAAGACGTCCACTGTTGAACATAGGGCTCCCCCTTAGAATGCCACAATGAACGACAATTGGGTATTTGCATCCACCGGTTCACCTGTGCCATTGCCACTTCAACTTGCAGATTCTTAGAGCTGGGTCGGTGACCTAGCTCGTTGTGTGACTTTGAACTTCTCTAAAAGGCCAGCCAGTTAGAGACTACGTCTCAGTACCATCACTGGCAACACAATCTGGCTTTGGTATTTTGGTTTTCATTTATGACCAGGGTAAATTGAATTGTTGTTTCCAAGAACTTATTCTTTGACGTAATAAAATAAAAAAAAAACAGCACCTGCCGATCCCCAATATAATTAATCCTAACTTATAAAATCTTAATCATTATAACGCCCTAATCATGTAGTATATAATATTTGCGTAAAAGGTCATATTGTTAGCAGTGCTAAATCAGTAGGATACAAAAAAATATAATTAGCCATGTTTAAATTCCTACTTTTTTCTCTGTTTATATCTGTAAGCCTTTCTGATTCAGTACTAAATGGTACTGAGCTCGTGTTAACTTTTCTGGTAAGTAATCTCTATTACAAATCTCTTTTCCTTGACGTGGTCAGCAGAAATGTATATTTCAGCCGCTATAATGGCACCTAACACAGCAAGTCGTTCGCCTGATGGTAAGCGACACGCCGGCCTATAGACAGCTGCACTGCACAGCCACTCGGCACGGTGACCTTTAGGTCGGAACAACCGGAGCTTCAAAAGGTTCCCCGTCTCCGGGTAGACGCAGAGTTATGTGGGACTTTTCCCTACTTAAACCTCCCCGGTGGCCTTCATTGACTGAAGGCATTCTATTTAGACCTCACCAGAGTCTTTTCAACGCCGGATGCTAGCTGGAAAGTCTTGGCGGAACAGAGAATGCCCCTCGCAACAACGCACGGCTAAGACCGCGTGGATTAGATAGTCGCCGCAAGTGATCATTACAGCTGCCCGGTTACAATAGGGTGAGCCAGATAGGCAGGGGAGCGACGAGCTCAAAGGCACCTCAGGGAGGCACCGGGTTGGGCTTAGAGTGGGCTGACTCTACCACCGGTTCACAACTGAGTTTCCTTCGGTGGGGACTAAAGGAAACTCAGTGAGTTATGTTCGTCGTTGAGGTCATATACGTACGACACTTCGGCCTACGCGCTGTAGCATACGGTTGTCGGGGGACGACGACTCTTGGACGAGACGTTACGTGGCAACGTGCCGTGTGCACTTAACGCGCCTGCACGTGTATGTTGGGCCGGCTAGTGCAAGCGATTATCGTCCTAAAGAAACCGGAAATGTCTCTTATCGTACATACATCGAAACAGCTACTTTTGTGTCGTAGATTAGTTAGGATCCGTCTAATAACGTAACAACAAAATATAACAGAGGAGACAAGCCCGCTGAGTTTCTTGCCGGATGCTCAGAAGCGGCCGCGTTACGATCCGCTGGCATTGACGTATTATCCACTTACGTACTACATATACCTGGTAATATGTAAAAAAAATATTGTGTAAGTGCCCCCGTGGGGCCTATGCATAATAAAGATATTTTGACTTTTGATATAAATAATTTTTACAAAAAAAAGAACCGCCTTCAAAATGCAACTAAAAAGCCTGAAATAATTTCTAAGAATTAGTGGTTTTTACATCTACATAGTTGGACTTGGACTACAACATATTATAAATACATATTACTATCAAAGACGGCGCCAAACTGGAAAACAGTTAGGTACCTACTGCCCTTGTAAGTATTTGCTAGACGTTAGGCGCCGACTTCGATAGTAATATGTATTTACAATATGTTGTAGTCCAAGTCCAACTATGTAGATGTAAAAACCACTAATTCTTAGAAATTATTTCAGGCTTTTTAGTTGCATTTTGAAGGCGGTTCTTTTTTTTGTAAAAAATATTTTTATTTTATTCTTTTTAGTGGTTCCATTTTAGGTTAAGTTTTAACAACTTATATTTTATTCTGACAAACAGCCAGTTTAATATTTATTTTAAAAACACCCACCACATAACACAACTATGGACCATCACTAAAATATAAGCTTAAGCAAAAATTTAAAAAAATGTAGATGTGACAATATCTTAATAAAACTAACCAATTGCCATAAACCGAAGATATCTAGGTGTTATACTCGTAGTTCTCGAGAACCATGGACTGCAAGCTCGGTGGGTCTACATTTATTTGTGCCGAGAACCCGTGTCCACCTTCTTGCTCCATCGTCAGACCCTGATCACCATTTTCCTAGCAACTACTCATCGAGAGCTACCCAACGAGCCCAAACTCGGCAGATCTACGTTTATTGGTGCAGAGATCCCGTGACAGCCTTCCTGCTCCACCATCAGACCCTGATCTCCATTTTTCTAGCAACTACTCGTCGAGAACTATCCATCGAGTCCAAATTCGATAGTTCTACGTTTAGTAGGCACGGCTAGGATAGGATGGATTGTTAATTTTATTACAGAGTTCCGGTGGCCATCTATGGCCTTCTTCATCAGATCCACTTCACCAAATGATACTTTCTGAATGAAAATGCTTGACTAGTTTCTAAAAATACCAAAAACGTTATATGTATGCCTATAATATTTAAGGAGTTCCCTCAGTTACTCATGGTTCCCATCATCAGAACATGATTTTGAAAAAAATGGGACCAATCTGGAAGCATATACTTTCAATTAAAAAAAAAAATTTTCCAAATCGGTTCGTAAACGACAGAGTTCTGAGGTAACAAACATAAAAATAAAAAATAAAAAAAAACACAACCGAATTGATAACCTCCTCCTTTTTTTTGAAGTCGGTTAAAAAAGGGGTCGGGCCTATTGCCACGCACAACTAACAACCTATGCGCGATTGTAGATTCTGACCTTGGACCTCGCGATCAGAATCGATCCACACGGCCACCGTCGCTAATTAATTTTTAATATCATACGTACAAACCGGACACATTAACACGCTGCTATGGTCTCTTCCTAGTCAGGGTCCTATCACGTAAGATTACACGTTATGGTTTACAGGTACACCGCCACGGTGACAGAACTCCCGTCAGCAGTACCATAAGTTTGAGCAACGATCCTGCCACGTTGGAAGAGCTCACTGCTCCATATGGGTACGGGCAGCTCACTGACGTAAGTATACCACGAACCACTTATTTAAGCCGCTACCGGCCACTACACAAAGGAAGCAGTAACGGCGAAACCTTTTAACCCTTAATTTTAACCCCCTTTACTTTAACCCTTTTTTAACCCTTAATTTGGCAAAGAGTATAAAACAAAAGAAACTTTTTTTTTTTTATTAAAAATAGCCTAAAGGCACTTAAAGCTAGTATAGAAAGATAGTAAAAAAAATCTAAAAAAAACCATGTATGCCACAACATACATTGCCAAATGCACAGAACTTCATTTAGTAAATGTATTGTATGCTGGGACATACATTGCCAATTATGATGGCAATTAAAATATCACTAAAATAATAAGAATAATAATATAAAAAGGCTAAAATATAACTCTACTAAGCTTATAGATAGTCAAGTAGACAATTCCTTGAACGTTCGCTATTTACGAAACTTAATAGAACTTGGCACTTTATGCATTGCATCTTTTTTAGTTTCGAGTCAGGTAACATCGACCTAGAGTGGTCATTATCATAAAATGACCAACATTGTCAAATCCTGAGGATTCCACTACGGATTTCAATGAGAGTACTTGCGTGCGTTCGATTTTTTTCAGAGTTCCGTAAAGCTCGAATCCGCAATCTTTCAGAGAGATAAATTGTTCGCCTGATTTGCTTGTATTAACAGCCACGAATTGTTGATGTAAAAGTCCAGTATTTTTGCAGATATACCGATGTAGCATCGCCAGGGCTTAAATAGGGTTCTATGCAGAGAAATAAGCATATCAGCTAAATCTTCTACCCTCATATATCTATTGTATTCGTTCACGTTTTGTGGAGAGTCTAAGTCCACTTTGGATGTAGAGTCCTTTTTATTCCGACGGTCTCCACGCCTAGATACATAAAAACTTAATAAATTCACTGCTTTGTTATCATTCCACGGTACTATAGCTAAACAGTTTTTAGCAAATACTACTTTAAAGTGACTACCCTGGACCTTCTTCATTCTATACTTTTTCTGCGGGTAGAACTACTTCAGCTCCTCTCAACAAATTGTTTCTGATCCGAGTACGCCGTAGACTTTTTATATATTAATTTCTTATATTATAAGTATCAAAAATAGTTCTTGACTGGAATTTATAACATACTAAAACAAAAAACAAGCTAAAAAGCAATCCTAAGTATAATTGGCAATGTATGCCATGATATACAAATTATAGGAGAGTGTTTTGTTATGAACTTGGCAGTGTATGTCACAGCATACAGCAGGTTAGTGACCTAGACAGAACAATATTATAAAGTAAAACTTTCTAAATTATTATCATAGTTATTTGATTACTCTATCAATCATAAAATGTAGTCATTACATTCATCCTAAATAGTGTAAAAATCATAAAAATGACATAAATACCTTGGAAAGCTCAGCTGACTTTCGCCGGGTAGCAATTTTTTCACAATAATGACAAAAATTATTATTGTGGGACAAGTGTTTTAATTTTTCTCCGATATATTGATTGTGTTGCAACGTAAAAATGTAAATTTCTCATATGTATTTTATTAATTTTAAAACTATTTCTTACTGTAAAGTTCATGTATGACAGGGTATACATTGCCAAATTAAGGGCTAAGTGTCGCCTCACACGGGCCACCAGCCACAAAGACAAAACGCAGCCACCGACCTATTTCCTGTTGTTTTCATACATTTTGCATGGACTCGCCGCACACTGTAGACACCGGTGGTTACCACACGCCACAAATCGCCACTGCTCGGCGGTCTCGGCTGGGTCGGCGACAACGCCGACACAAGCCACGCGACCCCTCTCTCCCTCGTCGGAGTCCATTATGATACTGCAAGCACGCGTTAAAAAAAGTATCCGCCACCGACCGCAAGTGTTCAAAATGGACCACAAGTGGCTGTCGCACGCGTCAGTTTCTTTTGTAGCCGCTTCTAGCTTCAAGTGGCGGCGATTGTGGATTTGGCTAGTGGCCCGTGTGCGGCGACCCTAACACGCTTTTTTTAATGCCAAATTCGGGACAGTAGATGAAGGAACACAAGAGTGGTAGAGTATGACATTCTCAACCCAATTGTCTTTGGCTAACCACCGGTTGGCCTCTAGCGGTCTCGGCGCCCAAAAAAGGAGCAGGTTCTCAATTAATATAATATAATAATAATACTTAAAATTACTCGAAGACGCCTGGGTGACCTAGGTGTAACATTTATTGATTTCTTCTCTCGTTTATTTGTAACTATACTTTTAATAAAACTGTAACAAGTCCAATTCTGTACATTGAAGATATTTAGAAAATTATTTTTGGAAGGCGCTCTATAATTGATACTGAAGCCAAAACTGTATTTTCGTCTGTCTGTCTGTCTGTATCATGGCCGCATCACGCCAAAACTATTGATTGGATTCAAACGAAACGTAGCATGATTTGAGTTAGTACTACGAGGTAGGACATATGATACTTTTATCCCGTAATTCAGCATGGTCCCCTTGGGAGAGGGGATTAAAGTCAAAATGTTACTTGGTTATACGCGTGGTCCGATTTTATCTATTCTTCATTCTATTAAATAATAATTAGGAAACACTCATACTACTAGTAACTGTTATTATCAATGTTTGGCAATCGATCAGGTTAAGCTACGTTAGGAAGGGTCACTACATAGATGGGTGACCGTTTATCCCATGTGAATTAAGCGTCTCTGTGCTTTGGACGGCAAGTAAAAACTCCTTAAAGTCCTTAAGTAAAGTCCTTTTTATTTTATTTTTATGTGTGTACAATAAAGAGTATAAATGTTTGGTATTTAAATTAATCATGCATTTCTGAACGCTCTCTTGTGACGTAAATGACGTATTTCCAAATCAACCAATCCCGTTCTTCCTTGAGTGGCCTATATCCGCTTAGTTACCGTTTAACCACGAGACCTACAGCACACCGCCGCCGCCGCGAGAGTGCTTCTATTGCCTATAATTGTGAAGTTTTGTGAACTTTTGTGTCGACACATTGTGCCTGGTACCAGCTAATCATCAGGTGAGTGGCGCTAGCTGTTTCCTACCTTTTTCCTGGTCTGATTACCTGCGTTTTACAGCGTCGAGTAGCGTTCAATACCTACTAATTAATACACCTAATACAGTCCACACTTGAAAAATATAAAAACCGCTATTTCTTGGCTTCTAGCCATGTTTTAAACCCGCCACCTTTTTTGGTCCATCTCACCGGATTTGATACCTTTTTTGGTCCCATCCAATGGTTTCATTATTCGATTATCTAATCGCTATAATTATCTATCTGTCTGTGAAATAACAATTAAAAGCCTATTTAATTATAAATTATTCCCGCCCGCTTTGATAATATACATAAGTCATAAGTATATTCAATCGCTTCTAGATTTCTGCAATCTAATTCGCAGGCATTTATTTGTGTTGAAGGACAGTGCTTATAGATTGATAATCGTAATTACGTACTTAAAATTATTTTCTTTACAATCATACGCTGTATGCAGGTAGCATTCTGTGCCCCGCTTGGCTCGCGTCGCAGCTAATACGTGCCACGTACCTACTTAACGCGCTCATTTTCACTTCACAATACGCTAAGTTATTAATAATATTATATTTTACGCTCGCTAATTATTTAATTGGTTATAGGCTATTAAAGCTAATTAAATAATTTCATAGGTGCATATCTCGGTAGTTAGGGTAACTCATTCGCTTAGTTGTACTTAATCGTTTATAAATACTTAGGTACCGCTTTAATTTAATAGCAATTGGTTTTTAAGCTATTAAAACCAACAAACGCATACTTTATTTATTATCGCCTGCTTTTATTAAATTAATCCGCTGAATAATGAGTAAATCTAGGGGTGAAGAACGGTCGCCATGCCGGGAGGACCCAAAGGTTGTCATTCTTCGAGCAAAACGAGAAGCAATGTTCTCGCGTTTGCAAAAAATTTACGAATTGTCGCGATCGGCTATCGCTGATGAACAACAGCGTGATACATTCTTGTTAAACGCTAGTAATGTAGATACGTTACGTACTGATTTCGAAAAGGTTGTTGATGATTATAATAATGTCTACTTACAAGCCAACCCCACCAGTTCCGTTGATTATCAAACCTGGATCGCATTTGAAGAGTTATACTGTCATATAAAGGGGGTTCTTTCTAAGTTACAGAAAGACTCTAATATTCCGATAAAGACTGAATCCAAGCCTTCTTCTTACCACAATAAGTTGCCGCCTATTGAATTACAATCGTTTGATGGCGATATTCGTCATTGGCCTATGTTTCATCAACAATTTAAAAGTATTATTCATGATAATCCGAATTTAACGGATACTGAACGCGTATATTATTTAGTTGGTAAACTTACTGATAAAGCCAAAGCAATTTGCGCTGGGCTGTCCGCTACGCCAGAAAACTATCCCATAATTTGGAATAATCTTATACAAAAATATAACGATACTCGTTCACTCGCTGTCTCTTATTTTAATCATATGTTAAGATTTAAACCGCTTACTTCTAGTTCCGCCGCAAATCTAGAATCATTTATTAATAATTTTGATTCCTCAATCAAAGCGCTAAAACAGTTAAAATTAAATGACTTAACAGACTTTATGTGCTTGCAATTAGCATTGCAGAGATTAGATGCAGATACTGTTAAAGCCTTTGAATTGTCGCAACGTCAAACTGATATACCTACATACCAGAGTCTTATCAGTTTCGTCCAAGAGCAAAGTAAGATACTTAATAATATACAAAAACAATTTGAACCTACCGCAAACAAACTTTCTAATAATAATAAAAAACATAATATACCTAGACCTAACAGTTGTCCTACTAGAACTTTTATTAATACTGACAACAATCAACCGTGCGTTATGTGTCAAGATAAGACACACACACACTTGTTTAATTGTCCGCGCTTTTCTAAATTAACGCCTAAGGAAAGGTATAACTACATAAAACAAAATGGTTTTTGTACGAATTGTTTAAGTAATAAACATAAGTCCAGTTTTTGTAATTCGCAACGTACATGTTTACATTGCAATCAACGCCACCATTCCTTATTACATTTTACAATTAAATATGAAGCGCAAGCGCTAAATCAAAAACCGGTTTCCCAGCCGGCCGTCTCGGGTATTCGTAATGCTCACTGTAATTTAACCTCTAATCCTTCTACGAATAAGATCGAAATTAATCCGCAGTCCAACTCGGGTGATAGTGTATGCACTCAGGGCTTGGAGTCTACTACGATCTTGTCGTTCAGTATTACAAACCTTAACAATGATATTAATCACACTCAAACCGCTGCTTTATTAGCGACCGCAAAAATAAAAGTAATAAATAATTATGGACGTGAATATTATGTAAGATGTTTAATAGATCCAGGGTCACAAAGTGACTATATTTCGCTTGATTGTTGCAAACGTTTATCTTTACCCATATCGGGAAAAAACCGCTTTACCGAAGTTCATGGCATTGGTGGTTCATCGCAAAAAATATTAGGCGTTACTCACGTTAAATTCACATCTCGCTTCGATAATGAATTCGTATATGAAGTCGAACCGTTAGTAGTGCCTCACATTACCGGGAAATTACCGGACGTTAAGATTGATTTAAATAAGATTAATTATATATCTTCGATACGTTTATCTGATGACCAGTTCTTTGTACCTGGGGAAATTTCCTTACTTTTGGGGGTAAATACCTATTGTAAAATATTACTGTCAAATAAAATAATTACGCCGCACGCGCCTATGGCGCTAGAAACAACGCTAGGTTATGTAATAATGGGCGACGCTTATGTGGAGTCCCCTACTCATAAATCGCATTCTTTTCATTTAATTAATCAAGAACCGCTTAATGAGATGCTTCAAAAATTTTGGATAATGGAAGAATTGCCTTCTACCAAGTATATCAGTCCGCAAGATAATGAGTGTGAAAATATTTTTACCTCTAATACCGCTCGCAATCCTGATGGCAGTTACGTTGTCGCTTTGCCATTTAAGGATCCGCCAGAAAAATTAGGTAATTCGCTTCAAATCGCTGAAAAAAGATTTTCTCTTCTTGAAAGAAGATTTAGTAGAAATCCTGAACTTCGCGCGCGTTACAATGACGTCATTAGGGAATATTTAGATAAAGGGTTTTTAACACTTGTTCCGCAAGAAATGATAAGGTTTGATGTGCCTTGTTTTTACTTACCTCACCACCCGGTTATTCGGGAGGATAAATCATCCACACCGCTCCGTGTAGTAATAGACGGCAGTTGTAAGTCGGATAACGGTTTATCACTTAATGATATTTTGCATACCGGTGAAAACTTACAAACTGATATTTTCAATATTTTACTCAATGTACGAATATATTCTATTGCTTTTTTCGCTGATGTTCGTAAAATGTATTTTTGCATACATGTACAAGATTCGCACCGCAAGTTCCAACGAATTTTATTTCGCTTTTCTGATGACGAACCCTTGCAAACGTATGAATTTACTCGTGTCACTTTTGGTCTTCGTTCCTCACCTTTTCTCTCTCTTCGCGTCATGCGTGAGTTAGCAAAAGATGAAGGAGCTAACTATCCTCTCGCAGCTAGTCTTATTGAAAGACAGCTCGATATATACATGGATGACCTTGCTTCCACAGCTTCAACGCTAGATGAAGCTGTAGCGACAGCAACACAATTAATCCAACTTTTTAAAGCCGGTGGTTTTGATCTAGTTAAATGGACGAGTAATTCCCACGAATTGTTGGAACACATACCCGCAAGTCATCGTCAACAAGAATATATTTCTTTTAACGATAATGACACTCATAAGATTTTAGGCCTTCGCTGGCATCCCGCTACTGATAATTTTACTTTTACTGTATCTCAACCGCCCGCTATTTGTACAAAGCGTTCTATGCTATCCGCTACCGCACAACTTTATGATGTATTGGGTCTTGTCGGTCCCATAACGCTATTCGCTAAATTATTAATTAAACAATTATGGCTCCTCAAAATTGATTGGGACGAGTCTCCGCCTTCTTCTGTTGTCAAGTTGTGGCAACAATATATTTCAGAGTTACCGCTAATCTCGGGTCTTCAATTCCCGCGTCATATGGGTATTAAGGACTCTTCTGTCGTTTCGCTAATCGCTTTCGCTGATGCTAGCGAAAAAGGTTTTGGCTGCGTTATATACCTTCACGTAGCTAATGAAGGTTGTCCCGCTATAGTCACGTTAGTTTGTTCAAAATCCCGCGTTTCTCCGGTAAATACCGTGACTTTAGCGAGACTTGAACTTTGCGCCTTAACACTGCTCGCTAAGTTAGTGCGTTCAGTGGTCAATACATTGTCAATAAGACACCCAATAAATAATATTTACGCATTTTCTGACTCTGAAGTCGCTCTGTGCTGGGTTCACTCTTCCCCACACAGATTTAATACTTTCGTCGCCAATAGAATTTCGCAATGTCAATCTTTATTGCCAAGTGATCATTTTTATCACGTCGCAGGAGTAGAAAACCCCGCGGATTGTGTATCTCGCGGGCTGCTTCCCTCACGCTTAATAGAGAATAATCTCTGGTTCCAAGGCCCATCTTGGATGTCTTTTCCTATTAGTGAATGGCCAATTCAGCAATTTTCACCGCAAAGCTCATGTTTACCTGAAGAAAAAACATTATCTCACGTCGCTTGCGACGCCGCCGCCGCGCAAACTGAGCATTTACTTCTGACATTAAGTTATAGAGTATCCTCGTGGAATAAGTTACTTCGCACTGTAGTGTATGTGTTAAGATTTCTAAGAAAATTGCCCCGCAATAATGTAATAACCGCGCAAAATTTAGACGCTGCTGAACTTGTTATAATTAAGGCCGTTCAACACGCTTCATTCGCTGATGATATTAAACTTATAGATAAAGGAAAAGGTTGTTCCTCAGCTCTTCGCAAATTAACGCCATACATGAATGACGGCATTCTATATGTCGGAGGTCGGTTAGATAACGCATCATTAGAAAAATTACATAAACATCCCATATTGTTGCCGAAAAATGGTCACATAATTAATTTGATAATTGACTTTTATCATAAGAAAAACTTTCACGCTGGTCCGCAACTACTACTTTCAATACTGAGACAACGTTTTTGGATTTTATCCGCCCGCCGTATTGTTCGTTCCCGCATACATAAATGTAACGCATGTTTTAGGTTAAAACCAAAAGCTACTTTTCCTATGACGTCCGCTTTGACACCTGCCCATTTTATACATACCGCTCCGCTGGAATGTTTACCCGCTCCTACGTTAGAAAATGATCGCATGACTCTTCAAACGCGCTTTTCGTTAATGGACTCATTAGTCCAATCGTTTTGGAAGAGATTCCGCACTGAATATTTACATAATCTGCAGTCGCGAGAAAAGTGGAACACACCTGCAAATCCTGTAACTGTAGGTACAGTAGTTCTCATCATTGTAGAGAACTGTCCGACATTACGTTGGCCGCTTGGGGTTATCACTAAATTGTTTCCCGGCAAGGACGGTGTAATTCGAGTTGCTGAAGTGAAAACCAAAAGTGGCATCCTGCAGCGTCCTGTAGTGCGACTTTGTCCGCTACCAACGCAGTAGTTTTCTTTAACGCTAGTTTAAGTTACAATTAAGTAGTATTAATATAAGCACTATCCTTCGCTCTAGTTTTTGTCCTTATGACTTAGTTTATATTCCGCATTATTAGATTATATTACCGCACGCATTCACCTAATTTAATGGTGATGTTCTTATATATGTTTTCCCCCTTTTTGGGATATTTTTATTTTGTTTTTGAGGTTACCTCAAAGCCGGGAGGTTGTTTGGTATTTAAATTAATCATGCATTTCTGAACGCTCTCTTGTGACGTAAATGACGTATTTCCAAATCAACCAATCCCGTTCTTCCTTGAGTGGCCTATATCCGCTTAGTTACCGTTTAACCACGAGACCTACAGCACACCGCCGCCGCCGCGAGAGTGCTTCTATTGCCTATAATTGTGAAGTTTTGTGAACTTTTGTGTCGACACATTGTGCCTGGTACCAGCTAATCATCAGGTGAGTGGCGCTAGCTGTTTCCTACCTTTTTCCTGGTCTGATTACCTGCGTTTTACAGCGTCGAGTAGCGTTCAATACCTACTAATTAATACACCTAATACAGTCCACACTTGAAAAATATAAAAACCGCTATTTCTTGGCTTCTAGCCATGTTTTAAACCCGCCAATAAATAAAATAAATAAATAAATAAAAACAATAGTGAGTCCCAGTTTTTAACAGACTTTAAACAAAGGTGGTGATGTATTCAATGCAAATGTATGCTATTAAAAGTTTAGTTAACGTAAAAAGAGTGCGGGCGGAGCTGCGCGGGTCTGCTAGTACTAAAATAAATTTAAAGTCTCTCAATCCAGAAGTCTTTCTGGAATTATTGAAACATTTGAACCCTAATATTGCCAAACGAAGAAACAACGGCAATCTTTAATAATACCAGCCCATTTTTTGTGTCCCACTGTTGGGCACGGCCCTCCCCTCAAGATGAAGGGACTTAGGCCGTCTACCACGCTGACCAAGTGCGGGTTGGCTGACTTCACATGTCATTCGAAAGCTAGTTGTCTCTGACATGCAGGTTTCCTCACGATGTTTTTCTTCACCGAAAGCTAGTAACAATGGCACAAAGGCGATTCGCACATGATTAAATAAATAAATTAGAGGTGCGAGCCGGGGTTCTCACCTGCGCACCTTGTTTCCAAGGCAAGCGCTTTCCCACTGAGCTATAACTGCTATCTCTTTAGTGACATCAATATTGTTTCAGGCTGGGCGACTACGCGGGTACCAGCTGGGGCAGTTCCTCAGAAGCCGGTATGATGAGTTGCTCTCTGAGAAGTACAACAGGTCGGAGATTTACATTCGCTCCACGGACTCCACTCGGACGAAGATGACGGTGCTGGCTGCGATGGCTGCTGTCTACCCCGCCTCGGAGGATAACTGGAGTGATAGTATTGATTGGACGCCCGTGCCTTACACCACTGTGCCGGCTAAGTATGACTTTGTAAGTAATACCCTATTTTTCTTTTCAATTGTTGGTGGCTATTAGTTGGCCCCGGTAGCCACCGGGATGCACTTTGACCCAGCTAAATCCATTGTGTCTGCCCTAGCCCTTACTCTGTTGCTGATTCATCGAAGTGTTCCTTAAGGCACCCCACGATTACGCCAGCTTGGAGCTGTACATAATCATCTGGTGTAAGATAGGCTGCACCCAGATGACTCAATCTACGTCTAGCAAGAGCGTCGCAGCCATATAGTATGTGTATACACACACAGTACGTGTATACATCGACTCTTATTCATCTTCACAGAATCTGCAAGTATCTACGGTACTTACCCTCATTCTGTGAAGGTGCTCGCTGGTACCACGGTAGGATATTCTGCCGCCAAGCACTCTGGTGTAGAGAGCACTGTAGCTGGTGAAATTACTGGACACAAAAAACTTAAAATGTAATGTCTTTAGGGTCGGTAACGCGCTAGCTGTTGCTAGCGTCTATAGGCTGCGGTGACTGATTACGATCAGGCGGGCCGTATGCTTGCTTGCCACCTTGGTAGTATAAAAAAACAAGATTCAAAGTGTGAGTATTTTTTCATTTGTTCCAGAATCTTGCCGTTGTCAACTGCCCAACGTTTTTGGCTACGTACTACAGTTCCTTCGTAAAGACATCACCAGCTATGGAGGCGTACAGTGACGTACTGTACACGTGGTCCAAATACCTCAGCTTCAACATCACAGAGTTGCCTGTATTGGCGTATGCCGTATACGACGTCTACACTGCTCAGGTTTTTATTTTACATATTGGATACTGCCGCAGCGGGTAATATCTGACAAAATAAGCCATCCTCGTGGAAGATATGCACAAGTGCACTATCCATTTACTCTCGCAATCCGATGGGACGGGAGACCGACACGACCGGGGAGTGGTCTGAATTTTCGTCAATGCTGTCGTACCCACCTCTAGTAACCTCCGTGATGCCTTACAGATGGACTCAAACTAGTCTGTGCACCTGTAAGAATCTTCCGTTCTGAGGTTATTAAAACCTGCGCGATTTTACCAGTCTCCCGCTTTGCAAAGGAGGGAAGAGGAATTTATATTTTTCTAACTCCTATAAACTTTTATAATAAAATATGTTGTGCGTTCCAAGACTATTTAGCGTTTCCCCGGGACTCGCCGAGGGTCAAACCTCGGTGTCTTCACTAGTAGCCACTGTAGATCCTGGCAGACAGGAGTCATAGTGGTGAGAATGAGTGGTGGGATTAGTCCCATAAGAGTCGTACCTATCTCGACGATCACTTCCACAGAGGCCGTCACGCAGTAATGATGTATTTTTCAAGAGAAAAACAGTGTTATAAGAGTTTTATCTGTTACATAGCTCAGTTTAGGAGTTCCACTGGAAGATGGGGTGGCTGCCATATTCCCGGAGATCGAGGAAGCCGCCGGGGCAGCTATAGATATTGCGTTTGGTGATGACAACTATATCGCATTGCAAGCTGGTGAGTTAAATATAATATATTTCCGTAAGTCGAGGTTGTAAATGCGACGATGTTAAGGAATAAGTAGGTACTTTATCTGAGGCTGGAACTATAAGTGATATAACATCTGACGGTGAGCGACACGCTTTATTAAGTCTCTTGTGTCTGGTAATTTCACCAGCTAAAGCGCCCCCGTAACACAGCGATGCTTACATAGATACATGCTGCTGAGCGACAGAATATCTGACCACCTAGTGAGCAATTCTCTTTATCTATTACGGAAGAAACCCTATGTTCAGCAGTTGAGGTTTTCCGGCTGATAATGAAACACTTGGTTTATTAATTTGCAGGTGTTCTTCTGAACGAATTCTTCGAGTATGCGGATATGGTGATAGACGGTGAAGACACTCCCAAAGTGAGGGTGTACTCCGCTCACGACCTGAACGTTTACGCGTTCGAAGCTGTGACCCAGGTGGCCGAGAGACAAGGAGTCCCGAAGTACGGATCTATGTACGCTTTGGAACTGCGGAGGGTGACTGCCACTGGAAAATATGTCGTTCTGGTAAGAAGTTTAATTTCAACACACGAAGCCATGGACAGTTCATTGTACTGCCACTTGACACCTGAGATATGGGTTGTAAGTCTCTTGAGTCGTTATTTCTCCGGTTATATTCTCATTTCACAACAGAACACAACAATTTCCTGCTTCTGGTAATTTGTAGACAATTTAATCAGCCAGACCTTTGTGATTCTGGCGGTACGTGACGTGACTTTTAGAGCCAGGACTGATAGAAAAAATTCATTTTTCTCCCGTTATCATGGAGCTGAGAAAATACTTATAACATAAATTCGGGCATATCTATCTTTGCTTCCTCGCGAGGGTTTGTTTCATCCTTACCAAATGGTTATAGAACCGATAACCGATGGGGAAGAAAGGTTCTCGAGTGGCGACCACGAACCGGAAGACGCAGCTTAGGCAGGCCTCCCACTAGGTGGACAGACGACATTGAGCGCGTTGCAGGTAACCGGTGGATTCAAATAGGTAGCCAATTGTTGTTTGTTGCGTTGTACAAAGTTGAGGCCTGTGTTAAGCAGTGTATGTCTTCCGGCTGGTGATGATGATTGATGATAAGAAAAGCTTTTGTATTTTATGGTTGGAAGTGATTACTAATAAGTAATATTTAATTCCCCAGCCCGTGTACCTGCCAACGCCGAGTTCAGATGATGTGTTGTACCTCCCAGTGACCGGATGTGACGACTTGCTCTGTGACTACGATCAGTTCAGGAACGTTACATCGGATTATGTGCTTAACGAGAGCACCTGGAGGGACAAGTGCGGCTTCACGGAGGACATGACTGTGGATACTTCGAGCATTGACTGATTTGGACGAAATAAAAATTATACCTACACCGTGGTTTTTAATGGTCCTTTAACGGCAATCCAGTTTATTAGACTACTAGAAAACGAAATGTAAATAAAGGACATTAATATATTCTTTGGTTAGTGGCTATATAACCTGGTGACAAAGTTGTTCCACCTGCCCTTGGGCCTCTGACTTGGTTTAATGACTGCTGTCTAGATGACAAAAAAACGGGGCTGAAACACGGATGCCACTAAACGCTGGACGTCCGCGTTGTGGGTCCTAAGGACGTCCGACACGACGTTATTGAGTACGGTGGCGACTCCGAGGAGGACGGCGGCGGGGTTGCGACCCCCGTCCCCATGAACACCGTGACTGGTTCCCAGGGGGCTACAATGCGCCCCCCGCAGGCGGGCTCAAAGGCAAGGCACTGAGAGGGGCCCCCGGTGCAGATCCCACCGGAGAGACCTGGGTCCCCTCTCATGTGCCGATGCGATAGCCGCGGGGGTTTTAGTGGGTAAGAATCCCATTAGTTGAGCCCCACAGCTCCCGGGGACCTTTTGAACGTTTGCCCCCCGTCAAAGGCCGATCCAATCAATAATCTGCCAACATATTTCCAGTTGTTCGCGTCGCAGGCAACCGGTGGATGCAAATAGCAAATTGTCGTTCATTGTGGCGTTCTAAGGGGGAGGCCTTTGTTCAGCAGTGGACGTCTTCCGGCTGGTGATGATGATGATGATATTTCCAGTTGGCTAATAGGAGCCGACGGAAAATGCTACTAGGATATAATAAAGCACGTGGTTTATCTTACCTCATGTAAAAAATGTAGCTTAATATACCTACTTATTGCAGGCCTATCAAACCTCTCTGGAAATACCCTAAGCCTACCTACCTAGCCTTCGATTCAATCGAGACCTGGGCGGTATTGCAGTCCCTCCAGCGGTGCCACATTGACTATAGGTACATCAAAGTGTTGAAGTGTATGTACAGCAACGCCACCATGTCGATCCGACTACAGGAAGAGAGCACGAAACCAATCCCATTGCAGCGAGGTGTGAGACAGGGAGACGTTATTTCTCCGAAACTGTTCTCAAACGCATTGGAGGACGTTTTCAAGCTCTTGGACTGGTACGGATTCGGCATCAACATCAATGGCGAATACATCACTCACATCAGTCATTATGGCAGAGTCGCTGGAGGACCTCAATACGATGCTCAGCGACCTCAGTAGCGTTTCCCAACAGGTGGGTCTTAAAATGAACATGGACAAGACGAAGATCATGTCTAATGTCCATGTTGCACCCGTACCGGTAGTTATTGGGAACGATACTCTCGAAGTTGTTGACCACTACGTATACCTAGGACAAACTGTCCAGTTAGGTCGGTCCAACTTTGACAAAGAGGTCGCCCGAAGAATCCAACTCGGATGGGCAGCGTTCGGGAAACTACGCGATATCTTCTCGTCCAAAATACCGCAGTGCCTGAAGACGAAGGTTTTTAACCAGTGTGTGTTGCCAGTGATGACATATGGTACCGAGACGTGGTCTCTAACGGCTGGCCTTTTAGAAAAGTTCAGAGTCACACAACGAGCCATGGAGAGAGCTATACTCGGAGTTTCTTTGCGCGACAGAATCCGAAATGTGGAGATTCGCCGAAGAACTAAGGTCACCGACATAGCTCTCAGAATCTGCAAGTTGAAGTGGCAATGGGCAGGCCACATCGCTCGAAGAACCGATAACCGTTGGGGAAGAAAGGTTCTCGAGTGGCGACCACGAACCGGAAGACGCAGCGTTGGCAGGCCTCCCACTAGGTGGACAGACGACATTGTGCGCGTCGCAGGTAACCGGTGGATGCAAATAGCCAATTGTCGTTCATTGTGGCGTTCTAAGGGGGAGGCCTATGTTCAGCAGTGGACGTCTTCCGGCTGATGATGATGAGCCCCCGTGGCGGCGTGGGAAACCGCTTGCTTTGAACAGAGGAGGTCGCGGGTTCGAATCCCGCGGGGAGCAAAAACTTTGTGTAGTTGTTCCTTACAGGTTAGATGATCCATGCGTTGGATGTAATAAGTCGATCCTGCGCCTGACCTCTCCCCGGTCGTGTCGGTTTTCCATCCCATCAGATTTTGAGATGTAAAAGAAAGGGAGAGTGCACTTGTGTGCACGCAAGCACCGGTGCACTATAACATCTCTCGCGTAAATGGCTGATTTTGCGAAAGATTGGCCGCTGTAGTCGTGTCGGCCAAGAGGGGGAGGGACATTACTATTACTGCTCTTATTTTAATTTAACATCAAAACATACGACCAAAGTCATAAAAGATTCTCTTACATTATACCTTTTGCCGTGGTAAATAGATTTAGGACGAATAGCTGTCTGCCTTTGGGAGCGCTCCACCTCGCGAGTCTTGTACGTGACTGACAGTATAAACAAAGATATTTTATAGGTACACAAAATAATATTGATATTTAAGAGGCATCGCGGAAACGCCTGCTCAAATTCAACATCACTGACGACTGACATTTTCTGTGATGGCCTACCTACGCCGTATACGACGTCTACACAGCTCAAGTTTGTATTATTAAACTTTTTTAACCGGCTTCATTAACCGACTACAAAAATAAGTTTCTGTATGTATGTATGAAATATTAATAAAAATGCGTGAATGAAATGAAACTAATTTTACGGATTTTATTACAGTACCGACCGGGTGCAGATTATACACCGGAAAACCCGGGTGTCCCTGTCATGAACCGATGCGACAGCCTCGGGGGTTTTAGTGGCGCACGTTGCCTCGGCTCAGCATGGCTCGACCGACGACACATCTGGCTCCGTGCGCCCGGTGGAGACGTGGCTATTGTTTATTACAAAAATGTGAAATGCTTGACTTATCCGTCAAGATTTGCACATTCTGCTACTTTATTTTGTGGAGGACTGGTTAGTCCTAAATAAAAAATAAATAATAAGGTCCACCTACCTAGTCATGACCTAGAATTTATTAATAAAAGGTGGACCATATTATTTATTTAGTCACATAGACCATTCTTTCTATTCATGATAGTCAAGTAAATGTCTCGAATGCATGCGATGATACACAAGATGCGAAGACCGGACCGGATGTCGCGCTGCTTAACCATCAACGGACTATTTCCGGGGCCCAGCTACGTGCCTTCTTGTAGGGTACAGCTGCCATGGATGTATGACTAATGGAAGAGACTAATTACTACGCTCTTGTTCAATAGACGTCCTTGATTGTAATGTCAAATAACCATTTTCTCCACAATTTATGCCAGTTCTTCACTGCACTCTCAACCTGATGTAAAGCCGCGACACAAACGGGGATGGTAAAGTACACTTGCTTATTAAAAACCTATTCACACTAGCCTTGAGGACACCCACATGGCGACTCGGTGGTGTTATTCGTACTTTGCGAGGTACCTTTTTTACTCCCCAAGGAAGTCTTTTGCAATTTCCAGTAGGTACGGATTCTTATTGTTACCTCCTCTGTATCTTAAGTATGTATCTTCTACTTTTTTTAAGTTACTTAGGTATGTTGGATTAATCCATTGGATCTTACTCACTCGCATACCGCTGCTAGTGGGACATCGCGCTATGTCGCCAAGACGATTAGCACATCTAGTGTCCATAGTTCGTTGATAACATTTAACGCCGCTTATTACCGACAGGGAACTTCATCCTGACCAGGAAATTGTGCAACTTTGTGGGACGAAAAAAACAATGCTCGATTTGAAGAAAGCCTTACAATTCTGCAATGCCACTAAAATTACGTCGCATCGCTAAATAGAAGTAAATGTACAATAAAACGTGTTTTTTGTTTAAATACTTACAAAAAATTAAAACATAATACCGAAATCATAAATATTAAAATTGCCATCACACTAAAAAGTATAAAATAATTATTTTATTAAAATCATCTCTGTAAATATGAGATACTAGTGGCATCACACAAGATTATACAGCATGTTTGGTGCATCCTTTGCCAAATTGATTTGGCCAAAAGGAGAGGTCATTTGCTACTTCTTTAGGGCCAAGTAACTACCTTGCCACACTAGTTTTGAAGGTTCCGTAGGTACCCGAAGGGTGCCGACGGGACCCTATTACTAAGCCTCCGCTGTCCATTCGTCTGTCTGTCAGCGTCCTGTATCTCATGAACGGTAATAAGTAGAGTTGAAATTTTCACAGAGTTTCTATTTCCAGTGCCACTATAATGACAAATACCTGCTAATAATTTTATTGATACTAATTATAAATAGATAGATAGACAATTCTTTATTGCGCACAAACAAACAGATACAAAAAGAATAAGACACAAATTAATAAAACATGCAACAATGGGCGACCTTATCGCTAAAAGCGATCTCTTCCAGGCAACCTTTGGATGGAGAGGAAAATAAAGAAGTTACAAAGAGCAGAGGGTAATAAAAAAGAAAAGAAAGAAGAGGGTAAATATTTTATTAAATAAAAAAATGGTACGGAACCCTTTATGTGCGAGTCCGACTTGACCGGTTTTTAACACGCTTTTATTAGCTTGACCTGTATGTATGTACTATCGAGGACATTTCCGGTGTACCAGTCTTAGGTCTATAATCGCTTGCACGTACGTCCAAGTGCAGAGCTAGTCCCGCCTCGGTTTATGGCAGCGGGGCGTACCCGTATTGCCGCAATAAATGCCATTGTTATTATTGCATTTTAACAGGCGTGCGCCGGTACCACCGTGTTGTCTGTATTCAATGAAATACAAGCCGAGTAATGATAGTCGTGTAGTTAGTTATTTATGAGATGAGAGTCGGTGTACCATCACTAACCCTTTAGGATTTGTATGTATTAGTAGTTACTGATAACAAGAAATTAATTAAAATCATATGTTCTTTGAAAACATAGCTTTAGTTCTATTTGGATTGATTTGGAGACATCTTTATATATGAAGATAATTTAGCTTTTTCCTTATATCCAATTTATTTTATTGAAGGAAAGAATACACTCCCAGATCCGATTTACGGATAAATAATCTATAAAAGAAAATGCGGTAACAGCTCAGTGGGCGAACGCTTGCATTGGAAACAAGGTGCGCAGGTTCGAACCCCGGCTCGCACCTCTGTTTACTTTAATAAATCATGTGTGAATCGTCTTTGTGCGACTATTACTAGCTTTCGGTGAAGGAAATCATCGTGAGGAAACCTGCATATCTGAGCAAGCCTAACTAGCTTTCGAATAACGTGTGAAGTCCGCCGACCCGCACTTGGCCAGCGTGGTGGACAATGGCCTAAGCCCCCTCATCTTGAGGGGAGGCCCGTGCCCAGCAGTGGGACATAAACCAGGGCTGGTATTATTATATTTATTATTAATCTATGTGTTCCTATCAGGAAAAAATAAAAAAAATTGTTTTATAAGTATTTAGATTTACAATGTGTTACTTAATTTGGACGATGAAATCAAATTAAGTTTTAGAAATAAACTATTTTTAAAAAAAATAAAAACCGACTTCAAAGTAAATTATCTAAAAAGCATAAAATAACGAAAATATTATTGAAGTTGGTGTTAGCGTACCTGCTGTGTATATTCTGCACCAACTTCAATAATATTTTCGTTATTTTATGCTTTTTAGATAATTTACTTTGAAGTCGGTTTTTATTTTTTTTAAAAATAGTTTATTTAACACTTTTTAGTGACTTATTTTACCAAGATAGGTATCAGCACTATCACGCAACTCGAACGTTTACATTACAGTAACTTACTGAAACCATAAAAAGTTATATCTCTTAAACTACTGAACCGATTTTGATGAAATTTATACTCTACCCTAAGTTGAAAGATACTCTAACTATTGCAAAAAGAATTTTCGAAATCGGACTTGTAGTTTCTGAGAAATCCGCGGACAAACCTACATACATACATACATACATACATACATACATACATACATACATACATACATACATACATACATACACTTGTGAAATTTGGTAAATTCGTTTAGAAGCCCACATAGACTAACATATATGAATATTACGCATTTTTATTAATATTACATACATACGCGTCGAATACAGAACCTCCTTTTTTGAAGTCGGTTAAAAAAGCGAAGTGGACTAAAACTTGTCTCATTATAGCTTTGACCAAAACAAAAAATGAACCATAAAAAAAATTGACGGGCCTGTTGGTCTAGTGGTTAGACACTCCGGCCACTACCCAATAGGTCGTGGATGTCTGTGTATTTTATCTATTTAAGTATTCATTTACAAAAAAAAAGTATATAAGTAAATATTAGTATCAGTTAACTGGTCTGCCTAGTTTGGGATCGGATGTAAATTGTCGAAGAAAAAATACAACATTTAAAACTCCATCGCATTGCTTCAATCTATTGTTTTGATTGTGCATTTTTTTCACTAATATAGCTTCCAAACATCTGTTTAAAAAAAAACGGTATTTTTTGAATAGTAGGATTATCCGCGGCGGGTGACGTTTCATGTGGTGCACTAATATTATGTTTTATTGCTCATATAAATTTTACTTTTATTGTAAAGGATTGGCAGACAATACTTGCAAATAATTCGCAAGTGTATTCGTCATTACAAGAGTATGAAATTCAAACATATAAATCAGTAAAGTTTTTCAGACGGCACTGTTGCTGTAAAAACCCAAATCGTACTTCTTTATCGTACTTTTTTCAAAAGTTAGAGTTACAAATATAAATGAATAGATGATGACGATCAGAATGTTATAAATGAGTGCACAATATTATAAAGTATAAGTGGAAATGTTATCTTTAGTGTGTATGTGTGTATATGTTGGTATAGTATTACAGCGTAATATACAACTTAATAAATAAGATTTCTAACTCTAGTATGAATTCAATACATTTACAACACAATAAAGCATAGAATATAGACGATCAAAAGAAACATTACATAAAGTGGGTTGTCAACAAAAAGTAAGAAAGTCTAATATTTTTTTAACAATGAAAAAAAACTGTGCCATAAAATAGTACTACCAATTTCGCCTTACAATGCTAATGACTGTTTGGTCTGGAGGTCATCGGCGATATTTGCAGTTTATAGCAAGTGCCATGATTCGAACCCCACCGGCTGTATTGCTTTTTGTATAGTCTAAAATATTTTCAAACAGCATTCGTCGACATTAGAAGTTCATCGGTGGAATTGAAATATACCGTGACTATGTTAAATTAGTAAAAAAAAACATTTTATTGGTATTTCATTCCACATCAATTTATTATCACTGCCGCAGTTTTCAGGTTTTTTTTTCAAGCATAGTGTGGTTATTATGATTTAATTATATCTTTCTATTTTACTGTTGGAATTGGAGGCGTTACACATACGGTCTTCTGGTCCTAAACTTGGCAGACCTTGAGTTATGAATAACCAGACAATTCATGCAAATAGTTTTTTTCACATTTTTTATACTTGTATTTGTAAATACGTCTAAATTATACCCAAGTATAAGACAAAGACATTGGTAAATACATTCATTAACATTCAGGTTATTTCTAAAGCTCTCATAGCCAGTTGTAATAACTGTTCGGTAAACGATCAGTTGGTTAAGCAACGTCAGGCAAGGTCACTCTTTAGATGGATGATGAGTGGCCTTTGAACTAAGCGTCCCCGTGCTTCTGAGGGCACGTAAAAAGGCAGTCCCAGTTGTTGTCATCCAGACAGCAGTCGTTAAGCCAAGTCGGAGGCCTAAGGGCAACTTAAACAATTGACACCAGGTTGGGTACTAACCATACGACAAAAACAAGGTTATTTCTCTTGCACTGATAAATTAATATACAACAAACTAATAATTGCAGAAAAATCAATCTTATCTCAACGCAGTAAGACGGATTTTAAATATTTATTTTTTGGTCAAAACAATTCTTAAAATTAAAGTATGGGAGCGAGCAAAGCGTTTTCAATGCAATAGTTTTATTACCTATTGTTCTAAAATTCTTGGTTATCTTCCATATTAAAATTAAGCCATTATTAGCACATGTTTATATTGTAATTTCATATGTTATATGCCATAGATCTACGTATTTTAGTAAAACTCAAAACGGGAATATTTTCAATTTACCTAATAAAAGAAAACATATTAGTATAATAGACTCGAATTACGATGATTACTTATCAAAGTAAAGATAATTACTGTTACAAAATAAACTATTTAAAAAAAAAAAAACCGACTTCAAAGTAAATTATCTAAAAAGTATTATTGAAGTTGGTGTTAGCGTACCTGCTGTGTATATTCTGCACCAACTTCAATAATATTTTCGTTATTTTATGCTTTTTAGATAATTTACTTTGAAGTCGGTTTTTATTTTTTTTTAAATAGTTTATTTAACACTTTTTAGTGACTTATTTTACCAAGATAGGTATCAGCACTATCACGCAACTCGAACTTCTAATTTACAGTAACTTTCTGAAAACATAAAAATTTTATATCTCTTAAACTACTGGACCGATTTTGATGAAATTTATACTCTACCCTAAGTTGGAAGATACTCTAACTATTGCAAAAAGAATTTTCGAAATCCGACTTGCAGTTTCTGAGAAATCCGTGGACAAACCTACATACATACATACATACATACACTCGTGAAATTTGGTAAATTCGTTTAGAAGCCCACATAGATTAACATATATGAATATTACGCATTTTTATTAATATTACATACATACGCGTCGAATACAGAACCTCCTTTTTTGAAGTCGGTTAAAAAAAGATTATGAATAGGTGAGTTTTATAGTAGTAGGAATACAGACATAATATTATATAAAATTAAAAGAAGATATAGTAATAAGTCATACATATGCAATTTGTAAAAAAAATCTTTTAGTAGATTAACAAAATAAAAAAATTCAAAAACTCGAAATAGGATAGTTTATATATATTCTAAGATATTTGTGTTATTTTCAGTCTTTGATTATGAAGAAACAAAATTTATTTTGTATTAAAGGGTTTTTTAGCATCCATAAAAACATCTCACAGGTAAGCAGGAAGGCAGTCAACAGTCCGATGAAACAAAACACGAACAATAAAAATTCATTCAATTTTCATTCATAAAATTTACAATCGCGCAAACGGACTTGTTTATCACTAGCGAATAGTAAAACATCATTTTTTGAATAATACAATATCCCGTTACTTTTACAATTGTCCTGAACCCACCCCAGCCTGTCATTGGCCCAAATTACGTGTGGGCGGGGTTTTCCCGCTCTTACGCACTTAGCGCCGTTCAAAGAAATCTGTTTGCTAAGTGGGCTACCGTTCGTGTCCGCGATAGTACATATGTATGTAACTATGTATGTATGATGGTAATGGAATCTTGCGATGCAATTTTGACCCAATTCAATATCAAGGACCGGTGACAATACAATAATATGGTATCATCGAGCTGATCAGATGCTGGGGCTCGAAGGTGGATAAGGGAACCCTTGGATGGTAACTAGTAAACACATCGAGTTTGGGCGCATTTGATTAGTTTTAGAGAGTTCTTTTCAGTTTTACCATTAATGAGGACCTGATGATGGAACTGGAAGGTGGGGTACGGAACCCTGGAATGGCTACTAGTAAACACATCGAGTTTGGGATCATTTGATTTGTTTTAAAGAGTTCTTTTCACTTTAACCATGAATGAGGAAATGATGATGGAACGGGAAGGTGGGGGACGGAACCCTGGAATGGCTACTAGTAAACACATCGAGCTTGGGCTCATTTGACTTGTTTTAAAGAGTTCTTTTCACTTTACCATTAATGAGGACCTGATGATGGAACTGGAAGGTAGGGGAATTACGTAGTGCTTTCTTAAATTTAGGCAACTCATTGCGATACCTATGCGTAGGTAATATCTACCCTGTAAATATATATTTTGCAACAACCTACCTACGATTCAAGCTACGAATAAATAAAAATTGCCAAATTTATCCGTATTTTGGACTAATATTTCTAAGACTAAGAAGTGTAAAATAAATTCATAGTTTAAAAAACTAAAAATACACGCTTTTATAAAGTACCTATCACTGCACTAAAAAGTACTTAATAAATAATTTATGGAACTCGTTCTTTCTTTCTACCCCGTGTTTGTCATTAAGCATTATATTTAAGTGTGAAAGCGTGGGGCGCCTTTTCTGAATAACAGCTTAACATTTCTGTCAAATTTCAAGAACGCTAAGTATTTGTATTCACATGACAATAATTTGTAATCAGTGAATACAGAGAAAAAGCGCCCCACGCTTTCACACTTAAATATAATGCTTAATCACAAACACGGGGTAGAAAGAAAGAACAAGTTCCATAAATTATTTATTAAGTACTTTTTAGTGCAGTATAGGTACTTTATAAAAGCGTGTATTTTTAGTTTTTTAAACTATGAATTTAATTTTAATTACATACCACTTTAAAAAAAAATATTTTGAAAAATTCCAGAACTAAGCATTTGAGCTTAAAATAAAAGCTATTAGTAGTCTTTAAATTTCATTTAATTTCTTGAATGTACTGTTTTATGGTTCTATTAAATACAAAATTACTTGCTAGTAACATCTGCATCGATGGTCCAATCAAATCCAAAAAATGTCCTTAAAATATTATACCCGTGGAGTGTCCGGGTAACAGTACCCATCTCTTGTTGGGGTGTCGTAAGAAGGGATAACAAGAAGACGGGCAGCAGCGTCTTTCTATTACATAACATACCACCTATACTGCGATCCCCAAGATGCCTGCTAAGCGTGGGGATTATGGTAACCCCTCCCTTCCAAGGGGGAGGCCTTTGTTCAGCAGTGGACGTATTTCAACTGTTATATGTCTTCTGCAAGTACAGTGGGCGATCCGTATACTTCTTCTACTTACCTCTTAAAACATCAATAGGATTACAGTTTGAATTATTAGAGTTAAATGTTTGTGTCAAATAAAACAGAAAACAAATTTATATAATTTTATTCACTTATCCTTATCATAAATAGTTTTAACATGCATCCACATTAATAACACGTAAATAAAGCGTAATTTATGCTACACAAAAAACGACCAGATTCAAAAAGTGTGTATTAAACATATAGTGCGACTCAATTCATACAGGCCCTCTGATTGGTTGTTGAAAAATTCGGCAGCCAACCAAATGTCCTGGGGGTCTACCACAGAGCAGTATTATTGTAATATTATTTCCGCGAGAGAAAGAAACGGAGCTATATCCTGCACATATCTGCGTCTCTTTCCCACTTATAAGTCAGATTACACGCCATAAGAGCTGGTGCTATCGCCAATATTCAACAAACATTTTATAAATATGGCCGAAAAACAATTACATTATTATTTAAAAACAATGTGATATCAAATATTGCATTACACGCCAGTGCACTCGATTCGACACAGCATACAAATAAATTACTACGCATCTAGTAGCGAGACTACTACGTAAAGACGCGTCGTTTTTTATGCAGTCAACTAGATCTGGTTAGTGATACCAGTAACGATAGACACCGCCTGCCAGGTCTGTACGAGTTCCTTGATTTATATGTGAATGGGACTAGAGGGAGACGTCAAAAAAGTAGGCGTAGATCAAGTGGTCAGGTCTATGTAGTTGCGTAGCTTGTTCATTCCTAGTCTCATTATTTGTTTACAGACACGATATTGATTTGCTTGGCGATAGGTGTCTTCTGGACCGTCCTGGTAGATACCAAGGCAGTGTCAAATATTCTGCCACCAAGCAGCAGAGTATCAACATCGCTGTGTACCGGTGTGAAGGGCACTGTAGCTGGTAAAATTGCAAGGCCCAAGAAACTTAAGAACTAATGTCTCGGGTGCCGTTAGAGCAGTGCAGCTGTTTATAGGCGGGCGTATCGTTTAACCTCAAGAACGTCTAAAAGAAACGGCGTCTCTGCGTAGTTGTTTGTAACCTAATAATAATTAAGTAATGAATAGGACTTCTGTCCTTTTTGCCTCCCTCACAACCAGTCTTCACTTCCCGATTATTCTTAGCTACCGAGGGGACAAAATATATTACGAGTTTTTTTTTTACAATACAACTAACTACTTAGTACACAAACTAAGTGTTTTTACAATAAGTACGCGTCCCTATTTATTACACGAAACAATTATTTAATATTTATTAATGTAATATCAAATCAATGGCACAATTTAAAGATGCAAATTATTCATTTCACTAGACTAGTTTTGTTTTCCTTTATACAGGGCGAAAATGGCGCTTATTAAGAGGAAATTGAATATAACGGAACTAATTGTCAACCTTATGAGGGAAAAATAAAAAATAAAAAAATTAAATTAACAAATCGCACAAATAAACATAAAATTCAAACGAAAAGTAGTGTCAATTGTTCAAAGTCCACTTCAGTCTAAAAATATTTGGTTTGTATAACCAAAATTTGCGAAATATATACGTTAGTTCTAATATCAATGACAAGTAAACCACAAAACACGTTTTTTTATACTGTTGTATGTACAAATTAAAGTGTACAAAAATACAGACGAGTTCTACAATAGCACAAAAAAGTCTCTCATCAAACACTATTCGATATCTAAACTTACAGTGACCAAAATAGTACAGTACCGGCCAATTGACTTGCCCCATCTCGAAATAATGGTTTTATTAGTGTTTAGAAAAAAAAGATGCTGTGGCAACTCGACATGTCAAGATGGCACCACATGTGGTATAGCGATGCGATGAAGGAAGTAGTACCATATACAACACGATAGATGGCGCCACCATCGTATCCTGGATCACGCAAGCGAAGTTTCTACGTGCGCTAACAATATAAACAACATTCCCACAACTGTCGGGGGCTTTGGCCCTGAACGAGTATCACATCTCGCTCGATCGGAGAATTCTTTATAAATTCACGAAATGTCAAATTGATTGCCAGTCACTGCTTCTAGTTGAAGCCAGTTTGCTTAGATTGTATTCCACAATATTTTTATTGAATATGTAGAAAAAGAAAAAATATATAACTGATCTAACATTATTATCTGAACTTATTTTTTTTTCTATAAAAAAAAATACGATATCATTGTACCGCGATGCCGTATACAAAAATACGATGAAAAGGCTATTTTTAAAGTTACCCCCGATATAACATATAATTTTTTTATTCGAAATTCATAATTATAATCCAGGTTAACAAGGTTTATTTACATACAGCTGCGACTTGAAAAGAAAACATTCGTTCCGCGTGTACCATTTTTGTGCCAGCAAGTGTATATTTAATTCGTATAAAAATAATGTGATAAGAGGTAACAATTTATTTAGTATTGCACGAACGTTCACTCATAGGCCACTAAAATTAATGATAAATTATTAATACAATAATAGTTTACTAAATAATAATTTAATAATTGTCGCTATTGAAACAATATAATGGCAAGAGTCGTATCACGAGGCTAAAAATACGTTCAAAAGACAATCCATTTAAATAATACAAGAAGTCTTTAAACGAATAACTATTTTTTTTTATTAATATAGGTTAATAACAATTATTCAATAAATGAGTATTATTGGAATGAAAAACAATATCCAACCACAAAATTTTGTCTTTTTGTGCATAATTTTATTCCATCACGCTTATACGGGTAGACAGGATACCCATAAGCCGATGGGTGACACAAATAGGCCTATCGCCAATAACCTACTAAGTTTATCTAAAGTACCATTTTGTTCAACCTATGAAACCAATGAGGCATACCTTAAACCTACGTTTAAACAATTGCAAGTCCACACTTAATGTCTATTGAAGCGATATTTACAAGTTATCAAAGATTTACGTACAAAATGTGACTTATCAGTTCCTACAATGTCCAGTCAAAATGTAACATGTATGTACTGCGACTTGGAGGCTTTTACATAAAATGTTTTTTAATAATCATAAGTTGCGAATGTTGTTTTATCGACTTTGGAATATACAAAATATGAAGCTATAGGGATAAAGCGACAAAAATAACAGTTAGTTGTGGATAATAAAAACTATACAGAAATAGATGTGCCACTCAAGTTTTCATTTTATGGTATGAGTACCCTATACGGAGAGATGGTGTGCTAAACGATTACACTAATTTCGCTAGATGGAGCTTTAAAGGTTATGCATCATACTCGATAGATGGCACTCATAAAAAGTTATTTTGACAGGCCCATTGGTCTAGTGGTTAGACACCACGGCTGCTACCCGTGGGTCCTGGGTTCGATTCCTACCCAGTGTCTGGATGTTATATATTTAAGTAAGTATTCAAAAAAATGTATATAAGTATTAGTATCAGATGTCTGTCTTCCATAGTACAGGCACTGCCTAGTTTGTAGTTTGCCTTACGTATTATTTTCAAGTAGCACCATCTACCGGCATTTATTTAAAACTGTAGCCAAAGTTTAAGTGGTACCCATAGGACCAGGTGTCAGAAGTTTCTATCGTCAATTTTAGAACTAACAAATGTTATGGGAGTCGCACCCCCCTGCTCTGAAGACTTACCTACTTGAAGCAAATGCCCAATATCGCTATCCCGTTTTCTGTGGTCCGACCTCTCTTTCTAGGGTGATCTTGCCGGTATCAGAAAGAGATGGACCACAGGGAACGGAATACCGATATTAGGCATTTGTTTCAAGTAGGCAAGTATACAGAGTGCTTAGGCCTCGTTTACGGAAACGCGGGGCGTCGCGCGTCGCGTGTGGCGTGGCGTCTCGCGGCGCGTCGGACGTTTTTATTGTTTACGTAGCGGCGGCGCGTGAAGCGGCGCGTATCATCGCACGCGTAAACACAAACTTATAGCAATATATGATGCTGTTTATAGAGACGCGGGGCGGGAAGAGTGGCGGAGCCCGCCGCTGCGCCCGCGGCGGGCACCGCCGCGTGCAACGGCGGTGCAACTCACTTTTTAGCATACAATTTTATTCTAAAAAAAAATCGATCATATCATACTCCATTGCGATGGTGACTACGTCTGTGTTGCACGATTACCAAATAGACTGGCAGAAGGTTCCGCCACAGGCATCGCTTCATCGAGAATCGCCGCTGCGTGCGCCGCTGCGATGAACGCCGCGTGAGACGCGGCGATGCCATCCGCGGGCGCCGCCGTAAAACACGCTCCATTTCAAGCAAACGCGTGTAAAATCGCTTCTCCGTAAACACACTCATACAACGCCCTACATTTGAATTTAGTGCGGGCCGCGCCGCCACACGCGACGCGCGACGCCCCGCGTCTCCGTAAATGAGGCCTCACTCCACCTTTACCGCTATAGCTTCATGTATTCAACATCCAATTAAAAGCAGTTTCCACAAAAAGCGAGGGATGGCGCTGTAGTAAAGATACCTGAATCGCGTTATAAGATTTCATCGCCACGTAATATAAATAGAACATCTCGAAATGAACCGTTGGAGGTTCTGACTCGCGCCGCAGACCACGGCACGTACTGCTCGACCCTCCTGACCCCATGACGGTCCTATTGGACCGGGATGCGCCGACCCCTCCCCGACAACCGTATGCTACACTAGCTATCAGACACCGGTCTCGCCGGCGAGGCCGAAGGGTCGCCCTCTCTTAAGCGACAGCCCAAGCCGAGGCCGTGCCTCCCTGAGGTGCCCTTGAGCTCGTCGCTACTTCTGCCGTAAAGGCTAGAGCGCTTCAAGCGCTCGCCTCCTATTGTCCGGTGAAGCTGCAATGGCCATCTGCGGCTAACAGCGTCTATCAATCCCAAAAAAAAAAAAAAAAAAAGAGAACCGTTGGAGGCTATTGCCCGGTCCATCATTCCCAAAAAAAATTATTTTGATATAAAAATTGTCGATCGATCCTTTTGACAATTATTGTAAATGAGATTCTTGTTAAAAATACTACTATCAGATTCACATCACATGTAGAAAAAATATTAATTTATAGTCACTTAAAGGGATCTAAAATCTATATATATCTTGGTTGGATTATATCAAATTCAAAATATAGTTATCTTGACTATTTTTAGTCCCAATTTGAGGCTTGCTTTTGAGACTCTCAAACAAGTTAAGAGTGTCGAGACTACAAGAGAGTATTAGACTTGTTTTAGCGTAGCCAGTAAGAGACGGAGATAGCTTCATCTCTTACTCGCGGCAAGGTAAAATTATACTGTGTTGAAATAGACTGTGGTCACAAATCTCGCAATTAATAATTTATTTTTCAATACATTAGTCGTAACTTAAACTTAAACCGTAACGATGTCATTATTACATATTAAATATCTTGTTTTAGTTTGAATTTGTATGAAAAAACAACAGTTTTTCATCTAATAACTTATTAGATACACTATGTACTGTAAATGTTCATGTATCCACCCGATCATCGTGTATATTAACGGACTAACGCAAAATCAGCACTCGTTAGAGGTTCATAGCCTCTCATCGGCTCAACGTGATAAATAAATATAAATCAATGATGGCAATAGTAAAGACATGCCCTCGTGAACATTTTTAACAAACTTAATAAAAGGTGGTTCTCAATTCGACTGTACATACTCGCATATACTATGCGTTTCAACTAAGAATGTGGCCGCCATCTTGCCATTTCAAATAAATAATAACTAAAAATGATGTTTTAACAAAAATAGATAGCAAAATAAGACATTTCAATAAATAATCAAAACCGGGCCGAATTTTTCATTTAGTGTTTACTCTGCTGCCGGCACAAAAATTGTAAAAAATAGTGAAGTTCCGCAGTCGCGGTCATCATGGCAGCCACATTCTTAGTTGAAAGGAATAGTATTTCTATTAACTTTTTACCTACTTATTTCACCAATGCCATCTATTATTTTAAGGCATAATTAAAACATATGTTATGACGTTTTGACATGGTACTAACATGGTAGCTGTTTGTTATTGAAATTCTTTATCATCTGCTTTTTCTGTACGCATATAACGTACGTAAAATATCCAGTTTTTTAATTTTACTAGGGAATCCCAATTTATCAGCTCGTAAGGAACATGAAGCCCTGTTTTACTGTCAACTGCTAGCACAACTAAAAGCGTCCCATGTCACTGCAACACGGCTGGCGGCGACACCCGCTCTTGGCACCAAACAAGTGTTTGATACATGGTTGATGTTCTACTTAGCAAGAAGTCAATGATTGAAATATGTATAGTAAAAATCATCGATATAATAGTCTAAACTAGATTAGGGGTAGTCCATTAATCACGTGATGTTTTTTAACAACTTTTTAACCCCTCCCCCCTCCTGGTGATATGTGGTGAGGTTTTTAAACTAACCAAACCCCCCCCCCTGTCCAAAAAAAATCACGTGTATTTTTTGTACATAATTTCAATATAGTTTATATTGAAATTTTCGGAATATTATCTTTAAATACAGGTACTTAACTGATTAAACGTTGAAGGGGAAGTCGTTGCCGGCAACGATGAGTCAAGGCCACGTGCCGCTGTTTGGTTTAGAAATCGTGCATTCAACGAAAAATAAATACACGTGATGTCTCATTATACCCCCTCCCTGCTCCTGGTGATATTTCGTGATTTTTTCGGAACCCCTCCCCCCCTTTCGAGCCTCACGTGATTAATGGACGACCCCTTAGGTGTTACGGTCCGAAAAATGACAAACAGAAATAGCGCCCTTGTGTCGCTATTTCTTTTCAAGCCATGGACTTACAAAATTATATTTGCTGTTAGGAGTGTCGCTACTGTCTATATGAAACTGTCACACTACACGTCACTATCATAATAAAACCGTTAGTTCACGTTTCCGCCACCAACAAAGATAAGTCCGCAGCCACATTTTAGATGTCCTTTTGTTAGTGAATGTTTATCTAGTTTATATTTTATATCGATGGTAAAAATGATCAGTGTAATCAAACTAGTTTAAAACTTTGCGTTAATTCGTTACACACTTTATAAGTCAGGTTGAAGTCACCACAAATCGGCAGTAAACTAATAAATAATTAAAAGAAAGATGGCGTAGTGTGAGCGGCTTAGGCTTACGTGATGAGTCTAGGAGCGTGCAAGCCATACAGTCTCCTGGCTAATGGAGGGCGATGTCGAGGCTCGTCTTCAGAATGCGGCGCCCAGTCTTGCAACCGTCCGCCCGCGGCCAGACGGTGAGTTAGACGATGTGCGATCGAGAATCCCCCACTGCCTTCCAGTTGGGTCAGAACTATTATTACCTGCCTGGGGACAGCAATTAATAATAATATTAATATCTTGGACAATTCTGATCACAAACTAGGCAGAGTCTGTACTATGGTAACCAGACAACTGATACTAATATCTAACTTCTTTTTTTGTAAATACAGTACCCGGGTAAGAATAGCACCCTGCCATCTCCTCCCGTTGGGTGTCCGTGAGAGGAGACTAAAGGAGAACAAGAAGACGGGCAGCAGCGTCTTTCTATTGGATTATCTACCACCTGTACTGCGATCCCTAAGACGTTTACCAAGCGTAGATTATGGCAACTCCTCCCACTCCTTCTCCCCTAATACACTTTCTTCTTCTTTTCTCCTTCTTCTTCTCTAATGGTAAGGCCTTTCGTTCACCAGTGCACGTCTTCCGCATATCTTGTTTTACGATGATATCATCAACAGCAGCTGAACGACGTCCACTGCTGAATTAGGAGGGAGGGGTTGCCATAATCCCCCAGGCTTGGCAGGCGTCTTGGGGTTCGCAGTATAAGTGGTAGGTAATCCAATAGAACGTCCATTGAGTTCGGCGGCGACTCCGAGGAGGACGGCGGCAGGGTTGCGACACCCGTCCCCGTGAGCGCCGTGACTGGTTCCGGGGGGCTACAATGCGCCCCCCGGCGGCGGGCTCAAAGGCAAGGCACTGAGGGGCCCCTGGTGCAGATCCCACCGGAGAACCCCCCTGGGGTCCCCCCTCTCATGTGCCGATGCGACAACCGTTTTAGTGGGTAAGAATCCCACATACCCAGGTCGAGCCCCACAGATCCCGGGGATCTTTTGAAGATTTCCCCCGCGTCAAAATAAAAAAAGGAATCCAATAGAAAGACGCTGCTGCCAGTCTTTTTGTTTTCCCTTAGTCACCTTTACGGACACCCAACAGGAGGAGACGGGAGGGTGTTTTTTTTTTTTTTGGCGCCGGGGAAATCTTCCAAAGATCCCCGGGAGCTGTGGGGCTCGACCGGGGTATGTGAGATTTTTACCCACTAAAACCCCCACAGCTGTCGCATCGGCCCATGAGAGGAGAGACCCCAGGGCGCTCCGGTGGGATCTGCACCAGGGGCCCCTCAGTGCCTTGAATTTGAGCCCACCGCCGGGGGGCGCATTGTAGCCCCCCGGGAACCATTCACGGTACTCACGGGGACGGGGGTCGCAACCCCGCCGCCGTCCTCCTCGGAGTCGCCGCCGTACTCAATGGACGTTCAAAGGGCCCACACCCCGAACGTCCAGCGACTCCGAAGGAAACGGGAGGGTGCTACTCTTACCCAGACACTCCACGATTTTAAGGACAAGATTAAGTATAAACGAAGCAGCTCACCTGTGCAAAGGGGGCACGGAGTCTATGGTCTTCAGCTCGCCTCTGGTGGAAACCACGTTGTAGCTCTCCTGACAGTCACACTTGACGTGGATCCACTTGTCCGTGTGCCTGTTCTCCACCATCACAACAAGACCTGCCCATCCCTGGAATGGAATTTAGAATAATTTTAAGCGACTTAATGAGGGGTACAATTATTGCCTGATGGTAAGCGACACGACCGCCTAAGGAAGACGAAGAAGACTGAGCTACAGTACCCATCACACCGAAACCCAATATTTACACACCTACAGCGCCTCATTATTATATGAATAGAATTTATCTTTTAGTTCTCTTGCGCAATGATTCGTCCAAATACACTCCGAACCGAATAAGCTTGAAGGCGATTACAACTTTATTATGCAGTCATATAACACCCGCGCTGTATAGCTAACGCGCCTAGTTGACAATGTATGCGTTATGTAGTTCAATAACTACAAACTTGTAATCGCGTTCAAGCTTATTTGGGATGGAGTGTACTCGTACGTACCACCGCAGTGTTAGACATTCTGCCACCAAGCAGCATTGTGTAAACATCGGTAGCCTTGTGGTGGTCAACCGGGGTATGTGGGATTCTTACCCACTAAACCCCGTGGCTGTCGCATCGGCACGTTAAAGGGGCACCTGGATTCTCCGGTGGATTCTGCACCAAGTGTCCCTCAGTGACTTGCCTTTAAGCCCGCCACCGGGGGCACATTATAGCCACGGCCCTGGGTACGGGGGAGTCACAACCCCGTCGAAACCCTCCTCGGAGTCACCGTCGTACTCGATGGACGCCTAACACCATTTTTTTTTTTTTTTTTTTTTTGACGCGCGGGAAATCTTCGAAAGATCCCGGGGGGCTGTGGGGCTCGACCGGGGTATGTGGGATTCTTACCCACTAAAACCCCCGCGGCTGTCGCATCGGCACATGAGGGGGGGACCCCAGGGCTCTCCGGTGGGATCTGCACCAGGGGCCCCTCAGTGCCTTGCCTTTGAGCCCGCCGCCGGGGGCGCATTGTAGCCCCCCCGGGAACCTGACACGGTGCTCACGGGGACGGGGGTCGCAACCCCGCCGCCGTCCTACTCGGAGTCGCCGCCGTACTCAATGGAGGACGCCTAACACCAATACTAACCTTAGTTAAATAATACGCGGTCATCCCCTGCCGGCCTTCATGCCTTTGCCCCCTCGCCAGAGTGAGCCCAATAATGGCGTCAGCTAGGATGTGAGGATGTAAGGCCGGCCTCTGCACCGCCAGGGGCTTGGAGGAGTGAGCGGCCAACACGTGTCGAGGCCAAGCCGAACTGTCAGCCAGCTCCAAGCCAGTGTGCCAGTGGTTGAAAGCCAGGCACACGACCAGGTAGAAGCCTTTTTCTAGCATTTTGTGGCATCCGACGAAGCCACGGACCTGTGGAGGAAAAATACACATTCATTGTAATGAGAGATGTTTTTAGTTTCGCGATCAGAACATAAAGTAAGTTATATTCGAGATCATCCAGTGAATTTTAAAACTTTAACTAAAAGCTGCTTGCCAAAAAGGGCTAGAAGCTTGCAAAATTATATTTATTCCGTCGTTTACATTACCATAAAAAATAGTACACATTTTTTCTTTTGTCAATTAAGAGATAAAAAAATGACTAATATACACTGCCGAGCCTACAAACGTCAATTAAAGTTAGTGATCATTAATCCATTTTTTGAAATCTGATTATTTCGACACTCAAGCCCATTGATACTTAATACGCAGATAGTGAGTAGAGATAACAATTATTTCGTGTTCAATAATCGAAATTAGTCATAAACGGTTCCGACAGTCGAAATAAATAGATTTTAAAAAGTGAGAGAGTTAGAATTAAAGTGAATTGGGGTTTGTGAGTGCGGCAGATAGTGCGTGACGTCACGCCTACGTAAACTTACTGAGGCGTGACGTCACGAGCCCCGAACTAACGAACTTGGACACTCTTTATTGAAGTGAAACTTCTTATGCGACTTCCAAAAATGTTATCACATAACGCGTTAAGCGTTATATGAGTCACCTTAACATTTATTTATTTATTATTGTTGGTTATTTATATTTGTTTCTATCAAATATAATATTTATGTATTATACTAATATTTATATATATATATTATTTTGCTGTTACGTATTTTATTGTTTATAGTTATGTATTTTTTTTTTCTCTTTTATAATTGGTTTGTATAAACAACCCCGCCTTGCAGTTCATAGTTCCTCTCCATCCAAAGGTTGCCTGGTAGAGATCACTTTTAGTGATAAGGCCGCCCATTGTTTCATTCTATTTTACTGTTTTTTTTTTCTTGTATTTTTGTGTTTTTTAATGATGGTGGAACAATAAAGAATTATCTATCTATCTATCTATCTTAACGCGTTATCGCTTAACGCGTTAAGTGATAGGTGTTAAACGATAGGCGTAAATTTGTTAAGGTTATGAAAGCGCTCATGTGACGCCGTTACTGAGTGAGTGGGTGAGTGGTAGGTGAGTGGGTGAGTGGTAGGTGAGTGGGTGAGTGGTAGGTGAGTGGTAGGTGAGTTGGGTTCGGTTGGGTTCGGTTCGGTTCGGCTCGAGTGAGTGAGTATATGAGGGACCGACCGACCGATCGACTGAGCGAGAATGAAGTTTCACTTCTTCCGCGCGGAGGGACTCCACGCACGCACATTTTTTTTTTGTATATTTTTATTGATTTGTTAATTGAATAAAATAAGTGTCTAATATTATTTGGTAATATACAGCTCTCGGCACGTAAGTTGGCAAGATTTTGGTATAGTGGGGGAAAGTTCGCGCAAGTGCACTTAGTCGCAACAAAACATGGTCAATATAAAATATAGCTAATATTTTATTACCATATTTTCAATCATGTCATTAAAAGTCGAAAAAGAGCGGAATGCTTAAAATATAATGAGGTGTAATAAATGAAATTCATACAGTTAATCTTACTTAAGAAATGTATTATAAAATAAAATATTGCGAGAAAGTAATTACTGATTTAATAATTGGCGGCCGGCGGCTTGTAGGATGAAAAGTCAGAATCTATCTAGAATGGTAAAATAACATTTTCAAAAACTTGTAACAAATACTTAACAAAAACAAACTGAACTACTTTAGTGCACGCAAGTGTACTCGGGAGCGAACGGGACGTAGACGAGTTGCGGGGAGCGAGGCTCGACCGGCTAACCAATAGCGCGCCCGGAACGATGTTACCTTGTTCCCCGCGTCCCGCTTGATAACCAAAGAGACCTAAAAAATTACTTCTGCGCATCTTGCCAAGTTAGGTGCCGACAGTTATATAACTGACGGTCGAATTAGATATTTTTTTTACCCAATCATCATCCCTGTTACCAGAAGAACAAAGCAGGTGAATTGCGATTCTCATACAAATTTAAAATATTAAGTAATTGTTATAATTTATAATTATTTATTGTAATATACCCCGTGGGGAGTCCGGCTAACATTAGCACCCTCCCATGGCCTCCCGTTGGGTGTTCGTAAGAGGCGACTAAGGGAAAACAAGAAGACGGACAGCAGCGTCTTTCTATTGGATTACCTACCACCTATACTGCGATCCCCAAGACGCCTGCCAAGCGTGGGGATTATGGCAGCCCCTCCCTTTTAAGGGGGAGGCTTTTGTGCAGCAGTGGAAGTCTGATGATTGTAATTTACTAGGTGGTAGGTTCCTTGTGCAAGGAACCGTCCAGGTAGGTACCACCGCAGTGTCAGATATTCTACCGCCAAGCAGCAGTGTGTCAACATTGCTGTGTTCCGGCTTGAAGGGCACTGCGAAGGGCTACGTCAGTCGCACAAGGGACTAGTGAGTTTTATTCTTACCTGTCTTTTACTATGCGCTACAAGCTTGCCGACTTGCGCGTTGGGTCCTGATTTAGTCCTAAACACGACCACGCAGAGGTCCAATTGGGATCTCTGACTTTTCGCTGAATTCCTGTAAATAAAATAATTAATTGTTTACGTATCGAACTTAAAATTGGCAAGCCTCAGTTTATCATCTTCTACCGTTCGTTCGTAGATTACTGTTTTCTTTTTAACAAAAAGTAGACCCCTGTTTTTTGTTTGACGCAGTGTCAGGCCTCCCACTAGGTGGACTGACGACATTATGCGCGTCGCAAACACAACAGGAAGATGCAAATAGCTAATAGCCGTACATTGTGGCGTTCCATGGAGGAGGCCTAATGATATGAAAAAGGAAAAGGAGGCAGATAGGTTATAGGCGATCCGAAAGTGGCCGAAAAAAGGTGAGCTAATTAAAACAACTTGAATCAGTAGCACACCACCCGTAGAAGGCGCAATCAAAAACGATATCTATACATATTATAAAACAAAGTCACTCTCGCTGTCTGTCTGTCCCTATGTATGCTTAAATCTTTTAAACTACGCAACGGATTTTGATGCGGTTTTTATTAATAGATAGAGTGTTTCTTAAGGAAGGTTTATATGTATAATACATGCATAATATAGTAGAGAAACACTGATAATTTTTGAGGTTTCTAATGTGATGGCGTAAATAAGCACATTTTTTTGCGCTTACATTGCAAACGCTGGCTGAACCCTACGAGATAGATCAAAATATTGTACTACAGTATTGTACATATTAACAAGGTATACAAAAAAGTTCGCGATGGTATATGTTCATCTCTTAGAGATAACCCACAATAACCATTTTTTATCCTTTACTTTTTATGACAAATAATTAACTATTAATAAATTGTTGTTAGCATGAATTTGTCCCTTCTTCAATATAACATAAACTTCACTAATATATACACCAATGACAAAAAAACTGTGAATGTTGTTCATACCGCTAGGTTAAGGCTAAGCAACATAAGGCTAGGTCATTAAATAGATGGGTGAATCGATTTGTATGAAATTTTGTGTACATATCGGGTAGGTCTGAGAATAAAATCGTAAAGTATATTTCATGCCGCTAGGTTTAGCAACGTTAGCCAAAGGTCATAGATAGGTGACGGGTGGCGGCGACTCCGAGGAGGACGGTGACGGGGTTGCAAGCCCCGTCCCTGTGATCATGGTGCCAGGTTCCCGGGGGCTATAATGCGCACTGAGGGGTATTTGGTGCATATCCCACTGGAGGGCCCAGGTCTCCCCTCATATATGGCGATGCGACAGCCGCAGGAGTTTAAGTGGGTAAGAATCCCAGATACCAGATACCATGATTAACGAGGATATTTAGAACGAGAGGAGGGTGCAAGAGAGGAAAGAGAGGGAGAGGGGATTCGAGGAGAGAGTGATAGGGTGAGGGATAGGGGGATTAAGGTAGAACAAGGGGAGAGTGAGGGGGAGCAAGGTGGTAGAAGAGAGAGGGGGACGGGGTTCAGAGAGGGGACAACGGGGAGAGGAAGAGGGGGACTGTGACGGGGACCGAAGCGGGAAAGGGGAAAGAGAAAAGAGAGAATTAGAATTAGATTTTTCTTATAAGTGAGAGAGAGATGGAGAGAGAAATAAATCAAGGGAGGGGGGAGAAAAGGGGAGCAAATTGTAATTAAAGCGCGGGCGGAGCTGCGCGGGTCAGCTAGTATATTATAAAGCGGACTGTAATCAATTATATAAAGAAACAAAGGTCAATAATGATATCGCGGTGTCGGACGTTCGGTTTCAACCAGAGACCAGAGACAAAGCGAATGAATAATTCAAATTAATTTACGTATGTAGTATATGGTAACAAAGACCCACTGAAGCAAAGACACAGACACAGTCGCCGGTGCTGATCTAATTGTAACATGACAAACACTGTTAAAAAAAAAAATTGAAAAAATGACAAGCCCGCTGAGTTTCTTGCCGGATCTTTTCAGTTAAGGCCGCGAAGTGACCGGAGGTAGCTTTAAAAAAAAAAGAAATTGACCGTTCAGCCAATTTGAAATAAATGATTATGACCTAGACTTTGACAAATATTTAATGTACGTTGTGTACACCACCCACGAACGCATTGAGTGTCACTTCGTTTTAATTTAATTAAATAATCGCATCAAAGCAATCGACAATACTATTATGTAAACTATCCAAATACACAATCAAATTCCATGGAATAGATACATTGGTGTAATGTTGCATGTGTGTGAGTGCTGTGCCACTTGTAACCGTCGAATGCACAGTTAAAGATTTAAATAGATAACGCAAGTATCACGATTTGTATTGAAACCAAGCGTGCCGACTTATTGTCTGTGACGTCACGGCCGAAATTTAGTGACTGGAAATCTAAACAGATTCAAAGACGCCGATGCTACCGACGCCCCGCCGATTGTTTTTGTTTTTGCGGCCGACCGGCTGCAACAACAGACGCGTGCAGACTGTAAGTTAACGTCGACCAACCCCGACGTTTCGTCGGGGTTCAGACACGCGAAGCACACGCATTTACGTTATTGCTTAGTAGATATCGTATCTATTACTTATAACGGATACAAGGACTTGTTCGTAGCAATTTATGTAATTTAGTTTTATTAACCATACACCTGTTATTAGTCTGTAAGATTCTTTAAAATTAATAAACAAAAAAAAAACATTGGGGAGGCCTATGTTGTCTAGCAGTTGATGTCTTCCGGCTGATAGATGATTTATAAAGCAAAAATAAAGAGTAACAAACCTCTGGCCTTCCTGGAATAGTGTGAAGTCGACTTCCGTGGGCTGTGTGGCGGTAAGCAGGAGACAGGTGAGGTGGCGGGTCGAAGACATCGGCGGCAGAATACCTGCTAGCCTGACCTCGTGCCAACCGACGCGGACCTTGCAGATGTCTATACAATCGAAGTACCTGGAGAAAATATAGATTTTTTTTATTTATCCAAACCATGCAAGCGTACGGCTCGCCTGATGGTAAACAGTCACCGCAGCCAATGGACGCTAGCAACACCTGGTGAATCACTAGCGCGTTGTTGACCCTTAAGACATTAGATATTAGTCCGGTAATGTCACCAGCTACAGTGCCCTTCACACCGGAACACAGCAATGCTTACACACTGCTGCTTGGCGGCAGAATATCTGACACTGCGGTGGTACCTACCTGGACGGTTCCTTGCACAAGGATAGGTTAGGAACTGTCCAAGATGATAGGTAATAATAATATCCTGGGACAATCCAAACGCGGTCATCCAATCACAAACTAGGCCGAGTCTGTACTATGAAACTGGAAAATTTTTACTAATACAGTCAACTAAACTATTTTAGTATCAACATTAAGAATAATAGTTTAGTTTTGTTAAAATATTCTAATATCTGCTAATAATTTGCTAGAGTAAAATAATTATTGGGCCATCGGGAAAAGAAATAACTTTTCATAAAATCTGGATATATGTTCTGACTGACTAAACTACTGGAATTGTACCAGGTCCCCACGAGACAGGTGTTACCTAGTGTGGAGACCAAAGGAATATGTTTGTGTGTGTTTTACAGGAATATGTTTAATGTAATGTAATGTAATTATCTATATTTTACAGGAAAAGAAAATGAAATGAATGATTTTTTCTAACTTGGGTGACTACGAATACTTTTCACAGATATTATACCACCTATACTGTGATCCTCATGAAACTTGCCAAGCATGGATATTATGGAAGAAGAAGTATATTTATTTAGTCAGCGCAATGAGACACATACAAGTACAAGCAATAGAAATAGAGAAGAATAGAATAGTAGAGAAATAGAGTATGGCAATCCCTCCCTTCTAAGGGGAAGGGCTTTGTCCGACAGTAGACGTTTTTCGGCTGATGATGATGAGATGACAGATTGGCCGTATTGGCCATTAACACATTATTATTTTTTTTGAACCCCATTCCTAGTCTTTGCAGGCAATACATCGATTTGCATTACTAATATAATTTACAATCAATGATTGCATCATCACGTGAAATAACGGTCATCAACATCATCATAAGCCGGAAGACGTCCACTGCTGAACAAAGGCCTCCCCCCCCTCCAGAAGGCAGGGGTTACCATAATCCCCGTGCTTGGCAAGCGTCTCGAGGTGGTAGGTAATCCAATAGAAAGACGCTGCTGCCAGTCTTCTTGTTTTCCCTTAGCCGCCTCTTACGGTCACCCAACGGGAGATGGGAGGGTGCTATTCTTACCCGGACACCCCACGGGAAGCTAATATTAAGGAAATGGACAATATCAACTCACTTTAGTACATCATCAAAACTGATCCAGAAGACTCCCTGGTCTCTGTCCGCGTCTCCAATGGGGGCGTGGGAGTGGACCGCCCTCCTGACCTCCTCGGTCCACCGTGGGCATCCGTGGGCCCACGCCCCGCGCCACGTGTAATGACCCCATGGATTACGGAGCCTCAGCAATCTGGTGGGGGCACCACCCCCGGAGACATGTCCCGAGAGCTCGATGACGTCAAGAACTGAGTAGGCATGGCGGGGGCGAAGCCCTAACCGTTGGTACTCCTCTTCATCGACCTGTTAAGGAATTCGCCCTGATCTTAAGCAGTTTTGGAAGCTAATAACGCCAGGAGCGTGACTTTCACGTTTCCGATTCTAGGAATTTACCAGATAGTAGGACCCTCTTGCAACTTGGCAATCGCTGGACGTATGGGGAGTGGACCAGTCGTCCGTCGAGCAGAAACAACGGCGGGGTTGCTACCCCCGTCCCTTTGAGCAGCGTAACAGGATTCCCGGAGGGCTAAAATGCATCCTCCGACGTTGGGCTTGAAGACAAGACACGGAGGGAAACCTGGTGCAGATCCCACCGGTGAGTCTAGGACGAGGCGACTTTGAAAGGTTTTGCCCACAAGATCAAATAAGGTCTCTCTTGCTAGACTATCCAAACAGGTACCTCCAGAATGTTGTCCCACAAAACAGCTGTATGTATACATTTTCGGCTGCTTACCTTCATGTTCCCGCCGCCGCAGCTGGCTCCCATCAGGAAGCAGGCCTGCCTGGACGACAGCAGCTGCGCCCACACCAGGTCTCGGTGCAGCTGCTCCGGGGGAACCTCCCCCCGGCTACTCACCTTCATGTTCCCGCCGCCGCAGCTGGCTCCCATCAGGAAGCAGGCCTGCCTGGACGACAGCAGCTGCGCCCACACCAGGTCTCGGTGCAGCTGCTCCGGGGGAACCTCCCCCCGGCTACTCACCTTCATGTTCCCGCCGCCGCAGCTGGCTCCCATCAGGAAGCAGGCCTGCCTGGACGACAGCAGCTGCGCCCACACCAGGTCTCGGTGCAGCTGCTCCGGGGGAACCTCCCCCCGGCTACTCACCTTCATGTTCCCGCCGCCGCAGCTGGCTCCCATCAGGAAGCAGGCCTGCCTGGACGACAGCAGCTGCGCCCACACCAGGTCTCGGTGCAGCTGCTCCGGGGGAACCTCCCCCCGGCTACTTACCTTCATGTTCCCGCCGCCGCAGCTGGCTCCCATCAGGAAGCAGGCCTGCCTGGACGACAGCAGCTGCGCCCACACCAGGTCTCGGTGCAGCTGCTCCGGGGGAACCTCCCCCCGGCTACTTACCTTCATGTTCCCGCCGCCGCAGCTGGCTCCCATCAGGAAGCAGGCCTGCCTGGACGACAGCAGCTGCGCCCACACCAGGTCTCGGTGCAGCTGCTCCGGGGGAACCTCCCCCCGGCTACTCACCTTCATGTTCCCGCCGCCGCAGCTGGCTCCCATCAGGAAGCAGGCCTGCCTGGACGACAGCAGCTGCGCCCACACCAGGTCTCGGTGCAGCTGCTCCGGGGGAACCTCCCCCCGGCTACTCACCTTCATGTTCCCGCCGCCGCAGCTGGCTCCCATCAGGAAGCAGGCCTGCCTGGACGACAGCAGCTGCGCCCACACCAGGTCTCGGTGCAGCTGCTCCGGGGGAACCTCCCCCCGGCTACTCACCTTCATGTTCCCGCCGCCGCAGCTGGCTCCCATCAGGAAGCAGGCCTGCCTGGACGACAGCAGCTGCGCCCACACCAGGTCTCGGTGCAGCTGCTCCGGGGGAACCTCCCCCCGGCTACTCACCTTCATGTTCCCGCCGCCGCAGCTGGCTCCCATCAGGAAGCAGGCCTGCCTGGACGACAGCAGCTGCGCCCACACCAGGTCTCGGTGCAGCTGCTCCGGGGGAACCTCCCCCCGGCTACTCACCTTCATGTTCCCGCCGCCGCAGCTGGCTCCCATCAGGAAGCAGGCCTGCCTGGACGACAGCAGCTGCGCCCACACCAGGTCTCGGTGCAGCTGCTCCGGGGGAACCTCCCCCCGGCTACTCACCTTCATGTTCCCGCCGCCGCAGCTGGCTCCCATCAGGAAGCAGGCCTGCCTGGACGACAGCAGCTGCGCCCACACCAGGTCTCGGTGCAGCTGCTCCGGGGGAACCTCCCCCCGGCTACTCACCTTCATGTTCCCGCCGCCGCAGCTGGCTCCCATCAGGAAGCAGGCCTGCCTGGACGACAGCAGCTGCGCCCACACCAGGTCTCGGTGCAGCTGCTCCGGGGGAACCTCCCCCCGGCTACTCACCTTCATGTTCCCGCCGCCGCAGCTGGCTCCCATCAGGAAGCAGGCCTGCCTGGACGACAGCAGCTGCGCCCACACCAGGTCTCGGTGCAGCTGCTCCGGGGGAACCTCCCCCCGGCTACTCACCTTCATGTTCCCGCCGCCGCAGCTGGCTCCCATCAGGAAGCAGGCCTGCCTGGACGACAGCAGCTGCGCCCACACCAGGTCTCGGTGCAGCTGCTCCGGGGGAACCTCCCCCCGGCTACTCACCTTCATGTTCCCGCCGCCGCAGCTGGCTCCCATCAGGAAGCAGGCCTGCCTGGACGACAGCAGCTGCGCCCACACCAGGTCTCGGTGCAGCTGCTCCGGGGGACCCGCCCCCCGGCGACTCACCTTCATGTTCCCGCCGCCGCAGCTGGCTCCCATCAGGAAGCAGGCCTGCCTGGACGACAGCAGCTGCGCCCACACCAGGTCTCGGTGCAGCTGCTCCGGGGGAACCTCCCCCCGGCTGCTTACCTTCATGTTCCCGCCGCCGCAGCTGGCTCCCATCAGGAAGCAGGCCTGCCTGGACGACAGCAGCTGCGCCCACACCAGGTCTCGGTCAAGCTGCTCCAGGGGAACCCCTCCCCCCGCCCCTCCTCCCGCACCCCCCGCTTGTAAAGACACTGACTCACACGGCGCTCCGGTCAGGGTGCAAAGACCTGATGAAGAACGTTTGAAAAATTAGTCTGCAAGTTGTAATTTTTAACCCCCGACCAAAAACGAGGGGAGTTATAAGTTTGACACCTATGTCCGGAAGTCTGTCTGTATGTATGTCTATCTGTGGCATGCATCGTAGCGGTCCAAATAGTCAACGGATTTGAATGCGACTTTTTTTATTTGAAAGCTAGTTGAAGCGAGATGGTTCTTAGCTATGTTCCATGAAAATCGGTACAGCCGTTTGAAAACCATCAGCTCTTTTCCGAGTCGAGGTAGGGATATTTTGTATACAATAGACATTTTTCATTACTTCTATTAGTCCGAAAGATCTGAAATTTAGAACATATGTATTTATTTGATCTTTTGAACGGCAAGACACACTGTCACTCTGACCTAATTGTAACATGACACACTGTTTAAAAAAAAAAGTAAAAAAATGACAAGCCCGCTGAGTTTCTTGCCGGATCTTCTCAGTTGAGGCCGCTTTGTGATCCGGTGCTAGCTTTTTTTTAAAATATTATCACCTTTCAAAAGTGCTAGCGTTATATTTCAAATAAACTATTTTTGACTTTTTTATTTTTAATAAGCGTAGACATACCGAGTTTGGGCTCGTTAGGTAGGTCTCGTCGAGTAGATTCTAGAAAAATATATTATCTTAAAACTAAGCAACCCTGTATCACCGTGCCTACTCCTATGGAGCCGCTGTTTTCAATTGGTAATGCCTTGTTTAATAAGAAATTAGTCCATTTTCGGTTAAATAACAAACAAAATTATGAGCTCACTGCAGTAAAACTGTTGAATTTTTCATTATTTTCTTTCAAGATCAGATTTTTTGTGGGTGTGGCAATACCGCCATGGTACCTCATTTCTGCGACACCCTCTATTTATTTATCCAACTTCCCTGTAATTTATATACTTACCTTCAATAGCTCGACCGGAGACCAAAGCTTCATAGCATCCATGCAACTTAGCGACGGCCTTCTCAATCAATGGCACCCATAATTGTTTTCTTTTCGCCTGCAAAAAAACGACATAACTTATGTCCCAAAACTGGTAAAGGTTCACCTGTTCTCCTCGTCTTGAACGATGGAGTAGGGGGGTTTAAGTCATTGAGAAACTCTTCACGAAGTCTCGTCTTGAACGATGGAGTAGGGGGGTTTAAGTCATTGAGAAACTCTTCACGAAGTCTCGTCTTGAACGATGGAGTAGGGGGGTTTAAGTTATTGAGAAACTCTTCACGAAGTCGGTGTATCTTTAGATTACATTGGTACGACCAAGGCTTTATATGAGCTTGGAAGTGGCGCCTTAGAGCGAACCAGCAGGGCTATGGCGTATCTTTAGCCACCCGACTGACTATCAAGCTTTAATTGTCCACCGAACTTTGATGTCAACTGAAAGTATTTTAGTATTGGAATTTATTTGTCACTCAAGTTAGGCAATATAGCCTGAACTATTTGACAGTTATCTGATGTCCACTTGCTATTAATAGTATTTGTTGTCAAAAGAGATACGTAATAAGGAGACAGGTCCCTTAGCCACTAGGCTAAGATGGATCCTCCATGGTATAGGGGGAAGCCGCTTTAAAATCCTGCTCGGGTTCGAATCCGAGGGGCGCAACAATTTTGTGACCAGAACAGATGACCCTTACAGGTTAGGATAATACAAGCCGGTCTTACGCCTGACTTCTCCCGGGCAGCGTCAGTCTTCCATCCCCTCGGATTGTGAAAGTAAAGGAAGAGAGAGTGCACTTGCGTCTTGTACCTATAAATATCCCTTGCATCATTGGCCGATCTTTTGAAAGAGCGGCCAATATGGTCATAACTGACTTATTATGACGTATGGTTATTGGCCAACCTGGTTTCAAGAGTTGTTTAAGCTGCCCCTAGGCCTCTGACTTGGTTAAACGCAACTGGGACCGACTTTTCACGAGCCCTCCGGAGCAAAAACGGTCACCCATCCAATGACAGATCTTGTCTAACGTTGCTTAACCAACTGATCATTTACCGAACAGGGTACAACTGGCTATTATTAAAACAATCGTATCATCAGCGTGATCAGCAGCCAAAAGACGTCCACTGCTGAACAAAGGCCTCCCCCTTAGAATGGAGGGGTTGCCATAATCCCCGAACTCGGCAGGCGTCTTGGTGATCTCAGTTTACATAGATGATAGGTAATCCAATAGAAAGACGCTGCTGCCCGTCTTCTTGTTTTCCCTTACTCGCCTCTTACGGACACCCAACGGGAGGAGATGGGGGGGTGCTATTCTTACCCGGACACCCCACAAGGTCGACAGTTAATCACATACCTGAGAGTAAACCAGATGTCCTTTCTTATTGGCTGGTAATAAGTCGTCCACGGTAACAGTGAGCCACCGGCCGTCCTTGCAGAGCCTGAGCTGGTAAGCGCCAACGCTCGGCTCCCCGCGGACGACGACGCCTCGCACGAGGGAGGACCGCTCCGCGAGAACCGCTAACGCTGATAGAAGCCAGCAGTTGCCGAGGACGCCTGGAAGATGGGTGTGCGGTGAAGAGATCGGATATGTACTTCAATCTCGGCGGGTCTTTCCCTGTCTTGTTTGGGTGAACTGGTCCGATAATTATGCTTTAATCTCCAAGGACATAGAATTATTGTTATTTTCGTTCTGTAGGCAACATATAAGTAAAACTGGAAGTTATAGATGTCAGTGGCGTGCACCGAAAGTAGGCAAAAATATCTGCGAGTTATCTGCACTCTAAGCTATTTGTTAGTGTGTCACCACAAAATATCCCTATATGAACTATCATTTACATTTAAAAACATCACGTTAATACCGTGTCACTACAAAATATTTTTAAATTAAGATTATTTAGAGAAATCGTAGGGTAATCAGTCTTTTTGTGTGTATGGACCCTCTGAATAATCTTATTACTGTTTTTTATGCAAATTAATATTTCTATAGAATCTGCTAACTTATGGATATTTAAAATTGTATACTAATATACATATAATAGGTTAAAAATGCCGTATACGTTTCTTTGCCTACCCTCTGTGCTAACCACGGATAAATGTATATAAGTACATCTGGTCTGATCTGATCTGATGATGATATGTGTGTACCTTGGGACATGTATGTACATCGATATACTATCTAAACAAGATTAGCTGTCACGGCCCGAAAAGTGGTCACGAAAATAGAGAGGCTGTCGCTTATTTCAAATTAGTACGAGCCGACAACAGGATGTATCGAAATTCCTTATTGCGCGTTTATAAACTGTCCAAATAATATAATACTTATCGTAATACTAAAATTGCAGATGGGGATTTTTTTTTTCGTTTCGTTTTCTTATTACTACTAGTTTAAGTAATAAATATAAGTAAGATATCATTATAATACGAAATAAAAATTATTTATTTGATATTTTCTCCGCTAGAGACTGACAAAATTAATGTTGCCGATAGGCGTGTCGCCACTTTCTATACGAAACTGTTAAACTACACGTCATTACCATAATAAAAAAGTTAGTTCTCATTTTTGCCACCAGCACGGATAAGTTTGTAAGTCAGTACACACACAATGGAAACACACCTGTTTTGAACCTTATTTTATAGTGGTTAAGATTTTCTTTTAAATGAGTACAGTCAAAACAACTACTTTTTTTCGTATAATTTTGGCGGTTTTATTGATTTTTCTTTGTCTCCGATGTAAAGGTTTTATGTGCCAACATTACCGCATACAGAATTAGACTTTATTACTACATGTGAAGGCTGCTATTAGTCCGACGTTCCGAATTATTTAAAACTATTTTCTACAATTTCTAGCTACGTGTATAGTTGTGTAAATAAATGTAACCGCGACCACATTTTCGATGTCATTTTGTTCGTGACAGCTAATCTAGTTGGTATAGTATATCGATGTGTATGTACTATGGCGGACACGAACGCTGTACCAATTTTCAATCAAAATTGTTTGAACGACGTTATGTGTGCGCAGGGGGATACAATCTGTACCTTAGGATACGTCTGTACCTGGAGATATAATCTGTACCTTAGGATATGCCTGTACCTGGGGATACATTCTGTACCTTAGGATATGTCTATGCCTGGTTATATAATCTGTACCTTGGGATATGGGACAGATATATTTCTAGGTAAAGACATATACTTACGTACATGCATGTCCGAATGCACAGCCATATTTCAAGATTTGCACCTTGAAATATGGTTGTACATGGTTGTCTGTATCTTAAGATATGTCAGTCAGTAGCTTGGCTTATCTGTAACTTGGGATGTATCTGTATTTTTGGATATATCTGTACCTTGGGATATGTCCGAAGGCCGGGGGTCCCGGAAGACAACCCAGGGGGTGCGGTGGTCTGCGTCCACGTGGATATGATGGGGTCGCAGCCACCTCGCAGCCGCCCCAGTCTCCGCCCCACCGCTGTAGTACAACGAGCGAGGGGACGCTGGGAACGACGAGTCTATGTATGGTTCGCCTGTCTGTTAAAACAAAAAAAAATATATACAACGTGTTACAAAATACCCCGTAAAAAATATAATTAATTATCAAAGCCAAAAATTTGGCAACCCTAGTAAGCTGTCATGTCAGGGAACCAGATTATTTAACAGAAATGCCTACGTACCTATTTTAGCTAATAATTGTATACTTTAATCGTTTTTCTATTATTCATTCATATAATCTACACTTCTACACTATCTACACTAATATTATAAAGAGGAAAACTTTGTTTGTTTGGTTGTAATGAATAGGTTCAAAAACTACTGGACCGTTTTTAAAAATTCTTTCTCCATTCGAAAGCTACATTATCCACGAGTAATATAGGCTAAATTTTATTTTGGAAAAAAATAGGGTACCGTTGGGTTTTTTCGGACACAAGGTGTAAAAAATCAACCAGAAAAGTTAATTATTTTGCGTACGCTGCCTAAACTATAAAAGATAGAACCATAAAATGTTCTAATTAATTGTAGATCTTATAAATATCTACAAAAAAGTCCGCGGCACACTATCTACATTATGTCGAGTGAGGTCCAATAACCATTTTTTTTAATTAAAAATCTTGAATTTTGTTTGGACTACATTTAAACGCATTTATTTTATTCATGCTATTAATCCTTATCAAAATAAATTATTTCATCATTAAGTACAGTTTATGTAGATAATATTTGGTCTTTGAATGATTAAAATTGGACATTTGGTTTTGAAGTTATAACGAAATTAAAATATTACGATTTCTGCTGCACGGCCCTTTGCGAAGTGAGCGTCACCAAGGCGGGGGTGCGCATGCGGGAGGCGAGTTTAGATCTATGAGTAAGGTACCCGCGCGGCTCTGACGCGCGGTTGGCTCTTTAGTCTTTACGCAGCGGTCGTGCGCGAAGTCTAATAATTTTCGTGCGATTTTTTTTAGATTTCTTTCTTAAAACTACACCTACGCAAAAGTTCTTCTCAAAGCTAAACAACAGTTCTTCTCAGAGCTAATCAACAGTTCTTTTCAGGGCTAACCAACAGATTTTTTCAGGGGTAACCAACAGTTCTTTTCAGGGCTAACCAACAGTTCTTTTCAGGGCAAAACAACAGTTCTTTTCAGGGCTAAACAACAGTTCTTTTCAGACCTAGAATATTATATGCTATTAGCATTTTCTTAAACATTTGAAAATGCCTAAGAGAGCCAGGTCTCAACTTTCTAAACATAGTTCTCAAGCACGGGCAGCAAGAATACGTCGTATGGGAGAATCTTCACCTGAACGTTCACAACGCCTTGCTGAACAAAATCAGAGAAACTCTCAGGCTCAGGTACGCGTACGAGAGTCGAGTGTCGAACGTTCGCAACGCCTTGCACAACAAAATCTGAGAACCTCTGAGTTACGTGCACGAGAGTCGGGTGAACCGATATGTATGAAATTTTGCGGGTAGTCTGAGAATAGGTTATAAAGTATATTTTATGCCGCTGATTGTTGGATATTTGAATTACGGCCGAACCTACAAACGTCAATTATAGTTAATTGTGATTAAGACATATTTTGTAAATGGATTATTTCGACTTTAGAAGCAAAATAATACTTCATACGTGGATAGTGAGTAAATATATCAATAATCTCGTAATTAATACTAAAAGATAGTCATAAGAGACTCGGAGAGTCGAAATAAATAGATTACAAAAAATGACTTAATTGCGATTAAAGTTAATTGACGTTTGTAGGTTCGGCCGTTAGACTTGCAAAACTTAATCTAACTAAAGTACTGGCATCTTCGTTTGTATTTAATTGTTTGATTTATGAGAGTTCTCTGTCATTCGTACTGTGTGTTGACAAGTCTCAGATGTACAATCTTCCTTGCATTTAAAATCAATAATATAATATTGAATAATTAATATCTAAATTCCCTCGTTTCATTTCGGCCCATAACCCTTATATTCCAATAGGTTATGGGCCCAGTGTACGTGTTATGTTTACTGCGTATTTTATTTAAAAATTCTAGGTCTATTCTGACGATTGTTCGAGAATTTTAGAGTCGACGGTGTAAAGACAACAATCCTAATCAACCTCAGTAATCGACAGATGTATTTACTGATTTGGAGTGACTACGGAACAATAAAAGCTAAGTACCTTGTTCATTAAAAAGTGTACTATTCTTTATCAGCCTCCATGGCACAGCGGGAAACCGCTTGCTATGCAGGTCGCAGATTTGGATCCCGCGGGGACCAACAATTTGTGTTAATGGTTAATTATAGGCTAGAAAAGTGCAGGCCGATTACTTTTCTGAACAGGAGGAATAATTCATGCGTCCGATGGGTATGTGACGGGTCTGTCTTGCGCCTGACCTCTCCCTGATCGTGTCTGTGTTCGGTCTCATCGGATTGTGGGAGTGAATAAGTAGAGGAGTGTGCTTGTGCCTGCGCGGTGCATTTGGGCACTTGTGCGGGCTATAGTGTCCCCATGTGGATGGTTGATCGTTTAAAGGATTGGCCGTGTATCTTGTCTACCTGGTTGACATTGTGACTATTACAGATTATTGATTTCTGATGTGTTACTATATTTCGATCTGTATTTTCTTGTTAAATTCCCTATTGAGGAATTTGGGTAAATATTAATCAGTATTCAATTTTCTTTTGCAATACCTACCTCACTTCTGGAAAATTTATAAATCTGATATTTTGGTGTAGGGTTCCTCTGAGAAATGATTACCCTAACTTAGAAGAAACAAAGTTAAAATTTGTCAAATCGAATCAAATTTTTTTATTTGCGAAATATGGGTCACATAAGTTGATAGTAGACATCAAAGCTAATACTTCCCTTTAAATGGCTTTATAAAGTTATTTTTGTATATTTATAGGGGCTATAGGTGATTTACACCTAAGATTTAACAGGAAAGTGAAATCGATGCAAGTTCACCTTTATTAACATCAATTTAAATTTATTTCAGTGAGAAAATTCTACAGTGCCACTTCACCACTTTTTATAATGTTACAAGAAAAAGGTACAATGCAAATTTGGGCTACATTTTTTTTCGACAAAGGAGGGATAGTTATAATGAATGGAAAGTAAACTAAACTGACCATAGTAAAGTCACACGTAAGTCGGTAAAAATTATATTTTTATAGAATTTGTGGCATAAGTAACTCATGTTGAGTTTCCTCGTCTTCCAAATGTTGCCATATTGATAATAATAAAAGTAATACAATGTAAGACATATTAAATTAGTACAGTTAAAACTGACTGTGTTGTATGTATGAATCGATTGCGGTTCAAAAAGCGGAGAATAAAAATAATATTACTTTGTACTTGTTGTGCATATGGAAATCTGTGAACATAGTACTCCTTCAACTAATGATTATACAAATTATTTGGTACTTGATCAATACTACTAAATGTGTTTATTTAACTGTTTATTTACGAGTTGGATTGACTACCTTTAATTAATATACCTATTAAGGTTTTTAACCAGTGTGTGTTGCCAGTGATGACATATGGTACTGAGACGTGGTCTCTAACGGCTGGCCTTTTAGAAAAGTTCAGAGTCACACAACGAGCCATGGAGAGAGCTATGCTCGGAGTTTCTTTGCGCGACAGAATCCGAAATGTGGAGATTCGCCGAAGAACTAAGGTCACCGACATAGCTCTCAGAATCTGCAAGTTGAAGTGGCAATGGGCAGGCCACATCGCTCGAAGAACCGATAACCGTTGGGGAAGAAAGGTTCTCGAGTGGCGACCACGAACCGGAAGACGCAGCGTTGGCAGGCCTCCCACTAGGTGGACAGACGACATTGTGCGCGTCGCAGGTAACCGGTGGATGCAAATAGCCAATTGTCGTTCATTGTGGCGTTCTAAGGGGGAGGCCTATGTTCAGCAGTGGACGTCTTCCGGCTGATGATGATGATGATGAATTAATATAATGTTGAGCGTATGTGTATTGCGATAACGAATCTAAACTATTGAAATTTAAAAAAAAAGCTAGTTTAGAAGGGATTATTTGTTACCTACGTGAGTTCTGACAATTTGCAATTGAACGATGTTACTGAGCGAGTAGTTGGAAACATTAAAAAAAAAATATTAAAAAATCGTGCTAGTTTAGGATCCGGTTGATTGGAAAACGTTTTCTGGTCGTCAGGTTTTTTGTCACCAACTAAAACTTGAAAATCCTTACAAGCAGCGTTTTAAATGTAGTATTTAACAAATAGTCCCGGATAAAATAGTTTTAGCTCGACAGTTTATGTGTAAAATAAAGGTAGTAAAACTAAACATGATCCGAAATCATGGAATCGTATACTTGTGCCTGAACCAAGCTGTTATACCTAAAGTTTGAAATCCTATTAATGCGAATAATTTTATTAGTAAAAAAAATATTGCTGACGAGACTCCCGGTAATAGGCTTTTACTAAAACATAAAGAGAATATTTTAAATTCTCGTACTGAAACTGATATGATAGGTTATCTGAATCTGTATCAACAAAGTTTCGAAAATCTGAACTTTTTAAATCCGATAAATTTAAATCTAATAATTAGCGTCATAGTACGTGGCATACTTGTGTGTTATGAAACAAACGGTTATAAAGGTTTGGAATCTGCTATACAAAAAAGTTTGTTGTAGTCAGAGATGTTATGTGGACGAGACTGACTTTGTGAAGTCCAGGCCTGCTATTGTGCCTGAAGGGAATATTGGAAATTCTCATGACAAAACTGATATGTTGAAGTCAGTGTCAATAAAGTCTCGGTTTGAAGGGAATATTGGAAATTCTCATGACAAAACTGATATGCTGACGTCAGCTGAAGTCAGTGTCAATAATGTCTGAGAGGGAGCAAGTTGTGAGAAGAGAGATTAGGGAGAGGGTTCAGAGAGGACAACGGGGAGTGGAAGAGGGGAAGTGTGACGGGGACCGAAGCGGGAGGGGAGAGAAATAGCACAGAATTAGATTTTTATTATAAGAGAGAGAGATGTAGAGAGATAAATCAAGGGAGTAGGGAGAAAAGGGGAGCAAAATGTAATTAAAGCGCGGGCGGAGCTGCGCGGGTTAGCTAGTCTAATATATAAAATTCTCGTGTCACAGTTTTCGTTGCCATACTCCTCCGAAACGGCTTGACCGATTTTGATGAAATTTTTTGTGCTTATCCGGTATCTATGAGAATCGGCCAACATCTATTTTTCATCCCCCAAAAAATTTTTCTTTTTTATTTTATGGCAAAACAACGTTTGCCGGGTCAGCTAGTATTATATAGATGTGCTATCTCAATACAAGGATGTCGTTATACTCAAGTACTGGCTTCAGAAAATGTAATGTCACGTTGAAAAAAAAATATGCTGTCAATTTCAAATCGATATCCTACAACTGTTTCGAGTTTTTTTTTTCAACATTTGGACATTTCCACCAGTTTTTAGGTTGTTTTGTTAGGTTAGGTCTTTTAAAATTTTTGTCGTTCCGCGAATTAGGTAGAAATGTAGTAAATTCTGCGTAGTTTTACTCTTTATTTTTACTGAAATAGGGTTTGCACATCAGTGAAAATAATTTTTTTATACTTTTTTCGGGAATATTTTTTACGGGGTATAAACAAGTATGAATCATAAAAGTATAAAAACAAGATTGTTAACCAATTGGACAACAATTTCGCTATTTATATGAAGTTGTCTAGTTAAGACATTAAAAATAAGTAGTTAATAAAAAAATACAAAAAGACGACAGGTCTGTACATTATGGGTTTATCGTACCCTACGTCGTTCGAAGAACCGATAACCGTTGGGGAAGAAAGGTTCTCGAGTGGCGACCACGAACCGGAAGACTCCGCATAGGCAGGCGACCACTAGGTGGACAGACGATATTGTGCGCGCCGCAGGTAACCAGTGGATGCAAACAGCCAATTGTCATTCATTGGGTCGTGCAAGGGGGAGGCCTTTTTTTATTTTGACGAGGGGGAAATCTTCGAAAAATCCCCAGGAGCTGTTGGGCTCGACCGGGGTATGTGGGATTCTTACCCAGTAGAACCCCTGAGGCTGTCGCATCGGCACATGAGACCCAGGTCTCTCCGGTGGGATCTGCACCCCTCAATGCCTTGCCTTGGGGGCGCATTGTAACCCCCCGGGAACCAGTCACGGTGCTCACGGGGACGGGGGTCGCAACCCCGCCGCCGTCCTATTCGGAGTCGCCGCCGTACTCAATGGACGTCCTTGGGCCCACGCCCTGAACGTCCAGCGACTCCGAAGGAAGGGGGAGGTCATGCCAGTGGCACTCTCCTTAAAACAGGTGACAAAATTTTAATGTATGGAAACTAGCACACCTTCAGGCGAGGGAAGGAACTAAATTTTAAGTTTCTACTATAATTTGCCTAGATGGCGTTAAAAATGCAGTTTAAATATTTTTATTTATTTAGTTTACTATTGTTATTGTATATCTTCAATTTATTTGAGTAAATCTGTTATATTTCGAATATTTATATTAAATTTCCATAATGTAACAGCCGGCCTCAACGGATTATCGTTGTGTGTGGGCCCCAAGTGGAACGCGCTCCGTATAGTATTGTTATATCTGTGGTATTGTAAATTGCCTTTGGCGGTTACTATGGCAACTTAGGTTGTTAAGTCATTTTTTTAAAAAGACTTGTTTCATGGAAGATAAAAAGCTATATATATTTATTGAAACTAAATATTTACAGTTTATTTACAAATATGTTTTTGAAGAATTCTGTTTGTTCTGTGTCTGGGTGTTATTTATCTACTTAGGTAGGTATGTACTTACTTATTTACGAAAACATTTATAAAAGCTAAAACAAGTCATTAAGAACATGGCATAAGTATTTATTTAAAATAACATCTATACTACTCGTGAACTATTTCAGGTCCATCATTGTCGTTAACCACAATGGCTTGAATTGGAAATATTTAATGCAAAGTTGTACTGAAACAAGAAACTCAAGTTAAGGGGATTGGACAATATATGTAAATAAAAGAGTACGATTGTGCGTCAGATATGTTTAGATAAAGTTATTGGTTACCAAGTAAACTTTTTACAATAAATATCTCTTTGTTTTGCCTTAAACATGTTCCTTACAAATATTCATTCAACATAAAGTTTCATTTCCCTATACGTAAAATGATTATTAAAAAAGCGCCATCTGTTGGCACATTTTGGATTCCTGTGAAGTTACGCCATCTTTTGGCGAGGGTAAAATTAGTTTATTAAAAGTTGAACGAGAGTGTCCAATCTATAGCTAAGTATATAGTGTATTATCTATGGGGGAGGTCTTTCGGCTGATCATGTATCGTACCCGCTTAAACTTTGGAAACTTTCGAATTTACTTTAAATCAAAGTTATTTTATAGTGATAAGATTAGCAGGACGTTCATTCACCCTATGGTAAACGACCCTTCTGCTCATGGAAATCTGCACTGCACCGCCACTCGTCACATGAGACGTTAGTCTTTTGGACCCGGTAATTACACCAGCTACAGTGCCCTTACCACCCCAACATACACTGCGACAGAAATCGGTCGATAAATATATAAACTAGATAAACATTCCCTAACAAAATGAATCTAAAAAGGGGTCGCGGAGGTCGCAGACTTATCTGTGCGGGTGGCGGAAAAGTGAACTAACGGTTTTATTATGATAATGCCATTGTTGGCACAACACTACGCCCTCCGTGATACCGGGCGGCGCCCATCACTAGACGGCCCTCGGGCATAGACACACACCATTCGAACGGCAATACAGACGCATCTACGTAATAACACATATCATTGTAACACGGTGTAGACCGTTACCTATTTTGTAATTACTGGAGAATACAGTCCGCATTTTATAACGAAGTTATCGCAGTTTTACTGTCCGAGAACAACTAAGGATATTACGCGCCAATACAGACATCTACTTCGACAGTTTCATATGGACAGTAGCGACATACCTATCGGCAAAAATAACTTTGTCAGCCTGTGGCTTGTAAAGAAATAGCGAAACAAGGGCGCTATTTCTGTGTGCCGCTTTTCGTACCGTAACCTCAGAGTAATTAGAATGGAGCTAGTATCGCGTCGATTCGCCGTACAAATTTTTCGTGGCACTTTTGCGGGGTGCGGGAGGCGAAGTAAACACACACAGATACAATTTCACGGATACCCACACTATAATAAACTCGCAACACATTCAAAAAGATACGCACACAAATAAAGAATGACCTGACCATATGAACAAAATTTGGCAGAGGGGTTAGCGCATCATGCTATCTCCAGTGGTATCTCCTCTAAGACCGTAACAGCTAATCTAGTTTAAACATTATATCAATGGACTCCAAGTCTTTTTTTTGACGGCTTTGAGTATACTCACAGCGGCGCACTGAGCGAGGACCTCCTGCCACTGAGTCCACGCGTGACTCTCTTCACTGAGCCTCAGTATCTCCATTGGAGTGCTCTCTTGTCGCTCCACGTCAGAGCCTTCCGCTGGTGAAAAAATAAAACATTACAGCACATCCCCTCCAATTGCTACGCGATTGATAAAGACATTATAACGGTGGTGGAAGCTCATGGCTTGTCTTTACGATTATAATGGATAAATAGAGGACATTTAGCCAGGGTTGCACCAGCCTCTTCGGAGTCGCTGGACGTTCGAGGTGTGTGCCCTTTGAACGTCCATTGAGTACGGCAGCGACTCCGAGGTCGGCGGCGGGGTTGCGACCCCCGTCCCCGTGAGCACCGTGTCAGGTTCCCGGGGGGCTACAATGCGCCCCCGGCGGCGAGCTCAAAGACAAGACCCCTGGTGCAGATCGTACCGGAGAGCCCCAGGGTCCCCCCTCTCATGTGCCGATGCGTCAACCGCGGGAGTTTTAGTGGGTAAGAATCCCACATACCCCGGTCGAGCCCCACAGCTCCCGGGGACCTTTGAAAGATTTCCCCGGCGTAAAAAAAAAAGTTTACTCCAGCCGTGGTCACAAACAGACACTAAGCCAATCTTTCACCAGCCCGCTTGGTCAAATTGTGATTCTACAAAACGAAACGCTAGAGAATCGAAAATGAATGTATTGAAATGAAAATCTCTTCGCTAAGTCACGTGAAGTGATATAATCATCAGCGGCCGTATGGTGTCCAATGCTGCCTCCCCCCTGTAAGGGAGGGGACAACCCCTCAACACAAGCTCACAAGTGTACAAACGCTTGGCAGGTGTTTTGGTGATCGCAGTATAGGTGGTAGGTAATCTATACTTATAATAAAACTGTAACAGATTCAATTCTGTACATTGAAGATATTTTGAAAATTATATTTGGAGGGCATTCTATAACCGATACTGAGGCCGAAAATGTAATTTTTTTAATTTTTGTCTGTCTGTCTGTCTGTCTGTATCACGGCTGCGCATCACGCCGAAACTACTGAATGGATTCAAATGAAACTTGGCATGATTTGAGATCTTACTACGAGGTAGGACATAGGATACTTTTTATCCCGTAATCTAGCACGGTTCTTTTGGGAGAGGGGATTAAAGTCAAAATGGGTACTTGGTTATACGCTTGGTCCGATTTTATCAATTATCTTTATAATATAATAAATATTAGTAAGGGAACACTCATAGAGAGTTGTTATCAATGTTTTGTAATCGATCGGGTTAAGCAACGTTAGGTAAGGTCATTAAATAGATGGGTGACCGTTTAACGCCATTTGAACTAAACGGGTCCGTGCTTCGGAGAGCAAGTAAAAAGTGGGTCCCAGTTTTTAACCGACTATAAAAAAGGAGGTTATGTATTCGATGCGAATGTCTGTTATTAAAAGTTTAGTTAACGTAAAAATAGCGCAGGCGGAGCTGCGTGGGTCAGCTAGTCCAATATAAAGACGCTGCCGCCCGTCTTCTTGTTTTCCCTTAGTCTCTTACGGACACCCAACGGGAGGAGATGGGAGGGTAACTGTCTGGCGGGACTGTATTATATTATGTAAAGATATATTATACGTACGTGATTCATCGTCATCGAGCGACGGTTGGTTCGGTGCGGCCGGCAATAGCCTAGTTTTCGGCGACTGGCACATCTCACATGAGACGGCGCTACTGTTGTTCACGAAAGTGCACTCTGAACATGGCCACTCTATAGTCTCTGGCCTGACAAATAAACATACAAAATTAAAAAAAAAGACCTTAGATCTTTCTAGCCGACTTCATAGTCAAAGTAAAAGTCAATATATCTTTATTAAGCATAGGTCGAAAGCATTTACGCAAAAATCATTTTTTACAAACTACCACCGGATTGTAACGCGGCCGCTACTGAGAAGATCCGGCAAGAAACTCAGCGGGCTTGCCTTTTTTTTGGTAATTTTTTTTTAAATCTAATTTATATCATATTTCAAGTTGTAAGCCTAAAAATTCTAAGTTTGCATGAGTTGGGCAGTTCAAGCCCACGCAGCTTTATCCTCCAGGTAATCCGAGATTATATAATAAGCTTGTTGTGCTCGTTAAGCCATCTATACATCAAGTCACTTACTTGGGTTCTGGAGGCGGCGTTTTGTGCCTTGAACCTCGCCGTGGTAACGCCGGGGTATGTCTTGTACTCCTCCTAGGTGATGGGCTCCTACCAGCTGACAGGAAAATAAATAGTTCAATGATATATCGGGTGTAATTAATGGATAACCCTACAGGTACTTGCTGGAAGCACCCCGGCCACTCATAAAACAAATATTAAAAAATATATCAGGTATGAAATTTCATACTTTCGTTCATATTAGTGGGTGCTCCGGGTACGAAATTAATAATAGATAATTGTTTTTTTTTTTTTGGTATTCTTCATTTCGGAGCCGTAGTACCCAATTATATGATCAAAATTATCAAACTTCATACTTAAAAAAATAATGACCATATTTTTTTTTGAGTGGCCAGGGTACCAAGTTGGCCAACAAGTACCTGCAGGGTTATCCATTAAATACCGGACACCCTATACACAGGTAAGGCTAGCACCCTCCAATCTCCTCGCACCGTCCATGGGGTGTCGTAAGAGGCGACTAAGGCAAAACAAGAAATCGGGCAGTAGCATCTTTCTATTGGATTACCTACCACCTATACAGCGATGCCCAAGACGCCTCTCCTTTCAAAAGGCCTATGTTCAACAGTGGCCGTCCTTCGTCCGCTGATGATGTGTCATCTATACCCTATGTTAGAAATTATACTGATAAGTTACTTACATGCACCATGGGCGTTCTCGACTGCAGGCACAGTGAGACCATGTTTGGGCACCGGTGGAGTCTTGCACGCTAGACAGTGACTCGCTGTTAACGGGTTTTGTAGTGTACACGAACTGCAAGACCTGAAATACAATAATTAATGATACCGTTTTGATTTAATAACACAAACGCCACGACCAAGGTCGCTTGGATCATATTCACTACTTCCAATACGAGGATGCTTGCACTAGTCAAGTTAGATTAGTGTATCCGTTCCCACCGGAAGACCAAGCCGAAAACACGTCCACTACTGAACAATGGCCACTCCCTTAAAATCGAGGGGTTGCCATAATCTCCACACTTGGCAGTCGTCTTGTGGATCGCAGTATAGCTGTCAGATACATTCAAAAGAAAGACGCTGCTGCCCGTCTTCCTGTTCTCGCTTAGTCGCCTCTTACGACACCCAACGAGAGGAGATGGGGGGATGCAATTCTCACCCGGCACCCCGCGGGGAGATACGCAGTACCTAATCGTGTCGTGGAAGTAAATACCATTTTTAACGAAGACCAATCTCATTGAAATCAAACTACTTTTACGGATTTTATCGCGGTTGATTGCTATTGGATTTAATTATATTTATCAAAATACTGCACGGCCTCAAGATACTGTAAGCTCTTATTGCGTAGATCGGACCAACAATAATAACTAAGAAGACCTGAGGGTACACCGGCAGAATTGTGACATAAGGACGTTCAACATCTCAGTCCTCCCGTGACCATGGGTGCTGTAAAGCATTCGAAACGTCGGGATAGTAAAATCAAAAAATAAACCGCGATAAAATCCGTAAAAGTAGTTTGATTTCAATGTGTAATATTCGCGTAAGTAAAAGACAACATTATGAAGACCAATCTCCTCATCAGCAGCAGCTCAGAAGCAGTAACTGCTCAGTGGGCGAGCGCTTGCCTTGGACACAAGGTGCGCATGTTCGAACCCCGGCTCGCACCTCTGATTACTTTAATTAATCATGTGCGAATCGCCTTTGTGTGATTGTTACTAGCTTTCGGTGAAGAAAAACATCGTGAGGAAACCTGCATGTCTGAGAAAGCCTAACTAGCTTTCGAATGACCTGTGAAGTCCGCCAACCCACACATGGCCAGCGTGGTGGACTGCGGCCTAAGCCCCCTCATCTTGAGGGAAGGCCTGTGCCCAACAGTGGGATAAAAACAAGGGCTAGTATAATCTCCTCGTAGATTGCAAGAACACCTCGAGCACCACAATATCACCACTAAGGTAACGCATCCAAGTACTTCGCAGATTGCATCACCATTTTTCGCTGACGGGGAGGAAGCTTCAAACAGTACACGCTGACAAAATAGCCCAAGTTATGTCGAATTCCAAGTCGCCTGCCAAGCGTGGAGATTATGGAAACCCCTCCCTTCTAAGGCGGAGGCTTTTGTACAGCAGAGGACCACTTTCGGCTGATGTGATGATGACGATGTCGAATTCTCTCCGGCGGCATTAATATACACTATCAAGAGGCTCTGGGAGTCTCTCCAGATACGAAGAAAACGCGGGTCGTCAACCGCCTCGGAGTGTGCGTCCGCGACCTACGAGTTTAAGGTACATTTCTATACCTTTGATCAGCGTTGCTGCTTGTTGGAGCGACGATATTAAGCTTACCCTGTCAACACCATATTTATTTAAGTTTATTTTAATTTTCACTTCTTGTATGATTCTCTCAGAATCTGCAAGTGGCAATAAGCAGGCCACAACGCTCGAAGAACCGATAACCGATTGAGAAGAAAGGTTCTCGACTGGCGACCACGAACCGGAAGAGTAGGCCTCCCACTAGGTGGACAGACGACATTGTGCGCGTCGCAGGTAACCGGTGGATGCAAATACCCAACTGTCGTTCATTGTGGCGTTCCAGGGCCTATGTTCCGCGGTTAAGAATGAACAAAAACAATTTTTTCTTTCTTTCTTCTTTCTATTTCTTGTAGCACCTACCAGTAGTTATGCGGTTGAGGTTTAGAGCCAGCGCAAGCAGCACAGGCGGCGGCGTTCGCTTCATTAACCAGCGTACACCGCCCGCACGACCAGGTCGGCGCGGGCAAGGGACACACAGGTGGCGACGAATCTTGGATCACAACTATCCTATTAGACTTGCTATGTGACGGAACGATCAGTGATCGGAACCTACCTAAGGTTGGGTGTTAAGCAGATATAGATTTACATAGATAACGCAAATGCATGTGCTTCGTATGTCCGAACCGCGACGAAACGTCGGGAATGGTCGCCGTTAACTTACAGTCTGCACGCGTCTGTTGTTGCAGCCTTGCAGCCGGTCGGCCGCAAAAACTAAATAAAATCGGCGGTCTTTGAATCGGTTTGGACTTCACGACACTAAATTCGGCCGTGACTTCACAGAAGGTGTTAAAAACTTGGTACAAAAGTCGGCGTTTCAATAGAAATCTTGCGTTATCTATGTAAATCTATATCTGTGGTTTTGTCATTGATGTTAAACGCATATGTTAATATGGATATGCCTCAGTGTCCGGAACATTATGATTAAGATTATGATTTTTTCGTGGGGTGTCTGGGTAAGAATAGCACCCACCCATCTTCTCCAGTTGGGTGTCCGTAAGCGACTAAGGGAAAACAAGAAGACGGGCAGCAGCGTCTTTCAATTGGATTTCCTACCACCTATACTGCGATCCCCAAGCCGCCTGCCAAGCGTGGGGTTATGGCAATCCCTCCATTCTCAAGCCTTTGTTCAGGAAACTCGTAACTATTACATGGATCTGACACAAACACTTATCAAGACTGCGCTGCTAGTGTAATATATTTGTTAAGAAATAGGTACGGTAGTTACTGAAAAATGGCATGTCCATGTTATGCTATCACGGTGCGAGTACAATCTACCTACTCAAATCATAGATAATGATGTGACTGTGACGTGATACTGTAGCAGCTATTAGGCCAAATGCCGAGCACCGTAGTGGCCGCTGGCCGCAGTGGCGGTCCGAGAGGGGGGGTCGTAGGGGGTCATGACACCCCCCCCCCAAATCTCAAACTCATTCACGTCAAATTGACATTCTTGCTTTAATACGACTAAACAACTTTATCAAAAATAGGTTACGCACTTGAAACACCCAGTCGCAAGGTGGGAATCGAACCCACGACCTATTGGCTAGCGGCCAGGGCACTAGACCAACGGGCCCGTCAACTATGACCCCCCCCCCCCCCCAAATCGTTGGCTGTGACCGCACCTGGCTGGCCGGCACAGGGCTCGAATTAAAATCAAGCTACAACAATCTAGCCCCCTCTCCCACTCTTAACTTAGATTGTACTCTACATCCACCATACCACATAGTCAATTGCTTTGACCTCCTTTTAAATTCAAAATCTCATCATTATGCATAGGCCTAAAAATTCAAAATCATTTATTTCAAATAGGCTTAACTTTTAAAAGGTATTTTTTTAAAGCTACCACCGGATCACAACGCGGCCTCAACTGAGAATATCCGGCAAGAAACTCAGCGGGCTTGTTACATTTTTTTAACCACTGTTTATCTTGTTACGATTAGATCAGCATCAGCAACAGTGTCGTTGCCTGCCGTTCAAAAGACCAAATAAAAAATATACGTCGAAAATACAACAAACTAAAAGGCCACAGGGTTAATAGTCGGACCAGGGCACTTACATATTGTCAACGAGGGCACTTACATATTGTCAACATTTTTACAACTACCGGCTCCGCCTCTAATGAGATCCGGCGGCCTCTAATTTAGTGGTGATGAGTTAAGTGAGAGTGAGAGAGAGAGAGAGTGAGTGAGTGAGTGTGAGAGAGAGAGAGCTAAGTTTTATAACTCACCAACAGCAAACAACAACTCATCGCTGTTCAAATCATGGTCCAATGATGCTATTGGCACAGTCAACTTCTTGGGAGGGATGACTTCCGGTTTAGTGCTTCCACTCGCCTCTGAAGAACAATTTGTGATTCGAGAACTGTGGAAAAAAATGTCCTTAGTCAAAATTATGGGTTCTGTAGATAAAAGAGGAATGGGTACATATTTTGTACTGTAGAAAAATATTTGAGACCAAGAGATATTCAGAAATCTTACAGAGTAATCTCTCCCTAATCCATGTCGTGTCAGTGTTCCGTCCCATCGGATTGCGAGAGTAAATTAAGAGAGCGTGCACTTGTGTCTATGCAAGTACGTGTGGACTACAATATCTGCCGCGTAGATGGCTGATCTTGTGAAAGATTGGCCGCTATGGTCGTATCCAGACGCCATCACGCTAGGCGGACATCATTAATAATCCGTCGGCGGTCGATGCGTGATCTCGCGCATGCGGTTCGCGTGTTAACATGATGCAGATCGGATTTATTAGCCGTTGAGAGCTTAATTATATTTGAAGTCAGCCTTTTTTTCTATCGCGGGGATACCTTCAAACGGTCCCCAAAGGGGGTCGACCGGGTTGTGTGGGATTCTTACTCATTTAAACCCCCGAGGCTGTCGCATCGGCAAATGAGAAGGGAAACCTGTGTTCTCCGGTGGGATCTGCTTTTGAGCCGCTAGGGGGCGCATTACAGCTCCCCGGGAATCTGTCACAATGCCCCCGTCGTCGTCCTGGTAGTTATAGTTGTACTCGATGGCCGCCTAAGGCCCACATCCTAAAACGACCAGCAACTCCGAAGATTTGTGGTTAGCCTTTTTTTGTGACGCGGGGGAAATCTTCGCAAGATCCCCGGGAGCTGTAGGGCTCGACCGGGGTATGTGGGATTCTTACCCACTAATGCCCCCCCCGGCTGTCGCATCGGCACATGAGGGGACCCCAGGGCTCTCCGGTGGGATCTACACCAGGGGCCCCTCAATGCCTTGCCTTTGAGCCCGACGCCGGGGGGCGCTTTTTAGCCCCCGGGAACCAGTCACGATTCTGACGGGGACGGGGGTCGCAACCCCGCCGCCGCCCTCTTCGTAACAGCCGCCGTACTCAATGGACGTCCTTAGGGCCCACACCCCGGACGTCCAGCGACTCCGAAGTTGTGATTAGCCTATACTAACCTATTATGAGGAGCGTCAACCACATCTCTGGTAGTGAGGGTGACGGGAGCGTGTGGCGGTCGCCCACTACGACAGACGTCGCAGCGTCTCGCCCACCACGCATTGTACGCAAACCAACACTCGCTGCACTGCCACATGCGATTCTCGCGGCTGTGGGGAGCGAGCGATGGATGTGGAACAATCAATTTTCTTAGACGAGCAACAGGATAGCCGCAAAGGATACTTTTAATAGGCGGTAGGTCCTGTAGGGATTGCTCAGGTAGGTACCACCGCAGTGTCATATTACATATGCCGCCAAGGAGCAGTGTGTGAACATTGCTGTGTTCCGGTGTAGCTGGTGAAATTATCGGACACAAGAGACTTAATATCCTAAGGATCGCAACGCGCTAGTAATTCTTCTAGTGTTGTTAGCGACCAAATGATGCGGCGCAGGCCGCATGTTTGCTTGCTACCATGGTTATATAAAAAAAAATAGAGATGACATTTGAACAGAGCCTCTCCGTGCTTTGGAGTTTACGTAAAAAGTCCGTCCCGGAGGTTTTCATCTAGTCAGCAGTCGTTAAACCAAGTTAAGGGCCTAAGAGCTGATTGGACCACTATAACATAAATTTGGCCACTAACTAAATGACAAAAAAGGCTAATTGATAAGGTTGTGAGTGCTCTAGAAGTCACTGTATGATGTCTGAAGGAGCATAATTAGTCACTTTTATTACCGGCTCAGCAATAGCTCTGGCATAGGATCCCTCTCCTTGTATCTAGAGCTGCATCAACAGTTATACCCTATTTTATAAGATCAAAATCAATATGTCATATTCAACCCCACCAATTGGCTTTAGCTGGCCATGGGTCAGCCTGTGTTCCTACATGTATTGTTACGATTTTGATCTTGTATAGAAAAATAAGGTATACCACCAGGTGGGTTTGCGGTCTAGCATTTGCTAAGGTAAAAACAAAAATACTCACCCGGGTGGCTGCGACGAAGGCACTTTAGACGGCTCCCTCGGATTGTGAGCAACTTTCCCAACAGAGGGCAGCATGTTGAACACCTTCCCATCCCGCGGCGCGCCTATATGCGACGTCTTTATGTTACTCGCCTCACTAACCGGAGATATACAGTTCTCAACGCCCAACAGGTCGTCAATCCTCGCGTAATCCCCGTCACTAATGTCATTGGAATACAGCGCTTCGTTTTGTGAATTGCTCATCACAGTTTTAGTGTCCTGCACCGAAACGTACGAGTATCTGGTGCCGTTATTGTTGACCTGTAGCTGCAAGTTCAAGTCTTTGTACTTCCCTTTGTTCGGGAGGGCGTAGATCACTCCTTCAGCGTTCGTATCCCAACTGCACTCCTTATCAATCAGCTCGGTGTTCCCTTCATCAATTTTGGTATCCTTAATCGACTCAGACTTTGTTAAACTCCCGCAATAACTAGCCAAAGACTTCTGGTAGTCGTTCAGACTCCGTCTACTCGATATCACTTTTCCGAGTGGTCTTTCCGCGTTCGTCTGTTCGGAGAAAGACCGTCGGTACGTCGGCCGGATTTCCGGAGAGTTCTGCGCGCTAACGGATCTCCGGAACGCGGCCCCTAGTGTTGTGCTCGTCGGCCAATCCGGGACTGTTATCATGACTCCACCAGAAGTCGGTAAGGACGTAGCTCCGTCTCGTTTTGCCGTCTCATGTCTGCTCAAAGTAGTGACACTGAGTCCTCTGGAGTTAGGGATCCTAGCGAGAGGAGACACTCTAGGCGATGAACAGGCCTCACAATGCGTCCTAATCCCCGAATTCTCTAACGTACACTTGCTGCACGACCACTTCTTCAAATGCAATCCCCTGCTCTGTTCCCGCTGATACTCTTTCACGTAATTCAATTCCCAATTAGATTTACTTTCATTGCACTTTTTTGGTCTTCGCGTAACGGTATGGAGACTTCTCAGAAAGGATTCCCTAGGATTGCACTGCCCGTATCGTTCCGATACCATCAAACTGGTGGGCCTGTTGATGGTTCCGCGTGTTTCGTCCACTTTCCACCATTTCTGCTGGGAGTTTATGACGGAGCCGTGGGAAAGGGACCGTGTCACTCCGTGCGCTTGGTCCGTGACCTGAGTGGGGGATAGACGGAGGGATTGAAGGTCGAGGTTCAGTCGCCTGCCGTCCGTGTAGCTAGTTCTCGGCTTGTACGATGGGACTGCGAGGGTGTTCGACCTTATCATAGTGTTGTCTGTAAAATTACAAGTAAGTACTAATAAAATTGGGTTGATTAATTGTGTGTGTAAATGTATAGATTATTGTCATTCAGAGAATGCTAAGCAAGAAATGGATGGACTATGTATTGTTTTCTAGAATGGTAGAGTAGCACTTCCTTTAAACACCACGTTAAGACAGTTATTCTATTTGCAGATATATCTATGAAAAATTACCTTTAGCAGACTTTTCTTTGTCCGTCATCCCTGAAGCTTGATCCTCATCATCAGACAGTCTGTCAAAAAAATTTGTTAGGTACAACAAATACAGTGTGTGTTGAAACTCACACCAAAAATGAGAATAGTAGAGTAGAAATTATTTTCTGGTATTCTCATTTTAAATTAAGAGGCAAACAAAAGTAAATATAGTTTAGTCTTCCCAGTAATTGCATACTACTCTTCTCACTTGCGGGAAACTCAGATAAGACAGTCGAGGACCAGGTTAACTGCAATTGCGGGGGGCGACCTGGGCTCGCAGTCGGGATCTGCACTAGACCTTCAGTGCCTTGCCCTTGAGCCCGCCGTCAAGGGCAACAATTCCCCCTTCGGGAACCAGACACGGTGGTCACGGGGACGGGGGTCAAAACACTGCCACCATCCTTCTCAGAGAAAACTTTTCGCCTATATGCACTGCATGCCACTATCTCCCGTGTAGTCCAGTAACCTTTCCACAGCCGGATCGGTCTGGAGACCATCTAAGATGAGTTTATAGGGGCAAATTGAGACCTGTAGACGGGCGCATGGGGCGCGATGGCGTCGCAGGCGGCGCAGCGCCAGGCCGCCGACACGTTGCGCAGCCCGCACGCGCAGCGCCAGCAGCGAGACGCCTCCGGGGCGGAGCCCACACACGACCATCCGCTGCGGACAACCGCACCATACTAAACCACCATCTTATTTTATTTTACAATTTTTGGAAAACTATCAACTATGAATAGGTAATACAATAGAACCAATAAGTCTCCACTAATAGAAAATATGCATAATGGATCCAATTGCTACTTATAGCCACAAACAATAGAAACTAACAGCTTCGGTCAACAATTTTTTTATTGGGAAAATAACCATGCAGGTGGAGGCTGGGTTAGGGGTGATACACATATAAGTGGGCCGGCACATTCAGTTTGGCAGTAGTTGTGTAACGTAAAGGCCGCCTGTTATATTTTATTCTATGATTTTTTTTAAACAAAACACTAATAATCTGCTAAAATGTTTTTAATCTGTACATCAATGGACTAATCGAGGCGCTCAGTGAGCAACATATCGGTTGTTACATAGATGGCGTTTTTTTTAATAACATCAGCTACGCGGACGATATGGTGCTGCTGAGCGCCTCGGTCTGTGGACTCAAAAAGCTGTTACGTATCTGTGAGGGCTATGCGGCTGATCACGGACTGCTTTATAATGTTCAGAAGAGCAAGTGTATGGTTTTTCAGGGCGGACCTAAAAACAACTGAATGGCTCATACTTGGAAAAGGTACATGTTTTTAAATACCTAGGTCATTTACTCACATCTGACCTAAAAGACGACGCAGACATGGAGCGGGAGCGGAGGGCGCTGTCGGTTAGAGCGAACATGGTAGTCCGCAGGTTTGCAAGGTGCTCAAATGATGTTAAAATAACTCTTTTTAGATCCTACTGCACATCATTCTACACATGCAGCTTGTGGGCAGACTATGCGCAAAAATCGTACAGTGCTCTTCGTGTCCAGTTTAATAATGCGTTCAGAATGATGTTGGGGCTCCCCCGCTACTGTAGTGCATCGACAATGTTTGCGGAAGCGCGCGTAGATTGCTTTTACGCAACTATGCGCAAAAGGGGCACTTCGCTGGTACGACGGGTGCGGGGGAGCACTAACAGCATGCTGGCCGCGCTGGGGGATAGGCTGGACTGTCCATATGTGAATCACTGTTGCCGACTGTACGTTGTACACAGGGAACGTTGAAACGGCTTGACTTATGTAAAAGTAATGCACATATGAATTTTAATATAAATGTAATGTGTCTAAATTAATTAATTATTTTATTGTAATGTAATTTAATATTGTGTATATATGAGTCGTTGTAACTTGACATAAATAAATAAATTAAATTAAAATTAAAATGCAACTGGTTAGAAGTATATAATATTGATTCAAAGATGATACAAGAAAATATTTTATGGCCTCATTACCCAGTATGTTTTTATTTTAACTGTAAAATCCCTGATGCTTTAAGTTAATAGACCACATAGCTTGAGATATTTTTAAGTTATTTATTTAACTTAGATTACTTAGATTAGAACAGTAAAATAGTTAAATATATGTGTAATAATGCACTGATACACTAGATATTTTAGCTAATCATAAGGCTCAATTCATACCAAAATGGCAGCGGCCGGCAGCGCACTTTCAGTGTGAAAGAATTTTAAACTTTATCTACAATATGTAACAGACCACTACCGCTTGACGCCGCTCGCGGCCTCCTGCGCGCCTCATTTTTCAAGCGATACTGGTCTGTTACGTATTGTAGATAAAGTTTAAAATTCTTTCACAATGAAAGTGCGCTGCCGGTTGCTGCCATCTTAGTGTGAATTGAGCCTAAGTCACACACTAAGAATATTAAGTACAGCTAGCAATAAGACTGCACAATGTTATTTAAATTATTTTTCTATTATTTTGGGTGCAATAGTTTATCTGTGCCCTGTTTTTCTTTACAAGATTAAAATCAGAACAATAAATATATCAACACCAGAGTGATGGCTGACAGGTAGCCAGACAGAGACAAGTGAAGAAGAAGAAGAAGAAGAACTACATTTATTCAGCAGAAAGCAACACCCACACAGAAATATACAAAATAAAATAAAATATACAGACACATACAAAAAGGGAAAGAAAAAGAAAACTTAAAAGTAAAGTGGCAACTGTGCCTTGCGCTTCCACCAAACGAGGCGGACAACTCAGCGATATACTGCACCAGAAATTGGTACAGCTCAATATGACATTTATAGTCCAGATTCTGAACTTGTAAAAAATAATGAGGCATATATTTATAACATAACTTTTATGGCACTTTCAATAAGTCTTGGAATTATAATGTGATTAAATTAACGTCTAAATGAAACAAAGCAAATACAGAGTTACTCATTTCATAACACACTTACTCATCTCATTTCATCTCACTTATTGGTTTTTAAAGTTTCTTAATGATTTTAGGGTTTATAAACAAAGTATGTAGGTACTGGTAACTGCCATACAACATACTGAAAACGATTACCTACTGACTGACTACTCATAATCTCCAATAAATAACATCACTACATACCTACATACATAGTGATTATAGAGCCAGACAGAATCACATTTTACACTAAATTACTGACACATTAACACCAAAAACTATACATATACAGCTAATTAATAATAATAATAATAATTAATCTAATGAACTAGCGCCCTGTAAGCGCAACAATTAAATACAATAGAAATATAACCTTAAATACGGATCAAGAAAAATCAATAGTTCACTGACAGATCACACAATGGATATGATAGATGCAAGCACAATACAAACCTGTTAAAGCAGTTTTCTGCCGGTATGACGATCGCCTCAGACCCTGGTGTTGTTCCCTCGCTTTTTCCTGTACGAGAAGTGTAATCCGGCGACGAATCTCTGTAATTTTCTTTAGATATTTCAGTGTCATGGCTCGATACCCGCTTTGTTTCACATTTCAAACACTTCACACTCTCCGTTGGGTTAATCTGGCCGCACGTTTCACAATGCCATTGCAGCACCGATGCGATTGAGCCCATTTTAATTCACACATGGCTATGATACCATAACAATGCGTCTTTTTATAAAAACAAATCGAGATTTGAGAGAAACGAAAACAGCTGATCCACCATGTTGTTTGTGTATAACTTTTTTTTTGTTAGGAATGTGACGCTTATCGTTATCGATACCAAATTATGTTTATCGGTTTTAGTTTTCGGTTTTATGTAATCGTGTAATATTTTTTTTTTATTACAATATTTCTATTAATTTACCATCATTTAGTATGTAATCTTCTGCTCCATGAAATAAAATGCCATGTGTTATTTTTATTGTTACTGGCTCGCAAGGAAATGTTTTTATTGCATTACAGCGACATCTACTGGTAATATTTCAAAATATTCCACCTTGATACAAAATGAATGAATACGTTAATCAGAAGTGTCACGTATAGATGTCACTTTAGCAGGATTATCAAGAAAACCCAAAGGAAAAACCATGTTTCTCTATTTTCCTCAATTTTCATTCCCCCGACGCAGAAAGGAGGAGTGTTTTATATATCCAATGCCTATGTCTCTCAACAATACGTAGGCAATGTATGCAATTGATGTAATTTAACTTTATAAGAACAAATCTTAATGTTTTAGGCTGTGTTTTATATAAAAATAATTTCTACAAAAAAAAGAACCGCCTTCAAAATGCAACTAAAAAGCCTGAAATAATTTCTAAGAATTAGTGGTTTTTACATCTAAGTACATAGTTGGACTTGGACTACAACATATTATAAATAGTGTATACTATCAAAGACGGCTCCAAAAAAATGGAGATCAGGGGCTTGCATTCTGATGCAAGATGCTGATGATTCTGATTCCCTGATCTCCATTTTTATAGCAACTACTCGTCGAGACCTATCCAACGAGTCAAAATTCGATAGGTCTACGTTTAGTAGGCACGCCTAGGATGTAATAATAATAATAATAAATACACTTTATTGTACACCAAAAGTTACATGTAAATTTAACAATACGTATGTATTGCATGTATTGTTTTATTACAGTTCCGGTGGCCATCTATGGTGTTCTTCATCAGATCCACTTCACCAAATGATACTTTCTGAATGAAAATGCTTGCCTTGTTTCTAAAAATACCAAGAATGCTATATGTATGCCTATAATATTTAAGGAGTTCCCTCAGTTTCTCATGGTTCCCATAATCAGAACTTGATTGTGAAAAAAAAAATGTGCGTGCGTGGAGTCCCTCCGCGCGGAAGAAGTGAAACTTCATTCTCGCTCTGTCTCTTTCTATTCCACCTCCCCGCGCAACGAAGTCAACGAAGTCAACAAAGTCAACAAAGTCAACAAAGTCAACAAAGTCAACAAAGTCAACAAAGTCAACAAAGTCAACAAAGTCAACAAAGTCAACAAAGTCAACAAAGTCAACAAAGTCAACAAAGTCAACAAAGTCAACAAAGTCAACAAAGTCAACAAAGTCAACAAAGTCAACAAAGTCAACAAAGTCAACGGAGTCAACGGAGTCAACGGAGTCACTATCCACTCACTATCCACTCACTATCCTCTCACTATCCACTCACTATCCACTCACTATCCACTCACTATCCACTCACTATCCACTCACTATCCACTCACTATCCACTCACTATCCACTCACTATCCACTCACTATCCACTCACTATCCACTCACTATCCACTCACTATCCACTCACTATCCACTCACTATCCACTCACTATCCACTCACTATCCACTCACTATCCACTCACTATCCACTCACTATCCACTCACTATCCACTCACTATCCACTCACTATCAGTGGATAGTGAGTGGACTATCCACTCACTATCCACAGTACAACACAGTGGGTCCACAGCACAGTGGGTCCACAGCACAGTGGGTGAGTGGGTGAGTGGATAGTGAGTGGATAGTGAGTGCACTATCCACTCACTATCCACTCACCCACTCACCCACTCACCCACTCACCCACTCAGTGACGGCGTCACATGAGCGCTTTCATAACCTTAACAAATTTACGCCTATCGCCTATCGTTTAACACCTATCACTTAACGCGTTCAGCGATAACGCGTTAAGGTGCTTCATTTAACGCTTGACGCGTTATGTGATAACATTTTTGGAAGTCGCATAAGAAGTTTCACTTCAAAAACATACAACCGAATTGAAAACCTCCTCCTTTTTTTGAAGTCTGTTAAAAATCTTTCTAAATAAGTTTCAGTTAAGAAGTAAGTAAGTATATTTAATTTTCTCATTATTGATAATTTTGAATAGTACCTTGATGCCACCATAAAGTGGGCCCATTAGCTAAGCGTTATTCCTTATTATTTTCATAAATTGATATTTTTTTTACTAATAATATTAACAACAAAAAACAGTAGGTAAACAAAAGGAAATCTAGTATATTAGAGTGCTTTTTTACATTACTATTTTATTGAAACGTGGTGGGCTGCAATATTTGCACTATCAATGCTAATTAATGAAAACGGCTGTAATAATCCGTGTAACTTTCAGCCGTCGATATCAATTGGAGAGCAATAACCGAGGAAAAACACATACTATATTCAGCTTTAAAATGTTAAATCTATCGTCGCGAATTAAAAACAAAGATATAAGTACTTATATGTACCTATAAGTTAATATATTGGTAATCTTAGTTTTTACTTTATTAAAGGATTTATTGAAGTGAAACTTCTTATGCGACTTCCAAAAATGTTATCACATAACGCGTTAAGCGTTAAATGAGTCACCTTAACGCGTTATCGCTTAACGCGTTAAGTGATAGGTGTTAAACGATAGGCGTAAATTTGTTAAGGTTATGAAAGCGCTCATGTGACGCCGTTACTGAGTGAGTGGGTGAGTGGTAGGTGAGTGGTAGGTGAGTGGTAGGTGAGTGGTAGGTGAGTGGTAGGTGAGTGGTAGGTGAGTGGTAGGTGAGTGGTAGGTGAGTGGTAGGTGAGTGGTAGGTGAGTGGTAGGTGAGTGGGTGAGTGGTAGGTGAGTGGGTGAGTGGTACGTGAGTGGGTGAGTGGGTGAGTGGTAGGCGAGTGGTAGGCGAGTGGTAGGCGAGTGGTAGGCGAGTGGTAGGCGAGTGGTAGGCGAGTGGTAGGCGAGTGGTAGGAGAGTGGTAGGCGAGTGGTAGGCGAGTGGTAGGCGAGTGGTAGGCGAGTGGTAGGCGAGTGGTAGGCGAGTGGTAGGCGAGTGGTAGGCGAGTGGTAGGCGAGTGGTAGGCGAGTGGTAGGCGAGTGGTAGGCGAGTGGTAGGCGAGTGGTAGGCGAGTCATACTTTGCACGACTGGCTTCCCCCTGCGCTGGAAGCCAGACCCTCATTATTATTACCTGACCAGGTACGACCAAGGGCAGTATAAGCCATATTAATCAGTATTATACCCCGGACACTTTTTTTTTTTTTTATAAACTAACTAACGTAGTTATAACCAATACACTTTTTTTTTGTAAGAGGACAATTCATTACCTTTTGATTAAATTATAATTAATATTGATGTATCAAAGGGAAAATGCGACCATTTTGTTCAGGGTCATTCCATTATAGCAGGTGCAACGATTAGACGCATTTAAAGTCTCGTAATAATAAAATTAAAAACATTTTTAATTAAATTAATCTTGGAAGGACTACATTTTAACGTATTCATTTTATATTGGTTAACAAGAATTTTAACATTATATTTAAACAGCCAGGAGGAAGATTCAAAGTGCCCTCGCGGGTGCAACCAAATTGGCCCTCTCTTTCCAGATCATAAGACAAAAACTCATAAGTCTGTTAATTGTGAAACATTTATTATTTTATTCCTTGATATTTTGGAAGGCGTTAAACGAATCAAATTGTGGCGACTCGACATAACCAGATGGCGCCACATGTGGTATAACGCGATGAGAAGCGAGTAGTACCTCATACAACGCGATAGATGGCGCCACCTCCGAATCGTGAATCGTGCAAGCGAAGTTTCTCCAACTCGGAGAATATATACAACATCCCGACAACAACTGTCGGGGGCTTCGGCCCTGGCCGAGCATCACACCTCGCTCGGTCGGAGGATCCTCCCTTTAGCACCGCCGCCGTTGCATCGCTAAACTGGTGACCCCGCACAGAACATCGTCGCAGCCTTCAGATCCGGACAACAGCGCAGATTCGCCATCGCTCTCTCCCCACAGCAGCAACTCTCCAGCAACAACCAGCGAGTCACAAGCCAGCCAGTACCCCGGCCTCATCGGACGACCACCGCATTGCAGCTGCAGATGCAAGCCTGGTCTACCTTCGGCCTCAACGTGGCACAGCACCCCTGCACTACGGCCGGTTCTTGTAAGAAGAGCACATTCCTCTCACCGGTACGTCTAGCAGCCGCCAGCCATTCACTGCATACCTCGACTCACAGAGGACGACGCAGCTTCAGTTCCGACTCACTGGAACTGTATCCACTGGCACACTGGCATAGCGACTGGAGCGCAAGGACAAGCTGGCACAAGAAGACCGTTCATCGACTTCCAGTCTTCGGGAGGGAGTGATGTGGCGACTCGACATAACCAGATGGCGCCACATGTGGTATAACGCGATGAGAAGCGAGTAGTACCTCATACAACGCGATAGATGGCGCCACCTCCGAATCGTGAATCGTGCAAGCGAAGTTTCTCCAACTCGGAGAATATATACAACATCCCGACAACAACTGTCGGGGGCTTCGGCCCTGGCCGAGCATCACACCTCGCTCGGTCGGAGGATCCTCCCTTTAGCACCGCCGCCGTTGCATCGCTAAAAAATAAAAAAAATCAAAAGTATGCATATAACAACAATAAATAATGATTTATTTACTTTTGAAGCAATTGCGGGTGCAACATCGAATTATCGCGGGTGCAAACCGTCTAGTTTAATTGATTATAAACATCAATAAAGAAATATATATGAACAAAATAAGAGATCAAACAATGTTTATTACTAATTAGTACACTTCTTTGTTACTTATATTATTTATTTCTTTTTAAATACGTCAATAATCTCCAAAAAGTCCATGAACATATTATCTCCATTAGTCTTCCTCTGGCGCTTTCTACTTCGCGATAATGTCTTCAAATTGGGCACGTCGGCTATGTTATTAACGTGAATTGATTATTTGCCATCAATTGTCATCAGAAATTGTACTCTAATTGCTCCATCTTCATCCATATCACACCAAGATACCTTTATCATGTGATATAGGTGTAATCATGGTGTGATATGATGTGATGTCATAGTCTGATACATACATGTGTATACATGTACTACATGCCCCACATCATCATCATCAGCAGCAGCCTAAAGTAGTTTACTGCTAAACAAAGGCAACCCCTCCCTTAAAAGGGAGGGGTTGCCATAATCCCCACACTTAACAAGCCTCTTGGGGATTGCAGTATAGATGGTAGGTAATCCAATAGAAAGACGCCGTAAGAGGCGACGGGAAGGGAAAGCACGGACTTCTTGCTTTCCCTTAGTCGCCTCTTACGGAAAACTAACGGGAGGAGATGGGAGGGTGCTATTCTTACCCCGGCACCCCACGTGGACGCCCTAAATAGCGATATTGAATAAGCCAGCCAGTATTTTAAAAACTTATCAACCTCCATTTTCTTTTTATTACTTTTCTCTTACGATTTCTATAAATTTTCCCTATATTTCTGCAAAGCAGTCTCTTTCTGTGACTTTTTGTCATTTTACCCGATGTTTCTATAAAAAACGTAGAATTTAATAAAAACACACATATTAAATTCAAATAAATGAATCATATACAACATATAAAACCTAAAATATATCATAAATCAGGCAGTAATGTTAGTTTTTAAAGAGTTGCACCCGCAATATTAACATCCCGGTCGCGGGTGCAACCAATTTGAGTAAACATTTATTTTAATGCAATTAACATTACACTCTTAAAAACGACTGATTTAAGATTGCCTTTGATTTCTTCTTACTTTTACAAAGTCTGAAAACGTTAACACTTTATTGCTGTGAAAAAAACAAACTTTTATATGTTTTCTATTGCGGGTGCAACAAGCTAACGGTGTCACTTTGTAGTCGATGATACTTACAAAATAACAATAAGTACTTACATTTTTCGGCTAATATGAATAAAACAATAGTATCACTTCACGTTTAGCTGATAAAACTTAACTTCAAGCTGTTGGTAACCACTGTTTTACGACAGTTTTGCTAGATGTGATTTTGGAGTCTAGAACAATTCTTTCATAGTCATATTTCCAAGCGCGCCAAAAATTGAAATACGATGTAAAATCGAAAAAAAAATTGTTTCAGTAGTAAATTTGGATTTTCTTCTTTGCACTGATGTCCAAAAACGTAACAAATAATGTGATTTAAAAATCAATGTCGAAAGTTGTCTACAGCGGAATCGCCCTTCAGGAAAATGGCAAACGGACCCTATATGAATCAGAAGAACAAACTTCAAATATTTTTATTGTATACTTAGACATCAATTATTTCAAAAATATAATTTGTCCCAGTTAGGTATAAAGTGAATCTGTACAAATAAAAAATTATATGCTGTTTTGTTCGTTGGTTACAGAAATATACCTACACACAGACATCAAAACTTTAGTCTCCGAAGACACAAGACACTTAGGTACCCTTAGAGAGCACAAAGTATCGTGCCTGACCTCTGTTAGTATGTATTATTACCGGTTGGAACTATTAATTAAATACCTAGAAACATAGGTACCTCATGCACATGTACCTACGCTTCATTTGCATTTAAAGCCCGGTCTGAGCTAAACTCAACATTATTTAACCAGCAGCAATACTGAAAACAAATTAGGCCTCGCACGGGAGCTCGGATAACTTACTTCACCAAATATTAAGCCATAAATTGTATAGCTATACCTAGCGCACACAAATACATTTATTATTATAGTTTGAGGGAAAAACTCGTAATGGTAGGTCTAGAAATGGCGCATCAACGTTTGCCAAAACTCGGCAAGCTAAAGCGACCATCAGAGCGCAGGTAACGATAAGCTCAAGCCACCACAAGAGCAGGCAACGATAAGATCAAGCCACCACAAGCGCAAGCCACGATTAGCGCAAGCCACCACATATTAAGCACAAACGACATGACTACATAAATAGGCAGTTGGCTATTACCATAAAAAATATTTACTTAATTAATGTTAACTGTGTACAATGCGGGCCCGTCTAGTGGTCACGAGAGGCCATTCAACGCAGAACCGGCGATGTAACTCTAAATTATTGCATGCAACTGTCACACACATTTGCTTGCTGTGCGCGAATAATTTCACAAGGTACGAAGTCCCAAAAAAATAAGCGTACTAAAAGTTGCCTTGTAGTACAAATGAAATAAATGGACCGTAAACACTGTTTACCGAAAATACTTCAAGAAGTTCACGATCCTTTATGTTTGCATGTTTGATCTTTTTGACTGATTCTGTTATAACTTTCCTTTTTTATGCATGGGTTGCTGCAGAGCTAATGCCGCTGGCGGGAACCTAAATATCAACCGCAAAAATATCGTACACGAGAGGTTTAAGTACAAATCTTCTATATAAATAAAAAATGAATCGTTGAAATGTATGTTCGCGCATAACTTCCAAACGACTACAGTAAATTGGATAATTCTTTTTTTGTGTCCGCTCAAGTCAGGTTCTTACGGAAAAAATATAAATCGCAGACAATCAGAAAATTACGCGGGCGGAGCTGCGCTGTACAGCTATAATATTTATATGTATTTTACTTTTTTCTTAGCCTAGTGGTTAGACACCATAATAGCTCGTGGGTTCGATTCGCACGCAGTGTCCTAGACACAGAGTGGAAATCGAACGTGTTATTTATTACATAAAAAGTATGTAGATATTTGTATCATTTGGCTCTTATTAGTTTACTGCTCCCACTATCCTGATAATTTCCGGAATAGTGATTCACCTGATGTGGAGTACCTTGTAAAATACTCGTACCAATGCTAGCACCAGCCACTACTAGACCATGTAACCTCAAGGTGATTGTGAATGGAGCGCTAGCTTATTTTGAGTTAAATTCGATTCGAGTCGGGTTATAGTTAAGTAGAGTCGAAAAAAAAGGCTTATTATAAAATTTCGGATTACCTGGAGGATAAAGCTGCGTGGGCTTGAACTGCCTAACTTATGCAAGCTTAGAATTTTAAGGCTTACAATTTGTAAGACGATATAAACTGTCTTTTAAAAAAAATTATGACAAATAAAGGCAAGCTCGCTGAGTTTCTTGCCGGATCTTCTCTGTAGCGGCCGCGTTACGATCCGGTGGTAGTATGTTAAAAAATATTTGTGTGTGAGGCCTATACATAATAAAGATATTATGACTTTGACTTTGAATAACTAAAAGAAAATAAAAAAGAATTAAATATCTTACTGGAGCCATTGTCGTTTACAGCATAGCCGGTCACCTAGGATAGACCACCAATGTTTTTGTTGAAAGTATAAAGGGTCATCTAAGGCAATAGTAGTTCGATTGGCGTTGGAAGATTGCTGTGTTACTTTTATTATAAAGCTTGGTTTACATCCCGCTCATTCAGAACAAGTAACAAAACTGCCAATAAATTGGGAGATGGAAGATCTATTCTATATTTCATTTTATTTTACACATAGTTAATTACGAAAGCAGAAATGCAGCAGAATAAATAAAAAAAATCGTAATAAAATCGGTCCAATCGATTTCGAGTATATAGGTACAAATTTATAGGTTACGTTGTGAAATGTTGTGCTGGAAAAGAATTCTTGGAGTGTGATGAGCTGAATTCGAATTCAGAACCAACTAGTCCATACTACAGGGAATTTGTATCAAACAGTGTCTGTCGTCCATTATCGAGTGCCTTGTCACAAAGAAAGTAAATGTAAAGGGAATCAAAACCCAGGGTTTAATTCACCCATGCGTTGGACCGGCCAAATCAAATCATCAGTTGCAGTCTGTCTGCGGTCTATTCATGCACCAGAATGCACCAGAAAGGCGACCGTGTGCGATGATGGGCACCGAATTGTTAAGCATGCCACCGCCACTCACATGACAACCACGCCTTTCTCACAGAAGAGACAGTTCGATATTGAAGGCGTCAGCGCTTAAATTTTTGTAGCCCAACTGGGGAAGTAGATATCTCCACTATTAAGAAGACTGCAGCCAAATTATGTCTAGGGGTTGCCATAATAATCTTTGGGATCGCAGTTTAGGTGGTAGGTAATCCAGTAGCCTTGCCCGTCTGCTGGTATTCCCTTAGCCGCCTCTTACGGGCACTAAATGGTAAGAGATAGGAGGGTGCTTTTCTTACTTGAATACCCCAAGGATGCGCTTTGCAGACCACAACTATTTCTGGCAATTATTCCAGTTCAGATAATATAATCCGTCTAAGGCTAGTTTTACACAGTCGATACATTAGTCTGTAATTCAAATAATTAATTCATCAAAGGTTAGTTAGAGTCAATCTATTGGAATATACCTAATGTTTATTGTCCCGTTTTTAATCGCCATGTAAGCCTACCACATGCACTGGATTGCACGAACAGCGTTCAAACACAATCGTCTCAGCGAAAAATCTATTTCCGAACGGAAATAAGGAATTTGTCGAGCATTTTGGTGAACGCCTCAGGAAGAGTAGGGCATTTCTACGTTGAAGTCATTGTGTGTAGATATTGACATACATGTAAGAGGCGAGCTAAAGTTTTATTTGTTGCTTGGTTAGTGGCCAAAGTCTATAAAAGAAGAAGAAAAAGAAGAAAAGCATTTATTCGTAGACAATACAAGACAAAACAAACAAAAATTATTATAAGTTAATTAACTTGCTACGAAAGGGTTCCAACTCAGCATTAAGCGGCTTGCTTCCAAGCCGCGCTGGTCTTCCGTTGGAACCCGTTCGCAACCCCCTGGACCCTACGCCATGCACACGCAAATACATACAATGCCTAATATAAAAGTCGATTAAAGGAGCGAATAAACAGTCACTTCACTCTCACAGTGATCTAAAATAAAAAAATTGCTGCTAAGTGCTAACCAACCAAAACATTACCTACCAATATATAGGGGTTATGCTAGCTACTACCAATACAATATGAGCATATGTCATATCCGTGTAAAAAATAGTCAAAAGATGTCTGTCCACCACAATCACTTCGAACAGTATTATTGTATTTTATTTTCACAAGAGAAAGGAACCGAGCTTTAAACTGCATATATCTACGTCTCTTTCCCAATAATAACTTTAACATAGACATAAGTGTCAGATTTGTTCTTTCAAGCTGCCTTTAGCCTCTGACTTGTCTTAACGACTGCTATTTAGATGACAACAACCGGGACCATACTCTTCAAAGCAGGCAGATGCTAAATGCTACTAAACGGTCATCCATCTAAGAACTGACCTGGCTTGACGTTGCTCGATCAACTGATTTCAAATAGCAATGAACGCCTCGGCTAAGCATTCAAGTAACTGACTGACTGACTGACTGATTCATCAACGTACAGGCCAAACCACTGGACCTAGAAAGCTGAAATTTGGACAGTAGGTTCTTCTTATGACGTAAGCATCCACTAAGAAAGGATTTTGGAAAATTCGACTCCTAAAGGGGTTTTTTTTTGTATGAAACTTTTTATTGTATGGTTCGATTGACTTGAAATTTATTGAAAAGATTCTCTAAATAAAATAAATCAATACGTGTTTCGCGAATTTTCAAAAACAACCTTTGGGGGTGTGTTAGGGGTTGGTAAACACTGTAAAAAAAATAGCGGGCAAAGCCGCAGGAAATTGCTAGTAAAAAGATAAAATAAAAAGTACGCTAACCAATAGGTGATAGCTTCGATTCCAACAAGTGTCTGGGTATTTTTTATTTATATACTTTTATTATTTAAGAAAAAAGAAGTATAAAAGTATATAATGTTGTCTTTTATTTACGCGAATACTACTCATTTTAGATATATAACAGATATTGCAATTTATGTAAAATATACACGCCGCACCTATGACTAGTAAGCAAAAGCGCATGACAGTTGGTTTATTCAATGCCGGGTCATTGGGTTCACGCCAGGAGGAGTTTGTGGTTGCCATGGAGAAGTTATCAGTGGATGTCATGGCTATTAATGAGACTTGGCTGCGGGCGGGTGAGGAGGCTCGTGCTCCAGTGGTCCCCAATTATCGGCTTCGGCATGTGCCGCGGCCGAGCAGTATTCGCGATGGCCGCGGTGGCGGGGTCGGCTTCTACGTGCGGCGAGGCACTCGGTTTCGTACTGTATCCCACCCACCTGCACCCTCGGTTGAACAGATGTGGTTACGAATGAATGTTAACTCCCAATCAATTATCATAGGTACAGCTTACAGACCTCCGTGGTTAGACGTTAATGTATTCTTTGATGCTTTAACAGACTCACTCTTTTCATTCCCGAAAGTTGACATAATCCTTCTCCTTGGTGACTTCAATATCAACGTTAGGAATGACACTGATAGCAAAACTAAGTTACTCAAATGTTTTTTACAGAGTACTAATCTTAAAAATGTTGTGAGTGAACCTACTCATTTCACCGACCATAGTGAGACACTGATAGACCTTATCTGTACGGATGCTAGGGTCTGCGAGGTATCTGTGTCATACATACCAGAACTAGGGCAGCACGCTATGCTCTCGGTTGCACTTAACCTTAAAAAAGTTAAACCTGTTCCTCATTGGATTACATATAGGCCGACAAAGGATATATTGGCAGGGTTTTTTCTCTCTGATTTAAATAAAATTAATTGGGACTTTGTTAGTTCCCTCGTTGATGTAAACGCTATGGTGGAAACATTGAACTTCTTTATTACAACTCTGTTTGATCTGCATGCTCCTGAAAAAAGAGTCTTCATCAAAGAGCGCGGATATCCCTGGATTACCGATACCGTGAGAGAAATGATGCGACTACGTGATGACTGTCACACAGAGTTCAAAGAAACTAAGTCTGATATTCATAGACAGTCATACGTAGACCTCAAGTACTTGGTTAGGGCCATTGAAAGTGAGAAACAGGCCTATTACAGTACATACATTAACAATAACATTAAACAGCCTAAACAGCTATGGAAACACTTGAAATCTACTGTTAAAGTTAACGGGGATAAAGAACACGACTTGCCTTACAGTTGCAGTGATCCTGAAATTATAAATAACCATTTTCCCAAGGTCCCTGGTAGTGATAATATTTCTATTTCGGACTTAACGTATTTTGAGTTCAACCGTTTTAGTGATAATGTCTTTCAACTTAAGCCGGTGGGAGAGGATGTGGTATTGAAGATAATTAACAGTCTCAAAAGCAATGCGTTAGGTTGTGATAATATTTCATTGGACATGCTTAACTTGACACTCCCGCAAACTTTAACAGCTATAACCTCAATCATTAATAGGTCGATATTGTCTTCTTGTTTTCCTGACCTGTGGAAAATAGCTATAGTGAGACCGATACCTAAAAAGGCCAACCCCACCCACTGATGCTACAGATCTTAGGCCCATAAGCATACTGCCTTGTTTGTCTAAGATCCTGGAGAAAGTGGTGTGTGATCAGTTGAGAATATACCTTGAGCGACACAACATCTTACCCCAACAGCAATCAGGCTTTAGGAAAGGCCATAGCACCTCTACAGCACTCCTTGATATAGTTGATAACATTTTAGCCGCCAGAGATCAAGGCATGGGTACAATTTTTACTCTTCTAGACTTTTCTCGTGCTTTTGATAGCATAAATATTTCTCTTCTCTTATCTAAATTATCATTTTACGGCTGTGATGCTCAATCAGTACAGTGGTTTCATAGTTATCTGACAGGTAGACAACAATATGTTCAGATGCAGGCTGATGGGAATGGTGAAAAGGCTACCTCCAGTCTTGTTAGTGTGACCAGGGGTGTCCCTCAAGGATCCATCCTCGGGCCTTTGCTGTTCATACTGTATACTGCTGACATCACCAAATCCATCAGTCACTCAAAGTTCCACCTTTATGCTGATGACCTTCAGTTGTACATCTCTTTTCCACCGCAGAGTTCTCACCAAGCAGTAGACAAGATGAATGAGGATTTGCACCAGGTTGCCAGTTGGGCAGAGAGTAACTCCCTTGTGCTAAATCCAAATAAATCTAAATTTATAATTATGGGTTCTAGAGATATTATCCGTAAGATTGAAAGTGATAACCTTGATGTCAACATCGATGGCTGTTCTATTGAGCAAGTAGCTGAATCACGAAATTTGGGGGTGGTTTTTGACGGTCAATTGCGGACACTGTATTTGGCCCTTGCTTGCTCAAGAGAACAGAAAAATTGATCCAGCGGGTGCAAAATGCATGTGCTCGGTTTTGTTTTGATGTTCCCCCGCGATCTCACATCACCCCTTATCTTAACAAGGGAAACTTGATGAAAATGTTAGCATGGAGAAGACTCCATTTGGCTACACTTCTCTTTGATGTAATTTTAACGAAGAAGCCCGTATATCTATATAACAAACTAACTTTTTCACGGGATTACAACCGCTATCGCACCAGAGCGTCTGCTTATCTATTGAGAACGCCAAGACACAGAACTGCAGCATTTCGTGGCAGTTTCAGGTTTGCCGCCACCCGCTGTTGGAATGATCTCCCACCGCCGCTTCGTGCTGTAACATCAACAAGTACCTTCAGTGCTAGGTTTAAGATACACCTTCTTATTCTGCAAAAGATGCAGTAATCACCTACACTGAGGTACACACTTGTAAAATAAACGAGATCAAACTTCCTACAGCGGATCGCGGCCAACCACCTTACATAAAAACCTCTGTTCTCTCTCTGTTTTTCCATTTAATTTGTAATTTCCTGCACTACACTTCCCTACCTATTTATGTATAGTATAATTTATATTATACAAGTACTTTTAAATAATACTTCAACACACTTTGGTTACGTATTATTGTATATTTTCCTTAGTTTCTATTTATTAGATTTCCCCCATGGCTTCACTACTAATTGGACCTGTCTGAAAATCAGCGCTGTTGCAACTAGTTGTTGCAGCATAAAGCTGAGATAGGGGCCATTTCTGGCATCACACAGCTGGTGGTATTCTATTACTGTTGATTTCGTTTATATTTTTATGTTGTTCTTTCAAGTACTTTATGTGTTACTGTCTAAAAAATGTTTACGTGTTACCTTGTTCTGTGTGATTGTCAGAATAAAAATATTTCTTCTTCTTCTTCTTCTTCTTCATTGTAATAAAACTACTCTTACGGAATATATCGAGAATTATTTTAGGTTTTTCTTTCCCGACGTTGCGAATGCTTTGCACCCATGGTTACGTGGTTAAAATCAAAAAACATCCTAATTTCAATAGAGAAGATGGTTGGGTGTTACCACCGGCTTGGGATCCTGTGATATAATTAAATCTAAAACCAAGCAAAACACTGCATGGCCACAAGATACTGTAAGCGTAGGTCGGACCAACAACAATAATAACTACTAAGAATTGAGGGTACAACGATAAATTTATGACAGTATGTATAGTGAGCGTAGGGACGTTCAACATCTCAGTCCGCCCGTGACCATGGGTGCAGCAAAGCATTCGATACGTCGGGAAAGTAAATCAAAATATATTCCGTAAGAGTAGTTTTATTGCAAGTATAAAAGTATTTGTGTTAGTTATCATAGTAGGTACCTGCTCTGCCTTGTTTGGGATATTATTATTATTGTTGGCTTTATCGTTATTAAATGGTAGTTATCAATAGTTTCACTTGTCCCCTGTACTGTACTCAACAATAACATAAAGTACATTTCTATGTGTACATACACCTAACTACCCTTACCCTACCCTGTATAATAAGCGTGAAGATACGTTCACTCAAACATATCTGCAACAAAATTGCCGATACCGGACACAGGGGAAATGCACGTAATGCACATCCAAAACACCCTGCCAGGGGATGCACCGGGGGTTGCGAATTTATGACATCATAAACCACCCCTGTAATCCCGGTAAATTGCATTGGGGATGATAAGATTGACGATTCTTACTATTTGTGATACGATTAAGAAACGAAATACGTGGCCAAAAGTCACAAGTGCTTTACTTTGGGCTAATTTGTGTAGTAGTCAAGTATCCTGGCTGCTACCAGTGGCGGTCCGAGAGGGGAGGTCGTAGAGGTCATGACCCCCCCCCCCCCCAATTTCAAACTCATTCACGTCAAATTGACAAACTTAACGTCTTGCTTTAAAACAAGTTTATGCAATCAAACCCACGAACTATTGGCTAGCGGCCAGGGCACAAGACCATCGGGCCTGTGGTGTATTGCAAATAAATACTGCTGCTGCCCGCCGCGCGGAGTCAGTCGTCTAACAGACACCGAGCCGAGCGGTCGGGTACAGCGAGTAAGTACTTTGTGTTTCATTTAATACGGTTGTGTTCCATGTACCTATTTACTGTAAGCAGCTATATTCATACAATAAACTCAAGCCGAAATGGTGAGACATCACATGGCGACGAGTACAAGCGCAGTAAATAAATTTTTCTCAAAACAATGTGCTGCTATTATAGTGCCAAAAACAAATACTTACAAAAATAAAATAATTTTAAAAATAAAAAAAGGTATAAGTGCGAGCGTACAAAATATCACATAAAACGAAATTAAATTGATTATTCAATCATTGTTTCAACCATATTTATACGAAAAAGAAGTATTTATAGTGTCTAGGTTCCGTGGTGCAGGTTCTGCCTGGTTTGGGATCGGAAGACCGTATCACAGGACATTATTATTATTATTGAATAAGTTTATATTAGTAAGTACATGCATTCGTTTACAAATACCCATAATAATAATCGTTAATCACGCACGCAAACGTTGTTGGCAAATCAGATAGCAAATAAATGTTACCTAATACCTCTTTAGAGTAGAGACAATGGTATATACTCTAAAATCAAATCCTAATATCCGATGAAAACACCAAACTTTCCAACGATGATATATCGTTCATTACCTGTTATTAAAATAACAAAACAAAAAACGATACCTATCGAGTCGTAATATTCGATCAAACCACCAAATGTTCTAAAGATGATATTGTTCATTAAGTACCCGTTATAAAAAATAACAAAAAAACGATACCTATCGAATAATATTCGATCAAACCGCCAAATGTTCTAAAGATGATATTGTTCATTAAGTACCTGTTATAAAAAATAACAAAAAAAAAACGATACCTATCGAATAATAATATTCGATCAAACCACCAAATGTTCCAACAATTAAATTGTTAAAATGACACCCAGTTATAACAAAACTTTGAAATATTGAAAGTGTTACCGTACCTTTATAACTGAGGTTGTATCAAAAGTGTGTAAAGAGTGTCAATAATATATTTTAATACTAGTGGCCCCGGTACGTGCTTCGCTACGTATAAAGTGAAATATTAAGAACATTTAATTGTAACATCAAATTCATTTATTCAAACAAAAAATGGCATTTTTCCTTCAATTAAAAAAGAATAAATCAAATTAAAAACAAATTGCTACATTATTAGTGGTACACAATATGTTTTTCAAATGGAGAAACACACATGCATACATGTTAATCACCTCAACAGTTATATACTTACTTACATTACATTTGAACAAAAAAATATAAAAACAAAGTAATAATTATCGCTGACAATTTGCTTTATTCGAAGCACGTCCAAAATAAAATGACCGCATGAATGACATAACAACATGCTTTTACTGTCAACACTAAAAAAAGTTTTAATTCTGAAAAAGGGTCATTTTGACAGCAAAATCCCCATTTACAAAATGATCCGCCATTTATTGAATTAACTTATTACAAAAATGTGATAAATGAAGACCCGACCCGCCCTACCGATTTTGTGCAAACTTCACATAAACCATCTACTAAATAGTCCGAACAAAGCCTAAACATTTGGTTTGGTTAGGTGAGCCCGTTCTTGAGTTATGAAATTACAACGAAAAGTGGCATTGATTTTTAACCGACTTCAAAAAAGGAGGAGGTTCTCAATTCGTCTGTATATATATATTGTTAGGGTTTGCAATTTTGTAGAGATTTATCGCTACTTATTTAATACTTTATTTTAATTGTTTAATATTTTAATATACTGGTAACTACTTTTCGAGTACTGACAGAAGCGGAAGTTAGTCATAGACTCTGCAATTGATTCGTAGCGCCGCCGCCGGCTAATCACGGAGCCGCATTAAAGAGAACTGATGCGGGCTGTGATTGGTCGTGGCGAGTCGTTTGGGGGTTTAGTTTTCGGGTAGGGATTTTTCTGATAAAAGCATGGTCGGTAATATTGTGAGAGGATTCGAGTGTCAACCACGAGACTGTTAAGAGTTGGAAGTAACTGTTTATTGTGAATTTGATTTATCTAATTTATAGTAGTCGTGTATAATCAGTGTATTAGTACAAAAACAGTGTGTTGTAATAAAAGTGATTTATATTCTGTGATGATATCTTCTATTATTCTCCTCGGAGCAAGGTCGTCCTTATAGATCAGAAGTGGGATTCGCAACTAACTTCAACAAAACGTAAGTACACGCCCAAATCTACAATTTTTAGACAAGAAGTGTTTTGAATTAAGTAATCTTTGTCTCTTGAATTAGTTTGAATTGATATTTATCTCTATGCGTTGTAGTTTTTCTATATCGGCTTGCTGCTTAAAATTTACTATCGTGCATTGTGATTTCTAAGTGAAATTTGAAGGGTACCTTCAAAATACCTGGAAAAATAAAAATGTTTAAATATTTTTAAAGTACCTACCCTCTATTTTTATGTACAACGCTAATTGAGCAAATCAAACTGTTCGTATATTATATTTTGTATTTTCTCTGTAAGTGATTATCTTGTAATCTTTTGAGAAAATAAATGTCTTAAACCGTATAAGTATAATCTGCTATTTTCTGCAAATAAAAACAGCTGACGGTAAGACGGAGAAATTTCAATAGGTAGTCCAATGATTGAGATACATCCATACCAATGGTATTCTTATAAAAAAATACATAGGTATGTAACAGTTTCGGAGTCTATAACTAATAATATAATTGGGAGATTGTATTTATTTCTTGCATGATATGGAATAATATGGAAGATGATAGCAGTGTCTGTATTGTATCGAATTATATCTGAAGTGCGCAGTATTAGTGTCAGATTGCAGTATTAGTAATGTATTATGGTCTCATCGGTTATTATTGGGTGACCTGATACCAAAATATTCCTACAGTGTATGGCAGTGATTGTGTTAGGTAGTCGTCAATCTGTTTTCTTTTAACTACATAGGTAGTAATTTTAGCTTGCCTATATAAAATGCTCTCTAATATTTACAAGCTACCATCATAATACGATACACGTGTAAGTCTGTAACATAATATTCACACAACCTTTTTGTTGCGAGTCGAGCGTGAGCTACGGAATGACGGCCACGAGGATGACTAAGGTGGATCGGAATCAGCGTTCACAATCACGGCGGGACAACGACCGTCGTGGAAGGAGCCATCGCAATCTGTCCGCTGACTGCCGGTAGCACAGAGCCACGTGTCGACGCGGGACAATCTAACAGGTCACGTAGTCCTTCATTTTCCAAAAAAAAAAAAAATGTTTTCGATATTTTTAAATGCGTTAGGGATGGTGTTGCATCTTCCCAGGACGCAAAAACCTTATATTTTGGATCCTTGAACTCAACGCATGCATACTTTGTTAAATTAATGATATTTGTTTACCAAGTGTGCATCGCTATACGGGAGGGTGATAGAACTATCACTGATTTTGGTACTTTGAAGTTCTAGGATCTGGCCAAGGTCTGGTAGTTCGATTCTATTGACCTGGTAGGAATGGCAAGAGAAATTACTGTTTGCTTTTCCTTTCGAGCAGAACATAGCCGGGTCTTATGTCTTGAAGGGGGCTACTTAGGAGTCTTAGGACGAAGGAGTAGGTACGAGGTTTATTACGAAGAATTGACACACAATCAACGTGATATTGTAGGGAAAACGTGCGGTAGTGTATTATTCACAGATACAACTATCGAACTTTGAGGTCTGGTTCCCTGGCATCGCGATGCTCATATCCTGATCTGCTCTTGCAATATCTTTGTGGCATTAAATATCATCAGTCCTGTTGCTGACTGTTCCCCAGTAAGTTCCCCAATATGAATTACTGGTGCTGTCCTAAATCTATTAAAATGCATTGCAAAAAGCGACATGTATAGGTTTAATTAAGTCGGAATAGCCGAGCAGTTACTCAAAACTTATGAATGAAGTACGGAAAATAGGACTCTTCACCGCCTTTGTACCCTTTGGCAGTGACTCCACTTTAACGAATGGATATGTTGTGCAAAAATTAGGACTTTGTCTAATCATCTCTCATCGGTTTTACAAAGGACAATGCCCATCTGTGCCCCAGAAATGCCCAGAGAAAGTATATTACAAGATTGCTCTAATAAATAAAATTAGAATTATGTTGTTAATTTTAAATCATATGAAGCACCAGATAAAAAATAATAATAATAAGACGTTCTTGTTAACATTGCAGTACCAGTGTATCTAACCAAATTGTTTTCACATACATATTGACATTATACAATGGGGACAGACTAGATAATTCCACATAACTGACATGTTTGTCTGATAACATACATATAAGTATATAAAAGAACACTGATCTGGCTTAGCTTATGTCATCATGAAGTTCCTAGTGAAAAACTAATAGCAATGCTGTCTGTGAACGATAAAGTAAAAAAAAAAACCAGTAGGAAATTATCATGTTTAATGTCCAATATCATAACATTAAATCTAGATAACATATACATACTGCTAAAAAGTTATCTTGTGACATAGTGCAATTTGCATTGCTGACTTTCAGCTCCATACTATGGGCATGGTCCTTTGTTAAGTCTGGGTATGTTATCACCTCAACTATGCATAGACGTTACTGCCCAAGTTGTATCAGGGGGTGGTGAATTGCACGAACATACTTAATCGCTTATAAAAACTTGACTCAGTTGCAATTTCTTGATGTAGGTAATAAATTCTCCTTAACCTGAGTTAGACAAATGAGTGAATGTTCCCTTACGGCTTGATCAGTCGATGTCTTTGGGTTGTACGGCTCAGCCACGGTATTGGCTGATTGATCTACCATTTAGTAGCAGTTATGAAAAAAAAAAAAAAAAAAAACGCATTGCAACTGAATAGTACACATGAGAGTAGAAACAGTAACACATGTCTAATGGACGTATCAAGCTAAGTGCGGACGTGTTGATGTTGTGATAGTGCAATCATCAGCCATATGTCGGATCTTGATAGATTTTGTATTTTGTCGTGGGGATAGTGCAATTTTCTGACAAGGTCATAACGGGACCACCGTCAAATGTAGTCACTAGCACAGCATTATAATAATCAGGCTCGTGTGTCTGAAGATAAGCAACGTCTATTAGACATACTGAAACTCTAAATATTGTCGACGTCCCTCCATAATTTAGGACGCGCAAACATCACGAGTTGAATAGTTACCGCTCAAACAGGTTGTCCCATCACGAACGCGAAGGCCCGTCTCAAGCTAGTCTTTGCTTGTTCGTAAAAGGGATGGGTCATTTAGGATGTGCATAGATTATCGGCTGTTAACTTGAAATTATCTTATTCCTGTCATTGAAGACTAAATGCCTCTACTAGCTGCACAGGCCTGTCGTCGGTATTACCCGTAGTGCTGTTCTCTAAGCAGCAAGGGCTCGAGCTCGATGCTACGACAGTGGCTTGTCAAGTTTTCGTGTTCACTAAATTTGCTTAAGCAACACTACCGCCACGAGGGTCTAATAGTTTAACGGTCAGCTCTACGTTGAGCAGAAATTCGATAGTGAGTACGGATCCCTGCGGCGTTAGGTTCTACGTCTAATTCGGTGCTGGCTCGACGTCTAGCATGCACTGCTACAATAAGTTGGGTTGATAGCTGGGTTCCGATTTCTGAGTAGAGCAAGCATATCGTCGCTTACTATACTATATCATAGACTTTAGCAGAAGCGAAGAACCTCTACTCAGTTGTAAAGTTTAGCTGTGATTTTCTTTCTGCTTTAGGGTTATCTGCTAGGTACCGTATTTTAATAATTACCGGTTAGTGAGCTGCATTCCACATTTCTGTACCGGGGTTAATTCCGAGAACCTTTAGTAGGTGTCTATATGTGTAAACTTTGCAAGAGGTCGATTGTTCTGTAACATAGGACTGGTTCTAAAGTGAGCCATGTCGCCAAATAAGCTACCGCGAAATCCCGTAGCCGTCAATGTGGAAGCCTTTTCTGACCAATTTCTGAGTGTAATAACAAACTTTAGTGACTACTGGTTGCACTGTCCAACTGGGAGACCAATCTGTAGGATCAAAAGTATTAACAGCGATTGTGATGAAAAGTGCCTAAATTACATAAATAACTACGTTTTAAAAGACTGTCAAGTATTATGTTATGTACATGGTAATAATAGCAGTATTCGATGGGTAGTTCTGAGGGATGCGGTGTGGCAACTGTGTCGTATGAACAGGTATGAACCACGGCGACATTGAATATTTCAGTGTCAAAAGAAGACCTTAGAACTGACAATCCTGGTTCGTCAGAAAATAATGTTAAAATTAATAGATTCGTATCGTTTATTACATTCCATAATATTTACAAGGTGGTTATTTATTAAATTGGTAGCTTAAAGCTAAGTATAATTATGGACCGTGTAGGGCCACAAAAAAAAATGTAAATAAAATTAAAATTATGGTACAATATCGTTGGTAAATACGATTAAAGTATTAATAAAATAAGAAGCGATTTATGTATTGGCAAATAAAAAAAAAAGGTATAAACGTTTGCATAGAATTCTCTTATTAAAAAAAAAACATAACTTAAAAGCGAATTACTCCGCAATGTCACAAAAACAAAAGTAGTGGTGCCGTTTCATGATTTGCATGTTGACCACCTTGGGCCCTTCGTAAGATCTAAGTGAGGTTATACTCACCTACTTGTAGTTATGGGTGTGTTTACCTGATTGATTATACCTGTCAAGAAAACAAACAATCTGTGTTCGTTTTTGATGATTATAAATTACACAATTGGGGTCGATCAGGGGATCGCTTGGCAAGCGATCGCTGTAGTTATTCTGCATCACATGCTTTCATAAGATTTGAACACTGTTTAGTCGGTGTTGACGGTTAGTTGGAAGGGTTCAATCGTACTATCCTTGAATCGCTAAACGAACTAAACAAAATGATGAGAAAGATTGATTTAGGCTTTTGGGGAGAGTTTGTTGGATACTTAAAAACGCAAAAAAAACATAGGTGTATCTGATTCAGAGGTGTTATTTGGTGCCAGCATGAATGGGATAAAGCTCTATTCTTAACGTGATAGTCTATCAAACTCTCCTTAATAGCTGTTTCCGTTATTCGAAATGGGGTTCAAGATAGTGTTACGTTGTAACAACGTAAATTCATTAAAATTGTAAAATAAAAAACTTACGAACAAATAACTACAATAAATATTTTTATTATCGTACGGAACCCGCGCGACGCAACTAGTATTCGCGCTCACAGAAAAAAATTTCCAGAAACCGAATCATCGAACTTTATTATCTCGACATTCCAGTCTTTTCGAGAGTTGCTCCTTCTCGCTCGGAAGCATTAGTGTTTTTTATTTCGTATCTCTGTCGCACTCGTTTTGTTGGCGGAAAGAAGGAATGAATTCGGAACTTCATTCCAGTCGCGTCGCGAGCGTAGGTCATCGTCGGTATATATTTAAGTATGGGCGAGGGGATCGGATCATTTTGATTGTTTGTGAAGTGACACGCGTGTGATTTGTGAGCAAGAGTTCTGTGCTACGTACGAAATTGCTGTTCCCAGTGTTTAGAGTAGTTCTTTTTTAAAAAAAAAAAAACCGGATTTTTACCCCCTGGTAAGTTCATACAATTATCCAAATTAATTAATTTTCATGTTAGGTAATCCAATTACAGTCTAGCAAGTAATATCTCAATCTTTTTATAGTATTATTAACGTTGCTATGGCTATTTTATTTCTTAATTTCATTTCTTCTAGGTAGTGAATGTGACAGGATGTTTTAATGTCAATCAATTATAACCTCATTTATCTATTCATTCCAATAACTCTTATATATGTTTTGACACGGTATTTTCCTTATAAAATTCCTATATCTTAATATTTTAGCCCAATCAGTTTTAGCCATCACAAGAATCAGGTGAAATATAGTCTCAATAACTAATTCCATTGTGTAGTCTTGCCTGTAATCTTAACCTATATTCTAATGAGTAATTATTATTTTAGAATGTCCAGATAGTTTAAACTCCATAATATCAGTTCATACTGGAAGTAATAAGCATTGTGTTTTTCATAATTAGTAGTCTAATAGAATTTTCCAGAGTAAAAATTGTTTACAAGTTTGTCATTGTAAATTAAACTTATAGTCTTGTATGAGTACATTGTTGTATAAGAATGTCTTAATTTCCTTTAAGTGTTAGAGCCAACTGTAATGTAGTTGCTTACATAAATTATTCTTTATTCTATTAGTTCATCACATAGCTGAAAGATATATTTAGTTTTGGTTATTATAAGGGAAAATACCGGGGAAACAAATATTAAAAGTCTTTGTTCCTTCATATGTTTTATTATAATTGTTAATGGAAAATGTAATATTTTCTTTGTTCTGCATGGCGTTGTGGAATGGTGATTATCCGGCATATAAAACATTGGGGATTTGATTCTGGGTTGGGAAAAAATATTTTATTTAAATATTTAATTTTCTTTAAATTACATTTCAACCGGAAATGCATTTCACCACTCCATTCCGCATAATATTTAATTGTTTTGCGAAAGATACCGACGCCCATATCTGGTCACACTAGTGCCAGGGCATCGGATCTTTCGCGCTACAGAAGATGTTTCGACGCCTTCCAGGATTGGGGGTTCACCGTACCCATCGTTCACCGTACCCATCGTTCACCGTACCCATCGTTCACCGTACCCATCGTTCACCGTACCCATTGGAGTTCACCGCTAGGATTGCACCGCTAGGGTTGCACCGCTAGGGGTTCACCGTTCCCCGTTGGAATTCACTGTTGGGACTGCACCGTGCCGCTTGGAGTTCCCCGTTGCACCGTTTACCGTTGGGACTCCAGCGTTCACCGTACAGGTTGACTGTACAAGCGGCGACGCTTCAGGCTGCGCTGTGGCACCCGAGCCACCGGTGTCCTTCAAGAAACAGAGTGTCGGCTGAAGGCACTACCGAAGACCCCCAAGCGTCGAGGACTCGGACGGCCAAAAGTTAAGCCCCAGCTTTTTTTTTATTATTCCGACCAGATAACTTCCCTGTGCCGCGAATCCACACCCGTGTGTTTTGACTTTATTTAGAGTCATTAGAGTTTGGTTCTAATGCGATTTTTTAGAGACTTTAGAGTTTTAATTTTATTAGTGGAAATTTAATTCCTGCCGGGTTAACGTATATGTTTTTATTTTCGATTCAATAAACAACTTGTAATTTTACTTGTTGTTTTTATTCTTGTACCTAGCCGTCAGGCGAACGTAACAGTAACGTCCAACGTACTGTCTACGTAACAGTGGCGCCCAAGTATTAAAGGTAAAGCACAGGGAAGTGTTTGTTTTGTGTATTATTGTGGTGTCGGTATTTTTCAGCTCCAAGTGGTAAGCCTTTTGTGGACGGAGGCTGAACGGGGGAGTACCACTAACCCGGTTCTCCTTAAAGAAGAACGGGTAGCCGATTATTGTTTTCTGGCTCCATAGGGTTATCCAATACCATCTCGGATTACCCACGCACAGGCATAGTCTGCACAGTGGACTGATTTTTTTTTTTCTCTCTGCAATATCTGACAATTTCTTTATTTATATTTTTTTTTTGTTTTGTGCATATTGATTTTTGTGTATTTATATTTTGTGTTTTTTTTTCTAGCATTTTATATTTGCATTTGTGTTGTGCGTAATTAACGTTCTTTTCAGAGATTTTAATTTTTCTTTTTTGCTGCAATTGTTGCATTAATTATTTTTTATTGTTGCAAAACATTTATTGTTTTGTGTTTTTTTATTAATTTTTTTTTTTTTTTCTCTTTTTGTGCTCTGAAAAGATAATAGTGGTTACGTACATTATTTTATTTCATTCTTAATATATTTATTATTATTTATTTTTTTAACTTTGCTCACATCGTGTCACATTTCATTGCGTATTGTTTTAAAATATTCAATTCTTTTTAATTTCATTTAATTGGGTCACATTTTTTTTTCTTTAAAAATAATTCCGATCTACCTTATCATTTTAGTTCCGCGCGTGGTTTCGTCTCACATTCTTCTTTTATTTATTTAATTTTTTTGTTATTGTTGGTCGTTAATCAATATTGTGATACATTAGCATTCATTTTGTTTTATCATGAATAGACAAATATTAAATTCAACATTATTTCGCGAAGTAGTTGATTGTGTTTGTCTTTAGCGGATTAAAACAAGCCTACACGAATTTTGATGTTTTGTTTGGGAGTTTTGTTTTTTGTGTTGTATGACTTCGTTATAGGTCTACACACGTTTGTTTTATTTGCGTTTTGTTTTTTTTTTAGCGGAGTATGACAGTTTCTTGGTATAGGTCTACTCGTCTGCTGTTCTTCTTTTTCGTTACAGCGGGTCGTGACTGTAACAAATTCGCTAAAGACTAGACATACTCACAATGCCGCTTAGTATATTTAATTTTGTTTATTCGTATATTCTTATAGTCATCACCGTTATCGGTCCGACTCTTGTTTTTATTGTCACATAGCTTTCGGAATTTGGTTTAATTTTTTTAATAAATTTTAATTGTTTGTTATTGCGTTTCGGTCTCTGTCTACATTGTCTTTGATGAATTCATTTAAGCCTACACGGATATTGATGTTTAGTTGGGAGTTTGTTTTTTTTGCGTTTTTCGCGTTATAGCGGGTTAGTAGCCTTGTATAGGCCTAATTCGTTTATTGTTTTTTTTTTTTTTTTGCGCTTTTATGGCGCGTTGTGACCTTTGGTTTGGGTCTGTTTTGTATTTTGTTTTGCATTTTGCGCGTTTAGAGCGGGTTGTGACTCTTTAAATAAGCCTTCACTAATCTTCTTGTTACAGCGGGTCGTGACTGTAACAAATTCATCAAAGACCAGTGTATTTCACAGTGCCGATTCGTCTATTGTTCACGTGTCAATATTCGTTCCCTTAGACGCTCCTTGTCACGCAGTGCTGTTCTTGAGTCCAATCTTTTAATAGAGTTGTACTCTAGTTGTATGGTAGTCTGTGGATTATAAATTTCCTCAGACAGCTATGACAGGTCGTATGTTAGGTCGCATGGTAGGTATTTGGATGTGGAGGTATGAAAGTGAAGACAGTTACTGGGCGGTTCTGTTCTTCTTAAGCGCTTACCGCAGCGGATTTTACTACGTAAAATCCTTTCTCTGGGAGAGGGGGTATTGTTACGTTGTAACAACGTAAATTCATTAAAATTGTAAAATAAAAAACTTACGAACAAATAACTACAATAAATATTTTTATTATCGTACGGAACCCGCGCGACGCAACTAGTATTCGCGCTCACAGAAAAAATTTTCCAGAAACCGAATCATCGAACTTTATTATCTCGACATTCCAGTCTTTTCGAGAGTTGCTCCTTCTCGCTCGGAAGCATTAGTGTTTTTTATTTCGTATCTCTGTCGCACTCGTTTTGTTGGCGGAAAGAAGGAATGAATTCGGAACTTCATTCCAGTCGCGTCGCGAGCGTAGGTCATCGTCGGTATATATTTAAGTATGGGCGAGGGGATCGGATCATTTTGATTGTTTGTGAAGTGACACGCGTGTGATTTGTGAGCAAGAGTTCTGTGCTACGTACGAAATTGCTGTTCCCAGTGTTTAGAGTAGTTCTTTTTTAAAAAAAAAAAAACCGGATTTTTACCCCCTGGTAAGTTCATACAATTATCCAAATTAATTAATTTTCATGTTAGGTAATCCAATTACAGTCTAGCAAGTAATATCTCAATCTTTTTATAGTATTATTAACGTTGCTATGGCTATTTTATTTCTTAATTTCATTTCTTCTAGGTAGTGAATGTGACAGGATGTTTTAATGTCAATCAATTATAACCTCATTTATCTATTCATTCCAATAACTCTTATATATGTTTTGACACGGTATTTTCCTTATAAAATTCCTATATCTTAATATTTTAGCCCAATCAGTTTTAGCCATCACAAGAATCAGGTGAAATATAGTCTCAATAACTAATTCCATTGTGTAGTCTTGCCTGTAATCTTAACCTATATTCTAATGAGTAATTATTATTTTAGAATGTCCAGATAGTTTAAACTCCATAATATCAGTTCATACTGGAAGTAATAAGCATTGTGTTTTTCATAATTAGTAGTCTAATAGAATTTTCCAGAGTAAAAATTGTTTACAAGTTTGTCATTGTAAATTAAACTTATAGTCTTGTATGAGTACATTGTTGTATAAGAATGTCTTAATTTCCTTTAAGTGTTAGAGCCAACTGTAATGTAGTTGCTTACATAAATTATTCTTTATTCTATTAGTTCATCACATAGCTGAAAGATATATTTAGTTTTGGTTATTATAAGGGAAAATACCGGGGAAACAAATATTAAAAGTCTTTGTTCCTTCATATGTTTTATTATAATTGTTAATGGAAAATGTAATATTTTCTTTGTTCTGCATGGCGTTGTGGAATGGTGATTATCCGGCATATAAAACATTGGGGATTTGATTCTGGGTTGGGAAAAAATATTTTATTTAAATATTTAATTTTCTTTAAATTACATTTCAACCGGAAATGCATTTCACCACTCCATTCCGCATAATATTTAATTGTTTTGCGAAAGATACCGACGCCCATATCTGGTCACACTAGTGCCAGGGCATCGGATCTTTCGCGCTACAGATGTTTCGACGCCTTCCAGGATTGGGGGTTCACCGTACCCATCGTTCACCGTACCCATCGTTCACCGTACCCATCGTTCACCGTACCCATCGTTCACCGTACCCATTGGAGTTCACCGCTAGGATTGCACCGCTAGGGTTGCACCGCTAGGGGTTCACCGTTCCCCGTTGGAATTCACTGTTGGGACTGCACCGTGCCGCTTGGAGTTCCCCGTTGCACCGTTTACCGTTGGGACTCCAGCGTTCACCGTACAGGTTGACTGTACAAGCGGCGACGCTTCAGGCTGCGCTGTGGCACCCGAGCCACCGGTGTCCTTCAAGAAACAGAGTGTCGGCTGAAGGCACTACCGAAGACCCCCAAGCGTCGAGGACTCGGACGGCCAAAAGTTAAGCCCCAGCATTTTTTTTATTATTCCGACCAGATAACTTCCCTGTGCCGCGAATCCACACCCGTGTGTTTTGACTTTATTTAGAGTCATTAGAGTTTGGTTCTAATGCGATTTTTTAGAGACTTTAGAGTTTTAATTTTATTAGTGGAAATTTAATTCCTGCCGGGTTAACGTATATGTTTTTATTTTCGATTCAATAAACAACTTGTAATTTTACTTGTTGTTTTTATTCTTGTACCTAGCCGTCAGGCGAACGTAACAGTAACGTCCAACGTACTGTCTACGTAACAGTGGCGCCCAAGTATTAAAGGTAAAGCACAGGGAAGTTTTTTGTTTTGTGTATTATTGTGGTGTCGGTATTTTTCAGCTCCAAGTGGTAAGCCTTTTGTGGACGGAGGCTGAACGGGGGAGTACCACTAACCCGGTTCTCCTTAAAGAAGAACGGGTAGCCGATTATTGTTTTCTGGCTCCATAGGGTTATCCAATACCATCTCGGATTACCCACGCACAGGCATAGTCTGCACAGTGGACTGATTTTTTTTTTTCTCTCTGCAATATCTGACAATTTCTTTATTTATATTTTTTTTTTGTTTTGTGTATATTGATTTTTGTGTATTTATATTTTGTGTTTTTTTTTCTAGCATTTTATATTTGCATTTGTGTTGTGCGTAATTAACGTTCTTTTCAGAGATTTTAATTTTTCTTTTTTGCTGCAATTGTTGCATTAATTATTTTTTATTGTTGCAAAACATTTATTGTTTTGTGTTTTTTTATTAATTTTTTTTTTTTTTTCTCTTTTTGTGCTCTGAAAAGATAATAGTGGTTACGTACATTATTTTATTTCATTCTTAATATATTTATTATTATTTATTTTTTTAACTTTGCTCACATCGTGTCACATTTCATTGCGTATTGTTTTAAAATATTCAATTCTTTTTAATTTCATTTAATTGGGTCACATTTTTTTTTCTTTAAAAATAATTCCGATCTACCTTATCATTTTAGTTCCGCGCGTGGTTTCGTCTCACATTCTTCTTTTATTTATTTAATTTTTTTGTTATTGTTGGTCGTTAATCAATATTGTGATACATTAGCATTCATTTTGTTTTATCATGAATAGACAAATATTAAATTCAACATTATTTCGCGAAGTAGTTGATTGTGTTTGTCTTTAGCGGATTAAAACAAGCCTACACGAATTTTGATGTTTTGTTTGGGAGTTTTGTTTTTTGTGTTGTATGACTTCGTTATAGGTCTACACACGTTTGTTTTATTTGCGTTTTGTTTTTTTTTTAGCGGAGTATGACAGTTTCTTGGTATAGGTCTACTCGTCTGCTGTTCTTCTTTTTCGTTACAGCGGGTCGTGACTGTAACAAATTCGCTAAAGACTAGACATACTCACAATGCCGCTTAGTATATTTAATTTTGTTTATTCGTATATTCTTATAGTCATCACCGTTATCGGTCCGACTCTTGTTTTTATTGTCACATAGCTTTCGGAATTTGGTTTAATTTTTTTAATAAATTTTAATTGTTTGTTATTGCGTTTCGGTCTCTGTCTACATTGTCTTTGATGAATTCATTTAAGCCTACACGGATATTGATGTTTAGTTGGGAGTTTGTTTTTTTTGCGTTTTTCGCGTTATAGCGGGTTAGTAGCCTTGTATAGGCCTAATTCGTTTATTGTTTTTTTTTTTTTTTTGCGCTTTTATGGCGCGTTGTGACCTTTGGTTTGGGTCTGTTTTGTATTTTGTTTTGCATTTTGCGCGTTTAGAGCGGGTTGTGACTCTTTAAATAAGCCTTCACTAATCTTCTTGTTACAGCGGGTCGTGACTGTAACAAATTCATCAAAGACCAGTGTATTTCACAGTGCCGATTCGTCTATTGTTCACGTGTCAATATTCGTTCCCTTAGACGCTCCTTGTCACGCAGTGCTGTTCTTGAGTCCAATCTTTTAATAGAGTTGTACTCTAGTTGTATGGTAGTCTGTGGATTATAAATTTCCTCAGACAGCTATGACAGGTCGTATGTTAGGTCGCATGGTAGGTATTTGGATGTGGAGGTATGAAAGTGAAGACAGTTACTGGGCGGTTCTGTTCTTCTTAAGCGCTTACCGCAGCGGATTTTACTACGTAAAATCCTTTCTCTGGGAGAGGGGGTATTGTTACGTTGTAACAACGTAAATTCATTAAAATTGTAAAATAAAAAACTTACGAACAAATAACTACAATAAATATTTTTATTATCGTACGGAACCCGCGCGACGCAACTAGTATTCGCGCTCACAGAAAAAAATTTCCAGAAACCGAATCATCGAACTTTATTATCTCGACATTCCAGTCTTTTCGAGAGTTGCTCCTTCTCGCTCGGAAGCATTAGTGTTTTTTATTTCGTATCTCTGTCGCACTCGTTTTGTTGGCGGAAAGAAGGAATGAATTCGGAACTTCATTCCAGTCGCGTCGCGAGCGTAGGTCATCGTCGGTATATATTTAAGTATGGGCGAGGGGATCGGATCATTTTGATTGTTTGTGAAGTGACACGCGTGTGATTTGTGAGCAAGAGTTCTGTGCTACGTACGAAATTGCTGTTCCCAGTGTTTAGAGTAGTTCTTTTTTAAAAAAAAAAAAACCGGATTTTTACCCCCTGGTAAGTTCATACAATTATCCAAATTAATTAATTTTCATGTTAGGTAATCCAATTACAGTCTAGCAAGTAATATCTCAATCTTTTTATAGTATTATTAACGTTGCTATGGCTATTTTATTTCTTAATTTCATTTCTTCTAGGTAGTGAATGTGACAGGATGTTTTAATGTCAATCAATTATAACCTCATTTATCTATTCATTCCAATAACTCTTATATATGTTTTGACACGGTATTTTCCTTATAAAATTCCTATATCTTAATATTTTAGCCCAATCAGTTTTAGCCATCACAAGAATCAGGTGAAATATAGTCTCAATAACTAATTCCATTGTGTAGTCTTGCCTGTAATCTTAACCTATATTCTAATGAGTAATTATTATTTTAGAATGTCCAGATAGTTTAAACTCCATAATATCAGTTCATACTGGAAGTAATAAGCATTGTGTTTTTCATAATTAGTAGTCTAATAGAATTTTCCAGAGTAAAAATTGTTTACAAGTTTGTCATTGTAAATTAAACTTATAGTCTTGTATGAGTACATTGTTGTATAAGAATGTCTTAATTTCCTTTAAGTGTTAGAGCCAACTGTAATGTAGTTGCTTACATAAATTATTCTTTATTCTATTAGTTCATCACATAGCTGAAAGATATATTTAGTTTTGGTTATTATAAGGGAAAATACCGGGGAAACAAATATTAAAAGTCTTTGTTCCTTCATATGTTTTATTATAATTGTTAATGGAAAATGTAATATTTTCTTTGTTCTGCATGGCGTTGTGGAATGGTGATTATCCGGCATATAAAACATTGGGGATTTGATTCTGGGTTGGGAAAAAATATTTTATTTAAATATTTAATTTTCTTTAAATTACATTTCAACCGGAAATGCATTTCACCACTCCATTCCGCATAATATTTAATTGTTTTGCGAAAGATACCGACGCCCATATCTGGTCACACTAGTGCCAGGGCATCGGATCTTTCGCGCTACAGAAGATGTTTCGACGCCTTCCAGGATTGGGGGTTCACCGTACCCATCGTTCACCGTACCCATCGTTCACCGTACCCATCGTTCACCGTACCCATCGTTCACCGTACCCATTGGAGTTCACCGCTAGGATTGCACCGCTAGGGTTGCACCGCTAGGGGTTCACCGTTCCCCGTTGGAATTCACTGTTGGGACTGCACCGTGCCGCTTGGAGTTCCCCGTTGCACCGTTTACCGTTGGGACTCCAGCGTTCACCGTACAGGTTGACTGTACAAGCGGCGACGCTTCAGGCTGCGCTGTGGCACCCGAGCCACCGGTGTCCTTCAAGAAACAGAGTGTCGGCTGAAGGCACTACCGAAGACCCCCAAGCGTCGAGGACTCGGACGGCCAAAAGTTAAGCCCCAGCATTTTTTTTATTATTCCGACCAGATAACTTCCCTGTGCCGCGAATCCACACCCGTGTGTTTTGACTTTATTTAGAGTCATTAGAGTTTGGTTCTAATGCGATTTTTTAGAGACTTTAGAGTTTTAATTTTATTAGTGGAAATTTAATTCCTGCCGGGTTAACGTATATGTTTTTATTTTCGATTCAATAAACAACTTGTAATTTTACTTGTTGTTTTTATTCTTGTACCTAGCCGTCAGGCGAACGTAACAGTAACGTCCAACGTACTGTCTACGTAACAGTGGCGCCCAAGTATTAAAGGTAAAGCACAGGGAAGTGTTTGTTTTGTGTATTATTGTGGTGTCGGTATTTTTCAGCTCCAAGTGGTAAGCCTTTTGTGGACGGAGGCTGAACGGGGGAGTACCACTAACCCGGTTCTCCTTAAAGAAGAACGGGTAGCCGATTATTGTTTTCTGGCTCCATAGGGTTATCCAATACCATCTCGGATTACCCACGCACAGGCATAGTCTGCACAGTGGACTGATTTTTTTTTTTCTCTCTGCAATATCTGACAATTTCTTTATTTATATTTTTTTTTTGTTTTGTGCATATTGATTTTTGTGTATTTATATTTTGTGTTTTTTTTTCTAGCATTTTATATTTGCATTTGTGTTGTGCGTAATTAACGTTCTTTTCAGAGATTTTAATTTTTCTTTTTTGCTGCAATTGTTGCATTAATTATTTTTTATTGTTGCAAAACATTTATTGTTTTGTGTTTTTTTATTAATTTTTTTTTTTTTTTCTCTTTTTGTGCTCTGAAAAGATAATAGTGGTTACGTACATTATTTTATTTCATTCTTAATATATTTATTATTATTTATTTTTTTAACTTTGCTCACATCGTGTCACATTTCATTGCGTATTGTTTTAAAATATTCAATTCTTTTTAATTTCATTTAATTGGGTCACATTTTTTTTTCTTTAAAAATAATTCCGATCTACCTTATCATTTTAGTTCCGCGCGTGGTTTCGTCTCACATTCTTCTTTTATTTATTTAATTTTTTTGTTATTGTTGGTCGTTAATCAATATTGTGATACATTAGCATTCATTTTGTTTTATCATGAATAGACAAATATTAAATTCAACATTATTTCGCGAAGTAGTTGATTGTGTTTGTCTTTAGCGGATTAAAACAAGCCTACACGAATTTTGATGTTTTGTTTGGGAGTTTTGTTTTTTGTGTTGTATGACTTCGTTATAGGTCTACACACGTTTGTTTTATTTGCGTTTTGTTTTTTTTTTAGCGGAGTATGACAGTTTCTTGGTATAGGTCTACTCGTCTGCTGTTCTTCTTTTTCGTTACAGCGGGTCGTGACTGTAACAAATTCGCTAAAGACTAGACATACTCACAATGCCGCTTAGTATATTTAATTTTGTTTATTCGTATATTCTTATAGTCATCACCGTTATCGGTCCGACTCTTGTTTTTATTGTCACATAGCTTTCGGAATTTGGTTTAATTTTTTTAATAAATTTTAATTGTTTGTTATTGCGTTTCGGTCTCTGTCTACATTGTCTTTGATGAATTCATTTAAGCCTACACGGATATTGATGTTTAGTTGGGAGTTTGTTTTTTTTGCGTTTTTCGCGTTATAGCGGGTTAGTAGCCTTGTATAGGCCTAATTCGTTTATTGTTTTTTTTTTTTTTTTGGCGCGTTGTGACCTTTGGTTTGGGTCTGTTTTGTATTTTGTTTTGCATTTTGCGCGTTTAGAGCGGGTTGTGACTCTTTAAATAAGCCTTCACTAATCTTCTTGTTACAGCGGGTCGTGACTGTAACAAATTCATCAAAGACCAGTGTATTTCACAGTGCCGATTCGTCTATTGTTCACGTGTCAATATTCGTTCCCTTAGACGCTCCTTGTCACGCAGTGCTGTTCTTGAGTCCAATCTTTTAATAGAGTTGTACTCTAGTTGTATGGTAGTCTGTGGATTATAAATTTCCTCAGACAGCTATGACAGGTCGTATGTTAGGTCGCATGGTAGGTATTTGGATGTGGAGGTATGAAAGTGAAGACAGTTACTGGGCGGTTCTGTTCTTCTTAAGCGCTTACCGCAGCGGATTTTACTACGTAAAATCCTTTCTCTGGGAGAGGGGGTATTGTTACGTTGTAACAACGTAAATTCATTAAAATTGTAAAATAAAAAACTTACGAACAAATAACTACAATAAATATTTTTATTATCGTACGGAACCCGCGCGACGCAACTAGTATTCGCGCTCACAGAAAAAAATTTCCAGAAACCGAATCATCGAACTTTATTATCTCGACATTCCAGTCTTTTCGAGAGTTGCTCCTTCTCGCTCGGAAGCATTAGTGTTTTTTATTTCGTATCTCTGTCGCACTCGTTTTGTTGGCGGAAAGAAGGAATGAATTCGGAACTTCATTCCAGTCGCGTCGCGAGCGTAGGTCATCGTCGGTATATATTTAAGTATGGGCGAGGGGATCGGATCATTTTGATTGTTTGTGAAGTGACACGCGTGTGATTTGTGAGCAAGAGTTCTGTGCTACGTACGAAATTGCTGTTCCCAGTGTTTAGAGTAGTTCTTTTTTAAAAAAAAAAAAACCGGATTTTTACCCCCTGGTAAGTTCATACAATTATCCAAATTAATTAATTTTCATGTTAGGTAATCCAATTACAGTCTAGCAAGTAATATCTCAATCTTTTTATAGTATTATTAACGTTGCTATGGCTATTTTATTTCTTAATTTCATTTCTTCTAGGTAGTGAATGTGACAGGATGTTTTAATGTCAATCAATTATAACCTCATTTATCTATTCATTCCAATAACTCTTATATATGTTTTGACACGGTATTTTCCTTATAAAATTCCTATATCTTAATATTTTAGCCCAATCAGTTTTAGCCATCACAAGAATCAGGTGAAATATAGTCTCAATAACTAATTCCATTGTGTAGTCTTGCCTGTAATCTTAACCTATATTCTAATGAGTAATTATTATTTTAGAATGTCCAGATAGTTTAAACTCCATAATATCAGTTCATACTGGAAGTAATAAGCATTGTGTTTTTCATAATTAGTAGTCTAATAGAATTTTCCAGAGTAAAAATTGTTTACAAGTTTGTCATTGTAAATTAAACTTATAGTCTTGTATGAGTACATTGTTGTATAAGAATGTCTTAATTTCCTTTAAGTGTTAGAGCCAACTGTAATGTAGTTGCTTACATAAATTATTCTTTATTCTATTAGTTCATCACATAGCTGAAAGATATATTTAGTTTTGGTTATTATAAGGGAAAATACCGGGGAAACAAATATTAAAAGTCTTTGTTCCTTCATATGTTTTATTATAATTGTTAATGGAAAATGTAATATTTTCTTTGTTCTGCATGGCGTTGTGGAATGGTGATTATCCGGCATATAAAACATTGGGGATTTGATTCTGGGTTGGGAAAAAATATTTTATTTAAATATTTAATTTTCTTTAAATTACATTTCAACCGGAAATGCATTTCACCACTCCATTCCGCATAATATTTAATTGTTTTGCGAAAGATACCGACGCCCATATCTGGTCACACTAGTGCCAGGGCATCGGATCTTTCGCGCTACAGAAGATGTTTCGACGCCTTCCAGGATTGGGGGTTCACCGTACCCATCGTTCACCGTACCCATTGGAGTTCACCGCTAGGATTGCACCGCTAGGGTTGCACCGCTAGGGGTTCACCGTTCCCCGTTGGAATTCACTGTTGGGACTGCACCGTGCCGCTTGGAGTTCCCCGTTGCACCGTTTACCGTTGGGACTCCAGCGTTCACCGTACAGGTTGACTGTACAAGCGGCGACGCTTCAGGCTGCGCTGTGGCACCCGAGCCACCGGTGTCCTTCAAGAAACAGAGTGTCGGCTGAAGGCACTACCGAAGACCCCCAAGCGTCGAGGACTCGGACGGCCAAAAGTTAAGCCCCAGCATTTTTTTTATTATTCCGACCAGATAACTTCCCTGTGCCGCGAATCCACACCCGTGTGTTTTGACTTTATTTAGAGTCATTAGAGTTTGGTTCTAATGCGATTTTTTAGAGACTTTAGAGTTTTAATTTTATTAGTGGAAATTTAATTCCTGCCGGGTTAACGTATATGTTTTTATTTTCGATTCAATAAACAACTTGTAATTTTACTTGTTGTTTTTATTCTTGTACCTAGCCGTCAGGCGAACGTAACAGTAACGTCCAACGTACTGTCTACGTAACAATAGGATAGATAAGAGGACAGAAATATAAACCCTGATTTAACAGTGACGGGCAAAGCAAAAAGCTATAAACGTGGACATATCCACGTTTATAGAACCCTGTAGTCATTAATGTTTTGTGGATTAGCACGCATGCAAAACGAACTATAAACTAGCAGGCCTTGGAACTACATAGGTGAAATAGAAGTTCACGAAAATGAATCTAAAGCTAATGTAGTAGAATAGTAATGATAGTAATTAATTTGAATCCGTAATTTTGTGTGTATAATATTAGATATTAAGAGTAATGTTGCTACAGAAGGTCTTTTGTATCTTTCCAGATAAATCACAAGCAATCGATCGGTTTGTGCGCATCGGCCCACTGCGCCGTCTCAAGTAATCGATCGGCTTGTGCACGCCGTTGGTGTTAATCTGATTTCGAATTGGTAGTCGGGCGGTCATGCATGGTATCGAATCGATCGTGCCACGTTTTGATACGTTCGGTGCCACGACGGTGCGTCTCCACAAGTAATCGATCGGCTTGTGTGAGCCACCACAATGCATCGACCCACTGTGCGGTATCAAGTAATCGATCGGCTTGTGCCGCCAGTTGGTGTTTCTAATTGGTAGTCGGGCGGTCATGTATGGTTCGAATCGATCGTGCCATATTTTGATACGTTCGGTGCCACGATGGTGCGTCTCCACAAGTAATCGATCGGCTTGTGTGAGCCACCACGATGCATTGTCCCACTGTGCGGTATCAAGTAATCGATCGTCTTGTATATCCGCCAGTTGGGGTCTATATGATTTTGAAATGGTAGTTGGGCAGTCCTGCACGGACTCGATTCGATCCCAATCCCATTAAGTAGTCTCACCTGCGCCGTGTGAAGCAATCGATCGGCTTGCACTGGTGTGCCAGTCACCAGTCTTTCGTGGACCTGAGTAAGTCCATATATGTACATATTGATATTTCGATGTGGTTTCGATTCGTTGTCTAATAAATTAGAATAGAAATAAAAGTGTACAGTTTCCTAACAGCAATTAGATAAATGATACATTTGTTTTAAATAAAACAAAAGAAATATAATTAATTATCTAACTAACTAACGAAGTTTATTGTAATGTAAAATACATGTACATAACATGATGTAAATAAGATAAAAATAAAACAGGTTCTAAACTATAGTTTGTACAAATTGTTGATGTTCAATTGATTGTATTAGAATGGACCTTCGTGTTGCTGACCATGTACTCGACACCGATTGTTAGGGTTCCACCTGGGTCGTGTGCGGGGACGCACACGTCGTCAGGATGGTCGATTGTTAGGGTTTGCAATTTTGTAGAGATTTATCGCTACTTATTTAATACTTTATTTTAATTGTTTAATATTTTAATATACTGGTAACTACTTTTCGAGTACTGACAGAAGCGGAAGTTAGTCATAGACTCTGCAATTGATTCGTAGCGCCGCCGCCGGCTAATCACGGAGCCGCATTAAAGAGAACTGATGCGGGCTGTGATTGGTCGTGGCGAGTCGTTTGGGGGTTTAGTTTTCGGGTAGGGATTTTTCTGATAAAAGCATGGTCGGTAATATTGTGAGAGGATTCGAGTGTCAACCACGAGACTGTTAAGAGTTGGAAGTAACTGTTTATTGTGAATTTGATTTATCTAATTTATAGTAGTCGTGTATAATCAGTGTATTAGTACAAAAACAGTGTGTTGTAATAAAAGTGATTTATATTCTGTGATGATATCTTCTATTATTCTCCTCGGAGCAAGGTCGTCCTTATAATATAGATGACAAATAAAGCCATTACGAAATGAACTATTGAATCTGATATACTGTTTATCGTAATTAAACAAGGCAGTCTTGATAAAATATAATTCTGTTTCCCATGGATCTACTATCCAAATATATTGTTGAATCTATACCAGTAAGTAATTTGTTGAGATACTTACTTATTATTTACACCTTAAAACATAAAAAATAGGACTCAATATTGCCTTATATGACCAGCGTCATTAATAAATAATTAGTGTAATTTTGTGGGTACTCAATCATTATGCCAAAAGTATTTGTGTATACTTTTTATCAGCCACCATATTGCTAGTGGGTACCTACATGTCTATCAAGAGTACTTTATAAAATGATGTTTTCTATCAATATGCTTACATTAAATGATATCGGCATCTACGCGTTTCTTTATAAAAGCATAACCGAAATATGAATGTCTGTCTCTTGAACAATTGTCCCGAGGTCCGATCTGCATCTAAAAACCTAAGTTCCTTTGTCAGCAAAATTCGTAACTGGGTTTCAATAACCCGTTTCAGCACAACAAATACATAAAAAAATTGCAACAGAGTTTGCTATGTTGGGTCTGGGTACCCATATTGAGGTGCCTACATTAATTGTCAATTAGCTATAAAAGTTCAAGTTCCCTATGTTGTAAAATCACGACATAATTAGTATTATTACTAACATACTCAATATAATTTCCTCATGGTTTGACGGTAATGTCATTCTGTGCAAACACACTTTTAAAACAAAATAATAATGAAAATAATAATGGTGGTAGAGGGGAAAATCCTAGCATGGTTAAAGGGAAAGGATTAAATATCCTCCAATCTCCTCAAGGCGGTAAAACCCTCAAGGAGGAAAATCCATAAGAGGATCAATACCCCCAAGCCCCAAGCGAAAAAACCCTTAAGGAGACCGACCTCTTTGAGGAGGAAAATAAATAAAAATAATTTTGAATATATAAACAAATCCATAAGTGGATAAATCAATCTCTAAAGAGAGGCATTATTAGTGATAAACCAAAGTAAACTTAGTAACCAAGGTTAATTAAACACAAGCAATAGTAACTGGATACAGAGGGCGATGGAATGTATATAATAATTACTAATGATGGAATATATAAAATAATAATTAGTCAATTCAATAATAATAACCAATTGAATAATTAAAATAATATTAAAGGTAATAATTTAAAATTAATTAGTTTCTATTCTGCATAAACACAAGTGCAAAATCAGAAAAAATAATACTAAATATACTTGTATTTATATGCTGCATAAATAGTGCTAAATCAGAATATAATAAAATTTTGTTTTTACATATTCTGCATAAATATACGAACTCAAAACCATATTAAAATAAATTTAATTATAATGTTCCTATTCTGCATAAATAAAAGCTCACAAGCAGAATAAAACAAACTTGGTAACTAGCAATGCATTATCATCACGCTGGCATGGAGGGTAAATAATAATGTATGCAAGCAATAATTATAAAACAAAAAACAAAAAAACAAGGATAAAACAGTAATTTATGAGGTTTATAAATTACTGAAAAGAAAAAAAAACTAAAAAAAAAAACAATGGTCAAAAAAAAAAAAAAAAACAATCACAAGCTAACACAACAAAACAAACTTAAATAAAAGTTATTGGGTTTCTTTGTTGTGTTTTCATGAACTCAAATGTAGTCTGGTAGAGAATGTCTAAAAGCCTCAAGAGTGTACCACTTTTGTACATCAAGTTTAAATAAATAAAGGTCTTTATATATACCTACACAAATAACAGGCCTGATGTAAATAAGAAAGATATTATCCAAATTGTAATCATAATGATCATAACCACCACTGCTGCCACGCTGCCACGTTATAGTGCCTCGTTCCGATGACGATAATCTAAAATACGCCTCTATGGACTTACTACCAAGTTAGTCCATGGAGGACAGGTTTTCGCCTCATAAAACACCAGCATAGGAGGCGAAAAGTTGTTATGCCTCACTCAATATATGGAGTAGTTGGATGTCAAAAAAACAAAATAATACGATTAATAACAAACACTGTCTCGATGGTATATGGTTTGGATTTCCATGCCAATGGGGTCGATGTGTAAACTTACGTTTATAAACTACAAACTTATTACAAAATATAATTTTGTATACAAGTGGTCGCAGCCATGAAATACATGCCTGATTTCAATACCTAATAAGAATTATGTATCTACTTGTAAGTAACTAATATTTCTACTGAGTTACAGATTTGTTTCCTTCGCCATACAAGGATCCCTCTAAACATTGCAACGGTGGAGTAGATGACCCTATGTAGTCTATATATTAAAGGTTCCAAGGTTAGTAAATACTAGTCCTTAATATGTATCACATTATCCTACGATAATAAATGCATACAATACAATACAATCATTGGTAGACATCGATGAGGGTGATACAAAACATATCACAATATTATGTATACCAACAAACACATGCTATTGTTAAAGGGTTGTCACTTAATACCTTTTTCAATCAAATTGGTTTGAATGGAGCGTGTGACTCCTTAATTAATTAAGTAATTAGGATTTGTTATAAATGCTAATGCAATCAATATGTGGTTTATAGTTTCCATACATGTCGAAAAGAAATAAGTACCCCAATGATTGTTATTAAAAACAAAATGTGTCTGGTTTTAAAATTGACAAAATATTGTTCCAAATAATTACTAGTGACTACAAAATCTCAATTTAGTAATAGATTGACGAATAATCGCGTATGAAGGTTTATAGGGTGATTAATAAGTTATAAAATTGTAAAATTAATTCATCATAATAACAACCTTTTGTAACAAGTTGTAATCGGAATATTCTATGTATTAACAAAATATATGAACAAGTATATTAATAAACTTACTTATAAGCAAGTAGCAACTGTGGTCAGAAAAAACGAGCACATATACATGTGTGGTTAACATCCATAATTTCAAAAGAAATTTGTGATAAGTATTATGTAGTAAGTAGATATTTAAAATAAGGTCATTTATATTATATAGTTTTTATTTAATTACAGCAATGTTATTCTATGATCTAACAATTAGAATATTGATTTGTTAAAATCTTTAATCATATTTACAATTTAAATTTAATAACATACCTAATCTGATGATAAGGTTGTGTGAAATTAAATAAATAATTACCATTGATGACAATACACAAATGTTACAAAAAGGGAAGGAAGACAGGTACTGAGTCTGGTCGGAGCTTCCCGGTCGGAGGCACGTGATGTGTGCTCTGGTAATGGTTAAAAATATTATTATTATAAAATTGCCACCGTTGGGCTTAATGTAAATAAAATATTTCAAGCCTGCTGAGTTTCTTGCCGGATCTTCTCAGTTAAGGCCGCGTTGTGATCCGGTGGTAGCTTCACAACTTTTAAGTCTAATATAAATAAAATATTTAATATTATATCAAATAATTATGATTTCAAGAAATAAGAGTAATTTAAAATATAGATACAATTAAAGTAAATGTAAATTAAAACATGTTGAAAGGAAGAGATGTGGTCTATTGCAAATAAATACTGCTTGATGGATCTTTAAATTAAATATCTTTTAATTACTGAAGAAATACTTATATTTGATATAAAATAGTACAACGCAATTTGTGCCGACAGAGGTCACAGAGAGTATATAGAAAAATGTACTGTGTTACCACAGACCACATAAACAGGAAGGCGCTAGATTTAAACTTAACATTCATCACTCCTGCTAAATTAAAGCCTACCCATATATAACTAAAATGAGTCATTAACAATAAACTAAGATAAATACATAATGCTATACAACACTAGTAAATATACATAATATAAAGACCTGATTAAAAAATCTGTCCAATTAACTATGCATGACAGGTTGACAGGATAAATGCTTAGCTTCGGTTAATAGTAAGTACTCGTAAGTATATAAAGAATATTATTTTGACACACAATTGAATCTTATAGACATTCCAAGTTTACACCTTAGGGATTTAAATTTATCTTTTGACAATGCTTTTGTGAATATATCTGCATACTGATTTTCACTAGTAACAAACTTTAAATCAATTACCCTTTCATAATATTTTTCTTTGATAAAATGGTATTTTGTATCAATATGCTTACAGCGTTTGTGAAAGTTAACATTTTTAATAACACTTATAGCACTTTGATTGTCCATATGAATGCACATAGTGTCTTGTTTATATTCACCTATATCACACAATAATTGCTTTAACCATATTGCCTCTTTGGTGGCAGCACAAGCTGCCATAAACTCGGCCTCTGTGGTTGACAAAGCAACAGTTTGTTGCCTTTGGCTGCACCAAGTTACAGCTGCTCCATTCTTTATAAAAGTATAGCCTGTCATGGAGCGTCTTGTGTCAGGATCATTTGCATAGTCAGCGTCACTATAGCCAATGACCTCAGATTCTTCTACTGTATGCTGGTAACATAGACCATAGTCTTTTGTTTCTTTTAGATATTTGAAAATTTTCTTAACTGCATTCCAGTGTGTTTCATTATAACAATTAAGAAATCTACTCACCAAGCTTACAGCAAACGTTATGTCTGGTCGACTCACCACTGCCAGGTGCATGAGGGAACCGATTGCTTCTCTATAAGGTATGTTCTTTTCAGGCTCACCATTTCCTGGCTGCAGCTTGGTATGTGGATCCACTGGTATGCTATTGGGATTAGCATTATTCATATTAAACTTGTTTAGCATCTGTTGTATGTATTTAGATTGATGTATAAATAAACAGTTACTGGATTGTTCAATTTGCATGCCTACAAAGTTGCTCGGTGTTGACACTTTAATGTCAAAAATGGATTTCAAATCACTTGTAATTTCCTTTAAGGCATTTTTATCCTTTCATAATAATAAACCATCATCAACATATATACAAAGATAACATTTTATCTTATTAACATAACCAACATAAACACATTGGTCAGCGTTTCCATTGACAAACCCAAACTTTTTCAAAACTGAGTCAAATTTATTGTTCCAACAGCGAGGTGCTTGCTTTAAACCATAGAGTGACTTGTTGAGTTTGCATACCATATTTTGTTCACAGGGCACGCCTTCAGGTGGAATCATGTATATGGTTTCCTCTAGTTCACCATATAGAAAAGCTGTTTTGATGTCGAGCTGGATAATTTCTAGGTTATACTGGACAGCTAGAGACAATAATAAACGTATCGAATCATACCTGACAGTCGGCGCAAATACCTCTTTGTAGTCGATACCTTCAGTTTGTGCAAACCCCTTTGCACAAAGTCTTGCCTTGAAGCGTGGACCCGTTGGTTCATCTTTTATTCGAAACACCCATTTGTATCCAATAACTTTAGCATTACTGGGTTTTTCTACCAATGTCCAGGTATCATTTTTCTTATGAGCATCAAGTTCTTCAGTAATAGCATTTTGCCACTTTTCTTTATCAATTGAAGTTAGGGCCTCTTTGTAAGTTTCAGGAATATTTAACAAGCCTTCTTCATGCTCACACAGGTATGAGTTTCCTTCATGATTAACCAGGTAAGTATTTTCTTTATTTATTTTATTTCTTGATCTTAACGTCATCTTTCTGACTGGAGGAGAATCCACACTAACTTCAGGTACATAATCACTATCAGTATTGTTATTATTTTCATTTACAGTGTCATAAGAGCTGTCTGAAGAATAATATTCATCCTTTTCAGGTAAGTCTTCCTTAGTGCCATTATTTTTTGAATTTTCCTGTGATAATACAACTGGTGCGTAGTTTCTTTTTACAGTTGACTCAAGAAACACAGCATCCCTGCTTTTGATGACTGTTCTGGTCTTAGGTATTATGAATCTATAACCTTTTGTGTTTTCACAATATCCTATGAAAATCATTTTATATGCCTTAGGGTCCCATTTCTTGCGCTTTTCTTTAGGTAAGTGAACCATAGCTTCACATCCAAATACTCTCATGTGTTTAACATTTGGTTTCAGACCAGACCACAACTCTTCAGGAGTTTTGAATAACAGAGACTTTGTCGGAGAACGGTTTGTAATATATGCTGCAGTATGTATTGCTTCAGCCCAATAATGTTTTGGCAGTTGAGCGTTTAGAAGCATGCACTTAGCTCTTTCCACTAACGTTCTGTTCATTCGTTCTGCGGTCCCGTTCTGTTCAGGTGTATAGGGTGTGGTTGTCTGATGTATGATTCCAGCGTCCTTCAGAAAGGTTAAAAAGTTTTTATTGACATATTCCAGGCCGTTGTCTGTGCGAAGAATTTTTATTTTAGCATTTAACTGATTTTCAACTTCATTTTTAAATTCTTTAAATTTCTCAAGTGCATCTGACTTGTTGTGAAGAAAATATACAAAAATCTTCTTTGAGTAGTCATCAAGAAACGTTATGAAATATTTGTCACCACCCAATGATTGTGTTTCCATTGGCCCGCAGATATCGGAGTGAATTAACTCAAGAACACTTTTGGCCTTTGTACCATCATTTTTAGTAAAAGGTAGGCGTGTTTGTTTGCCTTCTTTGCATGTTATACATGTCAGATTTTCTGTTTTCGCAGATAAATTTACATGTTCAGTATTTTCTGTCATTTTATGTAGGCTATTGAAGTTCAGATGCCCCATTCTTTGATGCCACAGGTAAGAGTCTTCTTTCTCAACGTCAGACATGCATGCATAGCCTCCAGGCATGTTTAGCCGGTACATGTTGTTGATAAGACTTGCTGTTGCTACTATTTGACTCCTGCTGTTTAATATAACACAGCCTGTTTTATTAAATCGCACTTGGCCTCCATTTTGAATGATCTGACTGACAGATAATAAATTAGTTGCTAGTTCCGGTACATGTAATACATTTGTGAGCAATATCTGGCTTTCTTGTCCTTCACCATTGTAAACTTCAAGTCTCACTTGTCCTGAGCAACTCACTGATAAGGTTTTATTATCAGCAACTTTTATTGTTTTTATGTGTGAAATAGTTTCATTTTCAATTATGTTTTTATATTTGGTCATATGTACCGAAGCACCCGAATCGATAAACCAAGCCTCATCATTGTTCGGAGAAGCTACAAACACAGCAGCATAAGTAGAACTCTGTGATTTTTGAAAATAATCCTTTTCTGTGGTCTTCTTAGGCTTAGATTTACAGTCTGGACTTTTATGACCATATTTGTTACATGTATAACAGCGTGGACCTTTAGAAAATTTCTTGTTACTTTTAGAAAATCTATTTGTCACTTTAAATGCTGTAGTATTATGCTCGGACTGTCTCACATCTTGCAACAATTTTGCTTTTATTGAATCTGCAGATATTTTCATGCCGGAGCTTTCAATAGCTATTATCATTGGCTGATAAGATTCAGGTAGACCGGAGAGCAGTAAAGTGCCTAACCACTCATCGTCTACACTAAAGCCAATATTGCGTAGCTTGTGGGCAGTATTCATTATTTTGCTTACATACTCTTCGACGTTATGACATCCAGAGAGCGTTGTAGTACAGAGATCACGCAATAGTCCAACCCGGCGTGTCAGCCCTGAGTCGTCAAAAGCTGACGATAATTTGTCCCACACTTCTTTTGCAGTGCTTGCCTCCTGTATATGCACGTAGTTGATTGGATCAACTAATAAGACAATTTTGGATTTAGATTTTGTGTCTTGTTTCTGATCCTTCACTTCGGAACTTTTGACGCAGTCCCACAATTCTTCATGTTCAAGATATGTTTTAACGGCGAATTTCCATGTGGCATAGTTTTCCCGGCCGGTTAATTTTTCAATTAATGCCAGAGTGTTATTTCCTGCCATTTTTCACCGTTTAAATGTATTTTGCACTGATTTTTCTAAAGCAAGCCACGAGGAGAAGTGAGGTTATGTACTGAAAGAAAATTTGCACTACTTTTTGCACTGATTTTACTTTTAGGGCTACTGGGCACTTTAACCTGATGGATCTTTAAATTAAATATCTTTTAATTACTGAAGAAATACTTATATTTGATATAAAATAGTACAACGCAATTTGTGCCGACAGAGGTCACAGAGAGTATATAGAAAAATGTACTGTGTTACCACAGACCACATAAACAGGAAGGCGCTAGATTTAAACTTAACATTCATCACTGCTGCTGCCCGCCGCGCGGAGTCAGTCGTCTAACAGACACCGAGCCGAGCGGTCGGGTACAGCGAGTAAGTACTTTGTGTTTCATTTAATACGGTTGTGTTCCATGTACCCATTTACTGTAAGCAGCTATATTCATACAATAAACTCAAGCCGAAATGGTGAGACATCACAGGGCCCATCAACTATGACCCCCCCTCCCCACAAATTCGTTGGCTGTGACCGCGCCTGGCTGCTACCCAAAAGGGTCAGGGCACGAAATACGTCCACTGCTGGACAAATGCCTCTTAGAAGGGAGTGGTTGCCATAATCCCCACGCACGCTTGGTCTTGGCATCTTTTATAGGTGATTGGTAACCCGATAGGAAGACGTTCTGCCCGTCTTCTTGTTTTCCCTTAGTCGCCTCTTACGAACATCCAACGGGAGGAGATGGGAGGGTGTTAATCTTACCCGGACACCCCAGGTGCCACACCTTTCATGCCAATAATATCTATTTTTAATAAATTTAGTATAAAGGCTCTAAAATCTGTAATCTGGCTTTTGCATTCTGGTCTGGCAGCATCAAGCACCGTCTGGCAAAGCAGCCTCGGTCAGTGCAGGTGTTGATAATTTAGTGGCAAACTCCGCTGGCAACCTGCCAACCGCCTCATTATTCAAGCGCAATGTTAATTTATTTGACACGTTTAATTAGTGGACTTTGGATATTAATTATCTCATATTCAAAGTACTTAAATGGATTATTTTGCCGGTTTGATTAACCTTTTTTAGCAACTAATAACAATAACCAAATAAGAAAAAATCGTAAAATATATGTGAGTTTTAAAACGAATACAGGATACCGTATCCCACCCATCCTTATCATTTACTTTTTTGTGCATTTTCTAAATACGCATGACAGCATTTTTCTTGATTTGCAAAGGCACACGTCACGTTCGTTACATTTATTATTTACGAGCTGACCCACGCAGCTCCGCCTGCGCTATTTTTACGTTAACTAAACTTTTAATAACAGACATTCGCATCGAATACATAACCTCCTTTTTTATAGTAGGTTAAAAACTGAGACCCACTTTTTACTTGCTCTCCGAAGCACGGACCCGTTTAGTTCAAATGGCGTTAAACGGTCACCCATCTATTTAATGACCTTACCTAACGTTGCTTAACCCGATCGATTACAAAACCTTGATAACAACTCTCTATGAGTGTCACCTTACTGATATTTACTATATTATAAAGAAAAATTGATAAAATCGGACCAAGCGTATAACCAACTACCCATTTTGACTTTAATACCCTCTCCCAAAAGAACCGTGCTAGATTACGGGATAAAAAGTATCCTATGTCCTACCTCGTAGTAAGATCTCAAATCATGCCAAGTTTCATTTGAATCCATTCAGTAGTTTCGGCGTGATGCTCAGCCGTGATACAGACAGACAGACAGACAGACAGACAGACAAAAATTTAAAAAAAAATATTTTCGGCCTCAGTATCGGTTATAGAATGCCCTCCAAATATAATTTTCAAAATATCTTCAATGTACAGAATTGGACCTGTTACAGTTTTATTATAAGTATAGAAGATTTATTTTATTTACATTTTACCGAGGCGGGACTTACTGCTAGTTCACCCGATTGGGTGAGTTTCATGTCTGTACTTTTCGTGCTACCTATTGTATAAATTATAATTATAATTGGATATAATATATTGTTTTATCCTTCTAATACCTCAGTTAGCAAAATAACTAAACCGTACAACTCTGTTGCTTTGTCAGTTTTTTAATTACTTTAAATACATTCATGTAAAATATAGAAACATATTTATTACTTACCTGTAATTATTTCAGATTTTTACCTTCAGAGATAATGGGGGAAAGGTATTAAATAAGGTAGGGAATACATAAGGTAATAAATGTAATCCGAAATCACAACGATACACAGCTGATAACTCTGTACCTTTCTCAAATAAATATAATATTACAATAATACTCCTCTAACCAATGGTGGTACCCCCCGCAGAGCACTACCCCCTGATCTTTTAACGATAACTCACATGAACGGCCTTAACCCTTAACAATAAAGTCCATTTTCCGTGAAATAATCGTTTAGTACCATCTATCAAAACTTGACTCAGACAGATGCGACACCGTGTGCTTCTAATCGGAGTCCCACGTAGGGCGCCAACGCGCCGCCATTTTTTACGAGTTGCGTGTTGACACGCGAATTGGTTTCAATTGCAACACAGTTTTGAATACATTTTTTGGATAGTGGGAGATTTTTTTACACTGTAAAACTAAGTGGTAATGCAGGCTAGGTTATTCTTCTGCGGGTCGGTCGTTAATTTCTGGACATATGCCTCCTGCATTTTCCCCCAATTCCGGCGATCTTACCTCCTTCTCTATCTCTCTCTCGGTCTAATCTGGTTCTGATTGTACGCTGATATCGTCCAACCAACGTTTATGTTGCCGGCCCCGCGATTTCCTGTTTGCACAGGGTAACCACTCCATAAGACACCTAGTCCACCTATAGGACTGCTTACGCGCTATGTCTCCCGCCCAGGTTCTCTTGGCCTATACGACCACAACGGCTAAACTTTTACAAGATGAGCCTTCTATTATAGTGCACAAGCGCTTGTGTAAATACAAATGCACTCTCTCTTCCTTTACCCTCGCAATCCGAAGGGATGAAATACCGACACGACCGAGGAGAAGTCAGGTTCAGGATCAACTTTTACATGCGCATCTGACGCATGGATCATCTACTTTGCAGACCATCAGGTGATCGACCTGCCTAGTCTTAGCCATAGCATAGATTGTGCAAAGCCTTGTCCTAGCCATTAAGGAACAACCACACTAAGATGTTGCTCCCCATGACAGATGAAACTCAAACTCAAACTCAAAAATCTTTATTTCAAATAGGCTTAACGCTAGCACTTTTGAATCGTCATTTTTTAGAAGCTACCACCGGATCACAACGCGGCCTCAACTGAGAAGATCCGGCAAGAAACTCAGCGGGCTTGTCATTTTTTCACTCGCGACCTCCAGTTGTCAAAGAAAGCGGTTTTTCGTTGTACCACTCTGAGGCTAAAAGTAATCTATACAGCTTGATTTTTTAATGAGTGCGTATATTTTTAATTCATAATCAGTATCGTTAATAGTTCATATTTAAACAATAAAACAAATAAATAAAAATAAATTTCAGGCAGATTGTTCACCACATTCACATTTTTGGCACTGTTGCTGATTAAAATGTGGTATCTAACTTTAACACTTTAGCTTATATATTTGACATTGTTTTCACGCATATTTCTTTTTGTGTGTTTTTAATGTGTAAGCTGTTGGTGGATTAATAAATAAATAAATAAAATTCACTATGCGCAAGGCAAGGGGCAGGTGAACTCGGCAAGCGGCGAACGCCCGTGACCGTGATCATTGCGCTGTTGTGGATACTTTCAAGTGAAGTTATTTTGATATGTTTGTACCAAGGTGGGTAAAACTAAAAAAAGACATCTTTATTTTTCATCAATATACAAGTTTGCAAAATTTACGTGTAACAAAAAAAAGTTAATCTGCATAATCAGCGTTTCGCCCTAATGAGTGGATTATGTACCTAATTTTAAACTGTAAACTGAAAGTGGGAAGCATAATTCTCTTTAATATTAAAACGATAAACATACAAATATTGTTTACAATACACAAATTGCGTCGACCATTTGTTACTTGTGTAAAGCGAGGGTATTACTGTCAGCAATTAGCGTTTATTGAATTTATTTGTTGAATAAAATAAACAATGTAATAAAAATAATACAAATAATACTTAAATGCCAAAAAACTGGTCAATAGCAAATTGGCACACAGGCAAGGCGGAATGATAATTTTTAAACATCAAAATAACACCCATCAACCCACGAAGCTGTAGGATGGAAAAATCGAAGACCAAAGACAAGTAACGCCCCCTAAGAAATGGGTTGTGTTTCTGTCCAAATGAGGTCACTAGGGGTTTAACGAATAGTCACTGTGTGTGTCTCCTACACACACAGTGACTGCGCCGTCAATGCGACACCTCTGACACAAGGTCATTAGACACGGCTGCGTCATTATTTACCTTAAGGAGATTTTTATGATTAGGGACGAGATAAGTTTGAAGATCACCTGTTGATAAGTGACACGTCTGTTCACATAGGCATAAGTTCTTTTTTAATTATTTATATTTTTCCCTGAAGATCGAATAAAAGTAAATGTTTACTAGAATTAAACCGGTGGTTTTCCGCTATCGCCAGTCTTAACTGCTGAGCTGTAAGGGACTCTCTTTCAATCACTCTATATTAAAGATACATATTTTAATTTGTGTTAAAATAAACTAATTATAAGACCTGGGATTTTTTAAATTTATATTACGAATAATTTATTCAGTTCGGGTTTTCTACTTCTACGAGTGTTATATAGTATACCACCATGTGACTGCTTGAACATGTAATACAGGGCGCTCAGTATTCGATTCTCGTCCTAAGTATGTAATTAAAATAGGTGCTTAATAGGTGCAATTATCAATCAAAAATGGACACTCACCCGCGCGCGCCATATTAGGTAAAAAAAGGGTGGTGGTTGGTTGGTATAAACTTTTGTTTTGTCGTTCTAAATGTTGTCTCAAAAGTCACAAATGCTATCGTGTCCACGTCTTAAGATATTGAAGGTCAAAGGTCGTAAAAATCGGTTTTACGTGAATATCTCGCTTTCTATTGCTTAAATGAGATTTGCACCTATTATAAAGTTGTAGAGTATAAAATTCTCTACAACTTTTGTTTGAACTTTTTTTTCATACGATCAACCGTTTTTGCGGTAGACCGCGAAGTGTGCGCCTCGTACAGTCATATATGGCCTAATGCCAGGTTACACATTATTGTAATTAAGGTTTTCCTTGTTACGTGTATTTATAGGTTATTTATTTCATTAAGCTTTTTTTATACAGATACATTTCTCTTAAGACCTTAAATTGCTATATCAATTGAGTGTGTCCAGTGTTCAACCAGCCAGCCAGTATATACCCTTACTTATAAAAGCGGTATCTTGCATAGTAAACTAATCACTAAATAATTAGCAGGCAAGCATTAATCCATATAACTTAATAGATCTTTCAGAAGATTCTAAGTTGGTGTGATGAACAGTAGTGATTATCTTGTGTTTATTAATGCACTTTGTAAGTACCTATCTGAAAAGTAATCATAAAATCTTTTAATTTCTTCCATAAGCATCATGGTGGATATTTCCCATGAGACCGCGGGTGTGATTATTGGGCCAAGTAATTATGGTATTAATCTGAAATGTATGAAATGCAAATAGAATTTTTGAGTTGCTATTACGCAAAGCAACTGGGATTTGTGGACAGTTGTCACAGAGGAGCTGGGAGGAGGATACATAAGAAAAAAAACTTAACATAAAATTATTTGTTAAATAGGAACCTTCTTTAAACCTAGCAGCAACAACAGCAAGGTCCTGGGTCCAATTCCCATGTTGCCGATGTTTTTAGTTTCTTTTCTGTCAGATAATTAGCCATTTTCGCCAGACAGTCAATTAGTTTAAAATATCACAAATCCAGTCCTAACATAAGCATAAACGACTCCGAAAGTGGAAACAGTCAAAATAAAAACAATGCTAAATGAAAATTGAGGCTAATTGAAATGAATCCTAGCGGGCCTTTAAAGGCAACAACATTAAGCATTTTATCTAAAAAAATAAATATAATACAGATGAATTGACGTCCTCCTTTTTTGAAGTAGGATAAAAAGGAATTCGTATTCAGCATTCTCAGCAGATTCTTCGCAATTCCTGTACTTCTCGTAAAATTATCACACATTTTAGGTTTTAAGTGAATCATATTCAATTTAAATTATGCTAATTAGCATAATTTTAATTGAATATGTTCTAATAAATATTAGCACTAATTAGGAGACCCATATACTAACTTACTCATATTATGATTCACCGAAAGTGGCCTTTTTAGTCCCGCAGAACAGCAGTTTAGCGATTTTTTTCAATATTTTTATTTTTTATATCAAATCAGTGTTTGTTCAGCATCCGCAAAGAACGGCTGCGTTGCCCTTGCTCTAGTCCGCTCTCGGGCAAAGCGCTGACGCAGCAAAAACACTGTCGCGAGTTATCGTAACCGGTCGCCGCGATGACCCAGATTTCTACATGTGCCGTGAATCACAACAATATGTGTACATAGTTTTAAGGCGAAGTTATATTTTATTATTTGAATAAAAATGGCTTCGCCAAATACAGTAAGGCTTCAAACGGAAACCGAACATCTGTTGTATGAACGTTTCGTTGAGGAACAAGCCGAATGTAAGAAACTGCAAAGTTTAGTAAAAGATTTACATTGCCAAATTGAAGCGCTTCAGCGGCAACTGGAGCACTACCAGGAGAAAAAGAATGTATCTCCAGCCGAAGATACCACGATTACCGAGAAAGCCTCAGAACAAGTCCAATATGAGACAGATGAAGAGGAGCTAGCAAAGGAAACCGAGTGGATTCGTCAGCAAAGCCGAAAGAAAAGGAAGCTGAACCAATCACTTTCACCACCGCAACAACAAGGAGCCACCTCCAGCGAGATAGAAAAAAAGACACCGAAAGTGAAAAAGGCTCCCCAGCCACCTCCTATAATCGTAGAACAGGTTAAAAACTATCAAAAATTCTACGACTTCCTAACATCGACGGTGTCCAGTGACTCATTTTTAATAAAAATGCGAAACGGGGACAGTGTTAAGGTCAACGCAAATAACGAAGACACGTATAGATCCATTACTAAGCTACTCTTAGAAAGTGAATGTCACTGGTATTCTTACGAAAATAAGCAAGATAGACCAGTCAGAGTGATGGCGAAAAATTTGCACTTTTCGTGCGATCCCGTCAGGATAACTGAAGACCTGACATCTAAAGGCTATAAGGTACAAGATGTTACTAATAAACTAAACTGGAGGACCAAAGAACCTCTTAACATGTTTATGCTTTCATTCGATAAGGGTGAAGACATAAACAAAATTTATACCATTAAGTCAATTCTCGGGTGCAGAGTGGACATACAACCAGTCAAAGTATCTAAATTGATACCCCAATGCAAAAGGTGTCAAGCGTACGGGCACACTCAAAGGTACTGCTCTAAAGAGCCCAGGTGTGTAAAATGCACAGGCAAGCATCTAACAAAAGACTGCAAAAAACCTGCAGAGACCAAACCAAAATGTGTCCATTGTGGTGAAGCGCATCCTGCTAGCTACCGGGGATGCGTAGTAGCCAAAGAACTTCAGAATTTAAAAAATAAAGCTACAAAAAAGCAGAAGGTCCCTACTCACCAGGCCCCACGCATTAATATATGCAAAAAGGTTCAGAGCCAACCTGTCACCAAAAATCTGTCCTTTGCTCAAATTACAAAAGGCATTCAGGCGCAGGCGCCACGGCCACAGCAAAATCTACAGACACAGCATTCATCAAACTTAGATGAAAAATTAAATAAAATCTTGAACGTCATCACATCATTCGACGTAAGGCTCAAGAAACTTGAAAATAGCACTAAATTAGCTATTACTAAACAAAAATGATGGATAATTCTCTAAAAATAATGGCATGGAATGCTAACGGACTACGTCAGCATCAACACGAGTTAGAAGTCGTCCTAAACACAGAAAGTATTGATGTGTGCCTTATATCCGAGTCACACTTTACAAGAGAAACCTACATACAAATAAAAGGATATAAAATATACCACGCATTGCACCCGGACAATAAAGCTAGAGGAGGCAGTGCCGTTATAATAAAGGAAGGTATCTATCATTATGAGATATACAAGCATGAAGATCGTGAAATTCAAGCTGTGGCCGTATGTGTCAAAACAAAACGGTATCCGGTTACCATATCGGCTATATATTGTCCCCCGCGGTACTCAATAAAAGCTACGCATTATGAAAATCTCTTAAAACGACTTGGGAATAGATTCGTTCTTGGAGGCGATTTTAATGCGAAGAATATCCATTGGGGATCTAGACTGACTACAACTAAAGGTAAAGAACTGTTATACGCAATTAGAAAAATGAAATGTGACACCATATCAACGGGCAAGCCAACCTACTGGCCTACGGATTCACACAAAATTCCTGACTTGATCGATTTTTTCATCTATAAAAACATCTCGTTAAACTATATTTCAATTGAAGAGGGTTACGATATGAATTCGGACCATTCACCAATTATACTAACTATTAATGAGGATATAATATATAAAGAAAACCAAGCAACTCTAGTCAATAAAAATACCGACTGGATAAGTTTCCAGCACGATTTGGAGTCCGTAATTATCCTAAAAGTGCCTTTAAAAACACCACAACAATTGGAAATAGAATTAAGGAATTTTGTAATAAATATCCAACAATGTGCTTGGAAAAATACACCTGTCCTAGTAAAGAAATCTAGCATCCCAAATTACCCGAATGAAATCCGAAACCTTATAGTTGAAAAGAGAAGGCAGAGGCAGAGGTGGCAAAGAAGTAGATACCCACCCGACAAAACTGTTTTAAACAAACTTACAAAACTATTGACTGGAGAAATTAGGAAATTTCGTGATGAATCCATGCATACTTACCTGTCCCAGCTAACGAGTGATCGAACCACTGATTATTCCCTGTGGAAAGCCACTAAATGTTTAAAAAAACCCATTACGCAAATTCCTCCAATTAAGGAGAAGAATGGGCGCTGGGCTATAAATAATGAACAGAAAGCAATTAGATTTGCCAATCATTTGGAAGAAATATTTCAACCAAATAAACCTGAAAATGAGGAGATCACTCTGGATGTAAGAATACAAGATGAAACCAATATGACGCTCACCACCACACCAAAAGAGGTTCAAAAGGAAATTCAACGTCTAAATAAGAAAAAATCCCCGGGTTATGACCTCATTACCGGAGAAGTCCTGGGTAATCTACCCCGTAAAGCAATAGTGAAACTCACCACCCTTATAAATGCTTCGCTTAGATTAAAATACGTACCTGACATGTGGAAAGTGGCTGAAGTCATAATGATACCAAAACCTGGTAAACCACCATACGAAGCAACTTCATACAGACCAATTTCGTTGTTGCCAATAATGTCAAAGTTATTTGAAAAGCTCTTATTGAGACGTTTAAAACCAATAATAGAAGAAAGAAACCTTATCCCTGACTATCAGTTTGGCTTCAGGGCAAAGCACTCTACTATAGACCAGGTCCATAGAATTACCAACATTATTGAAAAATCATTAGAAGAAAAGAAAGTTTGCTCTACAGTCTTCCTGGATGTAGCTCAAGCATTCGATAAGGTGTGGCATGAGGGTCTCATATATAAATTAAGAAAAATGTTACCAAAGCAATTTTCCGATATCTTGGAGTCTTACATAACAGAAAGAATGTTCAGAGTAAGACAGGAAGACTCTTATTCTGATCTTAAGCACATCAAAGCTGGAGTACCACAAGGAAGTGTTCTAGGTCCGGTCCTGTACTTATTATACACCTGTGATATCCCAAAGCTAAAAAACAACACCATTGCAACATTTGCTGATGACACGGCCATTATGGCTACAGGAGTCACACACGCGGAGGCAGTGGAAAATGTACAAACTGCCGTGAATAGCATATATAACTGGACAAGAAAGTGGCGAATAAAACTCAATGAGTCAAAGTCTGTTCATATTGATTTCACTAACAAAAAGTCAGTCTACCATCCGGTATACATAAACGATCATATTATACCCTATGAGAATACCGCCAAATACCTGGGCATGACACTTGACGCAAGGCTTCGCTGGAAGGCTCACGTCAAAAAGAAACGCGAAGAGCTAGGCCTTCGCTATAAGAAAATGCATTGGCTCCTCGGTAAACATTCCGCTCTGTCAGTGCAAAATAAAATACTATTGTACAGACAAGTCCTAATGCCAGTCTGGACTTATGGTATACAGCTGTGGGGTTGTACCAAACAGAGCAATATACAAATAATACAACGCTTTCAAAATAAAGTACTTAGAGGAATTGTTAACGCGCCCTGGTACATTAGAACAAGCGACCTCCATCGGGACCTCAGAGTGGACTTCGTGGCTAAAGTAATCAAGGACTACGCTGAAGCGCATGAACGTCGGCTTCATCACCATGTGAATGTCGAGGCTATCCAGCTCCTCGACAACACGGACATAGTGAGAAGACTGAAAAGGACTAAACCTTTTGAGTTAGTTTAAGTGTTAAATTAGTGCAGTGTAATGCAGTGTAGAACACAATAACAAAGTGTCTTCACCTTAATAGAGACAATAAGAAAAGTGCCATTGGACACATTCTTAATCTAAGTAACTTATTCGTTTAGGTCAAAATAATAGTACTGATTAGCCTTAGGCTAGATTGTAACTTTTATGGTGCTACCTCGTGGGAGCAGCATTAAGAAGAAAAAAAAAAATATCAAATCGCTAAACGCTATTACAGCTACCTATGCCTTATACCCCAAAAATGTATATTTTCCGCTCAATTATCCCCGTCGGCTCGTTACACTGTATCATTAATTCAAGTGAAACGGGAAAAAATTTGTCAAATGCAAATCGCTTCGACGACAGCCGACGCCCTAGCGTTATAGCGTGTTGTTTATGGAACTTACCCTACGTATTTAATAATACCAACCCCTGTTTTTTCCCACTGTTGGGCACAGACCTCCCCTCAGGACGAAGGGGCTGATGCCATAGTCCACCACGCTGGCCAAGTGCAGGTTGGCGGATTTCACTCGTCATGCGAAAGCTAGTTAGGCTTTCGCAGACATGCAGCGTTACGCCTGCCGGGGACAGTCGTAGTCCCAGGACTATGACTAATGTCTCTGTAACGAGCGCCAGTGCAGTCCAGCTATCGCTATATTGGCTCGCGTGTCGCATACCTTCAGGCGCCATAATCACCACGTTTGGCAGGCGTTTTGGTGATCGCAGTAGGTAATCCAATAGAAAGAAGATACTGCCCTTCTTCTTGTTTTCCCTTAGTCGACTCTTATGGACATCGAAAAGTCTTTGCTTGTGGCGGCTTCGTGTGGCGGGTCACCCCCTTCCCTCTGATATGGTTGAGGGGAGTGATGGCTGCTGCTCGAGTCAACTCGTGCGCGGGTGCTGCTTGGGGGGACTGGTCCGACTACTATCCCTTTGGCCTTTTAGTTTGTTGAAATTTTTGTCGTAATTTATTGTTTTCTTCTTTTCTCCCTTGCTTTATGTTTCGAACGGCAAGACACAATATCGCTAATGTCGATTCATTTGTAACAAAACAATGTTTAAAAAAAAAGTGAAAAAATGACAAGCCCGCTGAGTTTCTTGCCGGATCTTCTCAGTTGAGGCCGCGTTGTGATCCGGTGGTAGCTTTTAAAAAATGACCATTCAAAAGTGCTAGGTTAAGCCTATTTGAAATAAAGATTTTTGAGTTTGAGTTTGAGTTTATGGACACCCAACGGGAGGAGATGGGTTGAATTTATCATCTATCATTTATATTTTTTCTTGCAGCCGTGCTGGAAGAAATTTCTTTAGAAATAAGCTGTGTCTATTCATTCTGGTTTCCGTAAATGTTATTGTGTGTAAAAAAAAAACTTTTAATTACTAAACACTTAACACTCGCACTTGCATTCGCGAACGCATAGTCCTCCGTATCGTGTTGGTTAAAGAAAATAAACAACCGTATCTAACATAAAGCACGCGGTTGCGTACAAATTACAGAAGTACAGTCGTCCGCAATTAACTCGTGTTGACAAGTAATTTGTTGAACCACTAATAATTAGCGTCGACTGTACCTTACGTGTCTCGAGTGCTAATTTAATTCATTACAGTGTACTTTGCCCGCTGTTGGGAAAAGCTGCTATTATCTTAAGAAATAAGACAGATTAAATACGTACACTAAGGAGTGAAGATCATCATCATCATCAGCGGCCGAAACGTCCACTGCTAAACATAGTTTAATTCCCACTTTCCTTCTTCTCTGTAGTAATATTTCATTTCATTTTATTACACACATTTTTTTATTTTTTTTTATTTCATCACCAATTGTTTTGAATTCTTCAACTATTGTTCAACACACTTCCAAGTATCATTGTTTTGTTATTTTTATTTTATGCCACTATTGTGTAATTGTTTAAGCCCCTAGTTTATTTCTATTTTTAATTTAATACTTTACTTTGTGGAAAATGTGGTTGATTGTACATTTGTTTACATACTTACTTGTTGCACTGTCTGTTTTAATACATAATGTACAATTATTTATTTTCCTAAATAAATAAAAAAAATAAAAAAAGGCCTTTCCCTTAAAAGGGAGGGGTTGCCATAATCACTGCTGTCAATCATCGCATACCAAGTGATTATAATCAGTGTCGCTAACCATCACGTGGGATACCGGTCAAGTAGTAAGTATACGACTTTAGTCAAATTACCTTTAAAAATTTTTAAAGTGGTTACCTCGCTGCTGTATATGGGTTAGATGGGTTAGATGGGTGACGGTGGCGACTCCAAGGAGGACGGTGACGGGGTTTCGAGCCCCATCCCCGTGATAACGATGCCAGGTTTCCGGGGGCTATAATGCGCACTGAGGGGTATTTGGTGCAGATCCCGCTGGAGGGCCCAGGTCCCTCTTCTTATGTGCCGATGCGACAGCCGCAGGGGTTTAAGTGGGTAAGAATCCCAGATACCATGATTGAAGAACGAGAGGAGGGTGTAAGAGAGGAGAGAGAGGGGGACGAGGGGGACGAGGGGGGTGAGGGATAGGGGGATTAAGGAGGATCAAAGGGGGAGTGATTGGGAGCAAGGTGGGAGAAGAGAGAGGTTCAGAGAGGGGACAGCGGGGAGAGGAAGAGGGGGAGTGTGACGGGTACCAAAGCGGGGGAGGGGGAGAGAGAGGAGAGAGAGCATAGAATTAGACTTTTTTAAAGAGAGGTGGAGAGAGAAATAAATCAAGGGAAGGAGAAAAGGGTAGCAAAATAATAAAAGCGCGGGCGGAGCTGCGAGGGTCAGCTAGTATTAATATATGTTAGTCTATGTGGGCTTCTAAACAAATGTACCAAATTTTATGAGTGTATGTAGGTTTGTCCGCGGATTTCTCAGAAACTACAAGTCCTATTTCGAAAATTATTTTTGCAATAGTTAGAGTATTTTTCTACTTAGGGTAGAGTCCAAGTTTCATTACAATCGATCCTGTAGTTGTTAGATATAAACTTTATATGATTTCAGTAAGTTACTGTAACGTAGACGTTCGAGTTGCGTGATGGTGCTGATACCTTTCTTGGTAAAATAAGTCACTTAAAAGTGTTAAATAAACTATTTAAAAAAAATTAAAAACTGACTTCAAAGTAAATTATCTAAAAAGCATAAAATAACGAAAATAATATTGAAGTCGGTGTCAGCTGGTGCTAGTGCTAGCACCGACTTCAATATACTTTCATAAGTAAGTAATAACACCTATTTTTAAAAGCTTTATTACTACTTATAGAGTGACTTCAAATTTGAAGTGGGACTGCAGCGCTACAAACGCTCTACTTTGTAAATCCATATAAAACAAAAACGCGTGCAGCGGCGAATTTGAATTGACCCATAAGCTAGTGCTTGACTGCGGTCCCACCTGATGGAAAGCGGCGACGCAAACGAGGATGGTAAAGTACACTAGCTTATTAAAAGCCTATTCACTCTAGTCTTGAAGGCACCGTGGTGGGGAATTACTCCCACCACAAAATAAACCTAGTGAAGACAAGCAAGAACTTCGCTTCATGGTAAGCGACAGGCCCGCCTATAGGCAGCTGCATTGCACTGCCGCTCGTCACCTGAGACATCTATACTTATAATAAAACTGTAACAGGTCCAATTCTGTACATTGAAGATATTTTGAAAATTATATTTGGAGGGCATTCTATAACCGATACTGAGGCCGAAAATGTATTTTTTTAAAATTTTTTCTGTCTGTCTGTCTTTCTGTCTGTCTGTCTGTATCACGGCTGAGCATCACGCCGAAGCTACTGAATGGATTCAAATGAAACTTGGCATGATTTGAGATCTTACTACGAGGTAGGACATAGGATACTTTTTATCCCGTAATCTAGCACGGTTCTTTTGGGAGAGGGTATTAAAGTCAAAACGGGTAGTTGGTCCGATTTTATCAATTTTTCTTTATAATATAATAAATATCAGTAAGGTAACACTCATAGAGAGTTGTTATCAAGGTTTTGTAATCGATTGGGTTAAGCAACGTTAGGTAAGGTCATTAAATAGATGGGTGACCGTTTAACGCTATTTGAACTAAACGGGTCCGTGCTTCGGAGAGCAAGTAAAAAGTGGGTCCCAGTTTTTAACCGACTATAAAAAAGGAGGTTATGTATTCGATGCGAATGTCTGTTATTAAAAGTTTAGTTAACGTAAAAATAGCGCAGGCGGAGCTGCGTGGGTCAGCTAGTTAGTTAACAAGTCTCTTGTGTCCGGTAATTTCACCAGCTACAGTGCCCTCCACACCGGAACATAGCAATGTTAGCACACGGCTTGGCGGCGGAGTATCTGAATCCGGTCCCTTGTAAAAGGGACGTAGGTACCACCTATTTACGAATAAGTAACCATTCCCGCCCCGTGGAGTGTCCGGGTAAGAATAACACCCTCACCATCTCCTCCCGTTGGGTGTCGGTAAGAGGCGACTAAGGGAAAACAAGAAGACGGACAGCAGCGTCTTTTTATTGGATTAGCTGCCACTTATATTGTAAACCCCAAGCCGCCCGTCAAGCGTCGGGATTATGGCAACCCCTCCCTTTTAAGGGAGAGGGCTTTTTATTTATTTATTTAGGAAAATAAACAATTGTACATAATGTATTAAAACAGACAGTGCGACAAGTAAGTATGTAAACAAATGTACAATCAACCACATTTTAATAATAATAATAATATCTTGGGACAATCCACACACGGTCATCCGATCCCAAACTAGGCAGAGCCTGTACTATGGAAACCAGACAACTGATACTAATACTTATATACTTCTTTTTTGTAAATACATACTTAAATAGATAAACAACACCCAGACACTTGGCGGGAATCGAACCCACGACCCATCGGTTAGCAGGCAGGGTGTCTGACCACTAGAAATTGTCTTAGAAATTGTCGCTACCACATTTATGCGGATGACGTACAATTATATATCTCATTTAAACCGGATATGTACGAAGCTGCTGTTGCTGATCTTAATAGTGACTTAATCAGAATAAGTGAGTGGTCAGAAAGTAACTGTCTTGTACTTAACCCAGCAAAAACTAAATATATGTTGTTTGGTACTAAGCAGCAATTGGAAGCATTGCCATCATCGCTTAATGTTGCAATCATGGGACAGCCTATTGAAAGGGTGTACGAAGTTCGTAACCTTGGGTTGTGTTTTGATAGCCAATTAAGGTTTGAGAAGCACATTTCGAGTACAGTGCAGAGTTGTTTTTACAGGCTAAAAATTTTATATAGAATGAGACCTTACCTTTCAGAAGCGCTGCGTGTGCAGCTCGTAGAAACGTTAGTTTTGTCTAGACTAAATTATGCCGACACAGTATATGGGCCGCGTCTATTGGCAAGAACCAGTCGTCTTATTCAAAGATTACAGAATGCATGTTGCCGGTTTTGCTTTTCAGTTCCCCCTCGGAATCATGTAACACCATTTTTAAACCAGCATTGTATGCTCAAAATGAAACTGCGTCGCAAGCTTCATCTGGCTTGTCTCTTGTTCGGGGTTGTAAAGTATGAAGAGCCATCCTACTTATACAATAAGCTCAAATGGATCACGAGTAGTAGAGAATGTTCAAGTAGACAGTGTGCGCAGCAACTGTGTACCCCTAGACACAATTCTGCAGCGTTTAGAGGGAGTTTCCGTTACGCTGCGGCCAAAATCTGGAATAACATTCCACCCCCCATAAGGCAAATAAACAACATCATCACTTTCAGGAAGCATTTGCGTGAACATCTGATAAGTGCGCAGCGTGATTTCGGTGACGTAAACATTCATAATTTATCGGTTATTTAATTATATTATATTTCAGAATATTTTAATGTATCCAATCTTTTAATTATTTATTTTATTAATTTATCATTTTTATTTTAGAGATTATTGTAATTATTAATCTTCTAATATTTAATAGTATTAATTTTAATACAATAATGTTTAGTAATTCGCTACCTACCTACTATTTAAATAATTATTCATATTATTAATGATTATTTTTATAATTTTTCGTTGATATAATGTGGTTAAGTAATTGCCCCAAGCATAGTGCTCTAGATTTTATTTGTGTTAAATTTGTGAATTTGTCAGTTTAGCATTTATTGAAATAAAACTGCTTTTACGGATTATATCGCGGTTTATTTCAGGTTTACTTTCGTAGCAGTTTTGTTTCAATTTGTAGTTAGTGGTATTTGTATTATTTTATTCATCGCATGTCAATTGTAATTTTTTTTTTCTTTGGTTCTTTTTACAAAAATTGTAAATTCATATCTAAGTTCATACCACTGGATGACATTCGTGGAACACAGGGCCCAGATGAAAACCAGCGTCAGGCATACGCTTGACAATAAGCTGATCTGGGACCCATTTGAACCTGCCTCTTTGTGGCACATAGTACCTACCTATTATATTTTTATTTAGTATTTAAGTAATAGTATTTTTATAATAAGTAGTTATAAAAATGCTATACCTAATAGTATTTTTATTTCTTTTTTTTTTAATGTATGATTATTTGTCGTTTATTTTTTTTAAATTTCTCTTTTTTGTTAAAATTGTGCTACATTGTTTTGCGGTGTTCAAATAAATTATTATTCTATTCTATTCTATTCTATTCACTAGACCAACGGGCCCGTCAAAAAAATTCAAATTTTCCACAAAGTAAAGTATTAAATTAAAAAGAGAAATAAACTAGGGGCTTAAACAATTACACAATAATTGCATAAAAAAAAACAAAACAATGATACTTGGAAGTGTGTTGAACAATAGTTGAAGAATTCAAAACAATTTGTGATGAAATAAAATAAAATGAAATGAAATATTACTACAGAGAAGAAGGAAAGTGGGAATTAAACTATGTTCAGCAGTGGACGTTTCGGCCGCTGATGATGATGATGATCTTCACTCCTTAGTGTACGTATTTAATATCTTATTTCTTAAGATATATAATACATCAGGTAATCACGATGGTCACAATAATCAACACATAAGCATTTTACGGTCGATTATATTTTATATACAATCGTGCAGAGTTTCCACTTACAACTGTTCTCAACGACGGTTACAGAATGACTATCGAACTTTTTTTTTTTTTTTTTGGGAATGATAGACGCTGTTAACCGCAGATGGCTATTGCAGCTTCACCGGACAATAGGAGGCGAGCGCTTGAAGCGCTCTAGCCTTTACGGCAGAAGTAGCGACGAGCACAAGGGCACCTCAGGGAGGCACGGCCTCGGCTTGGGCTGTCGCTTAAGAGAGGGCTGAGTTTACCACCGGTTCACAACGCGCCCCCACTGAGAAGAACCGGCAAGAAACTCAGTGGGGTGATGCACGTCGTTGCGGTCGCATACGTACGACCCTTCGGCCTCGCCGGCGAGACCGGTGTCTGATAGCTAGTGTAGCATACGGTTGTCGGGGAGGGGTCGGCGCATCCCGGTCCAATAGGACCGTCATGGGGTCAGGAGGGTCGAGCAGTACGTGCCGTGGTCTGCGGCGCGAGTCAGAAGGACTAGCGGCGTAATCGGCGGCGGCGCGGATTAAACTGTTCGCGTGACGGGACGCGGATTCAAAGTAGCGTTTCGACGCTTCTTTGAGGAACTTACGAAGGGGATCTAATTTGAAATCGGAATGCAGATCTACGTTCCGCATGTACCACGGGGCACCGACGGCGCGACGGAGGAAACGATTCTGGATAACCTGGAGGCTATCGATACGGGTGCGGGCGGCGTGTGCGAAAACTACACTCGCGTAAGTCATGATAGGGCTCAGTGCGAGTATGGAAATAGTATCCGGAAGCTTTGATATGCTCACGCTACGCTCGCTGAATTGTCTATGTAATGACCTTGCCGCTTAACCTAGCGGCATGAAATATACTTTACAACCTATTCTTAGATTCCACCCGATATGCACACAAAATTTCATACAAATCAGTTCACGCATCTATTTAATGACCTTGCCTTATGTTGCTTAACCTTAACCTAGCAGTATGAACAACGTTCACAGCTTTTTTGTCATTAGTGTAAATATTATTGAAGTTTACGTTACATCGAAGAGGGGACAAATTCATACTAACAACAATTTATTAATAGTAAGTAAGTCTCATAAAAAGTAAAGGATAAAAAATGGTTATTGTGGGTTACCCTTGAGATAAACATATACCATCGCGGAATTTTTTGTAGACCTTGTTAAAGTTTACAATCTTGTAGTACATTCTTTTGATCTATCTCGTAGGGTTCAGCCAGCGTTTGCAATGTAAGCGCAAAAAAGTGTGTTTTTTTACGACATCACATTAGAAACCTCTAAAATTATCAGTGTTTCTCTACTATATTATGCATGTATTGTACATATAAACCTTCCTTAAGAAACACTCTATTAAGAGAAACCGCATCAAAATCCGTTGCGTAGTTTTAAAGATCTAAGCATACATAGGGACAGACAGACAGCGGGAGCGACTTTGTTTTATAATATGTATAGATTACGCATTTTCTATATATACTATAATAAAACTCAAAGAGCACTTTTTCTGTACATTGAATATTTTTCCAAAATTTCTATGTGGGGATACTATACTATCGACATAGAGGCCAAAACAATTTTTTTTGGAATTATTGTCTGTCTGTCTGTCTGTCTGTCTGTCTGTCGTTCTGTTTGTCCAGGCATCATTCGAAAACCCGTGGATGGATTTTCATAGGACTTTCACTGATGTGTTGTGTAGAAGTAGGGGTATAAATTGTTATATAAAACATCACGCTATGTTTCATAGGGGCTAAGCAGTGAAACATTACTTGCACATATTACCACGTAATTTCCTTTGTATGTGAATAGGGTAATTATAGACTGATCAGTTAATCATTAAGATATGTATTATTACGCTATATACAATAGGGACTGAGCAGACATTTAGTTTGCTTAAGATATGGCAGTGGCGAAGGGTCAATTTTTGTAAGGGGTAAGCCGTTCCGGTACACCCAGGAAATTTTCATTAGATTTCTGTATTGTTCTAAGTACTTTGGCTGATAGCAATATGACATTATATCTTTGAAAAGTTAAAATCTGTAATTCCCGAGCGAGTCCAAACTAGATTAGGAAAGAAATAGGCAAGGGAAAAATAACATTTCATTTTATTTAAACGCCAGTTCATGAAATTTTAATGAAACTCCCCATGTCCAGGTAGTGTATAGGTATTGTATCACAGTCGCAACAATAAAAGATGCGAAACACTAAGAACTTTCATTATCGAATATCATTAGACAGTAATTTACGATGTTAGCGTGATTTACATTATGAACAGCGCCATCTATCGGCGGAATTGGACATACAATCACTATAGAACTTTTATAACTCAAGAACGGCCTATTCGATTCGGCTGAAAATTGGTGGGGAGGTAGCTTAGAACCAGGAAACGGACATAGGACATAGGACTTTTTATCCCGGTAGGTTAAGGTTAAGCAACGTTAGGTAAGGTCATTAAATAGATCCTTCGGAGTCGCTGGACGCCGCCGTGAGCACCGTGACAGGTTCCCGGGGGGCTACAATGCGCCCCCCGGCGGCGGGCTCAAAGGCAAGGCACTGAGGGGCCCCTGGTGCAGATCCCACCGGAGAGCCCTGGGGTCTCATGTGCCGATGCGACAGCCGCGGGGGTTTTAGTGGGTAAGAATCCCACATACCCCGGTCGAGCCCCACAGCTCCCGGGGATCTTTTGAAGATTTCCCCCGCGTCAAAAAAAAAAAAAAAAAAAAAAAAAAAAAGGTCATTAAATAGATGGGTGAACCGATTTGTATGAAAGTGTGCATATCGGGTAGGTCTGAGAATAGGTCATACAGTATATTTCATACCGCTAGGTTAAGGTTAAGCAACATAAGGCAAGGTCATTAAACAGATGGGTGACCCGATTTGTATGAAATTTTGTGTGCATATCGGGGAGGTCTGAGAATAGGTCATAAAGTATATTTAATGCCGCTGATACCATGATTGACGAGGATATATAGAACGAGAGGAGGGTGCAAGAGAGGAGAAAGAGGGAGAGTGGATTCGAGGAGGGGGTGATGGGGTGAGGGATCGGGGGAGTTAGGTGGAGTAAGGGGGGAGTAAGAAGGAGCAAGTTCGTAGAAGAGAGAGGGGAGAGGGTTCAGAGAGGGGACAACAGGGAGAGGAAGAGGGGGAGTGTGACGGAAACCGAAGAGGGAGGGGGAAAGAGAGAGGAGAGAAAGAGCATATAATTAGATTTTTTTATAAGAGAGAGAGATATGGATAGATATTAATCTAGGGAGGAGGGAGAAAAGGGGAGCAAAATGTAATAAAAGCGAGGGCGGAGCTGCGCGGGTCAGCTAGTTATTAATATTACATACATACGCGTCGAATAGAGAACCTTCTTTTTGAAGCCGGTTAAAAATAGGTGTTATTACTTACTATATCACTTATGTTTCCCGCTCAACGACAGCTCTAACGAGTCTGTCCGTAATAAGCTAAACCGCTATCATCTATCGCTCAATCATCGCTTAATATCAGCCCTTGTTTATGTCCCACTTTTGGGCACGGGCCTCCCCTCAAGATGAATTTGCTTAGGCCATAGTCCACCACGCTGGCCAAGTGCGGGTTGGCGGACTTCACACGTCATTCGAAAGCTAGTTAGGCTTTCTCAGACATGCAGGTGTCCTCACGATGTTTTTCTTCATCGAAAGCTTGTAGCAAGACGATTCGCACATGATTAATTAAATAAATCAGAGGTGCGAGCCGGGGTTCGAACCTGCGCATCTTGTTTCCAATGCAAGCGCTCGCCCACTGAGTTGTTACTGCTATCAATCATCGCATACCAAGTGATTATAATCAGTGTCGCCAACCATCACGTGGGATACCGGTCAAGTAGTAAGTATACGACTTTAGTCAAATTACCTTTAAAAATGTTGAAAGTGGTTACCACCTCGCTGCTGTATACAATTCAGCGAGCGTAGCGTGAACATATCAAAGCTTCCGGATACTATTTCCATATTCGCACTGAGTAAGCCACTTAAACCATCAGTTTGTATATTATCGTTCCCGGTCCTATTCCGGGCTGATAAGGCCGAACCATACATATATTTTTCAGCGAATAATCATTGCCAAAGGCTAAACAGACATACTCACAACTACTTAGGATTGACTGGTCTTAGCTAGAAAACTGTTAATGGAAAACTTGTTACACGTGTAATAAGTCAGTAGAAACGTATTACGACATTAATATTTTTTAAGAAAATTATTAAGTAGGTATAAAATGTTTTTTGTATATTTACTAAAGAATTTAAAAATGATTTAACAATTTAACAGTTTTGTATGGCTCCCAAAAGCTCCCCTCTCCATGGCCTATATTTAGTATATTTGGCTATAACCCTAATATCTAATCGTGTGTATTATCACCGTACTTTTACAATACGGAACCACGTGTAAATGATGCGATGCTTTTATGCGTACGCGCTGTTTATTTATAGTTTGTGTCATAGATTAGTAAAGGTAAAAGATACGACAATGATGTTGAAGCTCTCACACAGTAAGTAAAGTACTAAATAGTAATTACCTGATGTAGTTGATTTATCGTCAAAATGTATAATTAACACTGAGTAGTATTTTACACACCAAAACAAAAAACTCGCGCCTTATTGTGTTCACACGGGTCGATTTTAGCCATGCGGCAAGTCACCAGTCATGGCTTGTAAAAATGGAATCGCCACCCAATTTACACCGGTTGACAAAAATCGAAAGCAACTTGTTCATTTTCTAAGAAAATGTTGAGCAGAACGAGTGTTTTACATGCCGGTATCGAAATGGTTCGTAGTTCAAGTATGAGAGGGAGGAGAAACATTCCTGATATTTAGTTGATGTTGTCCCTTTCTTCTTGTTACTCCTGTCCTGTTGACTGACCGTTGCGTGGATCGGCCATATCCGCCGCACCTAATAGGTGTAATAGTAAAGACTAAAACTATTATGACCTGGTGAGCGCTTCTAGTGTATTGTGCCTGAAGGCGGCGGAATATAGCGGAAAGGACTACAGCTACACGACGTGCCGGTAATGTACCGCATGTACCTACGTTACGCAATAAGTCGAGGTGACAAGCGAGGAGGTAACACCCCGGACCCCCGCATATCGGTAAGACGGCGCAGCTATGCGGAGTATCCCCTCGTCTAAACTCATACCCCGATTGCCATGTAACCTATCGCGTACTGTATGTACGCATGACTTGACCCATTCATCTTTTATTTCCACTCTCGTAATAAGCCCCTCTTTGTTTTGTACAACCAGCACACTTCCCTGCGATATTTTCTTATGTCAGCTCTACAGGTTATTCTTTGACCCGGAACATTTGATATGAAGTTGTGCCTACACTTCGCCCTGTAATAAACATTAAAGGAATCCACTTTGATTGCTGCAGACGATGGCCAGACTTGTGGTATTTATGTTTGAAACACTCTAATGTTCCTCGAAATAACTGAGTTCATGCGGTTTTTTCAGAACATTAACCTTTATACCATAAACAGGTAACTACTTATATTTCTGCTCACTCCATAATGTAGTATATATTGCTAGCGTTGAATGTTTAAAAAATTAAGGTATTTTATCAATTGTTTTAGGTTAAAAAAGTGTTTACTAGAGACAGTGCAATAGGGCTATTCACAAACTATCTACTATTATCTGGTAAACGTTATGCACGAATCCGATAGTTTCTATGAAATTACATCATCATTTTGGGCGTTTCATCGAGTCCAAGGTCATAGTAGCTGCAAGGAAGCTCGGTGTCCCTGCAAAGGTTCGGCGTTAGGCCTCATTTACGGAGACGCAGGGCGTCGCGCGTCGCGTGTGGCGGCGCGGCCCGTACTAAATTCAAATGTAGGGCGTTGGATAAGTGCGTTTACGGAGAAGCGATTTTACACGCGTTTGCTTGAAATGGAGCGTGTTTTACGGCGGAGCCCGCGGATGGCATCGTCACGTCCCACGCGGCGTTTCTCGATGAAGCGATGCCTGTGGCGGAACCTTCTGCCAGTCTATTTGGTAATCGTGCAACACAGACGTAGTCACCATCGCAATGGAGTATGATATGATCGATTTTTTTTTAGGAGAAAATTGTATGTTATAAAATCTTTTAAAAAAAAAATTGAACCGACTTCAATATCACTGAAATGTATAAAATAATTTAAATATTATTGAAGTTGGTGTTAGCGTACCTGCTGTGTATATTTGGCACCAACTTCAATAATATTTAAATTATTTTATACTTTTCAGTGATATTGAAGTCGGTTCAATTTTTTTTTAAAAAGATTTTATTTTAACCTTTTTAGTGATATTTTCATATATAAAAATTGAACCATCGAAAACCGTAAAATTATCTAGGTAGGTTATGATCACATTATCGTCTACATAGTTTTACATAATTCATGTTTCTTCAGAAAATAATATCCGGTCGTAATGAAATTTGCATGGAAACATCATAGTAGTTTACTCTCTCGAATAAAAAAAGAATCATCGAAATCGGTTCATAATTGTCAGAGCAATGTAATGGAGAACATCAGTTTTATGGTTTTTACCAGATAAATTCCTCCACATCGTTCATGGTCCTCCAGGAAGTTCTCATCCGGTTGTAATAAAATTCATACAGATTCAATACAGTGGTTTCTTCTTTCGAATAAAAAAAGAATCATTGAAATTGGTAAATATTTGCCAGAGTTATGACCATTTTTGTCCGACCGAGCGAGTCCGAGCGACTAAAACGTCATCTATATAGGCTTTCTTGCAACTCTCAGTGCGCAGTCACCATTCTTGTTTTTTTAGGAACTACTTATTACTAAGCAATAATTTTTTTATGGGACCCAATCAATGGATTGAAGAATGGATGGAAGAAAGATTTTTTCAAATCGGTTAATAATTGCCAGAGTTATGCGCGAACATACATAAAAAAAAAAAAAAAATATATACAGACGAATTGAGAACCTCCTCCTTTTTTGAAGTCGGTTAAAAAATTGAGTTGCACCGCCGTGGCGCAGGCGCAGAGTAGCCAGCCTCTCGGTATTCACAGGACGCATTTTGGAATGTGTGCGCAGGAATTGAATGACTTAATTCCACCATCCCCAATCTATCATCGGATGACGAGACGCACTGCGTAAACGCACCCTTATGTGGTAAACGTGCCTTCGTGATTTGGTTCTTCGTTTATAATAAGGACAGCTACGGTCTTTAAAAGTTACCGTCGGTTTTCTCGACCGATTTTAATATGGGTGTCTTCAAGGCTAGAGTGAATAGGGTTTTAATAAGCTAGTGTGATTTACCATCTTCACCTAGATGTTGTTTGTTTGTCATCTTGTTTGTAGACAACCTGGTGTCAGTCTTTTTCATCATCATTATCACAAGCCGGAAGACGTCCACTGCTGAACATAGGGCTCCCCTTTCGAACGCCACAATGAACGACAGTTGGCTATTTGCATCCACCGGTTTTACCTGCTACGCGCACAATGTCGTCTGTCCACCTAGTGGGAGGCCTGCCTACCGTGGTCGCCTTAGAGTATTTTTAGTACTTACTTAATAAAAATAATTAGTGGAAATAACGACACATAATAATAAAGTATCAATGTATCCTGACATATAACAAAAGAATACTGTATGGATCGAGGGAATATTCCATGATTCTTTAATTTTTAAATTGTATTATGTATAATTTACAAACCTAGATTATATCAGTCTGATATTATTTTTTCTCAATTTTGCTAACTATAATGGATTTAAAAATGAGAAAATTTTAAAATGAAATCAAGGGTGTAACGCATTTTGCATTAAAAATATTCTCAACAAAAGCGTATTGCACAGAATATTGTCTATTGTTGAATAGAACGGCGAAAACGAAAGACGAAATTGATAATATGCATGAGTTAATTTCTTGAGAATTATTTACACAGTAGAGCCACAGTTGCGAATGAACAGTAAAAATATTCCGCACCAAATAATTAAAAATAGTTTTAAAACCTAATGTTGTCTTTTACTTACGCGAATATTACACATTGAAATCAAACTACTTTTACGGATTTTATCGCGGTTTATATTTTGATTTTACTATCCCGACGTTTCGAATGCTTTACAGCGCCCATGGTCACGGGAGGACTAAGATGTTGAACGTCCTTATGTCACAATTCTGCCGGTGTACCCTCAGGTCTTCTTAGTTTTAAAACCTGTCAGATTTTGCTATTAGTCTAGTAAAAGATAGTAATTTAAATATTGTTAAACACTATTTATTTCAGTTGTAGTAACATTAATTTCATGGAACTAATCCCACCACACTCCCACCACTGCGATTCCAGTAAGCCAGGATCTACATGGCCACCACTAAAATCTGGCCTGGTAACCACTAGAACGGACTTCGACCCAGTTGGTTCCATTGTGCATCAATTAGAAAGAGGAATTAGAAAATCTTGGTCTCCAACTCTAGAGAAGACCATTCGTCTCGATCTCACTACGTCTTTTTAGCGATTGTCACTAATCGGTGACTAGAAATTAGCGCAGTTTCGACACTATTTTAGGCATATCTAAGTAGCCTCCACAGGTCGGTGGCCATTTGGAACTCCAAGGTACGCCTTTTGTGCTGCTGCTGTGGTATAATTTGGATACTAGTATGCAACTAATTATACAAATGTCTACCGTGTTTCCACGCCTCTTTTGTCCTCTTATCTTCTCAAAAAAGGCGATACTTATCTTATACTAGAGATACAAACAAGAGTAATTCTAAAAAGTTAATTTACGTAATGATTTCTGACATTTAAACGAATATTCCACATTGAAATGAAACTAATTTTACGGATTATATCGCGGATAGGTAAGTGGGAAGACTGCAGTCTGTTGAGACATGCTCAGGATCGCACTCGCCATTATATTAGATTTGACAAACCACAAATCCTCGTAAAAGAACAGCGATTCCTGCCAAGGATGATTCGTGAGGCTATTGAAGTTAAAAAAAACATCCAAATATCACTAGAGAAGACGGCTGGTAGCACCAGCTTGGGATCCCGTGATAAATATAATCAAATCCAAAGACAAGCATTCCACTGCAAGACCTCAATATACTGTAAGCTCTTTCAGCGTAGATCGGACTAACAATCATAATTAGAAGACCTGAGGGTACCCTAAGACAACTATGACGTATGGACAGCTACCACCTCAGTCCGCCCGTGACCATGCATGCTGTAAAGTATTCGAAACGTCGGGTAATTAAAACCAAAAATAAACCGCGATATAATGTGTAAAATTAGTTTCATTTCAAAGTTAATTTACTGCACATTTTGTCCTATGGCTTCGAGACTAGGCTAGGGCAAGTTTTAATTGGCCCTTTGTTGTCGAGTTTTGTTGTATTAATCAATATTTAACATTTTATACTACGATTCCAATCTCTACAAATCAGCTGTACTGTCTTTTACAACACGTACTGTTGTACAAGTTTTAATATCTAAGGATCAAACTCTCTTTCTCTCTCTTTATTGGAAACACCTGTGCAAATAATATTAATTTAAAACTAAAGCTAAACGATCTAGTACTACAATATTAAGCGCTCTCATTGCTAAACTTTTTAGTAGGTGGTAGGTTCCTTGTCCAAGAAACCGTCCAGGTAGTTACCACCTCAGTATCAGATATTCTGCCGCCAAGCAGCAGTGTGTAAACATTGCTGTGTTCCGGTGTGAAGGGCACTGTAGCTGGTGAAATTACCGGACACAATGACTTATGTCTTATGGGTCGGGCTAGTGATTCCTCTGGTGTTGCTACCGACTTCATTAACTATCAAAATCCCGTGCAATAAAGCAACAAGTCTTTAAATCTGCCTTAAACTAGTATTTACTAGTCTCCTACATGCGCTCTATCAGAACTTGTACGAATTTGTGTATAAATTAAAATATTTTGAATGTACTAAACATTAGCGAGTTCCCGGCTCAGCCGCGGAAGGACGTAATTTCGTACAAAATTCTACACGACGAACAAATTTACATCATTGCGTCCGCGGTCCTGCCGTATTTTTGGGCCACGAAATTGGCGTAAAAGGACCATGCCCATATTTGTATGGAGCTAAAAGTCAAAAATGCCATGCAATGCCCAAATTACAGCTCTATGTCATATGATAGCTTTTTAACAGTATGAGGGTCGGTTGTGTTGGAATGTATACAAAACTCCTTATTCTATTAGGAATAGACATACACAGTGACATGTATTGTCTCTACCCTTTTTGCCGTCATCCGCTACCGCGACAAGACCTGTATATTATTATCCTGAATAAATCCATCTTTCTTAACTTCCACTGCCTATCTTTTTGCCCATAACCCATCAGGTTATGGGCCCAGCACGCTTCCACTGCGCTCATATTTAATACTAACCACGCTCTGCTACCATGATGGGTTATGGGCAAAAAGATAGGTACCGCGACAAGACCTGTATATTATTATCCTGAATAAATCCATCTTTCTTAACTTCCACTGCCTATCTTTTTGCCCATAACCCATCAGGTTATGGGCCCAGGGCATAGTCGCGCTCATATTTAATAATATTTTTGCGATTTTTAGTTAGGTGATTTATTGAAAAAAATTCTCAACGTACGGTAAGCAAAATGGCGTACCAACCCGGACCATCTTGTACCAGCATAGAAAAACTTAAAGGTAATGAAAATTATGGTACATGGAAATTTCTCATGAAAATGTTATTGATTCATGAAGAATTGTGGGAAGCCGTTGAGGATGACAAGGATGAAAAGAAGTCGCAGAAGGCGCTTGCGAAAATATGTTTGTCGGTACAGCCTAATGTATTCCCACATATTAGGAATTCTAAAGGTGCGCGTGAAGCATGGCAGAGTCTTGCCAAGGCTTACGAGGACAAAGGTTTGTGCAGACGGCTAAGTCTTTTGAGGTCGCTGTTTAGTACAAAATTAAGCGACTGTAATCAAATGGAAGACTATTTGGGCAAAATATCCAACCTGGCACAGCAGTTGCATGATATAGGTGCACCAGTAGACGACGAGTTTGTCGCGATTATAATGCTCAGTGGGTTATCGGCTCATTATGATCCGTTGATAATGGCACTGGAAAATTCAACATTAAAACTAACTACTGATGTTGTAAGTGGTAAGCTTCTTCAGGCGTCAAATCGGCAAAACGGTAACGATGTTATGCTTGACAGTACAGCTCTGGTAGTAAGAAAAGGTCCAAAATGCTATAAATGCAAGGAATTAGGTCATTTCTTCAAAGACTGTCCTAAAGGTAAAGCAAGTAAGGCTAACAAGGAGCAGAAGAAAGCGAAGAAGTCTATTATGTCTGTCTCAGCACTCTCTGTGGGCTTTAAGAGCGGTGCTTGGTACGTCGACAGCGGAGCATCTAATCATATGTGTAATAATAAAAGTTTAATGTGCAATTTTAGCGTTGGTGAACCTATTAGTGTCTGTGTGGCTAATGGACAGACTCTTCAAACAGAAGGAAGTGGAAATGTCCAGTTACATTTAAAAGACTGTGTAAGGACTATAGAAAATGTTGTATATATTCCTAGGCTTACAGCTAATCTATTATCGGTAAGCGTATTAGTTAATAGGGGGTATAAGGTTATTTTTGACAAAAATAAATGTAGTGTTAGGGATAAGGATACTATCCTAGCTACTGCTACTCTTTGTGATGGTTTATATCAGCTAGATACTGTGGATAAGCCGTTGCATCGCGAGAGGGCAGTCATGTCACCGCCTGAGCAGGGGCGTGAGTCTGTGCTGACCACGTCGCTTGAATCGCAAGAGCTTTGGCATAAGCGACTAGGCCATCTCAACGCGAGGAGTATGAGTTTACTCAAAGCAGGTATGGTGGACGGTGTCAATTATAACAGTGATCGTTCACAGTTTAGTCCTTGTGTTTCCTGCATCGAGGGTAAACAACCACGATTGCCATTCCCAAAGAAGGCTAGTAGGGCAAAAGCGATACTAGGGCTGGTACATACGGATGTATGTGGTCCTATGCCGTGTGCTTCTTTCAGCGGTTGTAAATACTTTCTTACTTTTATTGACGATTATAGTAGGAAGACGTTTGTGTATGTATTACAATCGAAAGATCAAGTCTTTGATCACTTCAAACAATTTAAAGCCATGGTAGAAAATCAAACTAACCGTAGGATTAAAATTGTCAGAAGCGATAATGGTGGGGAATATGTAAATAAAGCTATGCAAAATTACCTAAAAGAATGTGGAATAAAACACCAAACTACAGTTCCATATTGTCCACAGCAGAATGGTGTTGCCGAGCGGGCCAACATAACTATTGTGGAGAAGGTGAGATGCATGTTGCGAGATGCTCAGCTGGATCAAAAATACTGGGCAGAAGCAGTCAACACTGCTGTATATCTTAAAAATAGATCTCCAACCAAGGCGGCTATCGGTCTCGTTCCTGAAGAGAAATGGAGCAACAAACGGGTGAGCTTGAAACATTTACGTGTTTTCGGATGTACAGCACATGCTGTTGTACATAATAGAAAGAAGCTGGATTCAAAGACGAAACAGTATATCTTTACAGGGTATTGTGAGGAAACGAAAGGCTACAGACTAATAGACCCACGTAACCTGCACAAGTGTACCGTGGCCAGAGATGTTGTGTTTATGGAAAATTCTTTCTTAAAACAAGGGTCACATGATGATAATAGTAAGGGTCAGATGTGTGTTGATCCAAGTTACCCAGATAGTAGGAATGTTGTGTCTAGTGATCAGTTTATGGAAATTCCCATAAGTGTTCATCAGCCACAATCCTCGGTACTGCCTGAGACATCCACTGTGAGTCCAGAAATATCTGATGACCTAGCAATAGAAGAGACAAATATAAACACAGTGACTGACTCCGATAGCGAGGATACCCTACCCTACAAATACTCCTTCGGATCCAACTTATATTCCAGGAGACAGCACCCTAGAAGAAGCTTCTGCGGAGAGTGCGGAGGATTTTGAATCATCATCAGAAGCTGTACTGATGGTAAGGAAACTGTGCAGTGATGATGACGATCCTGATACTGTGCAAGAAGCACTGACCGGCTCAGATGCTGCAGAGTGGAAGCGTGCGATGTCAGATGAGTACAATTCTTTTGTTAAGAATAAATGTTTCACTCTTGTTGAAAGACCGAAAGACCGGAAACCTATAAAGTGTAAGTGGGTTTTTAAGCGAAAACGAGGTTTAGATGGAGAGCTTTTAAAATATAAGGCCCGACTGGTAGCTAAAGGCTATACACAGAAATATGGGGTGGATTACTCAGAAACTTTTTCACCAGTAGTCAGGCACTCAACTATTCGTACATTGCTGGCTGTAGCGGCGGAATACAATTTAGATATAGATCATTTAGACGTGAAAACTGCGTTCTTAAATGGTGATCTTAATGAAATTGTATTTATGGAGCAGCCAGAAGGCTATGTACAAAGAGGTAAAGAAAAAATGGTCTATAAATTAAATAAGGCTATATATGGATTAAAACAGGCTTCGAAGATGTGGTTTGATAAAATAAATAAGATTTTATTGCAGAAAATGAAGTTCAGCAAAACCTCATCTGAGCCATGTGTATTTTTTAGAAGGATACAAGATGACATTGTCATAATCGCTCTATATGTTGATGACATATTATTATTTTCAACAAAGAATTCGGCGATAAAAACGAGAATTAAGCGAGAATTGATGAAAGAATTCGAAATGAGAGATCTAGGTCCTGTTCATCAAATCCTAGGAATGAGAGTCTGCAAAGATGGTAACAAAATATCTTTAGATCAGTCAGGTTATATCCTCAAAGTTCTAGATAGGTTTCAGATGAAAGACTGCAAGCCTGCAATAACACCAATGGAGAAAGGTGTTAAATTGGTTGCATGTGAAGGCAAAGAAGGTAATGTTAATTACAGAAATTTAATTGGTTGCCTTATGTATGTTGCAGTATGCAGTAGACCGGACATTGCTCATGCAGTGAGTGTTCTTAGTCAGTTCAACGACTCACACTCTGAGGTTCATTGGAAAGCTGCTAAGCGGGTGCTGCGGTATTTGAAAGGAACGATGAACTATCGTTTACTGTTTCAAAAAGGAGGACTGGATATTACCGCGTACGTGGATGCAGATTGGGCAGCGAATGAACTTGATAGAAGATCTTACACAGGTTTTGTTTTTAAATTGGGGTGTTCGTTGATCTCGTGGGAGAGTCGTAAACAGCGAACAGTCGCACTGTCTAGCACAGAGGCGGAGTACATGGCTTTATCAGATGCGTGCAAAGAGGCTTTATTCATTTCTAGTTTTTTAAAAGAGCTACTAGGGAAACTATTCAATGTATTAATTTATAATGACAGTCAGTCAGCTCAGAAATTGACCTCGAATTGTATGTATCATAGTAGGACAAAGCACATTGATGTACGACACCATTTTATAAGAGATTGTGTATCCAATAACATTGTAAATGTTAAATATTTGAGTACAGAGTTAATGATAGCGGATATATTAACTAAACCGTTAACAAAAGTTGTACATGATAAATTTATTAAAGGGTTATGTTTATTTAATAAATTTTAGTTTTGTATAGTACATACTTTTGTCACTTTGCTAACTTAAATATTTGTTTTATACTTTGTTATATGTTTATGTATTTTTGTGTATGGTACATAGGAGTTATGTTTAAGGGTCAGTGTTGGAATGTATACAAAACTCCTTATTCTATTAGGAATAGACATACACAGTGACATGTATTGTCTCTACCCTTTTTGCCGTCATCCGCTACCGCGACAAGACCTGTATATTATTATCCTGAATAAATCCATCTTTCTTAACATCCACTGCCTATCTTTTTGCCCATAACCCATCAGGTTGACCCTTCGTTATTTATCTGCTCCAATAAGTAAGACGTATGAGGTTCCAAACATTTATTATCCTGTAAAACACTGAAGGCACTGGTCCTTTACATTTAGGACAAGTGATTCCACGATCACTAATTATATGTACATTGACTATATGTCTGTAAGCAGCACGACCGTTCTTTACTAGATTTATAACATGAATGTGTTAAATATATACAAGGAATATTTTCACTGTTGACACGATTAAACAATAACAACGAATGTGTCAAATACTATTCAGACAGCGCGTTCTAAACTGAGCCGTTCACTATTCAAAACACATAGAAAATACAACAAGTGGCAAAGAGGTTCTAGTCGCCACATCACCCCCCCACGCAGAGAGGAAACCCCCCCCCCCCCAAACATGGTGCAGGAGCCTGAAATTAAATTATAAATCAAGAATTTCTCTAAATCTAACTTTACGACCGGACCGAGTGACAATGGGGGCAGGAGGGGAAAAGGAAGCTGGCGGAGCAAGCTCAACGAACGGATGATCCGAATCGTTGCTCGACGGAACACTAGCTGGACCGTCCAACATTGATCCTCGCGAGGCTGGCAACTCGTGATGCCCTATCTCTAAATCAGCCTCAATAAAAGCAGGCTTAACGCGATCGATGCTAACTGTAACTTCACGCCCCTTAACATCTAAGGTTAAGGTTTTGTCCTTACGCCTAATTACCCTGTATGGACCGGAGTACGGTGGTTGAAGTGAACGCCTAACGGTATCGTCCCGTAGCCAGACGTGAGACGCTGATGCTAGTTCTTTGAAAACGAAAATTGCTGGTCGTGCATGATTCGAAGCTTCGACTGGACGCATTGCTTCCATTCGCTTCTTAAGATCTGATACAAAATCAATGATCGAATCAGGGCTACCCGAGGCATCAGCGGGTACAAGGAACTCTCCTGGCAAACGTAACGATTCGCCATACACGAGCTCGGCTGAAGAAGATTTGATATCCTCTTTAAAAGCCGATCTCATACCAAGGAGAACAAATGGCAGTGCCTTCGACCACGTTTCAGCATGGCACATTAATGCCGCCTTAAGCTGGCGGTGCAACCGCTCGACCATGCCGTTTGCGCATGGGTGGTAGCTGGTGGTACGAATCCTCTTGGTCGCGCAAACACACATAAGGCGCTGAAAGAGGCATGATTCGAATTGGCGTCCCTGATCCGATGTTAAAATACTGGGAACGCCGAAGCGAGACACCCAGCCGTTCACAAAGGTGTCTGCGACTTCTTCGGCAGTAATGGATGACATCGGCCAAGCTTCCGGCCACCGCGTGAACCTGTCAATCGCGGTGAGGCAGTAATTATGACCGTTAGAGTGAGGAAGCGGGCCGACGATGTCGATGTGGACATGTTTAAACCTGTCCGACGGACTACTGAAGTTACTCAGCGGAGACTTGACATGTCTTGTCACTTTGCAACGCTGGCAATCTAAACATGAACGAGTCCATCTGTTACAATCTGCGTTGATACCGGGCCAAACGTATCTCTCAGCCACCATGCGTGCAGAAGCCTGCGCACCAGGATGGCTAAGGTTATGGCACTTATTAAATACTGCTTTACGAAATGGTGGCGTTAGGTATGGACGAGCTTTACCAGTCGACATGTCGCAAGTGATGCTTACATTAGTGCCGGGAATTAATACATCCTCCAGCTTAAGCGAAGAACTCGCGCGAGCGTGTGCTAATTCTTCATCAGAACGCTGTGAAGTAGCAAGTGCGGCGTAGTCTGCTTCCAAGGAAATACCCTCGATACGAGACAATGTATCCGCTACAACGTTATCGACGCCCTTGATGTGGACAATGTCTGTGGTAAATTGGCTGATAAATGATAATTGATTCAGCTGTGCAGGCGGGAGCTTTTCTCTTCGCTGGGCGAACGCATAAATCAACGGCTTATGATCCGTAAAAATTGTTGCGTGCTGCGCTTCGAGAATATGCCTAAAATGCTGAACGCTCTCATAAACGCCGAGAAGCTCTCTGTAGTAAGCTGGCCATAATGTTTGTTTAGTGTTCAACTTTTTGCTGAAGTAAGCGATTGGCTGCCAATCATCTGCTTCGGTACGACGCTGTTGCAGGCAAGAGCCTACGTGAGTGCTCGATGCGTCAGTGAAAAGACCGAGTGAGGCGCTGCAGTCTGGATGCGCCAGGATCTTTGCAGATGTTAAACTTTTCTTGCACTCTTCGAAACACGCCAAAAGCTCAGGAGTCCAAACGAAAGGCTTGGCACCTTTACCCTGGATAGCAGCTACTGCGTCAATTAACGGTGCTTGAAATTTGGCGGCAGCTGGAATGAATCGCCGATAAAAATTGGCCATGCCAAGGAATCTACGCATTCCTTCAACAGTCTTGGGAGGAGGGAAATCCACTAAGGCTTGGATTCTGTCGACGGGGGGTCTAGCACCCGCCTCATCGATGTGATACCCCAAAAAGGTTACCTCTTTAGCCCCAAAAACGCTCTTAGCAGTATTGATAACGACTCCATACTCATGCAACCTTCTGAAAAGAATCTCCAGGTGCTGAGCATGCAGGGAGCTGGAATTTGAGTACACCAGGATATCGTCCACGTAGGCATAACAGAAATCAAGGCCACGCACGACTTCGTCGATAAAACGTTGAAATGTTTGACCTGCGTTTCTAAGTCCAAAACTCATGTATGGAAATTCGAACAACCCGAATGGTGTGATTATTGCGGTTTTGCAAATATCGGTAGGATTTACCGGAATTTGTTGGTATGCCTTCACTAAGTCAATTTTGCTATAAATGGTGCTTCCAGCAAGGTTCTGGCAAACGTCACCTATGTGTCGAACCGGATATCTGTCCGGAACAGTGCGTGCATTCAAGGTGCGATAATCGCCGCACGGTCGCCACGTTGAATCTTTCTTTTCCACCAGGTGTAAAGCTGAAGACCAAGGACTAGAAGATGGCCTGGCTGTCCCAGCCTTGACCATGTCCTCAAACTCTTTCTGTGCAGCGCGAAGCTTCAATGGAGCCAGACGACGTGGCCGCGATGATACCGGTGGGCCATCAGTTGTCTTAATATAATGTACCGTTGAATGTTTGGGCTCCTGAAGTACACCAGGGGGGCGCGTGATACTCGGAAATTTCTGAAGGATCGCCGAGAAAGGCGATTCGGGGATGGAAATAATTTTAATGCTGGACTGGCTAACGTCTTGGAGTTCCGCGAAAGATGACAAACCTGTCGTCCCGTCGCGAAGCTTCCCATGAGTGCAGTCAGGGAGTAGGTTATACTGCGACAAAAAGTCTGATCCTATTATTCCAGTTTCTACATCCGCAATTATAAAATTCCAAGATAAACTGCGCCTAAGACCTAAGTTTAAGCAAAGCGTGACTAAACCGTAAGTTTGAATTTTAGATCCGTTTGCTGCCACTAAATCGTACGGCTGCGGCTGGCTTTTCAGCTTGCTAACACTACTAACTGGTACGCAGCTTACGTCTGAACCAGTATCCACCAGAAATCTCCTGTTGGTATACCGGTCAGTTACGAAAAGACGGCGACTCGTGGCTGAGCGTTGGGCAGTCGCCAAAACCGGACGCTCTATATGTTTTCCGACGACTGGTTGCAGCCACCAGCCGCTGAAGGTGGAGGGCCAGACCATTTGCACGGTTGGACGCACTTCCTAGCTTTCGTTCCGAATCGGTCATGGTAATAGCATAGCTCGCTATTGCGCGAGCGTGATCGGTTCCTGAATCTACCTAAGCTACGTTCTCGCGAGCGGCCCCGTTGGTCAAAACCTCGGTTGGCTAAAGAAGCCACTACGCGAGTAAGTTCCTCTATTTTGTGGTTCAGCTCTGCAATCCGCGTGTCGTTGGTGGAGGTAGATGGTAGCGAGGTTGACGCACAAGCCATGTGTTGAGATGGCTGAGCATTGATTTCCATCAGCTGGTCAGCCAACTCGCTAAGTTCAGGCAAGTCCTGAAGACGCTGCGCCGTGAGCACGGTTTGAAGATATCTGGGTAGTCTGCTCATCCAGATGGTCTTCAAAACATCCTCGGGGAATGTAGTACCTGCTAGGGACCTAAGATACCGCAAGAAAGACGATGGCTTGCGGTCGCCGATCTGCTCCTTCTCTAGAAGACACCTAATTTTCTCCTCATGGGAGACCGAAAACCTGCGTATGATAGCGTCTCGCAAGGTGTTATAGGGATCCTTTGCTGGGGGAGACAGGATAATATCCTCAACCTCTCTCGTACAGTTCGTGTCTAAATGGGCCACTGCGTAATGGAACTTCGTTATTTGGTTCACCAACCCGTTAATGCTAAATTGCGCCTCCAGGCTCGCGAACCATAACGCTGGACGGTCTTTGCAGAAAGGCGGGGTGCGGATGGACACACGGTTAACGACTACCTTTTCGCCTGCTGCCTCTCCATAGTCACTTTCGCTCTCAGCCATGTGGATGGTGGTGCGTAAGGCGCGGAACCCTAAATTTAATCAAAGAATTTTCCCTACGTGGGTTGCTGCTGTAACGACCATGACCTTTACAAAATTTATTTAAATATTTTATTTGTTGTTTTAAAATAAAAACCTTCAAATGTTTCACTAAATGTCATTGCGAAACAAAAAAACGATCGCCGAAAATTCGCAGGCAGGAACCACGACGAGCACGGCGAACACGGCGAAAAACGAGCTGATTGCTCGTAGAATTCCACTATGTCGCTCCACGACGAATGTTTTCGTTATTTATTTTTCAATATTTAGACAAAATAAAATTCCGTTGTATGATGGCCGACGTAAATTCCGATAAATAAAACGAACACCGTTTCTTTTCTAATTTTTCATCTTTTATTGATAGGTACTGTGTTGGCTACCTTGTTATCCTTTTCTTGTCTAAGTGCTTAACGTCTTACGTGTAATCCTCTAGTTTCGGTGTCACCAAATGAGGGTCGGTTGACCCTTCGTTATTTATCTGCTCCAATAAGTAAGACGTATGAGGTTCCAAACATTTATTATCCTGTAAAACACTGAAGGCACTGGTCCTTTACATTTAGGACAAGTGATTCCACGATCACTAATTATATGTACATTGACTATATGTCTGTAAGCAGCACGACCGTTCTTTACTAGATTTATAACATGAATGTGTTAAATATATACAAGGAATATTTTCACTGTTGACACGATTAAACAATAACAACGAATGTGTCAAATACTATTCAGACAGCGCGTTCTAAACTGAGCCGTTCACTATTCAAAACACATAGAAAATACAACAAGTGGCAAAGAGGTTCTAGTCGCCACAAGTATTTATATGATATCTAGATTTAATGTCATATAAAGCACCGGTTCAAAAGATATTGGACATTAAACATGATAACCTTCTACTGGTTTTTTATACATTTTATCGTTTAGAGACAACATTGCTATTAGTATTTCACTAGGAACTTCATGATCATCATCACATAAGCTAAGCCAGATTAGTGTTGTTTTATATACTTATCTGTATGTTATCAGATAAACATGTCTGTTATGTGGAATTTATCTAGTCTGTCTCCATTGTATAGAGTCACATTCAATTCTGAGCCAAATAGATAAAATTATTAGGAACTCTTGAGGCAGAGTTGTAACCACATGCCTTTGTATACGATGAACGCGTAACCCGCAGTTCAGGCAACGCAACATTTTGTACCTATCACAAAGAAAACAAGAAAAGTCCAAATCACAGTCAAGTCACAAAAACAGCGGCAGATGTCAAACAGGCAGAGTGAAAGCATGAGTGACAGTCATTTTAGTTTTTTAGAATGTTTTTAACTTGGAGCTAAGTCTTTTGAGCCATTACTTCATTAGGTTTTTGTTTGAATTATATTTGTTTATTCGAAGCCTAGATATACTTATACACTACCACAAAGTACTTTTTTACTTTTGAGTGTCTGGAGACATCATTTAGATCTTTATTCAACTCGTTGATGATTCAAAGGTAAAATAATAATCGATATTGGAATCGATTACGTAGATCAATTGATCTACAAAAAAACTATTCCTTTTTCGAAGATTTTATTTATCATGCCAATTATTTAGCCCCGAACTAAACAAAGATTTTACCTAAGATTTTATAATTTAAGAGGCTGTCAATGAGGGATAGATTAACAAACAAATAGTCCCATAAATGGCGTTGGTAAAAAACTAGTCTGTCTCTGGCTTTTGATAACAAAAACTAATGCTTAACTGGGCCATGTTTTTTTTCATCTGATGACGTTTATTATAAAATCATATTTTTATTTGGTATTGTTGTAAAGCAGTATATTATTATTCGATTATTTAGTAATCACTTTTATTATAATATCAATCATGTTGAGTTTTACATGGGCCAAAGGACGTGATTCCAGACCGTAATAAATAAAGCATGAATTAATGATTGAACGATGATACGTACTGCAATGTCAACAGAACGTCTTAATTTTTATTATTTTTTATCCAGTGCTTCATATGATTTAAAATTAACAACATAATTCTAGTTTTTATTTATTAGAGCAATCTTGTAATATACTTTATCTGGGCATTTCTGGGGCACAAATGGGCATGGTCCTTTATGTTGGTAAAAAAGTGGTAAGTATACTTTAACTGTGGTGTTTTTTTTTATATTTTATTATTTTATTTTAACAACAATAATACAACAAACTAGGCGGCCAAAGGAATAGTAGTCGGACCAGTGCCCCGCGTGCAGCACCCCTCAACCATATTAGAGGGAAGGGGGTGACCCGCCAAAAAGGCCACTTTCGGTGAATCATAATATAATTACTTACAGGTAAGTTTCGGTTTAATTTTTAACCGGCTTCAAAAAGAATCAGAATCAGAATCAGAAATAATTTATTCGCAGAAGAATACAGGTTCATGAGATATACAATATAAATAAGAGCTATACCGTATTCTACCTAGTAAGGCATGCAAACATGTTCAGGTTATTTTTAATTTGTTAATTTAATATTACATTGTTACATATCATGTCAAATTTAATTCAGAATTATTAATTATTAATATATTATAAAAGTTTATTCACATTTCAATTGTATCATTTAAATATTCACCTACTGTATAATACGCCTTAGTCAGTAGTAGGTCTCTAACCTTTTTCCTAAAAAGATCTATGTTCTCGATCTCAAGAATACTGTTGGGCAGTTTGTTATAGAGTCTAGGGCCCATACAAAAAACGCTTTTGGTGTACATTGCAGTCTTATGTGAAGGTACCCCTATTTTATGTTTGTACCTTATACTACGGTAGCCAGAAAAATCATGTATATTACCTTTAATGAAACAAATTATTTCAAATATATACAAACATGGAAACGTTAAAAATTTTAAATTAACAAAATATGGTTTACAGGTGTCCGTTTGTTTTAATTTGCATACAGCCCTTAGACATCTTTTTTGTGCTTTGAAAGGCCTTTCTCTCTCGGTAGAGTTTCCCCAAAATATAACACCGTACCTCAATACTGACGTGACATAGGCATAATACGCAGTTAGTAGAGAATCCTGATTGACTATTTTAGACATCATGTACAATGCATATGAAAAGCTATCGAGTTTATTGCAAATGTCATCAATGTGCAGTTTCCAAGTTAATTGAGAGTCAATGTGGAGTCCTAGAAAAGTGGTATCGTTAGTATTGTTAAGTCCCTTATCCAAATATTCTATGTCAAATTGTGGTGATTGATATGAATTATTTTTAAATGTCATAATTTTTTCGAAGAAGGTTCTCTATTCGACGCGTATGTATGTAATATTAATAAAAATACATAATATTAATATATATTAGTCTATGTGGGCATCTAAACAAATTTACCAATTTTATTATTTTATTTATATGTATGTATGTATGTAGGTTTGTCCGCGGATTTCTCAGAAACTACAGGTCCGATTTCGAAAATTCTTGATGCAATAGTTAGAATATTTTTCAACTTAGGGTAGAATACAAGTTTCATCAAAATCGGTCTAGTAGTTTAAAAGATATAATTTTTTTTATGTTTTCAGTTACTGTAACGTAGACGTTCGAGTTGCGTAATAGTGCTGATACCTATTTTGCTAAAATGTAAGTCACTAAAAAGTGTTAAATAACTATTTAAAAAAAAATAAAAACCGACTTCAAAGTAAATAATCTAAAAAGCATAAAATAACGAAAATATATTGAAGTCGGTGTCAGCTCGTGCTAGTCTTAGTTAACATGATGTGCTAGCCCGACTTCAATATATTTTCGTTATTTTATGTTTTTTAGATTATTTACTTTGAAGTCGGTTTTTATTTTTTTTAAATAGTTTATTCTTCGTACGGCAGCATTAACGCCGAATATGAGTCTACTAATTAGTGCTAATTAATGAATGAATCAGCGCTACGCGTTTAATATTCTTTTTAATTATTTTTTTTTGCTTTTAACCGAAGATGGCCGTAACTGCTCCACAGGAGAAGAGGGCGAATGCTTATAGCAACCCAGCCTTCCCACGGTACAGGGTCTAAACCGCGACGTTGCCTCCCTCTAAAGCCGCTTCTTCATAGTTGTTACACTCCTAACTTGTCGACGGTCGGTGGTCGAAGCGTGATCGCGGTGCGCACTTCGCGTGTTAACATGGTGCAAATCGGAATCATCGGTCGTTGAGTGGATCGTGCAGATTAGTTGTCGTGTGAGTGTTGGTGATCCGCTTGACAATTCGGCGCCAATAATCCCTCACTGCCGCCTTTCTAAGAAGAAGAATAAGAAGAAGGCAGTCGCATAAGTACACTCCTACGTACTCTAATGAACAAATGCCCCTACTACTTAGGATATAGTCGAATAAGGTCATAGTAGAATAACGCCAAGGTGCAAAATGGTCCAAAATAGCTTTTTCGTCTTACTGCCGACCCTACAAACGTCAATTACAGTTAATTGTCATTAAGTCATTTTTTGAAATTGCTTTATTTCGACACCCGAAGCCAATTAATCCTTAATTACGTTCAGAGTAAGTTGATCGATCAATAATCTCGTAATAATTAGTCAAAAATAAACTTAAGAGGCTCTGAAAGTCAAAATAAAGAGATTACAAAAAATCACTCAATTGGAATTAAAGTTAAGTGTCATTTGTGAGTGCGGCTATTAATCCACAAATGTCTGTATCGAATATTGACAAGGTATAAAAACGTCCAGATCTACTATGCGTTTCAACTAAGAATGTGGCCGCCATGATGATCTCGACTGCGGAACTTCACTCATTTTTTATGATTTTTGTACCGGCAGCAGAGTAAACACAAAATGCAAAATTCGCCCCGGTTTTGATTATTTATTGTAATGTCTTGTTTTGCTGTCTATTTTTGTTGAAACATAATTTTTAGTAATTATATATTTGAAATGGCAAGATGGCGACCACCTTCTTAGTTGAAACGCATAGTAAATTTGACAACGTATAAAAATGACCAGTTATAAATTAGTCCATTAATAAAAATAGTCTGTCGTTTGTCATAGAACCTCTCTTTTAGTGGCCACAACATAAGGGTAGAACGGCTGACCACAGTTAATTAGTGCAAGGTTTTTCCCACCTGACCCGACAATGGCTGCCCTATGTAACCATACATAACGTCATTAACACAGATTTTTACATATTTAAGCCTATTATGGGATAATAATGACGTACATAATAGACCTAATGGCTCTCGGAATCTGCGAGTTGAAGTGGCAATGGGCAGGCCACATCGCTCGAAGAACCGATAACCGCTGGGGAAGAAAGGTTCTCGAGTGGCGACCACGAACCTTATGTATCATGTACCCAGGTCGTGAAGTCCAAACATTTGGGTTTTATACTTTATACATTTTCTTCGAAATCATATCAGCGATTAGCAATAAAATATTTAAAAAAAAAAATTGAACCGACTTCAATATCACTGAAAAGTATAAAATAATTTAATATTATAGAAGTTGGTTTTAGCGTACCTGATGTGTATAATTGGCACCAACTTCAATAATATTAAATTATTTTATACTTTTCAGTGATATTGAAGTCGGTTCAATTTTTTTTAAAAATATTTTATTTTATACTTTTTAGTGATATTTTCATACATAAAGATTGAACCATCGAAGACGGTAAAATGATCTAGATAGGTTATGACATCATTATGATTTCACATTATCGTCTACATACTTTTACATAATTCATGTTTCTTCAGAAACTCCGAAACAATTTATCCGATCGTAATGAAATTTGCATAGAATCATCATAGTAGTTTACTCTCTCGAATAAAAAAAGAATCATCGAAATCGGTTCATATTTGTCAGAGAAATGTAAAGGAGAACATCAGTTTTATGGTTTTTACCAGATAAATTCCTCCATATCATTCATGGTCCTCCAGGAAGTTCTTATCCGGTTGTGATAAAATTCATACAGGTTCATAACAGTTGTTTCTTCTTTCGAATAAAAAAAGAATTATTGAAATTGGTAAATATTTGCTATAGTTATGACCATTTTTGTCCTTAAAAAGCGACATTACGTCATCTATATAGGCTTTCCTGCAGCTTTCCTGCGAAGTCAACATTCTTGTTTTTTCAGGAACTACTTATTACTAAGCAATAATTTTTTATGGGACCCAATTAACGGCTTAAAGAATGGATGGCAGAAAGATTTTTTCAAATCGGTTCATAATTGCCAGAGTTATGAGCGAACATACATAGAAAAAAAAATTCATATTCATATTCATATGTATTTATTGCATTCCACAATGTTTGTAATTAGGTGGTAATATATATAAAGGAGTCATTGTGGACCCTGCTGGGCACAACAAAATATACCTGGATTAGGAGGGAGGAGGATAATAATTATCAAAACAATAATTTATATTATTATTATTACTTTGAACTGAATAGATTTCAATTATAATATAGATTTTTGTATTATTTTTGTTGAATTATTATTTGTGTATAAATATATATATACAGACGAATTGAGAACCTTCTCCTTTTTTGAAGTCGGTTAAAAATAATGAGACCTCTACTCAACTCCATTTAAGAGAACTGCGTGGCCGCGCGGTTCTCCATTGCTCAATAGCGCGGCCATAACATTTGGGTAGTTCTTCGAAATTTCATTCTTCGTCTGATTCATATGGCCAACATTTAATTTCGTCGTTCATTGTGGCGTTCAAAGGGGAGGCCTATGTTCAGCAGTGGACGGCTTCCGGCTAATAATTATTACTATTATTGTTAATCAATGGAAGCCAACTGCACCAATAATAGCTGGCAACTATATATATACTTACTCATTATTATATTTTTTTTTATACCACCAAAATGGCAAACAAGCGTGCGGCCCGCCTGATGGTAAGCAGTCACCGCAGCCTATGGACGCTAGCAACACCAAAAGGATCACTAGCGCGTTGCCGTCCCCGCAAAAACATGTTAACTCCCTTTTTAAAAAAACCCCATGCTGTAATTAGGTAACAATCGGTAGAAAACACACAGGGAAGCAAAATCTCTTCTCATCCGTAGTGATTCTAGACTGTTTGAGAGTTCAGGATCGTCGACAATCCTGATGGCTCGTCTCTGCACCGAGTCAAGTGGTCCAAGTTGGTCATATATATTATTTTATTTCTGCTTTGCATTACAAATTGCGATCATGATTAGCACCTAAAAATTTGCATGCAGATAATCTACGCTGAATCCGATATAGAAATCCGTTATAATAACTGCTTTAACCATATTAGCTGCACAATGAACTAACTGCACGACGCAATCGCATAACAATTCTGAACCTAACTCTACTAATACGTGATTTAAATGCAACTGAATGCTAAATTAAATATAGCATGTGACCCATGGACCATGTATATATCAGCAGTCGAAGAACGTCCACTGCTGAACAAGGCCTCCCCCTGAGAAGGGAGGGGTTATCATAATTCCGACGCGTGGCAGACGGCTTGGGGATCGCAGATTAGATGGTAGGTAATCCAATAGAAAGACGCTGCTGCCCGTCTTCTTGTTTTTCCTTACTCGCCTCTTACGGACACCCAACGGGAGGAGATGGGAGGGTGCTATTCTTACCCGGACACCCCCCGGGAAAACATATACAGGGTTACAGGAAAAGTCGTGCTAGATCCGTTGAGGGCGTGGAGTACCCATCATTTCTGACTTATTTCACTATGAAACACCCCACCCTAAACTTAACCAAAATAAAAAAAAAGTAAAAAAAAGAATAAACTTAAACTTAACTTAAACAAAATAAAATTTAATAGCCTAAAAATCGGCAATTTTTAACCGACTTCAAAAAAAGGAGGAGGTTCTCAATTCGTCTGTATATATATTTTTTTTTTTTCTATGTATGTTCGCGCATAACTCTGGCAATTATGAACCGATCTGAAAAAATCTTTCTTCCATCCATTCTTTAATCCGTTAATTGGGTCCCATAAAAAAATTATTGCTTAGTAATAAGTAGTTCCTGAAAAAACAAGAATGGTGACTGCGCACTGAGACTTGCAAGAAAGCCTATATAGATGACGTTTTAGTCGCTCGGACTCGCTCGGTCGGACAAAAATAGTCATAACTCTGGCAAATATTTACCAATTTCAATGATTCTTTTTTTATTCGAAAGAAGAAACCACTGTATTGAATCTGTATGAATTTTATTACAACCGGATAAGAACTTCTTGGAGGACCATGAAGGATGTGGAGGAATTTATCTGGTAAAAACCATAAAACTGATGTTCTCCATTACATTGCTCTGACAATTATGAACCGATTTCGATGATTCTTTTTTTATTCGAGAGAGTAAACTACTATGATGTTTTCATGCAAATTTCATTACGACCGGATATTTTTTTCTGAAGAAACATGAATTATGTAAAACTATGTAGACGATAATGTGATCATAACCTACCTAGATAATTTTACGGTTTTCGATGGTTCAATCTTTATATATGAAAATATCACTAAAAAGTTTAAAATAAAATCTTTTTAAAAAAAAATTGAACCGACTTCAATATCACTGAAAAGTATAAAATAATTTAAATATTATTGAAGTTGGTGCCAAATATACACAGCAGGTACGCTAACACCAACTTCAATAATATTTAAATTATTTTATACTTTTCAGTGATATTGAAGTCGGTTCAATTTTTTTTTAAAAAGATTTTATTAATAAAAAATTTAAAGTCGAAAATCTCGAAAAGGGTTAAGTTTAGGGTGGGGTGTTTCATAGCGAAATAAGTCAGAAATGATGGGTACTCCACGCCCTTAACGGATCTAGCACGACTTTTCCTGTAACCCTATATACATGTAACATGTCCTTCTTTTATTTATTCTGTTTTGATTCGTTTTTTTTAACGTTTTTAAAATTCCTCTACGAACACATTGACACTGACAAAATTATGTTTATGTGCGAGTACATACTATGTCGAAAAGAAAAAATACATGCAATAGATTAAAAAATGTTTCTTACCCACTAAAACCCCCGCGGCTGTCTCATCGCTATATGAGAGGGCCCCCGGGCTCTCCGGTAGGATCTGTACCAGGAGCCCCTCAGTGCCTTGGCTTTGAGCCCGCCGCAGGGGGGGGCACGGGGGCTACTCCGGGAACCGTTCACGGTGCTCACGGGGACGAGGGTCGCAACCCTGCTCGGAGTTGCCACCGTACGCAATGGACGTCCAGGGCCCACACCCCGAAGGTCCAGCGACTCCGAAAGGACAGAAGACACCTAATAATAAAGGTTGTCTTTGTATACAATAAATTAAAAAAAACAACTTAGTTCCATTGTTACATTTAACTTTTTTTATACAACCGGAGTGGAAGGAAGCGTGCGGCCCGCCTGATGGTAATCAGTCACCGCAGCCTATAGACGCTAGCAACACGAGAAGAATCATAGCGCGTTGCCTAACCTTAAGACATTAGATATTAACTCCATGTGTCCGGTCATTTCACCAGCTACAGTGCCCTTTACACAGGAACACAGCAATGCTTACACACTGCTGCTTGGCGGCAGAATGTCTGACATTACGGTGGTACTTGGTACCAATGGTTCCTTACACAAAGTGCTTAACTTTACTGTTTTTATTTTTTGTGTTTTATAATGGTGGAACTATTAAGTATTTGCTGTGCCTAACCAGATGCACTCCCAGGCACACCTACCTCTTGTCATTGGCGTAGCCACAGATATATATTTACATAGATAACGCAAATGCATATACTTCGCGTGTCCGAACCCCGATGAAACGTCGGAGTTGGTCGCCGCTAACTTACAATCCGCGCGCGTCTGTTGCAGCCTTGCAGCCGGTCGGTCGCAAAAACTAAAAAAAATCAGCGGTGCATCGGCGGCATTGGTGTCTGAATCGGTTTGGACTCCCCGTTACTAAATTTCAGCCACGATGTCACAGAAAGTGTTAAAAAGTTGGCACGCTTTGTTTCAATACAAATCGTGATACTGTAAATCTATATCTGTGGGCGAAGCTCTAGAGAGTTCAAAACTTAGCAAACAAGCATTTAGCCAGATATAATGCCCTTCACACCGAAGTACATCGAAATTTGGTACATTTGTTTAATTAAATCTTACGCATTTTCGATAATATTTTATGTATATTGAAGTCCTTATCAAAGCCGCAACGCAAATTTGGTCTAAATGTTCAGATAGACATACATATTTCCTGTAAATAAGGATAAATACTAAAAATTACCTAAAATATAAAAATAAATGGTTACATTGTTATGTTTAATTAGCATAAACAATAATATTTAGCAACTGTGACCAGCCCCTGTACCATCTACCTCTAATAACAACATTATTTTCACCTTACTTTCTCAATAGAAAGTGACAGAGCCATGGACTACGTATATTGACGTCTCTACCTCATGTCATGTAAGATGATAATAATACTGCTAATAGAGGTGGTGGTAGGGCAGCAGCAGATCTCCGAGCAGTGAGGATTTTTATATAAAACTAGCTGTACCCTGCGCACGTTGCTACGCTATTTGAATGTCCACAACCGAGACCGTTTTTTCACCTGCCCTTCGAAGCACGGAGATTATCAGTTTAAAAGCCCCTTAACAATCACCCATCTATTTATTCTCCATAGTCTGGTTTCCATAGTACAGGCTCTGCCTAGTTTGGGATCAGATGACCGTGTGTGAATTGTCCCAGGATATTATTATTATTATTCCATTTATTTATTTTTTTAAAACTATTCTTTACATTTTTAAATCTATACTTATAATAAAACTGTAATAGGTCCAATTCTGTACATTGAAGATATTTTGAAAATTATATTTGGAGGGCATTCTATAACCGATACTGAGGCCGAAAATGTATTTTTTTTAATTTTTGTCTGTCTGTCTGTCTGTCTGTCTGTCTGTCTGTCTGTCTGTCTGTATCACGGCTGAGCATCACGCCGAAACTACTGAATGGATTCAAATGAAACTTGGCATGATTTGAGATCTTACTACGAGGTAGGACATAGGATACTTTTTATCCCGTAATCTAGCACGGTTCTTTTGGGAGAGGGGATTAAAGTCAAAACGGGTACTTGGTTATACGCTTGGTCCGATTTTATCAATTTTTCTTTATAATATAATAAACTAGCTGACCCACGCAGCTCCGCCTGCGCTATTTTTACGTTAACTAAACTTTTAATAACAGACATTAGCATCGAATACATAACCTCCTTTTTTATAGTCGGTTAAAAACTGGGACCTACTTTTTACTTGCTCTCCGAAGCACGGACCCGTTTAGTTCAAATGGCGTTAAACGGTCACCCATCTATTTAATGACCTTACCTAACGTTGCTTAACCCGATCGATTACAAAACCTTGGTAACAACTCTCTATGAGTGTTCCCTTACTAATATTTATTATATTATAAAGAAAAATTGATAAAATCTGACCAAGCGTATAACCAAGTACCCATTTTGACTTTAATCCCCTCTCCCTAAAGAACCGTGCTAGATTACGGGATAAAAAGTATCCTATGTCCTACCTCGTAGTAAGATCTCAAATCATGCCAAGTTTCATTTGAATCCATTCAGTAGTTTCGGCGTGATGCTCAGCCGTGATACAGACAGACAGACAAAAATTAAAAAAAATACATTTTCGGCCTCAGTATCGGTTATAGAATGCCCTCCAAAAATAATTTTCAAAATATCTTCAATGTACAGAATTGGACCTGTTACAGTTTTATTATAAGTATAGATATTAGTAAGGGACACTCATAGACAGTTGTTAACAATTTTTGGAAATCTATCAGGTTAAGCAACGTTAGCTAAGGTCATTAAATAGATGGGTGACCGTTTAACGCCATTTGAACTAAACGTTTCCGTGCTTTGGAGGGCAAGTACAAAGTGGGTCCAAGTTTTTAACCGACTTTAAAAAAGGAGGTTTTGTATTCTATGCGAATGTATATTCATGAAAGTTTAGTAAACGTAATCACAGCGCGGGCGGAGCTGCGTGGGTCAGCTAGTATAAATATAAAACACAATACATTTAAAAATATAAAAAACACCTTCCAACCGGCTGCGGGAACAGGGTCCTAGCAGACGGTGGTTAAGGCTCCAGAGAGAGGAACCTCCTCACAATGCGTGCCGTCTCCAAGAGCACTGCCTTCTGTATCTGGCCCTTGATCCAGCCGTCTAACGAGAGCCTCTTGAGGTGTTTATCGAGGCTCTTGGCCATTAGGCCATGGGCAGAAACGACTATAGGTACAATGATTGCCTTATCAATGTCCCACATGTCGACAACCTCGTGCGCGAGATCCAGATATTTGCATTCTTTATCTTTCTCCGCCTTCACGAGGTTCTCATCATGGGGGACAGTGACGTCTACAATCATTGCACGACGCTCGGTACGATCTATCAGCACAATATCAGGCCTATTGGCGACAATAGTCCTGTCTGTGATGATAGATCGGTCCCAGTATAAGGTGATATTATTATTATTACCTCACCTGACGTTGCTTAACCTGTACGTTTCGAATAGTGATTAAAGCCTATCTATGAGAGTTTCCTTCTTTCAAGTATTTCCAGCAAGTTTAAATTTTTGACATATCGACAGCAGCGCCACCTACCGGGTCCAATTATATTTACAAACCATCCAGGAACCCATTGGAATGTACACACAAAATTTCATGTAAATCGGTCCAGCCACTTACGATCCTATAAAGGACTCACAGAAAAACATTCATTTTTTAATATGTACTATATAGATAAAATAGTTTATTTCAAATAGGCTTAGCTTAGCTCCCACCGGAAAAGTGCGACGCGATAACTGAGAAGATTCGGAAGAAACTAAGCGAGCTTGTAATTTTTTCCTTTTTTTAAACGTCAAATCTTTTTTTTTATTACTATCATCAGCGGCAGTAAATTATGTCGTTCGAAAGATGAAAGAACAGGGTTCCGTCCCCGTGAGCACCGTGACTAATTCCCAGGGGGCTATAATGCACCCCCGGCGGCGGGCTCAAAGGCAAGTCACTGAGGGGTGCAGATGCCAGTTCCCACCAGAGAGCCTTGGGGTCCCCTTTGGGTAGTGGGTAAGAATCCTACATACACCGGTCGAGCCCCACAGCTCCCGGGGACCTTTTGAAGGTTTCCCCCGCGAAAAAAAGAAACGGACCGACGATTTACATGCCCATTCGGAGCATGGATCATCTTATTTTTTCAGACATCCAAGTGTTCAGGGTTCGGGCTGTATTGTCCTGGTAACGAACAAGTACCTACATAATTATAATGTAGTTGCTCCCTGCAGGTTCGGACCCGCGACCTCTGGATTGTAGAGCTAGCTTTCCTATCGAAATACAATAGTTAAATGTAATGACTTGTCATACCTATCATATTATTACAACAAAATAGATGCGCCCGCTTATACTATCCCTTTGGCTTTTTAGTTTGTTGTATTTTCGTCGTATTATTATTTTATTTGATCTTTTGAACGGCAGGACACATTGTCGCTGGTGCTGATCTAATTGTAACAAGACAAACACTGAGTTTCTTGCCGGATCTTCTCAGTTGAGGCCCCGTTGTGATCCGGTGGTAGCTTTTAAAAAAAATTACCGTTCAAAAGTGCTAGCTTTTTAAGTTAAGTCTATTTGAACTAAATGCGCGCGCTTTCAATAGCATGGCGTTCATTGCTATGCACTTAGAATAATAACGCCTATGCATATGACAGTACCGTTGATACCAATTACTCGGGCCGTGCCAATATCCCTCGTTCTGTTGTGGAGGAAAGCCGTGGACGCCTTGTGTCTGAAATCGAGAGTACTCTCGACAAGATCTCTGATTGGGGACGACTTAATTTAGTCCAGTTTAACCCCACTAAGACACAAGTCTGTGCGTTCACCACTAAGAAAACCCCGTACGCTGTAATACCTCAATTCCAGAACGCAGCCCTTAGCATGTCAAAGTGTATCGGGATCTTAGGTGTCAATATATCCTTTGATGTGCAGTTCCGAGAGCACCTTGAGGACAAGGTCAAGCTGGCGTCTAGAAAGCTAGGTGTGCTTAATAGGGCGAAGTACTTCACCTCGCGCAATAGGTTGTTACTTTATAAGTCGCACGTTCGGCCGCATATGGAGTACTGCTGTCACCTATGGGCGGGAGCGCCTGAATACTAACTTGAACCACTCGACTCGGTGCAGAGACGAGCCATCAGGTTTGTCGACGATCCTGAACTCTCAAACGGTCTAGAATCACTACGGGTGAGAAGAGATTTTGCTTCCCTGTGTGTTTTCTACCGATTGTATAACGGACAGTGCTCTGAAGAATTGTTTGACATGATGCCCACGGCCACTTTTTACCATCGCACCTCTCGCCATCGGCAGGGAGTTCATCCTCACATCATAAAAACAATGTCATCCCGCACTTTGCGGTTTCAAAGAAGTTTTCTTCCCCGCACTTTGAAGTTGTGGAATGAATTGCCTGCCGAGGTTTTCCCAAATAATTACAGTATGGGGTTTTTTAAAAAGGGAGTTAACAAATTTTTACGGGGTCGGCAACGCGCTAGTGATCCTACTTGTGTTGCTAGCGTCCATAGGCTGCGGTGACCGCTTACCATGCTTGTTTGCCACATTGGTGGTATAAAAAAAAAGCTATGTAATCATCATCAGCCGGAAGACGTCCACTGCTGAACAAAGGCCTCCCCCTTAGACCGCCACAATGAACGACAATTTGCTATTTGCATCCACCGGTTTCCTGCGACGCGAACAATGTCGTCGGTCCACCTAGTGGGAGGCCTGCCTACGCTGCGTCTTCCGGTTCGTGGTCGCCACTCGAGAACCTTTCTTCCCCAACGGTTATCGGTTCTTCGAGCGATGTGGCCGGCCCATTGCCACTTCAACTTGCATATTCTACGAGCTATGTCGGTGACCTTGGTTCTTCGGCGAATCTCCTCATTCCGGATTCTGTCGCGCAAAGAAACTCCGAGCATAGCTCTCTCCATAGCTCGTTGTGTGACTCTGAGCTTCTCCAAAAGGCCAGCTGTTAGAGACCACGTCTCAGTACCATATGTCATCACTGGCAACACACACTGGTTAAAAACCTTTGTCTTCAGGCACTGCGGAATTTCTGATGAGAAGATGTCACGTAGTTTCCCGAACGCTGCCCATCCGAGTTGGATTCTTCGGGCGACCTCTTTGTCGAAGTTGGACCGACCTAACTGGATAGTTTGTCCTAGGTATACGTAGTGGTCAACAACTTCGAGTGTAAGGTTCCCAACAACTACCGGTACGGGTGCAACATGGACATTAGACATGATCTTCGTCTTGTCCATGTTCATTTTAAGACCCACCTGTTGGGAAACGCTACTGAGGTCGCTGAGCATCGTATTGAGGTCCTCCAGCGACTCTGCCATAATGACTATATCATCGGCAAAACGAAGGTGAGTGATGTATTCGCCATTGATGTTGATGCCGAATCCGTACCAGTCCAAGAGCTTGAAAACGTCCTCCAATGCATTTGAGAACAGTTTCGGAGAAATAACGTCTCCCTGTCTCACACTTCGCTGCAATGGGATTGGTTTCGTGCTCTCGTCCTGTAGTCGGATCGACATGGTGGCGTTGCTGTACAAACACTTCAACACTTCGATGTTACCTATAGTCAATGTGACACCGCTGGAGGGACTGCAATACCGCCCAGGTCTCGATTGAATCAAAGGCTTTCTCGTAGTCCACAAACGCTAGACATAATGGCCGATTATACTCCTCGGTCTTCTGTATAATCTGGCGGAGCGTATGTATGTGGTCTACGGTGCTAAAGCCTTTTCGGAACCCGGCTTGTTCGGGAGGCTGGAAGTCATCAAACCTGCGTTCGAGACGGTTCGTAATGACTCTCGAAAACAGCTTGTATACATGGCTCAGGAGTGAGATGGGTCTTTTTTGAAGAAAAGAACCACCACACCACCACGGGTATGGGGGTATGTATGGGGTTTTTTAAAAAGGGAGTTAACAAATTTTTACGGGGTCGGCAACGCGCTAGTGATCCTACTTGTGTTGCTAGCGTCCATAGGCTGCGGTGACCGCTTACCATGCTTGTTTGCCACATTGGTGGTATAAAAAAAAAGCTATGTAATATCAATCACAAAATATATAACTATATATATAATTGTGTTAATGCCAATTATAATATAACAATAATAAACAGATGTAGTTGCACTTTATCAAACTAATGGCAATAAAATTGTGGTTTTCCTGTACGGACTTAATATAAATTGGTTGCCTTAACTTTGAATAACGACAATATACAGGAAGCAACAACAGGTACGCATCCCGAGATCATAAGCAGCTGTTTAATACTCACCTAAACGTATCAATTATTCTTAAGTCTTGAAATAACAGCATGTATCAGCCACAAGTTTAGTGTACCTACTTAAAGTTCCATACTATACAGGTGAGTGCTACCGCAGATTCAGATACAATGACAAAAATTAGCATATTATGAAAACATTGCAGGGTTCCGGTGTGAAGTGCACTGGCTGGTGATGAAATTACCGGACACAGGAAACTTCATAACTAAGGAATAGCGTTTGGAGACGCGTATCGCTTATCATCAGGGGAATACCTCGATAGTCTTATCATCAGAAACAAAATACGACCAAACCAAATTAGACGTTTTTTTTATTACAGGCTCTAAAATGGAGATGAAGTTTTCGCTGACCCTGACCCTATTCTTCACCACGGCGCTGGCTGAATTCAGTACTGACTGCCCACAGGAGTGCAGATGCTTTTGGGAGTTAGGTAAAAAGGCTGCCGACTGCTCAAAGTCCCACTTACAGGATATACCTAGAACTTTAAGTTCTGATATACAGATACTTAACATGAGTGAGAATAATCTTAATGAGATAACAAAGCAAAAATTTATAAACGCAGGTATTATGAATCTGGTGAGACTTTTCATGAGTTCTTGCAATTTGACGAACGTTCATAAGAATGGGCTAAGTGGACTTTCTATCCTAAAGGGGCTTGATTTATCCAATAATAAGCTTAAGTCCTTACTGGATTTCTCTAAATAACAATGAGCTGGAGAAATTAGAAGGCGGACTTTTCAACGACTTACCGGTCCTACACCAAGTAGATCTAAGCAACAACAAAATTTTCCAACTGGAAACAAAAACATTTCTGAATGTTCCCCATCTCGAGACAATAATGCTGAACGCGAATAAACTAGAGAATATTCAAGTTGATGCACTAAGTGGTTTGACTTCACTTTCAACATTAGACCTCCAAAAAAACCCATGGCGTTGTGATTGCCATCTAAATCCGTTTAAAGAATGGCTTCGTGGGAAAAACTTCGATTTGTCAATATTGGAATGTGCAGAACCAATTGAGTTGCGTGGCAAATTGTGGACAGAGATTGATTCCAGAGACGTCAACTGCAGTATCGTAGATCTTTCGACAATTACAAACTTACCTATTTCGAACTTAACTATTTCGAATTTACCTATTTCGAACTCTAACATGAATATGTCATGTCAGATCAACGGCAATCCTCTGCCAGAAGTGGATTGGGTACTGAACCCACATGTTATTGAAGGCACTTATCAATACAAAGGCGATTTTAAATACAACATCACACATAATAACAAAGGGGACACGAAATTGGTGAAGGTAACCTTTATCATTGATGTAGACAGTATTTAAGGATCCGTGCAAAATATTTTTTACTATACCTTCAAGGTGCTCTTTTTACACACACAGTAAGTCCTAACAATTAAGATAATACATAGATAGACGTTTCTGGGTACACCAGTAAGCCCCGTCTCTTTAAAATTGTATAGTAATAGTGCGGATGCTTCAACTCTATATTTAAAAAACAAGAAAATATAGTTATTAACTCAGAGTACGACAGTTTGTCTTGATATTGTGATGTATAGTGATATTGTTAGAATTAAATAAAGATTTGTGCAATCATATTGTAAATTATTTTATTGCTGCTCATAATCTTAGGTGTTTCTAGTAAATCTTAGGATTTAATGACATAAGTTGGTACATGTATGTATTTAAATTATGGGATCATTAATTTTTATTTTCATTTAGCTCAGGGTTTTGCACGCTATTAATACAGGTTTGCATGAGGACCAATCCAGAACGTAGTGGCCTTTTAGAGAAAAATTATATATACGACACCGCCCGTAAACAAATGCTGACAAAGAGACATAAAAAACAACAATTAATTGCGACAGGTGCAGAAACTAAGTGTATCGAAAATATTCTAGATTTATGTGGTTTAGATTGGTGGACTTTAGACCTGGTTATTGCAAGAGGCCGGGGTCGCTTATTCAGTCAGTGGTAATTCGCAACCCATTAGACGGGCTTTCGCTATCCGCCAGAAGACAACAGAAAGCAAGTAAGCACAATACCGGTCGGAGTGCATCAGGAGTGTCGAGGGGTGCTGCGCTTTCTTCCAAGTTACTCGCGGTTTTATGCCTTTAACACTTCCACCCCTGGAGCATAACTATACGTGGGGTACACTGAAAGTTATATCTCATTACATTTTAAACACTTTTTCTTTCGGTCATACCATTTTTTGAAAACATGAGGACCATTGGTTTAAGGGCATTTTTTAACCGACTTCAAAAAAAGGAGGAGGTTATCAATTCGGTTGTATGTTTTTTTTAAATATTTGTTACCTCAGAACTCTGTCGTTTACGAAACGATTTGGAAAATTTTTTTTTTAAATGAAGTTCTGATGATGGGAACCATGAGTAACTGAGGGAACTCCTTAAATATTATAGGCATACATATAACGTTTTTGGTATTTTTAGAAACAAGTCAAGCATTTTCATTCAGAAAGTATCATTTGGTGAAGCGGATCTGATGAAGAAGACCATAGATGGCCACCGGAACTCTATAATAAAATAATACATCCTAGCCGTGCCTACTAAACGTAGAACTACCGACTTTGGACTCGTTGGATAGATCTCGACGAGTAGTTTCTAGAAAAATGGAGATCAGGGTCTGATGATGGAGCCGGAAGTTACGGGATCTCTGCACCAATAAACGTAGATCCGCCGAGTTTGGGCTCGTTGGGTAGCTCTCGAACAGTAGTTGCTAGAAAAATGGTGATCAGGGTCTGAGCAAGAAGGTGGACATGGGATCTTGGCACCATTAAACGTAGACCCGCCGAGTTTGGGCTCGTTGGTTAGCTCTCGACGAGTAGTTGCTAGAACAATGGTGATCAAGGTCTGATAATGGAGCAGGAAAGTCGTCACGGGATCTTGGCACCAATAAACGTAGACCCACCGAGTTTGGGCTCGTTGGTTAGCTCTCGACGAGTAGTTGCTAGAGCAATGGTGATCAAGGTCTGATAATGGAGCAGGAAGGTCGTCACGGGATCTCAGCACCAACAAACGTAGACTTACAGAATTTGGACTCGTTGGATAGGTCGCGACGAGTAGTTGCTAGAAAAATGGAGATCAGGGTCTGATGATGGACCAGGAAGGTCGACACGGGATCTCGGCACCAATAAACATGGATCCTCCGAGTTTGGGCTCGTTGGTTAGCTCTCGACGAGTAGTTGCTAGAACAATGGTGATCAAGGTCTGATAATGGAGCAGGAAGGTCGTCACGGGATCTCGGCACCAACAAACGTAGACCTACAGAATTTGGACTCGTTGGATAGGTCTCGACGAGTAGTTGCTAGAAAAACGGAGCATCAGATCCTGGATGATGGAGCAGGAAGGTCGTCACGGGATTTCTGCACCAATAAACGTAGATCCGCCGAGTTGGGGTCGTTGGGTAGCTCTCGATGAGTAGTTGCTAGAAAAATGGTGATCAGGGTCTGATGATGGAGCAAAAAGATGGACACGGGATTTCGGCACCAATAAACGTAGACCCACCGAGGTTGCAGTCCACGGATCTCGAGAACTAAGAGTATAACACCTAGATATCTTCGGTTTATGGCAATTGGTTAGTTCTTCTTCTTCGTACGGGCGTATCCACAACTCGACGACTAAGCGCCTATTTTGTGTAGTTTTAAGTTAGTGGTTAGTTTTATTAAGATATTCACCTAGATATCTTCGGTTTATGGCAATTGGTTAGTTCTTCTTCTTCGTACGGGCGTATCCACAACTCGACGACTAAGCGCCTATTTTGTGTAGTTTTAAGTTAGTGGTTAGTTTTATTAAGATATTCACCAATATTTTTAAAGATTTTTGCTTAAGTTTAGCTTGTATTTTAGTGATGCTCCATAGTTGTGTTATGTAGTGGGTGTTTTTAAAATAAATATTAAACTGGCTGTTTGTCAGAATCACCAAGGGAACCACTAAAAATAATAAGATAAAAATAATTTCTAGAGAAAAAAGAACCGCCTTCAAAATGCAACTAAAAAGCCTGAAATAATTTGTAAGAATTAGTGGCTTTTATTAAGGACAAAAATGGTCTTAACTCTGGCAATTTTTTACCAATTTCAATGATTCTTTCTTTATTCGAAAGAAAAAACCACTGCAATGAATCTGTATGAATTTTATCAAAACCGGATAAGAACTTCCTGGAGGAACATGAACGATGTGGGGGAATTTATCTGGTAAAAACCATAAAACTGATGTTCTCCATTACATTACTCTGACAAATATGAACCGATTTCGATGATTCTTTTTTATTCGAGAGAGTAAACTACTATGATGATTCCGTGCAAATTTCATTACGACCGGATATTTTTTTCTGAAGAAACATGAATTATGTAAAACTATGTAGACGATATTGTGATCATAACCTACCTAGATCATTTTACGGTCTTCGATGGCTCAATATGAAAATATCACTAAAAAGTTTAAAATAATATCTTAAAAAAAAATTGAACCGACTTAAATATCACTGAAAAGTATAAAATAATTTAAATATTATTGAAGTTGGTGCCAAATATACACAGCAGGTAGGCTAACACCAAATTCTATAATATTTAAATTATTTTATACTTTTCAGTGATATTGAAGTCGGTAATTTTTTTTTTTAAGGATTTTTATCAGGTGCTGGTTGAAAGCTATCACGACCTCTTCCGGCCCCGTTAATGTCATACCTCTCATGAAATCTTTAATTTTTGGGACAATATAGAAACTGTATAGTGCTAAGTCTGGACTATGTGCGGGATCGGTCACTAGCTCTACCTTTTTAGAAGCCAAAAATGACTTTGTCTTTTTCGCGGTGTGCGCCGAAGAATTGTCATGGTGCGATAGGATGCGACTCCTTGGTCGTATTTCGCTAATACACTGGGTCAACAAATGGTGTTCAACTCTGCAGTAACTGTCTTTTGTTCTTCAAGTGGGATCGTGCAGGCAAGACCCGTCCGGGAGAAAAAAATCACAATCATTTTTGCCTACGTTTTTCGCCTGTCTCAATTTTGTTGGTTTGCTGTCACCTTAGAACACCGTCACTGAAGACTGTTTTTTTCTTTCCGGCATGTAACCATATATAGATGTTTCATCTGCTATTACAATGTCATACACAGCATTTGAACGTCCGTGATCATGCTACCTCTCAACGGCCGATGATTCCGATCTCCGACAAGCCGGAGCAGAAAGTCCTACGGGCCCACTTCTGTTTCCACTCGGCCGAACGTAGACATGCCGAGGTCCCGGCCGACTCTCTGGAGCACTTGGGTCCGTGGTATCGTTACGCACTAATATCTAGCCACAAGCTGCCGTGCGGGTTATTATTACTTTGCAAAAGTGACGTTTTGCGAAAGGGACACTTCCCTAAAGGGACATTTTGCGTAAGAAGCATTGTGCGAGGAAGCCACGCTATGCAGTGTCGACGTGACCGCAACATAGCGAGTATACTTTATCGTAGTTATATTTTACTTTATAGATATAATTATAACTCAAATTCTAATATGTAGAACATAGTTATTTAATTAATGATAAGAAAATACAAATATGGTTTTCCTGTAAGGACTTCATATAAACGGCGTGCTTAATCACCACGGCTTAATAACCACAATATTCGGTAGGCGACGCTACGGTAAGTATCCCAAGATCATATATAGCTCTTTAATTTACCTGTGCATTATTATTTTAACAACATTCTGCATATTCTTATTTTTTTTTTGTAATGAAGTATTAGGATTTGCAAGTTCATACAGTATAATACAACCTTGTTAAAACTGAGGACTTTTTTCACCAGTAAATTGTGCTCTGCGTGCAGTTTGACTCATTCATTTGCAACTTATTAATAATACTTATTCTTTAGTAGTAATAGTTATTGGTATTATATTGGTTATGGTTTTCTACAATGATTTTTAGTGTTTTTTTATCAAAATGTTCGCGGCGTACGGTCAAAAACAGGGACATTTTACAGCAATATGTTAAACACAGATTAAGATTTTATATGTTTAAGCGAGACTTGGCTTTTGCCGGGCATCTATGGCGCTGAGTTGTTTGATTCGAGATACCATGTTTATCGTACTGATCGTGACTATAGTCAGTTGGGTGTCACAAGGGGAGGGGGTACTTTGATTGCAGTTCGTCGGGGATTCAACGTTAGTATGCTTAATTTATGCCCTTTGCCTCATTTGTTTGATGCCGATGTTACATGTATTAACATTTTATTAGATCAAACGCCAGCATCAAGTATGTTTAGATTATTTTGTTGTTATTTCCCGCAAAATAGTAATCAGTCCTCGTCACAACCTTCATTCTTTGAATATATTTCGGATTTAAAGCTACAATGTCCTAACGATGTATTTCTACTTGTTGGTGATTTCAACATTACACATGCTAAGTGGTCCATTGTGCCTGACTCTCAGCATATAGCATTGACTCTTGATACCCTTATGGGAATATATTAACCTCAAAGTTATTTGCATTTTTATGCTTTAATACCCATTAAAGCATAAAAATGTAAATACAATATAATAGTATTGTAAATGTTAATAATAGGGAATTGGACCTTGTTATATCGGATATACCTTGTACAGTTAAGCGTGTTACTCCTTTATCATTACCTGAAGATGCCCATCACCCATCTCTCTGCATTCAAATTGATGTTAATTTTAAGGTATCTAGCTTACGTCCAGTCTTACGGACTATACGGCGCTTTTTGCAGCAGACTATAATAAAATAAATGAGAAACTAGGTAATATAGATTGGTATCAGCATTGGAAATAGATGGCGTTGATGTTGAAAAATCGGTAAATATTTTTTATGAAACTGTTAATAACATAATTGATGAATGTGTTCCCTCAAGGGTTCTACTAATAATAAGTATCCAGTCTGGTATTCCCTAAAATTAATTAATAAAAAAAATAGATTGCATAAGAAATGGAAAATGTATAATAGGCATAGTGATTATGATAGTAATTCTGATATGCGTCGTATAATTAAAGAGCTTGAGGGAGTTTGTTATGATCATTTCATTAGTCGTACTGAAAATAAATTATGTAAAAGTTCTAAAAATTTCTAGACATATTAAATCTAAAAGAAACAATGTTGATATTCCTGATACTCTTTGCCTTGGTGATACTAATGCTTCAGATGGTCAGGTTATTGCTGATCTTTTCAACTCATATGTTCAGTCTGTTTTTAAATCCGGCTTAACTGTTACCAATGACATTGATGTACCGAATAATGAGTGTGTAATTCAATATGTTAATATAAATGTTAATGTAGTTGAAAAATACTTATCTACTTTGGATATAACTAAAGGAGCTGCTGTTTTTCTAAAACGATGCAGTAAAGAAATTGCAGTGCCACTTTCGTTGTTATTTTGTTTATCATTAAAAACTTGCTTGCGGGCTTGATGCCAATAGTCTGGAAACAATCAATCATTGTCCCTATATTGAAAAATGGCGATAAACACAATATTGCTAACTACTGCGGTATTTCGAAACTTTCTGCAATACCAAAACTTTTCGAGAAAATAATATATGACTCAGACCTCTGCTTGCAGCTAATCAGCAAGGTTTTATTAGTGGGCGATCCACAGAGTCCAATTTCTGGACGTGGTTATTGAGGCTATGGATAATGGTTATCAGGTGGATGATATACGGATTTTTTAAAGCATTCGATAAAATTTCTCATGATTTGCTCGTAAAAAAAACGTGTATACCGATATTTTCTAGCTAATATCGGTATACACGGTGACTTACTTAGATGGCTGGATTCCTATTTGCGTGACAGAACACGTCTAGTTTTATACCAATAACTTCTGGAGTTCCTCAGGGCTCACACCTTGGTCCATTGCTTTTTAATATTTTTATTAATTCTGTAACTACAAGCTTATTTTCCTATATACTGATGACACAAAAATATTCAAAATTGTAGAACCTGTTGAAGATAGTAAATTACTTCAAAATGATCTGTTTTTTTTTATAAATATTGCACAGATCATAACTTATAATTAAACATTGATAAATGCCATGCTATATCCTTCTCGCGTAAGAAACGCCCAATAAATTTTGCTTATAACTTTAATGGTATTTATTTAAAAAAGGTAACTGATGTTAGGGATTTAGGGATACTGCTTGATAATGAACTTTCATTCACTTCACATATTAATAACATTACATCGAAAGCATATATAATGTTAGGTTTTGTCTTTAGATAGGGCATCGATTTTAAAAATATAAATACTTATATTATTTTATATAATGCATTGGTGAGAAGCGTTTTGGAATATGGATCTATTTATATGGAACCCTTTATATTCAGTTTATAAAAAACAAATTGAAGCTGTTCAGAACAGATTCCTTCGTAGTATTAAATTTAAATTCAATAACCTTCTGCTACAGCTGCCGTCTTTGGAGCTACGCCGGGACTATAGGGATCAATTTTTTCTGTATAAGATTGTTCACAACTTTGTGGATTCGCCGTATCTTTTTGGTCGTATTGCGTTTAAGTGTCCTAGGTTGAGTGCTCGCTCCAGAACTCTTTTTTCAACTCCATCTTGTAGAACTAACTATACTGTCAATCGATTCATCGATGGTCAGAGCATGTAAAGTTTATAATGAACGTTATTGTCATGTTGATATGTTTAACTGTAAACTAAGTAAATATATTTCTCTGGTGAAAAGTAAATAGTAATTTATGTTAATGTTATTTTTCTCATTTTAATTTAATTTATTCATATCGTCTTTCATTCATAATATATTTTTAAATTTAACTTTTTTTTTGTTTACGTCATATAATTATTTTTTTTTGTTAAATAAGTTACTTCAGTATGTAAAATTCTAATCTTTGTCTGTCTGATTCAGTTACTTGTGTTCTATTGTCTTCACTTTGTGCTACCCATTCGTAGAAACTGTTTTGCTAATGTTTTAAACATCTAAATGTATCTTTATGTGTTACAAAAGCTGTATGTTTTCCTTAAAAAAATAAATATTAACAAATGTAATTTCATTGTTGAGGTTATTTCAGACGAAATTCTTATTTTACAAATCAAAATAATGTCCATAATTACAGATGTATATCTTAAAATAAGTTAAACTGCCCACGATAATAAGTGATTGACTCTATTTCATTCAAGTTATGGTGATGCCTAGAGTATAATGTGAATATATTGAAACATTCCTTTAAAATCAGATGAAAGTAAGCTTCACTATTACTTTTTTATTAAGTGAAATATACCAGACAGGTACGTGCTACCGCAGTATCTGATACGCTGCAACAAAACAGCATTATGTTTAAACATAGCTTTGATCTGTTATGAAGGGCAATGTGGTTGGTGAAATTAGCGGGATCATGTGACTTACTAACTAACGACTAAGGTGACGAGTACTTAAACAGGCATATCGCGTAGTATTAGGGAAATATAACCAAATTTAACAAAATGAAATGAGACAGTTCATTTGCCTTGTTACAGGCTCTAACATGGAGATGGAGTTTTCGCTAATCCTGACTCTATTCGTCACAATGGCGCTGGCTGAAAACCGTACTGACTGCCCACAGGAGTGCAAATGCTTATGGAAATATGGTGCAGTAAAGACAGCAGACTGTTCACAATCCCACTTACAGGATGTACCTAGAGCTTTAAATTCTAACATAGATGTACTTAATATGAGTATGAATAACCTCAATAAGTTTTTTTTTTTTTTTAACACTTATAAGCTAGTGCTTGACTGCAGTCCCACCCGATGGAAAGCGGCGACGCAATCGAGGATGGCAAAACACACTAGCTTATTAAAAGCCTATTCACTCTAGTCTTAAAGACACCCACATTATAATCGGGCGGGAAAACCGACGCAGGCAAACTGTTCCAGTCCTTAGCTGTCCTTATTATAAATGAAGAAGCAAACCGCTTAGACCGGACTGAAGGCACTTTCACCACATAAGGGTGTGTACGTGCCGTGCGTCTCGTCGTCCGATGATGAAAGGGAGATGGTGGAATCAAGTCATGCAATTCCTGTGCACACTCTCCAAAATGCATCCTGTAGAACACCGGATAAAAACAAAAGCATTTATAATCGCAGGTTTAACCGATCTGGTGAACCTTATCATGAATGATTGCAATTTGACTAACGTTCATAAGAATGGGCTAAGTGGACTTTCTATCCTAATAGGGCTTGATTTATCCAATAATAGGCTAAAATCATTATACGCGGATACATTTAGAGAGATTTCAAAAATCAAATGGATTATTCTTAACAACAATGATCTGGAGAAATTAGAAGACGGCCTTTTTAACGACTTACTGGACCTAAAAGAAGTAGAACTAAGCAACAACAAAATTTTCCAACTGGCAACAAAAACATTTGAAAATGTTCCCCAGTTGAATTACATAAATCTAAACGGGAATAAATTAGAGAATATGAAAATTGATGCACTAAGGGGTTTGACTTCACTTTCAACATTGGACCTCCAAAAAAAACCCATGGCGTTGTGATTGCCATCTAAATCCGTTTAAAGAATGGCTTCATGAGAAACAAATCGATTTGTCAATATTGAAATGTGCAGAACCACCTGAGTTGCGCGGCAAATTATGGACAGAGATAGATTTCACAGACGTCAACTGCTATATCGAAGGTCCTTCAGCCATTACAAATTTACCTGTTTCGAACTTCACTATTTCGAACTTACCTATTTCGAACTCAAACATGAACATGTCATGTCAGATCAACGGCAATCCTCTGCCAGAAGTGGATTGGGTACTAAACCCACATGTTATTGAAGGGACTTATAAATACCAAGGCGATTTTAAATACAACATCACACATAATAACAAAGGGGACACGAAATTGGTGAAGGTAACTTTTATCATTGATGTAGGCAATTTTTAACGGTCTGTGCAAAATGTTTTCAGTATACCTCCAAGGTGCTTATTACACGCTCGCAGTATTTCTTACCAATTAAGATCATACACAAATAATAGATGTACCTACGTAAAATCTATTTAGATTCGATCTATATAAAACATGAAAGATTGTTTGAAGTAGCGTGGTTGTGATAGTTTCTTTGGTTCGTTAGAACATAATAATCGATGTATATATTTAAACGAGCGAGAATAATTGTATAGCTGTATATTTATTTATTTCGTGTACGTACCTATCTCGAAAACGGCTCTAATGATTTAGATGAAATTTTGTACTTAGATAAGAATTAGCTTCCAAGTTTATCTGTATAAGCATTTTTCCTGAGAAAACACAATTTTCCATTAAAAAATAATATTTTTATTTTTCAATTACAGTGTCATCTCGTAATTTTTTTAGGTACTTGCACATTGCTAATGTCATGCTAGCGACACAGTCTATAAACCATAGTTTGTACACTGTGCCATGTGCTAGCGATTTGGACCGTAGACAGAAATTTGGACTGAAACGATAATATAGCGCCAACTCGTAATTTTTACTTGCATTCTCCATAGTTTCAAAATGCCGAGATATTATATGTATTTTGTATAGGTACCGTAGTTCCATTTTTGTTCTTCTAAAGATAAACACTATCTTTAGAAGATCAAAAATGGAACAGTAAATTTATGAAGGCAGGTGTGATAGCTGGTCAGTAGGGTCGAATATGACATATTCAATCCTACCAATTTTCTTTACTTATATGTATTACTAGCTGTAGCCCGCGGCTTCGCCCGCGTTTACTTTGTAACTCAAACGTGTTTTCAATTATGGATCGAGGTTTTTTAAAATATTGTTTACACTAATGTAGTCTTTTATTTACGCGAATGCTACACATTGAAATCATAGTTTAATTTCAATGTGTAGCATTCGTGATCAATCTATCGTCCATGTATTTGTGGATTTCCATTAATCCTTTAGGCATTGATAATCTTTTTGATGTCGTGCATTCCCAGTTTTCAAGGACAACATTTACCGTATCTGTATTTTGAAGCCAGCTTCATAATAAATAATAAGCTTATTGTCTTTTACTTACGCGAATATTACACATTGAAATCAAACAATTTTTTACGGATTTAATCGCGGGTTATTTTAACTTTTCTACTATCCCGACGTGTCGAATGCTTTGCAGCACCCATGGTCACGGGAGAACTGAGATGTTGTACGTCCTTAAGTTACAATTATGCCGGTGTACCCTCAGGTCTTCTCAGTTGGTCCGATCTTCGGACGATCGATTTCAATATTTTCACACTTTTATTAACCCTGATATAATCAAGTATGTAGCCTGTATTTTTGTGTAAGCTATCATAGCACCAATTTCTTAAATATTTACTTCTTTATTTAAAAAGATACTGTAGGTACTTATTTTGCAATTCCATTAAAAACATATGAGGGTGATAAGTAGATACCATTTGGTAACCCCATTGGTAGATGCCCTTAGCGGTTGATTTTCGAAAAATGCTAGAAATAAGTTTATTCAATAGTTTTCTTTAGTTCATTCACTGAGTTTCGTAACCATAGTTGCATTATAGCATTAAATGGAAATCTTTCTTCACGCAAACTTTAGGGATTCTTGTATGCAGTACATAAAATATGTCATGTGGCTGTAATAATAAAATATTTTTTTGAATTCAATTGAACGCTTTTAGGGGTTAATTAAAAAAAAATGTCATGGATTGCTTCAATATGACGAATGTATCCGCAGTGTCATCAGTGCAGCATGAATTTTATTTTCGCGTTTGATACTCAAAAACCGTGCTATAACCCCGTTAATGGTGATTTTCAAAATAAATGTGTTAGACGTGTTTCTCAATTTTTTGATGAGTACACTGACTGACAAAGTTTCGTGTCTGAAGAAATATTTTCTTACAAACTTTGGTACCTTATGTGTCCCACGGGTTGATTTTCAAATAAAACATTGCACACGACACAACAAAAAAAAACCCAACCGATTCCAACAACACTAAAAAGTATAAAATAATTTAAATGTTATTGAAGTTGATGTTGACGTGCCTACTGTGTATATTTTCTTCAGGAACACTTTATCCGGTCCTAATGAAATTTGCATGAAATCATTACAGTAGTTTACTCCCATGAATAAAAAAATAATCATCGAAATCGGTTCATATTTGTCAGAGTAATGTAATGGAAAACATCAGTTTCATGGTTTTTTAACCGACTTCTAAGAAGGAGGAGGTTCTCAAATCGTCTGTATATATTCTTTTTTTTCCAGATAAATTCCTCCACATCAATCATCGTTCTCCATCAAGTTCTTATCCAGCTGTTATAAAATTTATACATATTCATTACAGTGGTTCCTTCATTCGCATAAAAAAGAATTTGAAATTGGTAAATATTTGCCAGAGTTTGAACATTTTCATCCTTAAAAAGCGATAAAAACAATATTTTAGGCATTCCTACAGTTTTTTTCTGTTTTTGTTTTTTCAGGAACTGCTTATTTGTAAGTATTTTTTTTAATGGGACACAATCAGTAGAGTAGCCTATCCGTACCAGAAAGATTTCTTGAAATCGGTTCAGAATTGCCAGAGTCATGCGCGATCATACATAGAAAAAAAATATGTACAGACAAATTAAGAACCTCCTCCTTTTTTAAAGTCCGTTAAAAGTGCTGAAAATTTGTTTGTTAAATTGTTGTGTTTACTTATAACTTAAATGGAAATCCTTCTGCATGCAAACTTTGAAACCATTAATTTATCTTAGGGATTTTATTTTTCGATGAATGCAGGAAACAGGTTTCTTAGATTCTTATGTGCAATACATAAAATAAGTCTTGTGACCGGTCGGTAAAACTTTTGGTAATCAAATTAAAAAAAAAATGGATTTCTTTAATTATTTAAATGCATCCGCAGTGTCATCAGTGCAGCATGATTTTTTTTTCGAATTCATACTCAATCACCGTGCTAAAACCCGTCGAGGGTTGATTTTCAAAACAAATGTGTCAGACGTGTTTCTCAACTTCTTTTGATGACTAAGTTTGTGTCCATATGATGAAAAATTTTTTTTTGCAAACTTTGATACCCTATTCGACCCAGTTAGGGGTTGATTTCCGAAAAATGCAGAGAATTTGTTTGTTGTTATGTTGAGTTTTGTGACTGTAGCAACATTATAGCTTAAATTAAAATCTTTGTTCATGCAAACTTTGCAACCTCATAAAATGACCTTAGACCTCAAATTTGTTTATTCAATTTTTGTATTGAGATTATGTACAAGAGTTTCGTTACTCTAGCTTTATTAAAGCATTAAATGGAAATCGTTCTACGTGTAAACTTTACAACCCCATTAAATGATCATAGGGGTTGTTTTTTGCAAAATGGCGGATATAGGTTTCTTAGATTATTGTGTGCAATACATAAATTAAATCTTATGACTGTAAGTCAAAAATAATTTTTGCGCCCCCATTGGATCCCTTTAAGAGTTGATTTTCAAAAAATGATTATTTATACAATCATTGGTTTAGTTTGATAAATGTATTCGCAAAGTTTCATCAATGCAGCATGATTTTTTTTTCCGCGTTTCATATACAAAAACCATGCTAACACCCCTTTACGGGTCGAATTTTAAAAAGATGTGATACACGTTTATCTTAATTTCTTTGGCTTAGTACATTGACTAAATTTCATATTCGTGTGATGAAATTTTTTTTTTTCCATACTAACTTTGGGAGCCCATTTGACCCATTTAGGGGTTGATTTTACAAAAATGCTCAAAATAAGTTTGTTTAATTGTTGTGTTGAGTATATTTACTGAGTTTCGTTACTCTAACTGCATCATAGCATGAAATGGAAATCCTTCTTTGTGCAAACTTTGCAACCCCTTGATATGACCTTAGGGGTTGTTTAACAAAAAATGCTGGAAATAGATTTCTTAGATTATTGTGTACAATATATAAACTAAGTCTTATGACTGTAGGTCGAAAAACATTTTTTGGACCCCAATTGGACCCATTTCGGAGTTGATTCTCAACACATGATTATTTACTCATACCTAGATTACTATAATTTGATAAATATATTCGCAAAGTTTCATCAATGCAGTAAGTATGTTTTTTTTTACGTTGTATACTCAAAAACCATGTTAAAACCCCTTTAATGGTCGATTTTCCAAAAGTTGTAATATACGTGTTTCTTTATTTATTTTGCCCTGTACTGTAACAATGTTTCGTTTCCGTGTGATGAAAAAATTTTTTTTTCCATACAAACTTTTGGAGCCCATTTGACCCACTTAGGGGTTAATTTTACAATAATGCTCAAAATTAGTTTTTTCAATTGTTATGTTGAGTTTATTTACAGAGTTTCGTTACTATAGCTGCATCATATGATGAAATGGAAATCCTTCTTTGTGAAAACTTTGAAACCCTATTAAATGACCTTAGGGGTAGTTTTTCGAGAAATGCCGGAAATAGGTTTCTTGAATTCTTGTGTGCAATATATAAACTAAGTATTATGACTGTAGGTCGAGAAACATTTTTTGGACCCCAATTGGACCCCTTTAAGAGTTGATTTTCAAAAAATCATTATTTGCACTTGGATTGCTATAATGTGATCAATGTATTCGCAAAGTTTCATCAATGCAGTATGAATTTTTTTTTCCGCGTTGCATACTCAAAAACGATGATAAAATCCTTATAAGGGTCGATTTTCAAAAAGTGTGATACACGTGTTTCTTTATTTCTTTTGTTTAGTACACTGACAAAGTTTCATGTCCGTGTGACGAAAAAAATATTTATTTCCATACAAACTTTGGGAGCCAATTTGACCCACTTAGGTATGGAATTTCGAAAAATCCGTTCTTATTGTTCACCTAGACTATTTGAGTAATGTTGGTTCCAAATTTCAAGATTGTACGTTATATGGTTTTTGCTGTATCGTGATTCCTAGAAAACACCCTGCTCTTTTATTAATATAGATTAGCTCAAAGCCGCCAAGCCGCAATCTGTGTGAAGGAGTAGCTGGTGAAATTACAGGGCGCGAGACACTTATTAGAAAGACGTTTGAGAATATAAAATGATATGTTATTTAACTGTGAGTGCGGCAGATTGCCTTCAAATTATGTCGTAGACTATAAAATTGAATAAAGATTTGTGAAATTAAAATGTATTTTATTTTATTAGTCTTGTTTTTAAATATCGTGTTATTTGAACCGACTTCAAAGCCGAGGCTATCTTCGCATACACCTGTAAGGACTTACTTAACCATTGAGGTATAAATATGCGACTTATGCATGAGTAGAATCGTTGAAGACATCTATACTAATATAATATAGAGGAAAGATTTGTAATTTTGGATGTTTGTAATGATTTCTTTAGAAATAAGCTGTTCCTTTGCACTGTTCTTTCCTGGGGTGTCCGGGTAAGAATAGCACTACTCATCACCTCCCGTTGGGTGTCCGTAACTACTGACTAAGGGAAAATAAGAAGACGGGCAGCAGCGTCTTTCTATTGGATTACCTACCACCTATACATTCTTCACATTTTATCTCTTCTCTATAATATATTGTTTAACCCGTCCACCCCCTCTTATCTTAGGGAACGTTTCGATTATTTGTCGAATTCTAGCACCTATAGTCTTAGATCCTCGGAAAACCTTTGTCTTACGATGCCCTTACATAGCAGTTCCTTCTATGACAAATCCTTCACGGTGCAGGCGGTTCGCCTGTGGAATTGTTTGCCCGTTTCTATAAGGCGTGCTTCGTCACTGCCAATTTTCAAAGATCTGGTGAAGATGTTTTATTTGGCGGAATAAGTTAATTGTTATATTAGTACGTACTGATTTATGTATGCTTATAATAGTATTATTTGATGTATGTTTATATATTATACTCATATGAATATATATTATTATAGTTTACAACATATGTGTTTAATGTGTATTTGTGTTAATGTTATCTATTCATGTCTAGTGCGCGCACCCTCTGCTCTTTGTAACTTCTTTATTTTCTTCTCCATCCAAAGGTTGCCTGGAAGAGATCGCTTTTAGCGATAAGGCCGCCCATTGTTGCATGTTTTATTAATTTGTGTCTTATTCTTTTTGTTTCTGTTTGTTTGTGCGCAATAAAGAATTGTCTATCTATCTATCTATACTGCGATCCCCAAGACGCCTGCCAAGCGTGGGGATTATGGCAACCCCTCCCTTCTAAGGGGGAGGCCTTTGTTCAGCTGTGGACGTCTCTCGGCTGCTGATGACTATTCTTTCCTATAATTCTTGTTTCCTTTAATGTTATTGTGTGTACATAAATTGTAAATTAAATAATCTCAAAAACTAATTGAGTGACTAACAGAATTCTTATCTCTGATTAACGTGCGCGCGCGTTATTGTTTTGTATGACAGACAACAGTAACTAGAGACCCACCCCCGCTTCGCACGGATGTAATTTAGAAGTCTCGGTTGCTTTGTTTTTTTTTTCTACTTAGTTAGACTTATAACTTAATTCGTTTTTTTATATTCATAAACCTTCAGTGAAAAATTATCTAATCGATGGTGTTCTACTATGGTTTAGATTTAGATGGAAGGGCAGATCGCTTCACCTGAGCCGCTCGCAAAGTAGGCGAGCAACTCAAGGGACGACCTGTACCCTTCAAAAATACGTTCGCCCTATTAGGACATTGCCAAGCGTTACCAAGGCCCAATAATTTCCTTACTCATTAGATTGAGGCACGATTAGATACTGTGGCAGGATTGTAGTAGACTTTTTACTGTGAATTAAACCATCGCGTGATTTAGTAACCGAACAGCGACATCTATCGAATGCTAAGTAAAACTTTCGGTAAATTACCACAGAATATTAAAACTTTGCCTGATTGGTACTTGTTGGACTTGACTATAGTGAAAAATAGTCGTGGTCGTGGTGGGTCGTGGGTTCGATTCCCGCCAAGTGTCTGGGTGTTGTTTATCTATTTAAGTATGTATTTACAAAAAAAAAGTATATAAGTATTAGTATCAGTTGTCTGGTTTCCATAGTACAGGCTTTGCCTAGTTTGGGATCGGATGACCGTGTGTGGATTGTCCCAAGATATTATTATTATTATTTATTATTAATAGTTAATAATTTCATTTAAGTGATTCTTAAAATTATAATAAATAAATAATGTCCACCTGGGCGATACGACCACAGCGACCTGCGGCGGTGAATGCAAATAGCCAATTGTCGTTCATTGTGGCGTTCTAAGAGTGGGCCTATGTTCAGCTGTGGACGTCTTCCGGCTGATGATGATGAATGTATTTGTCTTTGGCAAGGTCTACAGACTAAAAGACTTTACGGACCGTGACTTATAATAAGTCGTTAGATTCGTCTTACATAGTTGTGGGAGTGACATTAGCTATTTAGATGTTTTTAATTATTTTTTTACTTTTAAAAACATCAATAAGGGTATCAAATGAAAGGTGTCAATGAGACGAGTTGAAATATATATACATGTGTATACGTTTAATGTATGCATAATGTAATTTAAGTCCATTTTGTTTGTTTGTACTTTTAATAATTTATACTTGTTTACCAATTTTACCATGGTAATAGTTTGTACAAAGATTTAGCGTGTGAATAAAAATGATTTAACATTTAATTACAGTTCCCCAAATGATTTATGGGAAGATTTCTTATTAACGTCCCCCCTGGTGTGGGGACACACGGCCGGTTCGTTTGACTAGCTCTTATCATCACTTAGTTTAAACAAGTGATATTGTAACAGATTGTAAATGGAAGACAAATCCAAAAGAAAGACGCTGCTGCCCGTCTTCCCGTTATCGCTTAGTCGCCTCTTACGTCACCCAGCGAGAGGATATGAGGGGATGTAATTACGTTAGAGAAATTAAAAATAAATAAATATAATAAAATAATATAATATCCTGGGACAATCCACACACGGTCATCCGATCCCAAACTAGGCAGAGCCTGTACTATGGAAACCAGACAACTGATACTAATACTTATATACTTTTTTTTTTGTAAATACATACTTAAATAGATAAACAACACCCAGACACTTGGCGGGAATCGAACCCACGACCCATCGGTTAGCAGGCAGGGTGTCTGACCACTAGACCAACGGGCCCGTCATATTGTAACATATACTAGACTGGATGGACTGGAACAGTTTACTTTACCTGCGTCGGCTTTCCTGTCCTATTAAGATGTGAGTGTCCTCAAGTCTAGAGTGTAGGCTTATAATAAGCTAGTATACTTTACCATCCTCGATTGCGTCGCCGCTTTCCATCAGGTGGGATTGCAACCAAGCACTAGATTATAAGTACTAAAAAAGTGAACACTTATGTGTATTTTGTGGTAAGTAAATAATTGATTTCTTTCGAGATAAAAATGTAAAACTTTTCAATGTGTAAGCACGCCATCTAGTTAGATTATATATATATGGGTACTACTGCAGTGTCAGATATTCTTCGAAGGTGAAGGGCACTGTAGCTCGTGAAATTTAACGAGCCCGATAATTATCGGGCTCGTGAGACTATGTTTTGAGTGAGATGCAGCTGTACAATCTACGTCATCCTTGTCTAGTTTCTTGTGTGTATTGAACTGTTTTGAATAGTACAGAAATCATTAGATGTTGATTATCTAATGGGCCGATATCTATTTTAAAGTTTAATCCTTTAAATTAAACAATATTTGTTTAAGATATGGGGATCAGGAATACATTGTCGTTGACTAGTTAGGTACAGTGAAATGAAACTAACTTTAGGTACGGATTATATCGCGGTTTATTTTTGATTTTATTTTTTCTTGTAAATATCAGAAATTATTCGTTAGGTACTGTATTTCAATCCTCCCCAACACCCAGTTCTTTTTTAAAATTCAAGGTAGTCGCGAATCGGTTATTGAAATTTTAAAAAAAATAGTTCTTCAAACTAACTTACTGTGTGTCGCGTTGTTACATTACTTGCATACATGATAATATGGTTACTGTGTTGTCACTCTAAATTTAATTTATGGTTAAAAAAAATATTCAATGTTTACAATGCCATAGCTTATTATCTGACTGAGTTCGTCTTATTAGAATTTATTACATTTATAAAATGAAGGGTTACCCAATTTAAAATATTTTAGTTGTGTTGTCATAAATAAATTAGAATGGGGATGGGACAAAATAACTTACACAAATAATTATCGTTAAAGACCATTTATTATGTCGAGCAAGCTCGACTGAAGGTAAGCAACATGCCGGCCCGAAATTAACAACTACGATACATATTATAAAGCCTTTATGAAACCCTTAAATGCAAAAAACATACTGTAACAGACCGGGTGCAAAAATAGCTTTCTACTTGCCTAACTGACGCGCATCCCTTTTAAATTATCGTGTAACATTACCCCTTATTACCCTAAATAGTGAGGAAGAACTATCACTAAATTGATCAGACACCGGTCTCGCCGGCGAGGCCGAAGGGTCGTACGCATGCGACCTCAACGCCGTGCATCACCCCACTGAGTTTCTTGCCGGTTCTTCTCAGTGGGGGCGCGTTGTGAACCGGTGGTAAACTCAGCCCTCTCTTAAGCAACAGCCCAAGCCGAGGCCGTGCCTCCCTGAGGTGCCCTTGAGCTCGTCGCTACTTCTGCCGTTAAGACTAGAGTGCTATAAGCGCTCGCCTCCTATTGTCCGGTGAAGCTGTAATGACCATCTGCGGCGAACAGCGTCTATCAGTCCCGAAAAAAAAAACACTAAATTGGTACCCTCCGCAGGATTCGAACCCACCACGGCTGCTGCTGCCTGTATAGCAAAGTCTCCCCACTGAGACTTTACGGAACTTTAGCCTGAATTTGGCCTGGAATTGTTGCGTCAACCGGTTGCATAGTATAATTATCACTTATAATATAATTAATATTAACTAAAGATATTATAATAGTTAATGGTGTTTGGTTTTAAACTTTAATTATATATGAAATATTACGATGTTAAAATAGAATGCCTTGCTTTGATAGTTCCAAATTGTAATTACATGGTGGTGTGTCTTATCAATGATAATAATAATTCTTGTTAGTAACCATCTGGACCTAAAATAGGCGAAGCTTGTACTATGGTAACCAGACTACTGATACAAATACGTTTATAATATTAGCACACAGCGGTAACAACTCAGTAGGCGAGCGCTTGCCTTGGAAACAAGGTGCGCAGGTTCGAACCCCGGAACCCACCTCTGATTTCTTTAATTAATCATGTGCGAATCGTCTTTGTGCGATTGTTACTAGATTCTGGTGATGAAAAACATCGTGAGGAAACCTGCATGTCTGAGAAAGCCTAACTAGCCTTCCAATGACGTGTGCAGTCCGCCAACCCACACTTGGTGGACTATGGCCTACGCCCCCTCATCTTGAGAGGAGGCCCGTGCTCAACAGTGGGACATAAAAATTCTTTCTTTCTTTCTTTCTTTCATAAACAACACCATGTATATTATCATCTACTAAGTTAAAATACTGTTAGTGTTATACTTGAGATCAACTGAGATTTTGAGAATACAATACAATACAAATATTCTTTATTGTACACTAAAAGAGAAGATACAGTTTAAAGGTTAAGAAGATTACAGTGTGACAATTTAAGGCGGTCTTATCGCTAAAGCGATCTCTTCCAGACGACCTTGGGGTACAGGACAGTATGTTGAAGGTATAATACCAAACTCTCTTAGTATGTCGTTATAAACATTAGTCTTGCTTGAAATCTTGCGCTTGTTGGGTTCGTGGGAGGTGAATCAACGCGTTGCAGACTGCGGATACCAGGGATGTCCATATATAAAGTTTCGCTTATCGATATATTAAGAAGAAAAACAAGATTGTACTAATATTAAGGAGTTCCTTTTTTCACCGATTTAAAAAAGGAGGTTCTGTAATCGACGCGTGTATCAAAACGACTGCAGCATCAGCCTAAACACTTCCACTGCTGAATAAAGGGCTCCCTTAGAACCCTTCTGATGAGATGTTGCCATGAACCCCACGCTTGCCGATCGTAGTATAGGTAGATAATCCAATACAAAGACGCTGCTGCCCGTCTTCTTGTTTTCCCTTACTCGTCTCTTACGGACACCCAACGGGAAGAGATGGGAGGGTATTCTTACCCGGATACCACACGGGTAAAAATGCCCGGTATAGTAAATTAATTAGAAAATAGGCAGAAGGACCATGGCCATTCTCTTGCTCAACGAGTGGATATTTCAGTACAGCGAGGAAATGCTTCCAGCATTTTGGGTACCATGCCACACGGGCCTATTATATGAAATATTTACCATCGATAAGTGTTACTTCGCAGCTCTATGTAAGTATATATTACCTATTGGGCCGCGTTCGCCGATGCACAAGGTCTCTAGAGAAATACACGTTGGCTGCTCCTCTGCCAAACAATTTACACAAATTTTGCAGGTATATATTTAGGAAACTAGGTATGTAAATCTGAATGTATATATGTTTTTCTATTTCTTTCTTTCCACCGGATCACAACGCGGGCCCAACTCATAAAGGACCAGAAACTCAGTTTTTTAACCCCCGACAAAACGAAGGGTTTTATAAGGATGTGCTTGTCTGTGGCATCGTACGTACCTACCTGAGGTTAGTTACTTCAGTGAGTTACCTCAGTGAGGTACTTACCTGTTTAAGTAGTGACCGGATTAAAATGAGTTTTCTTTTTATTTGAAAGCTGGTTTAATAGAGATGATTGTTAGCTATGTTTAATGAAAATCAGTTCAGCCGTTTAAAAGATGTCAGCAGCTCTTTTCCAAATCGATGTAGGGATATTAGCTTTAAAATATACTTTTTTGTCGGAAAATCCTGAAATTTAGTACATGTGTATATCCAGTGATACTAAAGAAAATGTGGTAACCTTTGGCAGGGTCCGATGATGAAGCAGGAAGGTGGTAACAGGATCTCTGAACCAATAAACGTAGATATACTTAACTTTGACTCGTTGGATAAGTCTCGAAGAGTAGTTGCTAGAAAACGGTGATCAGGGTCTGATGATGGAGCAGGAAGGTGGTAACAGGATTTCTGAACCAATAAACGTAAACCTACTGAATTTTAAATTGATGGTTAAATCTTAACGAGTACCTATTATAGAGAGATAGGTACTGAATACTGATCAGGGTCTGATAATGGCACAGGCAAGTCATTTTAAGAGTTCACCGACGTTGTCGGGATTTTTTTATACTACCAAGGTGGCAAGCAAGCGTGTGGCCCGCCTGATGGTAAGCAGTCACCACAAAAAGAAGCTACCGGCACCAGAAGAAGTACTAACGAGTTGCCGACCCTTACGAAATTTGATATTAAGTCTGTATCCGGTAATTTTACCATTTGTATTTTTATACATACATACATATATATATTCACGCCTTTTTCCCGTAAGGGTAGGCAGAGCCCATGGGCCGCTTTAATGCTTTTTTTATACTTGTTAAAATATTCTGCTTTTTTTCTTACAATCATATGATCAGCGCCAGGTTTTAACGTTACAGACAGATAAAAAAGAGGAGACTAAAACAGACCCAAAGTATAATAGTAAACCAGTGCCCTCAAGCATCATCTGCATGTATATTTCACAAAATGCATCCAAGCGTATATATTTTGCAAAGGCGCATTTCGGCTCTTTGTATATTCCATTGCAACTGAGTCGTGTCAGCCGCGGGCGTACTATTTCTCGACCCAGTACATCTGATAGCTTTCCAATATATATGTACTTGTGTTGCTAAGGATATATAGAAACGTTTTCCTTTGGGGTCAAATGGAAACACAAAGTGTATTGACTGACATACTAGACATCACTAGAATAATGTCCTCCAGGCCGATACGACCACAGCGACCAATCTTTCGCAAGACCAGTCATTTTAGCGGGAGATAGTGCAAAAGTGCTTTCTTGCTTTGACCTTTCACAATCCGATGGGACGGAAGACCGACACGACCGAGGAGAGATCAGGTGCAGGATCGACATTGTACATGCCAATCCGACGCATGGATCATCTTACTTTACAGACATTCAGGTGATCGGCCTGCATTGTCCTAGCCAGTAAGGAGCAACTGCACAAAGTTGTTGCTCCCCGCGGGATTCGAACCCTCGACCGATCCGATTTACAAAGAAAACGGTTTCATACTATGCCACGGAGGCTATTAAATGACCAGAATATTATAGTCTCTGTAGGGCAACGGGAAGATGTAGGTACGCTTTACATTCCGTGGGTCGCGTTATCAGATCCTGGGAGAAGCGACAACTTTGTGTAGTTTCCCTTAACTAGTTAGGACAAATCAGGCAGGTAAACTGATTATCTGAAAAGTAAGATGATCCATGCGTCGGAAAGGCATGTAAAGAGTCTGTCTTGCGCTTGACCTTTCTCCGGGTGGTTCAGTTTTCCATCCCATCAATATGTGAGAGAAAATATAGTATCTCAGCTTCCCAGTAAAGTGCTATATACTTGTACACTTTTAAGAAGAATAGGCAGCCTTAGGTTTCTATCACTTCTGACTTTCCTAGACGGGAAGAAAATTTTAAGACAGGTCCTCGCCTCTCAATTTTTTATTTTAATTATCCAGATGAAATTTATTCCAAAAACTCTAGTCAAAATTGAACACCCCGCCCCTCCCCCTTTAGTAGCCAATCTAGTCAAGATTTCACATCCCGGACAACATAGTGTATCCGCGCCAGCTATGTATAATTCTGCCCTCTTCTTTAGGGCTACAGGATAAACAGCATATCAGTATGTTTGTATTAAACTATTTTCATTATCTATATCTATACATATTATAAAACAAAGTCGCTCCCGCTGTCTGTCTGTCCCTATGTATGCTTAGATCTTTAAAACTACGCAACGGATTTTAATGCGGTTTCTCTTAATAGATAGAATGATTCAAGAGGAAGGTTTATATATATAATACATGCATAATATAGTAGAGAAACACTGATAAATTTAGAGGTTTCTAATGTGATGTCGTAAATAAACACATTTTTTTGCGCTTATATTGCAAACGCTGGCTGAACCCTACGAGATAGATCAAAATAATATACTTCAGTATTGTACACCTTAACAAGGTCTACAAAAAAGTCTGTGATGGTTTCTGTTTATCTCCTATGGATAACCCACAATAAACACTTTTTATCCTTTACATTTTAAGAGAAATAATTAACTAGAAATTAATAAATTGTTAGCATGAATTTGTCCCTTCTTTAATATATCGTAAACTTCATTAATATTTACACCAATGGAAAAATCACTGTGAACGTTGTTCATACCGCTAGGTTAAGGTTAAAGAATTTAAGGAAAGGTCATTACATAGATGGGTGAGCAAGGTCTTTTCAGAGAGGGGACAACAGGGAGAGGAAGAGGGGGAGTGTGACGGGGACCGAAGCGGGAGGGGAAAAGTGAGAGGAGAGAAAGAGCATAGAATTAGATTTTTCCTATAAGAGAGAGATAGAGAGAGAAATAAATCAAGGGAGGAGGGAGAAAAGGGGAGCAAAATGTAATAAAAGCGCGGGCGTAGCTGCGCGGGTCAGCTAGTTGTTCATAATATAACAGCAGCATAATACAACAGTATAAATATGAACCACAGACCACAAAACTAGTAGCGCGATGCGAGTGTTTAATACCGAGCTTAATATTATCACATTTTCATAATATTCACACGATATTAGACCACAAACTGGCAAGATTAAAAACAATATTGTATGCTTTTTTTTCTTCATTACTATTCTTTGTTCTATTTCCATTAATAGCAGAGATAGGAACGTGTTAGTGGGGCATTTAACCTCACAGATTGTATTTTCTCTTTCTATTCTCACTTTTAACATGTTGTGTAAGTCTCAATGCTGGGCACGGGCCTCCCCTCAAGATGAAGGTGCTTAGGCCATAGTCCTACACGCTGGCCAGGTGCGGGTTGGCGGACTTCACACGTCATTCGAAAGCTACGCTTTTCCAGACGTGCACATTTCCTCACGATGTTTTTCTTCACCGAAAGCTAGTAACCATCGCACAAGGACTATTCGCACATGATTAATTAAAGAAATTACAGATGCGAGCCGGGATTTGAACCTGCGCACCTTGTTTTCCCAGGCAAGCGCTTGCCCACTGAGCTGTTACTGCTATGGGGTGGGTAAGAACAGCCCTCCCATCTGGTCCCGTTAGGTGTCCGTAAGAGGCGACTAAGGAAAAAAAAGAAGACGGGCAGCAGCGTCTTTCTATTGGATTACCTACCACCTATACTGCGATCCCTAAGACGCCTGCCAAGCGTGGAGTTTATGGCAGCCCTCCCCTTCTAAGGGGGAGGCCTTTACGCAAAAGTGGACGTCTTCCAGATGCTGAAGATGATTATGATAAATTTTCACCCATATCAAAGCGCAAACTTATCAAACTATGAATCGGCCATAACTCAAAGTTTCAAAGCAAAGTCATATACATATTACGGCCCGTTTAAAATGTCCCACAGGGATCGCGTGAATAGATCCATTGTCACTGTTCGGAAGTGTTCTGCCTACCCCATGGGATATGGGGACGTGAATAAATGCTCACTTGATCCCTGGGGTATGCAGGCCTTGAATGTCAATCAATTTGAAATGAACCAGTTAAATTGGCTACTGGATGTGGTGGCGCACAAAATACATTGTTGGTTTTTATATCTACTTTTGGTTCCTATTGATTTTGTGTATGGTTTTTTGTTCTTAAAGTATGTTTAAATATCAAAGTATCTGTCTAGTTACTTACTAGTAACTAGACAGATAGAAAAGCAGCAGAATCAAGAATTCATACAATCCAATCCAATAAAATTCAATTGAATTCCAATCGGTTTTTTATAAAGGATGTAGCGGTGCTGCCTGGGTAAACCACTTCCCAATAAACCTATGTATTCTACATTATCATCATCAGCAGCCGAAGGACGTCCACTGCTGAACAAAGGCTCCCTTCCAGGGGGGGGGGCTCCCCCTTAGAAACGAGGGGTTGGCATAATCTCCACGCTTGGCAGGCGGCTTGGGGATTTCAGTATAGTTGGTACAACCACCTAGTAATCCAATAGAAAGACGCTGCTGCCCGTCTTCTTGTTTTCCCTTAGGCTCCTCTTACGACACCTTCCATTGGATTACCTACCACCTATACTGCGATCCCAAGACGCCTGCCAAGCGTGGGGATTATGGCAACCCCTCCCTTCTAAGGGAGACGCTTTTGTCCAACAGTGGACGTTTTTTTTTCGGCTGCTTATGTTACCTTTGAATAAAAAATAAATGACGAAACAAACACGCAGACGACCTCTTGAATAATTTCCAACGAAAGTTTTAGTAAAATTAACCATAGTTCAACGAGTTATTTCAACTTTAGTTTTAATAACACACTTTCAACTGTAAGCTGTTAGTCATTAATTTGATTTTGCGGGAGCTTTATGGCTTATGTTCAGAATTAGTAGTTAATCCATTTCAGAAACGCTCGTTTATTAATCTAATTTCAACTTTATGTTACTGCTATAAGAGTCACATAACTGTTTGAAATAATATGTACGTTGTCGTTGTAGGAAAATAGAAATTAATTAAGATCACACATTCAAACATTAGTTAGTTACAGACAGTGGCAAATAGATGAAAGTACTTTTGTGTAATATTTAACTTTTGCACACTAGGTCACATTTTTTTTCTAAAACCTGCCACTCGCAGGTCTGCTGGAAGAAACTTCTTTAGAAGCTAGCTTTTTTTTTGGGAATGATAGACGCTGTTGGCCGCAGATGGCCATTACAGCTTCACCGGACAATAGCGCTCTAGCCTTAACGGCAGAAGTAGCGACGAGCTCAAGGGCACCTCAGGGAGGCACGGCCTCGGCTTGGGCTGTCGCTTAAGAGAGGGCTGAGTTTACCACCGGTTCACAACGCGCCCCCACTGAGAAGAACCGGTGTGAAACTCAGTGGGGTGATGCACGTCGTTGCGGTCGCATACGTACGACCCTTCGGCCTCGCCGGCGAGACCGGTGTCTGATAGCTAGTGTAGCATACGATTGTCGGGGAGGGGTCGGCGCATCCCGGTCCAATAGGACCGTCATGGGGTCAGGAGGGTCGAGCAGTACGTGCCGTGGTCTGCGGTGCGAGTCAGAAGGACTATAATAGATCCAACCGTTTATTTTCTTTTTGACAGCACCAATAGAACGTAACTGCGTCATGTTACGCAAAAGTTCACTTAAAGTGAAGTTCACTTTTAAAAGTTCACTTTAAGTGAACTTTTGCGTAACATGACGCAGTTACGTTCTATTGGTGCTGTCAAAAAGAAAATAAATGGTTGGACGCTCTATACTTAGATCATATATAGTCTAAGGCTCTATAGGGGAGTAATCGGCGGCGACGCGGATTAAACTGTTCGCGTGATGGGACGCGGATTCAAAGTAGCGTTTCGACGCTTCTTTTAGGAACTTTAGAAGCTAGCTGTGCCCGCATCTTTCATTTATTTCTTCTTTCCTTTCTTAGTAAAAAAAAAGTTAAAGTAACTATAATAGGGGTAAGTCCCTTTTCAGGGACGTCTTAAAAAAGGTCAGGTCAAGAGTACCCTAAACCGAAGAGCATGTATGAAGGGAATAATGAAAGTGGACGAAGCGAAACAAGTATGTAAGAATCGTAGCAAGTGGAAAGAAGTGGTCTCTGCCTACCCCTACGGGAAAGAGGGGTGATTATATGTATGTAAGTCCCTTTTGTTTTGACGCGGGGGAAACCTTCAAAAGGTCCCCGGGAGCTGTGGGGCTCGACCGGGGTATGTAGGGTTCTTACCCACTAAAACCCCCGCGGCTGTTGCATCGGCACATGAGAGGGGACCCCAGGACTCTCCGATGGGATCTGCACCAGGGGCCCCTCAGTGCCTTGCCTTTGAGCCCTGACACGGTGCTAGGCACGGTGGCGGCGTGGGTCGCATCCCCGCCGCCGCCTTCCTCGAAGTCCCTAGTGTAAGTAACTGTCCAAGTAGGTATGAAGTAAGTCACCACAGTGCCAGATATTCTGCTACAGCAGTGTGTAAACATTTTTGTGTTCTGTCATGAAAGGCACTGCAGCTGGTTATATTACCGAAGTCGAGAGAGTTATTAATTTGTCAGGTGAATAGCGGCATTGCCATGCTGCATGCCAGTCCATGGGTCATGTACCTACTATCCAAATTAGAGGTTCGTGGCTCGCGTACGCTACAGGTAAAGCCTGTCTCCGCGAGGGTGCCGAGGGAAGCATTTCTGCTCCTTCCAGGAGGTGAACGCTGTCAGTGTTGGAGAGCCTAAGGCGAAGTTTGAATGGATTTCCGAAAGTCGGGAAGGTTTTACAGAGACTGGCTTACCTTATGAAGGTTTCCTTACCGAAAAAAAAATGTATGAGACAATGAGCGTAGCAAAAATGACTATAAATTAAAAAAGCATAAAAAGCAAGACTGCGAACAAACAAAATGGACTCAAATTACATTATCCATACATACACTTAATGAATAATATAATATTCTAGGGCAATACACACACGGTCATCTGATCCCAAACTAGGGAGTGCCTGTACTATGAAAACCAGATAACTGATACTATACATACATAATACATACATACTTACAAACATATACAGGTACTTAAACATATCCCTCCTCCTGGGGCAGTCGGGCAAAGAATCTAAATCTAAGGTATCATGCAATTTGGCTTGACACTAGTTGACACTAAATTGTCGGTTAATTAATGAATTAACAAAATGAATTAAATAAGAGCTAATTAAGTCTCTAAGTGCAAACAGCTGCATAAAAAAAATGTGCGTGCGTGGAGTCCCTCCGCGTGGAAGAAGTGAAACTTCATTCTCGCTCAGTCGATCGGTCCCTCACTCACTCACTCACTCACTCACTCACTCACTCACACACACAAACACACACACACACACACACAACTCACCCCAACTCACACCAACTCACCCCAACTCAACCCAACTCACCCAACTCACCCAACTCACCCCAACTCACCACCAACTCACCCCAACTCACCCCAACTCACCCACCCACTCAGTGACGGCGTCACATGAGCGCTTTCATAACCTTAACAAATTTACGCCTATCGCCTATCGTTTAACACCTATCACTTAACGCCTATCACCTATCATTTAACGCTTAACGCGTTAAGTGATAACATTTTTGGAAGTCGCATAAGAAGTTTCACTTCAAAAACCGGAATTGATTTGACAAAGCATTTTTCTAAAACAGTACGCTCTAAAAAAAATTGTGCTCTCGTTCGCGTGACCCATAAAGCTTTGCATTTTCGAGACATATCCTCTGTTTTTAAGTCTGAATAGAGGAGTTAGTGGACACCATCCATTAGCCAGCCCCCGGAGCCGGCAATCCTCCTAAATCTCCAAAAGTTAGAAATGCAGCGGCGTTACTGATTTTGCCTCTACATTAAGTTGGAAGGGAGGTTGTGGAGAGAAAATTGTGTACGTAATGTGATGTTGTTTTTGCTTTTTGTTTTCTGCTTCTTACTACGTTCTTAGTTGTAGGAATAAACGGGTAACTGGCTGTGATAGTATGTACTTATTATGTTTACCCGACCGACCCACTTTTGAGGCCCAGGACTTTCGCAACTCGATTAGTATTTTTTTATTGTCTTGAGCAGATTCCGATTTTTTCATTAATTCTTTAAATAAATATCTTATTGGACATTTATGCAAATAATCAGCTGTCTTGCGCACGTACCTACCTACATGTTTTAGTAATAAACTGTGCTAGGTAATATTATGATATTTATTCAATTATACCTAATTGTTGTTTGAGTATAATACCTATCATATGAGCACAAGGAGATAAGCGGTCTTAAAGAAAGAAATGCAAGTTAATTATTAACTGCTACCAAAAAATTTAATTTAAAATCAGTTTAATTTCGCTCCACGGAATCTGTCATACTGTGTTGTTTTCAAAAATACCTAATTATATTTCATTGATTTATACTTCAGATATAATTTAACAAGTAGTAGTACTTCCAATCTACTAGCGAGTTACGCACGTTTAGAGACGTAAAACTGTGTTTTTTTTTACCACCAGTTACGTCACGGACGGTCCAGACAGCTCATTCCATGCCAGTGGCACTCTCCTTATAACAGGTGACAAAATTTTAATGTATGGAAACTAGCACACCTTCAGGCAAGGGAAGGAACTAAATTTTAAGATTCTACTATAATTTGCCTAGATGGCGTTAAAAACGCAGTTTATATATTTTTATTTATTTAGTTTAATATTGTTTTTGTATATCTTCAATTTATTTGAGTAATGTTATATTTCGAATATTTATATTAAACTTCCATAATGTAATAATACCTATGCAACTGCCGGCCTCAATGGATTATTGTTGTGTGTGGGACCCAAGTGGAACGCGCTCCGTATAGTATTGTACTATATCTGTGGTATTGTAAATTGCCTTTGGCGGTTACTATGGCAACTTAGGTCATTTTTTTAAAAAGACTTGTTTCATTGAAGATAAAAGGCTATAAACAATTATTGAAACTAAATATTTACAGTTTATTTACAAATATGTTTTTGAAGAATTCTGTTTGTTCTGTGTCTGGGTGTTATTTATCTACATAAGTAGGTATGTACTTATTCACAAAAACATTTATAAAAGCTAAAACAAGTCATTAAGAACATGGCATAAGTATTTATTTATAATAACATTTATACTACTCGTGATCTATTTCAGGTCCACTACATCATTGTCCTTAACCACAATGGCTTGAATTGGAAATATTTAATGCAAAGCTGTACTGAAACAAGAAACTCAAGGGGATTGGACAATATATGTAAATAAAAGAGTACGATTGTGCGTCAGATATGTTTAGATAAAGTTATTGGTTACCAAGTAAACTTTTTACAATAAATATCTCTTTGTTTTGCCTTTAAACATGTTCCTTACAAATATTCATTCAACATAAAGCTTTATTTCCCTATACGTAAAATGATTATCAAAAAAGCGCCATCTGTTGGCACATTTTGGATTCCTGTGAAGTTACGCCATCTTTTGGCGAGGGTAAAATTAGTTTATTAAAAGTTGAACGTGAGTGACCCATCTATTCTTAAGTATATAGTGTATTATCTATGGCTCATTCTTTCTTTTTGCGCAGCGACGAGCGCACGCGCCTAAGCAAAAACAGTTTAGTGATATTAAAATATAAAAAATATTAATAAATGTGGGCAAAATCGTGATCGGCTGCGAGCCTATCGCGATAACATAAGTAGCTGCGAGTAACTTGTGATTATCGATGAATAAATTAGCAATTGTGTGTCTAAAAATACTTGGTATTATCCAAGTTACCCACATATTATTTGAATTATTATCGTCGAGTCAAATATATCTTCAGTCAAGGAAAAAATGACGACTGACAATAAAATGTCTTATATAATCAAAACAAAATGTTTAAAAGTTAACAAAGTCGTGATTGACCGAGAGTCAATTACGACAGCATAATTAGCTGCGAGCTAATTATGAGTCATGGATTCATGATAAATTAATTCAGTTGATGCATCTAATTGATTATCTATAGGATGCAAGACAAGTTACAAGGTCCGTAGATTTCTGGTAAGTAAGACATAATTATTGGTAATATCCATCGGAAATACGGAAAACCTATTGATGCTAGTCAACACGGTGAAATGATTGGCTGCGAGCTAATCATTTTGAGCCAAGGCTTATAACAAATGAGGTAGGAAATGCGCGCAATCTCAAAAAGATATTCACGCACCTACCTGTGGGTTTATATATAAATATTTATTTTGTTAAAAATAATACCTACTAAATATAGGTTACACAAGATGCGATTATTATTTTTTCTGCTCAACTACCCACCACTTTTTATTTTTATTCCGTGCATTTACACTCATAATATTATGAGCCCCAAGTCGGTTTGAACTACCAACGGGTCATCAACACGAAAGCGGCTCTGCCTAAGCGGTTCAACTATCACAAAGTGTGATTGTGTATCGCTACATCCTAGGTTCAATTCCCAGGTTGAGCAGTGTTATTAGGACTTTTTTCACGGGGGTTTCATAATTAAATCCCCTGCTGGGTATCCAAAAGGCAACCCTCTGGTGGATCTTGGTTGAGAAGCATGAAATGCCTATAATGCCTTATAGGCATTTCATGCTTCTCAACCAAGATCCAGCCTATCCTATCGCCACAAAAAAAAAAAAAAAAACTTGTGCTTTGTAATATTATCGGCAGAATACAAATATATTGTACTCTTCTACTGATCCCGTGTTGTAATACGGGGCACATGACGTACGTTTCTATATAAAAGTATATAACATAAAGGTAAGTACCAAACCGAACCTAATGCAAAACAATTAACTTGCATATAATGCCAACCTTGAACTTTTCCTGTGTAAAAAAAGTATTAATAAATACATGGCAATCTGGGTTGTGACAAAAGCACTATACCCTATACGCCAAGACTACGACAGGAAAAGGAGGCATGACTCTTTCCGTGTCAGTGTGAAAATCACAGGTATTCATGTCTTATTGGTCAGTCAGTAACATCTTCTAGGTCTAATAGCCTAAGGTGCGCCCAGTGAGCATATGTATTGTTGCTATTTATTATACTCTAGTCGAGGTGGCTTTTCCTTTCACCCCAACAGCATGATAATTAATAAATAAGTTCACAGATAAGGAATACAAATCAAAACTCCTGAATCATCAGCCCCTGCCACACCTTGTAGAAGAACTGAGCGGGACCTTCTCGCCGCCCTGGAAAACGGGGGGGGGGGGGGGGTAAGGTGAGATAAGGGGAAGGCCAACAGCAGCAGCGCTAAAGGATACCTGCTGGACTAACACGTACGCCTCATCATGTAAGGTACAACAAGCAGTCTGAATAAGATTCAAAATGTTGGCCACATACATATGTGTACTACTTGTATAATTATATAAGTAACAAATTTCTCAGCCACGTTAACGTGGATATTGTGAAAAAGACTTTTCACGCTATCTTTGTTGAAAGAAGTAGGTAATTAACTAAAACTAAATAGCACCACATCCAAACTTTACTTACATTCTAAGTTAAGATGTGTGTATACATAAACTTAGTATCATTTTTCCATTGGACACCTTTAATGAGAAAAAAATATTATATCTTTAGTAAAGTTCAAAGCAGATGATTCATAGTGTATTTGTAATGTATTTTTATGGAAAACAGAAATGAATGAAATGAATTCAGCTCTTTACATTGCAACATGAAAATAATATACTCAAACCGGAAGTCTAACCCTTTGCAGTTGCATTGTTAGATCATAGGTATTTAGTACAATTATAAAATATATTCGAGGCCAAACCCTAGGTTCGGATTCATTTAAGATCTGAAATTATTTTAAAATATTTATAGAACAGATTTAAAATCATTACCACAGATTTCAGAACTTTCTAACAGTTTACTGATAGAAATGGACTATATACTTACGTTAATTAACACCAGTGTGTCATACCGACCATAAGATTCCCAGTCTGAAATTACCGGTACTAGTAACAACAATATTATAATGTAAAAATATATTATATTATAATTTGTATATAAATATAATGTATATAAATCTACCTTCTACGGTACCGAGAATAATATCCAAGATGAGAACCTATCAATCTTATCATAGAAAATATTTTTAAAAGTTTTGTGGCATAATCACATATTGTTTTAAATTACAGTGTAAACACACACACACATACTCTCGTACGTTTGGCCTTAACGGTACTAGAATTTTATTAGAATTTTGTAATTAATTTTAGCAGTTTTATTATTGCAATAGATAAAATAAGATACATCGAACTCATAATGGCATACTTTTTTGCCGGTGGTAATAAACACCGTTCAATTCTGTTGTTGGTGAAAAATAATCATCTAACTCAGACTATACAGGTTCGGCCATATTCCTATGATGATGATTATCTTGACATATATGCATAGCGATAACAATTTAAGTTCATAAAATCAAAAAGTAAAAATAAATAAAATTATTAGAATTAAATAAAAAAAAAAAAAAAAACATTTTTAGAATATACACTTACAAAAAAAATAGTGTAAAGGTAAATTTAATTGAAGGGGGCTTGCCAGGCTGGCATGAGAAGTGTATCCGTAGCGTTTCTCATGATAAATATTCCTTGAACAATTGTTCTGATTTGAAACATCATTTTGGCCTTTAAATTTATGTTACAGAAAACTTAAGCCGCCCATAGCACCTTTAGTTTCATTACACCAAATTCAACTTGCATGGGCAACCATCAAAAACAAGACAGGTATGCATATGCAGCATACATCCACTAACATACAATCCAGGGTAAGTTAATTTATTTTCATATCTTCGCCATTAATGTCAATGTCACGTCGAGGTAATCGATGACTATACTACGGGGAATCATAGTTCTTTTCCCAAATTTATAATATTGGCCATGGGCCACTTCTACACCAAGCACCTGTAGACAACATGCATTAATTTGCCTTTCACGCGGTATACTTAAAAATGACGTCCATCGATGAAAAATACTATAAGAAGTATAGTGTTCCGTCAAAACTATCGTATGTACACAATATGATATCGCCCTCTACATAAAATACAGATTTGTGACATGACGAAGACAGTAATATTGGATCATTTTCATCGTATATTCTGCTCACAGAATTAGAGCTATATAGAGTTCATGAGTATAAACTAAAACCTGCTTGTTTCGGACACAAGTATACATATATGCACTAATACTCGTGACCTGCAAACGATATTTAATCACGTAGCTAGGGGTCCCGAATTTCGAATTAAATAAGTTTAGACAAGTTGTCTGACAAGTAACTGCAAGTTCAAATACTTATATACGTATAACTAATAAATATATGTAAATACCTAATATCCTAAGCACGTAAGAAGAAGTTGAGATTGTTATAACGAAAGTGTTAGAACATCGGCCCTTTGATATTTTAGCTCTATTTAGTTCTTCTCTAACAAGCGAAATATACATTTTGTCTTTAACGACTATATCTTTGTAATAAAATATATATAAGGACAACTAACATGCTAAAGGTAACTAACGTGGATTACCCACAGCTTAACCAATCAGTCAGTAAATTAAACAAGAGATTTCTAACGACGATTTGCGGGTCTTAGCAGGTACCTACTTCTAATGTCGTAATTAGAAAAACCGTCAGCTGAACTAACTTATCCGTGGTTTTTGACCATTTTTCTTCTTTTTATTATCTACCATTTCTATGTTTCAAATGACTAAAGTACTAAGAACACAAATGATATACATATAATTATTACCTATTATAACGCCGTTTAAAAATCTACGGGAGTTTATGGTTATCAGTATAACTAATATTTTGCTTAGAAATAAAAAACGATCTATACTATCGAAACAAAACCTTACTCTCTACACATCTACTTGTTAAATTATATCTGAAGTATAAATCAATGAAATATAATAGATGATCAAACGAACTTCTTGAAGTGAAGTTCTATCATTATTATATGAGTTGATTTATACGAAGATATAAAGACCCGCCCACCCATGATTAAATCACATAACACATGTTCAGTTAATTTAACCCTAAAATAAAGTTTTGTTGATCCATAGGCATAAATATAATCTCTAAAGAATGAGCTGTCTGGACCGTCCGTGACGTAACTGGTGGTAAAAAAAAACACAGTTTTACGTCTCTAAACGTGCGTAACTCGCTAGTAGATTGGAAGTACTACTACTTGTTAAATTATATCTTCGTATAAATCAACTCATTAATGATAGAACTTCACTTCAAGAAGTTCGTTTGATCATCTATTATTCCAATTGCTAATTTAAATTGAATATCAAGGCAGATGGCTTACTAACAGTTCTAAAACTTGATATCGTATTCAGATAACAATAGCAAGCAACGCCACAGCCCGTAGTTTGTTATAGGTAGGGCTAATATTTTGAGCTCCGAAATTGAGAGGGTTGACCGTATCAATTCATGGTGTACCAAAAGATTTGACCCTTGCTAGTCCATCTGTTAAACTACCCATTATTACTTACTCTCCAGTTTTGTACAAGTAGCTCTGTAATTTTCCGATCAAATGAGTTATGTTTTCAAAATGGCCATTTTCCTCTCAAATATGTTACAATTAATAATAGTGTTGAGGAAGAAGCAGATACAGTACCTAAGGACAGAACCTTTGACTCAACTCGATAGACTTTCCTCTACCTAAAACAGCAATTTATTTCTTGTAATAGATTAAGGGTGACTTCATAGATCGACTAGTGACGGTACGTTCGTAGTTTTTGTTGAAGAATTTATCGATGAGGTTGAGTCGTTTTCGTAGCACAAATTACTAAGGCGATGTCCTAATAGAAAGCGATTACGTGATAATCGCAAGTTCGCGCGAACTTTGTTCGTACGAGTACGCGATCACACTTACTAATGTCGTACAAGTGTCATAACTGAATTCGCGCAATAATCGCGGTGCGTCGTGGAGCAGGGTGAGGGTCAGGGGCAGGAGGACGGCGTTGGAGTTGCGACCCCTGTCCCCGTAAACACCTTGACAGATTTCCGATAGGAAGGCTATAATGCACCCCCAGGCGGCAGCCTCAAAGGCAAGGTACTGAGGAGTACCTGATACAGATCCCACCGGATACCGCCGGATAGCCCAGGTCCATGTGCCGATATGACAGCCGCGGGGGTTATCCCACATACCCGGTTGACCCCCGACCTCGGGGACCTATTAAAGATTTACCCAGGTTTCCGGGAACTAGAATACATCCCCTAGAGTCCTTTTCCGTCGCGTTCTATAAGAACAACCAGTCAGTTTTGCCACCACTCAAACGTACGATGGTCGCGTCGCCCGTTCAAAGATCGCGTAATCGCGTTGCTGTTAGGACATCGCCTAAGCGCAGCGTTACTTCTTCAGAGTCCATTGTGAAAATAAATGTACAACACTATGATGCTCAAACGTCATGATCTCGTAATGAAATTAACAAGAGGGGTAAATTAAATGAATACAATAAATTTATTGAAATATAGCTTTAATCACTTTTAATAATGTCGGTATTTACATTGCCTTAAAACTATATAAAACTGGATGTCTACAGTAAACATTGTAAAAATATCGTACGCAGTACATTTTACAAATAATAATATTAAAAAATAAAAACAGTGGAATAAAAAGCGCGGCACAGTTACACGAAATTTCGCTAAAAAGCGCGACAACTGGCATAACTTTCGCTAGAAATGCGCGAAAACTGACACAATTCGTGAAACATTGCATTTTTAATGGTAAAACGATCGATGGTAAAACGCCTCAATCTACTGCGTCTATTGGAGAACATGCTGTAGAAAGGATATTTTTTTTTTATTTCAAATTCAATAAATTAAAGCTTATAGATTATGCAGTTTACATATTGAGTTATAACATTGAAATGAAACCATATCGAATATCTTTTTATTAATATTTTTTGAATATTGTTTATTTTATTTCCAAGGTAATAACTTAATAGGAAATACAGAACACTGTCCGAACCGGGAATGGAACTAAGCATCTCACAGTCAGTGACTACATTTTAAACCGTTATAACAAAGAGGTAATATAAATTATATTTTAAAGAGAAATGGATCAATTAGAACAGATCTATACTTAAAAAAAAAACTAATTTTGCTGTTTATAGGCCGACCGTTTAACTCGCGCATCGCCTGCGCGGCAAGAAGGGAGCGAGGGGAGATGTTAGCGGATGGGTGAAAGGGGTGCGCGGAGCAGAGAGCTTACGTCAAATGCGGCAGTGCGCTGGCTGTGCTCGCAGCGCGCGGTTGGTGTTTTTGTTACGGACGCTTGAAGATAAACGCACAAGGAATACGACTGCCAAGATGAATCGCTCTTCCAGTTCGTTGATGAAGAGATGGACCGATTTATTATTAATTTGCAAGATTCTGACTCCTCAAGCTACACAGACAGTGATGATGATTCAAGCGATATGAATATTAGTGACGAATAGTCCTATAAAAATTTTATCTGTGGTTAAATATTTCTTAAACGGAGTTAATTATTGTTTTATGATTTTGTACCTATGAAGCTATTATAAAATATTTGTAAAACTTAAAAATAAATACTTAAAAAAAAGATACTTATTATTTTATTCTTTACCAACAATGTCTATCTCGAGATAAATCTTTGGATTATTGACTCCGTGTGTAGCGTTACCCGCCCCCGCTCCCCTCCCACCGCGCAGGCGATACGCGAGTTAAACGGTCGGCCATAGTATAATATTAGCGTGAATATCTAAAGTACGATCGCCGAGCAGGAAGAATTTCGTACGTTGACCTGTCATTAACTGTCTCTGTCGCTCCTGGGTGGGATGTGTTGTTGCGTCACGCTTGCACAGATGCAGCCGCGCGGTCATTACATCTGTGCGAGCGTGACGCAATGTATTTTGCCCGGGAGTGACAGAGACAGGTAATAACATTCTTCGCGCCCGGACTTTTAAATGATAATGACACCTACACACATTTAGTATGAATCTATTTAAAAAAAGCAATCAGAACAATAGTAGATTTTTTTGTTTACCTTCTTGTCATTTGAGAAAAATTGCTTAGTGAGTGATTAACTGCATTTACTTAGATATTTTACAAAATTTTGCAAATGCTTTTACAATTTTTTAACTTGCAAATTGTTAACTAATTATTTTTGTAAGCAGTAGACGTTGGCGTCTGTGATAATTATTTACATGTTGACATGTCATACAATACGTATGATTTTATACTAAACATAAAAAGCTTGATTTCTTTACAATTTGTTTATATTAACCGTATTCTTCTATGTATGGTAGCTCATTAGTTTCATAAAACATAATCACATTATAAAACGTTCAAAACATTTCATTAAAAATACAATTTGTCATGTACTTTTCAACTTTACAATTAAAATACTTTTACTACAAAAAAAAGATTTCAATCAAATTGGTTTACGAATTTTATACAATACTTACAATACATTTCGATTTTTTTTTTATAGTCTGCTATATACACGACCGAAAGCCACCGAGTCGAACATCCTTTAATATTTCAAGTAAGACATTTAAAAAATAAATAGACACATAAAATATTAAAATATGCACCAAAAAATAAGGTACTGTTAAAAATACGTATCTAATAGCTACCAATGTACAAGACGACTACAAACGATGCACAGTCTATGCGATTTTTTCTCAATACATTACCAGATATATTAGCTAACAAAAATCATCGTGCTTACAGATATGTTAATGTATCTTGAAATTCAGACGTCTGTTCACCGTTTGCAGTCAGCCCATTTCGTGTAAAAACAAATGTAGGAACTATTCTCTTGCATACAAGTCCCTAATACCGTTAATAACATCAATAAAAAATGTTCAAAACAGCCTCGAACTTAAACTAAAATAAGGTTAACTTAGAATAAAACGAAGTTAAATATTTTAGTGACAGATGATAGATGATGCGTTGCGTTATTTAGGTAGAGTCGAAATTGTAGATAAATATGTATTCGTGACGGTAAAAATATTGTGGCATAAGTTACTATCGGAAATGTAGATCATCAATGATGGCCAATGAGCATCAGCCTTCATAGAATGTAAACTTGTCTACGCAGACAGCACTATCTTCAGTTCCGAGATCAATACTATCAGTTGTGATCTACGCTAGAAGTTTAACATAGAAAAAAATCACATTATTGATACAGACTTGATGATAAAAGTCATTCCTGAAGATAAAATCACAGATATTTTGGCGTAGGATGCGAATTTTGGTTGATAAACTCTGATTTGTAAATTCATCACTACTAAAACCCTACATAAATACGCAACACGCAAAGATATATTAACTAACCAATCACAAATGTTCGCTTTTAACAAACTATTGACCTGATCAAGAGTTTAAAAGCGCTAACTTCAGTCTTCCGTGTTATGGTTAAAATCATCCTAGTTAGTAATATTGTTGGAGACAAAACGCTAAAAAATGTTCCAAGGAATGTCGAATAAAGTGTAAATGAATAACAGTTTCAAGCAGAATCAGAATAAAATTAAGATAAACTTTTATATAATTAGATCCTTTTGTATTTTTTCACAATCTAAGTAAAAGATTTGGAATTGTTCATTTACAATTTAGATTAGTATAATTAGAACCACTTTAAAGATAAATAAGTAATTCCGCTTGAAACTGTCTATACATTACACAGAAATGTCAATTTAGAATAATCAGTCTTGAAAGTAAATGAAGTCACTACAGGCAAGGATAGCCAACGATCCAATCTTAAACGAAACAGTACCACAGAACAATAAATACTTAAACACAAGAGTGCTGCATGTAGCAACAGACGTTGCGATGGTTACATTTAAAAATGGTCCATATATTTTACGCGACAGTAAAAAATCTAGCACGAACTTGTATTTACAGGAGCACCGCGGAGAACTAATCGTAAACACGTCTTTTCACTGATATCATCAATCCACCAAACGTTTAACTCACTAAAAGCTCATTGGCACTTTGGTAAACAATAAGTTTTGAACTACTACACTTCCGTGCCGTCTTCGCCTTCATCTTCGAAGAGCGGTTCGCTCTGGTTGACCTCGGTCGGTGGTTTCTTTTTAGGTTTCGGTGGTGGTCGAGGTGGGATCTTCCCACTTCTGCCCAAAGTCCCCGATTGGTTGAGGGAAGTATTCTCGGGCTTTTTCCCATCGTCTTTGGATGGAGATGTCGGTTCTTCTTTGTCTACCCTCGGGATCCGCCTCAGAGACCCTGTCTCGGGTTTGCCTTTTCGACTTAAAGTGCTACTGTCTAATATTTGAGACTGCGCGTCACTCTTGTCGCCATTACTGAATAAAACCTTTCTTGGCTCTGCATGGGGTGTAGACGTATTCTTTGCTGTCCAGCTCATTCTCGGGTTAACGGGCTCTTGAGGACCAGGGGTTGAGAGTTGCGCGGACAATTGAGAGCTGATGCTGTTACGAGGGTTGTGTTGCGGTGGGACAGGAGACGGTGCCGGTTCCTGCTCTTCAATAGGCGCGTAGAACACTTGATGGGGTGGTGCATACGATGTAGGGGTAGCTGGTAAAGGCCTGTTTCTCATAGGAGAAAACTGGTTTTCTAAACCAGCTTTGTTTAAGGACAGCACGGAACTACCATCAGCAGTGGTCCTTAACCCGAGGTTATCGTATAAGGGTTCTTGAGCCTCAGAGCTCGGTAAAATGGCAGTACTAGCGGTACTGGACCAGCTTGGAACTCTAGGCCGTCTAGGAATGGTCACATATCCTTGTCGCGGCGTGACTACTGGAGTCGAGATAGGCGCTGTGAAGGGAGATTGAGATCGTGAGTATGGGAGAGTCCTGAATAGATTTTGGTTCGTTGTCATTCCATAAATCGGCGAATGTATTGGGCTGATTGGGTTTAACTGTGGAGGTAATCTGGTGTTGTCTGGGACGGTGGACGCGTTGCTGGCTGCTGGCGATATTTGGGCCGCTCGTGGAGGAAATGAGAGAAGATCAGGAGGGTAGGCGCGCCCATCAGTACGCCCGTACTCTACGTTGAGGGCGTCTTGAGACCGTTTCGTCTGTTGTTCGAAGTCCAGCGAACGCTTTTCGTCTTCGTTATGTGCTGAAACAAACGTTAAGATAAATTCAATGCAATAATGAAGACATGAAAATGTATATATCAGCAGATATTTTAATATATTAAAGAGATTAACACCTTGATGTATAGTGTAAAATGGCAAAGGACATCTAATCTTTAAAAAGGTATTGTAATGAGATGGACCGTGCTGCAATGAAGTTGCAAGAGGTCCGGAACATCTTATAGTAATCTGCTGGGATTAAAGGTCCAATATATTTTATATTCAACCTTGTGACGAGACAAGCCAGACATTTGCCTGATGATAAGCGACACTTCTACCTATTATAGGTAGCTGCATTGCACTGCTGCTCGAGACTTTAGTTGTTAAGTCTCTTGTATCACTGCTGCTTGGCGGCAGAATATCTGACACTGCGGTGGTACCTACCTTGACGGTCCCATGCACAAGGGAACTACCACCTAGTAATACGAATGAACATAAAATATATACATATTTCCAAATTATTTAGATGCTTACCGAAAACAGAATCATTGTCCAGCAATGTCTTATTCAATTCCGACATCTCGGTCCCACCACTGGTGATGGATGGCGGCACGTCATATCTCCTCGGCGGCTTCGTCACCGGGTTCACAGCAGTTATCAAACTCTTTTCCATCTCCGGGATCACAGAACCTTCGATCAAAGCTTCACCATTAGACGTGTCTGCTTTCTTTTTATCGGAATCTCGTCTTCTGCAGCAGCAGTAGCATAGAATGACTAAGATTATAAGAAGAATTGCCGCAGTGCACGAGACGCCAATCAGAACTGGGAGCATGTTATTTGACATGTCACTTGGCGGTATTATGCCTGGATTGCTATGGGTAATAGCTAAACTAAGACTCCTTTCTTCAACGCCTCCTGGATTCTTGGCAACACACAAGTATTCTCCGTTATCAGTGCTGCCAACATCGACAATTGTTAGGTTCACCCATTTTGTGTTTTCCATACTATTCTGCGTAATATAGTACTTTAGTTCCCCTTGATATCTGTAGGTACCATCAATTATTTGCGCGTTCAGCACCCAATTTACTTCCGGTAATGGGTTCCCGTTGACTTGACATGATAGAGTTATGTTTGAGTCCGAAGTTCTCACAGTAGTACTGGTTGAGGGATATACGATGCTAGGTTTGCAGGCAAAATCACTGGAGTCCAGCTCTTTCCACAATTTTCCATGCACTTTAGGTGGTTCCGCACACGATATAGGTGATGTATAGAAGTTTTTACTGATCACCCAGTTTCTAAATGGTTGTAAATAGCAGTCACAACGCCACGGGTTATCATGGACATCTAAGTTGGATAGTGAAGTCAATGCGTCCAATGTGTCTTTCTTTAGATACTCTAGTTTGTTTCCATCTAGCCTCAAGATATTTAGTTTGGGTACGTTCATGAACGTTTTCATTCCTAACTGGACAATTTTGTTGTTGCTCAAATCAACTTTCTGCAGGAATTGTAAATTGTTGAAGAGGCCGTCTTCCAATTTCTCTAGCTGATTATCATTGAGGAGAATCCATCTGATCTTTACTGTCTCTCTAAACGTATCCGCATGTAGGGTCTTCAAATTATTCTTGGATAGATCAAGTTCTATCATGATCGCAAGACCACTTAGTCCATTCCTCTGAATGGTGATCAGTTTGCACTCCTTAAGGATTAGTTTCTTTAGATTGATTAAACCTACATCCTGGAAAGCGAGTCGAGTTATCTCATATAGGTCATTGCCTGTTAAGTCGAGATTCTGTATCTCCGAGCTCAAGTTTTTCGGTATGTCCTGTAAATGTGACTGTGAACAATCCGCTTGCTTGTTGCCGCTTGCCCATAAGCAATTGCATTCTTTGGGGCAGTTACTAGTGAAGTCAGCCAGCACCGTCGCGAGGAAGCAACTTAATAGCACCCAGACTTTTTTCTCCATTTTTTGAGCATGTGTTTCAGGACCTGTAACAAAGAGAATACATGTTATTGTGAGAGCAATAAAACAAGCACCAAAAATAGACGTGTTGAAGCACGCACGGTAGCTTTAATGGGAACCATTAAGAATGCACCCGGAATCGTTTTATGTACTAAGGGCTGTAAACTTCACATGTACGAACGGCTTTGTTTGAACCCTTTGGTATAAGTTTAGCTTTTTGAATGATGGTTTAAACACATTTTCGTCTATTAAGATGTTATAAGATTGATGGATGATGTTTTTATCAAGACATTAAACATCAAATAATTAAAAAAAATAAGGATGATTTATTCACAAAGTAATCAGACACCTTTCTATACTAGGTGCTTTCCTGCCGCACTAACAAATATCAGTTATCGTCGATTCTAGTTAAGCCATTAGTGAGTACATCTTAATTGACATTTGTAAGTACGGCAGTCTTGAGTGTTGCAAGAATCCCTTTGCATATTTTTTCCTATACGCAACACGTATTTCATCAGGAACCAAACTTTGATTAGTGTTTGTTTTTTGTAGTAGTGGTGGTTGGAATATTTATTATGGCATAGACTACAGTTCTTTACACACTTAAAAAAACCACTCTTTTAACAGTTAAATAATGTTAAACAACAAATACGTGAAATGTATAAAACATTATTCGCCGAAACAAATTCTCTTTGTCCTAAACAATCTGAACTTTTTACTTGAAAACTTGATAAAACAAGAAAAATATCGTTATATGATATATAAATAAAAATATTACTGTATAAATGGAAATATTTTTATTACAGATATTTACATTTTAATTTTAGCAACAGACGGATTCAAAGAGAGTCTTTTGAAATAATTCAACGATAATATTCCCACGCGCCCGACATTTTACATGCGTTGGTTTAATGCTTACTTATAAGACAATCAGGTAATCGGAGTTAAGACGAGTAGTACATTCGCCTGTTAAGGGGTTAAGTTGTTAAACGACACACTTGCCCAGCAACAGCAACACTGCACTGCCGCTCGTCACCTGAGATTAGCGATCAATGTATTTTCACCAGCTACAGTGCTCTTTACAACGAAACACAGCAAAGTTTACACACTACTGCTTCGGGATAAGATCGGACTTTAACTTTGTGGTGGCACTCAGAAGGTTTAGTTCTTAGTTGAAAGGCAGAATATTTTTATATGAGGATGTAATCGAGGCATGAAATAACCGAGTATAATCCATATTGCAGAATGTAAAGGGTACATATCATACATTACATTTTTTTATCAACTTTGTTGAAACATATTTCCTTATACTTATGAATCTTATTGGTTTTGAGATGAGGAGTACAATTTCTTTTGACTTCTATATAGAATGAAAATGAAACGTATGATCTAAAGAAGTAATTTTATATTGCGCGATAAACTCCGAAATGAGAAGATTCGCCAAAGAACTAACGTCGCCGACATAGCTCTCAGAATCTGCAAGTTGAATGGCAATGGGCAGGCCACACCACTCGAAGAACCGATAACCGATGGGAAAGAAAGGTTCTCGAGTGGCGACCACGAACCGGAAGACGCAGCGCAGGCAGGCCTCCCACTAGGTGGACAGACAACATTGTACGCGTCGCCGGTAACCGGTGGATGTAAATAGCCAACTGTCGTTCATTGTGGCATTCGAAGGGGGAGGCCTATGTTCAGCAGTGGACGACTTCCGGCTGATGACAGATATATGGCAGACCATTTGATATTGAAAACCCCCGTGGCTGTCGCACGGGCACATGAAAGGCGGGAACTGGTTTCTTCGGTGGAATCTGCACCAGGTACCTTTCCTTTGAGCCCGCCGTCGGGGTACATTGTAGCCTCCCGGGTATCTGTCACGGTAATCACGGGGTCGGGGGTTGCAACCCCGCCGTACTCGATGGATTTCGACGGCCCACTACCCAAACGTAATTAATTACATTGGACTTTTTTTTTTGACGCGGGGGAAAGTTCCAAAGATCCCCGGGAGCTGTGGGGCTCGACCGGGGTATGTGGGATTCTTACCCACTAAAACCCCCGCGGCTGTCGCATCGGCACATGAGAGGGGGACCCCAGGGCTCTCCGGTGGGATCTGCACCAGGGGCCCCTCAGTGCCTTGCCTTTGAGCCCGCCGCCGGGGGGCGCATTGTAGCCCCCCCGGGAACCTGACACGGTACTCACGGGGACGGGGGTCGCAACCCCGCCGCCGTCCTCCTCGGAGTCGCCGCCGTACTCAATGGACGTTCAAAGGGGCCCACACCCCGAACGTCCAGCGACTCCGAAGGGATTACATTGGACCTAGCATAACTCGTGAAGGGTGGGTATCATGTTAATGGTACTTCTACAAATGTCAAGCTAGGAAAAGTTTGAACCAACGCGGCGCAGAACGTCAATTATTCACAAAGCAACCATCTTACTTTTCTACCTACCCCATTTGACATAACGACAGCGTGAAAGCACATATGTAGTAATGTTCCTCATTTGTCCCCCAATTCGGAGTGGCGCGCGTTAATTGCGTAGTTTGGGAATAAGGGCGCGAATGAACTGCGTGTAATTTGCGAGTAAGACTGTGCCTTATATTTGTGAGGAGTGCGTTACGAGCAATGATATTTTAGACATTAGCGCACACAAAGTGAAATTACGAAATTCACCCAAATTAGCAGTAAGTCATACGTCGGTAAAATGTAACGAACGTGACGCGTGCCTTTGAAAAATAAAGTAAAATGCCATCATGCGTAGTGCAGAAAATGCACAAAGTACTGTACAAAAGTAAATAATAAGGAAAGAGATACCTTAACTATAAACGAGAAAATATTTTAAATACATGAGTCACTATTTTTGACGCGAATTAGTAGGGATATAACATATCTATGGTTTATAATAATATCATTTGGTACGAGTAATGTATAAATAGATCAGAAAAAAAACTGTCGTAGTAACTATAGAACAAAAATATAATCAATGTTAAGTAAGAATCAAATATCTCTACAATAAACGTGTGTAGGTAGTAGATGTTTTAAGCAATACATATTTAAATGTACAATATTGGATTAAAACATACACATACCCAAAAATTATTATACGGTGCGTATAATGCATGTAAGAGAAGCCACCCAAAATAATACCAAATCGCAACGTAAATATAAACAAACGTTCAGCACATACAGTGTCTCAAAGTAAATCTTGGCGTAAAAATTAGTCTAGTCACTGTAGCAAACTCCTGTAGCGGCGCTTGTCTGTTTATGTGTATGATTAGAGATGTAAGTTCGTAGTGCTTCTACTGTATTACATATTTACACTGTGGTATCACTTTCTTTTACAATTTATTTTCAAATGAAGTGGTTGTAAACAACAGCACTGGGCGAGCGCTTGCCTTTGAAACAAGGTGCGCAGGTTTGAACCCCGGCACGCACCTCTGATTTCTTTAATGAATCATATGAGAATCGTCATTGTTACTAGCTTTCGGTGAAGGAAAAGATCGTAAGGAAACCTGCATGTCTGAGAAAGCCTAACTAGCTTTCAAATGACGTGTGAAGTCCGCCAACCCGCACTTGGCATGGTGGACTATGGCCATAAGCCCCTTCATCTTGGGGGGTAGGTGCTCAACTGTGGGAAACAATCATTTTTTTACACTACTAAGGTGATAAGAAAGCATTTGGCCCGCCTGATGATAAGCAGTCACCGCAGTCTATAGACGATAGCAACACCAGAATCACTAGCGCGTTGTTGAGCCTAAATACTTACATTAGATATTAAGTAGATTGTGTTCGGTAATTTCACCAGCTTGATGTTAAATGATGGTAATTGATACGCCTGTGGTGCAGCTATCTACAGGCAGCTACAGTGCAGTGCCACTCTTCACCCTAGACATTAGATATTAAGTCTCTTAAGTCCGATAATTTCACCAGTTACAGTAACAACCCTTCACATCGTAACACAGCAGTGCTTACAGACTGCTGCTTGGCGACAGAAAATCTGACATTGCAGTGACCTGCCCGGACGGTCCCTTTCATAAGGGACCTACAAAGTCCTGCAAAACTCATCATCATCATCAACAGCCGAAAGACGTCCACGGCTGAACAAAGGCCTCTCCCTTATAAGGGAGGGGTTGCCATAATCCCCACGCTTGGCAGGCGGGATGGGGATCGTAGTATAGGTGGTAGGTAATCCAATATAAAGAGGCTGCTGCACGTCTTCCTGTTTTCCCTTAGTCGCCTCTTACGAACACCCAACTGGAGGACATGGGAGGGTGCTATTCTTAACCCGACACCCCACGGGTAAAAGTCCCTCGCAAAAGTCATCCCAACATAATTCGACCTTTATAAGCAGTTAACCCTTGCTCTTGATAATTCTAGCCAATACCAATCTCATACCGGTCAATAATACCATCGTCAGTTCATAACGGTGCTCTCTGATAACCGTACAATGCACGCAGTGTTCGCTCAATGTGGGCCCGTTGTACCGGGGTTACGCTTTTATTGACCCCAGTTAGCTGGTTACGGGTTAGGTATTTAGGGATCGCGATAGAGTGGATGTGGATTTGTTTTTTTTTTTTTAAGTTAAAGTCGGTTAAACAAAATTGGCCTCAAACAAAACAACATGCCTTTTAAACATGCTTTTTTATGCGTAAAAGTAGTTTGATTTCAACATGCCTTTTGCTTCTTCTTCTAATAAATAGTTGATTGTTCAGATGATTTTGTTTACTTGCCTGACTTAAATAATGTAAAAAATAAAAAATACATATTTCTAATCAGTTCCAAAACATTTTGCAATATCGGTACCGACATATTTTAAGAAAGGAAAAAGAATGTTAAGAAGAAAAGTAAAAGAAAGCATTTTGCACACCATTCGCACCAAAAGTCACATAATTTGCTTGAAATTCGAGAACATTTTTAAAACAAACACATTTTTCTTTAACAAATTTAATTGGACCTTTAATTTACCTTCAAGAAGCCCCAATACATACAATCAAAACGACTCTCTCATCATCATCACTAGCCGGAAGACGTCCACAGCTGAATATAGGCTCCCCCCTTCGAACCCCACAATAAACGACAATTGCCTATTTGCATCCACCGGTTACCTGCGACGCGCACAATGTCGTCTGTCCACCTAGTGGGAGGCCTGCCTACCCTGCGTCTTCCGGCTCTCTACACACGCAAAAATCCACACTACACATTACAAAATCCAATAAGAGGTTCGTAAAACTGTATTAATAATAATAGTCTTATCCACACAAATCCAATGACATCACGTGCCATAACTTCCGATGAGTTAAACGAATAAAATTCCATCGCATACTCGATCCTTACATCAGTCAAAATACAAAGATAATTGAGGTCCATTTCTTCGCACTGCAGCCGTAAGTCTACCTTATCAAATACAGTAGAGTAGGGGGATTTTAGTTGGTGTGGTATTTTTTTTTGTATGTACTACCAAGGCGGCAAGCAAGCATGCGGCCCGCCTGATGTTGAACAGTCTCCGCAACCTATAGACACGAATCCCTAGCGCGTTGCCGTACCTTAAGATTTCCAGCCAGTAATTACACCAGCTACAGTGCCCTTCACACCGGAACACAGCAATGTTTACACACTGCATTGTCGGCAGAATATTTACAACCGCGGTGGTACCCACCTTGGACGGTTCCTTGCACAAGGAACCTATCATGTCGTAAAATATACCAGGAATAAAGATCAGAAGATTGACTTCCCGGTCCACATGAAAATACGCCCCAGTAAAAATTGTGGCTTTAGAATAAATTCATTCCGCCGAGTAGGATAACGTCCCGTCAAATTTACATACATTTCACTGTGACATGCTTATAAAACTGGCATTTTTGGTAGACATTACCATCCCCGATGTTTCCGGTGGCGGGCTGCCAAATGGCACGGAATTTTAAATTCTCGCACGGAAGAATTTGGCGCTTGAAATTGTAGCACCATTACAGGGTCTTGCTTCTGGTGAGAAGCTACCATAATGAATGGACAACTTTTTTTTAATAACAGCATCGGCACTGCGCCCAGGCAGTCCAGAAAAGGAATTGGTTAGATGAATATGAGAGAATCCAAGTCATGATTGCGAAAAAAATAACAAAATTGGTTAACATAAATTATAATTACACATACAATAATAATAATTCCAGTCCTTTTTTTGTCCCACTGTTGGGCACGGACCTCCTCTCAAGATGCAGGGGCTTAGGCCATAGTCCACCACGCTGGCCAAGTGCGGGTTGGCTGACTTCACATGTCATTTGAAAGGTAGTTAGGCTTTCCTAGACATGCAGGTTTCCTCACGATGTTTTCCTTCTCCAAAACCTAGTAACAATCGCACAAAGACGATTTGCACATGATTATTAAAGAAATCAGAGGTGCAAGTCAGTGTTCATACCTGCGTTACTTGTTTCCAAGGCAAGCGCTCGCCCACTGAGTTGTTACTGTGTGACAATTACACATAGATAGATAAATTCTTTATTGCACACATTTTATAGAACAATACATGAACCAGTAACATAATTATTAATGTGAGCAAAGGCGGTCTCGTGCAACCCCTCTACGGCCGATGGCTCCGATGTGAACAATAGCGCAATCACGTAGCCGGCCGCCGCGCCGAAGAATTAACTCTATACTCCCTTACTACGCTCGGGAGTAACTAGAATCCTTTGTTGTGCTCACGATTCACTTTTACGCTAGTGACATAAGACACGGCTTTATCCCTTTGGTGAAATAAGTACTAAAACTCGTCATAAATTGATCTTTTATTTGTATGAATACACAAATAATAAAAAAATGCCTTGAAATATCATACATATATCCCGTGACTTTTACAATTCAGACAAATCTACCTTTATTAGTTAACGAACACGAACGGTGTACCAGTTTTTCATTCAAAATCGTTTGACCGACTACTAAATTATGCGACTTCAATTTTTGCGAGTGCCACAGCCTAACTTAGAAAAGTCTTTTAAAATATTAATAGGCCTTCTCAAATTTAAATAAGCAATTTGACTAGTGGCTGTAATATTAAATACGCAATCAAGTGGCTTATTACTATTTAACGTAGACCTTAAATTAACAGCCAATGGTGAATTCTTAATGAATTGTTTTTCTTTGAATGAACGTGACTCCATTGGCCGGAGATGGCCATAAGATCTCCAATCGACGGACCGGTAAAATGTAACGAACGTGGCGTGTGCCTTTGAAAATCGAGTAAAATGCCGTCGTGCATATTTAGAAAATTCACAAAGTTCAAAAGTAAATAATAAGGAGAGGATATCATACCTTAACTATACATACGTATATGAGAAAATATTTTAATTACATGAGTCGCAATTTTGCATCCCCCCCATATCCTCTCGTTGGGTGTCGTAAGAGGCGACTAAGCGAGAACAGGAAGACGGGCAGCAGCGTCTTTCTTTTGGATTTATCTTCCACCTATACTGCGATCCCCAATCCATATGCCAAGCGTGGGGTTTATGGCAACCCCTCTCTTCTAAGGGGGAGGCCTTTATTCAGCAGTGGACGTCTATCGGCTGCTAATGATGAAATGATGATGAACCTTACTAAGAACACCGATTCTTACCAGTGATGATTCTTGACGCTCTCTGTGGTTATATCTGTGGTTTATAATATCTATGGTAGTAGTAATCAATAAAAAAATAACTGTACTCAAAACAAGAACACTTAAGCGGCCAAGTATGCCAACAAGCACAACGAACTATTAAACATAGTTAAAGGAGTGATAATGATCTCTACAATTAAGGTAAATGGAGCGAACGTTAGCAACTTGCCGATCGGCTGTTTGAAGTTATCGTTAAATATAACGAAACTGCAATTACAAACTTCCATAGTGCACGTGTTAATGGGTAATACGCGTGACCTTAAAATACTATTGACATGAAACTATTAAAGTTTAAAATCGGTCAGCACGCTTTGTAGAAAATGCTGCCCTAGAAGGTTCATTATTGTAAACTTAAACAAGTAATAAGTTTGAAAAACTAAAACCCGACTACGGATAAAATCGCAGTCTAATAATGTAATATTATATAGCCTATAGGCTATAACCAGCTGGTTATAACCAGCGGACAATCAAGACGCTTCTAACGACACCCTACTTGTCAAATTATGTTAAGTAGATTAGAAGATATGCGGGAACAGATGAACATACATACAAACATACATTCTTGTTAAAATCATAACCCTCCCTCCGTTCCGTAGTCGGCTAAATAGGAAGTATTTATATTAACAACCCTAATAGTTAATCGAACGACAACAGCAGATACATCGGTAAGTAAATAAACTATAGTTGGAGACGAACATATCATAAACGAATTAAAAATAAATAGCGTTTGGTCGGACGCATTTGACCTCCTTATAGGGGCAAACTGTCTGCTAAAGATACAAAAGTGAGATAGATAAAAGTGAGAACGCTTAAAACTATATCTATAACGAGGGTCTGCTGAACTGAGAGACCACCATACGTCCGTTTTGCTACCGGCATAGCCTCTGATACGGAAGTCATCTTCCTTCCTTCCATGTTGTTAAGCTAACGCACATACTTTATCACCTATTGCATCTCGCCTTACCTTCAGATGAAATTGTGTCCTAAAACCAAGTTATATATGTTTAAAAGGACTTCTTTTACCACATTTTATATGATAGTCAGTCTTGAACCACTTGGAATCCATGTCGAAGCGACCACTCCAACGAGATTATTCCATAAAATTTTATTCAAATGAATCTCAGCAACAGCATTGCAAACAGCTCGAAGTAAAGCCGCAGTGATACGAGGAGCAAACTGTTCTCCCACAATAGGATTATGTAAAAGCTTCTCTGTCCCCTTTCATGTATCCCTGGTAGGATATTGAAAAGGTGATTTATGATATTTTCCGTACATCGACACTTTAGGGACATATTTATAAAATATCTCAAACGCTCATAACTTGCTCATAAGTCATAACATAATACGATTATTATACTATGCTTCATGCTATATTTATTGTAGACACAAAAAGGACTCCACTTCATACATTAATACGCTTCCCAATAGATATTTGCAATAAACTCATCAACCCAGACGTTATCAAGTCTTTTCAGTCCAGCAATTTCTTTAGTGATAGTGATCTTTACAATTAAACAGCAATAATGCACTACGGTAGGTAGTGCCTGTCTGGACAGTATCTTGCACAAATCTAGTAAGCAATTCGTGAAACAATTAAGATTTTTCAGCCACAGTTTTTAAGAAAATCACAATTTTTCTTCAAGTTATGATTCGCTGGTTCAATAGCGCTCATGGTCAAGGCAGAGACAAACCCAAGCCAACTACTGACCATATTTTTACCTCACTTTCTTTCTCTTCCACCTTCTTATAATATTTTTGGAGAGCCCTAAACTCTTCGTGCAGGATCAATTCTACTGTCGCACTGTCCTGACTGGTTCGTTAAAATCAATTTGTGAATTTGTTCCAACTGTCCAAAGCTTTTCCTATTTTTACATACATACATTCTTTCAAACCGACTGGGATGCAGACGACATAATTATCGTATCGCACAAATAGATTTCAACAGAAACCCTATAGCCAACATTCGAACCCTGTAATCTTGCGATTGCACAGCAAATATTTCAACTGTTATTTTACTGGGAAGCAAAACCTATAATCAAAACGTTCTATAAATTCCTGGAAAATCAAGCTCCAAATGTATTTGATCCGATGTCTGAAGACATAGACGTGTCTTACGCAACAGTCCTCGTTCCAATTCATTAATTACCGCCAGAAGTGTGAAACTGAACTGCTAATGTAATCCGGTGAGTGATCACTGGGCTCTGTGTTAATTGTTACTAAATGGTGGAAGATTGCGTTTGTATACCAATTGTGAAAGAGCCGCTCAGATATTTTGGAGATGGATGTATATTGGTTGGTTAAACGTTTGTCTTGTATATATTCCTATTTATTTATTTTATATTAATTCTTTATTGTACACTAAAAATACCATACAGATTGGAATTACAACAATAGTAAAAGCATGTACACAGTATCGAGTTATAGTATGGAGACAAACTAAGTATGATATTTATCAAAATTCGTATTAGAGGTTTGGAAATCTATACATCGTTCCAATTATTGCCACACATGACGGAAAACTTTCTGGAGATAGCAAACTTCTCAAAGCAATCATGCGCAGTGTATATAAGATATTTTTAAAGAATATTGTTTAGTAAATATCTACTGAAGATAATCAACGAAGATATGCAAATTTACTCAGAAAGCAATCGAAATATACAGAATTCTTATCAGAAATGATTCTTACAGCGAATCCATTGAATTCTCCCAAACCAAATCTTTAGCTAGCCACCGTGTAATCTGGCCTGTCTCGCGACCCGTTTAAATCGACCACCCTAAGGGGAATCCCAAATGGCTGTCGGATCGATCCAAACCTGTCGTTTCCCACACACGTTTGGCTCGATTTTAACCCCAAGTTATCCTGGATTTGCACAAATACCGATGCCAGCTGCACATGACTCCGACTGATTGAAGGTGGAAATGAATATTTAAATATTTTTTGGTAACAATAGGCTTTGTAAAAATGGATTGTATTTTTTCTCACAGGATTGTGTTATTCCAATATACTCGAATAAATGATGTGTGTAATTCAACATATTTCATTCAGTCACGGCCTGCATCCTTAAGATGTTAATGGGCATCTATAAAAAGTATGTATTGACAAAACTTTACCTACATATATAAGCATTAATTGTCTGGTTCTGCCTAATTTAGGATCAGATGATCGTGTGTGAATTGCTCCTATTTTGAAAAGCGTCTTGAATAACAGTATAATATTTATGTTGGCCCTACCTAATACGTCATATAGATAAGTTTTTCTTTTCATTCCCATTTTCCCTGGCGTTATCGTAAGGGCGGGTTAATAGGGTATGAGAGCTTCGCCTTTTACTCTATAGTGCACATACTTATTTTTACCAAGAAAAACTTATTCACACTAGGGATTTTAAGGGGGAAATAACCCTTAGAGATTCCCATAGTGGTTGGATTAACCTTTAACTTACTCAAAAGTGCATATGGAACAAAAAATGTATGAGTTATTCTATGAGCCCATTATTGGCCAAAAATAGGAAAATAAAAGAAATTAATGAAGGTTAATTGGTGTAATTTATTTTCATTATTTCTTTTTGTGTTTTCTAACATCTTACTGAAAAATATATGAATAAAAATTAAATAAATAAATATCTTGGGACAATCCACACACGGTTATCCGATCCCAAACTAGGCAGAGCCTGTACTATGGAAACCAGACAACTGATACTAATACTTATATACTTTTTTTTTTTTTTGTAAATACATACTTAAATAGATAAACAACACCCAGACACTTGGCGGGAATCGAACCCACGACCCATCGGTTAGCAGGCAGGGTGTCTGCCAACTAGACCAACGGGCCCGTCGATAAATTAGTAATATTTTCATTTTATAACTGATTTCATGTTCACTATCTTGCCATCCACCCAATAATTATAAAATTACTATTAAAAATATCATGAAATACTTAGTTACTCTGTCCTCTCGCTTCTCGCTTAGAGTTTGAGCCACACCTCAGCCAATAATCCACGGTATTAGCCAGCCCGGAGCCTCGATATGGGCCCATTGTCCGCCCAGACAACCTTAGCGTTCCTGGAACTCTTACAAAGGACCATATTGTCGGAGAACCGTGCGTTTTACGGCGACGGCCGCGATCGCTTTGAACACGTTTTTGTTCACGAAATTACTTTTTGGTGAGCAAAAAAAATATATATTGTATTGCAATCGAATATGTGTGTCGAATTGAAATATTATTTCGTCGGTCGATAATTTTCGTGTTGTCACGATTCCCCGAGCATAACTTTTGTAGCCTATAATAATTAATGAACGGTTATAATGAACTACAATATAAATTTGTTTTCGTGTCGGCATGGTTATGACTGCTGTTATGCCAGTGGCGGAAAGATTGGTCAAGCAGCAAGATCTTAAAAGGCTGATTGTTTAGGGTAGGACTTCTTAACCCTCACGCCCCCCGGGGAGCGTAGTGAGATCGCAGGGGGTACGTGAGACGATTGACGGATTCAAAAGTCCATAGTCATAAATGCTAGTCACTAAACGCAACACTTCGTAAGTTGGGTACAAAGTGCAAGGGGGGAGTAAAAATTTCAGGTATGATCCAATGATGTAAAAAAGGTGTAGTACCAGGCAGACAGTTATTTATCTTTTTGAAGAGGCTCTTTCCAAGTATCATATAAAAATCCCGCATTAAATACTGCGTGTTTTTTTGCTCCTTATAAGCTATTGCTCGACCGCAATCCTAGCTGATGGCAAGAAGTTGTTGTTGGTTCGCTTTAACATATACGTCTTGCATATTGCTCCGTTGTATAAAAGAGATATATAAATTTGTAGAAGGATTTATTTAGATTTCTGTGTAAAGAACAGGACCTAAAAGAAAAGAACCAGTGTCTGGAGAAATATGTATTAACTGATATGATCATAGTTGCACTAAGCAAGCAGTTCAACTCAACTATCTCAAATAACCTCGACTATCGGGTTTAATTGAAATTGCAAATTTTATAGAATCACGTAGACCTATAAAAAGAATATTAGATACTAAGATAATAATTGGGTATACCTAAGACCCTTACATACACGAAGCTATAATATAAAGTATCGCCCAGAGAGAAACAATTTCTTCACCGCTAGAAACTCAAAGCACAACGTTTGACTACGACAATTGGTCATTGTGATTTTTTTAACATGGCCCTGATGATAAGTAACAAAAAAGTCTTAGATCAGAGGAGGGAAAGAACAAAGCGGTAGCTTCTGCCGCTAGAACTGTGACTGCAATTAGTTATAATAGAGCTTTTCCGTTGTTTTACCCTTTGTCAGCGCGGGAAAGCGCCCATACTTACAGGTGGTATTGCCAGTAATATTCTACTCAGTGGGACCATTCAATGTATTGCGCGAGCTGGAGCGAAATCAAACGAGCCTTTTTTAGTAAAGAGCAATAACATTTTCTACCAGAGGTTAGCTTAAACTGTTCATATAAAGGTAGTTGACGTAAAATGCTGTGGAGCATTAAGCAGCGCTTCGTATAAGTAACTTGTGACAAACGATGCTCTAGTGTCACATATTATATCTTATAGCTGTAGTGGAATGCATTGGGCGCGATAATGATCATCCAGATTATGACTCAACATCCAGAATATAGTCTGTATAGAACAGCGGCAAAGATAGCCAATTTAAATAAACACCACCGAAAAAAATCTTAACGTAAGACCAGCGCTGATTGTCTGCAATATTGGTGAATTTGTCACACCTGTTGACCTTTTTGTCACACGTTTACTATACAGGACATCAGCAATCCAGACACGTGAATTGAAATTCATGCAAATATACGGAATCATACGATTCTTAGCTGTTCATGAAAAGCTTTTGTTGCTACGTATATTATAGCTGACGATGTGCATTTACGTTTTTATTAGTATACGCACAATGTCGATGTTAGAATTCAATATGAAAATTAAATCACGTCTGGTATACTGATTAAATTATATAATACGTTTTAATAGCAATTTAACAACTTTTGTGAAGTGATTTCATTTTATTATGAGTTTTTGATCTAGGACCATGGCTGGCCTTGATAAACTAGATGTAGGATATATACAAGCAGTTATTGTAATCTTATTTCTGCGAGAGAAAGGGACGACGTGCGTCTCTCTCCCATGTTAGATTGTAACACGGAGTGCGTCTCTTTCCCACGTAAAAAGTTAGATTACTGACGCACTAAGAGATGATGGCCCAGGAAAAAATCAAAATTTCCTAGGTGGTAGGTTCCTTGTGCAAGGAACCTTCCAGGTAGATACCGTCGGATATTCTGCCGTCAAGCGGCAGGGTGTAAACATTGCTGTGTTCCGGTGTAAAGGGCACTGTAGCTGGTGAAATTACCGGACAAAAAAGACTTAATATCTTAAGGGTCGGCAACGCGCTAGTGATTCTTCTGGAATTGCTAGCGTTTATTCGCTGCGGTGACTACTTACCATCAAGCGGTCGCATGCTCGCTTGCCACCTTGGAAATATAAAGAAAAAACCAATAAGAGTTTACTCAAACATTCCCGATCACAATAACCGTACTTACGGGCACTAAACTACCAAGATAATGTATATTTTTAGGATTGACGTAAAAAGCGGGCGGATAAAACAGTCAGTTTACATTGAAGTACAAGCAAATATAATGTTCAACGACCAACGAGATAAAGCAGTAATGTAGGCTACTTAGTTCACTGTCGCCATTCTTTTAATATCGTAGACTTCATTAGAATCAGATCAGATACCACTTACAGCGATGCCATAAGACTATCAAAACAGTATAAATATTAAAAAGTAATGCTCCCGGCATTACTTGTTATATCTAAAGAATATATTATGAACAGATTAAAATACAGAAATTCCCAAGACGCCTACCGAGCGTGGGAATTATGACAACCCCTCCCTTGACAGTGGATGTCTTTTGGCTGCTGCTGATGATGACGATGATGATGATGAAAATACGGAAGACCGGCAGGACCTATTAGCGCTAATACCGATACACAATACTGATAAGAAACTCTACTTCGCTCTGTTCTGATCAGTAGTTAAGGGTGAACCATCTTTCCTGGATTGTGTAGATCCTGGCTGACAGGAGTCACAGTGGTAGGAATAATTGTTGGGATCAGTCGCAATATTTTCTGAGGATGTAGTAGGTACAGGTTTTGATGGTGAAAGAAATTGATCAATCGGTCAGTCTTTTCCGTAAGTTTGACCAGTTTTTAAACGTCTCCGGTGCGTGATGGTATGCGACACGCCAGCCAATAGACACCTGTAGTGCACCGCCACTCGTCACCCGAGATATTAGTTATTAAGTCTCCTGTGTCCGGTAATTTCACCAGCTACAGTGCTCATCACGCTGGAAGACAGTAATGTTAACACACTGCTGCTTGGCGGCAGAATATCTGACACTGCCGTGGTGGGCACAGGGGACCTACCCTACCACCTAATAAAGGTTACTGAACGACATTAACTTCAAAGTCAAGAGTTTGACATTATCTACAATAGTTCTCTGTAGACTTGAAGTTAGTTCAAGAGTTACTTAAACTTATTTAAGTAAGGCTTAATCAACAGGTGGCCAAAAATTGCGTGGCCTATCTACTTTCGAATCACCGGGGAAATCTTTGAGATGAAATATAATGAATGTGTATTTTTATTATTGAGACAAACTTATTACGAGGTGATGGGTCCCTTGAGCAAGAGACCAAGTCGCTGCGGTCATTCATAGTGCGCTAGCCGTATCATCATCCACTGCTGAATAAAAAGACTCCCTCTTAGAAGGGAGGGGTTGCCATAATCGCCTCGCTTGGCACGCGCACTGGGCATCGCAGTATAAGTGGTAGGTAATCTAAAAGAAAGACACTGCTGCCCGTCTTCTTGTTTTCTCTTGGTCGCCTCTTACGGACATTCAACGGGAGGAAGTCCTATTCTTACTCGGACTCCGTGGACGCGTAGCCATCTTATGGTAAAAAAATATATTGTTTTCATTGTTTTTAATTTCAAATGTATCTTTCTTTGGTGTGCAATAAAGAGAAAAATAATACAATACAATGCTACTTCGACGCCCCAATCGAATAAAGTGGTAATGTCATAATACGCCAAAAACTTTTTATCGCATAAAACGCTTCTACGCACCCAGATGCATAGCATATATTTTTTTCACAAATTTATACCCAAAACTTGCAGAGTTATAACTATAGACGTCTTTGTTGTATCAAAATTTGTCACACGAAAGAAAGGCGAATAACACCACTTTAACATCTTACGTTCAACCAGATGGCTTCCAGTTACCAGAACAAATAAGTAAGCAAATGTTACGCTATTACTCGTCTGAATACGATCAATGTTTTGGTGGTATTGTGTTAGTAGTCTTTTATTCTCGATATAACATCACTCTCACTAGAATGTTAACACTAATACGAAATAGTTAGCCGTAAGTTCTTTTCGCAATATGGTTTAAAAGTGAATGTGAATGATTTATTTTTACGTATTGTAATATAAATCCTGATAAATTATTTTACACGTAGTTGATGAAAGAAGCACCCAACTATTTCGTTTGCAACCTGAAGTAACCAGAGAATTAGTTAAAGTTCTTGAACTTGAAACAGCAAGAGAAGATCATCAACTGCATGAACACCAGCAATCGTCTGAAGAAAATCCAGTGTCTGAGCCTGAAATAAGTATCAATAACGATGTCCCCACTCAGTTAGATGTAATTGAAGAAAGCGAGATGCTTAATGCAGAAACTCCGAATAATTGATCCCGAAAGACGAAAAGGAATATTGATAAAATAAAAAAACGATTAAAGAACGCAGGTCAACCTTACGTGAGCACCAGAGCTAAAAAATTTCGGGAGAAATAGCAAATACGGGGAGTATGTACCTGTAAGTGACAATTTTCGGGAAAAATTTACGAACATTTACAAGACAAAAGATCTTTAAACTGTACTGGGGTTTAAGAGACCACGAGAAGCAATGGAATTACATATTAAGACACACTTCATCAAATTCTATTAAAATAATGCAATTGATCAGAAATAAAAATTGTTGTAATAGTAGCAAGTTGTGTTTCATCATCATCATCAGCCGAAAGACGTCCACTGAACAAAGAGGGAGGCCCCTTAGACCACCACAGTGAACGACAATTTGCCATTTGCATCCACCGGCTGCCTGTGATGCAAACAATGTCGTCGGTCCACCTAGTAGGAGGCCTGCCTACGCTGCGTCTACCAGTTCGTGGTCACCACTCAAGAACCTTTTTTCTCCAACGGTTATCGGTTATTCGAGTTTTGTGGACTGCCCACTGCCACTTCAACTTGCATAATCTACGAGGTATGTCGGTGACCTTGGTTCTTCGGCGAATCTCCTCATTCTGGATTCTGTCGCGTAAAGAATCTCCGAGCATAGCTCTTTCCATAACTCGTTGCGTGATTCTGACCTTTTCCAAAAGGCCAGCTGTTGAAAACCACATCTCAGTACCATATGTCATCACTGGCAACACACACCGGTTAAAAACCTTTGTCTTCAGGCACTGCGGAATTTCAGATGAGAAGATGTCACGTAGTTTCCTGATCGCTGCCTATCTGAGTTGGATTCTTCGGGCGACCTCTTTGTGGAAGTTGGACTGATCTAACTGGATAACCTGTCAAAGATAGACGTAGTGGTCCACAACTTCGAGTGTATCGTTCTCAACAACTACGGGTACGGGTGTAACATGGACATTAGACATGATCTTCGTCTTGTCCATGTTCATTTTAAGACCCACTGGTCGGGAAACGCTACTTAGGTCACTGAGCATCGTATTGGGGTCCTCCAACTCTGCCATAATGACTATATCATCGGCAAAACGAAGGTTAGTGATGAATTCGCTTTTGATGTTGATGCCGAACCCGTTCCATCCAAGAGCTTAAATACGTCCACCAAAGCATTTGTGTTCGGAGTTTCGGAGAAATAATGTCTCCCTGTTTCACACCTCGCTGCAATGGGATTGGTTATGCACTGTTATTGTCTTATCCATTACATAAAACAGGAAGCAGAACAAGGAAAAACACAATTTCATCCTATTCTGACTCTTGCACTGGGCAAAATCGTAATAGGATTAATTTTTGCCATGAACCAGTTTGCAAGCAGAAACGTTTGCAGTTATACATTGCTTCAGTTAGTTGGAAGATGACACGATACACTCTTGCATTGGAAAAGCTAAGAAACATCATACGATTTATACACCAGGGGGCAGATAAGCTCATTATAGAAATAGTATAGAAGACGAATACAAGGGTGTGACTACCAATCGCTAAGTTTCTCGCCGGAGAAGCAACAATAACACTTCAGAAAATGTGTTTAGTTTTCAACCAGCTTATGACCAATTGATTTCTGTGCCCAGGCCTTTATACAATGACCTGATCAGCTTATGTGATTCAGAGGCAATACCTGTGCAATATCAAGGATTATAGGCAGTTTATAGCAAGCAAAGTAAATCCTCAAGAGCAGCCACTAATAGTAATTCAGATTCAGAAGGTCTCGGGAAAAGTGTGCATAGTAATTAAGATTATTGATTTATGTTATAATAAAGTAAGTAATATAAGCTACAAAGTAATACTATATTGTTATTAGAATGATTTAATAGTCCATTTGATTTATTTCATGTAAACAATTAGTCCTATTTGATTTAGAATTGCCTACTTATACGGTTTGATAGATAGTAGCCCATACTCAGAGGGTAGAAGGTTGTTTACCGTGTTGTTTTTTGTTAATGGCATACAGATACGTACTTTATGCTAGGTAATTAAGATGTTGAACATTATTCTAAGAAATATTGATTCTATGAAAGTATTTTTGTTGCTCTAACTTATAAAAATCATAACATAAATAATACCAAATTTAGAAAATTTTATGTAAAAATATTTTTTTCCTGCGAAATTATGATAGGAATGTCGTTTTTTTATAAAAGACAAGTAAATTGTTGATTAATGATTAAGTAAATAATTTTTTAAACTTCTAAATACTTTGTTTTACTGATTTATAACAAATAAACAAAAAGTTACATGAGTTTCTTGCATTTAAAATGGTGGTCGTTTTGATTTTCAAAAAGGTAGGTAATACAAATTTACTAAAAGTATTCTATATAATCTGTAGGTGAATAATGGCGTAATGGTTTAGTACGCAGAGCCTTTACACGTAAAAAATCCTTTAAAAAGGTAGGTATGTATTTGTTACACAAAATACCTGTTGACGTTTTGAGACGAATAAAGACGTAAACTGATACGCAAAAAAAACCGAAGTACGGTCCTAAGCGAATAAACTTGTAATATAGTTTTTCTTTCTTAATTTAAAATCTGGGAGCTTGTCACGATAGCTAGTTATTTTATTTGGAAGCTATTATTTTTACGCGTCTAACGATACCAAATTTGTTTAAATTGGTTGTTTGTAGGAGTGATGAAACAAATCTTTCTGTTTTTTGGCTCTCCTGTAAAATTAAGATTTTCATATTACCGCTTTATTCGATTCGGGCGTCGACTTGTATTGTATTATTTTTTGAGGAAAATTCTTGGGACTACAGCGGGTCTTAAAAGGCTACTTTCCGTGAATCATAATATGAGTAGTGATGAGTTTTTTTTCGCCTGTGGCAACACTAGAGCTAACAGCTGATTTAAAGTTGTCCCTGTTATTTTATTTAGATTAATTTATTTTATACTCATACAACTTTATGTAATTTGTATTTGAAAGTCCAAAAAGGGGTTATTGAAGTGTGTGTATTGTTTTTAATAACATATTGAGATTATCACTATTAAATTCAAAGTAATTAGTGTCAGTGACAGTTGTCTATTTCAACCGGCGAATTTATTGTCGTATCAAAGGTAAATTTTTGCCGTGGAAATCAAGGTAATAAGTACTTGCTTATGTCTCTTCAGTACAGTTAATAGAGTTACTTTATAATATATATATATACGTAGATAAAAATATTGATATTAGGAACATACTCACTCATACTTAACCTCCAACCTCAACTACCTATTTGTGTACATAAATCCTAGCCTGGCTCTCTGGCAATAACATTTAGTAGTTTATCTGGTAATCTCGAATAGTAAAACATATATTATCAGCTCACAATGATGACCCGTAGTGCTGCTGCTCGCCAGGAGGAGAATAAACTCCACCAGGCTTTGAGAGAATTAAAGTTATGTAAAAACTTAAATGAACAGTTAAACCAAGAAAGGGATGCCAATGAGCGGGAGTTTTTGGATTTATTAAGCACAAATAAAAACTTAAAAACGGAAATGTCAAGATTACACTTGGAATTAATTGAAAGTGTTGAAGCCCGGGACAAACTCCAATCTGTTGTAGCAGGTTTTGATGAATGTAGGAGTGAGTACGAAATTGCACTTCAACGCATAGTCTCCCTAGAACGACAACTGCAAGAGGCAAATAATCAACTTTCTCAGAGGGAAATAACCAACCATAACATAACGGCCTCCTTAAATCAAAGTCTTTTTGATGAGTTAGTGGTCAGTGCCCCGAGCATGGTGTCTGCTACATCTAACGGACAGCCCTCAAGTCATGTAATAGACTTGACAAATGATGTGACCTTACAAATGAACACAGAAGGTGATGTTAGATGTGGCAGTAACATTAACTCATCTAAAAATAAAAACAAACTAAAGAAGTATGTAAAGATTAATAAATATATTAAAAAAACACAAAAATTAGTAAAAAAGCATAGATTTTTTATCAAGAATGTTAAGTTAAATAGAGAACGCTTGCAACTTATTGACAGACTAGATATGTATGCACGCAAATTAGAAAATAGTACTTTAAAGTATAAAAATGACACATTGGCTTTACAAGATGAAATAAATAACTTAGCAAGTAAATTAAAATCTATGACTGGAAAATATAATTCTTCAGAAAACTTGATGAAGGAATACATTCTGGCCATGAATGAACTGGTTATGGACAAATGTAACAGTAACAATAGGAGAAAAAGTTTTGTAGACATTCATAAACGAGTTTCAACTAGTTTTTCTGTGCCTGATTGCATTCCTGACGCAGAGCCTACACTAGATAAATGTCAACCCGTAAGCAATAGTTTACAAAATAATGAATGTGTGAGCTCAGATGCCTACATTAATAACACAAACAGCTGTCAAAGGGGCAATTTTCAATCAGAAACCAAAAAAAAATTGGTTATTTTCAGTGATGAACTCGGTAAACATATGGGTACTATAATATCAGACATCTGCAGGGAGTACTCAGTTATTAATAATTGTTTTCCTGGCTTATCCTACCACGATATTATGAGAAGAATACTCTCTTATAACTATAGCCAGACAACTTCTGTAATTATACTTATAGGGAATAGGGAAAAAGTTGACAAAAAAAATATAGTAGATTATAATAATGATTTACTAAAATTAAATGTAGATAAAATTGTTATGTTTACATTTCCGTATTGCCATAGCTTGCCACAGGTGGAAAATCAATCTAGATATAAGTTAAATATGTTACTCCACAATTTGACATGTACTAATAACTTCTCTAAAATTGACAAACTACATTTAATTGACATTAACAATTATGTTAATAAGTCTTTTTTTATTAATAAAGATAGATGTTATCTTTCTAATTATATTAAGAGACAGATAGCTAGTTCGCTATTATATTTTTTTGATATATTAGCCAAAAACTTGGCTAACAAAGTTACTGCTCCTATTGAGCAATGCTGTACTGACATTTTGCCTAGTTCAAAAAAGAATCTGGCAATTAATAATATTGACATACAGAGTGATTTAAATTAGATATTAAGACAATAGAGATAAACTCTTGCTTAAATGATATAAAACAACATAATTTAAAGGACACTCTAATTAGGAAGGTGTCCTCGATCAACCTAGTGCATCAGAATATACAAGGCCTGATGGGTAAAGATTTACAAATTGAATTATTTATGTATGATTACAAAATAGACATTATGTGTGTTACTGAGCACTGGTTGAAAAGTAACCAAATTATATTCAATTTTAATAATCACCAAGTTGTCAGCTCATACAGTAGAGTAAATATGATACACGGTGGCTCTTTAATTATCCTCAACAAAAATATTAAATGTAAAGAACGCAAGGATATTGTGAGCCTGTCTGTCGAGCGAGTTATTGAAGTCGCTTGTATTGAATTTGAGCAGTTCATTATTATATGCGTTTATAAGCCTCCATGTTCGCCTTACGAACAATTTGAGAAATCCATGGAGGATATTCTATTTAAGTTGGCTAATACAAATAAATCAATTGTTGTCTGTGGAGATTTTAACATAAATTTACTAGAAAACACCACAATGAGTAATAGGTTTATCACACTTTTTAAATCATACAATTTGTACAAAACATTTTTGGAACCAACTAGGATAACTGCCACAAGCGCGACATGTATTGATAACATTTTTACCGACGTAAAGCCTGTAGCTAAATTAATTATAAATAACTTAGAATCTGACCACACCGGTCAATTTGTTGTTTTGCCTAGGAAAGCTGATAGGTTCCAAAGGAAAATAGTTAGTTTTGTTCCAATATCTAAAAGACGTTTAGAACTTTTTGAGGAAAGTCTGACCCATAGGTTATTAAAGTTATACTATCACAATAATCCGAATGTATTGTATAAGTCTCTGTTTGATATAATAACTGGGGTGTTTAATAATATTTTTCAACCGAAAAATGTATCTCTGCGTCTACATGCTGGGTTTAGTGAATGGGCGACTGTAGGCCTTAATAAGAGTAGACACAAATTATATGACTTATATGATGAGAAAACACATAACCACAATGTAGCATTTAAAGAGTATGTCAAGAATTATTCAAAAATTTTTAAAAGGGCCTGTGCAGTAGCTAAGTCTATATATATTAGAGATAAGATAAAAAGTGCAGGTAATAAAATAAAAATGACGTGGAATATTATTAATAATGAAACTGGCAGACAAAAAGGACACAATCGTGATTTTCAATTAAAAATAAATGACAAAATTGTAAAAGCGGACATAGAAGTAGCTACAGAATTTGAAAAATTTTTCAATAGTATTCCTCAAGTAACAACCACAACCCTTTCTTCATCTGCTAGTTCCGCTGAGTTAATTCTTAAGAATAATGTGAAGGGTTGCGCCATTACTTTTAAATTTTCTGAAGTCAATACAAAAGACATTGTTAATACTTTTAAAAGTCTAGATATCAAAAAAACTAGTGACTTATGGGGGTTATCTGTTAAGACAGTATCGTCCATCATACATGTTATTGCACCAAATTTGGCAGTTTTGTTCAATAGTTGTGTAGCATCTGGTGTATTTCCTGATCTTATGAAACTTAGTAAAGTGATTCCTTTGTTTAAATCAGGTTGTACTACAGATCCAACTAATTTTAGGCCGATTTCTATACTACCGACACTAAGTAAAATCTTTGAAAAACTGATGCTTAGTCAAATGTTAAATCATTTTAATAATAATAAATTATTTCATAGTAATCAGTTCGGTTTTACGAAGAATCGCTCCACTGTAGACGCAGGGATTGAACTGTTAAAAAATATCTATGATGCGTGGGAAAAATCGCAGGATGCTTTAGGTATATTCTGTGACTTATCTAAAGCGTTTGACTGCGTTGATCACATCACGCTTATAAGGAAGTTACACCACTATGGAGTAAGAAATAAGGCTCTTGACCTTTTGACTTGTTATTTAGACAATAGAATTCAAAAGGTAGATGTTAATGGAAAAATATCTCCTGGCGCTAAGGTCACAATGGGCGTTCCACAGGGCTCAATTTTGGGACCATTCCTGTTTCTTATCTATATTAATGACTTGCCTTATTATGTAGGAAAGAATCACGGGATTGTGTTGTTCGCTGATGATACTTCTTTATTATTTAAAATCAAACGACAATTAATTAATTATGACGAGGTTAACAATGCATTATCTAAAGTGGTTCATTGGTTTAGTACTAACAATCTTTGCCTAAATGAATCAAAAACTAAATTGATTAAATTTTCCACCCCTAATGTAAGACAGGAGAGAACCAACGTGGAATTAAATGGATCTGGGATAGATCCTGTTGAGTCAACTGTATTTTTAGGAATCACCATAGATAAGAAGCTGCAATGGGGCCCACATATTAAAAAACTGTCCGGCAGGCTTAGTTCAGCGGCGTATGCAGTTAAGAAAATTAGACTTTTAACTGACGTTGATACTGCTAGGATAGTTTACTTTAGTTACTTCCACAGTATTATGTCATATGGAATACTCCTGTGGGGTAATGCCGCAGATCTCAACGCTATTTTTGTGCTCCAAAAAAGAGCCGTAAGAGCTATCTACAATCTGGCTCCCAGAGATTCGCTTAGAGAAAAGTTTAAGGAGATAAAGATTTTGACAGTGGTGTCACAGTATATTTTTGAAAATTTAATGTATGTAAAGAAAAATATTAATAACTTTAAAAAGAGAAGTGATGTTCACTCGGTTAATACACGTGGTAAAGATGACCTTAGTTTACATGTTACTCGTCTCCACAGAGTAAGTAATTCTTTTGTAGGACAGTGTATACGTTTCTATAATAAGCTTCCCAATGGTATCAGAGATCTGCCTATAAATAAATTCAAATGCACTGTTAAATCTAAACTTGCTAAAAAAGGCTACTACAAAATTTCCGATTACTTGGAAGACAAAACAGCCTGGGAATGAACTGCTCAAATAGTTTTAGAATACTAATTTTAATTTTAAGACTGAATACAGCAAATGTCATAGTGAAAAGTGTTTTGCTGGATGATGTCTTATGTACTCGTATTTTTTTAATATATTTTATTTTTTATTTCAAGACGCAAGGCTACTGGGATTTTGGTTCGGTCATGCTCGCCATCGAAAAGTCTCTGCTTGTGGCGGCTTTGTGTGGCGGGTCACCCCCTTCCCTCTAATATGGTTGAGGGGAGTGATGGCTGCTGCTCAAGTCAACTCGTGCGCGGGTGCTGCTTGGGGGGACTGGTCCGGCCGCTGTCCTTTTATCCTTTTTTATTTTATTTTTTTTCTTTTGTAGTCTAGCAGCAAAATTGATTATTACTTTATTTACGTTCTGAAGGCAATTCACTTGAGCTTGTAAATTATTCTTGGTATGTATCTAACTTAGACGACTTGTGACAAAAGTTGGTAATATGTTAAAGTGCTTTGTGTCTTGCCTGACGAGGCACTGCTTAACAGCAGAAGGTAAATGTTTAACGTGTGCCACTGTGATTTTGGATCGGTCATGCTCGCCATCGAAAAGTCTTTGCTTGTGGCGGCTTCGTGTGGCGGGTCACCCCCTTCCCTCCAATATGGTTGAGGGGAGTGATGGCTGCTGCTCGAGTCAACTCGTGCGCGGGTGCTGCTTGGGGGGACTGGTCCGACTACTATCCCTTTGGCATTTTAGTTTGTTGTATTTTCGTCGTATTTTTTATTTTATTTGATATTTTGAACGGCAGGACACACTGTCGCTGGTGCTAATCTAATTGTAAAAAGACAAACTTTGTTTTAAAAAAAAAATGTGAAAAAATGACAAGCCCGCTGAGTTTCTTGCCGGATCTTCTCAGTTGAGGCCGCGTTGTGATCCGGTGGTAGCTTTTAAAAAAAATGACCGTTCAAAAGTGCTAGCGTTAAGCCTATTTGAAATAAAAATTTTTGAATTTTGAATTTTTTGAATTTTGAGTAAGTCTGCTAATTAGTGTTAATAAATGAATTGAGTATGATTCACCTAAAATGTGTGATCATTTTACGAAAATTTCAGGAATTGTGAAGTGGTGCAGCGGAATACGAATTCCTTTTAAATGAGTTTGAAATTCCATTTCTGTGTTTTCCTTACATGGGATGTTATATTACATTATATTTTTATAACTGATACTGTCATCTACACTAATCTATACTTATAATAAAACTGTAACAGGTCCAATTCTGTACATTGAAGATATTTTGAAAATTATATTTGGACCTTGATAACAACTCTCTATGTGTGTTCCCTTACTAATATTTATTATATTATAAAGAAAAATTGATAAAATCGGACCAAGCGTATACCAACTACCCATTTTGACTTTAATCCCCTCTCCTAAAAGAACCATGCTAGATTACGGGATAAAAAGTATCCTATGTCCTACCTCGTAGTAAGATCTCAAATCATGCCAAGTTTCATTTGAATCCATTCAGTAGTTTCGGCGTGATGCACAGCCGTGATACAGACAGACAGACAGACAAAAATTAAAAAAAATATATTTTCGGCCTCAGTATCGGTTATAGAATGCTCTATTAGTAAGGGAACACTCATAGAGAGTTGTTATCAAGGTTTTGTAATCGATCGGGTTAAGCAACGTTAGGTAAGGTCATTAAATAGATGGGTGACCGTTTAACGCCATTTGAACTAAACGGGTCCGTGCTTCAGAGAGCAAGTAAAAAGTGGGTCACAGTTTTTAACCGAATATAATAAAAGAGGTTATGTATTCGATGCGAATGTCTGTTATTAAAAGTTTAGTTAACGTTAAAATAGCGCAGGCGGAGCTGCGTGGGTCAGCTAGTATTATAATAAAGAGGAGCGAGATTTATTGTATTTTTGGATGTTTGTAACGAATACACCAAAAACTACTGGACCTCTACTGGACCTATTTCAACAATTCTATCACCATTAGTATGCTACATTATCCCTGAGTAACAAAGGCTGCATTTATTACGAGAAAAAAAGAAGAGACCGGGGTGGGCCGCTAGTAACAGATAAAAACGACTGCTCGACTCTTCAGAAAAGATTTCTGTCCTAGATTCAGGGAATTTTCGTAGTATGAATATTCCATTTTTCTTAAGCAGCTGGCAACATTAACAAGTAAATGATCGTGTTTGGCTGCAAAAATATGTCCGAGGGTAAATTGACACCGAAATATCTAATAGCGGATATCGGAAAGCGATCAGCGGACGTGCTTCGGTGTAGTGGTAATTTACCCCAACTTTTGGGGAAACTTTGTTAATAGTGGGAAAAAGGCTGCCAGGCTTATGTGGGATTTATCATCATCCATCGGCAGCCGAAAGACATCCACTGTTGAACAAAAGGCCTCTCCCTTAGAAGGGAGGGGTTGCCGTAATCCCCACGCTTAGCAGGCGGCTTGGGGATCGGAGTATAGGTGGTAAGTAACTCAATAGAAAGACGCTGCTGCCCGTCTTCTTGTTTTCCTTTAGTCACCTCTTAAGTACACCCAACTGAAGGAGATGGGAGGGTGCTGTTCTTATCCGGACACCCCACGGGAAAATAAGGGGTTTAAATTAGGCGCGAGATTTTTATCTTGCATTGTCAAAAAGTTTCGAAAAATTCATTATAAATAAATAACATGTCTCAAATAAGCAGATACATTAAAGCGGATGAACCCACAGGAAAAAAGTCCTCCCTAAAAAAGGCATTATACAAAAATAACAATGTGAAAAGGATGACAAAAGTAATTTTGCGCGGTTCGCACGGGCCCTTACGGTCGCCGAGATAAGGCGCAGTACACAGTGAACCAAATAAATTGCCCATTATAAACATGTTGTGTGTTGTGATTACGGCATGGTGTTCCGATAACACCCTTTGTAGATATTTTAATAGGAAAAAATCTGTTAGTAAACCTCAGTGATGTGGTTCAAGTAACAGGCTTTGGGCGACTGATACTATACGGTATCGTGTCTTCATGTTTTTCATAGCATAGCTTTTTTATATGCTTTTTATTTAATTTTATTTCATAAACTGAACATAGTACATCTATACTTATAATAAAACTGTAACAGGTCCAATTCTGTACATTGAAGATATTTTGAAAATTAAATTTGGAGGGCATTCTATAACCGATACTGAGGCAGAAAATGTAATTTTTTTATTTTTTGTCTGTCTGTCTGTCTGTCTGTATCACGGCTGCGCATCACGCCGAAACTACTGAATGGATTCAAATGAAACTTGGCATGATTTGAGATCTTACTACGAGGTATGACATAGGATACTTTTTATCCCGTAATCTAGCACGGTTCCTTTGGGAGAGGGGATTAAAGTCAAAATGGGTACTTGGTTATACGCTTGGTCCGATTTTATCAATTTTTCTTCATAATTATAATAAATATTAGTAAGGGAACACTGATAGAGAGTTGTTATCAAGGTTTTGTAATCGATCGGGTTAAGCAACGTTAGGTAAGGTCATTAAATAGATGGGTGACCGTTTAACGCCATTTGAACTAAACGGGTCCGTGCTTCGGAGAGCAAATAAAACGTGGGTCCCAGTTTTTAACCGACTATAAAAAGGAGGTTATGTATTCGATGCGAATGTCTGTTATTAAAAGTTTAGTTAACGTAAAAATAGCGCAGGCGGAGCTGCGTGGGTTAGCTAGTAGATAATAAGACAAGGTACTAACATTAACCATAATTTTGAACGCTGCCATGTACAGTTACCCGAGGGGTGCCGGGTTGGAACTGCATCCCCCCCATCTCCTCTCGTTGTGTGTCGTAAGAGGCGACTAAGCGAGAACAGGAAGACGGGCAGCAGCGTCTTTCTTTTGGATTTATCTTCCACCTATACTGCGAGCCCCAAGCCGCCTGCCAAGCGTGGGGCTTATGGCAACCCCTCCCTTCTAAGGGGGAGGCCTTTGTTCAGCAGTGGACGTCTTTCGGCTGATAATGATGATGATGTACAGTTTTGAAAAAGTTCCAGCTCAGCATATGCTGTAGATAAATGTATCTAACGCGCTGATTTTCAGCTAGACCTAGATGGCCCACAGATGAAACAATAAATAAGTATATAATATATATTAATGTGTTGTGTTGGGTGGACAGAACCATTGAAAGACATTTCAATCTAGGGCTAAGGGCAACAGACCCATCGGGTAGCAGCCAGGGCGACTAACCACTAGATCAACAGGCCCATTAAAAAAAACCTCAACAAAATAAGTAAGTAATGTTACTTCTTCTTCTCAATCTTCAGCCTAATTTAGAACCTAGTTCTATGAACTTTGTCTATAAAACTGTGGTACTTTAAAATTACAAAAATACAGACATATTGCTATTTATTGTGACACTCACGCCCGGTTTCCGAAAGGATGATCAACGCAAAAATCAACTAACTAGATGTCAAATCTCCTGTCAAGTGTATTTTGGGTTGCAGAAAGCATGGTCAACTATTTTAATTTGAACAACCTGTCAGTTGACACGGCTGTTAAAATTTGCTTCAGAAACTTCATGTCAAAGCCAATTTGGGTTTCTGAAAGGCTAATTAAGCCTTGATCATAGATTATTCTCTTGTCAAATACAATGTCAACTAATCGGTGTTGGTCGATAAATTAAGTATTAAATTATAATATTTGTTTTGGATAATTTACTAGTTTATGACAGATAACGTAATTATTAGGTATAAAAGGTCCTTTGCAACAAAAATACCTAGATTGTATTAACAATTGGTACTTTTGAAATTTACGATAGTGAAATTCGCACTCCACATCCGCGCGGGATGAAGGCCCACGAAATAAGAGTGTGGAGCCGCTTGACCATCAAAAATATTATGTCTATGGGGTACCACTGGTGCTTTTTTTTCACATGGTGAAGGACAAAAAATACTCTGTTCCTTTCTATCACAGGTAACCCATATAAATGAATTCTTTTCTTGTGCGAATGAGAAAGAAAGTGTCTATCCCTCCTGTAGATCCTCCATCTATGGTTACAGATTATAATATCTTTGAATTGAATGAGCTATTGAATGAAATATTGAACTAAATATGCAATGTAGCCATACTTAAATAACATTCTTCTTGTCAAATTAAAATGATCACAGATTAGTAAATTTTTCTCTAATTAACGTTTCAGAAACCCGAATTGATTTGAACAAGCTGTCAAGTTAACAGTCATGTTAGTTAAATATCCATTTGAATAGCCTTTCAGAAACCGGGTGTAAGTGATGTTGTTAATGCTAACAGCTAAAATCTTTTGCAATTAGAGCTTGCATTTGTAGTCTTAAGACTATTATCTGAGCCTATAAATTCCTGATACCGTTTAAACTTTTTTTTTAAATATAAATTACTATTAGATATTGTAATATATAACTACGTATATATAAATATAAACTTTAAAAAGAAGAAACTGAATTATTTGGGTAGCTAGTGGTGTACATACTTTGGAACATACCTTAAATTGTACATCTTATATATATATATAATAATAATAATAATATAACATATAATAATATGTAATATATATACATATATATATATGTTTCTTCTTTTTAAAGTTTTGGTTGTCTGGAAGAAATCGCTATTAGCGATAAGACCGCCATTTCTTCCTAATTTAAGTTATTTTCTTTCTGTATGTTTTACTTTGGTGTGCAAATAAAGAGTATTCTACTCTATTCTATTCTTATTTAAAGACCGTAATTATATAACACATAAAACGAATTCCACTGCACCCTCTGCAATAACGACGTACCATTTTAATGTTAACCGCTCCCCGCTTATCGCTTGTACCAAACGCTATTTCCAAGCAATTTGTTTCCAATTTACTTTGATAAGGACAAATCTCCGTAGAGAGTTAGTTACGGTGAGAATATCTTTGGACTAACGCCCTTTACTAATAAACCTTGGGTTGTAATTAAATAAGAAATAAAATGCGGCAAAGACCTTGCAGACTTATTAGAACAAGGACGAAAGAGATATGGACGAAATCAGTCAGGTTGACAAAAAAGGAGTAGGAAACTTATTTTCCGGTGTCGGCATGAATAATACGATACGGCAGGGGCGTATTTACCCTAGTGCCAAGGGGGCCATGGCCCGGGGCGGCAGGCTTCGAGGGGCGGCGCGAGCCGCACCTCGCTTAGGTACCTATGTGCATCTTTCTTTTTGGTTTTATATGATTGAATGATTAAAAAACCTTTTTTTTTTTTGACGCGGGGGAAATCTTCGAAAGATCCCCGGGAGCTGTGGGGCTCGACCGGGGTATGTGGGATTCTTACCCACTAAAACCCCCGCGGCTGTCGCATCGGCACCTGAGAGGGGGGACCCCAGGGCTCTCCGGTGGGATCTGCACCAGGGGCCCCTCAGTGCGTTGCCTTTGAGCCCGCCACCGGGGGGCGCATTGTAGCCCCCGGGAACCAGTCACGGTGCTCACGGGGACGGGGGACGCTCACGGGGACGGACGCAACCCCGCCGCCGTCCTCCTCGGAGTCGCCGCCGTACTCAATGGACGCTCAAAGGGCCCACACCCCGAGCGTCCAGTGACTCCGAAGAGTGATTAAAAAACCTACATGAACTAAAACTAAAACTCATTTGTTTGAACCAGTCGGGAATTCGGGATGTTTCACTTTCAACGTTGTTGCGCGTGTAGTTTTTGTACATATCCGGCGAGAGACGGTGGGGCGGCTCAGGCCACGGCGTTGGTGACTATTTGTTGCCCATGTGGTGACCGTCACCCCGCCGCCGCCTGCGCCAGGCGTTTTCAATAAAATTAATGAAGCGACCATCGACTTCAATCTTCAATATTAGTTTACCTACTATCTACCTAATGGGACTTTGCTTTTCGTTGGAACTCAAAATATTTTTTGCTTTCTTATTTGGAATTAATTCCAAAATGCGACTAAATGTTAAGCAAATTAAGGAAAAGTTCTTGTGACGCGGTAACCGCTAATTATGCAGTTTTGTAAAAATTGGATACAATGCCCGAAGCCAGTGCCGGATTAAGCCAGCGCGGGGCCCTTGACTTGCATTGTTTTTGTTGTTAGAGTAAGGTCATTTAGACGTTCTCAGAAGACAAAAATTTGCTATTCATTTGCTACACTTCATTACTTTTTTAAGTAAGTATTTTATTGTCATGTTAACAGCTGGCCTATTCGAGAAGCTTAGAGTCACACAACGAGCTATGGAGGGACCTATGCTCGGAGTTTCTTTGCGCAACAAAATCGCCGATTCGCCGAAGAACCAAGGTCACCGACATAGCTCTCAGAATCTGCAAGTTGAAGTGGCAATGGGCTGGCCACATCGCTCGAAGAACCGATAACCGTTGGGGAAGAAAGGTTCTCGAGTGGCGACCACGAACCGGAAGACGTAGCGTTGGTATGCCTCCCACTAGGTGGACAAACGACATTGTGCGCGTCGCAGGTACACGGTGGATGCCAGAATAGCCACTTGTCGTACATTGTGGCATTCCTGTGGCGACTCAACATAACCCGATGGTGCCACATGAGGTACAATAACGCGATGAGAAGCAAATAGTACCACATACAACAAGACAGATGGCGCCACCGATTTCTGAATCATGCAAGCGAAGTTTCTCCAACTCTGAGAATATAAATACAACATCCCGACAACAACTGTCGGGGGCTTCGGCCCTGGCCGAGCATCACACCTCACTCGGTCGGAGGATCCTCCCTTTAGCACCACCGCTGTAACATCGCTAAACTGGTGACCCCGTGCGGAACATCGACGCAGCCTTCAGATACGGACAACAACGCAGCTTCGCCATCGCTCTCTCCCCACAGCAGCAACTCTCCAGCAACAACCAGCGAGTCACAAGCCAGCCAGTATCCCCGGCCTCATCGGACGACCACCGCATTGCAGCTGCAGATGCAAGCCTGGTCTACCTTCAGCCACAACTTGGCACAGCACCCCTGCACTACGGCCGGTCCATGTAAGAAGAGCGCTTTTCTCTCACCGGTACGTCTAGCAGCCGCCAGCCATACCCACTGCACACCTCGACTCACTGGGACTGCATCCACTGGCACTGGCATAGCGACTGGAGCGCAAGGACTAGCTGGCATATGAAGTTCATCGACTTCCAGTCTTCGGGGGGGAGTGATGTGGCGACTCAACATAACCCGATGGTGCCATATGTGGTACAATAACGCGATGAGAAGCAAATAGTACCACATACAACAAGACAGATGGCGCCACCGATTTCTGAATCGTGCAAGCGAAGTTTCTCCAACTCGGAGAATATAAATACAACATCCCGACAATCCTCGGGGGCTTCGGCCCTGGCCGAGCATCACACCTCGCTCGGTCGGAGGATCCTCCCTTTAGCACCGCCGCCGTTTCATCCCCAAATCCCAAAGGGGAGGCCTATGTTCAGCAGTGGACGTCTTCCGGCTGGTGATGATGATGATGTTATCAACTTGCAAAATCATAATATGATGCGGCCAATGGTCACTTTTAGAATAACTAGAAAAGAAAGAATTATAATTTTATTTGACTGATATAAGTAGACTACTACGTATTTCAAATAAATTGGTGGATAGTACGTTAGTACGAGGTACGATAGTAAGTTAGTACGAGGCCTGCCTTTTAAGTTCTGACGTTTCCATATTTCCCGGCAATTTTGAATTTGGAACTGTTCTATATTCGAATGTGTTTAAATTTTGAATCTCAAAACAGTTGAAAGTATTAGGATTAATGCTGTAATAATATTGTTGTCATAGCGTCGATTGGAATCTGTCAGGTTACGTACGAATATGAATCTTTCTAAGGAAAATCTTCGTGCAATAATTTTCTACAACTTTAGAAGAGGCCTGACACGGCTTCAGTGTTTTGAAGAGCTAACATCTGTGTTCAGTGATGAAGCCCCATGTCTGCGGACTGTCGAACGCTGGTATTTAGAATTCCAGCGTGGACATACTAGTGTTAGTGACAAATCTCGCGAAGGACGCCCAAAATCCGCCACCGCAGACAACTAATTCTCGAAGTTCGTCGGCGTATCGAGAGATAGAGGCTCTATTAGGCATCTCAGGGACAAACATTCAGAAGATCTTGCATGAAGCGCTTGGTGTGAGAAAGCTAGTTTGCCGTTGGATACCGCATCTGCTTTCCGACGATCACAAGGCGGCCCGCGTCAGATGGTGTAAGAAAACTCTGCAAAGGTACAACCGAGGAGACTCAAATCACGTCTACGACATCATCAGTGGTGACGGATCTTGGATCTATGCCTACGATCCTGATTCCAAACAACAATCTACAATCTGGGTCTTTCAAGACGAGCCAAAGCCGACTAAAGTTGTTCGTTCTCGAAGCACTTCAAAGAAGATGGTGGCCACGTTCGTTGGAAAAACCAGCCATGTTGGCGACTATTGCACTTGAAGATCGTAGAACGGTTAACGCAGTGTGGTATACCACAGTTTGTTTACCACAAGTCATCGCCGAACTTCGAAAATCTAACTCAAAGCGACGCATCATCCTGCACCACGACAACACAAGCTCACACAGCGCTCGTCAAACGATTGAGTATTTGAAGCAGGAAAAAGTAGAAATTCTTGACCATTCTCCATACAGTCCTGACCTAAGCCCTAAAGATTTCTTTACATTTCCTAAAATTAAAAAACGTCTTCGTGGTCAAAGGTTCCAGTCCGGTGAAGAAGCAGTCGACGCTTTCAAGTCAGCCATTTTGAACACCCCCACTTTAGAGTGGAATAAATGTTATAATAACTGGTTTGAGCGAATGGAAAAGTGTATTAAGCTACGTGGTGAATACTTTTAAAAACAATAAAAAGTACTATAAGGTTCTAGTTGTGTTTTTTTCTTCAAACGACAAAACTTATAAAAGGCTTCCCTCGTATTGACATGTACTTGTTTTTTTTTCTTTGCTATATGTACGGGGCCCCCAAGGCGCGGGGCCCGTTGCATTTGCCGACTCCTGCTATATGGCTAATCTGGCACTGCCCGAAGCAGAGAGTGAATGCCATAAAACTCAAAGTATACCCTATTGATCTGGCGTGTATGGTCTATTGAAAAAAATATCTGTACTTAATATTTTAAATTCTAGTTTCTTTTCCCATACTAATATATGGGGCGGCAAATCCTAATGGCCCGGGGCGCCAAATTCTTAAATACGCCTCTGCGATACGGTATGGTACTGAGACGTGGTGCCTACCTATTGGCCTTTTAGAGAAGCTCAGAGTCACACAACGAGCTATGGAGAGAGCTATGGTCGGGGTAAAGAAACCCCGACAGAATCCGTAATGAGGACATTCGCCGAAGAACCAAGGTCACCGACATAGCTTTTAAAATCTGCAAGTTGAAGTGGCAATGGGTAGGCCAACCGATAACTTGGGGAAGAAAGGTTCTCGAGTGGCGACCACAAACCGGAAGACGCAGCGTAGACAGGCCTCCCACTAGGTGGACAGACGACATTGTGCGCGTCGCATGTAACCGGTGGATGCAAATAGCCAATTGTCGTTGATTGTGGCGTTCGAAGGGGGAGGTTAGCAGAGGACGTCTTCCGGCTGGTGATGATGAATTATACGGGGTTATTTATTCATGATGACAAAATACCCCAGAGGCGGGTAGCGACGTGAAGTAGGCACTGAATTTCCGCGATACCGGGGGGTGGGGGCGGGGGTCGTGCATATCTCAAGGGACGTGCGAATGTCTGACCCTGGAGAGACTGGCGTAGTTCAAGCGGAGTGACAGGGCAGTTTCAAAGGGCCCCGGTGGGGCCATCATCCCTTTTGCTCTCGATGACAATTTCCCAGACATAGAGGCGATAGACCTTGTGTGTTCATAAGTAAGTGCGCTTTACCATTTAAAATTGCATCGCCGTTACCAAAAGGCGATATTGCAATAAAATGCTAGCTTAAAGTGCCTGTATACTTTACTATGCGTTTCAACTAAGAATGTGTCCGCCATGTTGCCATTTCAGTACTCGTAATTACTAAAAAATTATGTTTTAACAAAAATAGATAGCAAAATAAGACATTACAATAAATAATAAAAACCGGGCCGAATTTTTCATTTTGTGTTTACTCTGCTGGCGGTACAAAAATCGTAAAAAACGAGTGAAGTTGCCGTAGTCGCGATCATCATGGCGGACACATTCTTAGTTGAAACGCATAGTACATGGCGTGACTTGTGTATACAAGGACTAGTCAACTGTTATAATGATCGTGATGATATAGCAATGGGAAATCCAGCGTCGTTAATTACAAATGTAAACGCCCACGGTCAATTCGATTTGACAGCCGCATTGTGCGCTTTTGACAGTTAAATTGAACGATTTTGACAGCTTCCCATTATTGCGTATTTGTAAACATTCCGTCGATCCAATTAGGTTAACGCAATTTACTATGGTATGGGTTCCTTGGAAATTATTTGCGGAGTTAATAGGTACAATAGATATGCAATCAGCGCATGAAAAATGAAGAGACGAATTTCACCTAATTGTGTGAACTGGCAGTACGGTCACATGTCTAAGACTGTTACCATTTACCAAACACAAGCTAAACACACGAGATACTACTGAGAATTTTCTGACGGAACCGGATCGGCGTAGTGATTGATACCTCTGACCTAAGGAGGTGTTATAAGTTTAACGCTTATGTCTGTCTGTCTGTTTGTTTATCCGTCGGTATGTCTGTCTGTGGCATCGTAGGTCTCTGACGAGCGGACGGATTTGAATGTGTTTTTTTATGTTGAAAGCTTGTTTAGGCGTGATGGTTCTTACATACTTTTTACAAAAATCGGTTTAGCCGTTTATAAATTTTGAGGTTTAATTTAAACTTTTTGATAATGAGATAATGTTATTTCATTTACGACTGTGTCAACACGTTCCATTGCGACCAAAAAATGTTTATTGGTACGTCAGAACATTAAACATTTCATTGAAGAAAGTGTCGTGTGGATTAAAAAAGGTTTGCTATTTCAGCGAACACAGATGGGTATCTTTCCCATCAAGGAATGAATGTGTGGTATAAAAGAGCGCGCGTTATGTTCTCTCCGACATAACATGGCATTTGTAAATATTATCATTTTACGACGTGGCGCCATCTACAAAACTATTATATAAACTTCTCATGTCTGATAACTATAGTTACCGATTTAATGTTTGTACTAGTATTAGAAATCCTAAATAAGATTATTTAAAAAAAAGAGAATCTGTCCAGAAACCACTGTCTCTGGACCACCTTAGTAAAATAAAAACTGAACATACCACTGAAGAATTATTACCACACTCCTGCAGCAGGAATACATTGTAATCACCATGACGCAGCAACTTCACTGAGACTTCCGCACTGTACGAGATCTGAGAAACGAATGACCGCGGTACCGCTAGAGCAGTGACTTATATACGCATTCGCTGAGCGCGTTCGGCTATCCTACCCACAATTAATTTTATACCAGTTTTGGAGTCTAACACTAGTTTAAATGAGAAAACTTGAAAGAATAAGAATAGAAAATACGGGCATAGCACGCGTGTAGGTACTTTGTATTTTTTATTACGGTTTACGATCAAACGCTTTGATCCTTAGGCTCAGTGCTTAACTTTTATTGTTTAAATAATTTTTAGGGTTCCATACCCGAATACTAAGCCTTTCTGTCCCTCAGTATGTCCGTCAGCGGGCTGTATCTCATGAACCGTACCTAATAACCAGAGTTAAAATTTTCACAGAGTTTCTATTTCTAGTGCCACTGATACTAATTTAACCAATACTTATTAAAAATGATTTATGAAGTTAAAAAAAGGTACGGAACCCTTTATGTGCTTGTCCGACTCGTTTTTTTATATGTATGTATATGTCGCGACCCGGGTTTTTTAACCGGCTTCAAAAAGAAGGTTCTCTATTCGACGCGTATGTATGTAATATTAATAAAAATGCGTAATATTAATATATGTTAGTGGGCTTCTAAACAAATTTACCAAAGAATAATAATAATATAATAATAATATCTTGGGACAATCCACACACATTTTATCAGCGTATGTATGTATGTATGTTGTTTGCTTTATAATTTAGTATGTAGGTAGAAAATGCAACGGCCTGCCAGATAGTTTTCTCCGTACCCTCAAATATTCATATTTAACTAGTGCCCCTTAGTGTCCCTTTTCTCCCCTTGCCCCGTACTGTTGACTGACCATTGCGTGGATCGGACGTGTCCGCCGCACCTTAATAAGCTAATTCGTGTGTCTGCCTCCGAAAAGACTACTATCGTGACTTTGTGAACCCGTGAAGTGCTTCTAGTTTAGTGTGCCTGAAGACCAGCAGAGCCACCCATCCTCTTCACTAGAGGAATTTACCTATACCACGTGCCGGTAATGTACCACGCATGACCTTGACTTGACCCTTTTTCTTTGTTTTCCCTCTCGCAATTTTATTTTGTATTTACACCCTTTTTACGCCCAGCACACTTCCCCGCGACATATGTATATATGTGTGTATGTAGGTTTGTCCGCGGATTTCTCAGAAACTACAAGTCGGATTTCGAAAATTCTTTTTGCATTAGTTAGAGTATTTTTCAACTTAAGGTAGAGTACAAGTTTCATCAAAATCGGTCCAGTAGTTTGAGAGATATAAACTTTTTTTTCAGTAAGTTACTGTAACGTAGACGTTCGAGTTGCATGATAGTGCTGATACCTATCTTGGTAAAATAAAAGTCACTAAAAAGCGTTAAATAAACTATTTAAAAAAAAAACCGACTTCAAAGTAATTTATCTAAAAAGTATAAAATAACGAAAATATATTGAAGTCGGTGTCAGCGGGTGTTAGTTAACATGATGTGCTAGCACCGATATATTTTCGTTATTTTATACTTTTTAGATAATTTACTTTGAAGTCGGATTTTATATTTTTTTAAATAGTTTATTATATGTATATTTAAGGTATATTTAAATGTATTTGACACAGTTCATTCGTGTGTTTGTTCGTGGTCTCGGTGTACAATACATATACTTAATACTTGTTAGCAAGGCAGAAATATAAATATTCTAGAAACATGGTAATAGTATGGTATTAAAATTGACTTTGTCCGTGTGTAGTCAAAGATGAATGTTTTATGTGAGCAAAGGCACGATAAGGCCGCGCACATTACACTTCCCTTTGATTGTGTATGCGTACACTTAACGAGTATAATTACTCCAATTAATCATGCCACTGTTTCAAACAGAATAAATGTATTTTCGCGTATTCACCAGTCAGAGGGGCGATTTGTGAAAACGCACGCCATTTTCGTTTAAGAATAAAACCACCATGATTATGCGAAATTGATTGATTTGCTCTAGGTATCTGTTCGAGACAATTTATGTTTTAATTAGTAAGTTTTTTGAAATCTTGGATAGATGTCGCTAGTATAGTTTTAGATCACGCTATTAAAGATTTTTCTGAGTAAGCTATAGTCAATGTAATTAAGGTTTATTTTTGTGATCAAATATTGAATACAAAATACATTGAGAACAAATTGTTAACCAGGTTTCATTTGAATTAGGGATGTGAGATTAATGGAAAAGAATCGATTAAATAAAAATCGATTTTTCTATAATCAAAATTAATCGATTTGTCAAAAATCGATTTTAATAAAAATAAATAATCGATTTCTGCGAAATAAATCATTTTTTTTGTATTCCTAAAAGGTACATGTTAAATGCAAAAAATCTTGATGTTATTCATCTATTTATGCAGATATCCATTTTCGAAAACAAGTTTATAAATATTAGTATCAGTTTTATTTATAAATAAATTAGATATGCATTAGCCCGTGATACTAAATCAGGTTTACTCGTAATCGTACTGGCTAAAGTTGAATGTAAAACAAGAAATTGAGGTAAGCGCAGGTTTAGATTAACACGAAGTTTAATAACATAAATAGAAATTGGATTTATATTTAATTACGTGTTTTGAGCAACTATTCAAATAAAACCCTGTTAATTATTGTTTAACCCTTAAACCGCCGTCAGGCAACATAACAATAGAAAAATCCATTGCGTATCGTATTGCGTATTACTTGGCGTTGTATGTGTTAACTGCCGTATTCTGTTAAATTTCTGCTGAAGTTCATTAGATTCTGCTAAAATTTTCTATTCTGCGACATAATCGGCTAAACCCTAAAATGAGGGTTCAATTCTGCTAAAATAGCAGAATTCTGCTAAATCTGGTCACACTGCACTGAAACTACTTTACACGCATACATACCTACACACACTGCACTTTACATACATACAGATGTTTTTTATATATTAGCGCCGTTTTTTATATATTGAACAAAAAATCTCGAATTAAAAAATCTCGAATTAGGTTCATACGTATAAGTATGAACTTAATTCGAGATTTTTCACCCAACGCATAGATGGCCCTGTTTATAAAATTGAAACTTACTGCAAGATTTTTTCATCGGTCGCATAGATACGAGCTGTTTCTAAAAATCGATTTTAACACGTAATTTATATAATCGATTTACTAAAAATCGATTAATCTTCTATACTATAATAAAACTCAAAGAGCACTTTTTCTGTACATTGAATATTTTTCCAAAATTTCTATGTGGTGATACTATACTATCGACATAGAGGCCAAAACAATTTTTTTTGGAATTATTGTCTGTCTGTCTGTCTGTATGTCTGTCTGTCGTTCTGTTTGTCCAGGTATCATTTGAAAACCCGTGGATGGATTTTGATAGGACTTTCACTGATGTGTTGTGTAGAAGTCAAGGTATAAATTGGTATATAAAACATCACGCTATGTTTCATAGGGGCTAAGCAGTGAAACATTAAGTGCACATATTACCACATAATTTCCTTTGTATGAGAATAGGGTAATTATAGACTGATCAGTTAATCATTAAGATATGTATTATTACGCTATATACAATAGGGACTGAGCAGACATTTAGTTTGAATAAGATATGGCAGTGGCGAAGGGTAAATTTTTGTAAGGGGTAAGCCGGTCCGGTACACCCAGGACATTTTTATTAGATTTCCGTATTGTTCTAAGTACGTTGCTGATAGCAATATGACATTATATCTTTGAAAAGTTAAAATCTGTAAATCCCGAGCGAGTCCAAACTAGATCATGAAATTATTCATGAAATTTTAATTAAACTCCACAAGTCCAGGTAGTGTATAGGTATTGTATTACAGTCGCAACAATAAAAGATGCGAAAAACTTAGAACTTTCATTATCGAATATCATTAGACAGTAATTTACGATGTTAGCGTGATTTACATTATGAACAGCGCCATCTATCGGTGAAATTGACCATACAATCACCATAGAACTTTAATCTATATATTTAAAAGAAAGTCGTGTTAATTACACTATTTATAACTCAAGAACGGCTCAACCGATTTGGCTGAAAATTGGTAGGGAAGTAGCTTAGGAGCAGCTATGCAATTCATTAAAGTAACCAATCGTGACTACGCTCGACAGCAAGCTCGATGTCGAATTAGTCTTCATTTCGACGTCGAGCATAAATCCGCATTCTCTATCACATTTCGGCTCGACGACGAACTGGAGGCCGTGCCGTTCGCTGCCGTTATCTAAGGCGAGTTAAGGACTGCTCAAAGTTTTTTTCGGTAAAAATCGGTTTTTATTTTAAACACGATTCTAATGGAAATGCCATCAATAATAAAATTTCTGGATGCAAAAGATGGTTCAATGAACATCATACTTTCAGTTTTAGGCACAGGAATGCACTATACATTGTTTAACTATACATTGTAACTGTTGTATATCGATGTGTTTTCATTTAATTTTTTGGGAAAACGGATATGGTATAGTCAATCGATAAAATTAGCAATAAGTGAAAAACGAGTTGAAACGTTAGAAAAGCATAAGGTTCTCGCGACTGGACTTGCTCGTACTCCTCATACCACACACCGCACTCAAGGAAAAATGAATCCTGAATACTACTATGATTGCATCAAAACCTTAGTCACAGACTAAAAGTTAACAACGATGCGCTAAGGTCAGCTGTGTTTTGATAATTCTTTATCTTTTACTGTAGGTATAATTTACCACTGAACTAAACTAATACAATTTATTTATTTTAGTACAGGGAAGATAAGAAGGATGTCCTTGTCAACTTCATTGAGATATATTCATATATTGATGGCGGTTGCAGTGGAGGAAATCCATTTGAGAGACAGCTGTAAAGGAACACAGGACGGCGACTATTGCATCGTAGTGCCCCAGCTCAGAAATTTATAAATGGCTAGTTTGACTGAAAGCTATTGAAGAATTCAGTGTAGCGATAGAACTGATGCATGCCTAAATTTTGGTGAGCATGGCTCAAAGTTTCGATCACACCAGCCTGGATTTCTTACAACATAGCAGGTTTTGCGGGCTCTGGAAGTCGATATAAGAAATAATCTTAGAATGACATCAACTGTAACATACTGTGTTTAGGTGCTATCAATATCACAATAAATGTATGAACACAGGTGTAATGATGAAAGAAAATGAATTATTGACTTTTATCTTCTAAAGAAAAACAGGGGTTTACATAGATAGTTCTAATCTAAGTATTTGTCTACTAACTGTGTAATATTTTTAATAAATGTTTTATTGTAAATAATAATTGTTTGTTTGTTAATACTAATATAAGTAGTTTTTTGTATGTAGGTGTAATCTGTGGAATTAATGAATTCTACAATCCTAAACTTTGCCCTCCATAGGTAAGATTTTTTTCTGCGGTTTCACCTGTTATATATTTTTTTAATATTATTTTTGTAAACAAACAAATTTTACCAGTTTATGTAACTATTGTTTGTTTGTTTCCAAATAAGGTATGAAGTTCTTTTTTTAAATATTTTATTTGTTGAAAAAACAATACATAATTAATATTAAATATTTTATTAAATTAATTCTTTCTTCTATTTATGTAAATACTACACATTACAATGAAACCGGCTATCACCCACTCTCCTGTATTTTGTAGAAACTTCGTGAATTCCTTTTTACAATATTAGCCTTGCATTTACAACATGAATAACTTGTGTGAGAGGACTGCGATATATAGGTAGTAATCCACATTTGTGGCCACTAGCATCTTGTAAGTTCCTCGTTCCATTAGCCTGAGATGATACTTATATAGAATCTGAAAACAGTAATTATTTTAATAACATAAATCAACTCAAACAAGTTATTTAGGTACTTTTGCATTTAATAAGTAAGTATTCACTGGCATTGTATTGTTTATTTATATTAGATAGGTTATGCACAATATTTTGAATAACATATCTAATACAAATAAACAATTGGGTCAGCTAGTTGAAGACACCGAGTTTAACCCACGGCACGTCCCAGGGAAACGGAACAAAGAAATAGATAGGTACACAGTACAGCAGGTATATATAGGAGTTAGAAAAATATAAATTAGTTACGAGACAAGTTAGTTACTTATATGAAAACGAATTGAGAGATTCAAATAGATACCCTTTTTCTTCTTTCCTTCAATTTATTAGTTAATGCACTAGTCATCTTCTATGTCGAGGTAGATAATTATGTTTTCTAAGTTTTCTGTATGTTTTACTTTGGTGTGCAAATAAAGAGTATTCTATTCTATGTTGAAATATTAGTAAATCTTCAAAAAGCCTTTAATTGAATTATGTCATTCACGAACTTGACGACGCTTAAGGAAATCATCAGATTTTTTGGCTCTTAGTAAATCTACGATGCACAACACACGTACAGCTACTTTAACACTATTCTAAACACAAAAACAATAAATATCCACGTATAATAATACAATTCAAAAACTTTTAAAGCAGCGGTGGCAATTCGTTCACAAATTCGCCTACAAAAAGCTGCAAAATACAAGCTTTCTATTTTGACAAGTTATGTCGAGGCTATGGGCGAAGTCGAGGGCAAGACGATTGACAAATTTTGCTTAACGAATATGATTTTCACCTACGAACAATCAAATTATTCGACCGCAAGTAGTTCCACCAAAACGCCGTTAATTCTCGTGGCGCTAGTGCTGCGTAAGCAAAGTTAGTGAATGCGAAAACGCAATTCGCCGGTGCCGCGGCGTCGAACTCGAGGTTATTTTGCTTAGCGCATAACACTACAGGAGACGGACATATGATACTTTTTATACCTGTAGGTTAAGGTTAAGCAACGTTAGGTAAGGTCATTAAATAGATGGGTGAACCGATTTGTATGAAATTTTATGTGTATATCGGGTAGATCTAATAATAGGCCATTAATTATATTTCATGCCGCTAGGTAAAGGTTAAGCAACATAAGGCAAGGTAATTATATAGATGGGTGAACGGATGTGTATGAAATTTTGTGTGCATATAGGGTAGGTCTGAGAATAAGTCGTTAAGTATATTTCATGCTGCTGATACCATGATTGACGGATATATAGAATGAGAGGAGGGTGCAAGAGAGGACAGAGAGGGAGAAGGGATTCGAGGAGGGGGTGAGGGATCGGAGGAGTTAGGTGGAGCAAGTGGGGGGGGGGGGGTGAGATGGAGCAAGTTGGGAGAGAGAGATGGGGGGGATAGGGTTCAGAGAGGGGACAACGGGGAGACGAAGAGGGGGAATGTGACGGGTACCGATGCGGGTCCCCACCCGCATCGGGGGAAATAGAGAGGAGAGAAAGAGCATAAAATTACATTTTTCTTATAAGGCTTCAATCCCGGCTGGGTCCTAAAAGAAAACGCGCATTGTTCCTTTTGGAACCACATGGGCTTGAGGGGATAATAGAGAGAGAGAGAGAGATGGAGAGAAATAAATCAAGGGAGGAGGGTGAAAAGGGGAGCAAAATGTAATAAAAGCGCGGGTGGAGCTGCGCGGGTCAGCTAGTATTATTATAAAAATCGACAATAAAAAATCGATTATTAGAAAATAATAATCGATTAAAATAAAAATCGATTATTTTATAACATCCCTAATTTGAATACCCCTAGCAGTCTATTAGGTCACCTAGGTCAAACTAGTACAACTGAGCTATCTTTAGTACACAGTATCATTTTTCTTTTTTTATCTTCGGAGTCGCTTGACGTTCGGGGGTACGTCCATTGAGGACGGCGGCGGGTTTGCGGCTCCCGTCCTCGTGAGCACCATGTCTGGTTCCCGGGGGGCTAAAATGCGCCCCCGGCGGCAGGCTCAAAGGCAAGGCACTCAGGGACTACTGGTACAGATACCACCGGAGAGCCCAGGTTTTCCCCCTCATGTACCGATGCGACACATACCTTAGTTAACTCCACAGGTCCCGGTGACCTAGTAAAAGATAACCCCCGCGAGAATTTAAAAAAGGTATCATTTTATGGTCCAAATTAAAATTCAAGCCGACTACAAACAAGTCGAACGTTCGGCTGATAAGTCAAACTAATATCCACAGGCAAATGCCAATGTATATTGAAGACCTTTCGTCAGAGACATTATTTAGACAGTCACTAGGGCCAAAAATTCCAACAGCAAGAACATTGCCCTTTCACATCGGACAGAATATCTGAACCCTCCTGACCCCATGACGGTCCTATTGGACCGGGATGCGCCGACCCCTCCCCGACAACCGTATGCTACACTAGCTATCAGACACCAGTATCGCCGGCGAGGCCGAAGGGTCGTACGTATGCGACCGCAACGACGTGCATCACCCCACTGAGTTTCTTGCCGGTTCTTCTCAGTGGGGGCGCGTTGTGAACCGGTGGTAAACTCAGCCCTCTCTTAAGCGACAGCCCAAGCCGAGGCCGTGCCTCCCTGAGGTGCCCTTGTGCTCGTCGCTACTTCTGCCGTAAAGGCTAGAGCGCTTCAAGCGCTCGCCTCATATTGTCCGGTGAAGCTGCAATGGCCATCTGCGGCTAACAGCGTCTATCATTCCCCAAAAAAAAAAAAAAACAGAATATCTGACTCTGACATTAGGACGCCACCTTTTTTTCATGGGGAAATACTCATGCCACACCGCAATCCCCACGGGGGTGGCAGTGCAGGTTATGTCGGACACCTACCGACCAAAACCCTACGGTGTCTAGGACGGTTTTGTACAAGGGGTCAACCTAATTAATTCTACATACATGACAACAAAATAATTTGAATTTGGGACTTTACCAGCGTCGGAAAAACTTGATCTCCGTCTACCGTCTATCCTGTATAAAGAGATACAAGTCAAAAGTACAAGGTAACTAGGGCTATTATCGGGTGAGACCAATCGTGTTCCTATAACCTTCAGATTAATTAGAGCCAGACGAACGTCCTGGGATCAGGCTAATTGATTTAGGAGAACCTATTAGTACTGAATTATATTTTTGTTCTATTGTCGAGGTAATAAGGTATTGATCGAGTTTTCTTTGAACGAGGGCAAGTCCTAGAAATATCGAAAATAACATTTTTGACACAGTAACAATGGGGAAAAAAGTAAGCCTAGGATTTAGGACGATAAAGTGTAATTTAGGCAATAAAATACAGAGTTAAGTATATAAATATTACATAGAAAATCTATTAGATGCCCTGATCTGAAAATGCAATCAAAGGACCTACATTGTTTTTGGCAAAAGGTAATATTATGTTCCACATATACCTCAATCAATCGTGGTTGGTTTGTTGTTCAGGTAGTTACCACCGCGTTTGTTGTATTTATAAAAAAATTTAGGGACACCCCACTTAAGCCAGAATAGCACCCATCTCCTCCCGTTACGTGTCATACGAGGCGATTGCAGAGCAAGAATTCTATTGGATTACCGGCCACCTATGCTAAGATCTCCAAGGCGCCTGCCAAGCGTGCGGATTATGGCAACCCCGCAGTTCTAAGGGAGAGGCAGTGGCAGTCCAGCAGTGGACGTCTTTTGGTTAGTGATGATAGTAAAAAAATGTTCGAGGTGTGATGTTTGGAGTTGGGCCGTTCGGGCATCCTTACCTTACAATTACCGTATTAGCGATCGTGTTTCTTCTAGCCTACAAGTTAATGTATTGTCATTAAGATTATTATAAAGGTCGCGACACTGGGGTCAGTGTGATGATAACCGATCCCCCGTCGTCGTAGCGGCGTGGAATGTACCTAAATAACACATTTGTGCCAATAACGATAAATAGCATTTACGAATGCAGGTTACACAATTCGTATCTTAGAGTTCTGTTCAATCTAATTAATTAATTAAGTTGTAATGTTAAGTCAACACACGCAATGATGTCGTAATGAGACGCTCATAGCCAGTTGCAACTACTGTTCGGTAAACGATCAGTTGGCTAAGCTACGTCAGGCAAGGTCAGTCTTGGGGAACCCCCCACAGCGCTTACGTCCTCGTCGTGTTCCCTGGGCAACGTCCTGATCTGACCACCGTAACGGAGTGGCAGATCAGTGAACGGCTAAAGTGCGCTGTACGTCGTAGTCTATTGCGGTCGACTACGATACCTTGCGGGATGTCGAAACCCCTGCGGGATTCGTCCGGGAGGTTCCTCAAAGGCCCTTCTAAGGGCCCCTCCCGGGACGATTTGGAAAAAGGCCCTTCTCAGGGCCAACCAGCCGATGGCGCTTCGGCGTCGGAGGCTAGCCGCGCGCCTTCTGCGGCTAGTGTTTTTGGCGGGTGGACGGACGAGGTGTCTGACTCGGACGCCGGTTCGTCGATGTCGGTGGCCGAGGAGTCTTCCCGAGGCCGGGGAGCCCGGAAGCGGTTCTTAAAGGATGGCTCCGAGGGCTCCTCCGACTCCACGGGGAAGCCGAAAAAGAAGCTTCGGCCAAAAAAGTCGGCAGTGGCCGACACCCACGACGTGGGTTTAGTGGACGCTCAGCGCCAGTTAGACCTGGCGAAGCGGGAGCAGGTCCAGAAGGACCTCGAAGAGGCGGTCGCTGCCAAGGAGCAGCGGACGCTCGCCGCCCGAGCCAAGGCCGGGTACGGTGCGTCCCGCGTTTTATACGCGGACCACTCAGTCGCGGAACTAGAGCGGATGGCGGCGGAGGACCAAGAGGGGATTGTGGAGGTCGCCTCGAAGTCCTCCAACCTGAAGGGGACCTTCCAAAAGGCCCTCAAATGCAGGGCCGCGAGTATGCGCGGCATCGTCGCGGAGTTGGTGGGGCGAACAACCACCGACGAGACGCGGCAGCTGCAGGCGAAAGTGGATCGCCTGCAGTCGGAGGTCAGCCAGCTACACCACAAGCTGGCTGAAGCCACGGCCCGGCCTCAACAAGCCGAGCCGAGGCCCGCGGTTAAAGCCACGGCTCGGCCTCAACAAGCCGTGCCGAGACCTGCGGCTGAGGCCCTCCCCTCCAACCTTGAGGATATCATCCGGAAGGTTGTGATGGAGGAAAGGGCCTTCACTCGTGCCTGCTTCGCAGGTATCGAGGACCGGCTCCTGCCGGAAAAGCGGCTTCGCCCGCCACTTGCGGCGGACGAACGGCCACCCGCGGCAAGCAAGCCGCGCGAGCGGCCGCCCGCGGCAGTCAAGCCGCGCGAGCCGGCGCCGTCCTCAAACCCAGAGGACGCCCTCCTACCCTCCACCACCCCGTCCAACCAGCCAAAGTGGACGAAGGTGGTTGGAAAGAAGAAGAAGGGCAAGGCGAAAAAGAAGGCGACGGCCGTCCCTGCCGTCCCCGCCACCGCCCCTCCCGGCCCGTCTCAGTCCACGGGCAAGGGAAAGGGGAAGGGGAAAGGCAAGAAGTCGGCCCCCAAACCCGCAAACGCTGCGCCTGCAGCTAAACGGGCCCCCGCCGGTGGGAGCAAACCCAAATTGGTTGCTCCCAAATCCGCTGCCGTCGTGGTGACGCTCACCGCGGAGGCTGAGGAGCGCGGTGAAACCTACGCGTCAGTAATGACGCGGGCGCGCGCAAACGTCGATCCCAACCAACTGGGGATCGACAAGATCGCGTGCCGGCAAACGCAAACCGGGGCTCGAATATTCGAGTTCCCGGGGGCTAAGGGCGGTGCCAATGCGGACCTCTTCGCCGCAAAGCTGCAGGAGGTCATCGCGGACGTGGCCAAGGTGGTCAGGCCTGTGAAGTCCGCAGGCCTGGAGGTGACCGACTTGGATGACTCGGTCACCAAGGAGGAGGTGGTGGCGGCGGTCGCGGCGGCTGGAGGCTGCAGCGCCGCAGCAGTGCAAGGTCGGGGCATCAGACCCGGCCGCGGCGGCATGGGCACCATGCGCCTTGAGTGCCCGGTTGCCGCCGCCAAAGCCGTCCTCGCCAAGGGACGGCTTCCCGTCGGATTCAGCACGGGTGTGGTCCGGGCACTTGAGGAGTCGCCGTTGCGCTGCTTCAAGTGCTTCGGAGTTGGACACACCCGGGCCCTGTGTCCCTCCCAGGAAGAAAGGAGGGACACATGCTACCGCTGCGGCAAGGTCGGACACAAGTCCGCCGCTTGCGAGGCCACCACGCCGCACTGTGCCGTGTGCGCCGCCAGTGGCCGCCCTGCGGATCATGTAATGAAGGGGAGGAGCTGCAAGCCTCCCCCCAAGAAGGGCAAAGTGCAGGCGCCGACCCGGCCTGCCGTTGCCACCGCCGATCCGGTGCCCAGTACATCGGCGGCTGCGGAGGGGGGTGCGATGTCCGATTAATGGATAGGGCCGAACATCGCATCCTTCAGGCCAACACCAACCACTGCAGAGCGGCCCAGGATCTGCTGATGCAGACCATGGCCGAGTGGTTGGTGGACGTAGCGGTGGTCGCTGAGCCGTACTCGGTCCCTGGCAGGTGGCTGGGTGATCCGGACGGCTCAGTGGCAGTGGTAGCGCGGTCTTCCACGGACTCCCCACCCCTCTCGCTCTTAGAGAGGGGTCCGGGATACGTGGCCGCCGCGTGGGGAGAGATAGCCCTGGTGGGCGTATATTTCTCCCCTAACCGACCCCTTGCGGACTTCGAGATCTTTCTCGAGGTCCTCACCGCAGTGGTCGGTCGTGCGGCGCCGCGCCAGGTCGCCGTGTTGGGCGACCTGAATGCCAAGTCGGCGGCCTGGGGCAACCCGGCCGCGACTTGCAACGTCCGGGGTCACGCCGTCGAGTTTTGGGCGGCGTCGACAGGCGTGTCCCTCTTAAACAGAGGGACAGTTCAGACGTGTGTGCGGCAACGGGGAGGGTCAGTGGTGGACGTTTCGTTCGCCACCCCCGTGCTGGCCGCCCGCGTCCTGAACTGGCGGGTGGAGATGGTGGAGACGTTGTCCGACCACCGATACGTGCGGTTCGACGTCTCCACCGGGAGCCCTCGGGGGACAGCCCACTCGGGTCCGTCCCCCTTCCCGCGGTGGTCCCTCACCCGCCTGGATCGCGAAGCGGCTGAGGAGGCGGCATTAGTCCAGGACTGGCTCGCGCCACCTGTCCAAGTCCTGGACGTGGACGCCGCAGCGGTCCAATTGCGGGGTTCCCTGACCGAGGTGTGCGACACCAGCATGCCTCGGTCTCGCCGCCCGCCTCCTCGTCGCGCCGTTTATTGGTGGACGCAGGAGTTGGCGGGGCTCCGGGCCGCCTGCGTGGCAGCCAGAAGGGCCTACGCGCGGAGTCGGCGGCGCAGCGTTCGCGACCTCGCCAACGAGGAACTCCTCTACGCCGCGTACGTGGAGGCCAAGGAGGTCCTCAGGTCGGAGATGCGCGCCGCCGACGACTCGGCGAAGGCCGAGATGCTGGAGGGTCTCGATGGGGACCCATTTGGGAGGCCATACAAGGCGGCGCGGAATAAACTGCGCCCCTGTGGCCCCCCACTGACGGAGACCCTGGAGCCGGCGTTGCTGGATGGGGTGGTTCGGTCCCTGTTTCCGCGCAGGACCGATTTCACCCCTCCAGTGATGCACCCCCCGCGGGGGGTGGCCCCGCCGGAGGAGGAGATCCCTCCAGTGGCGGTGACGGAGCTCCGCGAGGCGGCTTTACGCCTCCGCGGGAAGAGGACGGCCCCCGGACCGGACGGCGTCCCCGCAGCGGTGGTGGCCATTGCGGCCACCGAAATGGAGGAAAGGTTTCGGGACCTCTTCAGTGCGTGTCTTACGACTGGGAGGTTCCCGAAACCGTGGAAGGAGGGCCGACTGTGCCTCCTTCGGAAGGAGGGACGCCCGGTGGATTCCCCCTCGGCATACCGGCCCGTCGTTCTGCTCGACGAGGTCGGTAAATTGTTCGAGGGGATCATCGCCACCCGGGTGAATGGCCTCCTGCGGGAGGTGGGGCCGGACCTGTCGGACGCCCAATTCGGTTTCCGGAAGGGGCGTTCGACGGTCGACGCATTGGCCCTTTTGAAGGGCCAAGTGAGGGAGGCGGTCGAGGCAGGGGACGGAGTGTTGGCGGTGTCATTCGACATCGCCAACGCATTCAACTCCGTTCCCCACTCGACCATCTTAGAGGCACTCCGCTATCACGGAGTGCCTCAATATCTGCGGGCTCTGCTGGCAGACTACCTGGAGGACCGAGCGGTCCTCCTCGTAGACAGGACAGGTAGTTTGCGGCGGTACAGAGCAGAGTCTGGTGTTCCACAGGGGTCGGTCCTAGGTCCACTCCTGTGGAACATTGCCTTCGACTGGCTCCTGCGCGGGTCCCTCCTTCGTGGCACGAGTGTCATCTGTTATGCGGATGACACTCTCCTCACTGCCCGAGGGGGGAATTTTAGGGCGGCGGCCAATTTGGCCTCGGCTGGCGGATCCCTAGTGGCAGGGAGGATCCGCCGCCTAGGGCTGACGGTGGCCCTGCATAAGACCGAGGCCGTGTTCTTCCACGGGCCTCGGCAGCGGGTCCCCCCGGACGCCCGCATTGTTGTAGCGGGCGTCCAAGTAGAGGTGAAGGCCCAGATGAAATATCTGGGCCTTGTGTTGGACAGCAGGTGGCGCTTCGGCCCGCATTTCAGCGGGCTGTCGACGCGCCTGCTGAAGGCAGCGGGGGCCCTCTCTTGGCTCCTCCCGAACCTGGGAGGGCCGAAGGCGCGATGCCGGCAGCTGTATGCCGGCATCCTTAAGAGTATGGCCCTTTACGGGGCCCCTATCTGGGCGGACTCCCTCCACAGGAGGGAGAACGCCTCCGCCATCCGCAGGCCCCAAAGGGCCATTGCACAGCGGGTGGCGAGGGCCTACCGCTCGGTGGGGTTCGCGGCGGCGTGCGCCCTGGCCGGCACCCCTCCTTGGGAGATCGAGGCGTGGGTGCTGGCTAGGGTGTACGAGTGGTCGGCGCGGCGTAGGGCGCTCAATGCGCCCCCCGCCGCGGAGGAGCGGGAGGCCGTTCGGCGGGAGGCGAGGGCCGCAATCGTCCATCATTGGACCGAGGACCTCGCCTCTGCCACCTTCGGCCGCCGAACGTTGGACGCGCTCGGGCCAGTCCTTCAGGGATGGCTCGAGCGGCCCCACGGCTTCCTCTCGTTCCGTCTGGTGCAGGTGCTGACCGGGCATGGTTGCTTCGGGTCGTACCTGCATCGGATTGGGAGGGAGGAGGCCGCCGCGTGCCATGACTGCGGCGCGGCGGAGGACTCGGCACAGCACACCCTCGAGGTGTGCCCGGCCTGGTCTGAGCCGCGCCGCGGTCTGACTGCGGTGGTGGGGCCGGACCTCTCGCTGCCCGGCGTGGTTCTGTCCATGCTGGGGAGCGAGGCGGCCTGGTCGGCGGTCGCCTCTTTCTGCGAGGACGTGATCTCGCAGAAAGAGGCAGCGGAGCGCGCGCGGGAGGACGATCCCCTCGCGGCGCCGCTCCGCAGGCGGAGAAGGGGAAGAGTGAGACGGCTGTACGATCAGCGTCTCCTCCTCCCCGGTGGTGAATAGCGGGAGACTGGCGCGGGGGCGCCTTCTCCTGCACTGCACAGTTCACCACCACCGTCGGCGGGAATGACCGAGCACTCGCGGTCATTTCCGGGCCCCTCCTCGTAGGGAGGGGCGTGCGGGGCCCGCTGTAAAAGCGGGCGGTCGTCGGCGGGGGACTGGATGATAAGGCTCTGCCAGTTTCCCAGTTCCCCTCCATGAAGACGATGCGGGAGTGCCGCTGGGTCGTTTAGTGGGTATACCCGGGCTAGCCGGGGGAGTCCCACATAACCCTCTCGTCCCCCAACGGGAGGGTATGCGTAACGCATTTTTCCCAGCGTCAACAAAAAAAAAAAAAAAAAAAAAAAAAAAAAAAAAAAAAAAAAAAAAGGCAAGGTCAGTCTTTGGCACCCCTCCTTGGGAGATCGAGGCGTGGGTGCTGGCTAGGGTGTACGAGTGGTCGGCGCGGCGTAGGGCGCTCAATGCGCCCCCCGCCGTGGAGGAGCGGGAGGCCGTCCGGCGGGAGGCGAGGGACGCAATCGTCCATCATTGGACTGAGGACCTCGCCTCTGCCACCTTCGGCCGCCGAACGTTGGACGCGCTCGGGCCAGTCCTTCAGGGATGGCTCGAGAGGCCCCACGGCTTCCTCTCGTTCCGTCTGGTGCAGGTGCTGACCGGGCATGGATGCTTCGGGTCGTACCTGCATCGGATTGGGAGGGAGGAGGACGCCGCGTGCCACGACTGCGGCGCGGTGGAGGACTCGGCACAGCACACCCTCGAGGTGCGCCCGGCCTGGTCTGAGCAGCGCCGCAGTCTGACTGCGGTGGTGGGGCCGGACCTCTCGCTGCCCGGCGTGGTTCTGTCCATGCTGGGGGGCGAGGCGGCCTGGTCGGCGGTCGCCTCTTTCTGCGAGGACGTGATCTCGCAGAAAGAGGCAGCGGAGCGCGCGCGGGAGGACGATCCCCTCGCGGCGCCGCTCCGCAGGCGGAGAAGGGGAAGAGTGAGACGGCTGTACGATCAGCGTCTCCTCCTCCCCGGTGGTGAATAGCGGGAGACTAGCGCGGGGGCGCCTTCTCCTGCATTGCACGGTTCACCACCACCGTCGGCGGGAATGACCGAGCACTCGCGGTCATTTCCGGGCCCCTCGTAGGGAGGGGCGTGCGGGCCCCGCTGTAAAAGCGGGCGGTCGTCGGCGGGGGACTGGATGATAAGGCTCTGCCAGTTTCCAAGTTCCCTTCCATGAAGACGATGCGGGAATGCCGCTGGGTCGTTTGGTGGGTATACCCGGGCTAGCCGTGGGAGTCCCACATAACCCTCTCGTCCCCCAACGGGAGGGTATGCGTAACGCATTTTTCCCAGCGTCAACAAAAAAAAACAAAAAAAAAAAATAAAGGCAATGTCAGTCCTTAGATGGATGACCGTTTAGTGGTATTTGAACTGGGCGTCTCCGTGCTTCGAAGGGCACGTAAAAAGTATGTCCCGGCTATTGTCATCTAGACAGCAGTCGTTAAGCTAAGGGCTAAAGCTTAAAAACTGACACCAGGTTGGCTAATTGTTTGGCACTAACCACACGACAAAAAAAGCCAACATTCTCCAGCCTTCGGCTCTTCGGAGTCACTGGACGTTGTGGCCCTAGACGCCTATGGAGTACGGTGGCGACTCCAAGGAGGTCTGGTTCTCGTTCTCGGTGGGCTACAATGCGGGGTGACGGGCTCAAAGGTAAAGTACTGAGGGGTTCCTGGTGCAGATTCCACCAGAGAGCCCAGGTCCCCCCTTTCTTGTCCTGATGCAACAGCCGCCCCACAACACCCCTCAGGTCCCGGGGGACCTATTACAAGTTTCCCACTGCGAGAATAAAAAGGCCTATCCGGCTACAGCGGAGATTATTCAAAATGCAGGAAACACTACATGAAAAATAATTTTGGATGACGCGCATATAAAATTTTCCTGTATCGATATACTTCCTTATGATAAAAAAAATGTGATCGATTTTATCTCGGATCACTGTGCTTACCATAACGAACTGTTTTCGCAATGATTCTGCGAATTTACCGATATTGATTGATTACACCTTCAACACCATCTGTGGGTTGAATTTTTTTCGCAATATCGAATGAGGCGAAATTAAATATCTGGATGTTTAGTTTAGATGACGTTTCATGATTAATGATAGGGGATCTAAAAGATAGGATTGGATTAGTAGACTTAATACGCTACAGTGACCACCACAGCACACAATTATTTGTGTTGTGTACACAGTCCAAGCAATGCGTTAAATTATACTTTTCCCTTAAGGGCAACTAAAGAAACAGAGCCAGGTGGTGCCATAGTACAGGCTCTGCCTTGATCATGAGTGGAATGTCTTCAGACATATTTGATCAAAACTTATTAGCGTTGTACAAGCCACAGAACGAAAAAATATGGTATAAACATACGTATATCTAGTACTGGTATATGCTGTTTATTTTACTGCTTGTAGTGCTTGGCTGCATCACACTTGATGTTAAATGGCGATCCATCCATTGAAGGTAAAGCTAAGTTTATAAGATCTACTACAAAGTTTATCAAGAATAAATAAAACAAACATAAACCCAATGTCAATAATAGTTTCGGGCCCGGGTAACAAATAACACATTTATAGTAATGTTACATTTCCGAGATTCAACGCACATACGCGTACTTACTACCCTCATCCCATTTTAAATAAACCCCATAATTCACTATTTACCATAATCCGTATTCTCGAGCCAGTACAAAAGTTATCAACGCCTGAAGGTAACATGTAAATGTGAGCCCAAAATCCGCGGGATTGGGCGGGATTCGCGAAGGTGGGGGCCCCGAGTTAACAGGGACTAACTCGACATGGGGGGTTTAATAAGGGAACTATCTTGTACGCCTTTTGTTGCCTTGTGTTATTTCTTATGACATAATTATAGGATATTTTAATTATTTTACACCAATTTTATTACTTTTTGCGCACGGAATGAACAAATAACAGGCGGAGTAAGTAAAGTGGTTAATGATGTGACGAATGGGGCATAAGGCATGATAGTGGAGCCTTCCACCACAATGCTTTAAAATAAAAAAAGTGTATAATTATGATGCAATGCGGAGTTTTTTGAATACTACCACGGTGGCAAGCAAGCATACGGCCCGCCTGATGGTAAGCAGTCCCCGCAGCCTATACACACCAGCAAAACCAGTAGAATCACTATCGCGTTGTCGTCCCTTAAGACATTAGATATTAAGTCTTTGTGTCCGGTAATTTCACCAGCTACAGTGCCCTTCACGCCGGAACACAGCAATGTTTACACACTGCTGCTTGGCGGCAGAATATCTGACACTGCGGTGGTACCTACCTGGACGGTTCCTTGCACAAGGAACCTACCACCTAGTAAACTACCAACTACTAACTACTAACTAGTATTCTACTTCTTCTCCTACTTACTTGTCTTCTCAGTTCCAATATTTATCCTCTAATCATAATAAATGCCTTCGCTCTTCGAGCAACCTTCTTCTCCAGTGCCCCTTGCACCGATCTAATTTTGTACACTCTTCTTTCTTTGTCCAATCCATACTACTTTGGAATGCACTCCCTCAACACATAAGGATGGCTAAAACAACTTTATCTTTTAAAAAGCTTCTAAAAGATCACATAATTAGTACCCCTTTGGAATCATTACTTCACTAGTCTGTTATTATATATATATATATATATATATGTATATATTTATATATATTAATAAGTATATATTATGATGTGTTTTAATTATAATTATGTATTATTATCTATGTTATGGTAATTATTTATATATTATATTGTTTTGTATATTTATATAGTTTATTTTTTCTTTGTATTAATAGTTTAGTATTATAATTATTTATTGTGTTGTAGTTTTATATTCTTTTTTTTTTTTAATGTAGAATTTCAATGAGTTTTTTTTTTCCCTTTTAATTGCACCTACCTTTGTAAATTTTCTGGACCACCCTAAGGTAGACTGGCAGAAAATGCCTCAGGCATTAAGTCCGCCTATGTACTAATGTGCATAAAGTATTAAATAAATAAATAAATAAATAAACGGTGTATCACAAATAACATAGCAATATATTGTAATTCCTAGGACAGTTATTAATGCAAAGCTATTTAGGTCCCAGTTAGCATCTAATAATGTGCCCACGGGGCCCCGACCCCCAACTCTAAGTCCGTCCTGGAAAGAACCATATAGTTGTCGGAGCTCAAGCATCAAATAAGGCGAATCTCATAAGAAGCAAGGGGGAAGCAGATATTCGTGATACGTTGTCTCGCATTCAATCGCATGACGGTTTGTTTATTAAATCGCATCTGTTGACATTTTGGGCTCAACGGATTTAGCGGCTAATACATATATTCACGACTTGTTTGTATCGCAAATATGGAAAACAACTTTTTATTAGGCGATTGGTCCTTTTCCCAAGAGACCATTCCAGTATCGCAATGTCAGATGTTCTGACCTTCGCCTGATGGTAAGCGATACGCCTGCCTATAAACATATACATAGACCCTGACACTGACGCTCGTCACCCGGAGGCGCGGTCACAGCCAAAGATGGGGGGGGGGGGATTCATAGTTGACGGGCTCGTTGGTCTAGTGCCCTGGCCGCTAGCCAATAGGTCGTGGGTTCGATTCCCACCTTGCGTCTGAGTGTTTCAAGTGCGTAACCTATTTTGGATAAAATTGTTTAGACGTTTTAAAACAACAAGTTAAGTTTGTCAATTTGACGTGAACGAGTATAAGGTTTGGGGGGGGTCATGACCCCTACGACCCCCCCCCCCCCTCTCGGACCACCACTGGAGACCCGAGACATTCGATATTTAGTCTTTTGTGTCCGGTAGGTTCACCAGCTACAATGCCCTTCACACCGGAAAAAATCAATGCTTACACATTGCGGCTTGGCCGCAGAATATCTGACACTGCGGTAATACCTATTTGGACGGTTCCTTGCACAAGTAACCTATCATTTAGTAATATAGACGGAAAAATTAGTGAATAAGACGACGAGAAACTCTTAGTTCCCTAGTTGCATTAGGTACACCAAATAGGGAACTACCAGACGAACCTATTGTAAGTCTCATCAGTGACAAAATAATAAAGATAAATATGTATAAGTACCCTGTTTATATTGAAGCTAAGCAGTTACAGTTTGGTAACACTAGATGTCACAAGGGAGGGAAAGCCTCCTTGTGCCCTCTGTTGCCCTAGTACTTCTGTTAAAATGTTTAAGAATTTGCATATACACGCGCTATTTCGTCACAGTCTGAAACTACCACATTCGGTCGGTATAACCACTTGGAATATTTACACAATATTTATTTCCAAGCTCTTCGGAAGATCACGGAAGCCAGTCGGACAGATAGGATTTTTTCCAAACTATCCGATGGTCGAACTACTAGTCGGACTACTTGGAATAAACGGTTCTTTTTTTACAAAATCGTAGTAATAAATGTTTAAATACAGGAGTTATGGCTGACCGGTGGCCCGCCAAAGACAATTGATAGGGTTCAGTATGTCATATTCAACGATTTTGATCTTGTATAGAAAAGCAGGGTATATATGGGAGTAGTCTATAGACTATAACAGATTATAAAACATCCTTCATCTGACCGGAAGCACCTGGTCTATCAGTTCAATGACCCCTTGAGATGCTTCATCCATCAAATTGATGGTACCAATAGAAATTGAGAGATCAATTTTAGGGGGATATAATGCAAACTATCACGCGAATTTCGACCTTAGCCGGATAGTGTTAAGGAAGCGGAGTGAAATATACTCAGTCACGGTCTGTATACAAGCTTTTTATGTATTTAAAATGTCATTAACCTAGATATCTGTGTCCTGGATGATGTCAAATAAAATTTAATACGAAAATGTTGGTCCCGGTTCACTGGGCTTGTAAAAACCACTAAAATTATCTCTAGAGTAAATAATTCACTATAAGGACTACCAAGGTTGATTTATGAAGCTATTAAAATTGAAAAAAAAATCCTGACCGACAAGATGGCTGGGTGGCACCGTCCGCTAGGAATTTTGTGATAAATATAAAATCAAAAAGTGCGGAGATGAATACTCTTTTTACTACGCAAAAATACCACCAATAAGTAAGAAGACTCGAGTGTCCTTGCACTGGGATAACACAAAGATGTTTAACACCTCAGTCCATCGGTGACTATTGTTTATCGATTTTATGGATGCTGCAATGCATTCAACGCTTGAGAAATGTACAAATCTAAAATAAATTACGTTAAAATAATTTCATTTTTATCTATTTTATGGAAAACTAGCTGTCCCGCACGGCTCCGCCCGTGTAATTTTCTTTATTTTTTTTTATGTATGAGACTTCCGTATCGAAGTTCGAACGGCATTGGCAATAACCAACCCATATAAAAATAACTATCCATTTTGCTGCAGTCGTTCGGAAGTTATGCGCGGACATACATTTCGGCGATTCATTTTTATTAATATAAAATAATCACCTACTCATAATTAATATCTCAGATGTCAAGCTGCAGTACAACGGTTTATAGGCAAGCGTGTTGCTTACCATCAGGCGAACGTCTTGCTCGTTTTATCACTAAGTTAAATAAAAAAAACTACTGTCTAGTACAGTAGTTTTTTTTTGACATCAGACGGTTTCGTACAGTGTAAAAATCCAAAAATACTAACAAACCTCGGAAATATCGGAAATACACACACACACACACAAACACAGACACACACACACACGGCACTACTAGACCCGAAGTTTAGAATATTTTTCCAAAATTAGTCATCATGCCTATTAGGATCCAGTCTATTACATTATTTGATAACTTGCCTCAAATGTTCTTTAAATTAATTATTTGTGATGATTAAAATGACAATAAGTGCGACACTTATTGTCATTTTAAATCATTACAATAAGTGTCGCACTGAAAATAGCATCTATATTAATTTAATAGTTTCCTAGTTTCAAATTCGATAGACATACATAGTTATAGGTTATTCCCACTGTCCACCCCCTGCTTGTTCATCCAAGGCGGACAGCGTCACAACTTTTAAAAATGTGGCCATATGCATCGAGAGACACTTCAACTTCAACGTACACTTTAAGAGGTAGGTAATTAACGTTTATTTTTTTTAAAGCACATTTACATTTCTGTTTCATTACCAATTTTTATGATCGAAAAATCGTCACAATAGTACATAATAAAAAAAATATATTGTATTACATCACACCCAAACACACACATGCACACACACACACACAGGATAGAGGTTACGCCTAGTGTGGGGATTTATGGTAATCAATATTCTATTTTGTTTGTACTTTTCTTGGTAAAATAAATTTATTCTTATATGAAGCTGGTTTTCCAATATCACAAACTACGCTAACGCTACGCTACACTTACTATTATTAACTCGAGTCCATATACTGGAATATAAACCCTATAAGATTCAACGCTGTGGAATTTAAAGGTATATTACGGTGAAATACTTTTCGGTGCTATAAATATTGCTCTCGAGCTTATAGTGTCGATGATAGTCCGATGAAATATGGCGCGCACCGCAGGCAGCTAACACTCGTAAGAGTTTTATTTATATACTAGCTGACCCACGCAGCTCCGCCTGCGCTATTTTTACGTTAACTAAACTTTGAATAACAGACATTCGCATCGAATACATAACCTCATTTTTTATAGTCGGTTAAAAACTGGGACCCACTTTTTACTTGCTCTGCAAAGCACGGACCCGTTTAGTTCAAATGACGTTAAGCGGTCACCCATTTAATGACCTTACCTAACGTTGCTTAACCAGATCGATTACAAAACCTTGATAACAACTCTCTATGAGTGTTCCCTTACTAATATTTATTATATTATAAAGAAAAATTGATAAAATCGGACCAAGCGTATAACCAAGTACCCGTTTTGACTTTAATCCCCTCTCCCAAAAGAACCGTGCTAGATTACGGGATAAAAAGTATCCTATGTCCTACCTCGTAGTAAGATCTCAAATCATGCCAAGTTTCATTTGAATCCATTCAGTAGTTTCGGCGTGATGCTCAGCCGTGATACAGACAGACAGACAGACAGACAGACAGACAGACAAAAATTAAAAAAATTACATTTTCGGCCTCAGTATCGGTTATAGAATGCCCTCCAAATATAATTTTCAAAATATCTTCAATGTACAGAATTGGACCTGTTACAGTTTTATTATAAGTATAGATAAGAAAATGATCAACAAATAAATTCTTCGCCTTTTCATCTAATCGTCTATCAAATACATATCTCCGAAGAAAGAAAGATCCGTCGGCCTTCGGCCTCGCCTTAGGCTCGATTTATAAACACACTCGTGTAATGTATGAATTAACAGTTTTACAGTAACAATTTCACACTAGCTGCAACATAAAATAGCTTGAGTCGCACTAAAGGAACTGCTTAGTATGATACTTGGATTACATATAAATATGTGTTTTCTTGAATAAAGGTCCTCTTTTTGCACCGATAACTCGACAAGGTTTTATTCAAACAACAACCTTTCACATGGCGACCCTGCCATGTCACTAAACATCATTTTTAAAAGAACCTTAGAAGATCACCAGTCAAACAAAATTAATTAAGATTAGATTATTAGATTAAGATTATTAGAGAGATTAAGATTAAGAAGATTATTGTTTTAATAACCCTTACTATGCAACAGTTTCATAAACTACTATATATACCAGCCCTTGTTTATGTACTTTTGGGCACGGGCCACCCCTCAAGATGAGGGGGCTTAGGCTATAGTCCACTACGCTGGCCAAGTGCGGGTTGCCGGACATCACACGTTATTCGAGAGTCAGTAAGGCCTCATTTACGGAGACGCGGGGCGTCGCGCGTCGCGTGTGGCTTGGCGTCTCGCGGCGCGTCGGACGTTTTTATTGTTTACGTAGCGGCGGCGCGTGAAGCGGCACATATCATTGCACGCGTAAACATAGATTTATAGCAATATACGATGTTGATTATAGAGACGCGAGGCGGGAAGAGTGGCGGTGCCCGCCGCTGCGCCCGCGGCGCCGCGAGCAACGGCGGTGCAACTCACTTTTTAACATACAGTTTTCTTCTAAAAAAAATCGATCATATCATACTCCATTGCGATGGTGACTAAGTCTGTGTTGCATGATTACCAAATAGACTGGCAGAAGGTTCCGCCACAGGCATCGCTTCATCGAGAATCGCCGCTGCGTGCGCCGCCGCGATTGACGCCGCGTGGGACGTGACGATGCCATCCGCGGGCTCCGCCGTAAAACACGCTCCATTTCAAGCAAACGCGTGTAAAATCGCTTCTCCGTAAACACACTCATCCAACGCCCTACATTTGAATTTAGTGCGGTTCGCGCAGCCACACGCGACGCGCGACGCCCCGCGTCTCCGTAAATGAGGCCTTAGGCTTTCTCAGATATGCAGGTTTCCTCACGATGTTTTCGTTCACCGAAAGCTAGTAACAATCGCACAAAGACGATTCGCACATGATTCATTAAAGAAATCAGAGGTGCGAACCGGGGTTCGAACCTGCGCACCTTGTTTCCAAGGCAAGCGCTCGCCCACTGAACTGTTATAGCATAAACTACTATTAGCAAAAAACCGACTTCAAAGAAAATGATCTGAAAAGCAACAAATAACGAAACTATGTATATTGAAGTTGGTGCTAAGTATGTTTACTTAATACAAAATAGTAAAAATAAGATATTTTATTTATTTTAGAAAAACATCATCAATTGTACTTGCATAATATTTTATACACGAACAAAATTGAATATAGCCTGTAATAATCTTTAGAGATACTTATACATCTAAGATGCCCCAGAATACAAAAAGAATGTGCGGCTAAATCCTTAATCCTAAGGTGGGATCACACTGATGGTTCGTGTGGTGGGTGTGCAGAGTTCCAAAAAAATGCGTCATAAATTACGTAATAAGTACTGCAAGTACTCGCAGGCCAAACAAAAAAAAATAATTAAGGCATTCCGTTATGCTTATAACTAGGTAATTTTCTTAAATGTCAATAGATTTAGAAAAAGTAGTTTTGTATTCTATTCTACTCCTACACCTTAAAGCAGTTCACAGTCAAATAACGTACGCCCCGGCTACTGCCACTGCTTTCTGTGCTAGCCAGATGGCTACACTCCTTCATCTGAGGGACCATCATTGTACATCCATTTCGCTGCCAACACGATACCTCGGCCAAAGAGTACTCTTTCTTGCGTTGGAATAGACCAGTGTGCTTCCATCTCTGGCTACATCATCACTTACCCTCAGGTAGAATCACGGCCAAATACCAGCTTATACTAATTCAATTAAAATCTTTAAGACATTAATTTACTTTACATAGCCGCACGACGCAAATATTCCACTTCCTACACTCAGCTTTAATTAAGTAGACATTGTATTTTATTTAAGAGCAAGCATCTCTTTGGGTCACAAGTATTGTGAGGTGAATCATAAGATCGGAAAATGGAGCGGGGCTAATATATTGTATTTGTTATTGGTTGAACAGAGAACAACACACGGTCCTATGAGGGAATCAATTTATCAATACAATACGTATTTGGATTAATCTCGACATTTGTTGTTTTTAGCAAGACTAAATCTGCTTAAATGTACGTAAAATTTATAATAAAAAAATATATTTGTGTACCTAGTTCTCTACCAGTCTTCGAATATAATAGGTTTTAGAAAACTCAGGCATACTTTCTAAAGTATATGCCTTTGTTTACAGAGAGAACAAGAAGAAAGAAAGATAGATAGTAAAGAAAGAAGATATATTACTTAAATATGCCGCGGTTTCGCACGGGTTTTTAGGATTGTACCCCAAATGATGGTACGAATAAATAACGTATTGTATGCGTATTGTAGACGAAAATCTTCCCCTACAAATTCTCTATTATGGTGTTCACAAAGCGCATCAAAATCCATTGCATAATAAATAAGCTTACACACAGCGTGTTTGATTATTTAGATAATTATTACTATTTAGAGAAGAAATAACACGAAAACTGTTTAGTAATATTAATTGGAACATGAATATTAATATTGCAATACACGAATAGAGAACTATCATAACAGAAAAGCAAGAAAACTTGAAACTGAATTTCTTATCAACGTTTCTTATTTTGAAGATCATGTTTTCATAGAAAATTCTTACGTAAGTAATTCAGTAAGAATTTTCTGTTGTTAAGGCTTAATAAGCCTTATTTACTCGTATATTCAGTAAGAAGTTAAGCATAACATTCTATTATTAAAATTCTATTATTAAAATTCTATTAGAATGTTATTAGACGAAGTATTTGTGCAAAACGCAAAATTTGAACAAAACTAAAATAACCATTTACCTGATATGCTATTCCTACTATTCCACACATAGCCATATTTAGTTTTCTGGCATTATCTCGGTTTTTTTTACAAAATTGATTATTAAGCAAAAACTACGAGACATAAACCAAAATAAAATTCTGTATTGACATGTACAAATGAAGCCCTTTCATATAATACCCCACTCGATAGTACACTCACTTTGGAATTTTGACGCCCCATTTCGATTCGAACGAAAAGAAAATAAAAGAATAAATATTTTTCTTTTCATTTCCAATGAGATTGGGTAAGTAAGATCTACAACTATTCTAAGTTTAGGTAAAAAGAAACCCTTTTTGCCTTCTAGGTATGAAACCCTAAAAATAATTCGATTTGTGTGTCACTATGTCACAAATTGTTTAATGTACCAATTATAATAATAGTTACAATCACGACTCCAATGCGCTGTGGCGGAGCGGAGGTAATTACCTATAATTATTTTATTGTTACATTTGTAACTCTCTAATATCGCTGTCTCTTTCACTCACGTAACAATAACATACGGTTTACGTGACACGACCGTTATCTCTGAAACTATTATTTTACGGTGCTTGCCTATTGTTTTGGCCTAATGGATGTTTCGATGGCGTAGCAATTGAAGGTAGGGTTATAGAAATGTGTGTTATTCTTATTTTACAAACATTTACTAGGTGTAGGGTTGCCAACCATACTTTATAATAACGTATCCTACTTTATTTTTGGTAATTATACTTTATACTTTTACATACAAATAAAGTATGTGAAAATACTTTATTTTCAACCTTTACTGTGATGCGTAAAACAAAATACCTACTCATTATGGGTACTTAACTATTTAACGGTACACAGTGTACCGTTAAATAGTTAAATATGTAAGAGTTTTTTCAGCAATGAATCTAAAGTGGCGAGAAGAGAGAAATAGAGCGTCAATAAATTTAATTAAAAAGGAATTGTTTATTTATTTAAATTTAAATATTAATAGTCAAACCAGCTTTGAAACATTTAAAGATAACAAAAAATTGATAGCATGTGCTAAAAGCACACAAAAATACGTTTTTAAAGCAATAAAAACATAAAATTTGAAAAATACTTTTTGTCTTCCAAATACTTTATTTTTTATCTATCCAACCCATTTTATACTTTTTTTTTGCCAAAAAAGGTGGCAACCCTAACTAGGTGGTAGGTAGGTCCTCTGTGCAAGAGATCCTCCAGGTAGGTACCACTGTCAGATATTTGCTGACAATGTTCACATTGCTGCGTGCCGGTGCGAAGGGCACTGTGGCTGGTGAAGTTACAGGGCTCAAGAGGCTTAGTAGCTAAGGTCTCATGTGACGAGTGATAGCTGCTGCTCGAGTCAACTCGTGCGCGGGTGCTGCTGGGACTGGTCAGACTACTATCCTTTTGGCCTTTTAGTTTGTTGTAATTTCGTCGTATTTTTTTTCTATCTCTTGTTTTTTCTTTCGAACAGCAGGCCACACTGTCGCTGATCCTGATCTAATTATAACAAGACAAACACTGTTTACAAAAAAAAGTGAAAAAAGTGACAAGCCCGCTGAGTTTCATGCCGGATCTTCTCAGTTGAGGCCGCGTTTTATTAAAAATTCACCATTCGAAAGTGCTGGCCTATTTGAAATAAATATTTTTGAATTTGAATTTGACGAGCGGCTGTGAAGTGCAGCTATCTATATGTAACGTGAAGTTTGTCTCATCAAAGTTACATTAAAAATATAAATGTAAGTATGTATATTTCTATTAAATTCAAATTATGATAATACGATTTTGTGAAACGCAGTCAGCATTCGGAACCTCATGCTAGTTCATGAGTGTATTTCACGATAATAAAATATGCGGCAGACATTTGCGGTGCACCATTTTAGTTATAAATGACAGAATATATGATTATAGTGATTTTATTATGTTCGTGACCGCATCATTTACATATTATTACAGGATGGAATATATTCGATAGAGTTACCAATGGTCCGTGACGCTGTTAATATACCGCTTATTTGCTGTGCCTTGAATTACCTGTAAAAAAAAAAGAACTTTTATATATATACTGTGAAGCCAAAGTTGCAAGGAACGCGATAAATATAAGAAAATTAAACAGTGTTTGTTACAAAATTTGCAATTTACGTAACTATATTAAATGGTAATTAAGGTAACAAAATAATGAAGCCGTTCAATTATCAAATGCATCTGCTTTTAGTGCAGACTGTCGAACCTAGTTTGTCCATTGTTACAGAATGGTTGCTATTACATAATTTAATGTAACAAAAGACACTATTGAAGATCTCGACATATTGTTTACCCCTTTCTCGTTACATAACCAAATGAACAAAACTCACACGACTCTCTTCCAATAAGTAGATAACCGATTGGTTTAGAAAGCGAAAGCATTTAAGTTCCATTAACTGTATCAGATAAAGAAAGCGATATCATTCAACCGGGCAGTTGCCGGGATAGAATAATTTCACGGCACCTTCCAGTAGGTAATCAGTATAATTATATCATACGAGCTCCACCCGCGCTTGCTTTACATTAACCAAAATAAAAAGGTTAGTAGTCTATAGCACTCAGGGATAATATACTTTTCTAACAGTGAAAGAATTTTCGTAATCGGATTAGTAGTACCGTAGATTACCCCGAACATCGAAACTGAAAAGAAAAGAAAAAAATATTCAAGGACATCATCACCAGCCAGAAGACGTCCACTGCTGAACATAGGCCTCCCCCTTAGACCGCCACAATGAACGACAATTTGCTATTTGCATCCACCGGTTGCCTGCGACGCGAACAATGTCGTCGGTCCACCTAGTGGGAGGCCTGCCTACGCTGCGTCTTCCGGTTCGTGGTCGCCACTCGAGAACCTTTCTTCCCCAACGGTTATCGGTTCTTCGAGCGATGTGGCCTGCCCACTGCCACTTCAACTTGCATATTCTACGAGCTATGTCGGTGGCCTTGGTTCTTCGGCGAATCTCCTCATTCCGGATTCTATCGCGCAAAGAAACTCCGAGCATAGCTCTCTCCATAGCTCGTTTTGTGACTCTGAGCTTCTCCAAAAGGCCAGCTGTTAAAGACCACGTCTCAGTACCATAAGTCATCACTGGCAACACACACTAGTTAAAAACCTTTGTCTTCAGGGACTGTATTCAAGGACATACTCAAGTACAATATACTTAACCATAAAAACATACAAAAAACGAAAAAAAAAATAATAAAATAGCTTAAATATGACGTTGAAACGGTGTCAACTCAGCTTAATGCCGTCGCTCCAATAAGTAACGATGCTGGTCTTCCGTGAACATCCAGTGAACTCACAAACTTTACCTATTTATATTATTAGCATAGGTAACCCGCCAATGTCGCAATTGGCATTACTATAGGCCTGTAATATAAAAACCGATGGGCGTATTTTTAGGATCTTAGGTGGTAAGTAATTACTGGTGGAGCACAACTGTATTTTACATTTTTTATGAAATCTTTCGCGCCCAAGTAGTGTTTGAACTGGTTTATTTAGGATCTATAAATCACAAGTAATTTTGAAAAGTTGATTTAAATTATCCAACTTTTATAGTAACTTGTCGTTACAAATTATCAACACGTGCACGTTTACAGCTCAGCTTGCATGCCAAAAAGTAGTTTGACTTCCAAACATTTCACCAGCACGTTATAAACCAAATATTAAACTTATTTAGCCAGCGATACATAATATCTTAATTTATCCACGCGCGCGCGGGCACGGTAGATCGTGACCGCAGTGTACGCGTGACGTAACGACGTAACTGCCGTCTCGTCGCGTACGACGTAACTGCCGTCGCGTCGCGTACGCTAAATGTGTTAAACTAGATTTTCGTGATTAGGAACATCTGTGGACGCGCACAAGTTCAACGTCAAACACCGATCTCGCCGGCGAGGCCGAAGGGTCGTACGTATGCGACCTCAACGACGTGCATCACCCCACTGAGTTTCTTGCCGGTTCTTCTCAGTGGGGGCGCGTTGTGAACCGGTGGTAAACTCAGCCCTCTCTTAAGCGACAGCCTAAGCCGAGGCCGTGCCTCCCTGAGGTGCCCTTGAGCTCGTCGCTACTTCTGCCGTTAAGGCTAGAGCGCTTCAAGCGCTCGCCTCCTATTGTCCGGTGAAGCTGTAATGGCCATCTGCGGCCAACAGCGTCTATAATTCCCAAAAAAATAAAACAAGTTCAACGATATTATTTCATAATAAATCTTGTCTGAGGACGAAGATTCTTCATAAATAACATGCAAAAAACTTTACATGAATGTGAATATTTTGAATGAAGAATAGGTTGAATTAAACAAAATATAAATTTAGTTACTATAGAAATTATGATCGCTAGTTGACGGAACTACACCAATAAATACACCTATCTACATATATTACTAGTTTACGAAAATTACCTCTACGCGTGAAAGTGGTTCCACAAGTATATAAAGTTATATAAAACCGTGGAAAACAGCTTTTCAGTTCCATAAAAACCTGCCGAAATAAACACCTTATCTAATAGTTAATCGTATTACGTACGTCTCGTAAATCCCGTCTTATGAGCGAACCGACTGCTTTATATGCCTATCTGAACACTCGTGTCTACACTTGTTGCTATTGTATATATTTATACACTAGGTAGAATAAACGAGAAAATCATCATCATCAGCATCAGCGCAAGACGTCCACTGCTAAGAAAAGGTATCCCTCTCAGAGGGGAGGGGTTGCCATCATCCCCACGCTTGCAGGCGTCTTGGGATTTATTTGGGACTGATAGACGCTGTTGGCCGCAGATGGCCATTACAGCTTCACCGGACAATAGGAGGCGAGCACTTATAGCACTCTAGCCTTAACGGCAGAAGTAGCGACGAGCTCAAGGGTACCTCAGGGAGGCACGGCCTCGGCTTGGGCGCTCAAGAGAGGGCTGAGTTTACCATCTGTAGGCGTCTTGGGAATTACATTATAGGTGGTAGGTAAACCAATAGAAAGACGCTGCAGTCTTCTTGTTTTCCCTTAATCGCCTCTTACGGACACTAAACCGGAAGAGATGGGAGTGTGTTATTCTTACGCGGACAGCCCACTGGTAATAGATGTCAGCAAATAACCATATGATAATAAAGTCCAATTGAACTAGTGTAGTTGAAGAAAATGATGAATGTACGTATGCATATTACCTGTCAATTTGCACTGTAGCCCAGCGTTTTACGATCGTTAGTAATATCTGTGGATAACGTAATATTACTTAATAAAACATCACGTATACACCATTAAATATTTGTTATTGCTCGGATGAACATTTTATAGCTTTCGATGGCTTATGGTGTATATGATAAGGTGGTTTTAATATTTACTCGCGTGCTGTCGTTAAATCGGAGATAGAGTTATGTTTCATATACAACCGCTATAATGTTCAGGGTTTATGATGTTAAGAGTTTTTCATTCAATATCATCACGAAGTCCACTGCTGAATAAAGGCTTAGACTTAATTCTGACAATCCCCACTTTGGTAGGCGTTTTAGGGATCGCAGTGCGGTACGTAATCCTGCTGGCCTCTTCTTGTTTTCCCTTAGTCGTCGTACAACTCAACGGAAGGAGATAGGTGGCTATTCTTACACGGTGTAAGAATAGGTGTAAGTTACACCCCATGTACGTCATTCAATGTAAGATATTTTTAGGGACTAATTTCGCTGATCATTCCCACAACTGTTACTCCAGGCTGGGCTCTAAAGTAGTGGTGGTGTGGCCACTAAAGACAAGGTTTGTCCCGGGGAAACGCTGAATAGTCTTTGAACCCGTAAGAAATTTAATTAGAAAGAAAAACCGATAACCGATGGGGAAGAAAGGTTCTCGAGTGGCGACCGCGAAACGGGAGACGCAGCGTAGGCAGGCCTCCCACTAGGTCGACAGGCTACATAGTGCGCGTCGCAGGTAATCGGTGGATGCAAATAGCCAATTGTCGTTCATTGTGGCGTTCTAAGGGGGAGGCCCATGTTCAGCAGTGGACGTCTTCCGGCAGATGAAGATGATGAATTAGAAAAGTAGATAGGAGGAGTTGGAAAAACAAGAACTCCATTTCACTCCTTTGCAAATAGGGAGACAAGCAATAAATAGGGTAAAAGTGGGATAGGTGCCCCAGGGGTATAGTTGCCTCGATTGTAATTTCTCTAGTTTGCCGGATGAATCACATGTTATTTTATTTATCTTTCGAAAGACTCTACAACTACCACTAAGTTGACAGTGTTGCATGTCTCTGTGCGATTGCATGGAAAGGCAAGGTGAAATCAAAGTTTTTGCGGGACAGATGGCCTCTTTTTCAGTGGGGCATCTATCCTATACGTAATGTACATAGATTAGGCAATTATCCCCTATATGGGATAGATGCCTCAAAATTTAGAGGTCCGCAAAAATCGCTAATACTCTGGAAATATCAAAGATGATGGTTTTTCCTTTCATAAGTTTGAAGATAATAAATCAAAGTACCTACCCGTATTACAAATAAAGAATTTTGCTTTTTTCACTGAGAGATATAAAGTAATTTCAAAAAGTGTGGCAACTATCCCCCTTTTACTCTAAACATAAAGGCGACTTCTCACTAAACAAAAATAAACACAAAAGTTAATAAAAAAAGATGGCACTAGTGGTGTTGACTGATCGCAGTCAATACCTTGCACATCACTTTAAGATGATATGATGGTATGTCCGCAGTAAGACTGCTTCAACCTCTTTTTGCTGAGCCATACCGTCCTGCTCATGTCTTTTAAAATTCATCTCTATTTACAGTTGCATAGATTTGTAAACGGAAAAATACGCAACAAGTTACCGCCGTACGTTAGTTTCTGATAAAAGAAATATCTGATCAGGAAATAATGTTAAAAAATATTATGAGTACCAAGAGTGCATAACACAAAGTCGTTCAATCGGATTAAGATAATAAGTTAAGCCACTGATCTGGAACCAATAATCAATGAATTATTGGGTCCTTAGTCGTTTGAGGATGCGATTTACTTCGTAAATGAAAAACGATATTGGCTTTTTATATTATTCTCGCTTAATACTTCAAAAACGAATAACGAATGTTGACTTGGATTTTATCATCAATAATTAAGAATTTCTTCAGGAAGGTTTATGTCTATAAGATATAACCTTAGCAAGTCTGACTTTAAAAGGTCAGGCTATGCCGTAGGCGATGCATTATCCAATATTAGTAGCCAAAAACAATGACAGGCTATTTGACGACGGCTTCTATCTGCAATATCAAATTGCCCGTTCGATAACATTTATGCCAGACATATACATTTATGGTAAGTATACTCAGAAATGATTGTTTGACAAATCTGATGTTGATTTGTTTATGAAACGTACCTTTTATATTAGTAGTATATGAACTGTGAATATTTTTATACCTTTAAGGTAAGGGCAAGGTGGGAAGGGACCTGTGTCAGGTGTGAGACATTTCCGGTAGATCACCTTTAGGACTATAATGGCTTGCACGAGTCGCCCCAAAATACGTGCGAGCGACGTAAGCGCACGTAACATGATTTAAGCGATTTTGATTAAAAAGTGTTCAAGCGTTTGTGACCGCGATAAAACATAATATGTGCTCTATAATATTATAGCCAGGGGCACTGTACTGTTGTCAACCTAAGAACTTTTTTTATCTCACCTTAGCTCTAATATTTCAATCATTCGATAAAATATATCAATTGGGTAAACCTTGACGTAAAGGTTGCCTGGAAGAGATCGCTTTTAGCGATAAGGCTGCCCATTGTCGCATGTCTTATTCATTTGTATCTTATTCTTCTAGTAGGTATCTGTTTGTTTGTGCGCAATAAATATTTTTCTATCTATCCATCTATTTAACTATTAAAAAGAGATGTCTCCTACAATACATATTACAATTAAAGTATGGTATGAAACATGACAACGCATTTTCACTTTGGTATATAATACAATCACAGAATACAATATCCGATGAACAAAAAGCTCTATATTGAAAAATCTGATTATACAGAGTGTAAGGGACCACGTAACGATTTTTTTTTATAAGACGTCAAATAATGTCCTTTACAACATTACAGTAACCATTTATATGTTAAATTACAATTGACTAAGTTGTTAATTTTCGCGCATGTAATGAATATTATGTAGAATAATATTTATTTTTCAAATTACATTGCTAATTTTCTAAAATAATAAACGGCAATTGCCTATTAATTAGTTGCCTATGCACTGTTTTTGTGCATAAAGAATAAATAAATAAAAATACCACAAATAATTAATTTATTGTTTTTAAATTAAAATTAGGCTTTATTATTATACCAATAATACTAATACTAATTCTATTAAAAAAAAGTGAAATTTTGTTTTGGAAATTCATGAAAAAGCCGATGAAAAATTGCAACACTAGGATGTTCAGAATCATATACTGGATCCCTGGTATCGGTTTTCGGTACGATGTCCCTTACACCCGTTACATACTCGTACAAGGCGATTAGCTGCGTTACATCATTAATGTTTAACGCCATCTAGTATCATACTCCAAAACATTGTTTATCAAACCCGATAGATGTCACGGCAAAGTAAACATGAAAGGTAAACATGGTCACAGGAAACTCACGCAGCTGATTGATTACAACTGCCCGCGTAATTAAGGCCGTTTGTTTGTTGAACGAGCTGAAATTGGCTCATCCGGAGCTCGCGAGAGGTCTATATTGGCAGGCATGACATCAAACCGACACCGAAGCGAACAGTCGCGGGTCGAGTTCCTCGGTTATTAAATTAATCTTTATTTCAGACCATAAAAAGATCCACTTTTTTAGCCTGTTAATGTGTCCCACAGCTGGACAAAGGCCTCTCAGACCAGTCAAACGATCCACTATGGATATTTTTATGGTCATATACGGTTTTGGTTCTCAAGTGGTTGGAAAGGTGACTACCGTGATGACAAGACCAGCATAGCACAGGACAGTAAAAATGCTGTTAGTGAATTTTCAATAGCAATGTGAAGTTTTGAACTGAGCCAGAAAAAAAAAAAAAAAAATTTTATTTTTAGCTATTCAAAAGTTACCGACATAGCTCAACGGATTTTGAAGCTGAAGTGTCAGTATAGGCGGGTGATATTTGCCGCAGAACCGATGATCGTTGGGGAAGACTGGTTCTGGAGTGGAAAACGTAGCGTAGGACGCCCTGTGACCAGGTGCAGTGACGATATACGCAAATCACTTGGCTGTGGGGCTCGACCGGGGTATGTGGAATTCTTACCCACTAAAACCCCCGCGGCTGTCGCATCGGCACATGAGAGGGGGAACCCCAGGGCTCTCCGGTGGGATCTGCACCAGGGGCCCCTCAGTGCCTTGCCTTTGAGCCCGCCGCCGGGGGGCGCATTGTAGCCCCCCGGGAACCTGTCACGGTGCTCACGGGGACGGGGGTCGCAACCCCGCCGCCGTCCTCCTCGGAGTCGCCGCCGTACTCAATGGACGCTCAAGGGGCCCACACCCCGAGCGTCCAGCGACTCCGAAGTTATTGGGGGAGGCCTTTTTTTTTGATCTGCACCAGGGGCCCCTCAGTGCCTTGCCTTTGAGCCCGCCGCCGGGGGGGTGCATTGTAGCCCCCCGGGAACCTGTCACGGTGCTCACGGGGACGGGGGTCGCAACCCCGCCGCCGTCCTCCTCGGAGTCGCCGCCGTACTCAATGGACGCTCAAGGGGCCCACACCCCGAGCGTCCAGCGACTCCGAAGGATTGGGGGAGGCCTATCTCAACTCAAACTCAAAAATAGTTTATTTCAAATAGGCTTAACGCTAGCACTTTTGAAAGGTCATGTTTTTTTTTTTTTAAAAAGATTTTACCAAAAAGATCACAACGCGGCCTCAACTGAGAAGATCCGGCAAGAAACTCAGCGGGCTTGTCATTTTATCACTTTTTTTTTTTTTAAACAGTGTGTCATGTTATAATTAGATCAGAGCGACAGTGTGTCTTGCCGTTCAAAATATCAAATAAGACAGAAAAAAAAAAAAAAATACAAAGTACAAAGTACAACAAACTAAAAAGCCAAAGGGATAGTAGTCGGACCAGTCCCCCCAAGCAGCACCCGCGCACGAGTTGACTCGAGCAGCAGCCATCACTCCCCTCAACCATATTGGAGGGAAGGGGGTGACCCGCCACACGAAGCCGCCACAAGCAAAGACTTTTCGATGGCGAGCATGACCGATCTAAGATCACAGTGGCACACGTCTAACATTTAACTTCTGCTGTTAAGCAGTGCCTCGTCAGGCAAGACACAGAGCACTTTAACATATTATTGATGTCATCAATTAATTGACTAGTACAGCAACCATTAGTTATCCACCACTTTATATGGTCCAGCAGCTATGTCCAGCAGCTATGTCCAGCAGCTATGTCCAGCAGTGGACCAATGTAGGCTGATAATGATGATGATAATTTATTTTATTCAACCTTGTGACGAGACAAGCAAGACTTTGGCCTGATAGTAAGCGACACGCCTGCCCATAGACAGCTGCATTGCACTACCGCTTTCATCAATTACAGTGCTCTTTACACCGGAACACAGCAATGTTTACCCACAGCTGCTTGGTGGCAGAATATCTGACACTGCGGTGGCACCTTCCTGGACATTCCCTCGCACAAGAGATCCGTACCATCTTGTATTTTGAAAGAAGTCGTGAATGAAGTGACATCTGTAACCACAACTTTTTTGAGTTCATTAAGCTTTTCAGTACGGTCAGAAGCGAGTTAGACAAGTAGATAGAAAGTAGTAACAGTATACTCACTAGAAATCTACTTTAGGGGTACTAATTAACGGATCACGTGCGCTTAACGATCACGGAACTTTAATAGTTCCGAAACTATAACAAGGCATCCCTTCATCATAATAAAGCAACCGGATACAAATCTAACTTTGTTGATATCCTGAACCAGTAATAGGTTCAATTATAACTCATGACGAAGACGGCTTAATTATTACAGTTCGGTATATAAACATGTTAATCTCTATTAACCATTACTAAACTATTATTTGCTTGAAGACCCACCTGCCTAAGAATTACGAGGTCACGTACTTCCTCGCGTTCCCCTAAAGCTGGTCATACACGTTCAGGTTTACCTGTCAGGTTTTCCTGTACCTGTATAGGTAAAAAGGGGCGTGATAGGCCTGAAAACCTGCACAGTTGTGTGCTCCGGTTTGCCTGTAAAGTTTAACAACACAGGTCAACCTGAACGTGTAGCTGGTCAAATTACCGGACAGAAGAGACTTAATAACTAATGCCTCGGGTGACGAGCGGCGGTTCAATGCAACTGTCTAATGGCAGGCGTGTCGCTTACCATCATGCGAACGTCTTGCTCGTCACGTTAATAAAAACAAAACATATATACACAAAAGCCAGTATCAAAATGACTGACATTATGTGGTATGACGTCAGAGAATTACGTCTGTACAACACATCTGTGGAAGACTGTTGATTGGTTTTATTTCCCTCGAATGAGGGCCGTGTTTTTTTGTGTCAGTTATGAATAATGCTTGTTACAGGAAAAGGAAGTCATTTCTGTTGATGTTCAAGTTGTTGACGTGTGAGAGTAAAATTTATTATTATTAAAAAAAAAAGTTTTTGTTTTATTGGTCTATTGTTCCTATTCTGTCTACGATTGTTCCATTCAAGAGATCGTCGTCGTTATTAAATGTATTTGTAAAGAATGGTATTGGTTTTTATTCACCAAACATATGATTTCTTTGGTAGCAATTTCTTTTATCTTTTAAGCGTTGTTTAGGGGCCAACCTGGTGTCAAACTTTTTCAGGCTGCCCATAGACGTCTGATTAGAACGGTATTTTCCTCCTAAGCGTTTAGGCGCTCAGTTCAAATGCCACTAAACGTTCTATGGACTAGTTTGTGGTGAGTAGTTATGGAAAAGTGATTACAACTGACTACGATTACCTTAATATCAATTGAAGCATCATTTGTCTGGGGAGCAATTCTGTTTGGGATAATATATTGTCTAGGTTAGTTCACTTAGTTAATCTGTGACTTACTTAGAGGAGATACCACTGGAGAGAGCATGATGCGCTAACCCCTCTGCCAAATTTTTGTTCATATGTTCAGGTCATTATTTATTTGTGTGCGTATCTTTTTGAATGTGTTGCGAGTTTATTATAGTGTGGGTATGCGTGAAATTGTATCTGTGTGTGTTTACTTCGCCTCCCGCACCCCGCAAAAGTGCCACGAAAAATTTGTTCGGGGAATCGACGCGATACTAGCTCCATTCTAATTACTCTGAGGTGACTTAGGTCCCTTGTGCACGAGACCGTAATAAATTAGCCCACATTTTGTTAACTAATTGGCACTCCAACAAAGTGAGTACCAAACACTGACTGCTTCCGTGGGCCCTTTGTTCCTTGCGCCGCAACATGGCGGCTGATAGAACATAATTGGCCGCAAGTCACAAGCGGGAGCGATTATAAGACTTTCATAACGTCGTGTAGTGTATAAAATTCAATTGGTAGGGTTCAATGTGTCATATTCATTTGTCCAATAATAATTGTGTTTGGCTGGCCATCACTCAGTCACGACTCCTATAATAATAATAATATCTTGGGACAATCCACACACGGTCATCCACACGGTCGGTTTAAAATTTTCCATTGAAATGAAACTAATTTTACGGATTATATCGCGGTTTACTTTTAAAATTAATTAATTATTTATTTATTTGTAAAATTAGTTTCATTTCAATGTGTAATATTCGCGTAAATATCAGAAATCATTATTTAATATTTTCCGATCCCAAACTAGGCAGAGCCTGTACTATGGAAACCAGACAACTGATACTAATACTTATATACTTTTTTTTTTTTGTAAATACATACTTAAATAGATAAACAACACCCAGACACTTGGCGGGAATCGAACCCACGACCCATCGGTTAGCAGGCAGGGTGTCTGCCAACTAGACCAACGGGCCCGTCAATACATACATTCCATCCTATGGATGGTCCTATGTCCATACATTTATTGATCCGAATTTGAACTTGTAAAGAAAACCAGTTTTTCTTTGATCTTCTAGCTGGAGTGCTAAATATAAGTAAGTAATCGCCTTCTACGGCGCCTCTTCGCTATCTAAGGCCAAAGGTAAAAATAAAAAAAGGAAGTTTTTTTCGTGGTGGATATTCTACAGTTTATAACTTTAAAGATTCGAAACGTACTCATATAAATTATTAGAGATCGGTTTACGTAAATGGTTAGATGTTCCGCTTACCCTTTACAATACCAATATCTAATTACTCGCTCTATTGAGACTTGTCCTCGTCCGATCTAAGCTCGAGGGTATCCTACACAACTTTAAAATTTTCCATTGAAATGAAACTAATTTTACGGATTATATCGCGGTTTATTTTTAAAATTAATTAATTATTTATTTATTTGTAAAATTAGTTTCATTTCAATGTGTAATATTCGCGTAAATATCAGAAATCATTATTTAAAATTTTCCGCTTAATAGCATGGCTAAGTATTCCATGCTATTAAGGGAATAATTATGTATACACAAATATTGGTCCTGGTTGGGAATCAAACCCTAGCAACGGGTAGCAGTCAGGTGTTCCAGGGTATCTGTCTAATCAATACCAAACAAACTATAAAATATTTTGTTTATATTACACTAGCTGAACCGCGCATCTCCGCCCGCGCACACATACGAAAACCTTCTTTTAAATCACTCTATCTATTGTTAAAAACTGCATTAAAATTCGTTGCGTAGAGTAAGAGATCTAAGCGTACAAATAGCGGGAGCGTTGTACTATGTAAAAATCGCCACACCCTGTCTATTGGACCACACAGACGTGTAAACATTTAAAAAAGGAAGGTCACGTGCCTTCACCGCGGCCGGAACTCAGTTTGTTTTTTGGCGCGAAACCGGCGACCATAGACAACAAAATGGCGGGATTATGCGGTATACGTGTTCGTAAACTCGTTTGATTTACACAGCAAGTGTTAGTGGTATATTCGCTCTTTTGTATTTTCGGCAACGTGGTTTTTGGTTGTTCAACATATTATAATATATCGATGTATTTCAAGCATTATCGTTTTGATGATTGTAGAATATTTGTGCGAGGTGGGAGCGCACCTAAGGTTGGCCAAAGAAATTGAATTTTTAAAAAAGAGTTTAACTTTTACCTCTCAACATTTCCTGTACTTTAGGGAGTATTTTCTAAGTCCCTATAGTAGGTACAGTAATAGCACGATAAGTGTTTGCGCGAATAATACTGTAAATAATCAAAATCAGCCTTGTTCCACTTGGCCTTTGGTCATTGTAATAAAATATAAAAAAAATGCCATAGATACAGAGCAGGTACGCTAACACCAACTTCTAACATACATAGAAAAAATATATATATACAGACGAATTGAGAACCTCCTCCTTTTTAGAAGTCGGTTAAAAATAAATAAATTGGCGGAATAAATTAGTCCTTTTGCGTTGGAACACATCAATGTCTACACATAGCTGCTTCTTTAGATTCACGGAAACAGATGCCTCGAATAGTGAAATAATATATGGTCGCTGGACGCACCCTGGACAAGCCTTAGAAGACTGCTGATCCACTAATCTTTCTACTACGATATGAATAGCCCAGTAGCCTTCATGTCGACATGTAAAGAATCCTTCTGATTTGTGGCAGAACAACTTATACTGTATTTTATCTGGTCGATCTTTTGTAGACATATAAATTTTACCAATTTGGTTTACTTGCTTACTACCCTGAAAAGGTAAAAAATAACAATTCCAAGTTATTATACGTTTCCGCCGCTTGTCGGAAATCCCAAAAAAATAAAAGCACTTTGTACCCTTATTAAATAGGGATTGGCAAGGTAGAGTTATAATACCATAGGAGAGTAGCCGGAGAAAAATATTACAGAGGAAAAATTAATTAAAGCGGAGCCTAAGGAAGTGTGCGAGGATTAATTAAATAGGGACGAAAAAATGGTCTAATAATCCATTTTTGTTATCCAAAATATATAGTTTTATTGAGATGTTTGCTTTTCGGCAGTTTAGTACGTACTGATTTTAATAGTCAAGAGTTTCTCCCATACATTTTCCTAGTTATTAATAGTTACCGCCAGAGGCGCTGGTGTGAAACGTATGGAGAAATCGGACAGTTTGGTCAATTTCGTTAACTATCAAAACTCGTACTACTGACTGTGAATACAATGCGAAAATTTAATCATTAGGTTGCTGTATAAACCTGCGGTCACGGGTTTGAAACCCGCGGGGAGCAACAATCTTTGCGTACTGATAAGAGCAACAGACGTTGATCATTAAATCAAAAGAATCAAAAGAAAGATGATCCATTTGTCGAATGGGATCGTCTTCTGACATATTGTTAGACTATGAAAGACTAGGTAGGAATACTTGTATCCACGGTATTACTTGCGCACCACCTCCTTCGTAGTTGGATAATCTTCGCGTAACAGTCAGAACAAAGAACATTATTATTGTAATACGAGTGACAATGTTCTGGGAAAAAACTTTTTTTCTTTTTTGACGCGGGGGAAGTCTTCCAAAGATCCCCGTGAGCTGTGGGGCTCGACCGGGGTATGTGGGATTCTTACCCACTAAAACCCCCGGGGCTGTCGCATCGGCACATGGGAGGGGGGACCCCAGGGCTCTCCGGTGGGATCTGCACCAGGTGCCCCTCAGTGCCTTGCCTTTGAGCCCGCCGCCGGGGGGCGCATTGTAGCCCCCCGGGTACCTGACACGGTACTCACGGGGACGGGGGTCGCAACCCCGCCGCCGTCCTCCTCGGAGTCGCCGCCGTACTCAATGGACGTTCAAAGGGCCCACACCCCGAACGTCCAGCGACTCCGAAGGTGGGAAAAAAACCTACGTCCATCTAATTGTTTTTCGCTAATAATTAAGTTGAGGTTTTACAGGTAACTGTTTAGAAACAGTCACAAAACGTATCCGACCGTAAAATTCAAATTGGAACACTGAACTTTTTTAATTCACGCGATCATCTGTCACGGACGACAGACCGCATGAAATAAAAACAGCCATCTCATAGTTTTTATGGAATTCCAACTTCATATTATACAAGATATAAATTATAAAAATAAAAAGTATACATATGAATAATATATTTCAACTCGTCTCGTTTTATTTGAGAGCCATATTGTTTTTTTTGGAAGTAATAAAAATACAAAATGGCGGCTGAAGGACGCGATATTACATTTTTTGAAAAAATATAGCCTATGTCACTCCCACATCTTAGACGTATCTAACAACATAACCCACATTCTGGGGCATTCGGGCAAAATCTAATCCACGGCTGCGTTCCTACCAAATCCCTGATATGGGCTGGGAAATGCTTATTAACATAAGCAATAAAATATATTCTAATCTATTCTAAGTAATAGGCCTCCGTGCCAGAGGTACCTATCGTTACGTCGCCATGACATGGCCTCGTCACGTAACACTATATGGACCAATCCCGCTTACTCCCACCACTGTGAATCCGGTAAGGATCTACGATGGTCACCAGTGAACACCGAGGTTTGACGTTCGACGAGTCCCGGGGAAACGCTAAATTGTCTGTAGTAACAATCGCACAAAGACGATTCGCACTTAAAGAAATCCGAGGTGCGAGCCGGGGTTCTAACATGCGCACCTTTATTCCAAGGTAAGCCTCGCCTACTGAGCTGTAACTTCAGAGGATTAATTAATATAAATAGCGATTCTACTATTCGTACTGTATGAGTATCTCCCCATGGTTTATCAAATTCTTAATCTAGAATATACTTCCCAATAACACGCGTAATTGTAATCCGCTACCGAAAATACGGCTACAGAAAATAGATAATTACTACACCGCACCCTACTAACATAATAGATACCATAGCTGTCGAATGTCAGTACAATTACGAAGTTAAAGCACCAATAACAAGTAATCAACAAGATATTTGTTCTAGGGTTGTACCGATGTTCAAATTACGCGATCAAAGAAATTAATATTTTGATAATAGCACTCATGGCCCAGATGTTAGATGTCCTAATGTCAATTTTCTTATTTCAGGATGTCCTCAGCTCTTCTAATTATTGTAAGTCCAAAAACTACGCAGAGAGCTTGCACTATCGTGAGATCGTTCAGAAGAATGCTCCAGATAAAAATAGCAACCTACCCATCTTCTCCCATTGGGCGTCGTCTAAGAGGCGACTAAGGAATGACAAGAAGACGGACAGCAAAGTCTTTCTATTGGATTACCTACCACCTATATTGCTATCCCCAAGACGCCTGCCAAGCGTGGAGATTATGGCAACTCCTCCCTTCAGTAGAGTGAGGGTTTTGTGCTGCTGGGTAATAGAGGACGAACTTAGAAAAGCCGAGATGATAGTCATTCTTCTACAATGTCTTATTGTCATATTAACATACTAGCTGACCCGCGCAGCTCCGCCTGCGCTATTTTTACGTTAACTAAACTTTTAATAACAGACATTCGCATCGAATACATAACCTCCTTTTTTATAGTCGGTTAAAAACTGGGACCCACTTTTTACTTGCTCTCCGAAGCACGGACCCGTTTAGTTCAAATGGCGTTAAACGGTCACCCATCTATTTAATGACCTTACCTAACGTTGCTTAACCCGATCGATTACAAAACCTTGATAACAACTCTCTATTTATTATATTTTATAGAAAAATTGATAAAATCGGACCAAGCGTATAACCAAGTACCCGTTTTGACTTTAATCCCCTCTCCCAAAAGAACCGTGCTAGATTACGGGATAAAAAGTATCCTATGTCCTACCTCGTAGTAAGAGCTCAAATTATGCCAAGTTTCATTTGAATCCATTCAGTAGTTTCGGCGTGATGCTCAGCCGTGATACAGACAGACAGACAGACAGACAGACAGACAGACAGACAAAAATTTTAAAAATTACATTTTCGGCCTCAGTATCGGTTATAGAATGCCCTCCAAATATAATTTTCAAAATTTCTTCAATGTACAGAATTGGACCTGTTACAGTTTTATTATAAGTATAGATGACTATGTACTACAAAACAAATGTTTTAGAATAATAAAGTGAAGATTGAAATGCGTACACAAACGTTAAGGCGAAGATACTTTTCTTGCGATCAATGGTCTTCTTAAAGAATGTATGAAGAGTAGGTATTTTTAAAATGGTTTTCAGATATGGGAAGATTCAATCCTTTATCAATGAATCCATAATACGTGTTATCGTTTCGTTCCGCTCAAAGAGCAACAGCGGAATCCGAATAAACTATTTAAAAAAAAATTAAAACCGACTTCAAAGTAAGTTATCTAAAAAGCATAAAATAACGAAAATATATTGAAGTCGGTGCTAGCACATCATGTTAACTAACACTAGCACCAGCTGACACCGACTTCAATATATTTTCGTTATTTTATGCTTTTTAGATAATTTTCTTTGAAGTCGGTTTTAATTTTTTTTTAAATAGTTTATTTAACACTTTTTAGTGACTTATTTTATCAAAATAGGTATCAGCACTATCACGCAACTCGAACGTCTACGTTACAATAACTTACTCAAAACATAAAAAGATTATATCTCTTAAACTACTGGACCGATTTTGATGAAACTTATACTCTACCCTAAGTTGAAAAATACTCTAATTATTGCAAAAAGAATTTTCAAAATCGGACTTGTAGTTTCTGAGAAATCCGTGGACAAACCTACATACACATACATACACTCATAAAATTTGGTAAATTTGTTTAGAAGCCCACATATATTAATATTACGCATTTTTATCAATATTACATACATACGCGTCGAATAGAGAACCTTCTTTTTGAAGCCGGTTAAAAATCTTTTACTGTTCCGCAGCCACGGGTACAACACTAGAGTGTTATAAAGTAAGGTTGTTTCCAAGGTTTGCGTAGTTGATTAATTAATTTGGCAATACCAACAGAGGGTAACAGGTTGTGAGGGCTAGATTGTCTGAAATATCGTTTTACATATATGTTGCGATGGTTTGTGGTTAACTTTATGAACTAATATTGGGTTAGAATAGAAGTGTAATTGAAATTGGTATGACATTTAGTTAATTTTTACTGCAAAGTAAATAGTATCCGTGGGGCGTCAGGGTAAGAATAGGGTGCTATTCTTATTCGGTGGGAGGGTGCTCCCATCTCTTCCCGTTGAGTATCCGTAAGACTAAGGGAAAACAAGGAGACGTGCTGCAGCGTCTTCCTTTTTTTTTTTTTTTGGAGGACAGACGCTGTTGGTCGCAGATGGCCATTACAGCTTCACCGGACAATAGGAGGCGAGCGCTTAAAGCGCTCTAGCCTTAGCGGCAGAAGTAGCGACGAGCTCAAGGGCACCTCAGGGAGGCACGGCCTCGGCTTGGGCTGTCGCTTAGAGAGGGCTGATTTTACCACCGGTTCACAACGCGCCCCCACTGAGAAGAACCGGCAAGAAACTCAGTGGGGTGATGCTCGTCGTTGTGGTCGCATACGTATGACCCTTCGGCCTCGCCGGCGAGACCGGTGTCTGTTTGATAGTGTAGCATACGGTTGTCGGGGAGAGGCAGGCTCAATGCCATGGTCCAATAGGGCCGACATTGGGTCTGGGGGATCTATCAATACGTGTCGCGGACGGCGGCGCGAGTCTGAAGGACTAGTAGCATAATCGGCGGCGGCGCGGATTAAACGGTTAGGGTGCTGAAACGCGCTTTCAAAGTAGCGTTTCGACGCTTCTTTGAAAAACTTTCGAAGGGGATCTAAATCGAAGTCGGAATGCAAGTCTACGTTCCGCATGCGGCATGTCGGAGGAAACGATTTTGGATAACCTGGAGGCTATCGATATGAATGCGGGCGGCGTGCGCGAAAACTACACTCGCGTAGGACATGATAGGGCGAATGCAGGCTTTGTATAATGTCAACTTATTTCTAAGCGACATTTTACTCCGCTTGCAGAGAAGGGGATAGAGGCGACCTAATACGAAAGCCGCACGATTGCGGACAGACCGAATGTGCGGTCCGAAAGTCATGGCGGAGTCCAAGGTGACTCCGAGGTACTTAACCTTCCTAGTCCAGGGGATAGGGCGATTGAATAGGGATATTGGGGCCAGCCGTCTGTTGGGCCGAAGGCTCCGCGCGGAGAACATATTGGCGGATTGGGTTATCTACCATTTATACTGCGATCCCCAAAACCTGCCAAGCGTGGGGATTATGGCAACCCCTTCTTTCTAAGGAGGAGGCCTTTATCCAACAGTGGATGTCTTTAGCCCGCTGATGATGATGTTGATGGAATAGTAGCTAGCTGTTGGTGATTATCGGTAACACGGACCCGACTGCTTGAATAACATGCCCATGACATCCACCTACGAAACGTTAGTTGTCTGCTAGTCTCTCAATACTCACACAGAATGAGAGCACTGTGAGTCCTTTGTAAAATCGAGCCTATTAAGGCAACGACGGTGAAGGCCCAGCGTCATCACGGGATGTGGGGAAGTCTCGGGGAAGGGTGTATTTCTGCTAAACTTTGCGATTTGCTTTAGCGATCAGTCGGCGCGGCAGAAAGTCTCTGGTGTGGTTTGAAAGACAACACTGACGAAGAGGGCTCCCGGAGAGGTTTAAGTGCCCACATAACCAAGCTTTCACCCCCTTGGAGGTGTAAATTTTAAAGGTTTTCTGTCAGTTAGCAAAAAAAACTTTCAGTTGTCGCTTACCGTAATGAATAACACGGAGGAGTCGTTAGAGCTACGGGTATAATTATGTATAAGTACTCCAAGGCCCGAAGTGTTTTTTTAAATAATTCTGAAATATCCTATGAGACATATTTAAACTGGGAATGTTGCAGGAAATCTCAAGTCAACACGAACACAAATAAAATATAAACCATGTCAAATAGATTTTTAGATAGATTGTATTATCCGTCGGCACCTGTGTAAGGGCTACCGGTAGCCATACGAACGCTAAATTAATTACCTGCTAATTCACGAACAGAAATGAAACACTCAACTGAAAATCGTTGTCAAAGGCACCGGATTACCGGCTCACAATAGATCGTTAATTAGTGCTTCACTTGCTGTTTTAAACCGCTATTTGTGGACTCCAGGAAACCTTTTATTTAAGTAATTGTATTGCTTAAATAACGGCTTTGCTGTCACGATTACCTGTCAGCGTTTTAGCATCATGACAAGCTTCAGCAAAACGCGTAATCGTTTTCAAGTTTATTTAAAATGTGTCTTAAGCTCAGTAATTTAATTAGCTACAGTGATCTTCTCACCGGAACTCAGCAATGTTTAACTACCAGGACTCCAAGTTTGTTTGCCATTCTTTTTTTTTTGACGCGAGGGAAATCTTCAAAAGATCCTCGGGAGCTGTGGGGCTCGACCGGGGTATGTGCGATTCTTACCAACTAAAACCCCCGCAGCTGTCACATCGGCACATGAGAGGAGACCCAGGTCTCTCCGGTGGGATCTGCACCAGGGGCCCCTCAGTGCCTTGCCTTTGAGCCCGCCGCCGGGGGGCCTGCTTGCCATTCTAGCTTGACTCCATTACGATTGTGACATATTCGGTATTTTGCTAAAACCACTATAAATTAACCAGAATTAGTGCACACCACTGAGACGCCATTATGTTTTTAGGTCTCAGTGGTGTGGGTGTGGCCTTGGGGTTCTGGTCAGAGACAAGCAAATGACATGCCATAATTATGTCTTATATAATTAGTAGACTACCATGTGTAAAAAAACACTCACACACTATCGACACTTAATTGAGACGTTTGGAAATTAGCAGACCCTGGGCGGGTCCTGGACAATCCCTTGCGCACAGGACCTACGGCTTATTTTCTTAAGACGGACTAGCTCGGCTGGTACCATTTCAAGCGAGCATCTTCAACCGTGCTTGACCCCTCTTAAAACTATGTACACCTAATACATATACCACTCCAAAACGACACCCTCATTACCATCACGTCGTAATCACGAGCAGTAAACAACGGTAATAAACTAGTTTCACTAGACGACACTCCGGTTTGAACAAGCCCGCTTCAGAATGTTTATACTAGCTGTTACGGTCTAATGAAATGCGTTAGCATACATTACGCCTTTTCGACAATGAGGGTAGCGTTGTATAATACCTACGATAATCATATACCAGCGCGCGCTAGCAGTGCATTCGTTTATTTTCACTAAGGTCCAAAATTTGGAGCAGGTCGGGGAATTCCGGTCCTCCAGCTTAAAGAACTAGATGTGGCTTCGCACGGCTTTTTCTAAAGTAAACAAATCTTGTTAGAACACTGAAATTATCGACAATTTAGGCAATCGCATCACTACCCGTATTGACATACGATTCTGAGACGTGATCACTTACGGTACGACCAGTCCACCAATTCAAGGTCGCTAAGCGAGCTTTGGAGAGAGCTATGATTGGCGTTTCTCTGAGGGATCGAATAAGAAACGAAGCAATTCGCCAGAGAACCAAGCTTACCAATTACCGACGTAGCTCATCAGATTAGAAAGCTGAAGTGGCAGTGGGCTGGTCATATTTGCTGCAGAACCGATGATCGTTGGGTTAGACTGGTTCTGGAGTGGAGACCACGAACCGGAAGACGTATTGTACTTGTAGGACACCCTGTGACCAGGTGGAGTGACGTTATACGGAAAACAGTTGACAGTGGCTGAATGAGGAGAGCCAAAGACCGGGCTCAATGGCAAAGTATCGGGAAGGCCTATTTCCAGGAGTGGACTAATGTAGGCTGATTATGATGATGATGCCAAACATTCCAGAAGCTTTCCCATTGAACCACTAGTTGTGCCAAGCAGCAGTTGTGTCATGGAGGATAAACCGAAGAAATTCTCTCTAAATAGATGCGAACTTTATTTTATTTTCAGATAGATAGGATATGTAAACCCAAACAGTTGATCGCTATGCAAGAGGAATAATTTAGTGGATGTAATTTGAAAGCAGTACATTATTCAAGAGTCCATGCGAGTGAACTGGTGAATACATTAATCTCGTGTTACATTACACTTGGGTATATAATTGCATTTAATACGTAAGCGATCGTTAGTTGATATGATTTCGTCATAAGATGTCTACTATTGCACTTTACTTAGTAATATTTTCATGTAATCGTTAGCACAGTGCCAACTTTTCGAAACCACCATACAGCAATAAAAATGCGTCAGGAGCTGGATTCTTGATCTTTATAATGCATAGGGCATTACCGCATTACGGAACTTTCGCATAGTATACTTTTTATAACCACCAGAACGAGCTCAGTGTAGTACCTATGCCCTCAGCAGGTCTGATCTTCGCAAGTCGACAGCAATAGGATGAAACTGATGCTGTAGCTCAGAAGTATAGGACACCCTCGGGACTAGATGGACGGCGGTGGTAGAATTTGAATGAGAAGCCAAGGATTGGGCTCAAGATCGACTTATTATGTATGTTGTAAGTATTTTGATTAAGACTCTGAAGAAAAGCCATTTCGAGAAGGAAGACATAATGAACAGATTTATATTTACCGTCAGTCATAAAGCTCAGATTGGCGTGATCTACGACATGTCTTTTTTACCTTGAAGAGTGTTCAATCATCGTAAAAAAACAGTCAATAAACCCGGATGAGCTTCCGAAAGATGAGGTGAGGATTTCATTACATCTGATATCTATATACCACGACTTCAGATATTACAGCCAGTTGTAAAAACGAAATGATAGTATTGCAGAGTATAAAAAAAGGTGTGACTTTTGATGGAAAAGAAGCTTTTTGGTTTGGGCTGTTGATAGTTACTGTTTACTGTAGTTGGCTATGGCAGGTTCACCAAGCAAAAGAGGAGGTTCTTCAGAAAAACACAACCTCGGCTTAGGCTGTCGCTGCGAGATAGGACAGGCTTCTTAGTCGGACTGTTTAATCCAAATATGCCAAAAATTGCACTTGCGGGACGGTTTTTATTTAAACTACCATTCCATCACAACGCGGCTTCAACAGAGAAGGTCCCGTAAAAAATGCCCAATTCCCATTATATGTCCTTATAACTCTGGTTCTTAATTATCTAGCCTGTTCTGTTAGCACAGCACAGGCTCTGTCTAGTTTTGGATCAGAAGGTTCTGCGCAAATTGACCCAGGATATTACCCGCAATAAGTGTAAGTGCACTAAGCATAGTTGGTTTGTAACCCCATAAGTGTGATGGTGGCAACAGTAAAATGCTTCAGTGATTCCAATATTATTCATGTATGAGCTATGCAATAACATCGAACAATACTTTTTTATATCATACTGAGAATTTCATGTGACCTATTTTATTACCCCCCCCCCTCCATTTCCTTGTAACTGGGGTGCGTGGGAAAAGCCTCCACGAATCACATAATTCGTTTGCGGGCCGCACCCTCAAGTCAATCAGTCATAGTAAATATTTCTGATTGACCAATCCTTCGGTTAGGAATTAATGACAAAAGTATTTATAGGGACACGTAAAAAAAGAGAAGCAAAACTTGATACCTAGGAATTACATGACTATTCTACCCTCCCTATCAACATTTGACGGGCCCTTTGGTCTAGTGGTTATACCCTGGCTGCTATCCGATGGGACGTGGGTTCAATTCCCACCAAGTGTGTAGGTGTCATTTATCTATTTAAGTATGTATTTACAAAAAAAAAAGTATGTAAGTATGAGTATAAATTGTCTGATTTCCATAGTACAGGCTCTGCCTAGTTTGGGATCGGATGACAGTGTGTGGATTATCCTAAGATATTATTATTATCATCGCACGACGAGACGGCGCGTAGACTACCTTATGTGGTGAACATGCCTTCAGTCCGGACTAAGCGATTTCGGGCTGGAAAAGATATGCCGGCGTCGGTTTTCCCGCCAGATTATAATGTGGACGTCTTCAAGTCTAACGAGAAAAGGCGGTATGTATGGCGTATGGCGGCGTTAACACTAAACATGAGTCTGCTAATTAGTGCTAATAAATGAATTGAGTATGATTCACCTAAAACGTGTGGCCATTTTTAAAAAACTAGTAGAAATTTGAAGGATATGCCTGAAATTAAAAACATGAATTGCTTTAAGGTGAATGCGGCCTTTTTGGACCCGCAGATAGAACTGCGGTAAACCACATGTTGAATAAAAATCAACTCTGAGACTGTGATATAGGGTTCTTTTCTCATGTGATTAATAAACTTAGGCGATTCCAGTTACTGCTGAATCAACACTTAACATCAGGTGAGATAGAAGACCGTCACTAACATCAGGTGAGATAGAAGACCGTCACTAACATCAGGTGAGATAGAAGACCGTCACTAACATCAGGTGAGATAGAAGACCGTCACTAACTTATATTGAGGACTAAACTAAACTTTCAGACGATGAACTTTAGGCCCTTTCGTCGGCACATTGATAGAAAAAGTTTATTTTTATGATGATGATGTTGAAACAAATCGCGGGTCTCCAAGTTTATGGGGGTACCAATATTGTAAGTTATGAAGTTGCGACTTGAATTGTATACTTAAGTGTATATGGGTAGGGTTGGGAATTACATGGGTTACGACCATCGATCTATTACTAGATTAATAATCATGTACTGTCGCGCTCACGAACGGTGTACCACCTTTAGGACGACTATCGCTTGCACGAGCCGACCCAAAATACGTGCCGGCGGGGTAGGCGCACGTAACGTCTTTCAAACGATTTTGATTGAAAACTGGTACACCGTTCGTGTTCGCGATAGTACAATCAATAATATGAAATGTTTTTTCTTCTTTTTTAATGGAATTTTAAAGTGAGACTACTATATCACATGGAAGCGCTTAATTTGCACATCTCAAAAAATATATTATTTTGGTTAATGTCACGTAGTTTTAGGGTTATAATTAAAAATGTAAAAAAAAACGTCCGGCTCACACTTGACCGTTTTTTTTATTCAGCTCAATGAGAAGGAAGACGTTCGCCTGATGGTAAACGATTCGCCTGAACACAGCACTGTCGCTCGAACCCTAAACGTTAGTAACGTCTCTAGTGTCCGGTAATTTCACCAGCTACAGCGCCCTTCACACGGGCGGGAAAATGTTGTAATAAACACCTAAAACCTTAATCAAACCTCTGTATAAGTATTATAATTTCAATCATAAATATTTGTTCAAAAGCAAGAACTCAAATACGTGACATTTGCGAAAACGTACAATTTTGCGAATGTAATTCGAGTGGCGTGTTTTGTTTTGCAATTCCGATGTTATAAAAACATTTTAAAACAATAATACCTACAGCGAGTCGGTAGGGCGGTATGCTAAACGGCATATTACCACTTTGAATATGAAACCCACATAAATTATGATACTACAGACAGACTAACTGATACGACCACAGTCTACGCTAAATTTATTATACCTAGTGCGCAGATATTTTTGCAATCTCCCTCTTCATTAATATACTCATAGTATGTAACGCCGACTCGATTGAAGAGAGATCAAGCTTAAGACCGCTAAGCTCGGTGTTTATTAAGACGTCTGCCAAGCGTGAATCCTCGCACTTGGCAACCCCTTTTAAGGGGAAGGCCTACGTTCAGCTGTAGCAGGATACCTTACGGCTGGTGATGATGATGATGAAAACTATTCCAAATTTTGAATCGACAGCGTCAGTAGTTGCTGAAATACATCCGACATACAGACAACCGAAGTTTTCACCACAATTTTATCTTTTAGGTGCAGAATCCTAAAAAGATCTATTTTTGTTCTAGATATTTGTCATGTCAAAGACAGCGGGCCTAAAAAGGCCACATCAAGCAATTTACCTAAAAACAATTTCTTGTTTTGAATTTCAGGCATATCCTTATAAAATCTACTAATTTTTAGAAATTGGTCACGCATTTTAGGTGAATCATACTCAATTCATTTATTAACACTAACTAGCTGACTCATATTTTGTGTTAATGCTACCATACGAAGAAAAATTAGACCGTAAGTTGCTCATATTATGATTCACCGAAAGACCCGCAGAAGGGACATAATCGTCAGAATGTTAAGTGTCAACTTAACATTCTAATGAAATGTTCGCTCACTCATTTACTTCTTTAGAGTACAACATTATAACGAAATTCTACAGCTGGATAAATCAGCATAATCGCATCAGTCTCAATTTACCAAGATATGAGTTGAGAAATTGTATCGAGAATCCTGGGCCACCAAAGTTGAGCCGCTTTGCGAAATACTTGGAAAGGGTCTTGATAACTGTCTGTGTAACATACAAGTATTTTACATCAAGGGTTTTATGGTTAGATACTTGGTCATTTAAATACGTAAGCGACATATCAGCAACATCACGCGTTTTCATCGAAGGGGTCGGCAGAAATTGTTTCAACTTTTTAAAGAGCTTGGTGACCCGTCACCAGCTCTCAGTGCAGGTAAGTTTTTAAAACTTATATTATTTACTACGAACGAACCTTACTAACCCCCGTGGGGTGTCCGGGTAAGAATAGCACCCTCCCATATCTTCCCGTTGGGTGTCCGTAGGAGGCGACTAAGGAAAAACAAGAAGACGGGCAGCAGCGTCTTTCTATTCGATTACCTACTGCCTATACTGCGATTCCCAAGCCGCCTGCCAAGCTTGGGGATTAATCCCACCCTTCTAAGGGGGAGGCCTTTGTTCAACAGTGGACGTTTATCGGCTGTTGATGATGATGATGATAAACCTTACTAAGAACACCGATTCTTACCAGTGATGATTCTTGAAGCTATTGAAATGAAGTAGTTTTATTTCAGTATTCGTGTAAATAAAGATGTACATACACAAGTATATACGCAAGTTAGTAGTTCAACAACACCTACTACAACAATTAAATGCATCCAATTACTTAAAACAAATTTAACTTATTGTTATCTGTTGGGTTTGCTCAGACAATTTATCAGGTAAACAAGATAAGTTCGCCACGCCTCGACAGAGATGTCGGCGAACTGTGAGCGCGGCGCGGCCCAAGGTATAAACAAGAGCGGGCTAATAATAAATAACACGTGGTTGCTTGCATATTAATGAAGTACTTATGCGTTACTTTCTCGTATCGGATTGTACAAATGCATATAGTAAGAACGATCAAGCCTGTTCATGCACAAATATTGAATAACACGCAAAAGTAAAGTGGGCTTGAACTGCTTTACTCTTACAAGCTTACAATTTAAGATATATTTATTGTAAAATTATTAAAAAGAAAAAAATACTTAAATATATATTGAAAAAAAAAGACAAGCCCGCTTTAGTTTCTTGCCGGATCTTCTCAGTGGAGGCCGCGTTGCGATCCGGTGTCAGTTGTAAAAAATGACAATATGTAAGAAGCCCCCGTGAGGCCTTTTGTATAGAGCAAAAGTGCAATGCAGTAGGATAATGACTGAACTTTAAGACGCCTTAAGCCCAATAATCTTACTTGTAAGGAGTGTTACACATGGGTGTATCATGATCATTTTTCATGACTTTGGAGTCAAAATAATTTTTCAAATAATTTATATTAAAATAGTTAATAAAATTCGCGTAAATTTAGAAATCATTCAGTATTTCAATGTACAATTATTTTCATGTAAACCCGCTAGCGCTTGTAACTTGCCCAAAATCCCCATAAAACATTTATCAAGGGTGTTTCCTAGAACTAATTACACACAATGATATACCCACTGCATTCTGGGAGCGTGGATTGCTTGTTCCAACGTCTTGGAACAAAAATAACATGAAGTAAACACGTGTTGGGAACGGCATCCTGTGTAGAATGGATTGTAAACAACGCATAATCAGCTTTTAGTGAAACTGCCTTAAAAGGTTATCTTACAGTTCAAAGAGATTCTTTGATAAATTTTTATACTGAATGCAAATGAAGATTAGTTTCTTAATGTTTCCTATGGTTAGAGGTCAAGGAGAAAAAATACACTCCTATGACTTTTTTTATATTTATCATTGCGGCATACGGCTCTGAAATGTTAATGACGGGATGGCACTTCCATTTACAGAGATTGGATTTGATATCACTATTAATTGGTCCAAAGGAGGTCTAAGAGAATGGTTGTCTTTACGTCTATATTTATACAGTAAGTACATTGTTTGTCTTTCTCTACGAAGGGGTGAGCCGATCCATCACAGGTTACAGGTAGAAAGATGTACTGGTAGTGGTAGCTAGCGCCAATTAGCGCTGCTAGTGAGCCACCGCTATAGAAGGGAAGTTAGCGACGACCGGACTTATTAGACGCGGGGGTAAGAATCCCACATACCTCAGTTGACCCCCACAGGTCCTATTGAAGATTTCCCCCGCGTCAACAAAATAGAGGCTATTTCCATACTCAAACTCAAACTCAAACTCAAAAATCTTTATTTAAAATAGGCTTAACGCTAGCACTTTTGAATCGTCATTTTTTAGAAGCTACCACCGGATCACAACGCGGCCTCAACTGAGAAGATCCGGCAAGAAACTCAGCGGGCTTGTCATTTTTTCACTTTTTTTTTTTAAACATTGTTTTGTTACAAATGAACAACAATCCACACTACAATCCACAGTGACGTCACAATGTTTTACTAGGTGGTATGTCCCTCAGATCGTCGAACTACCGTACATCGCCGCCGTCCGCGGCATGTACTGATCGACCCGCCCGACCCGATGTCCGTCCTCCTGGACCATGACACTACACCAACACCAACACCGACAACGACGTCACGAGTCGTACACACACCTACACACAGACACCGGTCTCGCCGGCGCACAGTGTTTTTTTTACCCCAAAAAAGTGACATCGTTATTTTATTCATGAAATCTACAGAGCTTTCCATTTTGAATGCTAGAGTAGAACACCCGGATATTAATACGCCTTAGATTCTCCAAAAAAAATTGTTAAAGATTTTCTGACCTTGAGCTCGAAAATTGAAAAAAAATGTATATAAAAATAACCGTACACAAATGATGGTTTAATTCGACAAGGGCTTATAAAGCAAATCTGGGCGCATATTAAACCGTCTTTATTTCAGTATAAAAGTAGATATTTACGATACTATCGGGATTTTTCATGTTTTTGGTTATGATTTTTTTCTGACTCTTCTAGGCTGAAGTAGAAGGTCGGTCTAGGACAGAAAGATGCCTTTAGCTAAGCCCAATAACGCATAAAAATACGACCTCCAAACATCGCGTAGGTTTTGAGAAATATTTTTTTTTGTTCCGAGGTCAATCTTGGGCAATTAGGGTTGTCAAAAAGGTCATAGCTAAAAAAGGTGTCAAGTAACTTCGAAAATGGGGTAAGTAATATTCGATATAATTACAAAATCTTTGATATATCACTCAAACGACATACATCGTCGTCTATTTAGTCTAATATGCTAAAAACAAAATAATAATAAGAAATAGGAGACCCGCTTCGTGGGGCTCCGTCGAGTTATCTTGGCAAGGGTAATCACTTACTTGGTATATCTACTCTTCAGGTAATAACTTCTATCATAGTTATACTAACTATGATAGAAGTATAATTCATAGATTATATTGTTACTAACATGTTATTATTATGATTATTATTTATTACTGATTGTTATTAATATTATAATTGTATGAATTATGGATCGTTATCTGAAATAAAAAGTATTATTATTATTTTAAATAAGATGGTTATTGCACCTGTTCAGTAAATAGATGTTTAAATTCTATTTTAAACGCGGTGAATTGTCGTTTTTTAAGCTACGAGTTGTTTCACAGAGGTAAATAGGTATTTGCTTGTATTATAACTAGCTTGTATTTTTAACCCCCGACCAAAAGCGAGGGGTGTTACTAGTTTGATGTCCGGAAGTCTGTCTGTCTATCTGTCGGTCTGTATGTCTGTCTGTGGATCTGATGATGGAGCAGGAGGATGGCCACGTGTAAATAATTTTTGATTCATTTTTACATAAAACTGTTGTTTCAAATATATATAGAGAAGGCAAAGTTAAAATTTCGTATTTAATGAATAATGGTTTACATTGTAGATTACACATGGATTTAATGCACCTTTTTTGCATTTTGAAAATAATGTCCCTATTTGTTGAAAACCCCCAGAAAATTACACCAAATCTTAAAACAGAATAATTTTCATATTTTGTTTTTATCGTATTTGTCGCTGTGTACTTAGTAAGTTATTTTGATTTTTCCTCGCAACTGTGTTAAGAAACGTAGCATGAAACACGTGAGCTCTGCTCATTCGCTTCGTTTCGTTTTATTATTATCTACCCAAGTTACCATTCTCCTCTACGGAATGATTAAACATTATAATAATTTTCATGTTCTCAATGGAAAGTGTTAAGTGCAAAGGTCAATTGCAGTGGCAGCCCTAACGAGTTTTTTTTAAATTCATTTTCTCAAAACCTACGCGTTGTTTGAAGGTGGTATTTTTATGGGTTATTGGGCTTGGCTAAAGACATCTTTCTGTCCTAGACCGACCTTCTACTTCAGCCTAGAAAAGTCAGAAAAAAATCATAACCAAAAGCATGAAAAATCCCGATAGTATCATTAATATCTGCTTTTATACTGAAATAAAGACGGTTTAATATGCGCCCAGATTTGATTCATAAGCCCTTGTCGAATTAAAGTATCATTTGTGTACGGTTATTATTTTATATATTTTTTTACAATTTTCGAGCACAAGGTCAAAAAATCTTTAAAAAAATATTTTAGACAGCCTATGGTGAATTAATATCCGGGTGTTCTACTCTAGCATTCAAAATGGAAAGCTCTGTAGATTTCATGAATAAAATAACGATGTCACTTTTTTGGGGTAAAAAAAACACTGTGCGGCGAGGCCGAAGGGTCGTACGCATGCGACCTCGACATGCATCCCCTCGCTGAGTTTCTTGCCGGTTCTTCTCAGTGGGGGCGCGTTGTGAACCGGTGGTAAACTCATACTCTCTAAGCGACAGCCCAAGCCGAGGCCGTGCCTCCCTGAGGTGCCCTTGTGCTAGTCGCTACACTACTGGCTGGAGCGCTTAAAGCGCTCGCCCTCTTGTCCGGTGAAGCTGTAATGGCCATCTGCGACCAACAGTACTACGCCTACACAAAAAAAAAAAAAAACTAGGTGGTAGGTTCCTTGTGCAAGGAACCGTCCAGGTAGGTACCACCGCAGTGTCTTATATTCTGCCACCAAGCAGCAGTGTGTAAACATTGCTGTGTTCCGGCTTGAAAGGCACTTGAGCTGGTGAACTTACCGGACACAATGACTTAATATCGAATGTCTTAAAGGTTGGCAACGCGCTAGTGATTCTTCTGGTATTGCTAGCGTCTACAGGCTACGGTAACGGCTTACCATCACGGGGGCGCACGCTTGCTTACCACATTGGTAGTATAAAAAAAAAAGTCTTTACTAAGTAACTTAAAAGTCGCCTGTTCTGAACCAGCATCCATATAAGTATGAAGATCAGTCGATGCCCATTGCCGACGTTTACCTGGGTTCAAAAGTCTCGGTAATCTCCCGGGAATAATGGAGTTCAAAAGTCATTGTACATAATTAAGGATCAAACGAACTTACCCTTACGTGAAGTTCGATCATAATTATGTGAACGGTTCGGTCCTTAGCAACTTATAATGTTTACTTATTGTAGTTATGCGTCCTTACTACTAGCCTTGCACGGAATGATTTAAAGATTTTTTTTTTTTTTTTCAATTTTTTCGGGTACTTTAATATTTTGTCACCTCACCGCCTCATATAAGACGGCCCACCCGCAGTGTGTCTTCATTATGTTTAGAGTAGGAAAAACGTTTCACATTTTATCCTTGGGTCGGGTGATGTGTAAAAGGGAGGGGAGTATATAAGTTGCTAAGGACCGAACCGTTCACATAATTATGATCGAACTTCACGTAAGGGTAAGTTCGTTTGATCCTTAATTATGTTTCACAGTTCGGTCCTTAGCAACTTATAATGTTTACTTATTGTAGGATGTTTAGAGTCTAGTTCTATAAAATGTGAATAGTTAGCTATTATGATTTGGGGGAATAGGTAATACAAGTTATGCCCTAAAAATCCAAATTCATTTATCTCTGTAATCTGTGTAAAAGCATCACATAATATTAGGCACTAGATTTTCCTTTTTGTTTTAAATATCAAAAGAGAGAGTCTAACTCCTTACGACTTTTATAACACTAATAATACAATATTACACTTAGCCAACAGTAAAATCCATACGTAGTACTTATTAAGTCCGTAATAAAGAAGTTTTTTTATTTTTTAGTTTTTTTTTTTTTATTCGATATAAGCTAGTGTTTGACCTCAGTCCCACCCGGTGGAAAGCGGTGACGCAGTCGAGGATGGTAGATTATCTTCAATGACCTATCGTAATATTAATACTGCAGAGGAACCGCAAGCAAAATTATACATTAGGGTTAAGCACCTAAGAATAGATAAGTCGTATCGAGAAAAATCTCTCCTCAAACCTGTCAACAGTGGCAATAAATCATTGTCTTGTAAAAACGCGCAAATGCACTTTATAAAACATATTTCAAAGGAAATATGCATAACCTCACCATTAGACAATGACTGAAATTGAAGTCTATTTTCGTAATTATTTTGTATAATCAATAACCGAAAAATATATATATTTATAAAATATACATATCAATAATGTAAGTAAATATCAGTTTGTGAACGTAAATGTTCCTAAAGGCCACACAGGCCACATAGAATAGTTAGAAAAACCTTAAATTAATTATTTAATTAACACGGTGCACAACAGAAAACATTACTGAACATATCACCTTGACAATAGGTACGCAATAATTTGTAATTCATGAACAAACTTGTATTTCATTCATAACAGTAAAAGTTATCTTTATGATTAATTAATTGCACTTTGAAAGTTATTCCTTTTTTTTTTTTTTTTTTGTAGGTTGTTGCACATTTTATAAGTTGAGGGTAGATGAGGAGATATACCCTCCAAATGTTATTTATTGTGTCACCTACCCTCATATGTATCTATCAGCTGTCAGCTGATTGTAATGTCAATGACCGTTACTTTATCTCTTAAAAAGGATATTACAACAGTCATACATCGAACTTAAAGTTCTTTATTTCATACTAACTATACCGCCCGTACAGGAGGCGCTAATAACTTAAAGAAGATTGTAAGCAGATCATGGTCGTGATCGCTATTTATTTAGTACATTTAGGTGCTATATAGGTAGGTAGGTATATACACAACAGTCAGACTTTAGTTAATGCAGTCATTACCGTACGTAATTTTAAATGTATCTAGTCATTGTTCTCGATTACTGTTACAAAAAGGATTTAAGTTCTTTATAATAATCTTTTTTTTTTTTTTTGCAGTAGTTTTAAAAATATAGGGAAAACACTTAAAGTCTCCATATTACAAACATGGAAAATACAAATATCTAAATAATTGTTTGGTGTTCATATAAATATATGAAGCAAATAATTATGTATAGCGTTTAGAACAGACTTATCAAAGAAAAACCTTAGACCTTACGTTTGGTTTATTAATCACGGTTAAAGTCAGAGGTAAGATACTCATATCTGGACCTTATACAAACAAATACGCCAAAGGTATGTTCTTATATTTTGTATAGACAAATAACGCTGAAGACATTTTCACGCAGACAAATCTGTTTTGCATGTGAATCGAACCCGCAACCAGGGCATAAAAAAAACAATGAAAATTACCCAACAGTTTTTTTTTTTTAATTATTATTTTTAATTATTATTATTACCAAGGGATGGTAATAGTAAGTACTAGTAAACACGACTAATATATTTGAGTTCAAGAATAGTTCCTATCTCCAAAAATATAGTAACAACTAAAATTAATAAGTAGTAAAAAATACTGATATGGTCGTTGTCAATCTCAAAAATCTTAAGAAGCAAAATACATTGAATAGAGGGTGTAAACTAGATAGTTTTGTGTTTATTGTAGACAAAGCATATAGGTTACTCAAGACAGCTTGTTTGTGGTTTATTACACATTAAAAGGCACATCAAACTTATAAGAGGAATATTCACAACGCTGGTAGATAAAATATATCAGGAAAGATCCAAATGAAATATCCAACAAAAAATTACAAGAATATAATCGTATGGATTCTGAATAATAACATCAAAGATCAGCCAGGAAGTTTTTTTTTTTTTTTTTTTAACTGTGTGGATTATATAAATATATAATTGTATTATGACACAGTGATAAGCTCGAACAGAGTTCACTTTTTTTTTTTTGTTTATAGGTTTATATATATATATATATGCCTTAGTTAAAAAAATTATCACGTAAAAATGATCGTGTTAAGATAATACAATAAGACTAACTGTGTTTGGACAGGGTTTTTGAAACACCCTGTATATACTTTTACTTCATTATTATTATTTATTTTTGGAAAAATCGAACTTTATGAATTTACTACACAGATTTAATGTAGTATTCAATATTTTATGACCATTAAATTTAGAAACTAGAATTATGTATGACAAAAAATTCGTCCTCAATTTTGTCATAAGTATTCAAATATTGCAACTATATTGTTCATAAAGTTAAACCATAAATATAGTCATCATGGTCATACATTTAGCTAAATTAACGACGAATTAATAATATGACGATTGTTTTGTTCTCTAGATCAGATTTATCAATAGTTATTTTCAACTAAGTATTTATAATAAGTGTAGGAGGCGGCCGGCGGCCGGCGGTGCGGCGTACTGTCCCATAAGTTCAGAGGCTACTTACTGCAGCTCCACGGTGGTGCTCACGGATGCTCCGGCTGTAGGCCGGCCAGGATCTCGTCGAGCCTGTGGTAAAGCCCGCCGCGGCCAGTCCGCCTCGGATCTGCTAGATACCACTTTGCAGTACGAACTACGAAGTTTTGAAGTCTTATTAATTCTACTGTGAAAAAATATTAGTATTGTTATTATAACTTCTTAATTATTTACTCATCTCGTCCAGTGGCGCACGTCGTATTCCGATAATTAGGAGTACCTACAGATCGAATTATATCTGACGATATTGTACGAATCCCAGGCAACTGGTGGATGGTAGTAGCAAATTACAGTTAATTGTGACGTTCCAAGATGGACGTCTTCGTATATTCAACAGTGGATTTTGTCTGGCTGATGATTATGATCGGATTATATGTTCCCAGATGTGTAGGCGGCATGCATTTCATAATAGTGTTTGCAACAATTACCCGCAATAAGGAATGCGTATCGCGTTTATCTGTACATATGTACATTGTAAGGGGGAGGCCTATATTCAGCAGTGGACGTCTTCCGGCTGGTGATGATGATGATGATGATGTACATTGTTTGTACAAATGAGACGACACGGTGTGGAAACACGCACCGTACAGAAACATGTCATACTGACATACCAGCAGCAAGACCTATACTCACATGAACATTGTGTATTGCACAATGACTGTAAAGTTGTTCATTATCTTACGACAGAGACGACCCAGATTGTATTGGAAGCTCGCATCGTATGAACACAGCGCTAGCAACAGCTACCCGATGTTGGGTGTGTGCATCGCATGAACCGTAAATACTCACATATATACTCACATCTGCAGAGCTGACGTATCGCACTATAACGGTGAACGTGTTCATTATCTACGACAGAGACGACCCCGATTGTATTGGAAGCTCGCATCGTATGAACACAGCGAAAACAACAACTACAGGAGTGTGCATCGCTTTTGTGTAACGCACTATACGGTTAACGTGTTCAACACTACGACAGAGACGACCCCGGTTGTATTGGAAGCTCGCATCGTCTGAACACAGCGAAAACGTCAAACCCGCTGGTGGGGCGACAACTACCCGCTGGTGGGGTATCGCTGTTAACCGTAAATGTGTTCTTTATGTACGTGTGAGACGACCCTGTATGGAAGCTCGATTCGTACGAACACAATTTAAATAGTGCACGACGATCCATTTCCCGAAGACGAAAAGTCGTCCGACGTCACCACCGCGGCGGCACCTCTCCGTTGTCCAATAGTGCACGACGATCCATTTCCCGAAGACGAAGAGTCGTCCGACGTCACCACCGCGGCGGCACCTCTCCGTTGTCCCGACGTCGCGGCGTCGCCTCTCAGTTGTCCGGTTCTTGACTTTCACTTTTTCTTTAATACTAATTTAATTATTTAATACTAAATACACTTGGAGCTTTGGATTGGAGACGTGCGAAGGCTTGAGCACGGAAACAAACATTGAAGACACACTGCGGGTGGGCCGTCTTATATGAGGCGGTGAGGTGACAAAATATTAAAGTACCCGAAAAAATTGAAAAAAAAAAAAAAAAACTTTAAATCATTCCGTGCAAGGCTAGTAGTAAGGACGCATAACTACAATAAGTAAACATTATAAGTTGCTAAGGACCGAACTGTGAAACATAATTATTAGTCTGTGTACACAAGTACAAGATAATGCACTCAAAGGAGACAGTAAAAGCATATTCAGTAGCAAAAAATTCATGAAGCTAATGGATTGAGAAATGTATGCAATTTAAAATATCCAAGATTGATGGAAAATGTGACAAGAGTGAATAGAAAGCAAGGGAGTGGGTTCTGCATTGTGTTATTACGAAATAGAAGTTAACGCCTGACGAGGTACTGGTTAACAGCAGAAGTTAAATGTGAGCCACTGCGACTTTGGTTCGGTCATGCTCGCCATCGAAAAGTCTTTGATTGTGGCGGCTTCGTGTGGCGGGTCACCCCCTTCCCTCCAATATAGTTGAGGGGAGTGATGGCTGCTGCTTGGGGGGCTGGTCCGACTACTATCCCTTTGGCCTTTTAGTTTGTTGTAATTTTTGTCGTAATTTATTGTTTCTTCTTTTCTCCCTCTTCTTTTATGTTTCGAACGGCAGGACACACTATCGCTAATATCGATTCAATTGTAACAAAACAATGTTTTAAAAAAAGGAAAAAAGTGAAAAAATTACAAGCCCGCTGAGTTTCTTGCCGGATCTTCTCAGTTGAGGCCTCGTTGTGATCCGGTGGTAGCTTTTAAAAAATTGACCATTCAAAAGTGCTAGCGTTATTTGATTTGAACGGTGAACAATATTTGAAAAATAGCTATTCTCTACGGCTTCGTCAGAACTCTTTAAACTTCACATGTCACACACATAAACCTTTCCGAAGAAATTGTCAAAATGATGACGAAAACAATATCGAAGTTATTACCTATACTAGATCATGGAATTGGAAGGTAGGTGATGGAACCCTGGAATGGTTACTGGTTAACATATGGAGTACTGGTTAACATTTTAAAGAGTTCTATTCATTTTTCTTAATAATGAGGACGTGATGATGGAATTGGAAGGTAGTTGACAGAACCCTGGAATCGTTATAAGTAAACTCAGTATAGGCTAACTTGATTTTTCTAAAGAGTCTTAAAGATAACTCTTTAACTTTATCAGGTCCTCATTACTAAATGAGGACCTGATAATGGAGCTGGAAGGTCAGTAACATCATCATCATCATCAGCCGGAAGACGTCCACTGCTGAACATAGGCCTCCTCCTTAGAATGCCACAATGAACGACAATTGGCTATTTGCATTCACCGGTTACCTGCGACGCGCACAATGTCGTCTGTCCACCTAGTGGGAGGCCTGCCTACGCTGCATCTTCTGGTTCGTGGTCGCCACTCGAGAACCTTTCTTCCCCAACGGTTATCGGTTCTTCGAGCGATGTGGCCTGCCCATTGCCACTTTAACTTGCAGATTCTGAGAGCTATGTCGGTAACCTTAGTTCTTGGGCGAATCTCCACGTTTCGGATTCTGTCGCGCAAAGAAACGCCGAGCATAGCTCTCTCCATGGCTCGATGTGTGACTCTAAACTTTTCTAAAAGGCCAGCCGTTAGAGACCACGTCTCAGTACCATATGTCATCACTGGCAATACACACTGGTTAAAAACCTTCGTCTTCAGGCACTGCGGTATTTTGGACGAGAAGATATCGCGTAGTTTCCCGAACGCTGCCCATCCGAGTTGGATTCTTCGGGCGACCTCTTTGTCGAAGTTGGACCGACCTAACTGGATAGTTTGTCCTAGGTATACGTAGTGGTCAACAACTTCGACTGTATCGTTTCCAACAACTACCGGTACGGGTATTAGGATATTAGGGTTGACAGGCCTGTTGGTCTAGTGGCTAGACACCCTGGCCGCTACTCAACAGGTCGTGAGTTCGATTCCCACCAAGTGTTTGAATGTTATTTATCTATTTAAGTATGTATTTACAAAAATAAAGTATATAAGTAAGTAAGTATAAGTATTTGTATCAGTTGTCTGGTTCCCATAGTACAGGCTCTGCCTAGTTTGGGATCAGATGACCGTGTGTGGAATTGTCCCAGGATATTATTTTTATTATTATTAGACATGATCTTCGATGTACCTATAGTCAATGCGGCACCGTTGGAGGGACTGCAATACTGTCCAGGTCTCGATTGAATCGAAGGATTTCTCCTTGTCCACAAACGCTAGACATAATGGCCGATTATACTCCTTGGTCTTCTGTATAATCTGGCGGAGCGTATGAATGTGGTCTACGGTACTAAAGCCTTTTCGGAACCCGGCTTGTTCGGGAGGCTGGAAGTCACCAAACCACGAGACGGTTCGTAAGAGTAACAGAGCCATGGAATGGCTACTAGTAAACCCATCGAGTTTGGGCACATTTGATTTGCTTTAAGGAGTTCTATTCGCTTTGCCTATATAAGCGGAATTGATAATAGACTTGGTAAGTGGGTGGGTGACGGGACGGAACCCTGGAACATCCACTAGCAAACCTATCGAGTTTAGCGTCGTTAGATTCACATCAAAACAATCGTGAATACTATTTTGTCAATTATTCAATAATTTCCAATCCTTAGTTAATTATTTATTAGTATAGTAAATTGTAGATTTATATAAACAAATTTTTGCATACCTAATAATGTAGACCATAGAGGACATTATCATAATAAAACACCCATGTTAGTTCATGCATACCTATTGTCCGCAAATAAAGATGATTTGATTTGATTTGAGAAACCTATCCAGCAAAAACTAAAAACTTAAAAATAAATTTAAAGTAAAAAACTTTTTAAAAACAAGCTTTTATTTAAATGCGCTAAAAAGATTAAAATAAACTTTTCCTTTTAAACTTTTAATATCTATTTTTAACGTCATTACACAATTTATATGATATAAAAGCTTGTCGCGAGATTTACCTATAAGAATATAAACAAAAAAATTAATAATTAGATTTTATTGACTTCAAGTTTTAAAATTTTCAAACTATGTAAGTAGGAGTAGGTACTATAATCTCGCGACAAGCTTTTATATCATATAAATTGTGTAATGACGTTAAAAATAGATATTAAAAGTTTAAAAGGAAAAGTTTATTTTAATCTTTTTAGCGCATTTAAATAAAAGCTTGTTTTTAAAAAGTTTTTTACTTTAAATTTATTCTTTTTAAGCCCGGGTTATTTCACTAACAGTTAAGGTACCTTTTACGACGGATTATAGCAATTTACTCACTGCTGCTTGGCAGCAGAATAACTGACACCGCAGTGGCACCTAAGTACCTGGACGGGACCCTTGTACTAGTACAAGGGTCTCGTCCACGTACCGTAGGGTAGGTCCCTAGGGACCTACCTCTTACTATCAAGCTAGCTATTGTAGTAGTAGGTAGCTTAGAGGTAGCTTTTTTTTTGACGCGGGGGAAATCTTCCAAAGATCCCCGGGAGCTGTGGGGCTCGACCGGGGGCTGTCGCATCGGCACATGAGAGGGACCCCAGGGCTCTCCGGTGGGATCTGCACCAGGGGCCCCTCATTGCCCTGCCTTTGAGCCCGCCGCCGGGGGCGCATTGTAGCCCCCCGGGAACCAGTCACGTTGCTCACGGGGACGGGGGTCGCAACCCCGCCGCCGTCCTCCTCGGAGTCGCCGCCGTACTCAATGGACGTTCAAAGGGCCCACACCCCGAACGTCCAGCGACTCCGAAGAGCTTAGAGGTAGCTGTCAAAACCTGACTTGACTGATGTCTAGGTGACAAGAGGGACTCACTTTTTATCCTCAGTTCTAATGCCAGTAAACGGTCACCCATCCATGGGCTGACCTTGCCTGACGTTGCTTAACCTGGCTAATCGTACACAGAAGTGATACCAACTGGCTAAGTCATACCCGTGGGAAGAATAGCACCCTTCCATCTCCTCCCGTTTGGAGTCCGTAAGAGGCTACTAAGGGAAAACGAGAAGACGGGCAGCAGCTTCTTTCAATTAGATTACCTAACAACTATACTGCGATCCTCAAGCCGCCTGCCAAGGGTGGGATCTGTGATTATGGGAGGGGTTCCTCCCTTCTAAGGGGACGGACGCCTTACTTGAGCAGAGGACGTCTTTCGGATGAAGTCATAGCCACTATGAGGGCACCATAATTCTAACATTTACTCTACATTTACATTTCTCTACATTTAAAAAAATAAATAAAGTTTATCGTGTGGATCCCTAAAAACCTTGGGGCGTACTAAAAAATATGATATCATTCATTCGTCTAAAACATATACCATTACAGGTAGTATTTTTTAAGTATGCTATTTGTCAAAGTGCCATAAATTCACCTTTAATGTCCAGGGCACCGCGTATGAGCAGCCGGTATAAATGGATGGTTTGAATACGAGGTCACATTCGCTTGAACTTGACCTAAGGCTAAGGTAGACAGACGCTAGGGCTTATTGGCGCCGATACTGGTATACAAAGAATGCTGGCATACAATATTACTAGATTAGCTGTTACGGTCTGAAAAGTGGCACGCAGAAATAGCGCCCTTGCGTCGCTATTTCTTTACAAGTTACAGGCTGGCAAAATATGTTTTGTCGATAGGAGTGTCGCTACTGTCTATATGAAACTGTCAAAATACACGCTATTATCATAATAAAACCGTTAGTGATGGTAAGCGACACGCCGGCCTATAAACAGCTGCACTGTACTCGAGACATTGTCCGGTAATTTCACCAGTTTCAGTGTCCCTCACACCGGAATACTAGTAACGTTTACACACACTGCAGCTTTGCAGTATCTGGCACTGCGGTTGTATCTCCCTGAATGGTTTGCACAAGGGACCTACCACCTAGTAAAACCGATTCTCGTTAAACTTCTCCCTTTTTCTGTAGGGGCGGAAGCCTTCAAAAGGTATCAGGTATTCTTTAGTTTTAGGTTTTTTTTAGGTTACAATTGCATCCCTCCATCCGAACGTGCATGCACTTACCTTGTTAATAATTGTTTCCTTGACGTTTCCTGTGAGGTCAGTTCACATCTGCAACAAAAAAAAAGAAAATAATTTTTAAAAAAGTCCCAAAAAAGTAAGTCTATTTTTATTACTGTTTTTTTTTATATTCAAATTATTTATTTTTGCATGTTTTGTAACAAAAAGAGAAGAAAAAATATAGGAACGAATAATTCATTGCTTAAATCTGAAGAAACTTCTTCCTGCAGACCTGGAGTGGACAGTTAGAAGGGAATTTTTCTTCTTTCCTTTCTTTTTATTCAGTGTAAAAGGTTATACCCTCAAATAATAACGTGTTCATTCATATCAACTGCAAAATTGTAGCAATCCCATTGGTCGAATACAGATTTAAAGGTCAAAACGAAAGGATTAAGGATTTCGGCTTCAGTTGGTCTGTCTGTCACGCGTTTTTTGTACTGACGGCTCACGGTTTATCTTCATTAAAAAATGACGTCGTCGTTAAAAGATATAAATTATTCAGCTCGTTCGCTGTTCAACATGATAATCTACCTCAAGATACTGTAAGCTCTTTCTGCGTAGATCGGACTAACAATAATAATTAGAAGACCTGAGGGTACCCTAAGACAGACAACTATGACATATCCCACCTCCCACCAGCTGACCATGAATGCTGTAAAGTATTCGAAACGTCGGGTAACTAAAATAAAAAAAAAATGTGCGTGCGTGGAGTCCCTCCGCGCGGAAGAAGTGAAACTTCATTCTCGCTCTGTCTCTTTCTATTCCACCTCCCCGCGGAAGTCAACAAAGTCAACGGAGTCAACGGAGACAGCGGGGTCAGCGGAGTCAGCGGAGTCAGCGGGGTCAGCGGGATCAGCGGGGTCAGCAGGGTCAGCGGGGTCAGCGGAGTCAGCGGAGTCAGCGGAGTCAACGGAGTCAACGGAGTCATTCACTCACCCACTCACTCACCCACTCACTCACCCACTCACCCACTAACCCACTCATCCACTCTTCCACTCTTCCACTCACCCACTCCACTCATCCACTCACCCACTCACCCACTCACTCAGTGACGGCGTCACATGAGCGCTTTCATAACCTTAACAAATTTAACGCCTATCGCCTATCGTTTAACACCTATCACGCAACGCATAACGTCTAACGCGTTAACCCTTCGGAGCCCGGGCCTATTTTTTTTGCGCGGTTTTTTCTTGATACGATTCGAGCCAACGGGCTCCGAGTTAATGATAACATTTTTGGAAGTCGCATAAGAATTTTCACTTCAAAAATAAACCGCGATACAATCCGTAAAATTACTTTCATTTCAATGATAATCTAGTTTAATTTCAAGAATTTCTGGCCAAACTTAAAACTACGCTACAAGTTTGAACAGAACATTAATTTCTAATAGGCTTGGTACGTCAAAAATATCTCATATTTAATACAACATAGACTTACTAGTCTAACTACTAACACCTGTTAGTTTCAATATTGAAATATTAATTGGATCCTCGAAATAAATGTCTCACTCCTTTTCGACAGTTCGATAAACATATCAGAGAATGCACGATTTGAAATTAAGGCGCTCCACAGACGGCGGACACTGAGCGTCCGAACATAAATGACGGGTTCCGCCTGTTTTTTTTAATTCAACCCAGTCACGATACAAGGACGACGATAGTAAGCGACACATCTGCGTATAGACAGCTGCACTGCACTTCCGCTGGTCACTCGAGACATTAGGAAATATTATTTTAATTAGGAATAAGCGCGACTGAGGTTATATTTTCGCTTAACGTTTAGCGCGATTGCTTCGTGTTTGCTGAACCAGTCTGCTTGTGACCACGGCTTGCTGGTGCAAGCCGGCCGAAACGTCAAGCCAAAAAAAAATATACAGTCGAATTGAGAATCTCCTCATTTTTTAAAATTTGTTAATATAAGCTGAATCGCACTAATTCCCGATTAACAATAATTTTCGATAATGGAACGCGAAACTCTTTATGTACATATTAGTTATTGGATTGGTTGTCGACAAGCTATGGTGTACTTAGTTCTGTACATCCAATATCTATGGTTACATTGGTTACTGTATGTAGATCCTGGCTGACAGTAGTCACAGTGGTAGGAATTATTGGTGGGATTAGTCCCAATAAAATAAGATATAGTTTAGCTTTCATGTGTGTACACGGCAATGTTTACACACTGCTGCTTGGCGGCAGAATCCTGACACTGCGGTGGTTCCTACCTGGACGGTCCCTATAACTTCCTCAGCCAGGCTGCCTCAGTTTCTAGCATTTATTGTATTCACAGTACCTCATATTGATACCGATCTGTCAATACATCACGCTGCTGTGATAAACCTATATTTATATTACATTGATTTTTGACGACAGAGATGTTGTCCTATATATGCGTTATTGCACGTTATTGCACGACACGAACGGTGTACCAGTTTTCAATCAAAATCGTTTGAACGACGAATTTTGGGCTGGCTCGTGCAAGCGATTATCGTCCTAAGGCGATGTCCTAACTAAACGCGATCACGCGGTCATCGAACTCGCGTTCTATTAGGACACTGCCTTAAGGTGATACACCGCTTGTGACCGCGAGAGTACATCGTTGTGACAGGACTGTCTGGTCCGCCGTTGTCAACGTCTCGCCTAATACTGATCAGTATTAACTGACGGGAATATCTCTGGGAAGTCACATATGGCCACCAAACAATAGCATTCAGTTATGAATTCATAACAGCTATGGCCAGCTTAAAACAGATTCTCTGAGTGAGGTGAATGAGAATGGTTCTAATAAATTAGATTTTATCGTGGTAAATCTAGAGTACTGTGTAAGGTAAGAAATGAATCGATACAGTTTTACTTATTTATTACTCGACGTAGAGCTTAACTGCTGGTCTTTTAGGGAAACTTAGAGTAATACAGCGTGATATGGAGAGATCAATCTAGGAATCTGCAGGTTAATATGGCGATGGGCAGGCCACATTGCTTGAAGAACCGATAACCGACGGGGAAGAAAGGTTCTCGAGATGCGACCACGAACCGGGAGACACAGCGTAGGCAAGCCTCTTAATAGATAGACTGACTGAGGCCTATGTTCAGCAGTGGACGTCTTCCGGCTGATGATGTTGATTATTATATAGCTATATATATGTATATAATAAATACAGTTTATATAAAATGCCCTAAATCATTTGGAGCGTATTTCATCTGGCATGCAAGTACGCTCTAAATCGTATAAAACTCAATCCTGTCTTTTAAAATAAGACACAAAATTATTTAAATTTATGAAATAAGGTGCCGTGCGCTGTCTGTAAATTCGAGCCTAATAGAGTCGTATTTGAGGCAATATCTAGATTTTCCACTCTTAGGTTTCTGCGTCATTGAACAAAGAACCTATCTAACTTCGCAGGCTCAACTTTTGATCACCGAAATTGGATTTTGGGTGTATTAGACTAGATCTGATACTGTCATTGGAATGTCTGATAATAGAATTAGTTGGAATTATGAGATGGTACCAAAATGCGTGAGAGATGGATTTTAAAAACTTAGTAATTTTTGCTTATTGGATTGCTATGTTATGTAAATCGATTTAATTAACAGATTCATCAGCAGCAGACGCAAAACGTCCACTGCTGAGCAAAGCCCCCCCCCCCCCCATTAGAAGGGAGGGTTTTTATTTCATCATAATCCCCACGCTTTTAAGGTGTCTTGGGGATCAATTAATAAATAGAATGTTGGTACCTACTGAACCCTTAAAATTGAACAGTAACAAAAAATATACACTGAAATGAACTACTTTCACTGCAATATAAATCCGTGAAGTTAGTTTCATTTCAATTTTGGAAATCTTGCTTCACTGTATAAAACAGAAATTTCCATATCAAGATTTCTATATTTAACCATTGCTTTCATTAAAATAAGATCCTGACTTCAATATATCCGAAGCAATTTCCGAGCACTAAAAAATAAAAATCTTTCTGCCCTCACAAGAAATCAATCCGTTCGAACATGAACGGAAAGAACCTTACTAAGGTCGGCTTGTTATCCTAAAGGTCATCGGTACACCTTGTTATCTGTGCCTAAGTAGACACTGAACGATGTCAGGTTATGTGAGAAATGAATTTAACATTTTATGACCTGGCGTCGCTTTTATGGTCACTTGCGGCACATCGACGCTGTATATTGGGGTTCGACAATATTGAATACTCAAACAAGCCCGCAGTTTGCAGTATTGGCTATTTGGGGTTTAGGGTTTATAGTATTTCACGATATGTAGACTGGCCACATCACCCGAAGAATCGATAAACGATTGCGAAGAAAGGTTCCCGTGGCGACCACGGAACGGAAGACGCAGCGTAGGCAGGCCTTCGACTAGGTGGACTGAGGAGAATGTGCGAGTCGCAGGCAACAAGTGGATGCGAATAGCCAATTAGTTCAATGTGACATTCGAAAGAGGACGTCTTCCGGTTGAGGATCGTGATAGTGGACTTAGTTAAAACTATTCGAGTCCGACTTCGGAAGTACACTTACAGAAACAAGACCGTGGCTTAATAATGCAAGCTTCAAGTAGTTGTCAGTGCTCTATAAGGAATCGATGTGCAGATGAAGGACACCCTTTTCATTCATATTCCGACGAGTAACGATTGCTTATTAGTTGGTTTAAGCAATTTGTCCATGTTTCTGGGTACATATGTATAAGTTAATTTCTCTACGTCTAAAGACAAAAGATGATCACTGGTACTGCTGGACATATTTTTAACGATACCGGAACGGACAAAACGGTTTCTGTTTTCCATCACTTCATCGAAATGGAAATAAAGTAGTTTTGCAGCTGGTCTTAGGAACACGCAAACTTTACTTGTTTCCTCCGTCAGAAATGTTTTGAAGTTTATTTTCCTCCAAATAAACAAAATGAGAGGCGACGAAGCGAGCAAGTTTTACAATGGAGAAAATGTTTTAAGCTTGCGTAGTTGGGTTGAAATTATGAATGAGGAGCACACCAAAAAAGACGTAAACATCTGACTCGACAAGAATTGTAAGTCCTTGCGATATTAAGCCAAGGTTCTGTACAATTGTAACAGACGACGTCAAAACCTCAGACGCCGAGACCTCAGAAAACTTTGCGCGTTATTACATTTATATTAGTGTCAGTAATAATATTTTGTCTCGAGGACGCAAACTAAATACGTTAAGTAAGACTTTCCAACAGCTCAACGTAGAGAGACAGTTGTAAGATCCAGGGAACAAAATAAAATATTTTAGTCACATCGAGATATGTTTATCTATGCACAATAACATTATGCATATTATGAGTTGTTTTATGTAATTTAATTTAACGAGCAAGACGTTCGTCTGGTGGTAAGCGATTTTTTTTTTTTTTTGGGAATGATGGACGCTGTTGGCCGCAGATGGCCATTGCAGCTTCACCGGACAATAGGAGGCGAGCGCTTAAAGCGCTCTAGCCTTTACGGCAGAAGTAGCGACGAGCTCAAGGGCACCTGAGGGAGGCACGGCCTCGGCTTGGGCTGTCGCTTAAGAGAGGGCTGAGTTTACCACCGGTTCACAACGCGCCCCCACTGAGAAGAACCGGCAACAAACTCAGTGGGGTGATGCACGTCGTTGCGGTCGCATACGTACGACCCTTCGGCCTCGCCGGCGAGACCGGTGTCTGATAGCTAGTGTAGCATACGGGCCTGCCCCTGGACACTTGTACTGCAGTGCCGTTCGTGACTTGAGACATAAGTGATCAAGTATCCTGAGCCCAATATTTTGTCCTCACTTGTTTCACTCAATGTTAGCCAGTTCCGTTTTTCCAAAAAGAAAGTACTTGTCACGGTTTATTAAACTGAATAAAAGAACCATTTTTCCAACAGTCTATATTCCAGAGATTTGATGGACCAAGAATAAATGTGGCACTCTCTGGCTGATAAGATTAATCGCTAAACTCTCGGCAACAAATCCGTCTTCCATCGGAGCCAGATTTCTTTGCGGGTAATTTGGTCAACCATTAATAATTTTGGGCAAACAAATATTATGGATAGCTAAGACCCTTGATTGTTATCGGTAACCTTAGCTAAATGGAGACATTTATTACTCGCCAGTGAATTGAGAATAACAATGCCCTATTGAACAAACACGGCCACAAAGGCTAAAGAAAGATCAGCAACCATTTTTACATTAATTTTTGTTGTATGCATAACCGCATGCTACCTGATATCGCCGGTCGAAAACGTCCCTTACCTGCTAGCTTATTAACTCCTCATCGATATTCTTATTCTAGAGTTGGAAGTCTGAGAATTATTCAAGGTAATATATACGCAAAATCCCTTTCAGTTTAAATACTAGAGATCAACTTATTTAAGAGGCAAGCAATAACCTCCACATAAAAAACGTTAGCCATTGAAAGTAAGATTGTTAGTCCTCCAAGGGAAATCACTGATTAACACAGTACTGGAACCTGCTGCAATGCTGATTTCATTGTGCTGCTAGTGCAACAATTTGTCTGAAATCCTTGACACTTACGAGTCCATCCATAGGCTATAGAAGTTATTTACGATTACAAATCAAATTATTGGTAAACATTGCCTATTCCCTTGTGGAATACCAAAAAGTCATTGCCAAAAAGCTTCCTGACACGCCTTCAAAAATAATATACATTCCAATAAAAATGTAAACAGGAACCTCAATACCGAAGGTTTAACGGTGGCTTTGAAACTTTGTACCAGGGAGATATCAATTTACGAGCGAAAGGTTTTATGGCGATAGTAAAAAGAACTTTTGGGTCATCTTCGGGATATTTTGCGGAGAGTTTAAGCGTTCCGCGAGCCCCTGCAGTGCGGCGAGGGATACAAAAATGTCACTTGGTAAAACTTTTTGGGCGACACTTCGATTTGTGTTTCGGCTAAGTGCTGTGTAATGGTTTATTTTATTGGTGTTAAGGTAAGTGTAAGGTACTAAAAGATTGTTAAGTCGCTACGTATTTCTGAGTAAAAATTCACAATTTTATTTACCTCGGTGGTCTGATGATCGCAACGCGACGATGAGCAGCTGCACATTCTGAGTAACAACCTTAGTGGTAATTAGGCTCATTTCTTATTACTCTGGTCTACAGTAGCTGGGAAGCGTGGGTGTTCGATGGTGGGTGTAGTAGTATATACACAGACTACTCATTATGTTGAGTAGCCTGTGAGTATTATGACACCTTTATAATACCAGCCCTTGTTTTGTCCCACTGTTAGGCATGGGCCCCTCAAGATGAAAGGGCCATAGTTCACCACGCTGGCCAAGTGCGGGTTCACACGTCATTCGAAAGCTAACCAGGCTAAGCTATGACACCTTTGCCGACTAGAAATTGCTAAAAGAAACCTTTGATTATTTTGAGGGTGTTAGTTATAACGCTTAGGTAATAAGTATTACAAATAAATTTTGGCCAAAAGAAATCTTACAAAAGTCTTTTACAAAAATTCGAGTTAGTTATATTTTAAAATAATGCCTTTACATTGTCTCTCAAAGGACCTTTAGATACTGCACTTAAGACGCCTCGGAGCGTCCGCTATTTTATTATGATTTTATTTACAGTGCCGTCCAAGAGTCTCTAGATTTTATTAGATTTTTCTTTAGACTCTAAGTGTTATTGACTGAGCAATGTGAAGGTAGGAAATAAGACGCTACTGCAATAATAGCTGACTTTGTAAAGCGCGTTAGATGACTCCAGGAAGGAGGCACCAGCGTCAATTCAGGACTTAAAATTGTTTTTTTTTTTATATATCTTATGGAAAGAGACGTAACGTAGTAGTATATATCTTATGAAAAGAGACGTAACGTAGTAGTATATATCTTATGAAAAGAGACGTAACGTAGTAAACGTAGACTCCTCGACATGTGTATTCTGCCTATTCTAACTTATGGTGCCCAGACCTGGTCTCTAACAAAGCTGCAAATGTCCAAGCTCAAGATTTGCCAAAGGGCAATGGAGCGCAGTATGATTGGTGTAAAGTTGATAGACCGGGTTAGAAATACCACACTGCGCTCCATTACTCGTGTAGTTGATGTAGGTGTGAAATCTGCAAAGTTGAAGTGGGAATGGGCAGGGCACGTGATACATATGGGGACACACCTATGGCCAAGTACTGTCACGAAGTGGACACCACCTGATGGCCGCAGAAGTAGGGGCAGACCAAAGAGAAGATGGCGGGATGAGTTAGACTAATTCTCGGACAGTACTTGGACAGAGGTGGCAGTAGATCGGGATATGTGGAAGAGTGAGGTAGAGGCCTTTGCCCAGCAGTGGGACATACATTCAGGCTAATAAAAAATAAATAAAAAAACTTATGGAAAAGGATAGATATGTTTATAATTAAACACTCAAACAGTAGACTGGAACATGATCGGTGATCGGTTGATATGGTTACTGATTATAGCCTGTCCTATAATGTTGTCTTTTACTTACGCGAATATTACACATTGAAATCAAACTACTTTTACGGATTTTATCGCGGTTTATTTTTGATTTTACTATCCCGACGTTTCGAATGCTTTGCAGCACCCATGGTCACGGGAGGACTGAGATGTTGAACGTCCTTATGTCACAACTATGCCGGTGGACCCTCAAGTCTTCTTAGTTATTATTGTTGGTCCGATCTACAAGAGCTTACAGTATCTTGAGGCCGTGCAGTATTTTGCTTGATATTGGATTTAATTATATTTATCACAGGTTCCCAAGCCGGTGGTAAAATAAACCGCGATAAAATCCGTAAAAGTAGTTTGATTTCAATAGCCTGCCCTGATGACCTCGAGGGTTGTAAAGTTCATTTTTGAGCCGCGTTGAGTTATTATGACCATTTGGTGCTTTCAACTGCGACAGGAATCAGCGATAAGCGACGCGGGACAGGAGAATGTCCTTCTGAAGTCGAACCTGATCGGATCGAACTGTATGAAGAAAAACTTGTACGACTTGCTAATGATAAAACCGCTATTATGTGTGTAATTTCACAAAAAGCTGACGACACAAAAAGTTGTGTTCTTGCAGTAAGGGACTTTTGGGTCATTACTTTTACTGCCAGGGCAGCGATTTCTGCCATATGTTTAGCACCCCCTGCACAGTAGTCCAAGGAATGATGCATTATTGCATATCATCACATAGAACTGTCATCAGATTTAGATTATAATTGAGTACGTGATTAGAAATATAGCGGTTTACGCTTTTTTGTTTGGCGATTAAACACTGGACATTAGCATAAAACGTAACTTTGTACAACTTTTGAGAAAGTGTAACATTTTGTATTAGGCCGTTCGGTACAAGTGGCTGTTACATTGTTTTTAAACTTCTGTGTTAGGGCTACCAAGTTTTGTTACCGTGGATTATGGAAGTTTAATGGTGTCTTTTTAGGTTACGTATCTTGAACTTTGTGACTATTTCAGTAGAATTTGTGTCCGGTGTAACAGGCTCTTGGGATTGGTTAGACACCCTGGCCGCTACCCAATCGTGGGTTCGATTCCCACCTTACCTCTGGGTGTTGTTTATCTACCTGTGTGCATTTACAAAAAATTCAAGTATTTGTATCAGTTGTCTGGTTACTCTGCTCTTGTCTAGTTTGGGATCAGATGGCCGTGTGTGGATTGTCCCAGGATATTATAATATTCATCATCATCATCATCACCAGCCAGAAGACGTCCACTGCTGAACATAGGCCTCCCCCTTAGACCGCCACAATGAACGACAATTTGCTATTTGCATCCACCGGTTGCCTGCGACGCGAACAATGTCGTCGGTCCACCTAGTGGGAGGCCTGCCTACGCTGCGTCTTCCGGTTCGTGGTCGCCACTCGAGAACCTTTCTTCCCCAACGGTTATCGGTTCTTCGAGCGATGTGGTCTGCCCACTGCCACTTCAACTTGCATATTCTACGAGCTATGTCGGTGGCCTTGGTTCTTCGGCGAATCTCCTCATTCCGGATTCTATCGCGCAAAGAAACTCCGAGCATAGCTCTCTCCATAGCTCGTTGTGTGACTCTGAGCTTCTCCAAAAGGCCAGCTGTTAAAGACCACGTCTCAGTACCATAAGTCATCACTGGCAACACACACTGGTTAAAAACCTTTGTCTTCAGGCACTGCGGAATTTCTGATGAGAAGATGTCACGTAGTTTCCCGAACGCTGCCCATCCGAGTTGGATTCTTCGGGCGACCTCTTTGTCGAAGTTGGACCGACCTAACTGGATTGTTTGTCCTAGGTATACGTAGTGGTCAACAACTTCGATTGTATCGTTCCCAACAACTACCGGTACGGGTGCAACATGGACATTAGACATGATCTAATATTATCATGATTATAATATTATTTTTTTATAATTATCTATTAATGATTGGCGGTTTTGTGACTGGCCCGTTATCATAAGCACGCCTACGACTGCTATGCTGCCTAATAGTAATAGGCCGCGTACCCACTATGTCTTGCCGGTTTTTGATCGATTTTCCACTGTCGTGCTAACTTAACATTGTATTGAAAATCTGCCGTCACTCCAAATAACAGTAGACCTCCTTTATAATCATCGATATTATATTTAAACTAGATTAGCTGTGACTGTCTATATGAAACTGTCAAACTACATGTCATTACCATAATAAAACCGTTAGTTCACGTTTCCGCCACCAGTACAGATAAGTCCGCGACCCCTGCGACCATATTTTTGATGTCATTTTCTTAGTGAATGTTTATCTAGTTTATCATATTATATCGATCGATTTTACTGCTTATAAGCTAGTGCTTGACTGTAGTCACACCTGATGGAAAGCGGCGACGCAATCGAGGATGGTAAAGCACACTAGCTTATTAAAAGCCTATTCACTCTTGTCTTGAAGACACCCACATTATAATCGGGCGGGAAAACCGACGCAGACAAACTGTTCCAGTCCTTAGCTGTCCTTATTATAAAAGAAGAAGCAAACCGCTTGGTCCGGACTGAAGACACTTTTACCACATAAGGGTGAGTATGTGCCGTGCGTCTCGTCGTCCGATGATGGAAAGGGGATGGTGGAATCAAGTGATGCAATTCCTGCGCACACTCTCCAAAATGCATCCTGTAGAATACTGAGCTGACTACTCTGTGCCTTTGCGCTCTAGGCTTTGTAATTGGCCGCTACTAACTATGTTTATAATATACAAGCCGCAGCGCTCTACATTGTACGACTGTCTGTCATCACGACATAGTGGGAACGCGGCCTTAGACAAAGCTTTTGACAACATGAAAAGCCTACTTAAATATTTGGACTCCTAATCATTTTGGGTTTATGTTTATTGTAGTAGTCTAAATGTAGAGCTATCGTTTTCGTAACTATAGTAATTTGATCGGTTTTATTGGACGAAAACCTGGACCAATATTATTGTTTGCCAACAATATTTTATCGCTACGCCTACCTATTGTTTCGGACAAGCTACAGACAAGTTCGGCTAATTACTTACGGGAGTCTACCATTGTTTTAATGTAAATTTTATTTCCTCCTCACTGATGAATGTAGTCATGGATAGAAGCTTAGAACAACACTGCCGTGATAACTAAGAACGCAGTAATTGTCATTTTTCCGATTTTCACTTTTTGCCAGAAATGCCATCCGAAGGGCTTTACCTACAAGGAAAAAAATAATATCATGAAAAATATCACTGAAAGTAGGTTTTTCAACTAGCGATTTCGCAATAATAGGATGAAAATTGAACTAATGCTAAGAAGAAGCGCAGCATTGACCACAAAAGCATTGCAAGTACTGCATTCTTTTTTAGCAAATGTTCCAATCCTCCGATGCTCACAGGACCGGATGTTTAACCAAAACGCAGTAATGCGCATTATTTTTGGATAACTTCATTAATTCAATAAAAGAATATCATTCAAATGCTTGATTTATTTCTTAATTTTTTGATATAGGTATTTTTATGGCCATAAAATATGAACATCTTGTTCAGATAAATAAAAATATGTTTTTCGCGTTTTTCTCGAAACCGCGTTTTTGCGATTACTGCGTTCTTAGTTATCACGGCAGAACACAAGAAAAACAAGTAACACAGAAATGTCAAACTATGGTCCTTCGAGTTATTAAAAACGTCGCACTGTCGCATGGGTCTAGAAAACTTAGGATCTGTCACGAAAGGGCCACCCAGTAATTGCCCTAGACTAAATTGCCTTTTCCCTAATGACAAATTACCCCTCGGCAAATTCTTGGAGCCGTCGTTAATCGACTTCCTACCGGCTTGTCCTGAACAAGTTTTTATCCTATATGTTACTGGATGGTAGGTCCCTTATGCAAAGGACCGTCCATATAGTTACCACCGCAGTCTTAGATATTCTGCCGCCAAGCTGCAGTGTCAATATGGCTGTGTTCCGGTTTGAACGACACTGCAGCTGCTGAAATTACCAGGCCCCAAAGTCTTAATAACTAATGTCTCGGGTGACGAGCGGAAATATATTGCAGCTGTCTTGCTTTTCTCCTCATCAGGTTAAATAAATAAATTGTATAGAATACATCCCCCTTCATCTTGAAAGGAGGCCCGTTCCCAGCAGTGGGGACATAAGCAAGGACTGGTATTATTTATAGAATACATGAAATGCTATTTCCATTCTTCTTCGATTCAAGTTTAATCGAAACCAAATCGAGTACCGACGGTATCTCCCACCCAGCTAAGTTATTATTGGTTTAATACTAGTATTGTGTTGGTTTATAGATGATACGTGAGTCCCGTCGACTATAACGTGAGATTTAAGTCGTTGTGTCGTAAAATTCAACCTCTGGACCAGGGTTTGCGGCTTGGCGGCTTGCCCTAGAGCTCAACCTGTAGTGGATATTATTATATAATGGGTCATATAACGCATGAATGTGTGTAATGGATACTTGGCGAGAGAATGATTGTTTTTGGAAGGCAATTTAGGGAGAAAGAAATGCTAAGTATTCTTCGTTAATGACTTTTTGAGAAGGACGTAAACCATAACGTCTTTATCGGGTTACCACCAGGTAAGCGAAAGCGACACGCTTACCTGAGAAATTAGTTACTTATCTACCTCTACACTAATATTATAAAGAGGAAAGATTTGTATTTTTGTATGTTTGTAACGAATAAACTCAAAAACTACTGGACCGATTTTAAAAACTTCCTTTCACCATTAGAATGCTAGATTATCCCTAAGTAATATCTTAACCTTTATCTTCTTCTTTTATCATTTCTTTTACATAGTAAACAAAGTCGCTCCCGCTGTTTGTACGCTTAGATCTTTTAAACTACGCAACTGATTTGAATGCAGTTTTCACCAATAGATAGAGTAACTCAAGAGGAAGGTTTATATGTAGTATACACGCACATTATCTTCCATCTATACGAGTATAAATAATAATGAATCGCCGAAATGTATGCACGCGCAAAACTTCTGAACGACTGCACCAAATTGGATAATTCTATTATTTTGTGTTCGTTATTGTCAGAAGGTAATTACGGAAAAAGAGTAGAAGTAAGAACGTTGCGTAGAAAATTAGACAGTTAGCCGGCGGGGCTGCACGGGTCAGCTAGTAGACTATAATTATTACTAGAAAAAAAAGTTCACCCGTAGGAAGCCGGGCCGCTATATAGTCTCTTATAATAATAATACCAGCGCTTGCCTTGAAAACTAGGTGCGCAGGTTCGATCCCCGGCTCGCACCTCTGATTTCTTTAATTAATCATGTGCGAATCGTCTTTGTGCGATTGTTACTAGCTTTCGGTGAAGGAAAACATCGTGAGGAAACCTGCATGTCTGAGAAAGCCTAACTAGCTTTTGAATGACGTGTGAAGTCCGCCAACCCGCACTTGGCCAGCGTGGTGGACTATGGCCTAAGCCCCTTCATCTTGAAGGGAGGCCCGTGCTGTGGGACATAAACAAGGGCTGGTATTATTTTTTATTATTATAAATAAATAAAATGTTTACACACTCCCAGAAGAATCAACAGCGCGTTGCCGACCCTAAAGAGATTAGGTATTAAGTCTCGTGTGTCCAGTATCTGTTTCACACCAAAACACAGCAATGTTTACATACTGCTGCTCTGCGGCAGAACATCTATCTGACACTGCGGTGGCACATACCTGGACGGGCCTTGCAAAAATTTTATTGACCTGGATAGCTTCTCGCTCAATAATAATAAGTAGGTATGTACTATTGTATTTTTTCGGGTAATAACGTTCTTAATTTGCCTTATCTCTGTTAAAAATAGTATTCATCTTATCTTATTATATAAAAGAGTAGACAAAAACCCACTCATCACGAAATCTCAGAAACTACAAGTGCTAGGAGTCTCAAACTTTGCATGGGGGTTTCTTTTAAGACGTAGGTGCTCACTAAGACGCGATTTTGCGAAATTCAACCTCTAAGGGGGTCAAACAGGGGGGCAAAGTTTGTATGGGAGAACGCGATTCCTTGGTCCTATTGACTTGAAATTTTGCACAGACATTCGTTAAGAAAATTAATTGAATTAGTAATTCATATTTTTCATAATTTATCCCTTTACAGGGTAAAAAAGAAGTATTATTACTTAACCGATGGCGGTACAAATATATTACAACAATAAGATACAATAATTCGAAGGATAAAATAAAAGTTCCTTGGCCAAGTGGTTACGGAAGCGTCCTCTAAGTACGGACTGGCCGGGTTCGCTACCCCTGAGCGGATTTTTTTTTGTATTATTAAACTTTGTTTTTGATTTTTTTATTTATATTAAGATTCGATGTTTTAAATATTTAACTCATATTGACTCCGGCACTTTTTATCTCTAATATATTTTTTATATTTAATGATTTAAAAAAATTTAAAATCATGCATACGTAGTTAACTTCTCTCTAATGTTATGATTTTGTTACTTATTAGTGGAAACTGAATTGATTTTATGTACTATTGGATCTTATATTTAGTAATAAGTGGTATCATTTGTTTGTTTCCCAAATATATCAAAATAAAAATAAGATAATGAAATTATATTTTCAAAATGTCTGTTTGGGTAGGAATACAATATGCATGCACCTATTGTACGTATGATATAAAAAAAACCGGTCAAGTGCGAGTCGGACTCGCGCACCGAGGGTTCCATACCATTTTTGGACGTATTAAAGTAATTTTACTATTCATGTACACCTCAGATAGCAAAAAAAACAAACCGCAAAACCAAGTCCGTTTATCGAGGTTTTTTAGGATTACTAAAAAACTGTACCTACTTAGAAAGATCATTTTATTTTTCCTGTAAAATATAGATAGACATGTACTACCCATAATTATTTCAGATGTTTTCCTCCACAAACTTCGGAGATACGCGGGGAACAGTATTTTTTTTGTCATTTTTTTATTATCAGCCAAAAACTACGTGACATAAACCAAATACGGTTCAACTACTCATTACGGTAAACCATTGCTTATTAATGCCACGTTTTCTAATCCATTTAAATTGTTAAAGCATTGTACAAATATCGTCTTTTACAATACGCCGGAGCGGCAACTCTAAATCTGTCCCGGTTCCTACCGGTTCCTATCATAAAACATTGCACATATGAAAGTTTTCTAACTATTATCTATCATTCATTAGTTGATATTATTATTTTCAACTGAATGAGGATTTCTTAAATTAAAAATATCACTTAGCTATCGTTGAATAAATTTATCAAATATGCCAGCAAATAAACATGCTCCTTAGAATGAACATTGTCCAAAATTAAAGATTTTGTTCTCATTACTCCAATAGATGGCGCTGTACAATTATTATAACGCGGTATGGTTTTGTTTTATAAAATATTTAACTTTTTGGAAATAAACAACAACAACATTTTTTCAACCACCCACCACACCTCAGAGTACATTGTCGCCCACTCCGGGTCGATAGTAACTGTAAATTCAGTCAGTGGTTTTATTAATTTCTTTCTCGATCGATAACTACCTAATTAAATTCAATTACAATAGTGGAGGGTGACAAAGCTGAAATTTGAAGTGTTCTGTGAATTTGAATGCCGTAAAGTGGTTCGCTGACTCGATTTGGCGCGCAGCTTTCGCGTTCGGGTTTGTTCGGCTGAACTCGGCGTCTGTCGGCAGCCGGCCAGCAAAAAATATTTTAAGTGAAAATGGATAATTTGTTATTATGTTCAATGATAATGTTAATTTTATGTGACACATATTTTTAATGGTTGAAAGTTATATTGATCGCCGCTATCCATACCATCTTTGGACGAATTAAGGTAATTTATTTTAATACTCATCACCTCAGGTAGCAAAAAAAACAAACCGCAAAACTAAGTTTGTTTGTCGAGGTTTTTTTAGGATTACTAAAAAACTGTACTATTTAGAAAGATCATTTTATTTTTCCTGTAAAATATAGATAGACATGTATTACCCATAATTATTTCAGATTTTTCCCTGCACAAACTTCGGAAATAAGGGGTGGGGGGAACGTAATTTTTTTTGACATTTTTGATTATCTGCCAAAAACTACGACATAAACCAAAATAAAAATCTGTTTTGAGAAGTACAAATGAAGCCCTTTCATATGATACCCCATTCGATATAGTAGTCTCACTTTGAAAGTTTGGTGACCCATTTCGACTATCATTAAAAAAAAACCAAAAGGAAAAATATATTCTTTATCATTTGCGATAAAGTTGGGTAAAAAAGATCTAAAACTGTTCCAAGTTTCAAATCGATAGCGTCAGCGGTTCTTGAAATATATAGGTGTGACAGACAGACAGACAGACGAAGTCTCACCATAAGGGTTCGTTTTTTACCTTTTAGGTATGGAACCCTAAAAAGCCAAAACTTTATTGGAATTATTGTCTGTCTGTCAGTCAGGGTTTTTTCTATAGGTTGGCTGGTGTTGAGGACCAACGACGTCAAAGTATCTTTACATAGTGTGAAACAAAGTCGCTATCCGAGACTGTCTATCTTATTATATAATCTTCTGCAAGTAGAAGTGGCAATGGGCAAGCCACATCGCTCGAAGAACCGATAACCGTTGGGGAAGAAAGGTTCTCGAGTGGCGACCACGAACCGGAAGACGCAGCGTAGGCAGGCCTCCCACTAGGTGGACAGACGACATTGTGCGCGTCGCAGGTAACCGGTGGATGCAAATAGCCAATTGTCGTTCATTGTGGCGTTCTAAGGGGGAGGCTTATGTTCAGCAGTGGACGTCTTCCGGCTGATGATGAAATAAATTGAATTAGCTTACGTTGACTAAACCTACATACTTGACAATCAAGTACTAGAGAAGTTCATTCTATATATCATCATTCCATATAATATAAGGTAAATCTGGGATATAATATGCTTGCCCACAGGCGGCGGACTTAAAGGCCAGGCACTGAGGGACACCTGGTGCAGATCCCACCCGAGAACCCAGGTTTCCCTCTCATGTGCCGATGTGGCCAGCCACGGGAGTTTTAGTGGGTAAGAATCTCAAATACCCAGGTTGACTTCCCCACGGGATCCCGGGGACATATTGGATGTTTCCCCTGCAACCCCCTTAACTGTGACAACGGTGATAGATTCCCGGGGGCTATAATGCGCACCCGGCAGCGGCTTCAAAGGCCCTTGCCTTGCGCTGCGGGGTACATGGTGCAGCCCCCCTCTTTTGTGTGGACAGCTGTGGCGGACACATACCGCAGTCGATCGCCCGCAGGATCCTGGGGGGCCTATTGGAAGTTTCCCCCGCGATCCCCATATCTTTGAGCACGATGGTAGTTTCTCGGGTGGCTTTATTGTGCCCCCCGGTGGCGGGCTCAAAGGCAAGCCACTGAGGGATCTAGGTGCAGATCCCACCGGATAGCCCAGGTCTCCTTCTTATGTACTGATTTAACGGCCGTTGGGGGTTTAAGAATCCTTCATAACCCGGTTGACCGCAAACAGGTCCCGGGGACCTATAGAAGGCTTCCCCGTGACCCCCGTAACCGTGAGCACCGTGACAGGTTCCCGGGGAACTATAATGTGCCTCTCCGGCGGCTGGTTCAAAGTCAAGGCACTGAGTGGTATCAGCTGGTGCAGATACCAACAGATAGCCCAGGTCTGCCATCTAATGTGCCGACGTGATAGCCGCGGGGGTTTTGGTGGGTAAGAATTCCCCGGTTGACCCCCGTTTACGTCTTAACGATGAAACCGAAGGAAGCCCATATTGCTTCCATAAATTGGTTTTAAAGAAATGGTGTCCTGTTCCTATCCTTAATCCACCCAAATTGTGCACCGGTACACGTCTGCAGTTTCTAATAAAATTATAAATACAATAAACAAATCACAAGCTCAGAGATTCAACGTTGCAGGCTTAAACCTAAGCGTTGAGTACTTTGCCCATGGACAGACAGCTATACGTAGGCCTTTCACGCGTCACTTCTAAACAAAATTTGTTCATATTGCGTTACGAAAAGTCAGCTACAAACATTATTTATGAAGAAATTCTATAATCAAAGGCAGTAACTTTAAATTATTCACATCTTTTTTTTCTCAATTACACCCGTGCGAAGCCGGGGCGGGTCGCTAGTATTATATAAAAGAGTAGACAAAAACCCACTCATCACGAAATCTCAGAAACTACAAGTGCTAGGAGTCTCAAACTTTGCATGGGGGTTCCTTTTAAGACGTAGGTGCTCACTAAGAACCGATTTTGCGAAATTCAACCTCTAAGGGGGTCAAATAGGGGGGCAAAGTTTGTATGGGAGAACGCGATTCCTTGGTCCTATTGACTTGAAATTTTGCACAGACATTCGTTAAGAAAATTAATTGAATTAGTATTTCATATTTTTTATAATTTATCCCTTTACAGGGTAAAAAAGAAGTATTATTACTCAACCGATGGCGGTACAAATATATTACCACAATAAGATACGATAATTCGAAATATAAAATAAAAGTTCCTTGGCCAAGTGGTTACGGAAGCGTCCTCTAAGTGTGGACTGTCCGGGTTCGCTACCCGTGTGCGGATTTTTTTTTTGTATTTTTAAACTTTGTTTTGATTTTTTTATTTATATTAAGATTCGATGTTTTAAATATTTAACTCATATTAACTCCGGCACTTTTTATCTCTAATATATTTTTATATTTAATACTTTTTTTAAATTTAAAATCATGCATACGTACTTAGTAACTTCTCTCTAATGTTATGATTTAGTTATTAGTGGAAACTGAATTTATTTTTGTACTATTGGATCTTATATTTAGTAATAAGTGGTATCATTTGTTTGTTTCCCAAATATAACAAAATAAAATAATGAAAATATATTTTCAAAATGTCTGTTTGGGTAGGAATACAATATGCACCTATTGTACGTATGATATAAAAAAAGCCAAAACTTTATTGGAATTATTGTCTGTCAAGGGTTTTTTGTCAAGGGTTAGCTGGTGTTGTTCCCTATCGACGTCAAAGTATCTTTACATAGTGTGAAACAAAGTCGCTATCCGAGTCTGTCTATATCCGATAGCACCCCCTAAACCACGCAGCGGTTTTCACCATCGGTTAGATAATTTTTCGATGAAGGTTTTAAGTTTTATCTAATTAAAAAAACTTACATAGCTTACGTTGACTAAACCTAAAGAGATACATAGTTAACAATTATATTATTATTATTTATATTTAATATACCCGCCCCCCGGCGGCGGACTCAAAGGAAATGCACTGAGGGACAGCTCATGCAGATCCCACCGGAGAACCCCTTTCATGTACCGATGTGACAGCCACGGGAGTTTTAGTGGGTAAGAATCCCCCACAGGATTCCGGGGACATATTAAACGTGTCCCCCGCCACCCCTTTAACTGTGACAACGGTGAAAGATTCCTGGGGGGCTAAAATGCGCCCCTGGCAGCGGCTACAAAGGCCCTTGCCTTGCACTGAGGGGTACCCGGTTTTTAACCAGTGTGTGTTGCCAGTGATGACATATGGTGCTGAGAGGTGGTCTCTAACGGCTGGCCTTTTAGAAAAGTTCAGAGTCACACAACGAGCCATGGAGAGAGCTATGCTCGGAATTTCTTTGCGTGACAGAATCCGAAATGTGGAGATTCGCCGAAGAACTAAGGTTACCGACATAGCTCTCAGAATCAAGTTGAAGTGACAATGGGCAGGCCACATCGCTCGAAGAACCTATAACCATTGGGGAAGAAAGGTTCTCGAGTGGCGACTACGAACCGGAAGACGCAGCGTAGGCAGGCCTCCCACTAGGTGGACAGACGACATTGTGCGCGTCGCAGGTAACCGGTGGATGCAAATAGCCAATTGTCGTTTATTGTAGCGTTCTAAGGGGGAGGCCTATGTTCAGCAGTGGACGTCTTCCAGCTGATGATGTAATAAATTTAATTAGCTTACGTTGACTAAACCTAAAGAGGTACATACTTAACAATCAAGTACTAGAGAAGTTCATTCTATATATCATCATTCCATATAATATAAGGTAAATCTGGGATATAATATGCTTGCCCCCCAGCGGCGGACTGAGGGACACCTGGTTCAGATCCCACCCGAGAACCCAGGTTTCCCTCTCATGTGCCGATGTGACAGCCACGGGAGTTTTAGTGGGTAAGAATCCCAAATACCCAGATTGACTTCCCCACGGGATCCCGGGGACATATTGGATGATTCCCCCGCAACTCCCTTAACTGTGACAACGGTGACAGATTCCCGGGGGGCTAAAATGCGCACCCGGCAGCGACTTCATAGGCCCTTGCCTTGCACTGAGGGGTGCACGGTACAGCCCCCCTCTTTTGTGTGGACAGCTGTGGCGGACACATACCGCAGTCAATCGCCCGCAGGATCCTGGGGGGCCTATTGGAAGTTTCCCCCGCAATCCCCGTATCTTTGAGCACGATGATAGTTTCTCAGGTGGCTTTATTGTGCCCCCGTTGGCGGGGTCAAAGGCAAGCCACTGAGGTATCATGGTGCAGATCCCACCGGATAGCCCAAGAAGGGGTTCTTATGTGCTGATTGCACGGCCGTTGGGGGTTTAGTGTATAAGAATCCTACATAACCGGTTGACCACCAACAGGGTCCCGTAAATCCCATTAAAGGCTTCCCCCGTGACCACCGTGACAGGTTCCCAGGGAACTATAATGTGTCTCTCCGGCGGCGGGTTCAAAGTCAAGGCAGTGAGTGGTATCAGCTGGTGCAGATCCCGACAGATAGCCCAGGTCCGCCATCTAATGTGCTGACGTGATAGCCGCGGGGGTTTTGGTGGGTAAGGATTCCCCGGTTGACCACCGTTTACGTCTTAACGATGAAACCGAACAAGGAAGCCTGTATAGCTTCCATAAATTGATTTTAAAGAAATGGTGTTCTGTTCCTGTCCTTAATCCATCCAAATTGTGCACCGGTACACGTCTGCAGTTTCTAATAAAATTATAAATACAATTAACAAATCACAAGCTCAGAGATCCATCGTTGCAGGCTTAAACCTAAGCGTTGAGTACTTTGCTTATGGACAGACAGCTATACGTAGCCCATTCACGCGTCACTTCTAAAAAAAATTGTTTATATTGCGTTACGAAAAGTCAGCTACAAACATTATTTATGAAGAAATTCTATAATCAAAGGCAGTAACTTTAAATTATTCACTTCTTTTTTTTTCTCAATTACACCCGTGCGAAGCCGGGGCGGGTCGCTAGTTTTAAATAAAAGAAAAATTATGATGAACTAAATTACATCTAATGAAATTTACATTCAATTTATATAATGAAATTATGGTCTATTATATGATAAGAATATTAAACTATTTTTAAAGGTTATTAATTTTTGGGATCATAATGAAAAAGTATAACTTACTTTTTAAACATAAAATAATTTCTCTTTCAGAAAATTAATTAACTGACTATAGAATGGACAATATTAAATTATCTACGAAATAAAATTTTAGTTGAAGAAAAGGACAGACGCTAACCTATATAGGCGAAGTCTCCTCGAGGCGGTAGAGCTGGTAGCAGGTAGGTATTTGGAGTGGTGTCTCCACTTTTAAACCTATAACCTCTTGCTAAACATACACAAGATGGCTTTATATGGGTTCACTAAGCATAAATGCATTAAGTAGGGCTGCCTGGTCCTCATCCTACAAGTATCAGAGGCTTCTAGCAATCATCATCATCAGCAACCAAAAAACGTCCACTGCTAATCAAAGGCCTCCCCCTTAGAAGGGATAGGTTCTCATAATCCCCATGCTTAGCAGGCGTAATGAGAACGCAGTATAGTTGGTAGGTAACCCAACAGAAAGGCGCTGCTGCCCATCTTCCTGTTTTCCCTTAGTTGGCTCTTACGACACAAATCTTGCTATCCGGACACCCCACGGATACACACACAAAATTAAATGTATGCCCATAAACGCTTGAACCGTGCACGTATGTACGGCAAATCCTATTGAATTGAAAGAGCGAAATTTACGTATTCTCGCAAGAGAAACACTCAACAGATTCTGAATTCAAATTGGCGAGATTAATTGGATTCGGCGTGGATGGTATTAGCAGAATGCGAACGCTGGGAGCCGTGATTAACATCTAACGGGATTCCATCCAAATTGGGATCCCGGAATGTGGACCACGACCGGGAACATTTGTCTTGCCAACAAGAGCGGTGACGGGTTTTCGTATACAAGTATTATTATTATAATGTTATACGTGTAATAATGGGGCATATAAAGGTATGCTTGGGGCACATCACCGCAATTCGCAAAATAGCGAATAAAGCGACAGAAACGAACGACTGCGAAATTTCTCTCAATATGAACGTGATATTGAAATCAAACTACTTTCACGGATTGCGGTTTATTTTAGATTTTACTATCCCGACGTTTCGAATGCTTTGCAACACCCATAGTCACGGGAGGACTGAGATGTTGAACGTCCTTATGTCACAATTATGCCGGTGCACCCTCAGGTCTTCTTAGTTATTATTGATGGTCCGATCTACGCTGTAACAGCTTACAGTATCTTGAGGCTGTGCAGTGTTTTGCTTGGTATTAGATTTAATTATATTTATCACAGGATCCCAAGCCGGTGGTAACACCCAACCATCTTCTCTATTGATTAGGATGTTTTTTGATTTCAATAGCCTCACGAATCATCCTAGGTAGGAATCGGTGTTCTTTTGCGAGGATTTGAGGTTTATCAAATCTAATATAATGGTGGGTGGGATCCTGAACGTGTTTACATACTGCAGACTAATATTCAATGTGCTCTAATATTTAATGTGTGTATTCGCGTAAGTAAAAGGCAACATTATATGAACGTGATATGTCACAGTTTTGCGATCCAATCGCGTGCTCTAAGTGCAAGTCGCATAAACGCCATTGTCACAAGCATATAAGTCGTAGTAGTTACATTTACATACATATTATAAAGGGTTAAGAGTTGAAAACAACATGTTCAAGTTGGTATTCATAATTTTTCTTTACCTTAAAATAAATTAATATTTAAAGTAGTAGTTGAAATGGCAGCAATGCTACTCGTTTGCAAAGAGACGGAGTAACTACTGTGCGACGAATGAATATTTGCTGCTATAAACGTAACTGAAACTTGAGCTTTGGAAAACCCTATTCAAATAGTAAATTGAGTGCTGTGAGAGTTGGTCTACGAGGGAGAGGACAATGAATTCAAAATTAACATTATTTACTTCAAATAGGCTTAAAGCTACTTTTGAACGGTCATTTTGTTAAAAAGCTACCTCCAGTCCACAACGCGCCTTCAACTGCGAATATCCGACATGAAACTCGTCAGGCTTCTCATTTTTTCATATTCGGATGAAACAGTGTTTTTTCTTGTTACAAAATACATCAGCATCAGCGACTGTGTTTCCTGCCATTCCAAAGATAAAACGACTGAAAATATACGAGGATAATACAACAAACAAAAAGGCCGAAAATGACTTTATAATATCAAATATTTGAAAGCAATTTTGCATCTTAGAAGACTTCGTAATGATTCTTCTTTCTTCTTCCATTGATAGAGTCTTTACGAAAGTTTTTCCTAGCAAACAAATAATTTATTTAGGCCTCCCGACTAATGGACGCTCTGACAAAGACCGACAGAAGGTCGGATCGGTCAACATCGATGATCGTAAATCGATTTGGTGTTAACCGAGACGGCGAGAATTTATTGGAGGGATGGGATAAATACTGGAAAAACGGCGTTCCTGCGTGGTAGAATACCAGAGATGTAACTGAAGTTAAAGTGGCATTCGCTTGTTTTTTTTTTCTAATGGGCTATAGAGTATTTACTAAGGTTATCCTGTAACGTGAATATATATTTTTATTATAGCTGTGGCAGATTTAACTAAAGATCTTTATTTTTACGAGCCTGCCATGTCCCAAAGATGAGCAAAGGCTTGCTCCTTTTCCTCCCTCTCGACCCTGAGCAATACATGGCCACGCCGGATCCGCAAAGTCGTCTATGTTGTTCTGCCAACGTCGCCTTGGTCTACCTCGTCTTCGTTGACCGTTGCGGCGTATCCAGAACGTGGCATTTCTAGCCCACCTCTGCGGATTCCTGGCCTGCCCAATCAATTCAACTATGCCGACTTTTCGTAATCCGGGTAAAGAGCCTACGACGGGAATTTATTGTCAATTGCTGTGTCGTTCATGCTAGTGATGTCCATAGGTGCAATCAAGCCTCCGCCCTTAAGGGCGGAGGCTTGATTGCACCGGCTTCCTACATAACCGGGCCTCCTTAAGGAGGCCTGGTTATGTAGGAACCCACAGTTTATCCAATACGTGGCCCTTATCGCTGCTGAGAAAAGACTTTGGGTACTTCGTTCGGACCTCGTCAGCCTTGAGATAGAACTCCTTCGATACAGGGTTTAGATAACAAGAAATGTCTTGTCACACACGATATAAAAGATACGGTCCATTGACCGTAGGTTTAGCGCTCTTTTATATCGTACCTACCATCATGCTATATATCCCACAGGCCAGACAGATTTGTATTGCATATTTATGTCCCGACGATATGGTAGAAAGTCACGCAAAGGGGGTGACACTGGGGTCGTTTACAACACTTTACTGCGATTGGAACAGCGCAATGAAAATATCGTGAGCAAACCATATTTTTAGGAACATACATATATTATAACGTCCTCCGTAGTCTTCGTGTAGGGGGATCCAGCTTGTTTTGAAAACGGTGCAAACCAGAGGTCGGTGCTTCAAAATCTGCTAGGAGCAAGAACTTTGTGTATATGTTCCTTATTGGTTAAGCTTAGGACAAAACAAGTTGATCACTTGAATGTCCGGAAAGCAAGATAATTCAAGCATCGCACTGGCATATGAGAAGAGAGAGTGCACTTGTGTACGCATGGACTTATGCACTATACCATCTTTCACGTAGATGGGTGATCTTGTGAAAGATCGGCTATCTATTGTGAACGTATCGTACGTACAACAGCTCGCCTTATATCATCGGTTATACTAACCAAAGCTGTAATAGTACCGTGACAGTGTGAGCAGGGCGGAAACCAGATTGAAAGGGAACAGATTAAGTCGACACTTCTTGTTAAGGAAACTACTCAATCGGTCATTAACAAGGCGCTCAACTTTCGACAGGATAAGTAAATGATATGATTGATATCCGCAGTGTCAGATATGATTAAGCAGCAATGTTTAGAAATTGCTGTGTTCCAGTTTGAAGGGCACCTTAGTTATTTAAATTACTGGACTTAACCAATGTCCTGTAGTTGGCCTGGAGAGGAATACCAACTCCATTTGGTGGGCTGAAACCATATTCGCCACGATCTTTTAAGCTTTCAAGAGAGTCGATTATACATTCCATACATGGTGTATATAGTATTGACGTGCATACACATAAGCCATATTACATGAACACAACAATTCAATTCGTCTATAACGGGAACGCATTTGAAAGGCCCGTCTCCGTCCAACCGATCAATCATATTCAAATAGCTGTGAATTTTATTCAATGGACGAATTTGGAAGATTTATGCCGTGTCGCCCTCATTGTCGATCTAGGCTCAATATCTCAGAATATCACCACGCCGAGAGTGGAGTGAAACGTGAGACGAATATTGTTTTACTAGACCTAGCAATACAGTGCTAAAATAGTTGATCATTTATTTGCTACTGTTCTGACTGACAATGTCACTAGTTGCTTAAATATGTATAATTACGGATAGACATAATCATTTCCTTTACCCTCATAGTCAAAGAAGGCCAGTACTATCGGGAAGTGATTAGGCGCAGCATCGGCTTATTGAGATCATCAGCAGTCTTCGGATTTCCACTACTGAACAAAGGAAAATTCCATCTCCTCCCATTTGGTGTCAGCAAGAGGCGAAACACAGAGGCTAAGGGAAAACAAGAAGAGTGATGATGACGATGAACGTTATTAGGTATACGGTTTCAGTAACTGTTTACGAGGCTGATAATCGTGTGTGTAGTTTAGTGGACAAAAATTATATTACGTTAAAGACGTTACGACCCACGTCTAGATTTCACTAAACTTGTACTAAGTAAGGTCAATAATCCAGAAGCTATTTGAACGGTGCTGGCTAGCAACAGATAATGGGTATCAGTGAAGTTGAAATACGATATTAAGAGTAAACACTACTAAGTACTCAGTAATAGCTGATACAGTGTGATATCACTGTACAAACAACGATCAAATTTATATCGAGTTAAAGCTTAAATTTTTCCATATTTACTAAGTGCAGCGTCAAATATTGTGCCCAAGCAGCAGTGTGTAAAGATCACTGTGTTCCGGTGTGAAGGGCTCTGTAGCTGGTGAAATTAAGGGACACTTAAGACTTGATAACTAATGTCTCGGGTGACGAGTGGCAGTGCAATGCAGCTGTATATAGGCGGTCGTGTCGCTTACCATCAGGCAAACGTCTAGCTTGTCTCGCGTCACTAGGTTGAATATAAAAAAGTTGCATGAAAATGGTTTTGAAAATGTTCAAATTAACATCATTAAAAAGTCTTACCACAGGTTGAGTTTACTTTGGGCACGGTTAAAAAGTTTTAAAATTTACAACCGAATCTAAGTACCCTTCTAAAAACCTTTGAACTATAACTGAACTAAAAAGTTTAAGAATATCTCAGCTCGTATTAAAACTTGGCAAATAGGCAGCTAGAACTTATGAACTAAAGAAGTAATATGTAGGTAGAACGAAGACTTAGTTACGCGTGGTGAAAATCGTAAGCATGATACCCTACTGATTTAGATAGTTTTGGGAGATGGGTAAAGCGGCCTCATAGAAGACAAATATCCCAACTACGTGTGCACTACAGAAATATAAATAATTTTAGGTACAAATTGTTTGTTTTTAATATACGCGAATACTACACAAACATTGAAACAAAACTGTAGGCAGTTTTGTACAAAATTAACAATCATGAAGAAAATTAACTCCAACACATGGTAGCGTTGTTCATACACCATACATTTTTAAGAATAGAGCTTAAACATTGTAATAACTATAAAACTTACATGACTGACATTAAACTACTTTATTACTGAATTGATTATTAATTACAGAAATAAGACCTACTATTTTGCACGAATTTTTGCAATTTTTAAGGACTTTATAATTATTGAAATCAAACTACTTTTACGGATTATATCGCGGTTTATTTAGATTTTACGATCCCGACGTTTCGAATGCTTTGCAGCACCCATGGTCACGGGAGGACTGAGATGTTGAACGTCCTTATGTCACAATTATGCCGGTGTACCCTCAGATCTTCTTAGTTATTATTGTTGGTCCGATCTACGCAGTAAGAGCTTACAGTATCTTGACTTTATAATTAGCTTACGAGTTACGTACAGACAGATACGAATTCTGAAGTGATCCGTAAAAATTATTATTTAATTTTTTTTATTTCTGTGATTTGGCCTAATTTATTTGGCTGGCCATCGTCTTATATGGAAGTATTGAATTGCTATATATAAGTACATACATATATGTATATCGATAGCAATAAAACAAGAAACCCACTGAACGATAAGCGTATCGTACAAATATATTTTTTGTCCAAACATAAGCCAATCCCTACATTGGTGGTCACGGACACACAATAAACATTGACCATTGAAATGATATTGGGCTTACACGTGTACGTCTTAAGTACACCATTCATGGTCCGGAGCGGCACCCGGCATGCAGTCCCGTGAATGGTCCAACTTAAGCCGGCTTGCTGATAACGTCGGGGTCACTAGTGTGGCCATGCTGGTGGCCTGGTGGCCATGCTGCTAAAGAATCCTCCGTTGAGGGCCGAAGCCCATAACGGATGATGTTGGGATGTTGTATATAAACTACAATACGTAAAACCTTCACTAGCGCAATTCAGGACAATACGATGTAACTTCATCGTCATTGCAGTCGCGTTATACAGAGTGGAATTTTGTGACCCGGAGAAAAAGTACTCTTAATACTGAAGGTAACAAATTTTACTCAAAGGAAACATTCCTTTAATTTTAAAAAGAACCAAATCTGCATTGTAATATTTTCGAAAACCGTCCACCGTCCAGGTACAGTTCTGGTCATTAGAATTTTCGAAAACCGTAGATACTACAGATATTGCCAAACAGCAGTGTGTAAACATTGCCGTGTTCCGGTGTAAAGGGCACTGTAGCTGGTAAAATAATCGAACCCAAGAGACTTAAGAATAATTAATGGCAGGTGCTTCGCTTACCATCAGGCGAACGTCTCGCTTACCTCGTCACTAGTGTAAATACAAAAGGGCCAATATTTTTAAACTTATTACTAAGTCGAGATACTTGCCCAAACATTTCTGTATCAACGGTTTTCTATCGGGAAGTGCTTATATTTTCTTGCTCGGGTATACTTAATTGAATTTGTGACGGGCACCAAATCAATTTACCGTTTCCCAGGGACCACAAGGTCGAACCTCGGAGCTGTCCTTGGTGACCAAATGTGGATATATTTACGGGGCATATGTGTCTTCATTACATTACTAGACTACATAGTTTATTTTGTTGTTTAGTTGATTTTTTATCCAATGAGAGTATTTATTCGATTTTTTTAATGTAGGTAGAGCGCTTTGTGGAGGGACTGTTTAAAAATATAACTGGGGGTGTAAGTATCATCACAGCGAAGAGTATAGGGCACTGTAGTTGGTGATATTATTGGGCTCAAGAGAGATTATAGAGTGATAGCTAGGGGCAGAATATTTTTTATGAGACTAACCCCACCACTCATTCCCACCACTGTGACTCCTGTCAGCCAGAATCTATAGTTGTCACCAGTGAAGACACTGAGATTTGACCTTTGGCGAGTCCCGGGAAAACGTTAAATTGTCTTGTCTATAGGAGTTAGAAAACTATAAATTCCACTTCCCTCTTTAGCAAAGCAGGAGACAAGTTAAATCACTCAGGTCGATTTAACCTCAAAACGAAAGATTCTTACAAGTGCACCAACAAGAGTTAGTTCACCTGTAAGGCACCACAGAAGTTACTAGATTTAAAAGGACCTATATATTTAGATTTCTACTATTACAAGCGCAGATTAGCCAGCCTCTCTACAAGATGCATTCCGAAGAATATGCGTAAGAATTACACGACTCGACTCCACTATCCCCATTTCTCATGCGACGAAGAAACGCACGGTAAGTATACACCCTTACGTGGTGATCATTCTTCGGTCTGGGCTAAGCTAAGGACTGGAACAGCTAGCCTGCGTCGGTTTTTCCGTTCCAATTATTACGTAGGTGTTTTCAAGACTAGGGGGAATAGGCCATTAATAAGTTTACCATCCCCGATTGCGTCGCGGCTTTCCATCAGGTGAGACATTCGCCAAACATTAGCATATGTTAATTAAAAAAATGTCGCACTTTTTGCATTTCCTCCCCATTCGTTTACTTTGTGACCCGATCTCGCCTTCCCGTCTTAGACGGAATATTCCCGTTAAAGGGCCTCGGTTCTACGTATAATGGTAATGCTAATGAAACGAACTCACAGCCGGATTAATTAGAGACACGCGAGCACCCGCGTGGAGTCAAGGACCCTGCATTAGTTGGAGATAATGAACACTAATTGCTCGGCCAGTGTTCAGATAACTCTGCGTTCGGTCCAATTTCTGTTGCTTTAGTTAGATACATATATGTCATACAATACATGCATTTACATATGTTGTTGTTGCTTTGGCGATATTCTGTTGGCGACAGAATATGGAAATTAATGTAAATTTTGAGAGCTGACCGTGCGCAATGAGGCCCTGTAGTGACCTAACGATACTGTAAGCTCTTTTGCTTAGATAAAATTAAATATTAATAATTAAGATCTTTAAGTATTTCCGAATACTATATGTATTTACAGAAACCATACACATACGTGTGTATGTTTTTTTTTTGGTTGGAAATCTCCATTGGGGCGAAGGCCGGGTTATGTGGGGACCTTTCCCGTGGCCTTTAATGACTCTGTGGAGACTCTGGGCATTTCGTTCGGACTGTGTGCTGTCGTGCATTACAACATTGAATTCTTTATCTAGACCTGAAGTTGCCAGACTTTTTTCTCAGGACCCCCTGCAGCTAAGTTTCTACCATATTCCCAAAACTCGACAGAAAAATGTGAAGATTAGATCTAACTATGGAAATTTGCGTTGCGCCAACGTAGACCCCCGTCGAGTCTCCCGTGGGCCACTGGGGGTCATCTGGACCACTTTGGGAACTAAGGATATAGACGTAAATATATCAAAGCTTCAGCTTAGCTACAGATGAAGCATGTAAGAACAAAATCCACCAGCACTTATCATTCTCTGCCCACCCGACAAGGGACTTCTCGTATGATAAAGTGGTAGCAATATGGTTTATGATCGTACTACTCGTGATAATAAATCAATTTATGTTGTGTAAATACTAATTAAAAGCTTATTAGTTCCGGTGCACGCGTGCTCATTTGGGATTAAAATTGTGTTGCAATAACTGATAAATATGTCCAGGGAATTTAATTTATGATGAGAAATAACATTTACGAGCATATTTCAAGGGGTAGTAAGTAGGTACGTAGAGTATACGCTTTGCGTTGCTGCCCTAGACTTCTAGTACAGCATACAGGTCCTGTGCCGATGTCGCGGGCGTTTTAGTGGGTAAGAATCCCACATATCCTGCGGGCCTATATGGGGTTCCCCCGCGAGAACACAAAATGCCTTTGTCGTTACGAGCAACGCGAGTGTGCCGACGGGAGTGTACCGTGCTTCTGCTCCCCCAGAACGTGTTTTAGCGAGCGTTCCGGCGCTTGCAACGTAACGTATACCGAAACATCAAATCGGTAGAGACGAGCAGTCACCCGCGACCATATTGAATCTAATGCCCTGTTCCTGCGTTATACACACCAGCACTTATCGAAGGAATCAAATTACACGGAATTGTTGGGTACATAAAAAATGGTCCTTCGAGCCTGATAGGAACTAGCGACCTATGGATGAAGACACCTACCTAGAGTACCTAGATGGAATTGTTCGAAATAGAGAGCAAGGGCCTACAACATCAAAAGTTTCCTCAAATACTTACTACTATCTTGCAATTCACAGTATGTTACTGCTTACATAAACACTGTACAAAATGTTCTGGTAAATGGACATGAGATAGTTTCCCATAGCAGGACTTAACACCATGACTAAATGTGTTTATATTTACGAAATAAAATAACATAACAACGTGGCAAACTGCAGTTTGTTCGTGAGGGGCCATAAAAAATGCATTTCTCTAAACGTGTGGGGTGGGTTTGATGGGAACACTAGGGAGGGCATTTCAATAGACAAATTCTTGGGGATGACTTATAGTTTGAGGCTACTGTCACACCGTTATGTAACTAGACAAACTACGCAATATGTTCAGAAAACTCAAGGCGAGTTCTTCACAAACAATACAATTACATCGATTGCCTCAATTAATTCTTCATGAGAATGACATTTCAAATGACAGATGCATCTAAGATTGTAGATCATGATCAGTTATTAATTCGCGTCAAAAAAAAACAACACTGTTTTTATAGTTCAAGTCTACATAGTCAATTGAAAGACAGTCAAGTCAAGTAGTCAAGTTTTGAAGTTTATAAAATTTACCTTCTTCGTGTGGACTTTACCTTCTTCGAGTACATATTGCAAATTAATAAAGCATTATTGATTACTTCAATGTACTTCAAATAGTCCGTTTGAATGAACAATCGTTTCAATAGTCCATCTGTTGTGTAGTACAATGTACGTATTCAATTTGTAAATGTAATATTTCTTGTTTAGTCAAGAAATTTACTATGTGTATGTTGTTTACGATGAAATTTAAATGAAGGATGAATGATACTTTGACCTCTGAGACGACACTTATCTAAAAACACGGCCATTATCTTTAAAATGTGTTTAATACATTGTTACAAATTAATTTATTCAAACGAAATGTATATTTATCATTTTGAAGAGATAAAGTTAGTGAAATGTTGATTTATGTATACCTAAACGAAGATTTTCAGCTGGTTATTTATTTAAACGTAGTAAAGTTAGAAATATTTGTGTTAGTACATTTTGGAAGTTATTATCACCGCTAACTATATTAAGAAATTAGTAAATATATTACAAGAAGTATTACTTTATCCTCATGATCAATATGGTTACAGCAACCAAATTTTCCAGCCTCGCAGCCAACTCAGACGCATAGACCATCTTTCTATTTCAATTTTTAAGCAATTTGGTGATCATCATGCACAGTACATGCTTTTTATTATTAAGGAACAATCATAAAAAGCTAGTTGGTCTCAGCAGTACAAAACCAGGACATATTTGTTCCTTACTGGTTAGGACAATGCAGAGCGATCAACTGATTTTCTGGAAAGTAAGATGGTCCTTGCCTCTAATTGGCCGTCAGTTTACCGTCCCATCAAATTGTGAGATGGAAGAGAGAGTCCACTCGTATCTGCGCACTCTATCTTCTGTGCAGATTACTTATCTTTTGGAAGATTGGCTGCTGTGGCCGTATTGGCCAGGAGAACATATTTATTTTGAATAATTGATTATTATCATGGCGGTGTAATTGCGGCCCCTGTAAAGGCTGACGGGTAATGTACCGAGGGCCAAAACGAGGGGATGAAAGGCTAAAATAAAGGGGATTATACGGGAATTACGTTGCCACGGGCGACGGGCTACCCTCCGAAAGAAATAACGACACACTTCTTGCATAAAAATAGAACTTAGATTCGACAAGGAAGCTTGAACACTCGATATTGGATGAGGATGCAAAAGAACTTGTGTGAAAGAGGGTTGTATGCATGCAGATTTCATGTTTATCACAATAGCAATAAAGTACATTACGGTTTGAATATCCGGTTTATGCTATGGGTTAAGCAATTGCCAGTTTATAACTTTCAAATAAAATACCGCTTTTATATTCGTTCATTTTCTTGCACTAGCTACATACAGACATAGACGAACATAAATCTCTTCTCCCTTTTTTGGTTTGAATTATTACCACTGAAATGACAGTTCTCTACAATTTTAGGAATCGTTGCCCTGACAGCAATAGGTATGGTATATGTTATGAAGAGATTGGTTCTCGGTCGCCCTCCAAAGAGAGCTGACAACTCTACTCTGTTAAAAACACAACATAATATGAATCTAGTGGTATTGGCTGTGTTTTCTGTAATTACTTCGGGCTGCTCGACTTGGTTCCATCATCAGCTCGAAAGATGTCCACTGCTGAACAGAGGCCTCTGTCTTAGAAGGGAAGGGGGGGGGGGTTGTTGTTTAGTGTCATAATGCTAATGCTGCTAATTTTCCTCTCTTACAATATTACATTAAGCTAGCTAAACCTATATAGTGACAACTATTAGGGAGAAGATTCAGGCCTCATCATCATCAGCCGGAAGCTAAACAAAGGCCTCCCCTTGGAACGTTACAATGAACGACAATTTGCATCCACCGGTTGCCCGGTCGGTGGTTGGTAACATTAGTAATGTTGTCAGTCCCCATATTGGGAGGCCTGCCTAACTACCGCTGTAAGCAGAGAGCAGTGCGATACAAAGAAAGCTACTATCAAGTAAGTATTATCCTTTTCATGGAAGATTTTATGTCATACCCGCCGACGTTGGTGTCTTCTCAGCTATGTTATATTTAATTTGATTGCGAAATATCAATCTTCGTCTCCCTGCATACATTCACAATTGCGGTATTTTATTATAAATTATATGATGACAGACGACGATGATGGATTTTACGTCACTTAGTGCGAAATTGGTATTGCCTTTTTGTCGAGGTCGTGGTTTTTTTTTAGAAAGGAAATCTTCAGCGGAGGAAGTGGTTAGGTTGTATGGGATTCTTTATCACTAAAACCTACCCGATGGCTTCCGTCGGCAGGTTAAGGGCATGCTAGAGCATCTGTATGGTAAGATTCGTGCAGCTGCGTTTCGCCTAGAATATTTTAGTTAATTTCCTTTCAACGAAATTCACGAACCGCTGCTTTGGCGTATGCTCCCTTATTTTTCTCTTCGTATCTCTCTTGACGTTTATCACGTCATAACTCATCTAACATACGTCTGGAAGCTCCACACTACCCCCCAAACCAAAGCAAAAGCCTCCTGAAAGTCAGAGGCACCTCAATCGACGGCAATAACCGTGGACCACATAATTGGCCCAAATTTTTACGAGCGCTCGTATATCCCGCCACCTAATTAAGTTTTCCTGATGTCGCCACCCCTCTGTCATCATCATCACACGTGAATACTTTGAAAACACAAAATATAAAGACATATTTGTCTTATTTTTGACCGACTGCCCAAGAAGGAAGGCAGCAACACTGCTGAAAGCGGAATTAGAATTTATGGCGGTTCACATAATGTTATCTTTTGTTTACGCGAATTCTACACAATAATAAGAATTGAGGGTACACTGGTAAATTATGACAGTATAAATTGAACGTAAAGACGTTCAACATCTCAGTCCGCCCGTGCATTGTTCAGTGCGCCCGTGACCATGGGTGCATTCGAAACTTCGCGGCTAAGTAAAATCTAGAATAAACAGTATGAGTTGGTTGGATCTTTCTTCTAGACAGTGCCTTCAAAATTACTCTTAACGGCACAACCTTGCAAGAGGCCAAGTTTAAACATGTTAATAAATATTAAATGCGTCAATGGCCATGATTGATGATTCTAGCCTTGGCTTGATTTCAAACAATTGATTGTATTCTATGGCTGCAGATGACCAGATTGATAAGCGAAGAACATTGGAACACAAAGACAAACAAATATCGTTTATAACTAGAATGTGAATCATTATGTAAATTACACTAATACTAAACAGGGCTGACATGTGTCTTTGACTAGACAGCAGTTTTTATCGTTTCTAATGCAAAGGAAATAACGTGTGTTAGCCTGGTAGGTCAATTATGCAATTAACCAAACCTGGATAATAGACATCATCGTATTGTGTAAATATTGCTGTGTTACGATGTCAAGGACACTGTACCTAAAGAAATTGGGCTTAAGATACTTAATAATATGGCACATAAGGGTCGCATATGAAGTAATAAGTATATTAAGCGTCTTTCTATTGGATTACCTATACTGCGATCCCCAAGACACCTGCCAAGCTTGGGGATTATGGCAGAAGGGAGGGGCCCTTCTAAGGAGGAGGCCCTTTGCTCAGCAGTGGACGCTTTTCGGCGGGTGCTGCTGCTGGTGATGATATGAAGCTTTTAATCAAATCAAATCAATTACTCCGATTAAGTAATCTTACTCATGAACAAAATACATCAATTTAAATTTCAAATTATTCGAAATTGATTCATTAGATTATATTTGATTACTCTTCGCGTATTTATTCATAAATATACATACATACATACATAAAATCACGCCTTTTTCCGTAGGGGTAGGCAGAGCCCAAGGGCCGCTTTTCGCCTCCGTGAGAAACGAGACGTGATGGGTGGCGAACCACATCGCCGCCATTTTGGTTAAGTAATATATTTACTTTAATTTAATAAATTAATTTACACATACATATAGAAGACAGATAAATAAATCTTTGGACAATACAACTTACTAAAAGCTATTGGGTAATATTAAATAACATACAAGTAATAAAGAAACTCTACGACACTCAGAAGCTATAAATTATGTCTTTATCCATATTATACAATATTACAATAGCTAGAAAGATTACGCCTCGAGATAGGATTATTTTTCTCGGCGCCATCGTACGTTGCTCCTGTTAAATCTAACTATACATTAATCTAAGTTATTTACTAATCAACATGGTAATATATTCAACAACAACTCGTGAATGAGTATCACTTGGATTCTCGCTGATGTTTATACTAGGATATAATCTCACAGCCGCCGGCTATTTCAAAACGTGATGAATTATTTTATAGCTCAAGAAATTAAGTAGATACTTATACTATTCTGAATTAAAAAGATACTAAAATATGTGGTTCTTCGCTGATATTTCACGCCTGCAGCGATTGCACGATTGCTCACTATTTTTTCCAGCTATAATGCCCTTCTTTGTGTAGTGGGCAGCAGCAGTGTTGCTGCTTTGCTATAGAATAGCTTACAATGAGGAGCCACCTTTATGAAGCTCGCACAAATGGCGTACTACCTAGCAAAAAATGTGACACTTAACTATTAATTATGTACTAGGAAGTTAGTTATTCACCTCCGCCAAGCCGTTTGGGGAAAAGGGCTTAATGGTATGTTACAAGACTGGTGGTGGCTGCGTACTGGGAAACGTGATGGAAGAGAACAGGGAGAACATTTAGTATTGTTATCCCACTTCTGTGATTTATCCCACTTCTGTGCTTTATCCCACTTCTGTGCGTGATCCCACTTCTGTACTCTTTTTAGATTTTAATTAAAATTTAAATTACGCTAATATTGAAGTTACTCGATATACCATCTTGAATGGACTTCGAAACCTACGAAGTAATTCCCTACACCTAGTTCTACCAAGATTAAGGTGATGCCGGTCGAAGCTCCTCAATTACTTCAAACGGCAACTTTGCTCGTTATCCTAGTTTTCGGGGGGTGCATTTTTAATGCTGCCTTCTATTTTGCACTCTATCCTTCACGTATTAAAGATTATATTCCTAATTCATCTCGTGCTGTAACATCTGGTGCCTTATTAGGTTCCTGGAGAAACTTTATTTCTTACGTGCTGATAAATAGTTAGGCTTGCAATCAGGATGTTAGTTAACGCGTAATGTGAAGAGCATGGTTATTTTTAGCGACTTTTAAATAATTAATTACAAACAGTTTATTTATATTAGTAAAATTGGATCTTCATTAAACGAGCCATGCGGTAACAGCTCAGTGGGCGAGCGCTTGTCTTGGAAACAAGGTGCGCAGGTTCTAACCCCGGTTCGCACCTCTGATTTTTCAATGAATCATGTGCAAATCGTCTTTGTGCGATTGTTACTAGCTTTCGCTGAAGAAAACCATTATGAGGAAACCTGCATGTCTGAGAAAGCCTAACTAGCACTCGAATGACGTAAGTCCGCCAACCCGCACTTGGCCAGCGTGCTGGACTATGGCCTAAGCCCCATCATCTTGAGAGGAGGCCCGTGCCCAGCAGTGGGGCATAAGCAAGGGCTGGTAATATTATTAAACGAGCTTTATTCTTCTACTTTATGTATTAAAATGGCATCATCATAAGCAGCCGAAATACGACCACAGCTGAACAAACGGCCACCCCCTCAGGGAGGGGTTGCCATAATCCCCACGCTTGGCAGGCGTCTTGGGGATCGCAGTATAGGTGGAATATAAATACAAAAGAAAGACGCTGCTGCCCGTCTTCTTGTTCTCGCTTAGTCGCCTCTTACGACACCAACGAGAGATGGGGGGTGTGCAAATCTAACCCGGCACCTCACGGGGAAATATGGCATACCACGGGGTTATTGATCACATCAATATGGAAAGGTTGATAATTTACCAAAATCTTAAAAGCTGATTGGAGCAAGGGTAAGGTACATTAGACAGATGTCCTTCGGAGTCGCTGGACGCTCGGGGTGTGGGCCCTTTGAGCGTCCATTGAGTACGGCGGCGACTCCGAGGAGGACGGCGGCGGGGTTGCGACCCCCGTCCCCGTGAGCACCGTGACAGGTTCCCGGGGGGCTACAATGCGCCCCCCGGCGTTGGGCTCAAAGGCAAGGCACTGAGGGGCCCCTGGTGCAGAACCCACCGGAGAGCCCTGGGGTCCCCCCTCTCATGTGCCGATGCGACAGCCGCGGGGGTTTTAGTGGGTAAGAATCCCACATACCCCGGTCGAGCCCCACAGCTCCCGGGGATCTTTGGAAGATTTCCCCCGCGTCAAAAAAAAAAAAAAAAAGGTACATTAGACAGAAGATTCTCTTAAGTGTATTGTTTTCAGTACTAACACGAACAAAGTGACACTTGCCACAAATCGCGTGAGATATCAACAGATACATACCGATGCATTAAACTATATTGATTCTGTGACCTCTAGAGACGTCCTCTGAGTTCAATACCAGACAATTGTTGCTATGTTAAATCATCATCACGCTACACAGTTGACAGTAAATTGTTACGACCTTGCAACCGGTTATATGAAAATCGAGTCGTTTGTGTTTTCATGGGCATCTAGAACTTTCTCAGTAGTTTAGTGATCGCAAAGATTTGGCTTTGGTGGTGGATAGTTTTCCGTCAGGAAATTCCGAGTAACCTGGAGAATTACCATGAACTCTTATAGCAGGCAGTTTAACACGAAAAGTGACCAGTGTACTTACCATGAGCACACTAATTAGCAGCCCACCCAGCTATTACGTCACCCAAACAGGTGAGTGGTCACGTGACAATATCATTGTCACGCTAATTATTGCGCTCATGGTACAAATTTGTAAGATACTTTCGTGTTAAGCTGACCTGCTTTAAGAGTTCATGGTAAGGCCTCAGGACTGGACAAAAGAACTGTGCCCGAATCGTGGATCGACCTGGATGGAGTAGTTGTGTGTCAGTGATCTATGAAAAGTCACTTCCTAACGTCTGAAGCCAGCGGTAGCATTTTTTGAAATGCGTGTTGCAAATAAGCTATTGTATTTCATTTTTGGTGACTATTTATTTGACCTATAGAAGTTATGGAAGGGGTACACCAAGGTTCTGTTCTTAGTCCATATCTCTTCTGCTTGATCATAGATGCCCTTACTGAACAAGCACAAACCCGGGCACCATGGTGTTTCATTTATGCAGATGACGTAGCAATCTGCACAACATCCCGCGAAGCACTTATTGAATCTCTCGGAGAATGGAAGCGTCAGCTACACATTGGTGGCTTAGTGCTCAGTGTTGCGAAGACCCAGTATATGGTATGTAACAGACCAGATTCACAGGAAGACCCTCTCATCATTGAAGGACAACAAGTTACTAGATGTGAAGAGTATAAATATCTAGGTACCATGTTACATACCTCGGGTGATTCAGCATCAAACATACAGCACCGAATTGCAGCAGCCTGGTTAAAGTGGCGGGAAGTAACTGGCGTAACCTGTGACCGTAGGATGCCCGTTAAACTTAAGGGTCTCATATATAAAAGCATAATTAGGCCAGTGCTTATATACGGAAGTGAAACATGGGCTATGACGCAACGCCACGTTCATACCATTCACGTGGCCGAGATGAAGATGCTTCGGTGGATGTGCGGAGTAACGAGATTTGATAAAATACGCAATGAATACATTCGTGGTAGTCTCGGAGTACGCGATATCGCTGATAAGCTTCAGGAAAGTAGGCTGAGATGGTTTGGACACGTGAAGAGGAGTCCTCCCAGTTACATCGGAAATGTCGCAATCGATCTTAACCTCCCTGGTTCCAAAAGAATAGGAAGACCAAAGCTAAGATGGACTGATTGTATTGCAAAAGATCTGCAGTTCTGCAATGTTTCGGAAAATGACACGTCGGATAGAGCAAAGTGGAAAGCAAAGACGGGAAAAGCAGACCCCACCATCAGATGGGATTAATAAGTGCTAAGGAGAGAGAGAGAGGTGACTATTAATTGGGCACGGTAACCACTGGAACCTCGACCTAGCTGGAGCCATTGTGCCTGCCCTAACAATTACTCTGTTGCTAACTTATCGAAGAGTTCCTAATAATAATAAGCCCGCAGAGCAGCTTGTGGCGAGCTATTGGTGCGTAACGCCACCACGGACCCGAGTGCTCCAGAGAGTCGGTCAGGCCCTCCACCTCGGCGTGTCTTCGTCAGCCGAGTGGAAACCGAAGGGGGACTCTCAACTTTGGCTTGCCTTAATTGGCGGTCCAGAGAGGAGTTGTTACAGCTATATGCTCCAGGGGTGGAAGTGTTAAAGGGCATAACGCCGCTAGTAACTTCAGAGAAAACGCAGCACACCTCTCGACACCCCTGAGCCACTCACACCGGTGTTGCTCTCTGTCGTCATCGGACGATTATTTGGGGAGCCCATCTAGTGGGTGGCAAGTCACCACTTGCCACAAAATTATTACCTATAAATGTAATTATGGCAAGTGAACCCGGCCTTCTGCAATAACCCAGCTGCCAATCCACCGAATGTTCAACCACATTGACAAGTAATCTTTCCTTATACTTACAATAGTTCCCAAGCCTGTCGAGGTCAACTGTTATTTTTTCATCAATTAAGCAGTTGATCTCGGCAGGTACCCACCACACCATTTAATTCAAAAAAGGGCCTCTACGTGTTGGATTCGTCCCCACGCAAGCCTCATAAAAGGCCGGGTAAATCCCGTGAAACAAAAGGCATGAAAATAATAATAATATCTTGGTGAAAATAATAATAATATCTTGGGACAATCCACACACGACCATCCGATCCCAAACTAGGCAGAGCCTTTACTATGGAAACCAGCCAACTGATACTAATATTTATATACTTTTTTTTAGTAAATACATTCTTAAATAGATAACTAATAAGATAAATAACAAGATATGCTAATAAGCTAAAGTGCTTTATAATTCATAACGTTTATGGATAAAAAAAAATATTTTGAATCAGCCAATTTTTTTGGTTCGCCAAGGTTCGCTTGATTCACACACACGTGCTCATAGACCACTTCCCGGCACTTCCGGTCTACATCCAATACACTTATACGAGTATTATTAACTCTTGAGCGCTCAATTTGGGGTAATTTCACCAGCCCGTTGATTTTACCAGCCACTAACTACCTTTTACATCGGAACACAGCAAAGCTTACATAATCTGACACTGCGGTGGTATCTCCCTTGAACAAGGGACCAGCAATCTATTAAAAATATAGCTTTAGATCCCCAAAAACGGCAGGCGAAACCGCATTAGGTAAGCTAATGTATTTCCAAATACTTCAGCATAATGACGTTACGAAGGAGACACTAGGAGACTGTCCTTGAAGTGTTAGACAGAATGGCAGACGTATCCAGTGTTATTTATGTCTAGACGAGGCCATGGAACTGAAATTGGAGCGACAACACTGAGTAGAACTCGTTAGTTGAGATTTAAGCCTATTAAACAAGGACCCTTTGTAACATCGTCTTACATTTTAAATGTATTTGCAAAGGGCTAGCAAAATTTCAGAACAAGTATAAATTATGAAAGAGTAAAAAGTCTGACTGAACAGTAGAATAATTTAAGATCGTCTTATAAAAACTTTTGATTAATGTTCTTAAAAATCTCTGACAATGCACTTGGACAATCGGTTCACGGCCATCTGATCCCAAAGTAAGCAAATGCAACCAATATACTGAAGGTACGTTTTCTTCGCCCCATCCTATACAGGCCGGAGTCCCTCAGGGCTCCGTGCTCTCTCCCCTCTTGTCCAGCCTGTTCACGAACGACATTCCTCGTTCGAACAGAGTCCAACTCGCCCTTTACGCGGATGACACCGCTCTCTATTATTCCCATAGAAACATGTCCTATTTGACGTGTGCTCTTCAAGCCGCAGTCGACGCCCTGGGTCAATGGTTCCGTACGTGGCGCATAGAGGTGAACCCGGAGAAGAGTGCCGCGGTGATCTTCTCCCGGGGTCCTGCCAATATGTTCTCCGCGCGGAGCCTTCGGCCCAGCAGACGACTGGCCCCAATATCCCTATTCAATCGCCCTATCCCCTGGACTAGGAAGGTTAAGTACCTCGGAGTCACCTTGGACTCCGCCATGACTTTCGGCCCGCACATTAGGTCCGTCCGCAATCGAGCGGCTTTCGTATTAGGTCGCCTGTATCCCCTTCTCTGCAAGCGGAGTAAAATGTCGCTTAGAAATAAGTTGACATTATACAAAGCTTGCATTCGCCCAATCATGACTTACGCGAGTGTAGTTTTCGCGCACGCCGCCCGCACCCGTACGTATCGATAGCCTCCAGGTTATCCAGAATCGTTTCCTCCGACGTGCCGTCGGTGCCCCGTGGTACATGCGGAACGTAGATCTGCATTCCGATTTCAAGTTAGATCCCCTTCGTAAGTTCCTCAAAGAAGCGTCGAAACGCTACTTTGAATCCGCGTCCCGTCACGCGAACAGTTTAATCCGCGCCGCCGCCGATTACGCCCCTAGTCCTTCTGACTCGCGCCGCAGACCACGGCACGTACTGCTCGACCCTCCTGACCCCATGACGGTCCTATTGGACCGGGATGCGCTGAGCCCTCCCCGACAACCGTATGCTACACTAGCTATCAGACACCGGTCTTGCCGGCGAGGCCGTATGGTCGTACGTATGCGACCAGCCCAAGCCGAGGCCGTGCCTCCCTGAGGTGCCCTTGAGCTCGTCGCTACTTCTGCCGTTAAGGCTAGAGCGCTTTAAGCGCTCGCCTCCTATTGTCCGGTGAAGCTGTAATGGCCATCTGCGGCCAAGAGCGTCTATCATTCCCAAAAAAAAAAAAAGTATTGATTGTGAAGATCCGAGGAAAAATGTGAATTACGTTGAAATTTTATATTTTTTATTATTATGTCTTAAAACTGTTTTTCAACAACCCTGTTTCATTGTGCCTACACCTATGGATTCAACTGTTCTTTTACGGTATGTTCTTCTCAACACCTATTGGGAGCAGCCAAGTACACCAACGGTCCCGTCAGATTCCCATACTGTACCACTATTTCCGTGTTGTACCGGAGTGCATAAACAGAGCTATTTTAATTAAATTGCAAGTCCAATTTAAACTGCAGTCGATCCAGAACCGGTCAGTAGATCTCCATTACTGGACTCGCCTTGTGTCAGGGTTCAATGCCTCGCACCGCCATATTGGCGCATGGGATTAGTGTCGGCTTTCGCCCCCGCATGCGGCATCACTATCTTGTGGGGCGGGGAGATTAGAGGTTGGAAATGGTTCGTATCCCCAGTTACGATGTCCCGAACTCGGCAGCTTATAGTTACTATATAGCGATTTTAGAGTCTTGAAGTCGGTTTTTATTTCTTCTAAGAATAGTTTTTTTTTATTGCATGTTTAGTAGCTTAACTGCCCATGTCCGGGTAAGAACAGCACCAATCCATCTCCTCCCGTTGGTTGTAGTAAGAGGCGAATAAGGGTAAACAAGAAAACAAGCAGCAGCTTTCTGTTGGATTACCTACCACGCGTGAGGATTATGGCATCTCTTCTATGAGAGACCTTTTTTTAGCAGTGGCGTGGTCTTTCGACGAATGATGATGTGTCTAAACTGTTCTTAGCTATTCAAACTATCCTCACACCTCTTGGACTTAACGATGTTTGAATAAGAATAACCGGGACTGACTTTTTACATGCCCTCCGAAGCACGGAGGCGGTCAGTTCAAATACCAACTGAAGACCAACTGATTGTTTACAGAACTGTGTTTACAACTGACTAAAAAGGTCTTACTTTTTGGCTGTCTATTGAGTTTCTTCTCAGTACCCCGCGTTGTGAACCGGTGGTAGAATCAGCCCTCTATCTTAAGCGACAGCCCAAGCCGAGGCCGTACCCTTGAGCTCGTCGATCCATCATGCTCTTAAGGCTAGAGTGCTATAAGCGCTCGCCTCCTATTAACCGGTGACGCTGTAATGGCCATCTGCGGCCAACAGCGTCTATCATTCCCCAAAAAAAGGCTGTTTAATGTGTACCTACATATATGTTTTAGCTACACATTATACTTAACGAGCGTCTGCGAAATGTGGAGTCGTGCCGAGCAGCATTTTGTAAAAACTACTAAACGTTTCTGTTGACGAGAACGTCTATGTAGCCGCCGTGGCGCAAGCCGGAGGTCCCATATCCCGCGGGGAACAACAACGCAACAACATTGTGTTAGTTGTTCCTTACTACCTAGAACAATACTATATACTTTTAGAATTTCGCGTTCCATTATCAAAGTTTATTTTAAAACAACAACAACACTGAACAATACAATATGTTATTTTAGAACAATACTGGCTAAGGACAAGATTGTATGAAAAGTAAGATGATCCGTGCGACGGATGGGCATGCACCAAGTTAGCCCTGCGTCTGAGCTCTCTCTGGCCATATCAGGCTACCCATCGGATTGTGAGAGTAAAGGAAGAGATAGTGCACTTGTATCTACGCAAGCAATTGAGCACTAACTATAATGTCTCAGTTGGCTGATCGCGTTATAATGGATTGGCGGCTGTGGCTGGTTACGGCCTGGAGAACATTATCATCATCAGCAGCTGAAACGTCCACTGCTGAACAAAGGCCTTACCCTTAGAAGGGAGGGCTTGCCATAATCCCCACGTTTGGCAGGCTTGGGGATCGCAGTATAGGTGGTAGGCAATCTAATAAAAAGACGCTGCTGCCCGTCTTCTTGTTTTCCCTTAGTCGCCTTTCACGGGCACCCCACGGGGAGATTACAGATTACTACGCGTGTCTGATTCTACGTATTGCTCGTTTTGATGATATAAGCTCTGTAAATACTAGTCTTTCTCAAAATCAAAGTAAACAAGAGCCGATAATAGGTAGGTAGGTACTCTGTGTACTCACGCAATTCAATTTACTCTCGGCCATTGCAGCTGCTTGGGCCCATAGATCAATGTCGTTCCGGGATCTAATTGTTAGTCGAACATGGACGCACATCTAATATCGATTTAATTGTGATTTACGATATTATAAAGTATTGTTGTAGTTTTTACGTTGCTAAGTCTCGAGTGAGGAGTGAGAGGTAGTATCAGATGTTTGGTTACCATAGTAGAGGCTGTGTGTAGTTTGAATCCCACGAGTGGGGTGATTTTTGCACTACCTACTTATGACATGCAAGACGTTTGTTGAATGCCTAAGATCAAGTTAACAATGCAAAGGTCATCGGTTAACACAATAAAAGTAAGCGTAATTAATTATGTACCATATAATAATAAGCTTCAAGTCATTATTTACAGTTAATGTAAGATCCTTTCAGAAAAGTTTCTATAGGTTGTTTTATGGCTATTAAACAAACACTTTTACAAAAAGTCTTACAGTAAGGAACAAATAAACAAAAAAGTTACTCTCTAAAGGATTCGAATCCATGACCTCCCGTTTGTCAAGTTGCGTAATGACGGTCAGTTCTAGTAAGTACATGAGTACTGAGTAGTCACTTTACGGTAGCTTTTTTTTTTTTATCACAAGTTCGGATAAATTCACGCAGCCCGAAACCGCATTCGAAGGAAAAGTTTTGTCTGTGGAACGGACGGAGTTATAGGGAACTTGAAAAATTACCAAAATCAAGAACTTTTCATATGCCTACCCAATACTCAATAATTCACCCGAACTCCCAAATTTTAAAGCAATTATAGGACTTCGTGAACCATCTGTCACAAAAGTGTAACGGTCCGCATCGAACCACCGACTTTTACTTTATGTCCGTCGGGATAGAGCTTAGTTTCCATTGGACGTCAAGTTATCACCCACCAAATGTCTTTTGACCTTATCAAGTGCGTTTGTATCGAACGATATTTCTGGGGAAATTTAATTTGTACGTTTTGTAGTGCTTCTTATTGGAGAGATAGTGTTTCTTAATGTTTATAAGGCTTTAGCGAGGACTTATACGTAGAGGGATATCAAAGTTGTATAGGAAAGTAGAACAATAACTAATTAAATTCTGTTTTTCGCCGTTCTATAGACAACTGGTATTTTTGTCATATATACATAAAACCCTGCAAAGGAATGCTTGAGTTAGATGATGGTAAAAATCGCAATGCTCAGTTTAAAAGATAAGCGAAGAATGAACAGGTGGTGGTGGTGGTGAGTCCCTTTTAAAAGGGATCGTCCAGGGAGGTACCATCGCAATGTCAGGTATTCATTCTGGCTTCAAGCACCATGTTAATTTTGCTGTTTTCCTATGTGAAGGGCACCACAGTGCCCTTATAGCTATTAAACATACTGGACTTAAAAGCCTTAATAACAAATTGGTTCGAGCAGTTAGCGAAGTTTTACCACTAGTAGAACGACCTTCGCCTAACCTTGTGGGAAACAGATTCATGATTCTTGGGTTTTTCATAACCTAATGCTTTATTATAAAAACATCGCGAGGAAACCCAGGTTTTTTTTTATCCTATCCAGTGCTTGACCACAGCCCCTGTCCTTGTTTACACCAAAAATTATTCAATACGTGTATCTTACTAAACAAGTGTGGTGGATTAAGGCCTAACCCCATCTCTTCTACTGTCGAGGTGGGAAATCAGGAGACATTTTTGTATTTTTTTAATGTAGTTTACAATAAAGGACTGCTTCACATTTCACCATCAGGTGGCATATCGGCCAAGCACTGTTTTAAAATAAGTGAAAAAAAGAAACGGGGTTGCCCTACTTTATATGTTGTTTGGACATAGTCAACAGGAAAAGATGGCGTCGTAAGATATCAATAGCACGAAATAAATCTTAATGTTTATTATGTATTTGTTACGTACCTATTCCTACCCGTCTGACTCATGCTACGTCATCGTATTCTGTCCAGGGTCTCCGATAAGATGGCCACGGGATAACTACCCTTAAATCAATATAATAGGCACTACAATCGTCTAAGAGTGAACTCCAAAATTCTTCACAATACAAATAAGCCATTTTTATCACTTCCAAAAGAAGTAGACATGAAAGTCGGTTATGATCAATTATAATCTAATTTAGTACAAAGCAATAAAAACTCTATGGCCTATAGAATATAGGTGAGTATTCTTTGCCAGTGGAATTTGTTTGCGATGTCTTATGTGTACAAGTAAGAATATTAAGTGAGTTACAACAATTGTATTGTATTCTAAGTAACATGGATAGCCGAGCAACAAATAACGCAATGGGTGACCGTTAAGGCAACTAATAATAAGATATTTAAAGCATATTTGTAAGATGAGACAAGCCGGACGTTTTTCTGAGAGTAAGCAATATGTTGGCATCATTATCATCATCTGCCGGAAGACGTCCACTACTGAACATAGGCCTCCCCCTTAGAACGCCACAATGAACGACAATTGGCTAGATGTATCCATCGGTTACCTGCGACGCGCACAATGTCGTCTGTCCACCTATAGTGGGAGGCCTGCCAACGCTGCGTCTTCCGGTTCGTGGTCGCCACTCGATATGGCCACTTCAACTTGCATATTCTGAGGGCTATGTCGGTGACCTTAGTTCTTCGGCGAATCTCCACATTTCGGATTCTGTCGCGCAAAGAAACTCCGAGCATATCTCTCTCCATGGCTCGTTGTGTGAATCTGAACTTCTCTAAAAGGCCAGCCATTAGAGACCGATATGTTTGCATAAGACAGTTGTATTGCTATGCCCTTTATCTAACTACCCGTGGGGTGTCCGGGTAAGAATAGCACCCTCCCATATCCTCCCGTTGTGTGTCCGTAAGAGGCGACTAAGGGAAAACAAGAAGACGGGCAGCAGCGTCTTTCTATTGGATTACATACCACCTATACTGCGTTCCCCAAGAGGTCTGCCAAGCCAAGCGTGGGGATTATGGCAAGGGGAAGGTCTTTGTTCAGCAGTGGACGCGCTTCGGCTGCTGATGATGATGATGATGATGAAATTCTCAGGAGCAAAGTAACTTCAACTACAGTGTTCTTCACACCGAACACAGCAATGTTTACACACTGCTGCTTGGCGGCATAATTTCTGACACTGCGGTGCAACTACCTGGACGGTACCTTGCATGGGACCTTTTTATGATGCAGGGGATACTTTTAGTAGGGAACTGTACAGGTCAACGTGGGATTCTTACCCACTAAAACCCCCGCGGCTGTCCTATTGGTATATGAGAGGAGAACCTGGGATTTACATCAAGTATCCCTCAGTGCAGCTTTTGAGCCCGCAACCGGGTTGCATTGTAGCCCCTCGGGAACCTGTCACAGTGCTCCCCGGGACGGAGGACGTAACCCCGTTACCATCCTCCTTGGAGACTTGGACGGTACCTAGCACAAGAGACCTACTACTAAGTATTTGTTTCTATATTAATTCTCACAATCATACCCTACATTGTCTAACCTTATATGTTGATAAAATTTTATAATTATTTTATTAAAATTTAAAGGATTCATACGGTCCAGCTTAGAGCGAGGCGTGGGGCGTAGCGAGCGTAAAAATCGTACCTCTTTTGTTATATATCTGTACCCACATTGTACTGTCGCGAACAAAGCCTTTCTAACTCGCCAACAAAGCAACGGGTTTTACCTGAAACAAATAATTATACATCTTAATATGCCGTACAGATAATAATAGAAATAAAATAGAATGGATTTTGAGTTTTCAACGCATTTATATAAGGTCACAAATCGCAAAAATAAATTTACGAAAATTAAATGTCAGCCGTATTTTTTTTATCACCACCAAACAGCGATGTAATTTGCACATTGCTGTATTGCGTGAAGGGCATTGTAGCTGGTGAAATAACGGCTTATGAGACTTAATAAGCAGTCTCGGGTTCCGAGGAGCAGCAGTGCAAGCTGTCTACAGGCAGGCGTTATGCTTACAAGCGAAATCATGTTTGTCACTAATTAAGTGAAAATTACAACAAGTAATAAGTTTTAATTACTAAAACCCGACTACGGATAAAATCGCAGTCTAATAATATAACCAGCGGACAATCAAGACGCCTCTAACTACACCCTACTTGTCAAATTATGTTAAGTAGATTAGAAGATATGCGGGATAGATGAACATACATACATAAATACATTCAATCTTGTTAAAATAATAACCCTCCCTCCGTTCCGTAGTCGGGTAAAAATATGTACAATACTCTGGCGACTAAGGGAAAAGCAGAAGACAGTTAGCAGCGTCTTCTATGTGATATCCAACTACATGTATACTCCAATGCCGAAGACGTCTGCTATGTTTAAGGACTATGGCAACCGTCCAGACCATGACCTTATTTTTTTTTAAACTTATAAGCTAGTGCTTGACGGCAGTCCCTGATGGAAAGCGGCGACGCAATCGAGGATGGCAAAACACACTAGCTTATTAAAAGCCTATTCACTCTAGTCTTAAAGACACCCACATTATAATCGGGCGGGAAAACCGACGCAGGCAAACTGTTCCAGTCCTTAGCTGTCCTTATTATAAATGAAGAAGCAAACCGCTTAGTCCGGACTGAAGGCACTTTCACCACATAAGGGTGTGTAGGTGCCGTGCGTCTCGTCGTCCGATGATGAAAGGGAGATGGTGGAATCAAGTCATGCAATTCCTGCGCACACTCTCCAAAATGCATCCTGTAGAATACCGAGAGGCTGGCTACTCTGCGCCTGTGCACTAGGCTTTGTAAATTGGCCGCTACTAACTCTGCGTCACCAATAAGCCTCTTAGCACGCCTCTCCACTGAGTCCAAAGCTGCAAGATGACATTTAGCAGCACCAGCCCATATGTGGCATATGATGATGACAATAATATAATTCTGTCCAAAACTGAATTGAAACAGAAATTTGGTGAAACAGCATGACCTAAAACTACAAGCTTCCTGTTGAGTAGACTAGGTCTTAATCATAAATTATTGCCATTTCGACACTTGGCACAAATGCAGAATTTGAATTTAAATAATCTGTAAAACAGTTCTGGGTAAAAGTCACATTTCTGTAGTATTCATTAATTAAATACTAAAGAGTCAGTAGAGCCAATTCTCTTCAATTTTCCTACAAGACTTGGCACAAAATAAACACAGCGCAAAAAATATATTGTTTTAACACTTAACGCCATTAAAAAAAGTGTTCTTTAAATACTTAACGCGGTGTCTGTGCCAGATACATCCGACTAACAATCTCCATTAACTCCATAGCGCATGACTCATGGCACATGCTGGGGCCCATCGGATATAGCTCGTTATATCACAAGTGCACACTCATAATTGGCGGATCGAGTGCTTCTTGAAGACACGCGTCACTTGACACGTGTCGGAGAACATTTGGTGGAAATTTTCTTTTTTATACTGGCAAGGTGGCAAGCATGCGTGCGGCCCGCCTGATAAGCAGACCACCGCAGCCAATAGACGCTAGCAACACCAGAAGAATCACTAGTGCGTTTCCGACCCTTGAGAAATTACATATTATAGGTCTTTTGCGTCCGGTGACTTCACCAGCTACAGTGTCCTTTACACCGGAACACACTGTTGCTTGGCGGCAGAATATCTGACACTGCGATTTATTGTTGAAATGTTGTTTTTCGCGAAATCGTAAACATAGTTATAAAAAAGTTTTTACTACATACTACTGTTCGCAAGTTTACACATATAAATGGTAATAACTAGAAACCCGAGAGAGAGGTAGGGCTCACCGGGAACGACCACTCAAATTTAGAGCAGCCTAGTAGCTAGTAGGGGCTACTAGGCTGCTCTAAATTAACAATTAAAATTATTATTATGATTAATTTGAGTAACTTACTCAATGATCAACCTTGATAGTTATCGCAGCCAAATAACTGCTGCCGTGCTTGCGACTGAGAGCCTTTTGCTATAATTATAAGCTAGTGTGTTTCATCCACGGCCACCACATAACATCAGATACCACTTTTTATATAAAGTAAAGAGGGACAAAAATAGACAGACATTTGTGCAGGGGGACTATCCAGGCATTACCACCGCAGTGTTGCCGCCAAGCAGGAGTGTGTTCCGGTGTGAAGCGCACTGTGGCTGGTGAAATTACCCGACTCTAGAGACCTGATGACTAATGTTTGGCAGTGACTGCCACCTGTCTATAGGCAAACGTCTTGCTTGTCTAATAAAGCGCCAACTAAACGAGTATATATCAAGAGCATTTCCAAACTCAACCACTGCACCAACACAAGTAAACACAAAGTCTGTTGTAACATATAACGTGGAGTTACGCGTTTGTGTTAAATTAAACCATTAGTAATACCAACTGAAACTCGAACAACCATTAAAGTGAAATTGGATTCAATTTTTCCCGTCATCTCCCGTAACATTTAACAGCATCTTTACTGCCACGTCGGGGGGTTCTCGTCACGGAAACATCACACATTCCGTCCTGAAGATTTGTACGACTCGTCCCTTTTACATAATTAAGTGGAATAACGCGTCGACACATTCAGCTCACGTCACTGCTGTGACGTCATGCACGCGTTAGTGTGTTCATGACGCGTTAAATGTAACAAATTGGAATGCATTTATTTCTATAGGCCGTGTACGGTGTGGCGCAAGTTGGATTTTACGAGCGAGTTTTGTTTTGTTTTTATTACTGACGATCATTTTGAAAAAATAAATAAAATTAGATTCTAGTACTTGCCCTACGGCTACATAAGGTATTGGCATAACATTTTCTAGGTAGTAAAACCTGGCAAATATCATTAAATTAATGATTTCGGAAGATACAAGTTTGTCTAAGGCGATCACCTTGAAATTTTGAAGGATTCTTCAAATTTTAAAAATCATTATATATTGCAAAACCCGTACCGGCTGATGATGATTGTAAAAAAATAATACCTATTAAGAAATTCCTGCAGTTCTATTTCATAGAACTCATTTCACGTATGTATCCACTTTTTTAAATTAACTTTTACATTTGCTTGCACTGTGACATAATTTGAAAACCTAATATCACATAGCCTTTACACGAAACCCAAGATTAGAGCGACAACGTCCACCTACTCGCGTGGCGTAAGCTAAATATATCATTGTCTTAGCACTCGGCGCGTTATCTGCCTAACACTCGAGGGTGGGGACACAATGGGAGGAAATAACAGTAACTCAAGTAGGATATGTTCTTTGAATTAATCGCTTTAGCTGAGCGTTACTCACGTGAAGACTCCACTTAACGACCGGAGTAAGGGTGAGTTATATTGATGCTAAATAATAAAGTCTCTGCAGTAGTCTTAGGAGTGGACTTCACAGTACGTATTTTGTATGCTAAAAAATGGCATATTTCATGGTAAGCAGTTATCACAGCCTAGCAATAATTATGCAACGATGCCTGGTGTATCACACATTTATATTTCTGGCCGCAAAAGGACGTAAGTCCCTTCCTTGTACAAAAGACCCAGTGAATGGTCAGTATGTTTTAAAGCTACCACCGGATCACAACGCGGTTTCAACTGAGATGATTCGGCAAGAAACTCAGCAGGCTTGTAATTTTTCCTTTTTTTAGTAGCTCCTTCATCCGACAACATCGAGATAAATCTGTTTACGATTGTCACAGTCTCATTTTCAAACCATTTAGCCACAACGTAATCAAAATAATGCTAGCATGAGAAATATTTGCTTAAGAGCTTTTTTATCGTATGGTTAGTGGCTTTCCTGGTTTCAGAAATGTCGTGAACATTAACCCTTAGGCCTATGATTTAGATTGACGATAAGTACTGTCTATATGACAACGGGGACCGACGTTTACGTACCCACCGAAGCCCGTCAGACGCTTAGTTCAAATGCCCCTAAACAGTCACCCATATAAGGACTGACCTTAACTGCTAAAACAATTGACTGTCTACCGAACAGTGTTTTCAACTGGCTATGAGTGTGTGCCTTAGGAGCTAACACAGCTGTACCCAAGAGATAGGAGATACGCCTACGGGATATCATTCAACATATTTTTACCATGATATATTGCGGTATGGTATAGGATTTATGCAGAAGGACGCACGGTTCGAGATGATAAGTTGTTTCCGGACCGGTCCGCAACCTCGGCAGGGTCGTGCGGAATGACTTATATCAGTGTCGAGAAATGATTTTGAAAAAGTATCTAGATATCGTGTTGAGGATACCCCTGGGTACCCTTGTGCGGTATCTTTCATTGGTTCGTAGTTTCGTATTCATTTTTCCAAAATTTTTGAATATATTATATTAAATATTAACACATCCTGCTATTCTCTAACCAAACTATCGTGGCTGCGCTCGACGTCGAGCCAGCCTTGAATACGACGTCGAGCTTAACGCTATTAAATTACGTATTCACTATCGCAATCCGGCTCAACCACGAACTGACTGATTACACTATTCGACCGTAGTTGCTCTGTGAAAACCGTGAATTCTCGTGGCGATAGTAGTAAGTAAATCGTGACAGTAGTAGTTTCGTAAGTCCGTATTTATTTTGCCAAAGTATTCGTGGCTAGCCAACCCGCACTTGACCAACGTGGTAGACTATGGCCCAAGCCCCTTCATTTTGAGGAGAGGCCCGTGCCCAACAGTGCGACAAACATGGGCTAGTATTATTGATTGGTAGTGCATCGTAAGAAAATTTGGGAATGCAACTCGCCGCTGCCCGCAGCGTCTACTCTAGGTTGTGATGCTTAGAGAATAGCAAGGCTGCTTATTTTGTCACTAAGTCTGATGGTAAGCTAGATGCCTGAACAGATAGATAGTATTTAAAAAGGTGGTTTTATCACTAGTAGAGCACTTCCAGGTAACCTTTACATTCAATGCAAAGCCGCTTGTCGCTTGAGACATGTGCCCTTCACACCGGAACCCAGCAATTATTACACACTGTCGCTTCCCGAATCATATCTGCGCTCTGGTACCTCCAGATCTCATACATTATTGACCTACCATCTGGAACTTTTCCTATCATCTAGTTTTTTTTTTATTTCTTTAACACAGTGACAAGATAAGCAAGCTGTCCGCCTGATTGTAAGGGGCACGCCTAAAGACAAGCATTGCACTAACGCTTGTCACTCGATACATTAGTTATTAAGTCTCTTGTGTCCGGTAATTTCACCAGCTACAGTGTCCTTCAATACTGGAACACAGCTATGTTTACACACTGCTAGCGGCAGAATACTCGGACGGTCGGGTCCTTAAAATAAAGGTAAGAAATAATGTAAAGTTAGGATTACGGTACAGTCGGTATGGTGACGCGACATCAACCCAATGGGTACTAGACCCTAATTCTCAATTACCATTTTAAGATTCCACTCTCAAATTTTGCCTCAGAAACTTCGTTTATATCGTCATAAATTTACTTTATTATGACTTTATGGTGGTGTTGCCAGGCTCGATAAAATCAAAGATTACTTCCGTGGGACCTTTAAACTCGTCTTCGGATGTGCCAGTTACTAGAATCATCCCCGATAGGATCACAATGGCTTATGATTAGAACACATAATTGAAGGTGATTGTATTTGAAAGTAAGTTTTTGATATAACTTGAAACCAAACGAAAAACAGTAAAAGGGAACTTAGAAAATCAAATATGTCCGTGACCATGTTTTGACCAGTTATATGCTTGACTGATTAAACTTCACATTTGAACTGTTGTCAACAGCAGTATTGGTAAACAGCATTGAAATACTAGGCGGTAGGTTCTTTGAACAGACGGCAGGAACCGTCCAGGTAGGTACCACCGCAGTGTCTGTGCTCGTGTGAAAAGCGGCAGTGCAATGCAGCTGTCTTTAGGCCAGCAAGTCGCTTGTTTATTTATATAACTTCATGCACATAAAGTAAAAGGTGGACTTAATGCCTTAGCCATTTTCTAACAGTCTACCTTTGGGTAGTGAAGAAATATTTTGTGGTGGTTTGTGCGCTTACCATCAGTTGAACACCTTGCTTGTCACAGAGTTAAATTTTAAAAATCTTGCTCACTACCAGCACTGCCTACGTATCAAAAAAATAACCAAAAGGCCCAGAATATCGGCTAATATAAGGCGCCATCAACATACCTAACGATATCTGAACCATATTCCCTTAAAACCGGATGGATATAATCGCAAAACCTCATTATCATTACCCTATGTTGGCACACATAGTCTCTGGAGCGCCACCTGATACAACATTGTCGTGATAGCAGTAAATATTAGCAAGGAAAACCGCTACGCCCTCTGGGGAGAAGAATTGAAACTCGTACGGGAGTGACTTGCAATTTGCAGCTATGAGCATAACTCAGCAACTTGATGAGCTCAAAGTGGTGGAGCACACGTGCGATTTTTAGTCGCAAACTCAATATCATTACGCAAACTTAGTGCTGACGGTAAAAATAATGTTTTAGTTAGTTCTCTGCGACCACTTTTATTAATTTTGAAGTTTACTAATTTTGAAGCCACAGAAAGTTTAGGGTACTTTAATGTCTAATATAAATAAGTACAGTGTCGTATACAAAATCGTATTATTTTTACGTGTACCTACTGTACTCAGGGCTAAAGGTTGGATGTTGTTGTAAGTAGTTTTTTTTAGACAAATAAATTACACAATATTGAGAAAGCCAAGTCACATTAATACATTAAGATTGAATCCCTGCCTCCTAAACTAGGAAAATCTGTATGTTGGTAGGCTGGTTAATTATCAAAAAGTTATTCTTCTTCTAGGCCATATTGTAAAGCATACAAAAATGAACTCCTAATACTTTAACCGCGTCAGCATATTTTCAAAAGTTTAAACACGGTTTAAAATTACATATCTACTATATTTAGTTTTTAATAATCAGGAATTGACCACAAATCAACGACTATCGCTTTTTTATATGACTCGTGGTGGTGGCTCACTCCAGCCTAAGTAAATATCAATCCGTGATTTAATCTTCTTTCAGAATAGTCACTCTGTACGCAGGTGGCCGGTATTTAATGGTAAACCGCACTAAATTACCAACACCACTGACATTGGGATCCAGAGTCGAAATAACGCTGTGGAAGAAAAGGGAACCAAACGTGACTCCCTCGACCGGCATTACAGCAACTTCTTACACAGTTCTAGTAACAGTTCAATGTATCATCATGAACGAACAACAATTGGCTATTTGCAATGGTTGCAGCGACTCGCAGAACACTAGTCCACCTAGTAAGACGTCTGCCTACGCTGCAGCTTCTGGTTCGTGTTCGCCAGGTCGCCACTCGGGAAGTATTCAAATTTCCATTTTTGTCAGGTCTGCCCGTGCCATATTTCTTCAGAAAATGCCACGGTCAAAATAAAGCAATTAGAGTTCTTTTGTTGGCAACTGTTTACTATGCAATCTTTCATAACGAACTGAATCATTACTACAGTATGGTCAACCGCAACGTGAAACTAAAAATTCCGAGCATGACATCATATTCTTGGAAAACAAAAACAATTGTTACGGTAACATGTAGGTTAAAATAGGTATTTCAGTCAGTGGATAATGCGAAGTATACCGATGAATGATGAAACCCAGCACTTTAGTTATTTATGATGGTATCCTGTTTATACAGCCAACGTCGGGAGGTAAGTATAAATCACTATTTTATTATGTTCATCAATATTCGAGTTCTCTTGGTAGTAAATTAATTCGGTATAATCCAATTTGTTGAGGGTGTCTAAACGATTTTATCAAAAAAATAAATATTTTTTACAACACTTTTTTTTTGTTTTTCTGTGTGTGAGTGATGTTATGACATCACACACCAGCTCCACACAAAGGCTGAGTTACTTGGCTGAGCGTTGCTGTTATTTTTTTAACAGGGCTTTATTACTTAAATGGTTGGTGGTCGGTGTAATACCGCAATATTTTTCACAATCCACGCAAATAAACAAAGTTTTGCTAATAAAACCAATCAAAATTATGATTTGGTTTATAAAAGTAATTTTAACGCCAAGTTTACTGATAAAACTGCTTTAATTTGCAAGTAGATAAAGACGCCGACGATAATCTGTTATTTTATTAACCGACTTCATCACCTTAAGGAGATTTGTAAATAATTATAGAAGATTTTTTTTAAATAATATTAAGAAAAACTAAATAAAGGAAAGGTTTCCGAGTGGCGACCACGCACCGGAATACGCAGCGTAGGCAGGCCTCCCACTAGGTGGACTGACGACATTGTGCGCGTCGCAGGTAACCGGTGGATGCAAATAGCCAATTGCGTTCCAAGGGGGAGGCCTATGTTCAGCAGTGGACGTCTTCTGGCTGGTGATCATGAAAGGAAATGCACACTTATCGACTCAGCGATACATCCAATCATAAACGAAACAAACGTCATTGAAGAAATAAATGGTAACTAAACAATACAATCAGTTAAAGGTCGCCAGTCTGGCCCGCACCGCAACCGTCTGTCAGCACGTTAAATTATGCAAGTCGGGAGGCGAGTAAATGCTGTTATAGGGTGATGGCGTCACGTCGAGATGAAGACGGTCGTGCATGCAGCCTCTGAAGGAATCATCTTTGAGAATAAGATCCAATTGTCAGTTTATACTCCTCCTTTTAAATCTATAAACATATTTCTATATTCAATTATGTTTTACTTAATATTTGACGGGCCCGTTAATCTAGGACCATAGACCACCTAGACTCTAGGTGGTCAGACTCCCTGGATGCTACCCAAGAGGTTGTGAGTTCCCACCTTGAGTCTGGGTGTTAATTATGCAGTTTCGTAAATTGAAATGGTATTACAAAAAATGATACAGGTAGAAACTAGGAAAATAAGTAATATGAGATTAATAACTCAAAGTCAAAAATATCCATTACAAATAAGCTTAACACTAGCACTTCAAAAGTGGTCAAATTTTTAAAAGCTACCATCACTACGTGGCCTTAACTGAGAAGATCCGGCAAGAAACTCAGCGGGCTTGTCATTTTTTCACTTTTTTAAACATTGTTTGTCATGTTACAAATTGGAACTACATCAGCGAAAGTGTGGCCTGCCGTTCGAAAGATAAAACAGGAGAAAAAAAAATACGACAAAATTACAACAAACTAAAAGGCCAAAGGGATAGTAGTCGGACCAGTCCCCCCAAGCAGCACCCGCGCGCGAGTTGACTCGAGCAGCAGCCATCACTCCCCTCAACCATATTAGAGGGAATCGGGTGACCCGCCACACGAAGCCGTTGACACATAGAACGCCAAATGCCTGACACACAATGGCTTTTTCTATTGGTATGTTGCCTGAAGGCAGTCTAAGGGTCAATAACTTGTTCGAAATAATCAGAATAGATCCAAACTTTTAAGTTAAATAGTGATATTAAAATTTTTATTAATAGACTTAAGTTACACCAAGTAAATTGTTGTTGGATTTATCTTCCACCCTTAGATGAATCAATTCATCAAAGCTTCCACGTATACTGCGATCCACAAGCCGCCTGCAAAGCGTGGGGATTATGGAAACCCCTCCCTTCTCAGGGAGAGGCTTTTGTTAAACAGTGGACGTTTCGGCTGCTAATAATTATGATGAAATAGTTGTTTGTTTCATATTAAGACCTACCACTATATGGTTTTATTTTTATTAGTATTTATAAAACTCTTTATTCGCTCTCTGTTCTCTGAATTAAAAATAAAATCAATAAGCTACTAAGTAATTAATGTCTGTTTAATTATTGCAGAATATTTGGAGATATAAAGACGATTAAGCATTTCGGCTAATTGGGCTGAGGCTGAGGTGCGCTCAACCCACATTGATGGGACATAATCTATAGGCAGGATTAGCTTAATGGTATGGAAAATTGCCTGTTTTTGTAAATTATACCGTACACTAGCTTGCTCCGCGGAGTCCCTCCTGTTCATTTTTTTTTTTCATTGATCAAAAGTATCCTTTATTTTGTCTGTTCCTGACGTGTGTCCGCGGGTCAAAAGTACCTTCAACGGATGGGACGGGTCCCACAGTCTGTCGGCCCAGCCTGGCACGGTCTGGCCTGTCGAAAAACAGGTCGTGGAACCCGGCCATAATATGGCTGAAGTCTCTATGATAAGAACCCTGACATACGTAGTACAAAGAAGAATATAAATAACTGCAATATTAGTATAGTACAAATTAACAGATAAATGTTCACTGGACCTGATTAATAGGATACTACATTATTTTATAAGCATGATTACATAACCGTTTAGAGCCGTACCATATGCGATAGTTTTAGCGTCAGCGCGTATATCTCTAATCAGATGGATAATACATCGACTGAGTTACAAATCCCGCATCACAAGTATCGCGTTCAGCGATATAGTTGAGTCGTAATTATCTGTCAAAGCAACTAGTATATACATTGTGCTGTGTGTGTTCCGATGTAAGCTAGGGAATTTCCTGGGCTCCAAATATTTGACAACTAATGTCGTGAGTAACCAGCGACAGTTCGCTGTTACTGACTTCGAACAAGCATGTCACCCTGCAGCAATCGTCTTTCTTGTCTCTGAGATTAGTTGTTTTTTTTCATGGGATTTAATGCTACTTTAGGCTGCGGACGGCCATCACAGCACCGACCAAGAGAGGCGAGCGTTTAGAGCACTCCAGCTTGAAGGGTTGCGACGAGTTCAAGGGCACCTCCTCACTGTCGCTAACTAGTAGAGCCAGTCAGCCAAAGAATAACACCATGTAACTGCTAAAAAGCACTTGTCAGTGCAGCACTGACTTTAATACAATGATTGAACTCAGCTAATAGAATATTAATTTTGTATAGTTCATAATTTTTTCAGTATTAAAAGTGTGTATAGGCTTTCAATAAGCTAGTGTGCTTCACCATCCTCGATTGTATCACCGCCTTCCACCAAGTCGGATTGCAGTCGAGAATAGCTTAAATTGAAGTAAAAAAAAGTTGTTTATAGCCTGTCATTATGAAAACAAGCTATTACATTGTGAATGACGTATGACATTGTGAATTTGCCAATACGCCTAACGCTTTTGAGACGAGATGCAAAATCGCGAATCGCTTATGTTATGTGTTGTGTAAGCTATGACCCTTAGTCATGGTGGTTAGTGGGTTACGGTACAAACCAGTCCAGTATCTAGCTCTATACATGGTCAGTTAGTCATGGGCAGAAGGTCGCTTGAGTAATGTCTTATCATACCTGTTTACAATATTGACTGGCTAGAATGTATTGTTATTGTCTTGGAATTGGATTTAGCTGTCTTTGTTATGGCGACTGTAAGTCAGTTACTATCACACAATAGTAAGTGGCCGGTGGAGACAAAACCATGATTAGAGAATTTAAAGTCGAAAAGATGTTCCTAAGTCATTACTCAGGTCTTTCGTTTTTCGCGAACGGGTCGTTCGTTCAGTGCACAGACGAGAGGTACTATTTTGCTGGCGAATCGTCTAGTTAGTGTCGCATTTTCTGATTTAAAATATTATTAAAATATCCGTAGAACTTTTTTAACACGATCGAAATAAACTAAGCTGTAAATAAAATCGAAGTATAAAGTGTAATTGTTGAATTCCCGTACTGGGAACACCGTCAGGACAGGGTGTCCTAGAGAAGTTCAGCAAGTTCGGCCGGAGGGCTGCCACTGCCCGCTTACCTGCTTGGATCACCTCGGGCAACAGCTGCGGACAACAGGAGAGTCGGGAAAACAGCTATTGTACCAAAAACCTACTCGCGACCTTGTACTTTATTATCTTTTATTAAATCTATTTTTGTTTACGTTACTTGTGGTTTTTATTACCAGCAAATAACGTGACAAATGGCGTGGCGTGGGGTCGTTACCCCAGCACTAGCCATAGAAAGGACTGAGGGGTTGCCAAAATCCTCACTCTTGGCAGGCCTCTTGGGGATCACAGTATAGGTAATCAAATAGAAAGACGCTGCTGCCCGTCTTCTTGTTTTCCCTTAGTCACCTCTTACAACACCCAATCTTGGGTGCTATTCCCACTATTCAACGTTCTGTTCCTTAAGCCATCTCCATCATTTGGCTACCATCGCACATTGAGGGTATATGTTTACGAAATCTGGAGCTACAGGGTAGGTACACTACTCCCCATGGACAGACGTATGGCTTACCATTATGCCAAACGTCCAGCTAGTCTCCTTACTAAATTGCTTAAGCAAATACTTGTGCCTTTTCTTCTTAGCAAAGAAGACTTGTATTCAAATATACTTGGCTTAGGAAAATTATGGCCATTTATGTATATTTTCTGGAACACATCCCAATACAGAAAGCAGAGCACGCAGATACCCATAAAGATATTTCAACCCCATATCTATGTGGGGGGAAGAGGGGGGCGTGAACAATATTTTGTTTGCAACTTATCTGAGATCGTAAAACGTCTACAACATTAGTTGTATTGAAGCTTTTATTTGAACATAGCTGTTTCATATGAACGCTAATACCATATATATTTGTTAAGTAATTGAGAACTACAGTTCTGGTCATTAGAAGTTATAGATCATGTAAACAAAACCATTTTCACATGTTTTCTCGACAACCTTCCGCAGAATTTAGCTGAAGTTTATTTTAATTTATCTAGCACTATATCACGTCCATCTCGCACTGCATTTAACTATGAATTATATAGGAAAAACTAACAAAATTTACCAAAAATGCACAAACTAGGTAACGGCGTCAACACGAGCTGTGATTGTTTTTTTTTCGTAACTCTATTTGTCTATGGAACGTTAGTGAAGTTATGAAAAACGCGTACGATCGATACCGTTATTATAACAATAACCGTTATACAATGATCAATACCGAGCAGCAACAGGGGAGTGAAAATATTATGAGTTCAGTAGAAATTGAATTGTAATTATAAAAAAAATGGCAACAATAATATTTGTTATGTAGTTTTTAGGGATGTGTGTACGGCGCGAGATTTTTGTTTTATTTTTGTTTTGTATAATTTTATAATACTAACACTATAAGCGCAGTGCTACCAGTATTAATGAAAAATTAGGACAGTGAAGCTGCGTGGGTCAGCTAGGTAATGTAATAAAAACAATATTTTACTAATTTTCTTTATTTTCTTCATCACTGTAATAATATTCTGACGTGTCATCATTGGAGTTACCCACATTAATAACAATCGGTTCTACCAAAGAGTCTGTTGCCCTATCCAATATTCCATCTAGACTCTTCATTTTTTCTTCTTCTTTTAAAACATGGGTCACATTTTGCCCACTGTTCCGCCCCTATCCGCGCCAAACTATCTTACAGCATTACCTTAACATCTTCCATTTTAAATGTTTTATTATTTCTACCCACGTACTTAACCCTTTACTTATGCCCATATCAGTTCTATTGGGTTTAGCTCGCTCAGTGTGTGGGAAGGCGCAAAACTGTAATATTTTATGATGCCGCTAACTCGTCAATGTACATTTTTTTAAATTTCTGTTTATCTATTTTAGCGACTAGTTCCGCTTTAATTTCCGTCTCATTAAATTCGTCTTATTAAATTGAATTTCTTTATCGCGCAACCAGTTTTGTATGGTTTCCTTTCGCCAATTCATGTTAGGAACCTTCTCTATTTGACGCGAATGATAGGGCACGTTGTCCAATACTATGACTGAACCAGAAGGAATTTTCAGCAAATTGTTTTCAAACCACTTCACAAAACTGTGAGCATCCATCTCACCGTGGTAATCTCCTTCAGCTTTCTGTGCTTGTAATATCCATTCTCCTTCCTACCTTCAACAAATCCGTCTTCGTTTCCAATATGGGTTATAATTAACCGTTTACCTTTCTGCGGATTTTCAGCCCACAAGAGAGTCCTCTTAAAAAAACATCTCTACTGGATGTTATACTATCGTTGACCCATACATTGTTTTTTTTCTACCTACATTCTAAATTTTATCATAATACCGCCCCACGTGTTTTATGACCACCGAGATTCCGAATACACCAAATGTTAATTACCTGTAACCGAGTTTGCCCATTGTTTTCTTAGTGCCGTCTAATCCTTTCAACCACTATACAATAGGTACATAATATGTACATGACCAAAAATATAATTTTTGGACGGTAGGAAAACATTTCAATGTATCTATTATATGAACACATTATTGTTAGATTTTTAGTTAGGGAACCTATGTGTTTTGGATATATATTTTGATACTAGCAGTCCCGCACAGCTCCGCCCGTGCTCTTTTCACGTTTTTAGATGCCCGCATAGGCTTATTATGTAATACGTATTACACATTTTTAATAGTATTAAGATACATAGGTACTCGTCTTATACATAACCTCCTTTTTGAAGTCTGTTACAAAACGGGCCTATCTTTTACTTGCCCTCTGAAGCACGGAGACGCTTAGAATGTAATTAAATGGTCAGTCTATGTAATGACCTTGCCTTATGTTGCTTAACCTTATAAAAAATATCCTATGTCTGTCTCCTGGTTCTAAGCTACCTCCCCACCAATTTTCAGCCAAATCGGTTCAGCCGTTCTTTAGTTATCAATAGTGTAACTAACACGACTTTCTTATATACATAGATATGTATTTTAATAATGGGACTTTTTGTCTGAATGGGCGATTATTATTAATGTTTATTTTATTAAATATTTATTACTCTTTTTCCACTTCCACGTGTTGGTGATGCTTTATACAAATCGTCGTTACGAGTAACGGTTAACTGTAATCGATTATGATTCGTTAAGTGTCTACGATACCACATCACTAGTTAGTTCGTCAATTCATAGACAATTCTAATGTTAGTAAACATTGGAACTTCGAATGAAAAATAGTATACTCAGAACAGTATTGAAAATTAAAACAATAGACTATTTATGTAGCGTGCATTTCTGCTCAACAAGTTTGTTTGTATTTTCGTCGTATTTTGTTTCTTTCTCTTGTTGTATCTTTCGTACGGCAGGACATACTGTCACTGATGCTGATAGCTATCAGACACCGGTCTTGCCGGCGAGGCCGAAGGGTCGTACGCATGCGACCTCAACGACGTGCATCACCCCACTGAGTTTCTTGCCGGTTCTTCTAAGTGGGGCGCGTTTTGAACCGGTGGTAAACTCAGCCCTCTCTTAAGCGACAGCACAAGCCGAGGCCGTGCCTCCCTGAGGTGCCCTTGAGCTCGTCGCTACTTCTGCCGTTAAGGCTAGAGTGCTATGAGCGCTCGCCTCCTGTTATCCGGTAAAGCTGTAATGGCCATCTGCGGCCAACAGCGTCTATCATTCCCAAAAAAAACTGATGCTGATTAAATTGTAACTAAACAAAAACGGTTTAAAAAAAGGAAAGAAAATGACAAGCCCGCTGAGTTTTTTGCCGGATCTTCTCAGTAGAGGCCGCGTTGTGATCTGGTGGTAGCTTTAAAATAAAATTAACCATTCAAAAGAGCTAAGCGTTAGTAAACTTCAACGTAGCTAAATTCAAATAAATATTTTTGAATTTTAATTAGAACTTTCTTTTTACAGTAACTCAGTTGATTCCTCTGTCTTCCGTTATCGTAAGTTACTTAAGATCCAAACAAAGTGAAAATCAATTTGGTAAGTCAGTGGGGTTCGAGCCGCCGTCGTCATCGTTACTGCGTGTCATTCAACTACAATTTAATACAAGTACATTTTAATTAAGCGGTAACAGCTCAGTGGGCGAACGCTTGCCTTGGAAACAAGGTGTGCAGGTTCGAACCCCGGCTTGCACCTATGATTTCTTTAATTATTCATGTGCGAATCAACTTTGTGCGATTGTTACTAGCTTTCGGTGAAGGAAAACATCGTGAAGAAACCCGAGAAAGCCTGAATAGCTTTCGTCCGCCAACCCGCACTTGGCTAGCGTGATGGACTATGGCCTAAGCCCCTTCATCTTGATGGGAGGCCCGTGCCCAGCAGTGGGACAATAACAAGGGCTGGTATTATTATTACATAATATTTAGGTAAGTACATGTCATTAATGTAGGTGATCTCACGCATATTGTCGTAAACATTTAGGACCGAGCGTGTCAAATGTGCGAGGTCAGTGACCATATTAGCACAAGCGAATACTGTTAGCAAAGTTATTAAGTAGTGTTATGTATATGCATGTATGTATATCTGCAGAGTTAGAAACAGAATAAGCGCAAGACCCCAGACACTAAATGTGCTTTAACGAAGTTTTAATCATTAGCAGCCGAAAAGTCCACTGCTGAACAAAGGCCTCTCCCTTAGAAGGGGATCTCCACGCTTGGCAGGCGGCTTGGAGATCGCAGTATAGGTGGTAGGTAATCCAATCAAAAGACGCTGCTGCCCTTCTTGTTTTCCCTAAGTCGCCTTTTACGGACACCCAACGGGAGGAGATGGGAGGGTGCTATTCTTACCCGGCCACCGACTACGGAAGCGTGGAGATTATGGCAACCCCTCCCATCTAAGGGGAGGGCTTACTTTTCGGCTGCTAATGTTGAAAATAGAGAATTTGAATCTTTAACGACTTACCGTTGAATAGGTTATTAGAGCAACGCATAAACATTCAATTTGTGCGAACATTACCCTTATCCTGAGTAATTCCCGTCGCGGTCTCATAAAACATTAGTTCGCCAAGCGTAGCCGTTCCCGCATTGATAAATCGTTCCACAATCCCTCTACCATTTACCTAATAGCTAAAATTGATCTTCTTTCTTTACGTCTAGTTTTTTAAGTGAAATAGGGTACAGAAGAATTCTCCGACGAAGCTCTCAGAATCTGCAAGTTGAAATGGCAAAGAACCGATAACCGATGGGACAGAAATGCTCTAGAGTGGCGAGCACGAACCGGAAGACGCAGAGTAGGTACGTCTTCTACTAGGTGGACTGACGACTTTGCGCTTGGCTAGTAACCGGTCCAGATGTAAAAGTGAACATCATTCGGCTACCATAATCTCCACGCTTGGCAGGCATCTTAGGGATCGCAGTATAGGTAGGTAATCCAATAGAAAGACGCAGCTGCCCGTCTTCTTGTTTTCCCTTAATCGCCTCTTACGAACACCCAACGGGAGGAGATCGAAGGGTGCTATTCTTACCCGGACACCCCACGGGTGAAAATGCTATAAGAAGACCACATTTTTTGCCCCTATAAAAATCTTGTTGAAATCCTATTGTCCTGCAATTAGGGATTGCAATCTGGAAAACCGGATCCGGTAATTTGCCGGATCCGGCACCATTTAACGTTCCCCGGATCCGGTACCAATATACCGGATCCGGCGACCGGATCCGGTTTTAGCATGTTTTGGCAAAATAATAGAGCTGTAGCATGAGTAGGTACTTTAAATGCGTTGCGCGTAGTGTTCATGCGTGCGAGTCGTTCGGCACCGAGTCGCCCCAGCCACAAAATATAGTTTTGTGCCCCAGCCGACTACGCTGCGCCAGTACCGCGCCGCTCCCCCGCATCCTGCATCGGCATCGCATCACCTACTCTGTATCATTCGCCTCGCTCGAGGCCATGGTATATCTTAGAAGAAATGGAAAAAGCTACCAGTAGCACCTTCATGCGGCTTGATTTGCAACTTGTCTCTGTTCGGCTTACTTTAGAAATGAAACTAAGATAGTAGATCAGCGGGCCTAAAAAGGCCACATTAAGCATTTCCTCTATAAGGAATTCGTAATTTGCATTTCTATCAAATTCTTCGCAATTACTGTAATTTTCGTAAAATGATCACACATTTTAGGTCAATCATACTCAATTCATTTATTAACACTAATTAGCAGACTCATATTTGATGTTAATGCTGCCATACGAATAAAAATTAAACGGTAACTTACTCATATTATGATTCCCCGAAAGTGGCCTTTTTAGACCCGCAGTATTATGCAACTGTTATCGTAAGACATAAAGCGGTATCGGTAAATAGGTTGGGATCAAATTAATACGAATTCTTTGGGGGTGCGGGTTCGAATCCCAGCCCGTATGAAATCATTTTTGGTTTTTTTGTTTATTTTATGCCTTTAGTAGTTGCATATACTATTAACGTCCGCGTGCTTTATTTCGGATACTAGAAAGTTGTAGCTATTTTTTTATCCGTTCTCAGTCCGGCCGGATCCGAAAATGACACCGGATTGCAATCCCTACCTGCAATACATTTTTCCGAACAAATGACTTATTCTTATTTTCATTATCTGGCTGAAAAATAATAGGTACTTATCACAACTATGACCTTTGGAAATTCTAAAACCTTTTATTAAGTTATGAAGCGTGGGTATGCTTGCAAATTACCTCCGGTTCATTGTGTGCGAATACTTCCAATGTATTTTCCCGGAAATGTCTTTACGAATGACATAAAATACTTAATCATCTATAGTTATCACAAATAACTGAGATTTTGAGATTGATTAGTTTGATTTGATTTTGCGTCAAGAAAATCCTCAGATTTGATGTAAATCCAAAAGCTTCTCAAAATTTTATTGAAAGAACAAAACCTAATGATTTCTGATATTTACGCGAATATTACATCATCATCATCAGCCGGAAGACGTCCACTGCTGAACATAGGCCTCCCCCTTAGAACGCCACAATGAACGACAATAGGCTATTTGCATCCACCGGTTACCTGCGACGCGCACAATGTCGTCTGTCTACCTAGTGGGAGGCCTGAAAACGCTGCGTGTATATTACACATTATCGTGCGAATATTACACATTGAAATAAAAACTGCGTAACATCGTCGGATTATAAAATCCGCAATCAGTTTAATTTCAGAAAACAAAACCACTTGAAACAAAATGAGTTCACAATGGGTATTAGGAACTTGACTTGGTGTTAAAGGCTCTATTTATAAATGTAATTTTAGTGGAATTTTTCCCTGCCACACTACAAAATCTGATAAATATGCATTTATAAAAGCTATAAATTCAAATTCTTTTACTTCCTAATCAAATTAGCTGTCCTGTTTCTTTTTTGTGGCCTGTACCTGACGATAATACATTTTATTAACCCGTTATCATCTAATCGAATCGACTAATTCGTCCTTTAAATTCAACTTGACAACACACTGGGGAGAACATCACTACAAAAAGGTCACAAAACACAATTACACAAAAAGCCCGCCATTTCTATTAAACCATTAATTAGATTTACGTTCGAACAATATTGGAGCTACAATTAATTGGGTTTTGATTATATGCCTACGTGGTTTCTGGGCTAGAATCGGAGCACTTGTAACATTCAATGGGTATTCGTTAAATGTAATTAAAGTAATCTTCCAACAACCCCGTAACTTTATTTTGTATTATTTCACTATCGGTTTTTAGGTACAGTAAATCGGTTTTAAGTAAAGTTAAGGGTCCTACTACCAGTTTTTTAGGGCAGTGTTAAAATAGACTTACTTTTGCGTGGGTACGAGACTCAGATATAAACAGTTTATATAAACAGTTTACCGTTCGTTTCTATCTCGAAAATAAGACCACAATTACTGTTCGACCATCACCTCTATTAGCAGTATTGTTATCATGTTACTTGACACGAAATTTATGTAGCTGTCACTTTCTATCGAAAGTAAGATTACTAGTACTACTATCTGAGGAGGTGGTAGGGCCTCAGGTGATGTTTTTCGAAACTTTTCCATTTCGATGTTTAGTTTGTGGTTAAGGAAGGACTGTAATTTTTGTCCTCGTTATGTCATCATTATTATGTTGGTCCGATCTACGCAAAAGAACCTAACAGCATGCAGATTGCAATACCTACCTTATGATAGATCAACTTTAAGTTTGTTTTAGTCTTCATATTTGTTAAACATGCAGATTAGAGTGTGGTGATTGTGTCTTGTGGTCAAAAACTACATGGATTCCTTTTTGTACTATATGCATTATCAATCTATTATTCAGTATTTGTATCCAACAAATATTTCCCATTTCTCAATAATTTATCATACCTTTTCCATCCGAAAATAAATTTCTAAAACCCACTCACAATACGAATACATCAGAGTGGAAGCGTCTATCTGCAGATCCGCCATCAATAAAACACCCATAATGCTACACCATTGACCCACCCTTATTGGGATTCGATCGCACAAAAGAACTATAAAGGCCCTCCGATGTGTATCAATAGGGACTTGCCTTAAGGGGCGGACGCATTGATAGACGATGGCGAACGATAATTTAGGATGTATGTGGTTGATTTAGTTAAGTTGTTCAAGTGTCCCCGCAAACTGTACAAATTACAGATCTGTTGCTTCAATTTGTATGTACGGCCATAATCCACTATGCGAGTTAAATGCAGATTTATAGCTCAGACACGCCTTTCTAATCAGTCCTGGAGTATTCTCAGGATGTTTTCATTCACGATACTACTAATCTTAAAATGGCTGTGCACTACACTGCACTTTTTTGTAAAGCTTCATCCACTAAGGTATTTTGGAAAAGATCTTTGAGCGCTATGAGCGTGTTTACTTACATTAGATTAAAGAATTTGTAATATGTAACTGATCTGAAGTGCGCAATAAAGAATTTAAGAAGTCTTTGATAAATCCTCAGAATTAGGTATTTGAAAAATAAAAATTCTAATACCCAATTGCTCTGACGTTTAGTTCGTTGCGTCTCGTATTCAGAAACTCAACAAACCCAACTTCAAGAAGTTTTATCTCCCATCTTTCTCCCCGCTTATCACTATAATCCATCCCTCGCTACGCTATTCGCACAGCGAAGGGAATGCAATGATTATTATGTGTGATGAGATTGATATAAAATATCCTTCTATACCATGAGAACGCTAATAATATACGACAATATACGGCTGCAGTGCCCAAAGTATCTGCTGATTATTTTATGGCAGCCACATTCGTTATGCTTATGATATTAGAGACGTTTTGGATTAAATAATAATACAACCACTATGCACAAGTAGTTCAATTCTGGAAAGAGCAACAAACCTTTTAGAGAACTCTTATTGGTAAGGCCAATAATGACGGGTAACTTGATTATCGAAGGGTTATGTGTACAGGTTCCTCGATATATACGCTTGTATTAGACCCACCTAAACATACTAAATGGCTCACCAGTTATTAGACAACCAAGGAACCCGATTAATAGGAATTTCTGGCAGCAAAATGACTAGCCGAGGTCCCTAAGCCGCTGGTACACTCATACTCTCCATAGAAAACTTTGCTTACCACAGGAAAACGGCAGCAACCAAAGGTTTTTTGGCCGCAGCTTCTGTATGAGGTGTTCTTTTAGTATTAAGAAGGTGGTACCCGCCATTCACAATACAGATACAACAGTGATAGTGTAAGTAAATGATGATAACTTTGTTAGGGGCTTTTTTTTTGGGAATGATAGACGCTGTTGGCCGCAGATGGCCATTACAGCTTCACCGGACAATAGCAGGCGAGCGCTTATAGCACTCTAGCCTTAACGGCAGAAGTAGCGACGAGCTCAAGGGCACCTCAGGGAGGCACGGCCTCGGCTTGGGCTGTCGCTTAGGAGAGGGCTGAATTTACCACCGGTTCACAACGCGCCCCCACTGAGAAGAACCGGCAAGAAACTCGGTGGGGTATTTACAGGTACTGTACTTGTAATGGACACTGTAGTGGAATCAACGGGCCGTAGAGATATAATGTTTCGAGTGAAAAGCGTCAGTGTGATTTTCTTAACATCAGACAAACGTGCTTTTTGTCGACATACTAAGTTGCTTTAAGAAAAGTATAATTTAAAGTATATTTTCTGGATTCTGTATCATCGATATAGTATTATTATATCGATGTTCTGTATGGAGCCGACAAAAAACCTTGCACTGTATGTCGCTCGTCACCCATTAAATTAGTTATTTATTATGTATCGTTATCCTAGTATTTTTTTCATCTACAATAATGCCCTTCGCACAGTACCCAATATTTACAGCTTTGCGGTAGATTATAAATAAATACTCAATATCTACTTTTCTTTGTCGTATGGTTAGTGGGCAACCTGGTGTCAGAGATGTTCAACCTGCCCTTATTCCTCTGACTGGGCTTAACGACTGCTGTTTAGATGACAATAGCCAGGACCGACTTTTTACGTGCTCTAAATTTCACTAAACAGTCACCCATCTAAGAACTGACCTTGCCTGACTTTGCTTAACCAAGTGATTGATCGTTTACCGATCAGTGATTACAAATGTCTATGGCAATATCTACTACTATATAGGTACTCAAACATCTAAAGTGAAATGTTATTGTCAATAAAATATAACGATAGATACTACATTCGAAAACAATGTAACACGTGAATCACTCAAAAAGCAATAAAATGAAGACATTTTGGTGCGTCATAACTCTATTTTGCCCATTTCACGTTGCGTTATGGATATTCAAAATACCTCGACGAGTGGTGGGGTAGCGACCCCAACTTTGCTTAGGACATAGCTTATTGTGAGGCACCCTTAGTGGGTACAAAGTTGAGGGGTAAAACGTGGGGTGGACTGGAATTTATCGTCGGTGCTCTCATGCCTATGTGGCACTTAAGAGGGCGAAGCTAGGAAAGATATGTTAGATAACAGAACAGAAACAAACCCAGAAATAGAGAGTTGGATAGGTATATTTACAGTCCGAACTGATGCATTATGAAAATAAGCTATTTGTAGACGCATTTGCCATTTTGAGAATCTGCGATTATACACTAACTGCCGCACCTTCAAACGTCAATTATTGTTAATTATCATTAAGTCAAATTTCAAAAATGAATTATTTCAACTTTCAAAGCCAATTAATACCTAATACGCGGATAGTGAGTTAGATATATCAATAAACTCGTCATTAATACTAAATGATAATCATAAAAGACTCGGAGAGTCGAAATAAATAGATTACAAAAAAATCACTTCATTGTAATTAAAGTTAATTGATGTTTGTGAGTGCGGCAGTTAAACCACAAAACAAATATGCAAGGAAATTAAACAACTTATTATACTACTATGATATGATAGACAACTATTATGACATGGAAGAAAGATTTAAAAAATATGGGATTGAGCCACAATCACTTCTATAGTTAATAGGTAATATCAGATTTTCTGCAGTAAAGTAGCAGTGTACATTGCTTTATATATAATAATAATACCAGCCCTTGTTTATGTCCCACTATTGGGCACGGGCCTCCCCTCAATATGAGGAGGCTTAGGCCATAGTCTACCACGCTGGCCAAGTGCGGGTTGGCGGACTTCACACGTCATTCGAAAGCTAGGCTTTCTCAGACACGCAGGGTTCCTCACGATGTTTTCCTTCACCGAACATTGCTTTACTTCGATGTGATTAGCTAATGGCTCAGATAACGAGCGGTACCGAATCTGCCTATAGGCAGGCGTGTCGCTAAGCATTTGTTTCGCTTGTCTCGTCAAGAATATGCATGGTTACATATATTAGTGATAAGCTCAGGAAGTGCGCTACGCCACGCGGTTCAAAATGATCTTTTAATCTCACAACTTTCGCAGAAACCAACATTGTCTACTCAAAAATCAGATTATCTTCAAATTACCAAAGCTTTTGAAACTAAAGTAATTCTATCCACATTTCTGTTAGACCTAATCCTTTAGATAAATGAATTCTGATCGTGTTTAATCCTGACGCCTCAATCTCGTGCTGTTGACAATGGGATGACGGCGAGGCTTAGAGCGTAACGCTAAAATCTCAAGCCTCAGTCATGCATTAAGGCCAACAAATAACCGATTTATAAGATTAGGCGATATTGTAAAAGCAAACTGGCACTTTCAGAAAGTTTTATTAAAGAAATTTCTGGTGCGTGCCACGGAGTTTCCGAGGACTGTATTTTTCAGGGGCGACGCGGAAAACAACTGGCAAAGTTACATGAATGAAGTTTATCGGATTTTGAATGCGATATTACGAGTTGATGATTATACTTGATCGATACTAGAGTCTGGGACCGTAATAAGCCGTTTATAAATTAACGGGAGACGCCTAAAAAGCATTACTTCAATCTTTGAATGAATAGAGGCGTGTAGTAGATTTATTTTACCTCTGTTATTAAATATAACACAATTTAGACTAAAATAAGCTTATAACAAATATCACAGAACTGTTGTACTTTTATTAGTCTCATCACCAGCCTACAGTCGTCCACTGCTGGACATAGGCCTCTCCAATATCACGCCACTGACTACGATCCTCGGCTTTCCTTATCCAATTTCTGCCCGCCACTTTACGTATATCGTCACTCCATCTCGCTTGCGGACGTCCCACGCTACGTTTGCCGACTCGCGGTCTCCACTCAAGAACTCGTTTGCTCAATTTTATTTTATTAGTCTCAAAGGCCAAGAATTTTCCAAAAGTATTTTCGGACCAGATTTTGAACTAGGAGGCCGCTAACGTTTTGACTATTCAAGACATGAGTGGAGTTGTTTTAATTCCATGCTACTGCCGTATCATGCTACTTGTAGTAAGTTTCACGAAACATAAACTACAAATGAACATGACATTTCAAAAAAATGTTGAACTAGTAGACTGCCAACATTTTTGGACAAACTTGAAACCATTCGGAATAAGAAAACACAACATTACAAATTCCATGCAATACAGTGGAAACGTAACGTTAAAACGCCCCACGCCCCTCGCTGTCACAGTCGACATGAATTCATAATTTACGACGTCACCAGAGGTCTCCCAATGTCATACGAACCTGTGCACGCTAACCTAACGGCCAATCCGGTGCCCACTTAATAATAACGCATCACGACAATGGACAACAATTAAACACGACCACAGATATCACGAGTTTATATTGACGATATGAATATGAAAACATGTCTTTATATCTTGGACACGTTTCAGGTAGTATACCAGTTTCTGGTAGTTAAAAATGTAGAAGTTTTATGTAACTTAGTTATGAGACGATTGAGGCAGACGTCTGGTGGTAAGCGACACGACCACCCAATTATACAACACTGCCACTCGTCTTCATTAAAAATTATGATTAAGGTTACTAAGTGTTAAGTCCATTCCGGTAGTTAATACCGCAGTATCAGATATACTGCCGCCAAGCAGCAGTGTGTAATCATTACTGTCTTCCATGATATTATTATTTTCTTATTAATATAAATAATGTTTCTGATAAAGAGCGGCAGTGTTGTGCAGCTGTATATAGGCAGGCGTATCGCTTAACATTAGTCAAACGTCTTGCTTGTCGAGTCACAAAAAACGTCTTTGACCCCGGTAATTTCTCCGGCTATATTGCTCGCTCTTCATGTAGTACGAGAAATGTTTACAGATGTTTGCAGTAGGTACTGAACTGTAGCTAAGTTGTCATTCTACAATACGGAACGCTAGAAAATAGAAAACAAATGTATGGGAACCACATATCTCTTCACGTGATTTAGGGAAGAGATATGACATTCCCATACACTTTGCTAAGGGGGCTGGACAGTCTTTTATAAAGGTGAATAGTAAAACGGATACGAAATCCTGAAATCCACCATCGGCAATGTCTGCATATAAAACAGAGTCTTATTTATTGCAACAATGCGATTATTTTCGATTGCTCTTAAAGAGGCGAAGTCACGAAGTACCAAAACACGGTTACTTGGATCATATCTAGGTGGAGTTATTTAAGTGAAGTACCGTTTTACTGAGATGCTGAGGTGCAGTTCGTGCGTTGAACTATAAGTGCTTAGAATGTAGGTATAATTATAAGTTAAAAATACGGGCACTGCTTCAAATTAAGGTATTAAAACATCATGTTGTATGATTCATCGAGAATTATCAAATGCCTTATCGTTCAACCATTGTGGTGGTTTTTGTTTGCAATCTTTTGAGTACTACTAAATCAATATAGATAAGTTTCTATTTAAAAGCTGGTATTCAAGTTGTAGGTTTAGGTAGGTAGCTACGAGTATAGCTAAAATATTTACGCGGAGTTTTAATTAAATCAATAACATCTTGGAAATTCACATGCCTTATTACTAGGAGAAATAGACTTAAGCAGTTCTTTTACATAATATTACCCACTGTTACTTTACGTTACTGTATTTATGTTGAATAAATGATTATGATTATGTTTTATAAAAGCCTCAATATTGAATAGAACGGTAAAAGAAACAGCTGCTTTTTTACTGTTGTTTGTGACATTACATATCGTGTATGTTGTACAACACAATATTTTTTTTATTACTCAACAAAAGCTGGCGCACGAGTGGAATTAGCGACTTAGATTAGATGGAGACTGACGAACTGTGGACAACAAGACGATAACTAAATATAAAGCACTAAAGACTAACCTTTTTCATTCATTCATTAATTCTGGGGTCTTCTGCATAATGGAGGTAGTTTTCCTCAGTAGGATTGCTCACATAGACAAAATAATTACTAGGGAAAACAACAGTAGCTGCTTTTTGACTTCAGGACATTACCAAAATTCACGAGCTGGGAATCAACTAAACTACTAATACAGCGTGATTAAGGGCAATGCTGTTTCATCGAAAATGGTACAAATTAATCAGGCCCTCCATATGAACTGAAGCGGAAACATTGTACACCATTGTGTTGCAAAATGGCGGACAGGACGTTCACCCCTGAATATAAATAAATCGAAAACCATGCATAACACTCAATCTCATATAGCTATTTTTGCCTAGCAAATACTCTTACAATAATAACTAAGAAAGCAGATGTGTAAGCTGCGATAAGTATGATATAAAGACGTTAAATACATTATTTTCTTTGGAGCACTCCTAGCCAGGGGTAATCACTGTTGGTTAAGCAAAGTCAGATAAGGTCAGTCTACAGATGATGACGGTTTAGTGTCATTTGAGCTGAACGTCTCCGTACTTTGGAAAGCACGTAAAAATCGGTCCAGGTTGACATCTAGACAGCAGTCGTTAAGCCTACTCAGTCAGCCAAAGTGTAGCTTGAATTACTCTGACACTAGGTTGTCCAAAAACCAAACAACAAATAAACCAACAACTTCCTCTGTGCTGCAAAGCATTAGAAAAGGGTTTCAGCTTTATTTATTTCTGAAAGATAACTAGATAAATAAAATGTTTCGTATTTTTACACTGGCTAACACATTTATATTTACCGTTGTCAAGTAAAACGAATAGTTCCATTTCTTCTCGCTGTAATAGTTTATTTTGTGCGTCTGTGTGTCTTTGATGTACAGATGGGCATTTCTTTTAATGGAACTTGGCGAGACAATTAAGACGTTCACGTGATGGCATTGGTAAGCATCACGGCTGCGTGTAGACAGCTGCAATGCACTGTCGCTCGTCACCCGAAACATTAGGTCTCTTATGCCTAGTAATTTTAGAGAGAGAGAGAATTTAATAGAAGGTAAACCACCAGACTTTTTATACTACACCATTGCAAACAAGCAACTCTGCGGGCTAACTTTTATTTCTTTTACTACATCTGCAAAATATGAATAACTAGAGATGTAATCATTTGACAAATTCGATTATTCTGAAGCCAATAGAGTCGACAATGTTCACGGTCAGAATTTTGGATAACCAACGGAATATGTTACCTAGCGTTTTTACTTTTCAGTCGTAACCACATTTTTCAGTGGATTTAATAAAATTGTGGCTTCGTCCTCGGATAATTGCACAGACATAAATTGTCACTTTGGCTCGTTTGCGGTGTACTTTTAATATTTGCTATGATGATAGCAGCTTAAATTTTCACTTAATTTGAAGACATTACTGTGAGAAATCTATTCATTTTAATCCACAAATAAAAAGGCTATTTATATGTCTCGGAGCATTCGATTCAAAAATTATTTGTTAATCTGTTTAAAAATCATTTTTCAGAATCATTCAGAATTAATTACGTGCTGAAATTTCACAAGATATATAAAACTAAACTAAAAACATGTTCTGTAGATACGGTTAGTAATCTGTTGATGTCATATTTAAACATATACTATTATGAGTCTCTAGCGTAAGGAGACCACTCATGTATTCTTTAGCCTTTCTTCAAAATATCAAATTCCGAACAATAAATGATAGGGTTGAATATGTCATATACAACTCTATACCCTGCTTTTCTTCACAAGATCAAATGTATTAAAAATATTGTCATCATATCAACGAGTTGAATCCACGGTTTTTTAGTGTTAAGTGGTTCAGTCTTTAAAAAGGAAAAACCTCCAAAAATATGCCAGGTTACGTGGCTACATTAACCTAATTAATATATAAACATTTCAAGCAATAATGTTACAAGCGACATTAACATATTACGATTACGATGTCTAAAGGCTAGTAAAAAAATAATATAAAAATGTCTTACTTCGTCTCCGTAAGTGCCCCAAAATATTCCCCAAACAAATTATTTATCCAGCATTATACTTTTAAAAAGGTATACATAATAAACATGAGCGATGTTGGGATCAGAGCGCGGTTCCTTTGATCCGCGACTGTCGTCTTATTAAGGACAATTCATTTATAACTAACCAGCCCTCTAGGCTGTAATTATAAGATGCTAAATTAAGTTCAATTAAATGTCTTTGTCAATTAGTAACATCTGTTTGTTAATACACTGTGGTCCGGAACGTCACTAAATTTCTTAGCTATGATGCTGTCTTATGTATGAGGTCCAGAACAGAGCGAGGTGGAGAGAGAAATCACGGAAGGCTGACCCATCACCATGTGGCCAGGAAGATAAAGAGAGAGAGAGAGAGAGAGAGAGAGAGAGAGAGAGAGAGAGAGAAGACAATCCCGCTTAGTTTCTTGCGGTATCTTCTCAGTAGTAGCGGCCACGTTATGATTCGGTGGTAGTTAGTAAAAATGTTTTTTTGTGAAAGTGTCATTGTCTCTTTCACACTTTCACAAAAATCGGTAATTTTCGGTAAGTTCACCAGCTACAGTGCCTATGTATAGACATAGGCACTATAGCTGGTGAACTGGTGGTGGCTGGTGTTCACCAGCCACCACATACATTAGCAGTAAATTAACTCACTTGTGTTCACAAGTGAGTTAATTTACTGCTAATGTATCAGGTGACGAGCGGCAGTGCAATGCAGCTGTATATATGCAGGTGTTCGGCTTACAATCAGGCGACCGTCTTGCTTGTCTAAGTCTCCTGAGCCCAGTAACTTTTCTAGTGCCCTTCACATGAGCGCACAGTAATATCTAAACCCTGGTGGTTTCCGAAAGAGTATCTGACACTGGTGGTTCCTACCTGAACGTGTATTTCATCATCAGCAGCCCAAAACACGTCCATTGTTGAACAAAAGGCCTCCCGCTGTTAAAAAAGAAGGAGGGGTTGCGATAATCCCCACTTTTGGCAGGTGTCTTGGGGACCACACTGTGTATGTGGTAGGTAATACAATAGAAAGACACCGCTGTCCGTCTTCTTGTTTTCCCTAGTAGCCTCTTACGGACATTCAATGGGAGGAAATGGGAGGGTCACGATATAGATTTACATAGATAACGCAAGTATCACGATTTGTATTGAAACCAAGCGTGCCGACTTTTGTACCAAGTTTTTAACACCTTCTGTGACGTCACGGCCGAATTTAGGGACGGGATGTCCAAACCGATTCAAAGACACCGATGCCGCCGATGCCCCACCGATTTTCTTTAGTTTTTGCGGCCGATCGGCTGCAAGGCTGCAACAACAGATGCGCGCGGACTGTAAGTTAGCGGCGACCAATCCCGACGTTTCGTCGGGGTTCGGACACGCGAAGTACATGCATTTGCGTTATCAAAGTAAATCTATATCTGTGGGGAGGGTGCTATTCTTACCCGGTTATTTCAATACATCCTTTGTTCTCAAAATCGATTCACCAAAAATATTGGCGTGCAATCCATTGTAAGATAGGCCGTAAATTTTGTTTCATAATCCAAATATGAAAAGATTGCTTTTGAATTTCCCTTCAATGTATGAAAACTTTGCAAGCGTATTTGATGAATTTCAGAGGTATAATATTATTGTTCCTGTATTCCATTTAAATGAATGATATTGCTTTGAACATCTCTTTGATATGCGTACCTTTGTAAAATCGTGCTTCCTTTTAAAATTATTTTCTATATCGGAATGGGGTGTAGGCGTTTGAGCTCAGAGAATGTATACTGGGTATATCGTAAAGGGTATCTCTAATTATAGTTATAACATTTATTGGAACAGCCTAAATTTCTTTTCGAGTCGTCAAGTTACTGGCAACACGGGTAAAGCAGATATTTTAAATATAGACTAATAAATAAAAAGGAACGTTTAACCGGTACGCAGCCAAGCCAACCAGCATTCGTAGCGCGCTAAGCACGGTTGTTATAGGTACATAAAATATCCCTTCGGAGTCGCTGGACGCTCGGGGTGTGGGCCCTTTGAGCGTCCATTTAGTACGGCGGCGACTCCGAGGAGGACGGCGGCGGGGTTGCGACCCCCGTCCCCGTGAGCACCGTGACAGGTTCCCTGGGGGCTACAATGCGCCCCCCGGCGGCGGGCTCAAAGGCAAGGCACTGAGGGGCCCCTGGTGCAGATCCCACCGGAGAGCCCTGGGGTCTCCCCTCTCATGTGCTGATGCGACAGCCGCGGGGGTTTTAGTGGGTAAGAATCCCACATACCCCGGTCGAGCCCCACAGCTCCCGGGGATCTTTCGAAGATTTCCCCCGCGTCAAAAAAAAATAAAAAAAAAAGGTACATAAAATATTAGTTCGCTATCGTGATTTCCAGAGAGCTAGAGTCAAATACTTTCAGACATCTTCTATTATTATTTTAATTTTATTTTATCCAAAGCTTGAAAGTGGAAAGCTTCATAGCTATATGATATGATCGAAATCGGAATATAGAATTAAAGATAACAAGTTCATGTTATAAAAGCACAAAACGCCCGACTGCTAACAAATGTTCGTATTACATTAAACATAACATAAAACGTAAAATTCATTTATTTATTCCTTTTATTAGATACCCGATGTTTTTGGAAGTTAAAAAAATACGTACATTTTGTCATTTGATCAAAAAATATGCTTAGCCTATGTCCCACAAGCAAGACGAATCTATCGAAACATCAAATCAGTCAAAATCCATTGAGCTGTTTAGCCTCCTTCTGGGGCAGTCAGGCAAAAATATATGTTAAACTGCATAACACACCAGACTAACCGAGTAAAAATTGTTTTTTTTTATTACCTATTAAGACCTTCTTCCTAGCCTAAAAATAATTGTAACAGCATTTGCACTGTTTTGGGTAGCAGCTCAACTATTACCCTGAAATACAGATTCGGTAATGCACATATTACATTGATGACATATGGTACTGAAACGTGGTCCACTAACTGCTGGCCTTTTAGAGTCACACAATAAGCTATGGAGAGAGCTACGCTCGGAGTTTCCTTGCGCGACAGAATCCGCAAAGTGGAGATTCTCCGAAGAACTAAAGTCACCGACATAGCTCTCCGAATCTGCAAGTTGAAGTGGCAATGGGCAGGCCACATTGCTCGAAGAACCGATAACCGCTGGGGAAGAAAGGTTATCGAGTGGCGACCACGAACCGGTAGACAACATAGACAGGCCTCCAACTAGGTGGATAGGCGACATTGTGCGCGTCGTAGGTAACCGGATGCAAATAGCCAATCGTCGTTTATTGTGGCGACATCTTCCGGCTGATGATGATGAATCTATATATTGCATCTATATGTGAAGCGGGCACCAAAACGAATCAATTTGTATGTCCAGATTTGGGCCATCGTTGAACAATCCACATTCACCAGCTAAACAGCCGATGTTTGTGGAGCACTTACAAGCTCGCTCTGGTGCAACGACCAACATTCGAACCCCGCTCAAACCAGATGTTGCATACACCTGACGCTATTTGCATTTTCATTAAACCTTGTATTTCGTCCGGCTTTTGGTGGTGACTAAACTTTGTGAGTTGTTTACCTGTAACAAAAACAAATAACATGACATTTTGATTACAACTTACTTTATATATGGTAAGCGTCACGGTTACCCAGTTTAAATGATATTGCATTCGATATCTTCTGCGACATAATTCTAGTAGTCTAGTAATTCTATTGATTACAGTATTTTCTCCAGATGCCATTGTAGTGATGTTGAAATGGTCAAAAAGTATCGATATTTTTAAAATAATTACATTATCGGTTTTTATATATCGTATGGAAGCTTAGTTTTTAGCGATCTCTAAAGAAAAACAAGGCCTTTTTTTCGCGGGGGAAACCTTCAAAAGGTCCCCGGGAGCTGTGGAGCTTGGGGTATGTGGGATTCTTACCCACTGAAACCCCCGTGGCTGTCGTATCGGCAAATGAGAAGGGACCCACGCTTTCCAGTGGGATCTGCACTAGGAGCCCGTCAGTGTCTTGCCTTTGAACCCGCCGCCGGGGGGCGCATTGTATCCCCGTGAACCTTTCACGGTGCACACGGGACGGGGGTCGCAACCACGCCACCGTCCCGTCCTAGTCACCGCCGTACTCAATGGACACCCAGAAAGTCCAGCGACTCCGAAGAAAAAAAAAAGAAAGCCTATTGCAGCATTCCATTTTTGATCTCTATTTAAACACACAGCACTATCTTCATAACATGAAGAGTCAAAATCTAATATTCTAGTTGTGTAATACCTTTTTTTGTTTATTATTGTAACTAGATAGTGAAGAATCTGATTCACCATCAGACGAAGAAGACGAAACAACTAACTTGCAAACATCCTTCGCTGCGATAAAATGGAATTTAAAAACTAAACTCCACTGTTTTTCGGTATACGGCAAACAAAAACTATCAATAAGTTCAAACTATTTTTCCACGCACGTAAGGATAATACAGTAGGGTAGTTTAAAGGTGTTCAGTCTTCAAAGAAACCCAACTCCATGAAAGTAATAGCCGAAAGGAAATCGATACAAATAGGATATTACGTATTACACTTATTGTGAAAGAAATGGGTCGCAGAGATGGATTATATGATGAAAAGGAGTACGCCATAACTTATTCTCATACTTATTGATGAAGGTTCAGCTTTGAAGTAAGTATTATGAAATAGGAACTATAAGATAGTATATAGATCTAGGGGCGGCCTTATTTTTGGTAGGTAGAAATCGAAGATATCGACCATATGCAGTAACAGCTCAGTGGGCGAACGCTTGCCTAGGAAACATGGTGCGCAGTTTCAGAGATGGTGGCATTAGATTAAGATGTATGGAAGAGTAGGAAAGATGCCTGTGCCTAGCAGTGGCACACACCAAAACGACCAATAGGCTATTAAAAAAAAACAATTTTAATGTTATTAATAGCATTCGCCCGATAATAAGTCTTTTTAACCTAACGAGGGGCAACCTTTCTGGAAAGCGACACGCCCGCTTATAAACAGCTTCATGTCGCTGCCACTCGACACCCGAGACATAAATTATTAAGTATTGTGCCTACAGTGCCCTTTACCAGAATACAGTTTTCACAATCGAAAATCGATGTCGGCAGGATTGATTTATTATTACCCTTTTTATTATAACACTCGACTCGATCGGCGGCTCAAATATAAACTACTTCCTCCGAGGGAATGCTTCGAAACAAACATGCGATACGTTATGAGACTATATTTCCTACCTTTTCTTCTGATTAAATTGTTAGCCCCAAGAGCGAAGTTGTCCGGGACTTACACTTCTATGTTTTTGTTGAGAAATTATATCGGTGCTACAAACACAAATGAAGACGGAATTTGTCTTTTGCTTAGGTGACTAGAGGTGTTCAATCAAATTCTATGGGAAACAAAAACTTTGGCTAGTTATTTCTCACTGTTTACTTGCCCATCGCTTGATTGTCTAAAGTAAGATGAATCCATTCCTCGGACACTGTTAAGCCTCCGCCCTTCCGGCAACAATTTGAGACAGGAAAAGTTTGCTGAAAATTAAAACTAGATCTCAAGTCACGTGACAATTTAGTAAGAAAAAACTGTTTACAGTTCTCGTTAACAGACTTTCGGCGACTACTTTTCATTCTTATACAAAAACAGTGATAGTTAATTGGCAAAACGCTTTCTATAGACAAAAACCAGTGTAATAAAGCCGTAGCCGGCCCGCATTATTGAGATTTCCCAAATCTTTGTGAGAATAACGTGAACAGTGATGCCATTCTGCCGAGCAGTGCGTCAGCGTTGCTGTGTTCCGGTTTGAAGGGCACTGTATCTGGTGAAATTGCTGGACACAAAGAATTAATATCTAATGTCTTACGGCGGGACGCATGCTTGCTTCCCACCTTGGTAGTATACAAAAAACCAAAAAGAGTAATGTAGAACGAAGCACCAACGGCACTGTGATACCACGTCACTGTATATGTTATGGTACAGATACAAGAAAAACAATAAAGCTAATTGCCATCAACATCGTAAAAGACTTGTATCAACTAACAAAACAACTGGCTAATTGGGTCATTCGTATCAGCCAAGAAAATAAACAATAAAAATACAAAACGGTTTCAGGTGAAGAATAGAATTTTTCCTTTATCATAAGACCGTTCCGTCTGAACGGAGGCACGTAAGCCTCTCAATAGTATCAGACCCGGACATTTGTCTTCAAGGGTATTTTGAAAATGGCCGCTCATGCCATGGACTGCATGTTAATCGCCTTTTCGACTTTCAAGCGATAAGATTGTGGAAATGGCGATAGAAGATTTGGTTTTTATGTGTTTGGTTCAAAAATGTGATTTTCTGACCGTTTTGGGCAATAGGATTTAAATAGGACCGCCGCCGCCGCCGCCCGCAAGATTCGAGGCAGAGGCCTAAGGGCGGCTTGACTACTCTGACACCAAGTTGGCCACTAACAATATTAACATAAACAAATTATATAGAAGTTAATACCACAGCACAGATGAAACTGTTCTTGATTCTGGATATGTACTTTAAAATAAATGTATAGCATACATAAGATTATACACATAAAATTTTCGGAAGGAAACCTTTAAATAATCGAGTAATCCAAATCAGAATTCAAGGCATTGTTAAAAAGAAGAAAAACCTAAGCAGAAGTGGATCGCGATTTTGTTTTGTACTGTGTAGAGACTAATAAAGAAACCATTTTGATATGTTGATTATTTTTTAAGATACTAAAATTCAGTATAGTCGTAACAGCAATCGTTAATATAGTCATATAGCATTAAAAGCGGACCTTTAATTACATTGATGAACCAAACCGATACCAAATGTCAGGACTGCACTTGCTTTAAAGTAGGTATATAAAAGTCAGATTCTTAATCCTACTTAAGTTTTTGGAGAGTGTGCGCAGGAATTGCATGATTTGATTCCACCATCTCCCTTTCATCATCGGACGACGAGACGAACGGCACGTACACGCCCTTATGTGGTGAAAGTGCCTTCAGTCCGGACTAAGCGGTTTGCTTCTTCATTTATAATAAGGACAGCTAAGGACTGGAACAGTTTGCCTGCGTCGGTTTTCCCGCCCGATTATAATGTGGGTGTCTTCAAGACTAGAGTGAATAGGCTTTTAATAAGCTAGTGTGTTTTGCCATCCTCGAATGCGTCGCCGCTTTCCATCAGGTGGGACTGCAGTCAAGCGCTAGCTTATAAGTAGTAAAAAAAAAGTGACTTCCAGATGATTATATAATAGAAGAAAAACAGAAATACAATATGGTAACACATGGCAGGATTAAGCAAATCCAATTTACCATGATAACTAAGATAGAAGCTCAATTGATTAAAATACGCGGTAGACAGTTAGCCGGTCTATACAGTTGAGCCTTCCTTATAATAGGGTGAAATAGAATGGAGTGCTCATTATTGTACACCAGATTTATATTTAAAAATAAAATATAAACTTAAATCTAATGCTGTACAAATGACTGTCTTATCGTTAATGGCAATTTCTTCCACACCACCATTAGGGAAGAAGCTTAAGGGTAAGAGAAAACCTAGACACTAAGAACAAAAATTTAAAATAAAGATTTAGAAAATAAAGCCACAAAATTGTATATTTATTTACCAGCGTTCGTCTACTTATACAAGCTCATATTAACATAGTTGCAATTAAAAATTCTTATCCAACATGTTTTAAAACTTTTCCTTGAACGAAAACCGTTGCCGCGTTCTGGGTCTGCTATAAAAAAATTGTCGGTAGCACAAAGGCGGTGCCTTTTAAATTAATCTCTTCTTCGTAGTAAACTGATGTGACGTGACAGTAATATCAAGGGAAACGAATCGAGCACGGTTGAAAGTGAAATTATCTGAGAGACGTAACGGGAGTTAGTTTGATGTTTGCGCTAAGCTATGACAGTTTTTGTTGAGAAATTGACTAAACTTTAGAGTTTTTTAAAGACTGGTTTCAAATACGCCGATCGTTCGGGTACAAAACAAATGAAACTAAGAAGATCGTAGAACGTAGCTGGCGATTACAGTAAAGTCCGGATTACAGCAAAACGAAAATATCTTTATAAGAATTAGTTTTGTTCTTAATCTCTAGCCCTTTTTGTAAAACGGTAACCATTGTCGTAATATTATGGATGAAAAAGGAAATAAAAAAGAAAAATAAATATAACACAATATAAATAACAAAAAAGAAAATATATTTCTAGGGAATGTTTCTTCAATTACTAATGAAGAAAGTAAATAATAAATTAATCTTTATAATGATGTGAAACTTAATAATTATCTGCTCAGGAAAATTGAATGTTACTGAAATTATCGCAAGTCGTTAGATGGGTCGTATTAGACGTTGAAATAAAAATTATCTAAAAATACTACGAAAGCTTTTAATGTTATTTTTTTATACTAATAATCTTCAAAAGAATCTAAAATCCTTTATAGATCTTGGCTAATTAATTAATTTAAATACCGCAGATACTTCAGAACTAAAAAGAAGTGAGCTCGGTATCCAGAAAGACGTGGCACGTAATAAATCACTTTAGAGGTTCTTGAGGAAATAAAATTCAAGATATAATAAACTTGATGCATACATAAATTTAGACTAGCTACAAATGTTTGAAAGCAATTGCAAATTGGAGCTGTTAAACCATGAATAAGTACTTATAATAATAGCCAGTTCCTAAGCTAATACTAAATTAGAAGAAAAGCGTATTTAAAGCAATCAAACAGAATTGGTCAGTACATTATAGGTTGGTGTGAAAATAATATCTTGTACTCTTTTGTTTCAATTTTTCTAAAGTGCATGTTTAAAAAAAATTGATAGAAGTAATTTTAGAGTTTGTTGAGTGTTATTTCTTTTAACAAAATGGTCTTATATACTTCAATATCTAAACGTTGCTTCAAATTCATCTGTGGAATTAAATGAAAGCCTAGTAATTACCCTGTCTAGAATAAACAAATCAGTCTTTAAAGTAAAAATATTAGACACTTTTACAGGTTTAACGAGCATGAATTTACATCTTCTTAGCGAGCATTTAAAAGAAACAACTCAACATTTTTGTTCAGATTTAGTAACGAGGCAATTAGGGAACAGTTAGAACTTGCTAACTTTGCTTTTATGAGAAGCCCCATTCAGCTGCTGATACAATGAGGAAAATCTATAAGATCGACTGTATCACATTTGTCGTGGTCGGTCCAATATTAGATTGACGAATGAAACAATTTATGGTCCATAAGATAATAGAAATAAAACAGAAATATCGATAGACCAAAGAGATTAAATGTTGCTATACGATAGACGAAGACACCAATTATATAAAGGTACGACCACAACCTAAGCAACGCTTAGCCCTTACTAATTTATGCTCTATATTAAGGTCGAACCCGCGACCTCTGTGTACACCGGCCAGGGTCATAATTTTTTTACGTCCCAATATCACCTCAGTTGGGGAATCAAAATGTCTTCTTCAACATTATATTGTTGAATACATAAATACATAATACAATAATATCTTGGGACAATTCACACACGGGCATCTGATCCCAAAGTAGGCAGAGCCTGTACTATGGAAACCAGACAACTTATACTAATACTTACATACAATTTATTTTTGTCTATTAAGCTGGGTCGTGGGTTCCATCGGCTAGCGGCCAGGGTGTCTAACCACTAGACAGCTATGTTACACAGTGTTCCTTTGAGGCAGAATGTCTGAACCTGCAGTATTACCATCTTAGACAAGGGGTTTATTACTCAATAAACATGTGCAATACTTTAAGAGACTAAAGAACTCTTAACTAAACAGTCCTCAGCAAATAGGTATAGAAATTGATTTAACCAGAAGATGACACTGATGGATTGATCAAGACAAAATTCCGTTCGAAACCAGTAAAGACGGTCTACAATAAAATTGCAGATGAAGGAAAGACATAAAATACAATAAAAATAATATTTATATGCCGTCATAACTCCTCGTGGTTGGCGCTTATAACGCTAGCCATTTCGGACAGAAAGCTTGATAACGCGTACGTGATACGTATCTTGCTGAAGCTAAATTGCAAACACAAACAACTGTGGCGAATAAAAATCGTTTCACTGAACTTCGGCCGAATTTTTATTTTCTTCGCACTCGAGTTTATCTCAAAGTTTATCTTCTCCTTTATCGTTATGAGCCAATATAATAAAACGTTTGTAAGTGATCGAAGTTATATAAGTGTCTATATTTACTTAGCTATCGTGCGTTTAATCACCACGATATCATCACGTAGTATTCATGTCGATAGGACAAGAATGAATTATTTCATCCAATTACTTAGTTTTGGATTATTTAATTTACACAAAGTCTATTAATTATGATAAAAACATTATATGGTCCTATATGGTAATACAATTCTGCGGGAAACTGGTGGATGCTAATAGCTAATGATATTTTATTATGGCATGCTAAGCGAGAGGTCTTTGTTCAGCAGTGGACTTCGGCTAATGATCATGATGAAAACACATTCAAATTAAATAGTGTGTTGATTTAGAATAATAATTAGAACCTGCTAATAATTAAAGAAATTTAAGACCGAATTCGGAATCGTTCGGAAATTGAAGAAAAAACGTAATTGACAAATGTCATTTATTTATACTTCATGTACCTACAATAAATATACACTACCAAGTAAACAGTTATATTATATGTAACAATAGGACACAAATGTATAAGATGAATTGGATTATAAAACATTTGCATTTTGAGTAAAATCTAAATAAATAATAATAGAAAACATAAAACTAGATTAATTACTAATATCAGTCCTATCCCAGGAATAAAAAAATACAAAAGTATTCGTTAAGCTCGAATCACAGCCACGAATGAGACGATGAGATTGACCAAAATACGGACGCAAAGGCAATGATAATACAAATTGCGTAAAAATATATTTCGCTACTGAGGAGGAAACGAATGGTGTATCGACACGCTTCCATAAAAGTGGGCCCTTCATATTTATGAGACATCGTAGCCGACATGTCCTATTTGTCATGGTAACCGTTGCCAAAAAACCGGATTAAGCCAACGAAATGAGAGAAGTGACAGGTTTCATACAATAGACAGGGTGAATGTACCCCATTGTGAACATTAGCATGAATTCTGGTGTTGCGTTACCTAGCGGTAATGGCTCCAAGGGTTAGTTCATATCCGCAAAATGAATGATAAATGACAATAGGGCAGTATTTTGGTAGCTAAAATGACAACTGAGCAGTTTGGAAGCGGATATTGTGAATGACCAAACATTTATGAATCTTGAATGAAATTTGTTTACGGCAAATATCTCTAAAACATGTCTAAAACAGTTAGTACGTTGGAGTTGTGGTTAGAGGGCACACGTGTTGTAGAGAATTCAAATACTTCTTACATAAATAAAATTAAAATTATTGTAATTTATTTCGTTAGTAAACTTTATGCATAATTAAAATTAAATTATCTCCGATATTTCCTTCATGAACCCATTATCAAATGTATACATATTAATAACATACTAATACCCTACTGTACATGTAAATTTCTGACACGAATAGAAAAGAAGCAAAGGGTCCGTGCAGGGACCTTAATATCAACTAGAGTGGTATAAAGACGATTGCTATTCAAAAGTGTTCCGATAAAACACTCCTGGGACGTATTCAGATTTCGGTCTTTCATATGCACAAGGCGTGAGCCGACGCACAGTGTGATATACGACTCAACTAGAAACTGGTAAAAGCTCTGGAACTGCTTCCATTTAATAGTTCCACATCCCGAGCTCGTTTATTAAAAAGTTTCATAGCTCGTATTAGAGAAGTGAATAATTGAAGAGGTGGGTACCAATTTGTTGAAGGATGCACAACTTTTTATTTCCAAGGAATTTTCTGTGTGAACATTGAAATTACGTGAATTTTTGCTACATGGAATTGAAATACGTTTGTTCAATTCTACACTCTATTACAATTCTCCAAAGAAATTTTCTCTAAAACAGGAAACGTGTCTTGAAAAATTCCCGATCATTAGGGCAATTTGTAAACATATTGGTCTTTGTATGTTTCTTACCACAATTATTTTCCTTAAATTCAACTCGTGTTGAATGAAATTGTGTTATTTCCTCATCTCTTATTCAGACACTGTCTAAAGGTCGGTCTTTTAGATATCACCTAACCATGATATTGATTATTTCTAAAAATCGTGTTGTTATTTTTTTAATACTTTTATGCGGTACTGCGATATTTATTTTTCAATTGTTACAATATTCGGAGTTTTCCTACTAATTCGGCTTCGTGGAATCCAAAGACTACAAAGTTTTGACAGCTTGGTGGAAAATTGTCTACAGTTATTGCTCAGGAAGTGACTATGCCGCAAAGTTTTTACGCAAAGGAGAAAAATACTATGTAGTTTAATTAAAACTGTCTCAGATTTTATAGCGCCGACAGTAAAAAAATAATAACTTTTTAACAGGGCTATTAAATTATTGAACGGATTTTCTTTGAATTCTTTAGAAGATTCTATTTAATAATGGCAAAAAAGAACCTAAACCTACGTAACAATTTCAACTGAGAGGTATACAATTTCAAGAGGAAAAGTTATACTAAGAAGAAACAGAAATCATTAATTCTATCCGGTAACTAATTAAATCTGTAGTCTGTAAATGTCCATATAACTTTTGTGCCTAATGATTTTACAGATATGTAGGCTATTTACAAATTACTTTGAACGATCTTGAAGAAATAGTAAAGAAACATTGAAATCAAACTACTTTTACGGATTTTATCGCGGTTTATTTTAACATCTCAGTCCTCCCGTGACCATGGGTGATGTAAAGCATTGGAAACGTCGGGATAGTAAAATCAAAAAATAAACCGCGATAAAATACGTAAAAGTAGTTTGATTTCAATGTGTAATATTCGCGTAAGTAAAAGACAACATTAATAGTAAAGAAATCCAACGCCTCCACTTGTAGATGTAGGTATCCAAAGCCTTAATTTTAGAATTTCACGAGCCATATCTTTGTGGTTTCACTGTTGTCACAACCATATTCCCCACAAGGTTTACCCTTGTGAATTATTGGTGAATATAATGGTGAATTATTACAAGCTACGCACATTATACCATAATTGGGTATTTGCATTTTTTTTTTAGTTGATAAATGGAAAGATCATATATAAGTTTTATAATAAAACTATTTTTAGTTTTTTTTTATTCGCAATAATTCAAAAGTTATTTCAACATAAAAAATATATTCAAGTCCAATTATTATTATTATTTCTTCAAGTCCTTTTTATTTTATTTTTATGTGTGTACAATAAAGAGTATAAATAAATAAATAATAATATTTTTTGAATCCAGTACCGGAAACACGCCGACAGCTCCTGAACAAACCCGAGCGGGTGTGACGTCATAATGTTAAAGGTATTTAATAACAGTACAGCGTCAACGGCTATTACACTTGACTAGACAATAATATTGAAATTTTATTGCTAAAAAACGACTCTGAACAACGCTGAACGACGAGTGTCGTTCAGTGACGTTCAGTGTCGTCATTCAGTGTCGTTCAGTGACGTTCAGTGTCATCCAGTGTCATTCAGTGTCGTTCAGTGACGTTCAGTGGCGTCGTTCAGTGTCGTTCAGTGGCGTTCAGTGTCGTTCAGTGACGTTCAGTGTCGTCGTTCAGTGTCGTCGTTCAGTGTCGTTCAGCGTTGTTCAGAGTCGTTTTCTAGCAATAAATTTTCAATATTATTGTCTAGTCAAGTGTAATAGCCGTTGACGCTGTACTGTTCTTAAATAGCTTTAACATTATGACGTCACGACTATGGTGACCAATCATGGCACGTTTATAGTCACGTGATATTTCATCAATTTTTAATTGTTTATAATTAATTGATTTTTTTCTTTTTTTTAGTTTTATATATCAATATTATTAATAATAAAGTTTTAAAATACATGAAAAGAAAAAAAAAATTTTTCGAATACCTGATTATGATTATTAACATGAATATTTCAAAATCCAATTTACATCAACCTAGTAAAGTATATATTAGAAATAGATACGAAACGATTGATGTATTGAGGTCAATAGATAACATTAGCAATTTAGTCTATTAATCTAGTTCAATGCAATTAATAATATGTGATACATTTAATATGTCATCAATGACGAAACATAATCTAAACGAAATTATGTCTTGAGGTTACAAAGAAAATACAAGTTAATTCATAGTTGATAATAAAACAACATAAAATAAAACTATAACCGCCCAATCTGTTAAGATTTGTTACAAGAGGTAAGGTATAGCGGAACGTTCGATAAAATTGGGAGCAATCCGACTGGGAAAATGCCTCCACCTTTTAGAACGGCGCATTCTAATAACGGCACCTTCAAATAGTGAGTTGAATACGGTTGTTAGGCTCGTTATGAGGAGTAGATAGATCATCGTTCATACTTTATGCAGGCACAAAGATTCGTCTGAGAGTGGATCATTTCCTAAGTGTTGATGAGAATCTACTACCGTCCGTATATCTATCGCCACCACTCCATCGCCACTCACCACCAGGCGGGGTCGCGGTTTAGCAATAAATTTCAATTAGTGACAAGTCAAGCAAGACGTTCAACTAATGACAATGACAGCAACACGCCTGCCTGTAGCTGTAGACGGCTACACTGCAATGTCACTCGTCGCCCGAGACATAGTTATCAAGTCTCATGAACCCGGTAATCTCACCAGCTACAGTGCCCTTCACACCGAAATACAGCAATGTTAACACATTGCTACTTAGCAGCAGAAAAGCGATTATTTCTGGATGGCCCACTGTACAAGGGGCACCCAGTAAACTCATTTTAATTATAAATGTCTACCTACTTGTAATTATTCATTAACCTAGACTGAGGTTTGCTGACTATTAATTAGCTCTTTTATACTGTGTTCTCAGCTCCCACTTCATAATTCATCGCGCGAGGAAATCTTGTAAAACAACACCTTTTTCCCAGTAGATAAAGTGGAAGCCGTGGAGGTTTCTGGTTCTAAGAAGGACGAGAGTGATAATAATGCACGCAAGAAAAGTGACAATTAAGATTAAATCTGTCTACGAACGGCACCATTTGGTTTATAAGCAGTACGACCGATAGGGTAGACACCCTCCAGCCCTGAGCCCGGGGCTATAAACAACGGGCAACCTTCGGAGTCGCTGGACGCTCGGGGTGTGGGCCTTTTGAACGTCCATTGAGTACGGCGGCGACTCCGATGAGGACGGCGGCGGAGTTGCGACCCCCGTCCCCGTGAGCACCGTGACTGGTTCCCTACGGGGGCTACAATGCGCCCCCCGGCGGCGGCCTCAAAGGCAAGGCACTGAGGGGCCCCTGGTGCAGATCCCACCGGAGAGCCTGGGGTTTTAGTGGGTAAGAATCCCACATACCCCGGTCTAGCCCTACAGCTCCCGGGGATCTTTGGAAGATTTCCCCGGTAGACACCCTACCGAAAGACACTTCAGTTGACATCAGTAGGCAAGCTCCGATAGTCATTGAGACGCCGTTTGGTAGTGTACCATTAGGACGTTTGTTTGACCGTAAGTGCCACGGCTAACCATGGACAGTTGCATTGCACTGTCACTGATCACCCGAGATATTATAGTCATGAAGTCACTCGGGCCCGGTAATTTCAGCAACACTGCTTTTTATACCGAAACACATTCACAGTTTACACACCGCTGCTTGGCAGTATAATACACAATAATGGTAGCTACCTGGGCCGTCTGGCTAATTTCTTACGCGATTAATAAGAAGACATATCCATCGAAATATATCTAAAGCAATCAAACTCGAAAAGGTTATGTACACACAAAATAAAAATATCTAGATTGTATACAACGGTAGAAACAGAAAATCAAAGGTTCACTTTACAAACCGGTCTATATTACGTAGTATTCGCTATACTCCAAATAGGTGGCGTACCACACGCCGATCGAGTACAGCCTGCAGTTAACAATCAGTGACTCCAGCTTCCAAACCAGGAAATTCAACTTTATAATCTAGGCTTTAAAATCTAGAGTTCATTAAAAATATCCACAAAGGTCTACAATCTTCCATCATTGGTTTGCCAATGGAGAATTAACTGTAATATGGACAGGCAGAGTTGAATATTGTGGTTGGGGTTGCGTGTTATGTCATTTTGAATGTTGATCTGGTGAAACCGGTGGAACCAGTGTCTGTCCAGTCTGCTCGAGCAGTTGCCATGGCAAAAAATAACCACAAAACATTTTAGACCTATCATCCCGATATATCGAGTGCGATCTTTGACGGCGATAATAATGTTCAATTTATTCTTAATTGGAAACATGTGTATGATTATTATAGAGATGTATCGTAAGAAGATTTTACTAAAGATAATATTAGTGTAATTCATAAAAGTATAAAAGTTTTGGGGTAGTAATAGCATGCCAAATTATCTTGTGAAAGTTGATAAAAAGTTCAGAAAAAAAAACCACAAATGTTTTCGTTTACATAAGACTTTTTGAATAAGACCACACTATGTAATAAAATGGTGATTAGAAAGATCTTGTCATACTTAGAAATAGCATTTGAATTGTGGTTGGAAACTTAGTTTGAATCCTTGATTTGTAATTGAACGATCCGTGAAGCCACAACGCATGTGACGTGGTCTGAACATGTGATTTTCACGCAGTCGTGATGTAAATAGTTTGTACCCTAAGTAACATAAACATGCTACTCAATTGTAACGATATCAAATTCCTTTGTGCTAGTGTTTACTGATAAGACTTATTGCGTGGCCTTGTACTCAAACATGACTTGATTTACAATAAACAACAACAAAGACCTTTTGTTCATGCTCCAAATACATTATATAAGAATATAACTGCCGAATTCAGTAACCTCTGTTAAATATTTGAGAAGCTCTCAAATCGTAATAGGACATTAAATTGTTGCTTCTGCCAGCGTTTGAGGTGACCCTTGATATTTTAAAGCTGTTTGCATATTAGGATGTCACTAATTTATGATGTAAAAAAAAACAACTGAAAAAACCTAAAGCGATTGGTAAGTTGGTCGTATTGAGATTTCTCTACTAGGTATAAAGTTAAATCATTGTCTTACTCACCTAAATCATATTACTTTGTACGTTGAACATCACTTAAAGTAAGTAAGTTATCAAAGTGAGGAAGTCTAAACCTATATTACCTCCGATTTAATTACAAAGTCAGTTTTCGAGAAAGGTCTTATAATGTACCCGAATAACGATACTTCCTTAAATCTATGAGTGTTCTCTGTACACCGTTGTCTAGTAGTTTTCGAAGTAACAGACATGAGAGGTATTAATTATTTCAATTTCGCCTATTATTCTCGTAATAAACTCGACAAAATAAACAAAGCTCTCGTTTCTAGCTCTAATAAAATTGGTTCATCGCTGTCGAGTGCCACTTCAACTAGTTGAAAATTATCCAACAATTTAACAGTGAATTGATTTAAGCAGTCTCGAGCCTAAATATCCGGTAGCAGCGCTTCGAGAAGACAAAATGTAGAAAAGGATTTATGCACGCTTCTGAAATTCTAGCAATAATGTTCGTTAAAATTATTGTACCGTGAACATTTACCGGGAAAGTGAGCTAAATGTTGGAGTATTATTGAGGGCCTGATGAAACTGTAATCATTTTTCTGGAATTGTAACCATTAGGCAATTACCTCCTAAAAACTTATGTTGCGAAGGATTAAAGTTTTATGAGTACAGTACGTCAAACACATACAATACTTCATCATTAGCAACTGTTAGTCGTCCACTGATGAACAAAGGCCTCCCCCTTAGAAGGGAGGGGTTGCCATAATCCCCACGCTTGGCAGGCGGCTCAGGGATGAAAGTATAGGTGGCAGATAAATCCAAAAGAAAAACGTTGCTGCCCGTCTCAATGTTCTCGCTACGACACCCATCGAGAGGAGATAGGGTGTAATTTTAACCCGGCACCCCACGGGAAACGGGTTACAATACTTAGTCCAGAGCAAATGAAACCTACTGGTTTAAAAAAACTTGCTGGCTTAAATTATCCACTAAACAAATATCCTTTTCGGAATGGACTTATCGACAGTACATATAAGCGTACAAACTATTGAAATGCATGCTGCAAAAAATAAATGTGACTAACAAGTTATAGTTTCATGTCCATAATTATTTAAGTGTGCGTCTAAATAATGTTTAAAAGTTTAAACTAACGGAAAAGTCAAATTGTCCCAATATTTAACAAAATTATTCTATTACGTACGCCGTAATTACGCAAAAAATAGCGCATTTGTATATATATATATATATGTATTTGTGACAGAATTAAAGGTCTAACTCGGACAGACGAAGGTTTGAAAGCAAAGGGATATTTCGTGTCAAGCGAAAGCTTTAAATGTTTTATTGTTGTTAAATAACATTTGTTATATGATAAACATACATTCTGATAAAATACAATTGATAATATTCTTCACGTGGCGTGGTTTGATTTGTAGTACACATGTCACACCCAAATCATCCTGAGGATATTGGATACAGCCGATTAAACGATTGGCGAGCCGAAATATGTATTGGTATAACAGCTATTCATCAAAGCCTCTCAGCAATCGGTAGTTTTATTGGACTTCATATAAATAATTGCCTAAAATTATGACATTCCATCGTGAATATTAATTGTGTAAACCAAAAGTTAGTTAAAATTATTTTAAAAGCGCTCGGAGAGAAAATTATTGAAAATTAATTAATAGCTCATATCTCATTTATACAGCCCGCGAACAAGGGCCAAACTTTCAGAACCCATAAAATATTAGACACCATATTTTAAAGGTCTTTTGTTTTAAAAACAATGGTGTACTCGGTGATGTAATCTTTAAGGGGCGACGCCATGATACGTAGAGGATTGCCGAAGTTGGCAAATAACTCGGCTTTGAAGTGAGGCCAAGAAAGTTAGTCATGTGAGGCAATTAAGACTCTTATAGTGGCGTACCGATAAAATATTGAAGATGGATGATATATGAGCCTTTATAAAGAAATAATAAATGGACCAGATAAAAAATATTGAGGAAACTCTTCTGCTATGACTAGATATAAGTTACATCTAAATAGAAATTAGGAAAATATGTGTATATAATTTTAGTGCGTTGGGGGTAAATATTTTGCTTACTTGATTGTTAAATTGTATGCAATGGACGATGCTACGTTAAAATTAGCCATCCGCGTATTAACTTTAACTCCACATTACACCAGTCATGTCCAGTCATGATTTCACGATGGACAGAATATAAAATTGGCCACAGTCCATAAGAATCAGATTCATAGTCGAAAGCATAATTTACAAGCGGCCTTACAACTCTGTACCAAGGATTTGTATATAATCTATACTATAATAAAACTCAAAGAGCACTTTTTCTGTACATTGAATATTTTTCCAAAATTTCTATGTGGGGATACTATACTATCGACATAGAGGCCAAAACAATTTTTTTTGGAATTATTGTCTGTCTGTCTGTCGTTCTGTTTGTCCAGGTATCATTTGAAAACCCGTGGATGGATTTTGATAGGACTTTCACTGATGTGTTGTGTAGAAGTCAAGGTATAAATTGGTATATAAAACATCACGCTATGTTTCATAGGGGCTAAGCAGTGAAACATTACTTGCACATATTACCACGTAATTTCCTTTGTATGTGAATAGGGTAATTATAGACTGATCAGTTAATCATTAAGATATGTATTATTACGCTATATACAATAGGGACTGAGCAGACATTTAGTTTGCATAAGATATGGCAGTGGCAAAGGGTCAATTTTTGTAAAGGGTAATCCGATCCGGTACACCCAGGACATTTTCATTAGATTTTTGTGTTCATTGTGTTCATGATATTTTAATGAAACTCCCCAAATCCAGGTAGTGTGTAACTGTGTAGGTATTGTATTACAGTCGCAACAATAAAAGATACGAAAAACTTAAAACTTTCATTATCGAATATCATTAGACAGTAATTTACGATGTTAGCGTGATTTACATTATGAACAGCGCCATCTATCGGTGAAATTGAACATATAATCACTATAGAATTTTAATATCTTTATCTATCTTTATATATATAATTCTACTGTACGTGTGTATGTCACTGAACTCCTCCTAAACGGCTGGACGGATTTGGATGAAATTTTGTGTGTGTTTTTGTGTGTGGGGATTCGAGAATGGTTTAGATTCACAATTTGGTTCATTGGAAAAGGTTTTTTATTCAGTAATATTTTAGTTTAATCTATATACTTAAATATAAAAGAAAGTCGTGTTAGTTACACTATTTATAACTCAAGAACGGCTGAACCGATTTGGCTGAAAATTGATGGGGAGGTAGCTTAGAACCAGGAGACGGACGGACGTTAGGTAAGGTCATTACATAGATGGGTGAACAGATTCGTATGAAATTTTGTGAGCATATCGGGTAGGTCTGAGAATAGGTCGTAACGTAAAGTGTATTTCATACAGATAGGTTAAGGTTCAGCAACATAAGGTAAGGTAATGAAATAGATGGGTGAACCAGTTTGTATGAAATTTTGTTTGAATATCGGGTAGGTCTGAGAATAGGTTGTAAAGTATATTTCATGCCGCTAGGTCAAGGTTAAGCAGCATAAGGCAACGTCATTAAATAGATGGGTGAACCGATATGTATGAAATTTTGTGTGCATATCGGGTATGTCTGAGAATAGGTCATAAAGCATATTTTAAGTCACTGATACCATGATTGACGAAATTGTATAGAACGAGAGGAGGGGGCAAGAGAGGAGAGAGAGGGAGAGGGGATTCGAGGAGAAGGTGAAGTGTGGGGGTGTGGGATCGGGGGAGTTAGTTGGAGCAAGGTGGGAGTAGAGAGAGGGGGTTCAGTGAGGGGATAACGGGGAGAGGAAGAGGGACGGGACCGAAGCGGGAGGGGGAAAGAGAGAGCATAGAATTAGATTTTTCTAATGAAAGAGAGATGGAGAGAGAAATAAATCAAGGGAGGAGGGAGAAAAGGGGAACAAAATGTAATAAAAGCGCGGGCGGAGCTGCACGGGTCAGCTAGTATTTAAATAAGAACGTTTGTTTAAAACTATTGTACCTATTTTAGTAGATAATCAAGTTAACAACAGTATTGTTCTGTGTTAGTTTAATTATTTTCTCTCGATTCAGATAATTTGGTGTAAAAGCAAAATAAACGGCCGTTGTCAAAATATTTACTCTTGAAACAAAACAGCACAGAGTTTTGTTGTTACATAGAAATGTCGGATTCTAACGAGGTTACAAAAATATAACAACGCTGAGTTCGATATTTAAGCAGACAATAATCGTTGGATTAGTTGCTTGATGGAAAATACAACAATAAATGATATCAGTCCTCAATAATGTGGTCTTCCTTTGAAATCATGAAAACAATATGAAGATGGCAATACATATATTATGTATATCCTCGGAGGTTATCTACGAATCTAGTACGGATCTAAGAGTATATTTAATAATCTTTAATATTCAATTCGAAAGAACATAAATTTGTCTGACTAAATAAATATACTGACAATAAATTGACTGGTACTACGTATAATCCTGAAACAAACATCTATTTAATAAAAACCGGATAAGACAAGATTATGTGTAAGAAGACAGTTGTTCAGTAGATTATTCAGGCTTATTTATAGTATTTATAGTATTTTAAACATTTTTAGATCGGCACATTCGTAGTGTAATGCGAGAAAATTCACATAACCAATTTAAGCCAAGAAACATAACTTCCAGCATTGGAGACAAAAAGTTAATTTTGATAAAAATTGAAGTTTGGATTCAAAGAAGATGAACGGTATTTTATGGTTATGTTCCGGTATGGTTCTGTTCTGCTGGCTACTTGAATACAATAAAGAGCATCTTAAATAATTAGACTTGGTTTGAACCACCTGTAACGGACGAATACTGAACTATTCGAAGAAGCAAGAGGTACTAGAATCTCCAACTACCAATGATTTTAGTACTATCAAATATACATTTGATTCTCCAGCTTGAAACAGTGCAGCTGTATGCAAATTTCAGGGAAATACTGCTGTAAATTTAAAGTTATATTGCAGTTCTACAATGCGGTTTGGTTTGCGTAAAGAACCATTCGGGATAGCGTAATATAACATTCATCAATATTGATAACTCCCCTCCATAACAACAATACGAATTAATCTATAGACGAAGTTCTCTTAAATACATCAACATATCCATACCATCAAACAAATAAACAGTTTGGAATTAATTTGAATTGAGTTACAACAGCACAGTGAATATTTATGAATAGTGCCGCTGGTAACCCAGGTTATAGAACGTACATATACGAGTACATCATATCATACACGATTATTTCAAAACCGGTAGCCATGAGATAAAAACAATTAGTAACCCATCTAGTCAATATTGTGCGCTGTAGAGGTCAATACACTTAAACGTTACATGTTTCCTGTACTCGTTTTACATACATATATAGACATTAGTGATCCGTTTTATGCTGTTTCTAGGTTCTCAGGAAAAAATGATATTTCAATTTTTAGTCTTTACAGTAAGTACAGTTTTTATAACGTGGCTGCTGGCTGTCACTGTTGCAAAGGTAACAGAAGCAAATGCGGCAATCGTAATGTCTCGGGCCATGTTCGGTTAGAACATTCTCACTAGTAATGTCAATTTTAGATCTGTGTTTTGTAAATTAAGTATTAGCTCGACTCCCTTCATTTGTATGGCACCTACTGTGGTAGCTAGTGAATCTTTGCCTACATCACTTGAAAAAGCAGCAGCTGTTACGTTTGTTATTGTAAGTATATAATTGAGCACTAAACTATATTCCACAGCTTGCAGATTCCGTCATTATCCATGAACAAATTCTATTCATTGCAAGAGACAGGATGACAATGCTGCATTTCATTTTCCGCATCACCGCGAGCGACCGTACGTCACAGTCTAATTAAGATAACATTGTACCAAATTAGTGTAGGTCGTGATAAAATGGGTAAACTTGTGACATCAGAGGTGTTTGGAACGGGAGTCTGCAAAATATTCTATTCCTTATTTCCTTTCCTCCAGTAACGTTTTTTTTTTCTTCGTATTATTCCATTATTACATCAATGAAAAGAATAACAGAACTAATAATTCTGTTTGCTTTTTAATCGCATATAAACTGTTTATTATCCTAGCTACTTTAGTAATGAAATCTGAGAGTTTCCAAGACATTAACCGTTTTGCCAGGACTTGGGACAAATCTCGAAGCATTTTATTAATAACCTCTATAGATCATGTCGCGAAAGAGGCGCAGCGATGGAAAATAGTGGCCGTATTCTCCTCAACATTGAAGCGCATTTTCGTAAATCGTCCTCACTATAATCTCTCTACGTGAGAGAAATACTAGTGAAATAACATCTGGACATAACTTTTGGTGCTTTCATTATATTAGTTTTTAGGACATGAATCAAGGTACCAGCTACGACTAGCACAATAGAGGAGCATTGTGTTCGAGTGCCGCCATTATTAATGTTAGTCCCTTCCTGTCCTCTACGACATCGCGTGAAATAGTAAAACAAAAAGGTGTACAAATAACATGGACTAGCCTAGGGCATGATTTTACGAATCGTAGACCGGTACCCATTTTCAATAGCGTTAATCTATGGAAACAAAGTTTTTAAGATATTATAAATTGCGATACAATGCGCTTAAGATTTTGTTTTGTTGTTCTTTTTACATTAGTGACGTTTGGAATACTTTGCTGTAACCATGGTTACAGAAGGACTTAGGTATTGGACATAGTACTATGTCATAATTATACCGGTCTACTCTCGCCTTGTCGCTTTCTTAATATTCTTTTGACATATGTTAAAATTAAATCCGTAAAAGTACTTCGTGAGGTATCTGGGTAAGAATAGCACCCTACCATCTCCACCCGTTGGGTGTCAGTAAGAGGCGACTAAGGGAAAACTAGAATACGGGCAGCAGCGTCTTTCTATTGAATTACCTTCCACATATACTGCGATCCCTAAGACGCCTACAAAACAAAGAGATTATGGCAACCCCTCCCTTCTAAGGGGGAGAACTTTGTTCATGCAGCAGTGGACGTATTTCGGCTGCTGATGATGGAAGTAAATCCCCAAGTGAACAAGCGAAACATATTTAGTTATAGCCTTCAGTGAGATAACATCTATTGACGAACAAGCCATGAGTCAGACAGCAAATGACCTTGTATTCGAGGAATCCTTCGGATGCTACAAATCGGAAACGTATCCGGACCGGAATTGTCGTTCGTTACTTACGTCGCAGTCAACTAAGACCTCCTCCAAAATGAATTGTCCAATGCGTAGTCTCGTATGTTTCCTCAGTAGACCGTAGAGGTTTCATTAAATCTCTATCAGAACTTAACCTGTACAGACCGATTCAGACAGGGTTATATCTGCTTAAATAATAAGTTAAAATTCGGCTCTACTGAAGAAGATCATTAATACTAGTATCACAACTCAAATTAGAAAGAGTTTTTGATTGAGAGGTTTCTACCCGATCGCCGCAAGGCACAAATTATGGTCCGATTCTCTTGATCACGTCTCCAAAAATTCAAAGGGCTCTTTCTCACACCTACGTTATTTTATTTAAATTAATTCATTGACCAACTGGTTTCCTTTATCTTGCTTGCACGTTTCACATTAAAAATTGACATTAAATTTCCCAAGTAGAAAGTTGAAGGTGGAAATCAGCATGTGTAACACGCGAATGAATTATTTATTAGCTGATCGAAACCCTTGGGATTAAAAAAAAACGTGCTTTGTTTGTAGCAGAGATTAAGGTCTTTCAGACTAGAACGCTTTCAGACTCTCGTATTCGTATCGAACTTTTTTGTATGCTACAGTAGATTTAGTCTGACACATACGTATCTAAAAGATGATGGAATTATGACGAAACCCACTGAAACGAATTCTAGTAGCCAAAAACATCGAGAAAGATAACCAGATATAAAGAATTAAACAACAGTTGAGACCACCGACAAATATATTCATAAAAACACGCTAACAACAAAACTAACTTGGAACAAGCTTTCCACTAAAACAAATATTTGTACACCATACGGGCAATAAGAGAAAAAACATGCCCAAACAGGTGCGGATGACAGATAACACGTCGAAAGGCACATTACCAAACGTTACCGTGTTACTCCACACCTGTTCCTCGGCCGAATAAAAAACATCGTGGCAATTCCAATGATCATCAGCAAAGAGGGTAGGCAATAAAGTTCGGGTAAGGTTCGCGCTGGGAGAATTTACCAAGGTCCCCAAATTTCTTGCTGAACAACTTTGGTAGGAATTGGAGCTGTGTGGTTACTAGCGGGCGAATTTAGAGTCAATATGTGTGAATGTTTTAGTGGGAGGCCCGAATGTGTGAGCCTTTGAATGCTTAATTAATGCATATGGTCTCATTGAGCCAATTCGCCAATTCTAACTCGCTAAACTCCCAGCAATTCTTGGAATAATTCGCAAAATATTTATAGCACGAATCAGTCTTATTAATCAACTTAAAATATCTAAAGACAAAAATAAAATGGAAAATGCAAAGCGTTTTTGTGCCTAATTGAATGGAAGGTTTTTAATGTAAACATATTTTAAACTTAATGTTCTAAACATTAAGTTTTAAATATATTGAACTCTAGAGACTTAAAACTTTATCAGTATGCTTATTTATCTCAAATTCCATAATCTCATCATCTACAGATGGTTTAATCAATATGAGATTAACTACTACTAAATACTAGTTGCTCGATATCTCGTCGACTACGGAGATAAAATATTTAGTTGTTTGCTCAATCAACTGATATTGTTCGCGTGGGAGGTTCAATTACTAATTCATTGTTTCAGACCGGTTTCGATTGTGAACGCGAATATTGGCAACTGTGTTACTTTAAGGAGAACATCGTTTAGACAACTGGATCGTGTAATGGTCTGAAGGTTAACTTGTTGCTATTAAAAAATCTCTAGTTCTATTCTTACGCTGGAATAGAACTTCACATACTATATTATTTTCATTTTTAGGTCTAAGCGATTTAGTTTATTCAATTCCAGGCTACTATATGCTTTGATGTTTCTGTCTGTGTAATCTTATTTCTGCCAATCAAGTAACTCTCACAAAAGACAAAATAATCATATTTGTCATCCTTTGCTTTCGCAGTGTTGCTGACAAAACTACTTGTGGCGTAAACTTTGTTCCAACCGCGTGATAATAGTTCCACACGCAGGAAAACTTTTGAGATAATAAATGTCACTTGCACTGTGCTATCGTCTTGTGAATAAATAACATAAATCTTCCAACTACCAATGCGAGACGTTCAAAATACTTTATACTATGAAACAAGTGACCGCAATCCCATCTGATAGTAAGCGGTGATACAGTCGTACTCAAACACACAAGCTGAATAACAACATTATCAGAGGAATTACTGAAGTTGTAATCAATGCTCGGTAAATGATCAACGGTTGGTTAAACAATATCAGGAAAGGTCAGTCCTTAGATAGGTCACCGGCTTCTGGTTTTGAACTGAGCGTTTTATTGCTTTAGAGGGCACGTTAAGAGTCTGTTCTAGTTGTTGTCATAAAGACAATAGTCGGAAGCCTAAGGGCAGCTTGAACTGCTCTGGTTGGCCAGAACCAAAATCTGAGGAGTCATCAAGCAATATCACTAGCTTTACACAACAACACAGCAATGTTTACACATTACTGCCTGGTAGTAGAATATATGCCACTTTTTTTGTTTAAAGCTCCTACTAATTTGCCAGAACTGCAAATGTTCCCGCCTTTCATTAGCAACATCTATAAACGTTAACCTTGACCGTAGACGTTCACGTCTCGAAGGCACGATAACATTTGCCACGTAAATGGCACTTTTTCCCTACTCACTTCTTACGTTCCCGAGACTGGACTGACTTATACAGATCATCACGACACGTTATTGTGATAAGTGCTGAACTACTTCGCGTATTCTCGGAACACTTAAGCCTGTAAGTAATGTTCGTTGTTTTAAAAATGCTTAATCCTTGGCGTGAAAAGGTATGAAAATTATAAAAGAGATGTTCCAAAATGTATGGAGCCTGGGCTAGGACTTTGTACACTATACTCTAAAATAGGGAAACACACATAAAACAGTTTTTAACTATCCATTTACTTTAATTTGGCATTATTTGCTTGTAAAACTTAAGAATTTTTACATAAAATTGCAACATATAACAAAAAACTGGCATAGCGGAAAAGTGTCACTGCCACGTGTCATTTTTATTATCAATGGCGTTAAAAGTATTTTTATTACAGTACTCTTTGTATTTTTGTTTCTGTTTTCTCATACATCATTTTAATAATTAAAATATCAATGATAATCAATTCACTACATAAAATACACGCACACAACCAACTGTGCAAGTGTGACAGCGGCAGTAGCTATTGACAGCTGGCTGGCTGACAGTTTAATTCGACATCAGTGAGACGCCATCTTAGGACGCCATGTTGAATATAGATATAAAATAAATGATAATTATAATTAAAATTACAACAATAATTGTAATTTATACGAAATATTTATATTTTTCCCGGATTCTATGGATTTTTCTCGATTTTTTGAGGTGGTGTACATATTCCTAGCCAATTTTGCAACAACTCCTTTAAATTTTTTAACCCATTTAATTATTATTACCGTTTATAGAATATTCACTAGGTACCCATAATTTATGTGAAAGCGTTTCTTATATACTGGTAGGCCAACGAAATACAATGCCTGTTGTCTGAATATTTCCGCTGATTTCCCACTATCACGAATATAATAAACAACAAATGGTACAACTACAGTTTATATAACATTCGCACGCGAAATCTTTGAATCTCTGGTAACATTTTGAAGTAATGGCTGCTATTACAGCATTACTTCCTTAGCAGAAAAGGAAAGTGCGCGAACACAGTGAAATAAGAAAAAAAACGTAAGCAAGGAGAGGCTAGTAGAGGCAAATTACTTTCCATTGTCTTGCGCCCGCAAGCTACGCAATTTGAAGACGGACTCTTTAAATCTGCCACGGGCGCTTAAGAAATATCTACTATCATTATAATGATAGGATTCCTGTAAAACGATTCTGTTAATATCACTACAAATCACCAAGAAATGGAGAGGCAAGCGTGCGCTATCACCGTTTCTGAAACACAAGTCACGAGACGTAAAAAGGACATCGTGAAAGGGCCGTTTTCCCTGATTATATCAAGAAGCGGCGCCATTTTACATTTTTTTCCTTCAACGAAATTATGTCTGCTTGTTAGACAGATAAAAGGTCCTTGATTTGATACGTAAACAATCTTTTATTCGGCTACGAAGCTTTTCATTTCAACTTTTGTGACGAGAACCATCACATACCTATACTGCATATACATTTTTACAAAACAAAAAGTTCCGTGCTGTCTTTAAACTTATATATTCCTGAAAAATAATGTGAAGACAAAGCAAAACACTTAAATCTGACCTAGTTAACAATTTTTGCATGCAAATATTTTTTCATCTTTAAAAAGAACAGTGCATCAGCATTTTTTTTTAACAAAACAGACTACAAAGGCTTCACAGCACTTTCACAGCTTCCATTTCCCCAAGCCTTTCGTTACGGCGCCCATCACAATAATAGGAAAATATAATACACATTATGAGAGGTTACAAAACAGGCGCTATTTGGACAGGCCCAACGTTTTTCCCCCTACACGGAGACCATCTATTTATTATCCATTGTCCTGGTTGTACTGCATGGCGGTCATTTTGCAGCCTCTTTTGTTGTACAGATATTGGACCAATAACTCAGTCCGGTGCTTTAATATCTTCTGTCTGAAGGGTAGCGTGCATCATAAAAATATGCGGTGGAGCGATGTGTGTTTTTGTTGCAGACGCTTTGGCTTATATTGGATTTATGGATTCTTAGATTTAAAAATTGAGATTTGTTGCTTGCAGTCTAGTATTTCATAAGCTATCTACCGTTGGCATGATATTGGGACTCGTACGTCATCTACAATTATAAAATAAAGTTAACTTCTTCTAAACTATGCGATGGATTTTGATGTGGTTTTCACTGTTATTTGAGGAATCCCTTCCGGAAGGTTTATGCGTAGAAAATATGTGTTTAGGTTAGAACCCCATTAAGGCCGGGGTAAACCGTTGCGGGTCACGTGCTTGCCATCTAATAGGTAAATAGTTTTATTACAGTTTAATATTTTCTGAATTCCATCAATTTCAGTTCACCAACATTAAGAGATTTAGAAATTGTAAGACATAGTATCATACGAGATATACGAAGTTGTGGCAGGTAATTCCTGATCGGCGGTTATTATGTGTAAGGAGTCCTAAGGGGTTCCTAGTGCGGAGAGTTCAAGTGAGAAGACCTGGGGTCTCCGGTAGGATCTGCACCAGGTGGGACTCTCGTGTCCCGATGCAACAGCCGTCCCCCACGGCGGGGTAAAAATCCTTAGTGCCTTTAAGTGGGTAAAAATCCTACTTAACCCGGTTTACCTCCACAGTTCCAGGGGTCTAGGGAAAAAAGTGATTCCTGATCTTTTAGTTACATGAATAAAGTATTGCGCTCTTTAACACACGTTTTACTTCACGTCACAACTTACCATTAGAGGAACAAGAAAAAAGCAGATTCCAGAATTATTTACAGCACTTTGAATCGTCCGAAATACAATTTCACTGTACAAATATAATTCGACAGACATAAAAAAAGATATCAAAGGCAAATTAAAATAAAAAGAAAACGTTTTTAACTTTCAACGTTATCAAATATCTTAATCTAAAACGGTACTGACATTCGTCCTTGTATTTCAAATGAAAATAAAGAAAAACGCGGAACATTCAATCCCCTGGAAGGAAAATCGGATCTCCCAGCGCGTTAGACTTAACAAAAAAATTCTCATAGTACTGAAAAGTCTAACCGCTGCACCTACAAACGTCAATTAGAGCAAAGTTTTGAAATTGACAATCCACGCCAATGAATACTTATTACGCTGGTATATTAATAATCTAATTTTCAATCATCGAAAACAATCATATGAGGCTCTGAGAATCGAAATATATAGATCACGAAAAATGTTTTAATTAGAACTAAAGTGAATTGAGGTTTGTCAGTACGTCAGTGTTTGCAAGCTGCCCTTAAGCCTCTGACTCAGCTTAACGACTGCTGTCTAGATGACAATAGCCAGGACCGACTTGCCACTAAATGGTCACCCATCTACGGACTGACCTTGACTGACGTTGCTTAACTAAATGACCGTTCACCGAACAGTGATCTTAGAACTGGCTTAGAAGTGTGTAAGGGTTTAACTTACTTGTGGTTAATGTTTACGCAGTATTGAGGTTATCAGAAATGGCCGCACGCGAGAACTGTATCGGACCTATGAAATACAATATGATAAGAGAAAGAAAGGTATAATATGTAAGAATCTTGACATGGTCCAAGTACCACCGCACTGTCAGAAATCCTGCGGTCAAGCAGTAATGGGTAAAGATATCTGTGTTCCAGTGTAAAGGACCAGGACAAATGTCCTGTGAAATCACCAGCTACAGTAGCTGGTGAAATTGCCGTAAACGGGAGACAATGCAATGCAATTTCCTGTAAAAACAGCAATTGCTGTGCTGGTGTTTTCAGGAATTGCAGGAAAACAAAGCCACTCTAATCTTCTTTTAGGTGTAGTTACTGCCCCAGTCGGGCTTCAACCAATTCCAGAGGGCATTCCCTACCTGCCCTTCCTTAAAAACTTCTGAATACTTCACGAGGAAGAATAAAGAAATTAAAATGCAAAAATGAACGAACTGTTTCATTTCCCGAAGGGCGGATTACAAATTACAAACCGACCCGATGGGATTCGTATCTGCGGACTCCGGAAATCCTAAACACATGAGCTTATTAAACTTCGCCACAGCTATCTCGCAATGCTGGCGTTTTACAATCTGCATTCGAATTTTTTTGCGGCGTGCTCCATTTAAACTGGTTCAACTTAGCGTTCCTCTATCGTACTGTCAGTTTAATAAGCAGACAAAAAAAGTTGGTATTATTGAAAGAATCAAGTCATAAAACGTAAAAAATATTTTTGATTTTACTATCCCACGACATTTCGAACACTCTACTGCATTCATGGTCACGGGTGGACTGAGGTGGTAGCTGTCCATACGTCAAGATGCTGTGAATGGTGAATGCTGTAAAGTGTTCGAAACGTCGGGGTAGTAAACTCAAAAATTTGAATAAATAAAATTAAAAATCCGTAAAGTTAGTCAATAAAAAAGGAAAATTGAAAACGACACATATAATATTTTGAGACCGTTCACGTTAGATACCAGGGTATAGACATTCTGCCGAAAATCATTCAGGCATATCATTGTTGTTGCCAAAGGAACGAACCGTGGACTCTTCAGTCACTCCTCTAGAAGACACAACGCGAAGGTGCCGTCGTGTCTTCTGTAAGGTATTCCCCAGTCGGGCAGCTATCATTTCCGGTGGGCGTTCTCTCTGTGTTCCACGTCACTTGAAAATTTTGGAGTACTAAAAACAGCTTGTTTAAACTACGGTTAGTTCTCAATATGTTAGTACCCTAGCAGCAGTTGTCAGTCTAAAAACCGCACGTTCGAGCAGATAAGTTAATTAATAAAACTTCTGAAGGATTGTTACACAAAGGGAATATTTGCGTCACTCAGCACTCAGGGCCTCAGCAAAAACCCGCCAACTTTGGGAGTGTTCGTGGAAATTTAGCACGAGTACCCGTTTCCAAGGTTCTGGTCGTACGTGAACCATATTTTAATGTTTACTGTAAAAAAGTTTGGCAATTATAAATTAACGATGATAAGGTAGAAACCAATTGTTGGTAATACTGAAAATAGTGCTTAAATATTGGATGTGCTGACTAGGAAGACTCCTTAGATAATGGGGAACTTGCACAATTTTTGTTTTTATATTGAAAATATTTCAGGACTTTCACTCGCGATTGGTGGTGTTTCAAATTGCGTTTCATTTTACCTAACTTACAGTTGAAATATTTCGTAAAAATTTTTTTTTACTAAATCTTTTAGTACCTAATGCTCTTTTTACTACTATATTTATTAAATTATAATCATAATTTAATATTGTAATTTTTATGCAAGTTCCCCATTACTATGAGCTAAATCCTCCAATGATTTAAAGAGTAAGTGATGCTAATATCATTTTATATGAACCATTGCTCTCTATTGAACCTATTTTGGTTTATCGTTGTCATAATTATGCCTGGGTGTTGGTTGGTGAAGGCGTGGAAGGTAGTACCTTACTTTCATTGGAGCTTCTTGACAATGTAATAATAGATCCTTTATAATTATAAAGGATATGTATTACGTTTTTAAAACAAAAATCGTCCTGCGTGTTTACACAATATTAAAAAAGAAGTAGATATCCCACTATGATGTCAAAAATAAAGATACAAAAATTATTCACAGGCCACAGGAAATGGAATTTTATTGAGCGTTTCTGCATTGACATATAAGTTCATATAACGTATAATAAACTATTTTTCAAAAAAATAAAAACCGACTTCAAAGTAAATAAAAAATTATCTAAAAAGCATAAAATAACGAAAATATATTGAAGTCGGTGCTAGCACATCATGTTAACTAAGACTAGCACAAGCTGACACCGACTTCAATATATTTTCGTTATTTTATGCTTTTTAGATAATTTTTTATTTACTTTGAAGTCGGTTTTTATTTTTTTGAAAAATAGTTTATTTGACACTTTTTAGTGACTTTTATTTGAGCAAAATAGGTATCAACACTATCACGCAACTCGAACGTCTACGTTACAGTAACTTACTGAAAACATAAAAAGTTTATATCTCTTAAACTACTGAACCGATTTTGATGAAACTTGTACTCTACCCTAAGTTGAAAAATACTCTAACTATTGCAAAAAGAATTTTCGAAATCGGACCTGTAGTTTCTGAGAAATCCGTGGACAAACCTACATACATACATACACTCATAAAATTTGGTAAATTTGTTTAGAAGCCCACATATACTAACATATATTAATATTACGCATTTTTATTAATATTACATACATACGCGTCGAATGCAGAAAATTATTTTTGAAGCCGGTTAAAAATATTTATTTATCTCGTCTTATTAATAATCTTTCTCAATAACATAAAATTAACGTTTATCACGCCAAAATTGTTCACACTTCCTGCTATTTTGTCCGCAACCAATTGTAATTTCCGGCGTCGAAAAAAATTGCTTTGGCGCGTTCGTCGGACAAGGAAATTATACGTCCCATAAACACAACGGTTGTTCAGCTCTCAGACGTGTGACACTCGTACTTGTGTGACAGATTAATGGTTCCATGATATAAATAATAAACATCATTACGGAGAAAATATGATTAGGTATAGTAACAATCTTTTATTCTTCGTGGGGGAAACCTTCGATGGGGGACCTGTGGAGGTCAACCGTGATATGTGGGATTCTTACCCAGTAAAACCATCACGGCTGTCGCATCAGCACATGAGAAGGGAAATCTGGGCTCTCCGGTGGGATATGCATCAGGAACCCTCAGTGCCTTGCCTTTGTGCTCGCCGCCGGGAGGCGCATTATAGCCCTTCGGAAACCTGAGACGGTGTTCACGGGGACGGGGATCACAACTCCACCGCCGTCTCGGAGTCACAGAGATTCACCACCTACTGTCTCAAGGCAGAGGAGGCATCATTGGGCTGCGATTGATAGCTGAGAATTTCTATACGGCGGAGATGGGTCCTTAGTCGGTTACTTCAAATTTCGAGGGGACATTTCCGCTATGTCCTTACCTCACATAAAGTACCTACCCAAGCCAAATCGACAATCTCGCTAAAAGTATTGATCAATCCGACATTCCCACTGGCAGTACGGTGCGAGGCTCTTTGATAAAGGGTGATAAGGCCGTCAACGGAGGTGCGCACTATGATAACAGCCAACGATGCGTAGGGCGCGCCTTATCAGTTGCAAAATATCACTGGACTCGATGTCGAAATGTATAGGTTTCTCACTGTTTTAAACTATCATGGCGATTTACAATAATATTTTGACTCACGGGTTTACTGCCAGGATTAAAGAAGCGATTGAAATTACAAACATAAAAACTTTAATCTTGAGGATGGATTTAAATTATCTAGTTTGTGGAATCCGGTGATACGTATAATTAGAAATAGTGTACGGTCTTTCAAAGTGGACTCGGTAAAACAAAGTGATACTGTCAGTATGTTTTGTGGTGATTTCTAATCGAGTTCGAGTTCCAGTGGTAGCCGTAGCACAAGACTGCGAAAGGGGGTGGACAGATTTGTCTATTTCTAATTTATTATTTCACCCACCCGCATCTTACAGTTACCCCGTGATCGTGGCGCTTGCAACACCCGAGCACCGAAATATCGGAAAGTGATAATAAATCATCCTAGCAGTAAACCCGTGATTCAAAATAAGAATAAGATTAAGAATGATTTATTGTGACATAATAAATTGACATGAGTTAATATGAATCCATAGCCTCCCGAACTAGTTATAAACTGTGTGTCGGGAGTCAGTGGCTTCTCCCAATTTTTAATACTTACATAAAGTATTATGCCATTTTTATCATAAAAAATTACAAATATAAGCAAAAATAAAATTTAGGTTACAAATCCACGGTTACTCTACTATTTAATAAAAAAAAAAACAGAAATCAAAGCTGTGTGTGTGTGTGTGTGTGTGTGTGTTTGTTGTGTGTGAATAATGTGCCACTGCGTATAAAATAATTATGTTAGTTATATATTATAACATGGTTTACTATATAATTTAGAATGAAATTAATATTTAATTCAGTATCAGAAATGAAAATCATTTAACATTTTTTCTACACCTTCGTAATCCAATTTTTCTAGCCACGTAATTATATGTTTTTTTAGTTGGTTGTCACTACAACTTTTAACTTTGAGCTCTTTATTTAAAATGTTATATAAGTGCGGTACAACAACTTCAAACTGCTTTTGAGCAAATCTTGATTTTACCCTTGGAATCGGACAGGAATCAATTCTTCTTGTTGATACAGGTAATTTAGGGACAATCTTTTTATGATATCGTCGTATGCTTTCCAATATATAAAAAGTTTCCTCACACTTAACACATTTGCTTTCGTATATAAATCTGTTGTGGGATGTCTATAACGTAAGAAAAGACACACTTTAAGGAGAGCCCTCTGTGCACGTTCAGCAGTGATGAGATAAGATTTTCCAGCGGTTCCCCATGAACAAATACAGTATCTTATTATACACTCGCATAAGGCTTTATACGTTTGTAGTACTAAATATGGCTCAGCAACTGACCTTAGGTTTTTAAACACATAAATAAGTTTACGTAAACGAGAAGCTAGTGTCGTTATGTGTGTGCTCCAGTTAAGCCTGTCATCAATATGTACACCTAAATATTTAACTAATCTAACCCGTGAGATTATTGGACAGTCAGATCTTGTACCTCGGTTGCATGGAAAACTATGCATCTTAAGTGTTATGCTACCACCAGGGTCCCCAACAGATGTCTTACTGAAGCACACATACTTCGTTTTACTGGTGTTAAGCGAAAGAAGACTATTTTCTAGCCAGCGCGTTGCAACTGTTACACATTTCTCAGCCAAAACTGCGGCTTTACCCCAGGTCTTTTCATGTACAAGTAGAACTGTGTCGTCCGCAAACATAAGCAAATCTAATCCAGGCAAGGTAGTACAGCAGAGCTCATTAATGTAGATGAGAAAAAGTGTTGGTCCAAGCGTACTACCTTGCGGTACACCGAATGTGCACGCTGCGTCATTGCTTAAGTATTCTTCAACCCTCACTTGTTGCGTTCTACTAGTTAGGTAGTCAGAAAACCAGTCAAGAGCTAAGCCTCTAATTCCGACGTTCTCCAATCTGGTCAACAATATGGGAAAAGAAACGGTATCAAATGCCTTTTGCAGATCCAAAAATACAGCCATACACTTGTCTCCGTTATCTAGGTAATTCGTAATTTTACTAGTTAATTCGAGAACCGCGTCCTCAGTTGACTTGCCTTTTCTAAAGCCGTACTGATTCTGACTGAGGAGTTTATTATTCTCAAGATACGACATCACTCTCTTATTAACTATTTTCTCTAGCACCTTAGATAGGGAGGACAAGAGAGATGGGTCTGTAGTTTGTCGGATTCATTTTGTCCCCAGACTTAAAGATCGGGCAAACAATGGCTTTTTTAAAAGCTGATGGAAATCTTCCTGTTTCGAGGCTCAGGTTACACAAAAATGAAATAGGCTCAGCAAGATACATAATATTTTCTTTAAGAATATTTGTTGTGATTTTATCGCAACCCGGTGCACTATTCGATTTAAGGCTTAGAATAACATTTCTTATCTCAACTGGATCCGTGGGAGTCAAGGACATAGAATGAACTGGCGAATTCAAAGTCTTTGAATTAAGTGCGAGTTCTTGTTCAGTGGTATTCATTTTATTTAGTGTTAAGTTAGCAAGGGTACTACCAACTGATGTAAAATGAGCGTTAACAGTATTCAGAGATAAGTTTGGGTAATCAGTTATCTGTAGCAATTCTGTTGAATTAACTTTTGCGTTTGATATGTGGTATACCTCCTTTATTATATTCCATGTTTGCTTAATGTTACCCTTATACCTATTAATTTTATTTTTATAATATTCTATTTTTAAACTTTTAATTATTTTATTACATAAATTTCTATACCGTAAATATATATCTTTGACATTATCATCATCTGGTGCCTTTTTAACTTTCATGTGAAGCTTATCCCTCTTTCTAATAGATCTAACAACTCCTTTTGTGATCCATGGTTTTAGTGGTTGGTTACGTTTAGCGATTTTCGTAGACTGCGTATATAAATTTACTATAGACAAAAGTTTAGTTGTTAACAACTCAGTGGTCAAGTTTACGTCCCTGGTCTGATAAAGTTCCTGCTACGATTCTTTTGACAGAGCTACCTTTATTCCTTCAAAATCCACAGAGCATTTGTTATATGTTAAATTTTGTTTATTAATGTTAGCACCACTGATATAGATTAAGATAGGGGAATGGTCTGTAAGCGGTTGCTCGAAGACTAATGTTTTCCACGTATCGCAACTCTTAACCATGAAGTGATCTATACAAGTAGTCATTCTAGTTGGCAGGTTTATTCCCTGTCTAAGCCCATGCATTGCCAATATATTTAAATACTCTTGTGAGGATGGTGACAGATTGAGTGGCAGGATATCTATATTAATATCTCCAGTAAAAATAATATTTCGAGTGGATATTTTGCTAATAGTATTATCAAGTGATTCTAGATATTTAGTAGTATTTCTAAAGCTTGGCGGCCGATATGAGCAAAGGATAGTATATTCTGGCATGATAGTAATTATAAGACAATTACCTTCAGAGAACAATGGTTCAATACAAGAAGCATTAATATCTTTACGAACATAGACAACGACTCCGTCGTTCTGATTTAAGTTATGTTTGGTCCAAAAGGTATTATAATTATCTAGATTGGGTGGTGAAATTAGGTTCTTAGTCCAGCATTCTGTCAAAACGTAGACATCTATGTTTAAATTAAGACTAGATATGAAAGATACAAATAAGTCGAAATTGCATTTTATGCTTCGAATGTTTAGAGTTAAAACAGAGAGAACGCGTTTACTACTAACTACGGGTTTTAGGATGGAGAGACATTCATTTGCGTCACTGACACTAAAACATTCTATTTTATTACATTTCTCTACTTCTGTATTAATAAAAGAGTTGTCATCCATTATCTTGGTAAGAATATAATAATGTGCAGTGTATATTTGAGTTAGGTTTATAAAATATGTATCAAATATAATAATATATGTGTATAAGAATTGTTACGAATGAAATAACTTTGTTTCGCCTAATAACGTTATTGAGGTATCTCATGTATATTATAACTTTTAAAAATATAATGTATATGTACAAGATATATAATAGGCAGTGATTATAATTACAAAACAATACTGAGTAAGTTGTATATGTGTAGTGTAATTGTGTAGCTTGGATGTGTAAATGGGTACGTATTTGTGTTGAGTGATTCAGTTCTAACATTTTTATTGATTTATTTGCGTTTACATATTTTAATAAGATAAAAATAAACAGAATAAATATGATATGAAAATAATAAATGTATGAAGCTAGTCATTTCTTTTCCAGATTTTCTATGTCGTTTTCATTATTTATTTTAATGAGTGGTGCTCCATCCAAAATGTTGTTTCTGTTGTTTCAATATTTAATGTGCAATTGAGGGACATCGTCATCATGAGAAGAGGTGGTAGCTTAGTGGCTAATAGACTAGCTTGGCATACAATAAGGCGACAGTTCAAATCTCAGTCCAACCTTGGTAGTAGGTACCAATGAGATTTCACTGCTCCTATGTATTAATCAAAAGATTGACGATTCGCTAAAAGTTGTAAATGAAGAACCGGTAAATGGGGAAGAAAGGTTCTCGACTGGCGACTACTTACGAGTAGGCCTCCCACTATGTGGACTGATATTCTACGAGTTACAGGTAACCGGTGGATGCAAATAGGCATTTAGCGTTCATTGTGGCGTTCCGCTGGGAGGCCTGTGTTCAGCAGTGGACGTCATCCATTGATGAAGATGAGGAAGGGTAAATGAAAGCATGTAGCATGCTCCAGAATTTACTCGAAATAGTAAAGTTTTGTTATACTCAACGGCAGCCGTGTATTCCGAACAGCTAAGAAATCCTGGTGAGAAGTCTCCTTCACATTGAACCAAACATAATAGTCAAATATGAATCTTTTAAGTTGCTAACGTTTTATTAGTTTGTATTTCATAAGGTACTAGATAGCTAGCGTCTGCAGTCAACTGTAGTAAAGTAAGATATTGTGAAAACGCAATTTTAGCAGTAACACAGAGAAAATAGCGCAATCTTCTCAACAAGCCAGCTGATGAAAAAAGCTCGCGACTGAGTCCCTGAAGTGGTTGTTGACCTTAGGTTTTTTAAATCAGTGTTCCTAGATTATATCTTTGTAGTTTTAGAACTCTGCCAACTCCATCGAGGCTAACACGTATCGCAAAACAATCTACACCATTTTCCAAAATACGAAAGGCACAAAATCGTTTCAGCGGTATCGTACAGCGAAAATTGTTGGATTTCCATAGAAACATCCAGGGTCTGGAGAAAATCAGTCATACATAAGCCGACGTCGCTCTGATAAATCCGAGACGCAATGTTTCTTGGAACGAGATGGACTGAGTTAGTGTCAACGTTAGGACGCGCCCACACAGTATGTCTAGAAATACACCTCACCCAATCTTGTCTTTTATTTACGTGAATACTACACATTGTAATAAAACTACTCTTACGGAATATATGCCGTGATCACCGTGGCTGGTTCCCGGGGGGCTATAATGCTGGTGCAGATCCCACAGGAGATCCCGGGTGTCCCCTCCCATGTGCCGATGCGATAGCCGCGGGGTTTTTAATGGGTAAGAATCCCACATACCCCGGTTGAGCCCCAAAGCTAACCTGGGGGACGTTTTGAAGGGTTCCCCGCGAAAAAAGTTATCTTTCTGTTACTTAGTAAACTAGGTGTTATGTACCTTATGCAAGAGACGCCCAGAACTACGTAGCGTCAGCCGCTAAGCAGCAACTTGCATTGCCTGGAGAAACTACTGGGCACAAGAGATTTAATATCTAATGTCTCAGATGATCTAGCGAGTACTGTTCGTCTGGTTAATGGCCATAAATTATGTAGCTTTTTACATGTATGTAATCACGCATTGTGGGATGGGCAGAGAGAAGGAATGCCTTTATCCTTTACCCTTCTGTAACAGTTCGTTGGATCCTAGTTAATAAACTCAATATTACTCGTATAGAAGAAATTGCGAATCGTTCAATTCGGAATATCTTTCTTTCGAAATTCATATCTTTTTATTGCTTAGAAGTACATTCGATCGAGTTACCTTGTTAAGTTTGTAATAAAGTTAACGAAAACAAATAAACGATCAGTGTACAGCAGCCCGGTAACCTAATATTGGTAAAACTTTCACTTTTTCTCGCCGAGTTGAAGAGGTACGATGCAAGTCACGCATCTTGCATCCAAGCAGATAAATAAGTTAACAGAAATTTATTTTAATAATATATTATATTATATTCTGTTTTTTTTTTATATATTTTTTATAATATTTAGGGCAAAAGTTATTATAATAATCTACTATTTGTGTTAGCTTTCGATTGCCGAAGTTGTTGTCTAACTAATTGGCTCTACTTGCATTAGGTTGTCCCGGGACGATATCTGTTTTTTATACTGACTTTATTATAAGCTATGTAGTAGTAATGTTTGTGTAGTTATCTACAAAAACATAAACAACCGTGATATATTCCGTAAGAGTAAATTATTTACAATAAACAACAACTTATAACTACACATACATTGTGTATGTCAATAGCCGCGTCTTCACCGGCCGCACATGCTCGCGCGGCAGCCTCGTGAGCCAAATGTGTGGTCCACTAACCACAATTTTTAAAAATATAATGTTGTCTTAAATATGTAGTATTCGCGTACTTACGCGAATGATTGGACGCACCCTTTTAAGTTTAGAACCTCAAATTTCCGGACAAACGTGGGTAACCAGTTATTATTATGATATTTATGGTCACACTCAACAATTTTTAGGTGTACCTACAGCGATTTTGTAATATCTATCAGAGTTCCTATTACTCCACCTATCAGTAGATCGAATACTAGGATAGACGGCGATAAGTAATAATAATAATACCGATCACATTAAGATCTATATCGTCGCTTATAAAACTCCAAGATGATGAATAGAATTTCTCGATAAAGAATCGCTTAGAGCTAAGCACGACCGTGAGACGTTGATTTAAACCGACAATTAATTTTAAAACCTGATGATCAAGATACTGAGTATGGAATAATTAATTAACTATAAGTGTGAGAGATAGGGAAAATACCAACGTCCAACACCGTACACCCTGTAGGCATCGATAGCAATTACCAAGCACTAAGTAGTTCTTGAAATAAAAAGAACAACATGAAAATACCGGATAAAGAGTTTAACAAAATACATGTCAGAAAGCGAAGCGGATAGGCGAGAATCCTATCCCACTTCTGATATTAGAAACTAAAGTCGAATTATGAAAAAAATACCACCATCTTTGCAAATTTGCAACCTAATAAAGCCAATCTGGAGTAGCGTGATGTTCCTGTCCTAAAGAGTACAAGGGTTTACTGCTAGGGCAACGATCCATCTGACGAAGGATCCTTGTGATTATGGTATGGTTAGTCGCCAACCTGTTATCAGAGTTGTTCAAGCTTATCAACGCTGTTAACTTCTCAGATGGCGTAAAGACAGCGGTCTAGATTACAACCGACCGAACCGAACCGACTTTTTGTGCCCTTCGAAGAACGGAGACGCTCAGTACATATACATACTGCTAAATACTCACAAATCTATTGACTAACCGGACAGTGATTACAATTAATTGGCCATGAGAGTCTTCGAGAAACTACGTGACATCTTCTCGTCTGAAATTCTGCAGTGCCAGAAGATGAAGGTTTTAAACCAGTGTGTGTTGCCGGTGATGACACATGGTATATAGACGTGGTTCTTAACAGCTGGCCTTTTAGAAAAGCTCAGAGTCACGAATCGAGCCATGGAGAGAGCTATATTCGGAGTTTCTTTACGCGACAGAATCCGTATTGAGGAGATTCGCTGAAGAAGAATCTGCAAGTAGAAGTTGCAGCGGGCAGGATACATCGCTCGAAGAACCGATATCCGATGGGGAAGAAAGGTTATTAAGTGGCACCCACGAACAGGAATAAGCAGCGTAAAGCAGGCCTCTCTCTAGGTGGACTGACGACTTTATGCGCGTCGCAGGCAACCGATGGATACAAATGGCTAACATTTGTTCTTTGTCGCGTTGTAAGGGGAAGACGTGTGTTCAGCAGTGGACGTCTTCAGGCTGATGATGAGCAGCTATCCTTGTGCTTTTAATAAGTTAATGAGCTAATTTACCATCCATTATTTCAGCACCGTAATATAAATTTAAAATTTAAGGTAAAATATGCATTTTTAAGAGAACACACGAGTTCAATTCTCAAGGTTAAGTAATTACAGAATACAATGAGCCTCATCAACGCAGCTTTGTGGACCGTAGAGCCGCAGAATAGCTGAACTTAATATCGCGTTGAGGTTTTAAGCCAGTGGAACGCGAAATTATTATATTTTTTTATCATTATTAATATTCAGAAGTGTTGACTTAGATATATTGCCAACATAATTTAAATCTTCTCGGCGCGGGCGGTAGGGATAGGATTATTTTTTTGGCTGTACAAAACTGTATATTATCTATAGCAATATTGTAAATAAATATTATATTTGTAACCTACGTGGTGCAGCGAGAAACCGCTTGCTTTACATAAGAGGTCGTGGATTCAAATCCTGCGAGGGACAAAATCTTTGTGTAGCCTAACTGGCTAGGACAATGTAGGCCCGGCAATCTGTCACCGTTGACGCAAGCACTTGTGCACTATAATATCCTCAGCGTAGATGGCTGATCTTTGGCCAGACATATACACAATTATAATATGAGTTTGTTTTTATTTTCTACAGTCATATAAAACCGTGATAAAACTGATTATATTTGGCTTTCATTGTTTTTCCTATTATTTACCTACTGCTACTTAACACCAATTGAAAAAAAAGGAAGAAAAATGTTATTCATGTGACACATACAAGACAACAAAACATAAACACATAACACAATAACTAATTAATGAGCCACAAAAAGGCAACTACAAAGTCTTGGGTACGCCATTCACACAATTTAGTATTACCTGATAGGTACATTTTCTGGTTATATAACTACGTCCTAACGGAAACCGACACGTTCGAAAGATATCAAATGGACATCATTCCGCTAATTAGGTACTTGTGTGGCAGTATATAAGACATACGATATACTGTACTCCAAATGAACGTACAAAGCCTATTATGGTTTACGCGTAACAATCTCCTGTGTTTCTCAGAATCCTTTCCTTATCAGCCAATACGTATCGGATTATACGTAATATTTTCTATAACGTTATTACTACCTCTCTTTTCCAGGAGCAAATGTAAAGAACATCCCAAACAGAATAAAATAACCCGATAATCGATAAATCCGTATAAAAATTTCATGCAGTAATAAACTCGAAATTACGAGAGCATCATCAATGTAACACACTTCCAAAAGTCTAACATCGTTTAGTTACTCATCGGCATGAAAATTTAAACTGTTTGACTTACAAATAGGTCGGTACCGTTAGCTTTTATAAGTTTAAAACGTAATTAATTCGCTCGGTGAGACGGGCATAGTTATTAGTAGTTGTTGAGTCGATGCTCAGTTTAACGGTCTGGTGACGATAGCTAATACGCTCGACAGCTTGATTATGGTAATACTCTTCATGACAGTTTCAATTACAATAACATTTGTTTTTACTGTTTTTGTCCCAGTAAATTCAACGCTTTTTGTATTGTCAATAATATTCAATAATTTCCTCCTCCTCAGTCGGTCCCCCATTGCTGAGGATCGTGACTCCTACCGACTGCTGTCTCTGTCGAGGTCCTCCACTGTTGTCGGTCTTCGGCTGTGTGGATCGCCGTACTCAAGGGAAGGTCCAGATGTTCGGACACTTGATCTGTCCATCTCATAGGACTTCTACCCCTCGATCTCTTCCCCTCTACCTTTCCGGTCACTAGCAGCTTCTCCAGATTGCCAGGCTCCCTTCGGACTATGTGGCCAAAATATTGGAGAATCCGCTTCGTGCATATCATTGAGAGACGAGGTTTTTTGTCTAGTCCTAGCTCTTTCAGTATGGACATGTTTGTGCGTCGAGCAGTCCAGGGTATCCGCAGCATACGTCGCCAGCACCACATCTCAAACGCGTCAACGCGACGTCTATCAGCGGCTTTCAGGACCCAAGTTTCCGAACCATATAGGAATATGGTGAAGACAAGTGCGTGGACAATGTGCATTTTTGTTCTCCGTAAGATGTTACTATCCTTCCATATCCTATTAAGCTGGGTCATTGCTGACTTAGCCATGCCGATGCGTCGACGGATCTCTAATTCGCATCCACCCTTGTTACTGATGACCGAACCTAGGTACAGAAATTGTGTTACCATTTCGTAGTCATTCAGTAGAGTCGTGCAATTGACAGTAGCTGTGCGGTCAACAATCATCACTTCATTCAATAATTTATTGTGGACTAAATTGGAAGTTTTGCTTCAGCGTTATCAGATGGTAACCAAAATCTAAATCAAATTCACTACCTCTCTATAATAAACCCAATTCCCACATTATGCCTGTACATAATGGAGATGTCATTAAAATAAAAAACACTAACTAGCTTCAAAGCTTTAAAGCAGCGGCACCCAACCTTTTCTGGACCACCCTTTCCTTTAGAAGATAATGAATTCTAACGCCCCACCATAAAAATTCACCTACTAAGTTGAAAGGATATAAGACATTAAAAAGCGAGTACCTAACTCATTAAAATTGCAGTATTAAATTATTGAAAATTATAATTAAAATATGGGGGGGCTTTGACCAGAAGTGGGTGAATCTTTCGGCTGACGATAATGATGATGATGATCTAACTTTATTCTAATCGGGAATTAACGCGATTTACCTTATATTGCAACCCGGCCGAAACGTCAAGCCAAAATATAAGGTAAATCGCGTTAATTCCCGATTAGAATAAAGTTAGATAATGGAACGCGAAAGTCTAAAAGTATATAGATGATGATGATATTTAAAATATGTAGGTTTGGTTCGCCTTATCGAACCCCTGACTGCCTCCACGGACCTTGCAGACCACGGTTGCAGACTGTCATTGAGGCGCCTTATAATTCGCTACCACCCCCAATGGAAGACTACAACGGTCACTGGTGGGCGGCAGCGCCTATGCTAGAGAATTCCAACATATATGGCCGTTACTTAAGCAAAAAAATGTAATGATCTGCTTCGCATTTCTATCTACTATATATAGTTTCAAGCGCATATTTTTTATCAAAGACATCAAGACGATTATCTCGAGGCATAAGAAAAAAAGGTGTATTTCATAGCTGACTCGAAGTGGTAAGAACCATCAAATATCGATTAAGATGTAATTATAGTACTAACCGATTAAGTAACGCATAGTACGGTACTGCAATATAAAAATATAATAACGTCTACACGTGACTTATAACTGTGTCATTGCCGCTTGCAGTTGCGCTTATCAACGGAGTTGTAGTAGATAACGTAAAGGTATGACGTGAAGGGGTACATGCAGTGGAATCTTTATGAATAATAGAAGATAATACTTGTCCAGTTGGTAAGCACACGGACAGTCTAGAAGACCGGCAGAACAGACAACCTAGTCAAGTTGGGAAGCTATTGAAGAGGTCACTATAGTGAATCAAATGTTTAGCAGTGTACATCATACCATAGAGATGATGATGCTTTACCTTAATTTCACACTGCTACTGATTAGCAAATCTTTACCTGAAACAAAAAAAAACATTCGTTAGACAAACACCGACAGTAATTACTATGGTCTTGATTTGCCATACTTGTAATTGTGCAAACCTTCATTGATTACACAATTATAATGGATGAGAAACAGTCGCAGTAATTCGAAAGCAAACTGAATTTCGCTTCCAAAATTTGCATTTCGAAAACGGACACAAGTTTTAGCTTTGTGTTCTGTTTCGCCCAATGTTCGACAAATTTTGCCAATATAGTAGAAGCATTGACAAACAAAATATTACCGCTTGACTTTCCCATAGTTTGTAAATGTTTTTAGTGCTAATCTACGTTATTGTCTATTATTAAACTAACAGATCACATCAAAATGTAAAATTTATACTTTGAAATTTAGTCCTAAAATTGGTGACTTTTTTTACTATTTAGGTTTGATTTCTGTTTTGATGATAAGTAACCCTATGAGACTACTACACTATGTACCATTTTCTTACTATGTATCTTAAGAAATAAAAAAAATATTATAGTTTTTATATTCATTTTTTTATATTCATATTTTAGTTTTTATATTCATATATACTCATTTTTTTATATCTATGTAAGTCACGAATCAACTATTTCTAATAAAAATGGTCTACACATACGCAAAATACCTGTTTCATGCTAACTGTAACGACCCTTTAAATAGCCATTAGGGGTTAAGTATACAATTAAAAGGTGAAACCTGACCTTTGCGGTCAGAAAGTAATAAACTTAATTTGAATATAGTTGATAAGGAGCTTTGTTATGCGGACAGTGAAGGTCACGGGCGGCAGTCGACATTAAATAATAATATGACATTGCGATTATGAAAAAGCCAACGCTGAATTAGAACAGTCTTTCTCAGATGACCTCAATACAAGTTTTTATATTAATTATGGAAAAGCAGAAAATTTTGGAAAGATATACGCTGAGATTTAAATTGATTTATATGCAGAAATACGACCAATAGTTGTAGATAATATTGAATCCACCATCTTGATAATCACTGATTGGCCGTTAAACTATGTTCCGAAGGACCCATAGACCTTTGACTCAGGGAAAGGTAGCTCACTTCGGGGATAATGGCCATCATAACGGGTACCGAAGCTCATCGCTTCTACATTAAGCAGACCCTGAAATTTAAATAGTTCCGACCATGTCAGTTACAAAATAAATTGCTGGGTTTGCATATTCTAAGTACCAAACAACAATTATGGTCAGTTTGAATAGAGAACTAAACTAACCTTACCTTGGAGTCAATTACAAACCACATGTTTGTACATAGCAATGAACGAATTTGGCTTTGAAATTGCCGGTCACTTAAACCTTTTATTATAAGTAGTCGACGTTAGTTAGGAAATGAATCAATAATTGTGATTGTTTCCACGACAAGGGAAGTACAAGGCCATTGAAATTTAGTATATTTGGAGATTATACAATATGTCAATTCCAGGATTATGCTGAGTCAAATCGGCCAAGCCTGAAGATATGTTAGCTGACCTCGTATTCACTACGATTTCTTTTAAGAGCAAAGCTGGAATTTAGGCGTGTCCTCGAGATTGGAATAGCCTAGTACTAATAAAGAGTGTAATTCCTTAAAACAATGAGATCCAGCTGGAGAAAATTAAGTAACTGGAAGAGATTTCTATAGAAATAAACTGTGCCCTTGTACCTGTATTATTCTCTTCGACTTCTCTTACCATATTTGTGTCTATTCGTAAATAAATAAAAAAAACGTCGAAGTCCAACATTCGTGGTTGGTAAATATGGCCAAATTTGTCGTGTGAGTCGCTATTAGTTTGTTTAGTCAATATAAGCAGATGCCGCATCAAACATCTGCAAAGGTACTAGCCAATGATGATGAGTATGTAGACTTTCGGATGCAGCAAAATTCGGGGCAAACAAAGCTCGTCTAAAAAACTTTGTCAACAAACTAGAGAACGGCTTTGTACACGGCATAGTTTTACACTACTGAGAATGTAGCTACTAGCTGTTTGACACTAATGTCTGTGAGACTATAATTTATTCTGCATTGTTCTGTGTCTAGTTATATTTAATCTATGATCAAAACAAAACGATTAGCAGTCATGCATGTCTTTGAAAGTTTCACCATTAAGCAAACAGAAATAATTTCCGTCAAAGTTAACGTTAACTTGAAGGTAATCATATCGTTTGCGGTAAATTTCCCGTTTCAAGTTGCGTGACTACAAGAAGTTTTTCGTCTGTGGCTTCGTGAAAATACATTTCAACTGATTATTATTTATATGACATTTCGCAAATACAGAAAAAAATTAGACAAATTTTACTGAAAATATCCGTTAAATTTTACTTTGTTTCAATTTGTCAAAGCATTAGTGATAGGACTAGAAACGAACTTTGTTTTTTTAGAAATTTCCAGATTTCCATATCTAAAATAAACGTAATAAGAATTCGTGTAGAATTCACATAGAGCCTTGTTATACAATTTGGGTGAGTGGGTACAGCCAAAATAAACCCGTTACGAAAATACAAATTATTTCTGGGTACTTTTAAACCGCGCTTTGTTTACTCTAGTCCTGTAGCCTTTTGTTGGACGGGAACTTTTCTAATTACAATGCGTCCACCGTGATGTATCGAAGAGGGTGAAAATTTATATCACTCTCTACAGTTGCTTAAAAACATACTTTACTGCCTCAGCCTCTCTCTGTACAAGTGTTTACTTAAAAAATTGTAACATCTATGTAACCTGGCTCTCATGTATAACTACAAAATGGTTTGGCGGGTCACCCCCTTCCCTCTAATATGGTTGAGGGGAGTGATGGCTGCTGCTCGAGTCAACTCGTGCGCGGGTGCTGCTTGGGGGGACTGGTCCGACTTCTATCCATTTGGCCTTTTAGTTTGTCTTAATTTATTGTTTTCTTCTTTTCTCCCTTGCTTTATGTTTCGAATGGCAGGACACAATATCGCTAATGTCGATTCATTTGTAACAAAACAATGTTTAAAAAAAAAAAAGTGAAAAAATGACAAGCCCGCTGAGTTTCTTGCCGGATCTTCTCAGTTGAGGCCGCGTTGTGATCCGGTGGTAGCTTCTAAAAAATGACGATTCAAAAGTGCTAGCGTTAAGCCTATTTGAAATAAAGATTTTTGAGTTTGAGTTTGAGTTTGAGTTTTAAAAATAAAACGCAATATAATCCGTTAAAATAGTTTAATGTGTATATAATATTCACGCAAATATAAGAAATATCAGAAATGTTTTTCATGGTGGTTTTAAATTAACGGTTATACCTATGGGTTACATTAATACTGATAATACCAAGATCAGAGCAAATAACTATAGCATAGCTATATACTATAGCTTAATTTTAGAATTTGGTTGATTGACACATCCTTCACAAGTACTACGTTACCAACTCAAATTAAAATTAGCTTTTAAGCAAATAAATTACCTAATTTGAACACTGTCTATAGCTATCCCATTATCCCGAAGGGAAATTATGCTGTTTTGTTCAAAGGATGTTATAAACTGTCCAGGAATCCTTTGTCGTCGCCATGATGGACAGTCACAACTTTTAATTATATTAGCTCGTATGTGGAAAACTGTCTACCGTGTATGAAAATTTTAATTTCAGTGGAACAAGTATTATGAGCCCGAAAACAAACTTTCCTTTAAGTCCACGCTTCATATAACAGCCTCGAGCTTATGCTCGCATTTGAATTAAGCTTTTTCTCATTTTGCAGTAGGTTACGTAACACTTTTTAACGTTCTCTTGGTTCCGTAATTTTAATTCATAAGCTAAGAGGTTCTTGTCTTTTTTGACGAACTATAATTTCTTTAACGTTTTTATTGCTAAAAACCCAAGAGGATTTAGACTTTAATGGATTAAATACCAAATACCTATCGCCATACAAGCCAATTCGCCTCACCACCTTTTTAAACCATAATATATTGCTTAATTCCAACGTGTCATTCTCATAAATAACCATTCCGCTCCGTGTTCACCAAACATTGATTTTGGAATTAAATACAATTTGTGTTACAATATCAATTCCACGTACCAGGAATCCGACAATCAGTCGTTTAATTTAGCGTATTTTTCTTTTCATGAAACACGTGTATCCCTTTTTCTAATTAAACCCCGTTTTGTTTTAACCATAGCGAGAGGTCCTTTCTAATGGCGCGAACTTACATAATTTATGTGCCCTACTAAAAATCTGGGGTGACATTTGTTTGCGGAATTAGGAAAATTTAGGTCATGTATTCTGGCGGGTATAATTCGAATAAGGATAAAATTTACGGCCTGACGTTTTTCATTATAATATAGGTAGTAAAAGCCTACATGTAAATTATGATTCTCAATAGAATTTGAGATTTTTGCGTCTCTAGACAAGATCATATCATGGTAATTTCACTGTAATTAATTCTAACAACCGTTTTTAATTCATTCGCTGACTGTGCTCATTAAAGTCTCTAAAGCCAGTCGTCCCCTCTGTTAATGAATTTGATAAGTTGCAAAAGTTATTTTATTATGATACTTTGACAGTTAAGACTTAAAGTGGACCCCTGATGACCATCAAGGGGCCGTGGAATTAAAGAACTTTATGCAGGTATATTCTTTTAAAAACCACCTCTCCTTACGCCCATCTAAAGTAAGCCATGTAAAAAAAGGGGAATCAATAACGAAAAACAGCAACAAATTTTAGCTGTGCTGAGGATTCGATGACGAGGAAGCAAATTGGTTTCAAAATATTTGAGTAAAATGTTTACTTTCCTTACTAACGAATTTGAAAAAGCTGGTGGGTGCCCACACATTGAATTAGTTATGGGTAGAAATGCACACTAGCTAATTTACTAGTCTTCAAGCAATGTTATCGATCCCTTCAAGATTTGCTATACATACCTACGCGCAAGAACTTAGGAAATCAAAGCTTCATCATTGAACATTTTGATTTAATTGAACTCACAAGAGACTTCAATTAAAACTCAGACAAACCTAAAGCACGGAGCACTAAGAACTAGCGACAAAGTCGAGAAGTTCCGCGAAGATTTACACATGACTTTCTGGAGCCTTCCTGAAAGTTCGCGCTAGTTAACCAAAGAGACGTATGTTTATGTAAGACTTTTAGTTGGTTCGCTTAGTGTAGTGGTCACGAGAGCAAGCCTTTTTGGAACGCTGAGTTCTTTTTGCAGACATTTTACTTACATGTTCGTAGTTAATAGAAATAATACTTTTTGCTTAAAATAATTTTATTAATTACTAGAAGTAGTAATCCGTGTTTAAAGACCAAGGATGGTCGCAAACCCATTCATAAATATGAATTTGGACAAGTCGCCATCTTCTATAGAACCAACGGCAAAAGGTGCGTGTATTTCAATATGTTTACTATATTATCTTCCTGGAAGGAGAATGTTTTAACCGTCATTAAAGTGAAGTTCGAAGGAGTGCCATAAGAGTCTTCTTGTACAAAGGACAACCTTCTGGCCGTTCTAAAGATGGTAAGTTGGACAATAGTCATAACAAAGTCTTTTAGACAAAATAATAAAAGGTATTTACATGGACCAGCGCCAAGAGATGAAATTTGTCGCCCTCTGACAAAGTTCGGAGATTTACTCTTGTCCTCAACATGGACTCTCAAAGGAACTTTGTACTAGTTAGACCAAGAAAGCTGTTAGCTATTATAACGGACGTAAGCTAGGTCAACGTAGAGATTTGAGGACTTTCTCAACTTTGTTGAGATTGCGTCACAGCTGAACGTAGATCGTGTTAACTTTGATCGACGTAACTAGTTTACCTATTTTACTTAAAGTCTAGTTTTATAACTTGTAAGTCAAAAGAAAAATAAACACACGTACAGATACACTCTTAGGTCTAGAGCTCATAAAACTGTAATGTACGTAGATTTAGGGTTTAATTTTCAAGGTTCTCTGAGAATTCTGTAGGAACAGTCGGTGACTGAATGGTGTAGACTACATAGTCTAAACACTTACCATTACAGAAACTACAACGCAGAGTAGGTAAAACACGTTGAAGTACATGGACGAATTTGAACCCTAAAGCCCCTTTCAGTGCACGCGTGCTAAAATATACAGCATAATGCTATTAAGCGGATTACCGGAGCTACCAACATTATTGCTAAATCATGCTGAATTTGTTGCAAAATATTCGAAGCTCCAAGGTGCAGAATGTTACAACTACCAACAAAGTTAGTTCCACGTAACAATGCGTATCCTCAAAGGAAGTTTCTACGAAGACCCTGAGGCATTATATTAGACAGGACTTCGACTTTATCCTTATCAAAGAATAGGCGTGCTTTCCGGTTAAGAAAACTGCAGTAGCTTGTTACAGCATAATTACATTGTTTTATGAATTTAAAACTTCGAAATAGACCATGCGGATTACGCAAAAATTGAAATGCTTGCCTGTAGCAGTTGAAAGCGAATCATCTATTAATGATGAGTCATGGATACCGTCGAAGATTTATGTTTTAGATATATTTAAAGCATGTATAGCATTTACATTTTTAGAAAGACAACGTACTTTTGAGGACCGAAATTTTGAAAACAGAGGTGGTGTTTTCCAGTGCAAAAAGTGCTGGAGCTGTTGAAATTAATATCAACGCGGACAGGCGTGTCGATTACCATTTAAAACCTGAGTGTCTACGATAAGACGATAAGGGCACGCATTAAGCACACTACCAAATAACATTTCAAAGTTAGATTTACACTTCGGTATTTACTTACAGATATTCGTATTTATTCTCAAATACAAAATTCAGGAGCGAGTAGTGTAGCTTGAACGTCTACTACTTGTAGTTTAGACAGAAACGTGATGGAGTTACTAAAGAGTGATTCGGCACAGCTGTCGCGGCAACTCGGTGTACTTAGGTCTGCCGGCTTACATTTAGATGACCCCAGAAATGGATGTATGAGCACCACTGAGATATCTTTGAAACATTAAGATGTGTATTTTTAGATGTATTTTAGATATCATCGGAAAAATACAGCCGCCAGTCGATGGCCTAACGACAGAACATATACAGTTTAGAATTGGTCTTGCTGCAATTTTTGTATGACTACATATTAGATCACATATTAGAGGTGCATGCATCTATAAGTTTCTTGCAGTACAGAGTTTAAAATAAATTATGGAAACTGGCAGTATTCATGTTTTCGGTTTTTTTTTGGATAGAAGGGACATATCAGTGACATGAATTTATCTTGGATAATTGTGCATCAAAACTATTAAGTAAAAAAACTATTAAGTGAGAATTTACAGTCTACATAATGTTATAAGCGCTTTTTATTGTCCAAAGGATTATTAAGTCTGAATATTTTGTATATATAAATATTAATAGTTAGAGCGTACAACAGAATTGGATCGTCTATTCTATTACAAAACATTTTTCGAGAAAATAATTTAAACGTTCAATTAAGTTTGACTTTGATAAAGTAGTACAAAGAAAAAGTACGATTCACTCAGAAGAAGTAATTTAATTTCAAGCATTTTTTACACGTCATTTCGTCGCATTCCAATCTTGGCCGATGCCTCGGAGCGTTATAGCGCCCTACAAAGAAATCTATGGATCAAAAACATTTTTGAGCTCGCTTCGAATTTCGGGAGTTTTTATGATGCTAATTCCATTCTGTATTCACAATTAAGTCAAGTTTTTTGGACCCGGAAGGGGTTCTGAGACCAGTTGAGTGGGAAGCGACACCGTATCGGCCCTTGAGCACGTCGCTCTGAGTGGTGCTCGACAATCTTTGAAGCACCGAAATATGAGACTTGTTGGCGCCAATATTAGGCCGTCCATATATTTCAACGCTACTGTCTAGGGACTCCATAACCTCTACTTAAGAACTTGATTTCTTTGTAAGAGTTGTAAACACGAGTAACATACATCCGAAGCATTAATCGATTGTACACCTACTAAAATTGGGACTGGTTTCCTTTCAATTTACGCATAGAAAGCGGTACTTGAATGCTATTAATTGTGTAGACTTTGAAATATGGTTGTTTGAATCAGTAAAATTGCTTACCTACAAGAATTTGTTTACGAAACTTAATGAAATCAAATTTTTTTAGGGCTTTTCAGTAATAATTAAAACATTGAAATAGCACGGCGCAGTAGATTGACATTTGTGTTTAAACGTAATCCTATTTACTAACTGTAATCTATTAATATTGAAAATGGACAGAGATCCAATAGAAGCTTGTTGAGAAGACAATTACAAATATACAAATAAGTTCTCCTCGTTAGTCGATGAACTATCTAAATTGATTACGAACCCGGAAGAACATAGTTACTTTAAATTCTTGATTCAATTTCCTTCGTAGCTTGTTAGTCGTGATTCTCAAACTTGTAAAAGGACATGATGACAATGAAGCATAGATAACTAAATTAACAAATTATTAAACTACGGATCTAAGTGAATCGCAGGCAACTGGTAATGCGAATAGCCAATTGTTGTTCCAAGGGGGATGCCTATGTTCAGCAATGGACGTCTACCGGCTGATGATGATGATGATACAAACCAAATGCGGAATCCACAGAAATAAAGATCACCTTTATTATCTGAATATTCGACCGTAAGTGTTCTACTGTGAGATACTAGTGTGTATATCAGTGAAAGATTTCATATCTCATCCTCATATTTTTTTGGAAATGTTTCAATACTTGTTTCAATATTTTTTTACTGGGTAAAGTTTTTACATCAAACTTCTAGTGCCCTCATAACATTTAATAGATTTTCGACCCGGACAAGGATCAAACACTTTGCAAAGATAAAAGACTAATTTATTCTGCTCATTTAGGTTAAAATGGATAGGTTTACAGACGATTCATTGAATCTTATTCTGCAATAGGTTAGTACAATTTCCTCTATACATGGGGAATTAAGCAAAAAGAAAAAAGAAAAAGCTCGCTCTCCCGAACAGATTCAGCTTAATTGAGAAATTTATAGGCACTAGTCTACTTTAGAGATGTTTTGTGACACTGGCAGGTATATGGTACAGGTTCTCGCAATGTTTTACTTAGTATAAGCCAATGCTTGACCGCAATACAATGTGATGGTAAAAGAAGAATCAGTCGTGTTAAGAAGTGCACTAACTAGCGCACTAAATTATTTAAAGCACGTGGCAATAGTAGTAGTATAGAGTATAATAGTGCCTCGTGGGGTGTCCAGGTAAGAATAGCACCCTCCCATCCCTCTTTGCCTCTGGTTGGGTGTCGTACTAGACGACTTAGGGAAAACAAGAAGACGGGCAGCAGCGTCTTTCTATTACGATTATCTACCAACTATACTGCGATCCTCAGAGACGCCTGCGAAGCGTGGGAATTAATCCACCACCACCCCCTTTAAGGGGGAGGCATTTGTTCAGCAGTGGATGTTTTCCGGCTGATGATATTGGCAATAGTAGCCCTTTACACACTGCCTGCAAACGCCCTGTACTGACAGCAAAAGGTAAGCAATATGGTCCATAGCCACCAATGAAGCGACTTCCCGTAGAGTACTCGAACGAGCCCAAGCATAGAAAACATCAGCTCACGGAAAGTCCGGAACTCTTCAGCAATCTTTGCAACTGTATTCGCTTTTGTATCTGTGCCTCAAGTTCTCCTATCTTCTTAGCAAAACTCACGTCATTTGAAAGTGATGTTTTCCATGCCCTTACCCTCTATGTTCAAAAGATCCTACTTTCTTTTTTGTAATATTATATAAGGTAAGCTGTAACAGCTCAGCGGGCGAGCGCTTGCCTTGGAAACAAGGTGCGCAGGTTCGAACCCCGGCTCGCACCTCTGATTACTTTAATTAATCATATGCGAATCGTCTTTGTGCGATTGTTACTAGCTTTCGGTGAAGGAAAACATCGTGAGGAAACCTGCATGTCTGAGAAAGCCTAACTAGCTTTCGAATGACGTGTGAAGCCCGCCAACCCGCACTTGTCCAGCGTGGTGGACTATGGCCTAAGCCCCTTCATCTTGAAGGGAGGCCCGTGCCCAGCAGTGGGACAGAAACAAGGGCTGGTATTATTATATAAGGTCCTTATTTCTAAATACATACCCGATAGAGTAAATAAAGTCGAACCCTCAGGAATGGTTTTATGTTTCTCAAAATCTCGGTGCTCATTAAATAAATCCTCTAAAGGGCAAACCCTTAAACTATATATAGGTTTAAAATATAGGTTAATTAAAGCACTTTCCAGACGCTCTAGGTCACTGTAATATATTGTACCTAAGGGATCAATTCTAAACTTCTATAGCTAGTAATTAGGCTTTTTACTCGAAATTTAAGGCGTCCACTTTCATATTTTAAACCTTATAGCGATAAATATTTGGAGCAGAAACGAAACTAATCAATCGAATATGCGAACACTTTACCTGAAACTTTTTACCTGGATTACCTGGCTACCGAGGTCTAAATAAAAACATTATTTGTGTAGGAAATTGTGTGCTGGATAAAAAACCAATCAAATGATGTAAGCCTGCAAATGTATATTCTAATTAATTTCCAGTGTTTTGGTAGGCAATCGTTCATTTTTCTTTTAACGTAGCGGCTTTTCTGAGAGAACTCACTTACTTACCCTCAAGGTAATTTAAAAATTTTCATCAACAAGGCCATTAGTAAATAGCTTTATATGAAACTTCATATAAAGGTGTCGAGAGTAAAGAAGATTCCATTGCCCCGCACTGTTTCTTAACCTAAAAAACCCTAATAAGAATGTAGATATATGGGACTTTTACTGATGAGCCGTCAGCTCTTTTGCCTAAACTCAAGTCACGTTCCCAATACCCATAAACACCTTTTACGAGTACCTACATTACACATTGTGGTTTTTATTCTTATCCAAGGGCAAATAAGCACGAGGAAGGGAAAAACGAAACTTGTTTAAATTTTATCCGTGTGAACAGTTCATATAATTTGTTGATATACGTAACATGAAGGTAAAGAGATATCAAGGCTTTCGAATTATGATTAATTTCTATCATCGTCACTAGCCGAAAGACGTCCACAGGTGAAAATAGGCCTCCCCCTTGGAACACCACAATTGGCTATTTGAATCCACCGGTTACCTGCAACGCGCACTATGTCGTCCACATAGTGGGAGCCTACGCTGCGTCGTCCTGTTCGTGGTCGCCACTCGAGAACCTTTCTTCGCCATCGGTTATCGGTTCTTCGAGCGATATGGCCTGCCGATTGCAACTTCAACTTGCAGATTCTCACTCATCATTGTATTACTAATGGCCATCATATGGATATTCATTTAGCTTATCTACATGTTTTAGATCTGGTTTTCGAAGATCCACAGGCCTAAATTAACGGTTTTTTAAAAGCTTTTATTTAACTTGCAATGTATGTATGCATGTATCTATGTATGTATGTAATTTGTTCGGGTGGAATCTTACAACTCAATTTTCACCCACTTCTACATGTTCAAATCGTTTGAAATTTTGCACATGTGTCAAGGACCGGTGACAATACAATAATATAGTATTATCGAGCTGATCTGATGATGGAGCTCGAAGGCGGATAAGGGAACCATTGGATGGCTACTAGTAAACTCATCGAGTTTAGGCTCATTTGATTCGTCTTAGAGAGTTGTATTCACTTTACCTAATAATGAGGACCTGATTATGGAATTGTAAGGTAGATGATGGAACCCTGGAATGGTTACTAGTAATGAGATCGAGTTTAGGCTCATTTGATTCGTCATAAAGAGTTCTATTCACTTTGCCAAATTTTGAGGACCTGATGATGGAATTGGAAGGTAGGTGACGGAACCCTGGAATGGTTCCTAGTAAAAACATCGAGTTTAGGCTCATTTGATTCGTCTTAAAGAGTTCTATTCACTTTTTGTAATAATGAGGACCTGATCATGGAATTGGAAGGTAGGTGATGGAACCCTGGAATGGCTACTGATAAATACATAGAGTTTAGGCTCATTGGATTCGTTTTAAAGAGTTCTATTCATTTTTCTTAATAATGAGGACGTGATGATGGAATTGGAAGGTAGGTGACGGAACTCTGGAATGGTTACTAGTAAACACATCGAGTTAAGGCTCATTTGATTCATCTTAAAGAGTTCTATTCACTTTGCCTAATAATGAGGACCTGATAATGGAGCTGAAAGGTGAGTAACATCATCATCAGCCGGAAGACGTCCACTGCTGAACATAGGCCTCCCCCTTAGAACGCCATAATGAACGACAATTAGCTATTTGCATCCACCGGTTACCTGCAACGCGCACAATGTCGTCTGTCCACCTAGTGGGAGGCCTGCCTACGCTGCGTCTTCCGGTTCGTGGTCGCCACTCGAGAGCCTTTATTCCCCAACGATTCTCGGTTCTTCGAGCGATGTGGCCTGCCCATTGCCACTTTACCTTGCAGATTCTGAGAGCTATGTCGGTAACCTTAGTTCCTCGGCGAATCTCCACATTTCGGATTCTGTCGCGCAAAAAAACGCAGAGCATAGCTCTCTCCATGGCTCAATGTATGAACTTTTCTAAAAGGCCAGCCGTTAGAGACTACGTCTCAATACCATATGTCATCACTGGCAATACACACTGGTTAAAAACCTTGGTCTTCAGGCAATGCGGTATTTCGGACGAGAAGATATCGCGTAGTTTCCCGAACGCTGCCCATCCCAGTTGGATTCTTCGGGCGATCTCTTTGTCGAAGTTGGACCGACCTATCTGGATAGTTTGTCCTAGTTATACGTAGTGGTCAACAACTTCGAGTGTATCGTTCCCAACAACTACCGGTACAGGTGTAACATGGACATTAGACATGATCTTCATCTTGTCCATGTTCATTTTAAGACCCACCTGTTGGGAAACGCTACTGAGGTCGCTGAGCCTCGTACTGAGGATGAGGTCCTCCAGCGACTCTGCCATAATGACTATATCATCGGCAAAACGAAGGTGAGTGATGTATTCACCATTGATGTTGATGCCGAATCCGTGCCAGTCCAAGAGCTTGAAAACGTCCTCCAATGCGTTTGTGAACAGTTTCGGAGAAATATCGTCTCCCTGTCTCACACCTCGCTGCAATGGGATTGTTTTCGTACTCTCGTCCTATAGTCGGGTCGACATGGTGGCGTTGCTGTACGAACACACGTACAAACTTCAACACTTCGATGTACCTATAGTCAATGTGGCACCGCTGGAGGGACTGCAATACTGTCCAGGTCTCGATTGAATCGAAGGCTTTTCTTGTAGCCCATAAACGCTAGACATAATGGCCGATTATACTCCTCAGTCTTCTGTATAATCTAGCGGAGCGTATGAATGTGGTCTACGGTACTAAAGCCTTTTCGGAACCCGGCTTGTTCGGGAGGCTGGAAGTTATCAAACCTGCGCTCGAGACGGTTCGTAAGAGTAACAGAGCCATGGAATGCCTACTAGTAAACCCATCGACTTTGGGCTCATTTGATTTGCTTTAAGGAGTTCTATTCACTTTGCCTATATAAGCGGAATTGATAAAAAAAAATCATGACCTTTCAAAAGTGTTCGTTAAGCCTATTTGAAATAAACTATTTTTGAGTTTGAGTTTGAGATTCAATAATTTCCAATCCTTAGTTAATTATTTATTAGTATAGCAAATTGTAGATTTATATAAACCAATTTTTGAATACCTAATAAGGTAGACCATAGAGGACATTATCATAATAATAAAACACCCATGTTAGTTCATGCATACCTATTGTCAGCAAATAAAGATTATTTGATTTGATTTGAGAAACCTATCCAGCAAAAACTAACAAGTAAAAAATAAAATTAAAGTAAAATACTTTTTAAAAAACAAGCTTTTATTTAAATGTGCTAAAAAGAATAAAATAAACGTTTCCTTTAAGACTTTTAATATCTATTTATAACGTTATTACACAATTTATATGATATAAAAGCTTGTCGCGAGATTTACCTATAAGAATATGAACAAGAAAATTTATAATTTGATTTTATTAACTTTAAGTTTATAATTTTCAAACTATGTAAGTACGACTAGGTACTATAATCTCGCGACAAGCTTTTATTAAATTATCATATAAATTGTGTAATGACGTTATAAATAGATATTAAAAGTTTTAAAGGAAACGTTTATCTTATTCTTTTTAGCGCATTTAAATAAAAGCATGTTTTTTAAAAAGTTTATTACTTTAATTTTATTACAACTAAGTATTGTGACGCGGCTTGGATTGGCAAGATCTGGCAACTTGATAGACTTCTCGATTGAGTGATACTTATGTATAACGAAGCACTTTTGGAAAATAGTTTAACTATAACTTCTTATTTAGTAACCACTCATGAAGACAAAGTCTAGGCCAATGACAGAGGAATCCTTTAGCTGTCTCAGAAACTAAAAAAATATGAAATCCAAATAACACATCACAAAATATCAATTGCTATAACGTTACAATAACGAGCAAAAAATGCTGACACGGTGATCCCAAGTGGAGCACGAGGGTATTTTATTTATGAGGTCCAGAAAGGAACATTGAATCGCGTTCTGCAGTGGTCGGCAAGTACGATGCCAAATTAATATCGTTGCCAATTTGGCAGCAAATAAACGACACACAAGCCATAGTAAGGACACCAATGGTTATCGAGTAAAATATTTAAGGCAAACCGAATTTAAATGAAACTACTTTTACGGATTATCATTTCAAACCAATTTTGCTTTATTTAAGACGGCAAGGACGGTCAGTGCCAATCATTGCGTTTAACACTAAGCTTGATTATCCATTCTAAGCAGCACCATCGTCACCAAAAGCATTAGAGTCTAATGAATATTCAGCTACAGGCTGCTGTTTCTGAGCCGCGACAGTTCGACGCGAACTCAAAGTTGTTTGTCAAGAACAATGTACCGACAGCCGCCAAATTGTTTAAGGTGTCTCAAAACGGGAATACATGCTTTAGTTTGTAATTTTATGCTACCTTAGAAGGAGAAAGCTCTAAAACACGTTGATTAACCTTATATGATTTAGTATTTACCTAACGAATGATGACAGCAGAAATAAACAGAGTGAAATTACTGCTCATCGTGACTTCAAACTAAGCTCTAAACTAAAAAATCTTACAAATCCAACTGCACATCCACAGAACCACAAGTACAGTTAGAACAAACCAAGTACGGGTGTAATTGCATTAAGCATACCTGGAATTCAAGAGACGGCGCATGCCTCGCGTCCACAGATAACTGGGATCGCCTGACAGGACTTTGTTATACGAACTACATTCTAGCCTAACTTTGGAAGACATCCAGGTTATAGTGATGTGAAGTTATTTGTAGACGATGTCGCGAATGTTACACTTACAGTCTCAGGCATTCTTTTGATAATTCACTCTCTTTCTGCTTAGTGAAGTCAAAAGGCTGTGCCAGTCATTCAAAATATTTTGTTAAATTCTCTTTGTTAGTTGAAATAAAACTACTTTTACGGATTATATCGCAGTTTATTTTTTATTTTACTTTCCCGACGTTTTGAATGCTTTGTAGCACCCATGGTCACGGGAGGACTGAGATGTTGTACGACCTCAATGCTTCTACGCGTGACTTGTGTCATTGTACTAGCTTTGATATTTATTCTGGTCATTAAATTCGCCTCTATCTTTGTCCATCGACCTACAGAATGTGTGTTTGTACCCTGATAAAGATTTTTTGCATTAGCTTTTTTTAACAAAAACTATGTAATAGTACACAGACAGTAATGTAATGTAATGTAGACAGTTTGAGAATAGATAATAGACTCACGTAACAACTGATTTAAATCGAGATTAGAATTCACACTTGACACCAATGCTGCAAGCCCTTTGAATAAACTGTGTGGTGCCTAGCTTAAGTGAGCCATGGTCTGTGTTTCAATTATGTTCCGTTCTTCATAGGGTCAGTAGAGTCAATTGAACGCAAGTATTTCTATCAATGTTGATAACCAATGTATTCTGCATGCGTTATACATATATGCAGTGTTGGTGATTTCAATGTCGATGAATAGGTATAGGTACCGAGAAATACTGAGATTGGCCTACCAATTGCATATTGATTGGACGTTGTTTTCAATGAGAGTAGAAATAAATAGGAAGATAGGAGAAGTTATTACAGTATTCGATACTTTATTATCTTATAATGATTTCTGATATTTACGCGAATACTACACATTAAAATGAAACGAATTTTACGGATTTTATCGCAGTTTATTTTAGCTTTTAATTACCCGACATTTCGAATACTTTACAGCATTCATGGTCACGGGCGGACTGAGGAGGTGACTGTCCATACGTCATAATTATCTTAGACCTGAGGGTACCCCCCTCAGGTCTTCTAATTATTATTGTTAGTCCGATATAATCCATAAAATTAGTTTTAGTTCATTATCTTACTTATTTTTATTATTATTTCAAGCAGGACTGCTTTTAAGCGACACGTTTTTTCGAAAAAATTCGCTTGAGTCAAGTAATTTCTCTTGACGGCAGAATATCTGACTCAGCGGTGGTAGTTACCTAGACGTTATGTTGTATAAAAGCAAAGTTTCTCAAAGGTATCTTTAATTTCACAACAACGAACTAGACTAAAAAGTTTTATCTCCTATCAATATCGGTTGGTAATTAATACAGTTGTACCCCAAACAATATTTCCTTTGTTAGTTCACACTTTGCTCAGCGATATGCTTGAACAATTTCTTCTACTTCTATTTTTATTTGAACGTGTTCAATATTTTTTTCTTAAAGATACTGAAAATTTATCAGCCTTTTAATCTGCTTGGACAAAAACCGTCAGATCCTAGCACCAGTCCGTAAATACATCTAGATAGCTTGCAGCGAGATAGCTTGCATTTCTCATTCTAATTAACGTGATAAGAATTTTAGACTGAATTATCCACACCGAGCTAGAATCTCATCGTATTCAACATCCACAAATAGCTCTAACCGAAGCTAACCGTCTGCGACTTAAGATTAGGACGTCCTTTGAAAGTTTCAACTACTTATTTCTAAATAGTTCTTTACCGCTAACAGACTCAATTAAAATGAACGTTGATTAAGATGAAACAGACGTTTAATTCATTATTGAAGATGTAAATTACAGATCTAAGGGCGGCGAACAGACGAGTAATGGAAAATTTTAAGTAGATAACCTTTAGCTTTAGGTGTGGTATGGTGCAGAGGATTCATCGGATAAAACATTTAAAGATCCCATCGCCACGCGAGTAAAGCTGCCATTGGTATACGAAGTCCTAGCCAGTTGAAGGGCATCTGTTTCCTGTCCTTTTTGACTTCCCCAGAACGCCCACAAGTAAGGCTGTGCTAATGATTTTCGTGCGTATGTGTATATGGATGTATGTATATTTCTTTGGCATGACCTACAGCCTAAGTGGTTTGATGGATTTCAACTTATAGCCTTAGAATCATCTTAGTTGTGGAAAAAACATCAATGTTCTGCATGGTAGCAGAATACATGAACGGTTCCAGGCACTACAAACCAACCATATAGTAAAAATTTGATCAAGCTTCAAAATGACCTAAAATCGATTTGCAAGTCAATTAACGAGACTCTGATCTATAGATTACTAGACCTTAACACACCCTAACTATAACTATTGACTAGACAAACTCCCCAATTTACGAACACGTCCAATCGCATCCCCGTAACAAAGGGCGCTCTGGAAATAGTTAACGTTGATGGATTAGTAACTAGTGAGATATCGGACGTACCTTATTTAGTAAGTGTACGGTTAGGGGAGCCGGCTATTTTAGGGAAACATGTCTGGAGTCGGGTGACGTCACGCTGCTGGAAATTGCAAGTGCTTACCGCTTGCTCGACTGCTTTTGTGAATTAAAGTAAGAGATACTCGTGCTTATTTCTCTGTCTTTATGTATCATCATCAGAAAGGCCTCTCCCTTTGAAGGTAGGGGATGCCATAATCCCCACGCAGGCGTCTTGGGGATAACTAATCCAATAGGAAGACGCTGCTGCTCGTATACTTGTTTTCCCTTAGTCGCCTCTTGAGAGATGGGTGAATTCTTTTCTTACCCGGGCACCACACCCCATGTTTCTATGTATAACTAACCGAATTGTTTTTTATGGTATTCCACCTAGTGACGACACAAGTAAGTCGTTCGCCTGATGGTAAGCGACACGCCTGCCCATAGGCAGCTGCATCGCACTGCCGCTCGTCCCTGAGATATTAGATATTAAGTCTCTTGTGTCCGGTAATTTCACCAGCTACTGTGCCTTTCACACCGGAACACAGTAACGTTTACACATCTTTGCTTGGCGATAGAAAATATGATACTGCGTTGATACCTACCCGGACGGTCCTTTCTATTCTATAGTTGGTGTCGGCAACATAAGGGACGAACATTGAGCATTGGCAATCGTATTTAAAGGACATAGGTACCGCCGCGCCATAACGATTATATCGAGAAAAAAATACTTACGTAATCAGATGTTTACACAGGTGTGAATACCTAACCGTTATTAGAGTGGGGGGCACCTCAATCGCTTCCAAGCAGATATTGAAAAAATCTTATTTTCTATGCGATAGGTGGCTGCGGCGACAGTCGTTTAACCGGGTATCCAATCAATTTTTGTAGGAGAATTTAAGCAGCGAAGGTAAAGTATATTTTTAATAATTTTGGGTGTAAATGAGACCTCGTTTTATTAAATTAGCGGTTTTGCAGAAGAGCAGCAGAAGAGTGCGGCGGCGACTCCGAGGAGGACGGCGGCGAGGTTGAGCAACGTGTCTGGTTCTCTTATGCGCCCCCTGACGGCAGGCTCGAAGGCCTGGCACTAAGGGGTACTGGCGAAAAATACACTGGAGAGCCTAGGACCCCCCTCTCATGTGCCGATGCATTGCTGCGGGGGTTGTAGCGGGTAAGAATCCCCCAACACACCGGCGTAAGTGCGGCGGTAAGTTGTCCAGTCCTCTCTCTTGGTCTCTTGTCCAGTAATTTAATCAGCTATTGTACCCTTCACATCGCACGTTACAGAATTTAATACTCTACATCGCAGTATCAAAGACAGAACAAAATTTGCACTTCAAATCTATATAGTGTACGTACCATAGTACTAGTGGAAACCAGTAAAAACATTACCAGCCAATCACGTTAAAGGCGTGCCCGAGACTGGCCACGTGAGAGAATTGAACATTTATTCGGACTCCCCTTTCTTTCATTAGATTTCTCATTACTTTGACGACCGGATACCCGTAACGGGAGTAACGGTCTGAACTTTAAGTGCTAAGTCTAATTTGATTCCTTCCTGCATTTATGCTATTTCCGGATGTGATTTATTAATTGCAATATCTTGATGTCTTGTTAGTGTTATGCTTGGTTTTCGATATAATAATGTATATCACAAGATCCAAAGCTAGCAGTTACACTCAGCCATTGTATCTATTAAAATATACATCATATCATGAGCCGGAAAACGTCCACTGCTGAACAAAGACCTTCGCTTTAGAAGGGACGAGTTGTTTTAAACCGCAAGCTTGGCATGCGTCTTGGGAATCGCTGTACAGGAGGTAGGTAATCCAACAGAAAGACGCTGCTGCCCGTCTTCTTGTTTTCCCTTAGTCGCATCTTAAGACACCCAACGGGAGAAGATGGGTGAGCGGTAATCTTACCCGGACACCCCACGGGTAACAGATATTTTTTATAAATATTGTAGAATTTACATACTAAAGAATTAAAAGAGATGTCTGTTTCTGGATTTGGTTCCCATGTCGAACAAAGTTATATGTATGTTCTATGCAACTATGTGACGAGACGAGCAGGACGTTCGGCCTGTGGTAAGCGACTCCTCTGCCCACAGACAGTTGTATTTCACTTCTACCACCTGGAACAGTTGTAATTCTAATGATTTCTGATATTTACGCGAATATTACACATTGAAATGAAACTAATTTAACGGATTACATCGCGGTTTATTTTTCATTTTAATTACCCGACGTTTCGAATACTTTACAGCATTCATGGTCATGGTCATAGTTGTCTTAGGGTATCCTCAGGTCTTCTAATTATTATTGTTAGTCCGATCTAAGAAGAAAGAGCTTACAGTGTCTTGAGGTCTTGTAGTGGAATGCTTGTTTTACAGTTGTAATTTCTCCAGCTAAAGAAGATACCCTCGACACCAACGTTAACAGACTTCCACTTTCATTAGAAAACACCTAATACTGCAGTGGTTTCTACCAGAACGGTCTCTTAGATAGGTCAGTATTTCAATCAGAACATACCCAGTAAGTGGCCTGCAGGGCTATTGTGTATCTTTAGCCACCCAAGTGACTATCAAGCTTCAATTGTCCACCGAACTTTGATGTCAACTGAAAGTGAGTTAGCATTGTTTATTGGTCACTCAAGTCAGGTATATTTAATGGTCACCTTACTATAGTGATCATCACTTTAGTTGTCAATCGAGATACGTAATAGGGGGGCAAAGTTTAGAACTGTGTCCAGTAAATGGCAATAAGATCGGCTCCCTACCTAATCATATACATAACACAGCTGTAGAATAAAAAGTAGTGAGAAGCCGTTACTAAGCATTTCGGGAAATAAGGGTATTGCTATGACATAACAATAGTGTGTCTAATGCCGAGTTTTTTATAACGTTTGCACCTTTGTAGCATTATTCATGCGCTGATAAAAATGCAATAGTCCGATAGTGTTTCACAGGGGGTGAAAAATACAAGTCATTTTTTATTCCCTGTGTAGACCGTGATGTCACATTTGGGTTTATTTATACATACACCTACGTATTATGGGTAGGTTCAACTCATGTATTGTTGGTTATTACATATCTTTTGCTATATTATGCTCCAATCACGAACCACCGAGTGGTTTTACAATGGCAATACGCTTCAATGAATCCGCTGAAATAACATTGCGCAAACGTTAAGACATTTCAGGCAATACGAATATTGATATTGTATAATAGAGGTAAATCCAGTTGGTAGCACCTTCCTTTACAATATGACGGAAATTGGGACAGTCTTAAAAGAGCAAGGTTTTTGAATTGCTGTCGTCTGTACATGACCTTTATATCTTTGCTGGTTATAGCGGCATGCGTTAAAATAATTACATAGAAGAGATAGAAACAATTACGGATTTTATGTATAATGTTTGATTAAAAGATACCTAAATATACAGAAGTGTACGTTAGTCGCGTGATGTAGAAGATTCGTTGCCTTATTTACCTATATGAACAATATTTTTCTTATACAGGTGTAAATCAATTTGATAAGAAAACGCAAATTTTTTAAAACCTAATATTGTAGTACGTATTATCTTCTTATTCTTCTTCTACACTATACTGAGGCGAACATAGCTAGTTGTAATCTCGGTTCGGCAAACGATCAGTTGGGTAAGCAACTTCAGACAAGGTCAGTTCTTAGATGGGTGACCGTTTAGTGGCATTTGAACTGAGCGTCTCCGTGCTTCGGAGGGCACGTTAAAAGTCGGTCCCGGCTATTGTCATGTAGACAACAGTCCTTAAGCTAAGTCTCTGACAGAGACCTAACGGCAGCATAGCTAGCTAGCTCCCGTGCCCGTGCGGAGCCGGGACGGGCCGCTAGAAGAATTATATTATCATTGAACAAACCTAACATAATACTAAGTAGGGTCACGGTCTTACAGAAATATTTATATTTCTGTGTACAAAACATATATTACAATTTACCTACTACGATATCATTGCATTTAATGACATGATTAATTGCATGACCAATTCATTCATGAGCTGTTTCCTTCCTCAACACTGAATTAATTAAAAACTCGCCATTCATTCATTGTTACAATAATAAACGATTATAGTCAAGTATTATTATTTCAATTAATGAATTAATTGGCGCCAGGCAAAAGTAGGTAACAGCACAGTGGGCAAGCTTGCCTTGGGAACAAGATGCGGAGGTTCGAACCCCAGCTCGCACCACTGATTTCTTTCATCAATCACGTGCGAGCGTTTTTGTGCGCTAGCTTTCGGTGAAGGAAAACATCGTGAGGAAACCTGCATGTCTGAGAAAACCTAACGAGCCTTCGAATGACGTGTGAAGTCCGTCAATATGCACTTGGCCATCGTGGTAGACTATGGCCTAAGCTCCTTTATCTTGAAAGGGCCCGTGTCCAACAATAGGACAAAACAATTAGAGCTAGTATTATTATTATATTATAGGCAAACGTCAACAATTATAATATCCTGGGGCACAGCCTGGGGCAATTCACACATCCCTAACTAAGCAGAGCCTGTACTACTGTAATCAAAAAACTATTTTTTTTTAAAAACCATACTTTTATCTATAGTTAAATAACACTCAGACACAAGACTGGTATTGAACCCACGCCTAAAGTGTTGAGGCTAGGGTGTCTTACCTCTAGACCAGCCGTACTCAACCTTTTTTAGCCCTGGGCCACATAGTCGCTTCTGCTTTACCCTGCGGGCCGCAATAATCTAGCATAAATTGTATGTTTAATTATTACTACCTAAGTAAGTATATTAAATTACAATAAGTCGCATATTTTTCGACTTTTCACTAATTGAAGACATTTCTTTACTTAAATTCTGTGTGCGCGCTATTTTACTCGTATGAGAGAAAGCGAATGAAATGAACATTTATTCATTCGAACCTTATTCGAACGAATTTTTTTGCATTACTTTTGTACACATATCAATAAAATAGTACTGTTAATATGAAAATACTGTACTAGACTTTGGGCCGCATAGAAAAAGCTAGAGGGCCGCGGGTTGAGTATGGCTGCTCTAGACCAACAGGCCCGTCGTAATGGGTGAATTGTGATGCAACTAACGGCATGGTCCGTCTGTGTGCAAGATACCATTCAGGTATGTAGGTACCATAACAGCAGTGTCAAAAATTCTCCGCTCCAGTATGAAGGGCACTTTAATTGGAGAAAATATACTAGCTGGTAGGTCTTGTGCAATGGGCCGTCCAGTTATGTTCCACCACAGTGCCGTCAACGAGCAATGTTTACACATTGCTGTATTCCGGTGTGAAGGGCACTGTAGCTAGTTTGGTGTGACGACCAGCAGTGCAGTGCTGCTGCCAATAGGCAAGCGTGTCGCTTACCATCAGCAAAACGTCTGCTTGCATCGTCACAATGTTAAACTTAAAAAAAAAATCGCCCAACGTCCCTTTGAATCAACACACAGAATTTGTAATTCGGAGTTTGGGTCTTGTGTTTGGTAAATGGAAATTGTCTTGTCTCTTCAACCTGGGACCGAATAAAAGCCAAGCAAGATAGACATTGGTAACAAATTTCTGTGCATGGCAAACTCATGGTACCCGCCTTCGAAAGTCGTTGTGTTGATCCGAATCCTATCAAACTTTTTCGATACTCAATAGAGTTGTAGAAATAAAACCTCGTTCCGGCATAAAAGTGGCAGCGGCGTAAAATTTTTATTGTCCTTGAATTAATAAAAAAAGCCCCTGAATGTTCTTGTTTACTCTAATTTGACCTCGGAAGCTAGTCGCATTCTTTTAAATTAAAAGTTTTATGGACCTATTATACAGGAGCATGGCCTAATTTGCTTTTTTTGACTTGAAACAATGTCTTTTCGCCATTTCTCCTGAAATTAGGATTCTCTGCTGTCTCTTAGATTAGATCATCTACAAAAATAGGTAAATAGTCGGTATTTTTGTTTTAACGATGCGAAGACTTAAGTTTAATCTCGTAAGTGTGGATGATACAGTGATACATCCACACTCGGACTTTGATACATTTTATTTTCATTAGACAGCATAAAGCTTGATATTTTACTGGTGTATGGTAGTTGCATTTAATTAATCGAAGGGTTCAGCTAGCTAGGTATATTATGTTCTTTTTACTTGTTAATAAATAGGTATGCATCACCCTGTCCGGCCATGTATTTCCTAAAATGGTGGATGAAAATACACGTTTCACACACGCAAAAAATAGTGGCATTTTACTGCCGGTCCCAATATCAAATCGATCCCTTACAATAAGTTACAATAGCTACCATCGATAGCTATAATGACATACAATATTTATTTATTTATTTATTACTGTTGGTTGTTCAAATGACAGTCTGTCAGGGTTTTAGTTATCGCTCCATTTTGGAGGTTTATCGCGGGATATCGGTGACTTGATCGATGATTTTAACTTATAGTAAGGGATCGATAGGATATTGGGACCGGCAGTTACGGAACATTGCTTACCTTCTTCATTTCATATATTTTTGGATATACGTAGATATTTTTAAAGCATAATTATACCTAACTGTATACGAAGTATACGTGTAATCAACAGCCAGAAGTCGTCCACTGCTGAACAAAGGCCTCCCCTCTTAGAAGGGAGGAGTTGCCATAATCCCCACGCTTGGCAGGTGTCTTGGGGATCGCAGTATAGGTGGTAGGTAATCCAATAGAAAGACGCTGCTGCCCGTCTTCTTGTTTTCCCTTAGTCGCCTCTTACGGACAGCCAACGGGAGGAGATGGGGGGGTGCTATTCTTACCCGAACACCCCACGGGTATGACGTATCGACATCTGGTAATATACTAACCTACCCTGTATTCCGTACTCCGTATGGACGGGTATTCCGTATGGACATCTGCTCCGCGCAGTGTATTCTTGGTCAGATTTTATAAGAAAATAAGCAAGTACCGTGGCTAGATTGATCGGTATGGCCAAGTTGATCGATGTAGACAAATTAATTTACTCTATTGCTCTATGAGCAAATGCTATAGGAGTGATTGAATAACAATAGATAATATATCAGCTCCGCGTGTTATAAATTAAACGCTGACTAAGGAAATGGTCCAGCTAAGTATAGGTATATGTTCGATAGGCTGCCAATGTCTCTACTTTTGTTTGCAGACTCGTCATTGGGGCATCGTCAGTCTACCTATTGCACTGTCTGCCCCGCAATGGATAAGTGGCATACAGATAATTTATAATCCGCTGTAAGACCAACATAATTTTATAACGCCACGCCGTAAACCATTAGTTCATAAACAGCAAGTACGATACAATCTACGGAGTTTTGACTGTACTTTCAAATACTTACATAGTTATAGAATAAGTTATAATAAAAGAAATAGGTACCTTTTTGTCGGCGCAGTCAGAAACGAGTCCTCTGCATGCTTTGCAATAAAAATAAGCAGCGTTCACTTGAATTCGTTCCACATTATTTTACTAATACATTCACAAAGAATGACACAGTAGGTACCACAATTTCTTGTTTCTGAGATGAATCACCCAAAGAATGCACTCAGCATCACAGAAAAACTGCCACATTAACACTGAAACACGACATAACTTCACAATTTTTCGATTACAATTCGGTTTTCGGATCGATTTCGCACGAATTATCGGCAATATTCGTCACAGATAAAAGTTTTCGAAGATAACAACGCGCGGAACAGCGACACAGCTTAGCACCCAGCCTATGACTGCGCGACTGACACAGAAATATAACCTAACAAAATCGAAGACGCCCGGCCGCGTGTTCACGAGGAGCAAACTGTTGCTCTTCTTAACTCTGTCAGGTTTTCATAGCGATTACGATAAACAAAACTCGAAAAACTTTAACTATACCGAGTTGTAACGTAACAATTCTCTGTTAGTACATTTGTTTTGGGTTTCGTTGTTATATTAGTGCGTCGTGCGTGTTAAAAACTTGATTTGGTTAGTCAATAAATCGTTTGTTATTGTATAAGTCACGAACTTGTGCGAACGTACAGAACATAAGCTAAGCAACATGTGTGAAGTTGGCGCCATCTTGCGCTTGCAGCGCGCACAGAAAGCGCGGCCAACTTCATAGCATGCATGCTAACTAGGGAGGGGACACTTACCTACCTGCGTAGCCGGTTTTTTGTAAACCTTTTTTTAGCAAAAAGTTAACAGTGATCTTTTGTATAGTAATGAAGTCGAAGCAGCTGATAATTTTATTGTATATTTCACGTTTGACTTATAACGTTGGAAAGTTTAACTTCTTTAAAGGATTGGTATTATACCTGAAGTATTTTTAAAATAAATCTTCAAAAAATATAAATGAATTTATTCTAAGTTTTTTCTGTCAATAAATAATGTGCCTCACCCTCTGAGGCCTCACCGCAATAAATAATGCGTCTGAATTTCTTTCATACAGGATCCCGATCCTTGCATAAAAAATTAAATGATCATTTAAACAGATTATCTCTCTCCTTATTATATCTGGTATTATTATCGATTTCGATATAAGTATGTAGAACACACGTAGAACATAATTCTTTATTATACTTACTACCATATGGAACTCCCATTCGTTTGATTTACCCTCAAGGGTCCACGGGGTCCACTATGCACCCTGCTATTTAACGATAGAGGTTCTGACGAAAACTAGATACTTACATCCAAAGAGGGTTGACTGCAAATATCCAGTGAAAACAGGCAAAAGCTTTTACAATATCATACACAAAGTGGATTGAGGTGTTTTTGTAGATGGTAAAATGTTTGCATCATGTAGAGTAAAACAAACATCATGTGAAGAGTATGATATTTTGCCAGAATTAGATTCCCTAAAAACAATAACTAAAATTATAAACAAATCAATAACAACTTGTAAATTTCCTTCTATTTGGCGACAGGGCGTTGTTCGTCCACTACCAAAGATAAATGATCCGCAAAACATCAAAGATCTTCGTCCCATCAGCATTTTGCCTTGCCTGTCTAAAGTATTGGAGCGTGTAGTTTCCTTCCAAATGGTGGAATACTTAGAAAAAAATGATATTTTGCCAGAATTGCAATCAGAAAAAAATTATATTTTGCCAGAATTGCAATCAGGTTTTAGGAGAGGAAGAGGAACCGGTACTGCTTTGGGGGATATTGTGGGGGATATGCTTGAGGCTCGTGATTTAGGAAAGGGTACACTGCTAGTGTTACTAGATTACTCTAGAGCGTTTGACACTATTAATACCACATTATTGCTCTCAAAGTTATCGTTCTATGGTTTTAATACAGATTCTGTCAAACGGTTTGAAAGCTATTTAATGGGTAGGCAGCAAGTAGTGGAATTACGAGAAAGTGATGGCAAGACGAATACATCTGCCCCATTGAACTTGGAGAGGGGCGTGCCACAAGGGTCTATTCTTGGTCCTCTCCTGTTTGTGCTGTATAGTGCTGAGGTTGTGTATTGCATACGTAACTGCAAGTATCATGTCTATGCGGGTGACATACAGTTATATATATCTTTCAACCCAAAGGATACCACTACAGCCGTAGATAGCATAAACCAAGATCTTGATAGACTAGCTGATTGGTCCGACCAAAATTCATTAGTGTTAAATCCCTCTAAATCCAAGTTCATGATAATAGGAAGTAAGCAGCAAGTAAAGGCAATTAAGGAAATAAAGCCAGTAATTAAAGTAAGAGACCAGATGATCGATAGTGTGGATATAGCTTGTAGTTTAGGACTTACAATTGACCCTGAACTGCGGTTTGAAAAACATATAAATAATAATATAAAAAATTGTTTCTATCGCCTTAAAATACTATATTCAATCCGGGACTACATTACTGTGGATGTTAGAAAGAGGCTGGTTGAAAGCTTAGTCCTTTCCAAACTTAGTTACTGCGACACTGTATATGGTCCTTGCTTACTCTCTAGGACAGTGCAATTAATACAACGTATACAGAACGCATGTGCCCGGTATTGTTTTTCCATCCCCAGAAGAAGTCATGTCACTCCATATGTCAATGATAACTATATGTTAAAAATGGCTGCTAGGAGGAGACTTCATCTGTCCTGTTTGCTCTTCGGAGTAATTGGCACAGGAAAGCCTAAATACCTGTATAGTAAACTTAAGTGGAGACACACTCCACCACGATCCACTCAGTATTCCATTCGGTCTTGCACCAATCCTTTGGGGAGCCATAGGCACAAGACAGCTGCTTTCAGGGGATGTTTTAAGTATGCGGCCACACATTGCTGGAATAATCTTCCACCACCATTAAGAGACCTTAGAACAATCGCATCCTTTAAATATCATCTTAAACAATACTTGTTACAGGAGCAAAAAAATGATCCCACCTACCGTTAGGAAATTGTTAGTATTTTTAAACTACAGCCATATAGTTAATGTTAAAATTATATTTTTATACAAATCTGTTTATGCCAAATAAATTATATGGTCATTATTTTTATACAATATTTATTTTTATTAATTTCAAATAATAAATAGTTATTAAATAGGTGGTATGTATAGTCACAATTCCTATGTACAAAATGTTAGGTAGGTACTGTTTTACTCTTTGCTCAGTGGTGAGGTAGGTGGACTACAGGTAATTTGTACTGGCGTTGTGTGTATGTAGCAGTTCTTAATTGCTCCATTTCCTTGTACTGTCTGAATTCGTACACTAATGAGAGAAGTCATCTTACTTCTTAATCGTATTCTCTATATTATTTATTATCTATATTATTTATTAGTGCAATATTATTTTATCAATGAGCAATTTATATATAATCTTTGTATCTATATTAAGTATTTGAAGTATGTATTTTTTACTCTTATAGGTATATAGTATCTCGTGAAATCTTCTGTCTATGGTAGGATCCGTGCATGTGGCATTGAAATGTCAATGAGGTTGACACTGAAAAACAGCGCTGTGCCGGGAATCTGGATTTCCGGTGCAGCATATCGCTGAGTTGTCAACGTCGTTTTTCCGCCGAATAAATGTTGATTGATTGATTGATTGATTGAATATGGTTAAGTCATCACTTTGATCTCATATAAGTAAGTACCTACCTACCTCATTCTAAAGTAGGTAACTATTGAGATCTAAGGATTATGACTACAGAACGCAAAATAACGTAAATAATAAGACTGCTTTATTATATTTATATATTTAATTTATTGAAGGCATCCAACAGCACATTTCCTTATATACATAAAATCTGAAACTAGTTAACTAAACTTATTCATCCATGACTAAACTCTAAGCCAATATAGGAGACCAAAGATATAATTTAAAATTAAGTTAAGAAGTAAGATAACATTTGTTATTGCAAAAACTAAGAAAACCTGAAAATAAACTGAAAAAATAAGAGACAGGAAGGAAACCCTTTTTATTACTTTTTATTTTACTACTAAACTTATCAAGTGTACTCGTTCTTCAAAATCTTTAACCATTAGACCACAATTTTCGTAATCTGCATTTAACGTAGGTACTTCAACACAATAGACGCCATTCATTCTATAGTATTAATAATCTTCCTTGTAAAATTTTTGTGGAAAGATTAGCTCCATTCTTGTATTTTTGTATAATCTTTTGTTTTCAACCTGTTCGACTGATAATTTTGGTAAGTCCTACACGATATTCAAAATAAATGCAATGACTAAATGTATAGCTTACAATAACGTACTTGCAGGCAGGTACAGCAGTATGTGACTAGATTTGGTGTTTCTTAAAATATTATGTAGGTACTTACCTACTTAAGGCGATATTATTTTATCATTCATTCACATAAATATTAACAATCTGAAAATCCAAGCTTACCTACTGCGAAAAATGCTCGTTAATAATAATGAATATTGGCCCCAGGCTGTTACGGTTTTCGCTAGTTCATAATAGGTAGTTAATTTGGATCAGAGTTGTTTTAACCCGTAGATACCTTAACCCCTTACTCCGTACTCTTACCATAAACCGTGTTATGTTCAATCTTTTTTTACCATAGAATAGACCAGATAACAAATAAACTAAATATAATTGCATACAATATATGTAGTACCTTGTTTTTCTTTACAGGATCATAATCGTAGCAAAAAATGTTTGAATACAGGAGTGTACGGCTGACCGACCGGTAGGGTTCAATAACTGCCGGTCCCAATACCCTATCGATCCCTTACTATAAGTTAAAATAGTTACCATCGAAAGCTATTATGACATATTTTATATCCATTTTAATAATAACATATTAGCAGTCTACTGTTGGTTGTTGAAATGACAGTCTGTCTGGGTTTTAGTTATCGCTCCATTTCGGAGGTTTATCACGGGATATCGATGACTTGATCGATGATTTTAACTTATAGTTAGAGATATTTAACCCTATCAATTGTCTTTTGCTGGACTTTGGTCAGCCATGAGCATGACTCATTCATACATTTATTGTTACGATTTGATTTTGTAAAGAAAACCGGGCTATAATATTAAAATGAGAACCTACTAGACGTGTACATTTGTTTGTATTTTGTATATTATAACCATATGACATAATTTATTATCCTTAATAATGTTTATCCCAGTACCTAACATATTTTATTAACATTATTTTAATATTGTAGTACATGAACTAGGCTACTACATATTTTTATAGATACGTAAAATATAACGGTTTTTAAAGTTCACGGCACTATTTTAAATTAAATAAATATTGTCTCTAGCCCAATGATATTAAATACTATAGATATGCTATTAGCGCACGACACTTCACGACAGATGTTCAGCGAGTATCCCCCAACTGGGTTTTCTAGCAGTTAGTCCCACGCCGTCCCGCGTAGTCAATGCGACATCGTGACGTCTATCATTAAAAATTGAAAATGCCGTCCTGCGTATTTAATATGTGCACAAATTACCAGGCAAAATTAAATAAACAGTCAGGGATAATATAGCACATGTAACTTAGAAAAAATAATTTGATTTTGTAAAGTATTTCAATTTTTCATAATAATATTGTAAGAAATAATTCTAAAATTGAATGTGTCAGTTGACAAGATGACACTGACAAGCGTTTAACCAACGCTGACAACGGAACGCACAAAATATAGCCATCTAGTATTCTCTTACTTTTCTCGTTATGCATCTGTCCTTGTCAGACTATAGGTAGGAAAATGTATAGCTAGGTATAGCTAACCACAAGTGAGATAACTTTTATCGAGCGTTAGTAGGGATATAACATATCTTTAGTAAAATATCATTGCTCTAGCCCTAATCCGCCGGTGCACCAACCAAAAAAAAATTGCTGATATTCCGTGATCGTTTCCCAGGTTCCCCATGTTATTGGATTTTCCTATCATAAAATTCGAAGCTTGCTGTATCCAGTAGTTGTACATGGGTGCGAATTGCTATATTATTAGGCATTACCGAAACCGAAGAGCATCATGGTATGAAGGGATTAATGAAAGTGGACGAAGCGAAACAAGTATGTAAAGATCGTAGCAAGTGGAAAGAAGTGGTCTCTGCCTATCCCTACGGAAAAGAGGCGTGATTATATGTATGTTTGTATTAGGCATTACATAATTATATTTCATGAGAGAAGCTCAGGGGTCTAGTAAGAGTTCCGATTTTCCGACAGTAGCTAACTGTGTTGGGTGATGGTGAGACTCACCATTCAAGTACCTATCTGTATGGGTTGGTTTTCTGTACACAGTCAGGAAAATCTTTGTTTCAGAGAGCACGCGGAATCTGTGATGATGACCATCTGAGCGCTGAGCTGCAACATGTCAAGCAAGTACTGCATGACAACGAGCTCCGAGTCCCGCGCCGCCATCATAGTGAACGTGTCAAACCAGCCACTGTCGAGCGTCAGCCTGCTGTTCTACCATATGTTAGAGGGGTTACAGACAAGATTGGCTACATCTTAAAGCTAGCTTCGATCAAAACTTATTTTAAGCCACCAAGGAAGATTAGTCAGTTTTTACCACCTGTCAAGTGCCATATAGGTATATGCTTGGTGGCTTAAAATAAGTTTACAAGAAGGTTACTCTACAAGATGCAGGAGTTTATAAACTCGATTGTGACTGTGGGCTCTCCTATATTGGGCAAACAAAGCGTGCAATAAAAACTCGCGTTAAAGAACACATAGAAACACCGACGCTGTACGAAGTCTGCAGTATGTGAACACGTTCAGGATCGCACCCACCATTATATTAGATTTGATAAACCACAAATCCTCGCAAAAGGACACCGATTCCTACCTAGGATGATTCGTGAGGCTATTGAAATCAAAAAACATCCTAATTTCAATAGAGAAGATGGTTGGGTGTTACCACCGGCTTGGGATCCTGTGATAAATATAATTAAATCCAATATCAATCAAAACACTGCACGGCCTCAAGATACTGTAAGCTCTTACTGCGTAGATCGGACCAACAATAATAACTAAGAAGACCTGAGGGGACACCGGCATAATTGTGACACAAGGACGTTCAACATCTCAGTCCTCCCGTGACCATGGGTGGTGCAAAGCATTTGAAACGTCGGGATAGTAAAATCAAAAATAAACCGCGATAAAATCCGTAAAAGTAGTTTGATTTCAATGTGTAATATTCGCGTAAGTAAAAGACAACATTATTTTACTAGTTTTTGATAGTTACCGCTATGGGCGCTGGTGTGAAATGTATGGAGAAAACTGACAGTTTGATCGAGCTCGTAAACTATCGGAACTCGTACTAGACCTCCAGATGCACTCACCGACCTGTGGAGAGAGAGCTATGCTCGGAGTTTCTTTGCGCGACAGAATCCGTAATCAGGAGATTCGCCGAAGAACCAAGGTCACCGACATAGCTCTTAGAATATGCAAGTTTAATTGCCAATTGGCAGCCCACATCGTTCTGAGAACCGATAAGTGATGGGGAAAAAGGTTCTAGAGTGGCTACCACGAACCTGAAGACGCAGCGTAGGCAGGCCTAGGTGGACAGACGGCCGTGCCTCCCTGAGGTGCCCTTGAGCTCGTCGCTACTTCTGCCGTAAAGGCTAGAGCGCTTCAAGCGCTCGCCTCCTATTGTCCGGTGAAGCTGTAATGGCCATCTGCGGCCAACAGCGTCTATCATTCCCCCCCCAAAAAAAAAAAAGACGACATTCTGCGCGTCGATGGTAACCGGTGGATGCAAATAGCCAACTATTCATTGTGGCGTTCGAAAGAGGAGGCCTATGTTCAGCAGTGGACGTCTCCGGCTGGTGATAATGACATATATTTACTTTATTTTGTATTAGTGCGTGCGTGACAATGATATATTTTATAATATCATTGATGTGTGACTGATTACCATTACTCAAATTTTGCACACTAACTAGTTAAACGTCTGCATATTCCTCTAACAGCAGTACTTAATATCGATAGTATTATTAATTAAGCGCAAATTGCAATCGAATGACAATTAACTGTTATCGGAATAGAATGCCTCGTTAGCACAGACACAGTTAAATAAATATGTATACAGACAACAGATAATATCTGGACCAACGGTCGTGACATAATAGCCAAGAAGTGGGGGGGGGGGGGACCTTATTACCTAAATGACGGAAACTCGAATTTTTAACAAGTTCTTTAGTGAGTGATTAGGCATCGTGAGTTCGATTCCTACCCAGAACAAAAATACACTACACTGTCGCTCATTCGCTACAGTGCTCTTTACATCGGAACAAAGCGATGTTTACACATTGCTGCTTAGCGGCAGAATATCTTACTACCGCACTCACAAACCCCAATTAACGCGTATTGCGTAATTGGCTTCGAGTGCCGAAATAATCAGATACCAAAAAATGGATTAATCATCATTAACTTTAATTGACCTTTGTAGGTTCAGCAGTTAAACTGCAAACTTAGCTTAGATTGTATTATAAGCTTTTATTGCAAAATAAATATCTCGCATTCGCTAACCCAGTTTTAATTATTAATCACGTCTTGGTCAGGTGGACATAGGTGCCACCTAGAGCACCTTGTCTGGGATGAAAACCTTCAAAAGGTACCCAAGCCGGTCTTAGTAGGGACGAAGGCCGGTTTACGTGGATTCTTTCCTGGCGACTCTTCATATTCAGATGACGCCACATTTATAGATAACAGATGGCGCCACCTCCGATCCTGAATCTCGCAAGCGAAGTTTCAACGTTCATTCATCATCATTCATTAGCAGCCGATCGATGTCCACTGCTGAACAAAGGCCTCCCCCTTAGAAAGGAGGGGTTGCTATAATCCCCACGCTTGGCAGACGGCTTGGGGATCTCAGTATAGGTGGAAGATAAATCCAAAGAAAGACGCTGCTGCCCGTCTTCCTGTTCTCGCTTAGTCGCCTCTTACGACACCCAACGATAGGAGATGGAGGGATGCAAAACGTCCCAGGGGGACGTTTCGACGTACGCTAACAATAATACAACATCCCATATTAGGCATGATGACTAATTTTGAAAAAATACTCTTTATTGTACTTACGGGTCTACTATTGCCGAAAATAATCATATTTTTGTATTAAATTTACAATTAATAGCAATATTTTCAATTTTTAAAATAGAGTTTGAATTTCGTTCCAAAACGATGGCCGGTGCATGGCGCCATGTTGTGACGTCACTACGGCGGTGTAAATAAACATCTGTTTAGGTATAAAAGTTAAAAGTTAATCATTGTATGAAAGAAAAAAGTTGAGATGACAGTTTGACAGTTGTTTATTTACACAGGATTGACGTCATTCACTCTGAGCGTTTATTACAAAATGGCGATTAGCGGTATTTGAGTAATTTATTTGCTTAAATATCACGAAAATCTCTATATTATTATGAAAATGAGATGCATTTTTGGAATCAGTGCAATCTGTTCTAGTATTTAAAACCACAGATTTATTGGTATTGTGTTACAGTCATCATGCCTCGTGACCGAGCATCACACCTCGCTCAGTCGGAGGATCCTCTTTTTTCCACGCCGTCGCTTCTTCAAGTGTCTTTCTCTTCCATCTACTCTCCCTTCACTCTTCAAATTTCTTCTCATTCAAGTTCTTTGTTTTCTGTATCAAATCGCGGGCGGATCCATACCAGCCCTATATAATCATCAAAATAATAACACAGAGAAAAGCAATTTAAAAATCCTCCAAAACAATGAAACAACGAAAATTAATTAAAAAAATCTACCCTGTAATAGCTGCATCTTCACCGGCCGCAAGGGTTCGCGCGGCAGCCTCGCCAAATGTGCGGTCGGTGTGGACATGCCGTGTCTGAATCAACCACACATTTGGCTCGGGATGCTGCCGCGCGAGCCTGTGCGGCCGGTGGAGACCCAGCTATTGACTACGAAATAACTTTTACAACCACATCTAAAATTTACTTTTAAAATTGATCATGTCGTGATAGAAAGACTGATCAATCAGCAGACCTTCTAGAGCTGATGGTCAAGGGTGCGTATTTCGCCATTTCAGGAGGCACTTCCGCTTACCCGATATTGATAGAGATGAGCTCATAGGGGCTCATTATTCAGAGGTTCACCATCGCAGTCAGATTAAATGGATTTTGTTTTGATGTTGGAAGCGAGGTCGTTGTATGTTGTATGTAGGTTACCCATTCGTCACTGGTACCCTAATTAGTCACTCCTGTTAGCAAACTAGTGATACCTATATAAATCACCAATACCTACATAATGTTATTTCTTATAGTAATACAAACGTACCTAGTTTGATGTACTTTTCCCGGTACTCATTATAATATGAATACTATGCGTTTCAACTAAGAATGTGGCCGCCATGATGATCGCGACTGCGGAACTTCATTAGTTTTTTTACGATTTATGTACCGGCAGCAGAGTAAACACAAAATGAAAAATTCGCCCTGGTTTTGATTATTTATTGTAATGTCTTATTTTTCTATCTATTTTTGTTAAAACATCATTTTTAGTAATTATATATTAGAAATGGCAAGATGGCGACCACATTCTTAGTTGAAATGTCCTACAGGCCAATACGACCACAGCGGGGCTAATTTTTTACAAGTCATCTAAGTACGCGGGATATATTATAGAGCACAAGTGCTTGCGTAGACACAAGCGCACTTTATCAGCCTTTTACAATCGGAGGGAAGACCGACACGATACCAGTAAGGAATAACTATGTACTCCCCAGTGGTTTCTCCCCGCGGGATTTAAACCCGTATCCTCCAGAGCAAGCGGGTTTCTCGCTGCGCCAAGGAGGCTACATTACTACGACCACTCAATATAAGCTACTTGGTAAGTACTTGGTAAGTAGCTTATATTGAGTGGTCGTAGTAATGTAGCCTCCTTGGCGCAGCGAGAAACCCGCTTGCTCTGGAGGTTCCGGGTTTAAATCCCGCGGGGAGAAACCACTGGGGAGTACATAGTTGTTCCTTACTGGTATCGTGTCGATCTTCCCTTTTTACTCGTTTTAAAGAATTGGATTAATGACCATTAAATCTGATTGACGTTTGTAAGTGCGGCAGTTAATCTCTTCGGTCGGAAGCAAAAAGGACGAACGATCCCTTAGCCTTGTGTACTATTAACACTTATGTATATAATACCAGCCCTTGTATATGTCCCACTCATAGATAAGAGTATATTACTTAGAAATCTCAGTTAGAAATAGATAGGTAACTCCCACGTCAAAACGCGCCCCCTAACACCAGCGCCTCCAGCGGTGTGATTTGAAACTTTAATAGCCACGAGAATTTTTATTAAAAAAAATAGCTAAAACTTTGTAGTATTCGATATAAAGTACGCGGACGTCAATAGTTTATGCATTAAGGAATTTAATAAAAAAAGAAAAATTATTTCGAACTCCATCCACAGCCCCACCCATGGGTTGGGGTTCGAACCCGCGCCCCCTAGACTTCGTACTCGACTATTTACCGCTACCGCTGTAAGACATATGACGTCAGATGCAAAATACTGATCTACTATCTCAGTTTCATTCCGAACAGAGAAAAGTTGCAAATCACGCCGCAAGAGGGTGCTACTGGTAGCTTTTTCCATTTCTTCTAAGATACCATACCATGGTCCCACTGTTGGGGACAGGCCTCCCCTCAAGATGAAGGGGGTTAGGCCATAGTCTACCACGCTGGCCAAATGCGGGTTGGCGGACTTCACACGTCATTCGAAAGCTAGTTAGGCTTTCTCAATCATGCAATTTTCCTTACGATGTTTTCCTTCACTGAAAGCTAGTAACAATCGCACAAAGACGATTTGCACATGATTAATTAAAAAAACCAGAGATGCGTGCCGGGGTTCGAACCTGCGTACCATGTTTCCAAGGCAAGCGCTCGCCCACTGAGCTGTTACCGCATTCACACAAATACACGTCAACGAATACTAACAAAATATACTGCAAATATGCAGTACGTACGCGTACGCGTATGTGTACTTTCTTTTCCATTACCGAGTTATCGTGAAGATTAATGAGACGACGGCAATAAAAAACGCCAATGGAATGTAAATTGATACTTCAAATTCGCGGCGCGTGTTCCCCTTCAGGCGCCATGACAGCATTTCGCGACCTGTTAACAGTGATTTATTTTTACAGCATATTTTTTCAAAGTAGCTGTGAATACAAATTAAATTTAGGTGTTTTGTAAGATAACTCAGACAGATGTAGTTATTATACCTTTTTTACTAAATATAAACCAGTACGGCAATGCAATCGAGGAAGGTAAAGCTCGCTATAAAAAAGTCTAAATCTAAAGTTTCGACTAGTTTTTACCGTAGACGGAACGTTTTTAGTTCTCAACTTGTCAAACATACCTACCACCACTTTTTGTAAGCGGGGTAAGTATAATCTCATCATGGATTCATTCATTGCCCCTTAAAATAATAGTCGAGCACACACAAAAACTAAAACAGAAGTACCTATAAAATAAACTTGATCTCGGAATATTCCAAGCCCTTGTTTTTACAAGACATTGAGCGCCTGAATAATTTAGTATAGCAACATCACTAGGCTTAAAGTGTTGTACTGTAATTACTACAGGCGGAGCGAAAATTATTTGTTCTAACTTTTTCGCAATTTAAATAACCGAAGTATCGTAGCATATAATAATATAATATAATAATAATAATACCAGCCCTTGTTTATGTCCCACTGCTGGGCACGGGTCTCCCTTCAAGATGAATGGGCTTAGGCCATAATCCACCTCGCAGGCCAAGTGCGGGTTGGCGGACTTCACCTGTCATTCGAAAGCTATATATGTAGTTAGGCTTTCTCAGCCATGCAGGTTTCCTCACGATATTTTCCTTCACCGAAAGCTAGTAACAATCGCACAAAGACGATTCGCACATGATTAATTAAAGAAATCAGAGGTGCGAGCCGGTGATCGAAGCTGCGCACCTCGTTTCCAAGGCAAGCGCTCGCCCACTGAGCTGTTACAGCTATACATAGTAGCATAGCGATGTATGTAACTTAATACTTTATTACCCAACTACGGAACAGAGGGAGGGTTATGATTTTAACAAGAATGAATGTATGTATGTATGTTCATCTGTTCCCGCATATCTTCTAATCTACTTAACATAATTTGACAAGTAGGGTGTCATTAGAAGCGTCTTGATTGTCCGCTGGTTATAGGCTATATAATATCACATTATTAGACTGCGATTTTATCCGTAGTCGGGTTTTATTTTTTAAAACTTATTACTTGTTGGATAAGCCGTGAATTAAAATAATAGTACTTACTACTACCTGGTACTTAATTGTAGCTAGACAGCTAAGCATAATAATTATATTGTGTCATGGTGCCTAACTTTAATTGTCCTATGTTGACCATACACCTATAAACGACTGAGAGCTACTATTGTAACACTAAAGTAGGACCTCCACCTTCGAATGCCACAATGAATAATGTTATTATGTTATTTGCATCCACCGGTTTACTGCGATGCGCACAATGTTGTCAGTCCACCTGGTGGGAGGCCTACTTCCGCTGCGTGCTCGTGGTCGCCACTCGAGAACCCTTCTTCCCCATCAGTTATCGGTTCTTCGTGCGATGTGGCCTGCCCATTGCCACTTCAGCAGATTCTGAGAGTTATGTCGGTGACTCTGAAACTCCAAGCTTAGCTCTCTCCATAGCTCGTTGTGTGGCTCTGAGCTTCTCTAAAAGGCCATCACTTAGGTCACACGTTGCAATACTATGTGTCACTCCTCATCTTGTAGGTTCCTGATAGAACGCACCTATCGCTTAATAAATACATTCCAATAGATAGTTAAGTTTATTCATAAATAGTTTTGAGCTATATAAAGAAACAAAGGCATAAACTATGTGAAAAATTTACATTTTCCGTGACGTTACGTAAATAACAGTCCAATTCGACCCTTGGGACAAAGGGGTCGGGTCATATTGTATTGAAGGAACGGAGCGGTAAGCGGGCGAACTATTTATGGCGAAAGCTAGTTGCTTTTCTTTTTAATTTTGGAACTATTTCTTCTAAAATATTTTTTACGAAGTATTTTTTTAATAAAGTAAGGATTTATTGAAACAAAATATTTACAGGTTATTTACAAACATGTACACTTAAACTAGGTAAAAAACTTCCTCGAAGTTGTCGCCGCACTGGGAGGGAAGGGTATTTTTTTATATAATGTGATAAAAGCTCAGTGGGCGAGCGCTTGCCTTAGAAACAAGGTGCGCAGGTTTGAACCTCTGATTTCTTTAATTAATCATGTGCGAATGAATCGTCTTTGTGCGATTGTTATTATATAGCTTTCGGTGAAGGAAAACATCGTGAGGAATCCGGCATGTCTGAGAAAGCCTAACTAGCTTTCGAATGACGTGTGAAGTCCGCCAACCCGCACTTGGCCAGCGTGGTGGACTACGGCCTAGGGGGCTTAGGCCGTAGTCCACCACGCATCTTCAAGGGAGGCCCGTGCAGCAGTGGGGCATAAACCAGGGCTGGTATTATTATTTTTATATCTATCCAAGTGACGTGACAAACAAGAGATTCGCCTGATGGTAAGCGACATGCCTGCCTATATAAAGCTGCAAAATAGTGCTCCTGCCTGTTAAGTTTGTACTTGATCCTGTACGCTTGTGTTCGGTAATCACCAGCTACAGTGCCCTTCACACCGGAACACAAAAATGTTTACACACTGTTGCTTGAGGCCTATGTATCTAAAACTATCGTGGTAGCTTCCTAGCTGGTCGCTTGCATAAAAGTTTTACCTAATATAAACTAATAATTCTTGAAAATCCTATTTAAAAAAATATAAAATAAAATGCTGAATAATCGGTCTAGTTTTTAGACACCCTGGCCGCTCCCAGTGTCTGCGTGGTATTTATCTATTTAATTATGTGTTTCCAAAAAAAAGTACCTATATAAGTACTTATTAGTATCAGGTGTCTGGTTTCCATAGTACGGGCTTGGCCTAATTTGGGATTAGATGACCGTGTGTGGATTGTCCCAGAGTATTTTTATTATGTTCTTTAATGGATATAAACGCGACATCCTCATCAACATGACCACAACCTTACACCCAAAGGATCAATCACGAGATTCTTCGGGCCCTTGTGGGACATTTGTCACCGGTCCCGCGTGTGCGTGGATCGTTGGGGTCTGGGGTCCGCCACATCGATTGTAGAGCGATGAAACCCTAGTGAGGGATGAATACACAACATTTTGTATTGATATTACGTTGACACATGTTTTAATCTGTCGACGGTCGACGCGTGACCGAGCCATGCGATTTGCGTGTTAACATGGTGCAGATCGGAACCACCGATTGTTAAGAGGTCTAATGTCAACTATATCAAGTTGTTAAAGTTTAGTTATCCGTGGGATGTCCGGGTATAAATAACAACCCTCATCTCCTCCCGTTGTATACACCCAACGGGAGGAGGTAAGAGGCGACGTAGGGAAAACAAGAAGACGCGCAGCAGCGTCCTTCTATTGGATTACCTACCACCTATATTGTGATCCCCAAGGCGCCAAGCGTGGAGTTTATGGCAACCCTCCATTTGTTAAACGGTTCCGACAGTCGGAATAAATCGATTTTATAAAGTGACTTCATTCGAATTAAAGTTAATTGGCGTTTGTATGTGAGGCAGTTAGAATCTAAACATTAGAGATATTTGTCTAATTATGATTACTTTATTTTCACCTTAGAACTAACTTATCAGTCTCAGCTCAGGCGCATACCGTAGTAGGGCTGATAGCTTTTTCTGTCAACTCTTAAGCTTGGCCTTACAAAGAGGTAATGCCGACAGTCTTTTAGATAGGTTCCCTCAAAGTGCGGCGACAACTTAGAGCAAGTTTTTTACTTAGTTTAAGTATATGTCTTAATGAGATCGTTTACTTTTCTCCGGTAATTGAAGAACTTTCATTCTTTAGAACTTAGAAACATAATTTTCTCGCAGGTAACAAGCCGCACAATATTAAGCATGTAACATTATTACGGCTTATAAAAGTAAGCCAGGTACTCGCGGTACTGCTGAAAGAAATAAGCCAGTGCCTATTTTGGGTTTTATCCTAGAATCCAGACTAATTGCCAGGCTTTTGGCACGTTCAACAATCTCACGCTCTCAGCCACGCTGCGTAGCAAATTAATCGTACTAACAACAAGGCCTGGTTTCGCTCGCATGGTATTTAACGTAACTATTGATGGCTTCATTGAGGAAATAAGGTTTAGAAAACTTTAGCCCACCTACACTCCATACTGTATTATATTATTAGACTCCTAGTGCCATCTATGGACAAATTGAGAACTAAAATGTAGCTACGCTGTTTTGTATAGAGCGCTTGTCTGTCCTTTTAGATATTAGTCCATTCCCGTCAGCATCAGCAACAGCCCAAAGTCGTCCACTGCTGAACAAAGGTCTCCCCCTTATTAGGGAGAGGTTGGCATAATCCCTATGCAGCCCCGGATCTATGATTTTTTCGAACTGGGGTAGAAACTTGATAGTGGCGGCCTCTCTCTAGCGTCTTACACAGACTCTCAGTAAATTGGTTTCCTTCCATATATCACTGCTTTGCATAATGACACTGGTAGGATCCATATTCGGAACTTAATAGTTCCTATGAAATTGAAAGCTTGGCGTAATGATTGTTTGTATTTTTGTCTGTGGCATCATAGCTCCTAAACGAACGATTGAAGTAGCATCCGGTTTATATTTTTTTCGTTCTGGATCTAAATAGTTCTTTGCTACGTCTGATGAATCTGTTAGCCTTTTATGAGTTCAGTTTCTTATGGAGGGGCTATTTTACGCTGCTTTTTTTGCCCTTTTTTAAAGATTTCTAGGTAAGGCCTGCTAGTGTTACGTACCTACGCTATATCTAATCTAATAGTGTTACGTACCTACGCTATATCGAATCTCTTTGGTTTTATTAAGTGTGTACATCCATAGCGATTGTGGTAATATCATCATAATTATCATCGGCCGGAAGACATCCACTGCTGTACAAAGGCCTCCCCCTTAGACTGCTACAATTAATGGCCATTTGCCATTTGCATCCACCGGCTGCCTGCGACACGAACAATGTCGTCGGTCCATCTAGTGGAAGGCCTGCCTACGCTGCGTCTTCCGGTTCGTGGTCACCACTCGAGAACCTTTCTTCCCCAACGGTTATTGATGTGGCCTGCCCACTGCCACTTCAACTTGCATATTCTACGAGCTATGTCGGTGACCTTGGTTCTTCGGCGAATCTCCTCATTCCGGATTCTGTCTCGCAAAGAAACTCCGAACATGGCTCTCTCCAAAGCTCGTTGCGTGACTGAGCTTCTCCAAAAGGCCAGCTGTTAAAGACCACGTCTCAGTACCATATGTCATCACTGGCAACACACACTGGTTAAAAACATTGTCTTCAGCCACTGCCGAATTTCAGATGAGAAGATGTCACGTAGTTTCCCGAACGCCGAGTTGGATTCTTCGGGCGACTTCTTTGTCGAAGTTGGACCGACCTAACTGGATAATTTGTCCTAGTATACGTAGTGGTCAACAACTACCGGTACGGGTGCAACATGGACATTAGACATGTAGGGTTCTGGTTGTTAAAGCCAGAATAAAAAAATACTGGTAGATGCGTCATTTTTTTCTGATTAAGGGCTCCCACACATAACTGCGATGCGATGCGATGCGGCGTGAAACAAATGAATTTTCGATACAAATGTCATACGTCTTATTTCCCTATGATGGCAGTGATCTTCGTCATGTCCATGTTCAATTTAAGACTCACCTGTTCTAATATAGAAAAATAAAAACAAAAGTAAATGCATGTCTAAATTTATTTATAAACATTTCTTTTATCTTATATCACAGTCAGATATTAAAAAATCTTCGAGTTTTGGGAAAAAACCGGAGTAGTTTATGTATTTTAGTTTCAGCGACATCTGTTGACCACGAACTGTTATAGTCTAGAGTCTTATACAGGAATAATAGATATACACATTTCTAATAGATGGCGCAGTTATTAATATATAATATATTTTATGAAACTACATAAATTTTTAACTTAGACAAATATTACTATGTTTATTTAAGTATATTATACGTATTCAGCGTATAGTGACTTAGAACCTGAAGAATCTATTACAAACATAACAACGTGAAATAAGTTTCATCAGAAACAATTTTCAAGCGACTTAAAAAAGGAAGATGTTTCTTCATAAAACATAATATTTTCGTCTCTGGTTGTATTATATTATAATTATTATAGTTACATAGTTCGTTACATGGCACCCAAAATAATTTAATCATATTTTTTGCTTCTTGGTTGTTGATGATGACCTCCTCAAAATTATCTATAAATAAGAATTTCAGCCATTTGAAAAAAAGAGTCACATTATTCTTGTTTTTACGTTTTAACAGTTGGTTTTAAATGAATATCCTTCAAAATAAACGCCTTCGCCATCGCCGTATCTTAAGCTATTAATACTTAACAATAGTGCCAACTAAAGCTCAGTTTTGATGTTGCAAAGTTGGTAGTACTGCTTCTCTGGTAACAGGTAATCTTTGGTCATCTCCTTGAAGATGCTGAAGTCGCAATGGCTAGTCTTCTCACAGCCTTTAATTTGTCGAACGTGCGCAATGGACTCCCCTGCTTGCGATAGATATAAAGGCTGAAAAAAATATAATATAGGTATTTTATTTATTACCGACCGTGGAGTGTCCGGGTAAGAATAGCACCCTCCCATCCCCTCCCGTTAGGTGTTGTAAGACACGACTAAGGGAAAACAAGAAGACGAGCAGCAGCGTCTTTTTATTGGATTACCTATCACCTATACTGCGAACCCCAAGACACCTGCCTAGGGTGGAGGTATACTTTGCTAGAGTTCTTATTACTTAAACGACTCACCAAAACACTGTACGCCCTGGTACTCCTCGACCGGTACAGCTCCAGGGCGAATACCGCGCCGTACTCTGGTATCACGTGGTCATTCTTCACTCCGGCCACGTCCATCAGCGCTCCGATGTTGAAGTCGTGGCAAGAGTACACGCGAAGCCGCTTGGCGACATTGCTTCCTGATATGATCGCGTTGGAAGTCTCTATGAACTCGTTTAGAAGTACTCCTGATGAAGAATTGTTTGCTGATATTGAAATAGGTACATTTTTATCCTTAGGAGTTCCTGAGTCGCTTAGGAGTGACAGATTCCCGGGGGGCTACAATGCGCCCTTAGGTGGCGGGCTCAAAGGCAAGGCAATTAGGGGTTCTTGGTGCAGATCCCATCGGAAAGCCCGGGAGTTCTACATGCTTCGCAGGCGTCTTGTGGGTTTAATGGGTAGAAATCCACATAGGTCGGCAACCCAGGTAGTTTTTGAAGGTTTCCTTCCCGACAGTACTACTACAGTGTTAGGTATTCTGGCGTATAATACGAGCTTTCTAATAGCACAGTAACTTACCATCAGGCAGACGCCTTCCTTATCTCTACACTGGGTTGAATAAAAATAATAATACTTCTAAGAGATAATGCTGTGTGACACTTACCGCCACCAATCTTCTTCATCTCCTCAGTTCTGAAGTAGAGTTTGTACGCCTGTTTGGCAGCTTCGCTCAATTTCGGAAGCAGTGGTTTCGACCACTCCGGGATGTCGAGGCCTAAGCCTACCTGCAAGCGAACGAGACCTTGGAGATTGAAAGTGGAAGAACCTCCTACGTTTTGTATTTTTTTTACTAGGTGGTAGGTTCCTTGTGCAAGGAACCGTCCAGGTAGGTACCACCGCAGTGTCAGATATTCTGCCGCCAAGCAGCAGTGTGTAAGCATTGATGTGTTCCAGCGTGAAGGGCACTGTAGCTGTTAAAATTACCGGACACAAGGAATTAATATCTAATGTCTTAAGGTTAGGCAACGAGCTAGTAATTGTTCTGGTGCTGCTAGCGTCTATAGGCTGCGGTGACTGCTTACCATCAGGCGGCCCACACGCTTGCTTGTCACCTTGGTAGTATAAAAAAAATAACTTAAATAGCATCCACAGTTTATAAAAAAACTTAAATCCATTTTGTATATAGTCAACTTGATGCAATAATTTTAAACATCAAAACCGTTCCAATTACTTTTGGAAAAAAGCATAGCATTATCTATTAGTGAAGGTTGATCCCCCATACCAAGCGTGGGGATTATGGCAACCCCTCCCTTCTACGGGGGGAAGCATTTGTTCAGCGGTGGACATCTTTAGGCTGCTGATGATGATGATGAAGGTTGAATAGCTTGTGGTAATTTACTGTAATAAAATTATAGAAGTTATAACTCACCAAACTTCTAAATAGATCGAAAAGTGTTTCAAAAAGCAACGGATTCTCCGTGAAGTTCCGTCCAGTTTTCTCCTTTATGATCGGTATGAGGTCCATGTACGGTGCAAACTCCTTGCTCAATGACTCTTCCTTGCCTTCTGTCATCAGCTGGATGAACCTCTCGCAGTTGGAGTAGTACCGGAGCTGAAAAATACAGCATCGCGTAAGAATAGCACCCTAAGGGAATACAAGAAGACTGGCAGCAGATGGACAGCCGCGTCTTTCTATTGGACTACTTATCACCTATACCTACTGCGATCTCCAAGACGTCTGCCAAGCGTGGGAATCGGTCGGGTTGTCTTTTAAGGGGAGGCCTTTGTTCAGCTGTGGAGGTCTTTAGGTTGCAGATGATGATGTCCTTATTTCATATGGTTAAAGAAGACATGGATAGACATATTTTTTGGCTTAAATATGGTGAACAACCAGTGAACAAAATAAAGAATTACAATGATGCCTCTTAAAATAATTGAGAACAATGCTATTTCGCAATTAAATTGCAAACTCGTGATCAAACAAAATTGACCACTCTAAAACCGTTACACAACACAAAAAATTGCAACGTAACTTATTAAGAAATTGTTATGATAGAAATTTGAAAGCTAATTCACAAGAAAGTTCGATACCTACGTATAGACATTTTACTACTTAGCATCGTCATCATCATCACCAGCCGGAAGACGTCCACTGCTGAACATAGGCCTCTCTCTTCGAACGCCACAATGCATCCACCGGTTACCTGGGACGCGCACAATGTCGTCTGTCCACCAAGTGGGAGGCCTGCCTACCCGCCCGGTTCGTTGTCGCCACTTGAAACTTTTCTTCCCCAACGGTTATCGGTTCTTCGAGCGATGTGGCCTGCCCATTGCCACTTCAACATGTAGATTCTGAGAGCTATGTCGGTGACCTTAATTTTTCGGCGAATCTCCACATTTCGGATTCTGTCGCGCAAAGAAACTCCGAGCATAGCTCTCTCCATAGCTCGTTGTGTGACTCTGAGCTTATCTAGAAGGCTAACAGTTAGGGACCACGTCTCAGTACCATAGTCTCATAATATGCTGCGAAATGCCATCTTGCAGTTTTGGACTCGGCGGAGAGGCGTACTAAGAGGCTTATTTGATAACGCAGGGTTAGTAGAGGAAAATTTACAAAGTGGAACATCGTGAGGAACTTGAGTCTAGCACTGGATTATTGTTAGTGAAATAAAAGCAAATATGATGCTAAACATTTTAGTGGCATAACATCTGTTTAATAAAAACGTGATCTATATTATTTTAAACTAAAATTGTTATCATAACATATTCGCGAAATATAACCCTCGTTGATAAGGTAGCATCACGTTTTTGATTATAAGTTTAAAGTCAAGTTTATATTGATAAATGAACTTCATTATCAAATCGCCCAAAGGGCACCCTAGGTGGGGATTCGTTCGCCTTGAACATCGTAGGACACCGGTTGCTAGTTCGATTTAGGCCAGGGTCATAAAAAAATAAATAAATCACACTTTTGTGATCACACGTTTTTTCTACTTTTATACTTTTTTGGTTAGTTTGGTTATAATCTTTGGAGTCGCTGGATCCAGCCGACGTCTAGACGTCTATCGAGTACGGCGGCGACACCGAGGAGGACAGCGACAGAGTTCCGTCCCCCATAAACACCGCGACAGGTTCTCAGTGGGCTATAATGCGCTCCGGACAGCTGCTTCAAATCCAAGGCACTGAGGCACCTGTTGCAGATCTCACCGGAGAGCCCAGGTCCAGTGGGACTCGTCTGCCGATGGGACAGCCACGCGGGTTACCCTGCACCTATTCTCTAGGCTTTGTTAGTTCCAGAATTATGCTTTAATGATAGTTTCCACTAGTTATCTAGATATATCAATAAAGTTATCTGGTCCACGTTTCATAATTACGAGCTACGTATATACCTACCTACAATATACTTATCGATAAACGATTAAAAGGTCAAGTTCGTGATCACGGATTGCTGTTACCTAATAGATCGTTACTCTGAACTTAGACTCAGATATCGCGATATGGGATTAGAACTTCAACATGGACATTAGTTCAACTGAACTGACTGCACTATACCTACACTACACTGGTAGGCCCTGCGTCGTCGGGAGCACCGCAATAGTGTCGAGGGCATTTCTGCTCCCTACGGGACCTGATCCAGCAAGCGTTCTGGAGAGATTTTGGCGAGGTCCAAATGGTGTATACTGTAAATCGACGATGACGGCCACCGGGAAAGTTTTAGTGGGTATTAATCCCAGAAAACCGGGTCTCCACCCCTACTGAGACCGTGTAGGTTTTCTCCATATCAAAAAATATATCTTAGGTATAATTAATTTTGGCTGTTATATGACGATAGATGGATTAAATTCAGTACTTACGTAGTCCTCAGACAAAGGCACAGCAGTATATGGTACCGGCTGCCACACCTTCCCCAGCCCTTCGTCCCATTGTTGCTCCGCTTCTGGAGGGTAGGCAGCGGCCATGGCGATCTGGATCGTCATCTTGGTCCTCTCTTTATCGGTACTCCGGATGTAGATCTCGTTGCCAAGGTACAGGTTCGATATCAACTTGTGCCCTTCGACTCCGTAGCGTTGTCGATAGAATTTGCCTATTTGGTAGGACCGTCTTTTGCCTACCTGAAAATATAAGTATTCAGTTTAGCTTTAAAATTTCACACGGCTATTAAAATAAGACGAAGAGTGACATTGTGCAACCCAGACTGCTGACACGAGTACACTATATGCTTTGTGTAAATACATACGAGTGGATAAAGAAGTAACACCCAGACAAAAGACAGACATGTTTATGCAAACAAATTCTCCTGGGTGGTAATCGAATCCACGACGTCTTGTATCGATATAATATGTATCACCTGTTGGGTTGTCGCCAACGGATCCTATACTAAAGATGCCAAGGACGAGGATAGATGATGCTTTGTTGTTTAATAAAAGATAATGTATTTAAATAACAAACTCTTCGGTAAAGTCTATAGATTACATAATGTGCAAAATCAACATTGATTGAGAAGTTTTTGGGACAATTGTGGAAATGTTAGAAGCATGACGTCAAAAACTGACTTTTTTTTAAATTAGTGTAAAACAAAGCCATTCTGTCCTTGTTCTTGGCTTCTTTATACAATATGGGAATCGTCACGTTTCTTAACAAGATCACGTTGCACAGTCTTAAAAGAAACAATTGACATTTGCTGTGACGAATGGTAATTATTACTACCTATACTTAATTATGTCTAACAACTTACACCTACGTAAGTTCGTTTTACAGTAATTCATTCACAGTAGAAGCTGTTCGTCTGTGGAATGCCTTACCGGTCACTGTTAGACATGCACCATCTCTGCCTATCTTTAAAGATCGTTTAAAAACATTTTATTTGTACCAATGATTTTATATTCATATTAGCCGGCTGCATTTATTTATTTATTATTGTTGGTTAGTTATATGTGTTTCTGTCGAGTATAACATTTATGTATTATACTAATATATATATTATTTTGCTGTCACGTATTTTATTGTATGTAGTTGTGTTTTTTTTCTTTTTACGATAGTGGTTTATATAAACAACCCCGCCTTGCAGTTCATAGTTCCTCTCCATCCAAAGGTTGCCTGGTAGAGATCTCTTTTAGTGATAAGGCCGCCCATTGTTTCATTCTATTTACTGTTTTTCTTTTGTATTTGTGTTTTTCTATAATGGTGGAACAATAAAGTATTATCTATCTATCTATCTACATCATTCTTTAATATTCATCACATTTTGACTTCATACTTAAAGATATTTTTGCAACGAAATATGATTTTTTTTAAACTTTAAAAATAAGGCTCGAAGGACCCAACGAGTCGAATTTTTAACATTTTTCTAAAATAAAATTTTTTTTCTAAACCCTCAATTTGTATTTAGAAAAGAGTTATTAAAATTTAAAAAATTACGCTTACAATTAAATAAACAAAGAAAGCATCATAACCATTTCTCTACGTTTTCCATAGATTCCGAAGCAAGTTATCTAACTATAATAGTGTTATATTAAGACTACTGACTGAAAGATTTTATTGACAATATTTCCTTGATTAGTTCAAGCAATTAAAACCTGTGCCGTATATCTCTTATTCTTTAGACCTTCCTTTTTTTGGTCTGCTTGGTAAGCTGTAGAAGGTGTACTTACGTTTGTTAGTCCTTCAGAACCTTCTATGTATGTTAAATTCTTTATCAACTCTTGTTGATCGGACAAGGATAACTCGTCAGAATCTGGAGTTCTTTCGCCGTGTCTGTTTAGCTGAAAACAATAAGATATTTTAAATAATGACCATTAGCTGGCGTTAATGAGACTGCATATGAGAGGTTTCGCTGGATTAAGTTTAAACTTTATGGTACTAATCTTAATTCCCGTTTTACTCTGGTCTGTAACATGACACGACATTATATAACCGCATACTCAAGGTAATGATATAATATTGTGTTGTAGAAACAAGAATTAATAATTTATATTAGTTCTAAAGAGTAGTAGATAGTGGCTGGCCTTTAAAGAAAATAAGTGACTGTACTTTTTTAAATGCCAACGGCTTGACGTTCGAAAATTTTAATAAAACAAAAAAGTATAGATAAAGAAACGATTAGTATAGTTTCTTTTTCTTTTCTTTTTTTGCGACAATTTCCGTAAAGTTGAAAACCCCTAACATAAAATCTAAATAAGGAAACTTCCGCATATTTTGTTAGCTACCGCAAAGATGATGCGGTGGCGTGGCTACCTTTTTTAAGATCACTATTAGCCGCAAATGGCCATGATAGTTCCACCCACTCCAGCTTAAAGGGTAAGGGAGTGACGAGCTCAAAGGCACCTCGGCGTGGACGCTTACGAGAGGACTGACTCCACCACCGGATCACAACGCGCCCCTACTGAGGAGATCCGGCACGAAACTCAGTGGAGTGAGGCCCTTCGGCCTCGCCGGCGAGACCTTGCATCCCTTTACACCCTGCTTAACGAATCAACTTGGTTTATATGCGTATGCGCGTACTATCGTCGTACATATTTGTTTATTTGCGTGTGCATTATTGCAGTAGCGACCAATCAGGAAACAGTAATAGATCACAACATACTCGTATTTAATCACTAACGCTATCATTAGTTCATCAGAACAACGTAATAACACTATAATTGCAATCAATTATGTAAGTATGAGGAAGATAACTCATGTTATTTATAGAGTAAACAATAGGTATCTTCACTGTCTTCCTCGATTCAAAGATTCAAAATTTTTATTTCAAATAGGCTTAACGCTAGCACTTTTGAACGGTCAATTTTTTAAAAGCTACCACCGGATCACAACGCGGCCTCAACTGAGAAGATCCGGCAAGAAACTCAGCGGGCTTGTCATTTTTTCACATTTTTTTTTAAACAAAGTTTGTCTTTTTACAATTAAATCAGCACCAGCGACAGTGTGTCCTGCCGTTCAAAATATCAATTAAAAATTAAAAATACGAAAATACAACAAACAAAACTAAAATGCCAAAGGGATAGTAGTCGGACCAGTCCCTCGGATTAATAAAACTCTCACAATCCGATGGGACGGAAGACCGACACGACCGGGGAGAGGTCGGGCGCAGGACCGACTTTCTACATGCCCATTCGACGCATGGACCATCTTACTTTCCAGACGATCAGGTGATCGGCCTGCCACCAATAAATAACAACTACACAATGTTGTTGCTCCCCGAGGGACTTAAACCCGCGACTTAAGGTTTGCAAAGCAAGGGAGCTTCCACTGCGCCACGGCTGCCATAATCCCCACGCTTGGCAGGCGTCTTGGGAGTCGCAGTTAGGGTTCCCAACTCTCCTGGATATGGTATAATAATGGTTAACCTCCCGACCTCCCGGGGTGGAACCAATCTCCGGTTTTTCTCAGCGCGTTAAGGAAATTCGAGTGGATATAAGCTGGGTTGACTTCTTTACGATATTGAAAGACAGAAGTCCCTGTCCTGAATTGAACAAAATGGTCATGTTTGTTAAAACTAGAGTTACAAATACTAACTAGTTTAAGTGTACATGTTTGTTAATAAACTGTAATTTTTTTTTTGGAAAAAGATATGATTTTGTGGTGAAAACTGACAAATATTAGATGCTGTGCTGCTCGAATGGTACATTGAGATTTTCTTCACAACACCACCCCACCCCCCCTCCACGAGAATTTTATGAATTTCTCCCGGGTTAGTCCTTTCAAGAGTTGGTAACCCTAGTCGCAGTATAGGTGGTAAGTAATCCAATAGAAAGACGCTGCTGCCCGTCTTCTTGTTTTCCTTAGTCACCTCTTACCGGGAGGAGATGGGAGGGTGCTATTCTTACCCGGACGCCCCACGGGTAGGGGCGTTCATTTATGTACTTACGGCTATTGCGAAAAGTAACTCCTGATCTTCCAGTATCTCGTTTCCATTTAGTTTGCCGAAGGAGACGCTGGACAGCATCACGAAGTATAATATAATTAGGTACCGGAACATTTTCTGTAACAACGAAATATATTATTAGGGCTCTAGGTAATAGGTAAGGTAGGCACTAAATGATGTCATCATCATCATCACCACCCGGAAGACGTCCACTGTTCAACATAACAACCCTTTGAACGCCGCAATGAAAGATAGTTGACTATTTGCATCCACTGGTTCGTCAGTCCACTTAATAGGGGGCCTGCCTACGCTGCGTCTTCCGGTTCGTGGTTGCCACTCGAGAACCTTTCTTCCCCATCGGTTGTCGGTTCTTCGAGCGATGTGGCCTGCCCATTGCCACTTCAACTTGCATATTCAGAGTTCGGTGACCTTAGTTCTTCGGCGAAGCTCCACATTTCGGATTCTTTCGCCCAAAGAAACTCCGAGCTGAGCTCTCTCCGTAGCTCGTTGTGTGACTCTGAGCTTATCTAGAAGGCCAACAGTTAACGACCACGTCCAATATCATATTATGTCACTAAATGACGTACGCGGCGGTAAATGATCAGTTGGTAAAGCTACGTTAGGCAAGATCAGTCCATAGATGGGTGTCCGTTTAGTGGCATTTTATCTGAGCATCTTCGTGGCGCGCCCCGCCATGAACTCTCCAATTTGTGACCATGAGAGTTTTATTACATAATTCTTTTTTTAACCATTTACCTATTTTGTAAAAAAAAACAAAATGGCCTGTCACTATGTGAATTTCACTGTTACCTAATTTTTTCTGACCTTTTACTTTTAAAATCTATTTTGGTTAGTCCTGCTTTAGGGGAAGTACAAAACTTATGCTGTATACATTTTTATTAAAAGGGGTATTTCCCAACATCATTTGATGCAGTCAAGGATCTGTTACATGTGGGTAATTAAGTATTCGTGCTAACAGCTCTGTGCGTTTACAATTATTTTTTGAACAGAATCGTTATCATTGACCCCAATTCTGTAATACTCTTCGCTTAATTTTAGCACATCACATACATTTGTTTTTAATGCAGATCGGGTAGTAAATTTTCAGAAGTGCCTTAACACTTAGCGGTTTTGACAAAGTATATCTTGAATTTCGGTGAAGGAAAACATCGTGAGGAAACCTGCATGTCTGAGAAAGCCTAACTAGCTTTCGAATGACGTGTGAAGTCCGCCAACCCGCACTTGGCCAGCGTGGTGGACTATGGCTTAAGTCCCTTCATCTTGAGAGGCCCGTGCCCAACAGTGGGACAAAATCATGGTGTGTTAAATAAATCTTGAATAAAGTGGACCAAAGGTTAAACTATTTATTTATAATCATAATTATTAATACGATGCTGTTATTAAGCGGTTGCATGACAAACGAGAGGTAACTGAAAAGTGGAGTATTTAATTAATACATTGATAGTTTTAACACAATATTAATCTTCTCTTCTTAAGTTGTGTTTACGTCATCAAGCAGCCGGAAGACGTCCACTGCTGAACAAAGGCCTCCCCCTTAGACCGCCACAATGAACGACAATTTGCCATTTGCATCTACCGGTAGCCTGCGACGCGAACAATGTCGTCGATCCACCTACTAGGAGACCTGCCTACGCTGCGTCTTACGGTTCGTGGTCTCCACTCAAGAACCTTTCTTCCCCAACGGTTATCGGTTCTTCGAGCGATGAGGCAAAACCCTTTATACGCCACTCAAAGCGGCTTATATGGCTATGGCTAGCTATATGATAGAGAGAAAGAGAGAGAATACTTTGATCAACGGCTGATCTTACTAAAAAGTCCGGGACCACGGTCCAACGCTTACATATTTTAGTAAAAAAATATAACTTAACACCAGTACTACCGATCACTACATAGCTTACACTAGCCTTGAATGACTGTACAAGGAAGTACTGTTTTACTTTTTCTGTACTTCACTATTCACAAAAACCGTACAACCCATTCTTTACAGGGAAAAAAATAAAGCAATAATAAGTCATATTAGTTTAATTATATGACATATTATTACTCCTAGCTCACCCGCGCAGCTCCAGCCGCGTTTTTTTCATCTATTTATGGATTTTCTAATTCTTTTTTTTCTTCTAAACCATTATTAGAGCGGACACCGCAAAACAAAAATTATGCAAATCAGTCAACCCGTTTTTGAGATTTAGCGAGACTAACGGGCAGCTATTAAATTTTATATATATAAATTCATTCAGTGTTTACGTATAATAAATGTAATAGTAAAGGTCATCACAGACTAGGGCGTATCGAATTACGTTTGTTACATTTGGTAAGTAGCTTTGAACCCCGGGCTTTTGAGGTTACCTCAATGGTAATTAATAACGGCTAATTAATGGTATTTGTAACTTAACTAGCTGACCCGCGCATACTACAAATGACCCTTCCTCTTGAATCACTCTATCTATTGGTGAAAACTGCATTAAAATCCGTTTCGTAGTTTAAAAGTTCTAAGCGTGCAAACAGCGGGAGTGACTTTCTTTTATATTATGTATTGATATAGATTACGAGACGAGTGGAACGTTCACCTCATGTTAACCGACTCGTCTGCCCATTGACAGCTGAATCACACTTCTGCACGAAACCTGAGATATTCGTCAGGTCCCTTGAACCCAGCTAGTTCTTCAACTAAGTGCCTTTCACCTCGGAACACAACAATGTCTAAAACCTACTGCTTTTCGGCAGAATATCTGATTTTTTTTATACACACTGCGCCCTTTCTCTTTCTTTCACCGTTTCTCTTCTGGGCGTGCTGGAAGAGATTTCTATAGAAACAAGCCTTTGTACCTGTATTCTCCTAATACTTCTGTAACCATGTTTGTGTGTACATAAATAAATTAATTAAATAATAGCCTAGTTTGTTACGCCGCGTTAAATAACCACCTTTACAGAAATATACATAGTAGTTATCTAAACAAGTCTGAATGTCATTTAATATCACTTTGTGAAGCGTTGTGAAAATAACCAGTCTAGCTGCATATCTAATTGAAATTAGATTATGTTGGTATAGAATTCTATACCAACATATGTTATGTTGGTTGGTTATGTTGGTAGTATTTGATAAAGAATTATGAATTAGTTTTAAAACACGATGGCGTTGGCTATTGCGCTTGGGTGCGACTTTTGAACTTTTCGACGTCTTGCCAATGGTATTATTTTTAGACTAACATCTAAAGAGCAAGCTGTCTGGGAATCCAGAATATAGACTACTTATGAAACCGCATAGATGTAATTTACTTCATCGCTAACAGTCGTCAGGGGCCTTACCACAATCTCTTATAGCAGGGCTCTTTAACACGAAAAGTGACCTGTATTACAAATTTGTACCATGAGCGCACTAATTAGCGTGACAATGATATTGTCACGTGACCACTCACCTGTTTGCGTGACGTAATAGCTGGGTGGGCTGCTAATTAGTGCGATCATGGTAAGCGCACAGGTCACATTTCGTGTTAAACTGCCCTGCTATAATAGTTCTTTTTTTTGTTTTTTTTTTTTGGGAATGATAGACGCTGTTGGCCGCAGATGGCCATTACAGCTTCACCGGACAATAGGAGGCGAGCGCTTGAAGCGCTCTAGCCTTTACGGCAGAAGTAGCGACGAGCTCAAGGGCACCTCAGGGAGGCACGGCCTCGGCTTGGGTATATATAATAGTTCATGGTAAGACCCCAGTTTCTAAACTAGGCAGAACCTGTAATATGGTAACCAGACAACTGATACAAAGACCAGACAACAGGTACTTCCTTTTTTTTGTAGGTAAATAACACCCAGACCAATCAAGGAGTCGAATTCACGGCATTTTAGGTAGCGGCTCAGAATACATAATGGGTAGCGGCCAGAGTGTCTAACCACTAGACCAACGGGCCCGTCAATCAAATAAAATGGCCCTTCTTTTCTATTAATTCAACTTCAAAATCATTTATTTCATATAGGCTTAACGCTAGCACTTTTGACAGGTCAATATTTTTCAAGAAGCTACCACCGGATCACAACGCGGCCTCAACTGAGAAGATCCGGTAAGAAATTCAGTGGGCTTGTCATTGTCTTTTTTTTAAACAGTGTTTGTCTTGTTGCAATTAGATCAGCATCAGCGACAGACAGTGACATCAAGTCATCATGGCTTCGTAGGGTCTCAGCCGCGTGACTGAGACCCTACGCAAATGATGACTCATGAAGAAAGGCTTTTTGAAGTGAAACTTCTTATGCGACTTCCAAAAATGTTATCACATAACGCGTTAAGCGTTAAATGAAGGTGATAGGCGTTAAGTGATAGGTGTTAAATGTTAAGTGATAGACGTTAAGCGTTAAATTTGTAAGGTTATGAAAGCGCTCATGTGACGCCGTCACTGAGTGAGTGGGTGAGTGGGTTTCAGTGGATTTCAGTGGGTTTCAGTGGGTTTCAGTGGGTTTCAGTGGGTTTCAGTGAGTTGAGTTGAGTTGAGTTGAGTTGAGTTGAGTTGAGTTGAGTTGAGTCGAGTTGAGTAGAGTTAGTGTGTGTGTGTGTGTGTGTGTGTGTGTGTGTGTGTGTGTGTGTGTGTGGGTGTGTGTGTGTGTGTGTGTGTGTGATTGAGTGAGTGAGTGAGTGAGGGACCGACCGACCGACCGACCGACCGATCGACTGAGCGAGAATGAAGTTTCACTTCTTCCGCGCGGAGGGACTCCACGCACGCACATTTTTTTAATGCACGTAGGCTGCATTTGCTATCGTAACGGGTCTTCTAACTTTACAGACGGCTTCGAGAAAAATATCTGCCCGTTATGAAGAACGCTTAAAAAAATCCTAGTATAGCTATCAAATGTTGAGAGTTGCTCGTGACTATCACGTGGTCACGCCGTGATGAATCTAGGAAGTTAATCTTGAACTTTAGAATCGGACATTGTGGTACAGAAAAATAACTGGCGGCCAGATGACCGCACGTGGCTGATAAACTCATTATTGACCCTTGCTTAATTGGCAAAAAGTCGAGGGCGTCATGGACGTAATAGGATGTGATTAAAACCGGATTAAATTGCTTAGATGTAGAGTATAATAAGCTAGTAGAACCGATAACCGATAGGGCAAACGTGTTTGAGTGCAGATCAGCAAACGTAGAATCGGCAAACTTAGCACAGGACGTTCTTAGAGCGACGGCCCGCCTGATGGTAAGCAGTCACCGCAGCCTATAGACGCTAGCAAAAACAAAAGTATCACTAGCACGTTGCTGACCTTGAGACATTGGATATTAAATGTTTGTATCCGGTAATTTCACCAGCTACAGCGTCGAAACACAGCAATACTTATACACTGCTGCCTGTCGGTAGAATATCTGACACTGCAGTGATACCTACCTGGACGGTTCCTTGCATAAGGTGGTAGGTTTACCACCTAGTAGCTGGCTGATGATGATCATGATGATACTATGATAAGCCTATGATAAGTCGTGAAGCCGTTTGCGAAACACACCCAAGATCAAAAGAATTCTATGGAGAGCGTGTAGTATTTACGCTAGTTAGAGATCGCCTGGAAGTCTGAAAGGAAGATGATGCGTCGTATTTGCATGTAAAAAGTCTGTCCCGAGCCTATTCTCCATCGTGTCGGTATTCCCATTGGATTGTGGGAGTAAAGGAAGAGAGACTAGACTTGACATTTTTTTCAGTATGGTTAGTTCAATTTCGGGTCAGCGTTCCCGCTGTCCCCTAACTTTTAAACATGATCGATATGAATCGATGAATCGATATTAAAGTAAGTCAGCTTCTCAGTGTTGCCGCTCGGAGTTTTTAGAAGACGAGCATGTTACGTACTGACACGTGTAATGCGAATTCGCTGACAGAGGCTGATACCCTACACAGGAATGAAAGGGCTATTGTATTAGCATCCGCCACGTGTAAAGCAAATCTGCAGATAGTGCAAATATACAGACACGTGTAACTCAAATGTGCTGACAGTGCAGTGCGGGGCTATTTATAGCATAGACTCATACTAACGGACACACTTTGCTTCTAACATCGAAGCGGGCTGTACATTTAATTTTAAGTAACAATTATGTAAATTTAATTTAATAAAGTAATTTTAAATTCAGTTTTGGTTCCTTTTAAATCCTCCGGCTGTAGCCTACATAATTGGCGCAGTCGGTAGGATAGTCTTAAAGTCAGTGCATCGAGCAAGGACGTCGACTATTCGAATCTACGAGCTGCAGCCTGAGGAGTATCCAGACATCGATACACTACGAGGTACCAGAACATCAATTATTTAAAGTACTTTGGAATCGTTCTAAAGTCGCTTCCTTTTAATTTAGAATAGAAGGGAAACCTTCTATATATAAACATCCAAGATTTTCCACCCACGGCAATCTCGGACTCCTTTTAGTTTAGTTAATAGACGTAGAAATAGTTTACTAGACGCAAATAGAAATTTAGATTTATTAGATAACAAATCCTTAGATAGTTTAGTGTCATTCGCGCCAAAAATGTCTGACGCGTTAATAGATCAAATCTACAAAGCCCTACGACTGGTTCCCGAATTCGACGGAAACTCGAACGTATTAACTCGGTTTATAAAGTTATGCGATCACTTAGTCGATCGGTATATAAGGCCTGAGGAATGTTATGAATTAAGTAATTTAGCATTATTGAACGGGATTTTAAATAAAATCGTAGGACCAGCGGCCCGTACAATTAATTCAAATGGGATACCCGATAATTGGATTGGTATTAAGCTTGCGCTAGTGAACAACTTTGCCGATCATCGCGATGAAGCCTCCTTATTTAGTGATTTATCACTTTTAACGCAAGGGTCATTATCACCGCAAGAATTTTACGAAAAATGTCAAAATTTGTTTAGTGTTATAATGACATATATTAGCCTGCATGAAACGATACTAAGTACGATTGATTCAAAGCGAGAATTATATAAACAATTAACACTCCAAGCATATCTGCGTGGCCTTCGTGACCCATTGGGTTCTCGCATTCGTTGCATGCGGCCTAATACTATAGAACAAGCTCTTGAGTTCGTGCATGAGGAAATGAATACATTATATTTACAACAACGCAACGAAAATAGCCTTGAGCGAAAGCCGCAAGCTCATCACCAGGTCAGTAACAAGTTTAATTTTGAGTCTGTACCGCAACCTATGTATATGCCACAATCGCGTCCTATTAATTTTCTGCCACCGCGACACGTTAACATGCCGGGATCTTTTAAACATACTATGACCCAAGCACCGACACCCGTACCTGTATGGAGATTTCAAACCCCTCAATATCGCGGACCTACACGGACTCAACAGATGTTCAGCGCAGCTCCACCTAACTACCGACCCCAAAGCAATGTCTTTAAAATGCCAGATCATAGACCAACTTATAATGGACCTAAACCAATGAGTGGCGTAAGTCACTATGCGACTAGACCACTACCGATACCAACACGTACATATCATGACTGGACTAAATCGGGCAATCCTAAGCCCTCCAATTATTTCAAAACGAGAGAATTGAACTTTAATGACTTTTACGGATATGACCATGACCCCTACCATGAATTACAGTCTAATGAATATTTCCCCCGAGACGATTTTGACTATCCCGAATATGAACATTTTAATAGTGACTATGCGTATGAACCTCCTCATTGCACTGAAGTTCATTCCACGGAGGAAATGGATGGTGCCATCTTAGGTAAAAATACCCATAGTCATCCAGAGGATTTTCGGGATACCCCGAAATCAGAAAAATTAAAATAGAAGTCAACTTACAAACCCAAAGACAATTACCATTTATACAAATTAGAAATCCACCCATTAAATTATTAATTGATACCGGAGCAAATCAATCTTTTATAAGTCCTGAGACAGTACAGAAATTTTTCTCACACATACATTGTAATTACGACCCGTTTGAAGTCACAAACATCCATGCAACCACCCGCAGTGAATATTCAATTACAATACCTTGTTTTCAAGAATTTAATGAGACTGACGATATAACTCTCTACATTTATAAATTCCATCACTACTTCGACGGCTTAATTGGTTATGACCTATTAGAAAAATTAGAATCCAACATAGATTTAAAAAACGGTTTATTGATAACTAGGAACTCTAGTAATCCCTTACGTATGTATGACTCTCGGAACTGTAATTTATACGAAGAAATAATTCCAGCTCATTCATCTAAACTGGTTAAAATCCCTATAAATTTTCACGATGGAGACGCATTAATTGCCGAACAAATTATCTCAAACTGCATCATGAGCGGTTGTGTCACAACTGTCAAAAATAACCAGGGTATTGTAGAGATAGTTAATCCAACTCGCCATGATATTATATTTTCAATGAGTCAGCCTGTTAGCGCTGAAGTATTTAATATCCAGTGCATGCGTACTGAACAACAGCCAAATCGCGCTAGTCAAGTTTTAAGTCAATTACGATCAGATCATTTAAATCCAGAGGAAAAAGCTAATTTAGAATTGCTTTGTACTCAGTATGCTGACGTATTCTATATCGAAGGCGAACCCCTGACTTTTACCAATAAAATAAAACATAGAATTAGAACAACTGATGAACTACCAACCTACACCAAAAGTTATAGGTATCCATTCATACATAGGCAAGAAGTGCAGGAGCAAATAGCTAAGATGTTGGAACAAAATATAATTCGCCCCTCGCAGTCAGCCTGGAGCTCCCCCATCTGGGTTGTTCCAAAGAAAAGTGACGCATCTGGTAAAACCAAATGGCGCCTCGTAATAGACTTTAGAAAACTTAACGAAAAAACCATCGATGATAAATATCCTATACCAAACATAACTGACGTACTAGATAAACTTGGCAACTGTCATTATTTCACAACTCTGGACTTGGCCAGTGGCTTTTATCAGGTAGAAATGGATCCAGAGGATATTCCTAAAACAGCCTTTACAGTAGAGCATGGGCACTTTGAATTTTTACGAATGCCCATGGGTTTAAAAAATTCTCCATCTACTTTCCAACGTGTTATGGATAATGTGCTTAAGGACCTGCAAAATACAGTATGCCTAGTCTATTTAGATGACATAATAGTCTTCTCAGTATCACTGCAAGAACATATGGATAATTTAGAAAAAGTTTTCAAAAGACTTCGAGATTCCAACTTCAAAATTCAGTTAGATAAATCAGAGTTCTTGAAATTAGAGACTGCATATCTGGGTCATATCATTAGTAAAGATGGTCTTAAACCTAACCCAGATAAAATAATAGCTATACAGAAATTCCCACTACCTAAAACAGCGACTGAAATCAAAAGATTCCTAGGGTTATTAGGTTACTATCGTAAGTTCATTCCCGATTTTGCTCGCCTTACTAAGCCAATGACTCACTGTCTGAAAAAGGGTTCTAAAATTAATCTTAACGATCCAAGTTATATTAACTGTTTTGAAAAGTGCAAAAAATTATTAATTAACGATCCCATATTGCAATACCCGGACTTTAGCAAAGACTTTATACTGACCACTGACGCTTCAAATGTTGCCATTGGTGCAGTCCTCTCCCAAGGACAAATAGGTAGCGATAAACCAGTGGCATATGCGTCTCGAACTCTTAATACAAGCGAAATTAACTACAGTACAACCGAAAAGGAACTTCTTGCAATTGTATGGGCAACAAAATATTTTCGTCCTTATTTATTTGGTCGAAAGTTTAAGATCGTCACCGACCATAAACCACTCCAATGGGTAATGAGTCTTAGAGAGCCCAATTCACGCCTGACTCGATGGAAATTGAAATTAAGTGAGTATAATTTTACAACAGAGTATAAGCAGGGTAAATTGAACACAAACGCAGACGCATTATCACGCATAGAAATCAATAATGAAGACTTAAGTTCAATTATAGCTCAACCATCTGAGAAAATAGCTACGATTACTGGCTCTGCCGGATCCTCTACAGAAACTGTCCATACTAGTGCCGAAAATCCCATATTAGAGATTCCAATTTCAGATGATCCATTGAATAAATTTCACCATCAAATATGTCTAGTTGTCGTAGGCGATGTTAAGAAACGGCCTGCTGTTTCTAAACCGTTTGAATCTCATACTAGAACAACTATACAGTTATCTGAATCCAACCTTGAGGATGATGTTTTTAATTCCATTAAAGAATACGTAAAACCTAAAGTAAAGACAGGTCTAATCATACATCCGCCACTCGCAATGTATAAGATTATACCTATAATTCAAGACAAATTCAAAAGCTCCTCACTTAATTTAACACTAACTAAAAAGGAAGTTGAGAATGTTAAAGATTATCTCAAACAGCAGGAAATTATTAAAAACTACCAGGAAGGGAATTGAACCATCGTGGTATTACAGAATGCTTCCTATCTCTTTCTTATCGGTATTATTGGCCCAAAATGAAAGAGCATATTACAAAATACATCAACGAGTGCGGTATTTGCGGTCAGGCAAAATATGACCGTAACCCGATTAGACAAAAATTCTCAATAGTTCCCCCAGCGACTAAACCCTTCGAAATAGTCCACTTAGACCTCTTCACAGCACAGTCTGAGAAATTCCTTACCCTAGTTGATTCCTTCTCAAAATACGCACAAGCATACCATCTTCGAGATGGAACGGCTTTAAGTGTTGTTCAGGCTCTTTTAACATATTGCACTCATCATGGCGTACCTATAACTATAGTAACTGACCAGGGACCTGAATTCACAAATGCACTGTTTTCCGAGTTTGTTAGACTTCATAAAATACAGCATCATAAGATTCTTGCACATTCTCCCAATGATAACGGAATAGTAGAGCGTTTCCATTCGACGATACTTGAGCATTTAAGAATTTTAAAATTAGAAAAATGTAACGAACCAATTAGTAACCTCATGCCTTATGCAGTTTTAGGATATAATAGTTCTATACATTCATTCACCAAATGTAGACCAATAGACTTGATTACAGGACATTTTGACCCTCGGACTCCTTTGGATATCGACTTAACTGAACATTTACTTCAACAATATTCCCAAGAACATAAGAAAAAAATGGTACAAGTATATGACTTGATAAATGAATCTTCATTTCACGACCGAACAATATTGACGGAGAATAGGAACAAAAATCGAGAACCTGAAAAAGAATATGTCACAAACCAACAAGTATTTGTTAAAAATCCTTTAGCAAGTAGACAAAAACTAGCAGCACGTTACACACAGGACACTGTTCTAGCAAATTTACCTATACACATTTACACACGAAAAAAACGTGGTCCTGTTGCTAAATCCCGCCTTAAGAGGAGCCCAAAAGACCCCGTATTGTTGCAGGATGCTACTGAATCAAATTAACGAATTGCTCTAAAGTAGCCGTTTACACATGACCATATACGTAGGTTAGCATTTTATATTACCTTTGTAAGTTAGTTATATTTTAAACTATTTTTTTTTTGTTTTTTTTTTTGCATCGTGCAGAAATCATTAAGTAAGTTAGATAGTATCACTTGTAGTTTGTTTGTGCATCGAGCACAAATAATTCTGTTATTAGAAACTTAGAAAATAGGATTTATAAATTAGGATATAATTTTAAATAAAATCTTTATAGTTTGCGTATTGCCGATTGCCTTTCCTGTTACCTATTCCCTCTCCCTAATATAAATCATCAACATATCCATACTTTACCTTTTCCACTGCGACTTCTAGAATAGATTCTATGTACATGGAGGCAGAATGCCCGAAGGAAGTCACACTGTACCTCGGAAAAACAAACTTCAAACTTCGCAACGAAGCAGACCATTTAACACTACATTAACAAGAAAGGAATTACCTCATCCTGACATCTAAATCTAACGCTCTTGGATAATAAGAAACAAGTGTAGACAAGAGCAGTAACGAACAGCTAATAGAAACCTGTCTATCATCTCGTACAACAGATGCCCGAAGACACTTCAGTCTAACATTTATAACTCTACAAGATCTAAAATATTGGAGACCTCATTTAGTGCCCTCACGATTGCACTAATTAAACCGATGGCAACCAATCATAGAAAAAACATTAATGAAGAGAATGTGGTTACTGTACAAGACATATTATATCTCAAACGCCGACTCACCGAGCCAGATGATGGTGGACTGGATTATGACTACATCCCCTCTTTCTCCTAAAATGTCGAAATAGTTGCTGTTCTACGGGGGGAGGTGTTACGTACTGACACGTGTAATGCGAATTCGCTGACAGAGGCTGATACCCTACACAGGAATGAAAGGGCTATTGTATTAGCATCCGCCACGTGTAAAGCAAATCTGCAGATAGTGCAAATATACAGACACGTGTAACTCAAATGTGCTGACAGTGCAGTGCGGGGCTATTTATAGCATAGACTCATACTAACGGACACACTTTGCTTCTAACATCGAAGCGGGCTGTACATTTAATTTTAAGTAACAATTATGTAAATTTAATTTAATAAAGTAATTTTAAATTCAGTTTTGGTTCCTTTTAAATCCTCCGGCTGTAGCCTACATAATTAGCATAATAACAAAGCGATCAAGGTATTACAAAATATTTGCCGATTGTATGAAGGTGACCAGAAGTGAACGACCTCTATTCAAAACATAGTTTAATAACATTGTCGCAAGAAACATAATTTTTGTAAATGTAAATACGTGACGAGACAAACGAGACATTTTTTATACTACCAAGGTGGCAAATAAGCATGCGGCCCGTCGGTCACCCTACAGGCCTAGGGACCGGCCCGTCGGTCACCCTACAGGCCTAGGGACCGGCCCGTCGGACTCCCTACAGGCCTAGGGACCGGCCCGTCGGGCACCCTACAGGCCTAGGGACCGGCCCGTCGGGCACCCTACAGGCATAGGGACCGGCCCGTCGGTCACCCTACAGGCCTAGGGACCGGCCCGTCGGTCACCCTACAGGCCTAGGGACCGGCCCGTCGGTCACCCTACAGGCCTAGGGACCGGCCCGTCGGTCACCCTACAGGCCTAGCGACCGGCCCGTCGGGCACCCTACAGGCCTAGGGACCGGCCCGTCGGTCACCCTACAGGCCTAGGGACCGGCCCGTCGGTCACCCTACAGGCCTAGGGACCGGCCCGTCGGTCACCCTACAGGCCTAGGGACCGGCCCGTCGGACACCCTACAGGCCTAGGGACCGGCCCGTCGGGCACCCTACAGGCATAGGGACCGGCCCGTCGGTCACCCTACAGGCCTAGGGACCGGCCCGTCGGACACCCTACAGGCCTAGGGACCGGCCCGTCGGGCACCCTACAGGCATAGGGACCGGCCCGTCGGTCACCCTACAGGCCTAGGGACCGGCCCGTCGGTCACCCTACAGGCCTAGGGACCGGCCCGTCGGACACCCTACAGGCCTAGGGACCGGCCCGTCGGGCACCCTACAGGCATAGGGACCGGCCCGTCGGTCACCCTACAGGCCTAGGGACTGGCCCGTCGGTCATCCTACAGGCCTAGGGACCGGCCCGTCGGTCACCCTACAGGACTAGGGACCGGCCCGTCGGTCACCCTACAGGCCTAGCGACCGGCCCGTCGGGCACCCTACAGGCCTAGGGACCGGCCCGTCGGGCACCCTACAGTCCTAGGGACCGGCCCGTCGGTCACCCTACAGGCCTAGGGACCGGCCCGTCGGTCACCCTACAGGCCTAGGGAACGGCCCGTCGGTCACCCTACAGGCCTAGGGACCGGCCCGTCGGTCACCCTACAGGCCTAGGGACCGGCCCGTCGGACACCCTACAGGCCTAGGGACCGGCCCGTCGGGCACCCTACAGGCATAGGGACCGGCCCGTCGGTCTCCCTACAGGCCTAGGGACCGGCCCGTCGGTCACCCTACAGGCCTAGGGACCGGCCCGTCGGACACCCTACAGGCCTAGGGACCGGCCCGTCGGGCACCCTACAGGCCTAGGGACCGGCCCGTCGGTCACCCTACAGGCCTAGGGACCGGCCCGTCGGTCACCCTACAGGCCTAGCGACCGGCCCGTCGGGCACCCTACAGGCCTAGCGACCGGCCCGTCGGGCACCCTACAGGCCTAGCGACCGGCCCGTCGGGCACCCTACAGGCCTAGGGACCAGCCCGTCGGTCACCCTACAGGCCTAGGGACCGGCCCGTCGGTCACCCTACAGGCCTAGGGACCGGCCCGTCGGTCACCCTACAGGCCTAGGGACCGGCCCGTCGGTCACCCTACAGGGCTAGGGACCGGCCCGTCGGTCACCCTACATGCCTAGAGACCGGCCCGTCGGGCACCCTACAGGCATAGGGACCGGCCCGTCAGTATTATCAGTATTAACCAGGCAGGCACCACAAGACTAATAGATTTATGGTATGCCTGTAAGAACTTGAACTCACTAGGAAAGTACGTGATCATTAGGTACAACTCCAAGCTCGCGCAATCGTGGCGTTCCTTAAGGAACTCTTCGATACGTCAGAAATAGAGTAAGAGCTAGGGCAGGCACAATGGATCCAGCTGGGACGAAATGCGTTCCGGTGGTTACCGGGCACCAACAATTGAATAGAATGTACCTATCAGTAGACCGTACTTCAATAAAGCGTTGTTGTTGTTGCTATAGAGGAGTATATGTGTTGTGGCTGAAGGAGAACTTGCCTCAACCCTCGCTGACTCAAACCCTCTGACACACGGCACCTGTTCGTAACCTAGTTATTAGTAAAGTAATTATTAGTAAAAAGAAATAGCTAGTATTCTGATGAATGCAGCCAAGAGCTAGCGATATTTTTTATAAACTGTCTATAAATGGACTATGTCTGCGGCACGCTATGATAGCCTGATTACGCTCTCCTTCCCTCGCTACTTTCCATAAAGTGAAAAATATTTTAAAAGGAATTATCGTTCCTCCAAACGCAGTTACCAACTTCAACGAAACCAAGAAGAAAAAAGAGCAAAGAGAAAAGAACAATAATAAGATAAATAATAATGAAAAGAAAGTAACAAAGGGAGAGAAAAGAGCAACTGTGAGAAAAGAACAATAAACACAATACAACAACGAAGAAAACACAACTAGGTTATGAAAAGAATAATGAAGAAAAAGAACAACGATTACGCAAGAACAACGGGGAGAAATAACAACGATAACAAAAGAGTAATGAACGGCAATGAACAACAAAGGGAAAATAACAAAGATGAGAAAAGAAAATTAAAGAGGAAAGATCAAGGAAGGAAAAAGAATTATAAAGACAAAAGACCAACAAAGAGAAAAGACAAACTTTAAACTAGTTTAAATACAGTTTCATCAAGTTTCGCTCGTGCTCCATATGTGGAACTAATCCCATCATTAATTCCCACCACTGTTACTCCTGTAAGCCAGGATCTACAGTGGTCACCACCGAAGACACCGAGGTTTGGCCCTCGGCGAGTCCCGGGGGAACGCTAAACTGTCTTGGAAGCCGCAAAAAATTTAATTAAAAAGGTAGATAGGAGGAGTTGGAAAGACATAGATTCCACCTCCCTCCTATGTAAAGCAATGAATTACCACAAGGTCGATACCACATCAAAAAGGAAGACTCTTACAGGCGGACCAGCGAAGGCTGGTATTTTAGTTGAATGAACCAAATACTACGATATTGATAGTATTTTTTTTTGCATAAATTGACTTCTGACAAAAAACAGTGTACTTAACACTGTTTTTTTAATGTATACTGGTTTTTGTTTACATCACGCGTTGATCACGCTAGCTTACATTGGTTAGGACGCAAATGAGGTTACGAACAATTATTGGCATAACTGTGAAACATTGCGATTTTTTATTGCCTCTTATAGCGGTAATAACACTTAAATATATGTAAATAGTATAAATATATTAGAACAGTTACATCGGATAGTGAAAGGTTATTTATTTCCTCTTTTTTATACACCGAAGGTAGCGAAATGCGGCCCGCTTGATGGTAAGCAGTCACCACAGCCTATGGGCGCTAGCAACGCCAGAAGAATCAGCTAGCGCGTGGCCGACTCTAAAGAGATTATATTATATTAAGTCTTTTGTGTTCAGTAATTTCAAGAGCTAAACCCCGGAACACAGCAATGTTTACACCCTGCTGCTTAGTGGCAGAATTTCTGACACTGCGGTGGTACCTAGGTGGACGGTTCCTTGCATAAGGAACCTACCACCTAGTAAACCACTTCCTTAAAAACTATAAAATAAAAATGTGGTTATATTAATCAAAAACCATTAATGATTTGGTTGTAATTTAGGAGGCTGCATATAGCCTATAGCAACCCCCTAATTAAAAACAAAATCATTAATATTTTGATGCTATATAAGCAAGCAGCAGCAACACAGTGGGCGAAAGCTTGCCTTGGAGACAAGGTGCGCAGGTTCAAACCCCGGCTCCGCACCTCTGATTTCTTTAATTAATCATGTGCGAATCGTCTTTTTACTATTGTTAGTTAGCTTTCGTTGAAGGAAAACATCGTGAGGAAACCTGCATGTATGAGAAAGCCTACCTAGCTTTCGAATGACGTGTGAAGTCGACCAACTTGACTTGGTGAGCGTGGTGAACTGTGGCCTAAGCCCCTTCATCTTGAAGGGAGGCCAGTACCCAACGGTGGGACAAAATAAGGGCTAAAAAAGGACTATCTTTCATTACATTTGCTATCGACACCATCATTGCTCCAACATACTTATCCTTGTTTTAATAAAATTGTTAGCATATATCCCCAGTATATTTGCTACTGAACGAAATTAATGCAGTGAAATAGATCCGAAGAAAATTAGTGTACCTATAGGTATGTATTTAACATGTATGCTGATAACAGATGTTGGAAATAATCTCGCGTTTATAATACTTAAATGTGCTAAGGTTAAGTTAATTTACTCGGTTCTACAAGAAAAAAATAATTACGTTTATAACTTTAACCTAGAAACGTCAATTAAAGTTAATGCCCATTAATCCATTTTATGAAATCGGATTATTTCTATATACTCTAAGCCCTGGTAGTGAGTAGAGATATCAAATATCTTGTGTTCAATAATCGAAATTAATCATAAATGGCTCAGACAGTCGAAAAAAATAGATATCAAAAAGTGACATAATTAGAATTAAAGTTAATTGGTGTTTGTGAGTGAGGTAGTAAGACGATTATTTCTAAAACGGGGTAAGTAGACCCAGCTATCCAGCACCCCAATAAAACTTGGACTCATCATTAGCAGTCGAACCACGTCTACCGCTGAACGAAAGGGGGAGGCCTTAGAAGGGAGGTGTTGCATAATCCCTACGGCAGGCGTCTTGGGGATCGCAGTATAGGTGGTAGGTAATAGAAAGACGCTCCTGCCCGTATTTTTGTTTTCCTTAGTCTCCCCTTACGACGGAGGAGATGGGAGGGTGCTATTCCTACCCCACGGGCAAGTGAAGAGACGGCTTCGAGTGAAGAAATAAAATATTCAGCTAATTTATTAGTCTAGATTTTATCATTTGTTCTTAGGTCTTGTTTTTCTTTTTCAATTCTTTAAATATAAAATATGCCCTTCGGCCGTTTAGGAAACCAGAGTTTGGAAACCAGTTTCCTAAAAGGCTTTTTTTATACCTCTACGTAACTGGTTTCCTAACCTAAGAGTACTATGCTATTGTTGTTTGAGCCGCCTACGAAACTAATAACCGGATTTCGGGATAACTCTTTATTGGAATAGAGTATTGTATTTAATTAATGGTTTTTGTAAATCCATATTTGTACATTTATGTGTTTATTTCTTTATGTGTATTTATTTCAGATATTTGAATTTAATAATACCATTCATAACATAATAATAATACCAGCCCTTGTGTATGTCCCACTGTTGGGTTGGGTTGGGCCTCACCTCAAGATGAGGGAGCTAAGGCCTTAGTCCACCACGCTAGCCAAGTGCGAGTTGGGGGACTTCACACGTCATTCGAGAGCTAGTTAGGCTTTCTCAGACATGCAGGTTTCCTCACGATGTTTTACTTCACCGAAAGCTAGTAACAATCGCACAAAGACGATTCGCACATGATTCTTTAAATAAATCTGAGGTGCGAGCCGGGGTTCGAACCTGCGTACCTTGCTTCCAAGGCAAGCGCTCGCCCACTGAGCTGTTACCGCTATAATAATAAAAAAAAAAATTGTTAACAATACAAACATTGATATAAGCTCAGTGCTTGTTCACATAATTCAATAACTTAAAACATAAAATCTTTTGTTAAGATGAAATTAAAACAACTTTCTTTGTTTAGAAATTAAAATAAAAAAGCGTATGGTGAAATAATTTCAATACAGTGCCCCACAGTTATTAGACCATTTTTCAAATCTTTTATTGCATTAATAATTCCAGTATCTATTTCTTGGTAGCATTTACGTTTTTTTTCATGTTATTTTTAAAAATATTAGCAACTTTAGTCTCCTTAATCAAAATTTCTAGTAAATTGGCTACTGTAACAGAATAGTTATTCAGTGACATGAATTATAAACCTTTTCGGAAACTAGTTACGTAGAAGTGTAAAAAAAGACTTATGAAACCAGTTACGTGGAGGTATAAAAAAAGCCTTTTAGGAAACTGGTTTCCAAACTCCGGTTTCCTAAACGGCCGAAGGGAAAATATGTTCATTAGTTCTCCTTCTGTATATATTGGATTAAAGAAATTGGCCCCAAACAGACGTAAAAAATGTATTGGTCTGAGTTATATTAACCAAGCTAACAATGTATCTTCGTAAATAATTTTTCATTTAAATATTCTTTTACTATTCATTCATACTTTCGATTGAAGTCAACCTTTTTGATACTAATACTTTCTTAAAACATTTTACATTAGTTTAAGAAAATCAGTCGAGTATGTGTTAATACACATCAAACACTTAATTATAATTTTAATTAACTCATATTAATATAAAAGTACAAATAAAACAATTACATTAATATATTTCATTTAGCACAAATTAATTTAGTAGTGTCTGTAGTTTGATTTCAATATTCGCGTAAATAAAAGACAACATTACTAAATTAATTTGTTTCGATATTTTTTAGTGTGCCTATTTGCCTTATTTTTAGTTATCATATTTTTAAATTAAATTCTAACAGCTCATGTACCCGTTTATTCCTAATAGTCCGATTAGTAGTTCGATCATCGGACAGATGGGAATTTTATTTCTGGCAAAATTAATTTTAAATAAATTCCAAATTCAAATTCAGTAAATAAAAAAATAATAAAACAAAAATACTTACTTCTTTTTTGAATAACGAAACTCACTAAAAATAACAATTCTATAAAAAAAGTTTAAAATAAATTAAAATTAAACTAAAACGTTAATAAACGAGTGTCTAGTGGCACTGTCGAGACGTGCGGTCGCGACGCCCGCGACCTCTGTCTACCGAATCTGATCTCTAACACGACATTAAACGATCTAATTACACTACATCTTTCAAACTTAACTACAGTATACATAGCCGTTGCCTTTGCGTCACCAACTAAGCAGCCGAAACCACAAGAGGAGAAGCAGAGGCCTGAAACAATGGGTCTACAGAAGGGCCAAGGTGACGAGGAGGGCTTCATCAAGGTGGTGAGGAGGAAAAAGAAGCCCGCGAATCGCAACAAGTATGGCGTCGCCCTGACGGGACCGGTTCACCTGTTGCGTTCGGCTGAACCAACGACGCTGTCAAGTGTCAAGACTTCATTATTCTACGAAGGCCGAGGAGATCGTAGAATACATGAGAGTGAAGACCAAGTTCTTACTGAGGGTCGAACGGTTGGAGTCCCGCCATAGGGTGAATTTCAATCCCTTTGTGGTTAGGATACCGACCGCCCATCTGTCGACCTTCATGAAGGAGGAATTTTGGCCGAAGGGTGTCGTGTTTCGCCGCTTCAGAAGTCGGCTACATGACACCGCGCGCGACACTTAATTGTATATTAACTTTTATGTATGTTAGTCTCTAAGGTATTTGTTTTATTAATATGATATGTATGTTAGTCCTTAAGGTATTCGTTTCTATGGGCCATAGTTGCCTGAAATAAAAAGTTTTTTATTATTATATTATTATACTGGCTGACCCACGCAGCTCCGCCCGCGCTGTGTTTACGTTAACTAAACTTTCAATAATATACATTCGCATAGAATACTAAATCTCCTTTTTTAAAGTCGGTTAAAAACTTGGACCCACTTTGTACTTTCTTCCTTTAGTTCAAATGACGTTAAACAGCCACCCATCTATTTAATGACCGTACCTAACGTTGCTTAACCTGATCGATTTCCAAACATTGTTAACAACTGTCTATGAGTGTTCCCTTACAAATAATTATTATAATTATAATGAAAAATTGTTAAAATCGGAGCAAGCGTTTAACCAAGTACACATTTTGACTTTAGTCCCCTCTCCCAAGGGAACCGTGCCGAATGTCGGGATAAAAAGTATCCTATGTCCTACCTCGGAGTATTAACTCAAATCATGCCAAGTTTCGTTTCAATCCATGACGGTCCTATTGGACCGGGATGCGCCGACCCCTCCCCGACAACCGTATGCTACACTAGCTATCAGACACCGGTCTCGCCGGCGAGGCCGAAGGGTCGTACGTATGCGACCTCAACGACGTGCATCACCCCACTGAGTTTCTTGCCGGTTCTTCTCAGTGGGGGCGCGTTGTGAACCGGTGGTAAACTCAGCCCTCTCTTAAGCGACAGCCCAAGCCGAGGCCGTGCCTCCCTGAGGTGCCCTTGACCTCGTCGCTACTTCTGCCGCAAAGGCTAGAGCGCTTTAAGCGCTCGCCTCCTATTGTCCGGTGAAGCTGTAATGGCCATCTGCGGCCAACAGCAGCGTCTATAATTCCCAAAAAAAAATATCTTCAATGTTGTTCAATGTTATTTTATGTTTTGTGTTTTTTCTAAGTTTTTCCGGCGAATAAATATTCTTTATTGTACAGAATTGGACCTGTTACAGTTTTATTATAAGTATAGATAACGTACCTACAGTTTCGATTGAGGGAAATATTTTTACGAGTTTAACATGACTTATGATCGTGATTGTGCGGTGTCCGGGTAAGAATAGCACCCTCCCATCTCCTCGCATTGTGTGTCCGTAAGAGGCGACTAAGGGAAAACAAGAAGACGGGCAGCAGCGTCTTTCTATTGAATTACCTACCGTTATTACGATCCCCAAGACCAGGTGTGGGGATTATTGCAACCCGTCTCTACTAAGGGAGAGGCCTTTGGTTATCAGAGGACATCTCATCACATGTTTCAATATAAAATGTGAATTTCAATTTATTAAAGAATTCAAGGGTATACATACTTACTAGTAGGATCTTTTTTTATACTACCAAGGTGGCAAGCAAGTGTACGGCCCGCCTGATGGTAAGCAGCCCCCGCAGCCTAAAAACACTAGCAACACCAGAAGAATCACTAGCGCAATGCCGACCCTTAAGACATTAGATATTAAGTCTTTGTGTCCGGTAATTTCACCAGCTACAGTGTCCTTCACGCCGGAACACAGCTATGCTTACACACTGCTGCTTGGTGGTGGCTGCGGTGTTTCGTGTTTCTGGGAAAACCTACAGTATTTTATTTAATTTTAATGTGTATGTGGATTCCAAGGTACGTAATATAAGTTCCAAGGTAATAATCGTAATACCTTTTTAAACAAGTCTGTTTTTCTGTATCTTACAGTTTTTATGACATAATAACAGGTTGCTGTACCAACCGGTTACCTTAATTAATTAACCTTTAAATTTCTGTGACGTCATTTTAGATAGTGTAATGGAGATTACAATTAAAGTACTGTTAAAATACTAGTCGCCTAATAAAATAAGAGTCATTTGAGGCGTTCGTGGCTATTTGTATTCCCAGTTCCGAAAACGATCACTTGGTTAAGCAACATGAGCCAAGGCCAGTCTATAGGGTTACAGGAAAAGTCGTGCTAGATCCGTTAAGGGCGTGGAGTACCCATAATTTCTGACTTATTTCACTATGAAACACCCCACCCTAAACTTAACCCTTTTCGAGATTTTTGACTTTAAATTTTTTATTGAAAATTGCCGATTTTTGGGCTATTAAATTTTATTTTGTTTAAGTTAAGTTTAAGTTTTTTTTTTTACTTTTTTTTTATTTTGGTTAAGTTTAGGGTGGGGTGTTTCATAGTGAAATAAGTCAGAAATGATGGGTACTCCACGCCCTCAACGGATCTAGCACGACTTTTCCTGTAACCCTGTATAGATGGGTGACCGTTTAGTGGCGTTTTAACTGAGCGTCTCCGTGCTTCAGAGGGCACGTAAATAGTGGGTCCCGGATGTGGTCATCTAGAGAGCAGTCTATAAGCCAAGTCAGAAGCCTAAGGGCAGCTTGATACTAGGTTAGCCACTAAACATACGATATCATCATCATCATCACCAGCCGGAAGACGTCCACTGCTGAACATAGGTCTCCCCCTTCGAACGCCACAATGAACGACAATTGGCTATTTCCGTCCACCGGTTACCTGCGACGCGCACAATGTCATCTGTCCACCTAGTCGGAGGCCTACCTACGCTGCGTCTTCCGATTCGTGGTCGCCACTCAAGAACCTTTCTTCCCCAGCGGTTATCGGTTCGCCGAGCGATGTGGCCTGCCCATTGCCACTTCAACTTGCAGATTTTAAGAGCTATGTCGGTGACCTTGGTTCTTCGGCGAATCTCCTCATTCCGGATTCTGTCGCGCAAAGAAACTCCGAGTATAGCTCTCTCAATAGCTCGTTGTATGACTCTGAGCTTATCTAGAAGGCTAACAGTTAGGGACCACGTCTCAGTACTATATGTCATCACTGGCAACACACACTGGTTAAAAACCTTCGTCTTCAACATACGATATAGAAAAAGAAAAACCGGTCAAGTGCGAGATGAACTCATGCACCGAGGGTTCCATACCTTCTTGGGACCTATTACAGTTATTTTATTATTCGTCACCTCAGATAGCAAAAAAAACCGCAAAACTATGTTTTCAAGGTTATTTTAAGTTTACTAAAAAACTGTTATACTTACAAACATATTTTTTTTCCTTTACAAAATAGATAACCAATTATTACCATAATTATGTTAGAGTTTACCCTCCACAAAGGTCGGAGGTAATCGGGGAGCCGTATTTTTTTACATTTTTGATAAGCCAAAAACTACGTAACATAAAGCATAATAAAAATCTGTTTTGAATTGTGCAAATTGAGCCCTTTCATATGATACCCCACTCGATATAAAAGTCTAACTTTAAAGATTTGACGCCCCATTTCGACCCATATTGAAAAGAAAATAAAAGAAAAATATTTGTTTTTTATTTGCGACTAGCTGACCCACGCAGCTCCGCCTGCGCTATTTTTACGTTAACTAAACTTTTAATAACAGACATTCGCATACATAACCTCTCTTTTTATAGTCGGTTAAAAACTGGGACCCACTTTTTACTTGCTCTCCGAAGCACGGACCCGTTTAGTTCAAATGGCGTTAAACGTTCACCCATCTATTTAATGACCTTACCTAACGTTGCTTAACCCGATCGATTACAAAACCTTGAAAACAACTCTCTATGAGTGTTCCCTTACTAATATTTATTATATTATAAAGAAAAATTCATAAAATCGGACCAAGCGTATAACCAAGTACCCATTTTGACTTTAATCCCCTCTCCCAAAAGAACCGTGCTAGATTACAGGATAAAAAGTATCCTATGTTAGGACATAGGATAGTTTTCTTTTCTTTTTTTTTTTTAGGATACGAGGTAGGCCTCGTAGTAAGATCTCAAATCATGCCAAGTTTCATTTGAATCCATTCAGTAGTTTCGGCGTGATGCTCAGCCGTGATACAGACAGACAGACAGACAGACAAAAATTAAAAAAAATACATTTTTGGCCTCAGTATCGGTTATATAATGCCCTCCAAATATAATTTTCAAAATATCTTCAATGTACAGAATTGGACCTGTTACAGTTTTTAACCGACTTCAAAAAAGGAGGAGGTTATCAATTCGGTTGTATGTTTTTTTTTTTTTTTTTTTAATGTTTGTTACCTCAGAACTCTGTCGTTTACGAACCGATTTGGAAAATTATTTTTTTAATTGAAAGGATATGCTTCCAGATTGGTCCCATTTTTTTCAAAATCAAGTTCTGATGATGGGAACCATGAGTAACTGAGGGAACTCCTTAAATATTATAGGCATACATATAGCGTTTTTGGTATTTTTAGAAACTAGTCAAGCATTTTCATTCAGAAAGTATCATTTGGTGAAGTGGATCTGATGAAGAAGGCCATAGATAGCCACCGGAACTCTGTAATAAAATTAACAATCCATCCTATCCTAGCCGTGCCTACTAAACGTAGAACTACCGAATTTGGACTCGGTGGATAGTTCTCGACGAGTAGTTGCTAGAAAAATGGAGATCAGGGTCTGATGGTGGAGCAGGAAGGTTGTCACGGGATCTCTGCACCAATAAACGTAGATCCGCCGAGTTTGGGCTTGTTGGGTAGCTCTCGATAAGTAGTTGCTAGAAAAATGGTGATCAGTGTCTGATGATGGAGCAAGAAAGTCGTCACGGGATCTCGGCACCAATAAACATAGACCCACCGAGTTTGGGTTCGTTGGGTAGCTCTCGACGAGTAGTTGCTAGAACAATGGTGATCAAGGTCTGATAATGGAGCAGGAAGGTCGTCACGGTATCTCGGCACCAACAAACGTAGACCTACCGAATTTGGACTCGTTGGATAGATGTTGACGAGTAGTTGCTAGAAAAATGGAGATCAGGGTCTAATGATGGAGCAGGAAGGTCGTTACGGGATCACTGCACCAATAAACGTAGATCCACCGAGTTTGGGCTCGTTGGGTAGCTCTCGATGAGTAGTTGCTAGAAAAATGGTGATCAGGGTCAGACGATGGAGCAAAAAGGTGGACACGGGTGCTCGGCACAAATAAATGTAGACCCACCGAGCTTGCAGTCCATGGTTCTCGGGAACTACGAGTATAACACCTAGATATCTTCGGTTTATGGCAATTGGTTAGTTTTATTAAGATATTGCCACATCTACATTTTTTAAATTTTTTGCTTAAGCTTATATTTTAGTGATTGTCCATAGTTGTGTTATGTAGTGGGTGTTTTTAAAATAATTAATATTAAACGGGCTGTTTGACAGAATAAAATATAAGTTGTTAAAAGTTAACCTAATAATACACCAAGGGAACCACTAAAAAGAATAAAATAAAAATATTTTTTACAAAAAAAAAGAACCGCCTTCAAAATGCAACTAAAAAGCCTGAAATAATTTCTAAGAATTAGTGGTTTTTACATCTACATTCTTGGACTTTGACTACAACAATTATAAATACATATTACTATCAAAGACGGCGCCAAACTGGAAAACAGTTAGGTACCTACTGTCCTTGTAAGTATTTGCTAGACGTTAGGCGCCGACTTCGATAGTAATATGTATTTATAATATGTTGTAGTCCAAGTCCAAGAATGTAGATGTAAAAACCACTAATTCTTAGAAATTATTTCAGGCTTTTTAGTTGCATTTTGAAGGCGGTTCTTTTTTTTGTAAAAAATATTTTTATATTATAAGTATAGATAGATGAAGTTGTGTTAGTAAGATCTAAAACTATTCCAAGTTTCAAATCAATAGCATCAGCGGTTCTTGAAATATGTAGGTGTGAAAGACAGACAGACAGACGAAGCTCATAAGGGTTTCTTTTTAGATAATGAACCCTAAAAAGACTGTATACGTAACGTTCTGACAAAACTGGAGACTCCACCAGAGTTTCACCTGTAAAACCGCAACAGATAGTTAATTAAAATCGATACATGCATCGGTAACCAAACATCGATTGATTGAATATTCGCGAGTGGATACGCGCGGCTCTATTTGGCTCTCCTATCCGGATATTCACAGCTGAATAATTCAGTAGCAGATCGGATGATGATCGGGATGTAGGATGCTGTGGAGTGGCTGATACCGAATAACTTAGAATATTATTCAGTGGCTGCCCAAGCACCATCAGCGAATATCTCTCATTGTGAACGAAATTATTTAGCACACGTTCATGTGGCATTAATATGATCTTACGCACTGTGATGGTAAGTTACCCGCCGGCCTAAAGACAGCTGCATTGCACTGCCGCTCATCGTATAATCATCGTCTTGAAGAATTTAAACAAATGGTATAATAATATCTCGGGACAATACACACATGGTTTTCCGATCCCAAACTAGGCATAGCCTGTACTATGGATACCAGACAACTGATACTAATACTTGTAAATACAGGGTGTGGTTTTGCATTTTTGCCATATTTCTAGACCTAAGGACTATGTTAATTGATTAATAATTCAGTGCGGTGGTATCTAGCTGAACAGTTTCTCGCCTAAGGGTTCTCCACCTGGTTATTAGCTCAGGGCAAGTCAGGTCATGTATTACATTACATTACATTAAGATGTACTTAGATGCTTGAATTCGCTCGGAAAAAATTGTTGCCTAGTACACTTCGTTACTAGTTAAGGGTTGAATCTAGGACCTTCATTTTTTAAAGACTGTTACTAATGTACCTAATCCTTAGTTCTAAGTACCCTCCGTATCTTCGTGAGTCCCTACTCTAATTTTGTGCTAGGAAAGACCGACACGGGCAAATTATTCATGTCTTTTTTTTTAGTTATTAGGTATAAGCTAGTTGGATTTCTTTCGCACTTGATGGGAATCGGTGATGCAAACGACGTGTTGGTCTAGTGGTTGGATGGACATCCTGGCCGCTACCCAATAGGTCGTGGGTTCGATTCCCACCAAGTCTCTGAGTGTTTTATCTTTAAGTATGTATTTACAAAAAAAAAACAGATGACCGTGTTGGATTATGGTAGGTTTCTTGTGCAAGGAAACGTCCAGCTAGGTACCACCACAGTGTCAGATATTCTGCCGCCAAGCAGCAGTGTGTAAACATTGCTGTGTTCCGGTGTGAAGGGCACTGTAGCTGGTGAAATTGCCGGACATCAAGGACTTAATATCTAATGTCTTAAGGGTCGGCAACGTGCTAGTTATTCTTCTGGTATTGCTAGCGTCTATAGGCTACGGTGACTGCTTACCATCAGGCGGGCCGCACGCTTGCTTGCCACCTTGGTAGTACAAAAAAACGTAGTCAACAAGGAGCACGATCTTCATAGCTCAGGTGTATCCATATAGGTAGTGTGGACTTGCTGGCCACGCACCATTGGAGATCGCGACGATCCAACTCGGCTGCAAACATCATGTTTTTTAACTTTTTATAACTGACTCTACTATTCTGTGCAGTGACAATAGATTTGAGATTTAAAATGATTAAATTAATAATATAAAAATAAATAAAGACCAACTGTATATACAAGTTTTATTGTATGAAACAAGTAGCATCATCATCAGCAGTCGAAAGACGTACACTGCTTAATAAAGACCTCCCCCTTAGAAGGGAGGGGTTGCCATAATCCCCACGCTTGGCAGGCGTCTTGGAGATCGCAGTATAGGTGGTAGGTAATCCAATAGAAAGGCAGCTGCGTTGCCCGTCTTCTTATACCTCGCGCAAGTATAGCACCCGCCCGAAATGCGTGGGTGCTACTCATACCGGGACCAAGAGAGACCAAGATGGTGATACCTCTTTTTAAGCGGCTTCAAAAAGAAGGTTCTCTATTCGACGCGTATGTATGTAATATTAATAAAAATGCGTAATATTAATATATGTTAGTCTATGTGGGCTTGTAAACAAATTGACCAAATTTTATGAGTGTATGTATGTATGTATGTATATATGTAACTACAAGTCCGATTTCAAAAATTCTTTTTGCAATAGTTAGAGTATTTTTCAGCTTAAGGTAGAGTATAAGTTTCATCAAAATCGGTCCAGTAGTTTAAGAGATATACACTTTTTATGTTTTCAGTAAGTTACTGTAACGTAGACGTTCGAGTTGCGTGATAGTGCTGATACCTATCTTGGTAAAATAAAAGTCACTAAAAAATGATAAATAAACTATTTAAAAAAAAAAAACCGACTTCAAAGTAAATTATCTAAAAAGCATAACGAAAATATATTGAAGTCGGTGCTAGCACATCATGTTAATAATAAGACTAACACGAGCTGACACCGACTTCAATATATTTTCGTTATTTTATGCTTTTTAGATAATTTACTTTGAAGCCTGTTTTAATTTTTTTTTAAATAGTTTTTTCAAATTAATATTTATTTATGTAATTTGTGCTAATGCTGGACTGCAGTTGCAAACCTTTTGAGCATTATTTGCAATTTCTCATAGTTTGGAATTTGGTCAAACAACCACATTTGAATAATTGATTACGTACTTTGTATCGATATAGGTAATATTAAAAAAAAATTGAAGATTGGTAAATATTTGCCAGAGTTATGACCATTTTTGTTTCCTAAAAAGCGACAAAAATGTCATCTTACAGGAGTCTTTTACAATTTTTTCTGACGCGCCATTCTTGTTTTTTCAGGAACTACTTATTCGTACGTAATATTTTTTATGGGACCCAATCAATGGATCGGCATATCCGTATAAGAAATAATTTTTCAAATCTGTTCATAATAGCCAGAGTTATGCGCGAACATACATAAAAAAAAATATACAGTCGAATTGAGAACCTCTTTCTTTTTTGAAGTCGGTTAATAACTCAAACTCAAACTCAAAAATCTTTATTTCAAATAGGCTTAACGCTAGCACTTTTGAATCGTCATTTTTTAGAAGCTACCACCGGATCACAACGCGGCCTCAACTGAGAAGATCCGGCAAGAAACTCAGCGGGCTTGTCATTTTTTCACTTTTTTTTTTTAAACATTGTTTTGTTACAAATGAATCGACATTAGCGATATTGTGTCCTGCCATTCGAAACATAAAGCAAGGGAGAAAAGAAGAAAACAATAAATTAAGACAAACTAAAAGGCCAAATGGATAGAAGTCGGACCAATAAATAAGTTAAATATGGTTAGTATTCGGTTGCTTGTCCTACGGCCGAGAAACCACCGTTCATTTTTTATGCTACCATACCGAGACCAGGATCCGACACTAGACCCTTTTCTTGAATTGCTAGTAAGCTTTTATCCAAGGCTGCATGCATACGAATATTTTTTTTTAATGTTTGACATACTTATGTATTTTATCGGTGAGTACTTAAAGTACGGTAGTGAATATAAGTTAAATCCCCGAGGTACCCGCGAGACGTTTGCTTAAAACTTAACCGTGTAACTTGATTGCGAGTTCGGAACAAATTGGAAAACATAGTGGTTCACGTTGTTAGGGTTAAGATTTAGTAATTACCGGAAGCTATTTTAAAAATCACAGACCCCCGCGGCTGTCGCATCGGCACATGAGAAGGGACACCAGAGATCTGCACCCGGAGCCCCTCAGTGTCTTGCCTTTAAGCCTGCCACCGGGGGCGCATTGTAGCCCCACGGGAACCAGACACAGTGCTCACGGGCCCGTCACCTTGAGCAGTGTGTGATCGCTCGGGGTATCCACCGAATTCAATGGACGACCTAGGGCCCACTTCGAACGTCTAGCGACTCCGAAGAGATATTTGTGAGTCTACCACCATCTTTTCGAGCAGTATTATTATAACCAACCCGGCCGAAACGTCAAGCCAAAATATAAGGTAAATCGCGTTAATTCCCGATTAGAATAAAGTTTGATAATGGAACGCGAAAATCTAAAAGTATATAGTATTATTATGTTTCACAGTTCGGTCCTTAGCAACTTATAATGTTTACTTATTGTAGTTATGCGTCCATACTACTAGCCTTGCACGGTGTTATTTAGATTTTTTTTTTTTTTTTCGGGTACTTTATTATTTTATCACTTTGCCTACCACCACCACACTGACACTCCTATAAGACGGCCCACCCGCAGTTTATCTTCATTGTTTGTTTCCGTGCTCAAGCCTTCGCACGTCTCCAATCCAAAGCTACAAGTGTATTCAGTATTAAATAAAAAGTGAAAATCAAGAACCGGACAACTGAGAGGCGACGCCGCGATGTCGGGACAACGGAGAGGTGCCGCCGCGGTGGTGACGTCGGACGTCTCTTCGTGCTTCGGGAAATGGATCGTCGTGCACTATTGTGTTCGTACGAATCGAGCTTCCATACCGGGTCGTCTCACACGTACATAAAGAACACATTTATGGTTAACAGCGATGCCCCAACAGGGGTAGTTGTCACCCCATCAGCGGGTATTGACGTTATCGCTGTGTTCAGACGATGCGAGCTTCCAATACCAGGGTCGTCTCTGTCGTAGTGTTGAACACGTTAACCGTATAGTGCGTTAAACAAAAGCCGTTCACCGTTATAGTGCGATACGTCCGCTCTGCTGATGTGAGTATACATATATATATGAGTATTTACGGTTAATTGCGATTGCACACACCCAACAGCGGGTAATTGTTGCTTTCGCTGTGTTCATACGATGCGAGCTTCCAATACAACCAGGGTCGTCTCTGTCGTAGATAATGAACACCTTTACCGTCATTGTGCGATACACAATGCTCATGTGAGTATAGGTCTTGCTGCTGGTATGTCAGTATGACATGTTTACGATGTTATCTTTACGATACCTGTCTCCACGCCGTGTCGTCTCATTTGTACAAACAATGTACAGATGTACGAATAAATGCGTTGCGCATTCCTTATTGCGGGTAATTTTTATGACTTATGACTTAACGCTGAGTTTAGTAAATGCAAGCTGCCAATACAACTGGGAACATATAATCCGATCATTATCATTAGCCAGAAAAATTCCACTGTTGAATATACGAAGACGTCCATCTTGGAACGTCATAATTAACGATAATTTGCTATTATCATCCACCGGTTGCCTGGGATTCTTACAATATCGTCAGATATAATTCGATGTGTAGGTACTCCTAATTAGCGGAATGCGTCGTGCGCCACTCGACGAGATGAGTAAATAATTAAAAACTTGTAATAATAATTATAATAATAATTCACAGTAGAATGAATTCAAGACTTCATAGTTCGTACTGCAAAGTGGTATCTAGCAGAGCCGAGGTGGACTGGCCGCCGCGGGCTTGAAGCTCGACGAGATCCTGGCCGGCCTACAGCCGGAGCATCCGTGAGTGCCACCGTGGAGCTGCAGTAAGTAGCCTCTGAACTTATGGGACAGTACGCCGCGCCGGCCGCCTCCTACACTTATTATAAATACCTAAGTACTTAGTGGAAAGTAACTATTGATAAATCTGTTCTAGAGAACATAACAATATGACGAATTTAGCTAAATTAATTACCTTTACGGTATAACTTTATGAACAAGTTGCAATATTTGAATGTGACAATATTAAGGACGAATTTTTGTCATACATAATTCTAATTTCTACATTTATTGCTATAAAAGATTGAATACTACATTTAAATCTGTGTAGTAAATTTATAAACTTCAATATTTTCTAAAATATATATATATATATTCAGGGTGTTTCAAGAACCCTGTCCAATCACAGTGAGTGTTATAAAATATCTTAACACGATCATATTTACGTAATATTTTTTTATCTAAGGTATATATTATTATATACTTAGATAAATAAAACCCTATAAACAGCGTTCAAAAAAAAAAAAAAAACATCCTGTTTGATCTTTGATATTATTATTCAGAATTCATACGATTATACTTATGTAATTTTTTGTTGAATATTTCATTGGATTTTTTCTGATATTATATCTACCAGCGTTGCGAATATTCCTCTTATAAGTTTGATGTGCCTTTTAATGTGTAATACACCACATTCAAGTTTGTTTTGAGTAACTTATATGTTTTTTCTACAATATACACAAAACTATCTAGTTTACGCTCTCTATTCAATGTCTTTGCTTCTTAAGATTTTTGAGATCGACAAAATAATTTTACACCGACCATATTATTAGTTTTTACTACCTTTTAATTTTGATTGTTACTATATTTTTGGAGATAGGAACTATTCTTGAGTTCAAATATATTAGTTGTGTTTACTAGTCGGTCACTATTACCATCCCTTAGTATTAATAATTTAAAAAAAAAAATATTGTTGGGTAATTTCAATTTTTTTTATGCCCTGGTTGCGGGTTCGATTCACACGCAAAACACATTTGTCTGCGTGAACATGCTTATTTTGAGCGTTATTTGTCTATACAGAATATAAATCATACCTTGGCGTATTTGTTAAAAAAATAAAAAAAATACATTAAGTACACCAGAAATAGATATATTTGTAATTTGGAGGATTTACGAGTTCTTCCTATATTTAATAAAAAAATAAAAAAAAATGTTGTAACACAGAACTTAAATCCTTTTTGGTACAATGACTAGATACATTTAAAATTAGGTTCGATATCTAATGAGTGCATTAATTAAAGATTGTGACTGTTGTGTATATACCTACCTACCTCTATAGCACCTAAATGTACTAAATAAATACCGATCACGACCATGATCTGCTAACAATCTTCTTTATTTGTCTGACTGCGAGATTGGTAAATAAGTTATACTTCTTGACTGAAAAGACATTCACGCAATTTCAGGTTGTGGTTATCACCAGTAATCAGCAATAACGTTAGGGTTATTGGCGCCATACGGGCTGTATATATTTTTATTTTATTTATTTATTGAAGGTATCCAACAGCACATTCCATAGAATACAGACAATTTAAAACTAGATAATTAAGCTAAGCCAATATAGGATACCATAGATACTAATATTAATTAAACAAGTAATTTAACAGTAGGTTGTTATTGCTAAAGTTTAGAAAGACTAAAAATAGAAAGGATCTTTTTAAGAAAAATGAGTAGAAATAGGTTAAAAATTAACATAAAAAAGAACTTAATGGTGTAGAAAAGGAAATGCTAAAAATTACAGCTTCAATTGCAACAATTACATACAACTTAAAATTTTAAACATACAAATCCTTAGCTAGTTACTCAAGAGCTGCGCTATCTAAAAAGCAAAAACCAGTTATGTAGTATTAGATTAATTAAATATAGTAAGTATATAAGAATAAAATTGTGTGAAATAATGAAATAATTTTTGTATTTAATTTTAAATTCGATTTCTAAATTTAATTCTACATTACTAATTTTACTAATTTTAATTTTAATTCCCCCAATGCAATCATCATATTCACAGCATGTTTCATTTTAAAGAGCAGTAATAAATATATATAAATAAATAAATAAATAAATAAATAAATAGGATTCATATCTTACCTCATTTCACACAAAATAACTAATAAAAGAGCAAGAGCTAAAAGTAAGTAGTGATAAGTTATGATGGTCTAGACGGGTCTAATTTGCGAAGTACTTGAGATTTAAAGTGGGTTTTAGTTAGGGCGTATATGTCAATGTCACTGAAATTTTTGTTATAACTATTAGTGGCACGAGAGAAAAACTCGTTTTTTGCATAATTGGTTCTGGAAGTTGGAGTATGGAAGACTTTATGCATTATGTGACGAGGGCGGTGTATTGGAACATTTAAAGTAAGAGATGAGACAAGGTTAGGACAGTCTACATTTGCATTTGCTATATCGTGCAGAAAAGCCATGTCAAGATAATTCCGTCGGTCACTAAGAGGGATGAGCTTGTAATGTTGACATGCTGCATCATAATCATCAAAATGTGTATTAAATTTATAATTTAAATGTTTGATAAATAACTTTTGTATACGTTCGATTTTGTTTATGTGCACGTCGTAATTAGGGTTCCAAATGACACTACCAAATTCTAACAAATTTCGCACATAGGCATAGTATACTAATTTTAAACAATATAGGTCTTTAAAAGGTTTACAAGCTCGTATCAAGAAACCCAAATTCTTGTATGCTCTGTTAACTACATTATCAATATGTTTAATAAAGTTAAGTTTTTGGTCCATAAGTATTCCCAAATCCCGAGCTTCTTTAATTTTAGTAATGGGCTGGCCATTAATAACATAATTAAATTCCATAGGCTTTGTTTTGCGTGTGAATGTAATTTGGGCACATTTCTCTACATTTATACTGATGCGATTTAACCTATAATAATTTGATAATCTGTTTAAGTCGTCTTGGATTTTATTGCAATCTTCTATAGTGTCCACACGAAGAAAAACCTTTTTGTCATCAGCGTAGAGCAGATGTCTGCTATTGATGAAGCACGTATCAATGTCAAAGAGATAAACATTATAGAGAAGGGGCCCTAGATGGGAACCTTGAGGAACACCAGATGTGATGGTGACATAATCAGATTGGTAGCCACCTACAACTACTGCTTGTCTTCTGTTAGTTACATATGATTTTATCCACCTAAAAAGGTCACCGTGTATACCCAATTTCTGCAATTTGGACAGCAAGATAACATGATCTACGCGGTCAAAAGCCTTCTCAAAATCTGTGTAAATAACATCCACTTGTGATTTTTTATCCATTGTATTGAGTACGTAATTGGTAAATTCAGCGAGTTGGGTATTAACTGATCGACCCTTTAGAAACCCATGTTGATGAGTACTGATGTTAGGGACAATAGAGGGATATATGGCATTATAAACTAATTTTTCAAATAATTTAGAGATCGAATTTAAGATAGATATGGGTCTGTAATTCTGTACTACTGTTTTTGACTCTTTTTTGTGAACTGGCGTAATGTTTGCCACTTTCCATGGGGTAGGGAACACGCCCTCTCTGATTGAGCGGTTGAAAATAATTGATAAGGGTTTGCATATAGTATCGACACACTTTATCAGAAACAGGGGGGGTATACCGTCATTACCGGCACCTTTGGAAGCATCAAGTAACTTAATTTGTTTAGCAATATCTGTTTCACTGAAAGTTAATGTGTGCAAATTGTTGTTTTCTCCTCTGGGTGCATCCTGACACTCGAACTGGTCATAAGAAGCTGCGGGGTCTACGAATACACTCTTAAAAAATGTATTAAAGCCATTACATATTTCTTGTCCGGTATGAAAATTTTCTGAACCATTTGACAGACTATGAGGCAGAGATGTACTACCACGCTTACCTCTCATCGTGCGCACAAAATTCCATAGCAGTTTTGGTTGTTGTTTGATGTTATTTTGAGAGGATTGAATAAAGTTATTAAAACATTCATCCTGTACCATTTTTTGTCGGTGACGTAGTAAAGAAAATTCGTCATAGTCTCTTGCATTAGAGAATTTTTTCCATTTGCAATGAACTTTGTTCTTTTCCTTTATAATTTTTATAAGTGCGGGCGAGTACCAGATAGGATAACCTTGTTTTTGATTATTACGACTCATTGGAACGTGAAGTATAATAATTTCATTAAGTTTTTCGTAAAAAATATCAACCGAGTCCTCTACGGAGGATCCTGCTGTTAACAAAGTTGACCAGTCGGTCTCTCGGATCGCATGGTTAATATTATTAAAATTGGCCTTTCGGAATTGGAATTTAGGAGTATGGGTATTAGGCAGTAGTGGAAGAAACATATCTGTTACAGTGATGGACAGACTCGGGTGAAATGAATCCTCTTTGACAAAGGGCTGAGAAGTAGTAGTTAACTTAATGTGGAAATTAGTGAATACTAGATCTAGGATATTGCCAGACTTATTGAGAAAATTGTTATACTGAGTCAACCCTAAAATATTCATATCTTGTAATAGCTGCTCTGCGGCTTCTTGGGTTCTGACATAGCCTTCATGGCGAATCGACGGATGGGGCGTGTTCCACTTAATACAGGGCAGATTAAAATCACCACAAACTAAAACGTAATCATGGGGATGTAATGCAGTTGCCGCTTTTAGTTTGTTTAGGAGATTGAATATGTTATTGTCTTGATCGGATCCGCCACCAACAATATACGTAAGACATATATGAATGTCATGCTGTGTGTGTGCTAGGGATAAATGTGGTATGGTTATCCAGAGCATTTCAGTAGGAGTAATGGACCATTCAGGGCGTAATTTTGCTCCAAGTGTTTTTTTTACACAGATCATGACACCTCCTCCCTTACTGGGCATCTGACGGTCTAGTCTAAAAACGTCATATCTATTGTCACAGATTTCAGAGTCCAAGATACCCGGAATGAGCCAAGTTTCTGTTATTAGGACTATGTCAAAGTCAGAGTTTAGCAGGCTATGGTAAAACTGTAATGTCTTTGTCCGTAGACCACGAACATTTTGGTAATACAATTTTAGATTGTTTAACTTAGTAGGGAGCATTGGTAATGAGTAAAGTGGTGACACTGATATGGAGCATAATAGCAGGGCTATGGCCATTAAGATTAGGTAATGTAACCGGAATTAGATTTTGGTAAATTCTTCTAAATGAATTAAATATAAAACTTATAAACTGGCCTAAAAGACAAAATCCTAAAAATACTGCGTACATATTTAAGCAACAATGAAGTAAACAGATGAGTAGTTGGGCGGAATTAAAGTAGAGTGCTTGTGAAAAGATAACATCGCCAACATATAGCAATAAACTCTTGAGTAATATAAACTTAACAACTAGGTGAGAAAAAGTTATAATAACAAATTTGACAAGGTTTTGAAAAATACAGGAATAAAAATAATAATAATAAACCCTGTTGAGGAACTGGCTGTAGAGTCAAATCTTAAGCTTGCTTAAAAAATCAATGTCTTTTATACGCATAGCCTCGGAAGTAGAATTCTTACGAAGATAGATGTAACCGTGTTTAACCCAAACATAATCGCAGTTATTGTCTTTAGCATATTTCCGAGTAGCAGCATGTAAGGACTTAGCTTCTGGTGATAAATGTTCACACAAATAAATGCGTTGAGATTCTCCATCGATCCCGGCATGCCTCGAGTTGAGCTTATCTTTGGAGTGTTCTTTATTAAAGCGATGACACGCTGAAAGCAAAGTATCTCGCACACGTGGTGATGAAAGTGTAACAAGTAAGTTGCGGGGTCTCTTAGTTTTTGGGTCTATTTTCGCTATTCTTCGGCAAGAGTGAACATCAGATTCTAGTACAGAGGCATCAATCGATTTGCATATGTTTTTGAAAATCGTATTCACGTTTTCATTTGCTCGTTCTGGAACAGCCTGAATCTCTAGGTTACATCCACGAGATATTTTTTCTAATGTAGATAACCTGCTATGCAGAACATTATTTTCATTTTTAAGCTTCGATTGTTCAGATTTTAAGTCGCTGATTAAAGTATTCTTATCGTGAATAGTTTTTTTCAACTCATCAACTTCTCCCATGATAAAATCCGTTGTCCTAGTAAAGTCTTCCTTTATAGAATTTAGTTCCACGGTGAGCATAGCCTTTACATCCTCGTATAATGCTGAGCGCAAACTTTTCATATTGGTCGAGTTAGGTGAGAGTTTTTGATCCAAAAGTGCGCCTATGTCTGCTAGCGAGAAGGGGACGGCTGAGTTCACACTAATAGAAGGCGTGTCAGTTGACTTCTTTTTCGAGACAGTACTCAAGGAGCTACTTTGACTCACACGCAGCGGGGAATTCTCATCCCGGTTACGTCTCCCAACGTTAACGTTCATACATGAAGGACATTTTAAATTTGATAATTTACTAGGGTCCAAATCCAGATCAGGATTAAGATTTAGACAGGAGAAACAGTAGTCAGAGTTGCATGTTTTGCATGTAACGTAGTTATTTATTTCGACCGAACGTTTACATCCAATACACTTCATTCTGGATAATTTCAATCGATGTATGAAATAGCGCAATTGCAAAATCTGGAACGCGCTCTATAGATTGTCTATATTTCCTGTATGAATTAAGTGGCAACACAGGTGAGTTCGTGCCGGTGTAGTGGATATACTTCTTGTGCTGTCACTTGTCAACTGTCAATGCCAAACGACAAACGTCTCGAAAGTCAGATAGTTCGGTCTACGAATGTCAACCAATCAGCTGATCTGAATGTTGTACGGAAGTTATATTCTTAGCAAGTGACTTTCTTTGTTTATATAATTAAGACTACAGATAGCTCGATTTAAATAAATAACTGCCAAGTGTCGTTCTCACCTCCTATGGAATCTTGTTGATTATATCCCAGGGATCAAGTTCAGGATGGAATGTGATGGAGTTTCTTGACCAGTAAGGTTATCTTTGAAGATTTCTTGATTATTTCAGGTACGACAATAACTATACACTTTAAAAATTGATAATTCTTAACGGAGCAATAACTTGTAGCTGTTAACTTGTCAACAACCGGAAGCGGATTGATTGTACAATGTACATGTCTAATGGTGAGGTTTTGCATATTTCCTTTAAAATTGTTTTTGTAAGCTTGGTGCATTTGCGCGTTTTTACAAGACAATGATTATTGCCACTGTTGACAGGTTTTGAAGCGAGATTTTTCTCGATTCGACCTTTCTATTCTTACATACTTAACCTTATAAATGGATAATTTTGCTTGCGGTTCCTCCGCAGTATAAATTACGATTGGTCAGGGAAGATAATCTACTTTATTACGGGCTTAATACTTACGTCTGAATTTTACTGTTGGCTACGTGTAATATAATATTAGTGTTATAAGACTCGTATCAAGGTTGTTGTTAGAAAACTCATTTGATATTTAAAAAAAAAAGGAAAAAAAAAATCTAGTGCATAATATTATGTAATGTTGTTTTTTGATTATAATAATTGCAGAGATAAATGAATTTGGATTTTTAGGGCATATCTTGTATTACCTATTCTATTTTATTTTATTGGGGAAAACAAACAGTTATATATTTTAGTATCAGTACACAATATGCATGCGTAGTATAGCCAAATGTACAACCAACAACATTCCCCAAATCATAATAGCTAATATTCACATTTTATAGATCATCACTCTAAACATCCTACAATAAGTAAACATTATAAGTTGCTAAGGACCGAACTGTGAAACATAATTAAGGATCAAACGAACTTACCCTTACGTGAAGTTCGATCATAATTATGTGAACAGTTCGGTCCTTAGCAACTTATATACTCCCCTCCCTTTTACATATCACCCGTCCCAAGTATAAAATGTGAAATGTTTTTCCTACTCTAAACATAATGAAGATAAACTGCGGGTGGGCCGTCTTATAGGAGTGTCAGTGTGGTGGTGGTAGGCAAAGTGATAAAATAATAAAGTACCCGAAAAAAAAAAAAAAAAAATCTAAATAACACCGTGCAAGGCTAGTAGTATGGACGCATAACTACAATAAGTAAACATTATAAGTTGCTAAGGACCGAACTGTTCACATAATTATGATCGAACTTCACGTAAGGGTAAGTTCGTTTGATCCTTAATTATAATCTTGTTCTCGTGCGAGAAAAGAACGGAGCTGTTAACCGAGAATTATTATAACACTACCATAAGAGTTGGTGTCTGGTGCCTGATATTGATAGCTAGATTCTTTGATTTTCAAAAACTTTTAGCGATGATAGAAAATTCAACAGAAATTAAGTTGATGAGATCAGCCAGCTGCGCTTGAGATTTTTACCTTTCTCAAAATCCAAAGGGATGAAAAGACCGACCGACCGAGAAGATTGAATGACTTCTTACAGGACTTAGATATAGAATACTATAGAATACTACTTATTTATATGATCGAAGATACAGCTTTTTTTTTTGGGACTGATAGACGCTATTGGCCGCATATGGCCGTTACAGCTTCACCGGACAATAGGAGGCGAGCGCTTATAGCACCCTAGCCTTAACGGCAGAAGTAGCGACGAGCTCAAGAGCACCTCAGGGAGGCACGGCCTCGGCTTGGGCGAAGTTACAGCCCCACGGATCATCTTGCTTTTAGAAAATCAGTGCTGCATTGCAATAACTGGTAATCTCCGTGCAAGATCTAACCAATACACGCCCTTGAGCCCCATCTTCGGCTCTCCTGATCCAGTCACTGCACTCCAACTGGTTCTACGGTATGTTTTCCGGTTTGTGGTCTCCCCAATCATCATCGGTTCTGTGGCAAATATGACCAGCCCACTGCCAGTACAGAATGCTTATCCGTTGAGCAATGTCAGTAACTTTGTTTCTCTGGCGAATTACTTTGATTCTTATTCGAACCATCAGAGAAACGCCGAGCATAGCACTCTGCATAGCTCGCTGGGCGACTTTGAATTGGTGGACTAGTCGTACCGTAAGTGACCACGTCTCAGCACCGTGGGTCCTTACGGGTAGAAGTGGTAGGACGCACTAATGACCTTAGTGTTCAGAAATTGCGGTATCCGTGACGAGAAGACCTGAAGAGGTGTTCAGACTGCCGCCCAGCCCAGCTGTATTCTTCTCTTGATTTCTTTCTCAAAGTTCTTGCCTAGACTGCGGATGATTAAAACGCACGTCGCTCGCTACCGCTTCTCGCTGCGCCTGTAACTATGCTAGCAGCCAAATAAAACCGAGGCTCGTACACCCGGGAGCAGGTTGCACAAACAACGAACTGGAACATAAGTTGTTTAGCATCCCATTGCGGGTACACCCGCGTGTTATGAAAACGAGACTCATAGAAGGGTTCTCAATATTTTTATGTAAAAAAAGGTTTTTGTGTAATCTTATCGATGATCCTATGCCTAAATAGACATTTCGACTACGACATTTTTAAAGAGAGGTACGGAAAAGTGACTTAGAATAGTACCCTCGCATCTTTTCCTGTTGGGTGTCTATAAGAGGCGACTAAGGGAAAACAAGAAGACAGGCAGTAGCGTCTTTCTATTGGATTACCTACCACCTCTACTGCAAGCCTCAAGACGCCTGCCAAGCGCAGAGATTATGGCAATCCCTCCCTTCTAAGGGGGATTGTTAAGCAGACATCTTTCTTCTGTTGATGATGATGAAAGTTTTAAGTTCATTTACGACTTTTGCTTGCCTAAGGTTAAATCATTGATGATGGTCATAGATTTTGGATCGCCTTTGTACAGCAGTGGATGTCGCGGTAACGACTGCCCAAAACTGGACCAACACTTCCGGTTGACCCCCACCGGGAGGACTTATTATTAAATCTATAACAATTAAGCCTTAATTATTCTGCCATTTGATTAGGAATAACTTTTAACGATAAGTCCGCCTATTGAACTTTTTTTTTTTTTTTGACGCGGGGGAAATCTTCGAAAGATCCCCGGGAGCTGTGGGGCTCGACCGGGGTATGTGGGATTTTTACCCACTAAAACCCCCGCGGCTGTCGCATCGGCACATGAGAGAGGGGGACCCCAGGGCTCTCCGGTGGGATCTGCACCAGGGGCCCCTCAGTGCCTTGCCTTTGAGCCCGCCGCCGGGGGGCGCATTGTAGCCCCCCGGGAACCTGTCACGGTGCTCACGGGGACGGGGGTCGCAACCCCGCCGCCGTCCTCCTCGGAATCGCTGCCGTACTCAATGGACGCTCAAAGGGCCCACACCCCGAGCGTCCAGCGACTCCGAAGGTTGCCCATTGTTTATAGCCCCGGGCTCAGGGCTGGGGAGCGAGACGTTGGGCGGCCGCTTGACGCGGCCTGCGCCTTCGTCGCCGAGCGGGATCAGCGCGTTCGCGTTCCCGCTGAGCGGCCTCCTTCTGGGACATGACAGTCTCACAGAAGGCGGCCATCGCTCCCCACGCCGCATCCCCGGACAGCATAGCCGACACTACGCTGCCCAGGGAGAGGTCCGATCCGATGACTGCGACCAGGTCTCGACGCTCCAACGACCACGCGGGGCAAGCCTCCAGCGTGTGTTGGGCGGATGTACTATGTACTTACGTACAATAAAGAGTATTATATTCTATTCTTTCTTGATGCGTTTCTCAAAAGGGTAAGAAGACGGAAAGTTCAGAATATTTTACAAATCTCCAGACATTCATGAATACGATACTTTATCAACCCATTACACAACTTGGACATCTTTTCTTTAAAATATATAATCGTAGCTATAGACTTGCAGGGTAAGTAAGGGTGTGTAAGAGTTCAACATGTCGTATTCAACCCCACCAATTATCTTTGGCTGGCCACCGATCAGCCATCACTCCTGTATTCAAACATTTATTGCTACGATTTTTGTCTTGGAAAAACACAGGCCCGTTGGTCTAGTGGTTAGACACCCTGCCCGCTACCCAATAGATCCTGGGTTCGATTCCCACCAAATGTCTGGGTGTTATTTATCTATGTATTTACTAAAAAACACTTTATTACACCAAAAGTTACACACAAATTGAGAATCAATTGAGAACAAAGGCGGCCTTATCGCTAAGAAAATTTGTATAAGTATTAGTATCAGTTGTCTTGTTAATATATATGGCTCTGCCTAGTTTGGGATCAGATGGTCGTGTGTAGCGTTATATTCTCTTTGGTCGTGTGTGGATTGCCTAGAATATTATTATTAAAGCAGTGTACAGATTACACTCGGGCATTAGCTTATAGTTTTAAATCTGTTTCAAAAGGTGAACGATAGAATGAACCGCTTCAATATTTATCAGATCATTATGAAATATCTATTCAGAAAGGCAGACAGACGCGACTGAATATGTGGGGTCACGTCTCTCGGAATCCTCTGAAATGTCACTAATCGCCATTGCTAATTGTGGTATTCTTCGTGTATCATACAGTGTATATCTTATGGCTTTATATCTTTAGCAAATATCAAACATTGTAATATCCCAAGAAAAACAATGGCTAACAATAGCGAGGACATTAAAGATGCTTATCAAAAGAAGATAATCTCGCGCATGAATGGAAAACTAGAAAAATATTAAAAAATATCTCTTTAATAACTAGAGGACAAATAATTATTACAGCAGCGCTCTGTTACGAGATTGGTATATTAATATATTTTCTTTACTTTATTTTTGTCGCTCGTAGTGGAAAGTTCTATCTCGATTTGTTTTGAAGTTTTAGGTAAGTAAAATACCTTTTTTTGTTCTAGGAGGATACCTTCAAAAGGTCCGTCCTGTGGGGGTCAACCGTGGATTACCCCCTTTTATCAGTGATACGGGGGTACGGCGGCGACTATCAGGAGGACGACGGCAGGTTTGCGACCCCCGTCCCTGTGAGCACCATGACAGGGTACCGGGCAACAATACGCCCCAGTCAGCGGGCTTAAAGGACCGGCACTGATGGACACCTGGAGCAGATCCCACCAGAGAACTCATGTTTCCCCTCTCATGTGCCAATGCGACAGCTGTGGAGGTATTAGTGGGTAAGAATTCTACATAACCCAGTTGATCCCTACATGTCCCAGGGACCTATTAAGCGGCAGCAAAAAAGAAGCTTGCCACTGCTTATGCAGAGTCGCAGCGCTGAAAGCGGAAGTCTCACCGTTTGTCGTTTCTGCTAGGACTACAGGGACTACTTGCCAGGGGAATACACAGGTATTCCCCTGGCAAGTAGTCCCTGTTTTTTTTTTTAATTCCACCTACTGACCAAGCAAGACAGACGTTCACCAAATGCTAAACGACACACCAGCCTATAGACAGTTGCGTTTCACTGCCGCTCGTCACCTGAGACATTAGTTTTAGGTCTCTTGTCTCCAGAAATTTAAACAGCCACAATGCCTGTCACAATAAAAAAAAAAACAACATAGCCCATATATTGTTAGTCACAGTTACTTATACTATACTAATGGAACACAATATTTACACACTGCTGCTTGGCGGCAGAATATCTGACACTGCGGTGGTACCTACCAGATGGTCCCTTACTCAAGGAACTGACCACCTAGACACTATATTGACAAAACCTAACTTCATCAGTAGCCGAAAACCATCCACTACGGAACAAAGGCCTCCCTCTTAGAAGGGAGGGTTGCCATAATCTCCCGCTTGGCAGGCGTCTTGGGGATCGCAGTATAGGTGGTAGGTAATCTAATAAAAAGTCGTTGCTGCCCGTATTATTGCTTTCCCTTAGTCGCCTCTTATGGACCGAGAGGAGATGGGAGTGTGCTGTTCTGCGACGGGCCTGTTGGTCTAGTGGTTAGACACCCTTGCCGCTACCCAATCGGTCGTGGGTTCGATTCACACCAAGTGTCTGGGTGTTTTATCTGTGGGATATGTAGCCCACTGGGTATGGATGGCTAGGTGACCGGAGAATAATAAAAAGTCTTGTTTAGATAAATGTCTATTACATATATTACAGAAAGGTTACAGTAATTGCGTGTTCACGGTGCAGGTCAAACCACGACTGTCGGCACATGCCGTTACAGCATTGCCCCCTTTTAAAAAAAAATATACATTATTTTCTGACTTAATTACTTAAAATCTATCAATGATATTCTAAAGGAATACAACGAATAAAAAATAAAAATGTACTACGCACAAAAATGTAATAAAATATTAAAACTATTTGAAAACATTTTTTTAATTTTTAGTATGATATCAATATAAATCAAAAAAACTAATACAAAAAATCTACTACACTACACTGAGGACATCCCAGACATCAGCTTGTACGAGATTAGAATGGCTCTCAAACAGCTTAAGAACAACAAGGCGCCGGGTGAAGACGGAATCACAACAGAACTTCTGAGAGCGGGTGGAAAACCGGTACTTTTAGTCCTCCAGAAGTTATTTAATTCCGTCTTACTCGAGGGTACTACGCCAGAAGCATGGCACAGGAGTGTGGTAGTTCTCTTCTTCAAAAAAGGTGATAACACTTTATTGAAGAATTATAGACCCATCTCACTCCTGAGCCATGTATACAAGCTGTTTTCGAGAGTCATTACGAACCGTCTCGAACGCAGGTTTGATGACTTCCAGCCTCCCGAACAAGCCGGGTTCCAAAAAGGCTTTAGCACCGTAGACCACATACATACGCTCCGCCAGATTATACAGAAGACCGAGGAGTATAATCGGCCATTATGTCTAGCGTTTGTGGACTACGAAAAAGCCTTCGATTCAATCGAGACCTGGGCGGTATTGCAGTCCCTCCAGCGGTGCCACATTGACTATAGGTACATCGAAGTGTTGAAGTGTTTGTACAGCAACGCCACCATGTCGATCCGGCTACAAGAAGAGAGCACGAAACCAATCCCATTGCAGCGAGGTGTGAGACAGGGAGACGTTATTTCTCCGAAACTGTTCTCAAACGCATTGGAGGACGTTTTCAAGCTCTTGGACTGGTACGGATTCGGCATCAATATCAATGGCGAATACATCACTCACCTTCGTTTTGCCGACGATATAGTCATTATGGCAGAGTCGCTGGAGGACCTCAATACGATGCTCAGCGACCTCAGTAGCGTTTCCCAACAGGTGGGTCTTAAAATGAACATGGACAAGACGAAGATCATGTCTAATGTCCATGTTGCACCCGTACCGGTAGTTGTTGGGAACGATACACTCGAAGTTGTTGACCACTACGTATACCTAGGACAAACTGTCCAGTTAGGTCGGTCCAACTTTGACAAAGAGGTCGCCCGAAGAATCCAACTCGGATGGGCAGCGTTCGGGAAACTACGCGATATCTTCTCGTCCAAAATACCGCAGTGCCTGAAGACGAAGGTTTTTAACCAGTGTGTGTTGCCAGTGATGACATATGGTACTGAGACGTGGTCTCTAACGGCTGGCCTTTTAGAAAAGTTCAGAGTCACACAACGAGCCATGGAGAGAGCTATGCTCGGAGTTTCTTTGCGCGACAGAATCCGAAATGTGGAGATTCGCCGAAGAACTAAGGTCACCGACATAGCTCTCAGAATCTGCAAGTTGAAGTGGCAATGGGCAGGCCACATCGCTCGAAGAACCGATAACCGCTGGGGAAGAAAGGTTCTCGAGTGGCTACCACAAACCGGAAGACGCAGCGTTGGCAGGCCTCCCACTAGGTGGACAGACGACATTGTGCGCGTCGCAGGTAACCGGTGGATGCAAATAGCCAATTGTCGTTCATTGTGGCGTTCTAAGGGGGAGGCCTATGTTCAGCAGTGGACGTCTTCCGGCTGATGATGATGATGAATACAAAAAATCAATATATATTGATAAATATATATTGATTTTTTTGTTTATGCAATTACTGAATACCTATATAATTTTATAAAAAGAAAGAGAAACAATAAAAAAATTATACAAAACAGGTATTGTTTAGAATACAATATAGGTACGTTGCAACTTTCGCAGGTTGCATAATATTATGTTACTAACCTTACAAAATTAAAACGTAATAACATTACCTTAATCTAACAGACAGTGATTCACCAATAAATAAAGTAAATAAGTAAATTTAATTGGGGTCCACATATTGACCAAGTATGTTGTAAACTTAGAGCGGTTTTGTCAAAATTATGTATACTTAAAAATAAAATTCCCTATAACACATTAAGACTACTATATATGTCTCTAGCGGATTCAGTAATTAGTTATGGTTTGTCTAGTTACGGACGTACATATAAAATATATCTGAATGAAATATATACATTACAAATAAGGTTACTAAAAACTATTGTTCCATTAAAAATTAAGTACAAAAACAAAGATAACTATCATAACTTGTTTCATTATTGTAAAGTTCTCAGCGTATTTGATAAAATTGATTTGGCAATTGTAACTGAGTACAGTAATAACATGGGTAACTTAAATAAGACTAAGCGACCCATGACTTTACGTAACCTACAGTATCTTCCAACTTTTGAAATACCCAAATGTAATAATGCTTACGGTGAAAGAAATTGGAAATGTATTCTGCCAAAAATACTTAATAGATTGCCTAAATCAGTACTTGAAAAGATTGTAAGCAAAAAACCAGGCCAAATTAAAAGTATACTCAAGAGACACTTCTTAAATATGTATTAATTTTATAGTTAAGCTGCTACTCCTTAACTGCATAATCTTTATTCTAATTAAGATTTTAGTTAAGAAACGTCATTTTTGTTATTATTTTTTTCCGTAATAAACAGTTCATTTATTTATTTATTTATTTTATTTATTTTACCACACCGGACCATTGACAATTTTGATATCCTCACAACACTTTTTTTTTTTTAAACACTTAACACTCACACAATTTCAAATTTGGTTGCAGGCTTATGAGAACTGGAGTTTGGGCTAATCTCTCCTCTCCCTCTGCGAAAACTAGCCCTCCCGGCTTACAGCTACAGCTACACACAGTACAGCTTCCGCAGCTTGTATGTTTATTGACTGCTGTTCGAACCATTTTTTAGCTCTACCAGTACAGCGACGAAATACAAAATACATGATTATTATTATAATTAACAATCCAACAATGCTCATACTAAAATAGCTGGTCCAATAATCCTGAATTGCTGTCGCCGCGCTTTGAGCGACGACTATCTCTTCTTTCGAAATTGTTTTTCCCATTTTAAACTTTATATAAATTTATAATAATATATACTGAAGTGTTTAGGTATCGATAAGAGTCGTACCACACCGTACCACCCTCAATGCAATGGCATGGTTGAGCGATGGCACAGGTGGCTTAAGACCGCTCTTATGGCTAGATTAAATTCTAAGACTTGGGTAGAGGAGTTGCCAATAGTATTATTAGGCACATTAGGTTACATATCTACTGGGTGTCCCGGAAAGGGTATATCAAGCCAAAAGGTATGTATAGTATTGATAGTAAAGACTCCGAAAAATAGGTCAAATACGGCAAAAATTAATATTTTTTGAATTACATAAATAATATTGATATTGTCTTAAAACTTTTTCTAGGCAACCTGTGTCATCTTGCCTACTCCTATGGAGAGACTGCTTTTTATTGATTGCGTACCTGCCCTTTTTAATAGGAAATTCATACATTCTCGGGAAAATAACGACAAAATTTTGAGCTCACTGCACTAAAACTGTTGACTTTGTCATTATTTTCTTTCACAAATTGATTGCTTGCAGGTTATACAGTTCGTCATTACCGGCTTGATACCCATTTCTGGGACACCCTGTATATTTATACGTATTTACAAAAAAAAGTATTAGTACCAGTTGTCTGTTATCCATAGTACAGGCTCTGCCTAGTTTGGGATCAGATGACCGTGTGTGGATTGTCCCAGAATATTATATTATTCTTACCCGGACAACCCTATAGATAAAATTAACTTAATAGAATCCATTTTGCCTTTTAATAAACAATCTACGTTACTCTAATAACTCTATAGTGCGAAAGATAATCGACTAATACAGGTGACATCACCCTATTCGATTTAATAGAGTCTGCATCGATACCTGTGCTCGTAAATACGGAGATTGCCTTATACAGGGTAGTGATGTGGTGCGTGGTATCGATGTAATAATTAGTCGATAGAAATAGTTGTTGTAATAAGTTCAAACCCTGCACGGCATTTTCATTATTGTAAAGAATTTCCCCGTAGGATTTCTGGGTAAGAATAGCACCCTCCAATCTCCTCCCGTTGGGTGTCCGTAAAAGGCGACTAAGGGAAAACAAGAAGACGGGAAGCAGCGTCTATATAATGAATTATCGACCTTTGCTTAGCAGTGGACGTTTCGGCTGCTCATGATTGTAAAGAAAAAGAGATACTTGCCTAGCTTGTTTGACATAAGAAGAAAAAGAAATACATTTAGTAGTGGTGTCATACTAATTCACTTTCCAATTATGTCATTTAAAGTACAATTACGAAAATGGTTAGTAAACAATTGTTTTTATTCAATAGATGAGTTTATGAAACACAAAGATACAATGTAAAATGTAATTTAATTAATATTGAAACTCTACCTGGTTTTACCAGGACATATTTGCGTGCCTTTGCAAGGCGGAATATGGAACAGCACTTTTTAGGGTTCCATACCTAAAAGGTAAAAAAGGAACCCTTATGGTGAGACTTCGTCTGTCTGTCTGTCTGTCTGTCACAAACATATACATTTCAGGAACCGCTAACGCTATCGATTTGCAACTTGGAATAATTTTAGATCTTTTTTACCCGCATACATCGCAAATGAAAAAAATATATTTTTACTTTTACTTTTTTTATAATGGGGGTCGAAATAGGTCATCAAAATTTCAAAGGGGTATCATATGAAATGGCTTCATTTGCACATCTCAAAACAGATTTTTATTTTGGCTTATGTGACGTAGTTTTGGGCTGATAATCAAAAATGTGTTTTGTTTTAATTGTTATTACACAATTGTTTGTTGTCCCAAATAAAATAAAATAAATGTCAAAAAAAATACCGCCCCCCCCCCTATCTCCGAAGTTTGTGGAGGGAGAAATCTGAAATAATTATGGGTTATGCATGCATGTCTATCTATATTTTACAGGAAAATAAAATGATCTTTCTAAACAGTACAATTTTTTAGTAATAATAAAAATACCTCGACAATCAAAAATTGGTTTTGCGGTTTGGTTTTTATGCTATTCGAGGTGTTACATGAATAGTAAAATTGCTTTAATACGTCCAAAGATGGTATGGAACCCCTCGCACTTGACCGGTATTTATTTACTGTACAACTTCTCTACCTCTATTCTAAGCAAATAAATGATTCTTATTCTTATTATTAAAAAATAATGTCCTCCTGGCCGGTTCGACCACAAAGGCCAATCTTACACAAAATCATGTTACTTTTCAGACAATCAGGTTATCGGCCTGCATTGTCCTAGCCAGGAATAACTACACAAAGTTTTTGCTTCCCGTGGGATTAGAACCCGCGATCTCTGGCTTACAAAGTAAGTGGTTTCGCTATGTGCCACGGAGGTTACAATTACAATTTTAAATATAACATACTATCATAACACGGACATAAGTATCATTAGTATCGATATTTGTTAGGTACCCAACACTAAACGCCTTGAGGAGATCAGGGTAAGGTAATGTAAACATGTTGAAGGAAAATACATCTTTATATCAAGAACGGAGATAGAAGATACTTTTCTCGTGCCTATAATCCATTTATGGATTTTATCTTTACGCTGAATGTCTTCAAAAGGTTATGCATAGCCCACAGATATAGATTTACATAGATAACGCAAATGCATGTACTTCGCGTGTCCGAACCCCGACGAAACATCGGGGTTGGTCGCCGCTAACTTACAGTTCGCGCGCGTCTGTTGTTGCGGCTGCAAGGCTGCAAAAACTAAAGAAAATCTGCAGGACATCGGCGCGGCATCGGCGGCATCCGTGTCTTTGCATCGGTTTGGACTTCCCGTCATTAAATTCGGCCGTGACGTCACAGAAGGTGTTAAAAACTTGGTACAAAAGTCGGCACGCTTGGTTTCAATACAAATCGTGATACTTGCGTTATCTACGTAAATCTTTATCTGTGGTATAGCCTCTATTCTTTGATTGCTAAAATACGGCTTTGTATAGTAAAGAAAAACATGGAAGAAGTACGTAGAATTTAATTGGCATCCGGGTGTTGTCATGTAATAAGTTCTATACCAAGCATATAAATCCAGACATTGTTATGACTGACAATTTGAATACAAAAAATTTTTGCTCAGACTGGGAATCAATCCTAGGACCTTTGTCGCAGTAATTCTAAATAAATTAAATTATTTATTTCTAATAGGCTTAGGCGTTAGTTACCTTTGAATGGTCAATATTTTTTTAAAGCTACCACAGGATCACAAGATCCGCAAGAAACTCAGCGGGCTTGACATTTTTTCATTTTTTTTTAAACCGTCTAGTTTTTCTTGTTACAGTTCCCATCGTCAGCGACAGTGTGTCCCGCCATTCGATCTCAAATCTTCAATATATCAGCGTATTGCAAGTTCCTTCGTAGCGATTTGCAAAAAAAAAACCCTATGTGGTAGGTCCATTGTGCAAGGAACCGTTCAGGTAGGCACCATCGCAGTGTTAGGTATTCTGCCGCCAAACAGCAGTGCGTAACAATGCTGAGTTCTAGTGTGAAGGGCACTGTAGCTGGTGAAATAACCGGATACAAGAGACTTAATATACCTGTTGCTGCAGTTATTGAACTCATGATATTTAATCACACTGTATACTGTCTTTTTGTTGTTCTTTTCGGTTTGTTTTAATTGTTTGATTCTGTAATACTGCAGCAATAAACGCTTTTTCTTTCTTTTTTCTTTTCTTTCTAATATCTAATGTCCCGGGTGATAAGGGGCGCTTACCATCAGGTGATAGTCTTGCTTGTCCTTTAGGTAAAAAAATACTCTATAGATATAGATATCGCATAAATCTTTGTCTAGTCGGCGAGCAAGAGATAAATTAGACAACGATAAAATGGGCTACACAAATTTATTTAAAATTAAAAGAGAGAAGAATACAGTACAAGGGGAAAGGGTTCTCTTTACTAATTAGCTTGTTCGCACGTATAACAATAATAGCTGTAACTCAACTAGGGGTCGTTAGGGAACGCAACGACGATTCCCGCGGTCTTCAGACGTCTTCCTTCTCTTTGAAATAACCAGGAACGACACGGACGCAGAGTCTGGACTAGGCCCGGTCGGTCAGCAACTCAGGCCCGAAGGTAGTACTTTCACCCGAAGGGTGGAATTTGTGGCCGAAGTAAGAATTCATGCCCGAATGTAGAACCCTGGAACGCCACATAAGCGTTCCTGTAGACGCCGTTCCCTAACGCGACGCCCTTCAGACCAGCTTTCAGTTGGTGGAGGCTGCCGCATTATAGAGACGTCTACAGGAAATAAAGTACACCCTAACAATATGACGTATAACAATAGGCCTAATAGTACCTAGTTCACATAAGGAGAGATTACAATAAAAAAATCCTACAGCAGCAATTACAGTATTTAAACTACTTACTAGTAATAACTGGGGTTCACTATTAACGTTATACAATCAGCCAATAGACTGTGACTATAAATGTTTCGCTTTATACCGAAACCGTCGGCAGAAATACAATAATTACTATAAGAAACAATTGCAGTGGTGCTCGGTGCTCAGCTCATCTGAGCTGAGCACCGAGCACATCCAGAGCCAGCCATTACCATCTGGTAATGGCTGGCTCAACTACTGAGTCAAAGACGAAACCTATCAAAAGGAGATGGCGTCGAACCGTCTAGAAAAGACAGTACCTAATGCGGTGGCCGCCGCTGATTGGTCGTCACTTTAAACTTTCGGGTACTGAGCGTTAATCGCATCGTCTCGCCCACGATAAACTCCGCCTATTTTAAAACTAATACCCTCAAGTTAAAAAGTGCCCCTTACCTAGGTATCTAAATATTACCTATGGTTCTACCAATGAAATTAATAAGAATACCTGATGCAGCTTTCATCGCCTATTACCATGAATAACTAAAATAAGAGCATAGTATTCCCCAATCAATATAGAAAGGCCGTATATTAATACAAACACCTAGTCAAAAATTAGTAGAATATAACTATATTCTACTAATTTTTGACTATGCGTTTGCTATTACTATTTCTATAGGAGCTATTAAGTCTCCTGATAAAACAACTGTCTTTTACTTATTTATTTACTGTGATGTGCCCAAAACCATGTAGCTATGCTACATCTTGAAGTGAGAAAAAAAAGAGAGATTTTTTGGCTAACTGTACTAACACGATCTCAGGGTTCAATGCGTTCAAATGTCAGATAGCATCAAAAACGAGCCGGTTCTGTGAGAAAGTTTGATTGTTTTATTCGCAAATGTGCTAGACTTTTTTGCGAACGCTACCGGTTTGAAGATTTGTTTTTGCTGGCTGCTTACATATTGGCGTGAAATCTGGGTTTAGGTTGGAACTAGATCTAGATCAATGGCTAGATACAAAGTCAATACTCATGGACATCATGTGGGTTATGGGTTTCCACAAAAAAAACTGTCAGTAGGTACTTTTTACCGACACGGGCTGTTGGTCTAGTGGTTAGATACCCTGGCTACCCAATGGGTCGTGGGTTCGATTCCCACCAAGTGTCTGGCTGTTGTTTATTTATTTAAGTATGTATTTACAAAAAAATTTATATAAGTATTGGTACTCGTACGTATCATAGTATGGTTAACATAGTACAAGCTCTGCCTAGTTTGGGATCAGATGACCATGTTTGGATTGTCCCAGAATATTAAAAAAAAACTGTCACCTATATCAAATTCTACATCTTCTGTACACAGTTCAAAACAAAGTCGCTTTTCGCGTCCGTCTGCATATCCGCTAAGTACTAAACTGCGCAACGGATTTTTAAGCGATTTTTTGCGTCAGTTACGTAATTTTTTACCTAAGGTTTATTAATAAGTGCAAAGCCGGGGCGAATTACTAGTATAAAAGTAAACTGTAGTCGCATTCAGTAATTTTATTATTGCAATATTCATCATCATCATCAGCCGGAAGACGCCCACTGCTGAACATAAGCCACCCTTAGAACGCCACAATGAACGACAATTGGCTATTTGCATCCACCGGTTGCCTGCGACGCGCACAATGTCGTCTGTCCACCTAGTGGGAGGCCTGTCAACGCTGCGTCTTCCGGTTCGTGGTCGCCACTCGAGAACCTTTCTTCGGTTATCGGTTCTTCGAGCGATGTGGCCTGCCCATTGCCACTTCAACTTGCAGATTCTGAGAGCTATGTCAGTGACCTTGGTTCTTCGGCGAATCTCCAAATTTCGGATTCTGTCGCGCAAAGAAACTCCGAGCATAGCTCTCTCCATGGCTCGTTGTGTGACTCTGAACTTCTCTAAAAGCCAGCCGTTAGAGACCACGTCACGTCATTGCAATATTACAAAATGAAATTACATTTTAAAAAAAATTGTCGTTTTAGTAGTAGTGTTTAGTAAGCCATGGGATACTCATCCCAACTTACCTGTCCGGTAGTTGTGGTATAGTATACGGGTATGCGACCCCGGCTTCCCTAGCTATTACTGTCCCATCCCTTGCCCTCCTGGGCGGTAATATCCTACTTTTCCTATTTCCTTTTTACACCACCTATCCTTCCCTTTCCCTCGTTATCCGTGAAAACGCAATGGTTAATCATAAAATAATTTAATTAACCAAAATGGCGGCGATGTGGTTCGCCACCCATCACGTCTCGTTTCTCACGGGGGCGAAAAGCGGCCCATGGGCTCTGCCTACCCCTACGGGAAAAAGGCGTGAATATATGTATGTATGTAGTAGGGCTTCAAATTTGCAGCAGTGTCGCTTAGGCCGGGGCAGCGGGGCACTTTGCGAATAATTTGTAGTCGCCCTTATAGCGTACGCACGTTTCTAGTTTCAACTGACTTATTACATGTGTAACAACTTTCTGCTCAGACATTTGAACTGAGCGCCTCAGTGCTTCAGAGAGCACGTAAAAGGTCAGTCTTCTTGTTTTCCCTTGTTTTTGATAGATACCGCTAGAGGCGCTGGTGTGAAATATTACCTATGACGACGAACTGACAGTTTCGGTATTTTCGTTAACTATAAGAAACTTGTACTAGAATAGTCCCCTGGACCGTTTACTAAGCTACTAGGTTTATTATTTTATTTTTTAAAACGCTCCATCCAAAACAGAACACAATCTGTAAGTAAACGTTGTAAGTTCTTCTGAAAGTTCAACTAGCATCTAATAGATGGCGGTAGTGAGTGCTATTTTTCTTGGCCAGATAATACCTACAACCAATAATTAACCTACTTTTCTACAAACATATTAAGCAGTGCAATTACTAACACTCAACGAAATTAAATGAGATATAAATAGTCATGTTTAAACATTATAGACTTACGAATTTGGTCATAGTTACGTTTTTTTTAGATACACAGGGTGTAACTAAATGTAGAACTACTGGGAATAGGCCTAGGGTCGCCACTCGCAATTAAGCACCAATGTATAAGTTAAATAAAAACAAATAATAATAATTTGGGGCAATCCACACACGGTCGTCTGATCCCAAACTAGACAAAGCCTGGCCGATACTTTTATTTTAAATACAATTATGGTTAAATAACACCCAGACACAAGGTAGGAATCGAACCCACTAGCTATTGGGTAGCGGCCAAGGTGTCTGACCACTAGACCAACGGGCACGTCATTATCATTAGCAGTCGAAAGGTTTCCTCTGCTGAACAAAGGCCTCCCCCTTAAAAGGAAGGGGTAACCCCCACGCTTGGCAGGCGTCTTGAGGATCGCAGTATAGGTGGTAGGTAATCAATAGAAAGACGCTGCTGCCCGTCTTCTTGTTTTCCCTTAGTCGCCACTTACGGACACGCAACGGGAGGAGATGGGACGGTGTTATTCTTACCCGGACCCTACAGGTCATCATATCCGAGTGTAATTGTTATTTTATTTATATTGTTTTTTGACGGGCCCGTTGGTCTAGTGGTTAGACACTCTGTCCGTTAACCGATGGGTCGTGGGTTCGATTCCCACCAAGTGTCTAGGTGTTATTTATCTATTTAAGTATGTATTTACAAAAAAATATTTATATAAGTATTAGTATCAGTTGTCTGGTTTCCTTAGTACAGGCTCTGCCTAGTTTGGGATCAGATGACCGTTTGTGAATTGTCACAAGATATTATTATTATTTTATATTATACTAGCTGACCCACGCAGCTCCGCCTGCGCTATTTTTACGTTAACTAAACTTTTAATAACAGACATTCGCATCGAATACATAACCTCCTTTTTTATAGTAGGTAGGTTAAAAACTGGGACCCACTTTTTACTTGCTCTCCGAAGCACGGACCCGTTTAGTACAAATGGCGTTAAACGGTCACCCATCTATTTAATGACCTTACCTAAGGTTGCTTAACCCGATCGATTACAAAACCTTGATAACAACTCTCTATGAGTGTTACCTTACTAATATTTATTATAATTATGAAGAAAAATTGATAAAATCGGACCAAGCGTATAACCAAGTACCCATTATGACTTTAATCCCCTCTCCCAAAAGAACCGTGCTAGATTACGGAATAAAAAAAATGTCCCTCCGCGTGGAAGAAGTGAAACTTCATTCTCGCTCTGTCTCTTTCTATTCCACCTCCCCGCGCAACGAAGTCAACGAAGTCAACAAAGTCAACAAAGTCAACGGAGTCAACGGAGTCGGCGGAGTCGGCGGAGTCGGCGGAGTCGGCGGAGTCGGCGGAGTCGGCGGAGTCGGCTGAGTCGGCGGAGTAGGCGGAGTAGGCGGAGTAGGCGGAGTAGGCGGAGTCGGCGGAGTCGGCGGAGTCAACGAAGTCACTCACTCACTCACTCACTCACTCACTCACTCACTCACTCCCACCTCACAACACCTATCATTTAACGCCTATCGCCTATCGTCTATCACCTATAATTTAACGCTTAACGCGTTATATGATAACATTTTTGGAAGTCGCATAAGAAGTTTCACTTCAAAAGTATCCTATGTCCTACCTCGTAGTAAGATCTCAAGTCATGCCAAGTTTCATTTGAATCCATTCAGTAGTTTCGGCGTGACGCGCAGCCGTGATACAGACAGACAGACAGACAGACAGACAAAAATTAATGTACATGAAATCTTCAATGTACAGAATTGGACCTGTTACAGTTTTATTATAAGTATAGATGTTACCTAGCTATCGTACATACTTAAACTATTAAAAGAAACGATATTATTTGCGGGTTCTTAAACTAAGACTCTGAAATCGAACCCAAAACCTTCTTATTCAGTGATATTGCTTACTCTGCTGCTTAAATTATACCTAAACAGATATTCTTATATTTAACTTCTAAATGTCAAAGTTTTTAATATAAACTTGTGACTATAGGTCAACTTTATTCAGCCACTTGTTCAGCAAATGTTCGCTTTTAACGTAATTTATGCTTTCCCTAGTAAGGTTATGGCCCCAGTTACAGCGGAAAAACAATAATTAAGACAAATTTAATTAATTTAATTATTTTTTTAGTTTAGGCAGATTTAAATGCAGATAATTTTGGATTTTTTCTGTTGTGTATGAGCATCTAGATACCATGGAACTGCCTTGACTTTGGACTCAATGCACCACCCAAAATTAAGATTTGAGAAAACTTTAACTACCAACAACTGAAGTCGATCGGTGTATTTGAAGGGATGGTTATGAAACGTAGGAGCCAAGGTAAACTTCTTTTGGTAGTGAAGAGACACGCTCGTGGTTACCTAATGGTAGGTAAGTGGTGTAAGCAATCAACAACACAAGGGAACTTCATCACCCCATGAACAATGAAGCCGCATGCAGCTATCGTGATTTGGTTGCAATCTTCTGTAAGATGGCGTATTGGATGCCCATACCCTGTTTTTTTACTAGATCAACATCGGTACATTAAATGTATGGACTCAGGAATGAAGGCCAGATATAGACAATTGGTAGGGTTCAATATGAATGTCATATACAACCATACCTACTGCAGCCATCACTCATGTAATCATACATACATACATACATACACATACTATACATACATACATACATTTACATTCATACATTTACTATTCCGATTTTGATCTTATAAAGAAAGACAGGGTATAGATCTTCTGTTTCTTCTTTCAGTGCCTCTCCATTACTGAAGATCGGCGGTTAGATTCCGAAACTTCACGTCATCCATGGCTAGTCTGAATAGGGTATAGCTGGGATTCTTGAATTTTCATCGGGTGTTCCCGCTATCATCATCATCAGCTGAATGAGACCCATTGCTGAACAAAGGCCTACCACGCATGGCAGGCGTCTTGGGATCGCAGTAAAGGTGGTAGAAATCCAATAGACAGACGCTGCTGCCCGTCTTCTTGCTTTCTCTTAGTCGCCTCTTACGGACACCAAACGGGAGGAGATGGGAGGGTCCTGGACACCCCACGGGTAATTCCTGTTATATTCTATCTTTCTTTATCTTATTTCCCGCTGACAATGGCGCCTGACGGTCCGTTAACCTTTTACAAAACTGCCGACAAATCCGCGCTATTATTTTGGGCAGAACTTCTCAAATCGACTTTCAAAAGTCAGCCCCTTCATAAATTGTTTCAAATAGCCCCAAGTTTCAAAATGTAATTGTCGGGAACGTGAGAAGCGATTCGTGATTTCAAATAGAATTGGGAGAGAGATATCTTGGAAGTGAGCGTATTTGGTCAAGGAGTGCATTGAATTGCCGGTCGTAAAATAAATCTAACAAGATACCTTTAATGCAATACAATACGAATATTCGATATTGTGCCTTCATCAAAAGAGAAGATACAGTATAAGAGGAAAAATATTGTAGTGACAATTTACGTGGCAATGGCAGTCTTACCGTTAAAGTAATCCCTTTCAAACAACCTTGGGGTACAGGTACAAAATTACCTGTATTAGAAATTTGTACCATGAGCGCACTAGTTAGCATGACAATCATAATCACGTGACCACTCAACTTTTTGGGTTATGTAATAGTTGGGTGGCCTGCTAATTAGTGCGCTCATGGTAAGTACGCACTTTTTGAGTTAAACTGCCCTGCTATAAGGGTTCTACAAGGGTTCAGGTGTAAATACAACATTAAACATAACTTTTTGCTGCTGTCGTATCAATAAATTCTTCAGACACAGGTCATGTTGTTGACAGGATTGATTACGCTTTAACGCAGATTTACGCTAGCGTGAGTGATTTACCATCTATGATAGAATCACTTCTTTCCATCAATCTAAGGGTAAATAAATAATAAATAATAGCTTCTACTTAGTTATTTCGGTAAAACTATGTGTAGTTAACAGCATCTATACTTATAATAAAACTGTAACAGGTCCAATTCTGTACATTGAAGATATTTTGAAAATTATATTTGGAGGGCATTCTATAACCGATACTGAGGCCGCAAATGAATTTTTTTAATTAAATTTTTGTCTGTCTGTCTGTCTGTATCACGGCTGCGCATCACGCCGAAACTACTGAATGGATTCAAATGAAACTTGGCATGACTTGAGATCTTACTACGAGATAGGACATAGGATACTTTTTATCCCGTAATCTAGCACGGTTCTTTTGGGAGAGGGGATTAAAGTCAAAATGGGTACTTGGTTATACGCTTGGTCCGATTTTATCAATTTTTCTTTATAATATAATAAATATTAGTAAGGGAACACTCATAGAGTGTTGTTATCAAGGCTTTGTAATTGATCGGGTTAAGCAACGTTAGGTAAGGTCATAAAATAGATGGGTGACCGTTTAACGCCATTTGAACTAAACGGGTCCGTGCTTCGGAGAGCAAGTGAAAAGTGGTTCCCAGTTTTTAACCGACTATAAAAAAGGAGGTTATGTATTCGATGCGAATGTATGTTATTATACTATAGCGCATGCGGAGCTGCGTGGGTCAGCTAGTTTATAATAATAATTTAATTCAACATGTAGTCACTTCAAACAAGCTCAAGGAATATAAACTACTACTACACGCCACCTTTTGGAGAGATTTAATAAATTATGATTAATGTGCATGGTTAACTATGTGTAGTTAACAGCATTTATAATAATAATTTAATTCAACATGTAGTCACTTCAAACAAGCTCAAGGTATATAAACTACTCACGCCACCTTTTGGAGAGATTTAATAAATTATGTTTAATGTGCAAAAATAAGAGGGCGACACTGAATATATTTTGCCTGTAGCCCGTCCGCCAACCTAATATGTAACAATAATTATAATAATAAACAACTTTATCATATTACTGCATTTAAGTGATTTAATCCATTTTTTTGGTATAAAAAAGAAGCTGACTAGAATATTTAAGTTGGAAATTACTTTTTACCCTTTCTTTTGCATGAGTTCAGCAACGTAATAAGCCAACTTTTGTGAAAGCCTTACATATTTTACTAGTTTAATAGACAGAGTAAATAATCTTATTGAATTTACACTGAAAACATAATTATTCTTCCTTAGCGTATTGCATTTTACTAGAGGTTTTAATGATTGCTTTAAGCTGAAATCGTTAGAAAAATGTCTTGTAATACACAAAATACTGAGTGCTACATCTAAATCTCACTTTTTCCTCACAGAATTACTGGGACAGCGCCCTCTATTGCTCGCAAAAACACCTCATTACGTTTCGTTAAAAATGTCAAAAATAAACACGGCCGTGCAATTTACTGCGTAAAAAAACTGATTTTATTTTATAGTGACGGAATTCCGAGCCTTGGGGTGAGGGTGTGCGAGCGAGGGTACAAATCAGAGTAGGGGGTGCATGCGACCCCGCAGGGTGCATGTAAATTATTGTTCTCATCGAGATTGGGTCAAATGCCGAGCGCTCTTTCACGCAGGACTAGTGATGTTAGTATTTTATCGATACATATTTCACTTCATATTCGTTTTTTTTTTACTCATTATAAGCTGATGCTTGGCAGCGATTCGGACAGGAATTGTTGGCCGTAGAATGATGTATGTTGTGATTATGGTGTTTGCAATAGAGCTGAAATATAATCTAAGAATTCAATGCCACAACTCCTACTCACAATGAAAAATGGAGACGATAGTTCTAACTGGCGTCTACTACGATTTTTGATAGCTTACGAGCTCGATCGAACTGTAAATTTTCACACAAGCGTTAACTATCAAAAACTAGTAAAATGTACCTACGGGAAAAGACTGACAGTTTGAACGAGTTCGCTAATTATCAGAACTCGTACTAGACCCCCTGAGCACTCACAGCATACAACCAAGAAATATTTGATAAGAATATTTTCCCTATAAGGATCGACCCCCTGAGCACTCACAGCATACAACCAAGAAATATTTGATAAGAATATTTTCCCTATAAGGACTCACAGCATACAACCAAGAAATATTTGATAAGAATATTTTCCCTATAAGGATCTCCTTATAGGGAAAATATTCTTATCAAATATTTCTTGGTTGTATGCTGTGAGTGCACAGGGGGTCTTGCGAGTATACTTGCGAACTATTGCGAGTATTTCAATATCGATAGTCTCGCCCCATCCCCAAATAGTCAACATGGTTAATCGGTGACTGCGCTCCGCACTCATTTTGTAGACTTTTTGTCGATTGCGCCGAAATGTAAAAAAATCACAGTGATTTAGTTGAACCTTTTTTGTTTTGAAAAATACAAAGTAGAATGTTGTTTAAGATTGTATTTTGTTTCGGTGAAATGATATTAGATCACTTAGCGCCGACCTAAAAAACTGCACCCTCTAGCAAGACGATGAATGGAAGCAATATTTAGCTAAAACGCGCAATTTCAATAGGTACAGTTCAATAGTGATCGAGAGCCTATGCAGTGTCGATACAGCCTGAAAATCGCTGATCACTGAAGCTACAAGAACCAAGTGAGTCCTTAGATATTCGAGTATGTTGAAGTGTAATTTAAAATCACAAGTGGGCTTACTGGGTGCCTTGCCTCCAAGGATTGTCCATGCAGGTACCATCGCGGTATCACATATTTGCAGCCAAGCAGTGTAATGCCAAGTGTGTAAACTTCCTTTTCTTGTCGCGGGGGAAACCTTCAAAAGTTCCCCGGGACATGTGGGGGTCAACCGTGGTATGTGGGATTCTTATCCACTTAAACTCCCGCTTCAGTCGCATCGGTACATCAGAGGGGAGACCTGAACTCTCCGGTGGGATCAGCATCAGGAGTTTCTCAGTGCCTTGCCTTTAAGCCCGCTGCGGGGGGCGCATTGTAGCCCCCGGGAACCAGAGACGGTGCTCACGGGGACGGGGGTCGTACGGTACTGTGTTCCCGTGTGAAGGGCACTGTAGCTAGTGAATTCCCTTACCGAAGAGTCCTAATAACTAATGTTTTGGGTAATCAGCTGTAGACTCATTGATAATGCAGCTGTCTATATGAAGGCTTGCCGCTTATTACCGGGAAAGCGTTCTGCGTAACATATCACTAAGCTGCCACTAAAAATGTTCCTACGTATGTTGTTGTTTTCGACTGTTTTCTGTAGTCGACGAATAAACTAGTTTACAGTCGACCGATAAACTAGTGTAATGATTAAACTAGTTTTTCGGTGAACTCTATGCAATACGTTCAATGTCGATTATTAAATTTTTCATCGAAGGTATAAACTAGTCTAAATTTTAGACTGTTTTACGTGTATCATAGATTGACCGATAATGGGGCGCGTTACGTCTACGGTAAATGTGTTGACGACCCATTGCTACTTTGTCGTGATAATTTTACTAGTAGGTAGGTAGGTTCCTTGTGCAAGGAACCGTCCAGATAAAATACCACTGCAGTGGAAGGTAATCTGCTACCAAACAGCTGTTTGTACACATTTCTGTGTGCCGGTGTAAAGGAAATTACCGTACATATCTCTCTAATATCTTAAGGGTTGGCATCGCGCTAGTGATTCTTCTGGTGTTGCTAGCGTCTAAGAGGCTGTGGTGACTGCTGCCATCAACCGACCGCATGCTTGCTTGCCACCTTGATAGTATAAAAATACTTGGTACCCTTGAGTATATTCGGGTCCTAGTTTGTTGAGTAAGTAAGCGTTCCCTTTAGCTAGTATTTCAACTGTATGATTCTGTAAATCAATAGTCTGGCCTTTTGATTGAAATGCCAAAACCATGCATTGAATAATTTGGTTCTAGGCTGTGTATACACAAGCGTTGTTAACCCACCACTGACGTTTGCGTTAACACAATTTGCAAATGTGTTCCGGCCCTATAGTGTGATACGTTATTGTAGACGACGTAGCTCGCATAAACCTTTTAAATGTTTTTTATGCATTTTTTTATACTTATTACAATAAAACAGGTCTACACTGCGCTCTGTGGAAATATATACGAGTAATATAACGTCACATTTGACAATAACGACTCGGCTGAAGAGGAAAAAACGCTCTACGGATCGCAGTACATTGCCTGAACTGCCACTGCCACGCACCCTAGACCACTTACACCTTATTATATATACTTACTTTATATTCGATGTTATTACTTAATCTATATTGAAGTTGATTTTAAAAACTTACTTACTGGTGATTCATTTATCTTTTCAGTAGTTTGAAATTGTGGAATGAATTGCTTGCCGAGGTTTTCCTGAATAATTACAGCATGGGGTTATTTAAAAAGGAAGTTAACAAATTTCTACGAGGTCGACAACGCGCTTGTGATCCTACTGGTGTTGCTAGCGTCCATAGGCTGCGGTGACTATTTACCATCAGACAGGCCGCATGCCTGCTTGCCACCTAGGTGGTATTTTTATACCACCTAGGTGGCCTAGGTGACCTAGGTGAAATATATTAAGAATATTTTCTTTTTGTTTTGGATAATGAAAGGAAAGATCCAATCTTTCCACTACAACTAAAAACCACTTTGTAGTTTTCATGTCGGCACGAAGAGGAAATAGCCCAAAATAAACCTCCTTCCCGAACTCTGCCTCTCTTCCTACCCCGCTGTGCATTTGGCGTAATGATTATGTAAGTACAAAGTTAAACGCCGCTGAATTCCCTCCGCCCGTCACAAATTAGGGGGGAGCCTGCTATTGGCATTCCTCATTAATTTGATAGATGGCAGCACGGAGTTCGTTGTTTTCCCGCCAAATTAAGTTTGTCTTTCGATAATGGCGTCGGTTCTTAGAGTACGGCTATTTTTGGATTGGATTGTATTTACATGTATTACAGTATTAAAGGGGCGGTAAAAAAAGAACTACTGTAAAATCATGGATTACCTGATGGATAAAGCCGTGTGGGCGGGAATAGTTTTTTTTTTTTTGGGAATGATAGACGCTGTTAGCCGCAGATGGCCATTGCAGCTTCACCGGACAATAGGAGGCGAGCGCTTGAAGCGCTCTAGCCTTTACGGCAGAAGTAGCGACGAGCACAAGGGCACCTCAGGGAGGCACGGCCTCGGCTTGGGCTGTCGCTTAAGAGAGGGCTGAGTTTACCACCGGTTCACAACGCGCCCCCACTGAGAAGAACCGGCAAGAAACTCAGTGGGGTGATGCACGTCGTTGAGGTCGCATACGTACGACCCTTCGGCCTCGCCGGCGAGACCGGTGTCTGATAGCTAGTGTAGCATACGGTTGTCGGGGAGGGGTCGGCGCATCCCGGTCCAATAGGACCGTCATGGGGTCAGGAGGGTCGAGCAGTACGTGCCGTGGTCTGCGGCGCGAGTCAGAAGGACTAGCGGCGTAATCGGCGGCGGCGCGGATTAAACTGTTCGCGTGACGGGACGCGGATTCAAAGTAGCGTTTCGACGCTTCTTTGAGGAACTTACGAAGGGGATCTAATTTGAAATCGGAATGCAGAAGCGGGAATCGCTATACTTATTCATATTACTTAATTAAAATTATTTAAAAAATAAAGTGCGATTTATCATCAACAGCCGAAATACGTCCACTGCTGAACAAAGGCCTCCCCCTTAGAATGGAGGGGCAGGCGTCTTGGGGATATCGCGGTATAGGTGGTAGGTAATCCGATAGAAAGACGCTGCTGTCCGTCCTGTTTTCGATTAGTCGCCTGTTACGGACACCGGAGAAGATGGGAGGAGCTATTCTTACCCAGACACCCCACAGGTCACGGGTGTATCTCTTTGACTACTGCAACAAGTCCACTGAGTTTCTTGCCAGATCTTCTCAGCTATGCTGTTCTGTAACGTAAACTATCGTAGCTGTGTTCGACGGAGAGCTACATCAGCAGCTGAACGACGCCTGCTGCTCAACAAAGGCCTCCCCCTTATTATGGTGGGGTTGCCATAATGCCCACGCTTGGCAGGCGGCTTGGGGATCGCAGTATAGGTGGTAGGTAATCCAATAGAAAGACGCTGCTTCCCGTCTTCTTGTTTGCGGCAGGATCTTATTCGTAAAATGAAATGGACCGGTTTTCGAAAACAGCGCACTATGGACGGAAAAACGAGGTTCCCTTTCATCGGATTTTTTAATATAAAATATGTTATTTGATAGTTTCAAGTATACAGTTTTGTCGAATACTTTAAAAAATTGAATAAATTAGTAGTTACCGGTTTTTTTTCGAGTCTATACCATAAAAGAATGACTTTATATATTTCAAATGTATGAAAATGGAATTAGTTTTCCTCATAACTTTTTACTGTCTTGGATTGTAAAGCTGAAACTTTTAGGTATTTTTGCCGAGCCTATAAAAAAGCCACTTGACCCCGAACTTCCCCGTTCAAAAGATATGATTCAATTAAAAATGCATATTTGGACGATGTTTTAACACGCGGTAATGTACCTCAAAAATAAGTTTTTTTTATTTTTTTTACACAGTATTCATCCCTGATAGACAACAAATTTATGTGACTATTGATCTTGACGAAAAACGTCCTTATTCAAAACGTATGAATGAATTAAAAATTTATTTATTTTGAATATTTGGTCATGGTATAAATGGTTGTTAAAGTCGCAACATTGTATTCAGTTACTAAGAATTCCTTAAGTACCTACCTATATATTTGTCAAATTAGACTGCGCCACTTAACAATAGTCACCGCGCAGGTGTGACCAAACATTTCGGTTTTGGTAATTAGGGTGATTAGATTCATAGTTTCTCAAATAATGGGAACATACTTAAACACACCACTGCACTGCGTGCACTTACCATTTTCTGCAAATTTTGTTGTTATACTAGATGACTGTACGTCATGAAAGATCAAACAATGATTCCGGTTAATTAATTAGAGTTGTGGTTTTGCTAATTAGGGTAATTAGATTCCTTGTTTGTCAAATAGTGGGAACATATGTAGGTACTTAAGTGCACTTAAGGTAAGACAATAATTTCCAGAAATGGATTAGAGTTCTATTCTAAACTAGCTGACCCACGCAGCCCCGCCTGCGCTATTTTTACGTTAACTAAACTTTTAATAACAGACATTCGCATCGAATACATAACCTCCTTTTTTATAGTCGGTTAAAACTGGGACCCACTTTTTACTTGCTCTCCGAAGCACGGACCCGTTTAGTTCAAATGGCCGTTAAACGGTCACCCATCTATTTAATGACCTTACCTAACGTTGCTTAACCCGATCGATTACAAAACCTTGATAACAACTCTCTATGAGTGTTCCCTTACTAATATTTATTATATTATAAAGAAAACTTGATAAAATCTGACCAAGCGTATAACCAAGTACCCATTTTGACTAGACTTTAATCCCCTCTCCCAAAAGAACCGTGCTAGATTACGGGATAAAAAGTATCCTATGTCCTACCTCGTAGTAAGATCTCAAATCATGCCAAGTTTCATTTGAATCCATTCAGTAGTTTCGGCGTGATACAGACAGACAGACAGACAAAAATAATAAAAAATACATTTTCGGCCTCAGTATCGGTTATAGAATGCCCTCCAAAAATAATTTTCAAAATATCTTCAATGTACAGAATTGGACCTGTTAAAGTTTTATTATAAGTACTAGCTGACCCACGCAGCTCCGCATGCGCTATTTTTACGTTACCTAAACTTTTAATAATAGACATTCGCATCGAATACATAACCTCTTTTTTATAGTCAGTTAAAAACTGGGACCCACTTTTTACTTGCTCTCCGAAGCACGGACCCGTTTTGTTCAAATGGCGTTAAACGGTCACCATCTATTTAATGACCTTACCTAACGTTGCTTAACCCGATCGATTACAAAACCTTGATAACAACTCTCTATGAGTGTTCCGTTACTAATATTTATTATGATTATGATGAAAAATTGATAAAATTGGACCAAGCGTATAACCAAGTACCCATTTTGACTTTAATCCCCTCTCCCAAAAAAACCGTGCTAGATTACGGGATAAAAAGTATCCTATGTCCTACCTCGGAGTATTAACTCAAATCATGCCAAGTTTCGTTTCAATCCATCCAGTAGTTTTGGCGTGATGCTCAGCCGAGATACAGACAGACAGACAGACAGACAGACAGACAGACAAAAATAAAAAAAATTACATTTTTGGATTTAGTATCGGTTATAGAATGCCCTCCAAACATAATTTTCAATATATCTTCAATGTACAGAAATGGACCTGTTACAGTTTTATTATAAGTATAGATAGAAGATAGATGAAAACAGTATAAATACTGAGAGCACTTTTACTTAATTTCACTTAGCATTATTGATTCGTACCCTAACGTTCTACTTCCGCTAATTTGTTGTTTGAGTTGCTCAGTATGGAGGGAATTACGACAAATCTCGATATATTTGTGTTCATAAAGCAAAATTCTTTTAATGTAGACATGTTGTTATTAAAAGTGTTAACTTCCGTGAACATTTCTCTATCTGAAGAGGAAAATACAAAGCTTAAATCATTTTGTGCTACATATACGAGTAACCTTAAGCGAAAATGGAATTCAGCTCATAATACAACAGATAATTTTTTTTTAAAGTTTGCGTAATGGTTAGACTCAGATGTTAAATGGCCAGACTTTCTCCAAGTAAACATTGATCAATTTAGAACTGAAGATCCAAAGTGTATTGAGATGACATATGAAGATCTCTCAACAAGTCTTTCTACACACACTCTGTTGATGTACAACAGCACCTAGTACATCAACAGAGTTCGCTGAGCCCCGTTCTGTGTCTGTGTCGACGTCAACCACTACAATTACTCCTCGGAAAGAATTTGCTGACCTAAGTCCACTTCAAAAAAGAAGGCGAACTGAAGATCTTCTAGCTAAAAATTATTTTGATACACTAGCTTATGCTCTTGTAATGAAAGCTGGTGAAAATGAAAATATAAGGGACTTTGCAGAATTAGTGAAGCATTTAATTAAACATCCAGAGGATGCATCGATGCTTCGAGCCTGTCTGAATTCAACGAAGCGAATTTGGCCTACTGATAAGGCACTGGGTATGTCAACATCACTAAAGTTGTCAAAATTACAATATATTACATTGAGGCAGACGACAAAAGATATGATATTGATGTGATATTTTTCCATCATATGATGTTTTACAGAATGAGAAGAAAAAGTGCTACGTAGAAAAAGAAGACATGGTGATAACCGATACTGAAACCAAAATTAAACTACAGTCAATTTTAGACATTACGGTTAAGAGACTGTTCAAAACTCTGGCAACTGAAGTTACTGGCTGTAATTTGACTTTAGTCAGTAAATGGGGATTTGACGGTGAATCTGGACACAGCAACTACAAACAAAAATGGAAAGTGATGATTCCAGCATCTTCATGTGTTCATTTGTTCCATTGAAAATGGTGAAAGATGATACTGATGAAGTGATATGGGAAACCCCAAACCGTCTTCAACATTTTACTGTCGGCCAATTTATTTCAAATTCGCAAAAGAAAATGATTTGAATATTAAAAAAGAAAAGGCGTTAATTGAAACAGAAATTGATGCTCTACGGCCAATTGTTATTGAAGGTGAAAATGTAAGACACAAGCTACATATTATGACCATGATCGATGGCAAGATAACACATCTATCAGATACCTCCACAGCGACATGCGATATCTGCAAAGCAACACTGAAAGAGATGAGTAATACCGACATAGTAACACAGAGAAGCCATTCTGTCGACATGTTTAAGTTTGGTCTGTCTTCCCTTCATGCACGTATTAGATGCATGGAATGCATCTTGCACATTGCTTACCGACTTGACTTCAAGAAATGGCAAGCTAAAGGAGATGATTTAAAATTACAATTGGCCAACAAAAACATATATATTCAAGAACGATTTCGGGATGAAATGGGACTGCTTGTGGATGTAGTTAAACAAGGTGCAGGAACTACCAATGATGGAAATACTGCCAGAAGATTTTTTGCTAATCCCGAAGTTACTTCGCAGATTACGGGTGTTGGTAAAGAACTCATTAGAAGATTTGGAGTGATTCTTCAGGTTATCTCATGTGGAGAGTTTTTAGACGTGGAAAAGTTCCGGCAATATTGTGCTACAACAACTCATACATATGTTAGGCTCTATGCATGGTATTATATGCCCTCGAGTGTGCATAAATTACTCATGCATGGTGCCGACATAACTGAATATAATAATTTTATTCCAATCGGTAAACTTTCTGAAGAGGCATCGGATAAAGCTCGAAATAAAGATTTTAAAAAATTCAGAACCTTCCACTCGCGGAAAACTAGCAGAATTGCAACAAATGAGGATATTACCGTAATTTACTGATATCTTCAGACCCATATCTCTCTAGTTTCAGACCTAAGGTAAGGCAACTTTGTACTAAACCTCTATCAGATGAAGCCAAAATGTTATTGTTATTACCTTCTAGTTCAGATATAGAATATATAGACTTTGTAGACATAGGCACCTGTCTGACTGTGACATTGACTAATTTAATACTCACTCAGATTTCATACTCGTTACAACTCAACTCAAATATTGATTTCATACTTAAAATCACTAATACTATTGTTATGTTTTTGCTAATTACTAAATGTGTACTGCATGATATAACCAAGATGTAAAACCTAAATATTTTTACGGCTGAAGTGCCAGTTCACTATATTCGGCATTTCAGCCGTACACATATTTACGTGAAACCCATAGATCTTAAGAACTTGTGTTAGCTACCTACCTATATTCTTGCAAATAAATATAAAATATCATTCATTCATATCGCATTATTTGTTGTGTAAATTCAATGATTAATTTATTCATACGATATGAATATGTACGCTTTTCGTCAAGATTGATAGTCATATAGGTTTGTTGTCTATCAGGGATCAATAAAGGGTAAAAAAAAATAAAACAAAACTTATGTTTGAAGTACATTACCGCGTATTAAAACATCGTTCAAATATGCATTTTTAATTGATTCATATCTTTTGAACGGGGAAGTTCGGGGTCAAGGTCAAAGGTCAAGTGGCTTTTTTATAGGCTCGGCAACAATACCTAAAAGTTTCAGCTTTACAATCCAAGACAGAAAAAAGTTATGAGGAAAACTAATTCCATTTTCATACATTTGAAATATATAAAGTCATTCTTTGATGGTATAGACTCGATAAAAAAACCGGTAAATACTCATTTATTCAATGTTTTAATATTTTATTTTATTTTATGTCTATAGTTTCAAGTATACAGTTTTGTCAAGTACACAAAACTGTATACTTGAAACTATAGAAATAAAATATTTCATTTAAAAAAAATCCTATGAAAGGGAACCTCGTTTTTCCGTCTACTGTGCAGCGGCGCGGGTGGTGTCCGCCCGCGCCGTCTAGTTGTTCCTTGCTAGGAACAACATCGCTCGAAGAACCGATAACCGTTGGGGAACAAAGGTTCTCGAGTAGCGACCACGAACCGGAAGACGCAGCGTTGGCAGGCCTCCCACTAGGTGGACAGACGACATTGTGCGCGTCGCAGGTAACCGGTGGATGCAAATAGCTAATTGTCGTTCATTGTGGCGTTCTAAGAGGGAGGCCTATGTTCAGCAGTGGACGTCTTCCGGCTGATGATGATGATGATGAGGAACAACTACACAAAGTTGTTGCCCACCGCGGGATTCGAACGCGCGACCTTCGGTTTGCAATGCAAGCGGTTTCCCTCTGCGCCACGGAGGCTACAAGCAATGCTGCATGTCAAGTATGGAGCTTGAATACAACATATATTGTAATACAAGTTGTAGTGGGCTGTGTTGCCAGTTTTATTACATTCCCCGGCTGATGCATGTACCCGGGACGTCAATCAAGTGGCGAAATGAAACTGTTTACCCCCCACAATGTGGGAACGGGTTACAGCTTGACCTGACTGGCAGTACCTACCGCATACGCTCGTAAAATAGGAATTTACGATAGAGGTTTTGAACTAGAAAAAATCCATTTAAAAAAAAGATAAAAACCGGTTTCAAAGTAAATTATCTAAATAGCATAAAATAACGAAAATGTATTGTAAAGTCGGTGCTAGCACATCATGTTAACTAAGACTAGCACGAGCTGACACCGACTTCAATATATTTTCGTTATTTTATGCTTTTTAGATAATTTACTTTGAAGTCGGTTTTTTTTTTTTAAATAGTTTATTTTACACTTAGTAGTGACTTTTATTTTAGCAAAATAGGTATCAGCACTATCACGCAACTCGAACGTCTACGTTATAGTAACTTACTGAAAACATAAAAAGTTTATATCTCTTAAACTACTGGACCGATTTTGATGAAACTTATACTTTACCCTAATTTGAAAAATACTCTAACTATTGCAAAAAGAATATTCGAAATCGGACCTGTAGTTTCTGAGAAATCCGCGGACAAACCTACATACATACACTCATAAAATTTTGTAAATTTGTTTAGAAGCCCACTTATACTAACATATTATTATATTAATATTACGTATTTTTATTAATTTATTTATTTATTTTATTTATTTGAGCACAAAACAGAATACAATCAAACTAACTAATTATGTTCTTAAAGTAATGGTTCTTAAAGCTAGATTGTCTTCCTTGACATGTGCCCTAACATATACAGTGCGAGAATTTTTAAAATTAACTATTATTTGAAACTGTACTTGTTACAATGTAAGAAATAAAAAGAAGAAACAAAATGATACTTACTCTGAAAAATTAACAAAAGAAAATAAAACAAAAGAAAATAAAACAAGGCTGCTTCCCAAAAAATAAAATGAAAACAAAACCAAAAAAAACAAAACCAAAAACTATAACGGGAACTAATTAACTAATTGGAACTAAATATAATTTTACGTATGCTATTCGAAAATACCTTACTTCTACTATCCATTATGTCGATACTTTTATGTTTTATAGCCAAATCATTGTATAAGCGGCACATTCGGATGACTGGGTTATAATAGGATGTGTTATTTTTATACACTTGTAATGCAAAGATGTTTGGATTGCGTACCCTATATCTGATATTAAAGTTTATTAAAAACAGCAATTCGGGACAATTAACTTTTGAATGTATAATCTTATGTAGACATACAAGGTCTGCATATTTACGTCTATAGTCTAGCCTCTGAACTCTAAATTTTAAAAGTCTCTCTCTGTAAGAAGATATAGCACGACCCAAACCGAAACGATAACATAAAACTTTAAGGCATTTATTTTGAATTCCTTCAATGCGTTCACTATGGACAGAGTAAAACGGAGACCAAATCACAGCTCCATATTCCAACACAGACCTTACTAAGCTGTAATAGAGTAATAGCAGGCTACGTGAATTTTTAAAGGGCTTGGTTGTTCTAATGATGAATCCAAGCAATTGGTTAGCCTTATTGCTTATATATTGATAATGATCACGGAAAGATAATTGAGAATCGAATATAATTCCAAGATCCTTGACACTATTAACACGCACGAGAACGTTGTTCCCGATGTTATATGAGAACATGAGTCTTTTATTATTATTGGTGAAGGATATTGTAAAGCATTTTACAACGTTCAAAGACATAAGGTTATTAGAACACCATGCAGAAACTCGATTTAAATTTTCCTGAAGACGTGCTGCATCGTTGGCATGTTCAATTGTGGTAAATATTTTTAGGTCATCCGCATAAAGTAAACACGGGCAAGTCAGTTTGTCAATAAGGTCATTAATGAAGATAATGAAAAACAAAGGACCTAAATGCGATCCCTGAGGGACACCTGATGTTATACATACTTCAGATGACAAGTAGCCCTTCAAAGCCACTAACTGACTTCTTCGCGAGAGATATGAGTGTATCCATCTTAGCAAGTTCCCACAAATGCCAAAGGTAGAGAGCTTTTTACATAGAAGTTTGTGGTTGACTTTGTCGAAAGCCTTATGAAAGTCCGTGTAAATTGCGTCCACTTGCTGACGCTTAGCAAAAGCTGAACAAAGGTAGTTTTTGTATACTAAAAGATTACTAACAGTAGATCTTTGAGTCACAAATCCATGCTGTTTAGTCGATATAAAGGGAGATACATGTTCATATAGGACATCATAGACTAGGGCCTCAAATATTTTAGCTATCGACGAAAGAATGCTAATAGGGCGATAGTTTGTGCATTGTGCCTTGTCCCCAGATTTATAAATGGGTATTATAAATGCCTTTTTCCACTGAGAGGGAAAATCACCTGTAACCAAGGATCGATTAAATAAAATAGACAACGGTAATGAAAGTTCTTTTGCACATGATTTGAGGAATGAAGGTGGAATTCCATCGGGTCCAGCCCCTTTATTACCATCAAGATTGTTAAGCTTCGATAATATATTCTCTTCACTCAAACAAATATTAAACAAATTATAATTACAGCCAATATCATCTAACATAACATCACCGCATGTCGAGTTATCAAACACAGAACCAAAGAATTTTGAGAATAGTTCACATACTTCTTTTGCCTCGGAAGTTATAGTGTTATCTAACTGCATTGTCTGTGGAATTGAACAACCCTTACGTTTGGATTTAACAAACGACCAAAAAGATTTTATGTTAGTAGACAAATTATCTTCAATAGAGGAAATAAATGCGTCAAAACAGGTTTTTAAGAGTACTTTACAACGGGCTCGAAGTAAGGAAAATGTGTCATAGTCTCTAGGGTTATTATACCTTATGAATCTACTGTGGAATTTCTGTTTTTCACGTAAACAGTTTTTGAGTGGGGAACTGTACCAGACTGGGTATATTTGAGAGCCCGCCTTAGTTAAGGGCGTATGTTTCTTTATTATATCCATGACAGTAGCGTAAAATTTATCAACAGCTAAGTCAATATCAGAAGCAGATAGTAAGGTATGCCAGTCTACACTACTTAACTCCGATTTGATAGATAAATAATCGCATTTATGAAAATTGAGTCTGCGATTGGTATTTGATTTAAGTGGTTTGGGACAGGTCATGTAATTTACCTCAATTGATAGAGGTGGATGATGATGATCGGGTTTACTTAATGAGTCGGCAAGGATTACACGCAATGTTGGTAATGTTGACAAAACTAAATCCAAAAGGCGGTTATTAATATTACATACATACGCGTCGAATAGAGAACCTTCTTTTTGAAGCCGGTTAAAAAGATCAGTGGGTTTAGCAACGTAAGGCAATGTCAGACCATAGATCTTTCGGAGTCGCTGGACATTTGGAGTGTGAGCCATCGAGTATGGCGGCGACTCAGAGGAGGACGGCGGCGGAGTTACGAGCCCAGTCCCCGTGAGAGAGAATCCTACTAGATTCCCGGAGGACTATAATACGCCCCACGGGATTAAAGGCAAGGCACTGAGGGGTCATCATCATCAGCAGCCTATAGCCGTCCACAGCTGAAAAAAGGCCTCCCTCTTAGAAGGGAGGGGTTACCATAACCCCCACGCTTGGCAGGCGGCTTGGGGAGCGCAGTATAGTTGGTAGTTAATCCAATAGAAAAACGCTGCTGCCCATCTTCTTGTTTTCCCTTAGTCGCCTCTTACGGATACCCAACGGGAAAATGAAGGAAGAGATGGGTGGGTTCTTCCCCGGACACCCCACGGGTAAAAGGGGGTACGTGGTTGCTCAAAGGCAAGGCACTTGGTGCAGATTCCATTGGAAAACCCGGGTCACCTCCGTTTATGTGCTGATTCGACCGCCGCAGAGGTTTTATCCCATATACCCCGATTGACCCCTTTACATTCAGGGACCTTTTGGGTTTCCACAGCGAGAACAAAAATGTCAGGGCACGGGTAGATGAGCTTGGTTGGATTTAGCAATATACACATAGAATTCCATCTTAGACATGATGGGCTGTCTATTTCCATAGACGGGTATTCTGAATCGTATTTCTCATAACTAGCTCGGAACATCCAATCTCGAACCTCGCAAAGTGTATCTAGAAAATGAACCTAGTAAACACGGCCCGGGAACACCTACTCTATTAACTAGTGATGTGCCACGTCATGCAAAAATATCGAGTAGGCGGAGTTACTATGTCTTATGGGTAGGTTGCTATAGTATTAGTAGGCTACTACAAACTAATAAAAAAATGAGTAGTTTTTGCTGTTACTTTTACAAACAGTAAGTCCAAATTACCTCAGTGCTAATAATCTAAAGCTAAAACCTATATAAAACAAAGTCGGGTTAGATACACCATTTATAACTTAAGAACGGCTGGACCGACTTTTATGATCTCTAATTTGTTGGATTTGTCTTCGCCCCGCATATCGAACAACTATTAAAATATCGAAAAAAATCATGAAAAAAAAGAAAAAATCATAACATTTAAGTCAGCTTATATATCTGGTGAAATGATGGTAATACTCTCCATATCGGTATACGTTCTTTCCTTGTAGGCGTATCGTGGGTAATGTTGGTTGCAATGAAAGCAAGTCTTCCGATCAACCAAATATAATTTCTCATCAAGAACCTCTCTTCAATTCCCGCCATTTTCTTCAATTGTTTTTTTATCTGTTTTCTTTTTTTCACGGCTATCAGCCAGTGTCACGCGGCCTAGGCTCCACGCAAGCGCCATCTACATAGCGCTTGCGTTCCGATTCTATTCTATTCTATTGTTGGTGGCTATAAAATCGGGCCCGGTAACCATCGGAACGCACTTCGACCCAGTTGGATCCATTGTGCATGCCCTAGCCCTTACTCTGTCGCTGACGTGTCGAAGAGTTCCCTTAGGTACGCAACGATTGCGCCAGCTTGGAGCTGTACATAGTCATCTGGTGTGGGGTAGGCCACTCCCAGATGACTCAACCTACGTCTCGCAAGAGCGTCGCAGCCGCACAATATGTGTTGCTTACGGGACATTTTGGTACCAATGAACACCTCCACAGAATGAGGCTAAGTACTGTCGATACTTGCAGATTCTGCGAAGGTGAAATCTTTTTCACGTAAGTGCACCTATTAGGTGCCTTATTTGTGATCTGCTTAGGTTTAATAATTTAACCACACAGTCCACCCTTGTGCTAGAGAACGCTTTGGAGTGGTTTAGGCCTGACGCTGCCCTCCATTCCTTCATGTGATCGTTCCTAGCATGTGCATATAATGCTTGGAGATATGTTCCATACGGAATCCCTACAAATGGTTTGGGGCCAACCAAATGTGCGTTCCGATTACTTGTCTATTGTTTGCTCGATGGCCACATTTTATATATTTAGGGGACGGAGCTAAGCGGGTCAGATAATCTATATATATAAAAGAAAGTCGTGTTAGTTACTTCACTTATAACTCAAGAACGGCTGAACCGATTTAGCTGAAAATTGGCAGGGAGGTAGTTTAGAGCCAGGAGAAGGACATAGAATACTTTTTATCGCGGTAGGTTAAGGTTAAGCAACGTTAGGTAAGGTCATTAAATAGATGGGTGAACCGATTTGTATGATTTTTTTTTGTGCATATCGGGTAGGTCTGAGAATAGGTCATAAAGTATATTTCATACCACTAGGTTAAGCAACATAAGGCCAGGTCATTAAATTGATGGGTGAACTGATTTGTATGAAATTTTGTGTGCATTTCGGGTAGGTCTGAGAATAGGTCGTAAAGTATATTTCATGCCGCTAGGTTAAGGTTAAACAACATAAGGCAAGGTCTTTAAATAGATGGTATGAACCGATATGTATGAAATTTTGCGGGTAGGTCTGACTGTCTGAGAATAGGTTATAAAGTATATTTTATGCCGCTGATACCATGATTGACGAGGATATATAGAACGAGAGGAGGGTGCAAGAGAGGGAGAGGGGAGGGGAGGGGGATGGAGTGAGTGATCGGAGGAGTTAGGTGAAGCAAGGGGGGGAGTGAGAGGGAGCAAGTTGGGAGAAGAGAGAGGAGGGAGAGGGTTCAGAGAGGATAACGGGGAGAGGAAGAGGGGAAGTGTGACGGGGACCGAAGCGGGATGGGAGAGAAAGAGCATAGAATTAGATTTTTCTTATAAGAGAGACAGATGGACAGAGATAAATCAAGGGAGTAGGGATAAAAGGGGAGCAAAATGTAATTAAAGCGCGGGCGGAGCTGCGCGGGTAAGCTAGTATTTAATAAGTGTGTGTTGTGGCAGTGATAATCAGAGACTTGGCTACTGACTATTGGTTTCATAAAAAGCCTTAAAGTACCGTACAAACTTACTATGGAAAGAGCTATGCTTGGAGTCTCTACGTAATAAAATCCGAAACAAAGCTAATTAGTTAGTTGTAGTGGCAATTAAATAAAAATAAATTAAATGAAATTATTTATTTCAGATAAACGTAAAAGTTTAGCCTTTGGAATGGTCGGTATTTTTTATGTTAGCACCGAATCACTTATCATCTTAACTGAGAAGATCCGACAAGAAACTCAATCGGCTTGTCATTTTCTCCTTTTATTTTATTCAGTCCGTTTTTCTTGTTAGAATCATACTATCAGCGACAGTGTATTTTACAAGGAACGAGGGAAAAAATACGAAGGAAATAAATAAAATAAACCAAAAGGTCAAAGGGATAATTGTCACAAGCGCGTCGCACGTTGCAATGGACGGACGCGTCATAAATTGTAGGCCTATGTTCAACAGTAGACACTTTATTGCTGATATTACGACGATAATAATGATAATATATACTTTTTTTTTTTTGACGCGGGGGAAACTTCCAAAGATCCCCGGGAGCTGTGGGGCTCGACCGGGGTATGTGGGATTTTTACCCACTAAAACCCCCGCGGCTGTCGCATCGGCACATGAGAGGGGAGACCCCAGGGCTCTCCGGTGGGATCTGCACCAGGGGCCCCTCAGTGCCTTGCCTTTGAGCCCGCCGCCGGGGGGCGCATTGTAGCCCCCCGGGAACCTGTCACGGTGCTCACGGGGACGGGGGTCGCAACCCCGCCGCCGTCCTCCTCGGAGTCGCCGCCGTACTCAATGGACGCTCAAAGGGCCCACACCCCGAGCGGATAATATATACCTAGTTTAACGTTCCAGTACACAAAATTTTCATTAGGTACATATTACGCTCTGGTATAGTTTATATATTTTTTCTTTTTAAATGATTTCTTCGTATTCAGATTCGAAAAATAGAAAGTGTTTATTGACACGGAATATTTAGGAGTCAATTATGCGAAATATTACAAAGTATTTGGTATCGTATTTGTCGCATCACTAAACTCGATACATATTTAAATTTATTCACTTGGGTGGAATTTGATGTGTTACAAGCGAAGCAGCTCGGTCGGTGCTTTCTTAACGGAAATTAAGATTTTGTGTATTTTTGTTGGAAATTGCAAAGAAAACTTGTATCGATACATACGAGCCCTTTGTCTTGTGCTTAGACACCATTCGTGATTTCGATTCCCACCAAGAGTCTGGGTATTTTATCTATTTAAATATGTATTTACAAAAAAAGTATTAGTATCAGTTGTCTGGTTACTACAGTAGTTTGAGCCCTAGTAGTCCAACGAGTACGGCGGCGACTCCGAGGATTCGCCCTAGGACGGAGGCGATCTCCGTCTCCGTCCTCCAAATTCCCTTAAGGCTATAATGCGAAGCCTGTCAGGGTGCTCACGGGGACGGGCGCCACAACCCCGCCACCGTCCTCCTCGGAGTCACCACTGTACTCGATGGCTCGCATGCAATAGAGGTACGAAAAATCTGAAGATAATCAGATTTGCGTTGGTAAAATTCACACCCATGACCCAATATTTACTAACCCACATATTTTTTCTGTATTTCCAATGTGATCTCTACAATATCAACACTCTATAGACTCTATACTATACGCAGGTGCAATAAAAAACGGAGCCGAAATACAATATTTTATAGGTATCCTCACGGCTTCTTACAATTCATACATATATTAGAATGCGTGGCGATTGAGCACGAACGAGGAATTTCAATCAAACGTTCGCTCGCGATGAAAATGTATGATTTTACCTCATTTCAATGATGCGCGAGTGATGGGCGGAAAGCGATTAGATTCTAGAGTATTCTATTATATTCTTTGTGGCTATTATTGTGCTCTACTGCTAACGCCACGATTGCGTATGCTTGGAGCATTACATAATCATCTGGTGAAGGGTAGGCTACTCCCAGATGAACGTCATCGCAGCCACACAATATGTGCATTGACTCTTTTTCACCTTAACAGAATCTGAAAGTATCTATAGTATGTACTTTGCCTCATTCTGTGTAGGTGCTCATTGTTTGATTCCTGAGTAATCATGGTGAAACGCCTTTAGACTGTTGCGTTGCAGTGTCGCTTATTCTCTCTAGCGAATGTGGAGATTATGGCTAATTTTACGAATCGCGGTTTGAATTAATGAATTTTATTTGTAAGAAATTTGTACATGATAAGTGTTACAATATTTAAAATGATCTCGCACATTTGGTATTCACCATATTTGGTGTAAAAATATTGATAATATTTTCCTCTAATACAAACAATTTTGATCAATCAACATTATCAAAGAATTTTTGATTTTAGTATCATCGGGACTTTACAGCATTCATGGTCTCGGGTGGACTTAAGTGGTAGCTGTCCATACGTCATAGTTGTCTTAGGATAACCTCAGATCTACTATTATTGTTAGTCTGATCTAGATTGGATCAGCATTGACGGATCATACTGCACTCATTTTTTAATAAGTTAAAATTTCATAAATCTTTCACTTGTACCACAGACTACCAATTATTAAAGAATTTAAATGAGTCCATTCGCCGAAATGTAATTTGCTATATCTCCGAAAATTCTTGATGTAAGTAAAAGACTTATATAGAAGACGTGGTTTGGTTGACAATTCTGGCTTTTTAACAGTCTTCAATAAACTATTTTTTAAAAAATAAAAACCGACTTCAAAGTAAATTATCTAAAAAGCATAAAATAACGAAAATATTATTGAAGTTGGTGTTAGCGTACCTGCTGTGTATATTCTGCACCAACTTCAATAATATTTTCGTTATTTTATGCTTTTTAGATAATTTACTTTGAAGTCGGTTTTTATTTTTTAAAAAATAGTTTATTTAACACTTTTTAGTGACTTATTTTACCAAGATAGGTATCAGCACTATCACGCAACTCGAACGTCTACATTACAGTAACTTACTGAAAACATAAAAAGTTTATATCTCTTAAACTACTGGACCGATTTTGATGAAATTTGTACTTTACCCTAAGTTGAAAGATACTCTAACTATTGCAAAAAGAATTTTCAAAATCGGACTTGTAGTTTCTGAGAAATCCGTGGACAAACCTACATACACGGGTATTTTATACTACATGTGCAAAATTCCCGTGACCAGACCCCCCCCCCCCCCATGTGATGATAATGATGATCGTTGTGTGATGATGTGCTTTTCATGTGTATTTTTCATGTACATGAAAAATAAACGATATATTTATTTCAATTTGTAAATAAAATTCGTTTATTAATCGGTTGGTAAAAGTAAACAAGAAGACTAAATTTTGAGGTTGAAAAAACGACGGATGCATCGTCAACGATTGAGTCGACAGTTAAAAACATTCTGTTTACGATATAAACTAGTCGAAACTTTAGACTGTTTTATAAACTAGTTTTTCGTTGACGATATACGGTCTCATTTTGTCGAATGAAAATGCGTCGACGATAGACTTGTGTAGTACATGAGAACTCAAACTCAAAACTCAAACTCAAAAATAGTTTATTTCACATAGGCTTAAAGCACTTTTGAAAGGTCATGTTTTTTTAAAAAAAAAAAAAGATACCACTGGATCGCAACGTGGTTTCAACTGAGAAGATCCGGCAAGAAACTCAGCGGGCTTGTCATTTTTTTACTTTTTTTCTTAAATAGTGTATCATGTTACAATTAGATCAGAGCGACAGTGTGTCCTGCCGTTCAAAAGATGAAATAAGACAGAAAAAAATAATAAAATACGACGAAAGTACAACAAACTAAAAAACCCAAAGGGATAGTAGTCGGACCAGTCCCCCCAAGCAGCACCCGCGCACGAGTTGACTCGAGCAGCAGCCATCACTCCCCTCAACCATATTGGTGGGAAGGGGGTGACCCGCCACACGAAGCCGCCACAAGCAAAGACTTTTCAATGGCGAGCATGACCGATCTAAGATCTCAGTGGCACACGTCTAACATTTAACTTCTGCTGTTAAGCAGTGCCTCGTCAGGCAAGACATAAAGCACTTTAACATATTAGAGAGAACTATTCCTTTTCATTTTTAGTACAACACTCTTTTAGTACTTCGTCTTTCGGTATGTATTCGTAGTCTCTGGATCTGTAATAACTGGTCAGCTATTCCTTTTCGTTTTTAGTACATCATTCATTTGGATTCATTTAGTACTTCGTCTTCCGCTCGAGATTTATTCGTAGTCTCTGGTTCTGCATGAACTGGTCCGATCAGTTACTCGTTGACACACTCAGAACGGGACTGAATGAGCGGGAATTATATGTACTAAAAGTACTAAAATAATAAATTATTACATTTGAAAGCATCTACGTATTATATTGATTATTATACTACGTATTGTTAAATTTACATGTAACTTTTGGTATACAATAAAGTGTATTTATTATTATTATACTAGCACGTAGCGCTCCATTCAATGTCCGAGCAAAAACAAGCCTAGAAGATATGCATACCTATTTGAATGTTAATGAACATGAGGATTTGGTTATTATTGAACATTAATTATGTAACGTTTGTGATTTTAATAGTTTTTGAAATATTATTGTTGTATGACGCAGTATGTAAACAAATAAAGCTAAAAAAAAACCAAGATCATCAAATGGCTGAAATGCTTGGCGTCTTCAATTCGAACAATGATGATAATATAGATGATGATGGTGATGATTATGATGATAGTTGTGTGATGAACGTGATGAAGATGTGAATGATAATGATGATGAATGATGATGAAGATGTGAATGATGATGATGGTGTGAAAGATGTGAATGATGATGAATGGTGATTATGTGTATAACACATAATCTCCATTCATCATGGTGATGAAGATGATAAATGGTGATGAGGATGTGAATGATGATGATGATGATGATTAATAGTGAAACTGTGTGATGATGGTGATAAACATGTGAATAGTGTTCATGATGATGAATGGTGATGATGGTGATTGATGATGTCTGCGCTGGCAACACATTAGCGCGACGTGGTTTGAACGCAGCACATCACTAGTACGTTCGGACATCACTACATTACCTTGTCTGTGGCGGGCGCACGCGCAAGCGTCCATTTTATTACATTCATTTTTGTCGCAAACAAGAAGAGCCACTTTAAGTTCTTTTCATGTATAATGTATATTTAAAGTACAATAATAAACGATTGAAGATCAACCCAAGTAATGACGGAGTTTAATTGAACCAAGAACCCGAACGAGCTTGTGACATCGGCACTCGGCCACCCCCTTCGCAAGGAAGGAACCGCCGCAACAGATGATGATGATGAACGGTGATGAGTATGTGAATGGTGATGAAGATGTGAATAATGATGATGATGAATGATGATGATGTGTGATAATGCTGATGAAGATGTGAAAAATGATGATTATGGTGATGATGGTGTGCAGAAGTACACATGAAAAAATACACGTTAATATACTTAATTCAATTTGTAATTAAAATTCATTGATCCGTTCGATGTACTAAGTATGAGGAAGTATGGGTACACGACTATCAGATGCAAGTTGAAAACAGAACGATGAGAGGGGGAACCCCAGGGCTCTCTGGTGGGATCTGCACCAGGGGCACTCAGTGCCTAGCCCGGCGCCGGGGGGCGCATTGTAGCCCCCCGGAAACCAGTCACGGTGCTCACGGGGACGGGGGTCGCAACCCCGCCGCCGTCCTCAATGGATGTTCAAACGGCCCACACCCCGAACGTCCACCGACTCCGAAGGAGTTAACGTACGTACCTATCCTATCATTAGTTAATAGTAGTTCTACTTCAGTTGGGCGGTGTATTGTGTACACATGGGTCTTGTTGTGGTCCAAAAAGAACTTTCGAGATTCCATACATTTGTGATCATTGCATACATTCGATAATACCTAATTATACCTAATTATACTGTATGTTGTAGATTAAAATAAAATTACAAGACAGAAGTTAGTAAACAGGTGCAATCGTACTGAAACATTTGTAAACTACCTAGTAAGTACCGTAGTACCGTACCATTCTATTCGGTCCTTAGACCGAATAGAACGAATGGTACGGTAGTGTAAACTCGTTCACTTCCGAAACTATACTAGTACGGAACGATCTTTCAAATCAACGAGCAGGCGCACAAGACTGCTGACTAACTGGCACTGAGAAGTATTGGCTAGGTTTATTGAAGAAATATCGTCGTCCATCATCGGATCCTGTTCACAATATTTCTACCACCTACTCGTCATGTCCTGTCCAGAGAGTATAATTTAGTATGTCTACGTTTATTAGTTCAGTGATTGTCATTAAACCCTGGCAAAGATTACCACGTATTCTTTAGTAGCACTGGATAAACACGTGTACATTGCGTGACTTTCGGACGAATGGATGTACTAGAAAATGTATGTTACTATCTAAATAACTAATGTATCCCTACATCTATTTGGAAAAGAGCTGATCTTTAAACAGCTGGACTGATTTTCATGATACATAGCTATGAACTCTATCCCTTTAACTAGCTTTCACATAAAAAAACGCGCATTGAAACCCGTCCACTCGTTGGAGCGTTATGATGCCACAGACAGACTACGTCGAACTTGTAAGACCCCTCCTTTTTGATCGAAGGTTAAAAATATCGATACAATATAATTAAAATAAAAAATAAACCGCGATATAATCCGTAAAAATATTAAACTATTTTTCATTTAAATATCGATACGATGTTATATCGATATCTTATCTTTGCTTTTGCTACATCTCGTATTGGTTAGAGCTGCCGTTGCCAACGAAGCTTCCCAACCGAGACCGTTAGAGCTATGAAGGTCAAACGAAATCCAAGGGTGTTACACACTGGCTACACGGTTATAAACCACAGGCACTAACTTGATAAAGTGGCTATGATTCCAGGAAAAATATCGATATGTCGATATTTTATGTTTAGTAGTCTTGTGTACTACAAGAACGGTGAACGGTTAGGAACCGTTGCGCAGTGCTCACCGAATAGATTCGATTCCCTAATCATAATCTTACATCGGACACTTGTTCTTTTAGTTCAGCTTGAACGATGAACAAGCAACCGTACGAAGTACTACGTACGAAAGAGTCCGGTCCTCATCTTGCGGATGTTGTGTGTTGCCAGGGCCAAAGTTCGGTGGGGGTGGTAGCGGGGCATCTGCCGGAGATTCTTAGCACCCCCTGTTCGACCGTTACCTCGCCTGCTATCAAGGCGAACAATAGAGGAGCCGCCGGGGACTGGGGCCCATTTGTAAGTCGTGTCTGTCATTGTGTGTTTAGGGGGGAGTTGCCATAATCCCCACGCAGGGGCAGGCGTCTTGGGGATCGCAGTATATATGAAGAGATGAATCTCAAACAAAAGACGCTGCTGCCCGTCTTCTTGATTTCCCTTAGTCGCCTCTTACGATACACCCAACGGGAAGAGATGGGGGGATGCAATTCTAACCCGGCACCCCACGGGTATTTTAAACTACATATGCAAAATTCTTGTGACCAGCCCCAAACCATGTGATGATAATGATGATCGTTGTGTGATGATGATCTTCATCACCAAGATATGAACGAAGTTGATGATGTGTGATGATGATTTATCTTTTCATGTGTACTTATGTATACATGAAAAATACACGATGTATTTATTTCAATTTGTAAATAAAATTCGTTTATTATTCGGTTGGTAAAAGTAAACAAAAAGACTAAACTAGTTTTGAGGTTGAAAAAACGACGGACAACGACAAACAACGATTGACAACGACGTCGACAGCTAAAAACATTCTGTTTACGATATAAACTAGTCGAAACTTTAGACTTTTTTATAAACTAGTTTATCGTGGACGATATTACTAGTTTATCGTCGACGATAGACTTGTGTAGTACATGAGAGAACTATTCCTTTTCATTTTTAGTACAACACTCTTTTAGTACTTCGTCTTTCGGTATGTATTCGTAGTCCCTGGCTCTATGAACGAATAGGAATAGCTGACCAGTTATTACAGATAATAACTGGTAAGCTATTCCTATTCGTTTTTAGTACATCATTCATTTGGATTAATTTAGTACTTCGTCTTCCGCTCGAGATTTATTCGTAGTCTCTGGTTCTGCACGAACTGGTCCGATCAGTTACTCGTTGACACACTCAGAACGGGACTGAATGAGCGGGAATTATATGTACTAAAAGTACTAAAATAATACATTTTTACATTTGAAAGATTATACTAGTACGTAGCGCTCCGTTCAATGCCCGAGCAAAATAATAAATAAATAATAAATAAATCTTTATTCATTAACCAGAATGATTACAAACTTCATAACAAGGTTGGAATCGCCTTTTAAGTGTAACACCTGTGCCAGACGATTCCGCTCTCCCATAGCCATATGTATTTATACATTTCAATAAACCTAGCAGTAAATTGTGTGTTATTGTAAATATTAACATTAACAGACAACAAATAAAGAAAAGGTAAGTTTTTTTTTTGTATTCTGTATCTGAATGTATGTTTGCCTATGTGTGTGTGTGTTTGTGTGTAGGTGTGTGTGTGTGTGTGTGTGTGTGTGACTGTGTGTGTAGTTGTGTGAGAGAGAGAGTGTTGATATTTAACTATGTATAAGTATAAATATAATCCAAAAACGTCTCATACGAATGATTCAAATTCATGATTTTTAATTTTTATTATAGGTACTTACTACAATATAAATTACGAAGATGATTGTAATAATGTTTCTGTATCTTCATATGTTAAAGATTTTAACCAATTAGTTATCCTTAATTTACAAGTACGAGTATCCATAGGATAGATGTTTAAGATTTTATTAACTTTATTATATAAGAGGGCCGATTGTTTAATATACTGTCGTTGAGCAAAAACAGTTTTGACATTGTCTATAGTGAAAACGATATCTTTCCTCCTTTTAGTTAAAATACTGGGATCAAAGACTACAGATTTATGCCTTTTCAGTACTACAAATAAAATATACAATTTTCTGACGGTCAATAAATTACTTTCCATGTAAAGCTCATTTGTGGGGTACATGTACGGCTTAAAATACATCACTTTTAAGAGCGCCCTTTGAGCTCGTTCCACTTCCAAAAATTTTATTTTGGATGCCCCACCCCAGACAGAGACACAGTAACCTAACACAGACTGAGCGAATGCTAAATATATTCTATTCAAAAGTGATTCAGAGGCTACATATCTTAATGTTTTAAAAATCCAAATTAACTTTCTTATTCTGGTAGAAACTAAATCTATATGACTGTGCCATGATAATCATTACACCTAGGTATTTAGTCGAAGCTACTTTATTAATTGTAGAGCAATTGCAATTTATTTCAGGTGAATAATGACAAGTATGTAATTGAATACTAAAGTTAGTAGCAGGCTGGGTACGAATATTTTTCGAAAAACATATATAGTTAGTCTTCTCACTATTGATCGAAAGAAGGTTCATCCTTAACCAATGAGCCACCTGCATAAGTGCCAGTTCAGTATCGTTATGAACAGTATTCCATGAAGAACCATTAACAACCAAGACTGAGTCATCGGCATAGCAAAATATATTAGCACCTTTAATTTGTAAATTACACAGCCCGTTGATATAAATCAAAAACAGCGTCGGGCCCAACACACTGCCTTGTGGCACTCCGTAAGATATATGTGAGTCATCACTGACATATTGTCCAACTTTTACTTTCTGTTTCCGACCACTCAAATAGTCTTTGAAAAGCAGTAGGGGGTACCCCTGATGCCTATGTTCTCAAGCTTTTGCACCAGAATGGGGACAGAAACGGTGTCAAATGCCTTTTTTAAATCTAGAAATACAGCAAGACTCTTGTATCCTTTATCTAAATTTTGCACTATTAGTGAGCTTAAAGCTATGACGGCATCCTCTGCCGACTTGTTTTGCCTAAAACCGAATTGCGAATCAGATAAAATGTTATATTTATTCAAATAATTGATTAATCTTTTGTTCATTACTTTTTCTACTATCTTAGATATAGAAGATAGTACTGAAATAGGACGATAGTTGTTAACATCGTTTTTGTCACCATTCTTGTATACCGGAGTAATAAGAGCTTGCTTAAGCATTGCAGGAAATACGCCCAGTTTGAAGCATAGATTGACCAGATGACATATAATTGGAGTAACTTCGTTTATGGCAAGTTTTAAAAAACTAGAAGGTATATTGTCCCAGCCTGGAGCACTGCTAGATTTCAACGAATTAATCACATCATGTATTTCCATTGGGTCTGTGTCCAGTAAGGCAAAAGATGAAAGCTGAATATGACGCTGGACGTCGCTGGACGTTCGAGGTGTGGGCTCTTTGAACATCCATTGAGGAAGGCGACGGGGTTGCGACCCCCGTCCCCGTGAGCACCGTGACTGGTTCCCGGGGGGCTACAATGCGCCCCCCGGCGTCGGGCTCAAAGGCAAGGCATTGAGGGACCCCTGGTGCAGATCCCACCGGAGAGCCCTGGGGTTCCCCCTCTCATCGTTCTGTTTTCCACTTGCATCTGATAGTCGTGTACCCATACTTCTTCATACTTAGTACATCGAGCGGTTTCTTGCACATCGTTCAAGCTGAATTAATAGAGCGAGTGTCCGATGTACGATTAACGGTTGGTGGTTAATCAGCATTGCGGAATGGTTCCTAACTGTTCACGGTTCTTGTACTACACACAAAAACTAATTTGAACTTTCAGTGTGTTTAGAACTCCGGCGTCTGGTAAACACGCATCTAGGGATTGCTCGTCGACGCATTTTCGGTTGACGAAACGAGGCCGTTTATCGTCCACGATAAACTAGTTTATAATACAGTCTAAAGTTTCGAGCAGTTTATATCGTAAGCAGAATGTTTTTAGCTGTAGACGTTGATCGTCGACGTCGTTGTCTATCGTTGTCGTTGTCGTTTGGTCAACGACGAAACTCGTGTAGGCTTCTCGTTTACGTTTACCAATCGATAGATCAATGACTTTAATTACAAATTGTAATCAGTATATTTTCGTGTAATTTTTCATGTGTACTTCTGCACACCATCATCACCATTCATCATAATCATCATTTTTCACATCTTCATCAGCATTATCACACATCATCATCATCATTATTCACATCTACATCACCATTCACATATTCATCATCGTTCATCATCATCATCAAACACCATCATCGCCATTCATCATCATCAACACTATTCATATGTTTATCACCATCATCACACATTTTCACTATTCATCATCATCATCATTCACATCCTCATCACCATTATAACACATAATCACCATTCATCATCATTCACATCTTTCACACCATCATCACCATTCATATCTTCATCACCATTCAACATCATCATTGTCCGAATTGAAGACGCCACCACCCCACGCATTTCAGCCATTTAATTATCTTGTTTTTTTTTTTGTTAGCATTATTTGTTTACATACTGCGTCATACAACAATAATATTTTAAAAACTATTAAAATCACAAACGTTACATAATTAATATTCAATAATAACGTAATCCTCATGTTCTTTAACATTCATATAGGTATGCATATCTTCTAGGCTTGTTTTTGCTCGGACATTGAACGGAGCGCTACGTACTAGTATAATCTTTTAAATGTAATAATTTATTATTTTAGTACTTTTAGTACATATCATTCCCGCTCATTCAGTCCCGTTCTGAGTGTGTCAACGAATAACTGATCGGACCAGTTCGTGCAGAACCAGAGACTACGAATAAATCTCGAGCGGAAGATGAAGTACTAAATGAATCCAAATGAATGATGTACTAAAAACGAATAGGAATAGCTGACCAGTTATTACAGAGCTAGAGACTACGAATAGTCGAATACATACTGAAAGACGAAGTACTAAAAGAGTGTTGTACTAAAAATGAAAAGGAATAGTTCTCTCATGTACTACACAAGTCTATCGTCGACGCATTTTCATTCGACAAAACAAGACCGTATATCGTCCACGATAAACTGTTTTATAAAACAGTCTAAATGGGGCTGGTGTACTCCACCAGAGTAAAAGCCCCGAAAAAAAATTAAATAAAAAAAAAAACAGAAAATTTTCGACTAGTTTATATCGTAAACAGAATGTTTTTAGCTGTGGACGTCATTGTCAATCGTTGACGATGCATCCGTCGTTTTTTCAACCTCTACACTAGCTTAGTCTTCTTGTTTACTTTTACCAACCGATTAATAAACGAATTTTATTTACAAATTGAAATAAATATATCGTGTATTTTTCATGTATACATAAGTACACATTAAAAGATAAATCATTATCACACATCATCAACTTCGTTCATATCTTGGTGATGAAGATCATCATCACATCATCATACAACGATCATCATTATCATCACATGGTTTGGGGGCGGGTTGGTTACTGGTCACAGGAATTTTGTATATGTAGTATAAAATACCCGTGGGGTGCCGGGTTAGAATTGCATCCCCCACCTCTTTCCGTTGGGTGTATCGTAAGAGGCGACTAAGGGAAATCAAGAAGACGGGCAGCAGCGTCTTTTGTTTGAGATTCATTTCTTCATATATACTGCGACCCCCAAGACGCCTGCCAAGCGTGGGGATTATGGCAAATCCCCCCTAAACACACAATGACAGACACGACTTGCAAATGGCCCCTAGTCCCCGGCGGCTCCTCTATTCCTCGTCTTGGTAGCAGGTGGGGTAACGGTCCAGTAGGGTGCTAAGAATCTCCGGCAGATGCCCCGCTACCACCCCCACCGAACTTTGGCCCTGGCAACACACAACATCCGCAAGATGAGGACCGGACTCTTTCGTACGTAGTACTTCGTACGGTTGCTTGTTCATCGTTCAAGGTGAACTAAAACAGCAAGTGTCCGATGTACGATTAAGATTACCGAATCTATTCGGTGAGCATTGCGCAACGGTTCCTAACCGTTCACCGTTCTTGTAGTACACAAGACTACTAAACATAAAATATCGACATATCGATATTTTTCCTGGAATCATAGCCACTTTATCAAGTTAGTGCCTGTGGTTTATAACCGTGTAGCCAGCGTGTAAAACGGCCTTGGTTGGACGCCAACGGCACGTGTAACGTTAGAGATGTGCAAGAGCAAAAATAAGGTGTCGACATAACATCGTATCGACATTTTTAAAACATATGTCGGGTTAGATATATTAAATGAAAAATGTCGTTATTATTTAAAAGAATATTGGCAGTTTTCAAGTTTTAGTTATCTACCTAAGTATCACAAGAATATCAATTTTAACCGTCCAAACATTGTCAAAATAGAAAAGACACTTAGGTGGTGGGTGCCCCAACTCTTTATATCCCTCGCTGAAGACAAAGATATTGTAATCTAGACAAAAAATATTTATTTTAATATTATTTTTCGATAATTCTTTTTTTTATATCGATATATCTAGGTAAAATATCAAGTATATCGATCGAAGGAGATATCGAAATATTAAATATCTCGGAATAATATCCCTCTATCTAAACATAAAATATCGACATATCGATATTTTTCCTGGAATCATAGCCACTTTATCAAGTTAGTGCCTGTGGTTTATAACCGTGTAGCCAGCGTGTAAAACGGCCTTGGTTGGACGCCAACGGCACGTGTAACGTTAGAGATGTGCAAGAGCAAAAATAAGGTGTCGACATAACATCGTATCGACATTTTTAAAACATATGTCGGGTTAGATATATTAAATGAAAAATGTCGTTATTATTTAAAAGAATATTGGCAGTTTTCAAGTTTTAGTTATCTACCTAAGTATCACAAGAATATCAATTTTAACCGTCCAAACATTGTCAAAATAGAAAAGACACTTAGGTGGTGGGTGCCCCAACTCTTTATATCCCTCGCTGAAGACAAAGATATTGTAATCTAGACAAAAAATATTTATTTTAATATTATTTTTCGATAATTCTTTTTTTTATATCGATATATCTAGGTAAAATATCAAGTATATCGATCGAAGGAGATATCGAAATATTAAATATCTCGGAATAATATCCCTCTATCTAAACATAAAATATCGACATATCGATATTTTTCCTGGAATCATAGCCACTTTATCAAGTTAGTGCCTGTGGTTTATAACCGTGTAGCCAGCACGCCAACGGTGGATGTCCCAACCACTTGACCTTTGTTGGAGGCTGGTTAGTAACTGTGTAGCCACTACTTTAACCAAAAGGAGACGCCACGCGCACTATTCGCTATGAGAAAAAGTCTGTCACTTTCTGCGCGGGGGACGAGGTAACTCACACAAATACTATCTACTACTAATGCATTCTTCGCCACGTCGCTACGCAGGCACACGACAATATTATCAAACACTAACATAATCTATACGCACACAAGTAAATTCACACACAGTGACAACACTGTCTGTACACGAATTGACGTCAATTTTAAGTAAACGAGGATAGTGCATGACACTATCGATATTTTATTGTCGATGAGTTCCGATAATATTTTTGGTGAAAGTTAAATAAGGTATTTTTAAATTTAGGATCATAGGAAAAGAACCTTGGGTTGTCGTCAAAATCCGATTAATTAGGATAAGTCAGTATGGTTAAGTCTGGAACTTCAAGAAATACCTAAGCTGCATTCTTACTCTTATATTATGAAAAGTCTGCCTATAAACAACTTTGTGCAATAAAAAGAAATAAATATCTTTACTCATTCCTATGATAAAATTTTAACGGCCAAAAAGGGAAAAACATTTTGCTAATTATGTTGTATTTTTGACATAAGCTAGCGTTGGTTAAGCAATGTCAAGTAAGGCCAATACATAGATAGCAGTCGTCTGGATTTTCTTGAACATTTGAACTGAGCTTCCCTGTGCTTCGGTCTCGGTTGTTGTAGACAGTAGTCGTTACCTTCGGAGTCGCTGGGCGTACGGGGCGTGGGCCCTAGGACATCCATTAAGTATGGCAGTGACTCCGAGGAGGACGGCGCACTATGGACGGAAAAACGAAGTTCCCTTTCATAGGATTTTTAAAAAATAAATATTTTATTTGATAGTTTCAAGTATACAGTTTTGTCGAGTACATTAAAACATTGAATAAATTAGTAGTTACCGGTTTTTTTTTTAATAATTTTACGGCTGAAATGCCAGATCACTATATTCGGCATTTCAGCCGTACAAATATTTACGTGAAACCCATGTATTTTAAGAACTTGTGTTCGCTACCTATATTCTTGCAAATATAAAATATCAGTCATTCATATCGCATTATTTGTTGTGTTGTGCATACGTTATGAATATGTACGCTTTTCGTCAAGATCGTTAGTCATATAGGTTTGTTGTCTACAGGGCCGTCTTTACCAGGGGGTGCAAGGGGTGCGGTGCACCCGGGCACAGGGCGCCCGGGGGCGCTTGCCGAGCGCTGAATATTTAGATATTTCATTGAACTTAACGCCATTGCACAGTTTCATATATTTGTTACGACGAATACGTATGCGCAAAATAAAATATAAAAAAAAAATTGTCATCAACAAAAATCATTGTTTTACCACAGGTTAGGTATTAGTTTTTACTTGTATTACGCTTTCGGCGCTTGTCACACCGCTCATGGTGTGCAAGCTAAAATGACTCTTATGAGTACACAAATAACAATTTTATTTCATACAAGACGCGTGCGGCAAAATCTCTTATCCAAAGAGAGTGTATATAACCTTTGACACATTGCCGCCCGGTCGCCCGCACTTGAAGTAAAATGATCTCTAAGTCAATAAAGTGTAAGTCGTAAATTCATTTGAAATGGGTGCGCGGCGCGGCACCTGTGCGTCTGTCATAGGCGAGTAATTGCGTCCTTTGACATAGCCGTCCGGGCACTCGCACTTAAAGAGAAATGATCTCTAAAAAATCACTACAATTAGGTGTAAGTTTATTTGAATATACAGCGCGGCGCGCAGCGCCTATGCAAGTGTCGGTCAGTGATTGATCTGATTTCTTCTTTTTAAGTAATTAAATTCGTTAGCTCATTTCATTTGCGACGACCGCCGAATTAGCACGGAAGATCTAGTGGAGAAATTCATTAATTTATATGTATAGTGTAACCATAGTGTAAGTTGTAATTGTAAGTGCATGGAAATTCATGGAATAAATGGAATTTCTTCGTCATAAATAAGAGAAAAAATATCAAGGTAAGTCAATTTTATTTTTTAAGTGTTAGGTAGCATGCAGATCTCGACCATCCTCATCCAACTAATACCTAGGCGCCTACCGACTAGCTGTTCGTCGGTCCAGCGGTGGGCTGGAGGGGCGTCCGAAGCTACGTACGTTCGTTCGTTCGTGGACAGTGGTTTCCATTCGAGAACTCGTCGGTTAACATTAAAATACAATACATAGGTACAATACCGATACCTAAAAGTACTCATACCTAGCTAGAAAAATACATCATTATAAGTATAGAATCCAAAATTGATATAAAAATAAATGATTTAATTAAAATCTTTGCCAACTCAAAAGCAAGAAAAATTGAGTTTGTTTGATGTATGTACATACAATAAATAGATATTTAGCAAATTACGTGTTTGGGGGCGCCGAACACAGGAACTCCAATAAAATATTTGATTAAATTAATAAAGTGGTATATTTAATCTTCCACAATAGTTATTAAAATATATATAATCTTAGTATCTATCCTTAAAGTCTATGCGTCTGTTCCCACCGAGCTTAGGTAAGGGAAAGCCATCTCATGAAGCCGTGACGTCATGAGCTCGGTGTCCGATGCGCGGCAAATGTCCCACGGTCTAGGTATATACTGACGAGGCATACTGGCTCGTAACAAGCAATTAAATAACAACATAAACGAGAGTTGGATTGCTGGTGTTTTTCGCCATTACAATCATCTCAATATAATTCGTTCTTATTCTTTTGGCTTGGCATCGACTTCAGTTCAGTAAGTACCAAGATAAGTTAGAAAAAGTCACGCATTTTCGTCCTTGGAATTAAAAATTCTAATTATTTTTTTCGTTTTTTAGTGTTTGTTAATTTTTGTTTGAAGATTCTTTTTGAAGGCGGTTGAATATTTTTTTAAAAACGTTTTTTATTTGTATAATTGGGTTTAATTTGTATAATTAAAGTTTAATTTTCGTTTTGCATTTTAGAGAAATAAAGAAATTGACTATCAAAATTACGTGGATTGTGTTTTCTTGGTTGACTAGGACCCCTTTCATACTGCAGTGTGTCGTCGGTCGCGTGCCACGCTGCAGTGTAAAAGAAATCGAGGGCGCAGGCTGAGCCCCGCACCCCGGCGTCGAATAGACTTAAGACGGCCCTGGTTGTCTATCAGGGATCAATAAAGGGTAAAAAAAATAAAACAAAACTTATTTGTGAAGTACATTACTTACCGCGTGTTAAAACATCGTCCAAATATTTTATTTTATTTATTTATATACCAACAGTACACTTATGATTAAGTAACATTACAACGTTCACAGTTAATATAAATTCTGATAAGTGAACCTATTACAGGTATAAACAACATTGTCGATATGCTTGCTTGTGTTCTATAAAGTATAAATAGTTAGATTATTAAAATCAAAAAATATTGGAAATGATTAAATACAGGAAAAATATTAAAATAAAAAAGAATATCTAAACAAATCACAAAAAAAAGAGAATATCATAAATAAATATAAATAAAATGCATTAATTATGCATTGAGTAAATATGCATTTTTAATTGATTCATATCTTTTGAACGGGGAAGTTCGGGTTCAAGGTCAAATGTCAAGTGGTTTTTTAATAGGCTCGGCAACAATACCTAAAAGTTTCAGCTTTACAATCCTAGACAGAAAAAAGTTATGAGGAAAACTAATTCCATTTTCATACATTTGAAATATAGAAAGTCATTCTTTGATGGTATAGACTCGATAAAAAACCGGTAACTACTCATTTATTCAATGTTTTAATGTACTTGACAAAACTGTATACTTGAAAGTATCAAATAAAATATTTCATTTTTAAATAATCCTATGAAAGGGAACTTCGTTTTTCCGTCCACGGTGCGGCGGCGGGGACCCTATCCCCTTGAACACCGTGTCTGGTTCCAGGGGGGCTATAATGCATCCCCCGGTGGCGGGCTCAAAGGCAAGGTACTGACGGGCTGCTGGTGCAGATCCCACTGGAGAGCCCGGGTGTCTCCTTTCATGTGCCGATGCGTCAGCGATGCGATAGCTTTACTTGCGCTTGACCACAATCTCACATAATGGTAAGTGAAGATAAGATGTGGTCTAGGATGGACCGCACTAACCCATAAGATGCCTGTTCAATCTAGACTTGAAAACACACAAGTTATATTTATCAGGGAAAACGTTGTCCGGGAGGGTATTCCACAGCTTGACCGTGCGCATGAGGAAAGAAGAAGCGAAACGCTTAGTTCGGCAAGTTGGAGTGTCAACGTTAAAGCGGTGGAGACCCTGCCGCCGCCTGGCAGTCCGGTAAAAGAAAGGGGATGGTCATGAGTGCCGCCAGAGTTACTTTCAGGGGGGTGCATCTTCATCTACACATTTTACTATTAACTTAAACTATAGAATTATACATGTATATGATGTAAATAAATGTAATGTCAAATTCAAAACACGCGGGTATTTGATTGAGTATGTTTCGCTAATCAAAAGCGTACTTATGTATTTTTTCTATGTATATTCTTCCGTGACAGGGGGGTGCAAGTGCACCCCCTTGCACCCTGCTGCCAGCGCCCATGGGGATGATGGTACAAGGTCAAAAAGTGCTTGAGCGCATTCACCGTGGAACAATCTGTAAAAAACCGATAAGCATGCAACTAGGTGACGATGATCCAATTGTTGCAGTTTTTTATTTGTTAGGTCATTATCGTCAATTATCCTGCGAGCGCGTCTGTCTAGCGAATCCAAAGAGTCAAGTTGATATTTGGCAGAGCCATCCCACAGGTGAGAACAGTACTCCATGCAGGGTCGAACCTGAGCTTTGTAAAGATTCAACAGCTGTTCCTTTGTGAAATACCGCCTCACCTTATTCAAGATACCAAGTTTTTTAGCAGAGATTTTGACTTTTGACTCAATGGATCGTCCGAAATTAAGGTCGGAGGATAAATTGAGACCTAACAAATCTAGAGGATTGGATGTCAGTATAGATACACCACAAAAAGCAGGAGTATAGATGTATTCCAAAGAATTTATGATCATTTTATAAAATATATAAAAAGATTGAACCGATTTCAATAGCACTAAAATGCATAAAATAATTTTAATATTATTGAAATTGGTGTTAGCGCACCTACGGAGTATACTTATTTGCATTTTTTACATCATTCATGTTTCTTCAGGAACAATTTATCAGGACGTAATGAAATTTGCATGGAATCATTATAGTAGTTAACTTTCTCGAATAAAGAAAGAATAATCGAAATAGGTTCATATTTGAAGTTAGGCTCAATTCACACCAAGATGGCAGCGGCCGGCAGCGCACTTTCAGTGTGAAAGAAAGACATTTGCCAGAGTTATGACCATTTTTTCCTTAAAAACGACGAGTCTCATCCTTAAGGCGTTATTATAAATTTTTCTGACGCGACATTCTTGTTTTTTTTAGGAACTACCTACTTATTCGTAAATCGCAATCGTTTTTAATGGGACCCGATCAGGGGATCGGCCTATGAGTACAAAAAAAAATTTTTCATATCGGTATATAATTGCCAGAGTTATGCGCGAACATACGTAAATGTAAATATATATATGTATAGTCGAATTGAAAACCTCCTCCTTTTTTGAAGTCGGCTAAAAAGTGACACGGCATGCGGTACACTACACAAACTCTTTTGGATATCTGATTAATAAATAGTCAGAGTAACATACTGATAGTCGATATCGATATTTGATTATGAGCTGTCCCAGCGCTAACTTTGCTGCGGTGTGGCCAATGTATTTAAAAATAAATGAAAGTATTCGGAATAAAAGTGACGACCGTAAATATCTTATAATAATTAAGTACACCCAAACATAAACATACAGTTTCATAGAATCGATAATTTTTAAAGTGTTTAGTAAAAAAATATGTAGAAAATTCAAGTAAAGATACTGAATTTCAAACAGTAATCTTTAATTAATTAATTATGCATCTACAGAAATAAATGGTATTAACAATCATTTACGTGAAATAGAAGTCTTAAACTAATGTCAGTACATTCAACTTTTAAAATTACGCTCGTTACGCTTTTGTACGATTTAGTGGCAACACTTATTGATTAATAATATTTTTTAGTTTTTGCAAATTTAGTGCATTATTTGACAATTTATAAACGAAATAATATTTACAGATGGAAAGTAACGTTATCCTTGGGTACACTAGATAAGTCTTATATTTTTTTACACGAAAACGCGCTGGCATTCGGCATTTTTAGCTTACGTCGTTCCGCGCGCACCGGGATTTGTTGAATGGCGTGGAACGCGGGTCAACTAGTTTTATATAACGGGTATGACCGGTGCTCTCGTACTTTGACAGAGGGGAACGCCTGACAGTGGCCTCTCCGGTTGGTTTAATACTCAAAGGCTTAAAGGTCTGGACTTTTAACCCCTGGGGGTTAGGCCGACTAATTAGGGCACCAATATTAGGGGACACTGGATTGCACCCAGAGCCGGTTCCTTGTACAAGAGACGTACCACCTAGTTAAGTACCACTTTTATTAGTTTATTTATTTGGAGATAAAGTGTAAGACTTTGTTCATCATCATCAACAGAAGAAACACCCCCAGTGCTAAACAAAAGGCTTCTCGCTTAGAAAGGAGGGGTTGCCATAATCCCCACGCTTGTCAGGCCTCTTAGAGATTGCAGTATAAGTGGTGTAGGTACCACTTATACTACCAGCGTCAGCGTCTTTCTATTGGATTACCTACTAGCTACCTCTCTTTTCCCTTAGTCGCCTATTACGGACACCCAACGGCAGGCGATGGGTGAGTGCAATTTTTACCCGGTCACCCCACGGATAAAGGCTTTGTTAGATAGAGTTAAATAAAAATAATGTTTGTACGAGTAAGCCTTCGTTAAGTATTATCTTCTTGTTTCATTTAAACTGACCTTATCTTGAATCTAACTGGAATTAGACAAAAAAGTAGACTGTATTATCTCTAAGATTAACTATCACTCTATTCTTTCTTATATTACTTATAGTTTCTTTTTGACTCTAGACATTAAGTCTAGATAACAAAATCTGTTTAACTAGCTCCAACATAAAATATGTTTACAATTTAACTACGAGATAAAATGTGAATGGTAAGCGCGACATTTAATTTTTACAATCAAACGAAATAATAAAGTTAACGAGTTTAGTTGTAGCAATTATAAAATACAGTAACAATCAAGGCGGTTGTTAAGATAAATGTTTGCCGATATTATAGGCTAATATTATGCTATGCGATTAGTTAAATTTTACTTTTCTTTAGTTTAAACAAGTTACAAATAGCTCTTTTTTTAATACACATCTTTTTTCATGAAGCTATAAGCAGGGCCCTATTTACAAAGTGTGTCAGTTGTTTTTTTTATATATTTGCTAGTCTACTAATTTTATAAGACCAGCGGAGTGTCAGTGGCTTGTCACTGACCTGGGAACCAAGGGTGCTAATTTTTAACCCTCGACCAAAAACGATGGGAGTTATAAGTTTGACGCCTATGTGCGGAAGTCTGTCTGTCTGTATGTATGTCTGTCTGTGGCAACGTAGCGGTCCAACCATTAAACGGATTTGAATGCGGTTTTTTTATTTGAAAGCTAGTTTAAGCGAGATGGTTCTTAGCTATGTTTCATGAAAATCGGTCCAGCCGTTTGAAAACCTATTCCGAGTCGTGGTAGGAATATTTTGTATACAATAGACATTTTTCATTACTTCTATTAGTCCGAAAGATCTGAAATTTGGAACATATGTAAATCCGATGATACTAAATAAAATGGTAATGGTAACCCTCACCAGGATTTGATGATGAACAGCAAGAAGGTGGTAACAGGATCTCGGCCCCAATAAACGTAGACCCATCGAGTTTGGGCTCGTTGGATATTTGCTAGTAAAATGGTGATCAGGGTCTGATGATAGAACAGGAAGGTGGTCACGGGATCTCTGCACCAATAAACGTAGACCCACCGAGTTTGGGCTCATTAGGTAGGTCTCGATGAGCAGTTGCTAGAAAAATGGTGATCAGGGTCTGATGATGGAGCAGGGAGGCGGTAACGGGATATCTGCATCGATAAACGTAGACCCACCGAGTTTGGGTTCGTTGGATAGGTTCTTGCGAATATTAGGTAGAAAAATGTTGATAAGAGTCTGGTGATAGTAGCAAGCAGGAAGGCGGCAACAGGAACTCGGCTCCCCACCGAATTATAAATCTATGGTAAAATCTTGAGGAGAAGTTAGACAGATACTGATCAGGGTCTGATAATAGCTCAGGAAAGTCATTTTAAAAGGTTGTTTATTAATGTCGGGGTTTTCTTTTAATTTTTTAAATTTATACTTGTAATAAAATACTTGTACTAAAATATCCATAACCAGTGGTGTCACACCACTGAGACTCCTGTATGGTTTTAGGTCTCAATAGTGTGTCGCTGTATGTAATTTATTAAAATTAGCAGACCTGGGGCCCTAGACGTCTGACGTCGTCTGGTGGTATGCGACACGCCTGCCTATAGATAGCTGCGCTACACTGCTGATTGTAACCACGTCATGAGCACAATAGAAAGGTGACAAGTTATACCCCTACCGTAAAGGTGGCTCGTGGGTGGAGGACGAGAAGGTGGGAGCTCGGTGCATTCCTACTTGATTCCTACTAACTGTGACTATGCTTCGTCGCGAAAATGCTGGGGGGAGAGTTTAGTTCTGCTCCGTCTCAGGGTCTCAGGTTCTGGTGAGGTCCTACGGAGTGAGCAAAGTTACCACAGCATATGAAGACCATCGCAGAGGTTTTAGGGGGTCTTTGTTATTAATTTGTATTTTTGTTCTGTACCTATTCTTTTTTTTTTTACACCTACCTCGTACCCTCTCTGTACCAGCCTAAGGTAGATTAGCAGAAAATGCCTCAGGCATTAAGTCCGCTTATAGAGCGTCCAACCGATTATTTTCTTTTTGACAGCACCAATAGAACGTAACTGCGTCATGTTACGGAAAAGTTCACTTAAAGTGAAGTTCACTTTTAAAAGTTCACTTTAAGTGAACTTTTGCGTAACATGACGCAGTTACTTTCTATTGGTGCTGTCAAAAAGAAAATAAACGGTTGGACGCTCTATAAGTACAAAATTTGTGCATGAAGATTTAAATAAATAAATAAAACTCCCACATAACCCAGCCTCCGCCCCTACAGAGATCCCGATCTCTACTTAATACGTACTACTTTTTAAATAAGGTTTCTTCTCTGACAACAAAAACATAACTTCCGCTACCCCAACGCGGTCTCCAATACAATACTTAACTTTCATTACATTCCGGAAACCGATATTAGCAGGAGTTGCACAAACTATTCAAGAAATACAAGCCAACAAAAACTAAACTATTTTCAATAAAACTTTCGCGTTGAGTGCGGGCCCACAGTTCGTATTCCGATCGGCGGCTCTCGACCGAACTTTTATTAAAAACCCAAATGACCTATTTAAAAAACCTGTACATCTTAAGTTTTGAAATGACGTAAATTATAATGGAAAAGCGAAAGAGAATAGCTTCATTTATGTCTAGAGTTGAAAGGTTCCTCACGGGGACGGGGGTCGTAACCCCGCCGTCGTCTTCCTCGGAGTCTGGACGTCTAGAGCCCATACCCCAAGCATCAAACGAAGAGGACTTTAGTAAAGCGTCCACCTGGCTAAAGGGAGGATCCTCCGACCGAGCGAGGTGTGATGCTCGGTCAGGGCCGAAGCCCCCGACAGTTGCTGTCGAAATGTTATATATATTCTCCAAGTTAGAGAAACTTGGCTTGCGAGATTCAGGATTCCGTGGTGGCGACATCTATCTTGTTAGATGTGATACTGCTCGCTTTTTCATTGCGTCGCTGTACCACATGTGCCGCCATCTGGTTATGTCGAGTCGCCACAGGACTATCCTAAACGGATTGTGTGTTTTCTCGGGGAAAACCCTTCAACAGAGCCCCGGAACTTCTGTGGAACAACCGAGGTATGTTCCTACATACTCCGGTTCGATTCTTGCTCACTAAAAGCCGGCGGTTGTCACATCGATACCTTGGCTCATCCGTATCAGGAACTCCTCAGTGCCTTACCTTTGAGCCCGCCACCGGGGGGCGCATTATAGCCCCCCGGGAATCAGACACGGTGCTCATGGGGGACGGGGGTCGCATCCCCACCGCCGTCCTCCTAAAGTCGCCGTCATACTCAATGACGTCTAGGGCACTCACCCCAAACTAGAGCAGGGGACTATCCTAAACTGTCGCAACTCTCCTGAACTACTTTTTTCAGTTAACAATTAATTACTTTTTATAAGAACTAGCTGACCCACGCAGCTCCGCCTGCGCTATTTTTACGTTAACGAATTTTTTAATAACAGATATTCGCATCGAATACATAACCTCCTTTTTTATAGTCGGTTAAAAACTGGGACCCACTTTTTACTTGCTCTCCGAAGCACGGACCCGTTTAGTTCAAATGGCGTTAAACGGTCACCCATCTATTTAATGACCTTACCTAACGTTGCTTAACCCGATCGATTACAAAACCTTGATAACAACTCTCTATAAGTGTTCCCTTACTAATATTTATTATATTATAAAGAAAAATTGATAAAATCGGACCAAGCGTATAACCAAGTACCCATTTTGACTTTAATCCCCTCTCCGAAAAGAACCGTGCTAGATTACGGGATAAAAAGTATCCTATGTCCTACCTCGTAGTAAGATCTCAAATCATGCCAAGTTTCATTTGAATCCATTCAGTAGTTTCGGCGTGATGCTCAGCCGAGATACAGACAGACAGACAGACAGACAGACAGACAGACAAAAATTTAAAAAATTACATTTTCGGCTTCAGTATCGGTTATAGAATGCCCTCCAAATATAATTTTCAAAATATCTTCAATGTACAGAATTGGACCTGTTACAGTTTTATTATAAGTATAGAGTATAGATGAACAAAAAGAATCCACTAAACAAACTCAGCATTATCAGTCGCAAACAGTTCGTACCAATAATAATTTTCATTTAAACCTCCATAGTTAATTACCTGGTGGTTCAAGGGACACGGAACCATGGGTAAGGGGTTATTTTTGCTAGATGTGCCATTTCAAAAATTTTTGGTAACATTAGTCGTGCAGTAGAAATTAAAGAATGGTACAACTATCTAAACATCCGGGTTAGAATTGCATTTCCCAATCTCCTCTCGTTGGGTGTCGTAAGAGGCGACTAAGCGAGAACAGGAAGACGGGCAGCAGCGTCTTTCTTTTTGATTTATCTTCCACCTAAACTACGATCCTCAAGACGCCTGCTAAGTGACTGGCTTTTAAGGTCGGCATTTGTTTATCTATGGACATCTTTTGGCTACTGATGTTGATGAGGAACGTATAGATAATGTGTTGAATTAAATTGACTAGCATTTCTTTTATAACCGACTCCAAAAAAAGGAGCAGGTTATCAATTCTCACTGTATATACATATTTTTGTTTTGTTAAGATAAAGCCGTATTTTGGGGGCATTAAGAATAATAATAATTTATTTGTTAGAGCATTGTTTATAAGATGTTACAGTATTATCGGTATCAAATACTCTGCCGTTTCCGGCTTACAAATGTATTAAGTATATTAAAATCTCTCGGAACAATTATAATTATTACATATTTTTACTTATAAAAATTATTATGTCAAGGTATAAAATTAGATGAATTGAATACAAAATAAAGTCATTATAATCCATATTCATTCATTTAGTATCGATGCGACATTCTTGTGTATGATTACCTATTTCGCTTTATTGTTTTTTTTAGGATCCGAGAGTAGTAGATGAAGTAGAGTGTGCATTAAAATGTGCCACTTCCAGCATAAAAATAATTCTTCGCCACCAAAGATGGCGGAATTCATTAAAATTTCTCATTTGAGAGAGTCTCCTAGTGTCGTTACTGTTGGAAAGTGCATTTCGGTTCATTTTAGACGCATCTCATAATTTGGTGACTGTGGTGATTTCGCCAAAACACCTCTGGAATACTCCAGAAAATGAGTGGGTGCTAGCTATTTGGTGAATAGCTACAAATTAGTTGCTATTCCGTAAATGGATTTGAATTTTCTGTTTGTAAGACGAAACTTTATATTTGGCGAGGATGGTAGAAAGTGTCTGTGGGTTGAAATGTCGACTTGATAAACTTAACAGAAGTTTAACTAGAAAAGCCGGAGGTTTTCTTATTTGACAGTATTTGTTTCATGTAAGTGTTGTGTAGTACATTTGGTTACTTTTTCTCAAAAGTCGGAAATTTCCGTTTCCGAAAACAATGGAAACATTATCGGTGTTCGCAAATCCAATATCTTCATAAAAAAAACTGTCGTAACTCCGTAGGTGGTCGGCCACACTGCAGGCCTAGCGCGGCGGCGGCGGCGGGCGCGAAATATCAAACATATGAAAACGCCGCTTGCGGCCACACTGAAGTGACATAGGCCTCGTTTACGGAGGCGCGGGGCGTCACGCGTCGCGATGGGCGGCGCGGCCCGCAGTGAGTTAAAACATATGGCGTTGTAGTAGTAAGAGGGAGATGCGAGACGCCACGCCACACGCGACGCGCGACGATCCGCGCCTCCGTAAACGAGGCCTTAGGCGGGAGCCTAGCGGGACCGGCTTGAGCGAGTTAGCGGGCGTACTTTTCAAACGTTCCTATCCGCTCGTTCTGGCTACACTGCGGGCCTAGTCAACAAGCGACCGATCGCGCGGCTGGCGGGGTATCAAACCATTTCGGTCTTGTCGCTCGTTTTAAGTATTTTTTTATTATTAAATAACTTTAAATACATGTATAAAAAAGGTTCTTTTTGACATTTGTAATTGTAAGTGTATAATATGTTTATTGTTAATGTTCCTTAATAAATAAAATAAACTTTTTTGACTACCCAGTAAAAAATACAGAATCCTCATAAAAGGTTTGCGACACCTGCAACAAGTTTTATCGCCACAACAGCCCGCGCGTCACTGTGGCCACCCGGCGCGCCCGCCGCCGCGCCCGCGCTAGGCTCAAGTCACCGCGCGTTCACTCTGGCCAACCACTAAGTTTCTAAATAGTGTTTACAAGATACCACCAGAATTGTGATGGTTTTCGAAACCGGAAATTTCCAACTGTTTTGAATAGCACTATTTAACACCATTTTACGTATCGGATGTAAACGAAAATGTTCGTCGTTTCCGGATCAAATGACGAGACGAGTAGATACATATATATACTTGTATGCTGTATATATTATGTAATTTTTAAGTCAATAGCTAAGCATACACGCACGGATCTGCTCGACAGATCTGCGTGCCTGCCTGGCGAACAGAACTGCCGGTGTATGGTGAAAACAGGCACAGATTTGCCTGCCTTATGTTTGCCCGCTGCCCGTGCTCAAAATGACCGGATCGGACACGGGGCGGGCAGATCTGTGTGTGTGTGTACTCGTATAGCGACAGATATGTCCGTCAGGTCGCAGCTCAGTGTACACGCATTTGGTTATAGAAATGGCATATAGCGATAACAGTCTTTTGGACAAGTTTTATGAAGCTTTATATTGTACCTAAAAAAAAATTGTGCGTGCGTGTAGTCCCTCCGCGCGGAAGAAGTGAAACTTCATTCTCGTTCTGTCTCTTTCTACAGTCAGTCAGTCAGTCAGTCAGTCGGTCGGTCGGTCGGTCCCTCACCCACTCACACACACTCACACACCCACTCACTCACTCAATCACTTACCCACTCACTCACTCACCCACTCACCCACTCACCCACCCGCCCACTCGCCCACTCACTCACTCACTGACGGCATCACATGAGCGCTTTCATAACCTTAACATGGCTGCTGATGGTTGCTGCTCGAGTCAACTCGTGCGCGGGTGCTGCTTGGGGGGACTGGTCCGACTACTATCCTTTTGGCCTTTTAGTTTGTTGTAATTTTTGTCGTAATTTATTGTTTTCTTCTTTTCTCTCTGTTTCGAACGGCAGGACACACTATCGCTAATGTCGATTCATTTGTAACAAAACAATGTTTAAAAAAAAGTGAAAAAATGACAAGCCCGCTGAGTTTCTTGCCGGATCTTCTCAGTTGAGGCCGCGTTGTGATCCGGTGGTAGCTTTTAAAAAATGACGATTCAAAAGTGCTAGGTTAAGCCTATTTGAAATAAAGATTTTTGAGTTTGAGTTTGAGTTTAACAAATTTAACGCTTAACGGTTAACGCTTAACGTTCAACACCTAACGTTTAACGCGTACCGTCTAACGCGTTAAGTGATAACATTTTTGGAAGTCGCATAAGAAGTTTCACTTCAAAAACGATAACGAACGAACGAAAAAATTAGCTGAAAATTTTCTTCCTTCTCTTAATCAAGACAAATAAAACCGCCAAATATTATTGCTGGTTTTTGCTTTGACAGAGAGACATTTTTACAGACAGCCGCATTATGATGGAATCACGATCTGGACTGATCCGTGCGTGTATAGCTAATTGTTTGTTCGCAATCGGACTTTTTTGTGCTTTTTATTTATTTTTAATAAAACTTGGTGACGAGATAAGTATGAACTTCGTCTGATGGTAAGTGACACGTGTACCAATGGCAATAATATAGTTTATTTAAAAAAGCACAAGGTATTTGTTTCATTCCTTTCTCGCATTGGCACGAGGACATGTGAACTAAGTTTGGAACTAGAAGATTTCATTGCAAATAACTGGATAGGAAGTTCAAAACTCGTGCGAACTTCGCAGCCACAACTAGTTGAGACAATTCGTAACAAGTTCTGTTGCGATTCTTGTGTAGTCATTATTTAAGTTTTGTTTTAAGCAGTAGAGAATTAGGAAGGCCCAAATTTGTACGAAAGATTAAGTTCTAGTTGCTGAAACATTTAGAGTCCTGTACTTATTAGAAAGTTAGAAAAACCTCTTAAAAAAGTAACCCTTGTGGTGAGATTTTGCTTATGGTTTGGTTAGATTCACATCAAGACAGAATTATCAGAACGTTTAGTTGCATTTTTTTAAATCAAAAATCCCAAGATTTCTACAGCATCGGAAGTATGTCTCACCTATAAAAGCGTAACAAGTTTTCGAACAAAATGGCACATATCGGGTGTCCGATAATTAATGAATAAACCTGCAGGTATTTGTTGAAGGCACTCCGGCCAAATATATTCGCTGCAGGCTGATTTTTTTGTTTGTTTTAAAGTATGAAATTTGATACTTATTGGGTGCAACGGCTCCGAAATTATTGATCACGAAAAAATCAATTCATTATTATTAATTTCGGAGCCGCATTACCCAATAATATGGACTAAAGTATCAAATTTAATACTTAAGAAATATAAAAACCAAACTGCTGAAAGTATTTTCTTTTTTTTTGTGAGTATCCATTACTTTGGAGTTGCTGGACGTTCGGGGTGTAGGCCCGTAGTACGTCCATTGAGTACGGCGGCGACTCCGAGGACGACGGCGGCGAGGTTGCGACCCCCGTCCCCGTGAGCACCGTGACTGGTTCCCGGGGGGCTACAATACGCCCCTCGGCGGCGAGCTCAAAGGCAAGACACTGAGGGGCCCCTGATGCGACAGCCGAGGGGGTTTTAGTGGGTAAGAATCCCACATACCCCGGTCGAGCCCCACAGCCCCCAGAGATATTTTGAAGATTTCCCCCTCGTCAAGAAAAAGTTATCCATTAATAACCGGACACCCTGTGTAAGTATGCATAATACAATTATGTAGTTAAACTTTAAATACTTGAATTTGTGTTTGTGTACGAAGAAACCCTTTCCCCAAACTTATATAAAGTAAGAATACATAAAGATCGCGCGTTTAAATATGCCTTCGAACAATCCAGAATAACAAGAAATCGTGGTTGATATTATCATAATTTCTCCCGGGGCCTTCCATGCATGTAAACTCTGTTTAATTATAATTTTCCCATCGTTCTTGGGGTGCGAAAGTTTTAGCGCATTGCGGGATCAATTTCCAATTCTGAGTATTCCATTCGCGTTTGCTAGGACGCTGAGGGATGGTGCCGTGCGCGAATAAATTATATCGATAAAATAATATTGATAACTATGTCTTTTGAACGGAACAGCCAACCTCGCGGGAGATAGAACAGTGCAGTGCTTGGAAAAGCGCAAGTATTTTTTTTACTTTCACAATTTGGTTGGACGGATGACCACTCAACCGGGGAGTGATCAGGGGCTGTACCACCACCTCTATTAGCAGATTATTATCATCTTACTTGACATGAGGTACATACGTCAGTATACGTAATAATATATAGCTTTCTCTGGCCCGTGTGGGCCGGGTTCTTACCCGGCCCACGCGGGCCAGAGATAGCACCCCCCCATCTCCTCCCGTTGGGTGTCCGTAAAAGGTGACTAAGGGAATCTTCCTTTAAGACAATTAAGAGACTTAGCTACTGTACAATAGGCCGGTTATAAACCGGGCATCAAACTCCAGTTATAATAGTTTTAAAAAACCTAGGGTAAAATTAAGCGATATATAAGGACAGTTTCGACATATATCAAGGAGATTAACTACTTAGGAGCGTAGGTAGTTGATATTGCTGATGCATAACTAAATTAAATCGAAGATGACCATCAATATATTAATATCGATGAAGATGACCAATAAATTTAAGATTATAATAATCATGTGCAGTCCAAACATGAAGTCTGGAGTCCCCAAAACCAACCTGCAAGAGTTAAACGAATTGTAAAAGTTGTAGAAGCTAATGATTCGGGTAGCGACAGAGCCTTTCGCATGAGACATGACATGATGGTAAATAGTATGACACAGTTGGTCAAGAATCTACATCCGTCTATATTAAAATAAAAATGAGAAGGTATAATACTATAGTCCCTACTGATAGTAAGCGATTTGAGACCAGATTCAAAAAATCTAGAACGGTAGAAACAAAGAAGAAAACAGACAGCCCTAATAATAACAAAACAGATGAAGCCCATAATATTTCCATAATCAAAACATACGGAATTGACGCACAATGAAATATCAATGATTAACAAATATAATCTACAAAATTCAGACCAATTTATCAAATACTTAGAGATACAGATACGATAGTCCGATAAGGCGAACGTTATCTTAAAGACGTTATAAAAGTGACGATAACTTGGCGCGTGCGACGGTTTTCAAACATGAAGTTATTGGCAGTTGTGTTGTTGGTCGCTGTGGCTTATGCCAAGCACGAACAGTATATAGGGTTAGTGGTATAAATTATTCTAATATGGAAATTTGAGCTGTGAGAATTGATGGTGAAATTGGTGACTGACGCTACGTTGGGGGCTAAAGATAAAACATTATGATTTGAAATTTATTCATTAATATACAAGAAGAATATAATTTATATATTCTTATGCGTCTTGAATACAGAATTTATCCTTTGTCTAGGTTATCGTCCGTGAAGTTGCAACTTAGAACCAAACAGGCTTATTGTATAAGTGAAAGCGCTATTGTGGTGACACGAAGCGTTCTTTCTAGACGGTTTTTTGCAAGATTGAGGCTGCTAAATTTATACACCGTCAAACTATAATGATTTTTTATAAAACACGCTTATTTTATTGTAATAATTCAATCAATGTTTACGGAGATATTACACATAATATACTTTATACCAATCTGATATGTGGATTATACATTGATGTTAATCCAAAGAAATTAGTATCGAACTGGCATATTTGTACTAGAATAACTACGGACCGAGAATTTCATATAAAATGTCATCTAATATTAATTGCAGATGGAAATCCTACTATGTAGCACCAGCCACGACTGAAGAGCTTCAGACCCTTATTTCCCTGCGGCCAGAATATGACCTAGACTTCCTAAGCTACGCTGCCGTGGGTCGCGAGGGTGTAGTTCTGGTGCAGCCTGATCACCAGGCTGGATTCACCAAGGCACTGGATGATGCTGGTATCGCATACAGGGTCCATGCCGATAATGTTAAAGCGTAAGATATTTTATATTAGTTCATTGATAGATTTAAAGATAAATTCATTATTGTGGACATTATTAAAATCAGTCACATTTTATAAAAGTAATATGAGCTGAGGCGATGTTATTGCCCAAAGAGAACCTTTTTTGGATGGAGCTTATTAAAAAGCATATTTTTAAATGGAATTGATACAATATTGATATCAAAATGTCTCTGTCCTGTGACACGGGCAAACGAGTAAGCAATATGATTTAAAAATAAAAATATTATGCACTTATAAAAAAATGATATTGATACAGTGTTTTAATTCTAATTTTAATTTATCTTTAAATGGACTGGGACATTAATAAAAAGGGCTACTTCTAATCTATACTTATAATAAAACTGTAACAGGTCCAATTCTGTACATTGAAGATATTTTGAAAATTATGTTTGGAATTATGTATTCTATAACCGATACTAAAGCCAAAAATGTATTTATTTTTGTCTGTCTGTCTGTCTGTCTGTACCTCGGCTGAGCATCACGCCGTAACTACTGGATGGATTGAAACGAGTTTCGTTTCAGCATGATTTGAGTTAATACTCCGAATGTCCTACACATAGGATACTTTTTATCCCGACATTCGGCACGGTTCCCTTGGGACCCCTTGGGTTCCCTTGGTTTCCTTGGGACTAAAGTCAAAATGTGTACTTGGTTATACGCTTGCTCCGATTTTAACAATTTTTCATTATAATTATAATAAATATTTGTAAGGGAACACTCATAGACAGTGTTAACCACTGTCTTTGAGTGTTCCCTATGTTTGGAAATCGATCAGGTTAAGCAACGTTAGGTAAGGTGATTAAATAGATGGGTGACCGTTTAACGCCATTTGAACTAAACGTCTCCGTGCTTCGGAGGGCAAGTACAAAGTGGGTCCAAGATTTTAACCGACTTTAAAAAAGGAGGTTTTGTATTTTATGCGAATGTATATTATTGAAAGTTTAATTAACGTAAACACAGCGCGGGCGGAGCTGCGTGGGTCAGCTAGTAGAATTATAAGAATGTGTTTAGTTGTAGCGTAGATTATTATTAATAACAAACTTGAAATTTAACGAAGTTAAATTCAGTTCTACATAAAACAGAAATTAGAAATAAGAATTTTATAATGAAAATAAATCACTTTGATATTAATATAATTGCGTATACAAGGCAAACATCCACAGATCAAGTAATCTCTGCTAGTATCAAATAATCCGAGATAATACCGAAAAAAACAACAGGAAACTAAAATAATGAATTACTTACTTGATAAGTTGTAATTAATAAATTTATCATTTTGAGAAAAGTAAGATAACGAAACTGATTATGGCGTTACGCCGATCAAAGTAATATTAAAAACAATGCTTTTTTTGCAGTAAACTAGACATCGATGATGAACTTATTGCAGCTCGCAGGGAAGCTTTTGCTAGAAGTGGAAAAAGGGAACTACCTTACGACAACTATCAAACTCTTGAAGCTGTAAGTAATGTAAAATAATTACAGAATATAATTAATTCAAAAACAATTAAATTTGATATCAATCAATGCATACGAAACGTAATAGAAGTTTTTTAAACACCACTGTAGCCTTCGTTATTGTCTAGTCCGTGTTATGAAAATGAAGCAAGACACTTTATCCGAACTTCTCTTTAAAATGTTAATGTAGTATAGATATCGGGAGGTTTTTCCCTGCGTCTGTACTCGGGGCTGTTATTAAGTATTCATATATATTTAAAAGTTTACAATAATAAAGAAAATACAGACACAATACATCCCACGCTAACAATTTATAAAGTCACCAGATTTGTTACCCTTTTAAAAATATTATTTCAGATTTATGCTTACTTAGAAGATGTAGCAGCTAGATATCCAGACAAAGCAACCTTAGTCAACGGCGCCAACTCCTTTGAGGGACGGCCTGTCTACTACATGAAGATTTCCACTACAAACTTCGAAGATCTCAGCAAACCTGTCATCTTCATCGATGGAGGCATCCACGCTAGAGAATGGATCTCTCCCCCAACCGTCACTTGGGCTATCAAGAAGCTGCTTGAAGATGTCACTGAGCCTGATCTTCTAGAAAGATTCGATTGGATCCTTATTCCAGTTGTCAACCCCGATGGTTATCGGTTTACTTTTACCAATGTAAGTATCACTGATAATCCTGCATTTTCATATCATCTTAGTCTATGATTAAGGAACAAATAGTTAGACTTATTCATCATCATTCATGCTTCACGCTGTTTTGGACTATAGATCTTCATAATGATAAAATTTATAACCGGGAATACAATAGACGTAAAAGTCTAAACAATTAGAAATTATTTCCATGTCATTAACTAAAATTTATATTTTCAGTCTCGATTCTGGCGGAAGACTCGCTCCACTGACCAGCACTCCTTGAGCACCCTCTGTCCCGGCGTAGACGGGAACCGCAACTTCGACTTCTTCTGGAATACAGTCGGCACTAGTAACACCCCTTGCGCTGACACTTACGCTGGCTCCAGAGCCTTCTCCGAAGTCGAGACCCGCGTTGTCAGGGACTTGCTCGATGAGCACCTCGCCCGCATCGCTCTGTACATCACCATGCATAGTTACGGTAGCATGATCCTGTACCCATGGGGCCACGACGGCTCCCTCTCTAACAACGCCTTCGCTCTTCACACTGTTGGTATCACGATGACTGACGCAATCCACGCCACAGCCCTCCCTAACTTCCCACGTTACATAGTGGGCAACTCTGTCCTGGTTCTTGGCTACCCTGCAGCTGGAGCTGCCGAAGATTATGCTCACTGGATCGGTGTTCCTCTGTCTTACACGTACGAACTGCCTGGTCTGGCTGGCGGTTTCGATGGCTTCCATCTCGACCCACAATACATTGAACAAGTGTGCCGTGAAACCTGGGATGGAGTCGCCGCTGGTGCAAGAAGAGCTGGTGAATTATTCAAATGATGTGTAATATAAATCTTTTGTTGTATTTATTATATTTTGTAAGATACGTATTGTTTTTCTCATGGAAGGATCACAACCCACTTAAATCGCCTCGGTGCCACAGATGGTGGTCACGTTAAAATCATCAGCAGCTGAAGGTCGTCCACTGCTGAACAAAGGCCCTACCCCTTAGAAGGGAGGGGTTGCCATAATCCCCACGCTTGGCAGGCGGCTTGGGGATCGCAGTATAGGCTAATCCAATACAAAGACGCTGCTGCCCGTCTACTTGTTTTCCTTTAGTTGCGTCTTACGGCCACCCAACGGGAGGAGATGGGAGGGTGCTATTCTTACCCTAACACCCCACGGGTAACGGCTGGTCGTGTTATAAACCTTAATTACAGCCGTATCACGTTTTACTCTTGAGCTACACTGAATAGAAAAGAAATAATTAAAGGCGGTTTTTGCTGAGAATGCGATGCCATACTAGCTTAGTTACACATAATGAAAAAAGACAAGCCCGCTGAGTTTCTTGCGGCATATCGGTTGGTCAAGTAAGCGTAGACCGTCCAGGCAGATACCACCGCAGTTTCTGCTGCAACGCTAAGTGCATCATTACAGTACATTGCTGTGCTTCAGCGCTAAATCACACTGTCAGCTTAGTGGCACGCTTGCCAATAGAAAGATGCATTCACTGCCGCTCATCACCAGCTACATTAGTCACTAACGCTGCACCTACACACGTCAATTATAGTTATTTATCATTATCTTCATTTCTTAAAATTAGATTATTTCGACACTATTCTCTAAGTGGGAATCGAACCCACAACCTTTTGGGTATCAGCCAGGGTGTCTGACTACTAAACCAACAGGCCCGTCTAGTATTATTATTATACTATTCAAATAAGTCTTATTACTAGGCTGTCTAAAAATAAAAGATAATCTGTGCTATGGCTGATAATATTAGTGTATTGTATCTTTGTATCTAATAATTTCCTGCGTTGTTGGCTGTTCAAATCTATACTTATAATAAAACTGTAACAGGTCCAATTCTGTACATTGAAGATATTTTGAAAATTATATTTGGAGGGCATTCTATAACCGATACTGAGGCCGAAAATGTATTTTTTTAAATTTTTATCTGTCTGTCTGTCTGTCTGTCTGTCTGTCTGTATCACGGCTGAGCATCACGCCGAAACTACTGAATGGATTCAAATGAAACTTGGCATGATTTGAGATCTTACTACGAGGTAGGACATAGGATACTTTTTATCCCGTAATCTAGCACGGTTCTTTTGGGAGAGGGTATTAAAGTCAAAATGGGTAGTTGGTTATACGCTTGGTCCGATTTTATCCATTTTTCTTTATAATATAATAAATATCAGTAAGGTAACACTCATAGAGAGTTGTTATCAAGGTTTTGTAATCGATCGGGTTAAGCAACGTTAGGTAAGGTCATTAAACAGATGGGTGACCGTTTAACGCCATTTGAACTAAACGGGTCTGTGCTTCGGAGAGCAAGTAAAAAGTGGGTCCCAGTTTTTAACCGACTATAAAAAAGGAGGTTATGTATTCGATGCGAATGTCTGTTATTAAAAGTTTAGTTAACGTAAAAATAGCGCAGGCGGAGCTGCGTGGGTCAGCTAGTTCAAAATATTTTTTTTCAAATAGGCTTAACGCTAACACTTTTGAACGGTCTTTTTTTTTTAAAGCTACTATCGGATCTCTACGCGGCCTCAACTGAAAAGATCCGGCAATAAACTCAGCGGGCTTGTCATTTTTTCACTTTTATTTTAACAATGTTTGTCTTGTTACAATTAGATCAGCATAAGCGACAGTGTGTCCTGCCGTTCAAAAGATCAAATAATAGACAGAAAAAATATACTACGAAAATACTGTTCTAAGTTCTTATCAAAGATTGGCCGTTTTAGAACAACAATCCAAACCAGTCAGGAGAACGTCAATATTATTTGGTTCTTTGTAATAAAAGGCCGAGACGAAAGGACGAGAATTTCATGAAAAATACATTTAATCTTTATACAATTTATTTCCTGAACAAATCACCAGCTCTTCTAGCCCCAACTACAATTCCCTCCCAAGTTTCCCGGCAGACTTGCTGAATATGCCTTGGGTTAAGGTGGAATCCCAAAATCGTGTTCGATAGTCCAGGCAGTTCGTAGGTATAAGACAACGGCACCCCGATCTGGTGAGCATAGTCTTCCGAAGCCCCAGATGCACTGTAGCCAATCACCAGAGCTGAGTTGCCGACTACGTATGAGGGGAAGTTCGGGAGAGCAAGGCCATGAATTGCGTCGGCCATCGCGATACCAACAGTATGTAAAGCGAAGGCGTTGTTGGACAAAGTCCCATCATGGCCCCAAGGGTAAAGAATCATGCTGCCGAAGCTATGCATGGTCAGGTACAAAGCCATGCGGTGTAGATGCTCATGGAGAAGGTCCCTGACCACTCTGGTCTCGATCTCGGAGAAAGCTCTGGAGCCGCCGTAGTTGTCCATACACGCTGTGCTGCTAGTTCCGACAGTGCCCCAGAAGAAATCGTAGTTCCGGTTGCCGTCAACTCCTGGACACACTGCGCTCAAGATGCTCTGGTCTGTGGAGCGGGTTTTGCGCCAGAATCGAGACTGGAATCAAGAAAGATTATATATTTAGTTGTTTAAGCTAGTAGCCCGTAGCCACCGCAGTTTTTTTTATATTCAACTTGGTGTGGAGCAAGCTAGACGTTCGCCCGATGGTGAGCGACACGCCTGCCTATAGATAGCTGCAATGCACTGCCCCATGTCTTCCTAAACATTAGTTCTGAAGGCTCTTGTGTCCCGTAATTTCACCAGCTACAGTGCCTTTCACATTGGAAAAAACTCTACAAGATTTGTACAAAGTAGCGTCCGACTTTATAGCACGAATTCGGAAACAGTGACAGGGTGAAAGAGATAAAAGAGAAGGGCCAATCCGGATCTCCCCTCAAATTATCGGCCGCAGCATCAGCAGCCCGATCAGATAATTAAATATAGTTCTAAGTTAAGATAAAGCTTTATCTTTTCTATGATGTTAGGATACCATAACCAAACAATGTCACCTGCAAGTATTAATCTGTTCTTGTGCTCAGTAAAGAGTAATGAGGAGTCATCGACCTCTTGCACCCTCAGGAGTCATGCTGCTATTGTGTGGCTGAGGGATATGCCTCTCGTCTCTTTAGCTGATGTCTCAGTGATTACTGCTAAGGCGATCATAGTTCGGTAAAATCAGTAGTATAAGCAAGGTCAGTCCATAGAAGGGTGACCGTCTGAAGGCATTTGAACTGAATGTCTCTTTGCTTCGGACGTGAAAAATCGATTCCGGTTGTTGTCATCTAGACAACTGTCGAGAGACTTAAGCTTGAACAAATCTGACACTAGATTAGTTACTAACCACAGAAAAGTTTTTTCCATTGTGGTATAAAAGCTATTAAGTTATATCAGAAAAAGATAACTCACATCAGTAAACGTGTATTTGTATCCATCAGGGTTCACTACAGGCAGTAGAATCCAATCGAATCTTTCCAAAAGGTCAGGTTCAGTGACATTTTCAAGCAGCTTGTTAATCGCCCACGTGACAGTGGGTGGGGAGATCCATTCCCTCGCATGGATCCCCCCATCGATGAAGATAACCGGTTTACTTTCATCTTCGAAGTTGGTGGTGGAAATCTTGATGTATTTGATGGGACGACCTTCGAAAGAAGCGGCTGCTGTAACCACTGTTGCTACTTCTGGATACCTGTCACCCATTTCATCTAAATACGCATCGATCTAGAATTAAATATAGGAGTAGGTATAAATTGAAAATTTCAACAAAACGATTTGAACTCCTAATCATAATCAGTCAATGCTGAAGAAAAGGCTCAACATAGAAGGGAGGGGTGGCCGTAATCACTACGCTTGGTAAGGCTTCTTGGGGATCGCAGTATAGGTGGTAGGTAATCCAATAGAAAGACGCTGCTGCTTATCTTCTAGTTTTCCCTTGATCGCCTCTTTAGACACCCAACCGGGAAGAGTGCGCGCAATTATTACCTGGGCACCCCACTCGTAGAACTCAGAATAATGCAAACCAATATTGGAAGAATAATATTTTCTGTCCACATGAATCTTGTTAGTTGCACGCTAAAAGTGCGGCCAAACCTCAGAGTAGGAACTTTTCTTTCTTTATCTGAAATCTTGTTCTATTGCTTAACTTAAACGAGTACGTACCAGGTGTACTTCATTGTAATTATCATAAGGCAGCAATCGACCACCATTCCTCGTCATCGACTCCTGCTTGTGTGCCTCTATCAGTTCATCGTCGTAGTCAAGTTGTCTGAAACAACAAGAATGCAATTGCAACAGATGCAAAAGAATTTTTTAGAACCTGACCGATGCAGCTAATCTTTCGATCCTCCGATCAAGATGTCATGCTCGGTCAGGGCCGGAGTTGGGATGTTCTATACTGTATTTTTTTCAGTGCGTATATTTTTATCACGTAATTGGTATCGTTTATTATTATTTATAATTTATAATTTTTGTACACACAATTGTATTACAGGAAACACGGAAATATAGGGAAGAATGGTACAAAGGCACAGCTTATTTCTAAAGAAATTTCTCAAATTTTGAAATCGTTAATAGATAATATTCAAACATAGTAACACAAAAAATTAAAGAAAATGTATTTACCATGCGCATGGCATGGCAGTGATAGAGGGCAGTCTAAGAGGGCACGTGAGGTCACGTGTGGTCACCCCGCGCAGGGAACGGCGAACGCCCGTGACCATGATCATTGCACTTTTTGTGGATACTTTCTAGCTCACTAGAAAAATCCTCAGTTATTTTGATATGTTTGTACTAAAGTGTGTAAAACCAAAAAAGACTCATCTTTATTTTTCAACAATCTAATAAGTGTGCAAAAAAGACTATTCTCCGTAGACAAGTATTTCGTGTTTTATAAATTTTACTTGCTAATTTCAATACCTACCTAACAGGTTTTCACGCGTGGCACTAATTCTGTTTTTGTTAATCTCTTGATAATTTATTATTTTGCCATAATACATTAATCCACACACGTATTAATCGTATAATGATAACAGTTTGACATTCATAATCCGCGTTCTTTATTGTTAAATAGTATAGTAATTAACGCATTTGTATGCCATAATTACTATTCCTAAAACATAGCTATTGATATCAAGATACAAAATCGTAGGTATATTGAGAACCCTATAGCGGCTGCAAAAGGGATAAACAAATAAACGACTGAAGGATTTGAAAACAAAATCTGTAACTTACGATTTCACATCTTCAACATGTATTCTGTACGAAATATTTTGGTCTTCTAACTCCTTGATGAATTCATTTTGGTGTTCAGGCTTCACCAGAACAACCCCTTCACGTTGCAAAATTGGATGGCTCAGCACATCGACCTCATATCGGTCTACCATGAGTCCGAAGGTTCTGATTTGATCATAGGTCGATGGACCTATGTGATAGGATTTCCACCTGGAAAACAAAATCATGTATTTTAAGGAATGTATAATAATATTAACCACAGCGGCCAATGTTTCACAAGGTCACGACAAGACAAGACATCTACGCGGGAGGTTAATATATTACACAAGTTCTTGTATGGACACAAGTGCACTCCCTAAAGTAAGGTATAGAACAAAGTCATCAGGCGCAAAATAATCTTAGTGATTCGTAGAGAAGACCTTACAAAAGTCATAACCGAATGACCGAACTCGTACAATATAGTTACAAGACCAGTAAGATGTTCGCCTGATGATAAATTTGTTCTATCTTTCGAATGGAAGAAGAAGAAGAACTACATTTATTTGGCGGATAACGACACACACAAAAATATACAAAATAAAAACTTACAAACTAATAACACTAATGGCTAAAACACTGTCGGTGATGATATGATTCTCATCAGTATTTTTTCCATTACAGTGCCCTTCACACTGAAATACAACACTGTTTAAACTGATACTGTTACTGGTACAATCTGATACTGCAGTTAATCCTTAACAGTCTTCGGTCAAGAGTCCAATTATCTAGTAAAAAATATTATACGAGTACAACTTATGCACATTTGGTCCACTAACCCAATATATTCTTCATGTTTCGCTCGGACCGCTACAACCAGAAACAGCAAAGCCAGGAGTTTCATTGTGACAGATTCATCAATAATAATTGACGCTGTTTTATAGTACCGATAACACATGAAAGATAATACAAGTATTTACGAGTACAAAAATATAAGAAAACCATGATAATATTTTTGCAATCAAAATATAGCCAGGTCTTTTTCAGTGTATATTTCCATCCAGACAAAAATCAGATTACAAAATGGTGCAGAAATTTTTAGTAACATGTTTCAACATTAAAAAGCATTTAAATTTATTTATTAAATAACTTTATTAATATTAAGCAAATAAAATTTAAGTAGACTTCTTCTATGTGTGGTTCACTTAACACACACATAACTGTTTCTGTGATAACATAAACAATTTGGAAATGTGATAACATAATGCAACATCTAGCCCTTCCCAAAGGGTTTGTGGAAGATAATGGCCGTATATCGGGCATTTTTTTAAAGGCATGGTTGCTATTGAGAATTTTCTACAGAAAATATTAATATTACCTGACCTGGAAATAAAACAAAGAACCTTGTAATCAGCAGCCAAAAATATGTGATCGAAGACAGACAGGATTGCTTGCAATATTTATTTTTTGCATATTTTTGACTGGGATATAATTATGTTTATAATAATAATGTCCTGACCGAAATGTTCACAGCGGCTAAAATTTGAGAATGAAGAGAAGTTAGGACGGAGATTTAAAGAGCAAAAGTTTATATTTATTAATTACGCATGTGTTTATAAAGAGGAAACAAAAAAAAGGAAAGAACAGAAAGAAGGAAGATTAGAACGAAAGGAAAAATGGGACATAAGACCAACACATTTGGAGAGATATAGGGAATAAGGCTAACTTTTTAAGCCCATCCGATATACTTCTTGTTTGTTTTCAAGCAAGAATGATGATTTCTTTTTTCTCGACGTTACTACCAGGGATTATTTATACATGCATATCATACGTACTGTAGTATTCTACCAGTAAAAACAAGGACAAAAACTTGTTGCTCATCGCAGAATTCGAATCTGTGACCACTGGTCTGCATAAAAAGCGGCTTTACCCACTATACCACAAAGACGAGAAGTCTATGAACAAAATTACCTTTTTAATGACGATAATCATTAGCCACTGAAGTGTTAATCCAAACATTATCGTTTAGATAATTGATTGCTTTAATGAACTCTTTTGTACATAAAATAGGGGGATTATGATTCAAATACCATTTGTTTACGTGCGGCCTAGTATTCGGGCCAGAATGAAGACACTTATAATAGAGTTTTTCATAAAATAAAACTTACCTATTATCTTTTCATCAATATCCGGAATCCATCTTGAGTCAAGCACCTGTCTTTCAGCCAATAGTGTGCGTTTCCTATTCCCTCTCTGATGTAAGCGCCCTCTAGAGTCTTAGTTTGGAACTACTTACGAGGCGCGCGAGCACCGGGTGATGTTTCATCATTATGGCACTCATGATGCACCAGGTAGGGCTTACCTGGATTCCGGATATTGATGAAAAGATAATAGGTAAGTTTTATTTTATGAAAAACTCTCTATTATCTGTTTAGTATCAATATCCGGAATCCATCTTGAGTGATTTGTTTGGTATCACCTGGTGTGTAAGCTATGTAGCTTGCAATAGACGCTATAATGTGTAAGAATAGGTTATATTATTAAAAATCCTAAAATTTAAATCAGATATAACATGAATTATTATGTTCGATTAAATAATAGTAATTAAAAATCCATACTTCATTTTTATTTTAGGAAGTACGACTAGGCACTAAGTATGTACACTAATTAAGTTTGTAAATGCAAAATAATACTACCTACTGTGTGAAAAATAATGAATGGGATCAAAGTAAGGTAAATGGCAATAATAAAATATGATCTTCAGATAGTAATTTTGGAAGGTGTACAGTACAGTCTTCCAGTTTCCTGATATGAGGATTTTATCAATAACAATGTGTAGTATTTGCGCAAATAAAAGATATTAAAACTAAACTGTCACCCGTTTAGGGATGCTACAGCTGGGCCTACAGAGCCTGGTGAGGCTTTGATTCTAGCATATGCCATTAGAGAATTTATCCAGCCGCCAATAATGTTTCTGGATAGACAAATTATTAATTTCGGTATGTCGAGTCAAGGTTAACGTCAACAATTGTCTGATCCATAACACCGCATTTAAATTTCTATCGACTGTTATCAGACTGTCTCTCGCTATTGGTTTTCGAACCAAAAGCTGGCCATAAAATAACAATTATTAAACTATCGCTTTCAATACGCATTATGTACTCTAAAATCTGATGCTAATAGCAGTAACATGGCTACTTTTGATTAATTTCTAGTGAATATATTTTCATTTAGAACATTATAATATAACAGCAATTTTAGATTCCCATTAGGAGGCTGAATAGGCTTTTCACGAGCAAATGTAAAAGCTTTAAACATATGCTAAAGAAATTTGAAAATATATTTTATAGAATTCAACTCGTACCATTTTGAACTTCGGCTTCCAGCTGGTTATTCAACTCCGCCAGCTTCACATTAAAAGTTTTTGTTCCTGATCTGTCCTTCCAGATAATGAGTATTGCTCCCAAAATCAGTCATACTTCAAATTGGAAGTCTTAACCTTTGGTGGATGTGTGCCTGTGACAGTGTATAGGCTAGATGCTCTGTGCTAGATATGAAATCAGATAATACGAATGTAAAATTCTGCGTTATGCATCTAGAAACCAAAATCCATTATTCCACTATCAGTAGATACAGTCCGCTGGCTCGATTCCGGTGGTTCAGCACCTACTGTTGAAATAGGGTTTAAAGGTGGGAATAACCTTGCAAGACTGTAATGCCATGGGTGGCAAAACGCATCATAAGACATGTTGATCCTGGACGTCTGCTGATGCATATTTTGGTGTGACACGTGCTGTTCTCGAGGCGAACAGATCTATTTTCAGTGTGCCACACATCTGGAATAGCTACTCTTTCTGTTGCTATTGATGTGAGATGTCACAGCACGGGAAGAGCTTTTCGGTAAGAGCGTATATTAAACATGCCTGGAAAATACTGAGCCTGAAGGCAAATGTTCAGTTTGTCTAAAAAAGAAGAAGTTGAGTTTGTTCGAGAAACATTTAATTTGGTCCCGATTTCCTTAGTTATATAAGACAACGGTCCGATTGTCTGTCTGGAGAAGTATATGAGCATTCACTAGTTGTTGCTGCCTCTGCACTGTGGTTGCCTATACGGCGAATATTTCCTTTTGGACTTTTGACATTTGGGTTTCTGTCCAGGTACCTACTATGTCTTTTTCGTCCAGGCGTGCTATCCAGCCGAATCGGTCGCATCTGTGTGTGTGTGTGTGTGTTAACAAGTGAGTTATTGCACTTGCGTATACTAGCAGAAGTTCTCCGATAGCATTTCTCAATCATATAATGGCTAAGGAATGCGAACTTGAGGGTAAGGTTGGTTCGCTAGCAACTGTCTACTGAAGTGTGCGACAGTGAAGCTGGCCTCTCGGTGTGACGAAAGTGGCAAAGTTGAGTCTTCCTGTCTATGATTGATATTGTTTGAGGGACTAATTACCTTTTTAAAACAGTTCGTAAACTGCTTTGCGTAGCGATTGGAACTTCGGTTCAGACAGGGACTGCGTTTCGTTTTGTGTCCCAGATCATACCGAGAAAATGAGGCATTTTGTCGGTACAAAAACAACGTGGCAAAGTTGAGTCTCCCCATTAGAGATTGATATTGTTTGAGGGATCACTTGCCTTTTTCGAGCTGTTCGTGAAGTGATTTGTGTAGCTATTGGCATTTTGGTACAGACAGGGACTGCGTTGCGTTTTGTGTCCCAGGTCATACCGCGAAAATGAGGCATTGTGTCGGTACAAAAACAATGTGGCAAAGTTGAGTCTCCCCATTAGAGATTGATATTGTTTGAGGGATCAACTACCTTTTTCGAGCTGTTCGTTAAGTGATTTGTGTAGCGATTGGCATTTCGGTACAGACAGGGACTGCGTTGCGTTTTGTGTCCCAGGTCATACCGCGAAAATGAGGCATTATGTCGGTACAAAAACAATGTGGCAAAGTTGGGTCTCCCCAATACTCCCCATTAGAGATTGATTGTTTGAGGGAACAACTGCCTTTTACGAGCTGTTCGTGAAGTGCTTTGCGTAGCGAATGGCACTGTGGTACCGACCGGGACTTTGCGTTGCGTTTTGCGTCCCAAGTTATGCCGAGAAACTCGAGGCATTATGTCGGTACCAAAACAGATTTCTCGTCTAACCCAGTATCCTACAGATTTTAATGGTAAAAGCTATGTCGTCCTTTAGCTGATATACAGATTCTCTTGCCAGAAGAAAATCTTGCCAGTATACCACGCACCGGATACCATGATGACACCGAAACTTCGCTTCGCCACCCAATCGGTTAATGAAGCGAAGGTACTTGGCGCTGAAGAAAGTTAGTGTTGGTTTTGACCGTGATGACATACGAGCCCGGAATCTACGATGATGAGCAATTGATACTTAAAACTAAGCTAGGCTCAGGTTTAGTTTCATTATCCAGTCCTAGTCCTGCAAAATGCTAGGACACGAATAAGATTTAATAGACGAAACGGTTTCGTTATATAGTCTTTCAATTGTTTAAAGATTTAAAATTAGGCGGTGGCTACCGTTTGACTTGGGTACCAGGAAGAATGTAGATTGAGCTGTGTGTACATTCTGTCTGTTGAAAGCAACCCAACTCCAAATTATGTAGTTGGATCTGCGCTGACGTATCGAGCGATGTTTTTGTTCGATAACTTTGCATGACTAAGGAATTTGAAAATAATAGTGGTTTACGAAAAAAGATTTAAAGTGGCGCCCCAATTGGCAGCTTGCAGATGTTCTTTGGTCACCCAGATTCCCCGAGTACTTGATACCGCTTCCATTCGCTTGTTTGCTTGTCGCCGGTTTTTGCTTATGTTTATAAAAGCATTTTGATTGTGATTGAGACACTGGCCGGGGTTCATTAAACTTTTTCCTTGCCCCCCCAAATTTTTTGAAGGTAATTTTGAACAGATTCGTCAATAAATAACACTGCAGAACTAGGGGGTATTTTCATAAAAACATCACGATGTAATTTTTCAGAAATTTGACGTAGTTTAATCAAATCCGCTCGCCATCCGCAAACCATTTAAAGTAAACCGTCCATTACGTTATTGTACGGTAAACCTTCAGAAAACAACGTCTCTATCTTGTTAAGTAATGCTTTAAACAGTTACTAAGTATCGTTAAAACAACATTCGATTCAACAAAACAGAGGGTAGTTATCTAAATTCTTTGGAACTCCCGTAAATTTAATAGTATACAATCTTCATGTGAAATAAAAATTATAAAAAATGATTTACAAAATGCAGGTATCTTGTAATTTTTTATATTAAATCTGCTTTGGTCGTACCTTAACAGGATCTTACAAAATTGTTTTTAGTCAAGATAAATGTTTAGTATTTGCTTAGTCTGCTGCAGGTCGGCCTAGATTTAAATCATTACAAACAGGGAGGGGCACGGCAATTAAGTTTAGTATTTGCTTAGTCTGCCGCAGGTTATTTAAATCATAATAAATAAAATAACATAATATATCCTAATAATCATAATAATAAACAGTCTGTATTATAATTATTATGGACGGCGGCTTTGGCGATATTAAATCCGTTAAAATGCCACTCGTCGGGATAATAGTTCAATGTACATAACTCACGATTTGATCTTCTTTTCCGGATCGGCGTGAATTCTGCGACACACTTTCACTACTCGTTGAATTTTTCATTAGAGAGGTACTATACTAAAATACTTAACTAGAATACACTGATTTGAATTTATTATAAGTATTGAAGTGCATTGCACGAAAGACGACGCTATAATGATGATGAAACATCACCCGGTGCTCGCGCGCCTCGTAAGTAGTTCCAAACTAAGACTCTAGAGGGCGCTTACATCAGAGAGGGAATAGGAAACGCACACTATTGGCTGAAAGACAGGTGCTTGACTCAAGATGGATTCCGGATATTGATACTAAACAGATAATATTCAGTTTGATATTTTGTGTTGCTTTTGCTAAACATGAATTATATGATGGGTAAGATGTATTTTGTTTATATACCTATTTAGTATTAATTATGAATTGGCCTTATAGTTTCTCGCTCATTTAACACCACCCAGGGGATATGTGCAAGGTCGTGGTAACTTTAGTTTCCCATGAGTAACAATGTAATAAAATAATAACAGTTGCTTGTATTATAAAAACAGAATTAGTATATTGTAGAAGTGAGAAACTGGGTTTGCCTCCAGTCACACTCCTCACAAAATTAATATTTTAGTTCTAAATAAAACCACGATATAATATGTGAAACAACATTATATCCGTGTAAATGAAAAAAAATATACACGTGAAGGTACTATTTATATACTTAAAGATTTAACATTGGGTAACGGGTAAGAAAAATTAAATAATGAAACGCTGTATGAAAATATTTGGTTGGTTCCGTTCTGATATACGAGTACATATAGTCAAATAATGGCGCAGATGAATCTGCTTGTGTAATTTGATATTAATCTGCGTATACCTTCAGGAATACTAAGTCAACTGGAACTTTTAAGAAACCCGTGTTATTGATAGCATCAATCTAATAATTCGTAACTAAGACTGCTCCTTTTTTTTCAGGCACGCACTTTATACAATTACTGTTAGGTTTGCTGATGAAGTGAAAACACTACATGAATTAGAAAACAATTTAAATTTAGATGTCTGGTCTCAGGCCATTCCGGACCAACCTGGGCAGATCCTTGTGTCCAAAGAAAACAGGACACCATTCGAAAATGCTCTGAACGATGCCGGAATAGAGTACAAAATTGAAGTCGAGAATATCAAAGAGTGAGTGATGAACATTATATTGTACAGGCCAAAGTCAAATGTTCTATGTAAACGATAATATCGTGTTACTTCATAATCATAATAATTTATTCACAGGAAATAGAGTACAATGGGTAAAAATATATAAAAAAAGTGCTTCTATTTCGCCTAGCAAGGCATGTGAATATCACAAAATTTAATTGATTAAGTTAATAATTATAGATTAAACAATGTCAAATTAAAAAAAAAGAAAAATTAATAATATTATAAAGTTAAAATAAATAAAAATTCGTCAGTCCTAAAACTAAACTATACTGCTATATAAAACTAGCTTAATTTTTGATCCTACTGTAATAGTAATAAACTTTCCAACATTCGTAAAATATATTTTAATAAATCTTGATTTATTACTGACTTTTATCCAAATATAAGTACTTCAAAAAATCAATGTTATATAGGTTCGAATAGATTTATACAAAGTAAAGGTATTGATTTTGATCATCTTTATCTTTAAGGAAATTGGAATTAGAAGACCAGCTACTGGCAGCAGCTGCTAAACGGAGAAACACAACCAGTTCTAGACTCTCGTTTGATGAAATTCACACTTACGAAGTCGTAAGTAGTTTAAAAACTAATCAAACCATGTCACAACGAAACGATTAGGTACAATAAAGCAACTTGTATTTAATAGAGTATTAGATATTTTTGGTTAATTTTACAGGTTGATGAATATCTAGATCAACTTGGCAGAAGGTATCCTGAAAAAGTGACAGTTGTATCAGCCGGCAGGAGTTTCGAAGGAAGGGAAATTAAATATCTGAAAATTTCCACCTCAAACTTTCAAGTACGTAGTTAAGAGCTTATTTGGTTAACGGTTTTGAGTTTTATATTATTATCTTCGTCATCATCAGCCTAGTCCTGCACCTATTTGGGATCTGATTCTATTTTCTGCCTTAATTTAGCATATCATTTAGTAAGCATCAGATATTTTTTATACTCTTGAACATTCCATTAGGTCTCTTACTGCTTTCTTGCTTTGCTTCAAGATCAATACTGGTGTTGTTGCTGTTGTTTATCTGTTATCGTAATAGGGTTTTATAGAATCTTAACTATCTATTTTTATTAGTTTGTGATTTTTTTATTTGCATCATTAAAATAAGTAAATAAGTAAATTTGTATTTGTTTTTAGAAACTAAAGTATTCTAATTCTGTTGTAATAATATAAAAGAATTTACAGTAATTTTCATTTGGTATCATTATGGTCATAATTCACACCTGTGCAATGTTTATTTATGCAAAGCGTAAAATGTCTTTTTAAACTTTTATGACCGTGATCAACACACGATAATATTTTGTCTTTGAATTCCGCTGAAAACTGCTAATAATTCATTATCATGTAGCATCTATATTTTTTGGCTAAAGAATTTCTTTTCAATTTTAAAAACAACTGACTTGTATTTTATCTGTTATAGAATACAAATAAACCCATTATTATGCTGCAATCGTTGCTCCACTGTCGTGAATGGGTGTCTCTGCCAGCCTCGTTATACGCCATTAACAAGCTCGTGGTTGATGTAACGGAGTCCGACTTGGTGGACAATATCGACTGGATTATACTGCCAGTCGCCAACCCTGACGGATATGTCTGGACTCATGAGAGCGTAAGTATCATGTAACTGGGATATCAGTTGATATCTTTTCGGTTTAGGTAACTTCATCTACATTTTCTTGTCTTTCACTATAGTAACCTTTACATCAGGGACCATGAACTTTTATAGCAGGGCAGTTTAACACAAAAAGTGACCTATCTTACAAATTGGTACCATAGGCACTAATTAGCATGATACTACTATGGTAAGGCCCTTAGCACTTAGATACTTCTGCTTGGCAGCACATCTGTGTCAGGTATGCTGCCAAGCAGTAGTATCTGGAGTAGTAGTGCGGCTGCAGATTCTTCAGGCGTTATTCAGAGATTCTTCATTATTATTAGATATTTCCTGAATAGTCTTTTGTACAATGAACCTATCGCCTTGTATCATGTATGTAGTATTTTTTTATCATCTGATCTTAATCTATTTAAGTGGTTTCGAGTTTTCCTGCTGCCATTAGTCTTAACAGTTGCCAGAGAGACTAAGTAACATGAGCGTTAGAATATATTACGAAAGGGATCTTATACTCGTAGACACAGTGAAAATATAGCATAATATTGGATCTGCAAGCTTCACCATAAGAGCAGAAAGAATTAAGTGATGACTTTCAACCTAGATCTCATATTTCCACTAGATGTTACCACATGTTGTTACGCAGAAGTTTATTAAACATTTTATCATAAACTTAAAACTCTGAAATGTCTCGTTTACAGGCACGGTTCTGGCGAAAGAACCGCAGGACTGGCATTATGGTGTCCGACTTCTGCGTTGGCGTTGATTTGAACAGGAACTTTGATATTTTCTGGGGTTCAGCATCAAGCAACTTTGTCTGTTCCGATACCTATCACGGTGAAGGTCCCTTCTCCGAACCAGAGACAGCCGTCATCAGAGACATCTTGGCTGAATATTCAGACAGAATGGAATTATATATTGACATTCACAGTTTTGGCAGTATGATCTTGTATGGTTACGGTAATGGAATTCTGCCTCCTAATGCTCTGACCATCAATCTTGTCGGAGTCAGAATGGCGCAAGCCATCGACGCTGTGAAATGGCCATCCAACCGTAATTATATAGTTGGAAATATTGCCATGACCCTCTACGACGCATCTGGTGGTGCTAGTGATTATGCTACTGCTGTTGGAGTTCCCCTATCGTACACCTACGAGTTACCAGCTTACAGGAATTTAAATACAATAAATGGTTTCCTAGTAGACCCAGATTTTATTGAGCAGGCTGGTTACGAAACTTGGGAAGGTATTACAAGTGCCGCAAGATTCATCTTGGACGCATGGAGTAGAAAAAACAGTGTGTAAAATAAAATTTGGACTGAAACTTGAGTTTTATAAATTATGCATTATTTGGTTTTATAAATGTCAAAATACTTATATACACATGAAAACAAATGTCCCTTCATTTCCTATCTCTTATCTCTATGATCTTTTAGTATGTTTTTAATCAACTTATTAAAGAGACTATATACTGCACGGCAGCTCGTCACATAAGATATTAGTTATTAGACTAACTAGTTCTCCTAAGACTAGTTATTTCATCAGCTACAATGCCATTCCCTGCACACACTCGTGTTTTTTTTTGAGAGCCCTCGTTTTTATCCCATTGATGGGCAAGGCCTCTTTTCAAGATGAAGGGGCTTATTCCACCAAACTGGCCAAGTGTGGGTTGGCACTTGGTAGGATTCACACGTCAGTTGAAAGCTAGTTAAACTTGCAGGTTTCCTCACGTTGTTTTCCTTCACCGCTAGTAACAATCGAACAAAGACGAATCGTACATATGGGCGCTGTATTGATTTTAATGTTATAATAACGTCATATCCGCGATAATATAAATGCAATAAAAAGAGTAATGTATTTGATAGTTACAGAGATTAATTAAATAGGTCAATTAATCAGTTTGAATTCATTTAATATTTTATTTGTATGCTCGAATCTGAATATAAATTTAAATAGATTGTTTTGTAAAATCAAACGCGAATATGACTGTCATTTGTTTAGGAATCATTCCTGGTTATTATTACATAAATTATTCTACGAAAATAAATTGTAATACAATGTTTAAAAAACATGTGTGATTTAATATGATGCAATTTTCTTTAATTTATACTAAAATATGTTTGTTTATGGAATTACTTTGTTTTATATAAAAGGCGAATATTGTTAACAACGGGAACAGTCGTTTGAAATTCGTCGAAGTGTAAACATCTCTTGTGCATACGCTATATTTCATATAATAATACAGTGTTTTGGAAGATCTGTGCGTTATTACTCCATAATTATGGATTCCGAATACTCGCACCATGAAGCCACGCCGACAGCAGCGGTGGGATCACAATCCCCTGTACTTGGAACCTCCAGAGACCGGAAAACTCTACCCGAGCCTACTTTTTCCATGGAGCAAGTGATGAATTTACTGACCAATGTGACCAAACAAGTAGCTGCAAGTGCAGTTACAGCGGCCATTTCTACCACCTCTTTGTCACGTGATCGCAGCAATTTCTTCGGACGACGTTCATAAATGGCGCAGCTACACATCGGATCAAGCCGTCAGCTACTCCGAGTACGCTACTGGACATTATTCAGGCGAGTCCGGCCCGAGGCTTCAGACCCCGAGGTGATCGACGCTTTGATAACAGGTATTTATCCGGAACATATTAGATCGTAACTGCTTAGAAACACACCTGACTCTTTGCCCAAGCTGGTTTCTGTGTTTAAAACTTATCGCAAACGGGAAATTTGATAGTTTAGATAAACCTGGTAACAGTAATATTAAAAGACCGTGAATATCCGAAACTTCCGCTAGAAACGACCAAGGTCTTACTTGCTTTAAATGTAACAAATCCGGGCACCATTTTCGTGATTACAAGGAAGCTCCTGCTCCTTCACCCGCTGTGATTCCTAAATCTAGTTCTTCTCAAAACAATATTCCTAATAATTCTGCAAAGACTATCGAGTGTAAATATTGTGATAAAATGGGTCACGTAGAAAATTGCTACTGGAAAATAAATAACGAGGGTAATTTGACTTTAAAAAAAACGGTACTTATTTGTAATTCGATAATTCGTAGTTAAAACTAGTTAAAATCGACAACAAGCTTTACTATTGCTTATTCGATATAGGCGCCGATTGTTCACTGATTCGACAACGTTTCTCTGGTTCGATCCCAGGGAACAGGAAAGTAATTGTAGATATTGTATTTTCGGGAATTGGAGGTTGCCCAGTGCATTCAAAACAAACCGATCAAGTGTAGAGCTAGAATTTTATGTGGTCGGGGACGCATAGACTCGGTTTGATATTTTGTTTGATTGGCTATGATCTGTTACAAATTTCTGGGCTCACCGTTACTTTGACTAACACTAGAATTTCTGTAAAAAAAAATGAACAAATCGTGAAGGTTGTGAATGAATGCACTGGTCAATATTCTCTTTGTGGCATTGATACTGACGTTACATAACAGATTTTATATTATGGTAAATTGCAAACTATCGTCAACAGCGTTCGTTTACAGCTGGAAATAAGGTATCGCAAGTTTGTACAGGTGAATTAGACATCGGAATAAAAGACCCCAATAAAATTGTTCAGCGAAGACCCTATAGATTATCCCCCGTAGAGCGTGAGAAGGTAAAAGATATTATAAGCGGCCTCAGGTGTAGTGGCATAATCCGTGACAGTCATTCTCCTTTTAGCAGTCAGATTCTGCTTGTTAAGGGGAAAGACGGTTCTGATCGCCTCTGTGTCGATTTAGGAGAGCTAAATGCCAATACACTTGGGGGTCGTTGTCGTCTGCCTTTAATCGCGGATCAGATGGACAAATTAGGTAAAGCAAGCTTGGATATGGTACCGCATTAATACAAAGGCAAGATCACACTCCCCATGTATTTGGTTATTTTAGTATGAGGACGACAGTGCGGAGAGCAAATATCACTCATATGAGCTTGAAACACTAGCCGTTTTTAAGGCAATTAATTTTTTTTGTCGTTTCTTATATGGTCGTTCATTTATAGTCATAACTGATTGTAATTCTCTAAAAGCTTCTAGACACAAGAAAGAATTGACGCCTAGGTTACACCGTCGATGGTCTTCCCTGCAATCATTCCAGTTCGAAATAGAGAATCGTAAAGGCGAAAAGCTAGGTCACGTGGATTATTTTAGTAGGAATCCTGTTGATATAACAGGCCCACGAAAAGCATTTTTCTAAAGATAATTCATCACACCTGTTTCCATCATCTTACTCGGCCTGAACTTTTTGTTTTTCCACTAATGCTTCGACTCTTGACCAAAATTGGATGATCTTTGAACAAAAATGTGATCCCGTACTCAAAAATATAGTTGATCAACTACAGTCCGATTCTATTCCTAAAGACATCGCAGATACCTATTACCTATGTTATTTTGAAAGATAAATTACTGCGTAGAAAAGTACAAATCTATACTTATAATAAAACTGTAACAGGTCCAATTCTGTACATTGAAGATATTTTGAAAATTATATTTGGAGGGCAATCTATAACCGATACTGAGGCCGAAAATGTAATTTTTTTAATTTTTGTCTGTCTGTCTGTCTGTCTGTCTGTCTGTCTGTCTGTCTGTCTGTATCACGGCTGGGCATCACGCCGAAACTACTGAATGGATTCAAATGAAACTTGGCATGATTTGAGATCTTACTACGAGGTAGGACATAGGATACTTTTTATCCCGTAATCTAGCACGGTTCTTTTGGGAGAGGGGATTAAAGTCAAAACGGGTACTTGGTTATACGCTTGGTCCGATTTTATCAATTTTTCTATAAAATATAATAAATATTAGTAAGGGAACACTCATAGAGAGTATTTATCAAGGTTTTGTAATCGATCGGGTTAAGCAACGTTAGGTAAGGTCATTAAATAGATGGGTGACCGTTTAACGCCATTTGAACTAAACGGGTCCGTGCTTCGGAGAGCAAGTAAAAAGTGGGTCCCAGTTTTTAACCGACTATAAAAAATGAGGTTATGTATTCGATGCGAATGTCTGTTATTCAAAGTTTAGTTAACGTAAAAAGAGCGCAGGCGGAGCTGCGTGGGTCAGCTAGTAGAAAATAAAACCCTTAAATTAATGATTGTTCACTAGCATAATTTTACATTTTAGCTGGGAAAAGGCTGAGATACGAGGGCAATATTGATTTCCCAACATGTAAAAATTGGTTCAAAAGTTCATTGAAAATTGTGTAAATTGTAGAGTTAGAAAGGGGATCTCGGGCGCTAGGCAAGTTTCTCTGCATCCAACTGATAAAACTCCTTTGCCTTTTTACACGGTCCATGCAGATATTACGGGTCCAATGAACGGGAAGCGTAATCGGCCCGAATACGCGTTTGTTTATGTAGATTCGTTTACTAAATATGTTCATTTAGTATATTCAACAGATCGTACAACCGATTCCGCTAACCGATGCTTTCGTGAACTCATTACCATTTTTGGGACTCCCACTGGATTCATAACTGATCAAAATAAAAGCATGACTTCTGTAGAATATTGTTTATGTTCTAGTTTTTTTGACAATTTTAACATAGACCATCGCACTGTGGCGAAAGGTGCTAGTAGGGCTAGTGGTCAGGTAGAACGCAAGATTATTAAAAATAATATGTCGGTGTAGTAGCGCTTGATAAACCTTGGCACATAGATCTAATTGCGATGATCTTATTGCTATTAGGAATGCTTGTAAGAAAAGGATGGACGAGCGATCTTTTCAGAACATCCGCGTAGATTTGCGTGTTTTAATTTATAACGGTCGTTAGGTAGAATCTCCAAAATTTCCATTGGACCTTCAAATTTGGGTCCTAATTTAGTAGTATGTCCTTCATGAAAACGTATTAGAACAAAATCTCCAACTTTGAAATGTTTGATTTGTGCTTTACCCTTATCAAATCGAATTTTGTCCTGAATGGATCGTCATGTCTATTTGAGACCTGCTTCCAATGGGCAAACCGATCCATTCGATGGAAGTGGTGAAAGTGGTTAATTTCCCGTATGGGCGTATAATGAATTAATTGACTAGTTATTATTAATATCTATATTAATAATAATTAGTTACAAGTACTGTGTGACATAATAATAATACTAGATATGTGTTACATTTATTTATTGCCTATCCACAAATCCTTCCTTGACGCTGGCTGGCCACCATGCGTTTCCTTTCCTGGTCTTGTGAGCTAGATCCTTGTGTAGGTGATGCTTGTGGGTGGGCTAGATCCCGTGATGGGTGATGCCTGTGTGAGCTAGATCCTTGTGTAGGTGATGCTTGTGGGTGGGCTAGATCCCTATGTGGGTGATGCCTGTGTTGACTAGATCCCTATGTGGGTGATGTCACGAGTTGGCTAAGATCCCGTCATGGGTGAAGCCTTATTTGTTAGATCCCGTGATGGGTGATGCATGCTACAGGCTAAGATCCTAAGACTAGGTGAAGCCTTGTAAGAACCTTTAGTTAATTTTGTAATAAGTTAATAATTTGTAACTGATAAGTGATCAGCGCGGAGAGCGCGCTGGATCAGAATGGCCGTATGGGCGCTGTATTGATTTTAATGTTATAATAACGTCATATCCGCGATAATATAAATGCAATAAAAAGAGTAATGTATTTGATAGTTACAGAGATTAATTAAATAGGTCAATTAATCAGTTTGAATTCATTTAATATTTTATTTGTATGCTCGAATCTGAATATAAATTTAAATAGATTGTTTTGTAAAATCAAACGCGAATATGACTGTCATTTGTTTAGGAATCATTCCTGGTTATTATTACATAAATTATTCTACGAAAATAAATTGTAATACAATGTTTAAAAAACATGTGTGATTTAATATGATGCAATTTTCTTTAATTTATACTAAAATATGTTTGTTTATGGAATTACTTTGTTTTATATAAAAGGCGAATATTGTTAACAACGGGAACAGTCGTTTGAAATTCGTCGAAGTGTAAACATCTCTTGTGCATACGCTATATTTCATATAATAATACAGTGTTTTGGAAGATCTGTGCGTTATTACTCCATAATTATGGATTCCGAATACTCGCACCATGAAGCCACGCCGACATACATGATCGCTGGAGAGCAAATCCATACTTATAATAAAACTGTAACAGGTCCAATTCTGTACATTGAAGATATTTTGAAAATTATATTTGGAGGGCTCATCTCGTTGTCATCTCATCATAATTCATTTTATAACCGTCTGTATCAACGCCGCGCATCACGCCGAAACTACTGAATGGATTTAAATGAAACTTGGCAAGATTTGAGATCTTATTACGAGGTAGGACATAGGATACTTTTTATCCCGTAATCTAGCACGGTTCTTTTGGGAGAGGAGATTAAAGTCAAAATGGGTACTTGGTTATACGCTTGGTCCGATTTTATCAATTTTTCTTTATAATTATAATAAATATTAATAAGGGAACACTCAGAGAGAGTTGTTATCAATGTTTTGTAATCGATCAGGTTAAGCGACGTTAGGTAAAGTCATTAAATAGATGGGTGACCGTTTAACGCCATTTGAACTAAACGTCTCCGTGCTTCGGAGGGCAAGTACAAAGTGGGTCCAAGTTTTTAACCGACTTTAAAAAAGGAGGGTTTGTATTCCATGCGAATGTATATTATTGAAAGTTTAGTTATGCATGCTTCGGAGAGCAAGTAAAAAGTGGGTCCCAGTTTTTAACCGACTATAAAAAATTTACTATATCTACATCTACCTACTACAGTTCTACTAAATATTCACTATCTTATACGTTACATCCCTTTCTTCCACACAGTCTAGTAATTATCTAATTAAAGTTATCGACATCTGCATATCGACATTATCCCATCCCGTGGCGCCATCGGCAAGTTTTCAACAACCTAGAATGGTAATGCGGTGTAATCCTAACGTAGGAACTTTCAATGAATTTAAAATACTCCGTGCATCCGTGCAACTTGCTACTGCATTTTTTCCAATGAAGTTCAATTTTCTAATTGAATTTGTGCCAAGAAAGTGGCCACGAAAGACAAGTTTGTGAAGTTAAAATTAGAAGATGACCGAGTACCCGTCGTCTGAGTATCAGGCAGTATTGTGGATTTAACCCCTCCACGGCCGATGGCTTGGATCTGCACGATAGCGCGATCACGCATCGGCCGGCGAGGGATTAATTAAAAAAGACTTTCGTCCAAACGACATTTTTTTATATAATAAATAATATTCACCCATAATATAACCTCTCATATCTCCATTATATCTCCTCCCGTTCGTCCGTAAGAGGAGACTAAAGGAAAACAATAAGAAGAGCAGCAGCGTCTTTCTATTGGATTACCTAAAAATTTGCATATATGTATGCATTACGTGTGAATGTGACATACATTATTAAAATACCATATACCTATATTTACAACTAGCTGACCCACGCAGCTCCGCTTGCGCTATTTTTACGTTAACAAAATTTTTAATAACAGACATTCGCTTCGAATACATAACCTCCTTTTTTATAGTCGGTTAAAAACTGGGACCCACTTTTTACTTGCTCTCCGAAGCACGGACCCGTTTAGTTCAAATGGCGTTAAACGGTCACCCATCTATTTAGTGACCTTACCTAACGTTGCTTAACCCGATCGATTACAAAACCTTGATAACAACTCTCTATGAGTGTTCCCTTACTAAAATTTATTATATTATAAAGAAAAATTTATAAAATCGGACCAAGCGTATAACCAAGTACCCATTTTGACTTTAATCCCCTCTCCCAAAAGAACCGTGCTAGATTACGGGATAAAAAGTATCCTATGTCCTACCTCGTAGTAAGATCTCAAATCATGCCAAGTTTCATTTGAATCCATTCAGTAGTTTCGGCGTGATGCTCAGCCGAGATACAGACAGACAGACAGACAGACAGACAAAAATAAAAAAAAATACATTTTTGGCTTTAGTATCGGTTAAAGAATGCCCTCCAAACATAATTTTCAAAATATCTTCAATGTACAGAATTGGACCTGTTACAGTTTTATTATAAACTTATACTTACTTGTTTTGTTTTTGTCTGTCTGTCTGTCTGTCTGTATCTCGGCTGAGCATCACGCCAAAACTACTGGATGGATTCAAACGAAACTTGGCATGATTTGAGTTAATACTCCGAGGTAGGACATAGGATACTTTTTATCCCGATATTCGGCACGGTTCCCTTGGGAGAGGGGACTAAAGTCAAAATGTGTACTTGGTTATACGCTTGCTCCGATTTTAACAATTTTTCATTTAATTATAATAAATATTTGTAAGTAAACACTCATAGACAGTTGTTAACAATGTTTGGAAATCGATCAGGTTAAGCAACGTTAGGTAAGGTCATTAAATAGATGGGTGACCGTTTAACGCCATTTGCACTAAACGTCTCCGTGCTTCGGAGGGCAAGTACAAAGTGGGTCCAAGTTTTTAACCGACTTTAAAAAAGGAGGTTTTGTATTCTATGCGAATGTATATTATTGAAAGTTTAGTTAACGTGAACACAGCGCGGGCGGAGCTGCGTGGGTCAGCTAGTACTGAATAAATTCCCGATTAAAGTAAGGTTTAATACTATACTGACTAGGTGTTTCCTGCCAGGATTAATTATGAGATTCCGCTATTTCCACCCTGTTGCAAGCGCTAAGATCACGGGATGGCTGTCAAATATGAGTAAGTAAATAATAAAATAAGAACAGATAAATCTGTCTATCCTAGGTACATCTCAAATATTGAGGAAACGAGGAAGAGGCAAAATCTACTTATAACTAATTCATTCTTCATCATCAGCAGCGTAAAAAACGTCCACTGCTGAACAAAGGCCTCCCCCTTAGAAGGAAAGGGTTGCCGTAATTCCTACGCTTACCAGGGGATCGCAGTATAGGTGGTAGGTAAGCCAATAGAAAGACGCTGCTGCCCGTCTTCTTGTTTTCCTGTAGCCGTCTCTTACGGATACCCCCCCGGGTGCTGCCTCTCTTTTTAAATGAGTGTACTTAATATAATCTAGAAATGAATACGCTGAACCCGGCTTTAAGATTATTGATCAAGAGTTTGAAGCTACATCATTATATTCGCATCTTTTTTTTTTCGATTCATAACTCCATCCAGAATTCCTACACACCTTTAACAAAAACAATCGCGTATTGTTTTTCCAATACAGGTAAGCAATAATAGAAGGGAATTCACGTCGGATGGCTCCACGTAGTATCCGAGACGGTCGGGGACGGAAGCGGGGGAGAGCGGGGAGGGGTGAGGAAGTTGGGAAATATTGCCCCGAGGCGCAACGTGACACGGCGAATGGTGGACACGGGCGTAGTGTTGTTAGTCTTAATATCGATAAAGATTATCATGTTTTCATTTTCCATATCCAGCATTATACATAGGGCTCATTGGGTAAGTCTGGTCGAGTAGTCGCTAGAAAAATAGTGATTTGGGTCTGATGATGGAGCAGGAAGGTGGTCACAGGATCTTTGAACCAATAAACATAGACCCGCTGAATTGGGACTCGTTGGATAGGTTGCTACGTGTAGTAGGTAGAAAAATGATGATCAGAGTCTGGTAATGGGCACAAGCAGGAAAGTGGTAACAGGAACTCTGTTTTATTAAATGTAGGATCCTCATTTTAAATATAAGGTTAAATCTTGACGAATTTTGTTACCAACGAGCACCTACACAGAGTCAATGTTACACATACTGCGTAGCTGCGTCGCTCTTGCAAGAAGTAAATTGAGTCAACTAGGAGTAGCCTATCCTACACCAGATGATTATGTACACCTCCCAGCTGGCGCTATCGTGGGGTACCTCAAGGAACTCTTCGATAAGTCAGCAAAAGAGTAAGGGTTAAGCACAATCGATCCACTTACAATAGAATAGAAAGGTAATCATCACGTTTCCATTTTCTAGCATGATTGCCCAGCTATACAGGGTGTATGGGACTACGTACCGAAAACTTGTTTATAAGATATCTCATATTGTCCGTTACAACATTACAGAAACCATTTATATGGAAAATGACAAATGACCAGCTTGTTAATTTTTGAGCATGTAATGAATACTTGCGGAATAATATTTATTTTTCAAATTACATTGCTAATTTCAATCAAGCCGCCTGCCAAACGTGGAGATTATGGCAACCCCTCCCTTCTAAGGGAGAGACCTTTATCAAGCAGTGGACTTTTCGGCTGCTGATGATTGCTAATTTTGCACAAATAAGTAATTTATTGTTTTTAAATTGAAATTAGGCTTTATTATTATACCAATAATGATGTTATCCTAATTTTATTGAAAAAAGTGGCATTTTTTTTTTGGAAATTCTAGCAAAATTTCAGCTCTAGAATGTTCAGAATCATGTACTGGATCCTGGTATCGGTTTTCGGTACGACGTACCTTAAACCCCGTATAATAGATATTAATTTTGGTTTTGGTTTGGCAAGGAGTATCAAATTTTAAACGTTAGTTTTTCAGTCTCACAGTGAAGAGACACCCAACATGTGCTTACAAGTAATAAGTTTTAAAAACTAAAACCCGACTACGGATAAAATCGCAGTCTAAGAATTTGATATTAGCCATATTAGATATTATTATATAGCCTATAACCAGCGGACAATCAAGACGCTTCTAACGACACCGTACTTGTCAAATTATGTTTAGTAGATTAGAAGATATGCGGGAACAGATGCACATACATACAAACATACATTCTTGTTAAAATCATAACCCTCCCTCCGTTGCAAAATTAACTTAGACCGCCACAAAGAACGACAGCTAGCCAGTTATTGTGCGATTGTTATTAGCTTTCAGTGAAGGAAAACATCGTGAGGAAACCAGCATGTCTGAGAAAGCCTAACTAGCTTTCGAATGACGTGTGAATTCCACCAACCCGCACTTGGCCAGCGTGGTGGCTTAAGCCCCTCCATCTTGAAGGTAGTGCCCGACTAACAGTGGAACAAAAATAAGAGCTGGTAATATTATTATTACTTTGACAGTCAACAGACATGTTGAATATCTCGTACTCAATAACGGCTCAGAAAGTCATATAGATAGCCTTCCAGGACGCATACGGCCTACATCTAGAGATTTATTTAAGAAAATTGTATCGATAAATCATTACAATACACATCACTAGTAGAGAATGCCTGTCTCGGCGATAGGTACACGACGACATTGCCGCAGGAAATATGTGACACGGTAAGGAAATCTAGAATTCTTGTTTATCAATCACATTTTTGATATCCTATTCGCCTCTGATGTAATATAGTATCATCAAACATGTTCACATTTCTCTAACAGAAAACAGTTCAAAAAGAGACGCTAGGTTTATGCAATATCACCACTTTTTCATAATTCAGAAATAATGATAACTTCTTCACATGTTTTTATATTGAAAAACAAAAAATCGTCACTTCCTCGACTAAAAATATATAATTATAGCGTCACTCTGTATGTAAAAGTCGTGGCAATATTGCATATCATGAGCATCATCATAATCAGCCGATAACGTCCACTGCTGAACAAAAACCTCTCGAAGAAGGGAGGGGTTGCCATAATCCCCACGCTTGGCAGGCGGCTTGGGGATAACCTAATAGAAAGACGCTGCGGCCCGTCTTCTTGTTTTTCCTTAGTCGTCTCTTACGGGCACCCAACGGGAGGAGATGGGAAGGTATTGTTCTTACCAGGACACCCCTCGGGTGCTGCCTCTCTTCTAAATGAGTGTACTTAATAGAAATTAATACGTTGAACCCAGCTTTAAGATGCCACACAGCAGCAAGGGGTCGTCCATTAATCACGTGATGTTTTTTAGCAACTTTTTAACCCCTCCCCCCTCCTGGTGATATGTGGTGAGGTTTTTAAACTACCCCTCCCCCCCTATCCAAAATCACGTGTATTTTTTTGTACAAAATTTCAATATAGTTTATATTGAAATTTTCGGAATATTATCTTTAAATACAGGTACTTAACTGATTAAATGTTGAAGGAGAAGTCGTTGCCGGCAAAGGTGAGTCAAGGCCACGTGCCGCTGTTTGGTTTAGAAATCATGCATTCAACGAAAAATAAATACACAAAAATAAATACACGTGATGTCTCATTATACCCCTCCCCCCCTCCTGGTGATATTTCGTGATTTTTTCGGAACCCCTCCCCCTCCCTTTCGAGCCTCACGTGATTAATGGACGACCCTCAATGTGTAAATATTGTCGTGTTTCAAATGATGAAAGGGCACTTTAGCGGATGAAATTAAGGAGCTCAAGAGGCTTGATAACTAATGTCTCTGATGACGAACAGCAGTGTAATGCAACTGACTATAGGCAGTTGTGTCGCTTACCATCAAGTGAACCTTTTGCTTGTTTAGACACTAGGTTGAATTAAAAAAAAATAACGTGCTGACTAATTATTTGTCGATGTAATGTGTCAACAACGGACCTATGTTAGGGCTCCCACACATAACTGCGATGCGATGCGATGCAATGCGGCGAGAAACAAATGAATTTTTCGTTACAAGTTCGAAGTTCGCCTTAGTTATCACAAAAACAAAACTGACTTGGATAAATGTTTGTTTGACAAAATTTACTACATTGTCATCGTATTTTTTACACTGGGCTTTGTCAATGATTAATTTTCAACAAAAAATAAGTTTCGTCTCAATCCACGGATTACAAAATCCCCGGTCCATCGGACCACGGTAAGCCAATCTATATTGGCTTTAACTCAAATAAATCAATTTTTATCCGGCCCGTCATATTAAATTTCCAAAGTGTCTCTCAAAGTGGGAGATTTTAAAATGAAATCCCTCATTTTTTCTCTTCATAACTCCAGACTGAAGACTTGTTCGCAGTTCGGGAATATTGGTTTTAAGTTTTCAAAGAATTATATTGTTTAAGAGAAGTTATCCGGACCGTCTGTTATTTTCTCGACTGATGGCTAGATTAAAGATCTGTCAACTAATATTAATTTTCTTGGAAATGATTCTTAATAGCAAGAAAAAGTAATAAAAGATTGGTAACTAGATACGAATTAAATTATGTATATGCAATGATAATAATCAGCTTAAAATTAAATAATAAATCGACATGATTTTTCATGCATATAATCTGATCATTTCATCCACAGCTACCGCTACTCCTCTCCATACATCATCCACAATGCTACCAATATCTTCTTCAGGTATAATAAATCCATCTCTTTCAACAATATTAATATTATATGTATACAATACACCCTTTGTTCTAGCATAGTCGCTGCTGGTGCCCGATGCTCTATCAAGAGCAACAGATGAAACATCAATTTTGTACTCCTCATTCATAGCTCTGATCATTTCTATACCGAGAAGATGGTTTTGTCTGAACATGCCGCTTGCAGCTCTCTCGTAGCTCCATGGGTAAGAAATATATCCTCCGTTATTCTGCATGGATAGGAACAATTTTATTCTTGGTCCATATTCTTCAATAACATTTCTGATTAATTGGGCCTCAATTTCGGAGAAAGGGCCAGTGCCTGCGAAGAGATGACTGCAAGGGCTGGAACTGGAGTCAAAGTGGAGCCAATCAATTTCGAAGTTGCGGTTTATGTTGACTCCTGGGCAGATGATGCCCATATGGCTTCTGGTGCTCATTGATTTTGTCCAAGCACGGAGCTGGAAGATGAAACAAGGAAAGATATTAAAGTTAAATGGATTATGCTTGCTAAAATTGGCTTTATAAATATAAACTAATAAACTAATTAGATGTAGATTTATGGGTGGGTCTACTATACTTCATATTCATATGGTAATGTAGGTAGAGCATTGCATATCATTGTGTAAAAACAGGAAAGTTTTGTTCATTCATTTAGACAGTATGAATAAATAAATCTCTATTTCAGACCGAAAAGAATATAGATAGAAAGATAAATAATACATTATGGCAAACATCTTTTTTACAAGAAGACACAAGAGTACAGTACAAGTATTACCAAAACACCAGACATTACTAAAACTTCAGATTGATTAAAGAAGAATTTTGGTTTAAGACCAAGAAGAGAATTTGTGGTTTTCTAAGATAAAACTTGTTATATATTTGAAAAGTTTTTAATATAAATTACTTACATTAGTGTGGGTGTACTCATAACCATCTGGATTCAAAACTGGAACTACAATCCATTCAAATTCATCCAAATACCTCTGGTTTTCTAATATTCTTTCCAGAATATTTAATGCAGTTGGTATAGTTATCCATTCTCTAGGATTTATTCCAGCTTCAACTATAATTACTGGCTTGTCTGTATTTGTCCTATTTGTCACTTTGAGGTAAACGATAGCCCTGTTCTGTTCTGTGATTCCATGTTCGATAACGTCAACTGTAGTAGTGGTATTCTCATACTGATCTTGAAGTGAATAGAGATAATTGATTATCTGGAAAATTTAATACATTATTTAGGCTTTAGCTTAATTGTAGTAAGAGTTTTGCGAATTAATTCCTACAGTCAAATATGAGAAAGGTAGGGAACCACCTGCTTCATAACTACATGATGCAGCAACTCGACTTGGAAATAGGACTTCAGCTTACAACCAAGACCGCAAAAAATTACAAATACTAAACGATTTCTGCGTGCCCATCCAGGCATGTAATGGGTCGGTCTTGCTCTTTCTCTGGTCTGGTCCGGCTATCTGCTGCGATCTTCTATATCACCTATTGGCCGATGTGTGTTGTGTCACCTGTATCTGTACAGTATAATATCTGGCGCTTCTTGCGTCACTTAGACCGTATTATGTTTATGACTGTGAAGAAACACGCGCTAAGCTTGAACTTATTAATTTTATTTATTCTTTATGCACAAAAACAGTACATAGGCGGACTTAATGCCAGAGGCATTCTCTAGCAGTCTACCTTAGGGTGATGCAGAGACAAATCATCTTCATGCGTAGCTTTGGTCTAAGGAAAGGAATTCTTATGATATCTTTTGACTTACATCATTATATCTGTGATATCTTCTAATATCAAATGTGCCATTTCTCGTGGAGCTCACTTGGAGAGGTTCTTTCTCATTTAAGTATCTGTTATAAATAAAATTTCGTTAAAATCGTTATAATGTAGTTGTTATAAATATTGAAATAGCTTTTTAGGTCTGTATCCTCATTTCGTAATTGACAAACTCCCAATGCATATCTGCTGCGCATTGATTCCTCTCTTCGATATTTGAGAGGGCATAAGCCATAGCTTTGCAGAGGAAATCTTCAAACGATCTCCGGGACCATGTTGGTTAATGGTTAAATTGGACTCTTACCCACTAAAATACCCGCGCATGTCGGATCTGCACATGGTAGGGGGGAGCGGGCTCTAGATCTTCCCAGTAGTTCAGAACTACTGGGAAGATCTAGAGCCCGCTGCCATGAGCCTTGCCTAGTAAAATGCCTGGTAAAACCTAGTATGTACGACTGTTATTTTCGTCCCGTGTAAGTTCCCTAAAATTATCTATTTATATCTGCAATGTACAATTATATTACTCACTGATACACGTCTTCAACGTAAATATCATTGGCTATGTCCAATTCTTCTAGTTTCTCTTCAAACCAGTTGAAATGGGAGGGAGGTACCATAGCCCTCCCGACTACATTGTCTTTGTAATTCGGTTTCCTCCAGAAATCGATCAAGTCACTTTTCAATTTATCTAATAATTCTTGTTGTTTGTCTGTCTTTAATTTTAAATTATAGATTCTGTATCTGTAAAAGAAAAACAAAAAGAAAAAAAGTATTTTTTTTTTACTGATTCAAATTCATCTCATTCCCACCATCATCAGTGATTTAAGCTTACGCAAGCAAAAGTCGTAAATAATCTTAAAATCTACATCATTATCGACAACCAAAAGGGGTCTACTGCTGGACAAAGAAATGACCGTTATAAGGGAGGGGTTGCCATAATCCTCACGCTTGGCAGGGTCTTGGGGATCTCCGTATAAGTCGTAAGTAATCCAACAGAAAGACGCTGCTACGCGTCTTCTTGTTTTCCTTTAGACACCTCTTACGACACCCAATGGTTGGAGATAGGTGCTATTCTTACTCCACGGGCCAAGGATTAAGGACATTACTTAATATGGGTCTTAGTAATGCTATTAAGCCATCGTTGTTTTGCCCCAAGGAACTTTAAAAGAAAGGTCAAAACCGGGACCTCACAATTATACATCTCCTGTTCACTACTTGATGTGATGGAAAGTCAGACCCAAAAACACCTTAATACCAATAAAATATGTAAAAACCATACTTACCCAGCATACTCCTCATTTTTAGCGACAACAAAACACAATAAACTAATTAAATAAATATAAAATAACATATTGCAAAACGTCTTTGAAGTAAACAATTCGCATTACAATGGATTGACAATCAATCATTGTGTGATATAATATTTTATCTCCATTCAATAATCCTTAGAATTGATAACAAAGATTATGCTAATATTAAGGGGGGTGCCTTATAGGTAAGCAACAAGATCTGTAAAAGTTCGGAGTTCAATAAGTAGGTGCTGCTTGAGGGTACTGGTTCGACTGCTAGAAGAAATGAGGGTCAAAAGAGTCCCTATGTGGCCTTTTGTTTGAGATGCAATTGGCAGTTTATTTAAGAGATTATGTAACACCATGCAAAGGGGTTTTGAGAGTGGAGCAAATATGGTCAATTTTTTTTTGCTAAATATACCTAAGCCAGTGCTTGACTGCAGTCCCACCTGATGGAGACCGGCGACGCAATCGAGATTGGTAAGCACACCAGCGTATTAAATTATAATCAGGTGCGAAAACCGACGCAAGCAAACTGTTCCAGTCCTTAGGCGTGTGTATTAAAAATTAAGGTGCAAATCTCTGTGCAAATCTCAAATCTCTGCCTCATATGCACAGTGCCGTATAAACCGGAACACAGCCATTTAATTAAGAAAGTTTGTCAAAAGTCACCACGTTCTTTCCAGTATGGTTGAGGGGAGTGATGGCTGCTGCTCGAGTCGTACTCGTGTGTGGGTGCTGCTTAGGGGGGGGGGGGGGGCTAGACCGACTAACCCCTTCCCTTCCTTTGATCTTTTGGTTTGCTGTATTACCCTAGTGTATATTTTTCTTTCTTTTTTCTTTCGAACGGCAAAGCACTATTTCTTGCCGGATCTTCTCAGTCAAGGCTGCGTTGTGGTAGCTTTATGAAATACTGAAGGATTCTAAAGTGCTAAGCCTATATGAAATAAATAATTTAATTTCATTGGAATGCTTTATGCAAAAGGTGAATAAAATAAAATAAAAAAATTGAACGCATTTATTTATTTTAAGTTTCGGTACAACAAACAAAATCATTACAATAGACAATAGGCTAAATGACTTAAATTTTCTCATTAATTAGAAACTATCAATTGAACACGGTAAAGCGTAGCCAGGTAAATTTGGATAAAACAAAATAAAAATCAGTTTTATATTTATACATCAAAAAGTATGGATAAAGCCTAGCCTATTTACAAAAAAAGCCTTTCATCATAAACATCATAATTTAAACAGCTCTTAGAGAGCAGAACGCTTCCTGTAGTTATTTCTAGCATACCTTGCTCCGACCTTAATACCTTCCCAAGTTTCAAAACCAGCCTGTTCAATGAAAGCAGGATCCACCATAAACCCTAACGCAGTACCAAGCCCGAACCTATACCCTGGCAACTCGAAGGTGTAAGATAACGGCACACCAACCGATTTGGCGTAATCCTTGGCACTGCCAGACGCCTCGTATAACACCAGGGCGACGTTGCCAACGATGTAGTTGGGGTTATAGCTCAATTTGACGGCGTCAATGGTTTGAGCCATTTGGACTCCAACTAAATGGACGAAGAGGGCGTTAGGAGGGAGGGAACCGGTTCCATAGCCGTACAAAATCATGCTCCCGAAGCTATGGATGTCCAGAAAGAGTTCCATGCGGTCCTTGTGCTCGTTGACGATGTCTCTAATAATTGCGGATTCTGGCTCGGAGAAGGGAGCGCGTCCATGGTAGTTTTCCATGCAAACGTTGCTTGAGGAGGCTTCAGCCCAGAATACGTCAAAGTTCCTGTTGAGGTCTACGCCAGCGCAGACTAAGCCGTTGTTGGTGTTGCGGTTCTTGCGCCAGAGACGGAACTGCAAATATCATAATAAATATATTGCAAGGTATATGTTTTCGAAACTCATTCTGGAAAAGAGTATCTATTAAAATAAACCGAAAAATGAACCTTGGTAAAATATATAAGATTGATAGAGTTTTACGTGGATGATACTTAGTTCTACTTTAAGCTTCTTAGAACGTTAGTCTAGTTTCTGTACTCTATACTCTGTCTAGATTATTTTTGGGACTAATCCTGCCTCTCATTCCTACTACTGTGACTCATGTTTTGACCCTTAGAAATCACTATATTGGAACCCGAAACAAATTTAAATACGAAATGGTACAGAAGGAGTTGAAAATACACAAATTCCACTTCCCTTCTTAGCAAAGTAGTAATTAAAACAAATAATGAACTAATACTAATGAATTTAAAACAAGTAATGAATTTATACAAGATCGATACAACCTCAACGTATATCTAGAGCTCAAAACAGTAAAGTTTAAGGTTTTAAAGTCTAGGGCATGACTACATTTCATTTCATGAGATCAGCCTATGTATTCAATACATTTCTTTCCTCAACTTCCTGTATTATTTCGTTTTAAAACTGTATTTTCATAAGCTATTTGTGTACCTTAGCCAGAATTTTCTTCAGCCCCGTAGTACCAGCATTTTATTTTAAACACGAGCTCAGAATTTAAGCTCTTACCTATTCAACCTTATTTCTACTCAATAGAGAGTATTTTCATGTATCACGATACTCACATCTTGGTGGGTGTGGACGTATCCATCAGGGTTTGCGATCGGGAGAATGATCCAGTCGATGTCCTGAAGCAAGTCTTGTTCCGTGACGTCAATGACTAGTTTGTGGATGGCGTACAGCGTCACTGGCAGAGTTATCCACTCTCGCGCATGGAGCAGGGATTCCATGTAAACTATTGGTTTGCTTTTGTCCTATGGGTAGAATAGAAAGGATTTCTAGTAGTAACTAGCATTAACACAAAATTATTCAATTAATTCAAAATTACGTATATCTAGTATCATCATAAGAAGTTCAGAGTCAAGCTATGGAAAGAGCGAAATAGTTCTCAGAATCTGCAAGATAAAGTAGCAATGGGCAGGCCACATCGCTCGTGTAATCGATGACCAATGGGTAAGAAAGGTTCTTGAATGGTGACCATGAACCGGAAGACGCAGCGTAGGCTGGCCTCCCACTAGGTGGACTTAGTGCGCGTCGCAGGTAACCGGTGGATGCAAATAGGCAATTGTTGTTTATTGTGGCGTTCCAAGGAGAAGGCCTATGATCAGCATTGAACGTCTTCCGGCTGGTGATGGTTAGGACAGTGCAGGCCGATCACCTGTCTGGAAAGTAAGATGATCCATGCGTTGGATGGGTATATAAAAAGTCGGTCCCGCGTTTGACCTCTCCCCGGTCGTGTCAGTCTTCCGTCCTATCAAATTGTGAGAGTAAAGGAAGAGAGAGTGCACTTGTGTCTACGCAAGCACTTGTGCAATTATCTCCCGCGTAGATGGCTGATCTTGTGTAAAGATTGCCCGCTATGATTCGGTCAAGATCGATATACTAGATAGTCTGATAAAAGCGACGTCATTCGTGGCAATCATTTTAATAATAAACTTATCAATGAAAAGCTTTGCCAATACTATCTAATCGGGATCCTTATTAATCTGATTAAAATCCAAGTGCAATGATAACTATTAATATCAAGTATTAATTACAAATTAAGACGTCATTAAAGGCGATCAATAATAATGCTATCGGATACTTTAAGTAAAATATAATTGACGTTAACAATAGGTAAGAAATGTGATATTTTTGTTTTGATACAAAATTTCAAAATACATTTCGTAAATAAGTTCATTGTTATATTGGATAGATAATTACTGAAAATATTTGTTGCGTGTGAAAGTTTGAATCTGAATACTAGGCCGGGTTTGTACCCGGTACAAGTACCGATATTTTATACTTGTGTATAAAATATCGGTACTTGTTTAGTATAATTATAAAAGTACAAACAGCCCGACTGCAAACAAAAATCTTAAAAAATTTATTACACATACATAAAAGGAATATACATCTACATATAAGTATTTCAACTCTTCTCGTTAAGACCTTTCTTTTGATACGCATATTGATGTTTTGGAAGGAAAAAAAGGGTGGCTTTTTGGAAAAATCTTATCACTTCCACAACTAAGGCAATTCTAACGACACAGTACTCGTATATATTAAAATCCGTAAAGCCGTTTATGCTGTAGGCCGTGTCAAAGAAATATACATTAGGTATATACATACATACAGCTACATACAGTGCAGTCAGGCGAAAAATGAATTTATTTCCACACATCAAAGTGTCACTATGTCGGAACTAATCATCAAAAATACAGCATAGAATGACGTTGACCCCACACGTCAGTCACCATCACAGCTGGTGCCTATAGTCATTTTACCCATCGGCCATTATAAATGTCCTCCTGACCGATACGACCAAAGCCGCCAACCTTTCACAAGATCAGCCATCTACGCGGGAGATATTATAGTGCACAAGTGCTTGCGTAGACACAAGTGCACTCTCTCTTCCTTTAACCTCCCACAATCCGATGGGACGATCGACACGAACGGGGGAGCGAAACCAGGCGCAGGACCGACTTTTTACATGTCCATCCATCGTATGGATCTTCTTAGTTTACAGAAAATCAGGTGATCGGCCTGCATTGTCCTAGCCAGTAAGGAACCACTACACAAAGTTGTTGTCCTTCGGGGGATTCGAACCCGCGACCTCCGGTTTGCAAAGCAAGCAGTTTCCCACTGCGCCAAGGAGGCTACAGACATACTACATACTGGTTGGCGAGGATTGATTGATAAAGTAACAATGATGATGACGACATAAAACTTGTGTTCTCTTACCTCAAAGTTGGTGGTGGAGATCTTCAAGTACTTGATGTCTCGACCCTCGAAGCTCTTGCCAGCGTTCACCAAAGTCACGGTGTCTGGGTGTGCAGCTGCTACCAGCTCCAAGAAGGTATCGACCTAGAAGATAAGCATATGGCTTAGTTGGCAGAGTATTTCCTAGGTGTCCGTGTAACAATAATACCCTCCCATCTTCTCCCGTTGAGTGTCCGTAAAAGGCGACTAAAGGAAAACAAGAAGATGGGCAGCAGCGTCTTTCTATTGGATTACCTGCCACCTATACCTACTGCGATCCACAAGACGCCTACCAAGCGTGCGGATTATGGCAACCCCTCCATTCTAAGGGGGAGGCCTTCTATTCAACAGTGGACTTTTTTTGGGTGCTGATGGTGTCTTAAATGCAAGCCCGAGGTAGGTGACGGAGAGGTGCAGGCTATGCGATAGCTCAGCTCAGCACTAGAGACTCCAGAAAGGTCTGACCGGAGTGCCTCGATGAAGGCTACCGGGGAGGGTTTAGTATGTATGAATGCCACATAATCGGACCTCCACGCCAACAGAGACCGGGTTATCTTTTTAGGTTTCAGGTTACGTCTCGGACTACAAAAACCGTCCAGGTAAATATCACCGCAGAGTAAGATATCCTGACATCGTATCGGCATAAAATGAATGTAGCCTGATTGAGGAAGCCGAAGAACTAAGGTCACCGACTTAGCTCTCAGAATCTGCAAGTTGAAGTGGTAATGGGCAGGCCACATCGCTCGAAGAACCGTTGGGGAAGAAAAGTTCTCGAGTGGCGACCACGAACCGGAAGACGCAGCGTAGGCAGGCCTCCCACTAGGTGGACCGACGACATTGTGCGTAGGTAACCGGTGGATGCAAATAGCCAATTGTAGTTCATTGTGGCGTTCCAACGGGGAGGCCTATGTTCAGCAGTGGACTTCTTCCGGCTGGTGATGATGATGATTGGGGAAGCGAATAAGGGCTTGAATTTTGAAGTCGGTTTTGACTTCTCCAAAAAAATAATATTATAGTTTTTTTTTACCTGATGATAAGTGTAAATCTGGTTAAAAGGAAGGCTGTCGATTCTGGACGCGTTGCTCCTCTTGGCCGCTTCAGCCATTAGCTGATCTTCTAAGTCTAGCAACCTACGAATATACAGATCAACTTTTTTGTATTGCTTAAATTTAATAAATGTAAAATAATAAATGTTTTTTTTATTGTTAAAATATGATCTATTTAAAATATTATTACCGTGATTAAAATATACGCACTGAGAAAAAATAACCTGTATAGGTACGTCTTCAACAAAAAATACTCATAATAACTAAGTGCACGGAAACTTTGTCTGTAAAAAACTAGTTTCTAAATGAATTTACCATCTACCTAATTATATCTATCAAATATTTCATTTTTATTATAATAATCTCTAAGAAAATCTATATAAAGTTTGAACTTCAATATTAAATACGAACTTAATTCCATTTTATTTACTTATTCTATAAACTTATAAAAAAGTTTTTTTTTTCAATAATAAATAACCCAAGTAAATCAAAAACTCGTTTAACAACTTAGAGGAGGCACTTAATTTAAAACTTTTTAATATACTGACATAAGTATTTTATTACTTTTTATTATAGCAATCATATATTTTATTAAATACTGAAAACAAATACAAACTTACTCTTTCACGTTCTCACTTTCAACAATGAGCTCTATGTCGTTAGAATAGATTTCACTTTGGAACTCCATTTTTTTCTCCTTAGGCACCATGATGAGTCCAGGGCGGCCTGGCAGGGCATGAGACCAGACATCCAAGTCCAAGGCATGGCTGACTTTGTTTACTAATTCAGTTTGATCCGTAGACTTCACGGACACTCGATATAACGCGTATCTGAAAAAAAGTTTAATATTCGTTTCTATTGAATAAGGTGGAATCAGTACCACTAACGCAATGACAGAGAACTTGTACCCGCGGCTTTGCCCGCAGCCTGTAATTTTCATGAACTCAAGCCATGTTAGTGTCAATGCTAAGCAAGAAGTAGACCCTAAGGCGTTAGTTTGAATCTCACCCTGAGGGGAGACAAATCCTCATGGTTACCACCTCCACGGAATACTCACTCAAGAATACATGTTTCATTTAACCTAATGAAGCAAGCAAGCAAGAGCTTCGCCTGACGGTAATCGACACGGCTGCCTTTAGACAGCTGCACCGCACTGCCACGTTTTTTTTGACGCGGGGGAAGCCTTCAAAAGTTACCCGGGAGCTGTGGGGTTTGACCTGGGTATGTGGGATTGTTATCCACTAATCTCCCCGCGGCTGTCAAATCGGCACAAGAGAGGGGAGACTCCAGGGCTCTCCAGTGGGATCTGCACCAGGGCCCCTCAGTGCCTTGGCTTTGAGCCCGCCGCCGGGGGCGCATTGTAGTCCCCCCGGAAACCCGTCACGGTGCTCACGGTGCATAATAAAAAGATGGTACAATTTCATGGTAGAAACACCACACACCCCTCATCACACATAGATCTGATTTTTAACCTCCGACCAAAAGAGAAGGGTGTTATAAGTTTGACGCCTACGTCTGCCTGTCTGTCACGAGTGGACGGATTTGAATGCGGTTTTTGGTGGTAACCTTTCATGGGACCCCTATGGGGGTCAACCGGGGTATGTACGATCATCATCCATTAAAACCCTGCGGCTGTCGCATCGGCACATGAGAGGGGAAACCTGGGGTCTCCGGTGGGATCTGCATTAGTGCCCTCAGTGCCTTACCTTTGAGCCCACCGTCGGGGGGCGCATTATAGCCTCCTGGGAACCTGCCGCGGAGCTCAAGGGGATGGGGGTCGCAACTACGCTCCGTCGTCCTGGAATGGTGACTTCCACTTCCGTACTCGATGGGAAACTATTGAAAGACCTATGTTAATTAATGCAGTGTGGATTGCCATATTACTTAATGTAATGCTTACCCATCATATATCTCATGTTTAGCGGCAACCAAACAAACCAGGAACAAAGGCAGCAGAACCCTCAACATGACTGCTTCACTTCAACAGTCACGATCGAATAAAATAATCTACATAATACATACTTCATTTCCTATCAATATCGATTAATCAGGTATTATTTTTACGTGCCGATAGTTAGGCGTTGATAATCATGGGATTAATTTATAAGAGCTATGATAGCGAGTGTGTGATCGCCACCGCCGGTTCAATTCCTGGCCTAGTATGAATGGTACCAACCCTACGGTAGAAGATCTCCCGTTGGATGTCAGAGGCGAGTAAGGTAAAACAAGAAGAGAGCAGGCGAGTCTTTCTTATAGATTACGTACCACCTACGTTCCCCAAGGCACCTGCCAAGCGTGAAGATTATGTCAAAGTCTCCCTTTAAAGGAGGCCTTTGTTCAGCAGTCGAGGTCTTTCGGTTGCTCATGGTGATAATGATGATGATGATGATTGAAATTATACCAATTAATTAACTAGCTAAACCTTTATACATAATACTAAGCAACATATTGTTCTACCATTACTACATAATACATTTTTTTCTATCTAAGAAAAATACAGGTAACCGGTGGATGCAAATAGCCAATTGTCATTCTTTGTGGCGTTGCAAGAGGGGGTCTGTGTTCAGCAGTGGACGTCTTCCGATGTTGATGAATTTTGTGCAATTGTTACTAGCTTTCGGTGAAGGAAAACATCGTGAGGAAACCTGTATGTATGAGAAAACCTAACTAACTTTCCAATGACGTGTGAAGTCCGCCAACCCGCACTTGGCTCGCGTGGAAGACTATGGCCTAATTCTCCTGGCCTGGTCTACACGAAAATTATTACAGTGTACAAGTGCTAGGTACACAGAAGTGCACTCTCTCTCTCCTCTCCCTTCCTTTACTCTTATAATCCGATCGAAGAACGCCACGACCGGGGAGAGGGTAGGAGTAGGACCGATTTTGATAGTTGCAGGACATTCGGGAAGCAGTGACGGCTCAGTAAGCGAGCGCTTGGCTTGGAAACAAGGTGCGAAGGTTCGAACCCCGGCTCACACCTCTTATCGTCTTTGTGTGATTGTTACTAGCTTTTGGTCACAGAAAACATCGTGAAGAAACCTGTATGTGTGAGAAAGCCTTACTAGCTTTCGAATGACGTGTGAAGTTCGCAAACCTGCACTTGGCCAGCATGGTGGTCTATGGCCTAAGCCCCTTCATTTTAAGGGGAGGCCCGTGCCCAAAAGTTGGACAAAAACAAGGGCTGTTTAAAAAGGCTATCTGGGCGTAGGCCCTAGGAAGTCTTTGCGCTCACATGGTCTTTGCAAATGGGAATATAAAAAAAAACAGAGCTCCTCACTTCCGGTGTTAAACGACATATTCACACTTAAATTTATGACTAAACTTTAAATAGTTAAAGACTCCGCGATGCAATAACGCAAGCCCGTTTGTGCCTTCACGTAACCTGGAGAATAATGGTCGAGCATTATAGTTTGAACTTTCTTTTTAATTAAAAGGTTAAAAGGCCTTTGTTAGCGGTAGCCGCATGGTCTCTCTCGTTAATGCAATATACGTATATACCCTGTTTGTAAAACCTCAAAATTATAGTAATAAATGTTTGAATACAGGATCTGCCTTTCCGTAGACTCTCATAGCAGGGCAGTTTAACATGTAAAGTAACTTGTACTTACCATGAGCTCACTAATTTGCCTGGCGGCCTGTTCCACTAAGTTCAACTATAAGTTCAACCAGTTCAGCTTTCATCTTAATAGCCTCACGAATCATCCTTGGCAGGTAGTGCTGTTCTTTTGCGAGGATTTGTGGTTTGTCAAATCTAATACAATGGCGTGTGCGATCCTGAACATGTTCACAGACTGCAGACGGTATACGAAGTCTGCGCTATACGAGGCTACTGAAATTAATAAGCATCCAAATTTCAATAGAGAAGCTGGGTACTACCACCAGCTTGGGATCCCGTGATAAATATAGTCAGATCCAAAGACAAGCATTCCACTGCAAGACCTCAAGATACTGTAAGCTCTTTCTGCGTAGATCGGACTAACAATAATAATAGAAGACCTGATAGGGTACCCTAAGACAACTATGATATATGGACAGCTACCACCTCAGCCCGCCCGTGACCATGAATGCTGTAAAGTGTTCGAAACGTCGGGTAATAAAAATCAAAAATAAACCGCGATATAATCCGTAAAATTAGTTTCATTCCAGTGGAGTTATTCACGTAAGTATACCTGTAGAATCAGGTGGATGCCCTCGCTTCCAGCAATGGAACTACTGGGAAAAGTGTCAGTAGTTCTATACAACAAATGGATGGATCTACTGGGGAAAAGTCCCAGACAACTGTTGAATAGCATAGTGTCTTCAACAGCTGGTGATCAACAGACTCGACGCTTGTTCTTTGTGTAATGATCCAAGTTTTACCTGTTGGCTGGAATGTCGAGCGCAAGGGACGGAGGCGAACAGAGCCGACAAACGCGCATACGTAGCCATCCGCATAAGCACCGGCGGCGCACAGGTCGGATCTGACCTGATTCCAAGCTGTGTAAATTACATATAAATCACCACTTTGTAGCGTTTTCTTATAAATACCTTGTAAAATGCCCTTCGTCGCGCTTCCGCTAGTTAGTGTAAATCGCTCCTTAACCATCATTCATGACTATCATGAGACCACCTTATGTCCTATGCTACCCTGGTACTTCTGGTAAAATATTGAAGCAAAGTAGTTTCATAACACTAAATGTCTCAGGAAAGGGGAAGCCTCTTTGTGCCCTCTGTTGCTCTAGTACTTCTGGTAAAAATGTTTAAGAAGGCACAATTTTGAGCTTTCAAGCGGTATTTCATCATAGTGGATGCCCTTTGAAATTCCGTCTGGAGCTACCACATTCAGTATCATCATTCATCATTATCAGCCTATATTAGTCCACTGCTGGACATAGGCCTCCCCCGGTCTTCAGCTCTCCTAATCCAGTCACTCCCAACTGCTTTGCGTATATCGTCACTCCACCTGGTCACAGGGCGTCCTACGCTACGTTCGTGTATCTATTTGGACTATTTACACAAAATTTATTTGCAAACTGAATTGAACCGAATTTCCTTTTATGATTAAATGATTTATGATTTAAATAGAAAGTTGAACTAATAGGATCAATATTGTCCAGTAAGTTCTACTGTTATAAAAAATATTATAGTTGAAATAATTGGACGTTTTTTGTGCAATAAGTTCAACCAGTTGAACCTAGTTGAACTTATAGTTGAACTTAGTGGAACAGGTCTTACCAGGCCACCCAGCTATTACGTCACTCACCCAAATGGAGAACTTGCACAATTTTTGTTTTCTAGTGTATAATAAAGATTTTGGACTCACTTATAGCCGGTTTCTGAAGATCTCAGTTTACTGTTCATTAGCTATTGGTTCAATAAAGTTGTGTATATGATAAACTTAGTTTAATTATCACTGAGTTTCTGAGTATACAATAACTATGAGACCGATAAGCAGTGCAATAATTCGACGCTAGATGGGTCTTTTTCTCAGATCAAATTTAAAATTGATTTTAATGTTTTTTGTAGCCCATATTACCAATTCCAGTAGACCACATACATACGCTCCGCCAGATTATACAGAAGACCGAGGAGTATAATCGGCCATTATGTCTAGCGTTTGTGGACTACGAGAAAGCCTTTGATTCAATCGAGACCTGGGCGGTATTGCAGTCCCTCCAGCGGTGTCACATTGACTATAGGTACATCGAAGTGTTGAAGTGTTTGTACAGCAACGCCACCATGTCGATCCGACTACAGGACGAGAGCACGAAACCAATCCCATTGCAGCGGGGCGTGAGACAGGGAGACGTTATTTCTCCGAAACTGTTCACGAACGCATTGGAGGACGTTTTCAAGCTCTTGGACTGGTACAGATTCGGCATCAACATCAATGGCGAATACATCACTCACCTTCGTTTTGCCGATGATATAGTCATTATGGCAGAGTCGCTGGAGGACCTCAAAACAATGCTCAGCGACCTCAGTAGCGTTTCGCAACAGGTGGGTCTTAAAATGAACATGGACAAGACGAAGATCATGTCTAATGTCCATGTTGCACCCGTACCGGTAGCTGTTGGGAACGTTACACTCAAAGTTGTTGACCACTACGTATACCTAGGACAAACTATCCAGTTAGGTCGGTCCAACTTCGACAAAGAGGTCGCCCGAAGAATCCAACTCGGATGGGCAGCGTTCGGGAAACTACGTGACATCTTCTCATCAGAAATTCCGCAGTGCCTGAAGACAAAGGTTTTTAACCAGTGTGTGTTGCCAGTGATGACATATGGTACTGACGTGGTCTCTAACAGTTGGCCTTTTGGAGAAGCTCAGAGTCACACAACGAGCTATGGAGAGAGCTATGCTCGGAGTTTCTTTGCGCGACAGAATCCGGAATGAGGAGATTCGCCGAAGAACCAAGGTCACCGACATAGCTCGTAGAATATGCAAGTTGAAGTGGCAGTGGGCCGGCCACATCGCTCGAAGAACCGATAACCGTTGGGGAAGAAAGGTTCTCGAGTGGCGACCACGAACCGGAAGACGCAGCGTAGGCAGGCCTCCCACTAGGTGGACCGACGACATTGTTCGCGTCGCAGGAAACCGGTGGATGCAAATAGCAAATTGTCGTTCATTGTGGCGGTCTAAGGGGGAGGCCTTTGTTCAGCAGTGGACGTCTTCCGGCTGGTGATGATGATGAGATGGGTCTTTTTCTCAGATCAAATTTAAAATTGAATTTAATGTTTTTTGTAGCCCATATTACCAATTCTTATTTTTATTAACATTTTTCCGGTATAAATAAGTGCTTAAGAATGATATTAATTAATTAATAATAAATTAAATTCACCGTAAGTAGTGTCACCTAACGCCGTTAATTCTGGTAGCGCTAGTGCTGCGTAAACAAAGTGACATACAAAAATTCAATTTTCCGCAGGCTCCCTGCGCGCGCACGCTGCAGCAGCGTCAACCTCAAAAACGTCAATTTTGATGTTGAAAACAATAATATCATTGGTTGAAATCGTCAAATAAAGTTATCGAACCAATAAACTGCACACTGTCATGCTTATATTTTTATCTATACTTATAATAAAACTGTAACAGGTCCAATTCTGTGCATCTATATCTATATCTATACAATTATAAAATAAAGTCGCCCCCGCTGTCTGTCTGTCCCTATGTATGCTTAGATCTTTAAAACTACGCAACGGATTTTGATGCGGTTTTCCTTAATAGATTGAGTGATTTTAGAGGAAGGTTTATTTGTATAATACATTCATAATATAATAGAGAAACACTGATAATTTTAGAGGTTTCTAATGTGATGTCGTAAATAAACACATTTTTTTGAGCTTACATTGCAAACCCTATGAGATAGATCAAAATAATGTACTACAGTATTGTACACTTTAACAAGGTCTACAAAAAAGTCCACGATGGTATATGTTTATCTCTTAGGGATAACCCACAATAACCATTTTTTATCCTTTACTTTGTATGAGAAATACTGAAAACTACATATAAATAAATTGTTGTTAGCATGAATTTGTCCCTTCTTCAATGTAACGTAAACTTCACTAATATATACACCAATGATAAAAAATGGGGAATTGGAAATAGAGAGGAGAGAAATTCAAAATTCAAAAATTTTTATTTCAAATAGGCTTAACGCTAGCACTTTTGAACGGTCATTTTTTTTAAAAGCTACCACCGGATCACAACGCGGCCTCAACTGAGAAGATCCGGCAAGAAACTCAGCGGGCTTGTCATTTTTTCACATTTTTTTTTAAAACAAAGTTTGTCTTTTTACAATTAGATTAGCACCAGCGACAGTGTGTCCTGCCGTTCAAAATATCAAATAAAATAAAAAATACGACGAAAATACAACAAACTAAAATGCCAAAGGGATAGTAGTCGGACCAGTCCCCCCAAGCAGCACCCGCGCACGAGTTGACTCGAGCAGCAGCCATCACTCCCCTCAACCATATTGGAGGGAAGGGGGTGACCCGCCACACGAAGCCGCCACAAGCAAAGACTTTTCGATGGCGAGCATGACCGATCCAAAATCACAGTGGCACACGTTAAACATTTACCTTCTGCTGTTAAGCAGTGCCTCGTCAGGCAAGACACAAAGCACTTTAACATATTACCAACTTTTGTCACAAGTCGTCTAAGTTAGATACATACCAAGAATAATTTACAAGCTCAAGTGAATTGCCTTCAGAACGTAAATAAAGTAATAATCAATTTTGCTGCTAGACTACAAAAGAAAAAAAATAAAATAAAAAAGGATAAAAGGACAGCGGCCGGACCAGTCCCCCCAAGCAGCACCCGCGCACGAGTTGACTTGAGCAGCAGCCATCACTCCCCTCAACCATATTAGAGGGAAGGGGGTGACCCGCCACACAAAGCCGCCACAAGCAGAGACTTTTCGATGGCGAGCATGACCGAACCAAAATCCCAGTAGCCTTGCGTCTTGAAATAAAAAATAAAATATATTAAAAAAATACGAGTACATAAGACATCATCCAGCAAAACACTTTTCACTATGACATTTGCTGTATTCAGTCTTAAAATTAAAATTAGTATTCTAAAACTATTTGAGCAGTTCATTCCCAGGCTGTTTTGTCTTCCAAGTAATCGGAAATTTTGTAGTAGCCTTTTTTAGCAAGTTTAGATTTAACAGTGCATTTGAATTTATTTATAGGCAGATCTCTGATACCATTGGGAAGCTTATTATAGAAACGTATACACTGTCCTACAAAAGAATTACTTACTCTGTGGAGACGAGTAACATGTAAACTAAGGTCATCTTTACCACGTGTATTAACCGAGTGAACATCACTTCTCTTTTTAAAGTTATTAATATTTTTCTTTACATACATTAAATTTTCAAAAATATACTGTGACACCACTGTCAAAATCTTTATCTCCTTAAACTTTTCTCTAAGCGAATCTCTGGGAGCCAGATTGTAGATAGCTCTTACGGCTCTTTTTTGGAGCACAAAAATAGCGTTGAGATCTGCGGCATTACCCCACAGGAGTATTCCATATGACATAATACTGTGGAAGTAACTAAAGTAAACTATCCTAGCAGTATCAACGTCAGTTAAAAGTCTAATTTTCTTAACTGCATACGCCGCTGAACTAAGCCTGCCGGACAGTTTTTTAATATGTGGGCCCCATTGCAGCTTCTTATCTATGGTGATTCCTAAAAATACAGTTGACTCAACAGGATCTATCCCAGATCCATTTAATTCCACGTTGGTTCTCTCCTGTCTTACATTAGGGGTGGAAAATTTAATCAATTTAGTTTTTGATTCATTTAGGCAAAGATTGTTAGTACTAAACCAATGAACCACTTTAGATAATGCATTGTTAACCTCGTCATAATTAATTAATTGTCGTTTGATTTTAAATAATAAAGAAGTATCATCAGCGAACAACACAATCCCGTGATTCTTTCCTACATAATAAGGCAAGTCATTAATATAGATAAGAAACAGGAATGGTCCCAAAATTGAGCCCTGTGGAACGCCCATTGTGACCTTAGCGCCAGGAGATATTTTTCCATTAACATCTACCTTTTGAATTCTATTGTCTAAATAACAAGTCAAAAGGTCAAGAGCCTTATTTCTTACTCCATAGTGGTGTAACTTCCTTATAAGCGTGATGTGATCAACGCAGTCAAACGCTTTAGATAAGTCACAGAATATACCTAAAGCATCCTGCGATTTTTCCCACGCATCATAGATATTTTTTAACAGTTCAATCCCTGCGTCTACAGTGGAGCGATTCTTCGTAAAACCGAACTGATTACTATGAAATAATTTATTATTATTAAAATGATTTAACATTTGACTAAGCATCAGTTTTTCAAAGATTTTACTTAGTGTCGGTAGTATAGAAATCGGCCTAAAATTAGTTGGATCTGTAGTACAACCTGATTTAAACAAAGGAATCACTTTACTAAGTTTCATAAGATCAGGAAATACACCAGATGCTACACAACTATTGAACAAAACTGCCAAATTTGGTGCAATAACATGTATGATGGACGATACTGTCTTAACAGATAACCCCCATAAGTCACTAGTTTTTTTGATATCTAGACTTTTAAAAGTATTAACAATGTCTTTTGTATTGACTTCAGAAAATTTAAAAGTAATGGCGCAACCCTTCACATTATTCTTAAGAATTAACTCAGCGGAACTAGCAGATGAAGAAAGGGTTGTGGTTGTTACTTGAGGAATACTATTGAAAAATTTTTCAAATTCTGTAGCTACTTCTATGTCCGCTTTTACAATTTTGTCATTTATTTTTAATTGAAAATCACGATTGTGTCCTTTTTGTCTGCCAGTTTCATTATTAATAATATTCCACGTCATTTTTATTTTATTACCTGCACTTTTTATCTTATCTCTAATATATATAGACTTAGCTACTGCACAGGCCCTTTTAAAAATTTTTGAATAATTCTTGACATACTCTTTAAATGCTACATTGTGGTTATGTGTTTTCTCATCATATAAGTCATATAATTTGTGTCTACTCTTATTAAGGCCTACAGTCGCCCATTCACTAAACCCAGCATGTAGACGCAGAGATACATTTTTCGGTTGAAAAATATTATTAAACACCCCAGTTATTATATCAAACAGAGACTTATACAATACATTCGGATTATTGTGATAGTATAACTTTAATAACCTATGGGTCAGACTTTCCTCAAAAAGTTCTAAACGTCTTTTAGATATTGGAACAAAACTAACTATTTTCCTTTGGAACCTATCAGCTTTCCTAGGCAAAACAACAAATTGACCGGTGTGGTCAGATTCTAAGTTATTTATAATTAATTTAGCTACAGGCTTTACGTCGGTAAAAATGTTATCAATACATGTCGCGCTTGTGGCAGTTATCCTAGTTGGTTCCAAAAATGTTTTGTACAAATTGTATGATTTAAAAAGTGTGATAAACCTATTACTCATTGTGGTGTTTTCTAGTAAATTTATGTTAAAATCTCCACAGACAACAATTGATTTATTTGTATTAGCCAACTTAAATAGAATATCCTCCATGGATTTCTCAAATTGTTCGTAAGGCGAACATGGAGGCTTATAAACGCATATAATAATGAACTGCTCAAATTCAATACAAGCGACTTCAATAACTCGCTCGACAGACAGGCTCACAATATCCTTGCGTTCTTTACATTTAATATTTTTGTTGAGGATAATTAAAGAGCCACCGTGTATCATATTTACTCTACTGTATGAGCTGACAACTTGGTGATTATTAAAATTGAATATAATTTGGTTACTTTTCAACCAGTGCTCAGTAACACACATAATGTCTATTTTGTAATCATACATAAATAATTCAATTTGTAAATCTTTACCCATCAGGCCTTGTATATTCTGATGCACTAGGTTGATCGAGGACACCTTCCTAATTAGAGTGTCCTTTAAATTATGTTGTTTTATATCATTTAAGCAAGAGTTTATCTCTATTGTCTTAATATCTAATTTAAATCACTCTGTATGTCAATATTATTAATTGCCAGATTCTTTTTTGAACTAGGCAAAATGTCAGTACAGCATTGCTCAATAGGAGCAGTAACTTTGTTAGCCAAGTTTTTGGCTAATATATCAAAAAAATATAATAGCGAACTAGCTATCTGTCTCTTAATATAATTAGAAAGATAACATCTATCTTTATTAATAAAAAAAGACTTATTAACATAATTGTTAATGTCAATTAAATGTAGTTTGTCAATTTTAGAGAAGTTATTAGTACATGTCAAATTGTGGAGTAACATATTTAACTTATATCTAGAGAACATAGAATTAGACTTTTTTAGAGAGAGATGGAGAGATAAATAAATAATGGGAAGAGGGAGAAAAAGGGAGCAAAATGTAATAAAAGCGCGGGCGGAGCTGCGCGGGTCAGCTAATTGAAGATATTTTGAAAATTATGTTTGGAGGGCATTCTATAACCGATACTAAAGCCAAAAATGTATATTTTTTATTTTTGTCTGTCTGTCTGTATCTCGGCTGAGCATCACGCCGGATGAAACTACTGGATGGATTGAAACGAAACTTGGCATGATTTGAGTTAATACTCCGAGGTAGGACATAGGATACTTTTTATCCCGACATTCGGCACGGTTCCCTTGGGAGAACAGACTGCTTCATGTAGAACGTTCCGTCGAATAACGTTCCCCGCTTATAATCTTGATACAACCGTGTACTAACGGTTGTCCGCGTGTGATACTCGTAGTCCACTGTTATCGAAGGCCGCCGGAACAAGAAGACCCAGCCTAAGAGCCGCACAACCCGGGACGTCTCTGCGCAAACCACCACAGGCAAGTGCCCGATCGAGGGTTGTCTTACATGTACTTTTAGTGCGGCACGGATAGGCCGACCTACAGGCGTTTTCTTCGTTCCATATATACTATCCTATCGCTATCCTCTTATTCCCGCTAGTGAAGGCGCGCTCCGCTATATTTCTTAGCGGCCGCGCCGACACATTCTTTGTTTAAAGTCAAAACGTGTACTTGGTTATACGCTTGCTCCGATTTTAACAATTTTTCATTATAATTATAAAAAAATATTTGTAAGGGAACACTCATAGATAGTTGTTAACAATGTTTGGAAATCGATCAGGTTAAGCAACGTTAGGTAAGGTCATTAAATAGATGGGTGACCGTTTAACACCATTTGAACTAAACGTCTCCGTGCTTCGGAGGGCAAGTACAAAGTGGGTCCAAGTTTTTAACCGACTTTAAAAAAGGAGGTTTTGTATTCTATGCGAATGTATATTATTGAAAGTTTAGTTAACGTAATCACAACGCGGGCGGAGCTGCGTGGGTCAGCTAGTCTTAAAATAAATAAATCCCGCTATAATTAGACCTTTTTTAATTTTATTAAGAAAAAAACCATGTATTTACACAGAGTTTTCTCTTGAAAATTGATTGGCATGGCTTGTGGGCATGACCGACTAGTTGAGATATGACGTCACGCGCAATTGCTGGTGTTTCAAATTGCGTTCCATTTTACGTAACTTAAAGTTGATATATTTCGTAAAATAATAATAATTTTACAAAAAATCTTTTAGCAATGCTCTTTTTAGAACTATTTTTATTATATTGTTAGATATTCCGAAACCCTCAGAAAATAAAAAGTGTAAGGTAGGATGGTAGACTGACCGAACGCACCAAACGCGTATATAAGGCACTGCTCTGGCGGTGCAGGGACATTCATTTATTTGATCTCGTGCTGAAAGGTTGTTCTAGTAGTCGTATAGAGCGGTCACTCTGTCATTCTGTCACTCTGTCATTCTGTCACTAGATTTGTTATATTGCGGACGTATTGTTTATAATTGTTATGTCAGTGTATTTCTTGACGGGTAACTTTAAAAAGCTTTAAAGAGATGGAGTTGGAGTAGTTTGTTGGGGAAGGCGGAGACTACTTGGGGAAGTCCCCACATTTTTATAATTACTTGTCAATATGTAAATTCTGTGCTAGTGCCATTAAACAACATCTGGTATGTTATTTTCGTATTTTATTTTTATTTCTACTTAGGGTTTTCTAACAATATTATAATCATAATTTATCATTATAATTTTTATGTAAGTTCCCCCATTGGTGAGTGGTCACGTGACAATATCATTGTCACGCTAATTAGTTCGCGCGTGGTACAAATTTGTAAGACAGGTCATTTCATGTTAAACTGCTGACCGATTGGTAAAGTTAAATATGACATACTGAACCCTATACTTATATGTTACCTATGTAGCCTCTGTAACGTAGCAGGCAACCGCTAGGCTCGATTTACAAACCGGAAGTCGTGGGTTCAAATACAGCAGGGACAAATAACTATGTCTTAGTTGACAAAGGACATCTTTAACGGAAAATGCAGACTGATCGCCTGACTGTCTGAAAATTAAGATAATCCATGCATCGGATGGGCATGTAAAAAGTTGGCCCTGCGTCTGACCTCTCTCGGATCGTGTTGGTATTCATCGGATTGTGAGAGTTGAGGGAGAGTGAGTGCACTTGTTGTGATGCACAAGTAACGGTCCCATACACAAGGAATCTACCACCTAGTAAAAAATAAGTAAATAATATTAAGTATGTAAATAAAGAAATGTACTTGTATGTAAAATTAGCTAAAGGTTTTTTAAATTTGCTTCATGAAGAGTAGAACCTGCTTCCTTTACGGATTGTTTTTATCTGACAACACTGTGTAACTACCGCAGATAATATTTAAAATTAATTCGGACATAATTTAAAATTACTTCTATAAGTTAAAATGTTTGTAGATTACGCCACACATTAACTCAAAGTCCACGGCAGGATGTGGCAGTTGGAAAAATGGCCGCGTTTCCGGCGGCGGCACGGTAATGGCGTCGTGCACACTATTTGCGTCACATCCGGCCGCATGTATGTACTGCTAGTACATGTGTATATAGGTAATTAGAATTACCTCTCTCCTCCCTAGAGGTAGGAGACTTGAATTAATTCTTGGCTTAGATCCCAGTGCTGGGGGGAATATTTACCTACTGGAATAGAGAAAATGTCAGCAAGAAAACCGTCTTCAAAGAAAATGATGACTATATTGAATTCGGTGCTAAACATTAGCACCAGTATGTACCAACTTCAATAAATTTCGTTATTTATTGCTTTTATGATAATTTTCGTTGTAGATGTTTTTTTTAATCTAGTCTATTTAACCCCTTTTGAGTGACTTTTATTTTACCAAGATAGGTATCAGCACTATCACGGAACTCGAACGTCTACGTTAGGGTAAGTTACTAAAAAAATTAGAAAGTCAATCTTGCTTCACATTTTTACATTCTACACATTTTTATTAATATTACATATTACATACATACGCAAGCAAGACGTCCGCCTGATGGTAAACAATGTAACTCATACATTTTTTTTAAATAGGCAGGGCCAGTAATTACTATGGACACCAGTCAACTAATACTAATACTTATATTTTTTTTTTATAAATAGATGCTTAAATAGGCCACCCACTAGGTGGACAGACGGCATTGTGCGCGTCTCAGGTAACCGGTGGATGCAAATAGCCAACGGTCGTTCATTGTGGCGTTCGAAAGGGGACGCCTATGTTCAGTAGTGGACGACTTCCGGCTGATGATGATGATGATTTTGATGCTTATATAGATAAATATCATCCAGCTACTTAGTGGGAACCAAACCCACGATCTATTGGGTAGCGGCCAGGGCATCTAACCACTAGACCAATAAGCCCCCCGTCAATCGTTAGTCATTTAGTCTTCTGTATGCCATGATTTCACCAGCTACAGTGCCGGAACAGAGCAATGCCGCCAAGCAGCAGTGTGTGAAACACTGCTGCTTGGCGGCAGTGTATCTGACACTGCGGTGGTCTGACCTACCTGGACGGTCTTTTACCCTTACCACTTAATCCATCACCATCACCATCATCAGCCTACAGTCGTCCACTGCTGGTCATAGGCCTCTCCAATATCACGCCACTGACTACGATCCTCGGCTTTTCTCATCCAATTTCTGCCCGCCACTTTACGTATATCGTGTACCACTTAATAAAAAATACTATTTTATTTTAATTTTTCATAAATAGTAAACAATAAAAACTTATCTATCTTTGTTTGTCAAAGGTGATTTTATTTTCTCTCTAGTTTTCTATGTTTTTTTTTCGTTCTTTTTTACGGATTCTGTTTTATGTCAATTTCTTTAGTACAGTTATAATATTAATATAGGCATGATATAGGTTATAGCGTCGTCTTCGGAGTCGCTGGACGTTCGGGGTGTGGGCCCTTTGAACGTCCATTGAGTACGGCGGCGACTCCGAGGAGGATGGCAGCGGGGTTGCGACCCCCGTCCCCGTGAGCACCGTGACTGGTTCTCGGGGGGCTACAATGCGCCCCCCGGCGGCGGGCTCAAAGGCAAGGCACTGAGGGCCCTGGTGCAGATCCCACCGAAGAGCCCCCCCCCCCCTCTCATGTGCCGATGCTACAGCCGCGGGGGTTTTAGTGGGTAAAAATCCCACATACCCCGGTCGAGCCCCACAGCTCCCGGGGATCTTTGGAAGATTTCCCTAGCGTCAAAAAAAAAATGGTTATAGCGTTGTGACGGCACCAATTGGCTCCAACGGAAGACCAGCGTTGGTGGTCCAGGTTTATGCTGAGTTGGAGCCATTTTGTGACGCACATAAACACTAAGAGTATTATTGTAATATTTGTTATATACTTATATGTTTGATATGTGTGTTGAAATGTGTCACAAATAAATGTATCTTCTACTTCTATCTTGAACTTTATTTGAATCAGAAATAACGCGTTCTACCTTATATTTTGGCTTGACGTTTCGACCGGGTTGCACCAGCCGTGGTCACTAGCAGACTTAAGTTTGATAGTGGAACGCGAAAGTCTAAAAGTACTTATCTATCTATAATGTTGCATAGCTTCCCTTAGAATTTACTTAAGAACATGGCTGACAATAGCCGCCATTGGATTTGTTTGTTCTGCTGACTCCCCACTCTAATTAGGGGGGAACTGTAGGACTAGGGTTTGCTTGAGGTAACCCGGAACGCAAATTGAAACTACTACCATTTGATATTTTAAAAATATTTTTTCACGAATAATATATTTATTTGCGAGACGTCCGAGTTATGGTAAGTGACGCGCAGGCCCATAAACAGTTGCAATGGCGGTTTATTTTAGGTTTTTCTTTCCCGAAGTTTTGAATGCTTTGCAGCACCCACGGTCACGGGCGGACCATGACCATGAGTGTGGAAAGTAACACCTAAAATAAACAGCAATATATTCCGTAAGAGTAGTTTTATTATAATGTGTATAGTGCGTTTCACGAAAGTGTTCCCTTCGTGATTAAGTTGATCATTCTGTATGTCAGAGACAATCGCGTGTGTCAAAAATTTTTTTTTTTGTTTTTCCACATTATTATTTAATTAAACGACAAAATCATGCTTATGACATTGAGAAGTAGTGAAAGATAACTATTTATAAAGATGAAAAGGTTTTGTGCACTTGAAAATCTCACCAAAGGACTTTAATAACCTTCGAACAAGTACGATCCTGAGTTGCCGCCATTTCAGGTAGGTAAAATAATGTTACCAGGGTCCATGTTTTAATTCCATGTTTTCTTGTCTATAATTCTGTGTATTTAACCTGTATAAATCGCAAAATATAATTAGGGTACAACGTATTTACGTAATTTTGGACTAGTGAATACACCCGTGTGATTTATATTAAGGTGCGCGTCCATTGGAACGCGCCGGACGCACCGCACGCACGGCACGCAACGGATTTTCGTTTGCTTTCTATGATTTTGACGGCCTGCATCGGAAAATGCCGCCGCGGATAATGGACGCAGCGCTATGTAAAATCATAGAAAGCAAACTAAAATCCGTTGCGTGACGTGCGTGCGGTCCGTCCGGCGCGTGCCAACGGACGCGCACCTTTAGAGTGTATTTTCCCTATAATGAGGGTAAATATTTTTAAATTTAATGACAACACCTAATTAAATTTTACCAACTTAACCACGAAGAGAACTCTTTCGTGAAACGTACTCTAGTTGTGTATTATTCGCGTGAATACAATACAACAATAGTGGAATTTTGCATTTTAACTACATATACATTTTGCATTTTAGCCACAGGTTCTTTCTGCGTAGATCGGACTAACAATAATAAGCTCTAGTCCTGAGGATACCCTGAAACAACTATAACGTATGGACAGCCCGTGACCATGAATGCTGTAAACTGTCCAAAACAATCGTATAATCCGAAAAGTTAATAAATGTGTAATATTCGCGTAAATATCAGAAATCATTATAAAAGGTTTTACATAAAAACTTCTGTGTAAAATTGCTTTATCTTTGAACCGGCTGTCACAAACATCAAAGGCCGCGGAAGAATAGAGTCTACGGCCGAGCGATGTAGTCGCGGCGTGCTTTGTCGCGTTAAGTTATGCTTACCACTTGGAAACTACTATTGTTCGTCTTTGTAGTCTTCTACCGTACTTTAGATTTACATAATGATACATACACGCACAAGCGTGGGGATTATGGCAACTCCCTTCTCCCTTCTAAGGGGGAGGCCTTTGTTTAGCATTGAACGCCTTTCGGAAGCTGTTGATGCTGCTGCTGACATAGACGCACATGCACACAATATTACATGACGATCACTTTACAATTTGTAGGCCTTAGTATCTGCCCCCGGGACGCACTCGCGAGCGTCTGGACTTGAAGAAACACTGGCGAGGTTTGCGGACTAGGTACCCTTTGATGGTTTCCTCTCCTATACAAAAAGGCCTTAGATTGAAATCCTTCAGGACGCGACAACTTTGTGTGGCTGCTTGGGTTACGACAGGCGGTTGGTCATCCAATAGTAAGACGCTGCTGCCCGTCTTCTTGTTTCCCTTAGTCGCCTGTTACGGCCACCCAACGGGGGGAGATGGGAGGGTGCTATTCTTACTCGGACACGCCACAGGTTTATTATTATTACTCAAAGGTTATTTGATTTGATTTATTTATTTAAAGTATACTTGGTGATTTTTCAATTGACGCATGAAGACATTATGCATTATTATGCCAACGCAAAAAATAATTAAGTCTTATTTAATTAATTTTTTCATAAGTCGAAAACTTTGGGGGATGGAGTTGCTCGCGTCCGTAGGTTTAACCATCTTAACCTAAACCCACCCTACACGTGTCCCCCGGGTGGTGCGAAACGAGCAACAATTCCTAACGCCGAGCCACAGGCGGCGGTTAAATAACCTGTCCTCGGCCACCGCTAGCCGAGAGGAACTAAATACCCTCTAAAAATGCGGACATAACGCCTTGGGAAAGTGTTATGCTTATAAACTCCCAAACCCCCCCAATATGGAAAAGTCGTATAATGAGAGTGTTTTGTCATGCGATCCGGCTAACCCCCGGCGCCCTTCAGTATCCGGGCTGGAGGGTGTGAAATTGGCTACCGAAGACTCTGCGGGAGCGGGCGACCAGGCCCCCGTTGCAGTAAATGCTACTGGAAAGAAGAAGTTAGTTCAGCAAGCGTTCCACCCCAGCTTATTCTGCAATAGATCTAGAAGTCCGTCTCTGGGTAATGCAAGCCCATCACCAGGTAACACAACACCAACTTGCACCGATAATATGCAAGTAGACAATACCCAAAACAACACCACAAGTGGTGACAATGATCAAGCCAAAAAACCTCCTGCTTGGCAGCGAGTGCCAACTATTAGAAATCCCAAAAGAAGGAAAGTCTCGTCACCACCATCTCCTGGAACAATAGCAACATCTAATCGATTCAGTGATCTTCCCATAGACCTAACAGAAGAGAGCAATGGTGTACAAACCAATGTACGGAAAACCCCCAAACCTTCACCAATTATTCTCTACGGGATTGAAGATGTGACCAAATTAACTGAGCTCTTGACATCAGCTGTAGAAAAAAACAGCTTTTCATACAAACTTATTAATAGAAATCAATTTAGAATCAACTGCACAGAGATGGAGGTATACAAGAAACTTATCGCTGTGGTTCGCGAAAATGGCCTAATAGGGCACACCTTCAATAGAAAGGATGAAAGATTATGCAGAATTGTCATCAGGAACCTCCACCCAAGTACTCCCCATACCGCAATAAAGGAAGCGATAGAAGAGAGCGGAAATACAGTTGCTGGAGAAATAATCAATGCTAAGTATGGCCCAGATAAAAGAGCAACCTCAACATTCTTTGCCAATCTTCTTCCTGGCCCCAACAACAAAGCTGCCAAAGAAATTAAATTCATTGACCGCCAAGCTGTAGTAATTGAAGATCCAAGGAGAAAAAGATCAATAGTGCAATGCCAAAGATGTCAACAGTATGGCCATTCAAAGAATTACTGCATGCGCCCATATCGTTGTGTCAAGTGTGCACAGTCACACAAGACTTCAGAATGCCCAAAGCGAGATCGTTCCACCCCAGCAATGTGTGCGTTATGTCAGGGCCCGCATCCAGCCAACTACAAAGGATGTGACGTATATAAGGAAATACTGATGAGGAGGTCCTCAAAACAACCACGGCCTGAGCCTAGAACATTAAAACAACCGGGGCTGGAGCCTAAAACTAGTATACCCTCAAATGCAAACAACTTAGAAGACATGCGTTCGAGACATAACTCTTTCATGCGCAATGAAAGAACATATGCTGAAACTGTCAAAACATATACAGAATCACACACAGCACTAGAGCTAATTCTCATCAATCAATCTGAAAAATTTGATATTCTCCTACAACAAATGAGCACCCTAATGAGTCTCATAGTAACACTTGTCGACAAACTCGCCCGTTAAGATAGGTACCACTATAGCTACCTGGAACATTAACGGTCTTGCACCGAATAAACATGAAATTGAAACTCTATTGAGAGAGCACAATTTGGATGTTGCCCTAATATCTGAAGCCCACTGCAATGCTAATACTAATATTATTATCAGTGGATATACAACGTACTTGACGGGCCATCCTGACGGCACTGCCCATGCAGGCACGGCAATTATCATAAAAAAAACAATTAAACACCATCTAATGCCCTCCTTCAAAACTGACTACATACAGGCAACCACAGTGGCGATTGAAACCAACCTGGGGAGCTATAATGTCTCGGCTGTCTATTGTCCGCCACGGCACAAAATCACAGAAACAATGTTCTCACTCTACTTCCGGACTCTTGGGAACCGTTTCGTAGCCGGCGGAGACTGGAATGCGAAGTATACTTTCTGGGGCTCCAGGTTAACTACAACAAGAGGCAGGCAACTCAAGATGAGCCTAGATATTGAAAACCTAACTGCAGTGTCCACTGCTGAACCGACATATTGGCCCACAGACGTAAACAAAATTCCAGACCTGTTAGACTTTTTCATTGTCAAAGGATTTCCTAGAGAGCACTTCAAAGCCGCCTCCTGCTATGATAGTGCCTCGGACCATACTCCAGTTCTGCTAACGATAACTACCATACCCGAAATCTATGAGAAAGAAGAGAGACTATGCAGCAAGAATACCGACTGGCACTTTTTCAGAGACTTCCTGGAGGAATGCACTAACCTCAAGGTACCGTTGAAATCTCCTGATGACATAGAAGATGCCACCAAGTACATAACATCTCTCATCCAGCAAGCTTGCTGGGCTTCCACGCCTATGAACAAACCAAAGGAAATATCCCAAAATCTACCCGCAGAAATACGAAGACAAGTGCTAGAAAAACGTAGACTACGCCGAGTCTGGCATTCTAGTAGACTAAGAGCAGACAAAACAGCGCTCAATGTTGCCGCATCCAAGCTGAAAGAGTCGATACAAGAATGCCATGACTCTGCACTAGCGTCAAAGCTGGACTCTCTTACCGCAACTGCTTCAACAAACTACTCCTTATGGAAGTTCACTAAATCGTACAATCGACCTCAAGAATCAAAACCCCCGTTAAGAAATGCTGATAACAGCTGGGCTCGCACACCTCAAGAGAAAGCCGATGCTTTTGCAGTCCATCTGTCTAAAGTCTTTGAACCTCATGACATCGGCGACCAAGAGGATGAAAGTGGGACATTATCAATCTTGAAGCAAGACTTCCAAATGTCTCTTCCACCGAAACTCGTAACGCCTCGAGAAGTGTCCAGAACAATACGGGATCTCAAGGACAAAAAAGCACCAGGATTTGACCTCATAACCAAAGAGATACTAATACAGCTACCTAGAAAGCCAATAATATTCCTTACAATGTTATTTAATGCCATTATTAGAATCCAATACTTCCCTATGCTGTGGAAGGTATCGCAAATCCTGATGATACGTAAACCAGGAAAGCCTGCAAACGATGTAACGTCATATAGACCCATCAGCTTATTACCAATTCTCTCGAAACTATTCGAGAAAGTCCTACTCAGGAGAGTCTTGCCAATTCTCACTGACAACAACATTATACCAAACCATCAATTCGGTTTTCGGGAACAACATTCTACAGTTGAACAAGTACATCGGGTTTGTAACAAGATACGAAGTACACTTGAGAACAAAGAATACTGCTCCTCGGCGTTCTTAGACATACAACAGGCTTTTGATAGAGTGTGGCACGATGGACTCTTGTGCAAAATCAAGAAGAGCCTTCCACACAGCTACTACCTATTGATGCAGTCTTACCTTGTGGACAGACTTTTCCAAGTGAAGGAAGCGGATGCGACTTCCACGTTCTACGACATCAAAGCAGGAGTCCCACAAGGATCTGTACTAGGTCCAATACTTTATATCCTATACACCTCTGACCTTCCCGAAATCGAAAATGTCACTACAGCCACCTTTGCCGACGACACAGCTATTCTTGCAAGCCACAAAGATCCACTGATAGCATCTCTTACTCTGCAAAAAGGCCTTGACCTAATAACGAGATGGCTAACAAAATGGAAAATCAAAGCAAGTGCAAATAAATCCGTGCAAGTAACTTTCACCTTACGAAAAGGAGACTGCCCTCCGGTAAAGTTGGAGAATACAACTCTTCCACACAAGGATTGCGTAAGATACCTTGGCTTACACCTGGATCGACGACTCACATGGAACCAACATGTAAAAGCCAAAAGAGAAGAACTCAACATCCGATACAAAGACCTACATTGGCTCACAGGACGCAATAGCAAACTCTCAACGGACAACAAGCTCTTACTCTACAAGGCACTTCTAAAGCCAATATGGATGTATGGCATACAACTATGGGGAAGCGCAAGCAATTCCAATATCTCAATCTTGCAACGAATGCAAAATGTCATACTTAGATCCATATCCCAAGCTCCTTGGCTAGTTACTAACAAAGAGATCCATGAACACCTGGAAGTAAAAACTGTCAAAGAGGAAATCCAAGCGACCTCTGTAAAATACCACAAACGGCTGCAAAACCACCCCAATGAACTGGCAGCTGAACTCCTTCACCAACGCTATGAAAAGCGACTAAAACGGAAAGACATCTTTCAAAAATTATCTTCCGAGTAGTTGTCCTCACTGGAGGGCACACTCGACCTGCCACTGCCTACAACAAATCTGTTAAAAGTGAAGACTGATTGCAGATGAATATGAGAAAAAAAAAAAGTCGAAAACTCACTAACTGTAATAATTTTAGGGTAAAAATTAATTATCTGAGTTTATCTTATTTAGCTTTAAAACAAATGACTTTAATTTGATATTTAGAATTCTCAAATATGCCTAAACCAAATACGAAAAAGATAAGACTCTAAATTAAACAATAACTAGTGTCAAATGAAAGTTATGATTTCTTTTTCCTTTTTCTATTTTTGAAAGCTCGTATCTAAAATCAGTGTTTTTCGAATTAGTGACTTTTCGCTCTACGGGGACGATATATATAAACTGCTACATTGATAGGAAATGATCTTTAATTCTTCTTTTGAATACGTCCGACGATGTGCTCACACGTATAGTATGAGGAAGAGAATTCCAGAGACGTACTGCCTGCACAGTAAATGCGACTTGTGCTATGATTAGGAAAACTTAGAAGTAGAGAGGAGACTGAACAAGAGGGTTTGTCACTGGGGGCGAGATATTCAAAGCGTTGCCGAAGATATGTTGGAGACTTAGGATTGTGAAGGACCGAAAAAAGAAGAGCAAGAACATGAGAATCCCGACACTGCCGGATAGGTAATAATTTAAGACGCTGTCGGAATTCCGACACGTGATCATACTTTCGAAGGCCGTAAATAAAACGAATGCATAAATTTTGCAAGCGTTCTAGTTTATTGAGGAGGTCCTCCGTTGCGTCAAGAAAACAGACATCAGCGTAGTCTAAAAGCGGCAGAAGGAGAGGAGTTAGAAAATACATTGATAAATTTATTACTAGTAAAAAAAGGAGATAGCAAATACATTCAGCCTGAGAGAGTTAAGCATAGATATACAAGTCAAAGTTCTGGAAACATAAATTGTGAATAAGTATATAACTAGGTACATTTATACAATGTCAGCTTTAATAAGAAGTTTGAATATAATGTTATTCATCACCAGCCGGAAGACGTCCACTGCTAAACATAGGCCTCCCCCTTGGAACGCCACAATGAACGACAATTGGCGACTTGCATCCACCGGTTACCTGCGACGCGCACAATGTCGTCTGTCCACCTAGTGGGAGGCCTACCTACGCTGCGTCTTCCGGTTCGTGGTCGCCACTCGAGAACCTTTCTTCCCCAACGGTTATCGGTTCTTCGAGCGATGTGGCCTGCCCATTGCCACTTCAACTTGCAGATTCTGAGAGCTATGTCGGTGACGTTGGTTCTTCGGAGAATCTCCTCATTGCGGATTCTGTCGCGCAAAGAAACTCCGAGCATAGCTCTCTCCATAGCTCGTTGTGTGACTCTGAGCTTCTCTAAAAGGCCAGCTGTTAAAGACCACGTCTCAGTACCATATGTCATCACTGGCAACACACACTGGTTAAAAACCTTTGTCTTCAGACACTGCGGAATTTCTGATGCGAAGATGTCACGTAGTTTCTCGAACGTTGCCCATCCGAGTTAGATTCTTCGGGCGACCTCTTTGTCGAAGTTGGACCGACCTAACTGGACAATCTGTCCAAGGTAAACATAGTGGTCAACAACTTCGAGTGTATCGTTCCCAACGACTACCGGTACGGGTGCAACATGGACATTAGACATGATCTTAGCCTTGTCCATGTTCATTTTAAGACCCACCTATTGGGAAACGTTACTGAGGTCGCTGAGCGTCGTATTGAGGTCCTCCAGCGACTCTGCCATAATGACTATATCATCGGCAAAACGAAGGTGAGTGATGTATTCGCCATTGATTTTGATGCCAAATCCGTACCAGTCGAGCTTGAAAACGTCCTCCAATGCGTCCGTGAACAGTTTCGGAGAAATGACGTCTCCCTGTCTCACGCCTTTATGCAATCAGATTGGTTTAGTACTCTCGTCCTGTAGTCGGATCGACATGGTGGCGTTTCTGTACAAACACTTCAACACTATCGTGCTTCTATTGATACTGGAGTCTTTCCGAATAAATGGAAAAAGTCTATAATTACACCGATTCCTAAAAATAATAGACGTGATATTGTAACTGAGTATAGGCCGATTTCTAAATTATGTGTTTTTGGGAAAGTTCTCGAAAAAATTGTTACATCTCAAATTTCTAGTACATTTCGCAATCATGTGTCCACTCAGCAACACGGATTCTTTAAAAACCGAAGTGTAGACTCTAATATGATTACGTTTACTGAGTATTTAGCCGAAGCTATGGACGATAATTTGCAAGTCGACGTCGTGTACACAGACTTCTCAAAGGCTTTCGATAAAATCAGTCATGATTTATTAATTGATAAGCTTGCGAATGCCGGAGTACACGGCAATCTCCTCAGGTGGATTCAATCCTATATAAAAAATAGAAGTCAGGCGGTCTGTATTAAAGGCTATTCCTCTCAATTTCTTCCAGTGCCTTCAGGAGTTCCCCAGGGATCTCATTTAGGCCCTGTACTATTTTCTTTATACGTTAATGATATTAGTCTTGTCTTTAATCACAGCGAACATCTCCTCTACGCGGATGATATGAAAATATATAGAATAGTTAAATCTATGAACGATTGCGATAAGTTACAAGACGATTTACTTGCTTTGATAAACTATTGTAACATTAATCAACTTTTCCTTAACGTAGATAAGTGCCATGTTATGTCATATACACGCAAAAATAATGAATATGTATTTGATTACCGCATTAATGGTCGTGCTCTTAAACGAGTAACTAATATTAGGGACTTAGGTTTAAAAATGGATTCAAAGCTATCGTTTAACCTCCATATTGACCATGTAGTAGAATCATCATTTAAAATGTTGGGTTTTATTCTTAGAACCAGTAAGCCATTTACTAAAGCTAAGACTTTAAAAATTCTTTATTTCTCATTTGTACGTTCTAAACTTGATTTTTGTAGTACAATTTGGAGTCCATACTTTCAAACACATATAAATCGAATTGAAAGAATTCAAAGAAAGTTCCTTAAGTCTCTAAATTATCGGAGTAACATTGAAACCGAATCGTACGATAATGCCTTGAAAAGATATGCTTTAAGTAGTCTTTTTGATCGACGTAAAAGATTTGACATGGTGTATTTGTATAAAATTTTAAATTATTTGATTGATTCGCCGACTCTTCTCTCTAAAATCTCATTTTCAACCTACGGTCGTTTACCTGTGCGCCCCTCGCGTTCACTTCCACTTTTTGTTCCACCACGAAGACATAAAATATATACACGTAATACATTTCTCTGTCGTTCCACCAATATATATAATAAAGAGTTCTGTCATATAGACCTATTTAACACATCTATAAATTTATTGAAAAGTAAGTAGTTATTCGTAACGTTTGGAGATACTTATAATAACTTATGTGCTTGTTTTATTTTGTTTGTTATTTAAATCTTTTTGTTGTTATTAGTACTAATCAAAACTGTTTTTAATTTTTATAAAATCAAGTATACTTTTTTAGGCACTATAGGTCTTTTCTGTAGCTAGTTTTAAGATTTCATTTTCTGATGTATATGACCGTTTGATGCCAAAATAAAGGAAAAAAAAAAAAAAAAAAAACACTTAATAATGTTATAAGGATCATTAAATCTGGATTGTTCTCTAGAAAAATATTTATTAGTTTAATTGCTTGGGCGGTTGGAATTTTCCATGATTGTAGTGCGCGCCATGATAGTGGCCAAGTCGCATATACTGATCAGGTACGTATAGCTGAATATTATAACGCACAGGAGGATTATCTATCTTGTGATGCAATAATAAATAGTAATGATGAATATGAATCAATTTACGCCTCAGTTGCAAAGTATTTATTTATCATAACCATAACCATAGTACCATAACCGACCGTCCCCGACACAAACAAAGAAGGATATAAATATGGATAATACCCGTACATTCTCTTATATAAATGCCGCGCAAACTTTTTCTGTACCTTTTCTATCATAATAGACTATTGAGTTATACTCTAATCTACTGCGAACAAACGCGTTATAAAGCAATTTTAAGATTCTACTATCTTGATATCGATTTGACGTTCTTATGATAAACTCTAAAGATTTATTTGCGTCTTTACAAATTTTTTTGATATGGTCACGGAAGCTTTTGTTATCCATTATAACTCCTAAATCACTTATCGTATCTACACGCTAGGGTACGTTGTCTGCAACTTTGTACATCGCTTTTATTCGCGTATAAGACCGTGAGAAGTTTATGGTTTTGCACTTTGATGTGTTCAATGGTAAATTGTTTCTCGCACTCCAATCAACAACCTCGCAGCAGCACCATACAGCCTTCTGCGCCGCGGATCGACACGAAAACTTTTAAGTCATCGGCAAACAACAGACACTCCGATCCATCGAAAACATTTGGCAGATCATTTACCATGCTCAGAAATAGGGTTGGTCCTAGGATGCTGCCCTGGCTAACACCTGACCGTGTATAATATCCATCGGATTGGTTGACATTCTATTCTAACATATTGTATTCTATTATATTGTTGTATTTAGTTATTTATATATATAATATATATATATGTATACATAGGTATTTATTTTTATTTAATTATGTATTTATTATATTGATTGTAGCTCTGTTTTATTTTTTCATCTTATTATTTAAATATGTATTTTTATACACACTGCGCCCTATCTCTTTCTTTCACCGTTTCTCTCCTGGGCGTGCTGGAAGAGATTTCTATAGAAATAAGCTCTGCCTTTGTACCTGTATTCTCCTAATACTTCTCTAACCATGTTTGTGTGTACATAAATTTATAAATAAATAAATAAATTGTTTGCGATCTTTTAGGTATTCTGCTAAGAATGCAAGAAGCCGGGGAGAGAACCCGAAAGAAAAACACTTCATTAGCAGGATATCATTGTCCACAAGATCGAATGCTTTTTTAAAGTCAAAATTCGCTACCTCAACTTGACAGTCCGAAGTCACGTTGGAGGTCACATAATCAGCAAAAACAATATGGTTAGTTAGTGTGGAGCGCGCAGAACGAAAATGGAATTGTCTTAGCGGCCATTAATCTGCCGGGAGATAGATATTTTTATAATTGACTCAAACACCTTACCCAACGCAGATTGCACTGCAATAGGTCTGAAATCAGTTATGCTATTGGACGATCGTCATCAAATGGTCCTGACTGAATGTCCTGAATGACAAGCCCGCTGAGTTTCTTGTCGGATCTTCTCAGTTGAGGCCGCGTTGTGATCCAGTGGCAGCTTCTTTTTAAAAAAAAAATCATGACCTTTCAAAAGTGCTAGCGTTAAGCCTATTTGAAATAAACTATTTTTGAGTTTGAGTTTGAGATCCGTTTTTAGGGCGTAACCCTTGAAATCTTCCATCTACTTGGATATTCACCACAATGAAGTGAAAGATTATATACGTGTAATAGCTGCGGCTCCAATGCCGACAGGCAATCTTTCAGTATAAATGCTGGTACTGCATCAGGACCATTTGATGACGATGTTTTAAGCCTTCGGATCGCTCTACGAAACTTTGCAAAATCTATGTGAACTAGATTAATATTTGTCAAATGACCTTGATCTGTTGCAGTTGCAGCACGCTCCGCTGCTAAAGGGTCTAACTTCGGAAGAGAGTTATGAAAGACTGAACTAAAGTATTGCGCGAATGAATCAACAGCTTCTTGCCCCTCTACGGTTCTGTCACCGTGTACATACTCATTAATTTGGTGTCGGATTTCTGCCTGTATTTTACATATTTCCAAAATTTTGAAGGATCGTTACTTATATCTTTTTCGATTGTTGTTTTGTATTTTCTATAAGCTACCTTGATTAATTCTTTAACTCTAGTTCTATAATATTTAAACAACTCTTTATTGACTTGTAGGCCTTGTGATTTGTACCTTTTTAGGTTAAAATACTTTAGTTTTATAATAGGTATAGTTTCAATGTCAAACCAAGAGAGGTATATGCGTTTTAAAGAATTAAACCTATCTAATCTAACCAGAAGTCGAGCAATCATCTGGAAATAGGATATAAGCAATATTTACACGCACCATCGGCCCAGTTTACATCCTATATGCTTTAATCAGCTTTCAGTTCTAATTACGGATAGCTAGAATAGATAGGACAAGATCGTAGATTCATTTTACTAAAGACTATCTAGCTAGTATTCGTACTATACTACCGCAGCGTCAGATATTCTGCCGCCAAGCAGCAGTGTGTTAGCATTTCCTGTGTTCTAGCGTGAAGGGCACTGGAGCTGGTGAATTATTGCTGGTGAACACAAGAGACTTAGCAAAACTAATTTTAAATACTAGTGCAGCAGTGCCAATCAACTGTCTATTGGCAGCCGTGTCGCTTACCATTAGGCGAACGACTTGCTTGTGTAAAAAGACGCATTTAAATTAGTTATCATAGCGCATTGATATAATATTTCAACTAGACTAGCTTTTACAGTCCGAAAAGTGGCATACAAAAATAGCACCTTTGTGTCTCTATTTCTGCACAAAATCATTTTTGCCTAGGAGTGTCGCTACTGTCTATATGAAACTGTCAAAATACACGTTATTAATATAATAAAACCGTAAGTGCACGTTTCCGCTACCAGCACAGACTTACTTAGTCTGCGACCCCCGTGACCATATTTTAGATGTCATTTTGTTAGTAAATATTTATCTAGTTTATATATTATATGGATGACATAAACACGGGGCAAATGAAAGTATTGTAGAAAAGCTATCAGATCACAATAAATTCTTTTTTTTACCATCACTACTGGACATGGAACGGACGGATTTTCTCATAAATAAAGACTTTTCTTATTTCATGACGGCAATAAAATATCCACGATACCTTCACCATTTCATGGTCACCATAGAAAAATTGCCCATGGGAGTCCGAGTAAGAATAGCAACCACCTCCTCTCGTTGGATGTCGAGGCGACTAAGGGAAAACAAGAAGACGGGCAACAGCGTCTGTCTATTGGATTATCTACCACCTGTATCGCAGTATTGCGATCCCCAAGCCGTCTGCCAAGCGTGGGGATTACGAAAACCCTTCCCTGAGGGAGACCTTTGTCCAGCAGCAGACGTCTTTCGGCTGATGGTGATGGAAAAATGCTCAGTAATCTGAGGGCGTCGCGTTAATATGGGCTGACATTGACATTTGACAGTTTTGACAGTTCTCTTTGCACGGAGTATGAAAATTGTTGATGCTCTTGCTGCCATGCTGCGTCGGATGCGGCTAATCTCTCCCCAGTCGTGGCCGTTTAGGGAGGGTGTACCTGCACCTGCGCAGGCACATACGTGCGTCATAATATCTGCTTATTTGACTGATCTTTTGAAAGACTAGCTACTATGGCCGTATCCGTCTAAAGAACATTATAAAGAGTCTTATCCATATTCATATTTCCTTCAGGCATGTAAAGTACATTCCAGTTAGCAATTTATCAAAGTCAGGGCACAGCGTCCCACGTTAATTATCGCTTGTCGATTCGCTCGTCGCATCGGCGCCGACGTGACGTCGATACAAACGCGATATTAAAAATTGGATCGGCTTGACACAACACTGGCTCTATTGTGTAAACATAAAAGCGAGAGTTGGGTGTAAGAAGTAAGATAAAAGCAAGATATATACGTAACATGGTTGCCATCGAAAAGTCTCTGCGTGTTGCGGCTTAGTGTGTTACTTTTAATATAGTACAAGACTCGAAATATGAGAACGCCATCCCTAACGCGTCCTATAATCAACCCCCTCGTGACTGTGTGAATACGGAAATGTGCGCTTGGTAATTTTTCATGTGATGATTATAAATCAACTAAGGAAATTCGCCATTCTACTAAATTACATTAAACGATTCACAGAAGGAAATGTTTAAGTTAGCCTACACAATATTAGAACTTAGGCGATATACTTTATCTAATTTAATGACTTTAGAATTGCTTTGATGATGATAAGTATTGCTTTAAAAAATTTTTAGCGTAAAAGACTTCTGACGATTAGGCCACCACGAATTAGGCCACCCAATAAAAAAAAATATTTTACGAATTTCACGTGGGCCGGTTGATGTGGCATTCTTTGTCTACAGGTGATGAGTATCACTTAATCTCTTATCTGTTTATTAATTAGCTAACTAACTACTAAATCTGATTTTGGCTGTTTGCATAGCAAATAAGTTGTGACTAAAACACAACCGACATTTTTAACCGTTGTCTCCACGGTTTAGGGAAGTGCTAGAGGCACTTCCCTAAACCGTGGAAGGTTGCTTACACTAAAATTATTCCTAAACCCGGCAAATCAGATTACAATGAGCTAGGGTCCTACATACCAATCGGACTTCTCCCCGTATTCGGAAAAACCTTGGAGAAATTATTCATTAATCGAGTTACCTACGCCGCCATGAAATTGAGAGTTATGTGTTTCAGACAATACGACTTCAAGGAACCACCACTGCCCTTCACACCGCCTTAGAGAAGATAAAAACAGCCAAGGCACAAAAACAAGAGACCCTCGCCGTCTCTCTGGACATTAAGGCAGCTTTTGATAACGCGTGGTGGCCAGCTATGTTCCACCGTTTGAGAGTCATAAAATGCCCTAAAAATATCTTTGGACTGGTGCGTAGCTATACCCAGAACCACTCTGTCATATTGGACTTTGCTGGAGAGCGTACGACTAAGGGCATGACCAAAGGTTGCATCCAGGGATCCACCTGCGGCCCAACACTGTGGAACATCATCCTCGATGAGCTATTGGATATCCAACTTCCAGCTGGTTGCCATATCCAAGCCTTCGCGGATGATGTTCTTCTTATTGTGGCTGCTCCCAATGCCCAAGTACTTGAGCATAGGACAAACGAGGCCCTCAAGGCGGTAACATCTTGGGGCCGACAAGTTAACTTAACTTTCAGCCGCGAAAAAACAGCCATCATCCCCTTCACTCCCAAAGCCCGGACAGCTAGCATTACAATAGAAGGTAACGTCATTCCACACTCTAACTAACTTCTCGGTGTTATCCTAGACTCCAAACTATTATTCAACGCTCACATCCTCCATGTTATTAAAAAGACGACCATTATATTCTCTAAACTCTGCAGGTACACTAGGCCGACTTGGGGCGTACACCCTGACAACATACGTGCAATTTATCTTCAAGTCATTGAGCCTATCGTCACCTACGCAGCAGGCATATGGGGTCACGTGGCACGGAAGAAGGGGGTTCAAAAGAAACTTCAGGCGCTACAAAGAGGGTTCGCCCTAAAAATCATCAAAGCCTTCCGAACCACCTCCGCTTGCGCCGCGCTAGGTCTGGCGCAGATCACGCCCCTTGACCCCAAGGTCAGAGAAGCAGCAGCGGTTGAACAGGTGAAACTCACCAAAACCAAATTACTTCCTGTGGACATTGCTGTCGAAATCCCCACCCCACCTCATGAACTTCTTCACCCAGCAGCTAGATTCACCATCCCCATTATTAGTGCCCGCAACCAAGAAGAGATAGATGCACATATCCTCCCCAACACCTTCACAATATACACAGACGGCAGTAAACAAGAAGATGGATCTGTCGGTGCAGCCTACGTTTGCTGCCTCCCCGACCGTGTATCCCCAGTCACTACGAAAAAATTTAAACTCCACTCTACGTGCACCGTTTTTCAAGCCGAGCTTCTGGCAATTCTACACGCTAGTAAACTTGCCTCCACAAATCGATTCCCACACACCCTCATACTCGCCGAATCTCTCTCGTCCATGTATGCTCTCAATAATCGTTCAAACACACACCCAATAGTCTCTCAAATCCACAGAAATCTAGCTGAAAACCCTAATCCAGTCAAAATCATCTGGATAAAAAGCCACTCTGGAATAGCCGGTAATGAGGCAGCTGACGCAGCAGCCAACGCTGCAGCAGTTTCGCACAAAGCCCCTGACTATATTAAATTCCCAATTTCGTATGTGAAAGCCCGCATCAGAAAAGAACACATCAACACATGGTCTACAAGATATCTTAGCGCACCTCAAGCTTCACACACCAAAGAACTCCTTCCCACATTAGCCGACGCCAAAAACCTCTTTTATAACACCGTTATCTCATTTCAACTTACACAAATACTTACTGGCCACGGCTACAACAAGGCCTACTTACATAGGTTTCATATAACCCCGGACCCACACTGCCCTTGCGGGGCAACTCCCCAAACTTTTAATCACCTCCTGCAGGATTGCCCAAAATTCAGTGATGATCGCATGACACATATCTCACGCTGTGAATCAAACCTTATAGACCCCTTTGATCTGAAGGGGCTTATTCGAAACCCCCAGGCTGTTAAATCCTTCATACAATTCGGCAGCACAATCGTCGATGAACTTAAGGAATTTAATGGCACCTAAATACATTACCAAATTGAATCAACATTTTCCTAACACTAACAAACAGGACACGTACCAAATCGCGTTTTCCTGTACAACTTTATCGAAAACAAAGTTTTACTGGCGAAACAACAAATAATGGAAAAAAAAAATCTTATGTTCATGGTTTAAGTGGACCATACTTACCGTTTTAATGTTGGATATAAATCATGACAGCTGGAAGGGCCAAAAATTTATCGGACCTCTTCATAGGGTTAACTGGCAATCGTTGGAAGTGTTATATATGACATCATTTTACTTAGTTATCATCACCCCAAGTCCCTAGAGGGATGTACTGAGAAGGGTACGCCAGCTATGTTTTGTAATAGGTAAATAATTATATTATTATTTATCAGGTGCGTTTTCTAATTTGGGATCACTGGGAGTTTTTGGCAGAATCTTAACAGCTTGCCCCCTCCTGGGAATTGAACTATTTCGACTTCAAAAGCTCTGAAGAATTCTAAAAGTTCTGGCATAATACATCAACCAGATTTTGGACGATTTGAACCTTTTTGAAGCTTTAAAATGCCCACTCATGTTTAGTATTTTTAGCATAAATGTAAAAATATATACATTGTAATATTAAAAGATCTGAAAGTTATTTGAAAAATAATTTTAATATACGATAAACGAATAAGATGAAGCCATTTCCAACGTCGTTAGAAAATCGCCACTTTAAAGTTGTGACCGTTAAGTTTGCGTGACTAGGATCACCATAATTGTGATTGAATTTTACGGGATAGTCCTAGGCCATTTTTTTGAGCTTATAATTTCTAAAACAACTGAATATCGTAAAAAATTACTCCTTAAGCTTATAAAGCGAAATAAGCGTACGTTATAGGCTCTCATAAAAACCTTCTTAGGTGATAGGTTCCTTGTGCAAGGAACCGTCCAGGTAGGTACCACCCCAGTGTCATATAAGCAACATTGCCGTGTTCCGGTGTGAAGGGCATTGTATCTGGTGAAATTAGCGGACACAAAAGACTTAATATCTAATGTCTTAAGGGTTGACAACGCGCTAGTGATTCGTCTGGTGTTGCTAGCGTCTATAGGCTGCAGTGACTGCTTACCATCAGGAGGGCCGCATGCTTGCTTGCCACCTTGGTGCTATAAAAAAAAACTCTCCTGGCGCTTTATCGTTTTGTACAGCAACACCTATAGTACGTGGACTTCACATATTCTTTGTAAGCGAATTCACTTTACCATCAATGACTATCTCATCCCTTACCATTAAGTGAGACTGCAGTAAACTACCAGTTCTCATTAATTAAAATAAAAAGAGAAAAATAGGCCATCGCGCTTATTTTCTTCCCGGTTCAACTCAGTTGTGAATGTGATATGATCTGCCCGTTTCTTTTGTTTAACGACGTTGACCTGACCTTTACATATACACAGCTGCATTACACTGCCGCTCGTCACCCGAGACATTAGTTAGTAAGTATCATAAGCCCGTTAATTTCACCAACTACATCGCTGTTCACACTGGAACACAACAATACATTCAATATGCGACACTTTGGTAGTACCGTCTTAGATGGCCGCTTTCAAAAGGGACTTGCCAAATAGCTTGAATACTTACTCAAACAGCCATACTATCCTATCCAATAAGATTTTTTGTCTAAGTATATGTACATGCTTTGAAAAAGGTATATGCTTTGAAAAAAAAACTAATAGGATCGTATACGTTATTGGTAAAAAACCCAAGCTTATTTTTGGACTCATTAAAAATATCGCTTGGGTCGCACAAGCTTTTAATATAACAATCTCAGATTTCATCATACTTGTTATCAGGTGGGTGGCTTAAGGTGAAAAAATATCGTTTGTCACATCCTGTAAAGATACCCGATACCACATAATTACGGGCATGAGGTACCTGGACAGTCCACAGACAACTAATTGCCCTTTAATCATGGTCACTTTATAAATCCTGTATCCGGTTACCGTAGCGAACCTTCCGGAAGTAACGACCTACGTGACCTCTTATTTAATGTTTGCATATTGCAAACTGTGCTTTATATCTTGTGCAGTAAGGTATGTTTTCAATTTGATAAGTTTTGTTTGTCTGATTTTGTTAGGTGTAGAAACATGAGAATGTTACTTTTTAAATGTAGTCATTATGTGTATTTAGTTACATTCGAACAACATGTTGTTACAAGTTTATATAACATATGTATTCTTTTGTACGTGCAATTCAAAGGGTAGGGCTCTGTAGGGGTCATGGGCAGGTTATGTGGGATTCAAACCCCTTGGGCGCTAATAACAACTATCGGAAGATTTCGTATCTGAAACCTTTTCATCGGATTTGAAGACTGAATCTTCAGAAATTTGTGAGCAGCCTTTCTGATAGACTTGATTGAAGCTGTAAAGAGACTGCGCCAGTGTTTTTAACGGACTTTAAAAAAGGAGGAGGTTCTCAAGTCAACAGTATATAATATTGTTAGACTTCAAAAGTGACATAAAATAAATTGTGGGTAGGATAGCCGAACGCGTATATAAGTCACTGCTCTAGTGGCACTTCGTTTCTCGTGGCTACGTCATAGTGATTACAATGTACTCCTGTTGCAGGAGTGTGGTAATAATTCTTCAGTGGTATGTAAGTTCTTGTTTTACTAAGGTGGTGTCCAGAGCCCATGGCTTCTGGACAACTTCTATTTTTAAGTAATTCTATTTAGGGTTACCAACAATATAATTTTTTTCTAGTACCGGACACGCGCTAATACACGTTACGGAGAAGCAGAAATCCACGCTTTCACCAACACCAGCGCGTCACCCAACCATGAGCCTCTCCGGTGGGATCCGCATCAGGTGCCTTGCCTTTGCGAATTAAAGCCCCCCCCCCCACTTCTTCCTGGCAGTCACTGCTATACTCCTGCCTGCCCTGCTATTCTATAAGCAACACACTCTCGAGTTCGACGCTGAGGGCAGCGGCGAGTTTCAGTTTCGTATTCACAAACTTTTCTTACGTAGTACCTACTACCGCCAAGAGAATTCACGGCTTTCAGTGAAACTACTTATGGTCGAATAGTTTAACAGTCAGTTCGACGTTAAGCCGGAATGCGATACTGAATATGTATTTTATCAACGTTAAGCTCGACGTCGTATTCAAAGCTTGCTCGTCGTCGAGCTCATTGTCGAGCACAACCACGATAGTTTACGTTAAAAAATAACATAGCAGGTGCTAGTCTAATCTACCTTTGTAAATACCTTATACTGGTTCAAGTAGGTGCTATCCCAGTTTCAGGTATTTTACTGTAAAATAGTAGTTCTTTTTCTTGTCGTATGGTTAGTGGACAACCTAGTGTCAGAGTTTTCAAGCTGCCCTTAGGCTTCTGACTTAGCTTAACGACTGCTGTCTAGATGACAATAGCCGGGACCGACTTTTAACGTGCCCGGTCACCCATCTAAGGACTGACTTTGCCTGACGTTGCTTACCAAACTGAACTAGCTATGAGCGTCTCATCAAAATAATAGTGTGTAAATATTTATAAACCTTAGTGGTATGTATCAAAAAGATAAAAAAAAAACATATTAACACTAAATAATTATAATTTTCCTACAAATTTCAACCACACGGACGACAATTGCAGCACTCACCCTGCTATTGTTTTAATTGTCCAACTGCCAATGGCGGCGCAGCGCGGGCGGCCGGCGTGGAGGTTGAGGCTCGTTATCTGCGTGACACACCTAGCCACATCGCTTTCCGATACCGTAATATACGTACGCTAAATGCTAGTGCCGCGTTTGAAATGATTTTGATAAGCTTGTACTTTGAATTATTTTGTATTTCAGGTATTTTTTATAAAGAAACTGACACCATTTTCTTCGAAAAGCCCCCTTTTATATTTTAACTACACGCAGCTCCGCCCGCGGTGTGTTTACGTTAACTAAACTTTCAATAATATAAGTACATTCGCAAAGAATACAAAACCTCCTTTTTTAGTCGGTTAAAAACTTGGACCCACTTTGTACTTGCCCTCCAAAGCATGGAGACGTTTAGTTCAAATGGCGTTAAACGGTCACCCATCTATTTAATGACCTTGCTTAACGTTGCTTAACCTCCGATCGATTTCCAAACATTGTTAACAACTGTCTATGAGTGTTCCCTTACGAATATTTATTATAATTATAATGAAAAATTGTTAAAATCGGAGCAAGCGTATAACCAAGTACACATTTTGACTTTAGTCCCGTCTCCCAGGGGAACCGTGCCGAATTTCGGGATAAAAAGCATCCTATGTCCTATCTCGGAGTATTAACTCAAATCATGCCAAGTTTCGTTTCAATCCATCCAGTAGTTTCGGCGTGATGCTCAGCCGAGATACAGACAGACAGACAGACAAAAATAAAATAAAAATACATTTTTGGCTTTAGTATCGGTTATAGATGCCCTCCAAACATAATTTTCAAAATATCTTCAATGTACAGAATAGGCATGATGACTAATTTTGAAAAAATATTCTATAATGTACTTACGGGTCTACTATTGCCGAAAATAATCATATTTTTGTATTAAATTTACAATTAATAGCAATATTTTCAATTTTTAAAATAGAGTTTGAATTTCGTTCCAAAACGATGGCCGGTGCATGGCGCCATGTTGTGACGTCACTACGGCGGTGTAAATAAACATCTGTCTAGGTATAAAAGTTAAAAGTGAATCATTGTATGAAAGAAAAAGTTGAGATGACAGTTTGACAGTTGTTTATTTACACAGGATTGACGTCATTCACTCTGAGCAGCGTTTTTTACAAAATGGCGATTAGCTGTATTTAAGTAATTTATTTGCTTAAATATCACGAAAATCTCTCTATTATTATGAAAATGAGATGCATTTTTGGAATCAGTGCAATCTGTTCTAATATTTAAAACCACAGATTTATTGGTATTGTGTTACAGTCATCATGCCTATTGGACCTGTTACAGTTTTAATAAAAGTATAGAAGTAAATATACGAATTATAGTCTATTTCAATCAATTTATCATGGTGAGATTTGCAATATGCTAGAATAGCTTATAATATTCCACGGAATTTGACGGGTCCGTTGGTGTAGTGGTTAGACACCCTGGCTGCTACCCGATGTGTCGTGGGTTCGATTCCCAGATCGGTGTTATTTATCTATTTAAATATGTATTTACAAAAAAAATTGTATATAAGTTTTAGTATCCGATGTCTGGTCTCCATAGTATATTCTCTGCCTAGTTTGGGATCGGATGTTCGTGTGTGGATTTTCCCAGGATATTATTTTTAATTAGGCATGTTTCGTTCAAAGTATTATTTCTCTCTACTGACTTACTACACATGTAACAATAAAGGAAAATGGCACAGGAACTGTTACGAGTTTCTTTGCTACTTTTGTGTTGAGATCATTTTTAAATTCATTTAATTCCTCATTTAATCATTCCTCATTTGTGTTTTATTCAATATTTTCAAACATTGCACATGAATTTAGTGTAACAATAACCTTGAACCTCAGTCACAGCGGAGCTCCAGCTCAGTTCCCAGCACCCGTCAGTCTCAAGATTGCCAGATTATACCCGCTGAACCGTGCTGCGGTTGCCTGCAGCCTGCCATTTCGTCTGGCTTGTATTATTCTGATAGGATAATGCTTAAGACTATCTTCACTCAGTACTGTCACTAATTTTGGCATACAAATCAACTTAAGCCCCAACATAGCGACTTAAGGTGTTAGTGTTATTTAATCAAGGCTTAAGTTTCTTCGTAAAAGATAAGAAGGAACTTCGCCTGATGGTAAGCTACATGCCTGCCTATAAACAGTTGCATTACACTCCTTAAGTGATAGCAGTAACAGCTCAGTGGGCGAGCAAGTTGCCTTGGAAACGTGCAGGTTCGAACCCCGGCTCTCACCTCTGATTTCTTTAACGCGAATCTTTGTGCGATTTTTACTAGCTTTCGGTGAAGGAAAACAACGTGAGGAAACCTGCATGACTGAGAAAACCTAACTAGCTTTCGAATGACGTGTGAAGTCCGCCAACCTGCACTTGGCCAGCGTGGTGGACTATGGCCTAAGCCCCTTCCTCTTGAAGGGATGTCCGTGCCCAACAGTGGGACATAAACAAGGGCTGCTATTTTTTATTACACCCCGTGGGACATTAGTTGTTAAATCTCTCTATCAGCCAAGTAATTCACCCCAGCTATCCTTCACACCGCAACACGTGAACGTTCACATACCGATTGCCTTGCAGGGTATCTGACACTGCAAAGTATAAAATACCCAATCAGGTGTAATGTGTACGGTACGACTAGTCCATCGATTCAAGGTCGCTCGCGTCGCATGCGAGCTATGGAGAGAGATATGCTGGGTGTTTCTCTAAGGGACCGAATACTGAATGAACTAATTCGCCAGAGAACCAAAGTGACCGATATAGCTCAAAGGATTAGCATACTGAAGTAGCAGTGAGCTGGTCATATTTGCTGCAAAAGCGATGACCGTTGGGGTAAACTGGTTCTGGAGTGGAGACCGCGAATCGGGAAGTGTAGTGTAGGACGCCCTGTGACTAGGTGGAGCGACGATACTACCAGAGTAGTTGGCAGAAACTGGATGAGGAGAGCCGAAGATCTGGCTCGGTGGCGTGCCTATGTCCAGTGGTGGACTGATGTGGGCTGATGATGATGGTGATAAAATACCCATTATTCATCATCATCATCATCACCAGGCCTCCCCCTTAGACCGCCACAATGAACGACAATTTGCTATTTGCATCCACCGGTTGCCTGCGACGCGAACAATGTCGTCGGTCCACCTAGTGGGAGGCCTGCCTACGCTGCGTCTTCCGGTTCGTGGTCGCCACTCGAGAACCTTTCTTCCCCAACGGTTATCGGTTCTTCGAGCGATGTGGCCTGCCCACTGCCACTTCAACTTGCATATTCTACGAGCTATGTCGGTGGTCTTGGTTCTTCGGCGAATCTCCTCATTCCGGATTCTGTCGCGCAAAGAAACTCCGAGCATAGCTCTCTCCATAGCTCGTTGTGTGACTCTGAGCTTCTCCAAAAGGCCAGCTGTTAAAGACCACGTCTCAGTACCATAAGTCATCACTGGCAACACACACTGGTTAAAAACCTTTGTCTTCAGGCACTGCGGAATTTCTGATGAGAAGATGTCACGTAGTTTCCCGAACGCTGCCCATCCGAGTTGGATTCTTCAGGCGACCTCTTTGTCGAAGTTGGACCGACCTAACTGGATTGTTTGTCCTAGGTATACGTAGTGGTCAACAACTTCGAGTGTAACGTTCCCAACAACTACCGGTACGGGTGCAACATGGACATTAGACATGATCTTCGTCTTGTCCATGTTCATTTTAAGACCCACCTGTTGGGAAACGCTACTGAGGCCCATTATTATATGTAACAAAATATGGAAATAAAATTAAATTGCACAATCTTTCATAATATTGTGCAAGCCGTCAGTCACACTTCCGGTTGCTACGCGGTTGCGCAATATTGCGCGACATGTCGCAATACCAATGCAATTTCACCTATGAAATAATATTTTGAAACTTGCAAATCCGGAATTCCGCTATCTCAGTAAAAATAATTACATGATATTACGAATATGTTCATTTGCGGTATTTTCAATTATAACAGAAGCCGTAAATGAAAGTTTTTAAATCCGTGGAGTATTAAAATGTATTGAATGTTTTGTGAAGTCTATCAGTTCTATAGAGACGCTCATAGATTTTTAAATCTGTGGAGTATTAAAATGTATTGAACGTTTTGTGAAGTCTATCAGTTGTGACCACTGTACGGTAAACGATCAGTTGGGCAACCAACGTCAGGCAAGGTCAGTCCTTAGATGGGTGACCGTTTAGTGGCATTTCAACTGAGCGTCTCCGTGCTTCGAAGGGCACGTTAAAAGTCGGTCCCGGCTATTGCCATCTAGACAGCAGTCGTTCAGCTAAGGCAGAGGCCTAAGGGCAGTTTGAAAACTCTGACACCAGATTGGCGACTAACATTACGACAACAAACAAACATCACTTCTATCTTAATCCACCTAGTAGGTAGTTTACGCGTAATATTGTTCTCCTGGCCGATACGACCACAGGGGCCAATCTATCACAAGACCAGCCATTTAAGCGGAAGAGTTTGAAGAGGTTCGGTTCATTCAATAATAAAAGTCCTCTTACGTTTGCTTACAGTTGTATTGAGTAGGTAATTGAGGTACAATTAGGTTAACACAGTTTACAATTATCGTATACAGAAACAATATGCGTACACACAAGATGCATAGTCACAGATTTGATGGATATCTATTTTCAACGCATAGTGACGCTTGCAGTGTTGCCAGTTTCGTATATGCTTGCGTGAGCCACGGTCAAGTGTGAACCGTGGCCACAAGTTAAATTGCACAAGTGCTTGCGTAGACACAAGTGCAATTTCCTTTTCTTTGCTTTAACAATCAGTAAGGCGAAAGACCGATAACCGGAGAGGTTAGGTGCAGGACCGTATTTTATACATTCCCATCCGACGCATGGATCATCTTTCTTTACAGACAATCAGGTGATCGATGTTGCTCCCCGCAGGATTTAACCTGCGACCTCCGGTTAGCAAAGCAAGTGGTTTCACACTGCGCCATGGACGTTACAAACTACGCGTTATACTCTAACATTAAACAGACAAACAAAAATAACAAAAAAATATTGGTAGCCATATTATTTTGTGGGTGTGTGGGTCTGGGTAAGAGGAGCACCTTTCCACTGGGTGTCGTAAGTGGCGACTTAGTGACAACAAGAAGACGGGCAGCAGCGTCTTTCTATTGGATTACCTACCACCTATATACGATCCCCAAGACGCCTGCGAGACGTGGGGATTATGGCAACCCCTCCTTTGTAAGGGAGAGGCCTTTGTTCAGCAGTCGACGTCTATAGGCTGCTGATGATGAGAATGATTTTTTCACTTCGTATACTTTTTAATTATGCGTCGGATCTGACAGAATTATCTATATCTATCTATTCTATACTTATAATAAAACTGTAACAGGTCCAATTCTGTACATTGAAGATATTTTGAAAATTATATTTAGAGGGCATTCTATAACCGATACTGAGGCCAAAATGTAATTTTTTAAATTTTTGTCTGTCTGTCTGTCTGTCTGTATCACGGCTGCGCATCACGCCGAAACTACTGAATGGATTCAAATGAAACTTGGCATGATTTGAGATCTTACTACGAGGTAGGACATATGATACGTTTTATCCCGTAATCTAGCACGGTTCTTTTGGGAGAGGGGATTAAAGTCAAAATTACTTGGTTATACGCTTGGTCCGATTTTATCATTTTTTCTTTATAATATAATAAATATTAGTAAGGGAACACTCATAGAGAGTTGTTATCAAGGTTTTGTAATCGATCGGGTTAAGCAACGTTAGGTAAGGTCATTAAATAGATGGGTGACCGTTTAACGCCATTTGAACTAAACGGGTCCGTGCTTCAGAGAGCAAGTAAAAAGTGGGTCCCAGTTTTTAACCAACTATAAAAAGGAGGTTATGTATTCGATGCGAATGTCTGTTATTAAAAGTTTAGTTAACGTAAAAATAGCGCAGGCGGAGCTGCGTGGGTCAGCTAGTTACCAATAAATGTATGTATGTATACACGTGCTTACAATGTATGTACTCTGGTCTTGTTGATTCCGTGCTGAACGGCCTTCAACTTGGCTTCATGAAATTTAAACCATTTGTCACTATACTTAGGGTTTCCCATACAGAATTGCCTACTTCCGGCAATAAAATATTATTTTTCGTTTTATAAAGTACGCGTGTGGAACACGCTAGGGTTGTCACCTCTAAGAAAAGCTATAAAAATATTATAATGATGTCTAACTATAACAATATTTTAATACTAGCTACCTATATTAATTTTGAATTCATATATTATGGACTGTTCACAAAATTTGGTTATTTCACAGATATAAATTTACATAGATAACGCAAATGCATGTAATTCGCGTGTCCGCGTCGGGATTGGTCGCCGCTAACTTACAGTCCGTGCGCGTCAGTAGTTGCAGCCTTGCAGCCGGTCGGCCGCAAAAACTCTTTGAATCGGTTTGGATTACCCGTCACTAAATGTCGGCCGTGACGTCACAGAAAGTGTTAAAAAGTCGGCACGCTTGGTTTCAATACAAATCGTAATACTTGCTTTATCTATGTAAATCTATCAGCACCAGCGACAGTGTGTCCTGCCGTTTATTTGGTATTTTGAACGGCAGGACACACTGACGCTGGTGCTGATTTAATTGTAAAAAGACAAACTTTGTTTAAAAAAAAAAGGGAAATAATGACAAGCCCGCTGAGTTTCTTGCAGGATCTTCTCAGTTGAGGCCGCGTTGTGATCCGGTGGTAGCTTTTAAAAAATTGACCGTTCAAAAGTGCTAGCGTTAAGCCTATTTGAAATAAAAAATTGGAATCTTTGAATCTATCTGTGGGTTATTTGTATCTAATTTTACTATGTGGTAGGTAGGCTTCGAAAATGAGACCATCCAAGAGCCCACCTCTAAAGGAGTATTATGGTAATCTTACTATAACACGATGTAGCAACGTCAACATACGTATTACCCTGTTTTTTTAGACAATAGTAATTGAAAGTATATTTTTATTTAAAATAAAAATATCTGTTATGAAATATTATGCAACAAACTAGAGTGATTACTCATATAACAACTGTAAAATAATTCTATCGGCTCAGGACAACCCTATACAAAGTCATTTCACAATATTAGAACATTCGCGGTATAAAAACCTTCGCTATATCCAGTGATCCTCATTCAATTTCCTCCGTTCGAAGAAGCGACATCGTCTACCAACATGAGAGGACATTTCGACTACGAGTTCTTCGGATTCCCGCCATTTGGTCACCATTTTATCGACCATATTGGATTTGATCACGGCCGATTTGGGCATTTCCACGGGCCTCCGAAATGTCCGGATTTTGGATTCCGAAAGCACCTAAGACATAGACGTCATCCATTTGGAGGCCACGGGAATTCTGATCATCAAGAACCTGGCTATGGACCCCATGGTCACAGATATCCCCATGGACATCACGGATCTGAGTGTCGTCAATACGAGAGTGGCAGTGATGACAATAGAAACAAAAGACGCCCTGAATATCATCACAGATCCTCCTGTAACCCTGAAGATTCAGATCACAGTCCTGATCATCACCGACGAGGACCGCATCATCGTCCAAAAAGCCCAAGACGTATGCGTAGATTTGACCACAGCCCTGAACATGGTGTTGGTGGTGATCATGGTCATTGCAAGCGCTTTGGTCCTAGACGATGCTTCGGACCTGATTGTGATGGACGCAGAGACAGGCATGGCTTTGGACCTTGGATGCATGGAAGACCAAGAAGACCACATCCTTACAGCAGACCAGAGAATCTATATGCAAGCGATTGTGAAGAATGTCAAGATCATTGCTGCTCCAAGAAACGTGATAAACCTGGTAAAATCTGTGTTGGGGCAAAGGAAAATATACCATCCTGTTCAAAAGATAAAGATGATAATGTAACAGGTGATACTATTCTGGTACAGAGAATTGTAGTAGAGAAAGCATCTAGGCCAAAATCTGTCTGAATTTGAAGAAATAATTTCTGAATTTCATTTATTAGTATTTGCACTGTTAATCTGAATATGGTTATAATAACCAATAATAATGGGTTATTTATGTTAAGATTAAGATAACAACCAAATATATACACGTAGCACATATCAAAAATAACAAATAACATGTAATTGTGTGGATATATTATTATGTTGCTTCAAACTTTTTTAGTTTGCTAAATGTTATATATCCCCAATTCAACTTACTACAAATAAGATAATTATAGAAAGTGTAATACAAATAATTACAACATAATATACAATACAATTACAATTATACAATAATGTACTTATCATAAAGCAAAATATATAAGTATATCATCATATAGCATCACCTATTAAAGGCATTAACTTCTAAGATGAATTGAGTTTGAAAAAACGTTTCGGAGTGGACCAAATTACTTGACTTCAAGACTATATAAATACATATGTAATAATAATAATAACAGCCTTTGTCCTACTGGGCACGAGCCACCACTCAAGATGAGGGGGCTTAGGCTACCACCACGCTGGCCAAGTGCGGATTGACTGACATACTTAGGTATATCAACAGAAAAGCAGAAGATGCAAAAACAGAAAAGAAGCAAGAAAAATAAAGAACTTGTTATTTATAGACTAGAACAATTCAATTTACTGAATTATGCATGGTAATAAATGATACATTGAATATTCCTGTAGTGTTATTTATACAACCTTAGCAATAGATGATAGATTAAAAGTAATAATCCTTCTGACCGATACGGGGCCACAGCGGCCAACTGTACAAAAGATAAGCCATAGATAATATAGTGCACAAGAGCTTGTATAGGACTAATCCCACCACTCATTCCCACCACAGTTACTGCTGTAAGCCAGGATCTACAGTGGTCACCACTGAAGACACCGAGGTTTGACCCTCGGCGAATCCCAGGGGAACGCTAAATTGTCTTGGAACTCACAACAAATTTAATTTAAAAGGTAGATAGGAGGAGTCGGAAATACATATATTCCACTTCCCTCCTTTGCAAAGCGGGAGACTTTTTAACGCCAACAATTTGAAAGCCATCGTCACTAGGATTGATGGTCGCGGAAGACGACGCGTAATCAGCTGAGCGCTCAGCGGTGGGGTACGCAATAACACAAGGTGCCGGCGGCGCGCGAGTTTCAACAACCGGTGCCGCTTTTGGTAGACGTAATTTTAAGCTTTCGGCATAGGACAGCTGGTTTTCCACCTCTTCGATGTTATCTTTTTTAACGCACAGTTTTACTAAATCGCGTTCTGCTTTTGCCAACTTAGTTTCAGTACATGACGATTTAATGGGTAGTAATGACACTATCGCGGTGACACGTTGGGTCATATACATTATGGCGCTTTTATTCGCGATGTGTATGCGATTGCCCTGATTTTTGTCCAGTTCATTAATTTTGGACAAATATGTGGAGGCCTCCGAAACTAAGTCGCAGTAGTTCGCGTGATCGGCGGTGGCGGTAACGGATGGTGATAACGTATCGCTTTCCGCGCTTGTATAGGAATAAGTGCATTCTGTCTTATTTTTCATTCACAACCCGATGGTTTGGAAGAACAACACGACCATTCAGAAATCAGACTCAGGACCGACTTTTACATGCCCATCCGACGCAAGAATCATATTACTTTCCAGATAGTTCGGTGATTGTCCTAATCAGTTAAGCATATACACAGAGCTATTGCTCCCTGATGGATTTGTTGAACACGTACATGCCAACAGTACTCCTTATTACAAAAAGGTATACTACGGAGTCTACAATATAGTCTAGAATATAACATAAAAAGCTGTAGAGTATTTTTCTGGTTACCGAGACATATGGCCATATGAAACAGAGGATCAACACTGCGAAGGAACTAACGCTGGTTTAACGATAAAGCCAGATCCACATAGGGAAACTGAACCGCTTGTGCACACCAGAGACATACAAGTCGGGCCGTACTGTTGCGAGGAGTTACGGCATCGAGTAATACCAGACTTACGCGTCGTAACTCCACGTGTGTTCAACGCAGATAACGAGTGTAAACAGACTATTAATTGTGACACACGGTCGAAATAAGTCGACGAACATGTGCGCAAGCATGTTAGCGAGCGCATTTGGGGTAAACGTTGCGTTGTCCAAAACATATTTCTCGAATGTGACACTAATAGTAATCGAGATTGACTAATGAACTACGTAATTAAATTTTATTTATCCATAAAATTGTATATCTTGTAATAACACAATATTACGTTTATGTCATGTTTGTTTGTCATTTAGTAAGTGGCTAACTTGGGGTTTCAGATGTTCAGGTTGCCCTTCGGCCTCTGATTTTGCCTAACGACTGCTGTCTAGATGATAACAACGCGGACCGACTTTTTACCTTCCCTCCAAGGCATGGAAACGCAACTAAACCGTCAATCATCTATGTACTAACCTTGTCCGACGTTGCTACACTGACTGATTATTTTCTGGGCACTAATTACAACTGGCTCTGACTTATGTTTATCTAATGGTAATCTACACTTCTGCCCATAAACAATTATACTGGGGGTCTAGTACTGGTTTTGATAGTTTACGAACTCGATCAATCTCTCAGTATTGTCCATACATTTTACACCAGCGCTCCTAGCGGTAACTATCAAAAACTAGTGTAATGGGAAAATGCTGACGGTTTGATCGAGCTCGTAAAATATCAAAACGCGATTAGACCCCCGTACTGCATAGCTTTTCTTCACGTAAGCCTGCCCTAATTATCACACAAAAAAAAACGAAAAACAAATTGCTCAACCTGATAGTTATACTTTGGGCCCTACAATAATATCTCTTTAAAAATACATTTCTACAAATAATCGGTGTGTCATCCGTTTGGCCCGTGTGTTCATTTTATAACTAGCTCCGGTACACGTATAGCCGGGAATTAATTAGCATAATATATTGCAAACAGCTGCAAAACGTACGATGTACCAAATAGATACCTTATTATTATTATGTTTATGATATTTGTTCATTGGTGCGATATGCAATAATAGGAATATAATATTTGTTGCAAATTGGCCTCACGGAGTCTCTAACAGGATATATTTTTAACTGGCACCGGATCGCAACACGACATCCACTGAGAAGATCCTGTAAGAAACTGAGCGGACACGTCTGTTAATTTTACTAAATCTACTAGTCGGGTATGGGATGTCCTGTCAGAGACATTAGAAAAAGAAACATCACTAAAATTATAATACGGACTTCCTGTATACCAAATTTCATACTTTGATAAGTTAGTAGTCAGTTAACAAACGATAAGAATTTTTCTAAGTGGTCTTTTACTATGTATTTGGCAGATGGACTGACTATAATCTTTCACAAAGTGAATGGAATACAAGAGAATAGAAGAAACTTCGCGATGCCATTATTTCGTCACTAACTTCTGTAGTTTCCGAGAAATGCCCAACCTATTAGATACATAATGTAGTAACTACATAGTTTCCAGTTTAATTTTCCATCTCTGTATGCACAAGGATTAATTAATCAAAAGATCTGCCGCTATTGGCATAAGGTAACTTCTTTGGCACAGTTAGGAAAACGGAATGCTTTAGAAACCAGTGATCGCGGTATACATTTTGAAGGGAGCAAGAAAGTATGATTGTAGCATCGATATAGGATATATAAACCAGATCAACATTCACTAACAAAATGCCATCTACAGTGTGGTCACGGGGATCGCGGACTTAACTATGCTAGTGGCGGAAATGTGAATTAACGGTTTTATTATGATAATGACGTATAGTCTGACAGTTTTATATAGACAGTAGCGACACTCCTATCGGCAAAAATAATTTTGGCTGTGGCTTGAAAACAAATAGCGGCACGAGGGCGCTATTTCTGTATGTCACTGTAAGACCTGGTTAACACCTAATGTAATTTAAATATTATGTCGATGGATTGTAGAGATAATCTGGTTATCTGAAATGAATGATGATGCGTGAGATGGGAATGTAAAATGTAGATGCCCTTGCGGCCATGTAGGTTTCGTTCCAGAGAGTGAGTGTAACCACATGAGGTAACCACGAGAATACTTATGCACTATCTCCTGTTGGCTGATCTAAACGAATACTGGCATGTATGACCGTATCAGTCAAGATAACAATATTATTACAGCATAAGATAAGATTTCAAAAAAATATCTACCAAAATAAATACCAAGAAATTTCGACCTTCAAATCCAAGCATTTAAGGAGTTAAATGCTTGGATTTGAAGGTCGAAATTTCTGAAAGTAATGGGGTATTTTATCAATTGCTCTCCAGCAATTGATAAAATACCCCATTACTTTTATATTTCATACGATCTTCAAACCAGGAAGACATAGAATAAAGAAATTCTATAAAAGATTACCATAAAGCATATTATTATAGGTTATCATTCATCAAACTCTATACTTGTTAACTCTTGTTGACACGTAGGTATAGACTTTGATGATCCATATACTTTGATGATTTTAATCCATGCTCAATGATAGCACAAAATACTGAGAGTATTTGTGATGATAGTAACTACTTGCGGCTTTGATTTGTAAGCCGTTACCCGGCAGAAATCGTGAGCGTGCCCGCCCAATTATAGATAAGGGACAGTTCTTTTCTGCGATTAATTTATATTATTATTATTTATCTTTATTTCAGACAGGGCCAATACCATCATCATCTCTGATAGTCATATTATTGTCACCTTACTTTCTCAATAGAAAGGGACAGAGCTTTAAGCTACGTATTATAATAATAATACTGCTAATATAGGTAGTGGTAGAGCCCCAGGTGTCCAGTCCATAGAATATATTTACTAGGTGGCAGGTTCCTTGTGCAAGGAACCGTACATGTAGGTACCACTGCAGTGTAAGATATTCTGCCGCCAAGCAGCAGTGTTTAAGTATTGTTGTGTTTCGGCGTGAAGGTCACTGTAGCTGGTGAAATAACTAAAGACTTAATATCAAATGTTTTAAGGATCGGCAACACGCTAGTGATTCTTCTGATGTTGCTAGCGTCTATAGGCTGCGATAACTGCTTACCTTATACCTATCATAATTATCTAAACGTCAACGAAGTCAACGAAGTCAACGAAGTCAACGAAGTCAACGAAGTCAACGAAGTCAACGAAGTCAACGAAGTCAACGAAGTCAACGAAGTCAACGAAGTCAACGAAGTCAACGAAGTCAACGAAGTCAACGAAGTCAACGAAGTCAACGAAGTCAACGAAGTCAACGAAGTCAACGAAGTCAACGAAGTCAACGAAGTCAACGAAGTCAACGAAGTCAACGAAGTCAACGAAGTCAACGAAGTCAACGAAGTCAACGAAGTCAACGAAGTCAACGAAGTCAACGAAGTCAACGAAGTCAACGAAGTCAACGAAGTCAACGAAGTCAACGAAGTCAACGAAGTCAACGAAGTCAACGAAGTCAACGAAGTCAACGAAGTCAACGAAGTCAACGAAGTCAACGAAGTCAACGAAGTCAACGAAGTCAACGAAGTCAACGAAGTCAACGAAGTCAACGAAGTCAACGAAGTCAACGAAGTCAACGAAGTCAACGAAGTCAACGAAGTCAACGAAGTCAACGAAGTCAACGAAGTCAACGAAGTCAACGAAGTCAACGAAGTCAACGAAGTCAACGAAGTCAACGAAGTCAACGAAGTCAACGAAGTCACTCACTCACTCACTCACCCACTCACTCACCCACTCACCGTGTGAGAGAATGAAGTTTCACTTCTTCTTAGTTCAGTAATTACCAGCCATCATATTTATCTCATCTATCATCTTTCTAACTAGGTATTGGTCTTCATATAATATTATTGTCTTCATATTAATACAGTACTAGGGCGAATAGCTGGACTGAAACTAATGGATTGGAATTTCACCGTTTCTCTCCTGGGCATGCTGGAAGAGATTTCTATAGAAATGAGTTCTGCTCTAGTATAAATAAATAAATATCATTTCATTTCCGCTAAGACATCTCTTACCTTATTTGTGTGTGTACATATACTTATAAAATAATAATAAACTATTTAAAAATAAACAAAAACCGACTTCAAAGTAAATTATCTAAAAAGCATAAAATAACGAAAATATTATTGAAGTTGGTGTTAGCATACCTGCTGTGTATATTCTGCACCAACTTCAATAATATTTTCGTTATTTTATGCTTTTTAGATAATTTACTTTGAAGTCGGTTTTTATTTATTTTTAAATAGTTTATTTAACACTTTTTAGTGACTTATTTTACCAAGATAGGTATCAGCACTATCACGCAACTCGAACATCTACATTACAGTAACTTACTGAAAACATAAAAGTTTATATCTTTTAAACTACTGGACCGATTTTGATGAAACTTGTACTCTACCCTAAGTTGAAAAATACTCTAACTATTGCAAAAAGAATTTTCGAAATCGGACTTGTAGTTTCAGAGAAATCCGCGGACAAACCTACATACATACATACATACACTCGTGAAATTTGGTAAATTTGTTTAGAAGCCCACATAGACTAACATATATGAATATTACGCATTTCTATTAATATTACATACATACGCGTCGAATACAGAACCTCCTTTTTTGAAGTCGGTTAATTAGAAGCCCACATAGACTAACATATATGAATATTACGCATTTCTATTAATATTACATACATACGCGTCGAATACAGAACCTCCTTTTTTGAAGTCGGTTAAAAAATATAATAAATATTAATCATGTTTGAAATTCGGTCATTCGGATAGCGAACATTCGTAGCTGTTCGCATAAAAGGATGATCACCCTAATAAAGTCAAGCGTAACTGTTTGATCCAAATTAGTGTCACGTCAATATACACAAAGACAGTGTATAGTGTGTGCTAACACACTGATATTTGTTATATTAGTTCAGTGCTGTGCTTATTTAGCTCCAATTCTGTGTAATTGATGCACAAGTCCCACATAACCTGGCCTCCACCCCTACGGAGACCGGGTACTTTTTGAAGGTTTCCTTCCCGACACAAAAAAAGGTGATAGGTCCCTATGCAAGGATACCCTCCAGGTAGCTACCAGTGCAGGGTCAGACAATCTGCCACCAAGCAATATGTTAACATTGTTTTGTTCCAGCTTGAAGAGCTTTATAGCAGGTATAACCCTCCTTCTGCGGCAGTTGGGCAAAAATTACCGCCTGAAAAGATAACCCATGTCAGGTGATGAGCGACAGTTTCATATATAAAACACTAATATACTGAGAAGCAGTGCAGTGTGGCTGTCTATAGGCACGTATGTCGATTACCATAAGGTAAACGTCTAACTTGTTTCGTCATTAAGTCGATAAAAATAAAATCAATAAACTAAATAAGGGTTAAAGTATTATTTCTTAAATAATTGATTGCATTATATAGCCTATACGTGGCGTGGCGTACACAGAGGGTAAATAGTACTAAATAATAAACTTAATAATAAACTTATTCGGCTTGTTAACCCTATTAAATGTATATTAGTATACTATTTTAAATATCCATAAGTTAGCAGATTCTATAGGCATATTGATTTGCATTTAAAAATTGAAATAAGATTATTCAGAGGGTCCATACACACAAAAAGACTTTGCCTACCATGCGATTTCTCTAAATAATCTTAATTTGAAAATATTTTGTACTGACATGGTATTAACGTGATGTTTTTAAATGTAAATGGATACGTCTGTAATGTTAGTTCATTTAAGGATATTTGTGGTAGTACACTAACAACTAGCTTAGAATACAGATAACTCGCAGATGTTTTTGCCTACTTTCTGTACACGCCATACTTATTGCTTATCATTATTCTACGCATTAGAATAGGAAAAAAAAATAGAATAGAACAAGATTTTTCTATATTTTTGTAATTTATTAATCACCATATGAAATTACAGGATTTTAAACTGGACTAAATATAGTAGTAGTATAGTTAATAATAATTGACGAGACACAGTTTTATCATAATATTTTCTTTTATTCTTGTCTTCGCAATTTCATAAAACTCCTTTTTCATTTACCATAAAGAGTTTATATTAACGCCTGGAACAAAAAATGAAATGGTACTTTAATATGCCAACTATATTTGTATGATCATAAACCTTACTTGTAATATTTGAGATTCCGCCAACACATGACATACTTATTATACCTTTGATTATAATATATACGTCTAGATAGTACGTTCGATGTTCAAACACTTGACAGCGAAATGTCAACCAAAACATAAAATTGGTCGACTTGGTTGTTTAGTGTCACTTGAACTGTACCGATGGTTTGTGCTCGCAAAAAAAAATCATTATGCCGAATTGTGTAATCAGATCGTGAAAATGTTAATTAAGTAAAATTAATAAAGATTCTAACTTAATTTTCCATTGATAAGTCTTAAGATTCTGTGAAGGATTTTTATAAAAACTCGATTATTTTTTACGATATTTGTACTTACATTGTCCGAGTAGACTGGTGTTGCTAGGTAATAATGGGGGAATATATCCTATGTCTGGTGTAATTTTTCTTTTAGTTAAAATAAAATCAAATAAACGTACTTAAATACGTAGACAGTGACCACATTAAATAATCAATAAAATTTAAATTATTTTTTTTAGATAAATTAATCGTCAAAGAGGCCTAGAGCGAATCATGCTAAACATAAAGAGAACGGACAAAATAAGACACACAAAGATAAGAGACATCACTAAAGTCACAAACGCTTTGACCTTTGCCCTAAAATTGAAATGGCACTGGCCTGGACACGTAGTAAGATGTCTGACAGAAGGTGGACCATACGAGTTACACAGTGGAAAGGACCACCAGGCAAGAGGGGAAGGGGAGACCCTTAGCCCGCTGGGAAGACGATCTTAAAAAATTTGCTGCCATAAACTGGCGCTCTATAGCACAAGACCGACAAAAATGGGCATCTTTGGAGGAGGCCTTTACCCAAACCGGGATTCCTGTTAATTTATAAATATTTTTTAAACACATACCTATATTACTAACATAATTTAAGCTAACTTACTAATAAAAACCTAATTTTGTGTTTAATGTAATAGTATATTTACCAACTATTGTAAAACAAGAATAATAAAGGTTTATTATTATTATTAGACTAGCTGACCCACGCAGCTCCGCCTGCGCTATTTTTACGTTAACTAAACTTTGAATAACAGACATTCGAATCGAATACATAACCTCATTTTTTATAGTCGGTTAAAAACTGGGTCCCATTTTTTACTTGCTCTCCGAAGCACGGACCCGTTTAGTTCAAATGGCGTTAAGCGGTCACCCATCTATTTAATGACCTTACCTAACGTTGCTTAACCAGATCGGTTACAAAACCTTGATAACAACTCTCTATGAGTGTTCCCTTACTAATATTTATTATATTATAAAGAAAAATGGATAAAATCGGACCAAGCGTATAACCAAGTTCCCGTTTTGACTTTAAGCCCCTCTCCCAAAAGAACCGTGCTAGATTACGGGATAAAAAGTATCCTATGTCCTACCTCGTAGTAAGATCTCAAATCATGCCAAGTTTCATTTGAATCCATTCAGTAGTTTCGGCGTGATGCTCAGCCGTGATACAGACAGTTAGACAGGTAAGTTATTATGTCAACAATGGTATTATTTATGTCAGATTGGTATTCATGTCGATTTTTACATTCCACAACCGCTGTACTATCGTCAGCAAACAAAATCATGGGATTACATACTGATCTTGGGAGATCATTTATATAGATCAGAAAGAGCAGAGGTCCTAAAACACTGCCTTGAGGTACACCGTACTTAATGTATCTTGGTGTTGATAAGTATGTTATTTCCATCTTTGTCTTTGGACATATTCTGGTGATTTCTGTATATTGTGGCCTCTTTCCTAGATATGATTTTAGCAAATTTAGTACATTTCCCCTAATGCCGTAACTATGTAGCTTATCTAGAAGGATTTTATGATCCACATGATCAAACGCTTTTGTCATGTCCGTGAAAATGGCACATATAGGTGATTTTTTATCGACAGAAGACATAATAGTATTAAGTAGTTCGTATATTGCCATGTTAATCGTAATATTTTTTCTAAATCCTTTTTGTTCATCGCATATTAATTTATGTTTATTTAGATATGAAAATATTGATCTATGCATTATTTTCTCAATAATTTTAGAAAAGATTGATAGTTTGGCAATTGGTCTATAATTTTTTATCTTTGTTACCTCGTCTTTTTTATGAAGTGGCTTTATTATGGCTGTCTTTAGTCTATCTGGAAATTTTCCTTCAATAATACATAAATTTATTATATACATTAGGACTGGAGCAATTATTTCACTGACGAGCTTAACGACCTTAGTAGAGATTCCGTCATACCCAGTAGTTTTAGTGTTCTTTAGCGATTTTATGGCTGATTTAATATCATTGTCTGTTACAGGTGGCATAAACATTGAGTGAGCATTCTTACTGTATGTATTATTATGTACTTGAGTGGGAGGTTTTATATTATTTTCAATGTCATCTATAAAGTAGTCATTGAAAGCATTCGCTATGTCGATAGGATCTGTCAGGGTCATTGTGTCTTTTTCTATAGTCAATATTTGATTTGTCAAAGATTTTGTATTAGCTTGGTTAATAATTTGCCAAGTTGCCCTTGATTTATTTTCAGAAGTTTTGATATAGTAATTATTTTGTGCTTTTTGTGTTTGTTTAATAATTTTTTTATAAAGTTTTGAGTATTTTTTAAATGCATGTTTATTTTCTGGGGTGGGTTTACATCTATATTGCCAAAGAAGTTGCCTGTGTTTTTTACTGCAATTTTTAATGCCCCGAGATGCCCACTTAATTTTTTTGTTATTTTGTACAGTTGTTGTCTTGAATGGGAAGCACAGATTTAAAAAGAGCGAAAATATGTCAATAAATGAGTTATATGCTTTATTTGGATCATTAGCTTCATACACCTCTGTAAACGAAAGGTTTTGTAAACAATGCTTAAATTTAATCAAATTTTCTCTACTGTAATCTCTTATCCTCAATTTCCAATAATTAAGTATACACGTCTTACATGTTGGTACTCTAAGAATTTGGGATGTGTGGTCGGAAAGGCCGAGATCCAAAAGGAAAAAGTAAAAAGTAAAATAAAATAAGATACAATAAAATACAATAAGATGCAATAAGACGCGACAAGACGCGGTAAGACGCTTATTTTTTGTATATTTCGTTCTTTTTCTTATTTTTTTATTTTTTTTACTTTTACTTTTACTCTTACTTTTACCTTGACCTTTACCTTTACCGTTACTTTTTACTTTATACTTTATAAAGTAAAAACTAAAATACACACATCAAAAGTGTCTAGGGATCAACATATATTTTTGCAATAACTTTTCTCCTGATTGATATTAATTAAAATTTTCTTTAAGGATTCATCAAATAAAGTGTTTTCGTTTGTCACAGTAACGATAAACCAAGTCACCTTTGCATTATTATAGAAATTTGCCATTTTCCTAATAAAGGGATTTTTGACATTTGAACCACTAACACAAAAGTTCGAAAAAAAGACTGAAATAACAGTTTTCTTTAAAATTTTATTGGGTAACTTAAACAATTAATAATCCGTGTTTCTACCGCGAACACTAACAACACAAGAACATCGGTTTGGCATACTCAAAATGAGTTCATCCAAATCACGCTGTGGAATGGCCGCCCATGTTCGTTGCAACAACAAAAAAAGGTCTTCTTGCGACTGGATACCCTCCATATTCGGCAGAGCTCTTCTCTGTAGCATATCCCATGCATGCTCAATCGGGTTCAAGTCTGGCGACTGAGCAGGCCAGGGCAGGACATTGATGTTAGCTGCGGCGAGAGTCTGTCTTACAACTCTTGCGGTGTGCGGTCGTGCATTATCATGCATTAACTGAAATAAGGGACCGATTTGCACTTGTAGAGGAACGATGACGTCTGATACAATCGTCTCAGCATAAATTTGAGCGTTGAGGTTGCCTCTGATCCAAATCAACTCAGTTCTTCCGCCGATCCAAATACCCGCCCATACCATGATGGTTCCACCACTATAAGGATGGACTTCCTGGCAGGATTTTAATCGCTGTTGGCGTCCAGGGGTTCTCCAGTGTCGTATACGTCTTGTATCCGGTCTCATACCAAAACGAGACTCATCAGAAAAGCACACGAAACGCCATTGTTCTTCTGCCCATTTTTTTGCCCAAAAATGCTTGATCCCTAGACACTTTTGATGTGTGTATAAACAACAATAGAAAAACTATTTTAAAAAAAATAAAAACCGACTTCAAAGTAAATTATCTAAAAAGCATAAAATAACGAAAATATATTGAAGTCGGTGCTAGCACATCATGTTAACTAAGACTAGCACCAGCTGACACCGACTTCAATATATTTTCGTTATTTTATGCTTTTTAGATAATTTACTTTGAAGTCTGTTTTTTTTTTAAATAGTTTATTTAACACTTTTTAGTGACTTATTTTACCAAAATAGGTATCAGCACTATCACGCAACTCGAACGTCTACGTTCCAATAACTTACTGAAAACATAAAAAGTTTATATCTCTTAAACTACTGGACCGATTTTGATGAAACTTGTACTCTACCCTAAGTTGAAAAATACTCTAACTATTGCAAAAATAATTTTCATAATCGGACTTGTAGTTTCTGAGAAATCCGTGGACAAACCTACATACATACATACATACCTACATACATACATACATACATACACTCATAAAATTTGGTAAATTTGTTTAGAAGCCCACATAGACTAACATATATTAATATTACGCATTTTTATCAATATTACATACATACGCGTCGAATAGAGAACCTTCTTTTTGAAGCCGGTTAAAAATATATAGGAAAATAAACTATTTTTAAAAAAATAAAAACCGACTTCAAAGTAAATTATCTAAAAAGCATAAAATAACGAAAATATATTGAAGTCGGTGCTAGCACATCATGTTAACTAAGACTAGCACGAGCTGACACCGACTTCAATATATTTTCGTTATTTTATGCTTTTTAGATAATTTACTTTGAAGTCGGTTTTTATTTTTTTAAAAATAGTTTATTTAACACTTTTTAGTGACTTTTATTTTAGCAAAATAGGTATCAGCACTATCACGCAACTCGAACGACTACGTTACAGTAACTCACTGAAAACATAAAAAGTTTATATCTCTTAAACTACTTGACCGATTTTGATGAAACTTGTACTCTACCCTAAGTTGAAAAATACTCTAACTATTGCAAAAAGAATTTTCAAAATCGGACTTGTAGTTTCTGAGAAATCCGTGGACAAACCTACATACATACATACATACATACATACCTACATACATACATACATACATACATACATACATACATACACTCATAAAATTTGGTAAATTTGTTTAGAAGCCCATATAGATTAACATATATTAATATTACGCATTTTTATTAATATTACATACATACGCGTCGAATAGAGAACCTTCTTTTTGAAGCCGGTTAAAAATAAGAGATCAAACAAGGTTTATTACTAGTTAGTACACTTCTTTGCTACTTATATTAATTATTTCTTTTTAAATACGTGATTAATCTCCAAAAAGTCTATGAACATATTATCTTCATTAGCCTTCCTCTTGCGCTTCCAACTTTGCAATAATGTATTCATATTCGGCACGTCAACTATGTTATTAATGTCAATTGAAAATTTGAGACCGATTGTCATCAGGAGTTGTACCCTAATTTCTCTATCTTCATCCATATCACACCATGATAACACCTGAATCATGTAATACAGGTGTTATCATGGTGTGATATGGTGTGATGCGTGATCGTGTGATACACATGTGTGTATCATACTACCACGCAATACATGTTCCACATCATCATCATCAGCAGCCTTAAATAGTTTACTGCTAAAGAAAGGCCAAGAGGCAGGCCTCTTGGAGATCGCAGTATGGGACGGTAGGAAATCCAATAGAAAGACGCAGCTGCCCGTCTTCTTGCTTTCCCTTAGTCGCCCCTTACGGACACCCAACGAGAAGAGATGGGAGGGTGCTATTCTTACCCGGGGACCCCACGTGGACCCCGAATAGCGATTTTGAATAAGCCAGCTAGAATTCTAAAATCTTAATCAATCTCCATTTTCTTTTTATTACTTTTCTCATACGATTTATATCAATCTTCCCTATATTTCTGCAAAGAAGTCTCTATCTGTGACTTTTTGTAATTTTACCCGACATTTCTATAAAAAAGAATAGAATATAATTTAACACACATATTAAATACAAATAAATTAATCATATACAACATATAAAACCTAAAATATATAAGGAATTAGACCGTAATGTTAGTTGTCAAAGAGTTGCACCCGCGATATTAAAATCACGGTAGCGGGTGCAACCAATTTGGGTAAACGTTTATTTTAATGCAATTAACATTACACTCTTAAAAACAACTTATTTGAGATTGCCTTTGATTTCTTCTTACTTTTACCAAATCTGAAAACGTTAACACTTTATTACTGCGAAAAAACCAAACTTTTGTATCTTTTCTATCGCGGGTGCAACAAGCTACCAGTGTCTCTTTGCAGTCCATGATAGTTATAAAATCACAATAATTACTTACATTTTTTGGCTAATATAAATAAAAGAAAAGTATGACTTCACATTTAGTTGGTAAAGGATAACTTTAAGCTGTTGGTAGCTACTGTTTTACGTCAGTTCTGCTAGCTCTGAAATTGGAGTCTAGAGTAATTCTTCGAGGGTGATATTTCCAAGGGCGCCAAAAAGTAAATTATGACTTAAAATAAAAATAAAATAGTTTCAGTATTAAATTTAGACTTTCTTCTTTGCATTGGAGTCAAGAAAACTTTACCTTTACTCTTTACTTTTAATACTGCTTATACTTTTAATACTTTTTATACTTTTTATAAATTTTATACTTTTTTACTTTTTATACTTTTTTTATACTTTTTACTTTTTACCTTTACCTTTACCTTTACATTTACCTTTACCTTTACCTTTACTTATACTTTTACTTTTTAACATTTTCACGATCTGATTACACAATTCGGCATAATGTTTTTTTTTTGCGAGCACAAACCATTGGTACGGTTCAAGTGACACTAAACAACCAAGTCGACCAATTTTATGTTTTGGTCGACATTTCACTCTCAAGTGTTTGAACATCGAACGTACTATCTAGACGTATATATAATCAAAGGTATGTCATGTGTTGGCGGAATCTCAAATATTACAAGTTAAAAGTAAAAATTTTCAAATAGTGATACATAAAAGCATTTTTTTCATTCTGGTGATGAGGCAAGTAAGACGTTCGCCTGATCCTGTTCGTAAGCGACACGTCGCGGTTGCTAGCTGTCTCTGCGAAGGAGTCCGGTTACTGGCTGCAGGCTATGCCATCGTCTCACATTGGTACCTTATTGAGCAATACCACACTTAGTCTTGTAGTTTGTTTGCGGGTGGGTGCCAGGACCAACCTTCCTCATCGTTGTCGCTGTGGGGAGTACGTAGATAAATATGGTCACCACGGGCTGTCTTGCTCGCGTAGCGCTGGTATGTCACGCCATGCCGCCCTTAATGATATTATTCGCAGGGGGCTTGTCACTGCCGGTATCCCTGTCGTACTGGAACCAGTCGGCATTACACGAGATGACGGCAAGAGGCCTGATGGTGTCACTTTAATACCATGGCAACATGGAAAGCCGCTGGTGTGGGATGCGACATGTGTCGACACACTTGCTGCGTCCCACACCCCGGCAACTTGCAGGGCGACTGGAGGGGCTGCGGCGACCGCTAGTGTTGCAAAGCAACGCAAGTATGCAGCTCTAGGTTCGAGCTATATATTTGCGCCCTTTGCAGTGGAGACCATGGGGCCTTAGTCTCATGAGACGCACAAGGAACAATTAAACAATAAAGAGTAATAGAAACAATACCGGGGTTCCCGGAACTGATAGTAAACATGAAACAATAGGCTATTGTCTTAAAACTAAAAACGTGGGAATTTTATAAAACAAAAGACGTCTCGATATTTCGACGCTAGTCCAGAGCTGTAACACTGTCCCACTCTTAGACATGCTCGTCCCGAGCATCAATGTTGCCGTGATATCGAGCCAACCGGTCCACATGAACTATATTTGGTTTTCCTCTCGTCCCTTGTTTGATGCGATAGGTGATATCATTTATCCTCGTAATCACCTTGTAAGGTCCTTCCCAACGGGCCTGTAGCTTCGGAGATTTCCCTTTCTTCCGTAGTGGATTATGCAGCCACACCAATGTGCCCTCGTCGAAACCACTGGTGTTTGCACGACGGTCATAGCGAGTCTTCATCTTGTCGCTGGTCCTTAGGCTGTTCTCGCGTACCAATGTGTGGTTGGTTTTGTAGGTCACACACGTAATCCACTACTAGTCTCGGAGCCTCAGGAGGTGTACCCGTAATAGCATCAATTGGAAGCCTCATTTCTCTTCCAAAGTTTACTCTGGCTGGTGACATGCCGGTACTATTGTGTATGGCTGAGCGGTATGACATAAGGAAAAGTGGTATATATCTGTCCCAGTCCCTTTGGTGTTCGTCGACTACCTTCGCCAAAAGATTTTCCAACGTTTGATTGAACCGCTCAACCATGCTATCTGACTGGGGATGTGCTGGAGTCGTTCTTGTCTTGTTCATGCCAAGGAGCTTGCAAAGTTCTTGAAACAAGGCAGATTCGAAATTTCGTCCTTAGTCAGAGTGGATTTCAATTGGTACTCCGAATCGACAGACAACTTCTTGAACCAGCTTCTCTGCTACGGTTTTAGCTTGTCAGGCTACTCCACTGAGCCCAGTAACCCTTACATATTGGGCTGTATGACGATATGTCACTCCATTGTGGCTTGTTCCCAATCTTCAACCAGTCTATGATAGGCCGTAGATCTTTATCTTCTTCTTAAGCTGTCTTCATGTTGTCATCCGTCCACTCATCATCGGTCCCATCGATCTTAATGGTTCTTAGAGCTTCACGCGTCTCCTGTTTCTTGCAGTATGGCATTCTTCTGGGCAAGGCCGCCTTGATAGTGCATCCGCATTATTATGCCCTTTTCCACTTCGGAGTTCTATTTCAAAATGGAATTCTTGCAGCTGCTCCAACCATCGGGCCACTTGTCCGCCAGGATTCTTAAATTGTAGCAGCCATTTTAATGCGGCATGATTTGTCCGTAACGTGAACTGCCTTCCGATCAAGTACTCGTGGAAGTGCTGTAAGGTCTTTACAACAGCCAACAGTTCTCGGCGAGTCACACAATAATTTCTTTCCGGTTTCGAAAGTGCCTTGCTGAAATAAGCTATCACAACCTGGCGGTCACCTTGAATCTGTGATAGGACACCTCCAATTCCCATGTTGCTTGCGTCAGTGTCCACAACAAATTGTCCCTCTCTGCTTGGATAGCCCAAGATGGGCGATTCACACAAACATTGCTTCAGGGTGTTGAAGGCTTTATCACTGTCTGAATCCTGGGATTCATCGCCTAACAGAAGAAAAACGTGCCTTCATCTGGATGAAGGCACGTTTTTCTTCTGTTAGGCGATGCAGCGGTTTTGCTATGTCCGCAAAGTTCTTGACAAATCGCCTGTAGTATGTGCATAAGCCGAGAAAAGCTCTCACTTCTGTTTTATTCTTCGGAATTGGCCATTCTCGTACAGCTTTCACTTTATCAGCGTCAGTTTGTACGCCTTCCGTAGATATCACATGACCCAGGTATTTAACTTCCTTCTTAAATATTTCACATTTCTTCGGGCTTAGCTTCAAATTCGCGTCTCTGATCCGGGTGAAGACTTTCTCCAGATTTCTCAAATGCTCCTTAAAGTTACGCCCCATTATGATGACGTCATCAAGATACACTAGACATACGTCTCCAAGCAGACCAACCATAACTCTTTCCATGAGGCGTTCAAACGTCGCTGGAGCATTACACAGTCCAAATGGCATGACATTAAATTGCCAGAGACCGTTTCCTATTCCCGTGCTGAACGCAGTTTTCTCTTTATCTTCAGGGCTTATTTCTACTTGCCAATAGCCACTCTTCAAATCCACTGTTGAAAACCAGTTCATGCCACTGAGCATGTCCAGTGTGTCATCTATCCGTGGCAGAGGATAACTGTCCTTCTTGGTGACATTATTCAGCATCCGGTAGTGTACGCAGAACCTAAAATTTTTTTACTTTTACTTTTATTTATTTTTTATTTATTATAAAGGAAAACCTACAGCTATTACAAAGGAATGATAACAAAAGAGAAAACAGAGAGCCATTTTTAGGTTCTCACGACTATAAGGCAAAATGCAAAACAGTTGTGTGAACATACTAAAGTTGTTAGAAAATTAAGTAAAACTTAACTCTACGGTATGCGGATATTAATGTAAATAAACGGAACAAAAATAGGGTTACCAGATTAAATTAAATAGTGCACAGATGCAGGATACAAAATTAACTGAACTAATCTCGCTTAAAAAAATCATTGCTTAGTTGTCTTCTCACAGCAGCAACAGTAGTACAAAATAAATCTATATTAAATTGCTTAGATAATTCGTTGGAGCTCTTGCTCGCTCTCACAGTAAATGTATTCTGCCGATAGTTGGTAGATGCGTAAGGAACGTGGACTGGAGGGTTATATCTAATAGCTCTTGATGGAACATTTAATGATAATGACATGACATGACATTTTATAGGGCAAAAATAAAAAGAATAAGTTAAAATATTATATATTTTTCATTTTATTTTCGCTATTCAAGATGGAGAACTGTAAGTCAGTATGTACACCAATGGAAGTAGGTCTGAAAGTTACGAGATCCGCAAAGAAATCAGAAAACTGTGAGTACATAAATCTGATTGGCTGCCTCATGCACATAGCGTCCGTCTATGGACTAAATCAGGCAGCAAAATACAGGATACACTTAGATGGATTCACTGGCACAGGCCATACTGAGGAGCTGTGTATTTATACTGACGGCTCAAAAACTAGGTCGGGCACAGGCGCTGGCGTGTTCTCGGACGACTTAAACATACAACTCTATACATCACTGGGTAAATATAACACTGTTTTTCAAGCAGAGTGCATGGGTATTCTGCTCGCAGCCAGCCAAATTCTCACAAGAGATCTTCGCGAGTACAATATAAGGGTGCTCTCTGATAGCAAGGCGGTTCTTCAAGCTCTTAATAGCAATACAACAACTTCTAGTCTTATACAAGAGTGCCACTCAACCCTAAACAAGGTAGGTAACTCTAATCAACTTACCCTACAGTGGATCAGGGGACACAGCGGTGCCCGAGGCAACGAGGCGGCAGACGAACTAGCCAGGAAAGGTTCAGAGTCGACCCCGGTAGGACCAGAACCTATAATTCCTCTACCATTGAACTGGTTCAAAGCCACTTTGCGCCGACGCACGAGCCTACAACATCAATCATACTGGGAAAACCTTGGAGACTGTAGACAGGCCAGACTTGCGTTACCCCAGGTCAACCCGTACTTCTCCAAAGGTATTATACGGCTGAGTAGACCTAAGATTCGCCTGGTAACAGGTGCACTAACGGGTCATGGCAACTTTAATAGACACCTGTTTAATATAGGTATCACTGACAGTCCACTGTGCAGAGCATGCATGGAGGAGGAAGAAACAGCTGCCCACGTGCTGCTGAACTGCAGTGGGGTGGCAACTTACCGGGCGACGCACCTGGGCACACCAGGTTGCCTCCGGGAGGTCTTCGGCAACGTTAAGCGGCTGGGAGACTTCCTGGTGGAGCTGGGATGGCTGGAGTGAACCGGCCTACCTCCACCCTCAACACAAAATAGGCGCTTAGTCGTCGAGTTGTGGATACGCCCGTACGTCGAAGAAGAAGAAGAAGAAGATGCTGGTATGACAAAGTGAACGAGGTTCTCACAGGAAAAATGCATTTTGAAAAGTCGTCTGTAGAGCCATGTGTTTATTTCAGGCGTCTGCGTGATAGGCTGGCTATATTGGCAATTTATGTCGATGATATACTTTTATTCACGTCTTCGGTTCATGAAAAGAAGGAAATTAAGGACCAGTTACGAAAAGAATTCGATATTAAAGACTTAGGTCTCGTAAATGAATTTCTTGGTATGAGAATCAATAAAGAAGATGGGAAAGTAACTATTAATCAGCGTGATTACATAAATAGTGTTCTAAGTAGATTCATAACGGATTGATGCAGTGGAAGCGTGCTGGGCCCATAACCTGTTGGTTATAGGTCAAAAATAAAAAGAATAAGTTAAAATATTATATATTGTTCATTTTATTTTCGCTATTCATAATGGATATTTTGACAAGTTTTGTTTAGTCTATTATATTCAAATTATTTTTCTTAATATTCGTCTATATTAGTCTGTTACGTTGTAACAACGTAGATTCATTAAATTGTAAAATAAAAAACTTTACGAACAAACAACCGCAATACCATATTTTTACTATCGTACGGAAGCCGCGCGACGCAACTAGTATTAGCGCTCACAGCGCCTTATATGGCAATGCTCTGTGTCAACATCGGAAACAATTTTCTAGAAATCATGTCTACAATTCTCACACCTTCAGCGTCGAGATACTTCGATGGATGCTCCCTCTCGCTCGGAAGCATCATTGTTTTCTATTTCCTATCTCCGTCGCACATGTTATGTTTTCGAATAGAAGGAAGGGACTCGGAATTTCATTCTCGTCGCGTCGCGAGCGCCGTAGATCATTGTAGGTATATATTTAAGAATGGGCGAGAGAATCGCATCATTTTCATGTGGAATTTTTGTTTGTGAAGTGACACGCGTGTGATTTGTAAGCAAGAGTTCGGTGCTAAAGTACGTAATTATTAGAGCCAGTGTTTAGAGTGTTTCAATTTGTTCATGACGACTATAATACGACGAAAGGACAAAATAGTGTTTGTGTTACAGAGTGTTGTGTTTTATAGTAATATATATTTAAGTTTTATAACTCTGCGATAGTTAAGAGCCTAGATTTAATTTCCTAATAAATTATAATATAGTTTTGTGTATAAGCTCACTATCCCGAGGAGGGGTGAGCTGAATCAGTTATAGATAGCCTAGCCTAGGTCTCATAGTACTTGCTATTTGTAATTAGCGTAGGGTAATAGTATAATAGAAGTACCCACATGCCCTAGATGTGCTAAGCACATATGTGAACGGCAAATACACACATCAAAAGTGTCTAGGGATCAAGCATTTTTAAGCGGATTTCTTGAGATTGAGATGTGGCTTTGTAATAAATTTATGATTTTATAAATTTATATGGATCCTTTTTGGTGCATTTCATAATTTGAACACAGAAATTGGGCAGAAGAACAATGGCGTTTCGTGTGCTTTTCTGATGAGTCTCGTTTTGGTATGAGACCGGATACAAGACGTATACGACACTGGAGAACCCCTGGACGCCAACAGCGATTAAAATCCTGCCAGGAAGTCCATCCTTATAGTGGTGGAACCATCATGGTATGGGCGGGTATTTGGATCGGCGGAAGAACTGAGTTGATTTGGATCAGAGGCAACCTCAACGCTCAAATTTATGCTGAGACGATTGTATCAGACGTCATCGTTCCTCTACAAGTGCAAATCGGTCCCTTATTTCAGTTAATGCATGATAATGCACGACCGCACACCGCAAGAGTTGTAAGACAGACTCTCGCCGCAGCTAACATCAATGTCCTGCCGTGGCCTGCTCAGTCGCCAGACTTGAACCCGATTGAGCATGCATGGGATATGCTACAGAGAAGAGCTCTGCCGAATATGGAGGGTATCCAGTCGCAAGAAGACCTTTTTTTGTTGTTGCAACGAACATGGGCGGCCATTCCACAGCGTGATTTGGATGAACTCATTTTGAGTATGCCAAACCGATGTTCTTGTGTTGTTAGTGTTCGCGGTAGAAACACGGATTATTAATTGTTTAAGTTACCCAATAAAATTTTAAAAAAAACTGTTATTTCAGTCTTTTTTTCGAACTTTTGTGTTAGTGGTTCAAATGTCAAAAATCCCTTTATTAGGAAAATGGCAAATTTCTTTATTAATGCAAAGGTGACTTGGTTTATCGTTACTGTGACAAACGAAAACACTTTATTTGATGAATCCTTAAAGAAAATTTTAATTAATATCAATCAGGAGAAAAGTTATTGCAAAAATATATGTTGATCCCTAGACACTTTTGATGTGTGTAGTTATTTGCAGCTAGGTCCCAAATCTAGGAACCAACTCGGGACCTAGATCTGGGTCCGCCTTGGTGGGTCTAAGTACCTAAACAGCACTGCTGTACATATTTCCATAGTTATAGGCAGTTGTTCTATCGCATATCATGTTTTCTAGGGTTTTTGCTATGACCTAGGCCCCTAGGTGGTCTAGATCATAGGTATACAGATAGTACACATCGCAGGCTACCTATCGGTACTATTTGTGGGCATGTGGATACTACGGGCAAGGCGCAGGGGAAGCGACAAGCAGCCAAGGCATAGTCGTCGCGCCCCTACGTACAGTATTTATCGGCCTGTAGTTCCCTAACAGAAATAGATAGATAAACCCTATGTACACCGTTAGAAAGCTGCTTACACGCACTTTCTAACGGTATAGGTATCATGTATGTGTCTAGAATAGCCTAAGTAGAATAAGTAAAAATGTACAGTTTTGATAATAAAAATTAAACGTTAGTGGCTGCCTCGGTGGGGCTCTCGTTACGGTAAAGTTCCCTGGAAGGATAGTAAATGCGCATTCGGCGCCACTGTCGGTGAACAAGCAAGCGGTCGACGCGGGAACTAAAAGCAAGATATAAATAGAAGAAAAGAATATTCAGTACGAAGAGCGCCACCGTCGTAGCCACTATCAAGCTTGCTATCAAATTGGGAGTTCTTATTTCACGGACACCTTGTAACCAACCTACATTGTAACCAACAGCGTCAACACTCTTCGGCGGGTTCATACCGTACCAGCGATAGCTACAGACACACAGGACGTCAGTGGCTCGTGCATTCGGGTCCGCCCGTCCTGCACACAATTTGTAGTTCTTTTTTTTTTAAAACCGGATTTTAACCCCCTGGTAAGTTTATACAATTATCCAAATTAATTAATTTTCATGTTAGGTAATCCAGCTACAGTCTAGCAAGTAATATCTCAACCTTTTTATAGTATTATTATCGTTGCTATTGCTATTTTATCTCTTAATTTCATTTCTTCAATGTACTGAATGTGACAGGATGTTTTAATGTCGATCAATTATAACCTCATTTATGTTTTCATTCCAATAATTCATTTATATGTTTCGACACGGTATTTTCCTTATAAAATTCTTATATCTTAATATTAAAGCTCAATCAGTTTTAGCCATCACAAGAATCAGGTGAAATATAGTCTCAATAATTAATTCCATTGTGTAGTTTATGCCAGTAATCTTAACCTATATTCTAATGAGTAATTATTATTTTAGAATGTCCAGAAAGTTTAAATTCCATAATATCAGTTATACTTGCAAGGGATAATCATTGTGTTTTTCATAATTAGTAGTCTAATAGAATTTTCCAGAGTTAAAATTGTTTACAAGTTTGTCATTGTAAATTAAACTTATAGTCTTGAATTTCTAATGTGTGCATTGTTGTATAAGAATGTCTTAATTTCCTTAAGTGTTAAAGACAACTGTAATGTAGTTGCTTACATAAATTATTCTCCATTCTATTAGTTCATCACATAGCTGAGATATATTTAGTTTTGGTTATTATAAGGGAAAGTACCGGGGAAATAAATATTAAAAGTCTTTGTTCCTTTTATAAGTTTTTATTATAATTGTTAATGTAAAATGTAATGTTTTCCTTGTTCTACATGGCGTTGTGGAATGGTGATTATCCGGCATATAAAACATTGGGGATTTGATTCTGGGTTGGGTAAAAATATTTCATTTAAATATTTAATTTCTTTAAATTACATTCACCACTCCATTTCGCATAATGTTTAATTGTTTTGCGAAAGATACCGACGCCCATATTTGGTCACACTAGTGCCAGGGCATCGGATCTTTCGCGCTACAGAAGATGTTTCGACGCGTTCCAGGATTGGGGGTGCACCGCTAGGATTTCACCGCTAGGGCTGCACCGCTAGGGCTGCATCGTTAGGGGTTCATCGTACCCCGTTGGAATTCACCGTTGGGAGTTCCCCCGCTTGGAGTTCCCTGTTACACCGTTCACCGTTGGGACTCCACCGTTCACCGTACAGATTGACTGTACAAGCGGCGACGCTTCAGGCTGCACTGTAACCCCGAGCCACCGGTGCCCTTCAAGTAACCGAGTGTCGGCTGAAGGCACTACCGAAGACCCCCAAGCGTCGAGGACTCGGACGGCCAAAAGTTAAGCCCTGCACTATTTTATTGTTCCGACCAGATAACTTCCCTGTGCCGCGAATCCACACCCGTGTGTTTGACTTTATTTTAGAGACCTTAGAAATTGGTTCTAGTGCAATTTTCAGAGACTATAGAGTTTTAGTTTTATTAGTGAAAATTTAACTTCCTGTCGGGTTAACGTATTTTTTTTTTATTGTCGATTCAATAAACAACTTGTAATTTTACTTGTTGTACTTATTTCTTGTACCTAGCCGTCAGGCTAACGTAACAGTGACGTTCAACGTACTGTTCACGTAACAGTTGCACCCTACGTAACAAGTCTTAAGATTCTGTGAAGGATTATTATAAAAACTCGATTATTTTTTACGATAATTTGTACATTGTCCGAGTAGACTGGTGTTGCTAGGTAATAATGGGGGAATATATCCTATGTCTGGGGTAAATTTTCTTTTAGTTAAAATAAAATCAAATAAACGTACTTAAATACATAGACCGTTACCAACACATTAAATAAATCAATAAAAAGAATTGTAATTATATTTTTTTAGATAAATTAATTGCTTTTATCAATTACATCAAAGTATTTTTTTCATTCTGGTGATGAGGCAAGTAAGACGTTCGCCTGATCCTGTTCGTAAGCGACACGTCTGCCTATGTTTTTTTAAGGGGCTGAGGGGCCAGGTGATCAAAATGTGTAACAATGAAAAACGACAAAAATACTGACCAATATGTTTTTGCATAATTATTTTTGTTTTTCGCAATCTATCACATTGTACCTATCCACTGAATATACAATAAAATACAATAAGATGCGACAAGACGCGGTAAGACGCTTATTTTTTTGTATATTTCGTTCTTTTTTTTATTTTATTTTATTTTACTTTTTACTTCTTACTTCTTACTTTCACCTTTTGCCTTTTACAGTTTACCTTTTACCTTTTACTTTTTACTTTTTACTTTTTACCTTTTTCTTTTTACTTTTTACCTTTTTCTTTTTCTTTTGCTTCCGCTTCCGCTTCCGCTTCCACTTCCACTTTCACTTTAGGATTTGTATGATATTACCAAAATACCTAAGGGGGCATCCATTAATCATGTGAGGCTTGAAAGGGGGGGGAGGGTATCCGAAAAAATTACGAAATATCACCAGGAGGGGGGAGGGGGTATAATGAGACATCACGTGTATTTATTTTTCGTTGAATGCACGATTTCTAAAACCAAACAGCGGCACGTGGTCTTGACTCACCGTTGCCGGCAACGAGTTCCCCGTCTGCATTTAATCGGAAATTTCATTATGCAACAATAGTTTGTACAAAAAAAATACACGTGATTTTGGGTAAGGGGGGGGGGGGGTGTTAGTTTAAAACCTCACCACATATCACCAGGGGGGAGGGGTTCAAAAGTTTCTAAAAAACATCACGTGATTAATGGATAACCCCTAATTTATTAGTAAGTATCAAGACTAACCTGTAATTTCCGATGTCGATTTTATCATTTTTACGTTTTCATGAAATTCAGCATCAGAATCCCTTTCCTTTTGATGGTATTCACTTATCATGTCGTACCTATATGATTTGTCTAACACTGATTTTAATAGTTTAAGGTAATATTTAAGTTAAAATACGCAGAAATATTCACAAACATTCTTATTAGGTTATGTAAACAACAAATGACAATTGTCGCAATGTTGTCAGTTTCTAAAACCGTAAAACTAGTAGTGTCAACAAAAACTAGACAGACTCTAACGCCATGACTCGTGTAAGAAATAGTGATGTGGAAGTCGATATCGATGGTATGTACGTGAGTATGTTATCGTACTAATTCTACTTTTACCTATATTGCGAACAAGAGGGTTTGGATGATGCCGATTTTTATATAAAAAGAATTTACGAGATAATTTAAATACACACATCAAAAGTGTCTAGGGATCAAGCATTTTTAAGCGGATTTCTTGAGATTGAGATGTGGCTTTGTAATAAATTTATGATTTTATAAATTTATATGGATCCTTTTTGGTGCATTTCATAATTTGAATCAGGAACTGTGAATCAAATTCGAGTAAAAGATGAAAATCAGCTGTCAATATTTTCCCTATAAAAACATACAACGCATTGAAGACATTATTAGTGCTACTGTTTCCCTACTACTGATTAAAACCAACGTTATTATGGAGCGGCGACGTCATTTAAGCAGGGAAGAAATGCTCAGAGCCGTGGGAATGATAGAAGCTGGTTCCCGGCAACGTACTGTGGCTTTAGCTCTGAATACAAGTCAGAGTGTTATCAGTCGACTTTGGACACGTTACCGAAGCACTGGTACCGTGGCTGAGCGCCATGGAGGACGGTATCGCTGCACCACACGGAGACAAGACCGATATATTCAAATCTTAACTCGAAGAGCTCCAACAATAACTGCCATGATGTTAGCCGTGAGGCTTCATCACTCTTCAGGGAACTTAATTAGCGACCAAACAGTCAGAAACCGCTTGCATGAAGTGAACCTTCATTCCCGAAGACCGCTACGGGTACCACCTATAGCAATGCACAATCGTAGGATTCGATATCAATGGGCTCTTGAACACAGAAATTGGGCAGAAGAACAATGGCGTTTCGTGTGCTTTTCTGATGAGTCTCGTTTTGGTATGAGACCGGATACAAGACGTATACGACACTGGAGAACCCCTGGACGCCAACAGCGATTAAAATCCTGCCAGGAAGTCCATCCTTATAGTGGTGGAACCATCATGGTATGGGCGGGTATTTGGATCGGCGGAAGAACTGAGTTGATTTGGATCAGAGGCAACCTCAACGCTCAAATTTATGCTGAGACGATTGTATCAGACGTCATCGTTCCTCTACAAGTGCAAATCGGTCCCTTATTTCAGTTAATGCATGATAATGCACGACCGCACACCGCAAGAGTTGTAAGACAGACTCTCGCCGCAGCTAACATCAATGTCCTGCCCTGGCCTGCTCAGTCGCCAGACTTGAACCCGATTGAGCATGCATGGGATATGCTACAGAGAAGAGCTCTGCCGAATATGGAGGGTATCCAGTCGCAAGAAGACCTTTTTTTGTTGTTGCAACGAACATGGGCGGCCATTCCACAGCGTGATTTGGATGAACTCATTTTGAGTATGCCAAACCGATGTTCTTGTGTTGTTAGTGTTCGCGGTAGAAACACGGATTATTAATTGTTTAAGTTACCCAATAAAATTTTAAAGAAAACTGTTATTTCAGTCTTTTTTTCGAACTTTTGTGTTAGTGGTTCAAATGTCAAAAATCCCTTTATTAGGAAAATGGCAAATTTCTTTATTAATGCAAAGGTGACTTGGTTTATCGTTACTGTGACAAACGAAAACACTTTATTTGATGAATCCTTAAAGAAAATTTTAATTAATATCAATCAGGAGAAAAGTTATTGCAAAAATATATGTTGATCCCTAGACACTTTTGATGTGTGTATATAGGGTTACAGGAAAAGTCGTGCTAGATCCGTTAAGGGCGTGGAGTACCCATCATTTCTGACTTATTTCACTATGAAACACCCCACCCTAAACTTAACCCTTTTCGAGATTTTCGACTTTAAATTTTTTATTGAAAATTGCCGATTTTTAGGCTATAAATTTTATTTTGTTTAAGTTAAGTTTAAGTTTTTTTTATTTTTTTTTATTTTGGTTAAGTTTAGGGTGGGGTGTTTCATAGTGAAATAAGTCAGAAATGATGGGTACTCCACGCCCTCAACGGATCTAGCACGACTTTTCCTGTAACCCTGTATAATCTTTTATTATTGGGTATTTTAAACGGTTATGCAATTTTTTAAGATTGGGACGAAAAGGGGTATTATACGATATTTTTAACGCTTTGTTTTGAATAACTTGGAGTTTATTATAATTAGTTTCAGTTAAACTACACCAAGCCGGTGCGGCATACGTTAAACATGGTCTAATAAGCGTTGAGTAAATAAGTAATTTGGTAGATGGGCTAAGATGCGACTTACGAGTCATGACCCTTTTCAGGGAACTCATAGCCTTGGTAGATTTTTGTATGGTATTTTCTGTATTTTTGTTCCAGTTTAATTTTTTATCTAGAATGACGCCTAAATACTTCACAGTTTGGCACCAGGGGATATGGGCTTGATCTATTCTAACTCGTCTAGTTGGTAATGAAAAATGGTTGGTAAAGAGAATAGCATCAGTCTTAGTGATATTAACTTTAAGTTTCCACATTGTAAAAAAATCATTTAGCAATTCTACAGAAAGTTGGAGTCGTCCAATAACTAAGTTGATATCACTGTCAGTGGTATATGTTGCCGCGTCATCAGCATAGATAGCAAGATGAGTGTGAGCTTGTTTAGGTATATCATTTAGGTAGAGGATAAATAGTACGGACCAAGAATTGACCCTGTGGCACGCCAGAAATGATGAATTTGGGATGAGAATACTCCTCTTTTATGAAAACAGAAAAGGAACGATCTAATAGATAATTCTGTATTAGTTTTACTAACCAAAGAGGTACTTTATAACCAATTAACTTGTGCAAAAGCCCTTCGTGCCATACGGTTTCGAAGGCCTTTTCAATACCTAGCAAAACCATGCCAGTAGATCTTCTTAAATTTAAGTTATAGGAAACGTGCTCAGAAACTCTAGCCAATTGTTGTGTGGTAGAATGAGAGCATCTAAATCCAAACTGTTCGGAAATAAGTAACGGATCTGTGATTTTGGACATACTGGGCAAAATAATTGATTCGAAGAGTTTTCCGATGCTTGGCAGTAAGCTAATTGGTCTGTAACTAGAAGGCAAATTATATTCTTTCCCAGGCTTTTTGATTGGGATTACTTTAGCATGTTTAAATGTTGAAGGAAAGTAACCTAAGCGTAAACAACCATTAAAAATTTTAACTAGGAGAACAATACTTTTCTGGGGAAGGTTTTTCAATAATCCGTTACCGATACCATCCACACCAGGAGCCTTATTCGGTTTTAGTTTCCTTATAAGATTAGGATTTCGTTGGGTCGGACGAGTGAACAGCAATCCTGAATCTGATAGCAATTCAATAATTGGATAGAATCGCTGACACTATTATCAGCATTACTACTCCAATCTGACGTGAGTTTGGTGTTCTCCAAGAAAACATCCACCAGAGTCTCACACTGCTCAAGAGTTGAATTGGTAAAACATCCGTCTGTCATCTTTAGAGGTGGAATTGTGTCATCTTGACGATTTAAAGATTTGACAACTCGCCACAGATCCGAGTTAGGATTGCTGATAATGGCAATTTTTTTATTCCAGTTACTGTCATGAAGAGCATATATTTCAGACTTTATAATTGCTTGCATACTATTGACTTGATAGAATAACTTCTTTCTCGTAACAGGATTGCGTTCTTTTAAGGCCGATTTACGATAATAATTTTTAATTTTAATAAGAGTTTTGATACGACGTGGGAGTTTGTAGTCCTGAGTACTCGAAATTTTTGGAATTAATCTATCGCGTGCATCAGTGATGGTACTCGTAAGATCCTGAATGGCATTATCAATGGCCTCAGAGTTTCCGAAGGTTGTGCTTGAAAGTTGAACCTTGTCATTTAAATAAGATCTGTAGCCTTTTCAGTTAGCTTTACTGTAATTATAATTGATGCGTTCATGTCTAGTGACCTGACCACTGACTGAGAACATAACAGGCAAGTGGTTAGAGGATAACCGTGTTAGCACCTGAGGCTCTGAAATGTCGTATATTCTACTGGAAATAACAATGTCAGGAGTGGAAGGAGTGTAAGTGTACAAGAGTAGGGCTAGATGGAGCGAGCGATACCAATATGGATGTTTGGTATTGAGATCGCCCATAATCACTATCTTAGAGTTTGAATTAAGGATTAGATCTAAGTCACTAGACAGTAATGGTGAATTAGGCGACTGATACGCAGATACGAAGGCAATACTCTGATTTGACATTTGAAGTTTAATTCCTATACATTCCATGTTTTGAGTGTTTGGAAGAGTCAAAGTAGTATGGACAATATCGGACCGAATTAGAATAGCAACTCCTTGACCAAGACTGTCTCGTTGTTTATCTCTTCTATAGCAAGTGAATCCGGGAGTATTTAATTTATGATGGGGTGATAATATTCTAGTTTCTGATAGAGCAACAATATCAATAGAAAGCTCGCTTACCAGATTTAGCAGTTCAGTAATTTTTAAACGAATACCATCGGCATTCCAATAAAGTACACGAAGATTCAACGTATTAAACTTGTTGACCAAGATGTGTAAGAATAAGAATTACTTTATCCATCATGCTAGTACAGCTAACAAACTGGCTCTTGATGGATTTTATAGTCATTAAGATAGCTAGCACATCTGTTGTAGCTTGATCTTGAACATTGTCATTTGCAACGGGGTTGGAAGGTTTAGAAGCAGCAACAGAATTCCATGAACGTTCATCTACAATGTTGAACTTCTTAGGGAGAGGCACGTTCTTAATATCCTTTTGTTGACTTTGTCTATCACGTAACATCTGCAAATATTTTTCACGTTCCTTGCATTGACGATAGTTCGCAGGATGGTTACCACTGCAATTGCAGCACTTTGCCGGTTGATCCCGAGATTTCTTGGAGCAATCTTCTGTTCGATGTGACTGAGTACATTTAACGCAACGATTGCAATTACGCGAAGAATGGCCAAATGCTTGACATCTAAAACATTGAGTTCCATAGCGATTGTTGCTTTTATATTTTTTTGCACTACGCTATTGCATAGAAGTTTGATTTGAAGAAATTTGGTAAAGTCAGCACCAGGAGGTAATTGCACCAAGTAGGGTGATTAGTGGGCGGGATACGATTGGTCCTTTTAGGAGCGGTAGCAGCATGAAATCTTGCAGCTATATCAGCGGTGGTTGTGTCACCAGGCAATTGGCTAAATCTATTTGCTGTCTTAATTGGATCTGCAGGACGTTGCTCACCTGGATGTGCGGTTCTTTTTGGCACTTTCCATTCGCTCATGTCCACAGGTCCCTCAAGAGGACGCTTTCCAACGGAATTGGAACGTGTCAAAACTCGTTCCAAATCGATAATTATTGTTATCGATACATGTTCCCATCACTATCCGAAGCACAAAACTTGTGGGAGGAATATAAACACTGCGTGCGAACAACTCGAGTGCGCTCGCTTAACTGTCTAATAGGATCCTTTTTTACCATCGGGAAGAAAACCGTAGAGGCGAAGGTGTTACCCACTAAAACCTTCCAACTACAACATACAATTGGATCATCATCATCATTAGCAGCCAATAGACGTCCACTGGGAGAAGGGAAGGGTTGCCATAATCCCCACGCTTGGCAAGGCGGCTTCGGGATCGCAGTATAGGTGGAAGATAAATCCAAAAGAAAGATGCTGCCCGTCTTCCTGTTCTCGCTTAGTCGTCTCTTACGTCACCCAACGAGAAGAGATGGGGGGATGCAATTCTCACCCGGCACCGTACGGGGTACAATTGGATATGCCTATTGCCCAGTGGCGTGCATAAAAGGTAGGCAAAAATATCTGCAAGTACTCTAAACTATTTTTTAGTGTGCCACCACCAATATTCTTAAATGAACTAACATTACAGACAATTAAAATGACAATTTAAAAACATCACATTAATGCCATGTCAGTACAAAATATTTTTAAATTATTATTATTATTTATTTAGATAAATCGTAGGGTAGGCAAATTCTTTTTGTGTGTAAGGACGCTCTGAATCATCTTATTAAAGTTTTTAAATTCAAATTAATATATCTATAGAATCTGCTAACTTATGGATATTTAAAATGGTAGGTATACTTCTATATCTGTGGGTATACTAATATACATATAATAGGTTAAACAATCCGAATACGTTTCTTTGCCTACCCTCTGTGCACGCCACTGCTATTGCCTATCTAAATAAATCTACCAAATAAATCGGAATATTTTTCCTGGTAAAGAGAAAATACAGGCGTGATAACTCACGCCTGTGTGTGTGTGTGCCACGGTAACCCGTGGAAAAAAATTTTTAGTTTTCCATGAACCTACGTGTTCGACATGAAACAGGTGGGCCAAAGACTATTTAGTTCAGATGGGTTCGTTCCTAACGTGGCTAAGCTTTGAATACCGCACTCCAATTGCATTGCACTTTGTGTGGTACAAAGCATAAGAGCGAAGCGGCAATATAAATATACTATTAGATCTCTTGTGCCAGTGTTGTTATTCTTCTACCTGGTGAAAATAAGCAAGACATTCGCCAGAGTAATCATCAGCAGCCGATGTACATATGTCCATTGCTGAACAAAGGCCTCCCTCTTAGAAGGGAGGGGTCGCCATAATCCTCACGCTTGGCGGCTTGGGAATCGCAGTATAGATGGTAGGTTAATCCAATAGGAAGGCTCTGCTGCCGTCTTCTTGTTTTCCCTTAGTCTAGCCTCTTACGTACACCCAACGGGAGGAGATGGGTGTGTGCTATTATTACCCGGATACCCCACGGGTAAGAATAGCACCCACCCATCTCCGCACGCCTGCCTATAGACAGCTGCATTGCACTGCCGCTCGTCACACGAAATCTTAAGTCTTAAGTCTGTTGTGTGAGGTAATTTCACCAGTACTTTTCAACCCAGAACACAGCAAGGTTTACACACCGCAATATCTGATACTGCGGTGGTACCTACGTGGACGTTCCCTTGCATAAGGGAATCCTACCACGTAGTAGGGGTGGGGGGCATTGAATGAACAAACTGATTTAGTTAAAAACTTCCTAAACGAATAAACTAGTTTAGCGATAATTTAGTCTAATGATTGACTAATTTGTCGGTGGAATATAATTGTAAACAACATTTAACGTCCAACGTCGACCAACATTTTTTCGATAACTGTAAGCGATAAACTTTTTTTTTGTCGCTGGGGAAATCTTCAAAAGATCTCCGGGAGCTGTGGGGCTCGACCGGGGTATGTGGTATTCTTACCCACTAAAACCCCCGCGGCTGTCGCATCGGCTCTGGTCTCTCCAGTGGAATTAGCACCAGGGGCCCCTCAGTGCCTTGGCTTTGAGCCCGCCGCCGGGGGGCGCATTATAGCCCCCCAGGAACCTGACATGGTACTCACGGGGACGGGGGTCACAACCCCATTGCCGTCCTCCTCGGAGTCGCCACCGTACTCAATGGACGAAGCGATATACTAGTCTAATTCTAGACATTTTTTATATACTGGTTTATCGTGGATAATAAACGGTCTCGTTTCGTTGGTACCGTCGACGTCCCATCACTACCACCTAGTAAAAACTCATTTTAGAAGAACACATTACCAAAACAACATTAATAAATAACATTCAAAAAAGATATTATCTACAGAAAAAAATCGCTGTCGCTTATAATTTGCGTCGCGCCCGTAAATCCGATACAGCATTAATTCCGCTGCCGTGTCCTCACTTGTGGTGGCTTCACTAACCTCGCAGAAGCGGCAATATACGCGACACAGTTCATTTGTGGTCGTTTAGGATTACTGCAACCGAATCTAGGCTGTAATGAGTTTTCTGAATCGGTTTGTTTTGGTTGCGTATTTGATATATCGATGATGATATCGTGTTAATGGGAATGATGGCTGGGTAAAAAAAATATAATTCCAATTAGTACGTCAGTTAGATTATCAAAAAATATTGGACAAGTATTTTTTTATTTAACATATCAATAGAAATTGCCAAAGATATAGAGCGTCAAAGTACGGGAGTGGGGTCGGGCTCGTGACGTCACGGCTCAGTAAAAATTGTATGCAGGCGTGATGTCACGTGGAATTGCAACGCAATATAAGTATCTTTGTCATTTCTTGTTTAATTGACAAAAGAAAAAATACGTGTTCAATATTTTTTGATAATCTAAATGACGGACTAATTGGAATTATATTTTTTTTACCCAGCCTTCATTCCCATTAACACGATATCGGTTTAAATAGATTTTTTTCAGCCATCTAGCCTATTCAACTTATTTAAAGTTGACCCGGTAGTAGACCATAACAAACTATGTGATGTATGACATAGCTTAATTCTCCCATTTTTAAAGTACCTATTGAAATATTTTTTATTGTTATTATCAAAATACCGCAGTGCCTGAGGACGAAGGTTTTCAACCAGAGTGTGTTGCCTGCCAGTGATGAGATACCACCTGCTGGCCTTGTAAAGACGCTCAGAGTCACACAACGAGCTATGCAGAGAGCTATGCTCAGAGTTTAATTGCGCGATAAAACTAAAGTAAGAACTAAAGTCATCGACATAGCTCTCAGAATTTGCAAGTTGAAGTGGCAATGGGCAGGCTATATCGCTCCAAGAACCGATAACCGATGGGGAAGAAAGGTTCTCGAGTGGCAACCTCGAACCGGAAGACGCAGCGTAGGCAGGCCTCCCACTAGGTGGACTGACGACATTGTGCGCGTCGCAGGTAACAACCGGTGGATGCAGAGCAGCTACGATTTTCTATTGAATTACCTACCACCTATACTGCGATACCCAAAACGACTGCCAAGCGTGGACATTATGGCACCCCCTCCGGATGCTCTTTAAGGGGGAAGCCTTTATTCAACAGTGGACGACTTCCAACTGATGATGATTAACTTAAGCCATTAACTCCCCCGGAAACGAAGCCACAAATGCACTGCACCTACTAGTGCTTCCAAAACAGTAACACCAGTACTAATTACCCCTACAATATATCAGCGTGAAGATAACACTCGTTAAATATCGTAAATTATGACACGTCACGCAAATGAAGCGATTAGGCTCCCGGGGCTCGGAGTACTATGGCGCAGTATGTGAGGATTAAATGGCTTTGATACTTGGTACACACCTATCAACAGAGCGTTTAAAACCCCCGCCCGATCGTTGAGGGATTATTCCTTGTTACAATACAAATACACTACATTAATACTTAAATAATATATTTTATAAATATCTCATATATATTTTTCCTGATTTGTATTACAATACACGGAATATTATTGGAAATATTATCCTTAAAAATCGGTGATGTACAAGCTAACTAATGTAAGTTTTTTATGCGGCTAACCAAGATGTAATAAAGGCATAATGATGTAAGTACGTAATTTGAACTTGCTGTATTTCGTATTTTGAAACTAAGGAAACCCTGTATTTTAGAACACCTGGATTATCAACCACAGTTTGGGTGCGCACGCAGCACGCACTCGGTGTGTGTGCGTGTGTGTGTGACTGTGTGAATGTGCATTAGTGTGTGTGTGTGTGTCTCTAAGTGTGTGTGTTTACACTATATTGCAAGGTTCACTCATTACTGATTTAAACGATGCTGTGTACCTAGGTGACGTCCTTGCACCTACCACCTAACAAATCATAGCCCAAGTATTAAAATACTTTACTCGGTGTATATCAACGACTGCAACGCTACGCATCCGTCATGGCACAGTGCAGACGCCCTCTGAATTAATTACGCACGCCCAAATCTGCTGTTGCCAGTGACTGACGCACAATTGCCCTGCATTTGACAGCCTTGGACTTGGACTGTACAGTGATAATTTTTTTCACGGTCTGCGTTTTTAATAAAGGACTAGGAACAGGGAATTGGGACAATTCGGCCACCACTTGGTGTAGTTATGCATTACTGTTCAGGATAACTTATTTTTTCTGGAAAGTAAAATGATCCATGCGTCGGACGGGCATGTAACAATTGGGTGCATTTTTATTTTCTTTTTCTGGGGAAACATTCAATTGAAATACTACTTTTACGGATTTTATCAGGGTATGTGGGATTCTTACCCACCTTAACACCCGCGGGTCTTTTATTTTCCTTTTCATGACTCGTCTGGTATAACGTTTTTAAAGCCCGAGTGATCGTGAAGGTCGAGGTCGAGTGATCGGAAGTGTGGTACGATGCACCTGGTGTTAGTCGGCCAGGGCACGACGAGGTAAGGGTGGCCGCCTCAGACTGGGCGGTCCACCGGGTATGGTGCTAGCGGCCTGGTCCCTAGCAGCGGTCAAGACGGGCACCATGCTAGCAGCAGCGGCTGTAGTCCGGCCTGGTAGCAGGCCGGGAGTAAGGCCGGGGGACGCCCAAGGCGGCGTGCCCCCAGCTAGCAGGTCAGGTGGGTTACCCAAGTGGCGGTGACCCCAGCAAGCGATTGCGGTGGCGTCCAAGGACGACGCCCCGCCATTGGAACGAGTGCGGAGGCGTCCAGTGACGACGCCCCGCCGTTGGAATAGTGCCCGTCTGGCCCGCTGCTCGGGACCAGGCCGCTAGCCAGGCGCGGTCGCAGCCAAAGTTTTTGGGGGGGGGTCATATTTGACGTGCCAATTGGTCTAGGCCAATAGGTCATGGGCGTGGGTTATGTATCTATATAAATATGTATTTACAAAACCCCCCCTTTTTTCGAAGATGCCCTGCTGCAACCCCCACCAAACTTTGGCTCTGGCATCACACAACATCCGCACACGTACGACCGACGAGAATATTATCGAGCTGCGGGAAGAATTAGCAAGTTGCGTTGGTATATTTTGAGAATCTCTCTTCCGAGAAGGAGACTGAAATACCCAGGTTGGTGTTGGGTTTCTCGTCCGTAAGTCCCTCAATAACAAAGTCATAAAAGTTGACAGTGTGTCGAGCAGAGTAGCATAAACAGTATATGGTTATACTCAGAATAACCGCTCGGCATCGGCAGCGGCACACCCTGACCAGGAAATACTGGATTTGTATGAGGAGATAGCATAAGCCATACATACCTCCAGAAGCATACTTCATCGTTATTATGGGGGGACTTCAACGCGAAGGTGGGCACGTAGAATGGCGATGAGTTGGGAGTAGGGTCGTATGGGTATGAGTGGCGGGACCAAAAGTGGCCAATTCCCGTAGAAGGAAGGAATCAATGCGATGAACCTTCTGCAAGAAGCGATCATGTAGGAAGTAGACGTGAATAAGCCCCAATGGTTCAACCAAAAATGAGATCGACTTTCAAAACGACCAAGAAGCACATATTCAATGATGTCTCCGTGATCGGCAAGGTTTAAACTGGTAGTGATCCCCGTATTGTAAGAGGGACATCGAATATCAATGTCAAGCTTAAAAGATCACGTCTAATGAAGTCCACGCTCGTCCACGTCGACCGGGATTGGCTTTAATCCTGAAACCCGAATACACAATCGTCTAGCCAAATCTCAGAGAAAGTACCAAAGGAGTTAGTATCGCGTCGATTCCCCGAACAAATTTTTCGTGGCATTTTTGCGGGGTGCGGGAGGCGAAGTAAACACACACAGATACACTTTCACGCATACCCACACTATAGTAAACTCGCAACACATTCAAAAATATACGCACACAAATAAAGAATGACCTGACCATATGAACAAAAATTTGGCAGAGGGGGTTAGCGCGTCATGCTCTCTCCAGTGGTATCTCCTCTAAGAGCCAAATGCATAACTGCAGACGAGTTCAACCATTGGTTGATGTAAACTGTCTACGCAGTAGGATCCAAGCTTTTTAGGACCCCACGGTACAGAAAGGTTCAGAAGCTCACCGATACAACCATTAAGTTAATGGAAAACCGGATTGGGATAAGACTGCAATCTTCAGCTAATATGACGGAATATGACGAATCCAATAGACGAATTTATAAATCACTGCTACACAACTTACCTTCTACTATGTATTAAGAACTCAATTGAGCGAAACGAAGGTTCTCAAGTGTTTGCATACAATTCATATATGTATTAGGTAAAGCCGAATGACTCTTCAGCTTCAAGATCGAAGATCGGCATCGAGGTTGCCATCTCATCAAAACCGAAAATATTGAGAGAGTTCGAGAGGTTTTATGGACAGTTCCCCAATACACCTCGACACGGAAACCCATTTCCAGAACATCTCAGGACACCAGAGAAAAACTAACCTGATACTACACCGGGGTCATCCGTCAGCCTGTTAATATAACGAAAACTCTGAATTCGTCGTCCATTTCCGCTGAAATTTTATTAAAAGAAAACATACCAGAGTGTGGCACAGCCTTTCAATTCTGTTTTGTTACTGCTAATGATATTATAAATACTTTCAAACAGCTTAATCAGAAAAAGACCGCTGATATATGGGGACTTTCTGTACAAGTAATAGCATCAATAATTGAAGTAATTGCCCCTCAATTAGCAGTGATATTTAATAGCTGTGTTATGAGTGGAGAGTTTCCTGACCTTATGAAGCACAGCAAAATTGTACCTATATTTAAGTCTGGCAGTACCGCTGAGCCTACGAATTTCAGGCCTATTTCGGTGTTGCCAGCCTTAAGTAAAATTTATGAAAAACTTATATTAAATCTAATATTAGATCATTTTAATAAAAACAATTTTATTCATGATAAACAGGTCGGCTTTAGAAAAAATCGATCAACTACTGACGCGGGAGTCGAATTATTAAAATATATTTACCAGGCTTGGGAGGAATCACATGATGCTCTTGGTGTATTCTGTGATTTATCCAAAGCTTTTGATTGCGTAGATCACGACACGATGGTCAGGAAATTACGCCACTATGGTTTGAGGAACAGAGCTTTAGACCTTCTGACTTCATATTTGAATAATAGAATTCAGAAGGTTGATATAAATGGTAAGAGATCCCCAGGATCTGTGGTTTCCTTAGGCGTCCCTCAAGGTTCAATATTAGGCCCATTTCTGTTTTTAATATACATTAATGATTTACCCTACTTCGTGGGGGATAAACTTAATGTTGTATTGTTCGCGGATGATACCTCTCTTTTATTTAAAGTTAAGCGTAAACTCCATGATTATGACGAAGTGAACAACGTCCTCTCTAAAGTCGTCCACTGGTTCAATATTAACAATTTAAAACTGAATGAGAGCAAAACTAAGTGTATAAAATTTGTAACACCTAATGTAAGACCGGTGGCTACCAATGTGGAAATTAATGGAGCATCGTTGGACCTTGAGGTTTCGACTGTGTTTCTTGGTATAACAATAGACGCTAAGCTACAATGGGGCCCACAAATTGAGAAACTGTCAGGTAGACTAAGTTCCGCGGCTTATGCAGTGAAAAAAATTAGACGCTTAACTGATGTTGAAACCGCTAGAATTGTCTATTTCAGCTATTTCCACAGTATTATGTCTTATGGTATATTACTGTGGGGATCTTCTGCAGAACTTAATGCCATTTTTATTCTGCAGAAAAGAGCTGTGAGAGCCATTTATAATCTGGCTCCTACCGATTCACTTAGAGAAAAATTCAAAGAAATAGATATTCTAACGGTTGTTTCACAATTCATATTTGAAAATTTAGTTTATGTTCAGAAAAATATTGGATCTTTTAAAAAATATAGTGATATTCATGGTGTTAATACCCGGAACAAACACGATCTTGTTTTGCATTCCACGCGTCTCCACAGAACAGGCAAATCTTTTATGGGTCAAAGTATACGCTTCTATAACAAACTGCCACAGGATATCCGAGATCTTCCACTGAATAAATTTAAACCTTTGATAAAAAGCCGATTGTCGAAAAAGGCTTATTATAAAATCTCGGATTACCTAGAGGATAAAGCTGCGTGGGCTTGAACTGCCTGACTCATGCAAGCTTTGAATTTTAAGGCTTACAATTTGTAACACCATATAAAGTGTTGGATAACTGATGGCTGCTGCACTAGTCAATTAATTGATGACATCAATAATATGTTAAAGTGCTTTGTGTCTTGCCTGACGAGGCACTGCTTAACAGCAGAAGTTAAATGTTAGACGTGTGCCACTGTGATATTAGATTGGTCATGCTCGCCATCGAAAGGTCTTTGCTTGTGGCGGCTTCGTGTGGCGGGTCACCCCCCTTCCCTCCAATATGGTTGAGGGGAGTGATGGCTGCTGCTCGAGTCAACTCGTGCGCGGGTGCTGCTTGGGAGGACTGGTCCGACTACTATCCCTTTGGCTTTTTAGTTTGTTGTACCTACTTTCGTCGTATTTTATTATTTTTTTTCCCTGTATTATTTGATCTTTTGAACGGCAAGACACACTGTCGCTCTGATCTAACTGTAACATGACACACTGTTTAAAAAAAAAAAAAAAGTGATAAAATGACAAGCCCGCTGAGTTTCTTGCCGGATCTTCTCAGTTGAGGCCGCGTTGTGATCCGGTGGTAGCTTTTTTAAAAAAAAAAAATACATGACCTTTCAAAAGTGCTAGCGTTAAGCCTATTTGAAATAAACTATTTTTGACTTTTGACTTTTGACCTGTACGAGATTAGAATGGTTCTGAAACAGCTTAAGAACAACAAGGCGCCTGATGACGGAATTACAACTACTGAGAGTGGGTGGAAAACCGGTCATTTTATTATTCCAGAAGTTATTTAATTCCGTCTTACGGAGGTATACGCCAGAAGAATGGCAAATGAGTGTGGTGGCAATTTTGTTCCAAAATTTTATTAAGAATTATACGCCTATCTCATTCCTGAGCCACGCGTGCAAGCTGTTTTCGCAACGTCTTGACTTGAACGCAGGTTTAATGACTTCCAACTGTAGACTGCATTCATACGGATCGGCCATGCTCGCCGTCGAAAAGTCTTTGCATGTGGCGGCTTCGTGTGGCGGGTCACCCCCTTCCCTCCAATATGGTTGAGAGGAGTGATGGCTGCTGCTCGAGTCAACTCGTGCGCGGGTGCTGCTTGGGGGGGGGACTGGTCTGACTACTATCCCTTTGGCATTTTAGTTTTTAGTTTGTTGTATTTTTGTCGTATTTTTTATTTTATTTGATATTTTGAACGGCAGGACACACTGTCGCTGGTGCTGATTTAATTGTAAAAAGGCAAACTTTGTTTAAAAAAATAAATGTGAAAAAATGACAAGCCCGCTGAGTTTCTTGCCGGATCTTCTCAGTTGAGGCCGCGTTGTGATCCGGTGGTAGCTTTAAAAAAATTGACCGCTCAAAAGTGCTAGCGCTAAGCCTATTTGAAATGAAAAATTTGAATCTTGAATCTACGCTTCGCCAGTTTATACAGAAGACCAAGGCATATAATCGGCCATAATGTCTAGCGTTTGTGGACTACGAAAAAGCTCACGATTCAATCAAAACTTAGGCGGTAGCCAGTGAAGCCACATTGACGGTATATCGAAGGGTTGAAGTGTTTGCACAGCAACGCTACCAAGTCGATCCGACTACAGAATGAGAGTACAAAATCAATCCGATTGCAGAGATGTGTAAGACAGGGAGACTTTATTCCTCCGAAACTGTTCACAAACGCATTGAAAGACGTTTTTAATTTGCCATAATCCCTCAGTACAGGTGGTAGGTAAACCAACAGAAAGACGCTGCTGCCCGTCTTCTTGTTTTCCCTTTGTCACCTCTTGCGGACACCCAACGGGAAGAGATGGGAGGTTGCTATTCTTACCAACAAAAAGACAAAGAGAAACAAAGGTTGCCAGAAAAATATTTAGAGGAGCTAAACCTTTCAGTCACTCTTCGAACATGGTTGCTCTCATCCTTGTTTTTTCAAAATTATTTTGATAATCTCGATTTTTGATTTAATTGTTTCGGCGTTTCAAAGAAGGAAGTTAAATTTGTCAATTTGACTTCTAAGATTATAGGATTTTGGGGGGGGTCATGACCCCTACGACCCCCCCTCTCGGACCGCCACTGCCGCTAGCACCATGCCCGGTGGACCACCCAGTCTGAGGCGGCCACCCTTACCTCGTCGTGCCCTGGCCGACTAACACCAGGTGCATCGTACCACACTTCCGATCACTCGACCTCGACCTTCACGATCTCTCGGGCTTTAAAAACGTTACACTAGAACAAAAGTTGATAAAATTCGAAAAGGCATTATTTTTACTATAACTAAATTGAATTCGGACTGTCCATCGTCTATATACTTAACGAGAAATAAAACACTATAGAGTACGGTGGAAAACACGATAGACACACTATTACTGGAGAAATATAGCCCACACAATTTATAGATAGGGATCAGAGAAAAATGCGTTTCCCCACACTGATAATAGATGTCACTATTTTGAATTTTCGGTAAAAGGATCTTATCTACCCCTATCTCTTTCAAATATCACGACTTGGTTAAGATGACTCTGACAGTCGGTAAAGGGTGAAAATAGATCGGGAGTAGGAACATTTTTTGCTATCATCGCAAATAATTCATGTGATGCTTATGTGGTAGACTTTAAGAGCGATTTTTGGGGATATTTGGGTTTTGTTATGTTAAAATGCTTGGTGGATTGGAAGACACTGTGTGGGGTGCTTGTCACTGAGAGAATGCCGTAATAAAGTAAGTGGAATATATTCCGTTTATTTTTGTAGTGGAACTATGGTGATGTGGTTATGGGGTTGTGCAAAAGTTAGTCAAATATGCCTTATTTATATTACAAAATTACTGAATGAGACTACAGTTTATTTTATGTACTTATTATGTATTTTTTGAATAATCTAAATAAAAATGCATCGCCAAAATGTGCGTACATACATACATTAAAAACTTCCGAAAGACTGCTCCAAATCAGACAATTCTTATTTTTTTTTGTGTTTGATAGTGCCAGGAGAAGGTTTTTATCGGAAAAACTGAAGATTAGAAAATTACGCTGGTGGAGCTGCTTGGGACAGATAGATTAATATAAAAATTGATGACAGTTTTGTAATGAAAATAATCCCAAAAGCCGATTTATGGCCTATGATTAAACTCTTTGGCCCTCGATGCATAATTATTAAATCACTTTATTATAAACATGAGCAAGAAACAATCGCCACACTACTCAAGTTTGCCATATTCCACGGTCGATGCTGATGATGCTACGAAGTTTCAAACAGTTATTCCCTCCCCGCTAACAGAGAGCCCGCACCCACCGTATTCAGTGGGTAAATGATGCCATCGTGCACCGGAAATTATCAGCTACGAGGCAAATGGCCTGCCGATACCGCTTATCTGAAGCCCGCAAAGCGATTCTCACACACGCTCGTGAGGTGGCGGAAAATAGAACCTAGTAGATACGAATGATTGTGGTTTAAGTGCTATGAATCTTGTACCATAGTACGTAAGAAGACTGCTGGTAATCGTTGAACGTATAAACCGTTTTTTAGACTGTTTTGTCGTCAACGGATAAATTTGTTTACAGTCCAACTATAAACTAGTCTAAAGATTAGCTAGTTTATCGGTGGACTCTATGCAGTACGTCCAATATGCGCAAAACGTCGACTGTAAAATTTTTCGTCAGCAGCATCGATATATCGATGGTCAGCGGTAGAAATTAGTCAAAACTGGTTTATCATTGACGTTAATCGAACTCGTTTCGTCGACAGTAAATGCGTTGATGACCCATGACTAGTAATCATTTCTGCCTATCTATTTCGAATAACATATCTCAGTGAATCTCCGTAGATGGAACGGTGATGAAGTAATGGTTATTTGAAAACGATCCCCATAGAAGAGAGGGGTTTCCTTAACCCCCACGCTTGGCAGACATCTTGGAATCACAGTATAGGCAGCTGTAGGTAATCCAATGGAAAGACGCTGCTGCCCGTCTTCTTGTTTTCTTCCGTCTTCTTTAGTCGCCTCTTACGACACCCAACCCAATTATTATTATTCTTTATTGTACATGGATAAATGTATAAAACAGTTATGAAAGTAAAGGTATTACAATGGGCAAGCTCAACTCAATATGTGATTTTTTTCCAGCAAATCTTACCCGGTTACCCCACTGAACGGGCAAGACGTTTGCTGGATGGTCACCCGAGTTAAGTCTCACGTGGCCGGTAATTTCACCAACTACAATGTCCTTCACACTGGAACACAGTAATTACTGCTGACGGCAGCATATCGGACACTTCGGTACTGGCTTCCAGTGAGGCCATTTAAAGTTATACCAAATCACAAAGTAAGAACCACAGTGTAAAATATTACAGTTAAAGCACTAAACCAACAGTTGCTGTGTGTGTGATCAAACCCGTTTCTTTGTACTAGTTAAATATTTTCAAGGTGTGCTTGCTTAAGGGGTGTACATGAACTTGTCTCATAACCTTATTTGTAAATTCTCAATCTCCCTTCCAATTGTTTAATATTAAAGATATTTCGTCTGTTTTTCCACTGCGAACTGGGCTTCAAGAAAAACACATTAAATATTCCCAAAGGCAATATTGAGCAGAACTAAAGATATTTAAAAACAATCTCCCTTTTCTGGAGGCCTTAATTGCTTTGCGAGAGGAAAAAACTTCACTAAAACTTGGAAGCTTCGTCATTTTATATTAGGCTGTGCGTACGATGACGATTCTTTTAATAGAAATTCTTTTAAATAGATTTTTATTTCAGAAGTATAATTTACCTAGTGACCTGCTGAGCCATCGTCTGATATTTTAAAGTAATTAATCATTATGCATACACATAAACCAATTAATTAATTTCTTAAATTATTGTTAAATTAAGCAAATAAACGGCTTCAAGATTTGATTTTGATTTTCTTTCAGAAGTCCGTTTATAGTCAAAAAAGAATTGATTTAGTAACTATGTCAATCAATATTATTTATTTTCTTGGATATTATTTATCCTGCTCGTTCAGTACAAAATGAAATCTGTAATAGAATAGTAGGCATGTTTCAAATAAATGAAAGAATTATTCAAATCCGTCAAGAAACAGCACATATAATGTGGTAATATAAGACAATACAATCGAATAAAGATCCTCTTGGTTTAGAAGTCGACTAAAATGCAGATATCATAGAAAGAAACTTAATTTTGCCTATATTGTTTCAATAAATTTAGTTGGTTCCCTACTACTACCTACTGCTGTTAAAGAATTATTGTTTTTGTATACACGAAGCATCAGATCTCAATTAATAGGTAAGAAACAAGTATAAATGATAAAAGCATAAAAAGCAAAAAAAAAGTTTCGCCCTGCAGTTAGTTGTGGCACGCGGTAGCAATTAGAGCTGTTTGTTCGTAATGTACCTACTGTATGTATTATTTATACTGTGACATGATAGACACAAAAACTGATTTGTTTACGTAGGGAACAATGATGTTTTTAGAGTTCCATACCTAAAAGGTAAAAAAGGAACCCTTATGGTCTGACTTCGTCTGTCTGACTGTCACACCTATATACACACATCAAAAGTGTCTAGGGATCAAGCATTTTTAAGCGGATTTCTTGAGATTGAGATGTGGCTTTGTAATAAATTTATGATTTTATAAATTTATATGGATCCTTTTTGGTGCATTTCATAATTTGAATCAGGAACTGTGAATCAAATTCGAGTAAAAGATGAAAATCAGCTGTCAATATTTTCCCTATAAAAACATACAACGCATTGAAGACATTATTAGTGCTACTGTTTCCCTACTACTGATTAAAACCAACGTTATTATGGAGCGGCGACGTCATTTAAGCAGGGAAGAAATGCTCAGAGCCGTGGGAATGATAGAAGCTGGTTCCCGGCAACGTACTGTGGCTTTAGCTCTGAATACAAGTCAGAGTGTTATCAGTCGACTTTGGACACGTTACCGAAGCACTGGTACCGTGGCTGAGCGCCATGGAGGACGGTATCGCTGCACCACACGGAGACAAGACCGATATATTCAAATCTTAACTCGAAGAGCTCCAACAATAACTGCCATGATGTTAGCCGTGAGGCTTCATCACTCTTCAGGGAACTTAATTAGCGACCAAACAGTCAGAAACCGCTTGCATGAAGTGAACCTTCATTCCCGAAGACCGCTACGGGTACCACCTATAGCAATGCACAATCGTAGGATTCGATATCAATGGGCTCTTGAACACAGAAATTGGGCAGAAGAACAATGGCGTTTCGTGTGCTTTTCTGATGAGTCTCGTTTTGGTATGAGACCGGATACAAGACGTATACGACACTGGAGAACCCCTGGACGCCAACAGCGATTAAAATCCTGCCAGGAAGTCCATCCTTATAGTGGTGGAACCATCATGGTATGGGCGGGTATTTGGATCGGCGGAAGAACTGAGTTGATTTGGATCAGAGGCAACCTCAACGCTCAAATTTATGCTGAGACGATTGTATCAGACGTCATCGTTCCTCTACAAGTGCAAATCGGTCCCTTATTTCAGTTAATGCATGATAATGCACGACCGCACACCGCAAGAGTTGTAAGACAGACTCTCGCCGCAGCTAACATCAATGTCCTGCCCTGGCCTGCTCAGTCGCCAGACTTGAACCCGATTGAGCATGCATGGGATATGCTACAGAGAAGAGCTCTGCCGAATATGGAGGGTATCCAGTCGCAAGAAGACCTTTTTTTGTTGTTGCAACGAACATGGGCGGCCATTCCACAGCGTGATTTGGATGAACTCATTTTGAGTATGCCAAACCGATGTTCTTGTGTTGTTAGTGTTCGCGGTAGAAACACGGATTATTAATTGTTTAAGTTACCCAATAAAATTTTAAAGAAAACTGTTATTTCAGTCTTTTTTTCGAACTTTTGTGTTAGTGGTTCAAATGTCAAAAATCCCTTTATTAGGAAAATGGCAAATTTCTTTATTAATGCAAAGGTGACTTGGTTTATCGTTACTGTGACAAACGAAAACACTTTATTTGATGAATCCTTAAAGAAAATTTTAATTAATATCAATCAGGAGAAAAGTTATTGCAAAAATATATGTTGATCCCTAGACACTTTTGATGTGTGTATTTCAGGAACCACTAATGCTATCGATTTGACACTTGGAATAGTTTTAGATCTTACTTACCCAACCTCATCGCAAATGAATCAATGGGGGTCGAAATGGGTCATCAGAATTACAAAGTGAGATTACTATAATATCGAGTGGGGTATCATATGAAAGGGCTTCATTTGCACATCTTAAAACAGATTTTTATTTTGGTTTATGGCACGCTGTTTTTGTCTGACAATCAAAAATGTAAAAGAAATACCGTTCCCCCCTTATGTCCGAAATTTGTGGAGGGAAAAATCTGCAATAATTATGGGTAATACATGTCTATCTATATTTTACAGGAAAAATAAATTGATCTTTCTAAGAGGTACAGTTTTTTAGTAATCCTAAAAAAACCTCGACAAGATCCTAATCCTAAGTTTTGCGGTTTGTTTTTTCTTGCTATCTGAGGTGTTACAGATGATATGGAGCCCTCGGTGCGCGAGTTCGACTCGCACTTGACCGATATTTTTATTGTTTACCTTGAATGATTGTTAGGATAAAATTTATCATTTGTCGAATACCATTGTAATTTATTTTTTTATAATATTTCATTGGTGATATTATGTACTAGTGCGGAACAAATTACAGGGATACCTACTCCAAGTAATGTTGTATCAGAGAATATTTTTCCTTGACAACATGTCCTTTATAAAGACATCCACCTGTCTAGAAGTACCATTAAATATTTGTACATTTTACAATTATTGTCAATAAAATGTTTTAATTACATGTGGTTTTGTTCTTTATTAATCATCTAAGTTTCGCTTTTTTATGACTTTTCAAATGGATTACTTCTTTTGAAGTTCGACTAATTATACTTGTAATTATGATTGTTAGACATTCTATTTCTTTTTTTTTGTTTGACCTATTCTAAAACAATCATTGATTAATTGGGTTGTCTTGTAATTTAAAAAGGCTAATGTTTTGGGTTCTGGACGCAACGTCTTAGATACGATTCTAGAGCTGACTCTAGATAGAGCTTGACTGATCAAGCTGTTCTTATTTTTACAAGTTTTTATTTACTTTCACCTGTCCCGTTGTCTGTAATCAAATCTTGCAAATTAAATTTGACCCACTTTCCGATGTGCGATTGAGTTGAAATTTAGCATGCCTGTCAAGCTTCGATGACAATACAATATTATGGTGAAAGCGAGCTGTTAAACTTTATTTTAATCGGGAATTAACGCGATTTACCTTATATATCGGCTTGACATTTCGGCCGGGTTGCACCAGCCGTGGTCACAAGCAGACTGGGGCAGAACGAGGGTAGACGAAGATATTTCTGCCTCACGCACGGAGCCGTCTCGCTGAACCAGTCTGCTTGTGACCACGGCTAAACGCGAAAAATCTAAAAGTGTAGGAAGCGAGCTGATCTGATGATGGAGACGGAAGGTAGGCAACGGAACTCTTCAGTAACTTACAGTAGATCGACGGTGTTTGGACTCATTTTCATCAGCTTACACCACTCCACTGACGTGTTTTATAAAAGCTTGTCTAGAATTATTTTTTTTCTATGAAAACTTGTTATTTAGGAAATTGTACATAGGAACATCCAGCTAAGTACCACAGCAGTGTCAGATATTTTATTACCTAGCAGTGCTGGGCTCTAAAATTGACAAATACTTGAATTGAGTGTAGATATTGTGTCAATTAGATGGTTTTACACATTCGGTAGTCTACTAACTTAATAAGACCATTGGCGTGTCCAGTGGCTTGTCACTGACATGGACCCCAAGGCTGCTAATTTTAATAAAACTACATTATTGCCATTCCCCGCAATACCCGCGGGGTGCCGGGTTAGAATTGCATCCCCCCATCTCCTCTCGTCCATGTCCATTAGGTGGACAGACGACATTGTGCGCGTCGCAGGTAACCGGTGGATGCAAATAGCCAATTGTCGGTCATTGTGGCGTTCGAAGGGGGAGGCCTATGTTCAGTAGTGGACGTCTTCCGGCTGGTGATGATGATGATGATCTCTCGTTGGGTGTCGTAAGAGGCGACTAAGCGAGAACAGGAAGACGGGCAGCGTCTTTCTTTTGGATTTATCTTCCACCTATACTGCGATCACCAAGCCGCCTGCCAAGCGTGGGTATTATGGTAGGCTCTCTTCAAAGGGGGGGGGGGGGGTAGCAGTGGTCGTCTATCGGATGGGCACGTATTGCCATTCCAGTGACACACTAATAAAATCCCAAATGAGGAAATTTGTCAAAGAACTAAAGTCACCGACATAGCTCTCAGAATCTGCAAGTTGTACTGGCAATAGGCAGGAACACACATGGCCACATCGCTTGAAAAACCAATGGGCGAGAAAGGTTCTCGAGCGGCGACCACGAACCGGAAGACGCAGCGTAGGTAGTTCTCCGACTACGGACTGATGACATTGTGCGCGTCGCAGGTAACTGGTGGATGCAAATAGCCAATTGTTGTTCATAGCCTATGTTTCTAGAGGCCACTAGAAAAATATAACAACCAAATTGAATAATGTCTTAATTTCAAGATAAAAATATCGCCCAATTTTAATTTAAAATGAATCACGTTTAATGGCCAGACAGATCGCCGGGCCGACTCCCCCTAACCACGAGGGGAGGTCGTTCGAACGAGCTCACTGAACTAAGGAAACGAAGGCCGATCGTCAAAATGAACCGACATTACCGAAGTGTCGGCGGTGATGGTTCGTTAGAGCGTTTTCATGAATATCTTTTGTTTTACCAAAATCATTGGCCACAATGGTTCCGTTTATCTTAACGGCTCTGTATCTTGAGATGTATTAATGGATGCGATGAAAGGATACGGGGGAGGGCTGCTCTCTGATTTGTGTTTTGAAGTTTTGATTGATGAACGGTGGAGCGTTTTATTTAAGGATAATCCACCCAGATTATCTTGTTTCTGTTATTATCTTGTGAGATTTAGCGCTGCCAAAACACAAGCGTGTCTGTTCACCGCTGAAAGGAGTCCGTTCGCCTTAGCTCCTACTTTCCAGAAGTATCCTTGGAGTACACCGACCGCCTTCAGTTGTTTGGAGTTTATAGTTAACCGAATAAAAATTAAATATGTACCTATGTGTAAGTGTTATAGAAAAAGGATTGAACCATTGAATATGAATAAATTTATTTGATTTGATTTTGATTTGAAGCAATCCATTTTATGTAGGTTTTCCCGTAGCGCCTAAACTTCTTAACCGATGAAATAAAGAAAGAAAGAAAGTTAATTTTATTTGACTGCTATAGATAATCATTACAAAACAAGTGCGAAAAGAGAAGTATAAACAAAACATAACAAAAAAAAACAAGAAACACTACTACTTCTAGGTGGTAGGTTCCTTGTACAAGGAACTATCCAGGTAGGTACCACCGCAGTGTCGGATATTCTGCCGCCAAGCAACAGTGTGTAAACATTGCTGTGTTCCGGTGTGAAGGGCACTGTAGCTGGTGAAATTACCGGACACAAGACTTAATATCTAATGTTTTGTGGGCCGGCAACGCGCTAGTGATTCTTCTGGTGTTGCTAGCGTCTATAGACTGCGTTGACTGCTTACCATCAGGCGGGCCGCATGCTTGCTTGCCACCTTATAGTAAAAAAAAATACAAAAAACACACACACACACACAAATATACAAAAGGACGCACTCATCTCAAGTCAGAGGTCTTGCGTGACTACCGACGCTGGTGTTCAGTGCGCCCTTATGTGACTGATTGTAACGAACATATACCAAAAGTAAACAAACAAACAAAAAAATCACCTATGGAGATTATTTTTTGTTTTTTTCAGTTCGAAAATATACAATATTTTGACAAAATATGCACTAACTACCCTCTACACAGCTTTATTATTACGTGAATGAGTGTATTCACCTGAAATAAAAGAATACTTACGATTTAAAACTAACATTTTTAGTCCGTGCGGCCGCGACCGGCCAATTTTCGTTACTGTATTTATGACTTAAAATGTCAAAAGAACTAATGAATAACGGGTCTATTATAATGATGATACTATGAGGTAACCATAAAGCATAGGGTTTTAATACAAAAATTAAATTTCTACCAAGAAAAAAAAAGTGAATTCCGTCAACGGCGGATGGCGGGTTTAAAATATGGCTAGAAGCCAAGAAATTGCGGTTTTAATATTTTTAATGGTGGACTGTATGAGGTGTATTAAACTAGTAGGTAATGAACGCTACTCGACGCTGTAAAACGCAGGTAAAAGTCAAGGAAAAAGGCAGGAAACAGCTAGCGCCACTCACCTGATGATTAGCTGGTACCAGGCACAATGTGTCGACACAAAAGTTCACAAAACTTCACAATTATAGGCAATAGAAGCACTCTCGCGGCGGCGGCGGTGTGCTGTAGGTCTCGTGGTTAAACGGTAACTAAGCGGATATAGGCTACTCAAGGAAGAACGGGATTGGTTGATTTGGAAATACGTCATTTACGTCACAAGAGAGCGTTCAGAAATGCATGATTAATTTAAATACCAAACAACCTCCCGGCTTTGAGGTAACCTCAAAAACAAAATAAAAATAAACCCAAAAAGGGGGAAAACATATATAAGAACATCACCATTAAATTAGGTGTATGCGTGCGGTAATATAATCTAATAATGCGGAATATAAACTAAGTCATAAGGACAAAAACTAGAGCGAAGGATAGTGCTTATATCAATAATAATTGTAACTTAAACTAGCGATAGCATAAAGAAAACTACTGCGTTGGTAGCGGACAAAGTCGCACTACCGGACGCTGCAGGATGCCACTTTTGGTTTTCACTTCAGCAACTCGAATTACACCGTCTTTGCCGGGAAACAATTTAGTGATAACCCCAAGCGGCCAACGCAATGTCGGACAGTTCTCTACATTGATGAGAACTACTGTACCTACAGTTACAGGATTTGCAGTGCGGAATCTCTTCCAAAACGATTGGACTAATGAGTCCATTAACGAAAAGCGCGTTTGAAGAGTCATGCGATCATTTTCTAACGTAGGAGCGGGTAAACATTTCAGCGGAGCGGTATGTATAAAATGGGCAGGTGTCAACGCGGACGGTTCTGACGGATCAGTGCTCAACAAATATAAGGGTCGCGAGTTCAAAACTGATTCAATACCATTCAACACCGTAACCATCTCTTCATATGTTAATATTTGTTTACCTATTACGCGAAATAAATGGCTTTTAACAGACTTTATATGGGACTCCCAACTGAGAAGATCGCTACTGAGAAGATCCGGCAAGAAACTCAGCGGGCTTGTCTTTTTTTGTCATTTTTTTTTTAAAAATAGTTTTACAAATTTTACTTATGTCAGCCTTAAACTTCTAAGCTTGCATGAGTTGAGCAGTTCAAGCCCACGCAGCTTTATCCTCCAGGTAATCCGAGATTTTATAATAAGCCTTTTTTGACAAACGGCTTTTTATCAAAGGTTTAAATTTCTTTATTGGAAGATCTCGGATATCCTGTGGCAGTTTGTTATAAAAGCGTATACTTTGGCCCATAAACGATTTGCCTGTTCTGTGGAGACGCGTGGCATGTACAACAAGATCGTGTTTGTTCCGGGTATTAATATTATGTGTATCACTATACTTTTTAAAAGAACTGATATTTTTTTTAACATAAACTAAATTTTCAAATATGTATTGTGACACAACCGTTAGAATATCTATCTCTTTGAATTTCTCTCTAAGTGAATCAATAGGAGCCAGATTGTAAATGGCTCTCACAGCTCTTTTCTGCAGAATAAAAATAGTATTAAGTTCTGCAGAAGATCCCCACAGTAATATGCCATATGACATAACACTGTGAAAATAGCTGAAATAAACAATTCTAGCGGTTTCAACATCAGTTAAACGTCTAATTTTCTTGACTGCATAAGCCGCGGAACTTAGCCTACCCGACAACTTCTTAATTTGTGGGCCCCACTGTAGTTTGGCGTCAATTGTTATACCTAAAAACACAGTCGACGCCTCAAGGTCCAACGCTGCTCCATTTATTTCTACATTGGTTGCCAGCTGTCTCACATTAGGAGTTACAAATTTCATACATTTAGTTTTGGTCTCATTAAGTTTTAAATTGTTAACATTGAACCAATGGACAACCATAGAAAGTACATTGTTCACTTCGTCATAATCATGGAGTTTACGCTTAACTTTAAATAGAAGAGATGTATCATCCGCGAACAATACAATATTAAGTTTGTCCCCCACGAAGTAGGGTAAGTCATTAATATATATTAAAAACAAAAATGGGCCTAATATTGAACCTTGAGGAACGCCCAGGGAGACCACGGAACCTGGAGATCTCTTACCGTTTACATCGACCCTCTGAATTCTATTATTCAAATATGAAGTCAGAAGGTCTAGAGCTTTATTCCTTACACCATAGTGGCGTAATTTCCTGACCATCGTGTCGTGATCTACGCAGTCAAAAGCCTTGGATAAATCACAGAATATACCAAGAGCATCCCGTGATTCCTCCCAAGCCTCGTAGATATATTTTAATAATTCGACTCCCGCGTCTGTAGTTGAGCGATTCTTTCTAAAACCGAACTGTCTATTGTGAAGAAGATTATTTTTATTAAAATGATCCAGTATTTGACATAGAATAAGCTTTTCAAAAATTTTACTCAAGGCTGGCAACACCGAAATTGGCCTGAAATTTGTAGGCTCAGCGGTGCTGCCAGACTTAAACAAAGGTATAACTTTACTGTGCTTCATGAGGTCAGGAAATACTCCACTCTTGACACAGTTATTAAATATCACTGCCAATTGAGGGGCAATTGCTTCAATTATAGACGCTATTGTTTGTACAGAAAGCCCCCATAAATCAGCTGTCTTTTTCTGATTAAGCTGTTTAAAAGTATTTATGATGTCATTGGCAGTTACAAAACAGAATTGAAAAGATGTGCCACACTCTGGTACATTTTCTTTTAATAGGATTTCAGCGGAAGTGGACGAGGAATTTAGAGTTTTCGTTATATTAATAGGAATATCTGTAAAAAATCGTTCAAACTCTGTCGCTACATCTAAATCCGCCGTTACATCTGTATTATTAACATGTATACAAAAATCACTATTCCGTACTGATGACTTACCAGTCTCACTATTTATAATATTCCATGTCATCTTAATTTTGTTTTCAGAGTGTCTGATTTTACTTTTTAAATAATTAGCTTTAGCTATGGAACATACTCGTTTAAATAACTTAGAATAATGTTTTACGTACTCTTTAAATAGCGGCGAGATATTAACAGATCTTTCATTATAAAGTTCGTACAATTTTCTCCGGCTCGTATGAATACCTATCGTCGCCCAATCATTAAACGATACACGATCATTAATCGATATAGTTTTAGGTGTAAATATTTTTCCAAAGCGATTATCGATACATTGGAATAAAGAGTTATATAAAATATTTGGATCGTTATGACTGGGCAACACAGGCAAGCTGTCAGTCAGGGTGGCATTGAAATGACATAAGCGACGTTTGGTTATCGGAACAAACGTAACATTTCTTTGACATTTAATGATTTTACTAGGAAACACAACAAGTTGACCACAATGGTCAGAATCCAGTTTATTAATAATATTCTTGTGCAACGGTTTTATACTTGTAAATACGTTATCAATACAGGTTGCACTAAACGTTGTTATCCTAGTGGGCTCAAAGAATATGTTGTACAAATTATGTGATCTAAATAATGTTATAAATTTACTAGTCACAGTGTTATTTTCCAGTAAATTTATGTTGAAGTCTCCACAGACAACAATAGTTTTGTTCGTGTAAGACATTTTGTGCAGAACAGCTTCTAATATTCGTTCAAAATCATCATATGGTGCACACGGGGGCCTATATACGCTCAACACCAAAAACTGCTCAGTCTCAATGCAAGCTAATTCAATAACTCGTTCAACAGAAAGGCTCACCAGATCTGTACGTTCTTTATATTTAATATTCTTCTTAATAATAATTAGAGAGCCCCCGCGAATTATGTTCACTCTGCTGAACGAGCTGGCAACTTGATAGTTATCAAAATTAAACATGAACTGGTCACCTTTTAGCCAATGTTCAGTTACACAAAAAATATCTATATTGTGACCATTCAAGAACAATTCAATTTCTAAGTCTTTGCCCAACATTCCTTGTATATTCTGATGTACCAAGTATATGCCTGTTATTTTATTTACATTTAATTTATGGTTATTATTACATGGGCTTTTCTGTGAATTTAAATTAAAATTATCATTTAGTTTAGCCATGCCAGAGTTGGTCTCTGTTGTCTTAGAGTCTAATTTAAATGAATTAAAATGTCATTATTAATAGCCAACTTCTTGGCTGAATTAATTTGAATGTCAAATTTTTTTTGCTCAATAGAAGCAACATGTGTAGCCAAGTTCTTGGCTGATGTATATAAATAAAATGATAGCGACAGTGCTATTTGTTGTTTACAACATTTATTAAGATAGTATTTATCTTTAGTCAAATAAAAATTAACATTACTCATGTTATTTAAGTCAATTAAATTAAATTTATTATGTATGTCATAACCATTGCAATATGTCATGGTATGTAAAGTCATATTCAATTTATGTCTAATAGTATTTTCATCCTGTGGCAAACCTTTACTGTAGGGAAATGTGAACATTACAATTCTTTTGACAGAAATATTTGACAGTAACTCATAGTACTTATGCAACTGTTGTTTGCACACATTTCCTCTATTTCCTACCAATATTATCAATATAGTATCCGGACTAAAATTATGTTTTGATATTTTATCTAATAATTGAGGATAAGTTATACCAGGCATACAATAATTAACTATAGAATGACCCGAATAAATATCAGTCAACATGTGGCCCATGTCCTTACTAAATTCATCACCAAATATCACAATTTTGGTGGAATTTGATGTCTCACAGGTAACAGAAAGATTACTTAACAATGTATTATCACTTACAACATGAAGGGAAGATTGCTTTGATGACTTATTGGTTTTGGGACTACACACCGGGGATGAAGAGCATAATGACTGGTTTTGATCGCTATTCATTTTCTTATTTATGACTAGCTCATTCATGGCCAGTGTGTACTCTTTTATTACTTTTTGAGAACTTGCATATCTATCTGATAATGATATTAATTTCTGTTGTAAATGTAAAATCTCACCTTGCAAGTGCTCGGTATCTTGTTTATATTTCAGTGTGCATTTATCAAGCTTACATGCACACATATCCAATTTATCAATTAAGTTTAGTCTCTCGCGATTTAATTTTACATTTTTAATAAAGAATTTATGTTTCTTTAGAAGTTTCTTAGTTTTTCTTATATATTTATTGATTTTTATATATGTGTATATATGTGTATGTAATGCGGTGCATTTGGTGGATTCATCTTCCAAATTATACGGCTTTCCGCTAATTCGCTACTAAAAGTTTTGTAGTAATCATCGGATTTAAGAAATTCATGAAGTTCGTTTAGATAGGAACGCGAAGCAACAAAATTCGTACCGTTATCGCTGTAGAGATACTTACAAGGACCTCTACGCGATAAAAATCTTTTAAAAGCGTCTAAAAAGGTAGCTGAGGTTAAATCAGAAGCAAGCTCAAGATGAACTGCCTTGGTTACTAGGCATACAAAAATGCATAAGTATGCCTTTTGACTACGGACACCTCGTCTTCTAGTATGAGTTATATACAACGGTCCAGCGTAGTCTACGCCCGTATGCGTAAAAGCATTACAAGGTTCTACACGGCACGATGGCAAAGCGGACATCATAGGAAAAGTAGCTTTTGGTTTTAACCTAAAACATGCGTTACATTTATGTATGCGGGAACGAACAATGCGGCGGGCGGATAAAATCCAAAAACGTTGTCTCAGTATTGAAAGTAGTAGTTGCGGACCAGCGTGAAAGTTTTTCTTATGATAAAAGTCAATTATCAAATTAATTATGTGACCATTTTTCGGCAACAATATTGGATGTTTATGTAATTTTTCTAATGATGCGTTATCTAACCGACCTCCGACATATAGAATGCCGTCATTCATGTATGGCGTTAATTTGCGAAGAGCTGAGGAACAACCTTTTCCTTTATCTATAAGTTTAATATCATCAGCGAATGAAGCGTGTTGGACGGCCTTAATTATAACAAGTTCAGCAGCGTCTAAACTTGCGCGGTTATTACATTATTGCGGGGCAATTTTCTTAGAAATCTTAACACATACACTACAGTGCGAAGTAACTTATTCCACGAGGATACTCTATAACTTAATGTCAGAAGTAAATGCTCAGTTTGCGCGGCGGCGGCGTCGCAAGCGACGTGAGATAATGTTTTTTCTTCAGGTAAACATGAGCTTTGCGGTGAAAATTGCTGAATTGGCCATTCACTAATAGGAAAAGACATCCAAGATGGGCCTTGGAACCAGAGATTATTCTCTATTAAGCGTGAGGGAAGCAGCCCGCGAGATACACAATCCGCGGGGTTTTCTACTCCTGCGACGTGATAAAAATGATCACTTGGCAATAAAGATTGACATTGCGAAATTCTATTGGCGACGAAAGTATTAAATCTGTGTGGGGAAGAGTGAACCCAGCACAGAGCGACTTCAGAGTCAGAAAATGCGTAAATATTATTTATTGGGTGTCTTGTTGACAATGTATTGACCACTGAACGCACTAACTTAGCGAGCAGTGTTAAGGCGCAAAGTTCAAGTCTCGCTAAAGTCACGGTCTTTACCGGAGAAACGCGGGATTTTGAACAAACTAACGTGACTATAGGGGGAGAACCTTCATTAGCTACGTGAAGGTATATAACGCAGCCAAAACCTTTTTCGCTAGCATCAGCGAAAGCGATTAGCGAAACGACAGAAGAGTCCTTAATACCCATATGACGCGGGAATTGAAGACCCGAGATTAGCGGTAACTCTGAAATATATTGTTGCCACAACTTGACAACAGAAGGAGGCGGAGACTCGTCCCAATCAATTTTGAGGAGCCATAGTTCTTTTATTAATAATTTAGCGAATAGCGTTATGGGACCGACAAGACCCAATACATCATAAAGTTGTGCGGTAGCGGATAGCATAGAACGCTTTGTACAAATAGCGGGCGGTTGAGATACAGTAAAAGTAAAATTATCAGTAGCGGGATGCCAGCGAAGGCCTAAAATCTTATGAGTGTCATTATCGTTAAAAGAAATATATTCTTGTTGACGATGACTTGCGGGTATGTGTTCCAACAACTCGTGGGAATTACTTGTCCATTTAACTAGATCAAAACCACCGGCTTTGAAAAGTTGGATTAATTGTGTCGCTGTCGCTACAGCTTCATCTAGCGTTGAAGCTGTGGAAGCAAGGTCATCCATGTATATATCGAGCTGTCTTTCAATAAGACTAGCTGCGAGAGGATAGTTAGCTCCTTCATCTTTTGCTAACTCACGCATGACGCGAAGAGAGAGAAAAGGTGAGGAACGAAGACCAAAAGTGACACGAGTAAATTCATACGTTTGCAAGGGTTCGTCATCAGAAAAGCGAAATAAAATTCGTTGGAACTTGCGGTGCGAATCTTGTACATGTATGCAAAAATACATTTTACGAACATCAGCGAAAAAAGCAATAGAATATATTCGTACATTGAGTAAAATATTGAAAATATCAGTTTGTAAGTTTTCACCGGTATGCAAAATATCATTAAGTGATAAACCGTTATCCGACTTACAACTGCCGTCTATTACTACACGGAGCGGTGTGGATGATTTATCCTCCCGAATAACCGGGTGGTGAGGTAAGTAAAAACAAGGCACATCAAACCTTATCATTTCTTGCGGAACAAGTGTTAAGAACCCTTTATCTAAATATTCCCTAATGACGTCATTGTAACGCGCGCGAAGTTCAGGATTTCTACTAAATCTTCTTTCAAGAAGAGAAAATCTTTTTTCAGCGATTTGAAGCGAATTACCTAATTTTTCTGGTGGATCCTTAAATGGCAAAGCGACAACGTAACTGCCATCAGGATTGCGAGCGGTATTAGAGGTGAAAATATTTTCACACTCATTATCTTGCGGACTTATATACTTGGTAGAAGGCAATTCTTCCATTATCCAAAACTTTTGAAGCATGTCATTAAGCGGTTCTTGATTAATTAAATGAAAAGAATGCGATTTATGAGTAGGGGACTCAACATAAGCGTCGCCCATTATTACATAACCTAGCGTTGTTTCTAGTGCCATAGGCGCGTGCGGCGTAATTATTTTATTTGACAGTAATATTTTACAATAGGTATTTACCCCCAAAAGTAAGGAAATTTCCCCAGGTACAAAGAACTGGTCATCAGATAAACGTATCGAAGATATATAATTAATCTTATTTAAATCAATCTTAACGTCCGGTAATTTCCCGGTAATGTGAGGCACTACTAACGGTTCGACTTCATATACGAATTCATTATCGAAGCGAGATGTGAATTTAACGTGAGTAACGCCTAATATTTTTTGCGATGAACCACCAATGCCATGAACTTCGGTAAAGCGGTTTTTTCCCGATATGGGTAAAGATAAACGTTTGCAACAATCAAGCGAAATATAGTCACTTTGTGACCCTGGATCTATTAAACATCTTACATAATATTCACGTCCATAATTATTTATTACTTTTATTTTTGCGGTCGCTAATAAAGCAGCGGTTTGAGTGTGATTAATATCATTGTTAAGGTTTGTAATACTGAACGACAAGATCGTAGTAGACTCCAAGCCCTGAGTGCATACACTATCACCCAAGTTGGACTGCGGATTAATTTCGATCTTATTCGTAGAAGGATTAGAGGTTAAATTACAGTGAGCATTACGAATACCCGAGACGGCCGGCTGGGAAACCGGTTTTTGATTTAGCGCTTGCGCTTCATATTTAATTGTAAAATGTAATAAGGAATGGTGGCGTTGATTGCAATGTAAACATGTACGTTGCGAATTACAAAAACTGGACTTATGTTTATTACTTAAACAATTCGTACAAAAACCATTTTGTTTTATGTAGTTATACCTTTCCTTAGGCGTTAATTTAGAAAAGCGCGGACAATTAAACAAGTGTGTGTGTGTCTTATCTTGACACATAACGCACGGTTGATTGTTGTCAGTATTAATAAACGTTCTAGTAGGACCACTGTTTGGTCTAGGTATATTATGTTTTTTATTATTATTAGAAAGTTTGTTTGCGGTAGGTTCAAATTGTTTTTGTATATTATTAAGTATCTTACTTTGCTCTTGGACGAAACTGATAAGACTCTGATATGTAGGTATATCAGTTTGACGTTGCGACAATTCAAAGGCTTTAACAGTATCTGCATCTAATCTCTGCAATGCTAATTGCAAGCACATAAAGTCTGTTAAGTCATTTAATTTTAACTGTTTTAGCGCTTTAATTGAGGAATCAAAATTATTAATAAATGATTCTAGATTTGCGGCGGAGCTAGAAGTAAGCGGTTTAAATCTTAACATATGATTAAAATAAGAGACAGCGAGTGAACGAGTATCGTTATATTTTTGTATAAGATTATTCCAAATTATGGGATAGTTTTCTGGCGTAGCGGACAGCCCAGCGCAAATTGCTTTGGCTTTATCAGTAAGTTTACCAACTAAATAATATACGCGTTCAGTATCCGTTAAATTCGGATTATCATGAATAATACTTTTAAATTGTTGATGAAACATAGGCCAATGACGAATATCGCCATCAAACGATTGTAATTCAATAGGCGGCAACTTATTGTGGTAAGAAGAAGGCTTGGATTCAGTCTTTATCGGAATATTAGAGTCTTTCTGTAACTTAGAAAGAACCCCCTTTATATGACAGTATAACTCTTCAAATGCGATCCAGGTTTGATAATCAACGGAACTGGTGGGGTTGGCTTGTAAGTAGACATTATTATAATCATCAACAACCTTTTCGAAATCAGTACGTAACGTATCTACATTACTAGCGTTTAACAAGAATGTATCACGCTGTTGTTCATCAGCGATAGCTGATCGCGACAATTCGTAAATTTTTTGCAAACGCGAGAACATTGCTTCTCGTTTTGCTCGAAGAATGACAACCTTTGGGTCCTCCCGGCATGGCGACCGTTCTTCACCCCTAGATTTACTCATTATTCAGCGGATTAATTTAATAAAAGCAGGCGATAATAAATAAAGTATGCGTTTGTTGGTTTTAATAGCTTAAAAACCAATTGCTATTAAATTAAAGCGGTACCTAAATATTTATAAACGATTAAGTACAACTAAGCGAATGAGTTACCCTAACTACCGAGATATGCACCTATGAAATTACTTAATTAGCTTTAATAACCTATAACCAATTAAATAATTAGCGAGCGTAAAATATAATATTATTAATAACTTAGCGTATTGTGAAGTGAAAATGAGCGCGTTAAGTAGGTAGGTGGCACGTATTAACTGCGACGCGAGCCAAGCGGGGCACAGAATGCTACCTGCATACAGCGTATGATTTTAAAGAAAATAATTTTAAGTACGTAATTACGATTATCAATCTATAAGCACTGTCCTTCAATACAAATAAATGCCTGCGAATTAGATTGCAGAAATCTAGAAGCGATTGAATATACTTATGACTTATGTATATTATCAAAGCGGGCGGGAATAATTTATAATTAAATAGGCTTTTAATTGTTATTTCACAGACAGCTAGATAATTATAGCGATTAGATAATCGAATAATGAAACTATTGGATGGGACCAAAAAAGGTATCAAATCCGGTGAGATGGACCAAAAAAGATGGCGGGTTTAAAATATGGCTAGAAGCCAAGAAATTGCGGTTTTAATATTTTTAATGGTGGACTGTATGAGGTGTATTAAACTAGTAGGTAATGAACGCTACTCGACGCTGTAAAACGCAGGTAAAAGTCAAGGAAAAAGGCAGGAAACAGCTAGCGCCACTCACCTGATGATTAGCTGGTACCAGGCACAATGTGTCGACACAAAAGTTCACAAAACTTCACAATTATAGGCAATAGAAGCACTCTCGCGGCGGCGGCGGTGTGCTGTAGGTCTCGTGGTTAAACGGTAACTAAGCGGATATAGGCTACTCAAGGAAGAACGGGATTGGTTGATTTGGAAATACGTCATTTACGTCACAAGAGAGCGTTCAGAAATGCATGATTAATTTAAATACCAAACAGCGGATGATACAAATACGTATCACCCGGGCCTGAGGGAGTCATTACTTTGCGTTATGTCATGATACAAATACGTATCACCCGGGCCTGAGGGGAATATTAAAACTATAGTAATACCTTAACAATAACCTAACTAAAACAATAAATAACTTATTAGGTTACTTCATCATCATCATCATCATCATCAGCCGGAAGACGTCCACTGCTGAACATAGGCCTCCCCCTTAGAACGCCACAATGAACGACAATTGGCTATTTGCATCCACCGGTTACCTGCGACGCGCACAATGTCGTCTGTCCACCTAGTGGGAGGCCTGCCAACGCTGCGTCTTCCGGTTCGTGGTCGCCACTCGAGAACCTTTCTTCCCCAACGGTTATCGGTTCTTCGAGCGATGTGGCCTGCCCATTAGGTTACTTAGGTGTCTATCAATTCCTTCGTAGTCTCTGTTCGGGGTTGGGCCCAAGGATGTCCATTGAGTACGGCAACGACTCCGAGGAGGATGGCAGTGAGGTTGCGACCCCCGTCCCCGTGAGCATCATGCTTATTTTCCGGGGGGCATGCGCTCCCGGCGGGGGGCTCAAAGGCAAGGCCTTGTGTAGATCCCACTGGAGAGCCCAGGTCTCCCTCAATGTGCCGGTGCGACAGCCGTGTGCGGGGATTTTAGTGGGTAAGAATCCCACAACCTCGGTAGACTCCCACAGGTCACAGGGAAAAAAAGGTGTCAATCAACTAGTGTTATGGGCCGAGTAACATAGGCTATATTTGAATTTTGTTTTAATTTTATAATAGTTTAAAAAACTTTTCTTTTGTTTGTATTACTAAATTCATTGATAAAAATTGATGGTCCTTATTATAAAGACGTTTGAAGATCCCGAGTGGTACTCAAATACAATCTGCGTAATATCAGTAATCTATTCCAGGCCTAAGTAAACGACTTTTAATGGCTCTCGGGCCTCGTAGGGCCTAAAATAACAACCCCTTAGTGATTTGTCCTAAGGGATTTGCTCTTGAATTGCATATTAACTTATGGAAAGAAAAGATTTCGATATAAATGGCGGTAAGGTGTTATAGTGACACCTTACGGCCATTTTTATCTAACCGCACGGAAATTTTTACTATAATTATTAAATACTAGCTGACCCACGCAGCTACGCCCGCGCTGTGTTTACGTTAACTAAACTTTCAATAATATACATTCGAATAGAATACAAAACCTCCTTTTTTAAAGTCGGTTAAAAACTTGGACCCACTTTGTACTTGCCCTCCGAAGCACGGAGACGTTTAGTTCAAATGGCGTTAAACGGTCACCCATCTATTTAATGACCTTACCTAACGTTGCTTAACCTGATCGATTTCCAAACATTGTTAACAACTGTCTATGAGTGTTCCCTTACAAATATTTATTATAATTACAATGAAAAATTGTTAAAATCGTAGCAAGCGTATAACCAAGTACACATTTTGACTTTAGTCCCCTCTCCCAAGGGAACCGTGCCGAATGTCGGGATAAAAAGTATCCTATGTCCTACCTCGGAGTATTAACTCAAATCATGCCAAGTTTCGTTTCAATCCATCCAGTAGTTTCGGCGTGATGCTCAGCCGAGATACAGACAGACAGACAGACAAAAATAAAAATAAAATACATTTTTGGTTTTAGTATCAGTTATAGAATGCCCTCCAAACATAATTTTCAAAATATCTTCAATGTACAGAATTGGACCTGTTACAGTTTTATTATAAGTATAGATATAGACTACTTCTATTTACTAACTTCAACATCATCATTATTTGCAGGCGGTAGACGCCCACTGCTGAACAAAGGCCTCCCCCTTAGAAGGGAGGGGTTGCCATAATCTTCACGCTTGGCAGGCGGCTTGGGGATTTCAGTATAGGTGGAAGATAAATCCAAAAGAAAGACGCTGCTTCCCGTCTTCCTGTTCTCGATTAGTCACCTTTTACGACACCCAACGAAAGGAGATGGGGGGGTGCAATTCTAACCTGGCACCCCACTAACTTACTTTTGCTTTATTATTATTACTAGGTGGTAGGTTCCTTTTGCAGGGAACCCTCCAGGTAGGTACCACCACAGTGTCAGATATTCTGGGTGTTTTCTCGTGGACCCACTATTTTGTCCCACCAGTGGGTCCACGAGGGAGAACTATTTCTCGTGGACCCACTGCACTCTACGGTTATTAAATGTTCCTCCTGTATAATAAAGATGTATAGCACCTTTTTGCATTGTCAAAATTTATCTATCGCATAGTGAAGTGACAAGTGGCAGACAAAAAATATGTGCTTCTGCTGGTAGGTGTAAATCGTTTCATAGTTTTTTAGGCTTCCACACCCATTTTTTCACTACAACTACATTCTTAAAGGGCAGTACTAAGTTATAAACTTCCCATTAAAAACTTAACCATCATTCATGATGAGACCACTTTATGTCCTATGCTACCCTGGTACTTCTGGTATAAATATTGAAACAAAGTAGTCACAGTTTGGTAAAAAACTAGATGTCTCACGAAAGGGGAAGGCCTCTTTGTGTCCTCTGTTGCCTTAGTACTTCTGGTAATAATGTTTAAGCAATTGCGCAATTTTGCGGTTTCACGCGCTATTTCGTGGATGCCCTTTGAATTGAAATTCCGTCTGGAGCTTCCACTTTTAGCTGGTGTAACTACTTGGAATATTTACACAAAATTTACTTCCAAACTGTTCGATCGTAGAAGCCTTTTCGAAGAACATTTTTTCCATCTGTCTGATGATCGAACTACTAATCGGACTAATTGGAACGGGTAATCCAATAGAAAGACCTTGCTTCTTGTTTTCCCTTAGTCTGTTGTCTAGTCTTACCCGGACATCCCACGGGTATAATAATCCATACCATTAAACAACTCATACCAGAGCTTATTACTGGATGGCAAAATGCGCGAGGCCTCCTTGTATCTTATGCCGCCCTGGTACTTCTGGTATAATATTATGTGGTATTTAAAATGTCCGTTAATATAGATTTCATTTAATAAATTATAGTTGATATTTATTTATTCATATGATAATTTCATACTATTATTGAAATCAAACATACTATTATCCCAACCCTTGCTATAACTATATATAGGATGTTAATAAACAACAGTGGGTCCACGAGAAATAGTTCTCCCTCGTGGACCCACTGGTGGGACAAAATAGTGGGTCCACGAGAAAACACCGGATATTCTGCCGCCAAGCAGTTCTGTGCAAACATTACTGTGTTCCGGCTTGAAGAGCACTGTAGCTGGTGAAATTATCGGACACAAAGACTTAATATCTAATGTTAATATCTAATGTTAAGGGTCGGCAACGCGCTAGTGATTCTTCAGGTGTTACTAGCGTCTATAGACTGCGGTGCCTGCTTACCATCAGGCGGGCCGCACGCTTGCTCTTATAGTGTAGCTGCAACAGATAAGGTACTTCCCCTTACTGCCCCGCGGAAAGGTTCCACCCTATAGGCTCAATTCACACCAGAACGGCAGTGGCCGGCAGCGCACTTTCAGTGTGAAAGAATTTTAAACTTTATCTACAATACGTAAAAGACCAGTATCGCTTGAAAAACGCGACGCCGCTCGAGGCCGCTCGCGGCCGCCCGCGCGCTGCGTTTTTCAAGCGATACTGGTCTTTTACGTATTGTAGATAAAGTTTAAAATTCCGGTGTAAATTGAGCCATATAAGTAATTGTAATGTCCTGGGACAATCCACACCCGGCCATCTAATATAATAGGCAGAGCCTGGTAACCAGACTAAATACTCATACCAACCTTCACAGAAAAAAAGCTTTTTTTTTTATTCCCTGTGTGACTTTTAATCCAGGCATTTCATTGTTTAAATCAATCTAGCTACCCGGCCATACACAAAGCGAACGGAGCGAGGGTTAATGAATTCCCAGACCGGAATCGAAGCCAGAACTGATTGCGTTTATTATCCGGGCTTTACTCATTTTAACATACTTAATTGTTTCTGTATACTACTACAAAGTTATAGGTTCTTTTTAGGGTTCCATACCTAAATGTTACAAAAAAGGAACCCTTGTGGTGAGACTTCGTCTGTCTGTCTGTTTGTCTGTTACACATATATATTTCAGAAAGCACTGAAGCTATCGCTTTGAAACATCTTACTTACCCAACTTCATCGCAAATGAAAATGAATTAAAGTAAAAAACTTTTTAAAAAACAAGCTTTTATTTCAATGCGCTAAAAATAATAAAACAAACTTTTCCTTTAAAACTTTTAATATCTATTTATAACGACATTACACAATTTATATGATATAAAAGCTTGTCGCGAGATTATAGTACCTACTCGTACTTACATAGTTTGAAAATTTTAAAACTTCAATAAAATCAAATTATTAATTTTCTTGTTTAAATTCTTATAGGTAAATCTCGCGACAAGCTTTTATATCATATAAATTGTGTAATGACGTTATAAATCATATTTCATACTATGAACTAACATGGGTGTTTTATTATTATGATAATGTCCTCTATGGTCTACCTTATTAGGTATGCAAAATTTGGTTTATATAAATCTACAATTTACTATACTAATAAATAATTAACTTAGGATTGGAAACTATTGAATAATTGACATAATAGTATTTACGATTGTTTTGATGTGCCCCATGTCGCCACCATGTCGATTCGACTACAGGACGAGAGCACGAAACCAATCCCATTGCAGCGAGGTGTGAGACAGGGAGACGATATTTCTCCGAAACTGTTCACAAACGAATTGGAGGACGTTTTCAAGCTCTTGGACTGGTACGGATTCGGCATCAACATCATCACACACCTTTGTTTTGCCGATGATATAGTCATTATGGCAGAGTCGCTGGAGGACCTCGTCCTCATTACGATGCTCAACGACCTCAGTAGCATTTCCCAACTGGTGGGTCTTAAAATGAACATGGACAAGACCAAGATCATGTCTAATGTCCATGTTACACCCGTACCGGTAGTTGTTGGGAACGATACACTCGAAGTTGTTGACCACTACGTATACCTAGGACAAACTATCCAGTTAGGTCGGTCCAACTTCGACAAAGAGGTCGCCCGAAGAATCCAACTTGGATGGGCAGCGTTCGGGACACTACGCGATATCTTCTCGTCCGAAATACCGCAGTGCCTGGCCTGAAAACAAAGGTTTTTAACCAGTGTGTATTGCCAGTGATGACATATGGTACTGAGACGTGGTCTCTTTTAGAAAAGTTCAGAGTCACACATCGAGCCATGGAGAGAGCTATGCTAGGCGTTTCTTTGCGCGACAGAATCCGAATTGTTGAGATTCGCCGAAGAACTAAGGTTACCTACATAGCTCTCAGAGTCTGCAAGTTAAAGTGGCAATGGGCAGGCCACATCGCTCGAAGAATCGATAACCGTTGGGGAAGAAAGGTTCTCGAGTGGCGACCACGAACCGGAAGACGCAGCGTAGGCAGGCCTCCCACTAGGTGGACAGACGACATTGTACGCGTCGCAGGTAACCAGTGGATGCAAATAGCCAATTGTCGTTCATTGTGGCGTTCTAAGGAGGAGGCCTATGTTCAGCAGTGGACGTCTTCCGGCTGATGATGATGATGATGATGATGTTACTCACCTTCCAGCTCCATTATCAGGTCCTCATTATAAGGCAAAGTGAATAGAACTCTTTAAGAAGAATCAAGTTAGCTTAAACTCGATGCGTTTACTAATAACGACTCCAGGGTTCTGTCAACTACCTTCCAATTCCATCATCAGGTCCTCATTATTAGGCAAAGTGAATAGAACTCTTTAAGATGAATCAAATGAGCCTAAACTCGATGTGTTTACTGATAGCGATTCCAGGGTTCCGTCACCTACCTTCCAATTCCATGATCAGGTCCTCATTATTAGGAAAGTGAATAGAACTCTTTAAGACAGAGCAAATGCGCCTACACTCGATGTGTTTACTAGTAACCATTCCAGGGTACCGTCACCTAACTTCCAATTCCATAATCACGTCCTCATTATTAAGAAAAATGAATAGAACTCTTTTAAACGAATCAAATGAGCCTAAACTCTATGTATTTACCAGTAACCATTCCAGGGTTCCATCACCTACCTTCAAATTCCATGATCAGGTCCTAATTATTACAAAAAGTGAATAGAACTCTTTATGACGAATCAAATGAGCCTAAACTCGATTTGATTACTAGTAACCATTCCAGGGTCCCGTCACCTACCTTCCAATTCCATCATCAGGTGCTCAGTATTAGGAAATGTGAATAGAACTCTTTAAGACGAATCAAATGAGCCTAAACTCGATGTTTTTACTAGTAACCATTCCAGGGTTCCGTCACCTACCTTCCAATTCCATCATCAGGTCCTCATTATTAGGCAAAGTGAATAGAACTCTTTATGACGAATCAAATGAGCCTAAACTCGATTTGATTACTAGTAACCATTCCATCACCTACCTTCCAATTCCATCATCAGGTGCTCATTATTAGGAAATGTGAATAGAACTCTTTAAGACGAATAAAATGAGCCTAAACTCGATGTGTTTACCTACTAGTAACCATTCCAGGGTTCCGTCACCTACCTTACAATTCCATCATCAGGTCCTCATTATTAGGTAAAGTGAATACAACTCTCTAAGACGAATCAAATGAGCCTAAACTCGATTAGTTTACTAGTAGCCATCCAAGGGTTCCCTAATCCGCCTTCGAGCTCCATCATCAGAGCAGCTCGATGATACTACATTATTGTATTGTCACCGGTTCTTGACACATTTGCAAAATTTCAAACGATTTGAACTTGTAGAAGTGGGTGAAAATTGAGTTGCAAGATTCCACCCGAACAAATTACATACATACATAGATACATACATACATACATACATACATTGCAAGTTAAATAAAAGCTTTTAATAAAAACATATTTTTCTTATCGTTTTTTTCCCCCTCGTAGCCCTTTTTAGAGGTTTAAAGATAAGTTTAAATTAAATTTATTTCTAGAAATATGATTTTTTCTATGTTATAGTAAGTACAGTGCTACGTAACTGTATGTAGACGGACATCTTGATTACTATACTAAAAACGTCCTTGTCTTTTAACTATTTGATTTAGTTGTTGACTATAGCGTGACACAATCAAGGCTAATATCATAAATATGTAATAAAAATATTATTTTCGTAAAAACAAGTTTAAAAAACAAAAACAAATAAAAAATAAAAACTACAAAAAGCAATTTCCCGTACCGGGAATCGAACCCGAGCCTCCTGGGTGAAAGCCAGGTATCCTAGCCACTAGACCATACGGGAGATACTTAGGCTTTCAAAATTAAGCATTCATATCCACACAATGATTCAATCTAATAAAAACAAATGACGTCACTGCAAAGATAATAAAATCTGAAGGTCAAACAGCTGCTATTGATAGATTTATAATCTACAAACAGATTCAAAACAATACTAACACACACCTGCTGGTATAAAAAGGTCACTTTCGGTGAATCATAAATATGAGTAAGTTACGGTTTATTCGTATGGCAGCATTAACTATGAATCTGCTAATAAATGATTTGAGTATGATTCACCTAAATTGTATTGCCATTTTACGGAAATTGCAGGAATTGTGAGGAATCTGTTGGGAATGCAGAATGTATATTCCTTTTAGATGAAATGCTTAAGTGGCATTTTTAGGCCCGCTGATTTTCAAAAAATGAGATATGCAGAATTCTCATAGATATACAAAAACCCGGTCAAGTGCGAGTCGGACTCGTGCACCATGGGTTCTTTACCATCTCTGGACGTATTAAAGTTATTTTACTATTCGTCTAAAAGATAGCAAAAAAAAAAACAAACCGCAAAACTTTAGTTTCAAATCAATAGCGTCAGTGGTTACTATAGTAATACATAGGTGTGACAGACAGACAGACAGACAGACAGACAGACGAAGTCTCACCATAAGGGTTCCTTTTTTATCTTCTAGGTATGGAATCCTAATTACGGCATGCAAAGTATATCTCTTACCGCTAGGCTTCGATTCTATGTGTTTGAACTTTTATATAAATTAAACGATATTTAATTATTATTATTATTATTAATTAACAGGCAAGCAGTTGAAACAACTGATAGTAGCCCGTATCCTGTTCTTCTCTATTAAGTTGTACTGTTGCGGTTGTTGATATATGAGTCAAGCCGGTTTTTAAATTGGTTGGTGTTAACTGATGTGACAACTTCTTCTGGGAGGCTGTTCCAGGCTTTAACCACTCTGTTACTTAGGAAATTTTTATGAGGGTTATTTTTCGAAAACCTGGTAGACAGTTTGAGGCAATGACCCCTTAGATGAACATTTTTGCTAAGTCTGAATAACTTGTCGAAATCTGGTACATCATAGTGTCCATTTAAGATCTTGTATGTCTCGATTAAATCGCCACGCTCCCTGCGGTCTTTCAAGGTAGTGAGATTTAGCATTTGTAAGCGTTCTTCATAAGATTTCTGTTTTAATTGGCTCGGGAGTTTCGTGAAACTGCGCTGAACCTTTTCTAAGAGTTCAATATCTTTAATAAAGTAAGGGCTCCAAACTTGAAATGCATACTCTAAGATCGGCCTAATGAATGTTTTGTAGATCTTTAGCATCATATCTGGTGTCAAAATTCCAAAAGCTTTCCTGATGAGATATATCAGACTTTTGGCTTTCTTTGTGATTGTAGATATATGAGTCTCCCACTTCAGATCTTCTGTAATCTTTACTCCTAAGTCTGTTTGTACTTTAATCTCCGACAGTTGAACTTCATCCAATGTATATGTTAACCTGGGATTACGTTTGCCCACATGTAGTACATTACATTTAGTAGCATTCAGATTAATGAGCCACTCTTTTGACCATTTACATATTTTGTTTAAGTCCTGCTGAAGTTGGTCGTGGTTAATCAGTGGATTAGCGAATATTTTCGTGTCATCAGCAAACAAGCTAACATTACATTTTAAGCCATGGGGTAAGTCATAGGTATAAATGATGTAAAGCAATGGTCCCAATACTGAACCCTGCGGTACTCCGCTGAGTATCTCTCTTTGGTCTGAAAACGCTTCACCCACTCTCACTTTAAAAGTTCTTTGCCGTAGGAATGATTCAATCCATGTTAATAATTTTCCACGTATTCCTGTAAACTCCAGTTTTTGCAAAAGTCTTCCTATTGGTACCTTATCAAATGCTTTTTCATAGTCAAGATATACAATATCAATTGGGTCATTCTCGTTAAAGTAGTTTGTCCATAAAGACATGCATGATAACAAATTAGAGATAGTAGAGCGGCCCGGGCAAAAACCATGTTGTTGTTCTGCTATTACCTGATGATTTTTGTAAAAATTTCTTATATGATTGACTATAATCCTTTCCATGGTCTTGCATACCACACTTGTCAAACTAATGGGCCTATAGTTAGAGGGCTCTAATTTACTTCCTTTTTTAAATATGGGGGTAACAATTGCTGTTTTCCACAAATCTGGTATGACTCCGGTTTCATACGAAGTCTGCATAAGTGTTGCTAGGCATTTGATAACGTCACATTTTTTTAATACAGTTACTGGGATGTTGTCTGGTCCTGGTGAGGAATCTGTCTTCATTCTTTTAATGACTTGCTTAATTTTCTGTTCAGTAAAAATTATGTCCTCGATTGAGTCATCAACTTTTGATACTGGGTCTAGATATGGCAAATGATCAGGTGGTTCTATTTGGAAAACACTTGCAAACTGATCTGCAAATGCTTCAGCAATTTCGTGATTCTGAGTTACAGTTTTGCCTTGCTTATTGTGTAAAACTGTAGGTATGCTAACTTTCGATGTTACTTGTTGTCTTAGATAAGAGTAAAATTTTTTTGGACCTGCTTGTAGTATATCCTGTTCATATTTCATCCGAGCTCTCCTGGTTTGGTTTGTCAATTTATTGTTTATTTTCCTATATACTGTATAAGTTTCGTCTTGTCCAGTCAATATGTATCTATGCCACAGTGCTAGTTTTTGCTTTATTAAATCTTTAGTCTCTTTTGTTATCCATGGTTTACTTAGGGTGTGTTGCTTTATGCTAGTCCGTGGTACATACAAATCAATTGCCTGTCTAAGTGAATCTAAGAGAACTGCATATTGGCTATTAGCGCAGTTTAAATCCATCCTAGTTTCGTATAAAGTTGTCCGCAAGTTCTCATTAATTTTATCATAATCAGCTTTATTGTAATTAAATCTAAATGTGGTTTTGTTATTTTGATCCTGACCTTGAAGTTGCACAGTAGCCAGAATGCAATTGTGGTCACTCTTACCGATAGGGGCTTGATAGTTCACATTAGCAATCAATGACTCATCATTTGTTAGAATCAGGTCTAAGAGTGATGGTTGGTTACCTTGTCTAAATCTGGTAAATTGATCCACTAATTGCTCCAGGTTACTGTTTTGAAACCACTGTATAAAGTTTCCTTCCTTAGGTGTAACATATCCATTATTTACAAGTGGCCACTTTATCCCACCATAATTAAAGTCACCCATTATTGCCACAGTATTGGTCTCAGAGACTTGAGTGAGCATGTTAAGTAAGATATTATCTTGGTCCAATGTAGACTCGTGCCCTCTATATAATGCACATAGTAAGAACTTGGCACATCCAGTTTTAATGTCAAGCCAGAGAAGTTCAGAAGCTTCTTGTTTTATATTATATTTTGGGTCAAACTTTATTGTCATAAAATTATTTCTGTTTGAGGCATAAATTGCCACTCCACCACTTCGCTTACCAATGCGATCGTCTCGATATAAGTCATATCCAGGTATATTAATAATTGAATCGGTTATATTTGGTTTCAACCATGTTTCAGTGAGTATAATCAGTGTTGGTTTTAGGGATTCCACTCTGGCAATCAATAGGTCTAATTTAGAAGTCACTGACTGAATGTTCGTGTAAAGTATGGTAATAGTAATCAAGGGGGCTGGATTATCAATAATTATATTATGTGTGTCTTCGGTATTGCGCGTGTCAGTTATAATAGGTATCTGCTTAGCGTCATCGTTGTTAATGTTTAGTTTTTTTGATGTGTATTTTTAACAATAGTAGGATTTCCATGAACATATTTTATAGTGATGCCGGTCTCCCCACCACTAATGCGCTTGTTAAGTTCCTCTCGCAAGTATGTTATGTACTCCCTTTGCATAGGTGTTTGATCAGATGTAATGCATGCGGGTTTACTCAGTTTGTTTCTGTTGCGTAAAATTTCGAGCGCATCACTTTTACTGTGCAAGACAATCTTCAAAGGACGCGGGCCAGTGCCCTTATCTTTTTTGGGGGCACCAAGGCGGAATAACTTTATTCCTTCAAATTTCACTATGTTGGTAATAGTTTTTATTAAGGCAACACTCTCCTTTTTATCATGTTCAATCCGCTGTTCAGGCGCATCGCTGGTTGATTCAGGTATATCATAGAGTATAATATTGCCAGCCCTTCGGGTCCTCTCCGCTATCTCCTGAACTGCGGACTCGGTAGCGAGCATATTCTGACGCATGCGTAATTGTTGGACTTCTTGAGTGAGCTCATTTAATTTTTTCATAATCATTGGTAGCTGAGACATGACAGACCTACAATCATCGCAAAGGAAAGTCATTACCCGAGCGACAGTTTTTAGCTCAATCACTCTAACTTCAGTAGGCGACAATCCATGGCATTCCCCACATAATAATATTTTGCATGAGTCACAATGGACAGATGTTTTTTTCTCATTGGGTGTTTTATTACATTTACCACACTTCTCCTGGTCTTTACTCGAATTGGTATTTAATTAAATGGTGAAACAGTTATATTCTTACTCTACGTTGCCTCTATCACGTGAAAATCAATTTAACAATAAAAAATATCGAATAGCAATTGCATAGAAAATGCTATTCGTATAACCACTAAACCAGGGAAGCAAGGTATCATACAAATCAAATTGAAATCTGTGGAAGAAGCAAACAATTGGGTATCTGCCTCCCGAAAAAATAATATTACGAGTGGTAAAGTCACATCAGACACAGTCAACAAAAATGAAAATAACAAAATATATATCAGGAAAGCTTTAACTCATTACTATAAGAATCTGCTGTGGAAGGTGAAGCAGGAACTGAAGGAGTCATTTAAATATATATGGTGTAAAGATGGCAAAATTTTGGTGCGTAAAGATGACAAATCAAAAGTGTATATCATACGTAGTGAGTGTGATATTAGTAAAGTAGGCTCTTTTTCGTAAACCATTTATAAAGATTTATTCTCTGTTTATTTTTGTTAATAGTATTGCTTATTATGGATATTCACTTACAAGATAATGTACATGAAATTTTAAATTGTCCTACATTCTCTAACTACTGCACAAATATACCTAAGCACAAATCTAACCTTCATATTCTGCACTTAAACATTCGTTCACTTACAAAAAACTTTTGTAAATTGGAACTGTTAATTAATAGTGCCCCTAATGTCATCGATGTGATAATATTAACAGAAGTTAGTATATCTGACTATGTGAGTTCATTATTTCACCTCAGTGGGTATAATATGCACACAAATTTACGAAAGGAGCGTAAAGGCGGGGGTATTGTTATCTATACTTTAAAGAAATACACCTTTTCGACATATAACACAATAACAAACACATTCGAGTCACTAATAGGAAAGCTTACAATAAATAAAAAATATTCGTTACATTTGTGTGCACTTTATAGACCACCCGTCACTAGTAAATTGATTTTTATTGATGAACTTGAAAGGCTTATTAGTAAATATCCAAATGTTGACTTGTGTTTAATAGGAGATATGAATATTAATCTGAAAATAAATAATTTCATCCAACAAAAATACATTGATATGTTAACGGAACACGGACTTGTATGTGGATTACGCGATTATACGAGAATAGAACAAAGAAAGGACTTAATTACTAAAAGCTGTATTGACCACATGTTTTTTAGATTCCGAATACACGATGTTTATTGTGCAGCGCTCGGCACAGTTCTGGCGGACCATCGTACCACGGTAGCATCGATAGTTCAGCTAAATGATATACAGAGTGATTCCAAATATGTTACCAAATGTAATCAAAAATTACTTAAACAGGAGATTGAGAAAATAAACTGGAATTTAGTGGACGATCTGCAATGTCCAAACGAAATATACAACTATATAAAAAACAGCTTTCAGTTATGTTATAATAAATCAAAAATTAAGGTTAAAATAGAAGAACATAATAAAAATAGTACACCGTGGATAAATCGTAAAGTTATTAATACATGCAATAAAAAAGATGAACTATTTATAAAATGGAAAAAAGATTTTACAAATAAGATACTCAAATTGGAATATAATAAATTGCGCAATCAGTGTAACAAATTAGTAGAAAAAAGCAGAAATTCATATTATAAGAAAGAAATAAATAAAAACCAAGGAAATATGAAACAACTCTGGAAAATATTAAATAACATGACTGGGCGCGTATTATCGTCTGTAGATGAAGTAATACTCAAAGCGTTTAATAAAAATAAATTAAATAACAAAATTATTGCCAATAACTTTGCGAAGGAGTTTCACAACTCTGTCCATAAGATAATACCATTGTGTAATTCAAATCTGTTGGATCCTAAATCATATTTAAAACAAAGTAATTTATCAATGTTTTTTAAAAAATCTACACCAAAAGTAATTACAAAAATTATTAATTCTTTAAATCATAACAAATCTCCTGGCGTGGACCAAATACGTCCTATAGATATAAAGTTAATCTCACAGAATATTTCTATTGCTATAGCCAAATTAATAAACAGAAGTATACAAACTGGAAAATATCCAGATGAACTTAAAAAAGGCATTGTTAGACCAATACATAAGAAAGGACCTAAGGACGATTGTAACAATTATAGACCAATTACAATTTTGCCCATTATAGACAAAATAGTGGAAAAATATGTAAGTAATGAAATAAATAACTTCCTACAAAAAAAATAATATATTATCAGAAAACCAATACGGATTTCAACCTAACAAAAGTACCACGCAATTGCTCTCAAATTTCACGGACTATGTTAATAACTGCCTTAACGATAAAAAGCAAGTTCTTGTAGTATTTATTGATTATAGCAAAGCCTTCGATACCTTAAAACATGACATATTACTCAAAAAGCTAGACAATTGTGGTATTAGAGGTCCGCTTTTGACGTGGTGTGAAGATTATCTAAAAGATAGATCTTATCAAGTTAAGGTTGGCAATGAATTTAGCGATAATTTTTCAGGTACGCACGGAACGGCTCAAGGTTCTGTTCTTGGCCCTCTACACTACCTAACTTACGTTAATGATATGAATAATATATTTAAATACTGCAAAGTATATCAATATGCAGATGACACATGTTTAATTTCTGCTGACAAAGACGTAAAAGTAGCTCTCAATAAATTACAACAGGATTTTACAACATTAATTCAATGGTCTCACGATGCAGGGCTTGTATTAAACGCACAAAAAACAAAACTAATACGAATAAGATCTGCCAATCACTCTAGTATAAGTACCACTGATAATATAGAACTAATTGCACACACACATCAGTGCCTACACAATAAAAATCCGCAATGTAATTGTGAATGTATAGAATTAGTTACTGAGCAAACTTATTTAGGACTTACCATAGATCACCGTTTTAATTGGGGCTGTCATATAGATAAAATATGTAATAAATTGCGTGCCATACTTGCCAAATTTAAAATTTTAAAATATAAAGTTCCATTTCATACATTAAAGATATTATATACATCACTTGCAGAAAGTATAATGGCGTACGGTATTAGTAGTTATGGACGAACGTTTAAAACATACATAGATAGAATATATAATTTGCAATTAAGACTCCTAAAAACTATTGTATCTAGCAAAGTAAAGAAAAAATATAAAAATAACTATGATGAACTATTTAAAGAATGTAACATTTTACCAATACAAAGACGAATTGATTACTCACTTATTACAGAAAATTATTTTAAACATACTAACTATATAAAGCATCCTATAACTACACGTCAAATTAGTAATAAACAGCTAGTAACCATTAGTGCCAAGAATAAATATGGAGAACGAACCACAGATTATATAGTACCTAGATTAATCAATAAAATTCCCATAACTCTAAAAACCAAACTTAATAATAAAAATATAAAAATTGAATTAAAAAAATATTTAATTGATTGTCTATTTACAAATAATAATTAATGTCACATTATGAAACCACCTGTATATCGTTAGGCTGGTTACTGTCACACACACTTCTACCCGCTCGTATAATACTCATCGAGCCAACTTGTGTCGCCCGGTAACAGGTTTTTGTACCATCTACCGACCTAGCATAATATTGATTGTAACGATGCATATTTTAGATAATGTACTTATATTTTCCTTTTATAACAACCATTGTACGTTTTTATTCCTTTTATTTTTAGTTAAGTACGAAGATTGTTTCACTCACGTCAACGACAAACCCTAACGGGTTTATATGGCGTGATTGGTTTTTGTTTGTAAATATTTTGCATGATTAAATAAATTAAAAAAAAAAAAAAAAAAAAAAAACGGTAGTAACCCTTTAAAGTTGATGCAATACTACCTTCAGGGACGCAGTCAACGTGTAAAAATTGGCAATTAGGGGTCGTCCATTAATCACGTGAGGCTCGAAAGGGGGGGGGGGGGGAGGGGTTCCGAAAAAATCACGAAATATCACCAGGATGGGAGGGGGGAGGGGTATAATGAGACATCACGTGTATTTATTTTTCGTTGAATGCATGATTTCTAAACCAAACAGCGGCACGTGGCCTTGACTCACCGTTGCCGGCAACGACTTCCCCTTCAACATTTAATCAGTTAAGTAGGTACCTGTATTTAAAGATAATATTCCGAAAATTTCAATATAAACTATATTGAAATTTTGTACAAAAAAATACACGTGATTTTGGATAGGGGGGGGGGGGGTAGTTTAAAAACCTCACCACATATCACCAGGAGGGGGGGAGGGGTTAAAAAGTAGCTAAAAAACATCACGTGATTAATGCACGACCCCTGAATACATAAATGTAATGTACTGTATAGGAAGAGCGAGGATTCCTAGCACAGGTATTTTTATACTTAAAAGGAGTTCTCCAACCCTTATTATAATGTGAAACATTTATAACCGATGAATAAAATATTTTTATTTTTTTTATTTATTTTTAACTAGATAGTAGTTAGTAGCCCTTCGGAGTCGCTGGACGTTCGTTGTGTGGGCCCTAGGACGTCCATTGAGATCGGCGGCGACTCCGAGGAGGACGGCGGCGGGGTTGCGACCCCCGTCCCCGTGAGCACCGTGTCTGGTTCCCGGGGGCCTACAATGCGGCGGGCTCAAAAGCAAGGCATTGATCTGCACCAGGGGCCCCTGGTGCAGATCCCACCGGAGAGCCCGGGGGTCCCATGTGCCGATGCGACAGCCGCGGGCGTTTTAGTGGGCAAGAATCCCACATACCCCGGTCGAGCCCCACAGCTCCCGCTCTCCTTTTGAAGGCGTCCCCAGCGAAAAAAAAAGGAAAGTTGGTCGGTCCCTTGTGTAAGGAACAGTCCAGGTGAGTACGACCGCAGTGTCAGTTATTCTGCCGCCAAGCTGCAGTGTGTAAACATTGCTGTGTTCCGGTGTAAAGGGCACTTTAGCTGGTAAAATTACCGGATACAAGAGACTTGCTGCCGCTTAAAAACGTCGGTTATCTTTAATTGTAATTAAGCCATTTTGTTTTATCTCATCATCATCATCATCAGCCGGAAGACGTCCACTGCTGAACATTGTGTGCTAAGGGGGAGGCCCCTTAGCACACAATGAACGACAATTGGCTATTTGCATCCATCGGTTACCTGCGACGCGCACAATGTCATCTGTCCACCTAGTGGGAGGCCTGCCTACGCTGCGTCTTCCGGTTCGTGGTCGCCACTCGAGAACCTTTCTTACCCAACGGTTATCGGTTTATCTAATTCTATCTTATTTTACTTATTTCGACTCCCAGGGCCGTTTACTCGTATGAAAAGAAAATTTAATTCAGTCGAATTGAAAAACTCGTCCTTTTTCGAAGTCTGTTAAAAATAAGCATAAACGGGTTGTTTACCTTTTAGGTATGGAACCCGTTGTACAGCAACAAATAAAATAAAATCCGGGTCTTATGGGTTTCTTTTTTGCTTTTTAGTAAGGTACGGGACCCTAAAAATACAATGCTTATTAAATAGACATACATATTGTATGAATATAGTAGGTATATAAATATTTACAGCGGTAGCCGACCAATTAATTTTCATTAGAAAAACTTTTGTACGGTTAAGCGAAAAGTTTAATTTAAACCGACATAGACAGATTATGAACCAGAGATATTAAAAAAAAGAAACACTTTTTTATGAAACGACGAATTTGACTTGATTATCTGCTGCTATGATTAAAAACGAACAAAGATGATCTTTGAAAAATAAAAGAAAATACATTATCATAAAATTATGTAGGTACTATTTAAAAATCATTATAATTTAAAAAGTGTATATGGAATCACTTATATTCTAATTCTAAATTGTAAATTGTAATTGGTATCTTAGGCTACACCTTCTCATCTACTATAGGCTTTTGTTAGTTAACTATCTCATCTCTTATCTCGTCTGCTATTCAACTTTTATATTGTACAATCCATGGGCACCTGTAATTAAGGTCTTGCTTGGCTACCTATAGTCTATTTATAATAAGCATCATATTTTGTAAAGCTTGTATCTTGTTGGTGTCTTAATAAATAAAAAAAAAATTAAAAAAAATTAAAAAAAAAAAATTATATTTTATTCATTATCATTTTATTATTTATGATTAACTTAACTTGTTTTTTTTTAGCTTTTTTTGTTTTGCTACACCTGGCTACACCAAAATTAACTATTTATAGATGGCTCAATTTAGTGAGATTAATTTAACAGATTGTAAATAAATGTACAGTTTATTTACAAATATACTTAAACTAAATCGTCGGTAAAAAACAACTTCTAAGTTGTCGCCGCACTGGGAAGGAAGGGTAGGTACCTAAAAGACTGGCGGAATTACCTCTTTGTATGGCCAAGCTTATACGATGGCAGAAAAAGCTACCAGCCCGACGGTCTCCTGAGACTTCGATAAATTTGGATTAAATTCTTTCTTTCTTTCAATAAACCGTACGTCTCATGAGACCAAGGCCCCAAGGTCTCCACCGCAAATATATAGCTGAAACCTAGGGCTGCATAATTGCGCCGCTTTGCATAACTAGCGGCCGCCGCAGCCCCTCCAGCCGCCCTACAAGTTGCTGGGGTGTGGGATGTAGCGTATTTACACATGTCGCATCCCACACCAACGGCTTTCCATGTCACCATGGTATTATAGTGATACAATCAGGCCTCTTGCCATCATTTCGTGTAATACCGACTGGTTCCAGTACGGCAGGAACACCGGCAGTGACAAGCCCCCTGCGAATAATATGGCGTGACATACGGCCAGCGCTACGCGAGCAAGACAGCCCGTGGTGACTATATTTATCTACGTGCTCCCCACAGCGACAACGATGAGGAAGGTTGGTCCTGGCACCCACCCGCAAACAAACTGCAAGACTAAGGGTGGTATTGGTCAATAAGAATAGCTTGCAACCAGTGACCGGACTCCTTCGCAAAGACTTCCTCTAAGATTGTACTAAAATAAATATTTATTTCGGTTGTTTAGAAGTATGGAGACGTACAGTTCAAATGCCACTAAACGTTCACCCATCTGTGGACTGACCTGAACTAATCAGTTCGTTTACCAATCAATGTGTGTTTTTATTAATTATACCTATATTCTTTATATATTATCAAAAAACTCAATTCACCTTTACCCCATGTCTAGCCAAAACAAAATCAAACCCGCGACTTCAAAATTCTCATCCGCGCTAATAACAATAACGTACTCTATCTAAGGGCTCACGTAAATGAAGTTACAGAAACTATTCATAATTATAAGTTCAAATTTATATCATCCAATAATCTAAACTCAATTTTAACTGCCTCTATCTTAGCGAAGTATCAAATGCCAGTTATCGCTTACTGATGAATTATTGCTGTTAGTTTCGGATTCTCGGTTTCATACCCTGAAGGGTCAAGGGCTTAAATTCTAAGCTCACGGTATTAATATTACTAGCTAAATCCGTTCGGTGTTAAATCTCAGATTTAGCATGACATATTTCCTTCGGGTCTCTAATACCGTCTTCTGAGTAGATCCATCAAGAATCTTAGCAGATTTTTATATCTTTTCGTAATCTTGTTTTTATTCAGCCTACTAAGTGAGGTACACGCAAGAGAAGCAAGAGGTTCGCCTGGTGGTAAGCGACAGTGCCGTTTGTCACCCGAAACATTAAATAGTCTTTTGTTTCTGGTAATTTCTTCAGCTACAGTGCCCTTTACACCGGATCATAGCAATGTTTACATTCTATTCTATTCTTGGTGGCTATAAATTTGGGCCCGGTATCCACCGGAACGCACTTCGACCCAGTTGGATCCATTGTGCATGCCCTAGCTCTTACTCTGTTGCTGGCGTATCGAAGAGCTCCCTCAGGTACGCAACGATCACGTCAGCTTGGAGCTGTACATAGTCATCTGGCATAGGATAGGCTACGCCCAGAAGATTCAACTTACGTCTCGCAAGAGCGTCGCAGCTACACAATATGTGTCGCATTGACTCTTTTTCACCTTCGCAGAATCTGCAAATGTCACCGGTACTTAGTCTCATTCTGTGTAGATGATCGTTGGTACCAAAATGTCCCGTGAGTGCACCTATTAGGTGAATGTTTACATACTTGGAGATAGATTATCTGACAAATTCAAATTCAAAATTCTTTATTATGCATAGGCCTCACGGAGGCTCTTACATATTGTCATTTTTTACAACTACCACCGGATCGTAACGCGGCCTCCACTGAGAAGATCCGGCAAGAAACTCAGCGGGCTTGTCTTTTTTCAATTATATAAGATTTTCTTTAAATACACACGTCAATGATGCCTATCTGGACGGTTCCTTGCCTGACGGGCGCGTTGGTCTAGTGGTTAGACACCCTGGCTACTAGCCGATAGGTCGTGGGTTCGATTCACACCAGGTGTCTGGGTGTTATTTATCTATATAAGGATGTATTTACAAAAATGTATGTAAGTATTAGTATCAGTTGTCCGGTTTCCATAGTACAGGCTCTGCCTAGTTTGGGACCGTGTGTGGATTGTTCCAACATATTATTATTAAACACAAGTACCTTAACACTTTATTGGGATGTTAATTTATCTTCTGTATTTAATCAATGGGTGAAAAAAGTATGAGTGAGTATAAGTATTGTAGTTACTTGTGAATTCTGTGAAGATGCAAAAGAGTCAAAACTACACATATTTCAACACACTCTTGCAAAACGAAGGTTGAATCATCGACCCTGTCATACACCGGATGATTGTACACGGTTTGAAGCTAGCGCAATCGTGGCATAACTTAGAGAAAATCTTTGACCAGTCAGCAACAGAGTAAGGGTTAGCAAGCACAATGGATCCCACTGCGGTGGTTACTGAGCCAAATTAAACAAACAAAAGAATCATCATCATCATCATCATCAGCCGGAAGACGTCCACTGCTGAACATAGGCCTCCCCCTTAGAACGCCACATTGAACGACAATTGGCTATTTGCATCCACCGGTTACCTGCGACGCGCACAATGTCGTCTGTCCACCTAGTGGGAGGCCTGCCAACGCTGCGTCTTCCGGTTCGTGGTCGCCACTCGAGAACCTTTCTTCCCCAACGGTTATCGGTTCTTCGAGCGATGTGGCCTGCCCATTGCCACTTCAACTTGCAGATTCTGAGAGCTATGTCGGTGACCTGGGTTCTTCGGCGAATCTCCACATTTCGGATTCTGTCGCGCAAAGAAACTCCGAGCATAGCTCTCTCCATGGCTCGTTGTGTGACTCTGAACTTCTCTAAAAGGCCAGCCGTTAGAGACCACGTCTCAGTACCATATGTCATCACTGGCAACACACACAGGTTAAAAACCTTCGTCTTCAGGCACTGCGGTATTTCGGACGAGAAGATATCGCGTAGTTTCCCGAACGCTGCCCATCCGAGTTGGATTCTTCGGGCGACCTCTTTGTCGAAGTTGGACCGACCGAACTGGATAGTTTGTCCTAGGTATACGTAGTGGTCAACAACTTCGAGTGTATCGTTCCCAACAACTACCGGTACGGGTGCAACATGGACATTAGACATGATCTTCGTCTTGTCCATGTTCATTTTAAGACCCACCTGTTGGGAAACGCTACTGAGGTCGCTGAGCATCGTATTGAGGTCCTCCAGCGTCTCTGCCATAATGACTATATCATCGGCAAAACGAAGGTGAATGATGTATTCGCCATTGATGTTGATGCCGAATCCGTACCAGTCCAAGAGCTTGAAAACGTCCTCCAATGCATTTGAGAACAGTTTCGGAGAAATAACGTCTCCTGTCTCACACCTCGCTGCAATGGGATTGGTTTCGTGCTCTCGTCCTGTAGTCGGATCGACATGGTGGCGTTGCTGTACAAACACTTCAACACTTCGATGTACCTATAGTCAATGTGGCACCGCTGGAGGGACTGCAATACCGCCCAGGTCTCGATTGAATCGAAGGCTTTTTCGTAGTCCACAAACGCTAGACATAATGGCCGATTATACTCCTCGGTCTTCTGTATAATCTGGCGGAGCGTATGTATGTGGTCTATGGATCTAAAGCCTTTTCGGAACCCGGCTTGTTCGGGAGGCTGGAAGTCATCAAACCTGCGTTCGAGACGGTTCGTAATGACTCTCAAAAACAGCTTATATACATGGCTCAGGAGTGAGATGGGTCTATAATTCTTCAATAAAGTGTTATCACCTTTTTTAACCACCACACTCCTGTGCCATGCTTCTGGCGTAGTACCCTCGAGTAAGACGGAATTAAATAACTTCTGGAGAACTAAAAGTACCGGTTTTCCACCCGCTCTCAGAAGTTCTGTTGTGATTCCGTCTTCACCCGGCGCCTTGTTGTTCTTAAGCTGTTTGAGAGCCATTCTAATCTCGTACAGGCTGATGTCTGGGATGTCTTCAGTGTAATGTCGGGTTAGTTTGGCTCTGGTGTCCTGAGCTGTTCTGGCAATGGGATCCCGTGTTGAGGTGTATAACTGTCCGTAAAATCTCTCAAGCTCTCTCAATACCTCCGGTTTTGATGAGATGACACTGCCGTCATCGATCTTCAGCTTTGTCATTTGGCTACGCCCAATAGACGAATTCTTTGCGAACACTTTAGAGCCTTGGTTCCGCTCAATTGCGTCCTTAATACATGCTGTATTATAGGAACGCAAGTCGTGTCGCACGGATTTCGAGATTCGTCTATTGAGTTTGGCATAACCCGACATATCAGCTGAAGATTGCAGTCTCATCTCAGTCCGGTTTTCCATTAGCTTAATGGTTGTATTGGAGAGCTTTTGAGGCTTTATACGGCGTGGGGTCTTAAAGAACTTGGACCCCACTGCGTGGACAGTTTGCACCAACCCATTGTTTATCTCGTCCGCAGTTTCGCATTCGGCGAGGCACTGGAAGCGATTATGCAGTTCGTGTTGAAAGTCTTCGGGGTTTCGGATTTGGGCGGATCCCGGACGGAGCGTGGACTTCATCAGACGGGACCTCTCAAGCTTGACGTTGATATTCAATGTGCCTCTAACAATGCGGTGATCGCTACCGGTTTTCACCCTGCCGATCACGGAGACATCATCGAATATATGCTTCTTGGTCGTCATGATGAAGTCAATCTCATTTTTGGTTGAACCATCGGGGCTTATCCACGTCCACTTCCTGGATGGTCGCTTCTTGAAGAAGGAGTTCATCGCAAAGAGTCCCTCCTTCTCCATGAAGTCGAATAACGAATAGAATATCATATATTGTTACTTCCTCGAACGATAAAATAATTCATAGTTATTCATTGGCTAGCTGGCGATAAGTCAAGTTCCTAAAACATTGATTTCAAAGTTATAAGGATAATACGCTGAAAATTTAGGATCCGTCTACCGAAATAGGATACTTTCAGTAATTGTTTTGATAATATTAAAACTTTCGTGGAACTTTTTCATGATTTCGCCGAAGCGCTTTTGACTTGAGGCTTACACAACCTTGGTGAAGTTTTAGAGGAAATTGTGGACATTAAACGAGATCCGAGATAAACTAATTTAAGATGACCTATTAATCTGTTTTGATGAATATTTGATATGCTACGTTTAGGTAGGGACGTAAGAAATAAGCTTTCTAAAACTAGAAATAATTTCAAAATACCTCATGCAGGTCTTGGGTTGTAATACATAATTTAATTTAAAAATTTTGTAGAAAAATATGTTTTTAGAGCACAAGAAAATAGGACAATTAGGACATGAGTAGGACCGCTGTGTTACTGTCTAGTTCCAACATCTTAAAAAAATATCTCAATTTTAGCATCGCATAGGGCACCACCCTGTGTGTCCGTACTAAATGCGTCTCCTAGGCAGGTGATGACAGCGTGCTGTCGTAGGCTCTGCATCATCGCAAGAACAAGGAGGGTGCCGGGGAAGTGTGAGCAACCGGAAGAGACTACCGAAATCCGATTGGAGTGCCCAGTGACTCTCCGCTTCGTTAAAGGCCACCAGGTAGGTTTTAGTGGATAAAAATCCCACATAAATCCCAAAAGCCTTCGCTCCCTCTAAGGAAAGGTTTCCTCCCAGACCACAAAATGTACCTGTGACTAGGAGAGTTGCCAAGACACAGAGCGACTCGGACCATGGCGTGCGTTGGTCGCTAGACACGGTATCGAATAGAAAGAATCGATACTATACTCATGAGTATCTTAAAAAACCTTAGAGGAGATACCACTGGAGATAGCATCATGCGATAACACCTCTGCCAAATTTTGTTCATATGGTCAGGTCATTCTTTATTTGTGTGCGTATCTTTTTGAATGTGTTGCGGGTTTATTATAGTGTGGGTATGCGTGAAATTGTATCTGTGTGTGTTTACTTCGCCTCCTGCACCCCGCAAAAGTGCCACGAAAAATTTGTTCGGCGAATCGACGCGATACTAGCTCCATTCTAATTACTCTGAGTAAAAAACGTATCTTACTCGTAAAAGTATCGAAACAATACTATCGATACTTGTAGCTGTCGAGTATTTTGAGATCACTAAGTATCGATGTTTTTTGTGTCCCTAGGTAAGCTAGCGCTATGCTAGTCGCGTCGCAAGTCGCGTAGACCAGAGTTGTAGCCGGGCCGTCATCAGCAGCCGGAAGACGTCCACTGCTGAACAAAGGCCCTTAGAAGGGAGGGGTTGCCATAATCCCCACGCTTGGGAATCACTGTATAGGTGGTAGGTAATCCAATAGACAGACGCTGCTGCCCGTCTTCTTGTTTTCCCTTAGTCACCTCTTACGGACACCCAACGGGAGGAGATGGAAGGGTGCTATTCTTAACCCGATACTCCACGGGGAGTAAAATTATTATATTACTTAATAAAAAATATTACAGTAGTATTATACTAGCTACGGTCATTATATTTGTTTTCTTTTGTTTAGCGATACCTCATCTGGCTCACATAGGTCTGATATAGGTAGATAAGTGGCTATATTGAAAGTCACGTCCGACTCTGTAGTGGGCGTGCCGACACCCTTTAAATATTTAGGTCGATTACTTGCACATACCTTGGTTTATTTATGTGGGTTGAAGGGACGTTGCGTTAGTTTTTTGCGGTTGTTTCGACCTAGAAGTACGTGACAACGACCCTTTGGGTAGCTCGTGAGATGACTTAATAGTACTTAGTGGGTAAGAATCCCACATACCCCGGTCGAGCCCCATGTCCAGGTAGGTATCACCGCAGTGTCAGATATTACACCGCCAAGCAGCAGTGTGTAAACATTGCTATGTTCTGGTGTGAAGGGCACTGTAGCTGGTGAAATTACCGGACATCAAAGACTTATTAATACAGGGTTACAGGAAAAGTCGTGCTAGATCCGTTGAGGGCGTGGAGTACCCATCATTTCTGACTTATTTCACTATGAAACACCCCACCCTAAACTTAACCAAAATAAAAAAAAAGTAAAAAAAAAAAAACATAAACTTAACTTAAACAAAATAAAATTTAATAGCCTAAAAATCGGCAATTTTCAATAAAAAATATAAAGTCGAAAATCTCGAAAAGGGTTAAGTTTAGGGTGGGGTGTTTCATAGTGAAATAAGTCAGAAATTATGGGTACTCCACGCCCTTAACGGATCTAGCACGACTTTTCCTGTAACCCTATATAAAATTCCTTAAAGGTCGGCAACGCGCTAGTGATTTTTCTGGTGTTGCTAGCGTCCATAGGCTACGGTGACTGCTTACCTTCAGGCCGGCCGCGCGCTTGCTTGCCATCTTGGTTGTATAAAATAATGCTGTGTACTCCGTAAAGTTATACTAGGCATTAATATAGGAGGTATCTCTAGTGTCAGTCAGCCAGACAGACAACGTGCACGTGCAGTGTCCGATGCAGCTGCGTTTGTGATTAATGCCCGCCAACGCGCGCAGATATAAATTAATATGTGCGGAGGTGCACCCGCCAAGTTTAAATAAAAAGACAATAATATTAATGATGTTTATGTATTTAAATATATTTATATTGAAGTCAACTACTTTTCGGATTATGTCGCGGTTTATAGTAAGTAGTTTGTACAGAATAATAATATAAAACATTAATATATTTTAACATAATATAAGCACAGTGCAAATATTTACTATACAAGAATCAGGTATCATCTATACCAAAATAAGTTTTTTTTTTCTAGGTGTAAGCTCGCTGGTGCAGATAGGTGTCATCATCATCATCATCATCATCATCAGCCGGAAGACGTCCACTGCTGAACATAGGCCTCCCCCTTAGAACGCCACAATGAACGACAATTGGCTATTTGCATCCACCGGTTACCTGCGACGCGCACAATGTCGTCTGTCCACCTAGTGGGAGGCCTGCCAACGCTGCGTCTTCCGGTTCGTGGTCGCCACTCGAGAACCTTTCTTCCCCAACGGTTATCGGTTCTTCGAGCGATGTGGCCTGCCCATTGCCACTTCAACTTGCAGATTCTGAGAGCTATATCGGTGACCTTAGTTCTTCGGCGAATCTCCACATTTCGGATTCTGTCGCGCAAAGAAACTCCGAGCATAGCTCTCTCCATGGCTCGTTGTGTGACTCTGAACTTTTCTAAAAGGCCAGCCGTTAGAGACCACGTCTCGGTACCATATGTCATCACTGGCAACACACACTGGTTAAAAACCTTCGTGTTCAGGCACTGCGGTATTTTAGACGAGAAGATATCGCGTAGTTTCCCGAACGCTGCCCATCCGAGTTGGATTCTTCGGGCGACCTCTTTGTCAAAGTTGGACCGACCTAACTGGACAGTTTGTCCTAGGTATACGTAGTGGTCAACAACTTCGAGAGTATCGTTCCCAACAACTACCGGTGCGGGTGCAACATGGACATTAGACATGATCTTCGTCTTGTCCATGTTCATTTTAAGACCCACCTGTTGGGAAACGCTACTGAGGTCGCTGAGCATCGTATTGAGGTCCTCCAGCGACTCTGCCATAATGACTATATCGTCGGCAAAACGAAGGTGAGTGATGTATTCGCCATTGATGTTGATGCCGAATCCGTACCAGTCCAAGAGCTTGAAAACGTCCTCCAATGCGTTTGAGAACAGTTTCGGAGAAATAACGTCTCCCTGTCTCACACCTCGCTGCAATGGGATTGGTTTCGTGCTCTCTTCCTGTAGTCGGATCGACATGGTGGCGTTGCTGTACAAACACTTCAACACTTTGATGTACCTATAGTCAATGTGGCACCGCTGGAGGGACTGCAATACCGCCCAGGTCTCGATTGAATCGAAGGCTTTTTCGTAGTCCACAAACGCTAGACATAATGGCCGATTATACTCCTCGGTCTTCTGTATAACCTGGCGGAGCGTATGTATGTGGTCTACGGTGCTAAAGCCTTTTCGGAACCCGGCTTGTTCGGGAGGCTGGAAGTCATCAAACCTGCGTTCGAGACGGTTCGTAATGACTCTCGAAAACAGCTTGTATACATGGCTCAGGAGTGAGATGGGTCTATAATTCTTCAATAAAGTGTTATCACCTTTTTTGAAGAAGAGAACCACCACACTCCCGTGCCATGCTTCTGGCGTAGTACCCTCGAGTAAGACGGAATTAAATAACTTCTGGAGGACTAAAAGTACCGGTTTTCCACCCGCTCTCAGAAGTTCTGTTGTGATTCCGTCTTCACCCGGCGCCTTGTTATTCTTAAGCTGTTTGAGAGCCATTCTAATCTCGTACAAGCTGATGTCTGGGATGTCCTCAGTGTAGTGTCGGGTTAGTGTCGGGTTAGATAGGTGTCACTGGTAGGTAATTAATAAATTTCTTTAGCCACCAAGGTGACGACAACCTGCTTCATTTTTTTTTTCTATGATACCAGGGTGGCAAACTAACATGCGGCCCGCCTGATGGTAAGCAGTCACCGCAGCCTATAGACGCCAGCAACACCAGAAGAATCACTAGCGCGTGGTCGACCCTTAACACATTAGATATTAAGTCTTTTGTGTCTGGTAATATCACCAGCTACAGTGCCCTTCTTACTGGAATACAGCAACCTTTACACACTGCTGCTTGGCGGCAGAATATAATTCACTGGCACGATACTTTTGATGTATTATTAAGCGTCAATTCAATTCAACGCTTCCAGATCCATGTTCGTTATTCATACTGAACTTCTATATAAAACAAAGTTACAAGGTATTGGACAAATTGGTGTTGATGGAGAGACCGTGTTTAGTTAAAAGGAAATGTCTATTTTGATAATATTTTTTTATTTCAACAGTATTACCATTACCTTTGAAGGAATATAAAAAAAGGTACTTACCGTCTGGTTTGCGAATGAGAGGTCACAGGTTTTAATCCCATGGGCAACAACATTGAGTAGATGTTCTTTATTGTCAAGAAAAATACAGGTCCATCACCTGTTTGTCTGGAAAGCATGATCCATGCGTGGGATGGTCATGTAAAAATTCAGTTTTACACCTGACCACTCTCAAAGAAGGGTGGAGTTGCCATAATCCCCACGCTTGGCAGGCGTCAAGGGGATCGTATCTAGTATTATGTGATATGATAGGTAAGAGGGTAGCCGTAGTCGCATGCCACCTTGCTAATGTCGAATATGGCCAATGTTATATTGTCCCGTTGGGAACACAAAATTCAGGATGCACTTCGACGACTAGCAGCTGACCAGACAGCCGACTTATGTATATACGACAACGCCACGACGGATCATCATGCCAGGCATCAGTGGCATGCGACTACGGCTACACTCTACATACAGGGTGTGGTTTTGCATTTTTGCCATATTTGTAGACCTAACAGTTAAGGATTATGTTAATTGATTAAAAATAGTTTAATAATTCAGTGGTTAATAATAACTAAAAGATAATTAATGATTGATAATTGATGAAGGCTCAGAATCGGTCCCAAGGTTGGCAAACCGCGCGTACTCTTGTTTATCTACTTTGCGCGAAGAGCGGTGCCAGACGGGGTTATTTTATAGTGACGGTTGCACACGGGATTTCTTTTCGTACCAAACATTAAAATTAATTTTTATGTCTATCATTTAATGATTGATTTATGTTCTTTAAAAGGTATATATCAACCTCCGTAAATATGGCAAGAATGCAGAACCACATCCTATATAGTAATTATACTTATAATACGTTAAATTGAAATATACAAATTATCTACTTACTAGACGATAATTAATTGTTTAAGGCGTTGGTAGATAAGTATATCTGACAAGAAATATTTTCTTGTTTTCTACTTTTTAGACTGCGATTTTATCCGTAGTCGCGTTTTAGTTTTGAAAACTTATTTTTTTATTCCTTAGTAGCGACTTTTACGACAACCAACATGAAGAGATGGGTGGATGCCACTCTCACCCGGATACCCAAGCAGCATTAACACGAGTAAAAAAGAAAAAAAAAGAAAATATTATTCTACAAAAAAGAACTTGGCCCTTTCGCAAATTTGTATTTCTTAGCTTCTCTTTGATAATAATATGTACTTATTTAAAATAATTAAGATGATACTCTGCAACAGCTCTGGCCACCCTCGGGGGCACAGATTAAGCTGGCTACAAACTTACGACATTCCTACATAGGACTAATAAAATCGGGACAATTTCCATAACGGCAAATTTAATTTGTCTGAGAATAAAGTCGGAAATGTGACTTTTATTTTTGTTGGGATAGTATTGTGACTTACAAAGTTTTAGCACTAAAATAGATTTACTTCCTTTGTTCAAATTTGTTGTATATTCGTCTGAAATGAAATTACAGACGCTTAAAGCATTGGGTATGCTGCTGGGCATGGTAACTTTTAATGGATGGTCAAATATATAATAAAGCACTGCAAAATCGGATACTGAAAAAAATACACAAGGGCTATATGAACTATTTTTTTATGTATCAGTCAACCGGTAGTGCAATTACAAGGGCGAGCGTTATTAATGTCCTGTTCAAAGTCAAAGTCAAAATATCTTTATTAAGTATAGGCCTCACGGAGGCACATAAACAAAATCATTTTTTACATACTACTACCGGATCGTAACGCAGCCGCTACTGAGAAGATCCGGCAAGAAATTCAACGGGATTGTCTTTTTTGTCTAATTTTCTTAAAAGCCAGTATACAGGATGTGGTTCTGCATTTTTGCCATATTTGTAGACCTAATAGTTAAGGATTATGTTAATTGATTAAAAATAGATTAATAATTCAGTGGCTAATAACTAAAAGATAATTAATGATTCATGATTAACGTTTAACCAGAATAAGAGCTCTCGAGCGCTCAGAACAGATCCCAAGGTTTGCAATTCCGCGCGTAGGTACTCTTGTTTACCTACTTTGCGCGGATAGTGGTGCTAGACGGTTATTTTATAGTGACGGTTGCACACGGGATTTCTTTTCGTACCAAACATAAAAAAATATTCAGTATAGTATAAAGATTATGTGAAAGTGTTTTGTGTCTTGCCTGTCGAGGTACTACTTAACAGCAGAAGTTAAATGTGAGCCACTGTGATTTTGGTTCGGTCATGCTCGCCATCGAAAAGTCTTTGCTTGTGGCGGCTTCGTGTGGCGGGTCACCCCCTTCCCTCTAATATGGTTGAGGGGAGTGATGGCTGCTGCTCGAGTCAATTCGTGCGCGGGTGCTGCTTGGGGGGACTGGCCCGACTTCTATCCTTTTGGCCTTTTAGTTTGTCGTAATTTATTGTTTTCTTCTTTTCTCCCTTGCTTTATGTTTCGAACGGCAGGACACAATATCGCTAATGTCGATTCATTTGTAACAAAACAATGTTTAAAAAAAAAGTGAAAAAATGACAAGCCCGCTGAGTTTCTTGCCGGATCTTCTCAGTTGAGGCCGCGTTGTGATCGTTAAGCCTATTTGAAATAAAGATTTTTGAGTTTGAGATTGAGTATTTTACGTTTATCATTTAATGATTGATTTATGTTCTTTAAAAGGTATATATCAACCTCCGTAAATATGGCGAGAATGCAGGACCACATTCCGTATATTTAGCCTTAAAATTCTAAGCTTGCAGTTGGGCAATTCAAGCACACGCAACCACGATTACTTTGTCGCAAGGTTTCAGAACAAAATTATATTATTACTGTAATACTGTGTACTGTGTGTGTATCCGTGAGGTGTCCGGGTAAGAATAGCACCCTCCCATCTCCTCCCGTTGGGTGTCCGTAACAGGCGACTAACGGCCGGTCCCAATACTCTATCGCTGATAGCAAGCTCAGATAAAAAGTTAACTTTAAACTATCTGTTACTGCTGTTTCAATAACAAAATTGACGTCGTTGTAACCTTAGGATTCTAAAGGTACGCGTCCATTGGCCAGCGCCGGACGCACCGCACGCACGGCACACAACGGATTTTAGTTTGCTTTCTATGATTTTGACGGCCCGCATCGAAATATGCCGGCGCGGATAATGGACGCAGCGCTATGTAAAATCATAGAAAGCAAACTAAAATCCGTTGCGTGCCGTGCGTGCGGTGCGTCCGGCGCGGGCCAATGGACGCGTGCCTTTAGTGTTCCTGCGCTCAACTTTCTTCCACTTGACACAAATGACAAACGCATGACGGCCCCGTTGGTCTAGTGGTTAGTGACCCTGTCTGGTACCCAACGGGTCGTGGGTTTCGATTCCCACCAAGTGTCTGAGTGTTTTATCTATTTATGTATGTATTTACAAAAAAAAAATACTAAAAGTATATAATTATGTATTAGTATCAGTTGTCTGGTTTCCATAGTACAGGCTCTGCCTAGTTTGGGATCAGATGACCGTGTGTGAATTGCCCCAGGATATTATTATTATTATATGTTGCTAACTAAGCTATTTTAGGGTTCCGCAGGAACCCTCACAGGGTCCTGGGGACCTTTTGAAGGTTTCCCCCGCGTCAAAAAAGGCATCGGTAGTAGCCCGGGACTTTAATATAACGATAAAGCTTTGGACGCTTGGAGTGTGGGGACTAGCCATCGAGTACGGCGGTGGCTGCTAGGACAGTGGCGGGATTGCGACCTCCGTCACCGTGAGCACCGTGACAGGTTCTCTGGGGTATAATAAAAAATATTGGTTCATTCATTTATTAAAATAATGTTATTTTTATTATTATTCATATTAATTTCATTACATTTATTTACAAAGTACGAGAAATCAGATGATAATCCCGCGATAAACCTCCGAAATCGAGCGATAGCCTAAAACTGTCATTTGGACTACCAACTACTACCAGCTGCTAATATTTTATAGAAACACTTGACAGTCATTTTCTATGAATCTACTTAACTTTGGTAAGCTTTGGGACCACGGAAAGATAGATCAATCAGTAAAGGTAAATATTTCTTATCTGTCTTTGTTTATTGAAACGCAAATGTGTCATAATAGCTATCGATGGTATCTATTTTAACTGATAGCAAGAGGTAGATAGGATATTGGGACCGGCAGTAAGAGACAACAAGAAGACGAACAGCAGAGTCTTCCTTTTGGATTACCCAATATACTGCGATCCCCAAGCCGCCTGCCAAGCGTGGGGATTATGGGAACCCCTCCCTTCTAAAGGAGAGGCCTTTGTTCAGCAGTGGACGTCTATAGGACTACTGATGATAATTAGTAGGTAACAGATTCAAAATTATTTGTTAACGACATAAGCAACGCTATGTTAGATTGCCACATTAGTTCCAAATCATATATGTAGTATAGGCACAGAACACAAATCAGTACAAGTACTATAGAATGCTTAATTCAAGTAAGAACTAGTAGGCACGGGTAAGAACATCAAAATACATAAATAGCAGGTAAACGACAGTAGGTACCATAGCGTCAGCTGTATTTATCGAAATTTGCGCTTGTGACAGATCAAACTCATCACTACTTATCACTTACATATCAATATAACTCTTATAATATAACTTTAAATAGTTTATTTTCCTGCCTCGTAGAGGAAAATCCGCCTAAGCTTTGTTTAAAGGGACCATAGACTAACGCGTACTCTATTCTTAATATATAAACTCTATGAGTATAAGATATCACAACATTTCAAAACAATTCCAATTGAATACGATTTTGTAAAACCGCATCGGATTCGCGAGAAAACGAAACAAAAAGCACAACATTCAATTGGACGTGTCAACTGTCCCGATTGTGGGAGCGGGACAATAAAACATTGATTGATGGCGACGAGTGACGATCGAACGAGTGTTGTTTTACTTACATTTTTATTTATTGGTGAAACAAATCGCTAGAATACAAATGATAAATGATATTGTGTACGAGTATAACTATATCAAAATATGTTTATTTCAAAAACTTACTTTAAAATAATTACATGCAAGGTTGGATCCCTCAGTTAAGCATAATAATACTTGTGTTTGAAGGATCCGCTCTTCTATATATTATTATGATTGAATTCCCCTTAAATCGTATGCTATTATTTTACTCGACTATCCTAGATGGAAGGTATGTATTTTGGAGTGTATACAGTCTGTTAGAAAACCCTGTTGGTTCAGAGAGAGAGAGAGAAATTCAACGAATGAGTTATATATATATATTTTTTTTATGTATTCAAAATATCATTTTTTGCCGATTTTGTCATTTTTTTGGAGTCTTAACTATCAATACTTATAAGTATTGATAGTTAAGACTCCAAAAAAATTACAATACTTATAAGTATTGATAGTTAAGACTCCAAAAAAGCGCCAGAGTCGGTTGCCATATTGATGGTATATGTGTCAATAACCTAAGCTATGCTGATGACATGGCGATGTTCAGTGCCTCAGCTTGTGGATTAAGGAAACTGTTGGGCATATGTGAAAAGTATGCAAAAGATCATGGTCTTGTATATAATGTTAAAAAGAGTGTTATTATGGTGTTTGGGGCTAGTGGAAAATACCCTGAAACTGTGCCACCGATCAGGCTTAATAACGTTCCCATAATGAGGGTGAACAAATTCAAGTACCTTGGGCACGTATTAACCAGCTAGCTTCAAAGATGATGACGGTATTGAGAGAGAGCGAAGGGCGTTGTCGGTTAGAGCAAATATTTGCACGCGCTTCTGAAGATGTTAAAAGAACACTTTTTAGAGCTTACTGTACCTCATTTTACACCTGTAGCCTGTGGGTACATTTTACGCAGAAACCATACAGCGTCCTCAGAGTACAGTACAATAACGCTTCTAGAGTGTTGATGGGGCTGCCTCGCTTCTGTAGCGCATCAGGTATGTTTGCAGAATTGCATGATGACTGCATTTATGCAATAATGCGTAAAAGATACGCATCCCTGGTGCACAGAGTGCGGGCAACCAGCAACAGCATTATGGGTATGATTGCCGCTAGACTGGATTGCGGCATTGTGAATCGTTGGTCAAAAATGTCAGCGGGAATTTTGAAGCAATGATACATATTATACCAATTAATTATCTTTTTATTGTATATCTGTTACTATCACTAATGAGTCTTGTTACTTGAAATAAAGTATTTATTATTAATGGAGCTGTCTACTGACATGTCGTTTACCACCAGACGAACATCTTGTTTATCATACCACTAACTTGCGTAAAAAACTTTAAAGTCGTTATAAAGCCCCAAAAATACTTTTACACATTAAGGAGCGGCGAAAGTTTTCACGAAACTTGACATAATCTGAAAATTTACGATGTCGCTAATACCAAGCCAAATTTACGAAGGTCACTTATCTGAAGGGCTATATTTCCCGAAGGGATACCTTACGAATTTGGTTTAATATGTAAACTTAGTCTGAAAAGTGATTATGAGTGTTAATAGAAAACGGGTCAAACTTACTCATGAGTGGATGTTAGTGGCTAGTATGTTTGTAGAAATGACTCATAATCGTCCTCACCAGCTAGAAGACGTCCAATGCCGCACATAGGCCTCCCCCTTTTTTTTGGGACTGATAGATGCTGTTGGCCGCAGATGGCCATTAGAGCTTCACCGGACATTAGGAGGCGAGCGCTTATAGCCCTCTAGCCTTAACGGCCTCAGGGAGGCACGGCCTCGACTTGGACTGTCGCTTAAGAGAGGGCTGATTCTACCACCGGTTCACAACGCGCCCCCACTGAGAAGAACCTGCACGAAACTCAGTGGGGTGATGCACGTCGTTGAGGTCGCATGCGTACGACCCTACGGCCTCACCGGCGAGACCGGTGTCTGATAGCTAGTGTAGCATACGGTTGTCGGGGAGGGTTCGGCGCATCCCGGTCCAATAGGACCGTCATGGGGTCAGGAGGGTCGAGCAGTACGTGCCGTGGTCTGCGGCGCGAGTCTGAAGGAATGCCTTCCCCTACGAAAGGCATAATGAACGACAATTGGCTATTTCTATCCAAATGAATGGTTTCCCTGGGGGGTTAAGAATTGCATCACCTCCCGTTAGGTGTCCGTAAGAGGCGATTAAGGGAAAACATGAAGATGGGCAGCGTCGCTGTATTGGATTTCTTATCACCTACGGGTTGGCTGCGATCCCCAGGACGCCTGCCAAGCGTGGGGATTATAATAATAATAATAATAATAAATCCTTTATTTCAGGCTACTATGGCCCATACAACAAATACCTTACAGACTAACATACATAATTACATATTATATCTAAACATTAATTGACACGTAAAACTGCTGACGTGTCGCGCGCAACCCCTCCCATCTAAGGGGGAGGTCTTTGTTCAGGTTCAGCATTGGATGTCTGTCGGCTGCAGGTAAGAAATAAGTGCTAAAGGATAAATCCTCAAGTTAGCAGTCCTTAGCCTACTAAGCAGTACTAGAATGTACTAGATTTTGATTTTGGCTAACCACAAGTTTTATAGTTACAAGAATAAGGGTGGTTTAAAAGTTGCCCTATCATGACTTACGCGAGTGTAGTTTTCGCGCACGCCGCCCGCACCCATATCGATAGCCTCCAAGTTATCCAGAATCGTTTCCTCCGACGTGCCCACGATGCCCCGTGGTACATGCGGAACGTAGATCTGCATTCCGATTTCAAATTAGATCCCCTTCGTAAGTTCCTCAAAGAAGCGTCGAAACGCTACTTTGAATCCGCGTCCCGTCACGCGAACTGTTTAATCCGCGCCGCCGCCGATTACGCCGCTAGTCCTTCTGACTCGCGCCGCAGACCACGGCACGTACTGCTCGACCCTCCTGACCCCATGACGGTCCTATTGGACCGGGATGCGCCGACCCCTCCCCGACAACCGTATGCTACACTAGCTATCAGACACCGGTCTCGCCGGCGAGGCCGAAGGGTCGTACGTATGCGACCGTAACGACGTGCATCACCCCACTGAGTTTCTTGCCGGTTCTTCTCAGTGGGGGCGCGTTGTGAACCGGTGGTAAACTCAGCCCTCTCTTAAGCGACAGCCCAAGCCGAGGCCGTGCCTCCCTGAGGTGCCCTTGTGCTCGTCGCTACTTCTGCCGTAAAGGCTAGAGCGCTTCAAGCGCTCGCCTCCTATTGTCCGGTGAAGCTGCAATAACCATCTGCGGCATAATTATGTGACTCCTCCGTGCTTTTAAAAATGTCGTGCAAGGATCCGTTTCAGTTGTTACCACCACAGTGTCAGATATTGTGCAGTCAAACAGCAGTGCGTAAAGCATACTCCATTCCAGTGTAAAGAGCACTGTAGCTGCTAATAACTAATGTCTCGGGTGACGAGCGGCAATGCAGTGCGGCTGTCTATAGGCAGGCGTGTCGCTTTCTATCAGGCGAACGTCTATCTTGTCTCATAACTATCATCATCATCATCATCATCAGCCGGAAGACGTCCACTGCTGAACATAGGCCTCCCCCTTAGAACGCCACAATGAACGACAATTGGCTATTTGCATCCACCGGTTACCTGCGACGCGCACAATGTCGTCTGTCCACCCAGTGGGAGGCCTGCCTACGCTGCGTCTTCCAGGCGAATACCTGAACATAACTGACTCTATAATATACAAACAGTTAAAAAACAATACATCATCATCATTAGCAGCCGATAGACGTCCACTGCTGAACAAAGGCCTCCCCCTTAGAAGGGAGGGGTTGCCATTATGGCAACCCCTCCCGCGAGAAAACGAAACAAAAAGCACAACATTCAATTGGACGTGTCAACTGTCCCGATTGTGGGAGCGGGACAATAAAACATTGATTGATGGCGACGAGTGACGATCGAACGAGTGTTGTTTTACTTACATTTTTATTTATTGGTGAAACAAATCGCTAGAATACAAATGATAAATGATATTGTGTACGAGTATAACTATATCAAAATATGTTTATTTCAAAAACTTACTTTAAAATAATTACATGCAAGGTTGGATCCCTCAGTTAAGCATAATAATACTTGTGTTTGAAGGATCCGCTCTTCTATATATTATTATGATTGAATTCCCCTTAAATCGTATGCTATTATTTTACTCGACTATCCTAGATGGAAGGTATGTATTTTGGAGTGTATACAGTCTGTTAGAAAACCCTGTTGGTTCAGAGAGAGAGAGAGAAATTCAACGAATGAGTTATATATATATATTTTTTTTATGTATTCAAAATATCATTTTTTGCCGATTTTGTCATTTTTTTGGAGTCTTAACTATCAATACTTATAAGTATTGATAGTTAAGACTCCAAAAAAATTACAATACTTATAAGTATTGATAGTTAAGACTCCAAAAAAGCGCCAGAGTCGGTTGCCATATTGATGGTATATGTGTCAATAACCTAAGCTATGCTGATGACATGGCGATGTTCAGTGCCTCAGCTTGTGGATTAAGGAAACTGTTGGGCATATGTGAAAAGTATGCAAAAGATCATGGTCTTGTATATAATGTTAAAAAGAGTGTTATTATGGTGTTTGGGGCTAGTGGAAAATACCCTGAAACTGTGCCACCGATCAGGCTTAATAACGTTCCCATAATGAGGGTGAACAAATTCAAGTACCTTGGGCACGTATTAACCAGCTAGCTTCAAAGATGATGACGGTATTGAGAGAGAGCGAAGGGCGTTGTCGGTTAGAGCAAATATTTGCACGCGCTTCTGAAGATGTTAAAAGAACACTTTTTAGAGCTTACTGTACCTCATTTTACACCTGTAGCCTGTGGGTACATTTTACGCAGAAACCATACAGCGTCCTCAGAGTACAGTACAATAACGCTTCTAGAGTGTTGATGGGGCTGCCTCGCTTCTGTAGCGCATCAGGTATGTTTGCAGAATTGCATGATGACTGCATTTATGCAATAATGCGTAAAAGATACGCAGCCCTGGTGCACAGAGTGCGGGCAACCAGCAACAGCATTATGGGTATGATTGCCGCTAGACTGGATTGCGGCATTGTGAATCGTTGGTCAAAAATGTCAGCGGGAATTTTGAAGCAATGATACATATTATACCAATTAATTATCTTTTTATTGTATATCTGTTACTATCACTAATGAGTCTTGTTACTTGAAATAAAGTATTTATTATTAATGGAGCTGTCTACTGACATGTCGTTTACCACCAGACGAACATCTTGTTTATCATACCACTAACTTGCGTAAAAAACTTTAAAGTCGTTATAAAGCCCCAAAAATACTTTTACACATTAAGGAGCGGCGAAAGTTTTCACGATAGTTGACATAATCTGAAAATTTACGATGTCGCTAATACCAAGCCAAATTTACGAAGGTCACTTATCTGAAGGGCTATATTTCCCGAAGGGATACCTTACGAATTTGGTTTAATATGTAAACTTAGTCTGAAAAGTGATTATGAGTGTTAATAGAAAACGGGTCAAACTTACTCATGAGTGGATGTTAGTGGCTAGTATGTTTGTAGAAATGACTCATAATCGTCCTCACCAGCTAGAAGACGTCCAATGCCGCACATAGGCCTCCCCCTTTTTTTTGGGACTGATAGATGCTGTTGGCCGCAGATGGCCATTAGAGCTTCACCGGACATTAGGAGGCGAGCGCTTATAGCCCTCTAGCCTTAACGGCCTCAGGGAGGCACGGCCTCGACTTGGACTGTCGCTTAAGAGAGGGCTGATTCTACCACCGGTTCACAACGCGCCCCCACTGAGAAGAACCTGCACGAAACTCAGTGGGGTGATGCACGTCGTTGAGGTCGCATGCGTACGACCCTACGGCCTCACCGGCGAGACCGGTGTCTGATAGCTAGTGTAGCATACGGTTGTCGGGGAGGGTTCGGCGCATCCCGGTCCAATAGGACCGTCATGGGGTCAGGAGGGTCGAGCAGTACGTGCCGTGGTCTGCGGCGCGAGTCTGAAGGAATGCCTTCCCCTACGAAAGGCATAATGAACGACAATTGGCTATTTCTATCCAAATGAATGGTTTCCCTGGGGGGTTAAGAATTGCATCACCTCCCGTTAGGTGTCCGTAAGAGGCGATTAAGGGAAAACATGAAGATGGGCAGCGTCGCTGTATTGGATTTCTTATCACCTACGGGTTGGCTGCGATCCCCAGGACGCCTGCCAAGCGTGGGGATTATAATAATAATAATAATAATAAATCCTTTATTTCAGGCTACTATGGCCCATACAACAAATACCTTACAGACTAACATACATAATTACATATTATATCTAAACATTAATTGACACGTAAAACTGCTGACGTGTCGCGCGCAACCCCTCCCATCTAAGGGGGAGGTCTTTGTTCAGGTTCAGCATTGGATGTCTGTCGGCTGCAGGTAAGAAATAAGTGCTAAAGGATAAATCCTCAAGTTAGCAGTCCTTAGCCTACTAAGCAGTACTAGAATGTACTAGATTTTGATTTTGGCTAACCACAAGTTTTATAGTTACAAGAATAAGGGTGGTTTAAAAGTTGCCCTATCATGACTTACGCGAGTGTAGTTTTCGCGCACGCCGCCCGCACCCATATCGATAGCCTCCAAGTTATCCAGAATCGTTTCCTCCGACGTGCCCACGATGCCCCGTGGTACATGCGGAACGTAGATCTGCATTCCGATTTCAAATTAGATCCCCTTCGTAAGTTCCTCAAAGAAGCGTCGAAACGCTACTTTGAATCCGCGTCCCGTCACGCGAACTGTTTAATCCGCGCCGCCGCCGATTACGCCGCTAGTCCTTCTGACTCGCGCCGCAGACCACGGCACGTACTGCTCGACCCTCCTGACCCCATGACGGTCCTATTGGACCGGGATGCGCCGACCCCTCCCCGACAACCGTATGCTACACTAGCTATCAGACACCGGTCTCGCCGGCGAGGCCGAAGGGTCGTACGTATGCGACCGTAACGACGTGCATCACCCCACTGAGTTTCTTGCCGGTTCTTCTCAGTGGGGGCGCGTTGTGAACCGGTGGTAAACTCAGCCCTCTCTTAAGCGACAGCCCAAGCCGAGGCCGTGCCTCCCTGAGGTGCCCTTGTGCTCGTCGCTACTTCTGCCGTAAAGGCTAGAGCGCTTCAAGCGCTCGCCTCCTATTGTCCGGTGAAGCTGCAATAACCATCTGCGGCATAATTATGTGACTCCTCCGTGCTTTTAAAAATGTCGTGCAAGGATCCGTTTCAGTTGTTACCACCACAGTGTCAGATATTGTGCAGTCAAACAGCAGTGCGTAAAGCATACTCCATTCCAGTGTAAAGAGCACTGTAGCTGCTAATAACTAATGTCTCGGGTGACGAGCGGCAATGCAGTGCGGCTGTCTATAGGCAGGCGTGTCGCTTTCTATCAGGCGAACGTCTATCTTGTCTCATAACTATCATCATCATCATCATCATCAGCCGGAAGACGTCCACTGCTGAACATAGGCCTCCCCCTTAGAACGCCACAATGAACGACAATTGGCTATTTGCATCCACCGGTTACCTGCGACGCGCACAATGTCGTCTATCCACCCAGTGGGAGGCCTGCCTACGCTGCGTCTTCCAGGCGAATACCTGAACATAACTGACTCTATAATATACAAACAGTTAAAAAACAATACATCATCATCATTAGCAGCCGATAGACGTCCACTGCTGAACAAAGGCCTCCCCCTTAGAAGGGAGGGGTTGCCATTATGGCAACCCCTCCCGCGAGAAAACGAAACAAAAAGCACAACATTCAATTGGACGTGTCAACTGTCCCGATTGTGGGAGCGGGACAATAAAACATTGATTGATGGCGACGAGTGACGATCGAACGAGTGTTGTTTTACTTACATTTTTATTTATTGGTGAAACAAATCGCTAGAATACAAATGATAAATGATATTGTGTACGAGTATAACTATATCAAAATATGTTTATTTCAAAAACTTACTTTAAAATAATTACATGCAAGGTTGGATCCCTCAGTTAAGCATAATAATACTTGTGTTTGAAGGATCCGCTCTTCTATATATTATTATGATTGAATTCCCCTTAAATCGTATGCTATTATTTTACTCGACTATCCTAGATGGAAGGTATGTATTTTGGAGTGTATACAGTCTGTTAGAAAACCCTGTTGGTTCAGAGAGAGAGAGAGAAATTCAACGAATGAGTTATATATATATATTTTTTTTATGTATTCAAAATATCATTTTTTGCCGATTTTGTCATTTTTTTGGAGTCTTAACTATCAATACTTATAAGTATTGATAGTTAAGACTCCAAAAAAATTACAATACTTATAAGTATTGATAGTTAAGACTCCAAAAAAGCGCCAGAGTCGGTTGCCATATTGATGGTATATGTGTCAATAACCTAAGCTATGCTGATGACATGGCGATGTTCAGTGCCTCAGCTTGTGGATTAAGGAAACTGTTGGGCATATGTGAAAAGTATGCAAAAGATCATGGTCTTGTATATAATGTTAAAAAGAGTGTTATTATGGTGTTTGGGGCTAGTGGAAAATACCCTGAAACTGTGCCACCGATCAGGCTTAATAACGTTCCCATAATGAGGGTGAACAAATTCAAGTACCTTGGGCACGTATTAACCACTAGCTTCAAAGATGATGACGGTATTGAGAGAGAGCGAAGGGCGTTGTCGGTTAGAGCAAATATTCGCACGCGCTTCTGAAGATGTTAAAAGAACACTTTTTAGAGCTTACTGTACCTCATTTTCACCTGTAGCCTGTGGGCACATTTTACGCAGAAACCATACAGCGTCCTCAGAGTACAGTACAATAACGCTTCTAGAGTGTTGATGGGGCTGCCTCGCTTCTGTAGCGCATCAGGTATGTTTGCAGAATTGCATGATGACTGCATTTATGCAATAATGCGTAAAAGATACGCATCCCTGGTGCACAGAGTGCGGGCCACCAGCAACAGCATTATGGGTATAATTGCCGCTAGACTGGATTGCGGCATTGTGAATCATTGCTCTAAAATTTCAGCGGGAATTTTGAAGCAATGATACATATTATACCAATTAATTATCTTTTTATTGTATATCTGTTACTATCACTAATGAGTCTTGTTACTTGAAATAAAGTATTTATTATTAATGGAGCTGTCTACTGACATGTCGTTTACCACCAGACGAACATCTTGTTTATCATACCACTAACTTGCGTAAAAAACTTTAAAGTCGTTATAAAGCCCCAAAAATACTTTTCCACATTAAGGAGCAGCGAAAGTTTTCACGAAACTTGACATAATCTGAAAATTTACGATGGCGCTAATACCAAGCCAAATTTACGAAGGTCACTTATCTGAAGGGCTATATTTCCCGAAGGGAACCTTACGAATTTGGTTTAATATGTAAACTTAGTCTGAAAAGTGATCATGAGTGTTAATAGAAAACGGGTCAAACTTACTCATGAGTCGATGTTAGTGGCTAGTATGTTTGTAGAAATGACTCATAATCGTCCTCACCAGCTAGAAGACGTCCAATGCCGCACATAGGTCTCCCCCTTTTTTTTTGGGACTGATAGATGCTGTTGGCCGCAGATGGCCATTACAGCTTCACCGGACAATAGGAGGCGAGCGCTTATCGCGGCCTCGGCTTGGACTGTCGCTTAAGAGAGGGCTGATTCTACCACCGGTTCACAACGCGCCCCCACTGAGAAGAACCGGCAAGAAACTCAGTGGGGTGATGCACGTCGTTGAGGTCGCATGCGTACGACCCTTCGGCCTCGCCGGCGAGACCGGTGTCTGATAGCTAGTGTAGCATACGGTTGTCGGGGAGGGGTCGGCGCATCCCGGTCCAATAGGACCGTCATGGGGTCAGGAGGGTCGAGCAGTACGTGCCGTGGTCTGCGGCGCGAGTCTGAAGGAATGCCTTCCCCTACGAAAGGCATAATGAACGACAATTGGCTATTTCTATCCAAATGAATGGTTTCCCTGGGGGGTTAAGAATTGCATCACCTCCCGTTAGGTGTCCGTAAGAGGCGATTAAGGGAAAACATGAAGATGGGCAGCGTCGCTGTATTGGATTTCTTATCACCTACGGGTTGGCTGCGATCCCCAGGACGCCTGCCAAGCGTGGGGATTATAATAATAATAATAATAATAAATCCTTTATTTCAGGCTACTATGGCCCATACAACAAATACCTTACAGACTAACATACATAATTACATATTATATCTAAACATTAATTGACACGTAAAACTGCTGACGTGTCGCGCGCAACCCCTCCCATCTAAGGGGGAGGTCTTTGTTCAGGTTCAGCATTGGATGTCTGTCGGCTGCAGGTAAGAAATAAGTGCTAAAGGATAAATCCTCAAGTTAGCAGTCCTTAGCCTACTAAGCAGTACTAGAATGTACTAGATTTTGATTTTGGCTAACCACAAGTTTTATAGTTACAAGAATAAGGGTGGTTTAAAAGTTGCCCTATCATGACTTACGCGAGTGTAGTTTTCGCGCACGCCGCTCGCACCCATATAGATAGCCTCCAGGTTATCCAGAATCGTTTCCTCCGTCGCGCCGTCGGTGCCCCGTGGTACATGCGGAACGTAGATCTGCATTCCGATTTCAAATTAGATCCCCTTCGTAAGTTCCTCAAAGAAGCGTCGAAACGCTACTTTGAATCCGCGTCCCGTCACGCGAACAGTTTAATCCGCGCCGCCGCCGATTACGCCGCTAGTCCTTCTGACTCGCGCCGCAGACCACGGCACGTACTGCTCGACCCTCCTGACCCCATGACGGTCCTATTGGACCGGGATGCGCCGACCCCTCCCCGACAACCGTATGCTACACTAGCTATCAGACACCGGTCTCGCCGGCGAGGCCGAAGGGTCGTACGTATGCGACCGTAACGACGTGCATCACCCCACTGAGTTTCTTGCCGGTTCTTCTCAGTGGGGGCGCGTTGTGAACCGGTGGTAAACTCAGCCCTCTCTTAAGCGACAGCCCAAGCCGAGGCCGTGCCTCCCTGAGGTGCCCTTGTGCTCGTCGCTACTTCTGCCGTAAAGGCTAGAGCGCTTCAAGCGCTCGCCTCCTATTGTCCGGTGAAGCTGCAATGGCCATCTGCGGCATAATTATGTGACTCCTCCGTGCTTTTAAAAATGTCGTGCAAGGATCCGTTTCAGTTGTTACCACCACAGTGTCAGATATTGTGCAGTCAAACAGCAGTGCGTAAAGCATACTCCATTCCAGTGTAAAGAGCACTGTAGCTGCTAATAACTAATGTCTCGGGTGACGAGCGGCAATGCAGTGCGGCTGTCTATAGGCAGGCGTGTCGCTTTCTATCAGGCGAACGTCTATCTTGTCTCATAACTATCATCATCATCATCATCATCAGCCGGAAGACGTCCACTGCTGAACATAGGCCTCCCCCTTAGAACGCCACAATGAACGACAATTGGCTATTTGCATCCATCGGTTACCTGCGACGCACACAATGTCGTCTGTCCACCTAGTGGGAGGCCTGCCAACGCTGCGTCTTCCGGTTCGTGGTCGCCACTCGAGAACCTTTCTTCCCCAGCGGTTATCGGTTCTTCGAGCGATGTGGCCTGCCCATTGCCACTTCAACTTGCAGATGCTGAGTGCTATGTCGGTGACCTTAGTTCTTCGGCGGATCTCCACATTTCGGATTCTGACGCGCAAAGAAACTCCGAGCATAGCTCTCTCCATGGCTCGTTGTGTGACTCAAAACTCAAAAAACTCAAAACTCAAAAATAGTTTATTTCAAATAGGCTTAACGCTAGCACTTTTGAAAGGTCATGTATTTTTTTTTTAAAAAGCTACCACCGGATCACAACGCGGCCTCAACTGAGAAGATCCGGCAAGAAACTCAGCGGGCTTGTCATTTTATCACATTTTTTTTTAAAAGTTTGTCATGTTACAACTAGATCAGAGCGACAATGTGTCTTGCCGTTCAAAAGATCAAATAATACAGAAAAAAAAAAATACGACGAAAGTAGGTACAACAAACTAAAAAGCCAAAGGGATAGTAGTCGGACCAGTCCCCCCAAGCAGCACCCGCGCACGAGTTGACTCGAGCAGCAGCCATCACTCCCCTCAACCATATTGGAGGGAAGGGGGTGACCCGCCAGGAGGTTCTCTTACTCTGAACTTTTCTAAAGGCCAGCCGTTAGAGACCACGTCTCAGTAATGGTACTGGTATGTCATCACTGGCAACACACACTGGTTAAGAACCTTCGTCTTCAGGCACTGCGGTATTTTGGACATAACTATGTAAAATAAAAAAGATCTCACCGATTTAAAAAAAATCTTAATCCGTCTTTCCCTACTTATCGAACCACTTCACTAGCGGGATCTTTACTCCACTCACTCTGCATACATATTTAATGCCGGCTAAGAGTTTTTTACAACCCACCAAGTAATGCAACTTAACTCCGGTAAAAAGACGAAGTCCTGTATTTAGCTGCGAAAATTTTCAGGCCGAATGTACACTGCAAGCTATACAAATATAAATTAAATAACTAGAATCAGAAAGTAAGGGGTCGTCCATTAATCACGTGATGTTTTTTAGGAATTTTTTAACCCCTCCCCCTCCTGGTGATATGTGGTGAGGTTTTATACAAAAAAAATCACGTATATTTTTTTTTACTAACTTTATTGAAATTTTCGGAATATTATCTTTAAATACAGGTACTTAACTGATTAAATGTTGAAGGGGAAGTCGTTGCCGGCAACGGTGAGTCAAGGCCACGTGCCGCTGTTTGGCTTAGCATGCATACATTCAACGAAAAATAATACCCTTCCCCCCTCCTGGTGATATTTCGTGATTTTTTTCGGAACCCCTCCCCCCCTTTCGAGCCTCACGTGATTAATGGACGCCCCCTAAAATGTATTCATTATGGTGAAGACACTGTCCTCATGTCCTAGTTAGATTGTACTAATAGCGAGCAGCCATCCCCGTAGTGGTCAAGTATATGTATTATTTAATAATGATTATACCTCATGACACATTTAACAGCACAAAAAAGCGAGATTCATGGACCAACGGACCCAACCCAAAATGGGAGGATGCTATTCTTGCCCAGACACCACACGGGGTGAAACATTGATATTCTTATAAATTCTGTAAAATATGGTTTTCTGTAAAGAAGAGTCTGTTTAGCGGGCGATGACAATATAGTATAGCTTTCACAGGTCTCTTAACCTATAGTCCCTCAAATCCTCGTAAAGCTTATCTTCACGACTTTAGGTAGTAAACACTCTCTGAGACTCCAGACAAGGAGTCTTTACTTGCGGGCGCTTTGCGGACTTAATTGTGAAGACTGTGAATATTTTACGAAGAAAACTGTAGAAAATAAAAAGGAATTTTTTTTTATTCTACCCATTTCCTCCCGTTAGGTGTCGTAAGAGGCGAAGGGTAAACAAGAAGACGGGCAGCAGCGTCTTTCTATTAGATTACCTACCACCTATGTTACCACCGATCCCCAAGACGCCTGCTAAGCGTGGGGATTGAAGCAACCCCTCCCTTCTAAGAGGCTAGCGTTTGATCGGCAGTGGACGTCTTTTGACAAATGATGATGTTATAAACACTATCGTCGCGTATCCAACCGTGTCATGGACGTTTCTGTTAATATTTGAAAGATGAATTCTGGTTGGCATGCCGTTTTGTTCATAGTGTATTATTTACACTTTGGTGCAGTCGATAGTCTGGGTGCCAGACATGATACGGGCATACATTTTGAATGCAGTCTTCGTCATGTCTTTTCTGTGCCTAATACGTTCATAGTTAACGGTATAGGGTAGGCTCCTTTTTAATATTACCTGAATCTTAAAATAGACAAGTTACTTGTTACAAATCGAATCAGTATCGTCCAACCGTATTGGTTACAAATCAATGAAACCGGTTTCCATTAAGATAGAGGATAAGCACAAAATATGTGGTATCATCCGTTCTGTATGGGACAAAACTGATATACGAAATGATCCCCAAATATTGGCGAAGCGAAACATGTAATTCGGTATGAGAGGAAAGGTCTAAAGGCGGTGTTACATGAAACTGACATAATAACCCTTAACAGCCCTCTGCTGGGTAAGCTTCTATTTCCCTACTGTCTTAAAAGTGTTCAGCTCAAAACCACCAATCGGTTTTCTTGTGGATTGCTGAATTATAGATTAATTATGTCTTGGTTTTCACACAATATTTTCCATCACCACCATAGCGAAAGGTAGTTTTTTTAATAATAAGACATAGTAACACTCCAGTTACAATTCCCACAGCTTCTAGTATTCCGTGATATGTGGATTTGATTATCTAATAATTGAATATCTGCTGGATAACCTCGATACATATACACTAGACTGTAATTTTTTTTTTTTTAGTAAGTACATCTAAAAAGATTCTTTGTTAGACAAATGAGCTGGCACACGGGCCCCTTCCCTATTTAAAATACTTTGAAAAAAAAAAAATTTTTTTCTTTATTTTCATTGTATAAACCGTCGATTTTTTTTTCTAAATTTCCCTTTTTGTTATCTTGTAGGAAATTAAATTCTCTACAAAAAAGGTCAAAACATCAAGCTCATCTTAGGAGTCTTTTTTGGTCTAACAAAGAAACTTTTTAGATGAAGTTACTCAAAAAATTTAAAAATAATATTCGGACTCAGTCTAATGTACACACATACTTAACTACTTACATTTTTAAAATAAATTAATATAGCAATATTAATTTATTTAAAAAATGTAAGTATTTATAAATGTAAGTAAATAATTATGGCTACTGAATTCGGCGATTAAACTTGGGTTCTTATATCAAGCGAAGCGCTATTACGATTTTAAGTAGAAACTCGAAAGGCTCGAAAGACAAAAGGAACAGGATTACCTTACAAAAGCGGCCAAAGGTAGATGAAATAATTCACCAGCCAAAACTCCAGGGAAAATCCCTAAAAATAATCATTCGCGCCATATAAACCTACCCTAATCCGCAATGCCGTAACAATAAATTGGTATCGCCGTATACTGTGCTTGCATATATTTCTGTTTATCCATGTTTATTTAGTACGTCGTGATGTTACTTGATGGGTTATGTGTGTCAGCAAAGGAGTTGGTTTTCGGTTAACGGATGTCACGAATTTATGGTTCTAGAGGAAAATCTAGGTAAAACTCAGCTGGAAAGGCGTGCTAAATTGGTAACTCTAGATTAGTGGAGGCCAATCTGCAAAGCCTAGAGAACAGGCGCAGAGTAGCCAGCCTCTTGGTATTCTACAGGATGCATCTTGGAGAGTCCTTCTCCGTAGGAGTTGCCATAATTGCAGTATAGGTGGTAGATTATCCAATAGAAAGATGCTGCTGCCCGTCTTATTGTTTTCTCTTAGTTGCCTTTTAACACAACGGGAGAGATGGATGACGAAATTGTTCTCACCTAACTCCAAAATTTGCCCGAGGTAGACTTTTTGAACAACTCGAAGAACACTGTCGTTTACTAAAACATATTTTTTTAAATCTGCGGGTGTAAAAAAGCCACACTAAGCAATTCACCTAAGAGAAATTCATGTTTTTAATTTCAAGCATATCATGTTGTCTTTTACTTACGCTAATATTATGCCGCGTACAGATTTGCGTAATGTAGTACGCAATGAAAGAATTTGCCGTCCACATTGTCGCAATGTATCATGCAATGTAACATAATTCCCATAGTGTGGACGGCTTGCGCGCACGAACCGAGCTCACAACGCGCACGAACAGAGCATTTTCAACTCATGCGCATCGCGATCCGCAATTTGTCGGTTTTTTCGCCGAACACAACGCAGAGTGCACGGAGCACCAGTGTGGACGGGTTGTGTGAACGCGCGCGAACCATGGAAGAAAAGAGTCTGAGCCATGTTCGCCGCGCGCATGCCGGAAACAGATGTGAGCACGTACATGCTCGGTTCGTGCGCGCCCTGCGTCCACACTTGTGAAATGCTCCTTTCATGTTACATTGCATGCTACATTACGCAAATCTGTACGCGGCTTTACACATTGAAATCAAACTACAATAAAGCGTGATAAAAATACTACTAGTTTTTTAAAAATGGTCACGCATTCTAGGTGAATCATACTCAATTCATTTATATGCACTAATTATCACACTCATATTTGTTGTTAATGCAGCCATACGAATAAAATTTAAACCGTAGTCTACTCTACATATTATGATTCACCAAAAGATATTTAGACCCGCTGTTCTAAATCCTGCAATGCCATACAATGTACTAAGTACCTATATTATTATTACTTAGGCCGGCAGGGACTATAATATAGTCCCCTGCTGGCCTAAGTAATAATAATATACACCTTCATATATAACGAATTCTAACAATATTATGTAACTCTCTCATACCCTAAGGATCCCTAAACATTATATTTCCGTGGCGACAAAGACATCTCACGTTAAATGAAATACGTATTGTGAAACATTGTGAAAGCGGATTACCGCGGGAAGAAATTCTTTTCTGTGATTTTTAATAACAAAATATAAAAGAGGCAAGAAACCTGAAGCCATGGATGGATTAGAGAATGAAAAGGTTATAAGGTGAAACATTATTACGCCTATTTTGAGGATAACAAAGGAATTAAAATATTTTTTAAATCATTCATGACGTTCGAGTTAGATAGAGGTGTGTAATTCAGCTCAGCTCACTCGAGTTTGAGCCGTCCAGCTATAGCCCACCAACAAAATGACAAGGTCACGGCTCAATGCAGCTCCTATATCATTTGTAAATCACTTCACATGATGATTTGTCTTGTGATTCTGATTTAAAAAGAAATTTTAATATACTACGCTAATTTACTTGTTTGATTGAAGTCACAGTCAAGAAAGTTGTTGAACGAGTTATTCGTTCTGAATCGTTTTATTTACTGTACAAAAAGATCTGTGGAGAATGTGTGTCCGTTTGCCATGGCCAAGCCATGGCTGCCAGCACAGATATAGATTTACATAGATAAGGCAAGTATCACCATTTGTATTGAAACCAAACGTGTCGGCAAACACCTACTGTGACGTCACAGCCGAAATTTAGTGACGGGAAATCCAAACCGATTCAAAGATAACGATGCCGCCGATGCCCCGTCGATTTTTTTAGTTTTTGCGGACGACCGGCTGCAAGGCTGCGACAACAGACGCGCCCGGACTGTAAGTAAGCGGCGACCAACTTTGATGCTTGGTCGGGGTTCGGACACGCGAAGTAATGTACATATATCTATGGCTGCCAGTATCGCTCGCTCGCTCGCTTGCTCCGCATTTGTCCGGTTCTTTGGGTAGGCAGAGATGAACAGTCGAACGAACCGTGGCAGCTCGCAGCTCAGTCGGCTCGATTCGACGCGCGGCTCGCAGTAGAATGATCTGATCTGTGAGCTGAGTCATTGAACCTGAAACGTGAGCTGTTCTGTAGCTTGCGTATAAGTTACCCATGTTTATAGATAGGACCTCGGTGCCCGGTGATAGGATTAGGACCTCGGTGCTGGAGAGACGAAGTCCGATCGGGATGCCTAGAGCTTATTCCACAGCGTTGACGATAGGGCCACCTGGGGTTTTAGTGGGTAAAAATCACACATAGACTGGCCTCCGCATCTACGGGCGACCAGGTGCTAGGACCAGGTTTGAATGTTTCCTCCCCGATAGCAAAAAAGGGTGGTAGGTCCTTGTGCATGGAACCATTCGAGACATGCCACTGCAGCAGTGTCAGATAATAATAATGTCCTCCAAGCCGATCCACACGACCACAGACGCCAATCTTTCACAATATTAGCAATCTACTAAATTAAATTTAAATTGTGTATAAATCTACTTAGATTGTTTTTTTATGTAATTAATTATTCGGGCATTATCATAATCTTCCACCCTTTATACGAGTACTTACGGTAATTATTACTGAAACCGCTGCTTTTATTTTTCGATCTATTTATAAAAATAGTATGTCAAAAATATTTGTGCTGTCAGAAAATAGTAAAGAAAAATCGGCAAACTTATCTATTTTCCTTCCGAGGGCTTTGTAATAATATTATCTATGCTAAATAATATAAAATGAGGTAAAATTTGTCGTTGGATTCGCTGGAAAAAATAAACTTAAAGACTTCTATACAAATTCGGGCAACAAGCAACGAGAGTCAGCGGCGGTCGAAACGTGATCGCGCTTATGCGGTTCGCGTGTTAAACATGTGTTTATTTGTAAAAAGATAAATTTTCTTATAGTGGTTTACTTGTACAAAGATATATCTTAGCCAGGTAGATTTTTTATAGTGATTCATTTGTACAAAGATACAGGGTGTAAGGGACTATGTACCGAAAACTTTATTATAAAATTTCTCATATTGTCCAGTACATTACATAAACCATTTATATAGAAAATGACAATTGACTAACTTGTTAATTTTTGAGCATGTAATGAATACGTGCGGAATAATATTTATTATTCAAATTATATTGCTAATTTCAATCAAGCCGTCTGCCAAACGTGGAGACTATAGCAACCCCTCCCTTCTAAGGAAGAGACCTTTGTTCAGCTGTGGACTTTTCGGCTGCTGATGATTGCTAATTTCGCACAAATAAGTAATTTATAGTATTTAAATTGAAATTAGGCTTTATTATTATACCAATAATGATGTTATCATAATTTTATTTAAAAAAGCGCAATTTTTTTGGAAATTAATGAAAAAGCCGATGAAAAATTTCAACACTAGAATGTTCAGAATCATGTACTGGATCCCTGGTATCGATTTTCGGTACGATGTCCCTTACACCCCGTATATCCTAACCAGGTAGATTTTCTTATAGTGGTTTATTTGTAAAAAGATATATACTAGCCAGGTAGATTTCTTATATTTTGGTGTTTTTAATTCCCGCTTGAGGCACAACCCTTGGGCCATCAAATGTCGCATTCTCCGGAATGGAAATGGAATTTCTCGTCGTAGACAGGTTGTCACATAAATTCAATTTCGTACGGCGCGGCTAAATGAAGACGTCTGCCGTTCTTTCAAATTGGTATCGTTACACTCAATGATGAATATTGTGTTTCCCTTTATACTGTATATCTTCATACTATTACTCCGAAATGGAAGCGTCTAGAAATCCATTGCATTGGTTACTTTTATTTGTATAATCAAGATTTTTTTTACGAAAATATGTGGGTACTCTGGATATTAGAACAGTAACTGAACACTCTTAGATCAAGGTGGCCTAAAAAGCCACGTTCAGCATTTCATCTAGAAGGAATTCGTATTCTGCATTCCCAGCAGATAGTTCGCAATTCCTCGTAAAATGGTCACACATTTTATGTGAATCACACTCAATTCATATTATTAGCAAATTCATATTTGGCGTTAATGCTGGCATACGAAAAAAAAATAAACCGTAACTTACTCATATTATTATGATTTACCTAAAGTGCCCTTTTTAGACCCTTTTTTAGACAGTATTCCACAAGTTATGTCGTACTAAGGTACACATTGCAAAGGTAATAAAAATGAATATGTAATACATACGTATGTGTAAACATACCGACTGGACTTAGGGCCTTAGGAAGTGGACTTAGGGTGTGAGAGCCCTTAACCCACACATAACTGCGAATTTGCATCGCATCGCAAATATCTGGGAGAAACAATTCAATTTTTTTTTTAATGTAAATACATACTTATATAGATAAAACACCCAGACACTTGGTGGGAATCGAACCCACGACCTGTTGAGTAGCAGACAGGGTCACTAACCACTAGACCAACAGGCCCGTCAAGAATGGCGGAATATGACGTGGATTTTTACATATCTTTAATTGAGGAGCGCGGGCCCCGTCCTTTGGGACACAAGTGATGAACATTATAAAAATAAATTTACTAAACAAGATACCTTCAAGGTATGATCACATGAACCTTTGCGCTTCCGCACGAAATCGTATCGCAGCAATTTGCATCGCATCGCATCGCATCGCGGATTTGTGTGAGAGCCCTTAAGACTAACTGCCGCAAATGACAGTTATCGTTAATTCTCATCATCATAATCAGCCGCAAGATGTCCACTGCTAAACATAGGCCCCCCCTTAGAACGCCACAATGAATTGGCTATTTACGTCCACCGGTGACTTTTTTTTTCTTTGTCGCGAAAGATCCCCGGGAGCTGTGGGGCTCGATCGGGGTATAAGGGATTCGTACCCACTAAAACCCCTGCGGCTGTCGCATCGGCACATGAGAGGGGCTCTCCGGTGGGATCTGCACCGGGGGCCCCTCAGTGCCTTGCCTTTGAGCCCGCCGCCGGGAGGCGGATTGTAGCCCCCCGGGAATCTGACACAGTAATCACGGGGACGGGGGTCGCAACCCCGCCGCCGTCCTCCTCGCAGTCGCCGCCGTACTCAATGGACATTCTAAGGGCCAACACCCCGAGCGTCCAGCGACTCCGAAGACGTCCACCGCTTACCTGCGATGCGCACAATGTCGTCTGTCCACCTAGTGAGAGGCCTGCCTACGCTGCGTCTTCCGGTTCGTGGTCGCCACTCGAGAACCTTTCTTCCCCAACGGTTATCGATTCTTGGAGCGATGTGGCCTACCCATTGCCACTTCAACTTGCAGATTCTGAGAGCTATGTCGGTGACCTTAGTTCCTCGGCGAATCTCAGATTCTGAAACTCCGAGCATAGCTCTCTCCATGGCTCGTTGTGTGACTCTGAGCTTTTCTAAAAGGCCAGCAAAAGGCCACGTCTCAGTACCATATGACATCACTGGCAACACACACTAGTTAAAAACCTTCGTCTTCAGGCACTGCGGTATTTCGGACGAGAAGATTTCGCGTCGTTCCCGAATGCTGCCCATCCGAGTTGGATTCTTCGAGCGACCTCTTTGTCGAAGTTGGACCGACCTAACTGGATAGTTTGTCCTAAGTGTACAGTGATCTACAACTTATAAAGCGATTTTTTAAAATCTCAATGTTTCCTCCGGAACCTAAGGTTCCGATAGTCGTGCTTCATTTTTGAGTTTGAGAAAATGGATATCTCTACTCACTATCACAGTAAGTACGTACCTATTACTTGACTATGATTTCGAGAACTGGATTAACGATAATTAACTCTAATTGTGCAGCAGTAAGAGACTCGTCAAGAGTCTTAATAACTAATACCTCAAGTGATAAGCGTCAGTGCAGTAGAACTCTGCATAGACATGCCTGCCGCTTACGATTAGGCGAAGGTTCTACTAACCATACAGGTTCATATATCAAACCAACATAGCTGTGTCTACATAAAAATTAAGGGTTAAGTAATTAAACGGAGTCCAGATTCTTCAACGCCTATAAAGGTCATCAATTTTTTAATGTCATTAAAACTTTATGACTCTGAGTGGCCATGGTCGTTATATTTTTATTATTTGACCTAAAATGATGACCAAACGGGAAATTGAAATCTACTCCACAAAAGTAGTAAAAATATAAAAATTAATTACAAGAAACCTGTGCAAGTGTTTCTTTGCGCGATAAAATCCGGAATGAGGAGCCACTGACATAGCTGTCAGAATCTATAAGTTGAAGTGACAATATGGCACATCGCTCAAAGAACCGATAACCGATGGGGAAGCAAGGTTCTCGACCACAAACCAGAAGACGAAGGTAGGCCACCCATTAGGTGCCATTAGGCGGACTGACGACATTGTGCGCGTCGCTAGTAATCGGTGAATGCAAATAGCCAATTATTGTTTATTGTGACGTCCCAAGGGGTTGGTGTTCACCACTAGACGCCTGGTGACGATGATGTGCAAAACTACTTTGATAGCAGCCGTCCATTAAACGCTATCGAAGGAATATTATCATTTACTAGGTGGTAGGTTCCTTGTGCAAGGAACCGTCCAGGTAGGTACCACCGCAGTGTCAGATATTCTGCCGCCAAGCAGCAGTGTGTAAACATCGCTGTGTTCCGGCGTGAAGGGCTCTGTAGCTGGTGAAATTACAGGACACAAAGACTTAATATCTAATGTCTTAAGGGTCAGCAACGCGCTAGTGATTCTTCTGGTGTTGCTAGCGTCTATAGGCTGCTGTGACTGCTTACCATCAGGCGGGCCGCACGCTTGCTTGCCACCTTGGTAGTATAAAAAAAAAACACAACTTAAATTTATTACACGGTCTTCGAATTATATTTCTTTTTTTCTCTAATGTCTTACCTTTTCATAGGAATTACTTATCGCTAACAGGGTTTCTGGATGGGAATTGAAGTCGCCCGAAGACCTACGTTACAATTAAAAGTATAGCACTAACCTTCTAAGTTCTAGTTAGTTTGTTCATAAAGAAAATTATACCCAGTTAATAATTTTATTACTTGGTTTGTTATTATTTTCCATCGGAAACTTTAAAGTGGTGAAAGTGTTATTTTAACTTGAACTACACTAAGTTTCGTATACATAAATAAACAAATAGTTATTGAGTTCGGAGTTACTTTCTACTAACTTTGTTATTATAAGATACATAAATAAACTATATATTGTGCAAGAATTACAAAGGTACATAATAATAATAATAAGCCCGCAGGGCAGCTTGAGGCGAGCTGTTGGTGCGTGTCGACACCACGGACCCGAGCGATCCAGAGAGTCGGTCAGGGCCCCCCATCTTGGCGTGTCTTCGTCGGCCGAGTGGAAACCGAAGGAGGCTCGCAGGACTCTCAGCTCTGGCTTGCCTTAATTAGCCATCCAGAGAGGAGCTGTTAGAGCTATATGCTCCAGGGGTGGAAGTGTTAAAGGGCATAACGCTGCGAGTAACTTCGGAGAAAGCGCAGCACACCTCTCGACACCCCTAAGCCACTCACACCAGTGTTGCCCTGTCGTCCGCTGACGATCATTTAGGGAACCCATCTAGTGGGTGGCAAGTCACCACTTAATTAAAAATATAATTATGGCAAGTGGCGGCCTTTTGAAATAGCCCAGTCCACCAAATCATCAACCCTACAAACCTAGAATTCTTTTAACATGCTTTCAATAGTGCCTTTTTTTTTTTGACGCGGGGGAAATCTTCGTAAGATCCCCGGGAGCTGTGGGGCTCGACCGGGGTATGTGGGATTCTTACCCACTAAAACCCCCGCGGCTGTCGCATCGGCACATGAGAGGGGAGACCCCAGGGCTCTCCGGTGGGATCTGCACCAGGGGCCCCTCAGTGCCTTGCCTTTGAGCCCGCCGCCGGGGGGCGCATTGTAGCCCCCCGGGAACCAGTCACGGTGCTCACGGGGACGGGGGTCGCAACCCCGCCGCCGTCCTCCTCGGAGTCGCCGCCGTACTCAATGGACGCTCAAAGGGCCCACACCCCGAGCGTCCAGCGACTCCGAAGGTTTCAATAGTGCCTACCATCTACCGAGGTCAACTGCTGTAATTTCATCATAGTGGCAGTTGACCCCGGGAGGTGTTTTACACACCATTTAATCCTTCTAAACGGGCCTCTACGTGTTGGACCCGTCCCTACGCAAGCCTCTAAAGTACCGGGCTAAGCCCGTGACTAAATAAAACATAAAAATAATTTTAATGCAATAATATGCAATGTATAGCTATTGGCGATTTCGTCCAATCAATCTTAGGATGGAGAGGAATATGAAGTTGTTAGGTTAGGTTAGGTTATAGGGCCTCCGGTGGGGACACCTTCGAGAGGACCAAAGAGCTCGCCGAGCTTGGGGCGGAAATCGTCGTCGCTAAGATACGCGAGTTGGGCATGGAGATAGCGCCTCAGAAAACCGAGGCGCTGTGGTTACACGGCCTGCCTAGGAGCCGGGAACCACCGCCCAACTTGCGCGTCCGTGTGGGTGAGTCGGAAGTCAGGGTGGGGCCGTACATGAAATATCTTGGTCTCACCCTTGACAGTCGCTGGGGCTTCGAGGAGCATTTCGAGCGCCTGGTCCCCCGAGTCGACAGGGTTGCAGCGGCCTTGCACAGGCTGCTCCCCAACCTCGGGGGGCCGAGCGAGGAAGTTCGCCGCCTCTACGCCGGAGTCGTGCAGTCCGTAGTCCTCTACGGGGCGCCCATCTGGGCGCCGAGGCTGGCCATAAGACGCTGTAGAACGAAAATCTACAGCGTCCAGCGGAGGATGGCACTGCGGATTGCACGAGGATACCGAACGGTGTCCTTTGAGGCGGCGACCATACTGGCACGCTTTCCGCCCTTAGACATCCTGGCGGGCATGTATGCGAGGGTTTATGACCGGATCCGCATCGCCCGCCAGAGTGGCGGAGGCGAGCCGGTGGCGCTCGAATCTATAAAGCGGCAGGAACGACACATCGCTCTCGCGACGTGGCGCGAGCGGCTCCAGCCGGAGCACATAGCGCACAAACGCGTCGTTGAGGCATTCCTGCCGCATCTCGAAGCCTGGATACAGCGACGGAGTGGACGACTCACCTATAGGCTTACGCAGATAATCACCGGTCACGGTTGTTTCGGTGATTATCTGCATAAGATCGGACGTGAAGCGACGACGAGATGCTTCCACTGCGACCAGTCTGACTCCGCCCAACACACGCTGGAGGCTTGCCCCGCGTGGTCGTTGGAGCGTCGAGACCTGGTCGCAGTCATCGGATCGGACCTCTCCCTGGGCAGCGTAGTGTCGGCTATGCTGTCCGGGGATGCGGCGTGGGGAGCGATGGCCGCCTTCTGCGAGACTGTCATGTCCCAGAAGGAGGCCGCCGAGCGGGAACGCGAACGCGCTGATCCCGCTCGGCGACGAAGGCGCAGGCCGCGTCAAGCGGCCGCCCAACGTCTCGCTCCCCAGCCCTGAGCCCGGGGCTATAAACAACGGGCAACCTTCGGAGTCGCTGGACGCTCGGGGTGTGGGCCCCTTGAGCGTCCATTGAGTACGGCGGCGACTCCGAGGAGGACGGCGGCGGGGTTGCGACCCCCGTCCCCGTGAGCACCGTGACAGGTTCCCGGGGGGCTACAATGCGCCCCCCGGCGGCGGGCTCAAAGGCAAGGCACTGAGGGGCCCCTGGTGCAGATCCCACCGGAGAGCCCTGGGGTCCCCTCTCATGTGCCGATGCGACAGCCGCGGGGGTTTTAGTGGGTAAGAATCCCACATACCCCGGTCGAGCCCCACAGCTCCCGGGGATCTTTCGAAGATTTCCCCCGCGTCAAAAAAAAAAAAAAAAAAAGGTTATAGGGCCTCCTTCGTAGTCGCTGGACGTTCGGGGTGTGGGCCCTTTGAACGTCCATTGAGTACGGCGGCGACTCCGAGGAGGACGGCGGCGGGGTTGCGACCCCCGTCCCCGTGAGCACCGTGACTGGTTCCCGGGGGGCTACAATGCGCCCCCCGGCGGCGGGCTCAAAGGCAAGGCACTGAGGGGCCCCTGGTGCAGATCCCACCGGAGAGCCCTGGGGTTCCCCCTCTCATGTGCCGATGCGACAGCCGCGGAGGTTTTAGTGGGTAATAATCCCACATACATCGGTCGAGCCCCACAGCTCCCGGGGATCTTTCGAAGATTTCCCCCGCGTCAAAAATAAAATAAAAAATCAATTAATATTAAATGAAACCACAGTTATTACAAGTGGTCACAATAGGCATGATGACTAATTTTGAAAAAATATTCTATTATGTACTTACAGGTATACTATTGCCGAAAATAATCATATTTTTGTATTAAACTTACAATTAATAGCATTATTTTCAATTATAAAATTACAGTTTGAATTTCGTTCCAAAACGAAGGCTGGTGCATGGCGCCATTTTGTGACGTCAGTCCGGTGTAAGCATCTGTTCATTGTGGGCTTTATTATAGAAATAGAATAGTTTTATTCAATTTTTACAAGAACCTGAAAATGAATTCTAAATACTGTATTGTGGCGTGACTCTGTGTTAAAGCACGTCAATAAAAACCCCTGATAAGTTATTTGTTTATGTTCCAAACACGAAAAAAATTCGAGATAAGTGGCTAACTCTAGCACGACGGGACCCTTCATCCATAGGTCTAAACTCGTCGATTTTTCTGTAAAGACCATTTTGATGTAAGTTATTCAGTTACTTACTGATATACTATTATTAGTAAGATGTAAACCTACCTACTAAATAATATTGGGTGTAAGAAACTATAATTATAATTGTTGAGGTTAGATTTTGTATCATTGTTGTTCCCCATTTTCACTCTAACGGGTCTGTATTCTTTTTTATTCAGATGCCACAGGATATGGAAAATTATACGGAATATCGTGTCATGGGTTCAGTTCCAAAAGTGCGCATGAAACCAGGATGTATTCCCTCTAGGTTTGAATGCAAACCAGATCGAAATTCTTGGCAAATTGGAGCTGTCTGCCTTAGTAAATCCTTATTCCATGTCTGATGTTTTATAATATTTATTAATAGCACCGTTTAGGCGTAATTATCTTAAAAACAATGCAGAAAGCGCTAATAAATACAAAACAAGTATACAAGGTGACAGACATTACAGTTTGACAGTTGTTTGTTATACACCGGTATGACGTCATTCACTCTGATTGATATTTATTACAAAATGGCGATTAGCTGAATTTTCCTAATTTATTTATATAAAAATCACGAAAATCTCTCTATTATTATGCAAATGAGATTCATTTTTGGAATCAGTGCAATCTGTTCTAATACTTAAAACCACAGTTTCATTGGTACTGAGTTACAGTCATCACGCCTATTGTAAAACTTAAGTATATTAAAGTTTTTAATTAAATTGTTTAATTAAAGTTTAATCAACTATTTTTTAAATTATGATTTGTTTGGGCACAATCATGGTACAATCAACAATTTCAATCTGTGTACATGCACATTTACTGATTCATGATCCACAAGCCGCCTGCCAGGCGTGGGATTATGGCAGGCCTACTAAGGGGGAGGCATTGTTCAACATTGGACGTTTATCGGCTGTTGGCGATGATACTAATACAGTCTTTTTTTGTTTTGTAAATACATACATATATAGATAAAACACCCATACACTTGGTGGGAATCGAACCCACTACCTGTTGGGTAGCAGACAGGATCACTAACCACTAGACCAACGGGCCCGTCACGAAGATGATACACATTCAGTTACTAGTGAGTAAGTAAGTGAATGTGTACTGACTCACTTTTTTATTAATTCTGGCATCGTACCTACCAATCGTACTTTTTATTGGGGTGCCCTATAATACATCTTTAGAGATTCTACTGATCCAATAATCTGGCGATTCTTCCACTCCAAATAAAGCAGTCGAAAACCCAACGAAACCACGCTTGAGGGAACAAGCCTGCACACTGAGGTTGAAGTAGAGTAGTAGTAGGATCCAAGACAGGAGTGACCTCAGCGCAAGTAAGGCTGACCACCCTGCTTACCCTCTTCGACCCGTTAGAGCAACCCTGACACTACTAGGGCTCGACAGCTGCAGTTGGGGGCAGCTTATCGTATAATTTGTAAGATCACTTCTCTTTATTAATTAACTTAAAGGTATCTAAGTAGCACAATCTAAAATAGTGTCATCGTTATCATCAGCAGCCGATAGACGTCCACTGCTGAACAAAGGCCTCTCCTTTATAAGGGAGGGGTGGCCATAATTCCCACGCTTGGTAGGTGTCTTGTCAGTATAGGTGGTAGGTAAACTAAATAGAAAGACGCTGCTGCCCGTCTTCTTGTTTTCCCTAAGTCTCATTTTACAGACACCCAAGGAGATGGGAGGGTGCTACGCTTACCCGGAAACCCCACGAATTAAAATAGTGTAAGGTGTCTAAATTACTGCCCATGAAGTATGTGCAGTAATTATTTTATGTACATTTAGAGAATGACCACAGAGTAGCATGTAAATGGGGCTTAATTCAATGTCGTTATGTCATACCCGCTTCGTATACAGTATGTAAAATAAAATATTAAAAAATATATATTGAACCGACCTCAATATACACAGTACACGTGCAAAATATACACAGCAGGTACGCTAACACCAACTTCTATAATATTTAAATTATTTTATACTTTTTATTGAATGATCAAACGAACTTACCCTAAGTGAAGTTCGATCTTAACACCGTGGCTACACGGTTATAAACCACAGGCACTAACTTGATAAAGTGGCTATGATTCCAGGAAAAATATCGATATGTCGATATTTTATGTTTAGTAGTCTTGTCTACTACAAGAACGGTGTACGGTTAGGAACCGTTGCGCAATGCTCACCGAATAGATTCGGTAACCTTAATCGTACATCGGACACTTGCTGTTTTAGTTCAGCTTGAACGATGAACAAGCAACCGTACGAAGTACTACGTACGAAAGAGTCCGGTCCTCATCTTGCGGATGTTGTGTGTTGCCAGGGCCAAAGTTCGGTGGGGGTGGTAGCGGGGCATCTGCCGGAGATTCTTAGCACCCCCTACTGGACCGTTACCCCACCTGCTACCAAGACGAGGAATAGAGGAGCCGCCGGGGACTAGGGGCCATTTGCAAGTCGTGTCTGTCATTGTGTGTTTAGGGGGGGATTTGCCATAATCCCCACGCTTGGCAGGCGTCTTGGGGATCGCAGTATATATGAAGAAATGAATCTCAAACAAAAGACGCTGCTGCCCGTCTTCTTGATTTCCCTTAGTCGCCTCTTACGATACACCCAACGGAAAGAGATGGGGGGATGCAATTCTAACCCGGCACCCCACGGGTATTTTATACTACATATACAAAATTCCTGTGACCAGTAACCCCCCGCCCCCAAACCATGTGATGATAATGATGATCGTTGTGTGATGATTTATTTATTTATTTATACTCTTTATTGTACACACATAAAAATAAAATAAAAAAGGACTTGAAGAAATTTGTACAAAGGGCGGCCTTATCGCTATCCGCAATTTCTTACAGGCAACCTTGGGATGGAAAAAAGATTGCATGGAATACGAAAAGTGGGGTAGTTAATATGTGAGACAATATACACTAATAAAAATACATATAATAAGTTTACCTATTTACATATAATATATTAATATACATACAGATATATATAAATATTTCTTACATACCAACATATATTCAATATACTTGTATATATATATATACGAACTATAAATATATGTATTATATATATAAAAATCAATTCTGATAAATATACAGATAGCACTCCGAAATCATAATAACGACCAGCAAAGTATCAATGAGCTATAAAGTAAGGTAATGAGCTTTTACAAGATTTTTAAAAATGTTTAAAGATTTAGCTCGCCTTATGGTAACTGGTAAGGCATTCCATAAACGTACTGCATGTACAGAAAATGATTTACCATAAAAATTTGTTGAGTGTAAGGGCATAGCTAGTTCAAGGTTTTCTGACGATCTTAGATTCCTTGAATGCGTCTCATGAAGGAATTTGAAACGAGCTTTAAGATATGGGGGTGTAATGGGATTAAAGAGAATATTATAGAGAAGATGAAGAATATGTGAGTTCCGGCGGAGGCGAATAGGTAACCACTCGAGCTTTTTACGAAAAATAGAAATGTGATCATATTTGCGCAAACCAAATATAAATCTAATGCAGAAATTTTGAAGTCGCTCAAGTTTATCAAGTAGGTCTTCATTTAGATCGAGGTAGCTGACGTCTGCATAGTCAAGGATTGGAAGTAGAAGTGACTGAGCAAGCGCAACTTTTGTGGCAACTGGAAGAAAGTTTCGCAATCTTCTTAATGAGCCAGCAGAAGCAAAAATTTTCCTACTAATTTCCTGAACCTGTGGTGCCCAAGATAAAGTTTTATCGATAAATATACCTAAATCTTTCACTTTCTCGCTTATTGGAATAATGTTGTTATTAAATAAAACTTGAGGTACTTGCGACCAATCCACTCTAGACATCAACCTCTGACTACCAATGACGATAACCTGAGTCTTAGTAGGGTTAACTTTAAGACCATAAGAATTACTCCAGGTGCTGATTTTAGATAGGTCACCATTTATAACATTAATGCTGTCAAACAACCTACTTGGAAAAGTATGACAGTAAATCTGCAGATCATCTGCATAAAGGTGGTAGAAAGAATCAAGTTGACTGGAAACGGTATTAATAAATACAGCGAAAAGTAGAGGGGATAGTACACCGCCTTGTGGCACGCCAGCAGACAAGTTACACCAAGAAGAGAAAGTATCTTCAATGCGTATTCGCTGCCGACGGCCAAAAAGATAACTATGAAACCACTCAATTGCTGCTGGAGATATGTTTAGAGAAGCAAGAATACCAAGCAGATGATGATGTGATGATGATCTTCATCACCAAGATATGGATTTACTCTGGTGGAGTACACCAGCCCCATTTAGACTGTTTTATAAAACAGTTTATCGTGGACGATATACGGTCTTGTTTTGTCGAATGAAAATGCGTCGACGATAGACTTGTGTAGTACATGAGAGAACTATTCTTTTAATTTTTAGTACAACACTCTTTTAGTACTTCGTCTTTCAGTATGTATTCGACTATTCGTAGTCTCTAGCTCTGTAATAACTGGTCAGCTATTCCTATTCGTTTTTAGTACATCATTCATTTGGATTCATTTAGTACTTCGTCTTCCGCTCGAGATTTATTCGTAGTCTCTGGTTCTGCACGAACTGGTCCGATCAGTTACTCGTTGACACACTCAGAACGGGACTGAATGAGCGGGAATGATATGTACTAAAAGTACTAAAATAATAAATTATTACATTTAAAAGATTATACTAGTACGTAGCGCTCCGTTCAATGTCCGAGCAAAAACAAGCCTAGAAGATATGCATACCTATATGAATGTTAAAGAACATGAGGATTAGGTTATTATTGAATATTAATTATGTAAAGTTTGTGATTTTAATAGTTTTTGAAATATTATTGTTGTATGACGCAGTATGTAAACAAATAAAGCTAACAAAAAAAACAAAATGATTTCTGATACTTACGCGAATATTACACATTGAAATATAATCCGCGATATAATCCGTAAAATTAGTTTCATTTAAAAAAAAACAAGATAATTAAATGGCTGAAATGCGTGGGGTGGTGGCGTCTTCAATTTGAACAATGATGATGATATAGATGATGATGGTGATGATTATGATGATAGTTGTGTGATGAACGTGATGAAAATGTGAATGATGATGTTGAATGGTGATGAAGATATGAATGGTGATGATGGTGATTATGTGTTATAATGGTGATGAGGATGTGAATGATGATGATGATGAACAGTGAAAATGTGTGATGATGGTGATAAACATATGAATAGTGTTGATGATAATGAATGGGGTTGCCATAATCCCCACGCTTGGCAGGCGGCTTGGGGATCGCAGTAAAGGTGGTAGGTAATCCAATAAAAACACGCTGCTGCCCGTCTTCTCGTTTTCCCTTAGTCGCCTTATACGGACACCCAACGGAAGGAGATGGGTGGGTGCTATTCTTACCCGGACACCCCACGGGGACCTAAATTGACATTAATGAATGATGTGAACACAAAACATTTGATGAGTACCTAATACTTAATAATATGTTTTTATTTCGAATAAATATATATTCTATCTCACTTCCACTACTAAGACGACACGTAGGAAGTACCTATGTTAAAATCCATCCAGCCATTTAGGCGGCAGAGCGTCTTAAAGAACCAGACATACTACACAGTCAATAAAAACAATAATAGAGTAAAAAAACTTACAAATATGACTTGCGAGTTACTTGTCTTGCTTGTACACATACATTAAGATGATTATAAATATGCCACCTCAAAATATCAAAAAATTAAATGATATTTAGATTCGATGTTTCCAGCTGGCTAACCGATTGTAAATATACTTTAAATCTAAATATTTTAGATTATTTATCGTGTCGAAAACGCGTGAATTTTTAATTTTTCTATACACACTTGGCCAGAACATCGATCACACGTTACCACTTCCATTTTCTACTTAGTAATTGCTAAGATTGAGCTGCTATTGGTCAACATTTCTTTAGTCCTTCCTCCAAGGTCGTCATTGCTGCCGAGAGCACCCAAGCACACCCGAGAGGCACTGTCTATTTTTGCATGGTGTGCGTGACATTTATACTGTTTGAATGGTCGGCGTGCCTACTGGTGTGTGTAAGTTTGTTAGAAAAAAAATCTGTGAATGTGTGGGAGTTTCGATCATAAAATCTTAAAATTTTGATTAGCGGTCCTCGCGGTTTGGCGCGCGGGAAATTTAAATCTCCGCTTAGTTTAATAGGTTAATGCCCGTTTTTCGCGAGCTTTTGCTTATTTATAATGATGAAATAATTCAAAACAAAATGTTATTGAGCAGATAAATTATTTTTGTATTGTTCCGGAAATCACAGGGTAGGCAAACACTTTTTGCCTATATGGACTGCACGCCACTGGTGATGATGGTGTGCAGAAGTACACATGAAAAATTACACGAAAATATACTGATTACAATTTGTAATTAAAGTCATTGATCTATCGATTGGTAAACGTAAACGAGAAGCCTACACTAGTTTCGTCGTTGACCAAACGACAACGACAACGATAGACAACGACGTCGACGATCAACGTCTACAGCTAAAAACATTTTAATCCAAATGAATGATGTACTAAAAACGAATAAGAATAGCTTACCAGTTATTATCTGTAATAACTGGTCAGCTATTCCTATTCGTTCATAGAGCCAGAGACTACGAATACATACCGAAAGACGAAGTACTAAAAGAGTGTTGTACTAAAAATGAAAAGGAATAGTTCTCTCATGTACTACACAAGTCTATCGTCGACGATAAACTAGTAATATCGTCCACGATAAACTAGTTTATAAAACAGTCTAAAGTTTCGACTAGTTTATATCGTAAACAGAATGTTTTTAGCTGTCGACGTCGTTGTCAATCGTTGACGATGCATCCGTCGTTTTTTCAACCTCAAAACTAGTTTAGTCTTTTTGTTTACTTTTACCAACCGATTAATAAACGAATTTTATTTACAAATTGAAATAAATACATAGTGTATTTTTCATGTATACATAAGTACACATGAAAAGATAAATCATCATCACACATCATCAACTTCGTTCATATCTTGGTGATGAAGATCATCATCACACAACGATCATCATTATCATCACATGGTTTGGGGCTGGTCACAGGAATTTTGCATATGTAGTATAAAATACCCGTGCGGTGCCGGGTTAGAATTGCATCCCCCCATCTCTTCCCGTTGGGTGTATCGTAAGAGGCGACTAAGGGAAATCAAGAAGACGGGCAGCAGCGTCTTTTGTTTGAGATTCATCTCTTCATATATACTGCGATCCCCAAGACGCCTGCCCCTGCGTGGGGATTATGGCAACTCCCCCCTAAACACACAATGACAGACACGACTTGCAAATGGGCCCCAGTCCCCGGCGGCTCCTCTATTCTTCGCCTTGATAGCAGGCGGGGTAACGGTCGAGCAGGGGGTGCTAAGAATCTCCGGCAGATGCCCCGCTACCACCCCCACCGAACTTTGGCCCTGGCAACACACAACATCCGCAAGATGAGAACCGGACTCTTTCGTACGTAGTACTTCGTACGGTTGCTTGTTCATCGTTCAAGCTGAACTAAAAGAACAAGTGTCCGATGTAAGATTATGATTAGGGAATCGAATCTATTCGGTAAGCACTGCGCAACGGTTCCTAACCGTTCACCGTTCTTGTAGTACACAAGACTACTAAACATAAAATATCGACATATCGATATTTTTCCTGGAATCATAGCCACTTTATCAAGTTAGTGCCTGTGGTTTATAACCGTGTAGCCACTCTTTAATTATCCAGTCCTTGACGAGAAGATATTCCATCACTAGTAGTAGTACCTCGTGGGTACGATCCGGAGATATCGCACAAGTTTCAGAGGTTAGAAAGAGAAAACAACATTATTATCTCTTCCGTATCCACCCCGCCTCAGCCGAGCGACAGCCACCTCATTATCTTTAGAGTAAAATGAAATACAGCTGCAACATTGATTTAACAGGGTCATTAATGGGTAGGGAGGGACCTTATATCTTCTCGTCAAGGACTGGATAATTAAGATCGAACTTCTCTTAGGGTAAGTTCGTTTGATCATTCAATTATCCAGTCCTTGACTCCAAGATATTCCATCACTAGTAGTAGATGTTTAGAGATACAAAATCAATGTTGCAATTAAAGAGATTCGAGAATAAAACAAAGCTAACTTAACTTGTTGCTTAAACTATTAGTTATAATAAAGCCAAATATATTTTGCAATTTTTTGCAGAATACATAAACACGTAGGTACGTATTAATTAATTTGATATAAGTAATTATGTTTTTATACATATTATTTGATGAATTAAACTTATCTATACTTATAATAAAACTGTAACAGGTCAAATTCTGTACATTGAAGATATTTTGAAAATTATATTTGGAGGGCATTCTATAACCGATACTGAGGCCGAAAATGTATTTTGTTTAATTTTTGTCTGTCTGTCTGTCTGTCTGTCTGTCTGTCCGTCTGTCTGTCTGTATCACGGCTGAGCATCACGCCGAAACTACTGAATGGATTCAAATGAAACTTGGCATGATTTGAGATCTTACTACGAGGTAGGACATAGGATACTTTTTATCCCGTAATCTAGCATGGTTCTTTTGGGAGAGGCGATTAAAGTCAAAATGGGTACTTGGTTATACGCTTGGTCCGATTTTATCAATTTTTCTTTATAATATAATAAATATTAGTAAGGAAACACTCATAGAGAGTTGTTATCAAGGTTTTGTAATCGATCGGGTTAAGCAACGTTAGGTAAGGTCATTAAATAGATGGGTGACTGTTTAACGCCATTTGAACTAAACGGGTCCGTGCTTCGGAGAGCAAGTAAAAAGTGGGTCCCAGTATTTAACAGACTATAAAAAAGGAGGTTATGTATTCGATGCGAATGTCTGTTATTAAAAGTTTAGTTAACGTAAAAATAGCGCAGGCGGAGCTGCGTGGGTCAGCTAGTTTAATATACAATGATTTAAAATTTTACATTAACATTATTGAACATGTAATCCCAAATAGCATAGCCTGCTAATCGTGCAGACTATCTTGCGACCAATTTTCTAATAGTTTTAATAATAAAGGCGTTCTGGACAGGTGCTGAAGCCAGGGCTCGTCTCGTATTGTAAGTAATAAGATAGAAGTATCGATTGTGTTGTTAAATAATATCTCTTTTATACATCGTCCCATGGCTTGAGAAGACATATACTTATAATAATATACCATTTATTTTGTTTACTGTATAGCAAATAATATACCATATTTGGGACAATCCACACGCGGGCATTCGTCCCAAAATCAGGCAGAGCCTGCACCACGACAACCAGACAAACGATATCAATAGGTACTTATACCTTAAATACCTTTCCTTCCTGCAAAATATATCAACCCAAACAGACAAACTACACCCAGACAAGGTGGGAATCGAACCCACCACACATCGGGCAGCGGACAGGGTGTCAAGATGTGAGCCATGTCATGGAGAATAAAACTGAAAAGTTAATGTTGTTACCAGACAAGTGGGAAATCAATAGGTCTTTGAATGAATTCATGCAGATTTAAAATGGGTTAACATCTACAAATTCCGTACCTAAGGTTTTTAGTCTGTGTAAACCTTACAACACATTTGGTAAATTCTAATAGTTTAGTTAATGACAATTATTTGCATATTTTGTTTACTTTTTAGGCAGAGAATTATTAATATGTAATTTTTTGGTTTGAATAATATTTTCTAAACTAATAAAATCAGTAACTTTATGTAATGTTTTTTAAGTAACTAAAGTTATTGTGACTAAGTAATCTAGTAATTAGATCCTATGCAATGTAGAACATAGCGAGGAAAGATTGGTTTAAATTTACAGGTTCCATGAAATAACCGTTTTTGCTTCTAATAATATTGCCAATTTTATTTGTGGATATCAAAGAAATAGCTGGTTGTAAATAACCATACAATATTTAAAAAACAATCTAGTCCAGAACTTGTTAAAGAAATAACGTAATTGTCATCATCAAATCAATGTTGTTTGTTTGAAACTAGACTTATGTTACCAGTAATGGGTGAATTAGGAGAGAATAACTTCAAAAGCTGATTGTTGTATGTGTTGTCTACGAAAATGTACCAGACTAACAAACATCCTGCTAGGGAAACATGTCGATGTAGTGAACCCAATACATTCACTACTTGAATGCGTTGGATTTTGAGGAAGAAAGAAGATATTAATTCGAAGGATTACTGAATTGTCTCGAGAGATGTAAAGTGTGATACCAGGTTAAGACAGCTATAATAGGATAACTCCTAATCACGTTATCTACAGGTTAATAAAGGTTTATTAGCGTTTATAAAATATTCACAGCATTGGAAGATTTTTCCATGACATTAAGTTTCATGGAATAACATACTCTGCCCGGCAGAGTATAAAAAGAAAAAACCCTGAGACTGCAGACAATATACAAAAGGTTGCAATATTTTTGTAATAGGAACCGAACACAAGCGGAAATATTACAATTGTGACTCATAATAATGTCTATAATAATAATAATGTAAGGCCTGCTGGAATAACTTTCTTTAGAAATAAGCTGTGCCTTTTTATTAAGAATAGTATCTTGCCTTTATTCCTTCTATCTTTTATTGTTATTGTATGTACATAAATGATAAAATAAATAAATAAATGTCCCCCTGGCTGATAGGACCACAGCGGCCGATCTTTCATCAAATCAGCCTACTACACGAGAGATATTATAGTGCACAAGTGCTTGCGTAGAAACAAGTGCACTCTATTTTCCTTTACTCTCACAATTCGTTAAGACGGAAGATCGACATGACTGGGGTGAGGTCTGGCGCAGGACTGACTTTTTACATGCCCATGTGACGCATGAATCATCTTGCCTGCATTGTCATAGCCAGCAAGGAACAACTACACAAAGTTGTTGCTCTCCACGGGATTTCAACCCGCGACCTCCGGTTTGCAAAGCAAGCGGTTTACCGCTGCGCTATGGAGGCTACAATAAGATTCATAAATAGAAAATAAAATAAAGGCCTCTTTGAGGTCAATTTTTAATAAAAACCGCCTTTTGTAGTAATTTTGGTAGTGGTTATGACGCTTGCTCGCCTTTTCTTTGTATAATCTCCATCTCCAACTCACCTAAAGGATCATGAATATGGCTAGGTAAATCTTTCCCCTTTCATAAAGATTAAATTTTAATACATGCCTCATTTCGATCCGTATCGCTAAAGAATAGTCTTGGAAAAAATTACATTTTTAGTTTCTTACCCTTGCATTAGGTTTTTTTTTTTTTTTTAATATGAGGGTACCCCTCTAATTAAGTCGAATATTCACAATATTTTTTGGTTTAATATTATTGTTTTAATTGTATTATACATAACTATATACATTAATTATGTATAAATAATTATTTTTTACACACGATCTCTCGTTCCGTGTCTGAATTTATCCTATTATTATTATATCATATCAGCCTCAGTAATATAATAAAGAATGAATATATATATGATGCAAATATGAATTTGTTAATATGTGCACCCCTATTCCAAATGTTAGCCTATCCCAATATTAGCTAGGGTAATAAACTCTACTTATTCTGTGTGAATAAGAAAAGGCAGTGGTATTAGGTATACACACGAGTCACTTTTTTTTTTGTTTTTGTCTCCAGAGACTAAATCAATATAACAATGGATTACCATTATTTTTAGCACACTGTATGTAGACCAATGCTCACCAGTTTTTACGAACCACTTGCTACGCTCCAACTTTAGAGTTTGAGTACAGAGGAGCACGCTACTCGTTAGAAATGCGTCCGTGAAAATCTGATGAAAATATGTATCTTGATATCAAATTAACGATTAAAGTAAACGTAAACTATGTGTCAACGTCATAATGATATCACAGTTATCATTCATATAAGCAGGAGCTTAGTATCTATTTTGCTAAAGCGACATAGTACAATTACATACTAATTGTAGTTAATAGTTATAACAACATTCCCCAAATCCCTAAGCCAAGGGGGAGGCCTTTGTTCAGCAGTGGACGTCTTTCGGCTGCTAATAGTTATAAGTCGTAATGAAATTAATAATTATATATAGTATATATATATATATATATATTAGAATATCTGTTGCGCGCCAAATCAAGCAAAAGTATGGACCCAACATAAAACTTTACTAGAAGTTTTTGAATCAAACATTATATACTGGCAATTAATGATGAAACTGAGAGGTTCATTGAATTGTTGCGACGCTTGGACTCGTGGCGGACACGGTCGGCAATCAGTCAAGTGGAGGCGATGATTACAGTCCTCGACGCCGCGCTGGTGGCGGTTAGATTGCACATTAAAAACTTCACTGGTTTCAGACCACTGACTTTGTCAGTGTAGTGTGTGACTTTGTCGGTCATCGCGCTGGTGCTAGAATCGAAAAATAGTTTTTCGGAGCCTTTCCCGTTAAAATTTCCAATAAGTATGAAATGTGGGCAATTTTTTTTTTTTGTTTTACAAAATCGCCTACCTACTTGTTCTAAAAAAAAAAGAAATCTGTTTTACAATCTTAAAAGGATCTGTCAAGGTTTGATCGATCAGTAGAATGATAACCGACTGACAGGTATCAGTTTCGGCATAGTGAGAATAAGCCAAGAGTGGCCCCTTCGTTTAGAGTACGGATATTATCCGGCATATCATATATTTTTTTATTTTATTTTTTAAGATTTAAGAGGCTTGTCCACCTTTCATGAAACCAATTATGCTTTACTGACTAATAGCCTTATAACTATCGATCAGCATGGTGCCAAACTCCAGGTTCAGAGTAGCTATTACAAATTGAGTAATGAAGATTCATAAAACTAAGTGAATCAACTTCGTTAGAGATTCCTTCCACCTTCGAGCCACAAATTCCGATACCACGCGAAGCTTACATTTGACTGATGATTACATTTGAATGATGATTAGGTATCTATGCATAGATATAGAATTTTTCTTTCGATTATAATTGAAGGTACAACAACAGCGAATATTTATTCGCTTTTATCTAAAAATAGACGAACTCACCTGTAGTAGTAAATAATGCGGGTAGTTAGGCCAAGAAAAAAATGCAATATCTGAAGAATACAACAGATAAGCTGTATGATTTCCGATGAATGCAACTGTCGTATTTAGGACATTGTGATAATTAGGCCAAATAATATCCGAAGAATACAACGGATAATAAAAATTAGTGCTTCCCAATGAATGCAAAGGGTACACCAACTCAGCTCGAGCGTATAAATCTTCGCAGGTACAGCAGCAGCAGGCAGGCAGAATAATATTTAGGCACAATAATATCCGTAGAATTCTACGGATTAAACAGTAGTGATTCCCAATGAATTCAAAGGGTACACTTTAGCTCGAGAGTATACATCTTCGTTAACAGCGACACGAACAATGTTCCACTTTTAATTTTATGTCTTCTTTATTTTCGATTTTTCCATGATTTCAAAGATCCCTTGTATTTGAACTCGTGAGAACGCCGTGATCGCACGGACAAGAATAAGGTGGCTGTCGCTCGGCTGAGGCGGGGTGGATACGAAAGAGATAATAATGTTGTTTTCTCTTTCTAACCTCTGAAACTTGTGCGATATCTCCGGATCGTACCCACGAGGTACTACTACTAGTGATGGAATATCTTGGAGTCAAGGACTGGATAATTGATATTTTCATACATAAAGATTGAACCATCGAAGACGGTAAAATGATATATACCCAAAACCAGATATAAAGTCATTTTTTGTAATCAAACCGGGTACTTCAAAACAAACCTAAATTTCTTCACCAATACAAGATGAAAACTTTCCATTTATCACCACACACACGTAAAACATCCAACTGATTCAGAAAACTAGTTAAACTACTGAAAATATAATTAAAATCTTAAGATATACGAATAAATAAAATATTTTTGACATGAGAATGCCACAGATAAAATATGTCAATATATAGAACACACACTTTGTCTATGGAAATTAGTGATGTCCAATATTTAAAGATCTAAATCTCGATATTGAATGATTTGAAATTGATCCACAACCAATCATTTTATAAAATAAAAAGTATTATATTAAACTCAGACTAAACTGAGGTAGATTCAACATAAACAGTAGGTCCGCCGTCCCTATTTCAAAGTAAATCGCTACTCTGCCCACGTCTACACGGATTATATTATGTTGATTGTAAGATAATATTTTATATTACGTATTTAATTATTTATTTAAATAAATATCAATAAAATTGAGTGCCGAATATGAAAATGTATGCGGTTTGACAGGTTCCGGGACTTACGCCTTAGTGCTGCCACCTGGTGCACGTCATTTTTGAACACCCTCATTGTGTTATTCATAGTCATTCATTCGTCGCTTCGTATCGATGTCGTACGTACTGAAAGCTCTCTGGTGTCTTTTCTTTAACGACTTTGCTTTCGATTTTTGGTTTTGTGTTTGCTTTGTGATTTGGACCGTGTTTTCGATTGGACTGACGACTTATTGCTACGATCTAAGGATTTTGATACTCTCGATTAGATTTCAATTGAAGTGTATGTGTGTATATAAGGTAAGATTTTATAAGATTATTTTAGTTTAAAGTAATTTAAGTAAATTGAAAAAAAAAATTATGATAAAGTAAAAAAAATACATTAATCAATAGAAATATACAACATTCAATACACAAAAAATTCAATTCACATACATGCACTACAGGTTCTTTTTTCCATCCATTTTTTTACATGTAGTTTTACTAAGTGTTGACGATTAAGTCTCCAAAGCTATTATACATTTGCACTGTCGTGCACTCATTTGTTTCAATGAGCATTATTTTATAAGCTTGAATATTTAATTTATAAATTATGTCAATACTTTTTATTAGTAATTACAACAAGTCAATAAATCCATTTATTTCGTTTGAGTCCAAAATATAAATGGGTAATTACCCGGGTGGAACTCACGAGTGGGTTAAAACCCATTATAAATCAGTTCGCTCCACACACTGGATGGCTTGACAAAATGTATATAGATTTCACTCTGTTGAACCATCCAGTGGGTTGAGCTCAATTGGTGATAATCTTCGGAGTCTCTGCACGTTCAGGGTGTGGGCCCTAAGACGCCCATAGAGTATGGTAATGACTCCGGCGGGGTTGCGACCCCTATCATCCCACGTCCTCACAGGTACCAGGTACCTTTTAAACTTTTTTCCCGTGAGAACAAAATAAAATGGGTGACTTTATTACAAGAATTATAAGTAATCACTAAATGTGTTTTTAGTGCTTGAAGATGAGCGAACCTCGTCCTGGGCCATCTGAACCTACATCGTCAAAAAGGAAGAGACGTAACTCCCCGACAATTTTGAGTAGTCCCATGAAAAAAAGGCCAAGACCTACACAGTTAACTTCCAACGAAAAAAATCAATCAATATTTATAAATTTGTAGCGAAAGCTATGCCCACATATCCGTATAAGTCGGAGGTTTCGCAGGCTACTGCGGAAGTAATGGGCATTTCTAAAAGAACTGTGGAGAGAATTGTACATGAATACAAAATAACAGGAAATGTAGTTTCACCTCAACACAAAAAGAAAGGAAATCACTGTTCTTCACTAAAAACCTTGGACGATTTTACAATTAGCGCCATTAGAAGAAAAGTTCACCAATTTTACTTTAGCAACGAAATTCCGACTGTAAAAAAAGTATTGGTGGAAGTTAACAGTGATGAAGATCTTCCTTCATTCTCTCAAACCACCTTTTATAGACTTTTAAAGAGTATGAATTTCACGTACTCGAAAAGAGAACGAAAAAGCATTTTAATTGACAGACCAGATTTAATGGTATGGAGGCGGACATATTTGCTAAAAATAAAGGATTATAAAAACCAAAACAAAAAAATTTACTATACCGATGAAACATGGGTCAATGAAGGTTAGTTGTTTGTATGTCATGATGAGGTTTAATAGTGCAGTGTAAACTCCATGTAACGTCACTCGATTTAACTACTAACTCCGTAAAGCGTCGAAATTACTTAGCTTTAATTTTTTTAGCTTGCCTTCCATACAATGATACACTCCATATAGCCACTCACCCACCCACCCACTTACACCCACTCTCAATAACGACAACAATTAATGAAAAGTGCCTTTTAAGTTAATGTTGTCTTTTATTTACGCGAATACTAGACATTGTAATTAATCTATTCTTACGGATTATATCGCGATTTATTTTAATCTTACCGACGTTTCGAATGCTTTGCAGCACCCATGACCACCTATGTCCGCCCGTGACTATGGGTGCTGGAAAGCATTCGAAACGTCGGGAAGATTAAAATAAATCGCGACATAATCCATAAGAATAGATTAATTACCGCGCAGCTGTGCACGTTCTTTTGTCGCTTTATTATCGTTGCCCGTAATAAACTTGACTGTCGGCATCATGCATACCGAAATTTCTAATTAATTCGTTCTTTTGTTTACAAATTGTTGTACACTCAAATTAACATTTTAATACTGACGCATTTGTTAATTATTTTGAATTAAAGGGTTTCGAGTTGTTATTTGTTTAAATAAAGGTGAAATTATCAATAAAAATAATTCACAGTAATAATGTATTCTTTTTAATCCTACCGTTGCTGACATAAATATCGATACTGTAATGGATTTATCCTCAGAGTAATTAGAATAGAGCCAGTATCGCGTCGATTCCCCGAACAAATTTTTCGTGGCACTTTTGCGGGGTGCGGGAGGCGAAGTAAACACACACAGATACAATTTCACACATATCCACACTATAATATTAAACTCGCAACACATTCAAAAAGATACGCACACAAATAAAGAATGACCTGAACATATGAACAAAATTTGGCAGAGGGGTTAGCGCATCATGCTCTCTCCAGTGGTATCTCCTCTAAGGGATTTATCATACATCTATGATGTGGTCAGATTCACTCGTTCATGAGGCGTCACCTCCCTAATATTGTCGATGGTTGCAATACCGCCATGTTTATTTACTTTTTACGACGGAATACTTGAATTCGAGTATACGTAGGTTATGGTCACATTATTGTCTCCATAGTTTTACATAAATCATATTTCTTTAGAACCAATTTATCCGGTCGTAATGAAATCTGCATGGAAACATCATACTTACTCTCTCGAATAAAAAAAGAATCGTCGAAATCGGTTTATAATAGCAAGCGTGCGGCCCGCCTGATAGTAAGCAGCTTTGGTTTGGTTTAATACTCAAAGGTAAGCAGTCACCGCAGCCTATAGACGATAACTACGCTAGCAACACCAGAGTAATCACTAGCGCGTTGCCGACCTAAGACATTAGATATTAGATATTTAGTCTTTGTGTCCAGTAATTTCACCAGCTACAGTGCCCTTCACGCCGGAACACAGCAATGCTTACTACGATGCTAATACTGCTGCTTGGCGACAGAATATCTGTTTTTTTTTTCAATTTCAGTATCTATGAGTCCATAATACCTTATGATATTACCAAGTCAAAGAAGCCCTAAATGCGTAGGCAAGTATTCAATTTTTCATATTAAAATGTCAAAAAAGGAAGATTATTATGTATAATCATTCCATTCATGTTTTCTACGTTATTTTTATCTTCAAAGAAATTGTATAAAATATTAATTTAAAAACATAAGTAATTAATTATGAACTGGTAGATGAATTAATTTACCAGTTGGTTTAATACAGATCGTATTTTATATATTTTATTTTCGTCACATTAAAAGTATGTTTGTCGGAAATTAAACTGGGGAGAAACAAAATAGCTAAGTAAACTTTATTTTATTTACGCGAAACTTACATTGAAGTGAAACGTCGAACGGGCAAGTAAAATCTAAAATAATAAATAAATAATCCGTAAAAGTAATTTTATTTCAATAAGTAAACTTTACATAAAAACTTTAACTTTTAGCAACCTGAACCACTAAGGCTCTCCGGTGGGATTGGCACCAGGAGCCCCTTAGTGCCTTGCCTTTGAGCCCGCCGCCGGGGGGCGCATTGTAGCCCTCCGGGAACCAGTCACGGTGCTCACGGGGACGGGGGTCTCGGTTTTCTGAGGCGCTATCTCCATACCCAACTCGCGTATCTTAGCGACGACGTTTTCCGCCCCAAGCTCGGCGAGCTCTTTGGTCCTCTCGAAGGTGTCCCCACCGGCACCGGCCACGATCAACGTGTCGTCCGCGTAGCAGACGACACTTACGCTGACGGGGAGTTCGACACGCAGATGGGGCCTAACACTGACCACTGCGGAAACCCTCACTCTACTTTCCTCCGGATCCTCGTACCGTCTCGATCCACGTACAGGATGTACCTGTCGCGCAAGTAGTCCCTGATCAAGGCCCGCAGGTAGGGAGGCACTCTATGGTAGACCAGCGCCTCCCAGATCGCATCCCAGGGCTGAGAGTTGAAGGCGTTGACAATGTCGTGTGACACCGCCAACGCCACGCCGTCCCGGGAGACCGCCTGCTCCGATAGGGCGCGGACGCGAGTTATCGCATCCACGGTCGAACGGCCCTGCCGGAATCCGAACTCGCTGTCGGCCAGATCGGGACCGACGCGCGACAGATGCCCGCCGAGACGAGAGGCAACTATTCTCTCGAACAGTTTGCCAACCTCGTCCAGCAGACATATGGGACGGTACGCGGAGGGAGAATCCGCGGCTCTGCCTTCCTTCTTTATGAGGACCAAACTAGCCTCCTTCCAGGCCCTGGGGAACGTAGCGTCACGGAGGCAACTAGTGAATAGCTGCTTCAGCACGTCCCCCAGTTTAGCCAGGTTCAACACCCGCACGGACCCTTTTTTTTTTTTTTTTTTTTTTTTTTTGACGCGGGGGAAATCTTCGAAAGATCCCCGGGAGCTGTGGGGCTCGACCGGGGTATGTGGGATTCTTACCCACTAAAACCCCCGCGGCTGTCGCATCGGCACATGAGAGGGGAGACCCCAGGGCTCTCCGGTGGGATCTGCACCAGGGGCCCCTCAGTGCCTTGCCTTTGAGCCCGCCGCCGGGGGGCGCATTGTAGCCCCCCGGGAACCTGTCACGGTGCTCACGGGGACGGGGGTCGCAACCCCGCCGCCGTCCTCCTCGGAGTCGCCGCCGTACTCAATGGACGCTCAAGGGGCCCACACCCCGAGCGTCCAGCGACTCCGAAGGTTGCCCGTTGTTTATAGCCCCGGGCTCAGGGCTGGGGAGCGAGACGTTGGGCGGCCGCTTGACGCGGCCTGCGCCTTCGTCGCCGAGCGGGATCAGCGCGTTCGCGTTCCCGCTCAGCGGCCTCCTTCTGGGACATGACAGTCTCGCAGAAGGCGGCCATCGCTCCCCACGCCGCATCCCCGGACAGCATAGCCGACACTACGCTGCCCAGGGAGAGGTCCGATCCGATGACTGCGACCAGGTCTCGACGCTCCAACGACCACGCGGGGCAAGCCTCCAGCGTGTGTTGGGCGGAGTCAGACTGGTCGCAGTGGAAGCATCTCGTCGTCGCTTCACGTCCGATCTTATGCAGATAATCACCGAAACAACCGTGACCGGTGATTATCTGCGTAAGCCTATAGGTGAGTCGTCCGCTCCGTCGCTGTATCCAGGCTTCGAGAAGCGGCAGGAATGCCTCAACGACGCGTTTGCGCGCTATGTGCTCCGGCTGGAGCCGCTCGCGCCACGTCGCGAGAGCGATGTGTCGTTCCTGCCGCTTTATTGGTTCGAGCGCCACCGGCTCGCCTCCGCCACTCTGGCGGGCGATGCGGGTCCGGTCATAGACCCTCGCATACATGCCCGCCAGGATGTCTAAGGGCGGAAAGCGTGCCAGTATGGTCGCCGCCTCAAAGGACACCGTTCGGTATCCTCGTGCAATCCGCAGTGCCATCCTCCGCTGGACGCTGTAGATTTTTGTTCTACAGCGTCGTATGGCCAGCCTCGGCGCCCAAATGGGCGCCCCGTAGAGGACTACGGACTGCACGACCCCAGCGTAGAGGCGGCGAACTTCCTCGCTCGGCCCCCCAAGATTAGGGAGCAGCCTATGTAAGGCCGCTGCAACCTTATCGACTCGGGGGACCAGGCGCTCGAAATGCTCCTCGAAGCCCCAGCGACTGTCAAGGGTGAGGCCAAGATATTTCATGTGCGGCCCCACCCTGACTTCCGACTCACCCACACGGACGCGCAAGTTGGGCGGTGGCTCCCGGCTCCTAGGTAGGCCGTGGAACCACAGCGCCTCGGTTTTCTGAGGCGCTATCTCCATGCCCAACTCGCGTATTTTCGCGACGACGATTTCCGCCCCAAGCTCGGCGAGCTCTTTGGTCCTCTCGAAGGTGTCCCCACCGGCCACGATCAACGTGTCGTCCGCATAGCAGACGACACTTACGCCGGCGGGGAGATCGACACGCAGAACCGCGTCGTAGGCGAGGTTCCATAGCAAGGGGCCTAACACTGACCCCTGCGGAACCCCTCGCTCCACTTCCCTCCGGATACTCGTACCGTCTCGATCCACGTACAGGATGTACCTGTCGCGCAAGTAGTCCCCGATCAGGGCCTGCAGGTAGGGAGGCACTCCATGGTAGACCAGTGCCTCCCAGATCGCATCCCAGGGTAGGGAATTGAAGGCGTTGACAATGTCGAGTGACACCGCCAACGCCACGCCACCCCGGGAGACCGCCTGATCCGACAGGGCGCGGACGCGAGTTATCGCATCCACGGTCGAACGGCCCTGTCGGAAGCCGAACTGGCTGTCGGCCAGATCGGGACCGACGCGCGACAGATGCCCGCTGAGACGAGAGGCAACTATTCTCTCGAACAGTTTGCCAACCTCGTCCAGCAGACATATGGGACGGTACGCGGAGGGAGAATCCGCGGCTCTGCCTTCCTTCTTGATGAGGACCAAACTAGCCTCCTTCCAGGCCCTGGGGAACGTAGCTTCACGGAGGCAACTAGTGAATAGCTGCCTCAGCACGTCACCCAGGGCAGCCAGGCTTAACACCAGCACCCTCCCCGGAACACCATCGGGTCCGGGCACGCACGCCCGCACGGACCCATTACAACCTTTTTTTTTTTTTTTTTTTTTTTTTTTTTTTTTTTTTTTTTTTGACGCGGTGGAAATCTTCGAAAGATCCCCGGGAGCTGTGGGGCTCGACCGGGGTATGTGGGATTCTTACCCACTAAAACCCCCGCGGCTGTCGCATCGGCACATGAGAGGGGAGACCCCAGGGCTCTCCGGTGGGATCTGCACCAGGGGCCCCTCAGTGCCTTGCCTTTGAGCCCGCCGCCGGGGGGCCCATTGTAGCCCCCCGGGAACCTGTCACGGTGCTCACGGGGACGGGGGTCGCTACCCCGCCGCCGTCCTCCTCGGAGTCGCCGCCGTACTCAATCGGAGTACGGCGTACTTCGGAGTCGCTGGACGCTCAAGGGGCCCACACCCCGAGCGTCCAGCGACTCCGAAGGGCGGACCCATTACAACCTTTTTTTTTTTTTTTTTTTTTTTTTTTTTTTTTTTTTTTTTTTTTTTTTTTTTTTTTTTTTTACGTGGGGAAATCCATTACGGATACCCGCACCGCCACGGGGGTAGCAGTGCGGGTTATGTCGGACTACTGACAGCTTGTCAGCTACCGACTAAAACCCCACGGTGTCCTCAACCCGCTGTGTCGACGGGCCCCGGGAACGTACATGGTACTCGTCCGGGTCCCGTCAGCGGCCGCGGGTGTAAAGCCCACGGACCTGTCTGCGGGTGTAAAAGGCCCGCAGACCCACAACCGGGTGGCGTGCCCGGACACACCGGCACGCCATCCTCCGCGAGGGCGATTTAACGCTGTGCGCAGGCAGCAGTTCCCCCGTTTCCGCTGCCCGCACTACCTCGCTACGGGGGCATCAGGTCGGCGTTGGCCCGCCTTCTGCGCCCGGGCCTCCTCCTGCGTCGCTGGTCAGCGAGAGGATCGCTCTCCCTGGCCCGCTCCGCTGCCTCCTTCTGCGACATAACGCACTCGCAGAAGGAGACCACCGCCGACCACGACCTCTCGCTGCTCACCATGGATTGGACCACGGCGGGCAGCGACAGGTCGGCCTCAACCGCGGCGCGCAGCAAGCTGCGCTCCGCCGCCCACGCCGGGCAAGCCTCGAGTGTGTGCTGCGCCGTATCTTCGGCGCAGCCACAGTCGTGGCAGCCCGGGGTCGCCTCCCTTCCGGCAATCTTGTGGAGATACCTGCCGAAGCATCCGTGCCCCGACAGGATCTGCACGAGCCGGAAGGTGATCTTGCCGAACTTACGGTGCACCCAGTCCTTTAGGACCGGGCGCACCGCCGCTATGGTCAGATGGCCGGCGGTTGGTTCCGCCAGCCGATCTTCCCACTTCACGAAGGCGGCCTCTTGTGCCTCCCGTCGCCATCGCTGGACTTCAGCAGGAGATGCTCCGCCCCGGCTACGCGCTTCTGCGCGCTGCCGGTAGACCGCGGTCAGCACCTCCGCCTCCACGTCCCAGGGTGGTATCCCTGCCAGCGCGCACGCGGCCTCGCACGAGATGGTGCGGTATCCGCGTATCACCCTAACTGCCATGACCCTCTGCGCTCTTCGCAGCAGGGTCTTTGTTTGGGCAGTTAAGGTGTCCGCCCACACCGGCGCGCCGTACAGGGCCATGGACCTGACCACCCCAGTGTACAGCCGACGACAATTGGCACTCGGGCCACCCAAGTTCGGCAAGAGCCGCGACAGGGCTCCCGCAGTCCGAATCAGCTTCGGCGCTAGACCCTTGAAGTGGTCGACAAACCTCCACTTCGGGTCGAGGACGAGACCCAGATACTTCATCTGTGTCCCGACCCCGACCGTAACACCTCCGACGACTATTCCGGCCCCTGAAGGCGGTCTCCTCCGAGGTCCGTAAAAACACAGGACCTCGGTCTTGTCAAGAGCCACCTCCAGGCCCAGCCGTCGGATCCTGTCGACCACTTCCTCCACACCGGTCTCAGCCAGAGTGGCTGCCTCGCCGAAGCTGACTCCCTGCGCACAGACCAGGGTGTCGTCCGCGTAGCATACGAGCTGGAGCCCGCGGTGTAAATGGCCGCGGAGCACCCAGTCGTACCCGATGTTCCACAAGAGAGGGCCCAGCACCGAACCCTGTGGAACACCGCACACCACTTGACGGCGCAAAAGGCGACCGTCACCGTCGACGCAGACGACACTCCGGTCCTCGAAGTACGACCCCACGACTCGCCGCAAATAAGCCGGGACCCCATGGTATTGCAGGGCCTCCGACACGCATTGGAAGGGCAGTGTATTGAAGGCGTTGGCGATGTCAATAGACACCGCCAACAGCACACCGCCCTGAGACACTGCCTCATCCAAGAGGGCCTTGACGCGAAGGATCGCGTCTATCGTCGACCGGCCCCCCCGGAATCCGAATTGCGCGTCAGAGAGCCCCGGACCAACATCCTCTAGGTGCCGGACGATTCGGGCAGCGAGCACACGCTCGAAGAGCTTGCCCGCCTCGTCCAGCAGCACAATGGGCCTATAGGCCGACGGCGAGTCGCGGGGGCGACCTTCCTTCTGAAGGAGGACGAGCCTGCCCTCCTTCCAGATTCTCGGGAACTGCCCGGACACCAGACAGGCGTCGAGCAGTCCCCGAAAACGTCCCTCCAACTCCTCCACCTCTAGAGCTTGCACCCACACCCGGCCGGGGACTCCATCAGGCCCAGGGGCCTTCTTTTTCGCTCTGAGCCTCGAGACTGCTGCGCCGAACTCGTCAGCTGTGATCGCTGGAACGTCGGCAGCAGCTTCACTATGGTCTCGAGGCTCGAACATCTGTGGTGGCTCGTGGACTGGGCTGTCCGGGAACAGGGCCGACACAACTTCCACCAGGAGGTTAGGCTGTAGGGACTCGGCAACAGGGGCCGTCTGGCCGCGCAGCTGTTTGCGCGCGGACCGGTACGGACGACCCCATGGATCTCGATCGAGTCCCGCCAGCATTTCCTCCCGGCCACTCTCCTTGGCACTGAAAATGGCCAGCCGCAGACTATCCCTGGTTGCTTGCAGGACGTCATGCAGCCGGCCTTCCTCCTCCAGGTTCCGAGGACGACGCCTGCGTTGCCGCAAATAATCGCGGCGCTTCGCGACGCAGGCCCGACGTAAGTCCGCGATCTCCACCGACCACCAATACACCGCCCGCTTCCGGGGTATGTGCCCGGTGCGGGGCATGGCGGAGTCGCAGACACTTGTCATTGCTCCTCGGAACCATTGTGCCTCCGTGTCGACCCGTACTTCCCGGGGCGGAGCGAGCCACGCCTGGACAATGGATGCCTCTTTGAGGGCATCTGGGTCCAGGCGACTTTGGCTCCACCTCGGGAAGTAGTTCCGTCCTCTGAGCCGCTGGCTGTTCGTAGGCCCTCTCGGGGCGGAGACGTCAAACCGAATGTATCGGTGATCCGACAGTGTCTCCACCCCCTCGAGTACCTGCCACTCACTGACCTGCGCTGCGACAGCGGGGGAAGCGAACGTTACGTCCACGATGGACCCTCCCCACTGCCGCACGCATGTGTGGACAGTTCCTCGGTTTACTATGGAGAGGCCAAGAACAGCCAGCCACTCCTCCACAACATCGCCGCGCGCGTCGGTGGCGACTCCCCCCCACGCCGTTGATTTGGCGTTGAGGTCTCCCATCACGAATACCGGCAGCGGTGAGACACGTCTCACCGCCGCCCCAACCTCGTCGAGGAAGACCTCGAAGTCGGCCAAGATCCGATTTGGGGAGAAATAAACACCGACGATCGCGACGCCAGCCCACTCCACCACCACATAGCCCCGGCCTCTGTCCCGGATGGACAGGTCAGCCGTCCCCACGATAGCCACGGTACCCGTAACGTCCCCCGACCAGTTGGACCGGTCAGGGACAAAGTAGGGCTCCGCGACCACTGCGACATCTATCGACCACTCCGCCATGGTCTGCAGCAAGAGATCTTGCGCACCAGCGGAGTGGTTGAGGTTGCCCTGCAGCATTTTACGGAGACGACTGAGGTCCATCGACGGGTGCCATCTCTACTTCTTGAGGCACCGGCGCAGGTCTTGGGATGACCTTCGCCGTGCCTCTAACCTTCTTAGCTGGGCACTTTTTGCTGCCCGCTAAGTGGTCCGCTTGCTTATTTGCCGCTGCACACACCGAACAACGGGGCGCAGCAGCACACTCCCTTGCCTTATGTCCGAGTTGACCACAGCGGTGACATTCACCGTTGTGGTCCACCTCAGACGAGCAGCGGGCTCCCACATGCCCTAACTGCAGGCAACGGTAACAGCGGTCTGGTTTAGGCTGCAAGAGTGTTACTCGCGCCATATCCCAGCCCACTGTTACCTGACCTTTTTCTGCCACCTTTTTGGCGGCGGCCACGGGGCATCGGATCCAAGCGGATCCGATTCCTCGTCCCTCTCGGCGAATGGGCCCGCACTTGATTTCCTCTTGAGGACATCCGCCAGCACGAGCGACCGCCGCGATGACCTCTGCGGCAGACACAGAGTCATCGAGCTCCGACACGCGAAGACCCACACATTTTATGGGCCTCGCGATTCGCACGTCGTCGGGGCTCAGCGTCTGCCGCAGCCTCTCTGCTAGTGCGTCCGCTTTTGGGCCGCTAGTAGCCCCCGGGACCTCGAGGACTCGGGCACCGGTTGCCGCCTGCCTACAATGAAGGCCGTCAATTTCGAGCTCGGAAATATTGATATTTTTCCGAGCTTCAGACAGCACCCCAGCATAGCTGACGCCCCGCTCTTCCGCGCCAGGCTGCAGCGTTATTACAACCGCAGCCGAGCTTGGATTGCGGAGCCAACGCTTCCTCCTCTTCCTTTTTCTCTTTTTCTTGCTGGGTGTCCCAGACGCTTTTGGCGTCGGCTGCCCAGCCCCCCCACTTTTCTTCTTACTTTTCCGCTTTTTGCGGACCACTTCCGTCCAGCCACCTTCCTCGGACGCCATCTGGGTGTCAGATGGTTCCCGGTCAGCTGGAGGCACCACAGGCGGAGCTTTTTTGGCGACCCTCTTAGTTGGCCCAGGTTTCTCGTTGGAGAGCTGCTGGGCCCGCGACGGACGCACAATCCCTTCTTGCCTTGACGGACCTGGCTTGGGTGCCGCAGGCACGCCCTTCTTAGGGGCGCTTGCAGCAGGGCCCCGATTCGCCTCAACAACCCGGTCAGCAGTCCGGGAGTCCGCAGCAAGTGGCGGACGGAGACGCTTCTCCGGGAGGAGACGGTCCTCGTACGCTGCAAGACGGGCGTTAAGCATAGTCCCGACTTGGACCATCACCTCCCGCATCAGCTCCTCCCGTCCTTCTCTGGCCACTTCAGGGGCCGATTGCTGAGCCGGCTTAGCCGCCGCAGCTTTTCGGACTTCCGCCAATTCATTTTGCAGGCGCTTGACTTCAGCCTGCAAAATGGCCACTTCGGTTGGAACCGTTCGTTCCCTGATCTGCGACATCGCCGCTGTGGTGAAGTTGGCAGCATCCTTAAGGACACGCACAAATGTGCCCTTAAGGTTGCCGCTTCTAGCCGCTACCTCCAGCACCAACCCCATTTCCTCCTCGACCCTGTCTTGTAGGGTCGCCAGCGATGGGGCTGTAGAGGGGACGATGCCCAACTCAGCTCTCCTAGCTTGAGCCACTGCAGCTCTTTGGGCGACCTGCTCTTCGGCCTGCCCTCTCACTTCCGAACCAGGACGAGCCTTGGCCACATCGGCAAAGCTCGCCACCGACGACATAGAGCCGTAGGACATGTCCGACTCTTCCCTCTCAATTACTGACGCCGCACTGGGAGGCGGCGTGCCCGGGCGCTTCAAGAAGCGGCCCCTCAAGTCGCGACTTTGAACCGTTTTAAGGCCGGCTGAAACTCGGCCTCGACCACTCCTGGCAGCAGGCACTTTCGGTGCCGGGCAGTCTTCGTCCGCACTCGAGGCTGAATCTGCACCCGCATGCGTCGAATGAGGTCTGTTGCGCTTTTGCGCAGCCTCCCTCCACAGCTTCCTCACGGAAGTATCCGCAGTGTCAGTAGAGTCGGACTCTACAACACCCTCCTTTCCATTCTTTGCCTTGCGCAAAGCCTTCGGCTTCGGCGTCGACTTCCTTCTACCTTCCTTCGAGGACACTTTTGAACCTTTTCCCGATCCATTAATCCGATCCTGGGTTAGGTCCCGTTCCTTCTCCTCTCCACTCCCAAGAACCTCGGGTTCACTCCCCTTAGGTCCTTTCCCTATCTTCCTTCCTCCGCCTCCTAAAAGAGGCGCGTCCGCAGACGCGAGGCAGTTTTTGCCCCCCCCAGAATACGAGGGGCAGCCAGAACCTTCTCCTGCCGAAGCAGCAGCCGGTTCTGGGAGGGATTCTCCGGCCAAGCCGGTACCCTCCTGGGGTAAACTCTTGAAACTAGCCTTATTCATACTTCTCTTGTTCCTTTGAAGGGTGTGGTCCCTATGCTGCTAGTGGCGGGGTTTAGCCCCCCCGCGTTTCAGGGTACTCGCGCAGTACTTTCCCCGTTGGGCAGAGCCGGCCTGCCTATCATCGCCGGCTGAAGCACACCCACAATCACACACACATTCACACACTCCCCAAAGACAATCCCCACACGAACCCCCCTCCCCGTCCTTATGCGTAAATACCCCAGTCGCATTCCACCTCCAGTCCTCTCTGAAAGCAGAGAGGTACCTTCAGCGCTCCCCCCCCGCGACTCCCACCCTCGCCCTAGTTGACCTTTCGGTCCCCTACCCCCGTCCCCCCCCACTACCCACCCTAAGGCTTCGTTCGCCACCGAGCAACAGCTGTCCACCCCGAAGAGTGGAGAGATATTACCCGGTGCCCAGGGTACACCGTCCCAAGCCCATTGTCCTTCCTCCGGACGTGTCCTCGGGAATTACAATGGGCCGGGCACTCGAGGAGGTGATAGCCAGTACCCCTACCCATTACAACCTGACCTAACTCAATGCGAAATAAATCCCCCAAATCGTACCATTTCGCATCGCGACCGTAATACAATTTCGTAAACTTTCGAAACGTGGGTTCGCATAACTTCGCAACTTTAGCGGCGATTAGCGAAAAATTAAACTGCTTGTATTTAGATTGTCGTCGAGCGCACCCCTGCAGCCCCTCATTTACGGAGTACTAATTAAATAAGTTTAAGGGTGGCTCTCTCGAGCTGTACCGTACGTAATGCTAAATATGGATGCGACAATTTTGTAATAAACTGATAAACTGTGTCACGAATTATTGCTGGACATCCTAATCAGTAGCCGATAGATATCCACTGCTGGTCGTATGCCTCCCCCTTATTAGAGAAGGGGTTGCCATAATCTCCACGCTTGGCAAGCGTCGCGAGGATAGCAGTATAGGTGATAGGTAATCTAATAGAAACACGCTACTGTCCCTTTTGCGTTTTCACTTAGCCGCCTTTTATAGACACCCAATGGAAGGAGATAGGAGGGTGCTGTTCTTACTCAGACACTCCATGAGTACACATAACTGCTGGACCTAGTCCTCCCCCAATACGCGCTTGAGCCCGATCTTCGACTCTCCTCATCCAGTCACTGCCAACTGCTTTGCGTATACCGTCACTCTACCTGGTCACAGGGCGTCCTATGCAACGTTTTCCAGTTAGTGGTTCTCCAGAACCAGTCTTATCCAACGATCATTGGTTCTGCGGCAAATATGACCAGCCCACTAGAACTTCAGCCTGCTAATCCGTTGAACTATGTCGGTAACTTTGGATCTCCGGCGAATTACTTCGTATCCTACTCGATCCTTCAGAGAAACACGACCTCTTCATTACTCGCTGAGCGATTTTCAATTTGAGGATTTATCATACTTTAAGTATCTACGTCACTGCAACGTACGTCAATGCGGGTAGGATGTACTTAGTCTTTAGACATTGCAGTACCTACGTCAATTCATTGAATAAGAAAGAGTTAAATATATGTACCTTCTCCTTAATTCCTCCCGTTTCAGGAAGGCATGAATTTCAGGGCGAGATAAGTACGAGTTATCCCTGCTGAAACTCGACGGATAAAGCCTTTAGTAATTAAATCTGGTACTGTAAACATTTCGCACTTCGCTTCCCGGTAACTTTCTGTTGTAATTAATGATCTTCGAATTATGTGCGAATTGAGCATTTGATAGGATGCCAAGTATTACGAAAGTATTTCTTGTGCAGCAAGAATATTGCTTAGCAGACTTCATTATGGTTATAAAATCTAGTTTTAAGAGATGCATTTTAATACAATTTATTATTTGTGCGCAGTGGGAATTTAAACCGCTTGCTTTGCACACCGGAGGTCACTGGCTAGGACAATGCAGGCCGATCATCTGATTGTCTGTAAAGTAAGATGATCCATGCGTCGGATGGGCATGTAAGAAGTCGGTCTTGCGTCTGACCTCTCCCCATTCGTTTCGGTCTTGAGAGAGAGAGAGTGAACTTGTGTCTACGCAAGCAATTGTGCACTATAATATATCGATGTAGCCCGCGTAGATGGCTGATCTTGTGAAAGATTTGCCGCTGTGGTCGTATCGGCGAAGAGGACATTATTATTATATGATGCACACCTTCATCTTCGTGGGGTACCCGGGTAAGAATGGCACTCACCTATTTACCTCCATTGGGTGTCGTAAGATGCGACTAACGGAAGAAAAGAAGATGGGCAGCAGCATCTTTCTATTGGATTAGGTACCTACCAGCTATACTGCGATACTCAAGATGCCTGCCAAACGTGGGGAATACCTTCAATATGTCCCATATTAGGTAGACCACCTTTTGCTGTTTACTTGACACATTCCCACAAATGACCCTCAAAATTCGCCCTGACATTATTTCGTATAACCTCACTTAAGAATCTATTAATATAACTTAACTATGACATTAATGTGAACTGTATCTTATCTTCAAGTTCAGGCTGCCTTAAACTTTCAAGGTGGTTTGCTTAGGACTAAGATATACACTAATGACGTATTTAGTTAACGTACTAAAGTTATTATGAGTATGTACTTGGACGAGAACACTGAGATAATGTTCTTTTACCTCAATGGCGGGTCACCCCCTTCCCTTCAGTATGGTGATGGCTGCTGCTCGAGTCAACTCGTGCGCGGGTGCTGCTTGGAGAGACAGGTCCGACTACTATCCCTTTGGCCTTTTAGTTTGTTGTCTTTTCGTCGTATTTTTTTTCTCTCTCATTTTATCTTTTGAATGGTATGACACACTGTCACTGGTGCTTATCTAATTGTAACAAGACAACAAAAAAAAAAGTGAAAAAATGACAAGCCCGCTGAGTTTCTTGCCGGATCTTCTAAGTTGAGGCCACGTTGTGATCCGGTGGCAGCTTTTATTAAAAAAAAATGACCATTCAAGTGCTATTATTAAATAAATAATCCACTACTGAACAAAGGCCCACCCCTTAGAATGGAGGGGTTGCCATAATCCCCACGCTTGGCAGAAGTCTTGTGGATCACAGTGTAGGTGGTAGGTAATCCAATAGGAAGACGCTGCTGCCCGTTTTCCTGTTTTCCCTTAGTCGTCTCTTACGGATAACTTGCTATTCTAATCCGGACACCCCACGGGGAATGTCTTTACATACATATTATTTCAATAACATCATCAATATCGCCACAAGCCAGAAGACGTTCACTGTTGAACATGCCTTCCCCATGACATCCATGATTATTTGCGTCCACCGGTTGCCTGCGATTCGCACAATGTCATCCACATAGTGGGAGGCCTGCCAACGCTGCGTCTTCCGGTCCGTTGTCGCCACTCGAGAACCTTTCTTCCCCATCGGTTATCGGTTCTTAGAGCGATGTAGCATGCCCATTGCCACTATTTTTTGAAATAGTGGCAATGGGCATGCTACATCGCAAATAAAAAAAAGCCTCCCGTTCACTATAATAACGTCAGCCCTTGCGTGTTGTAGTCTTGCAATGGCTGGCTGGGGCGAGAGCGAGAGAGAAGTTCATAAATCATAATGTTCATATCGCGCCGCGCTGCGACTTCTTGGCGCCAGGTGAATAACTATATGATTAGAGCGGTTTAATTTTATGTTAATTTGTTTTTATTATTTAGATAGTTTTTAAATTTATTGTTTTTTTAAATGTGGTTATGCGTGCTTACGTTGTATTGGATTATCTATTTGTCTTGTTAGTACATGCAAATATTCTTAGTTAGTACATAATTTGATATTGTTTTTTGTTAAGGGTTGCGTTCGTGGGGTCACTTAGGGCTTGCCCCTGAAAACCAGCGCTGTGTTGGGGCTTGTTCCTCAACACAGCATTAAGCTGAGTGGGAGCCCTGTTTCACACAGACGATACTATAGTTTTTTGTTGTGTAATCTGTATTCTGTGTGGAATAAAATACATTCTATTCTAAATATTTAGTACAATCCTGGGAACAAAACGAGATAACTTTGTATTCGACCATTTTCTAGTATGTTTACAGTGGGGCGTGGTGATTGGTCAATATTTTACATCCGCTGCATCCGGCCCGATTGCCGGCGCCGAGAGCATAGCAAGCAGCGCTTGATTCGCAAATATTAGCTTATAGCGCACTAAAGGAGATATGAAATAATTTAAAATATATTCTACAATAAAATAAATAACGTAGGACGGGCTCTATCAAAACTTAATTTAATAAAAAAAACAAATAGGCTTAACGCTGGAACGGTCATTTTTTTTAAAAGCTACCACCGGGTCATAACGCGGGCTCAACTGATAAGATCCGGCAAGAAACTCAGCGGCTTGTAATTTTTTTTTCACTTTTTTTAAACAGTTATTGTCTTGTTATTCGATCAGCTATAGCGACAGTGTGTCCTGCCGTTCGAAAAATAAAACAAGAGAGAGAAAAAAAACAAAAATTACGACGAAAATACAACAAACTAAAAGGCCAAAGGTAAGGTAGTTGAACCAGTCATTGGACTAGTGGTCAGAGGCCCTGACCGCTACTCAATAGGACGTGGGTTCGAGTCCCACCAAGTGTCTGGGTGTCATTTATCTATATAGGTATGTATTTAAAAAAAAATGTATCAGCTGTCTGCCATTTTCAATTGTTCAAACTGCCAATAGACCAAGACTTAGCTTAACGAATTCTGTTTAGTTATAGAGAAGAAATAAATATTTTACGTGCTTTCTCTGAAGCACGGAAACACTCAGTTCCAATGCCATTAAACGGTCATCCATGTAAGGACTGACCTTGCCTGACGTTTTTTTTCCACCACCACCACTCATTCTCACCACTGTAACTCCTGTATACCAAGGTACCACTGTACGCCAATTGTCCGACAAACAATAGATTTTTCTATTGTTATGTGACCAGATGACAGTGAAAGGCTTCCAACTGATCATTTACCAAACCGTAATTACAATTTTCTATGAGAGTCTGTACCATCAGTGTAAAAGATTGTTTATAAGATCGATGCAAAGTCCGCTGAAAAGCGCTGCTATAAATCTTGAAGAGTTCGATTTATTGGACCTAGCGCTCCAGCCTGTAAGTCTGAGCTATTAATAAACTGAAACTATCCTTGAACTTTGTGAACCCTTATATTTATTGCTCTACTTATCTAAGTATCTTTACCGCTGATAAATGACAGACGTATTTCAAATTAAGTCAGGTTTTAGTTAAAAAAATCACCTTAAAAATTTTGAAGGATGGATTTGAATCACCAAGTTGACAGAAACAATGTACCTGACGACGATTTTATGTTCACTCGATATGAATTGTAATTTAAAATTTAGGCGAATAAGGCTTGTATCGATCGATTTTTTTATTAGAAAATAACCAAAATTTTGAAAACAAAAATCATCTGCGGACGCAATCCAGAATCAATAAAAATACAAGACTTTTTGGGTAACTTAATAACAATTTTGTAATAGAACGTGTTCACGTTCAACAGCCACAATTATGACCCTAAATCACTGGAACTACTAAGAAAGAAATTTTAAAGCTACTACATAACCGACTCTTAAAACTTTCTAAAAATGCAAAATAATTTACATGCGCTTGAATTTCAACGCTTAAACTTCATAAAGTTATCAAGAGAATTCTTGTACAGATAATAATATATTACTGAATATAACAAGTTTACGAGTGAACAGACTTTACGGCCGCTATTAAGTGCATGTGCACTTAACATAACGTACCCAGTGCGTTGTAACTTCGAAGCGGTGCAGTGATAAAATAGCGTCGTTTTTAAAATGAATAGCTCTATATTCCATGGAAGTATTAGATTCTCGCCAGTCTCGAATACGTTATGAATGTTATTCACTCAGCGCGATAAATAATGTTTTGGTATTTTAAAATATAATTTACAATCTACATACACGTGTATTATTATTGTAGCCTCCTTGGCGCAGCGGAAAAGCTTTGGCTTTGCAAACGGGAGGTCGCTGGCTCAAATTCCGCAGAAAGCCACAACTTTGTGTGGTTGTTCCTTACTGGCTAAGACAATGCAGGCCGATCACTTGATCCATGCGTTGGCTCGGCATGTAAAACTTCGATCCTAAACCTGACCTTCCCCGGTCGTGTCCCATCGGATTCAATGGATGGATCGGATGAAAGATCAGTGGTTACATCGGCCAATAGGACATTGTAATTAGTATATCCATCGTGGGTAAAATACATATTACCTACTGTTACAGTACAGTATATTTTATCATGTAGTGGAATCCGTAACAGTATCTTTATCTACATCATCATCATTAGCAGCCGATAGACGTCCACTGTTGAACATAGGCCTCCCCTTTAGAAGGGAGGGGTTGCCATAGTTCCCACGCTTGGCAGGCTTGACACTTTTTTGTAGACCTTGTTAAGGTATACAATACTGTAGTACATAATTTTGATCTATCTCGTAGGTTTCAGCCAGCGTTTGCAATGTAAGCACAAGAAAATGTATTTATTTACGACATCACATTAGAAACCTCTAAAATTATCAGTGTTTCTCTACTATATTGGGCATATATTAAATATATAAACCTACCTCTTGAATCGCTCTATCTATTAAAAGAAACCGCATCAAAATTCGTTAAGTAGTTTTAAAGATCTAAGCACACATACTATCGCTAATGACGATTCATTTGTAACAAAACAATGTTTAAAAAAAAGTGAAAAAATGTCAAGCCCGCTGAGTTTCTTGCCGGATCTTCTCAGTTGAGGCCGCGTTGTGATCCGTTGGTAGCTTTTAAAAAAAATGACCATTCAAACGTTAAGCCTATTTGAAATAAAGATAAAAAAAAGAAAATAAAAAAAATACATTGTGACAGACAGACAGCGGGAAGCGACTTTGTTTTAAACTATGTAGGTAGTGAAGATTAAATTCTAATGAACATATTTTTGTGCAGAGCTGCGAATTTTAATCTAAAGAAATCTAAAATAAATAAATTATTATCTTCTTTCTTTTTTAGTTGAAAAACTAGATACATTTTACAGTTCTCACAGAGCTCTGTAAACCGATTATTTTCAGCCGAAACGATTCTACTGAAATATACTGATCAATTAATAAAAGAAATCACGGGTCGCGGGAGGTCAACGCCTATTAAGATTGTTATACTGTCACTGGATATTATAGCTTGTTACTAAGCGAATAACGTTTAGATAAGCTCAATAATCCAATCGTACAGACAGACCGAATAAATATTCGTTAACTCGTCTGTATATCGTAATAATATGGATCACATTTCGCTTGCACGTTTTTAGGATAAAATATGATGATGACATGTTTTAAGCCTGTAGGCCCATTGACTCAGTGAGTAAAACAGCTTGCTCTACAAACTGCTGGTAGCGGATTCGAATCTTGCGGAGTTATTGTTAATGGAAAGAAATCTTACTAAATCCGAACTATCACCGCTGGAGATTGAGTGTCTGCTCATTTTATCAGAAAAGTGTAATAATAAGAATTCATAGAATAGAATATAGAATATTTATTTAATCAAGCATCCAGGACTCATTATTATAAATAGGAAAACAAAAAATATAAACTTCTAAGATTAAGTCTAATATTAATATAGATTGCACACGTGAATCACCGCTGCAATAAGCAGTGATTCACATAAGGACAGTCCAATATACTTGCAATCAGCGTTAGGATACTGTTGGGGCTGGCCCATACTCTGCGCACCAGGGACGCACATCTTTTTCGCATTGTGCTGTAAAAGCAATCTACTCGTGCTTCTGCGAACATCCCTGATGCGCTACAGAATCGAGGCAGCCGCTACATTATCCTAAACGCGTTATTGTATTGTATGCGGAGGGCGTTGTAAGCTCTTTGAGTGAATCTGGCCCACAGGCTACACGTGTAGACACAAGTGCAGTATGCCCGAAACAGGGTAATTGTAACGTAATGTGAGCGTAAAACCTGCGAGCCAGCATATTCACTCTTATAATAATGTGTATAACATGTACAATTGAAGGTATATAAACCACCAGCTACCTAATAGTTCAGTTACTTCTTTTTAAAGTTTTCGTTGTGTGAGATCGTTATTAGTGATAACACCGCCACTTGTAAATGATTTAAGTTATTTTCTAAGTTTTCTATATTTTATGTTTTACTTTAGAGTGCAAATAAAGAGTATTCTATTCTATTTACTAGGTGGTAGGTTCCTTGTGTAAGGATCCGTCCAGATAGGTACCGCAGTGTCAGATATTCTGCCGCCAAGCAGCAGTGTGTAAACATAACTGTGTTCCGGTGTGAATTGCACCGAAGCTGATGAAATTACCGGACACAAAGACTTATGTCTTAAGGGTCGGCAACGCGCTAGTGATTCTTCTGGTGTTGCTAGCGTCTATAAGCTGCGGTGACTGCTTACCATCAGGCGGGCCGCATGCTTCTACGCGCAAGTAATATCTACTACTAATTTATATTGATATTAGCCGGCTGCATTTATTTATTTATTATTGTTGGTTATTTATATTTGATTCTATCAAATATAATATTTATGTATTATACTAATATTTATATACTAGCTGACCCACGCAGCTCCGCCTGCGCTATTTTTACGTTAGCTAAACTTTGAATAACAAACATTCGCATCTCATTCTCATTTTTTATAGTCGGTTAAAAACTGGGACCCACTTTTTACTTGCTTTCCGAAGCACGGACCCGTTTAGTTCAAATGGCGTTTAACGGTCACCCATCTATTTAATGACCTTACCTAACGTTGCTTAACCCGATCGATTACAAAACCTTGATAACAACTCTCTATGAGTGTTCCCTTACTAATATTTATTATATTTTATAGAAAAATTGATAAAATCGGACCAAGCGTATAACCAAGTACCCGTTTTGACTTTGATCCCCTCTCCCAAAAGAACCGTGCTAGATTACGGGACCAAAAGTATCCTATGTCCTACCTCGTAGTAAGATCTCAAATCATGCCAAGTTTCATTTGAATCCATTCAGTAGTTCCGGCGTGATACTCAGCCGTGATACAGACAGACAGACAGACAGACAGACAGACAGACAGACAGACAAAAATTAAAAAAGTTACATTTTCGGCCTCAGTATCGGTTATAGAATGCCCTATAAATATAATTTTCAAAATATCTTCAATGTACAGAATTGGACCTGTTACAGTTTTATTATAAGTATAGATATATTATTTTACTGTTACGTATTTTATTGTTTATAGTTATGTATGTTTTTCTTTTATAATTAGTTTGTATAAACAACCCCGCCTTGCAGTTCATTGTTCCTCTCCATCCAAAGGTTGCCTGGTAGAGATCACTTTTAGTGATAAGGCCGCCCATTGTTTCATTCTATTTTACTGTTTTTTTTTCTTGTATTTTTGTGTTTTTTAATAATGGTGGAACAATAAAGTATTATCTATTTATCTATAATAAATACAAAATAACCGTATCTATTATTTTCCGAAACAAAACGGCTGGCGTCCATAAACGGAAGTGCTTAGTTTTATAAACGCAGACTTATCGCCGCCATCTTTGTCCGTTTGAAAACTATTTCCTTTATACAATTTCCTTTTTGCGTCGTATTTTTATTGTCTGTGGAAAATGTTTTTATTTGGTGATATTATTCTAATAAAAAGCTTTGAAGATTATTCAAATGAATCGTTCGTTTCCTTTGAAGATAATAGTGTCATTTTATATCTCTGTCTGGATAATCTTATAACATAATCTCTCACTCGTCACTAAGTCTATATACATATTATAAAACAAAGTCGCTTCCCGCTGTCTGTCTGTCCCTATGCAATATTCAATAGAAAGGTTTATATGTATAATACATGCATAATATAGTAGAGAAACACTGATAATTTTAAAAGTTTCTAATCATCATCATCATCATCATCACCAGCCGGAAGACGTCCACTGCTGAACACAGGCCCTTCGAACGCTACAATGAACGGCAATTGGCTATTTGCATCCACCGGTTATCTGCGACGCGCACAATGTCGTCTGTCCACCTAGTAGGAGGCCTACCTACGCTGCGTCTTCCGGTTCGTGGTCGCCACTCGAGAACCTTTCTTCCCCAGCGGTTATCGGTTCGCCGAGCGATGTGGCCCGCCCATTGCCACTTCAACTTGCAGATTTTAAGAGCTATGTCGGTGACCTTGGTTCTTCGGCGAATCTCCTCATTCCGGATTCTGTCGCGCAAAGAATATCCGAGCATAGCTCTCTCCATAGCTCGTTGTGTGACTCTGAGCTTATCTAGAAGGCCAACAATTAGAGACCACGTCTCATTACCATATGTCATCACTGGCAACACACACTGGTTAAAAACCTTCGTCTTGAGGCACTGCGGTATCCCGAAAGTTTCTAATGTGATGTCGTAAATAAACACATTTTTTTTCGTTTACATCGCAAACGCTGGCTGAACCCTACGAGGTAGATCAAAATAATATTTTACAGTATTGTACACCTTAACAAGTTCTCCAAAACAGTCATCGAAGGTATATGTTTATCTCTTAGGGATAACCCACAATAAACATTTTTTATCATTTACTTTTTATGAGAAATAATGGCTTATTTACGAAGCGATTACAGCATTAATCTTTATCCAATTAAGTATAAATACATTTTTTATCACCCGTGCGAAGCCGGGGCGGGCCGCTAGAATAAATAATAATGTCCTCCTCGCCGATACGACCACAGCCGGCAATCTTTCACAAGATCAGCCATCTACGAAATATTATAGTGCACAAGTGCTTGCGTAGACACAAGTGCATTCTCTCTTCCTTTACTCTCACAATCCGATAGGACCGAAGATCGACACGACCGGGGAGATGACAGTCGTATGACAGACTTTTTACACGCCTATCCGACGCATGGATCATCTTACTTTCTATGTATCTAAATTAATATCAATAAGGCACCAACTATCGCATTAGGCTGCACCTGTAATGATAGTTGTTGTTAGATATAAAAAAAATAATCAGGTGAGCGGTTTGCATTGGCCTATAGCCAGTAAAAAATAACTACAACAAGATTTCGCGCTTCCAAATAGTAAGCATAAATAGATAGATAGATAGATTAATACTTTATTGCACACATTTTGTTAAACAATACATGAAACAGTTACATAACTTAATGTGAGCAAAGGCGGTCTTATCGCTCAAAGCGATCTCTTCCAGACAACCTTTGTAAAAGGAGCTATACTAAAATAAAACTGCAGTATAGTGCATAGTAATAATACAAAGTAGACAAACCATAAATAATATATTAACAACACATTATGCATATATAAAAATATTATTATATACTAATACATATTTAAATGAATATATATATTATATAAGATACTATAATTATAAAATACCTACTTCACAAAAAAATACCTTTATTTACATTATATACAACAAGGACTGGTATTATTTATGGTACAAATAAGAAGAAGCATAATACAATAAGAACTATTTTTACGGAATATATCAAGGTTTATTTTTACTTTCCCGACGTTTCGAACGCTTTGCAGCACCCATAGTAGTAGTAGTTTAATTTAGTTACACAGTGTAGTATTCATGTAAATAAAAGACAACATTAATACAATACATAATATTCCAAAACCTTGTTACTGAATTATTCGTTCAAAGATACATATTTTTTTTAGACTGTCACTTAAATGAGAACAAAAATATTCAAAGACTTTTGGTCCAAAATGGCTAAAGCTGGTTTCTTTTTTGGCCTGCTATAAACGTATTTGAGAATCGAGGCATGTGTTTTTTTATCGTCATAACCTAGTTCACTTCTTCACTTGCCAGTTTAGCAACTTCTCATAGAAAAATCACGATATTATTGTTATACAGTTCAATTTTTTTTGTGATACGTTAATTTTGCATATACTTAGGTTGTTGACCTAAATTGCCTTGAAAGGATTCACAACAAGCGCGATGATCATGGTCACGCGCGGAGTGGCCTCACCTGGCGTGCGCATGGACATTTTCCGTAATTTTCTGGGGGATAATTCCATAAATACAAAAAAATATACCTTTTTTATTATTTAAATAGATACTCGTTACGCGATAGAAATATACTGCATAAAAAAATAACCTGTATAACTAACTAAAAAAACACGCCACTTTTGTAGTCACATGTTGTCAGTGATAGAAATATTTTACCAGTTGGACTATTCTAATTATTTATGTGCAGTTTAGTTTACCCGTGGGGTGCCGGGATGGAATAATATCTCCCCATCTCCTCTCATTGGGTGTCGTAAGAGGCGACTAAGCGAGAACAGGAAGACGGGCAGCAGCGTCTTTCTTTTGGATTTATCTTCCACCTATACTGCGATCCCCAAGCCGCCTGCCAAGCGTGAGGATTATGGCAGCCCCACCCTTCTAAGGGTCTGTAAGGCCCTTAGAAAACCTAGGCCCTTTTGGCCTTTTTTTAAGGGAGGCCTTTGTTCAGCCGTGGACGTCTATCGGCTACTAATGATGACGATGATGATGATGTGCAGTTTTGCCCTACGTATGGTAGTTCTCTTGTGTAAAAAATAGTTTGGAGAGCTATAATATCATTTCCAGATATGCTACCCTTAAGTAAAAATTTATAAACACCACTGTATTCCGGTGTGAAGGACACTTCAGCTGAAAAATCAACTGGCTCAAACGACTTACGGCCGAACCTACAAACGTCAATTATAGTTAATTGTGATTAAGACATATTTTGTAAATGGATTATTTCGACTTTAGAAGCAAAATAATACTTCATACGTGGATAGTGAGTAAATATATCAATAATCTCGTAATTAATACTAAAAGATAATCATAAGAGACTCGGAGAGTCGAAATAAATAGATTACAAAAAATGACTTAATTGCGATTAAAGTTAATTGACGTTTGTAGGTTCGGCCGTTAGTCAATTACTTTATGTGACGAGAAGCAGTGCAATTCAGCTGTCTCTGGGCAATTGCTTGCCATCAAGCGAATATCCTCGTTACGTCACTTAGTTGTTTAGGAAACCTTAACTGGCTTATTTGAATTCTCTTTTTCTTTTTGTGTCGACAACAGACCCCATCAGACCCAGCACGCTTAGTATTTTGCCACTCGCACTTCGTTCTCTAATTCTTGTTACAATAATGTCGTACAATGTCTTTTGTACGAATAAAACAAACTTGAATAATGTACTTATACAGTTTCCACTCTCATTATTCCATCTTATCAGCAGATCAGCACTTAACCTGCAATCACCACGAAAACGTAGCGTGATTGTTTTTAGAGTTCATTGAACTATAATTATAATAGTTTCACCGCTACCCGACCCCGCTAGGGCCAGAGATGCATTCAGAGAAAAATATTTCAAAAATAAAAATTGCCGGTTTAGCTCACCCAATCTGAGAAATAACTATTGACGTTTTACATTTTCCTTTTTTTAACAAGAATAAGTACGCGATTTCAAAAACGAACGATATGCAGAGAAAATATGTAAATATTTATGCAGGAAATATGTAATATATTACATTATGTTTTATTCTAAATCACCAATTTTAAAATCATTTTTTTTCGAACAAACTAAATAATTAGTAATTTAACTCAAATTTAATTAAACTGATAGCTGTCAAATGCTATTTTCTAGATTTGGACGACTGAGGTGATAAATCTTTGACACAAGCACATAAGACCACAATTCGACTTCGAGTACCTACTAATCGTCATTAGTAAAAATGGTAGTCGCTTCCTTTATCAGTTAATCGTGATATTCATGAAGTGCGGTGGCATGCGCACATTGTATAGATATTTAGTGTAGGTTAAGTTTGTAATATTTAGTGCATGCACAGAGCCCGATGAATATATTTATTTGATTTGATACTAAACTTTGCTCCATCCAAATACGGCCCTGTTCAACAGCCACTCCACATGCAAAGGCTCTACTAATGTTTGTTTCTTTACGTGTTTATGGGCTTTTATAATGAATGGGACATCGTTTACAGTAGTCATCTTCACGCTTGCTATAGCAAAAGGGAGTAGGTTGAACCACGTAATTATAACCTATGCGTAAATTAGCGTATTGTCTGTGTTGTTATTAAGCTAAAGAGCTTTATCATTTACGATTGCATCACCACTTATTCTCAGTAACTCAAACTCAAAAATAGTTTATTTCAAATAGGCTTAACGCTAGCACTTTTGAAAGGTCATGTTTTTTTTTTTAAAAGAAGCTACCACCGGATCACAACGCGGCCTCAACTGAGAAGATCCGGCAAGAAACTCAGCGGGCTTTTCATTTTATCATTTTTTTTTAAACAGTGTGTCATGTTACAATTAGATCAGAGCGACAGTGTGTCTTGCCGTTCAAAATATCAAATAAGACAGAACAAAATAAAAAAATACAAAGTACAAGAAACTAAAAAGCCAAAGGGATAGTAGTCGGACCAGTCCCCCCAAGCAGCACCCGCGCACGAGTTGACTCGAGCTAACAGTGATTTATGGCGGTTATTTTGAGTATCTACTGAGATCACTGTTATTTCAGTCTGATGATGATTAGACCCGTGGGGTGTCCGGGTAAGAATAGCAACCCTCCCATATCTGGTCCCGTAAGAGGCGACTAAAGGAAAACAAGAAGACGGGCAGCAGCGTCTTTCTATTGGATTGCCTACAACCCGTACTGCGATCTCCAAGACGCCTGTGGGGATTATGGCAACCCCTCCCTTCTAAGAAGTGTGGGGGGGGGGGATTGTTCAGCTGTGTGATTGATTGATTGCAAACCATCAGGCGCACCAAAATATTTTTTTAAAGATTTATATCTTCAATCATATTTTTTATATTCATGCGTGTCGTTATGCGCTCGTTAGAGGTTAATAACCTCATGCCACTCGCGTATGGGTCAAACCGCTTGAAGTTTAGGCTCGAGATGTTAAATAAATTGAAATATAATATAAATATACCTATTTTAGAAAATTGTGTATCCAATTCTGCACTCGATACTGAAGATATTAGTTTGAATATTTGTGTTAATTCGTTAACACGTTGTATGTATTATGATTTCGGAGTGCTATCTGTATATTTATCAGAATTAATTTTTATAGACTGGTTCTTCAGGCGAGCTGTTCAGATCGCAGTATTATGTATTGATTAGATTAGGGATTTTAGCACACTACTACGAGCAGCGGAAGCTACGCCGCAGAGACGACCAACAGGAATCTTCGCGACTTCGGCGGATAAGTAACCATTAGACTAGGCAGACAGTAGGATCATGATAGAGGACTCGGAGATGTCATGTTGACAGGGATAATTTAATTGATTATATCTTCAGGCCTCGACCGATGCGAATATCACTTCACTAATTTCTACATCTTGACAGAGCTTTGGGTGCAGCTTGGGTCGCATATACACGCTCTCCTCAGACCGACTCCCGATTTGCTGGGTGGCCACCCAATTAAATTCCGTAGCTATATATATATATATATCACGTAAAGGGGAAAAGGGAAAACGAAAGGAAAAGATGCAAATGCACACCAAAATATCTATAAAACCGGAAAGGAAAAGATGCAAATGCACACCAAAATATCTATAAAACCGGAAGGAAAAGATGCAAATGCACACCAAAATATCTATAAAACCGGAAAAGAAAAGATGCAAATGCACACCAAAATATCTATAAATCCGGAAGGAAAAGATGCAAATGCACACCAAAATATCTATAAAACCGGGAAGGAAAAGATGCAAATGCACACCAAAATAACTATAAAATCGGAAGGGAAAAGATGCAACGCACACCAAATATCTATATCTATCGCTTCGCAGCGGCTAGGGACAAGGGAAAGGTCTAATTACGTCCGTCCGTATAGGCAGTAGGAGTTTAGGGCGGCAACTGAGCTGGCCCAGAGAGTGCAGACACCTTTGGTGTCTCCCCGTCGTAGAGTTCACCTGTGTTCCACTGATTAGATCACTCACCTTAGTTGTCGATAGGACGTAAGGAATCGAATTGCCGTCGGTGTTAATTAAATTCAACGATTTTACCTCAGCTAAATTGAGCTGGTCTAAATAACTATCGTTTTCTCTAAGTTAGTAAAGTTAAGCTACTGGCGTCTGTCTGGGCCGGTAGATTAGCTATTATCTTAGGTGAACCTAGTCAGAAAACCAGTGGCTTTACTTCGGCTGTCAAATTATGTATTAAAAACAGACACAAGTCTGAACGACAGTGAAAACTAAAGAGGCATCAATCCGCTATCTGTTAATAATGGCATCTCTCAGTCGATTCAAATTATCTCTAGTGCACTATCATACATACATATATATAGACGATCACGATCACATACTTTACACACCTCGCCAGAGGCTGTACCATCACAGTATATTAATATATTATATGTAAATAGGTAAACTTATTATATGTATTTTTATTAGTGTATATTGTCTCACATATTAACTACCCCACTTTTCGTATTCCATGCAATCTTTTTTCCATCCCAAGGTTGCCTGTAAGAAATTGCGGATAGCAATAAGGCCGCCCTTTGTACAAATTTCTTCAAGTCCTTTTTATTTTATTTTTATGTGTGTACAATAAAGAGTATAAATAAATAAATAAATATGTATTATACTTACGATTATACTATCAGTGTGTCACTCCCTTCCCTCTAATATGGTTGAGGGGAATGATGGCTGCTGCTCGAGTCAACTCGTGCGCGGGTGCTGCTTGGGGAGTCCCGGTCCGACTACTATCCCTTTGGCCTTTTAGTTTGTTGTAATTTTTGTCGTAATTTATTGTTTTCTTCTTTTCTCCCTTGCTTTATGTTTCGAACAGCAGGACACACTATCGCTAATGTCGATGCATTTGTAACAAACAAAGTTTAAAAAAAAGTGAAAAAATTACAAGCCCGCTGATTTTCTTGCCGGATCTTCTCAGTTGAGGCCGCGTTGTGATCCGGTGGTAGCTTTTAAAAAATGACCATTCAAAAGTGTACAGTAGTGTACAATGTAAGTAAAGTAGCGTTAAGCCTATTTTAAATAAAGATTTTTGAGTTTTGAGTTTGAGTGTCTCATTGATTAGTTCTGCCCAGTTTGAGGTCAGATGATCGTGCTAAACGTTCTAGTTCATACTAGGACTCAGCATTCGGGACATGCTCTAGCGAGCGTATTTTTTAAGGGGGGGCCTTCATTTGGGGCTCTTTCCCACTAAAACCACCGCGGCTGCATAGATTACCCATAATTATTTCAGATTTTTCCCTCCACAAACTTCGGAGATAAGGGGAACGGTATTTTATTTTGGTATTTTTGATTATCAGCCAAAAGCTACGTGACATAAATCAAAATAAAAATCTGTTTTGAGATGCGCAAATGATGCCCCTTCATATGATAACCCACTCGATATAGTGGCCACACATTGAAATTTTGATGACTCAGAATAGCCGATTAGTAATTTACCCATTTAAAAAAATATTTTTCGGTGAGATGGAGTAAGTAAGATCTAAAACTATTCCAAGTTTCAAATAGACAGCGTCAGTGGTTCCTGAAATATATAGATGTGACAGTTAGACGAAGTTCTATCACCATAAGGGTTCCTTTTAGGTTTAGAACCCTAAAAAAGGACTAATAATTGAGTGATGAGAGGCCAATAAATATTGGAATCCCCCAAGGTAGTGTTATTGGCCCTACCCTGTTTCTCTGTTACTTAAACGATCTTTGCGACCTTAATATCAGAAACTGTCATATAATGTCATATGCTGATGACACTACTTTAACTTTTTTCGGTAACTCATGGGAAGAAACTTTTGTTGCGGCCCAGGAGGGTTTTAACGTTGTAACTCATTGGCTTGCTATCAATAATATACCTTAAATACTACAAAAACTAAATACATGGAATTTTCAATACATAATCTGACATTTAATCTAAATAACGGTAATATTTATGTTCACAACTGTAATTCACAAGCCACCAATTGTACATCCTGTCCAACTATATCTAAGGCAGAGTCATTAAAATATTTAGGCATAACTATTGACAAAAACTTATCTTTAAAAAATCACATTTCAAATCTAGTACAAAAAACAAGAAAGTTCGTTCACATTTTTAAAAACCTTAGGCATGTTACAAACTGGAAACTAACTAAAACTGTTTACGAATCTCTTTGCCAATCAATACTATCATATGGTATATCCACCTGGGGAGGCACGTACAAAACTAATGTCCTAAACGTTGAAAGAGTCCAACGGTTACTTCTTAAAGTTGCTCTCTTCAAACCTCTTTTATACTCTACAACGGCCCTTTATAAAGAAGCAAAGGTATTAACAATCAGACAACTTTATTTATTAGCAACAATTTAAAAAAAACACAAGTCTTTTACTGATTTGGAAACTTAAAAAAAGCTGAATACTAGGCGGTACTATGAGGTTTGCGAAACAACTTCTGTAAAGACATCGTTTGCGCAAAATTTTTACAATTTTAAAGCAAGTAGACTATACAATAAAGTCAATAAAATACTTTCAATTGTTAAAATGTCTAAGGTGGAATGTAAAAAGAAAATTACACAGTGGCTTTTGACACTCGACTATGATGAAACCGAAAAATTGCTCACTATATTATCCTAACCTAGCGTTTTTCGTACATATACATCCATGCACGCTTACGCACCACACACCTCATCATGCAGCCCACTTAAGTACATTCACTTCACACAATTAACCTTACACACCCAAGCTCACACACGCACATAATCACACTCACCCACACATACACTTACTCACTCACTCACACACACCCACACACACATGTCCTCCCTTACCCGTATCCTTCCTCCTTCCTCGTATCCTTCCCTTTTAAATAGATACACCAGCAAATATATTTTTTTCTTAGCTTTTTCCCTAGCAAAACTGTACTCAATTAACTTACTTATGTTAGTCGTTTTCAAAATGTATCACAATTTCTGAGAGGGGGGGCCAGGAGTCCATAGCACAGGGTATCCTAGTTTGGGTTCCTGACTCCCACAATCTACTGTAACATCTATAGCAATAATATAAAAATGTAAGTTCTTACTGTATGTGGGAGAAAATAAACGTTATTAATAATCATTATTATTATTTTTATATAATACCAGCCCTGTTAATGTCCCACTGCTGGGCACGGGCCTCCCTTCAAGGTGAAGGGGCTTAGGCCATAGTCCACCACGCTGGCCAAGTGCGGGTTGGCGGACTTCACACGTCATTCGAAAGCTAGTTAGGCTTTCTCAGACATGCAGGTTTCCTCACGATGTTTTCCTTCACCGAAAGCTAGTAACAATCGCACGAAGGCGAAAGAAATCAGAGTTGCGAGCCGGGGTTCGAACCTGCGCACCTTGTTTCCAAGGCAAGCACTCGCCCACTGAGCTGTTACAACTTGCATATTATAGTGTCCGTCAGGATGACCGGACCACAGCACGGATTCACGTGAAACTTTACCAAGATTTAGTACCTATTTTGTACTATTTTGTACCTATGTTTAAATATTTTGTACCTCAGTAATAACAAAGTTATTCAATAAATAAAGTGGGAAGCCATTCTGACGTCAGGATGGCTTCCCACTTTTTACTTTGGGTACTTACGGTCCATATATTGCTGAAATCTTTGCATAATAATTTAGTACCTTTTTTGTACCTACGATAAATATATAAATACTTAATGTATTCCATTTAAAAATTACTTTTATTTCATTATAAACAATTATATATGGAGCATCATTCATCTGACATATTATATTTCACAAACCATGTAGTCCTCTTTCCTGCATCCAGGTAGAGGAGTAAAACCCATACATTTGTTAGTTCCAACGTTGACGATAAAAACTTCAGTCACCTGTTTCTCTGGGAACTTAAACTTTGGCTACAGTTTGGGACGGATGCGTGGACGGCCGCGGGGCGCGTGAGCGACTGGTTGTGTATGTGTCGCGGGCACTTACCGCAGCTGAAAAACACTATTCTCAAATTGAACGCGAGGCGCTGGCTATAGTGTTTTGTTTAGAAAAGTTGCACCAGTATTTATATGGAAGACGTTTTACATTGCGTACCGACCACAAACCGTTGCTGACTATTTTTGGGCCTGCAGGGGGTTTTCTCGATGGCTGCGAGTCGGTTACAGCGGTGGGCTATTAAATTAACAGCACATACATACGACATAGAATATATAAAGTCAAAATAAATTGGAGCAGATGGGTTATCACGATTGCCAGCTTTGACTAAAACTACTTATATATAATATTTAATACATTCCTTAGTTCTACATGACTGCAGAACTAGTAAGATTTTTTTTTCTTAGTAGTCATACATGTAGAACTACCGAGAATAGGCCCATTGAAAATATTTATTTGTTTTGAGGTTGGGTAAGTACGATAGAAATTACAAATAGATAGCACCGGTAGTTCCTGAAATATATAGGTGTGGCAGACGGATTACCATACACAGCCATAAGGATTCCCTTTTAAACGACTTCAAAATGAGTAGTTATGTATTCGACGCGTATGTATGTAATATTACACAATTTAAATGTACATGTAAATTTTTGTTCCAAATAAAGATTTTTATTATTATTATTTTTTATTATTAATAAAAATAAGTAATATTTACATAATGTGTTAATCTATGTGGGCATAAACAAAATTTACCCAATTTCATGAGTGTACGTGTGTATGTAGGTTGGTACCCGTATTTGTCAGAAACTAGAAATCCTATTGCGATCGAGCGATATTAAAATCGGTTCAGTAGTTTAAGATATATACACTGTTTAATTTTCCAGTAAATTACTCTGGCATAGCCAGCCATAGTTACTGCCTGTTGGTCAAGTGGTCAGACATCCTGCCTGCTACCCGATAGGTCGTGGGTTCGATTTCCACCAAGTGTCTGGGTGTTATTTGTCTATTTAAGTATGTATTTACGAAAAAAAGTATATAAGCATTAGTATCACTTGTCTGGTTTCCATAGTACAGGCTCTCTCTAGTTTGGGATCTGATGACCGTGTGTGGATTGTCCCAGAATATTATATTATTATATGTAATCGTAATTGAAAAAAGTTAAGAAATTGTGCAGTTCTAACTTGAAAAACAATTAATAATATTATTTGCCCGCCGTTACCAGGTTAAGTTGTTAAATTTTTATGAAGTTTCAAATGTGATGTATTAAATTTCATCAGAGAGGGTCGAATGTAGCACATAATTGTTACTGCATCAATGTGTGCCGTGATGGAGAATTATGAAACGCTAAGTGGGGTTGGAATACCCTAAAGAAAATACTGAATACTTGCTTTGTTTCGCAGGATAGGGGACTACATGTTACATTATAATATGTCAGACAAATGTCAGATGAATGATGCTCCATATATAATTGTTTATAATGAAATAAAAGTAATTTTTAAATGGAATACATTAAGTATTTATATATTTATCGTAGGTACAAAAAAGGTACTAAATTATTATGCAAAGATTTCAGCAATATATGGACCGTAAGTACCCAAAGTAAAAAGTGGGAAGCCATCCTGACGTCAGAATGGCTTCCCACTTTATTTATTAAATAACTTTGTTATTACTGAGGTACAAAATATTTAAATATAGGTACAAAAAATAGTACAAAATAGGTACTAAATCTTGGTAAAGTTTCACGTGAATCCGTGCTGTGGTCCGGTCATCCTGACGGACACTATTATAATTGCATAATAATTATTAGAAACAAAATAAAACCACAAACATCAATTTGAGTTCACGCTAGTATATTGAAAACCGCCATAAATAACATTTCATGGGTTGTATCTGCGAAGATAAACATAATTTTGTTGTATAAGAACTTATGGGAATAGCTAAACGTAATATAATGTTATGGGGTCTCACCCCCGTACATTAGCAATGTACGTATAACAGCTTTATTCGCCTTTCTATTTAACAAGATTTCTTCCTTATAAGAAAATATAATTTATATTAAGGAACTTTTAAAAAATAATACTTTATGTAGGTATGTATAGATCAGCGGGCCTAACGAGGCAACACATATTGAAATTTCATCAAAAAAGAATTCATATTCTGCATTCCCAGCAGATCCTTCGCGATTCCTGTAATTTTCGTAAAATGATCACACATTTCCACCCGTCTCCTCACGTTGGGTGTCCGTAAAAAGCGACTTAGGGAAATCAAGAAGACGGGCAGCAGCGTCTTTCTATTGGATTACCTACCACATATACTGCGATCCCCAAGCCGCCTGCTAAGCGTGGGGATTGTGGCAATCCCTCCCTTCTAAGGGTTAGGAGGCCTTTGTTCAGCAGACGTATTTTGACTGCTGTTGATTATCTAAGACTTAGATTTACTTAGATTCTAAGTAAATCACCAGAGAACCAAAGTTACCGACATAGTGGAAGAGAGCTTGACATATTTGCCGCAGAACCGATGATCATTAGGTATACTGGTTCTGGATTGGAGACCACCTCCGGAAAATGTAGCGTAGGATGGCCTGTGACCAGGTAGAGTGACGATATACGCAAAGCAGTTCGCAGTGACTGGGTGAGGAGAGCCGAAGATCGGACTCAATCGCGTGTATTGTGGGAGGCCTATGTCTGATGATGATGGAGTAGGAATGATGATAATTATTAATAACTAGCTGACCCGCGCAGCTCCACCCGCGCTTTTATTACATTTTGCTCCCCTTTTCTCCCTCCAACCTAGATTTATCTCTCTCCATCTCTCTCTCTCTCTTGTAAAAAAAAATCTAATTATATGTTCTTTCTCTCCTCTCTCTTTCCCCCTCCCGCTTCGGTTTCCGTCACACTCCCCCTCTTCCTCTCCCTGTTGTCCCCTCTCTGAACCCTCTCCCCCTCTCTCTTCTATGAACTTGCTCCTTCTCACTCCCCCCTTACTGCACCTAACTCCCCCGATCCCTCACCACATCACCCCCTCCTCTAATCCCCTCTCCCTCTTTCTCCTCTCGTTCTATATATCCTCGTCAATCAGCAGCATCATGGTATCAGCAGCATTAAATATACTTTATGACCTATTCTCATACCTCCCCGATATGCGCACAAAATTTCATACATATCGGTTCACCCATCTATTTAATGACCTTTCCTTATGTTGCTTAACCTTAACCTAGTGGCATGAAATATACTTTACGGCCTATTCTCAGACCTACCCGATATGCACACAAAATTTCATACAAATCGGTTCACCCATCTATTTAATGACCTTACCTAACGTTGCTTAACCTTAACCTACCGGGATAAAAAGTATTCTATGTCCGTTTCCTGGTTTTAAACTACCTCCCCAAAAATTTTCAGCCGAATCGGTTAGGCCGTTCTTGAGTTATAAATGGTATAACTAACACGACTTCTTCTTCTTTTATATAAATAGATTAAAATTCTATAGTGATTATATGTTAAATTTCACCGATAGATGGCGCTGTTCATAATGTAAATCACGCTAACATCGTAAATTACTGTTTAATGATTTATTTATTTTATTTATTTATTTATTTATAATTAGAACGGTCCATGACCAATTACACTAATTACATTAACAGTATAAAAATATAGAACATAAGAAAAAATAATATAAAGTCATACAAGAAGCACAGTAAAAGGCAATACAAAATTTAAAAGCAAATAATAGCATTCATACATCTCTTTCATAAATCAACTTAATATCAATTAAAATCTTCTGCCATCCGTCCGCAAACAGGTCTAACATAGGGCTTGAGTCCAGGGGGGCAATTCAACTAATTTACAACGGTTAAAGTTTAGTTTCGGTTTAGTAATCGTTAGATTGCAGTTGTCATTCGATAATGACGTAAAAAGTTATTCCACTAGTTGAAATAACAAACTTAAGCTAAACCTTAACTTAACTCCAACCAAAACGCAAACTGAACCATAACCGAACTACAATTGAAACATATCGAAACATTACTGGGTTTCCATACACCTTTATAGCTGAACATGCTGCATCCAACCAGTGGACAGATTTGAATGCGGTTTTTTTTATTTGAAAGATAGTATAAGCGAGATGGTTTTTAGCTATACTTCATGAAAATCGGTCCAGCCGTTTGAACACCATCAGCTCTTTTCCGAGTCGAGGTAGGGATATTTCGTATACAATAGATATATTTCATTACTTCTGTTAGTCCGAAAGATCTGAAATTTAGAACATACGAGTATGTAAATCCAATGATATGACGGTTTGATGATCAAGAAGAACGTGGTAACAGGATCTCGGCCCCAATAAACGTAGACCCATCGAGTTTGGGTTCGTTGAATAGGTCCCGACGAGTATTTGCTAGAAAAATGGTGACCAGGGTCTGATGATGGAGCAGGAAGGTGGTCACAGGATTTCTGCACAAATAAACGCAGACCCACCGAATTTGGACTCGTTGGATAGGTCTCGACGAGTAGGTGCTAAAAATATGGTGATCAGGGTCTGATCATGGAGCAGCCTACCCAACGAGTCCAAATTCGATGGGTCTACTTTTAGTAGTGCAGAGATTATGTGAACACCTTCATGTTCCATCATCAGACCCTCATCACCATTTTTCTAGCAACTACTCGTCGAGAACTACCCAACGAGCCCAAACTTAGTGGGTCTACGTTTATTGGTGTAGAAATCCTGTGACCACCTTCCTGCTCCATCATCAGACCCTGGTCACCATTTTTCTAGCAACTACTCGTCGAGACCTACCCAAGGAGCCCAAACTCAATGGGTCTAGGTTTATTGGTGCAGAAATCCTTTAACCACCTTCTTGCTCCATCATCAGACCCTGATCACCGTTTTCTAGCAACGACTCGTCGAGATCTACCCAAGGAGCCCAAACTCAATGGGTCTAGGTTTATTGGTGCAGAAATCCTTTAACCACCTTCTTGCTCCATTATCAGACCCTGATCACCGTTTTCTAGCAACGACTCGTCGACTTACCCAAGGAGCCCAAATTCGGTGGGTCTACGTTTATTGGTGCAGAGATCCCGTCACCACCTTGCTGCTCCTTCATCAGACCCTGATCACCATTTTCTAGCAACTACTCGTCGAGACCTATCCAACAAGCTCGAACTTGGTGGGTCTACGTTTATTGCGGCCGAGATCCTGTTACCACCTTCTTGCTGATAATCATCAGACCCTGGTAAAGGTTACCATTTTCTTACAGATATAGGCGTCAAACTTAAAACACTCCTCGTTTTTGGTCGGGATTAAAAACAAACGAGATAGCTGACATTTTTATACTATATTTTAATACAAAAAGATCACAAAGAAATAAAGTCAGCAAATAAAGATGATTTGATTTGAAAAATAACTAGTTTTGATTTCTTTGTCTCCACAAGCGGGACACCAAATCCTGTTGTAGATATACCCTCGTTGTAATTGATCATTATGTCTTGTCCTTCTTCGTTCCATTGTTGCTAGGCAAGCAGTATTAATGCTGGCATGCTTCTAAATCCTCTTCAGTATAATCTGGCTCCTGATTAGTTTGAAGCGCTATGTTATGCAGGACACAACATGCATTAATTATTTTTGCTGCAACTCTAGGCTTGTAGTGCAGCTTTCTATCCACTAATAAACACCTGTAATATAATTATATCATGTATGTATTCTTACAATAAATAATTAATAATAAATTTTTTTATTTTTATTTTACTGTAATGTATAATAGTTTGCATACCTAATTCGTCCTTTTAAAATACCAATACACCTCTCCACAACATTCCTCACTGTCATATGCATGTCAGTATAGAATGCTTCAGGAGCGTTGAAAGCAGAATTTAATATTGGGGTCATCAACAGCCATCTCAATGGAAATCCAGAATCACCTGGAAGGAAATATTTTAGCATTTAGAATTTACAACATGCAATCAAAGGTTCAAAACAATAGTAAATAAAAATCTTCTGCAGAGGTATTGAGTACTCTGTCTAATGCATTTTGTAGTGGGTTGTTGTTCCATGCAGTACTATCATGTGTTGATCCAGGAATCAACGCACATTATCCTAGCATCACAATCACAAATCTGAAACAAACTTCTTTAATTAACTATATACACAAATAACCTACTATACCTATATATTTGTTATAATATCTTCAGTACATATACAGTAAAATATTAATAAAGAACTTACAATTAAGGTACTTAAGGAATGATAACCTTTCCTGCTATAAAATCTTTCTTCATGTTCTGATGGTGGAACTATAGCTACATTTGTGCCATCAATACATCCTAGAACACCAGGCATGCCAAATTTATTATAGAACCTGCAAGCAATATAGCATTAAATTTATTATAGAACCTGCAAATAATATTGCATTAAATTTTTCTTTGACAAAAACTGATAGTTCAGTACTTTAAATTAATAATGTGATCTATAATACATACCTCCTTTTTACATCATCACGGAATTCTTTACAAGAAGGAAAATTCCCATATTTTTTAAATATGTGTGGTAAATTAAGCACCTCTGTTACTTGATGTATAGCCCGAGAAACGGAAGGTTGTGATATTGAATGAGACTCTGACCAACTAGTGTCTGGTTTGAGCCTGTCACATAGAATGCTAGTGCCACCAAGATCTAAAAACACAAACATTTTGTATCTTTTTGCTTTTATGATTGCTTTTGCCTGTGTTTTACAGGTATTTGTTAGCAATATCAAATAAATTTTATTTAATTAATACGTTAAATTCTTACCTTTGTCTCCGTATCAATGCTGTCGGAACGAAGTCGGGCTGGCATATACGGGCTGATCTCCGCAATAAGGGATCTTGCCAGGCTTTTATTTAGTCTGTATTCTTTATAAATTCTCGACCAGTTAAGTTGAAAGCACAGTTGCGAAGTCTCTAAAGAACATTTCTACCTTAGATCATCTAAGATTTCTACGTCTAACTCTTCATAAGTCAGCCTCATGGGCAATTTCAATAACGTTCATGTAACACATAATTTTTAAGTTGGATTAAAAGTTAAACAAACGTGATGGCAGACTTTGAAACAATAACAGTTTAGTTTCGGTTGAGAAAAAGTCTAGGCACAATAACGTAAGTTCAACCGTTAATTTTGACAGATGGAGCGCTTAGCTTCGATTACGTTTACGTTTAGTTCGTGTTCTAACAGAATAGAACTTGTTAAATTTTAAACCGATCGTTGACTGAAACTGAATCTAAACTTAACGTCGATCGTTAGCACTTAGTAGAATAGGAAAACAGTCAAACGCTATGGTTTAGTTTCGTTTCAGTCAACATTTATGTTAGTTGAATTGCCCCCCTGGAGACGGTTAAGAGCGCTGAGAGCGCGCGGTATCGGAGAATTGGCGCGGGCGGCGGTGCGCCGGTCTGCGATAGCGAATAACACATGTTTTCGGCTGCGTCGATAATTGTTTGGTACATAAAATCGAGCCAGCTCATTGTGGAGTTCTGGTGCATCGGTCATTCCACGAAGAATCTTGCACATAGTTATAAGTAGAGCACTATTCCTCCTAACTTCGAGTGAGTTGTAACTGAGACAGCCTAAAAGAAACTTGGTAGGGTAGAGATAAGGATAGTATATATGTAGTTTTTTGTAAAGATACCGTAGAAACGCTTTTTGTACCTTTTCTAAGATTAGTACGTAAGTACTTTCATAGGGATTCCATAAGCTCGCACTAGTTTCCAGTTTACTACGAACTAAAGCGTTATATATTACTCGTATAGCGTGCTCACTTCGAAAATCTTTTGAATTTCGTAGAACAAATCCTAGCCTTCGGAAGGACTCCTTGGCAACTGCCAAAATATGGTCATGAAATGTAAGCTTTCGGTCGAATAAGACTCCAAGATCTTTCATGGTGCTTTTTCTGGCTAACGTTTCATTATTTATATTATATTCAAAATGAATTGGGTTTCTCATTCGACCAAAAGTCATAACACAACACTTGGATAGGTTAAACTCCATTTTATTTTCCAAGCTCCACTGAAAAACAGCATCAATATCACGCTGAAGCTCAAGGCAGTCGGCTTCTGAATTGACTTCACGGTATAGCTTTAGGTCGTCAGCATATAAAAGGCACTTCGAATTATTTAACACTGAAGGGATGTCATTCACCATTATTAAAAATAGTAATGGACCTAAAATTGATCCTTGACTTACACCGGACCGTGTGTGGTAGAGATGAGAATCATATATACCAAGCCTCACAAACTGCTTTCGATCGCGCAAATAGTCAGCGATGAGGCTTAGTAGACTTGGAGCGAACCCTATGGCACTGAGTTTCATTAGCAGTATATCGTTATTGACTCTATCGAATGCTTTCCGGAAGTCAAAGTAAAGAACGTCTACCTGACGGCCACGATCCAGTCGGACTGACACATATTCAGCTATAGTCAGGAGATTAGTATCTACTGATTTATTTTTCCTGAAACCATGTTGTTCCGTGCATATGTATTTGTCAACCTGTGCATATATAAGTTCATGGAGAAGGTTTTCAAAGATTTTAGCTGGAGTAGATAAGATTGCAATTGGGCGGTATTCTTCTATAGCATGTTTATTATGGGTTTTGGGTATAGGTGTAACTCTTGTGAGTTTCCATTGGGTCGGGTATACCCCAGACTGTAGTGCACTGTTGAAGATGTGACATAAAGGCTGACAGAAAAAAGTTTTCATGCACTTTAAAATAGCAGGTGGGACGTTGTCAGGACCAACTGAATGATTACACTTCAGTTTACTGATTGCACGTGCTATATCTCTGGGCGTAAAATTATTTACATATATATAATTACTATTGGTATTACAATTTGAGTCATTAGTTTCATTTGGGTTCAATAGAGGAATATCTGGTAAAAAAGCATCAGCAAAAAATTCAGCAAATGCCTCAGCTGCTTGAACGCCGCTATATGTATTACCTTTATACGTGACTTCAGTCTGAAAGCCTCCTTTGGTTCGTAAATCTGAAATGTGACGCCAGAATTTACGCGGGTCTACTTTTAAATTTTCTTCAATAGTTTTAATATGTGAGGCATAAGCATTTGAAATTTTAAGCTTTAAGCGGGCTCTCAGATCCGAAAACATTACGTATGTATCCCTTGACTTTGTACGTTTCCAGACAGAATGTAATTTAATTTTAAGCTGTAAATCTTTGATGATGTCGCTAGTGTACCATACTGGATAACGCCTACCTGCAAATTTCTTCCGACTTTTCTTAGGTACACATGTGTCAAAAATGTTATATAAGGTATTATAAAAATTGTTAGTAGCAGTTTGTGTATCATCAACATTAAGAAGTTCATCCCAAGAATTTTCTAATAGCAGTTGAAACAGTAGATTATAATCGCATCTATTAAAATTCCAGTCTCTTGTAGAATTAATATTACTAGGTTGAATGGAGTCTGAGTAATGAGCTGTATCGATTCTAACATCTATGTTTAACGCTGGGTGATACGCATCGCATGGAACTATTCCCTCAGTGGGCAATACTACGGAGTCATGCACGATGCCACTCTCCTGGACTAAAACGATATCTAGCATACCACCATACATATTATGCACTTCATTCATATCTTTAAGATTACAAAATGACAAGAAATAACAATAGTAATTTTTGATACTTAATGAAGCGCTATTTAGGTTAATATCACCCAAGATTAACACTGCACCTTTAAGACTATTGATGTTACTTTCTACTTTGGAAAACCATCTCATATAATCTTCATCACTTGCACTTGGTTTTATATAAACAACACATACGAATAGAGTCCGACCTTGCCACATGATATTGGCCCACAAGTCTTCGCCGTAGTCCGTTTCCAGATATTCGTTAATGAAAGTTCTAAGTTTTTCGTTTTTTTTTTCTTGCGACTGTAATACAATACCTATACACTACCTGGACTTGGGGAGTTTCATTAAAATTTCATGAAACAAATTTACAGATTTTCAAAGATATAATGTCATATTGCTATCAGCAAAGTACTTAGAACAATACAGAAATCTAATGAAAATGTCCTGGGTGTACCGGACCGGCTTACCCCTTACAAAAATTGACACCGCCACTGCCATATCTTATGCAAACTAAATATCTGCTTAGTCCCTATTGTATATAGCGTAATAATACATATCTTAATGATTAACTGGTCAGTCTATAATTACCTTATTCAAATACAAAGGAAACTACGTGGTAATATGTGCAAGTAATGTTTCACTGCTTAGCCCCTATGAAACATAGCGTGATGTTTTATATACCAATTTATACCCCTACTTCTACACAACACATCAGTGAAAGTCCTATCAAAATCTATCCACGGGTTTTCAAATGATACCTGGACAAACAGAACGACAGACAGACAGACAGACAATAATTCCAAAAAAAATTGTTTTGGCCTCTATGTCGATAGTATAGTATCCCCACATAGAAATTTTGGAAAAATATTCAATGTACAGAAAAAGTGCTCTTTGAGTTTTATTATAGTACTAGCTGACCCACGCAGCTCCGCCCGCGCTGAGTTTACGTTTGCTAAACTTTCAATAATATACATTCGCATAGAATACAAAACCTCCTTTTTTAAAGTCGGTTAAAAACTTGGACCCACTTTGTACTTGCCCTCCAAAGCACGGAAACGATTAGTTCAAATGGCGTTAAACGGTCACCCATCTATTTAATGACCTTAGCTAACGTTGCTTAACCTGATCGATTTCCAAAAAATGTTAACAACTGTCTATCAGTGTTCCCTTACAAATATTTATTATAATTATAAAGAAAAAATGATAAAATCGGACCAAGCGTATAACCAAGTACCCATTTTGACTTTAATCCTCTCTCCCAAAAGAACCGTGCTAGATTACGGGATAAAAAGTATCCTATGTCCTACCTCGTAGTAAGATCTCAAATCATGCCAAGATTCGTTTCAATCCATCCAGTAGTTTTGGCGTGATACTCAGCCGAGATACAGACAGACAGACAGACAGACAGACAGACAGACAGACAGACAGACAGACAAAAATTTAAAAAAATACATTTTCGGCCTCAGTATCGGTTATAGAATGCCCTCCAAATATAATTTTCAAAATATCTTCAATGTACAGAATTGGACCTGTTACAGTTTTATTATAAGTATAGATAGAAGATAGATGGCGGCGTCATTAATAATAATAATATTTAGGTACAATTCTCACACATGGGCATCGGATCGCAAACCAGATAACTGATACTTACTAATACTTATATACTTTTTAACATCCAGACACTTGGTGGGAATCGAACCAAGGACCTATTGGGTAGCAGCCAGAGTGTGTGACCACTAGACCAACAGGCCCGTCAAATGCAATTTAGCAATATGATTTCTACGTTTGTAAAACATTATCACAAATCGATAGATTTTTGGCGAAGCGACGGCGAGGTAAATGGAGTATCCTCCGATCGAGCGAAGTGTGATGCTCGGTCAGGGCCGAAGCCATCGACCGTTGTTGTCGGGATGTTGTATATATTGCTAACGAACATTGAAACTTTGCTTGCGAGATTCAGGATGTGGTGGTGGCGCCATCTGTCGTGTTGTATGTGGTACTATCTGCATCATCGCATCGCTTTACCAAAAATCATACGCTATGTCATTCGACAAATATTTTTAATCCACTTGGTGCCGATACAAACAAGATGTTCAGCTGACTGTATGCGATATGTCTGCCTATAGACAGCTCCACTGCACCGCAGTCAGTTAATATATTCGGTGAATGCACTGTTGGCTTTCAACGGAGACATTAGTTACTTTAAACCTGATAATTTCACCAGCTAGGGTGTCCGTTTTTTCGTTCTTTTGTTTCTTTTTGTGGTCTGTCCAAGGTGGTAAACAACCCGCCTGATGGTGAGCAGCTACCGCAGTCTATAGACGCCAACAACACCAGATGAAAAACTAGCGCGACGACCCTAAAGACTTTGTGTCCAGTTATGTCATCAGCTACACTGCTGTTTAGCGGCAGAATATCTGCCACTACACCGGTACCTAGCTGAACGGTTCCTTGTACAAGGAACCTACCACCTAGTATTGTTTTCTCTTCATTAAGAACAATAATGTTTCCATAATGTTGTCTTTTATTTACGCGAATACTATAGGTACATTGTAATTAATTTACTCCTACCGCGATATATTCCGTAAGAGTAAATTAATTACAATAATGGTTTCTTCAACTGTAGGTATAAGTTTTTCTAGACCCGTGAAGAGAAGGAGAAACGAGCGATAGATATTTTGTCACCAAGCAGCAGTATGTAACCATTGCTGTGTCCCGGCGTGAAGGGCACCTGTAGCTGGTGAAATTACCGGACACAAAGACTTAATATCTAATGCCCTAAGGGTCAGCAACTCGCTAGTGATACTTCTGGTGTTGCTAGCGTCTATAGGCTGCGGTCCGCTTACCATCAGGCGGGCCGCAAGCGTGCTTGCCACCTTGGTAGTAATAAAAAAATAGTGAACGAGATGGCACCAGGTTGGCCACCAGTGTACCCCAGGTGTAGTCTCATAAAAAGTAGAAAGCTCTTCTGGTTGTATCGCAAGAGTTTTTAATTAAACCCCGTTTGCACCCTCTCAGGGTTTTGATAAGTGGCCGTCCTGTCACAGGCATGTGTGTTGAAGCATTTTATCGCTACCGGAAACTCATGAGAGCCTCGTCACATGACAATTTATTATTATGTCTTCCCACCTTTTTATTTGTCCGGAAACAAGTTTTTTATGTCGCACTTTTGTTGTTGCCGGAAATAGGTATAATATTATTAAAGATATAGTGATGAAAATACTTTTTACTGTACGGTGAAAGACATTTCCAGTTGGACGATAATTATTTGCACGGGCCGGGCCAAAATACGTGTAAAGTAGGGCCAATTTAATAGATCACATATGACACTTCATCAAAATTTAACAAAATCACCTTGTAACGGCGGGTATAATAATTTTTCGAAGTCTTTGCTTCACCCCCTTCCCTCCAATATGGTTGAGGGGAGTGATGGTTGCTGCTCGAGTCAACTCGTGCGCGGGTGCTGCTTGGGGGGACTGTTCCGACTACTATCCCTTTGGCTTTTTAGTTTGTTGTACTTTCGTCGTATTTTATTGTTTTTTTTTCTGTCTTATTTGATCTTTTGAACGGCAAGACACACTGTCGCTCTGATCTAATTGTAACATGAAAAAAGTGCCTAGCATTAAGCCTATTTGAAAAAAACTATTTTTGAGTTTGAGTTTGAGAAGTTAGAATTGCACAATTAACTAACTTTTTCAATTACGATTACATATTTATTGTAATAATGACAAAAGAAAGAGACGGAACAAAGAAACTGACAGATTCTTATTCTTTATTGCAATTATTACACATGATTATAAAATACAGAAAATTTGTGCACAAAGGCGTGCTTAGCCCAAACATTGATTTTGCTGACAGCTAACCTTTGAGTGATGGAGAATTTGGAGAAAACTTTTAAATACTGTTGAGGATACAAACAAGTGTACAACAAATGATCAGATGTCAAATAATTGACCCTAATGACCCTAAATTAAGCGCAGGTAATGTCGTTCGTTAAAAACTGGTGCAGCGTTCGTAACCGCGACAGTTGATGGGCCCGTTGGTCTGGTAGTTAGACACCCTGGCCGGTACCTAATTGGACGTGGCTCCGATTCCCGCCTTGTATCTGGTTGTTATTTATCTAAATAAGTCAAAGTCAAAAATATTTATTTCAAATAGGCTTAAGGCCTCTGCCTCGAATCTTGCGGGCAGCGGGGTCGCGGCGGCGGCGGCGTGGTAGCGGCAGAATCTTATGCGTAAAATCAAATGGACCGGTTCTCGAAACAAGCGGCCGGTGTCCGCCCGCGCCGCCGCCGCTGCCGCCCCGCTGCCCGCTAAATTCGAAGCAGAGGCCTAACGCTAACACGTCATTTAAAAACGGTGAAAAAAATAATGTTTTCAAGTTCCGGAAAGTGTCACAAAGTTCCATTTTCATAAAGTGCTCGCTTTACATAAAGTTTTTTTTTGTTGTAATGTCATTTTAGTTACATCGTGCAGTTGAATGTTTCGTGGTTTTGTTAGTGCTTGAGATATTTTAAGTAGTTTTAAAACATTTAAACTCTGAATTGGTTGTAAATAAAATAGTAGTTGATATGAAACTAATTTTACAGTTTTTATAGCGGTTTTCGACTTCGACGACGAGCGACTTCAAAAAGGAGACGATTCTCGATTCGCCGTGTACCTATGTAGTTTTTAATTTCATCATGATCATCAGCAGCCGAAACTGCTGAATAAATGCCTCCCCCTTAGAAGGGAGGGGTTGCCATAATCCCCACGCTTGGCAAGCGTCTTGGTGACCGCAGTATAGTTGGTAGGTAATTAATTCAATAGGGAGACGCTGCTGCCCGTCTTCTTGTTTTCCCTTAATCGCCTCTTACGAACACCTAACGGGAGGAGATGGGGGGGTGCTATTCTTACCCGGACACCCCATGGCCTAAAGTATATGATTCATTCATAATTCCGCCAAATATGTTCCGATTTTGTTGATTCTTGTTTGTATCTAAGGTACGTTGCATTAAGTCGCTGGACGTTCATTGAGTACTGCGGCGACTCCAAGGAGGACGGCGTGACTGGTTCCCGGGGGGCTACAGTGTGCCTTCCGGCGGCCGGCTCAAAGGCAGGGCACTAAGGGGCCCCTGGTGCAGATTACACCGGAGAGACCTGGACTTGTTACGTGCTGATGCGATAGCCGCGGGGGTTTTAGTGGGTAAGTATCCCACATACCCCGGTCGAGCCCCACAGCTCCCGGGGACCTTATGAAGGTCTCCCGCGTCAAAAAAAAGCAACGCCTTTTTAAGATAAGTCGTGTACAATTTTAAAAGTTTGAATAACTGAATAGGGGTGATCTTCAAACGCGCAAAGTTCTAGTCCCGATCGGTATCGTCCGTTATCTTCGACTTAATACTTTAGCAAAAGATTCAAAAGATACGTTGGACAGTTGTTCGCAACTTTTCGTTCAACAATTTCATGATGCTCAAAACTTATCGAGTTTCTTCTGTTTATTAAAATCTCTGTCTTGATAGGTTGAGATATGATAACAAACTCAGCTAGAGGTCGTAGGTTCGAGTCTCTCATTAGACAAACCTTAGTACTCTGTCCACATGTTGATCAGACTACATAATTATTGCTTGTAATGTAAACAGTATATATTTAAACTACTGCAACGATTTTGATAGAACTTGTACTACTTACACAAATGACAATCAAAAAAATTACCTACTAATTCAATCAATCATATTAACATCGAAAACATCTTGAGGAAAATCAAAGCATGTTAATGTTGGATATATTGTAAACTAAAGACTTTTTAAATAGGTAGGTATTATTACTGGTCGATTATTCGTGCATGTGTTTTCTGTCATCTATCTCCGCTCTGACGGCTGTCTTACGATGTATGTGTAACCCAATAGTTCGGTTAATAAATTAAGTTAATGTAACTTACACAATCATTATTTTTCCGTCCATAACCCTTCAGTTAAAGGCCGGGTTCCGAAAAGGCTTTAGCACCGTAGACCACATACATACGCTCCGCCAGATTATACAGAAGACCGAGGAGTATAATCGGCCATTATGTCTAGCGTTTGTGGACTACGAAAAAGCCTTCGATTCAATCGAGACCTGGGCGGTACTGCAGTCCCTCCAGCGGTGCCATATCGACTATAGGTACATCGAAGTGTTGAAGTGTTTGTACAGAAACGCCACCATGTCGATCCGACTACAGGACGAGAGCACGAAACCAATCCCATTGCAGCGAGGCGTGAGACAGGGAGACGTTATTTCTCCGAAACTGTTCACTAACGCATTGGAGGACGTTTTCAAGCTCTTGGACTGGTACGGATTCGGCATCAACATCAATGGCGAATACATCACTCACCTTCGTTTTGCCGATGATATAGTCATTATGGCAGAGTCGCTGGAGGACCTCAATACAATGTTCAGCGACCTCAGTAGCGTTTCCCAACAGGTGGGTCTTAAAATTAACATGGACAAGACGAAGATCATGTCTAATGTCCATGTTGCACCCGTACCGGTAGTTGTTGGGAACGATACAATCGAAGTTGTTGACCACTACGTATACCTAGGACAAACAATCCAGTTAGGTCGGTCCAACTTCGACAAAGAGGCCGCCCGAAGAATCCAACTCGGATGGGCAGCGTTCGGGAAACTACGTGACATCTTCTCATCAGAAATTCCGCAGTGCCTGAAGACAAAGGTTTTTAACCAGTGTGTGTTGCCAGTGATGACTTATGGTACTGAGACGTGGTCTTTAACAGCTGGCCTTTTAGAGAAGCTCAGAGTCACACAACGAGCTATGGAGAGAGCTATGCTTGGAGTTTCTTTGCGCGACAGAATCCGGAATGAGGAGATTCGCCGAAGAACCAAGGCCACCGACATAGCTCGTAGAATATGCAAGTTGAAGTGGCAGTGGGCAGGCCACATCGCTCGAAGAACCGATAACCGTTGGGGAAGAAAGGTTCTCGAGTGGCGACCACGAACCGGAAGACGCAGCGTAGGCAGGCCTCCCACTAGGTGGACCGACGACATTGTTCGCGTCGCAGGCAACCGGTGGATGCAAATAGCAAATTGTCGTTCATTGTGGCGGTCTAAGGGGGAGGCCTATGTTCAGCAGTGGACGTCTTCCGGCTGGTGATGATGAACCCTTCAGTTAAAAAAAGAAACAGATTAACTTCGATGCTTGATAAGAACTATAAGATAATACCGTGAGAAGCATAAGATGATAATTCTAGTTACAGAAGATGATTTCTTAAGAACACACTCCGTTAGCTAACCTAGGTAGTCTTGGATCTTCCTTAGAGCTCTTCTTTGTCTGCTGCTGTTGAACGGTGTAGTTTTTCAGAGAAGAAAACCGACGCCTCCTTGTTGTGAGGCTCACGTGTGTTCCAATTCATTCAACCTGTTTTAACATTTACTTAAATACTACGTAAGTTACTTCGTATAAAATATGCCTGCAATTGCATACCTAAAGTGAAATGCAAAAGCAATTGAAGCGGTCCAAATTGAATTCGAATGTGTCGCGGCCCGATTTACATTCAAATAACGATTTCTGATTTCGAATACCGATACTGCATTAAGGCAGATAAATGCCACTATGATGACTGCGAGCGACAGCCACTTGATTGATAGATTGCGTTGTAATTTTACATGTTTTTGTTTTTACCTACGATTGATGCAATGAGAACTGAAGTGAAGTGGACAGAACTGAAGTAAAGTGACGCGAATAGGAGTAAAGTGAAGCGAGCGAGAGTAAAGTGAAGGAATTTAAATTAAACGACTGCAGCAGCAGCCGGAAGACGTCCACTTCTGAACAAAGGCCTCCTCCTTAGAAGGGAGCGGTTGCCACGCGTCTTGGGGATAGCAGTATAGGTGGTCGGTAATGCAATGGATAGTCGCTGCTGCCCGACTTCTTTTTTTCCTTAGTCGCCTCTTACGGAAACCCAACGGGAGGAGAGGCTGCTATTCTTACCCGCGGGTATAATTCGTTAATACGTAATAATGCCCTCTTGACCGATACAAGCAACTACAATGACCATTGCTGGTGCTAAGTAGGAAATATTGCATAGTTGAGGCACTCACAGCCAGTTGCAATCACTGTTCGGTAAACTATCAGTTCCTTAAGCTACTTCAGGCAAGGTCAGCTCTTAGATGAGCGACCGTTTAGTGGCATTTGAACTAATCGTTTTCGTGCTTACGTAAAAAGTCGTTCCCGGTTGTTGTTTCGTTAAGGTGAGTCGGAGGCCTAACGGCAACTTCAAAATCTCTGACACCAGGTCGGTCACTAACAACACAATAATGTGCATAGACTGGGTCTCTCCCTTTTATACGACGGGATGAATGACCGTCATGCATGACCCGTGACGTATAAGGCGCATAATAGTCTTTTAACATCGTACGCTAGAATCATCTTGCTGGCGTAACATTTTATGGAGATAAACTCTTCTATCCCTTTAAATTTATATGTCTTTATAAGCTCTAAATATATCTTGAAAATGGCAAATGCGGTGTCAGTTGCATCGTTAAATACGTACATCAGAGTCCCAGAGGATGTCATTAGAAGCTCTCGAAAGACTTAATCTATTTCGATAAGGCGTGAAATTCGAGCATATTTGCGAGTTTATTTTGGTACATTATTTACGAGTATATTTTATTTTGAAGCTAAAGTTACCTTCGACTAGTAGGGTTTATTGGCACCATACTCACAGTAAGAACGTTACTCAATGATAAAGTCAAAGTCAAAATATCTTATATACCTATAATGCTCAAAAGGAGCACTTAGATAATTATAAGCATTTTTTACAAACTACCACCGGATCTGTAAGAACGTGTTCAGTGGACTTGTCTATTTTATGCCTAATAATTTATGAGCTTTAAAATTCTGATTCCAGCAAGGTTGATAGTCTTCAGGCTGCAATCTTCTATAAAATAATTCCACTTTAAGCTTCCTATTTTTAAGCATTCATGAATTTCCATTGTTTTCTAACTGCCGGTCGCAATATCCTATCGGTCCCTTACTATAAGTTAAAATAGTTTACATTGATAGCTATAATGACATATTTCCGTTTCAATAATAACATATTAGCAGCTTACTGTTGGTTGTTCAAATGATAGTCTGTCAGGGTTTTACTTATCGCTCCATTTCGGAGGTTTATCGCGGGATATCGATGACTTGATTGATGATTTTAACTTACAGTTAGGGATATATAGGATATTGGGACCGGCAGTAAGACTCTAAGATTAATTTGCCTGTGTACGGGACCAGAAACTACCAAAGACCGAAATTAGGCTCTGAACACGAAATTTTCAGTTCCAATAATGGTCTGGGTCTAGTATTTGTACTAGGTAGGAGATCTCATATGCAAGCAGTTTAGGAAATCACTCGCACCACTGATTTTTTTTAAATTTTATAACGCAGTGGCTCCTACAGCTAAAACAGAAAAGACTTGCCATAATTCAAAAATTCATTATGCCAGTTGTTGATGTCATCCCAAAGAATAAGATAAACATCCGAACTCGAAAATAAAATCTCACGTTTTCAAACAGTTTAAAAAAGACACAGAAATCTGAAATGGTTGTATGTTTTTGCCCCACTGAAAAAAAGCCTCTCAACACTGTCATTCCACTTTCAGTAATAAGCCATATTGTTTATTCAGGACTCGTCCGCTCGCCTGAAAACAAAGATGTTTACCTGTCTTCACGTGAGAGTTATTGTCTTCTTACTGCTCCGCATATTTCCAGTGATACAGATGTTTAAATAGACATTTTGTGACTCTAGTGAAATACTCTGCTTTATATGTATAAAATAATGAAGAATACCAGAAATAGTTTACTTTATATGGAGCTGTACGAAAATTTACTAACTATTACTATGACGGGAACGTTGGTCTAGTGCAGTGATTCCCAAAGTGGTCTATATCGACCCCTAGGGGTCTATGACAACCTGCAAAAGGTGTACGTCAGCGAAAATAAATTTGGGGGTCCATGAAATGAAAATTCGGGTCCACGATAGTGGATCTCAACACATACACTGATAGTACCTATTTACTTACATCATACTATCTTATAATATCAAGACATATACATTATTTATAACATTACCTATGAAGTAAAAAATGTATTATATATGGCATATGTTCGTTTTATTATGAATCAAGAAATCTACGAAGAACTGCTCTTCGCAAGAACTTCGATAACCGACACTAAAGGTGAATCAATATTTCATGTTTTAAATTTTAAAGGATTACTTCATTGAAAAAGCAATTCCTTTATCAAATATAATATCAGTAGCTAGCCTTAAGGTAAGTAGGGGGTCTACCCAACACGGAAAAACATGGCAAGTGGTCTACGACACAAAAAAGTTTGGGGAACTCTGGTCTAGTGGTTAGACACCCTGGCTGTTACCCGATGGGTCGTGGGTTTGATTTCCACCAAGTGTCTGGGTGTTATTTACAAAAAACATATAAGTATTAGTTTCAGTTGTCCGGTTTCCATAGTACAGGCTCTGCTAGTTTGGGATCGGATGACCTTGTGTGGATTGTCACAAGATATTATTATACTAGCACTAGAAACTAGTATATTATTACTAGCAATTTCCTGCGGCTTCGCCCGCTAATTTTTGTACAGAGTTTACCACCCCCTAACACACCCCCAAAGGTTGTTTTTGAAAATTCGTGAAACACGTAATGATTTATTTTATTTAGAGAATCTTTTCAGTAAATTTCAAGTCAATCGAACCATATAATAAAAAGTTTCATACAAAAGAAAACACCCCATTTAACCCCTTTAGGAGTCGAATTTTCAAAAATCCTTTCTTAGTGGATGCTTACGTCATAAGAAGAACCTACAGTCCAAATTTCAGCTTTCTAGGTCCAGCGGTTTGGCCTGTGCGTTGATGAATCAGTCAGTCAGTCAGTCAGTCAGGACAAGTAATTTTATATGTATAGTTTAGAAAGACTCTGCTGCCCGCCTTTATGTTTTCCGTTAGTCACCTCTTACGGACACCTAACGGGAAGCAATGCTACGGATGCTATTCTTACTCAGACACCCCACGGGATACTACCAACCCCTTTATTAAAGGCCGTGAAGCTATTCATTAGAACAACACAACAAAGATCCGATGAAAAGTTAATTATTCGTACACCACTTAAAATACCGGTTAAGTGCGAGTCGATCTAGCGCACCGAGGGTTCCATACCATCTGGTATTAAAGTAGTTTTGCTATTAATGTAACACCTTGATAGCAAAAAACCAAACCGCAATACTAAGATTGTTTGTGGAGATTGTCGAGAGAAAAATATAGACATGTATCACCCATAATTATTTCAGATTTTTCCCTCAACAAACTTCGGAGATATGGGAGGGGGACCGTATTTTTTTGACATTTATTATTTACTAGCTGACCCACGCAGCTCCGCCCGCGCTATTTTTACGTTAACAAAACTTTTAATAACAGACATTCGCATCGAATACATAACCTCCTTTTTTATAGTCGGTTAAGCTGGGACCCACTTTTTACATGCTCTCCGAAGCATGGACCCGTTTAATTCAAACAACGTGAAACAGTCACCCATCTATTTAATGACCTTACCTAACGTTGCTTAACCTGATCGATTACAAAAATTGATAACAACTCTCTATGAGTGTTCCCTTACTAATATTTACTATAAATATAAAGAAGAATTGATAAAATCGGACCAAGCGTATAAGCTAGTACCCATTTTGACTTTAATTCCCTCTCCCAAGAGAACCGTGCTAGATTAAGGGATAAAAAGTATCCTATGTCCTACCTCGTAGTAAGATCTCAAATTATACCAAGTTTTATTTGAATCCATTCAGTAGTTTCGGCGTGATGCGCGGCCTCGATACAGACAGACAGACAGACAAAAATTTAAAAATATACAGTTTCGGCTATGGAATGCCCTCCAAATATAATTTTGCCCTCAGAATATCTTCAATGTACAGAATTGGACATGTTACAGTTTTATTATAATATATAGATTATTATCCAAAAACTGCGTAACAAACCAAAATAAAAATCTGTTTTGAGATGTAAAAATAAAGCCCTTTTACCCCACTCGATAATAGTAGTCTCACTTTGCAATTTTGATGACCCATTTGGACTCCCATTAAAAAAAAAACTAAACGGGAATATATTTTTTCTCATTTGCGATGAGGTTGGGTAAGAAAGATTTAAAATTATTCCAAGTTTTAAATCGATAGCGTCAGTGCTTCCTGAAATATATAGGTGTGACAGACAGACAGATAGACGAAGTCTCTCCATAAGGGTTCCTTTTTACCTTTTAGATATGGTAACCCTAAAAACCTGCACACTATAATAAAAGCAGTACAGTCACGACCAGACAATGTAATTGCTGCTATTACAATACGTGGCCACGATGACTGTACTCTGTGACTGTACTTGTAGCGAGTAAGGACGGGAACATAGAATGTAACGAAACACGTTTCATCTGCATCGTTTGCATCTGCTGCAAATATATTTTTCTTCCTTTCGGACTCCAAAGCAACATAGGTAGCTTATTTCTTGTACAAGATTAAAGGACCATGCCCATTTGTGCCCCAGAAATGCCCAGATAAAGTATATTACAAGATTGCTCTAATAAATAAAAACTAGAATTATATTGTTAATTTTAAATCATATGAAGCACTGGATAAAAAAAGAAAAAAAATAAGACATTCTGTTGACATTGCAGTACCAGTGTATCTAACCAAATTGTTTTCACATACATATTGACACTATACAATGGAGACAGACTAGATAATTCCAAATAACTGACATGTTTATCTGATAACATACAGATAAGTATATAAAAGAACACTGATCTGGCTTAGCTTGTGATAACGATCATGAAGTTCCTAGTGTAAAACTAATAGCAATGCTGTCTGTAAACGATAAAATGAATAAAAAACCAGTAGGATGTTATCATGTTTAATGTCCAATATCTTTTGAACCGGTGCTTTATATGACATTAAATCTAGTTATCATTTAAATACTGTTAAATATTTATCATATGACATAGAGCTGCAATTTGGGCATTGCATGGCATTTCTGACTTTCAGCTCCATACTAATATGGGCATGGTCCTTTGGACCGTTAAGTATATGAACATGAGTAATGGTCTTGTGAAGGACCCTCCTGGTAGGTACCAACGCATTAACGGATATTCTGCCATTAAGCAACAATGGGTTGGTGCAAACTGTCCATGCAGTGGGGTCCAAGTTCTTTAAGACCCCACGCCGTAATAAGCCTCAGAAGCTCTCCAATCAAACCATTAAGTTAATGGAAACCCGAACTGAGATGAGACTGCAATCTTCAGCTGATATGTCGGAATATGCTGAACTCAATAGACGAATCTCGAAATCCATGCGACACGACTTGCGTTCCTATAATACAGCATGTATTAAGGACGCAATTGAGCGGAACCAAGGCTCTAAAGTGTTTGCAAAGAATTCGTCTATTGGGCAAAGCCAAGTGACCAAGCTGAAGATCGACGACGGCAGTGTCATCTCATAAAAGTCGGAGATATTGAGAGAGCTCGAGAGGTTTTACGGACAGTTGTACACCTCGACACGAAAACCCATTGCCCGAACAGCTCAGGACACCAGAGCCCAACTAACCCGACACTACACTGAGGACATCCCAGATACCAGCTTGTACGAGATTAGAATGGCTCTCAAACAGCTTAAGAACAACAAGGCGCCGGGTGAAGACGGAATCACAACAGAACTTCTGAGAGCGGGTGGAAAACCGGTACTTTTAGTCCTCCAGAAGTTATTTAATTCCGTCTTACTCGAGGATACTACGCCAGAAGCATGGCACAGGAGTGTGGTGGTTCTCTTCTTCAAAAAAGGTGATAACACTTTATTGAAGAATTATAGACCCATCTCACTCCTGAGCCATGTATACAAGCTGTTTTCGAGAGTCATTACGAACCGTCTCGAACGCAGGTTTGATGACTTCCAGCCTCCTGAACAAGCCGGGTTCCGAAAAGGCTTTAGCACCGTAGACCACATACATACGCTCCGCCAGATTATACAGAAGACCGAGGAGTATAATCGGCCATTATGTCTAGCGTTTGTGGACTACGAAAAAGCCTTCGATTCAATCGAGACCTGGGCGGTATTGCAGTCCCTCCAGCGGTGCCACATTGACTATAGGTACATCGAAGTGTTGAAGTGTTTGTACAGCAACGCCACCATGTCGATCCGACTACAGGAAGAGAGCACGAAACCAATCCCATTGCAGCGAGGTGTGAGACAGGGAGACGTTATTTCTCCGAAACTGTTCTCAAACGCATTGGAGGACGTTTTCAAGCTCTTGGACTGGTACGGATTCGGCATCAACATCAATGGCGAATACATCACTCACCTTCGTTTTGCCGACGATATAGTCATTATGGCAGAGTCGCTGGAGGACCTCAATACGATGCTCAGCGACCTCAGTAGCGTTTCCCAATAGGTGGGTCTTAAAATGAACATGGACAAGACGAAGATCATGTCTAATGTCCATGTTGCACCCGTACCGGTAGTTGTTGGGAACGATACACTCAAAGTTGTTGACCACTACGTATACCTAGGACAAACTGTCCAGTTAGGTCGGTGGCACGCGGCGGCCTCCTCCCTCCAAATCCGATGCAGGTACGACCCGAAGCATCCATGCCCGGTCAGCACCTGCACCAGACGGAACGAGAGGAAGCCGTGGGGCCGCTCGAGCCATCCCTGGAGGACTGGCCCGAGCGCGTCCAACGTTCGGCGGCCGAAGGTGGCAGAGGCGAGGTCCTCAGTCCAATGATGGACGATTGCGGCCCTCGCCTCCCGCCGGACGGCCTCCCGCTCCTCCGCGGCGGGGGGCGCATTGAGCGCCCTAGGCCGCGCCGACCACTCGTACACCCTAGCCAGCACCCACGCCTCGATCTCCCAAGGAGGGGTGCCGGCCAGGGCGCACGCCGCCGCAAACCCCACCGAGCGGTAGGCCCTCGCCACCCGCTGTGCAATGGCCCTTTGGGGCCTGCGGATGGCGGAGGCGTTCTCCCTCCTGTGGAGAGAGTCCGCCCAGATAGGGGCCCCGTAAAGGGCCATACTTTTCAGGAAGCCGGCATACAGCTGCCGGCATCGCGCCTTCGGCCCTCCCAGGTTCGGGAGGAGCCACGAGAGGGCCCCCGCTGCCTTCAGCAGGCGCGTCGACAGCCCGCTGAAATGCGGGCCGAAGCGCCACCTGCTGTCCAACACAAGGCCCAGATATTTCATCTGGGCCTTTACCTCTACTTGGACGCCCGCTAAAACAATGCGGGCGTCCGGGGGGACCCGCTGCCGAGGCCCGTGGAAGAACACGGCCTCGGTCTTACGCAGGGCCACCGTCAGCCCTAGGCGGCGGATCCTACCTGCGACTAGGGATCCGCCAGCCGAGGCCAAATTGGCCGCCTCCCTAAAATTCCCCCCTCGGGCAGTGAGGAGAGTGTCATCCGCATAGCAGATGACACTCGTGCCACAAAGGAGGGACCCGCGCAGGAGCCAGTCGAAGCCGATGTTCCACAGGAGTGGACCTAGGACCGACCCCTGCGGAACACCAGACTCCGCCCTGTACCTCCGCAATCTGGCCGACTTGTCTACGAGGAGGACCGCTCGGTCCTCCAGGTAGTCGGCCAACAGTGCCCGCAGATATTGAGGCACTCCGTGATAGCGGAGTGCCTCTAAGATGGTCGAGTGGGGAACGGAGTTGAACGCGTTGGCGATGTCGAATGACACCGCCAACACTCCGTCCCCTGCCTCGACCGCCTCCCTCACTTGGCCCTTCAAAAGGGCCAATGCGTCGACCGTCGAACGCCCCTTCCGGAAACCGAATTGGGCGTCCGACAGGTCCGGCCCCACCTCCCGCAGGAGGCCATTCACCCGGGTGGCGATGATCCCCTCAAACAATTTACCGACCTCGTCGAGCAGAACGACGGGCCGGTATGCCGAGGGGGACTCCACCGGGCGTCCCTCCTTCCGAAGGAGGCACAGCCGTCCCTCCTTCCACGGTTTCGGGAACCTCCCAGTCGTAAGACACGCACTGAAGAGGTCCCGAAACCTATCCTCCATTTGGGTGACCGCAATGGCCACCACCGCCGCGGGGACGCCGTCCGGTCCGGGGGCCGTCCTCTTCCCGCGGAGGCGTAAAGCCGCCGCGCGGAGCTCCGCCACCGCCACTGGAGGGATCTCCTCCTCCGGCGGGGCCACCCCCCGCGGGGGGTGCATCACTGGAGGGGCGAAATCGGTCCTGCACGGAAACAGGGACCGAACCACCCCATCCAGCAACGCCGGCTCCAGGGTCTCCGTCAGTGGGGGGCCACAGGGGCGCAGTTTGTTCCGCGCCGCCTTGTATGGCCTCCCAAATGGGTCCCCGTCGAGACCCTCCAGCATCTCGGCCTTCGCCGAGTCGTCGGCGGCACGCATCTCCGACCTGAGGACCTCCTTGGCCTCCACGTACGCGGCGTAGAGGAGGTCCTCGTTGGCGAGGTCGCGAAAGCTGCGACGCCGACTCCGCGCATAGGCCCTTCTGGCCGCCACGCAGGCGGCCCGGAGCCCCGCCAACTCTTCCGTCCACCAATAAACGGCGCGACGGGGAGGCGGGCGGCGAGACCGAGGCATGCTGGTGTCGCACACCTCGGTCAGGGAACCCCGCAATTGGACCGCTGCGGCGTCCACGTCCAGGACTTGGACAGGTGGCGCGAGCCAGTCCTGGACTAACGCCGCCTCCTCAGCCGCCTCGCGATCCAGGCGGGTGAGGGACCACCGCGGGAAGGGGGACTGACCCGAGTGGGCTGTCCCCCGAGGGCTCCCGGTGGAGACGTCGAACCGCACGTATCGGTGGTCGGACAACGTCTCCACCATCTCCACCCGCCAGTTCAGGACGCGGGCGGCCAGCACGGGGGTGGCGAACGAAACGTCCACCACTGACCCTCCCCGTTGCCGCACACACGTCTGAACTGTCCCTCTGTTTAAGAGGGACACGCCTGTCGACGCCGCCCAAAACTCGACGGCGCGACCCCGGACGTTGCAAGTCGCGGCCGGGTTGCCCCAGGCCGCCGACTTGGCATTCAGGTCCGCCGCCCGACCGACCACTGCGGTGAGGACCTCGAGAAAGATCTCGAAGTCCGCAAGGGGTCGGTTAGGGGAGAAATACACGCCCACCAGGGCTATCTCTCCCCACGCGGCGGCCACGTATCCCGGTCCCCTCTCTAAGAGCGAGAGGGGTGGGGAGTCCGTGGAAGACCGCGCTACCACTGCCACTGAGCCGTCCGGATCACCCAGCCACCTGCCAGGGACCGAGTACGGCTCAGCGACCACCGCTACGTCCACCAACCACTCGGCCATGGTCTGCATCAGCAGATCCTGGGCCGCTCTGCAGTGGTTGGTGTTGGCCTGAAGGATGCGATGTTCGGCCCTATCCATTAATCGGACATCGCACCCCCCTCCGCAGCCGCCGATGTACTGGGCACCGGATCGGCGGTGGCAACGGCAGGCCGGGTCGGCGCCTGCACTTTGCCCTTCTTGGGGGGAGGCTTGCAGCTCCTCCCCTTCATAACATGATCCGCGGGGCGGCCCGGGTGTGTCCAACTCCGAAGCACTTGAAGCAGCGCAACGGTGCCCGGACCACACCCGTGCTGAATCCGACGGGAAGCCGTCCCTTGGCGAGGACGGCTTTGGCGGCGGCAACCGGGCACTCAAGGCGCATGGTGCCCATGCCGCCGCGGCCGGGTCTGATGCCCCGACCTTGCACTGCTGCGGCGCTGCAGCCTCCAGCCGCCGCGACCGCCGCCACCACCTCCTCCTTGGTGACCGAGTCATCCAAGTCGGTCACCTCCAGGCCTGCGGACTTCACAGGCCTGACCACCTTGGCCACGTCCGCGATGACCTCCTGCAGTTTTGCTGCGAAGAGGTCCGCATTGGCACCGCCCTTAGCCCCCGGGAACTCGAATATTCGAGCCCCGGTTTGCGTTTGCCGGCACGCGATCTTGTCGATCCCCAGTTGGGTGGGATCGGCGTTGGCGCGTGCCCGCGTCATTATTGACGCGTAAGTTTCACCGCGCTCCTCAGCCTCCGCGGTGAGCGTCACCACGACGGCAGCGGATTTGGGAGCAACCAATTTGGGTTTGCTCCCACCGGCGGGGGCCCGTTTAGCTGCGGGAGCAGCGTTTGCGGGTTTGGGGGCCGACTTCTTGCCTTTCCCCTTCCCCTTTCCCTTGCCCGTGGACTGAGACGGGCCGGGAGGGGCGGTGGCGGGGACGGCAGGGACGGCCGTCGCCTTCTTCTTCGCCTTGCCCTTCTTCTTCTTTCCAACCACCTTCGTCCACTTTGGCTGGTTGGACGGGGTGGTGGAGGGTAGGAGGGCGTCCTCTGGGTTTGAGGACGGCGCCGGCTCGCGCGGCTTGACTGCCGCGGGCAGCCGCTCGCGCGGCTTGCTTGCCGCGGGTGGCCGTTCGTCCGCCGCAAGTGGCGGGCGAAGCCGCTTTTCTGGCAGGAGCCGGTCCTCGATACCTGCGAAGCAGGCACGAGTGAAGGCCCTTTCCTCCATCACGACCTTGCGGATGATATCCTCAAGGTTGGAGGGGAGGGCCTCAGCCGCAGGTCTCGGCTCGGCTTGTTGAGACCGGGGCGTGGCTTTAACCGCGGGCCTCGGCTCGGCTTGTTGAGGCCGAGCCGTGGCTTCAGCCAGCTTGTGGTGTAGCTGGCTGACCTCCGACTGCAGGCGATCCACTTTCGCCTGCAGCTGCCGCGTCTCGTCGGTGGCTGTTCGCCCCACCAACTCCGCGATGATGCCACGCATACTCGCGGCCCTGCATTTGAGGGCCTTTTGGAAGGTCCCCTTCAGGTTGGAGGACTTCGAGGCGACCTCCACAATCCCCTCTTGGTCCTCCACCGCCATCCGCTCCAGTTCCGCCACCGAGTGGTCCGCGTATGAAACGCGGGACGCACCGTACCCGGCCTTGGCTCGGGCGGTGAGCGTCCGCTGCTCCTTGGCAGCGACCTTCTCCTCGAGGTCCTTCTGGACCTGCTCCCGCTTCGCCAGGTCTAACTGGCGTTCAGCGTCCGCTAGTCCCACGTCGTGGGTGTCGGCCACTGCCGACTTTTTTGGCCGAAGCTTCTTCTTCGGCTTCCCCGTGGAGTCCGAGGAGCCCTCGGAGCCATCCTTTAGGAACCGCTTCCGGGCTCCCCGGCCTCGGGAAGACTCCTCGGCCACCGACATCGACGAACCGGGTCAGACACCTCGTCCGTCCACCCGCCAAAAACACTAGCCGCAGAAGGCGCGCGGCTAGCCTCCGACGCCGAAGCGCCATCGGCTGGTTGGCCCTGAGAAGGGCCTTTTTCCAAATCGTCCCGGGAGGGGCCCTTAGAAGGGCCTTTGAGGAACCTCCCGGACGAATCCCGCAGGGGTTTCGACATCCCGCAAGGTACCGTAGTCGACCGCAATAGACTACGACGTACAGCGCACTTTAGCCGTTCACTGATCTGCCACTCCGTTACGGTGGTCAGATCAGGACGTTGCCCAGGGAACACGACGAGGACGTAAGCGCTGTGGGGGTTCCCCAGGCAACTATACCCCTGGGGCAACTATCCAGCTGCCCCTAAGCCGCGGCGGACTTGCTTTGCATAAAAAAACGCCTACAAATCACTAGTGAGTCTGCCCCAGAAGGATTATGTTTTTCGAGAGCATGCATGTATGTTTATTTCTTTGGCACGGCCTACAGCATAAACGCCACTATTAAGTCACTCTTAATAAGTCGTTCGTTTCCTCTTAGTTGTGGGAATGACATATGCTATATATTTTTTCCAAAAAAAGCGGCCACCTACTGCCATTATGTATTTTTTTCACTTCCAAAAACATCAATATATATCAAACGAAAGTTGTTAACGAGAGGAGTTGAAATATATATACATGTATTTATATACTTTTTCTACATTTATTGAAACAAAATATTTACAGTTTATTTACAAACATGTACACTTAAACTAGGTAAAAAACTTCCTCGAAGTTGTCGCCGCACTGGGAGGGAAGGGTACCTAAAAGACTGGCGGCATTACCCCTTTGTATGGCCAAGCTAATACGTTGGCAGAAAAAGCTACCAGCCCGGCGGTCTCCTGAGACTTCGATAAGTTTGGAAGAAATTTCTTTCACCAAAGCGTGCGTCTCATGAGACCAAGGCCCCATGGTCTCCACCGCAAAGGGCGCAAATATATAGCTCGAACCTAGAGCTGCATACTTGCGTCGCTTTGCAACACTAGCGGCCGCCGCAGCCCCTCCAGCCGCCCAGCAAGTTGCCGGGGTGTGGGACGCAGCAAGTGTGTCGACACATGTCGCATCCCACACCAGCGGCTTTCCATGTTGCCATGGTATTAAAGTGACACCATCAGGCCTCTTGCCGTCATCTCGTGTAATGCCGACTGGTTCCAGTACGGCAGGGACACCGGCAGTGACAAGCCCCCTGCGAATAATATCATTAAGGGCGGCATGGCGTGACATACGGCCAGCGCTACGCGAGCAAGACAGCCCGTGGTGACCATATTTATCTACGTACTCCCCACAGCGACAACGATGAGGAAGGTTGGTCCTGGCACCCACCCGCAAACAAACTGCAAGACTAAGTGTGGTATTGGTCAATAAGGTACCAATATGAGACGATGGCATAGCTTGCAGCCAGTGACCGGACTCCTTCGCAGAGACAGCTAGCAAACGCGCACGATCCAAATCGTTAACGCTGGATGTTAAAAGTGAATGCCAAATTGAATTACAGAGTGGTTTATCCCACTGTCTCTGAGAGTGAGTTAAGATTGGAGGGTCGAAACCCGGGCAAGCCAACAGCCAGGCATTTCTGGCCTCACTCAAATACGTCACCTCAACAGATCCTAAGGCTGAGACAATAATAGACCTGCTGAGGGTTTCCGTACTATATACCGAAGACAAAAATGCCGGGAGTGCTAGATCGGAAATTTTGCGGACACCCAGACCACCTAAACCAATCGGTAAAGTAGCCTGGGTCCATACCCGATCCTCTTCAAAAGGACAGTTTAAAATTTTTGTTAAACAACACCGAATTAAATCATCCAAGATTGTTAAATGACTTTTAAATTTAAATAGTTGAGAACAGCGAAGAAAATAAGTGAATTTGGGCACAAAAAGGCAAAAACGAATAATGAAGAATGCTAAATGTGAGTTAATTTTGAAGATTCGATCAGAGGAATCATGGAATTTTTTAATTTTTTCATCTACGAAACTGGGTATGGCTTCGTCCAGAACGGGGGCACCGAGAAGGTACAGAGATTCCTTAGACAGCACCTTAATATTAGATGCCAAAATACTAAATTTGTTAATAATGAGGTTCTTTCGAGCCTCAGTCACTGTCATTTATATTATGTTTAACGTATACCTATGTAATTTAAGTCCATTTTGTTTGTTCGCATTCGGCCTTTTTATGCTTGTATAATTCATACTTATTTCTAACCTCGCTATTAAAATCGAAACGTGTCAAGTGACGTTCTATAGCCGACAGTTGCCATGCACTTGTGCGAATACACCGAGCCAATATCTGTTGTTCCGCGTAGAACAGTGTTTAAAGGCGATTGTGGAGCTGACGTTACATAGATATACATGCAAACGATTCTATGACTAGCAAGGAATATTGTAAACTAGCAATTCCCTGCGGCTACACCCGCAATTTTTCTTTTGACCCCATTTAACCCCTTTAAGAGTGGAATTTTCAGAAACCCTTTCTTAGTGGATGCTTAGGACATAAGAAAAACCTACTGTCCAATTTTCAGCTTTCTAGGTCCAGCGGTTTGGCCCGTGTGTTGATGAATCAGTCAGGACAAGTAATTTTATATGTATAGATTACCTAGAATAACTGTTGTACGTAGCTTATTATGTGGTAACTCCCTCCCTTGGAGTCGCTGGATATTCGAGGTGTGGTCTCTACCATTGAGTATGGCGGTGGCTTGCGTTGTCACCGTGAGCTCCGTGACTGAATCTCGGGGGGTTGAGGGGCTCCTGATGCCAATTCCACGGAAAGCCCGGGAGAGCCCGGTAGAGCCCCACAGTTGTCGCGAGCACTGTGAGGGTGAATTTCTAACTCTCCCGGGACTTGTTCTAGCAAGTGTCTGGCGCTGGAGACTCGACTAGAATGCCCAGTCACTCTATAGCGTCGATGAAGCCCACTGGGGAGATTTTAGTGGGTAAAAAACCCACATAACCCCCCCCTTTACTGTACCCCCTTTACAATGGGGTATCCGGGTAAGAACAGCACCCTCCCATCTCCTCCCGTTGGGAGTCCGTAAGAGGCGACTAAGGGAAAACAAGAAGACGGAAGCAGCGTCTTTCTGTTGGTTTACCTACCACCTATACCGCGATCCCCAAGACGTCTGCCAAGCGTGGAGATTATGGCAACCCCTCCCTTCTAAGGGAGAGGCCTTTGTTCAGCAGTGGACGTTTTTCGACTACTGATGATTGTGATGAAACGGTAGTGTTAAAATCTTAGTTGAACTCTCTGTATGATCTAGTGGTCGTCTATAAAAAAAAAATATACCTATTTATTTATCATAGCATCCAATTGGTATAAAATATTATCTTATTATCAATGATTTTACAAACCATAGTTATGTTATATTCCTACTAATGCGCGCCAAAAATTGTGACTCATTTACCTAATTAAAATATTTTCTCATTTCAAGATATCTAGTTAAGGTATGATATCCTTTCCTTATTATTTACTTTTGTACAGTTCTTTATGCATTTTTTAATTACGCATTGATTTTCAAAGACACACGCCAAGTTCGTTATATTTTATCGACACGTGACTTACTGCTAGTTCACCCAATTTGGGTGAATCTATTGTATGAAACATCATTGCTTATTATCATAATAATATTCATAAGTCAGAATTACAAGCAATTTCTTTCCAAGTCGGTGCAGAACTTTGTTCCGCAGTCCACCGTTTGCTATTGTAAGAAAACTTAACCGCGACTTTATAACAATAGCGAACTTATGTGTTATAAATGTTAATGCCTTAACAAAGTTATGAGAAATGTTAATTGCATGCATAGTAATTAGTTAGTTAGTACGAATGAATTAGAATAATATTGTATTTCTTTATAAGTATTGAAAAGATAGCAAAGTTGTATTTTCACCGTGGTGTGTCCGGGGGTAATGATAGCACCTACCCATCTTTCATATTGGGGTGTCGTAGGGGGTGACTAAGGTATACTCTGTCCCAAATAAGGTTTAAGGCGATTACAAGTTCGTTTGCGGCTCAATAACTACATAACGCATACATTGTCAACAAGGCGCGTCAGCAAAAACAACTTTGTATTACCGACCTTTTTGAAGTGAAACTTCTTATGCGACTTCAAAAAATGTTATCACATAACGCGTTAAGCGTTAAATGAATCACCTTAACGCGTTATCGCTTAACGCGTTAAGTGATAGGTGTTAAACGATAGGCGATAGGCGTAAATTTGTTAAGGTTATGAAAGCGCTCATGTGACGCCGTCACTGAGTGAGTGGGTGAGTGGGTTTCAGTGGGTTTCAGTGGGGTTCAGTGGGTTTCAGTGGGTTTCAGTGGGTTTCAGTGGGTTTCAGTGGGTTTCAGTGGGGTTGAGTTGAGTGGAGTTGAGTTGAGTTAGTGTGTGTGTGTGTGTGTGTGTGTGTGTGTGTGTGTGAGTGAGTGAGTGAGGGACCGACCGACCGACCGACCGATCGACTGAGCGAGAATGAAGTTTCACTTCTTCCGCGCGGAGGGACTCCACGCACGCACATTTTTTTTTCTGCCGCGTTAACGTTCAACTATACAGCGGGGGTGTTTTATGACTGCATAATAAAGTTGTAATCGCGTTCAAGCTTATTTGGTTTGGAGTGTAAACCCAGGAGACGGGCAGCAATCTTCTGTATCATGTCCAATTACACGTATACTGTGATCCCCAAGACGTGAAGCGTGAGGATAAGGAAAACTATGTTACTAGGTGGTAGGTTCCTTGTGCAAGGAACCGTCCAGGTAGGTACCACCACAGTGTCAGTTATTCTGCCGCCAAGCAGCAGTGTTTATTTTTTTAAGCATTTTTGTGTTCCGGCGTGAACTTCACAAAGACTTAATATCTAATGTTTCAAGGGTCGGCAACGCGCTAGTGATTCTTCTGATGTTGCTAGCGTCTATAGGCTGCGGTGACTGCTTACCATCGGCGGGCCGCATGCTTGCTAGTTATAGCACACCTTGGTAGTATAAAAAACCCCGTCTTAGGGGAAGGCCTATGTTCAACAGTAACCGCATTTCGGCTGATAATGATGTATTTCTTCTATACAGCAAAGATGACATACAGGCTAGCGTTTTGCCTGATAGTAAGTTACCGTATTCTTTGAAAGTTAACACCAGACACATATAAGCATTTCCGAGCCTATGACACAAATCCATAATTCCCACATTGTTGTCAGGGAGAAAAACTTCAAAGGCTAATCGTTCGCCGGAGGCCTGTTTTGTGGGGTATAGAGAGAGCCTGGGCACTACGTTTAGAGTAAGCGAGCAAGTAGCAGAGAATGCACGCTTCGGCACCATTGCGGTAGTCGTGACGACGTAAGGCCTCGTTTACAGAGGCGCGGGATGTCACGCGTCGCGATGGGCGGCGCGGCCCGCACTGAGTTAAAACATGGCGTTGTAGGAGTGAGAGAGAGATGCGAGACGCCACGCCACACGCGACGCGCGACGCTCCGCGCCTCCGTAAATGAGGTCTAAGGGCTCTTTCAATTTATGCGTTTCGTATCGGACCGCTGCAGTGCCGAAGCGGTGCGTTTGTCGTTCGGCGCACGGCCGGTCGTTTGTTTTCATACAAAATGCACGGTGCGGCAACAGCGTCCTGCTGTCGAGCGTTCGCGGTACGGACGCCGCGCTGTTGCCGCACCGTGCATTTTGTATGAAAACAAACGACCGGCCGTGCGCCGAACGACAAACGCACCGCTTCGGCACTGCAGCGGTCCGATACGAAACGCATAAATTGAAAGAGCCCTAAGTGTACAAGCTCAGATCAAAGTTACGGCTCATGGACTGACTGACGGAAAAACATCACGACTGGGGAGAGGCCAGGCGACTGACTTTTCACATGCCCATCCGACGCATCATCTATATTACTTTTCAGACAATCAGGTGACTTTCCTGCATTGTCCTTTCCAGTAAAAAAAAAAACAACGGGGTGCACTACAGGAGTGCCGGCAGAAGTGAAAACTTGAATATTCACATTTAACTTGAACACACCAACAGGCTGAATGTTACTATTTTCCGTCTAGAATTTTTAGTACAACGTGTAATATAAATTAGCAAAACTAACTTGTTTACACTTCAAAAAATACCGTTCTAAAGAAGTTTACACTTCAAAAAATACCGATCAAGTGCGAGTCGGACTCGCGCACCGAGGGTCCATAACATCTTCGGACGTATTAAACTAATTTTACTATTAATGTAACAGATAACACAAAAACCAAACCGCAAAACTAAGTTTGTTTGTCGAGGTTATTAAGGTTTACCTAAAAAACTGTACTACTTAGAAAGATCATTTTATGTTTCCTGTAAAATATAGATAGATAGATATAACCCATATACATTTCAGATTTTTCCCTCCACAAACTTCGGAGATAAGGGGAGAACGGTATTTTTTTTTCACATTTTTGATTATCAGCTATATCTATTTTGAGATCTGCAAATGAAGCCCTTTCATATAATACCCTACTCGATATAGTAGTCTCCCTTTGAAATGTTGATGACCCATTTAGACGCCATTATTAAAAAAAAGTGCTAGAAAAAAATATATATTTTTTTCATTTGCGATAAGGTTGGGTAAGTAAGATCTAAAACTATTCAAAGTTTCAAATCGATAGCATCAGTAGTTTCTGAACTATATAGGTGTGGCAGACAGACAGATGAAGTCAGACCATAAGGGTTCCTTTTTTACCTTTTAGGTATAGAACCCTAACAACATAAAGTTTGTTTGCAAAGCTATTTCCCGCTGCGCCATTGAGGCTACATTGACATTATACCCGCATACCAAATCAGCTCGTATCACTAACCAATCGGAAACTCGGTCGTATGTCACATGCAGAGCCGAAACCATGTCATGTGAGGATTTAGATACGCATGAATTAAACGCGTTAATCTGAACATCGCGGGGAGAACTTCCTGTAAGATAATGTAATGCGGTTGCGTCGAGGCGTCGAAACTTCGTCAACGATGGTTTAATTAAATCTGTCATATCTTCTATACTTAAGGAAGGGGGTAGAGTGGGGTCTTGGTGTAATACAAAGGGGTCACATTCGAAGGCTCTCATCTTGCTATTTATACCCGGACACCCCATTTTTTTTTAAACTAAAACCACTAACTTTTGTATTTTGTCACGTGATGATAAACTCAACTTAATTAAGTTATGCAAATTGAAACTCAGTCCATGTTGCTTTTTCGGCTATATAGATTTTAACTAGTTGATTGCTTTATTAAATTTGTGTGATGAATTTAGAACTTGGGATGACAGCCAATTAGTTGAATAATGAGACTGAAAATAATATAGACACACAACAGCGTAGCTCTAGGAGGACTGCAAAGAAATGAAACAATCAAAATACATTTATTTAACTAGCTGACCGCGGAGCTCCGCCAACGCTTTTTTACGTTTAATAAAATAAAAAGATGTATATATAGCGCTCAGTGATAATATACCTTTCTAACAGTGAAAGAATTTTCAAAATGGAGCAGTAGTTACGGAGAGTACCCAAACATCTAAGCACAAACTTTACTTCTTTATAATATTAGTAGGTATAGATAAGCCCTGTAAGACTGACTGAAAACAGATACAAGTAATAAGTTTTAAAAACTAAAACCCGACTACGGATAAAATCGCAGTCTCATCATCATCATAATCAGCCCACATCAGTCCACTGCTGGACCTATGTCCAATGGCGTGTATTAGGGGAGGCCTATGCCTCCCCTAATACACGCCATTGAGCCCGGTCTTCGGCTCTCCTCAACCAGTCACTGCCAACTGCTTTTCGTATGCTTTTGGTAAAAATGGACTTAACTTCATTTGATGCCTGTATTGATGTTTTCGGAAATAAAAAAAAATTGAAAACGGGGACTGAAGGCCACCAAATTTTATTTCACAATATAAATGAAATCGTTTCTTTCAAATAGGCCATAATTAGCAATTTCGATTTGTCATATTTTATAGAAAAAAAAACTACCACCGGATCACAACGCGGTCTCAACTGAGAACATCCGGAAGAAACTCAGGGCTTGTCATTTTTTAATCTATTTCATGCATTTTTTCTTTTCAACATAGTATGGTTAACTGGTTCTCACATAATTTTGTGCTAAAGCCAATGTGTTGCTATCGGAATTTTGAAAAAGTAAAAATAATGGATAAAAAAAGAATACATTAAAAGAAAGAAAGAAAAGGACAGTGGCCGGACCAGTAGCCTTGCCAATGTGTTGCTATCCGAATTTTGACAAAGGAAAAAAAAACGAATCAGAAGAGAATACATAAAAAAGAAAGAAAGAAAAGGACAGTGGCCGGACCAGTCCCTTTTTTTTTTTTTTTTTTTTTTGGGAATGATAGACGCTGTTAACCGCAGATGGCTATTGCAGCTTCACCGGACAATAGGAGGCGAGCGCTTGAAGCGCTCTAGCCTTTACGGCAGAAGTAGCGACGAGCACAAGGGCACCTCAGGGAGGCACGGCCTCGGCTTGGGCTGTCGCTTAAGAGAGGGCTGAGTTTACCACCGGTTCACAACGCGCCCCCACTGAGAAGAACCGGCAAGAAACTCAGTGGGGTGATGCACGTCGTTGCGGTCGCATACGTACGACCCTTCGGCCTCGCCGGCGAGACCGGTGTCTGATAGCTAGTGTAGCATACGGTTGTCGGGGAGGGGTCGGCGCATCCCGGTCCAATAGGACCGTCATGGGGTCAGGAGGGTCGAGCAGTACGTGCCGTGGTCTGCGGCGCGAGTCAGAAGGACTAGCGGCGTAATCGGCGGCGGCGCGGATTAAACTGTTCGCGTGACGGGACGCGGATTCAAAGTAGCGTTTCGACGCTTCTTTGAGGAACTTACGAAGGGGATCTAATTTGAAATCGGAATGCAGATCTACGTTCCGCATGTACCACGGGGCACCGACGGCGCGACGGAGGAAACGATTCTGGATAACCTGGAGGCTATCTATATGGGTGCGGGCGGCGTGCGCGAAAACTACACTCGCGTAAGTCATGATAGGGCGAATGCAAGCTTTGTATAATGTCAACTTATTTCTAAGCGACATTTTACTCCGCTTGCAGAGAAGGGGATACAGGCGACCTAATACGAAAGCCGCTCGATTGCGGACGGACCTAATGTGCGGGCCGAAAGTCATGCGGGAGTCCAAGGTGACTCCGAGGTACTTAACCTTCCTAGTCCAGGGGATAGGGCGATTGAATAGGGATATTGGAGCTAGTCGTCTGTTGGGCCGAAGGCTCCGCGCGGAGAACATATTGGCGGGTCCCCGGGAGAAGACCACCGCGGCACTCTTCTCCGGGTTCACCTCTATGCGCCACGTACGGAACCATTGACCCAGGGCGTCGACTGCGGCTTGAAGAGCACGCGTTAAAAAGGACATGTTCCTGTGGGAATAGTAGAGAGCGGTGTCATCCGCGTAAAGGGCGAGTTGGACTCTGCTCGAACGAGGAATGTCGTTCGTGAACAGGCTGAACAAGAGGGGAGAGAGCACGGAGCCCTGAGGGACTCCGGCCTGTATAGGATGAGGCGAAGAAAACGTACCTTCGACCCGGTATCGAAAGGTACGATTCGAGAGAAAGTCTCGTATGATGAGTACGAGCCTATCGGGGACTCCTAACTGGAAGAGCTTGTATATCAAGCCGTTGTGCCAGACCTTGTCGAAGGCCTTGGCAACATCGAAGAATAGGGCGCCTGTGTAGACGGGCTTGGGCTGGTTGAGCCCGGTCAGGATGTGCTCCGTGAGGCGGTGCACCTGGTGGACGCAAGAGTGTCTGGTTCGAAAGCCAAACTGCTCGTCAATAAGGATATTATTAGAACTGACAAAGTCTTTGAGTCTCGCTAATAGCAAGCGCTCATAGAGTTTGCCGAGAGACTTGAGAAGACTGATAGGCCGGTAGCTCGCAGGGCTGCTGCGAGGCTTACCCGGCTTAGGGATACCTACTACATCCGCGTCTTTCCATTCGGCAGGAAAGACGCAGTGGGACATGGCTGCGTTGAAGATAGTCACTAAAAGACATATCAGATGGACAGGGAGAACCTTGAGAACGCGATTGGAGATGCCGTCGGAGCCCGGTGCTTTCTTCGGCTTAAGGCCTTTGATCAGGTCTTCCACCTCGGTTTGCGTGACCGGGGAGAGGGATTCGGTGGGAGGGAGTGAGGACCTGCGCTCTACTTCCCTATCCACAAGATCGAGGTGCGCCGGATCGACGGGAGCGGAGCTGGGTGTGCACTGACTCTCTAGAGAGTCAGCGAGAACCTCAGCCTTCTCGTCGTCCTCGAACGCGGGTGGGTCGCCTGAAGGGCGGGTCAAGGGGGGCATGGTAGCTACGGTGTCGGTTTTGAGGGATCTCGCGAGCCGCCAGTAAGCCTGGTGTGACGGCGAGATCTCCTCTAGAAACCCTCCCCATCGAGCCTCCCTGAGTTCCGCGATGCTGCGCTTCACGTCCCTCTGCAAAGCACGCATGCGGACCCGATTGGCATCGGTGGGGTAGGAGTCGTACGCGCGAATAGCCGCGTTTTTAGCGCGGACTAATTCCCTAATGTCATCGGGCAGCTTGAAGCGCACAGCGTAAAAGTTGTCCGCTTCAACCTGCCGTGAGGACTGGCTGATGGCCGATTTGAGATGATTGGTGAAAGCGCCGATCGCTTGGTCGGTGTCCTGAGGGGACGAGATTTGCGCCGGGAAGCGGGCAAGATTCGGAGAGTCGGCATCGGCTAAACAGGTGTTTAGCTGATGCCAGTCCAGAACGGTCCTAGTGACCGGCTGGGAAATGGGTGGCGGACCTAGTTCCATTAGGACCGGTCGGTGGTCAGAATCTAGCTCATGGAGAACCTCTAAGGAGCGCAACCGGAGGGTCACGCCCTTCAGGAGGGCCATGTCTAAGATATCGGGGCGGTGATTGACATTATTGGGATAATGGGTCGGGCGCATAGGTGCGATGACGTCAAAGTCGAGAACGTCGACCAAGCCGTCGAGGCACCTGCCGTTGCCGGTGGTGACGTTACAATTCCACCTGACATGCTTGCAGTTGAAGTCGCCGGCCAGAATGACCGCGTTGTCCAGGTCAAGGAGTGACTCGATATCACTCCTGAGGGGCCGCTTATCAGGTGGAAGATAGATAGAGGCGATAGTGACAGCCGAATGGCCGGAAAGAGAGAGGCGGCAAACCGAGGCCTCTATATTAGTGAGCGCAGGGGGATCGATAGGGATGCAGTGCAGGGCCCTTCTGTAATAGATGGCAGTGCCACCTCCGAGGGAGGTGTCACGGTCATTTCGCACAAGATGGTAGTTGGCGATATTCGGACTCCTATGAGAGGGTTTCAGGAGGGTCTCCTGCACCAGCAAGACATCAACTTGGTGACTTCGCAGGAAGTCAGCAACCTGATCTCTTTGTCGGGAGAGGCCATGCGCATTGAAAAATGCGAGGGAAAGGGAATGGGGTTTTTGTCTACTCTGGTGTAAATCCATTTACGGGCCTACATTTGAGTTTACGGGGGACAGGGCGTAGTACACGTCCTCGAATTCGGCGATAGCTTGTACTCTATCGCAGGGGTTCTGTGCGCACCGAAGGCGGCTCGCGAAAAGGCGGATTCTATCGATGTTAATACCATCGATAGAGCGTCGGACCAATTCGAAGTCCGAAGCGAGGCTGGACGCGTGCGCTGAAGGCGCAGGCGCGGCCGGTTGCTTGGCGGGGACGCTCGTTGCTTTAGGAGCAGCGGCGGGGCGGACGTATGGCAGTGTCTTATCCCACGCGTTCGGTGGACGCACTGCGGGCTGGGACGATGAGAGCGGTCGCGGCGCAGAGGGCGCGGGGACGCGGGGGGCCGGAAGCGGCTGCGTAAGAGGCGCTGAGGGCGCCGGGGCCTGAGGCGCTGAAGGCGCGGGCGGGTAGGACTCCAAGGGTGGAGGGGCGGAGGCCCTTGGTGCATAGGGCACCGAGGGGCGGGGGGGAGCGCGGAGATTGTTGCGCCTCGCCACCCGGCGGTTCCTCCTCGGGGCCCTCGGGCAGCCGCGATAGTTCGCGGTGTGCCCGATGGTCCCGCAGAGGACGCATCCGGGAGGCTCGGTCGCCGTCTCCCTATTGCGCTCGCATTGAGACGTCGCGTGGTCTCCTGTGCACTTCACACAGCGAGGCCGCGCGAAACAGTTCCGGGAGGAGTGGCCGTACAACTGGCAGTTGTGACACTGCCCGGGTAGGCCACGTTTGTGGGGGGCTTCTACGGCGAAGCCGGTAAGACCGCAAACAGTCTTCAAATTGAAGATTTGTTTGCCCTCGTCGGAGCGCACGAGATGGACCAGAACCATCTCGTACGGTTGGAGCGGGCGATTGCCAGGGTGCATACGGTGCACCTCCATCACCGGTAAGGATTGCGACAGAAGGTCGTCTTTAATAAACTCAGTACTGAGTTGGGTAGGGACTCCGCGGATTACGGCCCGGACCAGTCCCCCTATAGCCTGGTTCTCTCCGACAATTAAGAGGAATCTAACGACTCATAAGCCAAAATCCATGAAGCCGTTTAGGCTGCAGACAGTGCCCGTGGGATATCCAAGTAAGAACAGCACCCATCCCGTTGGATATCGTCAGAGGCGACTAAGGGAAAACAAGAAGAAGACCTATACTGCGATACCCAAGACGCCTGCCAAAAGTGACGACGATGATGATGATGATGATGTTGTGATGTGGACGTCTTTCGGCTGATGATGATGGTGCTAAAGAAATTGACACACCTACGCACACATGCTCTCGAAGAACATAGCCCTCTTTCTGGGGCAGCCGGGTGATAAACCTAAATTGCTTTTAATATTTTATGAAGTGGTTCAGTATGAAATTAAATATTTAATCGCGATGATAAAAATATACATATTTATTGAAACAAAATATTTACAGTTTATTTACAAACATGTACACTTAAACGAGATAAACTTCCTCGAAGTTGTCGCCGCACTGGGAGGGAAGGGTACCTAAAAGACTGGCGGCATTACCACTTTGTATGGCCAAGCTTAGACGTTGGCAGACAAAGCCACCAGCCCGGCGGTCTCCTGAGACTTCAATAAGTTTGGATGAAATTTCATTCACCAAAGCGTGCGTCTCATGAGACCAAAACCCCAAGGTCTCCACCGCAAAGGGCGCAAATATATAGCTCGAACCTAGAGCTGCATACTTGCGTCGATTTGCATCACTAGCGGTCGCCGCAGACCCTCCAGCCGCCCTGCAAGTTGTCGGGGTCTGGGACGCAGCAAGTGTGTCGACAAAATACAAAAAAAGAAAAAAAAATATCGCGATCATTAATTTTTTTTTTAATACTTGGACTAACTGTGTCGTAATTATATAATTATATTCCACGACTCTATAATGTGATGTCAATAATGATCACCGTAGAGAAACTCAGTGATATCACATTTACTGGAATCAATTTCAAATTTCGCTGAACATTATATGACACTTAATAATAATATCCTTGGGACAATTCACACACGGTCATCTGATCCCAAACTAGGCAGAGCCTGTACTATGGAAGCCAGACAACTGATACTAATACTTATATACTTTTTTTTTAAAGTCAAGTTTTTTTACTTAAAAGAAGCCTCTTCTTAGAACTTGTTGCTCTAAATAAAGATATTTTCTCATTACATTGGCATTGAAATGTAACCGTCGTATTTTTTTTTTTACAACTAAAGTGTTACTTATAAACTCATATAAAACCCCCCAAAAAAAAAATAAGATGAATTGATGCAGCAATGTGAATTGTTGAATTATATATAAATATATGTGTACAATCGAATTGAGAACCACGTTGATAAAAGTGTTTTCACTCTAAAGTAATAAAATATACAAAACTTGCGTGTTAGAATACGTTGTGCAGACATATTCCATATGGGAATTCCTGACACGTGCTCAGACAGAACTACTATAAGCTGACTTTTGTTAGTAATGCTAGCTGGAGTGCTTTATATTCGCATTCGTTTGTTATAATTTAAATCTACAGTTTTAATAGACTTCAAAATTAAGGTTGTGTATTCGACGCGTATGTATGTAATATTAACAAAAACGTGTGATATTCACATATCGCACTGCTAGATGAAAACTAGATCAACTCAAAAAGTAGGTATTTTGAGTTAGTGATACATTCAAATTCGTTATTATTGATTACCTACACAACAATCATCGTCGTGGGATGGCGCTAAATGTGGCTTTAGTTGAATTATCTCAGCTGGTACAAAACTAAGGTAACCGAAAATGTTATATTTTTTCAGCTATTTATCATTCTATGTAACAGTTAAATTGAATTTAATAAGCCTAATAAGGAACCCTTTTCTGGAAGTTTCATTACATTTTCGATATAATGTCGTAGGCATGCCAAATTCAGTTTTTCGTCGTTTCTAAAAAATAAGGGGTCTATCTAGGGGTGCGATATGTTAGGCTCAATACACACCAAGATGGCAGCGGCCGCCCGCGCGCCGTATTTTTCGAGCGATACTGATCTATTACGTATTGTAGATAAAGTTTAAAATTCTTTCACACTGGAAGTGCGCTGCCGGCCGCTGCCATCTTGGTGTGAATTGAGCCTATGTCTATGTGGGTTTCTAAACAAATGTAGCAAACGTAAGTGTATGTATGTATGTATATATCATATGTGTGTATTTATGTAGGTTTGTCCAGCGATTTCTCAGAAACTATAAATCCGATTTTGATAATTCTTTTTGCAATAGTATAAGTTTCATCAAAATCGGTTCAGTAGTTTTAAAGATATGGACTGTTAATAATTCCGGCAAGTTACTCTAGTTTGAAGTCCGTTTTTATTTATCTGAAAATATTTTTCTTCTTTTTACGATGTCAATTTAACACTACTGTTAAATTACCCACTTCTAGAATTGCTGTTACATATCTATACTTATAATAAAACTGTAACAGGTCCAATTCTGTACATTGAAGATATTTTGAAAATTATATTTGGAGGGCATTCGATAACCGATACTGAAGCCGAAAATGTAATTTTTTTAATTTTTGTCTGTCTGTCTGTCTTTCTGTCTGTCTGTCTGTCTGTCTGTCTGTATCACGGCTGAGCATCACGCCGAAACTACTGAATGGATTCAAATGAAACTTGGCATGATTTGAGATCTAACTACGAGGTAGGACATAGGATACTTTTTATCCCGTAATCTAGCACGGTTCTTTTGGGAGAGGGGATTAAAGTCAAAATGGGTACTTGGTTATACGCTTGGTCCGATTTTATCAATTTTTCTTTATAATATAATAAATATTAGTAAGGGAACACTCATAGAGCGTTGTTATCAAGGTTTTGTAATCGATCGGGTTAAGCAACGTTAGGTAAGGTCATTAAATAGATGGGTGACCGTTTAACGCCATTTGAACTAAACGGAACGAACGTGCTTCGGAGAGCAAGTAAAAAGTGGGTCCCAGTTTTTAACCGACTATAAAAAAGGAGGTTATGTATTCGATGCGAATGTCTGTTATTAAAAGTTTAGTTAACGTAAAAATAGCGCAGGCGGAGCTGCGTGGGTCAGCTAGTTAAATAATAATTCAAACGCACCCGTTTTTGTTTTGAAAATCTATACATATTATAAAACAAAGTCGCTCCCGCTGTCTGTCTGTCCCTATGTATGCTTAGATCTTTAAAACTACGGAACAGATTTTGATGCGGTTTTTCTTAGTAGATAGAGTGATTTAAGAGGAAGGTTTATATGTATAATACATGTATAATATAGTAGGGAAACACTGATAATTTTAGAGGTTTCTAATGCGATGTCGTAAATAAACACATTTTTTGCGCTTACATTGCAAACACTGGCTGAACCCTACGAGATAGATCAAAATAATGTACTACAGTATTGTACACCTTAACAAGGTCTACAAAAAAGTCCGTGATGGTATATGTTTATCTCTTAGGGATAACCCACTATAACCATTTTTTTATTCTTTACTTTTTATGAGAAATAATTAACTATTCATAAATTTTTGTTAGGATGAATTTGTCCCTTCTTCATTATAACGTAAACTTCACTAATATTTACACCAATGAAAAAATAGCTGTGAACGTTGTTCATACCGCTAGGTTAAGGTTAAGCAACATAAGGCAAGGTCATAACATAGATGGGTGAACCGATTTGTATGAATGCGAGCCCTGTCCCCGTGATCATGGTGCCAGGTTTAAGGGGGCCATAATGCGCACTGAGGGGTATTTGGTGCAGATTCCACTGGAGGGCCCAGGCCCAGGCCCTCTTATGTGGCGATGCGACAGCTGCAGGGGTTTACGTGGGTTAGTATCCCAGATACCATGATTGACGAGGATATATAGAACGAGAGGAGGGTGCAAGAGAGGAGAGAGAGGGGATTCGAGGAGGGGGTGATGGGGTGAGGGATAGGGGGATTAAGATTTAGCTAGGGAGGAGTGAGGAAGGCAAGGTGGGAGAAGAGAAAGGGGGAGGGGGTACAGAAAGGGGACAACGGGGAGAGGAAGGGGGGGAGTGTGACGGGGACGGAAGCGGGAGGGGGAAAGAGAGAGCATAGACTTAGATTTTTCTTATAAGAGAGAGATGGAGAGAGAGATAAATCAAGGGAGGAGGGAGAAAAGGGGAGCAAATAGTAACAAAAGCGCGGGCGAAGCTGCGCGGGTCAGCTAGTATATCATAAATAAGCTCTCAAAATTCGCGGTACAGAGTTTAATAATGATTAATGAATGATAAAAAAGTGTCAGTCTAAAAATAAACTCAGAGAGTTAATACCAAGTTTATTAATGCATATTAATGAAACAGCGAAGGCCCCAAACTTGAATCTTGCGGGACACCGGATTACAAACAAAATTTCAAACAATCCTTTGAGTTTGTTTCAACGTTAACGATACTTTATATTTTAATTGTGCATAATATTAACTGTTATGATATTTTTAAACAATTGTTCTTTTTCCTGTCATCACAACACGCATAGAACAAGTTATCAAAAGCCTAATAAAAATTCACTCGCCGTCTGTCAGACCCTTCCTAGCGGGTATAACACACTATACTAACATAGAACTGACTAGGTCCCTAGAGATGCGCCGGATGTGCCAACATGAGCTAAAGGGTCGGGATGCTTCATGAAATATGAAAACTAATGTGAGATTCGTATTGTTTAAGAATTAAACGTGTATTATGTACACTTCCATTTGGTTACTTTATGTTTTAAAGATCTTAAATGAATTCTTAATTAAATGAATGAATTTGATAAAGAAATATTGAGTAACAAACGGAAGGTGACTCACTCATCGTTGAAACTGCCAGTTCCGCGTCTTGAAATGTTAAGAAATAGTTGCCTGTACATGGCCCCACTTATAATATTTCTTTAACAAAGTGGATAGTCGAATTACCTTATAATAGATTCTGTTATGGGTTGCGCAAATGGCTTATTGAACAGAACTTTTATTCAGTCCAAGAATTCCTTAAACAATTTTCTGCACACTCTTATCATTTCAGAAATGCATTATAAGCACATTTACTGTATTTATGTAATATTTGCATGTCGAAAGGCTAGTATGTTGGTACCCTGAAAACCTATTAACATCTTTATAACCCATATTATTCAAATAAATATATTGATTGATTGATTGAATAAATGGTCTTCATAGTTTATTTATAGTTTTACAAAATATTTTATCCGACTACCATAGATGAGGGTAATGTTTTCAGCTGTATGTATGTTTGTGGCATGCTCTGTAGCCTAAAAAAACTAGACGGCTTGTAACATGGTATTAAAATTGTAGAAGTATTTTATAAAAAAAAAAACAAATAAGGAACTGATACAGTAGTAATTTTATTTGAAATCATGAATATGCTATACGAACCCATGACTGCTTGGGCCACATAGCTCGCAAAATTCTGACAGCTTGAAGAAATTAATTGTTACTTATAAGATCTGATTCAGTCACGTTGGTCTGGCCAAAGACACTTCACTTTCACATCACGAAACGTTTCATAATGCCTCAAATCATAAATAAGTGGAAAACTATCATACTACGTAAGCAGTCATCTGGATCCCAAACAATAGGTTAGGACCCTCAGCATTGAGGCTTCGACGTAAAGAAGAGGAGGTTATGAGTACCGAATGGTCTATTGTCGAAGTGTCAGATATTCTGCCACCAAGCAGCAGTCTGTAAACATTGTTGTGTCCCGGTGTGAAGGGCACTGTAGCTGGTGAAATTGCCGGACACAAAAGACTTAATATCTAATGTCTTAAAGGTCGGCAACGCGCTAGTGATTTTTCTGGTGATGCTATAGGCTGCGGTGACTGGTTACCATCAGGCGGACCGCATGCTTGCTTGCCACTTAGGTATTATAAAAAAAAAAACAACTTAAAAATTATTATACACATTTTTTATTTGCTTAGAATGCTGTCGAATCCGTTCTTTTGCCCCTTACTTACTTGTATCCCTCTATTTCTAATATAATTTCTTGTAACATTCAATTATCTAGCGAACTACCACAAAATGTTACACTAACAAAAGTTATCACAACATTACACTGCGTCGTAACATCATTTAACGTAACTTGAAAGCTCGTAATTTAAGTTCACTAGCGTTAGTTAAACTAGTTATAAACATATAATAATTACCGAAACAAGAAGTGGGGGTATTATCCCCGTGGGTGACGTACAGGGTCTTCAAGTCATAGTCGAGTTGTTTGCTCCGGAAGATAACTCTCAATCTCATTTCCGGTTCATTGAACAGCGTTCCCTTGGCTGATATTTAGAATCTGAAGCGATGTTTATCAGGCATTCTCTAATGTTAAATTACAGGTGTTGGTATCTTACTGAAGTTAGTTTCCATGTAATTGGGGTATATTGGAAGGACTTGAATTATCTTTATACCTTTGCTATATGTTTTCTTTAGATAAATGTTATTGTAATATTTATTTTATGTAATAGAGATAAGGTATACTTTGTCAATGTATTTATATTTTGTGTTTTATTTACGCGAACATAACACATTCAAATCAAACTTCTGTTATGGATTGTATCACGGTTGGTTTAATCTAAAATAAACCGTGCGACCACCGACGCGTGACTTACTGCTAGTTCACCCAATTTTGGCGATTGTCGTTGTTGCACTTTTCCTGCGCTAATATCTAGTGATTAATTTACGCATTTCTGCTTCTCGGAATATCTGACTCAGGTGGGATCTTACCTGGTCTGTCAGACCTTGCATTCCGTATTGAAAATGTTACTTATTATATATCGATGTGAAAAAGGGAATATTTTTATGTAGTTTCACCATAATTTTTGTGTAGAAAATTTCTTTTGATATATTTATATGTATAATAAATACCTTTATGTTTGTTCTACAATCTTAACCCCTCCGGCTGGTGGCTCTGATCTGCACAAGTTTAACACGCGAACCGCATAAGCGGGATTAAAGGACCAGGGCCCGTAGCCAAGTTGTTATTCTACAATACGGAACGCTAAAGAATAGAAAACAAATGTATAGGAATGACATATGTCTTCACGTGACTTAGCGAAGAGAGGCTAAGGGAGAAGAAAAGAGAGCACGTATAATATTTAAAATAATTATAAAAAAACCTAAAAAATAAATTGTCATATTTTTTTATCATCTTTGTGTGTTTTGCTCAGCACAGGAGTGGCTACCAGTGGCCAGCCAGAAACAATTGCCAATATGACGTATTTAATCCTACCAGTTATTTGGAAAATAAAATGAAACTAAATATTTAGAGTTTATTTACAAACATGTACACTTAAACTAGGTAAAAAACTTCCTCAAAGTTGTCGCCGCACTGGGAGGGAAGGGTACCTAAAAGACTGGCGGCATTACCCCTTTGTATGGCCAAGCTTATACGTTGGCAGAAAAAGCTACCAGCCCGGCGGTCTCCTGAGACTTCGATAAGTTTGGATGAAATTTCTTTCACCAAACCGTGCGTCTCATGAGACCAAGGCCCCATGGTCTCCACCGCAAAGGGCGCAAATATATAGCTCGAACCTAGAGCTGCATATTTTCGTGAAATGAAATAAATTTATTTCATAATGTTGTCTTTTATTTACGCGAATATTGCACACTGAAATGACACACTGAAATCAAAATCCGGAAAAGTAGTTTGATTTCAGTAAATTTAATTCGTTAGGCACTGCACATGCATTAAGTAGGTACAACATACTTAACCTACAGGAGTTGCGAGTATGCTGCCGCACTCAACGAATAAGGCGTTACTTACTCTGTTTAATGCTAAGACACGAATAAGACGGTTATTACGAAAAGCAGTTTAACGTTAAACCTAGGTTTATATTCAGAAAATTGTTCGTTAAACCTGAGTCTAAACCCAGGTCTAAAGTTAAACTGCTTTTTGTAATAAGACAGGAAGTGTCCCAACGTTGTTTTTTACTCCTGTCTTCACACATTTATTAATCCAATTTGGATCTCTTTAAGAAAAATAGGGTTGCTATCTTAGAGGAGATACCAATGGAGAGATCATGATGCGCTAACCCCTCTGCCAAATTTTGTTCATATGTTCAGGTCATTCTTTATTTGTGTGCGTATCTTTTTGAATGTGTTGCCAGTTCATAGTGTGGGTATGCGTGAAATTGTATCTGTGTGTGTTTACTTCGCCTCCCGCACCCTGCAAAAGTGCCACGAAAAATGTGTTCGGGGAATCGACGCGATACTAGCTCCATTCTAATTACTCTGAGGTTGCTATAGATAGAAAACGATAGGTCTGCTAGGTTGCTTTAATGAGCTCGCTCCCGTTCCCACTACGCCCTACATCTCTTAAAATCCATTATAAAAGAGTTTATGATCTTTTAATTAAAAAAAAATATACGCAACAAACATTTAAGAGCGTTAAGAAAGCAATTTATATTCACGCTAATAAAACTTTACGAGGTGCGAACAGGGCAGGCGAGAATCAAAGCCACTTTTTAATTAAGCCCCTTTTAAAATTTAATGGTTACTTTGACAATTAGTTAAATGTATTCATGATCTTACCCGTGGGGTGTCCGGGTAAGATATGCACCCTCCCATCTCCTCCTGTTGAGTGTCCGTAAGAGGCGACTAAAGGAAAATAAGAAGACGGGAAGCAGCGTCTTTCTATTGGATTACCTACCACCTATACTGCGATCCCCAAGACGCCTGCCAAGCGTGCGGATTATGGCAACCCCTCCCTTCTAAGGGGGAGGCCTTTGTTCAGCAGAGGACGTCTATCGGCTGCTAATGATGATGATGTATTGTTTTTAACTGTTTTGTATATCAGGTATTCGCCTGGAAGACGCATCGTAGGCAGGCCTCCCACTAGGTGGACAGACGACATTGTGCGCGTCGCAGGTAACCGGTGGATGCCAATAGCCAATTGTCGTTCATTGTGGCGTTCTAAGGGGGAGGCCTATGTTCAGCAGTGGACGTCTTCCGGCTGATGATGATGATGATTTGCCTGGTGGTAGGCGACACGCCTGCCTATAATAATAATAATAGGTATCTTGGGACAATTACACACACGGTCATCCGATCCCAAACTAGGCAGAGCCTGTACTATGGAAACCAGACAACTGATACTAATACTTATATACATTTTTTTTGAAATACATACTTAAATAGACAAATAACTATACCCAGACTCTTGGTGGGAATTGAACCCACGACCTATCGGTTAGCAGCCAGGGTGTCTAACCACCAGACCAACTATAAACAGCTTCAAGGCTAGAGCGCTTTAAGCGCTCGCCTCCTATTGTCCGGTGAAGCTGTAATGGCCATCTGCGGCCAACAGCGTCTATCATACCCAAAAAAAAAAAAGCTTCACTGCATTGCCGCTAGATACCGAAACATATGTAAGTCAATAAATCAAAATATATGAAAATGAATTCTCATGTTACCTATAACTTTTCACTGTTCATGATGATAAATAAAGAGGACGCCTGTGTACTACTAAATCATTCATTAAGTTACTAGGTCCTGTCTAATTTACTTCATTAATCAAAACAACCTCTAAAATTAACTACTATTTTAACAACTGTTTACGATTCCGATAGGGTTTAAAGTGTTCTGTAACAAAACGAAAACAGCTCCGGTAAAATAACACAATTTTGATTGACGATGCCACACTAAACTAATTATTTTACTAATTTTAATATTTCTCAGTGAGCGGAATAGATAAACTGCTGACCAAATTGAATAATTACTGTATAAAATTGGCTGCAGTGACTGCTTACCATCACGCGGGCCGGGTGCTTGTTTTCCTCCATAACGCCGAGCAACGAGTGTAGTGCAGCTGTTCTTGGGCTAACGTGTCACATACCATGAGATGATAGCAATGGCGTAGCTTGCCTTAGATGGGCCCCGTATCAAAATTTGTTAGGGGACCCAAATTATGGTACGGCCTAAGAGATTATGTGAGAACATGGATTTTATGAATTGTTGCTTACACATGTTCGGGGCCCCTGTAGCCCGGGGGCCCCGTATAATTGATACGGGGCCCCCGGGCTGATACGGCGGTAGCTACGCCCCTGGATGATAGTAATGTTTCTGTTGTCAATAAATTAGCTAAAAATCAATATGGTGACTGCGAAGTTTAACAAAGGCGATACGTATTATTTTCTTTCGGAGTCGCTGAACGTTCGGGGTATGAGCCCTACGACGTCCATTGAGTACGGCGGCGACTCTGAGGAGGACAGCGGCGGGGTTGCGACCCCCCGTGATTACCGTGTCAGGTTCCGTGGGGGCTACAATGCGCCCCCCGACTCTGGGGTGGACGGCGGCGGGGTTGCGACCTCATCCCCGTGAGCACCGTGTCTGGATCCCGGGGGCTACAATGTTCACCCGGCGGCGGGCTCATAGGAATAACACTGAGGGGCTGCTGGTGTAGATCCCACCGGAGAGCCCGGGGGTCCCCTGTCTTGTGCCGATGCGACAGCCGCGGGGGTTTTAGTGGGTATGAATCCCACATACACCGGTCGAGCCCCACAGCTCTCGGGGACTAGGGATGGCGATTTTTAAAAAAAATATCGATTTTTGAATCGATTCTAATCGAAGACTGATGGATCGATTCTCGATAAAATCGAGGACTAAATGATCGATTTCACTAAGATCGATATTCGATTCGATGTACTTTTTAGGTTTGTACTGTGCCACCATGCACAAGCCCCACCACAGCCTTGGCTTGTTCCACCTCAATCAACCACCTCCATTTTTTTGACGGGCAAATCTTCAATAGGTCCTCGAGACCTGTGGGGGTCATGTAGGATTTTTACCCACTAAAACCCCCATTTCGCATCGGCACATGCAAGGGAAACCTGGGATCTACTCCAGGTATCCCTCGGTGCCGTGCCTTTGAGCACGCCGCTGGAGACGCATTATAACCTCTCGGAAACCTGACACGGTACTCTCGAGGACGGGGGTCCAAACCCCACCGCCGCCCACCTCGGAGTCGCCTCCGAACTCGATGGACGTCTAGGGCCCATACCCCAAACGTTCAGCGACTCCGAATGTTGCCCGTAATTAAGAGCATTAATTAAGGACCGGATATTTATGTATTTAAAATTCCAAAATTTGTACATATAATATGGACTAAAAAATGAAAAATATGGAGTTTAAAATAGTTTCAGGTATGCCATATACCTTTTCAGTATTAGTTCTTTTCAGTATTTGTGTTGTTACAGTACACGTATCTCATGTTTTGTAAACCCCAGTGCAAAAAGGCATGTACGTATATGTCTTTCTGTCTGTGGCATCGTAGCTTCCTAACGAATGGATGGATCAAAATTCAAGGTTGTTCTGTTTGGTCAAAATAAGACTTTGTACTGGCTGAATAATATTTCAACATTACAGTATATGACTCCTGTTGTAGCCTCCGTGGCGCAGTGGGAAACCGGAGGTCGCGGGTTCGAATCCTGCGGGGGGGCAATAACTAAAAATATGTATGTACTTATTAATCTAGTCCCTTATTATAAGCAACGTACGTAAATAAAAAAAACACTGCCGAATTACTTATGTAAGTGGCTGTCAAACACAGAAGGGCCAAGCTGCATCTCTTGATCTACTTACTTACCCAAATTTGATAAAACATGCCCCGTTCCTTCTTCACTGTACAAATAACATTGATTGATATGCATTGAGACAGACAGAAAATTTAAAAATAGTCATAATATGTGTTTTAATGCTGATTTTATAGCCTCCCTAGCTTATTTTGGAAAAAAGAATATTCAATGTACAATACAATACAGTACAAATATTCTTTATTGTACACCAAAAGAGAACATACAGTTTAATGGATAAGAAGATTACAGTGTGACAATTACAATGTACTGTGTTTGGGTACATTCAATTAACTATAAATAATTTTATGGTCCATATAAAAACAGAAAAAATCGAATCTCGATCTCTGGATTTCGATATCGATTCAATGGATCGATTTAGCCCTAGATATCGATACAAAAAATTCTTCGATTAATCGATCTCAGATCGCCATCCCTACCGGGGAAATTTAGGATTCCGCGCGTCAAAAAAAAAAAAAGGCCCTGGTCGTCATCGTATCCTGGTTTCCATCAACCAATCCAACTTTCACAGTCGTAACAACACATGATCATATTTCATAGGACATCAGCACTCATGCAATGGGTTATAATCCCATGATTAATAGCCACAGGTATAAGCTAATTACGAGACGGGACGTAAACAGGATTTATGGTGTTGCCGTGACAGGTATCTACTGTGTTGCCAGCCCACATGTTTTTATTATAAATGTTATATCCTCATCATGTTATAGCCGTGCCACAGCAGGCTTCTCCGTAGGGGTGGGCGCTGAATGAAATAACTGTATTTTTTTCGAATGTTTTTAGTCGTTAACGAATGAACTGGTTTACAATCCACCGATAAACTAGTCTAATGATAGTCATAAATCAATGTCCAACTTCGACCACAACATTTTTCGTCAGCGGTATAAATTAGTCTAAGGTGATGTCCTAATAGAAAGCGATCACGCTATCGTCGCATGATCGAACGACGCGACCATCGCGCTATGACTGGACACTCGTTCGACGTCCATATGTTTGAGATTCATTCGCGCGATGGTCGCATGATCGCGTTCTATTAGGACACTCCCTTACTTTGTTTTATAAACTGGTTTATCGTTGACGAAAAACGGTCTAGTTTCGTTGACGGTAAATGCTTCGACGAATAGTCACTAGTTTCCCGCTGCAGTATAGCAAATCTTGCAGTAACCAACAATTTTTAGTTATTCATTACTGGCTAGTACAATGTAGGCCGATCATCTGATTGTCCGGAAAGTAATATGATCCAAGCTGATATGTAAAAAGTCCGTCTAGCACCTAATGTCTTGTTTCTTCCGGTTGTGTCGGTGTTCCGCCCATCGGCCTGTGAAAGTAAAGGAAGGGAGAATGCACATGTGTCTACGCAAGCATGTCTCCCGCGTCGATGGCTGATTTGGTGAGACATTGGCCGATGTGATCGTTTCGGCCTGGAGGACATTATTATTATATGAACATCGTTGACTATTGTCAAAACCCTTCTACCTTTTTAATTTCTCTTCAAAAATAAATAAAAGCTAAAAAAACATAAGTAAAAAATAAAATTATAATGGGCATTAATGAAATAATGATACAAACTTATCAACGTCAAAAATGGATAATGAATTCTAATCTAGGAATTAAAACGGAATGTCAGTCTCATAAAAATAGGACAAATTAATTATTTCTGATATTTACGCGAATATTACACATTGAAATGAAACTAATTTTACGGATTATACGATCGGTAAAAACCCGTGTAAAAGAACATATAGCTGACGTTAAACATCGACGCTACACGAAGTCTGCAGTCTGTGAACATGTTCAGGATCGCACCCGCCATTATATTAGATTTAACAAACCACAAATCCTCGCAAAAGAACAGCGCTACCTGCCAAGGATGATTCGTGAGGCTATTGAAATTAAAAAGCATCCAAATTTCAATAGAGAAGATGGCTGGGTGCTACCACCAGCTTGGGATCCCGTGATAAATATAGTCAAATCCAAAGACAAGCATTCCACTGCAAGACTTCAAGATACTGTAAGCTCTTTCTGCGTAGATCGGACTAACAATAATAATTAGAAGACCTGAGGGTACCCTAAGAAAACTATGACATATGGACAGCTACCACCTCAGCCCGCCCGTGACCATGAATGCTGTAAAGTGTTCGAAACGTCGGGTAATAAAAATCAAAAATAAACCGCTATATAATCCGTAAAATTAGTTTAATTTCAATGATTAGGACAAATTGAAAATTAAATGATCAGTTTGGAGGTTTTTGGTTACTTTCTGGCAATTTATACATTTTGTATTTTTTGTTTGTAAACCTGCTGCATTACTTTGCCAAATAAAAAAAACAAAATCTCCAATACACGTATACTTACACTAGGAACCTACATAATTCCAGGTAGATAATACCACTGCAGTGTTGATGAAGAACACTTTAGCTGGTGAAAATACCGGACAAAGGAGACTTAATACTTAAATAATGCAGTCTAGAGATAGGCAGGAGTGTCGCTCACCATCAGGCGTACGTCTTGCTTGTTGAAAAAAAATATATCTACGTATTTGGCCAGCGTGGTGGACTATGGCCTAAGCCCCTTCCTCTTGAATGGAGGCCTGTGCCCAACAGTGGGACAAAAACAAGGACTGAGAAGAAGAAGATTACTTAAATTTGAATTTCGAACGTGAGACTAAATTGAATTGATCACGATTTATTTGAACAATAATCAGGTTGTATACTTTTTTGTTACTTATTCTTTTTAATTTTATATATATATATTGCTGGCGAGGCTGACAACCCAAAGCTCGTGGACATTAACGCTTCGGTCGTCGTGGCCGTCTCAGTTCGCCTCGCTTTTAGTAATGAGACCGCCAAACAACCGCAATGACGTGGACGTTTTTGGGTCTACATAAAACATTATATTTTCTTTAATTAATGAACTTCAAAGAATGTGGTTTTTTTTTTTTAATTCATTCCATTCAATTATATAATGGAACTTAACTGCTGCACTTGAAAATATCAATTAAAGTTAAGTAATTATAATTAATCCAATTCTTGACATCTTATTAATTCGATATCGAAGCCAATTAGAACTTTATACGTTGATATTAAGTAGATATATCGATTAGTTCATACACAATAATGGAAAATAAGTATAAAAGTTTCCGAGATAGATTAAAAAAAATTGGCTCAGTTATAATTAATGCATGTACAGTACTCACAACGGATCTTTGTGTGCCTGAAGTTCGATTTGGCGAAGCATTGCGCAACTATAGTCGTGAGTGGTCAACGACGATGTAATATTTAGACTATATCGATGGTGGTTAATACAAAAACACAAAAATAGCCACTGCGCAGCGTATTGCAGCCAACTTCAGACACAAAAAGTTCCGTTGTATGTCAGTGTGTGGTGTAAGTATATAGTGTATTATCTATGGGTGTAAGTGTGGCCGACAAACTCGTCAAACTCAAAATCGAAAACTTAAAACACCACGGCATCTCTGGTTATAAGTCCTTTCAGTCATCAAGACACAATAGGCATTTGTGAACAATGAATTTATTTTTGTTTTATTAAATCTAACTGCGACTACTGATGATGGAAATGGTGGGTGATGGAACCCAGGAAGGTTATCAGTAAACCCATCGATTTTGGGCTCAGGAATGGGCAATTGAGTTTAGGCTCATTTTATTTGTCTTGATGATGGAACCCTGGAATGGACACTAGTAAACAATTCGAACCGAAAGTCTTTCAGCCACTATAGCGTCTTTATAGAGATGGCAACATCCCACACACGTCCTATAGATCCCCTGCAACAACAGAAAAAGCTAAGGAATAGGTTAAAGCAGTGCGTCTCGTCCCTTCGGAGTCTCTGGACGTTCGGGGAGTGGGCCTTAATACGTCTATTGAGTACGGCGGTGACTCCGAGGAAGACGGCGGTGGGGTTGCGACCCCCGTCCCCGTGAGCACCATGACAGGTTCCCGGGGGGCTAAAATAGGCTCAAAGGCAAGGCACTGAGGGGCCCCTGGTGCAGATTCCACCGGAGAGCCCTGGGGTCCCATGTGCCGATGCGACAGCCGCGGGGGTTTTAGTGGGTAAGAATTCCACATACCCCGGTCGAGCCCCACAGCTCCCGGGGACCTATTGGGTTACCCCCGCGAAAAAAAATAGTACGTCTCGTCATCTCATTGAAACTACAGATTAATACTTAAAATTGTATTTATTTCCTCAATATGTATTATATTATCGTTCGCATCACACACCGTTCTATTGGTCCTTCCATTATCCACGCACTCCGTTATATTAAATATTCATTTATATAATTTCAAATTACCTATTATATACATTTTTACATTTGCATAAATATTTCTTTAAAGTTAACTAGCGGTATATTCAAATAGTGACGTCATTAAAGTAAATTACGAGTATATTAATATACCTACAATGTGATATTATTTTATTTTAGATCAATCGAGGTCACTTTGAATGAGTGTTTAATAAAAAAAAAACTTTTATGTAAACAAAATTATCACTCTAGATTTTAAAAAACGAAACTAATTTGATCATATCACAAATCTTACAAACGCTTTTTTTATTTTTAAGTCTAATAGTAACACTAAATACATCTGACCAAGATAACTATACTTAGAATAACACCAATCACCCTTTACATACCAACAATGACGTCACTAATCAAAAGTGTTCCTTTAAAATGTCTATATACCATTTTCTAACTACTATCTTAGTTAATATAAGAAAAATCTTGAGATACATCATTTTATACAATCCTCTATTTTATATACAAACTCTATTTTAAACATTAACGCCATTAGTCTAACAACGCCACAAATAGATAAGGTTGCAGTACCTCGATTTTCGGCGTTATTATATTAAAGGCGTTATGACATTTTTACATTTTCTTAAACAGTGGCAAGTGACAGGACTATTAACAGTCGAGTATATGTTAGTTTCACCTACACTTGTGATTTTGTAATGATTAGGCACAGTCCATGTCTGATCATACTTCAATTCAATGTTTTTTTTTTGTACTACCAAGGTGGCAAGCAAGCGTATAGCCTATAGACGCTAGCAACACCAGAAGAATCACTAGCGCGTTGCCGACCCTTAAGACATTAGATGTTAAGTCTTTGTGCCCTGTAATTTCACCAGCTACAGTGCCCTTCACCCCGGAACACAGCAATACTTACACACTGCTGCTTGGCGGCAGAATTGATTGATCACTTGAAATAAGTATACAACTAATAGTTTATTTAACATAATAAATGGGTGGCAAGATACTACAAGTTTACAACATATCTAAACTCGTATTTGTTCGAAATAATCAAAACTTAGCTTACCAATTAAGGGAAATAGCTCTAAATGCGATCAACAAAAGCTATTTGAAATCTTATTTCAATACTCTTAAAGAACATTTCGTTGTTTACAAAGTGCCCAAGCTTTCTGAATTAATCAGAAATAAGAAATTTTATTGAATAATGTATTGTAAAACCCACGCAGATATAAAAATAAACTAACGATAGCTCATTTATTCTGCTGAGTATAATAGTCCTATTTTATATAAAAACAGGACCGGTAATTACGGGTATAATTTAGGAAATTCCTTATACAATTTTAAGCACCAATAGTGGAATACAATATCTTGTAATAGTTAATTAATTTAAGGTTTCCTCGGGAAAATTGAAAGATGAACACATAATAATATAATAACAATGTTCTCTGTATAGGCTTTCCAACTTAATAGAAATAACGACTACGAGAACGGAAACATAAAAGGCTTTAGAAACATGATCAATGTTCAACAATATTGTTGTATTTTATTTACACGAATACTTCACATTGAAATAAAAGTACTATTACGAATTATATCGCAGTTATAGTTTAAGAATAAATAAACAATTTTCACAAGTAAACAGCATTATTACGTACTTGACGTACGAATAAAAAAAGATAAAACGTGCGCTAACGATGAAAAAAATATCGTAAGAAATCTCAGCTCTAAAATTTATTAGAAAGACGCTAATCCATACTTGGTCTGAGTGGTGGATTATAGCATAAAGCTTGGGCTATACACTAGCAATCTGTAAGCGTGCTCCTATCTAGCTTAGCAATGATCAAACTCATCATCTAGTGTCTTTTTGTAACTCCTCTCCTTTTTCTAATTAAATTTGTTGCGGGTTCCAAGAAAATTTAGCGTGTCCTCGGATCTCGTCGAGGGTCAAACCTCAGTGACCTCATTGTTGGTCGCTGGCTGACAGGAATTACAGTGGTGGGTTTAGTCCTAATCACCAAGTGTGTTGACCGACCTTACATACACATTTATGCATACTACATTCGTACACTCATGATCTTTCTGATCAACTGTTCTCGAGCCGTCAACTGTTCTTAGAGTCCGTATTTTTGATACGAGTACCATTGACCCCTACCTCTACCACGCTTAAGTCTTGCCTAAAAAAAAGCCTAAAGTCGCCAAATTAAAAAAAAGGACAGTAAAATCTAGATCATTATATTTTCATCGGGAAAGAACGCGATTTACTTTATATGTTTTTTTTCTTGACGTTTTGGCCAAATACTAAAAGATGAAAAGTAATTTTTAAAAGATAGATAGATTCCACTATGAATAGAGACCGGACCCACAAGCGTTGTATACGTGGTGAATAGAAAGGTGGAACCACACTAGACGGAGCCGCATTGCAGCGCAACACGATGTGGAATATGACATATTGAACCCTATCAATTGTTTTTTCTGACCAATGGCCAGCCATCACTCCTGTGTTCATACATTTATTGGGTCAATTTTGATATTGTAAAGAAAGACTAAATATATGCCGCTCTACATCCAACATACAAAAATAAAAAATAAAAATTATGTGGAAACCGCACTAACAGCAACGAAATACGTAACGCGGCACGCCGTTAACATTGCCATGCAGTGTTCTACTTCCGGCGGCATAGTTCTACTTCCGCGTGATGCAGTTCATCTATCTCCAAAATCGCTGGCTTTGTAAACCAGAGGTCGCGGTTCACATCCCGCGTGTAGCAACAATTTTGTGTATAGTCGATGGTGGTTGATACTATGGTTTGGATTCTCTGGAAATTAAGATCGTCCATGCTTTGGATAGGATTATAAAAAGTCGGTCCTTCACTTCATCTCACCTGTGATCTCATATTCATGTCAATCCTTCATCTCGTCTGATTATGAGAGTAAAGGAAGGAAGTACTTTTGTTCACACAAGCACTTCAGATCTTATGCTGATCTTATGAAAGGTTGGGCACGGTGGTCATATCGACCTAGGATATTCTTATATATCTCATAGGATTTCAGATTCACTATATTTGATCGCGTCAAACCGTGCCACTCCGCTACAACGCAGTTCCGTCTAGTGCGGTTTCACCTTAAAATTTTATCCATTCGTAAAAAGAAATACCTATTTACAAAAGAAAATTAAATGTAAATAATTTATTATTTGCTTATTTCTAAACCATAGATACCTGGAATTCATCTCGGCACAGCCCACTCTCGTAACTTAATGTTATTCAATTCCAAAAAAAATGTTTTCGTTTATGTGGGTGGTCGAATGTTGGTATTATATACGCATAAGAAATACGATGAGCAAGACTTTTGTGTGATATTAAGTGGCACTCCTACCTATAATTGCTACCCATTTATTATAACATGATGATGATGGCTATAATTATGATGATATTAGCTGTCAAGTCTCTCGCGCTTAGTCATTTCTCCACTAACATGTTACAAAATATATAGCACTGTTGTGGTAGTGGATAGTATTAGCACCCACCAATTTCCTCCCGTTGGGTGCCCGTAAGAGGTGACTAAGGGACAACAAGAAGACGGGTAGCAGCGTCTTTCTATTGGATTAGCTACCACCTATACTGCAACCCCTAGACGCCTGCCAAACGTGGAGATTATGGCAATACCTCCCTTTTAAGGGAGAGGCCTTTGTTCAGCAGTGGAAGTCTATAGGTTGCTGCTGGTGCTGATGATGTAGTAGCGGTAGTATCTGGACGGTAACTAGTCATGTTTATTAAATTTCTGTCTGTGGCGTCTTAGCTCCCAAACGAATCAACGGATTTTAATCAGATTTTTTTATTTATAGAAGATGGTTATATCAGGATAGTTCTTAGTTTTTGGAAGTGTGAATAGAGATTGATATTTAACAATCTAAGCCCTAAGATTACTGGACACAGTAGCAAATTGGCCGTTGCTTATAGTATGCCTTAGTAGGAAAACCCAAAAATACTACCTGAGCAAGGAACCCAATCCGGGATATCATAATAAGACTTACTTATAACCACCGATGCAGTTATAAGCCATTAAAGTAGTTATTCTCAGCTTAAAGTTACTTAATAAATATGAATCTATACTTATAATAAAACTGTAACAGGTCCATTTCTGTACATTGAAGATATTTTGAAAATTATATTTGGAGGGCATTCTATAACCGATACTGAGGCCGAAAATGTAATTTTTTTAATTTTTGTCAGTCTGTCTGTCTGTCTGTCTGTATCACGGCTGCGCATCACGCCGAAACTACTGACTGGATTCAAATGAAACTTGGCATGCGTTGAGATCTTACTACGAGGTAGGACATACTTTTTATCCCGTAATCTAGCACGGTTCTTTTGTGACAGGGGATTAAAGTCAAAATGGGTACTTGGTTATACGCTTGGTCCGATTTTATTATTTTTTCTTTATAATATAATAAATATTAGTAAGGGAACACTCATAGAGAGTTGTTATCAAGGTTTTGTAATCGATCGGGTTAAGCAACGTTAGGTAAGGTCATTAAATAGATGGGTGACCGTTTAACGCCATTTGAACTAAACGGGTCCATGCTTCGGAGAGCAAGTAAAAAGTGGGTCCCAGTTTTTAACCGACTATAAAAAAGGAGGTTATGTATTCGATGAGAATGTCTGTTATTAAAGTTTAGTTAACGTAAAAATAGGGCAGGCGGAGCTGCGTGGGTCAGCTAGTAAAAAATAATACTTTTATTAATAATTCTAGAATATGTTCTTTATAATATCATGTCAACATAAATAAACAAGTAAATGAAATACAATACCCCTCTAGCAATATCAGATAGTTAAAGCTACTCGAAAATATTTGAAGCCAAATCAAATGGCTATGAATTTCTGAGACAAAATTAAATCTCTTTAAGAATGTATTTATAAATGCTTTCGTTGAATTTCGCTTTTTAATACACAGTTATTCAGAAACATATTATTACAATGTAATGCAGTGATAAGGGTGGGTATTAGATAAGCTAGAGATTGGTTTTCCCAGTATTTTAGATAAGTGTATTTTAGATAATATAAAACAATAGATATAACAGTCTTAGTTACACGTCGTTTATCACAAAGTGTAACAAACTTGTGCAAAGGACCGTCCAGATACGTAGATATCACCACCGCAGTATCAGATATTCTGCCGCCAAGCAACAATGTGAAAATATTGTAGTGAAAGGCACTGTATTTGGTGAAATATCGGCTTCAAGTTAGTAGAAAAAGTTCCAAACTTAATTTGAAACAAAAACTAATTCAATTTGTATCTTTATGGCACCAACTTAGCAAATATTCGCAATTAATGAATATTCGACCCTTCTGTCTATATACTCTATTAATTTTACCAAAAAATATTTTCTAAACAAAGAAACCAACAATTTTCAAACTGTGCTTCGAGATATTCTGATTTCGCAGAACCCAACTTATAAAATAATAACTTTAGACAAATTGTAATGCAAATCAATAAAATTTATAACAAATACAATGAAAAACAAACACGCTACTTCAACAACATAACCTCAAGTTGTTTACAAAATATTTTTTGGTAAAATGAATAGAGTATACTAGATTTTATGTATAAAGACAAGAAGACTATTCGACACATGAACTGAAGGTTCCTTTAGTGTGGAAGCTATATCATATAACTAACCATTCTTGTAATGTATTATCAAATTAATATTTGGCTCGGTTTTATATTCGCGATAGAACTCTAGCCTCTAGTCTAGGCTTAAAATATAACAGTATGGTCTGGTTATTAATAAAACTAAAAGATTACACTTGAGTGGCATTGTCTACCGTGTTCATCATAAATGGCTCTTTCACTTCAAATGAGTTCCTCTTCCTTGGTTTCGGAGGAGGTTTTGGTGCAGTTCTGTTCCTACCTAACGTTCCACTTACTACGTTCACTGAGTACCTCAAATCCTTTCTCAAAAGACCTTCATGTTCAGATAACATAACCTTTAATGGTCTATGTTCGGATTTGGCAATTTGACTGGCGGTCATCGCTTGTAAAGTCAGGAGTTGGTTATGAATATTCGGAGAACTCAAACTGTTTCTTGGTATCGTAGCATGAGGGGTTCCTGGTGCAGGAGAGGGCGCCGGCTCTTCATTTTCTTGATATGAAGGCATTTTGCTCACAGGACCCAAATCCATTTCGCTTTTATTCAAACTGTAATAGTTACCATTATGGCCAAAAAACTTAAAACTGTCGTAGTAAGGAATAACTCCATTTAAGGTTGAGAAAACCTGCGGTCGTATGCTGTCCTGAGGAATCCTGGGTTTTCGTGGTAATGTCATGTAACCCTTATTCATAAGATGGACAGATCCTTGGAGATTTGGTACTTGAAATCTGTAGAGAGCCGGATTTATATCGGTGACTCCATACGTGGGTGATTTAATGGGGCTTTCTGAAGACTGGGACAGAACCCCTGCCGGTGAAACTTGTGCTTCCCTGAGAGGGAACGAGAGTAGGTCTGGAGGGTACTGGTGTTCTTGCGTGAGACGGTCTACCAGTAATGTTTCTCGGGGCATTTTCGGGAGTTCCACTTCTTGCTGTCGGCTGTTACCGTCTGCTGATGCTGTGGGCAAAATAAATAATTACATAATTTGTTTAAATTAGCTGTATTGAATTGGAAAAAGTGACTACTCATAATATACGGGGTGTAAGGGACATCGTACCGAAAACCGATACCAGGGATCCAGTACATGATTCTGAACACTCTAGTGTTGAAATTTTTCATCGGCTTTTTTATGAATTTAAAAAAAAAAACACTTTTTTTTGATAAAATTAGTATAATATCATTATTGGTATAATAAGAAACCATAATTTTAATTTAAAAGCAATAAATTACTTATTTGTGGAATATTTATTTAATTATTTATTTATTTATTCTTTATGCACTAAAAGAGTACATACGTACAGGCAATTAATTAATAGGCTATTAATTATAATTAGTTTAGAAAATTAGCAAATTAATTTGAGAAATAAATATTATTCCGCATATATTCATTACATGCTCGAAAATTAATAAGTCAGTCATTTGTTATTTTCCATATAAATGGTTTCTGTAATGTTGTAACGGACATTATTTGACATCTTATAAAAAAAATCGGTACGATGTCCCTTACACCCGTTATAAATTTTAACGTAAAGAATCATTTTTAATAAGAATCGTTCGATAGTAAATAAACCCTCAACTCCTCACTTCTATTTTTTTCTAGATATAAGCACACAGCCGAGCACTAGCTCGACTGTGATCCAATCCCTAAGTAGTGGTGATGAATCAGCTTAAATAGAACCGTTTAAACCTGTTGTTAGTCTACAGAAAAAGAATTAAACTAATTTTAAAATTTGCAAACTGTACTACAAAAATAATCATCGTAGCTTAGAAATAACAAAGCTAATTTTCGAGGCGTGACATCAAAGTCTGACATCCGAATAAAAATTTGGCAACTAAAATGCTAACTTCAACGGTCTCTTGGCAAAGGCACTGGGATCATTAAATTTCATGTACCGTCGGCACAAACACAACAGTCCAATGTTATAGGCCAATTATGCAGACAATTCTGTCGAGAAATGCTTGCATGAATTCTTCGTGTACTGCGCGTATGTAAAGTCATTTTATATTATACTCGTTCGTTATTTATGGAGGCAGAAGATCTCTTTGAGAATTAAACAGTTTCGTGGAAGCCTGTTTATTGTATTCTAGTTTCAGAGTTTGGAAAATATTGTTGGTGATGAGAAATTGTGCCCATTCGAAGCGGGGTCATGTTTTGGGTTAGAAGAGTAGAAGTTATATTTTTTATTATAACCCGTAATGTTACTCTGTTGGGCAATTATGGAGCCCATAACTGGCCATAAGTGACAAGGTTCAAACTGGAAATGGCGTAAAAACGATCTCTTATCTAGATCACAAGATTTTTTTTTTTGTGCACTAAAATAGTTTATGTTAGGGAACGAAAATTGAATTTTTTTTCTAGTGACGTTTATACATTTAACAAAATAAAAACGAACATGACGAACCCTATGGTGTGTCTGTACATGGACAATACAACTACAGTACCGCTCGTCATGTAAACATGAGAAAACTTCTCATATCGAAAGTAGGTTATCAATAGATTATAATGTTGTGTACAGTGTTATCAAAAATAATTAACTACTACAGGTTTACGAAAGCGATCTAAACTTTTAAAACTCTACGTTTAAATTTGATCCAAGATTAAATCTTACACTCCTTACTGCTTTACTAACTCTTTTCGTAATATATATTTAATTCTTCTTAATGGCGGAAAAATACTAGCGGGCTTCCTTAGGGAATTTAAAACCCTTTCAAGTAAACATTCTGATTTACGGAGAAGGAAAGATCAAAGTAAATAAACAAGAATCCCCTTTGGATTTAAAACAAAAGTTAACAAGAATAATTTTATCAGTCAAAAGCTTCATTTGTTTACTGATTTCAAAATAACAAAAGCCAATTAAAGGTTACAATAAACAAGAAATCTCGAACCAACACCGTTAACTGTGGTCAATTATTTTCGGACCTCGTTAACTTCAAAATTAATTATTTAGATGCTACGAAGTAAAATCAAAACAAATGGTCTCCGGATCAGTTGATTGTACATTTTAGCTAAGGTTGGAGAAATGATTAAAATAACAGAACTTACCCAAAACAGATTCATTTTCAAGAAGTGTTCTGTTTAGTTCAGACATCTCCGTAGCATCCTTCGTCAAGGACGGTTGAACTTCGTATTTTCTGGGTGGTTTAGTTACCGGGTTTACTTCTATTTTCAATGTCTTTTCAGCCTCAGAAGTTACGGATCCATCTATAAGCGCTTCTCCATTAGAAGATCGCGTATCATTCTTAATCAGTCTTTTAATTTCAGTGTTTTGGGTTGTAAAATAACAAATCACTAGTGCAGCTCCAAAAATAATTACTATTGCAGTTAAACAACCAACTAAAATAGCAAAAGAATCAGCATCCATACCGGCTATAGTACCAGTCGAGTATTTTGAAAGAACTAAAGTTAAAATCTTCTCATCTCTACCACCAGGATTTTCGGCAATGCAAGTGTAATTCCCTCTATCGCTGTAACGTGCATAAACAATAGTTAAATTCACCCATCGTATTAGATCCATTGTATTTTCAGAGACAGTGTGCCTAACCTCTCCAAACGCTCTCATTTCAATATTTTTCCCATTGAAACGCCAAGCCACTTCAGGTGGCGGGTTCCCTACTACTTTACAAGTTAGAGTCACGTTTTCGTCGTAACTTTTGACCGTCGAGTCCGGCAATGGCTCGAGTATCGTAGGCCGGCACGCAAAGTTAGATGAATCTAATTCGTTCCAAAGTTTGCCTTCGACAGACGCCGGTTCAGTGCAAGCTGTCGGTGCGGTGTACAGGTTATGAGTGATAACCCAATCTCGGAACGTTTGGAGGTTGCAGTCGCATCTCCAAGGATTATTATGCAGATCTAATCCGGACAGATTCTTTAGACCAATCAAAGTCTCTGATTTCATATGACTTAAATTATTCCCATCGAATCTTAATATTTTCAGCTGTGGCAAATTGACAAACACTTTTGTTCCAATACGATGGATTCTGTTATTACTTGCCTCGACTTTCTGTAAGAACTTCAAGTTGCGGAACAGGCCGTCCTCTAACTTATCGATGAAGTTATTATTTAAGTTTATTAATCTTAGTTTCTCTGTGCCTTTGAATGTGTCCGGATGGAGCGTTCTGATTTTGTTCTTCGATAAATCGAGCTCGATCATGATTGCTAGTGTTATGAATGCAGTTTTATGAACAACTTCAATATTGCACTCTTTGAGGAAAAGTTTCTTAAGATTACTGAGGCCAACTTTTTTGAACGCTTCCTGATGTAGCTGTTGTAAATTATTATTCGATAGATCAAGTATTTGTATATCGTTGCTCAAGTTAGCTGGCACTATTCTGAGACTAGAGTTGGAGCAAATGGCAGCTTTGTTGCCAGACTGCCATCGACAGTCACAAGGCCTCTGGCATTCTGTTGTAAAGTCTGCCACAGTACCGGAGAACAAAACAAGTGGTATGCACACGATTCTCATCCATGTCGTCCAATGTTTAGGGGCCATTTTGCTTTAGGGCTAGTCATTTCCTCGTGTCGGCGCATTCCTGGGGTTTGTCCGTCAGTCGACGCATTGGTGTTCTGAAACAATAGAGAGAATTGTAAAAGCAAATTATTGGTATGCTTATTGCTGTGGAATAAATATTATCTACGTACAATTTAAAATTTTAAATCCATGGTTGTCTCAAGAACGTCCTTACAGATATCGCATGAAGTATATGTTTTTGTTACGTGATTAATTATTTATTTTACTTGTATAAAGCCGCAAATTGTTTGTGATAAAATACTTGAAAGAAACTTAGAAGGTTAAGCGACCGTAGCATAATAAGCTAAGTGTGCATTGCGTGGTAATTAAAATGGCACGCTAAGTTGATGAAAAATGTATTTTATAAGGACGGGAGAACATTACTGGTTCGGGTAGTTAGGGCTAATAGTTTCAAAATAAAGATAATCCATCCATCGTATGGACATTTCTCTTTGGTTGTATTAATCTTCCGACCCATGGGATTATGAGAGTAAAGTGGTCGTAAATACTTATCCACTGTAATAATTATCTACAGATAATCTGAATCTGAAAAGATGAGCTGCTGTTGCCAAATCTGTCATAGGATAAGAATTATAATACTAAACGCAAGTTACATCGAGATATCTGGATCCCGATACGACCATGTATGCCAGCGCCAAATGATAGGATAGATAAGACTGAAACTTCCTGTCATCAACTGCACGAGGGACAAAATACGTCGCTACGAAATGTAGAAATATTATAAGCTAGTGATACCGCATTTAGCCTGATAATGAGTGGTGATGAAGAGTTTAAGGTAAATTTCTCTCGACTTTAACAACACGAATGGGCTAGCATAACGACTCCCTATAAAGCACTGTCAATCTTATTCACTGCAGAAAGACTTAAAGGTGGTATTTTTTTTTCATTTATTTATCGTTTGAAGAATACATATTATATGCTGTTTTAATATAGCATTAATAATCACGGAGGTGTTATACAGAGTTACTACTTACTTACTTACTTACTTGTTACTTGGCTTATGTCTTATGTTAATAATACCTCTCAGTTGGCATAGTAAACTTCTTTAGGCACATGTCTTACTTTATTTGTTTATTTTTAACGTGCCATATTTGATGTCCTAAAGTGTAACATCACTCTTTGTTTTTGTCTTTCAACCTAATGGAAGTCTAACTCATCAAATAGCTGTATTAGTCTTCTTGAATTTATCTTTTAGGGATCTGTAGAAAATCCTGTTGAATAACGATTATTCCGAAGATTTAAACTCATTCGCTTATATGTAGTACTGTTACTATTTATATTAATTATTGGTCAAACAACACCGACAATTGCCAGATATTCATAACTAATGAACTTTTTTAAAATAATTTATTAACTTACGGTCGCACTCACAGACATCAATTAACTTTAAATTGCAATTAAGTAATTTTTTGTAATCTATTTATTTCGAGTCTCCGAGTCTCTTATAATTATCTTTTAGTATTAATTACGAGATTATTGATATATCTACTCATTTTCCGCGTATTAAGTATTATTCGGCTTCTAAAGTCGAAATAATCCATTTACAAAAGATGACTTAATCACAATTAACTATAATTGACTTTTCTAGGTGTGGCAGTTACATACAATAGCATTAAATGAAAGAAGAAATATAGGAAAGAGTAGTACAAAGGCACAACTTATTTCCAAAATTACATCGCAGGCCTGCTGGAAGCAGCAGGCCTGCGTGTGGAAAGTTAGAAGAAAGAGATGGGTACGTCCCATCTATAAGAAATATATGTCTATAAGAAATATAAAAATCAAACAAAATAATTAAAGTCAATACATGATTTTTTTTTTCATACGTTAGATAAGCCTAACCATGGCACACCTATAAATACACACAAGCAAGTATCATCATCATCAATATAGCAGATAGACGTCCACTGCTGAACAAAGGCCTCCCCTTTAGAAGGGAGGGATTGCCATAATCGCCACGGTTGGCAGGCGGCTTGGGGATCGCAGTATAGGTGGAAGATAAATCCAAAAGAAAGACGCTGCTGCCCGTCTTCCTGTTCTCGTTTAGTCGCCTCTTACGACACCCAACGAGAGGAGATGGGGGGAAGCAATAAGCTAAGCCGGCACCCCACAGATAAGTAGGTACAAGTAAGTATACTTCTTACCAAAAAATTACTTCTTACATATATCGATCGAAGTTGCATTACACACTTTGCTGGTAAAAATAGTAAACTTCCATCTCCTCCCGGTGTCCGTAAGAAGCAACTAAGGGAAAACAAGAAGACGGGCATCAGCGTCTTTCTATTGGATTACATACCACCTATACTGCGATCCCCAAGACGCCTGCCAAGCGTGAGGATTATGGCAACCCTTTCTAAGGGTGAGGCTTTTGTTCACGTTTCACGTTGGACGTTTTTCGGCTGCTGATGATGATGATGACATATTTTCTAGAGGTTATGTGCCTATTTTAACAATCTACTTTTTTTTACTAGGTAAAATAAAGAGAAACCAAATATACAAACAACTTTTTTTTGGGAATGATAGACGCTGTTGGCCGCAGATGGCCATTACAGCTTCACCGGACAATAGGAGGCGAGCGCTTGAAGCGCTCTAGCCTTTACGGCAGAAGTAGCGACGAGCTCAAGGGCACCTCAGGGAGACACGGCCTCGGCTTGGGCTGTCGCTTAAGAGAGGGCTGAGTTTACCACCGGTTCACAACACGCCCCCACTGAGAAGAACCGGTAAGAAACTCAGTGGGGTGATGCACGTCGTTGAGGTCGCATGCGTACGACCCTTCGGCCTCGCCGGCGAGACCGGTGTCTGATAGCTGACAGCATTATTTATTCTTTGACTCAAGTTTGCTGATTTTTTATCTAATACTAGCTTTTGTAATGTGTACTATATTTAACTTAATATTTCAATAGCATTACAGGTATTTAAATATTTAGTTTCTTAAAGTATAACTTACTAGTTGGCTAACCCATGCAGAGCGCGCGCTTTTTCCGATACTTTCAACAATTATTGTTATATTTCAACCAATTGACACAAAACCTTGACAAATAATATATCTAAACCTTCTTATTGAATCACTCTAGCTATTGATGAAACTCGCATAAAAATCTTTTAAGAATTTTTTGAGTTTATCGCGAAATACGTAGACAGACAGACACAGCGGAGGACCTCGTTTAATAATATGTAGGTAGTGATACCTACCTACTCTCTCCAAAGATACAGTCCAATTTAACATGAAATGCACAAAAAACATCAATATTATTATATATTTCAAGAACTCAGCTCTACGGAGAAAGACTCTACGGAACCACGCTATGTTGGATAACTAGATAGAGTTCGTAAGTAGGCAGGTTTTTATCTGTCTGAGCAGCGAAATAAATTTGAGAGTGTCTTTTTTATTTCCCACTTAGACATAACAGCTTTGTTTTGTTAAGTAATAAAAATATTAAGTTCAGTTATGTGTCAGATGCCTTGCTACTTTTGGTTGTGTAGAAAAAAACGGGTATTATACATCTATTATACATCTAAACGTTATGTTCCGTTCTGAAGGCCTTAATATACTTAATAACTAATATCTCTAGCTCAATCCCTATTACATCCAATTTTTGATTATGCTGGCATCTGCTATTTAGATCTTACAGAGGACCAGCTTAATAAACTTGAGCGTCTTCAAAATTTTTGTATACGATTTATATTTGGTTTGCGCAAATATGATCATGTTTCTCAATTTCGTTCTAAGCTCAAGTGGCTTCCTATTCGTCTTCGTCGGAATACGCACATCCTGTCTCTTCTTTATAATATACTATTTAATTCTTTTTCTCCGCGTTACCTAAAGGAACGTTTTGTTTTTCTCGGCAATGATTCCCACTGTTTGAGGTCATCAGAAAATCTCACTCTTATGTTCCCTTCTCATAATAGTTCGTTTTACGATAAGTCATTCACAGTAGAAGCTGTTCGTCTGTGGAATGCCTTACCGGTCACTGTTAGACATGCACCATCTCTGCCTATCTTTAAAGATCGTTTGAAAGCATTTTATTTGTCCGTATGAATTTTATATTGATATTAGCCGGCTGCATTTATTTATTTATTATTGTTGGTTATTTATATTTGATTCTATCATACTAATATTTACATATATAAATATTATTTTACATATATAAATATTAGTATGTATTATACTAATATTTATATATGTATATATTATTTTGCTGTTACGTATTTTTATGTTTATAGTTATGTATTTTTTTTTCTCTTATTTGGTTTGTATAAACAACCCCGCCTTGCAGTTCATAGTTCCTCTCCATCCAAAGGTTGCCTGGTAGAGATCACTTTTAGTGATAAGGCCGCCCATTGTTTCATTATATTTTACTGTTTTTTTTTTCTTGTATTTTTGTGTTTTTTAATAATGGTGGAACAATAAAGTATTATCTATCTATCTATCTATCTCTGTAGGCAGGCGTATCGCTTACCATCAGGCGCGCGACTTTATTTTCTCATCTCAGCCTAAAGACGTACACTGATGAACAAAGACCCCACGCTTGGCAGGCGTCTTGGGGATCGTATAGTTGGTTGGTAAGACGTTACCTACTACCCGTCTTCTTGTTTCCCTTTAGTCACCTCTTACGACACCTAGAGGGAGGAGTTGGGTGGGTTGCTATTCTAACCTACACCCTACGGAGAAAAGAACAATCCCCGATAAAATTAGAAAAAAACAATTTGACTTATAATTTTTCGTCGGGTGTTCAAAAATATTCCTCCACACCCTTCGCGTTACACTCACAATGCTTAAACAGAAAAGTGCTCACCTCCAAAATGAGAACATTGGTAGAACGACGTAAACATCCTTAACACAGCCTCCTTACATAAGCCCTCTTAAGTTTTTCGCAAAAAAATGTCTGGCAACTGAAAACTTGTAAAACATTCTGGCAACATTTCTTGGCAGTTCCGCTGAATTTCTATGTGAATAATTTATTAAATGTATTAAAGAAATAGGTTCTATGTAGTCTCTGAGATAAATAGAATCGCACTTTATTATTCCGTGTTGGGCTTAAAATGGTTAATAACATATTAGCGATGTTAGTTTGAAATTTGAAAGGAATAATAAATGTTACACCATATTCAGAATTTTCTATAAATTCTACGCATTTCCAATTAGGGACGATGATGTGCAATATTATGTATACTAATCCTACCACTCATTCCCACCACTGTGACTCCTGTCAGACAGGATCTATACTATCTATAATATTATGTACACTAATAACATAATAAATATTGTAAGACTGTGAATACGGCACTATTGATTTAAAAAATAAATAGCTGCTTATAAATTCGTTTGCACGGAGCAAATATAATCCTTGGCTAGGTACTACAGAGTTTTTTAGTATTAGAAGTTATACTAAGATTAAGTACATTGGTCTTTAGTTCAATCACAGTGTTATTTGGGAAACGTTTATCTTTATAACGAGCTTTTTCAATGACATGTAATATTATGAATTCTAAAAATTGAATTTTGGATAATAATATGCTGCTGGAAGTACTGTGTGATTCACATTTTGTATTAAGACGTGTCAATAACACAATTTGAGAATCAAACTCGACATAAAGTTTGCGGTACGATACGTCGAGCAAAACATAAAGTAAGTTTTTGGTGCGATTGCTTCCTCCATTTTGGAAGTTTAAATAACATCATTAACATTGGATGAGCAGAGATGAAATACAGTATTATTGAAATCAAAGCTACAGTCGAAGCAAATTCATCTCACGTTAGAATTATCACTTATCAACAGCTTTCTTCAGAAGTGAAAAAAAACATACCAATTTACGTTTCATCAACCACTCATTTTTACATTTGTTAAGATAAAGCAGCTTGAAACTTTCCAAGTTACTGCGATATCAGACAGACTTACTTTCAAACAACCAAAACTTGCTGAAAAACAACCACATATCCGCTTCGATATTTGCGTTATTTTTGTCGAATCGGTATACAAATGAGAGAAGGGGATTCTGAATCAGACTGGCACTAATAATGAAAAGTGAATTCTGTATGATACATAATAAGTTAGATCCAAGGGAGACAGCCAGAGTTAAAACAATCTGTTAGCAGTTGAAGTATATTGTTGTAGTTGGAGTTTCTTGATTTCACCACAGGACTTCTTTCACTTGAACTCTTTGACAAAAGAACATATTGAAATTAAACCTTATCGCCCTAAATCATTTGAAGGTAGAACCTTAAATCATTGTAAGACAAACGTTTCAGTGATCGGACATAGATAAATGGTATAAAAATACTGAAAAATATTATCTGTCGAGTGCGTCTGGCGTGACAAATATGCGAGGGTGTCGCGATAAAAATGACGTAACTGGGGTTGTGTCGGTCGGTCATATCTTACGTGGACTTTTATGTCACTGGCTTTTTTACGAACCTACGACGTCTGTGATTTAGTTAACATATTTCGGGACATCTTACCGTGAACAAGTAGGATTGTTCTCTGTAACATCCCGATCTCAATTTCGCCAAGGTATTGGTCAAATTGGATTGGATTTATTATTGATTTCCAGAGTAACCGTACAGATATCTTACCTGGCAAGCCATTTGTATGGTTTTGGATTGGGTGAACGGCCGGTTTGAAAAAGTTAAAAGTGCCAATGTCATTTTCACTGTGAGTAAATAGAGTTACTAGTTATAGTTAAAGAAAGTTTTAATAACTTTTTTTCTTTAATTAAAACAAACTTGTCTAAAAAAGCCCAGGCATGCCCGAGAACTAATTCAAAAAGCGTGGATTAATAAATTACTAGTGAGAAGAGCAAAATATTCGTCGAAGTTACGTAAACGAAGTTTGACTATGGTCACTGTTGTATTGCATTTCTGGTTGACACTTGAGACATAAGTTATTGTCTCATGAGCCGAATAATTTCCCCAGTTACGATATCCTCATCAGAACACACAAATTTTACAAACCGTCATTGGAATGTAATGGAACTGTGATCCGCGATTATTTAGTGTAATAAGATATGACCTAAATTGAAGTTATTTACCTTTTATAACCTCTATAAGTAACGCTGAAGGATTTTTTATGTATCTTATGTTATTAAAGAACTAAAATTATTATAGCTATTACAAACCGTGATTAAATTATTTAACAGAAAAAAAAAAACAAATTACCATTTCATAGAGTAATACTTAAATTCAAAAGTCAAGCAAGTTAGATTATCAGTTTTAAAAATATGTCTCAATATTTATAAAATTCATGGTCAGTACATACATCGAAGCGTTACGAATGTGCGTGCCTTCTGAAAAACCATTTCCTTACTCAGGGGCTGTATCGCGCCCCATAATGTCTTCTTCGCATTGTGTGGTAGTTATTGGTTGTAAAGGGTTGTAAGTAAAAATTGTATATGGTTGATATTGCAAGTAGGTACGTAGTTCTACGTTTTTTGTTAGCGAGTACGGAGTTTTAAGTTATTATTTACCCAACAACCTTATGACGAGAAATACGTTTTTCGCGTGATTTTTTGTATACGTACCCAATTGTTAGTTAGCGTCTCCAACGTCTTGTTGGATTTTGATATAGGATATGTAATTAGATTGTTTTTAGCTATGTCGGTCACCCATGATAGGTAAAGCAGTTCTTATAGAGCTTTATTTTAGGATCTTCTAAATGTACAACTAAGTCCACATAATAATTAGGTGTAGATAAGTAGGTATAGGTCTACAACTAATCATTCATCTTTAAGCGGGAATGGGAATATGAGTGACGTTCATTAACGATGTGTAGGGACTCTGGGCACTGCGTTCGGGCCTGATCAGAGACCTTCAGCGTTGGACCTTCGATAAAGCACATCCAGGGGAAAGGTGTAAGCGGAAATGTGCACGCCAATCTCCTCCTCCATCCTCGAGGTGCTCGCGACGAAGCACGATATGCACGCACATATACGATAATGATGCCCACCTTGGGGTTGCATGATCATCATCATCACACAACATATTATAAAACAAAGTCTTCCGCCGCGTCTGTCTGTCCCTATGTATGCTTAGATCTTTGAAACTACGCAACGGATTTTAATGCGGTTTTTCTTAATAGATAGTGTGTTTCAAGAGGAAGGTTTATAGGTAGGTATTGTATATACATAATATTATAGTCATACACTGATCACTGATCATTTTAGAGGATTCTAATATGATGTTGTAAATAATCACATTTTTTTTCTGCGCTTACACTGCAAATAACCCTACGAGATAGATCAAAATAATGTATTACCTACAATATTGTACAACTTAATAAGGTCTACAAAAAAGTCCTAAATGGTATAAGTTTATCTCTTAAAGATAATCCACAATAAACATTTTTTATCATTTAGTTTTTATGAGAAATAATGGCTTATTTACGAAGCGATTTTAAGCAATACAGCATTTATGGGTTGCCTGGAAGAAATCGCTTATTAGCGATAAGGCCGCCTATATGTACAATGTTTCTGTTTCCTTTTTATGTGTTCTGTATTTTGTGTATGTACTTAAGTGTAAATAAATAAATAAATAAATAATCCTTATCCAATTAAGTATAAATACATTTTTTACCACCCGTACGAAGCCGGGGAGGGCCGCTAGTTTTATAAAAAGCCCTTTTTTATTCTTTTTCGCGGGGAAAACCTTCAAAAGGTCCCCGGGAGCTGTGGGGCTCAACCGGGGTATGCAGGATCCTTAACCACTAAAACCACCACCGCTGTCGCATCGGCACTTGAGAGGGGCCTCCGGGCTCCCCGGTGGGATCTGCACCAGGAGTCCCTCAGTGCCTTGCCTTTGAGGCTTCTGTCGCGGTCACATTATAGCCCGGAAACCATTCACGGTGCTGACGGGGACGGGGTCGCAACCCCGCCGCCGACCTCATCGGGGTCGCTGCCGTACTCAATGGAAATCCTAGAGCCCGCACCCCGAACTTCCAGCGACTCCGAAGTTATTTAAAGCCCTGTACCCTTCTGGGGGAAAGTCATCACGTTTTGTCACATGAAGTCTAATTACTTAAGAATATTTCTGGTATTAAAAATACTTCCCCTGACGTGTTTCACGTAAAACAAGAAAAAAAAAATCATTTAATTAATGGACTCGATAAATTCTTCTAAATTAAGTTTTATTAATACCTACCTACCTATGTAGGTACCAATTTAGTTTGGCCGTAATTACAGTCCACGTAACATTAATTACGATTCTAATTAGTTTAGTAGTTTTAATAATAAAGGAATTATTATTTAGGTATTTGAAACAAAACATTTTTTTTATATTATTAAAACATTATTATTAATAATATTGATATTAAAGCAAAAAAGTTAAAAAAAACTTTTTTCAATTAATTATAAACAATTATAATTTATATAAAAATCACGTGACTTTAAACGCACCAAGATTGGTCACCTTATAGGTGTGACGTCATAATGTTAAAGCGATTTAATAACAGTACAGCGTTAACGGCTATTACAGGTGACTAGACAATAATATTATTGAAAATTTATTGCTAAAAAACGACTCTGAACAACGCTGAACGACATTGAACGATACTGAACGACGACACTGAACGTTACTGGACGTCACTGACGTGACACTGAACGTCAGTGACGTTCAGTGTCACGTCAGTGACGTTCAGTGACGTTCAGTGACGTTCAGTGTCGTTCAGTGTCACTCAGTGTCATTCAGTGTCGTTCAGTGACGTTCAGTGTCGTCGTTCAGTATCGTTCAGTGTCATTCAGTGTCGTTCAGTGTCGTTCAGTGACGTTGAGTGTCGTTCAGTGACGTTCAGTGTCGTCGTTCAGTGTCGTTCAGTGTCATCCAGTGTCATTCAGTGTCGTTCAGTGTCTTTCAGTGTCGTTCAGTGACGTTCAGTGTCGTCATTCAGTGGCGTTCAGTGTCGTTCAGTGTCGTTCAGTGACGTTCAGTGACGTTCAGTGACGTTCAGTGACGTTCAGTGACGTTCAGTGACGTTCAGTGACGTTCAGTGTCGTCGTTCAGTGTCATTCAGTGTCGTTCAGCGTTGTTCAGAGTCGTTTTATAGCAATAAATTTTCAATATTATTGTCTTGTCAAGTGTAATAGCCGTTGACGCTGTACTGTTATCAAATAGCTTTAACATTATGACGTCACACCCGCTCGGGTTTGTTCAGGAGCTGTCGGCGTGTTTCCGGTACTGGATTCAAAATAATATTTTTTATTTTGAAATAACTTTTGAATTATTGCGAAAAAAAAAACAAAAAATAGTTTTACTATAAAAATTATATAAGATCTTTCCATTTACCACAAAAAAAAAATCAAATACCCAATTCTTTAATTGTAGATACAAGAAACTAGCTGGCCTACGCAGTTCTGCCCGCGTTACTTTAACTGCTTTCATAGATTTTCCCTTTTTTTAATATTATTTTATATTCTGCTTTTTCTTTTATATATTTTTCTTTTATATTCATTTTTTCAATACCGAAATGGGGCATCGAACAAAAAAGCAATACATATAATAATATAATAATAATAAAAACTGTATATGACCTGAAATTGACCCCCAAGCCCATATAACTACGTATTATAATCTTGTGAGAAAGAAATTAACAATTATTTTCAGCAGCTACTAGGTGGTGGGTGTAAGGACCCCCTTTGCAAAGGAATCGTGCAGGTAGATACCACCGCAGTGTCAGATATTCTGCCGCCAAGCAGCAGTGTGTAAACATTACTGCGTTCCGGTGTGCAGCACTGTAGCTGTTGCAATTACCAGACACAAATGTCATAAGGGTTGGCAACGCGCTAGTCATTCTTCTGGTGTTGCTAGCGTCTATAAGCTGCGGTGACTGCTTACTATCAGGCAGGCTACACGCTTGCTTTGTACAAAAAATATACCTTTTCGGTATGGAACCCTAAAAAGAAGCAAATTAAAACCATTGTCTTATAAAATATTTTATACTTAGACTAAAACAAGCGCGCGCCAACGAAAATCTCGTAAGTAAATATGCATGACCTAAAATTATAAGCCTGCTAACCCAGGACACTAAATATCTAATTAGGCTCCGAGACCTAAGCCCAAAATTTATTTTTGAAATGGTGGGCTTGTTACATTAAAATCTTTTTATTCGAACAAAAATATCATAAGTGTATGCGTAGGTTTGCGTTTTTAAGGTTACAAAGCCTGCTTTGCTTATTTTATGTCTAAGTATATAATATTTAATATTACAAAGCATTTCTAAAGTACCAATAAAGGCCGGCCGCGCACAATCTGGGAGCCTACTATCTCCTCGAGCTACTGTCGTCGGGTTGGAATTGCATCCCCCATCTCCTCCTCCAAATTTCAGCTTTCTAGATCCAGCAGTTTGGCCTGTGCGTTTATGAATCAGTCAGTCAGTCAGGACGAGTAATTTTATATGTATAGATAGATAGAAGAAGAAGATAGATAACATTCTTAACATGTTGTTGCAAAATGTTGCACACTGTTATAACATGTTATCGTGCTCCAAAATGTTGTATTTTTTTTTAATCCAATATAAGCACTGGCTTATATTGGATTAAAAAAAGAGGTGGTGGCTTCTGTGGTCAAGCACTGGCTTGACCACAGTCCCACCTGATGGAAAGCGGTGACGCAGTCGAGGATGGTAAAGCACACTAGCTTATTAATAGCCTATTCACTCTATTCTTGAAGACATCTATATTATAACCGTGCGGGAAAACCGACGCAGGCAAACTATTCCAGTCCTTAGCTGTCCTTATTATAAACGAAGAAGCAAATCGCTTAGTCCGGACTGAAGGCACGTTTACTATATATGGGTGCGTATGCACTGTGCGTCTCGTCGTCCGATGATAGAAGGGTGATGGTGGGATCAATTCATGTAATTCCTGCGCACACTCTCCAAAATGCAGCCTGTAGAATACCGAGAGGCTGGCTACTCTGCGCCTGTGCTCTAGGCTTTGTAGACGTTATATAACTGATGCATGGCAGCTCCTTAAAAGTAAAGACTAAGGAGCATCTTTATCCCCGACCAATAAATTAATGTGCTCTATCTAAGGTCAGTTTGCCCTCGGAATCTGACTGACTGCGAACGGTATCCGATAATATATTGCCCAAATTCCCTCTCGTAATAATATTATGGCGGAGTATTTCTTGTCTACTAATTTTATGGGAGCTTACTCATTGAATTGGTTCTTCTTTATTCTTAGTTCTTAGCATGCTGGTTAGGTATTTTTTTTTAATTTTCCTAAATGGCGGACATTTTTCTCCGTACTCTGAAACTAGATGATCATCTAGCGAAGAGATAAATTTACCATACATTTATTTTCTATTTTTTTAGCATTCAATATTCAAGAAAACCAACTTGGCTGATGCTTCAGAGCTACGTAAACATACCCGTACTGTGTCTTTTTTATTTCTATATACCCAGTGTGGTACGAAGGCGGTAGGTACCAACCATAGTGTAAGAAATTCTGCCGCCAAGCACCAGTGTGCGAACATTGCTGAGTTCTGGTGTGAAGGGCACTGCGGCTGGTGAAATTACCGGACACAAGAGACTTAGCAACTGATGTCTCGAGTGACGAGCGGCAGTGTAATGCAGCTGTCTATAGGCCGGCGTGTCACTTACCATCAGGCGTATAAAAAATTGCAATTAATTTTGCTAAGAAACTGGCGAAGCCACAGACTTATATTAGTTTTAATCAAAAGCACGTTAAAAATTCACTTACTCTCCCCTTCAGGCACAGCTTTTAAAGATACAGGGGCATTACCATGAACTCTCTGGGTTTGCTGGAAGAGAACTCACGTTTTTGAGTTAAGCTAGCCCTTTGCGATACCTTTGTCTTTTGTTAAGTGTTTTGTACTGTTTTCTACTTTTAAGTGTACCTACCCAATAAAGTATAATAATTTTTTTTGCAAACTGAACGGAAGATTCCTAACCCAATTCCTCAACCAACTACACACGTCCCACCCCCTGATGAACACTTGGCTTAGGCCCGTGCCATCAGGTATACTCTTATAGCAAACACGAAACCCATCGATATAATATATTAACTAGATTTGGTGTCACGGTTCAAATAGTGGTAGCGAGAAATAGCGTCCTTGTGTCGCTATTTCTTTACAAGCCACATCCTAACAAATTTATTTTTTCCGATAGGAGTGTCGCTACTGTCTATATGAAACTGTCAAACTACAAGTCATTATCATTATAAAATCGTTAGTTCACGTTTCCGCCACCAGCACAGATAAGTTTGCAACCTCCGCGACCACATTTTAGATGTCATTTTTAACCGGCTTCAAAAAGAAGGTTCTTTATTAACCGGCTTCAAAAAGAAGGTTCTTTATTTTTCAAATTAAAATGGATATCTTGGCCGCACAGCATTCAAAAAAAGATTTTCGTGGGTTTTGGAAGAATACAAATAAATTACAAAGCAAGCCGGGGATCCCTGTGAGTGTTAGCGGAATCAGCGACCCTTTAATGATTGCTAATACATTTAGGGAACATTTCACTGTAAAATCTCCGTTAGGACCCTCTCGGTCGGTACCTTCTGTTGAACCTGGGGTGCAACTTGGGGTAAAGTTTAAGTCAAAGGAGATATCAGTAGCCATCAAGTCAATTTCAAAAGGTAAATCGCCAGGACACGACGGGCTCAGCATAGAGCATCTCCAATATGCTGGACCTCATTTACCTAGAGTACTGACTATGCTGTATAGTTTCTGCTTGTCACATTGTTATTTACCGAATGAGATGACGCGGACAGTGGTTGTGCCAGTGGTTAAAAATAAAACCGGTGACTTGGCTGATAAAAACAACTATAGACCGATTTCACTGGCCACGATCATCTCCAAGGTATTTGATAGTATGCTTAATACACAACTAAACAAATACATAGTACCACATGACAATCAGTTCGGGTTTCGTCCTGGACTGTCAACAGAAAACGCTGTATTGTGTGTCAAGCATACGGTCTCTTACTACGTTGAACGTGAAACTCCTGTCTATGCCTGCTTTCTCGACCTATCGAAGGCGTTTGACCTGGTTTCTTATGACATTCTATGGAACAAGTTAAAGGATGTTTGCTTGCCTCAAGAACTAATAAATATACTTAAATTCTGGTATAGGAACCAGGTCAACAATGTACGATGGGCTGGTGCGTGGTCTTGTCCGTACAACTTAGAGTGTGGAGTTAGACAAGGTGGTTTGAGCTCGCTTACGTTGTTCAACCTCTACATAAATGAGCTTATCCATGAGCTCAGCAGCACCAGGGTTGGTTGCCACATTGATGGAGTCTGTGTAAATAATATCAGTTATGCAGATGACATGGTGCTGCTGAGTGCATCAGTCTGTGGTTTGAGGAAACTAATGGTGCAGTGTGAGGAGTACGTTAAAAAACACGGACTCCAATATAACTGCACCAAAAGTGAAGTCATGGTCTTTGAGACTGGGGGGAAATGTACTGAAGCTACACCTTCTGTTTTAATCGGTGGGACGCCCTTACAGAGGGTATACAAAGTGAAATATCTGGGTCATATATTAAACCCCAACCTCAAGGATGATGATGACATCGAAAGGGAGCGGAGGGCAATGTGCATAAGAGTGAACATGCTGGCTCGCAGGTTTGCACGTTGCTCACATAACGTTAAAATTACCCTGTTCAGGGCATACTGCACTTCTTTCTACACGTGTAGCCTGTGGGCCAGATTCACTCAAAGAGCTTACAATGCCCTCCGCATACAATACAATAACGCGTTTAGGATACTGTTGCGGCTGCCTCGATTCTGTAGCGCATCAGGGATGTTCGCAGAAGCAGTAGTAGATTGTTTTTATACCACAATGCGAAAAAGATGTGCGTCCCTGGTGCGCAGAGTGTGGGCCAGCCCCAACAGTATCCTATCGCTAATTGCAAGCAGACTAGACTGTTCTTATGTGAATCACTGCTGCAAAATTTCTCATGGAATATTGCAGCGGTGATTCACGTATGCAAATATGTGTGTATATTATTGTTAATATTAGTCATAATCTTAGTTTATATATTTTTTTTATTTACCTACCTATTTATAATGAGTCTCTGATACTTGAGTAAATAAATATTCTATTCTAAATAAATATTCTATTCTTTATTCGACGCGTATGTATGTAATATTAATAAAAATGCGTAATATTAATATATGTTAGTCTATGTGGGCTTCTAAACAAATTTACCAAATTTTACGAGTGTATGTATGTATGTATGTATGTATGTATGTATGTATGTATATATGTATGTATGTAGGTTTGTCCGCGGATTTCTCAGAAAGTACAAGTCCGATTTCAAAAATTCTTTTTGCAATAGTTAGAGTATTTTTCAACTTAGGGTAGAGTACAAGTTTCATCAAAATCGGTCCAGTAGTTTATGAGATATAAACTTTTATGTGTTCAGTAAGTTACTGTAACGTAGAAGTTCGAGTTGCGTGATAGTGCTGATACCTATTTTGCTAAAATAAAAGTCACTAAAAAGTGTTAAATAAACTATTTAAAAAAAATTAAAACCGACTTCAAAGTAAATTATCTAAAAAGCATAAAATAACGAAAATATATTGAAGTCGGTGTCAGCTCGTGCTAGTCTTAATTAACATGATGTGCTAGCACCGACTTCAATATATCTTCGTTATGTTATGCTTTTTACATAATTTACTTTGAAGTCAGTTTTTATTTTTTTTAAATAGTTTATTTAACACTTTTTAGTGACTTTTATTTTAGCAAAATAGGTATCAGCACTATCACGCAACTCGAACTTCTACGTTACAGTAACTTACTGAACACATAAAAGTTTATATCTCATAAACTACTGGACCGATTTTGATAATAAAAAAATATTGCTTACGAATAAGTAGTTCCTGAAAAAACAAGAATGGTGACTGCGCAGGAGAACTGCAGGAAAGCCTATATAGATGACTTTATGTCGCTTTTTACGGACAAAAATGGTCATAACTCTGGCAAATATTTACCAATTTCAATGATTCTTTGAAGTTGGTGCCAATTATACACAGCAGGTACGCTAAAACCAACTTCTATAATATTTAAATTACAATTTAAAAAAGAAAAGATTTTATTATCTATATGTTTACTACACTCACACTTTGAGTTAAAATTAATTACATACGTACAAGTATTTACACGCTTCCATAAAGGCACTGTGACGCGGGTAATGACAAACAAACCAACGTGTTTAATGAAGTCCTTAAGTGTTAAAATACATAGAAAACGGCGCGGGATCCAATAATACGAACGACTATGATATTTTGTTAAATAAGTATAATGAACGCAGTTCGTATTAGATAATGTATCAAGACCCCGTGGGACACACACGTTTGTTCCCAGTCTGCAAATAGGTAACCCAATAGAAATACACTACTGTCCGTCTTCTTGTATTCACTTACTGCCGGACCCAATATTCTATCGATCCCTAACTATAACTTAAAGTCATGTATCTAGGCATCGATATCCCGCGATAAACCTCCGAAATGGAACGTTAACTAAAACTCTGACAGACTGTCATTTCTAGGAACGGCTCCCATTCATTTGTTTCACTCTGCATCGCATCGCATCGCAGTTATGTGTGGGAGCCCTACAGGTAGATTTCTTATCCTGCTTTGTTTATTGAACGAAAATAATTATGTCATTAAAGCTATCGATGGTAACTATTTTAACTTATTGTAAGGGATCGATAGGATATTGGGACAGGCAGTTAGTCGCCTCTTACGACACCCAACATGATGATATGGATGGTTTCTATTCTTACCCGGGCACCCCACGGGTATAGTTTCTATCACTGGGTGAGGGCTCCACTGTAGGGCTCTGCGCGTCCTTACTAAATGCGACTCAAAGGCGGAAGACGACGCGATGTAGTTCTTGCGTCGTCGCGAGCACCGAGGGTGTCAAGGGGAATAATTCTCTGTAATGATAGGTCGTTGATACATTTTCCATTGACGAAACGAGACCGTTTAACGTCAACGATAAACAAGTTTATAAAACAGTTTAATGTTTAGACTTGTTTATACCGTTGGCAAAAAGTTTAGTTGTCGAAGTTTATAGACTACTTACGTATTGCATAGAATTCACCGATAAACCAGTCTAATTACTAGTTTATTGGTTGACTGTAAACTAGTTTATTCGTCGACGACAAACCGCGACAACAGTCGCCAAAAACAGCTTGTGCGTTCAACGCTTACTTACCTCTAATTCTCCGAAAAACGCGGCTCTGTTGCGATATTGCAATGCAAATCTCCTATTTTTTTATGCTATCATGGTGGCAAGCAAGCATGCGGCCCACCCAAATGTAAGCAGGAGCCGCAGCCGCGCCGCAGCCTATAGTCGCTAGTAACACCAGAAGAAAGATTAGCGGGTTGCGAACCCTTATGGCTCAATTCACACCATGATGGCATGGATGAAAAACGCGACGCCGCTCGCGGCCGCCCGCGCGCCGCCTTTTTCCTTTGGAAGCCTTTTTCAAGCGATACTGGTATTTTACGTATTGTAGATAGATTTTAAAAGTCTTTCACACTGAAAGTGCGCTGCCGGCCGCTGCCATCTTGGTGTGAATTGAGCCTTAGACATTAGATATTAAATAAATAAATAAAATAAATAAATAATTATTTATTATGAAGCAGCACGAAACAACACAACTAACAACAATGAAAGAGAAAAAAAATAGTTAAGGAACAAACATTCAAATCTCTTAACTTATCCTATACTACTGTGGTGTCTCTCAAAAGGACGCACTCAGCTTTAGTCGTGTTTAAATTTATTAAGACTTTTGTGTACAGTAATTTCACCAACTACAGTGCCCTTCACAGCGGTACACAGCAATGTTGACACACTGCTGGTTGGTGGCAGAATATCTGTGGTGGTACTTGCTGGACGGTTCATTGCACAACCCACCCAGTAAAATATTGAACCAGAATTCCCCCTGTTAATAAATTTAAAGAGCACTTAAAATTCGTGCTTTATAACTCATAATGTTCATTATTTCTCTTTAATAGCTTATCCGCTTCTGTGCTGACGACCTGAATTAGGAATGAGAAATTTTCCATTCATTAGGGGGCCTGTTTCCGGTGCCCGCGTCGCTGGTACCGTGTTTACACGCTAAGGACTTTAACAAATATTACACCCTTGTCTTTAAGGCTTTGTTAAATGTCTACTTAGTATTTAGCGGACCCTTTTACCCCTCTCTTGGCAAAATAGATTTATGAGGTTTTTTTTTTTTTTGGGAATGATAGACGCTGTTGGCCGCAGATAGCCATTGCAGCTTCACCGGACAATAGGAGGCGAGCGCTTAAAGCGCTCTAGCCTTTACGGCAGAAGTAGCGACGAGCTCAAGGGCACCTCAGGGAGGCACGGCCCCGGCTTGGGCTGTCGCTTAAGAGAGGGCTGAGTTTACCACCGGTTCACAACGCGCCCCCACTGAGAAGAACCGGCAAGAAACTCAGTGGGGTGATGCACGTCGTTGCGGTCGCATACGTACGACCCTTCGGCCTAGCCGGCGAGACCGGTGTCTGATAGCTAGTGTAGCATACGGTTGTCGGGGAGGGGTCGGCGCATCCCGGTCCAATAGGACCGTCATGGGGTCAGGAGGGTCGAGCAGTACGTGCCGTGGTCTGCGGCGCGAGTCAGAAGGACTAGGGGCGTAATCGGCGGCGGTGCGGATTAAACTGTTTGCGTGACGGGACGCGGATTCAAAGTAGCGTTTCGACGCTTCTTTGAGGAACTTACGAAGGGGATCTAATTTGAAATCGTAATGCAGATCTACGTTCCGCATGTACCACGGGGCACCGACGGCACGTCGGAGGAAACGATTCTGGATAACCTGGAGGCTATCGATATGGGTGCGGGCGGCGTGCGCGAAAACTACACTCGCGTAAGTCATGATAGGGCGAATGCAGGCTTTGTATAATGTCAACTTATTTCTAAGCGACATTTTACTCCGCTTGCAGAGAAGGGGATACAGGCGACCTAATACGAAAGCCGCTCGATTGCGGACGGACCTAATGTGCGGGCCGAAAGTCATGGCGGAGTCCAAGGTGACTCCGAGGTACTTAACCTTCCTAGTCCAGGGGATAGGGCGATTGAATAGGGATATTGGGGCTAGTCGTCTGTTGGGCCGAAGGCTCCGCGCGGAGAACATATTGGCGGGTCCCCGGGAGAAGACCACCGCGGCACTCTTCTCCGGGTTCACCTCTATGCGCCACGTACGGAACCATTGACCCAGGGCGTCGACTGCGGCTTGAAGAGCACGCGTTAAATAAGACATGTTCCTATGGGAATAATAGAGAGCGGTGTCATCCGCGTAAAGGGCGAGTTGGACTCTGCTCGAACGAGGAATGTTGTTCGTGAACAGGCTGAACAAGAGGGGAGAGAGCACGGAGCCCTGAGGGACTCCGGCTTGTATAGGATGGGGCGAAGAAAACGTACCTTCGACCCGGTATCGAAAGGTACGATTCGAGAGAAAGTCTCGTATGATGAGTACGAGCCTATCGGGGACTCCTAACTGGAAGAGCTTGTATATCAAGCCGTTGTGCCAGACCTTGTCGAAGGCCTTGGCAACATCGATGAATAGGGCGCCTGTGTAGACGGGCTTGGGCTGGTTGAGCCCGGTCAGGATGTGCTCCGTGAGGCGGTGCACCTGGTGGACGCAAGAGTGTCTGGTTCGAAAGCCAAACTGCTCGTCAATAAGGATATTATCAGAACTGACAAAGTCTTTGAGTCTCGCTAATAGCAAGCGCTCATAGAGTTTGCCGAGAGACTTGAGAAGACTGATAGGCCGGTAGCTCGCAGGGCTGCTGTGAGGCTTACCCGGCTTAGGGATACCTACTACATCCGCGTCTTTCCATTCGGCAGGAAAGACGCAGTGGGACATGGCTGCGTTGAAGATAGTCACTAAAAGACATATCAGATGGACAGGGAGAACCTTGAGAACGAGATTGGAGATGCCGTCGGAGCCCGGTGCTTTCTTCGGCTTAAGGCCTTTGATTAGGTCTTCCACCTCGGTTTGCGTGACCGGGGAGAGGGATTCGGTGGGAGGGAGTGAGGACCTGCGCTCTACTTCCCTATCCACAAGATCGAGGTGCGCCGGATCGACGGGAGCGGAGCTGGGTGTGCACTGACTCTCTAGAGAGTCAGCGAGAACCTCAGCCTTCTCGTCGTCCTCGAACGCGGGTGGGTCGCCTGAAGGGCGGATCAAGGGGGGCATGGTAGCTACGGTGTCGGTTTTGAGGGATCTCGCGAGCCGCCAGTAAGCCTGGTTTGACGGCGAGATCTCCTCTAGAAACCCTCCCCATCGAGCCTCCCTGAGTTCCGCGATGCTGCGCTTCACGTCCCTCTGCAAAGCACGCATGCGGACCCGATTGGCATCGGTGGGGTAGGAGTCGTACGCGCGAATAGCCGCGTTTTTAGCGCGGACTAATTCCTTAATGTCATCGGGCAGCTTGAAGCGCACAGCGTAAAAGTTGTCCGCTTCAACCTGCCGGGAGGACTGGCTGATGGCCGATTTGAGATGATCGGTGAAAGCGCCGATCGCTTGGTCGGTGTCCTGAGGGGACGAGATTTGCGCCGGGAAGCGGGCAAGATTCGGGGAGTCAGCATCGGCTAAATGGGTGTTTTTCTGGTGCCAGTCCAGAACGGTCCTAGTGACCGGCTGGGAAGTGGGCGGGGGACCTAGTTCCATTAGGACCGGTCGGTGGTCAGAGTCTAGCTCATGGAGAACCTCTAAGGAGCGCAACCGGAGGGTCACACCCTTCAGGAGGGCCATGTCTAAGACATCGGGGCGGTGATTGACATTATTGGGATAATGGGTCGGGCGCATAGGTGCGATGACGTCAAAGTCGAGAACGTCGACCAAGCCGTCGAGGCACCTGCCGTTGCCGGCGGTGACGTTACAATTCCACCTGACATGCTTGTAGTTGAAGTCGAAGGCCAGAATGACCGCGTTGTCCAGGTCAAGGAGTGACTCGATATCACTCCTGAGGGGCCGCTTATCAGGTGGAAGATAGATAGAGGCGATAGTGACAGCCGAATGGCCGGAAAGAGAGAGGCGGCAGACCGAGGCCTCTATATTAGTGAGCGCAGGGGGATCGATAGGGATGCAGTGCAGGGCCCTTCTGTAATAGATGACAGTGCCACCTCCGCGGGAGGTGTCACGGTCATTTCGCACAAGATGGTAGTTGGCGATATTCGGACTCCTATGAGAGGGTTTCAGGAGGGTCTCCTGCACCAGCAAGACATCAACTTGGTGACTTCGCAGGAAGTCAGCAACTTGATCTCTTTGTCGGGAGAGGACAAGCGCATTGAAAAATGCGAGGGAAAGGGAATGGGGTTTTTGTCTACTCTGGTGTAAATCCATTTACGGGCCTACGTTTGAGTTTACGGAGGACAGGGCGTAGTATACGTCCTCGAAGTCGGCGATAGCTAATACCCTATCGCCAGCGGTCTGTGCGCACCGAAGGCGGTTCGCGAAAAGGCGAATTCTATCGATGTTAATACCATCGATAGAGCGTCGGACCAATTCGAAGTCCGAAGCGAGGCTGGACGTGTGTGCTGAAGGCGCAGGCGCGGCCGGTTGCTTGGCGGGGGCGCTCGTTGCTTTAGGAGCAGCGGCGGGGCGGACGTAGGGCAGCGTCTTATTCCACGCGTTCGGTGGACGCACTGCGGGCTGGGACGATGAGAGCGGTCGCGGCGCTGAGGGCGCGGCGACGCGGGGGGCCGGAAGCGGCTGCGAAAGAGGCGCTGAGGGCACCGGGGGCTGAGGCGCTGAAGGCGCGGGGGGGGGTAAGACTCCAAGGGTGGAGGAGGGGCGGAGGCCCTTGGTGCAGAGGGCACCGAAGGGCGGGGGGGAGCGCGGAGATTGTTGCGCCTCGCCACCCGGCGGTTCCTCCTCGGGGCCCTCGGGCAGCCGCGATAGTTCGCGGTGTGCCCGATGGTCCCGCAGAGGACGCATCCGGGAGGCTCGGTCGCCGAATTTTAACGACCATGCACACCCATGCACAGTACCAGTGTGTACTTAATTTTAGCAATGCATTGCCTTTACATAAACAGACAATATAGCACATGGTATTGTAGCAATATTGTAGACTAAGTATAATATTTATATCTTGAATTTTTGACGGATCGGACATAGCCCGTTATGCGCTTGGTCAGCGGCGGCGACGGAACGATTGAGTGCGTGATATTTGAAAGTTTCGGCAGACAGCGGACGGGACGGGACAAAGCGACCGGACGTGCAGAGTTGTAATGTACTAGTTAATATAGAATGTGTCACACGGAGCCGTCGGGCGCGACGGGCCCCGTCACTTCGCCGCCCCGTCAATCGAGAATACAACATGCACGTAGAGTCCAACGTGAGTGCGGCGGGTCATCACGCCCGCAGTGTGACATCCACGCCTCGTCGCCGTCCCGTCCGCTGTCTGCCGAAACCTTAATACAAAGATTTTTGTCTCCATGATATTGTTTTAAATCTAGCAGTATTTGTAGTTTATTACCCCGCAGTAGGTGTAAAAAGTAGAGAATTCTCCTCGGGAATAAAGGTGTCTGTCTTGGGCGAGCTTGAATCCCTCGCTGTACTCAGGATTCTAGTATTAAATCCCTCTCTCGGGAATTATATCTGTACTTCCTCGCTACGCTTACTGGAATCCTTCGTTATGCTCGTGATTCAATTTCACGCCCGTGACATAAGACACTGCTTTATCCCCTTGGTGCATAAACTACTATTAATAGGTTCAAAGAAGCTATAGAACCCTCGGTGCGCGAGTCCGACTCGCGCTGTAGTTTTTTTATTTTTATAAATACATTACAATACCGCGTCTCACAAATCAAGTCTCAACAACACTGTTGCAGCCCTACCGCTTCAGTTCACAAATAATTGAAGAAGACTTAAAAGCGCAAAAAAAGCGTCTAGAGGACGTTATTTCTCGATCTGACACGAATTATTTCGTATTTATATTTAGCAATTGTACTTAAGTGCTGTATATTTATTTAATGCTTTATTGGAAATTTAATAGGTATGCCAAATTGCATGCGAATTTGTGATCAAACAATAATAGAGCTGCTTTAGCAAGCAACATTTGAATCTATAACTTTTTACGTGTTTAATTAAGTAGAAACCTGTAGACAGGCCAGACTTGCGCTACCCCAAGTCGACCCGTACTTCTCCAAAGGTATTATACGGCTGAGTAGACCTAAGATCCGCCTGGTAACAGGTGCACTAACGGGTCATGGCAACTTTAATAGACACCTGTAACAGTGTAGGGTTAAATGCTTGGATTCCCGTAGCATCCGAAGGGTTACACGCGCCGGATCGCGTACGCGTTCCCCACTTCCTCACCTCTGCGCCAGGGCAAGCTCCCTGCGGTCACGTAGGCAGTCGAGCCGCCGCTCCCGTTTTGTGTGCCCGTATTGCGTTGCGCTGCGCCGCCGCTTTATCTTTCGTTACGTTTTCGGAGTATATGTGTTTTGTGTACATCTCAGTGTTTTATTCATATATCTGCACAAGGAAGAAACCTCTGACTCAATAACTTGTAGGGAGACAGTTATATACCTCCTACAATTGGCGCTCCAACTAGAGGCAAGAAACCACGCATAGAGCCGATATATAGGTACCTACTTAAACAAAGAAAGATGGCACCACCAATGACGCGCAGCAAGGCACGGAGCGATCAGGAGGATTCCGACAATGACGAGAACCGTTACGCGGACGCCGCCGCCGGCGTTGCCCGCCCCGCTGGCATAATCACCGCGGAGCCGCAGCCGACGCCCAGCGCCCGCAGCGACACGACGATCTCGATGACGGAAGACCAGCTGACGCGGCTATTGACCAACGTGATGAGAAATATGTCACCATCACCAAGCGGCGATTGTCCCTCTGCCGCTGCCTACCCCGTTACCGCCGTGCGTTCTGGAGCGAATTTTACCCAATGCACAGCGAGATTCAACGGAGCGACCCGCAGCGCCGACACCCTGGAAGCGTTCCTAGAGAATATCCAAATATATAAGGAATGCGCAGGTATCAGCGACGAACACGCGCTGCGAGGACTACCAATGCTGCTGACTGGAGACGCAGCCGTATGGTGGCAAGGTATTAAAGCCACCGTACACACTTGGGAAGAAGCCAAGAAGAGATTCAGGTTCATGTACGGTGCTCCGCGCCCCGCCTACAGAATATTCCGGGATATCTTTGCCCGCGAGCAACAGGAGGACGAGAGTTCCGATTCGTTCATCTCACGCGTACGTGCGAACTTTTCCCGATTACCATACGCGTTGTCAGAGGAAATGCAGATCGATATCATTTATGGACTGTTAAGCTATAGTGTCAGAAAACGTGTGCCGCGTGATAGTGTTAACGGAATCGACTGTCTACTTGAGCGAGCGAGGTATGTAGAAGAGACGCTGCAAGAGGTGAGTGGGAATCATTTTAATAACGCGATCGATAGTAGGTGTTGTAACCCGTCGGATGCACGCGTAAATAATAATGATGGTAAGAAGCTAACTTGCCCCTCTAGCGCGATGTCACGTAGCCCGTCTACCAGTAGTAACGTTATTCCAACGCCAGCTAATGATAATAATGTAACACGTAGCTTAAAACGTGTCCGCCCGCGTTGCACGTCTTGTAAACGCTTTGGTCACAACGCAGTTGACTGTAAAAGTAATTCCGGAAAATCTAGTGAGTACGACCGCGATCGCGTATTTGACCGCGACCGCGCGCATGACCGCGACCGCGCGCAAGACCGCGACGTCCGCGACGGCATTTATGACCGCGACCGCATTTACGACCGCGATCGTGATGATGCCGTTAAATCACAGTCTCCCTTATTTTGTTATGGTTGTGGGAAGCGTGGTGTAATACGCTCACGATGTGATACGTGCAATGGCACGACACCGTCGGATAATATTAATTTTCAGACGGCTACCGTAGATGATACCAATACGCATCGACCTACGATACGTATTGAAGTTGCAGGCTTGACTGGTGTCGCTGTGCTGGATACCGGCGCCACCCACTGTATCGCTAGCCCGGACCTGTTTGAGATTTTAGTGAATAGTGGTGTGACATTCACCAAGGTACGCCGCACGATAGGACTCGCCGACGGAACACAACAAGAACGTGATTCTCTTTTGTGTAATACGTCAGTCACCGTGTGTGGGCGCAAAATTGCCACTACTTTCATTGTTCTGCCAGAAGCGAGAACGAGGACGCTTCTCGGCCAGGATTTTATAATTAAAGCGAGTATCTTACTTGACCTTCCACAGCACTGTTGGTACTTTTCCGACCTACCTCAGCGAAAGTTTCCTTTTATACGCTCATATACCCTTACGCCACCTAGCCGCGCGGAACTGATGCAAGTTGACACCGCCGGCCTAGCGCTGAGGAGTGATGAGGGTTCGAATCTCTTGCCCGCTCAGAGGGCCCAGCTTGACCGTCTCATTATAGGTAAGACGAAATGCTTTGCTTCGGAAGGACCCCCAACAACTTATGCTACCCATCACATTCGGGTTGACGAGAAGCAGGAGCCCACCGCGTCACCGCCCTACAGAATGTCACAAGGTAAGAGAGAGTTGTTGGAAGGCGAATTAGAGAAATTGTTACGAGCGGATATAATTGAAGAATGCGAGTCGCCTTGGGCCGCGAATGTTGTGCTGGTCGCGAAGAAAGACGGAGGAGTCAGGCTCTGCGTAGATTATCGCAAGCTGAACGCTGTGACGGAGCCTGACCGTTACCCCCTACCGCGCATGGAAGATGTACTGCATGCAGCGAAGACCACCAGCTACATGACGACCCTGGACCTCCACTCAGGCTACTTCCAGGTAAGCGTCAGTGAGGAAGACCGCGACAAAACCGCATTCATTACCCCCTCCGGAACCTTCAGGTTCAAGAGAATGCCCATGGGCCTTCGAAACTCAGGTGCTACGTTTCAAAGGCTAATCGATCGCTTCAAGTCGAACCTGAACCTACCTGTACAAGCAGCTGCTGTGAACGAGACAGACGAGGGATCTTCCACTATTCGAAACTGTAGGCCCGTACGTATACTCGCGTACCTAGACGATCTGATTATCTTGTCTCCGACTTTCGAAAGTCACCTAGAGGACCTCGCCGCCGTTTTCGATAGGTTAGACAAATTCAACCTACGAGTGAATCGCAAGAAAAGCTGCTTTGCCCGAGATTCCGTAAAATTCTTAGGACACATCATTGTCCCCGGAGGTCTACAAGTAGACCCAAGTAAGACTTCGGCCATTGTTGATATGCCCGCCCCACGGAACGAGAAACAACTTAAAGGTTTCTTAGCGACGTCAAGTTGGTTCCGGCGTTTTATACCAGACTACGCCGCCGTCGCTAAACCATTGACTGACCTCTTGAAGAAGACCAGTACTTGGAAGTGGGATCGAGAACAGCAAGCCGCATTTGTTCGTATTAAGGAGTTACTCGTCACGGCGCCTATATTGCGTCAGGCAGACGAATCAAAGCCGTTCACGCTCCGGACGGACAGTAGTGGGTACTGTCTGGGGCTGTTCTAATGCAGGGGGAGGGCCCCGACGAACGACCCATTGAGTACGCTAGCCGCCTGTTAGAGCCCGCTGAGCGCAACTACACCACGACCGAAAGAGAAGCCCTAGCCGTCGTCTGGGCGGTCACTAAATTCAGAGGGTACATAGAAGGATCCGAGGTGATAGTGAAGTCTGACCACCAGCCCCTTCGCTGGCTGATGAGTCTGAAGTCTCCCAGCGGACGTCTAGCAAGGTGGGCATTAACTCTCCAGGCGTACAATTTACAGATACAGTACACCCCAGGTAAAGTGAACGTGATCGCAGACGCACTAAGCCGCCCCGCCTGTTGCGAAGATAACCCAGGTGGATGCGAGGTATGCTTAGTCACGTTAGATATACCGCATAGAGAGCCTGCTGACGTGCGGGATAACCAGCTCAAAGATCCTGACCTTAAAACAATCATTGAGGCTCTTGAGGCGACCGACGATCCGTTCAGGGGGAGGAGCTGGTCCGACCGAGGATACCTTATGTCTGACGGGATCCTATACAGGTGTGCACCCGAAGCCGAAGACTCGGACTCCACCTGCCTTGTGGTCCCACAACATGAGAGGGAAAAGATCCTCGCGGATTTTCACGACGCGCCTACCGCTGGACATTTTGGAGTTGAGCGTACGCTGCAACGAATTAGAACGCGATACTATTGGGTAAATATGAAGTCTTTCGTTAATGACTACATTAAGAAATGCGTCCCATGCCAGCGCTATAAAGCCGACAACAAGAAGCCAGCTGGACTTCTACAAACACCAGCGTCTGCGCGAAGATTTGAAGTAGTTTCCGTAGATTTGTTTGGACCCTTGCCGAAAACCTGTAAGGGTAATCGATGGATTTTGATAATTGAGGACACGTGCTCCCATTGGGTTGAGCTGTTTCCATTGGAGAAAGCGACCAGCGCTGAATGCGCTGAAGTATTAGTATCGCAGGTGTTCTTGAGGTTTGGAGTCCCGCGTAGGATGGTGAGTGACAACGGAGTCCAGTTCGTCGCTGAGGTGATGCAGCAGGTATGTCATGTGATGGGGATTAAGCAGTCTCTGACGCCACTGTATCACCCGGAAGCAAACCCCGTTGAGCGCAAGAACCGCGACCTCAAACCTCAGTTGGCAATACTGGTTGGGAATGATCATGCATTATGGGATACACACCTCGCAGCCATAAGGTTCGCGATGAATTCTTCTGTGACTGCTAGCACAGGTCATTCACCAGCTTTCCTTACCTTTGGACGAGAACTACGTGCACCAGCTGACGTAGTAGCGGATATGAAAACTATCGTCGAGAGCGACAACTTCGTGCCGAACATAACACCGTACTTGCGTAAGTTGTCGACTGCACTGCTGGATGCCAGAGACGTCCACGAGCATGCGCAGACCGTCCGTAAAAAGTACGCTGATGAAGGCAGACGCGCTCCTCCCGACTATAAGGTAGGCGACCTAGTCCTAGTAAAGACGCAAGGGCCGAACGATACAAATCCAGGACAAACCGCGAAGTTCATACCGCGAAGAGATGGCCCATACCGAATCCGTGAAGTATCGAGTCCTACCACTTACCAACTCGAGGATATTAGGCACGGAGAGAGCGTAGGACGCTACCACGTTTCCCACCTAACCCCGTTCGTTGGAGAGATAGCCGCTCCGGTAAGAGAGAAGCGTAGACGTGGGAGACCACGTAAGTCGTAGGTGCTAGTCCGAACGCGAGGGCGCCATGTTCGCACTAGAGGGGGAGGATGTAACAGTGTAGGGTTAAATGCTTGGATTCCCGTAGCATCCGAAGGGTTACACGCGCCGGATCGCGTACGCGTTCCCCACTTCCTCACCTCTGCGCCAGGGCAAGCTCCCTGCGGTCACGTAGGCAGTCGAGCCGCCGCTCCCGTTTTGTGTGCCCGTATTGCGTTGCGCTGCGCCGCCGCTTTATCTTTCGTTACGTTTTCGGAGTATATGTGTTTTGTGTACATCTCAGTGTTTTATTCATATATCTGCACAAGGAAGAAACCTCTGACTCAATAACTTGTAGGGAGATGTTTAATCTAGGTATCACTGACAGTCCACTGTGCAGAGCATGCATGGAGGAGGAAGAAACAGCTGCCCACGTGCTGCTAAACTGCAGCGGGGTGGCAACTTACCGGGCGACGCACCTGGGCACACCAGGTTGCCTCCGGGAGTTCTTCGGCAACATCAAGCGGCTAGGAGACTTCCTGGTGGAGCTGGCATGGCTGGAGTGAACCGGCCTACCTCCACCCTCAACACAAAATAGGCGCTTAGTCGTCGAGTTGTGGATACGCCCGTACGAAGAAGAAGTAGAAACCTGCGTACGCTCTAAGCCGATAAGAATTATTTTTGAAGGAAATGTGACTAATTTCGTATTCATCATCATCAACCCAAAGACGTCCACTGCTGAACAAAGACCTCCCCCATAAAAGGGTTTGGTATAAACCCCACACTGGTCAGGCATCTTGGGGACCGCAGTACAGGTGATAGTTAATCCATTAGATAAACGCTGCTGCCCGTCTCCTTGCGTCTTACACTCAAAACGGGCGGTATTTCCACCAGAAGAATATAGTAGAATGGCAACCACCTCTTCTCTTCTTACCTCACGGGTCGAAATTTCGTATTGTTATCTATACATATAATAAAATCGTAGAAAAGTAAAAACTGTACGTTGAATATTTTTTGAAAATTTTAATTGCTACGTGTTCTAGGAACGATACTGATTCCGAATATATGATTTTTAGAATTTTTGTCTGTCTGTATGTCTGTGACTTTGTGACGACTTGACGTCAAAACCGCTTAACAGATTTAGTTGCTATTTGGCAAAAATATTTATTGATAACCTAGAAAAATTATAGGATATAAATTATCTCGCTATTTGTTACGGGGAATGAGCAGTGTCGAAATATGTACTTTTTCTACTACAATTTGCCGCGAAATTATGTTGTGTTGAAGATTTGTGCACACACTGTTCAACAGATTTAGTTGATATTTAACGGACATGTTTACTATAGACCTGGTCAGACTTTAATATAAGTAATATCAAGCTATTGTTACAGGGAATGAGCAATATTGTAATAAGCACTTCTTCTTCTTAATTTTTCCGCGAAATTGTAAGAAAACTAGAGTAATGTTACAATATAACAGAATAATTGTGGATTTAAACTCCAAAATTAAAATCATTACGCTATATTAACATAAGGAGCTCAGCAGTAACTATCTATAATGCTACATAAGGAAGGGAATTTCGAGATGTATCCTAACGGCTGATACAGCGTAGCGCTTGAACGGTGTTTCGGTATTTTTGTGTTTCCGGGTTCGATCCCGGATGAACTCCGTTTTTTTTTCATTTTATATTTTTTATTGTACTATTACGACATACCGGTACATTACGAGGTACTTCTACAACTTAAATCGATAGGTATTGCTTTCAATTTTTAATAATATAAATTAAAATGTTCATTTTTTGAAGCTCCAGTCTCAGTTAAATTATATAAAATATGAGATCCCACTGCTGCATCTCGATTTAAAGAAAGTAAGTAACCAAGTAAGGAAATTGTAAGTTATAAGCGATTGGGACCGCTACAGCTTGCGCCTGTAACATCTCCTCACATGGACGAGCACCTGTTGTTTTATTAAGCGGTACACACTGAGTACCTACTTATCGGTTCCTTGGTAGCAGTGGCGAGTGTGAAGCTTTAACTCAGTTATGATCGAAAGCGTCACGGTCTTAGTGAAAGGAATGGTCAATCACCAAAATATTTTAGATTGTTGGTCAGGCTGCGCCCGTTGAATTGTATATATTATTTTGCCATTTGAAGAGGCTCTTTCCGCGCACTTCAGTTCATAGTACTCCCTGTCAACGTGAGCACCATCGTGCCGCAGCACAGCATTATTATCGCCATACGCGTGTCAGTCGCCGCTACTGGGGTTCTGTCTGTTACAAGAACGTGACAATGACGTGTCAAGTTCAAATGGTCTAAGGCCCTCTGCGTTATACTCAGTCTAAACAGAATATGTTGCAGATTATACCTACTGCCAATGTCTATAGTATAGACATAGGCAGTAGTCATCAAATGTGCACAGTATTAGACTCTTTACCGTGGACAAGTTATATGAAGAAACCAAGTATCGTCGTTTGGATGGCTAACCTTAGTAAAAGTTGAAGAAGAGAAGTGGTCGAGAAAGTTAGGAGTGGGTTTTTATCTATACATAGGTACGTTACCAATGGTTGTCTGGAAGAAATTGCTTATAGCGATAAGACCGCCATTTGTACATTTTATGTTTTAGTTCTTAGTTTATATTGTAAATATCTTCTTGGTGTACAATAAAGAGTATTCTATTCTACGTTACTTATTAACTTCACTGACCATGAAAATATTGGCGATATGGTAGAGTAGTTTGCTTACTGGCAAATTCATAAAAAAAGAGAGGGGAGCCGAAAAGCATGAGTTCCGCTAATTAGGAAATTTCTAAAGTCTGTAGTGTTTTAAGAGGTCAGCATCACAATTTATTAATTCACCTTTCAAATGACACACACGAGTCAAGCTCGAAGTTTAATTAAAAGTTCAAGCTACCCTTAGGCATCTGACCTGGCTTATCGACTGCTATCTAGCTGACGACTTGGACTGACTTTTTATGTACCCACCCAACCACGAAAATACTCAGTTCAAATGATACCTTAACGGTCACCCATCTAAGGAATGACGTTTCTTAACCAACTGGTCGTTTGCGAACAGTGATAATAACTGGCTACGAACATGCCATTTTTTCTGTAAGCGTATGGTTCTCAAATCAAAAAGTTGCAGGGACAGACACTGAAGGCTGCATGTCGGTCGAACTGGGTCGAATGGCTCCAGTTACTCTTAGGGGTCGCTGGATGTTTGGGATGTGGACCTGAGACGTTCATCGAGTACGGCGGCGGTGACTTGGAGGACGGCGGCGAGGTTGCGAATTCCGTCCCCTGTGAACACTTTTACACCTGTAAAAGTATTATAGCCCCCCGGGTACCCGGGGGGCTATAATGCGCTCCCCGGTAGCAAGCTCAAAGGCAAGGTACTGAGGGGCACCTGGTACAAATCTCATCGATTGATCCCCCACAGTATCTCAGGGACCTTTAAAGGTTTGAGGTTTTGAAGGAAAAAGGGCAGCTGGAGCTTCATGTAACAGAGTAGATAAAGGAGAGTGATCTCCGAGATTCGCAACGCAGCAAGACGCCCGGGCACAGAAGGCGGACCATTTTATTTTTTGACGCGGGTAAACTTTCAAAAGGTTCGCGGGAGTTGTAGGGCTCGACCGGGGTTTACGGGATTCTTACCCACTAAAACCCCCGCTGCTCTCACATCGGCACATGAGAGGGGACCCCAGGGCTCTCCGGTGTGATCTGCTCCAGGGTAAACCTCAGTGCCTTGCCTTGCACCAGCCCGCCGCCTGGGTCACATTATAGCCCCCGGGAACCTGTCACGGTGCTCACGAGGACGAGGGACGCAACCCCGCCGCCTTCCGCCTCGGAGTCGCCGCCGTATTCAATGGACGTCCTGGGGCCCACACCCCGAACGTCCCGCGACTCTGAAGGGCAGAAGGCAGACCAACGCCAACCTTATGCCCCCGTATCGGGAATGTGCAGACAGCAGGAACGAGGAACTGCTGCCTGTGCACCACTATATTTCACTCTCGCTAATATGGCGTGCTTAAAGTATTCCGGCATGCCACCTGATGAGATTCTGCGGGCCTTTTATAGCGACAGGCAGGTCCGTGGGCTTTACTTACACCCACGGAAGATGATGGATTGGCCAGCCGCTGGTGGGACTCTAAATTGTATACAGATAGATACGTTTCCGGTGCCCATTAACATAGTGGAATTTGGACACGAAGGGTTTGAGTCAGTAGGAGTCATACTGAACCCACACTGTCACTCCCGTGATGGTATGGGCAACCCTTGGGATTTCTCCACGTTAAAAAAAGGAATGGCTTAAGTTGAATCAAGCCAAGGCCTTGGCTCACCCCAGGGTGAGGTTTAAACGAGCGCCTTACGGTGTACCACTTGCTTGCTTGGCAATGACGTTAACATTGCTTGAGCTCATCAAAAATACTGGCTGCGGGCAAAGCCGCGGGTACTGCTAGTAAACTATAAATATGTTATGTCGCTACTAATGCGCGCCAAAGATTGTGACTCATGTAATTAAAATATTTAGTACGCTTTAGTTACGGAAATCATGTACGCGGATGATTTGTGCTTCGTTGCAGATAAGGGGGCGTCCATTAATCACGTGTGGCTTGAAAGGGGGGGGGGAGGTGTTCCGAAAAAATCACGATATATCACCAAGAGGATATATCACATTATACCCCTCCCCCCTCAAGTCATGTCTCATTACACATCACGTGTATTTATGATAGCATAGATAATAATGATAGCATCGGGCACCGGAAAATTTACAAGGTACCAGCTAATAGTTATTAATGCCTTCAAAGAATATTCTTATACAATTTTACGCCATATATTTTGTTACTTAGAAAATAAGTAATGTCTGGCGGCTCTGGGATTCTGAGCCAGCCCACTATCGAAACTTTTACGCACAAATGCAAGAACGCACATAACATTTAATAAGGTCAACTTATTTGATTGACCTCACCTATAATGATTATGGATTAGGTCACACGTGAGCCCGGTCAATTAAGATAACATTAGTTTCTACACGCGACGCCATTTCCTTGCTGTGTTTATTTATAAATGATTTCTGTTTGTGTTACATTATATGCCATTTGACGTAGTTACAGTTATTATTTACGTTTTCTTGATGACGTATGGTCAGTGACTGTGGTCAACTATTTTGCGGTCGATGAGGTAACCTTTATAAGGTATCCGGTCACTGAGGGGGTCGAGGCTGGTTTATGTGGGATTTGTACCCACCAAAACCCCCTGGTGGCTCTCCGTTCGGACCTTCGCCAGAGTATCTCCAGCGTCAGACGTTCGCTTGAACGGGAGCAGAAATGCACGCGCTCGCGATGACGCAGGGCCTACACCGTGGCGCATTTAGTAGGGACGGGGAATCCTTCAAAAGTTCCCTGGGAGTTGTGGAGCTCGAACCAGGTATGTGGGATTGTTACCCTCTAAAACCCCCGCGGCTGTCGCATCATGAGACCATGAGACCCCCGGGCTTTCCTGTGGGATCTGCACCAGCCCCTCACTGCCTTGCTTTTGAGCCCGCCGCCATACGGTACCTACTCACGGAGACGCGGTTCAGAACCCCACCGGGTCAACCTTTTGTCATAGTTGTTTTTTACTACCCTCAGAACTCTATATAGGCTTAACGACGAAGACGCTCAGTTAAAATGGCTCTAAACGGTCACCTATCTAAGAGCTAACCTTGCCTGGTCGTCTATGACCACTGGCTATCAGCGTATTTGTTAAAGCATCTCAGTACTCAGATAAGCAGCTTGTTCAACTAACGGTAATAAGCGACACGTAGGTAGGTACCTATACCTACGTCAGTTTCTTTCACAAGAGCACTTATCCCAAAATTTACCCTACGGTTTTGTCTACCCCCGTTTTGGGACATTAGCTTGAAGGTAGTAGACCACTCGACCTTAGCTTCGTGTTAATTACAGCAGGTTGTAAAGGACTCGCCTTTTTATGATGTTGTAAAAGAACACATTAAAACACGCGTAAACATTTAATTAAAGAGATAAGAGGCACGGAGCGAGTTTCGTCTCATGAGACCGTTCAGAACTCGGAAACGAAAAGAAGAAGTATCTTCTTCGTTTCATATGGTTAGTGGCCAACCAGCTATGTCATTCTGTAACGTTAAATTCCGTGGCTGTGCTCGACAGCGAGCTCGACGTCGAGCCAACCTTAACGATGACGTCGAGCTTAAAGCTGTTAAAATCCATATTTGCTGTCGCATTACGGTTCAACGTCGAACTGACTGTTGAACTATTTGACTTTAAGTAGTTCTACTGAAAACCGTAAATTCTCGTGGCGGTAGTAGTTCAATTATAAAAGCATAAAAAGCCCGAATGCGAACAAAAAAAATGGTCCTAAATTACATTATACATAAAAATAATAATATCCTCCTGGCCGATACGACCACAGTGGCCAATCTTTCACAAGATCAACCATGTACGCAGGAGATATTATAGTGCACAAGTGTTTGCGTACACACAAGTGCACTCTCTCTTCCTTTATACCTCACATAATCCGATGGGACGGGAGACCAACACGACCGGGGAGAGGTTAGGCGCAGGACCGACTTTTTACATGCCCATCCGACGCATCGATCATCTTACTTTACAGACATTCAGGTGATCGGCCTGTATTGTCCTAGCCAGTAAGGAACAACTACACAAGTTGCCCCCCGCAGGATTCGAACCCACGACCTCTGGTTTATAAAGCAAGCGGTTTCCCAGTGCGCCACGAAGGCTACATACATTATACATACATATGTATATATATTTCAACTCGTCTCGTTAAGACCTTTCATTTGATACCCATATTGATGTTTTTGGAACTAAAAAAATACAATATGGCGGCTATCGGCCAACGTATTATTTTTTTTGGAAAAATATATAGCCTCCCACAACTAAGACGAATCCGACGACATATTATTAAGTCACTGTCCATCACGCTGTTTAGTCATACATACATCCTTACATACGAGTACATACATACTGGCATTTTAGTTTGTTGTATTTTCGTCGTATTTTTTATATTATTTGATCTTTTGAACGGCAGGACACACTGTCGCTGGTGCTGATCTAATTGAAACAAGACAAACATTGTTTAAAAAAAATGTGAAAAAAATGCCCGCTGAGTTTCTTGCCGGATCTTCTCAGTTGACGCCGCGTTGTGATCCGGTGGTACTCGTAGCATTTAAAAAATTGACCGATTAAAAGTGTATTTGAAATAAAAATTTTGAATGTCTCGAAAAACTTAAACCTCCGCCTGGGGCATTCGGGCAAAAAGTTTGTGAATACGAAAACTCGCCGCTGCCCACAACGTCGGGCTCGAGGTGGTGTTCCTTAGATAATAGCAGGGCTGGTGTAGGAAGAGTTCAAGCTGCCCTTAGGCCTCTGGCTTGTCTAGATAACCACTCCCGAGACTGACTTATTACAGGCCCTCCGAAGCACGAAGATGCTCAGTTCAAATGTCACTAAACGGTCACCAATCGAAGGACTGACCTTGCCTGACGTTTCTTAACCAACTGATCCAAACATGACTCCGACTACTGCAGGTTCAGATATTCGGCCAAAGAAGTGTGTCTGTTACTGTTTTACAAAATGAAGATCGCGAGTTCAAATCCCGTTGAGAGCTTTGTTAGTTTTTTATTTCTGATTAGTATTAAGAGAAAGTATGCGTGGAAAGTAAAATGATCCATGCGTCACATGAGCATGTAAAATGTCGGCCCCGCTCCTGACCTCTCCTCGGTCGGGTCCCAGTGTGTATTCCCATCGGATTGCGTGTGAAGTGGAATTTTTGTCTTTCAAACTCCTCCATCTACCTTTTTAATTAAATTTATTGTGGGTTCCAAGACAATTTAGGATTTCCCCGGGACTCACCGAGGGTCAAACCTCGGTGTCTTTAGTGGTGACCACCGCAGATCCTGGCTTACAGGAGTAACAGTGGTGGAAATGAGCGGTGGGATTAGTCCCAAAATTGCGAGAGTAAACGAAGAAAGAGTGCACTTGTGACTACACATGCACTTGTGAACTATAACACCTCCTGCGTAAAAGACTGATCTTGTGAAAGATTGGCCGCTGTGGCTATATCAGTCAAGAGGACATCATCCGCTCGTTAACGTCCAAAAACGCTTATAGCTTTATCCATTCCAAAATAACAACAAAACCTATTCTCCTCATAGCAATATCTCCTTTATGCGTGCACTGAAAGTGGAACTATTTATGTTGCCACCATCAATCACTGTCGGGGGAATATTATTTTATCAATGGCAACATGGGCAGTGTGAACCCTGTCACGAAATATAGGCCAATTTGGGGTGCACTTTTTATTTGAAAAGGTGTTATCATTACGTAGATACATAACGCGAAGTTCTATAAGCGTATCCTCCTTAACTGTTGACCTTTTAGAGAAACTCAGAGTCATACAACGGGCTATGGAGACAGCTATGCTCGGAGTATATTTGCGCGACAGAATCCGAAATATGGAGATTCGCAGAATAACTAAGGTCACTGACATAGCTCTCAGAATTTGCAAGTTGAAGTGGCAATGGACAGACCACATTGCTCGAAGAACCGATAACCGATGCCGATGGGGAAGAAAAGTTCTAGAGACGCAGCGGTAGGCCTCCCATTAGGTGGACAGACGACTTTGTGTGCGTCACAGATAACCGATGGATATAAATATAAATTTGTCTAAGGGGGAGGCCTATGTTCAGCAGTGGAGTCTTTCGGCTGATATGATGACAAGCGTATTGATTGGTATAGGTAGCTACTGGTGTTTTTTCTTCGAATCGTGACACAAGGTGAAGGACAAAAAATACTCTGTTTCTTTTTATTACATGTAAGCTATATAAATGCATTCTTTTCTTGTGCGAATGTGAAAGAAAGTGTCCATCCCTCCTGTAGATCTTCCATCTATGGTTGCAGATTATAATATCTTTGAATTGAATGAGCTATTGAATGAAATATTGAACTAAATAGGCAATGTAGCCATACATAAATAATATTCTTCATGTCAATTAAAATGATCATAGATTAGTAACTTTTTCTCTAATTAACGTTTCAGAAACCCGAATTGATTTGAACAAGCTGTCAAGTTAACAGTCATGTTAGTTGAATATCCATTTGAATAGCCTTTCAGAAACCGGGCGTTACAGCAAACAATTTGAATTTTTTTATCCTGTAACTGGACCCTGACATATATCAAACTTTTAAGATACACGTTGTTGGACTGAGTACTGAACTAATTAATTCTATACGGCCCTTTGACCTCCACCAATATAAAAACTGTGTGCCTACTTAGAGCCCAAGACTAATGTCTGATATCGAAATAAATTGTAGGGTCTATTTATTCAAAGCGTTCCACTTTATCCTAGTCAAAATCTGTTTAAAATTCATCCAATGTTATCACTTGATGTGTTGAAAAATTATACAATATCATTTTATTTATTTTCTATAGGGGACTGAAGTTATCTTGATGTTGTAGATAGGCATTGACATTTTAAAGGTTATAAAAGAAAAACAATACATTTTCATACTAATAATTTTCATTTTTGTAATTAACACTCGTTTTGTACCAGTGACAGCTCAGTGGGCGAGCGCTTGCCTTAGAACCCAGGTGTGCAGGTTCGCACCCCGGCTCGCACTTCTGATTGCGAATCGTCTTTGTGCGATTGTTACTAGCTTTCGGTGAAAGAAAACATCGTGAGGAAACTTGCATGTCTGAGAAAGCCAAACTAGCTTTCGAATGACGTGTGAGGTCCGCTATCTCACACTTGGCCAGCGTGGTGGACTATGGAGTAAGCCCCTTCCTCATGAAGGTAGGCCTGTTTACTCATTAAAAAAAATATTTTTTTAAACTTGAATGTTTAATAGATGAATGTGAAACAGAAATTGTAAAATTAAAGCGTGGGCAAGGTCCAGGTGTCAGCTATTATAATAGTATGCAAACCAAAAGTTTTGCAGTACATCTTCGCATACATGTTAAATTATTAGAAGCGAAAACACTCTTTCATGAAAGTAACATAATTTAAACAAGACAAATTAAGTGGAGTAACAGCGGCGATTCAAATATGTAACACGACCATAATAGCCAAACCCCGAGCAAGATTTATTTTGACTGATGTTCACTCATTGTAAAGATGGCGGAATCTAATGTGAACGAATGACCGAAACTGAACGATAATCATTCAGTTTCTGTCGTTTCGGTCACTCATTCGTTGTTGTTGTGGACTTTTCACAAACAGTATAAGCAACATAATTTTGAAAACCTTTAATCTGATTTCCATTCCACAGTCATGTCCAACCCACTGGAACATGAAGCTTTTAATTCACGCTTTATAAAATGTCTTTGTAGAACTCACCGTGAAATATTTTAACTGCTCCAATTCATTCCTGAAGTCTGATTAATATTCATGTTATCTGAAACAAAAATACAATCGTTTTACTATTTGAGTTTAGTTTTAAGATTGCTTTTTATGCCCTAAAAGCTACTAGGTACTCATTGACAACTCGAAAAAAAAACAACTGTAGACCAGAATGAGTAAAGTTTGCTGGCAAGTAGTATTACCATACATACAATGTTCAAATAATTTTATTCAAAAATTGAAACTAGTTGCTTCAGTATTGAGAGCCTAGGTTAATTTTCACCTCTGACTATCTAATAGCTGACCTTACTGGACTTTGCTTAACTAACTTATCGCTTACCGAACAGTGACATACAAAAGTCGCTATGATCGAAATTAACAACCGGATTATTCAAAAACCTTAAACAGTGCCATTCAAAAGGCTCGCACGGACTAAAACGCCAGTTGAAAGCTGTTAAAAATTTAACAATAGATAGTGGGCGGCTTTGTGTCATCTACTTGCTGTCGGACAAAGCGAAAATTGTGGATGTACCGCAGCTATATTTATTACTGGATACGCTTACTATGTCAGAGTTATTTGAAATATGAGTATGAATAACAATATCGTTGTTATTGCTAAGTGTGTAGTTAAATCGAATGTCCTTTCGCCTGAATGTAATTTTTTTAAATAGTCTGCTATTGGCTTTTAACGAGTTTTTACGGTGCCGGGCTAGAATTGCATCCCGCATCTCCTCTCGTTGGGTGTCGTAAGAGGCGACTAAGCGAGAACAGGAAGACGGGCAGCAGCGTCTTTCTTTTGGATTTATCTTCCACCTATAATGCAATCCCCAAGCTGCCTTTCATAGTGGAATGGAATAATAAAAATGTTTGCGGCGCTCTTCTGCACATATCACATCATCAATGACCACCCTCATAATATGTCCCTTAGGGTTGGTAATCAAAAGCTTAAACGATTTACGTAAAAATAAAGAATATTTCCAAATGTACCGGTGGCTCTGGGCAAGGGGTAATCACAATTGATGAATGATATGATACAATTGAAGCCTTGATTGATTATATTTGTAGGTATTGAGGAAAACTAACGCTGATATTTCTCGATATAATTAATTGTATTCTGTATTAAGTTTCGACAGGTTTACATGAGATAAATTATGTCTGTGGGCGCCTTCTCAAAATCCACACAGAAAAATTCGTACTTATATGTATTTTAGATTCAGCCTGCAATGTCAAATGTATCAAACTGTACTGATTCGACTAGAAACTTGCTTTTAAATAATAATTTATATAGATGACTTGCAGATATAATAATGGTTTGATTTATTGGTTTCTATTCAATATGTCCTGTGACAGATTCTATTTAGGGGTTGGTGTAGCTAAAATTGCTTTGTTACTTTTGAAACATTATTCTTATTTAATGTTTTTAATATTAATACAAACAGATATTGATTAATCATTCGTAAGAAGTACGTACTATTTTAATTGTAGATCGTCATTATCATCATCATTAGGATAATTAAATTGCTTTTGATGGTGTATATTTTCTTTTTCTTATCAATGATTGTCATATACATTTCTTTTAGCAACAGACGAGATACTGGTGAAGGTTCATCATCATCAACTGATGATCAATTCCTGTCTTTTATGGGCAGTTGTGATGGTAGCTAAAGAACTCTTTAGCTACCTTCACAACTGCCCATAGAACACAGGCAACAATCCTAGCCAGCTGTGTTACTGGTAAGGGCATTAAAAGAATTCGTTATTTTGCTGCTATGGTTAACCTTAGCTACTGGACTAGCTCAAGATCTGGAAGTAGTCTAGTACTATCCGGTTGCAGCCTCTGTAGGGCTAAAACCGCTTGATTTATAAACCGGAGGTTACGAGTTTAAATAAACTAATCAACAGCCGCAACTTTGTGTAGATTCCTTAATGGCTAGTACAATGCAGGCTGACCATCTGATTGTATCTACGGGAGGAAATATGATCCATGCAGGGTATTTAAAAAGTCAGTTCTGCGCCTGGCCACGCACCGATTATCTTCCGTACCATCGGATTGTGAGAGTCATGGAAGAGAGAGTGCACTTGGGTCTACGTTAGCACTTGTGCTCTATAATAATATCTCTCGCGTAGATGGCTGAACCACGTGTCTGGGTAAGAATAGCACCCACCCATCTCCTCCTGTTGGGTGCCCGTAAGAGAAGACTAAGGGAAATCAAGAAGACTGGCAGCAGCATGTTTCTATAAGATTACCTACCACCTATTGGTTGTGTGATCCCAAGACGCCTGCCAAGCGTGGGGATTATGGTAACCTCGCCCTTCCAAAGGCGAGGCATTTGTTCAGCAGTGGACTTGGAAGATGGCTGATGTTGTGCAATATTGGCCTCTGTGGTCGTATCGGCCAGGAAGACATTATTGGGCTGCTATCCAGTCAGGCTGCACTTATAACAAAAAAAAAAAAATTGAACTGTGTGAACTTCTATTATCAACTATACACAGCACTTTTTGCCCAATTTCGAATAGCGCAGTTTTTTTTTTATCCAATATAAGCCAGTGCTTGACCACAGTCCCACCTGATGGAAAGCGGTGACGCAGTCGAGGATGGTAAAGCACACTAGCTTATTAATAGCCTATTCACTCTATTCTTGAAGACATCTATATTATAACCGGGCGGGAAAACCGACGCAGGCAAACTATTCCAGTCCTTAGCTGTCCTTATTATAAACGAAGAAGCAAATCGCTTAGTCCGGACTGAAGGCACGTTTACTACATATGGGTGCGTATGCGCTGTGCGTCTCGTCGTCCGATGATAGAAGGGTGATGGTGGGATCAATTCATGAAATTCCTGCGCACACCCTCCAAAATGCAGCCTGTAGAATACCGAGAGGCTGGCTACTCTGCGCCTGTGCTCTAGGCTTTGTAGATTGGCCTCCACTAACCTAGTGTCGCCAATTAGTCTTTTAGCACGCTTCTCCACCGAGTCCCAGTTTCAATGATTATTGGTCACATCTAGTAAAGGTATTGTATGTGAAAAAACTCTGCGGCTGTTTCATTTCAGTATTCGTTGTAATTTCGCCGCGAGTCACCACCAACTTTCCTTTTGATGGACATTTTAATGGTTTTGTTGGTACATTATCCCAGATGGGCTCCTTGCCTAGAACTTGCGTGAGAGACTGAAATATAAGTAGACTTTTATGTTTTCGCTTGAGTTAAATTTAACTCCCCGTGAAGTGCCAGGTTAGAATTGCACCCCCCCCCCATCTCCTCTCATTGGGTGTCGTAAGAGGCGACTAAGCGAGAACAGGAAGACGGGCAGCAGCGTCTTTCTTTTGGATTTATCTTCCACCTATACTGCGATACCCAAGCCGCCAGCCAAGCGTGGGGATTATGGCAACCCCTCCCTTCTAAGGGGGAGGCCTTTGTTCAGCAGTGGACGTCTCGGCTGCTAATCATGATGAATGATGAAAATTAAACTATTAAATTGCTAGGTGGTAGATTTCTTATGCAAGAACCATCCATAGGTACCACCACAGTGTCAGATATTCTGCCTTTACACCAGAACACAGCAGCGTGTAAGCTGTGTTCCGGTGTAAAGGTCACTGTAGCTGGTGAAATTACCAGACACAAAAGACTTAATACCTAATGTGTTAAGGGTCGACAACGCGCTAGTGATTGTTCTGGTATTTTATTTTTATTATTCTTTATTATGTACACAAAAAAAAATACAACAGAAATATTAACATAAAAAAAGTAACATAAAGGGCGAGCTTAACTCACGTGAGTTCTCTTCCAGCAAACCCAAAGTGAGCGTGCGAGGTATTGCTAGCGTCTATTATAGGCTGCGGTGACCATCAGGCGGACCGCACCTATTATGTATTCTGTGACCGCACTCTTGCTTTCTACCTTGGTACTATAAAAAAATATTTTATTTCCATTAAAATATGTAAGTAATATCAGTTGTCTGGTAACTATAGTACAGGCTCTGCGTAGTATGACCGTGTGTGGACTGTTCCAGAATATTGTTATTATACAATTTATTTCACTTAATTGAATAAATTTTAATTTACTTAAACGAAATTGAAGATTTTATTCGAAGCATCTAAAAATCCCCGGGTCAATTTATACCAGTTAGCAGTTAAGCTTATCCGGGATTAAACGCTCTAAGCCGATGATGAAACACTAACAATGAAAAGCCACGAGGTTATATCTGACCCACTTTAACAATAATGCCTTAAATACATTTGTAAAGTACTTGTTGACACGGCAAAAAAATACGTTTATTTGCAGAAATAATTATTTTAATATTAGATGAGTTGTTGACTAGTTCGCCCACAGTGGTCGAAGTTACCATAATTATTCACTTGTGTGTCAAGCGCATGGTAATGTGTGTATTGTTTTTTTATTAATTTAATTTACTTATACATAATGTAATGCATATTTTATAAAAAAACATAGTTTTCTACACTCCTTCATATAAACTTTAACTGTGCCGAACATTCCTCCTCGCTTCTCTCCTCGATCCACGTAATTTTCGTAAAAAGAGTTTTTTTTAACCGGCTTCAAAAAGAAGGTTCTCTATTCGACGCGTATGTATGTAATATTAATAAAAATACGAGTGTATGTATGTATGTAAGTATGTATGTAGGTTTGTCCGCGGATTTCTCAGAAACTGCGAGTCCGATTTCGAAAATTCTTTTTGCAATAGTTAGAGTATTATTCAAATTAGGGTACCTATAGTACAAGTTTCATCAACATCGGTCTAGTAGCTTAAAAGATATAAACTTTTTATGTTTTCAGTAAGTTACTATAACGTAGACGTTCGAGTTGCGTGATAGTGCTGATACCTATTTTTTTTGCTAAAATAAATTATGAATAATATTATAAATAAAGTAAATTATCTAAAAAACGTAAAATAACGAAAATATATTGAAGTCGGTGTCAGCTCGTGCTAGTCTTAGTTAACATTGTGGGCTACTCCCACAACTATACTATATTTATTGTATATTTCTGTGTATATATATATAAAACCTATTCCTAACTTATATTTGAATAAAACACTACATTTTCTACTATTCATTATTTATAATTATTTATTATATACAAAGATTTATGTATACAGAATGTAAAGAAACTGGTGTCCGATCCAATAGGGGCATATTCACAAAGGTTTGTACATAACAGGAAAAATATAAAAAAAAAATATTACGGCTACCCCAAAAATGTTATCGTTTTTTAAAAATTGGAATTATTATAATATTTTCCCCGAAACTTCCCGATATCTTCAACAGCTGGTAGCACTTGTTTGTAGAAGGCAATGACTTCTGTCACAAGTCAGGTGCGTTGACCGCCTTTGATCAGCTGCCGTCGTAGGCACGCAATAAACAATATTCGTACATACCGTAGGTCAGGAATAACACCACCGTCAAACTACAGAAGGTCCATTCCGTTCAGAAAACACTCATGCAGTAAATGCATCAGACCATTCCTTAGAATAAATGTACGTGTTATCATCATAAGTAGTTTAATTTTGTATGGAAATCTAAACTAGGACTGATATCCGAAACGGTGACGAAATTAAAAGTTAAATTAAAGTACCATTTTAGTGTCTTACAGTATCGTTAACTATTTACATAAAAGTAAATGTCAAAAGAAACATATTACTACAACCACTATTCACCACCTATGTTGGATTCCATCTAAATCAGTCCAGTTTATTCTCCTTATCATTTTCTTACTGGCTCTCATAATTATAGCCACCGTACTAGTACTTTAACACTAGGTACCGAGGCGAGGAAGTCTAATAGTAATTAATTCATATCCCTCTAATGTAAAACTGGACCTTCTGCATCCTATTTTACTGTGACAGATTTTATTACTCAATCGGCACACTGATAATAGGCACAAAGGCATAAAGGAACCGTCCTTTGTGCCATTGTTCGCGCGCCCGCTAAAAAGCGCCGCTTCGCTGTTTCGACGAACGCAAATGCGGCGTTTCGCTTTGATCAAAATTTATGTACCTATGTGGCACGTGTCGCATTCATTGCTACTCATCAATTGATTAGTCTTGCGCGAAGATTGCTTCCGGTCGGACGTCCGCATATGTCTTACTGAAATGCGAAGTACTTTAACGCGTTGATGTGCTTCCGTCGAAATAATTGTAATTAAGCAGCAGCACGTAGGAAATACGGGGTCCGTTTTTCAGTGCGATTAGGTGTGCCAGTGCCATCGGTACGTGTTGGACTCGGAAATGAAGGACACCACAACTAAAGTGTACACCCGTTATTAAGTTAGTTAAAACAACGGATTGCGGTGAAATAAAATAATGTGAATGCGATGTGGAATTAAATAAATTTCTGCATATCGTTTGAGTGTGTGTGTCTAACTGAGTGTGAGTGCCTCGTGCGTGCTCCGGTGGCGGCGCGCGCGGCACTGACCGAGTTACCAACGAAGGTAGCCCTCTGTTGTAGACCATATTATGATAGTAGGGCTCACTTCACAGTATTGTAAGATCGAATTGTTGTTACATAAATTCCAGTACCCTTATGTAAGATACTTTATCTCTCATTTTGTTAGTGCGGGAAGAGTTTTAGCTCCAGGTCCGGCAAAGATGTTTAACCTATTAGTTTTTAGGTATCAGATTGTGCCCTTAAATAGCAAAAGGTTCACCTGCTACCGCGGATGGAAATGGCATAACAAGCAGGTACTTACTCCGTCTGCCTCTTCGGTAGTAATAGGCGCGATAGATTATTTTGATTACCTACACGTCGACTTTATCTGTGAATAGAGCGTTACGATCCTTTGAACTGACGCCCCCGCCCCGGCCACCGCGCGTGCGCGCACAGCTGGCAAGTCGCCGATCTGTTTGTGAAAGTATGATTGACCTCAGGGCGGTATCAACGGTGTTGCCATGGGTAAGTTATGAGTAAAATTATTTAATCAATTAATTTAAACGGGGTAAAATATTTATTAAATATACAAAAAAGGATAGCACGTATGTGGCCTTATTACGATACCAAATAATACCCTTATTGATCGGACACGAGTTTCTTTACAATCTGTATAACATATACATACATACATTTATATAACACATAATAGCAGTCATATAACTCCACACACCATAACACAACATCATACTGCGTAGTCGGTTATGGTGCAGTGGAACCGCGCCTTAACCATCGTCAACCGCTATGAACAGGTGTGAAGCGCGTGCGCATCGAATGATCGCGCACGATTGCGGGTAGTCAGACGGAAGTCGACATTACGAGAGTAGAGATCTTTACGTGACATATTTACATATTTTATTTTATATATAGTTCCATATTTTAGAGAGACAAATTTGCCAAGGGGCTGACGCTTATCGCTACAGACTACATTATTTCTACCTACTCATAAATATTCGTCAGAGCATTGAATTCAAAGGACTACATTTTCTCTTTGTACCGCTCTGTGAGCCGGGTCATTAAAATATTAAGGAAATAAACGCCATTTGATGTTGTGTTTATTATTTTATTTGACAAGCGGCACGCGGCACATCGCGTGACAACCGAACGTTTGTGAACTGGAATTGTGGTGGGTTCGTCCGACATTAAATGGGTAGGGGTAGCAATAGTATAGTAAGTAGGCTGTACCGCTCGAGGCGGGCGACTACGCAGTGTACTACGCTAGAGGTGTTTAATATATCAAATAACACTTTAACAGCGTGCTATATTCACTCAACGTATACGTTAATACGTACTCAACGTATGCTAACGGAAATAAATATAGCGTACGCTATATTTGCTTCTGTTAGCCGCTAAAAATCGCGCCACGCTATTTTATCGAACTAAGCGCAGTCTATGTCTATGTCCTATGCTTTCTGTTAGCTCTAAACCACATTCATAATAATATGCTCACACAACTAAGGCACAACATATGCACCTCGTGTTGTATGCTAAGTAAATAGGTAATAATTTGCCGATTTTAGATTTTTACCTTCTTCTTCTTCTACAACCCCAGTATATTCTGAATGTATGTATGTAGAATACTTATTTACAGAAATAAAATTGGCCGTAATACCTTCTTATAAACGAACACTTTATTTATTTCCACAATATTTTACAACAGCTGTAGTCCTAGAACGTATTAATTAAGGGAAATAGAAATTAAAAGTTGTTAACACGACTATCTGGGCACGCTGGTCAGGAGCAAGAGAGTTGCCATACCTTTTATTTAAATTAAGTATGAAAATATTACATAATTGGTGGCGATGTTGCCAACAATGTAATTTTTTTTTGTGTAATGCTGCTCCCTTATGAGGTTGCACCATATAAATTACAATCTAGCCAGGCTAGGCTAATCAGTAATATTAGTTATACCTAAACGAATAAATTAAATTAACTTAAGAATGTGTCCAATGGCACTTTTCTTATTGTCTCTATTAAGGCGAAGACACTTTGTTGTTGTGTTCTACACTGCGTTACACTGCACTTATTTTATCACTTAAACTAACTCAAACGGTTTTGTCCTTTTCAGTCTTCTCACTATGTCCGTGTTGTCGAGGCTATCCAGCTCCTCGACAACACGGACATAGTGAGAAGACTGAAAAGGACAAAACACATGGTGATGAAGCCGACATTCATGAGCTTCGGCGTATTTCTTGTAGCGACGAGGTCCACTTTAAGGTCCCTGTGGAGGTCATTTATTCTTATGTACCAGGGTGCATTTACAATACCTCTGAGTACTTTGTTCTGGAAACGTTGTATTATCTGTATGTTACTATGTTTGGTACAGCCCCACAACTGTATTCCATAAGTCCATACTGGCATCAGGACTTGTTTGTATATCAGTATTTTGTTTTGCACGGACAACACGGAATGTTTTCCAAGGAGCCAATGCAGTTTCTTGTATCGAAGACCTAACTCTTCGCGTTTCTTTTTGACATGCGCTTTCCAGCGAAGTTTTGCGTCAAGAGTCATACCAAGGTACTTGGTGGTATTCTCATAAGGTATAGCTTGATTGTTTAAGTATACCGGATGATAATTAGTCCTTTTGTTGGTGAAGTCTATATGAACCGACTTTGATTCATTTAGTTTTATTCGCCACTTTTTTGTCCAATCAAAGATGGTGTTAATGGCAATTTGTACATTCTCCACAGCTTCCGCATGAGTGACCCCTGTAGCCATAATAGCCGTGTCATCAGCAAAGGTTGCAATGGTATTGTTTTTTAATTCTGGAATATCGAAGGTGTATAATAAGTACAGGACCGGGCCTAAAACACTTCCTTGTGGTACTCCAGCAGTGATTTGCTTAAGATCAGAATATGCATCTTCCTGCCTTACTCTGAACATTCTATCTGTTAGGTAGGACTCCAAAATGTCTGAGAATTGCTTTGGCAACATTTTTCGTAGTTTATATATGAGTCCCTGATGCCATACCTTATCGAATGCTTGGGCTACGTCCAGAAGAACTGTAGTGCAAACTTTCTTCTCTTCTAATGCTTTTTCAATTATGTTGGTAATTCTATGAACTTGATCTATTGTAGAATGTTTTTCTCTAAAGCCAAACTGGTAGTCAGGGATAAGATTTCTATTGTCGATAATAGGTTTCAACCGTCTCAATAGGATCTTTTCGAATATGATATTATTGGCAATAGCGAGATCGGTCTGTATGAAGTTACTTCATGAGGTGTTTTACCAGGTTTTGGTATCATTATAACTTCTGCAACTTTCCACATGTCTGGTACGAATTTTAATCTGAATGAAGCATTTATTAGTGTGGTAAGTTTCACTACTGCTTTATGTGGTAGGTTACTAAGGACTTCCCCAGTAATGAGATCGTAGCCAGGTGATTTTTTCTTGTTTAAACGTAGTATCTCTGCGTGAACCTCTTTTGGTGTAGCAAGTTTTATGTTAATTTCATTTTGAGTTATTACATCAAAAATGAACTCCTCTGTGTCAAGTTTATTAGGTTGAAATATTTGTTCCAAATGACTTGCAAATCTAATGGCGACAATGTAATAAAAATGATATTTTTGAAATTTCATGTGTAATGCAAACAGTTCAACCATTTAATAATGAAATATTATTAAATCTAATTAATTTACTTCTAGTGGTACCACGGAGAAAAAAAATTGTCCGTGGTGGTGGTAATACTGTTGGTACCACTAGTGAAAAATTCTATATCTATATTATAATCCCGGGTACCACGGACAACAAACTAATTTTTCAGGCTTGGCAGACCAAAATTTTGCAGGTACATTTTGAAGGGTCGTAAATACCCCCATACCCTCTTCCGTCTACTTTAATAAATCCGTTATCGTGTCATTTAACCCGCGACTCGCTATTAACAACAACTATTAGAGGTCTAATGGGTACCGCAATTACTACTAAATGTATTAAATGTTTAGGTGTGAAATAGCTTGTTAACCCACTTCTTCCAATTGAACTAGTAACTATGAGCCTGTATGCTTAAGGTACCTTTTCGATTATTGGTCTGGCAGTAGCGATGTGATTTATGAAATTGACTAATCGAAAGATTTGGGAGATTGCGATAACCATATCAAAAACACACCATCTTCTTCTTCGTACGAGCGTTTCCACAACTCGACGACTAAGCGGTTATTTTGTTTGTTGAGGGTGGAGGTAGGCCAGTTCACTCCAGCCATCTCAGCTCCACCAGGAAGTCTCCCAGCCGCTTAATGTTGCCGAATACCTCCCGGAGGCAACCTGGTGTGTCCAGGTGCGTCGCCTGGTAAGTTGCCACCCCGCTCTAGTCAAGCAGCACGTGGGCGGCTGTTTCTTCCTCCCCCATGCACGCTTTGCACATTGGACTGTGAGTGATACCTAGATTAAATAGGTGTAGGTTGGAGATGGTGAATCGAGACGCGCCCTGTGACCAGGTGGAGCGACGATATCCGCAGAGCGGTTGGCAGAATGAAGAGAGCTGAAGATCGGGTTCAATGGCGTGCCTTGGGGGAGGCCTATGTCCAGCAGTGGACTGATGTGGGTGATTTAAAACTGTTCCAATTTTCAAATCGATAGCATTACTGGTTCCTGAAATATGTATATCGGTGTAAAAGACAGACACACAAAGTTGCACACTAGAAAGGCCCATTTCGGTGAATAGTATGAGAAAGTATCGGTTTAATTTATATTCGTATGGCAACATTAAAGCCACATATGCTGCTAAATGAAGCTAATAAATTAATTCTATTCTTAATTGAGTATGATTCACCTAAAATGTGTGATCATTTTACGAAAATTAATTACAGGAATTGCGAAGGATCTGCTGGGAATGCAAAATAGGAATTCCTTTTCAATGAAATGCTTAATGTGGGCATTTCAGGCCTGCGGTTCTTTTTACCTTTATGTACGGAACCCTAAAAACTGGGGTGTCTTGAGTTGAATTAAGACAAGAAGCCTTTAGGTGTACAATTGCTTACTTAGCCACTAGATTACCATAGCTTAAATAAGAATTTTTGAGTATATTGAAAATTAATGGCTGCGGGCGAAGCCAATCAATAAATCTATCAATATATTGTTAGAGTCGCCGATATGACGGGCCTGTTGGTTTAGTGGTTGGACGACCTGGCCGCTACCCAATTGGTCGTGGGTTCGATTCCCACTAAGTGTCTGGGTGTTTTATCTATTAAAGTATCATCATCGACATAATCATCAGCCGGAAGACGTCCACTGCTGAACACAGGACTGGTACCATAATCCCCACGCATGGCACGCGTCTTGGGGATCGCAGTATAGGTAGGAATGGATATTATACAGAAGGCACTGCTGCCCGTTTTTTGGTTTTCCCTCAGTCACCTCTTACGATACCCACGGGAAGAGAGTGGGGGGGATGCCATTTTTAGCCGATACCCCGTGGCGATATTTACCTATGTATTTACAAAAAAAGGATATAAGTATTAGTATCAGTTGTCTGGTTTCCATAGTACAGGCTCTGCTTAGTTTGGGATCAGATGACGGTGTATAAATTGTCCTAGAATATTATTATTATACAAAATATTTATAGAAAAAAAAAGAAGTTTCCGTAGTAAAATTTGCTTCACAAAATTTTACTAAGAGACCGGTGCATATATGGTTCTATTAGAGAAATTCATTCACTTCAAAATAGCGCTGTACTAAACAGTGATATACCCTACAAATCCCCAGTATAGCCTATATCCTCCCATAAACATGATCCAATATCGTACAAACAAAATAATACAAGCAGTATCGTGTACGGAACCATAAAAGGAGTGTAACTGCGGAATGGGGATCCTTAACGATGTTTGCAGAACCCTACCACCGTTTAGACAAATTTTATTTAGGCTGGATAAATTTATTGAATGGGCAAACGATTTTGGTTGAAAGTATTGTGTTGATTTTTTTCAAAATGGTTAGATCATGACCAGGAAATTATTAGACTCGTGAGCACCGTGACTGGTTCCCGGGAGCGGGCTCAAAGGCAAGGTACTGAGGGGCCCCTGGTGCAGATCCCACCGGAGAGCCCTGGGGTCCCCTCTCGTGTGCCGATGCGACAGCCGCGGGGGTTTTAGGGGGTAACAATCCCCCCCGGTCGAGCCCCACAGCTCCTGGGAACCTTTTGAACGGTTCCCCCACGAAAAAAAAGACTATGAAATCTATACTATAATAAAACTCAAAGAGCACTTTTTCTGTACATTGAATATTTTTCCAAAATTTCTGTGGGCATACTATACTATCGACATAGAGGCCAAAACAATTTTTTTTGGAATTATTGTCTGTCTGTCTGTCTGTCTGTCTGTCTGTCGTTCTGTTTGTCCAGGCATCATTCGAAAACCCATGGATGGATTTTGATAGGACTTTCACTGATGTGTTGTGTAGAAGTAGGGGTATAAATTGGTATATAAAACATCACGCTATGTATCATAGGGGCTAAGCAGTGAAACATTACTTGCACATATTACCACGTAATTTCCTTTGTATGTGAATAGGGTAATTATAGACTGATCAGTTAATCATTAAGATATGTATTATTACGCTATATACAATAGGGACTGAGCAGACATGTAGTTTGCATAAGATATGGCAGTGGCGAAGGGTCAATTTTTGTAAGGGGTAAGCCGTTCCGGTACACCCAGGAAATTTTCATTAGATTTCTGTATTGTTCTAAGTACTTTGCTGATAGCTATATGACATTATATCTTTGAAAAGTTAAAATCTGTAAATCCCGAGCGGATCCAAACTAGATTATGTATGTATTACAGTCGCGACAATAAAAGATGCGGAAAACTTAAAACTTTAATTATCGAATATCCTTAGACAGTAATTTACGATGTTAGCGTGATTTACATTATGAACAGCGCCATCTATCGGTGAAATTGAACATACAATAACTATAGAACTTTAATCTATATATTATATCAAAGAAAGTCGTGTTAGTTACACTATTTATAACTCAAGAACGGCCTAACCGATTCGGCTGAAAATTGGTGGGGAGGTAGCTTAGAACCAGTAAACGGACATAGGATACTTTTTATCCCGGTAGGTTAAGGTTAAGCAACGTTAGGTAAGGTCATTAAATAGATGGGTGAACCGATTTGTATGAAAGTGTGCATATCGGGTAGGTCTGAGAATAGGTCATACAGTATATTTCATACCGCTAGGTTAAGGTTAAGCTACATAAGGCAAGGTCATTAAATAGATGGGTGAACCGATATGTATGAAATTATGTGTGCATATCGGGGAGGTCTGAGAATAGGTCATAAAGTATATTTAATGCCGCTGATACCATGATTGACGAGGATATATAGAACGAGAGGAGGGTGCACGAGAGGAGAAAGAGGGAGAGGGTATTCGAGAAGGGGGCGATGGGGTGAGGGATCGGGGGAGTTAGGTGGAGTAAGGGGGGAGTGAGAATGAGCAAGTTCGTAGAAGAGAGAGGGGGAGAGGGTTCAGAGAGGGGATAACAGGGTAGGAAGAGGGGGAGTGTGACGGAAACCGAAGCGGGAGGGGGAAAGAGAGAGGAGAGAAAGAGCATATAATTAGATTTTTTTTATAAGAGAGAGAGATATGGAGAGAGATAAATCTAGGGAGGAGGGAGAAAAGGGGAGCAAAATGTAATAAAAGCGCGGGCGGAGCTGCACGGGTCAGCTAGTTATTAGATAAAATCCATTTGTCACCCTTCTTTCTTTCTCCAATTTAAATTGAAAAGATGTTAAACGCGATGTTGGAAAGCAAAAAAGACCACACCGTGTATGTATATCTTAGGGCTCCCACACATAACTGCGATGCGATGCGATGCGGCGCCGCATCGCAGGAATTTGTATGGAAAATTCATTTGTTTCTCGCAGATATTTGCGATGCGAATTCGCAGTTATGTGTGGGAGCCCTTAGGGTGGTATTTCATTCGTCAAATGTTTGATCAAAGAAATTGGATGACTTCACTTAATACAATTTACTAGCGCCACAGATACTTAATCCAAGATTTTGAAATTTCAAACAAAATGGCTTATATTTCGTGAACAATAGGCATGAAGACTAATTTTGAAAAAATATTCTTTATTGTACTTACGGGTCATAATCATATTTTTGTATTCAATTTACGATTAATAGCAATTTTTTCAATTTTTTAAATTGATTTTCAATATTTCTGACTTTGAATTTCGTTCCAAAACGAAGGCTGGTGCATGGCGCCATTTTGTGACGTCACCACGATATAAATATAAACAGCTGTCTGTAGAAAGTGTCTGTATGGAAGTGAATTAGATTGAACAAAGAAGAAAGAAAAAGTTGAGATGACAGTTTGACAGTTGTTAGCTTATACCAGGATGACGTCATTCACTCTGATGGTGTTTATTATAAAATGGAGATTAGCTGTATTTTGGTAAATTATTTATTTAAAAATCACGAAAATCTCTCTATTATTATGAAAATGAGATGCATTTTTGGAATCAGTGCAATCTGTTCTAATATGCAAAATCACAGTTTCACTGGTATTGTGTTGCAGTCATCTTTCCTGTTCCAATGACATTTTTTTTGATAAATACTTATAAAACGATTGTCTTTTTGGTCATTTTTTTGTATTTTTTTTCTTTTTCCATATTATTCGAATGATAATAGGAGCACATAAGGTCGCTCCACGAACGGCGGTGATTCCGAGGAGGACGATGGCGGGGTTGCGACCCCCGACACGAGCACTGTTACGGGCGTAGACAGAATATAACAAGACATCTAGCTAGCGTGCCGCCGATAAGGACAGAAAATAACGGAAAATAATCATTCGTACACTTAACACACGTTATGGATATTTATTCAAATGCGCCTATTATGTAGTGTAAACGATATTTCATAACGCAATTCAATTTAAAACTCCAAAGCTAGGTCGTGAACTAGAAAATTTCATGAGTACTCGAAGAAAACGCTAAGGGACAAAAAATCATATGCTCTGTTTCTTTCTATCACATATAATATATATAAATGCATCCTTTTCTTGCGCGAATGAGAAAGAAACTGCCAGCTCTCTATTGTTTTCTTTCTCTAAGGTTACGGGCTATAATACGCCTCCCGGCGGCAGACTTAATGGCAAGGCACTGAGTAGTAACTATGGGTGCAGATCCTGCTGAGAGCCTCGGTCCCCCCGCTTATATGCCGATGCGACAGACGCAGGGGTTTTAGTGGCTAATATAAGAATCCCACATATCCCGGTTGAACCTCACAAGTCCCAGGAAACAATTGAAGGTTTCCCCGCAAGATCAAAAAAATTATGCTGTCTTGATGACAACAACCGGGACCTTTACGTAGCGACACTTAAATAAAAATTCACATTAATTTATGTTAATACTAGCTGACCCACGCAGCTCCGCCCGCGCTGTGTTTACGTTAACTAAACTTTCAATAATATACATTCGCATAGAATACAAAACCTCCTTTTTTAAAGTCGGTTAAAAACTTGGACCCACTTATTTCCCTCTACTGGCTTACTACACATGTAACAAGTTTTACAAAGGAAAATGGCACAGGAACTGTTACGAGTTTCTTTGCTACTGTTGTGTTGAGATCATTTTAAAATTCTCATTTAATCATATTATTCGTTTGTGTTTTATTCAATACTAGCTGACCCACGCAGCTCCGCCTGCGCTATTTTTACGTTAACTAAACTTTTAATAACAGACATTCGCATGGAATACATAACCTCTTTTTTTATAGTCGGTTAAATCTGGGACCCACTTTTTACTTGCCCTCCGAAGCACGGAGACGTTTAGTTCAAATGGCGTTAAACGGTCACCCAGCTATTTAATGACCTTACCTAACATTGCTTAACCTGATCGATTTCCAAACATTGTTAACAACTGTCTATGGGTATTCGCTTACAAATATTTATTAAAATTATAATGAAAAATTGTTAAAATCGGAGCGTATAACCAAGTACACATTTTGACTTTAGTCCCCTCTCCCAAGGGAACCGTGCCGAATGTTGGGATAAAAAGTATCCTATGTCCTACCTAGGAGTATTAACTCGAATCATGCCAAGTTTCGTTTCAATCCATCCAGTAGTTTCGGCGTGATGCTCAGCCGAGATACAGACAGACAGACAGACAGACAGGCAGACAGCGGACAGACAGACAGACAAAAATAAAAATAAAATACATTTTTGGCTTTAGTATCGGTTATAGAATGCCCTCCAAACATAATTTTCAAAATATCTTCAATGTACAGAATTGGACCTGTTACAGTTTTATTATATGTATAGATTATAAGTATAGATAGATTGGTTTTCAGAGTAACCAGACCAGAGACTATGGGTGCAGATCCTGCTGGAGAGCCTTGGTCCCCCCGCTTATATGGCGTCGCGATAGCCGGGAGGGTTTTAGTGGGTAACAATCCCACATATACCCTAGCTGACCCTTACAGGGTCCCGGGGGTATTCAAGGTTCCCCCGCGACAACAAATAAAAACATTATATCATCATCATCAGCCGGAAGACGTCCACTGCTGAATAAAGCCCCTCCCCCCCTTAGAAGGGAGGGGTTGCCATAATCCCCACGCTTGGCAGGCATCATGGGGATCACTGTATAGGTGGTAGATAATCCAATAGAAAGACGCAGCTTTCCATCTTCTTGTTTTCCCTTACGAACACCCAACGGGAGAAGATGGTATTCTTACTCGGACACGCCACGGGTCAAAAAAACATTACGGTCAAGCACAACCTTAAATTCAAAATCTTACTATGTTTTGTAATGGGTGTACATGTGATAAAATTAATCCGCGTATACACATCTGTAACAGACGTGATATTTGTGTTGAATGTTAAACGACCATTTTGGTTATTTTTTTCTATAAATGGTTTGCCAAAAAATACGTTCCACAAAAACCTTTTAAAAAGGCAAAAGTAAACATAAAAACCCTTTGCGGATAAACCTATAATAATACTGTTGAAGAAAAAGCTGTGTACATGTAATAGGTATGCAGATTATAATCCTTTTTTTGTGAAATTATATCTATCTAGTATGGGTTCTGGATCAGCGATGAAAAATAAAATTAACCTTAAGACCTAGACCTTATGTATAAAAAAAATACAAAATATGACGGGCTTGTTGGTTTAGTGGTTAGAAACCCTGGCTGCTACCCAATAGGTCGTGGGTTCAATTCCCGCCAAGTGTCTGGGTATTATTTTAAGTGTATTTACAAAAAAAAAGTACATACATATGTATTAGTATCAGTTATCTGGTTACCATAGTACAGGCTCTGCCTAGTTTGGGATCAGCTGACCGTGGGTAGTTTGTCCCAGAATAAACAAAAAAAAACGTATCTAGTTACGAGCGAGCTGCTACCCAATAGGTCGTGGGTTCGATTCCCACCAAGTGTCTGGGTATTATTTTAAGTATGTATTTACAAAAAAAAGTACATATGTATTAGTATCAGTTATCTGGTTACCATAGTACAGGCTCTGCCTAGTTTGGGATCAGATGACCGTGTGTAGTTTGTCCCAGAATAAACAAAAAAAAAACGTATCTAGTTACGAGCGTTAGTAGCTATCCTAGAACGAAGTGTCTTTTACCACCACACAATGGTCCTGTTGCATTCAATTGCTAAAAAGTTTTTTTTAGAGTGGTATCAAGCAAGAGGCCCGATAAATCACGCGCCCGGGCTCGAACCCGCAATAAATATATCAACTGACAATTACTTTAGTAAGTGCGGGAGCAAGTTTCAGGCTTTTTAAAGGCAATGGGGATGCATTGAGGGATTTATTTGTTCTTAAAATCTTTTTCCCTCATTGGAGAGTTCGTCTAGTGGATTTCAGAGTGGCTACTGTGATCAGGCTCCGATTTATACAGAGGAATTTTAAAGTAGTGGGTACTTTTCGGTATTCGCTTATACAGTTTTAAACTGAATTCAAAATATCTTTGTTTTATTTTTGAGATAATCCACACACAGTCATCGGATCCCAAACTACGCAGATTTTAAACAAAATCAGCTGTCTACGCGTAGTAACTCGTATCTCAAATGCTTACGCAAACGAAGTGCATTCTCGCTTTACTCTCCCAATCCAGTGGGATGGGATGGGATGGGCTCTGCCTAGTATGGGCTGGGATGGGATGGTCTCTGCCTAGTTTGTGATGGGATGGGCTCTGCCTAGTTTGGGATGAGATGTGAGTAGTCCATACGAACTGGTACTTTTTAACACGCTTTTATTAGCTTGACCTGTATGTATGTATGTAACTATCTAACTATGATGGTAATGGAATCTTGCGATGCAATTTTGTTTTGTGGTAAGTCCCATAATTATGCAAGATATCGTCCTACACTAGCATCACTGCAGTATTACATATTATGCCGCAAAGCAGCAGTGCGTAAACTGCTGAGCCCTGGTGAGAAAGGTGTTTCTCGTCAAATAATTGTGTTAAAAAAAGTACAACGGTTCATAGGAAGGTGTGTCGCTTAACCTAAGGTAAATTATCCACTCTAGTCTAGTCTGATGAAATTACCGGACACAAAGACTTAATATCTAATGTGTTAAGGGTCGGCAACGCGCTAGGGACTCTTCGGGTGTTTCTGCGTGTATAGGCTGCGGTGACTGCTTACCATCAGGCGGGCCGCACGCTTGCTTGCCACCTTGATAGTATAACAAAAAAGTCACGTAAGTTATTTGAAAAAGAAAGCCAACATCGCAGCATCGTCTTTGTCAGCTGGAATAGCCTTGGAACGGCACAATGAACGACAAATGGCTATTTGCATCCACAGGATACCTGCGACGCGCACAATGTCGTCAGTCCATTTAGTCAGAGGCCTGCATATCAGGCTAAATACACTAAATTAATCACGCACTAAATTATCCAAATAAAACCGGATCAAACCGGCTAAAACCGGTGCCAACCAGCCCGCATTTGACAAATCCGCGATAGATAACTCATACCCGGATCCCGGCTATTTATTCATAGGTGAAGTGACGTACCTGGTATGAACATTATTTATCCGGGATAACTAAGGACCCGGGTCATAGTTCACCCGGTTCGATTGCCGCAGGACAGGTTTATCCGGGGCTTTATCCCTCTGTAAAATGGAGACCATTTGTGTAAATATCGGGGAAAGGGAAAAAATGTCACGCATGGATTATTTCCATCTTGATCACGAGTTGGTAATGGAAAAAATATCAGATGATTTGTATCCGGTATATCCCTGTAACCTATTATGCTGTTGACGTTGCAAAAATTGGTGTAGGTTTGACCTGATTTGTCACACAGCTTCTCTTATAGCGGAGGCTGCATCTTACGTACTACCCCGTATCATCAAGTTAAGATCTCTGATCCCTTTAATCTTAAATAGGTCGGTCATCATCATCATCATCATCACCAGCCGGAAGACGTCCACTGCTGAACATAGGCCTCCCCCTTCGAACGCCACAATGACCGACAATTGGCTATTTGCATCCACCGGTTACCTGCGACGCGCACAATGTCGTCTGTCTACCTAGTGGGAGGCCTACCTACGCTGCGTCTTCCGGTTCGTGGTCGCCACTCGAGAACCTTTCTTCCCCAGCGGTTATCGGTTCGCCGAGCGATGTGGCCTGCCCATTGCCACTTCAACTTGCAGATTTTAAGAGCTATGTCGGTGACCTTGGTTCTTCGGCGAATCTCCTCATTTCGGATTCTGTCGCGCAAAGAAACTCCTAGCATAGCTCTCTCCATAGCTCGTTGTGTGACTCTGAGCTTATCCAAAAGGCCAACAGTTAGGGACCACGTCTCAGTACCATATGTCATCACTGGCAACACACACTGGTTAAAAACCTTCGTCTTTAGGCACTGCGGTATTTTGGACGAGAAGATTTCGCGTAGTTTCCCGAACGCTGCCCATCCGAGTTGGATTCTTCGGGCGACCTCTTTGTCGAAGTTGGACCGACCTACCTGGATAGTTTGTCCTAGGTATACATAGTGGTCAACAACTTCGAGTATATCGTTCCCAACAATTACAATTGGTCGGTCAGTATGAACGAATTATGCAAAAGATTAAAAATATTATATTTTTGGATGTTTGCAACGAGCCAGAACGAACGAGTTTGTAAAAAGCCGTATGACCGTTCCGACTGTACCGAATGACCGTTCAAGAGTGCTAGCGTTAAATCTATTTGAAATAAATTATTTTGAATTTGAATTTAAACTCAAAAACTACTTACTGGACCGATTTCTAAAATTTTTTCACCATTAGAATGCTAAATTATCCCTGAGTAACATGTTACTCATTCATTCATTACTAGAAAAAAGTCTGTCATTTAATTTTCGTGCCTGGTTTATATCACGATCATGGTATGACACAGGTTAATGGGTAGACACCTTTATTATCATATCAACGTATCTGGCGATTAATCGTTATGGCATTCTATTGAAAGCACTTTGACGTCCTAATTTTGTTCGGAAACCTCTTAAAAGGTTGCCATTTTTATTGAGCATTAAACGCTTTGAAATGGTACCTTCTAAAAAGTGCTAAGAACGTTGTGAACAATAATTACTTTATTATAATTTTATTATAATCGGTGTGAACACGGCGTGACCTAGTTTTGTCACTTGTGGTCATAAAAAAGTAAAATGAATTAAGTAATTAGAGGTCTTGAAATTAAGCATATGGTTTCAGCCATTACACAACTCATAATGTAACATTATTTTAATCGGGAATTAGCACGATTTATCTTATATTTTGGCTTGACGTATCGGGCCGGTTACACAAGCAGGCACAACTCAATTACAATGATGTATAACTCGTATTTCCTTTAGTGTCTTGTATTATGAAGATCTACTTATAATTGTATTTATTTCACTAAAGAAAAAAAAAATCGTGACAAGTCTTTAAATATGTTTCTGTTGTCTTTAAATATGTGTCATTGTCACCACCAATTGAAAGACGTCCACTGCGGAAAATAGGCCTCCCCCTTATGGGGGATTTCATAGTCCACGCGTGGTAGGCGTCTTAAGCAAGTATTTAAGGAAGTTGGATATCAAATAGTAAACGCTGCTGCCCGTAGTCTGGTTCCCTTTAGAAGAAAGAAGAAGAAACGTTTATTTGTGACACGTAGAAACAAATCAGTGAGTAGGTAAACAACTTTAAGGGAGCGGTTTAACAGCCGCACTCACAGACATCAATTAATTTTAATCGCAATTAAGTCATTTTTTGTAATCTATTTATTTCGACTCTCCGAGTCTCTTATGATTATATTTTAGTATTAATTACGAGATTATTGATATATCTACTTACTATCCGCGTATTAAGTATTATTTGGCTTCGAAAGTCGAAATAATCCATTTACAAAATATGACTTAATCAAAATTAACTATAAATGACGTTTGTAGGTCCGGCTGTAAGTGTTTTAAAAAATTATATTTTAAATTAAAACACTGTAATAGAGCAGAATTGCATGCTCTTTATTACTGAAAAGTGAAACAGACACTTTGAATTACAAAAATATAATGCATTGTTACGTTGTAACAACGTAAATTCATTAAAATTGTAAAATAAAAAATTTACGAACAAATAACTACAATAAATATTTTTATTATCGTACGGAACCCGCGCGACGCAACTAGTATTCGCGCTCACAGCGTTATTCAGTGTCAACATCGGGAACAGTCTAGAAATCATGTCTACAATTCTCACACCTTCACCGTCGAGATTCTTCTATGTATGCTCCTTCTCGCTCGGAAGCATTAGTGTTTTCCATTTCGTATCTCTGTCGCACTTGTTTTGTTGGCGGATAGAAGGGATGGATCGGAATTCCATTCTAGATCGCCTCGTCCGCGCCGTAAGTTATCGTCTGAATATATATTCGGGTAGTTGACCCGGGAAGCGGTCATTATCATGTTTATTCTTTGTTCAGTGTAGTGCTGCAAAAAATATATAAAACAATGTAATATAATTGTGATAGTGTTGTGATTAGGCGGTTGGAACCCCCTGGATTGGGGGTTCACCGTACCCATCGTTCACCGTACCCATCGTTCACCGCTAGGGCTGCACCGCTAGGATTGCACCGCTAGGGGTTCACCGTTCCCCGTTTGGAATTCACTGTTGGGACTGCGCCGTGCCCGCTTGGAGTTCCCCGTTACACCGATTGGGACTCCACCGTTCATCGTACAGATTGACTGTACAAGCGGCGACGCTTCAGGCTGCACTGTAACACCCGAGCCACCGGTGTCCTTCAAGAAACAGAGTGTCGGCTGAAGGCACTACCGAAGACCCCCAAGCGTCGAGGACTCGGACGGCCAAAAGTTAAGCCCCAGCACCTTTTTTATTATTCCGACCAGATAACTTCCCTGTGCCGCGAATCCACACCCGTGTGTTTTGACTTTATTTAGAGACATTAGAGTTTGGTTCTAGTGCGATTTTTTTAGAGACTTTATAGTTTTAATTTTATTAGTGGAAATTTAATTCCTGCCGGGTTAACGTATATGTTTTTATTTTCGATTCAATAAACAACTTGTAATTTTACTTGTTGTTTTTATTCTTGTACCTAGCCGTCAGGCGAACGTAACAGTAACGTGCAACGTACTGTCTACGTAACAGTTGGCACCCAACGTAACAGTTGGCACTGTCAACGTAACAGTGGCGCCCAAATATTAAAGGCAAAGCACAGGGAAGTTTTTTGTTTTGTGTATTATTGTGGTGTCGGTATTTTTCAGCTCCAAGTGGTAAGCCTTTTGTGGACGGAGGCTGAACGGGGGAGTACCACTAACCCGGGTCTCCTTAAAAAGGAACGGGTAGCCGATTATTGTTTTCTGGCTCCACAGGGTTATCCAATACCATCTCGGATTACCCACACACAGGCATAGTCTGCACAGTGGACTGATTTTTTCTTTCTCTTGCAATATTTTAGTGTCAATTTCTTTCCTACTATTTTTTTCTGTGCATACTGATTTTTGTGTATTTATATTTTGTGTTTTTTTTCTAGCATTTTATATTTGCATTTGTGTTGTGCGTAATTAACGTTCTTTTCAGAGATTTTAATTTTTCTTTTTTGCTGCAATTGTTGCATTAATTATTTTTATTGTTGCAAAACATTTATTGTTTTGTATTTTTTTATTATTTATTTTTTTATTTCTTTTTTGTGCTCTGAAAAGATAATAGTGGTTACGTACATTATTTTACTTCACTCTTAATATATTTATTATTATTTATTTTTTTAACTTTGCTCACATCGTGTCACATTTCATTGCGTATTGTTTTAAAATATTCAATTCTTTTTAATTTCATTTAATTGGGTCACATTTTTTTCTTTAAAAATAATTCCGATCTACCTTATCATTTTAGTTCCGCGCGTGGTTTCGTCTCACATTCTTCTTTTATTTATTTATTTTTTTTGTTTTTGTTGGTCGTTAATCAATATTGTGATGCATTAGCATTCATTTCATTTCATCATGAATAGACAAATATTAAATTCAACATTATTTCGCGCAGTAGTAGATTGTGTTTGTCTTTAGCGGATTAAAACAAGCCTACACGAATTTTGATGTTTTGTTTGGGAGTTTTGTTTTTTGTGTTGTATGACTTCGTTATAGGTCTACACACGTTTGTTTTATTTGCGTTTTGTTTTTTTTAGCGGAGTATGACAGTTTCTTGGAATAGGTCTACTCGTCTGCTGTTTTTTTTTTCGTTACAGCGGGTCGTGACTGTAACAAATTCGCTAAAGACTAGACATACTCACAATGCCGCTTAATTTATTTAATTTTGTTTATTCATATATTTTTTTATATAGTCATCACCGTTATCGGTTCGACTCTTGTTTTTATTGATACATAGCTTTCGGAATTTGGTTTATTTTTTTTAATAAATTTTAATTGTTTGTTATTGCGTTTCGGTCTCTGTCTACATTGTCTTTGATGAATTCATTTAAGCCTACACGGATATTGATGTTTAGTTGGGAGTTTGTTTTTTTTTGCGTTTTTCGCGTTATAGCGGGTTAGTAGCCTTATATAGGCCTAATTCGTTTATTGTTTTGTTTTTTGCGCATTTATGGCGCGTTGTGACCTTTGGTTTGGGTCTGTTTTGTATTTTGTTTTGCGTTTTGCGCGTTTAGAGCGGGTTGTGACTCTTTAAATAAGCCTTCACTAATTTCCTCGTTAGAGCGGGTTGTGACTCTTTAAATAAGCCTTCACTAATCTTCTTGTTACAGCGGGTCGTGACTGTAACAAATTCATCAAAGACCAGTGTATTTCACAGTGCCGATTCGTCTATTGTTCACGTGTCAATATTCTTTCCCTTAGACGCTCCTTGTCACGCAGTGCTGTTCTTGAGTCCAATCTTTTAATAGAGTTGTACTCTAGTTGTATGGTAGTCTGTGGATTATAAATTTCCTCAGACAGCTATGACAGGTCGTATGTTAGGTCGCATGGTAGGTATTTGGATGTGGAGGTATGAAAGTGAAGACAGTTACTGGGCGGTTCTGTTCTTCTTAAGCGCTTAGCGCAGCGCTTACCGCTCTGGGAGAGGGGGTATTGTTACGTTGTAACAACGTAAATTCATTAAAATTGTAAAATAAAAAATTTACGAACAAATAACTACAATAAATATTTTTATTATCGTACGGAACCCGCGCGACGCAACTAGTATTCGCGCTCACAGCGTTATTCAGTGTCAACATCGGGAACAGTCTAGAAATCATGTCTACAATTCTCACACCTTCACCGTCGAGATTCTTCTATGTATGCTCCTTCTCGCTCGGAAGCATTAGTGTTTTCCATTTCGTATCTCTGTCGCACTTGTTTTGTTGGCGGATAGAAGGGATGGATCGGAATTCCATTCTAGATCGCCTCGTCCGCGCCGTAAGTTATCGTCTGAATATATATTCGGGTAGTTGACCCGGGAAGCGGTCATTATCATGTTTATTCTTTGTTCAGTGTAGTGCTGCAAAAAATATATAAAACAATGTAATATAATTGTGATAGTGTTGTGATTAGGCGGTTGGAACCCCCTGGATTGGGGGTTCACCGTACCCATCGTTCACCGTACCCATCGTTCACCGCTAGGGCTGCACCGCTAGGATTGCACCGCTAGGGGTTCACCGTTCCCCGTTTGGAATTCACTGTTGGGACTGCGCCGTGCCCGCTTGGAGTTCCCCGTTACACCGATTGGGACTCCACCGTTCATCGTACAGATTGACTGTACAAGCGGCGACGCTTCAGGCTGCACTGTAACACCCGAGCCACCGGTGTCCTTCAAGAAACAGAGTGTCGGCTGAAGGCACTACCGAAGACCCCCAAGCGTCGAGGACTCGGACGGCCAAAAGTTAAGCCCCAGCACCTTTTTTATTATTCCGACCAGATAACTTCCCTGTGCCGCGAATCCACACCCGTGTGTTTTGACTTTATTTAGAGACATTAGAGTTTGGTTCTAGTGCGATTTTTTTAGAGACTTTATAGTTTTAATTTTATTAGTGGAAATTTAATTCCTGCCGGGTTAACGTATATGTTTTTATTTTCGATTCAATAAACAACTTGTAATTTTACTTGTTGTTTTTATTCTTGTACCTAGCCGTCAGGCGAACGTAACAGTAACGTGCAACGTACTGTCTACGTAACAGTTGGCACCCAACGTAACAGTTGGCACTGTCAACGTAACAGCATGTCTCTTAATTAATCAAACAGTTTTTATAATGTCTCATTCGTCATCAGACATATTCTAGATCATTCTGTAACATGATCTCGAATAAATAACAAATGTTTCTATTAAAATGATGTACTCGGATAAAATGTTTAGACTAAAAATTAAAGTACTTGATACATGATATCAAGTAAACACTTGTACTTTATATTGTTATTAATAAAGCTTCTAGAGCTTTCCATATATTTATAATATAATTGCAACGTTTGCAATTAATTCCTAACAAGTAATATGGTAGGGGTTTGGGGGTGTATAACTAGGTACTTACAATGAAAAAGGTTGTGGACAACCAGCGCTGGTCTTCCGTTAAAGCCTTTTTTTGGTGACGTCACAACTAAACAAAATACACAAACAGTGACATTAAAACAAAAACAAAAATATCACTAAAAATAAAAACAAAACACAATAAAAAAAAAAAAAGTAAAAGAGAAAAAAAAAAGAAAAATTATAAGTAATATTGTAGCATGTCTAATGTCCATGTTGCACCCTGTGGGCGATAGGTTTCCTAGGATCTTGAGAAGCTTGATAATAAAACACCAGTCTTATTGGAAACAGTAGGGAGGCAGCGGAGGCGGGGCAGAATTCCTTTTCTTCCTTTTTCTTGACTTGTTCTTGCGAATCACTTCCAAATTGCGAATGTCGAACTGCGAATGACGCCTCGGCCAATCAGCGTCCCTTTTATACTTTGCCCGAGTGTTTTTCTGGAAGGTTCTCTGCCTCACCCCCTCTGACCAATCTTTATTGATAATATCTTACAGTCATTACATATAGGTTTTACCTTATGTCTAGGTCTTAGGTTAGGTCATTCTACATTTCCTGACATATGCGTGCGCACCCGGCGTTGCCTGGTTTTAGAATGGGAGCGCGCGGACGCGGCGGGGATATTTAAGTGACCTCGCCCCCCACCGTCCTAGTATAAATATTCGCCCTACGTGCGCTCCGCATGCCATTCCGTGATAGCGAGCCGTCGCACGCACATGCATGACATTATGATCTTATATTTACTTATTTCTTACATAATTAACATACCTAAACATATCTAAACATATTACAATATCCTAATCATTTTCCTTTAAAATAAAACACAATAGCAAATATATTTTATTATCCAAAAAATCCTTATTCTACTAGTTATACTACCCACTAGTTGAGATATCATTCTTATACGACTACCTTATCCTATTTTTCTTATCATCTAGAATACAGTAAAACTATTGTAAACACGTAAAATACAATGTCCTTATGCCCCTATGCCTATCCTATGAAAATATACACATGTTAACGCACTGTCTCACGCACTGAGTCTACTCTGTCGTGCACATTTCTCCCGCCGTCGCAGCTTGCGATCCCATTTGGAGCACGACGATCTTCTTGCAGGGTCTTCGTAGGACGTGCCCGTTGCCCGTAGTGACGTCCACGACTCGTACCTCATTGTCCTTTCCCGGGTAGACTCTGGTCACTCTTCCTCTGGGCCAGATGCTCCGCGGTAGGTTCGGGTCGCAGACGATGACCAAATCACCGACCTTCGGTGCTGTGCCCTTGGTGCGAGGCTCCCGCCGGTGTTGGAGCAGGGGAAGGTACTCCTTGACCCATCGCCGCCAGAACTCGTCCGCCAGCCGTTGCGCGCGCCTCCAGAGTTGCCGCGCAGACTGATCTTCCTCGGTGAACTGGCCCGGTGCTGACACGTGACTGTTCGACCCCAACAGGATGTGGTTCGGGGTCAATGCTTCTGGCTCTTCCGGTGAGCGGCCGTGAGTTGACGATGTTCTCGGCCTCGACGAGAAGCGTGTGCAGAGTCTCATCACTGGGGTACTTCTCGCGCAGCGTGGCACGTAGGGCTTCCTTCACGCTGCGTACCAGGCGCTCCCACGCGCCGCCCATGAAAGGTGAGGCGGGCGGTATGTAGCGCCAGGTGATGTGACGCGCGTTGGCTTCTTCTTCCGTCGCGTCCCAGGCTTCCTTCACCGCTTCCGTCAACTCCTTGTCTGCCGCCTTGAAGCACGTCGCGTTGTCTGACCAGATCTCCGTCGGCTGTCCTCTTCTGGCGATGAATCTTCGTAGCGCGGCGATGGCACTGTCCGCGCTGAGTGATGTGACGACCTCCAGGTGAACCGCCCTCGTTGTCATGCAGGTGAAGAGAGCGACCCATCGCTTCTCTCGGTGTCTTCTGACGGTGACCTCCAATGGCCCGAAGTAGTCCAGTCCCGTTAAGGAGAAGGGCCGCGCGTGATGACTAAGGCGCGCGGCTGGCAGGTCTCCCGTCGCAGGGCTCATTGGCTTCGCTCTTCTCGGAAGACACTGTGGGCAGCTTCTTATCACCCCTTTTACTGTTGGTCGTATACGTGTCACCCAGAATCGCTGTCTTAGTTCGTTCACCACTAACTCAACGCCGCCGTGTCCCATCTTCTCGTGAACATGTTGTATGTACATTCGCGTGTACCTATGTTGTCCATCCAATACAGCGGGGTTGATTGTCTCGTCGCTTAAGTCTTGTGCCGCTGCAATCCTTCCGCGTAGTCGCAGCGTTCCGTCTTCCATGTACACACTTAATGCGGCGAGTCGATCCTTCGTGGAGGGCGCTGCGTTGCACATAATACGCGTTTTTTCGTTCGCGTAGCAGTCGTCCTGTACCTTCATTATCCATAACTTTTCTGCCCGTATAAGATATCTTGCGTCCAGGCAGATGAACCTTCTTTTTTCTGTTTTCTTCGTGGCCACATTCATGTCTTCTTTCGTCTTCCTGGTCTTGCTGGTGTTCCACGTAGGGTCCTTCTTCGCGTTTCCCTTGGTCTTCTTGTATTTCGCTGCCGCGGCGACGTGTCTTCTTGCGCGACACATGTCCATAGACTGTCGGACACGTGTCGCAGCATGCACAACCACTTGCCACTTCACGATCTTCTTTATGGCAGGCAGGTGACTGCGGGTCTCCTCCTCGTGCGCTACGTGGTCTCTTCGCCTTCCTTCGCCAGGCTCTTGACTTTCGTCCTTTCGCTGGCTTCCCTTCTTGCGGACGAGAGACGTCGGTTCCATGGGGCTGCCGATGCTGCGCGTCGGAGCCAGCTTGACGCTTGATGTGGTCCACCTTCCTTGACACTTCAGGGGCTTCTCCTTCTGGCGGGAAGCTCCTCTCTTTTGACACTTCAGGGGCTTCTTCTTTTGGCAGGAAGCTCCTCTTCTGTCTTCTTTTCTTTTTCTTTGCCTTCAGTTTCTTCCGTTCGACTTCCGGGTTGAAACTGGTACTTGCAGCCATCGACTCTTCTGGGCCTCCTAGGACAATATGTCCACAGAAGGCGACCTGCTTCTGGTATGACCGACGATGCCCGTGTAGCACCCAACCCAGTCGCGTGCGTGAAGCGACAGGCTGGTTCTTCTTTCCTGTTCGTACTTCAAGTGCCACGAGCAGTTCCCAGTTGTCCTGTCCAATGAGTATCTTCGGACAGGCATCCCTGTAGACAAGCTGGTCTTCCATGTCGCGTAGGTGAGTGCAGTCCAGAAGATCTTCTTTTTCTATATTCTGCCTGGTGAACATCAGTCGCTGTACTGTGCGCGCGTTTCGCATGACGTATTCTTCCTCGCTGTACTTTCCTCGTATCTTGATGTCGACCCTCTTGCTGTTCTCGTGCTTGACGGTCTCGTTCAGGCCCTGTACCCACATTTCGTCGCGTGGGCCGTCCAACTCGAGTAACTCCGCCAGCTGTTCATCGACGAGGGTGATGGTGCTTCCGTCGTCCATCAAGGCGTAGGTGTTCACTCGGGTGCCGTTTCGACCGGTGATAGTTACAGGTGCGATTTTCAGAAATGCTTGACAATTTCCGATGCAGTCGACGTTGTTGACGAATTCCACTGCCGATACGATCTCTTGTACTGCGGGCGAAGGTGGTGGTGATGGTGTCGTTCGTGGTGCGTCTCGATGCAGCAGGTAGTGGTGTGCCATCGAGCATCCATTTTTTCCGCACGTCTTCGCTCGGCAGGTACCTCGGCGGTGTGTACTTCGTAGGCAGCGGAAGCAGATGCGGTGTCTCTTCGCTATCTCCCAGCGCTCGCCGACGTCGAGGTCTTTGAACCGCTTGCAGTCAGGCAGTTGATGGTGGTCACCCTTGCATGTGGAACAGTGTTCTTCTTTCTTGATATGCTCGTTGGTTGCGAAAGTGCGCTCGTACCTCTTCTTGTAATATTTTTCCGGCGTCGTGTTCATGGCGATATCTTCTGGTGGCGCGTAGGCGCCGCACTTGTCCGCTTCTTCATTTAAAAATGCAGCAAGTCTCTTCAGGTCGGGAATGTCTTCTTTATTCTTCGCTGCGTAGTCATACCACTTGCTTCTTATTATCGGCGTAAACTTGTCGATAATAATCTTCACTAACTCCGGATTGTAGAGATAGTGAACTTTCTTCAGTGCTTCTATCGTGGCCACTATGTTAGCCACCTTATTGGCGAATATACATAAATCTCGCGGGCTGTCGCTGAGTCTTGCTAATGTCTTCATTTTCTGCATTTCGCTCATCGCCAGTGCATCCGGTCTTCCGAATCTTCTTTCCAGGGCTTCCATTATTGTCCCCGGATCCGGCTGGCTGATGAGTAGACTGCTGACCGCCTCCGTAGCTGCCCCCCTGATGCTTCTTCTCAGTCTTGATACATTTTCGGTCTTCGAGAATAGTGCTTCAGTTTCATAGTAGGCGGCGCGGAAAGCGAGCCAGCTGCCGCACTGCCCGTTAAAGGTAGGTAGTTCCTGTAGGTACTTCGGCGCGTCCCTTGTCATTCGCACCGCTTGAGTAAGAGCTGCTGCCAGGGAAGTGACGTCCACGGTCGGTGGCTGACGCGCAGGCCGGGCTTCATCTTGGTCTTCCCGGTGCTCACGATCCTGGTCCTTGTGAGCGCCCTGTCCTGGTCCTTTCTCTTCACTTTCCACAGGCGTCTTCTCTTTTTCCTTCTTGTCTTCTGCGGGAGGGTCCTTCTTCTGCCCTTCCAACCATTCTTGAACGCGGCTAGGGCATTCTTCTTCGTCTTCCGACGCGGAGGGTGCCTCGTCTTCTTCTTCTGTGGCCCGCTGTCTTTCAAGCCGAGCCTGGGCGAGGGCGAGCGACGCACGTATCTCTTCCAACTTCAATTCGGCGATCTTCTCTTGCGCTTCTAATTCCATGAGCCTTTTCTTCTGAGTGTCCGAACGTCTTGACTTGGCGCGCTTCGACGGCTTGACTGTGCTTGCGTCTTCTACTTGCGTTGTGGCGGTCGTGACGTCGGTGCTCTCGGTGGAAGTCGTGGTCGTAGTCGCAGTGGTGCCCGTAGTCGTCTCTTCTGACGAGTGCGTAAGTTCCCCCTGCCGCGCCGTCCTGGCCGTGTTCGTGCTTCTTGTGGCGATCCCCGTGCTTCTGACGGCACCTCTTGAGCCGCTGGGATCTTGATTCGCAGGTTCTTGATTCGCTGGATTCAGTCTTGATTCTGCGGTGTCCGCGACGCTTCCCTTCTGCGATCTTGTGACAGGCATCTTCTTAGTCCTTCGATAGCTTTCTTCCCAAGTCCGCGCTGTTTAATCTTCTTTCTTCTTAAATTATCCGGCGAGCAAGCGACCAACAATGTGGGCGCTTGCCGGTCCTCGTAGTAGTCTTCTTTCTTCAGTTATCCGGCGAGCGAGGACCACACAATGTGGGCGATAGGCAGTCCTCGCGAGTCTTCTTTTCTTCAGTGATCCGGCTTCTGAAGGACCACACAATATGGGCGATAGGTTTCCTAGGATCTTGAGAAGCTTGATAATAAAACACCAGTCTTCTTGGAAACAGTAGGGAGGCAGCGGAGGCGGGGCAGAATTCCTTTTCTTCCTTTTTCTTGACTTGTTCTTGCGAATCACTTCCAAATTGCGAATGTCGAACTGCGAATGACGCCTCGGCCAATCAGCGTCCCTTTTATACTTTGCCCGAGTGTTTTTCTGGAAGGTTCTCTGCCTCACCCCCTCTGACCAATCTTTATTGATAATATCTTACAGTCATTACATATAGGTTTTACCTTATGTCTAGGTCTTAGGTTAGGTCATTCTACATTTCCTGACATATGCGTGCGCACCCGGCGTTGCCTGGTTTTAGAATGGGAGCGCGCGGACGCGGCGGGGATATTTAAGTGACCTCGCCCCCCACCGTCCTAGTATAAATATTCGCCCTACGTGCGCTCCGCATGCCATTCCGTGATAGCGAGCCGTCGCACGCACATGCATGACATTATGATCTTATATTTACTTATTTCTTACATAATTAACATACCTAAACATATCTGTCGGGGTGGAGACGTTTCGGCCTCCTTGTTTCGTCATTCTTATTGAAGTTTAAGTTGTCATTATTCGAATTATTCTTGTGATTAAATTATTTGTTAAATTAATAATTGTTACACAAAAGTGAATTTGGATTTACTACAAATCCAACGCTATTTGTAGAATTAATAATAATTATTGAGGGTACTTTTACACAAAAGTGAATTTGGATTTACTATAAATACAACGCAACTGCCAGAACCGTAGCAGTGTCGCTCGGATCGTCGGACCGTTCGGACCTGTCTCGTTTCGTTGAAAATATTAATGTGTTTTTAGTTAAATTCGCAGATTTTCCTGGATGCTGGATTTATTCTTCTGAATTGGATGTGTCCGATTCGGCTTCTAAAGGTTTGGCGTATTATGTCGATGAGTCGGACCAGTAACGTCCGTTTGAATTATTAATATGAAATTAATCAGATGATTATTGTATGACTAATTAATAATCACAAGGGATGTTGATCCCACTGATGGTTAAAGGCTGGCGTTGGTGTGGTTGTAGGGGCCGGAGGAGACCACTTGGGGGAGTCCCCATATTTTTATAATAGTTAACTGTCAAAATCTTATAGCAAGTGTAACTTTTGTGTCAGTAACGTCGGCTTTGCTGACATCACGTTATTATTATGGTGCCCTCAGTGTTTTTACTGTGACATCAGAAGTGGGATTGAATTCTGGCCTTTCCGCTACGCTTTCTGATGCAATCTGCATTAGTACCTAATGGCAAAAATGGTCATCGTTTTTTCTGTGTTTTTACTGTGACATATCTAAACATATTACAATATCCTAATCATTTTCCTTTAAAATAAAACACAATAGCAAATATATTTTATTATCCAAAAAATCCTTATTCTACTAGTTATACTACCCACTAGTTGAGATATCATTCTTATACGACTACCTTATCCTATTTTTCTTATCATCTAGAATACAGTAAAACTATTGTAAACACGTAAAATACAATGTCCTTATGCCCCTATGCCTATCCTATGAAAATATACACATGTAAACGCACTGTCTCACGCACTGAGTCTATTCTGTCGTGCACACACCCGTACCGGTAGTTGTTGGGAACGATACACTCGAAGTTGTTGACCACTACGTATACCTAGGACAAACTATCCAGTTAGGTCGGTCCAACTTCGAAAAAGAGGTCGCCCGAAGAATCCAACTCGGACGGGCAGCGTTCGGGAAACTACGCGAAATCTTCTCGTCCAAAATACCGCAGTGCCTGAAGACGAAGGTTTTTAACCAGTGTGTGTTGCCAGTGATGACATATGGTACTGAGACGTGGACTCTAACGGCTGGCCTTTTAGAGAAGTTCAGAGTCACTCAACGAGCCATGGAGAGAGCTATGCTCGGAGGTTCTTTACGCGACAGAATCCGAAATGTGGAGATTCGCCGAAGAACTAAGGTCACCGACATAGCTCTCAGAATCTGCAAATTGAAGTGGCAATGGGCAGGCCACATCGCTCGAAGAACCGATAACCGTTGGGGAAGAAAGGTTCTCGAGTGGCGACCACGAACCGGAAGGCGCAGCGTTCGCAGGCCTCCCACTAGGTAGACGACATTGTGCGCGACGCAGGTAACCGGTGGATAGCCAATTGTCGTTCATTGTGGCGTTCTAAGGGGGAGGCCTATGTTCAGCAGTGGACGTCTTCCGGCTGATGATGATGATATCTTGTTTTTGGTAAAATTGAATGATGTTGCAAATGGCAATGCGCATGGTAAAAAACTTGGTCGACTTGGCTGCAACAACCACTACACCCCGGTACAAGAAAAGGAAACTTATCACAAAGGGCTGCGCCTTTACCATATAACGTTCAGTTTATGATTGGACAACGCAACGCCAGCATACAAAATAAAGTAGTAAGTAAGTAATGCTGTCCTCTAAGTAATGGTACCTACCTAATATTCCTTACCTTAATATTCCATTATAGGGTACACCTACACAATCTTTACTTTATACTTTATGTCTTGCCTTCGGCCATTCTGCCATGATACTTGTTAGTTTAATCATAAAAAAAATATACTTAACCGAAAAGCAACTCATTTCTTTTATATTTAAATTTTTCTTTTTAAGCAATTTCTACATTATTACTAGTTTTTTTCACTTTTAACGCGTTTTTTGCATGCTGTGGCGACCTATAATTAAGCTTGCACTTAGTTTTAAGTTCACCAATGTAAAAAATGCAATGTATTAGTGTAAGTCTTGTTGGTTGTCCTTAAATAAATAAATTTAAAAAAAAAGTAGGTTGATCAATAGAACATCTCCTATATAGTGATCCTACTCTAGTGCCATGTTTAAGGATTTCTTGACTTTTTTGATGCTCAAGTATATATTTCCTATTCTTTGTTCTAAAATTATTAATGCTACATTGCAGATTCCTCATCGGCGGTGGAATATTATTCCCGCATATATTACAGCATAGACTATTCCAGCTTTAGCCGCTATGACACCAAAATGGAAGAGATGGGAATACATCGACCTTATTTAAATTATATTTTTTAGAAATTTATAATATTTACTACTGTCAAAGAGAGCGTGCACCTATGTATATTTGCGCTAGTAAATAATTGTAAAAAATATATTGATGGGGGAAGAAAGCCCTAGAATAAATGCTAATTAAACGCGAGTGGAACCGTGGGCAATAGCTAGCAAATTAATTAAATATAAAAAAATATAATACCAGCCCTTATAAATGTCCCACTGTTGGTCACGGGCCTCCCCTCAAGATGAAGGGGCTTAGGTCATAGTCCACCACGCTGGCCAAATGCGGGTTGGCGGACTTCACACGTCATTCGAAAGCTAGTTAGGCTTTCTCAGAGATGCAGGTTTCCTCACGATGTTTTCCTTCACAGAATGCTAGTAACAATCGCATAAAGACGATTCGCACATGATTATTAAAGAAACCAGAGTTGCAAGCCGGGGTTCGAATCTGCCCACCTTGTTTCTAAGACAAGCGCTAGCCCACTCAACTGTTACGATTACAGCTATAAATAGATATTATCATCACCTGGAAGACGTCCACTGCTGAACAAATTGTCGTTCATTGTGGCGGTCTAAGGGGGAGGCTTAGACCGCTACAATGAACGACAATTTGCCATTTCATCCACCACCGGTTGCCCGCAACGCGAACAATGTCGTCGGTCCACCTAGTGAGAGGCCTGCCTACGCCACTCGAGAACCTTTCTTCCCCAACGGTTATCGGTTCTTCGAGCGATGTGGCCTGCCCACTGCCACTTCAACTTGCATATTTTACGAGCTATGTCGGTGGCCTTAGTTCTTCGGCGAATCTCCTCATTCCGGATTCTGTCGCGCAAAGAAACTCCGAGCATAGCTCTCTCCATAGCTCATTGTGTAATTCTGAGATTCTCCAAAAGGTCAGCAGTTAAAGACCAGGTCTCATTAGGTACCATATGTCGTCATAAATAGATATAGATCTACTAAATCTATATCTATCTATATTCTATATCTATATACATATATAAAAATCAATGCCACTTTTCGTTGTAATTTTATAACTCAAGAACGGGCTCACCTATCCAAACCAAATGTTTAGGCTTTGTTCGGACTATTTAGTAGATGGTTTATGTGAAGTTTTCACAAAATCGGTAGAGCGGTTCTTCATTTATCACATTTTTTGTAACAAATGAATTCAATAAATGGTGGATCATTTTGTAAACGGGGATTTTGGAGTCAAATTGAACCTTTCTTCAGAATTAAAACTTTTTTCAGTGTTGACAGTAAAAGCATGTTGTTATGTCATTCATGCGATCATTTCATTTTGGATGTGCTTCGAATAAAGCAAATTGTAAGCGATAATTATAGCTTTGTGTTTATATTTTTTGTTCAAATGTAATATGTATATAATGTGTGCGTGTACTTTTCTCAGTTTTTTAGCGAGCCGTCGGTGTTTCATATCGTTTACACGCTTTATTTGAATTAAATTATCAAAAGCATTTACACAAACGGTAAGTTTTGAACTGTTGAAGTGAATAATATGTATGCATGTATGTTTCTTTATTTGAAAAAACATATTGTGTACCACTATTAATGTAGCAATTTTGTATGATTAAATGAATTTGATGTTCCAATTTTTTTTTCAAAATTTCACTTTATACGTAGCGAAGCACGTACCGGGCCGCTAGTATTATATGAAGAAACATCTGTTATCCGTTACTAATCTATATTAATAAAAGAGCAGGGTGTTTTCTAGGAATCACGATACAGCAAAAACCATATAACGTACAATCTTGAAATTTGAAACCAACATTATTCAAATAGTCTAGGTGAACAATAAGAACGGATTTTTCGAAATTCCATACTTAAGGGGGTCAAATGGGCTCCCAAAGTTTGTATGGAAAAAAATATTTTTTTCTTCACACGGACATGAAACTTTGTCAGTGTACTAAACAAAAGAAATAAAGAAGCACGTGTATCACACTTTTTGAAAATCGACCCTTACAGGGGTTTTAGCATCGTTTTTGAGTATGCAACGCGGAAAAAAAAATTCATACTGCATTGCTGAAACTTTGCGAATACATTAATCAAATTATAACGATCCAAGTGCAAATAATATTTTTTTTAAATCAACTCCTAAAGGGGTCCAATTGGGGTCCAAAAAATGTTTATCGACCTACAGTCATAAGACTTAGTTTATATATTGCACACAAGAATCTAAGAAACTTAAATTCGGCATTTTTCGAAAAACTACCCCTAAGGTCATTTAATGGGGTTTCAAATTTTGCACAAAGAAGGATCCCCATTTCATCATATGACGCAGCTAGAGTAACGAAACTCGGTAAATAAACTCAACATAACAATTGAAAAAACTAATTTTGAGCATTTTTGTAAAATCAACCCCTAAGTGAGTCAAATGGGCTCCCAAAGTTAGTGTGAAAAAAAATATTTTTTTCGTCACACGGAAACGAAACTTTGTTACAGTACCGAACAAAAGAAATAAAGAAACACGTATATTACAACTTTTTGAAAATTGACCCTTAAAGGGGTTTTAACATGGTTTTTGAGTACACAATGTAAAAAAAAATATACTTACTGCTTTGATGAAACTTTGCGAATATATTAATCAAATTATAGCAATCTATGTGTAAATAATCATGTGTTGAGAATCAACTCCGAAATGGGTCCAATTGGGGTCCAAAAAATGTTTTTCGACCTACAGTCATAAGACTTAGTTTATATATTGCACACAAGAATCTAAGAAACCTATTTCAGGCATTTTTCGAAAAACAACCCCTAAGGTCATATCAAGGGGTTGCAAAGTTTGCACAAAGAAGGATTTCCATTTCATGCTATGATGCAGCTAGAATAACGAAACTCAGTAAATAAACTCAACACAACAATTGAACAAACTAATTTTGAGCATTTTTGAAAAATCAACCCCAAAGTAATGGGCTCCCAAAATTAATATGGTAAAATTTTTTTTTCATCACACGGATATGAAATTTTGTCAATGAACTAAGCCAAAGAAATTAAGAAACACAAGTATCACATCTTTTTCAAATTCGACCCGTAAAGGGGTGTTAGCATGGTTTTTAAGTATGAAACGCGGAAAAAAAATATCATGCTGCATTGATGAAACTTTGTGAATGTACATTATCAAACTAAAGCAATGATTGTATAAATAATCATTTTTTGAAAATCAACTCTTAAAGGGGTCCAATGGGGATCTAAAAATGATTTTCGACCCACAGTCATAAGACTTAATTTATGTATTGCACACAAGAATCTAAGAAACCTATATCCGGCATTTTGCAAAAAACAACCCCTATGATCATTTAATGGGGTTGTAAAGTTTACACGTAGAACGATTTCCATTTAATCAATACATATAAAATTACTTGTCCTGACTGACTGACTGATTCATCAACGTACAGGCCAAACCGCTGGACCTAGAAAGCTGAAATTTGGACATTTGGTTCTTCTTATGACGTAAGCATCCACTAAGAAAGGATTTTGTAAAATTCGACTCCTAAAGTGGTGGTGTTTTCTTTTGTATGAATTGTATGGTTCAATTGACTTGAAATTTACTGGAAAGATTCTTTAAATAAAATAAATAAATACGTGTTTCGGAATTTTTCAAAAACAACTATTGGGGGTGCGCTAGGGGTTGTTAAACTTTGTATGGGAAATAATTATTACTTAATTCAATTGATTTGAAAGTTGGTGAAAATACCCTTAAAATAAAAAGATTGAACACGTATCATTAATTTTCAAAAAATCTACTCGTAAAGTGGGATAAGATGGTTTTTTTTTTTTAATCTATATTAATAAAATAACAGGGTATTTTTTTCTAGGAATCACTATACAGTCAAACCATTTAAAGTAGAATCATGAAATTTGGAACCAACATTATTTAATAGTTTAGGTGAACAATAAGAACGAACTCGAAATTTCACACCTAAATGGGTCAAATGTCAAATGGGCTCCCAAAGTGTGTATGGATTAAAAAAAAACATCACACAGACACGAAACTTTGTCAGTAAACTGAGCAAAAGAAATAAAGAAACACGTATTTCATAACTTTAAAAAAAACGACCATTAAAGGGGTATTAGCATGGCTTTTGAGTATGAAATGCGCATAAAAAAATTCATGCTGCATTGATGAAACTTTGCGAATACATTTACCACCGCAAATGCAAATCCATGTGCCATTAATATTGTTTTGATTATCAACCCCTAAGAGGTTCTAATTGTGGTCCAAAAAATGTTTTTTGAACTACAGCCAATACTTAATTTATGTATTGCACACAAGAATCTAACATACCTATTTCGCCAAAAACAACCCCTAAGTTAATTTCATGGGGTTGAAAATTTGCACAAAGAAGGATTTCTATTTAATGCTATAATGCAGGTAGAGTAACGCAACTCGGTAAATAAACTCAACACAACAATGGAAGAAACAAATTTTTGGATTTTTTTCTAAACCTTGATCCAACTCGAACCAGTTCAATACAGTTTGATAGTCCAGCTTGACTCATCTCGATTCACTTTGTATCACCTTGACCCACATCGACCCATACAGACTTAACTATATCGATCCACTTCGGTGCATCTCGATTCACATCGATCCACCTCGATTTACCTCGCTTTAGCTCGATACAGCTTGATCCTGCTTGATCCAGTTTGATCCAGCTCAAACCAGTTTTATTCAGTTTAATCCGGTATTATCCGGTCCAATCGAGTTTGATGCAGTTTGATGATCCAGCTTGACGCAACTCAATCCATTTTATTCCAACTTGACCCACTTCAAACCACCTCATCGATCACACCGATCCACCTCAATTCAGTTCGAACCAGTTCGATACAGATTGATAATCGGGCTCGACTCATTTTGATACATTTGGTTTCATATTGACCCACTTCGACCCACCTTGACTTATATTGATCCACGTCGGTCTATCTCAATCCACAATCCACATTGATTCACATCGCTTTACCATCCATCCAACTCAAACCAGCTTGATCCTGCTTGATCCAGTTTGATCCGGCTCAAACCAGTTTTATTCAGCTCATTCCAGTTTTATTCCGTTTAATCGAGTTTGATGTAGTTTGATGATCCACCTTGGCTCATTTGGATCCACTTTCTTCCAACTAGACCCATTTCAAACAACGTTGACTTATATCGATCCACCTCGGTCCATCTCGATCCACATCGATCCACCTCGATCCAGCTTGATTTACTTCGATGCAGCTCACTTTAGCACGATTCTCCTTAATTCTGCTTAATCCAGTTTGATCCAGCTCAAACCAGTTTTATTCAGCTTAATCCGATTCAATCAAGTTCGATGCAGTTTCATGATCCAGCTTGGATCATATCGATCCACTTTATTCCAACTTGACCCATTTCAAACCACCTTGACTTATATCGATCCACCTTGGTCCATCTCGATCCACATCGATCCACCTCGATTTACTTTGATCCAGCTCGCTTTTGCTCGGTTCACCTTAATCCTGCTTGATCCGGTTTGATCCAGCTCAAACCAGTTTTATTCAGCTGAATCCGGTATTATCCGGTTCAATACAATTTCATGATTGAGTTTGGCTTAACTCAATCCACTTTATTCCATCTTAACCCACTTCAAACCACCTTGGCATATCGATCCATCTCGGTCCATCTTGATCCACATCGATCCACTTCGATTTACCTCGATTCATCTTGATCCTGCATGATCCAGTTTAATCTAGCTCAAACCAGTTGTTATTCAATTCGGTTCTTTCGAGTTTGATGCAGTTTGATAATCCGGCTTGACTCATCTCGAATCAGTTTATTTCACTTTGAGCTACTTCGACCCACCTTGACTTATCTCGATCTACCTCGGTCCATCTTGATCCACATCGATCCACCTAGATTTACCGAGGTAAATGATCCAGCTCTCTTTAGCACGATGATCCGGCTCAACCCAGGAAAAATAATTTTCAAAATCAGTGGTTCCGAAGAGAACCCTTAGATTGCACATACTTACAAACACACAAACATACAAAAATACAAATTTAAACTCTTTACAATATTTACACTTCTATACATTAGGTGTGTTAGATATATAGATAGATAGTATAGAAGTAGGGAGGAAGTAGGGACAGTAGGATTTCTTATCAATTGTAAAACAAAGTCATGGTATTATTTTCAACAATGACGAAATTCCATTCTAAATTTCATTCCCTATTTCAACCCCTTCAATCTTTTTGTTCGGGATAAAAGGTAGCCTATGTCCATTCTTAAGGTCTAATCTGTCTCTGTACCAAATTTCATCGAAATCGGTTCAGTGGATTAGGCGTTAAAGTGTAGCAGACAGACAGACAGAGTTACAAAAATACAGGCTATGTCATCAAGTATGTATATTTGACGATGACACATAATAGGTCCAGGTTTAATAAAAGTGTAAACAATATTTTTTAAAACCTTCATCCTTGATTTAAAACGTGTTTTACTTACAAAACCAACGCGGGCGAAGCCGCGGGCTACAGCTAGTAAAGTTATAAATGTCGGACATCGTACAATATTTACCTTACGATGGTAAGGATATATGGTTTCGTGTCCTTGTGGGATGTCCGTCTCAGAATAATGCTAGGGTAAAATCAGGATAGGTAGTTGCCCCAGGGGTATAGTTGCCTTGATTATAATTTCTATAGTTTGGCGGATGAATCACATGTTATTTTATTTATCTTTCGAGAGACTCTACAACTACCACCAGGTTGACCGTGTTGCGTGTCTCTGTGCGATTGCATGGAAAGGCAAAGTGGAATCAAAGTTTTTGCGGGATATATTTTGTGTCCTCTATCCTAAACTTAATTTACATGGATTTTAGGCAATTATCCCCTATATGGGATAGATGCCCGAAAATTTAGATGTCCGGAACAATTGCCAATACTCTGGAAATATCAAAGATAATGGTTTTTTAATAAACCAAACTACCTACATACCCGTATTTAATTGCGATTTATATTCCCTATACTAGTCAGAGCCATTGCGATATGTTTAGAGCAAATATATATTACTATACCCTGTTTTTAGGGTAATCATCATCATCATCACCAGCCGGAAGACGTCCACTGCTGAACATAGACCTCCCCCTTCTAACGCCACAATGAACGACAATTGGCTATTTGCATCCACCGGTTACCTGCGACGCGCACAATGTCGTCTGTCCACCTAGTGGGAGGCCTGCCTACACTGCGTCTTCCGGTTCGTGGTCACCCCCTCTTAAAAAATCCATACAACACAAACCTCCTTTTAGATAGTCGGTTATTCAGATATTCTTTTGAAGAATTTTTAATAGTTAACGCCCGCTGTGACTTAAAATGTTTTGGACAAACATGTTTCCATGCATACCGCTTTTTGCATTTCTGTATTCAGAGCTGTGATCCATCGTGACGACTAAATTATTAAGAGGGACACACGGCCGAAATTAATATAGAAATTGTTCACAAAGCCAAGGATAGAAAAGCCTGTTAAAAAACCAACCCCGTATTCTGTGCTATACTATTATGTATTCTATGCCTATGGGTTGTTTTTTTAATAGCCCTTGATTTTGTCCATTGCTGGGCACGGGCCTCCCCGCAACATGAATGGGCTTAAGGCCACAGTCCGATGACCAGTTGCGGGTTGGCGGACTTCACACGCCATTCGAAAGCTAGTTATTCTCTCTCAGACAAGCAGGTTTTCTCACGATGTTTTCCTTCGCCGAAAGCTAGCAATAATCGCACAAAGAAATCAGAGGTGCGAGAGCCGGGGTTCGAACCTGCGCACCTTGTTTTCAAGGCTAGCGTTCGCCCACTGAGCTATCACTACCTTTTATATTTCTATGGCCAAATCAGCCCAAGATGTCCATCGAGTACGGTAGAAACTTCGAGGAGAATGGCACGGCGGCGGGGCTGCGACCCACGTCCCGTGAGCATTGTGACAGATACCCGGGAAGCAACTACTATGCGTAGTAGTTCCTTACTGGTTAACGTGATACTGGCCGAACACAGGCTTGTCTAGCGAGTAAGATCATCCACGCCCTCTCCCCGATCGTAGGTATCAGTCTTCTGTCCCATCGGAGTGTGAGAGTAATGGAAGAGAGAGTGCACTTGTGTCTGCGTAAGCTCTTGTTATCTGATCTTTGGAAATGCCACCGTAATATGAGCTAAGTCATGCATTCTGATTAAGGAGCATGATGAATTCTAAAAGTCAAATAAGTTGTTCCGTTTCATATACCTGATAAAGCTAGATATCCTTGTTATGTTTTTCTTTCATCTTACAAAAGTATTTTATTAAAGAAGAAGAAATATATTGAGACACATAAGTACAAGTAGAAGCAAAGGAAATAAAGAAACAGTAAAATACGTTTTCAAATATAAAAGCATATTACGAATCGTCTGTTACACGGCAGGACTAAACAGGTACCCAGCCCCCCTAGACAATGTAACATTCTACAAGCGCTATCGCTAATAGAAAGTATAAAAATGTATGAGAATGACATAAGTCATCGAAAAATCACGTGACTAATTGTAGGGAATTGACACCATCAGCGAATGAAGAAATAGATTCGCTATGAAGCGATTGCATCTTGTCTAGGCCCTCAGATCAGCTTAATGTCAAGCCTATACGCTTGACGCTGGTTTTCATCTGGGCCGTACTCACCTCACGGATATCAACCAGTTAATTAAGTTATTATAAAAGTCTTCAATTTTTAAGAGCCGTGTGTCAGTTGAAAGCTTCTAAATTCATGTTATATTACTGTGAAAGTTATTTTCCAAAGCAGTTGTGACCCAGATACCATCTGCACTATGTCTGAAAAGTTTTATAGTAACAATTATACAAAATGTTACATTCTCCTAATGAGTTTAGCGGGATTACTGTTTGATGTTAAGCATTTTGAGACCATCATTTTTTCCATCTACAGTGCCCTTTATACCCGAATCGAGTCCAAATCGACATCGGAAATCATATCGAAACGGAAATATATTTATTTTTTGACTGCACTTAATGATGGAAGGCGGCGTTTCAGTCAATGATGGTAAAGCACACTTAGTAGCCTATAAAAACCCTATTCACTATACTCTGAAATAATTATAGGTAATACGTGTCTATCTATATTTTACAGGAAAAATAGAATCATCTTTCTAGTATGTAATTTTTTAGTAATTCTAAAAAAACCTACACAAACAAACTAAGATTTGCATTTTGGTTTTTTTGTTATCTGAGGTGTTCGACGAATAGTAAAATAACTTTAATACGTCCACAGAAGGTGATAAAACCTTTGGTGCACGAGTCCGACTCGCACTTGAGCGGTTTTTTTTTTGGTAGTTTTTACGATAAATTATGAGAATTCGAAAGTGTTAATTATGGCCTATTTGAATTAAACGATTTCTATTTTTTTTTCCGTACTTCGGAGGGCACGTATAAAGTCGGTCCCGGTTGTTGTCATATAGACAGTAGGACTTAACACCTTCAGTGCGGAACAGACACATATCGGCCTGCCGCGGTACTTCAGCTAGTGCGGTCGAACAAAATTATATCCCTCTCACCTGTGCGGTACGATTATCTGAAGTTTTTGTAAGAGTTCAACAGGAACAAATATATATTATTTTAACTTGTCATTTCCTGTTTGGTAGATCCCGGGGCGAATCGAACCAAAGGAAGTTGGCTTCAAGGTTATTCAAACAGTACAAAAAAAAATTGTATACATCATGTTTTAGCAAAGTAATAGCATTTTAATCTAGCACTGGCGGACTGGCGGACAGATCGTTGGGGGCACATTTCGACCCGCTGCCGCACCAGATAAAGGTGTATGATTTTACTTGCTGCAACCAAGGTGTCAAGGGGCTTGAACAACCCTGGGACCAGGTCTGCCCGCTAAATCATAAGACATAAAAAATAGGCAAGCGCATTGCTTACCGTCAGTCGAACGCTCTGCCAGTCTCATCTCTAAGTTGATTAAAAAATAAAGTATTAAACTAAATCCTAAAAATATTCTAGCGTCGGAGCTTAAAAATAATCTCTGCCATCAAATTCCAAGCCCCACTTCGTGTTTTTAATCCTGTCTAATCAGATTGCCCTAATCCATTCTTTATTACGTCACTTCCGTTCCGCGTTCATCTTTATTCAAGTCTAACGTAAACGAGGCAGCCTTTTCCTGGCCTGAAACTCAGTTATGATTATAAAACCTTAGTTAATTTAACCTTATGAAAATATAGTCGGCGGTTTTATCTTCGTCTAGTTTATAAACGGTTGTGAATAAATGAATGAAATATTAATCTGGCTCTTCATAGTGAAGGCAAAATGTAGTTATCTTGGTAGATCTTTACGTGCTGTGAAATGTAGTGCGCTGATGTGGGGGACCCGTGGGGTGCCGGGTTAAAATTGCATCTCCCATGTCCTTTCCTTGGGTGTCGTAAGAGGCGACTAAGCGAGTAGACGAAGACTGGCAACAGCGTCTTTCTTTTGGATTTATCTTCCACGTATACTGCGATCCCCAAGCCGCCTGCCAAGCGTGGGAATTATGGCAACCCCTCCCTTCTAAGGGGAAACCTTTTTTCAGCAATGGACGTCTATCGGCTGCTAACGATGAATGATGATGATGTGGTGTAAAACATGGTAAAAAAAACAGTTTTTTTAGACTACTAAGGTGGCAAGCATGCGGTGAGTCTGATAGTAAGCAGTCACCGCAGCCTATAGACGCTAGCAACACCAGAAGAATCACTAGCGCGTTGCCGAACCTTAAGACAGTAGATAGTTTTTGTGTCCAATAATTTCACCAGCTACAGTGCCCATCACAACGGAATATAGCTATGCAAACGGAATATACACTGCTGCTAGCATGTTGTTATAAAATACGTAAATTAATATAAAATCATGTGAGGACTTTAAAAGATGGTTTATAACTTATTCCGTGGTGTGTTAGGGTAAGAATCGCACTGGCTCTTATTGTGTAAAAATCTTAACTTTAATGAAACTTAAAATGTTTATAGCTTTTATTGTTACTACAAGGACTTAAAACTTGAAGCCTCAAAAGTGTATACTGTGCACTACTGAAGGACTCATTATTTTACATAACAAAACCACAACAAGTGAAGACTGGGGGTGAAACAATATAAACCCGGAAACACCGGAAGCCACGTCTTAATAGGGTTGCCTGAATGTAATTAGTGATATTTCAGGGTGGATATTTTTCGTTAGCAACGAAGTAATTGTCATTCTGTTTAATTGGACGATGAGAGCAATAAAAATATCCTTTGCAAAGACCTTCAACCCTAAATTCCATCGTCACCACCAATGGGACTAAAGAGTGGGAATAATAAGTCTCTGTAGTTCAAATCGAATGAAACTACTGAGAAAAAGATCCCACTAGTTCCATGGATATAAGATCGATGGTCCCTAGCTGCAGGACTTTTAGAGATTCTTGGAGTCACACAACGAGTTATGGAGAGAGATATGCTCGGAGTTTCTTTGGGCGATAAATTCCGAAATGAGTTTCACTGAAGAACTGACAATGGTTGCAACTGGCAGTTGAAGTGGCAATGGGCAGAACTAATGGGGAAGAAAGGTTCTCGAGTGGTGACCACGAACCGGAAGGCGTAGGCCTCCCACTGGGTGGACTGCCATGACAAATAGCCATCTGTCGTTTATTGTGGCGTTCGAAGGGAGAGGCCTATGTCCAGCAGTGGATGTCTTCCAGCTAGTGATGATAATGATGATGAAGGTTAATGGAACTACTGAGAATGATCCAATTTTCATCCTAAAAGCAATTTGCTCAACTAATTCGTGCTGCGATATACTTTTTATATTCCAAAATGGGCTCATTTTGGGCGCGGGCGGAGGAAACTGGATAAGTTTGAATGTTTTTCAGTTAAGTATTCTTCCCTTAATTATCTGAGGGGCCGGGGTGAGATTTTTATTTTGGAAATTGCCTTAAGAATAACAATTTTAAGTCGAGCGGATGAGTTTCTATTGATACTTAAAAGTTTTTAAGAGCATGTCCGAAAATGACAAATGTTATTACTTTTCACGTTTTTACTAGCTACACTATGAGATAACAGCTCAGTGGGCGAGCTCTTGCCTTGGAAACAAGGTGCGCAGATTCGAACCCCGGCTAGCATCTCTGATTTCTTTAATTAATCATGTGCGAATCGTCTTTATGCGATTGTTACTAGCTTTCGATGAAGGAAAACATCGTGAGGAAACATGTCTGAGAAAGCCTAAATAGCTTTCGAATGACGTGTGAAGTCCGTCAACCCGCACTTGGCCAGCGTGGTGGACTATGGCCTAAGCCCCCAAATCTTGAAGGGAAGCCCGTGCCCAGCAGTGGGACATAAACCAGCGCTGGTATTATTATTATTATATTATTTATACACTGTCGCATGGTTTAATAATAGAGGTGGGTCTTTTGCAAAATCAACGACTTCGATTCGTGGCTAGGAATATACATTTTTCAAAAATCCAATGATGCAGTTTTTATCATCATCAGAAGCCGAAATGGCCACTGCTGAACAAAGGCTTCCTTAGAAGGGAGGGGTTGTCGTAGTCCCCACGCTTAGCAGGCGGCTTGGGGATCCCAGTATAGGTGGTAGGTAATCCAATAGAAAGACGCGTCTGCCCGTCTTCTTGTTTTCCCTTACTCGCTTTTTACGGACATGCAACGGGAGGAGATGGGAGGGTGCTATTCTTACCCGGACACCGCACGGGGAATAAGTAATACAGGTGGTGTTTTTTTCAAAATCAACGGTATGATTCCTGGCTAGATTGTTTTTTTTATCAAAAATACAATGATGCAGATCCACGATTTTAGTTTTCATTAAAATCGGGTCCGTAACTCCTATAGGTATTTCACATCTACATCCACTTGAAAAAGTCACCCATGGTTTTGGAAATAAAAAAAATATTTTTTTTAGAATATAAAATTGATGTTCGCGCTCTACTAATTGGTAAACAATTAGCTAGTCTTTTAGATAACTAATTTAACTCTGAAATGGGATTATCCTTATTGTTGTTATTATTATTTTTTGGGACTATTTCCACCACTTACTCCCACCACTGTTACTCCCGTAAGCCAGGATCTACAGTAGTCACCACTGAAGACGCTAAATAGTCTGCAAACCCGCAAAAAAGTAATTAAAAAGTTAGATAAGAGGAGTTGAAAAGACACATAATCCACTTACGTCCTTTTGCTAAGCGGGAGACAAGAAATGAATAACACAAGGTTGACAGAACCTCGAAAAGGAAGACTTACAGGAGGACCAGCGAGGGCTGTTCCACCCGTAAAGCACCACGGATGCTGCTAATTTTTGGAATGCGTTCTATTTGATTTCAGAAACTTCTTTCTATTATTAGAGATTATTTTCGGACAGAATGGATAAACGGAAGTTCTCCTTAATCGGCACAAGGGCCATGTAATATATCTCCTGATGTCACAACGAAACTGTCTAACATAAGGCTACGCTCATGTACAGAGACTGCACTCCCAATGTATATGAAGGGTACATATTTCGTACTCATTATTTACCGTAGAACACTGACAGAGAGGAGAGACGAGGGCACTAGGTAAAGGAAAATAGTATTCTTGTTGTTGATAATAAACTAGTATTGTAATTATTTCCACTACGGTGCATTCATTTGAACGTTAATTTTCAATCAACGTTTTTAAAAAAAAGTCGCAACGACAATCGCTTTAGTCTGCTTTCGCTAGATGCCGCTACTGTAGCCTTAGATCACGCAATGGTTTTGTTATGTGACTTAATAACCAAAGATTTATGGGGTAACGTGCTTATACGTTTTACAAAACGAAACTTAGGTGGAATAAATATGACAGGAAACAAGAAGTATTTTTGGATTAGTTAATGTTAATTAACTAATTAATAGGAGTGGGTAATATCGCTATTTATGAATATCAAATCGAAACTATATATCGATATTTGATATCGGATATCGAAACACTATATTTTGTGAAACTATGTATTGATAGATACTGATAGATTCTATATCTTTGCGATATCAAAGAAAATCGTCATACCTAATAAGATTTTAGTTGTATTGACTAGTGAGATAGTATGAAATCAATAAACCGCCCTTCTTACTTTTACCAGGCTTAGAACTGGCTGCATTATGATCGTTTTGTAACAAATTATTTTAAGACATACCTACTTAGCATGATTTATTGAAGTAAGTACTATTTATAAATATTAGATACCTGTACATACTTAAATTGATGTAGTCGTTAAGTACCTATAATTTTATACTATTAACAAAATTAGCATATAGTACATACTATGTATGTACTTAATGTAAACAATACATAATATTAATACCCAAATTCTATTTTCGCACTCTAGATCAAGACCAAAGTTCAAAATATCTTTGCATAATGTATCCCTATTTACTTTAATGTAAAGTCGAAAGTTGAAATTTTACCTAACAATTTAACTAAAGTACAAAAAAAACTATTTCAATAATCATAATCTTTACGCGTTGGGCATTAAGGTTTGGAATCGTAGTATTTGTAAACCGTCCGATGATATAGCTGTTTCAGTTTACTCGCGCACTCACTCACACTCATCGGTATCGTGTTCGTATCCAATGATATTTTGCTATATCATTGTTCGTGTCTATTCGGATCGATTCGTTGCGCGATTCGTTCGATATTTGACAATATAGTGTTTCGTCAAATATATAGTTTTAGCCCAAGCCGATATCGGATTTACGATATTGAAACGATATATAGTTTCAATAACTATATACGTTTTGTATCGCCCACTCCTACTAATTAATGGTATGGTAAGTAGTCTTATGCCTAACCGGACAGCTGCAAGTGCGCACCGTACTAGTACAATTCGTGCAAAGTACTAGTGCAGTGCTATTAGTAGTACTAATAGCACTGCACTATTAGTACTAATTTAGTACCTATTAGTACAGTTATAATAGAACTTTAGCATGAACAGTACTGCACTCAGTACAGTGTACTGTTTGTTAATAATTTCTTTAATGAACAGTACTGTACTGATCATGTTAATATTTTTTAATTACATTAAAACATGACTTTTAACTGTAAATTTTTAGTTTACTGCACATTTAACTTTTTCCAGGATTTGGTTCGCGGCCGTCATCTTGGTGGTGGCGACCGCGAACACAATTTTCCAATTTTTGATTTCCTGTTATAAATGATTGATGTTATGATTTATTTTTCAATTGCTATTTAACTACTTACTTGACATTGGTGAAAAAATCAATAATTGATGGAAGCCCGTGCCCGTGGGGTGTCCGGGTAATAGCACCCTCCCATCTCCTCCCGTTGGGTGTCCGTAAGAGATGACTAAGGGAAAACAAGAAGACGGGCAGCAGCGTCTTTCTAGTAGATTACCTACCACTGATTATGGCAACCCCTTCTAAGGGGGAGTTCAGCAATGGACGTCTTTTGGCTGTTGTAAAATGATTGCTTTCATCATCATCATCATTTTAACCATAATATTTTATTTTCCTGCATACTTTAACAGGCTAAGGACTGGCATTCTAGATTTAAAAAAACATACGTGCTAATAATAATATTAGTTGATCAAATTTGCGTAAATGTACGATACGGATTAATTACCTAACATCAAGAATGCGCGAAATATTTACAGCGCAACGCCACTAATTATTCGAATCTATGCCACGCTAAAATAACCATTATTGCAAATGCAAAGAACTTAAATCTAAGCCGAACGTATTGTAGTACATCCAGCCTGTATCACTGTCCCTTTTACTCTCACACTGTTTACTATACCAATGCCTCACGCAGTTTTTGTTCCATCCGTGGCGCAATAAGTACGTAGATAAAGTGTACTATTGTGCGAAATGTCCGATGCCTTTCGGAAACATTACTTTTAGTACAGTACCCCGTACTAGTACCTATTAGTACACCGTACGCGTACTACCCAAGACTAATGGTAAGTACAGACTTGGGTTGGGTGGGTTATAACAGGTCAAACAACGGAGTCGCTGGACGTTCGGGGTGTGGGCCCTTAGGACGTCCATTGAGTTCGGCGGCGACTCCGAGGAGGACGGCGGCGGGGTTGCGACCCCCGTCCCCGTGAGTACCGTGATGGCACCCGGGGGACTACAATGCGTCCCCCGGCGGCGGGCTCAAAGGCAAGGCACTGAGGGGCTCCTGGTGCAGATCCCAACGGAGGCCCCTGGTTTTCCCCTCTTCATGTGCCGATGCGACAGCCGCGGGGGTTTTAGTGGGTAAGAATCCCACATACCCCGGTTGAGTCCCACAGCTCCCGGGGATCTTTGGAAGATTTCCCCCGCGTCAAAAAAAAAAAAGGTCAAACAAGATATGTTATTCCTGTTACTGTTCCGCAAAAATAACAGATGCCATTATCTGTTATTAAATAACAGCCTGTTATTTTTCGAGGTACGATCTGCCAGTAAATAAATCATGTACATACTACAGATAGTACAAATATGAGTACTAGTAGACTATTGTTTGATATTATCCTAAAAATTATGGATTGAAGTGTTACCAATTACCATGCATATTATTTTCTAATTTCAAACTGAACACGTTCATTCATGCTATAAAAAAGGCTTAGGACGTAGGAAGAACAAATAACAGATAACAGGAACATTTGTTATTGAGTAGGTACCTGAAGAGTCTTCAGTCACAGTAGGTACTCAATAACAAATGCTCGTGTTATCTGAATAGTGTAGTGTAGATTGTGATTTAAGTATTTTGAATTTTATAACAGAACAGAAGAACAGATATTTTTTAACAGATAAATGATATCACAGGAACAACTGTTAACTAGTATTTAGTATTAAGAGATAAAAATCACAGGTCAAAAATACGCCTCACTCCTAGTATATAGTTTAACAGTATCGTAAAGACAGTAGCGACACTCCTATCGGAAAAAATAATTTTGTCGGCCTGTGGCTTGAAAAGAAATAGCGACACAATGGCGCTATTTCTGTGTGCCACTTTTCGGACCGTAACACCCAATTTAGTTAAGTTAAGTTAGACTAAATAATCGCAAATGCGATTATTAAATACGAGATTATTGATATCTCTACTCACTATCCATATATGTTTCAGGTATTAATTGACATCGTGTCGAAAAAAAACTCTATTTAAAAAAAAGGGTGATGTTCATTAACTATAATTGACGTTTGTAAGTGCGTTTGTAAGTTAAAATGGAATGTTTGGAAGCCTATTAATACTATAATACTCGGAAGCTAATTAATTAAGAAGAAGAACACAGATACAAATAATGAGGCACACAAAAAAACATACACACACAAGAGATCCTTTAGTTAGACATCTAAAAGTTAACGAAATATCGAAAGAAAACAAAAAATAAAAAAATACTATGTTATACGTAAGTATTAAACGTGCATGTGCCTCGCTTGCTTTTTTTGTGAATGATAGACGATGTTGGCCGCAGATGGCCATAACAGCTTCACCGGACAATAGGAGGCGAGCGCTTATAGCACTCTAGCCTTAACGGCAGAAGTAGCGACGAGCTCAAAGGCACCTCAGGGAGGCACGGCCTCGGCTTGGGCTGTCGCTTAAGAGAGGGCTGATTCTACCACCGGTTCACAATACGCCCCACTGAGAAGAACCGGCAAGAAACTCAGTGGGGTATGTGCCTCACATTTGCTCTGCAGCAACAGGCACCCGGTTCAGGATAATGCCAAGCCAAGGCTTGGCGCTGAATTTCAACCGGGCCCTTGGTGACGCATGGATATCAAGCTACTATAATTTTGTATATACTTATATAATTATATCTTACTACTAATAATAAAATAATAATAATTCAGCCGCTACTGTCCCACTGCAGGGCAAATGATTCGGGAAAAGAGGAAAGGGAGGCCCTTTCCTCTTTTCCCGAATCATAGCGATTTGTGGCCAGTCCTTCCTAAAATTGTCTAGCTCATCTCGCCATCTCCGTCTAGGCCTACCACGCCGTCGTGTCCCAGTGCGTGGCACCCATAGTGTGGTCGTTTTGGCCCATGCAGTATCCGGCATGCGGCAAACATGCCCACTAATAATAAACTTTCTAATTTAAGTATATGTATAATACCTGTATAATTAAAGGTATTATAATCAATCTCAATCAAAGTACAATACAAAAATAAAATTATTATTGTGTTATATGTACTTACCTAACTACGTGCAATAAAATGTTATTTTTTTGTAATCTATGTATACTTATAATAAAACTGTAACAGGTCCAATTCTGTACATTGAAGATATTTTGAAAATTATATTTGGACGGCATTCTATAACCGATACTGAGGCCGAAAATGTATTTTTTTTAATTTTAGTCTGTCTGTCTGTATCACGGCTGCGCATCACGCCGAAACTACTGAATGGATTCAAATGAAACTTGGCATGATTAGAGATCTTACTACGAGGTAGGACATAGGATACTTTTTATCCCGTAATCTAGCACGTTTCTTTTGGGAGAGGGGATTAAAGTCAAAATGGGTACTTGGTTATACGCTTGGTCCGATTTTATCAATTTTTCTTCATAATTATAATAAATATTAGTAAGGGAACACTCATAGAGAGTTGTTATCAAGGTTTTGTAATCGATCGGGTTAAGCAACGTTAGGTAAGGTCATTAAATAGATGGGTGACCGTTTAACGCCATTTGAACTAAACGGGTCCGTGCTTTGGAGAGCAAGTAAAAATTGGGTCCCAGTTTTTAACCGACTATAAAAAAGGAGGTTATGTATTCGATGCGAATGTCTGTTATTAAAAGTTTAGTTAACGTAAAAATTGCGCATGCGGAGCAGCGTGGGTCAGCTAGTTTATACTAAAATTAGTTAATGATTAAAGATATAATTTTAGTTAGTTCTCAATTAGGGAACAACCGTGTCCGTGCGGTGTCCGGGTCACAATAGCACCCATCTCCTCCCGTTAGGTGTCCGGATGAGGCAAGAAGACGGGCAGCAGCGTCTTTCTGTTGGATTACCTACAACTTATACTGCGATCTCCAAGATGGATTATGGCAACCCCTCCCTTGTAAAAGGGAGGTCTTTGGTCAGCAGTGGACGTGACGCTGATGAACGGAACAAATCATTAACCTGCTTCGATAATCCTGTCTCCTCCTTCTGGGATATTTGGGCAAAAAATGACAGGAGACTTACCTACATACAGAAAAACTTACAGACATACATAGGTACTCTCGACAACATAGCCCTTCTTCTGGGGCAGTCGGGTAAAAAAACGGGTTCCAACAGCAAAATTCTCAGCACCCTTAATTCAATTCCTGATTACAATGGCAATGTTGGACCCCAATTTTCATTATTCAAAAGGCAGTGTTTCCCAAATGTTAATAAGCATTTTTCACAAATATTTTCTCAAGCGCTTACGAGCGCGTTTCCTAGTAGTCCCCTATTCCCAAGGACGCGTGCGCGCTCCCCTAATATTACGTAATCTAATCAAAGGCGCTACAATTTGGACAGTTATTTTGAATGTTTAAAACGCCCACCTACTACTTATTTACATACATAAAATCACGCCTTTTTCCCGTAGGGGTAGGCAGAGCCCAAGGGGTGCTTTTCGCCTCCGTGAAAAACGAGACGTGATGGGTGGCGAACCACATCGCCGCCATTTTGGTTAATTACTACTTATTTATATTTAGTTATACCTTTTGTAGTGTAGTAATATGTACGCATAAGAAAACAAGGATTCACATGATGATTATTGATATTAACGCGAATATTACACGCTTGAAGTATTTCAATAAGGCAGAATTCGTAAAATAATTAGAAATAAACTTAAAATGTGCTAATAAAAAAAAAAAAGTTCTTACACGTAATCCGTATTAATTTGCAAAATAAACAATAAATTATTTAATATTATGTTTCCATGTCATTTACATGAAAACATTATTTATTTAACGTATTTATTTTTGTAAAATAATGCAAAAAATGAGAATAAAGAAAATTAATTTAACAAAAGAATGTAAATTTGGTTGATCTGGGTGCTTATAAATCAATGAAACTTAGTAACGATATCGCATCATAAAAGGTGATATATTAGTTTTTGAATACTATATTTTGTAATATGATTTCAAAACATCAAAACAAAATATTTTGCAATCTGATTTTTCTAATGGAAACCGAATCTAATGCATAATGTATTGACAAGAAAGGATTGGTCTAAACTAAGTGTATTACAAATTCACAAAACTTTTTCAACAAGAAAGCGCTGGAATTACGTTAGACGCAGGTTCTCAAAGTTTGCAGCTCATTTGTATTCAATTTTACAACGAAAATTTTGATGAAAGTGGTGTGATCGCCGACTAAGTCATGCTAAGGCGGATCCATTAAATTTTCAATTTACATTGTGACACGAAACAGAAAAATTAATGGTCTCGTCTTATTAATTAAAAGGCATCAGATGCTATGAAATAAATTGTAGATAGGTAGATTTATTACAAGGGGAGGTCCCGCCCCCTTGTTAAAACTGCATTAAAATAAAATAATAAAGAAAATGTTTATAGCTTATTTTAGGCATCTTAACGGTAAGATGTTCGCGTGATGGCAGCTGACACATTTTAAGTTTTAAGGTTTTCCTACCCAGATCAGACAAAATTTGATTCCACCTGCAGCGGATTCGGTGAAATTTCTTAAAGTGTACAAGCAACCTTAGGATAATACATAAAAGAAAATAACTAATTACGCAAGAATGGGTGACAAAAAATCTTTGACAAAACACTTTTGCCGAAATAGAGGTGAACTCAGTTTTTTTATACGACCAAGCCCAATGCTGGAGCGGGGAGTTTTCCATCACAATTTATGCTTATTTTATAGAGATGTACTACTTTGGATATTGGTGGCGGTAGTTTCAGTATATTTATTACTAATGTAGGGCCAATTTGATAGATCACATTTGACATCTGTCAGTTTCGTTGTTCTGTCTGTTTCTTTTGTCATTATTACAGTAAATACGTAATCGTAATTTAAAAAAGTTAAGTAATTGTGCAGTTCGAAATTCGAATAATATTTTATGCCCGTCGTTACAAGGTTACGTTGTTAAATTTTGATTAGTGTCAAATGTGATCTATTCAATTGGCCCTACTTTAATTGCATTTGTTTTTGTTGTATGGTTTGTGCCGATTGTTGCCCGTAGCTGGGTTGGAATTGCATCCCCCCATCTCCTCTCGTTGGGTATCGTGAGAGGCGACTAAGCGAGAACAGGAAGACGGGCAGGAGAGAATCTCTTTTGGATTTATCTTCCACCTATACTGCGATACCCAAGCCACCTGCCTAGCGCGGGGATTATGGCAACCCCTCCCTTCTAAGGGGGAGGCCTTTGTTCAACAGTGGACGTCTATCGGCTACTAATGACGATAATGATGTATGGTTAGCTTCTGACTTGGCTTAACTTGGCTGACTTGGCTTAAAATCGGCTCCGGGATTTTCTGTCTAGATGACAAATCCCGGAGCCGATTTTTTACGTACCCTCGGAAGCACGGAGACGCTCAGTTTAAATACCACTAAACGGTCACCCAAAGGTTTTTAACCAGTTTGTATTGCCAGTGATGAGATAATGGTACTAAGACGTGGTTCTAAACTAGTGGCATTTTAGAGAAGCTCAGTGTCACACAACTTGCTATGGAGAGAGCTATGCTCCGAGTTTCTTTCTGCGACAGAATCCGAAATGTGGAGATTCACCAAAGAACTAAGGTCACCGACATAGCTCTCAAAATCTGCTAGTTGAAGTGGCAATGGGCAGGCCACATCACTGATCACATCATCACACACGAAGAACCGATAACTGATGGGGAAGAAAGCTTCTCGTGTGGCGAGCACGAACCGCAAGGCGCAGCGTAAGCCGGCCTCCCACTAGGTGGACAGACGACATTGTGCGCGTCCCAGGTAACCAGTGGATGCAAATAGCCAACTGTCGTTCATTGTGGCGTTGGAAGGGGGAGGCGTAAGTTCAGCAGTGGACGTCATCCTGCTGGTGATGATGATGCACAGTGATTACATCTGGTTATGAACGTCTCTCGTGCTGGCATAGCGCCTTTGACCGAGTAAGGGCTGTTTCTCTACTAATGGAGATATTACCATTGTAAACATAATTTTGATGAACGACGTAACTTGAATTGATTATTAATTCAACGCGACCTTGCTATAACGAGCCAGCTGATTAATTAAGGACTGTGTACCACTTTTGTTTTTATCAAAGAAATAATTTTGCTAATTATTTTGACATGAATACTTCACGTCGTATTGGCAAGATAACTGGGATCGCAATCAAATAATAATGTTCTCCAGGCCAATATGACCACAGCAGCCAATCTTTCACAAGATCTGCCAACTACACGAGAGATATTATAGTGCACAAGTATAGACACAAGCGCTATACAAAAGTCCAAACAAACCCAAAGCGATATTTGTTTAGCTGTAAACGTAATTATTTCAGGAGCGACCCGTCCTTTCAGGCTTTGCTGTTAATTATCACTGAAAGACGCCAAGCAAATTGGTTTAAATGTCACCCCGGCTTTCAGCTAATAGTCAGAAGACCTTTGCTGTTCCATTCGCTTTGTAGATGAATAGATTGAGAGGAGATTTATATCTTCACTATTCTGAAGACAATATGAACATCCTGTATTTCATCTTTTGTAAAATTTGATATTTTTGTATATAAATTATATATTTCAAATAGGCATAAGAGAAGAAGATGGCGGGATAAGTTAGACCTATTCTCGGACAGTACTTGGACAGAGATGACAGTAGATCTGTGTAAGAGTGAAGGAGAGGCCTTTGCCCAGCATTAGGATATACTAACAGGCTAAGAACAACACTTTTAAACGGTCAATGTTTTTTAAAGCCTACCACCCGCGGCCTCAACTGAGAAGATTCGGCAAGAAACAGCAGGCTTGTAATTTTTTTCCCTATATGAAACAGTGTTTTTCTTGTAACAAATTTCATCAGTATCAGCGACAGTGTGTCCTGCTGTTCGAAAAATAAAATGAGTGAAAAAAATACTAGAAAATATGAATAACTGAAAGGCCTGAAAGCCCGCGGTCATTTCACCAGCTACAGTTACTCTTCATACTGGAACCCAGCAATGCTTACACATTGATGCTTGGCGGCAGAATATCTGACACTATGATTATACTTTTTGCTGTGGGGCTCGACCTAGGAATGTGGGATTTTCCTACTAAAACCCCCGCGGCTATCACATCGGCACATGAGAGGGAACCCCGGGCTCACCGGTGGGATTTTCAACAGGAGCCCCTCAGTGCCTTTCCTTTGAGCCCGCTAGGCCGCTTTATAGTTCTCCGGGTATCAGTCACGGTGCTCACGGGGACGGGGGTCGCAACCCCACCGCCATTCTCCTTTGAGCCGTACTAAATAGACGTCCTAATGGACGTCCCAGCGCCAAGCTCTTTTGCTTGGCAATAAAGCTGATCTGGAAACTTTTTGGTCCAGCCATGGGGCACATTCTTGCAATTACTCTTTTGGTATATTTTTATGTTTGTTATTTCTTTCTGTGTAAGTATGTTAATTGTGTCTCATTGTTGCATGGCCAAATAAATGTCTTTGTCGTTGTCCTAGGGCCTACACACCGAACGACTACGATGATACCTACATTGACGGTCCTACTACGGGCACGGACGGTTGTATAAGGGATCTATCAACTAATGATTCTAAGCGAGTTAAAAACGTACTATTTATTTAATTAAGAGTTAGTTTACATTAACTCTTGATGTAAACTAACTCTTAATTAAATAAATACGTGTACATTTTTTTAATTAATGTATGTTATTGTCACAATAATTAACTCCCTTATACACACTAAAGTAGGGCCAATTTAATAGATCACATTTGACACTTCGTCAAAATTTAACAACGTAACCTTGTAACGGCGGGCATAACATAATTATTAATCTTTTCCAATTCTGTTAGAACTGCACAATTGAGTAACTTTTTTCAATAACAATTACATATTTATTGTTATTATGACAAAAGAAACTGACAGATGTCACATGTGATCTATTAAATTAGCCCTACATTAATTCACGGACACAAGATTTGTCCTGGGTGGGAATCGAACCCTGTTGGCTGTCATACTTTCTAACCTCTACACCAACTGGCTTATACAGACCATAAAAATTATCGTAAGACGTTTAACTGAACTATTGAAAATATTTGTTTCAATATTTCTGTTAACAACACCATTTTAACGACTTTAGGATTATCAGCATTCCTTTAAAACATTTAAAACAAAGAGTCGTTAAACATTCCTGTCAGGTACTTGGTTCGCTAAAGTATTTTAAGTACGTTCAACAATTTTGCCAAAGACTTCCCTCGTCATTCTTAAGATAGCAAAAACAATTTCTGTCCACCGATCAACTGCAAACTCATTGTCTGTTTAGAAGTGACTAGACTGCTTTTTCTGACTCCGATTTCTGGATCTTAGACTGTCTGGTACAACTTCTTAAATCCTGAAGATATCCTGCCAATATTGGACTAGAACTTCCATAAAATGCTTTTCATATTGCTACCTCTCTGTTTCTTACGCATCGAGGGCGCATACGTGATATCTCTCTACAGTGATGTTTTCAAAGACCAAGAGTTTTTCACCAGAACTTACCCATGGATAATAGACAATATTGGAGGGGATGTGACTGTGGACTACTTCTTGCTTGGCAGCGGTAGGTATACGGTACCACAGATGTGTGCTCTTCAAGAATTACGACTGAATACGTTTCTCCAGGCTCAGTATTTGAAATGTGAAGCTGAAGGTAAGACTGATTGCTATTTATAATAATAATGTCCCCCTGACCGATACGACTACAGCGGCTAATCTTTCGCAAGATCAGCCATCTACGCGGGAGATATTATAGTGCACAAGTGCTTGCGTAGACAAAGTGCACTCACTCCTCTTTTACCTCTCACAATCCGATGGAATGGAAAACCGACACGACCGGGGAGAGATCAGGCGAAGGACCGACTTTTTACATGCCCATCCGACGCATGGATCATCTTACAGTACAGACAATCAAACGCCGGCCTGCATTGTCCTAGCCTTTAAGGAACAACTACACAAAGATGTGGCTCCCCGCGATATTCAAACCCGCAACCGCGGTTTGCAAAGCAAGAGGATTTCCACTGCGCCACTGAGGCTATTTAAGCATTATATGCCACAAGACTACTCACTGTAGTCCCAGACATTCTGCCTCCAAGGAGCAGTCTGTTTGCATTGCGTGCAGTTCACTGTAGCTAAAGATATTACGGGTGAGTGTGACGAACCACAATGCAACAGTTTTTGTGCAGGCGTTTTGTTTACCATAGAGGATCGTCGACCAGCCAGTTCACCTTGTCAGTTAGTTAACAAAAAACAGATCTGTATACAGCTACAGCTTAGTAGTAAGACACACTACTTTATTAGTTCATATAGTTCTGGTTGCAGTCAAGAAGTATCAACTGCTTGTATTAATTTATATAAAAAAATATACTTACTCCTCGTGGGGTCTACGGGTAAGAATAGCACCCTCCTATCTTACTAAAGTTGCGCTTGCACAATCACTTCTTCTCCCTATACTAGATTATGCTGACGTTTGTTATCTGGACGTGACAGAGGATCAATTGAATAAGCTAGAGCGATTGCAAAATTTGTCCATTAGGTTTATATTTGGCTTGCGTAAATTTGACCATATTTCCCAATTCCGTGCAAAACTCAAATGGTTACCCATTCGTCTTCGACGAAATCTTCACATTTTATCTCTTCTCTATAATATATTGTTTAACCCGTCCACCCCCTCTTATCTTAGGGAACGTTTCGATTATTTGTCGAATTCTAGCACCTATAGTCTTAGGTCCTCGGAAAACCTTTGTCTTACATAGCAGTTCCTTCTATGACAAATCCTTCACGGTGCAGGCGGTTCGCCTGTGGAATTCCTTGCCCGTTTCTATAAGGCGTGCTTCGTCACTGCCAATCTTCAAAGATCTGGTTAAGAAGTTTTATTTGGCGGAGTAAGTTAGTTGGTATTTGTGTAATTTTCTTGTTATATTAGTACGTTCTGATTTATGTATGTTTATAATAGTATTATTTGATGTATGTTTATATATTATACTCATATGAATATATATATAGTTCACAACATATGTGTTTTTATGTGTCTTTGTGTTAATGTTACCTATTCATGTCGAGTGCGCGCACCCTCTGCTCTTTGTAACTTCTTTATTTTCCTCTCCATTCAAAGGTTGCCTGGAAGAGATCGCTTTTAGCGATAAGGCCGCCCATTGTTGCATGTTTTATTAATTTGTGTCTTATTCTTTTTGTATCTGTATGTTTGTGCGCAATAAAGAATTGTCTATCTATCTATCTTCTCCCGTTGAGTGTCCGTAAGAGGAAGGTACGCGTCCATTGGCCCGCGCCGGACGCACCGCACGCACGGCACTCAACGGAAAGCAAACTAAAATCCGTTGCGTGCCCTGCGGGCGGTGCGTCCAGCGCGTGCCAATGGACGCGTACCATAAGGGAAAACAAAAAGACGAACAGCAGTGACTTTCTATTGGATTACCCAAGACGCCTGGCAGCGTGTGGATAATGACAACCCCTCCATTCTGAGCGGGAGGCCTTTTTTCAGCAGTTGACGTCTTTAGGTTGCTGCTGATGCCTATGATGATGATTTTCTTTCTAGGAAGACCCAGCAAATATTGTCTATGCGAAACTGGCATGGACCCGAAAAAATTCAAAGACTGCGTCAACACTAAGGGCTCCTTAGCGAGTACTGCTGCAGCTAAATTCATGCAAGTTGGCCTGGACCACACTCCTCTCATAGAACTCGGACCTAAAATCACAGTCTTCGGAGTCGAAGACACTTGGTTTCTGAAGAAAATCTGCACTATCTTTGGCGACAATTTGCCAAGAGGTTGCGTGAAACCGTTCTCTTGTAATCATACAGAGAAATTTTATGACAAAAAATCGCTGGCGCAGTTTGATGTGGACTGTGAGGAGTGCTATGAGGTGCCAACGACTACTCCGATGTATGGGTATGATAGAAGTGTGACAAAAAGTCCAGAAGAAACTACGGGATTCAACTTCATATTGTAATAATGCAATAAACTACATAAAATGTATTTCATAATACCTAGGTACCTACTGTAATGTTGGTGAATATTATATATCACTAAAAAAGTAAAAGATTATTACTAAAAGATCACTTACAAAAACTTCTTTGATTGTTTTATTAAACGGGATTACACTTAACATTCGTGTACTAAGTTCCTAAGTTTACAGATTACCTTATACTACAGACTATACACTTCTAGTGATGTGGTACTCACTAGAGATGTACATTACTAATGTAGAGCCAATTAACTGCCGGTCCCAATATCATATCTACCTCTTGCTATCAGTTAAAATAGATACCATCGATAGCTATTATGTTTCACAGTTCGGTCCTTAGCAACTTATAATGTTTACTTATTGTAGTTATGCGTCCATACTACTAGCCTTGCACGGTGTTATTTAGTTTTTTTTTTTTCTTTTTTTTTTTTTTCCGGGTACTTCATTATTTTATCACTTTGCCTACCACCACCACACTGACACTCCTATAAGACGGCCCACCCGCAGTTTATCTTCATTGTTTGTTTCCGTGCTCAAGCCTTCGCACGTCTCCAATCCAAAGCTACAAGTGTATTCAGTATTAAATAAAAAGTGAAAATCAAGAACCGGACAACTGAGAGGCGACGCCGCGATGTCGGGACAACGGAGAGGTGCCGCCGCGGTGGTGACGTCGGACGTCTCTTCGTGCTTCGGGAAATGGATCATCGTGCACTATTGTGTTCGTACGAATCGAGCTTCCATACCGGGTCGTCTCACACGTACATAAAGAACACATTTATGGTTAACAGCGATGCCCCAACAGGGGTAGTTGTCACCCCATCAGCGGGTATTGACGTTATCGCTGTGTTCAGACGATGCGAGCTTCCAATACCAGGGTCGTCTCTGTCGTAGTGTTGAACACGTTAACCGTATAGTGCGTTACACAAAAGCCGTTCACCGTTATAGTGCGATACGTCCGCTCTGCTGATGTGAGTATACATACAGATATATATGAGTATTTACGGTTAATTGCGATTGCACACACCCAACAGCGGGTAATTGTTGCTTTCGCTGTGTTCATACGATGCGAGCTTCCAATACAACCAGGGTCGTCTCTGTCGTAGATAATGAACACCTTTACCGTCATTGTGCGATACACAATGCTCATGTGAGTATAGGTCTTGCTGCTGGTATGTCAGTATGACATGTTTACGATGTTATCTTTACGATACCTGTTTCCACGCCGTGTCGTCTCATTTGTACAAACAATGTACAGATGTACGAATAAATGCGTTGCGCATTCCTTATTGTGGGTAATTTTTATGACTTATGACTTAACGCTGTGTTTAGTAAATGCAAGCTGCCAATACAACTGGGAACATATAATCCGATCATTATTATTAGCCAGAAAAATTCCACTGTTGAATATACGAAGACGTCCATCTTGGAACGTCATAATTAACGATAATTTGCTATTATCATCCACCGGTTGCCTGGGATTCTTACAATATCGTCAGATATAATTCGATGTGTAGGTACTCCTAATTAGCGGAATGCGTCGTGCGCCACTCGACGAGATGAGTAAATAATTAAAAACTTGTAATAATAATTATAATAATAATTCACAGTAGAATGAATTCAAGACTTCATAGTTCGTACTGCAAAGTGGTATCTAGCAGAGCCGAGGGGGACTGGCCGCCGCGGGCTTGAAGCTCGACGAGATCCTGGCCGGCCTACAGCCGGAGCATCCGTAAGTGCCACCGTGGAGCTGCAGTAAGTAGCCTCTGAACTTATGGGTACGCCGCGCCGGCCGCCTCCTACACTTATTATAAATACCTAAGTACTTAGTGGAAAGTAACTATTGATAAATCTGTTCTAGAGAACATAACAATATGACGAATTTAGCTAAATTAATTACCTTTACGGTGTAACTTTATGAACAAGTTGCAATATTTGAATGTGACAATATTAAGGACGAATTTTTGTCATACATAATTCTAATTTCTACATTTATTGCTATAAAAGATTGAATACTACATTTAAATCTGTGTAGTAAATTTATAAAGTTCAATATTTTCTAAAATATATATATATATTCAGGGTGTTTCAAGAACCCTGTCCAATCACAGTGAGTGTTATAAAATATCTTAACACGATCATATTTACGTAATTTTTTTTATCTAAGGTATATATTATTATATACTTAGATAAATAAAACCCTATAAACAGCGTTTAAAAAAAAAAACCCTGTTTGTTTACCGAGGTTATCACTCAGTGTCAAAATACGATTATATATTACATAATCCTTTGCTAAATATATCATAAAAATAATATACATGATCTTAGTATACCTACACAGTTTAAAAAAAAAAAACATCCTGTTTGATCTTTGATATTATTATTCAGAATTCATACGATTATACTTATGTAATTTTTTGTTGAATATTTCATTGGATTTTTTCTGATATTATATCTACCAGCGTTGCGAATATTCCTCTTATAAGTTTGATGTGCCTTTTAATGTGTAATACACCACATTCAAGTTTGTTTTGAGTAACTTATATGTTTTTTCTACAATATACACAAAACTATCTAGTTTACGCTCTCTATTCAATGTCTTTGCTTCTTAAGATTTTTGAGATCGACAAAATAATTTTACACCGACCATATTATTAGTTTTTACTACCTTTTAATTTTGATTGTTACTATATTTTTGGAGATAGTAACTATTCTTGAGTTCAAATATATTAGTTGTGTTTACTAGTACGTCACTATTACCATCCCTTAGTATTAATAATTAAAAAAAAAAAACACATTAAGTACACCAGAAATAGATATATTTGTAATTTGGAGGATTTACGAGTTCTTCCTATATTTAAAAAAAAAAAAAAAAAATTGTTGTAACACAGAACTTAAATCCTTTTTGGAACAATGACTAGATACAATGAGTGCATTAATTAAAGATTGTGACTGTTGTGTATATACCTACCTACCTCTATAGCACCTAAATGTACTAAATAAATACCGATCACGACCATGATCTGCTAACAATCTTCTTTATTTGTCTGACTGCGAAATTGGTAAATAAGTTATACTTCTTGACTGAAAAGACACTCACGCAATTTCAGGTTGTGGTTATCACCAGTAATCAGCAATAACGTTAGGGTTATTGGCGCCATACGGGCTGTATATATATTATAAAATAAAAATAAAAACTTTAAGTTCATTATATGACTGTTGTACATAATACCCTTTATGAGATAAGCTAACGGTCATTGACATTACAATCAGCTGACAGCTGGTAGATACATATGAGGGTAGGTGACACAATAAATAATATTTGGAGGGTATATCTCCTTATCTACCCTCAACTTATAAAATGTGACATAAGTCTTGACCCATACAAATGAGGGTAGGTGACACAATAAATAATATTTGGAGGGTATATCTCCTTATCTACCCTCAACTTATAAAATGTGACATAAAGTCTTGAACCAATACTTGTTTTCCAAAAAATATATATATATATTACGCAGTAACTTGCAACAGTGCAACTAATTAATCATAAAGATACTTTTACTATTATGTTTCGGTTATGCATCATGTTAATTAAATAATTAATTTAAGGTTTTTTCTATCTATTCTATGTGGCCTGTGTGGTCTTTGGGAACATTTACGTTCACAAACTGATATTTACTTACATGTTACCCTTATTATATTGTTCAGTTATTGATTATATAAAATAATTACGAAAATAGATTTCAATTTCAGTCATTGTCTAATGGTGAGGTTTTGCATATTTCCTTTAAAATTGTTTTTGTAAGCTTGGTGCATTTGCGCGTTTTTACAAGACAATGATTATTGCCACTGTTGACAGGTTTTGAAGCTACATTTTTCTCGATTCGACCTTTCTATTCTTACATACTTAACCTTATAATTGGATAATTTTGCTTGCGGTTCCTCCGCAGTATAAATTACGATTGGTCAGGGAAGATAATCTACTTTATTACGGGCTTAATATTTACTGTTGGCTACGTGTAATATAATATTAGTGTTATAAGACTCGTATCAAGGTTGTTGTTAGAAAACTCATTTGATATTTAAAACAAAAAAGGAAAAAAAAAATCTAGTGCATAATATTATGTAATGTTGTTTTTTGATTATAATAATTGCAGAGATAAATGAATTTGGATTTTTAGGGCATATCTTGTATTACCTATTCTATTTTATTTTATTGGGGAAAACAAACAGTTATACATTTTAGTATCAGTAAACAATATGCATGCGTAGTATAGCCAAATGTACAACCAACAACATTCCCCAAATCATAATAGCTAATATTCACATTTTATAGATCATCACTCTAAACATCCTACAATAAGTAAACATTATAAGTTGCTAAGGACCGAACTGTGAAACATAATTAAGGATCAAACGAACTTACCCTTACGTGAAGTTCGATCATAATTATGTGAACAGTTCGGTCCTTAGCAACTTATATACTCCCCTCCCTTTTACATATCAGCCGTCCCAAGTATAAAATGTGAAATGTTTTTCCTACTCTAAACATAATGAAGATAAACTGCGGGTGGGCCGTCTTATAGGAGTGTCAGTGTGGTGGTGGTAGGCAAAGTGATAAAATAATGAAGTACCCGGAAAAAAAAAAAAAAAGAAGAAAAAAAAAACTAAATAACACCGTGCAAGGCTAGTAGTATGGACGCATAACTACAATAAGTAAACATTATAAGTTGCTAAGGACCGAACTGTTCACATAATTATGATCGAACTTCACGTAAGGGTAAGTTCGTTTGATCCTTAATTATGACACATTTGCGTTTCAATAAACAAAGACAGATAAGAAATATTTACCTTTACTGATTGATCTATCTTTCCGTGGTTTGGGACCACGGAAAGAGCTTACCAAAGTTAAGTAGATTCATAGAAAATGACTGTCAAGTGTTTCTATAAAATATTAGCAGCTTACTGTTGGTAGTTCAAATGACAGTTTTAGACTATCGCTCTATTTCGGAGGTTTATCGCGGGATAATCATCTGATTTCTCGTACTTTGTAAATAAATGTAATGAAATTAATATGAATAATAATAAAAATAACATTATTTTAATAAATGAATGAACCAATATTTTTTATTATACCCCAGAAAACCTGTCACGGTGCTCACGGTGACGAAGGTCGCAATCCCGCCACTGTCCTAGCAGCCACCGCCGTACTCGATGGCTAGTCCCCACACTCCAAGCGTTCTGGTGACTCCGAAGCTTTATCGTTATATTAGAGTCCCGGGCTACTACCGATGCCTTTTTTGACGCGAGGGAAACCTTCAAAAGGTCCCCAGGACCCTGTGAGGGTTCCTGCGGAACCCTAAAATAGCTTAGTTAGCAACATATAATAATAATAATATCCTGGGGCAATTCACACACGGTCATCTGATCCCAAACTAGGCAGAGCCTGTACTATGGAAACCAGACAACTGATACTAATACATAATTAAATACTTTTAGTATATTTTTTTTGTAAAATACATACATAAATAGATAAAACACCCAGACACTTGGTGGGAATCGAACCCACGACCCCTTGGGTAGCAGACAGGGTCACTAACCACTAGACCAACGGGGCCGTCATGTGTTTGTCATTTGTCTCAAGTGGCAGAAAGTTGAGCGCAGGAACACTAAAGGCACGCGTCCATTGGCCCGCGCCGGACGCACCACACGCACGGCACGCAACGGATTTTAGTTTGCTTTCTATGATTTTACATAGCGCTGCGTCCATTATCCGCGCCGGCATTTTTCGATGCGGGCCGTCAAAATCATAGAAAGCAAACTAAAATCCGTTGCGTGCCGTGCGTGCGGTGCGTCCGGCGCTGGCCAATGGACGCGTACCTTTAGAATCCTAAGGTTACAACGACGTCAATGTTGTTATTGAAACAGCAGTAACAGATAGTTTAAAGTTAACTTTTTATCTGAGCTTGCTATCGGCGATAGAGTATTGGGACCGGCCGTTAATAGATTACATTTGACATCTGTCAGTTTCTTTGTTCTGTCTGTTTCTTTTGTCATCTATCTATACTATAATAAAACTCAAAGAGCACTTTTTCTGTACATTGAATATTTTTCCAAAATTTCTATGTGGGGATACTATACTATCGACATAGAGGCCAAAACAATTTTTTTTGGAATTATTGTCTGTCTGTCTGTCTGTCTGTCTGTCGTTCTGTTTGTCCAGGCATCATTCGAAAACCCGTGGATGGATTTTGATAGGACTTTCACTGATGTGTTGTGTAGAAGTAGGGGTATAAATTGGTATATAAAACATCACGCTATGTTTCATAGGCGCTAAGCAGTGAAACATTACTTGCACATATTACCACGTAATTTCCTTTGTATGTGAATAGGGTAATTATAGACTGATCAGTTAATCATTAAGTTATGTATTATTACGCTATATACAATAGGGACTGAGCAGACATTTAGTTTGCATAAGATATGGCAGTGGCGAAGGGTCAATTTTTGTAAAGGGTAAGCCGATCCGGTACACCCAGGACATTTTCATTAGATTTCTGTATTGTTCTAAGTACTTTGCTGATCGCAATATGACATTATATCTTTGAAAAGTTAAAATCTGTAATTCCCGAGCGAGTCCAAACTAGATTAGGAAAGAAATAGGCAAGGGAAAAATAACATTTCATTTTATTTAAAAGCCAGTTCATGAAATTTTAATGAAACTCCCCAAGTCCAGGTAGTGTATAGGTATTGTATCACAGTCGCAACAATAAGAGATGCGAAACACTAAGAACTTTCATTATCGAATATCATTAGACAGTAATTTACGATGTTAGCGTGATTTACATTATGAACAGCGCCATCTATCGGCGGAATTGGACATACAATCACTATAGAACTTTTATAACTCAAGAACGGCCTATCCGATTCGGCTGAAAATTGTTGGGGAGGTAGCTTAGAACCAGGAAACGGACATAGGACTTTTTATCCCGGTAGGTTAAGGTTAAGCAACGTTAGGTAAGGTCATTAAATAGATGGGTGAACCGATTTGTATGAAAGTGTGCATATCGGGTAGGTCTGAGAATAGGTCATACAGTATATTTCATACCGCTAGGTTAAGGTTAAGCCTTTGACTGCCGTCCGGTCACATTACAATAGAAAAATCCACTGTGTGCCGGTCACTTGGCGTTTAACGTGTTAAGCAACATAAGGCAAGGTCATTATACAGATGGGTGACCCGATTTGTATGAATTTTTGTGTGCATATCGGGGAGGTCTGAGAATAGGTCATAAAGTATATTTAATGCCGCTGATACCATGATTGACGAGGATATATAGAACGAGAGGAGGGTGCAAGAGAGGAGAAAGCGGGAGAGGGGATTCGAGGAGGGGGTGATGGGGTGAGGGATCGGGGGAGTTAGGTGGAGTAAGGGGGGAGTGAGAAGGAGCAAGTTCGTAGAAGAGAGAGGGGAGAGGGTTCAGAGAGGGGACAACAAGGAGAGGAAGAGGGGGAGTGTGACGGAAACCGAAGCGGGAGGGGGAAAGAGAGAGGAGAGAAAGAGCATATAATTAGATTTTTTTTATAAGAGAGAGAGATATGGATAGAGATTAATCTAGGGAGGAGGGACAAAAGGGGAGCAAAATGTAATAAAAGCGAGGGCGGAGCTGCGCGGGTCAGCTAGTACTTATAATAAAACTGTAACAGGTCCAATTCTGTACATTGAAGATATTTTGAAAATTATGTTTGGAGAGCATTCTATAACGGATACTAAAGCCAAAAATGTATTTTTTTTTATTTTTGTCTGTCTGTCTGTCTGTCTATCTGTCTGTCTGTCTGTCTGTCTGTATCTCGGCTGAGCATCACGCCGAAACTACTGGATGGGTTGAAACGAAACTTGGCATGATTTGAGTTAATACTCCGAGGTAGGACATAGGATACTTTTTATCCCGACATTCGGCACGGTTCCCTTGGGAGAGGGGACTAAAGTCAAAATGTGTACTTGGTTATACGCTTGCTCCGATTTTAACAATTTTTCGTTATAATTATAATAAATATTTGTAAGGGAACACTCATAGACAGTTGTTAACATTGTTTGGAAATCGATCAGGTTAAGCAACGTTAGATAAGGTCATTAAATAGATGGGTGACCGTTTAACGTCATTTGAACTAAACGTCTCCGTGCTTCGGAGGGCAAGTACAAAGTGGGCCCAAGTTCTTAACCGACTGAAAAAAAGGAGGTTTTGTATTCTATGCGAATGTATATTATTGAAAGTTTAGTTAACGTAAACACAGCGCGGGCGGAGCTGCGTGGCTCAGCTAGTTATTACAATAAATATGTAATCGTAATTGAAACAAGTTAAGCAATTGTGCAGTTCTAACTTCGAAGAACTTAATAATATTTTATGCCCGCCGTTACAAGGTTACGTTGTAAATTTTGATGAAGTGTCAAATGTGATCTATTAAATTGGCCCTACTTTACTACTCCTCGTACCTGTACGAGTATTATAATTTGTTACTCAAAATAATTTTAATTTGTTACTGAATATGATTATTTTTTATACTCCAAAAAAGCTTAATCGAGATCTCACGTGATGATAGTCAAAGTCAAAGTCCTGATATCTTTTCGGCATAGCCCCACGGAGGCCGCTTCTGAAAAGATCCAGCAAAAAATTCAGCGGTATTGTTTTTTGCCAAATTAAGTTTTTTTAAAACGTCAGTTTTAACTAGTAAGAGTAGGGCAGTTCAAGCCCATGCCTCTTCCTCCAGTTAATCCGAGGTTTTATAATAAAAGCCCCTTTCGACAAATGGATGTGTTACTGATTCATAGAAAGATCTCGGCTATCCTGTGGCAGTTTGTTATAGAAACGTATGTATACTTTGTCCCATAAACGGTTTACCTGTTATGGACATGCGTGGTACCTATAATATACAACATGATTAAGTTTGTTCCGGGTATTTAGGCATAATACCTGATTGCTGTGCTTTGATTATTACAGCAATGCACTTACAGATACGGATAGGCTCAGTGCGGACGTCACTTCCCGCAATTAAATCACGAAACTTTACATAGTTTTAATTTTGACTTATTCATTTATGTTGGACTTGTTTATTTGTGTAATTAGACAATATTATAATTAGTATTTATATGGACTATCGGCGGCCGCCTACAGAATACAAGTGAGCGCTCATCAGGTCACAGCGTGACCACAGCCCAGTAAGTCGTATTGTATTTTAACTAAGGCATGTGATCCTGAACAGACCGGCTTTTAAATTAAGGAAATCTCAGTACCAGCGTTCTCGACAGTTATAGAAGGCACGGGCAAGGGTATTGTTACTATGAATATACATATTTATACATACATACATCTATAAAAAAATCACTTTCGCGCACTTTACTTCATATTTCTTTGCATATCCACAGTGAGCAAATCTTGATTGATTAATAAAAGCGTCTGTCACTCGTAATTTCTATTGTTGTGTTTTCCATTTATATTGTGGCCGAATTTCCAGACGTAGCAGAAGCTCCTGTCTGTCTAGAATAAGACAGTTTCATAATAAAATTAAGTTCAGAATAAACCATTTTGTCGCGTATTTTAGTTAAAGTCGAATCCAGCTGTCCCTTTCTAAGTTTTGGCTGTAAACAAACGTCTAGACTTTCAGTACTTATATATTACCAATTATTAGGTTTTTTATGACGGATGCTATGCGTCCCACGGCTTGTTGACTTGCAATTTTGACAGTTCGGTGTAGAGTATGACATAGTTTTCAATACCGAAATGTCATTCTATATATAAAAATGTGAAATAATACGCCATAGTGATGTCATACTCACACTAATCTGTCAAGATCACATCGTGCTAAGCCTGCTGGTGCGATCTGGCCTGTCGTACAACAGGCCGTGGGAACCCGTCATTACATCAAACAAAAAGAGCTAATAACTAAATTACTGAGCTTATTTATTATAAAATGTCTATATCTTTTAAACTACAGAACCGATTTAGATGAAACTTGTAGTATTCCCTAAGTTAAAAAATATTCAAACTATTGCAAAAAGAATTATCGCCATCGAATTTGTAGTTTGTGAGTAATTGTTGGACGAACCTACATACATACACTCTGAAATTTGGTACGTTTATTTGTTTAGAAGCCCACATGGACACACATAAAATATGTGAATGTTACGCATTTTTATTAATGTTACATACATACGCGTCGAATACAGGACCTCCTTTACATTACTTAAGACCATAAATTGCTATATCCTCGAGTATGTCTCCTGTTCAACCAGTCAGCCAGTATACATCAATACACTATGCTAGTATCGTAAAGTAAATTACAAGGCAATAAAAGCTGTTTAACACAAGATGCAGACAATCTACTGAACCTAACTACCATTCGTATAGTCCGGAGGACAATGTAAACGGCTCGGCTGAAATGGTGAAGCAATATAAAGGATGTAGGGCTATTAAATGGGCGGATATACATATAAACGAATAAAAAAAATGTTGTTGTATTTGAGAATTTAGGCTGTCAGCGCAAAAGGGCAGACCTCCGTCACTCGCCAATACCTACAGCGATAAATGCCTACAGCGCTCGACTACCCGGGGTAGTCTATCACTCGCGGTTGCCACGCGCTTGCGAACACACGTTATTGAATAATTCGTGCAGAACGAAATTCAAAACGCGAAAAGATTTTACGTATTTGTGTGTATATTAATAATAATAATAATAATATCTTGGGACAATCCACACACGGTCATAAGATCCCAAACTAGGCAGAGCCTGTACTATGGAAACCAGACAACTGATACTAATACTTAAATACTTTTTTTTGTAAATACATACTTAAATAGATAAACAACACCCAGACACTTGGCGGGAATCGAACCCACGACCCATCGGTTAGCAGGCAGGGTGGCTGACCACTAGACCAACGGGCCCGTCAAACGGGCCGTATTGCATTAATATCACCGCATTTTGTTAAAATAATTATAATGGATAATCGTAACAATAACAATTGTTATGTGGACGGCTGTTGCAATAAACAACAGACTTCAAAACTGTCTTTTTTATAACTTATTACAACAACTCCGGCAAATATATTACTAACGAAGCTAAAAAACATTGAGTTCACTGCACCATGCTTATGTTTACCTTTTAAAACAATTTTAGAATTATTTATGCGGTTTACGAATTTTCGTCATTCTAAAATTAATAATAGATATGTAGGGGATGGCAAAAAATATATAAAACACTACATAAAAATAAAACAATCTATACTTATAATAAAACTGTAACTGGTCCAATTCTGTACATTGAAGATATTTTCAAAATTATATTTTTAGGGCATTCTATAACCGATACTGAGGCCGAAAATGTAATTTTTTTAATTTTTGTCTGTCTGTCTGTCTGTCTGTCTGTCTGTATCACGGCTGAGCATCACGCCGAAACTACTGAATGGATTCAAATGAAACTTGGCATGATTTGAGATCTTACTACGAGGTAGGACATAGGATACTTTTTATCCCGTAATCTAGCACGGTTCTTTTGGGAGAGGGGATTAAAGTCAAAAAGGGTACTTGGTTATACGCTTGGTCCGATTTTATCAATTTTTATTTATAATATAATAAATATTAGTAAGGGAACACTCATAGAGAGTTATGTTATCAAGGTTTTGTAATCGATCGGGTTAAGAAACGTTAGGTAAGGTAATTAAATAGATGGGTGACCGTTTAACGCCATTTGAACTAAACGGGTCCGTGCTTCGGAGAGCAAGTAAAAAGTGGGTCTCACTTTTTAACCGACTATAAAAAAGGAGGTTATGTATTCGATGCGAATGTCTGTTAATAAAAGTTTAGTTAACGTAAAAATAGCGCAGGCGGAGCTGCGTGGGTCGGCTAGTTGTAAATATAATAAATGTTTGTAATAATGTTGGTATTTTATTTTACTTTGCTTGAAAACCCTGTCGATCGAACGATGGTGTAGGTAAATTCTGAACACAAAAAATAGCGCTCTAGTGCGCGTGGCGGTAAGGTACTATTTAGAATGAACGCAGTGCTCTGTAAATTTTGTAGGCTATTAAAACGGCGGCATTTCCCTCAACATCAAAGCAGTGCATCTTCTGTTATTATATGTATTCTGTGAAAAGGGGCCTAAGCCACATTTTTTCATATGTAGAGGTATGAAGTAGACTTGTGTAGTACATGTACTAAGTACTAAAAGGAATTAATTCCCGACCCTGATTAGAACGAACTATTCCTTTTCATTTTTAGTACATAATTATTTTAGTACTTCGTCTTTCGGGATGTATTCGTAGTCTCTGGCTCTGTACTAACTGGTCCGCCATTCCCATTCCTTTTTTCTACACTAATAATATAAAGAGGAAAACTTTGTTTGTTTGGTTGTAATGAATAGGCTCAAAAACTACTGGATCGTTTTTAAAAATTCTTTCACCATTCGAAAGCTACATTATCCACGAGTAACATAGGCTAAATTTTATTTTGGAAAAAAATAGGGTTCCGTAAGATATTTGGGTTTTTTCGGACACAAGGTGTAAAAATCAACCAGAAAAGTTACCTATTTTGCGTACGCTGCCTAAACTATAAAAGGTAAAACCATAAAATGTTCTAATTAATTATAGATCTTATAAATATCTACAAAAAAGTCCGCGGCACACTATCTATGTCGAGGCCCAACAACCATTTTTTATTTAAAAATCTTGAATTTTGTTTGGCCTACAAAATGCCTAAGAGGGCCAGGTCTCAACTTTCTAAACATAGTTCTCAATCACGGGCAGCAAGAATACGTCGTATGGGAGAATCTTCACCTGAACGTTCACAACGCCTTGCTGAACAAAATCAGAGAACCTCTGAGTTACGTGCACGAGAGTCGGGTGAACCGATATGTATGAAATTTTGCGGGTAGGTCTGAGAATAGGTTATAAAGTATATTTTATGCCGCTGATACCATGATTGACGAGGATATATAGAACGAGAGGAGGGGGCAAGAGAGGGAGAGGGGAGGGTGATGGAGTGAGTGATCGGAGGAGTTAGGTGGAGCAAGGGGGGGGGAGAGGGAGCAAGTTGGGAGAAGAGAGAGGAGGGAGAGGGTTCAGAGAGGACAACGGGCAGAGGAAGAGGGGAAGTGTGACGGGAACCGAAGCGGGAGGGGAGAGAAATAGCATAGAATTAGATTTTTATTATAAGAGAGAGAGATAAATCAAGGGAGTAGGGAGAATAGGGGAGCAAAATGTAATTAAAGCGCGGGCGGAGCTGCGCGGGTCAGCTAGTAGTATATAATTCATTTTGATTCATTTAGTACTTCGTCTTTCGCTCGTGATTTAGTTGTAGTATCTGGTTCTACTGAACTGGTCCCATCAATCGCTCATTGACAAACTCAGAACAGGACCGAAGGAGCGGGTATGATATGTACTAAAGGTACTAAAAGAGTGAATTAGTAGATAGATAGATAGAAAATTCTTTATTGCGCACAAACAAACAGATACAAAAAGAATAAGACACAAATTAATAAAACATGCAATGGGCGGCCTTATCGCTAAAAGCGATCTCTTCCAGGCAACCTTTGGATGGAGAGGAAAATAAAGAAGTTACAAAGAGCAGAGGGTGCGCGCACAAGACATGAATAGGTAACATTAACACAAAGACACATAAAAACACATAATTATGTTGTAAACTATAATAATACATATATATTCATATGAGTATAATATATAAACATACATCAAATAATACTATTATAAACATACATAGAATAGAATAGAATACTCTTTATTTGCACACCAAATTAAAACATACAGAAAAACTTAGAAAAATAACTTAAATTAGGTACAAATGGCGGTCTTATCGCTAATAGCGATTTCTTCCAGACAACCAAAACTTTAATAAAAAGAAGAAACAACTATTTGGGTAGTTAGTGGTGTACATACCTTCGTACATATCTTAAATTGTACATCTTATACACATTATATAAACTTACATGAGTACGTAGTTATATATTACAGTATCTAATAGTAATTAATATATACATAAAAAAAAAGTTAGAATAGTATCAGGAATTTATAGGCTCAGATGATGGTCTTTGACCATTTCTTTAAAAGACAGCAAGGATTGAGCACTTCTTATTGAAACATGCAATGCATTCCACAAACGAACAGCTTGTACGGAAAAGGATTTATCAAAGAAGTTTGTGGAATGCATTGGCATTTCCAACATCAAGTTCTCTGATGACCTTAAAGTTCTAGCATGCGCTTCACGACTAAAAATGAAACGATTTTTAAGGTAAGAGGGCGTGATCGGATTAAATAGAATACTATAAAGAAACACACAAATCAGAAAACATAAATCAGTACGTACTAATATAACAAGAAAATTACACAAATACCGATTAACTTATTCCGCCAAATAAAACTTCTTTACCAGATCCTTGAAAATTGGCAGCGACGAAGCACGCCACACATACATTTAGTACATTTGAAAGATTGTACTAGTACGGAGCGCTCCGTCCAGTGTCCGAGCAAGAACAAGCCTAGTATGAAGGGCAAATAATCTGTAACTTGTTATATTTATGTAAACCAGGGGCGTGGCAAGCGCCGTATCCGCCTTATCAATGCTACGGAGCCCACGGGCTACAGAGTTAAAGCTATCCACGATCTCATTGTAGAGAATTGGTTAACAATGGTTTGAAAAAACCTATTTGGCTCTTTTTTTGGGCCTAATCCCACCACTCATTCCCAAAACTGTGACTCCTGTCAGCCAGGATCTACGGTGTTCACCAGCGAAGACACCGAGGTTTGAGCCTCAGCGAGTCCCGGGGAAACGCTAAATTGTCTTGGAACCCGCAACAAATTTAATTAGAAAAGTATGTAGGAGTAGTTGGAAAAATAAAAATTCCACATCCCTCCTTTGCAAAGCGGACACAAGTAAAAATCACACAGGTCGATAAAACCTCAGAACGAAAGATTCTTACAGGTGCACCAACTAGTGTTAGTTCACCTGTAATGAACCTCCAAATATTTAGATTTCTACTAAAATACTTGTATCCAATAATAGGAACCAGACTACTATTTGGCTCTTGTCAGCCTCTTTAACTCTTAGGCCGTAACTTCATTTGGGCCCCCAACAAATTTTGATACAGTCGAATTCTAAGATAAGATACGCCACCGATGTAATCCCTGTTAGTCTTGACAGCCAGCCAGACGATTGCTAGGGTTGAATATATCAAATTTGGCATATTCAACCTAGGCCCGGTCGCAGCCGACGATTTTGGGGGGGTCATATTTGACGGTCCCGTTGGTCTTGTACCTAGACACCCTTGCCGCAGGTGAAAGACTTACTGACTGGCTTTCTCTCTCTTACGAAGTTGATTTAATTAAAATAACAGGACGACGTGACCTCCAAATATTTTGAAGCAGCATAAATTAAAAAAAAAAATATATTGAAATGAAACTAATTTTACGGATTATATCGCCACCAGCCAGACAGATATTACCACCAGCTTGGGATCCCGTGATAAACATAGTCAAATCCAAAGACAAGCATTCCACTGCAAGACCTCAAGATACTGTAAGCTCTTTCTGCGTAGATCGGACTAACAATAATAATTAGAAGACCTGAGGGTACCCTAAGACAACTATGACATAGGACAGCTACCACCTCAGTCCGCCCGTGACCATGAATGCTGTAAAGTATTCGAAACGTCGGGAAATTAAAATCAAAAATAAACCGCGATATAAACCGTAAAATTAGTTTCATTTCAATGTGTAATATTCGCGTAAGTATCAGAAATCATTATAAAAAAAATATATAAAAACGCTTGTCTTCTGGCTCCGATTCTATTATAACGGGCAAATACTATTCGACCCCACATTTACTTGTTCAAACCGTGTGTGTTTAAAAACTATATGAAAACAAAAAAATGAATTCACTTCGAATTTGACTCCTGAGATCTGAGAAAGATCAAAAATCTTTTTCTCTAGCTCCTATTTTACTCTCAGTTTCCTGGTAGAGACTACTACTGGCTGGTAATGATTAGACCACCTTTTATCATTCTCGTGGAAGATACCATCAATGGGTCAACCGGAGTATGCGGGATTCTTACCCACTAAAACCCCCGTGACTCTCGGAATCCCTATAGGGAACCTGGGGTCTACGGTGAGGTCTGCACCGAGTATCTCTTGCCACCGTGAGGAGTGTTATAACCCCTTGGGAACCAGTAACGGTGCTCATGAGAACGAATAAATCGACCATACTTACTGGCTCCTTGATTAAAAAAAATTAAAATCTTAACAAAACCTTCCCGCTGATACAACTCAGTTTTCAGGTTTTCAGCAGGCACGCGAAGGATTTACAGTTATTTATCTGGACCGTTTATTCCTGGCGTTTGCTTAGGGAAACATTTTTGCTGTAAAACTTTTGGATGATATTATTCATAGAGTATGAGAGACCGCTATATTTTCACACAAAAATAGATAGTATAGCACTAAAATCTAGCGAACGTCCTAGTTTCTAAGAAGCCAAGTCCACTTTTTGTGGCATAAATGTTAAGTGGTGACCAATCATGGATGGATGTGAACTGGCCTTTTAACTATACAAGAAATAATCTGGATTCGATTCCCACCTTGAGTCTGGGTGTTATTTATCTAAATCAGTATACTTAAGAATAGAATAGAATAGAATAGAATAATAATTTATTTGAACACCGCAAAACAATGTAGCACAATATTAACAAAAAAGAGAAATTTAAAAAAAAAAAAGAAATAAAAATACTATTAGGTACCTATAGCATTTTTATAACTACTTATTATAAAAATACTATTACTTAAATACTAAATAAAAATATAATAGGTAGGTACTATGTGCCACAAAGAGGCAGGTTCAAATGGGTCCCAGATCAGCTTATTGTCAAGCATATGCCTGACGCTGGTTTTCATCTGGGCCCTGTGTTCCACGGATGTCATCCAGTGGTATGAACTTAGATATGAATTTACAATTTTTGAAAAAAGAACCAAAGAAAAAAAAAATTACAATTGACATGCGATGAATAAAATAATACAAATACCACTAACTACAAATTGAAACAAAACTGCTACGAAAGTAAACCTGAAATAAACCGTGATATAATCCGTAAAAGCAGTTTTATTTCAATAAATGCTAAACTGACAAATTCACAAATTTAACACAAATAAAATCTAGAGCACTATGCTTGGGGCAATTACTTAACCACATTATAGCAACGAAAAATTATAAAAATAATCATTAATCATATGAATAATTATTTAAATAGTAGGTAGGTAGCGAATTACTAAACATTATTGTATTAAAATTAATACTATTAAATATTAGAAGATTAATAATTACAATAATCTCTAAAATAAAAATGATAAATTAATAAAATAAATAATTAAAAGATTGGATACATTAAAATATTCTGAAATATAATATAATTAAATAACCGATAAATTATGAATGTTTACGTCACCGAAATCACGCTGCGCACTTATCAGATGTTCACGCAAATGCTTCCTGAAAGTGATGATGTTGTTTATTTGCCTTATGGGGGGTGGAATGTTATTCCAGATTTTGGCCGCAGCGTAACGGAAACTCCCTCTAAACGCTGCAGAATTGTGTCTAGGGGTACACAGTTGCTGCGCACACTGTCTACTTGAACATTCTCTACTACTCGTGATCCATTTGAGCTTATTGTATAAGTAGGATGGCTCTTCATACTTTACAACCCCGAACAAGAGACAAGCCAGATGAAGCTTGCGACGCAGTTTCATTTTGAGCATACAATGCTGGTTTAAAAATGGTGTTACATGATTCCGAGGGGGAACTGAAAAGCAAAACCGGCAACATGCATTCTGTAATCTTTGAATAAGACGACTGGTTCTTGCCAATAGACGCGGCCCATATACTGTGTCGGCATAATTTAGTCTAGACAAAACTAACGTTTCTACGAGCTGCACACGCAGCGCTTCTGAAAGGTAAGGTCTCATTCTATATAAAATTTTTAGCCTGTAAAAACAACTCTGCACTGTACTCGAAATGTGCTTCTCAAACCTTAATTGGCTATCAAAACACAACCCAAGGTTACGAACTTCGTACACCCTTTCAATAGGCTGTCCCATGATTGCAACATTAAGCGATGATGGCAATGCTTCCAATTGCTGCTTAGTACCAAACAACATATATTTAGTTTTTGCTGGGTTAAGTACAAGACAGTTACTTTCTGACCACTCACTTATTCTGATTAAGTCACTATTAAGATCAGCAACAGCAGCTTCGTACATATCCGGTTTAAATGAGATATATAATTGTACGTCATCCGCATAAATGTGGTAGCGACAATTTCTAAGGCTATTTATCATATCAGCACAGTACAGTATGAAAAGTATAGGGCCAAGAATAGAGCCCTGCGGGACGCCTTTGCTCACAGCAGCGGGTTCAGAAGCTAGAGTACTACCATCACATCGTTTCAGCTCAACAAGCTGCTGCCTGCCACTTAGGTAACTATGAAACCACTGCAACGTTTTGTGATCCAGACCATAATATTGCAGCTTTGAAAGTAATAAAGAAACGTCAATGCAGTCAAAGGCCCTGGAAAAATCAAGCAGCACCATCAGCGTACACATACCTCCATCCTGGGCAGATAAGATGTTATCAGTGACATCCAGGAGCGCTGTAGACGTACTACGACGCTTTCTAAAGCCAGATTGTAGCGAAGGCAGAATTGAGTTATCTTCTAAATATGCAGTAAGCTGCTGACAAACCACCCTCTCAATTACCTTGGAAAGGCATGGCAGAATGCTAATGGGGCGGAGATCTGCTGGGCTACATGGGTTACTTTTCTTAGCCAGTGGCTTAACAGTAGCCAACTTCCATACGTCAGGGAAAATGGATGTTTGTATAGACCAGTTAATCATATGCGTAACATATGGCAATATAAACGGTAGCGATAGTGTCAGCATTTTAATCGAAATACTGTCACACCCCATTGCATTAGATTTCAAACCCAATATATGACGTTCAATTACTTGCTCTGTGACTGGTGCTATTGAAAACGTCGTATCACTATAAGCATGAAAGTGGTAGTACGTCAATAAAGATATAGTGGGCTGTGACTTGCCAGGTAGCCGGAGAAATTCATTATTTATATGATTCGCGTCCGTAAAATGCAGCGGGAGGTCATAGTCCTGTTTACTTTCTGATGGTATTATATCTTTTTTAATGCTATTCCATAATGACTTCGGCTCATTTAATTTATTATTAATATTGTACTTGAAATATGCACGTTTTTCACTGTCAATTGAACAGACCACAAGCGATTTCAACTCTTTGTAGTATATTCTTTTACTTTCCGACTTGGTATTTCTATATGCAGTCAATGCCTCGTCACGCAATCGCATCATAAGCTTTACGGTATCTGTTATCCAAGGATATGATTTTTCTTTATCTTTAATAACACATGTTTTCAATGGTGCATGAACATCAAACAGCAGTACCAGGCGTTGGTTAAATTCCATTACCATATCATTAATATTAGACTGCGAATATACGATTTCCCAGTTAAGTTTCATAAGATCAGCCCTGAAACTATCCAAACAAATGCTATCGTAAGGTCTATACGTCACTGTGAATGGCTTAAATATATTCTTTTTTATATTAAATTCGCAAATAAGGAGGCAATGGCTATTTATTGATCCTAGAGGCTCAATGCTTAAATATTTTTCTTTCAAGTCTGTACACACCAAATCTATCAATGTTTCACTATTTTCAGTAAAATGAGTCGGGCTGTTGACTAATTGAACCAAACTGTGATTGTTTAGGAACTGACATAGCTTTTTTGTTTTTAATTCATTTTTATGCAATACATCGACATTAAAGTCACCTAACAGTAAGTAATGATCACATTTACCGAGTGTACATAAGGTATCAGTAACAGCGTCAAAAAAAAGGTCCAAATCAAGCCACGGCGGTCTGTAAGCTGTACCCACTGCAATTTTCTTACCATTAATAGTAAGCATTAGCCACATTTGCTCGACGGATTCGTATCTGCCATCAACAGGAGCAGACCATGACCGCGCATTTAAGCCACGCTTTAGATAAAAACCGACCCCACCGCCGCGGCCTCCGCACACACTCGCTGGCCGCGGTGCATGGCGGAGACGGTAGCCCGGCACGACTGGAGCTCGTCCTTCCTCGCCCCGTCGTAGCCATGTCTCGTTTATCGCAACAATATCAAACTGATGCTTTTCCAGCGCAGATATAAAATCGTCATGGCCCGTACCAAGGGAACCAGCATTCCAAAAACCAACTTTAAAATTACTATTTTTTATCATTGATATTAATATGTGTTTCGAACCAATCAACATAATGTAAATCAGATAGCATATTTTGACATAATAAGCTGGTATATAGGCGCAAGTAATGAATAGGACAAAAGTATTTCAAGAAATTACTTAACTAGTTGGTATGTTCCTTGTAAAAAAACCGTCCAGGTAGGTACCACCGCAGTGTCAGACAGGCCGCCAAGCAGCAGTGTGTAAGCCGGAACACAGCAGTGTTCCGGCTTGAAAGGCACTGTAGTTAGTGAAATTACTGGACACAAAGACTTATTGTGCCTCAAGGGTCGGCAACGCGCTGGTGATTCTTTTGGTATTGCTAGCGTCTAGGGCTGCGGTGACCGCCTATGACCAAACGGACCATGCTTGCTTGCCACCTTGGTAGTATTAAAAAAGTCCACATAATTATAGAAAAAGAAATACATATATAAGTATTTGTACCTGTCAGCTGGTTACCGTATTGCATGTCCAAGTTTGGGAACAGATGACCTTGTATGGATTATCCAAGGATATATTTGCATAGACCTGGTAATCGAAACGATAAAGTCAGTTATACTTCAACAGCGATTAAAGCATCTTTATAAAACATCTTTACAGAATAAGATATGCTTGGCTAGACCACAACAGAAGTTTACAGAGAGAGCTTACGCCAGCTTAGAGTACTTTGTAAGACTGCATTCAAAACTTCTTTTTGCTTATAATAAAAAAGTTCTTGGAAGTTCAGCAACGTGAAACTTTATCGCGATATTAAAATGGGTGCGAGATATTTCTTTTTATACTGCTTACGCTTGGCGCAAATGGAGAAATTTTGAGTCTCGAGTTTTGACAACTGGAACCCACAATTACCCGCTTATATAAGATTTCCGTATAATTTCAAGAAAATGCGTACACGTACAAACTTCAGATGAGAATTTCGACATTCGACTACTGTTTTGATTACCATAATCTCGAAACTTGCAAGTTAGTAGCATTTGTCTGAATTTGCTAAATTGTTCCAACCGTCAAGCGTAACGCGTTGAGTGACTTCACTCTCTCCCCACAGCGTCATCCTTTTCCTATGTAGTGTCGTAAATTTTGAAAGTTTATTCAAGCTTCCGGTTTCTTCATTCATTTATTTGCGTTCGTTTAGTTTCATTTATTTGCGTTAGGTATATACATACAGTCTTAGCCTAAGGTACTAGTCACCTATAAGTATACTAGTATATACCCTGTTACGGTGTCGCAAAGAGGAGGTGTCGCGGAAACAACATGCTATCAATCAATTAAAGACTACGGGCACATCACTGGGCTGTGCGGGACGTCACTATTCAGGAAACGGCCCGGGCTCTTCCTTCCATGCGTCTATCCAGCGCACACGCATTTTTCTTATAATTAAATATTCATTTCTTTGTACTTTATTGTAATATAATTTATATATTCTATATCGTCGTATTACTCACTGGACCCTTAACAGGAGGCACAATAATTACATAATAAGTTGCCCAGAATGTTATCTCTATTATATACATTTATCGTCCATAAATTCTGTTAAATTATAATAGAATTTTTCAAATAAAAGTAATTTAAGCTTCGATTTAAATAGTCAGCATCATCTCAGTGCCTTCAGTATTTTCCTTTTACAAATAATTAGATGGATTTATCTCTACAAAAACCTTGCAATGTTGTCACGTAATTAAAAAGGTTTAGTGCATCCGCTTGGTTAAATTTTCATGAACAAACTGCGACACGGAATAATTTCAAAATTAATTGTAACAGCTCGAAATGGAAGGTAACTAAGCGTTAAAATTTAGCAGCTGTAGGGTATTAAAATCAAGCTAATTACTACGTGTTACAGATTGCCTACAACTGCACATTTTGCGTTGCAGGTCATAAGCGGAGAGCGATTTAAACATTACATTACAATAATATAAATATCTTGGAATAATCCACTCACGGTCATCTGATCCCAAACTAAGCAAAGACTGTACTTACTATAGTAACTGCGGTATCCTTGCACTCCTATTTAGGGAGCGAACAGGAACACAGATAGGTGAACAACGATAAATCCGAAATGGCCTGTCAGCGGCTGGAGGGTGGCCACCCTACCCCCCACCGTTGTATAATAATATTGGTAGGTACCTACATACATGACATTCCTCCACAGATTTTTGTAAATATATACTTTACTAGCTGACCGGCGCTGTTCCGCCCTCGTTTTTATTGAATCTAAACCATTCTCGAATCCCCTTGAACACACACAAAAAATTTCATCAACATCGGTCCAGCCGTTTAGGAGGAGTTCAGTGACATACACACGTACAGTACACTCCAAACCAAATAAGCTTGAAGGCGATTGCAACTTTATTATTCAGTCATAAAACACCCCCGCTGTATAGTTGACCGTTAACGCGGTAGCAAAAAAAGGTCGGTAATACAAAGTTGTTTTTGCTGACGCGCCTAGTTGACAATGTATGCGTTATGTAGTTATTGAGCCGCAAACGAACTTGTAATCGCCTTCAAGCTTATTTGAATAGAATAGAATTATATATATAAAGATAGATAAATAACATCCCAGACACTTGGTGGGAATCGAACCCACGACCCATCGGGTAGCGGCCAGATTGTCTATCTACTAGACCAACAGGCCCGTCAAATTTGGGTATTTAGGTTTGGGTGTAAATACACTACTCCAATACTCTGATTTGTTTGTGATTTGTTTATTTAATTTTAAGCGCATTAATTACAATAAATCTCTAATTAACTATTAATAATCATACAAAGATGCGATAGCGGTGTACAGCATTTTTAAAGAGTGAAAGAGACAGAGTACCTACGACAGACAATCAGTTTAAAGTACTGAACAACGTATGATCGAAGTGAAAACCTCAATTATCGCTGAAGCGTATGCCTTGTGCCGCTTGGCAGGTCGACTCTAGTATTTCGCGTGTACTCGATTGTCCCGCAACTGGGTCAAGCCGTGCGGAGTCGATTTTTGCCATTTAATTAGAGCACTGCCGTCGGGAATTCATGACTCGTTTGGAGATCCGTACATAAACGAGAAAATCCAAATCTACGTGTACTGTTCATTATGTGTTACGTTCTTTTTACCCGACTACGGAACGGAGGGAGGGTTATGATTTTAACAAGAATGTATGTATGTAGGTATGTATGTATGTATATATGTAGGTTCATCGGTTCCCGCATATCTTCTAATCTACTTAACATAATTTGACAAGTAGGGTGTCGTTAGAAGCGCCTTGATTGTCCGCTGGTTATAGGCTACATAATATCACATTATTAGACTGCGATTTTATCCGTAGTCGGGTTTTAGTTTTTAAAACTTATTACTTGTTGTAAGAGATCCTCCTGTTTTCCCCGGTACTATTACAATGTCAGATATTTTTAAAACATAGGAAAGATAGAACACTGGAACACAGAGATTGCTACTCCTTTTTTTCCAGGGGGGAAACCTTCAAAAGGTCCCCGGGAGCTGTGAGGCTCGACCGGGGTATTTGGGATTCTTATCCATTAAAACCCTTCGCGGCTGTGGCATCGCTAGAGCTCTCCGGTGGGATCTGCACCAGGAGACCCTCAGTGCCTTTGAGCCCGCCGCCGGGGGGCGCATGGTACCCCCTCGGGAGCCAGACACGGTGCTCACGGGGGTCGCAACCCCGCCACCGTCCTCCTCGGAGTCGCCGCCGTACTCAATGGCCGTCCTAGGGCCCACAACCTGAACGTCGAGTGATTCCAAAGAAGCAATTACTAATAAGTTATGTCTCAAGTGGCTAGGGGCTATCTAATGTAACTGATTATAGGGGCCTGACATTTTGTCAGGTGATTGTACTATTGAGCTCACCAAGTGGGTTGCTATATACAGACAAATTCAGACAATGTTCTCCAGAACTTGGATGCTGTTAAATTTTCGAACGATTCCGAATTTTCCTGTTTTCGAAGATCCAATATAAACCGCGTTAAATTCCGTTAAATTAGTTTTCGTTTTAAAATACAGCTGTTATATTTGGAGAGGCGACCGTTAAGATAAATAATCACCCATATGAAAAATCTAGGGTATGTTTTTAAAATTAGTTAAAGAAGGTTTAGACATTTACATAGATTTGAATATTCATTTAAAAACACTAGCCGTAAGTCTACAGCATGAGAATATAATTATTATAATTTCAGGTAAAGAGAGAATAGAAACATATTAAAGTGTTAAAACATAGTACTTAAATGTAAATGAAATCTCTCTTATATTGTACGAACCTCTGAAGGTTTTATTCTAACTACGCGAGCTAAAGCTATGAACTAGGGTAGAGTTGAAGGCCAGCCGTCTAGACCCTTAGCAACTAGACTACCATTGTCTAAAACTTCATTAATAAATGAAATTTAGAATTATATAAAGAACCCACATCACCAGGTAAAGGTTCGTGCACAACATATTCCGTTGTACATTTGTATAAACTCGTTAGTCGGTAAGTTCATGAAAGGGGCGACAAAAAATACATGGAAATTTTATGGTGAATGGATGAAACATGTGACAGATTCATATGAATGCAGCTGCAAGAGTTTTTAGCACCGACTTTTTATTTCTTTAGGTCACATTAATCTATTCAGGTTGAATTTTTACACCTTTGTATGTGGTTTATTACTAGGAAAGATGCTTATTTTTTCTTATTCTGTTTTAGGGTTCCGTACCTAAAAGGTAAAAAAGCAACCCTTATTTTGGTTTACAAAATAAAAATCTGTTTTGAGATGTGCAAATCTCACTTTGAAATTTTGATCACCCATTTCGACCCCCATTATAAAAAAGTAGAACAAAAAATATATGTTTTTCATTTGCGATGAGGTTGGGTTAGTAAGATCTAAAACTATTCCAAGTTTCAAATCGATAGCATCAGTGGTTCCTGAAATTATATATAGGTGTGACAGACAGACGAAATCAGACCATAAGGGTTCCTTTTTTACCTTTTAGGTATGGAACCCTAAAAAGGAGATATTATACTGCACAAGTGCCTTCAGACCGGAAAACACCGCAATGTTTACACACTGCTGCTTGGCGGCAGAATATCTGACACTGCGGTAGTACCTACTTGGACGGTTCTTTGTTCAAGGGTTTGCACAGGGAACCTACCACCTAGTAAATAATCTCTGCGGGATTTGAAGCCGTGACCTCCGGTTTGCCAAGCAAGCGGTTTCTCGCTGCGCCACAAAGAATACACAACTATGAAATACCACTTAACACATTGCTAGTAGTAACGTGTATTCAATAAAAAAATGCAGTAAAAGGTTTTATCCCGCGATAAATAAAATACCCCCAGTGATAGGGGGGATGCTGAGCATAAGACTCAGGTGGATAACGGTAAAACGCGTTAATTGCCCAAAAATATTTTCCACTTGGAAAAATATGCTTCTATCCTTTGATGTTCACATTGTATTTTTTCTTTTTTGGCGAAACCCATTTGATATTGTTAGAGTTGAAATTTAAACTTAAAATGAAGTCTGAATAATATGTTTTGCTAACAATATATAAAAGTTGACTTTCAACAACGTTTTTAGTTATTTTTATTATGATGAAACATAGGTATTGGTCTTACTTTGCGGTGAATGCTTACCATCAGGCGGGTGGCATGCTTGTTTGCCACCTTTGTGTTATAAAAAAAAGTGTAGTATATATAGGTTTTCTGATGTTAAGATTTCAATTTACCTATTTGTTTTCTTTGAGTGTCTCTCTCATATTACGTGTAGCAAATTTTTGATGAACATTTTGCTCGCTAAGTCTGATCTAGTCCAGAGATGTTTAATGTTTTTGTAACTAATCCAGTTAGACGCACCTGTTTTAACAATTTCCACTATTATACAAAAAACAGGAAAATATTTGTACCGAATAGTATATCAAAATGTAGCAACAAGTTAAAACTCGGATCTGCTATTCTTCGCCCCTTGTAAATGAGGAAAAAATCTCGAGCAATTCCGATCCCTTTTACCTCTACCCGCTTGACGGTAACGTCCACTTACGGATTAATGGCGATCGCTTTGCTCAATCAGTGCCTTCATTCAGGATTCTCGGCGATTCTGTTGATTGAAATCGTGTTATGAAACCTTTTTTTTTTCATTTTGCGTTTATTTTTCCGCGTTGGAACCACGTTTTGGCTCAAGGCTTAGTTTGTTTGTGGTAAAAGCTCAATATCTAAAGTCACTCAAACAGATCCTACCGGAAGCGGACACAGAATTTCGTTCCCCAGAAAGAAACGACCACTGGTAGTCTGAAATCGTGTGTGTATTGAATTTTTGTTAACAAAACATTTTTTTCTCGCTAAGGCTTAAATAAAAAACGTCATGTGAAGCGACGATGTCGCCGAACTAGCAAATTTCATGTAATGTCACACTACTGAGCCTATTGGGTATATAACCTACTTATGCAGTGTCAGACATTTTGTCACCAAGCAGTAGAGTGTAAGCATTGCTGAGAAATTATTGGGCTCAAGATGAATAAGACTAATCAATCAGATGACGAGATTATGTGTAATACTTTCTATGGAAGGCGAGTCATTTACAATCAGCTAAATGCGCCAATCGCCACGTCACTAAGTTACTAAAAAATATAACTATATATCAGTCACTGTTAATACACCAATCCTAGCCAGCGGACCACCACTGCAGCATCGACGCATCGCCCAATCAGAGCGCGGTACCGAACACATTCGCGGATAGCTAACCCACATAATTTATTATATTTTTATTAAGATTTTTCTGTTAACAAGCATTACACGTTTTTCACCGAAGAAGCTGCTGTATTATTTATCGCCAATGATTATTCAGCGTGTTATGTCTATCTAATTGACAGTCACTATGGGAGAAACATGTTCAATTACATTGGCATGTAATAGTCATAGTGAATTATGATTATTCCTGGCATAAACATAATCACACAAGTAAACGCTTCGCCCTCTCGCTGTTTGTTGTATAGTATCAAAAGGCCGAGCGTTACTTATTTTATGATTAGTCAGCCAGATAATCGAAAATGACGGTCTCCTGGCTATATACCCTTGTGGGACGGAGCTGTCTACAGATCACCTCTAAACAACGAGGAATTGTGTAGTTTACGTACCTGCGGCGATTTCCCATAGGAAACCGTAGATCGAGACGCTAGGACGTGCTCCGAATTGAATTGTCGCATTGGTAACACGGCAATCTACTTGAAGAAGTCCAAGTACATGTTGTATGTACTTAAATAAAAAACAAACAATGTGAAACTAGCGAGCTTGCGCGGCTTTGCTCGGTATTTTGAAAGTTCTAAATTTAAGATTCCCGTAACATTTGTTCCGTGGGGTCTGGTGGGAATAGCACCCTCCCATCGCCTGGGTGTCCGAGCAGCAGCGTCTTTCTATTGGAACCTATACTGCAATCCCCAAGACGCTTGCCAAGCGTGAGGATTATGGCAACCTATCCCTTCTAAGGGGAGGCTTTGTTCAGTAGTGGACGTGTTTTGGCTGCTGTACATGATGATGAAATCAAGATTCCAAATTCTGGAAGAAACTTTCTTGTTTTAAAATAAAATCTATTGTGTAGTTCAGAAAAAGTTAACAAATGAACAGACGGACGGAAGCGAATCAAGACTCGGTATTTTATGTGTCTCAGTTGTTGTGCATTTACGCTAACATGACGGCATAACAACGCCACTTAGTATAGGGAATTTAAAATAAGATTACATTTATAATGATTTGCAAAGTAACTATATAGTTCTCTGAAACAAATCCTCATTCTTCAAGTCGATGGCAAACAACTAGTTCCTATTATTCCAGTAAACAGTCACAGTTCGTTCGTTTTCTTGTGGTATTCCAAAGATCTTTAGTGTGCAGTTGTACGCAGGGTAAGAAAGTAAATAGGTCCTTGTTTGCGGTCCATATCCACACATGCAGTAGTCACCGACACTGAAGCCTCATCGGCGGAGATTATCTTTGCAGCGGCCGGGACGGGACTTAGTAAACCTGCTTAAATAGTGATACTGCTCAGTAAATATTTACCCTCCCCGTGAGTAGCAGCATTGACCAAGAATCGAAATGCAAACACAAATGTAAGAACGATTTTTTCAACTAAATGAAGTGAAATTTCTCCCTCATATCTTCTTATTGGTATGGGAAAATAGTATACGTGGGCATCCCTAGCCACAATATGCTTTATCGTAATCTAATATAACTGAGACTACTTTGGTATTGGATCAATAAACCAAAGGGATAGGCCGTGCAAACTCGGAACAACAACTTGTTTGCCTCATTTCACATATCCTGCGAGAATTCTTCCTTTCTTGTGTGCTTTTCGCCTATTGCAGGGTGGCCGTAGGGTTGAATGCATAATTTTATGAAAGAGGTGGCGAAGCTGTGCAATGCCTACAAAGCGTTTAACGCAACGCCTTTCAGAACGTCTTTTATGTTTAGTCTTTCAAAATTATAAGAAAAAGGACCCCTTGTTTGAGGTATTTAGGTATTGATACAACAGATTTTTTTATAAACTAGGCCAAGACGGTATATTGTGGTATCCAGATAACTGAAACAAATAAATATTTACTTCTTTGCAAGTTCATACTTATTGAGCAGTGCGCAAGATCGAACCCCGGCTCGCACCAATGATTTCTTCCATTAATCATGACTGTGCGAATCGTCTTTGTGCGATTGTTACCAGCTTTCGGCGAAGGAAAACATCGTGATGAAACCTGCATGTCTGAGAAAGCCTAACTAACTTTCGAATGACGTGTGAAATCCGCCAACCTGCACTTGGCCAGCGTGGTGGACTATAGCCTAAGCCCCTTCATCTTGAGGGGAGGCCCGTGCCCAACAGTGGGACAAAACAAGGGCTTGTATTATTTATTTTGTTATAATTAAGTTCATACTTACAAAAAATAAACTATATGGATACTTATTTATATCTGTTTATGCTAACAAATATTTGTCCTTGGTGTTAAAGGACGGACGGATTTGACAGTCTCCAGAAATACAGTAAAAAATATTAAACAATTCATCAAATCCAATCCTGAAATCCTCTTAGCAGTAGATGATGTAGGCGTATCGTGAATGTCTAAGGGTAGGGAGTGTATTGTTACAATTTATGCGCTAATATCCGACGCAACGTGTTTCTTGGAAGTTGGTATTGTTGTACCTGGTGGCCATTTTATTGCTGTGGACGTGGGGTCCAAGTCATAGGCAGTGAGCGATCCTCATGGTACAATTACAAAATTAAGAGAGTCTATAGATAATCCTGTAGATACACATATTTCAAATAGAAATTTTATGTGTAACAGATGGTAATACAATTAGTGTAAGTAGTAAACAAGTATAAATTACAAAAGCATAAATAGCCCGACTGCAAACAAAATGGTCCTAAATTACATTATACATACATAATACGTATACATATGTGTATATATTTCAACTCGTCTCGTTAAGACCTACCATTTGATACTCATATTGACTTTTTAGATCTAAAATACAAAATGGATATAGCCTCACTCCCACAACTAAGACGAATCTAACGACATATTATAAGTCCATTTGGGCAAAAAATACACATTCTGTTACAAAGTTCTGAAGAAGAGGGCTGGCAAGTAGAAGCAGGTCTTTCGAATGCTAATTTCATAAAATATCAGGTGACGAATAACATAAAATATGCATAAAATTGATTTCATTATTATTTGTAACATCAAAAAGTTTTTTTTTTTATTCTGTTCCTTCTATTCGTACCTTAACCGACGCGGCAGTACCAGATATTTCGGTGTGTAAACATTGTTCTGGTGTGAAGAGCACTGTAGCTGGTGAAATTACCTGTCTCAATAAATAACCTAACTCCTAGGGGGAAAAGCGGCAACGCAGTGTAGCTGTCTCTGAAAAGTCACTTACCATCAGCTTAATTATCTTAGTTACAAAATCGTTAAAAAATAATTTAGCATACATATAGGTACCTACTTCGAAAGAAAATCTCGGAATATGGTTCGGACAAAATCGATTTACCTTGGACCACGCACAAACTCACTCAAGAAAAGTATTACGACTGGAATGAAATTGAAAATTTATGAAACAACAAGATTCACCCCCTAACCTTAATTATGTGGAGCAGAAAAACAGTGGGCATGCTTAATAGCATCTTTGTATTGTTATATCTGTACTTTCATAAATTGTATTGCTTTTTTTAATTGCATCAGCAACAGCCAAAATACGACAGTTAGAATGTTGTATTAAAGGATCGATATAATTATTATATCGATGAATATTAATTTTTATTTTAAATGTTACAAAGTATTGTATTAACTTAATATACAAGGTATATACACATGTACGTACCCTTCAGGATAGAAAAATGTTACGTGTATTTTAATACCAAACAATCCCATCCTCATATACTAATTGAGAGATTTCGAGAATTTCATTTGAATTAATTCCGAACATCCATTAGGAAAACTTTTACCCTATCAGAGGCTCACACGATTCTTTTTACCTCCTGACGCATAATGAGGCGTGCATACCTTTCTTATTTTCGGCGGGAGAAACCTTTCGGGACCTGCGGGGGACCAGAAAGAGAGCCAATTGTGGTAAACAAATAAATAGGTATTTAAACGACCCCGCGCCCGAAGAATCCAACTCGGATGGGCAGCGTTCGGGAAACTACGAAAAATCTTCTCGTCCGTAATACCGCAGTTCCTGAAGACGAAGGTTTTTAACCAGTGTGTGTTCCAGTGATGACATATGGTACTGAGACGTCTTCGGAGTCGTTGGACGTTCGGGGTGTGGGCCCTTAGGACGTCCATTGAGTACGGCGGCGACTCCGAGGAGGACGGCGGCGGGGTTACGACCCCCGTCCCCGTGAGCATCGTGTCAGGTTCCTGGGGGGCTACAATGCGCCCCCCGGCGGCGGGCGTAAAGGCAAGGCACTGAGGGGCCCCTGGTGCAGATCCCACCGGAGAGCTCTGGGGTCCCCCCTCTCATGCGGTCGAGCCCCACAGCTCCCGGGGATCTTTGGAAAATTTCCCCCGCGTCAAAAAAAAAATGGTACTGAGTGGTCCCTAACTGCTGATTTTTTAGAGAAGCTCAGAGTTGTACAACAAAATATGGAGAGAGTTATGCTTGGAGTTTATTTGCGCGACAGAATCCGTAATGAGGAGATTCGCCGAAGAACCAAGGTCACCAACATAACTCTTAAAATCTGCAAGTTGAAGTGGCAATGGATAGGCGGATAACCGATAACCATTGGAGAAGAAATTTTCTCGAGTGGCGACCAAGAACCAGAAGACGCAGCGTAGCTAGGCCTCCCACTAGGTGGACTGGCTGCATTGTGCACGTCGCAGGTAACCGGTGGATGCAAATAGACAATTATCGTTCATTGTGGCGTTCGAAGAGGGAGGCCTATGTTCAGCAGTGGCATTTTCCGGCTGGTGATGATGATGATGATGAAAACGTCGCTACGTATCGGAAATCTAGTTAGAGGCGCGCGCGGGTGTGCATTTATGATTGAGAATTGGGTCAAATATTAGTTACTTATAACAATAATAATACCAGCCCTTGTTTATGTCCCACTGCTGGGCACGGGCCTCCCCTCAAGTTGAAGGGGCTTAGGCCATAGTCCTCCACGCTGGCCAAGTGCGGGTTGGCGGACTTCACACGTCTTTCGAATGCTAGTTAGGCTTTCTCAGAGATGCAGGTTTCATCACGATGTTTTCCTTCACCGAAAGCTAGTAACAATCGCACAAAGACGATTCGCACATGATTAATTAAATAAATCAGAGGTGCGAGCCGGGGTTCGAACCTGCGCACCTTGTTTCCAAGGCAAGCGCTCGCCCACTGAGCTGTTACAGCTTGTAAAAATAAGTAACTAATATTTGACCGGACCGGACCGGAATAAGTAACTAATGGCTGCACGGGTCAGCTACTATATTATAGTAGCTGACCCGCGCAGCTCTGACTCTGTTTTTAGATTCCCGCATAGGCCTATTATGTGAATATTTATTTATTTTATTTTATGATTATTGTACACACAATAGTATTACAGGAAAAACGGAAGAATAGTACCTACAAAGGCACAGCTTATTTCTAAAGAAATTTCTTCCAGCAGGCCTGCGAGTGGAAAGTTGAAAAAAAAAGAAATGGGAGAGGATATTACACATTTTTAATAGTATTAGCACAGTATATAAACTAATACAGTAGTTCGACGCCTTTGATGTTTGAGTAAAAGCCGACACCGCATGGCGTACTCCGTAGCACGTAGGGGTGTCACAGTTTGTTTTTATAATTTACTTAAAATATTATATTGTACTAAAATACTAAGTAAAGTATATTTCTATTAGCGCACGGGATGGTAATGATTTCTTTGTTTATAATTATTTACTTTATTTATTGAAGTTCTTCATAGTAAGAGATACAAAAAGGCATTTCGTGGAGACAAATACAAATAGAGTTTTACAATGTTATGAAATTATTTAATAAATATATTGAAATTATTTAATAAATTTTCAAAACGTTTATTATAAATAGCCAACTGAAAAATATTTTCGGTTTGTATATTTACTGGATTTGAAATTTCTGTTAATGAAATGTATAAAATATGTCAGTCATTTTCGATTTGAAAATGGATGTCATTTTCGTAATCAGCACCCCGAGAAACCTCGAAAATGACACCAATAACATTTTTTTGAAAAAAGAAAATATTCGCCATTTTGGATTTAAAAATGGATGCTATTTTCGTATTCAGCACCCCGAGAAACCTCGAAAATGACACCAATCACATTAAAAAAAAAAAAGAAAATATCCGCCATTTTGGATTTGAAAATGGATGCTATTTTCGTAATCAGCACCCCGAGAAACCTCGAAAATGACACCAATCACATTTAAAAAAAAAAAAAATATCCGCCATTTTGGATTTGAAAATGGATGCTATTTTCGTAATCAGCACCCCGAGAAACCTCGAAAATGACACCAATAACATTTTGTTAAAAAAAGAAAAAATCCGCCGTTTTGGAATTGAAAATATGTAAAATAATAATTATCTACCATAACTGCTTACAAAAAAAAATCGTACACGGCGAATTGAGAACCTCCTCCTTTTTTGAAGTCGGTTAATTAAAACAAATACGCGTCAGCCCTGGAAGTTATGTCCCGAGCTACTAACTAATTCGGGTGGCAGCAGCGTACGCAGCTCGGGCGCGCCTACCCGCGTCTCACCCCTCACACCCCGCACGATTGCCCTGTCTAGACGGCTTCGTCGGACGACTGTATTGGTTTATAGACTGTGGTATTAGGTACATTAGGTACTCGTCTTATGCATAACCTCCTTTTTAGAAGTCGGTTAAAAAACGGGCCCTATCTTTTAACTTGCCCTCTCAAGCACGGAGACGCTTAGAATGGAATTAAATGACCACCCATCTATGTAATGGCCTTGCCTTATGTTGCTTAAGCTACCTCCCTACCAATTTTCAGCCAAATCGGTTCAGCCGTTCTTGAGTTATAAATAGTGTAACTAACACGACTTTCTTTTATACGTATCTATATCTATAAAAATCAATGCCACTTTTCGTTGTAATTTTATAACTCAAGAACGGGCTCACCTATCCAAAGCAAATGTTTAGGCTTTGCTCGGACTATTTAGTAGATGGTTTATGTGAAGTTTGCACAAAATCGGTAGAGCGGTTCTTCATTTATCACATTTTTTGTAACAAATTAATTCAATAAATGGCGGATCATTTAGTAAATGGGGACTTTGCTGTCAAATTGAACCTTTTTTTCAGAATTAAAACTTGTTTTAGTGTTGACGGTAAAAGAATGTTGTTATTTCATTCATGCGGTCGTTTTATTTTGGACGTGCTTCGAATAAAGCAAATTGTCAGCGATAATTATTGCTTTGTGTTTATTTATATTGTTTGTTCAAATATAATATGTATATCATGTGTGCGTGTACTTTTCTCAGTTTTTTATCGAGCCGTCGGTGTTTCATATCGTTTACAGGCTTTATTTGAATTAAATTGTCAAAAGCATTTACACAAACGAACGAACTGTTGAAGTGAATAACTTGTATGTATGTGTGTTTCTTTATTTGGAAATAAAAACATATTGTGTACCACTATTAATGTAGCAATTTGTTTTTAATTTGATTTATTCTTTTTTAATTGAAGAAAAAATGTTCCAGTTATTATTATTGTGTCAGCCTGTTCTGACCCACTGCTAGGCAAAGGCCTCCGTCCAAATAAATTTCCAATTATTTTTTTTATATTTCACTTTATACGTAGCGAAGCACGTACCGGGTCGCTAGTATATACATAGATATAGATTTAGGACGAGAATCGAGTATTGAGCGCACTGTATTAATATGTCCGCCGGTATATCAATGGAAATCGCTTTAATAACTGAAAATATTTGAAATTTTCTAGTGTTTACATTTTTAATAGAAAAAAAAGGTTTTCCCTTTTATTTTTCATCTCGTGCCCCGGAACATGAGATCACGTATTGGAAGTCAATATTTGGCCACTCCATAATCGGGCCGGGACTATCCAAACAGAGCGACGTTTGAAGGGTAAAAAAAAACTGAAAATAAAATGATTCGTTGCGTGATGTGTCCAGCCGACACGTTACTGATATGGGTAGTGCTGGGACATAGTCGATAAAACGTACAATACAATACAAATATTCTTTATTCTACACCAAAAGTGAAGATACAGTTGAAAAGAGAACGTAATTATTCAAAAGAGAAGATACAGTTTAAAAGGGAACGTATTATTGATAGTAAAGAGAAAGTCAAAACACTTTATAATTTATTAAAATATCATCTATAGTAACGTAATCAATCGCCTTGTTATTTAATTCTAGTTGATAGGTCCATTAAGGAACCATTCAGGTAGGTACCACCGCAGTGTCAGTTATTCTGCCGCCAAGCACCAGTGTGTAAATATTACTATGTCCCGAGGTGAAGGGCACTCTAGCTGGTGAAATTATCGGACACAAGAGACTTAACATCTAATGTCTTGAGAATCGGTAACGCGCGTGATCTTTCAGGTGTTGCTAGCATCCATATGCTGCGGTGACGGCTTACCATTAGGCGACTTTTTTTTTCGCGCGTGAACGTTCGAAAATGTCCCCGGGAGCTGGAATCTTACCCACTAAAACCCCCGCGGCTGTCGCATCGGCACATGAGAGGGGCCCCCAGGGCTCCCCGGTGGGATCTGCACGTGCTTTGAGCCCGCCGCTGGGGGGCACATTGTAGCCTCCCGGGAACCAGATACGGTGGTCACGGGAACAGGGGTCGCAACCCCGCCGCCGTCCTCCTCGGAGTCGCCGCCATACACACATCTACACCTACACCTTACTATACACTACTCAGAAGTATGAACAACTTCGGGAAGGAAGACAATAGAAGTATATAGCAGGACTGGGCAGCGTTTGGGAAATTATGTAGAGCACTTTCGTCGCCTGGTTCATAGAATCTGAAGACAAAAGTCTATAATCAGTGCAGTGCGTCTTATCTGTTATAGGATACTACGATACCGGTGGATGCAAATAGCCAATTGTCGAACATTGTGGCGTTCTAAGGGGGAGGCCTATGTTCAGCAGTGGACGTCTTCCGGCTGATGATGATGATGATACGAAGCCGAAACGAACGCCGTATAACGTAAAAGAGTACCTACCGCAGATATTATAATGCCCTACTTGCCGACAGCGGTCAATATTTCACAAGATCAGCCATCTACGCGGGACATATGATGTGCTTGCAGTGACACAAGTGCACTACCTCTTCCTTTTACAATCCGATGGGACGGAAGACACGACCGGGGACTGATCAGGCGCAAGACCTACTATTGACATGGGCATGTCAATATGTCATAATGTCGGATGGGCATCCGATGCATGGATCATCTCACTTTTCAGACAGTCAGGTGATCGGTCCACGTTGTCCTAGCCAGTACAAGGATTTGAACCCGCTCCGGTTCGCAAAACGAGCAGTTTTCTACTGTGCCAAAGCTATAAAAGAACGATTTACGCATAGTTAGTCTGTACTGCCACAATCATTATAATATAAATCGAAAAAGAAACGATAAGTTAACTCAGCACTTATGCATTTAACTGCAAAGGATAACTTTAACTGCAAAATAAGTAAATTGACATAATACAGCAATCTGAACGATGACACAGACCGCATTAATGGAGGTTTCAACCACTGCAATGCGCTGTAATTCTTTATCCATTTTCTACGAATTTCAATTGATATTACTGCAGTCATGGTTATTTATTTATTGATGGAATTATAGACGAAAGTATTTTCTAGGTAAAAGGTCCTAGGCAAAAGATCTTGTGATAGATTGGCCGCTGTGGTCGTATCGGTTATAAGGACTTATTTTATTAATTACTTACTTTAATTATAGGAGCTTTTATCTTTTAAACATCCCTTGTAGGTTCTGGTTTGATGCTCATCAATCTGTGTCTTCGCTTAATTTTTTTACACTTTGTTACAGACTTTGTTGTTTGTTGCAGATAGTCAGATAGATATTAACTTACCATATCTAGCACTTTTAGTATTAGCATTTTTATATCCTGAAAGAAATTGATACTATTTTAATTTGAAATTCCTTAAATGCTAAGGTAGAAAACGGTTTAATCTCTTTTAGAATTCTATTTTCGAATTTCTTTTAACGGCAACGGCGAATAGCGACTAGACTAGCAGTAAAAAACTGTAATTCTTTGAAATAAAAAATAGTGTTCCGTTTCCGAATTTGTTCCTATGGCAATTACTAATAGTGGGCTATTAGAATCACTAGATTGGCGCCAGCTCGCAGCCTTTCAAATATAAAGAAAATAAAATAAGGGAGCGATCTCATTATTTTTTTTACTTTCTCTTTTACTTAAACTATATTTATATGTTTGCTCAAATCAAAGATATTATTAATATCTTATACCTACTCTATTTACATTAGATTGTCGGCACTAGAAATTATTTTTATGCAACTTCTTAATGAACATTAATGAAAATCTCAGTTCTCTATTGAACGGTTAATTAATATCTAAATTCCCTAGTTTCATTTTGGCCCATAACCCTAATAAACCAATAATAATAACTTAAGTACCTATATTAATATTGTGCCAAAATTGATCGAGTTTGGTGCCCACAGTATAGTGATGTAACCGCAAATTACTATTTTATAAATTGCCTATCCATGCCGCTAATACCAAATTACGGTCCCAATATTGTCATGAGAAATAATAGGGGTAATCAGTTATCTGTTACAAGCTGTACCTATGACTCAGACCAATTTATTTTTCGGGTTTCTTTGGCTACGTTCGGATATTTATTTCTTCAGAGAAGCCTACTTTTTTGCTGTCGTGGGGCAACCTTCAATAGGTTCTCGGGACCGTGTGGTGGGGCTGTCGCATTGGCGTACGTTCTATTTTAATATTTGTTGTATTTCGATTTCTTTTTGCTGTATACTACTTAATATTAATGAGTCACACTGAAAGGCTGATAGCCAGCTGTAATCACTTTCGGAAAACGATCCGCTGGTTGAGCAACGTAAGGCCAGGTCTTAGATGGGTGACCGTTTAGTGGCATGAATTGAGCGTCGCGGCGCATCGGGGGGCACGTAAAGTCGGTTGCAGTGGTTGCCATCGTGACAACAGTCAGCCACGTCAGAGGCCAAAGGGCTTGAACAATTTTGACAACAGACTGGCTACACGAACCAACCCTAAGTGGGCAATCCAGCCATGCCTTACTACTCCGAAACTTAGCCCAGTTTAAGCCTGATTTTTGCACCTGTAAATGGGCTGACGCTTCATGATTATCAATGCTTCGTGATCGCTAGTCATAGTAGAAATAGAAAAGAAAAATCTTCCCCAACATCATCTAGATTGGTTCAGCCGTTTAGTCGTATAATTATAAGAAACATAAATTTACGCTCTATTAAATAACATTTGTATTAAGTTTAATAAAAACCTTAAATTTCTATTATAAGTGTACTAACATTGAAAGTTAAGCTGCACAAGCCGTGTAGACAGCACTTTTTTCCGATAAGCCAAAGTTATAGCTTGTTCTAGTTTGCGCCGGCAGGCGGCGTTGCGGGGAAAAATGCTCGAATATTCCAGAATACCGGAATAGTGGATAAATGAAAACACTACTGTACGCGTAGGTTACGTGATATTTTTACTGAATTAAGCCTCCACAGTGCAGTGTTAAGCCAGTTGCTTCATATACGGTAGCGGGTTTGAAATCTCTGGGAGACAATATTTTGTGTACCTAGTTGTTAAAGTCTTATCTTTGGGATTATTCGCATCGCGGTCATTACTATCGATCTGCATACGTATATAGTGCTCTACATGAACTAAATTGAGATTTAATCTTTGCTAGTATTTACTGCAGAGTCACAGAACGAGCAATAGAGAGAGCTATGCTCGGAGTTTCTTTGTGCGACAGAATCCGAAATCTGTAAATTCGCCGAAGAACTAAGGTTACCGACATAGCTCTCAGAATCTTCAAGTTGAAGTGGCAATAGGCAGGCCACTACGCTCGAAGAACCGATAACTAAAGGGGAAGAAATGTCGATTAGCGACCACGAACCGGAAGAAGCAGCGCAGGCAGGCCTCCCACTAGGTGGAAAGACGACATTGTGCGCGTCGTTCGCAGGTAGCCGGTGAATTCAAATAGCCAATTGTCGTTCATTGTGGTATTCTAAGGGGGAAGCCTATGTACAGCAGTGGACGTATTTTGGCTGATGATGATGAACCTTTGCTAGGGAAATCAATCGTCTTAGAATCCTTAACAGTAGTCAAAATAATGTCGTTTTACTCACCGAATTTGAATTGGTTGTTCTCAAAGAGAGTTTATGTTAATTTAAAAGTATATTCTGATATCGAGAGTTTTGAAAAAAAAACTTATTCTGGTTAAGAGGCGAAGTATTCTAGAATATGTGCAACTTTTTGCTGTCCCATGTGGTGTCCGAACTCATGGGGTGTCTGGATAAGAATGCCTCCCACCTCCTACTGTTGGGTCCGTAGGAGGGGACTAAGGGAAACAGGAAGACTGGCAGCAGCGTTTTTCTATTGATTACCTACACTGCGATCCCCAAGACGCCTGCCAATCCTGAAGATTATGGCAACTCCTCCCTTACAAGGGGCCCCCCTTTGTTCAGCAGTGGCCGTCTTTTGGTTGTTGATGATGATGACTCGTTTCAAGTGGTTAAATTTTTTCTGACCTTTTAAACTAATAACTATTTGGGCGTGATTTGGTTATATTTGCAATACGAGCAAACTCTGCCTTGTCTTGCTTTTTGCTTTATAATGTTAGCGTGTATGTTGGAATATAAGAACCACAATAGAAATACGCGTCGTGTCGGGGCTTTGCGTTCAGATAAAGCTAAGTTATGACCCAATGCAAGCATAGAGGGGCTGTATAGAGGAAATATGCGTGTTTTAGTACTTAGTTGATAAATTAAAATGAATATGCATTGGGTCTTTTAATTATAAATATTGTGATTTAACATTATTAAAAGAAGAAGCGAATTTAAGTTGTACACAGAAAATAGCAAACAAGACAGTACTGATTAGAGTAAATGAGAAATAATTGATTATAGGGAAGGGATGATAGATATTGGGTCACCTTATACGATTCGAGTAGAAGAAAAGATAAGAAAAAGAAGAGGAAAAGGAAGAGAAAAGGAGAGGGAGGTGAAGGCATGAGTTAAATGAAGAATGGTCATGGTCAGGTCTTAGAGGAAAGTAATAGTTTGGCATAAAGCGCATTATAGGACATAAGGAAGAGATTAAGTCTTTGGAATTAAAAGAAGAATATTGTTAAGACTGCTCTACATATCAAGTTGAGTATATTTTTTTATGAAACATGTAGATGAAAAAGGCAAGCCGCTAGTTTGATAGTAAATTATATATAGCCCAAGGATAATAGTATTCTCTTGATTTCATTATATTTCTATAACCAACTTTATAGTGTCCAGTGAACTGAGGCAGTGTAAAAACAAAACATATTTCAGGCACTTTCAGCATTTTTTCAAAGTGCCTGTAGTGGTTTTGACCCGAACAGTGCAGTTTTTAACGGATACCCCAAACACCAGTTAGCTTGCGTTGCAGTTTTAAAAATAGACGAGCCACTCTATTTCCTTGTTAAAAAAGTACTATGGATCGAAATTGTAGCATATTCACCTCAATACATCCTCATATATCAACCTCCATTGTCATACCTCATCATTTTATAAATATTTGTATTTATTTTTAATGAATTAACATTCAAAGTTTTAAATTTAGACAAGGAGCTATCAAGTGGCAGAGAGGAGAAATAAAACGTCAGTCGAGAATCCAGAAGCTGTGCTGGAGAGTCGAGGGTCGAGACTCTGAAATCGCGAGACCGGAGGCTGAGTTGAGCCTGGTCTTGAGCCGGAATCGGCTACTATCTACGCCAGAGGCCTCGAGTCTACGGGTGCTGCTGTTGTGGCGTGCTGACGCCCGCACCCCATTACATCGGCCGGCCTGCTGGCTGACTTTCGTGGCCGGTGCTAACGGTCTAACGGCCTGGCTGCGGCTGTGCCATCTAGGCACGCCGCCTCGCTTCTGCAGGCGCTAGGGCAGGCTTCCCTGCGCCCAGGAACCTTTACGTACAAGCAAGTTACGTGATCTTTACGTTAATAAGTGTCCGCGTTCCCGACTCCGTCAAACGAACTGTGTACCTACCTATTATTAGAACTGTAAATATATTATAGTGTTATTGTAAGTCCTGTGTTCTCATTCCTTTAATTGCTACTTCCCCCTTAGGTACCTACCTGTCTTCGTAGCGGTCTCCGGGTTCTCTCTACCTGACCTCTACACCTATGCTCACACTTACATCGTAACGTGACGACTCACTCTACTCTAAACTATACGTTACGTAACAAAATAAAAGTAGTATAATATTTTGACTCACGCGGGTTACTATCAGAATGATTTACTATCATTTTTAGATGTTTCGGCGCTGTTGCAAGCGATATGATCACGGGATAACTGTAAGATGCTAGTGGGTGAAGATTAATTAGGAACACACAAATCTGTCTACCCCCTTTCACAGTCTTTTGCTACGGATACTACTCAAACTCGATTGGAAATCACGACAAAACACACTGACAGTATCACTATAATAATAATAATATCTTGGGACAATCCACACACGGTCATCTGATCCCAAACTAGGCACAGCCTGTACTATGGAAACCAGACAAGTGATACTAATACTTATATACATTTTTTTTTGTATATACACACTTAAATAGATAAATAACACCCAGACACTATTGGTGGGAATCGAACCCACGACCCATCGGGTAGCGGACAGGGTCACTAACCACTAGACCAACGGGCCCGTCAAAATGTTTGTTTATGTCCTGGCAGTAAACCAGTGAGTCAAAATATTATTGTAAATCGCCATGAAATTTTTAAAAAAGTAATGAAAATAAAAATTAAATGGATACACGCATACTATCTAACTATCAAGTAATTTCTACTTGCCTGAAACTAGGCAAGTAGAAAGAAAAAATATAATGCGAGAACATTTCAGTATTAATATTTCATAAGTGTTGAGACCGCATTCATGCTTATATTGCAGCTTCAGCGTATGTAGTAGTAGTATAATAATATCTTGTATAAGGGCGTGTGCACATAGGAAAATGACAGCCAGCGCCGATTCATTAGAGTTTGTAGACGCTAATACATCTATACAATTGAAAGAAGAAGACATTGAGAAATTTGAAAAAGAAGATATTGGGAGACATTGGGAAATTTAATAAACAACACATTGGGAGACAATGGGAAATTTAATAAAGAAGACAATGGGAGGGAATTTAGTATGAAAAAATCCTGTGGAATCCATGGCGCAGCATACTCGTATTCTAATCCGGCGTTAGGTGACTTTAAATCCTATGAAGAATAACCTTGTGTGGTTGTACTAACTTGGTTAGGACTGTAACAGCTAGGAAAAATACAGTTTGAACACTAATTGAATAATTAATTAATTAATTTGTATAAGGAAGTAGGTTAAAAAGTAAGATGATCCATGCATTTGATTTGTTTTTTCCCGGTCGTGTCGTTTCGTACAATTTTGAGATTAAGAAAGAGATAATCAGTTGTGTTTCCCATTGAACTTCCGCTTTCACACACACACACACATGGGGCGAAAGGGATAGTGTTCAAGTGAAACAGTATTGTAAAGCATGTTCAGATAAATTGCGGCAGATAGATTTTCCTGTAGAATTTAAGCAATGTGCTGATGATATTTGCTGTAAGGTAAATCACAAAATGGTAATAGATAATTTATATGAAAAAATAGTAGACGCCTTAAGGGGGGCGGCGACTAGCTGTCACAGACACAACATAAATAGTAAAAATTATAATAGTAAACATAGGAATAAGAAAAAATATGTCATTGGTTGGAACAAATATGTTAGAAAGGCTCATGGGGAGGCTCGGCTATGGTTTATTGAGTGGGTTTCATGTAGTAAACCCAGTTCTGTAAACCAGTCCAATTAATAATAAAATCCAAATCTGTCCAATTTATAATAAAATGTGTGAGACTCGGGCATTTTTCAAATCCAAACTTAAGTGGTGTCAAAATAATCAGGCCCAAATAAAAATGGACATCTTAGCAATGCACCATGGAGACAAAAGTATTGTAAAGTTCTGGAAAGAGACTAACAAGTTGAATCAGAGGCCTAGTGTTCCCGTGAGTGTAGAGGACCCTGTCCAGATAGCAAACATATTCAAGGAAAATTTTAGGGTGAAATCTCTGTTAACGGAAACCTCGAGTGTTACATCGTTAGTTGAGCCCTGTTTGGGAACACCGGCCGAGCGGATCACGGCTAGAGAGGCTGCGCAGGTGGTGGGGAACATGAAGCGAGGAAAGTCCCCGGGACATGATTCGCTAAGTATTGAGCACTTACAACATGCGGGTGATCATTTGCCCAGAGTACTCGCCATGTTGTTCACCTTCTGTTTGCGGCATTCATATCTGCCTGAAGCTATGATGAGAACCGTGGTGGTTCCTATTATTAAAAATAAAACAGGGGATGCTTCTAGTCTAGGGAATTATAAGCCTATATCTCTCGCAACTGTGATCGCGAAGGTATTGGATGGTGTGATTGAGAAGCAGTTGAGTGAACACCTACAGCTGCATGATGGTCAGTTCGGGTTTCGACCCGGACTCTCAACTGAAATGGCAATACTGAATCTCAAGCATACCGTCCAGTACTACACTGACAGAAACATACATATCTACGCATGCTTTTTAGACTTGTCGAAAGCTTTCGATCTTGTGTCGTATGATAGGTTGTGGCAAAAGCTGGCGAGTGATACTGAACTTCCCGGTGAATATGTATCAATACTCAGATATTGGTACCAGTATCAGACCAACTTTGTGAGGTGGTCGGGGTCGCTATCGGAAGGGTACAGGCTGGAGTGCGGGGTGAGACAGGGGGGGTTGACATCGCCCGGTCTTTTCAGCCTCTACATGGACCGTCTGGTCCGTGAGCTCAGCAGTGCCCGTGTCGGATGCTCGATTGATGGTGTTTATGTGAACAAAATCAGTTATGCAGTCGATATGGTGTTGCTGAGCCCATCGATCAGTGCCCTCCGTAGACTGATTCATATCTGTGAGTGTTATGCGGGGGCCCACGGGCTCAGATATAACGTTAACAAAAGTGAACTGATGGTTTTCAAGGCGGGGTCAAAAAGCTACAACAATATCCCGACGGTCACCCTCAATGGTAGCAATTTGACCAGGGTAACGAAGTTTAAGTATCTGGGCGATTGGGTCACCGAGACGCTCATGGACGACCTGGATATAGAGAGGGAGCGCAGGGCATTGTCAGTTAGCTAATATGCTCGCACGTAGGTTTGCACGTTGTTCAGTACAAGTTAAAGTGACTTTGTTTAGGGCGTAATGCCAGTCAATATACACGTGCAGCCTATGGATCAAGCATACGCAAAAAGCTTACAATACAATGCCTTCCGCGTCCAGTATAATAATGCCTTCCGAACGCTGTTGAGACTGCCGCGCTTTTGTAGCGCATCAGGAATGTTTTCCGATGCTCAGGTGGATGGTTTTGCCGCTATAATACGCAAGAGGGTGGCATCACTGATGCGTCGGATGCGCGGCAGTTCCAATAGCTACTTACAGCTAGTCGCAGGTAGGGTTGGGCTGGATACTCCTATACTCAAGTACTGGTCAAAAGTTCATGTAGGATATTCCAGTCCAACACTACACTGATTATGATAAAAAAATATTGATGTGATTTTTTTTAATTTAATTTGTTTGTTTATTTTATTTAGTAATTATTAATATTGATGTTATTTTTAATTTAATTTGTTTGTTTATTTTATTTAGCAATTGTTAATAATAATTTTGGTAATTTAATTTGGACATGTACATAAATAATGAATTTGTAAATGGTATGGATAATATTCTGAAATAAAAACATTTTGATTTTTGTTTTTTTTTTTTTTAATATTTCTTACTTGCTTGGCTGATCCTGTGAAAGATTGCCCACTGTGACTTAAAGAGGAATTTATTAGGTATCCAAATGCGTTCCGTATTACGGGAGTTGATTGCGCCAAACCATGATATTTTGAAAAGTGAAACAAAGAAATTCACCCAAATTGGGTGAACTGGCAGTAAGTCACGCGTCGGTATAATGTAACTAACGTGACGTGTGCCTTTGAAAATCAAGTAAAATGCCTTCATGCGTATTTTGAAAATGCACAAAGCACTATACCAAAGTATATAAAAAGGAAAGGATATCATACCTTAACTATATGAGAAAATATTTTAATTAGTAAGCAAGTAAGCAGTAGCCAGTTGGCGCCTATTGCCGTCTTACATCCTGAACGCACCCTAATATTATTTATACATTTGCATATCGCTGAGCTTTGAGGTTAGAGCAACATCATAGCAGACGGCTGGTTTGTTTACCATGAAATTTATATGGGGATCTTGTATTTAGGGGGTGCCTTAACAAAACAGCACGGAGGAAACGTAATGATTTCTGATATTTACGCGAATACTACACATTGAAATGAAACTAATTTTACGGATTATATCGCGGTTTATTCTTGATTTTAATTACCCGACGAAAGACCGAAAGACCAGCATTCCACTGCAAGACCTCAAGACACTGTAAGCTCTTTCTGCGTAGATCGGACTAACAATAATAATTAGAAGACCTGAGGGTACCCTAAGACAACTATGACATTTGGACAGCTACCACCTCAGTCCGCCCGTGACCATGAATGCTGTAAAGTATTCGAAACGTCGGGTAATTAAAATCAAGAATAAACCGCGATATAATCCGTAAAATTAGTTTCATTTCAACGGAGGAAACGGTTTAGTGACCGCTTCCTCCGTGCTCCGTGCGTATAGGAGGTATAACAGGAGTATTATTTTTAAGCATTTGATTCAGTTATAATCACTACCAATAACTCTTGTGAGCTTTGAAATATTTTAAATTATAAAAATAAAATACATACACGACTAATTAAGAACCGCCTCCTTTTTGGAGTCGGTTAATGTGTATCTGTTTTCTTCTTGCAAATATTGATATTTTACTATGTATCCCAACTTCCATTATGAAATTCAGTTTATTTCTAAAAGCTCTGTCTGATTGTATGCATACTTCTTCTGAACTACGCTAAAGATGTATTTAAATAATGTCATCCAGAACGAAAATATTATACACAAACATGTATAATATTGTCATATGTTTATATAATAATACAAGCCCTTGTTTTTATCCCACTGTTGGGCACGGGCCTCCCCTCAAAATGAAGTGGCTTAGACTATGGCCTAATCCCGATTCCCGAGTGCGGGTTGGCGGACTTCACCCGTCATTCGAAAGCTAGATAGGCTTTTTCAGAGATGCAGGTTTCCTCACGATGTTTTCCTTCACCGAAAGCAAGTAAAAATCGCACAAAGACGATTCGTACATGATTATTATAGAAATTCGTACATGATTATTACTAAAGAAATCAGAGAGGCGAGCTGGGGTTCGAACCTGCGCACCTCGTTTCCAAGGCAAGCACTTACCCACTGAGCTGTTATGTTTATATTATTTAATTTGATTTTAGAATTAACCTTAATATTGCAGCTAGTTATAAATAAACGACCAAAAAAAGAAGTAGTACCTACCCATTAATGAATATCAATCCGTATGTGAGTTCTACTGCCTATTGAAAAACTATAAATTGGAAAGGCTATAAAAATAGTATCAGAGTAGGTACAATGAAGAGCTAGATTAGTATTTCGGTACCGTATTAGGTTCCAATAGGCATCAACTATTGGCGCCCAACGTGGGACCTCACTTACAGTACTGAAATCATTAATCATACAATACATAGTAAAACATGGATTATCGTGAAGTCTATTAAAGCTACAACGCTATGACCTGGTTTAATTTGTGCTAGAATTATCAATAGTATAACGTGAGTACACAGAATTGAATTATGGAGAGAACTCGCAACGCCATGCTCAAGAGCCGTTGCGTTTTTGAGATGATTAAAGTTAACTAATGGTGGTATTAAAAAATGCTAGCATTAAGCCTATTTGAAATTAAGATTTTTGACTTTGACTTTAATGTACTTTTCACGGTGGTGTGTCCGGATAAGAATAGCACCCTCCGTTTGGTGTCCGTAAGAGGTGACTAAGGGAAAACAAGAAGACGATAATATAAAATACACACCGTGGCTTAAGAAAAGGAAGCATTTATCCTTTATCACCCTTAGGTGATAAGTCTTTATCCTTAGATAAAGATAGTAGCAGAAAGGATACCTATAATTAGCCCATCTATTTAATATACGGTAACTTCAAAACTTAAACATAGAGGTTATTAAATTCAACCACATTTTACGTTAAAATCGTTCCTTCACAACAAAACTGCTTCGCTTTGAGCAATTTCCAACATAATTTAGATGTTATTCCTGACTTCAAACGCTGTAGCAAGTTGTCGGCGCAAATGTCAGTATTGAACTGTTTGAATAAGTTTCCGTTAACAAAGCTTGATATCTAGGCATTCAGATACAATTCCCAGCAAGTTTTGTGACTTCGATTTGTTAGTGTATCTGAATAACGTTCGAAAGATGTGTTTATTCAATTATTATAACTTTTATGGTGTTTATCACAAAGAAAACGAATAAATAAACGGAATTTTTGCCAACTTACATAAAGTAGGGTAGGTAGGTAGGTCCCGGGGGGTGTCTGGGTAAGAATAGCACCCACCCATCTCCTCCCGTTAGGTGTCGTAATAGGCGACAAGAAGACTGCATCGCCTTTCTATTAAATTACCTACCATCTATACTGTGATCTCCAAGACGCCTGACAAGCGTGGAGATTGTGGCAATCACTCTCTAAAGGGGAGGCCTTTGTTCAGCAGTGGACGTCTGCGGGGGATGATGATGCTGACACAAAGAAGAACCGTAATAACGGACTTAGAATAAAGGCTTTTGACTCAGAACAGTCTCTTGAGCACCTTACCTGAGTTACTTGTTTAAAGGAGATATTCCATTTTGGGCCAACACTATGTACTCTACATGGAAAAATAGGAAAAACATAGGAGAGTTTCATAAAAATACTTATAAATTAATTTGAAGCAGAGTACAATTGTACAAAAATGATTACTTTTGCAGTTATTTAGTATGTCCACCCTGTTTTTAGGGCAGCCATGACAGTTGCGTTTGACGTTGGTTTACTACTTGACAGTTAATGCTATAGTTGACGTTTCGTAATAGATTGTTTACGCGTGGAGTACATAATATATTTCGGAGTTTTTAGTGATTATTTATGTTTGACATCATTGACTGTTTCTTTCTTGACCCGGGGCTTTATTTTATTGATTATAGCCTGTGATTTGGATTGGTATCCGCAACAAGTTCAATCGCAGGTATAGTCAGTTGTCAAAATGACATTTTAGTTACTTATTTCCGATCCATCATATTATTGTAGAGTGTTGCTACAGTAGTATTATATTCTCTTTGATTTTGCTCTCCTTGACCAAGATATCTTAAATGTACAATAAAACGAAGCAATATCAAAAAAAGATAACATTACAAAACAGTTACTATATTGAATAGTTATATATACATATAGTGTACATGGTGTTGGCCCAGGCTCCATACATTTCTGGAACAACTCCTTTTTTGAGATGTGAAGGAAAAATGTGACTTAAACAGGAATTAAAAGTAGAGTTAAAATTAAACAAAATCTTGAGTATACTTAGATTTATATCTAAGTATACTCAAGATTTTGTTCAAGAGTACGAACCCTGTATAATAGTATCGTATAAATCGAACCGGTTAAACGTTCCGCATCCATTCTGAAACTCGTAATGTGCAAGTATTGGTGAATTAATTTCGACTGTAACATTTCAAAGCCGCAGTGCAGCGTAAAGGGGTGAAAGCCAGACAAACTACTGGCACCGGGATATTACGGTGAACTTCTGGAAATTGGCAAGATTAAACCGTTTGTCTATTTCTATTACAGCAACACAACTATAACTTAGCAACAAAGTTTATGATGATCGCCTAACATTAACCGACAATAATTTGTTGATATTTCACTTCACTTTTTAAGAAAAAAAAACCGTTTAAGTGCGAGTTGGACTCGCGCACCCATACCTTAGTTTCACTTTGAAATTTTGCTGAACCGATTCAACCCCCAAAAAGATTTTTTTTTAAGGAATGAGATTGGGTAAGTAAGATCTAAAACTATTCAAAATTTCAAAACGATAGCATTTGAGGTTTCTGAAACATAGAGGAGTATCAGACATACAGACGAAGTCGCACCATAAGAGATCCTTTTTTAACCGACTTCAAAATAGGAGGAGGTTCTCAATTCGTCTGTATATTTTTTTTACCTTTTAGGTATGGAACTCTATAGATAATTTTGCCAACAGGATGTTTTTTACAGAATGGTAATGGTGACTGACGCATAGTACCTATCGTAATTTCTTTGGCTGAGTTTCTTACCGGATCTTAGTAGGCCGTTACGATCCGGTGGTAGTTTGTAAAAGATGTTTTTTCTGTGTGTGCCTATTAATAATAATAACATACACAAGCTCACATACACTCTTCTACAAAAAGCAACAATAATAAATACTTGTAGAATAGTTAGAAAGTTTTTATCTCTTGACCAAACATGAAACCCTTCCCACCATTTCTTGCTTGGCCAAAAGCCCGCAGATATGGCTCTACCATTGCATCCTTTTGGGAGAAAAAAAACAAATGAAAAAAAAATTAATAATATCTTGGGACAATCCACACATGGTCATCCGATCCCAAACTAGGCAGAGCCTGTACTATGGAAACCAGACAACTGATACTAATACTTATATACTTTTTTTTTTGTAAATACATACTTAAGTAGATAAACAACACCCAGACACTTGGCGGGAATCGAACCCAGGACCCATTGGTTAGCAGGCAGGGTGTCTGACCACTAGACCAACGGGCTCATCAACATACTTAAATAATAAAGATATTTTGACATTGAATGACACTTGTACGGTGAACAAATTTAATAAAATTTTGCAAAAAAGAACAAGAAACTGTCTTTTGAACATTTTACGTTGGTCCTTCAACTACTAGCACATCCCTAATCTTATCACATAATGTATGGATCTAACTTTTAATGAGGTGTTCATTTAGGTTAGTCCAAATTCCTTTTAAAGAGATCCTCTGTAATAGACAAGTGAGCAACCAGTAATCAAAGAAGGCATTAATAATGGATACTGACAATAGTCATAACGTTTCATTGGTTTGTATGTTGGTACTTAAACTTCATAGTGATGTTCCGGTGTCGATGATTTTATTCCTTTTTTTTTAATCATTCATTAGTTTTTTTCTAAGCTCATTTTTCTAAGTCACAAAACAAGCGGGACTAAGCGGTTAAAATATATAGTATTGATATGAAAAGGTCGTAATGTATGTTCATTATAAATTCCATTATCGAATATGAATTTTTATCATTTATAATGTAGGCATATTATTAACTTTAAGTAGAAAGAATTGTTCAATAACTTTATGATAGCCAAATTTACATAATGATAATATAGTCATGTGTAATGTATTAGTATAAGTAATATTAATATGTGGTTAACTTTATCAGCTCTATATATTTATTATAACAAGTGTTTTTTTATTCCAGAGATAATACGTTAAGCTTGTCACATAATTATGTTGAGTTTGTAACACATAACTAAGAATCCATGTTCGACCATATTGGAAAAAGCCTGAAATTTCATCATCATTACCAGCTGAAAGACATCCACCGCTAAACAGCGACCTCCCCCTTGGACCGCCACAATGAACGACAAATGGCTATTTGCATCCACCGGATACCTGCCAAATAATTACGCCTTATTTTATGGCTAACACGAGAAAGCGAAACGCAGGTAACTTCAACTTTTTCAATCCCTTTAGGTAACCGCGTGATATGCTATAGATATGACAACGAATTTTATTTATTTTTATATCGATATCCGATTTATGTTTTACTGAAACTGGCCCATCACTAGAAGCCCACAACTAATCGTCTCCTTATAATTATAGGTTATTGTCGCGCGCGATTTGCCTGGCTTCTTTCCACTTCTTTAAAGCTAGGCGTCTGTGATAATTAGTTGGACCAGCTATGCAAATGTCAACTCAAAGTTTAAAGTATAAGGTATAGTTTAGTATGGTAAAAGCCGGTAGCATTCTCAATGACACTTTGGCGTTGTGAAGAGCTATTCATATGGCGGCGGCGGCACCGATTTTTCCTGATACGCACTGCACGTGGCATGTTTTTTCTTTTTTCCCTCCACTTTTTGTTTTTTTTAGTTCAAGCCATTTTTTTAGGAGATACTGGTTTGAGTTGTTTCGGCATATCGGTTTGGATTTGGATGTTAGGATTTGAAATATAGTTGACTATACTATTGAGGAGAGATATTCTAATTTAAAATATGCATTAAAATGATTAGATTTATTCATCTTTGGACTGCTGTTTATAGAATTTTTTTTACACGTACCTACATACTTGTAAATTTAGGTTGGTAAAACCAATTGCCTGCATGTTAAAATTTATGTTGTTTTTTTTATTTTGAGCACCATTCTAGTACCTTAAAATTTTATAGATTTGTACACATACATTCAGTATACGTAGTAGTAACGTCGGGATAGTAAAATCTATAATAAACCGCGATAAAATCCGTAAAAGTAGTTTGATTTCAATTCATTCAGTATCTTTGCACTAAGTGCTGTTTCTAGAATGAAATTAAATTAACGTCAAAAAAGCTATTGCATGCCTACATAGGTAAATTGTGCTGTACTATTTCTGTTATATTCCATCACTGTAACCACAATTATTGCAATAAAGGATTTGTATTTGAACATATTTTGCGTGCATCTTAGGTTGGTAATTTCTACTGCTTGCAAATTTAGTGTTTTTTCTTTACTTGTAGCACCAATTATGATAACAGTTGATTGATAAAATTATATGTAATAATAAATATAATTACCTTCTTCTCAGTCTAAGAGTAAGCGCTAACCATTAATCTTTATAATAATTAATTACATTGGAAGTTATTAAGGATCTACTAAGAAAACTAAGTAATTGGATATTTACTTACCTACTCCAGCATTTACTCCTTAATTGTGTTCTGAAACAAGCAGTAAATAATTTATTAAGACAATCATGTTATGTCGGCTGTAAAGAATCGAAACGTGATGGAAAAATGTTATAAATGTTTTTAGTAGATAGATAGATAGAGTAAGCTCTTTATTCTGAACTACTAAACCCCTAAAACCCCCGTGGCTGTCGCATCAGCACATGTGAGGGGAGGACCCCAGGGCTCTCCGGTGGGATCTGCACCCCTCAGTGCCTTGCCTTTGAACCCGCCGCCGGGGGGCGCATTGCGGCCTCCCGGGAACCTGTCACGGTGCTCACGAAGACGGGAGTCGCAACTCCACTGCTGTCCTACTCAATGGATGTAAGGCTCTTAGCATGGTCTCCTCCAATATTTTCCACTGGGTTTTGTTCCGTGCTACCCTTCTCCAGAGAAGTCCAAGGTCGTCCTTGTCTGTTAGCGTCCTTGGCAACATTTGCCATCTCAGGGATATCAATTTGAGACAGTTCTCCATTTCTCCGTTGCTCCATTTCTCTTGTAGATCTCGAATCATGTGTCCGGTCCATCTTCACTTTGGTTGGTCTATTTGAGTTTTATTTTTTAAATATTGCTAGTGCAATGAAAGAGCTTAGTTGTTGCGACTGAAGATGTTTATTACTGTATTTAAACAGACCTTAAATCTAGTGCGATACTCGCCTTATATACCATTTACTTCTAACATACATAAGAGAGGTGTCACTATACATTTCACTAGTACTTAGTGGTAAATCAGGATCTATAGTGGTCACCAGCTAAGTCCCCGAGGTTCGACTCTCGGTAAGTGCCAGGGAAATGGTAAATACTCTTGGAATCCACATATTTGATTAGATTATAATAATATAGGAGAAGTTGAGGACCTGAGGGATGTCCGGGTAAGAACAGCACCTACATATCTCCTACTGTTGTGTGTTGTAAGAGGCGACTAAGATAAAACCAGAAGACGGGCAGCAGCGTCATTCTATTGGATTAACTGCCACCTATACTGTGATCCCCAAGGCGTCTACACAGCGTGGGGTTTATGGAAACTCCTCCTTTTTAAGTGAGAGGCCTTTGTGGACGTCTTTCACCTGATGATAATGAGGAGGAGTTGGAAAGACAGAGATAGAAAGTAGCCTTTATCATTTTCCGACTTCTAAACTACATGTATGCAAAAAAAGATGTCAATCCGTTGATTTGATGCTGCGTGAAAGATGAACAAACCGACAAACACACATTCATCATAGGACGACGAGACGCACGGCACGTACACACCCTTATGTGGTGAAAGTGCCTTCAGTCCGGACTAAGCGGTTTGCTTCTTCATTTATAATAAGGACAGCTAAGGACTGGAACAGTTTGCCTGCGTCGGTTTTCCCGCCCGATTATAATGTGGGTGTCTTTAAGACTAGAGTGAATAGGCTTTTAATAGTGTTTTGCCATCCTCGATTCGCTTTCCATCAGGTGGGACTGCAGTCTAGCACTAGCTTATCAGTGCTAAAAAAAAACATAATTTATAATAAGGATTAACTTTTACACCAATATGTGCCGTATGTGACGATGAAATGGGCTCGCTCATGGCTAAAGCAGTTAAATTTCCAGATCGCAAAATAAACACGCAATTAATATACTACGTATTGGCATTAATTGTGTTCGGTAAATGAGTTCTCTTAATTTGCTTAAACACGTATTTGTTGATGCGTACACTGGCGGTTTTTGTATTGATTTTGTCCGCAACGCATTTGTGGAAATTTATATTTCGTTAACTATAGTAATAATAATAATAATAATATCTTGGGATAATCCACACACGGTCATCTGATCCCAAACTAGGCAGAGCCGGTACTATGGAAACCAGACAACTGATACTAATACTTATATACATATTTTTTTTTTGTCCTATGGTTAGTGGCCAACCTGGCGTCAGAGTTTTCAAGCTGCCCTTAGGCCTTTGACTTAGCTTAACGACTGCTATCTAGATGACAACCCTCCGAAGCACGGAGACGCTCAGTTCAAATGCCACTAAGCGGTCACCCATCTAAGGACTGACCTTGCCTAACGTTGTTTACCCAACTGATCGCTTACCGAACAGTGGTTACAACTGGCTATGAGCGTCTCCTTAATAATAAAAGTATTATAGTATTCGTTGCCTGGTTTCCATAGATGGCTGGCTAGTTTGGGATCAGATGCCCGTGTAGAATTTTCCAGAATATTATTAATATTATTAAATCATTACCACCCAGTGCTGAAACACCACTTAACATCACGTAATACTGAATAAACAAAAATGGTTCCGTCCCTAAAAACCCATTTTGATAATGTTGGAAGCAATAAACAGCAATCTTCGTGGATCCAAAATCGTCACTCCCATTATTGGTGCTAATAGCCAGGGGTAGATCGAATTTCCGGCCGCCATAATAAGATTTTCGACCCCTTATTACTTCAGTTAAGCCATCTATTGTTATAACAACAAAATACACAGTGATTGTTTGAAGATTAAATATTGTAAGTATATTCAACAAATTGGTTTTACAAATATTTTTGATCATTTTGGAGTCAATACTAGCTGTCCCACGCAGCTACGCGCGCGATTTTTTTTTCATTTTTTTTACCACCCCTGGCTTAGAGCAAACAAAACAAAGATAATTCAAATCAGTCAAGCCGTTTCTGAGACTAACGGACGGCAATTAGTTTTATATATACGGGTATAAGTAGATAATAATGTCCTCCTGACTGATATGACTACATCGGCCAATGTTTCACAAGATCAATCACCTATGCGGGAGATATATATAGTGCACGATTGCGCGCACACACGAGTGCAGTCTCCCTTATTTTATTCTTACAATCCGATAAAACTGACAATTTTAATACAATTTTTTCTCATTAACGACCCCAATTATAATCTTATATTATGTATGAACTAATTAACCATTTAACTTTCAAAATTCACTTATAAAATAATTTTTAATTGACCATTACATAATTATATCACTTGAACTTCATATTTGTAAATTTCTAAGAGCTATTTCTGTACTAATTTTCACCTTTTGTACTTTGTGTTACCTTGACGTATAATATTAGTGAATGCTGTACATACCTTTAAGGAGAGTTCACACTGTACTTGTAATTTTGTAAACAAAAATTGAATGTATTGTGAAACTGTCGATGGTGTATCCAATAAATAAAATAAAACCATATTTTATACGTCCAAAGTAGGTATACCTACTGACTGTAGACAGAACCCATAGTACGCGACACCGATTCGCACTTGACCGCTTTTTTCTGTAGTTCTTGCTATTAAACAATAATTTTTATTTCAAGTAATTTGTCGTATCTAAAAGCTACATAAATAAAATCTTGTTTTAGAAAGATATTTGCAATTATGTTGGGTCTATTATAGCCTAAACATAAATGTTTATAGCCTAAATATAAATCTTTGGTATAATAATGACATCATCATAATGATAATCATCATCAGCCGGAAGACGTCCGCTGCTGAACATAGGCCTCCCCCTTAGAACGCCACAATGAACGACAATTGGCTATTTGCATCCATTGGTCACCTGCGACGCGCACAATGTCGTCTGTCCACCTAGTGGGAGGCCTGCCAACGCTACATCTTCCGGTTTGTGGTCACCACTCGAGAACCTTTCTTCCGGCTAGTCACCACTCGAGAACCTTTCTTCCGGCTATCGGTTCTTCGAGCGATGTGACCTGCCTCTTGCCACTTTAACTTGCCGATTCTGAGATATATGTCGGAGACGTTAGTTCTTCGAGCGATGTGGCCTGCCCACTCACTTTAACTTGCAGATTCTGAGAGCTATGTCGGTGACCTTAGTTCTTCGGCAAATCTCTACGCTGACTCTGTGCTGTTACTCTAAGCTTCTCAATGGCATGGTATCTAAATAATTTTAATACTGAAATGTATTTGATAACACAACTGTTCGCCTGCCCTTCTTAGCGGCCCGTCGACTTAGAAAATTAATATTGTATTGTGTCTCCCAGACAAGGCTGTCTTATTAATATAAGGGTTTGTAAGAAACGAATTTAATATTATATAATCAGTGTCCATGCGATCATTCTTTCAGTCTTCATTGAATCGAATCGATGACCAGATTGAGCCCGATATTATCACCAGTTACGGTGACCTTGGCGGCAGAATATTTGATACTGCGATGGTCAGTGGCCGGCACAGAGGGTAGACAAAAATGTGATAAAAAAATGCTTATTTAACCTATTATAATTTATGTTAGTAAAACATTTCAAATGTCCATAAGTAAGCAGATACTACAGACATATTAATTTGCATTTACAAACTGTAATAAGATTATTCAGAGCAGACAAAAATGCTTTGTCTACTCTACGATTTCTGTAATCTTATAATAATACTAATAATACCAGCCCTTGTTTATGTCCCACTGCTGGGCACGGGCCTCCCCTCAAGATGAGGGGGCTTAGGCCATAGTCCACCACGCTGGCCAAGTGCGGGTTGGCGGACTTCACACGTCATTCGAGAGCTAGTTAGGCTTTCTCAGACATGCAGGTTTCATCACGATGTTTTCCTTCACCGAATCTTCCTTCCTTCTGTAATCTTAATTGACATGAATTAATGCTACGTTTTAAAAGGTAAATAAATATGTCTGTAATATTTATAGTTTAAGGATAATTGTGGTGGCACTCAAACAAATAGCATTCAGCATAAATAATACGTAGATATTTATACCTGCTTTCTGTGCACGCTTTTGGCGGTGGTACTTGCTTATCTGGATGATTCCTTGCTCAAGGAAATTACTTTTTTTTACTGTTAGGCAACCCACTATAGATACCCGGTCTCCGTAGGGGCGGAAACAGGGTTATGTGGGAGTTTTGCCCGCTAAAACCTCCACGGTGGCTTTGATCGTTGCTATGGGAATTCGCCCGGACCTCGGCTTCCGCAGTCTCGGCAACGCCAGACGTTAAAGCCCGTCCCAGGAGGAAATCCACGCTCCCCACCACCCTTGCAGTGCTTGCGACAACGCGGGGTTTACACCGTGTCGTCCCCCGCCTCGAGGAAGGAACCTACCATATAATAAACCTGGTTACTAATCAGAGACGCATGCAGTACTAATGAGAACAATACCTTTCTTTCTTTCTTTTAGATTTACACTGAAAAACAGCGGGGAATCTGGTATTCCGGTGCAGCATATCGCTGAGTTCTCAATCATGTTTGGTGGAAGCGAGACGCACAGTTGCCACATTTACCCATTTAGGTATATTTCTTGCGCTGCTTTTTTTCTTTTTGTTATTTGTTATTTTTGTCTTAATAATACTTTCTTATCATCATCATCAGCAGCCAAAATACGTCCACTGCAGAACAAAAGGCCTCCCCCTTCAAATGGAGGGGTTGCGTTGCTATAATCCCCACGCTTGGTAAGCGTCTTGTGGATCGCAGTATAGGTGGTAGGTAATCCAATAAGACGCTGATTGTTTTCCCTTAGTCGCGTCTTACGGACACCCGGTTACGGTCCTCCGGATCGGGAGGAGCTGGGTGGGTGCTATTCTTACCCGACCACCCCACATGTAGTTTTTTACTTTATAGATTATGTGTGTGTCGTTTTCCACCGAATAAATATAGTAATTTTTCTTTCCAATATTGTCTTATTTCCTAAAACGCTTGAGGCTTTATTTGGTTAGTGGACTTATCGCGCCTCAAGATCACCCTTTTTTTTTTTTTTTTTTTTTTTTTTAACGTGGGAAATCCATTACGGATACCCGCACCGCCACGGGGGTAGCAGTGCGGGTTATGTCGGACTACTGACAGCTTGTCAGCTACCGACTAAAACCCCACGGTGTCCTCAACCCGCTGTGTCGACGGGCCCCGGGAACGTACATGGTACTCGTCCGGGTCCCGTCAGCGGCTGCTCGCCTTCCGGCAAGCACTTCCTCGTCCGCGGGTGTAAAGCCCACGGACCTGTCTGCGGGTGTAAAAGGCCCTCAGACACACAACCAGGTGGCGTGCACGGACACACCGGCACGCCATCCTCCGCGAGGGCGATAAATCGCTGTGCGCAGGGAGCAGTTCCCCCGTTTCCGCTGCCCGCACTACCTCGCTACGGGGGCATCAGGTCGGCGTGGGCCCTCCTTCTGCGCCCGGGCCTCCTCCTGCGTCGCGGATCAGCGAGAGGATCGCTCTCCCTGGCCCGCTCCGCTGCCTCCTTCTGCGACATTACGCATTCACAGAAGGAGACCACCGCCGACCACGACCTCTCGCTGCTCACCATGGATTGTATCACGGCGGGCAGCGACAGGTCGGCCCCAACCGCGGCGCGCAGCAAGCTGCGCTCCGCCGCCCACGCCGGGCAAGCCTCGAGTGTGTGCTGCGCCGTATCTTCGGCGCAGCCACAATCGTGGCAGCCCGGGGTCGCCTCCCTTCCGGCAATCTTGTGCAGATACCTGCCGAAGCATCCGTGCCCCGACAGGATCTGCACGAGCCGGAAGGTGATCGTGCCGAACTTACGGTGCACCCAGTCCTTTAGGACCGGGCGCACCGCCGCTATGGTCAGATGGCCGGCGGTTGGTTCCGCCAGCCGATCTTCCCACTTCACGAAGGCGGCCTCTTGTGCCTCCTGTCGCCATCGCTGGACTTCAGCAGGAGATGCTCCGCCCCGGCTACGCGCTTCTGCGCGCTGCCGGTAGACCACGCCTCAAGATCACCCTCACTTATTGTAACCTGACCTTTCCTAACTTGATGTATTTTATTATGGCGTGAATATTAGCGTCAAGCGACAAGTAGATTTTTACTTTGAAATTAAACTACTTTTACGGATTTTATCGCGGTTTATTTATACCCAACCGCGATAAAATCCGTAAAAGTAGTTTAATTTCAATGTGTAATATTCGCGTAAGTAAAAGACAACATTAGATTTTTACTTTTTAAAATCAAACCTTTGTAAGTTGCCACCACACGGCTATCTGACCACATACTGGGTAGAGCTTGTACTATGGTAACCAGATAACTAATAAAACTATAGACAGATAACTATAGATATAAAGACCATGGCACATTGGCTGTATCTGGCCTTAAGACAAACTGACGTGTCCATGCACACAAATATTAATTGTTAAATTCTCGAAATCAAACCCACGATTTCTTTTTGAGACCTTCCAAAGGTCCCTGGGAGCTATGGGACTCGGAGTATGTGGGATTCTTACCCACTAAAACCCCAGCGCCTGTCGTATCGGCACATGAGAGGGGACTCAGTACCTTGCCTTTAAGCCCGCCGCTAGGGGGCGCATTGTAACCCCCGGGAACCAGTCACGGTGCTCACGGGGGTCACAACCCCTCACCCCGAATGTCCAGCGACTCTGAAGCAAATCCCCGATCTAGCCCAAGTCTATCGACTACACTACTCCAACGGGTTTATTAAGTAATCAAGTGATCGATAGAGTATTGAACCCAAATTTATTATTCCATTACTGGTAGAGAGTATCTCCCGAAAAAGGTTGTTTTCACAATGGATATGATGTATAATATATTAAGACCTAACATAACTGAATGGTTGATCTTTATAAAAGACTACAAGTAATAAGTTTTAAAAACTGAAACGGATAAAATCGCAGTCTAATAATGTGATATTATATAGCCTATAACCAGCGGACAATCAAGACGCTACGACACCCTACTTGTCACATTATGTTAAGTAGATTAGAAGATATGCGGGAACAGATGAACATACATACATACATTCTTGTTAAAATCATAACCCTCCCTCCGTTCCGTAGATAAGTATATTATTTGATCTTAAAAAAAATACTAATCACACATTGATGATTTCTTTTCTTTAATAAATAATCCTCCGTGGGGTGTCTGGGTAAGGATAGCACCCTCCCATCTCTTCCAGATTGGTGTCCATAAGAGGCGACTAAGGGGAAAAAAGAAGACGGGGAGCAGCGTCTTTCTATTGGAATACCTCCTATACTGCGATCCTCAAGCCGGCTGCCAAGCGCGGGGATTATGGCTATTTCTTCCAACGTGTCCAGAATAAGTCTTTTGGCTGCTGATTGATGATAAATAATAATTGTTTCTTTCTCTCAACATCTCAACTTCAAGGGCACTGTAGCTGGTGAAACTTCCAGGCTCTAAAAGCGTAATACCCTATATCCCAGGTGACGAGCGGCGTTGAATTGCAGCTGTCCATGGGCAGGCGCAACGCTTACCATCAGGTGAATGACTTGTTTGGCTCTTCATCATCATCATAAGTAGTCGAAAGATGTCCACTGCTGTACAAAGGCCCTCCACTTACAAGGAAGGAATTGCCATAATTGTAGTACTGTTCTCCTGGCCGATACGATCACAGCGGCCAATCTTTCACAAGATCAACCATGTACGCAGGAGATATTATAGTGCACAAGTGTTTGCGTAGACACAAGTGCACTCTCTCTTCCTTTATACCTCTCATAACCCGATGGGACAGAAGACCGACACGACCGGGGAGAGGTTAGGCGCAGGACCGACTTTTTACATGCCCATCCGACACATGGATCATTTTACTTTACAGAATCAGGTGGTCGGCCTGCATTGTCCTAGCCAGTAAGGAACAACAACACAAAGGAGTTGTTGCAAAATGGGCTAGGAATATGTACACCACCTCAAAAAATCGAGAACAATCCATAGAATCCGGGAAAAATATAAATATTTCGTTTAAATTACTATTATTGTTGTAATTTTAATTATTATTATCATTTATTCTATATCTATATTCAACATTGCATCCTAAGATGGCGTCTCACTGTTGTGTTGAGTTAAACTGTCAGTCAGCCAGCTGTCAATAGCTACTGCTGCTGTCACACTTGTCACAGTTAGTTGTGTGCGTGTATTGTATACAGTGAATTGATTATCACTGATATTTTAATTATTAAAATGATGTATGAGAAAACAGAAACAAAAATACAAAGAATACTCTAATCAAAATACTTTTAACGCCATTGATAATAAAATTAACACATGACAGTGACACTTTTCCGCCATGCCAGCTTTTTGTTATGTGTTGCAATGTTAAGTAAAAATTCTTAATTTTTACAAGCAAATAAAGCCAAATTAAAGTAAATGGATAGTTAAAAACTGATTTAAGTGTGTTTCCCTATTTTAGAGTATAGTGTACAAAGTCCTAGCCCAGGCTCCATACATTTTGGAACATCTCTTTTGTTGCCCCGCGCAGGATCCTAACCCGCGACCTCCGGTTTACAAAGCAAGCGGTTTCCCACTGCGCCATGGAGGCTACTATTAATAGGTGGTAGGTAATCCAATAGAAATACACTGCTCCCCGAGTTCTTGTTTTCCTTTAGTCACCTCTGCCTACACCCAACGGGATGAGATAATAATAATAATAATAATAATATCACCCTTCGTTAATGTCCCACTGCTGGGCACGGGCCTCCCTTCAAGATAAAGGGGCTTAGGCCATAGTCCACCACGCTGGCCAAGTGCGGGTTGGCGGACTTCACACGTCATTCGAAAGCTAGTTAGGCTTTCTCAGTCATGCAGGTTTCCTCACGATGTTTTCCTTCACCGAAAGCTAGTAACAATCGCACAAAGACGATTCGCACATGATCAATTAATAAAATCGGAGGTGCGAGCCGGGGTTCGAACCTGCGCACCTTGTTTCCAAGGCAAGCGCTCGCCCACTGAGCTGTTACAGCTCGGGATGAGATGGGAGGGTGCTATTATTACCCAGACACCCCACTTGTCTCGTATTGCCTAAAAAAATTAGGTTTGGGGAAGTCTGGAACAAAAGAAACATGTCACTGGAAACCATAATTAGGGTAATAGCCAATTTGTCGGTATTCCTTTAAACGGACGAAGAGCTCTGTTTTGTTGTGTGGTCCAAGTCAAAAGAACAAGAGTTGAAATAATAAAAGCAAATAAAAAAACAGGTTTCATTGAATATAAAATTGAATATAACATTTTTTATGTTTTACGTGCTTTAAAAGCACTTATACATATTAACTTACTAGCTGACCCACGCAGCTCCGCCTGCGCTATTTTTACGATAACTAAACTTTTAATAATAGACATTCGCATCGAATACATAACCTCCTTTTTTATAGTCGGTTAAAAACTGGGACCCACTTTTTACTTGCTCTCCGAAGCACGGACCCGTTTAGTTCAAATGGCGTTAAACGGTCACCCATCTATTTTTTGACCTTACCTAACGTTGCTTAACCCGATCGATTACAAAACCTTGATAACAAATCTCTATGAGTGTTCCCTTACTAATATTTATTATATTATAAAGAAAAAATGATAAAATCGGATCAAGCGTATAACCAAGTACCCATTTTGACTTTAATCCCCTCTCCCAAAAGAACCGTGCTAGATTACGGGATAAAAAGTATCCTATGTCCTACCTCGTAGTAAGATCTCAAATTATGCCAAGTTTCATTTGAATCCATTCAGTAGTTTCGGCGTGATGCGCAGCCGTGATACAGACAGACAGACAGACAGACAAAAATTAAAAAAAATACATTTTCGGCCTCAGTATCGGTTATAGAATGCCCTCCAAATATAATTTTCAAAATATCTTCAATGTACAGAATTGGACCTGTTACAGTTTTATTATAAGTATAGATATCGTTTAGACTTTGACCAGAGTGTGTTGCAAGTAATGGCATTTGGTACTGAGCGGTGGTCTCTAACTGCTGATCTTTTAGAGAAGTTCAGTCACACAACGAGCTATGATGAGAGCTATGCTCGGAGTTTCTTTACGCGATAGGGTTCTCCGATGAACTAAAGTAACCATCATGCTCTCAGAATCTGCAAATTGAAGTGGCAATGAGCAGGCCACATCGCTAGAAGAACCAATAACGAGTGGGGAAGAAAGGCTCTCGAGTGGCGACCACGAACCGGGAGACGCAGTATAGGCAGGCCTCCCACTAGTTGGACTGACGAAATTGCGGGCGTCGCAGGTAACCGGTGGATGAAAATAGCCAATTATCGTTAACTGTAACGTTCAAAGAGGGAGGCGTATGTTTAGCAGTGGACATCTGCTGAAGACGATGATATTTGATACCCATGCGAATTAGACTATTTCTTTAGACGGCAGCCATATTGGGTGTTTTATACAATTATATATCGTACAAGTTTTTAGTAAGTATATACGGGGTTACAGGAAAAGTCGTGCTAGATCCGTTGAGGGCGTGGACTACCCATCATTTCTGACTTATTTCACTATGAAACACCCCACCCTAAACTTAACCAAAATAAAAAAAAAGTAAAAAAAAAAAAAACTTAAACTTAACTTAAACAAAATAAAATTTAATAACCTAAAAATCGGCAATTTTCAATAAAAAATTTAAAGTCGAAAATCTCGAATAGGGTTAAGTTTAGGGTGGGGTGTTTCATAGTGAAATAAGTCAGAAATGATGGGTACTCCAACGCCCTTTACGGATCTAGCACGACTTTCCCTGTAACCCTATACACACACACAATGTATTTGCAGCACTTATAGAAATAGGTAGTATTGTAATCGTATCTAATATATATAGCGTCATACAAAGTAAGGCTATTACTTATAGTAGTTGTAATGGTAAATTTTACTGACAATATCCACCAAATGGGACAAGGTCCAGTTTGAACGTCATTTTGGTGACGTGGCGAGACGCGCGAGTACGCGGCGTGCGGCACTCGGGCGTCCCGGCACTATGTCTTGTCTGTTTTATTTATTTTTGTATGTTTAGATGTAGGTAATTATGTGTGCGTGCAGTTGCGACAGATGAGTCTTACGGTAGTAAGTATATAATATCCTCTTTGCAGACGTGCTCACGTTTGTCGCAGCGGCACGCGCACGGGTGTCCACGGAAGACCAGCGTTGTTGCACCTTATAGGAGCAATGACATATGCTGAGTGGGCACCCTTTCAACGACAGATAGCATTTAAGGTTTTATTATTTAAGACTTTTATTTTTTACTTTCGTTGTGTCGTTGAATAAATAAATTCTTTTCTTTTCTTTTATTCTTTTCTATATGTGCATATGTAGTTGCTTGGTTGCACTTTACCTTATTTATATTAGGTTAGTGTGTTAATCGTCCCTAGATATTATTGATACTGAACAATCAATAACTAAAACCTTAAACCACGCAGTACATTATAATGTTACTACACATAAAATACCTATAACACACAGACAAGTTATTACCACTCTCCACTCTACTCTCTCCCTGAACTGTACCATTTCGAAATAACAAAATAATGAGATAATAATATACCTACTAGAAAAATACTCGCATACACACACACACATACACACATACACATACCCACATAGGCATGAGTTTATAAGAACTATATTGCCTCAAATAAGGAGGTGGGCGTTAATGGCTGCGACACAGTTTTTTAACTAATGCAGACATTATCGTACACAATTCAAATGTATATGTAAATTTTGTTTACAAATAAAGATTTTTTTATTTTTGATGCTCCTCTTATGAGTTGGACTACAAACTTAGAGTGACAGGCACCGAATTAGGCAAGTGCGTTGTATTCCGAGACACAATGAGGATGCCTTATTTATATTTACAAAAGATTTTGTTCGTAGATAATAATTAAATATCCCACACTTCCGTTCATTGACCCCGTAAAAACCTCCTAAAAGTTTGTCTAACCAATTATAACACAGTTCGAATGTAGGCGACCCTTAAGCTTAAGTAGGAAACTTTTCAGGATACTTTTCTTTAGAAAAAAGTTTGTTAAAGCTGATTTTGAAAAGTTAAGTCGCTGTAAGTGCCCTACCCGTACTTACTGACTTGAAGCAGATTGTTATTCTTATTTTTAGCTACGATGAGGGACTACACCAGATTTTTAGATGAATTAGGTTCATTCTTCGTTAGTATTATGAAACAGAGTTAAACAGAAACTTTCTTTTAGTAGTTTAGTTAAGGGAAAAGTGGTTGACGATTATGTGATGATATTGGACTTGTCACCCGTGGGGTGTCCGGGTAAGAATAGCACCCATCCCATCCCATCTCCTCCCGTTGGGTGTTCGTAGGGAAAATTAGAAGACGGGCAGCAGCGTCTTTCTATTGGATTACCTACCACCTATACTGCTATCCCCAAGCCGCCTGCCAAGCGTGGGGATTATGGCAACCCCTCCCTTCTAAGGGGGAGGCCTTTGTTCAGCAGTGGACGTGTTTCGGCTGCTGATGATGATAGATAGACTACTCTGGCGATCGTCATCCGAGACATTAATGTAGGGTCAATTTAATAGATCACATTTGGCATCTGTCAGTTTCTTTGTTCTGTCTGTTTCTTTTATCATTATTACAATAAATATGTAATCGTAATTGAAAGAAGTTAAGTACTTGTACAGTTCTAACTGCGAAAAAAATAATAATATTTTATTCCGCCGTTACAAGGTTACGTTGTTAAATTTTGATGAAGTGTCAAATGTGATATATTAAATTGGCCCTACTATAGTTAATAAGTCTCTTGAGCTCGGTAATTTCGTCAGCTACAGTTACCATTTACACCGTAACATTGCACTGCTTATACATTGCGGTAATACCTGCCTGAACGGTCTGGTTCTTTTAACGTGGGGTAATCCTCATAGATACCCCGCACTGCTACGGGGGTAGTAGTGCGGGGTAAAACCCCACAGTGTCCTCATCCCACTGTGTGGACGTGCCCCGGGAACATACCTTTGTACTCTTCCGAGTCAACTGTTTAAGACTGCGTAATAATAATGCCAGCCCTTATTTATGTCTCACTGTCTGGCACGGCCCCCTCCCTCAAGATGTTCATTCGAGAGCTAATTAGGCTTCCTCAGACATGCAGGTTTCCTCACGATGTTTTCCTTCACCGAAAGCTAGTAACAATCGCACAAAGACGATTCACACATGATTCCATAAAGAAATCAAAGGTGCGAACCTGCGCACCTTGTTTCCAAGGCAAGCTCGCCCACTGAGCTCTTACCGCATTAAAGACTACGTAAGAAACCTTTTTTTTTTGTTGACTGCGAAAAACCTTCAAAAGGTACCCCGTCTCCGTAGGGGAAGTGGTCGGTTTGTGTGGGATTTTTACCCACGAAAACCTCCTCGGTGGCCCATGGAGATACCCTGGGCCCTCCGTTTGGACCTCGCCTGAAATCTCCAGCACCAAACTTGTAGTTTCTTTAACAAAATAGCTGATGCACCCAAAGATTGGTGCCGTACACCTGTTTTTAAAAACACAGGTACCCTTTCTAAGAGTAATCACTTTATTTTCAGCATAAGCCATTTTCTTGTGCATACTGGATGTCCCGGAAAGGGTATATCAAGCCAAAAGTTGTGTATAGTATTGATAGTAAAGATCCCGAATAAAATATCAAAAATGACAAAAAATGATTTTTAAATGATCTTAAAACTGTTTCTAAACAACCCTGTGTCATCATGCCTACTCCTATGGAGCCACTGTTTTTTATTGATTGCGTACCTGCCTTGATTAATAAGAAATTCATCCAGTTTCGGTTAAATAACGATCAAAATATTGAGTTCACTGCACTAAGACTGTTGACTTCTTCATAATTTTATTTCACAAATTGATTGCTTGTGGGTTACACATTTCGTCATTATCGGCTTGATATCCCTTTTCTGGGACAGCCTGGACAAGAGCAATAATTGAACGCAATAAATGAAGTGCAATATTTGACCTTCAAGAATTTGAATGTAATCATTGAATGCAAATCTTATCCAGTAGAGCAAGAATGTGACATATTGTTCAGATGATGCAAGGCATTTATTGCTTCAATATTATTGTATGCAACAGGCAAGAAACTTGCTTCGTGTAAATGGGCCATAATAATAGAAGAGGTCGGCCATCGACCGTAAAAATAATAGTGATGCAACTTAAATATTTATTTGTAGTGTATCATGGCCTGATTCCGCCTGTTAAAGCTGTCGGGTAATTAAATCGACAACCTCTATAATTAATGTGCATTAAATACACGATACGCGACCCAGTCACGCCAGCATATATTATTTTTCATATTACGAACTCCCGTTAACTTTAACCATGATCATCGTGCGAAATTCGTGTTGTATACTAACAAAACCCCATATCTTTTACGCATCTATAAAACTCAACATTACACCACAGTCTATCTAATACCACAAAAATACCCGCAAAACACACTCATAAACAAGGCAAACACGGCTCTCCCATTTGCAATTCAACAAAGGGTTAACGTTATTGACCATCGAGTGGGTTATATAAGCCGCAGAACAGGATTTATCTAGATACCCCCGCGCAGTTGAGCGGCGACGATCCAGTTCAAACCGGCTCGGACCGGATAGAACCGGTAAACACCAGAAAACCGAGCGGAAATTATCGGGTGTAGTGGACGCGTTTAGGATAATCTACGGAATTTGAATATTTCGATGAGTTACAGTCTTGATCGGAGTTTAAGGAGTATACCTAGTATACCGGGTCATAATATGACCGCCCGTGCTCTGAATGTATCAAGCATGGAAAATATTAAGACACCATTTATTATTTTTATATACTACCAAGGTGGCAAGCAAGCATGCGGCCCGCCTGATGGTAAGCAGTCACCGCAGCCTATGTCTGTACGTATATAGCGTCTGCTAGCAACACCAAAAGAATCACTAGCACGTTGCCGACCCTTAGGATATTAGATATTAAGTCTTTGGTATCTGGTAATTTCACCAGAAACCCAGCAATGTTTACACACTGCTGCTTGGCGGCAGAATATGTGACACTGTGTTGGTTGTACGGTTGTAGATTAATCCATACTATCAAATCTAAAGGGCTTTGTTCAGCAGTGGACGTCTTGTGGCTGACATGATGATCAAATCTAAAGCGTATCTATTGAACCGAGATCCATTACTTCGTCTCAGGGGACCAAAAAATCTCGGTGTTACTCCAAAATATGCAAGAAAATAAAGAAAAAATTTTCAGCACACGTCACCCAGTCCTTCAATCTTCTTCAAACTCGTAACAAACAAAAGTAACCCTCCGAGAGTCGAACAGACGACCATTCGCATCACAACTGACGTAACACGAGTATATAATGAATAAAAGATCCTGTATAAAGCGACCCAGCTAAGCTTGCCAGGAATTACGTGTCGCATTGACGTGGGTGACATACGGGAGATAATTTTGGCAAGCAAAGATTACTCATAAATTAATTGTTTTTACTTCTTGAATGTAATGTTAAATGGTAAAATTAAAAATGAATAATGCATAAAAATTGCTTTGCAAATATCTTAATCGTCTCGTCCTTAAAATGCTAATTATATAAATCATGACACAAATTCAAAAATATTTATTTCAAATAGGCTTAACGCTAGCTAACACTTTAGAACGGTAATTTTTTTTAAAAGCTACCACCGGATCACAACGCGATCTCAACTGAGAAGATCCGGAAAACTATAAATGAATCAAACATTAAATCTTCTCTGAGCCTAATGGATTAAAATTAATTTGCTGCTGCTAACTACTTTACTTACGTAGCCAAAGTTATTACTAACTACGCAAAACCTACATTATAGTTGCAACTTAATTTAATTCTAGTTTTTTTTTTTTGTTTTATTACATTGTGGCCCAATAGTAGAATAATAAAAAGATCTGAAGTTTTTACTAAACCTAACCTAGTGTTGATACCGAAATAATTTGACCTTCGGATATACACCACACTTGCTTCAGCGAATAAATTGCACAGCCCAAACCGAGCATGTTTGCGCACTTGCTCACCCAATTGCCGTGCCTTATGTTTTCCAAACAAAAACGTCTCAAGGCATCATCTAAAACGTCTGTCATTTCTGGATTCCGTCTCATTTCGCGGACCAACGACTCCATTCCCTTTGATTCCCTTCATTATACCGGAAGACGCTGGATGTAAACGGGACCATGGGACTGAGATTGGCAGTTAATTGTTTTTTATTTTTTAGTTATTTTAAAACTAAGTGTATTCTACTTAAAGTTATAAAAAATTGCGCCTCCATTAACATCTTAATTCATTTTTCAGCAAAGTTGACGTCGCTTAAGTTGACTCGCATATTTCACAATTTGTTTTGTGGAATTATTAGTTTAAACAATTACCAAAGTTACAGCGTGGGGTAGTAACATAATTTACTTCATGTATTAAAAATAAACAGCTCAGTGGGCGAACGATTGCCTTGAGAACAAGGTGCGCAGATTCGAACACTGGCTCGCACCTCTGATTTCTTTAATTAATGATGTGCGAATCGTCTTGTTGTATTTGTTACTATCTTTTGATGAAAGAAACATCGTGAGGAAACCTGCGTTTGTAAGAAAGCCTAACTAGCTTTCGAATATATACTTTTAGACTTTCGCGTTCCATTATCAAACTTTATTTTAATCGGGATATTTCTGCCTCGCGCACGGAGCCGTCTCGCTGAACCAGTCTGCTTGTGACCATGACTGGTGCAACCCGGCTGAAACGTCAAGCCAAAATATAAGATAAATCGCGTTAATTCCAGGTTAAAATATAGCTTTCGAATGTCTTATGAAGTCCGCCAACCCGCACTTGGCCAGCTTGATGGGTTATGGCCTAGCCTCTTCATCTTGAGTGATGGCCCGTGCCCAACAGTGGGACAAAAACAAGGGGTGGTCAAAAATAATTAAAATGTTGACAGTTTATTCACATTTTAAGTAAAAACTTCTTCAAAGTAGCCGCTGTTGTTGGTACCCGAACTATTTATATTTATTTAGCAACATATGATAACAAGCACAATAGCTACCTATATTAGTGAAACAGAAACCACAGGCAACGTGACCGGTCCAACAATTACCAACCAAAAAACTAACGCTACAAAAAGTTGTGTCGTAAATCTCAATAAGCCCCGAAAGGTCCATCCCACGATCCCCTAAAAATATCTAACGTCACTACTTTTTCATTCCATTTATTTATATACCTATGCCCGAAAAACTTTTAGAACCGCGCTGTACCTGCCATGGACAACGATGCCCATAAACTAAATTGAAAATTGACTTTTAGTTTTGAACTTATGCATAATTTCCATGAATAAACTATTCTTGGTACGGCAAACTTTTTTACAGGACTACGATATTTTACTGCCTTCAAAAAGAGAAGATTCTCTTGATTCAGTTCACTCATCTGAAGGCTGACAAATAGAAGTAACACAAAATTATTGATACCTAGTAGTTTTTTTTAGATTTTAAACCTATTAAATTATTAGAAAATGATAAATATATTATCTTTATAAATAAAACTAAGTAGCTGTTATTCTCGCTAAAACTCAGAAACGGCTTGAACGATTTGAGTATTTTCTTTTGTTTTCTTCGCTTCAATCCAGGGTTGTAGGGTATTTTTGGTACTAGAATCGAATTTTCGTCGTTCAATATATTTTTACGCGACCATTCTACCAGTCATCCTGTATTATTAATTTACACAGCCTCATAAAACCGTGCATCTGCTGAATATCTCTCGACTCTCTCTTTCTATCACTACAAGGAACTCGAGAGAGATGTAGGTACACTTCTGTTATAAAGCCTCGCGTAATTTTACGGAAAACTTTGGCAATACATCTAAGTACGGAGACGGACCTTTTGTTAAAATAGTTATATGCTTACATTACCTATATAGAGGCAACAAAATACTTTGAAGAGATCTTCGGTGTTGTAAACTTTCATCTTTGTAATGGATAGAATGTTCATTGAGTAAAAAAGTTTACCCAACTTAGCTGCTCCTGGTAGCTTTTGACGCCACAGACGGGTGAACGGCTACCGAAACAATGAAGATTTGCCTGATGGTAAGCAACACGCCAGCCTAAACTGCTGTACCACACTGCTTCATCACCTGAGACATTAGTTATTAAGTTCACACCGAAACACAGCAATGTTTACACACTGCTGCTTGGCGGCAGAATATCTAACACTGGTACGGCCTCTCGAGTTGCCTTCGTTGACGCATTGTCGTCACTATAGCCTATAGACTAGCTAGCATCACCAAAATAATCACTAGCGCGTTGCCGACCCACAACATTACACACACTACACACACATACACATTATTATTATTATTTATTACATTGAAGACATTAGATATTAAGTATTTGTGTCCAGTAATTTCACCAGCTACAGTGCCCTTTACATTGCCATTTACGCACTGTATTACTTAATGTCGTCTGTTTACTAAGAGGCCTGCCTACGCTTTGTCTTCCGGTTCGTGTTCACCACTCGAGAACCTTTCTTCCCCATCGGTTATTGGTTCTTCGAGCGATGTGGCCTACCCATTGTCACTTCAAATTGCATATTCTGAGAGCTATGTCGGTGACCTTAGTTCTTCGGCAAATCTTCTAATTTCGGATTCTGTCGCGCAAAGAAGCATAGCTATTTCCATAGCTCGTTGTGTGAATCTGAGCTTCTCTAAAAGTCATCACTGGCAACACACTCTAGATAAAAACCTCCTTGCGACGACACAGGGCCTACACCACGTCGTAAACTGAACTAAAAAACCTTTTAAAAATAGTAAATTACTCTAAAAAAACTTTTTAGAATAATAAAAATAGCATCATGTATAAAAATGCTAGCTAAATGTATACGGTTTCAATGATTGATGTTTAAAAAGTTTAGATTAATTTGGATAATGAATACTTGTAGCCGCAGCCATTATTTATTTTAAGGACTTAATAAATTGTTTAATTTAACCACTTTAAGGTGAACGTCCATTAAACGCGTTTATGCAACGAAGGTCAAATCATATTTAGTTTGAAAACTTGTTTAAATCAGGAGCCATAGTGCCGATAAGAATCTTTTTTAACCGACTTCAAAAAAGGAGGAGGTTCTCAATTCGTCTGTATATATATATTTTTTTTACTATGTATGTTCGCGCATAACTCTGGCAATTATGAACCGATTTGAAAAAATCTTTCTTCCATCCATTCTTTAATCCGTTAATTGGGTCCCATAAAAAAATTATTACTTAGTAATAAGTAGTTCCTGAAAAATAAGAATGGTGACTGCGCACTGAGAGCTGCAGGAAAGCCTATATAGATGACTTTATGGTGCTTTTTAAGGGCAAAAATGGTCATAACTCTGGTAAATATTTACCAATTTCAATGATTCTTTTTTTATTCGAATGAAGAAACCACTGTATTGAATCTGTATGAATTTTATCACAACCGAATAAGAACTTCCTGGAGGACCATGAACGATGTGGGGGAATTTATCTGGTGAAAACCATAAAACTGATGTTCTCCTTTACATTTCTCTGACAAATATGAACCGATTTCGATGATTCTTTTTTTATTCGAGAGAGTAAACTACTATGATGATTCCGTGCAAATTTTATTACGATCGGATAAATTGTTTCTGAGTTTCTGAAGAAACATGAATTATGTAAAAGTATGTAGACGATAATGTGAAATCATAATGATGTCATAACCTACCTAGATCATTTTACCGTATTCGATGGTTCAATCTTTATGTATGAAAATATCACTAAAACGTATAAAATAAAATAATAAAAAAAAAATTGAACCGACTTCAATAACACTAAAAAGTATAAAATAATTTAAATATTATTGAAGTTGGTGCCAAATATACACAGCAGGTACGCTAACACCAACTTCTTTAATATTTAAATTATTTTATACTTTTTAGTGTTATTGAAGTCGGTTCAATTTTTTTTAAAATATTTTTAACCTCTGTGTAGAACGAAAGGAGCTATAGAAATTGCTATTAGCAGAAGAGAACGCAAGGAGCAGATTGCTAGAAATAACAGAACGCAAGGAGATACAGAAATTGCTATTAGCAGAATAGAACGCAAGGAGCAGATTACTAGAAAGAAGAGAACGCAAGGAGCAGATTGCTAGAAAGAAGAGAACGCAAGGAGATACAGAAATTGCTATTAACAAAAGAGAACGCAAGGAGCAGATTGCTAGAAAGAAGAGAACGCAAGGAGCTATAGAAATTGCTATTAGCAGAAGAGAACGCAAGGAGCAGATTGCTAGAAAGAAGAGAACGCAAGGAGCTATAGAAATTGCTATTAGCAGAAGAGAACGCAAGGAACAGATTGCTAGAAAGAAGAGAACGCAAGGAGATACAGAAATTGCTATTAACAAAAGAGAACGCAAGGAGCAGATTGCTAGAAAGAAGAGAACGCAAGGAGCTATAGAAATTGCTATTAGCAGAAGAGAACGCAAGGAGCAGATTGCTAGAAAGAAGAGAACGCAAGGAGCTATAAAAATTGCTATTAGCAGAAGAGAACGCAAGGGGCAGATTGCTAGAAAGAAGAGAACGCAAGGAGATACAGAAATTGCTATTAGCAGAAGAGAACGCAAGGAGCAGATTGCTAGAAAGAAGAGAACGCAAGGAGCTATAGAAATTGCTATTAGCAGAAGAGAACGCAAGGAGCAGATTGCTAGAAAGAAGAGAACGCAAGGAGATACAGAAATTGCTATTAGCAGAAGAGAACACAAGGAGCAGATTGCTAGAAAGAAGAGAACGCAAGGAGCTATAGAGATTGCTATTAGCAGAAGAGAACGCAAGGAGTAGATTGCTAGAAAGAAGTGAACGCCAGGAGATACAGAAATTGCTATTAGCGGTACGACCGCCATTTTTGTACAGCATTCGATTATATATAGTTTTTTAAACATATGTATTTCTGGTGTACAATAACGATTAAGGTAAGAGCTATGCCCAGAGCTTCTTTGCGCGATAAAATCTGGAATGAGGAGATCGCCGCAGTACTATAGTCATAGCTCTCAGAATTTGCAAGATAAAGAGGCAATGGGCAGGCCACATTTCTCGAAGAACCGATCATTGGTAAGGAAGAAAGGTTCGCGAGTAGCGACCACGAAACATAAGATAAAGTGTTAGATAGGCCTCCCACTAGATGGACTGATGACATTGTGCGCGTCGCAGGTAACCTGTGAATGCTGGGAATGCAGAATTGATTCATTCATATGAATTCCTGTGCTTTATGTGGTTTTCAGGCCCGCAGATCACGCGATAATCAGTTTGTATAACCGGCTTTAATCGCTGCGCAACAGAATCTATCCACGTTCCCACCATAATTACTCAAATTGTTTAATACGATCGCTATCTAGATATTTAGGCAGACTAATAATCCAGTTTCAATCATAGTTGAGTGCACTAACCGCCGTAATGGGATTACGTCACGTCTAAGATTAGATTAGAGATGAGTAATTTGGCCGCAACTTAAGTACAGTTCTATTAGAGAGACTTTATAAAGATTGACAGAATACTTTCTTAATTTAGAGCAATCTTCACAAAAACACAGCAATTTTCACACACTGCTGCTTGGCGGCAGAATATCTGACACTGCATTGGTACCTGGACGGCGCCTTGCACAAGGAACCATCAAAAGGTACGGGGTTTCTGAGGGGGTGGAGGCGAGGTTATATGGGATTTGTACCCACCAAAACTTCCCCGGTGGCCCTCATCGACGAGAGACTCTGGGCCCTCCGTTCGGAACTTCGCCAGAGTCTTTTCAGCGCCAGACGCTTGCTAGAGATCGCCCCGGGGGAGCAGAAACGCAAGCTCCCCCCTGCACCCTCGCGGTGCTCGTGACGACGCAAGTCCTACACCGGGTCGTCATATCGGGGTCGCATCGGTACGACTAGTCCACCGATTCAAGGTCGCTCAGCGGGCTATGGAGAGAGCTATGCTGCGTGTTTCTCTGAGGGACCGAATACGGAATGAAGTAGTTCGCCAGAGAACCAATGTGACCGACATAGCTCAAAGGATTAGCCAGCTGAAGTGGCAGTGGGCTGGTCATATTTGCCGAAGAACCGAAGACCGTTGGGGTAAACTGGTTCTTGAGTGGAGACCGCGAATCGGGAAGCGTAATGTAGGACGCCCTGTGACTAGGTGGAGCGACGATATCCGCAGAGCAGTTGGCAGACATTGGATGAGGAGAGCCGAAGATCGGGCTCAGTGGCGTGCCTTGGGGGAGGCCTATGTCCAGCAGTGGACTGATGTGGGCTGATGATGTGATGTGCATAGAGCCCCCACCTTATGTGTCCGCGACTCACGAGCCCCCTTTAAGGCAGGGGTAACCGTCGTCACATTTCTATTAGGCCTCTGACGATGAGGCCGAAGGGCTGGAGCGATGAGCGTCGCCGCCTCGACGCTGTCGCCTACACCGAAAGGAACCTACCACCTTGTGCCACAATCAACAATGGAAGGATCTCCATACTTACGATCTCACATTAGCAGCCAAAAGATCTCCACTACTGATCCCCCTTAGAATTGCCATAATCCCTACGCTTAGTAGGCGTCTTGGGAAGTCGCAGCATAGGTGGTAGGTAATCCAATAGAAAGACGCTGCTGCCCGTCTCCTTGTTTTCCCTTAGTCGCCTCTTACGAACTCCCAACGGGAGGGAATGGGAGGGTGCTATTCTTACCCAGATACCCCACGGGTGACTCACGATCTGTCCTATAGTAAAGTGTTTTAATAAACACCCACATTAGCGTTTTACGTAATCACAGCTCAGTTCATAAAAAAATAATGCAAAAAGTATCTTATTTTTTTTTATTAATTTCGTGGCTTCAATCAATTCGCTTTTCAGCTAAATCATGGTTGTCTTTATAATTTTTGCATACCTCATCTAAGTTTTAACGCATTAGATCAATTAGCGTGTTCGATCGTCGCACGTGACACGCGACAACACGCTCGTCACGCGAGGTCACGTACAAATATCAAGTCATTTTATTAAAAAAATAGCAGCGTTTTCCCTGAAAGAAAACGCATATTAAACTACTTACCTTATTCGAAGCTTATAACGAGAGCGGCACTTCCGGTTTCCCGTCATATTTGTTCCTATTGGTCTACTTCACTGTGATTTGCTCGGACGTGACGTCATATTGCCAGGCGGGTGGGGGGAGCTGTTGTAAAACACGCTCACTCCATTCGTGTTCATTGTGTCGAAGAAATACCAGGCAGGTTTAAAAAGTAAGCTTCGAATAAGGTAAGTAGTTTAATATGCGTTTTCTTTCAGGGAAAACGCTGCTATTAAACCACAGTACCGTTATTCGAAGCTTATAATGAGACGTGTTTGTTATCGCCTGGTAATATCAGTAGATTAATGACGCCAATGTGATTTACGGATGTATTTTAAATATCCAAGTATGAATTTTAAATAAAAGTTCAATAGATTACAATCTTATATATATATAGATATTTGTATATGCTAATTATTTCTTTAAGAAACGAGTAGCAGAAAAAGAGAAGAGGAGAATAGAACTGTATCAACCATTAAAATCAATATTATGCCAATTATTCATTGTGTTTTGTTAAACAATCCAGTACAAAAGTACATTTTTTTTTTTTTTTTTCGTTTTTTTTTTGAATTCGTCTTTATAATGCAGTGTAAAATGTATTAGAAATCTCCAATTTCAATGTGCTAGCTATTATTAAAAACCACTACGCCTGTGACGCATGATAGGTAATTAATTAAGCTAAATTAAGTTCGTGATTTTAGTCTTTTTGACCCATCAATAAAGATAAGATAACTGAATACACATACAATTTGTTTTTAAACACAACACCAGGTACTGCGATGTTGTATACTTTGCAGTACGTGGCCTTCCGATTAACGACACGACTATGCTTTACAGAGTACTAGGTGATGTTACAATGTTTACCTCTAATTATTATAAAGTGTGATAATCTTTAGCATCCAGCAAGCAACAGTGTGAAGAGTAGACTTCACTTTGTAGTAATAGATAAATTATATGGGATTTTTATCTAAACTCTATTAAGGCATTACTCTAGTCATTAGTCAGGGTCTTTATAAATGTTAAATCGTATATACATTGCTATATATGCATGTATGTGTTCTACATGTGAAGTAAGCCACTTTGAAAATTGCTCACTAAATCATATCCTAAATAGATGAGTAAAGGATTAATAAGTAAAATCGATTTAAGAACATGTTGCTAAGAATTGACAAGCAAGTAACTGGACTGATCAGTATTGTACATTGTCAGAGTTAGGCAATAATAATACCAAACAACAATGATTAATGCTCGAATCCGCTATAAATTAGCAAAAAATGTGGCAATATTTCCAGTTTAATTTAGTTTAGAAAATCAAGACCAGCTCATGATAATTCCAAACTACTTCGTGAATTTTTTATGTAATATTTGGTTCGATTTGAAAAGTCAAGTCTGGATCACCAAAACTCACATTTTTAAGTTTCAGAACGAAAGAATATTGTCTGTATGCGAAAACTAGGACTATTTAAAAGTTGTGTCATATGAATAGATGACTCAAAACTCGTTCAAGAACAGAGTCTGCTCTCCAAAATAATTCAGGGCCAATACGATTAAATATATATTTAATCTATACCAGAATACTTCAGAGCCAATACGAGTAAGTATACGTTCACCGAATACACGAATAATCATACATGGAGGATGATTTGTAGTCGTTCTGCTCCAAAGTACCTTAAACATTTATGGACATATTATGTACTCCATATATCCTACTATCTGTCTCTACAAGGATATTGTATAAAATATTATCAATGAAATTTGATTTGTATTAAAGAACTAATTGAAAAATATAATATTCATAAGCATCTGTGAATGGTTGGTCCCACCCCCTGTATACTAGTTTCCCTTACCTCTGTAAAGGAAAGTTGTGTTGTCACTTTGTAATAAATGCGAAATTACAAGAGATAGTAAGCAGGATTGCTAATATTTCTTTTGGTTGCAATGCAACTGCTTTCTTTATATTTTCTAACTCCCGACATTGATCGGAAGTTCAATTATGGGGTTAAAGAATCTTTATTCTCATTAGAACAATTACAGTTCGTACAATTATACGTCTGTTCTCCGCAATTGTGAATGAGGACTGCATTACTTTTAGCTAATAATGCAGGCGATGCATTTTGGCATAACTTGGTTACTTACACCCAGTTACACCCACAGAATTGAGTTTGATATTGTTATAGAAACTCGTGAATGATTCCATCATTATGGATCCCCAGAAGTCCCAATTATAAGATTGGTGGTCTTCAAATAAAGGACATGTTGTCCCCACATCATATTCAATCAATGTTTGAAGAACTTTCTTAAAATGTTGTATCCAAAACTTTGATAAACTATTAGCAGTTTACGCTCCTGATATTTTAAGACAGTAAAATTAATGGACCATGATTAGGATCCAAGACGTGACTGCAAGCCAGGGTTATGAAATTTATGTATTTATATATAATTGATTCATAGAATCACGTACGTGCCATTTTGTATAGCAACTGCAACCTTCTTCTGAAAGGTAAATTTCTGTATTCTCTCCCCGCGAGAGTGCGTGATAGTCAGAACAAACTCCTCAGAAAAAGGTTATTAGGTTACACACACACACTGTTAATGTCTTAATATCTCTGCTGAATTTAACAGAAAAACAGTCTCTCGAAGAGCAATATGCAGTTACCACTCCTGCAGGGAACTGTTACTTATTGGGGTACCCTGCGGAGGTACGTAATTGCTAAAAATACCCTGTCAATGTCACTATGCTTATAATAATAATATCCTGGGACAACCCACACACGGCCATCCGTTCCCAAACCAGATACAGCCTGCACAACGGCAACCATACAACTGATACGAATGCACTTCCTACTTATATCGATAAATAGTAACAGAAACTTGGTGGGAATCGAACCCACGGCCACTGAGTAGGAGTTAGGGTGTCTATGAGAACGACGGGCCAGTCAAATTATTATAATGAAATGGACTTCAGAAAATAACTTTCAGACTGACAAGAATGCCAAAATTGATTTTGAACATTAGGTACGTGCTCTCTCCACGAGCTATACATGTTACTGTCCCTGCGAGGGAGGTTAAATCTTTGTGTATCCACCCTGCGAGGGTGAGTAATAAAATGTGCAGTCCTTGCGAAGGACAATATACTAATGGTGAAATAGACTTCAGCCAACCACTTCCAAATTGACAAATCAAAATTGATTCTAAAAACCGGATACACTGTACGTGCTCTCTCCACGAGCTATACATGTTACTGTCCCTGCGAGGGAGGTTAAATCTTTGTGTATCCACCCTGCGAGGGCGAGTAATAAAATGTGCAGTCCTTGCGAAGGACAATATACTGATGGTGAAATAGACTTCAGCCAACCACTTCCAAATTGACAAATCAAAATTTATTTTAAAAACCGGATACATGCTCTTTTTATGAGCAATTAAGAAATAAAATAAATAAATAACTACTTATATACATATGTACCATCACGGGATGGAGGTTTATTATTTATATTTATATATATATACACATATGCCCCTGCACCACCCTGCGAGGGTGGTGGTTTGTGCAACTCCATGCAATTTAAAATGGAATCTAGAAAGTAGGCCACGTGATGGTACCTAATGCTGATGGTGAAGTAGAAGTCAGCCAACAACGGTCAGACTGACAAGATCGTCAAAATTGATTCTGAATCAGGTGCGTGGTCATGATCAACATACATGAGATGATACATACCATCCTGCGACAGGTTAATTATTTGTGTACCCATCCTGCGAGGGTGTGCGATAATATTTGCAAACGTTATGCAAAGGAGAATAGAAATTAGACCTCGTACCACGCGATGGTACTCTATTCTGGTGAAGTAGACTTCAGCCAACAACTTTTAGGCTTTCACAAGATTATCAGAATTAAATCTGGAAACCAGGAGCTTGCCTTACGACGAGCTACTGTACATATACTGCCCCCGAGATGGGAGGTTTATAATTTGTGCACCCATCCTGCAACGATGGATGGCAACTTGTGCCATGAGATAGTACTTTATATTGATTGTTACCTTACGAGGCTTGCCATATATATACGTGAATTTTGTGTATTAGACACTAAAAGTTACTGCGTTGCGTACGCATGCACTGGATTTCTCCAAGACAAACAGATTTATTAATATGATAGCATCTCTACGTTTCTCAATACTCAATATTGCGTCGCACAAACTTATTGAAAAAGTTTTAAGAGATTTTAAATTAAACCGTAATTGTATTTCAATTAACTTTGAAACAGTTATATTTCCACCTTTCTGCTCACAGACTATAATAGTAATTAACCTACATAGCCCACACAAGAAGACTACGAAATATTGTCATGCAAGCAATGATACAATGATATTGTATATAACATCATTGCCTGCAAACTATTTTAGCAGCATTTTTTTTTTTTTTTGTTAGATACAACAAAAAATATGTTCGCAAATGGTTTGTCTGTAAAATTGAGGTGGCGGCCACAATTATAAGACTTAAATACTCCATTTGTACTGTATCTAGGCTTTTAATTCCCAATCCTAGGTTACCCTATGAGTATAGTTCTACTTGTCAGCACACGTGAACTTACAGATACCGCACAATCAAAAGTAATATATTAACAAAACTCACTTGTTTACTGAATTTGTCCAATTATCACACCACATTGATAACGCCTGAGCGCCTTTTCTTCAAGTACAACTAATGCCACTGTTTCACTGTTCCGATTGTATTATTGTAAATTGACCATCCATTCTGAAAAAAAGCTTAGAACTAACTGTAAGAGATGTATTATTATCGTAGAACTCGCCTACAAAATAATTCTGCAAATGCTTAAAACTGCAGGTAGATGTACTATATTATCGTAGGACTTGGCTACAAAAATAGTTCTGCAAATGTTTTAAACTGCAGGTAGATTACAATTTGTCATTGTTTGGTATTTAAATTAATCATGCATTTCTGAACGCTCTCTTGTGACGTAAATGACGTATTTCCAAATCAACCAATCCCGTTCTTCCTTGAGTGGCCTATATCCGCTTAGTTACCGTTTAACCACGAGACCTACAGCACACCGCCGCCGTCGAGAGTGCTTCTATTGCCTATAATTGTGAAGTTTTGTGAACTTTTGTGTCGACACATTGTGCCTGGTACCAGCTAATCATCAGGTGAGTGGCGCTAGCTGTTTCCTACCTTTTTCCTTGACTGATTACCTGCGTTTTACAGCGTCGAGTAGCGTTCAATACCTACTAATTAATACACCTCATACAGTCCACAATTAAAAAATATTAAAACCGCTATTTCTTGGCTTCTAGCCATATTTTAAACCCGCCACCTTTTTTTGGTCCATCTCACCGGATTTGATACCTTTTTTGGTCCCATCCAATAGTTTCATTATTCGATTATCTAATCGCTATAATTATCTAGCTGTCTGTGAAATAACAATTAAAAGCCTATTTAATTATAAATTATTCCCGCCCGCTTTGATAATATACATAAGTCATAAGTATATTCAATCGCTTCTAGATTTCTGCAATCTAATTCGCAGGCATTTATTTGTATTGAAGGACAGTGCTTATAGATTGATAATCGTAATTACGTACTTAAAATTATTTTCTTTAAAATCATACGCTGTATGCAGGTAGCATTCTGTGCCCCGCTTGGATCGCGTCGCAGTTAATACGTGCCACCTACCTACTTAACGCGCTCATTTTCACTTCACAATACGCTAAGTTATTAATAATATTATATTTTACGCTCGCTAATTATTTAATTGGTTATAGGTTATTAAAGCTAATTAAGTAATTTCATAGGTGCATATCTCGGTAGTTAGGGTAACTCATTCGCTTAGTTGTACTTAATCGTTTATAAATACTTAGGTACCGCTTTAATTTAATAGCAATTGGTTTTTAAGCTATTAAAACCAACAAACGCATACTTTATTTATTATCGCCTGCTTTTATTAAATTAATCCGCTGAATAATGAGTAAATCTAGGGGTGAAGAACGGTCGCCATGCCGGGAGGACCCAAAGGTTGTCATTCTTCGAGCAAAACGAGAAGCAATGTTCTCGCGTTTGCAAAAAATTTACGAATTGTCGCGTTCAGCTATCGCTGATGAACAACAGCGTGATACATTCTTGTTAAACGCTAGTAATGTAGATACGTTACGTACTGATTTCGAAAAGGTTGTTGATGATTATAATAATGTCTACTTACAAGCCAACCCCACCAGTTCCGTTGATTATCAAACCTGGATCGCATTTGAAGAGTTATACTGTCATATAAAGGGGGTTCTTTCTAAGTTACAGAAAGACTCTAATATTCCGATAAAGACTGAATCCAAGTCTTCTTCTTATCACGATAAGTTGCCGCCTATTGAATTACAATCGTTTGATGGCGATATTCGTCATTGGCCTATGTTTCATCAACAATTTAAAAGTATTATTCATGATAATCCGAATTTAACGGATACTGAACGCGTATATTATTTAGTTGGTAAACTTACTGATAAAGCCAAAGCAATTTGCGCTGGGCTGTCCGCTACGCCAGAAAACTATCCCATAATTTGGAATAATCTTATACAAAAATATAACGATACTCGTTCACTCGCTGTCTCTTATTTTAATCATATGTTAAGATTTAAACCGCTTACTTCTAGCTCCGCCGCAAATCTAGAATCATTTATTAATAATTTTGATTCCTCAATTAAAGCGCTAAAACAGTTAAAATTAAATGACTTAACAGACTTTATGTGCTTGCAATTAGCATTGCAGAGATTAGATGCAGATACTGTTAAAGCCTTTGAATTGTCGCAACGTCAAACTGATATACCTACATATCAGAGTCTTATCAGTTTCGTCCAAGAGCAAAGTAAGATACTTCTATTCTATTCTATTGATGGTGGCTAAGAATCGGGCCCGGTAAACCACCGGAACGCACTTCGACCCAGTTGGATCCATTGTGCATGCCCTAGCCCTTACTCTGTCGCTGGCGTGTCGAAGAATTCCCTCAGGTACGCAACGATTGCACCAGCCTGGAGCTGTACATAATCATCTGGTGTAGGATATGCTACTCCCAGATGACCCAACCTACGTCTCGCAAGAGCGTCGCAGCCACACAATATGTGTCGCATTGACTCTTTGCCACCTTTACAAAATCTGCAAGTATCAATAGTACTTAGCCTCATTCTGTGAAGGTGCTCATTGGTACCAAAATGTCCCGTGAGTGCACCTATTAGGTGCCTTATTTGTGACCTGCTTAGGTTTAATAATTTAACCCCACAGTCCACCCTTGTGCTAGAGAACGCTTTGGAGTGGTTTAGGCCTGACGCTGCCCTCCATTCCTTCATGTGTTCGTTCCTAGCATGTGCATATAATGCTTGGTGATATGTTCCATACGGAATCCCTACAAATGGTTCGGGGCCAACCAAATGTCTCTGTGAGCCGGCCCTCGCTAGTCTGTCTGCCTTCTCATTACCCTCGACGCCTTCGTGTCCAGGTACCCAGATAAGGCTGACGCTGTTGTGTCTTCCCAAGTTATTTAAATCTGTGACACCTTCTTTAACTAGTTTGGAGACAACTCGGAAGGAGTTTAGAGCCTTCAGAGCTGCCTGACTGTCACTGAGAATGTAAATGGTTTTACCTTTGACATTTCTCCTTTGCATTTCTTTAATGCTGGCAATTATGGCATAGGTTTCCGCTTGGAATACCGATGCATAATGCCCCATGCTCTGACTGACCCTGCAGTCCTTGGAATAAATTCCTGCCCCTGTACCTGACTCCATTTTAGAACCGTCAGTGTACCATATGAGGTGAGTACCACCAACCGGTTTGAGTCCCCTCGTCCACTCGTCCCTTGATGGTATGTGTACTCGGTACCTCTTATTAAACATGTACACTGGATTTATCTTATCACAGGGCATGTCCATTAGATCATCCAGTTGTTTCACGGGATCCAATAAAGTGTGTTTTGTACAGGGCTTGTTACGATTCCAAACTCCTGCTTTTGCAAGTCTATATAGGGACTTCCTTGCCTCTGTTTGTATATAAGTGTGTAGTGGAGTTAGTTCCAGTATCCACTCAAGAGCCTGTGTAGGCGTTGTTTTGAAGGCACCTGTAATTGCCATGCAAACTACCCTTTGCACCTTCCTGAGAGAATCTTTACAGATCTTTAGTTTAGTCCTAGGCCACCATACGGCGCTGCCATATGTGAGAATAGGCCTCACCATCGTAGTATATAACCAGTATATTACCTTTGGTTTGAGTCCCCAAGTTTTGCCATAGGCAGAACGGCACATATTGAAGACTCGTAAGGCCTTTTTTGTTATATTTTCAACATGATTATACCACGTTAGTTTCCTATCGAAAGTTACCCCCAGATATTTAACTTCCGTAGCCCATTTTAGTTTGGTGCCGTACATTTCGAGTTCCCTAAGGCCCTCCAAATGTCTTTTCCTCGTGAACGGCACTATAACAGTTTTGCTTGGATTTATGGAAAGGTTAGTGTTTGTACACCATCTTTCCACCCTGCCCAAAGCACCTTGCAGCAAATCCGCTACTACGTTTGGAAATTTTCCATTTACTTGTATGACTATATCATCTGCATAGCCTACTGCTTGAAGTGGTCCACTGTTCAGCTCTACTAACAACGAGTCCACCACTAGACTCCACAGTAGTGGGGATAGTACGCCTCCCTGTGGACATCCTTTAGTTGCCTTTACGGTAACCTTATCATTTAATAAACTGGTTTCAATAACTCGTTCCTGTAGCATAGTGCTAATCCATTTAACAATTGGCGCTTCTATGCCATGACTTTGTGCTGAGGTTCTTATTGAATCGAAGGTCGTTCTGTCGAACGCCCCTTCAATATCTAAAAACGCTGCAGCACTTATTTCTTTAGTCTCCAATGCATGTTCTGCTCGGTTGACTACGTAATGCAGTGCCGTTTCCGTAGACTTACCCGGTTGATACGCACATTGCATCTTATGGAGCGGTCGTCTCCTCAGTGGGCCATCTCTTATATATCTGTCTATCATCTTCTCCATAGTTTTCAGAAAGAATGAAGTGAGACTGATAGGACGATAAGATCTGGCATCCTCATAACTTTCTTTCCCTGGTTTGGGAATGAAGATTACTTTTGCCTGTCTCCAAGCTGATGGGACATGCCCAAAGGCTAGGCATGCCCTGTACAATCTGCATAAGTGAGGTATAAGAATATTTTTCCCCTCCTGTAGTAAGATCGGATATATATCATCAGATCCAGGTGATTTATACGGACTGAAGCTGTTGATTGCCCATCGTACCTTGTCTGCGTCAACGACTTTCCTTGCTATACGCCAGTCGTCTTTGGAAGTTTTTGTGTTTTGTTCTTCCATGGTGATGATATTATCAGTCACATTTTGTATCTCCACTGAATCCGGGAAGTGCATTCTTAGCATATTCGTAAGAGTTTCCTTCCCAGTTGCAGTGAGGTTACCTTGGTCATTCCGGATAGATGTAAGTGGATTAACCTTTGCAGAGCTCATTGCTTTACTGAGCCTCATACCCTCTGGAAGGCTATTGATGCTACTGCAATGAGATCTCCATGATCTCCGTTTCGCCTTGCGCACTTCCTTACTATAGTGCGTAAGAGCTTCGGCATATACCGTAAAGTCATTATTTGACTTCGCCCAGTTGAAAACACGTCGCGTCTCCTGCCTTAGATTCTCAAGGGCAGGTGACCACCACGGTTCCTTTTGCGTCGCCGCCTCTTTCTCCGGGCAGTTCTTGATCCAGCTGGCCTTAACTGCCTGGGTAATTCTGTCAGACTCAAACTCGATATCTATGATTGAGTTGAGTCGCTCCGTAGGATCCCCGAGGTGTTCCTTAAGGTCTCTCCTGAAAGATTCCCAATTGGTTCTCCTTGGGTTCCTCCTTCGTACCTTACCAAAATTATTGGAAGTTACATACCTAAAGCAGATGTAGTTGTGGTCAGATAGACTGACCTCTTCCGACACATGCCAATTACGGATCGCTTTACTCGCTTTATTGGATGCAAGCGTTATATCAATGACCTCCGCCCTGCGTTTATTCACAAAGGTTGGTCTATTGCCTTTATTTAAAATTTGTAAGGGTGAGCTAACCAGAAAGTCCAATAGTGCCTCCCCTCTTTTGTTGTTGTCTGTGCTACCCCAGGCAACGTGGTGAGCGTTCGCGTCACATCCTATGATAAGGTCGTCGCGAGCACCATTGTTAACCAGGTCTTGCAGCAGTGCTGATACCGGGTCCTCATTTTCATAGGGTAGGTAAGCAGACGAAAGAATAGTGTCTTTATTGCCCCCTCCCGTTAACCCCTTAATCTTCACAGTAGTGAGGTCTCTGGAGCAGAAGTCATATAGAGGCATTGCCATTATGCCATTCCTGACAAAGACACAGGTCCTCATATTATTTGTAGGGCATCTATAGAAAAGCTGTCCTCCACGAACGTTTAGACCTCTGATGACGCCCTTGTACAGATAAGGTTCCTGTATGAGAGCGACATCATATTTATCCATATTAAGCGACCGGCAGAGTACTGCCGTAGCCGCCTTACAGCCTTAAAGTAAGATACTTAATAATATACAAAAACAATTTGAACCTACCGCAAACAAACTTTCTAATAATAATAAAAAACATAATATACCTAGACCTAACAGTGGTCCTACTAGAACTTTTATTAATACTGACAACAATCAACCGTGCGTTATGTGTCAAGATAAGACACACACACACTTGTTTAATTGTCCGCGCTTTTCTAAATTAACGCCTAAGGAAAGGTATAACTACATAAAACAAAATGGTTTTTGTACGAATTGTTTAAGTAATAAACATAAGTCCAGTTTTTGTAATTCGCAACGTACATGTTTACATTGCAATCAACGCCACCATTCCTTATTACATTTTACAATTAAATATGAAGCGCAAGCGCTAAATCAAAAACCGGTTTCCCAGCCGGCCGTCTCGGGTATTCGTAATGCTCACTGTAATTTAACCTCTAATCCTTCTACGAATAAGATCGAAATTAATCCGCAGTCCAACTCGGATGATAGTGTATGCACTCAGGGCTTGGAGTCTACTACGATCTTGTCGTTCAGTATTACAAACCTTAACAATGATATTAATCACACTCAAACCGCTGCTTTATTAGCGACCGCAAAAATAAAAGTAATAAACAATTATGGACGTGAATATTATGTAAGATGTTTAATAGATCCAGGGTCACAAAGTGACTATATTTCGCTTGATTGTTGCAAACGTTTATCTTTACCCATATCGGGAAAAAACCGCTTTACCGAAGTTCATGGCATTGGTGGTTCATCGCAAAAAATATTAGGCGTTACTCACGTTAAATTCACATCTCGCTTCGATAATGAATTCGTATATGAAGTCGAACCGTTAGTAGTGCCTCACATTACCGGGAAATTACCGGACGTTAAGATTGATTTAAATAAGATTAATTATATATCTTCGATACGTTTATCTGATGACCAGTTCTTTGTACCTGGGGAAATTTCCTTACTTTTGGGGGTAAATACCTATTGTAAAATATTACTGTCAAATAAAATAATTACGCCGCACGCGCCTATGGCGCTAGAAACAACGCTAGGTTATGTAATAATGGGCGACGCTTATGTGGAGTCCCCTACTCATAAATCGCATTCTTTTCATTTAATTAATCAAGAACCGCTTAATGACATGCTTCAAAAATTTTGGATAATGGAAGAATTGCCTTCTACCAAGTATATAAGTCCGCAAGATAATGAGTGTGAAAATATTTTCACCTCTAATACCGCTCGCAATCCTGATGGCAGTTACGTTGTCGCTTTGCCATTTAAGGATCCACCAGAAAAATTAGGTAATTCGCTTCAAATCGCTGAAAAAAGATTTTCTCTTCTTGAAAGAAGATTTAGTAGAAATCCTGAACTTCGCGCGCGTTACAATGACGTCATTAGGGAATATTTAGATAAAGGGTTCTTAACACTTGTTCCGCAAGAAATGATAAGGTTTGATGTGCCTTGCTTTTACCTACCTCACCACCCGGTTATTCGGGAGGATAAATCATCCACACCGCTCCGTGTAGTAATAGACGGCAGTTGTAAGTCAGATAACGGTTTATCACTTAATGATATTTTGCATACCGGTGAAAACTTACAAACTGACATTTTCAATATTTTACTCAATGTACGAATATATTCTATTGCTTTTTTCGCTGATGTTCGTAAAATGTATTTTTGCATACATGTACAAGATTCGCACCGCAAGTTCCAACGAATTTTATTTCGCTTTTCTGATGACGAACCCTTGCAAACGTATGAATTTACTCGTGTCACTTTTGGTCTTCGTTCCTCACCATTTCTCTCTCTTCGCGTCATGCGTGAGTTAGCAAAAGATGAAGGAGCTAACTATCCTCTCGCAGCTAGTCTTATTGAAAGACAGCTCGATATATACATGGATGACCTTGCTTCCACAGCTTCAACGCTAGATGAAGCTGTAGCGACAGCAACACAATTAATCCAACTTTTCAAAGCCGGTGGTTTTGATCTAGTTAAATGGACGAGTAATTCCCACGAATTGTTGGAACACATACCCGCAAGTCATCGTCAACAAGAATATATTTCTTTTAACGATAATGACACTCATAAGATTTTAGGCTTTCGCTGGCATCCCGCTACTGATAATTTTACTTTTACTGTATCTCAACCGCCCGCTATTTGTACAAAGCGTTCTATGCTATCCGCTACCGCACAACTTTATGATGTATTGGGTCTTGTCGGTCCCATAACGCTATTCGCTAAATTATTAATTAAACAATTATGGCTCCTCAAAATTGATTGGGACGAGTCTCCGCCTTCTTCTGTTGTCAAGTTGTGGCAACAATATATTTCAGAGTTACCGCTAATCTCGGGTCTTCAGTTCCCGCGCCATATGGGTATTAAGGACTCTTCTGTTGTTTCGCTTATCACTTTCGCTGACGCTAGCGAAAAAGGTTTTGGCTGCGTCATATACCTTCACGTAGTTAATGAAGATTCTCCCCCTATAGTCACGTTAGTTTGTTCAAAATCCCGCGTTTCTCCGGTAAAGACCGTGACTTTAGCGAGACTTGAACTTTGCGCCTTAACACTGCTCGCTAAGTTAGTGCGTTCAGTGGTCAATACATTGTCAATAAGACACCCAATAAATAATATTTACGCATTTTCTGACTCTGAAGTCGCTCTGTGCTGGGTTCACTCTTCCCCACACAGATTTAATACTTTCGTCGCCAATAGAATTTCGCAATGTCAATCTTTATTGCCAAGTGATCATTTTTATCACGTCGCAGGAGTAGAAAACCCCGCGGATTGTGTATCTCGCGGGCTGCTTCCCTCACGCTTAATAGAGAATAATCTCTGGTTCCAAGGCCCATCTTGGATGTCTTTTCCTATTAGTGAATGGCCAATTCAGCAATTTTCACCGCAAAGCTCATGTTTACCTGAAGAAAAAACATTATCTCACGTCGCTTGCGACGCCGCCGCCGCGCAAACTGAGCATTTACTTCTGACATTAAGTTATAGAGTATCCTCGTGGAATAAGTTACTTCGCACTGTAGTGTATGTGTTAAGATTTCTAAGAAAATTGCCCCGCAATAATGTAATAACCGCGCAAGATTTAGACGCTGCTGAACTTGTTATAATTAAGGCCGTCCAACACGCTTCATTCGCTGATGATATTAAACTTATAGATAAAGGTAAAGGTTGTTCCTCAGCTCTTCGCAAATTAACGCCATACATGAATGACGGCATTCTATATGTCGGAGGTCGGTTAGATAACGCATCATTAGAAAAATTACATAAACATCCAATATTGTTGCCGAAAAATGGTCACATAATTAATTTGATAATTGACTTTTATCATAAGAAAAACTTTCACGCCGGTCCGCAACTACTACTCTCAATACTGAGACAACGTTTTTGGATTTTATCCGCCCGCCGTATTGTTCGTTCCCGCATACATAAATGTAACACATGTTTTAGGTTAAAACCAAAAGCTACTTTTCCTATGATGTCCGCTTTGCCATCGTGCCGTGTAGAACCTTGTAAAGCTTTTACGCATACGGGCGTAGACTACGCTGGACCATTGTATATAACTCATACTCGAAGACGAGGAGTGCGTAGTCAAAAGGCATACTTATGCATTTTTGTATGCCTAGTAACCAAGGCAGTTCATCTTGAGCTTGCTTCTGATTTAACCTCAGCTACCTTTTTAGACGCTTTTAAAAGATTTTTATCGCGTAGAGGTCCTTGTAAGTATCTCTACAGCGATAACGGTACGAATTTTGTTGCTTCGCGTTCCTATCTAAACGAACTTCATGAATTTCTTAAATCCGATGATTACTACAAAACTTTTAGTAGCGAATTAGCGGAAAGCCGTATAATTTGGAAGATGAATCCACCAAATGCACCGCATTTTGGCGGAATTTGGGAGTCCCATATAAAGTCTGTTAAAAGCCATTTATTTCGCGTAATAGGTAAACAAATATTAACATATGAAGAGATGGTTACGGTGTTGAATGGTATTGAATCAGTTTTGAACTCGCGACCCTTATATTTGTTGAGCACTGATCCGTCAGAACCCTCCGCGTTGACACCTGCCCATTTTATACATACCGCTCCGCTGGAATGTTTACCCGCTCCTACGTTAGAAAATGATAGCATGACTCTTCAAACGCGCTTTTCGTTAATGGACTCATTAGTCCAATCGTTTTGGAAGAGATTCCGCACGGAATATTTACATAATCTGCAGTCGCGAGAAAAGTGGAACACACCTGCAAATCCTGTAACTGTAGGTACAGTAGTTCTCATCATTGTAGAGAACTGTCCGACATTACGTTGGCCGCTTGGGGTTATCACTAAATTGTTTCCCGGCAAAGACGGTGTAATTCGAGTTGCTGAAGTGAAAACCAAAAGTGGCATTCTGCAGCGTCCTGTAGTGCGGCTTTGTCCGCTACCAACGCAGTAGTTTTCTTTATGTTATCGCTAGTTTAAGTTACAATTATTATTGATATAAGCACTATCCTTCGCTCTAGTTTTTGTCCTTATGACTTATTTTATATTCCGCATTATTAGATTATATTACCGCACGCATACACCTAATTTAATGGTGATGTTCTTATATATGTTTTCCCCCTTTTTGGGTTTATTTTTATTTTGTTTTTGAGGTTACCTCAAAGCCGGGAGGTTGTTTGGTATTTAAATTAATCATGCATTTCTGAACGCTCTCTTGTGACGTAAATGACGTATTTCCAAATCAACCAATCCCGTTCTTCCTTGAGTGGCCTATATCCGCTTAGTTACCGTTTAACCACGAGACCTACAGCACACCGCCGCCGTCGAGAGTGCTTCTATTGCCTATAATTGTGAAGTTTTGTGAACTTTTGTGTCGACACATTGTGCCTGGTACCAGCTAATCATCAGGTGAGTGGCGCTAGCTGTTTCCTACCTTTTTCCTTGACTGATTACCTGCGTTTTACAGCGTCGAGTAGCGTTCAATACCTACTAATTAATACACCTCATACAGTCCACAATTAAAAAATATTAAAACCGCTATTTCTTGGCTTCTAGCCATATTTTAAACCCGCCAGTCATATTACATGTTTATGTGTCCGTTACTTTTTATCCACTTAGAAAACTCGCACATAAAGCTTACCCACATTAAACATTAATAAAAATATCAATTCAGCACAAAAATTAAATTTTTAAAGTTAGGTTAGGTTAGTAGGCTAAATGAAAATTGATTATGTACAAATTTATGACCAACATAGCCCAATTTACTTGCACTATATTCAAACCACACACTATTTAATAGTATAAAACATTTCATTATCAATAGTATAAAACATTTCATTACGAACACACAAACAAAACGAACGGCAAACACCGTTAAAATGTTTTGTACTTACGTGCATTTTGTTTGGCTTCAACTATTTGTAGCAAATATTGTTGTTCAACATTGTATACTTTTGGAATTATTTAGATATAGAATTTGATTTTAATTCCACAAACAGTTGTATATTGTAGCCTCGGACGGGTGTCCGTGACGGGAAACAAGACGCCAATGAACACGAATGGAGTGAGCGTGTTTTACAACAGCTCCCCCCACCCGCCTGGCAATATGACGTCACGTCCGAGCAAATCACAGTGAAGTAGACCAATAGGAACAAATATGACGGGAAACCGGAAGTGCCGCTCTCGTTATAAGCTTCGAATAACGGTACTGTGGTTTAATAGAGGAATTGTGTTATTATATTTTGGCATTGGAAATGAAATCAGCTTTCCAATGAGTTATTAGGAAAATCATAATTATGTTATTTTTATTATTAACAGTCAATATTTTACAGATTATTCATTTCCTACCGAGAACTGTTATTTAACATCAATACAAGTTTTATGACAATAAAATTCTTCCCGGTATGTGGAATTACCCACTAAAACCCCCGCGGCTATCGCATCGGCACTTGTTAGGAGACACCAGGCTATCCGGTGGGATCTGCACCAGGGGCGCCTCAGTGCCTTGCCGATGAGCCCGCCGCCGCCGCCGGGCACATTACAGCATACGGGAACCATACACGGTGTTCATGGTGACGGGGGTCCCAACCCCGCAACCATCTTCCTCCGTCCATCAAACGTATATCAGTTGTCTGATTACCATAGTACAGGCAGGCATAAACTAGGCAGACTGGGTTTCAGATGACCGTGTCAAGATAATTACTATGATTGGGTAACAGCCAAGGTGTTTAACCACTGGAACAACGGGCCAGCGATCCTAATGGTCATCCCTATAGCTACATACTATAGAACATAAGACATAATATAGAATCTGGCAAGGGTTCTCCTAAACCGATTACCGACCCAAAAATTACTAGCCCGAGAGTTGGAAAGTTTTGCGGTTGGACCCAAAAATAGTTAGACTCGATCACGCTTCACAAAACTTCCGATACATGGTACTTTTAGTTTAGGATACTGTGACGAACATATAAACAACCTAAGTGTATCATGAGAATAGGAATTTCGTGTATATTTTTTACCTTTTTTTTTTGTTTTTAACACGTGACAAGAGGTGTGTCCGGGGGTAAGAATAGCACCCTCCCATCTCCTCCCGTTGGGTATCCGTAAGGGAAAACGAGAAGACGGGCAGCAGCACCTTTCTATTGGATTACCTACTACCTATACTGCGATCCTCAAGACGCCTGCCAAGCGTGGGGTTTATGGCAATTCTTCCCTTAAACGGGCTTAGTCTTTGTTCATCAGTGAACGTCTTTTGTCTGCTGATGTTATCATCAACACAGAGACAAGCAAGGCAAACGTACGCGACACGTCTGCCTATAGACAGCTACAGTGCAGTGCTCGTCACTGGAGACAGACTTTTGAACCCCATAATTTCTTCACATACAATGCCCTACACGCCTGGACAGGGCAATGTTTACACACTGCTGCTTGGCGGCTAAATCTCTGACATTGCTGTGTTACTTAGTACTATTCCCTGCGGGCCATATTCTGCCGGCAGCGGCAAGTTTCATTTTCGTATTTACTTACTTTTCTTACGCAGCACTAGCGCCACGAGAATTAACGGTTTTCAGTGGAACTACTGAAGGTCGGATAGTTGACAGTTTGACATCGAGCCGAAATGCGACAGTGAATACGGGTTTTAACAGCGTTATGCTCGACATTTTCTTTTCTTGCGCGACAGAATCCAGAATGAGGAGATTCGCCGAAGAACCAGAATATACAAGTTGAACTGGCAATGGGCAGGCCACATCGCTCGAAGAACCGATAAACGTTGGCGAAGAAAGGTTCTCGAGTGGTGACCACGAACCGGAAGACGCAGCGTAGGCATATCTCCCACTAGGTGGACCGACAACATTGTTCGCGTCGCAGGCAACCGGTGGATGCAAATGGCAAACTGTCGTTCATTGTGGCGGTGTAAGGCCTTTGTTCAGCAGCGGACGTCTTCCAGCTGATGATGAAGCTCGACGTCGTATTCATGGCTGGCTCGAAGGCGAGCTCGCCCTCGAGCATAGCCATAAGTTTACGTTAGAGGATAACATAGCTGGACAGTCCCCTACCCTTACCCTCTAAAATATTCGAATTCAAATAACTTAGAAACATTTTATATAGCAAGAAACTCCGTTTTGTTATTTCATTTCCATTTTACAAGTATGTACACGAATCTACCTGCAAACCTTCGAATCAATTATGCAGATCTTACCCCATAGCGGAGTGGAATTCCGGGCAATGTATGCCTTCCTGTCAATCCAACATGTAGAATGTATCGGAATGTTCTAATCAAGTCGTTTGCCGATCCGACGATAACCTAGATATCTCCTCTCCTCCCGTCAGTCATTCCGTCAGTCAGTCAGTCAGTCTCCATGCTTTGAAGGGGAACGTTAAAAGTCGGTCCCGGCTATTGTCATCTAGACACCAGTCGTTAAGCTAAGTCAGAAGTATAGGGGCTGCTTGAATAACTCTGATACAAATTTGGCGAATAATTTTTTTTCAAGCGATTTTGCCATACCTATTATTGGAAACAAGTTTAATAGTAGAAATCTAAATCTAGCTCCCTACCTAACTTCCGTGGTGCCTTACAGGTGGACTGAATTTAGTTGGTGCACCTGTAAGAATCTCTCGGTCTGAGGTTATTTCGACCTGTGCGACTTTTACTTGTCTCCCGCTTTGCAAAGGAGGGAAGTGGAATTTATACTTTTCTAACTCCTCCTATATACTTTTCTAATTAAATTTGTTGCGGGTTCCACAATTTAGCGTATCCCCCGGGACTCGCCGAGGGTCAAACTTCGGTGTCTTCGATTCTGACCACTGTAGATCCTGGCTGACAGGAGACACAGTGGTGGACAAATAGCGAGATAATTTATATCATATAATTTTTCTAGGTCTTCAATTAATATTTTTGCCAAATAGCAACTAAATCTGTTCAGCAGTTTTGACGCCAAGTCGCCACAAAGTCATAGACATACAGACAGACAAAAATTCAAAAAAAAATATTTTCGGCGTCAGTAGCGTTCCTAGAACACGTAACAAATACATTTTTCAAAAAATATTCAATGTACAGTTTTTACTTTTCTACGATTTTATTATACGACTAGCTGACCCACGCAGCTCCGCCCGCGCTGTGTTTACGTTAACTAAACTTTCAATAATATACATTCGCATAGAATACAAACCCTCCTCCTCTACCTCCTTTTTTAATGTCGGTTAAAACTTGGACCCACTTTGTACTTGCCCTCCGAAGCACGGAGACGTTTAGTTCAAATGGCGTTAAACGGTCACCCATCTATTTAACCACCTTACCTAACGTTGCTTAACCTGAACGATTTCCAAACATTGTTAACAACTGTTTATGAGTATTCCCTTACAAATATTTATTATAATTATAATGAAAAATTGTTAAAATCGGAGCAAGCGTATAACCAAGTACACCTTTTGACATTAGTCCCCTCTCCCAAGGGAACCGTGCCGAATGTCGGGATAAAAAGTATCCTATATCCTACCTCGGAGTATGAACTCAAATCATGCCAAGTTTCGTTTCAATCCATCCAGTAGCTTCGGCGTGATGCTCAGCCGAGATACAGACAGACAGACAGACAGACAGACAGACAGACAGACAAAAATAAAAAAAAATACATTTTTGGCTTTAGTATCGGTTATAGAATGCCCTCCAAATTTAATTTTCAAAATATCTTCAATGTACAGATTTGGACCTGTTACAGTTTTATTATAAGTATAGATTTATACATTAGTGTGATGTTGCAATACGTGTGAGTATTGTGCCACTTCTAAAACTTCTAATCATCGATTGCTTATTAGGTAACGCATCTATTACTTATAATATAATTGCAGACAGGTACCGTTCGTCGTAATATAATATGGCTTTGTTTTAATATAGAAAGGATTTCTCGAATAATCGAAGTCTCAGTAAGTAGCAAGATTTAACCTTCTTACATTCCCTAACACTTTCCGCGTCGTTAAACTTAATAGAAAGATTTCCAACGTAGATCGACGCTAAGCGGGCTGTTCACCCATTTTCAATGGTTATGTAAAAGCTCTGAGACCTGAATAGCTCACTAAAAATAGTAGACAGGAATCCGGTCAATAGTCTATTTGAAGAATATTTGAAACGACAAATTGATAGCGACATCTATACCTAACCAAATAGATCTAGACTAGCAATTCCCTGCGGCTACGCCCGCTATTTTTTTCCCACCCCATTTAACCCCTTTAGGAGTAGAATTTTCAAAAACCCTTTCTTAGTGGATGCTTACGTCATAAGAAGAACCTACTGTCCAAATTTCAGCTTTCTAGGTCCAGCGGTTTGGCCTGTGCGTTGATGAATCAGTCAGTCAGTCAGTCAGGACAAGTAATTTTATATGTATAGAAGATTAAATAATAATAATCATATTATAGAGGACAATTTCAACTGTCATTTAAGTAGTTAAATAGAAAATGTATTTATATTTTCTGTATTGCATTATAAAATAAAAAAGAATAAAATTAGGAAAGTTCGCAATAAAGTCTAGTTCGCGAGCTTAACAAAAAGAAAGAAAAAATGAACTTAATTTAATATTTCACAAAGCCAGTGACTAGCCACAGCTTTGGGGTTAAACTGTAGATGTTTTATTTAAAAATAAATAAAAGTTAGCATACAAATTTTCTAAACGAAGATGAAACAGCATCACAATCTGTATCGTAGTTTAGAAGAAGTAAGTGAAAAATTGGGCAGACAGATAACCGTTGGGGAAGAAAGGTTCTCGAGTGGTGACCACGAACCGGAAGACGCAGCGTTGGCAGGCCTCCCACTAGGTGGACAGACGAAATTGTGCGCGTCGCAGGTAACCGGTAGATGCAAATAGCCAATTGTCGTTTATTGTGGCGTTCGAAGGGGAGGTCTATATTCAGCAGTGGACGTCTTCCGGCTAGTGATGATGATGATGATGAAGTGAAAAATATTGCAGACTAGTATCACAAGCAAGTTTACACGCATAAAGGCGACAAATTTAAGTGTTTGAAAACCCTTTTTCTTTTACTACCTAAATCCATTCAACCCTTACGCAACAGGTTTAAATAATTTTAAAATACCCTCAAACATTTTTATTTACCATCAATCAATCTCAAGAAAGCTATATTTCAAAATTATTTAATATAAAAAAGGTTAAATAAATCGAAGGATATAAATAAACACAACGTCCCACAGAGATGGATTTTGCCGATAGTTTTCGTTACTACTTATTATAAAGCGAAGCCTACCTACTTATTTTGTAGCCTCCGTGGCGTAGTGGGAAACCGCTTACTTTGCAAACCGGAGGTCGCGGGTCTGAATCCCGCGGGAAGCAACAATTTGGTGCATTTGTTCCTAACTGCCTAAGACAATGCAGGCCGATCACCTGATTGTCTGTAAAGTAAAATGATCCATGCGTCGGATGGGCATGTAAAAAGTCGGCCCTGCTCCTGTCCTGTCCTCGATCGTGTCGGTCTTCCATCCCATCGGATTGTGAGAGGCCCACGCAAGGACTTGTGCGGGTCATATTATAGTGCACAAGTCCTTGCGTGGGCCTCTCACAATCCGATGGGATGGAAGACCGACACGATCGAGGACAGGACAGGAGCAGGGCCGACTTTTTACATGCCCATCCGACGCATGGATCATTTTACTTTACAGACAATCAGGTGATCGGCCTGCATTGTCTTAGGCAGTTAGGAACAAATGCACCAAATTGTTGCTTCCCGCGGGATTCAGACCCGCGACCTCCGGTTTGCAAAGTAAGCGGTTTCCCACTACGCCACGGAGGCTACAAAATAAGTAGGTAGGCTTCGCTTTATAATAAGTAGTAACGAAAACTATCGGCAAAATCCATCTCTGTGGGACGTTGTGTTTATTTATATCCTTCGATTTATTTAACCTTTTTTATATTAAATAATTTTGAAATATAGCTTTCTTGAGATTGATTGATGGTAAATAAAAATGTTTGAGGGTATTTTAAAATTATTTAAACCTGTTGCGTAAGGGTTGAATGGATTTAGGTAGTAAAAGAAAAAGGGTTTTCAAACACTTAAATTTGTCGCCTTTATGCGTGTAAACTTGCTTGTGATACTAGTCTGCAATATTTTTCACTTCATCATCATCATCATCACTAGCCGGAAGACGTCCACTGCTGAATATAGACCTCCCCTTCGAACGCCACAATAAACGACAATTGGCTATTTGCATCTACCGGTTACCTGCGACGCGCACAATTTCGTCTGTCCACCTAGTGGGAGGCCTGCCAACGCTGCGTCTTCCGGTTCGTGGTCACCACTCGAGAACCTTTCTTCCCCAACGGTTATCTGTCTGCCCAATTTTTCACTTACTTCTTCTAAACTACGATACAGAGATTCTCACCATGTCGTCGGTCCACCTAGTGGGAGGCCTGCCAACGCTGCGTCTTCCGGTTCGTGGTCCTCTAGAACCTTTCTTCCCGATCGGTTACTAGTTCTTTGAGCGATGTGGCCTGCTCATTACCACTTCAACTTGCAGATTTTGAGAGCTTTGGTGATGACTTTAGCTTTTTGGCGAATTTCCTCATTTCGGATTTCATAGCAACTCCGAGCATAGCTCTCTCCATAGCTCGTTGTGTGACTCTGAGCTTCTCTACAAAGCCTTCTCTCTTCTCTATAATAACACGGGACAGGTGAGTCTGTTGACGTAACGTCACATGCATTACTTGCACTGCCAGTGTCTCTCACAGAACAACATAACCACCTTTTTGGCGGTGCCTTCTAAAGGTCTCCGGGAGCTATGGGGCTTGACCGGGGTATGTGGGATTCTTACCCACTGAAACCCCCGCGGCTGTCGCATTGGCACATGAGAGGACCCCAGGGCTCTCCTGTGGGATCTCCACCAGGGGCCCCTCAGTGCCTTGTCTTTGATCCCGGCGCCGGGGGCGCATTGTAGCCCCCCGGGAACCAGTCACGGTGCTCACGGGGACGGGGGTCGCAACTCCTCCGCCGTCCTCCTCGGAGACGCCGCCGTACTCATTGGACGAGAACAACATAACCACTAATGGAGGTCTCGCTTAACAAAACATTGTTTTATGGTAATCTATGTATTGCCATATGACATCACTGGAAATTAATCCATTATTATTAGTCGATTCGGCTTCAGAGCGTACCAAATATATATACATACAAATTTATACTCGAAAAACAAAGCACTTCTTCTGGGGCAGTCGGACAAAAAGTCACCTCAACTCCAGGGAAAGGTCGGATTACTTAGGATTTCAACCTACTTAAACCAAATCCGCATATTTCTTGCCTCATAATCCGAATTTCCAATTCGAATCCCACAAATGGACACGACTTATTCACGCCTCAAAAAAGGTGTGAAAGAGGCTGCGATGCTACTACAAATAAGCCGATTTTTTATGGGTGTCACCCGGCAAGATTGTGTTATTCTTGCGGTGACTTGGGTTGCCAATATTAAATGAGAAATCGCCGAATTGCGAACTGACTGCCTCAAAAACCACAGCTCCGTACCATCTACCTTCGATAGTTATGCTGAAAACGCAGCGATTCCTTCTGAAGTGATTCCCGTTTCTTACGTGCTTCTTCTATCGGATGGTCAGATCATAGAACAACCTGGTTACCGTGGTTTTCTCTAGTAAATACGGCTCTAGGTCACCCCCCTTCCCTCCAATATGGTTGAGGGGAGTGATGGCTGCTGCTCGAATCAACTAGTGCGCGGGTGCTGCTTGGGGGGACTGGTCCGACTACTATCCCTTTGGCATTTTAGTTTGTTGTATTTTCGTCGTATTTTTTATTTTATTTGATCTATTGAAAGGCAGGACACACTGTCGCTTTGACAAACTTTGTTTAAAAAAAAATATGAAAAAATGACAAGCCCGCTGAGTTTCTTGCCGGATCTTCTCAGTTGAGGCCGCGTTGTGATCCGGTGGTAACTTTTAAAAAAATGACCGGTCAAAAATGCTAGCGTTAAGCCTATTTGAAATAAAAATTTTGAATCTAGTTTCTTCAAAAAAAAGGTTTTTAGAAGATTTATCGCTTCTATATAGATTTATCGCTTCGCAGCGTAGGTAGGCCTCCCACTATGTGGACAGACGACATTGTGCGCGTCGCAGGTAACCGGTGGATGCAAATAGCCAATTGTCGGTCATTGTGGCGTTCGAAGGGGGAGGCCTATGTTCAGCAGTGGACGTCTTCAGGCTGGTGATGATCACTTCTATAACAAACTGCCACAGGATATCCGAGATCTTCCACTGAATAAGTTTAAACCTTTGATAATAAAATCTGATTATAAAATCTCGGTTTACCTGGAGGATAAAGCTGCGTGGGCTTGAACTACCTAACTCATGCAAGCTTAGAATTTTAAAGCTTACAATTTCTAACACATAAGTATAAACTGGTGGATAACTGATGGATGCTGCACAACTCAATTAATTGATGACATGAAGAATATGTTAAAGTGCTTTGTGTCTTGCTTACCTGACGAGACACTGCTTAACAGAAGAAGTTAAATATTAAACGTGGGCCACTTTGATTTTAGTTCGTTCATGCTCGCCATCGAAAAGTCTGCATGTGGCGGCTTTGTAAGGCGGGTCACCCCCTTCCTTTCAATATGGTTGAGGGGAACGATGACTGCTACTCGAGTCAACTCGTGCGCGGGTGCTGCTTGGGGTCTACTACTATCCCTCCGGCCTTTTAGTTTGTTGTACTGTCGTCCTCTTTTGTTTTCTCTCTTATTTGATCTTTTGAACGACAAGACATAGACTGTCGCTGATGCTGATCTCAGCACACAACAACGCGCACAACCACCGGATCACAACGCGGCCTGTGTACCTAATGTACAATTAACATTACAAACACTGTTTAAAAAAGAAGTGGAGCAATGACAAGCCCGCTGTGTTTCTTGCCAGATTTTTTCAGCTGAGGCCGCGTTGTGATCCGGTAGTAGCTATTTAAAAAAATATTGATAGTTCAAAAGTGGTGCCGTGCCGTTAAGCCTATTTGAAATAAATAATTTTGACTTTGACTTTGACCGGTTTGGTAAGACGCAAGTAATCAAAATCAAATCAAAATGTCTTTATTTCAGAAAATATTATCCATACCAATCAAATTCAATATGTGTACATGTCCAAATTAAATTACCATCATTATATAAAATAAACAAACAAATTAAATTAAAAATAACAACAATATTTTTCTTATCAGTGCAGTGTTGGATTGGAATATCCTACATGAACTTTTGACCAGTACTAGAGTATAGGAGTATCTGCGACCAGCTGTAAGTAGCACTGTAGCTGTAAGTAGGAACTGCCGCGCATCCGACGCATCAGTGATGCCACCCTCTTGCGTATTATAGCGGCAAAACCGTCCACCTGAGCATCGGCAAACAATCCTGATGCGCTACTAAAGCGTGGCAGTCTCAACAGCGTTCGGAAAGCATTATTATACTGGAATCCTGGTACCTGGTAGTTCTAGCATACCTACTACATATTGTACCGTACCGTACTAGCGTAGATCATACTACATACTTACCGCATCAGCCGGGCATCACGGCGTTTGCTTCCTACCTATAAGTGGTACTATACAACATTATTTTTTGTATAAAGTCGCAACAACTTAATAAGTTTCAGGTTCTTAATGTCAGAAAAAGTTTTAAAGATGATTAATAACGGTAAAAGGCTACGAAAATTTAAGATGTGTACGGATCTGGGTGCCCCGCAGAACGCTAGTAAGTCATTGACCATCCGACGGTTTCGTACAAAAACAGCTGATTTTTGCAATAATAATAATGGTTAACTAAATTGTAATTTCATGAAATTAGGGATAAATTATTACGCATTACAGTTAGTCAAACATAATTCTACAAAATAAACTAGTTAGAAAAAAATCTTACTAGTTCTACAATAATGAATATGTATGTGTAACTACTTTAAAAGACTTTAAACAATCGCTAAATTGTAATAAACTACATAATAACTATGCTTGGAGTTTCTTTGCGCGAGAAAATCCTAAATGTAAAGATTCACCAAAGAACTAAGGTCACCGACATAACTCTCAGAATCTGCAAGTTGAAGTGGCAATGGGCAGGCCACATCGCCGGCCACAAAGAACCGATAACCGTTGGGGATGAAAGGTTCTCGAGCGGCGACCAAGAACCGGAATACGTAGCGTAGGCAGGCCTTCCACTAGGTGGACAGACATTTTGCGCGTCGCAGACAACCGGTGGATGCAAATTAGCCAACTGTCGTTCATTGTGACTTTCTTTGGGGGAGGCATATGTTCAGCAGTTGACGTCTTCTGGCTGATGATATAATAACTACTTAGGTTCTAAAAAACTTATTCAACTTCAATGCAGAAGAAAAACTACAGAGAGAAATAAGATAGCTACAATAAGAATGGCGCAGATCTAAGCTTCATAAAAGTGACGCGTGTCGTATTGCTCAACTCATGGAACACAGAATGACTGCAGCAATGGATTCTTTGTTGATAATTGTGAGCATTGAGTCGGAGCTTCCATTGCCACGGATTTTTTTAGGGTTCCATATCTAAAAGGTAAAAAAGGTACCCTTATGGTGAGACTTCGTCTGTCTCTCTGTCACACCTATATATTTCAGGAACCACTGATGCTATCCATTTGCAACTTGGAATAGTTTTAGATCATACTTACCGAACCTCATCGCAATTTTTTTATGGTAGTCGAAATGCGTCATCAAAATTTCGAAGTAAGACTACTATATCGAGTGGGGTATCATATGAAAAAGCTTCTTGCACATCTCAAAACAGATTTTTATTTTGGTTTATATCACGTCTTATGTCTATGTCGACTAACGGCCGGTCCCAATCTCAGTTAAAAAGTAACAATATGACACTTGACATTATTTTCTTATCTCTAGTAAGCTTCAAGGTCTCGAAGCTAGACCAATAGTAAGGACAGATATTTCTATCTTTGTTTATTGAAACGGAGATATGTCATAAAGCTAACGATGGTAACTTTTTTAACTTATAGTAAGAGATAGATAGGATATGGGGACTGACAGTAAGTCACCTTCTATGGACACCCAACAAGAGGAGATGGGAGGGTGATATTCTTATCCGAACACCCCACGGGGATTATAAGAATTTCAAATGTAACAAAATATAAAATGTCATTTTACATAAGAGTTTTAAAATGTAATTAAAATAGAAAATTGAATCGCAATTATAGCGCTACATTAAAGGCAAGGTTGAACGTAATTTAAATCTAATGAAATTTCTTTATTAAAAACACGTTTAATTAATCACTCGAGCCGCAAAAAATACACAACTTTAAACAAATTACGCTCGAAAAGCCAAGAAAATTGGACATCGGAGTGACGGCGGATTCCGCCGGCGGATTATTTTTCACTGCAATTTTATAACTTAACGCATTTTCCCAGAAGAGGTGGGCAGTATTATTAAACCCACGTTTCGCTATGTGAGGCCTCATTTTATAAAATATTATTATGTACCAGGCACATCGCGGCTGCTGTTGCTTGCTTTTACCCGACTGTTTAAGGAGTGTGTATGTATTTTTGGTATGTGTGTTTCACGATCCTGCATGCCGGCTGCCGAGCAGGATGCCGAGTTGTTACAGGACTGTTTATGAGTTTGCGTGAATGATGCTCTATAGATAGATAGATAGAGAACTCTTTATTGCACACCACTATAGTTGTGACAATAACAAAAATACTATGTGGCCGGCGATAGTCGCCATTTTCTATTTCTTCGTCTTACATTTTTACACAATAAGTTGGTTTACTTATACAGATATTTTTTTTTGGAATGCGTAAATTTAGCATACTTGTAGATTTAAAAAAAATAAAGGTGCTCCAGTTTTTAGTTGTACCAAGTACTACCAAGGTACAAAAATATCAAAATAACTTCACTTGAAAGTATCCACAACAAACGCAATGATCATGGTCACGGACGTTGCCGCTTGCCGTTGTTGTTGCGCATGATGAATAGGTACATTTTCCGTAAGTTTTGCGGTGGATAATTTAATAAATACAAAAAAGTAAATATGATTTTTATTGTTTAAACTAGCTGACCCACGCAGCTCCGCCTGCGTTATTTTTACATTAACTAAACTTTTAATAACAGACATTCGCATCGAACACATAACCTCCTTTTTTATAGTCGGTTAAAAACTGGGACCCACTTTTTACTTGCTCTCCGAAGCACGGACCCGTTTGGTTCAAATGGCGTTAAACGGTCACCCATCTATTTAATGACCTTACCTAACGTTGCTTAACCCGATCGATTACAAAACCTTGATAACAACTCTTTATGAGCGTTCCCTTACTAATATTTATTATATTATAAAGAAAAATTGATAAAATCGGAAAAAGCGTATAACCAAGTACCCGTTTTGACTTTAATCCCCTCTCCCAAAAAAACCGTGCTAGATTACGGGATAAAAAGTATCCTATGTCCTACCTCGTAGTAAGATCTCAAATCATGCCAAGTTTCATTTGAATCCATTCAGTAGTTTCGGCGTGATGCTCAGCCGTGATACAGACAGACAGACAGACAGACAGACAGACAGACAGACAGACAGACAGACAAAAATTAAAAAAAATATATTTTCGGCCTCAGTATCGGTTATAGAATGCCCTCCAAATATAATTTTCAAAATATCTTCAATGTACAGAATTGGACCTGTTACAGTTTTATTATAATTATAATTGTTTAAATATGATCTATTAACGATACTAGTTACGTGACAAAAATTTAGTTAATTTCTAGAACAGTAGGATCAGAGGGCCTGAAATTTCATCTAAAAGCAATTAGTATTCTGCATTTTCAGCAGATCCTTCGCAATTCCTGTAATTTTCGTATAGTGGTCACACATTTTAGGTGAATCACTCATTTCATTTATACAATACAATACAATACAATACAATACAATACAATACAATACAATACAATACAATACAATACAATACAATACAATACAATACAATACAATACAATACAATACAATACAATACAATACAATACAATACAATACAATACAATACAATACAATACAATACAATACAATACAATACAATACAATACAATACAATACAATACAATACAATACAATACAATACAATACAATACAATACAATACAATACAATACAATACAATACAATACAATACAATACAATACAATACAATACAATACAATACAATACAATACAATACAATACAATACAATACAATACAATACAATACAATACAATACAATACAATACAATACAATACAATACAATACAATACAATACAATACAATACAATACAATACAATACAATACAATACAATACAATACAATACAATACAATACAATACAATACAATACAATACAATACAATACAATACAATACAATACAATACAATACAATACAATACAATACAATACAATACAATACAATATAATACAATACAATACAATACAATACAATACAATACAATACAATACAATACAATACAATACAATACAATACAATACAATACAATACAATACAATACAATACAATACAATACAATACAATACAATACAATACAATACAATACAATACAATACAAATATTCTTTATTGTACACCAAAAAAGAAGATACAACTTAAAAAGGAAAAGTAAAATTACAGTGTGACAATTTAAGGCGGTCTTATCGCTAAAGCGATCTCTTCCAGACAACCTTGGGGTACAGGACCGAATATGAAAGGGTAGGCGTGTCATACATATTCAGTACACATATATATATCTATAACATAATATAGAAATGATAAATATACATACCTACTAAACGTATTATGATGATAAAAAACAGAAATAGGAGAAGTTTACTGCAAGGAAAGATAGTGAGAAGTAACCAGAGATTTGAACACATTTAAACTCTGAGCTCTTCTTATATTTTGCTGCAAAGCATTCCAAAGACGACCAGCATGGACAGTGAAGGACTTAGTATAAGTGTGAGATGTGTGGGAAGGAGTAAGAAGACACAGTTCAGAAGAGGTGCGAAGAGTGTGATGTCCTTATGTCATTTATTAGAACTAATTAGCAGACTCATACGAATAAAAATTTTACAGTAACTTACTCATATTATGATTCTCCGAAAATGACCTTTTCAGACCCGCAGTTACGCCTCTCTGCTTTGTAATCGGGTCCGTGTAAGTTGCAAGGTCATATCAACATTTATAATTCCATTACGAAGCTCTAACCAACTCTATTCATGGTTAGTACTGTTTCCGTGTAAAAACAACGCCCTGTATACCGGCCGTATAAAATATTAAAACAGAGCCAGTTCCAGTATGTTATAGGGGTTTGTTCGACAAGTAGCGAGAAGCGATTAGCGAATAATTGCATAAAATAATAACCTGTGTTACCAATAACTTGAATATAATTTTACTTCCTTTATTTGCCACTTGTGGTTAACAAAAATAGAAAAATAATAATGCCCTTGTTTTGTTCTACTGTTAGGCACGGGCCTCCCCTCAAGCTGAAGGGGCTTTGGCAATAGTCTATCACGCTGGCCAAGTGCGTGTTGGTGGACTTCACACGTCATTCGCAAGCTAGTAAGGCTTTCTCAGACATGCAGGTTTTCGCATCATGTATTCCTTCACCGAAAGCTAGTAACGATCACACAAAGACGATTCGCAAATGATTAATTAAAGAAATCAGAGGTGTGAGCCGGGGTTCGACCCTTCGCACCGCTTTTATTATATAGAATAGAAAAATAAATTATATATAATATGTATATTTTAGTAGTCGAATAAACAGAGATATTATATAAGCAGACATCTTAGATATCGCAGATACCTTTTTTTTTGACGCGGGGGAAATCTTCCAAAGATCCCCGCAAGCTGTGGTGCTCGACTGGGGTATGTGGGATTCTTACCCACTAAAACCCTCGTGTCTGTCGCATCGGCACATGAGAGGGGGAACCCCAAGGCTCTCCGGTGGGATCTGCACCAGGGGCCCCTCAGTGCCTTGCCTTTGAGCCCGCCGCCGGGGGCGCATTGTAGCCCCCCGGTAAACTGACACGGTACTCACGGGGACGAGGGAGATATCGCAGATACCTACACCCCAGATAATCACCGTCCTCTTCGCCTACAGTGGGGCGGTGTCCAAAGCCCCTTCATACGTAAGGTAAACGGCCCAATACTCGTCAGTTTCTGAACTTTGCTGTGTTAACAGCTCTGCTACATTAGAGTTACATAACATAGAAAAGTATTTTTTTTATGACTAAATACTTCAATGATTCCTTTTTTTAATAAATATAGTAGAACAATGAATTACAAACAATAAAGTTGTCAAATATTTAAAAGAATAAAAAAAGGCCAATTGTACCAGTATTCGACAGATTTGCTGTAGTTATCGTCAAGATGTCCCAGAACTCGTCAATTTTCAATACCAATTTAAACTCTATTTGTATGATCATTAGGGTTCATATTATTTTCATTTTGCCTTGTTTCAACGCTGAACCTTGAACTAAATATCATCATCATCATCAGCCGGAAGACGTCCACAGCTGAACATAGGCCTCCCCCTTACGACAATTGGCCACTTGCATCCATCGGATACCCGCGACGCGCATAATGCCGTCTGTCAACTAAATATACAATGGACTAACTGCTTTATGATGTCTATGCCAATATTACACATTGAAATGTCAAAGAAATCTAAAAACATAAGTAGGTAAATATTTTTTTGAGACTGGCGTCATATGGGTATGGGCAGCGGAACCAAAGGGGATAGCGGCTGGTCTACTACATGGAGAAGGAGGGTCACTTTCCGATGAACTCCTTCTTCAAAAAGCGACCATCCACACACGACGACATGGACAAGCCCCGATGGTTCAATCATAATTGGGATCGACTTCATCATGGCGAACAAGAAGCATAATGACGTCTCCGGGATCACCGCATTGTTAGGCCTCTAAATTATTAATTCCTCATTAAATATAAATGTGAAGCTTAAGAGGTCTGGTCTGATGAAATCCACGTTCCGTCCATGATCCGCCCAAATCTGAAACCCCGAAGACTTTCAACTCGAACTACACAATCGCTTCCAGTGCCTAGCCGAATGTGAAATTGCGGACGAGTGGAAACAATGGGTTGGTGTAAACTGTCCATGCAGTTGGGTCCAAGTTATTTAAGACCCCACGCAGAAATAAACCTCAGAAGCTCTCCAATAAGCCATTAATTTAATGGAAACTGGACTGAGATGAGACTGCAATCTTCAGCAAATATGACAGACTCAATTAACGAATCTCGTACGTACTGTGTATTAAGGATGCGATTGAGCAGGACCAAGGTTCTAAAGTGTTTGCGAAGAATAGGTACGTCTATTGGGCAAAGCCAAATGACCAAGCTGAAGATCGACGATGGCAGTGCCCTCTCATCGAAACCGGAGATATTGAGAGAGCTTGAGAAGTTTTACGGACAATTGTACACCTCGACACAAAAATCTATTGCCAGAACAGCTCAGGACACCAGAGCCAAACTACGACACTACACTTACATTTTACTATCCTGACGTTTCGAATGCTTTACAGCACCCGTGGTCACGGGAGGACTGAGATGTTGAATGTCCTTATATCACAATTATGCCGGTGTACCCTCAGGTCTTCTTAGTTATTATTGTTGGTCCGATCTACGCAGTAAGAGCTTGCAGTATCTTGAGGCTGTGCAGTGTTTTTGATTAAATTATATTTATTACAGGATCCCAAGCCAGTGGTAACACTCAACCATCTTCCCTATTGGAATTAGGATGTTTTTTGATTTCAATAGCCTCATGAATCATCCTTGTGTTCGCTGATAGCTTAATAACAAAAAAAAAATGTGCGTGCGTGGAGTCCCTCCGCGCGGAAGAAGTGAAACTTCATTCCATTCTCGCTCAGTCGATCGGTCGGTCGGTCGGTCGGTCCCTCACTCACTCACTCACTCACTCACTCACACACACACACACACACACACACACACACACACACTAACTCAACTCAACCCAACCGAACCCTTTTTTTTTTTTTTTTTTTTTTTTTTTTTTTTGACGCGGGGGAAATCTTCGAAAGATCCCCGGGAGCTGTGGGGCTCGACCGGGGTATGTGGGATTCTTACCCACTAAAACCCCCGCGGCTGTCGCATCGGCACATGAGAGGGGGGACCCCAGGGCTCTCCGGTGGGATCTGCACCAGGGGCCCCTCAGTGCCTTGCCTTTGAGCCCGCCGCCGGGGGGCGCATTGTAGCCCCCCGGGAACCTGTCACGGTGCTCACGGGGACGGGGGTCGCAACCCCGCCGCCGTCCTCCTCGGAGTCGCCGCCGTACTCAATGGACGCTCAAGGGGCCCACACCCCGAGCGTCCAGCGACTCCGAAGGAACCCAACCGAACCCAACCGAACCCAACCGAACCCCGAAACCCACCGAAACCCACCGAAACCCACCGAAACTCACCGAAACCCACCGAAACCCACCGAACCCCACCGAACCCCACCGAACCCCACCGAACCCCACCGAACCCCACCGAACCCCACTGAACCCCACCGAAACCCACCGAAACCCACCGAACCCCACCGAAACCCACTCACCCACTCACTCAGTGACGGCGTCACATGAGCGCTTTCATAACCTTAACAAATATACGCCTATCGCCTATCTTTTAACACCTATCACTTAACGCGTTAAGGTGCTTCATTTAACGTTTGACGCGTTATGTGATAACATTTTTGGAAGTCGCATAAGAAGTTTCACTTCAAAAAAGAACAATCGAATTGAGGACCTCCTCCTTTTTTGAAGTCTGTTAAAAGTGCAAACACTATCTTGTAACTGATCTTTCGTTACAGGACATCCACTGAAAGGAAATCCACACAATAATGTTATAAAATATAACAAGAAGTATATATTTTTTTTAAATATTGTCGTTTTGTATTTATTGTACTAATTTTGACGAGTATTGGGTCGTTCTTTTATAGGTACTCGCAACATAATCACCTAAAACTCGACAACTTAGTAACCGACTCCCTAAAAGTCTCTATGTGGTCTATGTACTGTACAAAAAACCCTTGTAATATTTAAATATTTATATTAATATTTCAAATAAATATATATATTTAAAAAAAACATATTAAATATCCGAACGGCATTAAAAATAATATACAATGTCGATATTTCATGCACTTATTTGAACGTGTCCCAGTTTTCGTCAAAATAATGTTAATTTTGACGAGTACTAGGTCAAGTAGGGATTATTAGGTACCAGTAAATGTCACGTACGAAAAAAAATACTCACTAATAAAAACTATAAAATTTTATAGGTTAGATCATTAGAAAATTAACTTAACTATTTTAACAAATAATCACAATTACCAAAATGTCCGAAGAATCCAGCAAGACATGGATCGTAACGTGGTAAGGTCGACTTCACTTTCAGTAGTTGAACTAACAAAAAAATACAAAATTTGGAAGTGCATACCTTTGATACCTCCGTTCTCCAACGTCATTACAATTTTGACTCTGTGTTACCGTTCTAATTATTAAGTATATTATCGAAAATATTTTGCCATAAATTGATTTCCGTAAGGTATTAGTAAAATTAAATGACCGGCCTTTTTTTACAATCTGACGAGTATTAGGACACTGTCGACATTACCAGCGTTTACCTTACTTAGCAATTCGTAGATCATCATCATCAGCCGAAAAACGTCCACTTAACAAAGGTCTCCCCCTTTGAAGGGAGGTGTTGCCATAATCCCCACGCTTGGCAGGCGTCTTGGAGATCGTAGTATAGATGTTAGGTAATCCAATAGATAGACGCTGCTGCCCGTCTTCTTGTTGTCCCTTAGTCGCCTCTCACGGACACCCAACGGGAGGAGATGGGGGGAGCTATTCTTACCCGGACACCCCACGGGTAAGGTAATTCGTAGGTGGTGCTTAATAACCTGGAACAGTCCTCACACGGTCATCTGATCCCAAACTAGACAGAGTATGTATTATGATAACCAGACAACTGACACAAAAATGTATAAGTACTTATACTTTTTTGTCAATAATATCTAGACGGTGGGAATCACACTTACGACCAATTGGGTAGCGGGCAGGGTGTCTAACCACTGGACCAACAGGCACGTTATCACACGTCACATGATGATGAGGTTATTTCAATGTAGCTTACAATTATGCTTGCCGTATAAACCTGAGGTAGTGCGTTCATATCTTCAGGGAAGTAACAGTAAGATATTTTGCTCTACTTGGGCAAGAGCTTACCATCAGGCGAAGGTCCTTCTTTTCTAGTCCTTAAATTGTAAGTTGACGACTGTATACTAATGACAATAAGAACCTAAGTCGAATGCTAAATAATGTCCTTCAATACATCTCAACAAACATTCCTCGCACAACAGAACCAATTCCAATGAAGCGATTTACGATACTCGATTCCGAGATATTAGTTTCTCGACAACAATCGATTTGAATACAATAAACGATTGATGCTTATCGATTTGAATGGCCTATACTGATGTATTAAGTCACGAAACAGTTTATAAAGATATCGAGAACTATTTGTAGAGTGTTTGTCTATCAATAAATCAACGTATCAGGATATTGGTAAAATAAAAACGAAAAATTTCAAATAGGACCGCTGATTTTCAAATAGGACCAGTTAAATGATGTCATTGAAGGCCTCGTCATCATCAACAGCCGAAAGATCCACTGCGGAAGATAGGCATCCCCTTAAAAGGGAGGGAGGGGGTTGCCACAATCCCCACGCTAGAACGTAGTAGGTAATCCAAAATGAAAGACGCTGCTACTCGTTTTCTTGTTTTCCGTCATCCGCCTGTTTTGACACCCAACTGGAGGAGATAGGTGGGTGCTGTTTTCATCCGGACTCCCCACGGGCCAGAAGACCGGGTGAACGGAGAAGACCGGATATCTCCACCGCAATTGGCTGATTTGATCAAGCATTGGCCACTGTAGCCGTAATCGTTATAGTACATTACCAATGTTATAAATTAAAAAATCATACTTAAATAGCCCGACTGCAAACAAACAACATGGACTTAAATTTCATTATACATACATAATATATATATACATATTTCAGCTCGTCTCGCAAAGACCTTTCATTTGATATCCATATTAACGTTTTTGGAAGTAAAAATCAAAACAAAATGGCGGCTGACGCCCGCTATATTAACTTTATCGAAAAAATATATAGCATATGTCACTCGCACAACTAAGACGTATCTAAACACATATTATAAGTCAAAATACATCACCCCGTTTAGGCTGTGGGCCGTGCCAAAGATATAGACGTATTATACATACATACATTCACTCGAAATATATAACCCTCCTTTTGGGGCAGTCGGGAAAAAAGTTGCAAGGCAATTTAAAATACGACGGATCAATTACAGTGTCGGTAATTAGAGCGGCGAAAAGCACTAATAAAGATCGACACTGCAAGGTGGAGTCTTTTTAATTCATTAGCTATTATTATGACGCATATATAGGGCGTGTACGCCATTTACATTTTGAAGGTAAGTGTAAACGACGATATGTTATCATGAACAGGAACCGTATGCTAATTTTATCCGTAGTTTAGACTAATATTTCTAAGACTAAAAAGTATAAAATAAATAAATAGTTTAAAAAACTAAAAACACACGCTTTTATAAGGTTTTTTTTTATTGGCCTGAAAGTATGTCCCACTGCTGGGCAAAGGCCTCTCCCTCACTCTTCCACAGATCCCGATCTAGATAGAGATCTACCCCGTGTTTGTAATTTAGGGCAATGTCCAAACGTAGTGCCCATAGTATACATAACGTTTTAGTGGTTTGAAATCCTACATATCCCGGTCACCACCCTTACGGAGACTGGGTTTTTGGAGGTCAGTCACTTTGGCCATAGATGGCCATTACATCTTCTCCGAGCGCTTAAAGCGCTCCAGCCAGAAAGGCAGGGGAGCGACGAGCTCAAGGGCACCTCAGGGAGGCACGGCCTCGGCTTGGGCTGTCGCTTAGAGAGGGCTGATTCTACCACCACTGAGAAGAGCCGGCAAGAAACTCAGTAGGGTGATGCTCGTCGCCGAGGTCGTATACGTACGAACCTTCGGCCTCACCGGCAAAACCGGCGTCTGTTTGATAGTGTAGCACAGTAGTTGTCGGGGAGGGGCAGACTCAATGTCATGGTCTAATAATCTAACAATAATGCCGAGGACGGCGGCGCGGGTCTGAAGGACTAAATGAGAAAAAATAGGCTACAGTTGCTTATTTACACACCATTTCTTTTGTTAATATAATATTGCCTAGATAAATGAAACTTAAGATCTCTGATCTCTTTTTAATCTTATTCTAATAGAAACATAAATTGGAACCCTTTCAACCGGGGACAAAAAACATTTTCTTCAAGCGAACCTCTTTATACCCATAAAATATGCTTACTAGAATATTCCATTGATGTAATAAAGCTTGTAGAATCTTAATAAAAATACTTTCAGATACACATTATTTTTCATAAAATCTTTTTCATGTAACGGACTCCCGTACCGTAATAATTTGGGTGCTTACCGGCATAAAAGTTTATTATCATGTGAAACAAAATAGAAAACAATAGCATTAGTATGCTATAATGCCATTTAACGAGAAACTTGCTATACGTATCACGGTTTTCTTTACAAGATCAAAATTTTAACAATACATGTACGAAAGCAGGTGTCATGGCTGAATGGCCTGGTCAACCAGATCGAATACGACCTCTGTCTGCAATAGTGTCACCGTGTCCGAAATACCGCAGTGCCTAAAGACGAAGGATTTTAACCAGTGCGTGTTGCCAATGATGACATATGGTACCTACTGAGAAGTGGTCCTTGACTTCTAGCCTTTTAGAGAAGCTAGCCCTGTGCTTCTGAGCTATGCTCGGAGTTTCTATGCGCGATTAAATCCGGAATGAGGAGATTCGCCGAAGAACTAAAGTCAGCGACATAGCTCACAGAATCTGCAAGTTGAAGTGGTAATGGGCGGGCCACATCGCTCCAAGAACCGATAGCTGATGGGGAAGAAAGTTTCTTGAGTAGCGACTACAAACCGGAATACTCGTACGCAGCGTAGGCAGGCCTTCCACTAGGTGGACAGACGACATTGTGCGTGTCGCAGGTAACCGGTGGATGCAAATAGCCAATTGTCGTTAATGGCGTTCCAAACGGTAGGCCTATGTTCAGCAGAGGTCGTTTCTCGCCTGATTATGGTGAGGATGGTATTCTCTGATATCCCCGCGAGAAGAAAAAGAAGGCACGTATCCACCAAGCATGCACCCGTCGACCGATTATATCAAAGATGGGGAATCAAGTCATGTAATTTCCCGCAATACTACGCAAACTCTCCAAAATGTATCCTGTAGAAAACGCAAATTGTACACGCAAATTGAATTGCCTGTCCTCACTTAACCTGACTTACAAAAGGCACAAGAATTCCCTTTCCTGTCATTTTGTATTCAAATACTGGCTTCTACATTATGTACCGTATAAGGAAAGGTCGCGAACTCTAAGCTTCAAATTTAGTCTCGCACCATTAGGTATATCAATAGTATCATTTACTTTGTCCCGTTATATTTAGAGTTCAGGAAAAAAAAACAGAATAAGTGAAATTATGTTAATAGTATTTACAGTTTTTTTTTGACAATCAACTGGCGTTGCTTGGCACTTTCCAAACTAGCCAGAGCGTGTACTGTAACTAATGCTCATCATCTTCTACTTGCGGTGCCTCTTCACTACTGAAGGTTGGCCGTCAGCTCATCAAACCTAGATCGGTCCCTTGCCAAGCGAAATAGATGTTCCACGCTGGCAATGGTCCACTGTCTGATATTTCTAAGCCACGATAGCTTGCGTCTTTCGACTCGTCTTTCCCCTTGAATTTTACCCATCATTATTACCTGAAGAAGATGGTATCGGTCATGTCTAAAAATATGTCCAAGGTAATTGACTTTTCTTTTCTTGAGTAGCTTCATGAGTTCTCGGGATTTTTTAACTCGTCTTAGAACTTCGTGGTTCGTTACTTTTTGTGTCCAGCTTATTCGTAACATACGACGGTAGCACCACATTTCAAAGGCCAAATTTTTAAAGCCCATATTTTTACATTTTTTAAATATAATTAGTAATTAATAATATAATGTCCTCCTGGCCGATACGACCACAGAGGATACCTTTACAAGATCAGCCATCTACGCGGGAGATATTATAGTGCACAAGTGCTTGCGTAGACACAAGTGCACTCTCTCTTCCTTTGACAATCCGATGGGACGGAAGACTGACACGACCGGGGAGAGGTCAGACGTAGAACCGAATTTTTACATGCCCATCCGACGCATGGATCAAACTTTACAGACAATCAAATGATCGGCCTGCATTGTCCTACTCAGAAAGGAACAACTACACAAACTAGTTGCTTCGCGCGGGATTCGAGCCCGCGTCCTCCGGTTTACAAAGCAAGCGGTTCCCACTCCGCCACGGAGGCTAACGTGTTAATATGTAAAAATATCTGTGTTCGTTTTTGTCGAAAAAAAATTAAGAAAGTTACGCAGAAAATTAGTCAACAACGCAGGCGGAGCTGTGTGCAACAGCTCGTATTATGTAAAAATAAGTTATTACCTAAATAATTAACACAAAACATGGATATCGAACCCGCGATATATTATACAGAGCTATAATAGGCATGATGACTGTACCTAACTCAGTACCAATTAATCTGTGGTTTTAAGTACTAGAACAGATTGCATTGATTCCAAAAATGAATCTCATTTGCATAATAATAGAGAGATTTTCGTGATTTTTATATAAATAAATTAGTAAAATTCAGCTAATCGCCATTTTTTATTAAATACCAATCAGAGTGAATGACGTCATACCGGTGGTGTATAACAAACAACTGTCAAACTGTAACAAACTGTAATGTCTGTTACCTCGTATACGATAAAAAATCTAACCCTAACAATTATAGTTTCTTACGCCCAATATTATTTAGTAGGTTTACATCTTACTAATAATAGTATATTAGTAACTAAATAACTTACAGAAATAAATCAGAATGATCTTCACAGAAATAAATCGACGAATTTAGACTTATGGCAGATGGGTCCCGTCGTGCAAGAGTTAGCCACTAACTCGTATTGTTTTCGTGTTTGAAACATAAACATGTAACTTATAAGGGGTTTTTATTGACGTGCTTTTACACAGAGGCACACCACAAAACTTGTATTTAGAATTCATTTTCAGGTTCTCGTAAAAATTGAATAAAACAATTCTATTTCTCTAATAAAGCCCACAGATGGACAGATGTTTACACCGGACTGACGTCACAAAATGGCGACATGCACCAGCCTTCGTTTTGGAACTAAATTCAAACTGTAATTTTATAATTGAAAATAATGCTATTAATTGTAAGTTTAATACAAAAATATGATTATTTTCGGCAATAGTATACCGGTAAGTACATAATAGAATATTTTTCAAAATTAGTCATCATGCCTATTAGGCTCCGGATGCTGTACAGGTTATAATAAACACTGTATTTCACATTACCCGGCTTATCTGCTGAAAATTGAGTTTTAAGCAGAGATTTTACATAATGCAACTTTATCCCGCCACGTTATTATTATGTTAACAAGATAAGAGTATATTTTGGCATGCAATGGATTCAGAGGATAAAAGTATTTTTTTTGTCTTTTATATCTAACCGCTCAACGACGGATGAGTCCGATTAAAACACGCGAAGCGCGCACCGCGATCACGCATCGACCGCCGACAGCTTATTGATTGCAATCCGTTTTTTTTTTCGTTTCGCGGGGGAAATCGTCATAAGGTCCCTAACGTTTCCACCATACATAAATGCATCCTTTTCTTGTGCGAATGAGAAACAAAGTGTCCATCACTTCAGAGATCCTTCACCTATGGGTGACTATCTGAAAAATATAGAGCGAGGCCACGAAGACTTGTCGTCATTGTGGCGGTGACCGGGATTCCGCTTAGCTCCACGAGTGCTTGGGCCTCGGTGTTACCTCCGGCTTGGGATCTTGTGATAAATATATAATTAAATCAAAAACCAAACAAAACACTGCACCGCCTCAAGATACTGTAAGCTCTTACTGCGTAGATTGGACCAACAATAATAACTAAGGAGACCTGAAGGTACACCGGCATAATTGTGACATAAGGACGTTCAACATCTCAGTCCTCCCGTGACCATGGGTGCTGCAAAGCATTCGAAACGTCGGGATAGTAAAATCTAGAATAAGCCTCGATAAAATCCGTAAAAGTTTGATTTCAATTTTATGTTGTTGTTGTTTTTGTTGCTGCATCTTAATTAACGTACCGCTGTGGAAAATACATATTTTACGCGTTTAATTGCAGAGAATAGCTGAAATTCATAGCGCAGCGCTTTGTAGATGTGTTCAGGAGAGCTATGGACTCTGCGGTGAGAGACCGCAAGCTGAAACTATTCCAAACGTCGGCACACACGGTTTTGGGCAGTTCGTATATATTATGTAGCCTTCGTGGCGCAGTGAGAAGCCGTTTACTTTTCAATCCGTGGGTCGAGGGTTCGAATCCTGCGCAACAACAACAACAACTCAATCAACAACTTCAACAACAATCTTGAGCAACAACTTTGTCTTATTGCTCCTTATTGGATTGGAATACAGGCCGAACACCTGATTTTCTGGAAAGTAAGATGTGGTGGGCATGTAAAATGTCAGTCCTACGCCTGACCTCTCCCAGGTCGTGTCAGAATTGGTTTGACATCTACAGTATTTATAGAATTGAAATACCGTTACTTTGTCACAAAGAATTATAGACAATGTTCCAGAGGTTCGCATTACACTAATTGGCAATCACTGATTCACTGGTCGAAATCAGTGGTTTAGTTGACTAATTATCATCATCAGCCGAAGGACGTCTGCTGCTGAAAAAAGACCTCCCCTTTAGAAGTAAAGCGTTGCCGTAATCCCTACGCGTGGCAGGCGGCTTGAGGATCGCAGTATAGGTGGTAGGTAATCGAATAGAAAAACGCTGCTGCCCGTCTTCTTGTTTCCTAAGTCGTCTCTAACGACAACCAAAGGGAGGAGATGGGAAAGTGCTATTCTTACCCGGACACCCCACGGGCAGTGACCCTGATAGGGGATCCTTGTTGTTGTTAATATACTAGTAAGTACTGAAATTGCTTACTCTAAGGGGTTATTTTTAAGGGGGAAAAGTGGAATAAGCCAAACCGCCCGAATTGACTGTGCACCTCGCTGGAATGCGATGTCACAGCGCCAGGTGTACAGTTAACTCGGGCGGGTTGTATAATATTGACAATATTATTGAAGGTGTGCGGCTAGCCTATGGTTCCGCCCTTGGGTTCCGCCAAACGTTCACACATACATCATTGTTGATTTGGTTTGGCCGCCTACTTGGTGATACCGACCGCGAACTAAACTTTTTCAATCTTTGTTTTCTCATTATATACCTTGATAATATTATAATTTATTTTTCAATTGTTATTTAACTATTTGACACTAGCGAAATCATTAATAATTGTAATTCATGAATGCCTTAATTTAACATCGTTGTTGTGAGAAAAAAAAGTTGCAACTACAATTGTTTTAGTCTGCTTTCACTAGATGTCGCTACCATAGTTTTACATTGCGGTTTAGTTTGGTTACGTGAATTATAATAACTTATTAAGCAAAGAATGCATAATCACAATATTGATTATTACTTTCTTATGATGTAATATATTTTTGAAAGACGATGCTTTTAAAGTTTTAACAGCATTGTTATTAGACATGGGTCGAAAACTAAAGGAATTATTGTATAAATAATTTTTTTTTTGAAAATCAACTCTTTAAGGGGTCCAAAATGTTTTTCGACCAACAGTCATAAGACTTAATTTATGTATTCTTCACAAAAGCCTAAGAAAGCCTTTTCCGGCATTTTGCAAAAAACAACCCCTATGGTCATTTAATGGGGTTGGAAAGGTTACACATAGAACGATTTCCATTTAATGCTACAGCTAGAGCAACAAAACTCGGTACATAAACTCAATACAAAAATTGAATAAACAAATTTTCAGCATTTTTCAATAGTCAATTTGTATGGAAAACGTTTTGTTTTCACCACACTAACACAACATTCTGTCAACGTACTAAACAAAAGAAATGAAGAAACACCTGTATCACAACTTTTTGAAAATCGTCCCTTATAGGGGTTTCAGAGTAAACTACTGTAATGTATGTGTAGCAGGTTATGGGCTTAGCTAGCAGTGGAAGTTTGGGTATAAGAAATAAAATAATATAATAGAAATAAAAGTAAATGGTATATTGTAAAAAGCAAGGGCAGACAAGACACGATGATAATTTTTGTATCAACAGACTAATCGTCACTAGGGTAACGTACCTATTACAAATTGGTTCTCTATATGCCAGGTACATATTTAATACAACGAGTATCTATTATACTCAACACGCTCCCTTAAATTGTACCTTGCATAACACAATTTACACAACAAAACACTAAACTAACAAGGTATAAAATAAACAGCACATTTTAAAAAACACTAAACTAAGTAACGCCTAAACCTTCCATACAAAAATAATGTTTCTGCTTAGGCAACGGTTTTGTTAATATATCGCCAAGCATTAATTCAGTTGGGATATATCGTATCACAATATCTTTATTAGTACGGACAGTTTCCCTTAAAAAGTGATACTTAATATCAATGTGCTTACTGCGGGAATGCAAGACTGGGTCTTTTGATAATGCGATCGCTCCCTGATTGTCCGCATGTAACACTACCTTGTTAAAGTGCGCTAACCCGATTTCAGTTAGCAGACTATTCAAGTATATAGCCTCCTTCATACTCAAAGCTAGACTAACGTATTCAGCCTCGCAGGTTGAAGTCGCAACACATTTTTGTTTCTGTGATTTCCACGAGATTGCTGCCCCAGCTAAAATAAACGCATAGCCTGAGTAGCTTCGCCTATCGATTGTACAATTTCCCCAATCACTATCGCTATACCCAATGACACTATTACCGGATTTCCTGTAGACGAGGCCACGTTCACGGGTCCTCTTGAGGTAACGAAGGATTCTCAATGCTGCTTTCCAGCACCTCTGATCGGATTTATCCACATACTGTCCCAATTTCGCCACGGCATTTGAGATGTCTGGCCTGGTTCCTACGGACAGGTAAATTAAACATCCTATTAATTCCCTGTACGGTATGTTACGATCATTGTCCTTCTCGGTATTCGGTAATTTAAAATTTACCTCCATTGGCGTACAACAAGTTTCTTTACAATTTTCTAGGCAAAATTTTCGTAAAATCTTGTCAACATATTGTGTTTGTGACAACTTAATTGCATTGTCACTTCTGACAATATCTATGCCCAAAATAAATTTAGCAACTCCGTAGTCCTTCATTTCGAACTCTTTTGCTAATTCTGTTTTAAAATTTACTATACAATCTCTTTTCTGACTCGCAATCATAATATCGTCCGTGTAGACACAAACAATAAACATTGCTCCGCGGTCATCCAGTTCTTTATAATACAAACATGGTTCATTCAAAGACTGCTTTAAATGCATCTTTTTCAGCTTCTCGTCCAGCCTGATATTCCATTGGCGTCCAGCTTGTTTCAAACCATAAAGAGATTTATGTAAACTGCAAACATTACCACCAGCTCTTATATCGTTTAACATTTGTTGCGCTTGGTCTTTGACTAAGTCATCCTCTTCTATGCGCAACAGTTTTATTAAACTTTCTTCTAAGAGTTCAGGTATTTTCATGTATACTTCCTCCTCAAGATATCCATTCAAATAAGCAGTATTTATATCTACTTGATGAATCTCCATATCCAATTCAACTGCCAATGCGGACAATAATCTAACTGTATCAAGCCTCATGACTGGAGCGAAGGTATCGCGATAGTCAATACCATAACGCTGACTATAGCCCTTTGCAACCAATCTTGCTTTCTTCTTTTCAGTTTTGTCCACATTCAGCTTCGTAGTGAGGACATAGCGACATCCTACTACTTCACGATTCGGAGGTTTCTTCACTATTTTCCACGTTTGGTTTTTAACGAGGCTTCTTATCTCTGACATAATGGCAGCTTCCCATAGCTTTCGCTCATTACAAGATAACGCCTCTTTCAATGACACTTCTGTTGCGGCAGCTACGAAGTCTTCACAGTCAGCAAATTCATCTGATGTAACAGCTGGCTCAACATCAGTCTCATTTCCATCTCTGTCATTTCTCTCCTCCTCCTGATCCTGTTCTCGCTCCCTCCTTGGTACGCTGACCATTCTGTACATTTTCTTCGGTCTTCCTACGTGACCTCTTTGGATCCTAGGTCTACCTGGAGCTCTTCTTAATTCTTCATCTTCCGATGGCATCTCAATGTGAGGATCATCACTGCTTGAAGCCAGTGGCTGAGCTGATCCATGTGGGATTGGAATTCGCTCTATAGGAGGTGAAAAAACTGGTGGATTGATTTCCAACTCCACATACCTTTTTCGCTCCGGCTCTTGTGACTTCTCTGTCACAATCATCTGAAAAGGGTCTATAGTATTCTTGTCTTGGGGTTTCTCTACGTTCAAAAACCTTACATCTCTCGCGACAATCAGTTTTCGATCATCTGGCAACCATACTCTGTATCCTTTTTGATCACGTGGGTAACCTACAAATATTCCCCTCTTGCTTCTGGGTGTGAATTTATCCTTATTTGTGTCCTTGTCAAGAACGTACACTTTTGTACCAAAAGGTCGCAAATAATCCAACTTCACAGGTCGATCAAAAAACTTTTCATATGGTATTTCACCACCAACCGCACTACATGAGCATCTGTTTCTAATATGGCATGCGGTTACCACCGCATCTGCCCAAAAGCCTTCTGATAGTCCTGAGGATAATAATATGCACCTTGCCATTTCAACGAGTGTCCTATTCATCCTTTCAGCAACACCGTTTTGCTGAGGAGTGTGGGGAATAGTCAATCTTCTACTGATTCCTTCCTTTGACAAGAAATCATCAAACTCCCTATTACAATATTCGCCACCATTATCAGTTTGCAAATATTTGATTCTTTTCCCAGTTAAGTTCTCGACAAACTGCTTGTATATTTTAAAAACAGTAAAAACCGAACTCTTTTTACTTAATAAATATACCTCGCACCACCTTGTACAATCATCTATAAAGGTTACAAAGTATCTTGCGCCTCCTAGGGCTGTATTTTTCATCGGCCCTACAACATCGGAATAAATAATTTTAAGCTTCTCGTTACACGGTCCACCCGAACTGGAGAAAGGAACGGAACTCATTTTACCGCGAATGCAGGTTTCAAAATTACGTAACCTATCGACATTTGTCAAATTGACTTTCATGCCCAAATCGCAATGATTTATGAGTTTAACTAAGTCTCTTACATTTAAATGACCTAAACGCTCGTGCCACGCTTGTATATCAACCTCCTTATTCGATATAGCAGCAGCTTCAGCACGCTGTTCCTGAACGTAATATAAATTACCCTTACGATTCGCAACTAACCTAATATTACCCTGAGAATCCGTCACTAGAGCTCTATCGCTCCCAAACGTGACTTCAAAACCCTTATCGGTAATCTTTGCAACTGAAATCAAGTTAGCTCTCAAATCTGGAACGTACAACGTGTCTGGTAGTTTTACTACACACTTAGAGTCATCATTACATGCGAACAACCTTACCGTACCTTTACCTTGTACAAGAGCGCTTTCATTATTTGCTAAATTCAATTTTCCATAAGATGGTTGTAAGGTATCTCCAAAATATGCTTTATTATTGCACAAGTGACTTGTACAACCACTATCAATGATCCAGTTTCCATTCTCGCAGGCTGCAGCATGACAATCATTTCACCGACTCTTGTTTATTGAATTGTTTACATTCCGAAGCTTTGTGACCCTTTCTATGGCACTTAAAACATCTATAGTTGAATTTTGGACTCGCTTCGCAACCCTTATTATCGTCCAACTGTACCGGTTTTTGTCTGGGAGTTTTCTTGTTTAGCCTCTTGCCCTTGACTAACATTATATTCTCCGTGCAAGATCTCCTTGAGCTACTTTCTTCTAGAATTTTAATCTTTAGCACTTCAGGCTCAGGAAACTCATCTCTGGATTCTATTGCACATCTAAAATTCTCATAGCTTGAAGGCAAACTATACAATAGCATTATTGATGCTAAATCATCTTGTATTTCAACGCCCATATCGTGCAATCTATCTCTGGCATCAAAGAACCTGCTCAAATGTTCGTGAACATCGTCACCTTCGCTCATCTTACTTAATGTGAGCTGCTTCAGCAAGGTGGCCTTTCTGGCGGGTCCCTTAGAAGCATAAACTGATTCTAATTTCGTCCAGAGCTCTTTAGACGTTTTGCACCCTTTTGCATGTTGCAATTCACTCGGGCTCATCGCTAGTATGATTTCCGCCCTTGCTTTCGAATCATTTGATTCCCATACAGCCGCCTCTACTATTTCAGCAGGCTTCGGTTTAGTACCATCTACGTATTCCCAAAGATCGTTTTTGATTAAGATCGCTTGTGCTTGGATCTTCCAGGAATGAAAATTATCCCGATCAAGATTTTCAATTCTTACCGTATTCATGGTTGCCTCCTCACGGCTCCACCCACAGCAGAATTCCAACACTTTTTGAATTGCGATCACACGATCTCCTCTAATAACTTCGTACTCTTTTCGTACCCGTTATTATAACTATTTTATTTCTTACGCATAAGCTGGGCCCATAACCATTGTAGCAGGTTATGGGCTTAGCTAGCAGTGGAAGTTTGGGTATAAGAAATAAAATAATATAATAGAAATAAAAGTAAATGGTATATTGTAAAAAGCAAGGGCAGACAAGACACGATGATAATTTTTGTATCAACAGACTAATCGTCACTAGGGTAACGTACCTATTACAAATTGGTTCTCTATATGCCAGGTACATATTTAATACAACGAGTATCTATTATACTCAACAGTATGTATGTAAAAACATATTTTTTCAAAGACACGAAACTTTGTCAGAGTACTTACTCATCAAAAAATTGAGAAACACGTCTAACACATTTATTTTTAAAATCAATCGTTAAACGGGTTTTAGCTCGGTAACAGGTTTTGAGTATCATACGTGAAAAAAAATTCATGCTGCACTAATGACACTTTGTGGATAAATTCGTCCGTCATAATGAAGTAATCCATGTAATTTTTTTAAATTAACCCCTAAAAACTTTCAATTGATTTTCAAAAAATATTTCATTCCTACAGCCACACGACATAAATTATGCATTCTTCGAAAGTCCCTTAATTAAGTTTGCGTGAAGAAAGATCTCCATTTACCTAATGCTATAATGCAACTATGGTAACGAAACTCAGTGAATGAACTAAACTAAACTATTGAATAAACTAATTTTCAGCATTTTTCGACAATCAACCGCTAAGGGCGTCTACCAATGGGGTTACCAAATGGTTTCCATATAACAACCTCATAAGTTTTTAATGGAATTGCAAAATAAGTACAGTATATTTTTAAATAAAGAAGTAAATATTTAAGAATCTCATTTCTTTCTTACACCTAAAATAGCTTACATAAAAATACAGGCTACATACTTGATACCTATTAGATCAGGGTTAACAAAAGTGTGAAGAATATTGTTGGTCGGGCAGTGTGATAACTGATAGCGAGCACAGTTAAGCAATAATGTGTCAACCCTAAAAATCCTAATTCCGAGAAAATTTAAGCCTCAAGCAGATTACAGCTAAACACTCGTTAAATATTCTGATTGAAAACACTAGGTATTTAATATGGCAGCATAATAAAATAGTGATTCAGACAAAATGTGTCAAGATATAGATCCGCAACACAGGAGGCCTAGGCACCAGCCTGGGCACAGACGGCGGGACAACGCCAATGCGTTTTGACAGATTCCGGGACTAACGTCTTATGTGCTGCCACCTGGTGCACGTCATTTTTGACCACCATCATTGTGTAATTTATTCGTGGCTTCGTTTGACCACCAACCGGAAGACGCAGTGTAGGCAGGCCTGCCACTAGGTGAACAGACGACATTGTGCGCGTCGCAGGTAACCGGTGGATGGAAATAGCCAATTGTCGTTCATTGTGGCTTTCGAAGGGGGAGACCTATGTTTAGCAGTGGACATCTTCCGGCTGGTGATGATGATGATGATGATGAGAATTTCTCAACTTAGGGAAGAGTGCAAGTTTCATAAAAATCGGTTTAAAATATATAAACTTTTATATTTTTAGTAAATTACTCTATCGTAGACGTTCGAGTTCCGTGATAGATCTGGGTAATATAAAAGTAACTAAAAAGTGTGGAAACAAAATATTTTTAGATAAAATAAAAAATAAGTTTTAAAAACTAAAACCCGACTACGGATAAAATCGCAGTCTAAAAAGTAGAAAACAAGAAAATATTTCTTGTCAGATATACTTATCTACCAACGCCTGAAGCAATTAATTATCGTCTAGTAAGTAGATAATTTATATATTTCAATTTAACGTATTATAAGTATAATTACTATAGATTGTAGCCGTAGTCGCATGCCACTGATGCCTGATGATCCGTCGTGGCGTTGTCGTTTATACATAAGTCGGCGATCTGTCCCCCTAGACAATGTAACATTCTACAAGCGCTATCGCTAATAGAAAGTTTAAAAATGTATGAGAATGACATAAGTCATCGAAAAATGACGTGACAAATTGTAGGGAATTGACACCTTTAGCGAATGAAGAAATAGATTCGCTATGAAGCGATTGCATCTTGTCTAGGCCCTCTGGTCAGCTGCTAGTCGTCGAAGTGCATCCTGAATTTTGTGTTCCCAACGCGACAATATAACATTGGCCATATTCGACATTAGCAAGGTGGCATGCGACTACGGCTACAATCTATAGTAATTATACTTATAATACGTTAAATTGAAATATATAAATTATCTACTTACTAGACGATAGTTAATTGCTTCAGGCGTTGGTAGATAAGTATATCTGACAAGAAATATTTTCTTGTTTTCTACTTTTTAGACTGCGATTTTATCCGTAGTCGGGTTTTAGTTTTTAAAACTTATTTTTTATTTTATTTATTTTGGGGCTTTATAATTCGTTACAAATCACGTAGAATTATTAGAATTAAGTTAGTATCGCTATAATAATTACTTAGGTTTACTAAATATATTTCGTAAACACGTAATTGTTTATTTTTTTTTTAGGCATCTGCGTGTGAAAATTCAAGGCTCTATCTAGTACCAATCGTTCATGAATTATAACGCTTTTTTTATAAAACATGAAACCCCCTGTTTGGACCCCTTAGGATGCGAATTTTGAAAATTCCGGTCTTAGTGTGCGTTTACGTATTGTGAAGAATACACCTCCCTAATTTCAAGTCTCTAGAGCCAGCGGTTTAGGCTGTGCATTGTCTGTCAGTCAGTCAATCAGTGAGAACATCTCCTTTTATATATATTGATGATGATGATTAAAATAACTTTAATACGTGCAAAGAAGGTATGGAACCCTCGATGCGCGAGTCAGACTCGCACAAGAGGGGTTTTTTTTTTTTTTTTTTGATTCGGTTCCTAGCTCCGAACCGGAGTATCTTACCTACTAAAACGCCCCATACTCAATGGACATAGGACTAGGGCCCACAATCCAAACGTCCAACCGACAACTCCGAAGGTTGCCCGTTATTTGTCCGGGCTTATGGCTGAGGAGCGAGGCGGCAGCTTTTTTTTTTTTTAGGTGGCAGATTGACGCGGGTGCGCGCGTTTGCGAACACTCTCGGCAGCCTCTTATTGAATTGAAATCAATAACATTAATACGCGCAAAGAAGGTATGGAACCCTCGATTCGCGAGTCAGACTCGCACTTGACCGGTTTTTTTTTTGGTTTGATTCGGTACCTAGCTCCGAACCGGAGTATCTTACCTACTAAAACGTCCCGTACTCAATGGACATCTAGGGCCCACAATCCAAACGTCCAACCGACAACTTCGAAGGTTGTCCGTTATTTGTCCGGGCTTATGGCTGAGGAGCGAGGCGGCAGATTTTTTTTTAGGTGGCAGATTGACGCGGGTGCGCGCGTTTGCGAACACTCTCGGCAGCCTCTTATTGAATTGTAACCTTGCGTGTACTTAGAAGCCACACTTGAGTTAACGCAGCAGTTAGCAAAATAGTTTAACTAAACAATATGATTTTTCCCATCACTTTTGAAATCATATCAGATTCAAATTTTAAACATCGATGTCGTATTTTAGTTTTAAAACCCATGATATAACTCATGCCTACTGCTTATATCATAAAAAAAACGGTTTCCAATTTCCTTTTAAAAGACACCACACGCGAGATTTTTAACTTAGGGGTCCTATTTTGACCTTAAAACCCTCATAATTTCTTAAACCTGACTTCGTCCTAATCCTATCTATCATATTGTATCGGAAAACAGTGAAATGTGTTATGAAATTGTAATATATTTATTTTACATAAAAATTGAGGTCCTGTGACTTCTACTTAGAAAATTTCGAGAAATGAAAAAACACGTCATTGTTTATTTTCTTTGAGGCATCTGTGTGTGAAAATTCAAGGCTCTAGTACCAACCGTTCATGAATTATAACGCTTTTTTATAAAACTTAAAACCCCCTATTTGGACCCCTTAGGATGCGAATTTTGAAAATTCCGTTCTTAGTTTGCGTTTACGTATTGTGAAGAATACACCTCCCTAATTTCAAGTCTCTAGAGCCAGCGGTTTAGGCTGTGCGTTGTCTGTCAGTCAGTCAATAAGTCAATCAATCAGGACATCTCCTTTTATATATATTGATGATGATGATTATTTACTTTACACGATCATGCTTGGGCAACAGAAATACACATGTGTACCTAATATCAACTTAATCAAAAAATATTTTTGTTATACTTCAGAAGTTTTTGTCCTGTAGATGGCGCCACGTTGAATTTAATGTAATATTATATAGCCTATAACCAGCGGACAATCAAGACGCTTCTAACGACACCCTTCTTGTCCATTTGTGTTAAGATTTAGATTAGATTAGATTAGATTTAGATTTAGAAGATTAGAAGATATTCGGGAACAGATGAACATACATACATACATACATACATACATACATACATTCTTGTTAAAATCATAACCCTCCCTCCGTTCCGTAGTCGGGTAATAAAATTACATTTGAAAGAAAATGATCTAAAAACATTAAATAACGAAAATATATTGAATTCTGTGTCTGTAACTAACTGGTAGTTAATATGATAGTATAGTAGTACCGACTTTAATATATTTTCGTTGTTTAATGGTTTTTAGATAATTTTCCTTAAACTATGTATTGATTTTTTTTTTAATAGTTGATGTAGTCAGATTCACTCATTAATGAGGCGTCACCTCCCTAATATTGTCGATGGTCGCAATACCACCATATTTGTTGATTCTTTATGACATAATATATCTGGTTTTGGGTTTACGTCTTTCTTCGTCTTTCTTTTGACGAACTCGAAAGATGAAAAGTAAACATACACATCTAGCCATGCATGGGTCATACTTGCTAAATGCAAAACCAGGGCTTTCAAGTACGAGTCGCCTAAAACCTAAAAGATGGTGGTATCCCTGGCCTCAAATACTTGCAAGTATTTTTCATACGCACGGGCTAACTCCTCCTCGCGTCGATACCTCAATGCTGAGGGTTGTAACCTAATGTTGCGGATGCAGATAATAGTTTTCTACGGACGGCGGTTTTCCATTTAACACGATCCGAGGCATCATGGAACGCTACGTGCAATGGGGTTTCGAGAGTGGAGCGAATCTGGTCTGGACCAACGTGTCGGCGAACGCCCCCGTGGCCTCTTTCCTTCGATCTTACCTGTAACAATTAACTTTTCCAAGCTGTCAGGATTTTTGCAAGCTATGTGACCGAAGTCAAGGGTTCGTCTCAGACAGATGAATGACAGTTTTGCCTCGATCTTAAGTTCTTTAAGAACCGACACGTTGGTCTTTTTACTGTCCAGGGAATCCGGAGCATTTTCCTCCAGCACCACATCTCAAAACCATCAATTCATCTACGGTCAGCCGCTTTGAGTGTCCACGTCTCCGCCCCGTACAGGAAAATGGCACGGGCTAAGTACATATAAGTCAATACGTCCGTCGCAATATATGTATAATGACACTTCGCACTAATGTTGTTGGTGGGGCAGTGTGGCTGATATATTACTGATAGCTAAGAGATTAGTAATATGAAAGGGATTCGTGGATTACTAATCTGGCGAACTATGATATGCTAATATTTTATATTGACCTAATCTCTGTAATGACCATCCAAAATAAATCGTATAATAACATTTGGAATAGTTCGGATTCGTGAAGGGAACATCATTCATACAAATATTTACGTACGAATGAGATGGATAATTTACAGTAATCTGTAGACGAGTGATACTCCTGCCAAGTCTATTTTAATGATATTAGTTAATTAAATTTAACATATTACTAGTACTGACACATAAGTTACAATATTAGAATATTTCCAGGCGAATATAATAGTATTAACTAATCTTAAGAAATATCGGTATCAACCCATCTATATACTTCAGATAAATCATTTGCTATACGCCATAATATTTGAAGAAGTTAATAAAAAGGTCATTTCACACCGCCTCAACATTCCATCCGGATCAAAATAAAAATAAAACAGTAAAGCAATCTACACGGTTATCCGAACCATTCGATTGACCGGGCTCGGACGTAATGAACGAATGGAATGACTTGAAACCGATCATCCGAGCTGTAAATATAGTGATGCTCCTCCGAATGGATTTAAATCCGATACGATATTGCCTAGTCACTATACCTCAAGTTCGTTATCTTCCGAAATGTAAACGTAATGAATCTTTATCTGCTGGCCTTTTAGAGAAGCTCAGAGTCACACAACGAGCTATGGAGAGAGCTATGGTTGGGGTTTCTTTGCGCGATAAAATCAGGAATGAGGAGATTCGCCGAAGAACTGAAGTCACCGACATAGCTCTCAGAATCTGCAAGTTGAAGTGGCAATGGGCAGGTCACATCGTTCGAAGAACCGATAACCATTGCGAAAGAAAGGTTCTCTAGTGGCGACCAGGAACCGGAAGATGCAGTGTAGGCAGGCCTCCCACTTGGTGGACAGACGACATTGTGCGCGTCCCAGGTAACCGGTGGAAGCAAATAGCCAATTGTCGTTCATTGTGGCGTTCGAAGGGGAGGCCTATGTTCAGAAGTGGACGTCTTCCGGCTGGTGATGATGATGATGTGTCTTTCCACAAACCACCTTGTAACAGAAGAGCCTATCGTCATTTTACAGAAACGATATTACACATAGTATCACGCCTTTTTCCCCCAAGGGGTCAGCAGATTTACAATATTACTCACGTTTTGCTAGATGTTAGGCTTATTGTAAAGGGTTAAGCTTGCACAGCTAATATTATTTCTTGGTTGTTGGAGGAAGCGATTTAATCTAATGTTTGTTCGAACTTTATCTGCTTCTTCTTGTTGTTCTTATGAACAGGTGGTCAACTCATTTTCTCTATACAGCAGCCTATGCTGTGACCGTGCCTCTATGAGTTGCCCTTGAGTTAGTCGCTAGCCCTATCCTTCTGGCTGGAGTGCTTTAAGCGCGCGCCCTATTACCCGGTGAAACTATTATGGCAATCTGCGGCCACAAATTCCCTTCATACAAAAAAAGCACATAACCTGGCGTCCGCCCATACGTAGACCTATAGGAAGGAATAATACCCATTGGAAGGTTTCCTTCCTAACAGCAAATAAAAAAAAACGATTTTTGATCACTAAACCTCCGAGGCAGTCATTAGACACAATATCTTTCAAATTCTTATTTTATTACACATATATTTAATAATATCTTTTTATCCATCGTTCTTAAATAAGCCGCAAACCCGTTCGCATGAATCCAACAGTCACATTAATCATATTTAGACGCTATTATTTCGCAATGTTACATATGTGTGTTTAGAGATTACGGTTGCCAACAATAAATTGAAAAGTTGACTGATAACTAAGTACTGTTTGATGACGCAATTGTTTTTATTTCCTCGATGTAAAGGAAGTTCCAATTAAAGTTGTTAAAATATAGATAAATTGCCATATTCTGGCAAACTTTGACGTCTACGTCTGTTTCACAGGCAAACAGACAATTGCTGTTTTTTATTAATTTAAAAGCTAGTTTGATCGTGTTTTAGCTACGTTAGATGAAAATCTTCGTTAAGATCAAACGTTCGTCACACTAATTATCATCTACCCATTTTGCATCGGAAGTAAAAATTTAATTACTCTCACCTGCGGGATAGGTGACCTTTTGGTAACATGCACTGCATTTGCTAGTACTGTTTTGTCGTTAGTTTTATTACCAACCTAATGTCAAGAGTCATCCAATATATCCTTAGGCCTCTAACTTGCTTAAACAACCGCTGTCTAAATGACAACAACCGTGACACTCTTGTAGCACGGAGACGCTCAGTTCAAATGCTATTAAACGGTTACCTACCTAAATAGTGACCTTACCTGACGTTGCATAACAAAGTAATCGTTTGCCGAACAACGATTATAGCTGGCTATGTGGAATTGGGCGAGACATATAGTGAGGATCCGCGACAACCGATGGAGTGAGAGTCCTTTATTGAACTCCTACCGAAAAACGCTCTCGGGTACGCCCCATTCGAAAATGGAGGGATGACTCGGGTTGCTCAAAACTGATTAAAATGGAGAGAGATGCCTACGTCCTAAATTGTACGATCCCATAATCGCTACTATATATTTTTGTTATTCTATATTAATTTGTAATTTGAAGGGAATAAAGGCTATTTATTAGGCTAAAGCTACCCATAACTCTAACTTACAAGACAATAATATTCCGATTTGAGAATTCCGGGTAATGTTTAAACTTAAACATCCTTTACAAAATGACATCGCTCTTGAACTGTCTCAGGGATCCACGATGAAGTAAAATATCCACCAAAACCATTCAATGAAAAAAACATTTCGATAATGACTTTCAGATTTCAATCGGATGTAAATCCTTTTACGAGTCCACGGTCCATTGGTCATCACTATTATTAAATTTTTACGACAACCGCTTTCGATGATGGGCCTCACTTTAGCGGCTCTCTGATGTTCAGAATTGAAAAATAATGAGTGGGGAGGGATAAAAAGGCTATAAAAGGGCTCGTCAGTATTTCTTTTGTGTTGTTAAATTATTGATTATCCTTTTTAATACCATGCTAATATTCACACCCACATAATGTTCTCCTGACGACCTCTCCAAATGAATCAACCCACTGCGTACGAGACATAGTGTTGTGACTGCACTGTAGCTGGTGAAATTACCGGACACAAGAGACTTAAGAACGAATGTCTCGGGTGACGAGCGGCAGTACAATGCAGTTGTTTATAGGCCGGCGTGTCGCTTACCATCAGGCGAACGTCTTGCTTCTCCTTTTACTATGTTAAATAATAAACAAATAAACCTAGTATCTAGTTTTAACCTAAGTAAAATAGGTCATCCCAAGTCTAATTCTCGTTAGGCATCTACAAAAACTTTATCGCTGGAACGATCAAAATTCAAAGTCCTATTTCAAGTGTTATTCGAGTCTGGAATAGTGCCAGAATTCTAAGTAAAGGGTTTTAAAGAGACTGCTTTGTTTTTCTAGAGAAGAGATAATATTTTATTAAAAAATAAGTGTGATCTCATTGTCTGTCTGCAAGCTTGACTAGGCAGAGCTAAACTAGGCAGAGCCAGTACAATTTTTTTTTTGACGCGGCGGAAATCTTCCAAAGATCCCCGGGAGCTGTGGGGCTCGACCGGGGTATGTGGGATTCTTACCCACTAAAACCCCCGCGGCTGTCGCATCGGCACATGAGAGGGGGGATCTGCACCAGGGGCCTTGCCTTTGAGCCCGCCTGTCACGGTGCTCACGGGGACGGGGGTCGCAACCCCGCCGCCGTCTTCCTCGGAGTCGCCGCGGTACTCAATGGACGTTCAAAGGGCCCACACCCCGAACGTCCAGCGACTCCGAAGGAGGCAGAGCCAGTACTATGGTAACCAGATAACTGATGTAAATACTTATATACTTACTTTTTGTTTGTAGATATGTGCTCGGAATCGAACTAACGATTGAAATTAAACTACTTTTAGTGGTTGGCCACAGTGAACGCGCGGTGACTTGAGCCTAGCGCGGGCGCGGCGGCGGGCGCGCCGGGTGGCCACAGTGACGCGCGGGCTGTTGTGGCGATAACACTTATTGCAGGTGTCACAAACCTTTTATGAGGATTCTGTATTTTTTACTGGATAGGCCAATCCTGAGATGGGAGGCGTTGATCATAAGAGATGGTGTGCTGGGTGCGTACGAAATAACTAAAAACAGTTAAATGAATGGAGATTTAAAAAAAAAAATATTAAGAATTGAAATTGTAGTCAAAAAAGTTTATTTTATTTATTAAGGAACATAAATAAACATATTATACACTTACAATTTCAAATGTCCAAAAAAACCTTTTTTATACATGTATTTAAAGTTATTTAATAATAAAAAAATACTTAAAACGAGCGACAAGACCGAAATGGTTTGATACCCCGCCAGCCGCGCGATCGGTCGCTTGTTGACTAGGCCCGCAGTGTGGCCAGAACGAGCGGATAGGAACGTTTGAAAAGTACGCCCGCAAACTCGCGCAGGCCGGTCGCGCTAGGCTCCCGCGCAAGTCACTTCAGTGTGGCCGCAAGCGGCGTTTTCATATGTTTGATATTTCGCGCCCGCCGCCGCCGCCGCGCTAGGCCTGCAGTGTGGCCGACCACTTACGGATTTTATCGCGGTTTATTTATTGATTTTACTATCCCGACGTTTCGAATGCTTTGCAGCACCCATGGTCACGGGAGGACTGAGATGTTGAACGTCCTTATGTCACAATTATGCCGGTGTACCCTCAGGTCTTCTTAGTTATTATTGTTGGTCCGATCTACGCAGTAAGAGCTTACAGTATCTTGAGGCCGTGCAGTGTTTTGATTGATATTGGATTTAATTATATTTATCACAGGATCCCAAGCCGGTGGTAACACCCAACCATCTTCTCTATTGAAATTAGGATGTTTTTTGATTTCAATAGCCTCACGAATCATCCTAGGCAGGAATCGGTGTTCTTTTGCGAGGATTTGTGGTTTATCAAATCTAATATAATGGTGGGTGCGATTCTGAACGTGTTCACATACTGCAGACTTCGTACAGCGTCGGTGTTTCACATCAGCTATGTGTTCTTTAACGCGAGTTTTTATTGCACGCTTTGTTTGCCCAATGTAGGAGAGCCCACAGTCACAATCGAGTTTATAAACTCCTGCATCTTGTAGAGGTATATGACACTTGACAGGTGGTAAAAACTGACTAATCTTCCTTGGTGGCTTAAAATAAGTTTTGATCGAAGCTCGCTTTAAGATGTAGCCAATCTTGTCTGTAACCCCTCTAACATATGGTAGAACAGCAGGCTGACGCTCGACAGTGGCTGGCTTGACACGTTCACTATGATGGCGGCGCGGGACTCGGAGCTTGTTGTCATGCAGTACTTGCTTGACATGTTGCAGCTCAGCGCTCAGATGGTCATCATCACAGATTCCGCGTGCTCTCTGAAACAAAGATTTTCCGACAGTAGCTAACTGTGTTGGGTGATGGTGAGACTCACCATTCAAGTACCTATCTGTATGGGTTGGTTTTCTGTACACAGTATGGCTCAAGGTGTTATCAGGATTACGTATTACTAATACATCTAAGAAAGCTAGTGAGTTATTTGATTCCAACTCCATTGTGAATTGAATTTTTGGATTGATGGAGTTAAGATGATTTAGGAATACAGTTATTTTATCAGATGGTAGTATTGTGAAAGTGTCATCTACATACCGCTTGTAGAATCTCGGAGTAACAGGTGAAGTTCGGAGGGCTGTCTCCTCGAAGTCTTCCATAAAAATGTCAGCAACTACTGGAGATACAGGCGAGCCCATTGCTACTCCATCTACTTGCTTATAGAATTGCTCCTTCCACAATAGATAACCCGATGTAAGGCAAAGTCCTAATAGTTCTGCATACTCCTTTGGCATGTTCTTCTCAGCTAGCCTCTTTTTTACAATTTCAATGCAGTCCACCACAGGTAGGCATGTAAATAGGGACTGGAATCAAAACTGACCATAGTGTCATTGTCAGTAAGACACAAATGTTTAATTTCACTGACAAAATGGTATGAATCCCTGGTGTGTGCTTGTGTGTGCCCTCTTAGTGATGAAAGCACCCCTGCTACGTGCTGAGCCAATCTGTAAGTTGGTGTGTCGATCTGGCTCACAATCGGACGTAGCGGAGCATTGGGTTTATGTACTTTGGGCAACCCATACAACTTTGGCGGTTTTGCACAAGAAGGTATCAGTGATTTGATATCAAGATTCAATCTCTCGGAGTTTTTCTTTACAATTTCACTCGTTGATTTGAGAATATTATTAGTTGGGTCTGTTTTGACCTTTTTGTATGTACTTACATCCGACAAAAGTTGTTGTATTTTGAGATTGTAATCTTCCATGTCTAAGATGACGGTGGCATTGCCTTTGTCTGCGCGTAGTACGGTGATGTCAGTTCTGGCACGTAGGTTTTTTAAAGCCAAATATTGGTTTTTGGGGAGATTCGGTGTGGGCAAAGAACTTCGACGCAACAGGGATGAGATGTCCTGACGTATCGCCTCCGAATCCTCCTTCCTTAAGTTATTTTTAACCAGAACGTCCTCTACACTTGATATTATCACTTCATAAGGTATTCTTCTAGGCGCAATTGAAAAATGCAGGAGATGAAAAGATGCAGGAGTTTATAAACTCGATTGTGACTGTGGGCTCTCCTACATTGGGCAAACAAAGCGTGCAATAAAAACTCGCGTTAAAGAACACATAGCTGATGTGAAACACCGACGCTGTACGAAGTCTGCAGTATGTGAACACGTTCAGGATCGCACCCACCATTATATTAGATTTGATAAACCACAAATCCTCGCAAAAGAACACCGATTCCTGCCTAGGATGATTCGTGAGGCTATTGAAATCAAAAAACATCCTAATTTCAATAGAGAAGATGGTTGGGTGTTACCACCGGCTTGGGATCCTGTGATAAATATAATTAAATCCAATATCAATCAAAACACTGCACGGCCTCAAGATACTGTAAGCTCTTATTGCGTATATCGGACCAACAATAATAACTAAGAAGACCTGAGGGTACACCGGCATAATTGTGACATAAGGACGTTCAACATCTCAGTCCTCCCGTGACCATGGATGCTGCAAAGCATTCGAAACGTCGGGATAGTAAAATCAATAAATAAACCGCGATAAAATCCGTAAAAGTAGTTTAATTTCAATGTGTAATATTCGCGTAAGTAAAAGACAACATTATGTCGAACTAACGACCTATCGGGTAGCAGTCAGGGTGTCTAACCACTAGACCAACAGGCCCGCCAAGGCAATGTACCGGTGGTTGCATGTTCACCGCTGGAAACGATGTAATTTGTATTTTTCAGTGGAATAAAACTTATACAAGGTGGCGCAAAAGTAATCCTCCTATCAGAAAATGCTATAAATTTTGCGACTGGCCCCTAATGTCAGTTCTGTTTTGACATTTGTGTAGTAAACACATGCGAAATACACGTTAATAAACAATGTTACGCTACACTGCTCCAGAACGCGGAATATTCGTGATTGATGCATTTCCCGGGCGCCTAATCTCCCGTTTTGGCGATCTGCACTGGCCAGCAAGATCGCCTGATTTGACTGCTGTAGACTTCTTTTTGTGGGGCTTTTTGAAGTCGCGGGTTTATGTCAACAAGCCTCAGACTCTTGCAGCTCTTAATTAAAGAGATAATATAAATAATAATATAGATAAAGAGACAATAGAGATAATATCCGTCAAGAATGTGAGGACCTATCGCCGGAAGTTTTGGCCAAAGTGATGAAAAGGGCTCAAATGACAATCAACTGTGGCGGCGGCCATATTCATCACATCATATTCTCGACTTGATGTAAAAAAAAAAAGACCAAATAAAAATAATCCACAAGAAGAATCAAAGTTTTTCATTTTTTTTTAAATTACAGCCAAATAACATCGGCAGGTTATTTTTGCGCCAACTTGTATAAGTATTTCGAAGCATTTTGTTTTAATTAATAAGTAGCATCATGTCCTTCAGAAATTAGGTCATAAATTATATATTGTGTAAAATATAGTAAGTAACGGGTGAAATACCCCGTAAATTATTACTAAGTAAGGGGTGTATGAGAATTTAGGCATATGTCGATAATTATATAGCGTCGGTAATGTACAAGAAAAATTTCTAAATATAGGTAAAATTACTTATAATATGTAATAATAATTATAATTAATAATATGGAACTCGACATAATCGGTCAATTATTTCAAGATATATCATTTTTAACCGACTTCAAAAAAGGAGGAGGTTCTCAATTCGTCTGTATATATATATATCAGCAGTCCGTCCTGCCCGTCTTTTTGTTTTCCCTTAGTCGCCTCTTATACGGATACCCAACGGCAGGAGATGGGAGTGTGCTATTCTTACCTGGACACCCCACGGGGGTATATATATATATTAATTAATACTTTTTTCCTTTTAACCCGTCAGCTGCCATTAGGGCCCATTGTCCTTGAAACCGGGTTGTGTCGATAAACGACCCATTAGGGAACGAGAGGGTTTGATAATTAAGTTAAACGATTTGAGTTAAGAGTTACCAACTTCCAACAATCTTTATCATTGTGATCGAATATTTAAAACCAAATCACTTGGAGATTTGAGGATTGAAGATTTGGTTTTAAATATTCAATTATGTTAATCATCATCATCACCAGCCGGAAGACGTCCAATGCTGAACATAGGCCTCCCTCTTCGAACGCCACAATGAACGCATCCACCGGTTACCTGCGATGCGTACAATGTCGTCTGTCCACCTAGTGGGAGGCCTGCCAACGCTGCGTCTTCCGGTTCGTGATCGCCACTCGAGAACCTTTCTTCCCCAACGGTTATCGGTTCTCCGAGCGATGTGGCTTGCCCATTGCCACTTCAACTTACAGATTTTAAGAGCTATGTCGGTGACCTTGGTTCTTCGGCGAATCTCCTCATTGCGGATTCAGTAGCGCAAATAATCATTGCTCCGAGCATAGCTCTATCCATAGCTCGTTTTATTTAATACAACCAAATTGCTATATCAACTGCCAACTAACAATGGCAAATCAAGTTGTTCCAACAACCGGGACCAGTTTTTTACAGTTGTAACAAATTAAAATTGCGCTTTAATTTACGTTAATATTCATTCTCAGAGTAAGGCTGAGGTCCCATTAGTGCGTTGCGTTGCGTCGCGTCGCGATGTTTCATCGGATCGACGAACAAGAGGCGAAGTGGAAGGGAAGGTGATGCGCTGCGCTGTCGGAGCTCCGGTGTGACGACGAACAGTGTTCCACTGCTTGAGGGGTAAACTAAGTATGCGTCGTCCTCTTGCGTTGCGATGTCGTGCGACGACGTACGCAGGTGTGGCATACAATGCGTTGATCCGTTGCGACGACGCGACGCAACGCAACGGGCTAATGGGACCTTAGATTTACCAGACCCTGGGAAGATGAATCTTGAAGGACGGCATCTGATACGGTATATGCTTTTAAAGATACAGACTCCATCATTACGTCTATCTGTACCGCAAACCGCAGCTTTGTACGTCGCGATCAAGTTCTAAAGCATATCCTTCGTACCTTTATGACTGTGCCATCGTCATCAGAGACGTTAGTTATTAGGTCTCTGAAGCCACATTACCACAGTTACAGTGCCTATCACACTGGAAAACAGCAATGTTTATAAATTGCTGCTTATTTTATATATGATATTCTGACGAATATCTGACACTGCGGTGGTTGGTACCTTACTGTACGGTTTCTTGCACGAGGGACCATCTTGAATGCACTCTTTATGTAACTGCTTTCTAGTCTGGCCACCTAAGACATTCTTTTACGGCGCCCTTCACACCAGTACATACCAATGTTTAGTAAATACCACTTCCCAGGTCCTTTGGAGCTGTGGCCTAACCAGTTCAACATTCCAACCCTGCGAATGACGCTCAAATCTGCCTAATGGGTCGCATTGATGTCTCGGTTACCCGAACAATGGGACCTGATGGCATGTGACTTGTTAAAAAATCAAAGTACGGTCAGCAAAGTTAGAATAATATTACAACCAGTACAATAATAGTAGTTACCCGTGGGGTTTCGGATTAAGAATATCACCCTCCCATCACCTCCCATTGTGTGTTCGTAAGAGGCGACTAAGGGAAAGCAGGAAGACGGGCAGCAGCGTCTTTTTATTGGATTACCTACCACCTATACTGCGATCCCCAAGCCGCCAAGCGTGGGGATTATGGCACCCCCCCCCCCTCCGTTCTAAGAGGGAGGCTTTTGTTCAGCAGTGGACGTTTTTTGGCTATTGGTGAATAGTACAACCAATTTCAACGAAGGATTAAGAAATTGAAAACTGTCTGACCTGGGCTGGATACCACATATATTGTCCAGGTAAGTACCACCGCAGTGTCTTCTTCTTCTCACTATTCTACCACCAAGTAACAATGTATGAAGGAAAAATGTAGCGGGTGAAATTACAGAGCTCAAGGGACTTTAACTACTAACTGGGATGACGAGTGGTAGTGCACCGTCAATTACCATTACGCTAATTGTTATTATTATCTTACTCATCAAATCACTAGGTTAATTAATAAAAACTCTGTGTAGGCTTATATTTTTGGCGTGTAGGGGAAAAGTGGGATAGTTGCCCCAGGGGTATAGTTGCCTTGACCCGGACGAGTACCAAGTACGTTCCCGGGGCCCGTCGACACAGCGGGTTGAGGACACCGTGGGGTTTTAGTCGGTAGCTGACACTCTGTCAGTAGTCCGACATAACCCGCACCGCTACCCCCGTGGTGGTGCGGGTATCCGTAATGGATTTCCCCACGTTAAAAAAAAAAAAAAAAAAAGGGGTATAGTTGCCTCGATTGTAATTTCTCTAGTTTGGGGGATGACCACATGTTATTTTATTTACCTTTCGAAATACTCTACAAGTACCACTAAGTTCACAGTAGTGGTGTGTTCCTCACTCATGAGTCGCCTCATTCGAGGTACTCGTGAGGACAAATTGAAAGAGTTCCTCATTTTTCAACGATGAACCACCTCATTTTATCTTTCATTCCTCGTTCACGCTCGCGAGATTGAGGTTTGAGGCCGCACGCGTTTACCTCGCCTCGTCGTGCGAGCGAAAGGCGAGCGAGTGAGGATTACTGAATGAGTGAGCGAACAAATCGACCAAATGAGTGAGGACGATCTGTGTGAGCGTGGTGACTCTGACTGGTGAGGCGTGAGTTACAATTTTGCGAGTTAGGTTTGTATTTAGATAATCGTATCGTACTAATATTATAAATGTAAAAATTTGTGAGGATATATGGATGATTGACGATGACCTCAGTAGTTTAAACTTTATTTAAATCAGGAATTGAAATATCAATATTAATTTCGTGATCTTAATCTCCTAGATTATTATCTATTTATTTAGTGATGATTGAGTGTTTTTTGTTTATTTTGGACTAAAACACTGAGCGAAAGAAAATGATGTGTGTGAGAGAAATAGCAATAGAGAAGCTGCGACGGTCCGGCGTCCTCCTCGCTTCCTCGTTTGTGGCGCGTAACTCGCATGAGTGAGGCCACGAATTGATATCCTCACCTCAAAAGAGGTGTACCTCGCGAGTACCTCACGAACGAAAATGATGTACTCCCTCATCCTCATTTTAAATTTACGAGTTACCCATTACTAGTTCACAGTGTTGCATGTCTCTGTGCGATTGCATGGAAAGGCAAGGTGAAATCAAAGTTTTTGCGGGATATATGGCCTCTTTTTTCAGCAGGGCATCTATTCTAAACGTAATTTACATAGATTAGGCCATTATCCCCTATATGGGATAGATGCCCCAAAATTTAGAGGTCCGCAAAAATCGCCAATACTTTGGAAATATCAAAGATAATTGTTTTTCCTTTCATAAGTTTGAAGATAATAAATCAAAGTATACCCATATTACAAGTAAAGAATTTTGCTTTTATAACTGAGAGATATAAAGTAATTTCAAAAAGTGTGGCAACTATCCCAGTTTTACCCTAGTTACCATTAGGTTAATTGTTATTGACCTGGCGGGTCACCCCTTCCAATATGGAGAAGGGAGTGATGACTGCTGCTCGGGTCAAACTCGTGCGCGGTCCGACTACTTTTCTTTTAACTCTTTTAGTTTACTGTATTTATTTTTTTCGTATTATCTTTCGAACAGCAAAACACACTGTCGTTGATGATATAATTGTAACAAGAAGAAACACACGGTTTAAAAAAAAACAAGAGTAACAAGTAATAAGTTTTAAAAACTAAAACCCGACTACGGATAAAATCACAGTCTAATATCATCATTCTCCTCACCTTATCCCATCAACTGGGGTCGGCGCAATATGTTTTATCCTTCCATTCATCTCTATTTCACTCCAGCCACTTTCATATCATTCGTAATACAATCCATCCATCTCTTCTTCGGCCTTCCGCGCGCTCTATATCCATCCACATTCAAGCTCATCATTTTTCTCGTGACATGCGTCTCCTCTCTCCTCATTACATGCCCAAACCAAGATAGCCTCCGACTCCGAATTTTATCGATGACAGGCGCTACTTTCATACTTCCTCTTACATACACATTCCTCACCTTATCCATTCGCGTCACTCCACACATCCATCTTAACATTCTCATCTCGACAGAATGATAAAAAATCACAGTCTAATAATGTGATAATAAATAGCCTAAGACGCTTCTAACGACACCCTACTTGTCAAATTATGTTAAATACATTAGAAGATATGCGGGAACAGATGAACATACATACATACATTCTTGTTAAAATCATAACCCTCCCTCCGTTCCGTAGTCGGGTAAAAATAGGAGCGCCCTGAGTTTCTTACCAGCGGGTCTAAAAGGCGACTTTCGGTGAATCATAATGTGAGTAATTTACGGTTTGATTTTTATTCGTATGGCAACATTAACACCAAATAATATTTGGTGTTAAGGTTGCCATACTCATGTTATGAGCCTGCTAATTAGTGATAATAAATGAATTGAGTATCATCATCATCATTAGCAAACGAAAGACCAAAGGCCTCCCCCTTAGAAGGGAGGGGTTGCCATAATCCCCACGCTTGGCAGGCGGTTTGGGGATCGCAGTATAGGTGGAAGATAAATCCAAAAGAAAGACGCTGCTGCCCGTCTTCCTGTTCTCGCTTAGTCGCCTCTTACAGCACCCAACGAGAGGAGATGGGGGGATGCAGTTCCAACTCGGCACCCCGCGGGTAAAATTGAGTATGATTGACCTAAAATGTGACGAAAATTACAGGGTTTGCGAAGAATCTGCTGGAAATGCAAAATCCGAATTGCTCTTAGATGAAATGCATAATGTGGCCTTTTCAGGCCCGCAGATCTTTTCATTTTGAGGCCGCTTTGTGATCCAGTGGTTTAGAAAAAATGGACCTTTCAAAAGTGTAGCGCTAAGTCATTATGTTTGTCTGTGTGACTTTCGCGCTGTAGCTCCCAAACTCTTAATGCGTCTGGGGTTAAAGAATCTATAGGCATAAGGTGTGCTCTTTTATTCATTTATTATTTTTACTAAAAAAAATATACATCCGTTGTTTTTGTAAACCATACTTGAACCTGTTACAGAGAATATTGCAAATGTATGAAAATAATGTTACAAGAATACAATAGCGATGTTCGCGTGAAAGCTGAATGTATGTAGGGATTCATTGATCAGAGGTAACCAAATTGTTGGAAATATGAAATTTAAGGACCTTGTTATCAGACTCTGTTTCTAACGGTCTTCTATGGTTTACGAAGAATTGGGATTCTGACACTTTTACTTCATAAAAATGTAGGTACTTCACATACGTTGGGGGGACTGATCCGATACTAACCCTTTGACCTTTTGGTTTATTTTACTCATACTCTTTTTTGGTCTCTCAGTCGGCAAAACACACTGTCGCTGATTAAGTGTTCAAAAACTCCTGTCCAATCACTCAGGATATTAGGAGAGGTATCAGGAGATGTATCAAATCAATTAAGTATAAAAAAACACAACACTTTATAAAAAAAGGAATAACTATAAGGTAACCGAGTTTCTTGCCGGATTTTTTCAGTTGAGGCCGCATCGATCTGATGGTAGCTAGAAACAGTCAAGGTGACAGGTTTCCAGGGGCTACAATGCGTCCCGGCGGCAGGCTCAAAGGAAAGTCAGTGAGGGATACCTGGTGCAGATCCCACCGGAGAGCCCAAATCCGCCTCATGTGCCGGTGCTACACCCGCGTAGGTCAAGTGGGTAAGAAGAACCCCTCATACCATGCTGGACCGCCACAGTATCTTACACTTTTAAAGGTTTCCCCCGTTAAGACAAAAAAAACCAAAGTCCTCTGACTTTTGTTCCGCAAAGACAAAAAAAAACAAAAGTCACAACTCTGACACCGCCGTTAAAAAATACTATAAAAAATATTAATCCGATCTGATGCTTGGGGTCTGTTCTTCCTGTCGAACGACAGGACACAATATCGATAATGTCGATTCAATTGTAACAAAACAATGTTTAAAAAAAAGTGAAAATAAATGACAAGCCCGCTGAGTTTCTTGCTGGATCTTCTCAGTCGAGGCCACGTTGTGATCCGGTGGTAGATTTTAAAAAATTGACCATTCAAAAGTGCTAAGCCAAATAAAGATTTTTGACTTTGACTTTGTCTTTTATTTCCACTTTACTCTATCCGACATATTATTCTCAGAGACAGTCGCAGAGGTCAAGTAATGTTAAGTGAAACTTGAAAAGCGAAGTTCTCTGATATCACGACTTCAGAGGGAACCTTCATCATAGTTGTGTGTCATGAAAGCCTAGAGATATTTGTGGCTTGGGATACGTTCTGTTAGCGCTCATCAAAGCGCGACAAAGGGCTAGCGAGACGGTGGTAGAATGTGATTTAATTAAATGACGATCTAATTTTGCTTAAGCTGAAACATATTTCAGCAACATTATTTTTCCATAATATATTGTTGGCTTCTGTTGAACTCATATTTTATATCTTACAGTTTTTTTATTATAAGAGCATGACTGCAATCCCATATGACGTAAGCTTTGGATATTCAAGCACTAGTTCTTAAAAACCCTATTCATGGGCGAGACCGACGACGCATCTAACTGTACCAATCCTTAGTTATATGTAAGTAATATAAAAGAAGGCTCTTTTCACACACGCTAGGTGCCACTTTCATGTACTCTTTTACAAATTGTTTATTGTTATTTTTTAGGGTTCCATACCTAAAAAGTAAAAAAGGAACCCTTGTGGTGAGACTTCGTCTGTCTGTCTGTCTGTCTGTCACACCTATATTTTTCAGGAACCACTGACGACGCTATCGATTTGAAAGTTGGATTAGTTTTAGATCTTACTTACTGAACCTCGTCGCAAATGAAAAAAAGAAATAAGTAATTTTACTTTTAGTTTTTTTTAAAATGGAAGTCGAAATGGGTCATTAAAATTTCAAAGTGAGACTACTTAATCAAGTGGGATATTTAGGCTTATAATCAAAAATGACGAAAAATACTGCACCCCCCTTATCTTCGCAATTTGTGGAGGGAAAAATCTGAAATAATTATGGGTACGTAATCCATTTCTATCTATGTTTTACAGGAAAAATAAAGTGATCTTTCTTAATTGTACAGTTTTTTAGTAGTCCTAAAAACCTCTACAAACAAACTTAGTTTTGCGGTTTGTTTTTTTTTCCTATCTGAGGTGTTAGACGAATAGTATAATAACTTTAACATCGAAGATGGTAAAGCACACTAGCTTATTAAAAGTCTATTCACTCTAGCTTTGAAGATATCCACATCATAATCGGACGGGAAATCGACGCAGGCAAACTGTTCCAGCCGTTACCTGTCCTTATTATAAACGAAGAAGCAAATCGTTTAGTCCGGGCTGACGGCACGTTCACCACATAAGGTTGTGTCAAAATTTAATTCTCTGTCTTCGTACCTAGTCTTCAAAAGTCGACACAGCAAAAAACCCACCCGTTTACGTATTCATCTAGTCAGCGAGCAATACAAACCGCATTATCAAGGCAACGCCACAATGGCCGCGCCTCAAAGCAACTCATGAAATTTAAATTGCTCGTTACCGACTCAAAGTGGATCCAAGTTGCATATCCTCGTATCATAGAGGTCGATGAAGATAGGCGGAGTCGCGACTCTCTATTCCTATACAAGGGTGTAAGGGACTACGTACCGACAACTTTTTTAATAATATTGTCCGTTACAACATTACAGAAACCATTTATATGGAAAACTAGCTGACCCACGCAGCTCCGCCTGCGTTATTTTTACGTTAACTAAACTTTTAATAACAGACATTCGCATCGAACACATAACCTCCTTTTTTATAGTCGGTTAAAAACTGGGACCCACTTTTTACTTGCTCTCCGAAGCACGGACCCGTTTGGTTCAAATGGCGTTAAATGGTCACCCATCTATTTAATGACCTTACCTAACGTTGCTTAACCCGATCGATTACAAAACCTTGATAACAACTCTTTATGAGCGTTCCCTTACTAATATTTATTATATTATAAAGAAAAATTGATAAAATCGGAAAAAGCGTATAACCAAGTACCCGTTTTGACTTTAATCCCCTCTCCCAAAAAAACCGTGCTAGATTACGGGATAAAAAGTATCCTATGTCCTACCTCGTAGTAAGATCTCAAATTATGCCAAGTTTCATTTGAATCCATTCAGTAGTTTCGGCGTGATGCTCAGCCGTGATACAGACAGACAGACAGACAGACAGACAGACAGACAGACAGACAAAAATTAAAAAAAAAATATTTTCGGCCTCAGTATCGGTTATAGAATGCCCTCCAAATATAATTTTCAAAATATCTTCAATGTACAGAATTGGACCTGTTACAGTTTTATTATAAGTATAGATATAGATATAGATGACAAATTACTAACTTGTTATGTTTTGAGCATGTAATGAATACGTGCGGAATAATATTTATTTTTCGAATTTCATTGCTAATTTCAATCAAGCCGCCTGCCAAACGTAGAGATTATGGCAAACCCTACCTTCTAAACGAGACACTTTAGTTCAGTCACAATCACAAATAAGTAATTTATTGTTTTGAAATTGAAATTAGGCTTTATTATTATAGGTACCAATAATGATATCCTAATTTTATTTAAAAAAATACGTTTTTTTTTTGGAAATACATGAAAAAGCCGCTGAAAAATTTCAGCACTAGAATGTTCAGAATCGTGTCTATCCAGTACACGGTACACATCCCTAGCATCGGTTTTCGGTACGATTTCCCTTACACCCCGTATATGATTATTACAACGAACGTGAATTTGTTACGGCTGGGCAAGCTTCTACTACTAAGTACCTATGTATCTTGGAGGTGTGTTCAACAACAATAATCATTTTTAACCGACTTCAAAAATAAGGTTCTGTATTCGATGCGTATGAATGTAATATGAATAAAAATGAGTAATATTCACATATGTTAGTCTATGTGACTTCTAAACAAATGTACCAAATCTCAAGAGTGTATGTATGTGTAGGTTTGTCCAGCGATTTCTCAGAAACTATATATCCGATTATGGTAGTTATTTTTGCAACAGTTTTAGTATCTTTCAACTTAAGGAAGAGTATAAAGTTTCATAAAAAACGAGCTGCAACTGTCACGTGGTGAATTTTCTAATTTCATTTTATTAATTAATAAAGGTAATAAATATATTTGTAAGTGAATGACCATTGCTTGATGCGTGAATGGGAACATTCGTTTTACATAGTTAATACTCTTTGGGTTCAGTGTTGTCATGTTTTTCTGACAGCCGAGGCAGTAGTATTTATTTAAACGTTGGTTATGATTCCAACATTTTAAAATTAAGAATTGAGTTAAAAAGAACGTGTAGTTTAACATACAATGTTTAATTGTAAGTTATATTACTCTTCAGAGTAATATTTAATCACTAGTTTGTGAGAAAGTGACATAAACAGTGTAATTAATTAGATTCCGTGTGGAATTTGAAGGATAGTCCTGGCAACCCATTAGCTGGTTTAGCCGGATACGAAATACTTCTGGAAGGAGGTTTTTTGCAATGGAGGCTTTGACCTAGGAAGGTCATCTCCGTACGTCCCTTTTAAAGATCAAAGCACCAAATATATGCCCTATAAGGCATATATTTGGTACTTTGATCACAATAATTGGTAAGCATTATTGCGATGTCTCGTAGCATATTGTTGTAATGGTGAATAGTTGCGTGATACTTATTCGCTAAACTCATTTACAGGTTTCCACATTGTTATTTTTAAAAGAAGCACATGGCTTCTTGAATCGTTGGTCGTGGGGGACCATAGTGGCTGATGTAGGAGAACAGCAGCCAGCTGGTATGTATTCTTTATAATTCACAAGGAGTATGTCTTTTTGCTTCCAGTTTGTACAGATAATTAATTTGAGGTTATTTGTTTCAGTGGAATGGGATTTAAGAATTTAAGAATTTATTAATTAAATAAGTGATGTAAGTCTTTATTGGACTACATCCCGTCAGCACCCTGTAGAGGTTAGTCAGATAGACCCTCTGTGTTTGATGTTCTTCACACCGGAATGAATCCGGCTTCTGCATGTGAATGCTGAGGTACGCTTGAAGATGGCCATTGGACACAAGACGGCAGCTTATCTTTAAAGCAAGGTAGCACTTTAATAACAAGGTACTGAAATTATATTTATATCTTTTCACCATATAAACTTGTAAAGTTTCTTTTATCTGACATGGCATGATTGGTGGTACAACCGTAGTATATTATTGTGCATATATAATTATATAACTGACATTGTATTGAACTTTTCACCTACATGAACGTTTTGTTTATTGAAACAAAATATTTACAGTTTATTTACATATATAATTTAAATTAAGTATCTTAGGAAGCTGTAACAGCTCAGTGGGCGAGCGCTTGCCTTGGAAACAAGGTGCGCAGGTTCGAACCCCGGCTCGCACCTCTGATTTATTTAATTAATAATCATGTGCGAATCGTCTTTGTGCGATTGTTACTAGCTTTCGGTGAAGGAAAACATCGTGATGAAACCTGCATGTCTGAGGAAGCCTAACTAGCTTTCGAAAGACGTGTGAAGTCCGCCAACCCGCACTTGGCCAGCGTGGTGGACTATGGCCAAAGCCCCTTCAACTTGAAGGGAGGCCCGTGCCCAGCAGTGGGACATAAACAAGGGCTGGTATTATTATTATATTATTATATCTTAGGAAGTGTTGTCTTTATAAACTTTACTCGACATACAACAGCACCTGTATGTATACATATAAGCGTTCTTAGGTTGCAAGGTTAGTTGCTAGGTAGGATAATTAAGGAGTACATTTTAGAACCTACCAGCCCCTCTGGTTGAGCTAGCAAATAATTATGTATATCTGATGTGAATAAATAATTTTCAATAAATACCTGTAACTAACATATTAACAACATTTTAATTTTCAATATCACCTAGAACCTAATAGAGGACAACATCTTCCCTTTGTAATCCTGGGGAACACTCAGGCAGGTGAAACCCAGGCTTACAGAACCCACGGCTTTGTGTGTAATGAGCAACTTAGCTCACTTAGTGCCGCACCTACAAACGTCCATTATAGTTAATTGTGATAAAGTCATAATTTGTAAATTGATTATTTCGACTTTCGAAGCCAAATAATACTTATTACGCGGATAGCCAGTAGATATATCAATAATCTCGTAATTAATACTAATAAAAGAGACTCGGAGAGTCGAAATAAATAGATTACAAAAAATGACTTAATTGGCATTAAAGTTAATTGATGTCTGTGAGTGCGGCAGTTACTGTATCATAATATACTATTACGCACGTTAGGTACCTATGAGCCAACGCCACGCTCGAAAAAAAATCAGCGTACTAAAATTTTTTTTTTTTAAATTTCGAATTTAAAACAGCTGTTCTTTAAGGTTATATTGTGTTAATTAATAGCGCGTTTTTGCAACGTTACTTATCTGTACAGAATTAAATGAGCACGCTGGTATTCATCACAGCCGGTGAGCTGACCCGGAATTAACATGAAAACAGAAAATTTGCACCCAAAAAATATCCGTGACACTTCAAAAAGCTTAATGGGATCCGCCATCTTTGTGGGCTTTGTTGTTACGGATTCACGACGCGAAACAAGGGGACATCTCCAGATGATTAGGGTGCGGTAATGTTTGCGAAGCGATTATAAACGCATGTTTTTTTCTGGACACGCACATACTTTTTGATTTTGTTTACTTTTTGAACACAAAACGGTATCGATATAAAAATAATACCGGTACGGTATACAAGTTAATTTTTTTCGCAGTGCGTATATTTTTAATACGTATCGTTAATCATATTTAAACAATAAATATGAAATGAAATGAAATAAATTTATTTGGTTAAGCACTGCACATGCATTAAGTAGGTACAACATACTTAACCTACAGGAATTGGAGGCATGCTGCCGCACTCAACGAAAATTAAGGATCAAACGAACTTACCCTTACGTGAAGTTCGATCATAATTATGTGAACAGTTCGGTCCTTAGCAACTTATAATGTTTACTTATTGTAGTTATGCGTCCTTACTACTAGCCTTGCACGGAATTATTTAGTTTTTTTTTTTTTTTTTTTTTCGGGTACTTAAATATTTTGTCACCTCACCGCCTCCTATAAGACGGCCCACCCGCAGTGTGTCTTCATTATGTTTAGAGTAGGAAAAACGTTTCACATTTTATCCTTGGGTCGGGTGATGTGTAAAAGGGAGGGAGTATATAAGTTGCTAAGGACCGAACTGTTCACATAATTATGATCGAACTTCACGTAAGGGTAAGTTCGTTTGATCCTTAATTATGTTTCACAGTTCGGTCCTTAGCAACTTATAATGTTTACTTATTGTAGGATGTTTAGAGTCTAGATCTATAAAATGTGAATAGTTAGCTATTATGATTTGGGGGAATAGGTAATATAATACAAGTTATGCCCTAAAAATCCAAATTCATTTATCTCTGTAATCTCTGTAAAAGCATCACATAATATTAGGCACTAGATTTTCCCTTTTTATTTTAAATATCAAAAGAGAGAGTCTAACTCCTTACGACTCTTATAACACTAATAATATAATATTACACTTAGCCAACAGTAAAATCCATACGTAAGTATTAAGTCCGTAATAAAGAAGTATTTTTTTATTTATTCAATATAAGCCAGTGTTTGTCCACAGTCCCACCTGGTGGAAAGCGGTGACGCAGTCGAGGATGGTAGATTATCTTCAATGATCAATCGTAATATTAATACTGCAGAGGAACCGCAAGCAAAATTATACATTAGGGTTAAGTACCTAAGAATAGATAAGTCGTATCGAGAAAAATCTCTCCTCAAAACCTGTCAACAGTGGCAATAAATTATTGTCTTGTAAAAACGCGCAAATGCACCTTATAAAACATATTTGAAAGGAAATATGCATAACCTCACCATTAGACAATGACTGAAATTGAAGTCTATTTTCGTAATTATTTTGTATAATCAATAACCGAAAAATATATACGAGTATATGTATAAAATATATATATATATAATGTAAGTAAATATCAGTTTGTGAACGTAATGTTCCTAAAGGCCACACAGGCCACATAGAATAGTTAGAAAACCTTAAATTAATTATTTAATTAACACGGTGCACAACAGAAAACATTACTGAACATATCACCTTGTTAATAGGTAAGCAATAATTTGTAATTCATGAACAAACTTGTATTTCATTCATAACAGTAAAAGTTATCTTTATGATTAATTAATTGCACTTTGAAAGTTATTGCTTTCTTTTTTGTTTTATATAGGAAACAAGTATTGGTCAAGACACATTAGGTTATAGGTCACATTTTATAAGTTGAGGGTAGATGAGGAGATATACCCTCCAAATGTTATTTATTGTGTCACCTACCCTCATATATATCTATCAGCTGTCAGCTGATTGTAATGTCAATGACCGTTACTTTATCTCTTAAAAAGGATATTACAACAGTCATACATCGAACTTAAAGTTCTTTATTTCATACTAACTATACCGCCCGTACAGGAGGCGCTAATAACTTAAAGAAGATTGTAAGCAGATCATGGTCGTGATCGCTATTTATTTAGTACATTTAGGTGCTATAAAGGTAGGTAGGTATATACACAACAGTCACAGTCTTTAATTAATGCAGTCATTACCGTACGTAATTTTAAATGTATCTAGTCATTGTTCTCGATTACTGTTCCAAAAAGGATTTAAGTTCTTTATTTTTTTTTATTTTTTTTGCAGTAGTTTTAAAAATATAGGGAAAACACTTAAAGTCTCCATATTACAAACATATCTATTTCCGGTGTACTTAATGTGTATTTTATTTTCTACCATTAAGCACCTTATCTAAGTATATTTTCTCCTTTACCTTAATGTTACTTTACATGGAAAATACAAATATCTAAATAATTGTTTGGTGTTCATATAAATATATGAAGCAAATAATTATGTATAGCGTTTAGAACAAACTTATCAAAGAAAAACCTTAGACCTTCCGTTTGGTTTATTAATCACGGTTAAAATCAGAGGTAAGATACTCATATCTGGACCTTATACAAACAAATACGCCAAGGTATGTTTATATTTTTTGTATAGACAAATAACGCTGAAGACATTTTCACGCAGACAAATCTGTTTTGCATGTGAATCGAACCCGAATCGAATGCCCTGGTAGCGCATAAAAAAAAAATGAAAATTACCCAACAGTTTTTTTTCTTATTATTTTTTATCATTATTATTACCAAGGGATGGTAATAGTAAGTACTAGTAAACACGACTAATATATTTGAGTTCAAGAATAGTTCCTATCTCCAAAATTATTGTAACAACTAAAATTAATAGGTAGTAAAAAATACTGATATACTGTTAAGACTGTCAATCTCAAAAATCTTAAGAAGCAAAATACATTGAATAGAGGGCGTAAACTAGATAGTTTTGTGTATATTGTAGACAAAGCATATAAGTTACTCAAGACAGCTTGTTTGTGGTTTATTACACATTAAAAGGCACATCAAACTTATAAGAGGAATATTCACAACGCTGGTAGATAAAATATATCAGGAAAGATCAAAATGAAATATCCAACAAAAAATTACATAAATATAATCGTATGGATTCTGAATAATAACATCAAAGATCAGCCAGGATGTTTTTTTTTTTATTTGTGTGGATTATATAAATATATAATTGTATTATGACACAGTGATAAGCTCGAACAGAGTTCCCTTTTATTTTTTTTTAAACACGTTGTTTATACATATTATATATGCCTTAGTTAAAAAAATTATCACGTAAAAATGATCGTGTTAAAATAATACAATAAGACTAACTGTGTTTGGACAGGGTTTTTGAAACACCCTGTATATACTTTTACTTCATTATTATTATTTATTTTTGGAAAAATTGAACTTTATGAATTTACTACACAGATTTAATGTAGTATTCAATATTTTATGACCATTAAATTTAGAAACTAGAATTATGTATGACAAAAAATTCGTCCTCAATTTTGTCATAAGTATTCAAATATTGCAACTATATTGTTCATAAAGTGAAACCATAAATATAGTCATCAAGGTCATACATTTAGCTAAATTAACGACGAATTAATAATATGACGATTGTTTTGTTCTCTAGATCAGATTTATCAATAGTTATTTTCAACTAAGTATTTATAATAAGTGTAGGGGGCGGCCGGCGGCCGGCGGCGCGGCGTACTGTCCCATAAGTTCAGAGGCTACCTACTGCAGCTCCACGGTGGTGCTCACCGATGCTCCGGCTGTAGGCCGGCCAGGATCTCGTCGAGCCTGTGGTAAAGCCCGCCGCGGCCAGTCCGCCTCGGATCTGCTAGATACCACTTTGCAGTACGAACTACGAAGTTTTGAAGTCTTATTAATTCTACTGTGAAAAAATATTAGTATTGTTATTATAACTTCTTAATTATTTACTCATCTCGTCCAGTGGCGCACGACGTATTCCGATAATTAGGAGTACCTACAAATCGAATTATATCTGACGATGTTGTACGAATCCCAGGCAACTGGTGGATGGTAGTAGCAAATTACAGTTAATTGTGACGTTCCAAGATGGACGTCTTCGTATATTCAACAGTGGATTTTATCTGGCTGATGATACTGATCGGATTATATGTTCCCAGATGTGTTGGCGGCATGCATTTCATAATAGTGTTTGCAACAATTACCCGCAATAAGGAATGCGTATCGCATTTATCTGTACATATGTACATTGTAAGGGGGAGGCCTATATTCAGCAGTGGACGTCTTCCGGCTGGTGATGATGATGATGATGATGTACATTGTTTGTACAAATGAGACGACACGGTGTGGAAACACGCACCGTAAAGAAATATGTCATACTGACATACCAGCAGCAAGACCTATACTCACATGAAAATTGTGTATTGCACAATGACTGTAAAGTTGTTCATTATCTTACGACAGAGACGACCCAGATTGTATTGGAAGCTCGCATCGTATGAACACAGCGCAAGCAACAGCTACCCGATGTTGGGTGTGTGCATCGCATGATAAACCGTAAATACTCACATATATACTCACATCGGCAGAGCTGACGTATCGCACTATAACGATGAACGTGTTCATTATCTACGACAGAGACGACCCCGATTGTATTGGAAGCTCGCATCGTATGAACACAGCGAAAACAACAACTACAGGAGTGTGCATCGCTTTTGTGTAACGCACTATACGGTTAACGTGTTCAACACTACGACAGAGACGACCCCGGTTGTATTGGAAGCTCGCATCGTCTGAACACAGCGAAAACGTCAAACCCGCTGTGGGGCGACAACTACCCGCTGGTGGGGTATCGCTGTTAACCGTAAATGTGTTCTTTATGTACGTGTGAGACGACCCTGTATGGAAGCTCGATTCGTACGAACACAATTTAAATAGTGCACGACGATCCATTTCCCGAAGACGAAGAGTCGTCCGACGTCACCACCGCGGCGGCACCTCTCCGTTGTCCCGACGTCGCGGCGTCGCCTCTCAGTTGTCCGGTTCTTGACTTTCACTTTTTCTTTAATACTAATTTAATTATTTTTATTTAATACTAAATACACTTGGAGCTTTGGATTGGAGACGTGCGAAGGCTTGAGCACGGAAACAAACATTGAAGACACACTGCGGGTGGGCCGTCTTATAGGAGGCGGTGAGGTGACAAAATATTTAAGTACCCGAAAAAAAAAAAAAAAAAAACTTTAAATAATTCCGTGCAAGGCTAGTAGTAAGGACGCATAACTACAATAAGTAAACATTATAAGTTGCTAAGGACCGAACTGTGAAACATAATACATATTTATTTTTTAACATTTATAAAATTATCTACCACAGAATTACGGAAAATGTATTCACCATGCGCACGGCCATGATAGGGGTGAGGTGACGTCACGAGTGACCTCACCTGACCCCGGGAAAGCGTCGAACGACGGTGACCATAATCATTGCGCTTGTTGTGGATATTTTCAAGTTAACTTATTTTGACATTATTGGACCAAGGTGGGTAGAACCAAAAAACACATATTTATTTTTCAATAATCTACAAGTATGCAAAATTTACGCAATACAAAAAAAGTTATTCTGAATACTAACAAGTAATAAGTTTTAAAAACTAAAACCCGACGACGGATAAAATCGCAGTCTAATAATGTATATAGCCTATAACCAGCGGACAATCAAGACGCTTCTAACGACACCCTACTTGTCACATAATGTTAAGTAGATTAGAAGATATGCGGGAACAGATGAACATACAACATACATTCTTGTTAAAATCATAACCCTCCCTCCGTTCCGTAGTCGGGTAAATACATGCTCCGGCCATAGGTACAATGAGGTAAAAGTATTGTGAATGACCCATTCATAAACACTTTTCTTAATCTTGTGATTTTGGGATCCCAAACTAGGCAGTTTGGGTAGGCGCCAGGCGGATTGATTAAAGGCTTCCCCCTTTGTTCAGCAGAGGGCGTATTTAGGCTGATGATGATGGTCATGATTTGACCTTTTGACAGACCTAATAATGTAGAAATTGCATTACGAATTACCTAAATTATTGAATTTCATAATTTTAAAAGCTCAGTTGATTTGTTGCAACATTCTTTCGTGCGACTGAAAGTTATTAAAATGAAATCAAACGAATTTAAAAGTAAATAACCTAATAAAATTTAAACGGCCGTCAATCATCTATAATGAATAGAATTTAAGATTCAATTTTACAATTTCATAATTTCTTACATAGATTTAATTAGCTTTAAGTTCAAAGTTTTATGTAAAAATCTTGTTCCAAAATAGACAGGGCAATATTATTGGCAAGGGCAGGCGTGGCCCTTGATTAGGGAACCGCTTATTACACAAGCCGGTGGATTTGGCCCTAACTAAGTTATATGCTCATTTGTAAAGTGACCGTCACAAGTGTTGCACGCCTGCTATAATGCCAAAAAAATGCTTTTTCTAAAGCAGTTGCAGTTTTTTAGAACCTCCCTAGCACCCTAAACACTATTACACTACCTGGTAGTAAGGGAGTCGGGGAGCTAGGTAGACTGGGCCGCTCATTAGGGACCCTAACTCACTAACTGTTATTACACCACCCTAAATCAGGACTCTTAACCCTGAATAGCGTGTAGTGTAATAATAAATACCAGCCCTTGTTTATGCCCCACTGTTGGGCACAGGCCTCCCCTCAAGATGAAGGGGTTTAGGCCACAGTCCACCACGCTGGCCAAGTGCCGGTTGGCGGACTTCAAACGTCATTCGAGAGCTAGTTAGGCTTTCTCGGACATGTAGGTTTCCTCACGATGTTTTCCTTCACCGAAAGCTAGTAACAATCGCACAAAGACGATTCGGATATGATTGATTTAAAAAATCAGAAGTGCGAGCAGGGGTTCGAACCTGCGAACCATGTTTCCTAGGCAAGCGCTCGCCCCTGAGCTGTTACTACTGAAAAAGTAGTAACAGCTCAGGGGCGAGCGCTAGTGTAATAAGCACTTTAAATACCACCATAGTCTACTGATCCCTCCGGTGTAGCCTCCGTGGCGCAGTGGGAAAACGCTTGCTTTGTAAACCGGAGGTCGCGGGTGCGAATCCTGCGGGGGGCAACAAATTTGAGTAGTTGTTCCTTACTGGCTAGGACAATGCAGGCCGATCACCTGATTGTCTGTAAAGTAAGATGGCCCATACGTCGGATGGGCATGTAAAAAGTCGGTCCTGCGCCTAACCTATCCCCGGTCGTGTCGGTCTTCCGTCCCATCGGATTATGAGAGGTATTATATAAAGGAAGAGAGAGTGCACTTGTGTCTACGCAAACACTTGTGCACTATAATATCTCCTGCGTAGATGGCTGATCTTGTGAAAGATTGGCCGATGTGGTCGTTTCGGCCAGGAGGACATTATTAGTCTACTGATAATTTGACGCTCAAATATGCAGCAATACTTTTAAAATTTTATATGTATCTAAGTAAATGGGTGCATATGTAAGTAGGTACTCAGTCGAAACATAAAGTACCTACCACCGCTGTAACTTTTCTTTATTATTTGACATTCTTACGTGTTTTAAGAAGTCTGCAAAAGACAGCGCCCTTGTTTATTATGCTAACGAAACGTAATTTCTGCGAATAAAAAGTGCGGCCATCTTGTTTTTCGTGCAATTCAACTGACGGGGATTTACGAGGTTTGAGTGAATTAAATACCTTTGTGCGATATTAGACGGACAAGATTCGAAGATTACGTACGTCAAAATAAATTTTAATATGCATCCTTTTTTAAATAAATAAATATGTCATCATAATCATAATAGCTGGAAGACGTCCACCGATGAATATAGGCCTATGTTCATTGGTGGACGTCTTCCCCCTTTCCTCCCCCTTCTAGTTATAATTAATTTATGTTCCCAATTTTTTTTAGCCTAATATACTGCGAGCTATTCTCATATCTACCAAATACAAGTAAAAAACGGGTCGAACCGTTTCGGAGGTGTGCGACCACAAACACCGTGACACCAGATTTGTATATATTAAAAGAAGATTTGTATATAGGTTCTGTACAAGGAATTTTCCTTGTAATCAATTTTTTTTGTTTTATGGGACTAATCCCACCACTCATTCCCACCACTGTGACTCCTGTCAGCCAGGATCTGCAGTGGTCACCAGCGAAGACACCGAGGTTTGACCCTCAGCGAGTCCCGGGGAAACGCTAAATTGTCTTCGAATCCGCAACAAATTTAATTAGAAAACTTTATAGGAGGAGTTGGAAAAATAAACAATTCCTCTTAACCTATATACAAATCTTCAGAATCTTCTTCCTACTTTGCTGTAGTGAAACAATGTTGAAACTTAAGCACCAGCGGTTAACCGCGGGGGCGGCTAGCCGCTTTTCTAGTTTAGTATGCAATCGCCTATGATTGTACGCACTTAACCATGGTATGGTATCTTAGAAGAAATGAAAAAAGCTACCAGTAGCACCCTCATGCGGCGTGATTTGCAACTTTTCTCTGTTCGGAATGAAACTAAGATAGTAGATCAGTATTTTGCAACTGACGTCATAAGACTTACAGCGGTAGCGGTAAATAGGTTGGAATCAAACGAAGTCTAGGGGGCGCGGGTTGGAACCCCAACCCGTATGAACTCATTTTTGTATTTTTATTTCATTCCTTTATTACTTATGCATATACTATTGACGTCCGCGTATTTTATATCGAATACTACAAAGTTTTAGCTATTTTTTTTTATTAAAAATGCTCGAGGCTATTAGAGTTTCAAATCACACCGCTGGAGGCGCTGGTGTTAGGGGGCACGTTTTGACGTGGGAGTTACCTATCTATTTCTAAGTAATATACTCTTATCTATGCACTTATCCACCACAAAATCGCATATCAAGCGCTAGTGCGTTACTGCGCTAAGTGGTTCTTTTATGAGCCAGTCCGCGTTCCTACAAAACATTTGGCCGCGACCGCCAGAAGACAAATACCACTTCGCAACATTCGCAGTAATAACCCATGAATGTTTTATTTTTCGAGGACGCCTTATTACCATAGAATACACAAACAAAAGAAAGCCTAATGCTAGTTTTCACCTACATAGAACGAGGCTTACTACTTTAGGTACTTGTAAATTCTGTAACGGGGAAAAAGAGTCAATGCTGCACTACTGTGTGGCTGCGATGCTCTTGCAAGACGTAGGTTGAGTCATCTGGAAGAAGCCAGACCAGACCACATCAGAGGACCTAGACTATCAGGCAGCAGGGCGTTCGCGTGAATAAAACCTTGGCTGGTCTGTCTTGCAATTGGACTTAGCTCAATTACAATGCGACAAAAGGATCGGCCATTTACATCAAAGAGAATGTGGAAGGGTTGCCACCATCTATACTTATAATAAAACTGTAACAGGTCCAATTCTGTACATTGAAGATATTTTGAAAATTATATTTGGAGGGCATTCTATAACCGATACTGAGACCGAAAATGTATTTTTTTTAATTTTTGTCTGTCTGTCTGTCTGTATCACGGCTGCGTATCACGCCGAAAGTACTGAATGGATTCAAATGAAACTTGGCATGATTTGAGATCTTACTACGAGGTAGGACATAGGATACTTTTTATACCGTAATCTAGCACGGTTCTTTTGGGAGAGGGGATTAAAGTCAAAATGTGTACTTGGTTATACGCTTGGTCCGATTTTATCAATTTTTCTTCATAATTATAATAAATATTAGTAAGGGAACACTCATAGAGATTTGTTATCAAGGTTTTGTAATCGATCGGGTTAAGCAACGTTAGGTAAGGTCATTAAATAGATGGGTGACCGTTTAACGCCATTTGAACTAAACGGGTCCGTGTTTCGGAGAGCAAGTAAAAAGTGGGTCCCAGTTTTTAACCGACTATAAAAAAGGAGGTTATGTATTCGATGCGAATGTCTGTTATTAAAAGTTTAGTTAACGTAAAAATAGCGCATGCGGAGCTGCGTGGGTCAGCTAGTTGTATTATACAAACGTTTAAATAGTTATGTGTATCTATGTATTATAGTCCAGATGTTTATGTACAGCTCTAAGCTGACAGAATACTTAGTCTGGCCATAAATACTGTTACAATTAAAAATAAACATAAAATCATTTTAAAAAAAAATTGAACCGACTTCAATATCACTGAAAAGTATAAAATAATTTAAATATTATTGAAGTTGGTGTTACCTAACCGGCTGTGTATATTTGGCACCAACTTCAATAATATTTAAATTATTTTATACTTTTCAGTGATATTGAAGTCGGTTCAATTTTTTTTTAAAAAGATTTTATTTTAAACTTTTTAGTGATATTTTCATATATAAAGATTGAACCATCGAAAACCGTAAAATTATCTAGGTAGGTTATGATCACATTATCGTCTACATAGTTTTACATAATTCATGTTTCTTCAGAAAAAAATATCCGATCGTAATGAAATTTACATGGAATCATCATAGTAGTTTACTCTCTCGAATAAAAAAAGAATCATCGAAATCGGTTCATAATTGTCAGAGCAATGTAATGGAGAACATCAGTTTTATGGTTTTTACCAGATAAATTCCTCCACATCGTTCATGGTCCTCCAGGAAGTTCTTATCCGGTTGTAATAAAATTCATACAGATTCAAAACAGTGGTGGCCTACAACAATTATAATTACATATTACTATCAAAGACGGCGCCAAACTGGAAAACAGTTAGGTACCTACTGCCATTGTAAGTATTTGCTAGACGTTAGGCGCCGACTTCGATAGTAATATGTATTTATAATATGTTGTAGTCCAAGTTCCACAATGTAGATGTAAAAACCGCTAATTCTTAGAAATTATTTCAGGCTTTTTAGTTGCATTTTGAAGGCGGTTCTTCTTTTTGTAAAAAATATTTTTATTTTATTCTTTTTAGTGGTTCCCTTGATGTATTATTAGGTTAACTTTTAACATCTTATATTTTATTCTGACAAACAGCCAGTTTAATATTTATTTTAAAAACACCCACTACATAACACAACTATGGACCATCACTAAAATATAAGCTTAAGCAAATATTTAAAAAAATGTTGATGTGACAATATCTTAATAAAACTAACCAATTGCCATAAACCGAAGATATCTAGGTGTTATACTCGTAGTTCTCGAGAACCATGGACTGCAAGCTCGGTGGGTCTACATTTATTTGTGCCGAGAACCCGTATCCACCTTCTTGCTCCATCGTCAGACCCTGATCACCAATTTTCTAGCAACTACTCATCGAGAGCTACCCAACGAGCCCAAACTCAGCGGATCTACGTTTATTGGTGCAGTGATCCCGTGAAGACCTTCCTGCTCCATCGTCAGATCCTGATCTCCATTTTTCTAGCAACTACTCGTCGAGACCTATCCAACGAGTCCAAATTCGGTAGGTATACGTTTGTTGGTGCCGAGATACCGTGACGACCTTCCTGCTCCATTATCAGACCTTGATCACCATTGTTCTAGCAACTACTCGTCTAGAGCTACCCAACGAACCCAAACTCGGTGGGTCTATGTTTATTGGTGCCGAGATCCCGTGACGAACTTCTTGCTCCATCATCAGACGCTGATCACCAATTTTCTAGCAACTACTCATCCAGAGCTACCCAACGAGCCCAAACTCGGTGGATCTACGTTTGTTGGTGCAGAGATCCCGTGACAACCTTCCTGTTCCACCATCAGACCGTGATCTCCACTTTTCTAGCAACTACTCGTCGAGAACTATCCATCGAGTCCAAATTCGGTAGTTCTACGTTTAGTAGGCACGGCTAGGATAGGATGGATTGTTAATTTTATTACAGAGTTCCTTAGGCCATCTATGGCCTTCTTCATCAGATCCACTTCACCAAATGATACTTTCTGAATGAAAATGCTTGACTAGTTTCTAAAAATACCAAAAACGCTATATGTATGCCTATAATATTTAAGGAGTTCCCTCAGTTACTCATGGTTCCCATCATCAGAACTTGATTTTGAAAAAAATGGGACCAATCTGGAACCATATCCTTTCAATTAAAAAAATAATTTTCCAAATCGGTTCGTAAACGACAGAGATCTGAGGTAACAAACATAAAAAAAAAAAAAAAAAAAAAAAACATACAACCGAATTGATAACCTCCTCCTTTTTTTGAAGTCTGTTAAAAATATTACATTTGAATTTGGAATCTGTTATTTTTATATGATTGTTCATTGAGTTTTCTCATTTTGGCGCCAATACATTGTGCAATATTTTGCGATATTAAAATGGAGTGGGGTGATAAAGAGAACCGAATCGCTGTGATTGCATTACACAAAGTAGGTAGGTATGGAGCCAAATGCAATTTTTAAAACCTCCATATGCTTGGTATTAGTAAAATGTTTGTGTACCAGGCTATTAATTAATAGGTACAGTGCGATCTCCTCTGTTTGTGACAGAAAAGGTCTGGCCATCCCTCAGAGTAATTAGAATGGAGCTAGTATCGCGTCGATTCCCCGAACAAATTTTTCGTGGCACTTTTGCGGGGTGCGGGAGGCGAAGTAAACACACACAGATACAATTTCACGCATACTCTTGCAAATATCTAATGCAAACTTTTCATGTTTCTATGAACCTACACTATATTAAACTCGCAACACATTCAAAAAGATCCGCACACAAATAAAGAATGACCTGAACATATGAACAAATTTGGCAGAGGGGTTAGCGCATCATGCGCTCTCCAGTGGTATCTCCTCTAAGGGCCATCCAAGTAGTGTTCATACGAAAAAGGTGGTCAAAGCAGTAAAGGGGAAGAAGTCGAAGAAACCTTGTCCGAAAGCAAAAGATTTTATCTCGGGAGATGAAGATAGCACCTAGAACCATGTAGCGTATTTTAAAAGATGACTTAGGACTACTACTAGTTGCAGACTATAAGAGACGTACTGGTAATTTCTTAACTGATAATTTAAAAAAGAGTAGGGTGGTAAAATCGAAACAACTACTGAAGCGGTACGCAAAGGGAGGTCACAGAATTTTTTTGTTTACGAATGAGTTTTTTTTTTACAATTGAGCATCATTTTAACAAACAAAATAACCGTATTTATGCTCAAAGCTCTAAGGAAGCTTCCCATTTAGTCGACAGAGTGCAATGTGGGCACTAACCGTCTTCAGTGATGGTTTGATGGGGTTTTAGCTATGAAGGAGTGAATGAACCATACTTTTGTGAAAAAGGTATCAAAACATCGGCACACGTGTATCAAGATACCATTCTTGAGAAGATAGTGAAGCCCCTTAACAACACCATGTTCAATAACCAAGAATGGTCCCTCCAGCAAGACTTGGCGCCGGGTCATAAAGCTCGGTCTACGCAGTCTTGGTTGGAAACGATTTCGGACTTCATCAGAGCTGAAGACTGGCCGTCGTCTAGTCCCGATCTTAATCCGCTGGATTATGATTTATGGTCAGTTTTAGAGAATATGGCTTGTTCTAAACGCCATGATAATTTGGAGTCCCTAATACAATCCGTACGATTGGCAGTGAAAATTTTTCCCATGGAAAGAGTACGTGCTTCTATTGATAACTGGCCTCAACGTTTAAAGGACTGTATTGCAGCCAATAGAGACCACTTCGAATAAGCTTTTTATATTTTAAATTGTTTTATATTTAAGTATTAAACTAACACACTGTAAAAGTAATAAATGTGTTATTTGCATTAGATTTTTTTTTCTTTGTTTCAGTATTTATGGCAAGACTAGGTAGCGGCGTACTTTGGTCAAGTCTACGATATATCATGGAATTAGGGTAAGGGCTAGAGCATGCACAATTAATCCAATTGGGTTGAAGTGCGATACGTTAACTAAAGTAGGGCCAATTTAATAGATCACATTTGACATTTTATAACTACTAATTATAACTACTAATTTAGACCACTTGTCATTAATTTAATACAACTGTTACTCTTGTTAAAGTTCACTACATTTGTAAAAGTAAAATCAGCGTTATTCATTAAGTATTTAAAAATTAATTTGAATTTCATCTTACTGTTTTCATAACACTAAAACGAATAATCCATTGTGTGACGTGTTAATTAAGTACGTAAATATATTATATAGTTAGAGCTTGTGTACAGCCTCAGAGAAAGTACCAAAGGAGTTAGTATCGCGTCGATTCCCCGAACAAATTTTTCGTGGCACTTTTGCGGGGTGCGGGAGGCGAAGTAAACACACACAGATACACTTTCACGCATACCCACACTATAGTAAACTCGCAACACATTCAAAAATATACGCACACAAATAAAGAATGACCTGACCATATGAACAAAAATTTGGCAGAGGGGGTTAGCGCGTCATGCTCTCTCCAGTGGTATCTCCTCTAAGTGTACAGCATATCAATATCATATAATTACTTATGAAAAAAAGTCTTCCTCAACATTTTTTTGTAGTAATTTGCGGTTAACGGTGTTGGTTACTAACTAATAAAATAGAAATATTTTTTGTATGTTATAGCCTAGTTTGTAACTGTTTGTTGACCCTAATAAATAAAATAAAAATTTAACAACGTAGCCTTGTAACGGCGGGCATAAAATATATAATTTTTTCGAAGTTATATACACAATAGCATAACTTTTTTACATTATAGTTACATATTTGAGGGGAGTGATAGCTGCTGCTCGAGTCAACTCGTGCGCGGGTGCTGCTTGGGGGGACTGGTCCGACTACTATCCCTTTGGCTTTTTAGTTTGTTGTACCTACTTTCGTCGTATTTTTTTTTTTTTCTGTATTATTTGATCTTTTGAACTGCAAGACACATTGTCGCTCTGATCTAGTTATAACATGACACACTGTTTAAAAAAAATGTGATAAAATGACAAGCCCGCTGTGTTTCTTGCCGGATCTTCTCAGTTGAGGCCGCGTTGTGATCCGGTGGTAGCTTTTTAAAAAAAAAATACATGACCTTTCAAAAGTGCTAGCGTCCAGCCTATTTGAAATAAACTATTTTTGAGTTTGAGTTTGATTTATTCTAATAATGACAAAAGAAACAGACAGAACGAAGAAAATGACAGATGTCACATGTGATCTATTAAATTGGCCCTACTTTATTACCGGGCCAAAACCAATAGAATTGAATAGAATTTTTATTAAGCAATATTAATTAGAGCTTTGTTGCAAACTCACATACCTAATAGTAAAACTCATCTAATTTATTAACTGCTAATAAGGCATCGTACCTCAACTTTATATGGAAAAATAATTTAATTAAGTACATGGGGCACAATTTTTTGCGTTCATTATTAGGCTATAACATATCTATGGTTTATAATATCACTGTCTGGAATAAAAACGTAAATTGAATCTTGTGTAAACGTCATATATGATTAAAGTTTAAAAAAGCTGTAAATACTCAGGAAAATTAAGCGCTTATTTCGCCGACAAATTGCTCGGTACAGTTTGGTCAGGTGATTTTTTGTATACCTAAATTACATTCCCGTCCCGTCAGCATGGATGAGTTTAAAATTGAATATCTTGGCTTCCAGAGTGTCTCTTCTGGTTTTCACCCTTGGATTTTATTAGCGTTTATCAAATGCGGTAACAGCTCAGTGGGCGAGCGCTTGCCTTGGAAACAAGGTGCGCAGGTTCGAACCCCGGCTCGCACCTCTGATTTCTTCAATGAATCATGTGCGAATCGTCTTTGTGCGATTGTTACTAGCTTTCGGTGAAGGAAAACATCGTGAGGAAACCTACATGTCTGAGAAGGCCTTGACGTGTGAAGTCGGCCAACCCGCACTTGGCCAGCGTGGTGGACTATGGCCTAAGCCCCCTCATATTGAGATTATTCACGTGCCCAGCAGTGGGACATAAACAAGGGCTGGTATTATTATTATTTTATCAGTCTATCAAACAAGAAGGTTAACGCTATGAATCATAAATATAATATAAATCCCAGGGCCAATTCTGCTTCGTCTTGGTTGCGTTGCATAGGCAGGAAATAACTAAACTTTTATACTATCAAGGTGGCAAGCAAGCGTACAGCCCTCGTGATGGTAAGCAGTCACCGCAGCCTATAGACGCTAGCAACACCAGAAGAATAACTAGCGCGTTGCTGACCTTTGATATTAAGTATTTGTGTCCGGTAATTTCACCAGCTACAGTGCGTTTCACGCTGGAACACAGCAATGCTTACACACTGCTGCTTGGCGGCAGAATATCTGACACTGCGGTGGTACCTATCTGGACAGTTCCTTGCCCAAGAAACCTACCTCCTAGTAATACTAAAAACACATACACTTTCTTAAATATAATAGGCATTAAACTCTACCCGGAAGTGGAATTTATATTTTTCTAACTCCTCCTATATATTTTTTTAATTAAATTTGTTGCGGGTTCCAAGACAATTTAGCATTTCCCCGGGACTCGCCGAGGATCAAACCTCGGTGTCTTCGCTGGTGACCACTGTAGATCCTGGCTAACAGGAGTCACAGTGGTGGGAATGAGTGGTGGGATTAGGCCCATTAAAAAAAAAACTCTACCCTCTTTGTACTTTGCCTTCGCCTCAAATAATCTTTGGCAAAAACCTTTTTTTTTTACTTTGCTATCCGTAACTGAAAAGTTTACGTGTTCGCATCCGAGGAGAGTTTGTCTTAATTTCACTTTGTAGATTAATGGTGCTTATTTTAGGTACGTATTGTACTTTTGAAAGTACTTTCAGTTTACCTCGGGCTCGTTTAACGTGATAATGAGTATTAAATGTTAATAGAAAAGTATAACAGTAATTGGAGGGGCGTGTAAATAGCCCACACCAGGTGTACTTGCGTACGTTTAAAAAATTAAATTAAAATTAAATTAAGATGGCCAATGCCTAAAAGTTATGGCTGACCGCGAGATCCGAAACCCTGTCAATCCTCTATAAAATGCGAGCGGGTATAATACTATGCAGGAAGAAAATATGCCCACGTACCTTTCAGCAGATCTGGACACCTACAGCATCCAGTGAGGCAGCAGACCACAGCAACCTCTTGGCTAGTCTTCGCCGGCCGGCACGCGGATTATTCAACTTCACAATACAGTACAATTTGGCGAGGCGATTTAGATTCGCACTCTAGCCGAGCAAGTTACACAGGATCGGATGATTGGTAATAAAGGCGAGCGATGACACGAGGTCATAAAAAGTCTTAAAAATTTATAGACGTGTAGCGGCGATCACGGAAAAATTCACAAATCTCAATAGGAAGTGCAAAGAATCTTCTTGCACCCTCATATACAGTCGTTAGAAAAAATAATTGTAGACCAATCAATGAGTTGATAATTAGTCGCATTTTAGTCCAAACGAGGCTGCTAGCGCCATCTCTTGGTACACTTTCAGCAACCATACCACTTTCCAATACGTGGGCTCTGCATTATATACCCATCGTTTTCATAGAGGAATGAATATAGTATACATATTAATTTAGTAGTAGTAATTAAGATATTGCGTAAATTCTTAGGGCATTATAAAAACTACGTTGGCGCTCCACCATGATCCCCGCCTTGGAAGAACGCAAGGTCTTTCAAAACAAAATATAAAGTTAAATAAGTATGTCATAAATCAAGATTGATAGAAATTTATGACTGATAATAAAGCGAAGCGGTTGAAAAAATAAATTTTAATTGAATTAAGATAAAAAGGCGGATAAAATAAAAAATAAAATAATAATATAAAATTATTGCGTTGGAATAGGGTATAATTTGGTGATAGCGCGTTTACAAGTACCAAATTGGGTTTTTACTTTGGCAACACGAACTACATTGTCGGTGCCTTTATAGATAACCGTGATGACTCCTAGAGGCCAGGACGGAAGAGCTGAATCGTCTTGTTCCATGAGAACTGCAGTTCCGAACTCTAGGGGTTTGTTAGGAGACGTCCACTTCTGCCTAACTTGCAGCGCATGCAGATACTTTAGGTGCCATTTCTTCCGGAAACATTGGACCATGCTATCTAGCAATTGTTTACGCTGTGTAAGGTGAAGGAGTTTATCACTAAAAAATATCGATCAACAATGTGGTGACAAGCGTATCCAAGATAAAGCGATAGTAAAATCAGAAAAAACGTATATTCCTACAATAGGAATCCGCGCTGAGTACGTATCTCGGACATATTTAGTTAATTTACAAATAAGTAAGGCGGCGCGTAGCTCAAGACGGGCGAGTGACGAGATTTCAGTTGGCAAGACATTCGACTTAGCGCAAAGCAGCTGAATTTTGACCCCTGAAGGAAAGTTACAGTGTACATAGACCACACACTCGTATCCATTCAGGCTGTCATCGTAGAATGCGACAATACGCAAAACAGAATCAACCTCAACACCGGATGATATATGACGAGGAATCTGTTTGCTAAGCAAAGGAAATTCTTGCACAAAAACAGAAAAGCGGGTAATTATATTCTCTGGAGCCGGACCATCCCAGCCACAGATGCTCAGCCACGAATCTTTAATGAGCCATTTGGCATATAAAACGGGTGCGACCAAACCTAATACGTCGAACAAACGAGCCACTATCGAGGGAAAGTTCCTCTTAGTGCATTTGTCAACTATTTGAGCGGGTGAGGATGAGTAATTATCTCCGGAAGGCTCCCATGAAAGGCCTAGTACCTTGCAAGAATTATTTCCCTCATCAAACTCAATCGATTTGCGGTGCGAATCAGGAAGACTCTTTAAAAGAACTGGTGAATTGCTTTGCCATTTCACCAGGTCAAAATCGCCAGATTTAAACATTTTTATAAGATCCTGCGATGACTGCAGAGTGATCTTTCCATTAGGAGCAGAATAAACCAAATCATTCATGTGAAGGCTAGATTCTGCTACATTCACGGCTTCGGGATAGTGTGGACTCATGTCGCAGGCCAGCTGTCGCACAGTGCGCATAGCTGTAAACGATACCCGGTTAAAAGCAGAGGTGTGTACTGATTCGCCCTCATTAAAGCGAAATAATATATGTAAGTATTTACGCTGGTCATCGGGTACACCAATACGTACATATATTCGTATTATGTCAGCGTTCATTACTACTGAAAACAAACGAAAATCCAGTAGCAACAAAAATAAATCGGCCTGAAATTTAGGACCAATATGTAATACGGCATTTAAGAAAAGGTAACCGGTATTAATTTTTGTGCTTGTGTCCAGCACAACACGCGGAATAGGTTTGTCTGGACGAACTAAAGCATGATGTGGTATATAATAACCTAAATCATGAATATTTAATTCATCAACGGGACTAAAATAATTATTATCGTTATACTCTTTAATAACTGCATTATAACTTTCTTTGAACAATGGCGTTTGTCTAAAGTTACATTCTAGCGCCATAAATCGGCGATAAGCGGCGACGTACGAATTATCCAGTTCTGACGGGTCTTCACAAAAGGGCAAAGGCACGGTGTGACGACCGTCTTCATCACGAGTTGCTGGTGACGCGGAAATATTCTCGCATTTCGTCTCTTCCGGTGACAAAAGGCGAGTCGTAGGTATTTCTTCTAACTCCCAAAATTTCTGAACTAAGTCATTTAGAGCTAACGCAGTAAAAGAACTAGCGGGTGTGACGTCATTACGCGGGCAATCTCCCATCAGAACGTACCCGAATGTCGTCAATAACGCAGGTGGGGCATGCGAACCAATGTCTACTCTGTTTCCTAAATAAATATACGGGAATAACTGAGCTCCTAAAACTAGACTTACGGTTCCAGGGATATTCCAGGTCATGTCCGCAAGTGGCAGATCCTGGTAATCCATACTGGCATCCCACTCAATAAATCTAGTTGGCAGTTGGTCCGTAATACAATCCACAACTAACGCGTGAATGGTGTATTTTTTATCTGGATATACGCGAGATTCAATATCTACATACACGTATCCAATTATAGGGCGCGAAGTTGAGCCAACACCTTTGACAAAAGAATTACTCAAAGGTATTATAGGTAAATTTAAGTTGCGGCAACAATCCGTTGTTATTAAATTATTTTGCGAGCCATTATCAATTAAGCATCTAATTATAAATTTTTGACCACTACTTCCTTTTGGTCGCGCGTATACTTGGGCAGTCGACAACAAAACCGTCGAGTTCGACTTCGCTGCAGCAGTAAGTAAAACCGCGGAATTATGCGATGTTGACGGTGACACCTCGTTAAGCGCATTATAAGAAGCGGCTTGTATGCCATTATCGCCCTTATCACAATGGCCACAAGGACGCGGCGGTGCGGTAACGTCAGGCGGAATAGCGGACGACGAAGCGCTGTGTATAGGCGCAGGCGACCGAGGGTTACTGAAAGGTGCGCGGGGTAGCGCGAGCGGCGGCGGTAATGATAAATCATTATTAATATTTTCAGCGGTATGAGTAAGTGTGTTTTTATTTTTAAAATGTAAAAGAGTATGATGTCGTTTTTTGCATACTTCGCACACAACAGACGAATTACAATTAGATATATTATGTCTTGTACTAAGACAGTTTACGCAACCACGTTTAAATTTTATAAAATCATAGCGCATTTTAGCATCATTCAAAGCTTTAAATTGCGCGCAGTGATAAAGATGTACGTGTTTATTATCACTGCAATACGCACAGCGCGATGTATCGGGCGCAAGCAGCGGCGGCGGCGGTGGCGGCGGCGGCGCGCGCGCGGAGTAGCTAGCAACCTGCGTAGATATAGGTAGCTCGCTAGCGACGAACGAGTTGTACGTCTGAGCCCGAGTGTTGCGTGGCGCAGAAGCAGGCGGTCTACTTACCTGGCGCGGGTTTGAGTTCGAATTCGATCGGTCGAGTATTTTCGCCTGATCCTGAACGAAACATATTAATTGATCCGTAGTAGGGATCTCGACGTCACGAACAGAAAGTTCGAAACTCTGTGCAGTCTGTGAGTCCATTTTCCTCAGTGCACAATGCAAAAAAATAAAATCAGTAAGATCGGCTATGTCTAACTGTTTAAGAGCGGAAATTGAAGCGGCGTATTTTTCTATAAAATAATCTAAACTATTAGAATTATACAAACAACCTTTCATATCTAAAATGTTGTTTAGATAGTGTGTACCTAATGCACGTTTATCTTGGTACTTTTTCACCAAACTGTCCCATATTATTTTATATGTATGACCAGTCGGAACAATACCGGAGGTGGCATTCAGTGCACTATGAGTAAGATTGCCTACTAAGTATTGCACACGCTGCGAGTCGGACAGCTGATTATTGTAATGAATATTAGATTTGAATGACACGTAGAAGACGGGCCAATTCTCGGTTTTACCATCAAAACGTGGCAAATTAATCGGTGGCAACTTTATTAATCGAGCGGTAGAACCTTTTGCTTCGCTATCACCTCGCGATGGCAAAACTTTACAGTTATTTATTTTATTCCGTACTCGTTTAACTCTAATATATAAATCTTCAAAGGAATCTAAACAAGCATAATCAGGAACGGTACCAGGTTTTAAAGTTATGCGAATCTGGTTAATTTGATCCACAATGGATTCAAATTTATCGCGAATATCATCAACTGTCTCCGATTCAGTCATAAAATTCTCATTCGACCTCGATGTAGACTCGAAAGAAACTATATCTTTCGACGTTTTATATAAACGATTAATACGTTGGAACAACAACTCTTTCTTTTGTTCCAAAAGAACCAGCAAATTTTCTTGACTTGGTTTAGACATGTTTATTAATGCAAATAAATGAATAAAGTATGTACTTTTTATAACAAGTGACCGTTAATCGAATCACTTCAAAAGGCGGCGAGCGGGGCGTTAAGTAGGTACCTACCTACTACCATAAAGTAATACGTAGCACGTAGGAACCTAGGCGTTACAATTTGTACTGGCAATTTTACCAATAATTACGTAAAATGCAGGACAAATCGGAATACAATAGGATTTTACCAATAAATTACGTAAAACCTTTATTAAAAAACAATGTCAATTGCAATAGAATATTACCAAGAATTACGTAAAATCTATGAACATATATGGCGGTAAGCGGTAATGTACGAGATTTTAACCAAAATTACGTTAAATTCTACAAACAAAATTTACTGGATTACTATCCTGCTCGTGAAGGACCATAAAAGTATGGAGGGGCGTGTAAATAGCCCACACCAGGTGTACTTGCGTACGTTTAAAAAATTAAATTAAAATTAAATTAAGATGGCCAATGCCTAAAAGTTATGGCTGACCGCGAGATCCGAAACCCTGTCAATCCTCTATAAAATGCGAGCGGGTATAATACTATGCAGGAAGAAAATATGCCCACGTACCTTTCAGCAGATCTGGACACCTACAGCATCCAGTGAGGCAGCAGACCACAGCAACCTCTTGGCTAGTCTTCGCCGGCCGGCACGCGGATTATTCAACTTCACAATACAGTACAATTTGGCGAGGCGATTTAGATTCGCACTCTAGCCGAGCAAGTTACACAGGATCGGATGATTGGTAATAAAGGCGAGCGATGACACGAGGTCATAAAAAGTCTTAAAAATTTATAGACGTGTAGCGGCGATCACGGAAAAATTCACAAATCTCAATAGGAAGTGCAAAGAATCTTCTTGCACCCTCATATACAGTCGTTAGAAAAAATAATTGTAGACCAATCAATGAGTTGATAATTAGTCGCATTTTAGTCCAAACGAGGCTGCTAGCGCCATCTCTTGGTACACTTTCAGCAACCATACCACTTTCCAATACGTGGGCTCTGCATTATATACCCATCGTTTTCATAGAGGAATGAATATAGTATACATATTAATTTAGTAGTAGTAATTAAGATATTGCGTAAATTCTTAGGGCATTATAAAAACTACGTTGGCGCTCCACCAGTAATCTTCAAGTTGAGGGGATTCGTTTGACTTTGTCAGTATTTTTTCTTTGTTAAATATCGCGAATCTTCGCTTGAAATTGCTACCACCAACTCTCACAACAGTATTATTGTAATATTACTTTCTAGTTGAGTGACAGACCTATCGACTTCTCCATCTCATGTCATAGTAACATTATAATAATACTAATTTTAGGTGTTGGTAGTGCATTACAAAGTAAAAGTATCCTTATTAGTAAAAGTATCGAAGTAGGTACCTCAATCTTACAAAAGATACCAGCTACCTTTAAAGTAGCGTTGTCACCCTAGTAAAGGTTCCAGTGATTAGTGAAGAGTACTGAGTAGGTACTGACTTTTGAGGAATCATCGCTTATTCCTTTCGTTACTGACACACCATTTCTGGAGGCCTATTTTTTTAATATCACGGGTGGAACCTTTAAAATATCCTTGGGACCCTGTGAGTGGTCAGCGGGAGTATGTAGGATTCTTACCCACTATAATCCACGCGGGTAACCCATCTGCAAATGAGTGGGGAACCAGGGTTCTCCGGTGGGACCTGCAAGAGGAGCCCTTCACTACCTTGTTTTGAGCCCACCGCGTCGTTGTCGTACCTACTCGATCTAGGGCCCACACCCAATCATCAGCACCCAAAATACGTCCACTGGTGAACAAAAGGCCTCCCCCTTAAAGGGAGGGGTTGCCATAATCGCAGTACAGGTGGTAGGTAATCCAATAGAAAGACGCTGCTGCCCGTCTTCTTGTTTTCCCTTAGTCGCCTCTTACGGGCACCCAACGGGAGGAGATGGGGGGGGCTATTCTTACCCGGACACCCCACTGGTAACAACCCACACCTAAATCCTAATACATATTATTATTATACAGGGTGTCCTATAAATGGGATATCAAGCCGGTAATGACGAACTGTGTAACCCACAAGCAATGAACTTGTGAAAGAAAAAAAAATGAAAAAGTCAACAGTTTAGTGCAGTGAGTTAAAAAAATTTGTCGTTATTTACCCGAAAATGTATGAATTTCTTATTAAAAAGGGCAGGCACGCAATCAATAACAAGCAGTCTCTCCATAGGAGTAGGCAAGATGACACAGGGTTGCTTAGAAACAGTTTTATGACGATATCAATATTTTTTTATATAATTCAAAATATAAATTTTTGCCGTATTTGACATCTTTTTCGGAGTCTTTACTATCAATACTATACATACCCTTTGGCTTGATATACCCTTTCCGGGACACCCAGTATTTGTTTACGGAAAATATGATTTCGCATCTAAATATAAAGCCCTAGAGATTCACTCAAACTCAAACGTTAAAGATATGAAAAGCGATAGATGTAAAAACTTTCATCCATAAAGAACTTTCTTGAGTCTCTTCAAGACAAATATTTTTATTCCGTTGTAGAGATTCAAAGGGTGGCTAGATATTACGTAAACAAGACTGGCTGAGATTCAAGTGTACTTAGATAGCTCTTATAACGACTTCAAGGTGCAAACAATATATATAGAAATTTGATTTGAGAGAGTGTAGTACACAGTGGGACCTTGTACTAAAAACAAACAGGTAACAGCGAATCGGCCGAGCGCACCGAGAGGAGAGTGGGATCTCTTACTAAAATACCGGTCAAATGCGAGTCGGACTCGCGCACCGAGGGTCCCGTAGTACCTTATTTGATGTTTAAATGTTTGTTACCTATTCACGTTTGACGATTTGCTAATTCGAAACATTTTTTTATTTTTCTAATAATATTTACTAAGTTATTACCGGTACTTATTTTATATTTTTTTCTCCACAAACATCGGTGATAAGGGTCTGTATTTTTATTACATTTTAAATTTAATAAAAAATTTGGTGAATTTTAAATACGTCATTAAAACTCTATATAATTATAATTAGTTACATATCTAACACTTTATTGAAGAATTATAGACCCATCTCACTCCTGAGCCATGTATACAAGCTGTTTTCGAGAGTCATTACGAACCGTCTCGAACGCAGGTTTGATGACTTCCAGCCTCCCGAACAAGCCGGGTTCCGAAAAGGCTTTAGCACCGTAGACCACATACATACGCTCCGCCAGATTATACAGAAGACCGAGGAGTATAATCGGCCATTATGTCTAGCGTTTGTGGACTACGAAAAAGCCTTCGATTCAATCGAGACCTGGGCGGTATTGCAGTCCCTCCAGCGGTGCCACATTGACTATAGGTACATCGAAGTGTTGAAGTGTTTGTACAGCAACGCCACCATGTCGATCCGACTACAGGAAGAGAGCACGAAACCAATCCCATTGCAGCGAGGTGTGAGACAGGGAGACGTTATTTCTCCGAAACTGTTCTCAAACGCATTGGAGGACGTTTTCAAGCTCTTGGACTGGTACGGATTCGGCATCAACATCAATGGCGAATACATCACTCACCTTCGTTTTGCCGACGATATAGTCATTATGGCAGAGTCGCTGGAGGACCTCAATACGATGCTCAGCGACCTCAGTAGCGTTTCCCAACAGGTGGGTCTTAAAATGAACATGGACAAGACGAAGATCATGTCTAATGTCCATGTTGCACCCGTACCGGTAGTTGTTGGGAACGATACACTCGAAGTTGTTGACCACTACGTATACCTAGGACAAACTGTCCAGTTAGGTCGGTCCAACTTTGACAAAGAGGTCGCCCGAAGAATCCAACTCGGATGGGCAGCGTTCGGGAAACTACGCGATATCTTCTCGTCCAAAATACCGCAGTGCCTGAAGACGAAGGTTTTTAACCAGTGTGTGTTGCCAGTGATGACATATGGTACTGAGACGTGGTCTCTAACGGCTGGCCTTTTAGAAAAGTTCAGAGTCACACAACGAGCCATGGAGAGAGCTATGCTCGGAGTTTCTTTGCGCGACAGAATCCGAAATGTGGAGATTCGCCGAAGAACTAAGGTCACCGACATAGCTCTCAGAATCTGCAAGTTGAAGTGGCAATGGGCAGGCCACATCGCTCGAAGAACCGATAACCGTTGGGGAAGAAAGGTTCTCGAGTGGCGACCACGAACCGGAAGACGCAGCGTTGGCAGGCCTCCCACTAGGTGGACAGACGACATTGTGCGCGTCGCAGGTAACCGGTGGATGCAAATAGCCAATTGTCGTTCATTGTGGCGTTCTAAGGGGGAGGCCTATGTTCAGCAGTGGACGTCTTCCGGCTAATGATGATGATGATGATGATGACATATCTATGTATATGTATCGGATGAGAATCACTGTTATAAACCCATAAATAAATAAAAAATCATTGTAGCTCACAGACACTAGAAGAACCCTTACCCAATTTAAAAAAAATAACCCACAGACATAAAACAAGAACACACCGTTGCCAGTAATTAAAAAATAACGCCTATTTTAAAAAATCCCAACTGAATTTCTGGAGTGGCTTACCGCGAGAACCGTACAGATTACATCTGAATAAAAAGGAGACAGTGTTAGGGATTTATATCACCTCAAGAGGGATTAAGGAGTACCTACCCTAGAGAGCAACAACTTTGTGTAAAACATTCTGGTTTGACTAATAAAACTTTATCATCTGATTGTCTCGAAAGAAAAATCATTTAAAAAAGAATGTGAAAACATTTTTCAATTGTGAACCCTTATTCTTGGTGGCTATGAGTTGGGTCTAGTAACCATCGGAACGCAATTCGACCCAATTGGATCCATTGTGCATACCCTAGCCCTTACTCTGTTGGTGACGCGTCGAGGACTATAGAACGCTACGAGAGCTTGGAGCTGTACATAATCATCTGGTGTAAGATATACTACCCCCAGATGATTCAACCTACATAATGCAACAGTCGCAGCCTCAGCCTGTGTAGCATTGACTCTTTTTCACCTTAACAGAATCGGCAAGTATCTACGGTACTTACTGTATGTGTGTGAGTGCACTGCTGCGTGTGAACACTTAAGTTCGTCGATCACATTTCCAAATATATCTCCCTTCCTCTCTTCTTCAGCCTGTTGCCACCCAATTCTGAGTGAAAGCCTTCTCCAGTGCACCCCAACCTTCTCGGACTTGAGGTTCCTCCATCCAGAATCGTCCATCCAACATAACTAGGTCATCAGACCTTCTTGTTAGTGGTCTGCCGACGCTTCTGCGATCCGTAAACGGTCTCCACTCCAGTACCTTTTTTGCCCATCTCTCATCCTGTTTACGGCATATGTGATCCATCCACATTCATTTCCTGAAAGTGGATGGTAAGTCTGATGATTAGTTAATAAGCGTCCAGGTTTCGGACCCATACTAAATAAATAAGCCACTTCCAAATAAGAATGGTCAATTAAATAAAAAAGAAATAAGAACAGTGGATAAGGAAACTCAAGGAGTAGAGTGGTGTCGTGGGCAAAATAATCTCAGGGTCGATCTCCCACTCGCTGGGCAGATACATCATTATCATCATCAGCCGAAAAACGTCCACTGCTGAACAAAGGCTGCCTTCTTAGACCGCAGTATGTATAATCCAATAGGAAGTCGCTGCTGCCCGTCTTCTTGTGTTCCTATAGTCGCTTCTTACGACACCCAACGAAAGAAGATGGGCGGATTTCATTTCATTTCATTTGGATGCTATTATATACCCGCGAGACAGTTACAGATGTTACTAAATCTGTAAATGATGCTATACATACTACTGTTACAACAGTAGTTGTAAATATCAGTGCTTCATAAAAAATCCTCAATACCAATACAAAAACAAAAATCAAGGTCGTGAAGGAATTTAATAACCAAGAAATAAAAATTCATTCCGAATCGCTTTTCAACACTGAAGAGCTATTATTTTGGCCGAATTCCGTTTCCGATGAATGTGGCCTTCTCATACCTCAAATCGAATTATATTTACGATTCCGAATAATTCCGTGACTTAAAACTCGATGACACGCAATCTTTTTGCGTCGAACAAAAAAATTCAATATATTTCGAGAGGCATTGCATAGCAGGAAAATCTGAAAATTTAATTTTGCCCATAGACATTACTTAGGAATTAGACCAGCTAAGGCCAACAAATCTTCTTCTTCTTCTACATAATGCCCACGCTTGGCAGGCGTCTTGGGGATCGCAATAAATCCAATAGAAAGACGCTGCTGCCCGTCTTTTTGTTTTCCTTTCACCTCTTACGAACACTAATATCTATTATTATAATTATTTGTAACTACATTGTATTATTATTATTTTTTGATTCAACCTAGCGGAATAGAATCAATTTGAATTATAACAAAAAACTAGGACGTAGACTTGATTCAAACGATTATTCATTGAAATCAAGTCTTAGCGAAGAATAGATCATCACCTATTCCGGAAACTACTCCAACAATTGTACTAAAAAGCTCATCCACACTAGAATCAAGTCTCGACATTACTTTTGTACGTTGCGGTACATTATTTCAGCTAACGTTATTTCATAAAGCTTCCGTAGGAAAGGGATCCCACCAAAAATATCACAAAGGGCATCGCTTATTAATAATTCCACGTACGCGTGTGGAAATTTTCGAGAACCAGCACCAGCTTTTTTTTTGGAATAACGAAGTGAACTTGATTGCTAACAATGATACACGGACACATTGTCGGAATGACATTAGAGCCGTTTTGGAATCGAATTGGAATATAATTATAGTATATAGATTCATATTATGTTTGCATATGTGAAGAGTGGAAACAGAGATCTAGCCTAGATCTATGAAAGGACACTGAGTTAGCAACTAATTATTCTCTGCTTTGTCTCTATTACTGTAGCATAGAACATTTTTACAACTTTTGTTGCAGTTTACGGATTATATGCCGATTTGTTTTTTTTTCTTCGATAACTTCTTTATTTACATAATAACTAAATATTTACAGATTTATTTAATTTATTTATTTTCAAATTTACAAATATACTTAAATTAAGTAATAAACTTCCTGCAAGTTGTTGTCGTAAGAGGCTACTAAGCGAGAACGGGAAGACGGGCAGCAGCGTCTTTCTTTTGGATTTATCTTCCACCTATACTGCGATCCCCAAGTCGCCTGCCAAGCGTGGGGATTATGGCAACCACTGCCTTCTAAGGGGGAGGCCTTTGTTCAGCTGTGAACCTCTTTCAGCTGCTAATGAAGTTGTTATCAGAGACTCGCTGTGAGAGTTCCTGTCAAGACTGGCGGCGTTACCTCTTTGTATGGCTAAGCTTATACGTTGGCAGAAAAAGCTACCAGCGGTCTCCTAAGAATTCGATAAGTTTGAATGAAATTTATTTCAACAAACCGAGCGTCTTATTAGAATGATTGGCAGTACCGTCGTCATGCTACAATTATCCTGGATTACGTTTAGGTCTTCTTAATATTGTTGGTCCGATCTAAGCAGAAAAGGCTTACAGTATCTTGAGGCCTTGTACTGTTGCGCTTGGCTTTGGATTCACTTAACCTTCTGCTCATGAAAAAGCCCATGATAGATTAATTTTAGCCAGTTCTTCGATAACAATGGCCACACCACAACCAATTAAGTTTATGATACAATATGTCGGTCACACGGTAAATTAAACCATGACCTCATAATTCCATCAACCTAACCCACAATTAAGGGACATTAGTCAATTATCGTCCTCACTATTTGTATTTTTGGTTGAAGCCTTAATATATTCAATTCAATTCAATAGCCTATAGTTTAACAATTATTTTACATTAATAATTTAAATTCATGCTCTAATTCGATAATTCAATACAATCTATCTATACTATAATAAAACTCAAAGAGCACTTTTTCTGTACATTGAATATTTTTCCAAAATTTCTATGTGGGGATACTATACTATCGACATAGAGGCCAAAACAATTTTTTTTGGAATTATTGTCTGTCTGTCTGTCTGTCTGTCTGTCTGTCGTTCTGTTTGTCCAGGTATCATTTGAAAACCCGTGGATGGATTTTGATAGGACTTTCACTGATGTGTTGTGTAGAAGTCTAGGTATAAATTGGTATATAAAACATCACGCTATATTTCATAGGGGCTAAGCAGTGAAACATTACTTGCACATATTACCACGTAATTTCCTTTGTATGTGAATAGGGTAATTATAGACTGATCAGTTAATCATTAAGATATGTATTATTACGCTATATACAATAGGGACTGAGCAGACATTTACTTTGCATAAGATATAGCAGTGGCGAAGGGTCAATTTTTGTAAGGGGTAAGCCGGTCCGGTACACCCAGGAAATTTTCATTAGATTTCTGTATTGTTCTAAGTACTTTGCTGATAGCAATATGACATTATACAGGGTTACAGGAAAAGTCGTGCTAGATCCGTTGAGGGCGTGGAGTACCCATCATTTCTGACGTATTTCACTATGAAACACCCCACCCTAAACTTAACCAAAATAAAAAAAAGTAAAAAAAAAAACAAACTTAACTTAAACAAAATAAAATTTAATAGCCAATTTATTTAATCGGCAATTTTTAATAAAAAATTTAAAGTCTAAAATCTCGAAAAGGGTTAAGTTTAGGGTGGGGTGTTTCATAGTGAAATAAGTCAGAAATGATGGGTACTCCACGCCCTTAACGGATCTAGCACGACTTTTCCTGTAACCCTATATATTTGAAAAGTTAAAATCTGTAAAATCTGTCGTTCATGAAATTTTAATGAAACTCCCCAAGTCCAGGTAGTGTATAGGTATTGTATCACGTCGCAACAATAAAAGATGCGAAATACTAAGAATTTTCATTATCGAATATCATTAGACAGTAATTTACGATGTTAGCGTGATTTACATTATGAACAGCTCCATTTATCGGTGAAATTGAACATACAATCACTATAGAACTTTAATCAAGCTAAATATAAGAAAGTCGTGTTAGTTTCACTATTTATAACTCAAGAACGGCCTAACCGATTCGGCTGAAAATTGGTGGGGAGGTAGCTTAGAACCAGGAAACGGACATAGGATACTTTTTATCCCGGTAGGTTAAGGTTAAGCAACGTTAGGTAAGGTCATTAGATTATGAACCGAATTATGGGTGAACCGATTTGAATGAAAGTGTGCATATCGGGTAGGTCTGAGAATAGGTCATACATTGTATTTCATACCGCTAGGTTAAGGTTAAGCAACATAAGGCAAGGTCATTAAATAGATGGGTGAACCGATTTGTATGAAATTTTGTGTGCATATCGGGGAGGTCTGAGAATAGGTCATAAAGTATATTTAATGCCGCTGATACCATGATTGACGAGGATATATAGAACGAGAGGAGGGTGCAAGAGAGGAGAAAGAAGGAGAGGGGATTCGAGGAGGGGGTGACGGGGTGAGGGATTGGGGGAGTTAGGTGGAGTAAGGGGGGAGTGAGAAGGAGAAAGTTCGTAGAAGAGAGAGGGGGAGAGGGTTCAGAGAGGGGACAACAGGGAAAGGAAGAGGGGGAGTGTGACGGAAACCGAAGCGGGAGGGGAAAGATAGAGGAGAGAAAGAGCATATAAGAGAGAGATATGGAGAGAGATAAATCTAGGGAGGAGGGAAAAAAGGGGAGCAAAATTTAATAAAAGCGCGGGCGGAGCTACGCGGGTCAGCTAGTCATAATATAAAAATAATTAAATCTTCATTTTATAATAATACAAAATTAAAACTCTTGTCACAATACATTAACTGTCTTATTAATAAAAAATGCTTATTTTTCTCTTACTCCAAAGTTACACCGAAAGTAGTTAATTCTAGATTTGTCACGGAATAGCTACGTCTTAATAACGGTATTAATAAATACGATGTAGGTTCGGAGTAACAATACAATTCTTACACTGAGACTAAGGTGTATGTTATGGCAACCCACTGAAAATAAAAGTAAAAAAATGAACAAAATGACTAAAAAGACACTGGCAGTTAGGTAAATTTTGATATTTGACACTTTTATTTGACAATCACAACTTTCACTCTATATTTCTCTTACATCATAATATTCTGTATTTCTCGTGTTGAAATCAAGATAGTGGTTTTAGAATTTGTGTTTTTTTTATTAGCAGAATATTATCTATAAAGCAAAAAAGTATATAAAAACTAGGCCGCGGATCTAGTCTGTTACATACCGCTACACCGTCCCTAACAAGAAACTACAGTGCACCTCAAAGGACACGCGTTAGAGCAGAAACCACGGTGGGCCTCAAGCACGAGCCAGCGCGTGTAATGCAAAACTTGCTGACAATGCAACCTATCCAAGAACAGAATGGCTATTGTATGGACGCATCCAGCACGTGTACCGAAAACCAGCTGACGGCGCACAACTAGATCCATTGTATGGACCCATAGCGACGGAATCGGCTCTTCACTTAGCTTCTAACATCGAAGCGGTCACTACAAATTTAAATTAGATATTACAAATGTATTTTAATTTAATAAAAAATAGTTTTAAATCAGTTCTAGTTATTTCTGAATCATCCGGCTGTAGCCTACATAACTAGCCTAATATTTATTTATTTATTTACACTTAAGTACAAACACAAAATACAGAACACATAAAAAGGAAACAGAAACATTGTACATATAGGCGGCCTTATCGCTAATAAGCGATTTCTTCCAGGCAACCCATAGGATAAAAAGAAGGAAATATAAATGTAGGTAGTGCGACAAAGTACTAAAACAAATTACAACTAAGAATAATATCTAACGAAATTATCCGAAATAAAAATTAATTAAACTGAAATGAATTACAAATACATACATACATATATATATATAAATATATATATCAAATATATATATATATTTATCAAATATATATATATATATTTGATAAATAACTATAAATATATAAACGTAGAAAAAAAAAAAAAAAGGATTAAAGTATAGATGATGGCAGATAGACAGATATGATAAGGATAGGATGTTAAAAATCTTAAAAAGGAAAAAAAAATAAAAAAATTAAAGTTACAAAGAACGTATTACAGCACACTACGCAGAAAATGAGATTTAACATTCATTTTGAAAGACTCTACGCATTCAGAACGCCTAATCGAATCTGGCAAGGAGTTCCATAATCGAACACTCTGACCCATAAAAGAATCAGATAGGAACCTAGTGGAATGGGAAGGGATGTTAAGACGTAGAGTATCAGAAGAACGGAGATCACGAGTTTGAGTAGAGACAACGAAGGAAAACCTTTCTTTAAGATAGTTAGGAGCACGTGGATTGAAGAGTACAGAATAAAGTAACGAAAGCACATGCATATCCCTACGGAGACGAATTGGAAGCCAGCCTAATTGTGCTCTAAATTCAGAGACATGATCATACTTTCGCAAACCAAAAATAAACCGGATGCAATAATTTTGAATTCTTTCTAATTTATTTAACAGCTCTTCAGTGGTATCAAGGTAACATGCATCAGCATAATCAAGAATAGGCAAAAGCAAAGATTGAGCAAGGGAAACCTTAGTGCTATGGGGTAAGAAATTACGTAACCTACGGAGTGAAGCACCTGACGCAAATACTTTCCTACTGACTTCGGCTACTTGCGCTTTCCAGGACAGCGAGCTATCAAAAAGAATACCTAAATTTCGTACAGTGTGCTGAAAAGGAATACGGGTTCCATTACACACAACAGGTTGAAGCTGGTTAAGATCAATTCTAGAAACAAACCAAGGACTGCCAATAACTATAACTTGCGTTTTAGCCGGATTAACAGACAAGCCATGGGAAGAACTCCAACTACAGATGTAATCAAGGTCCCTATTAATCAACTGTATAGCAGTAGGTAAAGCATCAAGGCCTGCCTGTGCATAAATTTGTAAATCGTCAGCGTATAGATGGTAGGAAGACATAAAACCATCGGCAATAGAATTAATATAAAGAGAAAAAAGCAAAGGAGAAAGCACTCCTCCTTGCGGAACACCGGCAGAAATATCACTCCACGAAGAAAAAGTATCCTCTATGCGTATACGTTGTCGGCGGCCAGACAAATAGCTTTGAAACCAGTCGATCGTAAGAGAAGAAATATTATAAGTACGCAGTGTCGCAAGCAGAATGTCATGATCGACTGTATTAAAAGCATTGCTAAAATCAAGAAGAGTAAGGACCGTAAGTTGCTGATTTTCCATACCTTGTCGAATGTCATCAGATATCTTGACCAGCGCAGTAGTCGTACTATGACCGGAACGGAAGCCAGATTGATATGGATTAAGGAAATTATTAGTATTTACAAATTCGCTAAGCTGTCTTTGAACAATACGTTCAAGGACCTTAGACAAAAAGGGGAGGATAGATATTGGACGATAATCAGAAAAGGATGCAGGATTGGATTTCTTAGGCAATGGGGTTACTTGACCATCTTTCCAACAAGTTGGAAAGACGCCAGTAGTAAGAGAGAAATTGAGGATATGAGCAATTACAGGACACAGGATATCAATGACAGGGAAGATCATCTTACGACTAACGCTATCGCTTCCGACGGAATTCGAGGTAATGGAAAGAATATTGTTATGTACATCAGATATAGAAACAGTTGAAAACGAAAAAGAAGCACAATTAGAAGTAGGAAGGGAAGACAAATGATTAAGAGTATTAAGTTTCATTGTACTATCAAAAGCTGACGATTTACAAAAATGCTGATTCAGCTGCTCTAAATCTAAGTTAGCGGACACACAATTCTGGCGAGATTTACCAATACCCAATGTCCGAAGAAATTTCCAAACCTTAGCCGGGTCACCGTTTTCTACCGCACGATGGATGCTATGCCTCTGCGCATCCCTGCAGGCTGTGTTGCAACGATTTCTGACCCGGATATAACGGTTGCGATATTTATCCCTAGAATCAACCTTAAATCTAGCTTTGGCTTGGTTCTTCCTTTCGATAAGACGCTTGATATCATCGGAAAGCCAAGGAGCCGGGGAATGTTTCAATTTTACTCTGCGAATAGGTGCATGACGATCATAAAGGTCAATAAGTATGGAATTAAAATTACAAATTTTACTGTCAACTGAATCAGCCTGCAAACCACAAGACCAATCAATCATCTCTGCGTCACTCCGGAGACAATCAATATCCATAGCACTAAAGTTACGTTGTAAAATAGTAGAAGGTTTAACTTTGGGAGGACGTAACTTGTAAGAAAGGAAAATTAAATCGTGGTAGGAAAAAGCATCAGCACTCAGCTGGCCATGTTTAGCGACATGATCAAGGGAATAAACTAAGATAAGGTCAAGAAGAGAAGGGGTACAATTAGGAGAGTGATGGGTTGCTGAAAGAGGTAGAATATTAAAATTACAAGCGTCAATCAATCTATTAAATTGGTGGGTACGGGAATCAAGCTTAAGAAGACAAGTATTAAAATCACCCATAATAATGGATTGATCATAAGAAGGAGACAAGTCTTCGAGAAGCTTTTCAAAGGAAGAGAAATAATTAATTCTGAGAGATGGGCTATAATATACTCCTACAAGGACTCTGCGATGATTTAGAGTAATTTCAATAAATAGATGCTCAGCTGTATTTGGAGGTGGCGGTTGCGGGGACTTGCTGATGATGGAATAGGGAATAGAGTTTCGAAGATAAATTGCAACTCCACCATAGGAACTGCACGTGCGATCGTTACGAATCAAATGGAAACCTGGGAGAGAGTAAGCAGTAGAGGGAAGCGAAGGTTTTAGGAATGTTTCAGATATTAAGACTGCATGTACATTTTTACAGTTCATAGACATAACGAGATCTGGGTAGTGTGCTGGAATACTTTGAGCATTTATGTGAACCACGTTAAAATTATGAGGAACATCGGTAAACTCCGAGACAAGGGAATCATGAAGAGAAGGCACAATACTAGAAAAACTGTCATCACTATCAGAAGAAGAAGAACAAGAAAGGAAAATATCATTAAAATCTGTAAGGCTGTTATCACCTGCCATAAAGTATAACAAAAATACCTATTTATAAATACGTATAAAAGATAAAATATATACTTATAAAATGCTTAAAATAATAATATGTAACTAAAAGCAAATACTATTCTAACAATACTAGCCAAATGGGCATTGAAATTAAAAAAGAATAAAGAAAATACAAACCTAATCACACTGGCAAATAATAATTACACAGTAAAATATATTAAGAAGATGATCTACTAAATAGTTACTGGATAATCATTTTGTTATAGCTAAACTACAAACCAGTAAGCCAGTTTTATGGGCTAAAAGCCATTTACGCAGTTTAAAAAAAAAAAAAAAAAAAAAGTAGACTTGTCCAATATTCTGTGCATACAGACAGGTGTCAAAATGACATGGACGGATAAGCAAACATGAAATTAAGAAAAAAAAAATATCTATTGCTAAATAAGTACATATAACTATCACTCACTACAGTTCAAAATAAACACTGACATAAACTTAATAATAAAATATACAAAGATTAACTGAAAAGTACACGTAGGTACTCCATCCATACAAAGTAGCCTCCGGTTAACAACGTTTACTAATGTGATTTGAGAACTCTGAGGATTAAAAACAGCAACAAAACTAGTTCTTCTTAGGGCGTTGTTTTTGACGAATAGTGCGCTTGGTCTCCCTAACAGTAGAGGCACCAGTGTCTTGCTCTGCCAAGGTACGAGAAATCTTGTCAAGGTCATCAAGGGACCACACCTGTTGCCTCTTGCCGTCGGCGACAGCTACAACTATGCCATCCCGAGTCCAACAGTTGCTGACACCAAATCGTTTCCTGGCTTCTAAAAATAAAGTATGACGTCCTTTGGTAAGGAACTCAGACAAGGTTATACCAGTACCTTTAAGGCCAGTCTTCGCAAACCACACTGAAGATCTTGATTTCAAATCACGGAACTTCACTAGGATTGGGCGCGGATTCTTCGTGCTTGGCCGACCAATACGGTGACACCTAGAGATGTCATTTGTGAGGCCTGGCAGGCCTAAGTTTTTAGTAAACACTTCTGAGATGGAATTAATTGTAGCCTCATCTTGTACCTCTGGTACACCATGCACTAGAAGTATTTTACGCCGACTCCACATCTCCTGTCGGTCCACCAATTGGGCAAGGAGTGCCACCTGTCTCTGCAAGTTGACTAGGGCATCCAGAATGAAGACCTTAAACTCAGCAAATTCAGTTGCACAGGTAGTCACAGACTTACTGGTAGAAGACGATGATGCCTTATCCAAATCCTGCTGGAACTGAGCCATCTTGGTGTTGAAGAGCGCTGACAGCCCATCCACAGTGGTATGAAGTGCCTCCATAGTATAAATCAATGTAAGATATATTGACTGTGAGGTTAGATTTCAAAACGGAGTGATATAAGGTTTAAAAGTGCGAGGAAATACTGTAAAACCCAAGTGGCAGTAAGTTAGACTAATAATACATTATGAATTTGTACAAGAGCAAACAAATACTAATAAATTTATTAAAATTAATGCAGAGCAATTATTTTAACAACTTGCTATCACACCTACCCACATGAAAAAAGTAACTAATAGTTTAGTTTATTGAGATAGTTTATTTACCTCTCCACGAGCCCAAGTGCTTTTTGCAGCTATTAGTGGAAATATTTCTTCAATTCTTTCTATCATTCTCAAATCGTTAATGAAATCATCTCTATTGAAATGAAACTAATTTTACGGATTATATCGCGGTTTATTTTTGATTTTAATTTCCCGACGTTTCGAATACAATAATCCGTATATAATCCGTAAAATTAGTTTCATTTCAATGTGTAATATTCGCGTAAGTATCAGAAATCATTATGAAATCATCTCTATTCATTTTAATCTACAATAATTACAAAATACCACTAACACTAAAACTACACCAGTAAGTACTCGAACGAATACCAAACAAATATGAAAATATATTTAGTTTATGTTTAGTATATATATCTCAATGGAAGTTAGAAATACAATACAAATCTATGCTTACTCAAGCGTTAAACCATGGGGCTCTGCGGAGTAACTTTTAGTCCGGGAGTAAATTTTGATTAGATAACTCCGTCCTTACTCCTAGTTTATTAATACCATAATTGCCTAATCTTTGCGTAAGTCTTGGAGTAAAGTTGTTCTGACGCTAATCATAATTTATTAATAAGGCTGTAATAATTCAAATTCTTGCCATAATTCTATGTAATAAATTAACTTCCTATATAATTAAATCTTGATTAAATATTTTCTGTTTCATTTAATTGTTTTGCCTTTCGGCATAGGCCTCCCCTAGTGTCTTCCAGTCTTGTCTATCCCTTGCATGCCTACTCCAATTTGGTCCACCTACTTTCCTTAGCTCATCCTCCCATCTTTGATGTTGTCTGCCTCTTTTCCTCTTTCCGTCCCTTGGATACCACAGTGTTACCTCTTTTAACCATTTGTTTACTCTAGATCTTAGCTGATGTCCTGCCCACTTCCACTTTAATGTATTAACCAAACCATGCTTCTTTCCATGCTATGTTGGCAGGTTTGTAGCATTTTCAGTTGTTTGCTTGTGAGTGCCCATGTTTGGCATCCATATGACAGACATGGCAGTACACACATGTTATACACTTTGCTTTTCTCTTTGATTGTTATGTCCGGATTTTTCATCACTTCTCCGAGTGCCCAGTATCGTTTCCAGGAATTACATATTCGTGTATCGACTTCCTTTTGGTTTTGGTTCTTGGAGCTTATAACCTGTCCCAAATACGTATACTCTTTGACATAATCGATTATGTTGTTATTAACCGAGATACTAACTTCTTCGCTATTGGTCATCAGTTTGGTTTTTCCCCAATTCATAGTTAGCCCTACCTTGGCACTCTTATCAGCCAGTTGTTGGATCATAATTTCTAAAGTACTGGGATCCTCATTCAGCAAAATCAAGTCATCAGCAAAGCGTAAGTGGTTGAGTTTTACGCCATTCACATTCAGCCCATAGTTGTATAGTTAGTTAGTATAGTTGTCCCAGTCGAGCATTCTAAAAACATGTTCTAAAACTGCAGAGAATAGCTTAGGGGACAAAGGATCCCCTTGTCTTACTCCTTTCCTTATTTTGAAACTGTCTCCAGTTCTTTCTAATTTTATCTTGGCAGTTGCGTTTTTATATATTGCTTTGATGATTCTGATGTACTTTGGCTGTATTCCTTGATCCCTCAATGCTGATGAGTCAATGAATGCCAAATACACACATCAAAAGTGTCTAGGGATCAAGCATTTTTAAGCGGATTTCTTGAGATTGAGATGTGGCTTTGTAATAAATTTATGATTTTATAAATTTATATGGATCCTTTTTGGTGCATTTCATAATTTGAATCAGGAACTGTGAATCAAATTCGAGTAAAAGATGAAAATCAGCTGTCAATATCTATACTTATAATAAAACTGTAACAGGTCCAATTCTGTACATTGAAGATATTTTGAAAATTATATTTGGAGGGCATTCTATAACCGATACTGAGGCCGAAAAAGTATTTTTTTAAATTTTTGTCTGTCTGTCTGTCTGTCTGTCTGTCTGTCTGTCTGTCTGTCTGTCTGTATCTCGGCTGAGCATCACGCTGAAACTATTGGATGGATTGAAACGAAACTTGGCATGATTTGAGATCTTACTACGAGGTAGGACATAGGATATTTTTTATTCCGTAATCTAGCATGGTTCTTTTGGGAGAGGGGATTAAAGTCAAAATGGGTACTTGGTTATACGCTTGGTCCGATTTTATCATTTTTTCTTTATAATTATAATAAATATTTGTAAGGGAACACTCATAGACAGTTGTTAACAATGTTTGGAAATCGATCAGGTTAAGCAACGTTAGGTAAGGTTATTAAATAGATGGGTGACCGTTTAACGCCATTTGAACTAAACGTCTCCGTGCTTTGGAGGGCAAGTACAAAGTGGGTCCAAGTTTTTAACCGACTTTAAAAAAGGAGGTTTTGTATTCTATGCGAATGTAAGTATATTACTGATAGTTTAGTTAACGTAAACACAGCGCGGGCGGAGCTGCGTGGGTCAGCTAGTTTTCCCTATAAAAACATACAACGCATTGAAGACATTATTAGTGCTACTGTTTCCCTACTACTGATTAAAACCAACGTTATTATGGAGCGGCGACGTCATTTAAGCAGGGAAGAAATGCTCAGAGCCGTGGGAATGACAGAAGCTGGTTCCCGGCAACGTACTGTGGCTTTAGCTCTGAATACAAGTCAGAGTGTTATCAGTCGACTTTGGACACGTTACCGAAGCACTGGTACCGTGGCTGAGCGCCATGGAGGACGGTATCGCTGCACCACACGGAGACAAGACCGATATATTCAAATCTTAACTCGAAGAGCTCCAACAATAACTGCCATGATGTTAGCCGTGAGGCTTCATCACTCTTCAGGGAACTTAATTAGCGACCAAACAGTCAGAAACCGCTTGCATGAAGTGAACCTTCATTCCCGAAGACCGCTACGGGTACCACCTATAGCAATGCACAATCGTAGGATTCGATATCAATGGGCTCTTGAACACAGAAATTGGGCAGAAGAACAATGGCGTTTCGTGTGCTTTTCTGATGAGTCTCGTTTTGGTATGAGACCGGATACAAGACGTATACGACACTGGAGAACCCCTGGACGCCAACAGCGATTAAAATCCTGCCAGGAAGTCCATCCTTATAGTGGTGGAACCATCATGGTATGGGCGGGTATTTGGATCGGCGGAAGAACTGAGTTGATTTGGATCAGAGGCAACCTCAACGCTCAAATTTATGCTGAGACGATTGTATCAGACGTCATCGTTCCTCTACAAGTGCAAATCGGTCCCTTATTTCAGTTAATGCATGATAATGCACGACCGCACACCGCAAGAGTTGTAAGACAGACTCTCGCCGCAGCTAACATCAATGTCCTGCCCTGGCCTGCTCAGTCGCCAGACTTGAACCCGATTGAGCATGCATGGGATATGCTACAGAGAAGAGCTCTGCCGAATATGGAGGGTATCCAGTCGCAAGAAGACCTTTTTTTGTTGTTGCAACGAACATGGGCGGCCATTCCACAGCGTGATTTGGATGAACTCATTTTGAGTATGCCAAACCGATGTTCTTGTGTTGTTAGTGTTCGCGGTAGAAACACGGATTATTAATTGTTTAAGTTACCCAATAAAATTTTAAAGAAAACTGTTATTTCAGTCTTTTTTTCGAACTTTTGTGTTAGTGGTTCAAATGTCAAAAATCCCTTTATTAGGAAAATGGCAAATTTCTTTATTAATGCAAAGGTGACTTGGTTTATCGTTACTGTGACAAACGAAAACACTTTATTTGATGAATCCTTAAAGAAAATTTTAATTAATATCAATCAGGAGAAAAGTTATTGCAAAAATATATGTTGATCCCTAGACACTTTTGATGTGTGTAGTATGCTTTCCCATATTCATTGTATTTTTCGACTACTTGCTTGATGGTGTGGATGTGATCGATCGTAGAATAACCTAAGCGGAACCCTCCCTGTTCTCTTGGTTGGTTTTCATCTAAGGTGTTTTGTATCCGGTTCAATATGATCTTTGCAAAAATCTTGTAAACGTTGGACATCCTACTTATTGGCCTATAATTATTAATATCGTTTCTGTCTCCTTTCTTATGGAGGAGAGTTATTGTTGATTCAGTCCAATGTTTAGGTATGGTTTCAGATTGTAGTACCTTATTAAATATATTTATTAGGCAGTCTGAAATAGAATTCATGGTTCCTTTCAAGAGTTCATTCGGGATGTCATCTTCACCTGGTGCTTTAAAGTTTTTCTGCGATAAGATAGCTGTTCTCAGTTCGCTTAGGATTATAGCTGGTACCATATCTTTATCAATTTCGTCCTCCTCACATTCTTTGCTACCAACTGATAAACTTTCTGTTTCCTCATCGTTATAGAGTTTCTTGTAAAACTTAGTAGCTAGATTTATGATTTGGGGTCTCTTTGTAACTAGTTTCATGGCTTTGTCTTTCATACTAGGGATCCATGATTTGTTGACACACAGCTCTTTGAGAGCCTTTTTTACGCCTCCAGTTCTTTCTTTGTGGAACTTGATTTTTTCGGTCCTTTTTTCCTTTCTGTGCTTCCTTATGTGCATGTTTATTAACTTACTAAGTGCCGCACGCAATCTCTCTTCTATGGTTTAACATATTAACAAACCGTTATTATATTTTTTTTCACACTACTAGGTGATAGGTCAAGATGCAAGATATCGTCCAGGTAGATACCACTGCAGTGTCAGATATTCTGCTGCTAAGCAGCAGTGTATAAACATTGCTGTGCTTTCAGTGTGAAGGGAACTGTAGCTAATTAAATTATCGGCCACAAATATCTTGTTACGTGCGGGTGGGTAATTAAATGCGGAACAACGTAAAGAAGGTTTTTTTCCACGTACACTCACACTGTATACACGATACACACAAGGCACAGTAGTCCGAATCGCACAGTACGTCACAGTAGTCCAAAGTCGTCGCGGAGGTCGCCGGTACAATTCTCTTCGAACGCTTCCTTGAGATGTTTTCACTGTCGCTTGTATACACAAACTGTGTGGACTTTTTTTTTGGGACTGATAGACGCTGTTGGCCGCAGATGGCCATTACAGCTTCACCGGACAATAGGAGGCGAGCGCTTAAAGCACTCTAGCCTTAACGGCAGAAGTAACGACGAGCTCAAGGGCACCTCAGGGAGGCACGGCCTCGGCTTGGGCTGTCACTTAAGAGAGGGCTGAGTGTACCACCGGTTCACAACGCGCCCCCACTGAGAAGAACCGGCAAGAAATTCAGTGGGGTGATGCGCGTCGTTGAGGTCGCATGCGTACGACCCTTCGGCCTCGCCGGCGAGACCGGTGTCTGATAGCTAGTGTAGCATACGGTTGTCGGGGCGGGTTCGGCGCATCCCGGTCCAATAGGACCGTCATGGGGTCAGGGTCGAGCAGTACGTGCCGTGGTCTGCGGCGCGAGTCAGAAGGAGTAGGGGCGTAATCGGCGGCGGATTAAACTGTTCGCGTGACGGGACGCGGATTCAAAGTAGCGTTTCGACGCTTCTTTTAGGAATTTACGAAGTGAATCTTTAAGTCGGAATGTAAATCTACATTCCGTATGTACCACGGGGTACCGACGGCACGTCGGAGAAAACGATTTTGGATAACCTGGAGGCTATCGATACGGGTGCGGGCGGCGTGCGCGAAAACTACATTCGCGTAAGTCATGATTGGGAAACTGTGTGGACGCTTCTATGCGTCGGCTTATATAGCTAAATTAAAAGAGGGGTGGAAGCTTCGCGAAGGTACTAGTAAGTACCTTGTCTGGAATATACGCACCCACACAATAGACGCAACAGTTTGAGGATAAACGAACAATAGGCGGGGCAGTGAACGAGAGCGAGCTGTAGGTATAATATACTTGCCGAATTTGAGCGAACAACTTTCTATTGAGAATTCTAAATTTTTATATACGGATCGATAGTAGACCTATAGACTAACAATGCATTTTGTGATCATTACAATTAAGTAATAATTAACCGAGTAATTAACACTTTTAGGTCGCGGTCGTAACAATCTAACTAATGTATCGTGTGACAAGCGGCTGTTCGATGCAGCTGTTTATAGGCAGGTGTGTCGCTTACCATCAGGCAAAAGTTTTGTTTGTCTTGTGACTAGGTTAAATAAAATCCAATGGCTCGCAGATCCAACAACCTAGTTGTTGCTATCTACAGTATTTGGACCACCTACTGCGCCATATGTTGGACTGACGACGGAGGCTTATGTTCAGAAGTCGACGTCTTCCGGCTGGTTACGATAATGACTGCGCACCATTATGGGTAATGGGTTAGCAAATATAGCATTGAAAAACACTCACTTATTTCGTCTTTATCCCGTCATATTATGGGTATATACTCGTATACCCCATAAATCATGGTGTTATTGCATCGTCTACGTAGAAACACGCGATAGATATTTTCGCTAAATATTTTTTATGGGGTAATAAAGGTCACGCCATAAAAAGTAACGGGTATGGTATTTGAAGGTTACTGTAAATGTCAAGTATCGTATCGCTGAAGCTTTAGAACTGTCTCTTACTTGTATGACCCCATACAGACACCATAACAGTAATATTATGATTAGTAACTCTGGTTGCACCCAAAAATTTAGTTCCGATAATATCCCGCAAAAGCTGTTCACAATTCCAAAATTTTCAATCAAAATACGGAAGTATTTTCCAAATACGTACAATCGTCAAAACGTTTTGAAGACGGGTGAATAGCGTTTACAGCAAAGAGGGAGGCATCGCCACCTAATGAGCGCTGGATTATTCCAAGAGAAGGGCGTCAAAAGAGGTGGTTTATGACCACCACGACGACTGGCCATGGCCTAGAGCATTGGATGGATTTTCAAAAAGAAACGGACTGACCTCAACAATAAAAACTTCCGACGGTTGTGAATAGCTTTCTCTAAGATCATTCTATGTCAAACGGATCGATCTGTCGCGGTTGGTAGTTAATGGGACAAATGAAGATGATTAATTCCCCCCTTCAACACACGCATTATTATAATCTACATACATTAAAATAAAACGTTATTCAAAAACCTTGACGTACCCATAATCACATTTGCGAGTCGGCAAAAAGCCGGCACGATTTCGTTCCGACACAGAAATTCCTTTATTCAAATGTCATATCTTTACCTTTTCCTTTTGTAAATAAAGAACAAAGGGTTTTTGCGTCGGCGACCGAGTTATCTTTTAATACGGGGTTTCTGGTTGATCATGCAATCATGATGGATGCTACGAGAAAAGATTTCTCTGTACACCAAACGTAACGCCTTTTGTAATTTGTCTTGCAACCACATCAAAAGCTTTACATTAAAAAAAAACAGTTCACCAAAGTTTTCAAATTACAGTGATTTCGAGGATTCTTTATTATTGTATTATTTGAGTTCAATTTAAGTTTTACATCAACAGACAAACCGCAGTTAAACACGATGACCTGATCAAAAAAAGGTTAGTAAACTTTATTAGTGTGCCAGTATATTATAATAGGCTAATATTTGTAAAAAACATATAACTAAGTAAATTAGCTGCACCATTAAATTTTAATTAGCTTTAAGAGAGATAACAGCGAAAAGCCCGCTCAAATTCTAATCGGATAGCCTAACTAAGAAATTACTTCCACATAACAAAATCACAAGTAAACAACATCATCTTCAATTACAACTGTGTTCCTGCTATCAATAAAGTCGCCAGTGGTGTATGAGGAATAGTACTGCTGGTGGCTGAAGGACCATCGTTTATCTGTTTAGCTACCGGCACAGCAATAACTTTATCTTACTCTATCTACTTATTATGTTCCTTTTCCTTGTGCTGTCAAGCACTAGCTTATACCTAAAGATTGCCAAAGAATTACTACTAAATTATAATGATGACAAGATTAACCATCACAATTTGGAGGATGTTATCGTTTTGATCGATCAGAATCCTAAATTTGGGACTTGCTGCTTTAACAAAATTGTTTCAATTTATACAACTAAGGGGGAAAACAACCACGCGGCCTGTCTGATCGTAAGCAGTCACCGCAGGCTATGGATGCTAGCAACACCAGACGAATCACTAAGACGTTGCTAACCCTAAAGACGTTAAATATTAAGTCTCTTGTGTCTAGTAATTTCACCAGCTACAGTGCCTTTTACACCGCAACAGGGCAATGTTTACAATATCTAATAGTATATTAATTTTTATGGATATTGTAAGTCATTTTTTGTATTGGCACTCCCGTGACAGGAATTCAAAACATTAGAATAATAAAATTCAAACATATACCGCGATATAATTCGTAAAACAATTTTACTTCAAGACTCCAAGCAGTTGACGCACTGGGTCCAATTCAGTTTCATTTCCATATATCCGTGCATAATTGCCCCTATCATAGCTCTCCGAGGGTTTACCGAGGGTACACCTCAGGTCATATTGTACGCAATGCCTTCAAAGCCCGGATTTTGAAAGCATAATCCTCCCATGGGCCTCTGCCGTCGTTCCACCAAGATTGTTATTATAATAAAGAAATATTTCCGCAATAAGAATTTCAAGTGTTAATGAGATTTGTAAAATTGTTTGTGGTGATATTAACATAAGCGTACCCTTGAATTAACGGAAGGGTTGAGGACCGGTAGAGATTAGCAGAGGGCAAACACATTGGGATAACACTCCGCATATTTATATAAGCATTAGCGTTGCAGCTTTAGGTATTGTAAATTAAAAGGACGTATTAAAAATGTCACAAGAAAAAATAACCATAAAACACAAGTATTATATATAAAGGGAAGAGAAGAACAAATAGTATATAGTTAAGAATTTATTCTGATTAAATAAACTTTTAAATAAAGATAAAGTAGTGTTTCTTGTAACTATAATGGCGATGCAAACTAAGGAAGTTGGCATTATGCTTTTATCAGGGTAAATTCTGTGAGGTTTGCTGAACAGACGGGGTTTTAATCGGGGATTAAAAATTACTCACAGTCACAATACAAGTGATGATAATCTTACTTCAATAAATTAAATAAATACTTGGTAATTTGTTGTTTTATAAGTTTTATAATACACATTAAAATAAATTTCTTCTATAACGGTGACAGTCTATCCGAAAACAATTTCACAAATCAGGTATTCTTTGAAATCATCCTGTTTACGCATAAATCGAACGTAAAATGCTGTAAATTTAAGGGTTCCCTTTTATGGGCTTTGTTTTCATCGTTATTATGTATTGATAGAGCTATAAATTACTCCTATCATTCTAAAAGTTAAATGATGAAGTTTTATAGATATTAATGAAAAATAAAGTAAATAAATACATTATCCAGAACTGAAATTGAGTTCTTGATTACAATAAAGAAAGTCAAGATAGAAGAAGTCTTTGTGGTAGCTGAGGGACAATCTATAATACGACAAATACTTGTAAATAATTTTGTTGACAGCCGCAGGGCAATCGTTGCTAGCTATTCATATTATACAGAAAAACGTAGGGCACAGCGATATTCCTTTTCACTCACAGTTCGATGGGACAAAAGACCGACATGACCGGGAAGAATAAGACGCAGGAACGACTTTACATACCTACCCATCTGACGCATTGACCATCTTAATTTCCCTTTTCAGACAATCATTGTCCTGGCCAGTAAGGTATAATTTAAGCCCTCGATCTCCAGATTGCAAAGAGAGTTTATTTATAGAAGCAAATACAACGTACCAATTATCTCAATTTAGATATATATTTCATAGTCTTACAAGACAATTACGTTAAGCTCATAGCTGTATTGACAGCTACGTGCTAAACGTATTAATGTAGCCACTGTATCTAATCCCTTTGTTGAGAACTAATACACCGCAGATTTTGTATGAATAATTTTCTATACATTTGAGTTACAAATATTACTGATCATACTTGGTGAATTACTTAGTCTGTGCAAAACATTTTAGATAATATTACTAGAATATTAGTAACATCCCCGGGGTAAGTTCTTACAAGACATCTTAATGTACTAAGGAAATTATTTTCCTCCTTTGGATAGTAATTTCCTTGTATATCTTCCTTTCCCTAGCCTATGTTCCGCTTTGGTTTGAAAATTATAGTCTGAAACATTTATAGTTGACTTACTTATCATCATGATTCTTATAAAAGTTACGCTTTTATCATTTGTGACTATTCCACCTCAACAACAACCTTTGAAAGATTCTGTTTGAGTGAAGAGATACAGCACACGTATTAGCGCATATACTGATACACTTTCTCTTTCTTCACTTCACAATTGAAGACTGTCATGACTGAAGAAGTTCGGCAAGACTAACTTCTGGCATGCCCATAAGACTCATGGATCACCAAACTTTTCAGACAATTAGAAAATCAGCCTATAGAATTCCAACCATAATTACACAAAGTTATTGCGCTTATTACTTGTCGAGTTTCAGCAACATCCCCGCAATTATACAGAGAGGACTCGAAGACTATAGGGAGCGTACTCATAACATTATAACTTATTCAATTAACAAACGCAAACTCAAGCAAACATATCCATGTCATAACAATCCACCCAAAGTTTCACATAGCTGCCAAACATTATCAGATCGTCAATATAACCAACTCGACTAAAATTCAAAACGTATTCCTCACCATCGTGTTCTGCACAGTGTTCCGAAACTAATTAATAAGCCCAAAACCACTTCATCTTACTAATTGTTCAAGTTCTTTTGTGCGTGGAACTTTACCGGGTAAGCCCGGTGTCGTTGTGAGTTACGTGTTTATAGTATTCGGTTAAATCCATCGTACTGACCCTTTATAACACCTTAAACCATATTTCATTCGCCCCGGCTGTAGCTCAGCCCACTAGATCCTATCTGAATAAAATGGGTACGGTCCCATTGAATAGTCTGGCGAATAGCGTTTGTCGTTGCTTATTCATTGACCTGTAGTTTCTAGGTAAACATGCTTTTAGCTAAAATATTTAAGTCCCAATACTGTTAGGGTATGTTCCAAATAATATAGAAAATACTCAATATATCTTTAGCAGACTTGAAATCTTCAAGTTAAATGCGTTGTACTTCAGCGTTTTCGAGACAAGTATGTTGCTAAAATGGGATATTTTTATGATAATGATATCAATATGAATGATAACAACTTTACTAACGTATTTACATTCAAATCCTATAAAAGTAGGACTATTATTAATGGGGCCCTCAAATTAAACTAATGGCCTATATTAACCTAATCTAAAATCTTTAAAATCAGGTGAACCAGGTGAAGTACAGTCATAGCATTTCAAAAGTCCATCTCACACAAAATAAATGTCTAAATTTTAATTAAATATAAAAAATCGGATCACGATCACTTATTATTTTCGAACGATCATTTCATAATTATTTAGATGGACTCTAACAAACTCAAAAGCTGCTTCAAATTCCTTTCAACCAAATATTCGTGAACGAAACCAATACTGATTGCCATTGAGATAACGTATATTAAAGATTTTCATCTACTACAAACTTCCTCAAACAATTTTTTCTCCTCATTCAGCGTCTTTTAAGCTGTAACCAATTGAATCGCTTTCCCTAATACACAGTGGCCCTTTAAAACATTCTATGGTAGCATTAAGTAAATCTAGTAGGTTTCACTGAGGGTTCTGATTCCACGCCTTCAATAGAAAATTTATTCGTGACCCGCATCCCGGGATTAAAGGGTCATTCCGGTATATAAGGAAAGCTGCCGTTGACTTTTGCGGTCCCCTAAATAATGTACAGCCTTCGTCTTGTGAATAACGTGTATATTTTATGTTAAGAAATGCTGAAGATCGGTGCGTTTTGAGTGAAATTTAGGGCACGTCAAAGATGTAGTAGGTCGTGTTGTAGGTATAACTTATCCAATAAAACCTATAACATACTTACAATCTGTAGAAGTTAGTTAGATTGGTTATCTTTTATTATTCCGTCTATGATTGTTTTTTACTATTTTTGTTGTTACACTCATTTTAATACATGGAAGGATACTGTACATTACTGGGACTAAGCAGGGAATCTCTTAGTCGCTAGCACAATTACTCCTCATAAAGCACTGCGAAGGACGAGCTAGACAAATTTGAAAAGTTAGAAAAAATAATTCATTGGACCCAACCTGTATACCAAAGAGATAAGGACTTTACCATACAGAGATAGAGTACAAATTAATTTGCAAAATAAATTTAGTAAGTAGTATCACATGAGTTTATGCTATAATTTAAGTCATAAATTTTAATAAACAGAGTATAATTAGTAATAAAGTTTTCATACACTAACAACGCAATATGCAAAATGTGGCAATGACCACGCGCATTGCGACTAACCAAATTGCCGGTTGCAGCATAGTGCATACTGCGGTTGCGATTGCTGTTACCGGCGCAGCTGAGGGTGAACAGATGAGTGGCAGAACATTACAATGCTGAAAGCACAACGTTCTACAACACACAATCTAGTTCCAACGTTGTGCTCAAAATTATCAGCTTTCATACATTTTGATGTTGTTGTGAAATGTTACTTCATTTCGCCAGTGAACGAAAGTGACAGCTCAAAGGATTACTCAGCTGAAGTGGCAGTAGGCTGGTCATGTTATGCGCAAAACCAATGATTGTTGGGGTAAACTTGGTTTTGGAGTGGAGACCATAAATCGGGAAGCATAGGATAAGACTCCACTTGCCTAGATAGAGCGACAATATTCGCAGTGGGGTTGGCAGTAACTAGAGAATGAGTGCTTCGGCACTCTCGGCATTAGGCTCAGTTGCGTGTCTTGGGAAGTCTAACGTACGTTCCATGTATTAAAATTAGTGTGCTTATGTCCAGTAGTCAATTGATGTGGGCTGATATGTCCTCCTTGACGTATTCTTCAACGGCGAATCTTGTCATTTTCAGATGTGCGACCGAATATAGCTGGCAAAACCAAATTTAGATTTAAAAGTCCTATTGCCGAGCTCACAGTACAATTGACCTTGAGAACTGTAAGTATAGGCATAGGAAGGCTTAGGTATTTTTTTAAAGGCTTTCAATCGATTCTCTTCAAAAGCAGTCACAGCCTTTTTAACAGAGCTCCGCCATTCTTGTCTTTCTTGCGCAAGCACTTTTCAACCATCTTCGTAATGTAGGAACTGATTATGATGATAATGATTTATGATGATAATGATCATTTTGTTGTATCGGACGGCTGACAGTAATACGGGTATATTACAACTGGACTAGGTAGTAGTGGGTTGTAGATATTTTCATTTAGTCTATACAAGTGTCAGTGAGAACATTTACATATATTGCACTATTGAAGTGTAAACTAATTCGTACATACATATGTGATACGTTCAATTGTTTACACCAGCTTTATACGACAGTGTTTCATTTACAGTCATCACTAGGGACATGATAACAACTAATAGTTCTAAGGCATAAACCTAACATTTAAGTTAGGAAGTTTCAACCGTAAAAGGGTCATACATGAATAAATATGTGTCTCGGTGATCTCAAGTTTTGTATCGCACTGGTATGCGCAAAATGGTCATAAAGCTCATATAGAACGTTAGTTGGAACGATGGTTGTTGTGTATCTAATAATAATATGATCTCTATGAACATGTAATAGTATTGGTTTCTAACAAACAAATAGATATTGAAGTGAAACTTCTTATGCGACTTCCAAAAATGTTATCACATAACGCGTCAAGCGTTAAATGAAGCACCTTAACGCGTTAAGTGATAGGTGTTAAACGATAGGCGATAGGCGTAAATTTGTTAAGGTTATGACAGCGCTCATGTGACGCCGTCACTGAGTGAGTGAGTGAGTGGGTGAGTGGAGTTCAGAGTGGAGTTCACAGTGGAGTTCACAGTGGAGTTCACAGTGGAGTTCACAGTGGAGTTCAGAGTGGAGTTCAGAGTGGAGTTCAGAGTGGAGTTCAGAGTGGAGTTCAGAGTGGAGTTCAGAGTGGAGATCAGAGTGGAGTTCAGAGTGGAGTTCAGAGTGGAGTTCAGAGTGGAGTTCAGAGTGGAGTTCAGAGTGGAGTTCAGAGTGGAGTTCAGAGTGGAGTTCAGAGTGGAGTTCACAGTGGAGTTCACAGTGGAGTTCACAGTGGAGTTCACAGTGGAGTTCACAGTGGAGTTCACAGTGGAGTTCACAGTGGAGTTCAGAGTGGAGTTCAGAGTGGAGTTCAGAGTGGAGTTCAGAGTGGAGTTCAGAGTGGAGTTCAGAGTGGTGTTCAGAGTGGAGTACAGGGTGGAGTTCAGAGTGGAGTTCAGAGTGGAGTTCAGAGTGGAGTTCAGAGTGGAGTTCAGAGTGGAGTTCAGAGTGGAGTTGAGTTGAGTTAGTGTATGTGTGTGTGTGTGTTTTGACTGTATGTGTGTGTGTGTGTGTGTGTGTGTGTGAGTGAGTGAGTGAGTGAGGGACCGACCGACCGACCGACCGATCGACTGAGCGAGAATGAAGTTTCACTTCTTCCGCGCGGAGGGACTCCACGCACGCACATTTTTTTTTTAAACGACTTAAAACAAAAAAAATATGTGTGTTCAGCGGTTTCTCCGCCTACCATTGACTGATTTAAATTTTTCTTCTTTGGTTAGTACTATTCTTCCAATTTGGTCCCATTGTCACCAAGTCTGATGATGGGATCCCAGGAAATGGAGGGCACCCCTAAAATTTTAATAAAGAAAATGATCTAAGGAGCATTACATAACGGAAATTGAAGTCGGTGCCAGCAGGTACTGGTGTTAGTTAACGTGATGTGGTAGCATCAACTTCAATATATTTCGTTATTTAATTATTGATCATTTTCTTTGAAGACGGTTTTTATTTTTTTCTAACAATAGTTTAATAAAGACTAGCGAGACCTTAACCTGATAATAAGATATACTCCTGCTCATCGACTATTGGGCAGAATTGTCGCCAGCCACCAGCAGATATTGTTTTAGTCACAGTTCCCCACAGTGGTATTCCACACACACACACACACAGTGGTATTGGTAGTGGTGGTATTTGGTGGTGGTATTAGTAGTTTCCTGGACTTTTAGACCCTGGATTAAGACTTTAAGAAATAAAGTGGCTGATGGGCATCGGTGGTTTGCACACATTTTGCTTTTGTTGCCACTCCATCTTGTTTCTTTATTCTGTGGGCGACACTAATGTTTCCTAGACATAATGTCTTGTAATTCAACGCGTACAGCGTAGTGATATTCTGAGAATTTGTGTAATATTGTGGGTAGACACAGAATTTATGTGCCAACGGTCCCCTACAGCGCCTCATAAAGCAACCGGCGAAATTACGAAACGAAAGTAGGTATTACTAATGTAGCTTGTGTACGTTTTTATCGTTTCTGGCATTATTAGAAGACTAGTTTGTAGTCATTTTTAGATGCGTTGGAGTGTTTTTGAAAATCAACAAATTAATAGTATAGGCCAGTATACTCCACGTCTACCTGCAGGACGGAAGGAGGAATCCCTGACTATAGGAATCACTGTACTGTGATTCCTCTGTTCCGCAGTACGGATCGTCATCGAGCATAAGTCAGCCAGACAGCCAGGATCGTAACTCCTTATAATAGAACATCTAAGTGTTCTATTCTATATCCTTACTTATATTATATTATATATAAACCTCAACGGTAATTGGTTTTGGTCCTGTTTAGCAGCGACTGCGGCCATCTGGAAGATACGCCTTTTGTCCAACTGCTCCAAATCTCAGTCAAATATTCTCACTGCATCTTTTATTACATAGTACAGAACATAACTGTGCACAGCCATATCTCCTGGTTTTGAATTGTTGCGAGAATTATGTCACTTCGTGAGAATGGATTGCTGTTGTCTGAGTCGACGAACTTCTACACTATAATAATTAATGATAAGATCGAGTATGATATTTGGGTTATTAATCACAAGTCTTTCGTTTTTTGGACCATTATTTTATTGAACTTTTTTTTGTTTCTTGATCCATTTTTTTAACCCTGGAATGAATTAAATAGAAATGCATATTTTAAAAAAGTATACACTACCTCAACTGAGAAGATCTGCTAACAAAATTAATAAACATTTTTTTCGTGTTTACTACACAAGCTCACTGAATTTTTCCAGATCTTCTCAGTCAAGGCCCAAGCCTATGTTGATGAGGTGAACCCATACCCTACATAACGGGCGCAATCATTAGGTCTCTTTGAAATAAATAATTAAAGGCCACCGCACACCAAATGAGTAGACGTAAGTGAGACGTGCTCGTGCGCATACTATGACGTTGTAATGTCTGGAACTTCATGAGACATGGCCCACCGCTTGAGTGACGTTACGGAGACAAACAGGCTGCGTTCCTACGCAAGAAAACGGCGCCACTACGACGTGACACGTACACGCATTCGGTGTGCTCCGCCTCTTTATGCTCATTTTATTCACCATACCATGGTTAAAAAAATGGTCTGAGTTGGGAAATTTTAGGCAGAAAGATTCTAAGAGACGTGGAGTTGGGGAGATCAAATGATACTTGGAATGTATAAGCTGTACTATTATTTTCATTTTTGGCCATGAGAAGTAGTAGGAGCTACTACTTCTCATGGCCTTCTGTGTATAAGATCGTGCAGGTATGACCGCGGCAGTGTCTGATTTCAGCCGCAAAACAGCTGTATGTCAGTAATACTATATTCTGAAGTCAAGGGCACTGAGCTGATTCAAGAGGCTAATCGTCTCAGGTGACCATGCACTGTGTGAGTGTCCTGCTCATAGAAGAAAAGAGAAAGAAAAAGAATGAAAAGTTATTTCTTTGAAAAGAATTTGATAATTCAAACAACACTCATTTACCACCGACTTGAGATCCTGTTAAATCTCAAATCCAACATTCCGCTGCAAGACCTCAAGATTTTGTAAGATCATTTTGCGTAGATCTGACTAACAATAATAATAAGAAGATCTGAGGATATTCTTGGATAACTACGAGGTACGAACGATCTCGAAGAAAAGAGAAAGAAGAAAAACGAAAAGCTATTTATTTGAAAAGAGCTTGATAATTCAAACAACACTCATTTACCGACGGCTTGGGATACTATTAAATCCCAAATCCAACATTTCGTCACAAGACCTCAAGATTTTGTAAGATATTTCTGCGTAGATCGGACTAACAATAATAATAAGAAGATCTGAGGATATTCTGGGACAACTAATATGTACGAACGATCTTGACGACTCATCATCTTCCATATCAGTTCTCTCATGTCCATGAATGCTGAAGTGTTGAAAACATCGGGAACGTAAAATAAAAAATAAACCGCGATAAAATCCATAAAATTATTTTCATTCCAACGCTTATTTGCTCTTCACTAACATTATTATCAGCCTTCTAAAGTTACACTACCCAACATCATATCCATAACATGATTTAATATGCGCATGCAGCTTTGGCAATTCCTTCCCTTAACCGATCACAGCGAAGGATAACGCACGCAGTTCAGTCTACGTCGTAATTTGAAGGGCCAACAAAGCAAGCCTATCTGCATAATGGGTATAGTAAAAAAGGGAAACCATATGGGAAGTTGTACTTCATAGGGCCGAGTTCGTGTGTTGCAAGTTAGGATACCGCGTGGGTCAACTATAAAATGGAATGAGTAAGGTTTTACGGTCCATCAGATTGCTATTTCGAGTTAAGAGGTTGGGTAGGTCGTTGACTTGATTTATATATGTACATACATCGTCTTCACGCCTACGGTACTAGAAAAGTGGTGGGTAGAAACGATTGAATGTTAGCAGTGGGTGGACGGGGCGGCTGATGGCAATGATAAACTTAAATAAACGTTGTAAGTTTACTATCATCAGTAGTGATTCGTGTAGCGCCTCCTTTAATTTTCAAGGTTGTGCAGATTGACCCATATTTTTTATTGTTAGCTTACTATTTTTAAAGTGGAATTTATATCTTTCCCCTACTCTGCATTTGTCTACAAAAACCCAGTGTGTACAATACACATCTAAACGTGCATCCGTAGATCATAAAAGTCCAAAAGAAATCTTAGATTTACGCGCCACAAAGCAATTTTTTGGCGAAAATTGAAGATGAACTAAAGATTTACGGAGCCGTTTTGGTATTAATGGTTAGATACCCTGGTTGCTATCCAAAAGGATGTAGGTTCAATTCTCACCCAGGACAAACACAACATAATTCAAAATATCTTTGTTATTATGCATAGGCCTCACGAGGGCACTTACATATTGTCATCTTTTTTTTTAACGCGGCCTCTACTGAGAAGATCCGATGATAGGTGTTCTGAGGAGTGTCTGGGTGTAAACATAAATTAAGTAAGTAAGTGTATAAATTGTCTGGTTACCATAGTACAGACTCTGCCTAGTTTGAGATCAGGTGGTCGTGTGGATTTTCCTTGGATATATCTGTCTGTATAATCTAATTCGCCGTCTGTTACTCGCTCAAACTAACTCACAGTCTATGTTTAGACGACCCTGTAGACCGCAGCTGTGGTGTCAGTCTAACCACTTGTTAGAAACACGACACACTAGATATTTTTGTAACATTGCCTAGGTTTATTTATGTAGACACAAAGAGATGTAAATATGCAGGCTATGTAGAACGGACCTGGAATTTTCTTTATTCAAAAACTGTAATCGCTTCTACAACTTCTGACTTTACAGGGTTCCGTATAAATTTAAAATAAAACCCGTATATCGGGGTAAATGATAATACCTTCACACAAATGGTCATTTGATCCCAAACAAGGGAGAACTTGTATTATGGGAAATTGATACAAATACTTATATCCTTTTTTTAAAATACGTACTTAAATAGATAAATAACACCCAGACACTTGGTGGGAATCGAACCCACGACCTATCGGTTAGCGGCCAGGGTGTCTGACCACTAGACCAACAGGCCTGTCAAATCTGTAATTTCATTTTTACAAATAATTAGAAAAAGTATTGTTTTTATTTGATTTAGTGACGAGTCAAGCAGGACGTTCGTCTGATGGTATGTGACATGGCTGCTTATAGACAGCTGCATTATACTGCTACTCATCACCTGAGACATTAGTTATTAAGTCTCTAGAGCCCTATAATTTGAACAGCTATAGTGCCTTTCACATCGAACCATAGCAATGTTTATACATTGCGGCTTGGTGGTAGAACATCTGAGATTGCAGGCTAACTAATTGACACTTACCCGCGGGGTGCCGGGTTAGAATTGCTTCCCCCCATTTCGTCTGGTTGGGTGTCGTAAGAGGCGACTAATCGAGAACAAGAAGACGGGCAGCAGCGTCTTTCTTTTGGTTTTACCTTCCATCTATACTCCGATCCCGAAGCCGCCTGCCAAGCGTGGGGATTATGGCAACCCCTCCCTCCTAAGGGGGAGGCCTTTATTCAGCAGTGGATGTCTATCGGCTGCTAATGATGATGATGATGAATTGAAACTGCAGACTAATGTCTCAGTTGTATATGAGCATACGTGTGGTTTAAGTGACTTACGGCCGGTCCCAATACTCTACCGCCGATAGCAATCTCAGTTAAAAAGTAACGATATGACATTTGACATTAATTTTCTTATCTATAGTAAGCTTCAAGGTCTCGAAGCTAGATCAATAGTAAGGACAGATATTTCTATCTTAGTTTATTGAAACGGATATGTGTCATAAAGCTATCAATGGTAACTATTTTAACTAAACTTTATTCTAATCGGGAATTAACGCGATTTACCTTATATTGAGTAGTAGAGTAGTGAGTGTAGTGTGTAGTGGGCTTAACGTTACAAGTGAAAGAACGGGGGTAGACGAAGATATTTCTGCCTCGCGCACGGAGCCGTCTCGCTGAACCAGTCTGCTTGTGACCACGGCTGGTGCAACCCGGCCGAAACGTCAAGCCAAAATATAAGGTAAATCGCGTTAATTCCCGATTAGAATAAAGTTTGATAATGGAACGCGAAAGTCTAAAAGTATATACTATTTTAACTTATAGTAAGAGATAGAAAGGATATTGGGACTGGCAGTTAAATCATCAAGCGAACTTAATTTTAAGTTGAATGAATAAAAGAACCCAGACTTTTTAGTGACCTAACGTATGTAGTTCCATTCATTCATTCATTCCCTCTAATGCACTAGAAATTGCGAGTTTATTACAGCTCTCATCAAAACCGGGCACCGGCTGCACCGTGGGTTTCCTTCAAAAATGAACTCACCACAAAGCGGCTAAGTGATTATCTTGAGAACCTCTCAGTTGCAGGCTTTTTAAAGGAACTCGTAATATAACTCAAATCCGCTAATGGTGCGGCCGCCCTCTTTACGGGTGCGGCCACGGAACTAGCGGCAGAATATTAAGAGGTTTATACATCATCTTTATCTGAAATGGGAGGGTGGAGTTGCTTGAAAGTTGAACAGCGGTTCCGGAGCGACTGGCGTTTTAAAGGGCCAGTATTTTTTGGTATAGTACTTATATTAATACGCCAATTGGTCACATCTTTTTTTTTCACGGGGGAAACCTTCAAGTGGTCCCCGGGAGCTGTGGGGCTCGACCGGGCTATGTGTGATTTTTACCCACTAAAACCCCCGCGGCTGTCGCATCGGCACATGTGAGGGGACACTCGGGCTCTCCGGTGGGATCTGCACCAGAAGCCCCTCAGTGCCTCGTTTTTGAGCCCGCCGCACCCCTTGCGCATTATAGCCCCCCAGTAACAATACACGGTGCTCACTGGGACGGGGGTCGCAACCTCACCGTCGTCCTCCTCGGAGTCGTCGCCGAACTCATTGGAAATTCTAGGGACCACACCCCGAACGTCCAGCGACTCCGAATTTGTCACCATCTAATATACCTAACCCAGTGGTAACTAGCGTTAGTCTAGTGATTAGACCCTCCTTCGGAGTCTGGCTAGTTGTTGATGGCTGCTGCTCGAGTCAACTCGTGCGCGGGTGCTGCTTGGAGGGACTAGTCCGACTACTATCCCTTTGGCTTTTTAGTTTGTTGTACTTTCGTCGTATTTTATTATTTTTCTGTCTTATTTGATCTTTTGAACGGCAAGACACAACAGGGTCGCTCTGATCTAATTGTAACATGACACACTGTTTAAAAAAAAGTGATAATATGACAAGCCCGCTGAGTTTCTTGCCGGATCTTCTCAGTTGAGGCCGCGTTGTGATCCGGTGGTAGCTTTTTAAAAATAAAAAAAATACATGACCTTTCAAAAGTGCTAGCCTATTTGAAATAAACTATTTTTGAGTTTGAGTTCAGGTGTGGGCTATAATACGTCCATCGAGTACGGCGGCGACTCCAAGGAGGACGGCGGCTGGGCTGCGAATCCAATTTCCGTGAGCATTGTGGCAGGTTCCCGGGAGGCTATAATGGCATGCCGGCAAAAGTAAGTCAAATGAATTCGCGGACTACCTCCAGCCTAGTATTTCTAGTATTCGCGGACTCCCTCCAGCCTAGTATTTCTAGTACTCGCGGGCTACCTGCAGCCTAGTATTTCTAGTATTCGCGGACTACCTCCAGCCTAGTATTTCTAGTCTTGTATATTTAAGCGTTCAAATTATGGAAGCGAAATGTCCTCCCGAATAAGCGTTTAATATTAAAGCGAGCGACCCCGGTCGTGTTAATTGCGTGCTGAATTCATGGTAATTATTCAGTTTTTCATCAACACTGGATTAAGGAAATTCTGTAGGATTACATGCGAACCGTTGACTGGACTCGTTTACTTAATTTTAGAATAATAGAGACACTTAGGCCTCACTAAATTCCTTCAAAGTACTCAGAGATTTTTTTGCTTGAACGGAATGAAGTGATTCGCCAGAAAACCAAAGTGACTGACTTAGCTCAAAGGATTAGCCAGCTGAAGTGGCAGTAGGCTGGTCATATTTGCCGCAGAACCAATGACCGTTGGTTAAACTGATTCTGGAGTGGAGACCACAAATCGGGAAGCGTAGTGTAGGACGCCCTGTGACTAGGTGGAGCGATATACTCGCAGAGTGATTGGCAGAAACTGGATGAGGAGAGCCAAAGATCAGGCCCAGTAGCGTGCGTTGGAGGCTAAATTTAGTTTCAATGAACAACAGAATAGGATAAATGATTTTAGTGTACTTTAGTGTAGTCAGATGAACAAGAAAATCGGCACCATTGCCGACTAATGTCTCAGTTGGCTACGAACAGATCGGGCTCAGTAGCGTGCGTTGAGGCGTATGTCTTTCGAAAATATGTATGAAAATTATGTCCACAGACTACTGAGTAAGTAAGAAGTGTAAGTGTGTTTGCCGTGGTTCTTGACGTCCTGATAGAGAGGGAATGGTGGAATCAAGTCATGTAATTCCTGCGCACACTCTCCAAAATGGATCCTGTAGAATACCCAGAGGCTGGCTACTTTGCTTTTTGTAATTTCATAATTTAAACAAATTATTTAATTTATTAACGAAGCGAGTTCGCCTGATGGTAAGTGACACGCCCGCCCGTGGTAAGTTACTAAGCCACCCTGTTACCATAATTATCTTTAAAACTGTTGAAAATATACCTTATGAATATAAGCAAAGTGTTCGCTAATTATTGGATAAACCAACCGAACCATGCTATAATGACGTAATAAAACCGACTTATGATCACGCCAAGCCCCTTTAATAATGTAGGCAATTTAATTTTTAATATGAGCTCCGTGGCACAGAGGCAAAGCCGCTTTTTAACCGACTGACCCACAAAGAGAGTTATACTTTTTGTTTGTATTAATATGTATATTTTAGAGTTTTGATTATTTTTGCCCATGGATACTCACCCGGACACCCTGTCCGGGTGAGAATAGTATCCAGCCATCTCTTCCTGTTGGGTATCTAAACAGGTAACTAAGAGAAAACAAAAAGGCGGGCAGCAGCGTCTTTCCATTGGATTACCTATCACTTAAACTGCAATCCTCAAGAGGCCTGCCAAGCGTAAGTGTTATGGCAACCCCACTCTTATAAGGCCTTTATCCAGCAGTGGACGTCCATCTCTTCGTCTTTGAAAGGTTCTCGAGTAGAGACCTTAAACCGGTAGCGTAGGCAGGCCTTACACTGGGTGGACCGACGACAGCGACATTGTTCGCGTCGCAGGCAACCGGTGGATGCAAATGGCTAACGAGGGATGGTGATTCAGTGTAGCGGTCTTAGGGGGAGGACTTTGTTCAGCTGTGATGTCTTCTGGATGATGATGATGTTGGACGTCTTTTGGTGATGATGATGAAATTTTTGATACGCTACATACCTATCCAAAAAGGGTGTCATTCGATCTCTCTTATCTCAGTGCAATCTTGTGTGCATCCCATTGAACCATAAGCGAATAGCATCATTAAGGCAAAGGGTATTTATTAGTACCCATAATACACTGAAAGCAATTGCTTACAGCTAGACTCATCTGTGCAACGCTTCTGGATGGGTAAAAGAAGGAGTTTAGTGTCCCTTGTCTCTCAGACTCATTCTATTTTTTTTTTGAAAATGGTGCCTGACAAACAAAATACACGTATTTCGAAAATTAATTCATCAAACCATTCCTGAGTAGCAAAAATTTGTATTTATTAACTACCCACAAAATATATTTTCCTTACTCAAACTCAAACTCAAAAATCTTTATTTCAAATAGGCTTAACGCTAGCACTTTTGAATCGTCATTTTTTAGAAGCTACCACCGGATCACAACGCGGCCTCAACTGAGAAGATCCGGCAAGAAACTCAGCGGGCTTGTCATTTTTTCACTTTTTTTTAAACATTGTTTTGTTACAAATGAATCGACATTAGCGATATTGTGTCCTGCCATTCGAAACATAAAGCAAGGGAGAAAAGAAGAAAACAATAAATTAAGACAAACTAAAAGGCCAAATGGATAGAAGTCGGACCAGTCCCCCCAAGCAGCACCCGCGCACGAGTTGACTCGAGCAGCAGCCATCACTCCCCTCAACCATATTAGAGGGAAGGGGGTGACCCGCCACACGAAGCCGCCACAAGCAAAGACTACTTAATTATCTATGAAACATTTGAAGCATTTTGCTGAACCCAGACCATTTATTGTTGGACGCCGAACAAGTCATAAGTCATTTATTAATTTTGTAAATAGTAAAACAATTTAGACGTTATAGAAAGATAAATTCCAGCCAATAAGCGTTGCATACACAGCCCACAGGAGCCGGTATGAGGAGAAATGTATTCTCCTGGGACCACACTATTCAACTAGTGATGTAGGAATTTACTATAGCAACAATAATCGATTATGCTTCTGTTTGTGATATTTAGTCCAGTGTGCTTCGATTTACGGCACCAATGCAACCTTCAGGCGAAATTGAAACTAAGCAGCTAAGCTTATCTCAAGTTAAATTTATATATCAACCGCTTCACATCCGTGGACCTACTAGGTCCAGATGAAAACTAGCGCGAAGCTCTTTTGCTTGGCAAGACAGCTGATCTGCTGGTCTAAAAAGGCCACTTTCGGTGAATCATAATATGAGTAAGTTACGGTTTAATTTTGATTCGTATGGCAGCATTAATACCAAATATCAGTCTGCTAATTAGTGCTAATAAATGAATTGAGTATGATTCACCTAAAATGTGTGATCGTTTTATGAAAATTACAGGAACTGTGAAGAATCTGCTGAAAAAGCAGAATACGAATTACTTTTAGATGAACCTGTTTGGACCAAATAGCTTGCAACAAATATGTTTTGGTATTGTGTATGTTCGCATTTTATGTGTACTGTGCATTAGTAGTGTGTCTCATTGTTCAATGGCCAAATAAAAGTCTTTGTCTTAAATGGCCAAATAAGTGTATATGTCTATTTCAAATAATTTTTTTTTTCTTTTTTATGTATTTTAAAACTTTATTATTAATAATATTGATATTTAAAACAAAAAAACTAAAAAAAGAAAAAAACAATTAATTATAAACAATTAAAAATTTATGAAATTTCACGTGACTATAAACGCGCCATGATTGGTCACCATAGTGCTGCCACGAACTTCTTTATTTTAATTGAGTAAGATACTATTTCGTTATGGTAATTTTGTGGCAGTGGTGGCATTTTTCGTAACTGGTATGTAATTTTGTTTATTATTGTTTCACGTCTGCCGTAGCGGAGTTGCAGCGCTTCAATGACTGCACGCGGAGCCGTATTCCCGATGAGAAGCGACGAGACCGTTTCCCTAGCTTCACCACGAAGTGATTTGCGCAATCGCCACATGTTTTCAGTATCGCTATACTTGCAGAGCTTCGTGGATTCATCGAACGCCTGTTTGAATGCGAGCCACTCCAATGAGTCCCCGTAGAAGCAAGGTAAGTCTTTTGATGTTGTAAATCTTGACAATGGTTGTTGGTTTTGGGTGTTAGCCTGATACATAGCACTGACTAAGTTTTCCATTCCAGCCCTGTTGCAGTCTTCGTCCTGTTGCTGATTGATGTTGTTCGTCTCGGCCTCTCGGTTATGACTGAGCCATTCCTCGACTCTACCAACAGAATTTAGTACACTTTGATCCTCAGCGCTTCGGTGACTTTTTGTGGACTGGTATTCGAGGGCAGCCAAGTCAGCGGCTAACTTTTCTTGGATGAGCTTAGTTTTAATTTCCGCTTCTGCCTTTGCAGCTTCATATTTCAGCTGTTGCTTGCGAACTTCAAGAGACTTGGCAGATTTTCGACTCTTGTTTTTCGGAATGATATCTCTTTACAATGGTATTACCATCTGTTTCGATCGGTTGTGTGTTGACGTATTTCTCAGTTTGTGGTAAATCTGAGTGTATTTTTCGCGTCAAATTGGTCACCATAGTCGTGACGTCATAATGTTAAAGCTATTTAATAACAGTACAGCGTCAACGGCTATTACACTTGGCAAAACAAAACAATAATATTGAAAATTTATTGCTAAAAAACGACTCTGAACAACGCTGAACGACGTTCAGTGTCGTTCAGTGTCATTCAGTGTCATTCAGTGACGTTCAGTGACGTTCAGTGTTGTCGTTCAGTGACGTTCAGTGATGTTCAGTGTCGTCGTTCAGTGTCGTTCAGTGACGTTCAGTGTCGTCGTTCAGTGTCGTTCAGTGTCATTCAGTGACGTTCAGTGTCGTCGTTCAGTGTCGTTCAGTGACGTTCAGTGACGTTCAGTGTCGTTCAGTGAAGTTCAGTGTCGTTCAGTGACGTTCAGCGTTGTTCAGAGTCGTTTTTTAGCAATAAATTTTCAATATTATTGTCTAAGTCAAGTGTAATAGCCGTTGACGCTGTACTGTTATTAAATAGCTTTAACATTATGACGTCACACCCGCTCGGGTTTGTTCAGGAGCTGTCGGCGTGTTTCCGGTACTGGATTCAAAAATAATATTTTTTTATTTTGAAATAACTTCTGAATTATTGCGAAAAAAAAAACAAAAAAATAATTTCATTATTAAACTTATATATGATCTTTTAATATATAAACAAAAAAAAAACAAATACCCAATTGAGTGTAGCCTTCGTGGCGCGGTGGAAAACCACTGTCTTTGCAAACCGTGGCAGATTCAAATCCGCGGGGATCAAAAACTTTTTGTAGTCTGGCTTTGTATACTTTATTTTTGTTGTCTGTCCCGACTTCACTAGAGTCTTTCCTGGTTCGCTAGAGCAGGTCCCGGGGGGAAAAGAAGTGCACGTTCCCCCCGTCACTCTCACGGTACTCGCGACAATGCAGGGTCTTCACCACATCGTCGCATTTAGTAGGGACGCACAGAGCCTTTGGCCCCGGCTTTGTATAGGTCCCCACTGATCCTCAACGCTAAATGGCCCTTAAACAGAATGTTAATTAAATCACAGTATAGAAAGATTAATCCACCGCCATTTTCTTAAGGCACAAAAGATTCAGTGAACATTAGGCCTCGGTAATCCATTTCAATAGTCTTTTGTATTCAATGCCGATTCAATTACGGGAATTGTTCTCGCAGCCGCGGCTCCTAATAAGTGGCGAACACCATTAGATGTTAAATTAGCGGGAAATCAATTGATGTCATTCAGTTTTAGTGGTAGAGTATTAATATTTAAATTTTATACAGAAACATTCAGTTCATTATTTAAGATTTTACTTTGCGGTAGTTTCGAATGCTTTGCAGCACCCACAGTCACGGAATTACTGAGATGTTGAACGTCCAAGTTAAAATCCGCAAGTTGAAGTGGCAATGGGCAGGCCACATCGCTCGGTGAACTGAAAACCGTTGGGGTAGAAAGGTTCTCGAGTGGCGACCACGAACCGGAAGACGCAGCGTAGGCAGGCCTCCCACTAGGTGGACAGACGACATTGGGCGCGTCGCAGTGGCGTTTGATGATTGTGGCGTTCCAAGGGGGAGGCCTATGTTCAGCAGTGGACGTCTTCCGGCTGGTGATGATGATGATGATGATGAACGTCCTTCTAACACAATTATGCCAATGCACCCTCTGGTCTTCTTAGTTATTCTTGTTCGTTTATCACAGGATCCTAAGCCGTTGGTAACACCCAACCATCTCCTCTATTGAAATTAGGATGTTTTGATTGCCTCATGAATCATCCAAGGTAGGAATCGGTGATTTATTGCGAGGATTTGAGGTTTATCAAATCTGATATAATGGCGGGTTCGAACGTGTTCACAAACTGCAGACTTCACGCAGCGTCAGTGTTTCACATCAGCTATGTGTTCTTTAACCCTTAGACTGCCGTCAGGCATGATACCAATAGAAAAATCCATTGTGTGTCAGGCATTTGGCGTTCTATGTTTTAACGTGAGTTTTTATTGCATGCTTTGTTTGCTCGATGTAGGAGAGCCCACAGTCACAGTCGAGTTTATAAACTCTTGTATCTTGTAGAGATATATGGTACTTGACAGGTGGTAAAAACTAAAATAAACCGCGATGTAAACCGTAAAAAAATTATTGATTTCAACATTCAATTAGTTCGGCCGCATAATTTAAGTTTAATCTATGCGTGAACTAGGGTCAGGTACTAAGAGATATGGTATTATGACCTATTAAGAGAAGCTCAGGGTCACACAACGAGCTAAGGAGAGCATTATGCTTGGAGTAACTTCGCGCGACAGAATTTGGAATAAGGAAATTCATCGAAAAATCAAAGTCACCGACATAGCTCTCGGAATCTGCACGTTGAAGAGGCAATGGGCACATCGCTCGAAGAACCGATGGGGAAGAAAGGTTCTCCACTTGAGAGTGTCGACCACGAACCGGTAGACGCAGCGTAGGCAGGCTATTCGAGTCGCAGGCAACCGATGGATGCCGCCTACGAAATTACTTATGCTCTAGAAGCTCACCGACATATTTGGCTAATTTTGTCAAATAATGCCTTGGTTTATAAAAGTTAAACCGGAGTGCCTGAGTGCACATACATTCAGCATGCTCATACATCTTGCGTTCCTCTGTTCCTTAAGTACTGTGCAATTTATCTTAGTTGGCCCACATCCGGCATCTTACATCGGGGTACGGGTGTGTGAATCTGAGATTTATTGTTAAGTGCTGATTGCTTTGCTCTGCACGAGATCTCTTTCTTTGTTTTGCCTCATTTACATTAATTTGACCATTGATTTTGGTCAGAATCAAGTGGTTTTATTTCGTCCATAGGACTTGTTGAAGTAGATACATGAGATTCATTTGCGATTCGTATAATTGGGTATTTGAATTTTTTTTTTGTGATAAATGGAAAGATCATATATAAGTTTTATAATAAAACTATTTATTGTTTTTTTCGCAATAATTCAAAAGTTATTTCAAAATAAAAAATAAAATTTTTGAATCCAGTACCGGAAACACGCCGACAGCTCCTGAACAAACCCGAGCGGGTGTGACGTCATAATGTTAAAGGTATTTAATAACAGTACAGCGTCAACGGCTATTACACTTGACTAGACAATAATATTGTGGCGTTCAGTGTCGTTCAGTGACGTTCAGTGTCGTCGTCCAGTGTCGTTCAGTGTCATTCAGTGTCGTTCAGTGACGTTCAGTGACGTCAGTGTCGTTCAGTGTCGTTCAGTGACGTTCAGTGACGTCGTTCAGTGTCGTCGTTCAGTGTCATCCAGTATCATCCAGTGTCATTCAGTGTCGTTCAGTGTCGTTCAGTGTCGTTCAGTGTCGTTCAGTGATGTTCAGTGTCGTCGTTCAGTGTCGTTCAGTGTCGTTCAGTGACGTTCAGTGACGTTCAGTGTCGTCGTTCAGTGTCGTTCAGTGTCGTTCAGTGTCGTTCAGTGTCATTCAGTGTCGTTCAGTGTCGTTCAGTGACGTTCAGTGACGTTCAGTGTCGTCGTCCAGTATCGTTCAGTGTCATTCAGTGTCGTTCAATCTCATTTAGTGACGTTCAGTGTCGTTCAGTGACGTTCAGTGACTTTCAGTGTCGTCGTTCAGTGTCATCCAGTATCATCCAGTGTCATTCAGTGTCGTTCAGTGTCGTTCAGTGACGTTCAGTGTCGTCGTTCAGTATCATTCAGTGGCGTTCAGTGACGTTCAGTGTCGTCGTTCAGTGTCGTTCAGTGTCATCCAGTGTCATTCAGTGTCGTTCAGTGTCGTTCAGTGTCGTTCAGTGACGTTCAGTGTCGTTGTTCAGTGGCGTTCAGTGTCATTCAGTGTCGTCGTCCAGTGTCGTTCAGTGTCGTTCAGTGTCGTTCAGTGACGTTCAGTGTCGTCGTTCAGTGTCGTTCAGTGTCGTTCAGTGTCGTTCAGTGACATTCAGTAACGTTCAGTGTCGTCGTTCAGTGAAGTTCAGTGACGTTCAGTGTCGTCGTTCAGTGTCGTTCAGCGTTGTTCAGAGTCGTTTTTTAGCAATAAATTTTCAATATTATTGTTTTGCCAAGTGTAATAGCCGTTGACGCTGTACTGTTATTAAATAGCTTTAACATTATGACGTCACGACTATGGTGACCAATTTGACGCGAAAAATACACTCAGATTTACCACAAACTGAGAACTACGTCAACACACAACCGATCGAAACAGATGGTAATACCATTGTAAAGAGCCATCATTCCGAAAAACAAAAGATTCGAAAATCTGCCAAGTCTCTTGAAGCTCGCAAGCAACAGCTGAAATATGAAGTTGCAAAGGCAGAAGCGGAAATTAAAACTAAGCTCATCCAAGAAAAGTTAGCCGCTGACTTGGCTGCCCTCGAATACCAGTCCACGAAAAGTCACCGAAGCGCTGAGGATCAAAGTGTACTAAATTCTGTTGGTAGAGTCGAGGAATGGCTCAGTCATAACCGAGAGGCCGAGACGAACAACATCAATCAGCAACAGGACGAGGACTGCAACAGGGTGGAAAACTTAGTCAGTGCTATGTATCAGGCTAACACCCAAAACCAACAACTATTGTCAAGATTTACAACATCAAAAGACTTACCTTGCTTCTACGGGGACTCATTGGAGTGGCTCGCATTCAAACAGGCGTTCGATGAATCCACGAAGCTCTGCAAGTATAGCGATACTGAAAACATGTGGCGATTGCGCAAATCACTTCGTGGTGAAGTAAGGGAAACGGTCTCGTCGCTTCTCATCGGGAATACGGCTCCGCGTGCAGTCATTGAAGCGCTGCAACTCCGCTATGGCAGACCTGAAACAATAATAAACAAAATTACATACCAGTTACGAAAAATGCCACCACTGCCACAAAATTACCATAACGAAATAGTATCTTACTCAATTAAAATAAAGAATTTCTGGCTGCAGCGCAAGCAATCAATCAAACAGATTACCTCAGAAGTCCTGAATTAGTTACCTCCGTGCTATCCAAGTGGCCGACCGCTCTCATCGACAAATGGGCCGTCTACTACAGCGCGAACTATGAAAACGGGAAAGCCAAGTTTGAGTTGCTCGCTGAATTTCTATACGACGAGGCGAAGAAGATATCAGCCTCGGGATTGTCACACATTCACAGTCAAGCCGACTACAAAAAGAGGTACGTATCCGACCGCAAACAACATTGCGTGCTGTTGAGTAAAACGGGCGACAGTCCTGTCAAATGTAAATTCTGTCGTTTAAGTCATCATAAATTAACAGAATGTGCACGATTCAAGCGCGCAATGACGAAAGACCGATGGCGATTCGTGCGAACGAACAGGTTGTGTCACAAGTGCCTGCTAGCCTCCCACAACCGTGACACGTGCTCGGCGGCCGCCTGTGATGTTGACGACTGTGAGCTGCCGCACCATCGTCTCCTGCACTGGAAACTTAAGACTAGAGTACCAACCTGCAACAATGAAAATGAGCAATCACAAACAAGTATTGACAGCAATGTCTTAGTAAGTAATGACATACCTACCAAGAGTTGCTTTATGATTGACAACGCTAAACGCGTACTTTTAAAGGTAGTTCCCGTCAACGTCCACGGCCCGAAAGGGATTATAAGTACTTACGGTCTGCTCGACGACGGTGCCATGGTGACGTTCATATCAGCTGATCTTGCCGACTGTCTCGGGCTACACGGAAGCAAGCAAAAACTTCAGTGCCAAAGCGAAGTTATTGAATTGAAAATCAGCAATATGGACAATGAGACTTTTGATTTAATTGCGAGAAAAATAAGCGAATTAAACTTGCAGGTAAGTTTAATTCGCTTATTTTTCTCGAAAAAACCTGTCAAACATAAATATAAACGACTATGAACATTAATCAAAATTAACTGGTTACATGTCATGTCATGAACAAATCAAGCCAAACTTATTAATCGGTCAAGATAAAATCAATAATTGGTAATATAAAAGAACCGTGCGCTACGCTAACGCCGCTGGGATGGTGCATACACGGTGTGTGTCCACAACTGCATGATTCCAAGTTGCAAGACACTGCTGTGCTCATAACTCAGCTGGTACCCACCGCTGCTGCTTACACAGAAGAAGACAGTCTCGGCGCATCTACGCACAGACCTAGAGCTATAATCGACGCGCTACACAATATTTTATTCGAAAGCGATTGTGTACATCAACCGTGCACTGCAGTACCCACGAACACAGACAATGGCGTACGTGTACACGAAACTGTTCGCAAGTCAAGACAAACTAAACTTGATTCAAAGGCTATAAATACTATTGATAAGTCAGCAAGTTTAATTGGCGGAAGATGGAGAGTAAGGATTCCCTGGAAGTATAACAATATTAAAAAATCGAAGAGAAGAAACTACTACTGCAGTACCGAAGTACAGAACCGAAGATTAAAAATAATAGGACGGAGATTAGTGTGCCGCCGACGCCGCAGAAAACGTCGCCACGTAATCATGTTTACGAGCATCACTGAGCGTGCTGCTCACATGGAGTTGATGCTTAGAGCTGTAGAAAACTCACGTCGTAGAAAAGGTCAGGTACACACACTAGCTGAGTGTTTACTTACTAATATTTATTATATTATAAAGAAAAATTTATAAAATCGGAAAAAGCGTATAACCAAGTACCCATTTTGACTTTAATCCCCTCTCCCAAAAGAACCGTGCTAGATTACGGGATAAAAACTATCCTATGTCCTACCTCGTAGTAAGATCTCAAATCATGCCAAGTTTCATTTGAATCCATTCAGTAGTTTCGGCGTGATGCTCAGCCGTGATACAGACAGACAGACAGACAGACAGACAGAAAGACAGACAGACAGACAGACAAAAATTAAAAAAAATACATTTTCGGCCTCAGTATCGGTTATAGAATGCCCTCCAAATGCCCTCCGACTAACACCAGGTGCATCGAACCACACTTCCAACCACTCGACCACGACCCTTTGAAATCTCTTGCTCTGTTCTAAATGTTCCTTAAAAACTGTAAACCAATAAGTAAAATAAAATCAACCTATCATTTGTAATCTTTGTTGTTTTCTTCCTATACCTGTAACGAAGCTCTCCCCCCCTTCTTAAAAACGCTACAGTGGCGCCCAACGTGGGGTCAGTGTAAGATAAATATAGAGTGAAAGTTGTGATTGTCAAATAAAAGTGTCAAATATCAAAATTTACCTAACTGCCAGTGTCTTTATAGTCATTTTGTTCATTTTTTTTACTTTTAATTTCAGTGGGTTGCCATAACATACACCTTAGTCTCAGTGTAAGAATTGTATTGTTAGTCCGAACCTACTTCGTATTTATTAATACCGTTATTAAGACGTAGCTATTCCGTGACTAGTCTAGAATTAACTACTTCCGATGTAGCTTTGGAGTAAGAGAAAAATAAGCGATTTTTATTAATAAGACAGTTTAGGTTTAATAATTTAAGCCCACAATCCACCCATGTGCTGCTGAAAGTTTTGGAGCTGTTTAACCTAAGAATTTCTCTAGCTACAGCGCCAATCGGTACATTGTTGCTGATACTTAGCTAGATAGATGGACTCGTTGGTCTAATATAGGAGAAGGAGTTACAGCTCAGTGGGCGAGCGCTTGCCTTGGAAACGAGTTGCGCAATTTCGAACCCCGGCTCGCACCTCTTCTTTGGCCTCGCCTTTTCCTGTTACGCGGGGTCGGCTTTCCCAATCATGTGACGCCATTTAATTCGTTCTTGTGCGTCATCTTCTTTGAGTGCCATCTCCCTCATGTCCTTTAGGACCTTCGTCAACCATGTCGTTAGCGGTCTACCTCTTCCCCTCTTCTTCGTAGCCATGGAAAGACACTTTTTCACTACGTGGTCATCCGTTCGTCGTTTAATTAATCACGTGCGAATCATCTTTGTGCGATTGTTCTACTAGCTTTCGGTGAAGAAAAATATCGTGAGGAAACCTGCATGTCTGAGAAAGCCTAAATAGCTTTCGAATGACAGGTGAAGTCCGCCAACCCGCACTTAGCCAGCATGGTGAACTAGGGCCTAAGCCTCTGCTTGAGGGGAGGCCCGTGCCCAACAGTGGGACTTAACCAAGGACTGGTATTATTTATAGGAGAAAATGCAAAAGACGTAAATGTTAACATTCTATACTTATATATTTGGGGCTTTACAATTTCTTTGCGTATCCATCTCTGAATGTGATAAAGGCGTTTCGATATAAAATATGAAATGAAAGCGCCGTGTCACGTCTGACATACGGACGCACAGAATAATGTATGTATTGAATGCTTTCAAATCTACACGAGAAAGAAGAAAAATGAGCATTTCTGTTCTTTTTTATAGGGATGCTAGAAGTTTTTGAGTAAGTTGGATTTAATAATACTTTAAGCGCTTATAAATAGAAAATATTTTGTTTATTTCTTGAAAAACAACATTAAAAATATTTATGATCAAAAATTATAAGTAAAATACCTATTTAAATTCACACAATGGACAGTTGATCCATTCGTTAAAAATAATCTATTTCGAACGACCTAAGACGTGAGGTTGACAGTGCGATCAAAAGTAGACGACTATAGGCACCTGTATTTATTATAAATAATATTTTATGTTCACCTTCGCTTAAATGTCTTGGGGTTTCTCAATTACAATATAAAGCAATCAATCGAGTAAGTTATAAATTAGTTTGTTTACGACTGCGACACGAACGAAGTGACTCAAAATGGAACCAGCAACGTACAGTAAAATAATAAAAAACTTCTGTGCCCTCCTCATTTAGGCTATTGTATAAATTATTGGCATTTCACTTAACCAGATGCACAACAATATTTACTTCTTTAATCACGTGTAATCAGGACGAGGGTGTCCCCTGGGGTGTCCTGATAAGAATAGCACCCTCCCATCTCCTCCCGTTGGGTGTACGTAAGAGGCGACTAAAGGAATGGAAGGAAGGGAAGGAAGGAAGGAAGGAAGGAAAGAAGGAAGGAAGGAAGGAAGGAGGAAGGACAAGAAGACGGGCAGCAGCGTCTTCCTATCGGATTACCTACCACGTGTTAAACTGCCCTGCTTTAAGAGTTCATAGTAAGGCCCTAGGCATCTTCCTATACAACTTGTTAGTCTTTAGTGGATTTAAAACCACAAAAATTGCTCTTTGTTATTCCAAAATTAACTAGACACATTATATAATTGAATTTCATTATTCCATTCATATAAAGTGCTATAATAAAGGTTGATTTACATGCAAACAGGGCAGTAATAGAGTTGCGAATGTCGTGACCTGGTACTATTAGCTGTTTCCAGTTATTTACCTAGCGTTACCCGACACAGTTTAACGAAGCGTTAACGCGGATGGATTGTTTGAGTTATACTTGATATTGCATTATGTTGGTTTATCTACCTGAAAAATATGATTATTACCTTGCTCTGATTCATCAGATTCATCCCTTAAAAGGGAGGAGGTGCCATAATGGCCACTCTTGGCAGGCGTCTTGTGGATCGCAGTATAGGTGGTAGGTAATGAAATAGAAAGACGCTGCTGCGCGTCTTCCGTTTTCCTTTAATCGTCTTACGGACACTCAATGGGAGGAGATGGCAAGGTGATATTCTTATCCAGACACCCCACGGGTAAGAAAAGCACCCCTCATCATCCATGTACTATTTATATTTTGTACAATTTCCTTGCATATGACCTACAAAACTGTTGCGTGCGCTACAAAACAGAATTAATATTTAATCAGCTAGTCTCGTAAAAATACTATTCAAGGTCCGAACAGGCATTTTCCATTGGAACTTTGTAATCGTATTCATGACTCCACGCGAGGTTGGGAGTTCCTACTAATGCAGAGGGAAGGCCAAACAATTCCGAAATAATTAGTTTATATTAGGGTAGTTGTACACTACCAGGCCACAGATTATACCAGGCTAGGTAGCAAATTAGCTTTGATAACGATATCCTGGGACAAAACACATATGGTCATCTGATACCAGTTTCTTTTTGACACTCTTTTATGTTTTATGCCATTGTTTGACTACGAACCTACCAGGTGGAAAGCGACAATGAAATCGAGGATTGTAAAGGTAAAGCGCAGTAGCGTATTAAAAGCCTATTCACTCTAACCTTAGACACCCGCGTTGTAATCGGGTGGGTACGGACGCAGGAAATCTATTTCAGTCCTTAGCTGTATGCATTATAATGACATCGCAAAATTTCTTTGTCTGAACTGATGGAACGCTCACAACGTGCGTAACGTGCTTTACTTAGGCAAAACCTGTACTATGGTTACGAGACAACTGATCCAAATACTTACTATAAACACTTTTTTGTTTGTACATATGTATTTTCTTTTTTGTTTGAACTTATTAGATAAACAGAACTTTCTTTTTTTATACTTTTAGACTTTCTCGTTCCATTATTAAAGTTTATTTTAGTTTGTGTCTGCTTGTGACCACGGCTGGTGCAACCCGGCCGAAACGTCTTGGACCGGGATGCGCCGAACCCTCCCCGACAACCGTATGCTACACTAGCTATCAGACACCGGTCTCGCCGGCGAGGCCGAAGGGTCGTACGCATGCAACCTCAACGACGTGCATCACCCCACTGAGTTTCTTGCCGGTTCTTCTCAGTGGGGGCGCGTTGTGAACCGGTGGTAAACTCAGCCCTCTCTTAAGCGACAGCCCAAGCCGAGGCCGTGCCTCCCTGAGGTGCCCTTGAGCTCGTCGCTACTTCTGCCGTAAAGGCTAGAGCGCTTTAAGCGCTCGCCTCCTATTGTCTGGTGAAGCTGTAATGGCCATCTGCGGCCAACAGCGTCTATCATTGCCAAAAAAAAAAGAGCAATTAAAATAAACTTTTCCTTTTTTTATTTCGCGGGAGAAACCTTCATGGTGGTCAACCAAGGTATGTGGGATTCTTACCCACTAAAACCCCCGCGGATGTCGGTGGGATCTGCACCAAGTACCCCTCAGTGTCTTGACTTTTATTGTAGCCCCCCCGAGAACCAGACACGGTGCTCACGGGGACGGGAGTCACAACCCCGCCATCGCAGACCCTACGTAGTCCAATTTAAATTATGACTTCCGTTGTTCACCGATGATTCTGCCAACGACAAATTTCCACTATGTATTCAATAAATGGCTGATGCAATAACGCCGTGGGGTGTCCGGGTAAGAATAGCACCCTCCCATCTCCTCCCATTGGGTCCGTGGGCGACTAAGGGAAAACAAGAAGACGGGCAGCAGCGTCTTTCTATTGGATTACCTACCACCTATACTGCGATCCCCAAGACGCTTTTTAAGGGAGAAACCTTCGTTCAACAGTGAACATATGTACACTTCAACTGTTATCGCGTTTAATCTCTTGCTCGTCTTTCTTAGCTGCTGTTACGAATTAACGTAATAAACTACTAGGTGGTAGGTTCTTTGTGCAAGGAACCGTCCAGGTAGGTACCACCGCAGTGTCAGATATTCTGCCGCCAAGCAGCAGTGTGTAACATCGCTGTGTTCCAGCGTCAAGGGCACTGTAGCTGGTGAAATTACCGGGCACAAAGACGGTGTTGCTAGCGTCTATAGGCTGCGGTGTCTGCATACCATCAGGCGGGCCGCATGCTTGCTTGCCACCTTGGTAAAAAAAAACATGTATTTTGTACAATTTCCTTGCATATTTAATAAACTAGTCTCGTAAAAATACTATTCAAGTTCGTTATGTAACAAAAAATTAAATACCCAAATATTGATAAAGCATTTAACGGAGTACCATAACCAGCTTAATAACGTTATGTGGTATCGCTATAATATTTAACGTGCACGCTGCATCATCACGTTAACTTCGTTACGTGTATCGTCGAAACGCCAATATCATGGCAATGGCAGTATCAGATATACTCGTACAATTGATTTTTTATTTCATTTATAAATACTTCACTCTCACATAAAATAAAAGTAGTAACAAAAAAAACAGTTTAATTTATATTTTTTTATACTACCAAGGTGGGAAGCAAACATGTGGCCGCCTGATGGTAAGCAGTCACCGCAGCCTATAGACGCTAGCAACAACAGAAGAATCACTAGCGCGTTACCGACTCTTAAGACTTAGAGCCTTTTGTGTCCAGTAATTTCACCAGCTACAGTGCCATTCGTACTGGAATACAGCAACGTTTACACACTGCTACTTGGCGGCAGAATATCTGACACAGCGGTGGTACCTACCTGGACGGTTCCTTGCATAAGGAAAGTACCACCTAGTAAATTTATATAAATATAAACCTTAGTTTAGTCTGCTATCTAACCAACTGCTCGATTCAATTCGTGCGCGGGTGCCGCTTGGTCCGACTACTATCCCTTTGGCCTTTTTGTTTGTTGTACTTTCGTCGTTTTTTGTTTTTCTGTCTTATTTGTTCTTTTGAACGGCAAGACACACTGTCGCTGATCTAATTGTAACAAGACAACACTGTTTAACAAAAAGTGAAAAAATGACAAGCCCGCTGAGTTTCTTGCCGGATCTTCTCAGTTGAGGCCGCGTTGTGATCCGGTGGAAGCTTTATTAAAAAAAATACCGGTCAAGTGCGAGTCGGACTCGCGCACCGAGGGTTCCATACCATCTTTGGACGTATTGAAGTAATTTCACTATTCCTACACTATACCTCAGGTAGTAAAAATACAAACCGCAAAACTAAGTTTGTTTGTTTTTTTTGGATTACTAAAAAACTGTACAACTTAGAAAGATCATTTTATTTTTCCTGTAAAATATAGATAAACATGTATTATTCATAATTAATAATAATAATAATATCTTGGGACAATCCACACACGGTCATCCGATCCCAAACTAGGCAGAGCCTGTACTATGGAAACCAGACAACTGATACTAATACTTACATACTTTTTTTTTGTAAATACATACTTAAATAGATAAACAACACCCAGACACTTGGCGGGAATCGAACCCACGACCCATTGGTTAGCAGGCAGGGTGTCTGACCACTAGACCAACGGGCCCGTCAAATTATTTCAGATTTTTCCCTCCACAAACTTCGGAGAAAAGGGGGGGGGGGGACGGTATTTTTTTTGACATTTTTGATTATCAACCAAAAACTACGTGACATAAACTAAAATAAAAATCAGTTTTGCGATGTGCAAATAAAGCCGTTTCATATGATACCGCACTCGATATAGTCGTCTCACTTTGAAATTTTGATGACCCATTTCGACCCCCATTATAAAAAAAGTAAAAGAAAAAATATATTTTTTTTATTTGTGATGGGGTTGGGTAAGTAAGATCTAAAACTATTCCAAGTTTCAAATCGATTGCATCAGTGGTTCCTGAAATATATACAGGTGTGACAGACAGACAGACGAAGTCAGACCATAAGGGTTCTTTTTTTACCTTTTAGGTATGGAACCCTAAAAATGACCGTTCAAAAGTGACTATTTGAAATAAATGACTTTGACTATGAATACTAACTTATTTTTTTGTTATTATTCCGCTTTTAAAATAATCGTGTAAAAATATAGGGTAGTAAGTAGGTGGCATCCTAACTACGAGTCTTATATTCGAACTTGAACTTAAATACCTTCTCCTATAGTTTAAACTGCGGTAAAACTTTCATATTTTATTAATCGTATCGTAGAGATCGCACTTTTGCGGTATTTTATAGTGCATTAAAATTGCGTAAGTAGGTATAAGATTGCAGAACAACTAATGCAAAGTTTCACATTAAAATTTTCAGTACACGCTCGTTCGATTCGTTTCTAGTTGCGTAAAAAGTTATGATATTGAAAGTGCTCCCTCGAGCCGAATTCAAAGTATTAGACTCGGATCTTTTAATATAGCTGCAAAAACTTATATTATCTTCCATCGTAGTAATGGATCTATTTGTTATTCATTTCTCTTTCAATATTCTACTTCTTACCGTTTCAATGTGAATACTACGAGGTTATTTATGTATGTCGTATTGGAATGATGCGTGAGGGGAATGATGCGCGTCCGGATAAGGATATACATATATCCGGATAATAAAACTCACCTGTCTCCTCTCATTGGGTGTCATAAGAGGAGTTATTATTTTATTTTATTTATTTTGGCAACAAACAGTCTTTTACAAATATATTGGTTTATGTAATCATAAGTATATAAATGATTGACCTCTAGTGCCGAAGAAAATTATAGAACTATTTTAAACTATAAAACAGACGCGAACTATTGAAGGAATTAGAATACAAAATTTAGAAGAGCTAAAAACAAAAAGTATCTATGGAAACAAAGTACATAGACATCTTAGAACCGGGGTACATTATATTAGGTACTTTATAAATAATGAAGTTAACAGTTTATTCTATCCAAAATTAATCTCTTAAATCTATCGAGTGAGTTACTGAATATATCCACATCGGTGGTAAGGCTATTATGATTACTAAAATGTGTATTATAATTATGTAAACTCCGTATGAGAAAACGATTACGTGTGTAGTTTCTTTTCGCTAAGGGTGGTACGAAAATCTGAAGGTACTTATCATTTAAATCTTTAACACGAGAGGGATGTTGAAGGTATTTACACTTTGTTACAAAGTTTATTTTATTATTATTATTACTGCGATCCCCAAGGCATCTGCCGAGCTGATAATGGCAACCCCTCCATTCTAAGGGGGAGGCTGATATGGTCCTATCAGCCAAGATGGCAATCATCTATTTATATTAAAAAAAAAAAACAAATATTATATTGTAAATGTCTACCTACACTTGACTCCTCCAGCCAGTGATTTGCGATTCTTTGTATATAGCAAGTAGTGCCGTATTTTTAGATTTTGGCTTATGTTACAAGCCATTTGTCTTAGGATCGCGACAACAAGGCCTAGCACTCTGAATGTAGATTGACCTGATTAATGGAACTCCCTAATGAATGTTTGGCCTCATTTTCATTCCCCTGTTCCTGGCTGGACAAAAGTCAGACATTTATTATTTACTGAAAATATACCGGTATAATACCGGTATATTTTAGGAAGCTATACTGGCAATAGCAGACATTTTTGCAAACAATTTATTGTGACATGACAGTAAATTTTTGTATTTTCCCAAATTGTGATCATACTGGGCTTATTCAATTTTATTTGTGCATTTCTCGGTACAGTTTGGGTGCTAGAAGTAATATTTATATAAGCACAAAAAGGGTACCTACTGCCGCACATACTAACGCCAGTTATCGTAGATTCTAATTAAGCCATTTATTATTTATTTATAAATTTATGTACACAAAAACATGGTTAGAGAAGTATTAGGAGAATACAGATACAAAGGCAGAGCTTATTTCTATAGAAATCTCTTACAGCACGCCCAGGATAGAAACGGTGAAAGAAAGAGATAGGGCGATAGGGGACTTTCGGAGCCGTTATGCTTATTTTCCATTATTAATTACGAGATAATTAACATCCCATCACTATCAGATTAGGTATTAATTAGCTGCAAGTGTTTAAATAATCCGATAAATCCGACCTTCTAAAAGTGTTTTGCAATTTTAAAACAAAATGGCGTCAAACTGCCGCCATAAATATTGCAGAGCCATGCAGCCGCCATATTGATTTTTTTGAAAAGTTATACATCCTATAATTTCTACAACTAATACGAATTTATAGACACCGTATGTCTAAGGCTGAGGCTCCATTAGGGCGTTGTGTTGCGCTGCATCGCGTAGGCGCAACGGATCAACGCCCGCGTTACGTCGACGCACGACATCGCAACGCAAGAGGGCGACGCATACTTAGTTTACCCCTCAAGCAGTGGAACACTGTCCGTCGATCCGATGAAACGACTTCAAATTTTCAGCGCACTGCAAATTTTAAGTCACCCAAAAACATCACGTTTCTTCTGTACCAGTTGAGTAAAAATTATTTATAATAAGTACCTATATTGAATTTATTTAACCCCGACGCGAAAAGTAAGTCATAACCATCATTATTATAGTCCCCTCGGGGGCTCTTGCACAATAATATTTTTACGAACTACCACCGAATCATAACGCGGCCGCTACTTAGAAGATAGGGTAACTCAACGGACTTTTTTTGCGGCAAAAGGAAGGACATTTCTAGTTTGATAACAGCCTATCTGTAGCATCATAGCTCTCAAAAGAATGGATAGTTTTGAAAATCTAGTTTTTTTTTATATATCAAAAAGTTGTTAGCTATGTGCATTGCAAATCGGTTCAAACATTCATCAGTGTCATTAGATTCTTATTAGTTATTTTAATACATCTTCTTTTCATGTCGCCAAAAGACCCCATCAAACCGTGCCCGCACTCTTATAGCAGGGCATTATAACACGAAAAGTGACCAGTGTCCTTACCATGAGCGCACTAATTAGCAGGCCACCCAGCTATTACGTCACACAAACAGGTGAGAGGTCACGTGACAATATTATTGTCACACTAAATACTGCGCTCATGGTACAAATTTGTAAGACAGGTCACTTTTCGAGTACAGATTTGTAAGACAGGTCACTTTTCGTGTTAAACTGCCCTTCTATAAGAGGTCATGGTAAGGCCCCAGGAGTCGGTGCATGCTGTACTGGACAACAAATAGGCCATACTTTGATGGGAGAACCCACACTCGCAAACAGGCGAGTTTTTAACCGACTTCAAAAAAGGAGGAGGTTCTCAATTCGTCTGTATATATATTTTTTTTTTATATCCCCACCTGACTAGGTTTTCTTTACATCACATCATCATTTACATACTTTACCAGGTGGTAGGTTCCTTGTGCAAGGAACCGTCCAGGTAGGTACCACCGCAGTGTCAGATATTCTGCCGCCAAGTAGTAGCTTGCTGTGTTCCGACGTGAAGGACACTGTAGCTGGTGAAATTACCGCACACACAGACTAACTGCCGCACTCACAGACGCCAATTAACTTTAATTAAAAATTAAGTCTCTTCTTGATATCTATTTTTTTCGACAGTCGGAGCCATTTATGATTAATTTCCATTAATGAACACGTGATGATTAATATCTCTACTCACTATTTGCATATTAAGTATTAATTTGGCTTCGAAATAAACCGATTTAAAAAAATGGATTAATAATCTTTAACTTTAATTGACGTTTGTAGGTTCGGCAGTTAATATCTAATCTCTTAAGGGTTGGCAACGCGCTAGTGTTTCTTCTGGTGTTGCTAGCGTCTATAGGCTGCGGTGACTGCTTACCATCAGGCGGGCCACACGCTTGCTAGTATAAACAAAATTAAAAAAAACATCGCCCGACTTGTCTACGGTAAACTTACAAAATAGACTACATTATTTAGACTTAGTTCTCTCTACGGACCGAAATACATACAATGTCTTCCAAGTATCGCGTCGAAGTGTGGCCGCCATTCACGAAGGTACCTTTAATATAGATTAAGGGCCCAGTAACCGCTTGTATAAAATTCATCCACTCCATTTGATAAGCAATTCTCACTACCCTTACCTTGGGGCTGTCGGAGTCCGGGGTGTTTGGAAATTCTGTGGCCACACCTGGAAACGAAATCATATGTTAAATGGATATTATACCGATGGTTAACTATTTGAGCTTTTAACTAATCTCAGAATATACCGCACTCAAAGTTCGATAATGATTCATTATCTTATTGATTTTTAGTGACTAAATAATGAGCCATCAACTAACTAAATGCGACTGTACCTAAGTGATTTGGATTTATTTGGTACTTAGAGACTAGATAATTTATAACAACCCTGTCTTATCCGTGAGGGCCTGCGTGGTGTCGATTTTTCCATTGGCTGAATTTATACTATAAATTGGGACTTTGTACTTCACACTAGCTCACGATAATAACAAAATATCTTGTTATTACAGGTCACCTACAGTGCCGAGTTTAGCTTGCAAGTCACGCAACTAATCGACTCTCCAACTAGTTGAGTAAACCGCATTCATTAGCCACTTACCATTCGACCTAGCACTTTTACCATTTATTTATTGGCTGTTAACATACGGACCTGAAGAATGACTAACATTACATACTAATGATGCAATAGATCTATTAGATATAGATCTATTCTATCTTAGTACAGATGCAATAGATCTATTCATCGCCCAGAAAAAATGCATCCGAATTATATATAATACTAGCTGACCCAGGCAGCTCCGCCTGCGCTATTTTTACGTTAACTAAACTTTTAATAACAGATATTCGCATTGAATACATAACCTCCTTTTTTATAGTCGGTTAAAAACTGGGACCCACTTTTTACTTGCTCTCCAAAGCACGGACCCGTTTAGTTCAAATGGCGTTAAACTGTCACCCATCTATTTATTGACCTTACCTAACGTTGCTTAACCCGATCGATTACAAAACCTTGAAAACAACTCTCTATGAGTGTTCCCTTTCTAATATTTATTATATTATAAAGAAAAATTGATAAAATCGGACCAAGCGTATAACCAAGTACCCATTTTGACTTTAATCCCCTCTCCCAAAACCAATCCAAATGTATTTTTTTTAATTTTTGTCTGTCTGTCTGTCTGTCTGTCTGTCTGTATCACGGCTGAGCATCACGCCGAAACTACTGAATGGATTCAAATGAAACTTGGCATGATTTGAGATGTTACTACGAGGTAGGACATAGGATACTTTTTATCCCGTAATCTAGCACGGTTCTTTTGGGAGAGGGGATTAAAGTCAAAATGGGTACTTGGTTATACGCTTGGTCCGATTTTATCAATTTTTCTTTATAATATAATAAATATTAGAAAGGGAACACTCATAGAGAGTTGTTATCAAGGTTTTGTAATCGATCGGGTCAAGCAACGTTAGGTAAGGTCATTAAATAGATGGGTGACCGTTTAACGCCATTTGAACTAAACGGGTCCGTGCTTCGGAGAGCAAGTAAAAAGTGGGTCCCAGTGGGTCCGACTATAAAAAAGGAGGATATGTATTCGATGCGAAAATAGCGCAGGCGGAGCTGCGTGGGTCAGCTAGTTTATAATAAGATACCTAACGCAATAAGGGATTTAAACACAGATAGCGCCTTTAAATCGAAGCTTAAATTATTTTTATTGGAAAAGTGTTATTATAATATAAAATAATTTATGGAAGATAAATGTAACTTTTCATATAATTATTGTACTCCCTCTTTGCGACACCCTGCCAGGGTATGTACATATTAGTATAGTTATAGGTAACTTAACCTTTAGCTTAAGACTGTATGTATAATACGCAAATAAATGAAATAAAATGATTTCTGATATTTACGCGAATATTACACATTTAAATAAAACTATATTATACGAAGTCTGCAGTCTGTGAACATGTTCAGGATCGCACCCGCCATTAGATTTGACAAACCACAAATCCTCGCAAAACAATAGCGATTCCTGCCAAGGATGCTTCGTGAGGCTATTGAAATAAAACACCAAAATTTCGATAGAGAAGCTGGCTGGGTGCTACCACCAGCTTAGGATCCCGTCATAAATATAATCAAATCCAAAGACAAGCATACCACTGCAAGACCTCAAGATACTGTAAGCTCTCTCTGCGTAGATCAGGCTAACAATAATAATTAGAAGACCCCAGGGTACCCTAAGAGAACTATGACGTATGGACAGCTACCACCTCAGTCCGCCCGTGACCATGAATGCTGTTAAGTATTCAAAACGTCGGGTAATTAAAATCAAAAATAAATCGCGATATAATCCGTAAAAATAGTTTATTTTCAATTTATACATACTAATGATTTCTGATACTTACGCGAATATTACACATTGAAATGAAACAAATTTTTTTTTTTTTTTTTTTTTTTATTTTACTAATTTTTTTTTTTTTTTTTTTTTTTTTTATTAAGGGTCGGCGACGCGCTAGTGATTCTTCTGGTGTTGCTAGCGTCTATAGGCTGCGGTGACTGCTTACCATCAGGTGACGGGGTAACCGGGGTACCCCGCAGCTGTCGCATCGGCCCATGAGAGGCGGGACCTCGACTCTCCAGTGGGATTTGCTTTAGGAACCCCTCAGTGCCTTGCCTTTGAGCCCGTTGCCGGGGGACGCGTCGTAGCCCCCCAGGAACCTGTAATTGTGCTCACAGTGACGAGGGTCGCAACCCAGCCCTCCTCGGAGCCGCCGACGTTCTCGATGGACGTGCAGAGCCCACACACCAAACGTCTTGCGACTCCGAAGTGCAATGACCGAACCATAACAAGTTTGTTCACGCATGAACATATGAATTTGTCACCGCACGGCGGGCAACACTGATCAGACGACATTACCGAGCGAACAAGCAAGGCACCACCTAAACAAGCAAGTTATATCAAAGTTTACAGTTCGTTTTGTCTAATAGATATATCGCCAATTAAGCTACCAATTAAAACACATACGCACGCAATGTAGTTCCCTCGTCCTAATTAACTTGGCCCAGATAACTTAGTACAATGCAAACATTTAAAATAAACAAATCATTGTTTGGTGTCGTTAATGGATCGCGTTTCGCGTTTGGAACGAACGCTTGCTGTAATGTGTGATTGTAATTGAAATTTATGATTAGAAATTATACCTTTAATTATACTAAGATAAGATTTATTTATTGCAATAAACAACATATATAATATTACGTCAAATTAGCAGAGAGCGTTCCCGATAGAGAATTCTCATTTTAAATTGTCTGAGCCCTAAAACATTGGTTTTAGGGCTCCCACACATAACTGCGAACTCGCATCGCATCGCAAATATCTGCGAGAAACAAATGAATTTTCCATATAAAAATTCATTTGTTTCTCGCAGATATTTGCGATGCGATGCGAATATTTATAATTATTTACTTGATCATGTTTTGTTTATGATTATCAATCGAAATATAGTATGTACGTCTATTAGAAAATAATAATTTATGCTCAGAACTAGTTTACTTTATACCTACTTAGTACTTTTTTTTTAATACATACCTACTACCAAGGTGACAAACAAGCGTGCGGCTCGCCTGATGGTAAGCAGCCACCGCAGCCTATAGACGCTAGCAACACCAGAAGAATCACTTGCGCGTTGCCGACCCTTAAGACATTAGAAAGTTAGTCTTTCGTGTCCGGTAATTTCACCAGCTACAGTGCCGTTCACGCCGGAACACAGCAATGATTACACACTGCTGCTTGGCGGCAGAATATCTGACACTGCGGTGGTACCTACCTGGACGGTTCCTTGCACACGGAACCTACCTACCACCTAGTAAAAATATGTCAATTTAGGAATCGCAGTTCCCTAATCCAGATTTTCTTCGATGTACTATCGCGGTTACATACGGTTTACAAACAAAATTCATTTGAACGATATTATGCACATATTTTGGGCCGGCTCGTACAAGTGATTATCGACCTTAGGGATCAACCGGAAATGGCTGTTACTACGGCAGAAATTCACGCTCCCCTCGGCCCCTCAGGGTGTTCGTGATGACGCGGGGCCTATATCACGTCATCACCCGCGTCTGGGACTCTATGGTCAACCTTCCATCTAATGTATTAAAATTTAAATGAATTCTATGTATTTGCGCCCTTTGCGGTGAAATTTCATCCAAACTTATCGAAGTCTCAGGAGACCGTCGGGCTGGTAGCTTTTTCTGCCAACGTATAAGCTTGGCTATACAAAGGGGTAATGCCGCCAGTATTTTAGGTACCCTTCCCTCCCAGTGCGGCGACAACTTGGAGGAAGTTTTTTAACAATGTATAATAATAAAAAAATCAATATAATAATGTATACGGAAAAAGGACTTGGAAGTATACTCTACCTTACAGTTTAAACGCGTTACCAAAGACTTTAGTCAGTAAATTAAGAGATAAGAACCCCAAACAAATTAAAAGTATATTAAAACACCATTTTACTGTGAGACAATATATACTTCCAAACCTTACAGCCTCTGCATAAGTAACATAACGTAATGCAAATAAGTCTTGAATTGTAAGTTGGTAAAGTAGGATGTATCGAGCGTGTATTGAATCACTCAAGCACATAATCTTTTCTAACTAGATTAAGCGGTGAGTTTTTTGTAAATTTAATTAACAATATTTGAAATAAAGTTTGAATTTTTTTTTTGTTTAAGTTAGTATATTTGTAAATAAACTGTAAATATTAAATTTCAATGAATTCTTATAATGAAAATTTATTTAGTTTGTTGTCACACTTATATGGCAGTGTGTATGACAAGTAAAATATTAAAGTAAGACGCCGCATTGCGGGCGGCGGGGGGCGGGGCCAAGGGCAGGCAAACCCTCGGACAATGTCTACACATGGTGCAATCCGCAAAATGGGCTCTTAGTTCCCACAAAATATCATGACACAATATTATTTCTGTATAGTATTTGCGGGAACTAAATCTACATTACATTATGTTGTTTAGTGTAATGTTTTTACATAATATATTTATGTATACATCCGTTACAGATATTAAAAGCTCCTAAAATGTATAATTTACCAATGATTTTTAATGAAATACAATGTATTCCTGGCCGATACGACCAGACAATCTTTCATAAGATCAGCCATCTACGCGGGAGATATTATAGAGCACAACTGCTTGCGTGGACTGAAGTGCACTCTCTCTTCCTTTGTCTCTCACTCTCCTATGGGACGGAAGACCGACACGACCAGGAAAAGGTCAGGCGCAAGACCGACATTTTACATGCCCATCCGATGCACAAATCATCTTAATTTAAAGACAATCAAGTAATCGGCCTGCATTGTTCTAGCCAGTAAGGAAGAAATAGACAAAGTTATTGCTCCCAGCGGGATTCGAACGCATGATCTCCGGTTAGCAAAGCAATGGGTTTCCCACTGCGGCACGGAGGCTACAATCAAATCAAATCAGGGGCTGTACCACCATCTCTAAAAACAATATTATTTTCACCTTCTCGATAGAGAGTGACAGAGCTATAGACTACGTATATTGACGTCTCTACCATGAGGTAGAGACGTCAAGACATGAGTCAAGTATCCTTCGTTACCCGTGTTACTACCATTCTTACTACCAGTGGTAACAAGGGTATTTTTTTTGCCCGTTTTACCAGTAGTAGTAGTTACTGCTCTAGTACTTAACACAGGACAATTTTTATTTCCCATATTACTACTACTACTAAGTACCAGGGTAGCACAAGATACAAGGACATCTCGCTTCTTGATTCATCCAAATTCAATTATGTTTTGGATGTATGATGATAATAATACTGCTAATATAGGTGGCGGTAGGGCCCCAGATCGCATAAGCGATATTAAATGTAATGCCATTATACCCAAAGTAACATTTTTCTCTAATGGTGTGGTTACTGTATTGATTTTTTTTTACAGATAAGTAACTATTTCGATTTCTTTACTATGAAATGAATAAAAAGAAGAGAAGAAAAATATCCCGATAATATCTCCAATTTTTTTTTGGTCGATTCCGAAACTAAGAATTGTTACGCTTGATGCTACAGCGTAGATAAAACGTTTGGTATAGGCAGAACCACAGATCCAAAACACTTTTATTTCAACAAACTCGCATCCAGCGTCTTGTATTTCGACGAAACAGGGTTTCACTTCCATTTCGAACAATGCAAGTTTAGCTTTGGCTACAAAATAAAGAAAACACAACCCTATTCTATAGTTCTTAAAAACGAAGACTCATGCACTGCATAAATTGTACAAGCAAATAGAATTCATATTACACAAAAAAAAAAACAAAGAAGAGTAGACAGTATTCTGATAGAGATAAAGTTGAAGGCAAATTAAGATTTAAAATTGTGTCCTCGCACGGAAACTTAAAATGCGATTCAGAATTGGTTGTCCTATATGCGCTGATATTGTCGTTAGGTATATTATACGTACTATGTCAATTTGTGAGGGCTAACCTTTTTTCGTACCGAAGTACGTAGATGCTCAGTTCCAAAACCCGGGAACGTTGACGGGCCCGTTGGTCGACTCTAGTGGCTAGACACCCTCCGCTAACGAGTCGAGGTCGGTGGGTCGAGGGTTCGATTCTCACCAAGTGTCTGGGTGTTATTTATCTATTTAAGTATATATTTACAAAAAAAAATGTATATAAGTTTTATTATCAGTTGTCTGGTTTCCATAGTACAGGCTTTGCCTAGTTTGGGATCAAATGACCGTGTGTGGATAATCCCAAGGTATTATTATTATTACTAATATGTCTGATTGTTTAACCAACTGATTGTTGAGAGACGAGTAAGATGTTTTACAGACTCACCTCTATTGAAAGTAACGCTTTATGATTGTTATTTCAAAAGCAGTGGATTATTTTATTTTAATTATTAAATATCATCGATATACTATACCAACTAGATTTGCTGTCACGATCCGAAAAGTGGTCACGAAAATAAGAGCTACGGAGACGGCTGTCGCTCAATTGTCTGCAATTATTATTGAACCTTATTTTATAGTATGTAAGTTATCTTTTTATATGAACATATTATTGTTTTGCGTGTACGTGTATAGTTGTAACCGCGACCACATTTTCGATGTCATTTTGTTCGTGACAGCTAATCTAGTTGGTATAGTATATCGATGTTAAATATGTAAGACAATGCGTGCGGTGTGAGGCGCAGACAAAATGGAAGAAAACTGACATAGGTAATGTAATAGTAGGTTTTAATATTTTAGTAAAGGGTTAGTATACAATACTAAACAGTGACCCTAGCAATCGTCATAAAAATGTAGGTTATATAATGTATATTCGTATACCAGAACGCAAGTATGGCTGCTTGCATTAAAATATCTGACAATACTTGGATGGTCGTAGGGACCATCCAAGTATTGTCAGTCTCGAGGATTTGACCACCTAGTGATAATTTCATAAGAAGAAGAAGAAGAAAAACATTTATTTGCATAAGCACGACGCACACAGCCTGTTACATAGTAATAATCTTTCATGTTATACAATTACCTACATATAAAAAAAAAAAACTACATAAACGAAGAGGATACACACATTACTCTATGACTATCAAATTTATGATAAACAAAAAATCTTTCGATTGGTTTGACATTGACAACTTGACTTGCCTTGTCAAGGCAGTTCAATTGTCATTTTGACTTTTGACATTAACCTAAAAAAAAAGACATTATACAAATGTTATTATCTGATTATTATTTAAATGTATCTTAAGTACAACATAGGAAAAAGGATTATCAGCATGAACAATTATCAATTAAGCCTCGCGTCGTCCCCCGCAAATTGGTTAGGCACTCAGCTTATCGCTAAGGACGGGTACATGTCCCACCCTTGCACTGATTTTCAGTGCCTACCATAGTTGGCGTGTTGACACCAGCTAGTGTTAATCTTACAGAAAAATAAAAATAAACAGTAATAATACCAGCCCTTGTTTATGTCCCACTGCTGGGCACGGGCCTCCCCTCAAGATGAGGGGGCTTAGGCCATAGTCCACCACGCTGGCCAAGTGCGGGTTGGCGGACTTCACACGTCATTCGAGAGCTAGTTAGGCTTTCTCAGACATGCAGGTTTCATCACGATGTTTTCCTTCACCGAAAGCTAGTAACAATCGCACAAAGACGATTCGCACATGATTCATTGAAGAAATCAGAGGTGTGAGCCGGGGTTCGAACCTGCGCACCTTGTTTCCAAGGCATGCGCTCGCCCACTGAGCTGTTAAATAAACAGTGGGTGCATCAAATTCACCATCACTTGTCATAAATTAAAAGATCCTAAACTACGTTGCTAAAGTCCACCCAAATTAACAACTCAGAGCCAAAGAAGATGGAACTAGAACGTAAAAGGTAATCTTATGTAATGTATCCACTTTACTTGAGACAAGGTGACTTGCCCAAAACTTACAGATCCGACCTTGTACAGTACTTTTCCGACGTCTCAAATACTTTTACAGCATAAAAAATAAGGCGTTCGACGTCCTTATAAGTGATAGTTGAGCAGACAAGGTTACGAGTATCATAAAATATTTTAGTTTTATGGATGGTTTTAGATTTAATTAATTATTCTCAAGATCGCAAGCCAGTGGTAACAACCAGCGATCTGCTCATATCTGGTCTAAAGTTAACGACCTATTCGGCTGCTTCGGAGTCGCTGGTAGTTTGGGTTATAGGCTATAGATGTCCATCGAGTCCGGCGGCGACTCTGAGGAGGACGGCCGCGTGGTGGCTATCCCCGTGACTGCCCGGGGGATAAGGCACTAAGAGGAATTTAGTGTAAAGCCCACCGGAGAGCCCAGGTTCCCCTGCCATGTGCCATAGCTGCGGGGGATTTAGTGGGTAAGAATCCCACAAACCTGGGCCCTAAGTTTGCTAATTTACATACTTTTCAATTAAGTGTCAATAGTGTGTTAGTTGGATGTTTTGACACATTTGATAATCTACTAAATTTTATAAGACCAGTGGCGTGTCAATGGCTTGTCGAACAGAATACCGAAATTGGCACAATCGTAATGGAGTCTCATTATTGTGTCGCTGGATTGAAAATTGTATGTCATTTTATTAAAATTAGTAGACTTGGGGCCCTGGTTGACACGGTGCCGGAGACTGCGGACGGTGCCTTTGAAATTTCCTTTTGGAAGAGCAAAAAGTGATCCATTGCTATCAAAACGTCAGTGAACTACTAAGTCATCAAAATCTTAAGATGTTCTAGAAATTCATTCAATTATAGCAAAAGCACTTCTCTCGCGTTACATGCGACCGAATCGATGAGACGTAACTGGGTTTTATACCTTAGTACTTTTGCTATGAAACCCTAGGGAAAAGCTCACTTTCGCCTTTTTTTCACTAGATTAGTTCGAACTCGGTCAATTCTTTTACAAGAAAAATCTACCTCGATTCGAATGGCTGCCTCGTTAATTGGATCTCCTTGCCTTTTGTTTATTTGGCTGCTATTGTCTACAGTTCTCACCGAGCACCGAGATTTGACTATCATTATGCTCCTTTATACCCAAAAAAAAAACAGAGTTATCGGACATACCTAACTCTCAGGATTTTCAAGTTGAAGTGAACTGATAACCCGATGGGGAAGAAAGGTTCTCGAGTGGCGATCAGGAACCGGAAGACGCAGCGTAAGCAGGCCTCCCACTGGGTGGACCGACGACATTGTGCGCGTCGCAGGTAAACGGTGGATGCAAGTGGCTAGTTGACGTTCATTGTCGCGTCCTAAGGGGGAGGCCTTTGTTCAGCAGTAGACGTCTTCCGGCTGATGATGATGCTTCTTTATCAAATCTAGCATTTTTAACAACTTTAACAGGTTATCCATAATGTTATTTTAGTTACCATGTTTAAAGAGAGAAGGTGATTCGTATCATTGCACACGGCAAATCAAAATTCAGTGATTCGGTAATTGTATTCAGAATTTATCCATCTAGTGTCTGTGTTATGCGGTAACAGCTCAGTTGATGAGCGCTTGCCTTGGAAACAAGGTGCACAGGTCCAAACCCCGGCTCGCACCTCTCATTTCTTTAATGAATCAAGTGCGAATCGTCTTTGTGCGATTGTAACTAAGCCTGCATGTCTGAGAAAGCCTAACTTGCTTTCGATTGACGTGTGAAGTCCGCCAACCCGCACTTGGGCAACGTGGTGGACTATGGCCTAAGCCCCCTCATCTTGAGGGGAGACCCATGCCCAACAGTGAGACATAAACAAGGGCTGGTATTATTAGTGTCTGTTTTACACATACCATTTAGCATATTACTCATTTTTTCATGTCCCATATATTTATTTATGTCACAGGAGTAAAAAACATCTTGGAATCAAGAGTGTGTCTGATGGATGACGCCTTTCTTTAAAAGATACTTGGCCGGTCACTAATAAACGACAAACAATATCAGTCTGAAAGTGGAGCTACATCAACTGCTTTCATATCAATACGATAACATAAGAAAAACGACCTGCAAGTAAAAGGTTCTAATAACAAAATTACCTACACGCAAGAAGTTCTATTCGCAAAATGTCCTAATCAACTGTATAAAACCGCGGGAAATATTTCTGAAGATAAAACAGTGGCAACCATTATGAGTTCCATTTCTGTTGAAAGCAATTCCAGAAACGGTATATCGTAATTTGCCCCATTGAACATTAAATTGACCACATAAAAATCATAATTCAAAACTGCCTGCGCCATTTGGGAGAGACCATCAACTTTTTATATAAAATCTGGAATGATTGACGTCACGGATGACGTCAGACGTCAATTTATCACAACTTTTTTACCGGCCATGAAACAGATCACGCCACCGTACCACAGATAACAAGATATTGAGCGCGGCAAATAGAGTTTTTGACTTACGACTGGCTATTTATTGGACTCGAAATATTTTAGGCTACTTTTGTGAGGCAAGACGTTAGAAGGCTATAGGGTTACGTGAACAATAACCCTGGATTTTGCTGCTCTATTTTTCAGAAGATCGGAAAAGCTCTTTAACTAATTTGCGGGTAACGGCCCAACGCAACCATTATTTGATTAATATTGTTGTTGATTCAATACTCTTCTATAATATCTTGTACGTAGGATACCATTCATACAATTACTTATATAATTTTGTTTTTTTTTAGCCTGTTAGTATGCCCCACTGCTGGGCAAAGGCCACTCCCTTACTCCTCCAAGCATCCCGATCTATTGCCAGCTCTGTTCGAGCCATAGTCCAAGTAGTAATTTTATAATGAATAGTTTTAATTTTATGTAAAGTAAAAAGTTTTGAGATGCGTTAGCAGCACTGTGGTTTTTGAGGTTAAGGTTTTTAGGTTTTTTTAGGTGCCACATCACACCATTTGCATTTGCTTTCGTATCTCCAAAGAGAATGTTTTGTATCGTTTCCTTAGCATAGGTATGGTAGGGAACCATATACAATATGTGTGTTATTTTAAAAACGGTCTCATTTTTTATAATGTTTTCTAAAGGTACTTAAACAAGAATATTTAGTATGTAACAGAGTTTATGCGTCGTGCTTTGTAAATAAATGTATCTCCTTCACTTTACTTCTCATTTGCTTAATTTTGCTTATATTTTACAGGGAAACTGTTTACGCTTTTTGCTGCTTTAAGTATAAAATCGATGTTTAAAACTAACGTACAGCTCAGTAATTGCTATTTACGTAATTTTTACCTTCTTTTATCTAATAAGTCCGAACCATTTTTCATTGCATTAATTAAATCTTTTCTAATTTATGTTGACAAGTTTGAAGTAATCGTTATTTTTTTAAGAAAAATAATTTAGTTTAATTTATCTTCGAGTTTGGCTTTAAGATACACAATTTTAATGGATAGTCTTTGAAACCTGAAGCAGGATCCCAGAGACGGGAACCGATGAAACTTAAGGGGTCTTATAAGAGACTAGTGTCAACTATTTTGCGTTCTGTAAAAAGTCGCAGCAATTTTCGTTTGGGAATCATTATGGTAATTTTTTGTATTAACGTAAATAATATTCCACGTCCACACAGCTCATTGTTGAGTAATTATTAATTAATAAAAATAACATCGAACTAAAAATACACCGTAGGTATATTCACTTGCTGTATCTGCATCCAAGTTATTGATAATGCGTGCCATCATTGTTCATGGCACCAATCCATGTAAATATACAAAAACTAACTGACCCGCGCTCTTTTTACATTTCTATATACATATAGACTTACATATTATGTGAATATTACGCTTATTTTTAATAGTACCTACTAGATAAGTGCATACGCGTCAAATACATAACCTCCATTTTTTGAAGTTGGTTAAAAACCAGGACCCACTTTTTACGCTCTCCCTTTTTCTGTGCTCTCCAAAGCACGGAGATGCTTAGTTGATAGTTCAAATGGCATTAAACGGTCACCCATCTAATTGATGACCTTGCCTAACGTTGCTTGACCTAGCATTATGAAATTAATATACGTTACAACCTATTCCCATACTTACCAAATATACATAAAAAAAACATAACAATCGGTTGAGCCATTTCGGAGGAGTGCGACCACAAACACCGTGTCACGAGATTTTCATGGAGAAAGAAAATTATCTCCAAGTCTTGTGACTTTTCGATTTTTCCATGGCCACAGAAACTTCTATATCAACGAAATCATTGAGAAAATGAATGAAGCAGTAACTTTGTAAAAGTAATATCATAACTTCATTATAACCTTTGAGTATTAATCCAACATTATAACATTAATTAAAACAAAGCATGATATAAAAAGTAAGGAAGTTTGGAATTTTAGGTGACAGTTTAGGCATTGTTTATAAGTTATTATAATTCAGTAACTTAGTACGGAAAATCCAAAATTTTTCATTAAGTAAATGACAATTAGACATTAAATGACAGTAGTCATGGGATACTCATCCCAACTTACCTGCCCGGTAGTTGTGGTATAGTATACGGGTATGTATGCGACCCCGGCTTCCCTAGCTATTACTGTTCCATCCCTTGCTCTCCTGGGCGGTAATATCCTACTTTTCCTATTTCCCACTCTAAATTGCCAATCTTCCTTTTCACAACACAGGATCCCTTTCCCTCCTTATTCGTGAGAACGCAATGGTCAATCATATAAATAATTTAATTAACCAAAATGGCGGCGATGTGGTTCGCCACCCATCACGTCTCGTTTCTCACGGAGGCGAAAAGCGGCCCTTGGGCTCTGCCTACCCCTACGAGAAAAAGGCGTGATTTTATGTATGTATGTAAATGATAATTACCTCGTGGGGTTACCATCTAATGCAAGCTTAGAATTTTAAGGCTACTTATATATTATTTCTAAAACTGTTTACACAATTAATAATAATGTCTCGGGACAATCCACACACGGTCATCTGTTCCCAAACTAGGCAGAGCCTGTACTATGGAAACCAGACAACTGATACTAATACTTATATAATTTTTTTTGTAATAGATAAATAACACCCAGACACTTGGTGGGAATCGAACACACGATCCATCGGGTAGCAGCTAGGGTGTCTAACCACTTTTTTTTTTGACGCGGGGGAATTCTTCGAAAGATCCCCGGGAGCTGTGGGGCTCGACTGAGGTATATGGGATTCTTACCCACTAAAACCCCCGCGGCTGTCGCATCGGCAAATGAGAGGGGACCCCAGGGCTCTCCGGTGGGATCTGCACCAGGCCTTGCCTTTGAGCCCGCTGCCGGGGGGCGCATTGTAGCCCTCCGGGAACCTGACATGGTGCTCACGGGGCGGGGGGTCGCAACTCCTCCTCGTCGGAGTCGCCGCCGTACTCAATGGACGTTCTAAGGGCCCACACCCCGAACGTCCAGCGACTCCGAAGGAGAGTGTCTAACCACTAGACCAACGGCCCCGTCAAATTGTTTAAAAAAATATGACAAAAAATGACAATCCCGCTGATTTTCATGCCGGACCTTCTGAGTAGCGGCCGCGTAACGATCCGTTGATAGTTTGTAAAATTGATTTTTGGGTAAGTGCCTCCACGGGACCTTTACCTAATAAAGATATTTTGACTTTGACTTGACTTATTGTCATAAAAAAGTTAACTGACGCAGCAAAAAATTAATCACAAAAATTTTACTCCCGCCACACTCGCGTATGGCATAAAATTTCTGCCGGCACGCGACATTCCGTAAGTACGTATAAATGTTATTGATACTCCGAGTTGTGACCCTGTGTGACCTTGACCTTGAGGTTGGCAAACCTTGGCAGCAAAGGTATACTCGTACGAAAGGGATTTAAAATATCAATTTGTTTTTACAAGCGCAAATAAAATGGGTGAGTTATTATATTGCTACAATTCTAATTTAAAAATATACAATATATATTTTGTCTACGTTGTTAAAATATGACTAGCGTAGGTACGAGTACATTATATTGATATTTTTTAACGTATCGGGTGTCCAGCGGCAATGCACTGCTGCTGCTGTTCTTGACTAAGGTGTAACGTAGGTGAATATTTAAATGATAAAATAGATGATCAAACGAACTTCTTGAAGTGAAGTTCGATCATTATTATATGAATTGCTTTATACGAAGATATATATGAATTGACAATGTAGTTTATCTCTATATACTAGCGAGTTGCGCACGTTTAGAGACGTAAAACTGTGTTTTTTTTTTTTTTTTTACCACTAGTTACGTCGCGGACGGTCCAGACACCTCATTCTTTAGAGATTATGTTTATGCCTATAATTCAACAAAACCTTATTCAAGGGTTAAATGCACTGAACACGTGTTATGTGATTTAATCATGGGTGGGCGGGTTTTTATATCTTCGTATAAAGCAATTCATATAATAATGATCGAACTTCACTTCAAGAAGTTCGTTTGATCATCTATTATATTTCATTGCTTTATACTTCAGATATATATGAATTGACAATGTAGATGTTTAGAGACTAAGGTTTTGTTTCGATGGTATAGCTATATTTTTTTTTTTTAAGAAAAATAGTATAGTTTAAGTAAAATATTAGTTAAACTGATATTTTTTTGTAGATTTATAATAGGTAATAATTAACGGGGTTATAATAGGTAATAATAATAAGTTTATCAAAAACCACTAATAAGTTAGTTTAGCTGACGGTTTTCTAGCTATGACAGTAGGAGTACCTCCTAAGACCCGCAAATCGTACGGCCAAAGTGACGTTTGTTATGCACGGAAGACAATTTAAGAAATACCCTAGTCTGTTTTTTTTTTTTTTGTTTTTAATAACTTGTTTATTTTTCTGACTGATTAGTTGAGCTGTGAGTGATCTATGTTAGTAAAACTTTTACTATGTTAGTTGTCCTTATATGTCTTGTTACGAAGGTATAGTCGTTAACCTATTGAGCGGCGGTAGCCCTCCGCGCCCCCCGCTGTGGCTCGCGATATCGCGAATTGAAAAAAAATGCAAAATGTCAATTAATTTTAGGGTTTTAGGTAAACCGTTAATTGTCGCTTTATAACAATGAAATATGCTATAAATTATACATCAGTAGTTTCGTTATTAGATATACTATGATATTAGACGTGTATATTTTAATTTTAATTTGTAGATTTTATAAAAATAAATAATTTCATGCAACAAATAGGTTATTTTTTCATACTCACGAACTTTACTGCGTGATATCTTCATAACACTACACAAATACACTCACACACTATTTTTTGTAGGATAACACAAATCATTCCAGCTTTGTTCACATAATTCACTCACTTCTACAAACAATAATAACTTCATAATAAATTTATTTCACAATGACGGCGTTACGACCGCAGCGAGTGGCGCGGCTTCCGAATTTCAAGGACGGATTACGTCACGATTACGTGTCTCGGTGCATTCGAACGCGCTAGGGTTGTCACTTATCGGGTTATCGGTATTGGTTGAAAGTTTTTGGAAACAATCTAGTGTAATTTTGTTTATAAAATAAATATTTACAATGATATTAAACTAATAATATACGTTAATAACTATTGATAATTTCTGTAAATGTTTGTTTGGTTATTGTATTTATATTATTATATTTTGTTTAAAAATTCTAATTGGGATCGAACCAACGAGAAAACCCAAATGTATTTATGGCTATTTATTATGCTTACCCAATAGATGCTGTTGTGGGATAAAGAATGAAGGATTGTTACGGGGGAGTGTTTTGGAAATAAACAAAAAGTAGAAAAAATAATTTATTTATATAAAATAATAAAGCAAAAATTTAAAAAATGTTTTTGGTTACAGACACATAGGTACATACTAACTATAGAATAATGAGGACATTATTTTTTAGTTATCAATTTATATAAACACAGAACAAAGAAAACAGACATCAAATAACATACTAGCTAGTACGATTATTGTAGATTATATTGTTACACATTTATGTGGAGACTAGTTAGCAACATGTTTACACATAATTGTTACCTATTATTATATATTAGCCTATAAGTCTTCCTAACAATAAATAAATACCTTGCCGAGGGTCAAACCTCGGTGTATCTGCTGTAGATCAGCCCTGGCTGTCTGGAGTCACAGTGGTGGGAATGAGTGGTGGGATTAGTGCCAATAAAACAATCACTAGTATAAAGGTACTGCTTATTTCTAAAAAAAAAACATTTTACAGCAGGCCCAGGAGAGCAAATTTTATATATAGAAGAAGTAAATAATCTTTTCGGGGTCCTAAGGTATTTCGCTTTCCCGCGTTATGTGAACAACTTCTTTGTGCCACCCTCGGCGAGTCTTCTTGTTAGCCTCAACCGATTTTCATTCTGTAACAAAAAAAGGAATAAAAAGCAAAAAAAAAAGAACAAGCTGCGTAGCTTGTTTTTTTTTTTTTTTTTTTTGCGATGGAGAAATCCATCATGGATGTCCTCGCACGATGCCTACTATGCTCGGGGTATGTCAGACTCTTACTGACTAAAACTCCATCGGGCCTTCCAGCACTTCCGCTTTAGTGGCGGCCGCTTTTGACAAGCCCGCTGAGTTTCTTGCCGGATCTTCTCAGTTGAGGTCGCGTTGCGCGTCGCGTGAGTCAAACCCTACAACGGCTCGACCAAAATGGCCAAGCCGGAGAATCGACAGGCTCTCCCCTCCGATGTCCCATGTGGTGTCCTCCAGTCCACACTGCTCAATAGATAAGTACCTGCAACATAAATATCTGCGAAGGCCTCCCTCCGCCTTAGAAGGGGGCCATAATTCCCACGCTTGGCAATCTTGGTAATCCAATAGAAAGACGCTGCTGTCCGTCTTCTTGTTTTCCCATAGTTGTCTCTTAAGGACACCCAACGGGAGGAGGTGGAACAAAATAATAAATTTAAAAACATAGTTTAGATATAAACCAGCGGACCATGCTGGCGTAAACCCAGCGGACCTCCAAGAGTTGAACCCACCCACATACATAACAGATATGTCTGTTGGAGCGTACCCATACATCAACCTGCCATTCCATCGATTCTTTCCATAAAAAAAGGTTCACTCATACATACATATGTATGTATGTACATATAATCACGCCTTTTTCCCGTAGTGTGCTACGATCCTTACATACTTGTTTCGCTTCATCCACTTTCATTATTCCCTTCATACATGCTCGTCGGTTTAGGCTACTCTTGACCTGGCCTTTTTTCAAGACGTCCCTGATCTGGTCTTGAAACGTCCGCCTAGGTCTACCCCTTCCAAATCGTTCATTCACACTCGCCTTATACACTTTTTTCGTCAATCGTTCCTCATTCATTCTCTCGACATGGCCAAATTTTTGTCACTACATCTTCTTTCAGACCACAACGTTTCCTTATCTCACTATTTCTTATCCTGGCACTCAGTTTAACTCCTATCATACATCTTAACGCTCTCATCTCAACTGCACTTATTCTGCTTCCATGTTTCTTCTGCCATACCCAACTTTCACTTCCATACATGAGTGTCGGAACCAACACCCCCTCATGCACAGCCAAACGAGCCTTGTTAGACACCTTCCGACTATTCATAAAGGAGTGCAAATCTCCATTCACCATGTTTCCTGCATTCACTCTTCTTTCAATATCACTCTCACACTTTCCATCTCTTGTAAACTTTGAACCCAGATACACAAACTCATTCACCTGTTCAATTTGTGCATCTCCAATCACGATATAGCAGTCTGTCACTGCCTCATCTCTTTCAAACACCATCACTTTCGTCTTCCTTACTCATAATGTTTCCTTTTTCGCCCACGAGTTTCTTTTGCTTCTAATTCTTCTGTTGGGCTATGCCACTTCACCCAACAGTCGCCTTCGAAACACAAGAAAGCGTCACAAGTGCTGCAATATGTGTTAACCTTTTTTTCAACTTTCTTACTTTTGTAACAGACCTGACATCTCCTTCTTGCTTTCGCACCTTTCATAATCTTTGGAGTGTGTAAAATATCCTGTCTCAATCTCGTGTTCACCTCTGCCGGCATAACAATCTCTTTTTGACGGGGGCGATGCTTGTCAATAAGAGATAGAGCAAGTTGGTACCGAAACTCACGATGAGTAATCGGTGGCATTCCACGCCGTCTCAAAGACTTCACATACATCACAAACGCATTATGGATACTTACATTCATCGACCTTTTAAACATTTTGTGGTACCATTTCATACCTCTCTTTCTTTCCATCAGATACATGGACAGTTTTTGATCCTTGAGGTCAACCCCGCCCATAGTATTATTATAATCTCTCACACACACGGGCTTAACTAGTGCCTTCCCGGCCTTCGACCCAACGAAAGTCTCTGCATCGTGGAAAGTGGATATAATAGTCACCACCTTAGTATCTTTCCATGCAACGATGGAAACATCACCACTGTGGCGTGCTACTATAGTCCCTTTAGCCACGTTTTTCGGGACCTTCGCTATGTCATTAGGCACATTCCGGCGAGATACCCTCAGCGTCCCCAAACAGTCAAAGCCTTGACTCTTAAGGTGTCGCGCTAACGCTGGAGAATTGTAAAAATTATCCATCGTTACGCAATGACCTCGATGGTCAAGTCCTTGCAGGAGTTCAAGGACGACTTTGGTAGTCTTACCCCCTAAATCAACACCAACAGACATATCCGTATTAGAAAATGTGTCGCTCTTACCCGTGTAGATTTGGAATCTACTCATATAGCCAGTGCTGGATTCGCATAGCTCATATGATTTGATTCCAAATCGCGCAGCCTTTGACCTTATTGCTTGTACCCAGGACAAGCGGCCCTTGAATAAGGTCAAAGACTCGTCGATGGATATATCGCGCCCCATATTGTATAAGGTACGAAATTTGTGTTGGAGATGCTGAAGGATGGGTGCAAGCTTTTGAAGCTTGGTGGAAATCCCTGGTTCTACTGAACCAGTTCCATCATTGGGTACAAAATGAAGGAACTTATTCAGCAGAATGTACCTATTATAAGAAATGATCGATCTGAATTCTGGCATTCCTAACACACCGCCTTTCCAATATTCGTGTAGTGAGGTCCGAGCATCAATAGCCATCAGCATATACACCCCAAAGAGTACCAAAATCTCGTCCCTATCAGTGTCAGTCCACTGCCGAAGACGAGAGTTTGGTTTTAGTTCCCCCTTTGCTACTAATGAATCGATGGTCTGCTTCGCATATCGATTCGTCTCCCGGACGATTCGGTCTATTATGCTTTCATCCCAAATGTCGATAAAAGCAGAATAGGCCGAATCGTAGTCACGAATCGGTCCAGGAGTAGGACCTGAAAATTCTTCAGGAACACCCCTAAACGATTCGTAACCCCCAGTCCATTGGAATTCTGTCTGTCTGTCTGTGGAAAGAAGTTCATCTACTGCATCGTCCATACCTACTTCAATATCATATACTATGTTACGCAAGGGTTCATCCAGCTCTTCATCATTAGGGATTCCCCTCTCAGAACTGACTATGCCAGTGATTCTACCATCAAACTCATCATCATACTCACTATCAAAATCACTGCCATAGTCAACTAAAGGTCTAGGTGCAGTCATGGACATTGACGTCACACCTGAAGTAGAGGGGCGTGGCTCTACTTCAGAAACGACGACAACGTCAGCCTCTGTAGAGGAATCCTCTACAATTGCTCTAGAGGCTGGTGTTTCTGAGAGGGAAACCCTGGGGGGGTCCACTGGGTTTAGCCAGCGACGTAAATGTCTAGGGTTAATTACGAAAACGTCTTCCGCTTCCTCCTCCGACATGTCCATCACCTCCGCAACCTCTTCTAAAGTTTCACTGTGAGAGAAAAAAATCTATTATAGTAACCGTCTAAATAAAACATGGACGAAAATAATCTGTCATAAAAACCTAAGTACTTACAAAATTGGGCGCTCAGGCATCACTCGTCGCACCGTGCCACTAGGGGTCTGGCAGATTGGTATTTTTGGGCCCATTGGCTTTATGGACCCTCCGGGTGTGACCAGCACAGGCAGTCCATGGCTCCTGTAAAAATCACAAAAATGAAATGTACCAAAATTCACGCAAGATCCAGTGTAAAGCCTTGCTCATTTACTAAGACAATGGTGCCGATTCTGTTGTCACACACTAGACTAAACTAGACTAAATTTTAGTTTAGTCGTGTCTTTCCTATTCAGTGATCCATGAATTAAACTAAATTAGGTATAGTTTGATAGAATATAATGGTTTTAGTTACTCAACTTAGTTTTAAACGTATTTTGCTATTCTGTTGTGCACAGTTTACGTCATTTATGCCTAATATTAGAAACTTCAAACTAAAATTAGATCAAAATAGTCGGCATCTAAAAGACGTCGATTAAAATAAAAAAGAATAGACTAAAATAGAATGAAATAAATATTAAAATTAATATTAAAATAAATATTAGAATAAATATTAAAATAAATATTAATATAAATAATAAAATAAATATTAGAATATTAAATATTTTTTATTAATAAATAAAATAAAATGTTAAAATAAAATAAATATTAAAATAAATATTAATAATTATTAAAAAAAAATATATTAACAAATATTAAAATAAAATAAATATTAATAAATAAAAAAATATTAAAAAAAATATATTAAAATAAATATTAATAAATATAAAAAAATATTAATAAAAATTATCATTTTTATTTTAATATTTATTTATTTATTAATATTTATTTGAATATTTAATTTTGTTAATATATTTTATTTATTTATTATTATTTATATTTTTTTAATAACTATTAATATTTATTCATATTTATTTTATTTTAACATTTAATATTATTTATTAATATTCATATTTATTTTAATATTTAAATGTATTAAAATAAAATTAATATTAAAATTAATATAAGTATCGTAGCCGGAGAATTATTTTAGTTTAGTTTAGTGTAATCAGATGAACAAGAGAATTGTTTTCAACTAACATGATTTGACCAATGAAAACCTCACTATCAACTCAATTTAGTAGCTGTCGAAATCAAATTAAGCACTTAATCATTGTTTGACACCACTAAACTAAAATTTAGTCTAGTTTAGTGTAGTGGTGACAACAGAATCGGCACCAATATTTACCGCGGCGGGCTCCTCTCCAAAATCGGCTCCACGGGCGTTAGCTCCGATGCTAACCGCATTATCAAATTTCGCCTCGACTTCCCACCAACATTAGAAGGCCGGGTCGGACTCTCTTCGACATCCGATCGGTCCGTACTGGTCGATCGGAGCCTGGCCATTCTCCTAAAATGAAAATAAATACAGATAAAAAATAATCTAAACTACTAAAAAAAAAACTATTGCTCCCTATACCACAAAATTCCAAGAATGCAAGATTTTACATATACATTAAAAAAAAGGAAATAAAAAATCTCAGTATTATCACAAAAAATACTTTCGTCACTCAAACTGCTCACCTGCCAACCCTAGCCCCCTTGCCAACAATTTTACAAAATAAATATGGCCGCCCGTAACTAGGTGTCGAAAATAGTAAAAAGGTATAAATGTTATGCAATTGTGAAATTATTCACTAAATCTGTTTTCTGTATGATACTAAACTTACTATATTATCAGGACACAATTGTTTCTTATTAGAAATTAATGTATTTACATAATAATCGACGAAAAACATGACGCCATGTCAGATGCAACGGCAATGTTTTGTCACAAATGCAATGTTTTTGGTTACAAATTTCGTTAATTTCCGATGAACAACACTTTACACGCAATCTACAGTAATCTATCTACACTTTTATGTATAAATCTTATAAGAATACTCACATTTTCCTCGAATTCATTGCGAAAACAATCTTCAACAAATCTCTATGTCGGTCACCAACAAAATATTCACGATTTTAATATATTTTTTTTAATTCTCCGTTCGGAAATCATTCCAGCAAGTCACAAACGAAAGCCAATTATCTATGCTCCATGACTGTGTTTCGTTTTGATTGGTTGATTCAAATAATGCGTCAAAAACAACTACCAATCACAGAGTATTTATTTGGGACAAACGCGTGACCCAAAAGCGCACTCGAGATTTTTTTTATTTGGGTCAGACGTGTGACCCAAAAGCATTTGAGAGGTAGACCAGGTGTATATTTCTCTTGTTAAATAAGAACTAAAATAGAACTAGAATGTCAAAGGGCCGATGTCCTATCACTTTTTTTTTTTATGACTATCTTAACTTATTTTTGCGTGCTTAAGATATCTACATACATTTATTAGATATCCGTATTTATGTATTTGAACTTACAGTTACCTTAGCCTATAATTGATATTCTTTTACAACTTGTCTAAAGTTTTGTTGTCATTCGTCACTTTTTCTTTGACGGTAGATATTATTGACTCGAACTTGAAGGTAGTAATTCGAATAATAAGTGGGTAGGTAACTTGTTTACTACCAAGTATTTTTAGACACACAACTTAATTTATTTATAGTTAATCATAAGTAGCTCGCAGGTACTTATGTTATCGCGATAGGCTCGCAGCCGATCACGATTTTTCCCACATTAATAGATATGTTTTAATATTTTAATATCACTAAACTGTTTTTGCTTAGGCGCGTGCGCTCGTCGCTGCGCACAAAGAAACAATGAGGTGTCTGGACCGTCCGCGACGTAACTAGTGGTAAAAAAAAAAAAAAAACACAGTTTTACGTCTCTAAACGTGCGCAACTCGCTAGTATATAGAGATAAACTACATTGTCAATTCATATATATCTGAAGTATAAAGCAATGAAATATAATTGTAATATGAATAAACTTATAATATATAAATAATAGTGAATACATTTATTGAAACTAAATATTAACAGTTAATTTACAAACATGTACACTTAAACTAGGTAAAAAACTTCCTCAGAGTTGTCGCCGCACTGGCGGCTAGTGATGCAAAGCGACGCAAGTATGCAGCTCTAGGTTCGAGCTATATATTTGCGCACTTTGCGGTGGAGACCATGGGGCCTTGGTCTCATGAGACGCACGGTTTGGTGAAAGAAATTTCATCCAAACTTATCGAAGTCTCAGGAGACCGTCGGGCTGGTAGCTTTTTCTGCCAACGTATAAGCTTGGCCATACAAAGGGGTAATGCCGCCAGTCTTTTAGGTACCCTTCCCTCCCAGTGCGGCGACAACTTTGAGGAAGTTTTTTACCAAGTTCAAGTAAGTTATATTTGTAAATAAACTGTTTATAAAATATTTAGTTTCAATAACTATTTATATCACAACAATGTAATAATAAATTATAATAACCTGAACATGTTTGCATGCCTTGCCAGGTAGAATATGGTAGCTCTTATTTATGTTTTTTGTTTTGTACGTATCTCATGAAGAAGTAAATCTATTCAAGTAATTTATATTCTGATTCTAATATCTGTAGGTAGGCTCTTTTTTGTGATTTAATTTTCCCAAATTGAAGTCCTTTTAACAGGATTGGTGCAACCAGTCGTCCTGCAGCCCTGCTAGACTGTCTCCCTGCCTGCTGCCGGGCGATTGCCTACTCGCTTGGCAGGCCAAGCAAACAGCAGCAGCAAGCAGTAGCAGGCTACTGCCAGGTGCATCGATCTGCACATTGTGACCATTTGAGCTCGCGACCTGTGAGATCTTGTCTTTACTTTCTAATATTATAACTCTTGCATTTAGCTTTCTTTCCTTTGTCTACCTGTAGCGCCTAACGCTACAGTGGCGTGTCGCTTAAAATCAGGCAAACATCTTGCTTGTCTTAACACTTACAAGTAGATGGGATCGCAGTCTACATATGTATTTATTTAATAACTAGCTGACCCACTTTTAATAACAGACATTCGCATCGAATACATAACCTCCTTTTTTATAGTCGGTTAAAAACTGGGACCCACTCTTTACTTGCTCTCCGAAGCACGGACCCGTTTAGTTCAAATAGCGTTAAACGGTCACCCATCTATTTAATGACCTTACCTGACGTTGCTTAACCCGATCGATTACAAAACCTTGATAACAACTCTCTATGAGTGTTCCCTTACTAATATTTATTATATTATAGAGAAAAATTGATAAAATCGGACCAAGCGTATAACCAAGTACCCATTTTGACTTTAATCCCCTCTCCCAAAAGAACCGTGCTAGATTACGGGATAATAAGTATCCTATGTCCTACCTGGTAGTAAGATCCCAAATCATGCCAAGTTTCATTTGAATCCGTTCAGTAGTTTCGGCGTGATGCGCAGCCGTGATACAGACAGACAGACAGACAGACAAGCAAAAATTAAAAAAATTACATTTTCGGCCTCAGTATCGGTTATAGAATGCCCTCCAAATATAATTTTCAAAATATCTTCAATGTACAGAATTAGACCAGTTACAGTTTTATTATAAGTATAGATTGCTATATACATATACTTACATTTTATTATAATTACTTGTGTATTTATATAAAAATCGTCTATATTTTTAACGTTTCGTCCGTGAGTCACTATACAAGGTTGCCAACAGAAAATCAGCGCTGGGTGTATTCCGCCCAGCCCATGCTGAGTTGGTGACCCCTTTGGCATGTGCACGCAGGTATGTTTTATTGTGTGTCTGTTTTTCTCATTTTGTATCTTTTCAATATGTTTTGTTTCTATTAATTTTTGTTTCTCTTCCTTTACACAATTCCTTGTAATTTTTGTTTTTCGTTCCTTTGTACAATTTCTGTGTGTATATGTCAAATAAACGTTTCTTCTTTTTCTTTTTTCTTCTTCAGTCAACATTATCTACTAAAAAAATATACAAATTAGCTACAAATGATCAAAACAACTCTACCAAGCAAGAGAGTCAAGAGGCTCAATACTCAATCGTTTATTGCAATCTACAATGTAAGGATAGTGGCGGTGTTGTGCATTGTTTTGATCAATGTAGCATTTTCCATTGGAGAAGAGAGGGATTAGGATCATTGGACATGATTTTTTATGTCAGATTATAGCTACGCGTAATTATAATTTAGTCAATCAATCAGGTTTGGAGTGCTAGATACTTTACATCTAAAATAAACGTTATTGGCAACCCTGGAATTTTTCCCTTTAAGCCCTTGTTATTTGTCGCTCACATAACAGCCCGCCCTGGAAACGTTCGGTCATTTATCATGTTCCCCCTCAAATCAATGGCGGTGTCGATAATAGGGCTTTGGGAATTTTCTTGAAAAAAGCAGAATTCCGGGAGATACATAGATCCTATGGGTAAAATGGCTAGCATAGAAAATTCACACTTAAATTAAAGTGGACTCTTGTGAGATCAGGACAAGATACGATACGTAATTATGTTTTCGTAATTCCAAGTAGGCTAGTTAAAAAAAATGATATATCGATATTTAATGTTTCGATAAATAGATCCCTTGATATAAAATATCAAGTATCTATTGATATCGTATCAAAAACGCTATTTATTGGAAATTACGAACTTTTTCTTCAAATCTTGGTAAATAAAATAAAATAAAATAAATGAACTGCTTATTTCGGAAAAAAAAATATAACAAAAATGACATGTTTCTTAACTAAAATCTTAATAAGAATAAAGATTATACAGTTAAGGAGTAGCAGCTTGAGTCTGAAAATTATTACATATTTAAGAGGTGTCTCTTGAGTATACTTTTAATTTGGCCTGGTTTTTTGCTTACAATCTTTTCAAGTACTGATTTAGGCAATCTATTAAGTATTTTTGGCAGAATGCATTTCCAATTTCTTTCACCGTAAGCATTATTACATTTGGGTATTTCAAAAGCTGGAAGATACTGTAGGCTACGTAAATTCATGGGTCGCTTAGTATTATTTAAGTTACCCATGTTATAACTGTACTGAGTTACAATTGCCAAATCAACTTTATCAAATACGCTGAGAACTTTACAATAATGAAACAAGTTATGATAGTTATCTTTGTTTTTGTACTTAATTTTTAATGGAACAATAGTTTTTAGTTACCTTATTTGTAATTTATATATTTCATTCAGATATGTTTTATATGTACGTCCGTAACTAGACAAACCGTAACTAATTATTGAATCTGCTAGAGACATATATAGTAGTCTTAATGTGTTATTGGGAATTTTATTTTTAAGTATATATAATTTTGACAAAACCGCTCTAAGTTTACAACATACTTGGTCAATATGTGGACCCCAGTTAAATTTATTATCTATCTTTAGCCCAAGGTATGTATGTTCTTTCACCAAATCAAGATGTGAACATGTACATGAGTAGTTGTTTAAATGCATGCAATTGTGCTCATGAGCTACGATTTTTGGCCAACTGTTAACTTTTTTATAAGGTGAATGTATATACATCAGTTTGGTTTTATTGAAGTTAATAGAAAGGCCTTGGTCGTGGGCCCACTTGCACAGCAAATCAAAATCCTCCTGCATCATAATGCTGGAGATTTTTGTGGGCTGTAATAATGCATGTGTCATCAGCAAACTGATACACTGAGCTATGTTTAAATATATTGCAAAAAAACAAAGTAAGTTCACAAAATTCTTACAATGTCTTACCGATATTTTTTTTTCGGTAGATATATCGAAACTGATATTAATATTATTTTTACAAATATCAATACGATATATTATATCGATATTTTTTAGGCATTTCGATATTCCTAATTCCAAGAATTCATGTAGGTACGTGTCTGCTGTTTAGTTGCCACATAGTCAGTGGCGTGCACAGAGGGTAGGCAAAGAAACGTATTCGGCTTGTTTAACCTGTTATATGTATTATTATACCATTTTAAATATCCATAAGTTAGCAGATTCTATAGACATATTAATTTGCATTTTAAAACTGTAATAACATTATTCAAAGGGTCCATACACACAAAAAGACTTTGCCTACCCTACGATTTCTCTAAATATATTAATTTAAAAATATTTTGTACTGATATAGTATGAACGTGATGTTTTTAAATGTAAATGGATACGTCTGTAATGTTAGTTCATTTTAGGATATTTGTGGTGTCACACTAACAAATAACTTAGAGTAAAGATAACTCGCAGATATTTTTGCCTACTTTCTGTGCATGCCACTGCACATAGTACAGGTTTTCTAACCTCCATGACGAAGCCGGAAACCGCTTGTTTTGCAAACCGGAGGTCGCGGTTGAATCCCGGGGGAGCAACTACTTTGTGTAGTAATTATACAGTGTTATGTAACCCAGCATATGGTTTACACAACTTTCAACTAACACACCTAGAATATTAAAAACAGTTAGTGGTGAAGTGTCTCAAACTTCCGATAAAGTCATGAGTAAACGTGGATTTTATCAGAATACTATCCTTTTTTTTTGACGCTGGAGAATGCTTCAAAGGTACCCGGGAGCTGTGGGGCTTGACCGGGGTATGTGGGATTCTTACCCTATTTAACCCCCGCGGCTGTCGTATCGGCACATGCGAGGGGACCCAGAGCTCTCCGGTGGGATCTGCACCAGGAGCCCCTCAGTGCCTTTGAGCCTGCCGCCGGGGGGCGCATTGTAGCCCCTCGGGAACCTGTCACAGTGCTCACGGAGACGGGGGTCGCAACCCCACCGCCGTCCTCCTCGCCGTAATCTATGGGCGTCTATGGCTCGTACCCCAAACGCCCAAAGACTCCGAAGGACGATATTATCCCTTATACCAACTCTTGCGTAAAATAACGCCGTCATTGATATAAACAAAATAACTGAACGTAATCTTCTCCCCATAAAGTCGGTGAGCAATTTCGAATTTCGTGGGATTAGTCCAATGAGTGTTTTGCTTGTACACACTTGAGGGATTTGCGCTTTAATCCCCACACGCGTGGGGTACACTTTACGACGATGTAATGATGTATTTTGTGGGAAAGCTATTGAGAGCGGGGTAATTAAGTGCGTATTTTGTTTGGCTTTTATGTTTAACAATTTTGTCGGGTATCGTAAAAGCGGGTTAAGGATATGATGTGTTTATGCGTTTACTCAGTATAAACTTGTATTTGACCCAGATCCCATCTGATGGTGATTACTGATGATCACTTTTCAACAACCCAACTCCAGCCAACTGAATCCAACTCGGATGGGCAGCGTTCGGGAAACTACGCGAAATCTTCTCGTCCGAAATACCGCAGTGCCTGAAGACGAAGGTTTTTAACCAGTGTGTGTTGCTAGTAATGACGTATGGTACTGAGACGTGGTCTCTAACGGCTGGCCATTTAGAGAAGCTCAGAGTCACACAACGAGCTATGGAGAGAGCTATGCTCGGGGTTTCTTTGCGCGACAGAATCCGTAATGAGGAGATTCGCCGTATAACCAAGGTCACCGACATAGCTCTTAAAATCTGCAAGTTGATGTGGCAATGGGCAGGCCACATCGCTCGGAGAACCGATAACCGTTGGAGAAGACAGGTTCTCCAGTGGCGTTCATTGTGGCGTTCGAAGGGGGAAGCCTATGTTCAGCATTGGACGTCTTCTGGCTGGTGATGATAATGATGATGAGTTTTCAACAACAAGGAAAGGTAACATGTGTCCAAGATATGGATGCCGGCAGCAATAGGGGTGAATGATGACGACGGCTCCGTTGGTCTAGTGGTTAGACACCCTGGCTGCTATCCGATGGGTCGTGGGTTCGATTTTCACCAAGTTTCTGGGTGTTATTTATCTATATAAGTATGTATTTACAAAAAAAAAATAAGTATCAGTTGTCTGTTTCCATAGTACAGGCTCTAGCCAGTTGGGGATTGGATGGCCGTGTGTGGATTGTTCCAAGATATTATTATTATAATTGATGGTTCCCTAGCCGCCAGTATAGAGTATGTTGCCACAAAATTTTAAAAGCGTAGCTGTTTAATCGAATATCGTGTCTACTGACCCTAATCCAAAATACTAAACTTGAATATATTATTTCACCTAATAAATAATACTAAACATATCACTTTAATTGCTACGTCGTAGTACTACGAGGTGCTACGCCGTAGCGTGCTCGTAGCCTGTAAATAATCGTAGCGGACTACATCCGGCGTTGATGCAAATAACGGTTATTATTACACTAACAGCGCCCCCTATAGTCACGTACGCATATATATACATACTGTAGGGTCCTTGATTAACCTCTACAACTCTTGTCGTGATTGATATTATTGATTTATACTCGAGTATATGTATAATAATTCATTTATTGATTCCTTGATATTTTAATGATTTATGATAATGATAGTGTGAGAACACGCGCGATTGCCTTGCTGCTGCCGAACGTGAACTGGTTATAAAAGTGCTAATTATCGCGCGCCTGGCGTATATTGCCGACGCAGCAAGATGTACGAATTGCCTCGTACATGCTCCCACGCCGAAAAAAGTGAAAAGTTAGTATTGATGAGGTGGTACAACATGATGAACAATATTCCTTATATTTCTACTCTTGTTAGTAGGTGGAAACAATTGTATGTGATTAATACTAAAGTGAATTGTATTTAACATTATCATTCCCGACAACGTAAACCGCTTGAAAAGCTGGTGACGTATACTTGTTTTGCTTATTGACGTTAGGGCGTTCTAAACACTGAACACTTTGACTAATGCCCACGTCATTTCTGCACTGATCACTATTGATAAAACGACGTTGATATCGCGGAACCCTAAAACACTGTTCACTTGGTCCGTCAAGATTGCGTGGCTGGGCGACCGGTTGCGCACTTGCTCCATCATGATCGCGTGGCTGGGCGACTGCCTGCGGACTTGCTACCGCAGCTTCCCCCGCCGCCACAGAAGATCTCTGCCGAATCTTCCTTATTAGCCAGAACATTGCCACTACTACTAATACAGCGACGATAATGTATGCTACAGCATAATGATGAATGTCGTGATTGCTGATGGTGTTATACAATGGCACAGTCTGCTGCATCTCATCTATCCTTTCTCGCATGTCAATCAGCTGTTTTGTATGTTCTGCTAAGTCTGCTTCAGCCGTGTAATTGGGAGAAATCGGTATAGATAAGTTAATAAGATGATTGATAGGAGATAATGTTGGGACTTCAAGATCTGCCTGGATATGCACATTACTCATGCCTTGTTTATGAGTATATACATTGAAGTCTTTGAACTTTATTATGCAACCTTCACCTGCAGTCAATACACCGGCGTTTGATAGCTGAACTGGTGTAATCTGATCCGCGCAAAGTAGCTTCACTTGGCACTGGTCGCAACAAAAATAGTAATTATTTATTTGATTTAGTTCGTACCATTTTATCTCACACGGTTCTTGATACGTGTTACACTTGCTTGTAACTTTATCCCGTTTACATAAATTGTCATCTTCCTTGATATGATAGACTGGGGATCTTATCATGCATAGAATTGTGTTTAAATCTTGATGTAAACACGAATGAAGATCACTTTCTTTCATTGGCAAAAGGATATCTTTCCTTAAATTAATTGCTAAGTAATTTGATACTGGTTCTATATAAACCATTATTTTTTCATGATGTAATCTTGGTATGGGAATTACTTTATATATCTCGTACGTATCTCGGTGAACTAGAGGTATTTTGGTTTCGAATATGATATAATTTTTCGACATTCTTGCTTTTGTCTTTAATAGATGATAAATTTTGGGTAAATTATTGTTGTCAAAGGGTACTGATAAATCCTTTGAAATTTTTCCAGTAATGATGTTTATCTCACGAAGCAATTGGTCAGGTGTCAGAAGGTGGAAACTCATCTGACCATTGTAGATGTCGGTCAAGGTATCCAACAATGTGTCTTGCATGTCCTTGAGGTGTAGCAGTATGTTATTAGCTATCATCGCTGAGAGAGTGAAATCATTAATTACCGAATTGTTTAAATTTTCAATCTTCAAGTCAATTACCATATTTTCTAGTTTCTGTAATCGTAGATTAATAGCTTTGTGTTGCTTAGTCATGATATTTTCTGTACGTTGTATTAAATTAAATTCCGCCTCTACAATAAATTGATGTCTGATTTTTCCAAAGTAATGATAGATGTTCTTGATTTTCCTTGATAAGCTGTATGTCTTTTTCGTATTTTTCGGCAAAATTGCTGTCTAAAATTCCGAATAAACTGTTTGCTACGGATCCGATTCCGTTTATCAGTCCTCGTCGCGTGCGCATATTTTGCTTGTTCAGTAAAAGGTTATTATAATGGAGCAGCTGTTCATTACCGTGTTGTAATTGTAACATGATCGCCTCGCATTGTGAGCGGTCTTTGATCTTCGAACATATGTTTTGTAAATATTCAGTGTACTTGTTTAGAACCTGTGAGCCTTCCCAGTAGGGACTCATGTCATAGTAGACTACTAGGCGCCACTCATCTTTGATTAAGCCCATGTTTGTTATCTTGTCAAAATACAAACTTCGATCGTTTTGAAAAGGCGTAATGTTATATGAACCTTCTGTACTTGCTATAAGGGTTAACATAAACATTAATAATGCGAAAACCATTTTTGATAAGCTGTACGTATGCTTTATTCTTGATTGCGATACGTGATACGTTTGTTTCAGGTTCTCTTGTTTATTCGCAGTATTTGTTGGTGGGCTCCTATTTTCTTGATGAATAGGTAATATTGATAGTTTCACGATGGGACGTTTCATGATACCGTTTTTCGTCTTCAACGTGACTACTCTCACTTGACCGTCGCTACCGGGATGCAGTTGTATGACGCGGCCAAGAGGCCATCTCCCGGCGGGAAGATTAGCATCATGGATAATAACTACATCGTTGATTTTGATGTTAGCTTGCGATCTGATCCACTTGCTGCGTATTGATAACTGCGTAAGATATTCGGATTGCCACCTTTTCCAGATGTCTTCAAATAAATGCTGTGTTAAATGCCAACGCGTGCGTAAATCTGTCTCTGTGTTGTAAAACGCTAATGTTGGCCCACTTGTTAAAAAGTGTGATGGAGTCAAACAATCTAAGTCTTCAGGGTCTTCAGTCAAAGGGCATAAAGGTCTTTGATTTAAACATGCCTCAAGCTGCGAGAGTAACGTGCTATACTCTTCGAAGGTAAGTCTCTGCTCACCTATTACCCGCTTCAGGTGGTGTTTCAGACTTTTAACTGAAGCTTCCCAGAGGCCGCCTGCTGATGGCCAAGATGGGGCATTGAAATGCCACTTGATACCCATCTCTGAGACTTCGTTCATAAACTGATCATTGAACGTTTCCTTTATTTCCTCGTACTCTTGCTGTAGTACTTTATTTGCTCCGATAAATGTTGTACCTTGATCACTGTACATATGCTTGGGCACTCCTCTTCTTGATGACATTCTACGGAGCGCCGCTAAAAATGCTGATGTGGTCAAATCTGAAACCAATTCTAAATGTATGGCCTTGGTCACCATACATACAAACACAGCCACATATCCTTTGGTGGTCTTGATACCACGTCCCTTGTTGGACTTAATAAAAACATGTCCTGTGTAGTCTACCCCTGTATGGTAGAACGGTCGGGAAGGATTTACCCTTGATGCTGGTAAGTCTCCCATTATTTGATAGTGCCGACTTGGACTATGCTTTCTGCATTTTACGCACTGACGAATGCGTTTTTTGGTATTCCTGATGCCTCCTATCAGCCAATATTTTTGTCGCATAAATGCGGACGTAAGCCGAGCTCCACCGTGATATGTGAGCTCATGGCATTGATCGATAATTAAATCTGATAACCGACTATTTTTCGGTATGATAATGGGGTGCTTCATGTCTAATATGATGCGTGCGTGTTTAAGACGTCCACCCACTCTAAGTACTTGATCTTGATCTATGATAGGGTTCAACATACAAATCTTGCTTTTTGTTGATACTTGCTTACCCTTTTGTAAATCTGCTATTTCTTGATAAAAATACTGATGTTGCACATGCTTGATAATCTTGATTTTTGCTTGATTTAACTCGCTTAGTGTTAGGTATGGTTTTCTTGCTTGCTTTTTAGATATGAATCGGTATACCCATGCTAAAATTCTCGTAATCTTGCTGAACGAGCTATATTTGCTTAGTAATTGCTTGATAATGCTTTCTTCGGTGATAACAATAGTCGCTACTTGTTTAGCTTTTCGCACCTCTTGATCGGTGGTATAACTGGCTTGATTCTTTTTCTGCTCATTTACGTTGAATGTGGGCAGCCAAGTGGGTCCATTCCACCACAGCTTATGATCACGTAACTGAGATACTGTAAGACCACGGCTAGCGCAATCTGCTGGATTGTCCTCCGACTTTACGTATTTCCAGGATATAGGGGGAACTTCGCTTGTTATTTGCTTGATTATATTTGCTACGAATGGCTTCCAACGTTCTGGATCACCATTAATCCACCCTAAAACTACCATTGAATCGACCCAGCAGCAGGTGCTGATATGGTAGCCCTCTAGGCATTCCTTGATTTTTGCCATCAACTTGATGAGTAAGAGAGCCCCACACAATTCTAATTTTGGCAGTGTAAAAGTTTTGCTATTCGGTACTAATCTTGCTTTTCCCGCTATCATGGTGACTGATGTGTGACCTTGATATGTCACCTTGCAATATATAACGCAGGCATACGCCTTCATTGATGCGTCAGAAAACCCATGGAGTTCAATTGATGCATTTGCAGTTGTCCCTAACCATCTGGGGATATCGAACTGCTGAATATTAACCATGTCAGTTTTTATTTTAATCCATTCTTGTTCGATGTTTTGAGGTAACGGATCATCCCACTGAATGTCTAATTGCCAAACTTGTTGAAATAAAATTTTGATTTTGGTTGAAATTGGAGACAACCAACCAAGTGGATCAAATAACTTGGACATATCAGACAAAAATGATCGTTTTGTTTGCTTTTTCGTAGAAAACTCTATTTTTCCCGTGAAAGTGAATTTATCTTCCTGTGGATTCCAGCTGAGACCTAAAGTTTTTGATGATTCGGCATGCTTGAAGGTGTAATCGACTTGATCTTGATTACCCTGAAGTGACCTTAGTATGTCTTCATTGTTAGACCTCCACTTTCTCAAGTTAAATCCTCCTGATTTCATGATATTAATCATATCTAATATAAGCTGTTTTGCTTGATCGACGGAATGACATCCATAAACAAGGTCATCCATAAAAAATGATGATTGTATAACACTCGGCGCTAAACTGTCGGGATAGTTCTGTTTTTCATCATTTGCTAATTGTCGAAGCGTCATCATTGCAAGGAATGGTGCGGCCTTGGTGCCGTACGTTACAGTTGCGAGCTGATATTCCTGCAATTTATCTAATGGGGAATCCCTCCATATAATTTTCTGATATATTTGGTCGTCTTGATGTAACCAAACTTGACGAAACATCTTCTCGATGTCCGCAGTGAAACCGTATCTGTACTGTCTCCACTTGATAATGAGACCTTGCAGATCTTGCTGCAGATTCGGACCCCTTTCCATTAAATCATTTAGACTGGATCCCGAAGTTGTCTTGGCCGATCCATTGAATACGACGCGAACTCTTGATGTAGAAGATTCCTCGCGAAATACGCAATGATGAGGTAAATAATAACCCAGTGTTGAGTTACCGGTAGGGTGCATATGCTTCAGTGATAAATATTCGTGGATAAAAAGTTTATACTGTTCAGCTACTTCTTCTTGGTGCATAAATTTTCTTTCGAGCTGTTTAAATTGGGCAACAGCTTTGTTTCTTGATAACCCCAAATCTTGATTAATGTTTGATTTTAAAGGTAGACGGACTTCGTACCTACCATCAGGGTGGCGTACAGTGGAATTTTTATAAAACTCCATGACCCGCTCGTCTTCGGATGATATAGAACTCTGTTCCGAGATATCCTCAATTTGCCAGAATTGATGGATATCGTCGACGTTATTTAATGTTACATTACACTGAAGTGTGCGCTCCACGTATCCGCTTAAAATCCAACCTAAGCGTGTTTTCTGTGCAATAGGTAGGTTTGGCCCCGCTCTATATATCCCTTCCAATATTATGATGCTGTAAATATCCGCAGCTAAGAGAATATCAATCTGATTACTCAAATTATAATTTTTGTCCGCTAGAGGTAACTGATCCAAAAGCGGCCAATTTGGCTTTGGAAAGGTAGAACTCGGCAAACATTTTATTAATGATTTCATGATATAGGCGTCGGTTTTAAAACTAAAGTCTTCATGATAAGACTGACATTTGAGCGTGATAACTCCCTTGCAAATATTGTCTTTGTCTCCTATGCCTGATATGACACCGCGGCATCTTCTTCTTGGTAACCCGAGGACATGAGCTGCTTTTTCTGATATTAACGAAGCCTGGGAACCCTGGTCAAGAAGAGCGCGCATGCTGTGATAGGATCCATCACAAGCTTGAACCTTGATGACGGCTGTTGCTAGAAGTATTTCTGGCTCTTGGCCCTGGAGCATCACATGCTTGTTTCCTTGAACTTGCTCGGTCTTCGAAACATTATTGCAAGAAGCACGTGTGTCCTTTGATGTTGAAGCATATGCCTTGTTGCTAAATGCTTCATGTAATATAGAATTATGATTACCGTTGCAATCGCGACAACGTTTTTCTGAAAAACATGCCTTCTCTTGATGATCATAAAGGCAGTTTTGGCATAAGTTCTTTTCAATAATCATTTTGCGTTTTAAATGTGATGGCAAGTCTAAAAATTTAGGACAGTAATACAATCCATGCTCACTTTTATTGCACATCGGACAATTTTTTGTAAACTTGCTATTATGTTGACCGGACGTTGATTGCGCAAACTTGTTACTTGATACAAGTGTTTGTTTCACATAAGTAGGTTTTTTGTATTTATTAGACTTGTTATAATTATAATTACTTGATGAAGTTTCTTGATAATAATTCTTCTTGCGAGAAGTTTCCAAAGCATTGAACTTGCTTTCTAGAAATTCCAAGAATTCCTTTAAGGACGGCAATTCTCGGGGTTGTTTTAATGATGATACATACTCGTTATAAGTGTCAGAGTCCAATTTTTGACTTAATATATGAACGAGTAAGGGATCCCAAGTGCTTATGTCTACACCCAGGTTCTTGATGGCGTTTAACGACTCTAATGAGGTGTCGTGGATCTTCTTGATGTGTCCAAATGATGGTTGCTGCGACACCGGTATACTAATGAGTATATTGATATGCGACGTAAAAATAAGTTTTCTGTTATTGTACCGGTTGTTGAGTATATCCCAGCAGGTGATATAGTTATCGGAACCGATCTGTAGATGCTGCACGAGTCTCTCAGCCTCACCCCTGAGCTTACCCTTTAGGAACTGCATTTTTTGCGCGTTAGAAAGCGACGGGTTGGTATGGATTGTCTCTGTGAAGAGATCCTTGAATGATGTCCAATGTTGAAAGTTGCCGCTGAACACTGGAAGCTCCATTTGAGGCGTTGATTTATCTCGGTGACACACAGACCACATTTTCCTATTTATAGCCTTCTTGATTTCTTCATAAAGTTCCTCATAATGATTGAAAGTATTTTCGTATTCTTGATTTTTACCCTCTAGTTCACTGTCGATTTCTAGATGTAAAGAGTCTATTGCTGACCAACGAGATTGAAACGTACGTAACAAGTCGTCAAATTCCCATTTTTCTGTAACTCTACTTAAGTCTAAGCTGGTTACCTTTTTCTGAAGAGCTCGGAAGTTGCTAGCTTGCTTTCTAAGCAACTCATCCGTCCTGCTATTAACACCTTGCGCCCTGAAAGTGATTGATTGTGCTGCAACAGCACTTTCGTTTGATACACCTTGATGTGATGTGCCTGGTCTTGCTGCAGGCATCTCCGCCCCCGCTGGCTGGTGCGACGTCTCGCACATGCCTAGTGGAGTAGCTGGCTTAAGCAACGGAGTTGAAGGCTTAGCCTCCCGTACTTGATAATTCTGGATAGCCGACCTGATATGTTCATACCGTTCTTTTGTTTGATCAAACTGCTTATTGATAAAATATTCGTGAGACCTGATACCTAACCCACATAATTTCACATGATTACTCTGAAACTCCTGCCAGTATTGATCCAGGGTTTCGAGCCTACGCTTGATGTAGTCACCGGTTTTGCGTTCCGGTCCATCTTTCCTAAAGTTGGAGTAAACCTGCTCAATGGCTCCAACCAGTTGGTACTGAATTGCTAGTATATCTTCCATCCTTGCTTGATGTCGAAATAAATAGGAAAGATCTTACTTGATAGTCCTTGATAGGTGTACTTGGAACAGCGAGCCTTGCTTGCCCACCGAGACGAACTTGATATGTCTTGATACTCCAAGTCACTGCACTCCAGATATAGAACGGAATATCCAAAGTTCTTGCTGATTCACCTCACGATAACACAACCTTGATAGTGCACTCGCGAAGCCCTTACGAAGGACCAGAAAGAGATGTAGGGTCCTTGATTAACCTCTACAACTCTTGTCGTGATTGATATTATTGATTTATACTCGAGTATATGTATAATAATTCATTTATTGATTCCTTGATATTTTAATGATTTATGATAATGATAGTGTGAGAACACGCGCGATTGCCTTGCTGCTGCCGAACGTGAACTGGTTATAAAAGTGCTAATTATCGCGCGCCTGGCGTATATTGCCGACGCAGCAAGATGTACGAATTGCCTCGTACACATACATATGTAAATATCTATACTTGTAATAAAACTGTAACAGGTCCAATTCTGTACATTGAAGATATTTTGAAAATTATATTTGGAGGGCATTCTATAACCGATACTGAGGCCGAAAATGTATTTTTTTTATTTTTGTCTGTCTGTCTGTCTGTCTGTCTGTCTATATCACGGCTGCGCATCACGCCGAAACTACTGAATGGATTCAAATGAAACTTGGCATGATTTGAGATCTTACTGCGAGGTAGGATATAGGATACTTTTTATCCCGTAATCTTGCACGGTTCTTTTGGGAGAGGGGATTAAAGTCAAAATGGGTACTTGGTTATACGCTTGGTCCGAAATTATCAATTTTGCTTTATAATATAATAAATATTAGTAAGGGAACACTCATAGAGAATTGTTATCAAGGTTTTGTAATCGATCGGGTTAAGCAACGTTAGGTAAGGTCATTAAATAGATGGGTGACCGTTTAACGCCATTTGAACTAAACGGGTCCGTGCTTCGGAGAGCAAGTAAAAAGTGGGTCCCAGTTTTAACAGACTATAAAAAAGGAGGTTATGTATTCGATGCGAATGTCTGTTATTAAAAGTTTAGTTAACGTAAAAATAGCGCAGGCGGAGCTGCGTGGGTCAGCTAGTATATATATATATATATATATATACATCACTACATAGTATTTGGTAGTAAACACCAGTTATCGAATTTAGATTCATTGCTGAATGTCAAAGTAATGGCTGAACCCATTGAACGAGTTGAGGCACGTAATTTGGGTTTACTCATGGACTGTGACTTGCGTTTTGAGAAACATATAGCAAAGACCATCAGTAATTGTTTCTACAAATTAAAGATATTGTATAGAATAAGTCCATATATAAATGAGGACCTGCGTGTTCAGTTAGTCGAGACGCTTATACTGTCAAAATTAAATTATATGGACACAGTTTTTACACCACGCCTCTTAGCTAGAACGCAGAAACTAATTCAACGGCTTCAGAATGCCTGTGCTTGCTTCTGTTTCAATGTTCCGTTAAGGGCTCATGTGACCCCATACTCAAATAAACACTGCATTCTCAAAATGAGACATCGTAGTAAGCTACACTTGGCTTGCCTCTTGTTTGGCGTTTTAAAACACGAGGCACCTAGGTACCTATTTCAAAAATTGACTTGGGTGTCGAGCAGGAGGTCCTGTGGACCACGCCAGTGTGCCATTAAACTTGCGCCACAGCGGCATAGCTCTGCTACCTTTAGAGGTAGTTTTCGATATGCAGCATCCAAGTGCTGGAATAATATTCCACCGCCGATGAGGAACCTGCAATGTAGCATTAATAATTTTAGAACAAAGATTAAGAAATTTATACTTGAGCATCAAAAAAGTCAAGAAATCCTTAAACATGGCACTAGTGCTATATAGGAGATGTTCTATTGGTCAACCTTTTTCTTTTTTTTGACGCGGGGGAAATCTTCGAAAGATCCCCGGGAGCTGTGGGGCTCGACCGGGGTATGTGGGATTCTTACCCACTAAAACCCCCGCGGCTGTCGCATCGGCACATGAGAGGGGAGACCCCAGGGCTCTCCGGTGGGATCTGCACCAGGGGCCCCTCAGTGCCTTGCCTTTGAGCCCGCCGCCGGGGGGCGCATTGTAGCCCCCCGGGAACCTGTCACGGTGCTCACGGGGACGGGGGTCGCAACCCCGCCGCCGTCCTCCTCGGAGTCGCCGCCGTACTCAATGGACGCTCAAGGGGCCCACACCCCGAGCGTCCAGCGACTCCGAAGGTCTATGGGTCAACCTATCTTATCTTGTATGCTGGCGTTGGGTTGTCCAATCATAAACTGAACGTTAGATGGTAAAGGCGCTGCCTGTTTTGATATGTTTCCTGTTCTTATTGTGTATGGTTGTTGTGGCCAAGTCAAGTTATTTTTTTACCAAAAACAAGATAAACTGTTACGATGCAAAATGCAGCGTACCTTACCTTTGAACATTTCTTACAACTTTCCTTGGTTCTAGTAACATTGTCACTGTAATTGCAATTAACTTCACTGTATTTGTTAAGTAATAAACTAATTTTAACACCTTGTACAGTAATTTAAATTCTTTTCCAAAGATTGTTTGTTTACGTTTCATAGTTGTGATAATTGAAATGTCAAACTTGAATGGGCTCAGTAGCGCCATCTGACAGTCCCGAACAAAATTACGTCGAGTTCACAGACAATAAAGTAAATAAAACTTAAGTAAAACTTTATTTGCAGTCCATTAAAACTAATTTACAAGGTATATTTAACTTATAATCACTCTCTAATGAAAATCAATTAAGATTGACCAAATTAACGGAAGTCTAACAATTTTTTTTATATGAAGTATTTTCTAGATACTTCGATTTAGCCGAATTATATTTAATCTGTGGATTTGTGAGGCTTGTCTTTGGACTAAGTGTGGCAATGGTACTAAAACTAATTTCTCCAGTCAATGACCGGATAATTTTCCCCAGATAAATGTTTTTATCGTAATTAATTCACTGGGAATTGTGAATTCCAGTGATTTATCAATGTTGTGAGTCTGATTGATGTCAACTTTGTTGACCAACGCCAAGTTGCAGTAGTTTGAGGATCTTAATTGTTGTAATGAAATGCATTGTGAGGAGTATTGGACTTTAATTTTACCCTTATTTGGGCTAATCGCCACTAGGTGGTATTATTCGTTTTTGAGGTAGGATTGGAGGGGTGGAACCCCAGGCAGCTGATTTGAGCACGAATCACCGCCTAGACACCTAGACTACACCGAGACACAGTGATCCGTTCGTTCTTCAGAATTCCGATGCTCGAGTGTTAGGAGCGCGGACCGGCCTACCGTACAGCCACGCCAAATACCATCCCCAAAAACTGAGTGAACTCCGAGGGCCCGTCTCGACGCCACGAACCAGGTCGTGACCGGTGCCTTCGAGTCCGTAAGAACCCCGGGACGGCTGTACGGACACCGAGTGCGCCTAGCCGAGAGGCAGGCCAGACGGTTTTTTTTTATTTGAACGTTTTTTTTTTATTTCAACGATTTTTTTTATTATAACGTTTTTTTTATTTATGACGGTTTTTTTATAAACCTAGTTTTTTTATTAACTGGGTATATTTTTATTTAACATTTTGAAATACCGGTATTTAACCGGTTATATTTAACTGGTACTTGTGGAGTTATTGTTTTAACCGAAGCGTCGAGTGTTCATCGCCTCGTCACCTCCGGATTTGGGACTGAAACAGTCCCTGGCGCCCCCCTTTTGTATTAATTATTAAGGCTTCCCCACACGGTTCTAATACTTTCGTTTACTTTAATACTGGAAGGAGTAACTTTAAAACTTTTAACTATATTGGCTTTATTCCCCACCACCCACGACCATAGCTCCCACCGCTGAGTGAATAAGTAATATAAGCTGGCTATTTTCAAGTAGGGTTGCATAAACGTCGCCTAGTGTATGGCACTGGGCCTAATACAGTGTATTACTTTTAATAATAATTAAATATAAGGTTTAAGACTTAAGTAGGGAACAGTTTGTGATTTTGCCAATAAACAGAACATAATTGTACCACAACATATGTTTTATTCCAAGAGCAGCCCACCTACAAATCTTAAATGTAACAAAATATTGTAATAATATTATAATTTTTTACCTTTTTTTTCTTTTGTTCTCTTTTACATTTTTTTATATTTTTGTTTATTGTTTGTTTTGTTTTTATTTTTATTATTAATCATATTTTTGTATTAATTTTACTGTTTTTAGTGTATTTTGTTTAGTTATGATGTCACCAAAAAAGGCCTTAACGGAAGACCAGCGCTGGTTGTCCGCAACCAGCAATATGCTGAGTTAAGACCTTTTTGTGACACGACCTTTTTCACTGTACCTACTCACTGTTTTGTTTCTACGTGTCACAAATAAACGTTTCTTCTTCTTCTTCTATAAAAAAAGTCACTTCCCGCTGTCTGTCCCTATATATGCTTAGATCTTTAAAAGTACGCAACGGAATTTGATGCGATTTTTCTTAATAGATAGAGTGATTCAAGAGGAAGGTTTATATGTATAATACATACATAATATAGTAGAGAAACACTGATAATTTTAGAGGTTTCTAATGTAATGTCGTAAATAAATACATTTTTTTCACTTACATTGCAAACGCTGGCTGAACCCTACGAGATAGATCAAAATAATGTACTATAGTATTGTACACCTTAACAAGGTCTACAAAAAAGTCCGCAATGCAATAGTATATGTTTATCTCTTAGGGATAATCCACAATCACCATTTTTATCCTTTATGAGAAATAATGGCTTATTTACGAAGCGATTTTAAGCAATACAGCATTAATCCTTATACATTTTTACACCACCCGTGCAAAGCCGGGGCGAGCCGCTAGTAGTAGTATATACGTCAGTATAAATTCCCCTTATAACCGTTGTCCCGGTTGGACGGAAGTGGGCTTGGTACACTCGGAGACTTTTAATGACGAAATGACCACTTCAAAAAGATTACGTCCACTCTAAAATCTGGAGAAGCCTGACTGGGGAAGTACCTTACAAGTGACCACGGCCGAATAACAACGCCTTTGTGTAGGATTATGTTTCTGCGTCGACTAATGTTGGTGATCCTTATAAGTTATCCGCATTATTACCAGAGTGTAATGATTTCACTGATAAACAAGGTCTAATGTTGTCACAAGTGCTACAATTAGGTAGAATATTGTTATTTAAAACATTAAAAGAAATAGGAAGTACGTACACCTCGGATTTACACACTTTCTACGGTTTCTTTCAATTCAACCATCGTACTAGATGGTGGGTCTCTTGGAACCATGCAAGTGGGTACTACGGTGGTCTTGCTTTTGAAGAAAAACAATTTTTTTTTATACTACCAAGGTGCGAGGCAACCAAGCGTGCGGCCCGCCTGATGGTAAGCAGTCACCACAGCCTATAGACGCTAGCAACAACAGAAGAATCACTAGCGCGTTGCCGACCCTTAAGACATTAGATATTAAGTCTGTGTCCAGTAATTTCACCAGCTACAGTGCCCTTCACGCCGGTACACAGCAATGCTTACACACTGCTGCTTGGCGGCAGAATATCTGACACTGCGGTGGTACCTATCTGGACGGTTCCTTGCACAAGGAACCTACCACCTAGTAAAACAGTATTTTTTTAGTTATAAAAAATATAGTACTTTTGAGAAATTTATTTATGTCTTATTATTTATGTGTATATTGACATCCTTGGGGTGTCCGGGTAAGAATAGCACCTTCCCATCTCCTCCCGTTAGGTGTCCGTAGGAGGCGACTAAGGGAAAACCAGAAGACGGGCAGCAGCGTCTTTCTATTGGATTACCTATCACCTATACGATCCCCAAGTCGCCTGCCAAGCGTGGGGATTACGGTTATCCCTCCCTTCTAAGGGCGAGGCCCTTGTTGAACAGGGGCAGTTGTAGATTTTTATATAAATACCTAGATGGTTCTTGAATTTCTAGCTTACAACAGAAGAAGAAATTAATACTTTAGAGAATGCATTTAGGTTTTTTTCGTCATCACTGAAACAATTTCTTCCGAAGAAATATTCGTGTACAAAACATTTATAGATACAGTCTTTAACGGCGCGATGCCGCTGCGGGTCACTGGTAAATTCTAAAGAAAGTATTGAAAGACGCAAGTCATGTTTTCCTTCTACCCAAATTTGGCTTCTGTCCAATGCGTTACAAATGTTTCATATTACGCAGAATTTTTGATTTTGGGAAATGAAATCCTACGTATAAGATAGGTCTGTTTTATGAATACTTAGTATCATAAGTACTTAAAACCGATGTGCATGTAAACATTAGTTTATTGGAATGTATTCGTGAGTCCTGTGCCTTATACCCGAGGTAGATCTGAACTTTTATTTCTACCGGATTATTCATGGATTTGTGGCGTTATTTCTGCCATTTTTACATACGTCATTTCTCTTTGTTGTTTCATAGGAGCTGGCTACGATTGAAGCAACAATAATTGTATTTTTTAGACAAGGGAACTAGACGGGCATCAAGATAGTTATTTTGATCAGCAAGAAGGATTGTGCACCTGATTAGCATATACATATATTGATCGCACCGCAGTGTCAGATATTCTGCCGCCAAGCAGCAGTGTGTAAGCATTGCTGTGTTCCGGCGTGAAGGGTACTGTAGCTGGTGAAATTACCGGACACAAAGACTTAAAATCGAAAGTCTTAAGGGTCGGCAACGTGCTAGTGATTCTTCTGGTATTGCTAGGGTCTACAGGCTGCGGTGACTGCTTACCATCAGGCGGGCCGCACGCTTGCTTGCCACCTTGGTAGTATAAAAAAAAATGACGCCATTGGAGGACACTCTTTTCGCGAACTCCATTATAATTGTCAACATACCTCAACATTATCAGTAGCCAGAAGACGTCCACTGCTAAACCAAGGCCTCTCCCTTAAAAAGATTTACCATAATCCCTACGCTTGGTAGGCGTCTTGGGAAACACAGTATAGGTTGTATGTTATCCAATAGACAGACGCTACTGTCCGTCTTCTTGGTCTTCCTTGGTCACCTCTTACGACACCTAACAGGAGAAGATAGGTAGGTGCTATTCTTACCCGGACACCCCGCGAGCCACATAACTCAACTGTTCAATAAACTCGCCGAATGTAGGTACGTCAACAGTACTTTCGTTGAAAACGGGTAACATTATTTGACGGGCCCGTTAGTCTAGTGGTCAGACACCCTGCCTGCTAACCGATGGGTCGTGGGTTCGATTCCCGCCAAGTGTCTGGGTGTTGTTTATCTATTTAAGTATGTATTTACAAAAAAAAAAGTATATATGTATTAGTATCAGTTGTCTGGTTTCCATAGTAATGGCTCTGCCTAGTTTGGGATCGGATGACCGTGTGTGGATTGTCCCGAGACATTATTATTAATTGTGTAAACAGTTTTAGAAATAATATATAAGTAGCCTTAAAATTCTAAGCTTGCATTAGATGGTAACCCCACGAGGTAATTGTGATTTACATACATACATAAAATCACGCCTTTTTCCCGGATGACCGTGTGTGGATTGTCCCAAGATATTATTATTATTATGTAATTTGATAGTGCTGTAGCAGCACACACACACTTAGCACACAATTTCCTTAAGCATATTTACGAAAAGAAAACGGGCACGACACCGACACAGTGCGTTTGATAAATTAGAACGCAAACATCTTCGGAATGGAGTCGCCGGCCGAGCAGTAATGCAAAACAGACGCCGGCGAGATGTAGGTCAGGCATTAAAAAAACATGATGAATATTCTTTTTTTTCTCATAACATCCGGCGCAAACATTGTTGCCGACAATGGACTTAAGTATTCATTTAAGCATGTGTAGGTAATATTTATTGCCTTCGTCTATTAATGTATATAATGACGGGCCCGTTGGGTAGACACCCTGGCCACAAGAGGTCGTGAGTTGGATTCCCACCTTGTGTTTGGGTGTTATTTATCTATATACATTTGCCATCATCATCACCAGCCGGAAGACGTCCACTGCGGAACATATGCCTCCCCTAAGAACGCCACAATGAACGACAATTGGCTATTTGCATCCACCGGTTACCTGCGACGCGCACAATGTCGTCTATCCCCCTAGTGGGAAGCCTGTCTACGCTGCGTCTTCTACTTCGTGGTCACCACTCCAAAACATTTCTTCACCATCGGTTATTGGTTCTTCGAGCGATGTGGATATAAGGACTATGTCTCAGTACCATAATGTTATTACGAATATATCATCACATCTATACTTTTTAGTGTTATTGAAGTCGGTTCAATTTTTTTTTTTAATATTTTATTTTATACTTTTTAGTGATATTTTCATACATAAAGATTGAACCATCGAAGACGGTAAAATGATTTAGGTAGGTTATGACATCATTATGATTTCACATTATCGTCTACATACTTTTACATAATTCATGTTTCTTCAGAAACTCAGAAACAATTTATCCGATCGTAATAAAATTTGCATGGAATCATCATAGTAGTTTACTCTCTCGAATAAAAAAAGAATCATCGAAATCGGTTCATATTTATCAGAGAAATGTAAAGGAGAACATCAGTTTTATGGTTTTTACCAGATAAATTCCTCCATAATATCATTCATGGTCCTCCAGGAAGTTCTTATCCGGTTGTGATAAAATTCATACAGGTTCATTACAGTGGGTTCTTCTTTCGAATAAAAAAAGAATCATTGAAATTGGTAAATATTTACCAGAGTTATGACCATTTTTGTCCTTAAAAAGCACCATAAAGTCATCTATATAGGCTTTCCTGCAGCTCTCACTGCACAGTCACCATTCTTGTTTTTTCAGGAACTACTTATTACTAAGCAATAATTTTTTTATGGGACCCAATTAACGGATTAAAGAATGGATGGAAGAAAGATTTTTTCAAATCGGTTCATAATTGCCAGAGTTATGCGCGAACATACATAGAATATATATATATATATATACAGACGAATTGAGAACCTCCTCCTTTTTTGAAGTCGGTTAAAAAATCATAAAAATCGGTCAAGCCGTTTCGGAGAAGTGCGACCACAAACACGCGTTTTTTTTTTAATGAGATAAATTGTGTACCTGATAAAAAACCAAATCAACAGAACTTTAAGACATCTTTTGCAATAAAATGGGAGACTTTCACAATGTGCTTAGCCGTTACTGAAGTTATTTACTACAATTATTATTTGTAATTTGTAGATATTTAAAAAAAAACACGTCTTTCAATATTGTGTCCCTGAACCACTTTTGAAACCCTATCTTAAAGTACTGGTTAATAAAGTATCCCAAATATTTGTACCCCAAATTGCTATGCAATCCTCCACTTTAGAATAATGAATTACAAGTAAATGTAAGTACTACCGCCCATTTCGACCCCGTTTAATGAATAAGGGGTAAACGCTTTGTAAAAGTTTACGCAAACAACCAAACTTCACGGGGTTACGCCTCTGAAGCGACGGACCATGTAAATTGGGGTTACCTCAAAAACTACTGTACCCGAACTGTACCTGTTTAGAGTAAAACATGTTCTAGTTTATAGTTTTAAAAAAAACAGTTATACAAGCCCTAGTTAGAGCTGTTATAAAGTTTTAAATACAGCCTTAAAGGGTTCGTGGATGCCCATTTTTAACCGACTTCAAAAAAGGAGGAGGTTCTCAATTCGTCTGTATATATATATATATATTTTTTTATGTATGTTCGCGCATAACTCTGGCAATTATAAACCGATTTGAAAAAAATCTTTCTTCCATCCATTCTTCAATCCATTGATTGGGTCCCATAAAAAAATTATTGCTTAGTAATAAGTAGTTCCTAAAAAAACAAGAATGGTGACTGCGCACTGAGAGTTGCAAGAAAGCCTATATAGATGACGTTTTAGTCGCTCGGACTCGCTCGGTCGGACAAAAATGGTCATAACTCTGGCAAATATTTACCAATTTCAATGATTCTTTTTTTATTCGAAAGAAGAAACCACTGTATTGAATCTGTATGAATTTTATTACAACCGGATAAGAACTTCCTGGAGGACCATGAACGATGTGGAGGAATTTATCTGGTAAAAACCATAAAACTGATGTTCTCCATTACATTGCTCTGACAATTATGAACCGATTTCGATGATTCTTTTTTTATTCGATAGAGTAAACTACTATGATGTTTCCATGCAAATTTCATTACGACCGGATATTATTTTCTGAAGAAACATGAATTATGTAAAACTTTGTAGACGATAATGTGATCATAACCTACCTACTATGCGTTTCAACTAAGAATGTGGCCGCCATCTTGCCATTTCAAATATATATTTACTAAAAATTATGTTTTAACAAAAATAGATAGCTAAATAAAACATTACAATAAATAATCAAAACCGGGGCGAATTTTTCATTTTGTGTTTACTCTGCCGGTACAAAAATCGTAAAAAACGAGTGAAGTTCCGCAGTCGCGATCATCATGGCGGCCACATTCTTAGTTGAAACGCATAGTAGATAATTTTACGGTTTTCGATGGTTCAATCTTTATATATGAAAATATCACTAAAAAGTTTAAAATAAATTCTTTTTAAAAAAAAATTGAACCGACTTCAATATCACTGAAAAGTATAAAATAATTTAAATATTATTGAAGTTGGTGCCAAATATACACAGCAGGTACGCTAACACCAACTTCAATAATATTTAAATTATTTTATACTTTTCAGTGATATTGAAGTCGGTTCAATTTTTTTTTAAAAAGAATTTATATATAATGAATAACAGTACATATTTTTTTTAGCCTTGCGGTATGTTTTTTATTTGCGGCACGCACGCAATACAGTGTCGTATTTTTTATTATTTAATCTAATAATGAGACAAGCATGACATTCGTCTGATGTATCCATCACGGTCCAGAAAGTGGTAGCGAGAAATAACGCCCGTGTGTCGCTATTTATTTACAAGCCACAGCGTTGACAAAATTATTTTTGCCGATAGGAGTGTCGCTACTGTCTATATGAAACTGTCAAACTACACGTCGTTGTCATAATAAACCCGTTAGTTCACGTTTCCGCCACCAACACAGATAAGTTTGCAACCTCCGCGACCACATTTTAGATGTAATTTTGTTCGTGAATGTTTATCTAGTTTATATCGATGGATGTATCACAACAATGTTTACACACTGCTGCTTCGCGTCAAAGTATCCGACACTGCGGATTACCGCACCTACTTTTTTTTTTGACGCGGGGGAAGCCTTCTAAAGGTCCCCGGGAGCTGTGTGGCTCGACCGAGGTATGTGGGATTCTTACCCACTAAAACCCCCGCGGTTCCAAGGTCCCAGGTCTCTCCGGTGGGATCTGCACCAGGTGCCTTGCCTTTGAGCCCGGCGCCGGGGGGCGCATTGTAGCCCCCCGGGAACCTGACACGGTGCTCACGGGAATGGGGGTCGCAACCCCACCGCCGTCCTCCTCCGAGTCGCCACCGTAATGGAACCGTAAAGGCGCGACGCCCCGCGTCTCCGTAAATGAGGCCTTAGTTTGAACTTAATTATTTGACGCGGCCCCATATTTTATCTAGACGAGTTTCAGCAGTAAGGATCGATAAGTGTGTTCTAGGTTCGGTCTACTTGGGATCAAATAAACATAAACAGTAATGAGATTGGCCGCTGTCTTGCCTTAGCTTTACTGCTTAATAAACATTGGGTGTCCTAGGTTTTATCTAATCACACTAATGACAATGTTGGGAACGCTACTTTGTCAGGAGACATCATGAAGCTATTAGTGTTAGAACATCACGCCTTTTCACCAATTACGTCGCCAGGGTTGTAATATTGCGACTATGTTTTGCCAGATTATTAAGTACTGTGCAATCATCTTTCTTCTTATCCTTCATACAACATTATAATACTTACGCCATTGAATCATCCAATCACTTATTACCACCATAACACCCACACTCACGCACCCTCCCACTCACCCACTCACCCACACACACACGCACACACACACACACGCGCACACACACACACACGCAGACACACACACACATACACACACGTACGCGCGCGCGCGCGCGCGCACACAGCATAGATGAGTGTAAATACAGAGACGTAATCATTTTACCATGTTATAATGTATCTTATGGCGAAACTGCTTCTCAAGATACTGGTTCTCCTAGTTTGGGCGGCAGGGCTTCATTCTTAGTGCATTAATATGACTAGTGACATTGTTAACCAAGATTACGATTTTTTGTAATGTGTGTCTATGCAATAAATATATTATCATCAGCCATCATCAGGAGGGGTTGCCATAATCCCCACGCCAGGCAGGCGTATTGGGGATCGCAGTATAGGTGGTAGGTAATCTATTAGAAAGACGCTGCTGCCCGTCTTCTTGTTTTCCCTTAGTCGCCTCTAATGTACACCCAACGGGAGGAGATGGACTGTACAATAATGAGTACTAAACTACGGGCAGCTACTCAAATAACTTTTCCTTAATTGAAAACGAGATCCCAGCTAAATACCGCAGCAGCTTTGGTCAAGATAGGTAAATAAAACTCTCCATTACGTTTATATGTCTTTATCACTGATTGTTTTAGAACAGAATGTAACAAAGTCGCTATCCGGGTCTTTATTTGTTCACTTACTTCTTCCAAACTACGAGATGGATTTTGATATAGAGAATTTCTTCTCAGAAGTCAATGATATTTCAGAAGTTTAATGTATACCTGTGCGGCGACTCAACATAATTAGATGACGTCACATGTGGTATATCGATGCAATGAAAGCGAAGTACAAGATAATAGATGGCGCCACCTCCGATCCTGAATCTCGCAAGCGAAGTTTCTCAAACTTGGAGAATATATACAACACCCCGAAAACAACTGTCGGGGGCTTCGGCCCTGACCGAGCATCACACCTCGCTCGGTCGGAGGATCTTCCCTTTAGCATCGCCGTCGCTTCGCTAAACCTGATCATAATTATATTGTTTATGAATAAGTCCTTTGAAATCTGGAACAATATAGAAAATAATATTCCGACTACTGTACAATTCAGGAACTATTAGATGCAACCGAAACTAATTTCGGTCAAACAACAACACGACTAATCTTGTGCCTAATCGGACATCTGCAGGTTCGCACCGTACCAGTACAATTCGTACAACGTACTAGTACAGTATATAGTACAGTACCATAGTACAGTATAGTAATGGGTAACTCGTAAATTTAAAATGAGGATGAGGGAGTACATCATTTTCGTTCGTGAGGTACTCGCGAGGTACACCTCATTTGAGGTGAGGATATCAATTCGTGGCCTCAATCATGCGAGTTACGCGCCACAAACGAGGAAGCGAGGAGGACGCCGGACCGTTGCAGCTGCAGTGTTCTTCTCTATTGCTATTTCTCTCACACACATCATTTTCTTTCGCTCAGTGTTTTAGTCCAAAATAAACAAAAAACACTCAATCATCACTAAATAAATAGATAATAATTTAAGAGAATTAAGATCACGAAATTAACATTGATATTTCAATTCCTGATTTAAATAAAGTTTAAACTACTGAGGTCATCGTCAATCATCCATGTATCCTCACAAATTTTTACATTTATAATATTAGTAGGATACGATTATCTAAATACAAACCTAACTCGCAAAATTGTAACTCACGCCTCACCAATCACCACGCTCACACAGATCGTCCTCACTCATTTGGTCGATTTGTTCGCTCACTCATTCAGTAATCCTCACTCGCTCGCCTTTCGCTCGCACGACGAGGCGAGGTAAACGCGTGCGGCCTCAAACCTCAATCTCGCGAGCGTGAACGAGGAATGAAAGATGAAATGAGGTGGTTCATCGTTGAAAAATGAGGAACTCTTTCAATTTGTCCTCACGAGTACCTCGAATGAGGCGACTCATGAGTGAGGAACGCACCACTAGTACAGTACTACAGTACAGTTTTAGTATAATGTGCCGCGTTGGTCGCGATTTGTACTCGTTAACTTGACCTCGACATTGCAGCCAAGAAGATAGCATCATCCAGAGTACCTAAACAACAGGTAGTTTTAGTGCTGGTTTAAAGTTAGTTACAGTGTACTAACCGTACGAAATGTCCTAAACAATTCGAAAACATTACTTAGTACAGTATCCAGTACTAGTACGTTTTAGTACTTAGTACGTGTACTATCCGAGACTATCGAAAATGCAGTGCGAGTGGCTAGGGGTGGGAGGTAGTATCTCCACAGCTGACCACTGTAGATCCTGGCTGACAGTGGTGGGATTTGTCCCATTTTAAAGCCAAGCCATTTTTGCCATTTTTCCGGAACGGAGCATTGTTTACGTACTGTTGACTTAAACAATGCTCCGCTCCGGAATGAAGAGCAATGAAGCTGGTGAAATTATCGAGCTCAAAAGACTCAGGTCCAGAGCGGCATTACAATTCAGCTGTCCGTAATCAGACGTTTCGTTTACCATAAAGCGAATGTTTTTCTTATGTCATAACTAAGTGGCATCAAGTCTTTTGGAAGAAAACTTACGATATATCGTAAGTTTTTACGAGTGGCTAGCCCGCCGTCCCGATAACTTAAGATCCAACGCACGTAGCGCCATCTACATTACGTGATGCCAATTCGTATGAGCAATGCCGATTTCATACGGCGAATTGCCGAATTACATTTTGAATGTTCTGCTTCAAGATGTGCGCGGTTACTGATGTGAAATGAGGATGGGTATGGATCAGAAATATAGGTAGTTTGGGTCATGAAACGAGGCCTTGTAGCCTCTATAGCGAAAAGAGTACAATTTGGAGTCGAAGAGCTTCAATCCTGCGGAAATCAACAACTTTTTGTGACTGTCTGAAAAGTAAGACAAAAAATTTGTCTTATGAGTCCTCTCACCACTCCCGGTAGTGTCGGTCTTCCATTCCATCCAATTTTGAGAGTAAAGGAAGAGTGAGTAAAACTTTTTTTGCTGCCTCTTTAGTGTCTGTAGGCCGCATTTTTGCCCACTAAAACCTCCCCGGTTGCCTTAAACTATGGAGAGACTCTGGGTTCTCCGTTCGAACCTCGGCAGAGTTTCTCCAGCGCTAGACTCTTGCTAGAACACGAGCATGCGAGCCCATGGGAGCAGATATGCACGCGCCCCTCGGCACCCTCACACCGTCCCTCCGCCATGGGGTCGCATTTAGTAGGGACACCCAGAGAAAGTGAGTGCATCTAGATCTGTGCAAGAAATTATACACTATAATTATCACCTGGTTATCAGTATATCAGTTAGGGTGACATTATTATTGTATGAAAAGAACAGGGCATAAAAATGTTTTTTTTTTTAAACACCGACTCGCGGGGAGTGTTTTAAGTTTGACGCCAGTCTTTCTGGGGTATATATTGTTGCTCCCAAAGTAATGAACGTGTTTGAATGCGGCTTCAGTCACACTAGTTCATAACTCTGTTTGATAAAAATATGTATAATTCCTATGTTCCTGATCTGATGATTATGATGCTCAAGTAATGATTATTTGAGTAATAAGGCCTGGACCTACACAGGGATTTCAAAGTTTTTATGGGTATCAAATGAAAGGTAGCATAACAAGATCAAATAAATATTTTATACACAATGTTTTACAAGATAACGGAATTTGAGTCCATTTTGTATGCACTCTCTATTTTTTGCTTTTTAAATTAAGATACTGGTTTTTCGTAGAGTTACTGAGTTATCTTAGTGAATTCAATGTTAATTCCGTCGGCCGCAGCAGTGAATGTAGATTGAGAGTCCAATTTGTTAACCTCCATTGGTGACTGATAGACTTCATATTCGGATAAAATCATGGAGAGCACTACTTTAGCGTGCAATTGTCCGAGTTGTAAACCTGTAATTAAACAAATTAGGTTAGATATTAATAAGGCCGATAAAACCCAACAGTCACACCATGGGCGCTGCAAATCAGTTGAAACCGGGTAATATAATACGGGATGTAAGGGACATCGTACCGAAAACCGATTCGAATCATGTACTCGATCCCTGGATCGAGTACATGATTCGAACATTCTAGTGTTGTGATTCTGAACATTCAAGTGTTGAAATTTTTCATCTGCTTTTTCATGAATTTCCAAAAAAAAAACACTTTTTAACCGACTTCGAAAAAGGAGGAGGTTCTCAATTCGTCTGTATATATATATATATATATTTTTTTTAAATTAGTCTAACATCATTATTGGTATAATAATAAAGCATAATTTAAATTTAAAAACAATAAATTATATATTTGTGGAAAATTTATTTATTTATTTATTCTTTACACAAAAACAGTACTTAGGCAATTAATTAATAGGCAATCAACTATTATTATTTTAGAAAATTAGCAATGTAATTTGAAAAATTAATATTATTCCGCATATATTCATTACATACTCGAAAATTAATAACTTAGTCATTTTCCATATAAATGGTTTCTCTAATGTTGTAGCGGACATTATTCGAAATCTTATAATTTTTTTTTTGGTACTTGGTCCCTACACCCTTTATAATCAGTAAAGATATTTTCACTTTATTTATGTGTAGTATTTGCGTCTGAATTCGAAATGAGGAGATCGCCAAAGATTACCGTCATAACTCTCAGAATTTCCAAGTGATGTGGCAATGGGCAGGCCACATAGCTCTAAGAACCGCAAATCGATGGGAAAGAAAAGGTTTTTGAGTGGAGACTACGAACCAGAAGACACAGCGTAGGTGGACCTCCCATTAAGTAGTCCAAGGCCTTTTTTTTATACTACCAAGGTGGCAAGCAACTGTACGGCCCGCCTGATGGTAAGCAGTCTCCGCAGCCTATATACTCTAGCAACATCAGAAGAATCACTAGCGCATTGCCGACCCATAAGACATTAGATATCAAGTCTTTGTGTAATTTCACCAGCTACAGTGCCCTTCACGCGGGAACACAGCGGCGGCAGAATATCAGACACTACGGTGGTACCTATCTCTGGTCATTGTAAATGTCGCAGACGATCGAAGAATGCAAATGGCTAACTGTCGTTCATTGTGGCGTTCTAAGGGGAGGCCAATGTTCAGCAGGACGTCTTCCAGCTGATACTTATGATTTGCGTAATTATAAGGAATATACTCACCAATACATTGCCTAGGTCCAACGCCAAAAGGTATGTAAAAGTCGGATTTGATCTGATCATCGGTAAAGCGCGCAGGATTAAATTCATCCGGATCTTCGAAATATTTTGGATCACGGTGCAGACCGAATAGTGAAATAAATATAGGTGTCCCTTTTTCGATGATTATATCTGTATTTGGTATCTAAAATAATAACAAAACATGTAAAAATTTAGAAAAAGACAAAAAGCAGACTGCGAAAGAACAAAATAGTATAATATTACAATATACCACACACACACACACACACTAACGCGCACAAACACTCTTATATGGTAAACGTGCCTTCAGTCCGAACTAAGCGATTTGCTTTGTCATTCATAATAAGGACAGCTAAGGACTGGAGCAGTTTGCCTGCGTCAGTATTTCCGCCCGATTATAATGTGAGTCTTCAAAGCTAGAGTGATTAAGCTTTTAATAAGTCAAGTCAGTGTGCTTTACCATCCTAGATTGCATCGCCGCTTTCCATGAGGTGGGACTGCAGTCAAGCACTGGCTTATAGGGAGTAAAAAAAAAATATAACTACCAAAAATAAATATAAAAATATATATAATAATATAATATCTTGGGACAATCCACACACGGTCATCTGATCCCAAACTAGGCAGAGCCTGTACTATGGAAACCAGACAACTGATACTAATACTTATATAAATTTTTTTTTTTTTGTAAATACATACTTAAATAGATAAATAACACCCAGACACTTGGTGGGAATCGAACCCACGACCCATCGGTTAGCGGACAGGGTCACTAACCACTAGACCATCGGGCCCGTCAAAACCGTCGTCCGTTGCCCGTCGGGTATATATATATATATATATATATATATATATATATATATATATATACCTATACATATATAAAACATGTACTCATGTATTATAATTTCAAAACTTGTCTTGTTACATCCTCTCATTTGACGCCCATATCGATGTTTTAGAAGTAAAAAAAATATATATAAAACGGCAGACTGACACTAAATTAAAAAAAAAAAATTACACTTAGCGTCACTCCCACAACTAGACGAGTCTAACGACATAAGTTAGGATTCATAAAACCTCTTAGGTTGTACGCCGCCCGGCCGTGCTAAAGAAATATACATACACTACATGCTTATACTTACATACATTTCAAATCTAACGACACGCTATGTACTTAAAATCCTTATAAATTCATCAGGCCTTTCAGACTGCACGTTGCCAAGGATAAATACATGCATACAGCACCTCCGCGGCGCAGCGGGTAGCCACTCACTTTACAATCCGTATTTAACGGGTTCGAATCTTGCAAGGAGCAACAGCTTTGTATACAGACATTGCCAGTCGATCGTCTACATAATCCATCCATCAGATGGGCATGTAAAAAGTCGGTGTTGATAGCGTCTAACCACTCCCCGGTAGTTCCGGTCTTCAGGCCTTTTTTTTTGTTTTCGCGGGGAAACTTTTGATAGGTCCCGCTATATCTCCCGCTTAGATGGCTGATCTTATTTAAGATTGGCCGCTGTGGTCGAAATGACATTCACAAGATCAGCAATGTACGCAGGAGATATTATAGTGCATAAGCGCTTGCGTAGACACAAGTGCACTCTCTCTTCTTTTATATAATACCTCTCATAATCCGATGGGACGGAAGACCGACACGACCGGGGAGAGGTTAGGCGCAAGACCGACTTTTTACATGCCCATCCGACGCATGGATCATCTTACTTTACAGACAATCAGGTGATCGGCCTGCATTGTCCTAGCCAGTAAGGAACAACTACTCAAATTTGTTGCCCCCCGCAGGATTCGAACCCGCGACCTCCGGTTTACAAAGCAAGCGGTTTCCCACTGCACTACGGAGGCTACAAATTATTTCATAATTGATACCTTGTAATCTTCGAGAGTTCTACGATCGACCGTAGACACAGACGGATGCAGTCTGATGCCTTCAAGTATACACCGGTCCAAGTACTTCATGTCTTGGAACGCCTCAAAAGTCCATCCATATTTGTCGAGAGCATTTTTAATGTCTCTTCTGGCTCTCTCTTGACACTCTCTATTCTTAGCTAACTCCATAAGAGTGAACGCTGATGTAGTAGAACTTGATTCAAAACCAGAGAAAAATGTACCCGATTGAAATAAAAGATTTTCGTTTTCAAATTCTGTAACATAATAATTTAATCTAATTCACAAAAGGTCCTTATGCCGCTGTGCAAAAGTATGTTTCGATTGATATCAACGTAGTGAACACTGTTAGCGGAGCGGAAAAACATTGTGAAGACCCATTACGTTACTTAACGTTAAATACAGTCCGATACCGTTGTTACGTTAAAATATGTAACGTTACTGGGTTATGTAACGTTATACGGATAAAACAGTTATGTGGTATCGGTAGACGTATCGTTATGACGATCATTACCGAGATCATAAACTTACGTGGTAACGTGTTATATGTTTAACGGTAACTTGATAACGTTACCATGTCGTAAGTGCTGATGAATGTGATATCACCCGCACACTGTTCAAACTACACTACACTAATCTGTACCATTCAATGTTTTAATAAAGAATAACTATTCTAAAGTATGTACTATTAATTTATAACTATACTTTGTATATTAATTAATTATATATCATTACTTATATACTTACTATATATATCATTCTGCTTTCCATTCTTTAACTGAATAATTGAGTCAATATAATCTCCTCTTCTTTGCCCACTGTTTTCACGAGATTCTACGGCTTTTTTAAATATTTTACATACGAAGGAGGAATCAAACAGCATTGGCGATCCAATAATACTTACCAGCTCAGGCATAAAAAATACTGTCACTAACGCAATCTTCCGTTTGAATGAGTGGAAAAAGTCTGCAACTGTATTGAAAAATAAATGAAGTATAATTATCTATATTAATAAAATAATAGAAAATTTAGAACCAGCATTACCTATTGTAACAGTCTAAGTGAACAATAACAACGGATTCATCATCATCAGCAGTCGAAGGGCGTCCACTGCTGAACGAAGGCCTCCCTCTTTGAAGGGAGGGATTGCTAAAAAAACCCCACGCTTGGCAGGCGGCTTGGGGATCGCAGTATAGGTGGTAAGTAATCCAATAGAAAGATGCTGCTAGCAATTTTACAACTTACGACTTTTGCTGTATTCAGATTCAGGATGTTGAAATGAATCTGTTTCAGTACCGAGTGCAATATTGGATATAAGGTCGGCAGCATATTTGTAATTGACTTCCTGAACATCAATGACATTGGCTGCAACATCGTCACCAATGTTCCTCTTCAAATACTCCATCATGGGCTTGCCAGTTTCCAACATCAGTGGCACCATTTGTCTCAGTTTGCTTCGAGTCAGCGTCGGAGTTATTTTGCTCCTTAAATAACGCCATGCCGGATTTTTTAGTCCAAACAAATTTCTCATTCCGATGCTGTCTTTTTGCTGTGACCCAGCGAAATGACGATCCGAAAAGTTATGAAAATCCCGAATCAATATCTGTTTAATAATTTCTGTATCTTTCAGCAGTAGACATGGTTTGTGGAAAATATAAAATCCGATATATGGTGCGTCTGACGGTGCTTCGCGATATATTTCTGCCAAGCGGTATCCTGGGGCAGTACGGAACAGTATCCCATTTTTGTAATCTCCAAATATTTTGTTTATATTGTGTAACTGTCTTACTCCTTTTCTTTTCCAATAATTAAGCTTATAGCGGCAGTATAAGTAAATTATGAACAGTGATGTTGGTAGAATAAAAATAATTAACACGAGCCTTATAAAATCTTCTTCCATTCTAATTTATTTTCCTGTAACATTTACATAATCATTTACCAAATAAATAATGTAGTAAATAGATAGACTTCGGAGATAAGAGAGAGAGATTTGAGGCGATGGCGTATTAAGCGGCTTCTATTATCAGATTCACTGCTGATACAATTCTTTCCGAAGATATTAAAGGAACCTGACGAATTAGGTATTTATAGGTGACTTTTAAATGTCCATATATCTTAAATAAAAATATCGACAGTAAATATTTTTTTTTTATAAGTATGAAATTAGTGCAATGTAGAAAACAGTATCAAAGTTTATTCGCCTTACTACAGACAATAAGAAAAGTGCCATTGGAAATAATCTTCACCTCAGGGCCTCCCCTTTGGAACGGCAAAATGTACGTCGATGGTAACCGGTACCATCGACGCGCACAATGTCATCAGTCCACTTAGTCTTGGGAGGCCTGCCTACGCTGCGTCTTTCGGCTCATAGTCGCCACTTGAGAATCTTTGTCCCCATCGGTTATCGGTTCTTCGAGCGATGTGGCCTGCCCATTGCCGTTTCAACTTGCAGATTCTGAGAGATATGTCGGTGACTTGTTCTTCGACGAATCTCTTCATTCCGGATTTTATCGCGCAAAAAATCTCCAAGCATAGCTCTCTCCATAGCTCGTTGTGTGACACTGAGCTTCTCTAAAAGGACAGCAGTCAATGACCACGTAAGGTATTATATCCCTTTCTTATTATTTACTTCTGTGCAGTGCTTTGAGCATTTTCTAAATAAGCATGATTTACGCGATTTTTTAAAGGCACACGTCACGTTCGTTACATTTTACCGACGCGGGACTTACTGCTAATTTCGTACGTAGTATCTCACATAAAATCGTCCTTTAGGAAAACTATCACCTGACCGTTAAGGTACGCATCCATTGGCTGACGCCGGACGCACCGCACGCACGGCACGCAACGGATTTTAGTTTGCTTTGTATGATTTTACATAGCGCTGCGTCCATTATCCGCGCCCGGCATTTTCCGATGCGGGCCGTCAAAATCATAGAAAGCAAACTAAAATCCGTTGCGTGCCGTGCGTGCGGTGCATCCGGCGCCGGCTAATGGACGCGTACCTTTATGCGAATTCCAATGACAATATCCGATTACAAACTCAGCGAGATTGATATTCTTCAATTTTATTATAACTACTCATTTTTCTTTGCCTTTTTAGATGCGTCACCGCCGAGGTTCCAGGGCACCTATTGAAGGTTTTTCCCGAGAGAACAAATAAAATGCTGCCCACTAGTTGAACTGATGACATTGTGCGAGACGCAGCAACCGGTGGATGCAAAAAGCCAATTCTCGTTCATTGAGGCGTTCCAAGGGGAAGGCCTATGTTCAGCTCTTCCGGCTGTTAATGTAATTTATTTTCAGACAGTAAAGAATTTACTAGGTGTTTATTAAATTTTTTTCTATTTCACTTAACATGCTGCAGGGTCCTTACGACCACATTTAAAACCGTCCTGTAACCCGTTCGACGCGCACAGGGTCGAATGTAGTATTACGAGTATTATTGTCAATATTATGGTAGGGTTAAGTGGATAGGTTTAGAAAGTGGATTATTGGTGTTAAAATATTAGTATTACATACATATTACTATGTATTTGTTTTTTATCCAGACTTAAGTAAGTATTTTCTACACCAAAAGACCGGGATACAGAAAGATAGGATAGATAGACCATTCCACTTTAATAAGATAAGAAAAATCTCTAATAAGATTCCTTGATTTTTCGTAGATTCCTTGTGCAATGTATGACCGTCCATGATACCACCGCAGTGTCAGATATTCTGCCGCCAAGCAGCAGTGTGTAATATTTGCTGTGTTCCGATGTAAAAAACAGTGTGCTTGGTCATATTATCGAGCTTAGAAGACTTATAATAACTAATGCCTCGTGTGACCAGCGGCAGTGCAGCTGTCTATGGGCCGGCGTGTCGCTTACCACCAGGAAATATTATTATTGTATGTACAGTTAGAGACATTTCTGGTTGATCACCTTTAAGACTTATTCGCTCGCACGTAATTTTGTTTAAAAACCGGTCAAGCGTTTGTGACCGTGACAGTACAACACTAAGTGTAAACAGTGGCCTTTAGAATACCCATAATTGAATCCTCCCGACTTGTTAAATTCAAATTGAAAAATATTTATTTCGAATAGGCTTAAAGCTAGCACTTTCGAATAGTTTTTTTTTTAAAAGCTACCACCTCATCACAACGCGGCCTCAACTGATAAGATCCGCCAAGTAACTCAGCAGGCTTGTCATTATTTCACTATTTTTTAAACAATTTTTGTTTTGTTACAATTTGAGCAGTATCAGCGACAATACAACGAAATTACAACAAACTAAAAGGCCAAAGGGATAGTAGTCGGGTCAGTCCCCCCAAGCAGCACCCGCGCACGAGTTGACTCGAGCAGCTGCCATTCTTCGACCCACAAGCCGTATTATGTTTACTTTCCAAAAAAATTGCTATCACTACAAATTTTTCTTATCAAATCACGCGAGCCCCCATTTCTCCTCGTAACCCGCCCGACAATTTTGCGAAACTACCCTTAAACCATAAAAGGGATTGCAAAACTTATTATTAGCTTACACGACATTGAATACCCAAACTTTTTTAGCCTTATAAGGTTTTGTGCTCGCCGTTTATAGCGATGTAAAAGTAATAATTGCCTAAGTGGCTACACCGAATTGCTTTCTATCAGGAACTTTTTATGATAGTGGAAATGGAACAAACTCTTTCACATCATTTTTTAATTTATTTTTTGATTATACTACCAAGGTGGCAAGCAAGCTTGCGGCCCGCCTGTTGGTAAGCAGTCACCGCAGCCTATGGGCGCTAGCAACACCATAAAAGTCATTATCGTATTACCAACCCTAAAGAAATTATGGAGAAGCTGCGCGGTCAGCTAGTTGTACAATATAATTGGTCGTTTATCGTTTAGGTCCTTAGTAAGTGTAAGAAAAGACTTACGGAAAACTGGAAAAATCCTCCACAACACCCGGCACTTTTTGAAGTGAAACTTCTTATGCGACTTCCAAAAATGTTATCACTTATCGCGTTAAACGTTAAGTCCTAAACATTAAGCGTTAAATTTGTTAAGGTTATGAAAGCGCTCACGTGACGCTGTTATTCAGTGACGTTCAGTGTCTGACTGAATGACTGACTGACTGATAGACTGACTGATAGACTGACTGATAGACTGACTGATAGACTGACTGATAGACTTACTGATAGACTGACTGTCTGACTGATTGACTGACTGACTGATAGACTGACTAACTGACTGATAGACTGACTGATAGACTGACTGATAGACTGACTGATAGACTGACTGATAGACTGACTGATAGACTGACTGATAGACTGACTGATAGACTGACTGATAGACTGACTGATAGACTGACTGATAGACTGACTGATAGACTGACTGATAGACTGACTAACTGACTGATAGACTGACTAACTGACTGATAGACTGACTGATAGACTGACTGATAGACTGATTGATACACTGACTGATAGACTGACTGATAGACTGACTGATAGACTGACTGATAGACTGACTGATAGACTGACTGATAGGCTGACTGATAGACTGACAGACAGACTGACTGAATGACTGACTGACATCGGTACGGTGTGGTACGGTGTCGTACGGTGTGGTACGGTGTCGTACGGTGTGGTACGGTGTCGTACGGTGTCGTACGGTGTCGTACAGTGTCGTACAGTACAGAGCGAGAGTGAAGTTTCAATTCTTCCGCGCGGAGGGACTCCACGCACGCAATTTTTTTTTTTTTACGTTTATGCGCCGTAAGGAAAGCGATAGGAATGGAATAGGAGTTATTTGACGACGAGTATGAGTTGGCGTAAAATGCGTGTTGCGTGCGCGACGAACGAGAGGTGGGAAGAGAGTTTCTTTTTAACGGCTAACAAACCCACAAACCTATGAATAGAATGTCAAAATGACATCAGTGACAGGTGTTTTTATGTACAGTTGTTAACTTGTTATAGTATAAAAATGTGTGCTTACCTCAATTTTATTGCGGTTTTGTATAGAGAACCGGATAAGACTCTTTGTACTTAGATTATTTCTTAATTAATGTTTTAAAAATATAGGTATGTAACAATGTTTGATTATTTATACTAAAAATGGTAATCATTAACTATTGACACGGTTCTTATGCGTCTATACTAAGACTTTCTGTATGCGAGAAGCGAATGCATAGTGTTTATAGATCAAGATGATCGAATACGTAATTATAGTATAATTATAGTATAATCTATATCTATAAAAATCAATGCCACTTTTCGTTGTAATTTTATAACTCAAGAACGGGCTCACCTATTCAAACCAAATGTTTAGGGTTTGTTCGGACTATTTAGTAGATGGTTTATGTGAAGTTTGTACAAAATCGGTACAGCGGTTCTTCATTTATCACATTTTTGTAACAAATTAATTCAATAAATAGCGGATCATTTTGTAACTGGGGATTTCGCTGTCAAATTGAACCTTTTTTCAGAGTTAAAACTTTTTTTAGTGTTGACAGTAAAAGCATGTTGTTAAGTCATTCATGCGGTCATTTTATTTTGGACGTGCTTCGATTAAAGCAAATTGTCAGCGATAATTATTGCTTTGTGTTTATATTTTTTGTTCAAATGTAATATGTAAGTATATAATGTGTGCGTGTACTTTTCTTAGTTTTTTAGCGAGCTGTCGGTGTTTCATGTCGTTTACAGGCTTTATTTGAATTAAATTGTCAAAAGCATTTACACAAACGGTAAGTTTTGAACTGTTGAAGTGAATAACATATTATAGTAAGTATAATAATTATAGTAGTAGTTTTTGTAAATGCAATTTGTGAGTTTCTGTAATATTGTTAGTGTGTGTGTGTGTGTGTGTGTTTGTGTGTGTGTGTTGTGATTAAATTTTGCTCATTACATCCATCACGCGGTTACCAATGATTTTTCGAGGTAATAAAATATTTAATAAAAAATTGAACCGACTTCAATAACACTGAAAAGTATAAAATAACTAGCTGACCCGCGCAGCTCCGCTCGCGCTCTTTCACTTGTGAATCTAAACCACTCTTGAATCCCCTTGGACACACACAAACAACTTCATCAACATCGGTCCAGCCGTTTAGGAGGAGTTCAGTGACATACACGCGTACAGTAGAATTATATAAATAAAGATTTAAATATTATAGAAGTTGGTGTTAGCGTACCTGCTATTTGTCACCAACTTCAATAATATTTTAATTATTTTATACTTTTCAGTGATATTGAAGTCGGTTAATTTTTTTTTTAAAGATTTTATTTTAAACTTTTTAGTGATATTTTCATACATAAAGATTGAACCATCGAAGACGGTAAAATGATCTAGGTAGGTTATGATCACATTATCAGTTACATAGTTTTACATAATTCTTCAGAAACAATGTATCCCGTCGCAATGAAATTTGCATGAAATCATCATAGTAGTATACGTCGTCGTCGAAATATATTGTTATTAATCATTTATCCCCGGTAATTTCAACAGCTACGGTGCTGTTCAAGCAATGTTCACAAATTGCTACTTGGCAGAAAACTGCAATCATTGTGATGATATTCTCTTTGGGTGGTATTCAGTAATCGATAGAGAAAACTGCATCAAAGTCCATTGTGTAGGGTAAAAATATGTAAACGAACAATCAGACTAGCAGACAGACAGTTTGTATCCACACGAACTTAATTTTATATCTACCATTTAGAGAGCTATATAATAATAACTAGTATAACTAGAAATGTCTAGTAGGTACAATAAAAAAAAAAAGCGCTACCGCACCTCGCGCACCGAGACGGTTCCGTACCTTCTGTGGACGTATGAAAGTTAGTTCGGTACCTATTCATCTAACACCTCATGTTGCAATGTTTCAGATTCAGTATTGTTAGATCCCCTAGATCCAATGTCAGTCCTACGAGACCATGACATTGAGCCTGCCCCACCCCGACAACCGCATGCTACACTATCAAACAGACACCGGTCTCGCTGGCGAGGCCTAAGGGTCGTACGTATGTGACCTCAACGACGGGCGAGCAACCCCCCACTGAGTTTATTGCCGGCTCTTCTCAGTAGGGGCGTGTTGTAACCGGTGGTAGAATCAGCCCTCTCTAAGCGACAAGCCGAGGCCGTGTCTCCCTGAGGTGCCCTTGAGCTCGTCGCTTCCCTGCCTTTCTGGCTGGGGCGCTTAAAGTGCTCCAGGCCAGTGAAGCTATAATAGCCATCTGTGACCAACAGCGACTGGACCTCCCAAACAAAAAAAATATTATAATTATTATTTATTTTTTCTGTAATATATTAATTTATACTTTACTTTTATTAACTGTTATTATTTTAGACTTTTCCCTCCACGGACTTCGGAGATAGCTATTGATATTTTTTAATACTATACCAAATTTAAAACCTATAGCAATAGTTGTGTTGCACGGAACCCCAACAAGGTGTGTTTTATTATCTAACTTCTTTAAAATAGGATACATTCGTAATTGGATATCAATTCAGTTTTTGGGGATCGTTACCAAAAAGGTAAAAAAGTAAATTTTACGAGTATACTGTGACTTCGTCTGTCCGTCACACCTTAAAGACTTGCACTGCAGTACCCGCGACTTCGCACTCGTTATACCCATTGCCACTTCAACTTGCAGATTCTGAGAGCTATGTCGATGACCTTAGTTCTTTGGCAAATCTCCACATTTCAGATTCTATCGCGCATAGAAACTCCGAGCATAGCTCTCTCCATTGCTCGTTGTGTGACACTGAACTTCTCTAAAGTGCCAGCAGTTAAGGACCACGTGTCAGTACCATATGTACCCGCGACTTCGCACTCGTTATACCCATTAATCAAATTTAAGCGATGGTATTGAGTCGCTTCGGACCATTTTCAACCCCACCCCAGATTTGGCTCGATTTAACTCGATCGAAGTCGATGCAACTCAATCCCATTCCCTTTCTATTATATTTGTTGGCTTTATTTGGTCTCGGTAATCACCGGAACGCACTTCTACCTCGTTGGATCCAGTATGCCATAAGGCATGCGCCCTGCCCAACCATACTCTGCTACTGACGTGTCGAAAATTAACTTATGGTACGCCAGGATTGCGCCAGTTAGCTGTGTATATCATCTGTCATCTATTACCTACCATTCTAATTGCGTTTTGCAAGAGCCTCGTAGCTAGCTGCACAAAATAATGATTTTTCTCTGTATCACCCGGTACCATCAAGGTAGATCGATAGAGAGTGCCTCTAGCATTAAGACCACCTATGTATTATTTTTGTGCCTAAAGAATATAAATATGAAATATTGACTCTCTTCCACCGTCACGATTCTGCAAGTACATATCTACAGTACTTAGTCGCATGCCGTGTAAGATTTGCTTATTGGTATCAACATATCCATTGAGTGCTTGCATTAGATAACTAATTTGTGATCTGATAGGTGTATTAATTGAATCCCACAGTCCTTCCCTGTGCTGCAAAAAGTTTTAAAGTGATTTATGCATTAGGCTCTATTAAAGATGCGCGACTGTTACTAATTCGACGATTCGAATAATCTACAACTACTAATGTACGCATAACCACTACTAATTAGTAACTACTAACGGCGTCTGAACTAGATTGTTCGCGAGTCAGTCGAGAGTTTTTGAATGAAATATGAATGAACTATTTGCCGTTCCGGTCACGGAACGAATAATGTCAGAGTGCCTATCAAATCACATCATTCAATCCGCCGAGTAATGAGCAAATAATCAAAGTCTAGCAAGTATCTAATTAGTTACTAACTTCGTAAATCATTCGAATAAGTCGAATGATTTTTATAGTCGAATAATTCGAATGAAATCATTCATACTCGCGCATCTTTAGGCTCTATCCTTACTTTTGTTCATGCGTAGCGTGTGCATAATAATGCTTGGTGATATGTTTTATACGGAATCCCTTACTGAACAATCTTCGGAGCCGTTTTTTGTGAACCGGCTCTAGCTGGTTCAATCCAACCAAAATAGATAAAAAGCCACCTAAAACCTGTTAATAACCTGTCGTCTCACACGAAAATTCCTCACATCATCATCAAATACTGATACACTTAACTAAAGTCAGTGTGCCAGGTATTTTACCCCCCAAAAGTGCGAAAAGAAAAAACAAAAAAAAAAAAACTGGGACAATCCACACACGGTCATCTGATCCCAAACTAGGCAGAGCCTGTACTATGGAATGGAAACCAGATAACTGATACCAAAGACTTATATACTTTTTGTTTGTAAATACATACTTAAATAGATAACACCCAGACACTTAGCGGGAATCGACCTCTTGGGTAGCAGCCAGGGTGACTAACAAATTTTTTGACCCCGGGGATCTTTGGAAGATAACCCCCGACGCGGGGGATATCTTCCAAAGATCCCCGGGAGCTGTGGGGCCCGACCAGGGTACGTGGGATTCTTACCCACTAAAACCCCCGCAGCTGTCGCATCGGCACATGAGAGGGGACCCTGATCTCTCCGGTGGGATCTGCACCAGGGGTCCCTCAGTGCCTTGCCTTTGAGCACGCCGCCGGGGGGCGCATTGTAGCCCCCCGGGAACCTGACACGGTGCTCACGGGGACGGGGGTCGCAACCCCGCCGCCGTCCTCCTCGGAGTCGCCGCCGTACTCAATGGACGTTCTAAGGGCCCACACCCCGAACGTCCAGCGACTCCGAAGGGGGGTGTCTAACTACTAGACAAACAGGCTCGTCGAATGTCACCAGTTGCTTACTATGAAGGATTTCATATAAAATTTGCCTTACCTTACTATGCGGCAAACCTGAGGGGAAAACGGTTTCACCGTCTTGTCACAGGGTTAAATATAAAAAACGAAAATAACAAAAAGGTAAGATTGAAATAACAGTAAGATAATAACACAATACATTCGTTGGCAAAAAATATTATCTTATGAATGCTAATCGACACTGAAACTACAATTAATTTTAATCATTGTATTAATTACCACAGGTATTTTGCGTTACTATAAGTACAGCAGACCGGTATTGTTTTCCGGTAATTACAGGCTTATTAGCTACTATTAATTGGCATCGTAGCACCGGTAAGAAAGTTGATTGCTGCTACATATTATATTTAGAACGTTACGAAGACCCATAATAAATAACGTTAAATTGAATACGATATCTTAGTAATGTTAAAATATTTAACGTTATAAGGTATAATAATATCCCGGGACAATCCAGATACGGTCTCCTGATCCCAAATTAGGCAAAGCCTGTACTATGGTAACCAGACACAACTCAAACAAATACTTAAATACTTTTTGTAAACACATAAATAAACATATAATTAACATCCAGACATTAGGTGGGAATCAAATCCACGACATATTGGATAGCGGTCAGGGTATAGACCAACAGTCCCGTCAATCAATAACAGAATTATTATGAAAATGCGTTTTAACGTTATTACTATGGATATGTTTAACGTGGTAATCGTTAATTTGGTAACGTTACTAAATTAAATTACGGACATATGCTAAAAATCATGCATCCCATCGATTTGATACCCACTATTTAAGCTTGATAAAATAAGCAATGTTATATGACGATAAAAATAACGTTAATATTAATTTAATGTTACGTTTTGTACTGCAGTAGAGATTACGCGATATTAATATTATCGTTACAGTTTAACGTTATTTCATGTCCTGACTGAATACACTACTAATATAATACTAACTAACTAATATAATAATGTAATTATATCTGTGACTACAAATAGGCTTGTCTTTTACATAAAACTCAGATTGTGGGCGTTCATACAAGGAGTGATGCCCCTGGCGACGGCTGTCAGGGCGGATTTCATTATTAAAATAAACAAAGTACTGTCATTCTCATAAATTAAACAAGCACCACATATGTATTTCTCTCGCCCTGACCGCCGAGTCTAGTCGTGCGCGGGTGCTGCTTGGGGGGACTGGTCTGACTACTATCCCTTTGGCTTTTTAGTTTGTTGTACTTTCGTCGTATTTTATTATTTTTTTCTGTCTCGAGAGATCAAACAGATCTTTTGAACGGCAAGACACACTGTCGCTCTGATCTAATTGTAACATGACACCAGTGCAGTGGCGTGCACAGAGGGTAGGCAAAAAAATGTATTCGGCTTGTTTCACCTATTTTAAGTATGTTATTATACCATTTCAAATATCCATAAGCAAGCAAATACTATAGACATATTAATTTGCATTTGAGAACAACAATAAGTTTATTCAGCGGCTCCACACTGACAAAAATACTTTACCTACCCTAGGATTTCTCTAAACAGTCTTAATTTAAACAAATCTTAGTTTGGACATGAATTAACGTAATTTTTTTAAATGTAAATGGATATGTTGGTAATATTGGTTAATTTAAGGATATTTGTGCTGGAACACGAACAAATAGCATAAATCATAAACAACTCGCAGATATTTTTGCCTGCTTTCAGTGCACGCCACTGCATGACACACTGTTTAAAAAAAAACTGAAAAAATGACAAGCCCGCTGAGTTTCTTGCCGGATCTTCTCAGTTGAGGCCGCGTTGTGATCCGGTGGTAGCTCTTTTTTTTTTTAAAGTGTTAAGCCTATTTGAATTAAACTATTTTTGAGTTTGAGTGAGACTCAGACGAGCGGTTCTTTAACTGAACATTTGTTTGTTTAATTTGTCGTTTGGGACATTCACCTGGGTTTCACTCCCTGTGTTCAATATTCAATTTTATATTATAAGAGCTGACCTGTGCAGCTGCGCCCGCGCACTCCGTATTCCGGTCAAATATTTATAATCTTTTTTCTTTCCATTTATCTCTATCGCTCTTGTCTCAATCTGTCACTCTCTGTCACTATACGGGACGTAAGGGACATCGCACCGAAAACCGATACCAGGGATCCAGTACATGATTCTGAACACTCTAGTGTTGAAATTTTTCATCGGCTTTTTCATGTTTTTTTTTTATATAAAATTAGTATAATATCATTATTGGTATAATAATAAAGCATAATTTTAATTTAAAAACAATAAATTACTTATTTGTGGAAAATTTATTTAATTATTTATTCTTTATGCACTAACTGCCGGTCCCAATATCCTATCTATCTCTTGCTATCAGTTAAAATAGATACCATCGATAAGAATAAGAATATATTTATTTGCCAAAAATGTGGTACATGAGATGGTAAACAATATGGTTTTGCGTGCTAACACATTTTGCCATTATTATGGCATGCAAATGTTAATGATGACATTAAAATATACAATCGATTATTATTAGTCATGTCTAAAACTTTGATTACACAATGTCATAATTTCCATAAAATAAAATGTCAGATAAATTAAATATGCAATAATTTCAATTAAAATACAATGTCTTGCTAGATGAATTATCAAATAATTTAAATACCACACATCTTAGAAAAAAAAATGTCAATGATAGCTATTATGACACATTTCCGTTTCAATAAACAAAGACAGATAAGAAATATATACCTTTACTGATTGATCTATCTTTCCGTGGTCCCAAAGCTTACCAAAGTTAAGTAGATTCATAGAAAATGACTGTCAAGTGTTTCTATAAAATATTAGCAGCTTACTGTTGGTAGTTCAAATGACAGTTTTAGGCTATCGCTCCATTTCGGAGGTTTATCGCGGGATAATCATCTGATTTCTCGTACTTTGTAAATAAATTAATATGAATAATAATAAAAATAACATTATTTTAATAAATGAATGAACCTATATTTTTTATTATAATAACCTGGGGCAATTCACACACGGTCATCTGATCCCAAACTAGGCAGAGCCTGTACTATGGAAACCAGACAACTTATACTAATACATAATTATATACTTTTAGTTTTTAATTTGTAAATACATAATTAAATAGATAAAACACCCAGACACTTGGTGGGAATCGAACCCACGACCCGTTGGGTAGCAGACAGGGTCACTAACCACTAGACCAACGGGGCCGTCATGTGTTTGTCATTTGTGTCAAGTGGAAGAAAGTTGAGCGCAGGAACACTAAGAATCACTGTAACTAAGGTTACAACGACGTCAATTTTGTTATTGAAACAGCAGTAAAAGATAGTTTAAAGTTAACTTTTTATCTGAGCTTGCTATCGGCGATAGAGTATTGGGACCGGCCGTAAAACAGTAAGTACATAGGCAATTAATTAATAGGCAATTAATTATTATTATTTTAGAAAATTAGCAATGTAATTTGAGAAATAAATATTGTTCCGCATATATTCATTACATACTCGAAAATTAATAAGTCAGTCACTCCCGTGTTCATACAGTTATTGCTACGATTTTATTTTGTAAAGAACAGAGTATACATTTATGTGAATATTATGCATATTTAATAGTATTAGATTATACGAGTCGAATACATACCCTTCTTTTTAAAGTCGGTTAAAACATAGACCCACTTTTTACTTGCCCTGCGAAGCACGAAGACGCTTATTTCAAAACTTTGCTTAACCTAATCGATAGCTAAACACTGATAACAACTGTCTGTGACTCTTAATTTACTATCTCTCTATTTAATTGGCTCTCTAGCGATATGAAATATACTTTACGACCTATCAAATAACGAAATATACACAACATTAAAAAATTACATAAAATTCGGTCGAGCCGTTTCGGAGGAGTGCGACCACAAACATCGTGTCACCAGATTTTTATGTTTAAGATTTTACTTGACAATCAAAATTATTATTCAATAATCGAAAAAGTTTCGCAATACTGACACTAACTAATGATATGATACGTACATAATGATAGTCATAGTGATTTTATTGATATGTTTACGTAACGTATGTAAAATATCAACCTTGAGCGGCGAATTCGTTCTCTTTCCCACCTGTGTCTAATGGTATGTGGTCATGTACAATGTCATGTTGAATTATTTTGTCCGTGCAGTTTGGGTCATAAATAACTAATCGGAGCGGTGAAGCGAAAGTTTCGCTCTCTCTTCCACTCACGGGCCTTATGGACGGGCATAGTGATGCACATTATTGATGTCGATAAGCGTTGTCGGTATTTAGTTTTGTCATTTAATAAATTTCGGGATCTATTTTCATTTCAGTGAAAATTTTTAAAACATTGTTGATAACACGTGCTTGTGCTGGTATATTGGTGCCAACAGGCAAAATATTATTTTGAATAAATTCTGCCGTTTTGGTACAAAACAAAGGAGTAGCCATTGTGTCACTAAAGAAATTCAGAGAGCGAATGCACAAAAACACATTTCTCTTCGACATATGAACTACAATTTGCAGTTAGGTACAACAAATGACTCATAACAAAACAATATCTCATCACCCTTTGTATACCGTCCCGCCGCCATGTACCTGTCTTCGATGACTTTTGTTTTTATCGATAATGGCGTTGCGCCCGCGCAACATGCTTATCGCCCTAGCCGGGCTGAGGCCGAGCTATGATTTATGACCCAAACTGCACGGACAAAATAATTCTACTAGTACTCTTTCGTACATACTAGTTCCAGCGTAGCGGTTGCTTGCTCATCGTTCGAGCTGAACTAATAGAAGTGCCTGATGTAAATTAAAGACTTTTATTATGTACCGTCGAATATTAATCAAGGTGGACATTTTAACAATGTCTCTGTATTCCTAATAATACAGGTTTGTCCGTGTCATTTTTACGAACGAGAACTAGAGAATCTATTCGGTCAGCACTGCGGAACGGTTCCTAACCGTTTACCGTTCGACGCGTTCTACACAAGACTGGTGTGTGTGTGGTATGTACGCAGTTTAGAGATGGTTGAAGGTTATCAAATCAAAACAATCCAGTCGGGGTTTTTTTAATTTAAAAATTTAAAAAAACCCCGACGTAAGTAAACAAACTCTTAAAATGACTTTCCTGTGCCCTCACAGATAAATATGTCTAACTACTCGTCAAGGATTAACCATAGATTTATAATTCGGTGGGTTCGACATTTAATGGAGCCGAGTTCCTGTTGCCACCTTCCTGCTTGCTCCCATCACCAGACTCTGATCAACATTTTTCTACCTACTGCTCGCAGCAACCTATCCAACAAATCCAAACTCGGTGGGTCTACGTTTATTAGTGCAGAGAACCCGTGACTACCTTCCCGCTCCATCATCAAACCCTGATCACCATTTTTCTAGCAACTACTCGTCGAGACCTACCTAATGAGCCCACACTCGGTAGGTCTAAGTTTATTGGTGTCGAGATCCCGTGACCACCTTCCTGCTCAATCATCAGACCCTGATCACCATTTTTCTAGCAACTACTCGTCGAGACCTACCTAATGAGCCGAAACTCGGTGGGTCTACGTTTATTGGTGCAGAGATCCCGTGATCACCTTCCTGCTCCATCATCAGACCCTGATCACCATTTCTCTAGCAACTGCTTGTCGAGACCTACCTAACGAGCCCAAACACGGTGGGTCTACGTTTATTGGTGCAGAGATCCCGTGATCACCTTCCTGCTCCATCATCAGACCCTGATCACCATTTCTCTAGCAACTACTCGTCAAGACCTATCCAACCAGCCCAAACTTGATGGGTCTACGTTTATTGGGGCCGAGATCCTGTTACCACCTTCTTGCTGATCATCATCAGACCCTGGTGAAGGTAACCATTTTATTTAGTATCATCGGATTTACATATATTCTAAATTTCAGATCATTCGGACAAATATCACAACAAACATCCACGCGAAAAAGGCCTACCTCTAATATAAGTATAGTATAGATTAGTATAGAAGTATAGATTTCTAAGTATTTGCGTCGCAATACAATTGTTATGTAAAGCTAAGTGCTAAAACTAGTCCGTTATAACTGTTTACCGTGTGTGTTTCCTAATATTTTTTCAAAGGTGTTTTAATATAATATTATAATATTTTTTAGGAATGGAAAGGCATTTGAGCGCAGCTTGGAGTTTAAGTAACAGTCCTATTGCTGTATTACCTACTGCTTGGTGAAGGGCTGGGTTTACGCCTCTATACAGATTCTTTGTACAGATGTCTGATTCGCTCAATGTTGAGGGGTATGGCACAACATAAACACCAAAGGATTGATCCATTGTAAGTGCATTATTTTATACCAATCACAATTGTACTAGGTATGATGGATATATTTTTATTTTATTGATATATACATTTTGTTTCCAGTGTGTCAGCAAATATGTACAAAAGCTAGTTAAAATAATTATTAAAGGCCTTTTTACGTGGCCTGCAAAGCACGGGGACGCTTAGTTTTTTTCATTAACCTGGCACATAGTGTGCTAAGCAGCACTGCCCTGCCGCTCGTCATACCTGGTGCAGATCCCACTAGTGCCCCCCCCCCCCCCCACTTTCATGTGCCGATGTGACAGCCGTGGGAGTTTATTGGGTAAGAATAATACTCCGGTTGATAGGTTGTCCACAGGTCCCGGGGACTTATTAACAGTTTCTCCGACGTTAACAAAACAAAATCTTGTATTGTTCTAACCTTAACTATACAAAGTGGTTGCTCCCAACGGGATGTGAAATAGGTTTCATTAACAAGCAGTTCTGTCCGCTGCTTTGTTAGCAGTATTACTGAAAATAAGGCCAAAATAAGTGGAAACGCTTTCAAAATTAAGTCACGTCACACAATATCTGTTTGCACAGCAACCCAATCTTAGTCCAAACAGTATGGCTTCCGAGATAGCTGCATTTACATTTTATAAGCCAAAATATAAGTAATCAGTCACCAAGACGGCTTATCAGCAAAACCACGCTACGTATTAAATTAAATTTACACTCAAAAGGACGGGGCGAGGTTTAGTCTGTTTAATCGACTACGAACACAAGAATCGAGAAAGCTTGAATCGATTCTTTGTGTAATTAATTTAACTGACTAAAAAATTACCGTTATCATCTGCCTTTATCGTGTGATCCTAGGTTACAATTATGGTACTCTTATGAAAATATTTCTGAATCTATTTTCTGCGATATAGTTTTTGGAAATATTTAGGGAAAAAATTTGAAAAGATTTTTTGACTACCCTCACCTATACAAACACTTGAAGTCAGCATTATACAGATTGAGTAGATAATTAACCAGATGGTGACCATCGGACATTCTATCTACTTTAAATCTGGTGCAGATCGCACCGAGGTACCCAGGTTCCCCTTCTCATATGCGGTAGGAAACCTGCATATACTGGTTAACGAAATAGGGCCCGAGAACAAATAAAAATCGTGTATTACATGATAATGAAGATATAGGTACAGCGTCATTTTTAAGTTCAAGTAAATTTCTAATAGCGCGACTAGGAATAATCACAAAATTCCAACAAATCCGGACATTTCCCAGCTTTCTGGCAACCCTAAGTCTTACGTAGTACAAAACATACATGTCGGAATGTGGGCGTTTTATGCTATCAGGTTTATGTTGATAAAATATTGCTCTTTCAATACAATGGAATCATTATAAACTTAATTTAATTGGTAACGCTTCACTAGAAATACAAGTTGCTTAAGACAATCTTTATCAGATTATCTCTTTTTTATTTACAAAGAAATAGATAATAGTTTCCAGTTGAAGGAGCAATACAAATAAAAATCACTCTAGCGTACTGGTCGTCCACTTAATATCGATAATACGATTTATCGGTTCAACGAATCGATAAGACTTCACTTAATATCAGACTCATTTTTATTGAAGTTTATTGTTATGACAAATGTTTTAATGGAAGGACTGAGCTGGAACGCCACTTCAGCTCAACAGAACTAATTACTAGTTTTACTCATGCGTGCGTCACCGTATACCAAGTTCTGCATAACGCAAGAGATGGCGCTATAGTAAAGATGACGGCCACACGAACATTCCTGAATCGCGCTAGTGAAACTTCAACGGTACGAACCTCATCATCAGCTAAAGACGTCCACAGCTGATCAATGGGCTCTCTCCCTTAGAAGGGAGGGGTTGCCATAATCTCCACGCTTGGCAGGCGTCTTGGGGATCGCAGTATAGTTGGTAATTCAATAGAAAGACGCTGCTTCCCGTCGTCTTGTTTTCCATTAGTCGCCTCTTACCGACACCCAATGGAAGGAGATTGTTATTATTAGTTATTTATAAATGAAGTTAATCTGTATAGTAGTCTGTGTGTCAACTGTTAAATTTAATAAATGTCTTTGTTTCTATACCGTTATTAGACAGTTTGATATCTGCGTAAAATTGGAATAACATGCTTTTTTTACTGAACCTAGTGACGGGACAAGCATGACATTCGCCTAATGGTAAGTAACGCGCCCGCCTATAGACAGCTGTATTGAACTTACGCTCGTCACCAGAGTGTTATTAAGTCTGTTGTGTCCGGTAATCTTACCAGCTACAGTGCCCTTCACACTGCTGTTTAGCGACAGAATATCTGACACTGCGGTGGTACCATCACTATCTTGGACTGCCACTGTGGTTGCCTGCATTTGGTCTGTTTTACCGTGTCTACCTGGATTGTCCCTTGCACAAGAGACCTGACCACCTGTTATAGTATTGAAGTTAAGATATTTAGAATTAATATTCCCAAAGAATAGCGGTGGACTACCTGCCTTTTATGAAGCAAGATATTGATGTGGAATGTTGATGTACCATGTACATAATATACAGGTTGTCCCAGGAACGCAGTATAACGCCAATAATGACGCATAGACGAAATTTGGCTTGAAAATTATCATGTTCATGATAATTTTGAAACGAAATGCGGCTAGAGCACAAAAAATGTTTTTTGTTTGGCGGGAGAATCCTTCAAGAGGTCCCCGGGAGCTGTGAGGCTCGACTGGGGTATGTGGGATTCTTACCCACTAGAATCCCCGCGGCTGACGCATTGGCACATGTGACCCCGGGGCTCTCCGGTGGGATCTGCACCAGGGGCCCCTCAGTGCCTTGCCTTTGAGCCCACCGCCGGGGGGCGCATTGTAAATTATCCGATCCATTGAATAGGTATTAGGTGTAGCCCCCCGGGAACCAGTCACGGTGCTCACGGAGACTGGGGTTAAAACCCCGCCGCCGTCCTCCTCGGAGTCGCCGCCATACTCAATGGACGTCCTAGGGCCCACACAACGAACGTCCAGCGACTCCGAAGGTTGCCCGTTGTTTAAAACCCCGGGCTCAGGGCTGAAAATGACTTATTCCTAAAAGCGCGTACAGACATCGCGAGTCGTGCGCGAATGGTTCGTCAGGCATGCCTCATCCTGAGGCATACAACGGTACATTTATGCGTGCGCGTCTCGAACGCTCAAGCTGAGCACGCAAACCACCACGCACGGTGTTCGTCAGTAGTCAACGCAAACAAACCCGTCCGTCCACACGGAGCGCACGGCTCGTACTGAGGCGGCGTTCGGAACGATCGTATGACGCGAATGCTCACAGTGAGCACACACGTCCAAACAGCCCGAGGCATGCGAGACGAACCATTCGCGACGCACGCCTCGCGATGTCTGTACACGGCTTAATAAGTATGTCGTTAGATTCATCTAAGTTTCGTTAGTGGCATATTTTTTATTTAAAATTAAATGTCCCATTTTGTATTTATCACAATTCTATGGCAATCTTTCAGAAATGTATACCCTTACCGAGGAATCCGTTACCTACACAACCGCCCTAGGCCTTCGGGCACAACGAGCGGGAAATAATTTATAAAAAAATTCAAGCGGGATTTCCAATACAATAAGTATTGGAAAAACAAGAAACTTTTTTATTGAGCATTTTCATAATACCTATTCAATGGATCGGATAATTTTGATAACATTTGTTGCGATTCCCATGGGAAAATCACCAATGCTAGATACAATAGATAGATAAGCCTAGCACACTAGTTACTACTTCTCAAAAGTAAATAATAAGGAAGGGATATCATACAATAACTATATTAATCATCATCATCATTAGCAGCCGATAGGCGTCCACTGCTGAAAAAAGGCCTCCCCCTTAGAAAGGAGGGGTTGCCATAATCCCCACGCTTGGGGATAGCAGTAAAGGTGGAAGATAAATCCAAAAGAAAGACGCTGCTGCCCGTCTTCCCGTTCTCGCTTAGTCGTCTCTTACGACACCCAACGAGAGGAGATGGGGGGATGCAATTCTGACCCGGCACCCCGCAGGCAACTAACTATACTATGAAAAAATATTTGAATTACATGGGCAACGACTTTTGGCGTGAATTAGTAGCTTTTGGAAGTCGGTTAAATATCAACAAATATAGGTACGATGCCTTAAAATGTTACGCGCTTTTAGTTTTTTTTGGCGACTACCGGTCTCGACTAATCGTCACGTCTCGAACACGGCCCAATAAACTTTCTTACAAAATCAATCTTCCCTTAATTAACTACTTGGAAGAGGCGGGCATCGTAAATCGATCGAGAGGAGACAGCCCTCAGGTTTAATTTGACATCCAGTTGGTACCTTAGAGTTAATGTTGGTACGCAGCTGTCTTCCATTTTCTGAAAGAAATCTAAAACTATTTCCATTGAATTTTTTTTTTTAATTTAGTCACAACAAGCAATAGCAATCGAGAGAGCTATGCTCGGAGTTTCTTTGCGTGACAGAATCCGCAATAAGGCCGAAGAACCAAGGTTACCTACATGGCTCTCAGAATCTGCAAGTTGAAGTGGCAGTGGTCAGGCCACATCGCTCGAAGAACCGATAACCGATGGGGAAGAAAGGTTCTACTAAACAGACTAAATTTGAACTGAGCGTCTCCATGCTTCGGAGGGCACGGTAAAAGTCGTTCCCGACTATTGTCATCTAGCAGTCGTTAAGCTAAGGCAGAGGCCTAAGGGCAGCATGAAAACTCTGACACCTGGTTGGCCACTAACCATAAGACAAAAAAATATACCTATTTCCACATTTTCACAAACAGTAGGAATAGAAAACATGCCTGAACTTTTAGCAGTTTAGCACGAACGTCGACAATTCTTACAAATTTTTACCATCATCATCATCATCAGCCGGAAGACGTCCACTGCTGAACATAGGCCTCCCCCTTCGAACGCCACAATGAACGACAATTGGCTATTTGCATCCACCGGTTACCTGCGACGCGCACAATGTCGTCTGTCCACCTAGTGGGAGGCCTGCCTACGCTGCGTCTTCCGGTTCGTGGTCGCCACTCGAGAACCTTTCTTCCCCACCGGTTATCGGTTCTTCGAGCGATGTGGCCTGCCCATTGCCACTTCAACTTGCAGATTCTGAGAGCTATGTCGGTGACCTGGGTTCTTCGGCGAATCTCCACATTTCGGATTCTATCGCGCAAAGAAACTCCGAGCATAGCTCTCTCCATGGCTCGTTGTGTGACTCTGAACTTCTCTAAAAGGCCAGCCGTTAGAGACCACGTCTCAGTACCATATGTCATCATCCAATTTCATTATCAAATTTGTACCATGAGCGTAATAATTAGCGTCAAAATTATATTATCACGTGGCCAGCTAATTAGCGAGCTCATGGTAAGTACACAGGTTACTTTTCGTGTTAAAGTCAAGTCAAAATCATTTATTACCCGACTACGGAACGGAGGGAGGGTTATGATTTTAACAAGAATGTATGTATGTGTGTTCCCACATATCTTCTAATCTATTTAACATAATTTGACAAGTAGGGTGTCGTTAGAAGTGTTTTGATTATCCGCTGGTTATAGGCTATATAATATCACATTATTAGACTGCGATTTTATCCTTAGTCGGGTTTTAGTTTTTAAAACTTATTACTTGTTTCAAATAGGCTTAACGCTGGGCTGGTCATATTTTTTCACTTTTTTTTAATCAGTGTTTGTCTTGTTATAATTAGGTCAGCATCAACGACAGTGTGTTTTGCTGTTTAAAAGATAAAATAAGATAGAAAATAAATACGGATACGGATAGTAGTCGGACCAGACCAAGCAGCCCCGGTGCACCAGTTGACTCGAGCAGCAGCCATCACTACCCTCAACCATACCCAAGGGAAGTCTAAACTGCCCTGCTATAAGAGGTCATGGTAAGACCCCAGATCACACCGAACAGAAGCAAAAAGAAATACAGTGCAGATAGACGGACTTATCGCTGACAAGCGATTTCTTCCAGGCAATCTATTATTATTACTTACTTACAACCTATTAATATGTATTTCAATTTGGAAAACTTGTCACAAAGCGATTAATATTGTTAACGATTTCCAATGACAAATTTACGTAATTGGTTGAAATGAAAAAAAAAATGGTTTACGTAGGTATATCATATTTTCAGTCAATATATTATTTATTTGTATTGTCAAACAATTGAGCTCTTGGATTGATTGAATTGGATATTTATCTTATTATATATCGATGGTTTACGTATATAATATTTTCAGTCAATATATTATTTATTTGTATTGTCAAACATTTGAGCTCTTAGATTGATTAAATTGGATATTATCTTATTTATTTTATCTTCGATGGATTGCGATAGTAGGACAAATAGCTATAAGCGTTTTAACTGGAAGATTATATATTGATTATGGGTTTTTATTCTGTATAGCGTACGTGGCGCAGTGAAAAACCGCTTGCTAGACAAACCGGAGATCGCGGGTTCGGGGGGAGTAACAACATTAGGTTTAACATTTTACAACATTAGGAGTAACAACATTAGGAGTAACAACATTAGTCATATAGGTTTAGACAATGCAAGCCGATCACCTGATTGTCTGGAATATTAGATGATCCATGCGTCGGATGTGCATGTAAAAACTCAGTCGGTCTGACCTCTCCCTCAGTAAAGGAAAAGAAAGTGCACTTATGTATACTCAAACACTTGTGTACTACGTCTCAAGCGTAGATGGCTGTTTTCGTGATAAATTTGCCATCAGTCATGCTCGCCATTGAAAAGTCTTTGGTTATGGCGGCTTCATGCTGCGGGTCACTTTCCTACAATGTTGTTAAGGGGTGTGATGGCTACTGCTCGAGATATACTCAGGGATTGTTCCTATCCTTTTTACTAAATAAGTGTTTGTATCACTTGGCTCTTGTAACCATCTACCCGTGGGGTATCCGGGTAAGACACCCTCCCATCTCCTCCCGTTGGGTGTCCGTACGGGAATACAAGAAGTCAAAGCAGCGTCATTCTATTGGATTACGTACCACCCTGCGATCCCTAAGACGCCTACCAAGCGTGAGGATTATGGCAACCCCTCCCTTATAAGGAGAAGGCCTGTGGATGTCTTTCGGCTGCTGTAGAAGAAGAAGAAGAAGAAGAAAACTTTTTATTCGAAGCAAACAGGTTACATACATAGTTCAAAACAAAAGAAAACAGTATAAATAAGTAGTATGCTTGCAACGAAAGGGTTCCAACTCAGCATAAGGCGGCTTGCAAGCAGGCCGCGCTGGTCTTCCGTTGGAACCCCCGGTGAAATGATGATCACATGTCTGGTCATCACATGTCTGGTCAGAACAGGCTCTGCCTATGTTGGGATTTTGGGATCAGACGAGAGAGAAGATTCAAATGGTAGGTCTTCAGGATATTCTGCCGCCAAGCAGCAGTGTTTAAACATTGCTGTGATCCAGTATAAAGGGCACTGTAGCTAATATAATTACTAGGACCATGAGACTTAATAACTAATGTCTCAGGGAGCGAGCGACAGTGCAATGCAGCTGTTTATAGGTAGGCGTGCCGCTTACCAAGGGATCAGTGATATTTTATTCAATAGATATGCCATTAGCGCATGGAAAGTGAAACAATGAAATACACCCAAATTGGGTGAACTAGCAATATAAGTCACGCGTCGGTAAAATGTTACGAACGTGACGTGTGCCATTGAATACGTATTTAGATAATGACTAAGTACTGTACAAAAGTTAATAATAAGGAAATGATATCATAAAGCATAGCAGATACATGTCTTGCATGTCTCATCACTAACTAGAAGAAAAACCTTTCAAATTTCTAGCTGCTTATGTGTGTCAGCCAAACTCGGTGAAAAAAAAAACAATGTCTCAGCCAAATTCGTTAAAAAAAATAACGAGGTAAAGTTTTACCAAGAATTTAATTCACAATTTCTTTCTGTAAAATATTTTGAGGTATAATAAAAACAACAGTTCATTTTTAATTCCCGCTCAACAATACTACGCCGCGAGCAAAAATCCTAAACTATAAATAAAAACCCGGTGTTGTTCCGGCAAAAATCGGTGCGGTTCACCGGTTTTTGTAGTGACACTGGAAAAACTTTTCAGTAGGGTTACCGCTCGTACTAGCCCCGAGGGCAAAGTTGAGGGTTAAGTTTGAAAGATCCGAGAAAGCTGAATTTAACACGCGTTTCTGATAACCGGTAAGTAGTGACATGAAAACAAGACCCTAATACTTGACCAATTAAATTCCACCCTAATGTCTTGCCTACAAAAAACACAATAATGATTTCTGATATTTACGCAAATACTACACAGTGAAATGAAACTAATTTTACGGATTATATCGCGGTTTATTTTTTATTTTAATTACCCGACGTTTCGAATACTTTACAGAATTTATGGTCACGGGCGGACTGAGGTGGAAACGTTGGGTGATTAAAATTAAAAATAACCCGCGATATAATCCGTAAAATTAGTTTCATTTCAATTGTCAATTATTTTTTGTTATGAGGTTAGTTGGCCAACTTGGTGCCAGAGCTTTCAAGCTACCCAGCCTCTGACTCAGGTTAACGACTGCTGTCTAGATGCCAATAGCCAGGACCGACTTTTTACATGCCCTCCGAAGCACGGAGACTCTCAGTTCGAACAAACGGTCACCCTATCTAAAGACTGACCTTACCTGACGTTGCTTACCCAACTGATATTTTACACAACAGTGGTTACAACTGACTATGAGCGTCGTCAATACACGTCAATATAATAATAATAATATCCTGGGACAATCCACACACGGTCATCTGATCCCAAACTAGATAGAGCCTAACACCCAGACACGTGGTGGGAATTGAACTCACGACCTATTGGCCAGGGTGTCTAACCGCAGACCAACGGCACAAAACAAGTCAAAACTAAAGGCCGAAACATACTATTCGTGACCGCGTGAGAAAGAGTTTTTTTTTATTGAACATAAGAAGAAGAAGAAAAACATTTATTTGCATAAGCACGACGCACACATCCTGTTACATTATAATAATCTTTCATGTTATACAATTACGTAGAACTTATAAAAAAAAACTACATAAACGATGAGGATACACACATTACTCTATGACTATCATTATGGATTTATAAATTTATGAAAAACAAAAAATCTTTTGATTGGTTAAGCTACTGCGCTGGATAAGTTAAGCCAAGTTAAGCCAAGTTAGTGGGTAAGAATCCCACATACCCCGGTCGAGCCCCACAGCTCCCGGGAATCTTTCGAAGATTTCCCCCGCGTAAAAAAAAAAATTCAAAGGCCCGGAAGCCGTGTGGGGTTCGACCGGGGTATGTGGGATACTTAAACCCCTGCGGCTGTCGCATCGGCACATTTGGGGAGGAGGACCCCGGGCTCTCCGGTGGGATCTGCACCAGGAGCCCCTCAGTGCCTTGCCTTTGAGCCCACCGCCGGGGGCCCAGTGTAACCCCCTGGGAGCCTGCTACTGTGCTCACAGGGACGGGGGTCGCAACCCCGCCGCCGTTCTCCTCGGAGTCGCCACCGTACTCAATGGCTGTCCTAGGGCCCACAACCCGAACGTCTAGCGACTCCGAAGGTACATTTTAGTACGGTTTTATCTTCGTTAGCCTCCGTAGCGCAGCGGGAAGCCGCCTTTAAAACCTGGAGTCACGGGTTCAAATTCCGCGTGGAGCAACAACATTGTGTTAGTTGTTCCATACTGGCTAGGACAATGCAGCCCGATCACCTGATTGTCTGTAAAGTAAGATGATCCATGCGTCGGATGGTCATGTAAAATGTCAGTCTTGCACCTGTACGTGAATTCGAAATCTAAGCCAATTTGTATCACTCTTCAATAAGGGTCGCACCCTCCTCCCTTAAAATAATAATAATAATAATAATACCAGCCCTATTTATGTCCCACTGCTGGGCACGGGCCTCCCTTCAAGTTGAAGGGGCTTAGGCTATAGTCCACCACGCTGGCCAAGTGCGGGTTGGCGGACTTCACACGTCTTTCGAAAGCTAGTTTAAGCTTTCTCAGACATGCAGGTTTCATCACGATGTTTTCCTTCACCGAAAGCTAGTAACAATCGCACAAAGACGATTCGCACATGATTAATTAAATAAATCAGAGGTGCGAGCCGGGGTTCGAACCTGCGCACCTTGTTTCCAAGGCAAGCGCTCGCCCACTGAGCTGTTACAGCTTAAAATGTTCGTAGACAAATCACTACTCTTGTCACGTAAAATCACTTTTAGAGGTGAGCCTCACTAGAGATGAGATGTCAATATCTTCACTTCACGTGTCTTTGACTGTAGACATTATATTTATATTTTATTGTTTTTTCCTTGTTTAGAAGCAATTTTTTATGTATTGGTAATAAAGATGGTTATCCCTAAAAGAGTAAGTAGATTGGTATAAACATCTTCAACACGTATTTATAATAATTATAAAAGCATAAAGCCCGACTATGTAAACTGAAATTTAAGTCCATTTTGTTTTTTTTTTTCATTTTGTTTTAAGTCCAAAATGGACTTAAATTTCAGTTTACATACGTATTACATATACACATGTATGTATAATTGTAATCGTCTCGTTAGGGCCTTTTATTTGATACCCATATTGATGTTTTTGGAAGAAAAACAAAATATACAATGGCGGCTAGCGGAAGCAATTTTATTTTTTTGGAAAAAAATACCACTACTACCACGAATGTAAGGACATATTAAAAGTCAAAACCCATATAGCCGTTTAGGCCGTAGGCAGTGCCAAAGAAATAGACATACCTACACATACCTACATACTATCGAAAAACATTACCCTCTTCCTGGGACATTGGGGCAAAAATGCAGCAATATTAACACTCTGCTGCTTGGCTGCAATATACCGCCGGGTATATTGCAGCAACTGTGGTGTTACTGACTTGGATAACGATCAAAGTAGGGCCTACTCTACATACTGCTTTACATAACGTTACTGTACATAAATTGACAAATCAGAAAGGTCAATAATTGCCTAAACATTCAAAAACTAATTTTGATTTCTGAATAAAAAAAACTTATAATGAAATCCAATTACTAATCAGGCGAAGAATAAATGATTGTGTTCAAAAAAAGTTTCGACTCAAACTCACTCTGCACGGACATCGAACTCTCGTCCGTTAACCCAACATCCTCCCTCCACCACTCCAAGTCATTAATTAATTTCCTAAACTTTCAGATTAAAGCAATCTAAAACAGAATTAAAAAACTTTATATTTTTCTTTCTATTCAATAAACCCATTAGCAAACTAATCACGTTTAGTCGATTAATCGCTAAAAACGAATCGATTACAACTTTCCTATTGGATCTTTTCACACTAGGCGCCAAATGATACGATATCTTTGTCCGTTGTATTTTGCCGTGGTTCGGATATTATTGGCTTTAATGCTTGCATCGCGTGACCCTAACGTTTTGGATTTTACCAAGATGTAGGGAACTTGGAAAAGTTTTCACGTTGTGTGTTTCTCAGGAACGCGTGCCTGCTCGTAGCCCTGGAATTTATTTCTATGTGTCATGAATACAGGCCTTCGTTGTTTTTGGTTGTATAAATTATTAGACAAGTTTCGAACTATAGTGTTGGTGTATATAAAATTAAATATTTTAGTTTGGAAGGACATGTTATACCTTCCTATCGATGTTAGGGTGTCAAAGTCACTAACTGATATTATGACAATATTCAAACTCATTGCTAAGAGCTATATGTTTATTGTGGTCTCTAACGGCTGGCCTTTTAGAAAAGTTCAGTCACACAACGAGCCATGGAGAGAGCTATGCTCGGAGTTTCTTTGCGCGACAGAATCCGAAATGTGGAGATTCGCCGAAGAACTAAGGTCACCGACATAGCTCTCAGAATCTGCAAGTTGAAGTGGCAATGGGCAGGCCACATCGCTCGAAGAACCGATAACCGCTGGGGAAGAAAGGTTCTCGAGTGGCGACCACGAACCGGAAGACACAGCGTAGGCAGGCCTCCCACTAGGTGGACAGACGACATTGTGCGCGTCGCAGGTAACCGGTGGATGCAAATAGCCAGTTGTCGTTCATTGTGGCGTTCTAAGGGGGAGGCCTATGTTCAGCAGTGGACGTCTTCCGGCTGATGATGATGATGATATGTTTATTAGTATTTATTTATAGTATTAATTTAACTATTTATATATTTATTTGTATGGTATATTATTGCATTATATATATTTTTTTTCCTTTTTATTTCTGTCGTGTACACTTGATGATGTCCTCACTTATTATTTATTAAAAGGTTTACTGGAAGAAAACTCATTTATGAGTTAAGCTCGCCTTTGTACATCCAATTTATTTTTATGTATATTATTTAATTGTTTGTGTACAATAAAGAATTAAAGAAAGAGCTTGACATAAGGACGTCCATCGAGTACGGTGGTAACTGTAAGGAGGACGGCGGCGGAGTTGCGAGCCTCATTCCCATGAGCACCGTGTCTGGTTCCTGGGGGGCAACAGACGCAAGGCTCTGAGGGGCTCCTGATGCAAATCCCACCGGAGAGGCCTGTTGTCCCGCTCTCACATGCCGATGCGGCAGCCGCGGGGGTTTTAGTGAGTAATAATCCAAAATACCCCGGTTGCCCCCACAGTTCCCGGGAACCTTTTGAAGGGTAACCGAAAAAAAACAAAAAAGCGAAAACTAAAAGGTAACTTTCGATAAAATTACCTTAAAAGTATTTAATTTACTATTAGCATACTTACTCGATTGTATTCAGTCAAAAATACAGTTCAATAATCACATGGCATGGACGTATAATGTAATTTTCTCGCCAATGCGTTGATTGTAGGAATGAACTATAATAATCGACTATTGACACAGGCCGCCGAATTAATCGATTCGCGGTAATCGACTAATCGTATTGATGGTGAATCAAAATGTAATTACGCTGGCCACTTATTATCGAACGCCATAAATGTATTTGGAACATCGATATAATATATAAACTAGATTTGGTGTCACGGTTCAAAAAGAGGTAGCGAGGAATAGCGCCCTTATGTCGCTATTTCTTTACAAACCACATCCTGACAAATTTATTTTTGCCGATACACTCCTACAAGTCATTATCATTATAAAATCGTTAGTTCACGTTTCCGCCACCAGCACAGATAAGTTTGCAACCTCCGTGACCACATTTTATCATCATTCATCTGGAATCACAATGGCAGATATTATATTAAAAAAAATATTCTGGGACGATCCACACACGGTCATCTGATCGCAAACAAGGCAGAGACTGTACCCTTTTTTCACGGGGAACCTTCTAAAGATCCCCGGGAGCTGTGGAGTTCGACCGGGGTATGTGGGATTCTTACCCACTAAAACCCCCGCGGCTGTCGCACAGGCACATAAAAGGGGCGAACTTGGGGCCTCCGGTGGGATCTGCACCAGGGGCCCCTCAGTGCCTTGCCTTTGAGCCCGCCGCCGAGGGACGCATTGTTATCTCCTGGGTACCATCACGGTGCTCACGGAGACGGGGGTCGCAACCCCGCCGCCGTCCTCCTCGGAGTCGCCGCCGTACTCAATGGACGCTCAAAGGGCCCACACCCCGAGCGTCCAGCGACTCCGAAGGGACTGACTAGGTCCTATAGCAAGTTGTTGGTCCCCGCAACATTTGAATCTGTGACCTACGGTTTGAAAAGCGAGAGGTTTCCCACTCCACCACGAAGGATATATCAAAAGTGATTACTATTAAAAAAATATGCTAAACTAATTTAGTCCTAAAATAGCCATTTTACCTCGTAATAATTCAAAGCCCGGCAAAATATCCCGTCCCTTTTAAATTAATTAAAGTTTGAACAATGTAATTAATATTAGTGAGTTTTATCATCTATCTAGCGAGCCTCACAAACCTTACATGGTTAGACTAAATATTATATTGAAATATTTTTATTAAACCAAATTAAATATCTACCTTTCGACATCAAAGATATTTTTTTAATAAAGTAGTCGATTTTTATTTGCAGATAAATTCCATTGGAATATTATCTTTGCCTAGTTTAATTTTTCCTAGTCTGGGTTTGATTAGGTACTATTAGAAGTCTATAAAATAGTTTCTTAAATTGATCCTTTTTTTTAAATATTATATACATTTAACTTCTTTTTATAGGCAATCTCACATGATTGTAAGTAAAGATATGATCTAGGATGGATTGTGCTTACCCATAAGATGCTTATTCACTCTAGACTTGAATAAACCCAAGTTATATTTATCTGGGAAAATGGTGTCCGTGAGAGAATTCCGCAGCTTAGTCGTGCGCATGAGGAAAGAAAAAGCGAAACGCTTAGTGCGGCAAGTTGAAGTGTCAACGACAAAGTGGTGGAGATCTGGCCTAGTAGTCCGGTAAAAGAAAGGGGATGGTGGTACAAGATCAAAAGGTGCTTGAGCGCATTCACCGTGGAACAATCTGTAAAAACCGATAAACATTCTACAAGACGACGATGATCCAAGTGTTGCAGTTTTTCATTTGTTAAGTCATTATCGTCAATTATCCTGCGAGCGCGTCTGTCTAACGAATCCAAAGAGTCAAGTTGATATTTGGCAGAGTCATCCCACAGGTGAGAACAGTACTCCATGAAGGGTCGAACCTGAGCTTTGTAATGATTCAAAAGCTGTTCCTTTGTGAAATACCGCTTCACCTTATTCAAGATACCAAGTATAATTTATGCAGTTCATCAAAAACGATTTCCCTAACGTCTGTCAACTACATAAGTACGTTAGAACGTGAACTCTTTTCCAAATTAATGTGTTATCACCAAATAAAGAGACTTGTTACTATAAATCGTATGGAACTGTTAATCTAGGTGGTTTTGTACCAATAGCGGATCGCACAAATGGTAGATACTAAAAATAGAAATCAATACACTAATTACTGCAGTAGGCCTTGAAAGCACGCCCTTGACCCCGTCAACACACAACACGGAACCAACAATCGAGTCTACTATTAATTAAGTATTTCGATTAAGCTGAGTTTTACGGTAATCGACTAATTATCGAGCCATATCGTCGTAACCGCCCATTATGAAGTTTTAATGTTCCACTTTATACCAGAAATGACATGAAATTATACTGCGCTACGGGGTTTATTTCTATATTAGACCCCGTAGCGCAGCGGGAAATCGCTCGCTTTGCAAACCTGAGGTTTCAAATCCCGTGGGGAGCGACAACAACTTTGTGCTACTTGTTCCTTACTGGAAAAGTAAGGTGAACTTATGCGTCGTGCATGGAGCATGTTAAAAGTCAGTCCTTAACTTTTCCCGGTCGTGTCGGTCTTCCGTCCCATCGGATTGTGAGAGTAAAGGAATAGAGGCACCTATGCCTGCTTGCACACTATAATATCTCCTGCGCAATTGACTCGTGTTAAAAAAAAATATTTATAATGGTTCATGCAGAGAAGTCGTTAGTTTCAATCTAGCTCGAAGGACCGATTGGTCCTTCGAGCACAAGACTTGACTTGGGCTTGAGTCACGCACAAGATTTTGTGCGTGACTCGATGGGGTCGTAGCAATAACGACAAGTTCTCTCAGCAAACACTTTAAATTATTATAACCTCAATCAAAATTCACATACGTGTTTTACCGATAGCCAAAGAGGAAAAAATTGCGATTTTACATAAAAACACATCTTTGTTGAGGTTACCAACTGGGTTGAATACCTCAAGTTTGACCTTTAGGGTCGCAGCTGATGCACGATACCGATAATATCTGATTTATTTTTAAGTAAAAGTGCAGCTGACCGTTGTTATCAGTTTTTAGTCTTTAGTTTAAATTTTGTTTTACCCAACAAATTATATTCGTAAGTTTTTGGAGTATACGTATGTTTATATAATGTACCTATTATGTTTTTATGGTACCAGCCTGTACCCTTAACGGTGTCGTGAGATTTGTCTTAAGCGGGTTTCAGACTACGCTATACTATTGAGCTATATAGTATAGCAAAGAAGGACCTAATGCTATACTATATAGCATGGCGTTCATATTACGCGATATTATCGCAAGCATTTATAGTATATCGCTCGTTTCGCTTGCGGGACGGCCGGGGGTGAGGGAGGAAGAAAAGGGGGCCGCGCGATATAGCACAGCATGAACTCAGCTCAGCACATCGCACCAATTTATAGCGTATATAGTATATATAGTAAGCCAAGAATATATAGTACAGTATAGTGTGAACGTGTTCGTAACAATGTATGGTGCGCGATATTGTTGTGCTATGAGCTATTATACTATATGCTATTATATTATAGCGTAGTCTGAAACCCGCTTAATTGTGGAATATTTTATAACAGACTTCAAAAAAAGGAGGAGGATCTTACTTCGGTTACATTTTTTTGTGTTACTACCTTAGAAGTTTTTTTTAAAGGCTTTCAGATAGTTCTCATTTTCTTCAAAATCAAGTCCTGGGAGCACTCCTTAAATATTCTAAGCATACATATCCGCTTTTGGTCTTTTTAGAAAGAAGTCAAGCATTTGCATTTAGAAAGTATCATTTGGTGAAGTACCTACTCGTAAAAGTATGGTATTTTGCTTAATATTGTACAGTATTGAAATTTTAGTCCATTTTGTTCGCGTTCATGCTTTTTGTGCTTTTGTAATTTAAAATGAAACTAGCAATATCCGCTTGTTGGGAAGCAGATGGATTCTAAGCAACGCCAAAATGTGTGGTTTTCCTTTAATTTAATTTACCATGTTTGTTAGAGAGTTTGATCTTTACGACAGACCCTATCGATTGATGCCACAAAAGTACACTATGTTATTTTTTCGCATTATAGCCGGTTCGATTACCGAGTATTTAGAGTACTTTCCCTCCGGTTAGGGTTATGGAATTCCACCCTGTTATGTGATCGACAAAATATGAGGGAGTGCAAAGTATGTTAACATACATTATCGAGTCCGCTATCTAAGCGTTCATTCATTGTTAATACAGCAATAAATTCATCAGTGTTGGAAATTATATTATACGAGTTAGTATATCAACGTAGCTGCATTCTAATAACACAATGTTCGTGACGTCACGCAATGTATTTTATGGCGCCAATGCCCGCTTAACTTTTTTATTCGTGTCCAAAGCTGATAAATAATGTATTTATGAGAGGGAATACTTTTTTTACCAGTTCATTTTTTTATCCTACTGTTGGGCACGGGGTCACGTTCAAGATGAAGGGGCTTTGGTCATAGTCCACCACGCTGGCCAAATGCGGGTTGGCGGACTTTTTACGTCATTCGAAAGCTTTGCCTGACATGCAGGTTTCCTCACCGAAAGCTAGTATCAATCGTATAAAGACGATTCGCACATGATTGATTAAAGAAAATAGGGGTGCGAGCGGTGGTTTGTACCTGCGCACCTTGTTTCCAAGGCAAGCTTTCACCCGCTGAGCTGTTACTGAATTCCTTACTTATGTTTTCATTTATTTATTAGAATTATTCTGTATTTATCCCTCATTGACCTCCCATCCTTCCCGTTGGGTTTCTGTACTAAGGGCAAACAAGAAGACGGGCAGCAGCATCTTTCTATTGGATCATCTCCCACCAATACTGCGATCCTCAGGACGCCTGCTAATCGTGGCAACTCCTCCCTTCTAGGGGAGTCCTTTGTTCAGAAGTGAGGGTCTTCCAGCTGAGATGATGGTGAAGCTTATAAAAAGGATTTTTAATCCAACCTTCCAGATATGTCTACTACGGAAGTGTCATTCTGCCGCCAAGCAGTAATGTGTAAACATTACTGTGTAATTCTAGTGTGGAGGGCACTGTAGCTGGTGAAATTACCGGACTTAAGAGCCTTAATAACGAAGGTCACGGTTGCTAAGCGGCAGTGCAGAGCAGCTGTCTTTTAACAGCAAACATAGCGCTTACCATCAGGAATAATACTGCTAGTCTCATCAATAAGATTACTAAATAATAAATAGTAATTGAAAGCGTTGGCAGACCACAATACCACAATAAGCATTATTTCCTTGAAGAATATTTTTTGTCGGGTTAGTGCATACGCCCGCTAATGTATTGAAAATTTTGCCGAGAATAGCCGATTTATTTGTAAGCGGTTAAATGTCTGCTCATATTTTACTTAACCAGTGAGCCTATTCACAACTGTCGAAAATTGCCGTATCTGAATTCGATGAAAAGGTTTTCTTTTTTGTTTCATCATCATCATCAGCCCAAAGACGTCTACTACTGAACAAAGCCCCTCACCCTCTTAGAAGGGAGGGTTAGCCATAATCCCCACGCTTGGCAGGCGGCTTGGGGATCGCAGTATAGTTGGATTAGTTGGTTGGTAATCCAGTAGAAAGACGATGCTGCCCGTCTTCTTGTTTTCCCTTTGTCGCCTCTTACGAACACCGAACACCGAACGGGAGGAGATGGGTGGGTGCTGTGCTTACCCGGACATTTTTGTTTATTGGTTCACAAATCGGGCAGTACATTATAATCACACTAATTTCAGTCTACACTGGGGAGACTGAAGATACTTGATCCCCCCTTTTGTTTTTTGGCCCTAACCCTTGAAGTTAAAGCAAATTTGAGGGTGTGATTTGATCAAAAAGTTCATAATTTATCTGGTTTTATGTTGTATGAAACAAATAAGGATTGACGTTTATTTCAAATAAAAAAACAACTAAAAGCGAAAGCACAGATTTGTATCTAGTGTCCCCTATATGTGGAAGAATTGGTCCCCACCCTCAGGTAGACATGATCCACCCTGAACAAGCATCCCACATGTTAGGGACACCTGTACTACGAAATGTGGTTGAATATCTTCTGGATCAGTACGATCTTACGGACGGTCAGTTACATAAAAAGAAATAAATTCTGTTTAGGTAATAAAATCACTGCTAAAGGGAAAACATTCATTTATTTATAAACTTTTAAATATATTTCGAGTTTCGAGGCATCATTGTTAAAGAATTTGCCTCAATGGACGACTAGGATGAGCCAGCATCCAACCATCACTCGTTGTTTTATAATACCATTTGAGGGTTCCGAAAAGTATTCTATCCATGGTCTGCACTTTCGTGAAGTATAGGGTGGAATGGTTAATAAATTAATACAATTTTTAACAAGGCTTATCTGGCTTTTCTAGTTATTCGTGATGATTAAACACGGACTTTGGAGCATTTCACGTGTCTTTTAGTGTTTCAAAAACAACACAAAATTAGTTGCAGCCATCCACAGCAAACTTAGTTATCCGCGTTCAGCTGGAACCCTGTTACCCTGAAAACTTGCTTCAAGCCTTTACATGCAATTTTTTTGTTGTTTATGTAAATTTGTTATGCCCTTTTCATCTAAATTCCATATCATAATCATTAATTCCACATCTTGGGCCTCAAAATTGTATCGAGCTTACTGTCTTTGCCAATAAAAAAAAAACTAAAATTATGTTCAAGTAGCCCATGAAAGACTTGTCGCTTTGGAACTCTGAGAGATATTAGTTTGACTACGCATAAAACCATGAAGCCAATCATAGAAATTAATGTAATTTTATGATTTTTCTGTTATATTTTTATTGTAAACTGAACTGGAGCTGAGACTATTAGCTTATTAGATGGAAAGCGGCGACGCAGTCAACGATGGTAAAGCACACTAGCTTATTAACAGCCTATTCACTACAGCCTTGAAGACAGCTACATTAAGATAGAAAGATATGAAGACAGATTTAAGTTTGTCTTTATTTATTTGCTCTCGCTTTTACTTACATGTTTTATCTTCAATGGCATGGCGTTTTGAATCATAAAACGTCAAGTATTTATTTAGGTACCTATTATCAAGGCAACTACAATAAAATTTGTTTCTACCTCAACCAAGTGTACCATGTCTCCCGAATGGCATATCTTTAAAAACTCTATTACTCAAGTTAGCCACTAACGAATTTCCATTCACGGCTCGATTATTAGGAAAGCACATAAAATATACAATACCTTTTCCATCTGAACAATTCGTGTAATAAAGTTAACACCAGAAAAAATCGCAATCAAAATCTCAACAATTTTAGTTCCACATGCTCGTAAACTACACACCGACCTCATTTGCAGAAGTGATAGATTTTGGCCATGTGAGTTTTTTCTTTATAATTTGGTTACAATTTGGGTTTAGTTTTGCTACTTTAAATTAATCTAATACGTTTAGTATTTTCAAAATGTTGGTGTACCTTGTCTCCCACAAGGATCAAGTGTCCTCAGCTACATGACATTGATCTATGTATGCCTTAAAACAGTGAACACGGCATTCTTTAAAATCAAAAAGGGTTTAAAGAAGAAATATAGTAATATAATAATAATAATAAAATAGTGTTAATAACAATATGTTGGTGTTTACGTAGGTGGTGTATACAAGTCATCCCTGGTGTGAACTATAAACGTGATTTAAACTAATCTGGTTTTGCCTTATTTCTTTTTACCCATTTTTAAGGTGGACGAAAAGACATCACAATTATTAAACTATTACGTATGCTGTTATAACCAGAAGTCATGCGATTTACAGTTACCAGTTTAGGTATTCACAGTTTTCGGTAATATCTTGTAAGCCCCTATTTACTTGTTACGTGTTTTGCCAACTCTGTTTGAAATGATGATGTATCATAGAAACTATCTGATTTGTGCATATCGTTTACAAGATATCACCCGAAATCATCGATATACTATACCAACTAGATTTGCTGTCACGAACAAAATGACATCGAAAATGTGGTCGCGGTTACAACTATACACGTACACGCAAAACAATAATATGTTCATATAAAAAGATAACTTACATACTATAAAATAAGGTTCAATAATAATTGCAGACAATTGAACGACAGCCGTCTTCGTAGCTCTTATTTTCGTGACCACTTTTCGGGTCGTGACAGCAAATCTAGTTGGTATAGTATATCGATGCCCGAAATATTGTCATCGGATTTGAATACGCAAACTTGCGACATCTGTGAATAGCTATACAGAACTCTACCATTGCAGTGGCTCAATCATTAGCTCTATGAATGCCTTCAAGTTTTAAGGTTGAGCGAACACGTCAGTAGGTGAAGCGACGTCTGCTGCTTAGAAAGATAAGTCAATATCCGTAGTTAGCATATTTCAAAGTGATTAATCAAATATAGAACATTTTGCACTTTCAGAATATTTTCATAGAAAAACTGACATCACTTTTTACATCGATCTATAATTTATGCTAGATTAGTATTCACGATCAAAATGACACCCAAAATATGGTAGCAGTTGTATATTCATAAGCATTGTATTTCCTAGACCATTTTTTGAGTCGTCACACTTAATCTAGTACCTACAAATAATAAATCGATGACTTTTATATTAAATTCTTCAGTATATATACCAAATATACATATGTATAAAAATATACTGTAGTCTAATTCAATCATGTTGGTATAGAAATTAGGCATATTTTTTTACAAAAATTATTCGTCGGTAAAAAAAAATTGATAAATATTTTGTTCGCTAAATCCAGACCAGCGTATTTTTTATTAGTAGTTATATGTTTTTGTCATATCCCCATTTGACTAGATTGCATCTGCAGTAGCCACTTGGCTTCGGAGGCAGTTTAGGAGTTTCCAAGTAGGCCATGGTTGTTCTTATTCTAAAGGAACTTCCTCTGCAAGCACAGAGTAGGGTGCCAGAGGAAGGTATTGTTTGGCATAAAAAAAATGGTACAGATTGTTAAAGAGTTACTGATAAATATACGTATAATATAATATAATTTAGAACGAACTCTACTTTTATATAAATTCAAACGCATCCTATATTAATAGACATTTTATATAATAAAACGCTTTGCAGTAAAACTAATCCACTTACCTTGTAATTTATATCCCTTCACAATAAAACCACAAACACGTCTTCACAAACAACTGAGTATTATATTATTTTATTCATACAACACACACTAGCACAACACTTATTAAAAAGTAAGAACTTCGTTGTAACTTCTATTAATTATTAACTTTTTTTAATATTTGAGTTTCACACACTAAACAGTTTCGTAAGCGAATCGCGATCGGATTTTCGCAGAGGGCGCGCGACCACCCTCACCCTTAGCGAGCGTGAGACTGATTATAAAGCATAGACTATACATAGTCCGTTCACGTTTATAGCACGTACTGGCTGTATCGCGTCGCGAAAATATGCCTCCGTATGAATAAATAAAAAACTATATCAAATGTATTTAAAACACGAAACGATAATCACACTACCTCGAATTAAATTTGAGGCGTTCTTTATTTAAAATTTCTAGTGTTATTGGTAGGGTTAAATTTATTTAGTTACAAAGTAGTACGTAGGAATGTGTAGTAGTATGTGGAAATTGAGTATTTTAATAACGGTAATAATAAAGCTTCAAATGTGTCTGCCGCTACATCGCTACGGGCGATCGTTTTATTTTTACGTTTTTATTAATATTAATGAGTTCCTCTTTTTAATTTTGTATACAATAACATCGTTACTTTAACCTTTCATATTGCCCTACCTGTAAGTTATAGTATAATGTTCATGTTCTCGGGAAGGAATTATCTCCTGAGATGCAAGGTATAAGCCTAGTTCAGGAGATAGGACTATTATGTAATTAGTGATACTTAATGGTGGATATTCAATAAAGTTATAATGTTAAACTTTTATGATATGAGACATTAGAACAAATGTGGGTGCACATCAAAGACTAGACTAAGTTGTTATAACTTAGGAATAGATAGAATAGTGCCGCCTTAGAGAGCAAAGTTTTAATCAAAAATCTTGTTACACATGTAAGTCAGTAGAATCGTGCGTACATTTTTTTGACGACTTAGGTCTACAAAAAATCTTTGAAGGAAAATATATTTAAATTCGTGTCTCGACATTACAAATCTCATGTACCTAACTAAATATTTTACATGAATTTTATGTTTACTGAAGAATCTAATAAAGTGTAAAAAGCAGAGACAGTTTTTGTATAAAACATTCTCAAAGGGCGCTGCGCGCATCATCATCGTCATCATCGTCGACGTCCACATGCTGAACATAGGCCTCCCCTTGCGAACGACAATTGGCTATTTGCATCCACCGGTTACCTGCGACGCGCACAATGTCGTCTGTCTTAGTGGGAGGCCTAGCCAGGTACCTACGCTGTGTCTTCCGGTTCGTGGTCGCCACTCGAGAGCCTTTCTTCCCCATAATGATTTCTGATATTTACACGAATACTACACATTGAAATGAAACTAATTTTACGGATTATATCGCGGTTTATTTCTTCCCATGCTATGAGGGCACTATGGCCCATATTATTTAATACTAGCTGACACGCGCAGCTCCGCTCGCTTTTTCACTTTGCTGAAGATCATGGCATGATCAAATGGGATACGATTCTATAAAGGACATACAGACAAACACTCATTTCTATTTAACTATATATAGATTCCTGCACTAAAAAAAACCATTTCCAAAATTTGTGATTTCGGTTTTTTTTTCGATTAACTCATTATTACTATCAATTATATGTATGGTAACAATAGGTCAAATGTAGCTTAGTATATTTTGCCATAATTCCTGCGCTTGACAGGCGGTGGTGAGAAAATGTATGTTACATAGCAGACACTGCTGCCAGTCTTCTGGTCCCTTAGTCGCCTCCCGGCACCCAAGGGTGGGGGGTTGACATTCTTAGCCGAACACCCCATGGTTAGCGTGTTTATCTAGCTTTATTTGTATTCACTTTACGTCTATGAAACCGCGACGTAAATAAATATTTTTTGGGGAAAAAAATCTCGAACAGGCAAATGTAATTTGACTTCTTACCAAGAATGTAGAAACGGAGAAAAGTAAAATGAGTGTGCCGTTTGCTTTTTTCAATCCTATTCCAGTATTTTTTTACAATATCAAGGTCATATTCAGCCCTCCCATGGCAAAATGGAAAGCCGTTGGTGTGGGATGCGACATAATACACTTACTGCGTCCCACACCCCGGCAACTTGCAGGGCTGCGGCAATCGCTAGTGATGCAAAGCAGCGCAAGTATGCAGCGCTAGGTTCCAGCGCCCTTTGCGGAGGAGACCATGGGGCCTTAGTCTCCTCAGACTCAGAGGCCGTCGCGCTGGTAGCTTTTTCTGCTGACGTATAAGCTTAGCCATACAAAGCGGAACCGCCGCCAGTCTTTGAGATCCTTCCCTCCCAGTGCGGCGGCAACTTAGAGGAAGTCTTTTACAATACAATACAATACAAATATTTATTCTTTATTTTTTACTTAGTAAGTATATTTTTAAATAAACTGTAAATATGTTGACGGGCCTGTTGGTGTAGTGGTTAAACACTCTGGCCGCTACTCAACAGGTCGTGGGTTCGATTCCCACCAAGTGTCTGGATGTTAATTATCTATTTAAGTATGTATTTACAAAAAAAGTATATAAGTATTTGTATCAGTTGTCTGGTTGCCATAGGCTCTGCCTAGTTTGGGATCAGATGACCGTATGTGGATAGTTCCAGACATTATTATAAAAATAATATATATTTACCCTCCAAGTTATAAAGAAAATCAGGGTATATCTATTGTGTATCATGTAGTAAGTAGTAGTGATGGGTCGTCGACGCATTTACCGCCGACGAAACGAGACCGTTTATCACCAACGATAAACCAGTTTATAAAACATTCTAAAGCTTAGACTAGTTTACACCATTGACGAAAGGTTTACTAGTCAACGTTTACAGACTATTTACACACTATTTACGCACGCGATACGCACATAGCCCGCGCCACCTTACGACCTGTCGCCTTCTATATCTTAGAATATTTATAAGTACAGTATACACTCTATACGTATTGTATTTACGTATTGGTGTGAATTGTCCCAGGATATTATTATTATTATTATTCCATTTATTTATTTTTTAGCAATTGTTTTACATTTTTAAATATAAATATAAAAACAAGTACATTTAAAAATATAAAAAAACCACTTCCAACCGGCTGCGGGAACAGGGTCCTAGCAGACGGTGGTCAAGGCTCCAGAGAGAGGAACTTCCTCACAATGCGTGCCGTTTCCAATACTACTGCCTTCTGCATCTGGCCCTTGATCCAGCCGTCTAACGTGAGCCTCTTAAGATGTTTGTCGAGGCTCTTGGCCATAAGGCCATGGGCGGAAACGACTATAGGTACAATGATTGTGTTATCGATGTCCCACATGTCGACAACCTCATGCGCAAGATCAAGATATTTACATTGTTTATCTTTTTCCGCCTTCACGAGGTTCTCATCATGGGGGACAGTGACGTCTACAATCATTGCACGACGCTCGGTGCGATCTATCAGCACAATATCAGGCTTATTGGCGACAATAGTCCTGTCTGTGATGATAGATCGGTCCCAGTATAAGGTGATATGGCCATCCTCCAGAACTGGTTCTGGAACATACCTGTAGTACGGTACCTCTGACGTCACAAGGCGGTATTTTAAAGCAAGTTGCTGGTGGATTATCCTGGCCACTTGGTTGTGTGTGTGCAAGTATTCACCATTTGCGAGACGCGAACAACCGGAAATAATATGCCTGAGGGATTCACCAGGGTGATGACATGCCCGACAAATGTCGATGGTACCCTCAAGATATATTTCCGGTAGTTGTTCGTCATCACAACTTCGGCCATAATTGCACAGACAAAACCTTCGGTTTCCCCAAAGAGGTCACCGAATCGTAGCCAGGCCACGGAGGCTGAGAAGTCTACATCGGGCCCATGAAGAGCCCGGTAGAACCTTCCGTGTAGCTCCTTACTTTGCCATACCGCCACGCGATCGCCAGTGGTGAGCACCACAGGCTTGCGTCAGTTCCCTTTGGCTAAGGATAGAGGGGTCAGTCCATTGTCCACAGCAACCACATCCGTATGCATCTCTCCGCCGCAGTGGAGGAAATATTCCCTGAAGTTATATATCTCACGGTTGTGTAGGGTCTTGGCATTTAAAAAGTCTCGGCCACCACATTTCCGTGGGATATACAACCTCATCACTGATGAGCGAGGATGATGCATACGATAACAGTGTGGTTAACAGTGTACGGACTGTTCTATCCAGGGCGTCTAGTTCAGTCTGGGTCCACTTGAGTATGCCAAAGGAGTACATCAAGACTGGCATGACCCAGCCGTTGTAGGCTCGCACCTTGTTTCCGCCCGATAAAAGACTTTTCAGTACTTTTCTCAGGCGGCCCAAGAAGCGTTCCCGCAACGACTGTTTCATGTCAGTCTCATTGATGTTCAACGCCTGTGACATACCCAAGTATTTGTAGGTTTCGGTTGCAGAGAGTGTCCTCAGGTTGGTGGAGTCTGACAGCTGTACGCTCCTAGACTCAACCATCCTCCCCCGCTTTACATGCATAACTGCACATTTGTCCACACCAAACTCCATCTTGATAGAATTACTGAAGGTTTCTGTGACCTTCAGTAAGCCTGTCAGTTGGAGCTCAGTGGGGGCAAACAATTTCAAGTCATCCATGTAAAGCAGGTGAGATATGACCTGACCACCTCTCCGCAACCGACAACCTAGCCCTGAACTCTTTAAGAGAGTGTTTAGATGCCAAGATTATTATTATTATTATTTATCGGTTAACTGTAAACTAGTTTATTACTTGACGACAAAAAAACAGTCGGAAAAACAGTTTGTCCGTTCAAAGCCCACTCCTAGTAGGTCCTAATTTACATCAAGCTCAGTCACGTAAGCACGTCAAATCAGAGCTTACATTATGTTGAGCTTACAGTGCCTTTTTATTTATTTATTCTTTAGCACACATGTACAAGGCGGACTTAATGCCTTAGGCATTCTCTGCCAGTCTACCTTTGGATGATGCAGAGGGTAATAGTGCCTTTCTTGCAGTAGTGCACTACCCATTAGCGAAGGCATTCGTTCGACTTCGATCGCGTTCTGTGTGAATGGCACAAACTGCCAACTTGCTTGCTGGCATGGCAACAATTAAAGTTTACATCTGACTGCAGCTTGACGACATAATGAACAAACTTGCCGGATCTTGTTCACAGGCTGCCAACGATTCGTTTTGGTGCTATTACGTATTTCTCTTACGCTCTTTGGTTGCTATCAAATAGATTAAAAGGATATAGAATGGAATTTGAAAATAGTAGTTTCCTAGAAAAAAGTCATCTAGAATTAAACTCATAATTGTTTGAAATACCGCAACCACGAAAGTAAGAGTTAGTTCTTTAAAATAAAAGTTATTGTTTTAGTGCCGTTAATCCAACCAACGACCTTTTGGGTAACTGCCAGAAAATAGTAACTTTTCATTTATGAATTTGAAGTCCATAGCTTTGCTTGTGTAGACTCTATCTCTCTTTTGCTTGAAGTTCTAATAATTATAGAGCTGTGGGGCTCGACCGGGGTATGTGGGATTCTTACCCACTAAAACCCCCGCGGCTGTCGCATTGGCACATGAGAGGGGCGACCTGGGCCCTCCGGTAGGATCTACACCAGGGGCCCCTTAGTGCCACATTGTATTCCCCCGGGTACCGTCACGGTGCTCACGGGGACGTGGTTAGCAGCCCCGTGTCCTCTTCGGAGTTGCCGCCATGCTTGATACACGCCTACCACACCCCAAGCCTCTATTGTTTAATCTGCCGATCGTCTACCGATTAGTGGTTACAACTGGCTATGAGCGCCTCATACCATAATGAAGGGGTTTTCTTCCAGCAGGTCTATAGTTTTTAGGGTTCCATACCTAAAAGTTAAAAAAGGAACCCTTATGGTCTGACTTCGGCTGTCTGTCTGCCTGTCTGTCTGTCTGTCACACCCATATATTTCAGGAACCACTGATGTTATCGATTTGAAACTTGGAATAGTTTTAGATCTTATTTACCCACCCCCATCGCAAACAAAAAAAATATATTTTTCCTTTTACTTTTTTTATAATGGGGGTCGAAATGGGTCATCAAAATTTCAAAGGGAGACTACTATATTGAGTGGGGTATCATATGAAAGTGCTACATTTGCACATCTCAAAACAGATTTTTATTTTGGTTTATGTCACGCAGTTTTTGGCTGATAATCAAAAATGTTAAAAAATATACCGTCACTTAGGAGATAAATCTGAAATAATTACGAATAATACATGTTTATCTATATTTTACAGGAAAAAAAAATCTTTCTAAGTATTACAGTTTTTTAGTAATCCTTAAAATTCTCGACAAACAAACTTAGTTTTGCGGTTTGGTTTTATTGCTACCTGTGGTATATGAATAGTAAAATTACTTTAATACGTCCAAAGATGGTATGGAACCGTCGGTGCGCGAGTCTGACTCGCACTTGTTCGGTATTTTTTTTAAATGTAATTTATACGCTCTATGCACGTAAATTTCGAATTTCGAACTCCACTTGAGATTGCTATTGCCATCGTTTCACTTAATACGTCCACTACGCTCGTCACACGACTCATTTAGGCGTAGCTATTTTCACCTAACATCCGTAGTAGAGTCGTGTAGGGGGCGCTCTCTGTGGACATTTGAACACTTGATTGAACCCTGATGAGTCCTATTCTGCGATATAATTATATACAAGATGTCCCAGATATAGGGTATCAAGCCGGTAATGACGCATTGTGTAAATCACAAGCAATCAATTTGTGAAAGAAAATAATGAGAAAAGTCAACAGTTTTAGTGCAGTGAGCTCAAATTTTTATTTGCTGTTTAACCGAAAATGAATGGATTTCTTATTATACAGCGCAGGCACGCAATCAATAAAAAAGAGTGGCTCTATAGAAGTAGGCACAATGACGCATGGTTGCTTAGAAACAGTTTTAAGATGATATAAACTTTTTTTTATGTAATACAAAATATAGTTTCTTGCCATATTTGACATATTTTCCGGTACCTTTAGCATCAATACTATACATACCCTTCGGCTTGATATACCCTTTCCGGGACACCCAGTATAAGTTTTTTTTTCAAACCAGTGGCCGGTTAAAGTCTATTGATAGGGTTATAATACCAGTCCTTTCTTAGTCCTACTGTTAGGCACGGGTCTCCCTTCAAGATGGAGGGGCTTAGGCCATAGTTCACCACGCTGGCCAAGTGCGGGTTGGCGGACTTCACACGTCATTCGAAAGCTAAATTCAAATTGTCAACTTTTTTACAATTACCACCAGATCACAACGCAGCCTCTACTGAGAAGATCTGGCAAGAAACTCAGTAGGCTTATCATTTTTTAATATACGTATTTTTTAAATAATTTTGACAATAAATATTTCTTAAAGTTAGAGGCTTGCATGAGCATCGCAGTTTAAGCCCACGCAGCTTTATCCTCCAGGTAATCCGAGATTTTATAGTAGCCTTTTTTTAGATAACCGGCTGTTAATAGTGCTTTGAACGTATTTATTGGTAGTTCTCGGATAACCTATAATATAAATAATAATACCAGCCCTTGTTTATGTCCCACTGCTGGGCACGGGCCTCCCCTCAAGATGAGGGGGTTTAGGCTATAGTCCACCACGCTGGCCAAGTGCGGGTTGGCGGACTTCACACGTCATTCGAGAGCTAGACTTTCTCAGACATGCAGGTTTCCTCACGATGTTTTCCTTCACCGAAAGCTAGTAACAATCGCACAAAGACGATTCGCACATGATTCATTGAAGAAATCAGAGGTGCGAGTCGGGGTTCGAACCTGCGCACCTTGTTTCCAAGGCAAGCGCTCGCCCACTGAGCTGTTACCGCTACATCGGATAACCTATTTCAGTTTATTATAGAAACTGATACCTTGGCCCATTAACGAATTGTTAATTCTGTGGAGACGCGTGGACTGTAACTAACACTAATATGGCTTTCTCAGACATGCAGGTTTCCTCACGATGTTTTCCTTCACCGAAAGCAAGTAACGATTCGCACATGATTAATTAAATAAATCAGAGGTGCGAGCTGGGGTTAGAACCTGCGCACCTTGTTCCCAAAGCAAGCGCTCGCCCACTGAGCTGTTACTGCTGCTATAGGGACGCGCTTGATAGGGTTGAATATGTCAAATTCAACCGTAATCACCCATCACCTTCTGATCACCCATCAATCCCGTGTTCATCCATTTATTGTTTCACTCTCGGCCCATTGGCTTTTCGTAAGAGGCGACTAAGGGAAACGGAGAAAACGGGCAGCAGCGTCTCTCTATTGGATTACCTACCACCCATACTGCGATCCCCAAGACGCCTTCCAAGTGTGGGGATTATGGCAGAAGACCCTTGTTCAGCAGTGAAAGTCTCTTGACTGCTGATCATGGTGACACCGTATGACTTCGAAATGAAATCGCGCAACGATGGCCCCTATAAATTTACGAACAAAAAACATACTTACATATCCAGTCATATAGCGATAAGTGTATAAAGGCATGCATACACACATCTTGATACCGCATTGTCACATTAACGCTCCGTATCGCGCGTGTGCTCCGTTCTTTATGTCTTCCGTTTCCGATGTTGAAAGCTCTCGTATCTATAATAATACTCCATCGAGGCTTTTTACCACTATCAGTGTTTTATGACGCTTAATTACGTAGATTAAGTAATTAACTAAAGATATCTTGCCCGTGGGGGTCCGGGTACGAATAGCACCCTGTCATATCCGCCCGTTGGGTGTCCGTAAGAGGTGACTAAGGGGAAACAAGAAGACGGGCAGCAGCGTCTTTCTATTGGATTACCTACCACCTATACTGCGATCTCCAAGTCGCCTGCCAAGCGTGGGGATTATGGCAACCCCGCCATTCTAAGAGGGAGGCTTTTGTCCAGCAGAGGACGTCTTTCGGTTGTACCTACTAATGATCATCATCATCAGATGATGATCATTAGTACAATCATAATTATAATTAACTAGCTGACCCACGCAGCTCCGCGTGCGCTATTTTTACAATAACTAAACTTTTAATAACAGACATTCGCATCGAATACATAAACTCTTTTTTTATAGTCGGTTAAAAACTGGGACCCACTTTTTACTTGCTCTCCGAAGCACAGACCAGTTTAGTCCAAATGGCGTTAAACGGTCACCCATCTATTTAATGACCTTACCTAACGTTGCTTAACCCGATCGATTACAAAACCTTGATAACAACTCTCTATGAGTGTTCCCTTACTAATATTTATTATAATTATGAAGAAAAATTTATAAAATCGGACCAAGCGTATAACCAAGTACCCATTTTGACTTTAATCCCCTCTCCCAAAAGAACCGTGCTAGATTACGGGATAAAAAATATCCTATGTCCTACCTCGTAGTAAGATCTCAAATCATGCCAAGTTTCATTTAAATCCATTCAGTAGTTTCGGCGTGATGCTCAGCCGAGTTACAGACAGACAGACAGACAGACAGACAAAAATTTAAAAAAATACATTTTCGTCTTCAGTATCGGTTATAGAATGCCCTCCAAACATAATTTTCAAAATATCTTCAATGTACAGAATTGGACCTGTTACAGTTTTATTATAAGTATAGATTATAGTTAATTAACTTACTCGTAGTTATATTTTATCATCAAAGGGTAAGCGTCTTCTGCTGAACTAAGACCGGGAGGTCTTACTAAGAGGGATCTTAGAATGCAAAAATGAACGACAATTAGCATCCACGGTTGCCCGCGACTTTTATAATGTCGTCGGTCCACCAGGCCAGCCTACGCTACGTCTTCCGGTTCGTGGTCGGCTCGAAAACCTTTCTTCCCCAACGGTAATAACGGTAACGTTCTAACTAAACATATATCTAGCTCACTTTAAACATAATCACGCTGGTTGGTGAATTTATTATTCTTATTTTACTATCAAAAACAACAATTTGAATGTTTCGAATATACTTTCGCGGTTTATTTTTAAGCCATTGCCTCGCGAATGTAAAATAAAAAAGAACGCGATATGGACAGTTTTAATATTCGCGATATCTGAAATCGCTAAGCTTGCTACGAATTTAAGCTACAGACTACTACGAAATTAACCTACAACTAACGCCATCTGTTACACGTTAACCAAAGTTGAGTTTACCCATAGAAATGTGGGTTCACAAACATAATTGTAGATGGCGGTATTAAAACATAAAATGAGAGTAATAATGCTTTAGACCTTTTTTATTTTTCAGTGTTGCTTTATACGTTTTCAGTGTTGCGGACTCTAAAACCCCACGGTGTCCTCATTCCGCTTTTTGTGGTGAGCCCCGGGAACGTGTAGTACTCATCCGGTTCCCGCCAGCGGTCGTCTGCCTAGCTGCGAACTCCTTCTCGTCTGTAGGCGTATATAGCTGGCGGAAGTGTAGGTGACCCTGCATTTCAGAGGAATCGCTGCGTTGCCAGAAGGGAAGGCGTCGACGTCACCGGAGACGGTGCTACAGTATCACTCAGCAACCAAGACAACTTCCCCTCGATACTCCTCAAAAAGCACAGTGAACTTCTCACCACTACACCACCCCTTAGAAGGGGTGGGATACCACCGCAGGGAAATATCATTACTCGATTATAGCGTTTTTGGTTGCAGTTTTCATGAACTTCTTAGGTAAGGCATTCAATATTTGTTGAGGCGACACATAACTAGAAATATGTCGCCACATGTGGCACGTATAACATATATGCCAAGGCCTAAGGAATAGAAATGGTATAATCTAAATGTTATTTTGGTCGTGTGATCCATCGACATATCTATCTGCTTTCTACTTTAAATACAACGGAATACCATACACGTGTGTAACGCTCCCTCACCACAGTGATTTCCCCAAATACGTTGTTCTTATTACGTGTCCCTATTTCCGCCGAAAAACAGTAAAATGTAAAAAACACGCGTTCCAAAGTGAACGCCTGACAAAAACGTAATGGCAACAATTCCGTATTCTTCCGTTACTCGCGCAGTTAATTCAACAAGGCGTCAGAATAGAAACGATTATTCAATTTCCTTACAGAAAGGATACATCTGCTAAACTTTATATACTGTGTTGTATCAAACATAAATTATGTTGTGTATATTATTTCCTTCAAGGATAACAGTTGGAAGGAATATTTTCGGTACTCATAAAGCGTAAAGCCGCATAGCTTGTTCAGTATTCACATGGCTACTATTATTTGTTTCCCTCTGTGTATACTCTAATAGTCAATAGTACCCCTCCGTAACCTCCGCCGTGGGTTCAAATCCGCGGAGAGCGACAACTTTGTGTAGTTCGTTACTGGCAATGACAATGCAGACCAATCACCTGATTTTTTGAATTATTATTTCCAATTATTTTCAAATTCCTTTCACCTTATTTACAGGTATCTCAGTTTTATTTGTAAATGTACGTAAGTACTTAAGTTTTATATTTAAATGCCACCACCATAATTCTATTTTTGTGTGTCATTTTGTTCGTGATTATTAATCTAGTATAAATTATAGTTTGCAGATAAGCGTCGATATAATATAAATACTTATACGTTATACATTCACTAACAAAATTGCACCTAAAATGTGGTCGCTAAGGTCGCTAGGGTCGCGAACTTATCTGTGCTGGTGGCGGAAACGTGAACTAACGTAGTGAAAAATCCTAAATCTATGGAACTAACCGTTTTTATGATAATGACGTGTAGTTTGACCACAGATTTAGGATTTTTCACTATCTATTATTTTTTTATTTTTTTTATTTTGCCGAAGAACCGAAGACCGTTGGTGTAAACTGGTTCTTGAGTGGAGACCGCGAATCGGGAAGCGTAATGTAGGACGCCCTGTGACTAGGTGGAGCGACGATATCTGCAGAGCAGTTGGCAGACAATGGATGAGGAGAGCCGAAGGTCGGGCTCAGTGGCGTGCCTTGGGGGAGGCCTCTGTCCAGCAGTGGACTGATGTGGGCTGATGATGATGATGACTATCTATAATATCTTTGAGTTTGACATAGACAGTAGCGACCATGTAGCGACACTTCTATCAGCAAAAATATTTTCGTCAGCCTGTGGCTTGAAAATAAATAGCGACACAATGGGCGCGATTTCTGTGTGCCACTTTTCGAAGCGTAACACCTAATCTAGTTTACTTAAATATTATATTGATGGTGATAGGGATCGAAAGTGTACACACATCCTTTACCCACGACTCTACTGGGTGACTCTACATAGCAACTTGTTAGGTAGTATTAAATAAGTAGACCGTGACTTCGATTTCAACAGAAGGCTTCGCAAAGTTTACGTAATTTTCTTTGTTCTCACTTTATTGTACGGTATTAATAGTAAGAGAGGGGTTGAGATTATATGGGTTGTTTAAGTTTTTTGGGTTCTTTTGCTTGTAACACAAGGTCCCTTGTGTAAAAGATTGTCCAGGTAGGTACCACCACAGTGTCAGATACCTATGCTGCCGTTAAGCAGCACTTTGTAAAGATTTTTTTTATTTGCGACGAGGTTGAGTAAGTAAGATCTTAAGCTACTCCTATTTCTAAATCAATAGCATCAGTAGTTGCTTTTTTTATATACAACCAAGGTGGAAAGCAAGCATGCGACGCTAGCAACACCAGAAGAATCACTAGCGCGCTTTTGTGTCCAGTAATTTCACCAGCTACAGTGCCCTTCACACCGGAACACAGCAATGCTTACACACTGCTGCTTGGCGGCAGAATATCTGACACTGCGGTGGTACCTACCTGGACGGTTCCTTGCACACGGAACCTACCACCTAGTAAATGAAATCTAGGTGTGCCAAACAGACGAACGAAGTCGCACCAATGGAACCCATATGGTTCCAATTTTACCTTTCAGGTACGGAAATCTAAAAACTATCAACTGCATTTCACCTAATCATCAACAATAGTTATGATTTAATAATGATAATATTGGATAATATTCCTGTATAAATCCAGTGAATGCTAATTAGCAAAATTGGTCAGCCAACACGCAGTGAAAGGTGGTAGGGGAATAATTAGCTATCGGAGCACTCGATCCGACGGCTTTCATTAGGTAGGAGACAATAGGCACCTAATGAGTTCTGTAGGTAGATACAAGTTTAATAGGAAAATAATTAAACTACGTTAATGTATTTTAACAGACTTCATGTTCTGTAATATCATTTTGAATAGAATATTATAATAATATTCTGGGACAATCTACGCACGGTCATCCGATCCCAAACCAGCCAGAACCTGTACTATGGAAACCAGACAACTGATACTAATATTTTTTTTTGTAATACATATTTACTTAATGATTTCTGATACTTACGCGAATATTACACATTGAAATGAAACTAATTTTACGGATTATATCGCGGTTTATTTTTGATTTTTTGAAGATGGCTGGGTGCTACCACCAGCTTGGGATCCCGTGATAAACATAGTCAAATCCAAAGACAAGCATTCCACTGCAAGACCTCAAGATACTGTAAGCTCTTTCTGCGTAGATCGGACGAACAATAATAATTAGAAGACCTGAGGGTACCCTAAGACAACTATGACATATGGACAGCTACCACCTCAGTCCGGCCGTGACCATGAATGCTGTAAAGTATTCGAAACGTCGGGAAATTAAAATCAAAAATAAACCGCGATATAATCCGTAAAATTAGTTTCATTTCAATACATATTTACTTCTATAATGTAGATAAGAAAAATATACCTATATACTATACAGTCGAATTGAGAACCTCCTCGTTTTTAAAGTCTGTTAAATACACCCATACACCCAGATAATTGGTGGGACTCGAACCCACGGCCTATTGGGTAGTGGTCAGGGTGTCTAACCACTAGACCAACAGTCCCGTCAAAGAATAGAACAATAAGTTAATTTAAGAATAAAGATTTTTTTTAAAAGCGGTTTTGCTACTACATCAAAAGGAAGGTCTCCTATTTACTGGAACTTTACTTCTTCTTGGAAGTAGTAGTGCCCGTCTTCTTGTTTTCACTTAGTCGGCTCTTACATACACCCAACGGGAGGAGATGGGAGGGTGCTATTCTTACCCGGACACCCCACGGGGAAGTATAAAGGTGCGCGTCCATTGGCACGCGCCGGACGCATCGCACGCACGGCACGCAACGGATTTTAGTTTGCTTTCTATGATTTTGACGGCCCGCATCGGAAAATGCCGGCGCGGATAATGGACGCAGCGCTATGTATAGTCATACAAAGCAAACTAAAATCCGTTGCGTGCCGTGCGTGCGGTCCGTCCGGCGCGTGCCAATGGACGCGCACCTTAAGTGTTCATGGTTAGTCAAATCCGATTACGCTACCTTGAAAGTGTTTACAGCTTATTACGTCGAACATAACTTAAATGGAAACTCACTTATAACTTGAAGTTCGTGTTAAGTAGACGAAAGTGTCGAGTAGTGATTTGAAAGACCTTAATAACTTGATCAATATCTACTGGAGCAAACGAACGCACCCGTTCATGAGCGGATGCGGGAGTGGAAACGCTTCCTCGTACCCGCATGTCACAGAAGGCGTGTTATGGATTTTAAGTATGTTATAGTCGTACCTTTATATTATGGTTAATGTGTTATGTACTTTAGATTGTCTATGCCTGCTATGAAGATCGACTCTATGAATATAGACTATGGGAAAAAGGTGGAATCTTGTATACGCTTGTAAATTAATAATAAAGTGATTGATATTGATTAATAGTGAGTTTATTAGGTATAAACCAAATAAGTGTTCTGTGGTACAAACATAAGAAAGTATATTATGCATGTATTTTCTTAGACTAGCTCTGTAGTCATCATCATCAGCCGGGAGACGTTCACTACTGAACATAGGCCTCCCCCTTCGAACGCCACAATAAACGACAATTAGCTATTTGCATCCACCGGTTCCCTGCGACGCGCACAATGTCGTCTGTCCATCTAGTGGGAGGCCTGCCTACGCTACATCTTCCGGTTCGTGGTCACCACTCGAGAACCTTTCTTCCCCAACGGTTATCGGTTCTTCGAGCCATGTGGCCTGCCTATTGCGACTTCAACTTGCATATTCTAAGAGCTATGTCGGTGACCTTGGGTCTTCGGCGAATCTCCTCATTCCGGATTTTGTCGCGCTCTGAGCATAGCTAGGAGCAAGTATGCGGTCCGCCTGATGGTAAGCAGCCACCGCAGCCTTTAGACGCTAGCAACACCAGAAGAATTACTAGCACGTTGCCAACCCTTAAGACATTAGATATTAAGTCTTTTGTGTCCAGTAATTTCACCAGCTACAGTGCCTTTCACACCGGAACACAGCAATGTTAACACACTGCTGCTTGGCGGCAGAATATCTGACACTGCGGTGGTACCTACCTGGACATGCCAGGAACGAACACAATATGCAGGAATGGAGGGCAGCATCAGGCCTAAACCACTCCAAAGCAAAAGGTGGGGGGGGGGTGGTTTAATTATTAATTCTAAGCACATCACAAATAAGGCACCTAATAGGTGCACTCACGGGACATTTTGGTACCAATGAGCACATTCACAGAATGAGGCTAAGTACTATTGATACTTGCAGATTTTGTAAAGGTGAAAAAGAGTCAATGCGACACATATTGTGTGGCTGCGACGCTCTTGCGAGACGTAGGTTGGGTCATCTGGGAGTAGCATATCCCACACCAGATGATTATGTACAGCTCCAGGCTGGTGCAATAGTTGCGTACCTGAGGGAACTCTTCGACACGCCAGTTACAGAGTAAGGGCTAGTGCATGCACTATGGATCCAACTGGGTCGAAGTGCGTTCCGGTGGTTTACCGGGCCCGATTCTTAGCCACCAACAATAGAATAGAATACCTGGGCGGTTCCTTGCTCAAGACACCTACCACCTAGTAAAATCTAATTCCCTAATTACTGATAAAAAAAAGGTCAGAACGTAACTGAACGATAAAAAAATCACAGTCCAGTGGTAGTCATTTAGTGCTCAGAGGAGCGCAGCCATTTTCCGAGGAAACGGAAGGCGTAAACCATACGGGAGCGTTCGATAAGCTCTAATGCCACGGCGGACCGTTAATGTGGTGTTGCCAGCACTACTAGTATGCAAATTTTAATGCATGTGACAGAGTTGCTCTACTTTACGGCTAGAGGGCAGACAATCCGAAAACTGTTAAACCATTTATGAAGGAAAAAAAATTAAACGTAGCAAAATCTAGATATTGATACAAAAAATTGGTATATCTTAACCAGAATAGTATTTATTCAACATAGGGACAAGACCAGTAAGACGTTCGACTGATGGTAAGCGACACGCCGGCCCATAAACAGCTGCATTGCACTGCCGCTCGTCACCCGAGACAAAAGTTTTTAAGTCTCCTGTGTCTAGTAATTTCACCAGCTACCTACAGCCCCTTTTTAAGTTCTCTAAATCATTTTAGACGGACAGATATACAAACATAGACACTTCCACTTCATTTATTTGTATTCTTGTAGTAATTGGTTTGTCTTTCTGAGGGAAATTTTACTACTAGGACCTTCTAGTAATTTCTGATAATAACCCGTTCGCGGGACTCGTGACGTGAGAATAGGGCCGGAGTGGCGGTAAAGGTTATAGGTAAGCCAAAAGTTGCAATTTACTATAAAAATAAGTTTATTTCATATAGAAAAACTCTAAAGCTCTAAAACATCTATATACTATACCAACTAGATTTGCTGTCACGACCCGAAAAGTGGTCACGAAAATAAGAAAATAAGAGCTACGGAGACGGCTGTCGCTCAATTGTCTGCAATTATTATTGAACCTTATTTTATAGTATGTAAGTCATCTTTTTATATGAACATATTATTGTTTTGCGTGTACGTGTATAGTTGTGTAGGTATATGTAACCGCGACCACATTTTCGATGTCATTTTGTTCGTGACAGCTAATCTTGTTGGTATAGTATATCGATGCTCTAAAAGCTTTTTTTTATATAATAAAACACGCGTGCAATATGTCGCCATCTGGGATCACTTTTCCGTAAGTAACCGTACGCTGTATCATATGCCACCTAAGATGCCACCCATGTTAGAACCCTATTAATTATAAGCCGCTAACGCCATCTCTTGTTTTCTGACACATACCGGAATTCTATTGTAAAACACACATCATAAACAACTAGTGACATCTCTGCTCTTGTTTGCTAACTGATATACTTACAGGGGTTCGGTTTAAAGAACTTTATGATGCTCGGTAGGGCCAATTCTACCTTTTTTTTGCGGGGGAAACCTTCAAAGATCCCTGGGAGCTTTGGGGCTCGACCGGGGTATGTGGGATTCTTACCCACTAAAACCCCCGCGGCTGTCGTATCTGCACATGAGAGGGCTAGGGCTCTCCGGTGGGATCTGCAACAAGGGCCCCCCAGTGCCTTGTCTTTGAGCCCGCCGCCGGAAGGCGCATTGTAGCCCCCCGGGAACCAGTCACGGTGTTCACGGGGAGGGGAGTCGCAACCCCACCGCTGTCCTCCTCGGCGTCGCCGCCGTAGCTACTCAATGGACTCAAATCCGACTACTATACTTATACTTGCTTTTACCAATTTTTTAATAAAAAGAAAAATATTAACAATGCGACACATGTTCAAATAATAAGTAGACGATCACTTGATATTTGCACTACTTAATTATTAATTTTATACAATTACAACTACACATATACACACGCTAAGTTATCATCATTCCGCGAGCAGGTACTTTCCAACTAGCAATTTTTAAAATTATGTTTTCTGGCAGGAGACCTTTAAAAGGTACCCGGTCTCCGTAGGGGCGTAAAAATTAAAATGTCTATTTCAAATAGGCCAAATCTAGCAATATTTTATTGAATATAAAAAACAACCACCGGATCACAATGCGGCCTCAACTGAGAAGAGCCGACAAGAAACTCAGTGGGCTTATTTTTTAATCTGTTTCATGTAGTTTTTTCTTTTCAATATAATGTACATCTGGTTCTCACAAACATGACTGTTTTTATGAGTCCCAATGTGTTGCTGAGGCTGGGTTATATGGGATTATTACCTTTTTTTGGAGAATTACATGGCCATTACAGCTTCACCGGACAATAGGAGGCGAACGCGTATAGCACAATAGCCTTAAGGGCATGAAGGAGCGACGAGCTCAAGGGCACCTCAGGGAGGCACGGCCTCGGCTTGGGTGAGGTCTGATTCTACCACCGGTTCACAACGCGCCCCTACTGAGAAGAACCGAAAAGAAACTCACTCACACACACACACACTCACTGGTGAGACCGCTGTCTGATAGATAGTGTAGCATATAGTCGGCGCATCGTGGTCCAATAGGACCAACATTGGGTCAGGGGGGTCGAGCAATACGTGCCGTGTTCTGCGGCGTGACTCTGAAGGACTAGTCATGCTATGGAAACTTAGAACAAAGTCACTGGGTCGCTGTTTACATTGCTCTCTAGTGACACATTCAGCAAAATAAGCCCTTTATAAATAGTTGTAGGCTATCCAACACTAGATCGCGTTGAATAACAATAACAGAATTTCACACAGAAAGGTCTTTCGAAGTTACCAATGTAAAAAATAAATCCGTAGGTTTTCTCTAAAATTATTTAAGCCAGGTTTTCATTCTAATATCAATGTAATGTAATTAAGAAAAGACAATGAAAAATTATTATTATTTATGTTACGACCATCAACTATTATAGAACAACTATTAAAAAATGGCTGTTATGTGATATAGTATCAGCGTTGTTAGATCAACAAAACTGTGTCCATCTTTTTTATCGGTCTTTCGTCGGCCTTTGAGTCTTTATTAGCCAAAAACCACAGAACATTTTTGACTAATAATTGGGTCAAATATTAAGTACCGTAAATCCGCATACTTTAGCTCTAGCAGGTTACATTGGCTCAAAACGGAAAAAGATTGAATTTCCTACCTTTTCGTAACTATGACAGAAAACGATCTAACTTTAGTCAGAAATGAGAGATGGCATAGTACTGCCATCTCTAATTTCCGACTTACTTGTTTCTTATTGGCTGCACAAATGTATCGAGAGGCAAGCTGACAATTTATTTGAACTTGTAGGTAGTGAAAAAAGGTAATATAATTTCATCCATTTTTGTTATAAAGTTCTTATATTAGCTCTAAAATAGAAAATATATAAAAATCCCACGCCAAAGTAACCCTCTTCATAGAATAACTTTGGCTCAAAATAAAAAATATTTAAACATGTATGTATTGTATTGTATGTATGCATACATTTTGAGGACAAGTGTTTATTACTTGCTTAGATACTGTCGTTACTTATCAAATAAAACCACTAAAAACTTTACTAGGAACCATACTTCACAACAATTTCTGAAAATAACATTAAAAGAAGCCGAAGTAACCCGCATCTACGGTACCCATTTTTATTACATATTTAGGACAAGAATCGAGTACCGAGCGCTCTGTATTAATATGCCCCATGTTCAACATTGTAGTGTAAAAAAATCCAAATTTTTTTTTTTTTTTTTTTTTTATACTACCAAGGTGGCAAGCAAGCGTACGACCCGCCTGATGGTAAGCAGACACCGTAGCCTATAGACGCTAGCAACACCAGAAGAATCACTAGCGCGTTGCCAACCCTTAAGACATTAGATGTTAAGTCTTTGTGTCCTGTAATTTCACCAGCTACAGTGCCCTTCACGCCGGAACACAGCAATGCTTACACACTGCTGCTTGGCGGCAGAATATCTGACACTGCGGTGGTACCTACCTGGACGGTTCCTTGCACAAGGAACCTACCACCTAGTAAAATACATTGAAGTATGTTAAATATAATTCGTTCAGTTCGGAGTTTCTGAATAAATTATTGTACAAGTTTTTTTAATCCCTGGTGATGGTAGTGGTTATTTACGAATTGATCGTGATCCACGCACTAGCTAAATACATATATAAACTTGAAAAACATAATGCTCATTCTGACGCAGTTAGGTAATAAACCTTTTTTTAATATTTCCTTTTTCTACCAAAAAACGTCCCTTGCCAGTACTAATTTCGCGACCTCGGCCATTATTTTAATTCAGTTGCTGGCAACACTGTGCAGTAGTAATATTCCTCAGAGGTTATAGTTTGTTTTTATGAAAATTTCGATTTACTGTGAATATGGAAGCTGCTGTAGTTTCCTTTTTAATACAATATCAATGTTTACAAGTGTTTTTAGTGATATCATAAAGTGAAACTTAGTCTGAGTGTGATTAAATTACGTCTGTTGTGATATGTTGACTTCCGTTCGTGACTACATGGAAACATTAATTATAGCTTAGATTAACTTATCTTTTGTGACTTGTACCATTTATGATAGTAAATACTATATTTCACATGTTGTGTTTTTTATTTTATAACTAAATAACCTATTTGGGTTTTGGTTGGTTTGATATAGTATAGCACTATACGTACAAATAGTAGGTATGTAGCTAGCTATAGGTATGTAGTAGCAGAGCCGTAGTTAATGAATGAGCTACAGGCGGGTAGCACTTTAGCGTCCTCGAGTCACGGGAGAGTTTCCTATCTATTTCAGTATATACTATTCTTATCTATGGGACTAGTAGCCCGATTCTCGTAATAACAAACAGTCCAAATAGCGGTGACGTTTTGTTGTCGTTAGATCGAAGTCCTATCCAAAATCGCTATTCTCGTATACTATATACGTAGTTCGATAGGACTTCAACTCAATTGGATCGAAACTAAACGATTAGTCAACGAGTCATTGTTCTGTACGTTTTGCTATTCCCTGCTAGATGTCATCCTAATAAATTTTTGGTCTTGGTAGGAGTTTTGTGAGATAAGCTAAGAGCTTAGGCTTTGGGAAACTCGAGATTAATTCGTTTCCATTCCCTCCACAAACATACTAATTGTTTATTAATTAAAATACGTGTTTTTCTCTATTTATTAGATTATTCTATCTCTCTCTCCCTCCGCGTGCTTAGCAGCGAACAGTCGTGTTTACATTCAGCTCCGCTAAATAATTGAGAAAGTGTTTCAACTAAAGTATTTTTTCAATAATATTGAGTTACAACGAAGAATATCATAATATACATATAAGTTGATAGTATTTACAGTGTTAGATACAATAAAGTGCTAAAATAAAATTAATATAAACACTTTTATAAGTGTCAAAGTGAGCATGTTAATTTAAACTACCCACTTTTAAAAACCTCATTCTAGATGCATACTAAAGTAAGCTACATACTGAACGATAATTTTACCACGTTCTAACGCGACGAGATAGCGCGCTCGTAAAGAGCTCGCTTGGCACGAAGACCGGCGCGAGTTCGAGACCACACTTCTAAGATTACTTTCTGCTCATTTTCTTTTTATAATAATTATGTCTGTTCAACGATCGCCACCAATTTCGTCGATACAAGTAAAGTCACCTATCCCAATGCATTATGGATCTGACTCCGCAATCAATAAAATATCTAACGAAGAGAAGAATGACAATACTCAAAACATAATGAAGCGACAAAAACGTACTTTTAATGAGGTTTTTGAACGCTCGACACCCTCCGCAGATATTATTAAATCTATGCTTTCTGAGCTTAAAGAACAAATGGCACAAAAATTCGAAGTATTGACGGGTGCAGTGACTTGCTTGTCGGAGAAAAATGAAGAGATGTATAGATCAGTACAGTTTATGTCCGCCAAATATGACGACTTATTGCTCAAAATCAATACTCTGGTACAGGAAAACAATGACTATAAACAACGCATAAAAAATTTGGAAAACAAAATGGAACACTTGGAAAAGACTAGTCGTGGTTCTACTATCGAAATTCGAAACATTCCTAAACAGAACAGCGAAAGTAAAAAGGAAATTACTAAAATTATTAAAAGCATCGGAACGGCCATTTCTCTGGAGACCCCCATAGAAGACTTTGAAATAAAAGACATATACCGTTCTAAATCGGAGGCTATTGTGGTTGACTTTACTACCACAATCAGAAAGGAGTCAATGATGTTTGCATATAACAAGTTTAACAAGTCTAAGCGGGAAATGAAGCAGTCTCAACTAAATTCACAGCATTTGAACTTACCTGGACCTTCAAAGCCAATTTTTGTCTCCGAATCCCTTACTACTAAGGCTAAACGTCTATACTACATAACGAGAGGATATGTGAAAACCAAAAAACTCGCAGCTACGTGGACCTCCTATGGGAGAATCTATGTGAAGAAGGAAGAAGGTCAAGTACCAATCCACATTGAAGATGAAGCTGAATTGCACAAACTCACAATGTGACTCAAATTGGACTATATCCAAATGCTTGTACGCTTACTTTATCTTTGCTTTATACCCATATTTCTGAGTATTACCTTGATGTTGTTTAATGTCTTAATAATTTTTAACTATTTAACAAATCAAATTTACTCATTCTCATACACACACTACAATCACTACTATACACACCCAATACATAAAATATTGCGCAAGTATGCTTTTGTACCAATACCAACTACCAACCAGTTACCTCCTCATTTGATCAAAACTCATGCATTCACTAATTACTTATATTTTTCATATGCCTTTAGACCCATAAATTGTGCCAAACAAAACCTAATATATACAATTCGATAGCATAAATAGTCATATTGAATCAATTAACAATGAACTGGACTCCCTTACAGTAGCAAACACCATTATATGTCATACTGATGAAGTGTCAACCCACATTAATAACTCTGGACACAAACTTAATTTTTTAACGGTTGATAGTGGTTTAGTTTGAAATGAGACTAAATTTGGGCTTGGAGAAAATAATTAATATAATATAAAAAGATTTACACACGCACACACAAAAGAAAATAAACATTAACGACACAAAACAATATACAATAAGAATGAGAATATATAACCCGAGCGCGGTAGGTACTTAGCGGTACCGAGCTGGAATCCTCACTGAACGGCCGCAGCGACTCCGCGCGGCGCGCGCGTCGCTTGCGAACCGTTCTGCGCATGCGCGAGGCCCAACGAGCGCGTCGTCTCTGCACCGAGACCGCGGCGGGGAATTCGAAATACCATCATCCGCTCGAAGGCCGGTACTGCGCGTTATACTCTCCCCCTCCAAGGTGGTTACTCGTCCCGGGTCCACCTTGGGATCACGGTTTGGACTAAGGCGCCGCGGACGACCTCGACGACCGCGAGGTATAACTGGTTCGACCTGGCTATTGCAAATGTCCGGTGTTAATTCCGTTAAGTCAGAACTATGATACTTTCCGATGAACTTATTATCAGAATCAACTAGAACGTAAGCAGTGGGACTAACTACTTTATCTATCCGGTACGGTCTATCTCGTCTGGGCATAGACGTTCTCGTGACACCTTTTTGGGCATTGCTTAAGTGGTGGGTCTTTACTAAGACTAAATCACCTACATTAAACTTCGGAGAAGGCCGACGAACCGCATCCGCAAAACTCTTACGCTGATCTTGATGTTCTGTAAAAGGCGTGGGGGCTCCCTCTACTCGGAAGATATCTTCGTTCCGTTGCAAGAGGGCCGACAGCTGTTGCTTTTCGCTGTTTCCCAACATACGCCCGTCGTCTTTGTCTTCACGTATAAAATCTGCCGTGAAGATAGGTATGGATGGCTGGGAACTCTCGAACTCCAGTGGATAGACCTGATCCTCACCAGATAAGTACCACGAAGAAGTAGCGAAGTCGAGAACTATACCCGCAGCAGTCAAAAAATCCATCCCTAATAATGTTTCATTGAAATAAGCATCCGGAAACATCATAAATTCTAGGGACACTGTCTTTCGCCCCTTGATAGACACTTGTAAGCGCGTCGTTAATACTCGGCGCGTCGCGGCGCTTCCATCCGCTAATCGTATGTGTTTTGTGGTTTGCATACAAGGGTGATTGCGCTTTAATAACAAATTATAGAGTGAAGCACCAGCAACACTACATTTAGCCCCTGTATCTATTAAAGGTGTCCCGAGAACACCCAAAATGTCAACCCGTAAAATAGGTCTAACGTTGTTTACGTTTTTATCTATAAAAGAAAATGATAACGGCTGAACAGGTGATAAACGTAAATTAGAGTCAGTACCGGCCCGCGGAACAGATGATAAAATTTCAGAACTCACCTGAGGATTCACCTTACCGGCATCGGTGGCAGGCGGCATGCCGCGAGCGGGCGACTGCGTCTTATCACTCCCGTTATCACTCGGTGCAGAGTCGACGCACGAAACGGTAAAGAACGCGGCGTTACATTTTGTACATTGCGATCGCGTTACACCTTTTTCTCCGCAACCGTAACACGTTATTAAAGTACTCGCGTTATCACTGTTATCACTTATGATTTTTGCACTTAATTTACGACAGTCATCGCGTGTATGGCCGTAATGTTTACAGTAAGCACAGAATCTATTCTTCGGAGTAGATACAGACGAGGTAACCGCGGTGCTGGATCGCTGAGTCGTAGGTACAAACGTCGCAGGCGTCCCGTGGCGCTCGGTTGCAGCGGGCGACGGCAGCGGCGTAGGTACATGCGCGTCCTTGACTAGCGGCAGCGAGGCGGGCGCGGGGCCCTCCGGTGACGGCGGCGGCGGCGCTCGCGTTCTCGCGCGGCTGTAACTGTGTTTCTCATCACTCGCCTCTTCTATTTCTCTTACTTTTAATAATAAAGTAGCGAAGGAGTCCACCTCTTCGCGTCGTAAACGTTCTCTTATCCTTAAATGTAGTAATCCGTATACCATATCTATTTTGACTTTCTCTGATATGTCTTCTGGAGGGAGGCGTGCCAATAAGGCTCTGGCCTTGGCCACGAATATCTCCGTCTTTTCTTGACCTTGGGGATTACTGAATAGATCTTGATATATGCGGTATGGGGGACGGCGGTCGCCAAAGGCGCTTTGTAAGCCGCTAATAGACTCACCCCATGTGCTGATTGAGGACTTGACGCCTTGCCACCAGACAGCGGCGTCGCCCGTCAATAATATGGACATGCCACGTACCGCATTCACTTCTGTGATCCCGACGCATTCCTTATATGCTTCGACGGCGTCGAGGAAAGCGTCGAGGGATTCGCCTGACGCGCCGCTGTATCGAGCCGTGCATGACGCAAAGTTGCCGGTTTGAGCGGGCGTTGATGCTGGAGGTGAACACCGAGTCGGCGAGGTTGATGGGCGGCTGTCGAGCACTCGCGTCAGGAGGCGCTCGAATGACTCCGCTTGTGAGCGTTGTAGCGACGCCATCATGGCCGCCACGTCGTTGGCGGTAAAACTCGTCGACGCTTCGGCCTCTGGAGGCGGCGAAGTGTTGTGTCCCTCGGCATCGGCGAAATCCGATTGTCGTCTAGATTGTCGGCGTGTGCGCGTCATCTTCAGAATTACTTCTCAGGCCCCCGAGTTGGGCGTCCAGTTTAACGGTTGATAGTGGTTTAGTTTGAAATGAGACTAAATTTGGGCTTGGAGAAAATAATTAATATAATATAAAAAGATTTACACACGCACACACAAAAGAAAATAAACATTAACGACACAAAACAATATACAATAAGAATGAGAATATATAACCCGAGCGCGGTAGGTACTTAGCGGTACCGAGCTGGAATCCTCACTGAACGGCCGCAGCGACTCCGCGCGGCGCGCGCGTCGCTTGCGAACCGTTCTGCGCATGCGCGAGGCCCAACGAGCGCGTCGTCTCTGCACCGAGACCGCGGCGGGGAATTCGAAATACCATCATCCGCTCGAAGGCCGGTACTGCGCGTTATAATTTGTTATCTCAGAATATCAGAAGCCTAAATTGTAATATGTCTAGTTTCTCCACTCTTCTGACTAGATCTCGAGTAAATTGGGATATACTTGTACTCACCGAATGTTGGCTTCCCACAACCAAGCATATACCAGACCTGCATGGCTACAGTTATATTGCCACTTCAACCCACAAGACTCAAAACGAAGGGGTTGTCATATACTACAGCAAGTGGATAAATGTACTCTCTGAAGAACCAAAAGTATGTGATGCCAACTGTCTTTTAATGAAAATAAATGAGGAAACTTGTATTATCGGTATATATCGCCCACCAAGCCAACAAAACATAACGAAGTTTGTGGATTCTCTTGATACACTTTTGTCCACACTTAGTAACTATAAAAATATTATATTATGTGGTGACATAAACATTGATATAGTAGAAAACTCAGCGGATAAGCGATCCTATGAGTACTTAAATGCTCTTGCCTGCCACGGTATGCTACCTGGACATAACTTACCAACGCACGGTCGCACTTGTCTTGACCATATTATTATAAAAACTAAATTAGACGCTACATGCCTCATTATAGAGTCCTCTATCACTGACCACGAATGTGTTGCTATTAGTATTAATCTCAACTCTAAATTACGATACACGACTACATTCAGCAAAAGGATTGATTTTAAAGGTTTGGATCATACCATTAACAATCTGGACTTTCAGCCTATAATGGAGTGTTGTGAAGTTAATGTTGCGACTGATTTACTTATCTCCTCTCTACGTAAAGCTGTAGATAATAACACTATAACTACTAAAATACCTAAAAGGAAACGTATCAATAAGCCTTGGGTTACCAAAGGTCTGTTGCGCTGCATGAGAAACCGAGATAATCTTTACAAAAAGCTTAAGAGGGATCCAGAAAATGAGATTCTTAAGGCAACGTACAAACGTTACAGGAATTTTTGTACTTCTGTTCTAAAAAAGGCAAAGCGTATTTATGAGAGACAAGAAATAGTGAATGCAAAAAATAACAAAAAGAAACTTTGGGATGTAATAAAAACCATAAGTTGCTCTCGCGTAAAACCTAACCCTTCAGTCGAATTGATTTCAACCGACAATCCCAGCAAAAGTGTTAACGAAGTCAATAGTTTTCTGGCCAATATAGGTAAAAAATTGGCAGAACAAGTAGCCAGCCATAACTGCCAACCTAGTGCATCCAACCGTTCGCCACTTACATCTAATAAATCGCTTGTTATGCTTCCCACCGATGAAAGAGAGGTTGGACAGCTTATAATGGACCTAAAAGAAAATTGCGCTGTAGGTCTGGACGAAATCTCTGGAAAAATTTTAAAACGCTACATGATCCTACTTACGCCTCCTATAACACATATATGTAATCTGTCAATCTCTTCAGGTATCTTTCCACAAGCATTCAAAGCTGCTCTAATCAAACCTATATATAAAGCGGGTGACAGAGACTGTGTCACTAATTATAGACCGATTTCAATCCTTTCATCGTTGTCTAAAATCCTAGAGCGTTTGATAAACAACCGACTTATAAGATTTTTAGAATCGAATTGCCTGATATCAGAGTCGCAATACGGCTTTAGGTCTGGCAAGTCGACTGATGATGCGGTGCATGAGCTTACTAACTCTATTGTAACAAAATTAGACGAAAGGAAGAAATGTATAGCGGTTTTCTTGGACTTGGCCAAAGCTTTTGACACGGTCTCTGTCCCCCACCTGATCGTAAAGTTAGAGAGAATCGGAGTAAGAGGCCTTCCTTTGGAACTATTTAAAGACTACCTTAGCCAAAGGACGCAGCGTGTGACAATCGATGACTGGATTAGTGACGAAGTATTAGTCAATTACGGAGTTCCTCAAGGAAGTATTTTAGGCCCTTCCCTGTTTTTGGTATACATCAATGAACTCTGCCAGCTTCAATTACATAACGGAAGGTTGTTTACATTCGCTGATGATACTGCTCTATTCTTTTGCGGCGATAGTTGGGAAGATGTATTCCATAGTGCTCAAATCGGTCTTAATAAGGTCTGTGCGTGCTTAAAGAATAATCTGCTAACACTTAATGTCACAAAAACTAAATATATGACCTTTGCACATAGAAGAAATCTTCTTCCACCAATTACCCTTTCGATCACTGCCCACACATGCTGTAATTATTCTGGCTGTCACTGTCCTACTCTTCAGAGAGCTGATACTATAAGATACCTTGGTATTGTAATAGATCAAACCCTATGCTTTAAGCCGTATCTTGATGTACTTGTAACAAGGTTACGCAAATTAATCTACATATTCAAGACACTAAGACATATTGCCGATCTTCGTACTATCAGGATGGTATATTATGCACTTTGCCAACCATTAATAAGCTATTGTGTCTCAACTTGGGGCGGTGCTGCTAAAACGCACATTTTGGAAGTGGAAAGGGCTCAAAGGGCAATTTTAAAAGTAGGGGCTAGGCTGCCATTCCGTTTTCCAACTACAGAACTATATGTTAAATGGGATGTTCTGACAGTAAGACAGTTGTTTATACTACACATTCTGCTGAAAAAACACTCTGAGTTAGTGTATTATCCTGAATTAGACAAAAATAAACGTAGAAATGGAAGAATCTGCCAGCCACAAAAATTTAAGACTTGCCTCGCATCTAAATTTTATTGCTATCTGGGTGGTTATCTTTACAATAAGGCCAATAGCCTTCTCTCCATTTACCCCTTACTTAAAATTAACTGTCGAGATAGAGTAACGACTTGGTTGAAAACGCTAAACTATGACGCAACTGAACAATTATTGCACCCATTGAAATAAGATACGAAAGCGCGAACACTCTCTCTCTCTCACACACACACACACACACACCCACACACACACACAAACTCACACACGAACATGAACGCACACGCAAACTTGCAGTAAATATATACACATATAATTTTTAAGAATATTTTCTCTTAGCCAGTGATTATGTTTACAGCTGTTTTACTGACTTATGAAGCTCGGTCCAATAAATGAGTGGGGCCCTGGTGACCTGTAATACAGGTATTAATATACCTATCTCAGGCACCAGTCTCTCACAAATTCTGTAATTTTAGCATATAGTTAGTATAAGTAGTACATTGTGATGAGAAAATAAATAAATAAAATCTAAATCTAAATCTAAATTCTATCTCTCTTACTCTAATTATATTTACCTTAAAACCATCTCGCTCACACTAACTTCTAATTACTCTCTTCACTCACAGCATACGATCCTATTTTCGTCTCACTCACTCACTCCTAGCTCTCATGTTCCAGTTTAGTGCTACAATCAATATATCTCTAACATGAGCTCTATCATGCCTAGTCGCGTTCCATGTTCCAAATTTTACGTATTTATTTATATTTTACATATTTCGCCTTAACAGCTTTCTTTTTGTATTTCTTGCTGTGCAGACGAATTTGATAGTAAATACGTAAGTCCGTGGCTCATTTAAAAGTTATTTTATTACTTTGACTCGCACCACAAGAATAAGAAAAGCATAAATCGTCTCAAATAACCAACGTTTGTTCAACGACTCTTGAATCGCGAAATTTGACGCTTACTCGTTGGCATCCGATCGGTAGTGACGTAATTTTCATACGAGAATACCATTTAGTCAACGTTATAAAACGATTGAACGACGATTATTATACCAGAATACGCTCCAACGATAGTTTAATCGAACGACTTTTAAATCGTTGCCGTTGAAGTAAAATCGACGGACGTGAATACGAAAAGTGTTTAAACGACTGAGTCGCTACGTTAACGTTATTGTTTTGATTACGAGAATCAGGGGCCCAACTGGCACCTCTATTAGCAGCGCTAATACAATATTAGATCGACTTTTCCTACTGGTACGTCCAAAAACTAATCTTATTTGGGTGCTTAAATAACATTGTTTTCTAAGAAGTTTTGGTTAAATTAACGTTAAATTCTTTACTCAAGAAGCATTACAACTTACTGTGACGTGGCTTTTGATAGCTAACAACGCTAACAATATTGTTTTTCTTGTCAAAATTAGCCGTCATACAAAAGTTGCTCGGAGGCGACTGCAATAACATTATTTTGTAAAATTCTATATGAAAAACGCTGAGTTACTTACAAAAAATAGTTTTGGGGACATTTAAAGTTAGTGAAACTTATTTATTTGTATAAATATTACTTTAGTATCTTTTTTTTTTTTTTTTTTTTTTTTTTTTTTTTTTTTTTTTTTTTTTTTTTTTTGTATGAGTAGCACTGTTGGCCGCAGATGGCCATTACAGCTTCACCGGACAAGAGGGGCGAGCGCTTTGAGCGCTCCAGCCCGGAGTTTAGTATCTACGTGTGTGTAATAAGTAAGTTTGATTTCAGATGGTGATCAAGCAAACGAATTATTTCAGTTTTTGGATGCTGTTTACGCTGAAACTAATAATAAACGAAAGCTGCGACGTATGCAGCTTCGTGAGTGACCACTTTACTTACTTAAGTTGAAGCCAAAAAACACGGACTTAAAGAACCTAACGCATAATCCAAGCTAACGCCGTAAATCTCCGTCTGATGAAGAAGCCGACAACAATAGACTTGACGATTTGTGCAAATAATAAGTGTAGATAATATTATAGTTGTGAATCTCATGAAACTTGTATGTGTACCAGTGGACTATAAATCATCCAGATATTGCTTCCCAATATTGGATGCAACATCCGATTGTATCAAAGCTTGCTATAAGCATAGTGTAATACACAATTTGTGCAGCTTACATAACTGTGAAACAACGAAGTTGTGATTCGTGAACAACAATACCAGCGAATAGTCAGAAAGAAATTTATATGGCTCTGCAGCAGGGTTTATCGGTTAGCGATTCCCCCTGGTTCGGAGACTGTTGTAGTTTGATATTAATATACCGCTTTTATTTTCATTTTGGTTAGGTATTTATTTATCTAATACATAAGTAACTAACTACTATAATAGTTATAAGTCTAAGGTTATGATATAATAATACTGGGACAATCCACACACAGTCATCCAATGAAGGCAGAGCCTGTACTATGGTAAGCAGACAACTGATACAAATACTTACATACTTTTTATTGTAAATACATCCTTTAATAGATATAAACAACACCCAGATAAGGGGAAATGTGCCCATAACCTATTGGGTAGCGGACAGGGCACAGAACATTATTACTCTAAGGGCCAGGGTGTCCTACCACTAGACCAATATCTAGTAGTCAGTAACTCATAGTGTACATACTTTAATACATAAGATAATTTATAAATATTGATGTAAATATGCAATAAAACATGTGCTTTTTAAGAGATTTTTATTTTATTTCAAATTGTCAATAACAGATTAATACTATGCACTACTTACATGTTTTTACCAATAACATGTACTTTACTTATATACTTAGCTCATTTAATAATGATAGATTACCTAAAGGTATGCTTAAATAAACAAATCTCAGATACTAAACAGCAAGAAAATCAAAGTAAGTATAAGTTAACATTTTTTGAAACCGGGTTGCAGTCAAACAAGGCTGGTTTGCTTTTATTATAGAATCTTCATGTTATATTATGGTCGAGGCCTACTTACACACACAAATGTTTAATGCTGTTGTATGTACTTAGTCACTCCTTAGTACAGAGTTGCTAAGTGAATAGGATCCTATTCAACAATAATTATTATATCTGCGGCACACTATGATTAGAAATAAACTATTGATGGATGGACTAAGGTACCACAATCTACCCCTTTGGTAGCCCGCACACTGTCAACAATATTGTCAATATTCTACAACCCGTATGATTTAAGTGTGCACCTGGCGGTGTGAACTTGCAATCCAGTGAGGTGCACAGTTAAGTCGGACGGGTTGTAGAATATTGACAGTGTGCGGCTAGCCTTTGGGTAAATTAATCTGCTATTTGTCAGAATTTATAGCCTATAATGCATTAAAATTTCTATTCCGTCGTTTGAACCGTATGTGAACTCAGAATAATTATGATGAAATTTTTGTTTACTGGGATCACTGCACTGGGATCTAACAAATCCTCTTGAGTTTGTTGATATTTAAGTATTTTAAGTTCTAGCCCTGCTGCAGTGGCTCAAACAGCTAGCAGCAGCTGTTATTGCATTCATTGTTAACTCTTTCAGCATCACGTTTCGGAGGCGGCGACGTATGATGATAGTATTGAACTTTACTTCTGCAAGATGAATAATAAAACACGATTTAGCTTACACGTAATCATTTCATTAATAGAAAATACATATTCATTGTTTTAATTATGTTCTACTATGACTAATCCTTACCTTGTTTCCATAGCGAAAATTCTAATTCTAAACACAGTTTTTTTGCCGCTTATATATGCCGCCATAATTTTTCGCTTAGGTACTAATTCCATTTGTTTTATCTCATTTGTTTAGGCACCGAAAATTAAAACTTGAGATAAATAAATATTAAATACCTATGTATTGTCTCCGTCCCAGTGCCAATGTCTGTGTTGCCAGCAGATGAATCGAATGGCCGAAAGCCGAAAGCTTTACGGGAAAGGGCCGATTTTTTGTAGGAAAGGCCGAATATAAAAGATCATTGCCCAAATGCTTTGGACGGAGAATTATTTCTTTTGTCATTATATTCAATGTATGTACTATTTCTTTGGCACGATTGCTTATCTTAATGGTTTCTAACTTGCATATTGTTAGATTCGCATTAGTTGTGCGTATTAATTCATATTAGGAATTTATGCCTATTTCATCATAATCAGCCGGAAAATTTCTAGAAATAGGCCAAACCCCCGGAACACCACAAAGAACGACACTTGTCTATTTGCATCCTGCGACTTGTATAATGTCAGCGGTCACTCTAGTGGTAGGCCTGCTTATTTTTGTTGTCTGGGAGGAAACTTTCAAAACGTTTTCCTTACGGTGCAGGCCGGGGGATGTGGGATTTTTATCCACTAAAACTTTCCCGGTGGCCTTCATCGACGCTGTAGAACTTTGGGCACACCGATCGGACCTCACCAGAATCCCTCCAACACCGGACACTTGCTAGAGCACCCGTCCCTCCCGGGAAACAGAGAAAACAAGGTCTCCCGTCCCCTGCACCGTCGCGTTACTTGCGACAACGCAGGATCTACACCGCGACGTCGCCTGCCTCGGATTGGTTACCTTGGACCTAAGAAACTTCCTTCCAGATTGTCCTCAGTGCATCATTCTTCGAATAATGTGGCCTGCCCATTGCCACTTCAATCTCGTCAAAAAACTCCAAGCGTAGGTTGTTGCATGACTTTGAGCACCCACAGAAATCTAAATAACATGGTGGCCCATGTTATTTAGATTTCTGTGGGTGCCACACTAAACCAATAGAAATATGACAATCAAACCAATGTTTTGGATGGATTTGCTCAAAGCCGATGGCTGCCAACGTGCATTCCGAAAGGCCGAAAATTATTCGCCTAAGGGCCAATCTGGCAACATTGGTGTGCCCACTTTTTTGTTTTAGAGTTCCGTTCCAATTCACTTTAAATTTACTTATCTAAATATCGGCATAAATATTATGTAATTTTCTTTTTATTTTTACATTTTGAAGTTATACAATTGTACATAATAGATATATGAATAATTATTAAACTAAAACAACTTTTAAATATTTTATTAAAGAAAATATTCTTAAACATAATTTATTAATGTTTCTCCCCAAAATCGTAATTTGGAACGTCATATGAAAGAGAAAGCGCTACGTGCTCGCGTATAGCGTCATTTCTTTCTGACCTCAGCAGGCCATAGACAATTTGTATTATATCCTTTATTCTTTTCCGCACTATTTGGTTTTGTATTAACCATGTTCAGCGTAGGTCACAGTATTTTTAAGAGTAAAGTGAATATAAGCTCAAAACAAAACTCAATTGAATTAATGTTATTTCATTAAAGGTGACAGTTGGGGCCCAGGCTATAGGAGCGTAATCGGCGGCGGCGCCGATTAAAGGGTTCGGGTGCCGGGACGCGGTTTCAAACTATAAGCTCCCCAGAGGCCGCTATCGCCGCTATGGACACAGTCTATAAACCATATAGTAGTTTGTACACTGTGCTATGGAGAGTATTGTAGAGTCTCTGGCCACTCCGTTCGGACCTCGCTAAAGTAGCTACAGTGCCCACGTCAGAACACAGCAACCAAGATTAAAATATTCACAAACAATTTAAATATCAATTTTCGACGTGTAACTTCACAAAACAATTGTACAAACAGTAAAATTCATGCTCTCATGATGACAAGCAAATTAATTATTAATTACATTTATATTACACCTGCTCGGAAAGTACCTACCTTCTTGTTTTGTGCCCGACTGCCCAGAAGGAGGGCTTTGTTCTTATTTGAGCGCTGTATGCATCGATATAATATTATTTAGTCCACCACGCTGGCAAGTGGGGGTTGGCGAACTTCATACGTCATTCGAAAGCTTTTTAGGCTTTCTCAGACATGTAGGTTTCCCCACCATGTTTTCCTTCACCGAAAGCTAATGACAATCGTACAGAGACGATTCGCACATGATTAGTTAAAGAAATCATGAGCAAGCCGGGATTCGAACCTACGCACCTTGTTTCCAAGGCAAGCGCTCGCCCACTAAGCTGTCACTACATCTGTCAGTAGCAGTTAATATTGTCGTTGCAATTTTGTAGGGCACTCAACTTTGGCCATCACTTGTTGGTCCAAATGCGCGTGAGGTCTCGGGTCACGGGTCTATACCTCCTATGAGGACTAACCAAATCGCCCAGGCGGGCGATAACGCGGTGCAGGCCCTGGGTCGTGCCGGGGGAGCGTGATTTCTGCTAAGCCCGCCCCCACCCAGACCTGCTCTAGCGAGCGTGTGGTGCTGAAGATACGAACAACGGGGCGCAGGCTTTCCATAGGCTCGATGAAGGCCACCGAGGAGGTTTTGGTGGATAAAAATCCTATCTGGCTTCCGCCCCTAAGAGGCTACCCTTTGGAGGTTTCCTCCCCATCGGCAGAAAATTAAAGGTCTCAACGAGACGAGTTCAAATATATATATACCTATATACATATGTACCTACTTATACGTTTTATGTATGTATAATTTAATTCAAGTCCATTTTGTCTTCGCCATCGGGCTTTTTGTGTTTTTTTTTTAATTTAAATGCTTGTTTTTCACTTGAATTTAAACTGACACCTACTAACCACACCACAAATATTTTGTAAGAACATATTCATTTTCAATAGGTAATTATTTAAGACAGAGTCAATAATGGAACAGAATAAACACACTTTTTGCTTTTCATTGTTGACACAATTTGGGTATAAAAGGGGGAAGATGGACTGCAGACTTACCACGGATCCGGAGGCGTGGGGTCTCCGAGGTCTACAAAAATTGTATCTTCTTTTTTACAAATACATTGAATATAGGTGAGTAATATATCTTTTAATTTACCTATTGTTGAAAATGTTTTTTTATCAACAACTTTAGAACAATTTTTTTTTTAAATTTCATCCATATTTAAATTATAGAACGTATACTCGTGTATAATATATTTCAACCCTTTCATTTGATACCCATATTGATGATTTTGGAGGTAAAAAAAGTACTAAATGGAGGCTGCCAACTGCCAGCCGCCTGCCGCCATATTAATTTCCATATATTTTTTTTTTAAATTTCATCCAATTTAAATTATAAAACGTATACTCGTTTATAATATATTTCAACCCTTTCATTTGATAATCATATTGATGGTTTTAAAAAAAACGAAAATTAATTTCCCTAAATTGAAATAAGTATCAATTAACATATGGTACTGAGACGTGGTCTCTAACGGCTGGCCTTTTAGAGAAGTTCAGAGTCACACAACGAGCCATGGAGAGAGCTATGCTCGGAGTTTCTTTGCGCGACAGAATCCGAAATGTGGAGATTCGCCGAAGAACCAAGGTCACCGACATAGCTCTCAGAATCTGCAAGTTGAAGTGGCAATGGGCAGGCCACATCGCTCGAAGAACCGATAACCGTTGGGGAAGAAAGGTTCTCGAGTGGCGACCACGAACCGGAAGACGCAGCGTAGGCAGGCCTCCCACTAGGTGGACAGACGACATTGTGCGCGTCGCAGGTAACCGGTGGATGCAAATAGCCAATTGTCGTTCATTGTGGCGTTCTAAGGGGGAGGCCTATGTTCAGCAGTGGACGTCTTCCGGCTGATAATGATGATAATGATGATCAATTAACTAGTTAAAGTAACGATGCGACGTTGAATTTAATTCGTCTTAAAAACGAGAATATACGTTCTCGTTTTTTAAAATAAATTAAATTCAACGTCCCATCGTTACTTTAACTAGTTAATTGATTGACGATTAACGTTGAATACGTAAACATGAGAGTAACGTTAAATTTAACTAGTCCGTTCATCGATATACTATACCAACAAGATTAGCTGTCACGAACAAAATGACATCGAAAATGTGGTCGCGGTTACATATACCTACACAACTATACACGTACACGCAAAACAATAATATGTTCATATAAAAAGATGACTTACATACTATAAAATAAGGTTCAATAATAATTGCAGACAATTGAGCGACAGCCGTCTCCGTAGCTCTTATTTTCTTATTTTCGTGACCACTTTTCGGGTCGTGACAGCAAATTGGTATAGTATATCGATGAGTCCGTTATTTAACGCTCATCGCTAATGAGCGCCATCTATCGAGTAGAAGGAAGTCGTAATTATATACAACGCCACTTAGCTAAATAAAGCGTAACCTTTAAACAGCGCCATCTCTCCGTCGGGGTACGTAAACTATAAAATGAAAACTAGAGTGGCACATCTATTTCCGTATGTAGTGTCTAAGTTCCCAACTACGTCGCACATAATTACTACATATTTATTTTCCAGTGACAATGACGACCTGGCAACCTTATGATCTTATGGAAACCTGTTCTGCTGTACCGATGGCGTCAGAACTGACCGCGTGCAGCAGCGCCGCTTATGCGTTCTTTAATCTGATTCTCACTCTCTGGCCCGGCTCTCGAGACAAATGCAGGCAAAGGAAGCATAGAAATTACCGCTCGGAGTCCAGAGCTCCGGACTTTGAAACACGTGAATCAGATGTCGAAGAGTATGATTTCATTATAGTGGGTGCAGGCACCGCGGGGTGTGTGGTCGCTAACAGATTAACTGAAATAGAAGACTGGAAGGTTTGTTGGTTTCTAGTATTTACAGGTACTCCATTGTAATAAGCAAACATAAAATAAAACATTAACGCCATGTTCCTTAAAGTATCTAATTACAAAATTTCGAGTCATCAGTGATGATAGGAACAGTTATGTAACATGATACATTATAATGCCCCTGGATACTTCTGATGTTAAAATGTTCGGGAAACTACGTGACATCTTCTCATCCGAAATTCCGCAGTGCCTGAAGACAAAAGTTTTTAACCAGTGTGTGTTGTCAGTGATGACATATGGTACTGAGACGTAGTCTTTAAGAGCTGGCCTTTTAGAGAAGCTCAGAGTCACACAACGAGCTATTTCTAGGAGTTTCTTTGCACGACAGAATCCGCAATGAGGACATTCGCCGAAGAACCAAGGTCACCGACATAGCTCGTAGAATATGCAAGTTGAAGTGGCAGTGGGCAGGCCACATCGCTCGAAGAACCGATACCCGTTGGGGAAGAAAGGTTCTCGAGTGGCGACCACGAACCGGAAGACGCAGCGTAGGCAGGCCTCCCACTAGGTGGACAGACGACATTGTGCGCGTCGCAGGTAACCGGTGGATGCAAGTCGCCAATTGTCGTTCATTGTGGCGTTCCAAGGGGGAGGCCTATGTTCAGCAGTGGACGTCTTCCGGCTGGCGATGGTGATGAAGATGTTAAAAAAACCGGTCAATGCGAGTCTTCGCGCAACGAAATGTCTATGCCTTCCTTGTATATATTTTCATTTTATAACACCAAGGTGGTAAATAAGCATGCGGCCCGCCTGATTATAAGCAGATTCTGCAGCCTATGGACGCTAGCAACACCAGAAGAATCACTAGCGGATTGCAGACCCTTAAGATAAGGTATAAAGTCTCTTGTGAGCGGTAATTTTACCGGGTACCATTCACACCGGAACACAACAATATCTGACACTACGGTGGTCCTATATTATTTATATCTTCCATGCACTCCCTATTATGTAGGTGCTGTTATTGGAAGCTGGCCCTGAACAGCCTGATGTTACTCTGGTGCCTGGGGCTATCACTGCCATGACAGGATCCAACATATACTGGCCATATTACACACAGCCTAATGGGAAGAGCTGCCTTGCGAGAGATGGTGGACAATGCGTATGGCCAAGGTACATAAGTAAAGTAGCACATTTTTACTTTTTTTCCTATTAATTTTATGAATTTTTGTCTTCTTCTGGGTACATAAATTGTATAATAAATAATCAAGTAAAGGTAAACATTACCATTAGTACATACTAGGGCTGGAGCGGCGGATCCTGGTCGGCCGGATGCGGACACGGGCCGGATGTAGTGATATGTAAAATATCTTTGGTTTCCATCCATCCCTGGCTACATCTCCACTTGGCATTAGTTGAATCGCAGTCAAGCTACTTTTTTTGTTAACGTAGGGGTAACCTCCAAAATGTCCCCGGAACCCTGGCGGAGGAGGAGTCACACAGTCGAGCATCTAGCTTATATTAAGCTGTTTTTCCAATAAATATCAGGTTTCACATAACATCGCAACCTGTAAGGTATTCCTTTGGTTTTCAGAGGTAAAACAATGGGCGGTTCGAGCTCTGTCAATGGGATGGCGTATGTACGAGGACATAGACTAGACTACGACAATTGGGCCGAGCTGGGAAACGATGGTTGGAGTTACGATGAGGTAATTATGTTTTACAAAGATACTACATACACTTGCCCCTCTAATTTCACGTTTCTTATGACAGCATTGATATAATTTGACGAGGTACACTCTATTAATGTAATTTAATACATTCAGGTGCTCCCGTACTTCAAAAAATCTGAGAAGAACTTGAACATAGACCAGTTCAGTCGTAAATATCACGGTGTCGATGGCGAGCAGTCCATTTCTTTTTACCCTTACATTGATAAGCCTACTAATATGCTAGTCGATGCATTTGCCGAAGCGGGCTTACCTCGCCGGGACAATAATGGCGAAAATCAGCTCGGTGTGATGGTAGGTCAAGCTATGTCCGAAAATGGTCAAAGAGTATCAGCAAACAATGCATTTATTGAAAACATAAGATACAAGCGAAAGAATTTAAATGTAAAAGTCAACTCAGAGGTATTTGAAATACTTATTGATGAAAACAATGTTGCTTATGGAGTAAAATATACTAGAAACAACAAAGTTCATACAGCAATAGCATCGAAAGAAGTCATCGTCAGCGGTGGTTCTATTAATTCACCAAAGTTGTTAATGTTATCTGGTGTAGGACCAAGGGAACATTTAGAGGAATTAAATATTCCAGTCAAAATGGATTTAGCCGTTGGCGAAAACTTACATGATCATGTCACATTCAATGGTATTATAATTGCATTAGGGAATGAGAGTTCAACATTAGTGTCTCCCGAGCAGATGTTACAAGACGTGCGTGATTATTATAATGCTGATATAAAAGGTGGACCCTTGTCTGCAACTCCCCCCTCAAGCGCAATCGCTTTTATAAAAACTGATCCTAGCTTGCCAGCACCAGATGTCCAGTATCAAGTAGCGAGCTGTATATGGGAAGAATTCATTAAAGATCCGGCCGAATATGAAAAAGTTTTTCCGCCAAAGCCTTATTACAACGCCTTAATTCCAAGACCTATGAACGTAGTCCCAAAAAGTAGAGGTGTTCTATTGTTGAATGCATCCGATCCTAATGGCTCACCACTACTGTATCCCAATTATTTTGAAGACCCAGAAGATTTAGAACCTGTAATTAAAGGAGTTAAGTTCGTTATGGGTTTAGCAGACACAAAAGCTTTTAGATCGGGAGGCGCCTATTTTGTGAAGACTCCCCTGAAAGCTTGTAAGCACTTTACTTGGGGCACGGATGAATATATTGAATGTTTGGCTAGGTCATACACGACAACTACTTATCATCCAGTTGGTACTTGTAAGATGGGTCCGGAGTGGGATGACAAGGCCGTGGTAGACTCGCGTTTAAGAGTATACGGCATTCCCTACCTTAGAGTGATTGATGCATCCATAATGCCCGCCGTTATTAGAGGTAATACTAATGCACCTGTTAATATGATTGGTGAAAAGGGTGCCGCATATATAATAGAAGAGTGGCAGCAAAAATCAAACAATTGCGTTTTGTAAACAAACGATCCAAAAAAACAATCGTATTGTCAACGCCATACAGTAACAATTATTTCCTTACCGTTTCATCGATCTACAAAATCAAGCTAAACTATACATTAATATCCAATTTTTTTAATTTAAGCTCAATGTTGTTTATAGTATTCCTATATAAGTAAATTCAGACAATTGGCCAGTAAAAATTCCATGACTAATTAATCAAGTTTTTTTACTTATAAATAAATACCTGAAATACTTACGTACCCTTAAACTCAGGATTTTTAAGTTGAACTCACAAAAATATTATTTGTACATGGATTGCTTCAATTTGATTGATTATTGATGTATTCAAAAAGTTACCCGTGGGGTGTCCGGGTAAGAATAGCACCCACCCATCTCTTCCCTTTAGGTGTACGTAAAAGGCGACTAAGGGAAATCAGAAGACGGGCAGCAGCGTCTTCTGTGTTAAGTTCCATATCTTCACAAAAACTGCGATCCCCAAGACGCCTGACAAGCGTGTGCATTATGCCCCCCCCCCCCCCCCAAACAATGATAGACGCAAATTGTATACGGCCCCCAGTCCCCGGCAGCTCCTCTATTCCTCGCCTTGGTAGCAGGCGGGGTAACGGTCGAGCAGGGGGTGCTAAGAACCTCCGGCAGATGCCCCGCTACCATATCCATACCATACCCCCACCGAACTTTGGCCCTGACAACACACAACATCCGCACGATGAGGACCGATGAGAAGATTGTCGAGCTGGAGGAAAAAATGAGCAAGTTGCGCTGGGACATCTTGGGATTATCTGAAATCCGGCGAGGGACAGGATACGATAATCCTTGATTCTGGCAACATGCTCTTCTTCCAGGAAGGAGACCGGAAATCCCAGGGTGGTGTCGGGTTTCTCGTCCGTAAGTCCCTTATTAACAACGTGATTAAGGTCGATAGTGTGTCGAGCAGGGTAGCGCACCTTATACTCAGAATAACCAATCGGTATTCGCTGAAGGTCATACAGGTTTACGCGCCGACTTCGGCACACCCTGACTATGAGGTAGAGGCTATGTATGAGGAGATATCGGAGGCCATACATAACTCTAAAACATACTTCACCGTTGTTATGGGGGACTTCAACGCGAAGGTGGGCACACGGAATGGCGATGAGTTGAGAGTGGGGTCTTATGGGTACGGGCAGCGGAACCAAAGGAGCCAGCGGCTGGTCTGTTGAGCGAGTTATTGAAATAGCTTGTATTGAGTCTGAGCAGTTTTTAGTTTTGAGCGTATACAGGCCCCCGTGTTCACCCTACGAGGTATTTGAAAGAATTTTAGAAAATATTTTGCACAAAATTTCATCTTCTAATAAAAATATTATTATCTGTTAGACCCTTTTAACAAATATGATCTGTTTCATGATAAAACAGTTTGGATTTACCAAGAATCGTTCTACGACAGATGCAGGAGTCGAATTATTAAGAAATATATACGACGCCTGGGAGGACAAACAGGATGCCCTTGGCGTATTCTGTGACTTATCCAAGGCGTTTGATTGCGTACAACATGATACGCTGGTAAGGAAATTACACCACTACTGAATCAGGAACAGAGCTCTCGATCTTCTGACTTCATATCTGAGTAATATTAACGGAACGAGATCTGTAGGATCTGAAGTTACGTTGGGTGTACCACAGGGTTCAATACTAGGCCCATTCCTATTTTTGATATATGTTAATGACTTACCCTATTTTGCAGGGGACAATTATAAGATTATAATGTTCGCGGATGACACCTCGCTTTTGTTTAAAATTAAGCGTGGTCTACAAGATTACGACGATGTGAACAATGCTGTATCTAAAGCTGACCATTTGTTTAATGTCAATAATTTAAAACTAAATGAAAGTAAAACCAAATGCATAAAATTCACAACACCTAATGTCAGACAGGTGAAAACCAATGTTGATATCAATGGAGCTGTTTTGGACCCTGTAAATTCAACTGCATTCTTGGGCATTACTGTTGACGCCAAGTTGCAATGGGACCCACATATTGAGAAACTGCCGGGTAGTCTAAGCTCGGCGGCTTATGCGGTTAAGAAAATTAGATATGTCACTGATGTTGAAACCGCTAGAATTGTTTATTTTAGTTATTTTCACAGTATTATGTCTTATGGCATACTGCTGTGGGGATCTTCTGCAGATCTTAACACCATTTTTATTCTGCAGAAAAGAGCTGTGAGATCTATTTACAATCTAGCTCCTACTGATACACTAAGGCAGAAATTTAAAGAAATAGATATTCTAACGGTTGTATCACAATATATTTATGAAAATTTGTTGTATGTAAAGAAAAACATAAGTGCTTTTGCAAAGAATAGTTACCATCATAATGTAAACACCCGGAACAAACACAATCTTGCTTTACACTCCACGCGTCTCCACAGAATTAGCAATTCGTTCATGGGCCAACGTATCCGTTTCTATAATAAACTGCCACAGGATATCCGAGACCTACCAATAAATAAGTATAAAGGCACTATTAAAAGCCGGTTATCTAAAAAAGGCTACTATAAAATCTCGGATTACCTGGAGGATAAAGCTGCGTGGGCTTAAACTGCGATGCTCATGCAAGCTAATCTAACTTTAAGAAATATTTATTGTATAAATTATTTAAAAAAATACATACTTATATTAAAAAATGATAAGCCCACTGAGTTTCTTGCCAGATCTTCTCAGTAGAGGCCGCGTTGTGATCTGGTGGTAATTGTAAAAAAGTTGACAATATGTAAGTGCCCCGTTAGGCCTATGCATAATAAAGATATTTTGAGTTTGAGTTTGGTCGACTTCATGGAGAAGGAGGGACTCTTTGCGATGTACTCCTTCTTCAAGAAGCGATCATCCAGTAAGTGGACGTGGATAAGCCCAGATGGTTCAACCAAAAATGAGATCAACTTTATCATGACGACCAACAAGCATATATTCGATGATGTCTACGTGATCGGCAGGGTGAAAACCGGTAGCGGTCAACGCATTGTTAGAGGCACATTGAATATCAATGTCAAGCTCGAGAGGTCTCGTCTGATGAACGCTCCGTCCGGGAACCGACCAAATCCGAAACCCCGAAGACTTTCAACTCGAACTACACAATCGCTTCCAGTGCCTAGCCGAATGCGAAACTGCGGACGAGATAAACAATGGGTTGGTGCAAACTGTCCACGCAGTGGGCTCCAATTTCTTTAAGACCCCACGCCGCAAAATGCCTCAGACGCTCTCCAACAAAACCATTAAGTTAATGGAAACCCGGACTGTGATGTGACTGCAATCGTCAGCTGATATGTCAGAATATGTTGAACTCAATAGACGAATCTCGAAATCCATGCGGCATGACTTGCGTTCCTATAATACAGCATGAATTAAGGACGCAATTGAGCGGAACCAAGGCTGTAAAGTGTTCGCCAATAATTCGTCTATTGGGCAAAGCCAAGTGACCAAGCTGAAGATCGACGACGGCAGTGTCATCTCATCAAAATCGGAGATATTGAGAGAGCTCGAGAGGTTTTACGGACAGTTGTACACCTCGACACGGAAACCCATTGCCCGAACAGCTCAAGACACCAGAGCCCAACTAACCCGACACTACACTGAGGACATTCCAAACATCTGCTTGTACAGCAATTGAATTGTTCTTGAATGGTCACAATATAGATATTTTTTGTGTAACTGAACATTGGCTAAAAGGTGACCCGTTCATGTTCAATTTTGATAACTATCAAGTTGCCAGCTCGTTCAGCAGAGTGAACATAATTCGCGGGGGCTCTTTAATTATTATTAAGAAGAATATTAAATATAAAGAACGTACAGATCTGGTGAGCCTTTCTGTTGAACGAGTTATTGAATTAGCTTGCATTGAGACTGAGCAGTTTTTGGTGTTGAGCGTATATAGGCCCCCGTGTGCATCATATGATGATTTTGAACGAATATTAGAAGCTGTTCTGCACAAAATGTCTTACACGAACAAAACTATTGTTGTCTGTGGAGACTTCAACATATATTTACTGGAAAATAACACTGTGACTAGTAAATTTATAACATTATTTAGATCACATAATTTGTACAACATATTCTTTGAGCCCACTAGGATAACAACGTTTAGTGCGACCTGTATTGATAACGTATTTACAAGTATAAAACTGTTGCTCAAGAATATTATTAATAAACTGGATTCTGACCATTGTGGACAACTTGTTGTGTTTCCTACTAAAATCATTAAATGTCAAAGAAATGTTACGTTTGTTCCGATAACCAAACGTCGCTTATGTCATTTCAATGCCACCCTGACTGACAGCTTGCCTGTGTTGCCCAGTCATAACGATCCAAATCTTTTATATAACTCTTTATTCCAATGTATCGATAATCGCTTTGGAATTTTTTTTACACCTAAAACTATATCGATTAATGATCGTGTGTCGTTTAATGATTGGGCAACGATAGGTATTCATACGAGCCGGCGAAAATTGTACGAACTTTATAATGAAAGATCTGTTAATATCTCGCCGCTATTTAAAGAGTATGTAAAACAATATTCTAAGTTATTTAAACGAGTATGTTCCATTGCTAAAGCTAATTACTTAAAAAATAAAATCAGACACTCTGAAAACAAAATTAAGAGGACATGGAATATTATAAATAGTGAGACTGGTAAGTCATCAGTACGGAATAGTGATTTTTGTTTACATGTTAATAATACATATGTAACGGCGGATTTAGATGTAGCGACAGAGTTTGAACGATTTTTTACAGATATTCCTATTAATATAACGAAAACTCTAAATTCCTCGTCCACTTCCGCTGAAATCCTATTAAAAGAAAATGTACCAGAGTGTGGCACATCTTTTCATTTCTGTTTTGTAACTGCCAATGACATCATAAATACTTTTAAACAGCTTAATCAGAAAAAGACAGCTGATTTATGGGGGCTTTCTGTACAAACAATAGCGTCTATAATTGAAGCAATTGCCCCTCAATTGGCAGTGATATTTAATAACTGTGTCAAGAGTGGAGTATTTCCTGACCTCATGAAGCACAGTAAAGTTATACCTTTGTTTAAGTCTGGCAGCACCGCTGAGCCTACAAATTTCAGGCCAATTTCGGTGTTGCCAGCCTTGAGTAAAATTTTTGAAAAGCTATGTAAGCTATGTAGCTATGTATTTAATAAAAATAATCTTCTTCACAATAGACAGATCGGCTTTAGAAAGAATCGCTCAACTACAGACGCGGGAGTCGAATTATTGAAATATATCTACGAGGCTTGGGAGCAATCACGGGATGCTGTTGGTATATTCTGTGATTTATCCAAGGCTTTTGACTGCGTAGATCATGACACGATGGTCAGGAAATTACGCCACTATGTTGTAAGGAATAAAGCTCTAAATCTCCTGACTTCATATTTGAATAATAGAATTCAGAGGGTCGATGTAAACGGTAAGAGATCTCCAGGTTCCGTGGTTTCCCTGTGCGTCCCTCAAGGTTCAATATTAGGCCCATTTTTGTGTTTAATATATATTAATGACTTACCCTACTTCGTGGGGGACAAACTTAATATTGTATTGTTCGCGGATGATACATCTCTTCTATTTAAAGTTAAGCGTAAACTCCATGATTATGACGAAGTGAACAATGTACTTTCTATGGTTGTCCATTGGTTCAATGTTAACAATTTAAAACTTAATGAGACCAAAACTAAATGTATGAAATTTGTAACTCCTAATGTAAGACAGCTGGCAACCAATGTGGAAATAAATGGAGCAGCGTTATACCTTGAGGCGTCGACTGTGTTTTTAGGTATAACAATTGACGCCAAACTACAGTGGGGCCCACAAATTAAGAAGTTGTCGGGTAGGCTAAGTTCCGCGGCTTATGCAGTCAAGAAAATTAGACGTTTAACTGATGTTGAAACCGCTAGAATTGTTTATTTCAGCTATTTTCACAGTGTTATGTCATATGGTATATTACTGTGGGGATCTTCTGCAGAACTTAATACTATTTTTATTCTGCAGAAAAGAGCTGTGAGAACCATTTACAATCTGGCTCCTATTGATTCACTTAGAGAGAAATTCAAAGAGATAGATATTCTATCGGTTGTCTCACAATACATATTTGAAAATTTAGTTGATGTTAAAAAAAATATCAGTTCTTTTAACAAGTATAGTGATACACATAATATTAATACCCGGAACAAACACGATCTTGTTGTACATGCCACGCGTCTCCACAGAATAGGCAAATCGTTTATGGGCCAAAGTATACGCTTTTATAACAAACTGCCACAGGGTATCCGAGATCTTCCAATAAAGAAATTTAAACCTTTGATAAAAAGCCGATTGTCAAAAATGGCTTATTATAAAATCTCGGATTACCTGGAGGATAAAGCTGCGTGGGCTTGAACTGCTCAACTCGTGCAAGCTTAGAAGTTTAAGGCTGACTTATGTATAATTTGTAAAACTGTTTTTTAAAAAAAAATGACAAAAAAGACAAGCCCGCTGAGTTTCTTGCCGGATCTTCTCAGTAGCGGCCGCGTTACGATCCGGTGGTAGTTTGTAAAAATGATTTTTGTGTAAGTGCCTCCGTGAGGCCTATACATAATAAAGATAATTTGACTTTGACTTGACTTTGACTTTGTACGAGATTAGAATGGCTCTCAAACAGCTTAAGAACAACAAGGCGCCGGGTGAAGACGGAATCAACAGATCTTCTGAGAGCGGGTGGAAAACCGATACTTTTAGTCCTCCAGAAGATTATTTAATTCCGTCTTACTCGAGGGTACTACGCCAGAAGCATGGCACAAGAGTGTGGTGGTTCTTTTCTTCAAATAAATTACTAGTTTAAAAAACTAAAAGTACACGCTTTTATAAGGACTACTGCACTAAAAAGCAATAAATAAATTATCGAAACCGTTCTTTCTTTCTTTCTACCCCGTGCTTGTAATTTATGGATTATATTTATGTGTAAAGGCGTGGGGCGCCTTTTCTCTGTAAATGATTACAAATGATTGTCATGTGAATACAAATACTTAGCGTTCTTGAAATTTTACAGAAATGTTAAGCTGTTATTCAGAAAAGGCGCCCTACGCTTTTACACATAAATATAATCCATAAATTACAAGCACGGGGTAGAAAGAAAGAAAGAACGGTTTCGATAATTTATTTATTGCTTTTTAGTGCAGTAGTCCTTATAAAAGCGTGTACTTTTAGTTTTTTAAACTAGTAATTTATTTTATACTTTTTAGTCTTAGCAATATTCGCCTAAACTACGGATAAAATTAGTCCAAGTATTGATTTGTTCGTAGCTTGAATCGTAGGCAGGTTGAGGCAAAACATATTTTAGCTAAACTAGGTATTACGCGTAGGTATCTGATTGAGTTTAAGAAAGCACTACGTATTTACCCTTTAAACAGTTGAAAGTACGCTAAAAGTCAATAGCTTCCCAAGTAGTAATCAAGGGTTCCGTTACCAACCTTCCGGGTCCATCAACAGGTCCACGTTATTAGGCAAAGTGAATATAACTCCTTTATACAAATCAAATGAGTCCAAGCTCGATGGGTTTACTAGTAGCCAATCCAGGGTTCCGTCAACCACCTTCCTGTTCCATCATCAGGTTCTGATTATTAGGCAAAATGAATAGAATTCTTTAAAACAAATCAAATGAGCCCATACTTGATATATTTACTAGTAGCCAATCCAGGGTTCCGTCACCCACCTTCCTATTCCAACATCAGTTCCTGATTAATGGTTAATGTGAAAAGAACTCTTTAAAACAAATCAAATGAACCCAAACTCGATGTGTTTACTAGTAGCCATTCAAGGGTTCCGTCACCCACCTTCCAGTTCCATCATCAGGCCCTCAGTAATGGTCAAACTGAAAAGAACTCTTTAATACGAATGAAATGAGCCCAAACTCGATCTGTTTACTAGTAGCCATTCCAGGGTTCCGTCACCCACCTTCCAGTTCCATCATCATGTCCTCATTAATGGTCAAAGTGAAAAGAACTCTTTAAAACAAATCAAATGAGCTCACATTCGATATGTTTACTAGTAGCCATTCAAGGGTTCAGTCACCCACCTTCCAGCTCCATCATCAGGTCCTCATTAATGGTCAAAGTGAAAAGAACTCTTTAAAACAAATCAAATGAGCCCACACTCGATGTGTTTACTAGTAGCCAATACAGGGTTCCGTGACCCACCTTCCTGTTCCATCATCAGGTCCTGAATAATGGTTAATGTGAAAAGAACTCTTTGAAACAAATCAAATGAACCCAAACTCGATGTGTTTACTAGTAGCCATTCCAGGGTTCCGTTACCCACCTTTCTGTTCCATCATCAGGTCCTCATTAATGGTCAAAGTGAAAAGAACTCTTTAAAACAAATCAAATGAGCCCAAACTCGATGTGTTTACTAGTATCCAATCCAGGGTTCCGGCACCCACCTTCTCCAGTTCCACCATCAGGTCCTCATTAATAGTCAAAGTGAAAAGAACTCTTTAAAACAAATCAAATGAACACAAACTGGATTAGTTTACTAGTAGCCATCCAAGGGTTCTCTTATCTACCTTCAAGCCCCAGCATCAGATCAGCTCGATGATACCATATTATTGTATTGTCACCGGTCCTTGATACATGTGCAAAATTTCAAATATGGGTGTTCAGAAGTGGGTCAAAATGGCATCGCAAGATTCCATTACCATCATACATACAAAGTTACATACATACATACATACATACATACATACAGGTCAAGCTAATAAAAGCGTGTTAAAAAGGTGATAACACTTTATTGAAGAATTATAGACCCATCTCACTCCTGAGCTATGTATACAAGCTGTTTTTGAGAGTCATTACGAACCGTCTCGAACGCAGGTTTGATGACTTCCAGCCTCCCGAACAAGCCGGATTCCGAAAAGGCTTTAGCACCGTAGACCACATACATACGCTCCGCCAGATTATACAGAAGACCGAGGAGTATAATCGGCCATTATGTCTAGCGTTTGTGGACTACGAAAAAGCCTTCGATTCACGGTATTGCAGTCCCTCCAGCGGTGCCACTTTGACTATAGGTACATCGAAGTGTTGAAGTGTTTGTACAGCAACGCCACCATGTCGATTCGACTACAGGACGAGAACACGAAACCAATCCCATTGCAGCGAGGTGTGAGACAGGGAGACGTTATTTCTCCGAAACTGTTCTCGAACGCATTGGAGGACATTTTCAAGCTCTTGCATCAACCATCAACATCAATGGCGAATACATCACTCACCTTCGTTTTGCCGACGATATAGTCATTATGGCAGAGTCGCTGGAGGACCTCAATACGATGCTCAGCGACCTCAGTAGCGTTTCCCAACCGGTGGGTCTTAAAATGAACATGGACAAGACGAAGATCATGTCTAATGTCCATGTTGCACCCGTACCTGTAGTTGTTGGGAACGATACACTCGAAGTTGTTGACCATTACGTATACCTAGGACAAACTGTCCAGTTATGTCGGTCCAACTTCGACAAAGAGGTCGCCCGAAGAATCCAACTCGGATGGGCAGCGTTCGGGAAACTACGCGATATCTTCTCGTCCAAAATACCGCAGTGCCTGAAGACGAAGGTTTTTAACCAGTGTGTGTTGCCAGTGATGACATATGGTACTGAGACGTGGTCTCTAACGGCTGGCCTTTTAGAAAAGTTCATAGTCACACAACGAACCATGGAGAGAGCTATGCTCGGAGTTTCTTTGCGCGACAGAATCCGAAATGTGGAGATTCGCCGAAGAACTAAGGTCACCGACATAGCTCTCAGAATCTGCAAGTTGAAGTGATCGCTCGAAGAACCGATAACCGTTGGGGAAGAAAGGTTCTCGAGTGGCGACTACGAACCGGAAGACGCAGCGTTTGGCAGGCCTCCCACTAGGTGGACAGACGACATTGTGCGCGTCGCAGGTAACCGGTGGATGCAATTAGCCAATAGTCGTTCATTGTGGCGTTCTAAGGGGGAGGCCTATGTTCAGCAGTGGACGTCTTCCGGCTGATGATGATTTCATAAAAAAGCGGCAATTTTCGATAAAAACCTAACAAAATTCTCAAAAACTAAAAAGTTTAAAAGTACAAAAAGATAATCGCAACCTGATATTTTAACCCGGGTACTTACTACTGTGCTACGTTTCCGTAACCTCCTGACCACGGAACTTTTATTCCATAGTTGGAATTACCTTATGTTATTCTTACTATATGTCTGCTCAGTCCCTAATGCATATAGTGTGATATTTTACCTTATGTATTAAAGTTATCCGTATACAGTACCTAATTTACGTACTAAGCTAATTAAGTGAAAATATTTGTACCGTCATCGATTGAGTAATAATACTCCTCTTTATAACCTTGCTAATGGATAAATTTAAAAAAAAAACGAAACACGTGTTCAATTAGTTTTGTGAAAGAATGTCAATGCAAAATTTCAAGTCAATAGGGCCAAGGAATCACGTCCTCCCATACAAACTTTGTCACCCCCTTAGGTGTTGAATTTCGAAAAATCCCGTCTTAGTGAGCACCCACTTCCTAAAAGGAACCCCCATGCAAAATTTGAGACTCCTAGCACATGTAGTTTCTGAAATTTTGGGATGAGTGAGTCAGTGATTTAGCCTTTTATATCATTTTTTTTCCCACTTCCACCTACCCCGGTCCATAGCGATATCCATTTGCAGAAGTCCACTGTATGACAATTTTGCCCATCTGTTTAAACTCATGCGGTTTACGTGCCCTGCCCACTCCCACTTTAACTTTTATATACTTAATAGATTGCTTTAATTTGATGAATAAATTCGTAAAGTAAAGTTTCATCAGAGCAGCATGATAAAATCCATGCTAAAACTCTAAGAGTCAATTTTAAAAAAATAGTGATACACGTATTCCATAATTTCTTTTGTTCAGTACACTCACAATGTATTGTGTCCATGTCATGAAAACTGTTTTTTTTTCATACAAACTTTGGGAGCCCATTTGACCCACTTAGGTATGGAGTTTCGAAAAATCCATTCATATTGTTCACCCAGACTATTTCAATAATGTTGGTTCCAAATTTCAAGATTCTACGTTAAATGGTTTTGGCTGTATTGTGATACCTAGAAAACACCATGTTCTTTTATTAATATAAATAGATAATTAATAATTTTATAAGTTGCCGGATGGAATGTACCTACTCGCAGTATACGTGAATATTGTATAAATTAATAATTAATGTAAAAAGCAACCATCAAGTTGGTATTCTCTTTATTTGAACATGTGGTCATATTGTGAATTTCTGTTGCGTCTTCACGTATTTACTTTTTTTATGAAAATTGGTTAAAACAAGTAGGTATAAATTATAAAAGCATACAAAAAATGCGCAGGATGTGGACAAAATGAACTCTTACGTTATACAATAAATATAAGAATATTTACTTCCATATTATCCAATATATTGGATGTTATAACATCAATATCGAATTATCCAAATCGATGTTATAAATATAAGTAACTATCAAGATGGTGGGATCAGTAATTTTCTGAAATATCTTTATAATGCTTATATACGGGGCGTAAGGGACATCGTACCGAAAACCGATACCAGGGATCCAGTACATGATTCTGAACATTCTAGTGTTGAAAATTTTCATTGGCTTTTTCATGAATTTAGAGGAATTAAATATTCCAGTCTGTCAGTCAAATGGATTTAGCCGTTGGCGAAAACTTACATGATCATGTCACATTCAATGGTATAATAATAGCTTTAGGGAATGAGACTTCTACATTAGTGTCACCCGAGCAGATGTTACAAGACGTGCGTGATTATTATAATGCTGATATAAAAGGTGGACCCTTGTCTGCAATTCCCCCCTCAAGCGTAATCGCTTTTATAAAAACTGATCCTAACTTGCTAGCACCAGATGTCCAGTATGAAGTAGCGAGCTGTATATGGGAAGAATTCATTAAAGATCCGGCCGAATATGAAAAAGTTATTCCGCCAATGCCTTATTACAACGCCTTAATTCCAAGACCTATGAACGTAGTCCCAAAAAGTAGAGGTGTTTTATTGTTGAATGCATCCGATCCTAATGGCTCACCACTACTGTATCCCAATTATTTTGAAGATCTAGAAGATTTAGGACCTGTAATTAAAGGAGTTAAGTTCGTTATGGGTTTAGAAGACACAGAAGCTTTTAGATCGGGAGGCGCCTATTTTGTGAAGACTCCCCTGAAAGCTTGTAAGCACTTTACTTGGGGCACGGATGAATATATTGAATGTTTGGCTAGGTCATACACGACAACTACTTATCATCCGGTTGGTACTTGTAAGATGGGTCCGGAGTGGGATGACAAGGTCGTGGTAGACTCGCGTTTAAGAGTATACGGCATTCCCTACCTTAGAGTGATTGATGCATCCATAATGCCCGCCGTTATTAGAGGTAATACTAATGCACCTGTTAATATGATTGGTGAAAAGGGTGCTGCATATATAATAGAAGAGTGGCTGCAAAAATAGAACAAATGCGATTTGTAGAAAACGATCCAAAAAAACGTATTGTCAACGCCATACAATTACAACTATTTCTTTACCGTTTCATCTATCGACAAAATCAAGCTAAACTATACATTAATATCCATTTTTTAAATATCAGTTCAATGTTGTTTATAGTATTCCTGTATAAGTAAAATTCAGACAATGGGCCAATAAAATTTTCATGGCTAATTAATCATGTTTTTTTTTCTTTATAAATAAATACCTTAAATACTTACGTACCCTTAAACTCAGGATTTTTAAATAGAACTCAAAAAAAACATATTATTTGTACATCCATGTACAAATAATATTTTTTTTTAGCACTCCAGTGCTTCAATTTGATTAATGTATTCAAAAAGTTCAATGAACATTTTTTTCCTAATTTCTATGGTAAAACCCTTTAAAGGGTCGATTTAAAAAAAAAATGTGTGACATGCATTCCACAATTTATTTTGCTCACTAAATTGACAAAGTTTCGGCTCCATGTGCTGAAAAAAAAATCCGATTCAAACTTTGTTATTGATCCACTTCAACGTTGATTTTAGAAAAATGCTGAAAATTAGTTTGTTCAATTGCTGTGTTGAGTTTATTTACCGAGTTTCCTTACTATAGTTGCACTATAAGAAATCCTTCCTTGTGCAAAATTTCCAACCCCATGAAATGTCCTAAGGGCCGTTTTTCGACAAATGCCGGAAATAGGTTTCTTTGATTCTTGTGTGCAATAAATAAAATAAGTGTTGTGACCATAGGTCAAAAATCATTTTCTGGACCCTAATTAGTCCCTTTTAGGGGTTGCTTTTCAAAAAATAATTATTTATTTTAATTTTATTTATTGGTCACACCATCGACAATTTCACAATACATTCAATTTTAGTTTACAAAATGTCCAGTGTGAACTCTCCTTAAAGGTATGTACAGCATTCATAAATATACAGGGTTAGGCTGCCTGTCCACCGGAGCGGAGCGAGGCAGTGGAGCGGAGAAACGGAGAAATATTAACCAATAAGATTCAATAAGATTTTGGAGCGGAGATTTTGTGCAATCTTATTGGTTAATATTTCTCCGTTTCTCCGCTCCACTGCCTCGCTCCGCTCCGGTGGACAGGCAGCCTTAGCCTGACAACACGTCCGGGTGTTTTCATCCGATAGTCTGATCCAGTGTTACCAGATACATGGTAATTACCAAGAAGCTTGTAATTACCGTAGATGCAAGGTATTTTTGACCAATACACGGTCTACGGCATACGTAATTTTCAATATTAACTACCGTGTTAAGTTTTGTATATTTTAGATACAAAAGCAAGATATATTTACACAAAATAGACCGGGACCACGATGGTTACGAAACTGAGCATGATAAAGAACAGTCTTCTTCCAAGATTGAGCAAGAGAACTGAAAAAAATCGTAAACATTACAAACAAAAATTTTACAATTTGTGGATATCTACTTAATGGTTAATATTATAATTATGAATAAAGATATTGAATATGTTTGGTTATATTGCTTTTTACACGATAATATACACGTTATTTTTCGAATGTGTTTGCGGTATTTTGAGCCCGATAATTTAGTTGAAGAGCATTACCAAAATTATTAGCTAAGTTTTGAACGTACTTAAATTCGACAAAATGAAAACTTTCCTTCTCCATTTTGCCTCTTAGGAGAACAAATCGAAAAAATAATATACACTCCGGCGACGGGTGATATACACTTTAGCAAGAAACTTGAGGTTTCACCATAGAAACCTACTATTGACATTAAAATGGTCCTTTATCCTAGTCCTAACTATGGAGTAGACTATAGTTTTTGTACATAAAGAAGGGAAAAAAATCATAGTAAAACGACTGAATACACGAAGTTTTTTGTTATAGTTAAAAAAGAGACCAAATATAGCAGTCTATGGGAAAAATATTCTTCTCGTAGATCAACTCGCAACATATTTTAAGGTTTGACCTTGAAATTCGTTAATTTTTAACCAGAAATTGCTGTCCTAGATTGGAAAGCTAAACCTGTAGGGATTTTAGAGATGTGAGGAATGTTCACAGTTTGACCAGCTGCTGGTCCAATGAGGATAATGACAATGACGAATTAAAGGCGATTGTGGAAGCTGATGATACTCAAGCTGCGGCTGAATTAGCAGCAGCTTTCGACGGTGGCATTAAAACTATATTCGTCCATTTGCATTAAATTGGTAAGGTAAAAAAGCTTAACAAGTGTGCCCTACGAACTCAATGATCGCAAGCGTGAAGAACACGTCGAGCCGAGCCTTGCACTGCTCAGAACAGGCACACAAACGAAGGAATTTTGAACCGCATTGTTACCTGTGACGAAAAATGGATTCTATTTGATAATGGCAAACGCTCAGCATGTTAGTTGGATCCTGGTTCAGGATCTAAGCAATGCCCTAAACTAAACGAAAACTTACGACAATGAACGACAATTGGCTATTTGCATCCACTGGTTACCTGCGACGCGCACAATGTCGTTCGTGGTCCCCACTCGAGAACCTTTATTCCCCAACGGTTATAAGTTCTCCGAGCGATATGGCCTGCCCATAGCCACTTTAACTTGCAGATTTTAAGAGCTATGTTGGTGACCTTGGTTCTTCGGCGAATCTCCTCATTCCGGATTCTGTCATGCAAAGAAACTCCGAGCATAGCTCTCTCCATAGCTCGTTGTGTGACTCTGAGCTTATCTAAAAGGCCAACAGTTAGGGACCACGTCTCAGTACCATATGTCATCACTGGCAACACACACTGGTTAAAAATCTTCGTCCTCAGGCACTGCGCTATTTTGGACGAGAAGATTTCCTGTAGTTTTCCGAACGCTGCCCACCCGAGTTGGATTCTTCGGGCGACCTCTTTGTCGAAGTTCGACCGATCTCACTGGATAGGATAGTTTGCTTCTTACCAAACGGGATGAGAATTACTGCAGATATTATGTATTGTGAAGGACTGAACACAATGATGCAGAAGCTCGCACGCATCTAACCAGCTTTGGTCAATCCCTTGTCTCCGCTGCTCCTGCACGAAAACGCTGGGGTTTGGAAACTCCCCGTCATCCGCCATATTCACCAGACCTTGCGTCTACAGACTTCTATTTTTTTCAAAATTTTTTTTGGATATTGAATTTTTTTCAATAACCAGTACAGAAAAAAAAAATTCAATATCCAGTACAAAATGCCTTTGAAGAATTTGTTGCCTGCTGTCCAGCTGATTTCTTCAAGAAGGGCATCATATAAATTACCCCTGCGTTGGAAAAGATGCATTAATAGAAACATAGAATAAAATTAAGTTAACTTATTTCATAAAAAAACGGCAATTTTCGATAAAAACCTAACCAAATACTCAAAAATAAAAACTTTAAAAGTACAAAAAGATAATCGCAAACTGAGATTTGAACCCGGGTGCTACTGTGCTACGTGTCCGTAACCTCATGACCACGGAACTTGTATTCCATAGTTCGAATTACCTTCTCTTATTCTTACTATATGTCTGTTCAGTCCCTAATGCATATAGCGTGATATTTTACCTTGTGCATTAAAGTTATCCGTGTACAGTACCTAATTTACGTAAAAACTATATAAGAGTCGATTTTAAAAAAATAGTGATACCTACACGTATTCCACAATTTATTTTACTTTTAGTTTACATTACAATTTAGTTCAGTAGGTACACTCCATCGATATAATATAAACTAGATAAACATTCACGAACATAATGACATCTAAAATGTGGTCGCGGAGGTTGCAAACTTATCTCTGCTGGTGGCGGAAACGTGAACTAACGATTTTATAATGATAATGACTTGTAGTTTGACAATTTCATATAGACAGTAGCGACACTCCTATCGGCAAAAATAAATTTGTCAGGATGTGGCTTGTAAAGAAATAGCGACACAAAGGCGCTATTTCTCCCTACCACTTTTTGAACCATGACACCAAATCTAGTTTATATATTATATCGATGGTACACTCACACAGCCTTATTAATAAACTATGATTAGCGTCAGAACAACTTTACTCCAAGACTTACGCAAAGATTAGGCAATTATGGTATTAATAAACTAGTAGTAAGGACGGAGTTAACTAATCAAAATGTAGTCCCGGAGTAAAAGTTACTCCGTGGAGCCCCATGGTTTAACGTTTGAGTAAGCATAGATTTGTATTGTATTTCTAACTTCCATTGAGATAATTATATATATACTAAACATAACCTAATTGTATAAACCTCGCAATATCCCTTTTGAAGACCTTGAAGACGAGTTTAAATATAAATATAGATTTACACGCTCAACTGCATATTACATTACTGAAATGGTAGAATGATTTGGCTGGAGATGCAGTAGGCTTTATACCACCTCACTTGAAAGTTTTAGCTGCAAAAAGGATTTGGGCTCGTGGAGAGGTAAATAAACTGTCTCAATAAACTAAACTATTAGGCTAGTTATGTAGGCTACAGCCGGATGATTCAGAAATAACTTAGAACAGATTTTAAAACTAATTTTTATTAATTTAAATTACATTTTTAATATCTAATTTAAATATGTAGTGACCGCTTCGATGTTAGAAGCTAAGTGAAGAGCCGATTCCGTCGCTATGGGTCCATACAATGGATCTAGTTGTGCGCCGTCAGCTGGTTTTCGGTACACATGCTGGATGCGTCCATACAATAGCCCTTCTGTTCTTGGATAGGTTGCATTGTCAGCAAGTTTTGCATTACACGCGCCGGCTCGTGCTTGAGGCCCACCGTGGTTTCTGCTCTTACACGCGTTTTTTGAGGTGCACTGTAGTTTCTTGTTAGGGACGGTGTGTAACAGGCTAGATCCCCGGCCTACTTGTTATATACTTTCTAGATTTATAGATAATATTCTGCTAATAAAAAAACACAAATTCTAAAACCACTATCTTGAATTCAACAAGAGAAATACAGAATATTATGATGTAAGAGAAATATAGAATATTATGATGTAAGATAAATATAGAGTGAAAGTTGTGATTGTCAAATAAAAGTGTCAAATATCAAAATTTACCTAACTGCCAGTGTCTTTTTAGTCATTTTGTTCATTTTTTTTACTTTTAATTTCAGTGGGTTGCCATAACATACACCTTAGTCTCAGTGTAAGAATTGTATTGTTAGTCCGAACCTACTTCGTATTTATTAATACCGTTATTAAGACGTAGCTATTCCGTGACTAGTCTAGAATTAACTACTTCCGATGTAGCTTTGGAGTAAGAGAAAAATAAGCGATTTTTATTAATAAGACAGACAATGTTTAGTGTCCATGTCATGAAAAAAGTTTTTTTACATACAAACTTTGGGAGCCCGTTTTCTGACTCACTTAGGTATGGAATTTAGAAAAAATCGGCTCTTATTGTTCACCCAGACTATTTGAATAATGTTGGTTCCAAATTTCAAGATTCTACGTTAAATGGTTTTGGCTGTATTGTGATTCCTAGAAAACACCATGTTCTTTTATTAATATAGATAGATAATTAATAATGTTATAAGTTGCTGTATGGAATGTACCTACTCACAGAATGATATACGTTAATATTGTGTGAGTTAAAATTCATAATTTATGTAAAAAGCAAACATCAAGTTGGTGTTCTCTTTATTTGAACATGTGGTCATATTGTGAATTTCCGTTGCGTCTTCACATACATTTTTTTTTAAGAAAATTGGTTAAAACAAGTAGGTATAAATTATAAAAGCATAAAGCAGGCTGTGGACAAAATGGACTCTTACGTTATACAATAAGTAGGTGCAGGTAATATAAGAATATTTATTTCCATATTATCCAATATATTGGATGTTATAACATCATTACGAATTATCCAAATCGATGTTATAAATTTAAGTAACTATCAAGATGGTGGGATCAGTAATTTTCTTAAATATCTTTATAATGCTTTATAATCTATACTTATAATAAAACTGTAACCGGTCCAATTCTGTATATTGAAGATATTTTGAAAATTATGTTTGGAGGGCATTCTATAACCGATATTAAAGCCAAAAATGTATTTTTTTTATTTTTGTCTGTCTGTCTGTCTGTCTGTCTGTATCTCGGCTGAGCATCACGCCGAAACTACTGGATGGATTGAAATGAAACTTGGCATGATTTGAGTTAATACTCCGAGGTAGGACATAGGATACTTTTTATACCGACATTCGGCACGGTCCCTTGGGAGAGGGGACTAAAGTCAAAATGTGTACTTGGTTATACACTTGCTCCGATTTTAACAATTTTTCATTATAATTATAATAAATATTTTTAAGTGAACACTCATAGACAAATGTTAACAATGTTTGGAAATCGATCAGGTTAAGCAACGTTAGGTAAGGTCATTAAATAGATGGGTGACCGTTTTACGCCATTTGAACTAAACGTCTCCGTGCTTCAGAGGGCAAGTACAAAGTGGGTCCAAATTTTTAACCGACTTTAAAAAAGGAGGTTTTGTATTCTATGCAAATGTATATTATTGAAAGTTTAGTTAACGTAAACACAGCGCGGGCGGAGCTGCGTGGGTCAGCTAGTGTTTATAATATACTTATAACAAATCCCTAGCTGCTGGTGTATTTCCTAGGAAATGGAAAATGGCAAAAGTAGTCCCCATATACAAGTCATACAATACTGAATTAATAACAAATTATAGACCTATCTCGATTTAATCTTCTTTTGCTAAATTTATTTGCGAGTCACTTATCTGTTCTCATATACATTTAAGTGATCATCAGCATGGATTTATTGCTTCCAGATCCACTTGTACTAATCTCGTGCTATTTACCGAACTTTTAATTCGTACAATAGATTTATGTAACCAAGCCGGTGTTATATATAGAGACTTTAGCCAGGCATTTGACAAAGTCTCCGCTACTACACTAATTTATAAACTCCGTGCATACAAATTTCTGGTTCCTTAGTTATATGGCTGAGCTCATACTTAAAGGACAGGACATTTTATGTTGTAGTAAAAGGATTCCAGATTAAATGGCGTCAAACTTATAACTCCCCTCGTTTTTCGGGGGTTAAAAAAATTAACTTAAAAAGGACTTAAATTCAAGAAAAAGAAATCATCTGGTGGAAAGAGACAGCTGCACAGACGCCTACAATTATTGGTCATGCGTGTGCTCACATGGTCACTGTACTGTCAAAGACTACCGAACAAAGTTAAAAAGTCAAAATTACTCCAATAAGGACAGATCGGAGGGGGTGTTGTCTTTTTCACTTTGGATCGTTTTAGGTCGGCAGTCAGCTATTCTGTTAGGATAGCACATCGCTGGTTGTGATATGTACTTAAGAAAGGATTCTTAGAAACCTTAGGAAAGCTCTAAGGTGTTTATTTCGTAAAAACAAGGTAAAAACTAATAATAAAAAGTACCTACCTATTCATGAAAACTTTATTGGTTCATACATAGTCTGAATTTTAGTTTATGATATTATATAAGCACGGGTACAATTATTCTATGATTGTTATTGATAATCCATTAAGAACATTTGCTATATTAAACAAATTGAATACATAATTTTACATATAGATTAAGAATTTTTTCAATACGTTATCAATTTGAATTGTATTAATTTGGCTTGTGCATGTTCGACTTGTTGAATCAGATGTTTAAGAAACACACATCTTCGACTTTTCCAGCCACTCCTCCACCATAAATGCGGCACCTCTTTCACCAATCATATTAGTAGGTGCATTAGTATTACCTCTAATAATGACTGGCATTATGGATGCATCAATCACTCTTAGGTTGGAAATGCCGTATACTCTTAAACGCGGGTCCACCACGGCGTTGTCATCCCACTCCGGACCCATTTTACAACTACCAACTGGATGATAAGTAGTTGTCGTGTACGATCTAGCCAAACATTTAATATATTCATCAGTGCCCCAAAATAAGTGCTTACAAGCTTCCAGGGGAGTCTTCACGAAATAGGCACCGCTTGATTTAAAAGCCTCGGTATCTGCTAAAGACATAAAAAACTTTACCCCCTTAACTATGGGTTCAAAATCTTCCGGGTCATCAAAATAATTGGGATACAGTAGCGGGGAACCGTTAGGATTGGATGCATTCAATAATAAAACACCTCTGCTTTTTGGGACTACGTTCATAGGTCTTGGAATCAAACCGTTGTAGTAAGGTATTGGCGCAATAACTTTTTCGTAATCAACCGGCTGTTTAATAAATTCTTCCCATATACAGCCCTGTACTTGATATTGGACATCTGGTGCTGGCAAGTCAGGGTCAGTCTTTATAAAAGCAATTGCGCTTGAGGGTGGAACTGCCGACAAGGGTCCATCTTTTATATCAGCATTATAATAATCCAACACGTCTTGTAACATCTGTTCGGGAGACACTAATGTTGAAGTCTCATTACTTAAAGCAACTATTATACCATTGAATGTGACATGATCCTGTAAGTTTTCTCCAACGGCTAAATCCATTTTGACTGGAATATTTAATTCCTCTAAATGTTTCCTCGGTCCCACACCAGATAACATTAACAACTTTGGTGAATTAATAGCACCACCGCTGACGATGACTTCTTTCGATGCTATTGCTTTATGAACTTTATTGTTTCTAGTATATTTGACCCCATAAGCAACATTATTTTCATCAATAAGTATTTCAAATACTTCTGAGTTGACTTTCACATTTAAATTTTTTCTCTTGTACCTTATGTTTTGAATAAATGCATTGTTTGCTGATACTCTCTGACCATTTTCGGACATAGCTTGGCCTAGCATCACACCAAGCTGATCTTCACCATTTATATCACGGCGAGGCAAGCCCGCCTCGGCAAATGCATCGACTAGCATATTGGTAGGCTTATCAATGTAAGGGTAAACAGAAATGGACTGTTCGCCATCGACACCGTGATATTTATGACTTAGCTGGTTTATGTTCAAGTTCTTCTCGGATTTTTTGAAGTACGGGAGCACCTGGATGCAATAGATTACATTAATACAGTGACTTCATTCGTATCAACACCACTGATTTTAATACTACTGTTATTTAACATTTCCTCAGAACGTACCGTAGTAAAGATTTTATTGGTGACCACTGTACTTACTGGTCGACAGGGGTCACAGTGGTGGGAATAAGTAATGGACCAAGTCCCACAAACACTGAAACGCTCGTCCATCGTTAAAGTGTATGTAGTATATTTGTAAAACAAAATTACCTCATCGTAACTCCAACCATCGTTTCCCAGCTCGGCCCAATTGTCGTAGTCCAATCTATGTCCTCTCACATACGCTAGCCCGTTGACAGAACTCGAACCACCCATTGTTTTACCTCTGAAAACGAAAGTTGAAATGACGAAGTTGAAACGAAGAATGAAAGACAAGCTGCACTGCACTGCCGCTGTATCTCGTCACCCGAGACTAAGCCCCTTGAGCCCAGAAATTTCACCAGCTACAGAGCCTCTTAAACCGGAACACAGCGTGGGAGCGCACCCGTTTAGCGCAGCGGGCCAGGTGCTTACTGTCTGACGGCTCTTTGTGCTGGAGACGATCCAAGAAAACATTGATATATGCACTAATCTACTCCAAAATTAAAAAAAAAATCAAAGTTCATAATTTTTATTTCAAATAGGCTTAACGCTAGCACTTTTGAACGGTAATTTTTTTAAAAGCTACCACAGGATCACAACGCGGCCTCAACTGAGAAGATCCGGCAAGAAACTCAGCGGGCTTGTCATTTTTTCACATTTTTTTTTTATTCACCCACCCCACCTGATACTCGTAAATGCAAACAAAAATTAGTCTGTCAAACCAAAATTAGTGTGTATGTTTGTGTAAAACAACTTTTGCAACATTAAGAATTAGCTTTTATCTATGCAATAATAGTAGTTTATTCACCAATGGGATAAACCAGTGTCTTATGTCACGGGCGTGATGAGACCATTAATGAGGACCTGATGATGGTACTGGAAGGTAGGTGACGGAACCCTGGAATGGGTACTAGTAAACCTATCGAGTTTAGGCTTGTTTGATTCCTCTTTAAAAGTTCCATTGACATTTCCTAATAATGACGACCTGATGATGGAGCCCGAATGTCTGTGAAGGAACCCTGAAATATCAACTAGTACCTAGTACCTATCGAGTTTGGGCTCGTTTGATTTTTCTTAAAGAGTTCTATTCACTTTGCCTAATAAAGTGGACCCATTGATCCACCCGGAAGGTTGATAACGGAACCCTTGAATACTACTTGTGAAGCTATTGGTTTTTAATGTACTTACTTTTGACCGTTCAAAGGGTAAATACGTAGTGCTTTCCTAAACTCATTGCAATACCTATGCGTAATATCTACTCTAGTAAAAATATTTTTGCAACAACTTGCCTACGATTCAAGCTACAAATAAATCAAAATACTAAGATTATCCGTATTTCAGACTAATATTTCTAAGAAAAGTGTTAAGTAAATTAATAGTTTAAAAACTAAAAATACACGTTTTTATACGGTATGCTGCACTAAAAAGCAATAAATAAATTATGGAACCCGTTCTTCCTTTCTACCCCGTGTTTGTAATTAAGTATTACATTTAAGTGTAAAATCGTGGGGCCGTCTTTTTTTTTCAAGGTTTTAGAAGATCATATTACTTCAGTAAGGTACAAAAAAGTATTATTCGTTATTCTGGACAGAGGTCAGATAATCTGCCTACAAAAATGATAGTTTTTTTTCAAAATTTTTTGCAGAATTTAGCATATTTTGGCATGGCAGCTAGCTGATCAAATTTAATCTGGTCACACTGCTGGTGATTGACTGTAGAATACCCGGTAGTACCTACCTAGATAAGTGCAATGGACCATTTACCTTACCTCTCTAACTATGTTTGTTTATTCCTAACGACTATTTTGAAATTGTACTTCAAGATCTGTAGATACCTTGGCCATGAGCATTGTCCGCCATCTCTCGCAAGGCAGCTCTTTCCATTAGGCTGTGTGGAATATGACCAATATATGTTGGATCCTGCCGCGGCACTGAGAGCAGAAGCCGGCAGAGTCACGTCAGGCTGTTCAGGGCCAGCTTCTAACAACAGCACCTAAATAAAAAAATATATAAACCACAAAAAGCAACGTGTGTTATCAAAAGTATAGACACCTAGACACTTAACGTTTTCTTAGGAAAAACAGTTTAACAATGAACCTAGACGTAGACTCAGGAAATCATTCCTTAAACCTGAGTCTAAACCTAGGTTTTCGTATTAAGACGGCTAACGGTTAATGACCTCAGTTAATGACACATAGATTCTTTGAAACACAAATTCAAATTCAAAAATATTTATTTAAAATGGGCTTAACGCACCTTTAAAGCTACCATCGGATCACAACGCGGCCTCAACTGAGAAGATCCGGCAAGAAACTCAGCGGGCTTGTAATTTTTTTACTTTTTTTAAACATTGTTTGTCTTCTTACAATTGGATCAGCATCAGCGATAGTGTGTAGGACACACTATCGCGTTCGAAAGATAAAAACAAGACAGAAAAAAAAAATCGACAAAATTACAACTAACGAAAAGGCCAAACGGATAGTAGTCGGACCAGGGGGGTGATTCTCGCTTACTTCGAATCGACTTCGATTTCGAATCTGCAATTCGAAGCCTTACTCTCATCGATATACTATACCAACTAGATTAGCTGTCACGAACAAAATGACATCGAAAATGTGGTCGCGGTTACATATACTTACACAACTATACACGTACACGCAAAACAATAATATGTTCATATAAAAAGATAACTTACATACTATAAAATAAGGTTCAATAATAATTGCAGACAATTGAGCGACAGCCGTCTCCGTAGCTCTTATTTTCGTGACCACTTTTCGGGTCGTGACAGCAAATCTAGTTGGTATAGTATATCGATGCTATCTCTACTAAGAAATCTCGTAACTCGAAGTGATTTTCTCGAATCTTGTATTCTGGGCAACAATCGAAGTAAACTTCGAAATAATCTCTAATCGAAGGAGGAAAATGTTGCCATTATGAAAGATAAACTTCGCGCGAGTCATTCCGTTCAAGAAGTTGATACGGTTTTTTTACCGGATGGGATGTTTTTAGTAGAAAAACATATCTATAAAGTTGTTCACGCCTATAAAATGGTAGACCAACATTTTGTACGATTTTTAACATAATTTATCACAAATTAATGAGTACTAAATACACAAAGCTGTATGAACGTTAGTTCTTACCATAGATTTTTATAAATCTATGGTTCTTACTTAGTCTGTGGCTGAATGATTCTAGTACCTTTGCCTGTCTTTCGGCGAAGTAAAATTAAAACAAAAATGCCATATGTTTACGATTTTGTTTTAGTATGCCCGAAGTATTATTTATAAAAAGAGAAGTTTTATTATTGTTGTCCGTATTCTTAGAGACGTTTATTGTGATGTTTAGATGTATATACTTTATCTTGTCGGCATAATGATTTTATCTTAATTGGCTGTCGATCGTAGTATCTCTTAATTAATAGTCTGTGTTGTTGTTTGTTTGGTAATGAATTAAGTTATAATACAGTGCGAGGACTTCGTAAAGTGTAGTTATACTTTATTAAACTATCCAATAATGTTATTTTGAATAAAATAATCTAGGAATACGGTACTCATCTTAAAATTATAATCATTAAGGTTTGACATTTGTTGTGATTCGAACTCGAGATGACGATTCGAATGGTCTTGACCAGTCGAAGCAGTTCGAGCGGATAGCGTTCGAAATATGTTGGGCTCGACATGTCGAGAATACAATTACGTGATTTTTAGTCGCCAATAGTTCGAATTCGTGATTGATTTGAAAGTGCGAGAATCGCCTCCCAGTCCCCTGCGCGGAGCACCCGCGCACGCGTTGATTCGAGCAACAGCCATCACTCCCCTCAAACATGTTAGAGGGAAGGGGGTGACCCGCCCGACAGATATAAAACATATTTTAGGTATGCAATTATATGTGTAGAAACTCAATAAAAATAACAATTCCAAATAAGAAGTCACGGGTACTTTCGGCACTTATTTTTTGTTACTGTTTTTTGGAGTCATGATTATTATATTGATATTTGTATTATGTGATGTTTACCCAAAAAACAGTAAGTATACAAAGAGTTATCTTAAAGAAGATAGTGTTATTGTTTAATTGTAGGTACTTTGCCCATTGTGTATTGCTTGATACTATTATATTAAGGTGAACTTCTCCTATTAGAAATCAACATACTTTCCAGTCTTCTATTTCAGTTAATCTGTTAGCGACCACGCACCCCGCTGTGCCTGCACCCACTATTATGAAATCATACTCTTCGACATCTGATTCACGTGTTTCGAAGTCCGGAGCCCTGGACTCCGAGCGGTAATTTTTATGCTTCTTTTGTCTGCATTTGTCTCGAGAGCCGGGCCAGAGAGTGAGAATCAGATTAAAGAATGCATAAGCGGCGCTGCTGCATGCGGTCAGTTCAGACGCGGCCGGCACTGACGAGCACAGTTCCATAAGATCATAAGGTTGCCACGTCGCCATTGTCACTGGAAAATAAATATAAATTATATTTCGTTAATCTATTCTTCAGGTGTCATAACAAATATTTTGTCTCCCTTCTCTTATGATACCAATGCCTCGCACATTCAGATTTTAATTTTCATCCCCAGTCACACTCACAGATAGTCCGCTCATTCTTTCTTTGTGCGAAGTGAAGTGCGATCATTTATCGTCAGATCCTGGGTTCCATTCCCACGTCAAACAACAACAACAAGGTGGTTCCCCACGGCATTTTTGTACTCACAAGATTAAATACATACTCTCAGTAAAGGTCTAACGGGGGGGCGGAGGGGGCGGTCCGCCCCGGGCCTCGGGTCCAGGGGGGGCTCCAATCGCCAAAACTTATTTTTAATCTTTGAGGTATTTTAGCAATCTTTTTTTTTTTTATAATAAATAGGTTTGCGCTTGACCACAATCTCACATGATGGTAAGTGAAGATGTAGTCTGGGATGGACCGCGCTTACCCATAAGATGCCTGTTCACTCTAGACTTGAATACTGGGTGTATTCAAGTCTAGAGTGTTAAATATTATCGGGGAAAACGTCGTCCGGGAGGGTATTCCACAGCTTGGCCGTGCGCATTAGAAAAGAAGAAGCGAAACGCTTAGTGCGGCAAGTTGGAGTGTCAACGACAAAGCGGTGGAGACCCTGCCGGCGCCTGGTAGTCCGGTAAAAGAAAGGGGATGGTGGTACAAGGTCAAAAAGTGCTTGAGCGCATTCACCGTGGAACAATCTGTAAAAAACCGATAAACATGCAACTAGGCGACGATGATCCAATTGTTGCAGTTTTTCATTTGTTAGGTCGTTATCGTCAATTATCCTGCGAGCGCGTCTGTCTAGCGAAACCTACCTACCACCTACTACGTAGTAGAGAGATTATTACCATACATAAATTATTTTAAAGTTCTGGCGCACAAATCCTGTTAGTCTATGACAATTGCATTTAGATTGATATGAGACAACTAAGTTTGTGCGTCGGAAGTCGGAACTCTTAAATTTTGGTTGAAATAATCAGATACGTCCCCTTTATCTCAAAGAGGACCATAATGTTATGTGTGGTAAGTATTAGACAGTTTGGAGTTGGGGGCCTCATGATGCACGTAACCAATATACAAATGTACCTACAATGTAGCTGTAGTGCCTATGGTCTATTCAGCAGGGAATTTACACAAAATTTACTCTGTAGAATGATAACCCAATCAATCAATTAGTGATTTGTAAACGAAGTGTAATATATACGAAATTGACAAATTAAATTTATGTAGAGTGCAGCCATGTTTTATTTAAAAAAAAGCAACAGACGGCCGCTGGATACTAGAAAATTATAAGTTTATTTAAGGTAGCACATCGCTGGCTGAATAATTATGATACTATGCCAAGAACACAAGTGCCTCCCTAAGGCAAAGGATACCTAGTCACATTTCTATTGGTCCCTGGCCATGCGAATTGCACCACCGGCTTGAGGCATCGTCTTCGTTTCTTTGGTCTCCTTCTTCAGGAGCATGACTGTCTTACAGAAGGACCCTCCACATGGATTCCCATATAAATAAGTCTGCCAATATAGTAGATACTACTGCCGACAGAGGGTGGTCTGGTCGTGTCCAATCTGGCTGATGTGGAGCCGCTGGCTCTAATCTACACGCATAGTATACTTGTGGTGCTATTAGCTGTACATTCGACCGTGTATTCGACCGTGACGTCACAGAAGGTGTTAAAAACTTTGTTCAAAAGTTTCTTGGTTTCAATGCAAAACGTGATACTTGCGTTTTCTATGTAAATCTACTATATCTGGGCTTCGAAGACTAGCAGGACAACACTGACAACTCCCTTTGCTCTCGTACGCTCATCAGAAGGCCATGAGCGTAATTGTTCAAGTGCGTGCCTTATCCGCCTCCGACTGAAGTTATATGACCCTGAAAGCGCGCCAGGACTGATCCCCTCATACATGACATTACGGTACCCTTATAGCGACCCGGTCGGCCATCTTGCGCTGCAGGATCTTTTTAGACGGAACGAGGTTTGCGTCAAGGTTGCGTATTATTACTACAGCTCTTTAATATAATCGGTGAACATATAATGCGTACAGTTTTAGAGGACTGGGACTGTGGGACCCTACTGAACGATATCTTCTCCACAGATGACACCTAACTAATAATCTTGATTGATCTTCGAAAAAGGAACAGGCCGGTCTTCTTGAAAAATTGAGGATTGATGAAAAATTGATAAAATGGTTTTGTAGAATCTTCTTTCTAAATCAAATTAATGCGTACTCTGGTCTTCTCGATCTTTTTATATGCCTCTGTATTGGAAATGTTGTGTTGGCGCAGAATGCATGAATCGTAGACCAAGCTTCGCACTAATGCATCTAGCCTCGAAAAGCTTAATAATATCAAAGAGCGACTTTCTATCTCTCGCGATTCGGCCCATATGACCAGAAAGTCAGTGGGGGCATGGGTTGGTGGACGGTCATGTCTGCGTTAGACGTGTCGTCCACATCTTCGGCCACAAGGGCAAGATAAAACAGAACAGCCTAGAGAGGTTCATCGTGATAAGCCAAATGGATGGCAAGAGAAGCAGATGTCGATGCGATGGGGAGACACTGTCAAAGCGGTTACGAGAGCGACGCTACGGGAAGCATACATGGAGCTCTAGATACACAGCATAGAGACGAGTGGTGGCAAGTTTGCATGGTCACGTCGCTTAGTCATGAGGTCACGACTAAGAAGAAGAATATTACTATCACAAGTCAAAATCGGCGTCAGCGGCATTAAGTTTCGTGGGTACTTATCTCCAATCAGTAGCATTGTTAACTCATCTATTTCACGTACCTACTGTTTATAGGTACGAGCATCATTACGTATCCATGTCGTAATAAGTACCGCAGTCGAGTCACACCAAAAGTATTTTCTTTCTGCTTTAATTTTATGTTCCAATGTTACAGTTTCCGCCAGTCGAGCAGCCAGTACAGCGGCCTGCAGTTCCAAACGCGGCACTGATACCGGTTTCACGGGAGCGACACGGCACCGGCTCATTCGGGCTCATTATAAATGCTACTCGTACACAATTATCGGCGTCTAGCCACTTCCAGTGGCTTCGGCACACATCGCTTTTGTTGATGCGTCGCAAAATATATGCATCTGTAGGCATGTAGTTATCGTAGCTAGCTCGGGAGCTCCGTGCTGTGTCTGCAGCGATGGTTGACTGCATTCTATCTCGCTCGTTGTTGCATACGCTGTCGCCATCGGATAATGTCTAGGTAGGCGTATAGAACCTATTGCCTGTAATTGTGTTATCCAATTCGACCATTTATATATTTCACCGGGCACGCAATTATCCCAGCTGATGTTCTGTTTCCAAGTTTCTTGTAATATTATTTTTCCGTTAATGGTATACGGTGATAGAAACCCATAAACGTCAAATATAGACATTATCACTCGCAACATTTTCGCTCTTGGTAGGCCATTGTGTGTCATTAATTATATTTTCCGGTATACGCTTGAAAGATATATCGAATCGTAGCGTGTCGTCACTTAGATACCAGATTAAACCAAGCGTGCGTTCGCCTTCGTATTGTTGGCCGATTTTAAACTTGACAGCTGCATCCCCCTCGTCTTTAGGTAGACTTTCTAGTACCCTTTTGCTGTTGCTCGTCCAATTTCATATTTCAAAGTCCCCCTATTTGTGAATAGTCCTATTTGTGAATGGACGTGATATTGTGAACCAACTGTATTGCGGTCTCTTCATCGGGTAGACTGTCTATCTAGTCGGTGCTGGGAATATATTGCAGCAGCAGCTTTAGGCATCGATGCTTCAAATCGCTGTGCGTTCTTGTTCATCACAGAGTAATTGTCGCCAAATATCAATGACGTCATGACGTAGGTGTCTACAGGTTCCTCAGGTTTGCATCTGTAAAGATATCGAAAGGCGTTTTGATGTTCGGGTCTTATTTTAACCATAAGAAACATGTCTTTTATGTCCCCTGATACGGCGATTCGGTTTTCTCTAAACCGTAACATATTGTCAAATAATGATGCTAATAGATCAGGTTCTTTTATGAAGTATTCATTAAGTGATAATCCACTTGTTTTAGCCGCTGCATCGAAAACTAGTCGCAATTTCTTTTTATTTGTGTTATTGACCCCAAACTACTCCAAAGTGCGGTAAATACCAAGTCTCAGGTGTGACGTCAGGATTATTTAATTTTTCGGCGTAAATGTTTTCAAATAAATGATGTATGCGTTCTTGGTACCTTTGTGCATACCCCTCATTTTTCTTCATCTTCTGTTCAACTCCCACGAGTTTGGATAAGGCAGTCGGAAATGAATTAGGTATTACAGACTTCTCATCTTGCCAAGTTAGCCCACTTGCCATTTACCATCAATAAGTGTAGCAGTTCGTTCTAGAATACCTTCAGCACGTAAGTCTTCGGAGTTCTGCCTAGGTTTAGCAGATACAGGCATCGACTCGATAGAGAACGATCTCCGTACCTACCGTAATCTCTCGGAGCATACATTCAGTTTCCATGGCGTCACTGGTAAGAAACAGAGCGGAGTGACACACAGGATCAGGTGACCAGGCAGGCACCCTTCCATGTAGGCACCATCCCAGGCGTGGCGTAAGGTTCATTGGCTTTGCCTATTTTTGTCTCCATAGGTAAGATTAGGTGGTAGTTATCTTCGCCAATTAATACTTGCGGTTGTAATTGTTCGGAACATATTCTGATATTATGTAAATGTTTAAAATGGTTGCAGTTTATAACATTTAACTTTTGTTTAGGTAGATTGAGTTCGTCAACGATTCGCGCATTTCTTTTAAACGATTCTTCGTCGGCGCCACACAGTTTTAGGACGACCAGCTGAGCGTCGCACACTAGTTCCGTGCTGTCCCATGCACCACGGACACGAAGAGACTCCCAGCGGCCACGCAGCCCCACTCGTGCGGCGAGGTGAGGTCGAAGCTTATCAGTGTTACGACCCGTCGTCAAGCATCGCACTCGTGTTTACTATTCCGTTCGGTCCGTGAATGTTTATCGCTACGACTTTTAATAATACGGAACTTTTAATGTTTATATTCGGAACTGTTTCAGTCGAGACATCATTTTCTTGTTCTGGGACTGGTGTATTATTGTTCTGGCACGGTACGTAATGCAATAAGCGATGATGAGCTTGTCCACAATTGTCTATATTACACTTGTCTATATCACAGCAAGGCGCGGGGCACGTTTCTCTGTTATGATGCGCCACTAAGCACTTAACAAATACGAAATCGCTTAACATGTTGCCATCTGTCCACATGTAACGATTTCTTGAACCTTTTGCACTCGCTTAGTTTGTGAATACGACAATAACGGCCATTTTCCTTTTGTTCCTTTTGAATAACACTGTTTGAATATTTTCCACTTTATCGTATTGCTTACGCTTGGTGTAGTCTGATTTGGTTTGCAATAAACTCACACTGCATGTGGATTGCTTCTTCGGTAAGAAAATTCGATAGTACATCCAGCGTGCCGGTCTTCGAACCCTGGCTGAGGCGAAAAGGTGGGCGAATCACCTTCAGACTTACTCAGAAATCACCGGACATGGTTGTTTCAGTGATTATCTGAATTGTGACGTGACGAAGTATCCCCTGCCTTAAAGGGGGCTCGTAGGTCGCGGACGCATTGGGTGGGGGCTCTGTGCGTCCCTACTAAATGCGGCCCCGAAGCGGGCGACGACGCAGATAAGATGATGTCAACGTTTCCGAATTGTAGTTCTAGTGTCGACATTACTACTGATGGGGTAGTTCCACTGATCATTAAAGCTGCCACAGCGTCATGAGCAGGACCACGCAGACATTTTCGCAGCTGCCACAGGTTTTCTTTATCAGAAAAGGTGCAAACTTCTGTGGACTCTTCATATGCTTGTTTGAATTGTAACCACTCCATAGGGTTTCCGCTGAAGATGAACGATGCCGAAGATGATGAGCTTTGAACTCATGATATAAAGGAGACCACGGGCCCTCACTATCTAATTTTTCTATGACTTTTTCTACTAAAACCGTTTTAGATTTTTCTACCGTAGCTCTATAGCGCGACCTGGCAATTTTGAGCGCGCGCGATGCGTCCTCAAAACGCGGCCCCGTGATTTGTGATTTTCTAGGTTTACTAAGCTTTCTGCGCGCTCTGCGAAAACACTTGCTAATTGATTACTCCACCATTCGCATCTTTTAGCATTTATATTAGCACGTCGACCTATGGCTATATCGGCCCAATATATTAGAGTATCAGACATTATTTCGGCACTTTCTTCCGCGGATAGGCTATTAGGTACGTGAAAAATTCCCAGTTTGTCCTTCCCTTACACTTATATATGAAGCCAACTGCGTGGTTAGAAGGAACTTGTGACAGACTCGTAATAATCTCGTACACAATCAAGCGGTGATCACTACATGCCGCGATAATGGATTGTTATACGACCATAACCGGGGTTAATCGATTGTTTGTGAAATAAACAGACGTTTTTTGCTGGTGATCTTGGGCCTAAGTAATCTATTTTAGAAAATATTTTTAAAGGTCGCAATTGATCAATGATAATGTCGCCTATAATTTGTCCATATAACATCATTGTTAGCTATGTTACCGCACACACGTACACATTCCTAGTCTTTCACATACGACATACACACAATGCTTTAAGATGCGTACCTTAAAAACTAAATAATTCTGTTATAAATAGATATATAGATAATACTATATTGTTCCACCATTATAGAAAAACACAAAAAATACAAAAAAAAAACCAGTAAAACATAATGAAACAAGGGGCGGCCTTATCACTAAAAGTGATCTCTACTAGGCAAACTTTGGATGTAGAGGAACTATGAACTGCAAGGCGGGGTTGTTTATACAAAACATTATCGAAAAAAGAAAAATACATAACTACATACAATAAAATATCATCATCATCATCATCAGCCGGAAGAAGTCCACTGCTGAACATAGGCCTCTCCCTTAGAACGCCACAATGAACGACAATTTGCTATTTGCATCCACCGGTTACATGCGACGCGCACAATGTCGTCTGTCCACCTAGTGGGAGGCCTGCCAACGCTGCGTCTTCCGGTTCGTGGTCGCCACTCGAGAACCTTTCTTCCCCAACGGTTATCGGTTCTTCGAGCGATGTGGCCTGCCCATTGCATTTCAACTTGCAGACAACTTTTATACTTACAATAAAATACATAACAGCAAAATCTATACTTATAATAAAACTGTAACAGGTCCAATTCTGTACATTGAAGATATTTTGAAAATTATATTTGGAGGGCATTCTTTAACCGATACTGAGGCCGAAAATGTAATTTTTTTTATTTTTGTCTGTCTGTCTGTATCACGGCTGCGCATCACGCCGAAACTACTGAATGGATTCAAATGAAACTTGGCATGATTTGAGATCTTACTACGAGGTAGGACATAGGATACTTTTTATCCCGTAATCTAGCACGGTTCTTTTGGGAGAGGGGATTAAAGTCAAAATGGGCACTTGGTTATACGCTTGGTCCGATTTTATCAATTTTTCTTTATAATATAATAAAAATATTAGTAAGGGAACACTCATAGAGAGTTGTTATCAAGGTTTTGTAATCGATCGGGTTAAGCAACGTTAGGTAAGGTCACTAAATAGATGGGTGACCGTTTAACGCCATTTGAACTAAACGGGTCCGTGCTTCGGAGAGCAAGTAAAAAGTGGGTCCCAGTTTTTAACCGACTATAAAAAAGGAGGTTATGTATTCGATGCGAATGTCTGTTATTAAAAGTTTAGTTAACGTAAAAATAGCGCAGGCGGAGCTGCGTGGGTCAGCTAGTATATTATAAAGAAGAGACAGGATGTGCGTATTCCGACGAACACGAATAGGAAACCACTTGAGCTTAGCACGAAATTGAGAAACATGATCATATTTGCGCAAACCAAATATAAATCGTATACAAAAATTTTGAAGACGCTCAACCCAGCTTATTAAGCTGGTCCTCTGTAAGATCTAAATAGCAGATGTCAGCATAATCAAGAATTGGAAGTAATAGGGATTGTGCTAGAGCAATTTTAGTGGCAGTTATAGTTATTATTTAAATAATTTCATTCATATATTTTAAATTTCTGTATGAGAGTCGAGCTCTTCAAGCGAAATTATAACTACTGATACTAAATAAGAACTGTTACTGACAATAAGATAGGATACCTATATACATTTTAAATAACACAATGTGCTGTTGTGTCTATGATTAATAAAGGAAAAAAAAGGCGGCACCAATCACTTAAAGGGGGATATGAATCTTGGTATCGATTGCATTAAGCCGGGTCTGCTGCGCCAATTTTCGAACAAAACATGATTCAGTGAGCATTGAACATTTCCCGTCCGCTGCAACATGTTCAGTAAACAACGTTTTTTAAAAATCCCGATCCGATTTTTTTTATTTGGTGCAGCATCCTAAATCACGGGTCTTTCACGTATCAACGCAATTAATAACAATATAGTATCTGGATTCCACATCATAGTCAAACCAAATGTCCACGCGCGAAAAAATACAGGGTGTAAGGGACATCGTACCGAAAACCGATACCAGGGATCCAGTAAGTACATAATTCTGAAAACTCTAGTGTTGAAATTTTTCATCGGCTTTTTCATGAATTTAAAAAAAAATCCACTTTTTTTTAAATAATTCTAATATATAAAATTCTCGTGTCACAGTTTTCGTTGCCATACTCCTCCGAAACGGCTTGACCGATTTTGATGAATTTTTTTGTGCTTATCCGGTATCTATGAGAATCGGCCAACATCTATTTTTCATCCCCCTAAATGTTAGGGGTAGTCCACCCCTAAATTTTTTATTTATTTTTTAGACAAAATTTTTAATTTCTATTTTTTTATGATACAACATACAAAAATACATACAATCCTCAATTTTCACCCTTCTACGATCAACCCTTATTTTTTAATTATTTATATGGCAAAACAACGTTTGCCGGGTCAGCTAGTATTAGTATAATATTATTATTGGTATAATAATAAAGCATAATTTTAATTTAAAAACAATAAATTAGTTATTTGTGGAAAATTTATTTAATTATTTATTTATTTATTCGTTATGCACATCGATATACTATACCAACTAGATTAGCTGTCACGAACAAAATGACATCGAAAATGTGGTCGCGGTTACATATACTTACACAACTATACACGTAGCTAGTAATTGTAGAAAATAGTTTCAAATAATTCGGAACGTCGGACTAATAGAAGCCTTCACATGAAGTAATAAAGTCTAATTCTGTATGCAGTAATGTTGGCACATAAAACCTTTACATCGGAGACAAAGAAAAATCAATAAAACCGCCAAAGCTATACGAAAAAAAGTAGTTGTTTTGACTTAAACAAAAATGTACTCATTTAAAAGAAAATCTTAACCACTATAAAATAAGGTTCAAAACAGGTGTGTTTCCATTGTGTGTGTACGGGCTTACAAACTTATCCGTGCTGGTGGCAAAAATGAGAACTAACTTTTTTATTATGGTAATGACGTGTAGTTTAACAGTTTCGTATAGACAGTGGCGACACGCCTATCGGCAACATTAATTTTGTCAGTCTCTAGTGGAGAAAATATCAAATAAATAATTTTTATTTCGTTTTATAATGATATCTTACTTATTTATATTTATTATTTAAACTAGTAGTAATAAGAACACGAAACGAAAAAAAAATCTCCATCTGCAATTTTAGTATTACGATAAGTATTATATTATTTGGACAGTTTATAAACGCGCAATAAGGAATTTCGATACATCCTGTTGTCGGCTCGTACTAATTTGAAATAGAGCGACAGCCGTCTCCGTAGCTTTATTTTCGTGACCACTTTTCGGGTCGTGACAGCTAATCTAGTTGGTATAGTATATCGATGGTTCCTTCGGAGTCGCTGGACGCTCGGGGTGTGGGCCCCTTGAGCGTCCATTGAGTACGGCGGCGACTCCGAGGAGGACGGCGGCGGGGTTGCGACCCCCGCCCCCGTGAGCACCGTGACTGGTTCCCGGGGGGCTACAATGCGCCCCCCGGCGGCGGGCTCAAAGGCAAGGCACTGAGGGGCCCCTGGTGCAGATCCCACTGGAGAGCCCTGGGGTCCCCCCTCTCATGTGCCGATGCGACAGCCGCAGGGGTTTTAGTGGGTAAGAATCCCACATACCCCGGTCGAGTCCCATAGCTCCCGGGGATCTTTCGAAGATTTCCCCCGCGTCAAAAAAAAAAAAAAAAAAAAAAAGTATATCGATGGTTATGCACTAAAACAGTACATAGGTAATTAATAGGCAATTAATTATTATTATTTTAGAAAATTAGCAATGTAATTTGAGAAATAAATATTATTCCGCATATATTCATTACACATGCTCGAAAATTAATAAGTCAGTCATTTGTCATTTTCCATAAATGGTTTCTGTAATGTTGTATTATAAATTATAACGGACATTATTTGACATCTTATAATTTTTTTTTACGATGTCCCTTAAACCCGTTATTCCGGGCGAAACGTCTTCCTCCGTCAAAATCGACAGACGATCGAACAGTGGGAGTGGGGATATCCACGGTAAAAAATATGTATAAAAAAACTAAAAATGTGATTTGTCCATAAAAACAACATTTTGAAGAAAATATAAAATATGTAAAGAAATGCCTACTTACCGAAATAATTAAAATTGTATTATTATAATTCCCTCGGAGAGCCCACGCCTCCGAATTGTTGGTAATGTAAGATCATTGTTCACCTGCCCCTATTTATATGGAAACTGTGTCAATAATGATAATATATTCGGTATCATGTTAAACTGAGAAACAACTGACAAGTTTGCAACAGGTGCCACGAATTTGAATATTTGTCTAGATCTTATTATACACATATTATTTCCTCCACTCATCACCTTTTCCTTCATGTATACAGTCTCGCTATCCTTTATATGTTTTATATACTACTTTATTACCTCACCTCCTCATGTTGTCGCTGTGGGGAGTACGTAGATAAATATAGTCACCACCGGCTGTCTTGCTCGCGTAGCGCTGGCCGTATGTCACGCCATGCCGCGAATAATGATATTATTCGCAGGGGGCTCGTCAATGCCGGTGTCCCTGCCGTACTGGAACCAGTCGGTATTACACGAGATGACGGCAAGAGGCCTGATGGTGTCACTGTAATACCATGGCAACATGGAAAGCCGTTGGTGTGGGATGCGACATGACTGTGTCGACACACTTGCTGCGTCCCACACCCCGGCAACTTGCAGGACGGCTGGGGGGGCTGCGGCGACCGCTAGTGATGCAAAGCGACGCAAGTATGCAGCTCTAGGTTCGAGCTATAAATTTGCGCCCTTTGCGGTGGAGACCATGGGGCCTTGGTCTTATGAGACGCACGGTTTGGTGAAAGAAATTTCATCCAAACTTAGTCTCAGGAGACCGCCGGGCTGGTATCTTTTTCTGAAGGCCAACGTATAAGCTTGGCCATACAAAGGGGTAATGCCACCAGTCTTTTAGGTACCCTTCCCTCCCAGTGCGGCGACAACTTTGAGGAAGTTTTTTACCTAGTTTAAGTGTAGGTACATGTTTGTAAATAAACTGTAAATATTTAGTTTCAATAAATGTCTATATACTCTTAAAAAAAATTACCTCACATTTTCTTTTAATGCGCTACAAATTATATATTTAGTTAGTTAGTTAGACCTTATCTGTACGGATGCTAGGGTCTGCGAGGTATCTGTGTCGAGGTGTGTGTGTTTGACGGGCCCGTTGGTCTAGTGGTTAGACACCCTGTCCGCTAACCGATGGGTCGTGGGTTCGATTCCCACCAGGTGTCTGGGTGTTATTTATCTATTTAAGTATGTATTTACAAAAAAATGTATATAAGTATTAGTATCAGTTGTCTGGTTTCCATAGTACAGGCTCTGCCTAGTTTTGGATCAGATGACCGTGTGTGGATTATCCCAAGATATTATTATTATCATACATACCAGAACTAGGTCAGCACGCTATGGTCTCGGTTGCACTTAACCTTAAAAAAGTTAAACCTGTTCCTCATTGGATTACATATAGGCCGACAAAGGATATATTGGCAGAGATTTTTCTCTCTGATTTAAATAAAATTAATTGGGACTTTGTTAGTACCCTCGTTGATGTAAACGCTATGGTGGAAACATTGAACTTCTTTATTACAACTCTGTTTGATCTGCATGCTCCTGAAAAAATAGTCTTAATCAAAGAGCGCGGATATCCCTGGATTACCGATACCGTGAGAGAAATGATGCGACTACGTGATGACTGTCACACTGAGTTCAAAGAAACTAAGTCTGATACTCATAGACAGTCATACGTAGACCTCGAGTACTTGGTTAGGGCTGCCATTGAAAGTGAGAAACAGGCCTATTACAGTACATAAATTAACTGTGCAGGACGGGCGGACCCGAGTGAACGAGCCACTGACGTCCTGTGTGTCTGTAGCTATCGCTGGTACGGTATGAACCCGCCGAAGAGTGTTGACGCTGTTGGTTACAAGGTGTCCGTGAAATAAGAAGTCCCAATTCGATAGCAAGCTTGATAGTGGCTCCGACGGTGGAGGACCAAACAATACCGACACCTGAAATATTACGGCAGTTCTGGGCTGATATCTGGGAAAATCCTTGTGAACACAACACTAATGCTGAATGGTTAAATTCCATCAATGAAAACACAACACACATTTCTGAAATGCAATTTAATCACATTACGATTGATACTCTCACACAAGTTATCAAACGGACACACAACCGGAAATCACCTGGAACTGATAACTTACACAATTATTGGTATAAGAAATTTACATATATTCATGCATATTTACAAAATCATCTCAATACATTCATTCAATCACCATATATAATGGCAGATTTTATCACGCATGGTATAACTTACATGGTACCCAAGGACAGTAACACAGAAGACCCAGTAAAATATCGGCCTATAACATGCCTACAGACGTGACGTTGACAGACAAATGTCGAACGAATGGCTGAAAAAAGGAGAACTGTTTCCAGAAACCGAAGGGTTCATGCTTGCGATCCAGGACCAAATTATTACTACTCGAAACTACCGAAAGTATATTATTAATGACACAAATTTACCTACTGATCTATGCAGACTCAATGCAACTCAGCATCTGAGACCATCCAGCACATAACAGGTGCCTGTAAATCTCTTGCGCAAACTGATTATAAACACCGTCATGATCAAGTCGCAGCAGTGATACATCAACATATAGCTCATCAACATAGATTTATTCATAAAAAAAAATCCATATTATAAGTTTACACATTAACAGTTAATATCATACAATACAAAAAAACATCATGAGCACCATGGAAGACATTTTAGCAACCCAGCAACAACTGAAGGACACTATGGAGCAGCTGTTTAGGAACTTTAAAAAGGATCCAATTGACCGTAAAACTCCTGTGTATATCAAGAAACGTTTGGAAACCCTGGAAACCTACTGGAAGGAGTTCCAAGGAAACCATATCAAATTATGTGAGTTTGATGATCGCGGTTACACGTATTTCTCTGAGAATATTTATCATAAAACCATGACATTTTATCAAGAAGTCAGAGAAACCATCAAGCAATACAAGGTCTCTGATAGTGCAAGCAAGTACATTGACCAGTATCCGGGAAAGCCATCAATCCGCATGTTAGACTCCCAAAATCAAGATACATCAACTGATCAAAATCGGGGAAATAATAACCTTTCCGGTACGTCATCAACCTTTGTCAAATCGGCGTCGTAAGGCAACCCAAGCAAATTATAAGAAATGTTGCGTAAGCAGAAAAGTCATTTTAAGGCACTATCTCGCGCTATTGCGAACATTAATTTAGAAAATATTTCCGAAAAGTGGGAGTTTCAAGATGTACTTAACATCATAGAAACGAGGTGGACTGCCTGTCGACACTCTTCACTGGGAGATAGATAGCGAATTGTACGAGGAAAATGAGGAATATGAATCAGCATACAGCCACTACGAGCAATTATATACAAACATGAAAAAAGAAATCAACAGCAAGATGTGGTCAGCATCTCATAGAGAAAATTGTACACCGAAAATAGATATACCCATGTTTGCGGGAAATTATCATAAATGGACATCATTCAAGGATTTATTTTCAGAAACAATTCACAACAACAAATCAATTTCAAATGCACAAAAAATGCAATTTTTAAAGAGCAAGTTAAAGGGAGAAGCTGAAAGGTTGATCCAGACAACTATCAGGTGTGTTGGGAAATTTTAAACCACCGATATAGCAACACTAAATTAATTTTTAGCTCGCATATTAACATCTTATTATCGTTACATGCGATGCAACAACAATCAGACACTCAGATCAAAAATTTATTCGACACCATCAATGAATGCCTAAATGCTATAAAAAACCTCGGTGTCGATATATCAACTTGGGACCCGCTGATTGTGCATTTATTGTCGCAAAAGTTGGACACCCAATCACATAGCGAGTACATCGAATCTTTAACAAACCCACGAGAATTACCGACCTTAGCTGACTTCTTAAAATTTTTGGAGAGCAAATATACGTCATTGGAGTCTTCAAGGCGTAAGCAAGGCGCCGTGAAACCTTCATCGACATCAAACCAGGAAAAAGAAGTTCCGCATTATCATTCAAACAAGAAACAATTTTATAACAAAACCACTCATAAATCGAACAAAAATGAATCAAACACACCGTTTATTCGCAATTCTGCAATGAAAAGTTTCGCAACGAGGACACAAAATTGCCCACTATGCAAAGACAGCCACGGGCTATTTCATTGCAAAACATTTTTAAACGTGACACCCGAAGCCAAAAGAAACACAATAAAGAAATTGAATCTTTGCGTTAATTGTCTTTATGATCATAAAGATAAGGCTTGTTTTTCGGAAGCAAAATGCCGTGTCTGTCAGGGACATCACAACACCTTGTCGCACGACACTTTCGAGCAAAAATCAAAGACAAGCATGGAGATTTCAATGCCGTCAACATCTTACGAACAACGAAATAATGTAACACATGTGTCCAACCAGAATATCACAGAAGTTCTCCTGGCAACCGCCCTTTTAAAAATCAAAGGGGCAAATGGATCACATTATACAATGAGGGCACTCATAGATCAAGGCTCCCAAGTATCACTCATCTCTGAAAATGTAGCCCAAATACTAGGAACGCCCCGACGAGCATGCAAGGGGGTCATATCTGGTGTCGGCACGAATCAAAACCACTGCAAGGGAGTAATCAGTATCACAGCATCCTCGTTGGATTCGGACTTCACCTTTCAGACTGATGTTTTCATCATGAAAAATTTAATCAATAATTTACCAAATCAAACATTCATGAAACCCTCGTGGCCATATTTACAAGGTATTCAACTGTCTGATCCATATTTTTTTGAAAGTAGCTGCGTAGACGTTTTATGTGGGGCCAGCGTATACTCAGAAATCATCATGGCATCCCTGCCATGATAATCCTTGATAATCCCTTATCAAGGAAAATGAATCACTCCCAGTGGCTCAGCAAACTCAGCTGGGCTGGATATTGTGCGGAAATGTCAAGACATATCAATGCAACGTGGTGCTAAACAACATCGAAGACGTGGCGGACAATGAGATCCATATGTCTACTGAGGACTATCAATGCGTTCAGCAATATAATTCCGAAACAATACGAAGAAATGATGGCAGATATGTGGTCAGATTACCACTAAAACCTGAAATCGATCAATATCTTGGAAAATCAAAGCAAAAAGCAGTATCACAGTTTTATTAGTTGGAGAAGAGGTTCGCAAGAAACAAAGAAATAGCTATAAAATATAAATCATTTATCAATGAATACATTGAATTGGGTCATATGCGCGCAAGTGAACGCAAGAATGTGCCAGACTGCATTTTACCTCACCATTGTGTATTACGAGCCGATTCAATTACATCATCGTTGCGCGTCGTATTCAATGGATCAGCGAAAACTTCGACAGGCTACAGTTTAAATGATTTAATGTTTAGCGGGCCAAACTTACAACAAAATCTATTAAAATTAATATTGAAATGGAGACAGTACGAGTACGCATTTACCGCTGACCTCGAAAAAATGTTTCGGCAAATCATCTGCAATGAAAAAGACCAACAGTATCAAAAAATTGTATGGCGGGACTCACCAGACGACATCCTTCGAGAGTACGAGCTGACGACAGTCACCTACGGTACTAAGGCCGCACCTTTTCTCGCTATGATGACGTTAAAACGTCTGGCGGAAGATGAACGATCAAAATATCCCGCAGCATCAAAAGTTTTAGAAAACGATTTCTATATGGATGATCTTCTGTCCGGACATCACAGCTTAGAAGAGGCCATTCAACTCAAAACAGATCTTATGCAGTTGTTAAACTCTGGAGGTTTCAACTTACGAAAATGGTCTACAAACAAACCCGAGATACTAGACAACAGCACTACCAACAATCAACAGGCATTCGAATTCAGACATCAAGAATCGACCAAATCATTGGGACTGAAATGGTTACCACATCAAGATCAATTTAAATATCAAATCAAGATTGACATATCATTGACACCAACCACCAAAAGGTCATTATTATCAGAAATATCAAAAATCTTTGATCCTCTTGGCTGGTTGTGTCCGGTTTCCACTAAGCTTAAATGTTTATTTCAAACAGTATGGTCGATGAATCTGAAATGGGATGATCGTGTTCCTGAAAACATCAATGACGAATGGGTGAAAATAAAGAAAGATCTAATAAACCTTGATCACATCACCGTGCCAAGATGGCTCAACACGCATCAAAACGAAGAAATAGAGTTACACGGCTTTTGTGACGCGTCATCGAAGGCTTACGCATGCGTCATATATTGCAAGATCAGCAAACAACAACAAAATGAAAATTAAACGCCTGTTATCATAGTAGCCGGAAAATCAAGACTTGTTCCGGTGAAGAAAAATGTATCATTACCAAGATTGGAGTTGAGCGCCGCACTTCTTCTTGCAAAATTAATGAAAATAGTGCGGACATGCTTCAAGCAATAACATAAAAGTCTACGGTTGGTCTGACTCGACAGCCGTCCTTGGTTGGCTTCAGGGGGATCCTAACCGCTGGAAACCGTTCGTGGCCAACAGAGTTAAACAAATTGTCGAAATCATGCCCCATGACAACTGGCGCTATGTAAAATCAGCTGAAAATCCGGCTGATTGTGCCAGTCAAGGATTATCAGTCCATCAATTAAAGCAGCATTCGCTGTGGTGGCAAGGGCCAAAATGGCTATCATTTTGTGACAAAAATGAGTATCAAGAACATCAAGCAACTTATACTACAACCGAAGACATTAAAAAATCAGTAAAAATTAATGTCGCACAATCCAAGAAAACGATGACATCGCTCAAAATATATTATATAAACATAGCAGTTTCAATCGAGCGACTCGGGTATTAGCCTGGATTTTGCGCGCTAGGTCACTAAGCAAAAATAAACCTAAATACTTAAGTATCAACGAACTAAAGAAGGCGAAAAGTATCCTCATCAAACAAGTACAACAATCAGCATTTACAGAAGATATTATCAGTCTTCAAAAACACAATAAAGTGGAAGCGAAGAGCAAGTTACTACCCTTAAACCCTTTCCTCGATTCTGAAGGGTTACACAGAGTAGGGGGAAGACTCAGAAACGCGAATATCAATCAAAACATGAGACACCCGATCATCGTACCTCAAAACAGTCATCTTTCCAACTTGCTGATTGATCAGGGGCATCAAATGACGTATCACGGTGGAGCTCGCGTAACACTGGCCTGGTTACGACAACAGTACTGGATCATAGGCGGCAACCGATGTGTGAAGAAACGCCTTCGGAACTGTGTCAAATGCAGACGTCATGATCCAATCCGACAAGATCAATTAATGGGTGACTTACCATCAGCACGCATCAATTCAACACGGCCTTTTTATCATACTGGCGTCGACTTTACGGGGTATGTCGATGTCAAAGCCAATAAAGGACGAGGAGTGAAGACCACAAAAGGCTACATCGCGGTCTTCATTTGTATGGCTACGAAGGCTGTACACCTCGAATTGGTATCAGATATGAGCTCATCATCATTCTTGGCAGCCCTACGACGTATGGCGGCGCACCGAGGCACCCCTGCACATATGTATAGCGACAATGGAACCAATTTCGTGGGCGCAAATAGAGTTCTAAAAGAATAATTTATCAATCTCAAGAACATCCTTGACAGTGACTTCTTCACCACAATCACAGATATGGAGATTACCTGGCACTTTAACGCCCCCTCGTGGCCGAGTGCTGGAGGCCTGTGGGAAGCCGCCGTCAAGAGTTTAAAGTATCACCTCAAGAGAGTTATCGGCGAGCAAAAACTCACCTATGAGGAGTATGCAACACTGTTAGCTGGCTTGGAGGCGTGTCTGAACAGCAAACTACTATGCCCTCTCAGTAAGATTTGGATTACCTCACACCCGCGCACTTCCTAGCAAGTGGACCAACGCTGACGATTATTGAGACAGAAAGAGACTTACGCACGAGGTGGCAGCTGACGCAGAAATTTTTTGATGACATATGGAAAAGGTGGCGAGCTGAGTACCTCTGTCAACTCTCATCACGCAGCAAGTGGCGCCAACCTCGGCATAATTTAAAAATCAACGATATTGTCATCGTCCACGACATCAATCTCCCGGCGGGAAAATGGGCCCTAGGCAGAGTAACGGACCTCCATCCTGGGAACGACGGTTACGTGCGGGTCGTAACAATACAAACAAAAAACGGAAAAATCAAAAGACCCGTCACAAGATTGTCATTATTGCCCATCAGCGAATATCAAGTAGAAGAACCCATTACCGAAAGAAAATCAGCCCCTAAATTATCAAATCAAAAATCACCAAGAAAATGCAATTTCCTGCTATCATTCATATTAATGTTGTTTATGTTAATATTATAATAATATCTATAATAATATCTTGGGACAATCCACACACGGTCATCCGATCCCAAACTAGGCAGAGCCTGTACTATGGAAACCAGGCAACTGATACTAATACACACATCAAAAGTGTCTAGGGATCAACATATATTTTTGCAATAACTTTTCTCCTGATTGATATTAATTAAAATTTTCTTTAAGGATTCATCAAATAAAGTGTTTTCGTTTGTCACAGTAACGATAAACCAAGTCACCTTTGCATTAATAAAGAAATTTGCCATTTTCCTAATAAAGGGATTTTTGACATTTGAACCACTAACACAAAAGTTCGAAAAAAAGACTGAAATAACAGTTTTCTTTAAAATTTTATTGGGTAACTTAAACAATTAATAATCCGTGTTTCTACCGCGAACACTAACAACACAAGAACATCGGTTTGGCATACTCAAAATGAGTTCATCCAAATCACGCTGTGGAATGGCCGCCCATGTTCGTTGCAACAACAAAAAAAGGTCTTCTTGCGACTGGATACCCTCCATATTCGGCAGAGCTCTTCTCTGTAGCATATCCCATGCATGCTCAATCGGGTTCAAGTCTGGCGACTGAGCAGACCAGGGCAGGACATTGATGTTAGCTGCGGCGAGAGCCTGTCTTACAACTCTTGCGGTGTGCGGTCGTGCATTATCATGCATTAACTGAAATAAGGGACCGATTTGCACTTGTAGAGGAACGATGACGTCTGATACAATCGTCTCAGCATAAATTTGAGCGTTGAGGTTGCCTCTAATCCAAATCAACTCAGTTCTTCCGCCGATCCAAATACCCGCCCATACCATGATGGTTCCACCACTATAAGGATGGACTTCCTGGCAGGATTTTAATCGCTGTTGGCGTCCAGGGGTTCTCCAGTGTCGTATACGTCTTGTATCCGGTCTCATACCAAAACGAGACTCATCAGAAAAGCACACGAAACGCCATTGTTCTTCTGCCCATTTTTTTGCCCAAAAATGCTTGATCCCTAGACACTTTTGATGTGTGTACTTATATACTTTTTTTTGTAAATACATACTTAAATAGATAAGCAACACCCAGACACTTGGCGGGAATCGAACCCACGACCCATTGGTTAGCAGGCAGGGTGTCTGACCACTAGACCAACGGGCCCGTCAATATCTCCGATAACATGCGAACACACATTTTCTAAATTCAACAAAAGTCAAACTATATATTTCAATAAGATGGTCAACATGCGTCTACAACGAGAAGAATGGAAACTGATCGTCTATTGTGATATGAACCCATACTGGCGCGGATCGGAATTAGTTAAAAAATACGTCAATCACTTAGAAAACATATGTGCATCGGATCACATATCACAATGCGACGTGGTTACCTTACAGCTACGTCACGCATTGAATGAACTCGAGCATTATAATAATATACTACTTGGTCAGCAAAATGAACATATGTCGCGGCGAAGGCGAGGCTTAATCAATGGTGTAGGCTATGTTGCCCACACTTTATTTGGAATCTTGGACGAAAGTTTCGCCGAAGAATATCAAAGGAATATTGAACTAATCAAAAGCAATCAAAAACACCTCGCCTGGCTATGGAAAATCCAGACGTCTATAGTGGAGGCGGAGTTCAATATCATCAAAAGAATCGAAAATTCCATGGACAAACAACATAAACTGATTCATCAGCATATAATCAGCCTAGACCGAGCAGTAAACACCTTGAAGGAGCAGATTCAAAAAACAGACAGTAAGAATGATTTCACCTTATCAGCTGTTATCGCCAACAATATTTTAATCAATTTAAAAAACATTCAAGACACTATGGTGGAAACGCTTACGAATATTCACTACGAGAAGTTTAACTTTCATCTACTCACTCCCGAACAATTGAGACGTGAACTTAATATCATCACAGGACAAATATCAAAGGACTAAGGACTTAACTATTCCTATCAACAACGTAGTGACTGATTTAGGACAAATCTTTCATCTACTTAAAGTGAAAGCAAGGACTACCACGGAATATCTCATTTTCGAGGTGAGAATACCTCTAGTGAGCCGAGAGTACTGTGAAATATTTAATCTCGTACCAATTCCGCAACAAATTGCCGAAAACATGGTCACCATAGTACCCGTCGCAAATATTCTGGCTATCAATATTCAAAAGGATTCCTATATACCGATGTCAATCAGCGATCTTCAAGAATGTATTCCATATGGAACTAGTGAACATATTTGTCGACTTCAACAGCCTATTCATCGAATGACATCTGACGAAAATTTGTGCATAGGTGATCACATTTCCAATCAATGCCAAACAAAAATAACAAAGTGCAGAGACAAGTGGATGGAATTAAACATAATTAATTCATACTTATACTTTTGTTGCGATGAATGCACCATACGTATCATATGTACAGATAGTATTAAATCCGAGAAACTCAGCAAGTCTGGAATTATGGCAATAAGCGACGGCTGCGTTGTCAAGGGTGGAACATTTACACTATATGCACATAAATACCTTTCCAATTCCATGAAAACAGAACCGAGCGTCGAACCTGGGGATTCCACCGATCAATAACGTCATTAATCTCACAATTCCACTTACCAACACAGAAAAAAACACTGAGGACTCGAGTCGGCAGCGGACCTTGGAGGAAATCGGAGCTGCAATCAAGAAGATCAAGGCAAGCGAGCCAAACATCTTAGCCGACGGAGTTACGAATCATGATATTCATCACTACGTGGTTATCTACGTGTTAGTGGCAGTCGTCGGACTTGCCGGAATTATGTACCTGTGGCGTCGGATCAGGACGCGCTGCACACCTCTTGTCTACGGGACTGCCCAGGCATCAGCGCAACAGCGAGAGGAGCCTTGTGTACACTACGCAACAACTACAGAAGCTCCAGCCATCCCTCCTAGAACCGGCAATCAGAGCAACAAACAGGGCGGAATGAACCGGGCGACGTCACCTATCATAAGAATTTTTTTTAGTTTTACTTAAGTTTTATATTATTAATCAATCAATTTGTACTTATACTTACTTAATTTTGTATCTCATCATCATTCATCTCATCTGTTCATCTTCTCGTGTCCCGGAGCATGTACAGTGCAACTGTAAATTTTTGCTATGTCAGCACTTTACGCCAACGCGTCGCATTCAAGTTAGTTCGTAGCAATCATTCATACCGCGCGGACTCATTCATAATATCATACAAATTATTATCAATAAACTATTATCATCTATCAGCATCATTGTGTATCAATATCAATCAATATCATATTAAGGTGTACGGTCCCAAATCGTACAGATACGAAAATTTATTGGGATAGAACCATAATTACAGATAAAACCATATATTATAACAGGCCTGACATAACAGTTCATAATAAAGTTAATGACACTATATATATTATTGACATAGCCATTCCTAACTCACATAATATACAACAAACCATATCTGACAAGTTGGCGAAATATCAGGACTTAGCAATAGAACTCAAAACACAATGGAAAGCAGATCTAATTCATATAATACCCATAGTAATTTCCTCCACTGGAGTAGTACCTAAGAACCTTATTCAAAATCTTCAAATTTTGGATGCCCCAGCACACACATTACAGCTAATCCAAAAAGCCACTATTTTAAACACATGTCGCATCACGAGAAAGTTTATTTCCTCATCATCTCTCTCTTCTACATACATCATTTAGTCTGTCACGCTTGGCTGCGGCCCGCATGATAGTTAACCACCCCTCTAAAAAGGGAGATATACAAAAGTATAAAAAATAATAATAATAATATCTTGGGACAATCCACACACGGTCATCCGATCCCAAACTAGGCAGAGCCTGTACTATGGAAACCAGACAACTGATACTAATACTTATATACTTTTTTTTGTAAATACATACTTAAATAGATAAACAACACCCAGACACTTGGCGGGAATCGAACCCACGACCCATCGGTTAGCAGGCAGGGTGTCTGACCACTAGACCAACGGGCCTGTCATTAACTGGTAATACTCATTTATTACATACCTTTAAAATTTTCTGCGTGACAACAAAACAAAACACGATTGCCACACGTGTAGCGGTGCCGGTATATCCACGATGGTGTGAGTGCGGTAGTAAAGCGACTGAATGAAATAGAAGATGGTCGTGTGTTACGTTTCAAACTTATTTTTTTGGCGAAATTAAGGAATCCCATATTTGGATATTTTTTTTATACTACCAAGGTGGCAAGCAAGCGTACGGCCCGCTTGATGGTAAGCAGCCACCGTAGCCTATAAACGCTAGCAACACCAGAAGAATCACTAGCGCCGACCCTTAAGACATTAGTTGTTAAGTCTTTGTGTCCTGTAATTTCACCAGCTACAGTGCCCTTCACGCCGGAACACGGCATACTATTCCATATTTGGTGACTTTCCTCTACTAATTGGACCTGTCTGAAAATCAGCGCTGTTGCAACTAGTTGCTGCAGCATAAAGGCGAGATAGGGGCCATTTCTGGCATCACACGGCTGGTGGTATTCTATTACTGTTGATTTCGTTCATATTTTTATGTTGTTCTTTCAAGTACTTTATCTGTTACTATCTAAGGCGCGAACCACACACAAACGGCATAAGGCATAAGGCACGATGCCGCTTCAATACTTCTGCATACAAAATGTACTAAGAAGACGTAGGTATTGTGAATTACACTCATGCGGCGTCCGTGCCATATCCATTCCACGCCTGCGCCGCGCCTTATGCCTTATGCCGTTTGTGTGTGGTTCGCGCCTAAGAAATGTGTACGTGTTACTTACTACCTTGTTCTGTGTGATTGTCAGAATAAAGATCTTTCTTCTTCTTCTTCTATTAGTTATGGATTTATACTTCGATAAAATCTCTACGCTATATTAACGGAACTAAGCTGTAAATATCTATAATACCTACTACATAAGAAATGGGAATTTCAAAGTGAAGTCTAACGGCTGATACAGCCTAACGGTTGGACGGTCTTCTGGTAAGTATATTTGTTTTTCCAAGTACTATCCCGGAACTCAGTTTTTTTTGTGACATTAAACATTTTTATTTTGCTTTTCAAAGATTCAAAATCATTAATTTCAAATAGGCTTAACGCTTAGCACTTTTGAACGGTCAATTATTTAAAAGCTACTACCGGATCACAACGCGGCCTCAACTGACAAGATCCGGGAAGAAACTCAGCGGGCTTGTCATTTTTTCACATATTTTTTTTTAAACAGTTGTTGTCTTGTTACAATTAGATCAGCATCATAGTGACAGTGTGCCTGTCACTATACTGACTACTGTACTGTGTACTGTTATATTCACTTGTATTTGAAATGACACGCGCCGGCGGCGAAATTCACCAACCTTTTGGCAGCTACTAATTATCTTTGTGTAAACTGGCCACCGCTGTCCTCCTCGAAGTTGCCGCCGTACTCAATGGACGTCCTAGCCCCCTGAGTCCTAGTGACCCTGAACACCTCTCCAGCGACCAGCGACCAGCGACTCCGAAGAACACCTTTTTTTTTTTGACGCGGGGGAAATCTTCCAAAGATCCCCGGGAGCTGTGGGGCTCGACCGGGGTTTGTGGGATTCTTACCCACTAAAACCCCCGCGGCTGTCGCATCGGCACATGAAGAGGGGCGAACCTGGGGCCTCCGTTGGGATCTGCACCAGGGGCCCCTCAGTGCCTTGCCTTTGAGCCCGCCGCCGGTGCTCACGGGGACGGGGGTCGCAACCCCGCCGCCGTCCTCCTCGGAGTCGCCGCCGTACTCAATGGACGTTCAAAGGGCCCACACCCCGAACGTCCAGCGACTCCGAAGGTTGCCCGTTGTTTATAGCCCCGGGCTCGGGGCTGAGGAGCGAGACGTTGGACGCGCAAGTTGGGCGGTGGTTCCTGGCTTCTCGGCAGGCCGTGGAACCACAGCGCCTCAGTTTTCTGAGGCGCTATCTCCATGCCCAACTCGCGTATTTTCGCGACGACGAGTTCCGCCCCACGCTCGGTGAGCTCCTTGGTCCTCTCATCCGAAGAACACCTGGGACAACTGCGCGGTTAAAGAACACAGTGACACACAAACTCGTCCATTCTTTCTCAGTTTAAAATAATACACAATTACAATACGCACCTACTTATTCGTAATACCTACTTACCACATTTTTTGTAAGAACATATTTTTTCAGTAGGTATTGACTTCAGTAAAACTAAAAAACTGAATACATTATAAGCTTATCGAATTTCGTTATTGACACAGATACCATATAAATAGGGGCAGATGAACCAAAAATTAAATTACCGGAGGCGAGTCCTCCGACAGTACAATTTTTATACATACCTTGGTTAAATTGAATTGAATTTCGGTAAGTATTATATCTATACTATCTATCTTATATCTTTAAATTTATTGTATGAAAAGTTGTTGTTTTTGTACGAAAACATGGTAAAAAGGTTACATTTTACCATGATCACTTTATGATGTTTTATGGTTATTAGGGTTCCATGCCTAAAAGGTAAAAAAGTCTGCCTGTCACACCTATATATTTCCGGAACCACTGATGCTATCGATTTGAAACTTGGAATAAAGATTTTAGATCTTACTTAACCTCATCGTAAATGAAAAAAAATAATATTTTTTCTTTTACTTATTTTATAATGGAGGTCGAAATGGGTCATAAAAATTTCTTAGTGAGAGTACTATATCATACTATATACTATATCACCCATACTAAAACTTCTGTGTATTTTTAATATGTATTTTGTATTATGTACTAAAGAATTAAAAATAGGTGGCAATAGTAAAAAGTGATGTCAAAGGCCGCTCCATGATGAGGCTCCATGGTCCATCTATATTAATCTCTGTGTTAGACGATAAAGAACTTGGAAAGACTTGACATAGGTAACTTAATAAATCCTTCGGAGTCGCTGGACGTTCGGGGTGTGGGGCATAGGGCGTCATTTGAGCACGGCGGCGACTCCGAGGAGGACGGTGGCGGGTTTGCGACCGCCGTCCCCGTGTCTGTTTCTCGGGAGGCTATTATGCACCCCCCGGCAGCGGGTTCAAAGGCAAGGCACTGAGGGTCTCCTGGTGAAGATCCTACGGGAGATCCCAGGTCTCTCCCTCTCATAAGCCGATGTGATAGCCACGGGGTTTTAGTGGGTAAGAATCCCACATACCCCGGTTGACCATAAGGCGAGCGCTTAAAGCGCTCTAGCCGTAACGGCAGAAGTAGCGACGAGCTCAAGGGCTCCTCAGGGAGGCACGGCCTCGACTTGGGCTGTCGCTTAAGAGAGGGCTGAGTTTACCACCGGTTCACAACGCGCCCCCACTGAGAAGAACCGGCAAGAAACTCAGTGGGGTGATGTACGTCGTTGAGGTCGCATACGTACGACCCTTCGGCCTCGCCGGCGAGACCGGTGTCTGATAGCTAGTGTAGCATACGGTTGTCGGGGAGGGTTCGGCGGCAATCCCGGTCCAATAGGACCGTCATGGGGTCAGGAGGGTCGAGCAGTACGTGCCGTGGTCTGCGGCGCGAGTCAGAAGGACTAGGGCCGTAATCGGCGGCGGCGCGGATTAAATTAAAATTAAATTATATTATATTTCTTACTACGTCTACGTCTCTCATAATAACTTTTTTCCAGTAATAATGGCGACTTGGCAACCTTATGATCTTATGGATCTGTGCACGACAGTGCCGGCCGCGTCAGAACTAACGGCATGCAGCAGCGCCGCTTATGCGTTCTTTAATCTGATTCTCACTCTCTGGCCTGGCTCTCGAGACATAAGCAGGCAAGAGAAGCATAGAAATTACCGCTCGGAGTCCAGGGCTCCGGACTTCGAAACACGTGAATCAGATGTCGAAGAGTATGATTTTATTATAGTCGGTGCAGGCGCAGCGGGGTGTGTGGTCGCTAACAGATTAACTGAAATACAAGATTGGAAGGTATGTTGTTTTTTGTTTTGTAATCAACAATAAAATACAACTATAACGCCATCTTTTTTAAATTGAAGTACTTAGGTAGTCTTTGTAAATGGTTTTTCAAGTCAAGGTACAAAGTACAAAAATCGATATAATTAATGAACTAGATTTCTTTATTCAACGACAACATAAGCTAGTGCTTGACTACAGACCTACCTGATGGAAAGTGGCGACGCAATCGAAGATGGTAAAGCACACTTGCTTATTAAAAGCCTATTCACTCTAGCCTTGAAGACACCCCACATTATAATCGGGCGGGAAAACCAACGCAGGCAAACTGTTCCAATTCTTAGCTCTCCTTACCTTTTACAAATAAAATAAAATAAAATTTATTGGGAACTTAAAATGTACAGAAAAATAAGAACGTTGAACATTCTGCAGAAGTTAAAAACTGTGTCGCAGTGCCAACGCCCACCACCTAAAAGTTACATAGTTCCAACAAAAGTTAAATAAAATTTAAAAGCGAAAAATTCTTATAGACTAAGAATAGTAGGTATGCAAGGTGTGTAAGAATGAGTTTGTGTGTGTGTGTGTTTGTGTCAGTGTGTGAGTGTATGTGTGTGTGAGGAACATATAGTGGAATGATGAATGATGATGAAATGTAAATCGTTTAGTACGGACTAAAGTCACTTTCACCACATAAGGATGTGTATGCGCAGTGCGTCTCGTCGTCCGATGATAGAAGAGGGATGGTGGAATTAAGTCATACAATTTCTGCGTACACTATCCAAAATGCATCCTGTAGAATACCGAGAGTAGGAAGTTTTAATGTATTATTAAATGAGTTTTTTTTATTAAATTGCGTGAGGATACCTGTGTTGTTCTATACTCGTGGGGTGTACAGGATAGAATAGCAGCCTCTAATCTCCTCCCGTCGGGTGTCCGTAAGAGGCGACTAAGAGAAAACAAGAAGACGGGCAGCAGCGTCTTTTTATTGGATTACCTACCACCTATACTGCGATCCTCAAGACGCCTGCCAAACGTGGGGATCCCCAACCCTATGTTTAGCAGAGAACATCATTCGGCTGCTGATGCTATGTTTTCTATTAGTTGCATAGTTTTTCTCAGATTCTTTTCTGTGTTTAAAAGAATATGTATATACTTACTTATTTGTTGTAATTTATTGTTTAAAAAAAAATATTTTATACTTATGTAGGTGCTGCTATTGGAAGCTGGTCCTGAACAGCCTGACGTGACTCTGGTGCCTGGGGCTGCCAGTGTCATGGCACAATCCAACATATATTGGTCATATTCCACACAGCCTAACGGAAAGAGTTGCCTTGCGAGAGATGGCGGACAATGCTCATGGCCAAGGTATCACTTATACTACTAACTACTAGTACTACTGTCTCCTCCTCGCGTCGATACCTCAATGTTGAGGGTCGTGACCTATTGTTACGGATGCAGATATCAGCTTATTTCGGACGATGGTTTTCGATTTATCACAATCCGAGGCAATATGGAACGCTACATGCAATGGAGTTTCGAGAGTGTTAGACCAACGTGTCAGTAAGCGGCCCCGAGGCGGCTCTTTCCTTGGATCTTACCTGTAACAATTAACTTTTCCAAGGTGTTAGAATTTTTGCGAGCTATGTGACCAAAGTACTCAAGGATTCGTCTCAGACAGATTGATGACAATCGTGTCTTGATCTTCAGTTCTTTAAAAACCGACACGTTAGTTCTTTTTGCAGTACAGGGTATCCCAAGCATTTTCCTCTCGCGCGGCAGCCTCGCGAGTCAGATGTGTGGACGGTGTGGACGTGCCTCGAAGTTGTTCGGGCGCATATTGCTCGGCTGATCGTGTCTCGACCAACCACACATTTGGCTCGCGAGGCTGCCGTGCGAGCCCGTGCGCCCTGTGAAGACGAGACTATTCGCTAACGGTGTCATCATCATCATCATCACCAGCCGGAAGACGTCCACTGCTGAATGAACATAGGCCTCCCTCTTCGAACGCCACAATTAACTACAATTGGCTATTTGCATCCACCGGTTACCTGCGACGCGTACAATGTCGTCTGTCAACCTAGTGGGAGGCCTGCCTGCGCTGCGTCTTCCGGTTCGTGGTTGCCACTCGAGAAATTTTCTTCCCCAACGGTTATTGGTTCTTCGAGCGATGTGGCCTGCCCATTACCACTTCAACTTGCAGATTCTGAGAGCTATGTCGATAACCTTGGTTCTCTTTCCGTGTCGGTGTCGGTGTCGTTTCCCTACAATTTGTCACGTGATTTTTCTGTTTTTCTCATACCTTTTTATACTTTCTATTTGCGTTAACGCTTGTAGAATGTTACATTGTCATTGGGCATGTAAGGTTTACAACTTTCGTTTTCAGAGGTAAAACAATGGGTGGTTCGAGCTCTGTCAATTCGCTAGCGTACGTACGAGGTCATAGACTGGACTACGACAATTGGGCCGAGCTGGGAAACGATGGTTGGAGTTACGAGGAGGTAATATGATTTACAGAGATACTACATACACTTGTCACTTTAATGGAAAAGCTTGACTTTTTTGGGACTAGTCCCATTACCAATTCCCACAACTGTGACCCTTGTAAACTAGGAGCTACAGTGATCACCAGTAAAAAACATTAAGGTTTGACATAATGTTGTCTTTTATTTACGCGAATACTACACATTGAAATAAAACTACCACTACGACTACTAATACTGCTACTAGAGAAAGTAAAACCTAAAATAAACCATGATATATTCCATAAAAGTGATTTTATTTCAATCAAGGTTTGACCCTTAGAAAGTTCTGGTGAAACTCTAAACTGACTATATGAACAAAGAAGCTTTATTAATGTAATCTACTGCATGCAGGTGCTCCCGTACTTCAAGAAATCTGAGAAGAACTTGAACATAGACCAGTTCAGTCGTAAATATCATGGCGTCGATGGCGAGCAGTCCATTTCTTTTTACCCTTACATCGATAAACCTACCAATATGCTAGTCGATGCATTTGCGGAGGCGGGCTTGCCTCGCCGGGACTCAAATGCCGAAAATCAGCTCGGTGTGATGATAGGCCAATCTATGACCGAAAATGGCCAGAGAGTATCAGCAAACACTGCATTTATTCAAAACATACGGTATAAGAGAGAAAATTTAAATGTTAAAGTCAACTCAGAAGTATTAGAAATACTTATTGATGAAAATAATGTAGCCTATGGGGTCAAATATACTAGAAACAACAAAGTTCATACAGCAATAGCATCGAAAGAAGTCATCGTCAGCAGTGGTACAATAAATTCACCAAAGTTGTTAATGTTATCCGGTGTGGGACCAAGGGAACATTTAGAGGAATTAAATATCCCAGTTAAAATGGATTTAGCCGTTGGCGAAAACTTACATGATCATGTGACGTTCAATGGCGTAGTAATTGCTTTAGGAAATGAGACTTCAACAATAGTGTCTCCCGAACAGATGTTACAAGACGTGAGGGATTATTACAATGCTGATAGAAAAGATGGGCCCCTGTCAGCATCTCCCCCCTACAGCGCCATCGCTTTTATAAAAACTGATCGTGACTTGCCAGCACCAGATATTCAGTATCAAGTACAGGGCTGTATATGGGAAGAATTCGTTAAAAATCCGGTTGATTTTGAAAAAGTTAGTCCACCAATGCCGTACTACAACGCTTTAATTCCAAGACCTATGAACGTAGTCCCAAAAAGTAGAGGTGTTTTGTTACTGAATGCATCAAATCCTAACGGCTATCCATTACTGCATCCCAATTATTTGGAGGACCCAGAAGATTTGGAACCCTTAATTAAAGGAGCTAAGTTTGTTATATCTTTAGCAGATACTGAGGCTTTTAAATCAAGTGGTGCCTATGTGGTTAAGACTCCCCTAGAAGCTTGTAAGCACTTATCTTGGGGCACGGATGATTATTTTTATTGTTTAATGAGATCGTACACGACAACTACTTACCATCCGGTTGGTAGTTGTAAGATGGGTCCGGAGTGGGATGACAAGGCCGTAGTGGACCCGCGTTTAAGAGTATATGGCATTTCCAATCTTAGAGTAATTGATGCATCCATAATGCCTGTCGTTATTAGAGGTAATACTTATGCACCTGCTATTATGATTGGTGAAAAGGGTGCTGCATATATAATAGAAGAGTGGCTGTAAAAATCGAACAATTGCGTTTTGTAAACAAACGATCCAAAAAATCGAAGTTTTATTGTCAACGCCATACAATTACAATACAATTTTCTTTACTGTTTCATCTACTGACGAAAACAAGCTAAACTATACATTAATATCCAAATTGTTCAATATAAGCTCCATGTTTTTTATAGTATTCTTGTATTAGTAAAATTCAGACAATGGACCAATAAAATTTTCATGATTAATTAATGACAGTTTTTTCTTTATAGAATAACTACTTACCCTCAAAACTGAGAATTTTTAAGTAGAACTCAAAAACTTGTTAAAGGTATAACAGCTGCTGCAATTTAGAGACGACGTTCCTGCCAAAAATGAAGCAGACTGACTTCGAAAGTATCTCTATCTCAATATTGCCAAATAAAAACGATAATAAATATTTATCTTTTTGTTTTTTGACTCTCGTTCAGTTAAAACATTGGATAAGCAATATGTTAATCGTAATTTTTCAAAGATATGAGAGGGCAGAGCATTTTATATGAAGCTATTTACACTTATCGGAAACCGATTTTGCATAATTGCGGTCAACGTTGCAGGTTGCATAATTACCCATTTCCAGTATCCATATTTGTTATCTCACCTTATTAAGTAATCGTTTGTAGTCCCAAATAAAATAAAATAAGCGGGATGACTAAGATGTATCTGAATGGCAGGGTCTTTTGCTGTCGGTGCGTCGGTGTGTGTTGCTGTGCTCGACTTTAGCAAACCTTTTAATACGGTGGATTTAGATACAGTACTTTGTTTAGTATGCTCTCTTTGCATATCTCCAACGGTGATTGATTGGTTTGCATAGTTACCTATCTGGTAGCCGGAAGTGAATTCGCTTAAGAGATACATTTCCTTTTTGGTGTAAGAACTTTGCTGGTGTTCCACAGGGCGCCGCTTTATCTCCTCTACTCTTCGCTATATTTACAACTCCATCTATAACGATCTCTATAGATCTACTTTCTTCTTGACACCTTCTTGCGGATAACCTTCAATTTAATTTCAAGCTTCCTTTGCAAGATTGTCGAATGCCGTTGTACAGTATATAGTAATCTACCTCGAACGTATGCGTGGAGTAAAGTCTATGGTTTTACTAAAAACCCCACAACTAGGTCGGTTATTAGAATCTGGTGACATAATGACTAGGGTGGAGCGCGGTTGTATGAAAAAATTTTTTTTTTCAATATTCGTTTCGGGCCACTGCGGAATGGATGCTGGGCCTACTGATTAATACTACTAAATATGGACTAGGGTTATAGTTTTAGAAATACTGCCCCCGAGCCATTGACAATTTCAGAAACTACGAAAAAAGAGGATTTTTACTTGTCACTTTTTAATCATACAAAATATAAATTATGAACTTCAATTGATTTAAACGATAGTCAAGGACAAATTCAATATGATAATATTCTAAAATTATAAGATAAACTCAGTAACGCGCCAAAATATTATTACTTAGGCGAGCCCATTTTCGTAGATTTCCCCAGCCAAAAGAAGCACCCCGCGCGAGTGAGAAACTATTATTTTTGGCTCGTAAGTCAACTTCATGCTAACAAACTCACTTTGAGGCATCTTTTTGAGTATCTAGATGAAACTACAACAGGACCAAAAAGTTTTAGCGGCAAGGTGGACAATAATGCCCGGAATCTGAACAACTGCGAATTTCTCCCGGTCACTTTTCCTGCAATCGAATGCATGTTACCAAATATAACGAAATCTCGAGAAAACCTTAGCACCGACCTGCTATATTTGCCAGAGACTTGTCGTGCGATCAACGACGGTCATTGCTACCCAAACTTAGCCAAACGCAATCCTGGGAAAATCTGTCCCTCACGCTGGTTGACAGGAGCCAACAGGATTCTAAGGGCTTATGTTTCTACTTCTTCACCTTCAAAAAATCTTGTGGTTTTAGCCGAGTTTGTGATCAAGGTATACGCGCCGATGTGGTTTCAGATAAAGACACAACCTTACTGTAAGTATAATTAATGGAATGCAACACGCATTTGAGATCATTAAGCTATCTCGTTATCTGACTGAAAACTTAAAGAAGGTAGTGAATCCAGTTATTCAACGGAATGGCTATTTTGGCCACTGTGAAAACGTAATGATAGCAATGCTATACGATCAAAGACGGCACATAAAATAACTCGCTCTGAGACGTATTCTGAAGACTCGTGTGAGGTAGGCATTCAGACCTAGAAGGGAGTTTCAAGTGCCATTATTTAATTTCGAAGCACACGGACTTGGTCAACTGGAGAGAGATTTCGAACCACCACTTAATCATGCCCGTGGGGTGTCCGGGTAAGAATAGCACCCTCCTATCTCCCCCCGTTAGGTGTTCGTAAGAGGCGACTAAAGGAAAATAAGAACATGGGCATCAGCGCCTTTCTATTGGATTACCAACTACATATACTGCGATCCCCAAGCCGCCTGCCAACCATGGGGATTATGGCAACCCCTCCCTTATAAGGGGGCGGCCTTTGTTCAGCAGTGGAGGTGTTTCAGCTGCTGATGATGCTGAAGACGACATTAAGGATATAATATAAGAAATAAATTGGAGTCATGCCGAATAATGCCCATATTCGAGTCCAAGAAACATTACAGAATTGGGTAAAACTTTCGATAACTTTCAATTCAATGTAAGCTCTGTTGCCGATTATTTTATGTAATTTTGTTTTTAATTACTTTTTTGTGCATCAGAATATATATTAAAATAACAACAAAGTCGTTTTTATTTAATCAAAGTACTTTTATTCCTTGACGAACTATAGTCATTTTTTGGCATTTTTTTGAAGTCCCTTGCAGGCAGTATTTCTACTCATAATACATTGATGCTGTCGTATTAACTTAATATCATATTAACATAGAGCATCCATCCCGCAGTGGCCCTAAACGAAATAAGAAAAAAATTGTAAACACTCCACCCTAATAATGACTACAAAAAATAATTATAGTACCTATGATTATCTTTAACCGAACAGGGTATACCTTATATGAATACAATTAAAAAGTTATTTATATAAACACAACTATATACTGGGCACTCTCAATTAAAATACATAATTCGTATTGTTTACTTCAGCAGAATCTTTACGAAAATTGTGATCAAAAAATCTCTCGTTCTTAACTATGCTGACGACAGCTATCTTGTTCTGAATGAAGCGCAACATCATACTAGGCTCAATTGATAGCCGATTTGTTTTCGTTATCCAAAACGTGTACCAAGAAATCGTCGTATTTCTAACTTGTTACATTTTAGACTAATTCCCACCACTGCGACTCCCATCAGCCAGGATCTACAGTGGTCGCCAGTGAAGGAACTGAGGTTTGACCCTCGGCGAATCCCGGGGAAACACTATATTATCTTGGAATCCGCAACAAATTTCATTAGAAAAGTATATACTTTTCTCAGGAGGATTTAGAAAAATATTAATTCCACTTCTCTCCTTTGCAAAGTGGGAGACAAGTTAAAATCACACAGGTTGATAGAACCTCAGAAAGAGATATTCTTACAGGTGCACCAACTAAAATTAGTCCACCTGTTTCTCGCTAAAGAAGTCGCTGTTTGCAAATGAAGTCAGCAACCATTTGCAGAAAGGCATAAACTTTTAAAAATATTGGTTTTAGACTAAAGTTTGTAAAATCGAAGCAAATAGCTCATGAAAACTACTAAGAAACACGTATTCAACGGAAGATTAAGTACGTACTCCGCGCTTAATTACTTTTTTAGAAAACTTTAAGGATTATTGTACACTCGGATCTTAATGAATTCACCATGCCGTATATCAAAGTAACAATTCACTAGCGTATAACAGGTTTTCCTGTAATTGCATTGCATTTGAAAAGTTAATTCACTTGATCTCTCTTAAAAAAAGTTACTATCAAATTTTGCTACTTGCTTGAAAAATCGAAGCAGCTTTTTGCTGAAAAAAACTTGAAAGGATGTCAACTTTGGCCTAAAGTCTGTAAAATCGAAGCAAATGACTCGTAACGACTGTCGTTACGTATTTTTCTATGAAAAAACTTAGCAGCTGCTGGTTATTACCCTGCTAATGCTGCTATGTATTTTACTGTTTATAAAACTTGTGGTCAAATGATTAAGAGAGAAAACCAGCGTCGTGTTTATTTAAACACGACTAAAGCTGAGTGCGTCCTTTTGTGAGACACCACAGTAGTATATAGGATAAGTTAAGAGATTTGAATGCTTGTTCCTTTACTATGTATTTTTTTTCTTTCATTGTTGTTTAGTTGTGTTGTTTCGTGGTGCTTCATAATAAATATTTTTTTTTTTTTAATTTAAAGTGGTAGTGGTATCAGCTGGTATGGTTGAGTACTTATTATACTCAAAGCAATAAAAATAGCGTTATCTAAGATAACGCTATTTATTTAAGGCCCACCGCCAAGATAACTTATCTTGGCGGTGGGTCTTTTCACCTGGCGAGATCGTAGTGTAGTGTGACAAAAGTCCCTGGTGTAGACAACGGCGTTAGTAATAATCAATTATTGCAGTATAGCCAAAAATCTGCTAGCAAAAAGCTCACGAAGTTTAAATTACGGGCTTCCTCTGAAGACGATGGAGATGCATGAAATTTTGCTACAGTTTCTCGGAGCTTGTCGAGGCATCCATCCAACACTTTACTGGTTAAAATTCAATAACATATTTTTTGGTATTTTATCGTAATTGTATGAGTTACCTACTCAACGTGTAATAACAATTTCAGAATACTTTTAGGGTTCTTGGGAACTATATTAAAACTCAGTTGTTTTGTCTCACTGTTTGAAAACATCAATTTACCACAATACCTCTATCTACCGCGGTTCCATGTTAATAAAATCAAATCGCCGCATACTGCCAGGTTTTCGTGTTAACACAACAATTCACTGTATTTTGCGAGACAATCATTTGAAAAGATAATTCCCTTGATCCCTCTTAAAAAGATCACTATAAAATTTTGCCACTTGCTTGAAAAGTCAAAGCTGCTTTCTGCTAAAAAAATCTTGAAAGTACAACTTTGGCCTAAAGTCTGTAAAATCGAAGCAAATGACTCGTAACGACAACTTCAGTTACGTATATTCATTTCAATGAAAAACCTTAGCGGCTGTTAGTTATTACCCTGCTATGCTACATTTTACTGTTTATATAAAACTGTCATACTGAATCATTATAAAACGGTGGTCACATAATTAAATGAGTAATTCGAAGCTGTTAGTGATATAAACCAGTACAAACCGAATATTACACTTAATCAAAGCAATAAAAATAGCGTTATCTTGGCGGTGGCACTTTTCGGCTAGCGAGATCGTAGTGTAGTGTGACAAAAGTCCCTGGTGTAGTCAACGGCGTTAGTAATAATCAATTATTGCAGTATAGCCAAAAATCTGAGGCTCACGAAGTTTAAATTACGGGCTTTCTCTGAAGACGATGGAGATGCATGAAATTTTGCTACAGTTTCTCGGAGCTCGTCGATCTATTCAACACTTTAGTGGTTAAAATTCAATCAAATTTTTTTTTGGTATTTTATCGTCTTTGTATGAGTTTATTCAACGTGTAATAATAATTTCAGAATACTTTTAGGGTTCTTGAGGAGCTATATTTAAAACTCAGTGTTAGATCAGTTCCTTGTCAATTTTTTGTATTTTTCACAATAATAATTCAATCAATACTGCCAAGCATTTGTATACGAACAACAAATTTACTGTATTCTTCCAAGACTTTAAATGAAAACACAATTTGCCTTATAAATTTTGCCACCGTTTTATTTTAAAATCAAATCGCCGCATACTGCTAGGTTTTCGCGTTAAGACAACAAATCGCTGTATTTTGCGAGACTTTTGTTTGAAACCATCAATTTACCACAATATCTACCGCGGTTTCATGTTAATAAAATCAAATCGCCGCATACTGCCAGGTTTTCGTGTTAACACAACAATTCACTGTATTTTGCGAGACTTTTGTTTGAAAACATTAATTTACCACAACACCTCTATCTACCGCGGTTTCATGTTAATAAAATCAAATCGCCGCATACTGCCAGATTTTCGTTTTAATACAACAATTCATTGTATTTTGCGAGACATTTGTTTGAAAACATCAATTTACCACAATATCTCTCGGTTTCATGTTAATAAAATCAAATCGCCGTATACTGCCAGCTTTCATGTTAAAACAACCATTCACAAAATTTTGCGACACAAGCATTTGAAAAGATAATTCACTTGATCCCTCTTAAAAAGATCACTATAAAATTTTGCCACTTGCTTGAAAAGTCAAAGCAGCTTTTTGCTAAAAAATCTTGAAAGTACAACTTTGGCCTAAAGTCTGTAAAATCGAAGCAAATGACTTGTAACGACAACTTCAGTTACGTATATTCATTTCAATGAAAAACCTTAGCGGCTGTTAGTTATTACCCTGGTATGCTATATTTCACTGTTTATATAAAACTGTCATACTGAATCATTATAAAACGGTGGTCAAATAATTAAATGAGTCATTCGAAGCTGTTAGTGATATAAACCAGTTCAAACTGAATATTACACTTAATCAAAGCAATAAAAATAGCGTTATCTTGGCGGTGGCTCTTTTCGGCTGGCGAGATCGTAGTGTAGTGTGACAAAAGTCCCTGGTGTTGACAACAGCGTTAGTAATAATCAATTATTGCAGTATAGCCAAAAATCTGAGGCTCACGAAGTTTAAATTACGGGCTTTCTCTGAAAACGATGGAGATGCATGAAATTTTGCTACAGTTTCTTGGAGCTCGTCGATCTATTCAACCCTTTAGTTTTTAAAATTCAATCACATATTTTTTGGTATTTCATTGTCACTGTAGTAAGAGTTTATTCAACGTGTAATAATAATTTCAGGATACTTGTAGGGTTCTTAAGGAGCTATATTTAAAACTCAGTGTAATATTAGTGCCTCGTCGTTTTTTCTTTTTATTTTAACTATAATAATTCACTCAATTCTGCCAAGCATTTGTACAAGGACAACAAATTCACTGTATTCTTCCAAGATTTCGTATGAAAAGAACAATTTACCTCATAAATTTTGCCACCGTTTTGTGTTAAAATCAAATCGCCGCATACTGCCAGCTTTTCGTGTTAATACAACAATTCACTGTAATTTGCGAGACTTTTGTTTGAAAACCTCAATTTACCACAATACCAATAAAATCAAGTCGCAGCATACTGTCAAGCTTTCATGTTAAAACAACCATTCACAAAATTTTGCGATACAAGCATTTGAAAAGATAATTCACTTGATCCCTCATTAAAAAATCACTATAAAATTTTGCCACTTGCTTGAAAAGACAAAGCAGCTTTTTGCTGAATAAATCTTGAAAGGATGTCAACTTTGGCCTAAAGTCTGTAAAATCGAAACAAATGACTCGTAACGGCAACTTCAGTTACGTATATTCATTTCAATGAAAAACCTTAGCGGCTGTTAGTTATTACCCTGGTATCCTATATTTTACTGTTTATATAAAACTGTCATACTGAATCATTATAAAACGGTGGTCAAATAATTAAATAAGTCATTCGAAGCTGTTAGTGATATAAACCAGTTCAAACTGAATATTACACTTAATCAAAGCAATAAAAATAGCTTTATCTTGGCGGTGGGTCTTTTCACCTGGCGAGATCGTAGTGTAGTGTGACAAAAGTCCCTGGTGTAGACAACGGCGTTAGTAATAATCAATTATTGCAGTATAGCCAAAAATCTGAGGCTCACGAAGTTTAAATTACGGGCTTTCTCTGAAGACGATGGAGATGCATGAAATTTTGCTACAGTTTCTAGGAGCTCGTCGATCTATTCAACACTTTAGTGGTTAAAATTCAATCACATTTTTTTTTGGTATTTTATCGTCATTGTATGAGTTTATTCAACGTGTAATAATAATTTCAGAATGCTTTTAGGGTTCTTGAGGAGCTATATTTAAAACTCAGTGCTATATCAGTTCCTTGTCAAATTTTTGTATTTTTCACAATAATAATTCAATCAATACTGCCAAGCATTTGTATACGAACAACAAATTTACTGTATTCTTCCAAGACTTTAAATGAAAACACAATTTGCCTTATAAATTTAGCCACCGTTTTATTTTAAAATCAAATCGCCGCATACTGCTAGGTTTTCGCGTTAAGACAACAAATCGCTGTATTTTGCGAGACTTTTGTTTGAAACCATCAATTTACCACAATATCTACCGCGGTTTCATGTTAATAAAATCAAATCGCCGCATACTGCCAGGTTTTCGTGTTAACACAACAATTCACTGTATTTTGCGAGACTTTTGTTTGAAAACATTAATTTACCACAATACCTCTATCTACCGCGGTTTCATGTTAATAAAATCAAATCGCCGCATACTGCCAGATTTTCGTTTTAATACAACAATTCATTGTATTTTGCGAGACATTTGTTTGAAAACATCAATTTACCACAATATCTCTCGGTTTCATGTTAATAAAATCAAATCGCCGTATACTGCCAGCTTTCATGTTAAAACAACCATTCACAAAATTTTGCGACACAAGCATTTGAAAAGATAATTCACTTGATCCCTCTTAAAAAGATCACTATAAAATTTTGCCACTTGCTTGAAAAGTCAAAGCAGCTTTTTGCTAAAAAATCTTGAAAGTACAACTTTGGCCTAAAGTCTGTAAAATCGAAGCAAATGACTCGTAACGACAACTTCAGTTACGTATATTCATTTCAATGAAAAACCTTAGCGGCTGTTAGTTATTACCCTGGTATGCTATATTTTACTGTTTATATAAAACTGTCATACTGAATCATTATAAAACGGTGGTCAAATAATTAAATGAGTCATTCGAAGCTGTTAGTGATATAAACCAGTTCAAACTGAATATTACACTTAATCAAAGCAATAAAAATAGCGTTATCTTGGCGGTGGCTCTTTTCACCTGGCGAGATCGTAGTGTAGTGTGACAAAAGTCCCTGGTGTTGACAACGGCGTTAGTAATAATCAATTATTGCAGTATAGCCAAAAATCTGAGGCTCACGAAGTTTAAATTACGGGCTTTCTCTGAAGACGATGGAGATGCATGAAATTTTGCTACAGTTTCTCGGAGCTCGTCGATCTATTCAACACTTTAGTGGTTAAAATTCAATCACATATTTTTTGTTATTTCATTGTCACTGTAGTAAGAGTTTATTCAACGAGTAATAATAATTTCAGGATACTTGTAGGGTTCTTAAGGAGCTATATTTAAAACTCAGTGTAATATTAGTGCCTCGTCGTTTTTTCTTTTTATTTTAACTATAATAATTCACTCAATTCTGCCAAGCATTTGTACAAGGACAACAAATTCACTGTATTCTTCCAAGATTTCGTATGAAAAGAACAATTTACCTCATAAATTTTGCCACCGTTTTGTGTTAAAATCAAATCGCCGCATACTGCCAGCTTTTCGTGTTAAGACAACAATTCACTGTAATTTGCGAGACTTTTGTTTGAAAACCTCAATTTACCACAATACCAATAAAATCAAGTCGCAGCATACTGTCAAGCTTTCATGTTAAAACAACCATTCACAAAATTTTGCGATACAAGCATTTGAAAAGATAATTCACTTGATCCCTCTTTAAAAAATCACTATAAAATTTTGCCACTTGCTTGAAAAGACAAAGCAGCTTTTTGCTGAAAAAATCTTTATAGTACAACTTTGGCCTAAAGTCTGTAAAATCGAAGCAAATGACTCGTAACGACAACTTCAGTTACGTATATTCATTTAAATGAAAAACCTTAGCGGTTGCTAGTTATTGCCTGCTATGCTATATTTCACTGTTTATATAAAACTGTCATACGGAATCATTATAAAACTGTGGTCAAATAATTAAATGAGTCATTCGAAGCTCTTAGTCATATAAACCGGTTCAAACTTTGAGTATTATACTCAAAGCAATAAAAATAGCGTTATCTTGGCGGTGGGTCTTTTCACCTGGCGAGATCGTAGTGTAGTGTGACAAAAGTCCCTGGTGTTGACAACGGCGTTAGTAATAATCAATTATTGCAGTATAGCCAAAAATCTGAGGCTCACGAAGTTTAAATTACGGGCTTTCTCTGAAGACGATGGAGATGCATGAAATTTTGCTACAGTTTCTAGGATCTCGTCGATCTATTCAACACTTTAGTGGTTAAAATTCAATCACATTTTTTTTTGGTATTTTATCGTCATTGTATGAGTTTATTCAACGTGTAATAATAATTTCAGAATGCTTTTAGGGTTCTTGAGGAGCTATATTTAAAACTCAGTGTTATATCAGTTCCTTGTAAATTTTTTGTATTTTTCAAAATAATAATTCAATCAATACTGCCAAGCATTTGTATACGAACAACAAATTTACTGTATTCTTCCAAGACTTTATATGAAAACACAATTTACCTTATAAATTTTGCCACCGTTTTATTTTAAAATCAAATCGCCGCATACTGCCAGGTTTTCGCGTTAAGACAACAAATCACTGTATTTTGCGAGACGTTTGTTTGAAAACATCAATTTACCACAATACCTCTATCTACCGCGGTTCCATGTTAATAAAATCAAATCGCCGCATACTGCCAGGTTTTCGTGTTAACACAACAATTCATTGTATTTTGCGAGACGTTTGTTTGAAAACATCAATTTACCACAATACCTCTTCTACCGCGGTTCCATGTTAAAAAATCAAATCGCCGCATACTGCTAGGCTTTCGTATTAAAACAACAATTCCTTTCGCATTTAAATTGAGAATTCGCTTAGTCTTCATCCTTAAAATTTAATAATTGCGAACAAGTTTTGTTACTTGCTTGAAAAGTCAAAGCAGCTTTTGCCTAAAGTCTGTAAAATCGAAGCAAATGGCTCATAACGACAACGACGACAACATTACATTCAATTAAAAGGAATGTCCTAAGGCTCTGTTAGTTGACGCTCACCCTATATTTTAGGCTAACGAAACTATTGAATCATTATAAAATTGTGGTCTAACAACTTAAAGACTAATTAAGTAATGTCAACCAGTTAAATAATAAAATTAGTAGCTACTTTAACTGGCGAAGTTACTAACATGTAACAGATAATTCACAACACAAGATTCTTTGGGCTGTGATAAACCAAATTCAATAGCTGGTGTCGAAAATAGCGTTAAAAATAATCAACTATTGTTGTTTAGTAAGGGCTTACAAGCGTCTGATTTTGGGTACGGGGTTTCCCTCATGATAAAGCTTTACTTTTTTTAATGTAATATGTCAATCTAAACATACATTAAATATTATGTTAATGAATTAAAGTAAAACAAACATTATTTTACTTTAAACGTACGTTTAGGTACTCATAATTGTATAGGGCTATTCATTCAACATTCATCTATTCATTTAAGATCAGTCTAGACATCCAAAACCAAACTGCGGAAATTGATCGGCGCATAGCCCAAGCATGGGCAGCATTTGGCGCGAAAAGTAAAATTTTGCGTGGGAGGATCAGTATGAAATATAAAGCAAAAGTCTTCGAGCAGTGTGTCCTGCCGGTATTTACATACGGGGCCGAAACTATGACATTCACAGAAAAGTCCACTGAGAAATTCAGAATCGCGCAAAGAGCAAAGGAAAGGGCGATGCTCGGAGTAAGCTTGCGCGACCACAAAACCAATGAATGGATCAGGAACAAAACCAGACTGAGGGATGTCATCCCAATAGCCCAATAGGTGGACAAGGCGTCTCTTGGAGTGGAGGCCCCATGCGAACAGGAGATTGCGGGACCGGCCACCTAAACGTTGGGTAGACGACATCAGAGGACACGCAGGCCCAGACTAGATCAGAAGGGCACAAGATCGCCGGAACTGGAAAGAAAAGGAGGAGGCCTATGTCCAGAAATGGACGACCGATACAGGCTGAAGAAGAAGAAGAAGATTCATTCAATATCATTGATATATAAATATTATTTTTTAGAAAACTTTTAGGGTTCTTCAGCAACCTACATAATATTTAAATTTCAGTAAAATCTGCGCTTTGACCCTTTCGTGCAAAAACAGCTCTGTTGTTTTAAATAAACAATATCCGTTGGATCCCTCACAACAATGAAATCACCACGAAGTTAATCGATGCAAAATAAACTTAAACACTGACGATAATGTTCAACGCGTTTACGTTCAGTAAAAAACAAAATATTTCCATAACATTTTAAATTAGCCAAAATAAATTTGTAGCAAATTCGTTGCAGGCATCAGCTAACCGACTGTTGGAATAACCATATTTCGAAAATAAATGTTGTTTTTTCTTCTGAATATAAAGTAACTACCTAGTTGACCTGCGCAGCTCCGGACAATAACCATCAACCCCAACGGTAACTATCATTCCCAACAGTAACCATCAATCCCAAGAGTAACTATCATTCCCAACAGTAACTATCATTCTCAACAGTAACCGTCATTCCCAACAGTTACTATTATTCCCAACAGTCACTATCATTCCCAACAGTTACTATTATTCCCAACAGTCACTATCATTCCCAACAGTTACTATTATTCCCAACAGTCACTATCATTACCAACAGTTACTATTATTCCCAACAGTCACTATCATTCCCAACAGTTACTATTATTCCCAACAGTAACTATCATTCTCAACAGTAACCGTCATTCCCAACAGTTACTATCATTCCCAACAGTTACTATCATTCCCAAAAATAGCACTTGTAACCTTAATTACCACAGGATCAACGCTTTTCGACGTGGAGTGAAGTGGTAAAGTTGCTGTATTCTGGTGTGAAGCGCGCTGCAGCCGTTGAAATTCCTGGACACAGGAGACTTATAAAAACTAATGTTGACGTGACGAGCGACAATGCAATGCACTGGCAATATACTGGCAGGCGTGTCGCTTACCATCAGGCGAACGTTTTGTTTGTCCCTTTATTAGGTTAAATTAAAAAAAAATTTTGTAAATATTAAGAAACAAAACATGTTACCACCTCTTCACGTAGCTGGTCTTCTTTATTTTTTCCACGTTCAACAAGTGTTTTGTCTTGGAGTACACAAGTATAAATAATAAAATAACACTCCTTTTTGTATCGATACTGAAAAAAAAAGCTAAAAGACTGTGAATCCAGGAAATAGAATAGACGAGAAACAACGTCATTAACCAACAACTTAATATTTTACTAATAAATTACCTTTATTCTTTAAATAAATATTTAATCTTAAACAAAAAACAAATATTTTTAAATAATAAATTTCTATTAAAAAAACATTATCAAAGCCAACACAAATAATTGTTTGAATGAAATATTTAAAACCATTAATACAAAACATTAAGACTATATACAATAATGATTTCTTGAGAAGCTTCTATCTCGACGACAAAAAAATAAACAATTGCCAGAAAAAAAACCTTATGAAAAACAGCACTATAAACTGTACCTATATAGTGTATGTAGTAAATAACCGGAACAACAAAAGAAATGAAATTGTACTTGCGCAAAAGAGAGGTAAATGATATAGCAACAGGTGGTAAAGTAGGAGGCAAAAACCACCTGTATCCGCTTGTATTACGAAATTGGGGTTTTGCTGGGTGATTTCGGGATATTATATAGAAGAGACTGATCACAAAAACACAACCAAACATCTGAATACAAACGCGTAGCGAAGCACAAAGAAACATAGACAATAGAGTATAGTTATTTTTTTACCAACGACCTTAAGCTTGATTCAATATAAAGCCTACCGAAGTATTTTTCACTGTAATTAATTCAATAAGCGAAAGAAAAAGATAAAATCATGATACACTGACCAAGTTTCCCAACATACCTGAAAAAAACGAAATCCCAACTAACAAAAGACCCAAAATCAAAATTTCAACATTACAAAACAAACAGTTGTTGAATTTTCTGAAAATAAACTTAAATAAAAATTATTTGCAGCACCTAGACCTACATCAAGAATTGATTAGGTACGTTAGAGCAATGTGGATAAAGAAGAGATAATTTTTTTGTTCCTGTTATGAATTATTTGATCTTAATTAAAATCAATATCAGAATATTGAATCTGAATTAGATGTTTCATAAGAATTTATTAAAAAACCTACTAAACTGGAAATGCCTACATCAACGACGAACAACATTTTCACAATAACTGTTTATTTTTAACAAAAAAAAACTCTTAAAACCTTTATAAAATAATCCGAAACGACAAAACAACGATTTAAATATCAAAGACAACATACCAACAACTCCAAAACAACCTAATATTCCCAAGTAGACCACTGAACGAGAGCAAAATTACAATACTATTCAAAAGCAAGTCACAACCGATTGCAAATATGGACACATCCCCGACCCTTATTAAATTAGCACCCCAAGTAACACGTCCTACTAGCTTGATGTTCTGCAAGCGAATGTGCATTGTGCCTGCATTTTGCAAGGGAGCTCACAGTGATTGATTACCTAGTAGTTCCAGATAGAAAATATACAATGTTGTACATTTATGTATTGCACCTGCGCGTTATGAGCAGACCTTTATTAAACTCTCAGGGGATGTATTGATTTTCCAAGTGCGTAGTTACCAGTAAATTGTATTTTTTTAATCGTATTCTATTTAATTTTCTCTTTACTAGGTAGGTAGTTGCTTTGTGTAAAGGTTTCACTTTCCGCGACAATATGGACTATAGAATTAACAGATTATACGCCCTAATTCCGAAAAATATTTTATTATTTCACTTAGTGGCGAGAAAAGCAAGACGTTCGCCTGATGGTAAGCGACACACCTGCCTATAAACAGCAGCATTGTACTGCCACTCACCACCATAGAAATTAAGTCTCTTGAGGCCGGCAATTTCACCAGCTACAGTGCCTTTCACACCGGAACAGCAATAATTACACATTGCTTCTTTGCAGCAATATCGGAAGTTCCCGAGTTCCCGTGGTAGTAATCTGGACCGTCCCATGCCACAGAATCCCTTTCACAAGGAACCTTATAGACCTTGGAATAAAGATAAAAAAACAATGAAATATTTTTTGTTAAGGTTTAATAGTTGACGGTGATCTTATGCTTATTGCTGGCCATTAGTTGGTTCGTGCACTCGTTGAGCTGTGCGGCCAACTCGCACTCGTCCTGGATGCGGACGCTAAGCTCAATGCAACGGTCCACGTTTTTCTCCAGCTTCTTCATCAGCTTCGTGTCTTTCGAGTAGAACTTGCTGACTAGTGAGATCAGATTATCTGAAATGATGATATGGACAAGCTGATAACAGTCTGAATGTCGTAGATCCAAAGGGAGATTTCAAGTTATTTTCGTGTTACCTCTGGGTTTGAAAGATATCACCTAGTACTTGTACATTCTTCGTCGAAATAATATGTATATCGATGATTCTTTGTCTACAATGTGTTGCTTAACTTCGGTCGGGGGAGATGGAGGTTGTAGACTCTATACTCGAATGAATAACAAGAAATATTTCTTGATGCCTAAGTCCAATTCCATCATAGGTCAGGAAAATTATAAAGTCTTCTATGAAATCTCGAAACTCTTACAAATTGTCTACTAAGGCCAATCCAGGTTGGTGTCATCAGAGTTTTTAAACATAACATTGTTCCTGTGTATCTGGCAAAATACTGGGTTAAATGAACGCCTAGCTCATCTAGTGTCACATCTCACCTCGCACAAAAAATACCAAATAAACTACACTGAGCCATTTCAGGCAAACTATTGTTTTTTAAACTATATTAAACTCTAGAACTCACCCTTATACAATTTTCCATTGTGAATAACGCCATTCCGCTTCAGCACGCAAGCTATGAGACACTCCCCATGGACGGGGGAGCTCATTTTCGGAGACAGTCTGGTAGCTGTTCTCTTGTCATTCGCCTGCACTTCCTTGAAGCACTCAGTCATGTTTCGTTTGAATTGCTGGACATGTGCAGTCACCTCTTGCGGTATGGAACTGTACGACCAGTCAGGTTCTGACTCTTCTTCGCTTTTGATTTGGGCTTAAAGATTACTTTCATGAGACTTAAGGCACTTTGCAAATGAGATTTCTGAGCGCAGGTGTCTATTCTAGAATCGCAGCTAAATAGTTCCACTTTTGAATGGGCTTTTCGTTGGATAGGTACCATTTTTTCGGTAGGGGAGGAAACTTTTAAAAGGAATACCCATTAAAACCGCCCGTGGGGTGGCCAGGTAAGAATAGCACCCACCTATCTTCACCTGTTGGGTGTCGTAAGTAAGGTTAAACAAGAACACGGGCTGCAGTTTTTATATTGAATTTCCTACCACCTATATAATCCTGCGATCCCAAGACGTCAGCTAAGCGTAGGGATTCTGGCAACCCTTCCTTTCTAAGGGAGAGGTCTTTGTTCAGCAGTGGAAGTCTTTCGGCTCCTGATGATGGTGTTAATTTTTTTTGTTTTCGTGGTGGAAAACCTTCAAAGGTCAACCGTCGTTTGCAACCCCCGTCCCCCTGACGACCATGTCAGGTTCCAGGGAGGGTAACAATGTGCCCCCCAGCAGCGGACTCAAAGGCAAGGCACTGAGGGGCCCCTGAAGCAGATCCCACCGGAGAGCCCTGAGATCCCCCCTATCATGTGCCGATGCGACAGCCGCGGGGGTTTTAGTAGGTTAGAATCGCATATACCCCGGTCGAGTCCCACAGCTCCCGGGGACCTTTTGAAGGTTTGCCACGCGTCCAAAAAAAAGGGCCCACATCCCAAACATCCAGCGAATCTGAAGTGTGCGGTGGTAGCTCTAGAATATTTTGTAACATAATTATATAAAATCTTACGTTTCTTTCCTCGCGCCCGTTTCTCCAACTTCAGATTCCGCGTTATGATCGTGTCTTTATCAATTTTGACGTCATGTACGGTGTCAACACCGACCATTTTACTTTTTTCTGGACCCTCAGGGTCATTTTTAATTACATCGCAATTTGCAGCACAAAATATTGTAATTAATATAAGAAGTTTACGCATGGTGACAGCTTAGTTAGTATTGATTTGGACGCCCAGCGGTGCAGGATAAATTGCTCGTTATTTTTAATTTGAGAAGTTTTTACGATACCCGTTCGTTAAAGGAGTTTGTTAAAATTTAATTGCAACCATTTTCGTTATATTTTACGGTTCCTGGAAAGATCTACGAACTATTCCGTTTACTGCTAATCCTGGGACAATCTTCTACACCAAACTAGGCAAAGCCTGAACTTTGGTAACCAGACAACTTACACAAATACTTATAAATATACATTTTTTAGTATTTTCGTCGTAATTTTTCTTTCTCTTGTTTTATCGTTCGTACGGCAGGACACACTGTCGCTCCGCTATCACCAGCGGGGTAAAAACGCACGCTCGTATCAATCCGTCGGGAGGAAAGACGGCACGCGCTTAAACAATGGCGCTCGCGGCTCTCAGATGAGCGGTACGCGAGTAAACGCGTTGTCGGTGCTGTCCTGCCGGTCTTCGAACCTTGGCTGAGACGAAAAGGTAATCACCTTTAGACTTACTCAGATAATCACCGGACATGGTTGTTTCGGTGATTATCTGAATAACATAGGACGAGCGGCGACGACGACTTGCCAACATTGTGGCGGTGACCGGGATTCCGCCTAGCATACACTCCAGGAGTATCCTGCGTGGGCCTCGGAGCGGCGGATCCTAGTCAACCGGATCGGACACTACCTCTCTCTGCCAGCAGTAGTGTCGGCTATGCTGGCGGAGGAATCGGCGTGGAGCCTCCTTCTGCGAGACTGTTATGTCCCAGAAGGAGGCCGCGGAGCGGGATCGGGTGAGGGATGATCCCGCTCGGCGTAGGCGACAGCGTCGGGGGGCTAATAGAAATGTGACGAGGTATCCCCTGCCTTAAAGGCTCTGTGCGTCCCTACTAAATGCGGCCCCGCTTTGTGATCCGTTGGTAGATATAAAAAAAATACTGACTTGAAATAAAGTATTTCATTTTATGGTTAATGAATGTTATTTAATATGTGTACCTACATTAAAGAATTAACGAATTTCATTTCAATAGGTACTTGAATTATATAAACTAATTAATGTTTAATTTATGTTGTGTTATCAGCTGTAACCTGTGCGTCGTCAGTAACTAAGTAGGTACCTAATTATTAAACACAGCAAGTACTGAATTTTAATAACTACAATTTTATTAAATGATGATTTTTTCCAAGTTTATTGTTTTTATTTCGTATGATCAAACTTTCGCTGGAGTTGTTGAGAGTGGATTACAACTGCCTGTGACTGTGAGTGCAACATTCCATTCAGTTCATATTTTTTAAAGCTTACAACTCTACAAGTTTTCTTTTGATTACTTTATGTGCATGCGCATGATTAGGTAATAAAGGAAAAAAAAATGCTCGCTAGTGTTATCCCCTTTCATAGATTTAAATAGTTATTTTATTACTTACTAGACAAGCACTAGACAAGCAGGTGATCGGTCTGCATTATCCTAACCAGTAAGGAAACTCATCATCAACACCAGCCGGAAGACGTCCACTGCTGAACAGAGGCCTCCTCCTTATAAGGGAGGGGTCGCCATAATCCCACGCATGCAGGCGTCGTGGGGATCGCAGTATCCAATAGGAAGACGCTGCCGCCCGTCTTCTTGTTTTTCCTTAGTCGTCTCTTACAGACACCCAACGGGTGGGTGGTATTCTTATCCGGACACGCCATGGATACAGAATGTACCCTTGGGGTGCCTGGGTAGTACAGTAAGGAACACTAGAGAGTTAATAACTAATGTCTCGTGTGACGAGCGGCAGTGCAATGCAGCTGACTATAGGCCGGCGCGTCGCTTACCATCAGGCGAACGTTTGCTTGTCTCGTCATTGGATTTAATAAGAAAAAATAACTACACAAAGTTGTTACTCCCCGCGGGGTTTGCACCCGCGACTACCGGTTTTGCAAAAGCCCCACATCTGGGAGGGTGGCAAACCGGGGCGCCCGCCCCGAGCGGCAGTTCAGGGGGCGCCAGAATCGTAATTTCATATGATGAAAAAAAAAATCTCCACAAAGCGTAAGTAATTGATAAGAGTACAAATTTATTAAAAGGTTTCTAATGTCCCATTCACGAAAAATGCCATCCATTGTACCACCTCTATTTTGTGAGGATTTTGTAGGTAAAGTATCTCAAACTCAGGGGCGACACTATAAAGTTTCAGACCCGGTTTAAAAAAATCATGGATCCGGGGTTTCAAGCATGCAAGCATTCCGGTTTTGGTTTCTCGCTGCGCCATGGATCGACGGGCCCGTTGGTCTAGTGGTTAGTGACCCTGTCTGCAGCCCAACAGGTCGTGGGTTCGATTCCCACCAAGTGTCTGGGTGTTTTATCTATATAAGTACCTATGTATTTAAAAAAAAAAGTATTTATGTATTAGTATCAGTTGTCTGGTTTCCATAGTACAGGCTCTGCCTAGTTTGGGATCAGATGACCGTGTGTGAATTGTCCCAGGATATTATTATATTATTATTAAATAAAAATGCTTATGTATATTTACACATATTATTTTATTATTTTACACATATGTAATATTTAACAACATTTTACACCTATTATTTAGGTACATAGAAATATAATTATTATACAAACTACCTAATATTATACAACACCTAAAAATAATATTTTTTTGAACTTTTTCATTATGGAACTTAAAAACAATTTTTAACCCCCGACACAAAATGGGAGATGATGTTTTAAAACTCATGTCTGTGTGTCTGTGCCCATGTCTGCATCGAAGCGCCCAAACGAATGGACGGATTTGAATGCCATTTATTTTTAATTAAAAGCTGGTGGTAATCGGGACTGTTCTTAAAATTTGACTAAATATGTAATACTGACTAAATTTCGTAAGGTCTTACCCTACGTAACATCAAAAATGGCACCACTTTTTTGGTGGTATAATTAGGATTTAAGGTCAAAGTGAATATGACTACATAACAGGCCTTTAAACAATTAAAGAAAAAGCAATTTAGATTTTTTATCATTTTTCATTCATTAGCAGCCGATAGACGTCCACTGCTGAACAAACGCCTCCCCCTTAGATGGGAGGGGTTGCCATAATCCCCACGCTTGGCAGGCGGCTTGGGGATCGCAGTATAGGTGGAAGATAAATCCAAAAGAAAGACGCTGCTGCCCGTCTTCCTGTTCTCGCTTACGACACACAACGAGAAGAGATGCAATTCTAACCTGGCACCCCACGGGGGAGATTTTTAATAATGCTGCCATATTCTTTAAATCAAAACCTCGAAACATAACATAAGTACTATGTCTTAAAATAATAGATAGCGTTGGTAAAATAAGAAATGTCAAAAAAGTTCACGAGGAAAATGACATAAATCTTTTCTATGTAAATCATTGATTTTAGCTAAGAAAAATCAATGTAGGTGTCTAACAAATCATTTTTAATAATAATCTACTGTCATGTCATTAAATCAAAACATTCGTTTTAGTTATAAATAATAGATGGCGTTGGTAAATTGGTTAGAGACCGCGAGTTTGTGAACATAGCGTGGGACCTCCTCAAGCTAGATGGAGTGACGGTATACGTAAAATTGGATGAGGAAAGCTGTGGAACGAAGTCAATGGCATGCAATTGGAGAGGCCTATGTCCAGCAGTGGACAACTATACGCTGATGATTAAGTACGCTCATGAGTACGCTGAATACGCTGAAATGGAATGTTTATGAAGACAGATTCTTACTATTAATCATTGTTCTAGTATTCATTTAATAAATACAATCTATGCCACTGTCCGAGTTCGTTTTGTGTCGGGGATAGTTTTAAATTTATACTTATTACATACATTTATATCAGCCATCACACATTCATGACAGGGTTGCACTGATATACATACATTCATGCTTACTATAAAAACATTTTACATAATTATTATACATACTTAATTTTTTTTTAAAACATGTTAACAAAATTATAGCGTACTTAGTTCAACTTAGGTATGCATGTTTCACAGAGACTTCAGAGAGATTAATTGTATTTTTTCGTGTCGCATGGTTAATGAACAACCACATGCACAAGAATATACTAATACAATTATTTTGGCTACCCTCCAATAAATGCGTTATATACATACAGAGAGCTTATGATTATTGTTTTTTACAATATTTATGGAATAATGCATACATAAAGATAGTAACATTTGTAGAGGACAATTAGATGCTTATTCTATTAATTGTACTAGTTAGCTGGCGTTATTATACCTGTGGAATGAAAATATATAGTTATTGTAAAACAGATTATAGAAATATATTTTGTTACATTTTCTATTTGCAGTTTGTTGTTATATTTAGCAAAAAATGCATCATTTTAATTTTAAACTTGAGACGTCTTCTGTTGAATTTTTTCATGTAGCGTCGGGTGAGGTAGTGTGATATTTGAGATAATTCTATAATAGTGCGGCTCCTATGGTTTACAAACATACAGTAGGTTGATATTCATAACAGTATCAGCAGCAACACTAACTTGGCGTAGCGTCGGGTGAGGTAGTGTGTGGTACAGTACGAACCTGGCGTAGCGTCGGGTGAGGTAGTGTGTGGTACAGTACGAACCTGGCGCAGCGTGGGGTCAGGTAGCGTGTGGTACAGTACGAACCTGGCGTAGCGTCGGGTCAGGTAGCGTGTGGTACAGTACGAACCTGGCGTAGCGTCGGGTCAGGTAGCGTGTGGTACAGTACGAACCTGGCGTAGCGTCAGGTGAGGTAGTGTATGGTGCAGTACTAACCTGGCGTAGCGTCGGGTGAGGTAGTGTATGGTACAGTACTAACCTGGCGTAGCGTCGGGTGAGGTAGTGTATGGCACAGTACTAACCTGGCGTAGCGTCGGGTGAGGTAGTGTATGGCACAGTACTAACCTGGCGTAGCGTCAGGTGAGGTAGTATATGGTGCAGTACTAACCTGGCGTAGCGTCGGGTGAGGTAGTGTATGGTACAGTACTAACCTGGCGTAGCGTCGGGTGAGGTAGTGTATGGCACAGTACTAACCTGGTGTAGCGTCAGGTGTTTCAGGCTGGCAAGCCGCGCAGAGGGGCGCGGCGCGCGGGCTCGCTAGAGCAGTGAGCGGCGCTCGTCCACACACGCAGCGCGTGCACACGCAGCGCCCGCAGCCCCAGCAGTGGTGCTACACCACACACATTACTCTATATTTGTCATCGCTCCGAAACTAACACCATTATAAAACCAAAACGAGCCTGTCATGTGCCAATGATGAGGCATAATCATAAATTGAAGGGGGGGGGGGGGGGGGGTATTCTACCCCCTTCAATGTAGCGGAAGTACTTTAAAGAAAATCGTACACTCAGGAATGCCACGCACTTCTTCTGCCTTCACTTGCCTTACTACGAGTAATTCGCCCGCACCTCGCTCTCTGCAGAATGGAATTTCAAGCAGTAACAAGCTAAACTGTCCCGGAAGAACATATTTAATTACAAAAATGTGTGTTGATAAGACGCAAATACCACATCCACTGAAGACCCTACTCCCTACTGAAAGCCACCGGGGAGGTTCTAGTCGGTACAAATCCCACGTAACCCCGCAATCCACCATTAGGTGAGATTGGGTAAATAAGTTTCCACCCCGACAGAAAAAAGTTAAATTCGCTAGCACATACCTTCCTACTGAAGTGATCCAACGGCGTGGAGCAACTACATTCGGTCACGTTCTTGATACTCTTCCAGTCCAACGCTACGGAGTTCACTTCGCGTTCCAACTCCGCGAAGCTTGCCGGTATGGTGTCGTCACCCTTCTAGAAGGAATTACACCAATTGACGCTTAAGCGTTGCTGTGTTAGGGTGTGAAGGGCACTGTAGCTAGTGTAATTGACGGACACATGAGATTTAAGAACTAGTATTGCAACCTAATAAAATAACGAATGTTAGCTGTATAGAGAACAAGCAAGAATGTCGCCAATCATTAAACGAACATTTTTCTTGCCTTGTTATAAAATTAAATTGAAAATTCTAAAAACCACTTAAAATTAAAAAAAAATCCACTAGGTACAGTCAGCCAGACATCAATGTCAGTTACACCACAAAAATGGCAGTTACTACGCCCGCCGGAATAAGAACTGTTCCAAAGTCATACGGTCTTATTCATAAAAAAAGCTTATCAAAGGTTTTAAGCACTGATTAGTTATAGTGTTCTATAAGGTTATAAAACGTTCTATAAAGTTGCTTATTCATAAACGTTTCATAAACCATCTATAACTAATACGTCTCTATAGAACGTTTTTCAATCAAAGTATTGCCATTATAATGAAGTTGGTCAACAAATTGACCGAATACACCCAATAGCCCACAGATAATATGTGTCTACACACCGCCTAGGTGTGATCATAGACATTATTACAAATTATAAAACATTTTATTGTCTACGAAACGATGACGACTGTCTATTTGACGGGCGTGTTGGTCTAGTGGTTGGACACCCTGGCTGCTACCCAATAGGTTGTGGGTTCGATTCCCGCTAAGTGTCTGGGTGTTATTTATCTATTTAATTATGTATTTACAATAAAAAAAGTACTTACATAAGTATAAGCATCAATTATCAGGTTTCCATAGTACAGGCTGTGCCTAGTTTGGGAACAGATGACCATTGTGTGTATTGTCTCAGAATATTTATTTATTTATTGTATTTATGACGCCCATGCGGAATTCGTCATACATCCATCGATCATTGTCATTGTTATTTGATTGTTAATGTTTGTTTGGTAATGTTGTAACAAGCGCGTAATAATAACTAACCTAAAATAAACTAACTTAAATTAAAATATATTAAATTGTATAATAATAATAAAATAAACGTTAAGTACTGAATAAAATAATAAATCATAATAGTTTGTAGTGTGAATACTGCTATTTTGATTTCTTACGAAATTGAACGGATATGAAACCTGTATGGGCTAGAACTCTTTGCCTTCCCAATGAGGCTCAAATAAAGAAAAAAATTGAAGTGATGGATGTGACACTGACACAAATGTCATTTTCTTAATAATTAATAATCAGCTGTTGAAAGTCGGCCATTTTTTACCTTATATCACGCTTATAGCACTGTTATAGTAGGGGTCTGCCTGCCCTCTATAACTTTACAACATAGCTATAGAACGTTTTAGTGCTAAAATGCGTTTATGAATAATACTTTTTTAAACTTTTTATGAATAAGACCGTTACAGCCTTATTAATAAACTATGATTAGCGTCAGAACAACTTTACTCCAAGACTTACGCAAAGATTAGGCAATTATGGTATTAATAAACTAGTAGTAAGGACGGAGTTAACTAATCAAAATGTAGTCCCGGAGTAAAAGTTACTCCGCGGAGCCCCATGGTTTAACGTTTGAGTAAGCATAGATTTGTATTGTATTTCTAACTTCCATTGAGATAATTATATATACTAAACATAACCTAATTGTATAATCCTCGCAATATCCCTTTTGAAGACCTTGAAGACGAGTTTAAATATAAATATAGATTTACACGCTCAACTGCATATTACATTACTGAAATGGTAGAATGATTTGGCTGGAGATGCAGTAGGCTTTATACCACCTCACTTGAAAGTTTTAGCTGCAAAAAGGACTTGGGCTCGTGGAGAGGTAAATAAACTATCTCAATAAACTAAACTATTAGGCTAGTTATGTAGGCTACAGCCGGATGATTCAGAAATAACTTAGAACAGATTTTAAAACTAATTTTTATTAATTTAAATTACATTTTTAATATCTAATTTAAATATGTAGTGACCGCATCGATGTTAGAAGCTAAGTGAAGAGCCGATTCCGTCGCTATGGGTCCATACAATGGATCTAGTTGTGCGCCATCAGCTGGTTTTCGGTACACATGCTGGATACGTCCATACAATAGCCCCTTTGTTCTTGGATAGGTTGCATTGTCAGCAAGTTTTGCATTACACGCGCCGGCTCGTGCTTGAGGCCCACCGTGGTTTCTGCTCTTACACGCGTTTTTTGAGGTGCACTGTAGTTTCTTGTTAGGGACGGTGTGTAACAGGCTAGATCCCCGGCCTACTTGTTATATACTTTCTTGATTTATAGATAATATTCTGCTAATAAAAAAACACAAATTCTAAAACCACTATCTTGAATTCAACAAGAGAAATACAGAATATTATGATGTAAGAGAAATATAGAATATTATGATGTAAGATAAATATAGAGTGAAAGTTGTGATTGTCAAATAAAAGTGTCAAATATCAAAATTTACCTAACTGCCAGTGTCTTTTTAGTCATTTTGTTCATTTTTTTTACTTTTAATTTCAGTGGGTTGCCATAACATACACCTTAGTCTCAGTGTAAGAATTATATTGTTAGTCCGAACCTACTTCGTATTTATTAATACCGTTACTAAGACGTAGCTATTCCGTGACTAGTCTAGAATTAACTACTTCCGATGTAACTTTGGAGTAAGAGAAAAATAAGCGATTTTTATTAATAAGACAGTTAGTGTATACATTGACGTGTGGTTGACAGTACAATTTTTTCTAATTTTAAGTTTTATTAAATAAAATAGTAGTGGATATTTTCAAAAAACTTTTTTAGTACTTTTTAATATTGCTGGTGCAGCAGTCACTGCAGCGGCTTACTATTTTTTTAGTTTAATTTCTTACACTCTTTTCTTTTATAATCTATGATATGAGATTGGTGTCCTTACAAAGGTCCGGCGGTACTTCACAAATCAGGTCATGTTTGGAGTACTGCAGTCACATGGGCTGGTGGCTGGTTTCGTGGTTTTACTTTGTTTTTTTTACCTATTAAATGAGTTTAGATAAAGTAGTGTATGAAACTGCACATAATTAGGTAATAAAACACTCGTGTGATACTATTACAAACACACACTCGTGTTTTAACAACCCCTAATATGCAACAGTTTCATAAACTACTATAAAAACAGTCATTGTAATCCCTATATTATAATAATAATAATACCAGCCCTGGTTTATGTCCCACTGCTAGGCACGGGCCTCCCCTCAACATGAGGGGGTTTAGACCGTAAAAAAACCCTTTAAATGCTTAAATAAATATTATCTACACTCATGTCGTAATATTCAAATTATGAACTCAAAACTACTACTGTAATGACACACTTTATTTACATGCCTCTATAAAAAAAAAGTTTTTTTTACGGTACATGTCTCCTAAACAAAATAATGCCGTAACATAACATTTTTTTTTCAATACAATATATTTTTAAGCAGAACTAGTAGGACGCGATTTCATCTAGTAGGCCGCGATCTAATCCAATAGGTTACGAAACATTCGTCTTTGGTGGGACGGAGTTGTACGCATGCGCATAGCAGTTATTTGAATGACTTGAACACCATTTCTCTCACCTGTTTCTCATCTGTTTTGTATTGTAGTTTGATGGTTTAAAATTCTATTTCATGAGTTTAGATAAAGTAGTGTATCAAACTGCACATAATTAGGTATCAATACACTCGTGAGATACTATTATAAACCTCGCTTACGACTCAGTTTATACACACAGTCGCATCGATATAATATACATATAAACTAGATTTGGTGTCACGTTTCAAAAAGTGATAGCGAGAAATAGCGCACTTGTGTCGCTATTTCTTTACAAGCCACATCCTGACAAATTTATTTTTTCCGATAAGAGTGTCGCTAATGTCTATATGAAACTGTCATTATCAACAAGTCATTATCATTATAAAATAGTTAGTTCACGTTTCCGCCACCAGCACAGATAAGTTTGCAACCTCCGCGATCAAATTTTAGATGTCATTTTGTTCGTGAATGTTTATCTAGTTTATATATTATATCGATGCACACTCGTGTATAAATGACCCCTATTATGCAGCAGTTTCATAAACTACTATAAATAAGTATCGTGTACCTCAGTGATGAGCGGTATCTTGTTCGGTTTGAGCGGCACAGTCATGTCCACCTTCAGCGGGTGGTCATGGTTGGCACACTCCAGCTCCGACAGACTGCCGCCAGACTCGTACAGAAGTCTACCGTAAAACAACGGATATTGTTATTGGTCTTCATAGGCAGCTGAAAGACGACAACTGCCGAACTAAGGTCACCTCCTTAAAAGAGAGGGGTTGCCATAATTCCAACGCTTGGCAGGCGGCTTGGGGATCGCAGTATCGATGGTAGGTAATCCAAAAGAAAGACGTTGCTGCCCCCGTCTTCTTGTTTTCCCTCGGTCGCCTCTTGGGAGGGTGTGCATGCTATTTTTACCCGGACTCACCACGGGTAACTATTTAAACCCCACCCCTATAATAATAATGGCCTCCTGGCCAATACGCAGGTAAAAACGAGTGAGAAAGTGATCTTATCGGTGGAATGTTCCAGATTTTTGTCTAATATTAGCTACATTCACCACCACCACCGCTGCCACCACTTCTAAGAGCAATATTATTTTCACCTTACTTTCTCGATAGAAAGTGAGAGAACTATCATCATCAGCCGGAAGACGTCCACTGCTGAACATAGGCCTCCCCCTTAGAACGCCACAATGAACGACAATTGGCTATTTGCATCCACTGGTTACCTGCGACGCGCACAATGTCGTCTGTCCACCTAGTGGGAGGCCTGCCAACGCTGCGTCTTCCGGTTCGTGGTTGCCACTCGAGAACCTTTCTTCCCCAACGGTTATCGGTTCTTCGAGCGATGTGGCCTGCCCATTGCCACTTCAACTTGCAGATTCTGAGAGCTATGTCGGTGACCTTGGTTCTTCGGCGAATCTCCACATTTCGGATTCTGTCGCGCAAAGAAACTCCGAGCATAGCTCTCTCCATGGCTCGTTGTGTGACTCTGAACTTCTCTAAAAGGCCAGCCGTTAGAGACCACGTCTCAGTACAATATGTCATCACTGGCAACACACACTGGTTAAAAACCTTCGTCTTCAGGCACTGCGGTATTTCGTACGAGAAGATATCGCGTAGTTTCCCGAACGCTGCCCATCCGAGTTGGATTCTTCGGGCGACCTCTTTGTCGAAGTTGGACCGACCTAACTGGACAGTTTGTCCTAGGTATACGTAGTGGTCAACAACTTCGAGTGTATCGTTCCCAACAACTACCGCTACGGGTGCAACATGGACATTAGACATGATCTTCGTCTTGTCCATGTTCATTTTAAGACCCACCTGTTGGGAAACGATACTGAGGTCGCTGAACATCGTATTGAGGTCCTCTAGCGACTCTGCCATAATGACTATGTCATCGACAAAACGAAGGTGAGTGATGTATTCGCCATTGATGTTGATGCCGAATCCGTACCAGTCCAAGAGCTTGAAAACGTCCAATGCGTTTGAGAACAGTTTCGGAGAAATGACGTCTCCCTGTCTCACACCTCGCTGCAATGGGATTGGTTTCGTGCTCTCGTCCTGTAGTCGGATCGACATGGTGGCGTTGCTAAACACTTCAACACTTCGATGTACCTATAGTCAATGTGGCACCGCTGGAGGGACTGCAATACCGCCCAGGTCTCGATTGAATCGAAGGCTTTTTCGTAGTCCACAAACGCTAGACATAATGGCCGATTATACTCCTCGGTCTTCTGTATAATCTGGCGGAGCGTATGTATGTGGTCTACGGTGCTAAAGCCTTTTCGGAACCCGGCTTGTTCGGGAGGCTGGAAGTCATCAAACTTGTGTTCGAGACGGTTCGTAATGACTCTCGAAAACAGCTTGTATACATGGCTCAGGAGTGAGATGGGTCTATAATTCTTCAATAAAGTGTTATCACCTTTTTTGAAGAAAAGAACCACCACACTCCTGTGCCATGCTTCTGGCGTAGTACCCTCGAGTAAGACGGAATTAAATAACTTCTGGAGGACTAAGAGTACCGGTTTCCCACCCGCTCTCAGAAGTTCTGTTGTGATTCCGTCTTCACCCGGCGCCTTGTTGTTCTTAAGCTGTTTGAGAGCCATTCTAATCTCGTACAGGCTGATGTCTGGGATGTCTTCAGTGTAATGTCGGGTTAGTTTGGCTCTGGTGTCCTGAGCTGTTCTGGCAATGGGTTCCTGTGTTGAGGTGTATAACTGACCATAAAACCTCTCGAGCTCTCTCAATATCTCCGGTTTCGATGAGATGACACTGCCGTCGTCGATCTTCAGCTTGGTCACTTGGCTTCGCCCAATAGACGAATTTTTTGCAAACACTTTAGAGCCTTGGTTCCGCTCAATTGCGTCCTTAATACATGCTATATATTATAGGAACACAAGTCGTGTCGCATGGATTTCGAGATTCGTCTATTGAGTTCAGCATATTCCGACATATCAGCTGAAGATTGCAGTCTCATCTCAGTCCGGTTTTCCATTAGCTTAATGGTTGTATTGGAGAGCTTTTGAGGCTTTTTACGGCGTGGGGCCTTAAAGAACTTGGACCCCAATGCTTGGACAGTTTGCATCAACCCATTGTTTATCTCGTCCGCAGTTTCGCATTCGGCGAGGCACTGGAAGCGATTATGCAGTTCGAGTTGAAAGTCTTCGGGGTTTCGGATTTGGGCGGTTCCCGGACGGAGCGTGGACTTCATCAGACGAGACCACTCAAGCTTGACATTGATATTCAATGTGCCTCTAACAATGCGGTGATCACTACCGGTTTTCACCCTGCCGATCACGGATACATCATCGAATATATGCTGATGAAGTCGATCTCATTTTTGGTTGAACCATCGGGGCTTATCCACGTCCACTTCCTGGATGGTCGCTTCTTGAAGAAGGAGTTCATCGCAAAGAGTCCCTCCTTCTCCATGAAGTCGATCAGCCGCTGGCCCCTCTGGTTCCGCTGCCCGTATCCATATGACCCCACTCTCAACCTATCGCCATTCCGTGTGCCCACCTTCGCGTTGAAGTCCCCCATAACAACGGTGAAGTGTGTTTTGGAGGTATGTATGGCTTCTGCTATCTCCTCATACATAGCCTTTACTTCATCGTCAGGGTGTGCCGAGGTCGGAGCGTAAACCTGTATAACCTTCAACGAATACCGACTGGTTATTCTGAGTATAAGGTACGCTACCCTGCTCGACACACTATCGACCTTTATAACGTTGTTAATGAGGGACTTACGGACGAGAAACCCAACACCACCCTGAGATTTCCGGTCTCCTTCCCGGAAGAACAGCAAGTTTCCGGAATCAAGGGTTATCGTATCCTGTCCCTCTCGTCGGATTTCAGATAATCCCAAGATATCCCAACGTAACTCGCTCAATTCTTCCTCCAGCTCGATAATCTTCTCGTCAGTCCTAAGTGTCCGGACATTATGTGTTGCCAGGGCCAAAGTTCGGTGGGGGTGGTAGCGGGGTATCTGCCGAAGATTCTTCGCACCCCCTGCTCGACCGTTACCCCGCCCGCTACCAAGGCGAGGAATAGAGGAGCTGCCGGGGACTGGGGGCCGTAAATAAACACTGTCGATCATGGTGGGGGGAAGGGGGTTGCCATAATCCCCACGCTTGGCAGGCGTCTTGGGGATCATAAGAGAACTATAAACTACATATATTGACGTCTCTACCTCGTGTTAAATAAAATGATAATAATACTACTAACAGAGGTGGTGGTAGGGACCCAAGACTAATAGTGAGATTGTATTACGGCTATAAATCTAATCATAGAATGTTCGCGACGCCCTATTCTGTATTGTCAATGACAAACTCACTAGAAACTTTCCTAAGATTAATTAATTATGTTGGTGAAAACAATACCTTATTGTTATTGACAGTATTCATAAATAGTCGTTTTTTGGCTAATTAAACTTTAAAAAGATATTTAGTCAGTCGATAGCAAGTCAGTTGAATTTCAATAGTTTTATTATATAGACATAAATAAATAAAAGAGGCCCCAAATGAGAGCCTTGTGGTACTCCTGAAGGAACGCTTCTGGCTATGGACTTAAATCCTCGCCCCAACAGAAGCTGAGATCGGTTACGAAGATAGTTTTCACACCATCTGAGTAATGAACCGCAAATTCCTGTTTGACCTAAGTTTTGGATTAACAGACCATGATCAACCACATCGAATGCCTTCTATAGAGGAAGCATTTTACACTCACTTGTTATCAATCTGTAGTGCTTCAGTCTTGGTCTCGATCTCTACGGAGTTGTCGTTCCCGTTCTGATAATTGACTACTGTCATCTCCTTGCCCTTGTCAGCCTTCTTCCCTGACAGGAGATTCTTGAACGTCGTTATTCGCTGTACAAAATAAAATAATTGTAAGGTTTAGGGTTAAGTACTCTGGAAACGAATGTAAATTTAGATCCAAAGCAATTATGAATTCAACCAAATAGTGTCAGTTCTGATAGAACTACAAGTACCTATATGAAGGGTGAGATTACAGAGTTCGGGATACTAGTGGCAGTGTATTGCAGCTGTCGATGAGCATGTATCGCTAACTATAATAAAAACAATAAAACGTTTATTTCTACTATCAGGTGGACATTCTGCTTCCACCCTACACCCTGCAAAAACTGTTGTTTGGTTTTCTGTAAGGTCTAATGGAATCCTCACTCGGGCTGTGTCAGAACGTTAAGTACCCTTTTTAATATAAATAAAGAATAAGGAAGAAAAAAAGTTACTCGACCAGTTCCCACTGTCATGGTTCTCAAGGCTTCTCACTATTCGCTGGTGCTTAGCATCAAGCGAGCTTCATGCTTCCATCCTTCGTCACACAAAAGGGGTTGGCTGGTGTCTTCATAAGGTATAATAAGTATGTCTTCAAACTGGCTACGCTAGTTAATTGACCAGCTCCCGCTGTGCAGTGCCGGATTAGCCATATAGCAGGAGTCAGCAACGCTACGGGTTACGCTATCTCTAAACTTTAATACCTAATACAAGGCCAGAGCCTTGCGAGAAGGCTAAATATATAATTTGCTACGGGCTCCGCGCTGACTTAATCTGGCACTGCAGCTATATCATGGCTCCTTTGCCGCCTCCCCGTCCTACAAACTAAGCACGTCATGCAAACCTTGACAGATTATTGTCAGCATGAAGTCACTATGGCATAGTATTCACGTGTGAATATCATTTTTAATCGACTTCAAAAAGGGACGAGGTTCTCAATTCGATTGTATGCTCTTTTTTGGTATAGAAAATCAAGTTACAAGTGGCGGTAGGGCTTTTTTTTGGTCCAAGAGTACCTTGGTGAGGTAGTTGATATGGTGCTCGAGAGCCGAGCAATGTTCGACGGCTGCGGGCAGCAGGTCGCCGAGCGGCTCGCGCGGGTGGACGCCGTTCTCGTGCCGGCAGTACATGCCGCGCCAGAACCTGGCCAGAACCAGTTTATAGTTTGGTTAGTAAACCTAACCAAATCAGTGACTTGTCACAGACGTTTTTCCCGAAGCTATTTTAATAAAATGACATACAATTTGCCATTCCAGCGATACACTATTGAGACTCCATTATGATTGGGACAAATTTTGTATTCTGCTAAAATAACCATAACCAGTGTTGTCAAACCACTGAGACGCCATTATGGTATTAGGTTTCAATAATGTGTCGCGTGGAATGGCAATTGTATGTCATTTTATTATTAACCGTTTTGGGCCAAAGGTCAGTGACAAGTCACTGACATGCCACTGGTCTTATACAATTAGTGGACTACCAAATATTATTTAAAACTATCCAACTGACACACTATTGAAGTGTTCGTAAATTAGCAGACTTGGGGACCTGGTGGCAGAGCACTGGTGGAGGTAATGGTGGAAAGAACGACACATGCTAAGTGGATAACCTTTCAACGTCATAGTTATAAATAAAATTAACTGTACTAGATGATTTAGATTAAAATGTCGCTGAATAAATGTATTTTCTTTCTTTCTTTTAGAGCTGTTCGAGCTGCCATCAGGCCTCTGATTTGGTGCAACAACTGCTGTCTAGATGACAACAACCAGGACTGAGTTTTTACGTACCCTCCGAAGTACGGAAATGCTCAGTTCAAATGCAACTAAACGGTCACCCATCTAAGGACTGACCTTGCTTAACGTTGCTTAACCAATTGATCGTTTACCGAACAGTGATTACAACTGGCTATAAGCGCGAAACAATTATACATATATAACTCATTTGTTTGAATAAATTTAAAAAAATTATCCGAAATGTACCAACGATACGACTATTGATTCGCAGGAATAAATTATGTGAGTCACGCAATGAAGACGTCGCAGCGGGAATCCGGAGTTCAATTGATACGAGTGGGTATATGGAGAACCTTTCTTCCCCGATAACCGATGGGGAAGAAAGGTTCTCGAGTGGCGACCACGAACCGGAAGACGCAGCGTTGGCAGGCCTCCCACTAGGTGGACAGACGACATTGTGCGCGTCGCAGGTAACCGGTGGATGCAAATAGCCAATTGTCGTTCATTGTGACGTTCGAAGTGGGAGGCCTATGTTCAGCAGTCGACGTCTTCCAGCTAGTAGTCCATAATGATGATGGGTATATGATGAGACGAGACGAGCGTGCATATGTATAGCCGCCATTATGTATGTTAAGCTTGAGCTTGACTGCGTAAGGCACATAAAAGTTACGTTAATATATAACAATAATAATAATAATATCTTGGGACAATCCACACACGGTCATCTGATCCCAAACTAGGCAGAGCCTGTACTATGGCAACCAGACAACCGATACTAATACTTATATACATTTTTTTAAATACATACTTAAATAGATAAATAACACCCAGACACTTGGTGGGAATCTAACCCACGACCCATCGGTTAACGGGCCCGTCAAATACTAATCCTAAATAGTTTATCCTAGATAGTTGTACTCACCTTATGCTCTGTGCGCTTAAATCAGGCTTAAGCACGTCGGGATGTGATTTCGGGTTGTACAAAGGATTTTTGTATTCATTCAGATGGCTCGCCATGTAGCCCCACAGTGAGAATGTGCGTTCCGATAACCTGTGAATAAATGGTCTTGTTGTAAAATGGGCTAGATCTGTGTACACCACTTCAAAAAATCGAGAACAATCCATAGGTTTCGGGAAAAATATAAATATTTCGTTTAAATGACTATTAGTGTTGTAATTTTAATTATAATTTTAATTTATTTTATATCTACATTCAACATGTCGTCCTAAGATGGCGTCTCACGATGCCGAATTAAATTGTCAGCCAGCCAGCTGGCAATAGTTACTGCTGCTGTCACACGTGTCACAATTGGTTGAGTATTGTAATTATTAAAATTATGTATAAGAAAAAAGAAACAAAAATACAGAGCGCACCGTAATAAAAATACCTTTAACGCCATTGATAATAAAAATGACACATGACAATTTTTTCTTATGTGTTGCAATTTTTAGTATAAATTCAAGTTTTACAAGCAAATAAAGCCAAATTAAAGTAAATGGATAGTTAAAAACTGTTTTATGTGTGTTTCCCTATTTTAGAGTATACTGTACAAAGACCTAGCCCAGGCTCCATACATTTTGAACATCTCTTTTACGACTAAAATATTTTTACATCGCTGAACCAGCGTAGAAGCTTCCGCATGCATCACTCTATCTATTGGTGAAAGCCGTAAGACAATCCGTTTAGTAGTTTGTGAGTTTATTGCGAACAGACAGACGCGGCGGAGGACTTTGTTTTATAATATAGCTCAATTGCTGTGCTGCGGCGTGGAGGACACTGTAGCTGGTGAAGTTACCGGACAGAAAGACTTAATATCTAATGTCTTAAGGGTCGGCAACGCGCTAGTGATTCTTCTGGTTTTGCTAGTGTCTATAGGCTGCGGTGGCTGCTTACCATCAGGCGGGCCGTATGCTTGCTTGCCACCTTGGTAGTATAAAAAAAAACCACACCAAGATGGCAGCGGCCGGCAGCGCACTTTCAATGTGAAAGACTTAAACTTTAGCTTTTCAAGCGATACTTGTATTTTACGTATTGTAGATAAAGTTTAAAATTCTTTCACACTGATAGTGCGCTGCCGGCCGCTGCCATCTTGGTGTGAATTGAGCTTAGTAGTCAAGTGATACGTTGACGTTTCATACCTGAGATCTCGCCTGTCCTTCTCACAGTTGCCAACGAACGTGCCGTACTGGCAGGCGTGGGCGTGATCGTGAAGGGTCAGCAGAAAGCGTTCGTTGAACTGGAAAGCCTGTTTTAGCAAAAAAATACATACTAGTATACAAGACTGGTCGAATTACACACATTAAAATCAGTATAAGTTTGTGCAGCATCGCGGATACTGCAGTTCCTTCTCATGTTAATAACTCAATACTGAGGATCGTAGCCTTTGGCGGGACTGGGTAGAGTACAATAGCACGTTCCTGGGCCTCACCACACAACGGAACGAGGACACAGTGGACTTTTGGACGGTAGGAGTCCAACATTATTCGCACTGCCACCCCTGTGGCTACCGTCAGATTTCCGCAGAATTTGAATCACTTTTTATAACTACTTGGGTAAAATCTTCATTATCACATTCATACACACACACACACACACACACACATTTTAGAACATACATCATCATCATCATCAGCCGGAAGACGACCACTGCTGAACAAAGGGCGAGGCCCCTTAGACCGCCACAATGAACGACACTTTGCCATTTGCATCCACCGGTTGCTTGCGACGCGAACAATGTCATCTGTCCACCTAGTGGGAGGCCTACCTACGCGGAGTCGTCCGGTTCGTAGTCGCCACTCGAGAACCTTTCTTCGCCAACGGTTATCGGTTCTTCGAGCGACTGCCACTTCAACTTGCATATTCTACATGACAGAACATACATCCCAGTCATAATACATACACGCACAAACACACACACCACACACACTCTTAAGGCTAATTTGTTTTTGTCAAAGTCAAAATCATTTATTTCAAATAGGCTAGCACTTTTGAAAGGTCATTTTTTTTATAATGATAATGACTTGTAGTTTGACAGTTTCATATAGACAGTAGCGACACTCCTATCGGCAAAAATAAATTTGTCAGGATGTGGCTTGTAAAGAAATAGCGACACAAGGGCGCTATTTCTCGCTACCACTTTTTGAACCGTGACACCAAATCTAGTTTATATAATTATATCGATGTTTTTCACCTCTCCTTCGCTTTAAACCTGTTGAAGGAATACAATTCAAACCTCGGGTCTCTGTCTCAGCAGTTGCCACGTGCAGTCTAGGAGCTGTGTGAACACAGGCGACCTCTCGCGGCCGTCGCACGCGATGTGCCCGCACCGGGCAGTGAACTTGTGACCGAACGATAGCCAATCCTTTTCTATGAGGGCCTGTAGGCAACAATTATTTCATTCTGAGTTACTGCGAAAAATTACACTAACGTTTTGACCGTTATACAGAGTGATTTCTCACGTGGGTGTGGATAACCAAATCCGAAACTTTACGGAATAACGAAAACTTTTCAAAGCAGTCTCGGGGCCGATGTTGAGAAACAAAAAACTGTATCATTGGATTTTTGAAAGATTTATATTCCTAGCCAGACGTTGAATGCGAAAAGAAATGTATTGTTAAACCTGGTAGGGACAGGACTAAAGTATAGGAAATAATGTCATACGGCAATCTAACTTGACGGGCCTGTTTGTAGTTAGGCCTAGTGATTACTGGCCGCTACCCAATAGGACGTGGGTTCGATTCCCACCAAGTAGCTGGGTGTTTTACCTATATACGTATGTATATACAAAAAAAGTGTATAAGTTTTAGTATCAGTTGCCTGGTTTCCATAGTACAGGCTCTGCCTAGTTTGAGATGAGATGACTGTGTGTCGATTGTCCCAGAATTAAAAAAATAAAAACTGATTCCAAGTAACGTCTGTTGAAAATTATACACAATTTCTTTTTTCTTAACACACCTACAGTGTAGTCAGAAGATAGTACTAACATTTTAATATTCTCTCTCTTGGCGGTTAAAGGCTGTGGCCTTTAGAAAAAAAAAACAATTTCGTGAAAAAATGACTTCCCAAAAATCCAATGATGAATTTATAATGTTCATCAAAATCCGGCCCAAGGACGTGATAAAATAATCACCTGTATATTTTATATTTAGAGGGCGGCTTAACTTTTTTTTCTAAAAATACATATACTACGTGTTAAGAACCAGTCTTAACGCAGCACAGTATGAAAAATGACCCAAAAAACGGTCATCCTGTTTTTAGTGACTTATCTATATACATATTATAAAACAAAGTCGCTCCCGCTGTCTGTCTGTCCCTATGTATGCTTAGATCTTTAAAACTACGCAACGGATTTTGATGCGGTTTTTCTTAATAGATAGAGTGATTCAAGAGGAAGGTTTATATGTATAATACATGTATAATATAGTAGAGAAACACTGATAATTTTAGAGGTTTCTAATGTAATGTTGTAAATAAACACATTTTTTGCGCTTACATTGCAAACGCTGGCTGAACCCTACGAGATTGATCAAAATAATGTACTACAGTATTGTACACCTTAACAAGGTCTACAAAAAAGTCTTAGATGGTACATGTTTATCTCTTAGGGATAACCCACAATAAACATTTTTTTTATCTTTTACTTTTTATGAGAAATAATTAACTATTGATACAATTTTGTTCGCATTTTGTCCCTTCTTCAATAAAACGTAAACTTCACTAATATTTACAACAATGAAAAAATACGCGAATGAACGTTGTTCATACCACTAGGTTAAGCAACATAAGGCAAGGTCATTATATAGATGGGTGAACCGATTTATATGAAATTTTGTGTGCATATCGGGTAGGTCTGAGAATAGTTCGTAAAGTATATTTCATACCGCTAGGTTAAGCAACGTTAGGCAAGGTCATTACAAAGATGGGTGACGGCGGCGACTCCGAGGAGGACGGTGACGGGGTTGCTAGCCCCGTCCCCGTGATCATGGCGCCAGGTTTAAGGGGGCTACAATGCGCACTGAGGGGTATTTGGTGAAGATTCCACTTGATGGCCCACTTATGTGGCGATGCGACAGCTGCAGGAGTTTAAGTGGGTTAGAATCCCAGATACCATGATTGACGAGGATATGTAGAACTAGAGGAGGGTGCAAGAGAGGAGAGAGAGGGAGAGGGGATTGGAGGAGGGGGTGATGGAGTGAGGGATAGGGGGATTAAGATGTAGCAAGGGGGAGTGAGGGGGAGCAAGGTGGGAGAAGAGAAAGGGGAGGGGGTTCAGAGAGGGGACAGCGGGGAGAGGAAGGGGGTGGAGTGTGACGGGGACCGAATCGAGAGGGGGAAAGAGAGAGGAGAGAGAGAGCATAGAATTAGATTTTTCTTATAAGAGAGAGATGAGAGAAATAAATCAAGGGAGGAGGGAGAAAAGGGGAGCAAATAGTAATAAAAGCGCGGGCGGAGCTGCGCGGGTCAGCTAGTCATAAACTATAATATTTTTCAAATGCAAGAGTAGAACACCCGAAGTTCAAATGTACTTAGAACATAAGTTATGAGTATTTTAAGATATTTTTAATAATTTTGTAAACATTAAAAAAGTAACGTTTAACATACTTTTTATTATTTTTTATTTGGATGTTGTAAAAAGATATGTTTAGGTATTTACTACATGAAACAATTACGTTTTTGTTTCAATAGGATCAAAGATATAGCTATTTATAAAAATTTTTGTTTTTATTTTTTTACTCCTATATCTTGCAACAGTCGGATTCCATTTCTTACTTAATACATTATTTATACCTATATTATTGACCAAAAAAAATATCAAATACGTAACTCGTAGGATCTCGGAGTTATAAGTTTCTAAAGTTAATTTTGATTTCTATGGTTTTAGGGGTGTCACAGGAATTTTGCTTTAAGTAGTATAAAATAAGTTACAGAAAAAAATCATACCTGTACTAACCCCTGATACAGTACAGATACAGTAGGAACAGTATTATATAGGCTATGGACGGTTTAAATAATTTGTTTTTTTTACATAAGTACATAAAAATCAACTACCAACAACCCTAACGCGTAAATTTTAAAGTACAATATCTCCGAGATCCTACGAGATTAGGATTTGAAAAAAATAGGGGTTATTAGGATATATCTTAAGATTATAATAGGCTAGGTAATGAATCCAACATCCCAAGGATAACGGAGAAAAAAAATCATAACCGAAATGTTAAAAAAGCAATTTATCTCATTTTTTAGTATAGTTACAGCTGTGTAATCTGTACTAAAATTTAGCTCAAAGTACTCTCTAAACATTAGTAATAAGATGATTAGCTATAAATGACAGTATTTCTAGATATCACCAATTTCTTGATTTTTTTTGGGTTCATAGAAAAAACCTAAAATGTTGATTATCTCTGGATATATACAAAATTGACACTTGGGTGTTCTCGTCGTGCATTAAGGATGTTTATAGCTTGCTTTTAAGAAAATAATACAGTGATGACCGTTTTTCGGGTCATTTTTCATACTGTGCGCAGGAGAGGAGACGCGCGGGTAGGGAACAACGCGGCACCATCACCGGCAACGCATTGGCGACCATCGGCTTGCCACTCGCGACACACTGGGTCTTACGCGACGGACAGCTTAACTTTGTTTTCTATTATTTAATTTTGCCATATTGCGGCATTAAACCAGCCCTGTTTTATACTGTCCACTATTTTTATTTTACATCCACTAACAAAGGTCCACCACCCAACAACAATGGTCCGGCTCGAAGGACCAGGTGGTTATTTTTGAGTCAAAAGCAAATTTTATCTAATAAAGTCCCTTTTTTACCAATATACACGGTGTAAGTGATATAGAGACAAAAACTGCGCGGTGCGGTCCCAGCCGTCGCTGCAGTGGACGTGACGTCACAGCAGGCCACGAGCCATGTCAGTGTGTGTTGTGACCTGGTATCCGTTGATGGTGCGGTAGTGCGGCTCGAGGCAGAGCGCGGCGAGCGAGCACACCTGCGCGGTGCGGTCCCAGCCGTCGCTGCAGTGGACGTGACGTCACAGCAGGCCACGAGCCATGTCAGTGTGTGTTGTGACCTGGTATCCGTTGATGGTGCGGTAGTGTGGCTCGAGGCAGAGCGCGGCGAGCGAGCACACCTGCGCGGTGCGGTCCCAGCCGTCGCTGCAGTGGACGTGACGTCACAGCAGGCCACGAGCCATGTCAGTGTGTGTTGTGACCTGGTATCCGTTGATGGTGCGGTAGTGCGGCTCGAGGCAGAGCGCGGCGAGCGAGCACACCTGCGCGGTGCGGTCCCAGCCGTCGCTGCAGTGGACGTGACGTCACAGCAGGCCACGAGCCATGTCAGTGTGTGTTGTGACCTGGTATCCGTTGATGGTGCGGTAGTGCGGCTCGAGGCAGAGCGCGGCGAGCGAGCACACCTGCGCGGTGCGGTCCCAGCCGTCGCTGCAGTGGACGTGACGTCACAGCAGGCCACGAGCCATGTCAGTGTGTGTTGTGACCTGGTATCCGTTGATGGTGCGGTAGTGCGGCTCGAGGCAGAGCGCGGCGAGCGAGCACACCTGCGCGGTGCGGTCCCAGCCGTCGCTGCAGTGGACGTGACGTCACAGCAGGCCACGAGCCATGTCAGTGTGTGTTGTGACCTGGTATCCGTTGATGGTGCGGTAGTGCGGCTCGAGGCAGAGCGCGGCGAGCGAGCACACCTGCGCGGTGCGGTCCCAGCCGTCGCTGCAGTGGACGTGACGTCACAGCAGGCCACGAGCCATGTCAGTGTGTGTTGTGACCTGGTATCCGTTGATGGTGCGGTAGTGCGGCTCGAGGCAGAGCGCGGCGAGCGAGCACACCTGCGCGGTGCGGTCCCAGCCGACGCTGCAGTGGACGTGACGTCACAGCAGGCCACGAGCCATGTCAGTGTGTGTTGTGACCTGGTATCCGTTGATGGTGCGGTAGTGTGGCTCGAGGCAGAGCGCGGCGAGCGAGCACACCTGCGCGGTGCGGTCCCAGCCGTCGCTGCAGTGGACGTGACGTCACAGCAGGCCACGAGCCATGTCAGTGTGTGTTGTGACCTGGTATCCGTTGATGGTGCGGTAGTGCGGCTCGAGGCAGAGCGCGGCGAGCGAGCACACCTGCGCGGTGCGGTCCCAGCCGTCGCTGCAGTGGACGTGACGTCACAGCAGGCCACGAGCCATGTCAGTGTGTGTTGTGACCTGGTATCCGTTGATGGTGCGGTAGTGCGGCTCGAGGCAGAGCGCGGCGAGCGAGCACACCTGCGCGGTGCGGTCCCAGCCGTCGCTGCAGTGGACGTGACGTCACAGCAGGCCACGAGCCATGTCAGTGTGTGTTGTGACCTGGTATCCGTTGATGGTGCGGTAGTGCGGCTCGAGGCAGAGCGCGGCGAGCGAGCACACCTGCGCGGTGCGGTCCCAGCCGTCGCTGCAGTGGACGTGACGTCACAGCAGGCCACGAGCCATGTCAGTGTGTGTTGTGACCTGGTATCCGTTGATGGTGCGGTAGTGCGGCTCGAGGCAGAGCGCGGCGAGCGAGCACACCTGCGCGGTGCGGTCCCAGCCGTCGCTGCAGTGGACGTGACGTCACAGCAGGCCACGAGCCATGTCAGTGTGTGTTGTGACCTGGTATCCGTTGATGGTGCGGTAGTGCGGCTCGAGGCAGAGCGCGGCGAGCGAGCACACCTGCGCGGTGCGGTCCCAGCCGACGCTGCAGTGGACGTGACGTCACAGCAGGCCACGAGCCATGTCAGTGTGTGTTGTGACCTGGTATCCATTGATGGTGCGGTAGTGCGGCTCGAGGCAGAGCGCGGCGAGCGAGCACACCTGCGCGGTGCGGTCCCAGCCGTCGCTACAGTGGACGTGACGTGGCGTGACGTCACAGCAGGCCACGAGCCATGTCAGTGTGTGTTGTGACCTGGTATCCGTTGATGGTGCGGTAGTGCGGCTCGAGGCAGAGCGCGGCGAGCGAGCACACCTGCGCGGTGCGGTCCCAGCCGACGCTGCAGTGGACGTGACGTCACAGCAGGCCACGAGCCATGTCAGTGTGTGTTGTGACCTGGTATCCATTGATGGTGCGGTAGTGCGGCTCGAGGCAGAGCGCGGCGAGCGAGCACACCTGCGCGGTGCGGTCCCAGCCGTCGCTACAGTGGACGTGACGTGGCGTGACGTCACAGCAGGCCACGAGCCATGTCAGTGTGTGTTGTGACCTGGTATCCGTTGATGGTGCGGTAGTGCGGCTCGAGGCAGAGCGCGGCGAGCGAGCACACCTGCGCGGTGCGGTCCCAGCCGTCGCTACAGTGGACGTGACGTGGCGTGACGTCACAGCAGGCCACGAGCCATGTCAGTGTGTGTTGTGACCTGGTATCCGTTGATGGTGCGGTAGTGCGGCTCGAGGCAGAGCGCGGCGAGCGAGCACACCTGCGCGGTGCGGTCCCAGCCGTCGCTACAGTGGACGTGACGTGGCGTGACGTCACAGCAGGCCACGAGCCATGTCAGTGTGTGTTGTGACCTGGTATCCGTTGATGGTGCGGTAGTGCGGCTCGAGGCAGAGCGCGGCGAGCGAGCACACCTGCGCGGTGCGGTCCCAGCCGTCGCTACAGTGGACGTGACGTGGCGTGACGTCACAGCAGGCCACGAGCCATGTCAGTGTGTGTTGTGACCTGGTATCCGTTGATGGTGCGGTAGTGCGGCTCGAGGCAGAGCGCGGCGAGCGAGCACACCTGCGCGGTGCGGTCCCAGCCGTCGCTGCAGTGGACGTGACGTCACAGCAGGCCACGAGCCATGTCAGTGTGTGTTGTGACCTGGTATCCGTTGATGGTGCGGTAGTGCGGCTCGAGGCAGAGCGCGGCGAGCGAGCACACCTGCGCGGTGCGGTCCCAGCCGTCGCTGCAGTGGACGTGACGTCACAGCAGGCCACGAGCCATGTCAGTGTGTGTTGTGACCTGGTATCCGTTGATGGTGCGGTAGTGCGGCTCGAGGCAGAGCGCGGCGAGCGAGCACACCTGCGCGGTGCGGTCCCAGCCGTCGCTGCAGTGGACGCATACGCTTACGCCGCTTTCGATCGCGCAGGCAATCCACCACGACGTGTCCAGAATCGACCTGGACAATAAACCGTATTGAATTATACTACTCTTTCAAGAAAGTACCGGGAAAAGATCAATAATACATAAAATGTTCGCTATTCATCCAAATTTATTTTATCACCTCCAAAGTATGCTTCTTCAGAAACTGTACACATACGCCAACGAATAATCCAATTATTACAACATATTTTAAACGCTTTTTCCGGAATTGAGTTCAGTTCTCGCCGCGAATTCTTCTTTATGTCTTCTATAAAATGAAAATGGGTGCCACGAAGTGGCAATATAAGTTTAGGAAAAAGAAAGTAGTAGGCGAGAGCCATATTTGGTGAATGAGGTAGTTGTGTTTGTTTCCAAACATAGAGTATAATTAGTGCTCTTCTATTACATATTTGTATACTGTTATAGTCTATATTAAGTAACTAAAATACTCTTTATGTCAGCAATCCACAATTAACTAAACAAGGTGCATGTCATGTATTAAGTTGGAATTTGTAAAAAAGTCCTTATAAAAATATTTCATGTAGTTTTACAGCGACTACATGATGGTCCTTCGAGCCGGATGCTCTGATACATTAGATTATTCCTATTTGACTCCAGGTCATTTTTAACAGGAAATCTATTGTCATCATTTCCTGAACCTGATTTTTGGAATGACCTGATGTTTGGAAACTAAAAGTTGCTCGATGGTATTCGCTTAGTTTTTGGTCAAAAATTCATTCATGTGCGAAAGCGCATTAATGTGGTGCAAAAACCAAGAATTTTTTTCATACCGTAATCCTTCTGTAACATTTTCAGTGATGATTGGATTATTCGTTGGCGTAAGTCTATTGTTTCTGAAGGAGCATACTTTGAAGGTGATAAAATAAATTTTGCTGAATAACTAACATTTTGTGTATTATTAAACTCTTCCTGGTACTTTCTTGACAGGGTAGTACGTGCAATTTTTCCTGTAAATCTCGGATCTTTAGAAAATGTCTTATTTGTCGAACACTAGCTTTTTAACCGACTTCATTCTAATTATGATCAATGGTTTGGCAGGAAAAAGGGAAATAAACTTCTAAATACTATTAGGAATTTATTTTTGCATTTTTAGGTGACGGTTATGTAAAAAAATACCAACAAAACCAACCCGAACCAAATAAGCGAGTTTTGCTAGGTCAAAATCGAGTGTTCTAGGGTCCCAAGGTCATAATAGGACCTCTATTAAATGGTTAAATTTTCTCGTTATACATATACAAACTCATCGATAGGGTCCAAAAAATAGTGTCTTTCTATTTTATGCATTTTTTGTTGGTTCGATTTCCGGCTCAGGTAAGCTTTTCTAAGAAGTGTTTGAATGCGGTTATTATTATTTTTAAAAACCAAAGAATATTCCCTTGAGCAAAATTTAATAATTTTAATATTCAATGTACTTTTCCGTCCTGTCCCGTTCGTTTTTTCCATCCTATACAGTTTTAATTTTATGCAGTGCGTATATTTATATTACATAATCAGTATCGTTAATAGATCATAATTAAAGAAATTTTTTTTTTTTTTTGCATTTATTTAAGAATCCAAATATAGACAACTGAGGTGATGTCTCGACAAGCAGCGAACGCCTCGATCATTTAGTTTAATATTTTTGTATCAAGGTAGGTAAAATAAAAAAAACGCTACTTTAGTTTTCAACACTATTTAAGTATGCAAGTTATACTAAATAAATAAAAAGTTAATCTGAATATAGACCCCACAGACACTCTTACAAACTCATATTTTACAATTACCATTGGATCCCAAGGAGGACCCCAATGAGAAAATCCGACAAAAAAACTCATAGCGCTTGTCTTATTTTTATACAACGTAGTATTAAAATAATTACAAATATAACAGTACATTATAAATACGATTGATGTACTCACTTGATATGTTTCAACCATCCAGACGACTCCAGCCCACTCAGGAACGAAGACATCGTTGGTGAGTTCTGTTCACAAGCTGAAACCAAAAGACGACTTACTACCAAATAATTTTTAATGAGCGTATATTATGGGACGTTGTCTACCGGTATACAAGATGTTTTTTTTTTTCGTCTTACAATGACTAACCCTTTAATCTATTTTTAGTCTAGTCAATATAAAGTATATTAAGGTCCCATCTCTTCCCGTTGAGTCCGTAAGAGGTGACTAAAGAAAAACAAAAAACGGGCAGAACCGTCTTTCTACTAGATCCATCATCAGCAGCGAAAATACGTCCACTGCTGGACAAAGGCCTCCCCCTTAGAAGGGGGGGGGCGTGCCAAAATACCTACGCTTGGCAGGCGTCTTGGGGATCGACTACTGGATTATCATACTTTCAAAATTCAAGGACATCTTTAAGTTACTTAGTTTGGGATATATTACATTAAGTGTCGCTTGAGCACTAAGGTGACCATAACGTATTCGACAAATACATCATTCGTGCCATGTTGGAAAGACTGGTCAATCAGTACGGTCTTCAAAGACTTATTCTTCCTCTGGGTAGACCAAGCAATAATAAAAGTCGAAACTTTAATCAAACGATAAAATATTACGCTGTTCGAGAAATCCTATTTTCTACCTTCAATTCGTTCGTAGTGCCTTATATGGGGTATTGAACACACTAAATGGGTACCTACTAATTAGTATTTCCGAGTGACCTCCTAATATTCCAGTGGAGACAGATCAAGAATATGAAATGATAACAGTTTCAATGTTTCGAGGGCTTGCAAAATCTATGAATTATTTTGTATCAAATTAAGCTGCGAGGCGATTTTAAACAATATGGTGGGTCATGCGACTTGGCAGATTGAATTGTAAAATAATACTCACTCTCAACGAGCTTCTGCAAGCTCTTCCTCATGACGTGTATGTTGCCAATCCCCATGAATTGGAACTTGATGTTCTCGTAAAATGCCTCGTTCTCGTATCCTTTCCCGGCGGCTCGGTTAACCATCGCATTTATCTGTGGATCATAAAATAATGTCCATCTCGATACGGTCACAGCAGCCAACATTTAAGAATATCAGCCAACTACGCGAGGTATAATATACACAAATATTTGGGCAGACAGATGTAGGTCCTACACTCTCTTAATTAGATGGGAATGAGATGGGATTATTTTTGTTTTTTTTTTATTGATTTTAGTAATGCATCGTGGGCAAATTCACCATGTAAAAACTTTCAGATTATTAAAACGACACCCTGTATACAGGCTGTTCCAGAAATGGGGTGACGCATAATGACGCATTGTGTAACTCACAAATTTGTGAAAGAAAATAATGAAAAATATCGATAGTCTCAGTGCAGCAATCTCAAAATTTTGATCGTTCTTTAACCAAAAATGAATTAACTTCTTATCCCGCAAGCAATAAAAAACAACGGTTCCATAGGTATAAGCACGATTCAAGATATAATGTATTTCCTTTTTTGACATTTTTTCGGGGTCGTTACCTTCAAAAGTTTCCGGGATACCTACCCGGTATACTAATCTTTCGGCTTTGGTCATGGAAATAAACTGATCAAGTATGATTATTTTATTCTTACCCTGGGTCTAGTATCGACCACATACATGTATCCACAGTTCGGATTCGATCTTCTTATCAGATCCAGCATTTGTTCGTCTTCCATGCATCTGGAAATAATATTATTTTAGAATAACCAAAACAGTATTTGATCAGTAGTTAGGCAAAGACTGTAAACCAAATATGTAACACATACCTACATACACTTAGTAGATAGTAGTTGCTAATTCAAGCAGGGGCGGTCCGAGACGGGGGTGTCCCCCAACACACGACGGCGACGGTGACGAGGGTCATGACCCCTACGGCCCCCCAAAATCTCAAACTCATTCACGTCAAATTGACAAACTTAACTTCTTTCTTTAAAACGTCTGAACAATTTTATCCAAAATAGGTTACGCACTTGAAGCACTCAGACGCAAGGTGGATAGAACCCACGACCTATTGGCTAGCGGCCAGGACACTAGACCAACGGGCCCGTCAACTATGACCCGCTCACTAGAGCATATTCCCGGGAGAGCAGAAAATGCAGCGGAGTTCGCATACCTCATCATCATCACCAGCCGGAAGACGTCCACCCCCTTTCGAACGCCACAATGAACGACAATTGGCTATTTGCATCCACCGGTTACCTGCGACCCGCACGATGTCTGTCCACCTAGTGGGAAGCCTACCTACGCTGCGTCTTCCGGTTCGTGGTCGCCACTTGAGAACCATTCTTCTCCAACGGTTTTCATTTCTCCGAGCGATGTGGCCTGCCCATTGCCACTTCAACTTGCAGATTTTAAGGCCTTGGTTCTTCGGCGAATCTCTTCATTCCGGATTCCATCGCGCAAAGAAACTCCGAGCATAGCTCTCTCCATAGCTCGTTGTGTGACTCTGAGCTTCTCCAAAAGACCAGCAGTTAGGAATAACGTCGCAGTACCATATCACTGGCAACACACACTGGTTAAAAACCTTCGTCTTCAGGCACTGCGGTATTTCGGACGAGAAGATATCTTCGCTTACCTATCCGTCTTTAAATTTCAAAGAGGTCCATCTCACCTGGCTGAGAACCCACTCAAGGGCTGGCTGCATCGTGCGATGGCCGCTTTGTTGTGGTGAAGATATGCCAACACCGGGAGTCGACCCCGGGACCGGAAGCTGGCGCTCCCCAGCAGGACCGCTGTCGACGCACGGGCCGGTACGTAGATCTCACTAGGATATGTGTCGCACAGCTGTGGAAGAAGTAACTAATAAGATTAAATATATTATTGGGCAAAATTGGATACCCCGCAACGGTCGACGAAGACTGGGTAGACCAAGGCGACGCTGTAGGGACAACATAGACGCCTATGCCGCTGCCGACGGGCCCTTTGGTCTAGTGGTTACCCTGACTGCTGCTCAAGACGCCTGTCAAGCGTAGGGATTATGGCACCCCGCCGGCCTTGGGGAGGCCTTTGTTCAGCAGTAGATATTTTCCAGATCATGATGGTTGCTTTGGACGACGACGAATTGCCATTAATATGGCGATGACCGGGATTTCGCCCCGCATACGCTCTAGGAGTGCCCTGCGTGGGCCTCGGAACTGCGGATCCTGGTACATCGGATCGAATACGACCACTCTGCTAGCAGTTTTCGCTGGCGGAGGAATCTGTGTGGAGGTCTGTACTTTTACGAGAACATGTCCCAGAAGGAGGCCGCGAGCGGAATAATGAAAGGGTCTATTCATTTTCATTTGGAAGTAAAACGTTCTTGAAACTCACAAAAATAAAATTACCTCGTAATCCTTGTTGCCAGTGCATAAGACCCATTGGTCGTTCGGCACATTCATCCTCTGGTATTCTGTTTGTATATCAAAGAAGTTCCATCCTGCAGACTTCGGCAGGTCGTCGGGAGTAGACTTGTAGTGGAAGCAGTACAATTCATCGATATGGACTGCAAAAGCGACATGAAAAATAAGTTAAGTATAACAATAATACCAGCCCTTGTGTTTGTCCCACTATTGGGCTCGGGCCTCCCATCAAGATGAAAGGGACAGTTAAGTATAATTATTTTTATAATAGTTGTTGCAAAAAGTTTTACTAAAAGAAATGTTTTAAAATCTAAATGATTTTACAAAATCTTCCCATTATTAAGATACGTAAATTGAAACGTAATTCTAAAAACCGATCGGCGGAAATTGACGTTACTGTTCTTGTCAGCCTTGTGACAAATTATTAATTCGTGAGAAAACGAAGCCAAATGACGTCACGTCAAGTCAGTGAGCGTATTCTTGCTAACGTAGCCTCCGTGGCGCAGTGGGAAACCGCTTTCTTTGTAAACCAGAGGTCGCTGGTTCGAATCCTGCGGGGGGCAACAAATTTGAGTTGTTATTCCTTACTGGCTAGGACAATGCAGGCCGATCACCTGATTGTCTGTAAAGTAAGATGATCCATGCGTCGGATGGGCATGTAAAAAGTCGGTCCTGCGCCTAACCTCTCCCCGGTCGTGTCGGTCTTCCGTCCCATCGGATTATGAGAGGTATTATATAAAGGAAGAGAGAGAGCACTTGTGTCTACGCAAGCGCTTGTGCACTATAATATCTCCTGCGTACATGGCTGATCTTGTGAAAGATTGGCCGCTGTGGTCGGTTCGGCTAGGAGGACATTATTATTATTATTACATATTTGTGCATTTTTTTACTTTTAAATTTTTGGTATCTCTATATAGGGGTCGTCCATTAATCACGTGAGGCTCGAAAGGGGGGGGAGGGGTTCCGAAATAATCACGAAATATTACCAGGAGGGGGGAGGGGTATAATGAGACATCACGTGTATTTATTTTTCGTTGAATGCACGATTTCGAAACCAAACAGCGGCACGTGGCCTTGACTCACCGTCGCCGGCAACGACTTCCCCTTCAACATTTAATCAGTTAAGTACCTGTATTTAAAGATAATATTCCGAAAATTTCAATATAATCTATATTGAAATTTTTTACAAAAAAATACACGTGATTAATGCACGACCCCATAGCTGCGTGTAGACGCAAGCCTAAAGTTCTTAGAACATGAATCCGTACAAGTATTATAGAATGGCTAATTCAAGTAAGAACATGTAGCCACGAGTAAGAACATCAAAATACATAAATATCAGGTACACGACAATAGGACTATACCGTCAGCTGAAGGTATTTATCGACATTTGCGCTTGTGACAGATCAAACCCATCACTACTTATCACTTACATATCAATATAACTTTAAATAGTTCAATTCATCTGCCTAGACGAAAAGTTGCCTACGCTTTGTTTAAGGGGACCATAGACAAACGCGTACTCTATTCTTAATATATAAACTCTATGCTAAATTTTTAGCTATGATACAGGTGTCTATACTAAAAACAAAAATGATGCATGTCTCATATAAAAGGTAATTGAACCAGCTACAGTGTCGTTCACACCGGAACACAGACCACTCACCTGGTTGGCTTAGCCGCAGCAAGGTCTGGTGCATCTCATGGCAGTCCCGTTCACGTGGTATCACAAAGAAGACAGACTGGAAGGTCTTCGTGCGCACCAATAGTGGGGAGCCTGTTGTCGTGATCGGCAGCCTCTCCACTGATGATATGTGCATGAGCAGTATCTGTGGAAGAACAATTTTTACTGTGAAATAACCAATAACTCTTTGGTATACAATTTTGACCGTTACCCGTGGGGTGCCCTCGTTGGGTGTCGTAAGAGGCGACTAAGCGAGAACGGGAAGACGGGCAGCAGCGTCTGTCTTTTGAATTTATCTTCCACCTATACTGCGATCCCAAAGTCGCCTGGCAAGCGTGGGGATTATGGCAACCCCTCCCTTCTAAGGGGGAGGCCTCTTGTTCAGCAGAGGACGTGTGTCGGCTGCTGATGATGATACAACTTTGAAATAACTCTTCTCACTACCGCCAACTTAAACGTTTTTTTTTTTTGTAAATACTACTAAACCTTTGGTTTTCACGGGAATTAAACCATCAAAAACCTTGTTACCGTAGGGACCGAGGCCGTATTATATGGGATTTTTATGCACTAAAGACTCCTTCCTTCTTAAAGGTAACCTTTATGACCCTTGACACTATGAAGTGTCACCCAGCACTCCATTCGGTTTGGACCTCACCAATCCCTCCACACGGGACGATAGCTAGAGCAGGCCCGGGGAATACCACAGATAAGAATAGTAGAGAATACTAGTATATTGATTGGAGAAATATTATTATACCACTCGGGATACATAATTTTTTTTTTTTTTTTTTTTCCTTTATTTTGGCATCAAACGGTCATATACATCAGAAAATGAAATCTTAAAACTAGCTACAGAAAAGACCTATAGTGCCTAAAAAAGTATACTTGATTTTATAAAAATTAAAAACAGTTTTGATTAGTACTAATAACAACAAAAAGATTTAAATAACAAACAAAATAAAACAAGCACATAAGTTATTATAAGTATCTCCAAACGTTACGAATAACTAAGATTTTCTCATTTCTTTTGGCAGTTTAGCAAAGCAGGTTCTTTCTACTTCCCTTCTTAGGAAATCCGGAAAAAAATAGTTTTACAATGATGTTGCATTTTTTTTTTGGGAATGATAGACGCTGTTGGCCGCAGATGGCCATTACAGCTTCACCGGACAATAGGAGGCGAGCGCTTAAAGCACTCTAGCCTAAACGGCAGAAGTAGCGACGAGCTCAAGGGCACCTCAGGGAGGCACGGCCTCGGCTTGGACTGTCGCTTAAGAGATGCGGCTGAGTTTACCACCGGTTCACAACGCGCCCCCACTGAGAAGAACCAGCAAGAAACTCAGTGGGGTGATGCACGTCGTTGAGGTCGCATGCGTACGACCCTTCGGCCTCGCCGGCGAGACCGGTGTCTGATAGCTAGTGTAGCATACGGTTGTCGGGGAGGGGTCGGCGCATCCCGGTCCAAAAATGATGTTGCATACATACCCATGTCTCCTTCCTCAACTCGTGGTCGACGAATATAAGGTGTGTGGTCGCGAAGTACAGGGTGCCCTTCGAAGGGTTCCGAAGGTTGTACTTGTCGAGCAACTGCACATTCTCCAACTGTAATAAGAAAAATGAAGTCCATTAGTAAAGTACACGGAAAGAATTGAATTGTGTTGTTGGTCTACCGCACCTTGGACTACTCGAGAAGATTTTGGAACTTTCTACAAGGATATGAATATTCACATACAAGGTATTTATGTCAACAGCAAAAAGAAAAAAGAAAAAGAAGTGACAGATAAAAAATCTTGTCACTCAAACTTATTTTTTTTTTAATCTTCCAGACTATAATTGCGTTCCTTGAAGGATTTCTCGCCAGCTCCGTATTTGTCAAACCGCCTGAACTTTTAGACTCGGCATTGTAAATAAATAAAAACATTAAAAAAAGGGAAACTATATTAAAAAAATACCGGTCAAGTGCGAGTCGGACTCGCCCACCGAGGGTTCCATACCATCATTGGACGTATTAAAGTTATTTTATCAGTCGTCTTTCACCTCAGATAACAAAAAAAAAACCGCAAAACTAAGTTTGTTTGTCGAGGTTTCTTTAGGATTACTAAAAACCTGTACTACTTAGAAAGATTATTATATTTTTCCTGTAAAATATAGATAGATAGGTATTATCCATAATTATTTCAGATTTTTCCCTCCACAAACTTCGGAGATAAAAACTTCGGGGGTGGGTTTTTTGACATTTTTGATTATCAGCCAAAAACTGAGTGACATAAACCAAAATAAAAATCTTTTTTGAGATGTGCAAATGAAGCCCTCTTATATGATACCCCATTCAATATAGTAGTCTGACTTTGAAATTTTGATGACCCATTTCGACCCCGATTATAAAAAAAGTAAAAAAAAAAATATTTTTTTTTCATTTGCGATGGGGTTGGGTAATTAAGATCTAAAACCATTCCAAGTTTCAAATTTGTAGCATCAGTGGTTCCTGAAATATATAGGTGTGTGACAGACAGACAGACAGACGAAGTCAGACCATAAGGGTTCCTTTTTTACCTTTTAGGTATGGAACCCTAAAAATAGTGTTAGCACTTCTGCTTTCGATACTGTCCACATGGTTTCTGGTTTTTCAGTTAATCCGTTAACACGTTGTATATTTTTAACCCACCTAACAAATAGAGAAAGTTGCAACTCCTGCATTTAAGATCGATAATACTTATTAAAATTAAGATGATACGGATTTCAATAATCCTCTTTTTACACAATATGGCTCAATTCACACTAAGATAAAGTTTAAAATTCTTTCACACTGAAAGTGCGCTGCCGGCCGCTGCCATCTTAGTATGAATTGAGCCTATATAATAGTGCTTAACCGCAATCCCACTCGATGATAAGTCGCCCAAACTATTTCAATAAAGCAACACAACAGGAAAAACTTGATTTCTCTATTTTGTTTCCAACACTTCATTTCAATGCCAGATCATACCTTCGTTTCAGGACTATGTGAGACTAATGTAGAAGAAGTGGGAATCACGTAGATGCGGCTATGTTTTTCTTGTTAGAGGTTACAGAAGCGTCAGTGTTTCATCGTACTCTTAAATTATTAAGCAAATTAACCTCTACATCAACTGTAACAGCTCAGTGGGCGAGCGCTTGCCTTGGAAACAAGGTGCGCAGGTTCGAACCCCGGCTCGCACCTCTGATTTCTTCAATGAATCATGTGCGAATCGTCTTTGTGCGATTGTTACTAGCTTTCGGTGAAGGAAAACATCGTGAGGAAACCTGCATGTCTGAGAAAGCCTAACTAGCTAACGAATGACGTGTGAAGTCCGCCAACCCGCACTTGGCCAGCGTGGTGGACTATGGCCTAAGCCCCTTCATCTTGAGGGGAGGCCCGTGCCCAGCAGTGGGACATAAACAAAGGCTGGTATTATTATTATTAACCTCTACATTTACTAAATTAAAACAGGAATTCAAAACACAAAGTAACAAAACCCCTAGCAGTGCAATCTGAAACGCCAGTAAATCAAACCACCCCCTTTTTCACCCCCTCCGGTGTTTCCAAACCAACTCCCTCTCTAACTCCCCGGTGTTTTAATTAAATGTCAAACGAGACTACGTTATGTTTTTTTTTATTTCATTTCGAATTTGCTTGCCAGTGTTGATATCAAGTTTTTAAAAGTTATTATTATTATAAGGTTAAGGTTAACGGTTTAAGGCAAAAGTTATTATAACAGAACATAGGCAATTAATTAATAGGCAATTAATTATTATTATTTTAGAAAAATAGCAATGTAATTTGAGAAATAAACATTATTCCGCATATATTCATTACATGCTCGAAAATTAATAAGTCAGTCATTTGTCATTTTCCATATAAATGGTTTCTGTAATGAATGTTATAACGGACATTATTTGACATCTTATAAAAAAAATTTCGGTACGATGTCCCTTACACCCGTTATAAAACCTCATTCAAATCCACTATTCGTTTAAGGGCTACGAACATCGATATAATATATAAACTAGATAAACATTCACGAACATAATGACATCTAAAATGTGGTCGCGGAGGTTGCAAAATTATCTGTGCTGGTGGCGGAAACGTGAACTAACTATTTTTTAATGATAATGATTTGTAGTTTGACAGTTTCATATAGACAGTAGTGACACTCCTATCGGCAAAAATAAATTTATCAGGATGTGGCTTGTAAAGAAATAGCGACACAAGGGCGCTATTTCTCGCTACCACTTTTTGAACCGTGACACCAAATCTAGTTTATATATTATACGAACTACGAATAAATAATAAGTTATTTGTAGCCTACGAAGGCTATTAGTAGGCTACGAACGATGCTATTCGTAGGCTAGGAACGATGCTATTCGTAGGCTAGGAACGATGCTATTCGTAGGCTAGGAACGATGCTATTCGTAGGCTAGGAACGATGCTATTCTTAGGCTAGGAACTATGCTATTCGTAGGCTAGGAACGATGCTATTCGTAGGCTACAAACGATGCTAAACGTAGGCTACGTACGATGCTATTCGTAGGCTAGGAACGATGCTATTCGTAGGCTAGGAACGATGCTATTCGTAGGCTACAAACGATGCTGTTCGTAGACTACGTACGATGATATTCGTAGGCTACGTATTTTTTTTTTATTTTCTTTATTAGGATCGCCAACAAGTGATACACTTTACAAATAAAATAATCAATGTTAAGTATCTCGTCTCGTGCTCACCCAGTTACAGGCAACCACAACTAACAATACAGAATCGTCGCAATAATTAAATGATTATCAATAGGATCCAATATATAGTTAACATAATTTAAAAATAATTTAAACATCACAAATTGAGATAAAATGAACATAGAAATTAAATGTAAAAAATAAAAATAAAAGTTGATGCCGTAAGAACTTAAGAAAGACATTTGTTTCTTAAGTTCTTACGGCATCAACTAAGAAGAGAAAATTCATAAGGAACAGTGTCGTAATCTTGTTATATAAAATAATAAAATAGTACGTACGATGCTATTCATAGGCTACGAACGATGCTCTTCGTAGACTATGAAAAATGCTATTCGTAGGCTACGTACGATGCTATTCGTAGGCTACGATCGAGACTACGAAATCATAAACTTAAACTAAACTAGACGTTAAACTTTTTAACCAAGCTTTTTTGATGATCAGCAGGCAGAGGTTTCTGTCGCGATAAAAACCTGTTCTGCTAGTTCATAAATTTCCGTCTATTTGACTGTCACTTTTGTATCTCTTGAGCACACATATTATTTTAGGTATCGGTGTAAAATCCGATAGGGCACGTTCCGTTTGCTCAGGCATGTGAAACGAATCCCGCATAAAGGATATACATATATACTTAAATACATGTACATTGATATTATAAAGAGGAAGGATTTGTATGATTGCAACGAATAAACTCGAAAACTTCCGGACCGATTTCAAAAATTCTTTCACCAGTAGAATGTTACATTATCCTTGAGTAACTTAGGCTAAATTTATTAATTAGCAGCGTAAGACGTCCACTGCTGAACAAAGGCCCTCCCCCTTAGAAGGGACAGGTTGCCATAATCCCCACGCTTGGCAGGCGGCTTGGGGATCGCAGTATAGGTGGAAGATAAATACATAAACTATTTTTCAAAAAAAATAAAACCGACTTCAAAGTAAATAAAAAATTATCTAAAAAGCATAAAATAACGAAAATATATTGAAGTCGGTGCTAGCACATCATGATAGCTAAGACTAGCACAAGCTGACACCGACTTCAATATATTTTCGTTATTTTATGCTTTTTAGATAATTTTTTATTTACTTTGAAGTCGGTTTTATTTTTTTTGAAAAATAGTTTATTTAACACTTTTTAGTGACTTTTATTTGAGCAAAATAGGTATCAACACTATCACGCAACTCGAACGTCTACGTTACAGTAACTTACCGAAAACATAAAAAGTTTATATCTCTTAAACTACTGAACCGATTTTGATGAAACTTGTACTCTACCCTAAGTTGAAAAATACTCTAACTATTGCAAAAAGAATTTTCGAAATCGGACCTGTAGTTTCTGAGAAATCCGTGGACAAACCTACATACATACATACATACATACATACATACATACATACATACATACATACATACACTCATAAAATTTGGTAAATTTGTTTAGAAGCCCACATAGACTAACATATATTAATATTACGCATTTTTATTAATATTACATACATACGCGTCGAATACAGAACCTTCTTTTTGAAGCCGGTTAAAAAGAAAGACGCTACTGCCCGTCTTCCTGTTCTCGCTTAGTCGCCTCTTATGACACCCAACGAGAGGAGATGGGGGGGTGCAATTCTAACACACCCCACGGCAAAAAATGTCCACCTGTGGGAAGCTAGTACGGGCCGCTGGTATGTACATATATTGTAAAAGTAAAGGTATCGAAGAAAACTAACAATACAATATCAAGATAAAATCAATTTCATTATTCGAAGCTACATAAATTTTGGTGTCACCAAAACTGATGAGAAAAATTGTAAACGTAAAAGAACTATAAGATTAATTCATCTTCATCATCCCACCACGCGCGCCCACTGCTAAACAAAGGCTTCTCCCTTAGAAGGGAGGGGTTGCCATAAACCCCACGCTTGGCAGGCGCCTTGGGATCGCAGTATAGGTGGTAGGTAATACAATAGAAAGACGCTACTGCTCGTCTTCTTATTTTCCCTTAGTCGCCTCTTACGGACACCAAACGGGAGGAGATGGGTGGGTGCTATTCTTACCCGGACACTCCGCGGACTGACAACTCAAAATTCATTAATGTCACAATAAACAGCTAACTTAAAAACCATCCTGTTCATGTTCATTTATTAAAATGCGATCACTCAGAAAAACAGACACAGTGTTCGTTCAGCACCCGTATAGAACGGCTGCGTTGCCTTTGCCCTAGTCCGTACTCGGGTAAAGCGCTTACGCAGCAGAAACACTGTCGCGCGTAATCGTCACCGGTCGCCGCGATGACCCAGATTTCTACATACCGCACCTTCGGTACGATATGTTGTGAATCATAATAATATTAAAATGCGTAAATATTAGTAAGGCGAAGTTCTACTTGAATAAAAATGGCTTCGCAAAATACTGTAAGGCTCCAAACGGAAACCGAACACCTTCTCTATCAACGTTTTACCGAGCAACAAGCAGAGTGTAAGGAGTTACAAAGTCTAGTTAAAGACTTACATCACCAAATTGAAGAGCTTCAGCGACAACTGGAGCACTACCAGCAGAAGGAGAAACCTGCACCTTCAGTTAAAGAGACCACGACTGAGAAGACCTCTGAACAAGTCCAGTATGAGACTGATGAAGAGGAACTCGCTAAGGAAACGGAGTGGATTCGTCAACAGAGCCGGAAGAAAAGGAAGCTGAACCAAACACCTTCACCACAACAACAAGGAGCAAGCTCCAATGAGAAAGAAGAAAAGACATCGAAAGCTAAAAAGGCTCCTCAGCCGCCTCCTATAATCGTAGAACATGTTAAGAACTACCAAAAGTTCTACGATTTTTTAACAACAACTGTATCCAATGACTCATTTTTAATTAAAATGCGAAACGGAGACAGTGTTAAGATTAATGCCAACAATGAAGAATCGTATAGAGCAATTACAAAGTTGCTATTGGACAGCGAAGCTCAATGGCATTCTTATGAAAACAAACAGGAACGGCCAGTCCGGGTAATGGCAAAAAATTTGCATTTCTCATGCAACCCCGAAAGAATAGTCGAAGATCTAACATCCAAAGGTTACAAGATCGAAGATGCTACGAACAAGCTGAATTGGAGGACTAAAGAACCTCTTAACATGTTTGTGCTATCATTTGGTAAGAGTGAAGATATTAACAAAATTTACAATATCAAGTCTATCCTTGGTTGCAGAGTAGACATGCAACCGATCAAAGCGTCGAAATTGATCCCCCAGTGCAAAAGGTGTCAAGCATACGGCCATACACAGAAATATTGTTCTAAAGAGCCCAGGTGTGTCAAATGTACAGGTAAGCACCTAACAAAAGACTGCAATAAACCCGCAGACACTAAGCCAAAATGTGTCCACTGTGGCGAAGCACATCCTGCTAGCTATCGGGGATGCATAGTAGCAAAAGAACTGCAAAGTTTAAAAAATAAGGCAGTTAAGAAACACAAAGTCCCAACTCACCAGACCCCAAGCATTAATATCAGTAAAAAGGTACAGAGCCAGCCTGTTACAAAAAACCTGTCTTTTGCTCAAATAACCAAAGGTATTCAGGCGCAACCACAGCCACAGCAACATCTACAAACACAGAAAACTTCAAACTTAGATGATAAATTAAATAAAATCCTAAGCGTCATAACATCATTTGACGCACGGCTCAAGAAATTGGAAGCTAGCACTAAATTGGCTGGTACTACGCATAAATGATGGTTAACTCGCTGAAAATTATGGCATGGAATGCTAATGGACTACGTCAGCATCAACATGAGCTGCTAGTAGTCCTAAATACAGAAAACATCGACGTGTGCCTAATATCCGAATCACACTTTACGACTGAATCCTACATACAAATGAAAGGATACAAAATATATCACGCATTGCACCCGGACAATAAAGCGAGAGGAGGCAGCGCCGTCATAATAAAGGAAAATATGTATCATTATGAGTTATTAAAGCACGAAGACCGTGAAATTCAAGCTGTGGCTGTATGTGTCAAAACAAAACGTTTTCCAGTTACAGTATCTGCTATATACTGCCCACCAAGGTACTCGATAAAAGCAACGCAATATGAAAGTCTCTTGAAAAAACTCGGCAACAGATTCATTCTCGGAGGTGATTTTAATGCAAAAAATATCTACTGGGGATCTAGGCTAACCACAACTAAAGGGAAAGAACTCTTAGGTGCAATCAGAAATATAAAATGTGACGTCATATCAACGGGTAAGCCTACCTATTGGCCCACTGACCCACATAAAATCCCTGACTTGATCGATTTTTTCATATACAAAAACATCTCGTCGAACTTTCTTTCTATTGAAGAGGGTTTCGATATGAGTTCAGACCATTCACCAATTACACTTAGTATTAATGAAGAAATATTATACAGAAAAAGACTCCCAACTTTGGTCAATAAAAATACAGATTGGGATAGCTTTAAGCATGATTTGGACTCCCTAGTAATTCTGAAAGTTCCTTTAAAGAAACCAGAGCAAATAGAATTAGAAGTAAGAAAATTTATAAGCGATATCCAACAATGTGCTTGGAAAAATACGCCTGATTTAAAAATTAAATCTAGTTCCAGAAACTACCCCATGGAAATTCGTAATCTTATATCTGAAAAAAGAAGACAGAGACAAAGATGGCAACGAACCAGATACCCACCCGACAAAACACTGCTGAATAATCTTACGAAGCAGTTGAGCAGGGAAATAAAAAAGTTCCGTGATGAATCTATGCACACTTACCTAACACAGTTAACTAGTGATCGTGCAACAGATTATTCATTATGGAAAGCTACAAAAAACTTAAAAAAACCCATTACCCAAATTCCTCCTATAAAAGAAGTGAACGGAAAATGGGCTGTAAATAATGAGCAAAAGGCAATCAGATTTGCAAATCATTTGGAAAACACATTTCAACCAAATAAACTTGAAACTGAAGAGATCATATTTAAAGAAATAATACAAGACGAAATGGACATAAAACTCACGACACCAAAAGAGGTTCACACAGAAATTCAACATTTAAACAAGAAAAAATCCCCTGGCTATGATCTCATTACCGGGGAAATCCTCAGTAATCTGCCACATAAAGCTATAGTGAAACTTACGACACTTACGCCCGGTTTCTGAAAGGCTATTCAAATGGATATTCAACTAACATGACTGTTAACTTGACAGCTTGTTCAAATCAATTCGGGTTTCTGAAACGTTAATTAGAGAAAAATTTACTAATCAATGATCATTTTAATTTGACATGAAGAATATTATTTAAGTATGGCTACATTGCCTATTTAGTTCAATATTTCATTCAATAGCTCATTCAATTCAAAGATATTATAATCTGTAACCATAGATGGAGGATCTACAGGAGCGATAGACACTTTCTTTCTCATTCGCACAGGAACAGAATGCATTTATATAGGTTACATGTGATAGAAAGAAACAGAGTATTTTTTGTCCCTCACCATGTGTCACGATTCGAAGAAAGAGCACCAGTGGTACCCCATAGAGAAAATATTTTTGATTGTCAAGCGGCTCCACACTCTTATTTCGTGGGCCTTCATCCCGCGCGGATGTGGAGTGCGCATTTCACTATCGTAAATTTCAAAAGTAGCAATTGTTAATACAATCTTGGTATTTTTGTTGCAAAGGACTTTTTATACCTAATAATTACGTAATCTGTCATAAACTAGTAGATTATCCAAAACAAATAGTATAATTTAATACTTAATTGGTCGACCAACACCGATTAGTTGACATTGTATTTGACAAGAGAATAATCTATGATCATGGCTTAATTAGCCTTTCAGAAACCCAAATTGGCTTTGACATGAACTTTCTGAAGCAAAATTTAACAGCCGTGTCAACTGACAGGATGTTCAAATTAAAATAGTTGATCATGCTTTCTGCAACCCAAAATACGCTTGACAGGAGATTTGACATCTTGTTAGTTGATTTTTGCGTTGATCATCCTTTCGGAAACCGGGCGTTATAAATGCTTCGTTCAGATTAAAATTCGTACCTGATATGTGGAAAGTTGCTGAAGTTATAATGATACCAAAACCTGGTAAACCACCTTATGAAGTAACTTCATATAGACCGATATCGCTGTTGCCAATAATATCTAAATTATTTGAAAAGATCCTATTGAAGCGTTTGAAACCTATCATAGAAGCTAGAAATCTTATCCCTGACTATCAGTTTGGTTTTAGGGAAAGACACTCTACAATAGATCAAGTTCACAGAATTACAAATATAATTGAAAAAGCATTAGAAGAGAAGAAAGTGTGCTCCACAGTTTTCCTGGACGTTGCCCAGGCATTCGATAAGGTGTGGCATCAGGGCCTCATACATAAACTAAGGAAAATGTTGCCCAAACAATTCTCCGATATTTTGGAGTCCTACATTACAGATAGAATGTTCAGAGTAAGGCAGGAAGATGCTTATTCTGATCTTAAGCAAATCAAAGCTGGAGTACCACAAGGAAGTGTTCTAGGTCCGGTCCTGTATCTATTATACACCTGCTATATTCCAGAATTAGAAAACAACACTATCGCAACCTTCGCTGATGACACGGCCATTATGGCTACAGGGGTCACTCACGCAGAAGCTGTGGAGAATGTACAAAGCGCCGTTAATACCATTTATAATTGGACAAGAAAGTGGCGAATAAAATTAAATGAATCGAAGTCTGTTCATATTGATTTTACCAACAAAAGGTCTAATTATCATCCGGTATACATAAATAATCAACCTATACCCTATGAGAATACTGCTAAATATCTTGGCATGACACTTGACGCAAAGCTTCGCTGGAAGGCTCATGTCAAAAAGAAACGCGAAGAGTTAGGCTTTCGCTACAAGAAACTGCACTGGCTTCTTGGAAAAAATTCCGTGTTGTCTGTGCAAAACAAAATACTTTTATACAAGCAAGTCCTGATGCCAGTATGGACTTATGGTATACAGTTGTGGGGCTGTACCAAACAAAGTAACGTAGAGACTATACAACGATTCCAGAACAAAGTACTCAGAGGTATTATAAATGCGCCCTGGTACATAAGAATTAACGACCTCCATCGGGACCTTAAAGTGGACCTTGTTGCCAAAATTATTAAAGATTATGCTGAAGCTCATCAATATCGGCTTCATCACCATGTGAATATCGAGGCTATCCAGCTCCTCGATAACACGGGCATAGTGAGAAGACTGAAAAGGACAAAACCTTTTGAGTTAGTTTAAATATTAAATTAGTGCAGTGTATAGTGCAGTGTAGAACACAATAACAAAGTGTCTTCATCATAATAGAGACAATAAGAAAAGTGCCATTGGACACATTCTTAAACTATTTTAATTTATTCGTTTAGGTCAAATTAATATTACTCATTAGTCTTTAGGCTAGATTGTAATTTATATGGTGTTACCTTACGGTAGCAGCATTAAGGAAAAAAAAAAAAAAACTCAGAAAAACCTCGACAGAGAGTTCGGTTTAAACAACTAGAGAATGCGTGGGAGAAAGCTCCTTTGAAACCGCAGATTGCGAGAATACCTTGTAATCTATGTGAGGACTAACTTTCTGTCAATAGCTATTTCTATTTTAAATATTTTAAATGTATGTAACATTAGTACTCCTAGAACGAATTTAGATAGTAAAGAGAAAAACGTAAGTTTAGTAGATGGTTGGTCCCTTGGCAGGTCCCGTGTCGCTTACCATCAGGTAACTCGTTTCTAATAGTTTCCGCTAGTAGCCAAGGTAAATGTATGGAGGGTGGTCCCTCTCCCAGAGGCAAAGAGATCACATCAAATATAGTTCAAAAGCAACTTCAAGTTTTGTAGCCTCCGTAGCGCGGAAACCACTTGCTTTGCCAGCCGGGGGTCGCAAGTTGAAATCCCGCGGCGACCAACATGTTTGTTTAGTTGTTCCTTATTGGCTAGGGCATTCCAGAACGATCTCCTGAGTTTCTGGAATGTGCGATAATCCATGCGTCGGATGAGCATGTAAAAAGTCGGTTCTGTGGCTGACTTCTCCGCGGTCGTATCAGTTTAGTCCATCAGTAAAGGAAAAGAGAGTGGACTTTTATCTACACAAGCACTTGTGCACTATAATATCTCTTGCGTAGATGGCTGATCTTGTAAAAGATTGGCAGATTGTGAGTGATGGCTGCTGCTCGAGTCAACTCGTGCGCGGGTGCTGCTTGGGGGGACTGGTCCGTTTAGTTTGTTGTACTTTCGTCGTATTTTTTTTTCTGTCTCATATGATCTCTTGAACGGCAAGACACACTGTCGCTCTGATCTAAATGTAACATCTCACACAGTTTACAAAAAAAAAGTGAAAAAATGACAAGCCCGCTGAGTTTCTTGCCGGATCTTCTCAGTTGAGGCTGCGTTGTGATACGGCGGTAGCTTTCTTTTTTTAAAAAAAGCCTACTATAAACTATTTTTGACTTTTAACTTAGTATCCGCCAAAAGGACATTAGTTCCAAATCTGCAAGTCTATATTCATTTTCAAAGACTAATAAGCGTATCAAATAAGTAGAGAGACGCCAAAGGGCACGAGACTACATTAACTTATTACATGCCAAGTGAACACCAGGCTAATTTGAAACACGCTCGAGGCTATTGTTCATGAGAAATTAGTTCGGAATATTTTGGCAGGATTTTAGACCAATAAATACGACTCTCCAACTTTAAATTGAGCTATTATAAAAATAATATTTTCATAGGATTTATTAAATACAAGTAATAAGTTTTAAAAACTAAAACCACACTACGGATAAAATCACAGTCTAATAATGTGATATTATATAGTCTACTAGCTGACCCGTGCAGCTCCGCCCGCACTTTTATTACATTTTGCTCCCCTTTTCTCCCTCCTCCCTAGATTTATCTCTCTCCATATCTCTCTCTCTTATAAAAAAAATCTAATTATATGCTCTTTCTCTCCTCTCTCTTTCCCCCTCCCGCTTCGGTTTCCGTCACACTCCCCCTCTTCCTACCCTGTTATCCCCTCTCTGAACCCTCTCCCCCTCTCTCTTCTACGAACTTGCTCCTTCTCACTCCCCCCTTACTCCACCTAACTCCCCCGATCCCTCACCCCATCGCCCCCTTCTCGAATCCCCTCTCCCTCTTTCTCCTCTCGTGCACCCTCCTCTCGTTCTATATATCCTCGTCAATCATGGTATCAGCGGCATTAAATATACTTTATGACCTATTCTCAGACCTCCCCGATATGCACACATAATTTCATACATATCGGTTCACCTATCTATTTAATGACCTTGCCTTATGTAGCTTAACCTTAACCTAGCGGTATGAAATATACTGTATGACCTATTCTCATACCTACCCGATATGCACACTTTCATACAAATCGGTTCACCCATCTATTTAATGACCTTACCTAACGTTGCTTAACCTTAACCTACCGGGATAAAAAGTATCCTATGTCCGTTTACTGGTTTTAAGCTACCTCCCCACCAGTTTTCAGCCGAATCGGTTAGGCCGTTCTTGAGTTATAAATAGTGTAACTAACACGACTTTCTTTGATATAATATATAGATTAAAGTTCTATAGTTATTGTATGTTCAATTTCACCGATAGATGGCGCTGTTCATAATGTAAATCACGCTAACATCGTAAATTACTGTCTAATGATATTCGATAACGAAAGTTTTAAGTTTTCCGCATCTTTTATTGTTGGGACTGTAATACATACATAATCTAGTTTGGATCCGCTCGGGATTTACAGATTTTAACTTTTCAAAGATATAATGTCATATTGCTATCAGCAAAGTACTTAGAACAATACAGAAATCTAATGAAAATGTCCTGGGTGTACCGGACCGGCTTACCCCTTACAAAAATTGACCCTTCGCCAATGCCATATCTTATGCAAACTAAATGTCTGCTCAGTCCCTATTGTATATAGCGTAATAATACATATCTTAATGATTAACTGATCAGTCTATAATTACCCTATTCACGTACAAAGGAAATTACGTGGTAATATGTGCAAGTAATGTATCACTGCTTAGCCCCTATGAAACATAGCGTGATGTTTTATATACCAACTTACACCTTGACTTCTACACAACACATCAGTGAAAGTCCTATCAAAATCCATCCACGGGTTTTCAAATGATACCTGGACGAACAGAACGACAGACAGACAGACAGACAGACAGACAATAATTCCAAAAAAAATTGTTTTGGCCTCTATGTCGATAGTATAGTACCCCCCACATAGAAATTTTGGAAAAATATTCAATGTACAGAAAAAGTGCTCTTTGAGTTTTATTATAGTATAGATAACAAGAGGACAATCAAGACGCTTCTAACGACACCCTACTTGTCAAATTATGTTAAGTAGATTAGAAGATATGCGGGAACAGATGAACATACATACATTCTTGTTAAAATCATCAGTCGCAATCACAAACGTTCGTCATCATCATGAACTGAAACGTCCACTGCTGAACAAGGGCTTCTCCGTTAGAAGGGAGGGGTTGCCATAATCCCCACGCTTGGCAGGCGGCTTGGGGTTCGCTGTATAGGTGGTAGGTAATCCAACAGAAAAACGCTGCTGTCCGTCTTCCTGTTTTCCCTTAGTCGTCTCTTATCTTACGAACACCCAACGGGGAGGTGGTGGGGGGGTGCTATTCTTAACCCGACGCCCCACGGGTAAACGTTACCATAACAAACGTTCATCATCATCATCATCAGCCGGAAGACGTCCACTGCTGAACATAGGCCTCCCCCTTAGAACGCCATAATGAACGACAATGGGCTATTTGCATCCATCGGTTACCTGCGACGCGCACAATGTCGTTTGTCCAACTAGTGGCAAGGCCTGCCTACGCTGCGTCTTCCGGTTCGTGGTCGCCACTCGAGAACCTTTCTTCCCCAACGGTTATCGGTTCTTCGAGCGATGTGGCCTGCCCATTGCCACTTCAACTTTCAGATTCTGAGAGCTATGTCAGTGACCTTAGTTCTTCGGCGAATCTCCACATTTCGGATTCTGTCGCGCAAAGAAACTCCGAGCATAGCTCTCTCCATGGCTCGTTGTGTGACTCTGAACTTTTCTAAAAGGCCAGCCGTTAGTTATCGTTAATTCTATTTAATCCATTTTTTATCTAATTATTTGACTCTCGGAGCCGTTTCATAAGCATATTTTTCATCTTTTAGTAGGTATCTATGAGATAATCAATATCTCTACTCACAGTCAAAGTATAAAGTAATAATTGGCTTAAGTGCCCATATAATCCGATTTCAAGAACTGTATTAATGATCATAATCCGTGTGTTAATGAGTCATCATCCATTACCTTGGTATTGAAATATACATTTAACTAACACTAAGTGTGAAGATAATGTTGCATTAACGGACTCCGGGTGCGGCTGAAACGGCACAAAATATAATGAGTACTGGAGGAAAGGGGATTCGTTACACCATTTTCCATTACTTGATAGTTGATGTTCACCTTGATTTGAATAGCATTAGCATTAGGAGTGACATTTTATTAAAACTAACCACAAAATATCATCGTTTTTAAAAAGGAAAGAGAAGCTCTAGAAGTTTTAAAACAATATGATTTTAAACAAATCGTTGATCCGTCAAACTTCCCAGTAAAAGTTTAAAAACATTTTAAAAATGTGATAGCAAAATCAGGGAAAAGTTTGCAAAAAAACCTTTTAAAGGGAAAAGGGTACGGGTAAAAGCTTAGCGTTTACCACTTTGACATTGACAAATGCTTAACTTCGTTTGTGGTCCAGACGATAAGATAATCAATCTGGTCCCTGGGGGTGTAAATGTCGAGGTTTCTGATTCTGATAATATTAATTATCAGGGACAATCGAGGCATATTTTTGTATAAAGAGTTATATTCCAAGTTTATCAATGATTGACGGCCTCGGCAAGCTGACACGGACGCTAACAAGCAATTACTTAACGCATCAAGTTAAAATAAACGAGCTGATATAAGGAAAATACTAATAAAGCCATAGATAGTTGGAAATTAGTAAGGAGTACTAGATGCAAAAGAGATGTTCCAAAATGTATGGAGCCTGGGCTAGGACTTTGTACAGTATACTCTAAAATAGGGAAACACACTTATAACAGTTTTTAACCGTCCATTTACTTTAATTTGGCTTTATTGGCTTGTAAACCTTAAGAATTTTTACTTAAAATTGCAACACATAACATAAAACTGGCATGGTGGAAAAGTGTCACTGTCATGTGTCATTTTTATTATCAATGGCGTTATATGTATTTTTATTAGAGTACTCTTTGTATTTTTGTTTCTGTTTTCTCATACATAATTTTAATAATTAAATTATCAATGATAATCAATTCACTATATACAATACATGCACACAACCAACGGTGACAAGTGTGACAGCAGCAGTAGCTATTGACAGCTGGCTGGCTGACAGTTCAATTCGACATCAGTGAGACGCCATCTTAGGACGTCATGTTGAATATAGATATAAAATAAATGATAATTATAATTAAAATTACAACAATAATAGTAATTTAAGCGAAATATTTATATTTTTCCCGGATTCTAGGATTTTTGTCGATTTTTTGAGGTGGTGTACATATTCCTAGCCCATTTTGCAACAACTCCTTTCTAAAACAATACCTATAGATCTTCATTTGAATAATCATGAGCCATTAAAAGGATAAATATCAATGTTTATAAAACATGACATTCTAGATAAATTTATTTGATTTGATTTTGATTTAGATCATCATCAATGGCCACGGCATTTTAGAGATGTCTAGATCAGGATATATACAGTCTAGATCAGAAACCTGATTTACTATACATAACTTATAGTACCTGCCTTTTGGAGAAGCTCAGAGTCACACAACGAGCTATGGAGAGAGCTATGCTCGGAGTTTCTTTGCGCGACAGAATCCGGAATGAGGAGATTCGCCGAAGAACCAAGGTCACCGATATAGCTCGTAGAATATGCAAGTTGAAGTGGCAGTGGGCAGGCCACATGTCTTGAAGAACCGATAACCGTTGGGGAAGAAAGGTTCTCGAGTGGCGACCACGAACCGGAAGACGCAGCGTAGGCAGGCCTCCCACTAGGTGGACCGACGACATTGTTCGTGTCGCAGGCAACCGGTGGATGCAAATGGCAAATTGTTCATTGTGGCGGTCTAAGGGGGGAGGCCTTTGTTCACCAATGGACGTCTTCCGGCTGATGATGATGATGATGATGATAGTGCCGGTCTTCACAGAACAAATGATCAAAGATAGAAAATAAATCTGGTGGAATCACAGTGAGTTCTAGATTTATTTACATGGGCAGTTTTCGAATGAAGTGTGATACAATTGTTAAAAACATTTACATAAAATAACATCCATTTTCTTTTCGTACAAGCACATGACTGGTTGACTGGTAAATAATGCTTATGACATTTAACTGTGCCTATAATAACATGCGTAGGTAGATATTTATTTAAAACAACACAAAAACACAATTCTGTAACTCCGCTACGGCCTTTCACTTTCGTCCACAATCCAAGGTTGGGTAAAATAAAAGGAACAAAAAGAGATCCAAGATAAGCCCGACATTTGCATTACATTAGTCACGATAAAAACAGACCCTCGGTCAAAATATATGTAATGTGTACGCGGCTGTAATTATTATTACTAATTCAAATGAGCAATTATGGAAAAGATTTAGGCCGACGTTAATCAGTTTTGGGGCCTAAGTTTTTATAGTAATAATATCCATGGACAATCCACAAGCTTTAATCTGATCCCAAACGCAGCAAATCCTGTACAATGGTAACCAGACAACTGATAGAAATACTTGTAGTATACTTTGTTGTTATAAATACATGTTTATAAGAAGAAATATATAAATAAAATCCAGAAACAAGATAAACGCGCGCGCCGTCCGCGCCCCCGCCGCCGCACCGACACTGGCACCGATGTGATCAGGGCGGTACATCCTTGCGTAAGGGGAGGGTTAATTAATATATTTATATATGTATAATTATCATTGCATCAAGGTATATAACCTTGTTGACAATCCGTAAGTGGCGGGAAAAGTTGTGCTAATTAACACATCTTAAATCAGTAGCACACCACCCACGGAAGCATTGACAGTATCACTTTATTTTAAGGTTGTTGAATAATCGCATCAAAACAATTCGAAAATACTTTTAAGTAAATTATAAGTCCAAGTAATTACCTATATGTATACTTAATCAAATTTTCTAAAAATTTATAAATCACATTCCATACGTTAGTTTGAATTGATTCTGTGCCACTCGTAATTCGCCGATTCGTTGGTAGGTAACGTACGAGTATCTATTACATAAAATTAATAAATATTGTGGCCGTGATGTGTTGATTTTATTGTGTAAGTTTTATGTATGTGGGTAGTTAGAATAACGGTTTATGTATTTACGTATGCATTAGGTATGTCATTTTTTGTATTTGTGTTTGTGTTAAATATGTTATAGCCTACGTGTATTTCTAAAGTCACATTTTAATTTTAATAGGTTATTATGCAATTTGTAGTAGTTATTTAGTGTTTAAGTTTTAGTTTCTTAGTTATTTATTGTTAAGTTATATGTTTGTATAGTCACTCACATAAGGGCGCACTGAAAACCAGCGTCGGTGGTCACACAAGACCTCCGGCTTGAGCTGAGTGCGTCCTTTTGTGACTGATATGGATATGTGTGTGTATGTATTTCTTTTATTTTTGTATTTCTTTCTTTTGTATCCTTTTGTAATGTTATCTATATCAGTCTAATAAAATTATCTTTCTTTCTTTCTTATACATATGTATGTCCTGGATGGGAATTGAACCCACGAAATATTGGTGCTACCCAATATTTCGTGAGTTCAATTCCCGAGAGAGCGTCATCCACTAGACCAACGGGCCCGTCCATACCAATGTGGTCAAATATATCATGTATATGAACACCTTGAAATTCATCCTATAGCTTATTCGTTCAATACTTTCCTTCTAACAACTCTATTGTCAAGTTCAAATGCCTCAAAGTTTCAGTTAAAGTTTCTCAATATGTTCAGTATACATAAGTTAAGGATAGACCACACCTTCTCATCAATTACCATCAGCAACCGCACCACTGACTATCGTACTGATTGTAATAACAGACTGAAACCGAGGGTTTGTCGTTATGCCTTTGAACTCTGATTCTGATATTAGGAATCCTACATTCTATCCTCAATCCTGATATATAATTCTCAGCATTCCTTATCCATATCCATTGAATTTTAGTAAAGCATACTGTTGGGGATATCCTGTCGTTGACGGTATCCCGGTTGTTGTAGTATGTAGATCACACCAAAACCACTGATTATTGTTTATACGTATTTATTTATAGTTATTGTCTACGGCTATGTTTAGTGTCTGAGTCGCACCTTACGTAATGTTTTTGTAGTTATTGACACATTAGCGCGTGACGGAGGTTGTAGCACGACTGCTCGTCTATATAAAGTAGGTTAATTATTAATTTGCTGTATGAGCATTATTGGCTCGTACATGCTCCCGAGGGAAAGATGAAGGTATGTACTCAGATCACCAAACATGTGTTACAAGTTGAAATATAAGTTATAAGTTAAATGTTAAAAATGTAAAAGTATAAAAATAGTAAAAGTTATAATAAGTAAAAAATATTAAAGGCAAAAAACCACAATAAGCAAATTATAAATTAAAGTTGGAAGTTTGCTCCCGCTGTTGGTCGCGACTGAGGATTCCTCTTCGACCGTCCATATTCTACTTCAGCGTAGGTAGCAATCTCCTCCAGTTCAATATCTTCCATTTTCTCCGAGGTTCTCGGTAAAGTCTTTTTTGCTGTTGGCTTCTTGCTTCTTTTGTTCGAGGAGCAGTATCTTTTGAACTGCCATACAATGATTGTGATGACAATTCCTCCCACCAGCAAAGTACTTATTGTGTAGTTGCCGATGTCGTGGATACTTAACTCGCTGGGTAGAAACTCGCGTTCTTTTTGTGTGGTTATTTTTCGATCTAATAATCTTTGTTCATAAGACAGGTTTAATTTGGGTAGTATAATGTTTGTATTTTTATACATTTCCCACATTCCATCGTTTGGCGAGTCGATAGTCGGCACTTCTAAATTTATACCTACATTAGTTTTGCTGCTAAAAACATTATGCGAGTACATGGTAGCGTCTCTGTATTGAATTACACAGTCCTGACCTAGGGCAAGGAGGCCCGCCTGTTTAATCATTGTTGTTGTAATCTGATTCTCGCATACGATGTGGGTCGGGCACTCGTTGATGCAATTATATAACCATATGTTCGGTCTTTGTAACTTCGTCCATTGGTCAGAGCATTGCCGTGGTGTCCAATCGCAGGTGATGTTTTCATTTTGACTTATCATTTTAGCTACACAGGATGCTGCGGCTCCATGCAAGTTTCTTATCGACGTGTAGGTGTGGCATATAAAGTTATCCGCCATCATTGTTGTACACTGATGAAGATCAGCCTCTTCTATTTGTATATAGGTGTTCTTTGCGAAATTCACTCCAATATACTTTGTAGTTACCGCTATCCCCAGACATTGGTTAGACGCGCGTCGTATAGTGATAGGTATATTTTGATATAATTTATACTCGTCATCACTTGACAACGGTATGTGTAATTCGAAGAGAAGGTATTGTTCGGTCAGCCGGGCTTTGACATAAATAAGTTTGTAAATATTTTGAATATTCGCTTCGTTAATGTTTTCAATCGGTAATGTTAATCTTTTCGATATAATGCCGGCAATGTAATTGAGTTGTTCCGACAGTTGCTCCGGTGTAAATAATTTCATATCGAGATTTCCTCTGTAGATTTCTGACAGTGAATCTAAGAGCATTTGTTGGTTTCTTTTCAGGACAGAGAGCAGTAAGCTTGCCGTCAACGCTCCAGCGTTAACGTCGTTCATAGTTTTCATAATTTGAAACCTGTTGATCAGCATTTCTGTGTTCTGTTTAGTTTCGTTTATATAACTTTGTATTGTTTCCAGCTGCGTTTTCACAAAGTCTTCATTTTTCTGTATGATATTGTTTTCGCCTTCGATGATAAGTGTCTGGTTTCTTATCAGCTGTAATAAATACTGTTCGTTTGTTTTTATATTTTGTATGTCTTGAGCGTATTTTTCGGCAAAATCGCTGTCTAGGACTCCAAAAAGCGTTCGTGCAAGGTTTCCTACGCCATTGACGTAGCCACGTCGCCGTCGTTGCTGATGCTGAGAGAGAAGCAACTTGTTATATTGATCCAACTGGTTCATTTCAAATTTTAGTTGTTGTATAGTTGAGTGGCATGGTTCATTAGGCATTGTAGCGCATGTTTGAGCTAGATGATTAATGAATTTCTCAACTTCGATCGTACTCTGCCAGAACGTTGTCAAGTTGTAGTATACAAGAAGTTTCCATTCATCGTGTATGAGTTGAATTTTTCCGACAGGGTCAAAGTAGATCGGTTGGTTATTAGTTAATCTTGTTATTTTGAAATGTTGCTGGGGTGTCGTTTGCCCACCGGTGAGTGTCGCAAACACTACAAGTAACACCATCAGCAAGCTGTAAACTTTCTTCTTGGTTTTAATAGCTGGTTTAGCATATTTGTAGTTCTTAGTTTCAAAATTTGTCTTCTGTGCTTCCGTACCCTCACATGCCTCGTTAATAGGTAGTGGGGCTAGTTTAGTTATGGGTCTTTTCAGTACTCCATTTTGCGTCTTGAGTGTGACTACTCGTACTAGATCGTCACTGCCTGGATGCAAGTCCACTACACGGCCCATCGCCCACTTGCCTGGAGGCAGATTGCTTTCCTTTACGAGTACTAGTTGTCCCTTGTGTATATTGTCTTTAGTTTGCTGCCACTTGTTTCGGTTTTGTAATAAGTGAAGATATTCTTTTGACCAGCGATCCCAGTAGTGTCGGCGCATAAGTTCAATGAGTTTCCAGTTGTTTCTGATGTCGATAGATTTTAGTTGTTCAGGTTCATTGAGTGGTAGTCCAAGCGTCGGGCCCCCAGTGAGGAAGTGACCAGGCGTCAGATAATCCAGATCTTCTACATCTTCAGATAACGGGCTTAGTGGCCTGCTGTTCATACATGCTTCGATCTGTGTAAGAAGTGTAGAAAATTGTTCGTAGGTTAGCTTCTGTTGTCCAATAACTCGCTTTAGGTGGTTCTTCATGGAGCGTACTGCAGCTTCCCACAACCCTCCTGCCGATGGCCAGGATGGTGCGTTAAAGTGCCACTCTATTTGCAGGTCATTGATTTCTCTAAAGAACTCTGAAGACAGCATTGTTCTGTATAGTTGGAATTCTTCATTTAATACTTTTGCAGCTCCGACGAAGTTGGTTCCGTTGTCAGAATAAATATGTTTTGGAGTGCCTCTTCTGGCGCACATTCTTTTCAGTGCCGCTATAAACGTTTGCGTTGACAAATCCGAAACGAGTTCAATATGTACTGCTTTTGTGCTCATACATATGAATATGGCTATATAACCCTTGCAGGTCTTTATCCCGCGGCCTTTGTTAATCTTCACTTCCACGTGACCCGTAAAATCAACACCAGTGTGAGAAAACGGCCGTGATGGAGTAATCCTTTCTTTAGGAAGGTTGCCCATCAACTGTTCAGTTTGAATTGTTGCGTAACGACGGCACCGGATGCACTGACGTAGTGTTTTCTTGACGGTTCTATTGCCACTGACGATCCAGTATTTGTTTCTAGTGTGAGCTAGCGTTAATCTTGCTCCACCGTGTAATGTACGCTGATGCGACTTTTCAATGATAAGTTGAGTCAGTCTCCCCTCTCCTGGGATGAGAATGGGGTGCTTAGTTTCTTCTGGCAAATATGAATGTTTAAGACGCCCTCCGATGCGTAGAACTCCGTTAGAGTCCAAATATGGATTGAGTTTCAATATGGTGCTCCTTTTTGGAAGTTTTCCGGTTTTGTTGAGGAATTTTATTTCATTTTCAAAATAATTTCCTTGTATTGATTTGATAATTATACATAATGCATTGTTTATGTCATCCAAGCTAAGTTCGTTGCACTCATTTGACCTCTGTTTGTTTTGTAATGCATCGGTGAAACGTATTGTCCAAGCGAGTATTTTTGTAATACGATCGATGTTGCTATGCCGCTCAAGTAATGAGTTAATTAATTCATTTTTATTTGGTGTAGGTTCCGTAGTGTTTGTCATGTAACAATTTGTTACTAAACATTCGTTCGTTGTATAAGTTTCAGTTTTTGTAAAAGTTTGGTTTTCTTGTTCCTTGAGCCATTGAGGTCCTTCCCACCACAGCGAAAAGTTGACTAGTTTAGATGGTGACAGTCCTCTTGTTGCACAGTCGGCTGGGTTTTCGCTACTCTTCACGTAACTCCAGTTTACTGCAGGCACGATGCTTGTAATCTGTGTAGTTCTGTTTGTGATATACTTTTCGTATTTAGTTTCACTTCCCTGAAGCCATGCTAAGACGACTTTAGAGTCGGTCCAACAAGATATCCGCAGATCGTACTCTGAAAGTATCTTAGTTATTTTTTCTAGAAGTTTCGCTAACAAAACAGCCGCGCATAGTTCCAATCTCGGTATCGTGATTTTCTTTTTCAGTGGTGCCACTTTAGTTTTCGCTGCGAGTAGAGTAGTTTCGTACGCGCCGGTCTGTGATGTAGTTCGGCTGTAGATGACGCATGCGTAGGCTTGCTCGCTCGCGTCACAGAAAGCTTGCAGTTCGATCGTTTTATTGTGTTCGTTGCGGATCCATCTTGGTAAACGGATATTGTTTATGTTTGGTAACTCGGACTTAATTTTTATCCATTTCCTTGTTACGTTATCAGGCACATTTTCGTCCCATCTAATATTTTGGTAGTTTACACACCACAATTCTTGAAAAATTAGTTTAGCTTGGATGGTCATTGGAGCTAACCAACCAAGGGGATCGTATATCTTGCTTATTTCTGATAATAGTCTGCGTTTAGTGTACGCGACTGATATGTTTTTGTCAGGCGTTTCGCTAATGAAATGGAATGCGTCGCTTGCATCATCCCATGCGAGTCCGAGTGTTTTGCTGAACTCTTGTTGCTTAAAATTAAAGTTGTTTGCGTAGCTTTTCTCTTTTTCTTGTAAATCCTGGAGAATGGATGGTTCGTTAGTAGCCCATTTTCTTAAGATGAAACCCCCTGTTTTCAGTAACTCGTAGAGCTCCTGTTGTAGCAATTTTGTTGCTTCGATTGTATGGTGGCCTGTTATGACATCATCCATATAAAAGTCATTTTGTAAAGCTTTCTGGGCTAAGGGGAAAGCGTTGCCTTCATCTTGAGCTAATTGTTTTAGAGTCCGCATTGCCAGGAATGGTGCAACTTTTGTACCGTAAGTTAGGGTACAAAGCTGCATCTCTTGAAGTGGTTCTCTTGAGGATTCTCTCCAAATTATTTTTTGAAGATATTGTTGATCTTGATGAATGAGGATTTGACGGTACATTTTCTCGATGTCCGCCGTTAGAACATATTTATAGCTTCTCCATTTGATGATTAAAGATATTATGTCCTTTTGTAAGTTAGGCCCCTTTTGCATCAAGTCGTTTAGGCTGTAGCCAGAGTCTGTTTTCATTGATGCGTTGAACACTGCCCGAAGCCTAGTTGTGCTTGAGCTTTCCCTTAACACGCCATGGTGTGGAAGGTAAGCTTGAACTTGACTGTCTGTCTTTGTAGCTGGTGTCATGTGACCTAATTCGATGTATTCACGTATGAATTGTTTATACAACTTTGCGAAGTGTTCTTGTCTTGCCATTTTCTTTTCTAAATGAAGAAACTGTGCAACAGCTTGAGGTTTGGAAGTTCCAAGGTTTTGTTCGAAGTCAGTTTTCATAGGCATTTTAACTACGTATCGCCCGTTCTTTAATCGCTCCGTCGTTTCTGTATAATATTTTTCACAGTATTCGTCGTTTGTAGAAAATTCGGGTTCCGAAGGGATTTCTTCTGTCTCCCAGAATTTTGATAAACTGTCTAACTCCATTAGAGTTACTAGGCAGTTAAGTTGCTTTGTAGTACCGCCGCTTAGTATCCAGCCCAACTTGGTTTGTTGCGCTACTGGCGAATTATTGTTGTGTTTGAGTACTCCTTCTAGGATAATCTGCGAGTAGATTGCTGCATCTAGCACTAAATCGATGGGCGCTGAGATGTTAAAGTCCTTATCAGCCAACTTGATGTTATCAAGGTGCGGCCAGGTCTTCGCGTTGATTGTTGAGCTAGGTAGGTTGTTGATAAGTTTCCGCATTACTAGTGCTTCTGTTTGGAATGTATAATCAGAGTGGATAGATTTGCATTCCAGTTTAACCATTCCTTTGCTTGTGCCCATGATAGTGCCAACGCCAGTCACAACCGTGTTGGTTTTGTTCCGTGGTAAGTTCAATCGTTGTGCGGCATTTTCTGTAATCAGTGTTACTTGCGAACCTTGATCGAGTAATGCCCGAAGGATGACGTAATCTCCTTCTCTGTTTTTGACTTTCAGCTGAAGAGTCGTTAAGAGTATCTCTTGTTCACCGTTAATGTGATTCGAAGTTCGCTCAACCGCCGTTGTGGCGGATGACCTTGATTGTTGCCCTTTTAGATTGTCATCATGCAGAAGAGAATGATGTTTTAGGTTACACGTGTAGCATCGCCTCGTTGAGTTGCATTTATTGCCGCCGTGACTAAACAAGCAATTTTTGCATAAGTCCAGTTTCTTTGTTGTTTGGTTACGCAATGCGACATCCATGCTCAAAAATCTAGAGCACTGCCTCAGAGCGTGATCGTTTTTGCAGAGAGGGCATTTTCGGAGTGAAGCATGATAGGTTTTTGTCCAGTTTTCTGAGCTGTTAAAGTTCGTTGACTTGTAATTGTTATAATTTTTATGTTGTATATTCGTTGAATAATTCTGTTTTTGACCGCCTTTTTTTGTTCGCGCCATTTCTAATGACATAAACTTCAACTCTACGAATTCCATAAACTCGTCTAAGTTTGGAAGTTCTCTTGACTGTTTCATACATTGTATATATTCGCTGTAGGTGACGTCATCCAGTTTTGATGATAGTAAATGCACGATGAGCGGCCCCCATACACGGACGTCTATGTTGAGGTTTTTTAGCGCATTTAAACACTCTTTTGTAGTATCATGCAGCTTTTTCAAGTTAGCTGAGTTCGGTTTATCGATTGATGCTTGATTGAGAAGGGTGTCTATGTATGAGGTGAAAAGCAACCGTTTGTTATCGTAGCGGTGCTGGATAATCTCTAGACATGAGTCATAATTCTCCGCACTTACAGGTAGATGTTTGATTAATTTTTCTGCTTCGCCTCTTAGTTTTGACTTGAGAAACTTCATTTTTTGTGTCTTGTTCAGCGTTGGGTTGTTATGAACCATCTCAAAGAATAAATCTCTAAAAGAAATCCAATTGGTATAAGTTCCGTTGAACTCCGGCAATTCAATCCTTGGCGTTGTTTTTTCATAGTGTGATGTTTCGAAGATTTTTCGATTTAAGTCTTCCTTTAGGGTGTCGTAGACTTGTTCCCAATAGTCGAACTTCACTTCATAATCTTCGTCATTTCCTTGTAAAAGGTAGCTAAGTTCCCAGTGGATTTTATCGATGGATTCCCACTTGGACTGTAGTATATTAAGTTGGTCTTGAAATTGCCATTTTTCCTTCATTTCGTCGAGATTAATTTTCGAGATTGCTCGTTTTAAGGCGTTGAAGTTGCACATCTGATGACGTAATAGCGTAGATAGAAGCTTGTCTGTCTCATCTGCCGTTGGTCGTTGCAAGCTTGAATCAAACTGCGGTTTTCCGGGAGCGTCTGGTGATTTCGATTTTGATATTCCCGAACATCCAGGCTCACTTAATAACTCGTTTTTTCGTTGAGTCATTGATTGTTTTGTTTCGTCGAACATGCTTCTTGTTATGTCGAAAATGTTCTCTTTAAAATAGTCATGATCTCTTTTTGCTGACTCATACTGCATCAGGATCTCATGATTTGTTTGAAATTCATCCCAGAGGGACTGTAGAACTTCTATGCGTTTGTTAAGGTAATCTATGGTTTTTCTACTCACAGAATCCTTTTTGAAGTTACTTTGAAGAGTTTTGATCTTCTCGTAGCTGTTTTGTTGCTTGGATATGAGCTCCAAAAATTGATACTCTCCTTTGGACATTGTTAGTAGTTAGTGGTTGGTGCGTAAGTCTTGTGTTTCACAAGAAGTTGTAGTAGCAGTAGACGTTATCTCCGCTATGTTGTTGTTGCAGCAGTAGACGTTATCCCCGCTGTTGTGCAGTTTGAAACGTAGCAGTAGACGTTATCTCTGCCTTTTGTGAAGTTTGAAAAATAGCAGTGGACGTTATCCCCGCTGTTTTGAAGTTTGAAGACTGGCAGTAGACGTTATCTCCGCCCTTATGTAGTTTGATGAATAGCAGTGGACGTTATCCCCGCTGATTCTTCTTTTCTTGAGCAATAGCAGACGTTATCTCTGCTGGTTTGTTGTTTGAAGATTAGCAGTGGACGTTATCCCTGCTGATCCGTATTTTCTTGAGCAGCAGTAGACGTTATCTCTGCTGTCTGTAGTTTATTTTGTAGCAGTGGACGTTATCCCCGCTGGTTCGTTACTTGCTGGCACTCAGCGCAGTCTTCCCTCTCTTCGTGATGGGGAAATTCCACACTAAGCACTTCGCAGATATGTCACGAAGAACTCGAAGACGGTCCCCGTGATTCCAATGTCGAAGGACCACGCGATGTTGGGGATATCCTGTCGTTGACGGTATCCCGGTTGTTGTAGTATGTAGATCACACCAAAACCACTGATTATTGTTTATACGTATTTATTTATAGTTATTGTCTACGGCTATGTTTAGTGTCTGAGTCGCACCTTACGTAATGTTTTTGTAGTTATTGACACATTAGCGCGTGACGGAGGTTGTAGCACGACTGCTCGTCTATATAAAGTAGGTTAATTATTAATTTGCTGTATGAGCATTATTGGCTCGTACACATACAATTGATAACGAAAACATCTGCAATATTCAACTAGGACCACAACCTATTCTGCAATTTAAATATTTTGTAAAAAGAATTTGGTAACAGAAAAACATCATGATAAAATTCAATTCAGATGAATGACATTCTTTGTATACCAACCTACTCATTTATGAAAGGTGCCATTGAAACATGGACAGGGGCAAAAGGAATTCAAAGCCCTGAGAGACGCCAACAAGAGGATAACTATGTAAAGTATTTCGAGGATTTACCTGTGTTGTAGTATAAAAGATTTAAATTTGCTTGAGAAGTAGGAAGGTAAGACATAGTACATATTTCGGAGGAGGTAGGATATTTAGGAGAATATATATCCTTTGCTAGACAAAATACAGAATCATGGTAATTTGAATGAAGAATCTTTCACTTTGTAATGCAAATTAATTAAACACTGGTAAGGTTTCTAAAAGATATCAATAGAGATTGCTCAATTAATTCGTTATATGAAAACAGAATTTATCAGGGTTTATACGTAAAACAAACTTTCATAATAAACATTTATCAGCTTTTAGAATTTGCAAAAGATACAAAGTTAAAACCAAAGTTAATGATGCCCGTTAGTATTAACAAGCTTAAAGTAACCAGAGATGAAATCATTAGAGAGTACACATAACAAACTTTGAACTTTATTATAGCAAAGTTCTCCAAGTTTGATAATTAGAAAATTTAAAACAGAATACAACTATTAATGACTTAGTCTCCTGAGGCATCGCATCGGATTACTAGGAACTGACTAGAGGGAACTAACTACACACATCAAAAGTGTCTAGGGATCAACATATATTTTTGCAATAACTTTTCTCCTGATTGATATTAATTAAAATTTTCTTTAAGGATTCATCAAATAAAGTGTTTTCGTTTGTCACAGTAACGATAAACCAAGTCACCTTTGCATTAATAAAGAAATTTGCCATTTTCCTAATAAAGGGATTTTTGACATTTGAACCACTAACACAAAAGTTCGAAAAAAAGACTGAAATAACAGTTTTCTTTAAAATTTTATTGGGTAACTTAAACAATTAATAATCCGTGTTTCTACCGCGAACACTAACAACACAAGAACATCGGTTTGGCATACTCAAAATGAGTTCATCCAAATCACGCTGTGGAATGGCCGCCCATGTTCGTTGCAACAACAAAAAAAGGTCTTCTTGCGACTGGATACCCTCCATATTCGGCAGAGCTCTTCTCTGTAGCATATCCCATGCATGCTCAATCGGGTTCAAGTCTGGCGACTGAGCAGGCCAGGGCAGGACATTGATGTTAGCTGCGGCGAGAGTCTGTCTTACAACTCTTGCGGTGTGCGGTCGTGCATTATCATGCATTAACTGAAATAAGGGACCGATTTGCACTTGTAGAGGAACGATGACGTCTGATACAATCGTCTCAGCATAAATTTGAGCGTTGAGGTTGCCTCTGATCCAAATCAACTCAGTTCTTCCGCCGATCCAAATACCCGCCCATACCATGATGGTTCCACCACTATAAGGATGGACTTCCTGGCAGGATTTTAATCGCTGTTGGCGTCCAGGGGTTCTCCAGTGTCGTATACGTCTTGTATCCGGTCTCATACCAAAACGAGACTCATCAGAAAAGCACACGAAACGCCATTGTTCTTCTGCCCAATTTCTGTGTTCAAGAGCCCATTGATATCGAATCCTACGATTGTGCATTGCTATAGGTGGTACCCGTAGCGGTCTTCGGGAATGAAGGTTCACTTCATGCAAGCGGTTTCTGACTGTTTGGTCGCTAATTAAGTTCTCTGAAGAGTGATGAAGCCTCACGGCTAACATCATGGCAGTTATTGTTGGAGCTCTTCGAGTTAAGATTTGAATATATCGGTCTTGTCTCCGTGTGGTGCAGCGATACCGTCCTCCATGGCGCTCAGCCACGGTACCAGTGCTTCGGTAACGTGTCCAAAGTCGACTGATAACACTCTGACTTGTATTCAGAGCTAAAGCCACAGTACGTTGCCGGGAACCAGCTTCTATCATTCCCACGGCTCTGAGCATTTCTTCCCCGCTTAAATGACGTCGCCGCTCCATAATAACGTTGGTTTTAATCAGTAGTAGGGAAACAGTAGCACTAATAATGTCTTCAATGCGTTGTATGTTTTTATAGGGAAAATATTGACAGCTGATTTTCATCTTTTACTCGAATTTGATTCACAGTTCCTGATTCAAATTATGAAATGCACCAAAAAGGATCCATATAAATTTATAAAATCATAAATTTATTACAAAGCCACATCTCAATCTCAAGAAATCCGCTTAAAAATGCTTGATCCCTAGACACTTTTGATGTGTGTACTTGTGAAATGTAGGCCATCTATCGAATATCGACTGGAATAAAATTTATGTGCTGGAAGACTTTCGGAATTGATATTTGAAGAAACTCTTCCAAGAACTCTTACAAATGAAGTTTTGGTGCTGAGAATTACCCGCTAGTTGTCAGTTTTAGAAATAACGAAGCCTTCAAAGTGTTCTTATCTACTGTCGTTATCATTAGCTGATGACAGAAACTGGTTATTTTCATGAGATCATTGTACTGTCATTGATACTTTAATAATCTGCAAAAGTTTACAAGTACAGTCATTAACTGCATTACTTGTTACCATTTATTTGTGAATATACACCCTGTTGGCAAAATCATCGACTATAATAAGAAGAAGTGAGTAAAATTTTAATTACAAGATTCTATTACATTCACTCATACATACAAAAGAGTGGAGCCAATATTCTTAGATCTAGACTGTATAATTTAATTCCTAAGCGAGGGAACCGAGAAAGACGTATGTACTTTATGTGTAGACGTACCGATCTAATAAAAGCTTATTGGCACCACTCACGGACTTATATGAAAACCCTGTTTTAGTGTACAGCGAAGCGCCGGAGCATATATTTTTAAGAGTACTTAAATTTTGTTACGAATGGGACAATCGATTGATCTTTTCACGGTAGCTAACCTCCTTCGATATCTGAGTCGCCGTCAGCTTGGTGCCATTCACACCGAAACAGCAACGTTTAGACACTACAGCATTGCGGCAGCTTATCTGACACTGCACCTATCTGGACTTTCTTGGGTCTTTTGCACATGGGGCTTACCACCTAAAAGCATGGGAAACATTCCATGTTGAAGAAAATGTACTCTGCAGTACTGTCCTTTAAAATTTGAGTGTTCTCTGTAAGCAAATGACATCATTGAAATTAAGCTCGAAGCCAAGATTTCCGATTAGGATTTAAACCATGCAACATACAAAGACAGTTTATTAACTTTGGCTTACTGGTTTCCTGCAATATAGTCTCTAATAATGCAAACCTCTCGGCACTAAATTGCTTGCCAAAACCCCAGAGCTCCCTGAGCCAGATAGAAACCATAAATATCACACACAACATACCCAAAAGGTGAAACATACGTTTTCATTAGTGGAAAAGGAATGTCCAATTGGATGACTGCAATTCAGGGACAAAACCAACATTACATTAAATCACCCTTCTTGTATTTGCTCAGGGCTACCGACTACAAACTGTATGGGTAATGTTGTTACCCCAAAACTTGTTAAATAAAAGAGAAATTCATTTCAACAAATTAATTCCAAATGAGAAATTATAAGCATTTGTTTGATAGAAATTTTAATAAGGCCTTTATTTACGATGGATATAAGTTTACATAAGTAAGTCTGATGAAAATTATGAAGGTTATAGTTTCATAAATAGCCCGACTTGTGTCAACCGACAAAGAAGATTTGTTGACGTTATTCAATCTCATACAAAGCCTCTCAAACGCAATTTTGAGCTCATATATTGCTGAATTGAGTACTTTTGCTTGGCTTAGAGACTACGACTGACTAGGTTATTTAAGGGATCAATCATTGTTGTATTCCAGAAGTTCAGATCAGAGGTCAGGGAAAAATCCAGTTTTAAGGGCACTGCAGCTGTCTATAGGTAGGCGTGTCGCGTAACTTGCTTGACAAACGAGACCCTCGCGTCTTCAGTTGGATAAATAAAAATATATTACTCAAATTGTATGCAAATGTTTTGCACCTTATTTTATAGTATTAAAGTTTTATTTTTAAATTAGTTGAAATCTTATATTTTAATTTTTGTGTATGTTTATGAGACGACTACCATACTATGTTGCGTTTGTTCATTTGATATTGTAGCAGGAATATATCGATGCTAATACTAGTACCATGCATTTACACATATTGAGTACCTACTCCACCCACATAGTCAGCAAATATTTAGTTAGGATTATAACTGTATCACCAATTAACGCTTAATATCGTCTAACAATTATGAAAACGACTGTACCTGCATATATAATTTGCTTGTCTAGTTCTTCTCCAGAAACTACTTCATTAATATGATTGGATTCGCTCGTTACTGCTTCCAATCTTCATTTGCTTTTTAAATTAACTACAATGCTTCCTGCGACCTTGGAAACTGACCCTGGAGATCCGGGTAAATATAAATTTAACCGACCTATCCCTCGCATACACAAGGGCCGACCTGTTTGAATATTGTATTACCAGTCCTGGGCTAATGAGTACTCTACATTATTCATACTAAGCCCTTTAGAGGCTAAGCTGTGACTCGTCCGAGATTATGCTTTCATATAAAACATGCGAATATTAGATTTGTTTTCTATTCCTGAGATACCTAGTGTCAAGTGTCACATTGAGAATAATTTGGATTTAGATTTTTCAAGCAACTTAAAGCGTAAGGACACATTGGAGCTGCGTAATCTGATTCACTACCGGGGCCAGAAATATTCGTTACTAAGTGTCTTTGAGCCCGGTAATTGCCTTACGGTAGCATATCAGATTCTCCGGGATACCTATTTAGACGGTCCCTAGCCTTGGAGAGATCTCTATTGACCGACCGAGTTAACTAAAACTACTAAAGTGTAGTCTAAAGAATTCCTAACCGGCTAACATACATTGATATTTCAATCAACATACAACTCAAAGCTAGTTTTGGCCTGAATCGTCTCGCACACGCCGAATCCACGACATCATATCGGGTCAGTGGTCTTTGGAACTCATGTGATCCACCTTCTGATCTTAATAACTCGGAGCCCGTTGGCTCGAATCGTAACAAGAAAAAACGGTATGCTCTGTGATTTTATTCATAACTAGCTGACCCGTGCAACTCCGCCCGCGCTTTTATTACATTTTGCTCCCCTTTTCTCCCTCCTCCCTAGATTTATCTCTCTCCATATCTCTCTCTCTTATAAAAAAATCTAATTAAATGCTCTTTCTCTCCTCTCTCTTTCCCCCTCCCGCTTCGGTTTCCGTCACACTCCCCCTCTTCCTACCCTGTTATCCCCTCTCTGAACCCTCTCTCCCTCTCTCTTCTACGAACTTGCTCCTTCTCACTCCCCCCTTACTCCACCTAACTCCCCCGATCCCTCACCGCATCGCCCCCTCCTCGAATCCCCTCTCCCTCTTTCTCCTTTCGTGCACCCTCCTCTCGTTCTATATATCCTCGTCAATCATGGTATCAGCGGCATTAAATATACTTTATGACCTATTCTCAGACCTCCCCAATATGCACACAAAATTTCATACATATCGGTTCACCCATCTATTTAATGACCTTGCCTCATGTAGCTTAACCTTAACCTAGCGGTATGAAATATACTGTATGACCTATTCTCAGACCTACCCGATATGCACACTTTCATACAAATCGGTTCACCCATCTATTTAATGACCTTACCTAACGTTGCTTAACCTTAACCTACCGGGATAAAAAGTATCCTCTGTCCGTTTACTGGTTCTAAGCTACCTCCCCACCAATTTTCAGCCGAATCGGTTAGGCCGTTCTTGAGTTATAAATAGTGTAACACGACTTTCTTTGATATAATATATAGATTAAAGTTCTATAGTTATTGTATGTTCAATTTTACCGATAGATGGCGCTGTTCATAATGTAAATCACGCTAACATCGTAAATTACTGTCTAATGATATTCGATAATGAAAGTTCTAAGTTTTCCGCATCTTTTATTGTTGCGACTGTAATACATACATAATCTAGTTTGGACTCGCTCGGGATTTACAGATTTTAACTTTTCAAAGATATAATGTCATATTGCTATCAGCGAAGTACTTAGAACAATACAGAAATTTAATGAAAATGTCCTGGGTGTACCGGACCGGCTTACCCCTTACAAAAATTAACCCTTCGCCAATGCCATATCTTATGCAAACTAAATGTCTGCTCAGTCCCTATTATATATAGCGTAATAATACATATCTTAATGATTCACTGATTAGTCTATAATTACCCTATACACATACAAAGGAAATTATGTGGTAATATGTGCAAGTAATGTTTCACTGCTTAGCCCCTATGAAACATAGCGTGATGTTTTATATACCAACTTATACCTTGACTTCTACACAACACATCAGTGAAAGTCCTATCAAAATCCATCCACGGGTTTTCAAATGATACCTGGACGAACATAACGACAGACAGACAGACAGACAGACAGACAGACAGACACAGACAATAATTCCAAAAAAAATTGTTTTGGCCTCTATGTCGATAGTATAGTACCCCCATAGAAATTATGGAAAAATATTCAATGTACAGAAAAAGTGCTCTTTGAGTTTTATTATAGTATAGATATGACTTTCATTTTCATACGCTCACTTCATACCCGTCGGTTTTGGAGAATACTTTAAAGCCGACTTCTTGACCTTTGGACAGTATACGATCCATTTGATAGATCAAAGCCTTCCTCGATATCTCCATCCGCATTACATACTTCATTGCTTTATGCCAAAATACCTTTTAATGTTATAAAAGCTTATTCACATCATATAGGAAAGGTTGATATCGAGATCATCTAAGCCTGAGTATCCAGTAATTCGCCAATGGAGTATCCCGTTTTTGCGCACCTCAAATTGTGTACTCAATTTTAATTTAGCGTCGGTATTCCGTCTTTAAACTAACCATTTCAAAAACAGTTTGAATGAACAATCCGCAGCTCCGAACTAACACGTTGTTATTTAGGAGACGTGATAGATTTCAGCAATGAACCCCTTATCTCATTCTACATCTTTAGTTTGTGAAGATTATCTTAACACATTTCTTTTGTTGATCATCGTATTGAAAAGTATCGATTTCGCTAACACCATTGAACACAAAGGACAAAGGACTTGTTTACGTCCCTCGCAGTGCCCTTGTGAGGTTTTATGTCAATCAGAAGACAACAATGACAATGGTTTATGAAATCTATACACACTGTTAATATTAAGAGAAGTATGTACCAGACCAGATTGAGCCACCATCATATGATGGCCTAATGGAGATAAATAGATGTCCATTTAAAGTACATCTTTTACTAGCATTTGTTTACAAAATCATCCAGGTGCCACTGCAGTGTCATCAAGTCTGCTGCAAATATCATTTGCGTTTTGTTTGCATTACATTGCTATGTTTTAGCTAAATGCATTGTTGCTGGAGAAATTTCTCGGGTTCAAGACTCAATTAGAATCTTATGTCTCTGGTGGCGCGATCAGCAACGCAATAGTATAATATCCATCAGCAGCCCTTTACCATAAAGCAAATGCCTAGCTCATCACGTCAATAAGCGTAAAAAAAAATCTTTTTGAGCCTGCGCCGGCGAAGATGGCGGCACGAGTACCGAAAGCTCTTAAAGAAAAATCCCGTGGGTAACTCCCAAGAATATTTGATGTCTTAAAGCCTTTACACTGAACTTGAGTAATAATCAACCATGTTTCGCGGCGGCGCCATTTCGGCGTATAATAAAATCTTGAATTTACCAAAGTACTTCTCTTAATATAGAACGAAAATATAAGCCTTAAATATAAGATTAATCATTTTTAATGCTACATGAATTGTTAATATCCAAGAGCTTTGCAGTTTTTAACGGTTGCTTTTGGGGCCGAGTACAAACTTTTCCTTACAAGAAAAAACTTAATTTTCTGAAACAGCGTTGTTTGGAAACATGAAATTGTACTCCCGTCGAGTGAGAACTTATCCGAAATTCTCGCCAGACCTCGCCCCTTGAAGACCCTTCATTGGAATTCTTGTCGCACCTTGAATATTTATACCTTTGTTATGCGCCCATTCACAGAAAGATGAAACGGAGGTGGTGGGTGTATTACATAACACATACGTAGAATGTTATTTTTTTTCTCTATAACACAGTTGCCGATTTATATTCCGATATGTAGGTATTTAGCTATAGAATAATGTTATTGTGTAGTCTTATTACTTAGTATTCCTCTTAACAAGAATATGGTTAATTCCTCTTAACAAGAATATGGTTACAGCAGCGGCTGATCTTTGAGATCAGCCAGAATGACACAAGTATATGTATACGCAGAAACTGGCGCAATCACTCTATAGAACCAAGCTTAAGTATAAATTAAAAATCAAAAGAGTAAGTACAAACTAATCTAGACAGTTGACCCAATTTCGAATCAATCATACTTAATATCCTTCATTCAGCTTTAAAAAATAGCGTGTAAACGCTATTAGATTGGCATCTATGAACATAAACCGACATAGGGTCATGTTATAACGCCCCTCATTTTTGCGTGAGGGCCCTCCCGTATAAGAGCCATAACATATACGCTGCATGCGCCATCGGCAATGTAGTTTTTAAAATTGGGACTAATCCCACCACTCATTCCCATCACTGTTACTCCTGTAAGCCAGGATCTACAGTGGTCACCACTGAAGACACCAAGGTTTGACCCTCGGCCAGTCCTAGGGGAACGCTAAATTGTCTTGGAACCCGCAACAAATTTAATTAAAAAGGTAGATAGGAGGAGTTGGAAATACATATATTCCACTTCCCTCCTGTGCAAAGCGGGAGACAAGCAAATAATTAAGAAACGGTCGATACAACCTCAAAAAGGAAGACTCTTACAGGCGGACCAACGAAGGCTAGTCAACCCATAAGGCACCACGGATTCTGCTAATATTTTAAGGGGCCTATTTGTTTTTTCAAACTTGTTTCCAATAATAGGTATGGCAAAAACGTTTGAACGCACGGAAGTTCGGCAATGTAGTTGCTTTATGGAAGCGTGATACAGCGATCTCTAACTCCTGCACACTATTAGCAGCAGCACCCAGCGATTAAATCGTTTTCTGAACGCTCGATACATCGAGAATGGGTCACTAGGACGAAATGCAATCGCTAAATAGCGCGACCCCGATACAGCGATCGAGCGCAGGGAGTCGCTAATACGTAATACAGTATCGATGAATTCACTAAATCGCTGGTCGTCGCAGCTAAATGGAGATTGTTTGCGGAGGCCCTTACCAAGGAAGCACTCTGGTGATCCATCAAGCTTTACAGTGCAATAAAAACGCAACACGGCGGCCATGAAATTTATCTACAACGACGGTAGTCACTTTACTGCCAATCCTGACTACCGAGATTATAGAATTTATTGAGCTCTAGAATATCTTAGAGGCATATGAACTACCGCTGAAAACAGAGATTGGTAATTACTATATCAGCTGAACACTCGGGGTTATTATCCCGTTTAAGAACAAAAAGAATAGCTGCCAGTTCAAATTGAGCCTCAGTGAATGTAATAATTCTACTACTAAGTCTCTAAAAGACGCCTAGCATAACGAGAACTACCATCCTGAAAATAAATGATTAGATAACAAAAACAATATTCCCTAAGGCAGTTAATACGCCAATGTAATAACCGAACTCAAACACAAAGATCCTCACATCAAATATGCTATGTAAATAAAACCTTTTGCATAACAAATGTCTAAGGAAAACAACGGATATAACCTTAAAATATTTAATGATATCTAAAATTAAAACGATATTTGAAAACTAATTACGAATTACATAAATAATTTACTTTTTCTTTCCAGTTTTCTTATCCTGTCCTTTTCCAGGTTTAATAACATCGCCCACAGTGCGTTGCAATGGCAATAATTCGTGTTCAACTAGAGCGAGCAACTGATTGCGTCGACGATTCAAGTTTTCTATTGCTCTCTGAATACATGATTCTAATGCTTCAGCACCACGCATCAAGGAAGCAACAGCCTTTGTAGCTTCCTGTGCGCTATACCGACCTCCTTCAATAAACATCCTAATTTGAGATACAAAACGCACATTTGATATTCGAGCCTCTTGAATACGGTTCCCCATCTGCTGTTTAAAATCTTCGATTGCCGCATCCAGAAATTCCTCAAACAATCGACGGTGTTTAGTCAAACGGCATGAATAGCTAGACATTTTTAAACGCTTAACCTCTGGTTCAACCGACTCTTGGGAAAGTAGAGCGTTCAAATCTGCCTCAATACGATATACCCATTGATAAAGAGGATACATGTATGGTGCGTCAAACGCTCCAAAATCTGACGCTTCCAGGGGTAAATTCTCAACGAGTGTATACACTGCCTCAAGGTGCGTATTGAGCCGATCTTCATGAAAGTGTAACTCCGCCAAACGGGCTTCATAAGCCGCCTTCACACGCTCTGCACGAACGCTATGGGATACCATTTTCAATGAATGACGCATCTGTAAAGCTGCACCTCGCTCGTCAACCCATAATTGTGCTTGATGTCTCAATTCCTCAGGCACTAGCGACACATTATTTTCAAAAGACTCCAGAAACCCATTTCTCCAATTTCTTAAAGCCAATTCTTGCAGCTCAGTCTGCATAATGAGCCGTGATAATGGTAGGTGCAATGAAACGGTACTTGCTCTAGGGGTTTGCAAGTATCGCTGATTATTGTCACTATCTATTGATTTGAGTGCCGACCGTGGATGATTCTCCAGAAATACTTGAAATTCTGCAAGCAACGTGTTCACCATGACCGGGGTTGTGTTCATAAATTCCTCTAATTTTGCTATTTCGGCTTGGCTATGTTTCATGTACATTTCTGCTGTGTAATCTAGCATAGCGGTGACTGTATACAACTGTTGCTTTACTTTATCAGGGTCAGATAAACTTTTCATTTGTTCTATAGCAATATTAAATGGAACCTCATTAGCTAACTCTGTTAAATCATTGCTAGTCAGCATATCTTCAACGGCTGCAATAGTAAGTTTTTTACAATGAGCTGAACGAAGTATGTGGTTATCCCAAAGATGGCCCGCACTATGTAATGTAAAGTATACATCTTGAAGACAGTGCGAAAGTGACGTTAGGCTTTTCTGTATAGACGCTAAGTCAGCGCCAGTTATCTCCATCATGTTTTTAGTACAATGATTTATATTGTTTGATAGTTGTACTATACTACGTTCAACAATAGACCGCATATCTGCGAACTCGCATACATATTTATCATAGTTGTTTGGAGTTAGAGAATGCAGATCCTTGTTCAATTCATTTAGTTTACTGAAAAAACCATTATAAACTTTATATACGGCTGAACGATATACTTGGACTATATTGGATACAACTGCATCAATACTTTGTTCGATGCCATCTATTGGACTTTCTACTGATTGATTCTCACTAACTATTTCGGCATGTTCTTCTCTAGCAAGCCAATGCAAACTACCGCGTCCGCGCGGTGCTTTTTCTACAGCAAAACATAGTTGATTAAGCAGCATCCGAGCACGGGCCACGCTCTCATCTGCCTGAACTCGCAATTGCGCCTCTAACTCAGAGTAAGCTCTAGAATTACTCAATAGTTGCTGGTTAATTGCATAAGTCTGCTGTTCAATATCATTCAATAAGTCTTTAGGAGTTTTATGTCCAACAGCAATTAGTCGTTGAAACTGATTACGAAAGAGCACTCTTAACCCATCAGCTCTGTGCTGTTCTATGACTAGAGCTTCTCTTTTAAAACCCACTACATCATCAACACGCTGAGAGAATAATTTATTTATCAGAATAAAAGCATCATTGCAGTTTTCTTTATTTAAAGAACCTTCGGCGGTATTACACTGTTCAATGATGCAGTCCATGTCATGCTGATTTACTTTATTACGAGTTAAAAGACTTTCTGCAAGCATTCTTATTTTCGAATCAACGTCTTCATTTACAGCAGCCGCGCCTTTATAGATATCTTGAATAATTATGTCGTGATCGTGTTCTCTTTGTTTTAGATAATTAGCTAGGATCGGACCACTGTGTCTCGGTACCCAGTCGTCTGGTAACGTAGCAACAGCATCGTAATCTTCAGAGCAACCAGGCAAAGCTGCCTGCTTCCGTTTTAGTTTCTTACACTTAGATTCACTCTTTTGGTTTTTAGAAATAACATTCAACATTACGATTAAAATAAATATAGAAAAACTTATGTATAAATAAAATTACAAACGATCGACACTTTTTAAATGACAACTGATTTTTTCAAAATGCATGTCAACAAGATGTCATATCCCGTCAAATATTTTTTTTTGCTGCTGTACACATAGGTATAGTTGACGGGCCTATTAGTCTAGCGGTTAGACACCCTAGCCGCTACTCGATAGGTTGTGGGTTCGATTCCCACCAAGTGTCTGGGTGTTATTTATCTATTTAAGTATGTATTTAAAAAAAAAAGTATATTTATGATAAATTAATATAGTTATAAGACAGTTAAATATTTATGTATATGAATAATTATTATAAGAATAAAATTATATTGAATATTTTCGTATGCTGTGTAACGGCAGTACAAAGAGTACTTAAAATTATATTTAACACCTTAATGTATGTAACCACCTATGTACACGAAATAAATAAATTGATTGATAAGTATTATTATCAGTTGTCTGATTTCCATAGTAGGCAGACCTAGTTTGGGATCGGACAACCATGTGTGGATTGTACCAAGATATAAAAAAAAATAGTACAGGTTCTGCCTAGTTTGGGATCAGATGACCGTGTGTGGATTGTCCTTGTTAGTACATTAGGAGTTAATATACGAATTAATAAGAATAATACACAATGTATGTTACCTGGGTATGTTACCCCGGTACATTGTGTACTTCTTGAGCAACTCAATTAATTCTTTAGAAGATGCGCCATCTATACTAATTTTACATTAAATACACTATACATTAAATGAAAACATCTTTATTTAGTTAAACAACCAGAAACTTAAGAAACAGCGCTACCACTTTAGGTCAACCTGTGTTGTGGAAGACACGCTCTTTATCTAGTATGTTATACAAATAACTTTTACTGGTAAAAACAAAAGTATATGTACTAGAACTAGGGCTTATAAGATTTCAACTTCATAATAAAGTATTAGTGCAGTATTTTTTGTTTTATCCAAGACCAAGAAAATACATAAAACGCTATTGACCTAAGGTACATTAAAATCCATGTCTATTTTCAGGAATCCAAGAGATCTTTAAATATTGGAAGGAAACTGCCCAGTGAGGAAAAAAATATAAAATGGCATAAAGATTTTAATAATAACTACAGGACCTTAATAAACGAAAAAAAATTCCTCCATGTTGGCTCTATTTTTTCACAAAAAAATCTCTTTCCGTGAACGTTATTAAGCTCGAGATGACTTATATTAAATTCTGTGTAACATTAACACGAATAGCTTCATAATGTTATTAGGAACGGTTCTGAAACTACTATTTATGATTTAGTGCCCACCGTGGGCGTAGGACTTACCTACGTACTAGACTCATTATTATTTTTTACGAAGACAATACTGTTATGATAATGATTGAATTAAATTAAACATTAAACTACATGTCGTCGGTCCACCTAGTGGGCCGGCCTACGCTGCGTCTTCCGGTTGGTGGTCGCCTCTCGAGAACCTTTCTTCCCCAACGATTATGATTACGAAGAACCGTCTTCGAGCGATGTGGCCTGCCCACCGATACCCAAGTAGGGACGTTAAAAAATAATCGATTTTTATTTAAATCGATTATTTTTTTCTTATAATCGCTTTTTTACTATCGATTTTTATAATAATATTAATCAATTTTTAGTAAATCGATTATATAAATTACATGTTTAAATCGATTTTTAGATACAGCTCGTATCTATGCGACGGAGGAAAAAATCCCTCATTTTAGGGTTTAGTAGATTATGTCGCAGAATAGAAAATTTTACCAGAATCTAATGAACTTCAGCAGAAATTTAACAGAATACGGTAGTTAAACAATAATTAATAGGGTTTTACTTGAATAGTAGCTCAAAACACGTAATTAAATATAAATCCAATTTCTATTTACGTCGGATTCTTCTTCATCTCAAGATGCTAGACAAAGGCCAGAAATCACAACATTCCTACAACGTATGTGTTCAATTTTTTTTTATGACACTTTGTGTTAATCTAGAACTGCGCTTTCCTCAATTTCTTGTTTTATATTCAACTTTAGCCAGTACGATTACGAGTAAACCTGATTTATGGCTATATATCATGGGCTAATACCTATCTAATTTATAAATAAAACTGATAGGTACTAATATTTATAAACTTGTTTCTGAAAATGGATATGTACTTAAATAGATGAATAACATCTAGATTTTTTTCATTTAGCATGTACTATAAATACTACAAAAAAATCGATTTTTTTCGCGGTATTCGATTATTTATTTTTATTAAAATCGATTTTTGACAAATCGATTAATTTTGAATAAAGAAAAATTTATCGATTTTTATTTAATCGATTCTTTTCCATTCATCTCACATCCCTATACCCAAGTCCCAACGAGGAGAGATGGGTGGGTGCTTTTCTTACCCGGGTACCGCACGGGTTGCTATTGAAAATAGTTGCCCAATTATGGCTTACGCGAGTGTAGTTTTCGCGCACGCCGCCCGCACTCATATCGATAGCCTCCAGGTTATCCAGAATCGTTTCCTCCGACGTGCCGTCGGCGCCCCGTGGTACATGCGGAATGTAGATCTGCATTCCGATTTCAAGTTAGATCCCCTTCGTAAGTTCCTCAAAGAAGCGTCGAAACGCTACTTTGAATCCGCGTCCCGTCACGCGAACAGTTTAATCCGCGCCGCCGCCGATTACGCCCCTAGTCCTTCTGACTCGCGCCGCAGACCACGGCACGTACTGCTCGACCCTCCTGACCCCATGACGGTCCTATTCGAACGGGATGCACCGAACCCTCCCCGACAACCGTATGCTACACTAGCTATCAGACATCGGTCTCGCCGGCGAGGCCGAAGGGTCGTACTCGTACGTATGCGACCTCAACGACGTGCATCACCCCACTGAGTTTCTTGCCGGTTCTTCTCAGTGGGGGCGCGTTGTGAACCGGTGGTAAACTCAGCCCTCTCTTAAGCGACAGCCCAAGCAAGCCGAGGCCGTGCCTCCCTGAGGTGCCCTTGAGCTCGTCGCTACTTCTGTCGTAAAGGCTAGAGCGCTTCAAGCGCTCGCCTCTTATTGTCCGGTGAAGCTGTAATGGCCATCTGCGGCCAACAGCGTCTATCATTTCCAAAAAAAAAAAAATTAAATAGTTTTATTTAATAATAGCAATTCTAATCTCTCTATACCCTACTTATCAAATCAACTTTGAACTTTTAAAGTTCGAAATTAACGGAATATGCGTCTAATAGTCTTGGGTAGTACGCGTACGATGTACGATTAGGTACTAGTACGGCGCACTAAGAGTAATGTTTCCGTAAGGCATCGGACATTTCGCACAATAGTACACTTTTCCGCCACGGAACAAGAATTTATAATAATAATAATATAATAATTAGTTTAGGTTTAAGTTCTTTGCATTTGCAATAATGATTGTTTTAGCGTGGCATAGATTTGAATAATGAGTGGCGTTGCGCCGTAAACATTTCGGCCATGCGCTTTGTCATTGAGTTTTGTTTTTGTATTTACATATTATAACGTAGGTATTTTTAAATCTAGAATGCCATTCCTAAGCCTGTTAAAGTATGCAGGAAAATAAAATATTATGGTTAAAAGTTCTTCTTTTACAAAATATTGCTTCCATCATCATCAGCAGCAGCCAAAAGACGTCCACTGCTGAACAAAGGCCTCCCCTTTAGAAGGGAGGGGTTACCATAATCTCCACTATTGGTATATATATGGTTTATATCTTGGGGATCGCAGTATAGGTGGTAATCTAATAGAAAGACGCTGCTGCCCGCCTTTTTGTTTTCCCTTAGTCGCCTCTGACGGACACCCAACGGGAAGAGATGGGAGGGTGCTATTCTTACCCGGACACCCCACGGGGCAAGTCAAAAATTTCTAAATAATTGACGTTTTCGCCAATGTCAAGTAAGTAGTTAAATACTCGTAGCAATTGAAAAATAAATCATAATATCATGTTTATCGGGAAATCGAAAATTGGAAAATTGTGTGGAACCAAATCCTGGTAAAAGTTTACTGATCATGTTATTTTTTTTAATTATACATTAAAACATGACCTTTAAATGTAAATTTTTAGATTACTTACAGTACTGTTCATTAAAGAAATTATTAACTTAAACATTACAGTACTGTTCATGCTAACAAGTTCTATTAAAACTGTACTAATAGCACTGTACTAGTACTTCGCACGAATTGTACTAGTACGGTGCGAACTTGCAGATGTCCGGTTAGACACAAGACTAGCGTTTAATACGGATTAACGAATTTAACAATAACAATGCTATTAAATAATAACATCGTCTTCAAAAATACTTCACTTTATATATTTCTGTCTCTTTTATACACTATCTTAAACCATTAATCTTTAGTTAAAACAAGTGACGTAACAAAACCATTGCGCGATGTAAAACTATGGTAGCGACATCTAGCGAAAGTAGACTAAAGCGATTGTAGTTTTGAGCCTTTTTTTCTCACAACGATGATGTTATGGGAACGATTAAAGGGACAATAGAGTAAGCAGTTTCAGTACTAGCCATAGAAACTTAATCTCCACATTTGTTATGTTGATAAAGCAAAAGATGGTCTTGATAAAGCAGAGTTGCCGTTGCAACCACAGAACACTAATACTCCAAATTGCAACCGCGACCGAAATACGTATATCATTACTTGCGAAGTCCTTGGGACTACAATGAAGTTGACAGATTTATCCTATCCCTTTTAAACCGTAAAACATCCTCTCTGTTCAGCTTTAATGATCAGTTTAATTTGTGGCCGAGCGTACTATGGCAACCAGACAACTGAAACAAACACACATGGACGAGATCGAACCTAAGACTCATTGGATAGCGTCCAGGGTGACTAACCACTAGACCAACAGACCCATCAAAATCGAATACGGTGTTCACTGAGTTATCCGACAATCCGGCTCACTCCGGATCTACTTTTAAATTAAATACACTATACATTAAATAAAAACATCTTTATTCAGTTAAACTACCACAAACTTAAGAAACAGCGCTACCACATTAGGTCAACCTGTGTTGTGGAAGACACGCTCTTTATCTAGTATGTTATACAAATAATTTTTACTGGTAAAAACAAAAATATATGTACTAGAGGTAAAAACTAGGGCTTATAAGATTTCATCTTTATAATAAAGTATTAATGCAGTATCTTTTGTTTTATCCAAGACCAAGAAAATACATAAAGGCTTTATTGACTTACTGCCGGTTCCAATATCCTATCGATCCCTAACTATAGGTTAAAATCACCGATCAAGTCATCGATATCCCGATATAAACCTCCGAAATGAAGCGATAACTAAAACCCTGACAGACTGTCATTTGAACAACCAACAGTAAGCTGCTAATATGTTATTATTGAAACGGAAATATGTCATTAAGCTATCGATGGTAACTATTTTACCTTATAGTAAGGCATCGATAGGATATTGGGACCGGCAGTTAAGGTACATTACAATCCACCTCTATTTTCAGGTATCCAAGAGATCTTTAAATATTGGAAGGAAACTGCCCAGAAAGGAAAAAATATATAAAATGTCATAATGATTTTAATAATAACTACAGGCCCCTAATAAACAAAAAAAAACCTCCATGTTGGCTCCATTTTTAACACGCCTTTATTAGCTTGACCTGTATGTATGTATGTAACTATGTATGTATGATGGTAATGGAAAATGCGATGCAATTTTGACCCACTTCTACACGTCCAAAACATTTGAAATTTTGCACATGTATCAAGAACCGGTGACAATACAATAACATGGTATCATCGAGCTCATCTGATGCTGGGGCTCGAAGGTGGATGAGGGAACCCTTGGATGGCTACTAGTAAACACATCGAGTTTGGACTCATTTGATTTGTTTTAAAGAGTTATTTTCACTTTGACCACTAATGAGGACCTGATGATGGAACAGGAAGGTGGGTAACGGAACCCTGGAACGGCTACTATAACATCGAGTTTGGGCTCATTTGATTTGTTTTAAAGAGTTCTTTTCACTTTGACCATTAATGAAGACCTGATGATAGAACAGGAAAGTGGGTGACGGAACCCTGGATTGGCTACTAGTAAACTCATCGAGTTTAAGCTCAATTGATTCGTATTAAAAAGTTCTATTTTCTTGCCCAATAATCATGGTTGATGATGGAAATGAAAGGTGGTTGACGGAACTCTGGAATGATTACTAGTAAACCCATCGAGCTTGGACTCATTTGATTTGTATTAAGAAGTTATATTCACTTTGCCTAATACGTGGACCTCTTGATGGACCCGGAAGGCTGGTAACGGAACCCTTGAATACTACTTGTGAAGCTATTGACTTTTAGCGTACTTTCGACTGTTTAAAGGGTAAATACGTAGTACTTTCTTAAACTCATTCAGATACCTACGCGTAATATCTAGTTTAGTAAAAATATGTTTTGCCACAACCTGCCTACGATTCAAGCTATGAACAAATCAATACTTGGGCTTATTTTATCCGTGGTTTAGGCGAATATATCTTAGACTAAAAAGTATAAAATAAATTACTAGTTTAAAAAACTAAAAATACACGCTTTTATAAGGACTACTGCACTAAAAAGTGCTTGTAATTTATGAATTATATTTATGTGTAAAAGCGTGAGGCGCCTTTTCTGAATAACAGCTTAACATTTCTGTCGTATTTTTAGTTTTTCTGCGTGTATTTTTAGTTTTTTAAACTAGTAATTTATATCACTATAAATTCTCTCTTTCCGTGTACGTTATTAAGCTCGAGACGACTTAATATTAAATTCTCTGTAACATTAACACCAATAGCTTCGCAAAGTTATTAGGAATGGTTCTGAAACTATTATTTATTATTATCTAACTATTATTAGTGCCCACCGTGGGCGTAGGTCTTACCTACGTACTAAACTCATCATTCCTTTTTACGAAGACAATACTGTTAGACAATGATTGAATTAAACTTTAGTAATCATTATCATTATCAACAGCCAAAAGACTTCCACTGCTAAACAAAGGCCTCCTTCTTAGAAGGGAGAGATTGCCATAATCTCCACGCTTCGCAGGCGTCTTGGGGGGACGCTTTATTGCAGTGCTGGTAAGTAATCCAATAGAAAGACGCTGCTGCCTGTCTTCTTGTTTTCCCTCAACCGCCTCTTACGGGCACCCAACGGGAGGAGATGGGAGGGGGCTATTCTTACCTGGACACCTCACGAGTATATCTTATCCAGAGCTGATTACGGATTATTTACCTGTAACAAACCAAGAATTTATTATAATTACATCTATTTTGAATTCCCTTTACCTTAAACTCTCAATAGTATGTCATTAAACATCGCGTTCCGAGTAATCAGAGATTGATAAAATTTATTTATGGAGCAGAGTTCCGCCTGCAGGCATCTTATTTAATTCTTTTAAGCCGGCATTTAATTTTAATTACTTTTACTTCCTTATTTTATACTAGCTGACCCACGCAGCTCCGCCTGCGGTATTTTTACGTTAACTAAACTTTTAATAACAGACATTCGCATCGAAAACATAACCTCCTTTTTTATAGTCGGTTCCCACCCACTGGGGACCCACTTTTTACTTGCTCTCCGAAGCACGGACCCGTTTAGTTCAAACGGCGTTGAACGGTCACCCATCTATTTTATGACCTCACCTAACATTGCTTAACCCGATCGATTACAAAACCTTGATAACAACTCTCTATGAGTGTTCCCTTACTAATATTTATTATATTATAAAGAAAAAATTATAAAATCGGACCAAGCGTATAACCAAGTACCCATTTTGACGTTAATCCCCTCTTTCAAAAGAACCGTGCTAGATTACGGGATAAAAAGTATCCTATGTCCTACCTCGTAGTAAGATCTCAAATCATGCCAAGTTTCATTTGAATCCATTCAGTAGTTTCGGCGTGATGCGCAGCCGTGATACAGACAGACAGACAGACAGACAGACAGAGAAAATTTAAAAAATTACATTATCGGCTTCAGTATCGGTTACAGAATGCCCTCCAAATATAATTTTCAAAATATCTTCAATGTACAGAATTGGACCTGTTACAGTTTTATTATAAGTATAGATTATTATGTCTAGACTGTTAACGCTGTTCGTAGCTATTATAGGTATTGTTTTATTTTATTTAATGCCTACCTACCCAGGCTCGCACCTCTAATTTCTTTAATTAATCATGGGCGAATGGTCTTTGTGCGATTGTTACCAGCATTCGGTGAAGGAAAACATCGTGAGGAAACCTGCATGTCTGAGAAAGCCTAACTAGCTTTCGAATGACGTGTGAAGTCCGCCAACCCGCACTTGGCCAGCGTGGTGGACTATGGCCTAAGCCCCTTCCTCTTGAGGGGAGGCCCGTGCCCATCAATGGGACAAAAGCAAGGGCGAAATATTGCATATTGGAAATCTGTAATCCAGGAATAATTTACGATTATCCATCCAATAGACTCACAAGGCCGTACACATAAGTATTCACTAGAAGCCACAAATAAATCAGTCTGATCATGATACCCTAACACAAAGCTTAGTCACGCTAGGAAGAACTAAACGTATAGGTTGAACTTACATTAGCTGATTGGAGTAGCTAGTTCATTCTGATTGACGTCATAGAGGTTAGTAAACTTAAAACATTTATTCATTGAAAAATATTCGAAATAGTCATTCGATGGTAGGACAATTACTAATAGTAGAACATTATGCAAGGAACCGTCCAGGTAGTTACCAGAAATTTATCCGTCAAGCAACAAAGTGTAGCCATGTCCTTGTCCCTGGAGATATTACTGAGTTAAGTAACCTAATAACAAATGTCAGGCGACTGAATGTTAAGATTTAAATTTCCTTTTCTTACCTACCTACAATACAAGCAAGACGTTCGCCAGATAGTTATCAACACGCCTACCTGTAGACAGCTACATCGAACTGCCGCTCGTCACCCCAGTAATTAAATATTAAGTCTCTTGTGTCCGGTACTTTCACCATTTTTCACATATCATTAAAATTTTTATATATACAACTAAATCTAAAGATTTGGAATCAAGATCAGTTGGTGCTCATAACCCATAACGTCCTACTAATGGTGGAAGCAAGTGTCTTATCAGGGTGCGATAGATGAAAGGGAAGAAAGATGAAAGGACCAAGTATTGATTAATTTGGGCCATAAAAACCTTATATATTCTAAACATTAGAAACATAACGAGAAATACACAAAAGCAATGGTATATAAAATAATATATTAAATGGTGATCTATTGGAGTTTCGCTTGCGTGTATAGGCTTTCTTAGACCTGCCCATATTGCTATACACCTTGATCAATAATTCTTACTTCAATAACTAGATAGAATCCACCTGCGGCGTTATTGCTGACCTAAATAACATAACTAACATAATGTGTATGGGTTTGTGTATTGGTAATTATACGTAAGGAACTCAGAATGTTAAATAGGGTGGAATTTCGTAACCCCGCTAGGAGGAAAAGTAATCTAAATTCTGGAAATAGCAAATTTGCCTCAAAGGAAACATTCCTTTATATTTAAAAAGAAACAAATCTGCATTTACAGATTTTTGAAATCTCGTTTACCCCTTTAACCACACCCGTTAATCGAACGGAAGTGGTTACACGGGTAAACAAACGGATAAACCGGCTAAAATACGAAAAAAATAACATCCCATACTTTTATGGCGTCAATCATAATAATCAAATCTCTCTAACAAAAAAACCTCTCTGACAAATATATTTCTCTCTTCTTAGTACTTATTAATCCCATCTGATGATGGGGTCTGCTCTTTTTTGCTTTCCACTTTGCTCTCTACGACGTGTAATTTTCCGAAACATTGCAGACGCAGATCTTTTGCAATACAATCAGTATTCTTTTGGAACCAGGAGAGGTTTAGATCGATTGCCACATTTCCGCTGTAACTAGGACGACTCCTTTTCACGTGTCCAAACCATCCCAGACAACTTTCCTGAAGTTTATTAGCGATAACGCGTACTCCGCACGAGTTACTTCGCACACCGAAGCATCTTCATCTCAGCCACGTGAATGGTATGGACCTGGCGTTGCGTCATAGCCCATATTTCACTCCCGCACATAAGCACTGGCCTAAGTATGCTTTCTCTCTAACAATCATGGTAAATTAAATAGTAGGAACGTAAGTACCTACTGTAAGTTAGCCCCCACTAATACGGGATCACCAATTAGCCTTTTATTTTATTTTATTTTTATTTTTTCGGAAAACCAACAGCACATGCAATACAATTAAAACATTACAATAGAAACAGATGGCCATTTACAGGTCTTCACAAATAGTAATAAGATATAGAAATACAAACATCGATTTGCTGAGAGATAAACAAAGATAGAAAATATATAGATGTGAACAATAGAAGGAAATACAAAATAAATAATAAAAATAGATACTGCGTTACGTACGAAATAACATCAAAAAACATAGCAACAACTTTTTGTCGTATTGCTTCAGGGCTCGTATTAAAAATATCAATATCTACATGTTTTGATAAATTGTTAAAAGTTGTGCTCGCGCGCAATAGATAAGTGTTTTGCCTATAATTAGTATGAGAAAAAGGTACAGTTAAAGGGATGTGATGACGACGGGAGCCAGCAGGTACACGAATGGATATACGGGAAAGGAGTTCAGAACAATCAATGGAACCGGATGCAAGTTTAAGAAGGAATACAATATCGGCTACCTCACGCCGCTTATACAACGGTAGTATGTGATGTTGTTTACAATAGGCTAGATAGTTGTGAGATTCATAATGTTGACCAGAGCGGTAACAAAGGTGCCTAATGAATTTTTTTTGCACATTTTCAATACGATCAATATAGATATTATACATAGGATTCCACACTTGCGATACATACTCAAGATTACTACGTACAAGAGAACAATACAATATTTTAAGAGTTTTTATTTCCTTGAAGTCTTTAGCACTGCGCAGCAAAAACCCAAGCGCTTTGGAAGCCTTACCAACTACTTTAGCAACATGAGTATCAAACAATAACTTGCTGTCATGAAATACGCCAAGATCACGTACGATGGACTGCCTTTGCAAAGTTACAGATCCTAGAGTATAGCTAAATTCCACGCAATTGCGTTTACGAGTAAAAGTAGTGACACTACATTTAGTAGAATTCAGATCAAGATGGTTCACATACAATAGGTCTCAAGACGCTTAAGATCTGCTTGCAAAGACAGCGCATCTTCTTCGCATCTAACTGACTGGAATATCTTCATGTCGTCTGCAAAGCAAAGCAGCTTAGATGTATGTAAACAATGATGAATATCATTGATAAAAATGACAAACAAGAGAGGGCCGAGTAAGGAACCTTGCGGCACTCCACTTGGTATAGGAACCCATCCAAAAACATAATTACTAACCACAACGGCCTGTGAACGATTACAGATGTATGAAGTTAACCATCGAAGCAAGTCACCACTTATACCAATTAATTTTAGCTTAAAAACGAGTAGTTCATGCTGAATTCGATCAAACGCCTTACTGTAATCTGTGTATATTACGTCAACTTGTTGTCCTTTATCCATAGACTCCGTAAGGTAAGTATTAAGTAACACCAAATTAGAAACAGTAGACCTATCTTGAAGAAAGCCATGTTGATCTGAGCTAAATGAAAGTCTGAGGGCAGAATATAACTGACCATAAATTATTTTTTCAAAAACCTTGGCGATGATGCATAGTTTCGAGATAGGTCTATAATTCACGATATCATTTTTGGCACCAGATTTGTGAACCGGCGTGATATATGCACATTTCCACAAAGATGGTACCTCACACTCAGCCAATGACTTTCTGAACAATAATGCAATTGGAATGGCAATAGTTTCTGCACAATAAATAAGAAAACATGCGGGTAATCCGTCAGGACCAGCCGATTTTGATGGATCCAATTTTTTTAATATTGCTAAAACTGCACTTGTATCAATTAAGACCGAGCTTATATGCGAAACGGAGTTAGAAGGTATAGAAGAAGGAGCCGGTGCCGCAGCAGACGGCATAAGGAAATTAGACCTAAAATAGTCTGAAAATGCACATACTATAGAATCACCATCAGAGACTGTAGAAGAGCCAAACTTTAGACTACTGGGGATACTTCTAGATTTCGATTTAGCATGGATAAAAGACCAGAATCGTTTAGGATTGTTCGTGATAATAGAATTCTCAACTGAGTTAATGTAATCACTATAACAAGATACCTCAATGCGCCTAGCCCGCTCACGTAAAATTAAAAAAGATTGTTCATCAGATCTATTTCCATAACGTTTAAATTTTTTCAAGTACTTGTATTTCTCCTTTAATATTTTTCTCAATGAAGGCGAATACCATGGAGGGAAGCAATTCGTGCGGTTTAGTTTAGAAGGTATAAATTTATCGCGCAAAGTTCTAACAACAGAATAGAAATAGGAAACTGAGTCCTCAAGAGTCCTAGATTCAACCTCACTTGCCCAATCCACTTTACCAAGTTCGGCGTTGATTGACTCATAGTCACCATGACTATACATATAGCGGATGCGCGGTGGTGCAAGCAATGGCCTATGAGTTGAGACAGAAGACTGCACAGAGAGAGCGCCATGATGGGGGTCTACTGGTACTAGTGCGACATTGCTGCAATCTTGAACAGATACTGCTTCACTTGCAAGGACCAAATCCAGAATTTTCCCATGACTATTTAAAACATTATTATATTGCGACATGCCAAGGGTATTAACATAATCAATCAACAAACATTCATCATTGGAACTAACATTAGACGGTAATGATGTGTTATTACCATCATCACTGGGCATCCACATTATATTGCTCATATTAAAGTCACCTAATATTAAAAATGTATCATCGGGATTTAGATAGATTATTCTTTCAAGATTAGAAAGATAATTAAAAAGTTGCTGCGAAAATGATAAACCTAAATTTTGATTACATAAATAAGTAACACACATATGTAGATAAGTAGGAGAATTATACCCATTATGATTCAAATGCAAAGAGATCCAAAGATCCTCGGCAGTAGAATTAAAGGTCGGCTGCACGGTAATATTAAGTTCTCTGTTTTAGCACACTTCTCCACCTAGTCCAAAGCTACTAGATGGCATTTTGCTGCACCAGCCCGTATGTGACTACTGAACTCCACCCACTCACGAATTCACGATCGGACTTGCTCTTTATCATTAGAAACTGTCCCGGAGTGAAATATATGAAATTTTCCAAAAAAAAAAAGAGGTAATTATGTATAGTATAATTAGTATTAGTATCAATTGTCTGATTACCATAGAATACTGGCTCTGACCCGTTTGAGATCGGAAGTGAGGATTATCCCAAGATATTTTTATCATTAGTTTATTTTTGTTTTAACCTTAATAATTAGTTTAATTGCAATGTAATTTTATCTCGTAAATATCAGAAATTGTTATAACACAAAACCCTTCATAGTGTTTTTTAGTCCAATCTACTTTTCCATCTCTACAAACAACTGAGTTCGACGCGAAATATTCTTCCTTTTGTTCTTAATTTAATGACAATCTGAGCCTTATTGAAGTATATATCCGACGACGATTTGTCGTCCATAATAAAAAAGGTCTCTCGCAGAATCTCATTTCGTTTGTCATGTAGTTCGTATACATTTGATTGAATTATCAAAACCTTTTTGGACTGCTGATACAAACAAATATCTCCACATTCATCTGATTATTCGACCAGTCCAGAAAGTAGGGTTATGTTTTTCGACTAGATGTATGTCTATTAATTTAAAACTTGTCAGGTTTTAACATTCTGGTATCGCCGGCTAGCTTTTGGAAGTAGTACTAGTGTGTAAATTTACCAACCACAAAAAATTTAAAACATCTAATCTGATTGATCTTACCAACAACCACCTCATGCAAGCTTAGAATATCGAGGCTTATAATTTTCAAATACAAATAAGTCATATCTAACAAGTGTGTGTATACCGATCTATTAAAAGCCTTTTGCCTATTAATTAGTGCAAAATCTAAGAACTGATAAATAATATAATGCCGTATGGATCTTGTATACAGGGTTACAGGAAAAGTCGTGCTAGATCCGTTGAGGGCGTGGAGTACCCATCATTTCTGACTTATTTCACTATGAAACACCCCACCCTAAACTTAACCAAAATAAAAAAAAGTAAAAATAAAAAAACTTAAACTTAACTTAAACAAAATAAAATTTAATAGCCTAAAAATCGGCAATTTTCAATAAAAAATTTAAAGTCGAAAATCTCGAAAAGGGTTAAGTTTAGGGTGGGGTGTTTCATAGTGAAAAAAGTCAGAAATGATGGGTACTCCACGCCCTTAACGGATCTAGCACGACTTTTCCTGTAACCCTATATATGAACGATACGAATATGTAAAGTAAGAGAGGCGTTTAAAAGTGGAAGGTATAGACTATAGAGTATGCAAAGAACATGACATAATGATGAGTTATTAATAACTTAAGAAGTCAAAAGTACTCCAACAATCTCCAGCGAATTTGAACTTAAGACAACTTAGAATACAGACATCACAAGAGTTGTAAAAGCAAAACTTAGACGTGTATTCCGAACATTCTGAAATCAGAAGTTTTAACAAGCGCCTTTGAGTAGTTTGATAGAACAGGCAAAGAAATACTACATTCAGGGAAAGATTCCTATTGCCTATGAATGAACTTTAAGCAGTTCTCGCAAGATTATCTTTAACAAGATCTGCTCTTGAGGAACCAGGTACGTATAATAGCAAAAATCATTAGCAAAAGGTTCATCTTATAGTCTCTACATGGACCAGAATCAAGCAAAACTAGACATTTATGTAGAACTCTTTTTAACTCTATATAAGCCGATGCGTGACCTACTTAGTAGAGCAGAGTAAAACGTTGAAGTGGGAATACTACAGCTGTCATCGCAACAACTCCATACAGAACACTGGCTGATAAGTGGAGTTGCAATCGTTGACGTTTTGACAGACGTATTACTGTGCTGGAATCAAAGTGACGAGGTAGGGGTACTTCCGTCGCCAGGAGAACAACTCCTTATGGAGGACTGGTTAGTAATTTAACCTTGGGAAGAAGAATTTGCGCACTGAAAACAAAAAGGAGGAATTCCTGAAGCTATTAGCGCCGGGAGTTAGAGGCTTTGCGTATGATATTTCGCTATGATTCTGGAGGATACGTGAAATAACTGAGGCTATATGTTCCGTCTGCACTTTAATTCGAATCCGGTGTTACAAGTGGACCCGACATGACGAGGCGGTGGAATGTAAGCGACGCGAATCTCGCACTTTGACTGCGGTTAGTCGCCAAAATTGCAACTCAGCAAATGCGTCAAGCTCGGTCACTACAGGAGGTTGCCTGTATGAGGTGACGCTGTGCTTACTCGCCACATATTCGAAGGTGGCTTTCTAGGCGACAGTTTAATGTAAGGCCGGGGGAATGGCGGAGATACTTCCACAGAGGTTTAGTCTATTTTCGTGCGAACGCTCTTACTGTCCTTTCTTTTTTTACTCACAGGTGAAACCTTCAAAAGGTCCCCGGGACTGTGAGGGTCAACCAACCATGGTTGAGATCTTGGTTGGTATCCTAGATACCCATCTAGGATAGGGTTCTTCCCCGCTAAAACCCCCGCGGTGGTCGCACCAAGTACCCCTCAGTTCCTTGCTATTGAACCCACCGTAGGGGGACACATTGTAGTCTCCCGGGAACCAACACGGTGCTCACGAAGACGGGGTAGCAAACCCAAACCAGTCATCATCATCATCAGCCAAGGCGTCCACTGTTGAACAAAGAGGGTGGCCCTTAGACGGGAGGTTGTCATAAACCCCCACGCTTGACTAGCGTCTTGGGGATCTCAATATAGGTGGTAGATAGTTCAATAGAAAGACGCTGCTGCCCGTTTTCCTTTTTCCCTCGTCGTCGCCTTTTAAGACATCCAACAGGAGGAGATAGATGGGTGCTATTCTTACCCGGACACCCCACGGGCAAAACTTACAAGTACCACTGATAATAATGGCACAATAGGCATGATGACTAATTTTGGAAAAAATCTCTATAATGTACTTACCGGTCTACTATAGCCGAAAATAATCATATTTTTGTATTAAATTTACAATTAATAGCAATATTTTCAATTTTTAATATAGAGTTTGAATTTCGTTCCAAAACGATGGCCGGTGCATGGCGCCATTTTGTGACGTCACTAAGGTGTAAATAAACATCTGTGTGTAGGTGTAAAAGTGAATCATTGTATGAAAGAAAAAGTTGAGATGACAGTTTGACAGTTGTTTATTTACACCAGATTAACGTCATTCACTCTGGTCACCGTTTATTACAAAATGGCGATTAGCTGTATTTAAGTAATTTATTTGCTTAATTATCACGAAAATCTCTCTATTATTATGAAAATGAGATGTATTTTTGGAATCAGTGCAATCTGTTCTAATATTTAAAACCACAGATTTATTGGTATTGCGTTGCAGTCATCATGCCTATTAACCCGGTATGAATAAATACTGGACCGGCTTAGATATGTATGGCTCAGGATCGAGGGTCATGGAATGAGATAAGGACACCTTCGTTCATAGGTTCAATAAAAATTTCACTATGAAACATCAAAAATGATACTTTCTCACGAACACAGCCGTATTTCCATTACTTTAACGGTTTACAATTTGGCTGATGGCTTGCTCGACAGGCCATTTATCATCGTTCCTATATTGTCGTAGCAAATGCTTTTATCGGAAATACGGAAAACATGTACTTACTATCACTGGAAATAAAGTATCAAAGAGGAAAGGAAGACATTATTTACTTTGAACTTACAGACCTCGGCATGTAACAGCATTGGAAAATAGACTCTGAATAATACGCCCAAGGTTTATTTACACAACGAATAAAATAATGCGGAAGATTTTCATGTTACAATTGGAAATTGAAAATATTGTGCGTATAAGATTTCACTTCAAAGATGTTTGTTGGCATTCTTCGTATTTGCGAAGCTCTCTGCTAATGAAACATTCAGTTTATTGAACTTTGTTTTTTTTTCAATAGGTTGAATTTAAAGAAACCACAGTTCACTCGTCACTAGGGTGACGAGACAAGCAGACGATCGCCTGAGGATAAGCTATACTTACAAAATTTTTGAACTCGGTAATATCACCACACCAGCCACTTTTATTACAATTTGTTTATTTTGGCGATCGACAAAATCAAATCGGAATTTAAAGGTGACACTTTTATTACAATTTGATTAAAAATTTACCATAAATTTCAGGTAACCCAAAGTTGGCGTTGTTAGACGTTTTCTGTGAGAAAATTCCCCCGTCGATACACTTCAATCTTAAGTTTCCAAATAAAAATTTAAAGGCGATCGACAAAATCAAATCGGAATTTAAAGGTCGTCGTCGTCGGATCGAGGCATCGTCTTAGATTTTCTCAATTGTTCCTTTAACATCGAAAAACCCATAAACTATGAATAACTAAACACGTGACCTTGACACAATAACATCGATTTCTTGTTGTGGAAGGTTGCTTACTACAGCTCATTAGACCCGGGGGTGGATGTATTAGTACATATGTATACAAAAATGGCGAAAGCGTTGTGATTTTATGTTGTTGAGTACACACCCGACTGGGGTGTAAAAATTAATTTAGTAAAAATTAGTACGTAACTTGAATAACCAAACGTTGCGGAATGCCACAATGTTTCAGTGAGCTGTTATTAATACGTAGTAATAATAGCTCACTGCAATGTTTAGACAATTTCCAATTAAACAAAATAGGGGTGTGTGGAAAGAGCGTCCTTGAATTGTGTATATACTTTGTAAATACTTTCAACATTTCCGCCGAGCTCATGGACATTTAGCCTTAGAAGATCTTGTTTATTGACCGATCTTTGCATTGCTACTTGAATACTTAGACTATAGATTTAAATATTATTGTAGTCTAACAAAGAAGAGGTTAACAAAATAATAATATCCATCGGTTAACTTACACCAAAATAATGAACTATCTGAATGCCGGTGTACGATATGCAATTCACTAGAATGTTGTCTTTTATTTACGCGAATACTAGACATTGCAATCAATCTATTAATACAACAATAATATCATAAAGAAAAACTCCGAGAGATTGAATCTCGATGTCAGGTCACTGATACCTTCTTGTGCAAAGCCGCCGAAGTTGTATGGGTTGCCCAAAGTACATAAACCCAATGCTCCGCTACGTCCAATTGTGAGCCAGATCGACACACCAACTTACAAGTTGGCTCAGCACGTGGCAAATGTGCTTTCATCACTAAGAGGGCACACACAAGCGCATACTAGGGATTCATACCATTTTGTCAATGAAATCAAACATCTGAGTATTTCTGACAATGAAACTATGGTCAGTTTTGATGTCCAGTCCCTATTCACATGCCTACCTGTGGTGGACTGCATTGAAATTGTAAAAAAGAGGCTAGCCGAGAAAAACATGCCAAAGGAATATGCAGAACTATTAGAACATTGCCTTACATCTGGCTATCTATTGTGGAAGGAGCAATTCTATAAGCAAGTAGATGGAGTAGCGATGGGCTCACCTGTATCTCCCGTAGTAGCTGACATTTTCATGGAAGACTTTGAGGAGACAGCCCTCAGAACTTCACCTGTTACTCCGAGATTCTACAAGCGATACGTAGATGATACCTTCACAATATTACCATCTGATAAAGTAACAGTATTCCTGGACCATCTTAACTCCATCAATCCAAAAATTAAATTCACAATGGAGTTGGAGTCAAATAACTCATTGGCCTTTTTGGATGTATTAGTAATGCGGAATCCTAATAATACCTTGGGCCATACTGTGTACAGAAAACCAACCCATACAGATAGGTACTTGCATGGTGAGTCTCATCATCCCCCAACACAGCTAGCTACAGTGGGTAAATCTTTGTTTCAAAGAGCACGCGGAATCTGTGATGATCACCATCTGAGCGCTGAGCTTCAACATGTCAAGCAAGTACTGCGTGACAACAAGCTCCGGATCCCGCGCCGCCATCATAGTGAACGTGTCAAACCAGCCACAGTAGAGCGTCAACCTGCTGTCCTACCATATGTTAGAGGGGTTACTGACAAGATTGGCTACATCTTAAAGCGGGCTTCAATCAAAACTTATTATAAGCCACCAAAGAAGATTAGTCAATATTTACCACCTGTCAAATGCCACATACCTTTACAAGATGCAGGAGTTTATAAACTCGACTGTGACTGTGGGCTCTCCTACATTGGGCAAACAAAGCGTGCAATTAAAACTCGCGTTAAAGAGCACATAGCTGATGTGAAACACCGACGCTGTACAAAATCTGCAGTCTGTGAACACGTTCAGGATCGCACCCGCCATTATATCAGATTTGATAAACCACAAATCCTCGCAAAAGAACACCGTTTCCAACCAAGGATGATTCGTGAGGCTATTGAAATCAAAAAACATCCTAATTTCAATAGAGAAGATGGTTGGGTGTTACCACCGGCTTGGGATCCTGTGATAAATATAATTAAATCCAAAACCAGACAAAACACTGCACGGCGTCAAGATACTGTAAGCTCTTACTGCGTAGGTCGGAACAACAACAATAATAACCAATAAGAATTGAGGGTACATCAATAAAAACAACAACAATAACTGAGGGTACACCGAAAATTATGACAGTATAAATAGAGCGCAGGGACGTTCAACATCTCAGTCCGCCCGTGACCATGGGTGCTGCAAAGCATTCGAAACGTCGGGAAAAATTAAATAAATCGCGATATAATCCGTAAGAATAGATTGATTGCAATGTCTAGTATTCGCGTAAATAAAAGACAACATTATGTGAACCAGTACGGACTGGAAATCGCCAATAAAATTCGCCGGTTAGAAGATCTCAAGACAAAGCGCGCAAGATATACAACATCCTTAAATTTCTTGAAGAGATGTAGAGATCATAATCTCATTCCTACGTGTGTCAAGATTACTGCAAAGAAGGACATACGAGGAAGCGCGAAGATCCTTAGAAAAGCAAGTCATAAATTATTAATCACGGTGATACACCAAACACGTTCCGATCTACATTGCTTAAACCGGGAAATTGAGACGTCATTTAATTTAATAAAGGCAGTATTGACGACAATTGATTATGATGATTGCATAAATACTTTAAATAAACGAGAAACATCGAAATATAATGAATGCAAGAATAATCACATTAAAAAGTATGAAAAATTGATCAACAAATCAAATGTCGAAAATAATTCAATACCAAGTGACGGAGCGCAACCATTCACTCGCGCCGCTAGCACCACAGTTAGTGAGTCACGCGCAGTCATCAATCTGTCGAAACAAACATTAGATGAACCAACGATACAAGTACTCACGAAAGGCCTGAATTTTTCAATTGCACCAAGAAGGATACCATATGAAGAGATAATATCAAGCGTAGAGGACGTTCTGGGTAAAAATAACTTAGGGAAGGAGGATTCGGAGGCAATTCGTCAGGATGTTTCATCCCTGTTACGACGGAGTTCTTTGCCCACACCAAATCTTCCCAAAAACCAATATGAAGCATTAAAAAACTTACGCACCAGAACTGACATCACCATACTACGCGCAGACAAAGGCAATGCTACCGTCATCTTAGACACCGACGATTACAATCTAAAAATACAACAACTGTTATCGGATGTAAGCACATACGAAAAGGTCAGAACAGACCCAACTAACAAAATTCTCAAAACAACGAGTAATATCATAAAGAAAAACTCCGAGAGATTGAATCTCGATGTCAGGTCACTGATACCTTCTTGTGCAAAGCCGCCGAAGTTGTATGGGTTGCCCAAAGTACATAAACCCAATGCTCCGCTACGTCCAATTGTGAGCCAGATCGACACACCAACTTACAAGTTGGCTCAGCACGTGGCAAATGTGCTTTCATCACTAAGAGGGCACACACAAGCGCATACTAGGGATTCATACCATTTTGTCAATGAAATCAAACATCTGAGTATTTCTGACAATGAAACTATGGTCAGTTTTGATGTCCAGTCCCTATTCACATGCCTACCTGTGGTGGACTGCATTGAAATTGTAAAAAAGAGGCTAGCCGAGAAAAACATGCCAAAGGAATATGCAGAACTATTAGAACATTGCCTTACATCTGGCTATCTATTGTGGAAGGAGCAATTCTATAAGCAAGTAGATGGAGTAGCGATGGGCTCACCTGTATCTCCCGTAGTAGCTGACATTTTCATGGAAGACTTTGAGGAGACAGCCCTCAGAACTTCACCTGTTACTCCGAGATTCTACAAGCGATACGTAGATGATACCTTCACAATATTACCATCTGATAAAGTAACAGTATTCCTGGACCATCTTAACTCCATCAATCCAAAAATTAAATTCACAATGGAGTTGGAGTCAAATAACTCATTGGCCTTTTTGGATGTATTAGTAATGCGGAATCCTAATAATACCTTGGGCCATACTGTGTACAGAAAACCAACCCATACAGATAGGTACTTGCATGGTGAGTCTCATCATCCCCCAACACAGCTAGCTACAGTGGGTAAATCTTTGTTTCAAAGAGCACGCGGAATCTGTGATGATCACCATCTGAGCGCTGAGCTTCAACATGTCAAGCAAGTACTGCGTGACAACAAGCTCCGGATCCCGCGCCGCCATCATAGTGAACGTGTCAAACCAGCCACAGTAGAGCGTCAACCTGCTGTCCTACCATATGTTAGAGGGGTTACTGACAAGATTGGCTACATCTTAAAGCGGGCTTCAATCAAAACTTATTATAAGCCACCAAAGAAGATTAGTCAATATTTACCACCTGTCAAATGCCACATACCTTTACAAGATGCAGGAGTTTATAAACTCGACTGTGACTGTGGGCTCTCCTACATTGGGCAAACAAAGCGTGCAATTAAAACTCGCGTTAAAGAGCACATAGCTGATGTGAAACACCGACGCTGTACAAAATCTGCAGTCTGTGAACACGTTCAGGATCGCACCCGCCATTATATCAGATTTGATAAACCACAAATCCTCGCAAAAGAACACCGTTTCCAACCAAGGATGATTCGTGAGGCTATTGAAATCAAAAAACATCCTAATTTCAATAGAGAAGATGGTTGGGTGTTACCACCGGCTTGGGATCCTGTGATAAATATAATTAAATCCAAAACCAGACAAAACACTGCACGGCGTCAAGATACTGTAAGCTCTTACTGCGTAGGTCGGAACAACAACAATAATAACCAATAAGAATTGAGGGTACATCAATAAAAACAACAACAATAACTGAGGGTACACCGAAAATTATGACAGTATAAATAGAGCGCAGGGACGTTCAACATCTCAGTCCGCCCGTGACCATGGGTGCTGCAAAGCATTCGAAACGTCGGGAAAAATTAAATAAATCGCGATATAATCCGTAAGAATAGATTGATTGCAATTCACTAGAATTTGAAGGTACTAAGGTTAAGCAAAATATTCGAAAATATTCACTAAGGTTAAACAAATGTGAGGTAAAGATTGACAGATGACAATCTGGGGGACGTATCAAGGACCTCAATACTGTTTATTGAGGTCCTTGATACGTCCCCCAGATTGTCATCTGTCAATCTTTACCTCACATTTGTTAGTATTATAGTTGTCTAGTTGTCTCAAACATGATATTCTGAGTCCAGCCAAATAACAAACGTCCAGCGTCCAGCAAATAAACCAATTTCCCAGGACCTATAAAAACGTATGTATGTCGTATCGTAAAACATGAAATTGGCCCGGACATGGCAGTAAAATTACGAATTGGACACTACGAAACCGATACTCATAAATCGAATGCAATATGAAGCAACCCTTAACCACATGAGCCAGATTTAGAATGTACCTACGTGTGAATGAATGTATTTAGTATCAATGACAATTTGCCACGTAAGCTTGCATGGTAATCCTAAATCCTGGTGGTGAATTACACAGTCGTGCAACCCAGCGACTGTCAGAGGAAACGCTGCGATATTAATAAATGACAAAGCGGCAGTCCTTAAGTAGCCAAAACTGAGACTTACTGGGACCCCCTTCTTTCATCTACAAACAACACAAAACTAGTTTTTGCGGTAACAAACGCTTTCAAGAAGACTGAGTCTTATTTATAGACATAAATCTATAAATGTGACATAACATGATACAAAAATTCAGCTGAAAGTAAAGATCTGGAAGCATTACGTTAGAATATAACCTGTTGACATATCACTTTCTCAACAACACTAGGCGTTTATTGAATAAGACAGTCGTGTAGAACTCAGCGAAAAGAAATCGTAGTACCTTTTGTGAAATTTAATATTTAACACAATGTACATTTTAAAATATATACTCGAGTAACATGGAAGTAATAATTAAATTATCTTTTCTTAGTCTGCTTTTTATTTGTAGGTTCTGCGTGTTTACGAACTGTTTCTACGCCTAATAATTGGCGCAAAGGTGCCAAGTATGTATCCGCAGAATCGAGTAACTGTCCGCGCCGACGAATTAAAGCAGTGGCAGCACGTTCCATAGAAGATTCCAAGGCTTCAGAGCCTCGCAGAAGGGATGCACACGTCTTTAACGCCTCCGCCGCACTATATCTTCCACCTTCACTGAACATTTTAATCTGGGATATAAATCGTATATTCGAAACCCTTGCCTCTTGAACGCGGCATTCCATTTGCTTTTTACAGACTAAAATTGCTGAATCCAGAGAGTCTTCAAACAGACTACGGTGTTTAACAAGTCTAGTTATATAGCTACTCAGTTTAAATCTTTTTTGTTCATTATTGACTGAGTCTTGGGATAGAGCAGCCGTATTGGTTTCGATGAGAGTTTTAAACTTGCAGAGTGGATACAAAAACGGCGCATCTATTGCTGCGAATTGAGCCGCTTCTGCAGGCAAACGCTCGACAAGCCCATAAACCGCCTGCAAATGAGAATGGAGACGTACTTCATGGAATTTGAGCTCTGCGAGCCGCGCATCTCGAGCGGCGATTAAACGCTCCAATCTGACGCTATGGGACATCATCTTCATAGAGAAACGCATTTGCAACGCGGCTCCTCGTTCATCAACCCATAACTGCGCTTGACGTTTCAGTTCTTCAGGTATTAATGAAACATTACTTTCAAATGATTCCAGAAAACCATTTTTCCAATTATTTAAAGCTACTTCTTGAAGCTCAGTTTGCAGAATTGCTCGAGGCAGCGGTAAGTTCACAGAATTATAAATATTAATTGGCGACGAAGGCTCGCTGGTACCCTTGCCTTTAGATCTGGGATGTTTTTCGAGAAACACTTTGAATTCGGTAAGCAAAATATTCGCCAGTAATGTTGGTAGCTTCAAGAATTCCTCTAATCGACCTAGCTCAGCCTGGCTATGCTGAAGGTACAATTCAGCCGTGCAATCGTGCATTGCTTTAATAGCAATAAACTCGTTCTGTACAACGTTAGCATCAGGAGAACCTCGCATCTTTTCTAAAGAAATGCTAAATGGAACTTCGTGTGCTTGTTCTATGGCATCATTGCTGGTAAGTAAGTCTTCAACCGCAGCTATAGTTAATTTCTGTGTAAGAGCTGAGCGCAAAATATGAGTATCCCAAAGATGGCCAGCATCATGTAGAATATTAAAGGTATCTCGCAAGCACTCTCCTAACGACCACAAACTCTTTTGCGCAGTGAGAATATCAGCACCTGTCATTGCGAATACATATTTAGATTGATTTTTCTTGTTAATATTACTAGAGAGACTATTGATAGTCCGCTCTATTATTTTTTGAAAATCTGTCATGACAAGCACTTGGAAGCCGCCTGAGGGACCTTTTTGCGTTGACAGATGTTTTTGTAATTCAGTTATCATGTCTGAAAACCCACTGAAGAATTTCGACACGGCTGTACGGTAAGCTTGAACCAGATGAGAAACAGCTAAATCCAACTCTTCTACATTACTGAGGATTCCTCCTAATGACAGGGCAGAAGGATCGTGATTTCCATCTGCACTAGTAGAACGTGAAAATAAGTTTTTCACCTCTTTGGTCCAGGGAATAGCACTGCGGCCACGAGTCATCATTCCAACGCCGAGGCATAACTGATTGAGAGATATTCTAGCACGAGTCACACTTTCATCTGCTTGTACTTTTAACTGGGCCTCCAATTCAGTATACGCTCTATAATTTCCCAATAGTTGTTGGTTAATTTCATATATCCGCTGATCAAAATAATGTAATATATCTTTTGGAGTTTCATGACCCACTGCAACAAGTCTTTGAAATTGTTCTCGTAACAATGCCCTCAATTCGTCTTCTCTTTGTTGCTCTAATGCCTGAGCATCACGCTTAAAAGCCACTACGTATTCCACACGCTGCACGTGTAAATTGACGATTTCTTTAAGAGCAGCATTACGGGCTTCTTTCGTAAAAACTACTTCAGCGGTATTATACTTTTCAACAATACAGTCCATGTCTCTTTGATTTAACTTAATATGGGTCAATAGATCTTCAGCCAGCACTCTGACTTTCTCATTGATATCTTCACTGACAGTGGCGGAATTTTTAGAAAGGTCCTTGAGAATTTTCTCGTGATCTTTCCGTCTTTGCTTTAAATAGTTAGCAAGTGTTGGACCACTATGTTTAGGTACCCAATCGTCGGGCAACGCGGCAACAGCTTTGTGATCATCAGTGATAACTACTGCTTTATTACGTTTCTGTACTTTTACACATTCACCCTGTAATTCAGAACAGATCATTTTGCCACTTAAGATTCACAGTGCGTCCTCTAAATATACAATAAACGTTGTCTTTTTGATATTTAAATATATATCAATAAGTAAACATGTCAAAAAATATAGTTTCGTTATTATTTGACACATTTCACGCGAATTGTGACGTTGGAAGCGTGGAGGTTTATATTGACATAAATAAGAACTTATGTCCTTGTTTCAAACTTTGTTTTTAGAACAAAACTGATATACCAGATTGAAAGTTTACTTTCCTTATTCCTGTCATTTACTGGATAACTTCCAACATATTGATGTTCATCTATGTTTAGGTATTATTTTTAATTTATACAGAACAGTGTAGTGTATAGACAGACACCTCACTTCACTAAACGAGTCATCATAAATTCTCCCATTGCAAAAACAACGTACAACATAAATTTTCCTCCTAGGGTAAGCTCCAAGGCACCACACCAAAATCGGTAAAAGCACTTACAGAAACTATTTATACCGAGATCAGGCACATGTAAGGCACACGAAACAATAACCTACAGTAAGTATTAGTCTAGGAAGTATCTAGTACGAGTTTTGATCGTAACCAAAATCGTTCATACTTTCAGTTTCCCTCATATGTTTTACTAGTTTTTGGTGGCTTCCGCTTGTCGCTGGTGAGAAGTTTATGGAGGACGCCATGAGGTATTCCCACCGTGAAAAACAAAAATTGGACATCAGAAATCCTTATTATTACGTGATTAATTTTCTATCTTACCTACAAGTAAGTATTACGTTATCACGTATACAATACACCACAAAACGCCTCCTGACAGGTAAATTCCAATATTCCAATTGTCTTATATGCATTATTAATGCATGAAGTATGAACTCTTGACAATACTGCTGGCCTGACCAGACGTCGTAGGTAGATACTTCAATAATAAACTTGAAATGCTGAAATTGGCCTAACTAATAAGGAGTGAGATTATTTTTATTTTATTTATTTAGGCCGACTAGGCACCTACTCATTGTTACATCGGCAATATTAAAACGTAAAAAAAAATCACACAAGGCATGCACTTCTGTTCTTGTGCAGGAATAGTAGAAGAAAGTCTAAGTCTAAGAAAGCTAGTGAGTTATTTGATTCCAACTCCATTGTGAATTGAATTTTTGGATTGATGGAGTTAAGATGATTTAGGAATACAGTTATTTTATCAGATGGTAGTATTGTGAAAGTGTCATCTACATACCGCTTGTAGAATCTCGGAGTAACCCAATGCTCCGCTACGTCCGATTGTGAGTTTTTACCACCTGTCAAGTGCCATATACCTCTACAAGATGCAGGAGTTTATAAACTCGATTGTGACGGTGGGCTCTCCTACATTGGGCAAACAAAGCGTGCAATAAAAACTCGCGTTAAAGAACACATAGCTGATGTGAAACACCGACGCTGTACGAAGTCTGCAGTATGTGAACACGTTCAGGATCGCACCCACCATTATATTAGATTTGATAAACCACAAATCCTCGCAAAAGAACACCGTTTCCTGCCTAGGATGATTCGTGAGGCTACTTCGTTTCTTTTGTATTTCGTATTACGTACCGACCACAAACCTTTGGTATCAATATTCGGACCGAATACCGGTATTCCCGCTATGGTAGCCAGTCGCATGCAGAGGTGGGCGATAATTCTCTCAGCTTATACGTTCGATATTGAATATGTGCGTACTAACGAGAACGGCGCGGACGGACTGTCCCGCTTGCCGATCACTAGTAAACAATCGGAGGGCAGATCAGCACCGGAACAAACTTTTTTACATTTTGTGCAACAGTCTCTGCTTTTAGATTATAAAGAGATTAAACACCAAACCTGTCGAGATGGAGATTTATCAAAAATATTAAGTTACGTGAGGGACGGATGGCCTAGTGAATGTGAAATCGCAAAATTACAACCGTATTTCAATAGGAAAAACGAGCTATACGAAGAGTTAGGATGCCTAATGTGGGGTCACAGGCTCGTGGTACCGACAGGGTGCAGAGACAAAATCCTAGTCATGCTTCATGAGCCTCACATGGGTATCGTGAAGTCTAAAGCGTTGGCACGTAGTTACGTGTGGTGGCCCGGGGTGGACGAGGCGGTGGAGCGCATGTGTCGGGAGTGCGGCACGTGCGCGGCGCAGGCGGACGCGCCGCCGCGGCACGCGCCGCGCGTCTGGCCCTGGCCGCACCGCCCGTGGACAAGACTGCACATCGACTACATGGGACCCATAGCGGGCCGGACTTACCTGATAGTGATCGATGCGATGTCAAAGTGGCTAGAGGTTTATAACGTTTCGAGTACTTCAGCTCAAGCGCTCATAAATAATTTGAGCGATTCTTTCAGCAGGTGGGGGTTGCCAAAACAAATCGTGAGCGACAACGGACCTCAATTCGCTTCGAAGGAATTCGAAAATTTTACCAGGAGTCATGGTATCGAACATATATTTACGGCCCCGTATCACCCGGCCTCGAATGGTTTAGCCGAAAATGCCGTTAGGTCATTGAAGAGGGTGATTAAAAAAGCTATTCATGAAAAGCAAAATATAGACAGGGCATTATGGACTTATCTCCTTTACTATAGGAATACAGAACATTCAACCACTGGGGAGAGCCCAGCCATGCTTTTGCAAGGAAGACGATTACGTACGCGGTTAGATGTAGTGAAACCAAATAGAGACGCGAAAATCCGTCTTGCACAGCAACGCCAAGTGGACAATGCGCCCGGTGTCAATAGAAATATTGAAAGGGGTGAGGAAGTCTGGTACAGACAATTCTTAAAAAGTGAGAAATGGGCTCCAGGCAATGTTATTGATTCGTTGGGCTCCAGTAATTTTAAAGTTATAGGGCGGGAAGGGGAAATACTGCACAGACACATAGACCAGTTACGAAGAAGGTCCAGTAGGAATAGGTTATCTTTGGCAACGTCTACTGCCGGTTTAGATTCTAGCACAGATTCTCAGGTGGCACGTACGGAGGCAATCACTTCGGCGGCGGGGGCACAGCCGGAGGGGACGGCGGAAGCGATGGCGTCCCCGAGCGAGACGGTTCAGCAAACAGAACCAACTAGGGAGGTTAATACTGATGTTCCTAATTCACCTGAGTGGCAGTTTGCATCGCCTACTGTGACACCGCCTCAGACCCGTCCTATCAGAAAATGTAGACTTAAGGTGCCTAATTATAAGGAATAGTAATTATTTTGGGTGTTAGTATTAAGTATTTATAATGTAAATTTAGTGTGGGGGAGTGTAGTGTAAGGTACGCGAGTATAATAATGGGTGGTAGGTAGTTAAGTTTTACTTTGTGACAGTCGGCAATATACGCTGGTTACTAACGGACGCGCGCCTTTTATTGTATCGAAATCCCATACACCTCAGAAATCAAAAAACATCCTAATTTCAATAGAGAAGATGGTTGGGTGTTACCACCGGCTTGGGATCCTGTGATAAATATAATTAAATCCAATATCAATCAAAACACTGCACGGCCTCAAGATACTGTAAGCTCTTACTGCGTAGATCGGACCAACAATAATAACTAAGAAGACCTGAGGGTACACCGGCATAATTGTGACATAAGGACGTTCAACATCTTAGTCCTCCCGTGACCATGGGTGCTGCAAAGCATTCGAAACGTCGGGATAGTAAAATCAATAAATAAACCGCGATAAAATCCGTAAACGTAGTTTAATTTCAAGGAAAAATATGCATTCAATATTTTTTGATAATGTTAATGTTGGACTAAATAGAATTTTTCAGGCATCCAGTCTATTCTGTGAATATGGCGAGAAAACATAAAGATTGCTTAGGGCACTTGAGTTGATTTGTATTTTGATTAGATGTAGGTATAGAGGTTTTGTAATTCTCTCAACCGTTAAACGCCATACAATGAAGTCGTTCCAAACTCCAAACTTTACTATTTATTAAGCGTATTTACAGTTGCCTTCTCATAATTCTAGGCCCAGGCAATCTGGCAGAAACCGCAAAAGTTTCGGGATTCGTTGATGAGAGTGCCCTTCAAAATCCCTTTACACAATCCCTAGTCCTTTGTGAGAGGCTTTTGACCAATCTTAGTGCAGATTAAAATGTCGGCTGTGACGTGACAAAGGTGGCTTTTATCAGTCAACTTAAGATGACAACCCGTTTTATAGGTGATTTGACCGGCACAAAAAGTTACTTTGAAGACTTTGGTATGCTTGAATTTAAATATAAAATAATGTGCAACCATATCAACTTAATCGTAACTTAACCAACGTTAGCATGATTTTCATTACATTCACTATAACTCATAACTCTCAGTATTTAGAAACTTTCTCATAGATATCGCGATATTTAAACAAAAAACAACTCAAACGTGCTAAACTCAGAACCATCCCGAATAAACTAGATTTAAAAACCTCATTCAAATTTATCCATTCCTTTGGGTGCTACAGGACGGACAAACATAGGCTTTTAACTTGTAACATATGCAGCGGCGGGTGTTTAAAAATGGACATTGTGGCTGAATGCTAGAAAAACTTATTACATAAAAATACACGAGCGTTAATTAGCATTGCCTTTCTTTAGGGAACTTTAAGATAATTAAGGTAAAGCCGCAGTAATTATACCAATTAGCGTTGTATTCACCCTAATTAACGAAGAAAGCGTAGCTGATTGTGATTACAAGGTGAGACGCCTTGCAGAAAATGTTTCACAAACAACAATTGATCAAAGGGGCTAAGATATCAACGGGACACGCCCTCAAAGCTAGAAACACATCAAAAGAGAGCTTTTGAAATAAGCGGTTTAGGTTAGGCGCTTCTTTTGTGGACATGAACTTTATGTCATAGTGTTTGTTGTGTGATCAGTCAACAAGATCTTCTATGTCTGCTAGTCCAAGGTGCTCTTAGCATAAATATTAGGCCATTTGCGGAGGCTCCTTTCGTGCATTTATGTACAAATCTAGGTGTAGGAAATATTTTAACTGAGTTTATGCTACTATTTGACCACGATCGCCGTGTTAATAAGTAGTGATACAGCAGTGAACGATAACTTCACATTACATCTGGAAAACCTTAGTAAAATGATGTCGAAACCCTTTCATTTCAATGTTGTTTTAACCAGATTGCAAATAAACTATTTAAAAAAAATAAAAACCGACTTCAAAGTAAATTATCTAAAAAGCATAAAATAACGAAAATATATTGAAGTCGGTGCTAGCTAACTATCACCAGCTGACACCGACTTCAATATATTTTCGTTATTTTATGCTTTTTAGATAATTTACTTTGAAGTCGGTTTTTATTTTGTTTAAAATAGTTTATTTAACACTTTTTAGTGACTTATATTTTTTACCATGATAGGTACCAGCACTATCACGCAACTCGAACATCTACGTTACAGTAACATACTGAAAACATAAAAAGTTTATATCTCTTAAACTACTGGACCGATTTTGATGAAACTTGTACTCTACCCTAAGTTGAAGAATACTCTAACTATTGCAAAAAGAATTTTCGAAATCGGGCTTGTAGTTTCTGAGAAATCCGCGGACTAACCTACATACATACTTACATACATAAATACACTCATTAAATTTGGTAAATTTGTTTAGAAGCCCACATAGACTAACATATATTAATATTACGCATTTTTATCAATATTACATACATACGCGTCGAAAAGAGAACCTTCTTTTTGAAGCCGGTTAAAAAACACAGAAGCAGCAATACTAGCTTTTAAACCTTCAGTAGTAGTAGTTGACATTTTTAAAGTCGCCAAATACGGATAAATAGAAAAACGTCATCGCTAAAGCAAGTGATTTTGATACCACCATACAAATGACTCTCGAATCGAGTCTCATTTGTATGGTGGTATCAATGTAGTCGGTAAATAGGACACAGCATATTATTATACGATAAATTTATAGTAGTATAGTAAGTAATGTAATGCCACAATCATCAGAACAGCGATTTGTTCGCTTACACGAGCAGTTTTAAAACAGTATATTGCCTAACCGTGACGCGCATAGTCTAGAAGAAATCACTGAAAACGTAATTTTAATACATCGATCTATGCAAACAAATACCTTCATCATCATCATCATCATCAGCCGGAAGACGTCCACTGCTGAACATAGGCCTCCCCTTAGAACGCCACAATGAACGACAATTGGCTATTTGCATCCACCGGTTACCTGCGACGCGCACAATGTCGTCTGTCCACCTAGTGGGAGGCCTGCCTATGCTGCGTCTTCCGGTTCGTGGTCGCCACTCGAGAACCTTTCTTCCCCAACGGTTATCGGTTCTTCGAGCGATGTGGCCTGCCCATTGCCACTTGATCTTGCAGATTCTGAGAGCTATGTCGGTGACCTGGGTTCTTCGGCGAATCTCCACATTTCGGATTCTGTCGCGCAAAGAAACTCCGAGCATAGCTCTCTCCATGGCTCGTTGTGTGACTCTGAACTTCTCTAAAAGGCCAGCCGTTAGAGACCACGAACAAATACCTTATCTACTCTTAAACAGGGTGTAAGGGACTACGTACCGAAAACTTTTATATAAGATTTCTCATATTGTCCGTTACAACATTACAGAAACCATTTATATGGAAAATGACAAATGACTAACTTGTTAATTTTTGAGCATGTAATGAATACGTGCGGAATAATATTTAATTTTTATGTTACATTACTAATTTCAATCAAGCCGCCTGCCAAACGTGGAGATTATGGCCCCTCCCTTCTAAGGGAGAGGCCTTGGTTCAGCAGTAGCTGATGATTGCTAATTTTGCACAAATAAGTAATTTATTGTTTTTAAATTGAAATTAGGCTTTATTATACCAATAATGATTTTATCTTAATATTATTAAAAAAAGCAGCATTTTTTTTTGGTAATTGACGAAAAAGCCGATGAAAAATTTCAGCACTAGAATGTTCAGAATCATGTACTGGATCCCTGGTATCGGTTTTCGGTACGATGTCCCTTACACCTCGTATACTATGTGCGCAATATAATTAAGTATTTTCTCTGGACTTATCCCGAGAATATGTACAAAAGAAATAATGTTCAAAAAGGAACTGCAAAAATCTAAAAGTGTATTAAGCACGAATGTTTAAAGTGGCCTTGAGCAAATGTAAAGGCCTGGCACAACTTTTCTGAATCACTTCAACATTCACGTAACTCATAAAATATTCCTTCCTTGTCTCAGGGATAAAGCCATAATCTCGCGCTCTAGAAAGAAGTCTTCATGAATTTTTCGTTTATATCAAAGTGGCACTTCATCGCGTTACGTGCCCGTGGCTTAGTTGTGAATGACCTCAAAATGTCTAGCTGTATTATGGTAAACGTCCTTCCAGTCTGCTGATCCGAATGAACACGCCAAATAATGGTGGCTCTTTTCCAACTGAGAGCATCTTCAAGTAGAAACAGATTAGTAGGGCGATGAAACGTGTGTGCTCATCTTTGAATAAATAAACTATAGTAATTAATATACTGGATACACAGGTAAAGAGGTCTCAATTAATTAATCTCATGTCTATAAAATAAGGTAAAGTTTCATCAACTGCGTCAACACGTTAGTTAATAGCAAGAAAGAAATTATGATGTAGTGGTTTTCGACTCGATTCTGCGGCGACCGATTTCCCTCAATATTTCCGCATTGTTTCCTGCCGTGTCTTTGCTCAGGAATACATCGTCTTTACCTACTAAACACATAAACCATGTGTTTAGTAGGTAAAGACGTATTTATAAATTTGTATCATCATCAACAGCCGAAAGAAGAACAAAGACCTCTCCCTCTCCCTTAGAACGGAGGGATTGCCATAATCCCCACGCTTGTCAGGCGTCTTGGGGATCGCATTATAGGTGGTAGGTAATCCAATAGAAAGACGCTGCTGCCCGTCTTCTTGTTTTCCCTTAGTCGCCTCTTACGGACACTCAACGGGAGGATATGGGAGAGTGCTATTCTTACGCGGACACTCCAATATACACACAAATTTGGTTAAACAAGTTTTAGGATAATACAGGTATAAAGGCACAGCTTATTTCATATATACATAAAAAGAAACAGAACTAGAATCAATGTACAATACGTAATTAATGGTTCTTCTAGTAGCGATAATGTCGACTAGGTCTAGTGGTCTTAGGCCGTCCTCTGGCAGGGATGCCATGCCACACAATGTTGGTTGGCTATAGGAGGTTCAATCAAAACTCGTCTGCACTCTTCGTAATTTCTTGTTCCTAATTAGGAGGATTAGCTGTTGCTGTGTAATCAGAATTAATAATTCTGATTACACAGCAACAGCTTCTGATGGTATGGATCATAATACATTCCAAATGTTGCCAAACATTAATGCAAACTGTCAAACGCGTACGGCAGAGTACCCAGATGACGTTAAATTTCCCCGTGAAATTCGTAAACTTTACGATATCCGAAAGTTATCTGCGTAATTTCCCTGACTTCCATTTGATACGGCTGATAAAATGGAACGAGGTTTACGGGCGAAGTATTTATGAAAGTAGACTGAAAATCCAATAGGAAATATAGATCAGTCAAAATATAGAGTCCAGCGGTCTTAGCACGATTTGCCAAGACTTCGTAATCTTGACAGTTCGGTGTGAAGTATGACGTAGTTATCGACGTAGAAACGTCATTTTCGGTATTAGCTAGGTCGATAACTACGTCATACTCCACACCGAACTGTCAAGATTACGAAGTCTTGGCAAATCGTGCTAAGCCTGCAGGTAAGGTCTATTTCTAGGTCCAAATTGTCATATTCCGTTACCCGTGGGGTGTCCGTTAGAATAGCACCCTCCCATCTCCTCCCGTTGCGTGTCCGTAAGAGGCGACTATGGGAAACCAAGAAGACGGTTAGCAACGTCTTTCTATTGAATTCCCTACCACGTATACTGCGAATTGCGATCCCCAAGTCACCTGTCTGAAGCGTGGCAATTACGGCAACCAACACATTATTTGCAATCGGATTATTCCAACTCTGGAAAGCAATTAATCTTAATTACCAATTAATCTGGAAAGATATCAATTATCTCGCACTCAATAATCGGAAATAATCATAAAAATAACCCTCCACCTGGGGCATTCGGGCAAAAAGTGACCAGGGAGCAAAAAAAATAATGGAGCAAAAAAAGTAATTTTAAGAGTTCGATCGATTGGTTTAGTTGAATAAGGTTATAGTATGGTTATAGTAGGATAATGTTTTCCCCCTTCGGAGTTGCTGGACGTTCGGGGTGTGGGCCCTTTGAACGTCCATTGAGTACGGCGGCGACTCCGAGGAGGACGGCGGCGGGGTTGCGACCCCCGTCCCCGTGAGCACCGTGACTGGTTCCCGGGGGGCTACAATGCGCCCCCCGGCGGCGGGCTCAAAGGCAAGGCACTGAGGGGCCCCTGGTGCAGATCCCACCGGAGAGCCCTGGGGTCCCCCCTCTCATGTGCCGATGCGACAGCCGCGGGGGTTTTAGTGGGTAAGAATCCCACATACCCCGGTCGAGCCCCACAGCTCCCGGGGATCTTTGGAAGATTTCCCCCGCGTCAAAAAAAAAAAAAGGATAATGTTTTCCCATGTCAGAGGTTATCATTTAATCTACACTCGGACTTATAACACGTTTAACATAACAAGACATGCGTGACTCATGATCCACGGTGTTGAATTGAACGAAGCAGTCATTTAAAACAGTTCATCATCATCAGCAGCCGAAAGACTTTCACTGCAGAACAAAGGCCTCCCCCTTAGTAGGGAGGGGTTGCCGTAATCCCCACGCTTGCTTGGCAGGCGTCTTGGGCATCGCAGCATAGGTGGTGGTGGTCATCCAATGAAAAGACGCTGCTGACCGTGTTCTTGTTTTTTCCTTAGTCTCCTCTTACCGATACCCAACGGGAAGAGATGGGTGGGTGCTTTTCTTACCCGGCTACAGCACGGGCTGATATTTAAAATAGTTAGTTTTATTTAATAATAGCAAGATTAGCAAGCAAAGTTTTAGGTAATAATAGCAATTCTACTCTCTCTCTACTTATCAACTTTGAACTTTCGACAAAAAAAAACTTCTACCGCTTCTACGTATATGAACGAACAAGAAAACGAAATATAGTTAAACGATTAATTAACACGTCAGTTATATGAATACCTTTGGGCCAAAAGTTTCGGCTTTATCGCAAGAATAAAATAATCTAATCTAAGTTTCACAATAGTCTTGGGTAGTACGCGTACGATGTACGATTAGGTACTAGTACGGCGCACTGTACTAAAAGTAATGTTTCCGAAAGGCATCGGACATTTCGCACAGTAGTACACTTTATCAACTTTATCTCCGCCACGGAACAAGAATTGCGTGAGGCATTGGTATGGTATAGCGTGAGAGTAAACGGGACGGACAGTGATACAAGCTGGTTGTACTACATTGTTCGGTTTAGGTTTAAGTTCTTTGCATTTGCAATAATGATTATTTTAGCGTGGCATAGATTCGAATAATAAGTGGCGTTGCGCCGTAAACATTTCGCCCATGAGTTTTGTCATTGAGTTTTGTTTTTGTATTTACTTAATATCACGTAAATCTAGAATGCCAGTCCTAAGCCTGTTAAAGTATGCAGGAAAATAAAATATTATGGTTAATAGTTCTTCTTCTTTTACAAAATATTGCTTCCATCATCATCAGCAGCAGCCAAAAGACGTCCACTGCTGAACAACGGCCTCCCCGTTAGAAGGGAGGGGTTACCATAATCCCCACGCTTGGCAGGCGTCTTGGAGATCGCAGTATTGGTGGTAATCTAATAGATAGACGCTGCTGCCCGCCTTCTTCTTTACCCTTAGTCGCCTCCTACGGACACCCAACGGGGAGAGGGGAACGGGAGGATGCTATTATTACCCGGACACCCCACGGGGCAAGTCAAAGATTGCCAAATAATTTACGTTTTCGCCAATGTCAAGTAAGTGGAAAATTGTGTGGAACCAAATCCTGGTAAAAGTTTACTGATCATGTTAAAGGTTAATATTTTTTAATTACATTAAAACATGACTTTTAAATGTAAATTTTTAGATTACTTCTCATGTCAGTACTGTTCATTAAATAATTATTAACTTAAATAGTACAGTACAGTTCATGCTGACAAGTTCTATTAAAACTGTACTAATAGGTACTAATATCACTGTACTATTACTTCGCACGAATTGTAGTACGGTGCGCACTTGCAGCTGTCCGGTTAGGCACAAGACTATTTCACAATATTATACTAAATTACCAATGCTATTTATTATTTATTAATAATAGCATGGTATCCAAAAAAACTTTAATACTTATATACTTTTTTTTGCCGCTAACACCATTAATCTTTGGTTATTAAAGTCTCGTAACATAACCATTGCGCGATGTAATACTATGGTAGCGACATCTAGCGAAAGCAGACTAAGGCGTAAGACACACTTAAGCAAATTCTATGGTTGAGACCATGTTGAGACCGTAGCACAGTGTTTCATGGGACCAAAAAAAATTCCCTCTGCTGTTTATAGCTTTAATCGATCAAGGTAAGCATTTAAAATGCACGAGTAAAACACCCAGGTGTCAAATTCAAACACTTTTTTTTATAAAAAATATAGAAAATTACGTGAGCGTTAACTTATAAAAATTAAATTTAATTCTGAAATCGTAACTATCCAAGATATTTATTTTAAATAAATATTGTCTAATAAAACGTCATTGGACGCATGTTTTCCCTTTTTTATTTTTGGTAAAACGCTTCTGGATTTTGAGTTATTAATTCTTTTCATATTTTCGTAATTATTTTTTTTCTTCCTAGAAACGGAAAAGTGGGACTTGTGACTAGTACAGGAAGATAGCTCTTAAAAAGGCCTATCAATAATAAGAAGTCGGTTAAAAATACAATGTTCCACTTCCGCGGCCTTTGGAAGATATAGACCATTATGTTCTAAGGTCAAATTATACAGTATAGGCTTGTCACAAAAGGTCACTCGATTTCTTAAAAAAAAAAATAAGTAGGCGTAAGTACTTCCGTTTAAATAATAAAAAATGTCACTGACATAGTAGAGGGAAATTTTTTTGGTCCCATGAAACACTGTGCGTAGAGACCTCCGAATTTGAGACCATAGATTTTAGTAAAGAAAAACAGCCAAATAAAAACCTCCCTTCTAAAAAACTACAACACTAGTTTAGCTAGAACTTCAATTTTTTAAAGACTTATAAAATGGTCATCTACTCGTCCCGTTTATAATATTTTTTATCTACGCCCATATCTACTACCATTGTATGTACTATTCTTTAAAATAATCAAGCTTATATTCTAGTAAACCGGTCCGAGTAGTCTACAAAAAAATCAAACCATATCCCAACGAAACCTAGTTTCGTCTCCCATTTGGCGCTACGCCACAAAAATTCGCCAGCTTGTGTCGTAATTGCCGAACTGCGCTAATTTTCCAAACTAACTTTCCGTAAGTTACTCTAGTCTGCACCTGTTCCCCTAATTTCAACTATAAGTTCAAATAGTTGAACTTATTGAGCCCTTAACACAACCACCCTTTTCTTTTCTGGCAATGATAGACGCTGTTGGCCGCCGAACTCATCATTCCAGCCTTAAGGGCAGGGAAGCGACGATATCAATGGCACCTCAGGAAGGCCCAGCCTCGGCTTCGGCTGTAGCTTAAGAAATCGGGCTGATTCTAAGAGATTTGATTTGAGTCGGTTAGCAACGCGCTCCCACTGAGAAGTGCCGGCAAAAAACTCAGTGGTGACGATTCCCATTCGGCCTGGCCAGCGAGACCGGTGACCGCCCCAACGCCATGGATCTATGTGTATGTAGGCACATAACGTTTAAAAAAGGTCTATCCACAAATTTACAAAAATATAGAATATCCGGTATCCTAAAGGTTTGCAATAAACTGAACTCACTACGCTTTGTTTATGATAGAAAATTCAATTTAATACATAACGCTCTATAAATCCAGAACAAATATTTATCCAATCTCCGTAAGCGTTAAAACACCCTATTGGAAACATAAAAACGGGTATAAATATACTATGTACGTTTATAGAGAAAAGCTTTATTTACTCGTACCAACTTTATTACGCATACGATTGATCTCCGGGGAAAGAGGAGGTATCCCATGTCATCTCCTGAGAATACCTAAAAGCATTTTCCATATTAAAAAGATCTGCTTGTCAACCCGCTCCCTGAAAAGGGTCTCGCTAACAGCACTACACTGATGATAATGGTGCTAGGCGTTTGTACCCAACATTTCAAAGTTGTACCGAGAGTATGCAGGAGTGGAATTAATAATAATTTGTGTACAGAAATTAACTTCTATGGGGTCGTTGATTTAGGGCTGTAACGTCAATGGCTCTAATCCAGCGTGCCACAAAGATAGATTTAAGTAAAATAAAATCTAGGCCCAAAACTTAAAAAAACAACAGTCGCAAAGGGACGGCTTCTCGTTTTGAAGATTGTTAAAAAAACACGCATTTAATTAAAAATCATACAGTAAAAGTTGGTTTATATTTTTGCTATGTCAACGCTACAGAAGTCATTGTATTCATTCATCATTATTAAATTCACTTGTATTTCTGTGATATTAATTAAAGTATGCAAACATGCACGATTGCACCCACAAAATTCCACAATACAGAATTATTAAATTATTTAAGTTATTATGTCAACATAATAATCCTAATACTGAATAATAATAAAAAAATGTTTTGGACAACAAACGGTATTATATTCTAGATATTTTATTTGTTAAGGTGGTTTTAGTTATATTTGTAAATTTAATATTAGTAATAGTAATATCTGTTGATGTTATTTTGACTACATTATTTATGTATTTCTTCAGTAAAATATATTTGAAATACACCGACCAAATATTACTTTAGGACACAAAAGAGTTGAGGTATGTGAACAAACACGCGGTACATGTTATTCGTACATAAACTATTTAAAAAAAAATAAAAACCGACTTCAAAGTAAATTATCTAAAAAGCATAAAATAACGAAAATATTATTGAAGTTGGTGTTAGCGTACCTGCTGTGTATATTCTGCACCAACTTCAATAATACATTGAAGTCGGTTTTTATTTTTTTTTAAATAGTTTATTTAACACTTTTTAGTGACTTATTTTACCAAGATAGGTATCAAAACTATAACGCAACTCGAACTAACTAGTAACTTACTGAAAACATAAAAAGTTTATATCTGTTAAACTACTGGACCGATTTTGATGAAATTTGTACTCTACCCTAAGTTGAAAGATACTCTAACTATTGCAAAAAAAAATTTCGAAATCGGACTTGTAGTTTCTGAGAAATCCGCGGACAAACCTACATACATACATACATACATACACTCGTGAAATTTGGTAAATTCGTTTAGAAGCCCACATAGACTAACATATATGAATATTACGCATTTTTATTAATATTACATACATACGCGTCGAATACAGAACCTCCTTTTTTGAAGTCGGTTAAAAATTGCTTACACTCATGTTACACTTGTGCGCCCAAATATAAAATGAATGAAATTATTTGAATTTCTACCTCGAATATTCCACATAAATTGCATGTCTGAGCTCGAACGTGTCTGATAAATTCCAATATTCTCGCGTTTTATTATCATTCATTCGATATCATCGACTATACTTATATACGACGGGCCCGTTGGTCTAGTGGTTAGACACCCTGGCTGCTTCCCGATGGGTCGTGGGTTCGATTCCCACCAAGTGTCTGGGTGTTATTTCTCCATTTAAGTATGTATTTATAAAAAAAAAGTATTAGTATCCGTTGTCCGATTTCCATAGTACAGGCTCTGCCTCTCTATTTCCATAGTAGGCAGACCTAGTTTGGGATCGGAAGACCGTGTGTGGATTGTCCTTTTTTGTACATTAGGAGTTAATATACGAATTAATAAGAATAAAGAAGTACACAATATATGTTACCTGTGTATGTAACCCAGGTAACATACATGTTGTACTTCTTGAGCAACTAAATGAATTATTTAGAAGATGCGCCATCTATACTACTTTTAAATTAAATACACTATACATTAAATTTACAAAAAAATAGTATATAAGTATTAGTATCAGTTGTCTGGTTTCCATAGTACAGGCTCTGCCTAGTTTGGGATCAGATGACCGTGTGTGGATTATCCCAAGATATTATTATTATTTATTATTATTATAGATTACGTAAGAGCCTTTGATTATTTAATAAAAGTAGCACACGCCTTATGGCGCGTACGATGGGTTCTTACCCGTGGGATGTGCTGGTAAAAATAGCGTCTTTACTTTGAGCTTCTTCTCGGATCTAAGGTTAAGACATGGACAAAGTCTTAAGACTTCGGAGTCGCTGGACGTTCGGGGTGTGGGCCCTGGGACGTCCATTGAGTACGGCGGCGACTCCGAGGAGGACGGCGACGGGGTTGCGTGCGACCCTCGTCCTCGTGAGCACCGTGACCGGTTCCCGGGGGGCTACAATGCGCCCCCCGGCGGCGAGCTCAAAGGCAAGGCGCTGAGGGGCCCCTGGTGCAGATCCCACCGGAGAGCCTTCATGTGCTGATGCGACAGCCGCGGGGGTTTTAGTGGGCAAAGAATCCTACATAGCCGGTCGAGCTCCACAGCTTCCGGGGACCATTGAAGGTATACCCCCCAAAAAAAAAATTGGACAAGGTCTTTGATATCATCACATCATATAGGTACGATCAACTATCAATAAACCTCACTGCCGAAAGGTAGTCAATTTGCAGCACCGATAAGCCTAATTAACTCGATCCGTCCGATTGGTATTTGATGAACCATTACATTGGCAATTGGGAATTTCGATCTAGATGTACCACATAAATTCGACAAGAAATTAAAAAGAAAAATAATATCAGTTATTTTAAATTATTTCTATTATAAAGCTTCTATCAGCAGCTTTTGCACTAAGGACCAAAACAATTTATCGAAGCACTATTAGCTCAGTACTCAGTGTCCTCGATCGAATTTAATTTTCTAGAATGCAATTTCACAATGTCGCATGAAGATCCCGAGCGCGCAAGATTACATAAAGGATCTCGGACCTCACCATCTGATTCTGTACTGACGCAGACTAATTTAAAACGTGTTAAGAATAAACTTGAAGTGATTCAGGAACTTATGCAAGGACGAAAAAAGTAAAAATTAACAACAATCGTCTACGGATTTGAGTTCCACAACGTAAGGTTTCATAGGTTATGCAGTCCGTGTGATGCAGACTAGCTATGGACAAATTGAAGTGGTGGAAAGTCAACATTGATATTCGATACTGACCTATATTGCCTTCAGTGAGAATATCCCAGATTTTTGGGTTTACTGTTTAGACCGAAAACCTGATATTAACTGATATTCTGTCAGTTTAAACCTCACCTAAATCATTCCGACAACGTAATAGATAGAATATATTGAGTTGAGAGTAATCCGATAGTCAACATTTGATATGCCTCGGCTCGTGTGCAGATTTATTTGAGATTTATCGTGCTGGTAGAGAAATTATATTTGTATTAATCTAATTAATCTGTTTGGATAATTGGAATTCTATGTTCCATTATCAGGGTGCTTCAATAAGTATTGTTAAGGCTCAAGGCGTATAACGGACAAATATGGCGTCACAGATTGGTCATCCTAGCTCACAGATAATCTAATTTGTCTGTGTCTGCGGCTGCTCTACATTCTGAATTACCTGCGGTAAATCGAAAACATTGGAATTTTTGAATTAGATTATTCGGCGACAATCCTAGGTTTAGGCTTATAAATCTAGTGAAGCTATTTTTTCTTGCCAACATAAAAAACAAAAACGTGGAAGTCCGGATATGAAAACTATAATATTTTGTATTCAAGTCATGAGCCACATTCTACCATGGCTGATAAATTGACGTGGTCTTCCGAGACCACATTGAAGTTTAAATATTGAAAGATACGTTTCCTTTTGTGAATTAGGAGAAAGGTTTTATTTATTGATGACCACTATTGTAAGTTGCTTAGCAAATAACTTACTTCAATTTTCACGCTTGACTATAAAGACGCCTTTATTTGCCTTCATCCAGACATTTAGGTCAGATATGGATGGAGTGAGCTTAATGACCCAATTGAGCATTCAACGGTACTTACAACAAATTATGTAAGCTTCAGCGATAAGGTTCACGACAAAATGCAGAAACTTAAACCTTCTTCCGTCACCGGCCCTTTAAGTACAACCACAGGTTATGAACCAATATTTACTGTGTATCAAACGATTTCCTTAGCAAATAAGATACCGGCACAATAACGGTGATTCCATTGACAATTTCAAAACCTGTTAGTATTAGGCCAGAGTCTTGCTAGAAACGATGAGACAACATTTCGTAAAACCTGAGTAGACATGGCAAATAAACGACGCGAACGAACCGCATCAAATACCAATTTAGACACTGTCAACTCCTTACGGTACGAACACCGGAAGGGACGATGTGAGAAGCGATGGATCAGGGTTAAACTTTCGTTCATACTTGTGAACAGTAGCGACGAAACTTTAATATTTTAGATGATCCTTGTGCGAAGAGAAGCAATACACTGCCGCTGGTCACCCGAGAAGTCTCAACTTAAGAAACTTCACTACTCCAAAAGAACTTAATAATTTCACCAGCTGCAATACCCTTCAATTCAGAACACAGTAATGTTGAGATTGCTGCTTTGCAGAATTTCTGCCACTAACTATGATTTTTTGACTCATCCATTCCTCCACTAACTGTTCGACTAATCCGCTTCGCTGGCAATGTGTTCACATGCCTAAGAGATTATGTACTCATAGTACCCACCTACAGACATCATTGCCTTACGTTGTATTGTAACATTAAAGTTTTTTGCTGTACGGACACTTCATTGCACGTCGATTCTTAAATGTAAACTGCTAACAAAATTTTTGAGACCTCACCTTTTCAGTGACTGCAAGGCCAGCATACTCTTCTGATGCAAGACAGTCCCCCTTTAGCCAGCTTGCCAGCCGGCCGAGTTCGCCGAGCATGTTCGATGGAGTTAATGAACTCAGAGCCATTGTAATTTAGTACACTATAACTTTAAATATACTTCGTTAGCAGTTTAGATATTTTGGAAACGGTTTCTGGTTAGTTTATCATCAAGTTGCCATAAGTTTAAATTCTAATAGTCAATGCATTAAACTTTTATTAAGTAAGGAAAAAGTTAAAACCAATAAAACAATACATAAAATTTACAAAGGAATATAAATTTTCGACAACGGCAGCACAAAACTTTTCTAATCAAAACTCGCACGAACATGGACAGGCGAAGGGTCTATTTTGGAATTATTTTCCCGGTTCTAATTGCTGTTACGTCCACCCTTAACAGTGGCCCAACCACGACTGACAATAATCAAAAGTCGGAGTCGCTGTTATCTTGGATATATTCGAATTATTTTAGCCACGCAAACTTGTGCCTTGGCAAAATCGACTAAAGCACAATTTGAAATACCAATGGATACGGAGCAGATGTACGAGCATGCGCAGTGGTAAGAGGAGGCAATATTTTACAGACGTCAGACAGAGACTTCCGCACTTGGGGGAAGTAGCTTCCGCACCACTTATTTTTCCTAATTCCAAGCACGTGTATCAAGACTTAATGATGTAATAACCATGACGGAAAATTATAAGAGGTGACACCCCTTTTTTAACCGGCTTCAAAAAGCAGGTTCTGTATTTGACTCGTGTGTATGTAATATTAATAAAAATGCGTAATATTCACATAAATGTTAGTTTAAGTGGGCTTCTAAACAAATGTACCAAATCTCATGAGTGTATGTATTGTAGGTTTGTCCAAAGATTTTTCAGAAACTGTAAATCCGATTGTGGTAATTCTTTTTGTTATAGTTTGAATATCTTTCAACTTAGGGAAGAGTACAAGTTTGATCAAAATCGGTTCAATAGTTTTAAATATATGGACTGTTAGTGTTTCCAATAAGTTACTCTAGCATAGCCGTTCGCGTTGCGTGATAACGTGAACGCAAGATATAATCATCATCATCAGCCGGAAGACGTCCACTGCTGAACATAGGCCTCCCCCTTAGAACGCCACAATGAACGACAATTGGCTATTTGCACCCACCGGTTACCTGCGACGCGCACAATGTCGTCTATCCACCTAGTGGGAGGCCTGCCTACGCTGCGTCTCCCGGTTCGTGGTCGCCACTCGAGAACCTTTCTTCCCCAACGGTTATCGGTTTTTCGAGCGATGTGGCCTGCCCATTGCCACTTCAACTTGCAGATTCTGAGAGCTATGTCGGTGACCTGGGTTCTTCGGCGAATCTCCACATTTCGGATTCTGTCGCGCAAAGAAACTCCGAGCATAGCTCTCTCCATGGCTCGTTGTGTGACTCTGAACTTCTCTAAAAGGCCAGCCGTTAGAGATCACGTCTCAGTACCATGTCATCACTGGCAACACACACTGGTTAAAAACCTTCGTCTTCAGGCACTGCGGTATTTCGGACGAGAAGATATCGCGTAGTTTCCCGAACGCTGCCCATCCGAGTTGGATTCTTCGGGCGACCTCTTTGTCGAAGTTGGACCGACCTAACTGGATAGTTTGTCCTAGGTATACGTAGTGGTCAACAACTTCGAGTGTATCGTTCCCAACAACTACCGGTACGGGTGCAACATGGACATTAGACATGATATTCGTCTTGTCCATGTTCATTTTAAGACCCACCTGTTGGGAAACGCTACTGAGGTCGCTGAGCATCGTATTGAGGTCCTCCAGCGACTCTGCCATAATGACTATATCATCGGCAAAACGAAGGTGAGTGATGTATTCGCCATTGATGTTGATGCCGAATCCGTACCAGTCCAAGAGCTTCAAAACGTCCTCCAATGCATTTGAGAACAGTTTCGGAGAAATAACGTCTCCCTGTCTCACACCTCGCTGCAATGGGATTGGTTTCGTGCTCTCGTCCTGTAGTCGGATCGACATGGTGGCGTTGCTGTACAAACACTTCAACACTTCGATATACCTATAGTCAATGTGGGACCGCTGGAGGGACTGCAATACCGCCCAGGTCTCGATTGAATCGAAGGCTTTTTCGTAGTCCACAAACGCTAGACATAATGGCCGATTATACTCCTCGGTCTGCTGTATAATCTGGCGGAGCGTATGTATGTGGTCTACGGTGCTAAAGCCTTTTTGGAACCCGGCTTGTTCGGGAGGCTGGAAGTCATCAAACCTGCGTTCGAGACGGTTCGTAATGACTCTCGAAAACAGCTTGTATACATGGCTCAGGAGTGAGATGGGTCTATAATTCTTCAATAAAGTGTTATCACCTTATTTGAAGAAAAGAACCACCACACTCCTGTGCCATGCTTCTGGCGTAGTACCCTCGAGTAAGACGGAATTAAATAACTTCTGGAGGACTAAAAGTACCGGCTTTCCACCCGCTCTCAGAAGTTCTGTTGTGATTCCGTCGTCACCCGGCGCCTTGTTGTTCTTAAGCTGTTTGAGAGCCATTCTAATCTCGTACAGGCTGATGTCTGGGATGTCCTCAGTGTAATGTCGGGTTAGTTTGGCTCTGGTGTCCTGAGCTGTTCTGGCAATGGGATCCCGTGTTGAGGTGTATAACTGTCCGTAAAATCTCTCAAGCTCTCTCAATATCTCCGGTTTCGATGAGATGACACTGCCGTCATCGATCTTCAGCTTTGTCATTTGGCTACGCCCAATAGACGAATTCTTTGCGAACACTTTAGAGCCTTGGTTCCGCTCAATTGCGTCCTTAATACATGCTGTATTATAGGAACGCAAGTCGTGTCGCACGGATTTCGAGATTCGTCTATTGAGTTTGCCATAACCCGACATATCAGCTGAAGATTGCAGTCTCATCTCAGTCCGGTTTTCCATTAGCTTGATGGTTGTATTGGAGAGCTTTTGAGGCTTTGTACGGCGTGGGGTCTTAAAGAACTTGGACCCCACTGCGTGGACAGTTTGCACCAACCCATTGTTTATCTCGTCCGCAGTTTCGCATTCGGCGAGGCACTGGAAGCGATTATGCAGTTCGAGTTGAAAGTCTTCGGGGTTTCGGATTTGGGCGGTTCCCGGACGGAGCGTGGACTTCATCAGACGGGACCTCTCAAGCTTGACGTTGATATTCAATGTGCCTCTAACAATGCGGTGATCGCTACCGGTTTTCACCCTGCCGATCACGGAGACATCATCGAATATATGCTTGTTGGTCGTCATGATGAAGTCAATCTAATTTTTGGTTGAACCATCGGGGCTTATCCACGTCCACTTCCTGGATGGTCGCTTCTTAAAGAAGGAGTTCATCGCAAAGAGTCCCTCCTTCTCCATGAAGTCGACCAGCCGCTGGCCCCTTTGGTTCCGCTGCCCGTACCCATATGACCCCACTCTCAACTCATCGCCATTCCGTGTGCCCACCTTCGCGTTGAAGTCCCCAACGGTGAAGTGTGTTTTGGAGGTATGTATGGCTTCTGCTATCTCCTCATACATAGCCTCTACTTCATCGTCAGGGTGTGCCGAGGTCGGAGCGTAAACCTAAGATATAATAATAATGAATAATAGTGAATCGCATTTAGCTTGTCATTTTTGGACTTCACGACCATATTCCGAAAATGGGTAACCAGGTACAGTATCTGGGTATTATGAACTTTATATAATGTTTAGTGTAAAAGTAAAATGTAATCGTATGTTTCCCAAATAAATATAAATAAAATAATAAAATAAAAACATAACATTTACTAAAATGTGAGTAAAAAAAAACCGACTACAAAAAAATAATCTAATAAGCATTAAATAACTAAAATATATGTATTGAAGTCGGTGCTAAGAATACCGTTATGGCGTGTTAAATAATATCAGCACCGACTGGCACCGACTTCAATACTTATATTTTCTTTGAAGTCATTTTTTTTAAATATTTTATTTATGATGATGATATCCTCTTCACCGTATCCGGCGATTGCGACTCCTTCAATCGTCTATGTCCTGGCTGTGGAAGGCTCGGATGTGGCTCGCGAAACCGAACTTCGTCTTAAATAGACGGTTACACGGAACGCAGTGGAGTTGTCCAGAACTGTTGAGAGAATACGTGTAGGAGGGCTTGGAAAGAGCCATACGTATTTGCCGCTTAGTGTCCAGTTCATATACCAAGTACACTACCAAGGTGGCAAGCAAGCGTGCGGCCCACCTGTGCGGCGGTGACTGCTCACCGCAGCCTATAATCGCTAGCAACACCAGAAGAATCACTAGCTCGTTGCCGACCCTTAAGATATTCAATATTAAGTCTTTGTGTCCTGTAATTTTACTAGCTACAGTGCCCTTCACACTGCACACAATGCACAGCAATGTTTACATACTGCTGCTTGGCGGCAGAATATGTGAAACTGCAGTGGTACTTACCTGGGGGTATAGTACGAGTTCTTATAGTTCACGAGCTCGTTAAACGGAGAGTTTTTGCCTGTATATTTTACTAGTTTTTGATAGTTACCGCTAGGGGCGCTGGTGTGAAATGTATGGAGATAACTGTCAGCTTGATCGAGCTCGTAAACTATCGGAACTCGTACAAGACCCCCTGGACAGTTCCTAACCTACCACCCAGTGTACCTTACATTTGACTCTTGGATTGGTTCTGGTGTAAAAGGCATTAGCTAGCGCAATTATTGGATTCAAGTCCCTTAATAGCTAATATCTCAGGTGATAAGCTGCAGTGTGTCCCTTTATAAAAAAAATCATGCGTATTGCCTGAGTCACATAAAATCTATATCCATGAACGACATAATAGAAATAAATATCTAAATGCCTATGGTATTTATAATTAAGTTTTAATTTAAAATTAATTCCTGTGCTCTTTATTACTGCATTGGCTGATAAGCCAAAATATATATGATGTCATGGATGTCATTGTTTTTAATCTAAATGGATATGTTATCTGAGTATTAATATACTTTTACTTTAACTTTCTATGTATATATTTGCGCTTTTAGCAAATAATGGTGGCCTTTAATAGTAGACAAGAGAAAGAAGTGACAAAAGATCCCACTATATTGAAAATGCCAATTTGTAATCCTTATATTGGCTGGTGTTGTACACAGAATCTTAGAGGAGATACCACTGGAGAGAGGATGATGCGCTAACCCCTCTGCCAAATTTTTGTTCATACGTTCAGGTCATTCTTTATTTGTATGCGTATCTTTTTGAATGTGTTGCGAGTTTATTATAGTGTGGGTTCATAGAAACATGGAGAGTTTGCATTAGACATTTGCAAGAGTATGCGTGAAATTGTATCTGTGTGTGTTTACTTCGCCTCCCGCACCCCGCAAAAGTGCCACGAAAAATTTGTTCGGGGAATCGACGCGATACTAGCTCCATTGTAATTACTCTGAGATACAGAATAGAATAGAATACTCTTTATTGTACGTAGAAAAACTTAAGACAGGTACATACAATATAGTAGAGGATCCCGTCATAGAACGACCTTCACCGAGCTGGTTAATGGATAAAACGCATATTATATTCAATTTAATATGTCAATAAATATATTGCATATGGGTTGTCTAAAAAATTTCAGTCCAGAATATGATTAATAAATAATTAAAAAAAATATTTTTTTGAAACATATCACTGGTTTGGTTAATAGAAAAATTCCATACCAATCGAAAGTATAAAGCCTATGAAAACGTTAGGTTGCCTTTTTTTTCCAGTCACAACTCTAGGGTTGGCAGGTATAAACAGGTAAATCGATACTAGTACTAACTTACACCGGTCTGGTTAATGAATTAAAAGTAAATGAAAATAAAGATTATTTCATGAACACGGTGGTATAGGGTTGTCTGCGAAAAATCAGTCCTGAACTCCGGTTGTCGAATTTTAAAAAGTGCATAGGTGGTAGTTTAACAACTCACCACATATCACCAGGAGGGGGGTGGGGTTAAAAAGTTGCTAAAAAACATCACGTGATTAATGGACGACCCCTATGTGTAATATTGACTCTTGCTTTACACAGAATCTGCAAGTATCTACAGTACTTAGCCTCAGTCCGTTCAGGCACTCATTGGTACCAAAATGACCCAGGAGTGCACTCATTAGATGTCTAATTTGTGATCCGTTTAGGTTTAATAATTTAAGCCAACAGGCCACCCTATGTTATTATTACTATTACTTTAAATATTCTAGCAATATACAAGTTTTAATTTTAATACATTTTGGAGATATTAATGTGTTTTATGTGCAAATGGCTTGAAGAAAGTTTAATCACTACGTAAATATTGAAACTAGTTTAGTTATCTAGGGTTAAGGGTCAATCAAATCATATCAGGTGTGGTCTCCACTCAAGGCATAGCAAACAATTAAAATAAGCATTTTATTGAGGTCCAATTCCAATTCAAAACCTAGATCCTTGATCGATTAGTATGGCCAGTAGTAACAGTAAGTTTAATGCTACCAAAAATAATTTTAAAAAAAATCGCTAGAGCAATGCGCATGATTTATATGTTTCTTTTTTTCATTGGTTCTTGCTATTCTATTTTTTTCCTATTGATCAATTTTATAAATCCCTTGATTATGGCATCATGCATGAATGGCTGGACCAATTTCACTAATTATTTTTTTCAAGGTCACACAAAAAAAACATTTGAAAGTTGCACAAAAAATTAGAAATTCAGCAGGGGGAAAACCAAAATTATAGGCAGTCTTTAGAGATTTTTTGCGAAAGCTATGGAATCTGAGAGACCAAATGAGAATGTCCCATTTTAAATAAAAACAAGCCCAAATAATACAGCCTACAATAATAATCGACTGAATTGAAATGTAGATGAGAGTAGCAGGAGTACATGTGTTTAAGATTAATGTAGGGCCAATTTAATAGATCACATTTGATGTCTGTCAGCTTCTTTGTTCTGTCTGTTTTTTTTATCATTATTACAATGGCGGGCCTGTTAATCTAGTGGTTAGACACCCTGGCTGCTACCCAAAAGGTTGTGGGATCGATTCCCACGAAGTGTCTGGCTGTTAATGATTTAAGTATGTATTTACAAAAAAAAAGTATATAAGTATTAGTATCAGTTAAAATATTGTAAGATTTTTCTTTAGTTCAATATTTTGAATATTAACTGAGATTATTTAGAAATAAACATTCTTTATTGATGTTTAATTGGTCAATATTTCAAGAAGTTTAATACATTATTTTTTTAGTTAGTACTTAACTATTTAATGAGATAGGCAGGTATGTGATAAATAATGGTACTTAGGCATTTTTATAATAACAAACAAAATTGAATAACTACAAAGATAAAGAGCTTCAAAGAAAAAGTGTTTACCTTTGGTGTTTTGATGATATCCATTGCAGTAACCGACGAAAATCGATATTATAACCAAAACACTTCAAGTCCGCTTATGTGTTGGATGTACGAATTTTTAGACAAAAGTTCATCAACACAGACTCGCTCGCGAAACGTAGAAATATGTTTGAAGTCAAGAAGTAAAGTTCCACTTTTTAGATTTTATTCAACAAGTAGAAAATAAATCAACGTAAACAGAAAAAAGATCAAACGAAAAGTTTCAGATAGATTCACTTCACTTCACTTTTTAGCAGTGTTGCCAGCAGACAAATTAAGAATGGGCCGAAAGCGGTGCTGGCAGGGGCCGATTTTAGGCAGTAAAGGCCGAAGTACGACTTTCCACTGGCGTTCGTCAAATCGAGGGGAGGGAAGGGGTTGGGGGAGGCGGTGGAGGTGTACTACCTCCCCCCCCCCCACAGGGTACATTACTTTACACCTCTTTTTTTTTGTAATTAAAAGTTGCAGTGCCCATTTTTGAGTTTTTTATTTTTTAATTCTGAGGAAATTTTCCTCATTTTATGAATTACAAATTAGTTGTGTAAAAATTAAGGGTTTCCCCCTTGTTTTTGGGAGGAAAGGGGGGAGCCCTCTCCATCAGAAACAGTAATAAAAAACGGAAAAAAGAGATGTCAATAAAAAAAAATCGAATATTTTTGTTTTTCTGTTGTGTGTGTACGTAACGTATGACTTATGTTTATTTCTTTTTATGTAAAGTGCTATGCTTTTAGAATAGGAATTGGTCAACCGAACCAATGATTTCGATGGATTGGCTGTCGGAGGCTTAAGGGCCGATGAAGGGCCGACGGCAGCCAAAGGCCGACATAGTTTCGAAAAGGCCGAGAATCGGCCCCCCAGGGGCCGATCTGGCAACACTGCTTTTTAGAGTTGAGATTTCTTTGACGTTTTTATTTTAAACGTCACTTGCAGTACAGGGTTGCCAAGCAACCGTTTAAACCTCCAGCGATCAAGTAGAATGATACCACGGATTTATATTTACTTCGTAAAAGGTTCGTGAATGATACATACCCTTAAAAACTTATAAACAATGCTGCTGACGGACCTGTTTGTTTAGTGATTAAACACACCGGTCGCTACCCAATAGGTAGTGGGTTTGATTCCCACCAAGTGTCTGGGTATTTTATCTATGTATGTATTTACAAAAAAAAAACTATCAGTTCTCTGATTTCCATCGTACAGGCTCTGCCTGGTTGAATGTAGATTGTCCCAGAATATTATTATTAACTCTGAATCTTTGCAACATTTGAACAGACAATATATACCGATTTTTTAGCATTCGGTAAATACATAATATAACGTTCTAAAGGTTCCGTGCGTGGGTAACAGCACTGAGTAAGAGTAACAGCACCTCAAGACTAGTGCGAATCAATCAAATATAACAAGGTAAGGGCTTTAGAATACCGAGATATTCTTAGGGGGTACCCTATGAATATCTCTAAAATAATACACCCTTATAAATTCCAACAGACATTTTTTTCTCCCTAAATCTCCGGGGAAACCCTAACGCTGGTAGCCCGGACAGTCTAGTTTTTATTACACAGCGTCAACTTGACACATGTCAACTGAGAAGTGACAGCGACACATTTTGGTTATGTCAAAATCGTCAAAATCATTCATTGTTGTTTGTACCCCGTGGTGTTGTGGTTTTTATTTGGCTTATTGGCTTTTATTGATTGACCAATATTTCGCAATCTTACGAAAGTTTTATTCACAACTGCAATCTAAATATCTTTACTAAAATGACCTCAACAATGCCTGATGATAGAAATGAAGAACGTCGTCGCAGGGTAAGTATTTCAATCTAAAACCTAAAATGTTTTCTTTCTGTCATACTGTTAAATCTCCGAATGATTCATTTTATTAGGTACATTAGCCAAATATTGATATGCTAATGACCGTTTTTAGGTATCTAAACAAGTTCTTTAACCGGTTTTATAGATACAACAAAATTAATAAAATTATGTTCTTATGATACTGGGTCAGTTTTATTGATTTCTTTAGCGAGAGACTTTTCCAGACTCATCTACGCTTAGAGTAAATAATATATTGGACAAAGGATTCAAGTTTCAACATACGTAGATCATTGACCTGATATCTTTGAAGTGAAAACATATGCTACATTATCTATTATTATCTATATTATATGACTACAAACACTATGCAAAAATCAAATGAATTGCTATCATCATTACATAGGCTAGGTACCTTCTAAATGAGTTATCAAAAAGCAATGGAATTAAAAGAGCAATCATTACTTATTGCCAGGCGATTGTAAGAATATTCTACAGATATATAATAATACTCATACAAAGTGGAAATTACACTTGTATATAGTGCCAAGCAGTTGTGTATAGACTTAAATGTCAGGAAAATCTGCAATAAGCAGTAGTTAGCTTAGCTACTTATAGTTTACTTAATAGTTACTCTCCTACACATGTATACAAGAATAAGTTATTTGTTGAATGGGGAAGACACTGCAATCTGTAATACAGTTTATTAACTAGTGCAGGCTAAGTGGCGTGCACTCCTTATAGACAAAAAGACTGCCTACCCTACAACTTCTCTGAATGATTGTTTCTAATGGTGTGGCTGATATATTAGTATTAGTTAAGAGATTAGTAATATTGAAGGGATTCGTGGATTAGTAATCTGACGAACTATGATATGCTAATATTTTATATTAGCCTAATCTCACAATATTATATTATTGCCAGGCGAATATATTAGTATTACCTAATCTTGAGCAATATCGGTATTAACCCATCTTTAATTGTTTCATAGTAAGAAATTTGCTATTTTACCTACCCTGTATGAAAGTGTGTGAGCAGGCTATGGAGCCTCAACTGATTGTATATATTGAATTCTAGTAAATAAATAAATATTTGATTTGATATATTGAAATAATAATAATATTCTAGGACAATCTACACACGGTCATCCAATGCCAAACTAGGCAGAGTCTGTACTATAGAAACCAGACAACTGATACTATTTACTTATATACTATTTTTTTTGTAAATACATACTTAAATAGATAAAACACCAAGATACTTGGTGGGAATTAAACCCACAACCTATTGGGTAGTGGCCAGGGTATCTAACCACTAGACCATTGGGCCTGTTAAATATTTATATTTGTTAGGGCATTAAAAAGACAAGCTCTTTTAAATTCCCAAACAAATGCTATAATACTAATTTATGTTGGTCTTAGGTGCTCCTGGGGCCACTTCCAGCTGGTTTTCTTCGAGCTGATGGCACAACTGATAACATTGATGCGGACTATCAAGCCGCTCTGGCTCTGCAACAACAGCTATGTGGTACAACGGTAAATATGTTTCATATGAAACTAATTCTATCTTACAACACCCGGAACAAACACAATCTTGCTGTACACTCCACGCGTCTCCACAGAATTACTAATTCGTTCATGGGCCAAGGTATACGTTTCTATAACAAACTGCCACAGGATATCCGAGACCTACCAATTAATAAATTCAAAAGCACTATTACTATCCGCTATTAAAATCCGGTTGTCTAAAAAGGGCTACTATAGAATCTCGGATTACCTGGAGGATAAAGCTGCGTGGGCTTAAACTGTGATACTCATGTGAGCTTATAATTTTAAGACATCTTTTGTAAATGCGATTTTTATTGTTAACATAATACTTAATTGAATTAAAAAATGACAAGCCCTCTGAGTTTCTTGCCAGATCTTCTCAGTAGAGGCCGCGTTGTGATCCGGTGGTAGTTTAAAAAAATTGACAATATGTAAGTGCCCTCGTGAGGCCTATGCATAATAGATATTTTGATTTTGATTTTGACTGTATGGTGCAACCGCACATTTGTTTCCTTAAGCCCATTCATTATATGTTAAATCAGTTCACGACCGGACATCAACGCGCCGCATTGTGTTCTCCTAGTTTCTAGTAATTTGACTATTCATTTATCATTAAAACACTTAAAGATAGACTTAAAAGTTGTGACTACTACATACAAATAAGAATTTGACACTTGACAGACGTCTTGGGTATTGCAGTGTATTATGTAGGTGGTAGGTAATCCAATAGAAATACGTTGCTGCCCCTTTTCTTGTTTCCCTTAGTCGCTCTTATGGACACCAAACGGGAGGAGATGTGCAGGTGCTATTCTTACCCGGACCCCACGGGTGATAGCGCATTTGTAAGAGTGATATTCCACTAGTGGCAAATTTTTTTATTTTTTAATTCATCTTATGATGAGCAAAACGTTTGAACCTGCACATAGATACTAGATGCATTGCACTGCCTTTCGTCATCTGAGACATTAGTAATCAAGTCTCTCGCGTCGGTAATTTTACTAGCTACAGTGACCTTCACACCGAAACAGCAATATCAAAAGGCAGCTACGACCTAGGAAAGTCCTTACTATATATATTTTTTTTTTTTTTTTCTTCCAGTATTTATATCATATTGTAACAAGTAGCCAATCATGCCTATTGGTTGTGAAATCTTCTTCTAGTTAAGAGATTCATCTAAGAATAGTTTATTTAGGTTTCATTTAAGGTATACTAATTTAAAGTCATGGTTAGTGGAAAAGTGCTTTTATACGTTGAAGGAAAAGTTTCTGGAGTCAAAACTTAAATTAATTAGAAAAATGTGTCTTACATTTAACAGATTGAAAATAACCTACAATGTTATACATTTGCATGCTGCATAAAGTAAGCGAAACATGTCGAACTAAACGTGTAACGTACCACCTGTAATACGATGTTTCTAGCAAATAAATATATTCTTCTTCTTCATCTAGATGCCAGCTGCTGGTCCACCGTTGACAGCGAGGTTGAGCATCACCATAGCACAGGCAAAACTGTCTAAAAACTATGGTATGTATTACATACATTTTTACCCAACGGCTCCAAGCTGGTGCAATCGTTGCGTACCTGAGGGAACTCTCGACACGTCAGCAACAGACTAAGGGCTAGGGCATGCACAATGGATCCAACTGTGTCGAAGTGCGTTCCGGTGGTTACTGGGCCTGATTTTATAGCCACCAGCAATAGAATAGATAGAACTGTTACTGTCCTAGAAAAGGGGTGATTTTCTCTTTTCCTCCTATTGTTAGTGGCCAGCCTGTTGTCAGAGTTTTCAAGCTGCCCTTAGGCCTACTGACTTAGCTTAACGACTGTTCTCTAGATAACAATAGCCGGGACCGACTTTTTACGTGCCCTCCGAAGCACGGAGACGCTCAGTTCAAATGCCACTAAACGGTCACCCATCTAAGGACTGACCTTGCTTGACATTACTTACCCAAGTGATCGTTTACCGAACAGAGGTTACAACGAGCTATGAGCGCCTCAAAAAAAAGGGGTGATGTTTTAGTTTTGTACATTCCTTTGGCACACTATAGAGGGTGCTAAAAAATGTAAATATTACAGTATTTTGATTAATGTGTAAATTGTGGAAAAAGCACACAATCAAATATGTAGGCTGAGTTTCTTGCCGGATATTCTCAGTTGAGGTAGCGTTGTAATATGATGGTAGCTTTTTAAAAAAAATTGACCGTTCTAAAGCGCTAAGCCTATTTGAAATAAATAAATTTGAATTTGAGTCGCCATTTTGTTTTCTATAAGTTTTAGTTTTATTTTGAGAATCATCAATTTACCGGGCGGTTTTTTATCTACTGCACACATTACCACAAACACAGTGCTTAGCTGTCACTAAGTCACTGCCGACCGCAGTGTATCAATTTTATTCAGTGTCATTGATTGCTACAGGGTTGACCCGCATGGACCCCTACGTGCGTCTACGCGTGGGTCACTGCATATACGAGACGCACACGGACCCCAGCGGCGGTAGGACACCCAGATGGAATAAGGTCATTCATTGGTTAGTATATAACATGCTCATAGCGGTTTGTCCCTTCAAGTCAGAGTAAAGGAAGAAAGAGTGCATCCGTATCTGTGCTACAAGCATTTGTGCACTATACCTAATATCTCCTGTATATTTAACTGATGGTGTGTAAGATTAACCGCCGTGGCCGAATCTGTCAGGAGAGCTTGTTATTAGAGATGTGCTGAACATGCGTTTCACCTAATACGAATATTTGGCCCATGCCTACTTATTATCATAGTACTTATGAATCATTTGTAGGTTTCGCGGTTCGAATCCTGCGGGGGCCAACAACTTTGTGTTGTTGTCCCTTACTGGCTAGCACAATGCAGGCCCATCACCTGATTGTAAAGTAAGATGATCCATGCGTCGGATGGGCATGTAATAAGTCGGTCCTGCGCCGAACCTCTCCCCGGTCGTGTCGGTCTTCCGTCCCATCGGATTGTGAGAGGTATATAGGAAGAGAGAGGGCACTTGTGTCTACGCAAGCGATTGTGCTCTATAATATCTCCCGCGTAGATGGCTGATCTTGTGTAAAATTGCCGGCTGTGGTCGTATTCAGTGGCGGTCCGAGAGGGGGGGTCGTAGGGGTCATGACCCCCCCCCAAAATCCATATTCGTACACGGCAAAATTGGGTAGCGGCTAGGGTGTCTACTGTCTTGGTACAAGACCAACGGGACCGTCAAATATGACCCCCCCCAAAATCGTTGGCTGCGACCGCGCCTGGTCGTATTGGCCAGGACATTGTTTATTTACTTATATCAAAAAGTCCAACTTTTTACTGAATTCTGGACTGGTGTATCTAAACACATTTAATCATGTAGAAGGTCATTGCACAAGAGACCGTCTAACTAGGTCTTACAGTTTAATCAAAAATTCACTACAGTAAAGTGACATTTGCTGTATTGCCAGTTTATGATGAAAAAAAAAATAGTGAAGCGACAAAATGATTCTATAAATCATTCACTCAGTACGTCATGAATAAAAACACCATAATTATTTTATTTACACGAAATTTCGCAATTATGTTTATTAAAATCTATTTAAAATATATTTTGAGAAGCAAAGATGATCATAATCATTCCTACTTACTGCGAATATGTTAATAATGATCTCGTATATTTGTCGGCATATATTGAAATTTCAAAAACAAGGTTTAGTGCTAAATCGCTCAACGACGGATGATTTCGATTTAAACAATGTTGACACGCGAAGCGCGCACTCGGATTACGCGTCGACTTTAGGTCCTGTGTGTTTTAGGCGGCGAATTCCATTCGACATTAATAGCAGATTTAAAAAATCTCCTGAAACTAGATGATTTTGGAGAATTTTTGGGACCCGAGTATAAGCTAACTTAAAAAAAAAAATTTATTGACGTTATATTTCTGCTAGCTTGCTCCCACCCGGCGTGAACTCAATTTACTTGGAGATCTTCGATGAATGCTCGTTCACAATGGACGAGCTGATCGCGTGGACGCACATCACTATACCGCAGGCGGTCCTCAACGTAAGTAAACCTAAAATTGTATCATAATAATTATCCGTGGGGTATCTGGGTAAGAATAGCACCCACCCACTCCTATTAGGTGTCCGTGAGAGGCGACTAAGGGAAAGCAAGAAGACGGGCAGCAGCGTATTTCTATTGGATTACTTATCACTTATACTGCGATCCCCAAGACGCCTGCCAAGCGTGGGGATCATCACAACCCCTCCCTTTTAAGGAGGAGGCCTTTGAGCAGCGGCGGACGCTTTTCGACTGCTGATAAAGATGATGATCATAATAATATGACTGAATCCGCAATAGGTCTTGTGGTAATATTCCACAACATATATAGCTATGGACACTCTGAAACTATTTCTATAACAAAAATATTTGTATCTAAATTATTCTAACAGATTACGTTTAAAAGTGTGCTTATGTGACTATGAGCGTGTTATGAACATATCAGACAAAAAACATTATTTGTATGTAACTAAACATATATAGCAACGCCCACTAGAGTGTCGCGTATCCGGCCGGGCCATGCACGTATCTGTCAAAATTAAAAAAATATATGATGACAGGTGACGATGCAATTCCGCTACGGGTCATTTGAAGGTTACCTCGCTAGAACAAAAAAGAAAACGATTTCATCGCATTAAGGTTATATGTATACATAGATTATTTGTTAATTATCTGTATTATTCTTATTTATTTTCTAGGGCGAGACATTTGATAACTGGTTTCCATTAAATGGCAAGCAAGGTGACGGCAAGGAGGGACACATCAACTTGGTTCTTAGTTATTCAGTAAGTTGCATTTTTTATTGTTGCCAAGGAAAACACTTGCTTCTATTTACTTTTTATATTACACCCAAATTGGTTCCAATATAATTTAACTTTGCCTCGTGACTCGCTGATGGTCAACATAGTGCTTGAATGCAAGCAAGATGTTAAACGGTGATTTAGCCGCCCTAAGCTTATTATCAAACTATAAAATGAACCCAACAAAGCTCTCAGAATCTGCAAGTTGAAGTGGCAATGGGCAGGCCACATCGCTCGAAGAACCGATAACCGTTGGGGAAGAAAGGTTCTCGAGTGGCGACCACGAACCGGAAGACGCAGCGTTGGCTGGCCTCCCACTAGGTGGACAGACGACATTGTGCGCGTCGCAGGTAACCGGTGGATGCAAATGGCTGACTCGTTCAATGTGGCGTTCTAAGGGGGAGCCCTTTGTTCAGTAGTGGACGTATTATGGCTTTTGATGATGATGATTAGAATCCAAATTCAGAGTTATCGCTGAATTTATGGTCTCGGGAGGAATCTATCCCGATTCCCAATCGGTGGTAGCACCCTGCTATCTTCTTTGAAATTCGGTTTAAAAATAAATTAATTAATTAAATTAGGATGTTTTTTTTTATTTCAGTAAGCTAACGAAACATCTTTGGGAGGAATCGTTGTTCATTTAATTATTTATTTTAAAGAAAGCTTACAAATACATTTTGCGAGGATTTTTTTAAAAAAATATATATTTTGGGACTATTTCACACATAGTCATCTGATTCAAATCTAGGCGGAGCCTAGTTTTTGTATTTTTTTTTGCGTGGGGAAACCTTCAAATGGTCCCCGGGAGCTGTGGTGCTACACCGAGGTATGTGGGATTCTTACCCACTAAAATCCCTTCGGTGGGATCTGCACCAGGAGCCCATCAGTGTCCACCTTGCCTTTGAGCCCGCCGCCGGGGGACGCATTGTAGCCCCCCGGGAACCAGTCACGGTGCTCGCGGGGACGGGGGTCGCAACCCCGCCGCCGCCCTCCTCGGAGTCGCCGCCGCACTCAATGAAAGTCCTAGGGCCTACACCCGGAACGACCAGCGACTTCGAAGATTCTAGGCAGAGCCTGTACTACGGTTACCAGACAATTAATAGTAATACTTATTCTTTTATTTTTGACACGTGGTGGGAATCGAACTCACGACCTATTGGGTAGCGGCCAGGGTGTCTAACCACTAGACCAACAGGCCCGTCAAACTTGTAGTTTGGAAATCTAATGAGGAGACCTTCTGCAGTGGACGTCTTCTAGCTATTTGATGATGATGTTATGATTGTGTCAGGTGGGCCCCGCGGCCGTGGCCACCTTCCCCCCGATGCTGGTGGTGCCCAGCACGGGCATGGGCTACGCGGCCATGCCGATGTACTCGGCCCCGCAGCCCCCCCACAACCCGCAGGTGGCAGCGCCGGCGCCGCAACAGCCACCGATCACCGCGGAACAATTGCAACAGGTCAGTAGACCAGGGAGGTATAGGGTATAGGGAGGGTTCATTTTGGTCCCGGTTTGGATCGAATTGGATGTTGCAGCAGGTCAGTAGACCTATGTATGGGGGGGGGGGAGTAAATTTGGTCCCTGTTTGGATCAAATTAGGATGAGGCAGCAGGAACTCAGCAGGTCAGTGGACTAAGGACGTATAGGGGGTCCAATTTGGAGACCGTGGCTTGTTATAGTCTCTTGTGTCCGCTCATTTCACCAGCTACAGTGCCCTTTCTACCGAAACACAGCAATGTTTACACAGTGCTGCTTGGCGGTACAATATCTAACATTGCCATAGTACCTATATAAACAGTCATTTGAACAAGTAATCTAGCATTTCTAGTAAATAATAATTTAATTTTAATAGTTGGTAACGAGAGGTCATGGTGTTTTTTATGTAAAATATTATAAAACTGCCAAGCGGCCGTGCACAGCTCTGCTTGCCCTTTCGAAGATAAGTAGCGTGCAGTGGCGTGCAGGTTAGATAAAATAATTCACCTCGTTGAACCTATCATTATGTATGTTTGTATACCATTTTATATTATGTCTACAGTATCTGTTCTTGTGGATACAAGAACAGATACTGTCGACATAATAGTTTGCATTTAAAAACTGTAATCAGATTATTCATAGGGTCCGTACAGACAAAAAGACTTTGTCTACCCTACGATTTCTCTGAATAATCTAAACTTTAGCACTGACATGGTATTAACGTTATGTTTTTAAATGTAAATAATAATATATTGGGACAATCCCACACACGGTAATCCGATCCCAAACTAGGCAGAGCCTGTCTGTACTATGGAAACCACACAATTGATACTAATACTTATATACATTTTTTTTGTAAATACTTACTTAAATAGATAAATAACACCCAAGACACTTGGTGGGAATCAATCCCACGACCCATCGAGTAGCAGTCAGGGTGTCTAAGCGCTAGACCAACGGGCCCGTCAATATAAATCATCGATATAATATTTAACTAGATTTGGTGTCACGGTACAAAAAGTGGCAGCGAGAAATCGCGCCCTTGTGTCGCTATTTCTTTACAAACCATAGCCTGACAAAATTATTTTTGCCGATAGGAGTGTCGCTACTGTCTATATGAAACTGTCGAACTACACGTCATTATCATAACAAAAGCGTTAGTTCACGTTTCCGCCACCAGCACAGATAAGTTTGCAACCTCCGCGACCACATTGTAGATGTCATTTTGTTAGTGAATGTTTATCTAGTATAAATATTATACTTATCGATGATATAAATGGATAATATCTGTAGTATTAGTTCATTTAAGGATATTTGTAGTGGCACACGAACAAACAGTTTAGAGTACAAATAATTCGCTAATATTTTTGCCTACTTTCTGAGAGCGCCACTGCTACCGTGAGTATTATAATACCAGCCCTTGTTTATGTCCCACTGCTGGGCACGGGCCTCCCTTCAACGTGAAGGGGCTTAGGCCATAGTCCACCACGCTGGCCAAGTGCGGGTTGGTGGGCTTCACACGTCATTCGAAATCTAGTTAGGCTTTCTCAGACATGCAGGTTTCCTCACGATGTTTTCCTTCACCGAAAGCTAGTAACATCGCACAAAGACGATTCGCACATGATTATTTAAATAAACTAGAGGTGCGAGCCGGGGTTCGAACCTGCGCACCTTGTTTTCAAGGCAAGCGCTTGCCCACTGAGCTTGCTTGTGAGTACGTATTATAGTTGTGTTTTTAACAGACTTCAAAAAAGGAGGAGGTTCCCAATTCGACTGTACATATATATTTTATTCTGTATATATATATTTTTATATATTTTTCTCCAGATCGAAGAGATGTTCCCAAGCATGGACAAGGAGGTGATCAAATCAGTCCTGGAAGCCAACAATGGGAACAAAGACGCCACCATCAACTCCCTGCTGCAGATGTCCGAATAGACGGAACTAGTAACTTTGTCCGAATAGACCCAAATAGTTACTTTGTGATTATACATGTTATGATGTCAATTTTACTGGCCACAAACTACAAATCTGATGGATTCACAAGCACAACTGAATATCTTGTAATGATTGATTTGATAAATAAAGCATTATTGTATTGTATTGTATTTATACATTTTTAAATTGCCAAGTAGTGGGTACAGAGGTATATGTATATTAACCCACTAGCTTTTGCCCGTAACTTCATCCCAGTGGAAGAGTTATTACTTATCAAGTTCCTAAATACAAAGTTACTTGGTTTTATCTTCAAAAATGACTAGCTTCCATGAAAACTTTCATTAACTTTGTTTTTCGTGGGGGAAACCTTCAAAAGGTCTCCGGGAACTGTGGGGCTCGACCGAGGTATGTGCGATTCTTGCCCACTATAACCGCCGCGGCTGTCGCATCGACACTTAAGAGGGGACCCCAGGGCTCTCCGGTGGGATCTGCACCAGGGGCCCCTCAGTGCCTTGCCTTTGAGCCCGCCGCCGGGGGGCGCATTGTAGCCCCCTGGAACCATACACAGTACTCACAGAGACGGGGGTCGCAAGCCCGCCGCTCTCCAAGGCTTTCATCTCCTACAAGCCTTTTTTTTCGGGATATAAGGTAGCCTATGTCCTTTCCCAAGGTCTAGTCTATCTCTGTACCAAATTTCTTGAATAACGGTTCAGTGGCTTAGGCGTGAAAGCGTAACAGACAGACGGATAGAATTAAATAATAATGTTATTTATCTAATATTGTTAGCTAGTTTAAATACATTTTGGTTTTATTTTACCCAGATATGTTGTCAAAAATATTGTCTATCTGCCATTTGTTTTGCCATATTGTTCTTGTTTATTTTTTATAATGGAGATCTGGGTAAGAAAATCATTATTTTAATTAGTCCCGTCAGTTAGATTATTAAAAAATATTGGACACGTATTTTTTTATTTAACAAATCAATAGAAAATGCCAAAGATATAGAGCGTCAAAGTTCGAAAGTGGAGGCTCGTGACGTCACGGCTCAGTTAAAAATGTATACAGGCGTGACGTCGCGCGGAATTTCAACGCACTACAGCTGCGTCATTTTTTGTTTAATTGACAAAAGAAAAAATACGTGTCCAATATTTTTGTTGATAATCTAAATGACTGACTAAAACATTTTTTTAGTCATATACAAATTCTTTGTGTTCTATAAATTTGACATCATAAAATATATATTTTTAACCGCAAAAAGTACATTTTGACTGTATACTTAACAGTAATTAAAAAAAAGTCAATAAAATTGATACGGTGCTAAGGTCGCATAGGCCTTTGATTGCAAATAAATTTGCGTAAAGCATTTGTAAATAACAATATTTATCTCGATTCAAACACTGATGAATTGTAAACTTTATTACTAGCTTATTTAAAGTTGATTTCAGGTTGAAAGAATCCTAATGCCTGGTAGCGACAGCGCTTAATTACTAAAATTGATATCGTGATATACAATCCAATTCGTTATTATTTTTTCATATTGCTCAAGAGATCTTTGCACTTGTCACTGAACGAGTAATGAATACCTAAGGACCCATTTCATTGTTTGGTCCATTTCCAATCTCAAAATCTGATAAATATATTACAGATATTTTTATTTAATCTTAAAGTTAAAACGAACACACTGAATGCATAGTCCACCACACCAGGATGAGGTATGACATAATCTGTCAACCGTGTTTCTATAATTTAAGAGAATTAAGACCTTATACCGTTGGAATACAGATTAAGTCCATTTGAATTTGTATTTTTACAGTTTTTTACATGACGATGATGGTCATGTGTACAATTATTTATTATTTGTATTTCCATATAAGTTCAAATATTGTTATTCCAATTTATTACCTAGTTATGTTCTATATTAATTACGTGGTTATAATGTTCTGTATAGATTTTATATTAAAGCATATTTAATTATAAGATAAATAGTACGGTCTGCTGATGAGAATACTAAAATAATTGTAGAAAATTAACATATTTCAAATATTACTTTATATGTTTGCATTTTTCGTATATTTGTGATAAACTGTAATTACGATTAGATGAACCACACCTTTATACTTAGGTAATCCATAACTGGGCCGTCGACGTAACGAGACCGATTAACGTCTATGATAAACAAGTTTATAACAGTCTAAAGTTAGACTAGTTTATACCGTTGTTGAAAAATTGTGTGGTCGATCGTTTACGATTATAGTCTAATGATAGACTAGTTTAACGGTAGACTGTAAACTCGTTTATTCGTTTACGACAAAAAACAGTCGAAAAAACAGTTCATTCAACGCCCACCTCGATACTAATTGCATTGGCAATCCAACTAGGATTGCCAATGCTCTTTCGCTGTGTTAACTTTAAGTCTTTGTTTTGTCCCTTCGAATCATTCTTAATTACTCCATTGAGATTTGTGCTATTAGCTAAAGGATTAAATCAAATCCAGTATAGCTGGTATGCTTTATCATCCCTGACTGATACAGTGCTTACCATCAGGTGGGATTATGGTCGATCAACCATTATCACATCGTGGTTCTGTTAAAACAAACTCTACATCTTAAAACCATTAAGTTCACATTGCCTTATATTCTTTAAGCCAATTTGAAACTTATGTATAATGTGTTAAAGTCTATAGTAGCGAATTGATATTTACATATTTTCACCCTTATGCCACTAAAATACGGAAATATATGCCACTAAAGTACAGAAATAAATATATGCCTTATAATTCAGCATCACGCGTTAGCTTAAATTTTGTGCCAAATCGTTTTTTATCAACGAGACCGCTTCAATAAACATTAAGGCCTAAATGGGTGCATGCGATACTTTGAGCCACAGCGACTTTACGGTAATTCGCTGCGTTATTTCGATGTGTTGTAACTGCGAGGTTTATCGTTTTTAAAACAAACTGAGTCACGTTTAGACACCTCGATAAGCGTGGTGCGAAAATGGTGATTAAGTTGGCGCGGGGATAATAACATTCCCGACTGTCTCCACGGCTGCGGGTACCGAAATAATCCGATTACAAGAACTAAATGAATAAATATAATACTTAAACTTAAATTATTTAGAATAATGTGTCTTACATTTAACAGATTGAAAATAACTTACAATGTTATACATTTGCATGCTGCATAAAGTAAGCGAAACATGTCGAACTTAACATGTAACGTACCACCTGTAATACGATGTTTCTAGCAAATAAATCTAATATATAAAATTCTCGTGTCACAGTTTTCGTTGCCATACTCCTCCGAAACGGCTTGACCGATTTTGATGAAATTTTTTGTGCTTATCCGGTATCTAGGAGAATCGGCCAACATCTATTTTTCATCCCCCTAAATGTTAGGGGTAGTCCACAAATTATTTTTATATGGCAAAACAACGTTTGCCGGGTCAGCTAGTATATTATATTCTAAATATTAACCACAGATATAGATTTACATAGATAACGCAAATGTGTGTACTTACTTCGCGTGTCCGAACTCCGACCAAGCGTCAAGGTTGGTCGCCGCTAACTTATAGTCCGCGCGCGTCTGTTTTTGCAGCTTTGCAGCCGGTCGGCCGCAAAAACTAATAAAATCGGCGGGGCATCGGCGGCATCGGTGTCTTTGAATCGGTTTGGATTTCCCGTCACTAAATTTCGGCTGTGACGTCACAGAAAGTATTAAAAAGTCGGCACGCTTGGTTTCAATACAAATCGTGATACTTGCGTTATCTATGTGAATCTATATCTGTGATATTTAACATTAATTGACGTTTGTGCGTGCGACGGTGAATATTTCATTGCTGATGTTAAAAGTATCGCGCGTCCTAAGGCTCTTACATAATTTATTTGTAATTTATACACTGAATACATTATTAAATAATTCATGGATGTTTTATTCAAAAAATCAAATCCCTTTGCACCCGAACAAACTCGACCCAACCGACACCTAACTTCCTAACCCGATCGGTAATTATTCGTCTTCGTAATAAAAAGGTTACTCAAATAAATTAAATTGAATATCCTACGCGCTACCCCACTAATTGCCGAACCTACAAACGTCAATTATAGTTAATAATCATTAATCCATTTTTTAGAATCGGATTATTTCGACACTCGAAGCCAATTAATACTTACAGACAGTGAGTAGAGATATCAATTATCTCGTGTTTAATAATCGAAAATAATCATACACGGCTCCGACAGTCGAAATATGTACATATTTTAAAAAGGGCCTTAATTAGAGTTTAAGTTAATTGGCGTTTGTGAGTGCGGCAGTTAATAAAGAGTTGGTAATGTAAATTCTGACTCATTGTATTAGTTAACACTATGCTCGATATATAGCCGCCGAGATGCAACGGGAAACCGCCTACTCTGCAAACTGGAGGTCACTGGTTATTACAATGACAGCCGATCACCTAATCATCTGGATATCTGGAAAGTAAGATCTTAAGATGATCGTGCGCCGGATGGGCATGTCAAAGTCAATGTAATAAGTAAATGTAATGTCAATATGTATTTATTATGTACTAGCTGACCCACGCAGCTCCGCCCGCGCTGTGTTCACGTTAACTAAACTTTCAATAATATACATTCGCATAGAATACAAAACCTCCTTATTAAAGTCGGTTAAAAACTTGGACCCACTTTGTACTTGCCCTCCGAAGCACGGAGACGTTTAGTTCAAATGGCGTTAAACGGTCACCCATCTATTTAATGACCTTACCTGACGTTGCTTAACCTGATCTATTTCCAAACATTGTTAACAACTGTCTATGAGTGTTTCCTTACAAGTATTTATTATAATTATAATGAAAAATTGTTAAAATCGGAGCAAGCGTATAACCAAGTACACATTTTGACTTTAGTCCCCTCTCCCAAGGGAACCGTGCCGGATGTCGGGATAAAAAGTATCCTATGTCCTACCTCGGAGTATTAACTCAAATCACGCCACGTTTCGTTTCAATACATCCAGTAGTTTCGGCGTGATGCTCAGCCGAGATACAGACAGACAAAAATAAAAAAAATACATTTTTGGCTTTAGTATCGGTTATAGAATGCCCTCCAAACATAATTTTCAAAATATCTTCAATGTACAGAATTGGACCTGTTACAGTTTTATTATAAGTATAGATAGGCCTCACGGAGGCTCTTACACACAAAAAAAAAAACATTTTTACCGGATCGTAACGCGGCCGCTACTGAGAAGATCCGGCAAGAAACTCAGCGGGCTTGTCTTGAGAAGATGTGAATCTATTAGCGCCTTCACAAAAGTAGTGCAACCATTTTCACTCTTCAATATGACTACTGCTGTTGCCAATAGAGCTATCTTCTTTACTGCCCTGTGATGTTACGTAACCGTTGTATAAACCTTCTGTTCTTCTACATCTGCTTGACTGGATACTGTCGGCTGAGGTGATTCGATATGAAGCTTTTTCTTTATGAAGTGTGTGGTGACGTCTCTTACAAATCCGGCATGACATTGGCATGCGGCACTTGAATACCGGATGTCCCGCTCCAAGGCAGTTGAAACATAGTTTGTTTGTTTTGACGTATTCCCCTCGTCCACTAATGGTCATTGGGTAACGAACATGGTATGGTATCTTAGAAGAAATGGAAAAAGCTACCAGTAGCACCCTCTTGCGGCGTGATTTGCAACTTTTCTCTGTTCGGAATGAAACTGAGATAGTAGATCAGTATTTTGCATCTGACGTCATATGTCTTACAGCGGTAGCGGTAAATAGGTTGGAATCAAATTAATACGAAGTCTAGGGGGCGCGGGTTCGAACCCCAACCCATGGGTGGGGCTGTGGATGGAGTTCGAAATCATATTTCTTTTTTTTTTTCATTCCTTAATGCATAAACTATTGACGTCCGAGTACTTTATAAATATCGAATACTACAAAGTTTTAGCTATTTTTTTATTAAAAATTCTCGAGGATATTAAAGTTTCAAATCACACCGCTGGAGGCGCTGGTGTTAGGGGGCGCGTTTTGACGTGGGAGTTACCTATCTATTTCTAAGTAATATACTCTTATCTATGGTAACGAAGGCCCAATTAATGGACTGAAGAATGAATGGAAGAAAGATTTTTTCAAATCAGTTCATTCATACTTGCCAAAGTTATGCGCGAACATAAAATTATATCTATGCTAGTATATGTAATATATCTTCGTGTATGTAATTATGTATAGACGAATTGAGAACCTCCTCCTTTTTAGAAGTCGGTTAAAAAGGCATCGACTCACCAAGTCACCATTGCTTAACGATACTACCAAAAAATATTAGCATCGTGTTCAAAAATAAATCCAAATAGTGAATTTATGAGGAGCTTTTCTCCATAGCATAGAGTAAAATGAATCCCTTCTTATAAGTATTAAAGTCGTTACTAAAACTATTGCGCGATGTAAAACTACGGTAGTGACATCTAACAACAGCGGACTAAAGCGATTGTAAAACGGCCTACACACGGCCCTACAATCAGTGGCGATATCGGGGAAGCGGTGGTGGGGATGAAATCGGCTACTACTCTACACACGACCTTACCAGTTAGTACAGAACCGACCGTGCAGTAGACTGCTCGTTGATCCGAGATGCCGCCGACACTCTCAAAACAGCAAAAAATAGGCATTGCCTTGGCACGTCATGAACTAAGCCACATGAACGTGATGAGAAATTTAGAAATAGCTAATTTCAGAAACTTTTTAGGAATAATAATAACAATAATATCTTGGGACAATCCACACATGGTCATCCGATCCCAAACTAGGCAGAGCCTGTACTATGGAAACCAGACAACTGATACTAATACTTATATACTTAATTTTTTTTTAATAAATACATACTTATATAGATAAATAACACCCAGACACTTGGTGGGAATCGAACCCACGACCCATCGGTTAGCAGCCAGGGTGTCTAACCACTAGACCAACGGGCCCGCCGTAGAAATGGATTTTGAGTGTTTTCTCAATATGGTGACACCGTTATTACAAATACAGGATACCTTAATGTAGCGCCCGCACGTCGTATCGCCGCAGCAGTCCAGCGTATACGGCGTAGAAATCAGTCCCGATTTTGCTACACACGTGCCGACAACGCTCCCTAGACGATAATCGTCCCTAAATGTAAACGTCCCTAAACGTCCACAAGAAGTTGCTGACAAAAACTAAAGAAATTGCTAAGGCTAAAAACTATAGATTTGTGTGGGTCAAATATTGTAAAATTCACGTACGTAAAGATGAATCATCTAAAGTAATTGTTATTGATGGTTAGAGGTATATCCATGGAATAATATATAAGATTTATTAGTAATGAAATTCAGTTTATTAATATACGAGGAGAAAAAACAAAAGCGTGAGCAATACAGAAGCCGTCAAGGCAGAGACGAAACATAAAATATATACGAGTCACAATGGAGGTTGCGTTCACATGCTATCATCCACCCTTGAACGCAAGTCCCATTTTCATAGCACAATAAGAATGCTTGGCTAAAGCAGTACCTTTTGTTAATATGTCTGCTAGCATTTCGTCACCTTTACAATAACAAAATTTTACTTCACAATTGCTGACATGCTCCCTCAGAAAATGATATCGTATGTCTATATGCTTGGATCTTGGTAAGTAACAATTGCTCGTGGACATCTTGACTGCACTCTGGTTGTCATTGAAGATGATAATAGGTGCCTCAAGAGATTGCCCCAGCTCAGCGTGTAGTTGCCGCAGCCATAGAGCCTCCTGCGTTGCGGTGGACATGGACATGTACTCCGCCTCGGCTGTCGACAGCGCCACCGTTCGTTGTTTGCGCGAACACCACGATATGGCAGCACCCTGTAACATAAAAATATACCCCGTGCACGACCTACGGTCATGCGTGTCACTTGCCCAGTCGGCGTCACAATAGCCTGTGATCTGAGCATTACCATCTTTGGTATAAATTAACTTATATTCCTTAGTTCCCTGTAGGTATCTCAGTACCCGTTTTACTGCAGTCCAGTGTTCAGTACTTGGTTTTTTATTGAATCTGCTCAATGTATTGACTGCAAAAGATATATCAGGCCTTGTACCCTGAGCTACATACAGCAAAGATCCAATAACTCGTTGGTAACGAAAATCTATTTTTATCTCTTCTTCTGCATCTTGACTAAATTTAATCCCAACTTCAATAGGTGTTTTAACAATTTTACAGTCTGACATTCCGAATTTATTTAATATTTCATTTATATATTTCTTCTGATCTAACATAACTATGTTTTTGTCCCTTGTTATGTTAAGTCCTACACATTGACTTGCTTTTCCTAAGTCCTTCATTTCAAGTAATTGCATCAACTTATCTTTCAACTTTTCTTTGACGTCTTGCTGAGAAGTAAACAGGATTAAGTCATCAACCCAAATCGCCACGTAGGTATTTTCCTTAAAATTAAAATAAACACATGGATCTGTTCTAGACTGTTGCAATCCTATTTCTCGTAATACGTTACTCAATTTGATGTTCCATATCCGGCTAGCTTGCTTAAGCCCGTATATCGACTTTTTCAAATGGCATACTTGAGTCCCTTGCTCATAAGTTTCGGGCTGTATCATATAGATATCAGCATCAATCTCTCCTTGTAGAAATGCACAAACAGCATCCATCTGGTCAATGTCAAGGTTGTATTTAACTGCCAGAGCAAACAAGTAGCGAATAGAAGTATATCGGACTACCGGAGAATACACTTCATCGTAATCGATGCCTTTTTTCTGAGCAAAGCCTTTTATTACGAGTCTTGCCTTGAAACGTATAATATTGCCAGCGTGATCTGTTTTTGTCTTAAATACCCACTTCGAAGGCAAAGCTTTTCTGTTAGCGGGTAAGTCAGTCAAACTCCAAGAATTGTTTCTCATCAGGGAGCTATATTCATCATCCATAGCCTGTTTCCACTGCACTGCACAAGAGGATGACAATGCTTCCTCGACTGACTCTGGATCAGACAGATTAGCATACATGCAATACAAACTATTTTCGTCCTTATCTTTGTCTGGTTTATTACGTGGTCTCAAATTAAACATTTTCTGATAGTTACCATGTCGATTTAGATTACTAGGAGGCAGGTAAGTCTCATCAAGTTCACCAGTATCAGTTTCATACTCACTTAAACATTCAGCGTCTGAGTCAGCCCTTGATGTACTAGCCAACTGCTCTGAATTAATTCCTTTCCGCTCCTCGTCGATGCCACTGTCGTTCTCTAAACATCCAACCTTATCAGCTAAACTGCTGGTTCCCACTGGTGGATTCTCACTGCAGACAGGCGTATCGACTAAAATTTCATTTCGACATAACACATCATTACGACATTTTTCATAGAAAACCACATCCCTACTTTTTATTACTTTGTGAGTTTTTGGGTCTAATAAACGGTATCCTTTAGTATTTTCACAGTATCCCACCAGTATCATTTTTTCTGACTTCTTATCCCATTTTTGTCTCTTTTCCTTAGGAATGTAGACCATGGCTTCGGAACCAAATACTCTCAACTGAGACAGATCAGGTTTATGACCATTCCACATTTCATAGGGCGTCTTACCTCCCAAACTTTTAGTCGGAGAACGATTAACAACATAAGCAGCTGTTGCAATCGCCTCTGCCCAGAGCCTCTTCTCAAGATTTGCATAAAACAACATACATCTTGCGCGCTCTACTAAAGTACGATTCATGCGTTCGGCCAGACCGTTATGCTGAGGTGTATAGGGTGTTGAAGTCTGATGAGATATACCACATTGAGATAGATACTTTTCAAAATTATTATTGCAATACTCCTTACCGTTATCTGTTCTCAACCCTTTAATTTTCTGACCCAACTTATTTTCCACCTTCATCTTAAAGTCTTTAAATAATTCCAAAACATTAAGTTTATCTTTCATGAGATATACATGCACCATCCGTGTATAATCATCTATGAATGTAATAAAGTATTTCATACCTCCATAAGACAAGTTTTCCATCGGGCCGCATAGATCGGAATGTATTAGTTCCAGTGGTTGTTTGGCTCTGGTCCCTGTATTGTTAAACGGCAGTCTTGTCTGTTTGCCTTCTAAACATACAGTGCATCCAATGATGTTACTCTTCCCTTGAGCCAATAACATACCCTCAGCGCAGGCAGGTAACTTGTTCACATCTAAAACATTTAAATGTCCCATACGGAGATGCCATAAATAAGTATCATTCACCTTTTCAGTAGTAAAATGAGCAGAATCAGGACGAATCACAGTATCCAAAACGTATAGTTTATTACTAAGTTCTGCAGTACATATGGGTTTTCCAGTCAAATTAAAAATATTGCAATGTGTCCGTATCTATTACAGTTATCTGTTATCTTAAATATTAATGATTTAAACAAAATAGTTTAATCAATTGTGTACACTGTCTGAAATTAAGGTACTTCAGGTTTATCATTTATTATGTATTAATTTATAATACCACAAAAAATTTGTACTATAAGTTAACATCTTCTGGTGTTTATAAATGTATAATATTGTTTAAAAAAAGTTCACTACTCTCATATAGTTACTTGGTCGCCCGTGTTCATTATATATTTGCATCGCTTGACATCAATAGACGCTTTCGCTTATCTGTTAAGTTGTGCTCAAACGACTATAATCTGCTTGATGGATTTTGCTATCAGAAATATAGTTATATTAGTGTTTTGCCTAATATATTCATACTCTGCCTATTTTTTAGAGAAAATATTATTGTTGTACTTGTGGCTATTCATATTGTTGTATACTCCACGCTTGCATCATGTTTAAAATATTCAATCTACTATAAGAAAAATAATTATACAACCTTTATTTGTCGTCAAATCGTTATTCCTTTTATGAGTTCAGTGTATGAATTTAAAGAAGTTGTGCAAACTTATATTTATTGTTTTACTACTATTCCGTATTTATATTCTTTAACTATCAATGGATTCTACGTCTAAAAATTATCTTAATATTTATTACCAGAACGTTCGTGGCCTGCGCACAAAAACATCCACATTCTATAGGAACTTATGTCTTAGTAACTATGACGTTATTATGTTAACTGAGACGTGGCTTACGGGCGGTATACTTGACACAGAGCTATTTGACTCCCGATACGTTGTATGGAGGCGTGACCGGGATTATACATTCACTGGCCAGACCAGGGGAGGGGGAGTCCTAATCGCAACTCGCAGAGAACTTAATATTACCGTGCAGCCGACCTTTAATTCTACTGCCGAGGATCTTTGGATCTCTTTGCATTTGAATCATAATGGGTATAATTCTCCTACTTATCTACATATGTGTGTTACTTATTTATGTAATCAAAATTTAGGTTTATCATTTTCGCAGCAACTTTTTAATTATCTTTCTAATCTTGAAAGAATAATCTATCTAAATCCCGATGATACATTTTTAATATTAGGTGACTTTAATATGAGCAATATAATGTGGATGCCCAGTGATGATGGTAATAACACATCATTACCGTCTAATGTTAGTTCCAATGATGAATGTTTGTTGATTGATTATGTTAATACCCTTGGCATGTCGCAATATAATAATGTTTTAAATAGTCATGGGAAAATTCTGGATTTGGTCCTTGCAAGTGAAGCAGTATCTGTTCAAGATTGCAGCAATGTCGCACTAGTACCAGTAGACCCCCATCATGGCGCTCTCTCTGTGCAGTCTTCTGTCTCAACTCATAGGCCATTGCTTGCACCACCGCGCATCCGCTATATGTATAGTCATGGTGACTATGAGTCAATCAACGCCGAACTTGGTAAAGTGGATTGGGCAAGTGAGGTTGAATCTAGGACTCTTGAGGACTCAGTTTCCTATTTCTATTCTGTTGTTAGAACTTTGCGCGATAAATTTATACCTTCTAAACTAAACCGCACGAATTGCTTCCCTCCATGGTATTCGCCATCATTGAGAAAAATATTAAAGGAGAAATACAAGTACTTGAAAAAATTTAAACGTTATGGAAATAGATCTGATGAACAATCTTTTTTAATTTTACGTGAGCGGCCTAGGCGCATTGAGGTATCTTGTTATAGTGATTACATTAACTCAGTTGAGAATTCTATTATCACGAACAATCCTAAACGATTCTGGTCTTTTATCCATGCTAAATCGAAATCTAGAAGTATCCCCAGTAGTCTAAAGTTTGGCTCTTCTACAGTCTCTGATGGTGATTCTATAGTATGTGCATTTTCAGACTATTTTAGGTCTAATTTCCTTATGCCGTCTGCTGCGGCACCGGCTCCTTCTTCTATACCTTGTAACTCCGTTTCGCATATAAGCTCGGTCTTAATTGATACAAGTGCAGTTTTAGCAATGTTAAAAAAATTAGATCCATCAAAATCGGCTGGTCCTGACGGATTACCTGCAAGTTTTCTTATTTATTGTGCAGAAACTATTGCCATTCCAATTGCATTATTGTTCAGAAAGTCATTGGCTGAGTGTGAGGTACCATCTTTGTGGAAATGTGCATATATCACGCCGGTTCACAAATCTGGTGCCAAAAATGATATCGTGAATTATAGACCTATCTCGAAACTATGCATCATCGCCAAGGTTTTTGAAAAAATAATTTATGGTCAGTTATATTCTGCCCTCAGACTTTCATTTAGCTCAGATCAACATGGCTTTCTTCAAGATAGGTCTACTGTTTCTAATTTGGTGTTACTTAATACTTACTTTACGGAGTCTATGGATAAAGGACAACAAGTTGACGTAATATACACAGATTACAGTAAGGCGTTTGATCGAATTCAGCATGAACTACTCGTTTTTAAGCTAAAATTAATTGGTATAAGTGGTGACTTGCTTCGATGGTTATCTTCATACATCTGTAATCGTTCACAGGCCGTTGTGGTTAGTAATTATGTTTCTGGATGGGTTCCTATACCAAGTGGAGTGCCGCAAGGTTCCTTACTCGGCCCTCTCTTGTTTGTCATTTTTATCAATGATATTCATCATTGTTTACATACATCTAAGCTGCTTTGCTTTGCAGACGACATGAAGATATTCCAGTCAGTTAGATGCGAAGAAGATGCGCTGTCTTTGCAAGCAGATCTTAAGCGTCTTGAGACCTATTGTATTGTGAACCATCTTGATCTGAATTCTACTAAATGTAGTGTCACTACTTTTACTCGTAAACGCAATTGCGTGGAATTTAGCTATACTCTAGGATCTGTAACTTTGCAAAGGCAGTCCATCGTACGTGATCTTGGCGTATTTCATGACAGCAAGTTATTGTTTGATACTCATGTTGCTAAAGTAGTTGGTAAGGCTTCCAAAGCGCTTGGGTTTTTGCTGCGCAGTGCTAAAGACTTCAAGGAAATAAAAACTCTTAAAATATTGTATTGTTCTCTTGTACGTAGTAATCTTGAGTATGCATCGCAAGTGTGGAATCCTATGTATAATATCTATATTGATCGTATTGAAAATGTGCAAAAAAAATTCATTAGGCACCTTTGTTACCGCTCTGGTCAACATTATGAATCTCACAACTATCTAGCCTATTGTAAACAACATCACATACTACCTTTGTATAAGCGGCGTGAGGTAGCCGATATTGTATTCCTTCTTAAACTTGCATCCGGTTCCATTGATTGTTCTGAACTCCTTTCCCGTATATCCATTCGTGTACCTGCTGGCTCCCGTCGTCATCACATCCCTTTAACTGTACCTTTTTCTCATACTAATTATAGGCAAAACACTTACCTATCTATTGCGCGCGAGCACAACTTTTAACAATTTATCAAAACATGTAGATATTGATATTTTTAATACGAGCCCTGAAGCAATACGACAAAAAGTTGTTGCTATGTTTTTTGATGTTATTTCGTAACGCAGTATCTATTTTTATTATTTATTTTGTATTTCCTTCTATTGTTCACATCTATATATTTTCTATCTTTGTTTATCTCTCAGCAAATCGATGTTTGTATTTCTATCTTATTACTATTTGTGAAGACCTGTAAATGGCCATCTGTTTCTATTGTAATGTTTTAATTGTATTGCATGTGCTGTTGGTTTTCCGAAAACAATAAAAAAAAAAAAAAAAAAAAAAAAATAAATCGTGAGCTCGCCCGAAGCGATTTTAGACCCGATTTATAAACAATAAAAATTGGATACGATTTGCCTATACACGAGGTGATTTAGAGGACGATTTAGGGTCCTCCCCACCACTGTCCCGATATCGCCACTGTGTTTAATTGTGCCTTATTTCCTGATTTCCTCACAATGCTATATTAAGGCTGCCTGTCCACCGGTGCCGAGCGAGGCAGCGGAGCGGAGAAACGGTGAAATATTAACCAATAAGATTGCACAAAATCTCCGCTCCTCTTTTTTGTGCAATCTTATTGGTTAACTAGCTGACCCACGCAGCTCCGCCTGCGCTATTTTTACGTTAACTAAACTTTGAATAACAGACATTCGCATCAAATACATAACCTCATTTTTTATAGTCGGTTAAAAACTGGGACCCACTTTTTACTTGCTCTCCGAAGCACGGACCCGTTTAGTTCAAATGGCGTTAAACGGTCACCCATCTATTTATTGACCTTACCTAACGTTGCTTAACCCGGTCGATTACAAAACCTTGATAACAACTCTCTATGAGTGTTCCCTTACTAATATTTATTATATTATAAAGAAAAATTGATAAAATCGGACCAAGCGTATAACCAAGTACCCGTTTTGACTTTAATCCCCTCTCCCAAAAGAACCATGCTAGATTACGGGATAAAAAGTATCCTATGTCCTACCTCGTAGTAAGATCTCAAATCATGCCAAGTTTCATTTGAATCCATTCAGTAGTTTCGGCGTGATGCTCAGCCGTGATACAGACAGACAGACAGACAGACAGACAGACAAAAATTAAAAAAAAAACATTTTCGGCCTCAGTATCGGTTATTGAATGCCCTCCAAATATAATTTTCAAAATATCTTCAATGTACAGAATTGGACCTGTTACAGTTTTATTATAAGTATAGATACCTATTTCACCGTTTCTCCGCTCCGCTGCCTCGCTCCGCTCCGGTGGACAGGCAGCCTAAAATTTGATTAAGCGGCAGATTGCTAACGTCAAAATTAAAACATTGCTTTCCGTACGTGCGTTAACATTGTCTTCAGTGTTTTTTTTTTGGGACTGATAGACGCTGTTGGCCGCAGATGGCCATTACAGCTTCACCGGACAATAGGAGGCGAGCGCTTATAGCACTCTAGCCTTAACGGCAGAAGTAGCGACGAGCTCAAGGGCACCTCAGGGAGGCACGGCCTCGGCTTGGGCTGTCGCTTAAGACAGGGCTAAGTTTACCACCGGTTCACAACGCGCCCCCACTGAGAAGAACCGGTAAGAAACTCAGTGGGGTGATGCACGTCGTTGAGGTCACATACGTACGACCCTTCGGCCTCGCCGGCGAGACCGGTGTCTAATAGCTAGTGTAGCATACGGTTGTCAGGGAGGGTTCGGCGCATCCCGGTCCAATAGGACCGTCATGGGGTCAGGAGAGTCGAGCAGTACGTGCCGTGGTCTGCGGCGCGAGTCAGAAGGACTAGGGGCGTAATCGGCGGCGGGGCGGATTAAACTGTTCGCGTGACGGGACGCGGATTCAAAGTAGCGTTTCGACGCTTCTTTGAGGAACTTACGAAGGGGATCTAACTTGAAATCGGAATGCAGATCTACGTTCCGCATGTACCACGGGGCACCGACGGCACGTCGGAGGAAACGATTCTGGATAACCTGGAGGCTATCGATACGGGTGCGGGCGGCGTGCGCGAAAACTACACTCGCGTAAGTCATGATTGGGCGAATGGAAGCTTTGTATAACGTCAACTTATTTCTAAGCGACATTTTACTCCGCTTGCAGAGAAGGGGATACAGGCGACCTAATACGAAAGCCGCTCGATTGCGGACGGACCTAATGTGCGGGCCGAAAGTCATGGCGGAGTCCAAGGTGACTCCGAGGTACTTAACCTTCCTAGTCCAGGGGATAGGGCGATTGAATAGGGATATTGGGGCCAGTCATCTGCTGGGCCGAAGGCTCCGCGCGGAGAACATATTGGCGGGTCCCCGGGAGAAGACCACCGCGGCCGGGTTCACCTCTATGCGCCACGTACGGAACCATTGACCCAGGGCGTCGACTGCGGCTTGAAGAGCACGCGTCAAATAGGACATGTTCCTATGGGAATAATAGAGAGTGGTGTCATCCGCGTAAAGGGCGAGTTGGACTCTGCTCGAACGAGGAATGTCGTTCGTGAACAGGCTGAACAAGAGGGGAGAGAGCACGGAGCCCTGAGGGACTCCGGCCTGTATAGGATGGGGCGAAGAAAACGTACCTTCGACCCGGTATCGAAAGGTACGATTCGAGAGAAAGTCTCGTATGATGAGTACGAGCCTATCGGGGACTCCTAACTGGAAGAGCTTGTATATCAAGCCGTTGTGCCAGACCTTGTCGAAGGCCTTGGCAACATCGAAAAATAGGGCGCCTGTGTAGACGGGCTGGTTGAGCCCGGTCAGGATGTGCTCCGCCAAACTGCTCGTGGATGAGGATATTATTGGAAGTGACAAACTCTTTGAGTCTCGCCAGCAGCAAGCGCTCATAGAGTTTGCCGAGAGACTTGAGAAGACTGATAGGCCGGTAGCTCGCAGGGCTGCTGCGAGGCTTACCCGGCTTAGGGATACCTACTACATCCGCGTCTTTCCACTCGGCAGGAAAAACGCAGTGGGACATGGCAGCGTTGAAGATAGTCACTAAAAGACATATCAGATGGACAGGGAGAACCTTAAGAACGCGATTGTTGATGCCGTCGGAGCCCAGTGCTTTCTTCGGCTTAAGGCCTTTGATTAGGTCTTCCACTTCGGTCTGCGTGACCGGGGAGGGGATTCGGTGGGAGGGAGAGGGGACCTGCGCTCTACATCCCTATCTACTAGATCGAGGTGCGTTGGATCGACGGGAGCGGAGCTGGGTGTGCACTGACTCTCTAGAGTCAGCGAGAACCTCAGCCTTCTCGTCGTCCTCGAACGCGGGTGGGTCGCCTGAAGGGCGGGTCAAGGGGGGCATGGTAGCTACCGTGTCGGTTTTGAGGGATCTCGCGAGCCGCCAGTAAGCCTGGTGTGACGGCGAGATCTCCTCGAGAAACCCTCCCCGTCGAGCCTCCCTGAGTTCCGCGATGCTGCGCTTCACGTCCCTCTGCAAAGCACGCATGCGGGCCCGGTTGGCATCGGTGGGGTAGGAGTCGTACGCGCGAATAGCCGCGTTTTTAGCGCGGACTAATTCCTTAATGTCATCGGGCAGCTTGAAGCGGACAGCGTAAAAGTTGTCCGCTTCAACCTGCCGAGAAGGCTGGCTGATGGCCGATTTAAGATGATCGGTGAAAGCACCGATCGCTTGGTCGGTGTCCTGAGGGGACGAGATTTGCGCCGGGAAGCGGGCAAGATTAGGAGAGTCGGCATCGGCTAAACAGGTGTTTAGCTGATACCAGTCTAGAACGGTCCTAGTGACCGGCTGGGAAGTGGGCGGGGGACCTAGTTCCATTAGAACCGGTCGATGGTCTGAGTCTAGCTCATGGAGAAACTCTAAAGTGCGCAACCGGAGGGTCACACCCTTCAGGAGGGCCATGCCATGCCTAAGAAGACATCGGTGCGATGATTGATATTATTAGGGAAATGGGTCGGGCTCATAGGTGTAAAAAAATAAAAATCTAAAAATACTTTTAAACCACAGGATCATCATATCAGTATGTTACTGACGTTCATGCATCGGTAGCAAACCCTTTGAGCAAAAGAGCAAACAACATAGTAGAAGATAATTCTTGATTGTACGAACCAACATGAAACATACACACACGCACGGTCATCTGATCCCGAACAAGGCAGAACTTGTACTATGGTCACCAGGCAACTGATACAGATACTTATTTTTGGTAGGAGTAGTACTGTTGGCCGCAGATGGCCATGACAGCTTCACCAGACAAGAGGGCGAGCGCTTAAAGCGCTCCAGCCAGAAGGGTTGGGGTAGCGACTAGGGCACCTCAGGGAGGCACGGCCTCGGCTTGGGCTGCCGCTTAGAGAAAGTGACTTTACCACCTTCACTTTCTCTAAGCGGCGACGAAGACGTCAAATAAACACAGCAAGTAAGATAAAACAATTTATTCCTAACGATCAACAACTTTAGGTCTCTTTTTCCTATTACTCCCTTCTACATCTTTCTGTATCTTTGTATTTTCCGCTTTCCTTTTAATCTTACTAATTTTTCCAATTACATTCTTAAATCGATCATCTTTCTTCATTAAACTCTTGTTGACTTTCCTAAGACCGTTCTTGATGCAGCTATCAATGTCTTCAGATTTGCTCTCGTGATTTGTCTCGTTATTTGGGTCCTGTTCCTTCATCTCCGATTGTAGTTGTTTTATTTTCGCTAATTTAGCTTTTTTCGCTGCTTTTATTCGCTTGCGACGCATTTCTTCAAGGCTGCAATATAAAAAAAAAAACAAAATAAATCAGCGACGCGTTGTTATTACTGACAAGGAAGAATCATTATCCCTTTAAACATACTCAGAAATAAATTTTAAAGGGCTGTTGGTGTAGCGGTTAGACATCCTGTCTGCTACTCAATAGGTCGCGGGTTCGGTTCCCACCCAGAGTGAATATTTATATGCATGAATATGACTCTGTCAACATGTCATTTTAACATCAATCATTTTAAGGAAAATATGTATATCCTGTTTTTCTTCACAAGATCAAAAATTGAACAATAAACGTACGAACGCAGGTGTGATGACCAAAGACAATTGGTAGATATCATAGAGTTATATATTAAGAATAGAGTACGCGTTAGTCTATGGTTCCTTTAAACAAAGCGTAGGCAGATTTTCTTCTACGAGGCATGAAAATCGAACTATTTAAACATTGAAATGAAACTAATTATACGGATTATATCGCGGTTTATTTTTGATTTTAATTTCCCGACGTTTCGAATACTTTACAGCATTCATGGTCACGGGCGGACTGAGGTGGTAGCTGTCCATATGTCATAGTTGTCTTAGGGTACCCTCAGGTCTTCTAATTATTATTGTTAGTCCGATCTACGCAGAAAGAGCTTACAGTATCTTGAGGTCTTGCAGTGGAATGCTTGTCTTTGGATTTGACTATGTTTATCACGGGATCCCAAGCTGGCGGTAGCACCCAGCCATCTTCTCTATTGAAATTTGGATGCTTTTTAATTTCAATAGCCTCACGAATCATCCTTGGTAGGTAGCGCTGTTCTTTTGCGAGGAGGAGGAGGAGGAGGAGGAGGAGGAGGAGGAGGAGGAGGAGGAGGAGGAGGAGGAGGAGGATTGTGTAATATTCGCGTAAGTATCAGAAATCATTATGCGAACTATTTAAAGTTATATTATAAGAGTTATATTGATATGTAAGTGATAAGTAGTGATGAATTTGATCTGTCACAAGCGCATGTGTCGATAAATACAGCTGACGGTATGGTATCTACTGTCGTTTACCTGATATTTATATATTTTGATGTTCTTACCCGTGCCTACGAGTTCTTACTTGAGTTAAGCATTCTATAGTACTTGTACTGATTTTTGTTCTGTGGTAGATATGTTATATTCGACCCTACTGGCCCTATTTGGCTGGCCACCGGTCAGCCAAGACCGTTCATACATTTAGGCTCAACTCACAAGACCAGTATCGCTTGAAAAGCATAAGAAGGCCGCGCGGCCGCTCGCGTTTGATCAGAGCGGTCGGAAGCGGCTCCGCGCGGCGCGGCTTCGGGAGCAGAGTTTCCTTATAGAATGTACGAACTAGGCGCGAGGCGGCGCGCGGCCGCTGCCATCTTGATGTGAATTGAGCATTATAGTTCAAAATTTGATTTTGTAAAGAAAACGAAATGAATGTTACATTGTCTAGGCACTCTATTGTCTGTTTAATTACCGTAGTACAGATCCAGTCTAGTTTGGGGTCAAACGGCCATGTGTACATTGTCCCGGGTTATATTAAAGGCCACGACACACCAAATGCGTAGTCGTAAGCGCGCACGTGCATATGGGCGCTGTATTGATTTTAATGATTAAATGTTAAAATAACGTAATATCCGCGATAATATAAATGCAATAAAAAGTAATGTATTTGATAGTTACAGAGATTAATTAAATAGGTCAATTAATCAGTTTGAATTCATTTAATATTTTATTTGTATGCTCGAATCTGAATATAAATTTAAATAGATTGTTTTGTAAAATCAAACGCGAATATGACTGTCATTTGTTTAGGAATCATTCCTGGTTATTATTATATAAATTATTCTACGAAAATAAATTGTAATACAATGTTTAAAAAACATGTGTGATTTAATATGATGCAATTTTCTTTAATTTATACTAAAATATGTTTGTTTATGGAAGTAATTTGTTTTATATAAAAGGCGAATATTGTTAACAACGGGAACAGTCGTTTGAAATTCGTCGAAGTGTAAACATCTCTTGTGCATACGCTATATTTCATATAATAATACAGTGTTTTGGAAGATCTGTGCGTTATTACTCCATAATTATGGATTCCGAATACTCGCACCATGAAGCCACGCCGACATGCACGTACTATGACGTCGTAATGTCTGGAACTGTATGAGACATGGCACATGACAGGACATGGGCCAAAGTATATGTTTCTATAACAAACACTGCCACAGGATACCCGAGATCTTCCTCTGAATATATTTAAACCTTTGATAAAAAGCCGGTTGCCGAAAAAGGCTTATTATATAATCTCATGAACGGCCCAACTCAAGCAAGCTTAGAATTTTAAGGCTTACAATTTGTAACATTATATACCTGGCTTTTAAAAAAATATGTCAAAAAAAGACAAGCCCGCTGAGTTTCTTGCCGGATCTTCTCAGTAGCGGCCGCGTTACGATCCGGTGGTATTTTGTAAAAAAAAATATTTTTGTGTTAGTGCCTCCGTGAAGCCTATATGTACATGATAGATATTTTGACTGACTTTGGCACCGCTCGCGTGACGTATACCTAGCCCGGTGTGTAGTGACCTTTAACGTCTATAGATATACGGTGGAGTGGTTGACGGGCCTGTTGATCTAGTGGTTAGACACCCTGGCTGTTACCCGATAGGTCGTGGGTTCAATTTCCGCCAATTGTCTGGGTGTTATTTATCTATATATGTATGTATTTACAAAAAAAAAGTATATGAGTATTAGTATCAGTTATCTGGTTTCCATAGTACAGGCTCTGCCTGGTTTGGGATCATACAGTGACACTTACCCCTCCTCCATCATGTCCGGATCAACTCCGGCTTGGATCCACCTCTTGATCCGGTAGTTCCGTTTCCGCTGTTCAAACTCCTCGTTGTCCAGCTGAGCTTCCTGCTCACGCCGCGTCACGCTGACTGTCGTGAAGATCTTGACGGCTTCGTCATCTGGGAAATATGATATATGACATGAAATTTTTTTCATGCAAATCTTTTGGTAAATATAGCCCCTTTCGGAAATGCCCTCAGTGGTTGATTTTCGAAAAATGCTGCAAATTAGTTTGTTCATTTGTTTTGTTGTTCATTCACTAAGTTTCGTTACTGTAGCTGCATTACAGCATTAAATGGTTATCCGTCTTCACGAAAACTTTCCAATCCCATTAAATGACCTTAAGGGTTGTTTTTCAAAAGTCTTGTGACTGTAGGTGTCTTGTGACCAAAAAATGTTGTTTGACAACATTTTTTGGACCCAAATTGGACCTTTTCAGAGGTTGATTTTTAAAAATGATTATTTATACATGGATGGCTTTAATTTGATGAATGAATTCACAAAGTTTCATCAGTGCAGCAAAACATTTTTCCGCGTTTCATACTCAAAAACCATGCTAAAACCCATTGAATGGTCGATTTAAAAAAAATGTGATACACGTATTTCTTAATTTCTTTTGCTTAGTACACTGAACTGACAACGTTTCGTGACCATGTGATTAAAAATATTTTTTCCATACAAACTTTGATACCCTATTTGACCCACTAAGGGGTTGAATTTTGAAAAATCCTCCCAGACTATTTGCAAATTTCAAGATTCTACGTTAAATGGTTTTGGCTGTATCGTGATCTTTACAAAACACCCTGTGCTTTTGCATCATCAGCCCACATAAGCCCAAATCAGTCCACTGCAGGACTGATTTGGGCTGATGTGGCCTGTTGGTCTACTGGTTAGACACACTAGTCGCTACCCAATAGGTCACGGGTTCGATTCCCGCCTAGTGTCTGGGTGTTTTATCTACCTAATTAAGTATGTATTTACAAAAAAAGTATATAAGTATTGTAGCATAGCTACATTGTTTAAACTCATTTCAGTAAATAAATAGGTAATAGACAGCTGTTTTTAGCATTACGTTGAATTACGCCTATAAAAGTAGTAATAGCAACGCATAGTAATCTTACTTATTACTAATAATTTTTGACAAGGCGTTTGTTTTAACATACGGCCCTTCTATATTGATTGGGGAATACTATGCTCTTATTTTAGTTATTTCTGATAATAGGCGATGAAAGCTGCATCAGGTATTCTTATTAATTTCATTGGTAGAACCATAGGTAAAATTTAGATACCTAGGTAAGAATCACTTTTTAATAGAGGGTATTAGTCTTATAATGGGCGGAGTCTACTGAGGGCGAGACGATGCGATAAATGCTCAGTACCCGATAGCTAAAAGTGACGTCCAATCAGAGGCGGCCACCGAGTTAGGTACTGGTTATTCTAGACGGTTCGACGCCATCTCCACTCGATAGGTTTCGTTTTTGACTCAGTAGTTGAGCCAGCCATTGCCGTCTGAGCTGAGCAACGAGCCACACGCCAAATATAATTTTAGCCCAATACTGCCAGCGGGTTCAACGGAGTTGTTTATTGCTAGTCTATTATAATTAAATTCATTAAAGTACAATCTTAGTTTGCCAAACCAGAAAACCCAGTATTACTGGTAAGTTGTTTAATAATTTAAAGTCTGCGGTAGGATTCTATTGTACTTCGATTATCATGTGAACTAGGTACTATTAGCCTATGGTTACAACGTGTATTGTTAGGGTGTACTTTTTATTCCTGTAGACGTCTCCATAATGAGGCAGCCTCCACCAACTGAAAGCTGGTTAGGAGGGTGTCGCGTTAGGGAACGGCGTCTACAGGAACGCTTATGTGGCGTTCCAGGGTTCTCCCTTCGGGCGAAGAGTTCTCCCTTCGGGCGAAGAGTTGTCTCCCATCGGGCAGGAGTGTTCCCCCTTCGGGCGTAAAGCTTCGCATTTTTTCCGGCCACAAGTCCGTGGCTGTGTTGCTGACGACCGGGTCTAGTCCAGACTCCGCATCTGTGGCGTGCCTGGCCACTCCAAGGAGAAGGAGGACGCCGAAGACCGCGGGAATCGCCGTTGCGTTCCCTAACGACCCCTAGTTAAGTTACAGCTATTTTTGTTATACGTGCGAACAAGCTAATAAGTAATCGACCTCCCCCTGTAACGTAACTTTCTTCTTATTTTACGTATTTTTTAATAAATTTGTGTAGCCCTCTCTTAGTGTTTTATTTCTTGTGCTCGCCGACTAGGCTACACTGGCGCCAACGCGGTTTTTACTTTAGCTTGTTCGCATTTTTTTTCTCTTGGTGGCGGTTGTCATCATTTTTTTTTTTTTTTTTTTGTGTCGTGGTTGGAGATTTTTTTTTCTTTTGCCCCACCGCCGTGTGGTACCCGGCTTACTGGTGAAGAATCGGTCCACCCCTACTCATCCTAGGGTGTCGTAAAAGGCGACTAACGGAAATACCGGGACAGGTTTCCACAAACTAGGTCTGCAGGCCTTCTGCCGCAGATTTAGTGTCACTAGAATGGGGGCCTAGTGACACCACAGCTCACCACCTACGCTGTGTTTTGTTGTTCTTTTCCAAATTTTTGATTTTTTTTTAATGTAGTAAGTACATTCTTGGCATAATATTTAATTTAATTTTTATTTTCAGTGTTTCCTTTACCCAACCACGACCATTATTTGTTTCGTGTGTATTTTTCTTGTATGTTCTGTGTATTTTGCAGCATATCTTATTTTTGTATTAATCCGTATATCGAACACGTTGGCAGAAAATTATTTTCCTACCCGATTTTAGTATACATTTTTTCTCGTTGGCAAAGCCCTAAGGCCGAGTCCTAACGTAGTTTTTTTATAATACACACATCAAAAGTGTCTAGGGATCAACATATATTTTTGCAATAACTTTTCTCCTGATTGATATTAATTAAAATTTTCTTTAAGGATTCATCAAATAAAGTGTTTTCGTTTGTCACAGTAACGATAAACCAAGTCACCTTTGCATTAATAAAGAAATTTGCCATTTTCCTAATAAAGGGATTTTTGACATTTGAACCACTAACACAAAAGTTCGAAAAAAAGACTGAAATAACAGTTTTCTTTAAAATTTTATTGGGTAACTTAAACAATTAATAATCCGTGTTTCTACCGCGAACACAACAACACAAGAACATCGGTTTGGCATACTCAAAATGAGTTCATCCAAATCACGCTGTGGAATGGCCGCCCATGTTCGTTGCAACAACAAAAAAAGGTCTTCTTGCGACTGGATACCCTCCATATTCGGCAGAGCTCTTCTCTGTAGCATATCCCATGCATGCTCAATCGGGTTCAAGTCTGGCGACTGAGCAGGCCAGGGCAGGACATTGATGTTAGCTGCGGCGAGAGTCTGTCTTACAACTCTTGCGGTGTGCGGTCGTGCATTATCATGCATTAACTGAAATAAGGGACCGATTTGCACTTGTAGAGGAACGATGACGTCTGATACAATCGTCTCAGCATAAATTTGAGCGTTGAGGTTGCCTCTGATCCAAATCAACTCAGTTCTTCCGCCGATCCAAATACCCGCCCATACCATGATGGTTCCACCACTATAAGGATGGACTTCCTGGCAGGATTTTAATCGCTGTTGGCGTCCAGGGGTTCTCCAGTGTCGTATACGTCTTGTATCCGGTCTCATACCAAAACGAGACTCATCAGAAAAGCACACGAAACGCCATTGTTCTTCTGCCCATTTTTTTGCCCAAAAATGCTTGATCCCTAGACACTTTTGATGTGTGTATTTCAATCTATACCAAAGATGGTTGTTAGTAGTAATTTTAGTTCATTTAAACATCGGGTAAGGTGTAAACTCAGGTATCAGCTCAGACCTAGTACTATTATAATGTCAAGTAATTTTTATAGATTGATATTTTCTAACATGACAGTTTGTACATGTAACATATATAGTATTGAATTTTGGCATATTTTATAGCATTTTTTTTTAGAATTTTATAGCATATAATACTTGACATTTAAATTCATTGACGTAATTATAAGGGTAATTTTTTTTAAATGGAATAATATTTTTTTTACAAATCTTATACTGGGGGCACAATTCTAGTCAGATGATAGTATTGTTTTTTAACACTTTCTATACTGAGCAGCTTTTCATCGCCAATCACTTTTTGCAATTTTTTTTTTCCCTTCTGGAATGTCGTATATAACCGCCATTATGTATCGAGCCGGTCGCCGGCCGTAGCGCGCTTCATTCGTTTAAGGAATGTGGCTAAGTCACAGAACTACCTACATTATGACTGATATTTTGTTATCTGCTATCAGCTATCAGTCATACTTAACTCCGGTTGCAGTAATAGTCACTCACAGTTGTCCATTAGGTTTGTTTACATTCCGTTGGAAAACTAGGTCAACCGATAGTAGGTACGAAACGAAGTAAGTTAGTAATTCGTAGTGGAATGTAGTGGTTTTTTTATTTAGGAATTTTGGCACTTAGGTTTTTGTTAAAATATGGTTGGTACCATCGCGGTCACGAACGGGGTACCAAACTTTCAACCAATTATATTTTTTTTTTGAACATAGTTTCGTGCGTATATTAACTTCGCACGTATTTTAGGTCAGGTACCATCGCGGTCACGAACGAGGTACCAAACCTTCAATCAATATTTTTTTTTTGTACATAGTTACGTGCGCTTATCAACTTCACACGTAGTTTAGGACAGGTACCATCGCGGTCACGAATGGGGTACCAATTTTCAATCAAATATTTTTTTTTTTGATTTTGTTTACGTGCGCTTAACAGTTCGCTCGTATGTAGGGACGGTTCGTGCGAGTGATTATCGCCTTAAGGTGTTACACCGTTTCTGACTGCGAGTGTACATAATTTTTTTTTCTCACTTAATTTAATTTTAGATACTGTTTTACAGTTAATTACCAATAGTAGGTAAGTACAGGTATGTACACATGTTAGTTTTTTCTCATAAAAATTTTTTTTTTATTCTTCACATATGTGATTGATTTTATAGTAGTTTAGGACAGGTACTACGGTATGTGTATGTCTGTCTATTTTTTTTTTTTTCACACAAACATTTTTTTTATATTTTTATTAGCAGACAGGCTTAATACGGCGTTAGGTTGTTGTATGTATGTCTGTTAGTGTTTTCTCATAAACATTTTTTTTTTCTTTAATATTTTATATAGCATTACATCTCTAATGAGTGAATGCTATGGGGTGTTTTATGTTTGTGTGGACAATGATTACTAATAAACAAAATTTTTTTTTAGTTTTTGTTACGAGGTATTAATGATTTCTTCTTCCTCTTGATTCTATCCTTTTTCTGGAGCGGGGGTTACGGACTCCAAACAAAAATAAGCCATCGTAACGTCTTTTCTATATACAGCGGATGAATGACTGTCTAAATAAGCCAACATTATCTTTTCTTTTCCTCTAAACTTATACTATGGGGACATATACATTTTTTTTTTAACAGAGTGTTCGTGCCACACTAAAAGTACGGAAGCGGGGTTAGGCCACTTCTCAAATAAGCCTTAGGCCATAGGATATATATATTTTTTTATTATTAGGGGTTTTCTTAGGGGTTACTCATATCAATGAAGAAGTTCTCACTAAGATCCTATATTGACTAAATATTTTTTTCTTTCTTTTGTATAGTCAACTGGTTGTTTTGGTGTCTTATTTTGGGGGAGTTTTAAATCGATGTGTATTTAAACTCGTTTTGGTGTCTTTTATACACCGTGTTTTGGGGTGTTTTTATACACCTTGTTGGGTGTCTTTTATACACCGTTTGCTGGTCGCGCTGTGTCGACGCAGTTTTTTTTAATGAGGCATTTATACCGTTGATCTATTTACATTAAGAAAATATTTGGTCAATGTTCATTATTAGTATTAGCTTGGTACTTATCTCCAATATATATCTATATATTTAACACCATTGCACTGTTAGTATGAGCTCATAATCTATATGATTTTGATCTCTATTTCGACTGCGGGCGACAGGAATCGCTTTATATAAGATTGCTGCCGCTACCATGAATGATGAATGAATGAAAGAGATGTATGTTTGCTGTAAACTATCAGAGTAATTCTTTTTCTGGAGTTTTGTTCCTTAGATAGTATAGAACAAAACTCTTGGTTGGCTTCTTTTTTTTTTTTTTTTTTTTTTTTTTTTTTGGTAAGCGTGGGGGATATGTAGCATAGCTACATTGTTTTAAACTCATTTCAGTAAATAAATAGGTAATAGACAGCTGTTTTTAGCATTACGTTGAATTACGCCTATAAAAGTAGTAATAGCAACGCATAGTAATCTTACTTATTACTAATAATTTTTGACAAGGCGTTTGTTTTAACATACGGCCCTTCTATATTGATTGGGGAATACTATGCTCTTATTTTAGTTATTTCTGATAATAGGCGATGAAAGCTGCATCAGGTATTCTTATTAATTTCATTGGTAGAACCATAGGTAAAATTTAGATACCTAGGTAAGAATCACTTTTTAATAGAGGGTATTAGTCTTATAATGGGCGGAGTCTACCGAGGGCGAGACGATGCGATAAATGCTCAGTACCCGATAGCTAAAAGTGACGTCCAATCAGAGGCGGCCACCGAGTTAGGTACTGGTTATTCTAGACGGTTCGACGCCATCTCCACTCGATAGGTTTAGTTTTTGACTCAGTAGTTGAGCCAGCCATTGCCGTCTGAGCTGAGCAACGAGCCACACGCCAAATATAATTTTAGTCCAATACTGCCAGCGGGTTCAACGGAGTTGTTTATTGCTAGTCTATTATAATTAAATTCATTAAAGTACAATCTTAGTTTGCCAAACCAGAAAACCCAGTATTACTGGTAAGTTGTTTAATAATTTAAAGTCTGCGGTAGGATTCTATTGTATTTCGATTATCATGTGAACTAGGTACTATTAGCCTATGGTTACAACGTGTATTGTTAGGGTGTACTTTTTATTCCTGTAGACGTCTCCATAATGAGGCAGCCTCCACCAACTGAAAGCTGGTTAGGAGGGTGTCGCGTTAGGGAACGGCGTCTACAGGAACGCTTATGTGGCGTTCCAGGGTTCTCCCTTCGGGCGAAGAGTTCTCCCTTCGGGCGAAGAGTTTTCTCCCATCGGGCAGGAGTGTTCCCCCTTCGGGCGTAAAGCTTCGCATTTTTTCCGGCCACAAGTCCGTGGCTGTGTTGCTGACGACCGGGTCTAGTCCAGACTCCGCATCTGTGGCGTGCCTGGCCACTCCAAGGAGAAGGAGGACGCCGAAGACCGCGGGAATCGCCGTTGCGTTCCCTAACGACCCCTAGTTAAGTTACAGCTATTTTTGTTATACGTGCGAACAAGCTAATAAGTAATCGACCTCCCCCTGTAACGTAACTTTCTTCTTATTTTACGTATTTTTTAATAAATTTGTGTAGCCCTCTCTTAGTGTTTTATTTCTTGTGCTCGCCGACTAGGCTACAGTATTAGTATCAGTAGTCTGGTTTCCATAGTACAGACTCTGCATAGTTTAAATTAGATGGCCAAATATACACAGCAGGTACGCTAACACTAACTTCTATAATATTTAAATTATTTTATACTTTTCAGTGATATTGAAGTCGGTTCAATTTTTTTTAAAAAGATTTTATCGATTATGAAATACGAGATAATTGATATCTCTACTCAGTCAGCGTATTAAGTATTAATTAGCCTCGAGTGTCGAAAGAATCTGATAAAAAAAAATGGATTAATGATCATTAACTGTAATTGACGTTTGTGGGTTCGGCAGTTTAGGGTCGGCAACTCGCTAGTGATTCTTCTGCGTCTATAGGCTGCGGTGACTGCTTACCATCAGGCGGGCCGCATCATTGCTTACCACTTTGGTAGTATATAAAAGGAACTTTCCAATACCTTATACCATTCACTACTAATCAGCTCAAAGAACAGACTTACAGTGACTCTCCTCAACCTACCATCAATTTTGTATTCAGTAAGTTTGGTGTTGATTTTCTCTTCAATCTCCCCAAGTCGCAAGATGTCGTACGGAGTGATCAGGGATATAGCCATCCCGCTCCTACCCGCACGCGCTGTGCGCCCTACCCTGAGATAATCGAAATAGTGCGATTAGTATTCGATAGTCGTTACCGATCGGACGGCTTCCGTGATCGAACAGTTTGGAAATAAATATTATGTAAATATTCCAATTAGCAGGCCTTTTGGAGAAGTTTAGAGTCAATCAACGAGCCATGGAGAGAGCTATTGCTCGAAGTTTCTTTGCGCGACGGAATCCGAAATGTGGAGACTGGCCGAAGAACTAAGGTCACCGACATAGCTCTCAGAATCTGCAAGTTGAAGTGGCAATGGGCAGGCCACATCGCTCGAAGAACCGATAACCGTTGGGGAAGAAAGGTTCTCGAGTGGCGACCACGAACCGGGAGACGCAGCGTTGGCAGGCCTCCCACTAGGTGGACAGACGACATTGTGCGCGTCGCAGGTAACCGGTGGATGCAAATAGCCAATTGTCGTTCATTGTGGCGTTCTAAGGGGGAGGCCTATGTTCTGTAGTGGACCTCTTCCGGCTGATGATGATTTCAAGTAGTTATACCGGCTGAATGTAGTAGCTCCAGACGGAATTTCAAAGGGCATCCACTATGACAAAATAGCGAGTGAAAGCGCATAATTGCGGATACTTAAACATTTTTACCTGATGTACTAGGCAACAGAGGTCACAAGGAGCCTTCTGTGTGAGTCATCTAGTGTTACCAAACTGTGACCAGTGGCGGTCCGAGAGGGGGGGTCGTAGGGGTCATGACCCCCTCAAATCTCAAACTCATTCACGTCAAATTGACATTCTTGGTTTAAAACGACTAAACAATTTTATCTAAAATAGGTTGCACTTGAAATACTCAGACGCAAGGTGGGAATCGAACCCACGACCTATTGACTAGCGGCCGGGGCACTAGACCAACGGGCCCGTCAACTATGACCCCCCCCCCCCCCCCGCCCCCAAAATCATTGCTTGTGACCGTACCTGACTGTGACTGTTTAGCTTCAAAATTTATACCAGAAGTACCAGGGTAGCATAGGATATAAGGTGGTCTCATGATTTCGTGTTTGTGGAGTACTGTAGTCACATATTGGCTGGTACTGCAAAATGTCATCTTGCAGCTTTGGACTCGGTGGAGAGGCGTGCTAAGAGGCTTATTGGTGAAGTATGGTTAGTAGAGACCAATTTATAGCCTTTTATTTTCGCGGGGGATATCATCAAAAGGTCCCCGGAAGCTGTGGGGCTCAACCGGGGTATGTGGGATTCTTAACCACAAAACACCCGCGGCTGTCGCATCGGCACATGAGCCCGGGGTGGAGATCTACACCAGGGGGAGCCCCTCAGTGCCTTGCCTTTGAGCCCGCCGCCGGGGGGCGCATCATAGTCCCCCGGAAACCAGACAAGGTGTTCACGGGGATGGGGGTCACAACCCCGCCCCCGTCCTCCTAGGAGACGACCTAGCTAGTAAAAGGATGATACTTTTTTGATATTTTTTTTTAACCTTCTTCTATTTATTTTTGACAATTTAAAATGACTATTAGTATTAAAATCTAAGATTTAATGCATTTTATTGTATATCAGTAAGTCAGCATTTTGTCAACAATAAGTTGTTGTATTTGGTATGTAATATTGACAAAACATAGTGCACTCTATGTATTAGATATAGATAAGATCTTTATATAAAATACCCATGATTAACAAATAAATTAATTTGAAATGAAACTACTTTTACGGATTTTATCGCGGTTTATTTTAGATTTTACTATTCTAAGATAAGATATGCGTAGATCGACCAACAATAATAACTAAGAAGACCTGAGGGTATACCGGCATAATTGTGACATAAGGACGTTCAACATCTCCGTCCTCCCGTGACCATGGGTGCTGCAAAGCATTCGAAACGTCGGGATAGTAAAATCTAAAATAAACCGCGATTAAATACAGTTTGATTTCAATGTGTAATATTTGCGTAAGTAAAATACAACATTGAATTAATTTCAATTTGAACTGACCTGTGCACATACTCCTTATGTTCCAAGGGCAACTTATGGTTGACGACCAGGTCCACTGTGGGTATATCCAGTCCCCTGGCGGCCACGTCGGTGGCGACCAGGGTACACTTCAGGTTGCTCCGGAACTGCGCCAGGGCGCCCACTCGCTCCTTCTGCCGCATGAAGCCGTGCAAGCAGACGTTATCCATGGATATCGCGTTCAACATCATTGATATTAGTTGGCATTCCCTGAGGATGAGAGGGTAATGTCATCAGTAGCCGAAGGACGTCCACTGCTGAACATAGGGCTTCCCCTTAGAAGGGTGGGGTCACCCTAATAACAATGCTTGGTAGGTGTATTTTTTTTTGGGACTAATCCCACCACTCATTTCCACCACTGTGACTCCTGTCAAAGTCAAATCATTTTTATTTCAAATAGGCATAACGCTAGCACTTTTGAACGGTCAATTTTTGAAGTGAAACATGCGACTTCCAAAAATGTTATCACATAACGCGTTAAGCGTTAAATGAAGGTGATAGGCGTTAAGTGATAGGTGTTAAACGTTAAGTGATAGACGTTAAGCGTTAAATTTGTTAAGGTTATGAAAGCGCTCATGTGACGCCGCCGCCGTCACTGAGTGAGTGGGTGAGTGGGTTTCAGTGGGTTTCAGTGGGTTTCAGTGAGTTGAGGTGAGTGAGGGACCGACCGACCGACCGACCGACCGATCGACTGAGCGAGAATGAAGTTTCACTTCTTCCGCGCGGAGGGACTCCACGCACGCACATTTTTTTTTTTAAACTACCTCTGGATCACAACGCGGCCTCAACTGAGAAGATCCAGCAAGAAACTAAGCGGGCTTGTCATATTTTAATTTTTTTTTATACATTGTCATGTTACAATTAGATCAGCATCAGCGACAGTGTGTCAGCCAGGATCTACAGTGCTCACCAGTGAAGACACCGAGGTTTGACCCTCAGCGAGACACAGGGGAAAGATAAATTGTCTTGGAAACCGCAACAAATTTAATTTAAATGGTTAGCAGGCGATTTGGGAATTGTAGGGTAGTTGGTAGGTAATCCAATAGAAAGACGCTGCTGTCCGTCTTCTTGTTTTCCCTTAGTCGCCTCTTACGGATACCCAACGGGAGGTAGGTTGGTGATTTTTTACCGGACACCCCACGGCCAGAGAGTACAGTATAATTTACTAATTGGTAGACACCTTCTGCAAGGGACCTTCGAGGTAGGTACCACCGGCCTTCGGAGTCACTGGACGTCTGGGATGTGGTCTGTCGAGTACGGTGACGACTCCGAGGTCAGCGGCGGGGTTGCGACCCCAGTCCCCGTGAGCACCTTGACAGGTTCCCGGGGGCCTATAATGTGAACTATGGCCGCAGGCCCAAAGGATTGGCATTGAGGGGTAACTGGTTCAGATCCCACCAGAGAACCCATTTCCTTCTCTTATCTGCCGATGCGACATGGTTGACCCCCCAACGGGTAGTGAAGGTTTCCCTGGGAGAACAAACAGAGGTACCACCGCAGTGTCAGATATTCTGTCACCAAGCGGCAGTGTGTAAACATTGCTGTGTTCCGGTGGAAGGGCACTGTAGCTGATAAAACTACCGGGCACTATAGACTTTGTAACCGGCAGTTCAGCTGTCTATAGACAGTCTATAGTTCCTTTCCATCAATCAAGAACGTCTTGCGTGTCTCGTCAATAGGTTAAATAAAAGAAATAAATTTCTACTCACTTTTTAGTGTCAGTGAAAACGATGATATGCGAACTAGGCTTGGTCTCTCTGTACTTCCTGAGGGTCTGGACCAGGTATACGTCGCGAGCGTACGCCGGACACACCACGTATCGCTGGTCCAAGGTCGACACCGTCAGTTGAGGGTCTGACTCCGTCCATGTCAGAAGGTTCTGCCGATATTAACTGTTGGTTAGTTTTTAGGGTTCCACACCTAAAAGGTCTGTCTGTCGCACCTATACATATATTTCAGAAACCACTGACGCTATCAATTTGAAATAGTTTTAGATAAATCTTACCCAACCTCATCGCAAAATAAAAAAAATAAACATTTTTTTTAATGGCGGTCGAAATGGGTCATCGAAATTTTAAAGTGACACTATTATATCGAGTGGGGTATCATATGAAAGGGCTTCATGTGCACATCTCAAAACAGATTTTTATATTGATTTATGTCACGCAGTTTTTGGCTGACAATCAAAATTGACAAAAAACGGTATTTTTTCTTTCCCCTTATCTCCGAAGTCTGAAATAATTATGCGTAATATATGTCTATCTATATTTTACAGGAAAAATAAAGTGATCTTTCTAAGTAGTACAGTTTTTTAGTAATGCGGGCGCAGGCCCGCGTCATCGCCCGCTTCGGGCAAGCACTTACTAGGGACGCACAGAGCAGGCACCTGTGACCTAGTGGATTTGTTAGAAAACTACTTACATCTTTGTTGAGAGGTATCAATTTAGATTCTCTGACATCTTCGGTAATCGTGGCAGAGAACAGCAGATTCTGTCTTGTCTGTGGCAGTGTTTTGAAGATTGTCTCCAAGTCATCTTGAAACGATTCGCTAAATAATCTGAAATTATAAGACAAAGCCACATAAGTAAAAAAAGCTATTGTTTAATAACAGATTACTTGGAGGATAAAGCTGCGTGGGTTTGAAATGTTATAGGAAGTCATTTGAATCTGACGGACCCGTTGGTCTAGTGGTTAGACACCCTGGCTGCTACTCGATGGGTCGTGGGTTCGATTCCCACCAAGTGTCTGGGTGTTATTTATCTATTCAAGTATGTATTTACAAAAAAAAAGTATATACTTATAGTACAGATTCTGCCTAGTTTGGGATCGGATGACCGTGTGTGGATTGTCCCAAGATATTATTATTATTTGAATCATCATCATCATCATCAATACACCAGTCAAACAAACAAACATCAAACAGTTTAAATACTGATCTGTTTAAAAACAAGTAAGTTCTGCTGAGTTCCTCCTAGATGTTCTCAGTAGATGCCAGGTTACAGGTCTAGTGGGAGTCGGACTCCCGCACCGACGGTTCCATACCTCCTTTGCACATATTAAAGTTATTTTACCAATTGTGTAATACCTCAAATAGCAAAAAAACCCCTACTGCAAAACTAAGTTTGTTAGTCTAGGTTTTTTTACGATGCGGTGTGGGCCCTTTGAACGTCCATTAAGTACGGCGGCGACTCCGAGCAGGACGGCGGCGGGGTTGCAACCCCCGTCCCCGTGAGTACCGTGTCAGGTTCCCGGGGGGCTACAATGCGCCCCCCGGCGGCGGGCTCAAAGGCAAGGCACTGAGGGGCCCCTGGTGCAGATCCCACCGGAGAGCCCTGGGGTTCCCCCTCTCATGTGCCGATGCGACAGCCGCGGGGGTTTTAGTGGGTAAGACTCCCACATACCCCGGTCGAGCCCCACAGCTCCCGGGGATCTGTAGAAGATTTCCCCCGCGTCAAAAAAAAAAAAAGCGTTTTGTTTACGATTACTAAAAAACTGTACTATTTTGATATATCACTTTATTTTTCCTGTAATGTATAGATAGACCTCTATTACCGATAATTATTTCGGATTTTTTATTATAAGCCAAAAACTACGTGACATAAACCAAAATGAAAATCTGTTTTGAAATATGCAAATGAAGCCCTTTCATATGATATCCCACTCGATATAGTAGTCCCGCTTTGAAATATTGACACCCTATTTCGGGCCTTATCTATACTTATAATAAAACTGTAACAGATCCAATTCTGTACATTGAAGATATTTAGAAAATTATATTTGGAGGGCATTCTATAACCGATACTGCGGCCGAAAATGTAATTTTTTAAATTTTTGTCTGTCTGTCTGTCTGTCTGTCTGTATCACGGCTGAGCATCACGCCGAAACTACTGAATGGATTCAAATGAAACTTGGCATGATTTGAGATCTTACTACGAGGTAGGACATAGGATACTTTTTATCCCGTAATCTAGCACGGTTCTTTTGGGAGAGGGGATTAAAGTCAAAATGGGTACTTGGTTATACGCTTGGTCCGATTTTATAATTTTTTTCTTTATAATATAATAAATATTAGTAAGGGAACACTCATAGAGAGTTGTTATCAAGGTTTTGTAATCGATCGGGTTAAGCAACGTTAAGTAAGGTCATTAAATAGATGGGTGACCGTTTAACGCCATTTTAACTAAACGGGTCCGTGCTTCGGAGAGCAAGTAAAAAGTGGGTCCCAGTTTTTAACCGACTATAAAAAAGGAAGTTATGTATTCGATGCGAATGTCTGTTATTAAAAGTTTAGTTAACGTATAAATAGCGCAGGCGGAGCTGCGTGGGTCGGCTAGTTAAAAATAAATTAAAAGGTAAAAATTTGTTTTATTTTCGATAAGAAGAAGAAGAAAAACATTTATTTGCATAACCACGACGCACACATCCTGTTACATAATAATAATCTTTCATGTTATACAATTACGTAGAACTTATAAAAAAAACTACATAAACGAAGAGGATACACACATTACTCTATGACTATCAATAAGTATTTATAAATTTATGAGGTTGGGTAAGTAAGATCTAAACTATTCCAAGTTTCGAATCGATAGCACCGGTGATTCCTAAAATATGTAGGAGTGACAGACAGACAGAGAAGTCTCACTATAGGGGTTCCTTTTTTACCTTTTAGGTATGAAACCCTAAAAAGACTATTATGGAAATATCCTGGGCCCAAAAAAGTACTTAAGATGTTCTTACATCTAAATCATATACATACTGTCAGGGTTTATATTAATGTTAAGTGGGTAGTCGCTTGGAAATAATAAATCAGTCAGCTTCTAACCTCGGCCTTTCATTGATGTTCCACTGGCGACGAGCCGATTTCACGCGAGTTTTTAATAGTTATATCCAGTGAAAATACGTTTTTATAATGCCTATCGGGAAATTAGAACCTTTTGATTTAAATTCAAAACAATGGCCCGCGTATATTCGTCGCGTAAAACAGTTTATTCTCTTGAATGAAATTAAGAAAGAATTGTGTGTGCCATTATTAATAACAGTGGTCGGGGAATCTACGTATTCCCTTATGTGCGATTTGTGCTCACCAGAGCATCCCGAATCGAAAACATTCGACGCGTTAGTGAAACTAGTGTCCGATCATCTGGAGCCCCAGCGATCTGAAATTGCCGAACGGCACGTATTTCGCCTGCGAAGACAACATGGCGGCGAATCGCTCACAGATTATTTACATAGTCTGAAACATTTGGCGACAACTTGCAATTTCGGGACAATGCTGGAGGAGAATTTACGCGACCAGTTCGTGTCGGGTTTGGCGAACGAAGCGATGCGGTCTCGCATCTTTGCCGAGAGAAACATCAAATACAAAGAGGCGGTCGAGCTGGCCTTGGCGCTGGAAGCGGCCGAGCGGCACGCGGAGATAAGCGGAGCCGTGGCGGCAACGGGCGCAAGCGCCGTCGGCGGAGGCGGCGGCGATGCGGGCGAGGGCCTGCACCAGACGAGCGCCAGAGTGGCGAGTCACAGCGGCGGGCGCAGGGCGGCGGCGGCGCCGCGCCCGGGGCCGAGCGGCTCGCGGTGCTGGCGGTGCGGCAAACAACATCGGGCAGACAAGTGTCGTTTCGCACACTATAATTGTGATGAGTGTGGGGCGCGGGGCCATTTGAAAGTTATGTGTTCGGAAATGCGTTCTAGGGGTCGATCGCGCGGCCGGCAAAATTACGTGAGTGATGGTGAAGAAGGTGAGGACTTCTGCAACATCCAGGTGGACGGTACAGGTGACCAACCTTATATTATTACTTTGGAGGTCGATAATCGGCCGCTCAAATTTGAAGTGGATACCGGTAGTAGAATATCAACGATCAGTGAGACTTTTTATAGACGTTATTTTTCCCATAAAGTGATTAAACCGGATAATTTAAAATTGCGAAGCTACGTCGGTTCACGAATGGAATCTTTGGGTTCCATCTCGGTAGACTTGGTGCTCGGGGACGTCGCGGTAAATAATTGTGAACTTCATATAATACGTAACGGGGGACGTCCATTGCTGGGGAGAGAATGGGTGCGTTCATTAAAGATAAACAATATTTTTGTTCAGTTAAATGATATCACCGATCAGGATGAAACTGTAAACGATCCTCTTGTGAACCGGTTGATAGCTGAGTATCCGCAGGTGTTTACCGATAAGCTCGGTACGTGTAAAAAGACCGTTCAACTACAGCTCACAGACACGTCGCCGGTGTACGTGCGCGCGCGCCCCGTGCCGCTCGCGCTGCGCACGCGAGTCGAGAGCGAGCTCGAGCGGCTGGAGCGTGAGGGCACTATCTACCGGGTCGAGTCCTCCGATTATGGTACACCAATTGTGCCAGTAATTAAACAATGTGGTGATATACGAATTTGTGGAGATTATAAAATAACCATAAATCCAAAATTAAAACGCGATCCGTATCCTCTTCCGCGCATTGAAGAACTGTTCGCGACCCTCAGTGGAGGGGAGGAATATTCGAAAATCGATTTAAAAAATAGTTATCAACAGCTATTACTTACGGAAGATTCACAGCCATATACTGCCATAACCACACACCTTGGAACGTTCGCGTATCGACGCACACCCTTTGGGTTGTCTTGCATACCGGAAAAATTTCAAAAAGTGATCGAGGAAACGTTAAAAGGCGTGCCTAATACGGTCGTATTTTTGGACGACATCTGTGTTACGGGGGTGACCCGTCAAGATCACTTAAAAAATTTACGAGCAGTATTTGAACGGTTGAAAAACATGGGTTTTACGGTAAAGTTAAACAAATGTTCATTTTTACAGAAAAGTGTTAAATATCTAGGTTTTATTATCGATAAGAACGGATTACGCCCCGATAAAAAGAAAACTGAGGCCATTTTCAATGCACCCCGACCGACTGACATCACTCAGTTGAAAAGCTTTCTTGGGATGTTAAATTATTACGGGAAATTTATTCCCAACCTAAGCATTTTGTTACATCCATTGCACGCGTTATTAAAAAAAGGCGTTAATTGGAAATGGGACTCCGAGTGTGAAAGTACTTTCAATAAGGCTAGACAAATACTCTCTAGCGAGAAAGTATTAGCACATTACGAAGAGGGGCGGCCGCTCGTCCTGGCGGTGGACAGCTCAGCGTACGGCCTGGGGGCGGTGCTCGCGCACAAATACCCGGATGGCAGCGAGCGGCCCGTCAGCTGCGTCTCGAGGACGCTTAATTCGGCTGAAAAGAATTACAGTCAACTAGATAAAGAAGCGCTGGCAATCTTTTTCGGGGTCACAAAACACCACCAATATTTATACGGTCGACGATTTGTATTACGAACCGACCATCAGCCATTGAGTTATATCTTTGGGGAGAAAGGTGGAATTCCGCAAACGGCCGCTAGCCGACTCCAAAGATGGGCGGCTCGGTTAGCTGCGTATGATTTTTCCGTGGAATTTGTGAGGTCTCAAGATAACGGGCCCGCTGATGCGCTCTCTCGTTTGCCAATAGCGTGCGAGCGTCGCCCCACTGTCACTGAGCCGGCAACGTATGTGCACTTGGTGCGGGACGAGATGCCGGTAGATTTTAAAGAAGTTAGTGAGGCAACCGCGAAAGATAGTATTTTGTGTAAAATTAAAGGATATGTCATGTTTGGCTGGCCGACGTCCGTAATGAACGTCGATGAAGAAATTAAATTGTATTTTGCGCGGAAACAAGACATATTGATCGATTTAGGCTGTCTCATTTATCAATACAGAGTCATCATACCTCCATCCTTACGCCATCGGGTCTTGGAGGAAATCCATGAAGGACATTTAGGAGTAAATAAAATGAAAAACTTGTCTCGGAGTTATGTGTACTGGCCGAGTTTGGACCGGGATATTGATAAAATCTTTTTAAAAAAAAATTTAACCGACTTCAATATCACTGAAAAGTATAAAATAATTTAAATATTATTGAAGTTGGTGTTAGCTTACCGGCTGTGTATATTTGGCATCAACTTCAATAATATTTAAATTATTTTATACTTTTCAGTGATATTGAAGTCGGTTCAATTTTTTTTTAAAAAGATTTTATTTTAAACTTTTTAGTGATATTTTCATATATAAAGATTGAACCATCGAAAACCGTAAAATTATCTAGGTAGGTTATGATCACATTATCGTCTACATAGTTTTACATAATTCATGTTTCTTCAGAAAAAAAAATCCGGTCGTAATGAAATTTGCATGGAATCATCATAGCAGTTAACTCTCTCGAATAAAAAAAAGAATCATCGCAATCGGTTCATAATTGTCAGAGCAATGTAATGGAGAACATCAGTTTTATGGTTTTTACCAGATAAATTCCTCCACATCGTTCATGGTCCTCCAGGAAGTTCTTATCCGGTTGTAATAAAATTCATACAGATTTAATACAGTGGTTTCTTCTTTCGAATAAAAAAAGAATCATTGAAATTGGTAAATATTTGCCAGAGTTATGACCATTTTTGTCCTTAAAAAGCGACATAACGTCATCGATATAGGCTTTCCTGCAGCTCTCAGTGCGCAGTCACCATTCTTGTTTTTCAGGAACTACTTATTACTAAGCAATAATTTTTTTATGGGACCCAATCAATGGATTGAAGAATGAATGGAAGAAAGATTTTTTCAAATCGGTTCATAATTGACAGAGTTATGCGCGAACATACATAAAAAAAAAAAATATATATACAGACGAATTGAGAACCTCCTCCTTTTTTGAAGTCGGTTAAAAATATATGTCGATCGTGCGCGGCGTGTCACGCCGTCCGGGACGCGCCGCCGCACGCTTCCTTACATCCTTGGGAGTTTCCCCCGAGCCCGTGGCAACGGATTCACGCAGATTTCGCGGAATGTGGAGGTAAAAAATACTTTATTTTGATCGATGCGCATTCGAAGTGGATCGAAGTTGTAGCGATGAGTCGCACGGACGCTGAATCTACGATAGCAGTGTTGAGAGCTATATTTTCGAGATTCGGTTTGCCTTTAAAGTTAGTCACAGATAACGGCCCGCCATTTTTGTCACTGGAATTCCAAAACTATTGTAAGAATAATTTTATTAAGCACGTGACGTCAGCACCGTACAGGCCGCAAGGAAACGGAGCGGCAGAGAACGCCGTCAAGACTATAAAAAAAGTAATCAAAAGAGCTTTACACGAAGGCGAAAACGTGTCTAAAGCTCTCAGTAAATTTTTATTTCAATACCGGAACGTAAAGCATGCGACGACGAACGTCCCACCGGCCGTGGCGTTGCTGGGCCACCGCCTGCGCGGGCGCCTTGACGCGCTGCGGCCGGACGTGGCCGCCGTGGTGCGCGCCGTACAAGACCGGCAGGCCGCGAACAAGCCAGGCCATGACCGGGTGATACAAGTAGGCGACCCCGTGCTCGCCCGCAGTTACGGGAATAAGGCTGAGAAATGGGTAGAGGGTACCGTCGCTGAGGTAACCGGGCCGGTCTCATATAAAGTGAACGTGGATCGCGGAATAGAATGGCGTAGACATCAGGATCAAATTATACCGATTGTTCGGAAGGATAGGTATTCTTTATCGAGACAGCATTTAAAATCGTTAAATAAGGATGATAGTAACATGCAACCTGGCGGTGCGGACGACTCGTTTCAAGACGCAGAAGGAGGGGAGACGTCGGACGTGGAACAGAAGGAGGAGGATTTGCCCGAAGGGCCTGTAGAAATTAACCCGTCGGACCGGGCACCGACGCGTCCACCTCCCAACGCGAGCGCCCGTTCTATTAGAGCTTATAACCGCGCTAAATTAAAAAAATAGTATGTACTTACCTACTTAAGTTCTAGTTTAAGGAGGGAAAGATGTCAGGGTTTATATTAATGTTAAGTGGGTAGTCGCTTGGAAATAATAAATCAGTCAGCTTCTAACCTCGGCCTTTCATTGATGTTCCACATACTTAATTACTTTTTACTTTTTTTTTTTTTTTTTCTTGTTACTAGGTGGTAGGTTCTTTGTGCCAGCAGCGGCCAGAAGAGGCACGACGCAGCCGGCAGCGGCGTAAGGCTGCCTGTCCACCGGAGCGGAGCGAGGCAGCGGAGCGGAGAAACGGAGAAATATTAACCAATAAAATTGCACAAAAAAGAGGAGCGGAGATTTTGTGCAATCTTATTGGTTTCTCCGCTCCGCTGCCTCGCTCCGCTCTGGTGGACAGGCAGCCTAAAGCGGCTGCGCGCGGCCGCAGCAGTCGCGCTGACCAAACGCGAGTCGCCACGCGACTGCTAGCGGCGCCGCGGGCGGCCGCGCGGCCTATTTGAGCTTTTCAAGCGATACTGGTCTTTTACGTATTGTAGATAAAGTTTAAAATTCTTTCACACTGAAAGTGCGCGCCGCGCTGGTGCCGGCCGCTGCCATCTTGGTGTGAATTGAGCCTTAATATCTATTGTCTAAGGGTCAGCAACGCGCTAGTGATTCTTCTGGTGTTGCTAGCGTCTAAAGGCTACGGTGACTGCTTACCATCAGGCGGGCCGTATGCTTGCCACCTTGGTAGTATAAAAAAAAATACTTAATTTCAATTACAAAGTATTCTGTAGAATAAATAATAAGAAAACAGTGAAATTTTTCAAATAATTCACATTTTAAGAGTAATTATAAAATGTATAAAATTGTATGTAAGTATACAATTTTATACATGTTATAATTACGCATTGTATGCAAATTAAAATAGCAGAGAAACAGAATTTTATAATGAGGCAGATTTCTAAACGATAATGGTATAGTAAGGTACAGTCTTGTCTGATAAGAATTTCTAAAAATGTTGTTACGTTACAAGGCATATTATTAATTATGATTATAAATGAAAATTTTGTATACCTACCTAATTGTATTCAAATTAAATATCCAAAAAAACAGTTGATAATGAAGTAGGTTTCTTATTCTTATTCTTATTCTTTATTGCACACAATAATATTACACATTAGTATAAAATAAAGAAAATTCATCCACAAAGGCGTGCTTAACCCAAACATTGAGTTTTCTGACAGCTAACCTTTGAGTGATGGAGAATTTGGAGAAAAATTTAAATACTGTTAAGGATACAAACAAGTGTACAACAAATTACTACATACAAAAATACAAAGTAAATTATGTAATAAATATTATATACAATACAATAACAAACATACACATATAATATACAATAAAATTAAATAAGTACATGTAATGTTGTATGTGATAATATATATTTAAATATTTATATAAAATTAAATTTAATTATTATTTAATATTTATATTTAAATATTTATATTTGGTTTCTATTTATTTAATGTAATAAATTCCCTTATTCATTGTCGGATTTTAAAATGATAGTAACTATGATGTACATAATTACAGCTAGTGTGTATTGGTCATCCTCCAAGTGCTCATCACAACAGCTGTGTTAAGGTAGGTTACTAAGGGAATTAAGGCTAAGGTTTATTTAACAGAATTAGAAGTAAACACAAATGAAAATGCTCGAGATATGCGAGTCAATAGCAGCAACATGTACAGAAAAGTATTAAGATAATTTTGTGCCAGTTTTCCCATGAAATTATAATTAATGAGGATATTTTCAAGACTAAATTGAAACTATGTAATAGTAGCTAGTTTAATTCACCAACTGCATCAATGTAGGTATAGGATCTAATTCTCTATGACCATTGTCAGATTCCACTCTCAAATCATGTATATGAAATCATGTTTATATCTATCAAGTTACGTAATTTAGTTATGGTTTTTAACATAAAATCATTAAATATTGACTATGAGGAGATATTGACGATGTTATGACGTAGATTTAACAGGGCAGAAGAATTAGGGCCCTAGTATAATTAGAGAAGCATTGGCTTGTATACAACTAAAAAAGTTTCAAAATCCACGTTTCTACTAACTTTTTATACGAAACAGTTTCGAAACATGTATTACAGATTGCTTGACTGATGATTGATTGATTGATTTGATTGATTGCATATACCAGATTGCTTACATAGATAACATTTAGGAATATTTATTTACCTATCAGCTTCATCCAGTACTAAATATTTGATTTTCTTCAAGCTGAATGTGTCGCACCCTGTAATATGATCTGCGAGGCGGCCCGGCATAGCCACTACGATATGTGGACGCTTGCACAATTTCAATGACTCTTCCAGCTGGTCTGATCCTCCTGTCACTATGCATACTCGAAGTTTCAGCGGTTGACCGAGGATACTGAATTGGTCTGCTATCTAAAATAAGAGAATCAGTTATCTTAGAGTTTTTCTTTCATTCAGAATCATTAAATCAGTTTTTTTAACTATGATGTTTTGTATTGGGTATCTATACCCTATGCGTTATCTATGTAAATCTATATCTGTGGTCTACCACAGACATAGATTTACATAGATAACGCAAATATCAAGATTTGTATTGAAACCAAGTGTGCCGACTTTTTAGCACTTTCTGTCACGGCCGAAATTTAATGACGGGAAATCCAAACCGATTCAAAGACACCGATGCCGCCGAGTCCCGCCGATTTTTTTTTTGGTTTTGCGGCGGACGGGCTGCAAGGCTGCAAGGCTGCAAGAACAGATGCGCGTGAACTGTAAGTCATCGGCAACTACAAGACGAGGACGACGACGACGACTACGGCGTGTCCGGACCCGCAAAGTGCATGCATTTGCGCTATCTATGTAAATCTATATCCGTGGTATAGACAGTTGTTTTAGATGTGAAAATGACTTACACCAGTGACTGGTGAACTGTTTGATTCTGTAGCCTCCATGGCGCAGTGGGAAACCGCTTGCTTTGCAAACCTGTGGTTGAGGTTAATATCTGATTCTATCGTACAGTATTTGGATAAGGCACCTAATAGGTGCACTGACGGGACATTTTGGCACCAATGAGCACCTTCACAGAATGAGGCTAAGTACTACTGATACTTGCAGATTTTGCAAAGGTGAAAAAGAGTCAATGCGACACATTCTGTGTGGCTGCGACGCTCTTGCGAGACGTAGGTTGAGTCATCTGGGAGTAGCTTATCCTACACCAGGTGATTATGCACAGCTCCAAGCTGGCGCAATCGTTGCGTACCTGAGGGAACTCTTCGACACGCCAGAAACAGAGTAAGGGCTAGGGCATGCACAATGGATCCAACTGGGTCGAAGTGCGTTCCGGTGGAAACCGGGCCCAATTTACAGCCACCAATAGAATAGAATAGAATCGTACAGTATTTAGTAAAAACATATCACACGGTGCCACTTGTGTTAAAATAATTTTCTTCTTTACATAGCATAAGAAAGTGGCTCCCGCTGTTACTATGCTTAGATCGTTTAAATGCATGATGCAATGGATTTGAATGAGTTTTCAGCAACTGTTACCGTTTACCCGTGTGAAGGCAGGGCAGTTCGCAAGCATTCATATAATCACTTACTTGATAAGCCAGTTCATGTGTAGGTGTCAGAATCAAAGCGAATATGCCATATGGATCTTCAGCTAAATGTTGTAATATTGGCAATGCAAACGCAAATGTCTTGCCCGAACCAGTTTTAGCCGCACCAATACAGTCTCCACCAGCTAGTACGCTTGGTATACATCCTTTCTGAATTGGGGTAGGAGTTCTTATGCCTGAAAATTACAAGTTGATAAGCTTCCTTATAGCCTAGAATAGTGTCTAGGTATATAGTATGGGGCCACCGGGGGCATAATACAGTGGTTAAATACCCCTGTCTAATCTATATCGGGAATATTCACATTCAAATATCTTATAAATTTCAGGTTTTTTTAAAAAATTAATATTCAAAGTTTTATAACACTCTGTATATCCGACATATAGCAACAGTGTGTATGAATTAGTGTTGGGCTATGGTGTTGTGCTTATACGGCTTAATTCTAAAGCAATTCTAAAAGTTTTTGGTGAACTATCATTGAGTCGCAATTTACTTATTGAAATATATATTGAAATACTGAGGGAAAGGGGTTGTATACTTCACCCGTACGGGAAACCTACGAGTGTCAAATAAATTGATTTATGCTCCAAAAAGAATCTTGCAAAGCATGTTCAAAAAATTAATCTAAATAAAAACTAACCTAGATTATACAATTGCTTTATTAGCCAAGTCTTAACGCCAAGTTCTGCAAACTCCCTTCCTTCGTTTTCATTCATGTCTTGATTTTATTGTATATTAATATTTCAAACAAAGTTTTCAAAACATATAAAATTCAAGCACATTGTATAGTATATTTTTATACCACCAAACACAAATTTATCATTTCTAGTTTCTAGGCCGAGTCTATTTATATGATTCTACACAATGTGTACCTACTCTACGTTTGATTCTACCATAGATTTAAAATTTTTCACTACGTTCAAGAAGATAACATAGCGTGGGAGGGAGAAGTTCTAATCAAATACAAACTGCACGAGTGCAACAGAGGCAGAGATAAAATTATTTTTTTTTATTCCGCATCACTTTGACATTAGCCACTGCCTCGCTGCCTCGCGGTCTGTTTGCTGTCAAAATAAATTTTATTAATTTAGCATGATCTCAAGTTTATAATATGAAATATCATTGTTCCACGGTGGTTTGTGCAATAAGTGCATGTGATGTTACAAATCGTAATAAAACGAATAAGTAAACATTTCACAGGTAATTGATTACTATTCCTGACTGCATTTTTGCTTGCTATATTTTTATGGTTTTGGTTGAAACTTTGCTTGAAAATCGTAATAATATCGTAGAATACATGTTTTTCTTCAAACTGATCATAATTTATTATTTCTATATGAAGAATAGCGGGATATTTTGTGTAAAATGTAAAACGATTTGTTTACAATAGGGCTTGAAAAAGTCCTGACGTCATGAGTATCGATATCGATAATAAAGCAAATAGTTTTAATAGAACAAATATAAATTGTACGTTTTTTTGTTTTAGTTTCAAGGAGTTTATATTTATTCGGTCTAAAAATATTTTACCGTCTCTATATTCTTTATGTAAATTGATATGATAATAATAATAATTCAAATGTATTCTTTCAGATTATCAAAATAATTCTTTGTTATGACAAAAATAGATGCTGATTAAAGACGAGGATGGATGGAATCCCTACAATATTCCAGTGTCTGTGATAAAGATTTTGATTTCTGTCTGTGATATCCATTTTTTTTATAGTGTGTCACAACATCAACGTTGCCTAATGAGAGGCTGTACCTGATTTATTTTACTCGTATTTATGTATAACACTGAAAAGAATATTAGTCAATCAATACCAGTTCCTTTGGGAGACGATAACACTAAATAAATTATGTTTGTTACCAGTTCCAATTGAAAAACAGATGATCTTGTTCTTACATAAATAAAGTTATTTTACCGCTATCAATTACAGGGTTGTAAACCTATTATTGATTAAACTTTAATTTACCCATACGCCATAACCAGGTATTTAAGTCAAGTCGTTAGCCAGAAAATAAAATCAGAACCTCGAAACATAGAGCCTCCTACACTGCGTTTTCCGGTTAGTGGTGTCTTTATATTATTTATTAACTATTATTTAGCAAATGAATATTGTAACCTAACACTATGAGTCGTGATACTATTATTATTATTATAAGATGTTACCAGATAAAACGTGCTCTATTACTGTCGTCACTAAGAAGCTGAAGTATATATTTACAATATATTTTTATGAATGCTGAAATAAGTATGTATTTTACAATAGACGTATATTGTTTGTCTTTATAATAATAACCTGGGACGATCCACACATGGTGATCTGATCCCAAACAAGGCAGAGCCTTTACTATGGAAACCAGACAACTTTTACTAATACATACTCATATACTTTTATTTGTAAATACATACTAACTAACGGAGATTATTGTATTCATTTTGTAAATCAAACAAGTAACGCATGTAAATTAGTTAGTATTATATAAGTACATCATTATATACTTATGTTATCATATCATTTCAAATATTTAGGCCATATATTAATCCCGAGCTCAATGATGATGCAGACATTGAGTGAGAGCGGAGGGCATTGACAGTGAGAGTATATATTCTGGCTCACTGGTTTGCACCCTACTCACTGACTGTTAATATTACACTGTTTCGCGCGTACTGCACAGCATTTTATACTTACAGCCTGTCGGGAAATTACACGCAAGGATCCTACGACGCCCTTCGTATCCAATACAATAATGTGTTCAGAGTGCTGGTGTGATTGCCTCACTTCCGTAGCGCATCTAGAATGTTCGCGGACGCACACGTAGATTGCTTTTACGCTACTATGCGCAAGAGGTGTGCGTCCCTGGTGCGCAGGGCGCGTAACAGCCCTGACACTCTTGAGAACATGATAGTTAGCTGGATTTTGGATACATAAATCATTGTTGCTCCATTTCCCATGATCTGGTGCGCGATAATTTGCGTATTATTTGTATACAGTATGTATAATTTGTGCATTATACTGCACAAACGTATGCGTTGATACAGATTTCGATCAAGACGGCGCGGTGCATCGGCGGGTTTTCGACTCCGTCTCTGTGAGCATTGTGACAGGTTCCCAGGGGCTATAATAGTCTCAAAGGCAAGGCACTGAGGGTGCAAATCCCACGGGAGAAACCAAGTTGTCCTCATGTGCATCCGCGGGAGTTTCTGTAGGATTTAATAGGTGGTAGGTTCCATGTGCAAGGAACCGTTCAAGTAGATTCTTCCGATAAATATAAGGTAAATCGCGCTAATTCCTGAACAAAATTACGTTTATTTTTTTACTAGTTACCGCTTTAGACGCGTCGAGAATATAACCTCCTTTTTTTAAGTCTGTTAAAAACCAGGAACAACTTTTTAGTAGCCCTCTGAAACACGGATACGGTTAGTTCAAACGTCACCCATCTATTTATTCTTATACCTTGGTACCATATTGTTATGTATACACATAAAAAAATCATAAACATTGGTCGAGCCGTTTTGGAGGAGTGCGAATGCCGTGAGACGAGATTTATATATGGATTTTGCATTTTAATAGTATTATATACATACGCGTTGAATACATGCCTCCTTTTTTAAAGTCGGTTAAAACCGGGACTCAAATTTTACGCTCTTCCTTAATCCAACCGAAGCACGGAGACGTTTAGTTCAAAGAGCATTGTATAATGCTGACCGTTGATTGACCGTCTGGTCACCCATCTGTATAATTACCCTGCCTAACGCTGCTTCACCTAGCGGTATATAATATACTTTAAGACCTATCCTCATACCTACTAAATATATGTACATAAAAAGAAAATCACATAAAAATCAGTCAAGCCGTTTTGGAGGATTTCGACCACAAACACCGTGACACGTGATTTTTATGTATAAGAAAAGGAGAAGAAGATTATTGTTATTTATCACGATACTCTCGATACATTAATCTATTTTTATAACAATATCTTCATTGTAATAAACATAATTCATAATTATTAGATTTTCCTCCATTAGCCTAGAATGAACTAAAGGAGTTGTTCCAGAAATGTATGGAGCCTGGGCCAACACCATGTACACTATATGTATATAAAACTATTCAATATAGTAACTGTTTTGTAATGTTATCTTTTTTTAATATTGCTTCGTTTTATTGTACATTTAAGATATCTTGGTCAAGGAGAGCAACACCAAAGAGAATATAATACTACTGTAGCAACACCCCACAATAATATGATGGATCGGAAATACGTAACTAAAATGTCATTTTGACAACAAACTATACCTGCGATTGAACTTATTGCGGATTCCAATCCAAATCACAGGCGAGAATCAATACAGTAAAGCCCCAGGTCAAGAAAGAAACAGTCAATTAATGTCCGCAAACATAAATAATCACTAAAAACTCCGAAATACATTATGTACTCCACACGTAAACAATCTATTACGAAACGTCAACTATAACAATAACTGTCAAGTAGTAAACCAACGTCAAACGCAACTGTCATGGCTGCCCTAAAACCAGGGTGGCCATACTAAATAGCTGCAAAAGTAATCATTTTTGTACAATTGCACTCTGCTTCAAATTAATTTATAAGTATTTTTATGAAACTCTCCTATGTTTTTCCTATTTTTCCATGTAGTGTACATAGTGTTGACCCAAAATGGAACATCTCCTTTTTTCGTACATTCAATTCTGTCCTCGCACTATGCTATAACTAGGATAAAACATGGCGCGAAATTTTTATTCAGAGATAACAATATTTGGATTCTATTTTTTTAATACTAACATATTCGTAAAAAATAATAGTTACAAATTTTTTTTTTTTTTTTTTTTTTTATACTACCAAGGTGGCAAGCAAGCATGCGGCCCGCCTGATGGTAAGCAGACACCGCAGCCTATAGACGCTAGCAACACCAGATGAATCACTAGCGCGTTGCCGACCCTTAAGACATTAGATATTAAGTCTTTGTGTCCGGTAATTTCACCAGCTACAGTGCCCTTCACGCCGGAACACAGCAATGCTTACACACTGCTGCTTGGCGGCAGAATATCTGACACTGCGGTGGTACCTACCTGGACGGTTCCTTGCACAAGGAACCTACCACCTAGTGATAGGAAACTCCATTCTCTCGCCGATTTATGGAACCTTATCGATTTTAACAGTCAAATATTGCTCAAACATCCATTTTCACGGAGCTGTATAATGCATGACGACCTGTTACGGACTGGACAAAAATCGCCCGTGAACTAGTTTTTATAAAACGACCTGCAGGGCTATTGCGTATCTTTAGCCACCCAAGTGACTATCAAGCTTCAGTTGTCCATCGAACTTTGATGTCAACTGAAAGTGTTTTAGTCTTAGAGGAAGAAAACAATAGAGGGCTGGACACTTTCTTTCTCATTCACGCAAGAAAAGAATGCGTTTATGTAGGTTACGTGTGATAGAAAGAAACAGTGTATATGATTTTTTGTCCCTCAGCATGTGTTCGATTTTTCCGCGCCGTGGGTGCGAAACAAATTTGACGTTTGCTCCCACTTTGCTCCGTGACAATTTTATCGTGGTTTTAATATTAAATAAATAACTTAAAATTCAATAAAAAACTAACTGTGACATTACTGTGTGTTGTGGAAATCCTATAAGAATCGTGCAGTGCAGTATTATAGGCTGTAAAAGTGACAGTGAACGTAAAATTAGTGGAGTATCGTTTCACAGGTAAACGTGAATTATTATGGCCAATTTAGAGATTACATTTAGAAACTAATACATGTAAACGACTTATTTAGATCTTATTGCTCTAAATTAGTTACTATTTTACTTGAAAGTTACGTGTAAGATCGATAAATTCTTGTTTTTCATCCATAACCTAAAATTTTCAGTTTATTGATAGCCATTATCAGTGTTGCCAGTGTATAAAAGAGAGACTACCATAAATAAGTGGTAAATTATTATTAAGTGCATCATACACGATCCCACAGGCTGGGTGCATCGAAGAATTTCTCAGATTTCCCGAATTTATTTTTATGATTTCCTGAAAATATTATATTTCATTCTAATTGTATTATTAATTCTAATTTAATTCTGTCAGTATCTGTTTCTAATTTGTATTTATATATAATATGTTATGTATTAGTTTATCCTAGAAATTATTTAAGTATTAGTATGTAAATTATATTCTTATTTAAGAAGGTAGTTTAAGTTTAGTTTACTTATATAGTTTGTTGCACCACGATTGCCCATTGCATTTAATATATTTTCATTCTGTCCATTCAAAGGTTGTCTGGAAGAGATCGCCATGAGTGATAAGACCGCCCATTGTACTTTTTATACTTGCTAAACTTGTACATTTATTACTATCTTTGTGTGCAATAAAGAGTTTATAAATAAATAAATAAATAAAATATGGATATTTGTATACTGTGGATAGCAGCAACAAAAAGAATTAATTAGGTTGCTAAAAGTTATTCCCGAATGCTTAAATATTCAGAAATAACGTAAGCGCTCAAGTAATTCGTCCAAGGCTGCGCAGGACGTATTCATTCGTTATTTAAAGGCACAATGGTCATTGTACATTTAATCGTGCTTTTACCATATGCATGTTGTTTAAATATATGTATGTATGTTGTTGGTTACAATTTATTGGTAAATTTGTCTGAATTATAAATAAATAGTACCGAAGTTGAATAGTTTGTTTCATTTGCCCCCCTATTATGTACCTATCTCGTTTGACAACTAAAGTGATGATCAATAAAGCAAAGTGACTATTAAATAACTATCAAATTATTCATTTGGTATTGCCTAACTTGAATCACCAATAAATACCAAACACACTTTCAGTAGACATCAAAGTTTGGTGGACAACTGAAGCTTGATAGTCACTTTGCTTTATTGATCATCACTTTTTTTTTTGTAGGAATAGTACTGTTTCACCGGACAAGAGGGCGAGCGCTTAAAGCGCTCCAGCCAGAAAGGTTTGGGTAGCGACTAGCACAAGGGCACCTCAGGGAGGCACGGCCTCGGCTTGGGCTGCCACTTAGAGAAAATGAGTTTACCACCGGTTCACAACGCGCCCCCGCTGAGAAGAACCGGCAAGAAACTCAGCGAGGGGATGCATGTCGAGGTCGCATGCGTACGGATCCCTTCGGCCTCGCCGGCGAGACCGGTGTCTGTGTGTTGATGTGTTTACGACTCTTGACATCGTTGTCGGTGTTGGTGTTGTGTAATGGTCCAGGAGGACGGACATCGGGTCGGGTGGGTCGAGCAGTACATGCCGCGGACGGCGGCGATGTACGGCTGTTCGACGATCTGGGGGACCTGGCCGCTGCCCAATAGGACATGGGTTCGATTCCGAACAATTGTCTGGGTGTTATTTATCTATTTAAATATGTATTTATACAGTTTACAAGTATTTGTAATCATTTATCTGGTTACCTTACTAAAGGATCTGCGTAGATTGAGATCAGGTGGTCATTGGTCAAGCGTAGATTGTCCCAAGATACTAGTACTATAGATTAGTATATTGGAGAAATTTACTAAAACTTACCCGGTAAATGGCCATAGTATGTATTATATTAAGTTATAAGAAAGCCAATTTTTGCCTACAGCTCTGGGAAATAGCATATTATTGTTTTTATCTCTTAACTTTTTTGTATGAGGCTAATAATTATCTACAGCTCTTAGCCACTTTAATCACCACGTGATATCACCCAGGTGAACAATGTGGAATAGACCTTAGCTACAGCATATATGATATTAAGTGTACATTCACTTTGTAGCCTCCGTCGTGGGTTCGAATCCTGCGAAGGGCAACAAATTTGAGTAGTTGTTCCCTACTGGCTAGGACAATGCAGGCCGATGACCTGATTGTCTGTAAAGTAAGATGATCCATGTGTCGGGATTTGCGATAGGACGTATGCCCGACTCCCGTCCGTCAAATTAAAACACCGAGCTTTGGTAATAAACACTTATAATCAAATTGAGAGAGAACAACTTCTAATACAGTGGAGTATCCGTAATAATTAAAACATGTCTCTGCCAGAGTTTGGCGTAATCAACTACTTTTGTAATCTGATTAATAATCTGATTAAAAGTAATCATGATTACATGTAATCAGATTGAAGTAATCGTGATTACTTGTAATCAAGACTACACATGTAATCTTTAATCTTGATTACAGTAGTTAGTAATCAAAATTACATGATTATTTTTGACAAAGTCCTAAGATAATTAACTATTATTTTTTCGAGCTTTCTTTAATGTGCTTATTTGTATTAAGTTTTAGGTAACTAGACCTTGTGTGCTCGGCTTTTTATGTTACGAAAAGACGCGGTAAGGGTGCGGAGCACGGGCTATCATATGAACAGGAGATATGTACCAAGTCCAACGATCAACGGCCGTCCTCGGGCCCAGTTGAAAGACTTTTCTCATATGCAACTACGAGTATGATCAATTCACCTAAGTCACAAAGAACTTACCAACCTCCATACACCCCCCCACCCCCACCCCCTTTGAAGGGGCAGGCCTTTGTTCAGCAGTGGACGTCTTTCGGCTGCTAATGATGAATGATGATGACATACACCTTCAGATGAAATGTTTGAAAAGAGGGTGCTATTGAAATCTAATAAAGGCCCCATAGCGTAAACAATATTCCGATTATGACAATCCAGTAGATTTTGGTGTAAAATAATTAATTTAAAAATTGCAACTTATGTCTGACTAAAAAATAAAGATGATTTGTTATTGTACAATAAGATTTTCAGTGGGCGAGCGCTTGCCTTGGAAACGAGGTGCGCAGGTTCGATCCCCGGCTCGCACCTCTGATTTCTTTAATTAATCATGTGCGAATCGTCTTTGTGCGATTGTTACTAGCTTTCGGTGAAGGAAAACATCGTGAGGAAACCTGCATGTCTGAGAAAGCCTAACTAGCTTTCGAATGACGTGTGAAGTCCACCAACCCGCACTTGGCCAGCGTGGTGGACTATGGCCTAAGCCCCTTCAACTCGAGGGGAGGCCCGTGCCCAGCAGTGGGACATAAACAAGGGCTGGTATTATTATTATTATTATTAATAAGATTTTATTATTTTTCTAATTTCTCACTGTTGGTCGAATCAATCAGAGAAAGTAATCAAGATTACGATTACAGATTAATAATCATTAATCATCAAATATGATTACATTCTTGATTACTTTTGTAATCTGTAATCATGATTACAGATTACAAATTGTAATCGTAATCCTTAATCATTAATCTGATTACATTTTGCCCAAGTCTGGTCTCTGCCATAGATACTAGCGCACTGTCATCTTTTTGACAGCCCCTTTGGCGTTCCGAAACCGTGATCCGAGATACGCCACACATGCGTCGGATGGGCATGTAAAAAGTCGGTCCTGCGCTTAACTTCTCCCCAGTCGTGTCGGTCTTCCGTCCCATCGGATTATGAGAGGTACCTATTATATACAGGAAGAGAGAGTGCACTTGTGTCTACGCAAGCACTTGTGCACTATAATATCTCCTGCGTACATGGCTGATCTTGTGAAAGATTGGCAGCTGTGGTCGTTTCGGCTAGGAGGACATTATTATTACAATCACTTTCGTACTTTTTGCAGACTGTCATAGATTAAGACGATATAATATAAGAAAAGTAAATGTTGTGTCAAAAAAGTGTTTTTTGGTTAGGAAAGAAAATATAATTTACAACAACCTCCGTATTTGCTTTACACAAAGGGTAAAATTTCCCTTACGTGGCAACTCTAAATTTAGTATGTACTTATTTTTCTGTCCTTATCGGCGGCACGCTTAGTATGTGTCTGTATTATATTCTGTCTACGGTTTTAGTATTGGAATTTAATGGTCATTCAAGTTAGGCAATACCGAATGAACCATTTGACAGTTATTTGATGGTCACTTGCTATAGTGATCATCACTTTAGTTGTCAAACGAGATACGTAATAGGGGGGCTGATCATATGACAAAAATTTTAGCAGAGGGGTTAGCGCGTCATGGTCTCTCCTTTGGTACTTACTCAAAGGATGAAAAATATTGACAAATCATTGTCATTTGTCACTATTTTGTTTTCATCAGAAACTGGTAACACAGTAAACGTCACTCCAATCGTCCGTCCGTCCAGGGTTCCCAACTTAGGGGTTTTCCCCCCAAATTTAGGGGGAAAAAATGTAGGATTGGATTTTATTAGGGGTGTTATATTTTTATAACTTCAAATCTATATTTTTTTATTTCAAATTAAGCAAAATAATGGTGTAATAGTATAGGCCCTGGGATAATCTAATCTAGCGAATCATATTATTTTTTACTAAGAGTGCAGAGTTGAATAAAATGCGACGCGCATTCCAGCATGTTGTCTAACACAATAGGGGTCGTCCATTAATCACGTGAGGATTGAATGGGGGGGGGGAGTTCTTCCGAAAAAATCACGAAATATCACCAGGAGGGGAGGGGTATAATGAGACATCACGTGTATTTATTTTTCGTTGAATGCACGATTTCTAAACCAAACAGCGGCACGTGGCCTTGACTCACCGTTGCCAGCAACGACTTCCCCGTCAACATTTAATCAGTTACCTGTATTTAAAGATAATATCCCGAAAATTTCATAATAGTTTGTACAAAAAAAATACACGGGGGGAGGGGATAAAAAGTTGCTAAAAAAACATCACGTGATTAATGGACGACCCTATGGACACGTATTTTTTCTTTTGTCGATTAAACAAAAAATGACGAAGATTTAATGCTTTGAAATGTTGTGTGACGTCACGCTGGTATACAATTTTTACTGAGGCGTGACGTCAAAAGCCCCCAGTCCCGAACTTAGACGCTCTATATCTTTCGCAATTTTTATTGATTTGTTAAATAAAAAAAAACCTGTCAAATATTTTTTGATAATCTAAGAGACGGACTAATTAGAATTATTATTTTTTTACCCAGTCTTCATCCCCAATTTAAACATACTCGTAAGAATTTGTGGTTAAGCTGCGTTTATGTTTACTACAAATACGTTGATTGTTGTTAGTTATTTACCTGTTCAATTTATACAGAAAGCTAAAATTGTTGAAATTATATAATGTCAATATGTATGAAAAAAAAAACTGAATCTGAAGAAAATGATTTGTTACTTGAAGTTTTCGATAATTTATAAATAAAGAATTTAAAAAAATGGTTCTGCTGAAAGAAATTGAATCTGAAGAAAATGATTTGTTACTTGAAGTTCTCGATAATTTATAAATAAAGAATTAATATAAGAAAGAAATAATTTAAATTTATCGTTTGTTTAATGATATTTTATCACTAATCTAAAAATTGTGAGGATTTTAGGGGTTTTTGATTGGAGCTTTAGGGAGATAAATTTTTGAGAGTTGGGAATACTGCGTCCGTCAGTTTCATTATTCATATTCTGTGTTCATATTCGATATTCTTATAGGAAGAATACGTCACGTCAGTTTAGTGTTTATATACTTTTCTTAGGGTTTCTTTCTTCAGTCCCAAAGAGTAAATAAAATTAAGTTTAGTCCACAGACGTGAGCTCCAGTGAATGAATTAATAATGCGCCTATAGTTTAGTGGTGCGTGTAAAATTTACCTAGTTGTAGTTTTTTGAGTTTGTGACTTGTGTTGTGTGAATAATTAGTGCAGTGCGGAGTGCCGGCCACTACGTTCATCTGTATGAATAGTGATAATTTCATACGTTCATAGTTTCGTACGTTAATATCTTATAATTTTATTGGTAAGTAAAAGAGGTGTTTGTTGATAATTACATATATTTCAGGAATTGACATAGGCCTCTCCTTGGCATTCCAATTTTTTATTTTTTCTTGAACAATTATTACTATCAACTAATAATTCTACCCTTATATATAAACTACTTTAAAAAATAGGAGGTGCTCAATTCAACTGTATTTATTTCTCTTGCAGAAATTAAGTGAGTAAAGCTCTCCTCTGTACTTAGATTATTGGTACTGCAGTTTTTATGTTTTCAGTACAGAATTAGAATTTATATCAATTGTCTACAAAATAAATTCATATCTAATTATTATGAAAAAATTAAAAAAGAAGCTGCTAAGTTATACCTTTATTTACATGTCACTGATTTGATATTGTCACCCTTACCTTTTTTTATGGCAATTGGTTAATACTTTATGCCAAACATAAATTGTTCATAAATAAATAAATCAATTTAACTTTCAAAAATAATGAGGATTCAATTTTATTCCTATTTAAAATGTAAATAATACTTTTTTTATGGCAATTGGTTAATACATTATGCCAAACATAAATTGTTCATAAATAAATAAATCAATTTTCAAAAATAATGAGGATTCAATTTTATTCCTATTTAAAATGTAAATAATATATAATAAGTACACAGTGAAAAAAAAAAATACACATACACACGCATACATAGTGTTAAATTACCCAGTGATCTATGTACTATGTAATAGCTCTTTTCACAACAATAATATACTTACAAGACTCTCTGACATATTGATCTTTGGCTTGTGTTGAAATGTTTAGCTTTAATTATTTATGAGTATGAGTAACATTATTTGGTACTAGGTGTTATCCGCGACCTCACTTACATTAAATTGACTTCAGACTGTCAGGAAGGAAAGGAGTAATTCTACAAGCGCTGGATTTTAATATTCGACTTATTGACTTGACATGGTAAACGGCATGCCTCTGCCGCTCGTCATCTAAGACATTAGTTCTCTCTTGGAATTGTACGTGACAGATCGACAGGGAATTCGGGAAGGGGGAGGACACCCCGCACACATAAACATCGCCAGCGTAAGGCACAGGTATGCGGGGTGTCCCCTTCCCCGCGTCCCAACTCATACACCGATTGCCATGTCGAACTGTCAGGTACTGATGGGTAGATCTTGGAAATCGGATATTTTTCGTGTACAAATGATTGGAAACCCAAGCACTTCAAGCCCACATAGGGCTACCGTGTTCGTGACTTTCTCTCGTATTTTACTTAATGAAGATAATAATATTGTTGTAATTTATAATAAATAAAAAAAAATCTTCTGCACAGGTAATCAAGGATAATGAGCGTGTTGAAAAATGCTCTGTCTCTCGCTGTGAACCAAGGAAAACTGGGATTCAAGAGCAACGGAAAATATGTGAGATTTTATTAAATAAATATTTTTTTTATTTTATTAGATGACAGGTTCGCGACGGGGCAACGCGGTCCTCGTAGGAGGAGATGCGGGTTTAGCGAAGCGACGGCAGTATTAAAGGGAGGATCTTCCGATCGAGCGAGGTGTGATGCTTGGTCAGGGCCTAGGCCCCCGGCAGTTGTTGTCGGGATGTTGTATATATTGTTAGCGTACCTAGAAACTTCGCTTGCGAGATTCAGAACTCGGTGGTGGCGCCATCTATCTTGTTGGGTGTGATACTACTCGCTTTTCATCACGTCGCTGTACCACATGTGGCGCCATCTCGTTATGACGGGTCGCACACGGGTAGCAGGAACGGGTGGTGCCTACGCACAAAGAGTAATCGCCTTCGTGTCCAAGTGTCCCGGCACGACTCCGGGTGGAGGTGTCCGTGGGCTTTATACACCCGTGGACAAGTCCGTGGGCCTTTTACACTCACAGACGTAGAAGAGTCCGCCGCAAGGCAAACGACGCTGATGCTGGCGGGGTTTTGGCCCGTAGCAGTCCGACGTAACTCGCGCTACCACCACTGTTGCGGCGCGGTTATCAATGAGGAACTCCCCACAAGAAAATAGGTTCCTTCAGCAAGACACCGTTTGCGTAGGGTCCACACTATCAGATGTCTGCTACCAAGAAACATTGTGTAAACATTGCTGTGCTCTGATTAGAGATTAATGTAGCTAAGAGAATTAAGGGGTAATTAGCGGCATGGCAATCAAATTCAATGGTTTATGGAGCGCGTCTTCAATCAGGTTAAAGTACTGATCTTTTCGCATTAAACAATCACATAACACATATTACCACTTCTCTAGGACAAGGTTTTTATAATTCCTCCGCCAACGGTAGGTGCCTCGACGCCTTGTTCGACGTTCTCGACTTTGACGTCATCGCACCTATGCGCCCGACCCATTATCCTAATAATATAAATCACCGCCCCGATGTCTTAGACATGGCCCTCCTGAAGGGTGTGACCCTCCGGTTGCGCTCTTTAGAGGTTCTCCATGAGCTAGACTCTGACCACCGACCGGTCCTAATGGAACTAGGTCCCCCGCCCACTTCCCAGCCGGTCACTAGGACCGTTCTGGACTGGCATCAGCTAAATACCTGTTTAGCCGATGCCGACTCTCCGAATCTTGCCCGCTTCCCGGCGCAAATCTCGTCCCCTCAGGACACCGACCAAGCGATCGGCGCTTTCACCGATCAACTTAAGTCGGCCATCAGCCAGTCTTCTCGGCAGGTTGAAGCGGACAACTTTTACGCTGTCCGCTTCAAGCTGCCCGATGACATTAAGGAATTAGTCCGCGCTAAAAACGCGGCTATTCGTGCATACGACTCCTACCCCACCGATGCCAACCGGGCCCGCATGCGTGCTTTGCAGAGGGACGTGAAGCGCAGCATCGCGGAACTCAGGGAGGCTCGATGGGGAGGGTTTCTCGAGAAGATATCGCCGTCACACCAGGCTTACTGGCGGCTCGCGAGATCCCTCAAAACCGACACGGTAGCTACCATGCCCCCCTTGACCCGCCCTTCAGGCGACCCACACGCGTTCGAGGACGACGAGAAGGCTGAGGTTCTCGCTGACTCTAGAGAGTCAGTGCACACCCAGCTCCGCTCCCGTCGATCCAACGCACCTCGATCTAGTAGATAGGGAAGTAGAGCGCAGGTCCTCACTCCCTCCCACCGAATCCCTCTCTCCGGTCACGCAGACCGAAGTGGAAGACCTAATCAAAGGCCTTAAGCCGAAGAAAGCACCGGGCTCCGACGGCATCAACAATCGCGTTCTTAAGGTTCTCCCTGTCCATCTGATATGTCTTTTAGTGACTATCTTCAACGCTGCCATGTCCCACTGCGTCTTTCCTGCCGAGTGGAAAGACGCGGATGTAGTAGGTATCCCTAAGCCAGGTAAGCCTCGCAGCAGCCCTGCGAGCTATCAGTCTTCTCAAGTCTCTCGGCAAACTCTATGAGCGCTTGCTGCTGGCGAGACTCAAAGAGTTTGTCACTTCCAATAATATCCTCATCGACGAGCAGTTTGGCTTTTGAACCAGACACTTGCGTCCACCAAGTGCACCGCCTCACGGAGCACATCCTGACCGGGCTCAACCAGCCCAAGTCCGTCTACACAGGCGCCCTATTTTTCGATGTTGCCAAGGCCTTCGACAAGGTCTGGCACAACGGCTTGATATACAAGCTCTTCCAGTTAGGAGTCCCCGATAGGCTCGTACTCATCATACGAGACTTTCTCTCGAATCGTACCTTTCGATACCGGGTCGAAGGTACGTTTTCTTCGCCCCATCCTATACAGGCCGGAGTTCCCCTAGGCTCTGTGCTCTCTCCCCTCTTGTTCAGCCTGTTCACGAACGACATTCCTCGTTCGAACAGAGTCCAACTCGCCCTTTACGCGGATGACACCGCTCTCTATTATTCCCATAGGAACATGTCCTATTTGACGCGTGCTCTTCAAGCCGCAGTCGACGCCCTGGGCCAATGGTTTCGTACGTGACGCATAGAGGTGAACCCGGAGAAGAGTGCCGCGGTGGTATTCTCCCGGGGACCCGCCAATATGTTCTCCGCGCGGAGCCTTCGGCCCAGCAGACGACTGGCCCCAATATCCTTATTCAATCGCCCTATCCCCTGGACTAGGAAGGTTAAGTACCTCGGAGTCACCTTGGACTCCGCCATGACTTTCGGTCCGCACATTCGATCCGTCCGCAATCGAGCGGCTTTCGTATTAGGTCTCCTGTATCCCCTTCTCTGCAAGCGGAGTAAAATGTCGCTTAGAAATAAGTTGACATTATATAAAGCTTGCATTCGCCCAATTATGACTTACGCGAGTGTAGTTTTCGCGCACGCCGCCCGCACCCGTATCGATAGCCTCTAGGTTATCCAAAATCGTTTCATCCGACGTGCCGTCGGTGCCCCGTGGTACATGCGGAACGTAGATCTGCATTCCGATTTCAAGTTAGATCCCCTTCGTAAGTTCCTCAAAGAAGCGTCGAAACGCTACTTTGAATCCGCGTCCCGTCACGCGAACTGTTTAATCCGCGCCGCCGCTGATTACGCCCCTAGTCCTTCTGACTCGCGCCGCAGACCACGGCACGTACTGCTTGACCCTCCTGACCCCATGACGGTCCTATTGGACAGGGATGCGCCGAACCCTCCCCGACAACCGTCTGCTACACTAGCTATCAGACACCGGTCTCGCCGGCGAAGGCGAAGGGTCGTACGCATGCGACCTCAACGACGTGCATCACCCCACTGAGTTTCTTGCCGGTTTTTCTCAGTGGGGGCGCGTTATGAACCGGTGGTAAACTCAGCCCTCTCTAAGCGACAGCCCAAGCCGAGGCCGTGCCTCCCTGAGGTGCCCTTGAGCTCGTCGCTACTTCTGCCGTTAAGGCTAGAGCGCTTTAAGCGCTCGCCTCCTATTGTCCGGTGAAGCTGTAATGGCCATCTGCGGCCAACAGCGTCTAACATTCCCAAAAAAAAAAAAAAAAAAAAGTTGGAGACCCATGTCGGCGTCTGGTAGTCCGGTAAAATGAAGGGGATGGTGGTACAAGTTTATTGAGTTCTCAGGGCATTTTCGTCGGAACAACCTGTAGAAAACTGATAAACATTTAACATGGTACCGATGCTCCAAGTGTGTCAGTTATTCATTTTCAAAACGTTATCGTAATTGCTGCGTGCGAGTGAGTCTGTAACGAGTCCAAATTTTAATAGTCAGGTCGATCGTCGTTGATCGATCAATTTACGATTTGTCATATTGTGGATTTTACAAAGATTAGCAAAATTAGATATTGATTCATTATGGAAAATGGTTTCGGTGTGCAAATAAATTGTAGACAGACTTATACACCTATCAACAAGATTAATGTGATCATTGCTCATCAGTTACGATTTCGCATAACATGAGAAACAAGGAGACTATTCATTAATGAAATAGTTGTAACAGTTCCAGTTGCGGAAACCAGCCCGCTATACCAATACCAACAGTTCCATATCAGCTTAATGAAATTGGCCAACATAAAGTAGAAATTTATTTAAGACCTAAATTAACTTTGAGTATTAAACCAACCGGAGAGGCCACTGTCAGGCGTTCCCCTCTGTCAAAGTACGAGAGCACCGGTCATACCCGTTATATAAAACTAGTTGACCCGCGTTCCACGCCATTCAACAAATCCCGGTGCGCGCGGAACGACGTAAGCTAAAAATGCCTAATGCCAGCGCGTTTTCGTGTAAAAAAATATAAGACTTATCTAGTGTACCCAAGGATAACGTTACTTTCCATCTATAAATATTATTTCGTTTATAAATTGTCAAATAATGCACTAAATTTGCAAAAAACTAAAAAATATTATTAATCAATAAGTGTTGCCACTAAATCGTACAAAAGCGTAACGAGCGTAATTTTAAAAGTTGAATGTACTGACATTAGTTTAAGGCTTCTATTTCACGTAAATGATTGTTAATACCATTTATTTCTGTAGATGCATAATTAATTAATTAAAGATTACTGTTTGAAATTCAGTATCTTTACTTGAATTTTCTACATAGTTTTTTACTAAACAGTTTAAAAATTATCGATTCTATGAAACTGTATGTTTATGTTTGGGTGTACTTAATTATTATAAGATACACACATCAAAAGTGTCTAGGGATCAACATATATTTTTGCAATAACTTTTCTCCTGATTGATATTAATTAAAATTTTCTTTAAGGATTCATCAAATAAAGTGTTTTCGTTTGTCACAGTAACGATAAACCAAGTCACCTTTGCATTAATAAAGAAATTTGCCATTTTCCTAATAAAGGGATTTTTGACATTTGAACCACTAACACAAAAGTTCGAAAAAAAGACTGAAATAACAGTTTTCTTTAAAATTTTATTGGGTAACTTAAACAATTAATAATCCGTGTTTCTACCGCGAACACTAACAACACAAGAACATCGGTTTGGCATACTCAAAATGAGTTCATCCAAATCACGCTGTGGAATGGCCGCCCATGTTCGTTGCAACAACAAAAAAAGGTCTTCTTGCGACTGGATACCCTCCATATTCGGCAGAGCTCTTCTCTGTAGCATATCCCATGTATGCTCAATCGGGTTCAAGTCTGGCGACTGAGCAGGCCAGGGCAGGACATTGATGTTAGCTGCGGCGAGAGTCTGTCTTACAACTCTTGCGGTGTGCGGTCGTGCATTATCATGCATTAACTGAAATAAGGGACCGATTTGCACTTGTAGAGGAACGATGACGTCTGATACAATCGTCTCAGCATAAATTTGAGCGTTGAGGTTGCCTCTGATCCAAATCAACTCAGTTCTTCCGCCGATCCAAATACCCGCCCATACCATGATGGTTCCACCACTATAAGGATGGACTTCCTGGCAGGATTTTAATCGCTGTTGGCGTCCAGGGGTTCTCCAGTGTCGTATACGTCTTGTATCCGGTCTCATACCAAAACGAGACTCATCAGAAAAGCACACGAAACGCCATTGTTCTTCTGCCCAATTTCTGTGTTCAAGAGCCCATTGATATCGAATCCTACGATTGTGCATTGCTATAGGTGGTACCCGTAGCGGTCTTCGGGAATGAAGGTTCACTTCATGTGACGTCATCGTTCCTCTACAAGTGCAAATCGGTCCCTTATTTCAGTTAATGCATGATAATGCACGACCGCACACCGCAAGAGTTGTAAGACAGACTCTCGCCGCAGCTAACATCAATGTCCTGCCCTGGCCTGCTCAGTCGCCAGACTTGAACCCGATTGAGCATGCATGGGATATGCTACAGAGAAGAGCTCTGCCGAATATGGAGGGTATCCAGTCGCAAGAAGACCTTTTTTTGTTGTTGCAACGAACATGGGCGGCCATTCCACAGCGTGATTTGGATGAACTCATTTTGAGTATGCCAAACCGATGTTCTTGTGTTGTTAGTGTTCGCGGTAGAAACACGGATTATTAATTGTTTAAGTTACCCAATAAAATTTTAAAGAAAACTGTTATTTCAGTCTTTTTTTCGAACTTTTGTGTTAGTGGTTCAAATGTCAAAAATCCCTTTATTAGGAAAATGGCAAATTTCTTTATTAATGCAAAGGTGACTTGGTTTATCGTTACTGTGACAAACGAAAACACTTTATTTGATGAATCCTTAAAGAAAATTTTAATTAATATCAATCAGGAGAAAAGTTATTGCAAAAATATATGTTGATCCCTAGACACTTTTGATGTGTGTATTTACGGTCGTCACTTTTATTCCGAATACTTTTATTTATTTTTAAATACATTGGCCACACCGCAGCAAAGTTAGCGCTGGGACAGCTCATAATCAAATATCGATATCGACTATCAGTATGTTATTCTGACTATTTATTAATCAGATATCCAAAAGAGTTTGTGTAGTGTACCGCATGCCGTGTCACTTTTTAGCCGATTTCAAAAAAGGAGGAGGTTTTCAATTCGACTATACATATATATATTTACATTTACGTATGTTCGCGCATAACTCTGGCAATTATAGACCGATATGAAAAATTATTTTTTGTACGGATAGGCCTATCCCCTGATCGGGTCCCATTAAAAACGATTGCGATTTACGAATAAGTAGGTAGTTCCTAAAAAAAACAAGAATGTCGCGTCAGAAAAATGTATAATAACGCCATAAGGATGAGACTCGTCGTTTTTAATGAAAAAATGGTCATAACTCTGGCAAATGTCTTTCTTTCACACTGAAAGTGCGCTGCCGGCCGCTGCCATCTTGGTGTGAATTGAGCCTAACTTCAAATATGAACCTATTTCGATTATTCTTTCTTTATTCGAGAAAGTTAACTACTATAATGATTCCATGCAAATTTCATTACGTCCTGATAAATTGTTCCTGAAGAAACATGAATGATGTAAAAAAATGCAAATAAGTATACTCCGTAGGTACGCTAACACCAATTTCAATAATATTAAAATTATTTTATGCATTTTAGTGTTATTGAAGTCGGTTCAATCTTTTTATATATTTTATAAAATGATCATAAATTCTTTGGAATACATCTATACTCCTGCTTTTTGTGGTGTATCTATACTGACATCCAATCCTCTAGATTTGTTAGGTCTCAATTTATCCTCCGACCTTAATTTCGGACGATCCATTGAGTCAAAAGTCAAAATCTCTGCTAAAAAACTTGGTATCTTGAATAAGGTGAGGCGGTATTTCACAAAGGAACAGCTATTGAATCTTTACAAAGCTCAGGTTCGACCCTGCATGGAGTACTGTTCTCACCTGTGGGATGGCTCTGCCAAATATCAACTTGACTCTTTGGATTCGCTAGACAGACGTGCTCGCAGGATAATTGACGATAATGACCTAACAAATAAAAAACTGCAACAATTGGATCATCGTCACCTAGTTGCATGCTTATCGGTTTTTTACAGATTGTTCCACGGTGAATGCGCTCAAGCACTTTTTGACCTTGTACCACCATCCCCATGGGCGCTGGCAGCAGGGTGCAAGGGGGTGCACTTGCACCCCCCTGTCACGGAAGAATATACATAGAAAAAATACATAAGTACGCTTTTGATTAGCGAAACATACTCAATCAAATACCCGCGTGTTTTGAATTTGACATTACATTTATTTACATCATATACATGTATAATTCTATAGTTTAAGTTAATAGTAAAATGTGTAGATGCAGATGCACCCCCCTGAAAGTAACTCTGGCGGCACTCATGACCATCCCCTTTCTTTTACCGGACTGCCAGGCGGCGGCAGGGTCTCCACCGCTTTAACGTTGACACTCCAACTTGCCGAACTAAGCGTTTCGCTTCTTCTTTCCTCATGCGCACGGTCAAGCTGTGGAATACCCTCCCGGACAACGTTTTCCCTGACAAATATAACTTGTGTGTTTTCAAGTCTAGATTGAACAGGCATCTTATGGGTAAGCGCGGTGCATCCTAGACCACATCTTATCTTCACTTACCATTATGTGAGATTGTGGTCAAGCGCAAGTAAACCTATCGCATCGCTGACGCATCGGCACATGAAAGGAGACACCCGGGCTCTCCAGTGGGATCTGCACCAGCAGCCCGTCAGTACCTTGCCTTTGAGCCCACCACCGGGGGATGCATTATAGCCCCCCTGGAATCAGACACGGTGTTCAAGGGGATAGGGTCCCCGCCGCCGCACAGTGGACGGAAAAACGAAGTTCCCTTTCATAGGATTATTTAAAAATGAAATATTTTATTTGATACTTTCAAGTATACAGTTTTGTCAAGTACATTAAAAAATTGAATAAATGAGTAGTTACCGGTTTTTTTATCGAGTCTATACCATCAAAGAATGACTTTCTATATTTCAAATGTATGAAAATGGAATTAGTTTTCCTCATAACTTTTTTCTGTCTAGGATTGTAAAGCTGAAACTTTTAGGTATTGTTGCCGAGCCTATTAAAAAACCACTTGACATTTGACCTTGAACCCGAACTTCCCCGTTCAAAAGATATGAATCAATTAAAAATGCATATTTACTCAATGCATAATTAATGCATTTTATTTATATTTATTTATGATACTCTCTTTTTTTGTGATTTGTTTAGATATTCTTTTTTATTTTAATATTTTTCCTGCATTTAATCATTTCCAATATTTTTTTATTTTAATAATCTAACTATTTATACTTTAAAGAACACAAGCAAGCATATCGACAATGTTGTTTATACCTGTAATAGGTTCACTTATCAGAATTTATATTAACTGTGAACGTTGTAATGTTACTTAATCATAAGTGTACTGTTGGTATATAAATAAATAAAATAAAATATTTGGACGATGTTTTAACACGCGGTAATGTACTTCAAAAATAAGTTTTGTTTTATTTTTTTTACCCTTTATTGATCCCTGATAGACAACCAGGGCCGTCTTAAGTCTATTCGACGCCGGGGTGCGGGGCTCAGCCTGCGCCCTCGATTTCTTTTACACTGCAGCGTGGCACGCGACCGACGACACACTGCAGTATGAAAGGGGTCCTAGTCAACCAAGAAAACACAATCCACGTAATTTTGATAGTCAATTTCTTTATTTCTCTAAAATGCAAAACGAAGATTAAACTTTAATTATACAAATTAAACCCAATTATACAAATAAAAAACGTTTTTAAAAAAATATTCAACCGCCTTCAAAAAGAATCTTCAAACAAAAATTAACAAACACTAAAAAACGAAAAAAATTATTAGAATTTTTAATTCCAAGGAAGAAAATGCGTGACTTTTTCTAACTTATCTTGGTACTTACTGAACTGAAGTCGGTGGCAAGCCAAAAGAATAAGAACGAATTATATTGAGATGATTGTAATGGCGAAAAACACCAGCAATCCAACTCTCGTTTATGTTGTTATTTAATTGCTTGTTACGAGCCAGTATGCCTCGTCAGTATATACCTAGACCGTGGGACATTTGCCGCGCATCGGACACCGAGCTCATGACGTCACGGCTTCATGAGATGGCTTTCCCTTACCTAAGATCGGTGGGAACAGACGCATAGACTTTAAGGATAGATACTAAGATTATATATATTTTAATAACTATTGTGGAAGATTAAATATACCACTTTATTAATTTAATCAAATATTTTATTGGAGTTCCTGTGTTCGGCGCCCCCAAACACGTAATTTGCTAAATATCTATTTATTGTATGTACATACATCAAACAAACTCAATTTTTCTTGCTTGAGTTGGCAAAGATTTTAATTAAATCATTTATTTTTATATCAATTTTGGATTCTATACTTATAATAATGTATTTTTCTAGCTAGGTATGAGTACTTTTAGGTATCGGTATTGTACCTATGTATTGTATTTTAATGTTAACCGACGAGTTCTCGAATGGAAACCACTGTCCACGAACGAACGAACGTACGTAGCTTCGGACGCCCCTCCAGCCCACCGCTGGACCGACGAACAGCTAGTCGGTAGGCGCCTAGGTATTAGTTGGATGAGGATGGTCGAGATCTGCATGCTACCTAACACTTAAAAAATAAAATTGACTTACCTTGATATTTTTTCTCTTATTTATGATGAAGAAATTCCATTTATTCCATGAATTTCCATGCACTTACAATTACAACTTACACTATGGTTACACTATACATATAAATTAATGAATTTCTCCACTAGATCTTCCGTGCTAATTCGGCGGTCGTCGCAAATGAAATGAGCTAACGAATTTAATTACTTAAAAAGAAGAAATCAGATCAATCACTGACCGACACTTGCATAGGCGCTGCGCGCCGCGCTGTATATTCAAATAAACTTACACCTAATTGTAGTGATTTTTTAGAGATCATTTCTCTTTAAGTGCGAGTGCCCGGACGGCTATGTCAAAGGACGCAATTACTCGCCTATGACAGACGCACAGGTGCCGCGCCGCGCACCCATTTCAAATGAATTTACGACTTACACTTTATTGACTTAGAGATCATTTTGCTTCAAGTGCGGGCGACCGGGCGGCAATGTGTCAAAGGTTATATACACTCTCTTTGGATTAGAGAATTTGCCGCGCGCGTCTTGTATGAAATAAAATTGTTATTTGTGTACTAATAAGAGTCATTTTAGCTTGCACACCATGAGCGGTGTGACAAGCGCCGACAGCGTAATACAAGTAAAAACGAATACCTAAAACTAGCAATTTACTAACGGTGAGGCAACTGTATCTGCTAAATGTAACATTACAACTGCACAAGACACTTTTGTTTGATCCAACTTATTTAAATAAAAGACGTAAAGATATTGTTGCATACTCTGCAAGGGTTCGTACTATTTTTGCTAGACGACAGTATACAACACAGTCAACTTATATCTATAACAAACTAAATCGTAAACTAAATATTTATCCAATGTTACTGTACAATTGTAAGAAAACCCTAACACAGTGGTTAAAGACTCTCACTTATGAGGAAACTGAAGTCATCCTAGAAAGGATTGTTTAGTAATTTAATGTGCCAACTATGTACTGAGCTGTCTGTATTGTAATAATGATTAGTAATGTAATGTATAAACACTGAATTTGCACGTTCTAGATGTAACTGGTTTAAGTCTCAACATTGTAATTATGTATAAGGGAAGTAGCGAGGTGGCCCCAACACAAGTATTTTATAACTTACTGGGACTATCTCAATTTGTATTTGCATGCAATGTTTGAGTAACAATAAAAAACATTTTGATTTTGATTTGATTTGATACCTAACCTGTGGTAAAACAATGATTTTTGTTGATGACTATTTTTTTTTTAATATTTTATTTTGCGCATACGTATTCGTCGTAACAAATATATGAAACTGTGCAATGGCGTTAAGTTCAATGAAATATCTAAATATTCAGCGCTCGGCAGGCGCCCCCGGGCGCCCTGTGCCCGGGGGCCTTGCACCCCCTGGTAAAGACGGCCCTGTAGACAACAAACCTATATGACTAACGATCTTGACGAAAAGCGTACATATTCATAACGTATGCACAACACAACAAATAATGCGATATGAATGACTGATATTTTATATTTGCAAGAATATAACACAGGTAGGTAGGTAGCTAACACAAGTTCTTAAAATACACACATCAAAAGTGTCTAGGGATCAACATATATTTTTGCAATAACTTTTCTCCTGATTGATATTAATTAAAATTTTCTTTAAGGATTCATCAAATAAAGTGTTTTCGTTTGTCACAGTAACGATAAACCAAGTCACCTTTGCATTAATAAAGAAATTTGCCATTTTCCTAATAAAGGGATTTTTGACATTTGAACCACTAACACAAAAGTTCGAAAAAAAGACTGAAATAACAGTTTTCTTTAAAATTTTATTGGGTAACTTAAACAATTAATAATCCGTGTTTCTACCGCGAACACTAACAACACAAGAACATCGGTTTGGCATACTCAAAATGAGTTCATCCAAATCACGCTGTGGAATGGCCGCCCATGTTCGTTGCAACAACAAAAAAAGGTCTTCTTGCGACTGGATACCCTCCATATTCGGCAGAGCTCTTCTCTGTAGCATATCCCAGGCATGCTCAATCGGGTTCAAGTCTGGCGACTGAGCAGGCCAGGGCAGGACATTGATGTTAGCTGCGGCGAGAGTCTGTCTTACAACTCTTGCGGTGTGCGGTCGTGCATTATCATGCATTAACTGAAATAAGGGACCGATATGCACTTGTAGAGGAACGATGACGTCTGATACAATCGTCTCAGCATAAATTTGAGCGTTGAGGTTGCCTCTGATCCAAATCAACTCAGTTCTTCCGCCGATCCAAATACCCGCCCATACCATGATGGTTCCACCACTATAAGGATGGACTTCCTGGCAGGATTTTAATCGCTGTTGGCGTCCAGGGGTTCTCCAGTGTCGTATACGTCTTGTATCCGGTCTCATACCAAAACGAGACTCATCAGAAAAGCACACGAAACGCCATTGTTCTTCTGCCCATTTTTTTGCCCAAAAATGCTTGATCCCTAGACACTTTTGATGTGTGTACATGGGTTTCACGTAAATATTTGTACGGCTGAAATGCCGAATATAGTGATCTGGCATGTCAGCCGTAAAATTATTTAAAAAAAAACCGGTAACTACTAATTTATTCAATGTTTTAATGTACTCGACAAAACTGTATACTTGAAACTATCAAATAAAATATTTATTTTTAAAAAATCATATGTAAGGGCCTCCGCCCACTAGCGTTTTCTAGCTGCAACGACTGGCAACTTTGCGACTGCATCGCGTTTTAGCAACTCATTAGCGACCATTGAGCTACTCCTTGCGCTCGGTCGCTGTATCGGAGTCGCGCGTTTTAGCAACCGCATCAATGCTGCACCGCGTTTTAGCGACTGCTGTCATCGATGCACAGTGGGCCAAAAATAAGGTTCACTAGCTTAATTTTTTTGAAAAATGTAATATATTTTATGTAGTTCAAATACACGGATTTGTTAAAATTACCATAACATAGAATTACTTAGTAATCACAAGTTTTATTTTTCACTTAACAACATTAAATGTTGTAACAACATTCCAAATGTATCAAAATATAATTTGTTTCCCCTTTTTTTTGTGTTTGAATTGTAAAGCTGAATCTTTTTGGTCACTTTACGGTTATGGTAACAAAACCGTCTGAGTTTCAACCTTAACCCTTTTACAAATATCACATGCTGCTATTGCGGTATTATAGATGTCGTTGTTATTATGTTGATATACATATAAGTATGTATAAACTAATACCCAGTAGGTACTTTATAAAAAAACAAGTTCGCTTTGCATCTAAGTCACCAGGATTTGACTAATCCTTCTGAATAATGGTAAAATCGCTTAAGAACTTTGAAATGCAAATACATAATCAAGAAGTTGAATGAAATATAAAAAAAATGATATTATATACTTCACCCAAAACAATTTACAGGTATTATTTAATTATATAATCTTTACGATAAACAAGCACAATAAGAACAATTTAGACAGAAAAAAAACTACAAATGCGTAGTTTTTTTTTATAAAAAGAGATCTGCCTTTTAATTAAACCAATGTATTTAATAATAATAATATAAGTTTATTTCAGACTCTTGATCCATACAAAAAAAATACAAAGACACATTGAGAAAAAAAAGGAAGAAACCAAACAGAATAAATAAATAATAACCAAACTAAACAAAAAAACAGACATTCCAGTAAAAAAAAGAATTTTAAGCAGCTATTTCACGCCAACGTCTACACATGTTCGTTATAGACCAACGGTCCGCGATTTCTTTAATAATACCGTTTCTACACTGACCAACCCTGGCCATATATGAAGCAATTCAGCTTCTCTGAATGGCATTGAACGTGTTCAGACGCGCCTCCGTAAACTTGCTAGAGGCACTACAGTACCTATTTAAAACCCATGAGGTGTCTGAAAATGTTATTATATTGTACACGAATACCATCCAATGACCTCCTTTTATAATTTGTCCAGAGTTGGCAAGTGTAGAAGTTTTTACAGTATGATTCAAATAAATGCACTTAAGTTTGAAAATTAGCTTTAAAAAAATTGATCTTCTCTCACTTTCTTGGTAATAGATATGTATTAGTCTATCATAATATATTATAATATGTAGTTTATTTTTTATTTTATTAATTTTTAAATATATATATATTTTTTTAATCCACTTAATTTATTTATATAACTGCACCTGCCCATAAAAATGCTCTGTCCTGTACCCCAAGGTTGACTGGAAGAGATCGCTTTAGCGATAAGTCCGCCTTGTTGTTCACTGTTTTTAATTGTTTTAATTTCAAATGTATATTTCTTTTGTGTGCAATAAAGAGTATTTGTATTGTATTGTATTGTATATTATGTACTAGCTTTATCCTGCAGCATCGCTTGCACATATTTAGTTAATATCCTAGGACAATTCACACACGGTCATCTGATTCAAACTAGGCAGAGCCTGTACTATGGAACCAGACAACTGATACTAATACATATATACTTTTTTTTGTTGTAAGTACACACTTATATAGATAAACACCCAGACACTTGGTGGGAATCGAACCCACGACCTGTTGGGTAGGAGACAGGGTTACTAACCACTAGACCAACGGGCCCGTCATCAATTAGTACTTAGGTATAGATTGTTTATAGGTTTTAAACAATCAGTAACAACGCATATTGTATAATAATTTCATGCAAGAATACTTCGTCCTTTACACGTCGTCATTTCATTTTCATCTTATTTTCAATCGGCCTGTATTGTCCAAACCAATAATAAATAACTTACTTCGCGCGTTTCGCGTTTCGTCGCATTTAGCAAAGTGTAAAGAAGAGCCCGGAGCTCTTCAGTTTCTAAAGCAAGCGGTTTCCCTGCGCTTCCGAAGCAACAAAGTAAGTTACATAAATGAAAAACGGCCAGTTCATGAAACCTTGATTGAACTGCGGGATAAAATTTTCTCCATTTTCATAACCCCTAGTGTATCTTTAAAATCACTTAAAGCTTGCGAAATATTTATTTATTTATTTTATTTAAAAAGTCTTTTCAGTACCTACGTATTGTGGTAATCGAACGCAATGATCTTATATCGTTATGATTATGAATACGGTTGTTTGTATTTAAAAACCACAAGAAATACATTATCAAAAATCTTATGAAAGAGAAGCTTGTTTTAATGCCCACTGTGCGCTGTAACGTGTGAATCCAATACACTGTAACTACGAAAAACTGATTTTGAGAAAATGAGCAAAATAGATTTTTTTAGTTTTTTCAAGATTACTCCAAAATTTTCGTTAGAAAGTTTTTAGTGTTTGCTGCCAATTTAAAAATAATTTTATAAGTTATCCAGCCTATTAAGTTTTATATATATTTAGAGTATACATAATGAATTATCGTCGATAACTTGTGTTTCTCTAATAGTTGTCAGAAGCTAAGGAAGATATTGTTAAGGCAATACACAGTATCATATAGTTACAGTGTATTGACTTGGGAAAACAGGGCCTAAAAGTGTATTGGTAGGTATAAGTTGGAGAACCATAATACTGCACAGACGTGACAGTTCTTGATATATTTTGGTATTTTCTATTGAGAATGCTCCATATTTAGATCTTGATTTCAATTAATGCACATTTTTAGAAGTCACTTGTTACTCTTGATAATGTTAAGTTGTCCACTTTAAATTGTCTCTCTTAGCTATCTTTGCCTTTATCTTCTACTTTCTCTTTGAGTTCGGTTACTGAGGGGGTTGGGAATTATATCATCATGGTCTTCAGTAAAATTGTTGTTACCTAACATTGAAGTAACCTTGACCAATCCTTGTCCAATAATCACTCGTTTCTTAAACTTTTAAATTGAATCCTGTTCTTTCCCGTCTTGGGAAGAACGCTTGTCATTGTCATTCCTTTTCCCAAACAGCTAAATTTTTCTGTTACAAATTTTAGTCCTATATCTACACTCCTTGTTCTGTTCTGGAAGTCCTGGAAGGTATTTATTGTTTACAAACAAATGACAGACTATTTTACACCTAATTGTCTTTTAGTCCTTAGTTTTAGTAAAAATAAGTGATGTTTGACGCTTGGTTATAGAAAGCAAACAACTGATTATTCTGGTATTATTGGATCTTGGTAGTGACTTCAATTCTGTTTATTTTGACATACTTCTAGGCATTCTTTCCTCTCTCTATGTCGCTTTTTCAGCTATCAATTGCTTTGATCATATTCATATCATCGTGGGCGCTCCCAGTCTGTCCGCTTTGAGGAGACATCATCTGTGTGGTGTGAGCTTGAGGCGGGTGTTCCACTGGGTGGCGTAATCTCTCCTCTTTTCAGTTTTCATGAATGTTATCGCGAGGGTTTTCTAACTATCATCTCTATGCATGATCATCCTTAGCTTTATCGTCATGCCAATATTGATAAGCTTCGGTAAGCGATATATACGCTTAATAAAGATTTAGATAGCATAAGTCAGTGGGCAAAATCAATTGGCTTGTTAGTGAACTCTACTAATTCTCAGGCTATCATATTTGGTGGCGGATACGTGATGAATCTGGTTGACATTAACTCACTCTCCAGTTTAGTTTTCGATTCCGTACCAATTGCATACTCAAATAAAGTTAAAATTCTTAGTTCTGTTTGATTATAATATTTCTTGGGAATCTCATGTTGGAGATAGGTATAAGTAAGAAGATCTTTTACTCTTATCAGTCTCACAAGCGTCTCCAAAAATTTCTTCTGCGTCAGACAAAAATCTTTTTTGCTTGATCTTTAGCTCTTTTCGATTATGCTGATGTATGTTTCTAGATGCCAGTGGCGTGCAGTCCATATAGGCAAAAAGTGTTTGCCTACCCTGTGATTTCCGGAACAATACATGATAACAAAAATAATTTATCTGCTCAATAACATTTTGTTTTGAATTATTTCATCATTATAAATAAGCAAAAGCTCGCGAAAAACGGGCATTAAACTATTCCTAGTTCCTAGGTACGCGGAGATTTAAATTTCCCGCGCGCCAAACCGCGAGGTCCGCTAATCAAAATTTTAAGATTTTAAGATCGAAACTCTTAATTCCCACACATTCACAGAATTTTTGCTAACAAACTTATACACACCAGTAGGCACGTCGACGATTCCAACAGTATAAATGTCACGCACACCATGCAAAAATAGACAGTGCCTCTCGGGTGTGCTCGGGTCTGCTCGGGTGCTCTCGGCAGCAATGACGACCTTGGAGGAAGGACTAAAGAAATGTTGACCAATAGCAGCTCAATCTTAGCCCAATGCACCGAACGGGATCGGGATCGGGATGCGAGAATGGGTGCTCAAGGGGTGCTCGATGAATGAAAAATACTACAAATTATAAAATACCTAGTTTGTTCAAACTTCAAGATTTCATAATGACATCCATTTTTTGTTGGTTTTTATTCTATATTTTTTTATTATACGATTGATAACGATTGTTTTCGGTGCAGTATGTGTTGTGTTTCCAAATTATAAAACTTACTTAGTAGAAAATGGAAGTGGTAACGTGTGATTGATGTTAAGTTATGTTGGCCAAGTGTGTATACAAAAATTAAAAATTCACGCGTTTTCGACACGATAAATAATCTAAAATATTTAGATTTAAAGTATATTTACAATCGGTTAGCCAGCTGGAAACATAGAATCTAAATATCATTTAATTTTTTGATATTTTGAGGTGGCATATTTATAATCATCTTAATGTATGTGTACAAGCAAGACGAGTAACTCGCAGTCATATTTGTAAGTTTTTTTTACTTTAATATTGTTTTTATTGACTGTGTAGTATGTCTGGTTCTTTAAGACGCTCTGCGGCCTAAATGGCCGGATGGATTTTAACCTCTTGAGTAATAGTGTTCTGTGATTTTAACGTAGGTAGGTACTTCCTACGTGTCGTCTTAGTAGTGGAAGTGAAATAGAATATATATTTATTCGAAATAAAATCATAAGTATTAGGTACTCATCAAATGTTTTGTGTTCACATCATTCATTAATGTCAATTTAGGTCCCCGTGGGGTGTCCGGGTAAGAATAGCACCCAACCATCTCCTTCCGTTGGGTGTCCGTAAAAGGCGATAAAGGGAAAACGAGAAGACGGGCAGCAGCGTCTTTTTATTGGATTACCTACCACCTTTACTGCGATCCCCAAGCCGCCTGCCAAGCGTGGGGATTATGGCAACCCCTCCCTTATAAGGGGGAGGCCTTTGCTCAGCAGTGGACGTTTCGGCTGCTGATGAGGTTGAAGTCACTTTTTGCCTACCCTGTCATATAACCCAGTGCACGCCACTGCTAGATGCAACTGAGGAGCTTCTTAATAAACTGGAGCAATTGTAAAATTTGTGTATTCATTTCATCTTTGGTCTGCGGAAATATGATCGTGTCGGAATTTCGGGCTCAACTAGAATTTCTGCTAATCCGTCAGCGGCGGAACTGGTACATTTTTTATTTTCTAAATTGTATACTTAACAATCCTTAATCTCCTCTTTATCTTTGTGAGCGTTATTCCTTGCTCGTGTCTTGTGACAAGCCTTGACGTTCCAGTATATCTCTGCATTTTGAAGTTCCTCCTCATTATTATAGTAGCTATAATGTTTTTTTTACCATGCAAGCAGTGCGGCTATGGAATTCGCTTCCACATTCCTTGCGTAGTAGCTGTAATTTAGTCATATTTAAAAAAACAACATTTCCTCTCCAGATAGATTTATTTTAATATTTAGTGTATTTATAATACTATATTTATTTTTAAATTTCAGTACGTATTAGTTCATCAGCTCATACTTTCCAGCCACTACGCCGCCGTCGCTCTCGGCCAGATCGACCAATAATAATTGAAATCGATAGCCCAGCCTCAATCTGATTGGCGCAGCCGCGTCGCGCTAACCCTTCTACTTTGTTTTGACAAAACACTGTATCTTGCAATCCGCGAAGATTATTTGGACAATGCACTGCATCATCAATTGCCGTGTTTTACTATTTCAGGCCTGTAGTTTTTAGTAAAAACAGTGTAATTTGCATTGCAATATCTCAGTATTTTTCATACAAAGTAAAAAAAACTATGAATGCTATAACATCAAACAGGTTAAAAGAAATCGAATGAACGTTGTTAATTCAAAACACTGTATCTGAAGTTACAGTGTATTGGATTCACACGGTACCGCTGGTGTGACATGTTTTGACTTAGGGGGGTTACCAACTTTTTCTGGTATTCTAGATTATTTTCGGGGTCGATTTAAGTTACCACTTTTTAAGGAATATTGCTGCTTTGGTTTTTAATTTCAAAGAAAGCACGTATTGCAAAAATATATATTTCACCTTCTACATGATTTTTAACACAAATCTACATGAATGATTGAATGATAATGTTTGCTTCAACACATAGGTTTTTGAAAACTGGTAATTGGATGTAGCCAGTACCGCCTTCACCGTGATTTATATTTTCACTTTATTAGTAAAGCAAGAAGCAGTGCAGCTTTATAAGAGTCCATGGTAACGTTTAGCATCGTCAATATTTATTATTACACTGAACACATATTGCACGAGTCTCGTTCCGCACCGGGCCGACTACTACTCTTAAAAAATATATTTGCAAAAAAAAAGAACCGCCTTCAAAATGCAACTAAAAGGCCTGAAATAATTTCTAAGAATTAGTGGTTTTTACATATACTTTGTTGGACTTGGGCTACAACATATTATAAATACATATTACTATCAAAGACGGCGCCAAACTGGAAAACAGTTACGTACCTACTGCCCTTGTAAGTATTTGCTAGACGTTAGGCACCGACTTCGATAGTAATATGTATTTATAATATGTTGTAGCCCAAGTCCAACAATGTATTATGTATATGTAAAAACCACTAATTCTTAGAATTCTTTTAGTTGCATTTTGAAGGCAGTTCTTTTTTTTGTAAAAATTATTTTTATTTTATTCTTTTTAGTGGTTCCTTTGGTGTATTATTAGGTTAACTTTTAAAAACTTATATTTTATTCTGACAAACAGCCAGTTTAATATTTATTTTAAAAACACCCACTACATAACACAACTATGAACCATCACTAAAATATAAGCTTAAGCAAAAATTTAAAAAAATGTAGATGTGACAATATCTTAATAAAACAAACCAATTGCCATAAACCGAAGATATCTAGGTGTTATACTCGTAGTTCTCGAGAACCATGGACTGCAAGCTCGGTGGGTCTACATTTATTTGTGCCGAGAACCCGTGTCCACCTTCTTGCTACATTGTCAGACCCTGATCACCATTTTTCTAGCAACTGCTCGTCGAGACCTATCCAACGAGTCCAAATTCGGTAGGTCTACGTTTGTTGGTGCCGATATCCCGTGACGACCTTCCTGCTCCATCATCAGACCTTGATCACCATTGTTCTAGCAACTAGTCGTCGAGAGCTACCCAACTAACCCAAACTCGTGGGTCTATGTTTATTGGTGCAGAGATCCCGTGACAACCTTCCTGCTCAACCATCAAACCCTGATCTCCATTTTTCTAGCAACTACTCGTCGAGAACTATCCATCGAGTCCAAATTCGGTAGTTCTACGTTTAGTAGGCACGGCTAGGATAGGATGGATTGTTAATTTTATTACAAAGTTCCGGTGGCCGTCTATGGCCTTCTTCATCAGATCCACTTCACCAAATGATACTTTCTGAATGAAAATGCTTGACTAGTTTCTAAAAATACCAAAAACGCTATATGTATGCCTATAATATTTAAGGAGTTCCCTCAGTTACTCATGGTTCCCATCATCAGAAACTATTTTTGAAAAAAATGGGACCAATCTGGAAGCATATCCTTTCAATTAAAAAATAATTTTCCAAATCGGTTCGTAAACGACAGAGTTCTAAGGTAACAAACATAAAAAAAAACATACAACCGAATTGATAACCTCCTCCTTTTTTTTGAAGTCGGTTAAAAATGTTTCCTCCCTAAATCAAATCAAGTGATCCCCAATTATACTTTATTTTTTTAGCCGTCTTAAAAAAGGAGGTTCTGTATTCGACGCGTATACATATTATAATAATTGACATATGTTAGACTATATATGGGCATCTAAGCATATGTATATCCGAGTAACCCCTTCGGCTATTGTTAGTCTCCCTTCCCATTACAATTTGTGAAAACGATACTTCTACCTTCCATTTAAGACACAACAAGACATTGACCTGTACTTGTCAAATAACAACCCAAACACGATCTTGTTGTACATGCTACGCGTCTCCACCGAACAGGCAAATCGTTTATGAGCCAAAGTATACACTTTTATAACAAACTGCCACAGGATATCCGAGATCTTCCAATGAAGAAATTTAAACTTTTTGAAGCCGATTGTCAAAAAGGCTTATTATAAAATCTCGATTTACCTGGAGGATAAAACTGCGTGGGCTTGAACTGCTCAAATCATGTAAGCTAAGAATTTTAAGGCTACCTATACATAATTTGTAAAACTGTTTACACAATTGTAAAAAAAAAAATTACAAAATAGGACATGCCCGCTGTGAGGGTCTTCCAAATTTAACGCGTTTTTTGCATGCTGTGGCGACCTATAATTAAGCTTGCACTTAGTTTTAAGTTCACCAATGTAAATAAAATAAAAGACACTAAAAAGTGTTAAATAAACTATTTTTAAAAAAATAACAACCGACTTCAAAGTAAATTATCTAAAAAGCATAAAATAACGAAAATATATTGAAGTCGGTGCTAGCACATCATGTTAACTAAGACTAGCACGAGCTGACACCGACTTCAATATATTTTCGTTATTTTATGCTTTTTAGATAATTTACTTTGAAGTCGGTTGTTATTTTTAAAAAATAGTTTATTTAACACTTTTTAGTGTCTTTTATTTTAGAAAAAATAGGTATCAGTACTATCACGCATCTCGAACGTCTACGTTACAGTAACTTACTGAACACATAAAAAGTTTATATCTCTTAAACTACTGGACCGATTTTGATGAAACTTGTACTCTACCCTAAGTTGAAAAATACTCTAACTATAGCAAAAATAATTTTTGAAATCGGACTTGTAGTTTCTGAGAAATCCGCGGACAAACCTACATACATACATACATATATACATACATACATACATACATACATACACTCATAAAATTTGGTAAATTTGTTTAGAAGCCCACATAGACTAACATATATTAATATTATGCATTTTTATTAATATTACATACATACGCGTCGAATAGAGAACCTTCTTTTTGAAGCCGGTTAAAAATGCAATGTATTAGTGTAAGTCTTGTTGGTTGTCCTTAAATAAATAAATAAAAAATAAAAAAATAAAAAGATCTTCTCAGTAGCGGCCGCGTAAAAATTATTTTTGTGTAAGCCTCCGTGGGACCTATACATAATAATGTTATTTTGACTTTGACTTTGATACTATTGACCTCATACCCTACATTTTAGAATTAACAGGACATTTAGTATTAATTGACAGCCTATACTAATGACCCGGCTGCGACATATATACATACATATATGTGTGTCTGTGTGTGTATGTATATATGTTTATTCCCATACTTCTCAGAAGCTACAAATCCGATTGCGGTAATTCTTGTTGTAATAGCTTCATCAAAATCAGTTCGGTACTTTAGTATATAATGCACTGTTTTGTTCCTAGTAAAGTCTAGCATAGTTGTTCTAGTTGCGTGGTAGTTTCATGCATTCAGAGCGTTATAATAGGTAAAGTCAATAAAAAGATTAAATAAATTATTTCTAGTATATTAAAATCCGACTTTAACGATATTATTATGATCTAAAAAGTACTATATAACGAAAATGTATTGAAGTTGGTGCTTAACATAACATATTAACTGACATCAGCTTCCCTCGCCGGAGTTTTAAACCTTATAATTATACATTATAATTATACCTACGTATACACTACGTATGCCACAACAACCAAATTTTTGGAAGTAGAAAGATCTCAGCGATTCCTATTAAAGGTTATGTATCAAAAACCGTATCGCTTCCCAACTCATAGGCTATTCTAGATGTGTGAAACGTTATCGGTCAGAAAATTGTATATTCTACATATCACATTAAAAATGCATAGATCTTTGGAATATAACTCTGGGCGGCTGAACAGAAGAAGAAAAGATATTGTAGCTAAAAATGTATTAACAAAAACTGCCTTTTCCAATCATCAGTATTTAAGACAGTCCATACACATTTATAATACACTTAACAGAAAGCTAAACATATATCAGTTAAATAATAGCGATTGTAAAAAAAAGGTGAATGACTGGCTTGAAACCATTTCCTACGAGGAAACAGAGTCAATTCTACAATTTATTAAATAAAAATGGACTCAATAAAATTAATATCATACATTCGCATACATACACACACATACACAAACACAAACACACACACACAAACACTGACACACACAAACACACACGCACTCGCATATTATTACTACCATTTTTAAAGTTGTTTTCTTTTTATTTTATTTTTTTCTAACTGTATATATATATATTTTTTTTTCATTTAACTGATAAATAGAGCTTATATAGCTATAGAAGAGCGGATCCTTCAAACACAAGTATTATTATGCTTAACTGAGGGACCCAACCTTGTATGTAATTATTTTAAAGTAAGTTAATGAAATAAACATTTTTGATTTTTGATTTTGTATAATATTAAAACGTACCGAAACCCTCAAAATGATTGTAGAAATTGGGTCAAAATTCAATGTTTAGATTAAGGAAACAAACAAATAGGAGCGACTATACGTATAACACGGATAGTGACTGATTTTATATCTAATAAGTACCTAGGTACCTATTTATTTAGATTGTTTTAAATTTCATACACTACAAGCGGCTTTGCACGGTACGAAAAAATATTTCAACGAATAAAATTTTAACAAAATTAATCAAACTCAATATATTTTCCTCGAAGCAAGTTTTTTACACTAAGATTTTAACTACAAGTCAGTTTTAAGATTAATAACATTGCCCATTAATAAATGTTACGTAATCAGAATACAAATAGTTCAATGTATTATGCTCCATTTATTTAGGGAGAAATCCTTAAAGTTGGGAACCCCGGAACTACCAAAGTCGCGGCGACTGGCATCTGTAGTGTGCGTGGTGTAGCGCGCGGTTGCTGCATCCAGCGACCGGAAAGCGTGGAAATCGCTGGTCGCTATCTGCTAGTAGTGTGCGGGGGTTCGCGATCGGCTGCGGTATCAAGCTTCCGAAAAGCAACAGAGTTGCCGAACGCGGATGCAAAAAGTATCGTGTCGGCGGAGGCCCAAAGGGAACTTCGTTTTTCCGTCCATAGTGCGCCGTCCTCCTCGGAGTCACTGCCATACTTAATGGATGTCCTAGGGCCCAGGCCCCGTACGTCCAGCGACTCCGAAGGTAACGACTACTGTCTACAACAACCGAGACCGAAGCACAGGGAAGCTCAGTTCAAATGTTCAAGAAAATCCAGACGACGGCTATCTATGTATTGGCCTTACTTGACATTGCTTAACCAACGCTAGCTTATGTCAAAAATACAACATTTAGCAAAATGTTTTTCCCTTTTTGGCCGTTAAAATTTTATCATAGGAATGAGTAAAGATATTTATTTCTTTTTATTGCACAAAGTTGTTTATAGGCAGACTTTTCATAATATAAGAGTAAGAATGCAGCTTAGGTATTTCTTGAAGTTTCAGACTTAACCATACTGACTTATCCTAATTAATCGGATTTTGACGACAACCCAAGGTTCTTTTCCTATGATCCTAAATTTAAAAATACCTTACACCTATTTAACTTTCACCAAAAATATTATCGGAACTCATCGACAATAAAATATCGATAGTGTCATGCACTATCCTCGTTTACTTAAAATTTACGTCATCTCGTGTACAGACAGTGTTGTCACTGTGTGTGAATTTACTTGTGTGCGTATAGATTATGTTAGTGTTTGATAATATTGTCGTGTGCCTGCGTAGCGACGTGGCGAAGAATGCATTAGTAGTAGATAGTATTTGTGTGAGTTACCTCGTCCCCCGCGCAGAAAGTGACAGACTTTTTCTCATAGCGAATAGTGCGCGTGTCGTCTCCTTTTGGTTTAATACTCAAAGTAAATTAACGAACAAAGTATTTTTTCCTGGTTGTAATGTAAATATTAGGTTTGACACTTACTCCGACTCGGATTTTACTATCAATTCTCTCTCTCCAGGTAGTTTTTCTAAGACAACTTTAAGAAGGATATCAACAAAAGAATACAGCTGGACTGGGCAGTGGGAAGAAAAGTTCGTCAGGTCTTGTCGTCCCCGATACCGCAATGTCTCAAGACTAAAGTCTTTAATTTTGTGTATCTTACCCGTAATGACGAACGATGCGGAGTGTGCATTTCAAGGTCGCTCAGCGAGCTTTAGAGCACCAAGCATAGCTATGCTCGGTGTTTCTCTGAGGGATCGAGAGACGAAGAAACGAATTAATTCGCCAGAGAACCAAAATTAACGACATAGCTCAACGTTTTAGTAGACTGAAGTGGCGGTGGGCTCGGTATGTGTTGCAGACTCGATGATCGTTGGGGAAGATTTATTCTAGAGTAGAGACCACGACCCTAAAATCGTAGCGTAGTATGCCCTGTGACCAGGTGAAGCGACGATATAATATATGTGATTAAATGATAAAACCCCATAAACTGGCTCAATGGCGTGTATTGCAGGAGGCCTAAGTCCAGCAGTGGATTGATGTAGGCTGATCATGATTCTTGATCTTGAGTCACTGATCCATTCGAGACTTTGCCCTTTAAGACTTTGGTGACAAATGTCGCACACTCTAACGCCGCCGCCGGTCTTTGAGCAGAGTGCTTCACGCATAAGTCTCTTGGTGTATGTATCACGGTGCCATCCCATTGGACTTTTTTTTGGACATTATCAGATGGGATTTGGTCCTCAGAGCCGTGAATAGGGTGTCGTTGTTTCTAGCTGAAGAGCTTGAATTACTGCTGGTGATTTAAATTACAGAAGGCATTTGTTTGTTATTTAACTACATACTGTATCTGCATACCATTTTACTTTTGGCACAGATTTGCTATTGCGATAGAGCACCGAGCACATTGGGAACATGTATCAGAATACGCTTCACCTGTCTTATATAACCGATAACATTCCTCCCATGCTGTAATAAAACCTCTACCGAATGATTGGCTTTAAAAATAATTTTATTAGTCACTAGCTCGCCTACAAAATTAATTTGGTTATACTGTTTAACGATTCTAACGTAGTAGTTCATTCTATTTTAACCGGGCGCTTATGAAAAACGCGGGCAAAAACGTCAATGTGAATAGCAGACTTTGGTTTCTTATTGCTCTCCGTCATGCCGTCATATCTTGGACTCAATGATATATCATTGTCATGTTGTGAGCTTGATTTAATTTGAGAAACGATACCTAAAACAAAAGCATGTCAATGCTTTCTTGAATTTCATCCGAGTACTATAGTTACTAGGATAATTTATTATTAGGAAGCATTCCTGCTTACCTGCTGCACAGGCATTTATTATTGTAATTTTACTGTCTCTATCGAAAGTGACAGAACTATACTATAACGTATATTGACGTCTCTGCCTCTTGTCAAATAGCTGATAATACGTAGGGCCCCTGAACAATACAGTACATTGATTAGTAACTACAGTTTAACCATAATATTTTGGTCCCAATATTTTTACCCCTTGATCACTGTGCTTCAGTCAGTGTTGTGAGCGGCGCCGTTCTTTTGGTAGATTTCACGTCTTTTCGAAAGCTGCTGGATGGTAAGTCTCTTGAGTAAAGGGCCACGCCGCCGCGCTCTCAAGGTAGGTACCACCGCAGTGTAAGATATTCTAATGCCAAGTAGCAGAATTTAAACACTACTTTCGGTCTGAATCCGGTCTGAATGAAGGCTACTTAGCTAGTGAAATTACCGGATTGTCTTGAGTGACGACAGCATTGCGTTGCAGCTGTATGTACGTAGACAAGCGTGTCGCCTACCATCAATGGAACAACTTGCTTGTCTGCACTAGTACTAAATGAAAATAAAACTTTACATTCCTACTAACATGAAGATTTTAAGTTGTTAACGTACGAATAAAAGTACTTGGCTAACAAATTACGACACCAGCTAAATGGATGACCTTTCAACAGCATGGTGGTGTACTAGGTTAGTTATAATATGTATGATTTCTGAATAAATATATTTCTTTCTTTCATTCTATCAAAAAATTCTCTACATTATAATCATATTCTTTCCTATTATATTCAGGTAACTGTTTCACGCTAAATATACATATTATAGACACGTAGAGTTTTGCTAACTGTATTGTATGTTCGCATAATTACAAACATGGTTTAGATGCGTGTACCTACACGGGTTGCGTGAAGACATCGTTTACTAAATTATTACTGTCTGTTAGTAATCCAGCTATCAATTCATCTTGTTTAGCCTAGAGTCTTTCCTGTTGTCCTCAATGCCTTTTCTGCACTCATACGTGCTCATACTAAGATCCAAGTTGGTAGATCGCATCGGGTGCAATATGTCTGAGAAATCCTAATTGGTTTTGGAATGACACATTGGATCGAAATCATGGGTAGCCGTAACCCTACGCTTGGCAGCCGTCTTGGGGATCGCAGACGCTAAACGAACTTAGCTTCGTTTCTCTACCATATTGTTACCTTTAGCTTTTCGTTTAACTATTCATATCTATGCCAATTCGAATGGACGGCGTGGCTTGACACTGTAGTTTGCGGTCTTAGACTATAGAGGTGCAAACCGTAGTATGGGAAGACGCGGTAGCTACATGAGAGTAGCAGAAACCTTGATTTTGTCTTATTTTAAAAGCTTTTATTTAACTTGCAATGTATGTATCTATGTATGTATGTAATTTGTTCGGGTGGAATCTTGCAACTCAATTTTCACCCACTTCTACACGTTCAAATCGTTCGAAATTTTGCACATGTGTCAAGGACCGGTGACAATACAATAATATAGTATCATCGAGCTGATCTGATGATGGAGCTCGAAGGCGGATAAGGGAACCCTTGGATGGCTACTAGTAAACTCATCGAGTTTAGGCTCATTTGATTCGTCTTAGAGAGTTGTATTCACTTTACCTAACAATGAGGACCTGATGATGGAATTGTAAGGTACGTGACGGAACCCTGGAATGGTTACTAGTAAACAAATCGAGTTTAGGCTCATACCTACTCGTACTTACATAGTTTGAAAATTTTAAAACTTAAAGTCAATAAAATCAAATTATTAACTTTCTTGTTTATATTCCTATAGGTAAATCTCGCGACAAGCTTTTATATCATATAAATTGTGTAATGACGTTATAAATAGATATTAAAAGTTTTAAAGGAAAAGTTTATTTTATTCTTTTTAGCGCATTTAAATAAAAGCTTGTTTTTTTAAAGTTTTTTACTTTGAATTTATTACACTTAAAGTTATTTGATCTTTCTTGGGGTGGATCAGAAATCTAAATACTTATTTATATATATATTTAGTTTTTGAGGTGTTTCGTTGTGAAGGACACTGCGCTGGTGAAATTACCGGGCTGAAAATACTAAAGGACAGGCTGACTGAGTGCGGTGCAGCTGTCTACAGCAAAACTGAAATAAAGTAGCCCAGATTTAGGTAATGTGCCTGGTAAAAAGCAATACGTTCATCTCATAATACATAGAATCTAGCTTACGAAACTTATAGAACGGTGCTCTTAGCGAATTTTCGGTATAGAACTACGAGTATGTTACCAGTATGGATAAATGAACTAAGTAGGTATCCATGATTACAAAATAATTACAACCATTATACTTGAACAGATAATAGATAATCGTGATGGAACAATGATATTGTATACAATAGATATGCCATTAGCGCACAAAAAGTGAAACAACGAAATTCACCCAAATTAGGTGATAGTAATGTCACGCGTCGGTAAAATGTAAAGAACGTGACGTGTGCCTTTGAAAATCAAGTAAAATACCTTAATTACATGAGTCACAATTTTTGGCGCGCATTAGTAAGTAGACACATCTATGGTTTTTAATATCATTGTGATGGAACTATCCAATCACGCACAGACTGTGAATGGACTGTGGACCTAATGATAATGGTCATAATTAACGTCCTGCTGAACGATACGGTCACAGCGGCCAAAAGTTCACATCAGCCATCTACTAAATATTATAGTATTCTCGTAGAGACCAGTGCACTCTATGTTCCCTTACTCTCACAATCTGAAGACCGACACGACCAGGGAAAGGTCAGAGGGGCTATTTAGGACTATTTGTCCTTGTCCCAAATGCGTTGAAAACATTTTCGGTGATATCTCGTAAACCCTATTTACGAATCCATCCATCGAAAAGTTTTGTCTTTTTAGAATGATGATGTACTTAATTTCATAGAAATTATCGGATTTCTGCATAGCTTATACAAGATATTGTCGGTTACGGATATTTCAGACAGTTGCGAAAAGCCCTACAGGTGCAGAAATGGATTTTTGCTCACTAGTGGTGGATTACACTCGTATCTAACCCTACAATATATCATAGGTATAAGTATGCAGAAACAACTTCAGTGCCTTATTTTTTTTAATTCTGCTATAAAAGCAACAACCTACTTACTTATTGATATTTACTTTGAAATTTTTCGCAGTAAACAGACATTACCTACTAATTATGTATTCTGTGATAGATAAATGAGAAGCACGTGAATATCGCGTGCTATCAGTATTATAATGATTTGTAAAGGTCCGCTCACATAAAATACTAGCTGTTATTAATACTTGGTATTATAAATGCTATAAGGTAATGATACTCTATAATGAATAAATTAGGTAGAAAACAAGCGATAACCGTGTAAATTAGTGTAAATAGAATTCAACGTAGCAAGCTATTTTCACTTATAAACTATTTGATTTGATTTGGGATTTAACACTAACAATAACCAAAAAATAATTATTTCACCAAGAAAAGTAATTATCTCGCTGTGTTACTTTCAGGAAAATACTATTTTGCGTAATGTTTAATTTTTTTCGTATGTTGCTCTGCTTACTCGCATACTACTAACTGAATTTAATGAATGATCTCAATGACGCAAACGGAGACTCATTTGTGTACTGCTATAAATTCTATATGTACCTAAGACTTACTCTGTGAACCGTTGGACTGATGAAGGCTGTTGGATGGTTTTAACGTGACAAATATGTTTGTGACTTACCTACGGCTAAATTCAAGAACGTCCATTAAATACTAGCAACTGATCCTTGAACTTGTTTCGAACGAAATATTTTCGTCATCATCAGCTGCCGAAACACGTCCACTGCTGAACAAAAGCCTTTCCCTTAAAACGAGAGGTTGCCATAATCCCCACGCTTGACAGGCGTCTTGGGGATCGCAGTATAGGTGACAGATAAATTCAAAAGAAAGATGCTGCTGACCGTCCTTCTGTTCTCGCTTAGTCGCCTCTTACGACACCCAACGAGAGGAGATGGGGGGATGTAATTCTAACCCGGCACCCCGCGGGCAAAATATTTTGTTACCCACTATAAATCATAAGTTCCTAATATTGATAATTGTCAATATTCGACACGACAATCAATGAAATGACGCTAATTATTTAACACTAGCTGACCCGTGCAGCTCCGCCCGCGCTTTTATTACATTTTGCTCCCCTTTTCTCACTCCTCCGCAGATTTATCTTTCTCCATCTCTCTATAATAAAAAAAGAACTAATTATATGCTCTTTCTCTCCTCTCTCTTTCCCCCTCCCGTTTCGGTTTCCGTCACACTCCCCCTCTTCCTCTCCCTGTTGTCCCCTCTCTGAACCCTCACCCCCTCTCTCTTCTACGAACTTGCTCCTTCTCACTCCCCCATTACTCCACCTAACTCCCCCTCTCGTTCTATATATCCTCGTCATTCATGGTATCAGCGGCATGAAATATACTTTACGACTTATTCTCAGACCTACCCGATATGCACATAAAATTTCATACAAATCGGTTCACACATCTATTTAATGACTTTACCTAACGTTGCTTAACCTTAACCTACCGGTATAAAAAGTATCCTATGTCCGTCTCCTGGTCCTAAGCTACTTCCCTACCAATTTTCAGCCAAATCGGTTGAGCCGTTCTTGAGTTATAAATAGTGTAACTAACACGACTTTCTTTTAAATATATAGATTAAAGTTCTATGGTTATTGTATGTTCAATTTCACAGATAGATGGCGCTGTTCATAATGTAAATCACGCTAACATCGTAAATTACTGTCTAATGATATTCGATAATGAAAGTTATTGTTGTTGCGACTGTAATACAATACTATACACTACCTGGACTTGGGGAGTTTCATTAAAATTTCATGAATCATTTCATGATCTATTGCTATCAGCAAAGTACTTAGAACAATACAGAAATCTAATGAAAATGTCCTGGGTGTACCGGATCGGCTTACCCCATACAAAAATTGACTCTTCGCCACTGCCATATCTTATGCAAACTAAATGTTTGCTCAGTCCCTATTGTATATAGCGTAATAATACATATCTTAATGATTAACTGATCAGTCTATAATTACCGTATTCACATAAAAAAGAAACTACGTGGTAATATGTGCAAGTAATGTTTCACTGCTTAGCCCCTATGAAACATAGCGTGATGTTTTATATACCAATTTATACCTAGACTTCTACACAACACATCAGTGAAGGTCCTATCAAAATCCGTCCACGGGTTTTCAAATGATGCCTGGACAAACAGAACGACAGACAGACATACAGACAATAATTCCAAAAAAAATTGTTTTGGCCTCTATGTCGATAGTATAGTATCCGCACATAGAAATTTTGGAAAAATATTCAATGTACAGAAAAAGTGCTCTTTGAGTTTTATTATAGTATAGATAATATGTAATGCCCTCAGTACTAGCCGGTAGCGTTGTGTCATAATATATTAATACCAGTTACTTGTGATATCCGTTGTGGACGAGTCCTAATACTTTTTTATTGCCATTCGGCCGAGTCGTTGACTCTGTACTTGGCATTGAACTTGTTCTCTAAACGGAATCGTTGTCCATGCGGCATGGTCAAGTCAAGACATAGTCATCATAATGAATGTATAGTTATTTATTGTAGTATTCATTCGAAATAAATTAGAAAATTAAAATAAAAGAATATATATAAGAATCACCTTCTGGCCGAGCAATAGGATCATAGCGGCCGATCTTTCACAAGATCAGCCATCTACCCGAAAAATAGTATAGTGCGTGCTTGCTTTTTAATGTTTTATTTTGTAATTCCAGTTTAATCTAGCGTTAAAATAAAAAAATACATCAAAATATGTTCGTCTATTCGTTATATTTTTTTATGTGATACATGCAACACACTTTTGTTAACACCACTAGTGTATGGATATCTTCGATATCTAGCTGACTGAACGTAAATTACCTGGTTAAACGACTGCAAACATCAGATTTAAGGATAACGACGCACAGTATGAAAAATGACCCAAAAAACGGTCATCCTGTTTTTAGTGACTTATCATAAACTATAATATATTTCAAATGCAAGAGTAGAACACCCGAAGTTCAAATGTACTTAGAACATAAGTTATGAGTATTTTAAGATATTTTTAATAATTTTGAAAACTTTAAAAAAGTAACGTTTAACATACTTTTTATTATTTTTTATTTGGATGTTGTAAAAAAGATGTGTTTAGGTATTTACTACATGAAACAATTACGTTTTTGTTTCAATAGGATCACAGATATAGCTATTTATTAAAATTTTAGTTTTTATTTTTTTACTCCTATATCTTGCAATAGTCGGATTCCATTTCTTACTTAATACATTATTTATACCTATATTATTGACCAAAAAAAATATCAAATACGTAACTCGTAGGATCTCGGAGTTATAAGTTTCTAAAGTTAATTTTGATTTCTACGGTTTTAGGGGTGTCACAGGAATTTTGCTCTAGGTAGTATAAAATAAGTTATAGAAAAAAATCATACCTGTACTAACCCCTGATACAGTACAGATATAGTAGGAACAGTATTATATAGGCTACGGACGGTTTAAATAATCTGTTTTTTTTTTTTACATAAGTACATAAAAATCAACTACCAACAACCCTAACGCGTAAATTTAAAAGTACAATATCTCCGAGATCCTACGAGATTAGGATTTGAAAAAAATAGGGGTTATTAGGATATATCTTAAGATTATAATAGGCTAGGTAATGAATCCAACATCCCAAGGATAACGGAGAAAAAAAATCATAACCGAAATGTTAAAAAAACAATTTATCTCATTTTTTAGTATAGTTACAGCTGTGTAATTTGTACTAAAATTTAGCTCAAAGTACTCTCTAAACATTAGTAATAAGATGATTAGCTATAAATGACAGTATTTCTAGATATCGACAACTTCTTGATTTTTTTGGGTTCCATAGAAAAAACCTAAAATGTTGATTATCTCTGGATATATACAAAATTGACACTTGGGTGTTCTCGTCGTGCATTAAGGATGTTTATAGCTTGCTTTTAAGAAAATAAAACAGTGATGACCGTTTTTCGGGTCATTTTTCATACTGTGCGACGTTTGAAGGATAACAAACCATAAAGTCACTAGCTATCTGAACCGGTTTTGTCGAGTTTAAGCATTTTTTTTTTCTTAAACTCATTATTTATGTGTCCAGAAACAGACTAGAGGGGTACGAGTTCTCTCCATGCATTTCACACCAGCGCCCCTAGCAGTAACTGTCAAATAGTAGTAAACTGTCAGTTTGATCGAGCTCGTAAACTATTAGAACCCTACCTAGACACTACACCCGATTTTTATTCATTAGATTTCTCATTCCAGGCTTTACATTTGTTTATCGTTACCAGGGCTCTCTCCGTTCGCTGCTCTCTTGCGCGCCGGTCGCCATGGTCGGCTTCGACCGCTCCGCGCACACTCAGGACATCACCAAAAATATACAATACATCAGTAACGACAAAGTCAAGCTGAAAGCAGACCCCACCACTATGAAGTAAGTAATAAAATATTACTGGCCACCCAACATTACAGGCTTTCGACGGGCCCCTCGGTCTAGTGGTTAGACACCGATGGGTCGTGGGTTCGATTCCCACCAAGTGTCTGGGTGTTATTTATCTATTTAAGTGTGTATTTCCAAAAAAAAAATGTATATAAGTATTAATATCAGTTGTCTGGGTTCCATAGTACAGGCTCTGCCTAGTTTGGGATCAGATGACCGTGTGTGGATTGTCCCAAGATATTATTATTACTATTCGGTCAACCAGGTGGTTAAGCAACGTCAGGCACGGTTACATAGATGGGTGGCCGTTTAGTGGCATTTGAACTGAGCATCTCTGTGCTTCGGAGGGCACGTACCACGTTAAAGAGCAGTCGTTAAGCCAAGCCAGAGACCAAATGACAGCTTGGACCACTAACGCCAGATTGGCCACTAACTATACGTTAAAAAAATGATATTTTGGGAATTAATGAAACTACCAGGATAGATCAACGTTCACATAGATCAACGTCTACTCCACTTATCTAAATAACCTAGCGCCACTGATGAAGATGTCGTTAGTTTAGATCCTATAAGGTTCCACAGTCTGCTCTTCGGGAGGAAACCTTCAAAATTTCCCATGCTCGGTAGGTGCGGAGACGGATTGCTACCCACTACGACTTGCGACCTCCGTCCCCGTGAGCACCGTGTCTGGTTCCCAGAGCTCCTTGTGCATATCCCATCTAAGAGCCCTGGTGTCTTCTCTCATGTGCCGATGCTACAGCCGCGGGGGTTTTAGTGGGTAAGAATCCCACATACCCCGGTTGACCCCCACAGGGAAAGTTTCCGCCTGAGACATCATTAGTTATTATTGTGAACAGTAATTTCTTTAGCTACAGTGCTCTTTACACCGGAACACAGCAATGTTAGTATACTGCTGCTTTGCGGCAGAATGTACTGCTATGATAATTACCTGGAGAGTAATTTTATAGACGAAACGAGACCGTTTATCGTCAACGATAAACCGGTTTCTAAAACAGTCTAAAGTTTAGACTAGTTTATACTGTTGACGAAGTTTAGTGGTCGACGTTCACAGAATACCTACGTAATGCATGAAGTTCACCGATAAACTAATCTATCATTAAACTAGTTTATCGGTGGACTGTAAACTGGTTTATTCGTTGAAGCCAAAAAACAGCCTAAAAAACAGTTCGTTCATTTAACGCCCACTCCTAGTCTCTTTCACAAGGGGACCTACCATTTAGTAAATAGACCTATTTACCTAGTTAAATATTATCATAACTTCGCTCTGCAGCGTATTAGGTATGACATAAACGTGGCTAGATTAATATTATTATGGTTACACATTTCCTTGCCGATGGTTTACAAGCGTTGTTTACATTTGAACTAACTGCCATGTGTCCAGTTTGTGAAACATTTCTCTCACTAGTTCCTGTTCGATCGAATCATCTTGCCTCTAGTTTGTGTATATAGGAAAACCAATCTAAACCGCAAAGACGTGTTTAAGATGCTAGTCACAGGGAAAAATGCAGAATACATAAGTGAACGATTGTTCTATGAGATACCATACAATGTAGATATGTATTCAGATTCACATGTTCGAATCCATCCCAGTAACATCCAAACAAAACATAATTCCCTCTACAGATATCCTTCTCAACCTCTATGATAATTAACCGGCTTCAAAAGGAAGGTTTATGTTCAATAAACATGTTACACCGGAACCGATTTCAGTACAAGGCAGTAATCTCGAAGTTGTTCAGAAATATGTCTACCTCGGGCAAACTTTGCAGTAGGGAAAGAACAATTTCGAGATAGCAGCCAATAGAAGAATACAGCTGGGTTGGGCAGCATTTGGGAAATTACGTCGAGTATTTTCGTCACCCATCCCACAGAGTCTGAAGACAAAAGTCTTCAATAAGTGCGTCCTGCCTGTTATGACATACGGAGCCGAAACGTGGACACTCACGGTAGGGCTGGTTCACAAAGTCGCTCAGCGAGCTATGGAAAGGTCTATGCTTGGCGTTTCTCTGAAAGATCGAATTCGGAACGAGGTGATCAGACAGAGAACCAAAGTTATCGACATAGGCCACCGGATTAGCAAGCTGAAGTGGCAGTGGGCTGGCCATATCTGCCGTAGACCCGATAATCGTTGGAGCAAACGAGTTCTTGAGTGGAGACCGCGAGTCGGCAAACGCAGTGTGGGACGTCCGCAGGCGAGATGGAGTGACGACATACGTAAAGTGGCGGGCAGAAATTGGATGAGGAAAGCCGAGGATCGTAGTCAGTGGCGTGATATTGGAGAGGCCTATGTCCAGCAGTGGACGACTATAGGCTGATGATGATGATGAAAAGGAAGGTTTTGTATTGGACGCGTATATATGTCATATTAATAAAAATGCGTAATCATCATCATCATCAGCCGGAAGACGTCCACTGCTGAACATAGGCCTCCCCTTAGAATGCCACAATGAACGACAATTGGCTATTTGTATCCACCGGTTACCTGCGACGCGCAGAATGTCGTCTGTCCACCTAGTGGGAGGCCTGCCAACGCTGCGTCTTCCGGTTCGTGGTCGCCACTCGAGAACCTTTCTTCCCCAACGGTTATCGGTTCTTCGAGCGATGTGGCCTGCCCATTGCCGCTTCAACTTGCAGATTCTGAGAGCTATGTCGGTGACCTTAGTTCTTCAGTGTATCTCCAAATTTCGGATTCTGTCGCGCAAAGAAACTCCGAGCATAGCTCTCTCCATGGCTCGTTGTGTGACTCTGAACTTTTCTAAAAGGCGAGCAATAAAATCAAATGCGTAATATCCACATAATATGTTAGTCTATGGAGGCTTCTAAACAAATGTACCGAATCTCATGAGAGTACGTATGTAGGTTCACGGACTCCACCTTATAGGCAGGTGTGTTGCTTACCATCAGGCGAACGTCTTGCTTGTCTCGTTCATCATCATCATCATCATCTTCATCATCATCATCAGCAGGCTCAGAAAAGAGTGGTTGCCATAATCCCCGCGCTTGGAAGGCGGCTTTGAGATCGCAGTATACCTAGGTGGTAGGTAATCAAATAGAAAGATGCTGCTGCCCTTCTTGTTTTCTCTTAGCTGCCTCTTACTGACAGCCAGCGGGAGGAGATGGGAGGTTGCTATTCTAACCTGGACACCCAACGGGTCTGTCGTTACCAGGCTAAAATATAAATAAATTCATAGTTTAAAAAACTAAATATACACGCTTTTATAAAGTACCTATACTGGACTAAAAAGTAATAAATAATTTATGGGACTCGTTCTTTCTTTCTACCCCGTGTTTGTCATTAAGCATCTATACTATAATAAAACTCAAAGAGCACTTTTTCTGTACAATGAATATTTTTCCAAAATTTCTATGTGGGAATACTATACTATCGACATAGAAGCCAAAACAATTTTTTTTTTAATTATTGTCTGTCTGTCTGTCTGTCTGTCTGTCGTTCTGTTCGTCCAGGTATCATTTGAAAACCCGTGGATGGATTCTGATAGGACTTTCACTGATGTGTTGTGTAGAAGTAGGGGTATAAATTGGTATATAAAACATCACGCTATGTTTCATAGGGGCTAAGCAGTGAAACATTACTTGCACATATTACCACGTAATTTCCTTTGTATGTGAATAGGGTAATTATAAACTGATCAGTTAATCATTAAGATATCTATTATTACGCTATATACATTAGGGACTGAGCAGACATTTAGTTTGCATAAGATATGGCAGTGGCGAAGGGTCAATTTTTGCAAGGGGTAAGCCGGTCCGGTACACCCAGGACATTTTCATTAGATTTCTGTATTGTTCTAAGTACTTTGCTGATAGCAATATGACATTATATCTTTGAAAAGTTAAAATCTGTAAATCCCGAGCGAGTCCAAACTAGATTAGGAAAGAAATAGGCAAGGGAAAAATACCATTTCATTTCATTTAAAAGCCACCGGTTAGGTCCGCTGCACCACCAAGGCTACATTTGTATAGGTAGGTAGAAATTGAGAATACGAAATTGCTAAATTTTTACTTAGGTAAAAGACCTAAAATGACTCGAAATGATCTAACGCAATAAAATGTACAACTACAATTCACACTACACACAATGAACAGCGCTCCCAAAAAAACGCTTCAAGGTCAGGGCTCAGGGGGGTTCATGAAATTTTAATGAAACTCCCCAAGTCCAGGTAGTGTATAGGTATTGTATTACAGTCGCAACAATAAAAGATGCAAAAAACTTAGAACTTTCATTATCGAATATGATTATAGGCCGACCGTTTAACTCGCGTATCGCCTGCGCGGTAAGAAGGGAGCGGGGGCGGGTAACGCTACACACGGAGTCAATAATCCAAAGAATTATCTCGAGATAGACATTGTTGGTAAAGAATAAAATAATAAGTATCTTTTTTTAAAGTATTTATTTTTAAATTTTACAAATATTTTATAATAGCTTCATAGGTACAAAATCATAAAACAATAATTAACTCCGTTTAAGAAATATTTAACCACAGATAAAAAATTTATAGGACTATTCGTCACTAATATTCATATCGCTTGAATCATCATCACTGTCTGTGTAGCTTGAGGAGTCAGAATCTTGCAAATTAATAATAAATCGGTCCATCTCTTCATCAACGATGCGATCGTGCAGACAATATTCATCTTCAATAGTTTGTACATGTTTATCGCAGTTAACCCATTTTTCTACAGAGAATTCGGCAAATAACTGTTCCAGTGTATTTATCTTTTTGTCTAAATTAGAATCAATTTCAATTTGTGCTAGCTGTCCTTTGATATCCCCCCAAACCAATTCGATTGGGTTCAGGTCTGGGTGATATGGAGGCAGTCGTAAGACTTCATGACCTGCCGCCTTTAAAATTTCATCTATTTTGTAAATATTTTCTGTCGCGTGTCGTTTGATTAAATTCAATAAATCACATTTTCTTAGAGACGTATCAAATTCAACATTGTGTCTTTGCAGCCAGGTTTGCATGGTGGCTTTTGTGGATGTCATTGTAGGCTTTTTGTCCTCTTGTACCGAGTGGTATGCGGTATTATCCATAACAATAACTGAGCTTGGCGGTAAATTTGGCAATAGCTTTTTTTTAGTCCATTTGCTGAAGTTTACATATCGCTATGATAATCTCCGGTTTTGCTTTTGGATTTAAAAATTAAAAGAGCTCCATCGATAAATCCGGCTTGTCCACCAGCATGTACAATAATTAAACGTGGCCTTTTGCCAATATGCGACAGCACCCCTCGTTCTTCATTGGATTGCCAACACGCCGGTACATTTAATGACGAATTGACATATGTTTCATCGAGGTAAACAATGTTTCTTTGATCTCTTCTGTGCTTCTTTATCGCATTAAAATAACGCCACCGCCACGATACGATGTTTGGTTGTTCAATCAGTAATTTTCTTTTTGATTGACATTTCTTAAATCGAAAGCCAAGTTTATGAATCAATGTTCTCAAATATTCTCGGCCACAATTTAAAATTCCTTCTTCTCTGAGTTTCGCATTCAAAATTTTTAATGTAGGAACCTTCTTATAAACCGTACAAAATTGAGTTATTTTTCTTCTAACAACGCCCTCTGTAAAACTGTCAACTTCAATTTTTTTCTTTCGGATTTGTTTAATTTTTTTTGGTGATTTAAAATTTACATTATTTTGTTCATCTTTCAGTTCATTTCCTTCTTTTATTATTTTACATATGGTAGTCACCGAAAGTCCTGTAGCTTTAGCAACAAGTTTGTTTAGGTTTACGTCTTCAAGATACTCTGTAGAATTATGATCTTGTTTTCTGGCTTTAAAAAAGGAATAAATATACATTGTATGCTATTTGTTTAGCTTGCTTGTTAATTTTGTTCGCAAAACTGGAAGAGCGATTCATCTTGAGATTTATCTTGGCAGTCGTATACCTTGTGCGTTTATCTTCAAGCGTCCATAACAAAAACACCAACCGCGCGCTGCGAGCACAGCCAGCGCACTGCCGCACTTGACGTAAGCTCTCTGCTCCGCGCACCCCTTTCACCCATCCGCTAACATCTCCCCTCGCTCCCTTCTACCCCCTCAGGCGATACGCGTATTAAATGGTCGGCCTATAGACAGTAATTTACGATGTTAGCGTGATTTACATTATGAACAGCGCCATCTATCGGTGAAATTGAACATACAATCACTATAGAACTTTAATCTATAACTCAAGAACGGCCTAACCGATTCGGCTGAAAATTGGTGAGGAGGTAGCTAAGAACCAGGAAACGGACATATGATACTTTTTATCCTGATAGGTTAAGGTTAAGCAACGTTAGGCAAGGTCATTAAATAGATGAGTGAACCGATTTGTATGAAATTTTGTGTGCATATCGGGTAGGTCTGAGAATAGGCCGTAAAGTATATTTCATGCCACTAGGTTAAGGTTAAGCAACATAAGGAAAGGTCATTAAACAGATGGGTGAACCGATATGTATGAAATTTTGTGTGCATATCGGGGAGGTCTGAGAATAGGTCATAAAGTATATTTAATGCCGCTGATACCATGATTGACGAGGATATACAGAACGTGAGGAGGGTGCAAGAAAGGAGAAAGAGGGAGAGGGGATTCGAGGAGGGGGTGATGGGGTGAGGGATCGGGGGAGTTAGGTGGAGTAAGGGGGAGTGAGAAGGAGCAAGTTCGTAGAAGAGAGGACAACAGGGAGAGGAAGAGGGGGAGTGTGACGGAAACCGAAGCGCCCCCTCCCGCTTCTGTTTCCGTCACACTCCCCCACGAAAGAGAGAGGAGAGAAAGAGCATATAATTAGATTGTTTTATAAGAGAGAGACAGATATGGAGAGAGATAAATCTAGGGAGGAGGGAGAAAAGGGGAGCAAAATGTAATAAAAGTGCGGGCGGTGCTGCGCGGGTCAGCTAGTTATATTTAAGTGTGAAAACGTTGGGCGCTTTTCTCTGTATTCACTGATTACAAATTATTGTCATGTCGATAAAAGTACTTACTTACCTAATAATAATAATAATAAATACACTTTATTGCACACCAAAAGTTACATGTAAATTTAACAATACGTTGTAGATATCAATGTACAAAGGCGGCCTTATCGCTAAAAAGCAATCTCTTCCAGGCAACCCAAACCTACCTACTTGAAATTAGAAAGATATGTTATGCTGTTATTCAAAAAAGGCGCCCCACGCTTGCACGCTTAAATATAATGCTTAATGACAAACACGGGGTAGAAAGAAAGAACGAGTCCCATAAATTATTTATTACTTTTTAGTCCAGTATAGGTACTTTATAAAAGCGTGTATTTTTAGTTTTTTAAACTATGAATTTATTTTACACTTTTTAGTCTTAGAAATATTAGTCTAAAATACGGATAAACTTGGCAATTTGTATTTATTCGTAGATTGAGGCAGGTTGTTGCAAAACATATATTTACAGGGTAGATATTACCTAAGCATAGGTATCGCAATGGGCTTTCTAAATTTAAGAAAGCACGTAATTCCCCTACCTTCCAGTTCCATCATCAGGCCCCATTAATGAGGACCCGATGATGGAACTGGAAGGTAGGGGAATTATCATCATCATCATTAATGGTTAAAGTGAAAAGAACTCTTTAAAACAAATCAAATGAGCTCAAACTCGATGTGTTTACTAGTAGCCACTCCAGGATTCCATCCACCACCTTCCAGTCCCATCATCAGGTCCTCATTAATGGTTAAAGTGAAAAGAACTCTTTAAAACAAATCAAATGACACCAAGCTCGATGTGTTTACTAGTAGCCATTTCAGGGTTCCGTCCCCCACCTTCCAGTCCCATCATCAGGTCCTCATTAATGGTTAAAGTGAAAAGAACTCTTTAAAACAAATCAAATGATCCCAAACTCGATGTATTTACTAGTAGCCATTCCAGGGTTCCATCCTCCACCTTCCAGTTCCATGATCAGGTCCTCATCCATGGTAAAGTGAAAAAAACTCTTTAAAACAAATCTAATGAGCTCAAACTCGATGTGTTTACTAGTAGCCATTCCTTGGTTCCGTCCCCCACTTTCCAGTTCCATCGTCAAGTCCTCATTAATGGTAAAAGTGAAAACAACTCTCTAAAACTAATCAAATGCGCCCAAACTCGATGTGTTTACTAGTAGCCATTCCAGGGTTCCGTTACCCACCTTCCTGTTCCATCATCAGGTCCTCATTAATGGTCAAAGTGAAAATAACTCTTTAAAACAAATCAAATGAGCCCAAACTCGATGTGTTTACTAGTTACCATCCAAGGGTTCCCTTATCCACCTTCGAGCCCCAGCATCTGATCAGCTCGATGATACTATATTATTGTATTGTCACCGGCCCTTGATACATGTGCAAAATTTCAAATTATTTGGAGTGGGTGAAAATTGCATCGCAAGATTCCATTACCATCATACATACATACAGGTCAAGTTAATAAAAGCGTGTTAAAAAAATACCTTTACAACCTATATATCATCAGCTAAAGATCACAATTTTGTCCAGGTTAAACAAATCAGTAGACAGGCCGATATGCATCATGATCAACTGGCTGCTGGCGCGGCAGAAGCACGTGATGAAGTACGCCACCCTTTACCTGGAGCAGGGCTTCGACGTGGTCTCCGTGTCCTGCACTCCTTGGCAGCTCATGTGGCCACTCAAGGGCTCACAGGTTTGTGATTTGCGATACATAGATAGATAGATAGAGAACTCTTTATTGCACACCAAAAAGTACAGGAAAACAAAGAAGTACAAAGAAAATATACAATGGTATACATTGGGCGGTCTTATCGCAGGTTGCGATTTCTTCCAGACAACCTTAGGATGGAAAGGAACGATCAAATAGCAAAAGAAGGTAGCCAATGGTGTACAGAAAACAAAATAAAATAAAATGAGGAAAAGCTAAAAATCTACATGTAATATAAATAATAATATATAAGATAAATATTATATATACCTACATTGAAATAAAAAACATATGTATCTATATATTCGATATACATAAAACATAATATAACATACTTTATCTATGGTGAGGAAATAAGTAATAATACTATAAAACATATTATGATAGTATAGAGGTACATAATAGATTGCGAACAGGAATAAGGGTTCACCTGCTGGAACAAGCGTTCAACTGTTAGAACAGGCGTTCATCTGCTCGAACAGGCGTTCAACTGTTAGAACAGGCGTTCATCTGCTCGAACAGGCGTTCAACTGTTAGAACAGGCGTTCATCTGCTCGAACAGGCGTTCAACTGTTAGAACAGGCGTTCATCTGCTCGAACAGGCGTTCAACTGTTAGAACAGGCGTTCATCTGCTCGAACAGGCGTTCAACTGTTAGAACAGGCGTTCATCTGCTCGAACAGGCGTTCAACTGTTAGAACAGGCGTTCATCTGCTCGAACAGGCGTTCAACTGTTAGAACAGGCGTTCATCTGCTCGAACAGGCGTTCAACTGTTAGAACAGGCGTTCATCTGCTCGAACAGGCGTTCAACTGTTAGAACAGGCGTTCATCTGCTCGAACAGGCGTTCAACTGTTAGAACAGGCGTTCATCTGCTCGAACAGGCGTTCAACTGTTAGAACAGGCGTTCATCTGCTCGAACAGGCGTTCAACTGTTAGAACAGGCGTTCATCTGCTCGAACAGGCGTTCAACTGTTAGAACAGGCGTTCATCTGCTCGAACAGGCGTTCAACTGTTAGAACAGGCGTTCATCTGCTCGAACAGGCGTTCAACTGTTAGAACAGGCGTTCATCTGCTCGAACAGGCGTTCAACTGTTAGAACAGGCGTTCATCTGCTCGAACAGGCGTTCAACTGTTAGAACAGGCGTTCATCTGCTCGAACAGGCGTTCAACTGTTAGAACAGGCGTTCATCTGCTCGAACAGGCGTTCAACTGTTAGAACAGGCGTTCATCTGCTCGAACAGGCGTTCAACTGTTAGAACAGGCGTTCATCTGCTCGAACAGGCGTTCAACTGTTAGAACAGGCGTTCATCTGCTCGAACAGGCGTTCAACTGTTAGAACAGGCGTTCATCTGCTCGAACAGGCGTTCAACTGTTAGAACAGGCGTTCATCTGCTCGAACAGGCGTTCAACTGTTAGAACAGGCGTTCATCTGCTCGAACAGGCGTTCAACTGTTAGAACAGGCGTTCATCTGCTCGAACAGGCGTTCAACTGTTAGAACAGGCGTTCATCTGCTCGAACAGGCGTTCAACTGTTAGAACAGGCGTTCATCTGCTCGAACAGGCGTTCAACTGTTAGAACAGGCGTTCATCTGCTCGAACAGGCGTTCAACTGTTAGAACAGGCGTTCATCTGCTCGAACAGGCGTTCAACTGTTAGAACAGGCGTTCATCTGCTCGAACAGGCGTTCAACTGTTAGAACAGGCGTTCATCTGCTGTAACAGGCGTTCAACTGTTAGAACAGGCGTTCATCTGCTCGAACTGGCGTTCAACTGTTAGAACAGGTGTTCATCTGCTGTAACAGGCGTTCAACTGTTAGAACAGGCGTTCAGCTGCTGGAACAGGCGTTCAACTGTTAGAACAGGCGTTCATCTGCTGGAACAGGCGTTCAACTGTTAGAACAGGCATTCATCTGCTGGAACAGGCGTTCAACTGTTAGAACAGGCGTTCAGCTGCTGGAACAGGCGTTCAACTGTTAGAACAGGCGTTCATCTGCTCGAACTGGCGTTCAACTGTTAGAACAGGTGTTCATCTGCTGTAACAGGCGTTCAACTGTTAGAACAGGTGTTCATCTGCTGTAACAGGCGTTCAACTGTTAGAACAGGCGTTCATCTGCTCGAACTGGCGTTCAACTGTTAGAACAGGTGTTCATCTGCTGTAACAGGCGTTCAACTGTTAGAACAGGTGTTCATCTGCTGTAACAGGCGTTCAACTGTTAGAACAGGCGTTCATCTGCTCGAACTGGCGTTCAACTGTTAGAACAGGTGTTCATCTGCTGTAACAGGCGTTCAACTGTTAGAACAGGCGTTCAGCTGCTGGAACAGGCGTTCAACTGTTAGAACAGGCGTTCATCTGCTGGAACAGGCGTTCAACTGTTAGAACAGGCATTCATCTGCTGGAACAGGCGTTCAACTGTTAGAACAGGCGTTCAGCTGCTGGAACAGGCGTTCAACTGTTAGAACAGGCGTTCATCTGCTGGAACAGGCGTTCAACTGTTAGAACAGGCATTCATCTGCTGGAACAGGCGTTCAACTGTTAGAACAGGCGTTCAGCTGCTGGAACAGGCGTTCAACTGTTTGAAAAGGGGTTCAGCTGCTGGAACAGGCGTTCAACTGTTAGAATATGCGTTCGCCTGTTGGAACTCGACACGCGTGCCTACGAACAGTTGCACCGCACTACCGCTCGAGCGCTCGTCCGTCACAAGAGACATTAGATATTAAGTCTCTTGAGTGCAGTTATTTCATCAACTACAAATCTACATTTCGGAACTTAGCCGTCACCGTCCGTTACTGTCATCAGCCGAAAGACTTCCACTGAACCTCCTTTCCTTAGAATGGAGTGATTGCACCCCCACGCTTGGGGATCGCAGTATACGTGGTAGGTAATCAATAGAAAGACGCTACTGCCTTCTTCTTTTCCCTTAGTCGCCTCTTACGACTCCGAACGGGAGGAGATGGTTGGGCGCTATTCTTACACAGACACCCCACACGACACAGCAATGTTTATACAGAATGTAAAAAAAAACATGTGTCCGATCCGTGAGGGTCTTATTCAGCGTATCAATACAAACACATGTATATAACTCATTTGTTGAATATCTCTTTTTTTCCTACTTTGTTCCAGAAAAACGAATCTGATCTTGTATTTCTGGTACAATTAGAAAAAAAATGACATGTGTTTGTATTGATGCACTGTATAACACCCACACGGATCGGACACATGTTTTTTTACATTCTGTATATTGCTGTTTGCAAAAAAAAAATACTAATCGCGTCACGCGGCCTTGCAGCTAATACCGTTACGCATATGTGCTAGCCTGACCTACTATTATGCAAAGTTATTTATAATCATCATCGCAGTAACAATACGCGTGTGTGCAATGCAAATCAGAAAATCAATGTCGCTATAATCCCATGTGCAAAGCACCGCAGGGTCAGATATTCTGCCGCCAAGCAGCAGTGTGTAAACATTGCTGTGTTCCGGTGTGAAGGGCACTGTAGCTGGTGAAATTACCAGACAAAGACTTAACCAATAGTGTCTCGGGTGACGAGCGACAGTGCAAAGCAGCTGTCTATAGGCAGCCGGGTCGCCTACTATCAGGCGAACGTCTTATTCCCTCTTAAGCGACAGCCCAAACCGAGGCCGTGCCTCCCTGAGGTGCCCTTGAGCTCGTCGCTCCTTCATGCCGTTAAGGCTAGAGTGCTATAAGCGCTCGCCTGCTATTGTCCGGTGAAGCTGTAATGGCCATCTGCAGCCAACAGCGTTTATCATTCCCAAAAAAAAAGGAAAAAGAAACGTCTTGCTTGTCTCGTCACTACTGTAGAAAGGGTGGCCTTCGTTGGACTGTATATTTTAGGCTGGTGGATGGCAAGTCGATTGAAGCTTAATGAAAAGGGCACTCTTGGTAAACACACTGATTTATTGCAAATAATACAATTTTATATTATACACCATGCACAGTCGATTAGTTAGAAAAATGTAATGTAAGTGTTGCCGTTATAATAAATAAAAATTATTCTAAATTTGTTGGGTGTTGCCAACATGCTGCGCCACCCGCAGTTGCGCTGATAGGTACATGGTACAACTGTATATTTAAGTCTTAATTAGTACACTTATAAATTTTACATGGACTCCTATTCTTTATTAGATAAGTATGAGTAGGTACATAATAATTTTCTTATAAAATACGAAAGAGTATATTAATATATAGAATACAAATTGTTTTCTGAAACAGTAATAATAATAGACTAACATACATATTTTAATTAATAGGTAATATACATACATTTCTTATGGAACGGTTATATACTTTACCGTTAGGAGTCTTTACATTTAAGGCTCTAACCTTTCCATCCTTACCCGGAAATATTTTAACGACTCTTGCCATTGGCCAAAAGAGTGGAGGTGCATTAGCATCCTTTAGAATGACTAACATGCCTTCATTTACATTAGGTAAATCGTCTCGCCACTTAGGTCTACATTGCAATGCATTTAAATAATATTTATGCCATACATTCCAAAACTGTTGAGTTAACTTATTACATATTTCCCAATACTTGAGTATATTTAAATTGGTTTCACTAACATCAGTTTCTGGATAAGACATTAATGATTTACCTATCAAAAAATGCCCCGGAGTGAGGTAACTATAGTCAGAGCTGTCTGAAGACATCGGTAACAATGGCCGAGAGTTTAAAACTGCCTCGATCCTTACTATAATTGAATTTAGTTGTTCGTAGGTTAATGTGGCTTTTAATACAATCCTTTTTAAATGAAATGTCATGCTTTTTACTGCTGCCTCTGCAAGTCCAGCAAACACTGGTGAATAGCTTGGTGCAAAATGAAAACGAATGCCTTGCTGGGCTGCATACTCTTGCACCAATGTTTGATGATCCGCAGAAGTTTTCAGCTTGTACAAAGCAGCTAGCTGGTTGCTTGCCCCTTTAAAACATCCCCCATTATCACAGAAGACTTCGCTGGGCAAACCGCGTCGTGAAATAAATCTTTTAAAACACGTTAAAAAGGAATCGGTCGACAAATCTGATGTAATCTCTAAGTGAATAGCCTTTGTTACAAAACAAACGAATACACAGACATACCCCTTTGTGATTAATGCCCGTCTGACTCTAGAATTCTTTACATCTACTGGACCAGCGAAATCTATGCCAACCTTTTCAAATGGCCGGGATGCAGTAACCCTTTGCTGAGGCAAGGAACCCATTAGCTGTTTCGCAGTGCTTGCCTTTAATCTGAAACACGTTATACATTTGTGAGTTATCTTTTTTACTTCTCTTATACCATTTACAATCCAATATTTTTGGTTTAAATGAGATAACAACAATTTAGGTGCCGCATGTAACAATCTTAAGTGTTCATGCCTTATAATAAGCTCTGTTATATGTGACCCTTTAGGTAATATGATAGGGTGTTTTTGTACATACGAAAAATCTGAATTTTGTAAACGTCCCCCTACTCTAACTAAACCCTGATCATCTATAAAGGGATGTAACGGTTTTAAGGGACCTTTGACATTCTCATTCGATTTTAAAGAATTTATTTCGTCTCTAAAATAAATATATTGTTCAGCTTTAATAATCAACATCAATGCTTGTTGTAACTCTGAGCTATGCAAAAAAGAATCTCGTATTTTAGTGCTGCCTGGTTTGACATTGTGTATGAATCTTAATACGCAAGCCATGACTTTAATACTCTTATTAAGATTAGAAAATTTATGAAAATATTGAAACCAATCACTTGAATTTTGTGTGACTAATAAAACCACTGCGCTAGGAGAGATCGAGAACCCACCTTCAATTCTGGCAATTCCACAGGCAGGACGATATTACCACCATCTTCATATGAGTACTTACTAGAATGTAAAAACGATGGCCCATTCCACCATAAGGAACATGCAGGCAGCTCACGTGGATCTACTCCTTTGCTTACTAAATCTGCAGGGTTGTCCTGGGTATTGACATAACGCCAAGTACACGTGTCTGTTTTTTCTTTGATTATCTTTACTCTGTTTGCGACATACGGTAATAATCTAGTTAATTCTGTCTTTAGCCAAGCTAAAACAATTTTTGAATCACTAAATAAAATTATATCATCAATTCTTATTTTAATTTTTAATGTGTTATATACTCGTTTTATTAATAAAGAAAGTAATAATGTGGCATTTAATTCCAATCGTGGGACAGTTAGTGGTTTACTTATAGGATTTATTCGCGACTTCGAACAGAGTAACGATACTGTAACATTACCTGTCCGATCAACGACTCGTAGATACACGCAGCATCCATAGCCGAATGTGCTCGCCGCATCCGCGAACCCAATCAATTGCACTGACACTGCTGAATCAAGGACTGGAATATTTCTATTTAACAGGATTGGCTGCATTTCTGTTAGACTGTTAATAAATTTAAGCCATTCCGTTTTTATGCTTGCAGGTGCAGGTTCATTCCAACCTATCTTGACTAACCAAAGCTGCTGCATTATGGCTTTAGCCTTAATAATAATAGGGCTGACGAAACCCATGGGATCATAAAACCGTGCTATGTAACTTAAGATATCCTTTTTTGTTATTAAGTTAGTGTCATATAATTCTGGACACTTGATTGAGAAACAATCATTTTTAATATCAATAATTAAACCTAAGGCTTTCATCTTACATTCCTCTTTTTGTAAGTCAAGCTCATCAAATTGCAAACATGTATTAGGAATATCATATAATATTTCTGGTGCATTTGAAGCCCACTTATGTGCATTAAAGTTTCCCAAGCGGAGCATTTCCTGCAGTTGAGACTTGGCACTTAAAATATTTTGTAAATTAGAATCCGCATACAAGATGTCATCGACATAACAGCAATTATTTAATATAAATGAACCTAGAGGATAATTTTCACCAAACCGTATAGTAAGCTCATAGAGGCAGCGTGTTGCTAAGAATGCTGAACTTTTTAACCCGTATGTAACAGTTTTTAGGCGTAAGCATTGTAAATTCTCATCAGGATTATTGCGAAATAAAATATTTTGAAGCATTGTGAATTGAGGATTAAGCAAAACACATCTGTACATTTTCTGAATGTCTGTTGAAAATGTATAGTCACCAAAACGAAACAACAAAACAATATCAAAAAGTTCTCTTTGAACTTGAGGTCCATTAAGCATTAAATCATTAAGTGAAACTTTATTCTTTGTTTGCATAGATCCATCGAATACAGCCCGCACCCTTGTCGTTTTGCTATTTTGATTTAAGACGGCATGATGTGGCAAAAAATATAAAGGATCCTTTTCCAAATCGTATGAATTAATATCAACAAGCTCTGCATGACCTAGTGTGATAAACTCATTAAGAAATTTTTGATATTCAATCCGTAGATATGGATCTTTTTGTAATTTTTTCTCTAAATTTAAGAATCTGTGATAAGCTAAATCAAATGAATTGCCAAGAGTTTCATTAATTTCCTGTAATGGCAATTTTAAAGGTAAATCAACATAAAAATTATTATTTTCAAGTTTAACCGACTCTTGGAAAATAGTTTCCGCGAGTTCATGTTCAGTTAACTTTTCATTAAATGTTTCTGGGACTTGTTCAGTCTTCCAGAATCTTGTCAATGATTCACTGACATCAGAATCACATGTTGTACAAAGCAAAGATGTCACCTTATTATTTTGTGTTGTTGGTTGCGGCAACGCACCAGCTATTATGTGCCCAAACTTGGTGTTGACGACATGCGGTGTGCTGTTAGTACTGATAGGATGCTCAAGCGGCAGCAGCACCTGGAAAAACACATGGGCCCCGATTAAAAGACTTATTTCTGATGGCGTATGATACTGCTCATCGGCCAACATGATGTTTGGTGGTAGATTTAATGTCGATGTGTCAACCTTTATTTGTGGAAGCTTGCGTGTGATTTTATTTACCACTTGACAATTTATAGAAGTTTTGTATGGTGATGTCAAGGAATGAATTTCCACTGGAACAGAATAATTGGAAGTATTTTTTTGATTTGTGACCCCTATGATATTTATATTACTCTGCATAGGAGTCAATTTTAACAATTGGACTACTCTAGTGGTTATCAGTGAGGTTTGTGATGCTGAATCCAATATTGCCTTCACCTGAATTACCTGGTTGTCCTGTCCTACTAACTTAACTAAAGCTGTGGGGAGTAAAATATTATTATGGTCATTACCAGACATTAACGTTACCGGCGAAGGTGTCTCTTCATGGTGGATGAGTGAGTTATGATTTTTCTTGCACTCACCGCACTTGAAGTGGTATCTACACTTGCCAGCATGCTGATTTAGACATATTTTACATAGTTTGTTATTATTTGCAAATGTACATCGGTCTTTGACTGACAACAGTTTAAAAGACTTGCAATTATAAATCTTATGTTCGACTGACTTACAGTAAGAGCATGGTGTAGTCTTGATTTGTGATGCTGAAGCTGTCACGTTCACTATGGCCCTCTTGGTCGAAGCAGTGGGTTCGGCATTCTCCAGCGCCAGAGCCCTCTTCTCCAAGAAGCTCAAAAATTGCTGGACGGACGGTTCCACAGCAGCATCCCTTTCCAATTGGTAGGCACGTGCAGTGTAAGTATCTAGTTTCCGAATCAAAACACATAACACAATGTCATCCCAGGTATCAATATTCGTGCCTAAGTTCTTTAATGCCGCTAAAATTTGTTTAATATTGGATACAAAGTCCCTAATATTCTGCGGTGTTGATTTAGATAGAGTACTTATGTCTAACAAGGCATTGATATGATCACTGACTATTTTATATTTATTGTTGTAACGCTCGTCTAATAATCTAAGGGCTTCTACATAACCTTCATTCGTTAGAGGAAGGTTTTTAATTATGTCAAATGGTTCTTGTTTTAAATATGACCTTAAATAATATAGTTTAGCAGTGTCATCTAAATTTGAATCTTGGTTTACTACAGATTTAAACAAATTTATAAAGGGTGTGTAGTCACTGTACTTACCAGTGAAAGGTGCAATTTGTATTGCTGGTAAATTAATTTTAGAATTAGAATGTGACACGTGAGAACTGGCAGGCTTGGGTGACTTTTTTTCGACCTCTGAGTTAATAGAAGCGAGAATAAAAACATATTTGTCTTCCACCTCGCCGACATTCTCATCATCGTCTTGCTCTAATATAAAATAAAATAATGCTAAAATATCCATATTCAATTTTTCGTAATCTAAGAACGCCTTTGATAAAATTTCCCTTTTCGCAAGTAATGACTGCAAATCGTCTTCTTTAAATACTTGTGAATACAATCGCGTTATTCTCCCTTTTACGTAGCCCCTTGTTGCTCTAAGCGATTTTAGCTCACTCATGATGATAAATTACAATAAAAATTAATATTTCACAAGACAATGAGATTTCACGTGTTACAACAAAGAACAAAGAAAAATTGAAATGACAAAATGGTTGACCGGAAATTAGATAGTGTATACCATAGAGTAGATAAGTTTTTTTTTTTTTTATGATGCGCTTGCGCTGGCTGATGTGACGAACGAACGATCGATGCGTCGCGTCGTACACAGCTTGCAGGTTCCCTCGCGCTAGGTTGTCGACACTGGAACTTTGGCGTCTCTTGCTATCCCGCTCTTGCCCGTCGCTTGATCTCGCTTCTTCCGCTCGAACAAACTTTCTTGCAGGCTTCTTTATTCTTATTTCTGGCGGAAATTGGACTCCAAATTCCCGAATTGTGAATTCTTCCCAATGTCAATGACTCAAAGGCTTGGCAGGTCCGCAAACTCGTAGGTACAATGACCTTTTGCTGACCTTGAATTGGAACTGGCACAACACTGGCTTCTAATTATCTCCCTTTTCTGTGGATTTTTACGGCCACGACGCGACGCAAAGATGCCTTTTCAGGCGATGCTGATCTTACGCGACGAATTATCCTCGTGTTGCCGCTTCCACTTGAATCAAACTTGCCCTCTATCGAAGTTACGGCGTAGATTGACCATGTAGAAAGGGTGGCCTTCGTTGGACTGTATATTTTGGGCTGGTGGATGGCAAGTCGATTGAAGCTTAATGAAAAGGGCACTCTTGGTAAACACACTGATTTATTGCAAATAATACAATTTTATATTATACACCATGCACAGTCGATTAGTTAGAAAAATGTAATGTAAGTGTTGCCGTTATAATAAATAAAAATTATTCTAAATTTGTTGGGTGTTGCCAACAACTACGTCGAAAAACATGATATTATGTATATGGCTCTGAGTAAATTTTCATTTAAAACGTAAATTACGTACTTAATAAAAATCTTTTAAAAATTCTAGTATTTGTGATTCGGTTACATTAATAAGCATTTCTCGTAAATATTTGTGTAATTTGACGGGCCTGTTGGTCTAGTGGTTAGACACCCTGACCGCTACCCAATAGATCGTGGGTTCGATTCCCACACAGTGTCTGTTATTTAAAAATATAAGTACCTACTCCTATGTATTTACAAAAAAAAGTATGTAAGTATTAGTGCCTATTAGTTGTCTGATTTTCATAGTACAGGCTCTGCCTAGTTTGTAATTAATGTTGACAGTACCTGTTGTTTGTTTGTACCATCGCGGTCACGAACGGTGTACCACCTTGCACATACTCACAATACATACATTTAAATCCCTATTATGACTATTTAATTTTTCTTCTTAATAATGTTTACACTCATACAATATTTTAGTCTGTCGTCTCAAAATGCTTCGGAATTGTCAACGGATCCGGGTCTCCACGAGACAGGTATTTCCTATTGTGGGGACCACAAGCACAATTGAATATCTTGTAATCATTGATTTGAGAAATAAAGCATTATTGTATTGTATTGTACCTTTAGGACGACAATCGCTTGCACGAGCCGGCCCGAAATGCGCACGGAATGTTGTTCAAACGATTTTGATTGAATACTAGTACACCGTTCGTTTCCGCGATAGTACCTCTTAGATGTGTTTCCCATCAACCCAAAGGTTAACTGGTAGAGAATGCCTAGAGGCATTAACTCCTCCTTAAAGCTTAAATAAATATCTCCGACAGCTGGTCGCGGAGGATCTGATCAAGTTTATGGCCAGGAATGAGAACGATCATCCTCTGGTGGTCCATGGCTTCTCAGTCGGCGGCTACATATGGGGTGAAGTCTGCGCTCACGTTATGAAGAACAACACGTGAGTTACTGTACTGCATTTCTTTCTCTTATAGGCACTTTGAGTAAAACTGGTTAGAAGATCCATATTTGTTTTTCTCCAAACATTTAGTATAATTACTTGTGAAAAGTAACGTTTAGATGTTCTAAATGTCATATGTGCCAGAGCTGTTGATAAGTTTTCAAAAATTTTGCTTTTTTTTTTATTCGCGGTTATCAAGAACATATCTTTTAGGGTAGTCTGTCGTTCAATCTTACCCAAAGCAAAAAGGTACAGTAGTCACATCGTATCTTTGTATGTCTGAATTTGGTTGCAAGACGCTGCGCAGTAGCTATTTTTGTATTGACAATGACAACGTTCCGTCATTCGAAAGCTAGTTAGGCTTTCTCGGAAGTGCAGGTTTCCTCACGATGTTTTCTTTCACCGAAAGCTAGTAACAATCGCACAAAGGCGATTCGCACATGATTAATTAAAGAAATCAGAGATGTGAGCCGGGGTTCGAACCAGCGCACCTTGTTTTCATGGCAAGCGCTCGCCCACTTTGCTTTGACTTATATGTGAAGTGTTATTACAGTCTTATGTCTTGGTCTTTCCAGGTATCAACCAGCGTTGGATCGCGTGGTAGCCCAAGTGTGGGACTCTGCCGCGGACATCAGTGAACTTACCATCGGAGTGCCCGCAGCCGTCTTCCCGAAAAACCAGATCATGCAGAAGACCCTTCAGGCATACATGGAGTGAGTTGCGCTTTGGAATATATCTTTACATTTCTATATGAATGGGGAAGTTCACAGAGATCTATGATATATTTTGGTCATATCATGCGTAATCCTAAGAATAACCTTTTATTAGCCATTAGGGAAAAATAGAAGGTAGCTGCAGAAGCCTGGCTGAACGCATATTTCATGACCAAGTTTTATCAGTGGTTTGATAAAACTCAGCAACTATTCCAAGAGAAACTTTCTGAAGTAGAAGTCCTAATGATTGCTAACGAATTCTATGAAATTGTTTTTAATGTTAACCTTGTTTGGTTGTTAAGTACTAGATATACGAGACCCTACCTTTTAAAGGTGCTGTCAGAGTAACAGCGCTGCCTCATAGCTGTTATGGTGCAGCAAAATGCTGAGACAGAACCTTTTTTGGCCCCACACAGTTTTTTTTAAACTTTAACTTAAATATAGTTTTCATAATGTTGTCTTTTACTTACGCGAATATTACACATTGAAATCAAACTACTTTTACGGATTATATCGCGGTTTATTTTAGATTTTACTATCCCGACGTTTCGAATGCTTTGCAGCACCCATGGTCACGGGAGGACGGAGATATTGAACGTCTTTATGTCACAATTATGCCGGTGTACCCTCAGATCTTCTTAGTTATTATTGTTGGTCCGATCTACGCAGTAAGAGCTTACAGTATCTTGAGGCCGTGCAGTGTTTTGATTGATATTGGATTTAATTATATTTATCACAGGATCCCAAGCCGGTGGTAACACCCATCTTCTCTATTGAAATTAGGATGTTTTTTGATTTCAATAGCCTCACGAATCATCCTAGGTAGGAATCAGTGTTCTTTTGCGAGGATTTGTGGATTATCAAATCTAATATAATGGTGGGTGCGGTCCTAAACGTGTTCACATACTGCAGACCGCGATATAATCCGTAAAAGTAGTTTGATTTCAATGTTAAATATAGTTTTGTTTTAAGTTGTGTTGGTAGATGACAGAAGACATTTTGTATTATCTGGTGGTAGTTCAAGTCAACGTCCCGCTTGTCGTGCCCTTCTCTAACCAGCTTATACAGAGTAAAGGGATATTTAATAAATCCATTGGGTTATTGAAGCGAAACTAATTTTACGGATTATATCGCGGTTTATTTTTGATTTTAATTTCCCGACGTTTCGAACACTTTACAGCATTCATGGTCACGGGCGGACTGAGGTGGTAGTTGTCCATACGTCATAGTTGTCTTAGGGTACCCTCAGGTCCGGATTTGATTATATTTATCACGGGATCCAAAGCTGGTGGTAGCACCCGCCATCTTCTCCATTGAAATTTGGATGTTTTTTTTTTAATTTCAATAGCCTCACGAATCATACTTGGCAGGAATCGCTGTTGTAAATATAATCAAATTCAAAGACAAGCATTATGAATTGAAAATGAAAAATGAAAAAATATCTATTTGCCATAAAATATACATTAAACACTTCTAAAATAACATTGGTCCCCACACTAGGCAATGCCTGTCCCGTGGGAATCAAGAACTTTTACATATTATAAAAAAATATTTTGTGGCAAAAAGCAAACAGAAATATATATTGTTTATAGATATAAATATAGAATATAAACTATGAAACTTAATAATAATAATAATAATACCAGCCCTTGTTTATGTCCCACTGCTGGGCACGAGCCTCCCTTCGAGATGAGGGGGCTTAGGCCATAGTCCACCACGCTGGCCAAGTGCGGGTTGGCGGACTTCACACGTCATTCGAGAGCTAGTTAGGCTTTCTCAGACATGCAGGTTTCATCACGATGTTTTTCCTTCACCGAAAGCTAGTAACAATCGCACAAAGACGATTCGCACATGATTCATTGAAGAAATCAGAGGTGCGAGCCGGGGTTCGAACCTGCGCACCTTGTTTCCAAGGCAAGCGCTCGCCCACTGAGCTGTTACCGCATACTTACTATGAAACTTATTCTACTGTAAATATTCAGAAATAAATTAAAATTTATGCAATGAAAAATAAATAAACAAACAGAAGCTTACAAGTATGTCAATCTTATGTATCTCAAAAAGGTAGCGAGTGAAATAAAGTTACAATGTTAATGTTCAGTCGAATGGGTTATTTGTGTCTAGCGGCAGATTCTTAAAAAGTTTTCAGACTGCTGGTAATTCCAGGAATGCAAGAGAGTGCTAATTTTTGTTTTTGCTTCCCTGATAGAACTATTTTTAATATCGCATAATTTGATAATTTTGTTGAAAACAATGGGAGCCATAAATGACGTAAAGCGCTTAGCAAAATATGTTTTTATAGCTGGAGATGGAATTGTAAAAATTCGTTTTAACAGTCTTTTATCTAAGTCAGGTAAGCTGAAGGCGATCTTATAACCAAGTATTGCCATACCAAGTATATATAGTTGTCTAACACTTAATACTTCTGCATCCTTGTACAAGGCCTCATACCTAAAAGGTTTTTGTAACATAACTTCCAAAACAGATCTTTGTGCTCGTTCTACTTTAATCATAAAAGTCATGGCTGCGAAACCCCACACACGTATACAGTACAATAACACAGACTGACACAACGCTGTGTATATAGTTCTTAGTAATGGTCTCCCAACTACACTACGGAGCGTCTTCATGATTGGTATGAGCTTTCTCGTTCTCGCGGCTACAAGATCAATATGATGTCTGAAAGTGAGTTTTTCATCTATGATGACGCCTAGGTATCGCACTGTCTGTGCTCTGCCAATCGATTTGCAATTACATGAATCGGTACCAGGAGTTCTGCATTTGTGAATTTTATCGTTAAAGAAGCTCTCCATAGCTCGTTGTGTGACTCTCTAATAGGCTAGCAGTTAAGAAACACCGTGTTGGCGGTCTTTAAGTCTTTAAAACTTAATTTTGTATGAAAATAGACGACGGATAATTATTTGAAAATGTACGGCGGATAATTATTTGAAAATGTACGACTGATAATTATTTGAAAATGTACGACGGATAATTATTTGAAAATTTGTGGCGATGATACCCAATTGTATTTTCTTATCACAACTTTTCTGTTTGAATAGCAATACCTAATTAATTAATTATAAAATAATTTAAATATTATTGTAGTTGGTGTTAGCGGCTACTGTGTATATTTAGCTCCAACTTCAATAATGTTTCAAATGTTTTATACTTTTTAGTGTTATTGAAGTCGTTTAATTATGTCTTTTATTTACGCGAATACTACACATTGAAATAAAACTACTTTAATGGATTATAAGGATGTATTGTCAAATAAAAGCACTAAAAGGTGCGATTTTTAAGTAAGTTAGAACCTCCTCCTTTTTTTTGCAGTCGGCAAAAAATATGGTTAATCGATACAAAATTCCATTCCTATGTACTTCTCAGTTCTTAAGCTTATAATGTTAAATTAATTTATATATTATCTGATATCGAAACACATGTTGTGAAATAACGATTTATTTATTTATGATTGTAATCCGTTTATCTATGTCTATGTATTAATAGTATTATTCCATGATGAATTCCAATCAGATGACACGTGTAAAGGTTTTATAAATCCAACCATATCTTTGTTTAGTAATGCTCCCTACATCTTAGAGTCAAAGTCAAAAATAGTTTATTTCAAAGGTCATAACTAGCACTTTTGAAAGGTAATTTTTTTTTAAATGCTACCACCGGTTCACAATGCGGCCTCAACTGAGAAGATCCGGCAAGAAACTCAGCGGGCTTGTCATTTTTACACTTTTTTTTAAACAGTGTGTCATGTTACAATTAGATCAGAGCGACAGTGTGTCTTGCCGTTCAAAAGATCAAATAAGACAGAAAAAAAAATACGACGAAAGTACAACAAACTAAAAGGCCAAAGCGATAGTAATCGGACTAGTCCCCCCATCCCCATCATCTGCAGAGATATCCTAAAAAAAGCGTGTCAATTAATTCTACTCAAAGTAGTAATAAAGTATTTTTAGAAAAATAAAAACCGACTTCAAAGAAGGTGATCTAAAAAGCATTAAATAACGAAAATATATTGAAGTCGGTGCTTAGAATATAGCATTATGGCGTGTTAAATAATATCAGCACCGACTGGCACCGACTACATCCACTCATGAGATTTGTTTAGAAGTCCACATAGACTGACGAATGTGAATAATACGCATTTTTATTAATATTAAATACATACGCGTCGAATAGAGAACCTTCTTTTTGGCTTGCCACTCCCACAACTAAGACTAATCTAAAAATATAATTATAAACGAAAATCTATCTGGGCATTTAGGCTATGCGGCAAAGAAATATACCTACATACAATTACGCTCAAGACATTAATCTCCATTTAGGGCAGTCGGATAAAAAGTGGTATTACGATTATCAGTGGTTGCACAATTTGGTGCATTTATTGTCACAAAGCCGAAGTACGAAGATAATTCAGTTTTTCGTGATTATTATAATTATTCAGTAATCAGTTAGATAATTACGGTCATTTGTAAGTCAATACTCATTTGAACTACAAATAACATATATAATCAATGCACTGTTATATTTCATATGAAACAATATCATAATCTATACTTATAATAATTATAATAAAACTGTAACAGGTCCAATTCTGTACATTGAAGATATTTTGAAAATTATATTTGGAGGGCATTCTATTACCGGTACTGAGGCCGAAAAGGTATTTTTTTTAATTTTTGTCTGTCTGTCTGTCTGTCTGTCTGAAGAAGAAAGAAGAAGAAAAATCATTTATTGGTATACACCATGGAAATACAAAAACTGTCTGTCTGTCTGTCTGTATCACGGCTGAGCATCACGCCGAAACTACTGAATGGATTCAAATGAAACTTGGCATGATTTGAGATCTTACTACGAGGTAGGACATAGGATACTTTTTATCCCATAATTGAGAGGGGATTAAAGTCAAAATGGGTACTTGGTTATACGCTTGGTCCGATTTTATCAATTTTTCTTTAAAATATAATAAATATTAGTAAGGGAACACTCATAGAGAGTTGTTATCAAGGTTTTGTAATCGATCGGGTTAAGCAACGTTAGGTAAGGTCAATAAATAGATGGGTGACCGTTTAACGCCATTTGAACTAAACGGGTCCGTGCTTCGGAGAGCAAGTAAAAAGTGGGTCCCGGTTTTTAACCGACTATAAAAAAGGAGGTTATGTATTCGATGCGAATGTCTGTTATTAAAAGTTTAGTTAACGTAAAAATAGCGCAGGCGGAGCTGCGTGGGTCAGCTAGTTTAAAATAAAAATAATTATAATAATAATAATTTAAAATTTGAATGAGGAGATGATGATGATCCTTGCTGGAGTCAAAGGGTTTCGTAATAGACGACTAAGAGAAAACAAGGAGTCGAGCAGCAGCGTCTTTCTATCGGATTACCTACCACGTATGCTGTGATACCAAGCGCGAGGATTATGGCAACCACTCCCTTCTAAAGAGGAGTTCTTCCCTCCTTTGTTCAGTCTTCCAGATAAAGATGTTCTCATTATACCTTACTGCTTTAGGTGTCCTGAAGTATTTCCCAAATAACCAACAACGTCATAAACCCTGTGCTCTCATTTCCAGGTATCACCTGAAGACATTCCACGACGCAGCGACGGTCCACTACATCCGATCCTCTCAGCTGTTCCACACGAACCTCTGCCGGGCGCCTGCACTCTTCTTACTATCCAGAAGCGACCCGGTCGGCGCTGAGAAGAGCAACAGAAGTGTCCACGACAGTTGGGTGGAAATGGGCGTTAAGGTAAGCCGATGAGTCAATGTTAAAATATCTTTATTATACATAAGCCCCACGGAGGCATTTACACAAAATTATTTTTTTACAAATTACCACAGGATCGTAACGCGGCCGCTACTGAGAAGAACCGGCATTTGAAACTCAGCGGGCTGGGCTTTTTATTGGGCATATTTTTTATATATTACACATTTAAATGAAACTACTTTTACGGATCTTATCGCGGTTTATTTTTGATTTTACTATCCCGACGTTTCGAATGCTTTGCAGCACCCATGGTCACGGGAGGACGGAGATGTTGAACGTCCTTATGTCACAATTATGCCGGTGTACCCTCAGATCTTCTTAGTTATTATTGTTGGTCCGATCTACGCAGTAAGAGCTTACAGTATCTTGAGGCCGTGCTGTGCTTTGCTTGATATTGGATTTAATTATATTTATAACAAGATCCCAAGCCGGTGGTAACAAGAAAATGAGAAGAAAAAGATGAGAAGATGGTTGGGTGGGTCGGGATAGTAAAATCAAAAATAAACCGCGATAAAATCGGTAAAAGAAGTTTGATTTCAATCAGTTCTATATTATAACATTCTAAGCTTGCATGAGTTGAGCAGCTCAAGCCTACGCTGCTTTATTCTCCAGGTAGTCTGATATTTTATAATGGATCATCATCATCAGTCCACTGCTGGACATAGGCCTTCCTCAAGCCACGACACAGAGCCCGATCTTCGGCTCTCCCCATCCAGTTTCTGCCAAGCGCATTGCAAATATTGTCACTCCACCTGGTGACAGGGCGTCCTATACACTACACTTCCCGATTCGCGGTCTCCACTCCAGAACCAGTTTACCCTAACGGTCATCGGCTTGCAATTACCCCACTTCAACTGGCTAATCCTTTGAGCTATGTCGGTCACTTAAATTCTTTGGCCTTCATTTTATATTCCGTCCCTTAGGGCTCCCACACATAAGGGCTCCCACACATAAGGGCTCCCACACATAACTGCGATGCGATGCGGCGTGAAACAAATGAATTTTCGATACAACTTGCAGGAATATTGTATCGAAAATTCATTTGTTTCACGCCGCATCGCATCGCATCGCAGTTATGTGTGGGAGCCCTTAGAGAAACTCCCAGCATAGCTCGCTAGCGCAGATATAGGATAATGATCTGCTTTAGAATCGATGGAAGTTTAGGGTGTGGGCCCTAGACTTCCATGATGTACTGTGGTCTCTGACGAGGAGGGCGGCGAGCTTACGGCCTTCGTGAACACCGTAACAGGATCCCGAGGGCTCTATTGCGCCCCCGGCGGCCGGCACAAAGAACCCAACGGGAAACATAGTACATCTTATGTGCTGATGCGACAGTTGCAGGCATCAATATAATATAATAAACTAGATAAACATTCACTAACAAAATGACATCTAAAATGTGGTCGCGGGGGTCGCGAACTTATCTGTGCTGGTGGTGGAAATGTGAACACATTGTTTTATTATGATAATAACGTGTAGTTTGACAGTTTCATATAGGTAGACAGTAGCTACACTCCTATCGGCAAAAATAATTTTGTCAGTCTGTGGCTTGATAAGAAATAGCGACACAAGGGCGCTATTTCTGTGTGCCAGTTTTCGGACCGTAACACCTAATCTAGTTTAATTATTATATCGATTGTTGCGGAGCTTTTAGTGGCTAAGGTTCTCACGTACCCCAATTGATTCAACAGTGTCCCCGGTGCCTTATTAATGGTGGTAAATAAAAGTGGCGTGCACTGAAAGCAGACAAAAATATCTGCGAGTTTATGCTTTATGCTATTTGTTCGTGTTCCAGCACAAATATCCTTAAATTAACCAATATTACCAACATATCCATTTACATTAAAAAAAAATTACGTTAATTCATGTCCAAACTAAGACTTTTTTTAGAGAAATCCTAGGGTAGGCAAAGTATTTTTGTCAGTATGGAGCCGCTGAATAAACTTATTAATGTATTCAAATGCAAATTAATATGTCTATAGTATTTGCTTGCGTATGGATATTTGAAATGGTATAATAACATACTTAAAATAGGTGAAACAAGCCGAATACATTTTTTTGCCTACCCTCTGTGCACGCCACTGGTAAATAGTGTGATGAGGTAGGCTTGTACAGGGGACGAGACCTTCTGAGTCGTTGGACGTTTGGTGTGTGGGCTCTAAACGTCCATTGATTACGGCGGCGTCTCCGAGGAGAACGCCGGCGGTTTTGCGACCCTCGTCTCCGTGAGCAGCCAGGGGGCTGTGATGTGCATCGATAACCGATAGGGAAAAAAGGTTCTCGAGTGGCGTCCACGAACCGGAAGACGCAGCGTAGGCAGGCCTCCCACTAGGTGGACAGACGACATTGTGCGCGTCGCAGGTAACCGGTGGATGTAAATAGCCAATAGTCGCTCGTTGTGGCGTTCCAAGGGGAAGGCCGATGTTCAGTAGTGGACGTCTTCCGGCCGGATGATTGATAGCCTTATAAAAGATTATAGCCTCCGTGGCGCAGTGGGACACCGCTTGCTTTACTAACCGAAGATCGCGGGTTCAAATCCCGCGGGGAACAACAACTTTGTGTAGTTGTTCCTTAGTTGCTAGGACAATGCAGGCCGATTACCTGATTGTAAAACAAGATGATCCATGCGTCGGATGGGCATTTAAAAAGACGGTCCTGCGCGTAACCTCTCCCTGGTCGTGTCGGTCTTCCGTCCCATCGGATTATGAGAGGTATAAAGGAAGAGAGAGTGCACTTGTGTCTATGCAAGCGCTTGTGCACTATAATATCTCCCGCGTAGATGACTGATCTTGTGAAAGGTTGGCCGCTATGGTCGTATCCGCGTGGAGGACATTATTAGAAGGTTATATCTGTTAACAAGGCGTTTTTTTTTTGTCGTATAATTTGTGGCCAACTTGGTGTCATAGGTTTCAAGCTGCCCTTAGGCCTCTGACTTATAAACTCTGTCCATTTTATTATTGGTTTTTTGACAGCTGACGCCCATAAAGTTTCGTATTGTTAAAGTTACAAATTTACAGAAATAATAATGTACTTCATGGACGCGTACCGTACTTTAGTGAGTTGCCACACATAACGATTACTACGATTGTGCCACAGATTACAAATAATCGATAGAAATAAATGTGGTGATGCGGTTGTATGTTGAGAAATGGATGCGCGTTACTTGCGTGAGCGAGCGAAAATATGTCCCTACTTGGAGAGGATGTCAGTATACCGTAATAGCTGCTCAAGAAAACAATAGGCAACCAAAGAAAACATGCGCTTACCTCCAGTGAGCAAAGCGGGCGGGCTCAGGGCAGCTCAGCCACGTAGCGACACCAACACCAAACCCCAAGCACAGTCAATTAGTAAGCACACACACTCACACCAATTAGTTAGTTAGTTTATTGTTAGTAGAGTAACAAGCGAGTAAAACACTGGAGCGCAGCGAACGATGTACGAGAGTCCCCGGGTAATGCGATGCGCGCGAGTACCTCCGAGCAAGGTCTACGGAGAACTATATATGAGCGATGCGGCGAGTAGTTCCGAGCACCGTCGGCGGACAACTGAACGAGTCAGGATGCGTTGGCGCGCGGTTCCAAGGCGCGCGCGGTGCGGGGTACTCATGGACGGTGTTGTATTCAAAAACGATACCATATATGGTATTGCGTCGCGTCATTGGCGATGGCTTTGCCTACCATTGGCTCGCGCGGTTGCTTTCAAATGGCAAGCCCATTGCTTCAATGATATGAGCTAAAACGGCGTGAACAAAATGCTCATATGTAAATAAGGTGTAATATGTTTTCATTACTTTCATTCATTTTATTTTGAGGGCTTCATGCATAATATAACAAAGAAAGACAACATTTTAAGGTTGAAACATTAACATGAGTCGTCAGAATCAAAAAAATATTGAATCGAATGTACATTTTTCGATATCGATTCTTTCGTTTACTTACTATGTTCACGTTCCTATAAACGTCAAACGTCGAACTGTCAAAAAACCAATAATAAAATGGACAAAGTATAGCTCAACGACTGCTGTCTAGATCAGAGGTTCCTAAACTTTAAAGATTACGGAACACGAACCAAATGCCTTTTATTTTACGGAACCCCATATCAAATGATTACAAATCAACACAGTAATTTATTTATTTTTATAAATTTATGTACACACACAAAAGAGAAGTCTTGGGATACTACAGGTACATGATACAAGTTGATATAAGCACATTTTTTAAAAAATGTGTAGTATTTGTAATTGAAACACATTATGTATTCAATAATTTTGGCGGAACCCTGATGACTATTCCTCGGAACCCCTAGGTTCCGCGGAACCCCTAGGTTCCGCGGAACCCAGTTTGGGAATCCCTGGTTTAGATGACAATAGCCGGGACCGACTTTTAACGTGCCCTCCGAAGCACCGAGACGCTCAATTGTTACTAAACGTTCACCCAAAGACTGACCTAAAAAGGAGTGATGTATTTATTTTATATTCACAGTGTACCTGGAAATGCTGGGACAAGTCACCCCACGTTCAACATTACACACGACACCCTAAAGAGTATTTAGCAGCTCTCTACTCACACCTGGACGCTTACGGACTTGTGTCGCAGCCAGAGAAGATGAGGATGCGGTTATAATTATAATAAAGCATAGACAATTAAGAATCCAGTGATAGCACATATTCAGTGCCAGATTAAGCCAGCGCGGGGCCCGTAGCAAATCATATATTGAGGCCTCCCGCAATGCTCTGGACTTGTATAAGGTATTGAAAGTTTAGAGAAATAATGTGGCCGTGCGGGGCCCCCGAGGCGCGGGGCCCGTAGCATTTGCTGACTCCTGCTATATGGTTAATCCGGCACTATTTATAATCATTACCAGCAGCCGAACGACGTCTACACTTGAACAAAGGCCTTTAGAAAGAAGGGGTCGCCATAATCCCCACGCTTGGCAGGCGTCTTGGGGATCGCAGTATAGGTGGTAGGTAATCCAATAGAAAGACGCTGCTGCCCGTCTTCTTGTTTTCCCTTAGTCGCCTCTTACGAACACACAACGGGAGGAGATAGGAGGGTGAGACGGGTGTTTACAAACATTACTTATCGATAATTCTATTTAAACAAGTCTATTTAACTTATTAGGTGGCAGGGCCTTGTGGGACCGTCCAGGTAGGTACCACCGCAGTGTCAGATATTCTGCCGCCAAGCAGCAGTGTGTAAACATTGCTGTGTTCCGGTGTGAAGGGCACTGTAGCTGGTGAAGTTACCAGACACAAATACTTAATATCTAATGTCTTAAGGGTCGGCAACGCGCTAGTGATTCTTCTGGTGTTGCTAGCGTCTATCAGTGTTGGGCAAAATTTAATTGCAAGGTACAATTAAAAATAACAATTGATTAATTGTTAACTGTGACGTTACAATTAACAATTAATTAATTGTTAACTGTAAGTTTTACAATTAACAATTAATCAATTGTTAATTGTTACTGCAATTAAACTTTAATTAAATTTAAATAAAGTAAGGTTAGCTGTCAGAAAACTCAATGTTTGGGTTAAGCACGCCTTTGTGCATGAATTTTCTTTATTTTATACTAATGTGTAATATTATTGTGTGCAATAAAGAATAAGAATAAGAATAAATAGAAATAAAAGAAAATAGAGGAGTGGCACAGGGTAGGGCTCTCACAAGGTTGACTGATACATATATTCACGCATTTTTCCCGTAGGGGTAGGCAGAGCCCATGGGCCGCTTTTCGCCCCCGTGAGAAACGAGACGTGATGGGTGGCGAACCACATCGCCGCCATTTTGGTTAAATAAATTATTTTATGATTAACCATTGCGTTCTCACGAATAACGAGGGAATGGGAAGGATAGGTGGTGTAAAAAGGAAATAGGAAAAGTAGGATATTACCGCCCAGGAGGGCAAGGGATGGGACAGTAATAGCTAGGGAAGCCGGGGTCGCATACCCGTATACTATACCACAACTACTAAGGTTGACTGATGATCTTGCAAAGTCACCACGATGCCATTGGTTGTTTGGTTCGTTATGGTAGCAATAGTTTTAATTGCATTGAAAAACACACAGAAACGAATTAAAAGGAAAGTTTCTCGGGGAAATAAGTAAGATAACAAGAAAGATCATATTATATTGTGTACACCTACAGGTGCAGTGCAGAGAAACATGATTATTAATTGTTAGTTTTAATTGTTTCTCACAACAATTAAAAATATTAGTTGAATTATTTTAATTGCATCTTACAATTAACACAACTTAATTTAAATAAATTAATTGCAATATGCAACTAACAGATTAATTGCAATTAAATTAATTGTGATTAAATTAATTGCAATTAATTTTTCAATCAATTACTACGTTGATTAAATATTAATTGATTAATGCCCAACACTGGCGTCTATAGGCTGCGTTGACTGTTTACCATCAAGCGGGCCGCATGCTTGCTTGCCACCTTGGTAGTATAAAAAAACTATTCTATGCGTATTTTCCATTAACGAGTTCGAGGTATGATCGATTATCTCTACTCCCTATCAAAATTTACTTGTAGGGTGTCCGGGTAAGATAGCAGTCACCCATCTCCTCCCGTTGGGTGTCAGTAAGAGGCGACTGAGGGAATACAAGAAGACGGGCAGCAGCATCTTTCTATTGGATCACCTACCACCTATACTGCGATCCCCAAGTCGCCTGCCAAGCGTGGGGATTATGGCAACCCCTCCCTTCTAAGGGGAGGCCTTTGTACAACAGGGGACGTCTGCTGATGATGATCAGAGTTTAAAGTTTTAATTAGTTGTGAGTGTCGAAATAATCCGATATCAGGAACTGGATTAATGGTCATCAGCTCTAATTGATGTTTGTAAGTGCGGCAGTAAGTCTACGAGCATTGTAATCGGAATTAAATGTAAAGTCCGTTTCACGAAAGAACTGTTTCTAGAATGTTTCTAGCTTCCATAGTTTTAGACTCCACTAAAATTTCTACATACTTATAACTTTAGAATTAATTAATTATTCATTGTTTCATTCTATTTTACTGTTTTTTTTCTCTTGTATTTTTGTGTTTTTAATAATGGTGGAACAATAAAGTATTATCTATCTATCTATCTATTATTGTTTTTGTAAATTATGTTGATACACATTAAAAAACAATACGCTCTACACATATTTCGTCATAATTAGTTCCAATTTTTGCCGCGGGACTTTCGTGAGTCGGACTTTAGTTCATAACAGCCCCGGATCTACTATTTTTTCGAACCGGGACAGAAACTTGATAGTGGGGCCCCTCTCTTCAGCGTTTCAGAAATTACTTAAAAATCTCAAATCGGCATCACAAGTTCACTTGTGGTGTGGGCCTGTGTGGTGCCTTTTTCTTACAAGTCGAAGGTGAGCCAACCAGGCTTCCGTATGCTAGGCGCTTTGTGGCGCAAGTTTTAATCTATACATATAAAATTACTTGTCCTGACTGACTGACTAATTCTTCAACGCACAGGCCAAACCGCTGGACCTAGAAAGCTGCAATTTGGACAGTAGGTTCTTATGTCGTAAGCATCCACTAAGAAAGGGTTTTTGAAAATTTCACTCCTAAAGGGGTTAAATGGGGTGGAAAAAAATAATAGCGGGCGTAGCCGCAGGGAATTGCTAGTCATATTATATTATGATTTTGGCACCCCCTGAAACTACCGCCCGGGGACGGTGCCCCGGTTTGACACCATAGATCCGGGCCTGGTTCATTAGTGAAATGTACAGAAATATTCCTGGCTGAATTTAATTGATAATAATATTGTATCAGTTGCGTCCTTATTAATCTGTGGTTGCGCGCTGATTTATCGTAGTTGCGTAGTGTTGTGAAACTATCGATAACTATCGGTTGTTAAGTTAGCCTTTAACACACTTGTGTGATAACATCGGGGGCTATGCAATATTTAGCAAATACACCAAAAAAATATATATCTTTTTTAAAAGCATTTACAAATCCATATTTTTAAGAAAAATCGGTTTAAAGTTTCTCAAATGTGATGATTCGGTAATAAGCAGCCTTATCTATTTATTGTTATAATAAAATATACTTAAGTTTTATAAAATTTGTACATTTTACCGATTCAAATGAACGATCTTGCACTATATATATCTCTTGCATATATAGGTATTATCGATACATTTTTATACGGACATTATTATCGATATATTTTTGTAGCCTCCGTTCTATCGAATTGTTAGAGCTAAAGGAAGAGAGAGTGAACTTATGTAGTCTACGTGTAGTTAAAAAAATATTAACCGATATGGTCGCATACGGCCTGTAGAATTTTATCGATATATACAAGAGGCTTCAAACCTTGTACCTTTTTAGTATAATGTAAAACTTGGTTGAAAATAAACAATTTTTATTGTCCCTTTGTAGGGTATTTAAATGTAATACTTATTTGTATTTAGCAATATACTTACAGCCCTGAATACTATTGATATTATTTATATAATTATGACAACCGGTTAAAGTTAAGTATTAGTTGTAATTAATTACATATATAACGTTTTTTGTCCGAACTGTCTTTCTTTGAATATTATTTTTTACTTGTTTTATTCAGCCTAATGACGAGACAAGCAAGACGTGCACCTGATCGTAAGCTACACGCCTGCCTATACCTACACAGCTGCATACGTAGACAGAATATAACAAGACATCTAGCTAGCGTGCCGCCGATAAGGACAGAAAATAATCATTCGTACACTTAACACACGTTATGGATATTTATTCAAATGCGCCTATTATGTAGTTTAAACGATATTTCATAATGCAATTCAATTTAAAACTCCAAAGCTAGGTCGTGAACTACAAAATTTCATGAGTACTCGAAGAAAACGCACCGTAGGTGCGCCAGATTTTGAACACACGCTGAGGGACAAAAAATCATATGCTCTGTTTCTTTCTATCACATATAATATATATAAATGCATCCTTTTCTTGCGCGAATGAGAAACAAAGTGCCAGCTCTCTTTTCTTTCTCTAAGGCTGCATAGCACTGCTGCTAGCTAGACACATGAGACATTAGTTATTAAGCTGTCGGCGGTGACGCTCGCGTGTTAACATGGTTTAAATCGGAATCATCCGTCGTTGAGCGGTAAGTCTTTTGTGTCCGGAAATTTCACCAGATACAGTGCCCTTCACGCGGGAACATAGCATTGTTTACACACTGCTGCTTGGCGGCAAGAATATCTGACACTGCGGTGGGTGGGACCTACCTGGACGGGCTCTTGCCCAGAAAAGATAGATGTAATTTAAAAAAAAATAACGGTAAAATGTGAGTCTGACTCGTTACCGCGTAAGGGTAAAAGGATTTATTTCTCCCTCCGAAGAACTTCCTCCGGGTCAGTCATCCGCCCATGGCTAACTTGGAAGAGCTTAGACTACGTAAAACTTCGAGTCGACGATGTAAAGAAAACCTAGTTAATCACAAACAGTCGAGAGTCGCTATATCCCCATATAGCGGCTCTCAACTGTTTGTCAGTCATTTAAATTCTCTGGTTCTCTACATGGAACTACTGGGAATCATCTCATGGCCCATTTGTAGTCCTGTCCAGTGTCCAGCTTATAGGTATAACTTATACCGTATAAGCTGGACACAGTTAAGTAGGTACTTAGAACCTACTAAGATGCAACTGAAAACGTAGTGCGTGCGAGTGGTAAAAAGTACTAGGCGGGCAGTCTGATTGGGTCTGCTGTCAACACGAAAAGAAGAAGACCAAGGGTTTCATGCCTTCTTTGGACGTTTAAAAGTTAGTTCTTATATTCATCTGACACCACGGGGCCCTACCAGCTCCTATGGAAATTGATAAATTAATCTTTTACGTTTTCAGTTTCTAGCTTCTTCCTTCCTTTGCGTAAGCCCCCTATGTAGCAAAATAACCAAATCACGTAGATAATGATAACCAAGGTATAACAATTGTATTTTTCCTGTATGTAATATTGACGTAAGTATTTATTACTTAAGTACCTAGTTATGTTAGCCCCAGGACGCCTAATTCGAACTACTTTTGTGGAAAGTGCTAACTAAGCAGAATAACGTTAATTCAATACCGTAGACGCTACGCATTAAATAAATTAACGTGTGGGCGTTCTTAGACTAAACACTGACCATGACCGTGTAATGCGCATAGTCTTAATATATAAGGTTTTATTGTAAACAGATTCGTCATTCGTCTAGAGCATCAAATTCTGTTCGGACTTATCAATAGAAATGTATTTTTTTAATTAATTAAATAAATTCATTTTTAAACTTTTTATGTTTTTTTAAAAAAGCAATCCGCGCTCCCGAAATCGTTTCTGGCGCAGCCGCGTACGATTGCTGAAAATCGCGCCGTCTCGCGGAAACTTCTCAAAATCGAAGTTTTGACGTAATAACGCGAAACGCGAATCTCGGGCGTGTCAGCGATACATACGAACCAAATAAATATTGTAACGACAAGGAGAGCATGCTGGTGAACGGCTGGTGAGTGAATTTTTTCGCCATCCTTTACCCCATTAATTGTTATAATTGGAATCGAACTTCTTCCACTATAACTTATCTGGTTTTCCTCAAAATCGGACAATCAGTGTTTAATTAAGTGATTTTAATTATTTTAATGATAATATTGATGTTGAGTTTTTCAATTTAACTACATTTAATTTTGAGATTTTAATAATTATACATTATAATTTTGTGCTATTACTTTTATTGTGTTTCTTTTATTTTTAATTATTTTATTTCTTTTACAGTGTGTTTTATTGTGTGTTTTAAGTGTTTTCAATTAATTGATTTTTTTTAATAAGCGTTTAAAAAGAATAAAAATAAAATGGCTACCATTCAAGTGATACCGAATGAAATGCTTAAATTAATACCACTTTTTGGAGGTGATAAACGTCAATTAAATTTATTTTTGAGAAAATGTGAATATATTATTAATAGTTATCAAGGAACTCAAGAACAAAACATTTATGTAATGCATTCTATAACTAGCCGTTTAATTGGCGATGCCGCTTCTTTAATAAGTGAGCGCGAGGATATAATTACGTGGTTAGAATTAAAAGAATTATTAATTCAGCATTTTGGTGATCCAAGAAGTGAAGAATGTATAGCAATTGAGTTGGAAAATCTTAAAATAAAATCGGGCGAAAGTTATCTTGATTTTTGCAATCTTATTCAATCGGTCCGATCAATTTTAATTTCTAAAGTGAACCAATTGATAAATGAAGAAGTAAAAAGAGCTAAAATAATAATTTATAATAACACGGCACTTAATGTTTTCTTATTTAATTTAAGTGAAAATTTAATACGTATTGTAAGATTGAAATCCCCTGAAACTTTAGAAAAGGCATTGGAGTACGTTTTAGAGGAAGTGAATTTTTACGATCAGTATAATAATAAAAATAAAATAAATAAACCACATTCGGGATTAAATTTAAATGGCCCTTCGCCTGCTTTTAAATTTAATAACTCACAACCAAATATGTTCATGCAGCCTAGTGGTTTTAAACCTACACACATCAAAAGTGTCTAGGGATCAAGCATTTTTAAGCGGATTTCTTGAGATTGAGATGTGGCTTTGTAATAAATTTATGATTTTATAAATTTATATGGATCCTTTTTGGTGCATTTCATAATTTGAATCAGGAACTGTGAATCAAATTCGAGTAAAAGATGAAAATCAGCTGTCAATATTTTCCCTATAAAAACATACAACGCATTGAAGACATTATTAGTGCTACTGTTTCCCTACTACTGATTAAAACCAACGTTATTATGGAGCGGCGACGTCATTTAAGCAGGGAAGAAATGCTCAGAGCCGTGGGAATGATAGAAGCTGGTTCCCGGCAACGTACTGTGGCTTTAGCTCTGAATACAAGTCAGAGTGTTATCAGTCGACTTTGGACACGTTACCGAAGCACTGGTACCGTGGCTGAGCGCCATGGAGGACGGTATCGCTGCACCACACGGAGACAAGACCGATATATTCAAATCTTAACTCGAAGAGCTCCAACAATAACTGCCATGATGTTAGCCGTGAGGCTTCATCACTCTTCAGGGAACTTAATTAGCGACCAAACAGTCAGAAACCGCTTGCATGAAGTGAACCTTCATTCCCGAAGACCGCTACGGGTACCACCTATAGCAATGCACAATCGTAGGATTCGATATCAATGGGCTCTTGAACACAGAAATTGGGCAGAAGAACAATGGCGTTTCGTGTGCTTTTCTGATGAGTCTCGTTTTGGTATGAGACCGGATACAAGACGTATACGACACTGGAGAACCCCTGGACGCCAACAGCGATTAAAATCCTGCCAGGAAGTCCATCCTTATAGTGGTGGAACCATCATGGTATGGGCGGGTATTTGGATCGGCGGAAGAACTGAGTTGATTTGGATCAGAGGCAACCTCAACGCTCAAATTTATGCTGAGACGATTGTATCAGACGTCATCGTTCCTCTACAAGTGCAAATCGGTCCCTTATTTCAGTTAATGCATGATAATGCACGACCGCACACCGCAAGAGTTGTAAGACAGACTCTCGCCGCAGCTAACATCAATGTCCTGCCCTGGCCTGCTCAGTCGCCAGACTTGAACCCGATTGAGCATGCATGGGATATGCTACAGAGAAGAGCTCTGCCGAATATGGAGGGTATCCAGTCGCAAGAAGACCTTTTTTTGTTGTTGCAACGAACATGGGTGGCCATTCCACAGCGTGATTTGGATGAACTCATTTTGAGTATGCCAAACCGATGTTCTTGTGTTGTTAGTGTTCGCGGTAGAAACACGGATTATTAATTGTTTAAGTTACCCAATAAAATTTTAAAGAAAACTGTTATTTCAGTCTTTTTTTCGAACTTTTGTGTTAGTGGTTCAAATGTCAAAAATCCCTTTATTAGGAAAATGGCAAATTTCTTTATTAATGCAAAGGTGACTTGGTTTATCGTTACTGTGACAAACGAAAACACTTTATTTGATGAATCCTTAAAGAAAATTTTAATTAATATCAATCAGGAGAAAAGTTATTGCAAAAATATATGTTGATCCCTAGACACTTTTGATGTGTGTATGTTGCAATCAAGTACGCCACAATTTAAATTCGGAATTCCAAATAATAATAATAATAGGTTTCCACAAACAAATATGAAAATAAATGGCTTTCAACCACAAATTGGGTTTAAGCCGCAATTAGGCCCTCAGCCATTTAGTATGCAACATAAATTTATGTCACCGTCTCAATTTAATTCAAGAACTCAGCAACAATTTGGATATCGTCCACAATTTAACCAAGGGCAATTTGGATATCGCCCACAATTTAATCAAGGGCAATTCGGTTATCGCCCTCAATTTAATCAAGGTCAATTTGGATATAAACCACCACAACTATTAAACAAACACGAAAATACTGATGTATCCATGCGTACTGCACCACCATTAAAAAATTATGGGCAGACACAACCTCAAGGTTTCCGCCTTAATGAAATAGAATTAGACTCTGATTATTTTAATAATTATAACGATGAATATTTTTATGAAAATGATATTCAACAAAATGATGAAGAATATTATGAAGTTAGTTCACCGGTTGAGAATAATGAACAAAATGAAAAAGAAGATAATACTTGTGAGGAAATTGAAAATTTTCATATAAAGGCCTCCATAAAGAACCAGAAATAGTATATTTAAATTGTGATGTAAAACTTAAATTGCCATATATTTATCTACCGGAAATTGATGCGCGGTTTATGATTGACACTGGTAGTACTAGATCATTTATTAGTCCGCAAAAGGCAAATGAGTTTTTTGAGGATTACGCACTTTGCGAACCATTTACTGTTATTAGTACACATGCTTCGAGTAATCATAATAAAGTCGTTCAAATTCCATTAATGCCATCATTTAATAGTAATACATATCATAAATTTTATGTCTACAATGTGGATTCTAAATACGATGGTTTAATTGGTAGTGACCTCTTGACGCAATTAGAAGCTGTCATTGATTTAAAAAATTCTAAACTTACAACTATAACAACATCACTTCCGATTATTAATGATGGAAATTACATGATTGAATTAGATGCGCGAACAGAACAACTTGTTAAATTAACTATTGATCAATATTCTGGGGAAGCTATTTTGAATTTTACAAAATTTTGTGATGGGGTTAGAATGCCTTCAGCTATTGTAAATTGTAAAAATGGTTATGCTACCACAGTCATACAAAATACATTAAATGAACCAATGGTCCTGACAGTTACCAAACCTTTTAAAGTTGCCGAATACTTAGAAAATTTAAATTGTACTGACATAAAATTAAAAGACATCGAAGTTGATAAAATATTAAATGAAAATTTAACAAGACTACGACTTGACCACATGAATAGTGAGGAAAACGAATGTATTAGTAACCTTTGTAAAGAGTATAAAGATATATTTTATAATGATCAGTTACCATTAACTTTTACAAACCAAGTTAAGCATTCAATTAGAACTAAAAATGAAGATCCAATATATGTTAAACCTTATAGACAACCTCCTGCTCAAGCAGATGAAATAAAGGCTCAAGTTGAAAAGTTATTAAAAAATAATGTGATTAGGGAATCTTTTTCTCCGTGGAATGCACCTGTCCACCTGGTACCAAAAAAAATGGATGCCTCGGGTGAACTTAAATATCGTATGGTAGTTGATTATAGGCGACTTAATGATATAACAATTGATGATAGATATCCTTTACCCAATATAACTGACTTGTTTGACAAATTAGGTAAGAGTAAGTACTTCACGACCCTTGATTTGGCTAATGGGTATCATCAAATTGAAGTTGAGGAAAAGGATAGACAGAAAACTGCGTTCAGCGCAGATGGGCATTATGAATTCTTGAGAATGCCATTTGGGTTAAAAACAGCCCCAGCGACATTCCAAAGAACTATGGATAACATACTTAGAGGACTTATAGGTCATCATTGTCTCGTATATATGGATGATATAATTATATATAGTTCTAGCTTGCAAGAGCATTTAAATGATTTACGAGCTGTCTTTGATCGACTTAGACAGACAAATTTGAAAGTTCAGTTAGACAAATCTGAATTTCTACGCAAGGAGGTATTATATTTAGGACACACAATAACGGATCAAGGTCTTAAACCTAATGACGCTAAAATAGAAGCAATATTAAAATATCCCCTACCTAAGACAGTAACTGAAATTAAAAGTTTCTTAGGTTTAATTGGTTATTACAGAAGGTTCATAAAAGATTTTGCTAGAATAACTCAACCTTTGACTAATTGTTTGAAAAAGAAAGAAAAAATTGTAATAGATCAAAAATATATCGATGCTTTTGAACGATGCAAGGAGCTACTTATTAATGCTCCTCTTCTTCAATACCCTGATCCCTCAAAACCATATATACTTACAACTGATGCATCTGCTGTAGCCTTAGGCGCAGTGCTATCTCAAGGCATTGTAGGCAATGATAAACCGGTCGCCTATGCAAGTAGAACCTTAAGTGCTACTGAAACTCGTTATAGTACAATTGAAAGAGAGTTATTAGCGATTGTTTGGGCAGTTAAACATTTTCGGCCTTACCTTTATGGTAATACTTTTACTATCTTTACAGATCATCGGCCTCTAGCTTGGCTTTATTCTTTAAAAGAACCCAATAGCAAATTAACGCGATGGCGATTACGTTTACAGGAATATGATTATAAAGTAATGTATAAAAATGGAAAACAAAACACTAATGCGGATGCCTTATCACGAATAAAATTGAATGCCATAGGTGATCCTGATGATATCTCAATGGTAGTAAATGTAGATGATACAGAACAAAAAGAAATTCAAAATCAACCTATGGGAAAGGACGTTAGAAAGTATAGTGAAGAAACTATAACTATACCAGATAGTTCTCAAACAGTAACTATTAGTGAAACATCTGACTTAGAACGTACTTACCCTATTCCTTCATTATCTAATAGTAGTACAGAAACAGCACATTCAGCTGTAGAGTTAGAAAATAAGGGCATTCCAATTTTAAATGAAGCTATTGATACCAAACCCAATCAAATCTTGATTTTTAGTTGGTTTAAAAACAGTATCCAAGTTCAAGACCTTTCACGTAATAAACAAAAGGTTCTTGAAGTATTTTTACCTTTAAACAACGAAGATTTAATTAAACAATTCCTAAAAGAATATATAAAACCCAAAATTAAATACTTCATATATTTCGAAGAAAAACAGCATAGAAAAATATTTAACAGCTTAATTATAAAATTATTTAAGGAAGGCACAGTAGAATTTTATGAATGCACAGAGCGAGTTGTATATGTTGAAGATGAAAATGAACAAAAAGCAATTGTTCTTAAACATCATGAAGGAAAAACATGTCACCGGGGAATAAAAGAAACTATGTTAAGAATAAAAAGAAATTATTTTTGGGATAATATGCAAGAATTAATATCATCAGTTATAAACGGATGTGATGCATGTAGAAAATTAAAATATGATAGGAAACCGTTAAAACCAACTATACAATTAACTCAAACGCAAGACGCACCTTTTCAGGAAATATTTATAGACATTTTTACCATAGAAAGCCGTTAATATTTAACAATAGTAGATGCGTTTAGCAAATTGGCACAAGCAATAGAAATTAATAATAAATCAACAGCTGAAGTAGTTCGTGCGCTAATCAAATACTTTTCTATGTACGGTGTTCCTAAAAAAATAAGCAGTGATCCTGGATCAGAATTTAATAACGATCTTATGAGAGAACTTACAGCTATGTACAAAATAGATCTACATATATGTACTTCACATAATCCCAATTCAACGGGTATTGTTGAACGTTTTCATTCAACATTGATTGAAATTTATCGTTTGGCCAAATATGATCAAAAATGTACTGATGCTGCTTCTGTAATGACCTATTCCATTATGGCTTATAATAATACTATACATTCGGTAACCGGACTTACACCTTTTGAAATTGTCTTTGGTCATACAGGTGCTAATAAAGCATTTGATGGTGAATTTGAAAAAAATTACATGCAACAATTAATGAAGGATCACGCTAAACGTACTAAGCATCTTTATCAGTATTTATCCGATAAAATTAGTAGAAATAAAGAGAAAATTAGAGAAAAACTAGTAGGTGAGAATGTTCAATTAAGTGAAGACGATATAATATATACTAAAGACATTAATACAAGGAAAAGTAAGGATAAGGCTAGGTATCAAAAAGCTGTAGTCAGAGGAGAGATAGAAAGAAATGTAGCACCTGTTCAAATAGGTAAGAGAAATACAAAAGTAGCAGTAAAAAATATTAAACGTCCTCCACAGGTGGTGTGTGGTCGTAATGACCCTTCTCCCCCGAGTCCTCAGCCTTCAATTTCAAAAACTTGACGACAATCCGGGATTATTACCAGTTAAAGAAGGTCAAGCATATAGACAGGAAGATAAGTGGTTAATTGTAAAGAGAATTGATTTGAACAAATTAAAAAATGATTTGATAACCAACACAGAAAAATTTAAGGAATTCGTTAAATTAGTGGAATCACATAAAAAATTTCTTCACGAATTTATAGCCATAAAAGAACAAACAGACTATTTAAATAATATAACAATTTCTAAATTTTCGCAATTGGTTCCTTCACATAGAGTCAAACGAGCTCTTTTTAATCCCCTTGGAACATTTATTAAAGCAATATCAGGAAACTTGGATCATAACGATGCCATTCGTTATGACAAAGAAATTTCTAAAATTAATTCTAAAGAAACTGCATTACATAAAAAAATAACTTTGATAACTGAAATGCTAAATAGTGTTGTAAATAGTACGGAAACCTTAGATGACAATATTTTAATTATCGACAAAAGACTAAAAAGGATTGAAGAATTAATTAAATCAGGCAATAATATGGAAAATTATTGCTTATACCTTACACATGCTTTAAATATGTTCGATACTTTCATGAGTACATTTAGAACCATTTATATCATATTAAATGAAATAGAAACAGCCTTGGCATTTACTAAGGTATCTGTACTACATCAATCAATTGTTAATCCTGATGAATTGTTATATCTTTTGAAATCGATAGATCAAATTCATCACTTAATGTATGAAGTGATTGAAAGCAACTTATTAAAATTTGAGAGAGTTATTAAGGTTAAAGCTTACGTAAAGGAAAACCAGATAACGTTCATATTGGAAGTTCCCCTAACTGATAGAAATATCTTTGAATATTACAAAATTTATTCTTTACCCGTTTACAAAGATTCCATTAACAAAACAATTGCCGTTTTTCCTGAGTTTCCTTACCTGTTGGCGAAAAATTCTAAATACCATTCTTTGACAAAACCATGCGAGAAAATAGATATCGACAAGTTCCTGTGCACCGACGATCATGTCACGCAGTTTCGAATGATCACATGTGCTGAACAGTTACTTGAGTTCCAGAGAAACGCTACTCACTGTGTACCGTATGCTGTCGATGTCGAAGACATTAAGGTCCAGCGAATTAGTTTACAAAGTTGGATCGTGTTTACACGAAAACCCACCATACTAGCAGAAATATGTGAACACGAAAATGTCAAGGAATCACTCCATGGTACTTACATTATCACCACTGAAGAAAATTGCATGCTCTACCTCAATGAACTTAAATTGACGTATCAACGCACATTTGCTGAAGATCTTCGATACAAAATTAGACCAATTACTGCTCTACCAGAACTGAAGACTATGAATTCCACCTCCTTGGCTACCGTAAATATCAAGAATATCAATTTGGACGAAACGAGGCATTTATCACGCATTTTGAACTTAAAGGAAAGTGACGTGTTCAGTGAATATGGCCTTTATAGTGAAAGTGAAAACAAAATTAATATTAACAGTGTTAGTTTAGCTACACTATTATTGTACTTAATTTTAATTATAATTTTTATCAGTTTAAGCATTTACATTTATAAAAATAAATGTATGCGAAATCATCGGAACCCGACATCACCGATGGTACCCGATAATTTCGCACTTGATGAGGGAGGAGTTATGTTAGCCCCAGGACGCCTAATTCGAACTACTTTTGTGGAAAGTGCTAACTAAGCAGAATAACGTTAATTCAATACCGTAGACGCTACGCATTAAATAAATAACGTGTGGGCGTTCTTAGACTAAACACTGACCATGACCGTGTAATGCGCATAGTCTTAATATATAAGGTTTTATTGTAAACAGATTCGTCATTCGTCTAGAGCATCAAATTCTGTTCGGACTTATCAATAGAAATGTATTTTTTTAATTAATTAAATAAATTCATTTTTAAACCTTTTATGTTTTTTTAAAAAAGCAATCCGCGCTCCCGAAATCGTTTCTACCTACGTGTAATTATTTATTTATTTATTCTTTAAGCACAAAACAGTACATAGGCGGACTTAATGCCAGAGGCATTCTCTACCAGTCTACCTTAGGGTGATGCAGAGACAAATCGTGGTAGGTGCAAACAAAACAAGTGAAACGAAATAATCATAGATAAATATTTTAAAACTATAATTTAACTTACAATAATTAATATAATACTAATACTTATATATTAGAAAATAAAATATACTAATATATATATTATTTCAGTAGATTGTCGCACTTCCATCATATCATACTCCATTGCGATGGTGACTACGTCTGTGTTGCACGATTACCAAATAGACAAATGGCAGAAGGTTCCGCCACAGGCATCGCTTCATCGAGAATCGCCGCTGCGTGCGCCGCCGCGATTAACGCCGCGTGGGACGTGACGATGCCATCCGCGGGCTCCGCCGTAAAACACGCTCCATTTCAAGCAAACGCGTGTAAAATCGCTTCTCCATAAACGCACTCATACAACGCCCTACATTTGAATTTCGTGCGGGCCGCGCCGCCACACGCGACGCGCGACGCCCCGCGTCTCCGTAAATGAGGCCTCAGTGTGCGCGCACCCTTACAAAATATATTGTCTCTTAGTCATATGAAGGCGCACAGCGTTACTAACAACGGCATCCAGGTAGGTACCACAGCAGCTTGAGATATTCTGCCAAGCAGCAGTGTGTAAACATTCATGAACATTGCTGTGTTCCGGTGTGAAGGGCACTGGTGGAATTACCGGACACAATAGACTGGTGTTGCTAGCGTCTACAGGCTGGTTGCGTTTGCTTGCCATCTTGATAGCTAAATAATAAAAGTGGTCGCCTCAGCAGATACCGGCTGGAGATCATGATACGGTGGTGCACTTACCATAGTTCTCCATGAGAACTGTCGGTGCTGACGGCAAGGGGACATGACTGCGTACCTACCAGTGTTTCTTAGGCGACAGCCCAAGCCGAGGTCGTGCCTCCCTGAGGTGTCCTTGAGCTCGTCGACCCCTTATAAGCGCTCGCCTCCTCTTGCCCAGTGAATCTGTAATGGGCATCTGCAGCCAAAAGCGGCTATCATTACCAAAAAAAAACAGACCCATTGACACAGCCAGAAACCGCTCTTACTTCAATCCGGAGGTCTCAAGTTCGAATGCGGGGAGAAAAAAGTTGATGTACTGGTTAGCACAATAAGCAGATCTTATTGTCTGGAAAGTTATATGATCCATGCGTACGATGGTTGTGTAAATGTCGATGCAAAGCATCAACGTCGTCGTGTTGGTCTTCCGTCCCATCGAATTGTGAGAGTAAAGGAAACAAGTGAGTGTGTGTTTGCGCAAGCGTTGTTGCACTGTAATATCGTCCGTGTATCTTTAATCTTGCTAAAGATTAGCCAATGTGTCTGGTCTGGGTGACATTGTTTTCTTTATAATCTATCTATATCTATACTTATAATAAAACTGTAATAGGTCCAATTCTGTACATTGAAGATATTTTGAAAATTATATTTGGAGGGCATTCTATAACCGATACTGAGGCCGAAAAAGTATTTTTTTTAATTTTTGTCTGTCTGTCTGTATCTCGGCTGAGCATCACGCCGAAACTACTGGATGGATTGAAACGAAACTTGGCATGATTTGAGATCTTACTACGAGGTAGGACATAGGATATTTTTTATCCCGTAATCTAGTATGGTTCTTTTGGGAGAGGGGATTAAAGTCAAAATGGGTACTTGGTTATACGCTTGGTCCGATTTTATCATTTTTTCTTTATAATTATAATAAATATTTGTAAGCTAACACTCATAGACAGTTAGTTGTTAACAATGTTTGGAAATCGATCAGGTTAAGCAACGTTAGGTAAGGTCATTAAATAGATGGGTGACTGTTTAACGCCATTTGAACTAAACGTCTCCATGCTTCGGAGGGCAAGTACAAAGTGGGTCCAAGTTTTTAACCGACTTTAAAAAAAGAGGTTTTGTATTCTATGCGAATGTAAGTAAGTATATTATTGAAAGTTTAGTTAACGTAAACACAGCGCGGGCGGAGCTGCGTGGGTCAGCTAGTAAAAAATATATAAGAAATGACTGTAACAGACGCGTAGGTAGTAGGTACGGACGCCGAGGAAAATAACCCCACTGAGTTTCTTGCCGGTTCTTCTCAGTGGGGGCGCGTTGTGAACCGGTAGTAAACTCAGCCCTCTCTTAAGCGACAGCCCAAGCCGAGGCCGTGCCTCCCTGAGGTGCCCTTGAGCTCGTCGCTACTTCTGCCGTTAAGGCTAGAGCGCTTTAAGCGCTCGCCTCCTATTGTCCGGTGAAGCTGTAATGGCCATCTGCGCCCAACAGCGTCTCCAGTAGCGGACTAACGGGGGGGCGGAGGGGGCGGTCCGCCCCGGGCCTCGGGTCCAAGGGGGCCTCCAATCTCCAAAATTTATTTTAAGTCATTGAAGTTTTTAAGTACCTACTAAGTATTAGAGAGTGCATCATACCCAGATTATTTAAGAGTTCATTTCAGGCGCACAAACTCTGTTATTCTATGACAATGCGATATTTGTGACAACTGAGTTTGTGCGTCGGAATTCTTAAACCTAGTTTAAAATAATCTAGCCAATTTGTACCCTCAGTTAAATATCAAAGACGGCCATGATGTTATGTGTTGTAAGTATTGGGCAGTTTGGAGTTTGGGGGCCCCATGATGCACGTAACCAAAATTAGACAATGTACCTGTGGTACCATAGTGGTCTATGCAACATAGAATTTACACAAAATGTAGAATGATGATAACCCAATAAATTGGTGGTTTGTTGAAGAAGAAGAATTAGAATATACAACATTGACAAATTAAATGAATGTAGAGTACAGCCATGTTTTATTTAAAAAAAGCAGATGTCTGCTGGATACAAGAATGTTATAAGTTTATATAGAGTAAGGTAAAACACCCAGTGTCCGACAACGTACCATTGTCCGACATTTAAAAAGTTTATTAAAAAAAATAAGAGTAGTTTCTCCTTTCTGAATGGATTTCAAGAATAAACAATAAGGCGGATTATCTAGTTGTCATTGCAAATGACATTTCATACATTCGGCCATTTTTAAGAAAATGGCTTGGTATAAGTTTCGACCGCAAGTGATCCTCCATCCTAGTTTTACTAGTAAAATCGTTAAGGAGGTGAGTAAGATTTATTGGTCATAACTTTTAATTGTTTTGCTGTATCGAAAATGTTATTTATTTATAAAATTAAGACATAAATTGACGAGTGTTTAATAATTGTTTGACAAGGGTGTGGTTATAATAAAATAAGAAAATACGCCTGTCGGTAATTGGAGTTTTTTTCTTCGCTTGTTCCAAATTTCGACACATGTCGAAAGGTTTTTGTTTATTATTTTTTGCACTTTATTTTATTAATTGGCTATATTTCTTCAGCACTCTTAAATTATAGTTCTTTCATTTAAATCGTCAAACTGCTTCCAGTGATCGACAGTTGTGTCGATGATTGGATATACCATGTGTTCCAATAACCGACATATTTTGCAAAAATGGCGCCTAAAAAGATACACGTCTTTTCAAACGGCACAGGCAATAGAAGCAGTCAGTCTGCTTGACTTCAAAATGCTATTGGGTGGAAAGCACGTCATTTGAGCCCCGTAATACGTTGGTACGCAGAGTTTGATCGAGGACACCTATCCATGATAAAATTCGTGAAGTTCGGCCCTCAACTGCGGTCACTGAGAAAATATGGCTACTGTCATGACATTTACGGGGCCGGAAAAGACCGTGATAGCTTATAACCAGCACGTGAAAAAAATGCCCTTATACCAAACCAGACCAATCAGGTCCTGTTTTCAAAAATGGTTTGACCGAATGAAATGTGTTTAAAATGTACACGGACACCAGAGTTAAACTAACCCGACACTACTCTGAGGACATCCAATACATCAGCCTGTATTAGATTGGAATGGCTCTCAAACAGCTTAAAACAACAAGGTGCCGGGTGAAGACGGAATCACAACAGAACTTCTGAGAGCGGATGGAAAACCGGTACTTTTAGTCCTCCAGAAGTTATTCAATTCCGTTTTACTCGAAGGTACTACGCCAGAAGCATGGCACAGGAGTGTGGTAGTGCTTTTCTTCAAAAAAGGTGATAATACCTTATCGAAAAATTATAGACATTTCTCACTCCTGAGCCATGTGTACAAGCTGTTTTCGAAACGAAGGAATAGCAACAGTCTCGAACGCAGGTTTAATGATTTCCAGCCTACCGAACAAGCCGGGTCCCGAAAAAGCTTTAGCACCGTATACCACATTCATACGCTCCGTCAGATAAAACAGAAGACTGAGGAGTATAATCGGTCATTATGTCTAGCGTTTGTGGGCAACGAAAAAGCCTTCGATTTAATCGAGACCTGGGCAGTATTGCTTTCCCTCCAGCGATGCCATATTGACTATAGGTATCGAAGTGTTGAAGTGTTTGTACAGCAACGAGCATCATGCCGATCAGACTACAGGACGAGAGTACAAAATCAACCCGATTGAAGAGAGTCGTGAAACAGGGAGACGTTATTACTCCGAAACTGTTCACGAACGCATTGGAGGACGAGCTCTTGGACTGGTACGGATTCGGCATCAACCTCAATGGCGAATACATCACTCGCCTTCGCTTTGCCGATAATATAGTAATTACGGCAGAATCGCTGGAGGACCTCAATACGATGCTCAGCGACCTCAGTAGCATTAACCCAACCGGTGGGTCTTAAAATAAACATGGACAAGACGAAGAATATGTCTAATGTCCATGTTGCATTCATACCGATAGTCGTTGGCAACGATACATACGAAGTGGTAATTGTCTGGTGAAGCAGTAATGGCCATCTGCGGCCAACAACGTCTATCATTCCCAAAAAAAAACCAAGTTGTTGATCACTACGTCTACCTTGGATAGATTTAGTGGGTCCAATTTCGACAAAGAGGTCGCCCGAAGAATCCAACTTGGCGTTTGGGAAACTTGGTGACATCTTCTCATCTGAAATTCCACAGTGCCTGAAGACAAAGTTCATTCACCAATGTAGGTTGCCAGTGCTGACAATATGGTAATGAGACGTGGTCCTTAACAGCTGGCCTTTTAGAGAAGCTGAGCTATGGAGAGAGCTATGCTCGGAGTTTCTTTGCGTGACAGAATCCGTAATGAGGAGATTCGACAAAGAACCAAGGTCTAGTGGAAGTGGCAATGGGTAGGCAACATCGCTCGAATAACCGACAACCAATGGGGAAAAAAGGTTCTCAAGTAGCGACCACGCGATGATGATGAATACCAATGAACTAAAAACAGTTCTACAATTTATGTTAAATATATGATTAGTTAAATTAATTCATACGTGATAAAGAATAGTGGAAGTACGTAACGGGTTTAGATCATTTACGATTTTTTTATAAAAAATATTGTTATAATAGCATTAAAAAGTCATTACCTACTTAACTTTAGATGAGTTTAAGCATGCCACACACAAGTACATGTCCCTGTTTGTTTATTATAATTAAAATAATTAATGCACTTATTAAGACTTTTTTGGGCATGGCGTTGAGATTCGGTCGATATTTGGGTGACGATAAATAGAACATGTCGATTACTAGATCACGATTATTGGATCATGTCGATTACTGGGTGTCGATATATGGAATTTCCTTGTCGATAACTAGGCCAAAAAGAGCCTAAATCTAATTTGATTTATTGATCTACTTATTGGTATTACACTCGTTTTTACTTTAATATAATATAGAATGAACCCTAAACTTATACCTGAAAGTTTCACATAATATCATAAATAAACTAGATATTTAAAAAAATGTTCATATGCGATCCTTAAAGTGTCGATGATTGGGGGTTTTACCTTAGCACATCGCTGGCTGGACATGATTGTTGGATATGAATCACTATGCCAAGTACACAAGAGCATCTGAAAGAAATTATTTACTTCAAATAGTCAGCGCTAACACTAGCTACCATCAGATCACAACGCGGCTTCAACTAAAAAGATCCGGCTTGAAACTCAGCGGGCTAGACTTTTTCCTTTTATTACACAGCCTGTTTCTTCTTATTTTAATCATACCACCAGCCACGGCGTGTTTTGCCGTTCGAAGGATGATACACAATACGAGACATTCGTGCCCTGGGAGCAGGAATGTGCGCTTCCTCCAGCACGCTCATGGTACTCTCAATGATGGACGCAGATTCTACCTCGAACGCATCGTCACCTAACAAGACGTCGCATTTAGTTGGGACTTCAAAATAGTAATGTTCTTAGGATGGGACGCACAGAGCACCCGACCTGTGTCGACCGCGACCCACGAGGCCTCTTTACTTCGTCTCACTACTGGCCCCCTTCTGGGACATTAGCGTCTCACTGAAAGACCGAGAGGAATCGATGTGGAGACATCGATTGATCGGTTTGATTGGTTGACATTGATTGTGGTGTGGATGTAGATACTGTTGCTGGCAGAAAGTCGTGTCCAATCCAGCTGACCAGTATACGCCGTTCTAAGTCCCACGCAAAGTATACTTGGAGCGCATGTTGGGTACAAGCTCACCACAATGATGGCAAGTCGTTGTCACCGCTGGCCTCATCTCCCTCAGATAATCACTGAAACACCCTGATTATCTAAGTGAGTGTACAAATTATTCGCCCACTTTTCTGTTGCTGCTAGGCTTCGAAGACTGGCAGGACAACACGATAACTCTTTGCTCGTGTAGGCTCATCAGAAGGCCATGAGCATAATTGTCCAAGTTCGTGTCGTTACTCCTCCTACTGGAGTTATTTGAGCGCGGGTATGCTTGTACCCCGCTGGCAGTGGACGCGAATTTGATCATTGACGTCCATTTTCTGTGGGATGTTCAGGGCCGGAAAGCGCGCCAGGATTGTTTCGAGTATGAGCATATAGGACATTGCGGTATCCTTATACGGACGCGGACGGCCATCTTGCGCTGCAGGCTCAACATCTTTTTAGACGGAATGAGGTATGTCGAGGTTGCATACTATCACCACAGCTATTTAATCTAATTGGTGAATATATAATGAGTACAGTTTTAAAAGACTGGGACTGGGTATTGGAGACAATTATTGAACTCCGCTTTGTAGATGACGCCGCAATTACAGTATCTTCGGTATCTGGCCGAACTTCTTCAAAAAATTTAGGGCATCAGCAGGAGTAAGACAAAATTGATATTCATCGACCGTAGCGGGACCATGGAACGAACCATCGAGTTGCGTGACCTAAATTTGAGAATGTGTGTAATTAGAAGAAGCCAGCTGTAAAAAAAACTCGAGAAGATATGGAAGAACAGAAGTACTAACCGTGCCATAAAGATCAATTTAATGCGTACTCTGGTCTTCTCGTATCTTTCTATATGCTAAGTATATGAAACCTGGACATTAAAATCTCGCATTCTTCGAAGAATAGATGCATTCGATGTGGTGTTGGCGCAAAATGCTAGGCACCTCGTTTACCGAGCGTCGCATTAATGCTTCTATTCTCGACGAGCTAAATATAAAGAAGCGGCTTTTCACTGTCAAACGCGTCCTCAACTTCACTTGATTGGGTAGGAGAAAATCGGACAGCGTAGACAGGCTTATCGTGACAAAGGCGGCAGGAGTAGCAGAGGACGCATGCTGATGCGATGGGCAGACACTATCACAGTTGTTACAAGTATGACGATACAGGAAAGCATACAGAGAGCTCAAGATCGAACAGCATAGAGAAGAGTAGTGGCAAAAGTCTGCATAAGACACGTCCCTCAGTCATGAGGTCACAACTAAGAGAAAGAATATCACTATAATCTACGAAAATATTGTCTGTTGACATTTAACGTTTCCACTCTGTACAGCCTATATCACTACCACAACTATGATGAACCTGACGACATATCACAAGTCAAATGCATTGAGCCGTTTAGGCTGTAGTCCGTGCCAAAGAAATAGACATACATACCCAATCACGAAAAACATAGCCCTCCTTCTGCGGCAGTCATGCAAAAATACGTCACTTTCTGACCGGGGACCGGGCCTCATTACCTTTTACCGCCCCGGGCCCCCGATAGGCTTAGTCCGCCACTGCGTCTATCATTCCCAAAAAAAAAAAGCCGAGGAAAATGGCGACGGGGCTGCTAATCCAGTCCCCGTGAGCACCGTGTCTGGTACCCGGGGGGCTATAATGCGTCCACCCCCGGTGGCGGGCTCAAAGGCAAGGCACTGAGGGGCTCCTGGAGCAGATACCAATGGAGAGCTCAGGTTTCCCCTCTCATATGCCGATGTGACAGCCGTGAGTTTTAGTGGGTAAAAGTCCCACAGCTCCCGGGAACCTTTTTAAGTTTTCCCCCGCTAGAATAAAAAAAATACTTGGAAGCGTAGCTTTACATCCATCATATAACGTTACATGCTATTTATTTACATGGCAACTGGACAACCGGCTGCCGGTCCAGCCCATACAGTAGGTAACCTACAATCTGGTACAAGAACCGGTAGGTAATCCACGAAGAGGCTAACGACCACAGAAAAAAAACCGGTCAAAGGAAAGTCGGATTTGCGCAATGAGGGTTCCGCATCTACTATGACGTACGTAGTATTAAAGTTAGTGTACTATTCGTCTACCACCTCAGATAGCAAAAATACCAAGACAGAGAGACTATGAAAAGGACTTATTTTGTTTGTCGAAGTTGTTTGATTACATATTTCTAAAAACCTGTACTTATTAGGTAGGTAATTAAAAACATCATTTTATTTTTTCTGTTTAATTAAGTAAGTCCATCATAAACATTTATTACCCGTAATTATTAAAGATTATTCCAAACTACGGAGATAAGTGGGGAACAATTTTTTTTCGTCATTTACTACGTGACAAACTAACTTTAATACATAAACAGATCACAACTTATGGCACCTAATGGGTGCACTCACGGGCCGTTTTGGTACCAACGAGCACCCACATAGAATGTTGCTAAGTAAGTAGGTACCGTAGATTCTTGCAGATTTTGTAAGGACGAAAAATACTCCATGTTACACACATACTGGCGAAGCACTTACATGACGTAGATTGAGTCATCTAAGAGTAGCCTGTCCTACATCAGATGATTATTTACAGCTCCAAGCTAACGCAATCGTAGGGTACCTTTTTTTAGCGATGGTGAAATCCTCATGGACACACCGCGTACGACGCCTACCATACGCGGGTTATGTCGGACTCTTACCGACTAAAACACCATCGGGCCTTCCAGCACCTCCGCTATAGTGGCGGGCCCCGGGAACGTACGTAGTACTTCATCCGGTTCCCGCCAGCGGCCGTTCGGCTCGCGCCAAACCCACAACCACATCTCGGCCAAAATGGCCAAGCCGGAGCCTTCACAGGCTCTCCCCTCCACTCTGCTCAACGGAGAAGTACCAAAGGCGACCACAGTGACAACACACCCTGAAGCCTTTCGGCCCTACTCCGCAATTGCACCGAGCTACCGGCCCCCCCCCCCAGGTACTGCCGTCTGCCGGGTCCCATACCCCGACAGCACGGTTGCTGCGGTGCCCCCGCCCTAAGGCCTTTCGGCCCGACTCTCCCCTGCACCACCACCGCGCTCAACCGACGTAGTGTCCCATCGGGAACAGCTGTAGCGGCGCCCCCGCCCTACGTGGCCTTTCGGCCCTACTCCCCCCCCCCCCCGCGCCTCGCTGCCGCTCAACTGGCAGGTCCATGTACCAGGAACAGCAGTTCCGCGCCCCCACCTAAGGCTTCGCCACCGAGCCACAGCTGTCCACCCCGAAGAAGAAGAGTGTAGAGATATTACCCGGTGCCCAGGGTACACCGTCCCAAGCCCATTGCACTTCCTCTGGACGTATCCTCGGGATTTATAATGGGCCGGGCACTCGTGGAGGTGATGCCAGTACCCCAATCGTAGGGTACCTTACCTAACTCTTCGATAAGTCAGCAACAAAGTAAGGGCAGGCACAATGGATCCAGCTGGGTTGCAGTACGTTCCGGTGGTTACCAGGCCCAATTACTTAATCGCCACCTACAATACTCGTAGAATACAAAAAACTTTAATACATCCAAAGACGGCAGGTACTTACGGAACCCTCGGTGCGCGAGTCCGACTCGCACTTCACCGTTTTTTTATTTACTTTTCTGTTTACGGAACCCTAAAAATACTCACTGCATGCTTAGTATGCAGTCTGCAGCAAGTACTTAGTCAGTGGTAGTGATAAAGCGATTGCGCGCGCATCGCACGCACGCACGCTCAACGCGCATGGTCGGTTGTTGACACACTTCACTTTTATCAGTTTTTTTTTATTTGTTTATTAGAATTACGAGATAATTACAATTTCGCCCAGAATATAAATCATTTTATTAAGTGTGTTGTTGTTATTAAAATAATTCGTTTGTGTTGATCCCATTAAAATTTAAGAAAAATAATTGGCGACGGCGGCCGGCGTTGTTAGAGCGTCACGGAAAGGTTTGTTTGTTTTGTATATAAAAATAGCGCTTGTTAAATTTCGCATCATGCCAACAATAAGCCAATAACCAATGATTAGATTAAAATTTGGGAATGGGAATTATTAAACCAGGTTTTATTGAGGTTTTACCACGTTATACATTGCATTTTTTTTAAATGGCGATCTATATTTTCTTTGTTTATGGACGAGGGAGGGAGGGGGGGTGAGTAATAGCCCCTTGAAGAAAAGTATACTTACAGGAGTCTCCTCTTCTGAATTCTGTCTTTCTCCGTCCCATACACATCATACTCACACATACACACCTATACATAATAATATAGTTATAATCAAATGTATATAGCCTCCGCCTCCGTGGTGCAGTGGGAAACCGCTTGCTTTGCAAAACGGAGGTCGCGGGTTCGAATCCTGCGGGGGGCAACAACTTTGTGTAGTTGTTCGGCCTGCATTGTCCTAGCCATTAAGGAATGGCTAGGACAATGCAGGCCGATCACCTGATTGTCTGTAAAGTAAAATGATCCAAGCGTCGGATGGGCATGTAGTCGGTCCTGCGCCTAACCTCTCCCCCGGTCGTGTTGGTCTTCCGTCCCATCGGATTATGAGAGGTATAAACGAAGAGAGAGGGCACTTGTGTCTATGCAAGCGCTTGTGCACTATAATATCTCCCGCGTAGATGGCTGATCTTGTGAAAGATTGGCCGCTGTGGTCGTATCGGCCAGGAGGACATTATTATAATCAAATGCCATACTACCTACCAAAGCTGATATACATATACTTTAGTATATTATTTTATAGTAAGTATACAATTAAATGTATGTAAGTACACCACCCACTGCTCATAGTTCAGTCACAGTATAAATATATCCATATTTTAACTGTGGTTCAGTTGCTTCTTTGTGATGTTTTGGTTGTCTGGTAGAGATCGCGATTTGCGATAAGACTTCCATTTGTACCTAATTTTTGAATTCTTTTCTAAGTTATCTATGTTTTATTTTGGTGTGCTAATAAAGATTATTCTATTCTATATATTTAGATATAAATAATAATAATACTACGGGCATGTCGTCGCCCTGGTGAATCCCTCAGGCATATTATCTCCGGTTGTTCGCGTCTCGCAAACGGTGAATACTTGCACAGACATAACCAAGTGGCCAGGATAATCCACCAGCAACTTGCTTTGAAATACCGCCTTGTAACGTCAGAGGTACCGTACTACAGGTATGCACCAGAACCAGTTCTGGAGGATGGCCATATTACCTTATACTGGGATCGATCTATCATCACAGACAGGACTATTGTTGCCAATAAGCCTGATATTGTGCTGATAGATCGCACCGAGCGCCGTGCAATGATTGTAGACATCACTGTCCCCCATGATGAGAACCTCGTGAAGGCGGAAAAAGATAAACAATGTAAATATCTTGATCTTGCGCACGAGGTTGTCGACATGTGGGACATTGATGACGCAATCATTGTACCTATAGTCGTTTCCGCCCATGGCCTTATGGCCAAGAGCCTCGATAAACATCTCAAGAGGCTCTCGTTAGACGGCTGGATCAAGGGCCAGATACAGAAGGCAGTGCTATTGGAAACGGCACGCATTGTGAGGAAGTTCCTCTCTCTGGAGCCTTAACCACCGTCTGCTAGGACCCTGTTCCCGCAGCCGGTTGGAAGGTGTTTTTTATATTTTTAAATGTATTTGTGTTTTATATTTATATTTAAAAATGTAATTAATAGTTTAAAGAGTAAATAAATGGAATAATACTAATACCACTTAAATAATAATAATACCAGCCCTTGTTTATGTCCCACTGCTGGGCACGGGCCTTCCCTCAAGATGAGGGGGCTTAGGCCATAGTCCACCACGCTGGTCAAGCGCGGGTTGGCGGAGACACTTGCCCCTCAATAATCTGTTCTGTACCCCAAGGTTCATCAAGGTTGTATCCAGACAACTTTCGCTTCAGCGATAACACCGCTTTTATATAGACTTTAATTTCAAATACTTCTTTGATAACGTGTTTACTTTTTAATATCATTGGTGTTCACAGTAAAGAGTACTAATGGCCGGTTTCTGAGGTACTTTTATCGATAGTTTATCTATTCGTTAGCGCTATTGGTTCGATAACTTCACACATTGCGTTTCCGAACCATACATTGTCACATAAAGTCCGTTTAAACTTGGCTCAATTTAACTGACCAATTTGTGCAGTTTATTGGTTCGATAACTTTATTTGACGATTTCATGACGATTTCAACCAATGATATTATTGTTTTCAACACCAAAACTGACGTTTTTGAGGTTGACGCTGCTGCAGCGTGCGCGCGCAGGGAGCCTGCAGAAAATTAAATTTTTGTATGTCACTTTGTTTACGCAGCACTAGCGCTACCAGAATTAACGGCGTTTAGTGACACTACGTACGGTGAATTTAATTGATTATTACTTAATTAATATCATTCTTAACCACTTATTTAAACCGGAACAATGTTAATAAAAATAAGATTTGGTAATATTGGCTATATAAAACTTTAAAATCAATTTTAAATTTGATCTGAGAAAAAGACCCATCTAGCGTCGAATTATTGCACTGCTTATCGGTCTCATAGTTATTGAATGCCTTTCGGAGTACTCAGAAACTCAGCGACAGTTAAACTAAATTTATCTTATACATAACTTTATTGAACCAATAGCTAATGAACAGTTAACTGAGATCTTCAGAAACCGGGCATAAGAGAAGAAGAGAAGAGGAGAGATATTGTATTGTAATCAGTGACTTAGTCTTTGTGATTAAATTAAAAAGACAATCGACCTCTCAAGCCAGCCCCAACAGATTCTACTGGTGGGTGTACGGCTGGTGGGGCTGGCATTTTCACCTTTACAGAATCTTCTGTAAAGGTGAAAATGCTGTACTTTGAGTCAATCCTGTACTTTTTGCACTTGTTACACTACACCATAATTCACCATATTGTGTGGTGTTCACGAGGCGGGGGTCGCAACCCCGCCACCGTCCTCGGAGTAGCTGCCGTACTCATTAGACGTCTAGGGCCACACCCTTTACGTCCTAAGACTCCGAAGATCTGCCTGACTGCCCTTTTTTCGCGGGGGAAACTTTTAAAATGTCCCCGAGAGCTATAGGGCTCGACCGTGTGTGGGATTGTAACCCACCAAAACCTCCGCGGCTGTCACATCGGCACATGAGAGGGGCGACCTGGGCTCTGTGGTGGAATCTGCACTAAGAGCCCCTCAGTGCCTTGCCTTTGAGCCCGCCGCGGAGGACGCTTTGTAGTCCCCCGGGTACCGTTACGGTGCTCACGGGGACGGCGTTAACAGCCCCGCCGCCGTTCTCCTCGAATTCGTCGCCGTACTACTCTCTATATTTTGTGACCGTACTCAGTGGACGTCTAGGGTCCATACCCCATACGCCCAGCGACTCCGAAGGTCTGCCTGACTGCCTTCATTAGAAGTTGGAACAGAATCGGACGGACGCATGAGCGCAACAACTTTTATACAAGTTTCGATAAATTATAATTCAGTTGGCCTGTTTCCGTATAAGTATTTGTTTCTACATACTTAGTATAATTAGGTGTGTGACATTAATTGTTTATAGTAAGTAGGTGCTTTAATAGTCTGCATTATTCTATCAACAATGTTAGTGGTATTTTAAATTTGTTTTATCTAACCTCTTATAGTAATATTCAAATTACTAGCTGACCCACGCAGCTCCGCCTGCGCTATTTTTACGTTAACTAAACTTTTAATAACAGACATTCGCATCGAATACATAACCTCCTTTGTTACAGGCGTTTAAAAACTGGGGCCCACTTTTTACTTGCTCTCCGAAGCACGGACCCTTTTAGTTCAAATTAGCGTTAAACGGTCACCCATCTATTTAATGACCTTACCTAACGTTGCTTAACCCGATCGATTACAAAACCTTGATAACAACTCTCTATGAGTGTTCCCTTACTAATATTTATTATATTATAAAGAAAAATTGATAAAATCGGACCAAGCGTATAACCAAGTACCCATTTTGACTTTAATCCCCTCTCCCAAAAGAACCGTGCTAGATTACGGGATAAAAAGTATCCTATGTCCTACCTCGTAGTAAGATCTCAAATCATGCCAAGTTTCATTTGAATGCATTCAGTAGTTTCGGCGTGATGCGCAGCCGTGATACAGACAGACAGACAGACAAAAATTAAAAAAATTACATTTTCGGCCTCAGTTTCGGTTATAGAATGCCCTCCAAATATAATTTTCAAAATATCTTCAATGTACAGAATTGGACCTGTTACAGTTTTATTATAAGTATAGATATAGATTGATGAACCCAAAACTACTCTAATGACAAAATTTATTCATATGCCTCGTTAAAAAATTCAAAACTTTGTAAAGTACAGAGGGCCTAGACAAGATGCAATCGCTTCATAGCGAATCTATTTCTTCATTCGCTAATGGTGTCAATTCCCTATAATTTGTCACGTGATTTTTCGTTGACTTATGTCATTCTCATACATTTATACTTTCTATTAGCGATAGCGCTTGTAGAATGTTACATTGTCTAGGGGGGCAGTGCCTTTAGTACGAGTTTGCAGCTCGTTCCTCGAGCAAACTATATCGAGACAACTACTCATCTTTTCGTTGTGAGGTTATCCGTAGTACTAGTTACAAAATATCGTCATCGATCAAACTATATATCGAGCTCGTTTCGAGCTAGATCAACTCGATGATACCAAAGAGCATATTTACTACGAATGGATGGCACGCACTTCACTTCATATATTTCTGTCTCTTTTATACATTCGTAAAAAGAAAGAGATCCATGGATGTCAACGTTGTCAAATGTTTTTTATCTATATTTTCCTGTGGTTCAAGAAGCTTATATCTGTGGTTCGTAGACAGCTGTGGTTCATAAAATCTAACACATATTATTTTACTCTTTGATCTAACATATTTCGTTGAATTATTACTTTATGTGTCTGTTACTTGATAAATCGTTAATTTACTAATAGAAAACTAATAAAAATCAAGAAAATAACATGGTTGCCTATCCCTTAGATATTTTCATAATGGAAATAAGTATAGCAACTACGAGAAGAGTTGTTTGAGATGTTTACTCGATCCTAATGTTCTACCTAAACCAATTGTTTTAATTATTTTAGAGATTGCGAAATGGAGAAATAACTACACTTTTATACAATTGCACGGAGCCTGCAGTTTCCTGCCAATGGAACACGCTAAAAAGTAGTTTGCTGCTATGACTGTGAAACAGACTTTGTTTTTAAATTGATTACGAGACAATAAACAGTGTTTTTACTTAAATTTAACTAGTTGTAAACAGATTGTGTTGTTGAAAAGTTACACGACTTTACGAATCTTTATTGGGTACAATAAGATTCGTAAATATTATCGATGTTTTGTTAGTTGAAGGTTATAGATGTGCCCAGTGAATGAATCTATTACTTGTATAATAATGTCTAAAGTAGTTTTTGCCATTACCTGATGTATTGTTAACTTATATCATTAAATGTGTTTATATAACCAATGTTTTTTTGGATGAAATGATGTGTTTTAAGGTTATAGCAATATTTTACCTTTCATTTCTTACTGATGGGCAAGTGTCTCTTCTTCTCTGTCTTGAATGACAGATAGAGTTTAGGCCCTATCCAACATAATCTATGTGTGAATAGGTGAATCAGATAAACCAGATCTTAATAAATTCTAGGTCACAATAATTCTAGGTTTCCTCACAAAGTTTACTTTGATTGTTAATCATCTACATAACTATTGCATTGATGCTGTTAAATTTCAGTTAGTAAAATATGATCCTTACATGCCCTGTGGGTGGTCTGAGTAAGAACACCACCCACCCATATCCTGTTGGGTGTTGTATATGGCAACTAAGAGAAAACAAGGAGACAGCATGCATGCAGCAGCATCTTTCTATTGGTTTTCCTACCACCTACATTGCGGTCTAGTCATGATTAGGGAAATAATGCAACTTGGTTGAAATTACATAAGTGTTATTTTAACTAGTTTAATATTTAATATATGACAATATTTACACAACGGACAAGTTGTGTAGATGTTGTGTAATAATATATACTTATCAATAAGTTATCACTTATTACTCCATGCAGTATGTATATTATACATAAGATTTACATGTGTCATGTAAATTTTCAAATATAACTTAAATATCAATTCATCGGTGTAGTAACAATTTAAGACAGTCAAACATTAAGTTTGTAAATTAAAGTATAAGTTTACAAACTTACATTTTTATGTTCTGATATACCAGCTTATTCACTCTGACTAAACAATTTTTAAAATTAATATGATTTGTTATATAAGTACACAAATGAATTTCCTCTTCGGAATGCCATCACCAAACAAATATTATTAATTTAACAAATATTATCTTAGTTTTTATTACAAATATTAGAAATATATTTACTAGATTCTATTTTCATTTAAGATAATACTTGAGTCACACTAAAATTAAAGATTATAAACATAATAATGAATTTCACATATAGTCATCTGCCTTATTCGCTTACTTCTAAACAACACAATCAATTTTGATGCACTTTTCACTATTATAGGTACACTTTATTTTTCCAAAATCTATGTTTAGGACTAAAGACAGAAAAAGACGAAGCAGGTTGCTAGTGTGTATAAAACATAACTTGTTTTGTTTCATTCCCATGCCTCCCAATAAGCTTGAACATTATAAGAATTATGTTGAAATTTTTGAAGTCTTGCTCAATGTGACTTCTTGGGAGTATTGATTAGAAATCATAAACACTTATCATAAGATATCTTCTATGAATGCACACTTCCATCTGTACCTTAAAAACATAACAAGGGATTTGTTAGGTTATTATTGATATTAGGTAAACGTAATGCAATGTATATTCTACGTACAATCTTTATTGGCGTGGTTATTTATGAACTAAGTCGATAACTTATTTCATTAATAACGAAAGTTGAACAAAAAAAACTTAAAAGTATTAAAATTTAAATAGGTAAGTACCTTCTCCAGAAAGAATCTCCAAAAGCTCCTTAGAGCAACAGGTAACAAAATATAGTTTCAAAATCAGTTCCTTTGAGGCGTTATGACTAAGTATAAGGAATATCTAAGACATAACTTGTGCATGATGAATTTCCGTCACAATATTAATTTTCGTCGCTCCTTATCACGACGGATGGCTTCCACAGTCTCTGTAGTTACTCGCCTCGTAGAATATAGTCGAAAAAACATGATTTTCTAGTAAATTTCGCGATTATTATAAAAGCTCACTAGGCTCTCACTAAATAAATTTCAGTGAGACCATCAACGACCTAAATGCTCGACATCGACCTGTGAAACTGCCAGTGAGATGTCAAAAGTGTCACTTGTACTGTGAAATGGCACAAATCGACTCGATATCGAGCTAAATCGAGTCATAATATTTGATCGAGGACCTTCAGACTACGGATTTTCGTTGGCGATAGTTGCCGCTACTCCCCGCTAGAGGCGCCGGTGTGAAATGTATGGACTGACGGATCTCGAAACTCGAAGCTCGAAAGCTAACAAAAACTCATCATAGGCCTACAGGTCTCCTGAACCAAACGATGCTTTAGAATAACTTTTTCTATGTAAAAAAAAAACTAAGGTGTTTTACACCTTAGTTTTTTTTTATCTGGAGCCACACTGCCAAGTCTTCAGTTAATTATTCTTTTACCGACCAAAGAGATTATAAATCGAATTTTAAGCCTACTAGCCGCGACTAATCTAGTAGGCTACAATACATTCGTCTTTGGTGGGACGCAGTTGTAAATAGTACGCATGCAGATATGAGTTACTTATATGAATGAATTGAGCGCCGTACGCCATAAAACTATCTTTTTTTGTATTGTAGTTTGGTCTAACAGACCGAGCAAAGCGATCAGCAACTGGCATGTGTCGGATGAGGTTAGTTTATCTGACCACAACTACATAATCTGTTTTAGGTATGTAACTTCCAATAACTATGGTAAGATATGGAGGAGGCACCCAAGGAGAACTGATTGGGAATCTTTTAGTAAAGACCTTAAGCAACAACTTGGGGATCCTACGGAGCGACTGAACTCAATCATAGATATAGAGTTTGAGTCAGATAGAATTACCCAGGCAGTTAAGGACAGCTGGACTAAGAACTGCCCGGAGAAAGAGGCGGCAACGCATAAGGAACCGTGGTGATCACCTGCCCTAGAAAATCTAAGTCAGGAGACCAGACGGATTTACAATTGGGCGAAGTCTTACGCGCTACAGTAAGGAAGTGTGCAAGGCGAAGCGTAGATCATGGAGAGCTCACTGCAATAACATAAATAGTCTTCCGGAGGGTATGAGGCTTAGTAAAGCGCTGAGCTCTGCAAAGGTCAATCCACTTTCATCTATTCGGAATGACCAAGGTAAGCTCACTGAAACTGGGAAGGAAAATCTGACGCATATGTTAAGAATGCACTTCCCGGATTCAGTAGAGATACAAGATGTGACTAGGAATGTCATCACTATGGAAGAACAAAATGCGAAAACTTCCAAAGACGACTGGCGTACAGCAAAGAAAGTAGTTGCCACAGACAATACAGTACGATGGGCAATTAATAGTTTCAGTCCGTATAAATCACCAGGACCTGACGATATTTACGCCATCTTACTACAGGAGGGAAAAAGTATTCTCATACCTCACTTGTGCAGATTGTATAGGGCATGCCTAGCCTAGGAGCATTTACTATCAGCCTGGAGGCAGGCAAAAGTAATCTTCATTCCTAAACCAGGAAAGGAGAGCTATGAAGATGCCAAATCCTATCACCCTATCAGTCTTACTTCATTCTTCTTGAAGACTTTGAAGAAGATGATAGACAGGTATATAAGAGATGGCCCACTAAGGAGACGACCGCTCCATGACATGCAACACTAGTCATACACTTAAATGGCAAATTTCCAAACGTAGTAACGGATTTGCTGCAATTTGCTGCAGGGTGCTTTGGTTAGGGTGGAAAGATGGTGTAAAGACAATAAATAACCTTTCCATAAATCCAAGCAAAACTGTTATAGTGCCGTTCATGAGGAAAAGACATCACAAACTAAAATGGGCTACGGAAGTGAAATATCTTAGGGTAACTCTCGATAGTAAACTAACGTGGCATAGTCTTGTTAAAAACATAACAAAAAAGGCCATACGTATCTTCTTCTTCTTCTATACTATAATAAAACTCAAAGAGCACTTTTTCTGTACATTGAATATTTTTCCAAAATTTCTATGTGGGGATACTATACTATCGACATAGAGGCCAAAACAATTTTTTTTGGAACTATTGTCTGTCTGTCTGTCTGTCTGTCTGTCTGTCTGTCTGTCTGTCTGTCTGTCTGTCGTTCTGTTTGTCCAGGTATCATTTGAAAACCCGTGGATGGATTTTGATAGGACTTTCACTGATGTGTTGTGTAGAAGTCAAGGTATAAATTGGTATATAAAACATCACGCTATGTTTCATAGGGGCTAAGCAGTGAAACATTACTTGCACATATTACCACGTAATTTCCTTTGTATGAGAATAGGGTAATTATAGACTGATCAGTTAATCATTAAGATATGTATTATTACGCTATATACAATAGGGACTGAGCTGACATTTAGTTTGAATAAGATATGGCAGTGGCGAAGGGTCAATTTTTGTAAGGGGTAAGCCGGTCCGGTACACCCAGGACATTTTCATTTACCACGTAATTTCCTTTGTATGAGAATAGGGTAATTATAGACTGATCAGTTAATCATTAAGATATGTATTATTACGCTATATACAATAGGGACTGAGCAGACATTTAGTTTGAATAAGATATGGCAGTGGCGAAGGGTCAATTTTTGTAAGGGGTAAGCCGGCCCGGTACACCCAGGACATTTTCATTAGATTTCCGTATTGTTCTAAGTACGTTGCTGATAGCAATATGACATTATATCTTTGAAAAGTTAAAATCTGTAAATCCCGAGCGAGTCCAAACTAGATCATGAAATTATTCATGAAATTTTAATGAAACTCCCCAAGTCCAGGTAGTGTATAGGTATTGTATTACAGTCGCAACAATAAAAGATGCGAAAAGTTTAAAACTTTCATTATCGAATATCATTAGACAGTAATTTACGATGTTAGCGTGATTTACATTATGAACAGCGCCATCTATCGGTGAAATTGAACATACAATCACCATAGAACTTTTAATCTATATAATTTAAAAGAAAGTCACACGACTTTCTTTTAATTACACTATTTATAACTCAAGAACACGGCTCAACCGATTTCGCTGAAAATTGGTAGGGAAGTAACTTAGGAGCAGGAGACGGACATAGGATACTTTTTATACCTGTAGGTTAGGTTAAGCAACGTTAGGTAAGGTCATTAAATAGATGGGTGAACCGATTTGTATGAAATTTTATGTGCATATCGGGTAGGTCTAATAATAGGCCATTAATTATATTTCATGCCGGTAGGTAAAGGTTAAGCAACATAAGGCAAGGTAATTAAATAGATGGGTAAACGGATGTGTATGAAATTTTGTGTGCATATCGGGTAGGTCTGAGAATAAGTCGTAAAGTATATTTAATGCCGCTGATACCATGATTGACGGATATATAGAATGAGAGGAGGGTGCAAGAGAGGACAGAGAGGGAGAAGGGTTTCGAGGAGGGGGTGAGGGATCGGAGGAGTTATGTGAAGCAAGGGGGGGGTGAGATGGAGCAAGTTGGGAGAGAGAGATGGGGGGATAGGGTTCAGAGAGGGGACAACGGGGAGAGGAAGTGGGGGAATGTGACGGGGACCGATGCGGGTGGGGGAAAGAGAGAGGAGAGAAAGAGCATAGAATTACATTTTTCTTATAAGGCTTCAATCCCGGCTGGGGCTTAAAAGAAAACGCGCATTGTTCCTTTTGGAACCACATGGGCTTGAGGGGATAATAGAGAGAGAGAGAGATGGAGAGAAATAAATCAAGGGAGGAGGGTGAAAAGGGGAGCAAAATGTAATAAAAGCGCGGGTGGAGCTGCGCGGGTCAGCTAGTCTTCAATATGTGCCGTTCTGCGTATGGCAAAACCTGGGGACTCAAACCAAAGGTAATTAGTTATATTGTATATTAGTTGTATTGGTTATATACTACGATGGTGAGGCCTATTCTCACATATGGCAGCGCTGTATGGTGGCCTAGGACCAAACTAAAGATCTGCAAGGATTCTCGTATGAAGGTACAAATAGTAGTTTGCACGGCAACTACAGGTGCCTTCAAAACAACGCCTACACTGGCTCTTGAGTGGATACGTAGAGTAAGGGCTAGGGCATGCACAATGGATCCAACAGGGTCAAAGTGCGTTCCGGGGATACCGGGCCCAAATTTATAGCCACCAAGAATAGAGTAAAATTGTAGGTGGTTTAAAATTGTATGGCATGAATTTAGTTAAAGTAGTGCATGAAACTGCACACACTCGTGTATTAATAACCGCTATTATGCAGCAGTTTCATAAACTACTATAAAAATCTTAAAAAAACAACGACAGACAAACTCAGCGGTTTGGTTTTATTGCTATCTGAGATGTTAGACGAATAGTAAAATAACTTTAATACGTCCAAAGATGGCATGGAACCCACGGTGCGCGTGACCGAGTCGCACTTGACCGGGTTTACGTAGCCCGTAGTACGTGGACTTTGACGTTACCGGAGAGCCTTCGTTATTTAAGTTCGTTAACAAGTATTCGTAACTTGCAGGTGTGAACATTAAGAACAGCAAACAGGTAGGTGGTAAAATATTTACGATACATGATAAAGACATAAAATTTTATTATTAAATATTATGATTTAAGTATAATTATATGAAGGCAAACTCGGCGACGCGACTGTGGGTCGCTGTAAAATGTCGTTTGAAGTTCTTGTACAGATAATTTCCTTACAAATAGGAATACAATAAACCACCATTTCCGTCGCAGTCACCAGTTTGAGCATTAAAGAGGGGATCCTTCGATCGAGCCGGTGGTGGGCCTATGCCCAACGTTTGGAGTTGAGATGTTCTAAATAATATTAAATGTAGTGTAAAAACTTTGCCATCGCGATGCAGGATTGTTCGTGCGACGTCATCTTACTACAGCGCCATCTCTCATTTTCTTTTGAATTAAAACTACGCTCGACGCTTAGAGGAAGGATCTCTAGAGGAAGCTCATTCTGTCTACGGCTCGAACAACGCCACATATGTGTATATCGACATAATAATATCACATTATATAGAAGACATCGTCACATCGTCGACATTAATATAAGAAGAATACATTAAATATTGAAAATATCAAGTTACACACACAAGGAAACGTTGCGGTAACAGCTCAGTGGGCGAGCGCTTGCCTTGGAAACAACGTGCGCAGGTTCGAACCCCGTCTCGCACCTCTGATTTCTTTAATTAATCATGTGCGAATGTTACTAGCTTTCGGTGAAGGAAAACATCGTGAGGAAACCGGCATGTTTGAGAAAGCCTAACTAGCTTTCGAATGACTTGTAAAGACTGCCAAATCGCACTTGGCTAGCGTGGTGGACTATGGCCTAAGCCCCTCATCTTGAAGGGAGGCCCGTGTCCAACAGTGGGAAATTCATAAACAAGGGCTGGTATTATTATTAAAGAAACATTATTTTGTTGTGACTAAATAGAATTTGAACATTATTAAAAAGCCTACCTTAGAAGTACATATAAGTACCTACCTCAATGACCTGAGTCAGGAATCGAACTAACTAAAAATGCAAAAACTAGACAGTCACTATTTTATCAAAATTCAAAAACTTTTATTTCAAATAGGCTTAACGCTAGCACTTTTGAACGGTCAATTTGTTAAAAGCTACCACCGGATCACAACGCGGCCTCAACTGAGAAGATCCGGCAAGAAACTCAGCGGGCTTGTCATATTTTCACTTTCTTTTTAAACAAAGTTTGTTTTTTACAATTAAATCAGTACCAGCGACAGTGTGTCCTGCCGTTCCAAATATATATAAAAAAAATACGAAATACAACAAACTAAAATTCCAAAGGGATAGTAGTCGGACCAGACCAAGCAGCAGCCGCGCACGAGTTGACTCGAGCAGCAGCCATCACACCCCTCAACCATATTGGAGGGAAGGGGGTGACTCGCCACACGAAGCCGCCACAAGCAAAGACTTTTCGATAGCGAGCATGACCGATCCAAAATCACAGTGGCTCACGTAACATTTACCTTCTGCTGTTAAGCAGTGCCTCGTCAGGCAAGACACAAAGCACTTTAACATATTACCAACTTTTATCACAAGTCGTCTAAGTTAGATACACTCCAAGAATAATTTACAAGCTCAAGTGAATTGCCTTCAGAATGTAAATAAAGCAACAATAAACTATGCTGCTAGACTACAAAAGAAAAAAAAAACAGGACGAAAGGACAGCGGCCGGACCAGTCCCCCCAAGCAGCACCCGCGCACGAGTTGACTCGAGCAGCAGCCATCATTCCCATCAACCATATTAGAGGGAAGGGGGTGACCCGCCACACAAAGCCGCCACAAGCAGAGACTTATCTATTCAACTAATCAATCAATAGGGTCAATGATAAGACAATCTCGTGAATAAACATTGTAACTTAAAATTAAAGAAGACCTTGAAATATAGCAACTATAAGGAATTAACCTGAAGGACACGTACCCTAGGTACGACAAATAAAAAACTATTAAAAAAAAAAAACCGACTTCAAAGTAAATTATCTAATAAACTATTTTAAAAAAAATAAAAACCGACTTCAAAGTAAATTATCTAAAAAGCATAAAATAACGAAAATATATTGAAGTCGGTGCTAGCACATCATGTTAACTAACACTAGCACCAGCTGACACCGACTTCAATATATTTTCGTTATTTTATGCTTTTTAGATAATTTACTTTGAAGTCGGTTTTTATTTTTTTAAAAATAGTTTATTTAACACTTTTTAGTGACTTATTTTACCAAAATAGGTATCAGCACTATCACGCAACTCGAACGTCTACGTTACAGTAACTTACTGAAAACATAAAAAGTTTATATCTCTTAAACTACTGGACAGATTTTGATGAAACTTGTACTCTACCCTAAGTTGAAAAATACTCTAACTATTGCAAAAAGAATTTTCAAAATCGGACTTGTAGTTTCTGAGAAATCCGTGGACAAACCTACATACATACATACATACCTACATACATACATACATACATACACTCATAAAATTTGGTAAATTTGTTTAGAAGCCCATATAGACTAACATATATTAATATTACGCATTTTTATCAATATTACATACATACGCGTCGAATAGAGAACCTTCTTTTTGAAGCCGGTTAAAAAGCATAAAATAACGAAAATATATTGAAGTCGGTGCTAGCACATCATGTTAACTAACACTAGCACCAGCTGACACCGACTTCAATATATTTTCGTTATTTTATGCTTTTTAGATAATTTACTTTGAAGTCGTTTTTTTTTTTTAAATAGTTTATTTAACACTTTTTAGTGACTTATTTTACCAAAATAGGTATCAGCACTATCACGCAACTCGAATGTCTACGTTACAATAACTTACTGAAAACATAAAAAGTTTATATCTCTTAAATTACTGGACCGATTTTGATGAAACTTGTACTCTACCCTAAGTTGAAAAATACTCTAACTATTGCAAAAGGAATTTTCAAAATCGGACTTGTAGTTTCTGAGAAATCCGTGGACAAACCTACATACATACATACATACCTACATACATACATACATACATACACTCATAAAATTTGGTAAATTTGTTTAGAAGCCCACATAGACTAACATACATTAATATTACGCATTTTTATCAATATTACATACATACGCGTCGAATAGAGAACCTTCTTTTTGAAGCCGGTTAATAAATTAATGGAGGTAACTACAAGTTGGGGTCGTCGAACCTAGCACGGTGCTGTCTCTCATTCTCGATCCCGACAGACCAGGGTGAGGTCAGGCGCAGGATCGGCTTTTGGCATGCCCATCCGACGCATGAATCATCTTGCTTTACAGACAATCAGGTGATTGGCCCGTTGTCCTAGCCAGTGAGAAATAGCTACAATACCTGCAGGATTTGAACCCGCATACTCCAGATGGTAATGAAAACGACTTTCTGTTGCGCCACGGAGCAAAATCCAGTTAGGTACTGAGGTACTATAGATAAGATCTAATGAGTTTCGTTTGTTAAGAACATTGAGATATAATGTACTACAGTTAAGAATGCTATAAAATTTGCACATAATAAGTTAGTTACCGAATTAAATGCGCATAAAATTAAACTATTTATTAACACTAACAAGAAGGTGGCTAGAAACTAACTAAATATATCTAAGTAGGTACCTAAAGAAAATCAATAGAATTAAAAGGCAAAAGCTTGTTTATATACATAGGTTTGTTTCACGCAAGATATTATTAAAAATTCTTCCTATTTATCAACCTCATAAGTACTTACCTACTTAATAGAAAAATACTGAAAAAAAATCTTAATAATTTTAATGACTACACTAATGGCACAGTATAAACACAGTCTATAAACCAATACAGTCGTCCGACGAAGCCGTCTAGACAGGGCAATCGTGCGGGGTGTGAGGGGAGAGAATTAGTTAGTAGCTCGGGACATAACTTTCAGGGCTTACGCGTATTTGTAAAACAAATACGCGACCCGACAAATAATTAACCGACTTCAAAAAAGGAGGAGGTTCTCAATTCGTCGTGTATGTATTGTTTTTTTGTAATCAGTTATAGTGGTTTATACTACCTGTGCTGTGTGAGAGAGATATTATTTTACACATTTTCAATTCCAAAACGACGGATTTTCTTTAAAAAAAATTTTATTGGTGTCAATTTCGAGGTTTCTCGGGGTGCTGATTACGAAAATGGCATCCATTTTCAAATCCAATATGGCGGATGTTTTCTTTTTTCAAAAATAAGTTATTGGTGTCATTTTCGAGGTTTCTCGGGGTGCTGATTACGAAAATGGCATCCATTTTCAAATCCAAAATGGCGGATTTTTTCTTTTTTCAAAAAAATGTTATTAGTGTCATTTTCGAGGTTTCTCGGGGTGCTGATTACGAAAATGGCATCCATTTTCAAGTCCAAAATGGCGGATGTTTTCTTTTTTCAAAAATATGTTATTGGTGTCATTTTCGAGGTTTCTCGGGGTGCTGATTACGAAAATGTCATCCATATGAAATCCAAAATGGCAGATGTTTTCTTTTTTCAAAAATATGTTATTGGTGTCATTTTCGAGGTTTCTCGGGGTGCTGATTACGAAAATAGTATCCATTTTCAAATACAAAATGGCGAATTTTTTTTTTTAAATGTTATTTGTGTTGTTTTTAAGGTTTCTCGGGGTGCTAGTAACGAAAATGACTTCCATTTTCAAATCGAAAATGACTGACATATTTTATACATTTCATTAACAGAAATTTGAAATCCAGTAAATATACAAACCGACAATATTTTTCAGTTGGCCAATGGTGTTTTAAACGATTTGGAAATTTATTAATTAATTACAATATATTACATAACATTGTAAAACTCTATTTGAATTTGTCTCCACGAAATGCCTTTTTGTATTTCTTACTATGAAGAACTTCAATGAATAAAGTAAATATAAACAAAGAAATCATTACCATCCGCTAATAGAAATATACTTTATTTACTGCCGCACCTACAAACCTCAATTAAATTTATTTACAATTAAGTCATTTTTGAAATTGTATGCTGATTGTGAGTAGAGATATCAATAATTTCGTAATTACTAATAAAAAATAATCATAAGTGGCTCGGCGAGTCGAAATAAATAGATTACAAACATACTTAATTGTAATTAAAGTTAATTGACGTTTGTGAGTGCGGCAGTTAGTATTTTACTATGACCAAATAAGTAATAAAACAATATTTTAAGTAAATTATAAAAACAAACTGTGACAACCCTACGTGCTATGGAGTGCGCCATGCGGTGTCGGCTTTTACTCAAACATCAAAGGCGTCGAACTACTGTACTAGTTTATATACTGTGGTATAAATATGTATATATTTTAACTGTGCTAATGGGCCGTTCGCTTGATGCTATCGATATAAATGGTGGTGCCTGGTTATATGCAACACTACTGCCTAGTGTTGCACCTTTGTTTTGGGAATGATAATTACTGTTTGGCCCCAGATGGCCATGACAGATCACCTGAGAAGAGGAGGCGAGCGCTTATAGCACACTAGGAGCGACGAGCTTGGGAGGGCTTGAAAGCGGTTAGGCCCCTCGCGCACTAGGCAGCCTGCCGGCGGCCAAAATATTTGAGCAGCCAGTTATAGCAATCAATCGACAGCCAGTAGTGATGGTCGAGTGATATATATGGACGTGGAAGAACTTATATTTTTTACCTATCTCGTAAAAAACTTAAAGCAAATAAAAATATTTAAAAAAAAAATTGAACCGACTTCAATAAAACTAAAAAGTATAAAATAATTTAAATATTAAAGAAGTTGGTGTTAGCGTACCTGCTGTGTATATTTGGCACCAACTTCAATAATATTTAAATTATTTTATACTTTTTAGTTTTATTGAAGTCGGTTCAATTTTTTTTTAAAATATTTTATTTTATACTTTTTAGTGTGAGGGTCGGTTGGTTGACCCTTCATTGTTTATCTGCTCCAAATAAATAAATCCGTAGAGGTTTCAAGACATTTATTGACCTGTAAAGCACTGAAAGCACTGATTGTTTACATTAGGACTAGTGATTCCACGATCACTAACAATATGTACAATGACTATTTGTCTATAATCTGCACGACTGTTCTCCACTAAATATATACATGGAATGTGTTTACTGTTGACACTACTAGATCATAACAACGAATGTGTCAAATACTAGTCCGACAGCACGTTCTAAATCGAGCTGTTCGGCATTCAAAAGACATAGAAAATATGGTTACACGTATCCAAGTGGCAAAGAGGTTCTAGTCGCCACAAGTGATATTTTCATACATGAAGATTGAACCATTGAAGACGGTAAAATAATCTAGGTAGGTTATGACATCATTATGATTTCACATTATCGTCTACATACTTTTACATAATTCATGTTTCTTCAGAAACTCAGAAACAATTTATCCGATCGTAATGAAATTTGCATGGAATCATCATACTTAGTAGTTTACTCTCTCGAATAAAAAAAGAATCATCGAAATCGGTTCATATTTGTTAGAGAAATGTAAAGGAGAACATCAGTTTTATGGTTTTTACCAGATAAATTCCTCCACATCATTCATGGTCCTCCTGGAAGTTCTTATCCGGTTGTGATAAAATTCATACAGGTTCCTTACAGTGGTTTCTTCATTAGAATAAAAATTTTTTTATTGAAATTGATAAATATTTGCCAGAGTTATGACCATTTTTGTCCTTAAAAAGCGACATAACGTCATCTATATAGGCTTTCCTGCAGCTTTCCTGCGCAGTCAACATTCTTGTTTTTTCAGGAACTACTTATTACGGCACGGCACTAGAAAGGCTTATCTCATTCCTATTTTAAGGATGTTCGATACCCAGACCGATTATTTACTTGTACGTAACTTCACCAAAATGTCAGTGCAATCGTAAGATAACCTTTTGGAAAGCATAAGAAATTCAATCAAAAATACGTCTGGCTATTATTATGACAGGCTTACTCTGTGACGACAAGTGCGCGGAGACCTAAGGCCACAGAACACTATTACTCCCTAAGGCGGAGACTGACGGCAGCCAAATATTATGTTCGCCTACGCTCGCTCTGGCTGCCGTGCAATCAGACGCTTTCTAATGGCTGCCGCAGCCGGGAGTTCGTGGCTGCTCTACTCTAGTGCGCATACACCGTCCGCGTCATAACATGTTTCGATTGGCTGCCTAAAGCGCAAGGGGCCGTTAAGCTACCGGTAAAAACGTTACGATTGAATGTGCAAGAACAGGCTAGATATTCATTATTAAGTATATGTTTTTGTAAAGTTAACACAAGCTAAGCTCGGATTTTTTCTGACCCGCCGCTTCAGTCCTTCAGGGAGAGGTCGGTCCAGAGTTCCCCCTAGGGATTGCAATCCGGTGTCATTTTCAGGCCGGCCGGATCCGGCCAAATTCCCATTGATCCGGCCGGATCTGGTCGGATCCGGCCGGATTGATAAAATCAGGATGATTTTCGCTATTCGGTTCAAAATGAACTGTTATTAAGTTACAGCAAATAGTGTTAATTATTTCATCTGCTAGTCGACTTCTATTAGAGCTACAAATATAGCCTGTGGCCAAAAAGGCCCCTTCAGCTTCAGTGTTTCTACACTTGTCGGCTTTATTGTCAGCAAATAATCATGAATAGCAGACAAGTATTCTCCTCGAACTCCGTCACTTTAAAAGGTAGTCATTTCCTTTTTTAGTACTGTATCTTACTTAGAAATTGATAGATAGCTCCCACGTCAAAACGCTGGAGGCGCTGGTGGAGGGGGGCACCCCCTCCACCAGCGCCTCCAGCGGTGTGATTTGAAACTGTAAATAGCCTCGGGCATTTTTAATAAAAAAATAGCTACAACTTTGTTGTATCCAAAATAAAGTACGCGGACTTTAATAGTATATGCATAAGTACTTATTAAAGCCATAAAATAAAAAAAAGAACAAAAAAGATTTCATACGGGCTGGGATTCGAACCCACGCCTCTTAAGAATTCGTATTAATTTGATCCCAACCTATTTACCGATACCGCTTTATGTCTTACGATAACAGTTGCATAATACTGATCTACTATCTTAGTTTCATTTCTAAAGTAAACCGAACAGAGAAAAGTTGCAAATCACGCCGCATGAAGGTGCTACTGGTAGCTTTTTCCATTTCCATACCATAGCCTCGACCGAGGCGAATGATACTGAGTAGGTGGCGCGATGCCGATGCGGGATGCGGGGGAGCGTGGTACTGGCGCAGCGTAAGTCGGCTGCGGCACAAAACTATATTTTGTGGCTGGGGGGCGACTCGGCGTCGAACGACTCGCTCGCATGAACACTACGCGCAACGCATTTAAAGTACCTACTCATGCAACAGCTCTATTATTTTGCCAAAAATTGCTAAAACCGGATCCGGTCGTCGGATCCGGTATATTGGTACCGGATCCGGTGTCTGTTAAATGATGCCGGATCCGGCAAATAACCGGATCCGGTTTTCCGGACTGCAATCCCTAGTTCCCCCTTACAAACACTGCCCCCCTCACTTTGCTAACTATGCTCACGGTGTGCATTGCCGCTGGTTTCTGTCTTTTGGACTTTTGGACACGTATATATTTGCATTTTAATGAGGTTATTATTAATAATGATATTATTCTCTCTCAACAGAATATAATCAACAATCGGCATGGGATTTTTGCGGACTACCGTGACGTCGCGTCACGCCCGATGTACAATATGTATTCAAAATGTAAGTATTCTTTAAATAATACCAAATCATGCAAATGTGGGATTTGTATCTTCCCAACTCCTCATATCTACATACCTTTTTAATTAAATTTGGGTACGAGACAATGTAGCCGCTAATATAACCTCTGGCCGTTGGGTGGCCCAGAGGGTAGTCACGCAAAAACGCTAACACACCAACACAAAATTTTAGCGTTTCCCCGGGTCTCACCGTGAGCCAAACCGGTGTGTAGTGGTGTGGTGGCCACTGTAGATTGGGTTACTGGAGTCAAAGTGGTGGGATTACTCTAAAATAAAAACCGGTCAAGTGCGAATCGGACTCCGTGGGTTCCATGTCATCTTTGGACGTATTCAAGTTATTTTACTATTTGTCTAACACCTCAGATAGCATAAAAACCAAACCGCTAAATAAAGTTTGTTTGTGGCTAGCTAGCCGTGAAAGCGTGGGGCGCTTTTTCGGTAATTAATTTATTATGATTGAACGCGCCCCACCCTTTTACATTGCTTTACATTTGAGGACAATTGAATTTAGAATAGTCTGCTACTCTTCCGCAAAATCACGAATCTTTATTTTACTGAAACTATGAAATGAAATCATTATTCATTAGTCATTACATACGTCTGTCTAAATATAAACTAGATACCTAGATACCTAAGTACATACAATGATTTACTATTGTACGTACGTACTCACCAAACCAGTCTATTCAGTTCGTGTCTCCGAGGATGCCGCGCATTCAGGAAGTCATGGTGGTGTTCAATCGGCATGCGCATACTCAGCAACTGACGAAGAATATAATGTACATCAGCAATGAAAAGGAAAAACTGAATGTGGACCTTAACACCATGAAGTAAGCACTTTTTTATAAGTATGATTAGTGACCAAACTGATAGGTCTCCGACTTCTTCGGAGTCGCTGGACGGTCGGGGAGTGGGCCCAAGGACGTCCATTGAGTACGGCGGCGACTCCGAGGTGGAAGGCGGCGGGGTTGTGACCCCCGTCCCCGTGAGCACCGTGACAGGGTCCCGGGGGCTACAATGCGCCCCCCGGCGGCGGGCTCAAAGGCAAGGCACTGAGGGGCTGATCCCACCGGAGAGCCCTGGGATGCCTCTCATGTGCCGATGCGACAGTCGCGGGGGGTTTTAGTGGGTAAGAATCCCACATACCCCGGTTGAGCAGACCTGGTGGAGGTTTCCCCCGCGAAAAAAAAAAAAAAATAGTCCTCTGACTTGGTTTAACGACTGCTGTCTAGATGGCAACAACGGGGGTCAACTTTCAACGTGCCCTCCGGAGCACTGAGACGCTCAGTACAAATGTCACAAACGGTCATCTATCTATTGGTCTGATCTTGCTTGACGTTGCTTAACTGATTATCGAACTACGCTATAGCTGCACCACGGGGTGCAGCTGAAAACCGCTTGCTTTGAGGACCGGAGGTCGCGGGTTGGAATCCCGTGGGAGCAACGTTGTTCCATACTGGCTAGGACAATGCAGGCCCATCAAGAAATCAAAATATCTTTATTATGCCTTACTTACATATTGCCAATTTTTTACAACCATCACCAGATCACAACGCGGCCTCTACTGAGAAGATCCGGCAGGAAACTCAGAGGGCGTGTCATTTTTTTAATTCAAGTACCTATAATTTTAACAATAGGTAAATATCGTTTTGCAGAAGATGTCTTAAAATTATAAGCTCGCATGAGTATCACAGTTTAAGCCCACGCAGCTTTATGCTCCGAGATTTTATAGTAGCCCTTTATAGTGCTTTTGAATTTATTAATTGGTAGGTCTCGGATATCCTGTGGCAGTTTTTTATAGAACCTAATAGTCTGGAAAGTAAGATGATCTATGGTCAGATTGGCATGAAGAAAGTCGTCACTGCTTGCCTCTCTCCCCGGTCGTGTCAGTCTTCGGTCACATCGGATGGAAGAAACTGCAAGTGCTTACTTGTATCAAACGGAAGCATTTGTTTGTGTACTATATATCTTCCGCGTATATCGCTGATTTTGTGAAAGACTGGCCGCTGTGGTCGTATTGACCAGGAGGACGGTTGTACGACCGTTAAATATTGTATGAATTACACGTCTGTCTGGCCACACCACAGCTCCCCCCCCCCCCCCCGGCCTCCGCAATAAATAGCCATTACTTTGCAGGTTGAACAAACCCGTACAGAAACCGCTATGCATCATAATGAACTGGTTGATGTCACGGCCAAAACACGTGCAGAAGTACGCGGACCTGTATTTGACACACGGGTATGACGTCATCTCAGTCTCGTGCAGTCCGTGGCAGCTGATGTGGCCGGCCAGGGGATCGCAGGTTTGCTAACATTCAATATCTGATATTAATTGCTAATGACACTCGCAGTTCAACGAGGTTTAATTTTTTTTCTCCTCAGCGGCCGAAAGACCCGTGGGGTGTCCGGGTAAGAATAGCACCCTCCCATCTCCTCCCGTTGGGTGTCTGTAAGAGGCGACTAAGGGAAAACAAGAAGACGCGCAGCAGCGTCTTTCTATTGGATTACATACTACCTATACTGCGATTCCCAAGCCGCTTGCGAAGCGTGGGGTTATGGCAACCCTCCCTTCTAAGGGGGAAGCATTTGTTCAGGAGTGGACGTCATCGGATGCTGAAGATGTCTACTGTAGACGGGAAGGGTTGCCATAATCCCCCCACGCTTGTCAGGCGACTTCGCAGTATAGATGGTAATCCAATAGAAAAACGCTGCTGCGCGTCTTCTTGTTTTCCCTTACTACTACTTAAGACACCCAATGGGAGGAGAAGGGGGGGGTGTTAGTCTTACCTGTACTCCCAACGAGCACTCCATACCTACTACTCTTTAATTCACTGTGCCGGGAGCCAAAGGGAAAGGGCAGCCAAGTGAGAGAAGCACAGCATCTCCTCGTTAAGCACCACCAAGCACCAACAAAAAAATCGCCTCTTAAAAGCGCCCATATTGGGCTGTCATTGTGATCTCCTGTTAGGTGGACTATCAGCTGGGCTGCTCCAATAATGAGCCGAGAGCGGAACATTATCTATATATATAAAAGAAAGTCGTGTTAGTTACTTCACTTATAACTCAAGAACGGCTGAACCGATTTAGCTGAAAATTGGCAGGGAGGTAGTTTAGAGCCAGGAAACGGACATAGGATACTTTTTATCCCGGTAGGTTAAGGTTAAGCAACGTTAGGTAAGGTCATTAAATAGATGGGTGAACTGATTTGTATGATTTATTTTGTGCATATCGGGTAGGTCTGAGAATAGGTCATAAAGTATATTTCATACCGCTAGGTTAAGGTTAAGCAACACAAGGCCAGGTCATTAAATTGATGGGTGAACTGATTTGTATGAAATTTTGTGTGTATTTCGGGTAGGTCTCAGAATAGGTCGTAAAGTATATTTCATGCCGCTAGGTTAAGGTTAAGCAACATAAGGCAAGGTCTTTAAATAGTTGGGTGAACCGATATATGAAATTTTGCGGGTAAGTCTGAGAATAGGTTATAAAGTATATTTTATGACGCTGATACCATGATTGACGAGGTTATATAGAACGAGAGGAGGGTGCAAGAGAAGGAGAGGGGAGGGTGATGGAGTGAGTGATCGGAGGAGTTAGGTGGAGCAAGGGGGGAGAAGAGAGAGGAGGGAGAGGGTTCAGAGAGGACAACGGGGAGAGGAAGAGGGGAAGTATGATGGGGACCGAAGCGGGAGGGGAGAGAAAGAGCATAGAATTCGATTTTTCTTATAAGAGAGAGAGATAAATCAAGGGAGTAGGGAGCAAAGGGGAGCAAAATGTAATTAAAGCGCGGGCGGAGCTGCGCGGGGCAGCTAGTTTGTAATAAGTGGCGTGTAAAGCAACTGAGTATTTATTAAATAACGATCTGCATTGAAGAAAATTTGGAAAAAGAATCATAGGTTGCGAACCTTGAACTCCGAAAGGCGAGTGTTCGATCGAGCAAATTATCTGTCTGTCAATTTGGTTGTCTAATCTCCGGGTGAAAGGAGACAGGTTTTGTTTTACCTTGGACTATGTACTCGCGTCTGTTCTAATATTTCTAGATTACTACAGGATCAAATTTTGATTTGGCTTTTTGCATTTACTGCTGGTATTTTCATACTAAGAAGTATAGTTAAGTTTGAGCCGGACCGTCCAAAATAGTCTATATGTTTTTTTAAATCTATAAACTCTAGAATGTTGATATACCTACAATAACACTATAAACGTAGGATTGTGGTACGCGACCTCATATAATAGTTGACTGGACGCTTATAGAGCATTTGAAACGACCAAGATTGGAAGTGAGCTCCAGAGCTCAAACGTAGAAATGCAATTATTCAAACTGTTGCGGTCTCCTGACTAAAGGCTCATGCCTATCCTAAACTTTTTTGTTCTCGCTGGGGAAATCTGCAATAGGTCCCCGGGACATGTGGGGGTCAACCGGGGTATGTAGTCGCATCAACACATGAAGGGGGCCAGGTCTGTCCGGTGGGCAGCGCATTATAGCATGATAACCAGACAAGGTGCTCATGGGGGTCGTACCCCGTCCGTCTCGGAGTCACCACCGTGCACATACTCCAAACCTACTTTAAGACTTAAATTTCAGGTGATAGGCAAAGAGCTGCTCAGGTTTCTGGAGGCTAACGACCACAAGCCGTTCGTGGTGCATGGCTTCTCGGTGGGTGCTTATGTGTGGGCGGAGTTGCTCGTGCAAAGCTTGCACGACAAAGATCGGTGAGTTTTTGCTACATAATTTATCTCCATCTCTCTCGTTAACCGTTTAACTAACCAACCACCAGCAGGGCTATTACGTATCTTTAGCCACCCAAGTGACTATCAAGCTTCAGTTGTCCACTGAACTTTGATGTCAACTAAAAGTGTTTTAGTATTGGTATTTATTGGTCAATCGAGTTAGGCCCAATGAATCTTTTGACAGTATCATTAGCTGTAGTGCACTTCACATCAGAATGTTCACAAACTGTGCTGTGGACGGCTGGATATTGCGTAGCTACTGCCGAATCTGCCGTTAAATTTATACGGGCCGGGGGGCCCTAAATGGGTGAACGGGCCCCTGAAGCCAGGGGTGGCTTCAGGGGCCCGTTCACCCATTTAGGGCCCCCAACATTTTTTTTATACAGGACCTTTTTAAGGCAAGCTTCGCCACTGCTGCGGTGGTTCTAACCTAGACGATCCCTTAGGTATCTATAATTGTTTTGTATGTAGATACCAACCAGTCTTGGATCGCATCAAGGCCCAGGTGTGGGACTCCCCGGCTGACATATACGAGATCCCTGTGGGCTTCCCCAGCGCCTTGTTCCCCCAGAACAAGTTCCTGCAAAATAGCTTCAGGGCTTACATCACGTAAGTATTGAACTTCAGCGAATCGACGCGACCGTTCGCGTCTAGAGATCTAAGGTTTCCGTTCCGATATAACCCACCCGATTTGTACCTACCCCGTTGGTTAAGTCTGGAAATCTAACCATTTCAAAAGTAGGCCTTAAATTTGATTGAAGTGAGTCAGGGTACTACTACAGGTGGTAGGTTCCTTGTGCAAGGAACCGTCCAGGTAGGTACCACCGCAGTGTCAGATATTCTGCCGCCAAGCAGCAGTGTGTAAACATTGCTGTGTTCCGGTGTGAAGGGCACTGTAGCTAGTGAAATTACTGGACACAAAAGGCTTAATATCTAATGTCGTCGGCAACGCGCTAGTGACTCTTCTAGTGTTGCTAGCGTCTATAGGCTGCGATGTCTTCTTATCATCATTATCGCATGCTTGCTTGCCACCTTGGTTGTATAAAAAAAAATCAAGTTGCAGTAGGGTCGTATGTCGCTGGACGTTCGGGGTGTGGGACCTCAAAGTCCATCGAGTACCTACGGTGGCGACTCCGAGAAGGACGTCTGCGGGATTGCGACTCCCGTCCCCGTGAGCACCGTGACTGGATCCGGGGGGCTATAATGCGCCCCCGGCGGTGGGCCCAAAGGATCCCACCGTCGAGACCGGGCGTCTCCTTCTCATGTGTTGAGGCGACGGCCGCGGGGTTAAGAATCCCACATGCCCCGGTCGAGCCCCACAGCTCCCGGGGACCTTTTGAAGGTTTCCACCGCGAAAAAAAGTTTTTGATCAACGTTTTGCTTGCTAGGCCCAGGAGGTACCTAGTTAAATGTCTTTGCACGCAGTGGCGGTCCGAGAGGGGGGGGCCGTAGGGGTCATGACCCCCCCCTCCCCCAAAATAAAACTCATTCACGTCAAATTGACATTCTTGCTTTAAAACGACTAAACAATTTTATCTAAAACTAGCAGACCCACGCAGCTCCGCCTGCGCTATTTTTACGTTAACTAAACTTTTAATAACAGACATTTGCATCAAATACATAACCTCCTTTTTTATAGTCGGTTAAAAACTGGGACTCACTTTTTACTTGCTCTCCGAAGCACGGACCCGTTTAGTTCAAATGGCGTTAAACGGTCACCCATCTATTTAATGACCTTACCTAACGTTGCTTAACCCGATCGATTACAAAACCTTGATAACAACTCTCTATGAGTGTTCCCTTACTAATATTTATCATATTATAAAGAAAAATTGATAAAATCGGACCAAGCGTATAACCAAGTACCCATTTTGACTTTAATCCCCTCTCCCAAAAGAACCGTGCTAGATTACGGGATAAAAAGTAGCCTATGTCCTACCTTGTAGTAAGATCTCAAATCATGCCAAGTTTCATTTGAATCCATTCAGTAGTTTCGGCGTGATGCTCAGCCGTGATACAGACAGACAGACAGACAGACAAAAATTAAAAAAATTACATTTTCGGCCTCAGTATCGGTTATAGAATGCCCTCCAAATATAATTTTCAAAATATCTTCAATGTACAGAATTGGACCTGTTACAGTTTTATTATAAGTATAGATAGGTTACGCACTTGAAACACTCATACGCAAGGTGGGAATCGAACCCACGACCTATTGGCTAGCGGCCAGGGCACTAGACCACCGGGCCGTCAACTATGACCCCCCCCCCCCCCCAAATCGTTGGCTGTGACCGCACGTGTTTGCACGGGAATGACATTATGTAGCTTTAATCTAAAACTGAAGATCAAGATCATTATAAAAGAGACGCTTGAGTACCTACCTACTGACTGCGTAGTATAAGATTTATAATTATGAATAAGTAATCTTTTATTTTCGATGTAGGTACGTGATTTTTACGACCTCGATAAAACCAGTTTGTTTTCTAATAAATGAAAAGACGAACAATTAAAAATGTTTACCTTAATTTTTGAATCATTATTCTAGAATTTTAATTAGCAATCACTGCTAGGTATATAGCTGTGTGGTTATATTGCAGTTATTATATAAATTACACCTTCCGTCATACATTATGTCGGCCATGTTGGTCTAGTGGTTCGTAGACACCCTGACCTCTACCCAATAGGTCGTGGGTTCGATTCCCACCAAGTGTCTGGGTGTTTTATCTATTTACTTAAGTACTTACTTATGTCTTTCCAAAAAAAGAGTAGGTGTATAAAGGTTGCCTGGAAAAGATCGCTTTTAGCGATTGTTCCATGTCTTATTAATTTGTATCTTAATCTTCTATCTAGTACGTATTTGTTTGTTTGTGTGCAATAAAAATTAAATTGGCTATCTATATCAGTTTCCATAGTACAGGTTATGCCTAGTTTGGGATCAGATTACCGTGTGTAGATTGTCCCAGGATATTTATTAGGTATTCAGCAAATGTGTTACATACATACAAATAATTATGTTATCCTGTGTGGTGTCCGGGTAAGAATAGCACCCTCCCATATCCTCCCGTTGTGTGTCCGTAAGAGGTGACTAAGGGAAAACAAGAAGACGGGCAGCAGCGTCTTTCTATTGGATTACCTACCACCTATACTGCGATCCTCAAGCCGCCTGCCAAGCGTGGGGATTATGGCAACCCCTCCCTTCTAAGGGCAAGGCCTTTTTTCAGTTGTGGACGTCTTTCGGCCGCTACTTATAGGTACTCACTGAATAGGACATATACAGGATGTAAGGGACCACGTACTGATTTTTGTTTTATTAGATTTCAAATAATGTCCGTTACAACATTACAGAATTTACAGAAACCATTTAAGTATATGGAAAATGACAAATGACTAACTTATTAATTTTCGAGCATGTAATGAGTATATGCGGAATAATATCATTGCTAATTTTCTAAAATAATAATAGTTACTTAATTGCCTATTAATTAATTGCCTATGTACTGTTTTTGTGCATAAAGAATAAATAAATAAATAAATTTTCCACAAATAAATAATTTATTGTTTTTAAATTAATATTAAGCTTTATTATTATACCAATAATGATGATATAGGTACTAATGTTATTTTAAAAGAGTGGCATTTTTTTTAATTCATGAAAATGCCGATGAAAAATTTCAACACTAGAATGTTCACAATCATGTACTTACTGGATTCATTTGACTCAATGACTGGATCCCCTGGTATCGGATTTCGGTACACCCGATAAAGAAGATAGATTATTATTATCGTTTTAGCGGTCACATGAAGTTTTTCCACAACTTGGCGACAAGACATTACATGAGGGCTACAGAGGTGTACCACGCGACGCCCTGCAGGGCTCCAGGGCTCTTCTTGGTGTCCAACACGGACCCTGTCGGGGCCGCTAAGAGGAGCAGACACGCGCACGATTGTTGGCAGAAGATTGGAATAAAGGTATGAACTTCGCTCTTTCCAAAAGTTGCGGGTTCGATTCCCACCCGAGACAGACACAAGAGCATAATGTTCATGTTTGTGTTATGTCTGTTATTTATACTCTTTACAATCAAAAGGTTGCACTTCTAGAACTAAAACTTACGTATAAAGCAGGGGTTCCCAAACTCTTTTTCACACCCGGATTTTTATTTTGAAACTGTCAATCTTATCACGCACCCCGCAAACAAATCAACTAAGTAGGTGGAGGCACAGGGGGGGCTGCCCTGGCGCTCTATGAGCGCTAAAAAATTAACTAACTAAAGTTACAAATGTTCAATATAAATGTTGTCTGTCATGATAACAAAATACTATGCGTTTCAACTAATAATGTGGCCGCCATCTTGTCATTTCAAATATATAATTACTAAAAAATTATGTTTTAACAATAATACATAGCAAAATAAGACATTAAAATAAATAATCAAAACCGGAGCGAACTTTTCATTTTCTGTATACTCAGCTGCCGGTACAAAAGTCGTAAAAAACGAGTAAAGTTCCGCAGTCGCGATCATCATGGTGGCCACATTCTTAGTTGAACCGCATAGTACATGTAAAATTAAAAAATTGTTACTTTGAAACAAACTCTTGGTCGATCGACGTCGTTAGGCTTAGCGTCAGCGAATATTTTCTTCCCTCTGACCACAGAGACTAGGGAATCTAAACGTTACCAATATTTTTCCCCCTTTTTAAGATGGCAAAGAGGTGGGTCCTGAATTTGGCAGTTTTTGTTAAGTGGTTCAGAGCCCAATGAAGTTTGGGAACCACTGAATTAGATAATATTTTTGATTTTCAGTGCAACTTCAAATGCTGGGACAAGTCACCGCATGTCTCTCACTACATATACCATCCGAAAGAATACAAAGATATTTTATATTCACACCTAGAAGACTGCGGAGTGATCAGCAGACGGGCCGCGGAAGAGCCAGTCGTCAGATCTAAGTCATAGTTACGAAAAAATATTATTCTATCTACAATACAATAAGTTTAGGAGTTAGTTATTTAAAACTGCTAGAATTATTTGTAGTCGCGCTTTAATAGTTTGTAATGAATTGGTTTTCGGGTAATCTAATAGGCTATGGTTAAAATAAAAAACTTGAAAGAGCTATTTTCTCGTATTTCGAGCCAATAATATATCTTATATTTATGTACTTATTTGCAAACAGGCTTTTCTTTTCAAGATCAAATTCGGAACTATAAATGCAGGCCATCGCAACTACATAGAACAAAACATTTGTATGGATTTGTGTACAAAGTTACAGCAACTAAATAATAATAAAAACAACGCTACCATTTTATAATATTCAAGCAATGATATCAAAATATCATTGTATTCTCTCTCTCACTCTCTCTCTTTATTCTCACTATTCGAAGGGACAGAAGATCCACACGACCGGTGAGAGGTCAGGCGCAGGACCGACTTCATTCATTTTACTTTCTAGACAATCAGGTGATCACATATTCACATAGTAAACTTTAGATGTAAGTATAAATAGTATTGTAGTAAAATATCATTGTACCTATTCAAGACTAAGAGGTATACTTAATTGTAAGTATTCAGGTTTTTCAAACGATTCAACTAAGCATAATTAGCGCGTGTCTGTGATATCGAGGTGTTGGACTTTGGGTTCAAATCACTAATAAAGGTGCTTTGTGACAAATCTTTTTTTTATTAACCTGTTATTATTTTGCATAAACTATTACATAAGTACATTGAAGAAAAAATATTATAACAATGTAAAATTAGATGAAAAATAAATAAATTAATAGTTTAAAAAACTAAAAACACGCGCTTTTATAAGGTAGGTATACCTACTTATGATTAGTATTAACACAGTACTAAGTGAATAGAACTGTATAAGATAAATAAAATAAGCCCAAACTCGATGTGTTTACCAGTAGCCAGTCCAGGGTTCCATCACTCACCTTCTCCGGTTCCATCATCAGGTCCTTATTAATGATTCAAGTGAATATAACTCTTTAAAACAAAACAAATGAGTCCAAACTCGATGTGTTTACTAGTAGCCATCCATGGGTTCCCTTAACCACCTTCGAGCTCCATCATCAGATTAGCTCGATGATATCATATTATTGTATTGTCACGGGTCCTTGACACATGCGCAAAATTTCAAACGATACGAACGCGTTGAAGTGGGTGAAAATCGAGTCGCAAGATTCCACCCGAACAAATTACATACATTGCAAGTTAAGTAAAATCTTGTAAAATATAAAATGTTTACAGATATCTAATAACAGATTATTGCGAAAGAGAAATTACATTGGATCCTGTGACAAATAACCATCACAACCAAAACAACCATAACTCAGCAAAGGGGTTTCAAACTTGGAGGAAGTTACTCTAAGGTTTAAAACAAGTTCTTCGGAGTCGCTGGACGTTCGGGGTGTGGGCCCTTTGAACGTCCATTGAGTACGGCGGCGACTCCGAGGAGGACGGCGGCGGGGTTGCGACCCCCGTCCCCGTGACTGGTTCCCGGGGGGCTACAATGCGCCCCCCGGCGGCGGGCTCAAAGGCAAGGCACTGAGGTGCCCCTGGTGCAGATCCCACCGGAGAGCCCTGGGGTCCCCCCTCTCATGTGCCGATGCGACAGCCGCGGGGGTTTTAGTGGGTAAGAATCCCACATACCCCGGTCGAGCCCCACAGCTCCCGGGGATTTTTGGAACATTTCCCCCGCGTCAAAAAAAAAAAAGGTTTAAAACAAGTTTTGATAGTTATTACAATTGATCAACTGACAGTTTTGTTTCTGGTTATTATACTAGTTTTTTATAGTTTGCCGCTAAGGGCGCTGCAGATGTGAAATTAATTAGAGTACATAGAATCTTCTTGCTAAGATGGGGCAAACTGCCAGTTTCGATTTTGTTAACTATCTAACTTGTAACCATGAAGCTATAGGTCAAAACCCCCGTTATTTCGTTAGGTACCTACATCGATATACTATACCAACTAGATTGGCAGTCACGGCCGGCGGCCCGAAAAGTGGTCACGAAAATAGCGCCACGGCGACAGTTGTGTCGCTATCAGTGTGACCATATTTAGCAGAATTCTGCTATTTTAGCAGAATTGAGCCCTCATTTTGGGGCTTAGCAGATTTTTACTTGGATAGTTCCACAAACCACGTAATAGATACTGCTTTTTATAAAGCATGTGATATCAAATAAGGTTCAAGCATGACATGTCTTTTAGTTATAAAGGTTTTAGAAGATACATATATTCCTATAATAGCACAAAAAAGTATTATTGGACATTCTGGACAGTCACCAGTCAGTTAATATGCCTGCTCTTATAAAATTATTTAATATTTTTTATACATTTTGGTGTTTTTATTGATTTTCGATGGGTAATGTAGGTAATAAACATGAATTAGCAGGATCTTAGCATTTTTTCAAAATGTTTAGCAGAATTTAGCAGAATTTTGCATGGCGGCTAGCAGAATGATCAATTTTAATCTGGTCACACTGGTCGCTATTTCAAATTAGTACGAGCCGACCACAGCTAGCGTAAGGACGTATCGAAATGTCTTATTGCGCGTTTAAAAACTCTTCAAATACTTATCGGAATACTAAAATTGCAGATGGTGAAACTTTTTTCGTTTAGTATTCTTATTACTAGTAGTTTAAATAATAAATTTAAGTAAGATATAATTATAATACGAAATAACAATTATTTATTTGATATTTTCTCCGCTCGTAGTTGGCAACTGCCATGCCACAGGCTGACAAAAATAATTTTGCCGATAGGAGTGTCGCCACTGTCTATACGAAATTGTCAAACTACACGTCATTACGTATTATATAATCGCGACCACATTTTCAATGTCATTTTGTTCGTGACTGCTTATCTTGTTTATAGTTCTATCACTACCATCATAGATGGACACATCATCATGGATGGACAAGTGACAATTCACCTATAAGCTTCATGTGACAAGTACTTTTGGCGAAGTTACGGCGGCGCTAAAGGGAGGATCCTCCGACCGAGCGAGGTGTGATGCTCGGCCCCGAAGCCCCCGACAGTTGTTGTCGGGATGTTGTATATATACTCCAAGTTGGAGAAACTTCGCTTGCGAGATTCAGGATCGGAGGTGTCGCCATCTATCGCGTTGTATGTGATACTGCTTGCTTGTCCTCGCGTCGCTGTGGTCGCGTGGTAATTGTGGCGCCATCTGCATGTGTCGTGTTGCCACATCACTCCCCCCCGAAGACTGGAAGTCGATCAACTGTCTTCATATGCCACAGCTCGTCCTTGCGCTCCAGTCGCTATGCCAGTGCCAGTGGATGCAGTTCCAGTGAGTCGGAACTGCGGTGCGTAGTCCCAGTGAGTCGGGGCTGATGCTGCGTCGTCCTTAGTGAGTCAAGGTGTGCAGTGCGTATGGCTGGCGGCTGCTAGTCGTACCGGTGAGAGAAATGCGCTCTTCTTACAAGGACCGGCCGTAGTGCAGGGGTGCTGTGCCAAGTTGTGGCCGAAGGTTGACCAGGCTTGCATTCTGTATCTGCATGCGGTGGTCGTCCAATGAGGCCGGGATACTGGCTGGCTTGTGACTAGAGCTGTAGCAAACCGTATGTATTCGTTACTAAGTAACGGGTACGCCATCTAGTACCGAGTAACGAAACGTTACTCACGAATACTTTTCGTTACTCGCATGTTTCGTATCATGGTTACATACGCTGTTTCAATGACCGATGTGCGCGCATTATGGTGTCAAAATTTAAAATATTCAAAACAAAGTTTTCTTTAACAGAGTATGCAGTACAAAAAAAAAGTATATACTTGTGAAAAAGTGTTTTCATAAAATTTTGCAACTAAAATTTCATAAATTTTATGTAATAGTATGAAATAAACGAAAGTAACGAGTAACGATACGATAGTAACGAGTAGGAGTGGGCGATACAAAACGTATATAGTTATTGAAACTATATATCGTTTCAATATCGTAAATCCGATATCGGCTTGGGCTAAAACTATATATTTGACGAAACACTATATTGTCAAATATCGAACGAATCGCGCAACGAATCGATCCGAATAGACACGAACAATGATATAGCAAAATATCATTGGATACGAACACGATACCGATGAGTGTGAGTGAGTGCGCGAGTAAACTGAAATAGCTATATTATCGGACGGTTACTAGTACTACGATTCCAAACCTTAATGCCCAACGCGCAAAGATTATGATTATTGAAATAGTTTTTTTTTGTACTTTAGTGAAATTGTAAAATTTCAACTTTCGACTTTACATTAAAGTAAATAGGGATACATGCAAAGATATTTTGAACTTTGGCCTTGAAATAGAGTGCGAAAAAAGAATTTGGGTATTAATATTATGTATTGTTTACATATCATACATAGTATGTACTATATGCTAATTTTGTATTATAAAATTATAGGTACATAACGACTACTTCAATTTAAGTATGTACAGGTATCTAATATTTATAAATAGTACTTCAATAAATCATGCTAAGTAGGTATGTCGTAAAATAATTTGTTACAAAACGATCATAATGCAGCCAGTTCTAAGCCTGGTAAAAGTATGAAGGGCGGTCTATTGATTTCATACTATCTCACTAGTCAATACAACTAAAATCTTATTAGGTATGACGATTTTCTTTGATATCGCAAAGATATAGAATCTGTCAGTATCCATCAATATATAGTTTCACAAAATATAGTGTTTCGATATCTGATATCAAATATCGATATATAGTTTCGATTTGATATTCATAAATAGCGATATTACCCACTCCTAGTAACGAGTACTGAATGTATAGTAACGAATACATACGGGTACGTGATTTTTTCGTTACTTTTACACCTCTACTTGTGACTCGCTGGTTGAAGCTGGAGAGTTGCTTGCTGCTGTGGGGAGAGAACGATGGCGAAGCTGTGCCGCTGTCCGATCCGAAGGCTGCGTCAATATCACGTCGGGGTCACCAGATTTGGCGAAGTTACGGCGGCGCTAAAGGGAGGATCCTCCGACCGAGCGAGGTGTGATGCTCGGCCAGGGCCGAAGCCCCCGACAGTTGTTGTCGGGATGTTGTATATATACTCCAAGTTGGAGAAACTTCGCTTGCGAGATTCAGGATCGGAGGTGTCGCCATCTATCGCGTTGTATGTGATACTGCTTGCTTGTCCTCGCGTCGCTGTGGTCGCGTGGTAATTGTGGCGCCATCTGCATGTGTCGTGTTGCCACATACTTACACAGATAACAAATATTTATTGTAAGTTTTTTTTTTTAATTTCTGCGTCCAACCAATAAAAAATCCGCCGGGGTAACTATGTATGTCCCTTGGCTATGTATGTGTGATAAAGAGAGTGAAAAACCGATAAATTTCGTGATAAAATCCATAAAATTGTATTTTTTTATTGGACGAACTCAAAACGTTATAAAAACTCGTTTTTCGATTGAGCCGTGTCGTCGTATCAAATTATATTGGTGCAGTTTAGTTAGCAATATAATTTATTGATTTATTTCCGGGGTCAGCATGTTTCTAATGATGACAATTAACAACAGACAGTGTAACAAGCTATAACGACATTCCTAGTTCGAACAGAGTCCAACTCGCCCTTTACGCGGATGACACCGCTCTCTATTATTCCCATAGAAACATGCCTTATTTGACGCGTACGCTTCAAGTCGCAATCAACGCCCTCGGCGAATGGATTCGTACGTGGCCCATAGAGGTGAACCGGACCCGCCAATATGTTCTCCGCTGGAAGCCTTCAGCCCAGGAGACGACTAGTTCCAATCTCCCTGTCCGACCGACCTCGAAGTAACCTTGGACTCCGCCATGACTTGCAGACGGCACACACGGTCCGTGCATCACACCTCACCGAGTTTCTTGCCGGTTGTTCTCAGTGGGGGCGCGTTGTGCCCTTAAGGCTGGAGTGCTATAAGCGCTCGCCTCCTCTTGCCCGTTGAAGATGTAATGGCCATCTGCGGCCAACAGCGTCTATTAAGCCCTCTGAGTTTCTTGTCGGATCTTCTCAGTAGAGGCCGCGTTGTGATCCGGTGGTAGTTGTAAAAAAATGACAATATAGTATAAGTACCCTCGTGAGTAGCCTATGCACAATAAAGATACATAATATTTAGATTTTGATTACTTACCAAAAAAAAGTCAAATGTCAATTTACCCAATTGGATGAATTTCACGTCTTCTTTTTTAATACGCTTATGGCATATCTATTAAGTACATATTTTATTTATTAATATAATTAGTAGGTACAAAAATATATTTAAAATTAGCAAATTAATTATATTCCTAAGTTTAATTATAAAACGTTTTTGTAAAGGTGGAAAATGTTTGTTTTTTTGTAACTTTACTTTGCAATAAAATTGTACTTAAATACTTATTATGTTTTTTACTTCATAAACTGGTATTAGACTGAAACCCCAACTGATGGTAAGCGGTTATGCTGTCTGGGATGATACAGCACACTATCCTATTAAGGCTGTCTACCATGTCTCAATAGACATGGTTAGATGAGGTGAGAGAGGCCTAACCTTGAACACGTACTCACAATATAATCTGACTAGAAAACTAACAGACAGACAAATGATTATATTCCTTCGCTATACGAGGTTCGGACTTATAATGACAACAACTCTTCGTCGTGAAAACTCGACACTCGACTGTTAAAATTTCGACAACGTAATAGGTTGTACCTAGCTACTCGCCGTGCGTCTGATAGTCTGATGGACAAATAAAGATGGGGGAATGAATCTTTGCAAGTCCAGCAACCTTCCTGTAGAATAATGAGAGGCTGGCTACAATGTGTCTGTTAGGCTTGGCTACCAATAAAAATGATGGTAGGTATAAAAATAATGAACAAAAACTGAGAGATCGTTTTCGTCATGTTTTCGTTGACTATTATACTTACTCGTACTACCGCTGTTAGATGAAACCTACATACATTTGGATGCGTTGCCTATACTAAAAGTAAAGAGCTTTAAAAGGATCAGGCACAACAAAGTGAACGTATAAATATAAACTTATCATATGGGTTCCGTTTGAGGTACCCAAAACTTCAGTCGAGACATCCATTGCTGAACACAGGACTTTGGAACGCCACATTGAACGACCTGAGACTCTCACAATGTCATCTGTCCAGCTAATAGTAGGCCTTCCTACACTGCGTCTTCCGGTTCCGGGTTGCCGCTAGAGAACCTATCTCTCCCATCGTTTATCGATTTTTCGAGCGATACGTGGCCTGCCCATCCTCTTGTAGATCTGAGAGCTAAGTCAATGATGTTAGTTCTTCGGCAAATCTCCTCATTACGGATTCTGTCTCGAAAAGAAACTCCCGAGCATAGCGCTCTCCATAGCTCGTTGTGTTACTGTGAACTTCTTTAAAAAGCCAGCAGTTAAGGTGAAAAAGAAACCCAAGACAATATTTATAATTATGTTTATTTATAACATTTAAGATGACTTCATTATTTACACCTAACATCACACTTCAAAAGACTTATTAAACTTCTTGTTTCGCTTCTTGTTTTTATCCTTATTTATCTTCTGTTTCGGCAACTTTATTCTCTCTCTGGCCGCCTTTTTAAGCCTGATGGACCTTTGACTCTTCTTTTTCTCCATTTTCACAGTTTGTCTATGGATTTCCGCTTGCGCCTTTAGTTTATGGTTACTCCTCATCTTATGCTGTGATCCCTCCTTCGCCGTTAACCCTGAGTATTCTCCTAAATCCTGTGCACTCCTCACGAATTTACCAGGTTGAGGTTCGTTGTCGAACTTCCGTTTCTTCCCGAACTTCCTCATCCTAGCGTAGCTCTCGTCGGGGCACAGTTGTTGCTTCCGTTTCCTGCTCCTCTTGTCTGTGGTATCGGTGTCGCCGTCCTTGTTCGCGAGCGGATTGTTGGCTATGGATTTCTCAAGTCTCTTCTTTCTAGCGTTCAATGCTGTTCTGTCTTCTATCGAGAAGGACACGATGGGTCTCTGTTGACGAGAATAAGTTTTAGGTTATTTTTTAAGCAAATTTGTGGCGGTAAGTGGCATGCGAGTCTATGGTAAGTGACTCACGTGTCTATGATAAGTGACACGCGTACTATGATAAGTGACACGCATGCCTGTATTAAGTGATCGCGTGTCTATGATAAGTGACACGCGTACTATGATAAGTGACACACGTGCCTACATTAAGTGATCGCGTGTCTATAACAAGTGACACGCGTACTATGATAAGTGACACGCGTGTCTATAGTAAGTGACCGCGCCTCTATGATAAGTGACACACGTACTATAGGTGAATCGCATGCCTATAGTAAGTGATCGCATGCCTATAATAAGTGACATGCGTGCCTATAGTAAGTGATCGCGTGTCTATAATAAGTGACATGCCTGCCGTGGTAAGCGATACGCCTACCAATGAACAGGACCATTGCACTGCCACTCGTCACCCGATACATAGTTTCTAAGTCTTACTTACTAGTCTAACTTACATTATTTTTATCGAATATCTCCGGATTATTGTTCAGCTTCCGGAGGCAGTTTAAAGCGTCTTCGTGCCTCATGAACATCACGAAACCGTAGCCCTTGGAACTGTAAATAGAAGTGCAGAACTATTGTTTACTAAATATAAGCTAATGCTTGACCGACCTAGAGCTATATACACTCGCGGTCACAAGCGGTATATCACCTTTAGGACGACAATTGCTTGCACGTGCCGGCCCAATATACGTGCGGGCGGGGTAACTGCACGTAACATTGTTCAAACGATTTTGATTGAAAACTGGTACACCGTTCGTGTACCACACTACTGTTAGAAATTTCCGAATCCCATCAAAAAGTTTCCGGTGATGTTTTGTTGCTTGCTTTAATCCGATAGTGTTAGCCATCTACGCAGGAGATATTACAGTGCACAAGTTCCTGCGTAGACACAAGTGCACAGAGGGGGGAGAGGAAGAGAGAGCACTTTTTTCAGCAGTCAAGTATCGCCACGTTCAAATGGTGCTGTGTTCCTGGAAGGAGAATTGCTGTGCGGGTCGCTAACCCGTGGGGTGTCCGGGTAAGAATAGCACCCTCCCATCTCCTCCCGTTGGGTGTCTGTAAGAGGCGACTAACGGCAGCAGCGCCTCTCTATTGGATTACTTTAATATCAGATATAGGGTACGCAATCCAAACATCTTTGCATTACAAGTGTATAAAAATAACACATCCTATTATAACCCAGTCATCCGAATGTGCCGCTTATACAATGATTTGGCTAAAAAACATAAAAGTATCGACATAATGGATAGTAGTAGTAAGGTATTTTCGAATAGCATACGTAAAATTATATTTAGTTCCAATTAGTTAATTAGTTCCCGTTATAGTTTTTGGTTTTGTTTTCATTTTATTTTTTGGGAAGCAGCCTTGTTTTATTTCCTTTTGTTAATTTTTCAGAGTAAGTATATTATTTTGTTTCTTCTTTTATTTCTTACATTGTAATAAGTACAGTTACAAATAATAGTTAATTTTTAAAATTCTCGCACTGTATATGTTAGGGCACATGTCAAGGAAGACAATCTAGCTTTAAGAACTATTACTTTAAGAACATAATTAGTTTGATTGTATTCTGTTTTGTGCTCAAATAAATAAATTACATACCCATACTGTGGATGGACTAGTGCAGAGTTCCCCAAACTTTTTTGTGTCGTAGACCACTTGCCATGTTTTTCCGTGTTGGGTAGACCCGCTACTTACCTCCCCCCCCCCCCAGCTAGCTACTGATATTATATTTGATAAAGGAATTGCTTTTTCGTAATCCTTTAAAATTTAAAACATGAAATATTGATTCACCTTTAGTGTCGGTTATCAAAGTTCTTGCGAAGAGCAGTTCTTCGTAGATTTCTTGATTCATAATAAAACGAACATATGCCATATATAATAATTTTTTTACTTCATAGGTAATTTTATAAATAATGTATATGTCTTGATATTATAAGATAGTATGATGTAAGTAAATAGGTACTATCAGTGTATGTGTTGAGATCCACTATCGTGGACCCGAATTTTCATTTCATGGACCCCCAAATTTTTTTTTCGCTGACGTAGACCCCTTGCAGGTTGTCTTAGACCCCTAGTGGTCGATATAGACCACTTTGGGAATCACTGGACTAGTGGATCGAGTGAACCCATTCCCACCCGCACGCAAAATACGCGCTTTGTCGTGGAGTTGCGGAAACCAGCCCGCTATACCAATACCAAATAAAATACCCACACTGCGATCCTCAAGCAAGACGCTTGCCAAGCGTGGGGATTATGGCGACCCCTCCTTTCTAAGGTGGTCTAGTGGTTAGACACCCTAAGGGGGAAGCTTTTGCTCAGTGCATTTGACGTTTTTCGGGTGCTGTTGATGATCTGATAGTACCGAGATCGCGTATTATAAACATGTTCAACTCACGGATGCTTGCCGTCCCTTCCGGTGGGCGATCGAAGGTCCCTCATGACCCTCGCCTCCGTGATGGTGGCCTTGGTTCCGGCGGCGTTCACGCAGATGCGACGCAACTTGCCATCGTCGAAGTGGGCAGGCAGGTTCGAGACGACCAGACGGTACCGGGATACGAATCTGGAATCAAACAGGTTCCCAGTGGGGTGTCCTGCTGCGCCAGTTTTTGAACATAACATTGTTCGTGAACATTAGATAAGGGGCGTGGCTTGAGTGTTTTGTCGAACAAAAGCTATCGAACATTTTGCCGAAGCTTGTGGAAAACATCCCCCGCGTTCGCCTAATCGCAATCGCTCATTTTACCTTCGATTTTGATAGAGGAAGTTGATTCTCCCTGAATATTTTGTTGGAGTGCAATCCAGAGCCTATATTGTTATTAGTCTCGTTGATACATGAAAGACCCGTGATTTGGGATGATACCTCTAATGAAAATGAAATATATATACTGTTAGCGACAACTGGCTGATAGTAGGCGTGGCTAAGCTACGTCACCGCTATCACGTGACCAGTTCGTCGTGAGAGGGGGAGCCGTGGCTGCTTCGGCATCAGAGCCGTGGTGGCCGACCAGAGTTGCCAGTTATTACGGCAACAAAAAACGGTGGCCTTTGTTAAGCAGTGGACGTTTTCCGGTGAATAGAGAATTTGACGGTATTTGTAAAAAAAAAATATGGTATTTAATTTTCACGTGATATTTTTATATGTTTATTATACATGTTCATTTTTCTGTATGTCACTGAACTCGTCCTAAATTGCTGGATCAATTTTGATGACTTTTGTGTGTGTGTTTAAGTAGGTCTCTGGATGGTTTAAATTATTTTGCCACAGAACCGATCATCGTTGGGGAAGACTGGTTCTAGTGTGGAGACCACGAACTGGAAAACGATATACGCAAAGCAGTGGGCAGTGACTGGATGAGGAGAGCCGAAGACCGGGCTCAATGGCGTGTAATGGGGGAGGCCTATGTCCAGCAGTGGACTAAACTGCCGTCATAACTAAGAACGCAGTAATCGCAAAAACGCGGTTTTGAGAAAAAGGCGAAAAATATATTTTTCTTTATCTGAACAAGATGTTCATATTTTATGGCCATAAAAATATATCAAAAAGTTCACTAAAAAATCAAGCTTTTGAATGATAATATTCTTTTATTGAATTTATCAATTTATCCAAAAATAATGCGCATTACTGCGTTTAGGTTAAGCATCAGGTCCTGTGAGTATCGGAGGATTGGAACATTTGCTAAAAAAGAATGCAGTACTTGCAATGCTTTTGTGATCTTTTTTTTTTTTTGGGAATGATAAGACTGTTGGCCGCAGATGGCCATTACAGCTTCACCGGACAATAGAAGGCGAGCGCTTGAAGCGCTCTAGCCTTAACGGCAGAAGTAGCGACGAGCTCAAGGGCACCTCAGGGAGGCACGGCCTCGGCTTGGGCTGTCGCTTAAGAGAGGGCTGAGTTTACCACCGGTTCACAACGCGCCCCCACTGAGAAGAACCGGCAAGAAACTCAGTGGGGTGATGCACGTCGTTGAGGTCGCATACGTACGACCCTTCGGCCTCGCCGGCGAGACCGGTGTCTGATAGCTATGCTTTTGTGTTCAATACTACGCTTCTTCTTAGCATTAGTTAAATATTCATGCTATTACTGCTAAATCGCTAGTTGAAAAACCTACTGTCAATGATTTTTATCATGATATTATTTTTTTTCCTTGTAGATAAAGCCCTTGGGATGGCATTTCTGGCAAAAAGTGAAAATCGCAAAAATGTCGATTACTACGTTCTTAGAATGTAGGCTGATAATGATGATTGGATCCGGTATCATCGGAATATGAATTAATATGCCCATATTATCCATCCTGAAATAACTTACCTGTTCAAATTCTTTAGCATTTGTGTCTTGCTTCGCTCCAATGCGAGCCGCTTCGCCATGTCTGAGGCGGTGACACCCACTGCCGCCTTAGTACCGGCTACAACCACTGTAACATGGGACATAGTACACACGATTAACGACATGAATAGCAGTTCGGTTCAGCAGACGTCTTCCAGCTGGTGATGGTGATGGGGATTAATCACCAGGCAACTGTCTGGTTTCCATTGTACAGGTTCTGCAGAGTTTGTGATCGGATGACCGTGTGACATCCAGACAATTGATTTTGTAAAGAAAAACAGGGTTATGAATTTAATTATTAGTTTGACCACAGATGTATATCCGCGCGCGACTGTTGTTGCAGCCTTGCAGCCGGTCGGCCGTAATAATAATAATAATAATACCAGCCCTTGTTTATGTCCCACTGCTGGGCACGGGCCTCCCCTCATGATGAGGGGGCTTAGGCCATAGTCCACCACGCTGGCCAAGTGCGGGTTGGCGGACTTCACACGTCATTCGAGAGCTAGTTAGGCTTTCTCAGACATGCAGGTTTCATCACGATGTTTTCCTTCACCGAAAGCTAGTAACAATCGCACAAAGACGATTCGCACATGATTCATTGAAGAAATCAGAGGTGCGAGCCGGGGTTCGAACCTGCGCACCTTGTTTCCAAGGCAAGCGCTCGCCCACTGAGCAAAAACCGGCCGTAAAAACTAAAAAAAATCGGCGGGACATCATCGGCGGCATCAGTGTCTTATAGCCGCACTCACAGACATCGATTAACTTTAATCGCAATTAAGTCATTTTTTGTTATCTATTTATTTCGACTCTCCGAGTTTCTTATGATTATCTTTTCTCTTCTATCTTTATCTATTATTATCTTTTTTTTTTATTATTATCTTTTTTTTCTCTTCTTCTTCTTCTCTTTTAGTATTAACAACGAGATTATTGTTATATCTACTCGCTATCCGCGTATTAAGTATTATTTGGCTTCTAAAGTCGAAATATTCCATTTACAAAATTTGTCTTAATCACAATTAACTATAATTAACGTTTTTAGGTGCGGCAGTTTGAATCGATTTGGATTTCTCGTCACTAAATTTCGGCCGTGACGTCACAGAAAGTGTTATAAATTCGGCACGCTTCGTTTCAATAGAAATCTTGATACTTGCGTTATCTATGTAAATCTATATCTGTGAATTTGACACAATTTGTAACGAAACATTAGTTATAACTCTTGATTTCCAGTTTTAAGTTCATTTAATAAAGCCGTCCCATTTTAAGGGACTGTTCAGGTAGGTACCACCGCAGTGTCGGGTATTCTGCCGCCAAGCAGCAGTGTGTAAACATTGCTGTGTTCCGGTGTGAAGGGCACTGTAGCTGGTGAAATATCCGGACACAAGAAAGTAATGTCTCAGATGACGAGCAACAGTGCAGTGTCAACCTCAGGGGAAGACGTCCAGTTTGCCTCGTCATTGCTTAAAAAATATATGGAGTACACTCACCGCCTTCTTTAACAAGATACAAATTCCTATTGTCTTTGGCTTCCTTCTTGTTGGCTTTGACCAGGTTCTCCCTCTTGAGCGCGGGCTTCACTTGCATCACCTGACCTTCCAGCTTCAAGTCCTTCGTTGACAACGCCAGGAATTTGTCTGCGTGTTCTTGGTTCTGGAGATTTTTTATCGTATGGTTAGTGACCAACCTGGTGAGAGTTGTTCAAGCTACTCAGGCCTCTGACTTGGCTAAACGACTGTTGTCTAGGTGACATCTGCAACCGGGACTGACTTTTGGGTGCCTTCCGAAGTGCAAAGTCAAAGTCAAAAATTGTTTATTTCAAATAGGCTTAACGCTAGCACTTTTGAACGGTCAATTATTTTTATTAAATAGCTACTTACCACCGGATCACAACGCGGCCTCAACTGAGAAGATCCGGCAAGAAACTCAGCGGGCTTGTCATTTTTTTCACTTTATTTTTTTTAAACAGTGTTTGTCATGTATAATTAAATCAGCATCAGCGACAGTGTGTCTTGCAGTTCAAAAGATCAAATAGAGAGAAAACAAAAGTCGACGAAAGTACAACAAACTAGGCGGCCAAAGGGATAGTAGTCGGACCAGTCCCCCCAAGCAGCACCCGCGCACGAGTTGACTCGAGCAGCAGCCATCATGAAGCACGCAGACGCTCACTTTAAATGTCACTAAAAGGTCAACCATCTATGGGAACCTACCCTTACTACGTGACCAGTTTAGGGGACGGATTCAAAATAGCACGCTTGGTCTGTAACTAACTTACGCACGCCATTTCGTTTGCCTATTCGCCAATCTCGTGGTCATAGCCTTCTGTACTACCCACCCCCGCCCCCCCCGCCTGGGACTAACCTAAAACAATCCTCCTTAATATGTAGATTGCCAAAAATTTACAACTCACTAGATAGTAATAGTGATATATTCAATGATTCTCTGCGCCGTTATAAGAAACTCATAATGAAGTCTTTTCGATCCAATTTAACTTAATTGAATTTAGTCTATCATAGCATATGAACCATTATTATTGTTACTGTTTTTTCTTTTTTGTTAGTTATATATATAAGTTAACTAACTAAAAACTAAGAGTCCGACCACCAGTGACCGTAGTATATCACTACATTGATGGCGTACTCACGTGCCCTACGTGTGCACGCATCTTTACAAAAAAGATCGGCTATTTTAGCCATATAAAAGCGCACGAGCGTGACTTACAACGGCGTTAAAGTGGTCGCCGTAGCCGACTGGAGAACATCATCACCCTAAGTTCACCTTAAAAAATTGTGCATTTAATTAATTTTCAGTGTGTTTTGTAAATTTACGTGTGCTAATGTAACAATTACTGGTTGTCCTAATAAATAAATAAAATAAAATAAGCGTGGTATTTTGAATCCCTCCCCGGCGAGGGACGGCCTAGGTCTTCGTCACGTCTTCGGGGTCGCTGGAAGATCGGAGTGTGGTCCCTAGGACGTCGATTGAGTCCGGCAGCGACTCCCGAGGAGGACGGCGGCGGGGTTGCGACCCTCGTCCCCACGAGCACTGTGACTGATTCCCGGGGTCTACAATGCGCCCCCCCGCGGCGGGCTCAAAGGCAAGGCACTGAGGGGTCCCTGGTGCAGATTCCACCGGAGAGCCAAAGGGTTCCCTTTCATGTGCCGATGCGACAGCCGCGGGGGTTTTAGTGGGTAAGAATCCCACATACCCCGGTCGAGCCCCACAGCTCCCGGGAACTTTTTGAAGGTATCATGGGAACCTCTTGTCCCGCCAAGTCGTATAAAATGTGTTCTCACCTCGAATTTAACGAATCCCGATCCCTTCGAGTGTTCAGTGAGTTTGTCCATACAAATGAGAGCGTACTTGACTGGTCCCGTCTTCTCCGCGAACTCTTTGAGCTGGTCGTTATCCACACTGAATGGTATGTTACATACGAACACCGTACACCCGTCTTCTGCGTCGTTCAGACGTATACTGAAATTCACATTGGTTTATTTTTACTTTAAATTAGTTGCAATGTTGCCAGTTTCTAACAAAAACCTTCACTCTCCAGTTTCATTAGACGAACTATACTAAATTGTAACTCTTTGTTTCTTTGTTATTTTGATGTGCCATAAAGTGTTATCTACATAGATATAGATTTACATAGATAACGCAAGTATCACGAATTGTATTGAAACCAAGGGTGCCGACTTTTGTACAAAGTTTTTAACACCTTCTGTGACGTCACGGCCGAATTTCGTGACGGGAAGTCCAAACCGATTCAAAGACACCGATGCCGCCGATACCCTGCTGATTTTATTTAGTTCTTGCGGCCGACCGGCTGCAAGGCTGCAACAACAGACGCGCGCGGACTGTAAGTTAGCGGCGACCAACCCCGACGGTACGTCGGGGTTCGGACACGCGAAGTACATTCATTTGCGTTATCTATGTAAATCTATATCTGTGGTTCTCTATCTACCTACCGGGGCGGTTCCTTGCACTCGCTACTGCACTATTACATGAACTTACGACAAAACTAGAAATCACTAGTGCTACCTAGTTTCTCGTTACAAATAATGTCAAACGCATACTTAAATAAAAGTAGATACAAAATAAAATCTGTATCATTATTATCAAGTACTGCGAGACCGAAACCTTACCGCTTCCTCTCTGGTTCTTCAATTTTAACATCCTGTTCTTCCACCTCATCCTGTTCTTCGTCAGATTCTTCATCATCTTCATCTTCGTCGTCATCATCGTCTTCATCATCATCATCATCTTCTTCTTCATCAGTTTTATCGTCCGCATCATCATCAGAATCTTCACTTTTTTCATCTGATTCTGCGTCCGAGTCACCTGACAAAATTTCATAATTCTATCCATAATATACCTACTTGACTATTATTATAAAATAATTCAGAATTATTTTTAGTGCATTACAGATAATATACATTATTGCCCTGCTGAGGTATCGACCACAGCGGCCAATATTTTTCAATATCAGCCATCGACGCAGATATATTATAGTAAGTGCTGGCGTAGACACTAGTGCATTCTCTCTCTTCCTTCACTCTCACCATCTGATGGGACGGAAGACCAACAAGACCGGGGGGAGGTCAGACGCAGGACCGACTTTTTACATCGACCGACGCATCAGACAATCGGGTGATAGACCTGCATTGTCATCACCAGTAAGGAACAACAGTAACTACAGTAACTTGTTGCTCCCCACAGGATTCGAACCTGCGATCTCCGGATTGTACAGAGAGAGGCTTGGTAAAAGCTATTTGAGATAATTATTCAATTACAAAATAAATGCTGTTTCGCAGGGTACTAAAAAGTCGGTCCAGGTTGTTGTCATCTAGTCAGCTGTCCTTAAGCCAAGTTCTGACTTCCAAAGGCCAAAGCCAAAGGCCAAAGCCAAAGGCCAAAGCCCAAAGCCAAAGGCCAAAGGGATAGTAGTCGGACCTTTAGACCTCTGGGTCTAAAGGTCCGACTACTATCCCTTTGGCCTTTTAGTTTGTTGTAATTTTGTCGTAATTTTTGTTTTCTTTTCTCTCTCGTTTTATCTTTCGAACGGCAGGACACACTATCGCTGATGCTGATCCAATTGTAACAAGACAAACACAGTTTAAAAAAAGTGAAAAAATGACAAGCCCGCTAAGTTTCTTGCCGGATCTTCTCAGTTGAGGACGCGTTCTGATCTGGTGGTAGCTTTTAAAAAAAATCACTATGCCACTAACCATACCACAAAAAATAATAACTACCTAGATGGTTACAGCAGATGTTATTTGTTCAATAGTTAGGCTCAATTCACACCAAGATGGCTGCGGCTGGCAGCGCACTTTCAGTGTGAAAGAATTTTAAACTTTATCTACAATACGTAACAGACTAATATCCATCGATATACTATACCAACTAGATTACCTGTCACGTACAAAATGACATCGAAAATGTGGTCGCGGTTACATATACTTACACAACTATACACGTAGCTAGAAATTGTAGAAAATAGTTTTAAATAATTCGGAACGTCGGACTAATAGAAGCCTTCACATGTAGTAATAAAGTCTAATTCTGTATGCAGTAATGTTGGCACATAAAACCTTTACATCGGAGACAAAGAAAAATCAATAAAACCGCCAAAGCTATACGTAAAAAAGTGGTTGTTTTGACTTAAACAAAAATGTACTCATTTAAAAGAAAATCTTAACCACTATAAAATAAGGTTCAAAACAGGTGTGTTTCCATTGTGTGTGTACTGACTTACAAACTTATCCGTGCTGGTGGCAAAAATGAGAACTAACTTTTTTATTATGGTAATGACGTGTAGTTTAACAGTTTCGTATAGACAGTGGCGACACGCCTATCGGCAACATTAATTTTGTCAGTCTCTAGCGGAGAAAATATCAAATAAATAATTTTTATTTCGTATTATAATGATATCTTACTTATATTTATTATTTAAACTAGTAGTAATAAGAACACGAAACGAAAAAAAAATTCTCCATCTGCAATTTTAGTATTACGATAAGTATTATATTATTTGGGCAGTTTATAAACGCGCAATAAGGAATTTCGATACATCCTGTTGTCGGCTCGTACTAATTTGAAATGGAGCGACAGCCGTCTCCGTAGCTCTATTTTCGTGACCATTTTTCGGGTCGTGACAGCTAATCTAGTTGGTATAGTATATCGATGCTAATATCGCTTGAAAAACGGGGCGCGCTGTCATCTTGGTGGGAATTGAGCCATAGTGGATAACCTGCATTGGCCTCTGACTTAGCTTATCGACTGCTACAACCGGGACCGAGTTTAGCATTCCTGCCGAAGCACGGAGACGCTCAGTTCAAATGCCACGAAACGGTCACCCATCGAAAGACTGACTTTGGCCGACGTTGCTTACCATCAGTGATTACAACTGGCTATGACTATAAATGTGGAATCTGCACTCACTCTCGCTTTTAACCTCCTGTTTGAGTTCATCGTTGGATATGTTCAGAGGTGGCTTGTCATCGTCATCACTGTCTGATTCCTCTTTCTTGATCTTCTCCTCCATCTCTATCTGCTGTGTGACCACGTGCTGCATGTACTTGTTCTTCGCTACTGCCCAATCCACTGATATTGGACGACCTGGAGTAGATTATTTTGTAAGTGTATTACCCATGGGCAAGAATAGCCTTACATCTCATCCCGTTGGGGTCGTAGGTGGTGGATGGTAGGTTGGGGGGTAGGCCCTAGGCCGCCCATTAAGTAATGGCGGCGGGGTTGCGACCCCCGTTCCTGTGAGCACTGTGCCCGGTTCCCGGGGGGTTACAAAGTGTCCGCCGCCGGCGGGTTTAAATGCAAGGCACTGCGGGGCTCCAGGTGTAGATCCCCCCGGATAGCCATGGTGTCCCGTCTCATGTGCCGCGGGAGTTTTAGGGGATAAGAATCTAACATACCCCGGATGATCCCAAAAAGTTGCGGAGACCTTTTGAAGATTTCCCCCACGGAAAAAAAGAAGAAAAACAGCAGGTGACTAAGAGGAAACCAGAAGACGGGCAGCCGCGTTTTCTAAGTAATATCCGTCTCCGCGTCTACTGCGATCCCCATGACGCCTGCCAAGAGTAGGGATTATCGCAAATAGATTAGGTGATTCTGACCAAGAACTAGTTTTAGATAATAAAATATTTAGATGATAAGTTCATCTCCCCCCTTAGAAGGGAGGGGCTACCATAATCCGTACGCTTGGCACGCGGCTTGAGGATCACAGTATAGGTGATAGGTAATCCAATAGAAATACGTCTTACTATTTTCCCTTACGGACGACCATCCATCGGGAGATGGATGAATTCTATTCTTATCCGGATACCGGATCATATGATAAGTTTACATGATAATAATAATGATACCAGGCCTCGTTTATGTCCCACTGTTGAGCACGGGCCTCCCCTTAAGATGAAGGGGCTTAGGCCATAGTCCATCACGCTGGCCAAGTGCGAGTTGGCGGACTTCACACGTCATTCGAAAGGTAGTTAGTCTTTCTCAGACATGCAGGTTTCCTCACGATGTTTTCCTTCACCGAAAGCTAGTAATAATCGCACAAAGACGATTCGCACATGATTTATTAAAGAAATCAGAGGTGCGAGCCGGGGTTCGAACCTGCGCACCTTCTTTCCAAGGAAAGCAGTCACCCACTGCACTGAGCTGTTATCGCTATATGTTAAGTTATAAGTTTAGATAAGTTAAATTAGTAAAATTACCTAAAAACGGCTTCATATTAGTATTAAGTAGCGCTTTCTTCGCCATCGGTACATTTTTGTAGTGTACGAAGGCACATCCGACTAATTTCCCGTCCGGTTTCTTTAGTAATTTGACCTCTAATATCGTGCCGTAAGGTTCAAAGTGCTGTTTCAGGGTGTCCTCTGTGGCCTTGAAAGAGATGTTGCGGACTATGAGGCGTGCGTTTCTGTTTACTCTCTGCTTATTCTTCTCTTCTTTTGAAGTTTCAGAGTCTGCAGTATCTGTAAAATAGAATGTTAAAATAATATTATACTTTATGACATTATTAATTTTTAGTCAAAAGACGACAGCAGTGCGCGCTGCAGTCGCACTGCAAATTTTAAGTCGCCTCGCCTAAAAGTAAAATCTGGGCCCATAGAGTTTATATAACAAGAATAGAGTACGCGTTTGCCTATGGTCCCCTTAAACAAAACGTAGGCAGTTTTCCCTCTAAGAGGCAGGTCAATTGAACTATTTAAAGTTATATTATAAGAGTTATATTGATATGTAAGGGATAAGTAGTGGTGGGTTTGATCTGTCACATGGGCAAATGTCGATAAATACAGCTGACGGTATAGTACCTATTGTCGTGTACCTGATATTTATGTATTTTGATGTTCTTACTCGTGGCTACATGTTCTTACCTGAATTAAGCATTCTATAGTACTTATACTGATTCATATTCTAAGTCTGGGCCATAGAAAATGGTCATAGAGAATTAGGCCCCTATTCTGAAATGTGCAAATGACAACCTGTTATATGATACTTACAACAGTTGATCAAGTAATCTCCCTTTGAAATTTCCCCATTACAGCCGCCATTCAAATATTTCAAATCAATAAATTTTGTGTTTTAGTTAAAATAGTTGCTGAAATATATCGGCGTGACAGACAAACATACAACACAAGGTTTTTTTTTTTACTTTTAAGGTATGGCCCTCCTTCGCAGTCGCTGGACGTTTGAGGTGTGGGCCCTTGGAGGAAGCAGCGGTGTTGCGACGCCCGTCCCCTTGAGCACCCTTTCTGGTTCCCGAGCGGCTGTAATGCGCCCCCGGCGGCGGGCTCAAAGGCACGGCACTGTGGGACTCCTGGTGCAGATCCCACCGGAGAGCCCTGGTCCCCCCCCCTCTCATGTGCCGATGCGACAGACGCGGGAGTTTTAGGGTCGTATTACAGAACCATACTCAAGACTCAAGTACTACTTAAATCTAGTTTGAGTTGAAGTTTTAATTTTAGAACCTTACTTGAGCACTGAAATTCTTAAATTATAGAAGCACCAAAGCACAAGATTATTGTTTGTTTTCATTCATGTCCAAATAGGTATTTTGCGTAAAACGATATTATCAGAAATTATTTGTAATAGAAAACAGACTGATTGCAGTGTTGCCTTATATATTTAGAACTCAAGTAAGCAGAGATCAAAATCTCTACTCAAGACTAGACTCAGTTGATTTGAGTTTGAGGATTGTTTTGTAATACGTTGGGTGCTCAAGTCTTGATTCTTTGCTCAAGCAGTGATCAGTTGAATGCAGTTTAAGAGCTACTTGAGTCAAGTTCTGTAATACGACCCTTAGTGGGCAAGAATCTCACATACCCCGATTGACGACCTTAAAAATAAAGGTGAACATTTAAATTTACTTTTATATTTTGTCTTCTTGTTATCATCAGAGGGAGCTTTGTTGAAATGTTGTCTTGATTCCGTATTTTCCATGTTCTGAGTGTATTTTTGTTTCGACACGGCCCAGCTGACATGTATCGTTCGATCTATGGAAAAAAAAACAAGCTTAAATTCCTAAATGTGAAAAAAGGGACACAAATAGGGCTGTAGCTGTTGAAATTAACAAACACAAGATACTAATTATCTAATGTCTTAAGGGTCGGCAATGCGCTAGTGATTCTTCTGGTGTTGCTAGCGTCTATAGGCTGTGACTGCTTACTATCAGGCAGGCCACGTGTTTTCTTACATAGTTTAATAGATCCTCTTTGGCATGTTTGTTTGCCATCTTTAAAAAAAATCTTCTTTCTATTATGTTTTATGCAACTTAGTACGACACAAGCAAGACGTTCGCCTGATGGTAAGCGACACGCCCGCCTAATGAGGCCTATTCCCAGTAGTTCTACATTTTGTTCTACATGTATGACTACTAGGAAATAAAAATCCTGCTAGTTCTAAAGTCATGTAGAACTAGTAGGAATGCATTAAATATTATTTTTTCATTCCTAGTAGAAACAGCTGCATTGCACTGCCGCTCGTCACCTGAGACATTAGTTATCAAGTCTCTTGAGTAAGATAATTTCACCAGCTACAGTGCCCTTTATTCCCGCACACAGCAATGTTTACACAGTGCTGCTTGGAGGCAGAATATCTGATGCTGTGGTCTACTTCAACAGTCCTTTGCACAAAGGAACTACTACCTAGAAGTGAATACATAATGTATGTAAATACATTATTAAATGATAAAGTCTGCTGCATGTCGAGCGAGCAGTGGGCCCACAGAGCGACATTTTGGGGACCCGATACAGCGACGGGAAGACGCGGCAGACCACGGAAAAGATGGCGCGATGACCTGGATGCCTTCCTTGTAGATAGGCCGATAAAGGCGCGTAATATAGTGAGCTAGAGGGAAAGGAGGGAGGCCTTTCCCCAGCAGTGGGACAGAACAGGCTGACATAATAATAAATTACAGTGCATAATGATACCTAATTTAATTTAATTATAAAGCTCGAAAAAAAAAACATTCATCAAAGAAGTTTAAATACATTTGTTTCATATAAAATATTGCCTAAAAAAATATTTGGTCTCCCCCTTTTTCATTCATCTGAATCTGATTGAAGAGTGGAGGGCGACAAAAGATTTAGTTCCGCTAACCTCCATAGATGGCGCTACGGTCGTTTTAAAACACGCTATCGTTTCGTTTCCGTATCTTGTATAATATTAAAACAGAATGTCTATGTAATCAGACTCGTTAAGACCTAATAGTAGTCAAATTACATACATACATACATACTATTTTTTGGGTGAGCTATCCTCTGCACTCCGGTGTTCTTGAGGCTGCTCGTTCGTTATCTCTTATGCCTGATTTACACGTATTAAGTTGTCAAGTAGGTAACTAAATTTTAAGTGACTTAATTTTAAGTATGCGTTTACACGTCGTTTTTAGTAAATTTTAGTTAAAATCTTTAGTTCGCCCCAATGGACGGTCGCACGATCCGTGACGATGTCATAGTACTTTGTAGCGACGGACAACTAATTTATTTTTAGGATTAAATTATATAGACAACTAATACAGATTATTATATTAGAATTTCCTTTTTATAATATATATATGTACTATAATTATAATATTAGATATAGAAAAGTAAATGACTTCGTGTCTTTCTTGATTACTGAATTTGTGTTTGATGTAAATATTTAACCATTTTACTTGTTTATTGCTTTCCATCCCCATAAGCACCGTGTCTGGTTCCCGGGGGACTACAAAGCACCTCCAGTGGCAGGCTCCGAAGGAAACGCACTGAAGGACTCCTGGTGCAGATTCCACAGGAGAGCCCAGGTTTCCCCTCATGTGTCGATGTGCCAACCACGGGGATTTAGTGGGAAAGAATCCTATTTACCCCGATTGACCTACACAGGTCCTGGGACCCATTGAACAATTTTTTTTTAATTAAATTAAATTAAATTAAATTAAATTAAATTAAATTAAATTAAATTAAATTAAATTAAATTAAATTAAATTAAATTAAATTAAATTAAATTAAATTAAATTAAATTAAATTAAATTAAATTAAATTAAATTAAATTAAATTAAATTAAATTAAATTAAATTAAATTAAATTAAATTAAATTAAATTAAATTAAATTAAATTAAATTAAATTAAATTAAATTAAATTAAATTAAATTAAATTAAATTAAATTAAATTAAATTAAATTAAATTAAATTAAATTAAATTAAATTAAATCAAATCAAATCAAATTAAATTAACAGCGTATTGTCCTGGAATTTTCAAATACGTAGGTATTTGAAAATTCCAGGACAATACACATTCTGGATCAATCCCGTATTTCTGGCAACCCTAAATATACGTTGGTACAACGAAAACGTCACGAAAACGACTTTGCTCCTATTATATTTGTATATTACCTATGGTATGATCTATGGCTATACCTTTGCACGCACACCTGCAAACGTGCATTATACATGTGTGTGTCCAAACGTATCAAGAATAAACCACGCCCACCTACTTACCCGAAAAATAGAAAAGTTTCTATTCTACTTCATAACTTGCGTACTAAATTTTAACTTGGGACTTTCTACTAAAGTGATTGTTTACACGTAATAATTTACTAAAATTTAGTAAAGATTTAGTTACCAACTTAATACGTGTAAACGAAAAATTTTACTTATTCACTTGTGTACTAAATTTTAACTTGGAACTTACTACTAAAGTGTTTGTTTACACGCAATAATTTACTTAAGCTTTAGTAAAGATTTAGTTACCAACTTGCAACTTAATACGTGTAAATCAGGCATTAGAGAGATTCTCTCTATTATGCCCGGTATACACGACAACGATATAACGTAGCGATTTGACTGCGCAGACCGTTTGTGCAGTTAATCGAACGTCCTTGGAGTGTCTACACGTCTGCGATATCTGCGTCAATCGTCAGTTCCCACTCCCAGCAGAAACTCAGACGAGAAACATGTCATCCGCGATGGAAGACGATGACGCACTTGCGCTACTAGCGTTGCTTATTTTGTGCAAAAAGGAAAGAAATACTCTCATATAAATTTATTAAATGAGATTAAATTTGCCCCAAAAGATACGCATAACTATTTGAGGGTGGTTGAAGAGACTTACTAATGTTTTTAACAAAAATAGATAGAAAATAAATAAAAACCGGGTCTCAATTTGTCTTTTTGTGTTTATTCTGTTGGTACAAAAACCGAACACAACAAGTGAAGTTACCGCAGTCTTGATCATATTTATATTTGAAATACTAAACGCCTAAACTACTGAATCCATTCAGTAGTTTAGGCGTGATGCTCAGCCGTGATACAGACAGACAGACAGACAAAAATTACATATTCGGCCTCAGTATCGGTTATAGAATGCCCTCCAAAAATAATTTTAAAAATATCTTCAATGTACAGAATTAGACCTGTTACAGTTTTATTATAAGTATAGATAGATTCATTGAGCCTATCGTATTTTATAGCATTTTACTTTTCTTATCCCACAAGCAAACTTAATTTTTATATTTAAACTCTTCCAATAACTCATGGATTTCGCAATTATTATTATCAGCAAGCGTTGTGAACGAAAACGAACTGAAAGAATTGCTCCGACTTCCGTCCACACACTACGAAAAAACTGTGCAAACGCGATCGCAACGATTTATAGAATTTATCGAATAGATTTTGAAACTGCCTCGATCGTTTGCGCCAACCAGAAAAATCTGAGACAATTTTCGTACACACGATCGATAAAACTGCACAAACGGTCTGCGCAGTCAGATCGCTACGATATATCGTTGTCGTGTGTACCGAGCATTACAGTGATTAAACGAAAACTAGTATGGATGGTACAGAACTACGGATTACCAATTTTTTCTGTCGGGATTAGTCGGGAGTCGGGAATTCAAACGTTAATCAATTTAACAGTGTACATAGGTACGCGTAAAGAAAAATAAAACCTTAAACGTAGTAATAAACATGGAAATTTATGTATAAAACAGTCTCATTCCGCGTCTGTCTGTCTGTATTTACACTGCCAACTTCTCCCAAACCACGCAACGGATTTTCAAGCGGTTTCCGCCATCAGATTGATATTTTGTAAGTGACTTCAAAAAGGAGGTTCTGTCCGCAAGCAAAATACGCGCTTTGACGTGGAGCGGGAAACCAGCCCGTTATACCAATACCAAGGAGGTTCTGTATTCGACGCGTAATGCCCGTTACACACGACAACGACATAACGTAGCGATCTGACTGCGCAGACCGTTTGCGCAGTCAATCGAACGCCCTTGGAGTGTCTCACGTCTACGATATCTGCGTCGATCGTCAGTTCCCAGCTGAAACTCAGACGAGAAACATGTCATCCGCACCTAAAGAAAGGGTTGTGAACGAACTGAACGATTGCTCCGACTTCCGTCCACACACTACGAAAAAACTGTGCAAACGCGATCGCAACGATTTATCGCATTTATCGAATAGATTTTGAAACTGCCACGATTGTTTGCGCCAACCAGAAAAATCTGTGACAATTTTCGTACACACGTTAGATAAAACTGCACAAACGGTCTGCGCAGTCAGATCGCTGCGTTATATCGTTGTCGTGTGTACCGGGCATCTATACTATAATAAAACTCAAAGAGCACTTTTTCTGTACATTGAATATTTTTCCTAAATTTCTATGTGGGGATACTAAACTATCGACATAGAGTCCAAAACAATTTTTTTTGGAATTATTGTCTGTCTGTGTCTGTCTGTCTGTCTGTCTGTCGTTCTGTTTGTCCAGGTATCATTTGAAAACCCGTGGATGGATTTTGATAGGACTTTCACTGATGTGTTGTGTAGAAGTAGGGGTATAAATTGGTATATAAAACATCACGCTATGTTTCATAGGGGCTAAGCTGTGAAACATTACTTGCACATATTACCACGTAATTTCCTTTGTATGTGAATAGGGTAATTATAGACTGATCAGTTAATCATTAAGATATGTATTATTACGCTATATACAATAGGGACTGAGCAGACATTTAGTTTGCATAAGATATGGCCGTGGCGAAGGGTCAATTTTTGTAAGGGGTAAGCCGGTCCGGTACACCCAGGACATTTTCATTTGATTTCTGTATTGTTCTAAGTACTTTGCTGATAGCAATATATCTTAGAAAAGTTAAAATCTGTAAATCCCGAGCGAGTCCAAACTAGATAGGAAAGAAATAGGCAAGGGAAAAATACCATTTCATTTCATTTAAAACCAGCGGTTAGGTCCGCTGCACCACCAAGGCTACATTTGTATAGGTGGGTAGAAATTGAGAATACGAAATTGCTAAATTTTTACTTAGGTAAAAGACCTAAAATGACTCGAAATGATCTAACGCATTAAAATGTACAATTACAATTCACACTACACACAATGAACAGCGCTCCCAAAAAACGCTTCAAGGTCAGGGCTCAGGGGGGGTATGGGTGTTTCATGAAATTTTAATGAGTGTCCAGGTAGTGTATAGGTATTGTATTACAGTCGCAACAATAAAAGATGCGAAAGACTTGGAACTTTCATTATCGAATATCATTAGACAGTAATTTACGATGTTAGCGTGATTTACATTATGAACACCGCCATCTATCGGTGAAATTGAACATACAATCACTATAGAACTTTAATATCAGTCTATATTTAAAAAAGAATGTCGTGTTAGTTACACTATTTATAACTCCAGAACGGCTGAACCGATTTGGCTGAAAATTGGTGGGGAGTTAGCTTAGGACCAGGAAATGGACATAGGATACTTTTTATCTCAGTAAGTTAAGGTTAAGCAACGTTAGGTAAGAGTGAAACGATTAATATAAAATTTTGTGCGCATATCGGGTAGGTCTGAGAATAGGTCATAAAGTATATATCATACATCATACCGCTAGGTTAAGGTTAAGCAACATAAGGCAAGGTCATTAAATAATTGGGTGAACCGATTTGTATGAAATTTTGTGTGCATATCGGGTAGGTCTGAGAATAGGTCGTAAAGTATATTTCATGCCGCTAGGTTAAGGTTAAGCAACATAAAACAAGCTCATTAACTAGATGGGTGAACCGATCGATATGTATGAAATTTTGTGTGGTCACAGGTCATAAAGTATATTTTATGCCGCTGATAACATGATTGACGAGGATATATAGAACGAGAGGAGGGTGTAAGAGAGGAGAGAGACTGAGAGGGGATTTGAGGAGGGGGTGATGGGGCCCTCACCCCATCACCCCCTCCCTCGGGAGAGTTAGGTGGAGCAAGTTGGGAGAAGAGAAAGGGAGAGGGTTCAGAGAAGGGACAACAGGGAGAGGAAGAGGGGGAGTGTGACGAGGACCGAAGTGGGAGGGAAAGAGAGACAAGCAAAATGTAATAAAAGCGCGGGTGGAGCTGCGCGGGTCAGCTAGTTAGTATATAATATTGATAAAAATGCGTTATAATCATATGTTCATCTATGTAGACTTCTAAATAAATATACCAAATTTTACAAATGTGTCTATGAAGGTTTGTCCACAGATTTCTCAGAAAATACAAATATGGTTGCAATAATTATTTTTGCAACAGATTGAGTATTATTTAACTTGAGGAGAGTACAATTTTCATCAAAATCGGTTGAGTAGTTTAAGTGCTGACCTAGTGGCCTTACTAAGTCGTGCTTTAACTTGTATAATTTCATTGAATCTAATTGATGCAAGTCATGTTATGAAAAGCAGAGAAGTAGGTCTAGAAATAAATACAGATAAAACAAAACTAATGACCAACTCAACAGAAAGCAAGATAGAGGTCTACGGAACCAAGATCGTGTATGTGAAAGAATATGTTTATCTAGGACAAATTATATCTCCTGAAGACCCCATGTCCAAGGAAATAAACAAAAGAATAGCCTGCGGTTGGAAGAAATACTGGTCCTTAAAAGAAATAATGAAGAATAAAGATCTAGGAATACATATCAAGAGAAAGGCTTTTGTATTCTCCCCTGCATGACATACGGCTGCGAGACATGGACATTAACGGATAAACATAGAGAAAAACTTGCTAAAACAGAAAGAGCAATGGAAAGAAGCATGTTGAGTATCAGGCTTAGTGACAAAATCCGAAATTCGGAAATAAGAAGGAGGACAAAAGTAACAGATATAATAACTTGAATAGAACATCTAAAATGGAGTTGGACTGGACATATGCTACATTGCAAAATAAATAAATGGAGCAAACAAGTAACTTTATGGTATCCAAGAGGGGAAAACAGAAGACAGGGGCGTCCAAAAACAATATGGAGTGATGATATCCGTCTAACCCTAGGACCATACTGGACCAGAGTTGCAGAAGACCGAGCTCAATGGAGAGAGCTGGAGGAGGCCTATGCCAAGAGGCACGCCGAATTGCGAGACATATTATAAGAAATATAATTCATAAAATGAAAAATGTTAAATTGCATGTAATTCGGAATAAAAGGGCTAATTATTATTATTATTATGTTATACAAAAATTGAAGTGCTTACTGAGAAACTGCCAGCCCTTCTATAGAATTTCAAGAAGCAATCTTAGATTTAACTGATTAATTCTGCCTGTACAAGTACACCATACCTACTATATTTTCATTTGTCTTAACGTAAGGACCAAAACTACCTCATGGTCAGGGGCGTAGCTACCGCCGTATCAGCCGTATCAATGATACGGGGCCCCCGGGCTACAGGGGCCCCGAACATGTGTAAGCAACAATTCGTAAAATCCATGTTCTCACATAATCTCTTAGGCCGTACCATCATTTGGGCCCCCCAATAAATTTTGATACGGGGCCCATCTAAGGCAAGCTACGCCACTGCTCATGGTTCTACATTATACTTACTAAATACTACTAATGTGTTATGTTAAGCCCCTTACAAGGTGGAAAGAGACAGAGAACAGGTTCAATAATTAGCTTTTTAAACTATTCATTTATATACTAATATAAAACATCAAATGTAAGGCCTTTAAAATATTAGTTCACAATAGACACATGACATATTATATATATATTTTGTACTTGTTGTAGTGATTCTTTACTTTTCTTAAATATTACTATGTGACCACATATTACATTTACTAGAAGGGACTTATCTCTTGTCCCCAGAATGGCCACTCCTGGTAGGTATTAATGTACATAATAAAGCAATAATCTAAGGAATTTGTTTTTTTTTTGCCTAAACTGTCATTAAAATGTGTGCATGCCACTGATCCAGATAGTCAAAACAAGAGCCCATATGCTGTTAGGTTGCAGCAGAGTAGCAATCTACCAGAAAGCCGCAGCTGCCAGTCATCTTGTTTTCCCTTAGTCGCTTTTTATGGATACCCAACAGGAGGAGACAGGAGGGTGGAATTCTTACCCAAACACCCCACGGGTAGTAAAATCACCCCACGGGTAATGAAATAATTTATACAAACAAAATATCCATACCTAAAAATGGCTTTTTATCTGTTGCTGCTATAGCTTTCTCTGCCATCTCGAGATCCTTATAATGTACAAAACCACATCCCACCAGCCTCCCATCCGGCTTCTTTAAAAGCTTCACCTCTATTACCGTTCCAAACTTCGTGAAATGCTCCTTCAATGCTTCAGGCGTAGCTTTGAACGATATGTTTCTTACTATTAGTCTGCCATTACGAATATCATCAGGTTTATTCATTTTGCTGTCGTCCACCCCTGCATAATACTCGTCGTCTAACTGCCCCATTTTTAGCAACTTATAGCCAGGATTTGTAATGATAATCACACTTATAACACGTTTTATTATGTTTAATTCACGTGGGAAACCAAAATATAACCTCGTTCATCACTTTGTTTATACACAATGTTGTGAGAACTAACTGGTAAAATAATTCTTATTGAATTAGTTATTACAATGATTTCATTAATAAATTATGGTAAAACCTTTTAATTAAATAGTTTCCAACAATTTACTAAAAAAAATCCGAAATATCCCGGAATACGATTTATTTACTGACCACTTACTGACTGACACTCTGACACTGACAGACAGTGTTGCCAGCAGACAGTTTAAGAATGGGCCGAAAGCAGTGCAGGCAGGGGCCGATTTTAGGCAGTAAAGGTCGAAGTACGACTTTCCTTGACGTCCGTCGAATTGAGGGTGGGAAGGGGTTTGGGGAGGCAGGGGGAGTAGTACTACCCCCCCCCCCTTAAAGGAAAACTTGCGAAGCCCCCCCATTTTCGAGTTTATTAATTTTTAATTCTGAGGAAATTTTGAATGAATTATATATAATGAATTATAATTAGTAATTTTGGGGGAAAGGGGGGAGCCCTCTCCATCAGAAACGGTACTAGAAAACGGGACTAAAGAGATGTAAAACAAAAATAAACATTGAAAATTTTCGTTTTTCTGTTTTACAAGAGCCCATCCTTCATCTTATATGTTTAGAACGTATGACTTATGTCTATTTATTTTTATATAAAGTGCTATGCTTTTAGAATAGGAATTGGTCAACCGAACCAATGACTTCGATGGATTGGCTGTCGGAGGTTTAAAGGCCGATGAAGGGCCGATGGCAGCCAAAGGCCGACATAGTTTCGAAAAGGCCGAGAATCGGCCCCCCAGGGGCCGATCTGGCAACACTGCTGACAGTCAATGACAATACAATAGGCTTGTTGAAAAAATATCGATACATCGATATATCGATATTTTTTCTTTCGATATATCGATATTTTCATCCGATAAATATTTTTTTGATATATCGATACATCGATATAAAATATTAAGTATCAAAAACGATATTTCTTTTTTTGGAAAAGATCAGATTTGTGTTTTTTTTTCTTTTCCTGATTTTATTTTTAGCGATAAAAAGACGCCCCTGCACCTTAATTAGATCAGTGTAATTTCTTTACAACGAAGCCAGCCATCCTTGTACAAACTACACAAAAAAAAGAAAGCAAACAAAAGGTTTTCAAACAAACAAAAACAGTAACCTTCTAACGCCTTACCTTCTTTCTCTTTTATGCCTCTAGCCCTTACCATAGACAGACCTTTTGCGTTATCTTTGATTGCGTCAAAAAATGTTTCGTAACGTATTTCGTTCGATGGTTGGTTGGTATTGATAATTTAGTTTCTTTTGTTGTATGCGTATCTCTTTGGATACATAGCTTGTTAATATTTGTTAAAGTTCAATTAAATAGTTTAATTACTGAATAATTAAGTTTATGTTGAAATTCAGTTGCTTCGTTGACTTTTTCCGATCTTAGAGGAGATACCACTGGAGAGAGCATGATGCGCTAACCCCCTCCAAATTTTTTGTTTCATATGTTCAGGTCGTTCTTTATTTGTGTGCGTATATTTTTGAATGTGTTGCGAGTATACTATAGTGTGGGTATGCATGAAAGTGTATCTGTGTGTGTGTTTACTTCGCCTCCCGCACCCCGCAAAAGTGCCACGAAAAGTTTGTTCGGGGAATCGACGCGATACTAGCTCTATTCTAATTACTCTGAGGATGGTAAGCGACACGTCTTTCTATAGACAGCTGTAAGGCATTGCCACTCAAGAAGCGTTTTTATTTTGTTCCGTTAGTAGGAGACAATTTTGATCGCGATATATCGATATTTTTTGTTTCGATATATCGAAGTCGATAACGATATATTTTAATAATATCGATTATCGATATTTTTTGGCATTTCCAACATCCCTACAATACAAGCAATGACATTGACGGCCGAGTTTATTTTAATGATTGAGTACCATAGAGTACAGCAAGGTGTTGCAATCATTTAAAAAATTTCCCCCTAAGCAGGTCAGACAGAATAGCCTAATAGCACCCAAAAACATTTTCATTCAAGTAATTGTAATACTCTGTTAGATTTGAACCTTAAAAAATTAACTTCGCTCTGTTCAAATCTTTCAGATTAAAATTATTCCAACGTAATTTTTTTAATTTATGGGCTTATTCTGACTTGAGTTCAGGAAGAAATTTTTCAAATGATTGCAACACTGCTTTACTCTCTTTGGTTCCGGACTTTTGGCGGGAAGTCAAATAAGGCGGCAACTTAAATTTTCACTCCCGAGTTTAAAATTATTTTTTTGCACTTATTCGACTGATACCTACTCGTTTTATATCGCAAAATATTCTGGGCATAGCGTCCCTCAATATGAGTCCCCACAGCGACGGTGAAGATCCTGGAGATGGTAAAAAGAAAAGAAAATTTCAAGCGATTTCTGGCGGCGAAAAAGAGAAGTATAACATTTTTACTAAACCAAACTATAAAAGATTATTTATTGAAAATGGCAGCTATGAGTTTGTCGTTTTCGTAGAGTCAAGCGAACAGGAAAAACTAGGTAACAAAAACCCGATTACCCTTACAAAGATACTTACTGACAGTGTTATAGGCATTGTGGGCGTTCACCGAGTAAACGCCAATAAAATAGGAATAACATTTAGAAAGGCAGCTGCAGCCAACAATTTTCTTAAAATGGAAGAATTTTTGAACAAAAATAAAATGAGAGCATTTATCCCATCTTATTTAACTGAGAGAGTTGGTGTGATAAGATATGTACCTAAGGACCTATCCAATGAAACGATTTATAAGAATATTGTTTGTGATACCGAAGTCATATCAGTAAAACGTTTTATGAAAAAGGTTGATGGAAAACTTGTACCATTAAACACAGTTGCAGTTACCTTTGCCTCAACCAATTTGCCCCAATATGCTTATATTAAACTTTATAGATATGAAGTACACACTTACATTGCTCCACTTCTGCAATGCTATAACAGCCTTATTAATAAACTATGATTAGCGTCAGAACAACTTTACTCCAAGACTTACGCAAAGATTAGGCAATTATGGTATTAATAAACTAGTAGTAAGGACGGAGTTAACTAATCAAAATGTAGTCCCGGAGTAAAAGTTACTCCGCGGAGCCCCGTGGTTTAACATTTGAGTAAGCATAGATTTGTATTGTATTTCTATTGAGATAATTATAATATACTAAACATAACCTAATTGTATAAACCTCGCAATATCCCTTTTGAAGACCTTGAAGACGAGTTTAAATATAAATATAGACTAGCTGACCCACGCAGCTCCGCCTGCGCTATTTTTACGTTAACTAAACTTTGAATAACAGACATTCTCATCGAATACATAACCTCATTTTTTATAGTCGGTTAAAAACTGGGGCCCACTTTTTACTTTCTCTCCGAAGCACGGACCCGTTTAGTTCAAATGGCGTTAAACGGTCACCCATCTATTTTATGACCTTACCTAACGTTGCTTAACCCGATCGATTACAAAACCTTGATAACAACTCTCTATGAGTGTTCCCTTACTAATATTTATTATATTTTATAGAAAAATTTATAAAATCGGACCAAGCGTATAACCAAGTACCCGTTTTGACTTTAATCCCCTCTCCCAAAAGAACCATGCTAGATTACGGGACAAAAAGTATCCTATGTCCTACCTCGTAGTAAGATCTCAAAACATGCCAAGTTTCATGTGAATCTATTCAGTAGTTTCGGCGTGATGCTCAGCCGTGATACAGACAGACAGACAGACAGACAGACAGACAAAAATTAAAAAAATTAAATTTTCGGCCTCAGTATCGGTTATAGAATGCCCTCCAAATATAATTTTCAAAATATCTTCAATGTACAGAATTGGACCTGTTACAGTTTTATTATAAGTATAGATTTACACGCTCAACTGCATATTACATTACTGAAATGGTAGAATGATTTGGCTGGAGATGCAGTAGGCTTTATACCACCTCACTTGAAAGTTTTAGCTGCAAAAAGGACTTGGGCTCGTGGAGAGGTAAATAAACTGTCTCAATAAACTAAACTATTAGGCTAGTTATGTAGGCTACAGCCGGATGATTCAGAAATAACTTAGAACAGATTTTAAAACTAATTTTTATTAATTTGAAATACATTTTTAATATCTAATTTAAATATGTAGTGACCGCTTCGATGTTAGAAGCTAAGTGAAGAGCCGATTCCGTCGCTATGGGTCCATACAATGGATCTAGTTGTGCGCCGTCAGCTGGTTTTCGGTACACATGCTGGATGCGTCCATACAATAGCCCTTCTGTTCTTGGATAGGTTGCATTGTCAGCAAGTTTTGCATTACACGCGCCGGCTCGTGCTTGAGGCCCACCGTGGTTTCTGCTCTTACACGCGTTTTTTGAGGTGCACTGTAGTTTCTTGTTAGGGACGGTGTGTAACAGGCTAGATCCCCGGCCTACTTGTTATATACTTTCTTGATTTATAGATAATATTCTGCTAATAAAAAAACACAAATTCTAAAACCACTATCTTGAATTCAACAAGAGAAATACAGAATATTATGATGTAAGAGAAATATAGAATATTATGATGTAAGATAAATATTGAGTGAAAGTTGTGATTGTCAAATAAAAGTGTCAAATATCAAAATTTACCTAACTGCCAGTGTCTTTTTAGTCATTTTGTTCATTTTTTTTACTTTTAATTTCAGTGGGTTGCCATAACATACACCTTAGTCTCAGTGTAAGAATTGTATTGTTAGTCCGAACCTACTTCGTATTTATTAATACCGTTATTAAGACGTAGCTATTCCATGACTAGTCTAGAATTAACTACTTCCGATGTAGCTTTGGAGTAAGAGAAAAATAAGCGATTTTTATTAATAAGACAGATCCTGTCTGAAAACCAGTTCCGTGGTGGAATCAGGAGTGTACTGACGCTGTGACTAAATCAAAAGATGCATTAAAAGACTACTTCCCCGAACCCACCATAGAAAATTGGATAAAATACAAGAAGTTAGATGCCAATAAAAAAAGATTATTAAAACAAGAATTGGCATAACTTATGTGGTAGTTTTAATAGATTAACACCTATTTCACGAATATGGCAATATATTAAAAAATTTAAAAGAATAGGTGAGAGTGCTCAGAACAAAAATATGAATGAGGAGTGGATTCCAAGATTCTTAGATAAGTTATCAGATTCAACTCGTACTGATCAAGAAAAACTTGCTAATTTCTTTGAAAATGCTACAGAAACAGACAATAATCACTTTCTTAACAATAATTTCACCTTAGATGAGTTAAGAGTATCATTAAAAAGTAGAAAAGACACTACACCAGGATTGGACAACATACCTTACATATTAATTAAAAAATTACATTTGAATGCACAAATCATATTACTCAATATATATAATACACACATCAAAAGTGTCTAGGGATCAACATATATTTTTGCAATAACTTTTCTCCTGATTGATATTAATTAAAATTTTCTTTAAGGATTCATCAAATAAAGTGTTTTCGTTTGTCACAGTAACGATAAACCAAGTCACCTTTGCATTAATAAAGAAATTTGCCATTTTCCTAATAAAGGGATTTTTGACATTTGAACCACTAACACAAAAGTTCGAAAAAAAGACTGAAATAACAGTTTTCTTTAAAATTTTATTGGGTAACTTAAACAATTAATAATCCGTGTTTCTACCGCGAACACTAACAACACAAGAACATCGGTTTGGCATACTCAAAATGAGTTCATCCAAATCACGCTGTGGAATGGCCGCCCATGTTCGTTGCAACAACAAAAAAAGGTCTTCTTGCGACTGGATACCCTCCATATTCGGCAGAGCTCTTCTCTGTAGCATATCCCATGCATGCTCAATCGGGTTCAAGTCTGGCGACTGAGCAGGCCAGGGCAGGACATTGATGTTAGCTGCGGCGAGAGTCTGTCTTACAACTCTTGCGGTGTGCGGTCGTGCATTATCATGCATTAACTGAAATAAGGGACCGATTTGCACTTGTAGAGGAACGATGACGTCTGATACAATCGTCTCAGCATAAATTTGAGCGTTGAGGTTGCCTCTGATCCAAATCAACTCAGTTCTTCCGCCGATCCAAATACCCGCCCATACCATGATGGTTCCACCACTATAAGGATGGACTTCCTGGCAGGATTTTAATCGCTGTTGGCGTCCAGGGGTTCTCCAGTGTCGTATACGTCTTGTATCCGGTCTCATACCAAAACGAGACTCATCAGAAAAGCACACGAAACGCCATTGTTCTTCTGCCCAATTTCTGTGTTCAAGAGCCCATTGATATCGAATCCTACGATTGTGCATTGCTATAGGTGGTACCCGTAGCGGTCTTCGGGAATGAAGGTTCACTTCATGCAAGCGGTTTCTGACTGTTTGGTCGCTAATTAAGTTCCCTGAAGAGTGATGAAGCCTCACGGCTAACATCATGGCAGTTATTGTTGGAGCTCTTCGAGTTAAGATTTGAATATATCGGTCTTGTCTCCGTGTGGTGCAGCGATACCGTCCTCCATGGCGCTCAGCCACGGTACCAGTGCTTCGGTAACGTGTCCAAAGTCGACTGATAACACTCTGACTTGTATTCAGAGCTAAAGCCACAGTACGTTGCCGGGAACCAGCTTCTATCATTCCCACGGCTCTGAGCATTTCTTCCCTGCTTAAATGACGTCGCCGCTCCATAATAACGTTGGTTTTAATCAGTAGTAGGGAAACAGTAGCACTAATAATGTCTTCAATGCGTTGTATGTTTTTATAGGGAAAATATTGACAGCTGATTTTCATCTTTTACTCGAATTTGATTCACAGTTCCTGATTCAAATTATGAAATGCACCAAAAAGGATCCATATAAATTTATAAAATCATAAATTTATTACAAAGCCACATCTCAATCTCAAGAAATCCGCTTAAAAATGCTTGATCCCTAGACACTTTTGATGTGTGTAGTTTATGGCAAGAGTTAATAATTCCTGAATCTTGGAAAACCCAATGTGTAATACCAATTTTAAAACCAGACAAGCCCATTAATGATGCCAATTCATATAGACCTATTTCATTATCATCTTGTTTAGGTAAAATTTTTGAAAACATGTTAAAGTTGCGATTAGATTATTTTGCTGAATCTAATAAATTAATACCTGATGCACAGTTTGGGGTTTAGAAAAGGTAGAAGTTGCTCTGAAAGCTTTGTATAATTGATATCCGATATAAAAAAGGTTAAGCTTAGTCATTCTAATATGATCTGTGTATTCCTTGATGTTAAGGGTGCTTTTGACAATGTCAATATTGAGGGCCTTATTCAAGTATTAAGCAATATTGGTTTACCCAGGCATAATTTAAAATGGATATATAACTTTCTTAGCAATAGAACTATATTTGTTAAATACAATGATCAGTTACATGGGCCTAAAACAGCTAATAAAGGTACCATGCAAGGGGCGACATTATCTCCTCTTCTATACAATTTGTATACTTCCGAAATATTAAAATATGTAGATACAACAAATATTAACATATTGCAGTTTGCCGATGACTTACTTTTGTACAGCATTGATCAAAACATTCAAACAGCAGTAAACAATATGAATACCGCTCTTAACCAATTGTTCTGTTATTATCATAATACTCTCAAATTAGACATTAGTCCAGAAAAAAGTGCAGTTTTAATTATAAGTAGAAATCCAGATCAAACAAACAGTCAAATACTTTATGATAATACTGAGATCCCTATTGTAAAACAACATAAATTTCTTGGAGAGATCATTGATAATAAGCTTAAATTTGATGAACATATTAAGCATATTTGCAAAAAGGCTTTGAAAGGTATAAATATTTTGAGACATCTTGCAGGTACCTTTTGGGGAGCCGATCCTAAAACAATGAGTATGCTGTACAAAAGTATTGTCCGAAGTCACTTTGACTATAGCAGCCTAGCATACATGAATGTCAATAGCACCCTTCTTAAAAAATTAGATGTAATTCAAAACATTGGACTAAGACTTATTTGTGGAGCAATGCGCTCAACTCCTATTAATTCATTAGAAATAGAAACATGCATACCTCCTCTGGCATTGCGTAGACTGCAGTTGGCAGAGAGATTTTATTTAAAAGTTCTTTCCATGGGCAATAGTCCTCTGCATGACAAGCTGACTCTACATCCAGATATCTCTCAGTCAATTTCATCCACCATAGTGTCAGCATCTTCAATTATTGACAGAACATTGCCTGAAATGTCAACAATTTTTACACACATTAAAAACAATGCTGAAAATATAAAAGTATATAATATTTGGCCACTATACAGCTGTACATACAAGGGACTGGTTAACAGTTTGTGGCGACTAGAACCTCTTTGCCACTTGTTGTATTTTCTATGTGTTTTGAATAGTGAACAGCTCAGTTTAGAACGTGCTGTCTGAATAGTATTTGACACATTCTTTGTGATTATTTAATCGTGTCAACAGTGAAAATATTCCTTGTATATATTTAACACATTCATGTTATAAATCTAGTAAAGAACGGTCGTGCTGCTTACAGACATATAGTCAATGTACATATAGTTAGTGATCGTGGAATCACTTGTCCTAAATGTAAAGGATCAGTGCCTTCAGTGTTTTACAGGATAATAAATGTTTGGAACCTCATACGTCTTACTTATTGGAGCAGATAAATAACGAAGGGTCAACCGACCCTCATTTGGTGACACCGAAACTATAGGATTACACGTAAGACGTTAAGCACTTAGACAAGAAAAGGATAACAAGGTAACCAACAGAGTACCTATCAATAAAAAATGAAAAATTAGAAAAGAAACGGTGTTAGTTTTATTTATCGGAATTTACGTCGGCCATCATACAACGGAATTTTATTTTGTCTAAATATTGAAAAATAAATAACGAAAACATTCGTCGTGGAGCGACATAGTGGAATTCTACGAGCAATCAGCTCGTTTTTCGCCGTGTTCGCCGTGCTCGTCGTGGTTCCTGCCTGCGAATTTTCGGCGATCGTTTTTTTGTTTCGCAATGACATTTAGTGAAACATTTGAAGGTTTTTATTTTAAAACAACAAATAAAATATTTAAATAAATTTTGTAAAGGTCATGGTCGTTACAGCAGCAACCCACGTAGGGAAAATTCTTTGATTAAATTTAGGGTTCCGCGCCTTACGCACCACCATCCACATGGCTGAGAGCGAAAGTGACTATGGAGAGGCAGCAGGCGAAAAGGTAGTCGTTAACCGTGTGTCCATCCGCACCCCGCCCTTCTGCAAAGACCGTCCAGCGTTATGGTTCGCGAGCCTGGAGGCGCAATTTAGCATTAACGGGTTGGTGAACCAAATAACGAAGTTCCATTACGCAGTGGCCCATTTAGACACGAACTGTTCGAGAGAGGTTGAGGATATTATCCTGTCTCCCCCAGCAAAGGATCCCTATAACACCTTGCGAGACGCTATCATACGCAGGTTTTCGGTCTCCCATGAGGAGAAAATTAGGTGTCTTCTAGAGAAGGAGCAGATGGGCGACCGCAAGCCATCGTCTTTCTTGCGGTATCTTAGGTCCCTAGCAGGTACTACATTCCCCGAGGATGTTTTGAAGACCATCTGGATGAGCAGACTACCCAGATATCTTCAAACCGTGCTCACGGCGCAGCGTCTTCAGGACTTGCCTGAACTTAGCGAGTTGGCTGACCAGCTGATGGAAATCAATGCTCAGCCATCTCAACACATGGCTTGTGCGTCGACCTCGCTACCATCTACCTCCACCAACGATACGCGGATTGCAGAGCTGAACCACAAAATAGAGTAACTTACTCGCGTAGTGGCTTCTTTAGCCAACCGAGGTTTTGACCAACGGGGCCGCTCGCGAGAACGTAGCTTAGGTAGATTTAGGAACCGATCACGCTCGCGCAATAGCGAGCTATGCTATTACCATGACCGATTCGGAACGAAAGCTAGGAAGTGCGTCCAACCGTGCAAATGGTCTGGCCCTCCACCTTCAGCGGCTGGTGGCTGCAACCAGTCGTCGGAAAACATATAGAGCGTCCGGTTTTGGCGACTGCCCAACGCTCAGCCACGAGTCGCCGTCTTTTCGTAACTGACCGGTATACCAACAGGAAATTTCTGGTGGATACTGGTTCAGACGTAAGCTGCGTACCAGTTAGTAGTGTTAGCAAGCTGAAAAGCCAGCCGCAGCCGTACGATTTAGTGGCAGCAAACGGATCAAAAATTCAAACTTACGGTTTAGTCACGCTTTGCTTAAACTTAGGTCTTAGGCGCAGTTTATCTTGGAATTTTATAATTGCGGATGTAGAAACTGGAATAATAGGATCAGACTTTTTGTCGCAGTATAACCTACTCCCTGACTGCACTCATGGGAAGCTTCGCGACGGGACGACAGGTTTGTCATCTTTCGCGGAACTCCAAGACGTTAGCCAGTCCAGCATTAAAATTATTTCCATCCCCGAATCGCCTTTCTCGGCGATCCTTCAGAAATTCCCGAGTATCACGCGCCCCCCTGGTGTACTTCAGGAGCCCAAACATTCAACGGTACATTATATTAAGACAACTGATGGCCCTCCGGTATCATCGCGGCCACGTCGTCTGGCTCCATTGAAGCTTCGCGCTGCACAGAAAGAGTTTGAGGACATGGTCAAGGCTGGGACAGCCAGGCCATCTTCTAGTCCTTGGTCTTCAGCTTTACACCTGGTGGAAAAGAAAGATTCAACGTGGCGACCGTGCGGCGATTATCGCACCTTGAATGCACGCACCGTTCCGGACAGATATCCGGTTCGGCACATAGGTGACGTTTGCCAGAACCTTGCTGGAAGCACCATTTATAGCAAAATTGACTTAGTTAAGGCATACCAACAAATTCCGGTAAATCCTACCGATATTTGCAAAACCGCAATAATCACACCATTCGGGTTGTTCGAATTTCCATGTTTTGGACTTAGAAACGCAGGTCAAACATTTCAACGTTTTATCGACGAAGTCGTGCGTGGCCTTGATTTCTGTTATGCCTACGTGGACGATATCCTGGTGTACTCAAATTCCAGCTCCCTGCATGCTCAGCACCTGGAAATTCTTTTCAGAAGGTTGCATGAGTATGGAGTCGTTATCAATACTGCTAAGAGCGTTTTTGGGGCTAAAGAGGTAACCTTTTTGGGGTATCACATCGATGAGGCGGGTGCTAGACCCCCCGTCGACAGAATCCAAGCCTTAGTGGTTTTCCCTCCCCCAAAAACTGTTGAAGTAATGCGTAGATTCCTTGGCATGGCCAATTTTTATCGGCGATTCATTCCAGCTGCCGCCAAATTTCAAGCACCGTTAATTGACGCAGTAGCTGCTATCCAGGGTAAAGGTGCCAAGCCTTTCGTTTGGACTTCCGAGCTTTTGTCGTGTTTCGAAGAGTGCAAGAAAAGTTTAACTTCTGCAAAGATCCTGGCGCATCCAGACTGCAGCGCCTCACTCGGTCTCTTCACTGACGCATCGAGCACTCACGTAGGCTCTTGCCTGCAACAGCGTCGTACCGAAGCAGATGATTGGCAGCCCATCGCTTACTTCAGCAAAAAGTTGAACACTAAACAAACATTATGGCCAGCTTACTACAGAGAGCTCCTCGGCGTTTATGAGAGCGTTCAGCATTTTAGGCATATTCTCGAAGCGCAGCACGCAACAATTTTTACGGATCATAAGCCGTTGATTTACGCGTTCGCCCAGCGAAGAGAAAAGCTCCCGCCTGCACAGCTGAATCAATTATCTTTTATCAGCCAATTTACCACAGACATTGTCCACATCAAGGGCGTCGATAACGTTGTAGCGGATACATTGTCTCGTATCGAGGGTATTTCCTTGGAAGCAGACTACGCCGCACTTGCTACTTCACAGCGTTCTGATGAAGAATTAGCACACGCTCGCGCGAGTTCTTCGCTTAAGCTGGAGGATGTATTAATTCCCGGCACTAATGTAAGCATCACTTGCGACATGTCGACTGGTAAAGCTCGTCCATACCTAACGCCACCATTTCGTAAAGCAGTATTTAATAAGTGCCATAACCTTAGCCATCCTGGTGCGCAGGCTTCTGCACGCATGGTGGCCGAGAGATACGTTTGGCCCGGTATCAACGCAGATTGTAACAGATGGACTCGTTCATGTTTAGATTGCCAGCGTTGCAAAGTGACAAGACATGTCAAGTCTCCGCTGAGTAACTTCAGTAGTCCGTCGGACAGGTTTAAACATGTCCACATCGACATCGTCGGCCCGCTTCCTCACTCTAACGGTCATAATTACTGCCTCACCGCGATTGACAGGTTCACGCGGTGGCCGGAAGATAGATAGATAGATAGATAATTCTTTATTGTTCCACCATCATTAAAAAACACAAAAATACAAAGCTTGAAAGCAAGAAGGAAGCAAGGCGGAAGCTTGGCCGATGTCATCCATTACTGCCGAAGAAGTCGCAGACACCTTCGTGAACGGCTGGGTGTCTCGCTTCGGCGTTCCCAGTATTTTAACATCGGATCAGGGACGCCAATTCGAATCATGCCTCTTTCAGCGCCTTATGTGTGTTTGCGCGACCAAGAGGATTCGTACCACCAGCTACCACCCATGCGCAAATGGCATGGTCGAGCGGTTGCACCGCCAGCTTAAGGCGGCATTAATGTGCCATGCTGAAACATGGTCGAAGGCACTGCCATTTGTTCTCCTTGGTATGAGATCGGCTTTTAAAGAGGATATCAAATCTTCTTCAGCCGAGCTCGTGTATGGCGAATCGTTACGTTTGCCAGGAGAGTTCCTTGTTCCCGCCGATGCCTCGGGTAGCCCTGATTCGATCATTGATGTTGTATCAGATCTTAAGAAGCGAATGGAAGCAATGCGTCCAGTCGAAGCTTCGAATCATGCACGACCAGCAATTTTCGTTTTCAAAGAGTTAGCATCAGCGTCTCACGTCTGGCTACGGGACGATACCGTTAGGCGTTCACTTCAACCACCGTACTCCGGTCCATACAGGGTAATTAGGCGTAAGGACAAAACCTTAACCTTAGATGTTAAGGGGCGTGAAGTTACAGTTAGCATCGATCGCGTTAAGCCTGCTTTTATTGAGGCTGATTTAGAGATAGGGCATCACGAGTTGCCAGCCTCGCGAGGATCAATGTTGGACGGTCCAGCTAGTGTTCCGTCGAGCAACGATTCGGATCATCCGTTCGTTGAGCTTGCTCCGCCAGCTTCCTTTTCCCCTCCTGCCCCCATTGTCACTCGGTCCGGTCGTAAAGTTAGGTTCAGAGATATTCTTGATTTATAATTTAAGTTCAGGCTCCTGCCCCATGTTTGGGGGGGGTTTCCTCTCTGCGTGGGGGGGTGATGTGGCGACTAGAACCTCTTTGCCACTTGTTGTATTTTCTATGTGTTTTGAATAGTGAACAGCTCAGTTTAGAACGTGCTGTCTGAATAGTATTTGACACATTCTTTGTGATTATTTAATCGTGTCAACAGTGAAAATATTCCTTGTATATATTTAACACATTCATGTTATAAATCTAGTAAAGAACGGTCGTGCTGCTTACAGACATATAGTCAATGTACATATAGTTAGTGATCGTGGAATCACTTGTCCTAAATGTAAAGGATCAGTGCCTTCAGTGTTTTACAGGATAATAAATGTTTGGAACCTCATACGTCTTACTTATTGGAGCAGATAAATAACGAAGGGTCAACCGACCCTCAAGTTCATCAAAATTTTATCTTGATAAAGTACATAACAAAACTGATTTTGAACAGTTTAAAAAAGAAAAAAGTAATTATCACTATATATACACTGATGGTTCTAAAAGTAATTGTGTTACAGCAGCATTCTATGATCCAAAATTTGATTATAAAAAATGTATAAAGTTAAACAATGTATGTAATATCTTCACAGCTGAGAGCTATGCCATTTATTGTGCATTGCACTATCTATACATATTATAAAATAAAGTCGCTCCCGCTGTCTGTCTGTCCCTATGTATGCTTAGATCTTTAAAACTACGCAACGGATTTTGATGCGGTTTTTCTTAATAGATAGAGTGATTCAAGAGGAAGGTTTATATGTATAACTCATGTATAATATAGTAGAGAAACACTGATAATTTTAGAGGTTTCTAATGTGATGTCGTAAATAAACACAATTTTTTGCGCTTACATTGCTAACGCTGGCTGAACCCTACGAGATAGATCAAAATAATGTACTACAGTATTGTACACCTTAACAAGATCTTCAAAAAAGTCCGCGATGGTATATGTTTATCTCTTAGGGATAACCCACAAACATTTTTTTATCTTTTACTTTTTATGAGAAATAATTAACTATTAATACATTTTTGTTCACTAATATTTACACCAATGAAAAAATAGCTGTGAACATTGTTCATACCGCTAGGTTAAGGTTAAGCAATATAAGGCAAGGTCATTACATAGATGGGTGGACCGATTTGTATGAAATTTTGTGTGCATATCGGGTAGGTCTGAGATGGGTGACGCCAGCGACTCCGAGGAGGACGGTGACGGGGTAGCGAGCCCCGTCCCCGTGATCATGGTGCCAGATTTAAGGGGGCTATAATGCGAACTGAGGGGTAATTGGTGCAGATTCCACTGGAGGGCCCAGGTCCTCCCCTGTTATGTGGCGATGCGACAGCTGCAGGGGTTTAAGTGGGTTAGAATTCCAGATACCATGATTGACGAGGATATATAGAACGAGAGGAGGGTGCAAGAGAGGGAGAGGGTTCGAGGAGGGGGTGAGGGATAGGGGGATTAAGATACAGCAAGGGTGAGGTTCAAGGGGAGAAGTGAAAGGGGGAGGGGGTTCAGAGTGGGGACAACGGGGAGTGGAAGGGGGGAAAGTGACGGGGACCGACGCGGGAGGGAGAAAGAGAGAGGAGAGAGAGAGCATAGATTTAGATTTTTCTTATAAGAGAGAGATGGAGAGAGAAATAAATCAAGGGAAGAGGGAGAAAAGGGGAGCAAATAGTAATAAAAGCGCGGGCGGAGCTGCGCGGGTCAACTAGTGTATATATAAATTTTACTGTAAATAATGTACATAACATTTTGATAGTATCAGATTCTAAGAGTGTCCTTTCTGCAATAGCTAATGTAAATATGTCATTTAAGTTAAATTATATTATTTATAATATTAGAAATTTGTTATGGCAGCTAGTTATAGGAAAAAATTTCAATGTAGAGTGAGGGTCGGTTGACCCTTCGTTATTTATCTGCTCCAATAAGTAAGACGTATGAGGTTCCAAACATTTATTATCCTGTAAAACACTGAAGGCACTGATCCTTTACATTTAGGACAAGTGATTCCACGATCACTAACTATATGTACATTGACTATTTGTCTGTAAGCAGCACGACCGTTCTTTACTAGATTTATAACATGAATGTGTTAAATATATACAAGGAATATTTTCACTGTTGACACGATTAAATAATCACAAAGAATGTGTCAAATACTATTCAGACAGCACGTTCTAAACTGAGCTGTTCACTATTCAAAACACATAGAAAATACAACAAGTGGCAAAGAGGTTCTAGTCGCCACATCACCCCCCCACGCAGAGAGGAAACCCCCCCCAAACATGGGGCAGGAGCCTGAACTTAAATTATAAATCAAGAATATCTCTGAACCTAACTTTACGACCGGACCGAGTGACAATGGGGGCAGGAGGGGAAAAGGAAGCTGGCGGAGCAAGCTCAACGAACGGATGATCCGAATCGTTGCTCGACGGAACACTAGCTGGACCGTCCAACATTGATCCTCGCGAGGCTGGCAACTCGTGATGCCCTATCTCTAAATCAGCCTCAATAAAAGCAGGCTTAACGCGATCGATGCTAACTGTAACTTCACGCCCCTTAACATCTAAGGTTAAGGTTTTGTCCTTACGCCTAATTACCCTGTACGGACCGGAGTACGGTGGTTGAAGTGAACGCCTAACGGTATCGTCCCGTAGCCAGACGTGAGACGCTGATGCTAGTTCTTTGAAAACGAAAATTGCTGGTCGTGCATGATTCGAAGCTTCGACTGGACGCATTGCTTCCATTCGCTTCTTAAGATCTGATACAAAATCAATGATTGAATCAGGGCTACCCGAGGCATCGGCGGGAACAAGGAACTCTCCTGGCAAACGTAACGATTCGCCATACACGAGCTGGGCTGAAGAAGATTTGATATCCTCTTTAAAAGCCGATCTCATACCAAGGAGAACTAATGGCAGTGCCTTCGACCATGTTTCAGCATGACACATTAATGCCGCCTTAAGCTGGCGGTGCAACCGCTCGACCATGCCATTTGCGCATGGGTGGTAGCTGGTGGTACGAATCCTCTTGGTCGCGCAAACACACATAAGGCGCTGAAAGAGGCATGATTCGAATTGGCGTCCCTGATCCGATGTTAAAATACTGGGAACGCCGAAGCGAGACACCCAGCCGTTCACGAAGGTGTCTGCGACTTCTTCGGCAGTGATGGATGTCATCGGCCAAGCTTCCGGCCACCGCGTGAACCTGTCAATCGCGGTGAGGCAGTAATTATGACCGTTAGAGTGAGGAAGCGGGCCGACGATGTCGATGTGGACATGTTTAAACCTGTCCGACGGACTACTGAAGTTACTCAGCGGAGACTTGACATGTCTTGTCACTTTGCAACGCTGGCAATCTAAACATGAACGAGTCCATCTGTTACAATCTGCGTTGATACCGGGCCAAACGTATCTCTCGGCCACCATGCGTGCAGAAGCCTGCGCACCAGGATGGCTAAGGTTATGGCACTTATTAAATACTGCTTTACGAAATGGTGGCGTTAGGTATGGACGAGCTTTACCAGTCGACATGTCGCAAGTGATGCTTACATTAGTGCCGGGAATTAATACATCCTCCAGCTTAAGCGAAGAACTCGCGCGAGCGTGTGCTAATTCTTCATCAGAACGCTGTGAAGTAGCAAGTGCGGCGTAGTCTGCTTCCAAGGAAATACCCTCGATACGAGACAATGTATCCGCTACAACGTTATCGACGCCCTTGATGTGGACAATGTCTGTGGTAAATTGGCTGATAAAAGATAATTGATTCAGCTGTGCAGGCGGGAGCTTTTCTCTTCGCTGGGCGAACGCGTAAATCAACGGCTTATGATCCGTAAAAATTGTTGCGTGCTGCGCTTCGAGAATATGCCTAAAATGCTGAACGCTCTCATAAACGCCGAGGAGCTCTCTGTAGTAAGCTGGCCATAATGTTTGTTTAGTGTTCAACTTTTTGCTGAAGTAAGCGATGGGCTGCCAATCATCTGCTTCGGTACGACGCTGTTGCAGGCAAGAGCCTACGTGAGTGCTCGATGCGTCAGTGAAGAGACCGAGTGAGGCGCTGCAGTCTGGATGCGCCAGGATCTTTGCAGAAGTTAAACTTTTCTTGCACTCTTCGAAACACGACAAAAGCTCGGAAGTCCAAACGAAAGGCTTGGCACCTTTACCCTGGATAGCAGCTACTGCGTCAATTAACGGTGCTTGAAATTTGGCGGCAGCTGGAATGAATCGCCGATAAAAATTGGCCATGCCAAGGAATCTACGCATTACTTCAACAGTTTTTGGGGGAGGGAAAACCACTAAGGCTTGGATTCTGTCGACGGGGGGTCTAGCACCCGCCTCATCGATGTGATACCCCAAAAAGGTTACCTCTTTAGCCCCAAAAACGCTCTTAGCAGTATTGATAACGACTCCATACTCATGCAACCTTCTGAAAAGAATTTCCAGGTGCTGAGCATGCAGGGAGCTGGAATTTGAGTACACCAGGATATCGTCCACGTAGGCATAACAGAAATCAAGGCCACGCACGACTTCGTCGATAAAACGTTGAAATGTTTGACCTGCGTTTCTAAGTCCAAAACATGGAAATTCGAACAACCCGAATGGTGTGATTATTGCGGTTTTGCAAATATCGGTAGGATTTACCGGAATTTGTTGGTATGCCTTAACTAAGTCAATTTTGCTATAAATGGTGCTTCCAGCAAGGTTCTGGCAAACGTCACCTATGTGCCGAACCGGATATCTGTCCGGAACGGTGCGTGCATTCAAGGTGCGATAATCGCCGCACGGTCGCCACGTTGAATCTTTCTTTTCCACCAGGTGTAAAGCTGAAGACCAAGGACTAGAAGATGGCCTGGCTGTCCCAGCCTTGACCATGTCCTCAAACTCTTTCTGTGCAGCGCGAAGCTTCAATGGAGCCAGACGACGTGGCCGCGATGATACCGGAGGGCCATCAGTTGTCTTAATATAATGTACCGTTGAATGTTTGGGCTCCTGAAGTACACCAGGGGGGCGCGTGATACTCGGGAATTTCTGAAGGATCGCCGAGAAAGGCGATTCGGGGATGGAAATAATTTTAATGCTGGACTGGCTAACGTCTTGGAGTTCCGCGAAAGATGACAAACCTGTCGTCCCGTCGCGAAGCTTCCCATGAGTGCAGTCAGGGAGTAGGTTATACTGCGACAAAAAGTCTGATCCTATTATTCCAGTTTCTACATCCGCAATTATAAAATTCCAAGATAAACTGCGCCTAAGACCTAAGTTTAAGCAAAGCGTGACTAAACCGTAAGTTTGAATTTTTGATCCGTTTGCTGCCACTAAATCGTACGGCTGCGGCTGGCTTTTCAGCTTGCTAACACTACTAACTGGTACGCAGCTTACGTCTGAACCAGTATCCACCAGAAATTTCCTGTTGGTATACCGGTCAGTTACGAAAAGACGGCGACTCGTGGCTGAGCGTTGGGCAGTCGCCAAAACCGGACGCTCTATATGTTTTCCGACGACTGGTTGCAGCCACCAGCCGCTGAAGGTGGAGGGCCAGACCATTTGCACGGTTGGACGCACTTCCTAGCTTTCGTTCCGAATCGGTCATGGTAATAGCATAGCTCGCTATTGCGCGAGCGTGATCGGTTCCTAAATCTACCTAAGCTACGTTCTCGCGAGCGGCCCCGTTGGTCAAAACCTCGGTTGGCTAAAGAAGCCACTACGCGAGTAAGTTACTCTATTTTGTGGTTCAGCTCTGCAATCCGCGTATCGTTGGTGGAGGTAGATGGTAGCGAGGTCGACGCACAAGCCATGTGTTGAGATGGCTGAGCATTGATTTCCATCAGCTGGTCAGCCAACTCGCTAAGTTCAGGCAAGTCCTGAAGACGCTGCGCCGTGAGCACGGTTTGAAGATATCTGGGTAGTCTGCTCATCCAGATGGTCTTCAAAACATCCTCGGGGAATGTAGTACCTGCTAGGGACCTAAGATACCGCAAGAAAGACGATGGCTTGCGGTCGCCCATCTGCTCCTTCTCTAGAAGACACCTAATTTTCTCCTCATGGGAGACCGAAAACCTGCGTATGATAGCGTCTCGCAAGGTGTTATAGGGATCCTTTGCTGGGGGAGACAGGATAATATCCTCAACCTCTCTCGAACAGTTCGTGTCTAAATGGGCCACTGCGTAATGGAACTTCGTTATTTGGTTCACCAACCCGTTAATGCTAAATTGCGCCTCCAGGCTCGCGAACCATAACGCTGGACGGTCTTTGCAGAAGGGCGGGGTGCGGATGGACACACGGTTAACGACTACCTTTTCGCCTGCTGCCTCTCCATAGTCACTTTCGCTCTCAGCCATGTGGATGGTGGTGCGTAAGGCGCGGAACCCTAAATTTAATCAAAGAATTTTCCCTACGTGGGTTGCTGCTGTAACGACCATGACCTTTACAAAATTTATTTAAATATTTTATTTGTTGTTTTAAAATAAAAACCTTCAAATGTTTCACTAAATGTCATTGCGAAACAAAAAAACGATCGCCGAAAATTCGCAGGCAGGAACCACGACGAGCACGGCGAACACGGCGAAAAACGAGCTGATTGCTCGTAGAATTCCACTATGTCGCTCCACGACGAATGTTTTCGTTATTTATTTTTCAATATTTAGACAAAATAAAATTCCGTTGTATGATGGCCGACGTAAATTCCGATAAATAAAACGAACACCGTTTCTTTTCTAATTTTTCATTTTTTATTGATAGGTACTGTGTTGGTTACCTTGTTATCCTTTTCTTGTCTAAGTGCTTAACGTCTTACGTGTAATCCTCTAGTTTCGGTGTCACCAAATGAGGGTCGGTTGACCCTTCGTTATTTATCTGCTCCAATAAGACGTATGAGGTTCCAAACATTTATTATCCTGTAAAACACTGAAGGCACTGATCCTTTACATTTAGGACAAGTGATTCCACGATCACTAACTATATGTACATTGACTATTTGTCTGTAAGCAGCACGACCGTTCTTTACTAGATTTATAACATGAATGTGTTAAATATATACAAGGAATATTTTCACTGTTGACACGATTAAATAATCACAAAGAATGTGTCAAATACTATTCAGACAGCACGTTCTAAACTGAGCTGTTCACTATTCAAAACACATAGAAAATACAACAAGTGGCAAAGAGGTTCTAGTCGCCACAAGAGTTTGTATGGGTGCCTTCACACAGTGGTATTTATGAAAATGAAGTTGTTGATACAGTAACTCGTATGAGTCATGATGAAGATGAGTCGGAGACACTCAAGGTTCCATTTACGGATTATTATACCTGCTATAAGACTCCGAACAAGGAATTGTGGAAGCAATGCTGGAATATTACACTTGAAACGAAAGGCAAGTGGTATGCAGAAATACAAAGAGAAATACCTTCAAAGCCATGGTATCATGAGTTCAAGTACACTGATAGAAAGTTTATCACAACGATTTGTAAACATATAACTATCTAATCTGTGACAACGATATCTCGCATGCGAATGGGACATAGGCTTGTTGAAAAAATATCGATACATCGATATATCGATATTTTTCTTTCGATATATCGATATTTACTTCCGATATATATTTTTTCGATATATCGATACATCGATATAAAATATTAAGTATCGAAAACGTATCAAAAACGATATTTTTTTTTGGGAAAAGATCAGATCTGTTTTATTTTTCCAAAATTTTTTTTAGCGGTAAAAAGACCCTGGACCTTCATCACACAAGATCAGTGTAATTTCTTTACAATGAAGCCAGCCATCCTTGTACAAACTACACAATAAAAAGAAAGAAAAAAAAAGGTTATCTCTAGTCAAGCAGTAAGCTTCTTTTAAGTTTATGTTATGCCTCTTGTCTTGCCTCTAGCTAGCCCTTACCACAGACAGACCTTTTGCGTTATCTTTGATTGCATCAAAAATATTTCGTTCGATCGTTGGTTGGTATTGTTAATTTAGTATCTTTGGTTGCATGCGTGGATACATTGCTTGTTATATATTTGTTTGAGTTCAATTAAATAGTTTAATTACTAAATTATAGTTTATGTTGAAATTCAGTTGCTTTGTGGACTTTATTTCCGATCTGATGGTAAGCGACACGTCTTTCTATAGACAGCTGTACGGCATTGCCACTCAAGAGCCATTTTTATTTTGTTCCGTTAATAAGATACAATTTTGTTCCCGATATATCGATATATAGATATTTTTTGTTTCGATATATCGAAGTCGATAACGATATATTTTAAAAATATCGATATTAGATATATCGATATTTTTTGGCATTTCCAACATCCCTAATGGGACATTGCTTAACGCCAGCTCACTTGAACCGATTACATATAGTCAATAGTAGCCGATGTACTTACTGCTCACAAGAAGAAAACGCCGATTTGGATCATATAATTTTAAAATGTCCAGCTTTCAAAATCCAACGATTAATTTTAGTGAGTGACATTTGTGACAATTGGTGCCGATTCTGTTGTCACCACTACACTAAACTAGACTAAATTTTAGTTTAGTGGTGTCAAACAATGATTAAGTGTTTAATTTGATTTCGACAGCTACTAAATTGAGTTGATAGTGAGGTTTTCATTGGTCAAATCATGTTAGTTGAAAACAATTCTCTTGTTCATCTGATTACACTAAACTAAACTAAAATAATTCTCCGGCTACGATACTTATATTAATTTTAATATTAATTTTATTTTAATACATTTAAATATTAAAATAAATATGAATATAAATAATAAAATAAATATTAAAATATTAAATATTTTTTATTAATAAATAAAATTAAATGTTAAAATAAAATAAATATGAATAAATATTAATAGTTATTAAAAAAATATAAATAATAATAAATAAATAAAATACATTAACAAAATTAAATATTAAAATAAATATTAATAAATATTAGAATAAATATGAATATAAATACTAAAATAAATATAAATAAATAAAAAAATATTAAATAAATATTAAAATAAATATTGAAATAAATATTAAAATAAATATTAAAAAATAAATAAATAAATATTAAAATAAAAATGATAATTTTTATTAATATTTTTTTATATTTATTAATATTTATTTTGAATTTTTTTTTATATTTTTTTATTTATTAATATTTATTTTATTTTAATATTTGTTAATATTTTTTTTTTTAATAATTATTAATATTTATTTTAATATTTATTTTATTTTAACATTTTATTTTATTTATTAATAGAAAATATTTAATATTTTAATATTTATTTTATTATTTATATTAATATTTATTTTAATATTTATTCTAATATTTATTTTAATATTAATTTTAATATTTATTTCTTTCTATTTTAGTCTATTCTATTTTATTTTAATCGACGTCTTTTAGATGCCGACTATTTTGATCTAATTTTAGTTTGAAGTTTCTAATATTAGGCATAAATGACGTAAACTGTGCACAACAGAATAGCAAAATACGTTTAAAACTAAGTTGAGTAACTAAAACCATTATATTCTATCAAACTATACCTAATTTAGTTTAATTCATGGATCACTGAATAGGAAAGACACGACTAAACTAAAATTTAGTCTAGTTTAGTCTAGTGTGTGACAACAGAATCGGCACCAGTGTCAGTGAACTGAGTGATGAACGTGTACCCCGCGGCGTTCAGGAATTACTATCGAATTCAGATTATTTTGCACCGCTATTTAAGTTTATTTGTAGCACTGTTGAAAAGATTTAATTGTTATTTAGTTTAGTAGTTTAGTTACTTTATTTGTTATTTTTACTTTTTATATTTTTTGTTTATTTTTAAAGTTAGAATTGTTTTCCTTTCTTTTTTTTTGTCACTTCGTTGATCTATGATGTATTACTACTTAAGCCCAAAACCAGATATAAAGTCATTTTTTGTAATCAAACCGGGTACTTCAAAACAAACCTAAATTTCTTCACCAATACAAGATGAAAACTTTCCATTTATCACCACACACACGTAAAACATCCAACTGATTCAGAAAACTAGTTAAACTACTGAAAATATAATTAAAATCTTAAGATATACGAATAAATAAAATATTTTTGACATGAGAATGCCACAGATAAAATATGTCAATATATAGAACACACACTTTGTCTATGGAAATTAGTGATGTCCAATATTTAAAGATCTAAATCTCGATATTGAATGATTTGAAATTGATCCACAACCAATCATTTTATAAAATAAAAAGTATTATATTAAACTCAGACTAAACTGAGGTAGATTCAACATAAACAGTAGGTCCGCCGTCCCTATTTCAAAGTAAATCGCTACTCTGCCCACGTCTACACGGATTATATTATGTTGATTGTAAGATAATATTTTATATTACGTATTTAATTATTTATTTAAATAAATATCAATAAAATTGAGTGCCGAATATGAAAATGTATGCGGTTTGACAGGTTCCGGGACTTACGCCTTAGTGCTGCCACCTGGTGCACGTCATTTTTGAACACCCTCATTGTGTTATTCATAGTCATTCATTCGTCGCTTCGTATCGATGTCGTACGTACTGAAAGCTCTCTGGTGTCTTTTCTTTAACGACTTTGCTTTCGATTTTTGGTTTTGTGTTTGCTTTGTGATTTGGACCGTGTTTTCGATTGGACTGACGACTTATTGCTACGATCTAAGGATTTTGATACTCTCGATTAGATTTCAATTGAAGTGTATGTGTGTATATAAGGTAAGATTTTATAAGATTATTTTAGTTTAAAGTAATTTAAGTAAATTGAAAAAAAAAATTATGATAAAGTAAAAAAAATACATTAATCAATAGAAATATACAACATTCAATACACAAAAAATTCAATTCACATACATGCACTACAGGTTCTTTTTTCCATCCATTTTTTTACATGTAGTTTTACTAAGTGTTGACGATTAAGTCTCCAAAGCTATTATACATTTGCACTGTCGTGCACTCATTTGTTTCAATGAGCATTATTTTATAAGCTTGAATATTTAATTTATAAATTATGTCAATACTTTTTATTAGTAATTACAACAAGTCAATAAATCCATTTATTTCGTTTGAGTCCAAAATATAAATGGGTAATTACCCGGGTGGAACTCACGAGTGGGTTAAAACCCATTATAAATCAGTTCGCTCCACACACTGGATGGCTTGACAAAATGTATATAGATTTCACTCTGTTGAACCATCCAGTGGGTTGAGCTCAATTGGTGATAATCTTCGGAGTCTCTGCACGTTCAGGGTGTGGGCCCTAAGACGCCCATAGAGTATGGTAATGACTCCGGCGGGGTTGCGACCCCTATCACCCCACGTCCCCACAGGTACCAGGTACCTTTTAAACTTTTTTCCCGTGAGAACAAAATAAAATGGGTGACTTTATTACAAGAATTATAAGTAATCACTAAATGTGTTTTTAGTGCTTGAAGATGAGCGAACCTCGTCCTGGGCCATCTGAACCTACATCGTCAAAAAGGAAGAGACGTAACTCCCCGACAATTTTGAGTAGTCCCATGAAAAAAAGGCCAAGACCTACACAGTTAACTTCCAACGAAAAAAATATTGCAATCAATATTTATAAATTTGTAGCGAAAGCTATGCCCACATATCCGTATAAGTCGGAGGTTTCGCAGGCTACTGCGGAAGTAATGGGCATTTCTAAAAGAACTGTGGAGAGAATTGTACATGAATACAAAATAACAGGAAATGTAGTTTCACCTCAACACAAAAAGAAAGGAAATCACTGTTCTTCACTAAAAACCTTGGACGATTTTACAATTAGCGCCATTAGAAGAAAAGTTCACCAATTTTACTTTAGCAACGAAATTCCGACTGTAAAAAAAGTATTGGTGGAAGTTAACAGTGATGAAGATCTTCCTTCATTCTCTCAAACCACCTTTTATAGACTTTTAAAGAGTATGAATTTCACGTACTCGAAAAGAGAACGAAAAAGCATTTTAATTGACAGACCAGATTTGATGGTATGGAGGCGGACATATTTGCTAAAAATAAAGGATTATAAAAACCAAAACAAAAAAATTTACTATACCGATGAAACATGGGTCAATGAAGGTTAGTTGTTTGTATGTCATGATGAGGTTTAATAGTGCAGTGTAAACTCCATGTAACGTCATTCGATTTAACGACTAACTCTGTAAAGCGTCGAAGTTACTTAGCTTTAATTTTTTTTAGCTTGCCTTCCATACAATGATACACTCCATATAGCATTACACCCACTCTCAATAACGACAACAATTAATGAAAAGTGCCTTTTAAGTTAATGTTGTCTTTTATTTACGCGAATACTAGACATTGTAATTAATCTATTCTTACGGATTATATCCTTTGCAGCACCCATAGTCACGGGCGGACATGGGTGGTCATGGGTGCTGCAAAGCATTCGAAACGTCGGTAAGATTAAAATAAATCGCGACATAATCCATAAGAATAGATTAATTACCTTTTAAGATGCCAAAATTAGTAAAAACGCGCAGCTGTGCACGTTCTTTTGTCGCTTTATTATCGTTGCCCGTAATAAACTTGACTGTCGGCATCATGCATACCGAAATTTCTAAGTAATTCGATCTTTTGTTTACAAATTCGGATTGCTTGCACGTGTAGACTATTGTTGACCATGACTATTATGCAGGAGTCATAGATTATGTATACCTTATCATATTCTTAGTTGCCACAAGCTCAAACTGTTCACAAACTGCAGGTAAACATGGTTTTTCTGCGTGGGTTTTTTTATGTACATAACTAGTGAATATGTAGACACTAGTCTGAATAAACTTTTTCTTTTTATAATTCAGATTTTTCTCGTTCTACATTTAACGACAACTCTTTATAACGCCATAAAATGCACAGTCCCTTCAGTGCCGTTATATAATGTTTACACTGTGTTTGTATTATTTTTGTTGTATTTATTTCTATGAGTCATGAATGCCTTAATAAAGTTATACATAATTGTATAATTTAACATGCTTAGCACTAACTTCAATATATTTTCGTTTATTTAATGCTTTTAGATAATTTTCTTTGAAGTAACTTTTAATTTTTTCTAAAAGTAGTTATATTATTTTTGATATTTTATCCTATTAATAACACATTTCTTTCAGGTCATACAGTAGACTACGTTTGGGTTGACAACTCAATTGAGTGCAATCGTCAAGCATTCCTCAGAGGCCTCTCGACGGGTCTCAAAAATCCAAATAAAGGAAAACGACTAATAATAACCCACGTAGGCAGTGAAGATGGATTTTTGGAAGGAGGCGAATGGATATTTGAAGCTAAAAAATCTGATGGCGACTACCATGGGGAAATGGATGCTCATAATTTTGAAAATTGGTTAGTATTTTGCAGTTTTAGGATAACATCAAATTCTTCGCTGCCATTTTAAAATATATTTGTATTTCCTAATGAACCACGGTGGACCGATTTCCTAATGACCACCGGTGTGGACGGTCTTGTTGATTAGCTTACTGTCATAGTATTCAATACAACACGGAAATAAATAAGGAATATTTTGTTAATTAAATGACATTAACTTAGATTCTTCTTTCGTTCCAGGTTTGGCAAAATTTTAGAAAAAATTGAACCGGGGTCTGTTATAGTGATGGATAATGCGCCTTACCACTCACGAAACATAGAACTTGTGCCAAATATGAGTTGGAAAAAAGCAGATATTAAAGCATGGTTACGAAATAAAAACATTTCGTATGAAGAAAACGAAATAAAAGCTCAATTATTATTAAAATTTGACAAATTGAATTTTCAAGAAAAAGTAGTAGATAACATGGCGGCTAAGAAAAATGTAACTGTTTTGCGGCTACCACCCTATCACTGTGAACTCAATCCAATTGAATTGATTTGGGCTCAGATTAAATCATACGTGGGAAGAAACAATAAAACATTCAAAATGGCTGAGGTGAAAACGTTACTTCGCGATGCTTTGGCATTAATTGGAGCAAATGCATGGAAAAAATGTATAGAACATGTGCAGAAGGAGGAAGACAAAATGTTAAAATTGGATGGCATAATAGATGCAGCAAGTGAAACACCGCGATTTATCATAAATGTAACCGGGACGAGCTCCAGCTCAGAATTTGCTTATTCCTCAGAATAAATGTCTTAAAAATCTCTAGTTTTATGTTTTCATAAAAATCGATTTAAGAGATATAAACTTTTATATTTTTACGCACGCATTTCCATCAGAGTTAGTTTGCAGCTTGTGGCCAAAAAGATGGAAGTTACAAAATGGTTCGCAAAAATCCCAAATGCTACCCTTTGACGTATTATATTCAATCTTCTAGAGAATAAGTAAAATTGTTGTACACTCAAATTAACATTTTAATACTGACGAATTTGTTAATTATTTTGAATTAAAGGGTTTCGAGTTGTTATTTGTTTAAATAAAGGTGAAATTATCAATAAAAATAATTCACAGTAATAATGTATTCTTTTTAATCCTACCGTTGCTGACATAAATATCGATACTGTAATGGATTTATCCTCAGAGTAATTAGAATAGAGCCAGTATCGCGTCGATTCCCCGAACAAATTTTTCGTGGCACTTTTGCGGGGTGCGGGATACGAAGTAAACACACACAGATACAATTTCACGCATATCCACACTATAATAAACTCGCAACACATTCAAAAAGATACGCACACAAACAAAGAATGACCTGAACATATGAACAAAATTTGGCAGAGGGGTTAGCGCATCATGCTCTCTCCAGTGGTATCTCCTCTAAGGGATTTATCATACATCTATGATGTGGTCAGATTCACTCGTTCATGAGGCGTCACCTCCCTAATATTGTCGATGGTTGCAATACCGCCATGTTTATTTACTTTTTACGACGGAATACTTGAATTCGAGTATAGCTGTTTCTTAATTTACACATAATTTTATTATAAGATGTAAAATGTATGCGACTGAAGGACTCTGTATCCATGGTCATGAATAAATATTATTAAAAAAAAAAAATTACTCTTTGGTTCCATTATTAAAATAGGATCAGCCCGCAGCCACAGACTACTCAGTAAGAACTACGTTCAGACCGCCATGTCGGGTACATTGCCTTTGAACCGTAATGCAGGCATTTAAACTTCAATTTGACATTTGTTTTTTTTTTCTTTCTGCACGTTTAGCTAGGGCAAAGGTTTAACGATCATACAGCCTAATTATTTTATCGGGTTAGGTTCCATCTTCTTTTATTATTTTAATTTTATGACTTAGGAACTAGGTAGAATCTAAAAAATAAATAAAACAGCCTTTTAATAATTACTTCTTTTTATTTTTATATTTTTTCTTAAACTTATGTAGTGCCTTATTTTGCATTGGTTGCAATTTACATTTCTCGGCCCTAATAACATCAATCCCTTTTAATATTTTATTAATTACATTGCACCAATTAAAGATGCAGAGTTTGATAGATATTTTCAAGAAATATTCAAGAACAATTTTTTTATGAATTTGGCAATCAAGAAACGCAAATGAATATTTGGAACTTATTTCTTGTTTAATTTTTTCACCTACATTAGTTTCATGACCTTTTTGTTCCAAATATTCATTTGTAGTTTTAATAATATTTCCAAAACTGGTAACTATACATTCGGATGGATAGTTTAATTTTCTAAGGGTTTTTGTTTTATATGCTTTTTGTTTAATAAAGTCGTGAATACTGCTATCTTTTGTAAGTAAATTATTTCTGCATTCTTTACAATTAATTTTGTTAAGTATTTTGCGTGTTACCCATCCAGCCGTATACGCCCTTGAATGAATGTTAAGGCGTTCTCGTCTTGCCTGTTCTTGAATATTTTCTTCATTAAATTCAATATCTTTTAAAACAGGTATTTCCTCTGGTATAGGTTGAGATATTGGTGCAGTGTTTACATTTTCAAAAAGGGATTGTATGTTTAATATGCCTTGGCTGGCATCTTCCTCACAATTATAACTTTCAGAATGAAAATTTATGAATCTCGTCACTAATAATGATTTAAACGTATTTATAAATGCATAAGCAGTTGGATCATTACTCCTATTATAGGAGTAATGATCCAACTGCTTATAAGCACGTACTTGGCCAAAAAAATTTTCAATTATATCTGAGTTGAAGTATCTGGGCCTCATAATTTTAATGTTTTTTGAGGCCAACAATTGCCACACTCTTTTAAGGCTTTTTAGAGTAATGATCCAATTTTTAATAGAGGGTACACTTTTAAGTGTCCCATCCTTGGCAATAAACTTTATATTCTCCAAAATTTTTATGGCTTTGTTCCAAAATTCATGATGTGCTGATTTTGATGTTACAGCTTTACGTAATTTTTTGCCTTTTAATGCCCTTTCATTACTATTTGCACCATTGACACTGTCAAATAAGTCGTCGAAAAACGACACTGCTTCTGCTGTGTTCTTCATAGTCTCACTTACAGGCCTTCCATCAGGATATACAGCTAAAATAAAAAAGTACAGTATAAATATAAAATATAAGTATAAACGTTTAGGACGTAGAGGGTTTACATGGAAAGAGACTCCTCGAATGTTGAAAAATGTTCGACGGGTGCGCCAAGGAAAACCAGCCTCAGATTTTATTGACTGACTAGTAATTCCACTGACTAATATTACATGAATAAATCATTAGACACAAAAAGGCGAAGAATAGAGTGACATAAATAAATATATTTATGGAGTACGACAGGAACTCCCCAGGTCAGTCTGGAGGATGACGTTGTTTTCAACACTGAAACGTCATTCCTTATACCAAAATTTGAAATACTACGTCATAGTGATGTCATACTCACTTATCTGTCTTAGGGTCCGAACACTATTTTAATTGCAATCAATATCTGTGTCTGGTCTATGTGAACGGACACATAAGCATCTTTATGGAATATACAATGAGTAGATGAATATATATTCTTTTCTATGGTAATTATTAAATACAGTTACTGTTTCATAGTAACTTACCACTATTTTTAAGCAATTAACTGAATATTAAAAAAAAATAACATGCCAATTTCGTCCACATGTTCTGAAATGTTATATTAATATATTCTGTAAGTACTTACGAAAAGCGGCAGTGTATGATAATGCTGCTGACACTGACTTGCTCAAAACACGTACACAATTCTTAACCTAAAACAAAGCATAACAATAAGTAAACAGTAAGTACTCATAGTCATAATTCCAAATGAGGAAATGCTTATATCTTAAGTGCCAGAATCAAATATTATTTATCTGCATTCATCAACATTTTAAACAGCATATTATTATATCATTAAGAAAGTACAAAAAGCCCGACTGCGAACAAAAAAAGTGGGCTTAGATAAAATTATACATACATTGAATAAATTCCTATATATTTCAGCTGGTCTCGTTAAGACATTTCATTTGATATGGGTATCAAATGAAAGTTGATGTTTTAGTGATGTTTTCGGAAGAAAAAGTAAAAAATGGCAGCCGCCATATTAGTTTTTGTTAAAAAATATAAATGTCACTCCCACAACTTAATCGAATTTAACCATGTATTGTAAGTCACAGTCCATCAAGCCATTTAGGCTGTAGGCCATGCCAGAGATATACCAACATAGTACTCTTCTTGGGGCATTCGGTCAATAAACATTTCTCTAGGTGGTGCCAAGATTGGTACCCAGTACAGACAGAAAGTTCAAACCAAATAATATTTTTGTTATATGTGTACTATAGCGGACACGAATGGTGTATCAGTTTTCAATCAAAATCGTTTGAATACCATTATGTGCGCTTACCCCGCGCTCGTGCATTTTGGGCCGCTCGTGCAAGCGATTGTCGTCCTTAAGGTGGTACAACGTTCGTGACCACCAGAGTACATAACTAAAATATTTTTTCATATAATAGTTATAAGTTAAGGTCAATATTTACCTTCATTTTCTTTATTTTTTCTGGAATAACATGTTGATCTGTCAATTTGTGTAGGATTCGCGATTCGCCATGTTTACAGTCAGCATTGTAAACGTCAAGAATATCATTCCATGTCACCCTCTTTCCCTCGAACATCATATCTTTTGTTAACAGATTGTTTCTAATACCTTTAAGCAAGTGAGGTGGATCGTATATCACGCTTAAGGAACTGCCATATAAATGAATAGTGTCATCTGAAACAATAAAATAATATACTTAGCTTAATTTAGCACTAAATCAAGTTATATCATTACACATATCTACTACTCAATTTCAACTTACCAATGGAGTCTCCTGCACGTAATTGTTCTTTTTTGGTATCATCTAATAAACTGTTTATAGCAGATTGAAAACTTGATCCTTGATCTGACACTAGGGCAATTGGTATAAGCCCCGTGTCTGCCACTGCAGCTAAAATAGCTTTTATTATTCCTTTTAATTGCAAGCTTGAAGTAGCACCTTCACAGAAATAGAAAGCGACTGGTTGCTGCCATTTAAAAACAGCACCCCGTAACATGAATACGAGGGCATGATCAGCGAACTGGTTGATCTTTTTATTTAAATCAACAAAGCCCACAATGTTGTCTTTATTGGTGGCATAGGTTAGTGCTGTTTCAATTGTCATTTCATCATATACAACTGTACATAATTTTTTTCTGCTATCCCACTGTGTTACCTGTAACATACATAATAATTCTTCAAATTATCGTCTAGAGTAGTGCACTTATACAAAAAAGGTAGTGGTATCAACTTTATTATTCTGCGATATCAGTGACTTTAAGCTAGTGTTCTTTTATTACTCACTGTAGATAACAAATAGGGATGAATATATGAGAGCATACTAAGATCTTAAGAGCTGTCTACTTAGTATAAATAAAGATTCCCACATAATGTAGAAATTTTAAATACATATGTAAAATAACACATAAATAATTTTCACAATAACACAATGAAATGTATTTTTTACGTTTAATTTCCCTCAAAAAGTTTAATTATTACTTGCTTTGATATCAATAAAGTAAAATAAAATAAAGTAATAAAAATATACTAACTGTATATGCATTTGATGTAATTGAATTACAGTTAGTATTCATTTTGTGTTTTGTATTACAATGCTGCCGATTCTGTTTTCACACACTAGACTAAATTTTAGTTTAGTCGTATCTTTCCTATTCAGAGATCCATGAATTAAACTAAATTAGGTATAGTTTGATAGAATATAATGGTTTTAGTTACTCAACTTAGTTTTAAACGTATTTTGCTATTCTGTTGTGCACAGTTTACGTCATTTATGCCTAATATTAGAAACTTCAAACTAAAATAAGATCAAAATAGTCGGCATCTAAAAGATGTCGATTAAAATAAAATAGAATAGACTAATATAGAATGAAATAAATATTAAAATTAATATTAGAATAAATATTAATATAAATAATAAAATAAAAATTAAATATTTTTTATTAATAACAATAAATATTACAATAAAATAAATATTAATAACGATTAAAAAAATATAAATAATAAATTAAATATTAATAAATAAAAAATATATATTAACATAAATATTAAAATAATATAAATATTAATAAAAATTAAAATAAATATTAATAAATATTAAAATAAATATTTAAACAAATATTAAAATAAATATTTAAACAAATATTAAAATAAATATTTAAACAAATATTAAAATAAATATTTAAACAAATATTAAAATTAATATAAGTATCGTAGCCGGAGAATTATTTTAGTTTAGTGTAATCAGATGAACAAGAGAATTGTTTTCAACTAACATGATTTGACCAATGAAAACCTCACTATCAACTCAATTTAGTAGCTGTCGAAATCAAATTAAGCACTTAATCATCTGTTGATACCACTAAACTAAAATTTAGTCTAGTTTAGTGTAGTGGTGACAACAGAATTGGCACCATTACTACATTAATGACATTATTATATTAAATTAATTAAACAATAAAGAATATTCATTTCCCATATAAAGAATTAAAAGTTATTAAAAATGTATTTTACCTGTTGTCTGATATGTTCAAAAATTTTGGTGTTGATCCCAGTGTCAATATTTAACTGGCTTATCATTTTCTTTAATGTAGTCTTTGACGGAAGAATAAATATTTTTTGGAGAAACTTATATGATTTAGGGCCTTGTTTATATATGGCAAGGGCAATAATTTTCTCCTCTCTTGTAAATCTGCGGGCCTTTTTGTTTTTCGAACACATTTTAATTTGCATCCACAAAACTTTCTTTGTCAGAGGATTCATATTTTTAGTTAACTCCTCTAAAGATTTTTCATTACTAAACTTCAATGCCTTTTTGGCCCTAGATTTATAATTGTTTTCTCGTTTTGCTTTTTTATATTCTTTATAAAATAACTGGCATCTTGGAGATAATGCGTTTATGTTTCTTATTAATCTCCTTCTAACCAACTTTCTAGGGGTTTTAATAGATGAAACTGTAAACAAAAAAATATTAAGTGAACATAAAAATATTACTTATTATCAATATACAGAAATAACTTCAAGCAGTTCATAATACAGTGTTGATTAATTATTACCTTGTGTATCAGGGATTCCAGTGCTGGTAGTTGCATTAGCAGGTTCCATTGTAGTTACGTTAAAAGTAACTGAAAAAGAAATTAAGTAACTAATTGAATTCTTTAGTGATACATGAATAAATAACATTGTCTCTTGGTAGTCAGTGATATAAACATGGTTACATACTAATAATAATAAAGATAGATAAACCACTCTTAATTCCACACTAAAAAGAACAGGAAATACAAATTACAAACATTTTATACATTGGGCAGTCTTATAGCTAGTTGCGATTTCTTCCAGACAAGATACATACATCTTATAACATTTAAGTTATATTGCAGGGAAAAAATCTACAATTATCTTGCTGATAGTGAATCAAAAACTACATTAATACAAATATTAACTATTTATTCAAAATAAAATGACAGCGTACATAAGGATTCTTTTTTATACTACCAAGGTGGCAAGCAAGCGTGCGGCCTTATTTAAACAGTCACCGCAGCCTATAGACGCTAGCAATACCAGAATAATCACTGCCGACCCTTAAAACATTAGATATTAAGTCTTTGTGTCCGGTAATTTCACCACACTGCTGCTTGGCGGCAGAATATCTGACACTGCAATGGTACCTACCTGGACGGTTACTTGTACAAGGAATCTACCACCTAGTAAAATAGTTTAATTAGTATTATAGACTACAATAATATACTCCAGTGCAATGGAAGGAAAAGGAGGTCTTTGAGCAAAATTATATATTTTTAATACTACATACCATTCACTTCAGAGCGGGCCACTTTATGAGGTGTGCAGTCCATAGGTTTTGAATATGAATGATCAATATGGCGCTTACGTGCATAAGTGTGATCAAAGTGTGTCTTCTTGGAAACTAGAAACAAATAGAAATATTATTTTTTTGTTGGCTATGGGTCAAAACATAATTTAGTTTCATTCAAGGATAACTTACCCGTTTCTGTTCTGACCGATGTTGGGTTTCCTGAAGAAATCTCCATGTCTGTAAACAAACTTGGATAGGCGTCACTCTTGAGACGATTTGTCACCGTGTTGACAAACTTTTTCTCAAAATGTTTGCGACACACAAACTTGTTCTCGGTGACTTCACTATTTCCAAAACCTATGCACTGTAACCACCGCATCCTATTTTCTTCCTTTGCAGGAAATTGATGCAATTTAACGTCCTGTCGTAAACTTTTGCACTTGGGTATACAACACTTTCGAAACATTGTTAAAAATGCCGAAGTTTAACCCGATATCGCTGTATTTGTGGATTTAAAGAGGCGGAATTTAATCGACGCAAACACTTCTCATCAACACGAAATAAGCAATGGCGGACGGACGGGAAGGACCGGCGATTTAGCTGTCAAACATTAAAAAATGGCGCCTGGTGTTCCCGGGGGTGAAGCAGATGAGAGAGGGACGCGGAACGTCTATATGAATGCCTGCACTGTCAATCTATTACGGACCAATTCTTTTGTTCATACATTACCGGGCGTGCCCGCAGCTGATTTTTTGTAAATATTAATTATAACCTTACAGATTTCTTTAGTGGAAAGAAATAGTTTTCTAATAATTAAAATGAACACCCGTCACATATTTAGGATGTGTAACAAAATACTGGCACCTCGGACGATTTTCAGAGAATATGGATACAAAGTAATCAAACGTCCAGATCCCAAAACTTTAAAAATGCCTACTCCAGGTTCTGCACCAAGTTTAATGGAGATAATCAAAGAAAAAATACGTTTAAACGGCCCCATAACGGTTGCTGAATACATGCATATTGTTGCCACGAACCCGACAGAGGGGTATTATATGAAAAAAGAAGTCATAGGGGAGGGTGGGGACTTCATAACTTCCCCCGAAATAAGTCAGCTGTTTGGAGAGATTTTAGCAATATGGTTCTTTGCGGAGACTCAGAAAATGGGCCCTGGTAAACCGTTACAAATTGTAGAACTGGGACCTGGCAAAGGAACACTACTTATTGATATGTTAAGGGTAAGAAATTTCAATATGAGTTTGAGTTATTTACAACTATTATTAGTAGTCTTTTAATTTCAGACAAATGCACAGATGACCCTAATAGCTTTATTTATTTTAAAATTTTTGGAAGTCTATCAACTATGAATAACTTAAATAGGTAATATAATAGAACAAAAAACTTTTAAAGAGTCCACTAATAGACATAGTGTAGATATAATGATACATAGAACATAATAGTATTTAATTGCATGCACAAATATTATAAACTAAAATGATATTTGGGATTTTTACCTGGAAGTACTGGAAAGTCACTAATTATTTGTTAACATTTGAAATGTCTTGTTTTTAAAAGCAAGAGATTTCTATTTTTTTTTTCTCTTTTTGTCCTAATAGACCTCCTCCTCCTCAAATGTCAAAATAAAACGGAGATCTTACTGATCAACCAATTTTCCCACCACAACATGAATAACCATGTAGTATTCATGTGGCTATGAAAAGTGTTTTGGTGTTTAAAATAAGATAGATTTTTTATAATTTACTTAAATGTAAACATTATGATTACAGGTACTAAACAGACTAGGATATAAAGCACCAGATGTCAGTATACATTTGGTGGAGATATCATCTACAATGCAGACCGTTCAAGCCAACAGACTCTGCATTGCCCACAGACCCGTTGATATAGACCTGCCCCACAATCATGAGGTGTTGTTGCAAATAATTTATACAATATAATGACCGGTAAATAGACCGGTATTCAAGAACTACCATAGTCTATCGCTTCCTGTTAAAAAAGTCCTGCTGGTCTTCATTCATCATCATCAGCAGCAACCGAAAGTTGTCCTCTGCTGAACAAGTTCCCCCCCCCCCCTCAGAAGGGAGGGGTTGCCATAATCCCCATGCTTGGCAGGCGGCTTGGGTATCGCAGTATAGTAGTAGTAGGTAATCCAATAGAAAGATGCTGCTGCATGTCTTCTTGTTTTCCCTTAGTCGCCTCTTACCCAGTGGTGTGCACAGAAAGTAGGCAAAAATATCTGCAAGTTATCTGTACTCTAAGCTATTTGTTAGTATGCCACCACAAATATCCTAAAATGAACTAACATTACAGACGTATCCATTTACATTTAAAAACATCACGTTAATACTATGTCAGTACATAATATTTTTAAATTAAGATTATTTAGAGAAATCGTAGGGTAGGCAAAGTCTTTTTGTGTGTATGGACCCTCTGAATAATCTTTTAAATGCAAATCAATATGTCTATAGAATCTGCTAACTAATGGATATTTAAAATGGTATACTAATTTACATATAATAGGTTAAACAAGCCGGATACGTTTCTTTGCCTACCCTCTACCCTAGAGATGGGAGGGTGCTATTCATACCCGGTCACACCATGGGTCTCACCATTAAGTTGAATTTAAAACATACACTGTGAGGCATAGCAGGTTGGTTGATGGGATTCATTTTCAGGGTGAAACAGTAAGTGGTATTAAGCTGTACTGGTATAATGATTTGAAGAAAGTACCATACAACTTCTCATGGTACATAGCACACGAGTTTTTTGATGTACTGCCAATACACAAGTTTGAAGTGAGTAAGTGATATTTTTGTTTATTTATTATTAATCTGTATGAACTAAGGCATATCACAGCTATACAAAATAAGAAGGTGGTGCGACTTGGAGTGTTTAAATTTTATTTAATGAACTTTTAACAATGTATGTAGATAGACAATTCTTTATTGCACACAAACAAACAGATACTAGAAGAATAAGACACAAATTAATAAAAACCTGCTACCATGACCATGTTATTACTAGAATGAATGATGACTGCAAGGTCACTAATGGAATGATTAACATGCCTTTCTAAAGTCTTATTATCCATTTACCTCACTCATAATAAATATGTTATAATCAGTGGCTTTAAAATTGTCCCATATGTTGTTGTTTTTTTGTTGAGATGGTGCCTTCCACAATTAGTCGTCTATTGCGTCTCAATGGTGTGTCGGTTTACTGGTAAAAGTGGTTATATACCCTGACTACTACCCACGGTTGTGGGTTTGATTCACAACCAGGACAAACAGTGTAGAAATGTATATATTTTGTATTAGTTTGCTGGTTGCCATAGTACAGACTATGGATCTAATGGCAGTGTCTAGACTGTCCCAAGCATTATTGTTATAAACTTAAGGCTGAAGTGCTATAAACACTCGCGTCCTCTTGCCTGGTGAAGATGTAATAGCCCTCTGTGGCCAACAGCGTCTATCATTCCATATACATACAACTTTTCAGAAAACTGATAATGGTTGGCGAGAACTCTTAATAGACTTAGATGGAGAAGACAAACTGTATTATAGGATATCAGGCAAAGAAACTCCGTCAGTGAAGACACTAGTCAGACCACCCTTAGACGCTGGGGATAGGACTGAACTGGAGATCAGCGCCAGGGGTCTAGGTATTGCGAGGCAGTTGGCGCAGAGGGTAGATGAACACGGTGGCCTGGCTCTAATAGCTGACTACGGACATGAAGGGGAGAAGGGAGACACCTTTAGGGTGAGTATCTAAACATTTAACCGAACCTAAGCATGGTCTGAAGGGTTATCCAGAAGAGGATGGGGTCATTACTCTCTTTTATATCTTAAAAATGAGCAAGTACTCTCATTAAGGCAAGCACAGAAAGTAGGTAAAAATATCTGCAAGTTATTTAAGATCTCAGATATTTGTTCTTGTAACACCTCAAATAGCTTTAAATTAACTGATCACCATCAGCCGAAAGATGACCACAGCTGAACATAAGCCTCCCCCTAGGGGGAGGGGGTTATCATAAACCCCACGGCAAGCGTCTTGGTGATCGCAGTATACGTGTAGTTGTATATCAATCAGAAGCTACCCATCTTATTGTTTACCCTTAGTCACCTCCAAAGACACCCAATGGAATGAGATGAATTAACTGATGTTACAGACATTTCTTTACAATTTAAAAACGTAACGTTAATACCATGATAGTCTAATATTGCTATCCTGTTCTCTCTCTGTGATCCAAAGTCTCTTTCTGACACTGGCAAAGTTACCCTATCAGAAACAGAGTTTGGACCATAAATTTAAAATTCTTCTTTGGTTTGGACCACAGAGCACGGGATAGCTATATTAGACCATTGCTTCATTTGCTTCAGTAAGTTTTCATAGTAGGTGCCACTGTGTTCTGGTGTGAAGGGCACTGTAGCTGGTAAAATCACTAGACGCATGAGACCTACTAAATAATATCTAGGGTGACAAGCGGTATTGCAGCAGCTATTCGTTGCTTACCATTAGACGGACGGCTCGTTCGTCCCTATATCTGTAGGCTAAATGAAGGAATACTATGTCCGAGCTCCTCAACGCTTTTAAAAAAAGTTGCCAACTTCCACGCACGGCGAGACTGACGCACCTTCCGAAAACACATAATTATATTGTAACGCGGTGTCGACCGTTTCCTATTTTGAATTTATGGAGAAGAAATTACAGTCCGCTTATAGAAGTTGACGCAGTTTTATTATCCGACAACACCTAAGGATACTATGCGCCCGCCAATGGTCCTTCGAGCCGCATAAAAGATCAATGCTGAAACGAACTATTAAGGGCTCTCACACAAAACTGCGATGCGATGCGACGCGACGCCGCATCGCAGGAACTTGTATCGGAAGTTATTGCGGTGCATTCGTGCGAGCTCGCAGATATTTGCGATGCGATGCCAATTCGCAGATATGTGTGGGAGCCCTAAGATCGTCTTAATAACCTTCTCAGGCTTTCCACAAACATCAAGTGGTGAACCCGCTAGAGAACCTTGGAAACTGCGACCTCACTGCTGACGTGGACTTCAGCCAGCTCAGGATAGCAGCGTCCAAAACTCCTAACGACGACAACTATGCTCTAGTTGTGGGGCCTGTGAAACAGAAGGATTTTCTAGAGCGGTGTCAAGCTGAAGCCAGATTGCAAGTAAGCTATATTACTATGTCCCTTCCTTGTAAGCAGCAGTGTCTAAACGTTATTGTGTTTTGCTGGAAAGGGCACTGTAGCTGGTGAACTTACCAGACTCAAGAGACTTCATAATTCAATGATAATAAAAGCGGCCGTTAGCAGTAATTATTATTTTTACTTTCAACATCATGAGTACCAAATGAAAGGTCTCAACAAGGCAAGTTGAAATATGTATTCATTTCATGTAGCCTCTATGGCGCAGTGGGAAACCGCTTGCTTTGCAAACCGGAGGTCGCGGGTTCGAAACCCGCGGGGAGCAACATCTTTGTGTAGTTGTTCCTTACTAAACTTTATTCTAATCGGGAATTAACGCGATTTACTATGCGTTTCAACTAAGAATGTGGCCGCCGCACAGTGTTCCATGGGACCAAAAAAATTTCCCTCTGCTGTTTATAGCTTTAATCGATCAAGGTATGCATTTAAAATGCACGAGTAAAACACCCAGGTGTCAAATTCAAATACTTTTTTTTATAAAAATTATTGAACTTTACATGACCTTTAACTTATAAAAAATAAAATTAATTCTGAAAACGTAACTATCCAAGTTGGTTATTTTAAAAAAAATATAGCCTGATAAAACATCCTTAGGTGCATGTTTTTCTATTTTTATTTTCGGAAAATCACTTTTGGATATTTAGTTATTAATTATTTTCAGATTTTCGTTATTATTTTTTTTCTCCTTAGAAACTCAAAAGTGGGACTTGTGACTAGCACAGAAAGATAGCTCTTCATAAGGCCTACCAATAATAAAAAAACCATGTTCCACTTCCGCGGCCTTTGGGAGAAATTGAATTTTTAAAAATTGTGTTAGGGTTGTCATACTGTTTGACCTTAATTAATTTTGTTTTGAACAATAGTTTTTTACATTAATATGTTAAATTAAATTGCTTGCTTGGCAGGCCGTTTTTTGTGATAGGTTCCTACATAAGCTGGGGGATTACCTCCACGTGGTGAAGGCGGGAACAGTTTTCAGTGCCTAAAACTCCACAAATATACATAATAACTTAACCTGCGTACTTCCATACGCATAAATGCCTTCGGGCTTATGTTGTTCTAGCTATCTATTACGTATTTTTATTTGGTGGCACGATAGCTTACCCGGTAACGCAGAATTTATTTGTTATCATGGAGTTGAATAAGTCCCGTGATACTTCTTTGCCTCAGCAGGGGCTTACCCTTTTTGCTGGAGGCTGTTCATCCAAGCCCCAACTGGAGACCTTAATGGAAAGGGGACTGGAGAGCGCCACCCTCATGTTGATACACGATTGAGAAATGATGATGAGGACTGCACCACCGCCAGTACTTGTCAAATGCCTGAAATATCGTGATTACATATTTTTTGAATGCTTTTCTTTGTCATCTTGACTATAATTTCAGGCGTACTACACGATAACTATGTCAGTGACATTTTTTTATTACTTAAACGGAAGTACTTACCCCTACTTATTTTTTTTTTAAGAAATTGAGTGACCTTTTGTGACAACCCTATACTGTATAATTTGACCTTAGAACAGAATGGTCTATATCTTCCAAAGGCCGCGGAAGTGGAACATGGTATTTTTAGTATCGATAGGCCTTTTTAAGAGCTATCTTCCTGTGCTAGTCACAAGCCCCACTTTTCCGTTTTTAGGAAGAAAAAAAATAATTACGAAAATATGAAAAGAATTAATAACTCAAAATCCAGAAGGGTTTTTCCAAAAATAAAAAAGGGAAAACATGCGTCCAATGACGTTTTATTAGACAATATTTATTTAAAATAAATATCTTCGATAGTTACGTTTTCAGAATTAAATTTAATTTTTATAAGTTAACGCTCACATAATTTTCTATATTTTTTATAAAAAAAAGTATTTGAATTTGACACCTGGGTGTTTTACTCATGCATTTTAAATGCATACCTTGATCGATTAAAGCAATAAACAGGAGAGGGAAATTTTTTTGGTCCCATGAAACACTGTGCGCCGTCTTGCCATTTCAAATATATAATTACTAAAAATTATGTCGAAACAAAAATAGATAGCAAAATAAAACATTACAATAAATAATCAAAACCGGGCGAACTTTTCATTTTGTGTTCACTCTGCTGGCGGTACAAAAATTGTAAAAAACGAATGAAGTTCCGCAGTCATGATCATCATGGCGGCCACATTCTTAGTTGAAACGCATAGTACCTTATATTTTGGCTTGACGTTTCGGCCGGGTTGCACCAGCCGTGGTCACAAGCAGACTACTTGTGACCACGGCTGGTGCAACCCGGCCGAAACGTCAAGCCAAAATATAAGGTAAATCGCGTTAATTCCCGATTAGAATAAAGTTTGATAATGGAACGCGAAAGTCTAAAAGTATATATTGTTCCTTACTGGCTAGGACAATGCAGGCTGATCACCTGATTATCTGTAAAGTAAGATGATCCATGCGTTGGATGGGAATTTAAAAAGTCGGCCCTGTGCCCGAGCTCCCGCTACCGGGCGACTTTTTAAACATGTACTCGATGGGGACGGATGTCTCGGCCATCCGTCCCCATCGAGTTGTGTGAGTAAAGGGAGAGAAAGAGTGCCATTGTCTTATGTCTATGCAAGTACTCATGCCCTATAATATCTACCGCGTACATGGCTGATCATGTCAAAGTTTGGCCGCTGTGGTCGTATCGGCCAGGAGGACATTATTATTAGTAATTTTATGTATGTATAATGTAAATTAAGACAATTTTGGTTGAAAATTAAGTCCCATAAATTTTACAGAGATTTTTAGCGTTCGAATTTACTAATTACTTACTTATATTTTTTATCATCAGATTCTCGTAGACAACGCGAAGACAGACGAAGAAAAAGAAAAACTAAAGAGCGCGTATAATATGCTGGTGGAACCAAAGAAAATGGGCGACCGATTCAAATTTATGGCGTTTTACCCATCTGCCGTGGAAGAGTTGCTTAACAAATACCCACCTTTAGGGTTTTCGACTCCGTCATAAAATTTTGTAAAGCACTAGTATAATTAAATGTAGCAAATATAAATTATACACTGATGATTTTAATAAACACCTCTAGTAGTAACACTGCTTTCGGACCATTTTTATTTTAATTATCTGCTAGCAACACTGTCGGTCGCAGTGTTGCCAATTCAGTGTTTTTATAGCTAGATTTAGCTATAAATCAACTACATCAGCTACAAAAAAATCGATCTAGCTATTAAGCTATTTTTAAGTACTTTTTTAGCTTTTTTGGTTAACATATCCTCTAAAAGGGAAAAGCCGACACCCCCTCCAAATTGTCTTCGACACTATAGTGACCCTGACCCATCCCTGACCACACAACAAGAAGTTTACCACACGACCTCCAAGCCTTAGAGGAGATACCACTGAGAGAGCAGATGCGCTAACCCCCTCTGCCAAATTTTTGGTCATATGGTCAGGTCATTCTTTATTTGTGTGCGTGTATTTTTGAATGTGTTGCGAGTTTATTATAGTGTATGTGTATGCGTGAAAGTCTATCTGTGTGTGTTTACTTCGCCTCCCGCACCCCGCAAAAGTGCCACGAAAAATTTGTTCGGGGAATCGACGCGATACTAACTCCTTTGGTACTTTCTCTGAGCCTCCACGCACACGACTATCTAATGTTAAATCTCGTTCAATTTTCTCTAACTCAAAATTTATAAATATCGACCTTACATACATTCATTCATTGAGATTTGTTAATTATATTTAAGTATTTTTGTGCTGTCATATACAGTCTGTATTCATTAGATGCGCAACTCGACAGGGCTGTCAAATAAATATTGACGTCACTGCGATCTGGTGGATGTTGCCGGTACTTTTATTGTATTGATATATATATATATATATATATAGGTAGGATTATTGGTTTATTGTTGCGATCAATAGCCAATTCGACCAAACTTCTTTAAACATTTTCCCGAAAATAAGGTTTTCTAACAATAATTAAAATGATTAATTATTTATAGAAAACCTTACTTTTAAGGTAATGTTTAAACAAGTTTTGTCGAATTGGCCTACATAAATAGATGGAGGTAAAAAGGAAATAACAAATACTATTAAAGTAATCAACCTTTATTTTGAATAAGATACAGGAAAAAATCAGTATTACTTCTAACTGGCGCACTCAGAGTCCATTCTACACTATCATTTTTTAAATTAAATTTATTTGGTCTGTATCCTGTAAAATATAGATAGACATATACAACGTGTTATAACAAAATACCCCGTAAAAAAAAAAAAAAAAAATCACTGATGTGCAAACCTTATTTCAGTAAAATTAAAGAGTAAACTACGCAGAATGTAGGTGCCTACAAATGTAGAAATCTAACTAATTCAAAAAATGAAGAAATCTACCTAATTCGCGGAACGACAAAAATTTTAAAAGACCTAACCTTATTAGGGTTGACAACATTTTTGGCTTTGATAATTAATTAATTTTTTACGGGGTATTTTGTAACACGTTGTATTAGTAATATAAAAAATAAAATAATCTTTCTAAATAGTAAAGTTTTTTAGTAATCCTAAAAAACCTCCACAAACAAACTTCGTCTTGTGTTTTTTTTGTATCTGAGGTGTTAGACGAATAGTAAAATAACTTTACTATGTCCAAAGATGATATGGAACCCTCGGTGCGCGAATTCGACTCACAATAATAATAATAATATCTTGGGACAATCCACACACGGTCATCCGATCCCAAACTAGGCAGAGCCTGTACTATGGAAACCAGACAACTGATACTAATACTTATATACTTTTTTTTTGTAAATACATACTTAAATAGATAAACTACACCCAGACACTTGGCGGGAATCGAACCCACGACCCATCGGTTAGCAGGCAGGGTGTCTGACCACTAGACCAACGGGCCCGCCGCAACTTGACCGGTTTTTTTATGTTTAACTGATAAAAAGCCAAACGTTTTGGCTATATTTTTTTAAAATACACAGCTATTTTTTAGCTTTTTTTTTATTGCTGATCTGGCTAGCTATCTTTTAAAAACAGAGTTGGCAACACTGTCGGTCGGTCGGTCAAATCAGGTAGGCGAAACTTCCTTATAGCGTAGAACAGACCTCCGAAGCTCATTTCTATGGCAGTCAATATGGCAGCCAATATGGCCGCCAAGATGGCTACTCCATCCATCTTACTCGCACCAAGGCTCGCACGCTCGCGCGCAATGGGGTCTCTTTCACACGTTGTTTTTATCCACTTTGCCGCAAGGCAGGCAAAGGTATTACAACCATACAGCCTTATTAATTTTTAACCAACTTTTGTTCTCATTTGGATACTTACTTATAACCGGTAATTATCTCAGAGTAATTAGAATGGAGCTAGTATCGCGTCGATTCCCCGAACAAATTTTTCGTGGCACTTTTGCGGGGTGCGGGAGGCGAAGTAAACACACACAGATACAATTTTACGCATACCCACACTATAATAAACTCGCAACACATTCAAAAAGTTACGCACACAAATAAAGAATGACCTGACCATATGACCAAAATTTGGCAGAGGGGTTAGCGCATCATGATCTCTCCAGTGGTATCTCCTCTAAGGTAATTATTGATATAATTCTATTTGGCGATGTTGCGAAGCCAAACACAAACTGACCAGCGGAACTTCAGATTCCACACTACTAAGGCAGTGGCCTATCTTAACGCAATCATCGCGCGAACGAATCTCAAACATTTAATAATAATAATATCTTGGGAAAATTCACACACTGTCATCTGATCCCAAACTAGGCAGAGCCTGTACTATGGAGACCAGACAATTGATACTAATACATAAATACATTTTTTTTGTAAATACATACTTATATAGATAAAATAACCTAACTCAAAGGACACTCGTTCGACGTCCATATGTTTGAGATTACGTTACGAACTTGCGATGATCGCGTGTTCGCGTTTAGTTAGGACATCACCTAAGAGATTGAGAGGGAAACTAACTAAACGCTCAATGAATTAACTTTGGTACCCTTAGAGGAGATACCTAATTAGTCTGAGTTGGTCCGTTCTAAAATGGGTTGTATTGTAGTAACGTTGTTAAGCCCTGATCGGTCCAACAACTCTAAAACAAGTTCTACTATAATCTTAGGTACTCTAGAGGAGGCAGAGAAGTCAATATACCTTTGACCCTATATCTTCATGCAATATACCTATATCATAAAGTTTATATATTAAGAATAGTGTATGCGTTTGTCTATGGTCCCTTTAAGCAAAGCAGCAGTCGGTCAATAAGTTGGTAATCTATCAATATTGTTGTTATAAAGTTGCGCAAATGCGCATTATAATATTCTTGATAGAAATGTATTTCTACGAAACAATTTGATTTAGTTAAAAATGTATCATAAACGTCATAGATAACTGTAAAAACGAGACCCCAAGAACCCTTTTTACGATTTGTTTACATTTTATTTTTGGGATTCCGGATAGCGTTTAGTTTATAACTCCGTCACTTTATACCACTATTACTCATATCCAGAAATTAAATAAGTATACCTGTTTTTCGAAATTGATTCTCAAGTATAAATAGCTCAGTGGTAAAGAGCTCGAATTATAAAATCATAGTCGTGGGTTCGAATCTTGGTGTTGGTACTGGTTTCTTGTTATTATTTTTAAATTACTTTTACTTATTTTCTTTTCTAATATTTCATAAATTCAGTAAAAAAACCGTTTAAAACTTCTAAAATTAGAAGTTAAGAAAAAAAGAAAAAAATTTGAGGGCGCGATGCGACTGACGATTTTTAATTCCCCTTATTACCGGCGTAGCGCTGCAATCGCCAACATTTAAGTTGGCTCTACTGGAAACTGTCAATATTTCTTTTGTGTTGTTGTATATACTGTTCGCGTCGGACATAGTCAAGTCCATAGTTACGATGTATGGAAGTCCCGACTCTTATCTATTACATCCTCTTTGGGTCAAATAGAATAGTGTTCTGTGGTCGGTCACCCCGCACCCGTCGATAGATTTGCGTGTTTTTATTTTTATTGTTTAAAATAGCATTTAAATAAATCAATCTATTATTGTTAAATAATTTTCACTATTTCGTGAATAATCTGACATGATATTTGGAAGACGATTGTATTACGGATATTCGTTCATGTTAATTACACTGTGATGAAATGTCAAAATTTTCATGGATTCGTGCCAGCCAAGCCAATGGTCATGAAATTTTTCTCCTGTGAAAATTTGTGATGATCGTGCTTAGAACCATTCATAATATTTAGTGTCAATTGAACAGTTTGTGAGTGTTTACAACGCGTGCCTCATTGGATTACTCATTGTGCCAGTTGCATGAGTTTACACTTTTCGTGAAAGTGAAGGTAACAATGAATATTTTCTTTTGTTGTCCCTGCCTGCGTTGATTCCTTGCAATGTGAGATCACCAAGTTCATCGTCACTTCATGATTTTGTGATTTCACGTTCGCCTGAGTAGGCGGTCGCGCTAATCTGCGCATTACATTATTCCGCGGTAGAGAAACTTGGGAAATTATAGATTTATATGCGAAGATAAATAACAGACTGTTAATTAAATGGAAAATGTGATGTTGCAAGCGCAGTTGTAGTTGGTTTGGGTGATAAATTATCAATAAGTTTTAAAGAGTCTGAAGAGAGTAGAAATCTAAAAAGCAAGACAATAAAAAAATTGTACTAGTCTATTTGTGGCAGGAGACACATGGTTAAAATGTATCACCTGAATTATGTAATTTATCATGTCAACATAATGATATACCAAGGAAATAAGCTTGATTGGAGACTCAGCAAGATTTGAAGGACTGCACAAAAAAAAAACGTTTTTTCCAACACAGTCAGAAAATTACATATCCCTGATAAAGATTAACTATATGTCACCAATATGTTAAAGGCAACTGTCTGTTTCATTGTTTCTTTTTTAGCTTTTGATATAGGTACCTACCTACCGCTAATGTAAATTTCAGTAGACATCTGTGTCAACATCAACTGCTGTAAACTACAAAGGGACCCAACATATTGTTCAAGAACATCTATAGTTCTCTTTGGCATATCAGACTAAACTTCTTTTAGATAAAGTAAAAACTGACTTCAAAGAAAATTATCTATAAGCTGAAAATATATTGAACTCTGTGTTGTTGCTGGTATTGGTTTAAATACTATGCTTGGCAGAACCTACAAAGTCTGTAAAAAAAAATGGTGAACACTAATAACTTAAAATATTACAGTTGCCTAGTTATATAAGAATCCTTACACCTCATAGATGTGCAAATCTCATATTTGGATTGGTAATTTCCCTATTCAATGCTGTGAATGGTAGTATTAATTTTGTATTGTGATTACATATAAAGCCAAAGCAATGTCAAATGGGTTCCAAATAATAATAATCTGGGACAGTGTTGGGGAAAATTTAATTGCAAGGTAATCTTGCAAAGTCAGCCAGCAGGAAGCCGTTGGTTGATTGGTTCGTTATAGTAGCAATAGTTTTAATTGCTTTGAAAAATACACAGAAGCGAAAGGAATGTTTCACGGTGATATAAATAAGATAACAAGAAAGATCATTTATATATTGTGTGCACGTAGGTGCACACAATATACCTGCACCTGTAGAGGTGCAGTGCAGAGAAACATGACTATTAATTGTTAGTTTTAATTGTTTCTCACAACAATTAAAAATATTAGTTGAATTATTTTAATTTTATCTTGCAATTAACACAACTTAATTTAAATAAATTAATTGCAATATGCAACTAACAGATTAGTTGAAATTAAATTAATTGTGATTAAATTAATTGCAATTAATTTTTCTGTCAATTACTACGATGATTAAAATATTAATTGATTAATGCCCAACACTGTTCTGGGACAAGCCACACACAGTCATCTGATACCAAACTAGGCAGAGCCTGTTTTATGGAAACCAGACAACTGATACTACTTATATACTTTTCTTTTGTAAATACATACTTATATAGATAAATAACACCCAGACACTTGGTGGGAATTGAACCCACAACCTATCGAGTAGTGGCCAGGGTGTCTAACCGCTAGACCCACAGGCCAATCTTTCAAATAACTTTTAAAGTAACAAAAAACAAGTCTATCTTTAATTAGAAAAACAAACTTAAGGCTCAATGTCATGTTTCATACAATGACATCACATATAATAACAAAAGCCTTAAAAAACCATCACAACCTGTCCTAACTTGCAACCAATTATATCACATAATGTATATGCCGTAAGTTACATGTTCCTGTGATTTTATAAAACAATTGTCCATTTTTAATTTGTTTGGTCTAAAATCTGTTGTTTTTTAATCTTTTTCCTTAAGGGGCATTGACTGACCTAAATGACCTGGTACCTACTACCAGCTAATGTACGCTTAAGGTCGGATCTACATAATTATAAGTTTAATCAGCTGTTGTTTTTTTTGTTACTATTTTTATCCCAAATGTCATGTTTTTGTGCATATCTAATGTAAACTTATGCTGAACTGCAATTCTATTGGATATTAAGGAAGGAGTGGATTCCACTATGATTTGAAGTGAACTTGATTAGAAACATTTCAACAAAAAAAAGACAGTGGATGTGTTGTCAACTAACTTAATTTGTTCCAATAAGATTCTAAGAGGACTTTTTGTATGTTAGTGGTAAAGGGGGCCATGATTAGTTCTCACCCATCAAAAATTAACCTGTAGTGGTAGTAGTACATAAGATAGTATTAAGTTAGTCAATAAACCACCTTCAAATTGAACAGACGCGTTGACTCATTTTTCCCCGCTCCCGCGCCACATCAGATGGCGACCCTGCCACGTACGGCATGGGTACATAATGTCTATCTATACGGACAGCGCGAACTACGCGTCGCATCGGGACCGAGCGCATTTACTAAGGCAAAAAATTATTATTCGAAACAATGGGCAATAACCAACAAAAACCTTTATTAATTTCCCAAACATCCAGTGGAATAACAAATCTAGAAAAGGAGGAGAAAAGCGTCGGGACCAATACTATTATATTGGGCACAATATTAACTATATTAGCGGCGGCAGTGCTTTATTTCTTCATAAAGCGCTTCAAGGAAAATCAAGTGAAATTAGTCAGAAAAGAATTGAGAAATGATTTCCTACGTAGAATAAGAAGCAGGCTCTCTGGGAGATCGGCGACGGCACCTGATCCAGAACTGGGCATAGAAGGAAAATGAAGAAAGAAATAGTGCGTTTTATGTTGTGTCGTGTGCGTATTATGATAAAATATTACATGTAAGGACTCGTACGTAAGACTTTGTCAACAAAAGGCTATGTAAGTTAGTAGCGTATTTCTTTTTTAATTACTTAAATAAATACAAAATGTAGTAATTATCAATTTATTATATAAAATATATATGTTTTTGAGAAGGCACACTCCACAGCTTACCATCATGAGACAATCGGTGCGTTAGAAAACTCACACAAGCATCTTGCTGCTTTTCTACGAACTCAGTGTGATGGCCACTCTGAAAGTTGGAGCCAGTGGCTACAGTTCTGGTGTTTTTCATATAACACTACTGTACACTCAGAAACAAAGTACTCACCATATGAGTTAGTTTTCGGTAAACCGTGCAATTTACCTAGTAACTTAGTAAGTAATGTAGTAGAACCACTCTATAACCCGGATAACTATGCATTAGAACTTAAGTATAGGTTACAGTTAGCTAATAAAGAAGCTAAGAAAAATTTAATTTTAAGTAAAACAAAAAGAAAATGTTTGTATGACACCAAATGTAATCCGATAAAATATCAAAAAGGTGACTTGATATTAATTAAAAATGAAACTGGAAAAAAGTTGGAAAAATTATTTGAGGGACCATTTACCGTGTTAAGCGATAATGAACCTAATGTTGTAATCCTTAAGAATAATAAGCCTGAAACTGTTCATAAAAATAGGACAAAGAAGTATGTAACTTAGTCTTATCAATGTTTATGTTACGCAGCACGTATTCAGACATGGTCAGACATACACTTTATAAACTGTTTATCTTTATCAAATTTTGTTATGTCTTATTATATGTAAGTACTTATTAATGTTTCATTAAGTAGTTAGAGTAATTTTAAAACGTTTTAAAATAAAAAACCAACTAAAGTGTAGAATTTTATTATGTACTTATGTAAAAAAAAAAATACATGTAAACAATTTTTTTTTTTCTTCTTAGCCCCCTAGGTGTAGTGGTAGTAGTACATAAGATAGTATTAAGTTAGTCAATAAACCACCTTCAAATTGAACAGACGCGTTGACTCATTTTTCCCCGCTCCCGCGCCACATCAGAAACCCTTAAAGGAAAAGATTTTAATGAACCAAGGGTCACATCTATCTATCTTCTTCTTCTTATCATGTTGACACGATTAGTAGAATATTAGATAGGTCAACCAGCAAGTTCTTCTAAGCTTGATGCCCAGGATGTTATTGGTATAACAGGCTGCTTTCGGCAACCCCAAAAACACTATGAAGCGCATACTTTGCATATGGGTGGGAATGGATATATTCGATATGCCCTAACTCCTCGAGCACGCCAACATGCACTTATTGACGCCGACAATCTCTAGGGGAGTACTTGGGTTACCGATGTACGAAGCCCTGGGACCTCTGGGGCCTTACTATGCGGCAGTTTAACACGAAAAGTGACCTGTATACTTACAATGAGCGCACTAATTAGCAGGCCACCCAGCTATTACGTCACCCCAACAGGTGAGTGGTCACGTGACAATATTATTGTTACACTAATTATTGTGCTTATGGTACATATATGTAAGTCACTTTTCGTGTGAAACTGCCCTGCTTTAAGAATTCATGGTAAGGCCCCAGGTTGTTGCTCGGCGATCATATGGTATTACGCCATTTTAGGAGGCTCTTTTCCCGCACCCCGTCTATCCATGGGCAGGTGTGTCGTATCGCTATCCATCAGGCGAATAACTCTCTTCTCTCGTTATTAATTTGCATTAAAAATATTCTCACGTATAGGTATTTTTCTGTGGGTACAATTCTATAAAATATTGTCAATATGATAGCACTAGGTCACGAAATAAGCGATTTGCTTGTAGCGAACATACGTTGGAAGCCCAGCGAGCCATTTTTTCGTGGCTTAAAGATAAGAGTGAACGCGCACCGCAGTGCGACCGGTTCGACCGCGACCAGGCGCACTTTGTCGTATGCGACCGTTAAAAACTTAACGAACGTCCTACTCATCGTCGCGGTCATTAATTTTTATAAGTTTATTAAAGTGAGTTTAAAACATGTTGTTATCTAGGTATGTACCTAAATTATAAAGTGTAGTTAGTGCATACGGCTCGGAAAGGTTGTGGTCGGCATATGCATTAACATAGATAAATGCGTATACGAATTTTTAAGCTAAATCACGACATAGTTGATTTAAAGGAATATTATTACTATTTGGTTTGTCCCATTGTAGTGCAAAGGCCTTCTTACCCTTATTCCGATTCTCCCGATTTGAGGCTATTTGGGTCTATTATGCGTCATACATAAGCTTCCGGCTTGGCATCTTCGCCTTGGTCTGCTACGCCGCAGTCTAACACTTGGAACTCACTCCGAGATGTATCTAACTAGCAGTTCACTCGGTATGCGGCAGATAATGCGATGCCCATGCAAGCCTCAAACTTTAAGAAATATTTATTGTATAAATTATTTAAAAAAATACATACTTATATTAAAAATGATAAGCCCACTGAGTTTCATGCCAGATCTTCTCAGTAGAGGCCGCGTTGTGATCTGGTGGTAATTATAAAAAAGTTGACAATATGTAAGTGCCCTTGTTAGGCCTATGCATAATAAAGATATTTTGAGTTTGAGTTTCATGTCCGGGCCAGTTCCACTTCAATTCGGCAGCTTTATTAAAAATAGGAAGGATAGCTATAAAGAGAGAGGATAGGATTAAAAATCACCCTAGTCGTCCATCGAATACTGCAGTGACTCCGAGGAGGTGGGGTTGCGACCCTCGTCTCGGAGGACTACACTACAAAGCGCCTCCGGTGGCGAGCTCAATGGCCAGGAACTGAGAGGAACCTGTTGTAGATCCCACCAGAGATCCCAAGCTCCTCTGTTTAGTGGATAAGAATCCCACATACTCCGGCTGACCCCCATAGGAACCCGGGGTCCTATTGAAGAATTCACCCGCGAGAACCAAAAAAAAGCATAAAAGATCTAATTGAATTTTGCGTTGCACGATACGATGTGGTGTAGTGAGACTTCGCCTTGAGTCACCTGACGTCTTTGTACCTATAATCTTTTAAAAAGAAAACGATACTTATGACCTCAAACTATAGTTCATTGTACGTAGAAAACAACAAAATGTGTTGTCGCCTAGGTATTTGTATAATTCCCGGTCGTTGACCAAATACAATATATGTATTCTGTCTAGTCTCTACCTATTAATTCGGTTTAATAAAGTCAGCGTCCACATCGGTCAATCGAAAGCCTGATTATAATAATGACAGTCTTGACTGCCGTCCCCTTTAAGGTCCGTCCCCCGGTGTCGGAGGTATAGGGCTGGTAGCAAAACAGGCCTTGAGCCGTCACTACAGCCACACGTAGAGCTAATAAAACGCCAACTTACTGCAAGCAAGTAGTGCCATGCCATTGCACGATAGTGTACTGCATAAGTGTAATGTCATTGCACTGTACAATTACTACTCCAAAAATTTAGTGAAATGCCATTGCACTGTACAGAGTGCTGTTAAAATATAGTGCTATGTCATTGCACACGGGTCTACTGCGAAAATGTAGTCATAGGTCAATGCACTATACGTTTCTACTGCTAAAATGTAGTGATATGCCATTGCACTATATTGTGTGCGGTAAAAATATAGTGTTTGTCAATGCACTATAATATGTGTCTACGTCTACTGCAAAAATGTAGTGATATGTCAATGGACTAAATGTGTCCACTGCTAAAATTTAGTGCTATGTCATTGCACTATAAGGTGTATATTTGAGCGCAGTTACAGTTGTTGGCCCATGAAGCCAGCAACTTTTGTGTGAATAACATCTAACCGCCCGACGCCCATGCAAACCATATACCTATCCGAAAACAGGATTTGGGGTCAGTGTGCTATGACCAAATGTCACCTTCGGTCGTTGTTGGTCAGACCTTTATAACCTTTTTTTACGTTGTCCTAATATGAGATCACTCGCGTAATTATGCGCACGAATTTACGTTCAAACATACTGTCACTATTGATCATTCTTCAACGACGGCATTCCATTATCCATTACGTTGGCGCCTCCGAGGAGGACAACCCCCATCCCCAAGTGCACTGTGACAGGTTCCCGGGGGGCTACACGCCCTCCGGCGGCTATAAGCAGGGCATCGCATACATACCCCAGTTGACGCCAGGTTTCCCCCGCGAAAACTAAAAAAAGGACATTTATGAAGACCAAGCATTTGTATATGGGGTTCCAACGGAAGACCAGCGCGGCTACGCTGCATGCAAGCCGCCTTTAATGCTGAGTTAGGACCCTTTCATGGCAAACTAGTCATTAAGTACATTGTTTTATTCTTCGATGTATCGTTAGCCACTAATAGTCTTTTTCTTCTAAAAATATATTCTTGCTCCAGGGTGTTGGCGACTGGTGATCATTTGATATGAGCTCTCCGCCACCTGTGCAGTTGGAGGTGGAAGTAGGCGACGAGTCTATGGAGGACGATTCCGCCGACATGATTCCAGCCGAGAGGTAAGTCAACATGAAACTCCAAAATCTTCAGAATCGTGACTCGTTATGTCTCCAGCGATTTAGTAACCACTTTCGGCACTGACAAGACGCTACGAAAAATACTTAAGATGAGTTTTTCCTACCTCAAATTAGCATAATATGTCTGGTCTGCATAATTTTTCGGACATGTGCTTTTTATAGTAAAAATCTACAGATGTAATAATTTAGAAACGTTAGAGCAGAACTGCCGTATTTCAAATATAATTAATTAGTAATTACTATTGGACTGGCTTTTAGAAAAGTTCAGAGTCACACAACGAGCCATGGAGAGAGCTATGCTCGGAGTTTCTTTGCGCGACAGAATCCGAAATGTGGAGATTCGCCGAAGAACTAAGGTCACCGACATAGCTCTCAGAATCTGCAAGTTGAAGTGGCAATGGGCAGGCCACATCGCTCGAAGAACCGATAACCGTTGGGGAAGAAAGGTTCTCGAGTGGCGACCACGAACCGGAAGACGCAGCGTTGGCAGGCCTCCCACTAGGTGGACAGACGACATTGTGCGCGTCGCAGGTAACCGGTGGATGCAAATAGCCAATTGTCGTTCATTGTGGCGTTCTAAGGGGGAGGCCTATGTTCAGCAGTGGACGTCTTCCGGCTGATGATGATGATGAATTACTATTGGACAAATGGGATCGATATACACAGTGCACCGTTGAAATCTGAACCAGTGCAGTCCACCAAAAGCACAGACAACAGTCAGATGGTCACACAAGGACTGAAGATGAGCTATTATACGCAGTGTAGGTAAGCCTCCCACTAAGGTGGACTGACGACATTGTGCACGTCGCAGGTAACCGGTGGATGCGAATAGCCAATTGTCGTTCATTGTGGCGTTCCAAGGGGGAGGCCTATGTTCAGCAGTGGACGTCTTCCGGACGTAGTTGGAATGTAGTGATGGAAACTAGCTAATTGACAACACGAGAAAAATAACCTTGTGTCAGACGGTATGGCTGAGTCATTAGCAAAATGGCAAACTATGGACTCCTTACAGACAGGAGCTATGTCGAACTCGATTATACTACATCAGGAATACGCGATGAACTTTTTTTGAAGATGGTTTTATTTGCAATCGACCGCGTAGTTAGAAGCCGAGTAGTGTTAAAAGCTGATATTTTAGCGTACCATACTGTGACTGATACTATGGAATCAATAATGTCAGCCCAAGGCTATATGTATATCAAGTTCTCGCTAAACTAGCTATATTTTTGAGCATTGAATTGTGTTTCACTAATTGTCACACGATTTTCAATCCTATTTGGATGGAACAAGGAAGCATTATTAGTGCAATTGCACGCGCTAACTTGGGCCTTAAGAACACGTGTATAAGATGCGTTATATGGTTATTGACTCTTCTACTAACGACCTTGGGTAAAACATTGATATCATTCGAATGGAATTTTTGGCACTGGATTTTTTTATACAAATTGGATATTACATTAAATAAAATCGTAGTTAGTATTATTTCTAAAAGTTATAATAATTAAGTCAAAAAGTCAACATCAATTTTTTTATCAAGATTTGTCATGTTTATTTCGATCTCAGAGGTTTTCTTTGAAAAAAATTAGCGATGGCCGGTGTCATAGAGTTTATATATTAAGAATAGAGTACGCGTTTGTCTATGGGATGGGCTCTTTAAACAAATCGTAGGCAGATTTTCCGCCCAAGAGGCAGGTGAACTGCACTATTTAAAGTTGTATTCATCATCATCATCAGCCGGAAGACGTCCACTGCTATACAATAGATATGCCATTAGCGCCCGAAAAGTGGAACAAAGAAATTCACCCAAATTGGGTGAACTAACAGTAGGTCACGAGTCTGTAGAACGTGACGAGTGCCTTTGAAAATAAAAAGTAAAATGCCTGCATGCGTTTTAGAAAATGCACAAAGTACTGTACAAAATTAAATAATAAAGAAAGGATATCATATCGAGAAAAATACACACATCAAAAGTGTCTAGGGATCAACATATATTTTTGCAATAACTTTTCTCCTGATTGATATTAATTAAAATTTTCTTTAAGGATTCATCAAATAAAGTGTTTTCGTTTGTCACAGTAACGATAAACCAAGTCACCTTTGCATTAATAAAGAAATTTGCCATTTTCCTAATAAAGGGATTTTTGACATTTGAACCACTAACACAAAAGTTCGAAAAAAAGACTGAAATAACAGTTTTCTTTAAAATTTTATTGGGTAACTTAAACAATTAATAATCCGTGTTTCTACCGCGAACACTAACAACACAAGAACATCGGTTTGGCATACTCAAAATGAGTTCATCCAAATCACGCTGTGGAATGGCCGCCCATGTTCGTTGCAACAACAAAAAAAGGTCTTCTTGCGACTGGATACCCTCCATATTCGGCAGAGCTCTTCTCTGTAGCATATCCCATGCATGCTCAATCGGGTTCAAGTCTGGCGACTGAGCAGGCCAGGGCAGGACATTGATGTTAGCTGCGGCGAGAGTCTGTCTTACAACTCTTGCGGTGTGCGGTCGTGCATTATCATGCATTAACTGAAATAAGGGACCGATTTGCACTTGTAGAGGAACGATGACGTCTGATACAATCGTCTCAGCATAAATTTGAGCGTTGAGGTTGCCTCTGATCCAAATCAACTCAGTTCTTCCGCCGATCCAAATACCCGCCCATACCATGATGGTTCCACCACTATAAGGATGGACTTCCTGGCAGGATTTTAATCGCTGTTGGCGTCCAGGGGTTCTCCAGTGTCGTATACGTCTTGTATCCGGTCTCATACCAAAACGAGACTCATCAGAAAAGCACACGAAACGCCATTGTTCTTCTGCCCAATTTCTGTGTTCAAGAGCCCATTGATATCGAATCCTACGATTGTGCATTGCTATAGGTGGTACCCGTAGCGGTCTTCGGGAATGAAGGTTCACTTCATGCAAGCGGTTTCTGACTGTTTGGTCGCTAATTAAGTTCCCTGAAGAGTGATGAAGCCTCACGGCTAACATCATGGCAGTTATTGTTGGAGCTCTTCGAGTTAAGATTTGAATATATCGGTCTTGTCTCCGTGTGGTGCAGCGATACCGTCCTCCATGGTGCTCAGCCACGGTACCAGTGCTTCGGTAACGTGTCCAAAGTCGACTGATAACACTCTGACTTGTATTCAGAGCTAAAGCCACAGTACGTTGCCGGGAACCAGCTTCTATCATTCCCACGGCTCTGAGCATTTCTTCCCTGCTTAAATGACGTCGCCGCTCCATAATAACGTTGGTTTTAATCAGTAGTAGGGAAACAGTAGCACTAATAATGTCTTCAATGCGTTGTATGTTTTTATAGGGAAAATATTGACAGCTGATTTTCATCTTTTACTCGAATTTGATTCACAGTTCCTGATTCAAATTATGAAATGCACCAAAAAGGATCCATATAAATTTATAAAATCATAAATTTATTACAAAGCCACATCTCAATCTCAAGAAATCCGCTTAAAAATGCTTGATCCCTAGACACTTTTGATGTGTGTATTTTAGTTGCATGAGTCATGCGTCACAGTTTTTGGCGCTCATTAATTAATAGGGACATAACATATCTACGCTTTATAATATCATTGATTGGGTTAAATTAATGCACATACTTCATCAATACTTGAAGGAGACTATGGAGGTTAGTTTAATGTCAATTTAATAAAACAGTTTTCTACACACAAGTTAGCGACGAGAATTTCGTCTTATGGTGCTTACCATAAGACGAAATTGCCAATGGGCAGTTGCAATTACACTCGTCACCAGACACATTTGTTATTCAAACTCTTGAGCCCGGTACTTTCGCCTGCTACAGTGCTTGTGTGTATACAGTGTGTTTACCTATAATATCTGATAGATACTGCGGTGGTACCTTAGTATGGTAAATAACTAACAAGACTATATGTACGACAGACACTACAATGGTTTACCGATCTAGTGACTGACTCTTAACGCGCTTTCCCATTACCCCGTTCGTACCAAACCATAGCCAGGAAAGAAATGACCAACGCTACGGTGACGGTAAGGTCTCGTTTACGGAGGCGTGGAGCGACGCGCGTCGCGCGTGGCGTGGCGTCTCGCATCTCTCTCTCATTCCTACAACGCCATATTATGTTTTAACTCAGTGCGGGCCGCGCCGCCCATCGCGACGCGTGACGCCCCGCTCCTCCGTAAACGAGGCCTGAGGCTTTAGGTTTAGAGGGCGTTGTTGTATTGTATTGATTCATACAAGGATTGATTCATAGCACGATCAAGTCATAGTACAGGCCCTCTAGACAATGTAACATTCTACAAGCGTTAACGCGAATAGAAAGTATAAAAATGTATAAGACATAGAAAAATCACGTGACAAATTATAGGGAATAGACACCGTTAGCGAATGATGAAATAGAATCGCTATGAAGAGATTGTATCTTGTCTAGGATCTCTGGTAGGATACCACCCGCACTATATTATATAGCATCGTACTATATTTTAACCACATGTACTATATAATATATAAAAATTATAAAGTACGAAATGTACTATAATTTCATCGCAAATTCGATCGTAACGTCGGCTAACGCAAAAAATAATATAATATTATTTGTTCAAAAAAAGGTGGCAACCCAACTCTCAGGTATGGTATGGTACAGGATAATAGACAGCCGCCTTAACTCTTAAATCCATAGTTAGATCTACGTCGTAGTGTCGGGCGTAGCGTGCGTAGACGTAAGGCACGCTACGCCCGACACATTATGTGTACACACACACGACGTAGCAAACGTATTTATTTTAGGACTAGCTGACCCACGTAGCTCCGCCTGCGCTATTTTTACGTTAGCTAAACTTTTAATAACAGACATTCGCATTGAATACATAACCTCCTTTTTTATAGTCGGTTAAAAACTGGGACCCACTTTTTACTTGATTTCCGAAGCACGGACCCGTTTAGTTCAAATGGCGTTAAACGGTCACCCATCTATTTATTGACCTTACCTAACGTTGCTTAACCCGATCGATTACAAAACCTTGATAACAACTCTCTATGAGTGTTCCCTTACTAATATTTATTATATTATAAAGAAAAATTGATAAAATCGGACCAAGCGTATAACCAAGTACCCATTTTGACTTTAATCCCCTCTCCCAAAAGAACCGTGCTAGATTACGGGATAAAAAGTATCCTATGTCCTACCTCGTAGTAAGATCTCAAATCATGCCAAGTTTCCTTTGAATCCGTTCAGTGGTTTCGGCGTGATGCTCAGCCGTGATACAGACAGACAGACAGGCAAAAATTAAAAAAAAAATACATTTTCGGCCTCAGTATCGGTTATAGAATGCCCTCCAAATATAATTTTCAAAATATCTTCAATGTACAGATTTGGACCTGTTACAGTTTTATTATAAGTACTAGCTGACCCACGCAGCTCCGCCCGCGCTGTTTTTACGTTAACTAAACTTTGAATAACAGACTTTCGCATCGAATACATAACCTCCTTTTTTATAGTCGGTTAAAAACTGGGAACCACTTTTTACTTGCTCTCCGAAGCACGGACCCGTTTAGTTCAAATGGCGTTAAACGGTCACCCATCTATTTAATTACCTTACCTAACGTTGCTTAACCCGATCGATTACAAAACCTTGATCACAACTCTCTATGAGTGTTCCCTTACTAATATTTATTATATTTTATAGAAAAATTGATAAAATCGGACCAAGCGTATAACCAAATACCCGTTTTGACTTTAATCCCCTCTCCCAAAAGAACCGTGCTAGATTACGGGATAAAAAGTATCCTATGTCCTACCTCGTAGTAAGATCTCAAATCATGCCAAGTTTCATTTGAATCCATTCAGTAGTTTCGGCGTGATGCTCAGCCGTGATACAGACAGACAGACAGACAGACAGACAGACAAAAATTAAAAAAATTACATTTTCGGCCTCAGTATCGGTTATAGAATGCCCTCCAAATATAATTTTCAAAATATCTTCAATGTACAGAATTGGACCTGTTACAGTTTTATTATAAGTATAGATAGATTCCTACAAATTTGCAATTTTAAGGCATAATTTTATTTCCAATCTGCTGACGTTTTTTCCAGTTTTTCTGAGCGATGACCGCGTTAAGATCCGGTAGTATTGGAAAAAAGGTCTCTGAACCCCGCAGGTTTTTTTCGTCTCAGATTAACTCCGTCAAACGAGCCCGTTGGTCTTTACAAAGGTAACCTTATTTACAAAGAAAGTATAAGTATACATAATTATTTGTATTAGTTGTCTGGTTACTCTAGTACAGGCTTTACCTAGTTTGGGGTCATATAAACACCTATTTATATGACTCCAAACTAGGTAGAGCCTGTCTGGATGGTTCTGAATTGCCTTTAGTATTATGTTGTACGGAACCCGTGGTGCACGAGTCTAACTAGATTTTTTATTAGCCTTGCCTTTCGTAGTAACCAGATGGTTTAGTTAGTCATAAAATTTACATATTTTGATTTATTTATATTTAAATGCAGGTACTATATATGTCTAGACTATCTCAAGTTCGACGAGACCTTGAGTTAATAGATCCGGTTTTAATGCGCGGTAATCTGAATTTTTAATTAACTTGACTTGCGACGCCATCCACGGTTTGTTATTAAGACTGTGAACTCTTTCCATCTCTTCCCGTGGGGTGTCGTACGTAGGAGGCGACTAAAGGAAACCCAGAAGACGGGCAGCAGCGTCTTCTGTCTCATATCTAACGACACGTACGCTGCGATGCCAAGACACCTGCTATTCGTAAGGTTTATTATAACCCCCTCCTTTCCAAAGGGGGAGACCTATGTTCAGCAGTGGACGTCTTCCGGCTGATGATGGTGAACTTAGCTTTGTATCGTTTACCTTTCGCTATATTTTGGTGACAAACGTCGGAACCAATGTTGTTGTAATTGCATAAAGGAATAGTGTGCATCGTTAGAAAGACATAAACAATTGCCCTGCAGTAGGATAAGAATATTAGTTAATTTTAACATGATTGATCGTAGAATTCATCATTAGTTCGCTCGTAGCAGGCAAAAGCCCTTAGATGGGTGACCACTTAGTTGCTATTTGAACCAAGCATCTCCTTACTTGGGAAAGCACAAAAAAAGTCGGTTCCGGCTTATTCTACGGCTCAGAACACATACCGGAATGCATTTTTTTAAATCGCTGATTGGTGTTATAATATCTGACACTATGGAGTGGTGAAGAACAGTTCCTTACACAAGTGACATTTTTTGCTCTCGTGGGGTTAACCTTAAAAAGAAGTACCCTGTGTGTGGGGGGGTCAACTGGGGTATGTGGGATTATTTCTCACTAAAACTTCTGCAGCTGTCTCTTCGGCACATGAAACGGGAACCTGGATCCGAGCCAGGTACCCCGTGTCTGCTCTACCTTTAAGCCCGCCACCAAGGGGTGCAGTATATATTTTTTTAATAACCAAATTGGTGCTCTTATCAATAAGAGTTCAGGTATAGATAATTATGTATACACGTGTATACGTTTTTTTACGAATGGTCAATTTAGTTCACTGTCCAGTTTTTTAGTGCTTTTAGTATTTATATTTCTTGTTTAATTAAGATGATCAGTATATATTATGTACATATTATGTATGTATTTATTACTCATAAATAAATCAGCTACATGACTGTGTTGAATATTAAGTAGTGGATTAAAATAACCTGAATCTTGATGGTTCTGAATTACTAAGATTAAAGTCGTTATTTTTAATCGTTTGTCAAAGATTCAAAAGATTCAAAGATTCAATTTTTTTTATTTCAAATAGGCTTAACGCTAGCACTTTTGAACGGTAATTTTTTTAAAAGCTACCACCGGATCACAACGCGGCCTCAACTGAGAAGATCCGGCAAGAAACTCAGCGGGCTTGTCATTTTTTCACATTTTTTTTTTTAAACAAAGTTTGTCTTTTTACATTTAAATCAGCACCAGCGACAGTGTGTCCTGCCGTTCAAAATATCAAATCAAAATAAAAAATACGACGAAAATACAACAAACTGTTTGTAATATTATATATTCTGTGGTTTTTTTGTTTGATGAGCAAGACAAATCGGCTTCCTCAAGGTCCCTCAGAGATTAGTTTTTTTTTAAATTCTTATGGCCTGTAGCCATTAGTTATTTATTAGAAACGATTTACACCAAGACCATCCAGAACCTATAGTCATAAATGCCAGTCACTGAAAGGAAAATTTCGTAAGTTGGGTAAAAATACATACATAATGGAAATGGGGGGCGGGGGGGGGGGGGCGAGAAAATTTCAACTAAGGTCAAGGGTACGTTATGTAAAAAAATGTTGGGAACCCCTGTTTTTCGATAATTATTGATTTTCAAGTAATATTCTGATAATTTGTTCATATTTTCACTAACTTTTGGCTTTGTGAGTTTGTTATATTCTGAATGTATGTGATTTAAAGAAACAGATTATAAATTTAACTATAGGAATTATTCCGATGTATTAATCAGGTCACTTTACCTGCACCAAAGACAAGTGTGGCAACGAAGGACCTACTTGTACCTGTATTACAGGTTTCTTCCTAGCACAGGGCTGGCGGTTGCTTCGAAAAACACTGGAACAGTTGCTATGTTTTATATGTATATTATAGCTAGGGTTGTAACGGACTTTGGTGTCCATCACCAGCAACGTACCTGTTGAAAAACTAAGAAATAGTTTTTAATGGATTTTTGGCAGGTACACTAGGATTTTTGCGTGTATTCAGTAATAGCGACCCGCCCCGGCTTCGCACGTGTATACTACATATAAACCTTCCTCTATAATCACTCTATTTATTGCTGCAAACTGCATTATAATCAGTTGCGTAGTTTTAAAGATGCGTACAAAGAGCGGGAGCGACTGTTATAAACTATGTAAAGATAAAGAAGCTATGTATAGTTTGGAAGAAAGCAGGAGTTAGGCAGTTATTCACTGATGTGCTGTTAACTCAGAGTAATTAGAATGGAGCTAGTATCGCGTCGATTCCCCGAACAAATTTTTCGTGGCTCTTTTGCGGGGTGCGGGAGGCGAAGTAAACACACACAGATACAATTTCACGCATACTCTTGCAAATGTCTAATGCAATCTCTTCATGTTTCTATGAACCCACACTAGGTATAATAAACTCGCAACACATTCAAAAAGATACGCACACAAATAAAGAATGACCTGAACATATGAACAAAAATTTGGCAGAGGGGTTAGCGCATCATGCTCTCTCCAGTGGTATCTCCTCTAAGGCTGTTAAAAATATTTTTACTCTTGAACTTGGTTCATTGTTTGTAGTCTATGCCCTTATATCGCAATGGTCATGTGCGATAAATGGATCACCACAAGTATTCTAATTATTTATCTACTGTTTAAATCCGTATATTTATCGTCTATGCTCTTATCTTTGTCTATTACGGATTGTTGTTGTTATTATATTGTCGTTTTATTTTCATTGTTTATCCTCGTATCGGCACATGACACGACGATTGGGAAGTAAATAAAACATATCATTTCCAATAACAGTTCTGAGTACGTCGCAACAAGAAACAATTTTGATATTCTACGTTTTTATGTCGAAAGAAAAATAAACTAAAATTTTAAATATATTTTGAAACTATCGTCTAAAAAACTTTTGCATTTGATTAAAAAGTTACCAGTTAGTAAAAAAAAATAGTGAAACGCTCAGTATAATTTAATAAATTAAAAAAAAAATATTGAAGATTATTTTCTCTATTGTTATTTGAACAAGTATATTAACATATTTAAATTTAGAAACCGATAACGTATACCTGTTTGATATGTTGGAACTGTTACTTATGAAGTGCATTAAAAAACATACGGTATTAATATGGTGCTTAAGAATCTAATTCGCGTGCTGTGTTGTAAACGTGAGGATGGTGCAGCCTGTGTTTATGATGAAGATTTAATCAATGAACTAAAAATACAATGGAGGTACATATAATATGCTTTTTACGTATAGTATTTTTATCAAACGTAATATTTATTTTAATAAATTATTTTTATCTTTATTATCCATGTTATATATATATATATTTTCTTGCCAGTTTTTGATTTTTTTGATGTTATGTATATAAATGTAGGTATAAGACCGTCCAAAAATAATTAACAGGAGATTTGTAAACTATGATAATTTTGAATTTGAATAATAATTAATTGCATCAAGATTGCGCAATACTTCTTTAGCGTTACGTCTAGACTCGTTTACTTGAATTAAAATGTCTAATGTGTGATCTTTATGTTGAGAGGATAGGGCATCGATATACTATACCAAGTAGATTAGCTGTCACGGCTCGAAAAATGGTCACGATAATAGCGCCACGGAGACGGTTGTGTCGCTATTTCAAATTAGTCCGAGCCGACCACAGCTATCGTAAGTATCGTAAGGACGTATCGAAATGCCATAATGCGCGTTTAAAAACTGTCCAAATACTTATCGTAATACTACAATTGCAGATGGAGAAACTTTTTTTCGTTTAATATTCTTATTACTACTAGTTTAAATCTATACATATTATAAAACAAAGTCGCTCCCGCTGTCTGTCTGTCCCTATGTATGCTTAGATCTTTAAAACTACGCAACGGATTTTAGTGCGGTTTTTCTTAATAGATAGACTAATTCAAGAGGAAGGTTTATAAGTATAATACATGCATAATATAGTAGAGAAACACTGATAATTTTAGAGGTTTCGAATGTGATGTCTTAAATAAACACATTTTTTTTGCGCTTACATTGCAAACGCTGGCTAAACCCTACGAGATGGATCAAAATAATGTACTGCAGTATTGTACGCCTTAACAAGGTCTACAAAAAAGCCCGCGATGGTAGGCCCTATATGTTTATCTCTAGGTAACTTGGAATTTGTCCCTTCTTCAATATAACGTAAACTTCACTAATATTTACACCAATGAAAAAATAGCTGTGCGTTGTTCATACCGCTAGGTTAAGCAACATAAGTCAAGGTCATTACATAGATGGGTGAACCGATTTGTATGAAATTTTGTGTGCATATCGGGTAGATCTGAGTATAGGTCGTAAAGTATATTTCATGCCACTAGGTTAAGCAACGTTAGGCAAGGTCATTACATAGATGGGTGACGGCGGCGACTCCGAGGAGGACGGTGACGGGGTTGCGAGCCCCGTCCCCGTGATCACGGTGCCAGGTTTCCGGGGGCTATAATGCGCACTGAGGGGTATTTGGTGCAGATCCCACTGGAGGTCCCAGGCGTCTTATGTGGCGATGCGACCGCCGCAGGGGTTTAAGTGGGTAAGAATCCCAGATACCATGATTGGCGAGGATATATAGAATGAGAGGAGGGTGCAAGAGAGGAGAGGGAGGGAGAGGGGATTCGAGGAGGGGTGATGGGGTGAGAGAGAGGGGGATTAAGATGGAACAAGGGGGAGTGAGGGGAGCAAGGTGGGAGAAGAGAAAGAGGGAGTGAGGGAGAGCAGGGTGGGAGAAGAGAAAGAGGGAGGGGGGGGGGGGTTCAGAGAGGGGACAACGGGAGAGGAAGAGGGGAAGTGTGAAGGGGACTGAAGCGGGAGGGGGAAAGAGAGAGGAGAGAGAGAGTATAGAATTAGATTTTTCTTATAAGGGAGAGATGGAGAGAGAAATAAATCAAACGGGGAGGGAGAAAAGTGGAGCAAAACGTAATAAAAGCGCGGGCGGAGCTGCGCGGGTCAGCTAGTAATAAATATAAGTAAGATATCATTATAATACGAAATAACTAACAATTATTTATTTGATATTTTCTCTGCTAGTAGTTCGTAACTGCCATGACTGACAAAATTAATTTTGCCGATAGGAGTGTCGCCACTGTCTATACGAAACTGTCCAACTAGTCACGACCACATTTTCGATGTCATTTTGTTCGTGACTGCTTATCTTGTTTATAGTATATCCATGGGATAGGGTTTATTTTTATAAACCTGTCTCTTTGCACATACTCACATAAGCTTTTTTAATGTTATTAAATTAACGATATTGAGTCATCTAAAATAAAATATCTGACTTGAGACTGTAACAGTATTTAAATAATAATTTTCTGAAACCCAATATCCGTCGTGGAAGAAAGGTTCTCGAGTGGCGACCACGAACCGAAAGACGCAGCGTTGGCAGGCCTCACACTAGTTGGACCGACGACATGCGAGTCGCAGGCAACCACAATGCAAATAGCCAATGGTCGTTCATTGTGGCGTTCCAAGATTCCAAGATTGGGTGGTCTATGTTCAGCAGCGTATGTCTTCCGGCAAATGACGATGATGATCCCGACTTTTTAAAAGATCCGGACACAATTACATCTACGACATCTATCCAATAGTCTTAATTAGGAGATTTAGTTAATAAGTTTTGATGTCTTTAAAATAAAACTATAGTACCAGGTTTTACTGCCGTAGTCAAAGTCCGTTTTAGTCATTATCCCATCACCTCATCGATATACTCATCACCTAGTGTATATTCAATATAAAAATAGGCGAAAATACTTACACCCATTTTTGAAGAAGAGAGAAGAAGAAGAACTCTGAACATAGTACGTAATAACCAGCTCTAAATACTCGTTACCGAGTTCAAAAATATTTTTAGGTGGGAAATCGTTTTTTTTTGCGCTTTTTAGTGACACTAGTGAAGTTACTGAATGACATGTAAAAATGTGGACCATAGCCATCGTCATTACCAGTTCTCTCGCACATTCAGGAGTTCCAAGCTTGAACTCCGGTAGCTAGGTCACAGTCCAACACGATGGCCGAGTGCGGGTTGGCGGTTCACACGTCATTCGAAAGCTAGTTAGGCTTCCTCACGATGTTTTTCTTCACCGAAAGCTAGTAACAATCGCACAAAGGCGATTCACACATGAATTATTAAAGAAATTAGAGGTGCCGGGGTTTGAACCTGCGCACCTTGTTTCCAAGGCAAGCGCTCGCCCACTGCTTACAAAATAAAAAAATAATATCCTGGGGACAATCCACACACGGCCATCTAATTCCAAACTTACTTTTTTGCTATTTTTTTTTTGTTTATGACAAAAAAGTTTATGCACACAATGTTTTTCCTGGGTGGGAAATGGGAATTCAACCCACGACCTATATTGGGTGGCAGCTACGGTGTTAACCACTAGCTAGACCAACGGGCCCCTCCCTTCAAGATATAAGTGAAAAAGTTTTCAGGTTAGCCAGGAGTTATTGAGGAAAAATATGCTTAGAACTGTCAGACAAGAAATGAAAGCGATGATGATTGGCCCGCGTAGCCAGCGAAATCGTACTGACGCAAGCCTAGATTGGCGTTTATGCGAGCCTATCTATATCTTCCGGCTATTGTTATAAGGCACAATTTCCTAGGCGCCAGCCACTTGTTTACAGTCTTACACAAATAAGAAGTCAACAACCTAACTCGATCAATACCTCTGATACAATTTCCATGAACTGAAACCTTTTTAGTTTACGTTACCTGATGGTGTGGGTCTATGCAACTAATATAAATAAATAAAAAACTAGGACACGAGAATAATTCATAATGATTGATAATTCATCAACTGAAAAGAATCATAAACATAGCTATGAACCATTCCCATTGAATTAAATCAAATAAAAAAACGAAGATACACATATTATTTTGACATTCACAGACATAATGCATGCTACCTCTCCTTTTGCGAAGGGAGTTAATCATCTCAGGAAATTCACTGAAAAGTCAGGGACAATGATAGAAATCTCATTATTCGATAGGACGGAAGACAGACATGAGCGAGGTGATGTCAGGCACAGGCGACACATCTTTACATGCCCGTTCGAATCTTACTTTCCAGAAAATCAGGTGATCGGTCTGAATTATCTTAACCAATAAGGAATAACTACACAACGTTGTGGCAATTTATTATCTTGTTTATGTATTTTTGTTGAAACCAATATAGATATATATAAGTGCAGCCATTTATTTTAATCTGTGACTTATTAAAACTTGAACTTTGGCGTTAAGTTTGACCTACATCAATTTGCCGTACGCTTATCTTTTGCCGTCTGTGCGTGTTGATAACACAACTGCTTTTTGCAACATCCTTTGCAAACTTTAATTGCAAAAAGTTATCTGTTTTTACTTCCATTATTGCCTAATTATCGAAGGTAGCCGTCTAAATTTAACGATATTAAGGACAAATTATATGTACCCTTTGTATAAATTACGAGTAAGTTTCGGTCAGGGGTTTTCGACAAACACATACTAACAACTAATAAGAAATCAAGAGTTTTGAGCAAGTGATTATTTTACTCACTACGGAACGGAAACTGCAAATGTGAGTAATAATAGTCCATTACCCAGACAGTGTGTGTGTCTGAAGTTGGGTTGGGCGAACCATTGCGCAACTACAGTCGTGAGTTGTCAATACAAAAACACAAAAAAAGCTACTGCGCAGCGTCCTGCAGCCAACTTCAGACACACAAAGATCCGTTGTGACTACTGTACCTTTTTAATGATGAAAACGTCACTTCAGCGCGACCAAATAACGTCTCGCTCGGGTGGCTTTATGTTCTGGTAGCAATTACCAATGTTCTATGTGTCGCTTGCTAAGAGATGGGTCGCTCTGGTCTAGAGGTGGTGCAATATTGCATATAGCAGGCTTATGTCTCACTTTGTCCCTACAGCTGCTAACCTCGAAAGGCTCCGGGGGCACATTAGGAATCTGCTTGCTGTACACGGGTCACGGGTTTCAAAACCTGCGGGTAGCAACAGCTTCGCGTAGTTGTTGACAATACAGGTCGATCACCCGATTGTCTGGAAAGGAAGATTAGTCTGATGGGCATTTAAAAAGTTGATCCTGCGTCTGATCTCTGCCCGGACCTGTCGGTCTCCCGTTTATAGAATTGTGAGAGTCAAGGAAGAGAGAGCGCAATTTTGCTTACGCAAGCACTTCTGCAAGGCAAGTGCCTATTGTCTCCAGTGTTGCTAACCTCGTCATCTTCTCGTCGTAATGCTCCACGATCAGCGGGGCTATTGCATATCTCGTTTGACAGCTAAAGTGATGATCACTGTAGCAAAGTGACCATCAAATAACTGTCAAATGGTTCATTCGGTTTGCCTAACTTGAGTGGCCAATATATACCAATGCTAACACACTCAGTTGACATCAAAGTTCGGTAGGCAGCTGAAGCTTGATAGTCACTTGGGTGGCTAAAGATACGCAATAGCCCTGCTGGACCCCATATTCTCGCCATACGAGGAGGCTATTATCGCGCACCCGACTGTAGGCGGCATGACTGCTTACCATCAGGCGGGCAGCAACCTTGTCAGTTTAGTATAAAAAAATACATTGTTTTTATTCACCAGTGTGAACCGCGACCTCGCCAAATGAGTTCATTGCCGGGCCCAAGGTCTCTCCTTAGGGAAGGTAGTGCAGCTGAATAGAAGACGACTGGCAGTCTGCCAGCTTGATACACTACTTTACATCCCTACAAGTTTAGACTTTATTTCGCCTAGTCTGAGTTCAGATTTGTATGCAACAGTCTGACCGAGTTTTTGTAGCTAACGGTCTAGATTCGCAATATAGTATTTGTTGGCGATCTAGACGAGGTTGTCTAGTGTCGATTGGATCGCGGATGGAAAACAAGATTGTTTATGGACATTGGCTGGTAAACGTGTTTTTTTTTTCTAATAAATAATAATGCGTTGGTCCTATTGTGTAAATCATAATATGGTTGACACAATCTATAGGTATTATAGATAGTCGATTAGATCAGTTAGAACAAAGTGGGGTTTGTTTTATCGGTCAATGAAACTTGTGTGAACTATCACACGACAGTTGACAACACGATTGTTGTCCAGTACTCCAGTAATAAAAAACTCCAAGGTGGTATTCGACTACGGTCTTCTATAGGTTTAAGAAGATAGTTTCTCATTCGGCTGAAGCGACAATACTTCGATTGAAGCGGGCATTACTGCTTTTCCTGCAAACCACCGGAACGCACTTTGATCCAGTTGGGTCCATTGTGCTGTGCACGCAGCAAGCAACTCTTGCTGCACGTCAGCAAAAGTCCCTAAAAAGTTATGATATGTCTTTATTTATAATCAAAGGATTATGTTTAGCTTTTAACCGACTTCAAAAAAGGAGGAGGTTCTCAATTCGTCTGTGTATATATATTTTTTTTCTATGTATGTTCGCGCATAACTCTGGCAATTGTGAACCGATTTGAAAAAAATCTTTCTTCCATCCATTCTTTAATCCTTTAATTGGGTCCCATAAAAAAAATATTGCTTACGAATAAGTAGTTCCTGAAAAAACAAGAATGGTGACTGCGCACGAAACCTGCAGGAATGCCTATATGATGACTTTGTTGCTTTTTACGGACAAAAATGGTCATAACTCTGGCAAATATTTACCAATTTCAATGATTCTTTTTTTATTCGAAAGAAAAAAAAACACTGTAAAGAATCTGTATGAATTTTATCACAACCGGATAAGAACTTCCTGGAGGACCATGAGCGATGTGAGGGAATTTATTTGGTAAAAACCATAAAACTGATGTTCTCCCTTATATTACTCTGACAAATATGAACCGATTTCGATGATTCTTTTTTTATTCGAGAGAGTGATTATTTTACTATGATGATTCCATGCACATGTCATTACGACCGGTTTTTTTTTCCGAAGAAACATGAGTTATGTGAAACTATGTAGACGATAATATGATATACCTAGATCATTTTACCGTCTTCGGTGGTTCAATCTTTATGTATGAAAATATCACTTAAATGTTTACAATAAAATCTATTAAAAAAAAATGAACCGACTTCAATATAACTAAAAACTATAAAATAATTTAGTGATATTGAAGACGGTAATTTTTTTTTTAAATATTTTGTATTGTAACAGGAATTAACCGTAACCGTTCGATAGTAGAGGCAGAACAAAGAGTCTTCTCTTTGTTCTGCCTGTTTGTATGATTGGATATCTTCACGGCGAGTTCTTGACCGGAGATGCTGGCTGCTCGGCACTTTGTGGAAGAGTAATGGTGCTTTCAAATCTGCGGCTGCATATATAATAGGGATTCACATGGCAGATCATCTACAGCACTGCAGCCGCGCTGAAATTTTAAATTTTAAGCGCTCTAAAGGTGAGGCTTTTGCCCAGTTAGACACGGTGACACAGGCTAAAGAAATAATTTCTTTATCATTCATTCTGTTGCTTGGGGCACAGTGTTCTCCTTGCCCTCATTTCCAAATGTCTCCGGGTAGATTATTTACGTATTCTTCCTTGGAACGAATCTCGCGAATTATTTTTATCCGACTCCAAAGAAATGGGGTAATGTGTTCCCGCGTTAAAACGATGTGTTATTAATAAATGGATTGAGATCAATGGAACACTTTTTTAATCTGTGCTGATATATAGAGGCATTACGCACGCAGCAACAGATTTCCAGTATATGACAAAAAGCAAATCGAGTGTTCAGATTGACATTTTAACTTTCAAAGTATACAGTTAGTATAATACTGTATGTATTGACACATCTTTATAATCAAAGGGGCACATCTTATAAACCAAAAACCACGTGTAGAGTTGCCAGGCCGCGCGGAAATCCAGGACTGCCCCGGAATTTTCTTTATGGTCCCCATGTCCAGTGATTATATGGTATTGTCCCGAAATTTTGGAATACTATGCTGTAGGTATCAATATTTGGAATTAAAACGTCGATGTAAATATTCATTATCATGTAACACACATTACTGAAACCTATTAATGAATATTTAGTCGACGGCCTTTAATTGTACCTTTCGCGTATAATTTATGAATGTACATTTTATTTCTACGGGGCGGTCAGTAACCGACTTAAAGCGAAAGAGTAGGTAACACTGTTTTAGCCCGGCCCATTATTAGCACTGGAAATGGATAGATCAATGGAGATATGTCCCGGAAATGTAAAGCATGTATTTGGCAACCCTAGGCACGTGACTTACTACTAAAACCAGAGAGAAAGCTTTCTATAATCGTATAAGATACGACGCCAGTTGCCCAAACCGGCTTACTCCAGCGGGGCTATTACGTATCTCGTTTGACAACTAAAGTGATGATCACCAAAGCTAAGTGGCTATCAAATAACTGACAAATGATGCATTCGGTATTGCCTAACTTGAGTGACCAACTGAAATGACGTCATGAGCACCGATTCTCGGTGATGATCACCGTAGACAATATTTGACAGATGTTTCTGTATCGATAACCTATAATTGGTATTATGTAAGTAACGTGTACATCAAACTGATGGTCACCCAAGTTGCGATGACCATCGTGAAAGCAACTAATAAGAAGCAGTGTTTTATACTGTTGAAGGTGATCGTCACTATAAATCGGCTATTTGAAACGTTGACTAGAAGCATTATCAACGTAGGTAAAAATGTGACAACTATTTTCGCAGGATTATAACTTTTTTTTGTGACCTAAAGAAAGTATTTGGTTGGAGTGTATCCTTGGGGGTTATGGTGGGGGCGCTGTGAAGTTGAGATTTAGATGAATCGTTGAAGATTTTTTTTCGTGCCGCGAGAGTACCTACTACTTTCGCGGTACGAACGGTGTACCACCTTTATGATGATAAATGCTTGCACGAGCTGGCCCAAAATGCATGCGGGCGGGGTAAGCGCACGTAGGTAACGACGTTCAAACCATTTTGATTGTAAACTGGTACAGCATTCATGTCCGCGATAATACATTGAGCTATAATGTACTGAAGTAGGTACATAGTTATTTTTGATTAATTTCGGATGCTGCCTTTCTCTTGTCACTGACTTATAGTTTAGCGGCAAATGGCATGAAAAGATGTAAAACACCTCGATTTTCTTGAAAACTTTATTTGAATTTAGTGAGTTTGTTTTTTTTTCATAGAATTAGGATTTTTCACAATATCTTTGGGTTTTTTTTATTAAACTTTTGTTGTCTATGCTCCCAATATCCACTAGGCGAAATTACCTGCAAATTAAAAAGTACCACTAAATGTTCTTTTTATAATGGTTCGGGGGGATATTCAACTTGGTCGCATAATGTCGATAAAAAAGTAGAGATGGCTAAAAGACAAGTGATGAGCACCGTAGTACACCGTAGGTTGATATCCACCGAAAGCCATACGTAATACCAATGTTATCACACTTTCGGTTGACATCAAATTTCGGTGGACAACTGAAGCTTGATAGTCACTTGGGTGGCTAAAGATACGCAATAACCCTGCAGTAAGACATATGCAGATTCCTTGGTTTACTCTGGCTCGGCTAGCTGACAGTTTGAATTTTTGAATTGTTTTAAAAGCTCTTTGGTTCTAGAATAGTTATAAAGCAAGATCCTAGGAGCGTTATACATTACTTATTTTCTAAGTAACAAAATGTGTCGGGTAAAGTATTATTAGTACATAGGTATATATTTTGAAGGTGTACATTGCTAGCCTGTGCCGCCGGACAATTTTCAGGAACCAGGTGCTAACGGTTTAAACATAAAAACATGGCACACTTTTCTTTAAGTTTTAATGCTGATTTTTACAGAATATCATCAATAACTAATAATCGATATAGCCAGATACTTTCCGTCCGTACGTTTTCCGTTTACCCATAAGGTATGGGCAAGTATAGCACCCTCCAATGTCATCCTGTTAGGTGTTGAAGAATGCGACGAAGGAAAAACCAGAAAACAAGCAGCAGCGTCTTCTGTTCAGTATCCATCTCAGCGTCTACTGCGATCCCGAAGACGCCTGCCAAGCGTGGGTATTATGGTAAAATGTACTACCTACTTTACCAGACAGATTTTGATACTTACAACATAAGTAATGTCTGACGGCAATGGGATCTTGGACTATAAGTTACTCATACGATATGGGTAAGATACAGGTTCAATAAACGCTTCGTTACCTCTAATAACATCGGACAGACATAAGTATTCGTCATTAATTGATTCTCTTATCTATCATTGACCTGTCAATAGTCTAATTTCACCTAACTCCGTGAAAGCCATCGACCTCTGTGTTTACATGTTGATTGAACATGAGTAAATTATGTAAATGAATGTGTAATCGTTTACTAATATATATTATGTTAACGGTTTATTTAATTAAGTACCTGTTAGCTCAGCGGTTTGAATGGCAAGCCGCTGTACCGAATGTGTGCAAGTCGGGGCAAATTCCCTTACACGGTATATTCTGGAATATTTGTTGCATTCTGATTGCTGTAGGGTTTCCTAACCAGCTTTTTATCTTACTGGCGAGGTAAGCAACATGCCTTCCAACAGACAGCTGCAGTCATCTGCTGCTCGTTAATATTCAGTGACATTAAATGTCTTGAGTCCGATAATTGCGTCAAGGTAGACGAATGAGGATTGATGCTTCCACTGCGACCAGTCTGACTCCGCCCAACACACGCTGGAGGCTTGCCCCGCGTGGTCGTTGGAGCGTCGAGACCTGGTCGCAGTCATCGGATCGGACCTCTCCCTGGGCAGCGTAGTGTCGGCTATGCTGTCCGGGGATGCGGCGTGGGGAGCGATGGCCGCCTTCTGCGAGACTGTCATGTCCCAGAAGGAGGCCGCCGAGCGGGAACGCGAACGCGCTGATCCTGCTCGGCGACGAAGGCGCAGGCCGCCACAAGCGGACGCCCAACGTCTCGCTCCCCAGCCCTGAGCCCGGGGCTATAAACAATGGGCAACCTTCGGAGTCGCTGGACGTTCAGGGTGTGGGCCCTTTGAACGTCCATTGAGTACGACGGCGACTCCGAGGAGGACGGCGGCGGGGTTGCGACCCCCGTCCCCTTGAGCACCGTGTCAGGTTCCCGGGGGCTACAATGCGCCCCCCGGCGGCGGGCTCAAAGGCAAGGCACTGAGGGGCCCCTGGTGCAGATCCCACCGGAGAGACCAGGGTCCCCTCTCATGTGCCGATGTGACAGCCGCGGGGGTTTTAGTGGGTAAGAATCCCACATACCCCGGTCGAGCCCCACACCTCCCGGGGATCTTTGGAAGATTTCCCCCGCGTCCCAAAAAAAAAAATGAATAAGGATTACCCGTGGGGTGTCCGGGTAAGAATAGCACCCTCCCATCTCCCGTTGGGTGTCCGTAAGGCCTCAGCCTCGAATCTTGCGGGCAGCGGGGCGGCTGCCGCGCTGCTGTTTTCGAAAACCGGTCCATTTCATTTTACGCTTAAGATCCTGCCGCTCCCGTGCCGCCGCCGCTGCCGCCCCGCTGCCCGCAAGATTCGAGGCTGAGGCCTAAGAGGCGACTAAGGGAAAACAAGAAGACGGGCAACAGCGTCTTACCTTACCACCTATACTGCGATCCCCAAGCCGCCTGCCAAGCGTGGCGATTATGGCAACCCCTCCCTTCTAAGGAGAGAGCTTTGTTCAGCAGTGGACGTCTAACGATTACTGCTGATGACGATGATGAGATGAATAATGTTATGGATGTCTGTTGAGTCTTTAGGTTCTGACCGCAGACATCCAAAAACGTACTACTGTCATATTTGGGGCCTTCCTAGTAATATCATAGCTTACAGAATCACTTACAATATTAGAGGTTCCGGTCGGACGCGACGTTGAAGCAAGCATTGAAAGAGATTAATTATGTATACGAATCGTGATTGAATCACGGCTAATTTGCTGTTGATCGATTGTAATCAATCGTCACCTTTGGAAGTCCGCATTTGGATGGAAATAATATATTTTGGCAATATGACTCACAACTAGAACCAATTCAAAATTGAACTTAACATACATGCACATAGCAAATAAAATTACATGTATGGTTTGTTATTTAGTTTTGTCATTTAGGTTTTATTTCCACTTGGATTGCAAATAGTCTTTATTCATATATTATTTAGTTTTTCTTTATTTAAATATAGACAAGTATTTTTGCGGTGGCCGTATGCCAGTGTTTCTATTCAGTACATTGTTTACTACGGCCGCGATTAGTCGTTAGTTGGTGAAAAAAATTGAAACTCGCGCGTGGTTTTAGTGTTTTTTTTATTATTAGTGTGGGTTTTATTTGGATAGTAGTGATAACTAACGCGACAGGTTTTGGAACAAAGTTATAGTTATAACGTGTCTACTGTCTAGCTATACCGTTTACCATAAAATGTAGTTATTTTTTATTTGCATAAATTTACTGGCAGGTTTTATGTGCCAGCGTTATATCAATATTATTACCAACAATTTTATGTCTTAAGTTTATCAGTAGTCTGTATGAGCAAATGTATATACACTGTTTTGAAGTCTAGAAATTAAGTTACGTTTATTTGTTCGCTACGAAAGCAATACCACGTCACCTTTCGATAACAAATCCAGTATTGTCTTGTATTAGTATTGTAATACCGTTAGTAGTAAATAAAACAGCTGTTATGAACAAACAAAGGCTTCAGAAGCGAATGAGTTACTTTACAAACACAAGTATCACCGACAAACATATAAATGATGCATTTCAGTTTCATTCCAGAATATAATCATTAAAATTACAGTTATTAATACAGCGAAAGGTTATATTCAGTTAATGACTAAGCCTTAACTAAGCTGTAATTAAACGGTGGTGACTCAATAGTATGAGTTTAGTCAGTAAGTCACTAACTGACTACCGAACCGAGTACGGAAAGTTATGACTGAATAGTCGATACACTTTAGTCAGTGTTTTAGTGGTTACTAAATAGGAACATAATAATTAAGTTTTGACTGAATAGTCGTAGAACTTACTGAGTATGTGGTTGCTAAGTGGTAACATACGTTCTCACAAAATATATAGTAGAAACACATACAGCCAGTGACTTAGAGGTAACTTAGTAGGGGCATATGTAAATTATTACTAAATAGTCGAAGAAAATTAGTCAGTGACTAAGTAATTACTAAGTGGGAACATAAGTTGTGAATAATTAGTCAAAACACTTTAGTCAGTGCCTGAGTGGTAACTAAGCGGGAACAAATGTTATGACTAAATAGTCATAAGATTTTAGTCAGTGCTTAAGTGGTTACTAAATTGTGACTAAATAATCAAGAGACTTTAGTCAGTGTCAAAGTGACAATGAGTGACGATGAAGCCGTCGACAGGTTCACGTTGCCCGCTTGCACGTTCGCGTTGGAGCTATGGAGATCGAAGATGGCTGAAGGGGTGCTGGCACCGGCTCACTTCCTGGACCACTGGAGGGTGACAGTGCCGAGGATATACTCACCACAACCGAACAGGACATGCCTAGGTAAGCATATTAACACAGGACTACGTTTATTTTTTTATTTTTTATTTTTTTTATACTACCAAGGTGGCAAGCAAGCGTACGACCCGCCTGATGGTAAGCAGACACCGTAGCCTATAGACGCTAGCAACACCAGAAGAATCACTAGCGCGTTGCCAACCCTTAAGACATTAGATGTTAAGTCTTTGTGTCCTGTAATTTCACCAGCTACAGTGCCCTTCACGCCGGAACACAGCAATGCTTACACACTGCTGCTTGGCGGCAGAATATCTGACACTGCGGTGGTACCTACCTGGACGATTCCTTGCACCATTCCTTTTCATTCATTTTTTTTGATTCCTTGTTTATTTCACCATTATGCTGAACAACCGCCTCCCTTTTAAAAGGAAGGGGTTGCCATAATCCCACGCTTGGCAGGTCTTGGGGACCGCTGTATTAAAGATGGGTAATCCAATAGAAAGACACTGCAGCGCGTCTTCTTGTTTTCTTTTAGTAGCTGCTTATGACTCCCAACGGATGAAGATGGGTGGGTGCTATTCTTACCCGGACACAGGCTTTTTAACAAAATTTAATGATTTCTGATATTTACGCGAATGTTACACATTGATATGAAACTAATTTTACGGATTACCTAAGTCCGCCCGTGACCATGAATGCTGTAAAGTATTCGAAACGTCGGGTAATTAAAATAAAAAATAAACCGCGATATAATCCATAAAATTCGTTTCATTTCAAAATTGTTTATTTACAAGTCATAATTAAGCTTACGCATTCGAAGGTTGATTGCCCGGGGTAGCCGGTGGGGCCAAGCAAATAGGTATTGTATCGCTATTCGAAAACGCTATTTTCGAGCACAGGTACTACTTTACTCATATGTTTTGAGTTACTTAAAAAACCGTTTATGTTAAAAAATGCCAAATGTTCGCAACGCCCGGAAATATTAGGGCGGTCCGATATTAGGGTTGACGAACATTGCTGTATTCCGATGTGAAATATGTGTTGCCGCCGAAATGACTAAAATCAAGAGATTTAATTCTTAATGTAGGGCCAATTTAATAGGTCACATTTGACATCTGTCAGCTCCTTTTGTCATTGTTACAATAAATGTGTAATCGTAATTAAAAAATGTTAAGCAACTGTGCAGTTCTGACGACGAAAAAAAAAATTTATTTTATGCCCGCCGTTACGAGGTTATTTTGTTAAATTTTGCTGAAGTGTCAAATTTGATCTTTAAATAAGATCTACACTCGCATAATGCGTACCTTCAGGAGAAGGGCTGATTATCTCGTGACTAAGATGTTTCAACAACGGCATATATTAAATTTCAGACTGGTCATTCGACGAAGATTTGGCAGCTAAGCTATTGATACAGCCACTAGAGTCTTTCATATGGGGGAACAGTGATGGGTCCCAGCCGCCCGCGCCGCGGAGGTCCACCCTCTGCGGCCGTGTGTTCAAGCAAGGGGACCCGGCGTACAGCTGTCGAGAATGTGGTAAGTTATCATCATCATACCACGCATGAGATATACGAGCCACTTATTGCCGGATAGAATCTCTGAAAAACGATCAGTTGGTCAAGCAAGTCAGGCAAGGTCGGTCCATAGATGGGTGCCCGTTTAGTGGCATTTGAACGAGCGTCTCCGTGGGATGGGAGTTTGTTATCTAGGTATCAGGGGGCTCTGGGCGTCCCTCCTAAATGCAAGCCCGAGGTGGGTGACGACGCAGTCTGTGTAGGCCCCGCGTCGCCGCGAGGCTGCCGGTGGAGCGTGCGTTCTCTGCTAGAGACGTGCTCTAGTGAGCGTTTGGCGTTGAATAGACTGGCGAGATCCATACGTGCCCAGAGTCTCCATAGCGTTGTTGAAGGCCACCGGGTATGTTAAAAATTTCACTTTAGCCGGTCTCCGCCCCTGAGACTGGGTACCTTTTGAAGGTTTTCTCCCCGATAGCAAAAAAGGTATTGGTCGTTAAGCTAAGTTGTCAAACAAACAACAAGACCTTTCACAAGATCAGCCGTCTCCACGGGAGAAATTATAGTGTACAACATAAATAAAGTAGCATGGCTCATGGCTCATGGGTATTATGGCTTCACAGGTATGGACAATACGTGTGTGCTGTGCGTGGAGTGTTTCAAGGTGTCCGCGCACAGACATCACAAGTACAAGATGGGCCAGTCCAGCGGCGGCGGGTGCTGCGACTGTGGGGACACGGAGGCGTGGAAACGGGACCCGTTCTGCCAACTGCACGCGGTGAGTGGACTCATCGTCATCATCATCAGCCGAATCGTCCACTGCTGAACAAAGGCCTCCCCTTTAGAAGCGAGGGGATGCCATAATCCCCACGCTTGGCAGGCGGCTTGGGGATCGGAGCTTGGGCTTGGGCTTGTGACTGCTAATCAGTTGCGATCTTAAACCAATTGCCAACCAACCAACCAACCAATTGGGCCCGTTGGTCTAGTTGGCAGACACCCTGCCTGCTAACCGATGGGTAGTGGGTTCGATTCCCGCCAAGTGTCTGGGTGTTGTTTATCTATTTAAGTATGTATTTACAAAAAAAAAAAGTATATAAGTATTAGTATCAGTTGTCTGGTTTCCATAGTACAGGCTCTGCCTAGTTTGGGATCGGATGACCGTGTGTGGATTGTCCCAAGATATTATTATTATTATTAAATTAATTAAATCAATGCGGCGCTTTAAATAAAAGCTCAGCTTCTCCCGTAGAAATCAGCTCCAGTGCAACCCTTTTTTTTGCGGGGGAAACCTTCAAAAGGTCCCCGGAAGCTGTGGGGCTCGACCGGGGTTTTTTTTTTTGGACTTATCCCACCACTCATTCCCACCACTGTTGCTCCTGTAAGCCAGGATCTACGTCCCTGTCTCTATAACTACTCGAACAGATGGGGGGTAGGTTCGATGCCCTGTTAGTTAGGTCCCAACTCATTTTTGGTATCGGTATAAAACGGGCTGGTTTCCGCAACTCCACGTCGAAGCGAGTATTTTGCGTGCGAGTGGGAATGAATTTATTCGATCCACCTCAACTCCTCTAGAAAAGCCAGCAGGCGCTTAATGCCGCCGACTATCTCTCGGAGGGTACTCGGGTTTCCGAAGTAAGTACTTAGCCTTGTATGCAGTGACTTCCGGACAACTCTGTAGCACATGGGCCGCTGTCTCCTCCTCCTCCATGCACGTTCCGCATAGAAGACTGTCTGTGACATATATGACAAAAAGATGTTTATTAAAACATTAAAACTGATGAAAGACTTAATTTTCGCAGGCGTCAGAAGAAGACCAAGCGGAAGCGACAATCAAACCGGATGTCGTGGAACGCATGAAGATCGTGGCTTCCGTCTGTCTGTCGTACTGCCTGAGGCTGCTCACGCACGACCATGCGCCCGGTCTACCGAATGACCTTAGGTCGGTGCAATATTCTTTCATTAAGACTTGGAAGCTCTAGTTCTAGTCAGTACTTTTTTGCCCGAATGCCCCAGGAAGAGGTTTATGTTTTTCGAAAGTATGTAAGTATGTATGGCTATTTCTATGGCACGGCCTGCAGCCTAGACGGCTTGATGAACTGCAAGTTATAATATGTCGTTGGATTCGTCTTAGTTGTGGGAGTGACGTACAACCGCTTGCGTAGAAACAAGTGCAGAGTGCACTTGTTTATAACTTCCTTTATAACTCTCTACATACCCATCCGACGCATCTATCATCTTACTTTACCTCCTCTAAGTACTTTACAGACAATCAGGGGGTCTAGTACGAGTTCCGATAGTATACGAGCTCGATCAAACTGACAGTTTTTGCGCGTACATTTTACTAGTCCTTGATAGTTACCGCTAGGGGCGCTGGTGTGAAATGTATGGAGAAAAGTGACAGTTTGATCGAGCTCGTAAATTATCGGAACTCGTACTAGACCCCCAGGTGATCGGCCTGCATTGTCCTAGCCAGTAAGGAACAACTACACAAAGTTATTGCCCGGTTTCGAACCCGCGATCTCCGGGTTTCCCCACTGCGCCACGGAGGCTACAAAACAAATAAAATATACATACTATTTAAATATATTTAAAAACTTGTAAATTAGGGGTGATAAGAATAAATTATCATACATGCACAACATTATTAATTTGCATAATTTAGCATGCGATTATTTGTATTAATTGCTATGAATGTCACATTATTTATTTTGGTATATTTATCAATCACATTAAATTGTATTTTTAGTTTCATTATATTTATAACTGCAATTCTATTGGTGTCGTTTGAATGTCAAGAGCAATGTCTGGGTGGTGGCCCATTGACAGACATTTGGCCACATTATAGAATTTTAATACTATAAAAACTAGTATTTCCTATTTCATAACGAAATTAATTGAAATGCAGTGAATGGTACATACTTGAGGCGTTGTACAGAGGGCGTTGTAGTAACGATGACATTCCATGTGGAATAGTGATGTAGTTAGTACCACATAGACACGAGAGATGGCGCCAGTTATTCCTGAATCGCGCTATCGAAGATAAGTGCCTTAATATTTATAAAAAGCGAATAATTGTGGGTTAGGCTAATTTACGCTGACTATTGTATGATTGCGATTTTATGAGTATTTTTTTTTTCAGATTGAAGGACGCTGAGAGAGATCTCCTACAGATTTTAGATCAGCCAGACTGTTACTGCACAGTTCTGTACAACGACGAGACACACACATTTGACCAGGTGAATATAACTTCTTGATTGACGATTATCACTGTCGCTTCCGAGTAACAATTCGTTTCAAAGCCTCGGTAGGGCTTCCTAGACGTTCTAGAACGAACTAGGTACCTACTTCACGAGTAAACACAATAGGTGCGATCAGATAGTAACGATAATTTAAAACAGTGATGGTGAACACTACTTTACGAATGTCGGCGAAAGTTTGAGAACACTGCGTGAATTTAAGATTGATGCCAATTCTGGAGTTTTCCTTACAAATCATTAATACTCGTAAACCCAGAAACTTAGAATGAAATTATATTATTATTTACTAAATATAAGGCAGTGCAGTCCCATTCGTTGGAAAAAGGCGACGCAATCGAGAATGGTAAAATACACTAGCTTATTAAAAGTCTCATCATCATCATTAGCAGCCGATAGACGTCCACTGCTGAACAAAGGCCTCCCCCTTAGAAGGGAGGGGTTGCCATAATCCCCACGCTTGGCAGGCGGCTTGGGATCGCAGTATAGGTGGAAGATAAATCCAAAAGACAGACGCTGCTGTCCGTCTTCCTGTTCTCGCTCAGTCGCCTCTTACGATACCCAACGAGAGGAGATGGGGGGATACAATTCTAACCCGGCACCCCGCGGGTAATTTAAGTCTAGAGCCTAGACATTAACAGATTGTTTACACTTTTATATTTCCGCTTTAACTAGACCCGTGGGGTGTCCGGGTAAGAATAGCACCCACCCATCTCCTCCCGTTGGGTGTTCGTAAGAGGCGACTAAGCGAGAACGGGAAGACGGGCAGCAGCGTCTTTCTATCGGATTTCCGACCACCTATGATCCCCAAGACGCCTGCCAAGCGTGGGTATTATAGCAACCCCTCCCTTAAAAGGGGGAGGCTTTGTTCAGCAGTGGACGCTTTTTCGGCTGCTGATGATTGCCGCTTTAACAATGTATTTTATGGTCCGCGACTTTAGTCTGCCCATACAGAAGTCCCATTTATGTTTTTTTTTTCTTCTAAATAAATGATCCCATATTCCAGGTCATTACAACCCTAGTCAGAGTGACCAAATGTACGCAGCGGGACTCGCTAGAGCTGGTCAGTCTAATAGACCGTGAAGGTCGGGCACTTGTCAAATGCAACTCCTTCCAAGTGTGCGACAAACTCAAGACTGACATCGAGATGTAAGTTGTTTTATTATTTTTAATACCTTAAGATATTGAGCTTATTTACCCGTGGGGTGCCGGGTTAGAATTGCATCCCCCCATCTCGTCTCGTTGGGTGTCGTAAGAGGCGACTAAGCGAGTACAGGAAGACGGGCAGTAGAGTCTTTCTTTTGGATTTATCGTCCACCTACCCGAGCCGCTTGCCAAGCGTGGTGATTATGGCAACCCCTCCCTTCTAAGGGGGATGCCTTTGTTCAGCAGTGGACGTCTTTTGGATGATGATGATGATCACTCCCATAAAGTATGATAGGAACGGCTGTTTTCTACACGCAGTCGTAATTTTACTAGTCATCATGTTAGCGGTTTCTTTTATTAGATGTACAACTTAATTTTCTTACTAACTTTCTCTCGGTGGACATGTTTTTATTCAAATAACTTTGAATAGACCTTCCAGTTTAAAATACTAAATCTTTTGTTTAATGTATTAAAGGACAATGCTCATCTGTGCCCCAGAAATGCCCAGATAAAGTATACTACAAGATTGCTCTAATAAATAAAAACTAGAATTATGTTGTTAATTTTAAATCATCTGAAGCACATTGCAGTACCAGAGTATCTAACCAAATTGTTTTCACATACATATTGACACTATACAATGGAGACAGACTAGATAATTCCAAATAACTGACATATTTATCTGATAACATAATAAAAGAACACGGCTTAGCTTATGTGATGCTCATGAAGTTCTTAGTGAAAAACTAATAGCAATGCCGTCTGTAAACGATAAAATTTATAAAAAACCAGTAGGAAGTTATCATGTTTAATGTCCAATATCTTTTGAACCGGTGCTTTATATGACATTAAATCTAGATATCATATAAATACTGTTAAAAAGTTATCATATGACATAGAGCTACAATTTGGGCATTGCATGGCATTGGTGACTTTCAGCTCCATACTAATATGGTCACGGTCCTTTCATTTAGTTCTTACGAACTACCTAGTGATATTTTTGTTTGAAATGCTGGGAAACAAAAGCAGAAACAAGCCAGTTCTTTGTTATCAGCAAAATACTGAGTTGAATCTTTTTTGTGACATTCAATGTTTCTTCATTGTTAAATATTTTTGCTTTCTAAAATTACTGACAATCATGTTATTCGTATAAACTTAAACAAAAAATATAAATAAAAACATGTCCAACCCACATAGGGTTGCCAATATTATTCTTTTTCTATCTTCTCTTCTACTATAGAGCGTCCAACCGTTTATTTTCTTTTTGACAGCACTCACTCACACACTTCACTTCGTTCACTTTAAGTGAACTTTTAAAAGTGAACTTTTGCGTAACATGACGCAGTTACGTTCTATTGGTGCTGTCAAAAAGAAAATAAACGGTTGGATCTATTATAGATAAAATTCTTAACACTGGCTGACAGTCAACGCACAGCTTAAACATGGGTCTAGAAACATAAAATTTTGCACAGAAACTTACAAGATAACTAACAGAACTTAGATAATTCATCCTTTAACCATGTATGCTAAGGGTTTTTTTTAACCTGAGCGGATACATATTCTGGCTTCTTATCATTTAAAGACAGAACACATTTTTATTTTTAACTGAGTCTGCTATCAAAGTAAATCATCATCATCAGCCGGAAGACGTCCACTGCTGAACATAGGCCTCCCCCTTAGAACGCCACAATGAACGACAATTTGCTACTTGCATCCACCGGTTACCTGCGACGCGCACAATGTCGTCTGTCCACCTAGTGGGAGGCCTGCCTACGCTGCGTCTTCCGGTTCGTGGTCGCCACTCGAGAACCTTTCTTCCCCAACGGTTATCGGTTCTTCGAGCGATGTGGCCTGCCCATTGCCACTTCAACTTGCAGATTCTGAGAGCTATGTCGGTGACCTTAGTTCCTCGGCGAATCTCCACATTTCGGATTCTGGCGCGCAAAGAAACTCCGAGCATAGCTCTCTCCATGGCTCGTTGTGTGACTCTGAACTTTTCTAAAAGGCCAGCCGTTAGAGACCACGTCTCGGTACCATATGTCATCACTGGCAATACACACTGGTTAAAAACCTTCGTCTTCAGGCACTGCGGTATTTTGGACGAGAAGATATCGCGTAGTTTCCCGAACGCTGCCCATCCGAGTTGGATTCTTCGGGCGACCTCTTTGTCAAAGTTGGACCGACCTAACTGGACAGTTTGTCCTAGGTATACGTAGTGGTCAACAACTTCGAGAGTATCGTTCCCAACAACTACCGGTACGGGTGCAACATGGACATTAGACATGATCTTCGTCTTGTCCATGTTCATTTTAAGACCCACCTGTTGGGAAACGCTACTGAGGTCGCTGAGCATCGTATTGAGGTCCTCCAGCGACTCTGCCATAATGACTATATCGTCGGCAAAACGAAGGTGAGTGATGTATTCGCCATTGATGTTGATGCCGAATCCGTACCAGTCCAAGAGCTTGAAAACGTCCTCCAATGCGTTTGAGAACAGTTTCGGAGAAATAACGTCTCCCTGTCTCACACCTCGCTGCAATGGGATTGGTTTCGTGCTCTCGTCCTGTAGTCGGATCGACATGGTGGCGTTGCTGTACAAACACTTCAACACTTCGATGTACCTATAGTCAATGTGGCACCGCTGGAGGGACTGCAATACCGCCCAGGTCTCGATTGAATCGAAGGCTTCAAAGTAAATATCTAACGTAAATTCTGTTTTGACCCGTCTGGGTAGGAATTTCACCCTCCCACCTCCTCCCGTTGCGTGTCCGTAAGAGGCGACAAAGGGAAATAAGAAGACGAGCAGCAGCGTTTTTCTGTTGGATTAACTACCACCATTACTGCGATCCCCTAGACGCCTGCTAAGCGTGATGATTATTGTAACCCCTCCCTTCTAAAGAGGTGGCCTTTGTTCAGCAGTGGACATATGTCGGAAGTAAAGATCTCTTAAAATTAATAATAAAATTGCCGCTCCGGTTAATAAACTACCCACTATAAATTGTCAACCCCATGTGGTCGTGTGGTCGTGTGGGTGTGTGCGTTGTCTGTGGCGTGGGTGACGGTAGTGGGTGCCCCCTCTCAGCTGCACGGCGATGTTCGAAAGGTTCACGTCGCGGCACGGGCCCAGCCTCAAGGTGCTCGTCATGCACGCGCACGTCATCGCGCACCAGACGTACGCCATGAAACTGCTGCAATGGTGAGTATTTTAACATTGAATTAGCTGTTATGTCTAATGAAACTTGAGAGTACGAAACGGCGGCAAATTTAGAGAAATAGGTGTTGCAACCCTGGATATACTGGGAATAAACATATCTGATATTTTTTTTATGTAGGTTGAATTTTTCAGGTGGGCGTATATGTATAATAATAATATCGAAAAATGCTCGTAGAACCGAACCGTCACGAATTTAATGAAAACTGAATCAGCATCTTTAGATTTTTCAAAAATCATATGACATTGCTTCTCAGAATTTGATCCTTATTAGCGATACTATTAGATGGTTTAATAATACAGGGTGTGAATTTTTTTTTTCAAAATCAACGGGCTCGGTTCCTGGCTAGGAATATCGATTTATGGAAAATCTAATGATGCAGTTTTAGTTTTTATTAAAATGGTGCCAGTGACTACTTTCAGCATTTTCTTAAAGTTTCGTATTTGGCTATTCACGCCCACTTGAAAAATTCACTCTGTATTTTTTTATATAGCCTACTTGATGCTATTGGAGCGCGGTCTGTCTATTACATTTCAGGATCATTAGTACATTCTTCAGCAATAAACAAGGCGACTTAATGTTAGAAACATTGTAATGAAGTCTTGAAATTTCGCTGTATTGCTGAGTATACTCAGAAGCCTTAGTTCTTCGATAAAAACTGTTATATTGATAGAATACACCTGTCTTATAAATACAAATCCTCTACAATTTTATTAAATTTATCTAGTATTAAAACTAATTCGTTTATTCCAGATATTATGATTCAGACAACCTTTATAAACTAGATATAATTCAAAGGCCTCATACCTCAACCTTTATAAACTTGAGATATTGATATTATGTTTGTGCACTTGACCGTATTTCGTGAATTTGGAATGATGCAACAGCGTTTGAACTCAGGCTGCAGAACTTCGTGAGCCAAGAGCCTAGTCTTCGGCTGGCGGTGAGCCAAGTGGCTCTGGGCGAGGATGTGTGGGGCTCCGCCACATCTGTGGGCGGTGGGGGCGTGGCCGTGGGGGTGCTGCAGAACGACTGGCGCATGTGGAAGGCTGCCAGGACCGCCTGGCACCGGCTGCTGATAGCCACTACCCTCATGGACTACACCACCAAGCGCACCATGGCTATACTCTTCACCAAGAACTACGGTTAGAGAGCATTTTGCTTTAAACAACCTTAAATGCACTCGCCGCCGCGATGGAAGCAAGTTTTTATTTATAAAACCATGCCTCGTTGGTAGTTTAAAAAAACCAAGCATGAAGCCCGCCTGATGGTAAGCAGTCCCCGCAGTCTATAGCCGCTAGCAACACCAGAAGAAATACTAACGCGTTGCCGACTCTTAAGACATTCGGTATTAAGTCTGGGTCCTGTAATTTCACCAGCTACAGTGCCCTTCACGCCGGAACACAGCAATGGTTACACACTGCTGCTCGGCGGCGGAATGTCTGACACTGCGGTGGAACCTACTTGGTAGGTTCCTTGCACTGCAATCTCTCAGATTGGAACACACATGTTTGCTCATCGCGCCTCGCATATAAAATCTGATCCGTGGCTCAAGGGAGCCACCGCCTCCAAATTTTAAAAAATAACACCTTAAAACAGATTGCGGTTGACAACCGAATATTTCCGGAACCCTGTAGGGCTTTGATTTGGGTATGTGTGATCTTGCCCACTATTATACACTGGTTAGAGGGGCCTAGCTACTTGCCGGATCTTCTCAGTTGAGGCCGCGTTGTGATCCGGTGGTAGCTTCTTTAAAAAAAAAAAAAACATGACCTTTCAAAAGTGCTATCGTTAAGCCTATTTGAAATAAACTATTTTTGAGTTTTGAGTTTGAGTTAGCCTCTCCGGTGGGATGTGCACCAGATACCCTTCAGTGCTTTTGAGCCCGCTGCCTGGGAACGCAGTATAGCCCCCCGGGAACCGACACGGTGCACACGGGGATGGGGGCGCAACCCCGCCCACGTGTTCGGCTTCGCCGCCTTACTCGATGGACGTCAAAACACCCAAACTGTCCAGCGACTCTGAAACAATTAAGTTAAACCACAAATTCGACGCCAGAAGAACATAACTTATTTTGTCGGGGAGGACACCTTCAAAAGGTTTGTAGTCTCCGTAGAGGCGGAAGCCGAGTTATGCGGGATTTTTGCCCACTAAAACCTCCCCGGTGGCCTTGATCGATGCTGAGGAAACCGGGTGCACCGTTTGGATATCGCCAGAGCTAATGGAAACTTTCCCTTATCACCCAGGCTCTATCTTAAAGGACTTCATCCGCGATGACCACGACCATTCCTTCTCGATATCATCGTTATCGGTGCAGCTGTACACAACGCCGACGTTGGCGCACCATCTGATAGCGAAACACGACGCCCTCTTCGTCGTTATGAATACTTTTGTCAGCGAGTGCAATCGACGATGCAATAATGTAAGATTATCTTTTTGTTATTTGAATGTATTTGCTAACGATAATAATGAAATTAAGTCCTATTTCAAATTGGATATAATATATATTCTTACCAAAATATTTTTTACGTTTTGTACTAATATTGCGTTAACAGCTAATTGGGCGAGCGCTAGCCTTGGATGCAAGGTGCGCAGGTTCGAACCCCGGCTCGCACCTCTGATTAATTAGTTAGGTGCGAATCGTCTTTGTGCGATTGTTATTAGCTTTCGGTGAAGGAATCCTGCATGCCTGAGAAAGCCTAACTAGCCTTCGAATGACGTGTGAAGTCCGCCAATCCGCACTTTGCCAGCGTGGTGGACTACGGCCTGAGCCCCCTCATCATGAGGGGAGGCCCGTGCCCAGCAGTGGGACATAAACAAGGGCTGGTATTATTATTATTGTATTTATATTATTTATCCCCACCATGGATAAATGCTCTCGTAGTCGAAAGACGGGGAAAAAATATTTAACAGTCGAATTGAGAACCTCCTCCTTTTTTCAAGTCGGCTAATAAAAATTAGGTAACATCTATTTAGCGATAATATAAAATATTTGGTCTGAAATTAACTTTAAAACCGTTTATATATTTTTTGACATATAATATAAAGGAAAATAGCTTTATTTCTACAATGCTTCAGGAGACAATTTGGTGAGCATTCGTCTGGCTAGCAACTCAGTGGGCTTGTCATTACGGTAATACCTACCTTATCGGTACCTTACCGTACCGTACAAATTAATAGAAACTTCTTTATTTTTTTCTTGTTCTTCCCAGGGTCGTCTAGAATTCGACAGGAACCATGTGCCGTTGGCGTTCAAGCGTGCTCAGTTCATCTTGTACGATGTCAAGTACCTCCTCAGCTCGGTGCCGAGCTCGTTCGACGATGACCTGCGGAAAGGGTTCATGCATGGCATGTCGCTAATGCTCAACCTGCTGGTTATGATGCAGGGAATGGACTCTGTGGTCCGACAGGTTAGTGACGAGTGGGTTTTTTTTTATTTACTAATATGCAATCATTCGCATAACATAAGCTGGTTTGTTGTGCGATTTGTTGACGTTATGGGTGATAAACATAGTCAAATCCAAAGACAAGCATTCCACTGCAAGACCTCAAGATACTGTAAGCTCTTTCTGCGTAGATCGGACTAACAATAATAATTAGAAGACCTGAGGGTACCCTAAGACAACTATGACATTTGGACAGCTACCACCTCAGTCCGCCCGTGACCATGAATGCTGTAAAGTATTCGAAACGTCGGGTAATTAAAATCAAAAATAAACCGCGATATAATCCGTAAAATTAGTTTCATTTCAATGTGTAATATTCGCGTAAATATCAGAAATCATTATATTGCAATTTTATTGCCATATTTTTAGTCATGTCATAACAAGAAGAATAAATGATTTTTTTTATAGTTAAACTTACTTAAGAAATGTATTTTAAAATAAAATATTGTGATAAAGTAATTACTGATTTAATTATTGACGCCCGGCTTGCTTGCAACCCTGCAGGATGAAAAGTCGGTATCTACTTAGAGTGATAAAATAACATTTTCAAAAACTTGTAACAAATACTTAACAAAAACAAACTGAACCATTTTAGTGTACATTTTAGTGCACGCAAGTTTACTCGGGAGCGAATGGGACGTTAGGCGAGTTGCGGGGAGCGAGGCTCGACCGGTTAACCAATAGCGCGCCCGGAACGATGTTACCTTGTTCCCCGCGCCCCGCTTGATAAGGGGTCGTCCATTAATCACGTGAGGCTCGAAAGGGGGGGGGGGGAGGTGTATAATGAAACATCACGTGTATTTATTTTTCGTTGAATGCACGATTTATAAACCAAACAGCGGCACGTGGCCTTGACTCACCGTTGCCGGCAACGACTTCCCCTTTAACATTTAATCAGTTACCTGTATTTAAAGTTAATATTCCGAAAATTTCAATATAGTTTGTACAAAAAAAATACACGTGATTTTGGGTAGGGGGGGGGGGGGTAGTAGTTTAAAACCTCACCGCATATCACCAGGAGGGGGGGAGGGGTTAAAAAGTTGCTAAATAACATCACGTGATTAATGGAAGACCCCTAACCAAAGAGACCTAAAAAATGACTTCAGCGCATCTAACGAATCTTGCCAAGTTACGTGCCGATGGCTGTACATATTCTTTTTATTTAACAATACGTTGACCAATGGCTTTGGGTGGTTTGCCAGGCGGTCTCTGTAAAATCTTCTTTACATCGCTCGAACTCATTGATGACTGTTGGCACATTTAGATAATTATGAGTCTCTTCATTTTTTTTCAAACCATAGCGCGTTTTTGGGTCAGAGACAAGGGTATTGTGACAATGTTGAATTGATGATAGGAACTGAATGACAGAAGCCTATGATTGAGTGGAGTGATGTTGAGATATGCAGGTAAAACATTTTGAAGATTTCTTCTCCGATAGCAAAAAAGGTCAGGCTAGGCTATGAAACAATAATCTTTACAAATTACATATTACTTAGAGTCTAAATATTGAATTTCGAAGTGTAGCCCTTTAAGAAGCTGTAGTGAAATGGTGACAGAAACTCGTTAGGGAAGTTAAGGGTAAGTTTGTCCTTTACTAAGGAAAGAAGAAGCAGTGAATGACATCCTTACGGTAGGTGGAGCGACAATCTTTCCAAGGTAGCAGGAACTGGACAATAGAATTTTGGTCAAGTATTTAGCATATATTGAAATTTGTTTTTTTTTTTTTCCTTAATGCTGTTACCGTAAGGTAACACCATATAAATTACAATCTAGCCTAAAGACTAATGAGTAATATTAATTTGACCTAAACGAATAAATTAAAATAGTTTAAGAATGTGTCCAATGGCACTTTTCTTATTGTCTCTATTATGATGAAGACACTTTGTTATTGTGTTCTACACTGCACTACACACCACTAATTTAATATTTAAACTAACTCAAAAGGTTTTGTCCTTTTCAGTCTTCTCACTATGCCCGTGTTATCGAGGAGCTGGATAGCCTCGATATTCACATGGTGATGAAGCCGATATTGATGAGCTTCAGCATAATCTTTAATAATTTTGGCAACAAGGTCCACTTGAAGGTCCCTATGGAGGTCGTTAATTCTTATGTACCAGGGCGCATTTACAATACCTCTGAGTACTTTGTTCTGGAATCGTTGTATAGTCTCTACGTTACTTTGTTTGGTACAGCCCCACAACTGTATACCATTAGTCCATACTGGCATCAGGACTTGCTTGTATAAAAGTATTTTGTTTTGCACAGACAACACGGAATGTTTTCCAAGAAGCCAGTGCAGTTTCTTGTAGCGAAGGCCTAACTCTTCGCGTTTCTTTTTGACGTGAGCCTTCCAGCGAAGCTTTGCGTCAAGTGTCATGCCAAGGTATTTAGCAGTATTCTCATAGGGTATAGGTTGATTATTTATGTATACCGGATGATAATTAGACCTTTTGTTGGTAAAATCAATATGAACAGACTTCGATTCATTTAATTTTATTCGCCACTTTCTTGTCCAATTATAAATGGTATTAACGGCGCTTTGTACATTCTCCACAGCTTCTGCGTGAGTGACCCCTGTAGCCATAATGGCCGTGTCATCAGCGAAGGTTGCGATAGTGTTGTTTTCTAATCCTGGAATATCGCAGGTGTATAATAGATACAGGACCGGACCTAGAACACTTCCTTGTGGTACTCCAGCTTTGATTTGCTTAAGATCAGAATAAGCATCTTCCTGCCTTACTCTGAACATTCTATCTGTAATGTAGGACTCCAAAATATCGGAGAATTGTTTGGGCAACATTTTCCTTAGTTTATGTATGAGGCCCTGATGCCACACCTTATCGAATGCCTGGTAGTAATATATTGAAATTAAAAAAATCTTAAAAAGTTTAATGACCCGTGGGGTTTCTGGGGAAGAATAGCACCCTCCCATCTTCCCCCGTTGGGTGTCTGTAAGAGGCGAGTAAGGGATAACAAGTTGACGGGCAACAGCGTCTTTCTATTGGATTACCTACCTGTTTTTTGTATGTTTATTTTTTTATTGTTACTGTATCTCGTTGAATATTTGCCTGCTACTGCCTCGCTCCGCTCCGGTGGACAGGCAGCCTTAAATTGGAGAAGAAGAAGAAAATTTTAGAGGTGGTAAGGTTTTAAAGTTTTTTTTGGTGTTTATTCTTTAGGTCGGACAACACATGGAATACGAGCCCGAATGGGAGTCCGCGTTCAACCTCCACGTGAAGTTGGCGCACAGTATCACGCTATCGCTGGAATGGTGCGGGGCAGAGAAGGCCCTCGCCGCTTCAGTGTACCGCATGGCGTTGAGGAAGCACAGCGAGAATTACACACCTCCGCCGAGGATCGTCAGAGGTCAGTGGAATTGTAACTATGGTGTATTAGGAACATATTCCTAACAGCCAGTCCTTAAACCCTTTTTTTTCTCAAGATCTCCAATCATCAATTCTGAGCATAGACAATTGGTCATATATGACGGGCCTGTTGGTCTAGTGGTTAGACACCCTGGCTGCTACCCAGTAGGTCGTGGGTTCGATTCCCACCAAGTGTCCGTGATGACCATCAGATGTCCATTAGATGACCGTGTGTGTGGATTGTCCCAAAATATTATCTATACATATTATAAAACAAAGTCGCTCCCGCTGTCTGTCTGTCCCTATGTATGCTTAGATCTTTAAAATTACGCAACGGATTTTAATGCGGTTTTTCTTAATAGATAGAGTGATTCAAGAGGAAGGTTTATATGTATAATACATGCATAATATAGTAGAGAAACATTGATAATTTTAGAGGTTTCTAATGTGATGTCGTAAATAAACACATTTTTTTGCGCTTACATTGCAAACGCTGGCTGAGCCCTACTACACATAGACTTTTTTGTACACCTTAACAAGGTCTACAAAAAAGTCCGCAATGGTAAACGTTTATCTCTTAGGGATAACCCACAGTAAACATTCATTGTCCTTTACTTTTTATGAGAAATAAAAAATACTACTATTATTAAATTGTTGCATGAATTTGTCCCTTCTTCAATATAACGTAAACATTACTAATATTTACACCAATGAAAGAAATAGCTGTGAACGTTGTTCGTAACGCTAGGTTCAGGTTAAGCAAAATAAGGCAAGGTCATTACATAGATGGGTGAACTGATTTGTATGAAATTTTGTGTGCATGTCGGGTAGGTCTGAGAATAGGTCGTAGAGTATATTTCATGCTGCTAGGTTAAGCAACGTTAGGCAAGGTCATTACATAGATGGGTGACGGCGCGACTCCGAAGAGGACGGTGACGGGGTTGCGAGCCCTGTCCCATGCCCAGATACCATGATTGACGAGGGTCTATTCAAGGATATATAGAACGAGAGGAGGGTGCAAGAGAGGGGGAGAGGGGATTCGAGCCCCCCCGCCCCCTGTGTTGGGGTGAGCGATAGGGGGATTGAGATGGAGCAAGGTGGGAGAAGAAAAGGGGGAGGGGGTTCAGAGAGGGGACAACAGGAAGAGGAAAAGGGGGTGTGTTACAGGGACCGAAGCAGAAGGGGGAAAGAGAGAGGAGAGAGAGAGCATAGAATCAGATTTTTCTTATAAGAGAGAGATTTAGAGAGAAATAAATCAAGGGAGGGCGAAAAGGAAAGCAAAATGTAATAAAAGCGCGGGCGGAGCTGCGCGGGTCAGCTAGTTATTTTATATTTAACCCTCCATGGTGTAAACCACTTCTATATCTATATACATATTATAAAACAAAGTCGCTCTCGCTGTCTGTCTGTCCCTATGTATGCTTAAATCTTTTAAACTACGCAACGGATTTTGATGCGGTTTTTATTAATAGATAGAGTGTTTCTTAAGGAAGGTTTTTATGTATAATACATGCATAATATAGTAGAGAAACACTGATAATTTTTGAGGTTTCTAATGTGATGTCGTAAATAAGCACATTTTTTTGCGCTTACATTGCAAACGCTGGCTGCACCCTACGAGATAGATCAAAATAATGTACTACAGTATTGTACATATTAACAAGGTCTACAAAAAAGTTCGCGATGGTATATGTTTATCTCTTAGAGATAACCCACAATAACCATTTTTTATCCTTTACTTTTTATGACAAATAATTAACTATTAATAAATTGTTGTTAGCATGAATTTGTCCCTTCTTCAATATAACATAAACTTCACTAATATATACACCAATGACAAAAAAGCTGTGAATGTTGTTCATACCGCTAGGTCCTAGGCCTAGCCTAGCCTGGCTGGCGCTAGGCCTTTGACTGCCGTCCGGTCACATTACAATAGAAAAATCCACTATGTGCCGGTCACTTGGCGTTTAACGTGTTAAGGTTAAGCAACATAAGGCTAGGTCATTAAATAGATGGGTGAATCGATTTGTATGAAATTTTGTGTACATATCGGGTAGGTCTGAGAATAAAATCGTAAAGTATATTTCATGCCGCTAGGTTTAGCAACGTTAGCCAAGGTCATTACATAGATAGGTGACGGGCAGCGGCGACTCCGAGGAGGACGGTTACGGGGTTGCAAGCCCCGTCCCTGTGATCATGGTGCCAGGTTCCCGGGGGCTATAATGCGCACTGAGGGGTATTTGGTGCATATCCCACTGGAGGGCCCAGGTCTCCCCTCATATATGGCGATGCGACAGCCGCAGGGGTTTAAGTGGGTAAGAATCCCAGATACCAGATACCATGATTAACGAGGATATTTATATTAGAACGAGAGGGGGGTGCAAGAGAGGAAAGAGAGGGAGAGGGGATTCGAGGAGAGAGTGATAGGGTGAGGGATAGGGGCATTAAGGTAGAACAAGGGGAGAGTGAGTGGGAGCAAGGTGGTAGAAGAGAGAGGGGGGACGGGGTTCAGAGAGGGGACAACGGGGAGAGGAAGAGGGGGACTGTGACGGGGACCGAAGCGGGAAAGGGGAAAGAGAAAAGAGATAATTAGAATTAGATTTTTCTTATAAGTGAGAGAGAGATGGAGAGAGAAATAAATCAAGGGAGGGGGGAGAAAAGTGGAGCAAATTGTAATAAAAGCGCGGGCGGAGCTGCGCGGGTCAGCTAGTGTTTATTAAACTGGAAATCGCGGTTTAAAATCATTTGGTAGCAACCGTTTTTTTAGTTGTTTCTCACTACGTGAAGATATTAAGATAATCCATACGTCGGAAGGACATATAAAATTGGTCATCAGATAGTGGGAGTAAAGGAAGGGAGAGTGCGCCTGTACCTTTGGAAGCACTCGTGCACTATATTAATAATACCAGCCCTTGTTTTTGTCCCACTGTTGGTCCACGGGCCTCCCCTCAAGATGAAGGGGGCTTAGGTCATAGTCCACCACGCTGGCCAAGTGCGAGTTGATTGACTTCACACGTCATTCGAAAGCTAGTTAGGCTTTCTCGGACATGCAGGTTTCCTCACGATGTTTTCCTTCTTTGAAAGCTAGTAACAATCGCACAAAGACGATCCGCACATGATTCTTTTCAGTTGAGTCCGCGTGGTGAGCCAGTGGTAGCTTTTAAAAAAAATAGCCTATTTGAAATAAATCATCATCATTATCACCAGCCGGAAGACCACGTCCCCTGCTGAACATATGCCTCCCCTTGGAACGCCACAATGAACGACAATTGGCTATTTGCATCCACTGGTTACCTGCGACGCGCACAATGTCGTCTGTCCACCTAGTGGGAGGCCTACCAACGCTACGTCTTCCGGTTCGTGGTTGCCACTTGAGAAGCTTTCGTCCCCATCGGTTATCAGTTCTTCGAGCGAAAATGAATAATTTGAATTGAATATTCCAGAGTTGGGGTCTCAGAGTGCATGGGTGATCCCGTACGACGTGTCGTCCGCCCCGGTGTCCATCCACCGACCTCTGTCGCGGTACATCGCGGCACTGCACGTGTTGCTACAGCGCCACGGGCTCTCCTACCACAGCCGCGAGTTCGAGCGGCCCGACCGCGCCAAACCGGCGCCCGACGAACTGATCGGTACGTGTGAAGCCACCTTTCTATATTATTATGTATTTATCAGTGGTGTGCACAGGAAATATGCAAAAAATATCTGCGTGTTATCTGTACTGTAAGCTATTTGTTAGTGTGGCTCCACAATTATCCTTAAATGCTTTGAGTATTAAACCAAAAGGAGACGACACGCGCACTATTCGCTATGAGAAAAAGTCTGTCACTTTCTGCGCGGGGGACGAGGTAACTCACACAAATACTATCTACTACTAATGCATTCTTCGCCACGTCGCTACGCAGGCACACGACAATATTATCAAACACTAACATAATCTATACGCACACAAGTAAATTCACACACAGTGACAACACTGTCTGTACACGAGATGACGTCAATTTTAAGTAAACGAGGATAGTGCATGACACTATCGATATTTTATTGTCGATGAGTTCCGATAAAATCACTACAATTAGGTGTAAGTTTATTTGAATACACAGCGCGGCGCGCGGCGCCTTTGCAAGTGTCGGTCAGTGATTGATCTGATTTCTTCTTTTTAAGTAATTAAATTCGTTAGCTCATTTCATTTGCGACGACCGCCGAATTAGCACGGAAGATCTAGTGGAGAAATTCATTAATTTATGTGTATAGTGTAACCATAGTGTAAGTTGTAATTGTAAGTGCATGGAAATTCATGGAATAAATGGAATTTCTTCGTCATAAATAAGAGAAAAAATATCAAGGTAAGTCAATTTTATTTTTTAAGTGTTAGGTAGCATGCAGATCTCGACCATCCTCATCCAACTAATACCTAGGCGCCTACCGACTAGCTGTTCGTCGGTCCAGCGGTGGGCTGGAGGGGCGTCCGAAGCTACGTACGTTCGTTCGTTCGTGGACAGTGGTTTCCATTCGAGAACTCGTCGGTTAACATTAAAATACAATACATAGGTACAATACCGATACCTAAAAGTACTCATACCTAGCTAGAAAAATACATCATTATAAGTATAGAATCCAAAATTGATATAAAAATAAATGATTTAATTAAAATCTTTGCCAACTCAAAAGCAAGAAAAATTGAGTTTGTTTGATGTATGTGACGAAATTACGTGTTTGGGGGCGCCGAACACAGGAACTCCAATAAAATATTTGATTAAATTAATAAAGTGGTATATTTAATCTTCCACAATAGTTATTAAAATATATATAATCTTAGTATCTATCCTTAAAGTCTATGCGTCTGTTCCCACCGATCTTAGGTAAGGGAAAGCCATCTCATGAAGCCGTGACGTCATGAGCTCGGTGTCCGATGCGCGGCAAATGTCCCACGGTCTAGGTATATACTGACGAGGCATACTGGCTCGTAACAAGCAATTAAATAACAACATAAACGAGAGTTGGATTGCTGGTGTTTTTCGCCATTACAATCATCTCAATATAATTCCTTCTTATTCTTTTAGCTTGGCACCGACTTCAGTTCAGTAAGTACCATAAGTTAGAAAAAGTCACGCATTTTCGTCCTTGGAATTAAAATTCTAATTATTTTCTAATTATTCTAATTATTATTTTTTTCGTTTTTTAGTGTTTGTTAATTTTTGTTTGAAGATTCTTTTTGAAGGCGGTTGAATATTTTTTTTAAAACGTTTTTTATTTGTATAATTGGGTTTAATTTGTATAATTAAAGTTTAATTTTCGTTTTGCATTTTAGAGAAATAAAGAAATTGACTATCAAAATTACGTGGATTGTGTTTTCTTGGTTGACACACAAATACAGGAAAAATATTAAAATAAAAAAGAATATCTAAACAAATCACAAAAAAAGAGAGTATCATAAATAAATATAAATAAAATGCATTAATTATGCATTGAGTAAATATGCATTTTTAATTGATTCATATCTTTTGAACGGGGAAGTTCGGTTTTTTAATAGGCTCGGCAACAATACCTAAAAGTTTCAGCTTTACAATCCTAGACAGAAAAAAGTTATGAGGAAAACTAATTCCATTTTCATACATTTGAAATATAGAAAGTCATTCTTTGATGGTATAGACTCGATAAAAAAACCGGTAACTACTCATTTATACAATTTTTTAATGTACTTACTTGACAAAACTGTATACTTGAAAGTATCAAATAAAATATTTCATTTTTAAATAATCCTATGAAAGGGAACCTCGTTTTTCCGTCCACTGTGCGGCGGCGGAGACCCTATCCCCGTGAACACCGTGTCTGGTTCCAGGGGGGCTATAATGCATCCCCCGGTGGCGGGCTCAAAGGCAAGGTACTGACGGGCTGCTGGTGCAGATCCCACTGGAGAGCCCGGGTGTCTCCTTTCATGTGCCAATGCGTCAGCGATGCGACAGGTTTACTTGCGCTTGACCACAATCTCACATAATGGTAAGTGAAGATAAGATGTGGTCTAGGATGGACCGCGCTTACCCATAAGATGCCTGTTCAATCTAGACTTGAAAACACCCAAGTTATATTTATCAGGGAAAACGTTGTCCGGGAGGGTATTCCACAGCTTGGCCGTGCGCATGAGGAAAGAAGAAGCGAAACGCTTAGTTCGGCAAGTTGGAGTGTCAACGTTAAAGCGGTGGAGACCCTGCCGCCGCCTGGCAGTCCGGTAAAAGAAAGGGGATGGTCATGAGTGCCGCCAGAGTTACTTTCAGGGGGGTGCATCTGAATCTACACATTTTACTATTAACTTAAACTATAGAATTATACATGTATATGATGTAAATAAATGTAATGTCAAATTCAAAACACGCGGGTATTTGATTGAGTATGTTTCGCTAATCAAAAGCGTACTTATGTATTTTTTCTATGTATATTCTTCCGTGACAAGCAGGGTGCAAGGGGGTGCAAGTGCATCCCCTTGCACCCTGCTGCCAGCGCCCATGGGGATGGTGGTACAAGGTCAAAAAGTGCTTGAGCGCATTCACCGTGGAACAATCTGTAAAAAACCGATAAGCATGCAACTAGGTGACGATGATCCAATTGTTGCAGTTTTTCATTTGTTAGGTCATTATCGTCAATTATCCTGCGAGCGCGTCTGTCTAGCGAATCCAAAGAGTCAAGTTGATATTTGGCAGAGCCATCCCACAGGTGAGAACAGTACTCCATGCAGGGTCGAACCTGAGCTTTGTAAAGATTCAACTGCTGTTCCTTTGTGAAATACCGCCTCACCTTATTCAAGATACCAAGTTTTTTAGCAGAGATTTTGACTTTTGACTCAATGGATCGTCCGAAATTAAGGTCGGAGGATAAATTGAGACCTAACAAATCTAGAGGATTGGATGTCAGTATAGATACACCACAAAAAGCAGGAGTATAGATGTATTCCAAAGAATTTATGATCATTTTATAAAATATATAAAAAGATTGAACCGACTTCAATAACACTAAAATGCATAAAATAATTTTAATATTATTGAAATTGGTGTTAGCGTACCTACGGAGTATACTTATTTGCATTTTTTTACATCATTCATGTTTCTTCAGGACGTAATGAAATTTGCATGGAATCATTATAGTAGTTAACTTTCTCGAATAAAGAAAGAATAATCGAAATAGGTTCATATTTGAAGTTAGGCTCAATTCACACCAAGATGGCAGCGGCCGGCAGCGCACTTTCAGTGTGAAAGAAAGACATTTGCCAGAGTTATGACCATCTTTTCCTTAAAAACGACGAGTCTCATCCTTAAGGCGTTATTATAAATTTTTCTGACGCGACATTCTTGTTTTTTTAGGAACTACCTACTTATTCGTAAATCGCAATCGTTTTTAATGGGACCCGATCAGGCGATCGGCCTATCTGTACAAAAAATAATTTTTCATATCGGTCTATAATTGCCAGAGTTATGCGCGAACATACGTAAATGTAAATATATATATAGTCGAATTGAAAACCTCCTCCTTTTTTGAAGTCGGCTAAAAAGTGACACGGCATACGGTACACTACACAAACTCTTTTGGATATCTGATTAATAAATAGTCAGAATAACATACTGATAGTCGATATCGATATTTGATTATGAGCTGTCCCAGCGCTAACTTTGCTGCGGTGTGGCCAATGTATTTAAAAATAAATAAAAGTATTCGGAATAAAAGTGACGACCGTAAATATCTTATAATAAACATACAATAATAATAAAATAATTTTATATAAACATACCCAAACATAAACATACAGTTTCATAGAATCGATAATTTTTAAAGTGTTTAGTAAAAAAATATGTAGAAAATTCAAGTAAAGATACTGAATTTCAAACAGTAATCTTTAATTAATTAATTATGCATCTACAGAAATAAATGGTATTAACAATCATTTACGTGAAATAGAAGTCTTAAACTAATGTCAGTACATTCAACTTTTAAAATTACGCTCGTTACGCTTTTGTACGATTTAGTGGCAACACTTATTGATTAATAATATTTTTTAGTTTTTTGCAAATTTAGTGCATTATTTGACAATTTATAAACGAAATAATATTTACAGATGGAAAGTAACGTTATCCTTGGGTACACTAGATAAGTCTTATATTTTTTTACACGAAAACGCGCTGGCATTCGGCATTTTTAGCTTACGTCGTTCCGCGCGCACCGGGATTTGTTGAATGGCGTGGAACGCGGGTCAACTAGTTTTATATAACGGGTATGACCGGTGCTCTCGTACTTTGACAGAGGGGAACGCCTGACAGTGGCCTCTCCGGTTGGTTTAATACTCAAAGCTTAAATGAACTAACGTTACAGACGTATCCACATTTAAAGACATCACGTTAATACCATGTCAGTACAAAATATTTTAAAATTAAGATTATTTAGAGAATTCGTAGGGTAAGCAAAATCGTTTTGTGTGTATGGACCCTCTGAATAATCTTATTACAGTTTTTAATTGCAAATTAATATGTCTATAGAATCTGCTAACTTATAGATATTAAAAATGGTATACTAATATATATACAATAGGTTAAACTAGCTGAATACGTTTCTTTGCCTACCTTCTGTGCACGCCACGTATTTATACAACGTTTTTGCGAATTTTCTATTTATTAAGTTTAATTGGTCTACGGTAGGTTACTAGTGGGACATCCGGGTAAGAATAGCACCCTCCCACTTTCCCGTTGGGTGTCCATAACAAGTGACTTAGAGATCCCTAACTGCCGGTCCCAATATCCTATCGATTCCTAACTATAAATTAAAATCATCGATCAAGCCATCGATATCCCGCGATAAACCTCCGAAATGGAGAGATAACTGACCCTGACAGACTGTCATTTCTAGTAAAGCTAGATTTCTTATCTATGTTTGTTTATTGAAACGGAAATATGACATTATAGCTATGGATGGTAACTATTTTAACTTAAAGTAATGGATCGATAGCATATTGGGACCGGCCATAAAACGCCTGCCAAGGTTGGGGATTATGGAAACTCCTCCCTTCTAAGGAGAAGGTCATCGTCCAACTTTAGAGACGGATTAGAGAAGCGTTCGGATTATCGTGGGATCGGATTATCGAGGCCCTACTGTAGTATGTTTCCCGCGGGGCGCCGGGTTGGAAGAATTGCATCCCCCCATCTCCTCTCGTTGGGTGTCGTAAGAGGCGACTAAGCGAGAACATGAAGACGGGCAGCAGATTCTTTCTTTTGGATTTATCTTCCATCTATACTGCGATCCCCAAGCCGCCTGCTAACCGCATAGCAATCCCTCTCTTCTACAGGGGAAGTCTTTGTTCAGCAGTGGACGCCTATCAGATGATGATGATGACTGTAGTATTTTAAGAGAAGTGTGGGGAACTGGTTGTTTACAATGTCCTTCGATAGTTCAGTTAGCCCTGATGGCTCCAACTCCCACACATTGTGCGCTGGTTTGGGAACATAGATAGCATAAGGATATACCCAGTGCAATCCGTGTAAATAAAACAATTGTATACATAAACAAATGGTCTAATTATTATTTAATTTACATGGACAAGAACGTGGACGGTATGTCTGCCCTTGATAAAAAACAAGTATGTATTTACACAATTCAGCTTAGAACTATAAACATATACACTTGGTTCTAATTAATAAAATGCCATCTGACTGACTGTTTACTTTACTTTCATTACTTAATCAATGAGCATACATTAAACACTATATTTACAATATCTATGTCAATCTGACTGAATACAAATGATTAGAACAATAACTAAATTTACACCACTTGTATACCTATTCTATTACGCGTTATCTATAGGTACTTAAACAAACTATAAATTCTTATGTGCCAATCTGGCTGACATTACACACAATATTTACTTTAAAACTAAATATATCACTTCTCTACAGACTATAAGTCCTGTGTCGATCTGACTGAGATTGATTAATTAACAATTAATTAATTACTACAAATAGTCCCTTAAACGCACTGAAATTAGATAATTCTAATTTGTGAACACTTTAATTATATCACTGGTGTTTACTGGATGACTGCTGGACAACGACTGCGCTTGATCTGCCGTGTCAAACAGTTTTATATGGTCGTGACTAGGGAATCATAAATACAGCTGGTACAAGACCATATTATTTTGTGTGCGTGATGCGCTCAACCAATCACAGCAATTCCGTTTGCTTGTGGTGGTTTTATCTACCGATTGCAGCTATTTACATAATAAATATTCAAAAGTTACATTTATGTATGGTTTCAACCGTAGACAGAATATAATACAGACATATACCAAGCGTGCCGCCGATAAGGACAGAAAAATAAGTACATACTAAATTTAGAGTTGCCACGTAAGGGAAATTTTACCCTTTGTGTAAAGCAAATACGGAGGTTGTTGTAAATTATATTTTCTTTTCTAACCAAAATCCACTTTTTTGACACAACATTTACTTTTCTTACATTATATCGTCTTAATATATGACAGTCTGCAAAAAGTACGAAAGTGATTGTTATAATAATGTCCTCCTAGCCGAAACGACCACAGCGGCCAATCTTTCACAAGATCAGCCATGTACGCAAGAGATATTATAGTGCACAAGTGCTTGCGTAGACACAAGTGCACTCTCTCTTCCTTTATATAATAGGTACCTCTCATAATCCGATGGGACGGAAGACCGACACGACTGGGGAGAAGTTAAGCGCAGGACCGACTTTTTACATGCCCATCCGACGCATGTGTGGCGTATCTCGGATCACGGTTTCGGAACGCCAAAGGGGTTGTCAAAAAGATGACAGCGCGCTAGTATCTATGACAGAGACATGTTTTAATTATTACGATTACTCCACTGTATTATAAGTTGTTCTCTCTCAATTTGATTATAAGTGTTTATTACCAAAGCTCGGTGTTTTAATTTGACGGACAGGAGTCGGGCATACGTCCTATCGCAAATCCCGACACATGGATCATCTTATCCCATATAGCACTTTTCGGTCACAGAATCATAAAAGCAGTAACACGTCGCATAGTTTCGTAACTGTTACGAAACATAGTTACTGTGTGGGGTTTGGTCTCTATGTGTGGTAACAGTTCCCACACAATGTGACCAGAAAATTTTTAGTTACTATGTGTAGTCTTTGTGTTCACACGTAACGTAAACATTTGTGTCGACTTATTTTTAAACGCAATGTGTTTATGTGTAGTAACGGTGTGGTAACTATGTTACCAGAATAGTAATTTAAAATATATACTTACACGAAGTGTTGTAACGTTACGACATTGTTACTGAACAATATATTGCTAAAATGTAAATAAATAAGTCGTCATAAGACACTGTTTTTCAAACTGTTCCTACAAGTGTAGTTAAAAAAATCTTTAAAAAAAAAAATCGAACCGACTTCAATATCACTGAAAAGTATAAAATAATTTAAATATTATTGAAGTTGGTGTTAGCTTACCGGCTGTGTATATTTGGCACCAACTTCAATAATATTTAAATTATTTTATACTTTTCAGTGATATTGAAGTCGGTTTGATTTCTTTTTAAAAAGATTTTATTTTAAACTTTTTAGTGATATTTTCATATATAAAGATTGAACCATCGAAAACCGTAAAATTATCTAGGTAGGTTATGATCACATTATCGTCTACATAGTTTTACATAATTCATGTTTCTTCAGAACAAAATATCTGGTCGTAATGAAATTTGCATGGAAACATCATAGTAGTTTACTCTCTCGAATAAAAAAAGAATCATCGAAATCGGTTCTTAATTGTCAGAGCAATGTAATGGAGAACATCAGCTTTATGGTTTTTACCAGATAAATTCCTCCACATTGTTCATGGTCCTCCAGGAAGTTCTTATCCGGTTGTAATAAAATTCATACAAATACAATACAGTGGTTTCTTCTTTCGAATAAAAAAAGAATCATTGAAATTGGTAAATATTTGCCAGAGTTATGACCATTTTTGTCCTTAAAAAGCGACATAAAGTCATCTATATAGGCTTTCTTGCAGCTCTCAGTGCGCAGTCACCATACTTGTTTTTTCATGAACTACTTATTACTAAGCAATATTTTTTTATGGGACCCAATCAATGGATTGAAGAATGGATGGAAGAAAGATTTTTTCAAATCGGTTCATAATTGCCGGAGTTATGCGCGAACCTACATAAAAAAAAAGAAATATATATATACAGACGAATTGAGAACCTCCTCCTTTTTTGAAGTCGGTTAAAAATGAGTAAAAATCCGAAACTCACACGTCTCACATCAACTTTCTACAGAAAAGTAAACAAATTAATGGTTCCAGAAAATCTACCTCCAAGTAAGTACATATTTTTAGCTCTTAAAGTTACTTCATGATAGATTACTGGTTCAAAAGCAAATAGTTACCATCAAAATTCGTTGCTTTATATGTGATACACCTGCGAGGTGCTTTATAAAAGGTCAATGCAAAATTAAATATATAAGTAGTGTACCGGAGTGGAGGTACGGTGCGTTTTAAATAATGTAATATATAAGTATTTCGTGATATTTTTTATTTCAGGTACTGTGGGGTTTAACAGTTACCACGGATGCATGAAATGTACAGTAATCGGAGAATACGATAGAAGAGGTCAGCATATGAGTTTTCCCAGAACGGACTGCGGACTTTGCGTACTGATGATTCATTTATAAATCGATTAGATCCTGATCACCACTTGCCACACTTGCCACCACATTTGCTTGTAGTCGTCATTTTATTTGTATGGCCTCCAAAAGTTTGAGAATTGCTGGAAACAATATACCATTTTGTAAATTCGGTAACTTTATAACTACTTCTGATTTTGCGTCGACATATGTCGACACAGTCTCGTAACTTAGTGACCAGTTGTGACTTAAATATTTTCTTTAAATACAAATGTTTTATCCAATTATTTACCAACTATATGGTTTTATTCTTGGTTCCATAATATATAGTAAGTATTAAAAGAGATTACTCTATTAAAGCAAAAGCTTCCAAGCTCTGGGAATGTAAAGATTTGTCAGTAAAAATATTGTTTACATTGTACTACACTGGTGAAATTACATTAATATGATGGCGCGTTGATAAATTTCAAACTATTTCAACAAATTACACAATGAATTTCCTTTCCCACCTCTATTTTGAACGATACAAAAACCAAGTAATTTAGTAATAAAAACTTATGTTGACAAAACAATGATGGCCGATAACTTTGTCTTCTTATTAATTTTTTCATTTTAAAACTTCACTTCACTAAACAAAAATTGAATGAAGGAACCATGAAAGAACGAATGATTTCTGAGAAGTGGTCGCAGACTAAGAACAATGTTACCACACTGCGACGTAACTTTAAAACCAAATGTTACTGTGTCGACTGTTCCCCATTTTTAGTCGCAGCGACGGAACAAAGTCGACTCGGCGACCAGAAAATGTTACTAGAATGAATCAGTGTCGACACGAAAGTGTCGAGTTGTTTCGTAACGGCTACCAAAAAGCGCTATATGGGATACTTTACAGACAATCAGGTCATCGGCCTGCATTGTCCTAGCCAGTAAGGAACAACTACTCAAATTTGTTGCCCTTCGCAGGATTCGAACCCACGACGGAGGCTACAAAGTGAATGTACACTTAATATCATATATGCTGTAGCTAAGGTCTATTCCACATTGTTCACCTGGGTGATATCACGTGGTGATTAAAGTGGCTAAGAGCTGTAGATAATTATTAGCCTTATACAAAAAAGTTAAGAGATAAAAACAATAACATGCTATTTCCCAGAGAGGTAGGCAAAAATTGGCTTTCTTATAACTTAATATAATACATACTATGGCCATTTACCGGGTAAGTTTTAGTAAATTTCTCCAATATACAAATCTATAGTACTAGTATCTTGGGACAATCTACGCTTGACCAATGACCAACTGATCTCAATCTACGCAGATCCTTTAGTAAGGTAACCAGATAAATGATTACAAATACTTGTAAACTGTATTTGTATGTATTTATACATATTTAAATAGATAAATAACACCCAGACAATTGTTCGGAATCCTTCGGAATCGAATCCGTGTCCTATTGGGCAGCGGCCAGGTCCCTCAGATCGTCGAACAGCCGTACATCGCCGCCGTCCGCGGCATGTACTGCTCAACCCACCCGACCCGATGTCCGTCCTCCTGGACCATGACACAACACCGACAACGATGTCAAGAGTCGTAAACACATCAACACACAAACACCGGTCTCGCCGGCGAGGCCGAAGGGATCCGTACGCATGCGACCTCGACATGCATCCCCTCGCTGAGTTTCTTGCCGGTTCTTCTCAGCGGGGGCGCGTTGTGAACCGGTGGTAAACTCATTTTCTCTAAGCGGCAGCCCAAGCCGAGGCCGTGCCTCCCTGAGGTGCCCTTGTGCTAGTCGCTACCCAAACCTTTCTGGCTGGAGCGCTTTAAGCGCTCGCCCTCTTGTCCGGTGAAACAGTACTATTCCTAAAAAAAAAAAGTGATGATCAATAAAGCAAAGTGACTATCAAGCTTCAGTTGTCCACCAAACTTTGATGTCTACTGAAAGTGTGTTTCGTATTTATTGGTGATTCAAGTTAGGCAATACCAAATGAATCATTTGATAGTTATTTAATAGTCACTTTGCTTTATTGATCATCACTTTAGTTGTCAAACGAGATAGGTACATAATAGGGGGGAAAATGAAACAAACTATTCAACGTCGGTACTATTTATTTATAATTCAGACAAATTTACCAATAAATTGTAACCTACAACATACATACATATATTTAAATAACATGCATATAGTAAAAGCACGATTAAATGTACAATGACCATTGTGCCTATAAATAACGAATGAATACGTCCTGCGCAGCCTTGGACGAATTACTTGAGCACTTACGTTATTTCTGAATATTTAAGCATTCGGGAATAACTTTTAGCAACCTAATTAATTCTTTTTGTTGCTGCTATCCACAGTATACAAATATCCATATTTTCAGGAAATCATAAAAATTAATTCGGGAAATCTGAGAAATTCTTCGATGCACCCAGCATGTGGGATAGTGTATGATGCACTTAATAATAATTTACCACTTATTTATGGTAGTCTCTCTTTTATACACTGGCAACACTGATAATGGCGATCAATAAACTGAAAATTTTAGGTTATGGATGAAAAACAAGAATTTATCGATCATACACGTAACTTTCAAGTAAAATAGTAACTAATTTAGAGCAATAAGATCTAAATAAGTCGTTTACATGTATTAGTTTCTAAATATAATCTCTAAATTGGCCATAATAATTCACGTTTACCTGTGAAACGATACTCCACTAATTTTACGTTCACTGTCACTTTTACAGCCTATAATACTGCACTGCACGATTCTTATAGGATTTCCACAACACACAGTAATGTCACAGTTAGTTTTTTATTGAATTTTAAGTTATTTATATAATATTAAATCCACGATAAAATTGTCACGGAGCAAAGTGGGAGGAAACGTCAAATTTGTTTCGCACCCAGGGCGCGGAAAAATCGAACACATGCTGAGGGACAAAAAATCATATACACTGTTTCTTTCTATCACACGTAACCTACATAAACGCATTCTTTTCTTGCGTGAATGAGAAAGAAAGTGTCCAGCCCTCTATTGTTTTCTTCCTCTAAGGTTTCAACAAATGTTTACATTATTTTCATTATATAACATTAGTGTTTTCCCTACATTTTTAAGTAGAATTTAACAGGTTCGCCAACCTAATAACTGGGTTGGCGGGCTATATGTGTGCCGTACGTGTGTATTAAGCAGTGAGCGAGCACGAAAGATCTCCTATCTCTACTTCTAGACCGGTGATGCAAGTCGCACTACATTGAATTAATTTATTCTTGATTTATTTTGTACTGAATGATAAAAATGTTTAAAAATATGAAATATGTATGTGTAAATGTACTCATGCTCGCTCCCTGGGTCACCTCTTGCTACCTACATAAGTCCTGTCCTGCATAAGAAGAAAGGTTGTATACTTATATGGCAGTGGTTTCTCACAATGCGCAGAGCCAGTACTGCAGACGGCGGCCATGGTGGCCCAGGTCCACGCGGGCATGTGGCGCCGCAACGGGTTCGCCCTCCTCAACCAGCTCTATTTCTACCACAACGTCAAGTGCCGCGCAGAGATGCTCGACCGGGACGTCGTCATGCTGCAGGTACTTGGTCTCAACGGGTTCGCCCTCCTCAACCAGCTCTATTTCTACCACAACGTCAAGTGCCGCGCAGAGATGCTCGACCGGGACGTCGTCATGCTGCAGGTACTTGGTCTCAACGGGTTCGCCCTCCTCAACCAGCTCTACTTCTACCACAACGTCAAGTGCCGCGCAGAGATGCTCGACCGGGACGTCGTCATGCTGCAGGTACTTGGTCTCAACGGGTTCGCCCTCCTCAACCAGCTCTACTTCTACCACAACGTCAAGTGCCGCGCAGAGATGCTCGACCGGGACGTCGTCATGCTGCAGGTACTTGGACTCAACGGGTTCGCCCTCCTCAACCAGCTCTACTTCTACCACAACGTCAAGTGCCGCGCAGAGATGCTCGACCGGGACGTCGTCATGCTGCAGGTAAGTACTTGGTCTCAACGGGTTCGCCCTCCTCAACCATCTCTACCTCTACCACAACGTCAAGTGCCGCGCAGAGATGCTCGACCGGGACGTCGTCATGCTGCAGGTACTTGGTCTCAACGGGTTCGCCCTCCTCAACCAGCTCTACATTCGGTATACCACTGTACCATGATAATAATTAATCCTATGTCAGCCTGTTCTGTCCCATTGCTGGGAAAAGACCTTCCTCCTTTCCCTCCATCTTTGTCTATTACCCACCTCTATCAGCCAATCTACGAAGAGGGCATCCAGGTCATCGTGCGTTCTGTGGTCTACCGCGTCTTCGCATCGCTGTATCGGAGTTCCAAAATGTCGCTCTGTGGGCCCACTGCTCGTGCAGGCAAGACCTGTCTAGGCTAAGTACTTCAGTTTTGCAGCGACGTGGGTGACATGTGTCATGGAGCGCAGTATGGTGTTTCGAACATGATCCGTTAAATAATAATCTTAATAGTACTTTTTAGAACAACGCCCCCTCTCCCCCACTCCTACCTAGTATCCCAATAGGGTATTTTGCCGGTACTCTTCAGAACAATACCACCTGAAGTGTATGTGTGTACAGACCTTTAGGTTAGGTTTAGAATATCGCTTAGTTAGTAGTTTCCGTCACAGTGTATTTTACGATAGAATAAATCATGACTTGCAAGCAAGCAGACGTGTTTAATTCCTCATGGCGACACTGCCAGACAGAAGGTCAGGGTCACCAGGTTTTGTCGTCAACCATGTGTAGAGCATCAGTTGAAAAAGAAGATGTGTTCCTGAGCCAGAATGCGGATGGCAGCAATGACGCGGTATTAAAGGACATCGGTCGCCGCATGGACATCCTACATTATAGGCGTATTCCTGGTGGTGGGCATAGCGGTTTTATTGCTCCTATACTTTGCGGGACGTGCCTACGCAAAGTGCCATCGCCGCTGGATGCAACGCGAGATAGGGCTGACGACGATGCAACGCAAAAACCTAAATATAAAACCTGTCTTTTTCTCGTAGATCGGCGCTTCACTGATAGAAAGCAACGAGTTCATTATCCACGTGTTGAACAAGTTCAACTTGCTGGAGTGGGCCGCGGCGGACTTCGAGCAGAGGAGCATAGAGGACGACACGCTGCGACACACCATTAGCATGGTGGAGGAGTTCCTGGGACTGCTGATCACTAGTGAGTCCATACTTACTACTCATTCACTCCGTTGGCTCAGCGACCCAAAGAGCGTTTTGGCCTCCGATATGCCTCCGACCTCCACTACTCCCGATCCTAAGTGGCTTTGCTTCGAATTGCTAGCTTGAAGTTCATGCAGATCCGCCCTCCGCTACATCGTATCTGTGATACCTCGGTCGCCCGACTGGCCTTCGACCACTAGGCCGACCCAGCAGGCCTAGCACGACTTGCAATCTTGACAGATTGGTGTGGAGTATGACGTAGTTTTCAACACCGAAACGTCAGTTCTCCATAGAAAAGTGTGAAATACTACGTCATCGTGACGTCATACTCACACACACACACACACACTATCCACTTATCTGTCAAGATTTGCTCATCGTGCTGAGCCTGCTGATGTGCTATCTTGACACTCCAATCTTATTTATTTTATTAATAAGGCACACAAAACAGAACATAGTTAATGTAGACCGGTTTTACATTCAATTGATAACACTTAGTGCTAAACCATGCTCCTAATTATGTGTACACAGCATGATCAAAACATATTCAACAGGTAGGACACTGTAATCTGAATTTTTAACTCATCGAACTATATTAATACTACAACTATTTTAACTTTAATCATAAAGTGACGCATTACTGCTTTACTGAGGTTACAAAATAAAAAATAAACAATATTCTGATTCTCTCCCATTAGATGTTGTCCAACCAATAAGTCTATGAGCCTTTGTAATCGGATATCCACATCGTGTCATATAGATTTGGGATCAGTTCGGTTTCGTAATTCTATAGTCATTTAATTTAAATTAAAAAAAAATGTAAACACTTTACTGTAAACGATCAGTGGGCTATGCCATGACAGGCGAGGTCAGTACGTAGATGTGTAACCTTCGGTGGGCTCATAAATTTAGGTCCCGGTTGTGGTTATCTAGACAGAAGTCATTAACTCAAGTCAGAGGCAAAAGGGCAGCTTGAACCACTCTGACACCACTTGCCACAAGAGTAAAATCAAATTTAAAAAAAAAATTATAAAATACAGTTTTATTACGACTTTTTTCAATCAATAAAGTTACGAAATAAGCAGGACATTCGCTTGATGGTAAAATACACGTGTACCCATGGACAGCTGCACTGCACTGCCGCTTGTCATTCGATACATTAAGTCTCAGGGCCCAGTGATTTCATTAGTTACAGTGCCCTTCATACCAAATTGGTCGCTGGTTCAAATCCGGCTCGAAGGACCAACCAACTAAATGTTATTACAAAAATTACTAGAACAATTTGAATGCACAGACCATGAATCCAATATAGAGCAATGTAGCCAGTATATCAAAACATTATGTCCACGTAAAATATCAAACTCAGGATATTTAGTTTTATAATGCTTGGCACATTATTTGCTTTTGGTGAAGGTGCTGTCGTATTTTTTTAGTCGTGGGCTCCCGGTACGTCCCTGGAGTGGGCGAGGTGACCAACGAGGACAGGACCAAGAAGGAGATCATACAGATGCTGTGCGTCAAACCAATGCCACATTCAGAACTAAACCGGTAAGGAGAACTATAATTATAAAATAACTCAAAAGCCCCAAATTTAAAAATAAAAAGAATTGCTTTTGGTACCTGAAATCCACAAAAATCAAAAAATAAACCGCGATATAATTTGTAGAATTATTTTAATCATTAGTTGTTTTTATACTACAAAGGTGGCAAGCAAGCATGCGGTCCACTTGATGGTAAGCAGTCACCGCAGCCTATAGACGCTAGCAACACCAGAAGAACTAGCGCGTTGCCGACCATTAAGACATTATATATTAAATCTTGTGTCCGGTAATTTCACCAGCTGCAGTGCCCTTCACACCGGAACACTCCAATGTTTTCACACACTGCTGCTTGGCGGCAGAACACTGCGGTGGTATCTACCTGGACGGTTCCTTGCACAAGGAAACGTACCACCCAGTATTTAGAAATTATAATAAATTCATACTAAAATAGGCAGTTAATCCCAGATAACAGTTGTATCTAGATACACAGACACATGGCTTTACAATGTATAGATCATAGAGTTTATATATTAAGAATAGAGTACGCGTTTGTCTATGGTCTCCTTAAACAAAGCGTAGGCAGATTTTCTTCTACGAGGCAGGTGAATTGAACTATTTAAAGTTATATTATAAGAGTTATATTGATATGTAAGTGACAAGTAGTGATAGGTTTGATCTGACACAAGCCCAAATGTCGATAAATACAGCTGACGGTATAGTACCTATTGTCGTGTACCTGATATTTGATATTCTTACCTGTGCCTACGGTTCTTACTTGAAAATAAGCATTCTATAGTACTTGTACTGATTTGTGTTCTGTGGTATAGATACTCCATATAGTCCTGAAATTCACAGATCATTGCCAGAAGATCAGCTCCACGAGACCGGCCTAGAGGCCGTGATCCACGAAGTGGCAGACTTCACGAAACCTACAGGCGGCAACAACCGCGGCGTGTACAAGTTAAAGCCGCACCTCTACGACGAGTACGACACGTTCTTCTACCACTACACCAGGGAGGAGCTGTCCCGGAGCGAGGAGGAACAGAGGAACAGGAGGAAGGCTGCAGGTACGAGATTTGATGATATCACCATCTGCGGCCAACAGTACTCCTACAAATGCGTTGGGATTATGGCTATTCCGCCCTCTCAAGGGTAAAGTCTATGTTCTGTAGTTGACGTATTTCGCCTGTTGATGAAAATGATACTAAACTTTATTTACCTACAGGCGCATAGTTAAAGGTACTTAGTGGTAGGTCCCAGTGCCACCGCTGTTACCAGGGGAGTGTGCTTTTTCTATACCGCGAGACATGCTCTAGCGAGCGGCCACAGCTGGGGAGGCTAGTCAAGTCTGAATGGAGCGTCCAGAATTTTTCCACGTCGTTGATGAAGGCCCCTGGAGAGCTTTGCAGCACTCGTGGTCGCGGGAGGGCTGAGATGTTGAACGTCCTTATGTCACAATTATGCCGGTGTACCGTCGTGTAAATCTGAAATGAAACGCGATAAAATCGTAAAAGTAGTTTGATTTCAATGTGTAATATTCGCGTAAATAAAAGACAACATTATGTGGCTCCTGGGGAGATTTTGGTGGGTAAAAATCCCCCGCCCCTATGGTGACCGCTAGGTCCATCTAGGTAGGTACCACCACTAAGCAGTTGTTTACACAATACATTGCTATACTTCGGTGTGAAGGGCACTGTAGCTGATTAAATTGATACTTATTAGCAAATGTTTCGAGTGGCAGTGCAACTTGCAAGTCAAAAAATTTGCCATTAAAGGCCTCCCCTCAGAAGGGAGGGGTTGCAATAATCCCCACGTTTGTCAAGCATCTTGCAGGCTTGGCGCTTGGCAGGCATAAAATTAGAACAAAAAAATTAACCTAAGATATGGCATCGTTCCTAGTATGCCGTATCGCCGGATTTGCCGGGTCGGTAAAACTGCCGGGAGGGCTAGTGGCTGTACAATTTGTATGAAGCAATTCAAATTTTGCCAGGGTGCTTGCCGCATTTCTAGTGGTCTCTTTTGTTGACCCCTCTCCACCCCCTTTTCGTGGTCTGAAGGCTAAGCGAACGTTCGTCACTTAGAAATAGGTAGTGTCAACTTTACAAAACCTGTATCCGCCTCATCTTAAAGCTGGGGTCGTATTTTCTGACGCGGCTCTCGACTCACATAAACAGCTCCCGGTTATTTAAAACATTCTGACTCTGGTCTAGTTCCTATCAGCAGTTTTTTTCAATGAGTGTCCAGAAGGGTATTATAATTCTTAGTGAATTCGGTGGTAAATTTATTGATCCAAGCCCAAGCCGAAGCCGTGGCTTCCTGAGGACGTGCTCTAGAGCACGTAATACATTAGAGCTAGTCGCTATCCTCTCCTATCCTTCGCTCGCCCTCTTGCTCGGTGATGCTGGCATTACCATCTGCGGACATCACAATTCCTCTTTGAAAACGACATGTATGACTACAATGAATCTTTTGGACACGGAAATGATTAGTTTGCGGGACACTACTCACAAGAGATCTGTCGCTGCTAGGTCAGGCCGAGTGCTGCCCGCCGCCGGCGCTGCCCAAGCTGTCCCCGGCGTTCCGTCTGCTGGCCAACCTGCTGCAGAGCGAGGCGGCCCTGCACGTGCTGCGCTGCGTGCTGGAGCGGGCGCTGGACCTGCGAGCTCGCTGCTTCTCCGAGACGCAAGTGCACAAGGTACGCGCCTGCCGCTAGCGGCTGGACCTGCGAGCTCGCTGCTTCTCCGAGACGCAAGTGCACAAGGTACGCGCCTGCCGCTAGCGGCTGGACCTGCGAGCTCGCTGCTTCTCCGAGACGCAAGTGCACAAGGTACGCGCCTGCCGCTAGCGGCTGGACCTGCGAGCTCGCTGCTTCTCCGAGACGCAAGTGCACAAGGTACGCGCCTGCCGCTAGCGGCTGGACCTGCGAGCTCGCTGCTTCTCCGAGACGCAAGTGCACAAGGTACGCGCCTGCCGCTAGCGGCTGGACCTGCGAGCTCGCTGCTTCTCCGAGACGCAAGTGCACAAGGTACGCGCCTGCCGCTAGCGGCTGGACCTGCGAGCTCGCTGCTTCTCCGAGACGCAAGTGCACAAGGTACGCGCCTGCCGCTAGCGGCTGGACCTGCGAGCTCGCTGCTTCTCCGAGACGCAAGTGCACAAGGTACGCGCCTGCCGCTAGCGGCTGGACCTGCGAGCTCGCTGCTTCTCCGAGACGCAAGTGCACAAGGTACGCGCCTGCCGCTAGCGGCTGGACCTGCGAGCTCGCTGCTTCTCCGAGACGCAAGTGCACAAGGTACGCGCCTGCCGCTAGCGGCTGGACCTGCGAGCTCGCTGCTTCTCCGAGACGCAAGTGCACAAGGTACGCGCCTGCCGCTAGCGGCGGGACCTGCGAGCTCGCTGCTTCTCCGAGACGCAAGTGCACAAGGTACGCGCCTGCCGCTAGCGGCGGGACCTGCGAGCTCGCTGCTTCTCCGAGACGCAAGTGCACAAGGTACGCGCCTGCCGCTAGCGGCTGGACCTGCGAGCTCGCTGCTTCTCCGAGACGCAAGTGCACAAGGTACGCGCCTGCCGCTAGCGGCTGGACCTGCGAGCTCGCTGCTTCTCCGAGACGCAAGTGCACAAGGTACGCGCCTGCCGCTAGCGGCTGGACCTGCGAGCTCGCTGCTTCTCCGAGACGCAAGTGCACAAGGTACGCGCCTGCCGCTAGCGGCTGGACCTGCGAGCTCGCTGCTTCTCCGAGACGCAAGTGCACAAGGTACGCGCCTGCCGCTAGCGGCTGGACCTGCGAGCTCGCTGCTTCTCCGAGACGCAAGTGCACAAGGTACGCGCCTGCCGCTAGCGGCTGGACCTGCGAGCTCGCTGCTTCTCCGAGACGCAAGTGCACAAGGTACGCGCCTGCCGCTAGCGGCTGGACCTGCGAGCTCGCTGCTTCTCCGAGACGCAAGTGCACAAGGTACGCGCCTGCCGCTAGCGGCTGGACCTGCGAGCTCGCTGCTTCTCCGAGACGCAAGTGCACAAGGTACGCGCCTGCCGCTAGCGGCTGGACCTGCGAGCTCGCTGCTTCTCCGAGACGCAAGTGCACAAGGTACGTGCCTGCCGCTAGCGGCTGGACCTGCGAGCTCGCTGCTTCTCCGAGACGCAAGTGCACAAGGTACGTGCCTGCCGCTAGCGGCTGGACCTGCGAGCTCGCTGCTTCTCCGAGACGCAAGTGCACAAGGTACGCGCCTGCCGCTAGCGGCTGGACCTGCGAGCTCGCTGCTTCTCCGAGACGCAAGTGCACAAGGTACGCGCCTGCCGCTAGCGGCTGGACCTGCGAGCTCGCTGCTTCTCCGAGACGCAAGTGCACAAGGTACGTGCCTGCCGCTAGCGGCTGGACCTGCGAGCTCGCTGCTTCTCCGAGACGCAAGTGCACAAGGTACGTGCCTGCCGCTAGCGGCTGGACCTGCGAGCTCGCTGCTTCTCCGAGACGCAAGTGCACAAGGTACGTGCCTGCCGCTAGCGGCTGGACCTGCGAGCTCGCTGCTTCTCCGAGACGCAAGTGCACAAGGTACGTGCCTGCCGCTAGCGGCTGGACCTGCGAGCTCGCTGCTTCTCCGAGACGCAAGTGCACAAGGTACGCGCCTGCCGCTAGCGGCTGGACCTGCGAGCTCGCTGCTTCTCCGAGACGCAAGTGCACAAGGTACGCGCCTGCCGCTAGCGGCTGGACCTGCGAGCTCGCTGCTTCTCCGAGACGCAAGTGCACAAGGTACGCGCCTGCCGCTAGCGGCTGGACCTGCGAGCTCGCTGCTTCTCCGAGACGCAAGTGCACAAGGTACGCGCCTGCCGCTAGCGGCTGGACCTGCGAGCTCGCTGCTTCTCCGAGACGCAAGTGCACAAGGTACGCGCCTGCCGCTAGCGGCTGGACCTGCGAGCTCGCTGCTTCTCCGAGACGCAAGTGCACAAGGTACGCGCCTGCCGCTAGCGGCTGGACCTGCGAGCTCGCTGCTTCTCCGAGACGCAAGTGCACAAGGTACGCGCCTGCCGCTAGCGGCTGGACCTGCGAGCTCGCTGCTTCTCCGAGACGCAAGTGCACAAGGTACGTGCCTGCCGCTAGCGGCTGGACCTGCGAGCTCGCTGCTTCTCCGAGACGCAAGTGCACAAGGTACGTGCCTGCCGCTAGCCAACCTGTATAATATAATGTTTGTTCGTCGTGATATACAACCCATTTAGAAGATTTGTTCCTGCTTCTATACAACCTATTTACACGATTTGTTTTGCTGCTATACAACTTGTTTATAAGATTTGTTCCTGCTGCTACACAATCTGCATAAGAAGAATTCTGTTCAAATAGCTAATTTCATATTGACTCATATGACGAAATTCAAATCTTTTATATTTCTGATTAACAATTTTTCTTTGTTCCTAGGCACTCCATCTCATTGGTTACGCGTTAAGAGATGAAGAGAGCGGACATTACGAGTTCCTGGCGTTCGCGGAAAGCGCGGCGCGGGGCGGACTACTGACCCTACTACAGAAGCTGGCCAACAGCCCACGCGTGGACGCCCACAGGCAGCTCGCGAAATGGGTGCTCAATAAGATGAAGTAAGTTACAATTATGTTAGGCGTGCTGTTATCTTATATCAAATAATGGCAGAAATTATAACTAAATATATTGTGACAAAAGTAATTAGAATAGATTACAATTTATTTTATTTAAGCGGTAACAGCTCAGTGGGCGAGCGCTTGCCTTGGATACAAGGTGCGCAGGTTCGAACCCCAGCTCGCACCTCTGATTTCTTTAGTGAATCATGTGCGAATCGTCATTGTGCGATTGTTACTAGCTTTCGGTGAAGGAAAACATCGTGAGGAAACCTTGAGAAAGCCTAACTAGCACTCGAATGACGTGTGAAGTCCGCCAATCCGCAGTTGGCCAGCGTGGTGGACTATGTCCTAAGCCCCTTCATCTTGAGGGGAGGCCCGTGCCCAACAGTGGGACATAAACAAGGGCTGGTATTATTATTATTATTTTATTTATACACTTTATTTACATATCTAGGTATTAAATAACATTAAGGTGCTCCAACGCAGCAGTTATGCAGTATGTGACACAATGAAATTCAAACCGTGAAACTGGTTGATGGGTAGGTGTAGTATTATAAAATGGTACACTGTTTATCACCATTCATGCTATCACTTTTGTTATAATTTGTTAAAAAAAATTAGACAGCAAAGGTAATGAATGGCCCACCAAGTACGAAAATTTTACCCACGGTGCACAGTGTTTTTTTTACCCCAAAAAAGTGACATCGTTATTTTATTCATGAAATCTACAGAGCTTTCCATTTTGAATGCTAGAGTAGAATACCCGGATATTAATTCGCCTTAGATTCTCCAAAAAAAATTGTTAAAGATTTTCTGACCTTGAGTTCGAAAATTGTAAAAAAATGTATATAAAAATAACCGTACACAAATGTTGGTTTAATTCGACAAGGGCTTATGAAGCAAATCTGGGCGCATATTAAACCGTCTTTATTTCAGTATAAAAGCAGATGTTAACGATACTATCGGGATTTTTCATGTTTTTGGTTATGATTTTTTTCTGACTCTTCTAGGCTGAAGTAGAAGGTCGGTCTAGGACAGAAAGATGCCTTTAGCTAAGCTCAATAACGCATAAAAATACGACTTCCAAAAATCGCGTAGGTTTTGAGAAATATTTTTTTTTGTTCCGAGGTCAATCTTGGGCAATTAGGGTTGTCAAAAAGGTCATAGCTAAAAAAGGTGTCAAGTAACTTCGAAAATGGTGTAAGTAAGTAATATTCGATATAATTACAAAGTCTTTGATATATCACTCAAACGACATACATCGTCGTCTATTTAGTCTAATATGCTAAAAACCAAATAATAATAACTTCTATCATAGTTAGTAACCTGAAGAGTAGATATACCAAGTAAGTGATTACCCTTGCCAAAATAACTCGACAGAGCCCCACGAAGCGGGGCTCCTATTTCTGGGTGGTCATAAAAAAAATTGCATGAAGGCTCAGGGCCTTTCTAAGGGACTAACTTGTTAATTTTTGAGCATGTAATGAATAAGTGCGGAATAATATTTATTTTTCAAATTACATTGCTAATTTTAATCAAGCAGCCTGCCAAGCGTGGAGATTATGGCAACCCCTCCCTTCTAAGGGACCTTTGTTCAGCAGTGGACATTTCGGCTGCTGATTATTGCTAACTTTGCACAAATAAGTATTTTGCACAAATAAGGCTTTATTATTATACCAATAATGATGTTATCCTAATTTTATTAAAAAAAGTGGCATTTTTCTTTTGGAAATTCATGAAAAAGTCGATGAAAATTTTCAACACTAGAATGTTCAGAATCATGTACTGGATCCCTGATATCGGTTTTCGGTACGATGTCCCTTACACCACAAAATATAGAGAGAAGGCAAGCTTCATACAATGGGCGCTCGAGTAACGCACACATAGACAGCGCTCACGGACACGAATTCTTGGTTTATAAAATCCCAGTCTAATGCGAACGCGGTTGCCATCCGCCTCAGACAAGCGTCGTACGCGTCTTGTGATATTTTTTGAGCAAAGATGGAGCATGAATAATATAATTCATAGATTATATTGTTACTAACATTTTATTATTATGATTATTATTTATTACTGATTGTTATTAATATTTTAATTGTATGAATTATGGAGCATTATCTGAAATAAATAGTATTATTATTATTAAATAAGATGGTTATTACACCTGTTCAGTAAATGGATGTTTAAATTCTATTTTAAACGCGGTGAATTGTCGTTTTTTAAGCTACGAGTTGTTTCACAGAGGTAAATAGGTATTTGCTTGTATTATAACTAGCTTGTATTTTTAACCCCCGACCAAAAGCGAGGGGTGTTACTAGTTTGATGTCCGGAAGTCTGTCTGTCTATCTGTCGGTCTGTATGTCTGTCTGTGGATCTGATGATGGAGCAGGAGGATGGCCACGGGAACTCTGCACCTATAAACGTAGACCCACAGAATTTGGGCTCGTTGGGTAGGTCTCGACGAGTAGTTACTTGAAAAATGGTAATCAGGGTCTGATGATGGAGCAGGAAGGTAGTCACGTTATCTCTGCACCAATAAATGTAGATCCATGTTTAAGCTCGTTGGGTAGTTCTCGACGAGTAGTTGTCAGAAAAATGGTGATCAGGGTCTGATGATGGAGCAGGAAGGTGGTCACTGGAACTCTGCTCCAAGAAACGTAGACCCACGGAATTTGGGCCCGTTGGGTAGTACAACACGTACACGTCTTAACAACGAGACGTCGAAAGTATAATAAATTTGAAAGTCAAATCAAACTACTTTTACGGATTATATCGCGGTTTATTTAGATTTTACTATCCCGACGTTTCGAATGCTTTGCAGCATGAGGACATGGTCCTCCCGCGATATAATCCGTAAAAGTAGTTTGATTTGATTTCAATGTGTAATATTCGCGTAAGTAAAAGACAACATTAAATTTGAAAGTGTTAAAAATTGAATTAATTTAGTAATTAACGGTTTTTATTTCCGTTCTTCCTGTTTTATTCTCACCAATCAATTAAACAACGAGGATACGAGTGCCACTACCACGATAGTTTTTCGCATAAGCCAGAGTTGACAACCCTAACGCGACCGCCGAACGTAGGTATGAAAAGTGAGGTACATACATGAGCTTGCCTTTTGTACTCTCTATATTTTGTGCTTACACCCCGTATATTTTAAACGATAGAACTAATGTTTTCGATTAGATAAACATTATATCCAAATAACATTATACGAAATAAGTTTTAGAATATATAAATGTGATTTATAAAGAAATTATATCAACAGTTGTTATATCTCATGTTTATTATATCTTGTGAACGTTATTGAAATGAAAACAGACCAAAGAACTTTATATGAAATGGGACGCACCCTTGAAAATGGAAGATCTTCTCGGGATGCAGTTTTTAGATTTTGTGCAAAAACATTCGTAGATATGCAATCTGGTTGGTCCTTCTGCATTTTGTGGATACTTCTGATGGCTGGGAAGCACCAGCTGTGGCGCAGTCTACAGCTTCGTTTGCTACTTGTGTACCAACATGAGGGTTGGCACACTCATACCCCCTAGCAGTAAGCTGTCCAGTCGCGGCTCGGACGGACATCCCCCTGCAGTTTGGGTAAGCCCCTGCTGAGGCAAAGCAGTGCAATGGGTCTGTAACGGCTCCATGGTGCCTCATCCCTTTTCTTCCGGACCATGTGCGCTGGGTTTTAGCAAAAGCCTATCAAGAGTGGACTGCTTCCCGCACCACACATAATCCGTCATTAGAAAATGTTACAGTCAAACTTACTTTATTACAATACAACCGAAATATTCATCATGAAGATAATGAATGAACGTTAATGAAGATAATGATAATGGTGTTGTATCGAAATAATATTTTTTCAACACACTTGCTCGTAAAGTGAGCCTTATTACATCGTTTTTGGGGCCATAAACCTAGCTATAAGACACGCGTGCGTAATTACGACATTACCGCACTAGTGCGTAATAGAATTATCCCTACAAAGTTAAATTAGTACCTTACTGCAAGTTTTAACCGGGTGATACATTTTAAAACCACGAAGAGAGAGAGAGAGAGAGAGAAACCACGATTTTCAGAGCCACAAACCGCCTCTGAAAATCCATATACATTTTTGGAATAAATAAATGTTTTCGTCCTTAATTAAGTCAAATGAACTTTTATTTTTATCTAATTATTCATAATTCATCATAATTTATATACGAACTATTAAAATATTAGCATTTTATCACTTAAGATTATAATTTTGTAGTGGGCTGTATGTTCACTCACCTTGAATTGGGCAAGTGAAAAAAAAACGCGTGCGCCAAATACCATAAGTACATATCAATCAATCATTTATTGTTCACAAATATGGGTATTATACATATAATATACATTAAAAAGTCTCTCCATATTTTGCCAAGAAAGAAAGCATGGAAACACTACAACATAGTTAAGGGAATCACAAAAATTGCATATAATTCACTGATCTGCTAAAAAATCGGACACTTTGTAGTAACATTTATCTACTAAATATTATTTAATTTCTTTTTAAGTAAGTTTAATTCAAGTTCTTTAATTTATTTCGCAATCTTATTGTATATCTTAGGCGCCATGCAATAAAAACTTTTATGTAAAAGAGCTGTCCGAGACGATCTTAGACATAATGTGTTATTATTTCGTCTATTCCTATCGCAGATATCATTATGTCGTGTAAATATTTTTTGATTCATTTTTACAAAAACTGCTGTTTCAAATATATGTATATAGAGAAGGTAAAGTTAAAATTTGGTATTTAATGAAGAATGGTTTACATGAGTCAGTACATTGTAGATTTAAAACAGGTGAATTAACTCCATGTGTAATCTACTAGATTACACATGGAGTTAATGCACCTTTTTTGCATTTTGAAAATAATGTCCCTATTTGTTGAAAATCCCCAGAAAATTACACCAAATCTTAAAACAGAATAATTTTCATATTTTGTTTTTATCGTATTTGTCGCTGTGTACTTAACTTAGTAAGTTATTTTGATTTTTCCTCGCAACTGTGTAAGAAACGTAGTATGAAACACGTGAGCTCTGCTCATTCGCTTCGTTTCGTTTTATTATTATCTACCCAAGTTACCATTCTCCTCTACGGAATGATTAAACATTATAATATTTTTCATGTTCTCAATGGAAAGTGTTAAGTGCAAAGGTCAATTGCAGTGACAGCCCTAACGAGTTTTTTTAAAATTCATTTTCTCAAAACCTACGCGTTGTTTGATGGTGGTCTTTTTATGGGTTATTGGGCTTGGCTAAAGACATCTTTCTGTCCTAGACCGACCTTCTACTTCAGCCTAGAAGAGTCAGAAAAAAATCATAACCAAAAACATGAAAAATCCCGATAGTATCGTTAATATCTGCTTTTATACTGAAATAAAGACGGTTTAATAGGCGCCCAGATTTGCTTCATAAGCCCTTGTCGTATTAAACCATCATTTGTGTACGGTTATTATTTTATATATTTTTTTACAATTTTCGAGCACAAGGTCAAAAAATCTTTAAAAAAATATTTTAGACAATCTATGGCGAATTAATATCCGGGTGTTCTACTCTAGCATTCAAAATGGAAAGGTCTGTAGATTTCATGAATAAAATAACGATGTCACTTTTTTGGGGTAAAAAAAACACTGTGCGGTGTACAGAAATGAGATATGGTGGGATTCACAGGGAAATGTTTTTACTTTACAATGACATGTGGCTCATCACTGCAGGGCCCGGGAATTATGAAATAAAACAAAATATATTTTATATTTTAGTGCAAAATATTTGTCTATTTTGTCCCAACAAAGTATGAAAATCATCTTTATAGTGGGTACTTTTTTATCATCAGCAGCGGAAAGACGTCTACTTTAGTTCAGCAGTGGCCTCCCCTTGGAAGGGAGGGGTTATCGTAATCCCTACGCTTGGCAGGCGTCTTGGGGATCACAGTATAGGTGGTAGGTAATCCAATAGAAAGACGCTGCTGCCTGTCTTCTTATTTTCCCTTAGTCATCTTTTACAGACACCCAACGGGAGGAGATGTGAGGGTGCTATTCTTATCCGGACACCCCACGGGGCACGGGGGAGGCGGAGGCCTTTGTTCAGCAGTGGACGTTTCGGCTGCTGATGATAACGATTAATAAAATAAAATTCTGTACATATTGGACGGTCATATTCCTATTATTATTTGTCGCACTGTCTTATTGGTGTTACATGTAAGCCTAACGTATATTTGGTCATTAGCAGTAAGTATATATGTTATCAGGTCGCTGCTCGGACAGAACGATGAACACCTCGGTGACGGGGAAAATATGGAAACTGACCAGGAAGAGAAGCCGACGAACGACGAAGCAGCCGGTTAGTATCCAGTCACCAAGTAAGTAAAGGAAATTCCGATACTGTACTTTATACTTATCTGTTTGGGGAAGTGGGCTCGTTGCTTAGTCTCCATGGCACGGCGGGAAGCCAGCGGGAAGTCGCGGGTTCGAATCCCGCTGGGAACAGTTGTATGTTCATACGTAACGCCACATTGGCATTGGCGTCACAATGAAACTTTTGAAGTAAGATACAAATCAACATGGGAGCCATCGATATAATATATAAACTAGATAATCATTCATTAACAAAATGACATCTAAAATGTGGTCACGGGGGTCGCAGACTTAGGGGCCGTTCAAATATTACGTAAGCAGATTTATTACAATTATTTACCCCCCGACCTTGTCAGCAAAAGTAAGCAAAGGTCTTACCCCCTCCCCTCATGCTTACGTAAACATTTTCAATTAAAAATGTATTTCTTTTTATATTATAATTATAATGTTATAATTATAATTTTAAAAATAAGAATATTGATTTAGTATATAGATTAGATTATAATCTTAAGAACATAACAAACTTATTTTATTTTTTTGGTACTCATATTAAGCTCAAATTAACAGTCTTCAGTCCATGAAACCCGAATCCATGATTGTAAGTTTTCGATGACATTGGATTGCTGTCCAGTGTTTCATCTGATTTTGGAATGTCTACGTCGTTCTCATCGAGCCATTCAACATCATGGGGCTCTAAATTTGTTTTTAGCTTACAATACGTCTACTCGCTATAGCATCCAAACGAAACAATAAACTGACAGAGGAAATTTAGACAAGTGAACAGCGCGCGGTAATTCCCCTAATCGGTTCTAAAGCGAGTGCCATATTTGCGGGAATCCCTGAAAATGCGTTTCGTTTTCAAGCATAGACAACGTGAGGGTTGCCATTCGTGTAAAAAAGTAAATAACTACCGATGACGTAATCATCATCTAGACTCCCCAAACTCAAACTCAAAAATCTTTATTTCAAATAGGCTTAACGCTAGCACTTTTGAATGGTCATTTTTTTAAAAGCTACCACCGGATCACAACGCGGCCTCAACTGAAGATCCGGCAAGAAACTCAGCGGGCTTAGCATTATTTCGCTTTTTTAAACCCCCCATGTCATCCAAAATAAGCAAAACACTGACCCCCCCCCCCCCCCCCATAGTGCTTATGCTTATGCCCCGTAGTGCTAATACTTGAACGGTCGTTATCTGTGCTGGTAGTGGAAACGTGAACAAACGGTTTTATTATGATAATGACGTGTACTTTGACAGTTTCATATAGACAGTAGCGACACTCCTATCGGCAAAAATAATTTTGGCAGCCTGTGGCTTGTAAAGAAATAGCGACACAAGGGCTCCTTAGGTGAGCCACTTTAGGACCGTGACAGCTAATCAAGTTTAAATATTATATCGATGATGGGAACCTTCAAAGTTATTTTATAGTGGAAGATGCTGATAATTTGATTGCATTTACTAACTTTTGATTACCATGTTTCATTTACATGTACATTTAGTAACTAAAATATTAATCATTATAATTTTAACATTTTAATAAGCTATAGACAAAATGTACGGTATAATTGCATTAAATATTCCGCGATATCGATTCTAGATTTTGTTCATACCAATGTTGAACTTTCGTAAAGATACCCTTTAAATCCGTAAAAATCTTTATATGTGATTATAAAATTTGGTTAAGTGTATATAAGAAATGGTTAGTTTGATTTTATTTTACTCGTAGTTCATCTTTACTGCTAAAATCCAAATGTCAAAAGGGTGTACTTGCCTAATCTTATCATAGATTCCTGGCTGTGATTGTATCGGGATGTAATGTAATTATTATTGTTTTTATTCCTTCAATAAACTTAAATAGCGATTGTATGATAGCGAAAGTCTTGTTACGACATTTAGCAGCCGAGAAAACTCGTCGTGCGAAACTGGCGGCGGAACGTCGCGCTAAACTGATGGCCCAAATGAAGACACAGATGAACAACTTCATATCCAACAACTCTACGCTGTTTGAAGAGACTAATACTGAGGTAAATATTCTTTTTACACATGTAAAGTGGTGTCAGCACAGGTCTCTTATTTATCTCTTTTGCTGGGCTGAAATCTGTCACGCTTAAAATTCATTTTTTATTGTAATTTACAAAAAATATGCCTTAAACTATATGCTTGTAAGAGTACTGCAGTTCAAGCCCACGCAGCTTTATCCAAATTCAAATTCAAAATTCTTTATTATGCATAGGCCCTCACGAGGGCTCTTACATATTATAAATTTTTAACCGACTTCAAAAAAGGAGGTTCTGTATTCGACGCGTATGTATGTAATATTAATAGAAATGCGTAATATTCATATATGTTAGTCTATGTGGGCTTCTAAACAAATTTACCAAATTTCACGAGTGTATGTATGTATGTAGGTTTGTCCGCGGATTTCTCAGAAACTACAAGTCCGATTTCAAAAATTCTTTTTGCAATAGTTAGAGTATTTTTCAACTTAGGGTAGAGTACAAGTTTCATCACAATCGGTCCAGTAGTTTAAGAGATATAAACTTTTTATGTTTTCAGTAAGTTACTGTAATGTAGACGTTCGAGTTGCGTGATAGTGCTGATACCTATCTTGGTAAAATAAGTCACTAAAAAGTGTTAAATAAACTATTTAAAAAAAAAGAAAAACCGACTTCAAAGTAAGTTATCTAAAAAGCATAAAATAACGAAAATATTATTGAAGTTGGTGCAGAATATACACAGCAGGTACGCTAACACCAACTTCAATAATATTTTCGTTATTTTATGCTTTTTAGATAACTTTCTTTGAAGTCGGTTTTTATTTTTTTAAAAATTGTTTATTACAACTACCATCGGATCGTAACGTGGTCTCCACTGAGAAGATCGGGCAAGAAACTCAGCGGGCTTGTTATTGTTCAGTAATTAAGTTTTTTTTAAAATAATTTTACTATAAATATATCTTAAACTATAAGCTTGTAAGAGTACTGCAGTTCAAGCCCACGCAGCTTTATCCTTTAGGTAATCTGAGATTTTTAATAGCCCTTTTTAGACAAATAACTCTTACTGGTAGTTTTGAATATGTTTATTGGTAGATCTCGTATATGTTGAGGCACTTTATTGTACCATGAAAGTTTTGCGTGTTAGGCAATTGTATATTTTAAGGGCCTGTCTATCTGTTCATAAGTCGCTTCTTAAATCGCCAGATTATAAAAAACTCTTGGAAAAACGCGTTTTCAGGGTACCTACCCCCACAGTTAAAACCACCTTTGCAAAAAGGTTTGCTCGCGTCTGTTTTTTGGCAACGTACAATGCTGTTACATCTCGTAATAATTTGAGTGTTCTTTCTGTGAAGGAAGTTAAGGAAAAATTGACAAAGTTGCTTTTAAGTCTGGATTATAATCAAACAGAATCTCTATGTATCAATAGATAAACTTCTCAAATTCGGATTTAGTAGGTACTCCTTTGCCTATCATACACAAACGTACACACACTGACATACGCACATATACACTTTCGCACATTCTCAAGCTTATTTAAACACTTCTTCTAAACAAGTCTTGTTTAAATTATGATGTCCACTTCTTAGCTGGTTTCCCAAGATACAGGCTGTGCCTAGTTTGGGAACCCCTGGTAATTCTTTTAAGAATGTTTATTGTTGTGTCTAGTTTGTAATTGTGTATTGTAAAACTGTGTTTTTTTTTTTGAAATAAATAAATAAATTGATACTTTATTATAAAAACCAGTCATTATTGGGTGGAGTGGTAATGCATGCCATGGTTAAGGTCTGTGTATGTATATGCAGGTGACCGCGGATGAGCTGGAGTTGAGACCGTTATACTGCGGCGCGGCGCTGGGCGTGTGGGGCGGGGGGGTCCCAGAGCCACCTCGCGTCTGCATCATGTGCCAGGAAGAGGTCAGTCACCACCTTTACTTCTTTTTTATTCTCTGAGGGGAAGACCTTCAACAGTTAGCCGGTATCATGTGTTAGGTGGGACTGAACAGGTCATGTGGTATTTTTTCCTACAGCAGAACCATCAAGACTGTCGCATTAGCACATAAGAAGCGGTGTTCGGTGTATTTCCGAGTTTTGTTTGCAATATTTGCTGATTCCCCGTATTGTTGTTATTTATTTGACCTGTTATACCCAGGTATGTGCTCCTAACTTTTTGTTCCCGGGGTCATAAGGAAAACAATGTTTATGGAATTATATTGGATATTTGGATTCACCAGAATACACAATATGTTGTCTATAATTCGATGTGATAATTTTAAGCAACTGGCGATGCTCTTACTTGCACTAACTCGCAAAAAAAACAACTCAACAAAACGCCTCTAACCTGGTCGCTACAAGCAATATTTACCTCCAATCCAGGACTGGATACTGCCTTATGCGTAAGGTTCGAATGCGAGAGCAGAATGGGTCTTGTTGTCTTACAAGATACTTTGGGAGATATTGTAAGCAATGCTAAGGTAGTAGGGCGTACAGAAAAGAGAAATTGGGGGATATGCTGTATTTTAACTGATATTTATTTGAAATTAATTAATTTGATATTGCACTACAAATAATTAGGTTCCTATGAAAACAACAACATCCTTTGGTTGACAACAATTTGGGTCAGCAAGAAAATTTAGCTTCCTATTAACATAAGCACCTAATGTGGCAACCAAAGTCGGGGTCAGCCAAAGATTAGGTGTTTGCATTATATTAATTTATGATGGATGTACTTATGTGCTAGAGACGACATTTCAGCCAGATTCATTCAAAACCTTGTTACGGTGAGACACCTGTGAGGATGTTTATTGTTACATTAAAATGACCGATACTTTATATGATGTTTATTAGCGAAATCCGAATACAGAGTCTTAGCTTAAACTTAATAACATAACTTATATACGAACTCTTACACAATCTCTACATGACACACCCATCATCGCCTGGTCTATGTTCAGCGCTTGACAAAGTAACGCGTTTGAGTGCTTTGATATCAATTCATAGATATGTTTAATTCCGGTTTGAATAAAACAGATTTAAAAGTAATCGCCATTTATTTATCTACTGAGAAGTTAATCTTCTTCATCGGATCTGCCCAATGGAGGCCGTGTTACGATCCGGTGGTCCTCTTCTTCTTATACAAAATTGTGTCTTCCATCAATTATTGATGATATCGCCAGTGTCAAGAAGTTAAATTATATTATCAAGTATAATGAGAAAACAGAAATTGGAAAATTTGCGGTCGCTACCACCAGACCGCGGCTTCCATTGGGCAGATCTGATGAAGAAGATTACTTTCTCTGCAGATTAATAAATGGTGATTAATTTTAAATCAGTTTTATTTATTACACTGTATTTTGTGCCTACGTGCACACATCGAATACGTAAAATGTCAACTCTGCACACCTTCGTGTTTATCAATAAGCCTCCACTTCTTTCCATTTTCAAATTTCGATGACCCACATCTAATTTTGAACATTTGAACAATGTTGTTCGTTCTCAATGAAAGAGACATAATAGAGAGTATAGTAGTATCGTCAGGCGGTTAATCATTGTCGGACAAACACGGTCATGGTGCTGCAATATAATGAGCATTTAATATTATTTATTATAAAAAAAATACATTGCTCGGATTGATTTTTGTTTAAGAGGTTAAGGCAAGGTTTTAAGTTTAAGACTTCCGAGTCTGTGATGGTCGTAAAACCCAAGGCTCGGGCTATAAAACAAGTGTGTCCTACAGGCTCGTGTGGAACTGCGCTCGGAGCCGCTAGTTCTGGTCGGATTCGTGCAGCAGTCGACGGTGCTAGCGCGGCAGCGGGTGGCAGGTCGCGGGGCCTGGCTGCCCGCCGGCCTGGCCACGCAGCCGCACGTGTCCAGCTGTGGGCACGCGCTGCACGCGCGCTGCTGGCGCAACTACGTCGACAACGTGCAGGACAAGGAGAACAAGAGGTACCGCACCCTGTCGTATACGCCTCCGCCTGATAGTAATGTCCCACTGCTTAACCCCTATGAAACATATCGTGATGTTTTATATACCAGTTTGTGCTCAGACACATACGCAACACACCCATGAAAGTCTTATTAAAATCCATCCACGGGTTTTCACATGATACTTGGACATCCAGACAGACAATAATTACAAAAAAAATGCTTAAGGTTCTATGTCGATAGCGTAGCGAAAATATACAAAGTACAGACAAAGTGCTCTTTGAGTTTTATTATAGTATAGAAGGAGATTTATGTTGCGTTCGCTTACCAATAATGATAATTGATGATAATTGGTCGCTTCAACACAAATTAGATCACACTTCTGAAAAAAAAATTTTGTTCGCAGACCGTACCGCGGCCGTCAACCTGCAGCATTTGACGTCGAAAAGAAAGAGTACCTCTGTCCCCTTTGCGAGAGGCTCTGCAATACCGCCCTCCCTCTCTTACCCTGTCCGTCCCTCCCAGTCGGCTCACCGCCTCCACTCACAGAAGAAATGTACCACGAATCCGTCAATTTAATACTAAAACTGAAACATCAAGTCAGTTCAGAAGCTCTGCACATATGCACAGAGTTCTGTGAGGATATGCACTGTCAGGCTCGCGCGAGGAGTGTGGGAGCCATGTCCTCTGACATGGAGGAGGGGGAGACTGTAGATGACACCGAGGTTTATGTCTCCACGCACTCTGAGAATCTCCTGTCACAGGATTTCTTGGCACACTTCGAGGGGGAGATACCACCTTATAATGAACTGACGAAGAGTTTAATTGAGGATTTTGCCAATGTGAGTACAATATAGAAATAAATTGCTTAATTAATCTTTTGTTAATTATCTGAATACACAACACATTTTTTTTTAGTTATTTATTCATAATAAAACAAATAGTTACAGAAGGTTGATACAAAATTAACAGCGAGAAAAATCATGGTGAAACATAGTTATACGCATCCACATATATACAAGAAGCTGATTTATTTACTTTCAAGCGTTGGATTATTAGTCACATTACTCTGACAGAGTAATGTGATGTTCCAACTACGACGAATTGAATGATACATACGTATGTTAAAATTGTCGAAGTTACGGAAAGTACACAACCAAAAAACACAAAACTCCATCGGGGCCAGAACTATTAGGGTCCATTATTCCTGTGGCTGATGCGTAGAAGTAGGCTGGATACGTTAAATATATAATAATAATAACTACCTCTTTGTCCATAGATTCTCCCAGTATCCGAATACGGAGGCATGGTGTCAAGTGCAGCTTTATACCGAGCCACATCTTACACCATAATCAGTACGAATGCCGTACTGCAAGCGGAAAACCGTCCGTTGCTGGGCGACCTTCCAGCTCGACACAGAGACGCCCTCCAAGCCCTCATCCGCTTAGCGGCCTCCCTACCCTCCGTTTGGTCCTCCCCTAAACACCTCGCACACCACGCCCTAAGCACTCTGAATACCCTAGAAAGCACCTCCCCACTCACACACGACGCCTTCGGCACTGTAGTCGCCCTAGTCCTGACGGCACCATCCTTATTCTGCAAGGTCGCTGGCCCTGCGAGACCAAATAATCTAGCGAGACAAATAACTCTAGAATGCTTTAGAGCAACTCTGACCAGAGCCTTACTAGTCACGGATGTCACGTCTTGCACATCAATGGAGGGTCAAGAAGACTTCAAGACGAGTCCAGAACTGGCCAGTCTACTACCGCTCATGAAGGAGCTCCGTCGTGGTGATCTCCCTGATAATTTAAATCCCGCAGACGTGTGGGAAGCTATCAAGAGTCAATGTAACTCGTTCCTGCGATGCTGTTGCCTGTTCTACCATTTCTTGAGCGACATCATTCCACCATCGGAACTGACTGTGGTGAAAGGAGACAGTTGGGACACCATGTGCGGTTATTTAAACCTGCCGAACTCTTACAAGGATCTCATAGATACGCCGCTAGTTTTGAAGAAGATTAACGAATGGGTGGGGCTGTCTTCGGAGTGGTTCAGTGGGGAGATTCCGAGGAATGTGGTGGTGGAGCCTAGCGAACCGCCGAGGTTGATCCCGTTGCCTGATGATTTCTCCGAGCTGATGAACATAGTTTCGGAGTTCTCATGCCCGAATTCCGAAAGGGAGGACAGCAAGAAGCCGACGATGTGTTTGGTCTGTGGACAGATATTGTGCTCGCAGAGTTATTGCTGTCAAGCTGATATACCAAAGGTGAGTCCATTTTGTAGTCTACTAGTGTTTAGTTTGAATTCTTTTATTTTTGTCTTCTTTATGGCACTTATGTTTATGCATGTGGTGTTTGCCAGTAAGTATTTGTTACACGTAGAACCTATAGCATTCATCTTGTAATGTACATTTGCATGAGTGTAAACAAATGTTGGTAAACCAAAAAAGTGGAATTTATATTTTTCTAACTCCTCCTATATACTTTTTTAATTAAATTTGTTGCGGGTTCCAAGACAATTTAGCATTTCCCCGGGACTCGCCGAGGATCAAACCTCGGTGTCTTCGCTGGTGACCACTGTAGATCCTGGCTAACAGGAGTCACAGTGGTGGGAATGAGTGGTGGGATTAGTCCCAATAAAAAAAAAAAAAAAACAAAAAAAAAAATAAATAAAATAATTCCGGACTGTTGGTTAGAGAAGTTCTGTATTTTTTCTAAGGAAGTTAGTGAGGAGAGATGATTCCCCTTCCAGCAGACATCTGGACCACACTGCCGCCCTTCGTTCGTTTTAGATTCTGTTGGACATTTTGAGTCCAGTAATTTCTCAAACTACAGTGCCCTTCACACTGGAACTCATAAATGTTTACACATTCCTTTTTGGCGACAAATATGTGACATTCCACTTCCGTCATAATGGACTTACCTAACTGTTCATAATAAATCAATTGTATTATACAACTGAGTTGATACAATTTATAAGATACACTTCTCGAAAAATGTGTATATTTAGGAATATTTTCGGACCCGATTCCTGCCAGATCCTGAACGGCGCGTGAACAAACCAGTCTCCGGATAGCGCTTGTAGACTCTATGAACAGACGACATGCTTAGATGCAATCTTTCAGCCACAACACGCTGACTAAGTCCAGAATCCAGCAATGCCACCACTTGGGCGGCTTTTGAGGGCGAAGTATCCATAAACTTTTTCAGACGTCCCAAAGTCACAGTACACACACAGTATATTTGACGGGCCTGTTGGTCTAGTGGTTAGTGACCCTGTCTGCTACCCAACAGGTCGTGGGTTCGATTCCCACCAAGTGTCTGGGTGTTTTATCTATATAAGTATGTATTTACAAAAAAAAAGTATATATGTATTAGTATCAGTTGTCTGGTTTCCATAGTACAGGCTCTGCCTAGTTTGGGATCAGATGACCGTGTGTGGATTGTCCCAGAATATTATTATTATACAGAACACAGAAACAAAAAGTTAAGATAAGCGCAAATTTTTAGTTTTCAAAGCTGAAATGTACTCCAACTCTGAACACACATTTGTCTCAAAAGAGTGATTCATTTCATTTATAGGATAAACAAATGAAATGCTAATTTTGAATTTTTGCTTATCACTGTAATGGCCAAACTGCCAGCTATACAATCATGTGATTTTTTTCAAACTCTTGTGTTAAATTAGGACAGAAACCATAAAAAGGGAAATGTTTCGATTTTTCTGATGAGAAGTGTAGTTTGTCATGATAATATCCTGCTTGCTTGTTTGGCTTAATATCTTGCTTTTATATTATTGATTGCAAGTTACGAAATACTACAATTGATAAGATCTACGCATAACATAATGCATAGAATAGCAAAAATAAACAATACTACCGGTTTCAACTATATACGCCGCGAAGCTAAGACTGCCCGATAATTTATTAATCTCTTGGTACCGTTGTAGTTTGGCATCAATTGTTATACCAAGGAAAACAGTTGGCTCCTCGATGTACAACACAGCTTTCCTCCTCGACAAAAGAGGTCTAACACAACACAACTCTATTCATTTCTACATTGGTTCCCACCTTTCTTACGTTAGGTGTTATAAAAATACATTTAGCTTTACTTTCATTATGTTTTAAATTATTAGTGTTGAACCGTGAACAAGTCTAGATAGATCATAGTTCACCTCGTAATTATCTTACAATTACTTATTTTAAACAAAACAGATGTGCCTGTAATTAATATTGAAAAAAAAAACAAAAAAGAGCCTAATATTGAACCTTGTCGAACGCCCAAGGGGACCACAGATATTAGGGATTTCTTATCGTTAATATCAAACTTGCGAATTCTATTATCCAAATATGAAGGCAGAAGGTCGAGAGCCCTGTTCCTTATTTCATAGTGGTGTAATTTCCTGTACCACGTGTCATGGTAAACGCAATCAAATGCTTTGTACAAATCACAACATATTAAGAGCATCTTGTTAACTGTTTATTTAGCAACAGACAGTATTTATTTAAATGAGTAAACGTTTTAATCAGTTCTTGAAATATTTGTTTCGGTGACACCGAAATACATAGGCTTCAAATTAGTACGCTTAGTAGCACTACCAGACTAAAATAAAAGTATAATTTTAGCTCAGGAAACACTCCATTAATGAAGAGCAATAACATCTTCTTCTTCTTCTTTTATATATACTCATGCATATAGCCATGCATATATATTTTTGGTGTAGGTATCTATTAATACGTAGGTTTAGGTTAGGTCTGTCGAATCTGTGCTATAATGGAACTGCGAAAGGAATTTTGTGTTAAATCGAAGCTGGTGTTGACAGTCGTAGCCGTTGCTAGGGCAAGTTTGCTCGCGTGACTGACGTGTAGTGTTCGCTGGCGCAGCAGACGCGCGGTGCAGTGGGCGGCGGGAGCGACGCGCACCGCGTGGGCGCCGTGGTGGCCCACTGCGTGCAGTGCGGCGCCGGAGCCGGCGTGTTCCTGCGCGTGCGCGACTGCGAGCTGCTGCTACTGGCCGCCCCTGCCCGCGGCGCCAAGCTCGCCGCGCCCTACCTGGACTCGTACGGCGAGACCGACCAGGTGACCCCCCCTATACCTACAGTGCGGCGCCGGAGCCGGCGTGTTCCTGCGCGTGCGCGACTGCGAGCTGCTGCTACTGGCCGCCCCTGCCCGCGGCGCCAAGCTCGCCGCGCCCTACCTGGACTCGTACGGCGAGACCGACCAGGTGACCCCCCCTATACCTACAGTGCGGCGCCGGAGCCGGCGTGTTCCTGCGCGTGCGCGACTGCGAGCTGCTGCTACTGGCCGCCCCTGCCCGCGGCGCCAAGCTCGCCGCGCCCTACCTGGACTCGTACGGCGAGACCGACCAGGTGACCCCCCCTATACCTACAGTGCGGCGCCGGAGCCGGCGTGTTCCTGCGCGTGCGCGACTGCGAGCTGCTGCTACTGGCCGCCCCTGCCCGCGGCGCCAAGCTCGCCGCGCCCTACCTGGACTCGTACGGCGAGACCGACCAGGTGACCCCCCCTATACCTACAGTGCGGCGCCGGAGCCGGCGTGTTCCTGCGCGTGCGCGACTGCGAGCTGCTGCTACTGGCCGCCCCTGCCCGCGGCGCCAAGCTCGCCGCGCCCTACCTGGACTCGTACGGCGAGACCGACCAGGTGACCCCCCCTATACCTACAGTGCGGCGCCGGAGCCGGCGTGTTCCTGCGCGTGCGCGACTGCGAGCTGCTGCTACTGGCCGCCCCTGCCCGCGGCGCCAAGCTCGCCGCGCCCTACCTGGACTCGTACGGCGAGACCGACCAGGTGACCCCCCCTATACCTACAGTGCGGCGCCGGAGCCGGCGTGTTCCTGCGCGTGCGCGACTGCGAGCTGCTGCTACTGGCCGCCCCTGCCCGCGGCGCCAAGCTCGCCGCGCCCTACCTGGACTCGTACGGCGAGACCGACCAGGTGACCCCCCCTATACCTACAGTGCGGCGCCGGAGCCGGCGTGTTCCTGCGACCGCTATGTCTGCCTGAACAGACTGTCCAACTTCGACAAAGAAATAGCCCGAAGAATCCTACTCAGATGGGCAGTATTCTAGAAACCGTAATCAGACCTCCCTCTAGTTGGACCTACGACATTGTAAAAGTCGCGGGCAACATGGGTTGCCCGGATCGGGATGCCAATGGCTAACATACAGCGTAAAACTTACCCTCGACCCTACCAAGTGCGACCCCTCTTCCCTTACCTGTTGTAGTGTGTATAGGCGTTTAAATCGCGTTCGTCGGCGTCCACGCCGACTGAGTACATACTTCTCAACTCAACGAACGCATGTGTGCCCGTACTTCGCACTTTCTTTTTTTTTCGCGGGAAAAACTTCAAATGGTCCCGAAGTACAAGACCTCCTCCCGGCACCCCGGCGGTACTCCGCATCGTTACCCGCCTTGAAACTGAAAGTAGCCTTTTTTTTTACTAATTTCTCCATCTCCCTCAGGGTCTCCGACGTGGTAACCCCCTCCATCTCTGCCCGGAACGCTACGAGACACTCCGTATGCTGTGGCTAAGCCATGGTCTTCACGAACGCATCGCCAGATCATTGGATACGAACATGCTCGTCACTACCACGTGGCAGAACTTGTGATCGCACACCCGCAGACCAGACCACAGACCGAGACCGGACCGAAGACCGAGGATGAGGGTGCCTCTAGAAGACCACCCGGCTTGGACGCTGGTCCTTATAAGTCGTATTTTGTTTGCCGTATCCGTGCTAAGGCCACCGACGCCCCGTCACGGATGAGAATACGAACACATTAGTGTTTTATAACCGTGTTGCAATGTTTCTGAACATGTTAAAAGTTTTGTAAACATGTTTTGTTGATTTTTCATTCTTCACTGATGTACCAGATATCGTTTTCGAGGTCCACAATTTGATTTATAAAAAAAAAACTATTATTGTGTTACTGAGTATTGAAATAGCAAAACTGAAAAGCTATTAAACACAATTTCAAATGAATTTGCGAGCGATAACAACTTTATATTGCGTTTGGAAAATTCACAATTCATATATTGTGAATACAATGCGATGGAAAAAAGGCAATGGCTAGGACAAGGTAGGTATTACTAGTTATAAATTTGTATTTGTTTGCAAATTCATTTGAAATAGTGTGTATTCTTTGAAGTTTGCGATCCGAGTCGCCTATTCTACTGCGCGTCGTCGATCGCTTTTAGGTGCAATCTATCAAATTATTCAAATAGTATTTGATTTGGTTTTTGTGTGATGTTTTTTTTTTTGCTTAATCTTACCTTAGATAGTATTTCCTATGGTTAAAATTTATGTTAATAGTTAGATAATAAATCTGAATACTATTATTATTTTTTTCAATTATAGTTAGGTTTTGTCCTCACTAATCTTTAAATGACATGACACATTTTACGTTGTCAAAAGGGGTCCTTCGATTCGGTTGCGAGCATAAAATCAAGAGGTCCTTCGATTCGTTTGCAAGCATTGACCTATTGACACACTGAGAACACTGAGCTAATTATGTCCTTATTGAAAGAATTAGATGCTCGCATGTTAACTTTATAAATATCTCTGTTTTTCATACTGCTCAAAAGCTCTTTGCCAAATTCTTAGACATTATAACCGTGATACGACGAAAAATATGCAGAAATCTTCACAGTGACAAGCAAGCAAGATGTTCGCATAATGGTAAGCGCCACGCACGCCTGCCTATAGACTGCTCACTGCACTGCCTACTGCACACTGAAAAAAAATTCACTGTAGTCGTATTAACTACAGTGATTTTTTTTCAGAGGGTGCTTACTCAATCCTCGCACACACTACTTAAATAGACAAATAACACCCAGACATTTGATGGGAATCGAAATCACGACCTATTGGGTAGCAGCCAGGGTGTTTAACAACTAGAATCTAGTTACTAGACCAACAAGCTCGTCAATAATATTAAAACCTTTTAATAAAACCATTTCAAAAACTAGTTATTGGAAATTATTCTACTAATTTCTTGATCAGTATTAACATCAGGGTGCTCAATTATTTAGTACCAACTTGTTCTGGTACCAGTTTTGATCGTGAACTAAATCGTTCATACATTGTACTAGTTCTCGGTAGTTGCCGCTAGAGGCGCTGATGTGAAATAGTGTGCTTACGTTAAGTATCAAAACTCGTACTAAGGCTGTGGTAACAGGCTAATAGTAACTGCGAAAGAACGTCAAGCATACATTGGCGGACTGACGCATTGTGTAGAAATTATTTTTAAAAAAAAATCCTCACACGTTGCTAAAATCATCTCTATATTGCTCCCGCAAGCAATACCTAGCTAGCTTAACCAAAATTTTAAAATTTAATATATAAAATTGAATAGGATGTTTGCTTATCGCTAAGAAAAAATAAAACAAGAAAGACGCTATTGTAGCCATAGGTTGAAGGTTTTTGGATGATTGTAATTTTGATGCTGTTGATTTGAAATGAATTCTCCTGAAATTATTGTTACAGGCGTTGAAGATAGTAAACTCTACGAAATGCATTAGGTATAATGACTGCCTAGCTATATCCTGCTTACTCTTCTCACAATATGAGCGTGAATGAGATTCACATTTATTAGGGCAATGATATAATTTTTACATAGACTAACATAACATCATTGTATTAGGGCCCGGCAGGTTGCGAATATATACGATGGCCCCCCTGATGTACCGTCTAGTAAGAGTTCTGATAGTTTATGACCGATCAAACTGACAGTTTTCTCCATACATTTCACACCAGCGCCCCTAGCGGTAACTGTCAAAAACTAGTAAAATGTACGAGAGAAAACTGAGAGTTTGATTGAGCTCGTAAACTATCAACACCCGTACTAGAGCCACAGGCTTATGATTTTGTACGATTTAACACGTCCCTCGACATTATGCTTATGAAATTTGCCCGTGCAGTTGTACCTTAGATCCCTTCGTGTAATTGTGATATTTTGTTTGACGGTTGTACGTTCTAATTATTAATATTAATTATAAATAAAAATATGAATTTATTTTTGGTTGGTTTTATTTCGCACATCCTTCCTTAGCATTCTAAGGATAATGTTAATTTTGTGTACGGATTCCCGCCTTAATCCATAAGGAATACTTTTTTTTGATTCCCCTCTGATAATAAGGATCAACATTAAAGAATCTTGGTGAACGTTGTACATTTCAGTGTCTACTGTACATTATACCATGGATAAATAATTTATGCAAATAAGCGCCTCTAGCGGAAATTATCGAAAACAAATAAAATTATAAAATAAAGCATCGATATAATATTAAAACTATATCGATGAAATAAAGCAAAAACGTGTTCGTTCACGATCAAATCAAATTCATACTAGCTAGAACTATGAGCCACTGAGTGAAGAGAGAAGCAGTCATGTTCTAAGTAACATTACCTATGAGACGAAAAACATTTTTAGTTTTGCAATACGATAATAATAACATTTGAATGTTGCATAAACTCATCGATATACTATACCAACATAAATTAAACAATAATTTCAATTTGTACAGCTTATAAAAAAACCGCAAAAAGACAATTTGACCCCGACGTGATTTGAACACGCAACCTTCTGATCTGGAGTCAGACGCGCTACCGTTGCGCCACGGAGTCGTTGAAACGATAGTCGAAATATACAAGTATAATTTAATTTTAAAACATACAGTATCTCTCTAAGATGTCCTTGGAACACACTTCACTCCCCTGCTTTGTAGCATAATTGAGTAAGTACATGGTACTTATAATTTTGTGTTTTATTATAACCATCGATATAATCATTTTTATCGATAAAGACAGGGTAACTGTCTTTCTTTACAATATTAAAATCGGTGTGTGAATGAAAATATGAATGTACTCATAAAAATGTTCCGATTTCTAGTTGGATGGAGTAAGTATAAGTATATATATAAGTATTTAAAGTACTTACCTACTATTAGAGCAAAGGTGTAGGGGCTTCAGTGTAAAGTAGATAATTGGCCCAGTAAGTTAGTTGATAACAATACCCAAGTGCGTCCCTCGTGAGATCGTCTGGAGCAGGGGCGTAAGCTATCACCGTATCAATATTACGGGGCCCGCAGGCTACAGGGTAAACACCCTTCATTTGGAATCCCAAATTTTTTTTATAGGGCCCGTCAAAGGCAAGTTACGTCACAGGTCTGGAGCAAGCGCTCCCTCGCCCCTTTTGTCTGGTAGGTACAGACAGAGGTCTTGACGTATGGCCGCACTTTTAACTGACCGATTCTTAATTAGTCACGTATGTATTTAGCGTATGTTTTCTTTACTTACATAATAGTTGCCATTTTGTTAATCAGTAATTTTAAAACTGGCTGGCTTGTGACTCGCTGTGTGTTTTTGCTGGAGAATTGCTATGGGGAGAGGCCATGCCGAAGTCTCGCTGTGGTTCGACGGTAGCGTTGTTGTTAGATGCGAACGCTGCGTTTGATATCAAGCAGCAGTGCTAACAGGAGCACCGAGCGAGGTCGAACAGGGTCTAAGCCATAAACATCAGGTAGGTGAAAGAATTTTAAACTTTATCTACAATACGTAAAAGACCAGTATCGCTCGAAAAAGCTTAAAAATACAACACTTACTTGGCTGCGTCAGTTTACAAGACTAGAGTGCTCTTAATATGCTAGTGTGCCTCACTAGTACTCGGCGCTTCGGCCGTCTACGGAACCGGAGTTTCGGAACTGGTTCCGATCGAGGCTTTTTATTTCCTTGTATGGAACTGGTTCCGATCGAGGCTTTTTATTTCCTCGTATGGAACTGGTTCCGATCAAGTAATTATCGTATTCCACCAGCCGTGATCATAACTGAAGTAGAGACATAGACAGGTCTATAACAGAAGGTATAATCCTACTCCTACTAATATAATAAACGTTAAAGTTTGGATAGATGGATGTTTAAGCTTGTTTCGCGCAAAAACTATAAAACGGATTTAACCAATAACTAGGTAGGTACTTAACCCCATTGTATATTAGAAATAATCATACAACTATAAAGTAAACATGAACATTTATTTCTGTTTTAACATTTGGTCTTACCAAGTTATTAACCAGGAAATCAAATCTTCTAATCTAAATCTTATATTTAAATATAAAGGAGGATTCCATGAGTGACGTGATTTTTGGAAATTTAATCCTTAAGTGGGTTAAATAGGGTGTCATCGTATTCGAAACTTTACGAGTCGATTGAATCGAAGCTCACTGAAAATATTTTCCGAACAAAATAAAGAAAGATATCCCGCGCGCGGTTAGTCAAGTTTGTATGGAAAAAAATATTACACTATTTGCACGCATCATTAAATACAACGGAAGTCTTTATCAAAGTTACGAGCATAGATGGGGACAGGAATAGAGAGAGAGAAGAGGGGGGAGAAAAATATATAAAAATTACCAGAAACTAAAAATTGTAGTGCAGGAAAAAAATGCGGGCGAAGCTGCGCGTGTCAGTTAGTATACCTATATAGGGTTACTTCCAATTAGCAATTACCTAGTACCACATTAAAAAAAAAAGGTGAAAAGAAACAAATGAATCCTATTAATTAAGTTTAAAATTTTGCTAATTAACAATAAATATCCATTTTTGGGTGAACTGGGTCCACTGGTTACGTAAAAGTAAATAAAAAGCCTCGATCGGAACCAGTTCCATACAAGGAAATAAAAAGCCTCGATCGGAACCAGTTCCATACAAGGAAATAAAAAGCCTCGATCGGAACCAGTTCCGAAACTCCGGTTCTGTAGACGGCCGAAGCGGAAACTAAAAATTGTAGTGCAGGAAAAAAATGCGGGCGAAGCTGCGCGTGTCAGTTAGTATACCTATATAGGGTTACTTCCAATTAGCAATTACCTAGTACCACATTAAAAAAAAAAGGTGAAAAGAAACAAATGAATCCTATTAATTAAGTTTAAAATTTTGCTAATTAACAATAAATATCCATTTTTGGGTGAACTGGGTGCACTGGTTACGTAAAAGTAAATAAAAAGCCTCGATCGGAACCAGTTCCATACAAGGAAATAAAAAGCCTCGATCGGAACCAGTTCCATACAAGGAAATAAAAAGCCTCGATCGGAACCAGTTCCATACAAGGAAATAAAAAGCCTCGATCGGAACCAGTTCCATACAAGGAAATAAAAAGCCTCGATCGGAACCAGTTCCGAAACTCCGGTTCTGTAGACGGCCGAAGCGGTACTCGGGAGTGACAGGAGAGAGATTAAAAGAAAAACTCGATAACAACATTTATAATTTTAATGATTTAATATATTTCAATAATCCCTTACAACTAATCTTAGGTATAGTGTAAAATCTTAAATTATAAAAATAAATTAAGATACTTAGTTATACTCTGATAGGCAATGTTCAAATTCATTATATTCACATAGTTACAACAATATATGAATACAATATATGACTCACAAGTTATAAGGTTCATAAATTATAGCTGTTATTTGGCTTACAAATAGACGATATTAGAACATCTTTATGGTAATTACCACAACAGTAGATAGACTTGACAATAAAAAAGTTCAAGAAAATACGTACGTTAACATTTAGGATGTTAAGATACATTTCGGAGTGTGTGCAGGAACTACATGGCTTGATTCTACCATACCTAGGGTTCCCAACCCTCCCGGATTGCCCGGGAGACTCCGGTATTAATGGTTAATCTCCCGAACTCCCAGAGAGCAATCATTTCTCCGGTTTTTCTAAATATTAAGATGTACGCAGTCGTCGCTCGCACGTGTCGCTACCGGTGTAAACCTGTTAGTCTCGCCGTCGACGTTGTCGATTCCTTGGAGGTCAATTCGGTGGTTTCTCATGCCTCCTCTACACCAGACCCTCTACACACAATACAATAAAGTAAGTAGCACCTCGCCCTCTACAGTGGAGGGCATACAAGAGTCATATACATACTTTTACTACTTTATCATAGTGTTTCTACAATCGATTAAGTACTTAATCCAACACAATGAGGTTGGACTTTTGCGTGAGATGCAACCACAGCTCGTTGAAGAAATTCGAGTGGATTTACGCTGGGTTGACTTCTTTACGAAATCGAGAGACGTGTGTTAAAAGTTGAAAAGTAGAGTTACTAAATTCTAACAAACTTCGATTTTTCATGAAAAAGCTTTTATGATTTTGTGGTGAAAAACACCGACAAGTATTAGATGCTGCTCGAATCCAAGGTACATATAAATTTAGAAATTAATAAATGATTGAGATTTTCGTCACAAACATTCCAACCCTCTATTCGATTTCATAAAATTCTCCCGAGTTGGTCCTTTTGAGAGTTGGTAACCCTAACCATACCCCTTCTATCACCGGACGACGCGACTTACGGCAACTGCGCACCCTTACGTTGAGAATGTCCCACCCATCAGTTCGGACTAAGTGGTTTGTTGCCTCTTTTTATAATACGTACAGCTAAGGACTGGAATAGTTTGCCTGGGGGGTAGTACGAGTTCTGGGGGTGTAGTACGGGTTTTGATAGTTTACTAGCTCGATCAAACTGTCAGTTCAACGCACTATATATTTGGCATTTTTTGTTTAATTGACAAAAGAAAAAATACTTAAGTAGGTATCCAATATTTTTTGATAATCTAAATAAATAGGATTTTTTAGTCGTCTAGCTTAATTTCATATGCACACTAATTTAGAGATACCTATAGTATTGAATTTAGTTACATAATAATATATTGGCACAATTATTTCATCCCTGTTCAACTCATCGATCGATCATCAATCAACAGATAATTAGTAAAGTAATGGTTTGTAATACAATTTGTACGTAATTTTTAATTAAATGTGGTTATTCTGATATCAATGTGCTTACATTGATAACTGTGTATTTTTTTATCTTACAAAAAATTGACCATCTTACAAAAATAGCTCTAGTGTCCTTTTAAAAAGCCTTTCCCTATACGCAATAATACGTTGATATTCTCTGAGGCAGACGTAATTTCATATGGTTAAAAATAAAAAACGCACCGTGCGTTTTTTGAAATCACTATATTACTTAAACAACATTTAAAAAGTAGTAGTAGGGATTTGCAATGTTTTTTTTTAGCTGACCTTCCCTTCCTTATTGGAATAATGACCTGGCAAAATCTGCTCAAATTCTAAGTTAATAATTTGGGTACTTATACATTTTTAGCTTCTTTCGCCCATGATATCATACCATCTTTGAAAATACTGGATAAAATGATCGCTAGAATTAAAGTAGCCTATTTAAAGAAAATCTGAGATCATGTTCACGACCCAATTAATTAATAATTGGTTGAGAGCGAATTCTTGTTTACAATTGAATGACTTCATTTTTTTTATACTACCAAAGTGGCAAGCAAGCATGCGGCCGCCTCCGCAGCTATAGACGCTAGCAACACAAAAAGAATTACTAGTGTGTCGCCGAGTCTTAACATTAGATATTAAGTGTTTTGTGTCCAGTAATTTCACCAGCTATAATGCCCTTCACACCGGAATACAGCAATGCTTACACTGCTGCTGCTTGGCGGCATAATATCTGACGCTGCGGTGATACCTACCGTCCAGGTAGGTTCGTTAAAACATACTGTTCACATCCTAAAAGGATAGGCAGGATGTCTATCCTACCTATAATATTTTATAAGAATAAAATCACTCATACTGAAACAGCTGCCACACTTAGGCTTGTATGATTAACGGCCGAATTAAGAGATTTGATTTCAACTTGTCTGTTGAAATATTTAACATCGAATCAAATCGCCTTCATTTGCGCAGACGGCTACACAGCCCGTGTCACCCATTGGGCTGTTTCGGCAACAGACCATTGCTTCGAACGAACCAGTTTTCATGTCTTTAGATGACGGAATTAGACTATTTGAGCTTTCCTCGAGGGTAGCAAACGACTAGGTATAAATAGCCATTCTTCTCTGTAAAGACTCTGTCAAACCTAGCAAGCGAATCGGAGGCAGTGTGACCAGATATAGAGAAATGAAAACAAAAACGTATTACTACCCACAGCCTCGCATCTCCAACTTTGAAAAGAAGGAAAGTGGAATTTGAGTTTTTCCAACTCCTTCTATCTACCTTATTAACACGTTAAACGCCAAGTGTCCGGCACACAGTGGATTTTTCTATTGTAATGTGACCGGACGGCAGTCAAAGGCTTAATGCTGCTGATTCCAAGACAGTTTAGCATTTCCCTAGAACTCGCCGGGCATCAAAGCATAGTGATGACCACTGTAGATCCTGGCTGACAGGAGACACAGTGGTGGGAGCAGTTCCAAAAAAACCTCTTCTCCTCCAGATGTTATACCTAACCACTTGAAATTCTTGGTTCACACATAATTTGACTTTTGTATCAATAAAACAGTCCTGGTATATAGACGGAGTGTGTTGTACTGAGCTTGTGTCTTCACGCTAGCTGAACTTAACTGCATAAGCAGCTCTCGTTGTTCGGTGTGGGACGCTTCTGTCTTGGTAAGGTCACTATGTGACCCGTCTCGCCCTGACAAAAGATAAGCTTATTAAAAAAAAAATTTGAAGCAAAAGCCACCATGAGGAGATTCGCCAAAGAACTTACGTCACCCGACATAGCTCTCAGAATGAGTAAGTTTAAATGGCCATGTCGTTCAAAGAACCGATAACCGATTGGGAAGAAAGGTTCTCGACCATGAACCGGAAGTCTCCCAAAAGCCGGAAGCATTAGGTGGACAGACGACATTGTGAGAGTCGCAGGTAACCGGTGGATGCAATTAGCCAATTGTCGTTTATTATGACGTTCGAAATGGGACGCCTATGTTCAGCAGTGGACGTCTTCCGGCTGGTTATGATAATGTTGATGAAGAGCTTTCTCCGAATCAGCGACAAGTCGAGAATTATATTCATATATAGTAAGCGACTCGCTTGCCCTAAGACAGCTTCATTATAGTCCCACAAATTAATTGCTACCTATGAAGACCTATAATAATACCAGCCCTTTTTTATGTCCCACTACTGGGCACGGGATGTCCCTGTCAAGATGAATGGGCTTAGGCCATAGTCCACCACGCTGGCCAAGTGCGGGTTGGCGAACTTCACACGTCATTCGAAAGCTAGTTAGTTCTCAGACATGCAGGTCCTCACGATATTTTCCTTCACCGAAAGCTAGTAACAACCGCACAGACGATTCGCACATAAACCTCTCAACGGCCGTTGGTTCCGATCTGCACCATCTTAACACGCGATTCGCATAACGCAATCACGCCTCGACCTCCGACGGAATAATTAAAGAAATCAGAGGTGCGAGCCGGGGTTCGAACCTGCATACCTTGTTTACAAGGCAAACACTTACCCACTGAGCTGTTACAACTATGAAGACCTGTGTATTACAAAAATTATTTGGATTTTTATGGTGATTGCCCATTAATAATAATAATAATATTCTGGGACAACCCACACACGGTCATCTGATCCCAAACTAGGCAGAACCTGTACTATGGAAACCAGGCAACTGATACTAATACTTATATACTTTTTTTTGTAAATACATACTTATATAGATAAAACACCCAGACACTTGGTGGGAATCGAACCCACAACCTATTGGTCAGAGGCCAGGGTGTCTAACCACTAGACCAACGGCCCGCCATTCTGACACACAATGAAATATTAAATGTGAAATATAGTAGTGTGATCATTACCTCAATACTGACAACCCTGAGTGGTTGTTTTGAGTACAATTTGTGTGCCAACGTCATAAATATTGACTCCACATTGTCACACTCTGAGTCCAACAACGCAGATGTTTCAAACAGCTGAAAAAGAAAATAGTCTCTTAATAAACCTTTGCTTACCTGTACTGTGTAAGGAATAGTTTTTTACATCATTATCATCCACTGCTGAATAAAGGCCTTCCTCCAAGAAGAGAGGGGTTGCCATAATCCCTATGTTTGGCAAGTATCTTAAGCACCTATGTGCTAGGTAATCCATTATAAAGATGTTGCTGCCCGTCTTCTTCCTTACCCATAGTCACCAGGAGATGAATTTAACGAAAGCTATGAAATTTGCAGTTTGTGTCCTTACATTTTACACCAGCACCTCTAGTCTATAAATAATAATTAAAATATATGTGAGGAAACTCATAGGTGAATATTTGATAATAATCTAAACTCATACTAACAGGTCTGTGTGGTTAGACACCCTGACCAACTACCCATGAGATTGTGTGTTTGATTCCTACCAAGTGTCTGGGTGTTAATCTATTTAAGTATGTATTTACAAAAAAATAAGTATAGAAGTATTACTGGTTTCCATAGTACAGGCTTTGCCTAGTTTGGGATTGGATGATCGTATGAGCATTGTCGTAGAATATTATTATACCCCTTGTAAGGTGAAAGCACTTCCCCAGACATAATGCTTCACATTTTTGTTGGTTTGTTTGTTTTAAATTGCTCAAGAATATGAATGCAATTTGCAATGAAAAGTATATAAATGTGAACTCACAGGCATGCCATACTTATCAGCCAACCGCTGAGCATATGTGGTGGCCAGCCTGGACTCAGGGGTGCCACAATCACACTTGTTGCCGACCAACACTCTTGGGGATTTCATAAGGCCATGGGACTCTACTTCTTGCATCCAACTGGCTATTGACTGGAATATAGATTTTAAATTGAAGTCAAGCATAAATTATTTTAAAAATGATATTCATAAGAAATTCAAGAAGTGCTAAATTAAAAACAAAATTGGATACAATTTTCCAGATAACTCAAGACTAGCACCAAAACATCATAGACATTATTGGTGCGATATGAGTTGCATAACTATTAGGACTAATCTAAATTACCACAGATATATCTATGTACTATGATTTTTTTAGAGAAAATAATCTCACATGGAATGTTTCAGGCTTTGTAATATCATAAACGATGACCACAGCGTGAACGTTTCTGTAGTAATGCTGCACCATGGATTTGCGGAACCTCTCCTGGCCTGCAGTATCCCATAGCTGAAGCTGAAATTATAGTTATTATCAAATATTACTGCTCCAATGTATTATTCAGAAATGCATCCACATAAAGATTACACCGCTTACTCATCATAAGCTTGTGCTTAACTGCATTCCTACCTGATGGAAAGCGGCTTTGCGATCAGGAATAATAAAGCAAGTGGGTGGATAGAAAACGGATGATCAAACACCATACCTTTATATCTTCGTTGGCAATTTTAATATTCCTCTCTCTAAAATCAACACCGATGGTCGCCTCTGATTTATCTAAGAACTGCCCTTCGCAGAATCTATACGTTAGACATGTTTTCCCAACCCCCGAGTCCCCTAAAACTATTATTTTGAACACTTTCTTTTGCTTAAGTCCAGGTATCTGATGACCAGAATCATCCGCCATGGTCTTAATTAACTTTACAAGTGCTCTATATAAAAATAAAGTCGTTAATATATTAATAATAATAGCTTATTTATTTTGTACTCAAGTAAAGCAGGTGTTTTGCACCATGGTATGGTATCATAAAAGAAATGGAAAAAGCTACCAGTAGCACTCATGCGGCGTGATTTGCAACTTTTCTCTGTTCGGAATGAAACTGAGATAGTAGATCAGTATTTTGCAACTGACGTCATATGACTTACAGCTGTAGCGGTAAATAGGTTGGAATCAAATTAATCAGGCCAGTGACAGCATTAGTTCCAAATGTTCCGTTTTGGCGCTAATGTCGCAATAAGAACAGCCATCTTGGACGCCATTTTGGTCACGTGGCCAAGCGCGGTCCGGCTCTGAGTCCGCCATACCATACTTTATCGACTTGTCATTAGGGATGTGAGATTAATGGAAAAGAATCGATTAAATAAAAATCGATTTTTCTATATTCAAAATTAATCGATTTACCAAAAATCGATTTTAATAAAAATAAATAATCGATTTCTGCGAAAAAATCGATTTTTTTTTTGTATTACTAAAAGGTACATGCTAAATGCAAAAATCTGGATGTTATTCATCTATTTAAGCACATATCCATTTTCAAAAACAAGTTTATAAATATTAGTATCAGTTTTATTTATAAATTAGATAGCATTAGCCCGTGATACTAAATCAGGTCTACTCGTAATCGTACTGGCCAAAGTTGAATGTAAAACAAGAAATTGAGGTAAGCGCAGGTTTAGATTAACACGAAGTTTAATAACATAAATAGAAATTGGATTTATATTTAATTACGTGTTTTGAGCAACTATTCAAATAAAACCCTGTTAATTATTGTTTCACCCTTAAACCGCCGTCAGGCAACATACCAATAGAAAAATCCATTGCGTATCAGTTACTTTGCGTTCTATGTGTTAACTACCGTATTCTGTTAAATTTCTGCTGAAGTTTATTATATTCTGCTAAAATTTTCTATTCTGCGACATAATCGGCTAAATCCTAAAATGAGGGTTCAATTCTGCTAAAATAGCAGAATTCTGGTCACACTGCACTGAAACTACTTTACACGCATACATACCTACATACATACAGATGGTGCCGTTTTTATATATTGAACATATACGTATGAACTTAATTCGAAATTTTTCACCCAACGCATAGCTGGCCCTATAAAATTGAAACTTACTGCAAGATTTTTTCATCGGTCGCATAGGTACGAGCTGTTTCTAAAAATCGATTTAAACACGTAATTTATATAATCGATTTACTAAAAATCGATTAATATTATTATAAAAATCGACAATAAAAAATCGATTATTAGAAAATAATAATCGATTAAAATAAAAATCGATTATTTTTTAACATCCCTACTTGTCATTGTGTTATAGCCGAGTTGAGCGTTTTGTTTGTTTCTTGTGAATTTCCTTGCATTTTGCCGAGTTGAGATCCTTGAGACGCAAATTCTCCTCCGTTATTTACCGATTGTGCAGGTGATAGTGTTACTTTCGTCATGGGAACCCAATATAAATGTTGCGTTGGTGGTTGCAATGCAATAAGTAAAAGCCACCGGCTTTTTTGTTTACCCAAGAACGATAAGCTTCGCAATGTTTGGCTATCTTACCTAGTGCCCACAAACTCCCTCCTCATTGGACTTACTAAAGAACAGCTACTAAGAAAACGTGTGTGTGAAAAACATTTTGATAGTAATCAGTTCGACGGTGAAGGCCGAAGACTTCGGTTTTCCTACCCTTATCTGCTTACCAGTAAAGAAATAGCCCACGGTGCACCTCTTAGTACATCAGGTGAGTTATTATTTCACTATATTATTGTGAATACTTAATGTTTCCCAGATCGTATTAAACCATCGTGGTCTATTTTTTTAACATTATTAAACATCTATGCAGTAGATATTATACTGCACAAATGCTTGTGCAGGCACAGGTGCACTCTTGTCCTTTACTCACAATTCGGTGGGATAAAAGACCAACTGCAGGCGCAGGATCTATTTTATATGCCAATCCAACGTATGGATCATCTTACTTTTCAGACAATCAGTGGATCGGCCCTAGCCAGTAAGGAATAACTAAAACAAATTGGTTGCTCCCTACAGAAATTAAACCTGCTTCCTCTGGTTTTATGCGGTTCGGTTTTATGCCTCCGTCCGGCTTCTCGCTAATATACTACACTATAATATATAATACAGTATTCTTATAATACTATAGTAGCTATCAGCGTTCCCATTGCAAGTGTATGTGTTTGAACTACAAATAAATAAATATGTAGTAACAAATAACTTACATTTACAATAATCTTCAAACTCCAGTGTAAATACATACTAGACAATGGTCCCATTATGTTCTTATGTATAATGTTCATGTACAGCTGATAGAAACATACAGCATTCATAAGCGTTCTGTAACAGAGCAGCTGAACATTATACATAAGAAATTTATGGGACCATTGTCCAGTAGTTAGACAACCGGCCACCACCCAATAGGCTGTGGGTTCGATTCTCACCTTGTGTCTAAACCTTATCTTTATCTATATAAATATTTATATCAGTTTGTTGGTTGTCATAGTACTTACTGACTCTGCCTAGTTGGGATCTGATGAATGTGTTTGGATTGTCCCAGTAGAAAAAAAAAGAAATCATTCAGGTTCTTTAGCTTAAGTATTCTAAAAATAAAAATACAATGTTTCAGAATGGAATGTCAAAATTGAACACAATTACACCAAAGAGCAAGATGAGGAGGATGATGGACCTGAGCCAGCAATATTAAAGTTTGGTGTGTATATTAAATCCCTAATTGGTTACTATAATATCTAATAGTTAGGCTAAATGATTGCCTGCCTTATGCCAGGTAGAGGTAAACATATGTGTGAACAGCACAAAATACTGATACACTTATGTACTAATTGTGTTATTGTATTTCTTGATGTTAATATGTATATTTTTTTTTAGAAACAAATCGTTTGGAGCATAATTACTCCAAAAAACAAGATGAGAGTATTGCTATAGAATCATCATTAGTGACTGCAGAGGCAGGTGTGTATTTTACCCAACTAAAAATAATGGAAGATTTTGTTTTTATTATTAGAATGAGTAAACCATTATAGTGATTCCCTATGAATTTTGTCATGACAGGACAAGTCAAAGTAACAAAACCCATCACACTCAAATTCATTTTTTTTATTGTAAATAGGCTTAACGCTAGCACTTTTGAATGGTCAATTTCTTTTAAAAGCTACCACCGGATCACAACGCAGCCTCAACTGAGATGATCCGGCAAGAAACTCAGTGGGCTTGTCATTTTTAAACAGTGTTTGTGTTGTTACAATTGGATCAGCATCAGCGATAGTAGTGGGACCAGTCTCCCCATGCAGGTGATAAAATATAGATAAATAACACCCAGACACATGGTAGGAATTGAACCCATCACCTATTGCGTGGATAGTAGCCAGAGTGTCTAACCACTAGCCCCATGGGCCCATCTATTAATTTAGAATAATATACCATAATTATATGTTTCAGATGTAATATTGGAACAGCCTTCATGTTCAGGCATAGGGGTTAATATAGAAATAATGCCTGACACCATGCAAAGAACAGAACAATCTCAATCTCAAGAGCAAAAAGGTAGTTATGATAACAAAAAATATGTCCTCCTGGCTTATACAACCACGGCAGCAAAAATTTCACAAGATCAGTCAACTATATTGGAGATATTATAATGCATAAGTGCACTCTGTTCCTTTACTCTCACAATCCGATGGAATGGAAGACCGACACCACTGGGGAGAGATCAAGTGCAGGCAGACTTTATATGCCCATCCAATGCGTAGATCATCTTACTTTCCAGACAATCAGTTGGTTGGCCTACTTTGTCATAGCCTGTAAGGAACAACAACACAATTTTAATTCAGAATCTCTGGTTTGCAGCTGCGCCACGAAGACTATGTAGGTGTGATAAATGTAGCCTTATATACAATTTTAGAAAATTAATCAGTGATACTGAGTAAAAACCAGCTCTTTTTCCCAAAATAAGAAAAGCAAAAGGATCAACCTCTCCTATTTCTTATCCTAATGTTGGTTTTGTGTTTATCTTTATAATGAGTGTTATGACTTTAACAAGGTTTATATTTCTTTTCAGGTCCCTCAATTAAGAGGCTTGGATCAAAGAAAAGGAAGTTTATAAAACAAGTTTTAAATATAACAGCAGATAGTTTGCATGACTCAGCCTCACAAAGGCTAACTGAAGCACAAACTCTATTAAATAAGAGTGAACTGTTGGACAAATTTAGTTTATTAAATAAACAAGCAAAAACATTTTTGTTAATGCAGTGTAAACAAGTGGGTAAACCTAAAATGGCCAGAAGGTTTACTGTTGAAGAAAAATTAATGGCATTGCTCCTCATGAAACAAAGTCCCAAAGGATATAAATTATTAGAAAAAATGTTTGCCTTACCTAACAAGAGGACTTTGCTGCGCTTATCTGAAAAGGTTTCAATGGAACCAGGATTAAATCATAAAATATTTGACTATATTGCTCACAGTTGCAAAAATTGGGATGTGCAACAAAAACTGTGCACTATAGTATTTGATGAGGTTGCATTGACTCCTCATTTAACTTTTAATGAAAAGAAAGAAAAAATTCACGGATTTGTGGACGTAGCTGGAGAAAGAAAAATGCGTTATTGCGACCATGCTTTGGTTTTTATGATTAGGGGAATATGTTCTCCTTGGCGACAGAGCATTGCATATTATTTCTGTGAAGGCACAGTCTCATCAGCTGAGCTACAAAATATATTAAAACAAATAGTATCACAAGTAGCTCTAACTGGGTTAATTCCCTTGGGTCTTGTTTGTGACCAAGGGTCCACATTTCGTACAGCAATGAGGCAATTTAGAGAAGATACCATTCATTTAAGGAATCTAAAAGGTGTTCATGATGGTTAGTAAATTATGGTTTTAACCCTTTGGAGCGCGGGCCTATTTTTTTTGCGCGGTTTTTTGTTGATACGATTCGAGCCAACGGGCCCCGAGTTTTTAATTACTTTAGAACAAAGCTTTTTTATAATAACAGTATTAAGTAAACTTTTTTTTTCAGATGGATCAATTAATATTGCTGGACATGATTTAAGTTTATTTTATGACCCACCACATCTTCTGAAAGGGTTAAGAAATAATTTTTTAACCAAAGATATCATTTGGAATGGAAGCACTGCAAAATGGAAAGATATTGAATATATTTATGATATTGATAGTAAATTAGGGCACACAAGAGCCTTGCCGAAATTGACAGCCCACCATGTAGATCCCAAGAAAGTAAAAAAAATGAAAGTCAGTGTTGCTGCTCAAGTACTAAGCAACCGAACTGCTGCAATGCTGAAATACACTAATGCACTTAGTGAGTATGCGTTTTTAGAAGTATCATGTTTAAATATAACTTTATTTAAATAACCCACGCAGCTCCGCCTGCGCTATTTTTACGTTAACTAAACTTTTAATAACAGACCTTCGCATCGAATACATAACTTCCTTTTTTATAGTCGGTTAAAAACTGGGACCCACTTTTTACTTGCTCTCCGAAGCACGGACCCGTTTTGTTCAAATGGCGTTAAACGGTCACCCATCTATTTAATGACCTTACCTAACGTTGCTTAACCCGATCGATTACAATACCTTGATAACAACTCTCTATGAGTGTTCCCTTACTAATATTTATTATATTATAAAGAAAAATTGATAAAATCGGACCAAGCGTATAACCAAGTACCCATTTTGACTTTAATCCCCTCTCCCAAAAGAACCGTGCTAGATTACGGGATAAAAAGTATCCTATGTCCTACCTCGTAGTAAGATCTCAAATCATGCCAAGTTTCATTTGAATCCATTCAGTAGTTTCGGCGTGATGCGCAGCCGTGATACAGACAGACAGACAGACCGACAGACAAAAATTAAAAAAATTACATTTTCGGCCTCAGTATCGGTTATAGAATGCCCTCCAAATATAATTTTCAAAATATCTTCAATGTACAGAATTGGACCTATTACAGTTTTATTATAAGTATAGATAAATACCCTAAGTAAAGTAGGGTAAATAATTAATATTCTATTTATTTGGAACATAAACAATACTTGTACAGAGTACTTGTTTAATACTAGCATTAAAAATAGTTATAAACTAGTTACTGCATCTTCTAACATACATCCTGAGCATTTGTATTTTCATAGTATTAATTAGGTATTTGGCCTTTCAACAATTTGTTTTTAAATGATTAACGTTAATTGTAAAAATGTTTATAATTTAAATACGAAAATAGACTGAATATAGGTACTACTACATCATCCTAATGATAAATATAATAGCACCTAGTATTAAATTATCATGTGATGTTGATATAAATATACCCAATATCATTTTCAGATAATCTACGGAATAATGAATCAGAAAACACCATGGGCACAACAGCAGAAGTTGTTGAATTTTTCGACACTTTGTTTGATAGTGTCAATGGCTATCCTGGTGGTTCAAAAAGAGGGAAACTAAGACGAGCTGTGAAGAAAAATACACCACATCATTTATTCTGGGCAGAAGCTATTCAAAAGATTAAAAATATACATTTTCTAGACAAATGTAGTAAACTTGCACTACAATCAGGAAAACCTAGACTCGTACGAGTGCCATCCCTGCAAGGCTGGATTACAAGTCTTGAAAGTTTTATTAGAATATCTAAATTATTATTTGACAAATATAGTGTGGACTATTTTTATCCCAGGCTTATAAATCAAGATCCACTTGAAAATTTTTTCGGTCGTATAAGGGCCCTCAATTACAGAAATATTAATCCAGATGCAAACACATTTATATATGCATTCAAATCATTAATGTTGTCTAATGTGCTTAGTCCTCATTCAAAATTTTCAAATTGTGAAGAGGATAATGGGGAAACCATATTAGATGTCGGTTTTCTTTTTAAAACTGATAACGAAAATAAGGAAAATTACACAAGTTCACCTCCATCCTCTTCACAAGATTACCCAAGGGAAAAATTAACAGTCGATCAGGTGGTGATGGAAAAAATTAAAGTGCATTGCTCAGCTTACACTGCTGGGTACATATGCAGAAAAATATCAAAGTCCATAAGGTGCAACTCATGCTTGAAAACGTACACAAGTAGCTCGGTAGAAAAAGTTCACACTTATATACAATTTAGGGAATACAAAACTTTGAAAAATAATAATTTATCATATCCTACTGAAAGACTTTTAATCTTATACAGGGACGTAGCTCAATTAGTGCATAATTATTTAAATGATAATTGCTATAAAAATAATATCAAAAGCAACTTGGTGAGAAAAATATTGAGCACAATGAGGTTTTCTTGGTTAGGGTGCTCTAAACATAATAATGAAGTAAAGAATTTGTTTATACAAGTTTTAATTCGATTACAAGTGCATAATTGGTACAATATAATAAATAAAATATTAAAAGGTGATGTGGAGGCTAAGTATATAGCTAAAATGGGAGAGCCCCAAAAACGGGCCCTTGATAAATATAAAAGATTTAGATTAAGAAAACGATGCCTAAGTAAATAAATCACTGACACAGTAAAGTTCGTTTCAGTACAAACAAAATTTAAAAATTATGTCCCATGTAAGAGACTATCGTCAAAATGGAACATCACTAGTAGTCGATATCGATAGTTTCTTCTAATCACTACTTATATACATATCTATAAACATTCTACGTACAGTACACACACACATACGCAATGCGTATATTACTTTGTATGTGTAACCGGCAAATGTCAAACAGTGCGATTGTAGCGCCAAAACGGAACAATGACAAACACAGCCCAAAAGTAGCTGTCGCATCTGTAGCTAGCTACTAGTATCTAATCTGTGAAATTAATACGAAGTCTAGGGGGCGCGGGTTCGAACCCCAACCTATGGGTGGGGCTGTGGATTAGGGATGTTAAAAAATAATCGATTTTTATTTTAATCGATTATTATTTTCTAATAATCGATTTTTTATTGTCGATTTTTATAATAATATTAATCGATTTTTAGTAAATCGATTATATAAATTACGTGTTTAAATCGATTTTTAGAAACAGCTCGTACCTATGCGACCGATGAAAAAATCTTGCAGTAAGTTTCAATTTTATAGGGCCAGCTATGCGTTGGGTGAAAAATTTCGAATTAAGTTCATACGTATATGTTCAATATATAAAAACGGCACCATCTGTATGTATGTAGGTATGTATGCGTGTAAAGTAGTTTCAGTGCAGTGTGACCAGAATTCTGCTATTTTAGCAGAATTGAACCCTCATTTTAGGATTTAGCCGATTATGTCGCAGAATAGAAAATTTTAGCAGAATATAATAAACTTCAGCAGAAATTTAACAGAATACGGTAGTTAACACATAGAACGCAAAGTAACTGATACGCAATGGATTTTTCTATTGGTATGTTGCCTGACGGCGGTTTAAGGGTGAAACAATAATTAACAGGGTTTTATTTGAATAGTTGCTCAAAACACGTAATTAAATATAAATCCAATTTCTATTTATGTTATTAAACTTCGTGTTAATCTAAACCTGCGCTTACCTCAATTTCTTGTTTTACATTCAACTTTGGCCAGTACGATTACGAGTAGACCTGATTTAGTATCACGGGCTAATGCTATCTAATTTATAAATAAAACTGATACTAATATTTATAAACTTGTTTTTGAAAATGGATATGTGCTTAAATAGATGAATAACATCCAGATTTTTGCATTTAGCATGTACCTTTTAGTAATACAAAAAAAAATCGATTTTTTCGCAGAAATCGATTATTTATTTTTATTAAAATCGATTTTTGGTAAATCGATTAATTTTGAATATAGAAAAATCGATTTTTATTTAATCGATTCTTTTCCATTAATCTCACATCCCTACTGTGGATGGGGTTTGAAATCATTTTTTATTTTTATTAAAAAATCTTGAGGCTATTAAAGTTACAAATCACACCGCTGGAGGCGCTGGTGATAGGGGGCGCGTTTTGACGTGGGAGTTACCTATCTATTTCTAAGTAATATACTCTTATCTATGTTTTGCACCACAGAACACTATCTGTTATACAAAGTACTCTGTGGTTTTGCACAATGCACCGAGTGTTGTATTAGTTGTATATTGGTGTTTTGTCTAAACTTTTGTTTGCAGTTGCTTGCACCTATAATTAAGAGAGCAAAAAAAATATCTATATCGCATCTCACTGTTCTGCTTTACATCAGCTAAGTAAGAAAGAAAGAAAAGATATTTCATGAATCTACAGCATTTAGTTGGGCTATACGTCATAATGACTTGGCATTTGTCAAATATGACATCCAATTGCGATGTTTTTTTTTTGGACGGCTCTGGGTACAAGCACTTTTAAGCCAAGTTATTGCGTTGCCTATGCCTGTGGCAAAGTCAAGTCATGGCAAAGTAACGTACAAAATCAGAGATTTAATTATTTTTCTTTTCCATTGAGTTGTGCCTGCAACCTGCAAAAAATTCTCAGCCAAAACCTTAGTTTATTTTTTACACAAAGTTTTGATGATGGCAACTTCTTACAGTAGAATTTTTAATTATGGTAGTTTTTTTAGTAATGTCGGAAAAACGGGTCGGGTTGTACTCTATTGGAGTTTAGTAAGAAAATTAGCCTAAAATATTTGTGTTTTATCGATAATTATGACCTCATCTGTCCCATCCTGAACCAATTTTGTGGTGTGTAAAAAAATTTGGTTCATCAGGGTTCCGTTTCTAGAAATAGCGGATAACCTCTTAGAATTGGACGATCTTCAATCTTCTCGTAATTAGAGCTAAAATTCTTGAACTACTGATAAATGAAAGTGTTGTTTACATTCCTTAACGTGTACAGTGTGCGTTAAAAGCGCGTCGTGTGTACGGAACCGTCTGTGGTCGGCTTTATGTGATCAAAAATGTATGTGCAAGAATCTTTGTGTGTAAAATGTGTTTGTTTAATGCAATTATAAAGTGTATTCGCTGTGTTTGTGCTGGGATGTTGCCGTAGGAGTGCCATGTCCAGGCTGGTTGACTACTTCGTCATCGTGGGCTTTGACCACGAGAAAGAGAGTGAGTACCTACTAAAATATCTGTCATTTATATTCATATCATGTATCCCTGTATTATGTGGCGCGAAAATACCTTAAAAAAGCAACAGGCGGAATGTATCCACTTTTAAAACATTAAGTCCAGAGAGATAAGGTTCATGTAGGTAGTAAGATAATAATAATACATAATGTCTGGTATAATGCACACAACCATTCAATCCCAAGCTTGGCAAATTCTGTACTATGTCAACCAGACAATGGATAGAAATATTTGTGTATTTTTTAAACAAATAGACACCCACATAGTCAACATTACAGGTGTGGGAATTGCCTTTTTAAAATCATATTTTTTTTAGTACAGGATTGCTTGCTCTTAACAAATCTAACGAGAAGTCTGACCAGATTTTGATGCTCTAGACCAGGTATTCCCAAACTGGGTTCCGCAGAACCTAGGGGTTCCATAGAATAGTTACCAGGATCCGCCACATTTCTTAAAAAAAGTGTTCTTATAGAAATTTCAGTGTTGATTTGTAATCATTTGATATGGGATTCCATAAAATAAAAGGTATTTGGTTGGTGTTCAGTTATCTTAAAAGTTTAGGAACCCCTGCTCTAGACTAGACAAATCTTTTATTTCTCTGTAGTAATCTGCAATTGGTTGGAAGACCATAAGAACATTTGGTGTGAGCTGCAGTGACTTTAAAAGGGGCAAGGCCATTGGCCTTGTCTCCTTCATATAATTTGCTTCCTTTTAATGTGATTGTTGGGGTCCAGCAAAATTAGGGCCAACAGGTTCACATGCTGGCTCAGTATTTGAGCATGTTTTTGTGTGAGGCTTTCAATAGTTGATGCTACAGTTGGGTCCTATCTAATGAGACATCTGATCAGATTTTCTATTGATGTTCTAGACTAGATGAATGACGAATCTGTTTACAACAGAACCGTTTATATGAGGGTTATGCACATTACACAGTCATTCATGGCCACTGTTTCATCTAAATATTAGCCAATATAAACCACAAATTTTGTGTAAAAATCCATTAATATTAGACACTGGCTGCTAGCTAAATGGTTGTAGGTTTGATTCCAACTCAAGAGAAACATTTGTGTCTGTAAACATATCTACAGTTCTGGTCATTTGAAGTTATAGATCATGTAAACAAAACCATTTTCACATGTTTTCTTGACAACCTTCCGCAGAATTTAGCTGAAGTTTATTTCAATTTATCTAGCACTATATCACGTCCATCTGGCACTGCATTTAACTATGAATTATATATGAAAAACTAACAAAATTCACCAAAAATGCACAAGCTAGGTAACGGCGTCAACATGAGCTGTGATTGTTTTTTTTCGATACTCTATTTGTCTATGGAACGTTAGTGAAGTTTTGAAAAACGCGTACGACTGATACCGTTATTATAACAATAACCGTTTTCTAACAAAAACTTCAATACCGAGCAGCAACAGGGGAGTGAAAATATTATGAGTTCAGTAGAAATTGAATTGTAATTATAAATAAGAAGTTTCACTTCAAAAATGGGAACAATAATGCGGGTGTTTTGTTTTGTAGTTTTTGGGTGTGTGTGTGTGTGTGTGCGGCGCGAGTTTTCTTTTTTTTTTGTATAATTTATAAATATAACACTATAAGTGCAGTGCTACCAGTATTAATGTAAAATTAGGACAGTGAAGCTACGTGGGTCAGCTAGGTAATGTAATGAAAACAATATTTTACTAATTTTCTTTATTTTCTTCATCACTATAACAATATTCTGACGTGTCATCACTGGAGTTAACATTAATAACAATCGGTTCTATCACAGAGTCTGTGGCCCTATCCAATATTCCATCTAGACTCTTCATTTTTTCTTCTTCTTTTAAAACATGGGCCACACATTTTTCCCACTGTTCCGCCCCTATCCGCGCCAAACTATCTTTCAGCAGTACCTTAACATCTTCCATTTTAAATGTTTTATTATTTCTACCCACGTAACCCTTTACTTGTGCCCATATTAGTTCTATTGGGTTTAGCTCGCAGTGATACGGTGGAAGGCGCAAAACTGTAATATTTTTCCAATATGGGTTATTATTAACCGTTTACCTTTCTGCGGATTTTTAAGCCCACAAGAGAGTCCTCTTAAAAAAGCATCTCTACTGGATGTTATACTATCGTCGACCCATACGTAGTTACTACTGTGGCCGGCATTGATCCATGTTTCGTCAGTGTAGAATATTTTTTTTTTCTGTCTTCTGTAATTTGCAATCTTTAATAAATATTGTGTTCTCCATAGTTGGAGATCCGGCCTGTCTAATACAATGCTTTTTCTTGCCCTTTTTTTGTGTGTAAAGTTTAATTTTTTCATCAATCTATAAATTGTTGACTTGGATACTGAAGGGAGATCTGGATCTTCATTCACTGCTACTGACACTTTTTCAATAGTAGGCAACTCACCATCAAAATAAAACTGATGTATTTTTCGCCGGATCGCCGATAGTACAAAATCGTCAAAGTGAGTAATAATTGCTCGATTTGCAGGTCTCTCTTTTGGCTGGGGAATATTTCCAGTTTTATCATAAAATCTAATAAGATTATCGATGGTGTACTCTGATGCTCTCATTATCTCCGCAACTATAGGAAGCACGTCTTTCTTGTACGGATATGTTGGAAATGTTTTTTCCACATACTTATAAACATTGATTGCAATCATTTTTTCATTTTCTGTCATTTGAGTTGGCATGTGTTTCGGTCTTTTCTGTACTGGCGTAGATGGTCCTGGAGTAGGATTTGGTTCAGACATCTGGATCATTCTTTTACGAATGGGTGCAGATGTGGCTGATCCTGGTTCACTCATCTGCAATTAAAATTGCCCCATCATTCTAGTTGCATAATAAGAATTTCGTAGCCAATCGCTAAGGAAAACTAGTTTTACGGAATATACTGCTGCTGGAAAACATGAACACGGTTCTTGTTTTCCCTTAGTCAGACACCCAACGGAAGACGATGGGGGGATGTTAATCATGCTAGTAATACAAAGAAAACATACCTTGAAATTATATTGGTTGAAGATGTTAACAATCCACTTGACAATATCAGAATCCGTAGTCCGTAAAAGTAAGTCGTCTTTCCAAGGTAAAACAATATCCAAATCACAATGCAACGAAAATCCAGTAAGCGAAAGCCAGTCGTCAGAATATCAATAAACCACAGAACAAAGTACGCGTGCATGTCACGAAGAACAGTCAAGTTCAGTCAACGAGTGAAGGCGAAGCGCGTATGAAAAAGCGTACGCACTGTCAACGTTAAAAAATATCATGTCCGATTTTTTTTTAGATTTTATTATAGGCTTATTGTTGAAATAAATATAATGAACTCAATTGTTTTTTTTCTACCTACATTCTAAATTTTATCATAATACCGCCCCACGTGTTTTATGACCACCGAGATTCCGAATACACCAACTGTAACCGACTTTGCCCATTGTTTTCTTATTGCCGTCTAATCCTTTCAACCACTATACAATAGGTACATAATATGTACATGACCAAAAATATTATTTTTGCACGATAGGAAAACATAAGCTATAGCTAAGCATAAGCTTATTATGTGAATATTACACATTTTTAATAGTATTAGATACATAGGTACTCGTCTTATACATAACCTTCTTTTTTGAAGTCGGTTACAAAACGGGGCCTATCTTTTACTTGCCCTCTGAAGCGCTTAGAATGGAATTAAATGGTCAGTCTATGTAATGACCTTGCCTTATGTTGCTTAATCTTATAAAAAATATCCTATGTCTGTCTCCTGGTTCTAAGCTACCACCCCACTAATTTACAGCCAAATCGGTTCAGCCGACTTTCTTAAATAGATATGTATTTTAATAATGGGATTTTTTGTCTGAATTAGCGATTATTATTCATGTTTATTATGAAATCAAACTACATACTACTTTTACGGATTTTATCGCGTTTTATGTTTTGGATTTTACTATCCCGACGTTACCGACGAAAAATAAACCGCGATAAAATCCGTAAAAGTAGTTTGTTTTCAATGTGTAATATTCGCGTAAGTAAAAGACAACATTAATGTTTATTTTATTAAATATTTATTCGACTCTTGTTCCACTTCTAGTTGTTGATGATGCTTTACGCAAATAGACATTACAATAACATAAGCAGTCGTTACGAGTAACGGTTAACTGTAACGATCGATTATGATTCGTTAAGTGTCTACACACATCACTAGTTAGTTCGTCAATTCATAGACAATTCCAATGTTTGTAAACATTGGAACTTCGAATGAAAAATAGTATAGTTGGCCACTGGATTGTTGATATAAAAGTACTTTTACTGAAACTACAAATTATGCAAAACACTATTAATACAATACCATAGACCGTATGCACCAAAAAGATAATGTGTGGGCGAGCCCAGCCATAAACTTCCAAATATTGGTAGGTGGTTGTGATGCGCTCATGGCAAGTTGTAACCACTGCTCGGTAAATAATCAGATGGGTAACATTAGGCATGGTCAGTCCTTAGATGGGGGACAGTTTGGAGGGATTTGAACGAAGCATCTTCATGCTTCGGAGGGCACGTTAAAAGTGCAGTTGCCGCTATTGTCATCTAGATAGAAGTTAAGCTAAGTCAGAGACAGTAGTTGGAAAAACCCTGACACCAGGTTAGCCGCTAACCATATGACAATAAAAAATTTGGTAGGTTGAAGAAGTATGTGTATCTATACATTAAAGATGGACTGCTAATTGTTTATTTCTCAGTTATGTCAAAGTATTAATAAGGCAAAAAATGCATTAATAATATTATTGTTCCAAGTGGGTACCACTGCACTTTGAGATATTATGTATGTTCCACTGTGTAGGGCATTGTAGCTGGTGAAATTACAACAAATTTCTCAAGTGACGAGCAACAGTGTAGTTAAGCTATCTGTAGGCAGGCGTGACATTTTGCATCAAGTGAAAGATTGTTTCGTCGCTAAGTCGAATACAAATAGTGTCCTTTTGATTCGACCCACAAGTCAGGTCAGGTGCAAGAATAGAATATGTTTTTATTTAACGCTAATATTTAACACTCCACACAAAACAATAACTTCAATAATAAATTGATGTATGTTGTCCCTGTGAAACTGGGCCACCACAGCGCAATGCCACATTGAGGCATAGCCACAATAAAGCGAAAGCAACAATGACTACCACGACAACGACACTATGACGATATGCCCATCCAATCCGAACAACTACACACATCAAAAGTGTCTAGGGATCAACATATATTTTTGCAATAACTTTTCTCCTGATTGATATTAATTAAAATTTTCTTTAAGGATTCATCAAATAAAGTGTTTTCGTTTGTCACAGTAACGATAAACCAAGTCACCTTTGCATTAATAAAGAAATTTGCCATTTTCCTAATAAAGGGATTTTTGACATTTGAACCACTAACACAAAAGTTCGAAAAAAAGACTGAAATAACAGTTTTCTTTAAAATTTTATTGGGTAACTTAAACAATTAATAATCCGTGTTTCTACCGCGAACACTAACAACACAAGAACATCGGTTTGGCATACTCAAAATGAGTTCATCCAAATCACGCTGTGGAATGGCCGCCCATGTTCGTTGCAACAACAAAAAAAGGTCTTCTTGCGACTGGATACCCTCCATATTCGGCAGAGCTCTTCTCTGTAGCATATCCCATGCATGCTCAATCGGGTTCAAGTCTGGCGACTGAGCAGGCCAGGGCAGGACATTGATGTTAGCTGCGGCGAGAGTCTGTCTTACAACTCTTGCGGTGTGCGGTCGTGCATTATCATGCATTAACTGAAATAAGGGACCGATTTGCACTTGTAGAGGAACGATGACGTCTGATACAATCGTCTCAGCATAAATTTGAGCGTTGAGGTTGCCTCTGATCCAAATCAACTCAGTTCTTCCGCCGATCCAAATACCCGCCCATACCATGATGGTTCCACCACTATAAGGATGGACTTCCTGGCAGGATTTTAATCGCTGTTGGCGTCCAGGGGTTCTCCAGTGTCGTATACGTCTTGTATCCGGTCTCATACCAAAACGAGACTCATCAGAAAAGCACACGAAACGCCATTGTTCTTCTGCCCAATTTCTGTGTTCAAGAGCCCATTGATATCGAATCCTACGATTGTGCATTGCTATAGGTGGTACCCGTAGCGGTCTTCGGGAATGAAGGTTCACTTCATGCAAGCGGTTTCTGACTGTTTGGTCGCTAATTAAGTTCCCTGAAGAGTGATGAAGCCTCACGGCTAACATCATGGCAGTTATTGTTGGAGCTCTTCGAGTTAAGATTTGAATATATCGGTCTTGTCTCCGTGTGGTGCAGCGATACCGTCCTCCATGGCGCTCAGCCACGGTACCAGTGCTTCGGTAACGTGTCCAAAGTCGACTGATAACACTCTGACTTGTATTCAGAGCTAAAGCCACAGTACGTTGCCGGGAACCAGCTTCTATCATTCCCACGGCTCAGAGCATTTCTTCCCTGCTTAAATGACGTCGCCGCTCCATAATAACGTTGGTTTTAATCAGTAGTAGTGAAACAGTAGCACTAATAATGTCTTCAATGCGTTGTATGTTTTTATAGGGAAAATATTGACAGCTGATTTTCATCTTTTACTCGAATTTGATTCACAGTTCCTGATTCAAATTATGAAATGCACCAAAAAGGATCCATATAAATTTATAAAATCATAAATTTATTACAAAGCCACATCTCAATCTCAAGAAATCCGCTTAAAAATGCTTGATCCCTAGACACTTTTGATGTGTGTATTTAAAGTTGATGCTCCCTGCAGGATTTCAAATCGCGACCTTCAGTATGAAGTTTCCTACTATGTCAGGAGGCCACGGAAACTACACAATACGCATATTATTAGTAAGCACATCAACAAAGAGCGTAGTGTCCAAATATCGAATACATTACGTTGTGCACCTAGCCGTCTAATTACGAATAATTTATGTGTGGACGTGTAGCGAGAATGTGGTGACGAAGTATCCCGGGCTCCATCAGGTATAAATAATAATGCCCTTCTGGCCGATATGACCACAGCAGCAAATATTTTACAAGAATGTACACAAGAGATGTTATAGTTCACAAGTGCCTGCGTAAACACAAGTGCACTGTCTTGTCTTCCTTTTCTATTACCTGGGAGAGCAGGGTAGCCTTCAGTACTTTCCGTGACTGTGACTGGTGAAATACATATATCACAGAATTTTCCAGAAGTGACCGGCGCCCGTATTCCTAATTCGTTCGGCCTTGGTACCCGCTATTCACATTACATAGTTCACGAGATCTGATCTAATTGTACTGATTGTTTATTAGTTCCTCTTAAACACATCGTGATGCACTACTTCACAACTTCGTTTTTAAATTCCGTCATGGTCGATTCTGATGTTTATTTGTAACAAGTTTAAATTATAAAAACACAAGCACAATTACAAAAGCCCGACTTAAAATAGTCTTAAACTACGTTATATTTACATTAAACATATACACGTCTTAGATGAATTATATCTAAGATACACGTATATATATTTCAACTCGTCTCGGTACCTTTTTCTTCCAAAAACGTCAATTTGGGTATCAAACGTACCCAAATTGACGTTTTTGGAAGAAAAAAAAATACACTAAAATCTTTTTAAAAAAAAATTGAACCGACTTCAATATCACTGAAAAGTATAAAATAATTTAAATATTATTGAAGTTGGTGTTAGCGTACCTGCTGTGTATATTTGGCACCAACTTCAATAATATTTAAATTATTTTATACTTTTCAGTGATATTGAAGTCGGTTCAATTTTTTTTTAAAAAGATTTTATATTAAACTTTTTTGTGATATTTTCATATATAAAGATTGAACCATCGAAAACCGTAAAATTATCTAGGTAGGTTATGATCACATTATCGTCTACATAGTTTTACATAACTCATGTTTCTTCAGAAAAAAATATCCGGTCGTAATGAAATTTGCATGGAAACATCATAGTAGTTTACTCTCTCGAATAAAAAAAGAATCATCGAAATCGGTTCATAATTGTCAGAGCAATGTAATGGAGAACATCAGTTTTATGGTTTTTACCAGATAAATTCCTCCACATCGTTCATGGTCCTCCAGGAAGTTCTTATCCGGTTGTAATAAAATTCATACAGATTCAATACAGTGGTTTCTTCTTTCGAATAAAAAAAGAATCATTGAAATTGGTAAATATTTGCCAGAGTTATGACTATTTTTGTCCGACCGAGCGAGTCCGAGCGACTAAAACGTCATCTATGTAGGCTTTCTTGCAGCTCTCAGTGCGCAGTCACCATTCTTGTTTTTTCAGGAACTACTTATTATTAAGCAATAATTTTTTTATGGGACCCAATTAACGGATTAAAGAATGGATGGAAGAAAGATTTTTTCAAATCGGTTCATAATTGCCAGAGTTATGCGCGAACATACATAGAAAAAAAAAAATATATACAGACGAATTGAGAACCTCCTCCTTTTTTGAAGTCGGTTAAAAAGGCGGCTGGCCGCCGTCATATTTTTTTTTGGAAAAACTTGCATCCCTTGTCACTCCCAGAACTAAGATGAATCTAAAGACATATTATAAGTCGCTGTCCATCAAGCCGTTTAAGCCGTGCCAAATAAATAGACATACATACTCTCGAAAACATAACCATCTCCCTGCCCTGGGGCATTCGGGCAAAAAGGTAACTGACATGCTAAATTAAGGTACGCGTCTATTGGCCGGCGCCGGACGCACCGCACGCACGGCACGCAATGGATTTTAGTTTGCTTTCTATGATTTTGACGGCCCGCATCGGAAAATGCCGGCGCGGATAATGGACGCGCACCTTTAGTGTGCATTTTTTTTATTTTACCTACCACATAAAGAGATAAATGCCTAAATGATAAATGGATAAATGAGGAATGGAATAACACCCTCCCGTCTCCTCCCGTTCGTTGCGTGACCGTAAGAGGTGACTAAGGGAAAACAATAAGACGGGCAGCAACGTCTTTCTATTGGATTACCTACCACCTATACCTACTGCGATTCCCAAGACGTCTGCCAAGCGTGGGGATTTGCAATCCCCCCCCCCCCACTTCTAAGGGGAAGGCTTTTGTTCAGCAGTGGACGTCTTTCGGTGCTGATTATGATGACGATAGAAGAGATAGAGGAGCAACTGTAGGTTTTTAAAAGAAACACCATATTTTACTACAAGCTCCATAACAGCTGCTTTTCTACTAAATACTAGTGCGAGATTCCTTTTATCTGGAGTGGCTCCTCAATCATCCAGACATGAGAATCCATCTCCTTTTATAGGTACTTGATTGACCTCGCTGACACTAGTCAGCCAGGTGTTAAACTCACCAAAGAGGCGGTGGTAACAGCGATTGCCTCAACCACTACACCCAGTACATCGACTCTTCATAGAACACTGACGGCCTTACGGCAGGATCGCAGGTCTTCTGAAAGATAACCTTTTAGGCGGCAGTAGTCTGAGGTTCAGTGTCCAGGAACTACTTGAGTTCTCTTCCTTTTTTTGCCACTGACTCCGTTCCATGAAAATATGTTACAAGTCAGTTCTACAAGATTTCTTCTACCGTGATTAAGTATCCTAGTGGGTAGGACCTAGCAATTTTATTGTGTGTAGTTAGTGTGTAGTACCTTAAAAGAAGTAATAATATTGTGCTATAATCCACACCCTTGTTCAATTTAATCTACCGAATTGAGTGGACGTCCGAAGATGCCTAATTAATATCGACGGGCAGCAATTTGTGATTGACCTACTTAATTCGGCAGCTAAAAACTCGCGGGGCAAGAAATGTATACTAGGCCAGCCTCATTAGCCACTAGCCAGCCCCTGCCTGGTATCTTATCTCGATGAATTTTAACGAAAAATGGTCTCGGGACTTCGGAATAAGTATTTTTTTCTTTTAAATACAATTTTGGCCCATATAACAAACGAGTATGTATTCGATATTTGGACACTACGTGTCCATCTACGAAAACTATCAAATATATATCGAGTTTCTATTAATAAACGTTTTCGGTATTCAATTTATGCCTTTGACGCGCATCATCTAGAGCGTGTATCGAAGTGAGTGAATGGTAAAATGTTGTTATGTTAAAACAATATTAAATTGAAACGGCCTTCACAATAGTTCCAGGCTATCTAAATTTCAATTTAATCATAGCTATGAAGTTAGGTATTGTGTTTTTAATTATATGTATTGCCTTATTTAGTTTCTTCCTACAATGTTGAGGATAAAAGAGCATTCCTAGTTCCTATTAGTTGATGATGAATGATGTCACTATCGGTGTTATTCGTTGGTTCGAAAGTAGTTTTAACTAATTCTTTGGTGCAGACATTTTTGTCCAATATTACGAACGAACATAAATAACCTTCATAACAAGTCTTCAAGTTTTCTTCTTCAAATTGCTTCCTATTAGGAATCTGACATCAGAGGTGACGTCACCATTGTAACAATTCGCACGAGCGGTGTAATGTGCGAGTGTGACTAACACAAAACATTGACCGACAGACATATTATCTTTGTTATAAAATCTCATTGTGTACCAAACCAATTATAACCTTATGTGAATCATGTGTCTGTATCAAATGAAATCAAGTTCGTTTTTATTTGAACTTTCTTATGTAAACCACTTTATTTGCATTTGGAAATGCGTTATAGTCTGTTGTTACACGGTTTTCCTTGAACCTGTGTATACGTGGTTATTTTGTAGTACGAATAGAAGCATTGTTCTCATTCTTCCCTCAACTAACCTCAAAGTTAAGCGTCGGGATATCATGATCCCGTATGGTGCGTCAATCAATTAGTATATCGTATTCCGTAACGTTTTCCTTTTTAATGTAATCATTTAAATCCGTAGCTAAACATTAGACTAAATATATGCTACTTGTTCGATATTAGCTTATCTCATCCGCTTCCAGCTAATAGCTAGTTTGCCAAGATCGATCAAACCATAAGGCAAAACCTGTTATTCACAATTCACAAGTGATATAATAGCAAAGCCGTTAAGAGTTTTCCTTCATACCTCTTCTTTTTGTGTAGATGTAAATTCGAAAGAGAATTATTCATATGGTAATGGAAGTTACCGTTATCATTATCGTTTTTCGAATGTAAGTTTGATCAATCAGCACGATTTTCTAGGACTGATTGTCCACGATGCGCCCGGTGAACGCATAAATTTATGCCATTCGAGGAGGCTCCTTCATCACAACACATTTGTCCCGAATCATATTACTCTGTAATAATAGCACACGCATCTAACGCACAGCCTTATTATTAACATGATATTGTAATTATGGCTTTCACACCCGCTCATCTTGTTTGGCTGGCAAGCCTTAAGCCATTGTCTTGGGAGCAGGAGTACTTGCAACAAGACAAAAAATTTTCTTGCGTCAGGTTTGCACATCATAGCGCATATTATAACATTTACCGGCACGGTTTTAAGCTAACAGTAGAATCCTTCAGGACTGATTGCCACTGTTGGAAAAACCCGTTTTTCGAATCCGGTTAAAAATTTACCAGTATTATCCATAAATCCGGTTTCCTAAAAGTTATGACAGTTTTATCCAAAATGAAAACGTCATTCAAATAAACTGTTGGATTTGCTATAAGCTTCAGTGGTCCTATACAATATATCGATGTATACAAGTATCTGAAGGCCATGAAGGTTATTACAATTACTCTCAACGACGATATAGATCAACCTCTCTCATCTTCCGCTGTTTCTAAAAAGGCTACTTCGCCAACTTAAATCTCCTCATATAATGTACCATTTTAGGACCTTCCTAGACGAGGTTGGACGAACCCTGAGATTTATATATCTCTACCGTTATGCAGTCTCCAAACTGCGTAGTAAGAGGATGGTGAACAGAACCGGCCGACCGACCTCTAAACACGATTGTGACTGGTTTGCCTTCCAGTTATGCAACAACGAAACGCGACATTTTCGTCTGGTGATCCAGAGCAGGTTGTTGTATCAGTATTTCAGCTATATAACCTTCAAGTTGGTGTAGTGTTTACTATGGCTGATTGCGTAACGTTGCTATCGATTTTGAACGAATCTTAACATGGTTGGTTGATATTTAAATGGTGTAGGCTGGAGTGATTTAAACAGTCTAGTTTCTGCACATAATTTCAAGTTTGTAAAGTTCGCGAATGACATTAGGCTATAGATTTCCAAGGAGATTTTAATAACGCCTTGTTAACTGTAGGTCTTTTGTTATGACTACAATTCTTGTTCATTATTTAAAGAATAACATAACAAACGTTTCACATTCGTTTTAATAGACTCGCAAGCTGCTTACAAGAGGTGCTTTATGGTCTAATTATTTTTCACGAACACAAAAGGAATGTTATCTAGATAATAATATTAAATTGAGTACGTAATAAGAAAAGCTGTTTCCACGCTGAAAACAGTTTTTTTCCGTCGTTACGTTTCTCGATCCACATAAAACGAGAAAATGGCCCAAAGGCAGTTTTTGTCCTTCGCAGTCGAGTGCAGTCGAGACAAAATGTTTAGTGGAGCGTTTATAATAAAATCGTCGGAACGTTGAAGGGAATTTAATATTGTGGGTTCTGTTAAAGATAGAATACGAATTATTTGAAATGTGTAAGCTAATATTTTAGTATTATTATGAGAAGTTGATGATATCGTAAATAAGCAGTACTATGCTTAACAGCAGAAGTTAAATGTGAGCCACTGTGATTTTGGTTCGGTCATGCTCGCCATCGAAAAGTCTTGCTTGTGGCGGCTTCGTGTGTCGGGTCACCCCCTTCCCTCCAATATGGTTGAGGGGAGTGATGGCTGCTGCTCGAGTCAACTCGTGCGCGGGTGCTGCTTGGGGGGACTGGTCCGACTACTATCCCTTTGGCCTTTTAGTTTGTTGTAATTTTTGTCGTAATTTATTGTTTTTTGTCTTTTCTCCCTTGCTTTATGTTTCGAACGGCAGGACACACTATCGCTAATGTCGATTCATTTATAACAAATCAATGTATACAAAAAAGAGAAAAATTTACAAGCCCGCTGAGTTTCTTGCCGGATCTTCTCAGTTGAGGCCGCGTTGTGATCCGGTGGTAGCTTTAAAAAAAATACCGTTCAAAAGTGCTAGCGTTAAGCCTATTTGAAATAAAGATTTTTGAGTTTGAGTTTGAATAATGTAAATAACCCCTAAATATATCGGTCCCGGATTTATCCGCGTCCTCCTACTATGATAGTAAATGATAGCGCAGGTTGACAGTTTTAGTAGTAAATCGTTTTTTTTTTATTCATAAAATAATCTATTACAATTGTGTGAAATTTTCCTACAAAGAAAAACATAAAACATAACGTTGATGTATACCTGTTCATATTTATGTACTATGTTTATTATTTTGGGGTTTATTAATTTCAATAAAATCTTTAAAAAAAATTGAACCGACTTCAATATCACTGAAAAGTATAAAATAATTTAAATATTATTGAAGTTGGTGTTATACGTCCGCCCCGCCGCTGCTCCTAAAGCAACGAGCGTCCCCGCCAAGCAACCGGCCGCGCCTGCGCCTTCAGCGCACGCGTCCAGCCTCGCTTCGGACTTCGAATTGGTCCGACGCTCTATCGATGGTATTAACATCGATAGAATCCGCCTTTTCGCGAGCCGCCTTCGGTGCGCACAGAACCCCTGCGATAGAGTACAAGCTATCGCCGAATTCGAGGACGTGTACTACGCCCTGTCCCCCGTAAACTCAAATGTAGGCCCGTAAATGGATTTACACCAGAGTAGACAAAAACCCCATTCCCTTTCCCTCGCATTTTTCAATGCGCATGGCCTCTCCCGACAAAGAGATCAGGTTGCTGACTTCCTGCGAAGTCACCAAGTTGATGTCTTGCTGGTGCAGGAGACCCTCCTGGAACCCTCTCATAGGAGTCCGAATATCGCCAACTACCATCTTGTGCGAAATGACCGTGACACCTCCCTCGGAGGTGGCACTGCCATCTATTACAGAAGGGCCCTGCACTGCATCCCTATCGATCCCCCTGCGCTCACTAATATAGAGGCCTCGGTTTGCCGCCTCTCTTTCCGGCCATTCGGCTGTCACTATCGCCTCTATCTATCTTCCACCTGACAAGCGGCCCCTCAGGAGTGATATCGAGTCACTCCTTGACCTGGACAACGCGGTCATTCTGGCCGGCGACTTCAACTGCAAGCATGTCAGGTGGAATTGTAACGTCACCACCGGCAACGGCAGGTGTCTCGACGGCTTGGTCGACGTTCTCGACTTTGACGTCATCGCACCTATGCGCCCGACCCATTATCCCAATAATGTCAATCACCGCCTCGATATCTTAGACATGGCCCTCCTGAAGGGCGTGACCCTCCGGTTGCGCTCCTTAGAGGTTCTCCATGAGCTAGATTCTGACCACCGACCGGTCCTAATGGAACTAGGTCCGCCACCCATTTCCCAGCCGGTCACTAGGACCGTTCTGGACTGGCATCAGCTAAACACCTGTTTAGCCGATGCCGACTCTCCGAATCTTGCCCGCTTCCCGGCGCAAATCTCGTCCCCTCAGGACACCGACCAAGCGATCGGCGCTTTCACCGATCATCTCAAATCGGCCATCAGCCAGTCCTCCCGGCAGGTTGAAGCAGACAACTTTTACGCTGTGCGCTTCAAGCTGCCCGATGACATTAGGGAATTAGTCCGCGCTAAAAACGCGGCTATTCGCGCGTACGACTCCTACCCCACCGATGCCAATCGTGTCCGCATGCGTGCCTTGCAGAGGGACGTCAAGCGCAGCATTGCGGAACTCAGGGAGGCTCGATGGGGAGGGTTTCTAGAGGAGATCTCGCCGTCACACCAGGCTTACTGGCGGCTCGCGAGATCCCTCAAAACCGACACCGTAGCTACCATGTCCCCTTGACCCGCCCTTCAGGCGACCCACCCGCGTTCGAGGACGACGAGAAGGCTGAGGTTCTCGCTGACTCTCTAGAGAGTCAGTGCACACCCAGCTCCGCTCCCGTCGATCCGGCGCACCTCGATCTTGTGGATAGGGAAGTAGAGCGCAGGTCCTCACTCCCTCCCACCGAATCCCTCTCCCCGGTCACGCAAACCGAGGTGGAAGACCTGATCAAAGGCCTTAAGCCGAAGAAAGCACCGGGCTCCGACGGCATCTCCAATCGCGTTCTCAAGGTTCTCCCTGTCCATCTGATATGTCTTTTAGTGACTATCTTCAACGCAGCTATGTCCCACTGCGTCTTTCCTGCCGAATGGAAAGACGCGGATGTAGTAGGTATCCCTAAACCGGGTAAGCCTCGCAGCAGCCCTGCGAGCTACCGGCCTATCAGTCTTCTCAAGTCTCTCGGCAAACTCTATGAGCGCTTGCTATTAGCGAGACTCAAAGACTTTGTCAGTTCTAATAATATCCTTATTGACGAGCAGTTTGGCTTTCGAACCAGACACTCTTGCGTCCACCAGGTGCACCGCCTCACGGAGCACATCCTGACCGGGCTCAACCAGCCCAAGCCCGTCTACACAGGCGCCCTATTCTTCGATGTTGCCAAGGCCTTCGACAAGGTCTGGCACAACGGCTTGATATACAAGCTCTTCCAGTTAGGAGTCCCCAATAGGCTCGTACTCATCTTTCTCTCGAATCGTACCTTTCGATACCGGGTCGAAGGTACGTTCTCTTCACCCCATCCTATACAGGCCGGAGTCCCTCAGGGCTCCGTGCTCTCTCCCCTCTTGTTCAGCCTGTTCACGAACGACATTCCTCGTTCGAGCAGAGTCCAACTCGCCCTTTACGCGGATGACACCGCTCTCTATTATTCCCATAGGAACATGTCCTATTTGACGCGTGCTCTTCAAGCCGCAGTCGACGCCCTGGGTCAATGGTTCCGTACGTGGCGCATAGAGGTGAACCCGGAGAAGAGTGCCGCGGTGGTCTTCTCCCGGGGACCCGCCAATATGTTCTCCGCGCGGAGCCTTCGGCCCAACAGACGACTAGTTCCAATATCCCTATTCAATCGCCCTATCCCTTGGACTAGGAAGGTTAAGTACCTCGGAGTCACCTTGGACTCCCGCATGACTTTCGGCCCGCACATTAGGTCCGTCCGCAATCGAGCGGCTTTCGTATTAGGTCGCCTGTATCCCCTTCTCTGCAAGCGGAGTAAAATGTCGCTTAGAAATAAGTTGACATTATACAAAGCTTGCATTCGCCCTATCATGACTTACGCGAGTGTAGTTTTCGCGCACGCCGCCCGCACCCGTATCGATAGCCTCCAGGTTATCCAGAATCGTTTCCTCCGTCGCGCCGTCGGTGCCCCGTGGTACATGCGGAACGTAGATCTGCATTCCGATTTCAAATTAGATCCCCTTCGTAAGTTCCTCAAAGAAGCGTCGAAACGCTACTTTGAATCCGCGTCCCGTCACGCGAACAGTTTAATCCGCACCGCCGCCGATTACGCCGCTAGTCCTTCTGACTCGCGCCGCAGACCACGGCACGTACTGCTCGACCCTCCTGACCCCATGACGGTCCTATTGGACCGGGATGCGCCGACCCCTCCCCGACAACCGTATGCTACACTAGCTATCAGACACCGGTCTCGCCGGCGAGGCCGAAGGGTCGTACGTATGCGACCGCAACGACGTGCATCACCCCACTGAGTTTCTTGCCGGTTCTTCTCAGTGGGGGCGCGTTGTGAACCGGTGGTAAACTCAGCCCTCTCTTAAACGACAGCCCAAGCCGAGGCCGTGCCTCACTGAGGTGCCCTTGTGCTCGTCGCTACTTCTGCCGTAAAGGCTAGAGCGCTTCAAGCGCTCGCCTCCTATTGTCCGGTGAAGCTGCAATAGCCATCTGCGGTTAACAGCGTCTATCATTCCCAAAAAAAAAAAAAAAAATTGGTTTTAGTTTACCGGCTGTGTATATTTTGAAGTCGGTTAAATTTTTTTTTTAAGATTTTATTTTGAACTTTTTAGTGATATTTTCATATATAAAGATTGAACCATCGAAGATCGTAAAATGATCTAGGTAGGTTATGATCACATTATCGTCTACATAGTTTTATGTAATTCATGTTTCTTCAGAAAAAAATATCCGGTCGTAATGAAATTTGCATGGAATCATCATAGTAGTTTACTCTCTCGAATAAAAAAAGAATCATCGAAATCGGTTCATATTTGTCAGAGTAATGTAATGGAGAACATCAGTTTTATGGTTTTTACCAGATAAATTCCTCTACATCGTTCATGGTCACCCAGGAAGTTCTTATCTGGTTGTGATAAAATTCATACAGACTTATGACAGTGGTTTCTTCATTCGAATAAAAAAAGAATCATTGAAATTGGTAAATATTTGCCAGAGTTATGACCATTTTTGTCCTTAAATAGCGACATAAAGTCATCTTATACGCATTCCTGCAGGTTTCGTGCGCAGTCACCATTCTTGTTTTTTCAGGAACTACTTATTCGTAAGCAATAATTTTTTTATGAGATCCAATCAACGGATTAAAGACTGGATAGAAAAAAGATTTTTTCAAATCTTTTCGTATTTGCATCTGTTCGCAAATATACAGACGAATTGAGAACCTCCTCCTTTTTTGAAGTCGGTTAAAAAGAAAACGCGCACCAAGATGAGTACCTTGGTAGGCATTTTCTAAGCGATAAAAAACAACAAAAACGAAACGAAAAGAGAGTTGGTTATAAGGGTAAGTTTATTTTGTGTAGTAAAACAAACCTGCGGTATAGAAAACCTTAGTTTCCATAATTTTGTTAGAGTACATAAAAAAACATCAAACTTTGAAAAACTTGTAATTAGTAACGACCATTATAAAAACTTACAATTTGCGATCAGAACTTTAAAAAACTTTAACTTAATCCGAGCATAAATAAATATTACGTTAATGATTGGCAACACAAAAAAGTTGTAAACGAATGGGCACCTAATTTTTTTTGTGATTACTGTTACATTGGTAATCAATAACAGAGCCGTATTACGTCTATAATAAATAAACGATATCCAATATAACTACAGCGATTAATTTTGGACATCCAGCCAAACCAGCTATGAATCAGGTATTATATAGTGCTCAAGTGCTTGTGCTGACAAAGGTACAACCTTCTCTGGTAGTTTACGACCGAGTTTCATTGCATGAACACTTTAAAAATCCCAAGTAAATAATCACCTCACTGTTAAAACCAGTGTTTTAGGGGCGATTCTCTGTAAGCTCGTAAATCGCTGTCCGAACCGATTTTTGTTTGAAATAATACAATAAAATAAAATAACTATCAATCTATAATTAAATAAAAGACTGAAACTTTACAGCGCAGTTGTATTTAGAACCATAACAAGTTTAACAATTTTTCTAGAAATTATCAAAGCTGTAAAAATACAGTCCCCTGGCTGTCCCATTCTAAGAATTCCCACTTAGAAGTAATATTTAAAAGTCAGTGAGCAAGACTGCATAAATTTGGCAATTAATATCTAAAAATAGAATATTTAAGTTATAATTTGTTCATAAAACATGGTCTAGTAATGTATTTTTTCGATTTCATAATGCCATGTAAATTTTGTCCGGAGTTTTTTGAAACAGTCCCCTGCCAAAAATTTAAAGACGCAATAGAATAAATCTGTTATGTCTACAAACGTAATTTGGAGTGAAATGAAACGCAATAATTCTGAAGTAAGTAACATTGTCGAGAATGGCGGCGGGACGCCATTTTGTTCAGTGTCCGAGCGTCATCTGTGAGGGTAAATGCGTCTTGGTCACTTCGACACACAGTCCTCTGATGAGTGATTTTACTGATGTTAGTTAGTGTTATTGTGTGTGTATAATATTGATTATATGTATGATTTATGTCCAAATGTAGTGGTTGCTTCGTAACAAACTATTTTTCAATAGTTTTGCAAATATTATGGAAGTAATCTGAAAAACACAGTCCCCCGGCTACAGTCCCCTGGCTGAAAATGTGGCAGGGGACTGTGAACCGCGCCAAGGGACTGTAGATTTCATGTATTGGTCAATGTTTATAAGTTTTATTGGTGTAAATATAAGTTTTATTGGTGTAAATTCGTCACTCGTCTAAGTATAAAAAATTATATGTTTCACGTTTTTAATCTTACTGAACGTAAATTACGTTACAGGATGTTAACATACATTTAAGATGCCTCCTAAAAAAATAAAGGTATCACGAGAGGAAGACGTAGTTTACCTACGGGATTCAATCCATTCTTTTTTCACAGTCGCTGAAAACATATCGCATTCACCTGCTGCAATTTGGACACATGTACAACCAATTTTCAGGACTCTTCCACATGGCATAAAACGCGTACATTTCTTGAGAGATGGCCCTGTCATACAGTACCGTAATAGAACGATGTTTTTTGTAACGGCAACTACTCGCTGAAGAAATTCCAGATGTTGAAAAATGTACGTGGAACTACACATAAAGTGATCACGGTAAAGGCGCACCAGACGGCTTCGAAGCAACGTGCAAAAGAACAGCTGATTTTGTTGTTAATTCTGGGGGTGATATCAACAGTCTAAGTGTCGATGATTGATAAGTTAGAAATGGAAGCGTCCAATCAGAAGCTTTTCAAAGGCACCTTGAATGTGCATCAGGTTGCGGGTGATTATTTCAGATTCATCCTTAATTTCCCAGCTAAATGTAAACCCCTAACAATGAAAAGTCAAAAATCAAACAAACAAAGTACAACACGTTTCTAGTATCTACGGATTTCGCCGAAATCGGTTAACGGGGGACATTCTAGTGGGGAAGCGTTTGCTGTTTCCCTGGATGACATATGGAGATGACAGAAGATGACAGCACTGTTGTGGAGAGATATATGCCGAGTGCTCGGGCCAGTAAGGATGTTATCCAGTCTGAAATTGCAGCCATCTCTCAATAGAGTGATGTCACTCTTGTGAGATTCAATGCCACCAAAACTCAAGCGTGTCTGTTCACCGCTAAAAGGAGTCCGTTCACCTCGGCTCCTTTTCAGAATGTACCCTTGGAATACACCAACCGCCTTCAGTTGTTGGGAGTTGAAATTTCCTCAAGCCTCAACTTTGGGCGGTTCATTGAGTCCAAGGCCAAGGAATCTGCAAGGAAGCTAGGTGTCCTTGCAAAGGTCTGCCGGTACTACACACTTCGGCAGCTTTTGATGCTATATAAAGCACAAGTCCGGTCGTGTGTGAAGTACTGTAGTCATAGGCTGGTGCTGCAAAATGCCATCTTGCAGCTTTGAACTCGGTGGAGAGTCGTGCTAAGATATTTATTGGTCACGCAGGGTTAGTAGCGGCCAATTTACAAAGCTTAGAGCACAGGCGCAGAGTAGCCAGTCTCTTAGTATTCACAGGATGCATTTTAAAGATTGTGCGCAGGAATTGCATGGCTTGATTCCACCATCCCTCTACCATCATCAGATGACGAGAAGCACGGCACGTACACGTACTTATGTGTTGAACGTGCCTTCAGTCCAGACTAAGCGGTATGTTGATGCATAAATATGGCATAGAAGTAATATGATTGATACTAATGATATGTCTTACTTCTATATAAAACAGTCCCCTGTTGCACCTAACAGTCCCCTGTCATGGATTTTCAGAAAATGACAAATAACTTGAAAATCTCCAATAAATTCAATTGGCCCTCTTATGTATTAACAATAATAGTTACTTTCCTAAGCAATGGTATTATATTTCTGCGAAAATGCTAAAAAAATATGCCAGGACAGTGTTTGTATGGGCCATTGCGAGCTTACAGAGAATCGCCCTTAGGTACCTGACGTCATGATTTGCAGTTAGCAGTCAGGTGACGTAATTTGAAAACACTTCGCCAAAATCAGCTCAATCGCGTGGTTTTATTTGTGCGATCCAAGCATCGATCGATAGATCTTTAGGCAGCTTGTACACGCTAAGCAATTTCACCGTGTTTGCTGCAGATAGGACCAAATTTTGTCAGATCTAGGCACGAAAACTACAAAAACTTTGCGAGTCGGCGCAGACAAGATTTTTTTCTTGGTCACCGCCGAAGCTGTGTACACAGTTCGTGTGTAGAAAACACACGAATTCGGATACGAAGACTTTTGTTAGCGTGTACAAGCAGCTTTATAGTTATGTCTTTATTCTGCCGACCGTTAGTGGACCGGTTTATTGCCTGTTGTGTTTTGAATTATCATTTTGACGATTAGATATCTTTGTAAGGTATTAGAATTGTCTCTTTTATTGTAAAAATTAAAAGATTAATTTCAAATAGGCTTAGCTTTGAATGGTCAGTATACTTTAAAGCTACCACCGGATCACAACGCAACCTCAACTTTGAACCCGGCAAGAAACTCAACAGGTTGGACATTTTTTTCCGTTACTGACGAGACATAACTTTAATTTAAGAGAAGCAGTTCAGACTGACCGAAGAAATATCTCCTTAAATACTTTACAGACGATCTCGAACTAGATAATGACCCGCGCGTTTCCTGTGGTAAATATGCCAAAAAATTGCCAACGCTGTAAGACACTCCATTGAGCCCGATCTTCGGCTGTCCTCATCTAGTCACTCCCAAACGGCTTAGCGTATATCGTCGTCGTCCTACGCTACGTTTTCTGGTTAGAGATCTCCACTCCAGAACCAGTCTTCCCCAACGATCATCGGTTCTGCGGCAAATATGACCAGCCCACTGCCACTTCGACCTGCTAGTTCGTTGAGCTAGTATGTCGGTAACTTTGGTTCTCTGGCGAATTACTTGGTTTCTTATTATTACCAACAACCTGCAGAGGCTCTTACAGAATTATTTTTCACTACTACCACCAAATCGGAATGTAGCCTCCACCAAAAAGATCCTGCTAGAAAATCAGCGTGCTTGCTTCTTGTTTCGTCTTAATTTTTTCAGCCGTTGCCAGATTGTTCTCAGATACATGGTGTGCGTTTTTAATAAGCGTGTGTCATTTATTATCGGAACTGCTATACTATACTATAGCAGGCTAATTGTCAATATTCTACAACCCGTGCGACTTAAGTGTGCACCTGGCGCTGTGACGTCGTATTCTAGCGAGGTGCACAGTTAAGTCGGCCGGATTATAGGATATTGACAATATTATTGAAGGTGTGCGGCTAGCCATACCTAATGTGATATAATACCCAATGTGTTGCGTTTTGTTTCTGCGTTCATTTCATAAATTTCGGCTAGATTTTACTTTTATTGCCAGCACTTACCATAAACTCGTTGCCGCGACCCATTCACACAAATTACGTTCTTTATGAGCGTAACAGGTAGCCATTGCAGGAGGAAAAACTACATTCTAAACTAGTACTTAAGTATTATGGTTAAATAATTGGAAAACCGTCGGACGAAACGTGACTGGCGGGCGGTATGGTGTCCTCGATTCCCCCATCTGCAATGAATATGTTATTAGTTCTGTTTTTTTTATTTATTTATCTATATGGTATTCGGTGTTAAATACACACTAAATTCAGGTGTAGGTGAATAGGCATGATGACTGCAACACAATACCAATAAATCTTTGGTTTTAAATATTACAACAGATTGCACTGATTCCAAAAATGCATCTCATTTTCATAATAATAGAGGGATTGTCGTGATATTTAAGCAAATAAATTACTTAAATACAGCTAATCGCCATTTTGTAATAAACGCTGCTCAGAGTGAATGAACAACTGTGTAAATAAACAACTGTCAAACTGTCATCTCAACTTTTTCTTTCATACAATGATTCACTTTTAACTTTTATACCTAGACATCTAGACATAAGTTTATTTACACCGCCGTAGTGACGTCACAACATGGCGCCATGCACCGGCCATCGTTTTGGAACGAAATTCAAACTATATTTTAAAAGTAGAAAATATTGCTAATAATTGTAAATTTAATACAAAAATATGATTATTTTCGGCAATAGTAGACCCGTAAGTACATTATAGAGTATTTTTTCAAAATTAGTCATCATGCTTATTATAAAGGTCCTATATTAATAGTGTGTGGCTTTTAAATCTTGATGTTCATGTTGCATAACCACCGTTAACTAGAAAAGTATTATAGGTAACCTCAATCAGCCTTAATAAGTAACCACAATTTGTTCTTGCGGGGGAAACCTAAGTCCACCGGACCCTGTGGGGTAACCAGGGTATGTGGGCTTCTTACCCACCTTACCTCCACTTTACCTCCTTGGAAGGACCGCTGTACTCTGGTCATCTAAGGCCCACACCCCAAACGTGCATTGACTCCGAAGAACATTAAGTAGGTAATCTATGATAAGGTATAATATGTGCGAATCGGAGTACTTAAAATTAAAAATGTTTAAAAACAGATTGTCTGTCTTTCTACTTCTACTTAGCATTCTCAACACTCAGTTTACCTGATAAAATAGTTATATTATAGTTGTTTATAATAAAAAGAAATTTCCATAATGCATGTTAATTAACATGTTACAGAATGTTAATTATGTGATGCAACAATAAATAACAAACTAATAAAAATGTTAATTTAGAATGTAACAGTGTTTATAACTTCATATTATTAATATCGAAGTGATCACAATTTCACTTTTAAATATTCAAAAAAGTTGCCAGGATATCTTTATGCAGAGTCCGTTAAAACTAGATTAAAACTTTCTAAACATCTATTTAAACATAACGTATATTAATTAGACGTGAGTGGAGTTTAAATTTAGTACTAAAAATAGATAAAATAGTGGCTATGTTTCATCAGGGAGTGGATTTATATTTGTGTCTATTTGGATATACTCTCGTAAACGTACAGAAGTTTACTGCAGACTAAAAACTGTTTGTTTTGGTCTCAAGATAATCAAGACTGCTTAACACTTGCTGTCGCAATCAATCTCACTTTACTATTGATTATAACACAAAATTATACTAATGCATATTCAATCAGTCATTGCTGGACTCTAATGCGGTAGATAGAACACAAAAATGATTATGTTATCGACATAATGGCATTCAATAAATTTCCATTTTCTTGAAGGGCAGAATATAAGTTACGCTACGCTACCCATATTAAGTCCTATGTAATAGAGCGAGAGGTTCAAATAAAGAGTCCAGTCATTACATTATTGAAAAGACTTGAAAAACAAACCTCACTGTTCGTACTGCAAGCCATGAAAGCCCTGCACAGTCAGTAAATAACGGTAAATAAAACGATTAAATAGTCTTAAAGTTATGTGCCTTTTGATATTTTGATAAAGTTAAGCTATAGTAGATCTGGCCGGGCTGGGAATTCGTCAATAACCGTAAAAATATCTTATCCGAAACCCCCACAATGAGCTGATTATTCAGTTATGTGCGAAGCAATGACGTGGCGATCAATGGAGCGTGTACTATTGGCAGTAAATGTACCGTTGATCTCGTAACGCCGGGAAATATGGAATGGTTTGCGATCCAACGACGAGTTTGTATAACTTGTTGATGGCATGGCAATTGCCAATGAATTGTCCGATTGATTTATTAGAAGGACGTACCAAACTAAGCCACGTTTGATCTAGAGAAAGAGGAAGCTTGTATACGGCCTATTTAGGCTAGGATTTGCCTCCTCTATACTACTCTTTTGGACGTCTTCCGGCTGATGATGATACTACTCTATTCCACAGCCTTACGAAATGCCTTTTACGCATCGTTATATATTTTGATCTTTCTCTTTTGCGGTCTCTCCTCAGGCCTCATCTCTTAAATATAGCGTCTTTTGTAATACCAAATTCATTTAATTCCAATTCCCAATTCTTCTATGTCTCATGGTTACCTACCAAATCTTTCAACAATAGACAACACATTGGTGATATCTACATATTTCGTTATGGTCAACGTAACCAAGCGATATACGGCTATAGCTTTTACCAAAAGACGCCATCCCAGCAAAACAATACATAGATATTTAGAAAACTCTCCATAATAAAGTATTGGGCAAACTAAACCAAAAAATCTAGAGTTAAAGAAATGCGTTGGTTTATGGAAAACTCCTCAGTCATCCTAATTGAACAAGTTTTTAATTCTGGCGCAGATTTCCAGGAAATTAGTCCAATTTAACTAGATTGACCTCGGCCTTGACCCGCTGACGGAGGATGGCTCACAGCGTGGCTGTCTATTTTTAAAGATAGTATCACAAGAGCTAATTAATAAACGTTATGTTGGACTTATCATGGGGTTAAATTGCAGGGTGTGCTGGGAAATGAACTAAACTTTTACGTGATTGAGCTACTGTCATCGATATAATAATTATATCGATGGATACTGTAGTATCACTTCGTGATTGTGCACGCCATTTTGGCAAGAACGTTTGTTTTTAAAGTTTTATATGTGTACCTGAAGTTTTTATAAGTTTAAACTTCAAAGTAATATTTTGCGTCCGGGTCGTCAAGGCACAATAGTGCTTTACTTAAAGCTATTGCCTTTGCATGTCTTCTAAAGCTTTTTTCTTCTGGTGTCCCCAAACAATGAACTCTAGGTTCAAGTGTCTTACGATATAGTTATTCTTATCATTATTTCTTATTGGTTTCCTAACATTTAACAGCAGCTTCCATTTTTGTATTATTTGTCGGCTCTTCGTAATCAAAAACAAAAAGGCTACAGCTTCTCGAACTCACATTTTGAAATAGCATGTGTAGTCTCGTTTAGTTTCCTTGTCCAAAAACTTATTTTCCTGTGTAAGTTGGTACCAATCAAATAGAGTGCTTGTTTTCACCGTTAAAGGATAACCAGCATTGTTGGAAGAGTTTTCTTACGGAGTCTACATTGGCATAATCTCATTGAAGTCTTCATGGTACGGACGTGGATCGACCAGGGGTATGAATGACGTGAAATTTTAGGCTGTTGGTCTAATTTCTTTACTGTTGATTGTGAATTACTTACGAAACTGGAATTTTTAACCGAATTTCTGCCCTAATCGTTGACCGATCGTTCTCAGATCGTTGCTAATGTTTTTTTATGTGTAAACATCTGGACAGCTATTTAAGATTTATTTAAATAATACGGTTGTTACTAAACCTGTCAAAAGAGAGAATTCAAGAAATATGTTTGGAGACGTTTTACGCAGGGTGAAATTGAATTGCTGCCTTGGTGAACAACTTTCTTATAAGATATTACTTTAATTTATTTCTGGTCAGTGCCAAGTCGAGTTGCTACTTCTAAATGTCGAACACTCGTCGAGACGTGTAGCTAATTGTTTTACCGATGGTTTGTAAGGAAATGTATGGTACTAGATTTAATAGGAATTCCGGGAATTCAACCTTTGGCGCGCTGCCATAGATCGTTACTAGAGGAAGTATTTTAAGTTGAACTTGTGATTTTAATATACGTTATGAATGGTCACATCAATATTCTTGTGAGCAAAGGAATTATATCTGTGATTCTGATTACTATAATTTTAATGTAATCAGCAACATCTCAAGCCGATTGTCTAGGGTGCACCCGGTAAACTTATATTATTACGCCATTCAAGCAGGTATTTTCCACGCCACCGCAGCCTCGTTGTCTTCAGTGGTGAGACACAGTGGTGGGAATGAGTGGCGGGATTAGCCCCATATAAGAATATTAAGTGTAGGTTTCGTTAATACATTGCTCTCACTGATCTACCTTCGACAGGTCTATTTTCTGGATACAGCGGACAGCTTAATTAAATCGAGGATTATAAGACTCCATTCAAGATAGACACGTTCAAATCCTACTTAATACGGTTGCAGAGTCGTGTGAACTGAATCGACAGTTTTATTTCTCGTTAGTGAAAAGAGGTTAGATAGAAGTGAATTCTAAAGTCACTTTCAATTTCACACTGCTCGTCAAAGAGCGAACTAGATTACGCACTTTGTGCATATTTACATCAGCTTATCAATAAACTTATGTAGGCCCATTGAGATATAAACATTATACATCAATGTGTAGGCCAGACGAAAGGAATTCTATCGCGTATTCAATGAACAATGCGCTCCAATGGTTCCTTGTAACCTTGTTCTTAGTAGGTATGTGGTCACAGTGTCAGCGACGCTGCCAGCGGAAGCGAGCAGTTGATTGGGGGTAGCTTATTGTTATTTGTGAAATCAGTAGCTTCGGAGGCATTTCAGCGAAATGAGATTAATGTTATATGTCCTTGTTGTATTTAGTTTCATGTGTGTAGAGTGCGTGGAATGAGATTGCACGAATTAATTAATATTAGTTTCACCGGTCGCACTCTAGGTAATAGGTCCCCCCCGGGACCTGCGGGGTCCACCGGGGTAAGTGGGATTCAAACCCACTAAAACCCCATGGCTGTCGCATCGACACTTGAGAGGGGGCGGTCTGGGCTCTCCGATGACAGATGAGCATTAGGAACCCCTCAGTGCAGAATAGTCATTTCGGTACAATGTTTGCTCCATCGATATACTATGATTTACTCTGATAAACCTATGATGGCAATTTAAATGGGTTTAGGTAGACGTTGCAATCTAAATCTACTCTAAACTATGAAATAGTAAATATACATAATATGTGTTTTAATATATGTCGCTAAGGGATATACCAACTATATTATATTAAATACTTTTAGACTTTCGCGTTCCATTATCAAACTTTATTCTAATCGGGAATTAACGCGATTTACCTTATATTTGGCTTGACGTTTCGGCCGGGTTGCACCAGCCGTGGTCACAAGCAGACTGGTTCAGCGAGACGGCTCCGTGCGCGAGGCAGAAATATCTTCGTCTACCCCCGTTCTTTCACTTATAACGTTAAGCCCACTACACACTACACTCACAGTATCTGTATATTTAACCGCCGGCAAATAGCGAGGTTTTGTCATTTTGATCACTGGTTCCCAAGTAGCTGATAATCTAAAGCCATCTTCCCGGTTGAAATTTTTATATTTCTTAACTAGCTGACCCGGCAAACGTTGTTTTGCCATATAAATAATTAAAAAATAAGGGTTGATCGTAGAAGGGTGAAAATTGAGGATTGTATGTATTTTTGTATGTTGTATCATAAAAAAATAGAAATTAAAAATTTTGTCTAAAAAATAAAATTTAGGGGTGGACTACCCCTAACATTTAGGGGGATGAAAAATAGATGTTGGCCGATTCTCATAGATACCGGATAAGCACAAAAAATTTCATCAAAATCGGTCAAGCCGTTTCGGAGGAGTATGGCAACGAAAACTGTGACACGAGAATTTTATATATTAGATTTGAATCGCTTCACGAACAACTCTAGAATAAAAGTGTCGATCGGTGGAAAGGACTTGTGGGCGATGAAACTCAATCCAGTGATTTGTATCCGACTGAAGTATATGCTCGGCAATGGCTGACTTGCTAATCTGACGGTTCTTTACAGCTGTGATATGCTCTTTAACCCTTTCTGCGATAGCCCGCTTCGTTAGTTCGTTCGTCGTCGTTCGTTCGTTCGTAGCCAAATATAAGGTAAATCGCGTTAATTCCCGATTAGAATAAAGTTTTATATTATATTATTTAGTATTATGTTATAATCTTTCCATATAGATTTAACTAGCAATTCCCTGAGGCTACGCCCGCAATTTTTCTTTCTACCCCCATTTAACCCCTTTACGAGTGGAATTTTCAAAAACCCTTTCTTAGTGGATGCTTACGACATAAGAAGAACCTACTGTCCAAATTTCAGCTTTCTAGGTCCAGCGGTTTGGCCTGTGCGTTGATGAATCAGTCAGGACAAGTAATTTTATATGTATAGATTACTAAGACTACTCTTTCCTTATCGACTACCGTTCTCAGTGTTGCTTGTAATGCATTTCTTAAGTTTGCATACACAACAATACTGATTACTTTGTTTTATGCTGAGCTAAGTGCCTCTTTCTCCGAATCAACAGATGCTATTGACAGTTTATTTAATAAACGGTCCAATGAACCCTGGTTATAACTTAATCAACAGATGGTTACATTCCCTAAAGGAGAAAATATTTATTTTAAGCAACTAATTGAAGAGGCTAGGAGGTCGTTCACCTGATACGAAGCTACTTTGCACTGCTGCTCGTTATGGGATATGATACATAGAGTCCAGTATCCAGTATTTGCTATAGCTAGTGCCCTTCACACCAGAACGATTTGTTTACCCCGCTGCTCTGTGGTGGAATATTTTGTGCAGACAGTCTCACGCCCAAGGGATCTGCCTAACACAGTATATATTAAGGTTTAAAATAAAATTTTCTGTATTGTAACAGGGAGCGGTCTGAACAGCGGCGTCGTCCTCCAACGGTTCCCTGAAATCAGCTGGGACGACACACCCTTTCACGACGGTATAGGATGGGTGAGTAAGCAAATATTTGTACTTTTAGCCAATTAAATATTAGAGTAGCTGACGAGCGAAGCTACGTCCGCGCCTTTTTTACGTTTACTAAAATAAAAAGTAGTCTATACCACTCACTGATAATATACCTTTCCAACAGACAAAGAATTTTCAAAATCGGATCACTAGTACCGGTGATTACCCCGAACATCCAAACACACAAACTTTACTTCTGTATAATATTAGTATAGATGTCTCCCGCAATCCTGAACTTTTGATTTTTGAATTACCAACTCGACTCGTCTTCTGCTGCTCCCATGAGGAAACATCATATAAATTACAATTTAGCCAAAAGACTAATCAGTAATTTTATTTGACCTAAACGAATAAATATTGTATCGTGTTATTGTATAAACGGGTCATATCGTGTTATTCAAGTATTGATATGTTAATAAAGACGAGGTATTTTAAGTCTTCTTCAACAACATATTCTAATGAAAACTGCTTCAAAAAATTTCAAGTAATGTCAGAGCCTCAGACTAACAGATGTGGCAAGATGACTTCATTACCCTCTAAGATTCCTTCAAGAAGGTTTGTGGACCAATATTATTCGTACGTGTAGCACTGTCAAATATTCTGATGAGTATCGCAGCAATACACTGTGGTAATAAAGGTATTACGTCATACATGTTGAATTAAAAGCGAGCGGTTCCAACCGACCGCGCCATATAGTCCTATGTCTGCACGCCTCATGAATTATTTAACGGAGCTATGTATAATATTGCAAGGTATTTCGAATGTTTGGTGACTAGAATTAGATATTATTAGTTTTGATGCGTATCTATGACATCTTGGACAGTCTTTACCTCAGAAGGCAAGAGATTATTAGGACCATCAAGAGTGGACCCAGCATTAAATGAGTTGAAATATTAGAAGTTTTTAATTTCTTTACCTTGGTTTGTTATTTATTTTATTTATTTATTTATATTTAGGAAGACCTACGGCTAATATATTAAAGTAGTAATACAATAGAAATATACAGCTATTTACAGGTCTTCACGGATATACAACAATATAGCAATAGAACTAGAAAGAATAAATATAATAATACTTACAGATTCAGACCAAATAACTGACTAAATTAAATTAAATAATTTCAAAGTCTAGAATACTAATAGAAGTCTATGAAGTGTGAAAATAGGAAGTGAGAAAATACAGACTATGACACAAACAAAAAGAAATATACACAAATTACACCTAATTAATGAAGAAATCAAGACTCAGCTGTCGTCTGGCTGATACTACACTTGTACAAAATACATCTAAGTCAAATCGCTTACAAACGTTATTAATGGTTCTGCTTGCTCGCACAAGATATGAGTTCTGTCTATAATTTGTTTCTGCATGCGGAATACGTAGGGGTGGGTTGAATCTAGGAGACTTATGAGGTACGTTAAAATATAATTTACTTAGAATTTCAGAAGAGTCAATATCGTTACAAGTAATTTTCAGGAGAAATAAGCAATCCGCAATCTCGCGTCTTTTACTTAGAGGTAATATGTGAAACTTTTTACAGAGATTAAGGTAGAATTCCTCCTTATACACAATTTTGTGACGGTAGCAAAGAAACCTAATAAACCGTTTTTGGATATTCTCAATTCGATTAATGTATATTTCGTATCGGGGATTCCATATTTGCGATGCATACTCAAGTTGGCTTCGAACAAATGTACAGTACAAAATCTTTAGGGTCTTAGGCTCCTTGAAAGAACTAGAAAGCCGCATAATGAAACCGAGTGATCTAGAAGCTTTAGTGACTATTTGTTCAATGTGTCCATCAAATCACGAACTCTGTTTTTATTTATTATATCAGCCTATTCTGTCCCTCTTCTGGGCAAAGGTCTTTTTCTTCACCTAAGTCTATTGCGCGCCTTTATCGGCTGATCTACAAGGCAGGCATCCAGGTCATCGCGCCCTCTTTTCCGTGGTCTGCCGCGTCTTCGCGTCGCTGTCTCTAAAATGTCGCTCTGTGGGCCCACTGCTCGTCTGACATGTGGCAGACATGACCTGTCTATGTAACTTGGTTAAAAAAAAAACATATTCAATGCCTCATATTTGGTTTCTGGTTTGGTGTTGTAGCCTCCGTGGCGCAGTGGGAAACCGCTTGCTTTGTAAACCGGAGGTTGCGGGTTCGAATCCTGCGGGGGGCAATAAATTTGAGTAGTTGTTCCTTACTGGCTAGGATAATGCAGGCCGATCACCTGATTGTCTGTAAAGTAAGATGATCCATGCGTCGGATGGGCATGTAAAAAGTCGGTCCTGCGCCTAACCTCTCCCCGGTCGTGTCGGTCTTCCGTCCCATCGGATTATGAGAGGTATTACATATAAGAAGAGAGAGTGCACTTGTGTCTACGCAAGCGCTTGTGCACTATAATATCTCCTGCGTACATGGCTGATCTTGTGAAAGATTGGCCGCTGTGGTCGTTTCGGCGAGGAGGACATTATTATTATTTGGTTTGTGATATAATAAAACATTTATCTAGAAATGTGGCCAAAGAATTGAGCTCAAGCAATTAAAATCGAGCTCGAATCGAGTTTCAAATCTAATGTATAACCACGCACGACAATATGGAACTATTTGTCACGGTCTTATTATTTTCATTACGTACTTTTCCTTTGTTTTCATAACAATGTATGTATTTTATGAGTTTTGTATTTTTTTTGTACCAAGCAAAAGATGTGGAATAATGGAACCACTCTTATCTCGAGCTACACTTCCATTGTCGAAAATAATGGGTGAATATTAGTTGTAGTGAATGTAACCGCGGAAGTAATGATCCTTCGGGAGCGAGGGCATTAAGTAACTGTTGCTAAGGATAATTATGGCCCTGAGCTAGAAGAGAATCCTTTTACCGTTAATATGAGAGTAATGATTTATGACAGAATTCTTCAGTAATAGAGTATTTTTTATGCTTATTACACAACCTCAAAGACCAAAGTTGTAATAAGTTTCCCAACAGTACGCTTTATCAGTAATGAAATTATGCTTTGGAGACGTTAATGCTAACTTGAGGGCTGGTCCATTTAATCCCTCAAGTGACTGCAGGAAATAGTGCTCAGAGTTTCCCCTAAAGATTTAATCCGGTAGGTGAACCGACACAGTATCTACTAATACGCTTGACATAACCACCCGCCGGATCATTAAGCTGAAAAAGTTGTATTCTGGCATAATAGCCACAGAACATTCATTGAAGCAAACGTAATTCATAATTGTAAATGGATAATTGACAAACGAAGCAAATAAATGTGATTTTTGTTCCAGTTTTGCCAGCCACAAGGATGGGCGCTGTCCACAGAACGCACAGAGCCGAGGTTCTACGTGTCCGTTCTGACGGACGTGGACGCGAACCGCCACTACTGCGCGTGTCTGTGCTTCAACGAGACTGTCGCCATCACACCCACCAAGCCCGCAGACGAGGTCAGTAGAAGGAAATTCGTCATTATTGTAAATCCTGTTCCTCATTGCAGCCAAGTTGATATAACTGAACATGGCATCGTGGTCTCCAATGTGAAAGTATAGGTGTTGTTACTTACGTGCCGCTGTACTATCTGTTAGGTGTTCCCGTGTTATATTACGTATTTTACTTCCTCTTGCGCTAAATTAAAATAAGTTAGTAATTGAAATTTTGCAGTTCGTATTCAGCCTTAGTGACGCGTAGTGGTGGTTTCATCAGCGACTGACATATTTTATATAATTCATTACTTGTTGCTTCGTTGGTCGTTTTAACTCTTATGCTAAAGTCAATTCCCATGAATTGACACACTTTCTTGTTTTCACGTGACAGCTCTATCCCGGAGGTAGGCGACCATATGTCAATATGTCTCTCTATCAGCAGTCATGTGATTTAATTTATCCGTGTCGTCCACCTTCAACCAGTCTCCTATGTTTCCAGTCCATGACGGCCTTCTTCTACCTGGGCCTCATTTTCCTTCAATTTTGCTCTCAATGATTAATTTTAGTAATTTGTACTTCACTTCTATAAATATGCCAAAATATGCAGATTTTCTCTTTTTACTGTTCATTACTTCTAATTTTTGATTCATTATTTGTAAAACTGTAACATTTTACATTGATTGAATTGACATTGATTTATCTAAATTTAAGTTTGTCATGTGCTGTTATCCGAGTGATATTCCCCGGCCAGCTTCCGTTCTGATAATAATGTGAAGGACATCATAGTATTAAATATCATTTGCTATCGAGACAGCTTTAAATGTGTTAAGAACTAAACATGACTTTCAGTTAAATCCATTATACCACTCCACTTCTATTGCTCCTGATAGTCTTTTTAGTTTTTACAATAGCCAATAAAGGCCGTTAAAATTGATGGTTCTGGTGCATGCAATTTTGAAAACTGTGTGTGTGTGTTTGTGCAGACTTGTCGAGATTAAAGCGAAACTTAGAAATACGCACGAAACTACATACTTATATATTTTTATTATTATTTTAATACTAAAGATTGAAATGGAGACATTTAATTTAAAACCTCATAGTTTTATCAAGGGTCACCCTGTAATTATCAAATGATCGAGAGCTGGCAAGGATATACGATAATCCATTACGTAAACTGGATTGGTGAACCAGACACGCCTTTCGAATAACTTCACTTCCTACGGTAAATTTAGTAGACGCTGCAATACCAGAATGTTTATTCCTATGGTGATTGACGAGCGCACTATCAATTTATGGCGTTGCTTTCTTTGAATGTGGTCCGTGTTTGTTTTTATGGCGCGTTTCCTGCGTTTATTGTGTACTGTCTACGAAGTCATAATTTATTTCTTGACAGCTTTAGTGCTTAGTAATTGGCGTTTGTTAGTGTACCTTCGTGTAGATATACTGTTGGTAAATCAAGTTGTGGTTTTCAACTCTTGCTTTCTTACATATTTTGATTTTGATAAACAATAGCTAGACGAATCAATATTATTAATATTGGTTTAATAGTCATCATCATCATCAGTAGCCGAAAGACATCCACTTCTGAACAAAGACCTCGTCTTAGAAGGGAGGAGGGGTTGCTATAATCCCCAAAAAAAATCGAAGTAGAATCTGATTTAAAATCAATCCGTTAAACAGAAGCGTTGAAGTCGTAAAACGTTGACAACACTTGTAAACGGTGTTAGATTACGTGTGGCGAGATGCGGTTAACCAAAGCTCTTATATTAATATTGCCATGATACAGGATTCTATATTGCTAGAATTATCTTATTTCAAGCAGAAAAGGACATTCTCAATTATGTTAAGTTTAATGTTCAAGGTTGAAAACTTGTTTAAGACATTTGTTCTAAATAGAATTTTGCAGCCAGCATTCACAAACATCTATTGATTATTAGAGGCCACCTCAAATCGTAATATGTGATTTAATTGGTGGTTTCAAAATTCAGGATCGTTTCTATTTGAGTTAGCCAGAAACTTTTTACAGACGTAAGTGAATTCGGTCGTTAGACTTTCTAGCTTTATTATTCCAATGAATCGCGCTATGAAGCTTGTACAAATAATTCATTCTTGAGTTTTATTGTGAACATGGGATAGTGTGATGGACACATTTTGTTTTCTAGTTTTGTAGCAAATTTAATTAATCTTCAAGGCTTACTGTAGTTAGATTTATTCATACTTCTCTAAACGGAATTCGTCAACTATTTAATGATAATGCCAAACATTTTGAAGTAATTTGGTTTCTACTGATATAAACTTACTGCCGAGCGATGATAACGCTTAGACTAATGATTGAAGTGATAACGATTTTAAAATCTTTAACTTCCGCTACTTTCATCGTTCCATTATCGACCTTCAAGTCTTCGTTGTGAAGTCTGAAATGGAGTTTTAGATTGCTAATGACGGCGACATGGGCCCCATCGTTACGCCACGCAATCTGTTGCAAATGAGCGCGGTTTCGTAGCTTTATGATTCAATCTTCATGTCTATATGTATGTCTGTCTATGTTGATGTGCTTCAACCGTTTGCTTCCTCTCATCTTGCAGATAGTTAGTGTTTATTTTTAGATCGCGTATTGGCTAATGCTGGGTATTTCTTACCAATTTCGTAATAAAATTAAATGTTGTTCTTATATCTTTTAGTTATAAGACTGCCTAATATTTGTTATATATTTTGGTCGTGTGCGGTTCGATTTTTGTATAAGTTTGTAAAGGGAAAATGTTCTGTAGTCGGCGTAACCGGTTGATGCGATTTTCTAATTTTATGCCATTGATGTCTTCTTTTGGCACAGGCAGTGGAGAGAACTGCCACATTTAATTAGTCAATAAATATTCAAACATCTCGTGTACATCCATTATATAATAATAATATCTTGGGACAATTCACACACGGTCATCTGATCCCAAACTAGGCAGAGCCTGTAATATGGAAACAAGACAACTGATACTAGTACTTGTACAATTGTTTTTTTTTTAACCGACTTCAAAAAAGGAGGAGGTTCTCAATTCGTCTGTATATATATATATATTTTTTTTTCTATGTATGTTCGCGCATAACTCTGGCAATTATGAACCGATTTGAAAAAATCTTTCTTCCATCCATTCTTTAATCCGTTAATTGGGTCCCATAAAAAAATTATTGCTTAGTAATAAGTAGTTCCTGAAAAAACAAGAATGGTGACTGCGCACTGAGAGCTGCAAGAAAGCCTATATATGTAGATGACGTTTTAGTCGCTCGGACTCGCTCGGTCGGACAAAAATGGTCATAACTCTGGCAAATATTTACCAATTTCAATGATTATTTTTTTATTCGAAAGAAGAAACCACTGTATTGAATCTGTATGAATTTTATTACAACCGGATAAGAACTTCCTGGAGGACCATGAACGATGTGGAGGAATTTATCTGGTAAAACCATAAAACTGATGTTCTCCATTACATTGCTCTGACAATTATGAACCGATTTCGATGATTCTTTTTTTATTCGAGAGAGTAAACTACTATGATGTTTCCATGCAAATTTCATTACGACCGGATATTTTTTTCTGAAGAAACATGAATTATGTAAAACTATGTAGACGATAATGTGATCATAACCTACCTAGATAATTTTACGGTTTTCGATGGTTCAATCTTTATATATGAAAATATCACTAAAAAGTTTAAAATAAAATCTTTTTTAAAAAAAATTGAACCGACTTCAATATCACTGAAAAGTATAAAATAATTTAAATATTATTGAAGTTGGTGCCAAATATACACAGCAGGTACGCTAACACCAACTTCAATAATATTTAAATTATTTTATACTTTTCAGTGATATTGAAGTCGGTTCAATTTTTTTTTAAAAAGATTTTATTGTAAATACATAGATAGATAAATAACACCCAGACACTGGGTGGGAATCGAACCCACGACCCATCGGGTAGCAACCAGGGTGTCTAACCACTAGACCAACGTGCCCGTCGAGAATGCAGTTTTTTTTTTTCGAAAACTGGTGAACAATCTAAATATAGATAAACAACTGCTCAGAATATTAAAACGTAACAAGAGAGGTAATAAATAAGCACGTTCTCGTAATAATAATAATATCCTGGGACAATTCACACACGGTCATCTGATCCCAAACTAGGCAGAGCCTGTACTATGGAAACCAGACAACTGATACTAATACATATATACTTTTTTTTTTGTAAATACATACTTATATACTTAGGTCCGTCAAATAATAACACGTCAAATAATAGCATGTTACAATTACAGACTCGATGACTGAATAATAATAAATAATAATAATATCTTGGGACAATCCACACACGGTCATCCGATCCCAAACTAGGCAGAGCCTGTACTATGGAAACCAGACAACTGATACTAATAAAAAAAAAATGTTTTATTGTCAGGCGCTAGGCCCATATTTTGTGTTTTGTTTTCTAATACTGATATACTTTTTTTTGTAAATACGAACGAATGAAGATGAATGTGTCATATTTCTTTAATTTCGATTCTGATATACCGGTCAATCATTCATGTAGCATTTTTCAACACTAATATTAGAATAATTTAGTTAATTCGCTTACTGCATGCACATTGTTGTTCATACACGTTTGCTGTAGCAATGTTGTCTGAACGTGTAAGTTATGTGACGTGCGTGACCCATTGCAATTTCTTGGCAATGTAATATTCTTTCATTTTACGAGCCCTTACGTCATTTATGCGGTTTGAATTAATAAGCTTGAGAATGTTTGTCATTGATATTATTAAAAACTACTAAGCAGTGGCAGGCATTTTATTTAGAAATGAACAATATGCACGTAATGTTTATTTCGTACATGTTCAATACTTTTACTAGATCTTGTCATCATTGTTAAGATTAGTGTACCATCACCAGTATTGTTCAAAATGTAATCAAATTTTATGCTGAATAACATTTCTTTCCTAACAATAATGTTTTTTTTATAAAGCATGAGACAAAAGCATTGAGGTATTATATACTATGGACAAAAGGGGTATTAATACCCAAAACTTCATACTAAAAGTTCCAAAACACGGTAATTAAGTAATCAACGTGTTTGAAGAAAATGAAGTTGTTCAGACTTACTCGGGAACATTCGGTTTGGAGTGAGGAGATTGTCTAAAATACTTTTAGGGGAGACAAAAGTAACTCAACTTAACTCTTGGGAACAGAAATTAAATTGACAAACTTCTGAAAGGTTACTATAAGAATGAGAAATTTTACTATTTATTAAGTTACAGCGAAGTAAGTGTGTAGTCATTAGGCTACAATCGCCATCACTGCTACCGTGTCAATTTACAATTTACCGTGCGTAATTGATCATGTTGTATCACTGCAATTTAAACTCAGGGCATATAGCTTTCTTGTTTTAAACAATTATTCGTCTTTTGTGCCAAACAATATTTTACGAATCAAATTACTGTCTATATATTTTCACTTTCAAATAGTTATTTATAGATCCTTTTAGAGACTACCCATTTCTTAATTTATTGGATTCTCTACTCTGACATCGTCAAACAAAATTATTTAGCTTTCAAAAAATACTACTGTGGCTATTGAATTTCGCTTGGTTATTTAGTGAAAATGACTGCAGAGAACCAACGGGTTTTCATTAATGAATATCTTACAATGCTGCTTATGTTATGGAATTTAAAGTATGGATTCTTTTGATACTTGAATTCCTTTTCATGTTTAATAGAAAGTGTTCAAAAACAATTACGGCAATTTGTTTATTTGTTGATAAGTAGTATGATCGTAGGCGCTGTAAGTGCATTGGTCTTGTTTCCAAGGCAAGCGCTCGCCCACTGGTCAAGCGCATTGGTCTTGTGTTTGAGAAAAACTAATATTAGGTTTATTGGATATTCTTTTATTTGCTCTTTACGACTATCAATGCTATCAAACTTTATTCTAATCGGGAATTAACGCGATTTACCTTATATTTTGGTAAATCGCGTTAATTCCCGATTAGAATAAAGTTTGATAATGGAACGCGAATGTCTAAAAGTATATATCAATGCTATGTTGTCAAAAGACTGGCAGTCAGCAAAATGCAACTTCATTCTCGACTGCAATTTATTCTGATCTGATATAAAAGTTAACGACTACTAAGTAGGATGTGCTTACATCTCCCATGACAAGCCACCCTCGCCTGTATTTAGGAACTAAACATGTATTAGATACCAGTATGGTTGTTACAAATATTTCATATTCAACACCTCACCACTTTATTACATTACCTTCCTCGCGGTCCTCCATCTGTTTTCTCATTACCGGTCACGCACGCATGCATATACGAGGGTCGGTATGCCTCAAGCATTTTTTACTCAGCTTTGGAAAGGGCGGAAGGGAGCAATCACGTGGGCAGGTGCGTGCCCTCAGTCTTGAGGGGGAGACTTGGATGACGTGTATCGTATTGGTGGAGTGAGTTTTAGAATGTGTTAACGTAGAAACAAAATTACATTTTATGTTTAGAACGTGTTATAGGTAATAGGTATGATGTTACATAATTTACCCGTGGTGTGTTCTAGTAAGAATAGCACCCACCCTTCTCCTTCCGTGTGGTGTCACAGGTAGCAGCGCCTTTCTATTAATTGCCACTTATACTGTGATCCCCAAGACGTCTGCCAAGCGTGGGTATCATGGCATCCCCTCTGTTCTAAGGTGCCTTTATTAGCGTATTTTGGCTGATGATGATGGCACAATTAAAGCTTGAACTTAGATTTAAAGTAAGATTTATACTTATTTTTGTTTATTTATATCTCATTGGTTCATGTAAAGCCACTAAAGTAGGGCCACTAGATCAACCATGTAACGGCGGGCATAAAATATTATTATTTTTTAACCGACTTCAAAAAAGGAGGAGGTTCTCAATTCGTCTGTATATATATATTTTTTTTCTATGTATGTTCGCGCATAACTTTGGCAATTATGAACAGATTTGAAAAATCTTTCTTCCATCCATTCTTTAATCCGTTAATTGGGTCCCATAAAAAATTATTGCTTAGTAATAAGTAGTTCCTGAAAAAACCAGAATGGTGACTGCGCACTGAGAGCTGCAAGAAAGCCTATATAGATGACTTTATGTCGCTTTTTAAGGACAAAAATGGTCATAACTCTGGCAAATATTTACCAATTTCAATGATTCTTTTTTTATTCGAAAGAAGAAACCACTGTATTGAATCTGTATGAATGTTATTACAACCGGATAAGAACTTCCTGGAGGACCATGAACGATGTGGAGCAATTTATCTGGTAAAAACCATAAAACTGATGTTCTCCATTACATTGCTCTGACAATTATGAACCGATTTCGATGATTCTTTTTTTATTCGAGAGAGTAAACTACTATGATGATTCCATGCACCATGCATGCATTACGACCGGATATTTTTTTCTGAAGAAACATGAATTATGTAAAACTATGTATACGATAATGTGATCATAACCTACCTAGATAATTTTACGGTTTTCGATGGTTCAATCTTTATATATGAAAATATCACTAAAAAGTTTAAAATAAAATCTTTTAAAAAAAAATTGAACCGACTTCAATATCACTGAAAAGTATAAAATAATTTAAATATTATTGAAGTTGGTGCCAAATATACACAGCAGGTACGCTAACACCAACTTCAATAATATTTAAATTATTTTATACTTTTCAGTGATATTGAAGTCGGTTCAATTTTTTTTTAAAAAGATTTTATTTGAAATTAGAACTGCACAAATACTGAACTTTTTTCAATTACTATTACATATTTATTGTAACAATGACATTTAAGAAACAGACAGATGTCAAATGTGATCTATTAAATTGACCCTACATTAATATGATTACTCTTGTGGCAAACTTTGAAATAGAAAGTTGAAAGTTCAAAAACTTGGACCGAAAAACATTCAAAAGCGCTGCTTAATAGAAGTGGAACTGAATTTGTCGTAGCAAAGAGTAGGTGTCACGAAAGAATAGAATAAAAATACTCTGTAGGCCTAGAAGACTACAGGAACAAGGAAATGGAAACCACCAATAAGCCTAAACGCTTTTAAACCTTAAAAAGTTGAAGAAACGAAAATCTGCCTTGCTTTAAGACAAGGCAAAATGGACTTATGATAGTAATAATCGAAACTGAGACATCTACGGAATGGTACTGTTTCCAGTCAAAGATATATCTATCAATGTATTCAAAGCTTTGGGCGGATGTGTAAACCACGAGACCACCCCAAATTGTCGACAAATGACGTCAGCGTTACGTGACTTGGTACACTGAACACTGTTTGTTGGTTGTTCAGGGAAGGGGATCGAAACTGGTCGAGTGGTTGGTTTGTTACATTATACTTGTACATGAAATTGTATTCGATTCTGAATTTAAAAATTAAGGTTGTTACATTTTACGAAGAGCAGAAAATCTAGGCAATAATCGTTTAACAAAGTCAGAGGTCTAAGGGCACATTGAACAAATCTGACACCAGGTCGGCCAGTAACCATACGACAGAAACAAAACGGAGAGCAAGGGGCCTTTTGAAGGTTTCCTCTCGTCATAAAAACTATAGTGTAATGTAGACGATCTTGCTGATAGACCGATCTTTCCACCACGAATTGAATAACATTTTTCATGTCACAACACTAAAAAACGCCTGGAGGAGCTTTTGGTCGATGAAGGAACAACTAAAAGGGAAGCTTCCAAATTCTATTAAAAGAAAACTTGTGGACATGTGTATCCTTCCAATCCTCACATACGGTGCCCAGACTTGGTCCTTGACAAATGCACAAAAGTACAAACTCAAGGTTTGCCAACGAGCCATGGAACGCAGTATGCTAGGGCTTAAGCTCAGTGACCGGGTGAGGAATACAGTACTGCGTTCTATCACACGTATATCCGATGTTATCATCTCAGCGGCCAAACTGAAATGGGACTGGGCTGGTCACGTTTGCCGCATGCCAGAAAACAACTGGGCTAAAGTCACTACAGATTGGGCCCCTGGGGGATTTCGACGTCGAGGTAGACCAAAGAAACGATGGTGCGATGAGCTGCGAGAGTTTTGTAGGGATTGGCAAACCAATGCTAGAAATAGAGGTGAATGGAAGAACGGAAGGGAGGCCTTTGCCCAGCAGTGGGACAGTGTAGGCTGATAAGATAAGAAGATAAGAAGAACACTAAAAGGAAATGTACATAAGAAGTGATAGATTTAAAATAAATCATCATCATCGTTTTATATTCGTCCAGTGCTGGACATCATTCATCATGATTAGCAGCCAATAGACGTCCACTGCTGAACAAAGGCGAAGGGAGGAGTTGCCATAATCCCCACGTTTGGCAGGCGGCTTGAGGATCTCAGTATAGGTAATAATAATAATAATAATATCTTGGGACAATCCACACAGGGTCATCTAATCCCAAACTAGGCAGAGCCTGTACTATGGAAACCAGACAACTGATACTAATACTTATATACATTTTTTTTTGTAAATACATACTTAAATAGATAAATAACACACAGACACTTGGTGGGAATCGAACCCACGACCCATCGGTTAGCGGACAGGGTCACTAACCACTAGACCAACGGGCCCGTCAAAATAAATCCAAAAGAAAGACGCTGCTGCCCGTCCCCCTGTTCTCGCTTAGTCGCCTCTTACGACACCCAACAAGAGGAGATGGGGGGATGCAATCCTAACCTGGCACCCCACGGGTCTGCTGGACATAGGCCTCTCCAATTGCTCATCATTGGCTTCGATCTTAGGCTCACTCATAGCAAGTAGTAATCACAGTGGTTTCGTGATCGTTTAAAGGCATTTCAATTGAGCATACTTCAGAGGGCACGTCAAAAGTCATCTACACAGCAGCCAATTTATAGTTCTAGCCTAGCCCGATCAGGCAGATTGAACAACTGTAAAAATTGTGCATTAAATTAATTTTCGGTGTATTTTGTAAATTTAAGTGTGCTTACGTAACAATTACTGGTTGTCCTAAATAAATAAATAAACTCTGACACCAAGTTGTCCATTAATTAACTATAAATTAACAACAAGCTAATAAAACCCCATATCACAGGCGGTCTACTTCTTTACAGCTTCTAAGAATAAAAATGAGTATTGTTACCAAGTAATTGAAAGGATGAGTTTTAATGTTTTGGCAGTAGCTTCTTTGAGATCTGATTTTAAATACAATGAACCGCATTACCGTGTTAAGCGTCCGGTATTCTACACAGTTGTTTCCACATGTTTGATCCGTCTATAAAATTATTTACGTTCGTTTATATGTACCGTCGGCAACTGAACAACCGTGTTTGCTCAGGGCTTGTGTATTCTGTATCTTTCGGGTATTCTTAGTAGATACTATGTACCACGTACTGGAGTACGTGGTACAAAAACTTTATGAGTGCTGGAGCACTCATAAAGTTTTTTTGCAATAATTTGTATGAGGATGTTTTATCTAGTAAGGTGTCTGAGATATCGGAACAAACTCAATAGTTCCTAGCAAATTAGATCATCATTCATATAGAATTGTCAAAACTTTTTGATGACGCATTTGCAAATAGGTGTGGACGTGCCTCGGGGTTGTTCGGGCTCACGTTGTTGCCTTGGCTGAGCGTGGCTCGACCGACCACACATTTGCTCCCGCGCCAGCCCGTGCGGCTGGTAGAGACTAGAGACGCGGCTATTAGCGTTTACAGGATACCAACGTATTTGTTTTTACCGGATCCCAAAAACCGGAAGCTCCAGACTTACTGTGAATAGCTCTGCAGATCTCTCGATTTAGATATTTCTAAGAACTGTTTCGGTACCGCCCTTTCGGAGACACCGCCCTTTTGAAGGTTTCCTCCCATCAGTAAAAAAGGTTGCTTGAAGAAAAGGAAAATAACATCGATGCATCTATTAATTTAGATACGTGTTTCGATGTGTACTTGCTGATTGTACTGAGAATCACGATAAACATCGGCAGACGCATCTGCGTAGTAGTGGTGTGCGTAATTTCGTTACTGGTGGGGTCGATGGCCTTGTTCCGATGGGATTGTTATATAGTGAAATATATCTTACTATTAGGATGTGCTAGTAACATTATTGGATGCGGCATCAGTGTCGATGGGCGTGATTCAAATGTGCGTACTCATTTTGTGTCAGGTTATCAACTGCCTTTGTTTGTTCAGTGGTAAATTATTTTTGAATAGCGTATAGTATATTGGTTTTAGAAAGCAAGATAACGTTTTTAATCTATTAAGAAGAAAAGTAGATGAAAACGAAAAACGTTTATTTGACCAACACAACTTGAAACAAAACTTAGTATATTTAAGTTAAAGTTTACAAAAAAAACTGTATGGGGCCAAAAAGGGCAATGTCAGCATTCTGCTGCTCCATAATAACTATAAGGCAGCGCGCTATTATTCTGGCAGCACCATTAAAAAGAGGTGACGTCACGTATATCTAGTACAACAAAGCTCACATTAAAAACATTTTCATGGAATTTATAATTAAATTCACGCTAAATTTAGTAAGGTGTAGGATTTGCCAGAGAATCACTTAAATGTATTTTTTTATTTATAATTAAATCAGAAGCATCTGATTGTTTGTTTTTGTTTCAGTTGTTTTTAGTAAATATCTACCTGTATAATGTTAAAAATTGATAAGCTTAGTTTGATTTATGTAAATCAACACCTCTCAAATTTTATGCTTTAACTAAATTATATAATATCATTGCCTTATCCAATGACTGTGCAATTACTAGCGTAATGAATCGTTGTTTTTACCCGTATATTTAATTGTACTGATCAAAGGGGCCTCAATTATTTTGACGGGTGTGGGAATCTTTGTGGTTTGGGCAGACGGCCGTCTGTCTAGTCGGTAGGGTTTAGCACGACTTTTTTGGACCGTTTCAAAATCGCACTTATTCGTCTCGTACAAGTACATTTTTCTAAGTAACTTGGGAAAGATTTACAAAACCTAGCCTAGAGCACAGGCACAGGGTAGCCAGCGCAGGGTAGGGTGCATTTTGGAGAGTGTGCGCAGGAATTACATGAATTGATCCCACCATCACCCTTCTATCATCGGACGACGAGACGCACAGCGCATACGCACCCATATGTGGTAAACGTGCCTTCAGTCCGGACTAAGCGATTTGCTTCTTCGTTTATAATAAGGACAGCTAAGGACTGGAATAGTTTGCCTGCGTCGGTTTTCCCGCCCGATTATAATGTAGATGTCTTCAAGAATAGAGTGAATAGGCAATAGCCTATAATTAGGTAATAGCTTATTAATAAATAAGCTAGTGTGCTTTACCATCCTCGACTGCGTCGCCGCTTTCCATCAGGTGGGACTGTGGTCAAGCACTGGCTTATATAGGATAAAAAAAAACATACGAAGAGAAACACTTAGCGGTAAACTAGTACCATATTTTTATGAGGGTTTCGGATGATGATACGGAAAGTTATTCATATAAAAAAAAATATTATATCCCATAAGGAATAGACTTGAAATTAGACTAAATTTTTATTCATCATAATATACAGAAAAGAAAAAAATAAAAAATAATCTGTAACTTTTTTAATTCATGGTTTAGTCTCGCGACTGTGCGATTAAAAGTCGTCCGTTTACTTATACAACGGAAATAGTGGCCGAACCATAACATAGATTAATAAATAGTTTTTAATAGATGAACCATTCATGTGTTCTCCCGTCTGACAGCGAACAGTTGTTCTATTGATGACCCTCTTAAAAGGTCACATGGAGACGGAGATAGTGCTTTTATTAGAACTCTAGTGTGCATGACAATAATTATTATTGTGTGGTGAAGGAAAACATCGTGAGGACACCTGCATGTTTAGGAAAGCCTAACTAGCTTTGGAATTATGTGTGAATCCGCCAACCCGCACTCGGCCAGCGTGGTAGACTATGGCCTAAGCCCCATCTTGAAGGGAGGCCCAAACAAGGGGTACTTGTATTAGCTATGTGTTTATGGGTATGATATTCCTACTTATACTTATCGTAACATTAACACAGCTTCGAATGCCAAATCAGGGCGTAAAGTTTAATTCCTGTCTGCTCATCCTACATTTAGTGGTGAATTGTAGTACCTAAATTGTTTGTTTTACTTTTTAAAAATCACACTAACGCCTCTAGCAGATATCATTGTAAACAATTGAAATGTATGTATGTCGTGCGAGACAAGATTTTTGAAAACAAATACATAACGCAACATTAATCTGTTTTACGGTAGCCTGACTTTCTTTTTATTTAAATTTAATTTAGGTAGGTACTGAAAAAACTCATGTGGGTGGAAAATTATCGAGTCTTGATAAACGCTTGTTGTAAAAACAGAACTAGATTCCCCTACTGTTTAGAGCTTTAAATTGAGAGCTAATTATATCGCGAATGTTGCGTTCCCCGTGCTTAGTGTAAACCATGGTTTATGCTGACGGAATTATTAGTTTTAGTTTAGTTAAAATTAGTATGGAATTTCTGGCATTTGTCGGATTAAAATAAAGATGCTTTGTTGCTGAGTTTCTTTCCGGATCTTCTCAGTTGAGGCCGCGTTGTGATCCGGTAGTATCCTTTTTTTGAGATTGACCTTCAAAAAGTGATTTTAAACGTTAGTTACGTTTAGCCTATTTGAAATAAATGATTTTGACTTTGATTTCGACCAGCAAATTCACATATTACATTATTAAAATATTAACATATGAATAAAGAACGTTTTTTTTTATATTCACACTGAAATTAAATGGAACAGAAAGAAAAGCTTTGGAAAAATGATACGTATGGTTTCCTAGTAACGTTTTCCTGTAACTATAACGGTTAAGGTAAGGCAACCCCGCCGCCATTCTCCTCTGATTCGCCGCCGTACTCAATGGACGTCCTAAGGGCCCACACCCCGAACGTCCAGCGACTCCGAATGAGGGACAACCTTCATCCGTCATGTGCCGATGCGACAGCCGCGGGGGTTTTAGTGGGTAAGAATCCCACATACCCCGGTCGAGCCCCACAGCTCCCGGAAATCTTCTGAAGAAAAAAAAAGGTCCACGGGACCACCTTGTCCCGTCTCAAAAACCCATCCTGTATATAAATCGAAATATGTATACATATTTATTTATGTATAATTATTTATGTATGATTAGAACGGTCCATGACCTATAATAATAATAATAATATCTTAATATAACACTATGTATGCTTATATATTTACATAGTTTACATAGGTACCATAAAAACAATAGCAAACATAAAAATAATTGTGTCATCACATTGCACGCAATATTGTGTCTAGACCGCGATGTCTGTCTGTCGTTATGCCTTCATGATATGCTATGAAAATAGATTAACGACCAGTGTCGTCATCGTCTACTAAAGAACCGGGTTTATATAGATTTTTGTTTCTTTTTATACTACCAAGGTGACAAGCAAGCATGCGGCCGCCTGATGGTAAGCAGTCACCGCAGCCTATAGACGCTAGCAACACCAGAAGAATCACTTGCGATTGTCAAACCCTTAAGACGTTAATTTTTGTCCAGTAATTTCACCAGCTACAGTGCCCTTCATACCGGAACACACTACTGCTTGCTGGTAGAATATCTGACACTGCGGTGGTTGTTACAACAAATAAAAAAAAATGTGCGTGCGTGGAGTCCCTCCGCGCGGAAGAAGTGAAACTTCATTCTCGCTCAGTCGATCGGTCGTTCGGTCGGTCCCTCACTCACTCACTCACTCACTCACACACTAACACATACACACACACACACTCAACTCAACTCACCCCAACTCACCCCAACTCACCCACTCAGTCAGTGACGGCGTCTCATGAGCGCTTTCATAACCTTAACAAATTTACGCCTATCGCCTATCGTTTAACACCTATCACTTAACGCCTATCACCTATCATTTAACGCTTAACGCGTTATTTGATAACATTTTTGGAAGTCGCATAAGAAGGTTCACTTCAAAATCACTAGTTTTTTAAACACGCTGCATTCGATTTATTTCGGTATTCCGCAAATTTTATCTATATGCTAGAGTGTTCTTCGGTTAACCTAGTCACAAGATAAACTACGTTTGAACATGATATTGCTCGATGGAGCGTAAACTGACCTTCAGTTAGCCTGTGGGATGTGGCTAGCTCTTGTTAATTGCTATTTAACTAGCATACTAATCGTGTTCGGGTTAATTTGGATAACATAACTAGCGGTTATGATTTCATAGCTTTACTTTTTTATGGAATATCTAGCTTTAAATTTGCTTGTGGCTGCTACGACCACAGCCGCCAATCTTTCAGAAGATCAGCTGTTTGCACAGGAGACATTATATTGCTCAAGTGCTTGTATAGAGACAAGTGCACTTTCACATCCCTTACTCTACAATCCGAAGAGACAGTCGACACGACCGGGGAGAGGTCAAGCTAACGACCGACTTTTTACATGCCCATGCGACGCATGGCTCATCTTACTTTCCCGATGATCAGGTGCGCGGCATGCATTGTCGTAGGTATGAAATAACTACACAACGTTATTGCTCCCCGCGCGGGATTAGAACCCGCGACCTTCGGTTTGCAAAGCATGCGGTTTTTCGCTGTGACACAGAGATTACAAATTTCTAGAATGGCAGGGCCCTGCAGTATAATTAATATTTATAATTTAATTGTGCGCAAGGCACTGAGGGGGTCCTGGCGCAGATCGCACCGGAGAACCCTGGTGTCCCCTCTTAAGTGCCGGTGCGACAGCCGCGGGGGTTTTAGTGGGTAAGAATCCAACTTACCCCGGTTGACCCCCCACAGCACAGGTCCCGGGGACCGTATAAAGGTTTCCTCCGCGAAGAAAAATATTTTTTTTTCTTGTAAAATAATTAAACATATTTGGTTTTTAAAATATTTACATACATAAAACAATATTCATGTGTCACCGTTTAATTTGATGTAATACCTAATAATAAGCGGTTCTGCAAACATTTAGGTGATTGCATTTGTCCAAATACAACATTGCGTTGAATTCATAAAGTGTGTGTTTTTGTCATTTGTATAGTCATATACAGACTTACACGTTAATAATATGAAGACTAGGATCGAACTTATGTGTGGAATGCTGGTTATTTGTCAACACCCTGTATCGTCGCTACCCCCTTCTATATAACATACTGGATGTCTACGACATAGTGTATGTATATCAAACCCAATAGTATTGATTTTAACGGCCTCGAAATAAGTTTGCATCAAGTAAAGTCTATAAACAAATGAAATTAATCATAACTGTCTTTCTAAGAAACCTTGTGTACGCGTACGGAGCGAGAGCACCGGACATTCATCGCCACTGGACGAGATATAAACAGTTAATTAATGTAAGGCCAATTTAATAGATCACGTTTGGCATCTGTCAGTTTCTTGGTTCTGCTTGTTCCTTTTGTCATTATTACAATAATTATGTAATCGTAATTGAAAAAAGTTAAGCATTAAGTGACAATGTTGACATTGAAAGAGCACGCAGAGCGCTGGCTGTCCGATGCAATATGCTGGCCCGCAGATTTGCACGATGTACACCACAAGTTAAGATCACGCTATTTAAAGCATACTGTCAGTCACAGTACACGTGCAGTCTGTGGGTTCGGTATACTCAGAGGGCATACAGCGGCCTGCGTGTTCAGTCCAATAATGCTCTTAGGGTGCTGTTAGGGTTGCCCAGATTTTGCAGTGCATCAGGCATGTTCGCTGATGTTGGGATTGACGGCTTTCATGCCGTCATCCGAAAGAGCTGTGCCTCCCTCCTGCAGAGGGTACGTGCCAGCCCTCACAGCATCCTGAGAACATTGTGTGATAGATGGGACTGCCCTGTGCTTGAGCATTGGATGCAGCTACATTCGCCTGTAGCTAGGTGTGCAGTGCTCTAGCTCATGGCCTTCCTAGATGTGGATGTGTTATATTTTATATTATTTAATTTTAACACTAGTTTTTTAAGATGTTTGTACTAACACTATGGATCTGTCTGGTCTGAAATAAAAATTTATTTATTTATTTATTTTATTATGCAGTTCTAACGTCGAAAAAAATATTATATTTGATGCCCGTGCATACCGATGCCGGTACAAAGTTACGTTGTTAAATTTAGATGAAGTTTCAAATGTGATTTATTAAATTTCGAAATTCCGACTTTGTGCCGCCACCATTAAACTTATACTAAAAGTCCAATTGCAATTATAGCCTTTGGCTAAAGGATATAAGGATCGGCCGCCTAGTTTGAACCCAGGCAACAGGCCCAACTTGTCGGTAGAAGAAAAGCGCGACTTATCCACCAATCTATCTGCACTTAACTCTTAAATTGAGTTCTGACTACTCTTGACAGAACCCAGGTTTTAGCTTACCATAGAGGTCCTCTTCTCTAAAGTCAAACATGGAGTAAATGTCTAAAAATTGTGCAACAAAAAAGTCGCACGACAAAGTCTACGATGCTTTGAATTCATCTGTATGATAATTGCGTCGCTTCCGCGTCGCCGGCGGAAGTCGAGGCGACTCTGCTCGTTTAACGGACTGACGTTGAACCACACCAGATGGCACCTACAGTGTCGTACCATAAGTCAAGAGTGCAGGGAGCTAGATTTTAATTTTGCGCATCCCAAAACAGTTCTACATATAAAATTATAACGGGTGTAAGGGACATCGTACCGAAAAAATTATTATAAGATGTCAAATAATGTCCGTTGCACCATTACAGAAACCATTTATATGGAAAATGACAAATGACTGACTTATTAATTTTCGAGCATGTAATGAATATATGCGGAATAATATTTATTTCTCAAATTACATTGCTAATTTTCTAAAATAATAATAATTAATTGCCTATGTACTGTTTTTGTGCATAAAGAATAAATAATTAAATAAATTTTCCATAAATAAGCAATTTATTGTTTTTAAATTAAAATTATGCTTTATTATTATACCAATAATGACATTATACTAATTTTATTTAAAGAAAGTGGAATCTTTTTTTGGAAATTCATGAAAAAGCCGATGAAAAAATTCAACACTAAGAGTGTTCAGAATCATGTACTGGATCCCTGGTATCGGTTTTCGGTACGATGTCCCTTACACCCTGTATGTTTCCAAATATGCCTATACGCTTAGCGGCTAGTAGGCTGCGGGTCACCAGGTCTACTCCTTTTGGGTTTTTAATTACTTATAGGCAAAAAAGAAATATGTAAATACTGAATTTGGCCGAATGCCTCAGGAAGTGGGTTATGATATTCGAGAGTATCTAAGTATGTATTGTTAATAGAATTTCTGAGTAAAACACTGGAGTACGTGGTACGTCTTTATTCCACCACGCGCACAGATAGACTGACTAGAATACAATGAGGTTCCACCTTAAATACTACTAGACATTTCTCCCACCACATTGAATGTCATTACAACAACCAATTCATAACACGTTACAAATATTACCCTCCAGTTTGTTATTTTTAAAATACATCTGAAACTATGCGTTGCATACACTCAACAAGTTCACAATTATAAAACTACCTGCCTACAACTTTTAAATCTGTGATCTTCAAAATAGAGTTTTACAATCACACTAACAGTATGTATGTAATCTATTTCTTTAACCTAAACGGCTTGATGGACTGTGAGTTATAATACGTCGTTGGATTCGCCTTAGTTGTGGAAGTGATGTAGGCTATATATTTTACCCAAAAAATTTATATGGCAGCCGTTAGCCACCGTTTTGTATTTTTTATACTGCCAAAAATATCAATATGGGTATCAAATGAAAGGTCTTATCGAGACCAGTTATGTATGTGTACACGTTTTATGTATGTATATTGTAATCTAAGCTCATTTTGCTTGTTCGTAGTCGGGATTTTTGTACTTTTATAATTTATACTTGTTGTTTTGTCTTTGACAGTCCATAATTTCTTAGCTCCAATTTTGCCCTTTTATAGACGATGGCAGGGTAGGTCCATAAATATTTAGTCCAAATTTTAATCTTCATCCGTCCGTAAAATGTTTATTGCCCGTCTAGAATCCGTTGTACAGTGAAATTAAATTCCGGAATCGTTGTGGGGGCTGTACAACCACCTATTGCGGGACAGGGTGGATGGGTCGGGTGATAACAAAAATTTCTCATTTTACACTTTGGTAACTTGTCATTTTCGTTTAATTTTAGCTGTTGAGAGCCTGCTTAGATTAGTTTACAATTTTACAGCACGTGTGAAGTGTGAAGAGCGCCGTAACTGGAAAGTTTATTGGGCTGACAAGACTTAACAAACTAATGTCTTATCTTACTTACCATTAGACAAATGATCTTGCTTTTCTCGTCATATTGAATTTTTTTTTTTTGTTACTGCCATGGTGGCAAGCAAGCATACGGCCCGCCTGATGGTAAGCAGTCACCGCAGCCTATAGACACTAGCAAAACCAGAAGAATTACTAGCGCGTTGCCGACCCTTAAGACATTAGATATTAAGTCTTTGTGACCGGTAATTTCACCAGCTACAGTGCCCTTCACGCCGGAACATAGCAATACTTACACACTGCTGCTTGGCGGCAGAATATCTGGCACTGCGGTGGTACCTAGCTGGACGGTTCCTTGCACAAGGAACCTACCACCTTGTAAAATCTATACTTATAATAAAACTGTAACAGGTCCAATTCTGTACATTGAAGATATTTTGAAAATTATATTTGGAGGGCATTCTATAACCGATACTGAGGCCGAAAATGTAACTTTTTGAATTTTTGTCTGTCTGTCTGTCTGTCTGTATCACGGCTGAGCATCACGCCGAAACTACTGAATGGATTCAATTGAAACTTGGCATGATTTGAGATCTTACTACGAGGTAGGACATAGGATACTTTTTATCCCGTAATCTAGCACGGTTCTTTTGGGAGAGGGGATTAAAGTCAAAACGGGTAGTTGGTTATACGCTTGGTCCGATTTTATAAATTTTTCTTTATAATATAATAAATATTATTAAGGGACACTCATAGAGAGTTGTTATCAAGGTTTTGTAATCGATCGGGTTAAGCAACGTTAGGTAAGGTCATTAAATAGATGGGTGACCGTTTAAGGCCATTTGAACTAAACGGGTCTGTGCTTCGGAGAGCTAGTAAAAAGTGGGTCCCAGTTTTTAACCGACTATAAAAAATGAGGTTTGTATTCGATGCAAATGTCTGTTATTCAATGTTTAGTTAACGTAAAAATAGCGCAGGCGGAGCTGCGTGGGTCAGCTAGTATAAAATATATCTAAAAAGTCTGATTTATGTTGTATTTTTTGTCTTCAGGACGAGGAGTCCCTGGAGTCTTCGAGGCCTGTATCAAACATCACCCACCACAGCATCATGTACGCGCCAAAATGTCTCGTCATCGTGTCGCGGCAAGACTACATCGACACATTCAGAGTAAGTCCCCATTCGTACCCTTTCAATATTCTACAACCTGTGCGAGTTAACTGTGCACCTGGCGCTGTGACATCGCGTTCCAGCGAGGTGCACAGTTAAGTCGGGCGGGTTGTGGAATATTGACAATATTATTGACAGTGTGCGGGCTACCTATGGAGAATCCAATATTTTTTAGAAACCTATTCATTGATTATAACTCAGCGCGGTGTGAAAAGTCATTTCGTAATTGTTGAAAATTACTAACTTTCTAGGTGGTAAGTTCCTTGTGTTAGGAACCGTCCAGGTAGGTACCAGTGCAGTGTCAGATATTCTGCCATTGTGCAGCATTGTGTAAGCATTGCTGTGTTCCGGCGTGAAGGGCACTGTAGCTGGTGAAATTACCGGACACAAAGACTTAATATACAATGTCTTAAGGGTCGGCAACGCGATAGTGATTCTTCTGGTGTTGTTAGCGTCTATAGGCTGCGGTGACTGCTTACTATCAGGCGGATCGCATGCTTGCTTGCCACCTTGGCTGTATAAAAATACATAATATGTCAGTTTCTGCGAAGCAGCGAACCATGAGACAAACACTGTGCTGTGACAAAACTTTACTGCGATTATGCCACTTGCTCACGACTCAGTAGATATTGCTTTCGCGTTCACAGATGCACTCTCTCTCTTCCTTTACTCTAACAATGCGATGGAATGGTACACCGACGACTGTGGAGTGATAAGGCGCACGACCGATTTCTTACATGCCTATCCAACGCAAGGGACTAAAGTCACCGATATATTTCTTAGAATCTGCAAGTTCATGTGGCAAAGCAATGTGCAGGCCACATCGCTCGAAGAACCTATAACCGATGGGGAAGGTTTTCGAGGGGCGACGACGAATCGGAGGGCGCAGCGTGGACAGGGCTCCTATTAGGTGGACGGACGACATTGTGCGCGTCGCAGACGGCCGGTGGATGCAAATAGCCAATTGTCGTTCATTGTGGTGTTCAAAGGGAGAGGCCTACGTTCAGCAGTGGACGTCTTCCGGCTGGTGATGATGATCCAACGCATGAATTATGTATATCATGCCTGCTTTGTCCTTTTTTTTCTTGACGCGGGGGAAATCTTCAAAAGATCTCCGGGCTGAGCTAACTAAAACCCCCGCGGCTGTCACATCGTCACATGAAAGGGGCTTACCTGGGCGCATTGTAGTCGCCCGGGTACCATCACGGTGCTCCCGGGGACGGGGTTAGCAGCCCCGTCGCCGTCCTCCTCAGAGTCGTCGCCATACTCGATGCACGACTAAGGGCCCACACCGCAAGCGACTCCGAAGATGCCTGCATTGTCCTAACGTAAAGAGTAACTACTTTAAGTTATAGCTCTCTGTAAGCTTGAAACCCGAGACATTCGGTTTAGAAAGCAAGTGGTGGTAACCCCCTGCGCCATCAAGTTGCGTAAGAATGGTATCTAATCCACTTCGTATCTCCTCGTAGAACTGCCTAGGTATAATCTACACGGCGTGGGTGGAGAACCTGGGCGTGCCGCTGGAGACGCTGGTCGGTAACCTGGTGGGCGGCGTGCTGGTGCCGGACCCCGGCGGGCCGCAGGTGCGCTTCAGCATCGGCGCCGGCGACCGCCAAGCGCTGCAGCCGCCCGCGGCGCCTCCCATGCCCGTCACACACAGCTCCGTCTACATGCTGCTGAGACTGCTCGGTGAGATTACAACCACCATAATACACTCCTAACCAAATAAGCTTGAACGCGATTACAACTTTATTATGAAGTCATAAAACACCCCCGCTGTATTAGTTGACCGTTAACGCGGCAGCAAAAAAAGGTTGGTAATACAAAGTTGTTTTTGCTGACGCGCCTAGTTGACAATGTATGCATCATCATCAGCAGCAGCTGAAACATGTCCACTGCTGGACAAAGGCCTCCACCTTAGGGGTTGCCAAAATCCCCACGCTTGGCAGGCGGCTTGGGGACAATGTATGCGTTATGTAGTTATTGAGCCGCAAAAGAACTTGTAATCACGTTCAAGCTTATTTGGAATGTAGTTTACCTTACCCTACAGTTTTTTAGGGTTTCATACCTAATAGGTAAAAAAGGAACCCTTAAGGTACGCGTCCATTGGCCGGCGCCGGACGCATCGCACGCACGGCACTTTTATGATTTTACATAGCGCTGCGTCCATTATCCGCGCCGGCATTTTCCGATGCGGGCCGTCAAAATCATAGAAAGCAAACTAAAATCCGTTGCGTGCCGTGCGTGCGGTGCGTCCGGCGCCGGCCAATGGACGCGTACCTTTATTCGTCTGTCTGTCTGTCTGTCACGCCTTCATATTTCAGGAACCACTGATGCTATCGATTTAAAACTTAGAATAGTTTAGATCTTACTTACCAAACCTCATCGAAAATGTTTTTTTTTTTAATGGGTTTGAAATGGGTCATCAAAATTTCAAAGTGAGACTAATATAATAAAACCAGGGTTCCCAACTTAGGGGTTTTCCCCCCAAATTTAGGGGGAAAAAATGTGCGATGGGATTTTTTTTTAGGGGTGTTATATTCTTAGGGGTATTTTTAGGGATTTTTATAACTTCAATTAACTAAGTAATAAACAGTGGGCAAATGTCTCTAGTTGAAGTTTTTGATAATTTATAAATAAGGAATTTTTAAAAATGGTGTTTCTGAATGAAATTATTTATTGATTGTTTAAAATTTATTGATCGTTTATGATATTTTATCATTTTTAATGTATTATTTACTTAAAAATATTAAATTATTTATTTTTTAATCAATAATTTTTTTAGGGGGAATCTCTAGAAATTGTGGTGGTTTTAGGGGTTTTTGATTGGAGCTTAGGGGGATAAATTTTTGAGAGTTGGGAACACTGAATAAAACAGATGTTTATTTTGGTTTAGGTCACGTAGTTTTTGGCTTATAATAAAAATTGAACCAAAAAAATACCTCTTATCTCCGTAGTTTGTGGAGGTAAAAATCTAAAATATTTATGGGTAATACATGTCTACAAGACTATACTATATTTTACAGGAAAAACAAAATAATCTTCTAAGGAGTACATTCTTTTAGTAATCCTAAAAAACCTCGACAGACAAACTTAGTTTGGCCATTTGTTTTTTGCTATCTGAGGTGTTTAGACGAATAGTAAAATAACTAAACTAAAATCCGTTGCGTGCCGTGACCTAAGTGATCAATATAATCATTTTGTCGATTCACTATTTTTTGTTTCATCAGATACTGGTAACACAGTAAACGACAGTTTACTCTACTGAATTATTGATTAGACTATAGGTGTGTAGCTACTGTCTATATAAAACTGTCAAAATACACGTCGTTATAATAATAAAACCGTTAGTTCACGTTTCCGCCACCAGCACAGATAAGTCTGCGTCTCCTGTGACCACATTTTAGCTGTCATGTTAGTTTATATATTATACCGATAATTTAGACATTAAAAACCGTTTCCAGGTATCCACAACTCGGTAACCCTCTGGTGTGCGGTAATGAGCGAACACAAAGTGCTCCTCGTATCGCTCGCGGCGGCCCGGCTCGCGGCCGCCTGCAGGGCACTCGCAGCCCTCATGTTCCCGTTCAGATACGCCCACGTGTATATACCGCTGCTGCCTGCCGGACTGGCAGAAGTTCTGGCAACACCGACACCTTTCTTGATAGGTGTGCATTCCAGCCTGAAGGAGGAGGTCTCGGATTTGGTGAGAAATGGCATTTTTGGTAGTCTTATAGGTTAGAGCAGTCATACTCAACCTGCGTACAGTATTTTTAGATTAATAGTAGTATTTTATTGATAAGTGTACAAAAGTAATGCAAAACATGTCGTTCGAATAAGGTTCGAATTAATAAATGTTCATTTCACTCGCTTATTATTATTAAATATACAGAATTTAAGTAAAGAAATGTCTGCTATTAGTGGAAAATCCCTTAATTTTTAAATAAATGCTATATTTCAAATATGAGATTTATTGTAATTTAATATACTCAGGGTAGTTATCATTAAACATACAATTTAGGCTAGATTATTGCGGCCCGCAGGGTAAAGCAGAAGCGACTATGTGGCCCAGGGGTAAAAAAGGTTAAGTATAGCTGGGTCGGAGAAATGGTTGTGGCAGGGGTGGCTGAAACTGCATGAATGAGTGGAAAAGTCGAGCTTAGTTGTGTAGGATATCTGGTAGAAACCTAATGTAAACTAAGAGCTGTGCTTACTGAGTGATGTTGGATACTTTCAAAGTATTTATATCTACACTAATATTATAAAGAGGAAAGGTTTGTATTTTTTTATGTTTATAACGAATAAACTCAAAAACTAATATACTGATTTCAAAAATTATTTCACCATTACAATCCTAAATTATCCCTGAGTAACATAGGCAATATTTATTACTACAAAAAAATGTCCACCCGTGCGACGCCTGGATTAGCCGCTAGTGAAGAAGATATAAGAATTAAAAGTCTGGCTATGCGTACTATGCTTGTTTGATGTTTGTCGTTTGCCGTTATGTAGTGTCACTAGGGGCAGATGTTACGCGCTTCACGACTTGTCGCCATCTCTGCTTGCCGTCATCCTTGGTGCACTCATACAAGGGACCGCCCAGCGCAGATTTACTTTGGACATGGATATGATATAAATTGTATCCTACATTAATACATTTCGCAGCACTTGCTATATTTATTCCACCATTCGACGCGTATTTTCGTCTTTCAACAAAATTTGGGGAAAGGAGAAAAAACCTTGCTGAAATTTTAAATCTTCCCATCATTTCAGCTGGATGTCATAGTAGCAGACTTGGACGTCGGCTCCCTTCACATTCCTGCCGGTGTGAACATCCCCCGGCCGGAGGGGAAGCTCCTCTCGTCCCTCCAGGAAGCCCTGGCACTCGTGTTGCAGCCAGAACTGCGATCCGCGGACTCGGCCTTCGCCCCACCACCGCCCTCATCGTCACCACCTCATATGATGGACAAGGAGATCAGGGCTGTGTTTATGAGGACATTAGCGAAATTACTTCAAGGTTATAGGTAATTGAAATGTTCCTATTTTGAAATGTGGGATGTGGGTGTGTGAGGCAGCTTCTGATGTTATATAAAGCGCAAGTCCAGTCGTGTGTGGGTACTCCACACACGACTGGACTTGCTGTAGTCCTATATGGGCTGGTGCTGCAAAATGCCATCTAGCACCTTTGGACTCAGTGAAGAGGTGTGCTGAAAGGCTAATTGGTGATACTAGGTTAGTGGAGGCCAATCTACAAAGCCTAGAGCACAGGCACAGAGTAGCCACCGTCTCGGTGTTCTACAGACTTATTACCACTGACTTATTACCATAGGTAAGAAGATCTGGGGAGATATTGCTTGCTATGGCAAGTCTGTCTATTCCTAAGTACCTAAATGTATTTGGCTTAGAATATGAATCAGTACAAGTATTATAGAATGCTCAATTCAAGTAAGAACGTGTAGCCACGAGTAAGAACATCAAAATATATAAACATCAGGTACACGACCATAAGTACTATAGACATTTGCTCTTGTGACAGATCAAACCCATCACTACATATGGCTAGCCGCACTCTGTCAATAATATTGTTGATATTTTACAACCCGCCCGACTTAACTGTACACCTCGCTAGATTGCGACGTCAATGCGTCAGGTGCACACTTAAATTGTACGGGTTGTTGAATATTGATAATATTATCGACAGTGTGCGGGCTACCTATCACTTACATATCAATATAACTCTTATAATATAACTTTAAATAGTTCAATTCACCTGCCTCTAAGAGGAAAATCTGTCTACGCTTTGTTTAAAGGGACCATAGACAAACGCGTACTCTATTCTTAATATATAAACTCTGTGGTCACAAGTTACAATCAGTATGTTATTTGTTGACAGGCATTGCCTGACGATAGTCCGCATCCACCCGTGGCCGGTGTTGACCTTCCACAAGCTGGGGTTCCTGGGCGCTCGTGGTCTATCGCAGTGCCAGTTCGCGCTACGGCTGCTGGACTCCATGTTCTTCAACGGACTGGTCGCTGAGCGCGGGCCTCCTTGGCGGCCCACGGACCTCTGGGACGACCTTGTGCAGTCAGTACTTACCACCGACCATAATATACTCCACACTCTTGATTCAACAGCAGCCGAAAGACTGCTGAACAAAAGCTTCCACCTTAGAAGGGAGGGGTTGCCATAATCCCGACGACAGGTGTGTTGAGTATCGCAGTATAGGTAGATAATAATAGAAGGATTCTGCTGCCCGTCTTCTTATTTTACCCGGATACCCCACGGGTTGACTTTCTCGCTTTATTCACGTTCCAATTATCTATATTATTTATCTAGACTCTGGATCCCGGTAACTTTATAAGTGACATACATAGAGGAACACAGCAATGTTCACACATTAGGGGCAGGATATCTGACACTGCGGTGGTACCTACGTGGGCATCCTCTTGCACCCAGTATAAATTGTTACCATGATGAAGTTAGTCCCACTGCCATCGATATACTATAAACAAGATAAGCAGTCACGAACAAAATGACATCGAAAATGTGGTCGCGATTATATAATACGTAATGACGTGTAGTTTGACAGTTTCGTATAGACAGTGGCGACACTCCTATCGGCAAAATTATTTTTGTCATCCTGTTGCATGGCAGTTGACAACTACGAGCGGAGAAAATATCAAATAAATAATTGTTATTTCGTATTATAATTATATCTAACTTAAATTTATTATTTAAACTACTATAGAGCGTCCAACCGTTTATTTTCTTTTTGACAGCACCAATAGAACGTAACTGCGTCATGTTTCGCAAAAGTTCACTTAAAGTGAACTTTTAAAAGTGAACTTCACTTTAAGTAAACTTTTAAAAGTGAACTTTTGCGTAACATGACGCAGTTACGTTCTATTGGTGCTGTCAAAAAGAAAATAAACGGTTGGATCTATTATAGTAATAAGTAATACTAAATGAAAAAACTTTCTCCATCTGCAATTTTAGTATTCCGATAAGTTGATTTGGAGAGTTTTTAAACGCTCAATAAGGTATTTCAATACGTCCTTACGCTAGCTGTGGTCGGCTCGTACTAATTTGAAATAGCGACACAACCGTCGCCGTGGCGCTATTATCGTGACCACTTTTCGGGCCGTGATAGCCAATCTAGTTGGTATAGTATATCGATGCCCACTGCGAACCAATATTGCGAATATTTATTTTATCATCAGCAGCCGAAATAGGTCCACTGCTGAACAAAAGGCCTCCCCCTTACAAGGGAGGGGTTGCCATAATCCCCACGCTTAGCAGGCGACTTGGGGATCGCAGTATAGGTGGAAGATACACACAAAAGAAAGACACTGCTGCCTGTCTTCTTTTTCTCGCTTAGTCGCCTCTTAAGGAGAGGAGATGGGGGGTTGCAATTCTAACCCGGCACCCCGCGGGTAATATTGAAGTGCATCTTTATAATCTCAATCAACTACTTAAACTGTGTTTTAAATCAAAATTCCTTTGCACCAAACATCGATATACTATACCAACTAGATTAGCTGTCACGAACAAAATGACATCGAAAATGTGGTCGCGGTTACATTTATTTACACAACTATACTCGAATTCAAGTATTCCGTCGTAAAAAGTAAATAAACATGGCGGTATTGCAACCATCGACAATATTAGGGAGGTGACGCCTCATGAACGAGTAAATCTGACCACATCATAGATGTATGATAAATCCCTTAGAGGAGATACCACTGGAGAGAGCATGATGCGCTAACCCCTCTGCCAAATTTTGTTCATATGTTCAGGTCATTCTTTGTTTGTGTGCGTATCTTTTTGAATGTGTTGCGAGTTTATTATAGTGTGGATATGCGTGAAATTGTATCTGTGTGTGTTTACTTCGCCTCCCGCACCCCGCAAAAGTGCCACGAAAAATTTGTTCGGGGAATCGACGCGATACTGGCTCTATTCTAATTACTCTGAGGATAAATCCATTACAGTATCGATATGTATGTCAGCAACGGTGAATTATTTTTATTGATGATTTCACCTTTATTTAAACAAATAATAACTCGAAACCCTTTAATTCAAAATAATTAACAAATGCGTCAGTATTAAAATGTTAATTTGAGTGTACAACAATGTTACTTATTCTCTAGAAGATTGAATATAATACGTCAAAGGGTAGCATTTGGGATTTTTGCGAACCATTTTGTAACTTCCATCTTTTTGGCCACAAGCTGCAAACTAACTCTGATGGAAATGCGTGCGTAAAAATATAAAAGTTTGAGATATAAACTCTCAACTTGAATCGATTAAACTTAAATCGATTTTTATGAAAACATAAAACTAGAGATTTTTAAGACATTTATTCTGAGGAATAAGCATGAAATCTAATCGAGAGTATCAAAATCCTTAGATCGTAGCAATAAGTCGTCAGTCCAATCGAAAACACGGTCCAAATCACAAAGCAAACACAAAACCAAAAATCGAAAGCAAAGTCGTTAAAGAAAAGACACCAGAGAGCATTCAGTACGTACGACATCGATACGAAGCGACGAATGAATGACTATGAATAACACAATGAGGGTGTTCAAAAATGACGTGCACCAGATGGCAGCACTAAGGCGTAAGTCCCGGAACCTGTCAAACCGCATACATTTTCTCATTCGGCACTCAATTTTATTGATATTTATTTAAATAAATAATTAAATACGTAATATAAAATATTATCTTACAATCAACATAATATAATCCGTGTAGACGTGGGCAGAGTAGCGATTTACTTTGAAATAGGGACGGCGGACCTACTGTTTATGTTGAATCTACCTCAGTTTAGTCTGAGTTTAATATAATACTTTTTATTTTATAAAATGATTGGTTGTGGATCAATTTCAAATCATTCAATATCGAGATTTAGATCTTTAAATATTGGACATCACTAATTTCCATAGACAAAGTGTGTGTTCTATATATTGACATATTTTATCTGTGGCATTCTCATGTCAAAAATATTTTATTTATTCGTATATCTTAAGATTTTAATTATATTTTCAGTAGTTTAACTAGTTTTCTGAATCAGTTGGATGTTTTACGTGTGTGTGGTGATAAATGGAAAGTTTTCATCTTGTATTGGTGAAGAAATTTAGGTTTGTTTTGAAGTACCCGGTTTGATTACAAAAAATGACTTTATATCTGGTTTTGGGTATATACACGTAGCTAGAAATTGTAGAAAATAGTTTTAAATAATTCGGAACGTCGGACTAATAGCAGCCTTCACATGTAGGTATAGGTATAGGTAAAACGGGCTGGTTTCCGCAACTCCACGTCAAAGCGCGTATTTTGCGTGCGGGTGGGAATGAACTTATTCGATCCACCCCAACTCCTCGAGAAAGGCCAGCAGGCGCCTAATGCCGCTGACGATCTCTCGGAGAGTACTCGGGTTTCCGAAGTACTTAGCCCTGTATGCTGCGACCTCAGGGCAACTAAGAAGCACGTGGGCCGCTGTCTCCTCCTCCTCCATGCACGCTCTGCACAGAGGACTGTCCGTGACACCTATGACAAAAAGGTGTTTATTAAATGAACCATGTCCAGTTATGGCCACCGTGACTACGCGCAATTGTTGTTTGGATAGTCGGAGCAGCTGTTTGGTGATGCTGCCATCGAGGGCTGGAAGCGCCTCTCTGGCTTGCCTGCACTCGCCATGGTTCGTCCAGGCTTCGTTATGTTTGTCCCTAGTGCGCTGTCTTACCAGGGTGCGTAGATGTCCGAAGGGGATTGGCACTATAGGTTCAGGTCCTACGGCGGCCATAGATGATCCTCTTCTAGCGAGCTCATCCGCTGCATCATTGCCACGGGAGCCACTGTGTCCCTTAATCCATTGAATGGTTATGTTGTTGAAATTGCCTACCTGATTCAGTTTTTGGTGACATTCGTACAACAGCCCGGAGTTAACGGTGTGTCCGTCTAGGGCTTGTAAAACTGACCTGCTATCGGAGAGTATACGGATGTGAAAATCTTTTACTTCCCGATTGGAGATAGTTGATGCAGCCATGTAGATACCCATGCACTCAGCCTGGAACACTGTGTTATGGGTTCCCAGAGGTATAGAGATATGTATGTCGAGATCTTCCGAGAAAATCCCGGCACCAGTTCCCGCGTTAGTCTTTGATCCATCTGTGAAGATCCTCAGCTCTTGGGCGTTCAAACCTTCGCACTGGTTATCCTCATGCAGTTGGATCTTATACTTCTTGTCAAAGATGAATTGTTTTGGTACGCGGTCATTAATTGCCCGCATGATAGGGATGTCACCGGTAAGTTCATCCAGTATTACCGTATGTGGGGTATTAGTGTTTTTCCAGAGGCCCAGTGTCTTCAGGCGTAGCGCCGTCACCGCTGCTTCCTGTTGTATAAATAAGTGCAGCGGTGCAAGATTCAGCATGGCTTCCAATGCAGCTGTTGGTGTGGTCCTCATACAACCTGTAATTGCCATACAGGCAAGTCTTTGGAAGCGTTGTAATTTGTTCGATGCTGTGTCCAATTTGGTTCTCGGCCACCAGACTACAGCGCAATATGTCATCATCGGGCGGATCACCGCGTTGTACAGCCACAGGATTATTTTGGGTGTTAAACCCCACTTTTTCCCAATCATTCTCCTGCACTGCCACAGGGTGATACTGGCCTTATTTATTTTACTATCTATGTGGTTGCTCCATCTTAGTTTGCTGTCTAGGATGACACCAAGGTACTTGACTTCGGTAGACAGCTGGAGTTCTGTATTGAACAACTTTGGGAGCCGATATGTGCCCAGTGTTCGTTTTTGAGTGAACATGACCAGTTCAGTTTTTTCAGGGTTGACTGATAAGTCAAATTCCCTGCACCAGCGTTCCACTATTCGTAGCGCTTGTTGTGAATGGTCGCAGACGATGCTGGTTACCTTCCCAGATGTCAGTATAACTAGGTCGTCAGCGTAGCCTATTGTGTAGTAATGGTTGGCGTTGAGTTTGGTGATGAGGTCATTTATCACCAGGTTCCAGAGGAGTGGGGATAAAACACCTCCCTGAGGACAGCCTCTGGCTATCATGGCTGATTGCTCCTCACCTTCAAGTCTAACCACACGTTTGCTTAGCATGTTCGTGATCCAGCCTATGAGAACTGGTTCCACTGCATGTCTTTCGAGAGCAGCATTTATGCTAGTAAAGCTGGTTTTGTCGAAAGCCCCTTCGATGTCTATAAATGTGCCCAGGCAGATTCCTTTCTGCTGAATAGCCTCCTCTATTCGGCTTACTACTAGGTGTAGTGCAGATTCGGTCGATTTGCCAGAGCTGTATGCATGTTGATTGTCATGTAGTGGTGTTTGCTTTAACGCACCCTCCCTCAGCTCTCTCTCGCAGAGCCTCTCCAAGGTCTTCAACAAGAACGAGGTTAGGCTGATTGGGCGATAGGATTTTGCGTTTGTATAATCACTCTTTCCCGGTTTGGGGATGAATATAACTTTCACTTCCCTCCACTCCTTTGGCACATATCTATTTGCCAGGCACGCTCTAAGGATGGCTGCAAGCACCTCAACGACAGGTGCTTGCCCCCATTGCATTAATGCAGGGAATATACCGTCCGGCCCGGGCGCCTTAAAGGGGTGGAAGCTACAGATAGCCCATTGGAGCTTCTCCATTGTAATCATCCTATGTGCATAATGCCAATCATCTTCTGATGGTGTAGAATGTTCATCCTGCCAGTTTATTACATGTGAGAAGGCGCATCCTGGGAAGTGAGTTTCTATTAGGATACGTCTTGTTTCTTCTGGCGATGTAGTGAGTGTGTTATCAGGTTTTCGGAGAGAACCAGGTTCAGATGCCTTGTCTTTAGCTAGTATTTTCCTTACCCTGTTTGCTTGTGGACAGGATTCAATATTACCACAGAATTTTCGCCATCCCGTGGTGCTTCTGAATCTGATGCATTTTTTGTAGCTAGATTTTGCCGACCGATAGTCGTCCCAATCCTCATCTCTACAAGTATTCATTGCCTTATTCAGAGCCTTTCTCACTTTCCTGCGTTTACGTTCCAGTTCCGCACCCCACCAGGGTTGCCTACCCGGTGTCTTGGGCGCGGTGGTCTCTGGGCAAGTTTCCTGGTAGCTGTCTATCATTGATTTAGTTAGGTGGCCTACCTGTTTATCTATTTGTATTGTATTCATGCAAGCCGGGATATCACTCGTTTGCGCAAGCTTGGCGCTAAGTACTTGTGAGTATCTAGCTTTGTCCGTGTTACGCGGATTCCGGCTTGGTGGAGGTAATGGTAAACTGACCTGGAGGTCGAAGCGGATCCACCTATGGTCTGAGCATGAAGCCTCCTTGGAGACATGCCAACCATTGATGGCTCCTGCGGCGCCTTCTGATGCCAGTGTAAGATCAATAATTGTTCGACTTCGCCTATTAACGAATGTTGGTTCAGAACCTGTGTTTAGAAGGGAAAGATTAGTTGTAAATAAATAGTCTACTAACAACTTACCCCTGTTGTTTTGGACGTCCATACCCCATAAGGGGTGATGTGCGTTGGAGTCTGTCCCGATGACTATTTCTGTCCCAGCCTTTTCGCAATGATTGACCAGGCGGGCCAGGTTGAAAGGTGGTGGTTCCTCAGCCTCGGGCATGTACGCGGATGCAAAAATGATAACCATGTCTCTGGTATCTTGCTGTAATTGTAGCCTAATGGCAGAGAGGTCCCTGCAACAGAAGTCTGTTAAAAGCTGTATTTTAAGATTTTTTGTTACATAGATACACGATCTGGGATGATCGCTATCAGTAGTCGATAGAAGCTTACCTCCAAGATTGGAGAGTCCTTGTATATGCCCAGCCCTCACCCACGGCTCCTGGATCAGGGCAATGGCAGTCTGCTTTGTCTCCAACCACTTCCGTAACTGAGCCGTAGCGGTTTGACTGTGGTGGAGGTTTATTTGTATAATGTTAAGGGTCTGCAAAAGGGACGCCATCGATGGTCGCACCCTCCCCAGATCCTAGCTGCAGTCCGGCTAGGAGGTCGCCGGACTCGAGCTCGTCCTCTCCCAGGCTGGAACCTATGGACATGTCGTCTTCCAGGTCCCCACCCGGTGAAAGGGCGGTGTCGGAGTCAGTGTTCACAGGGGGAGCCAATCCGTCTCCGGTCCCATCTGTTTGACGGCCGTCCCCGGAGTTAGCTCCTCCACTGGATTCTGCCTCGTTTGGAGGGGGTTTTTCATCCCCTGTGGGCTGTTGTTTTAAGTCCTCGCGTATGGTAGCTGTGGCGGGGTCCCAGCCCTGAGGGACGTCGGTGAACTTACCGTTCGGACCCTGAAACTTAATGTACACCGCCCCCAGCCCAATTGAGAGACGGCGTTCAGCCTTCATTAGGGTCGGAATCTGGTCTTCAGGGACTCCCACTACCACAAACCATCCCGCGGACTGTTTTATCGCATTGAGTAAAACCCAACTTGTAATTTGGACCCACGGATTCTGGTATGCAAGGGCGCGACCTATATCACGCGGTTCCTCCAGAATCCCCTGTTCGTTGGGGACAACTATGCCGCAACGGGCCCTTTTAGGGATGTCTGACTGGCTCTTAACCACCAGCGAGACGCTAGAGGGAAGGGCCAGGCCAGACACCGTTTCCTGCAGCCATGCCAGGGTTTGGTCATTGCTGCACCAGAGTTTTAGGACCCCCTCCGCAAACACTGGTTTACCATTGAAGGCTGGTCCAGGTTTGTCTTGTTTGGGGGCCCAGGCCTCACTGAGAATCTTTCTTTGGATCTCAGCAAGAACCTTGTCTGCAACGTCCTTGTCTAGGCGCCCCGCGCGATCACAAGTTATTGCGACGCACAGGGGCGACTTCGCAGCTTGGGCGTAGCTTTTATTAGCGGGCCTACGGATTTGATCGAGTCGCGGCCTTTTGTGCTCACCACGAGGCGAGTTCGTCTCATTTAGAGCACGTTTGGCCGCGACTTTCTCTCTTCGTCCGGACCGCTTGTTTGTTTTCCTTTTGGCCGAGGATTGTGTCTCAGCACTGGTTGGCGTTGAGCTAGGCTTCTGACGGTTTTCACCGCCATCCTCTTGCTTCCGCTCTCCAGCACTGAAGTTAATCGCAGCACTGGACGAGTTGGCTGGTCCAGCGCCTGCGGCCGTAGTAGCTGTGGGCGCACTATCTGCACGTACACGTGCCTGATGACGCTGCCATTTATTTTTCTTTTTATTACCGCGGGCAGGGGCTGCAACACCAGATGGTTTGGTAACTGGGCGTTGTGGCGCTTGGGTGGTTTTACCCTTGCCCTTACGCTGCTGCACTACCTGCCATGCGGCTGAAAAATTGTCTTCGATGCGGTCAAACGCTCCCGTTTCATCAGGAGCAGTTGTCCGCAGGTTTGTGGATGCTAGATCCGTATTCCCTACTCGGCTTGAGCCGGTACTGGTTTTATCCAGCGCCGAAGTCTCTTCCGAGGGACGAGGACCGGTACTGGTTTTACCCAGCGCCACTGTCCTCGTGGGGGGGCAGGAACTGGTACTGGGTTTGTCCAGCGCCAAAGTCCTACCCGCTGAGCGAGGACCGGTACTGGTTTTACCCAGCGCCACTGTCTTCGTCGCAGGGCAGGAACTGGTACTGGTCTTACCCAGCGCCAAAGCTCCGCTGTATTTGGAGGTCTTGTCCGCAGTTTTCACCACGTCCTGACCTTTGTTCTTTTTGCCCTTGTTGACACTCGCTGCTATAGCAGCTGAGCTGTCGACTTGGGCAGTTGACGCTCTAACTGGGCGTTGTATGGTGGCTTCGTCGGTTTTCACTGACTCAGCCCCTGTAGTGTTGTTGTTTGGCCTATTCTTGTCCATAGTTATTGTTTGTAAAAATTCATCTCCCCAGTCCCACCCTCCATGGAGCCCGCAACGATGGGAACGCCTTACTATGCTTCAGGTCGTTAGGATTACCGGGAGAGATATAGGAATGCAAGGCTGGCTTCGGGCGCGACATCAGGCACTCGATCGGGTTGGCGTCTGGAGTAGAAGGCCTCTCCAGACGAGCTAATCAACCCTCACTTGCACCATCAGCATGACCTTTACCACTGCTTCAGCCGTCCGAGGATGGCTTCCACAGACCTTACACACCTCACCGGTGGCCCTCTGACGGGACACCATGACCGTTTCCTCACCTGTGGCTAGCAGGAGAGGCTGTCGTTTAGCTTGAAATCGGGACCAAAGGGGGCGTGTTGCCTCACGGACACATTACCGCCAGCGCCGCTCGGCTCAACCCCCCAGGACTCCGTCATCCCCGCGTACGGCGCTCGACTGCGCAGGCCCTAGCGCAGGTGACTGTTTCCCCTACCTATCATCAGCCTATTTTGTGATGGCAGGGCCCACGGACCTTAGTCACAGAGGTCCCCGGGCTACAGGGGGAGAAGTGTTGAATCCAGCATATCAACGGATAAGTTGAGATGCTGCATTCCTCACTCCTCTGGGTGCCCTCCCTCTTTAACCGGGCTTGGGACCGGCTCCATACTTGGCTATCGAGCTGTCAGCAAAGCACAATGCTTACCAGCAAGATGAAAAACAATAGCCAACTAAGGAGGCGAGGTTTAGTTCTAGCCTTCACATGTAGTAATAAAGTCTAATTCTGTATGCAGTAATGTTGGCACATAAAACCTTTACATCGGAGACAAAGAAAAATCAATAAAACCGCCAAAATTATACGAAAAAAAGTAGTTGTTTTGACTGTACTCATTTAAAAGAAAATCTTAACCACTATAAAATAAGGTTCAAAACAGGTGTGTTTCCATTGTGTGTGTACTGACTTACAAACTTATCCGTGCTGGTGGCAAAAATGAGAACTAACTTTTTTATTATGGTAATGACGTGTAGTTTAACAGTTTCGTATAGACAGTGGCGACACGCCTATCGGCAACATTAATTTTGTCAGTCTCTAGCGGAGAATATATCAAATAAATAATTTTTATTTCGTATTATAATGATATCTTACTTATATTTATTATTTAAACTAGTAGTAATAAGAAAACGAAACGAAAAAAAAATTCCCCATCTGCAATTTTAGTATTACGATAAGTATTATATTATTTGGACAGTTTATAAACGCGCAATAAGGAATTTCGATACATCCTGTTGTCGGCTCGTACTAATTTGAAATAAGCGACAGCCTCTCTATTTTCGTGACCACTTTTCGGGCCGTGACAGCTAATCTTGTTTAGATAGTATATCAATGGCACCAAATAATGCTTATATTGACTTGGAGTGGCAGCAAAAACGACTTTATATCACCAAGCCGCTTTTGCTGTCTCTTTGTATTCAGAATACATATAATGCATGGTGTGTTTTTCCATCGACGAATAAAGTTGTAATGGATGTTCCAGGCAGTTTCGTATTTTTCTATTTTAGACCTAATTTAGCATACAAATAGAATTTGAAATTGCTTCTATGTTACAGAAATCTACCGGAGCAGTTGCGATTAGAGTCACTAAACCCTGAATTGGAGTTACAGCATTTACAAGACCTGGCTATGCAGTTGCATCTCAATGAAAATCCAAACCCACAGGTATTCAATACCACGCGTCACTTTATTATTTCCTTTGATACATTTTATACCTATACTAATGATCTATTTAAGCGACATTACACTGCACTCATACGGGTAATTACTCTCGCGTTTGACAAATAACAGGGACCATATTTTTTTTACGCGGGGGTATTCTTCGAAAGATCCCCGAGAGCTGTGGGGCTCGACAGGGGTATGTGGGATTCTTACCCACTAAAACCCCCGCAGCTATTGCATCGGCACATGAGAGAGGTCTCCGGTGGGGTCTGCACCAGGGGCCCCTCAGTACCTTGCCTTTGAGCCCGCCGCCGGGAACCAGTCACGGTGCTCACGGGGACGGGGGTCGCAACCCCGCCGCCGTCCTCCTCGGAGTCGCCGCCGTACTCAATGGACGTTCTAAGGGCCCACACCCCGAACGTCTAGCGACTCAGAAGGAAATAACAGGGACCATAGCCAAGTTGTTATTCTACAATACGGAACGCTAGAGAAGAGAAAACAAATGTATGGGAATTACATATGTCTTTATGTGACTCAGCAAAGAGATTTCATTACAAAACATTCCTTATTCCCTAGCGTTCCGTATTGTTGAATGTCAACTTGGTTAAGGGGGCTGGTTCCCATAACACAAGTTAAATTCTCTCTTACTACCAGAGTTTTCACACAAAATACGGTTTTTTTGGAAAATTAATTATATAAGATAACACGGATGTTTAACTCAGTGTACTTGGGTTGTACAGAGATATTCTTATCGTATTATAGAATGTTGTATATTTTTTATTTTATAGATTATCGCTTTTTCTAAACTAAGATCGTAGGTCTTTTGTGCGAAGGACCGTCCAGGTAGGTACCACTGCAGTACCAGATATTCTACCGCCAAGCAGCAGTGTCTAAACATTGCAGTGTTTCAGTGTGAAAGGCACTGTAACTGATGAAGTCACTGGGTTCAAGGGACTTAAGAATAATGTCTTGGGTATCGAGTGGCTGTCTACATGCTGTATTGCTTACCATCAGACGACCGTCATGTTGCTCATCACGTCACTAACATACTTACAATAAACTAGGCTCGTACATTATGTGGTCCTTCGAACCGGATCGGGACCGCTGGGCGCTACCTGATGGGTTTGATTCCCACCAAGTTTCTGAGTGTTATTTGTCGTTTCTGTGTTGTATAAGTAAACATTTACAAAAAAATAGACAAGTTTTTGTATCACTTGTCTGGTTGCCATAGTACAGGCTATGTCTAGTTTGGGATCAGATGACCGTGTGTGGGTTGTCCCAAGATATTATTATCATTTTAGGGTCCTTCGAGCCGGATCTGAATTGGTCCTACTTTTTGTGGTCCTTCGAGTCGGAGTTGATCTGTCTAGCCGTGTACATAAGGTGTGTTTTGTAAGGTGTTCCAGCAGCGCATCCTGCGTCCCCCGGAGGGCGCGTCGTCCCGCATCCACCAGCCGCCGCTGCCGCCGCTGGACGCCGGCCGGGTGGCGGACGTCATGCACGAGGTCGCCGCCCGGAGCGCCAACAACCCCAAGTACTGCTGCCTACCTATATATTTGTTTTTATTTATATTGTTCAAGGTTTTACCAGACCTCCGTCACTCGCCAATACCTACAGCGATAAATGCCTACAGCGCTCGACTACCCGGGGTAGTCTATCACTCGCGGCTGCCACGCGCTTGCGAGCACACGTTATTGAATAATTCTAGCAGAACGAAAATCAAAACGCGAAAGGATTTACATATTTGTACACACAAGTATTGCATTAATATCACCGCATTTTGTTAAAATAATTATAATGGATAATCGTAACAATAATAATTGTTGTGTGGACGGCTGTTGCAATAAACAACAGACTTCAAAACTGTCTTTTTTATAACTTATTACAACAAATTCGGAAAATGTATTACTAACGAAGCTAAAAAACATTGAGTTCGCTGCACCACGCTTATGTTTACCTTTTAAAACAATTTTAAAATTATTTATGCGGTTTACGAATTTTCGCCACTCTAAAGTTAATAATAGATATGTAGGGGATGGCAAAAAATATATAAAACACTACATAAAAATAAAACAATTGTAAATATAATAAATGTTTGTAATAATTTTGTTGGTATTTTATTTTACTTTGCTTGAAAACCCTGACGATCGAACGATGGTGTAGGTAAATTCTGAACACAAAGAAATAGCGCTCTAGTGCGCGTGGCGGTAAGGTACTATTTAGAATGAACGCAGTGCTCTGTAAATTTTGTAGGCTATTAAAACGGCGGCATTCCCTCAACATCAAAGTAGTGGATCTTCTGTTATTATATGTATTCTGTAGTTTTACGGTTCAATGGACACCTTTAAAGAAACTGGTTGTAGTACTATTTGAATTTTGGTTTTGGTTTACCCGTGGGGTGTCCGGGTAAGAATAGCACCCACCCATCTCCTCCCGTTGGGTGTCCGTAAGAGGCGACTAAGGGAAAACAAGAAGACTGACAACAGCGTCCTTCTATTGGATCTCTTACCACCTATACTGCGATCACTACGTAGTCTGTCAAGCGTGGGGATTATGGTAACACCCCTCCCATCTGAGGGGGAGGCTTTTATTCAGCTGTGGACGTCTTTTGGCTGTTGATGATGATGATGATGTATTTTGGTTGGTTAAATTATTATTGGTGCTCAGCCTGGTTACCCAATCATACAAGTCATGCACATACACGAGGCGGACTTCAACCCTGGTGCCCCTCAAAACTTTGTACCCCCAATTATAAAGCTTACTTATTAACAAACACGCTATGGGTCGTATTACAGAACTATACTCAAGACTCAAGTACTACTTAAATCTAGTTTGAGTTGAAGTTTTGATTTTAGAACCTTACTTGAGCACTGAACTGTCAAACTAGAATCACCTGAGTATTGTCAGTTCACGATGACTTTTATGATTTAATTTTTAGTTGTTTTGCGTAAAACGATATTATCAGAAATTATTTGTAATAGAAAACAGACTGATTGCAGTGTTGCCTTATATATTCAGAACTCAAGTAAGCAGAGATCAAAATCTCTACTCAAGACTATAGACTCAAATGATTTGAGTTTGAGGATTGTTTTGTAATACGTTGGGTGCTCAAGTTTTGATTCTTTGCTCAAGCAGTAATCAGTTGAATGCAGTTTAAGAGCTACTTGAGTCAAGTTCTGTAATACGACCCTATGCCTCCTGCGATAGGCACATAGAACAGAATTGATTACTTTCGCTTGTAGTATTTTAAAAAGCATGATTATATTAGATTGATAATTTGATTTCAGATTAACAGCACTAAGGCCGCCTCAGCCTCGTATCGTGCCCCCCGCGGCCCCGCCCACCGGTGCAGCTGAACTGAACCAATTGCTGCTAACTAATTCAGCTAGGAGATTAGAGGTAACCTACGTTATACTATAATAATTGCTACGCTGCACTTTTTCTTAAGAATGTAGGAATTCAGTGGCAAAATCCTCTTTTAGCAGACACAGCTCGCATATAAATATTTCTATACCATAAGAACCTTTTACCCCAACCAATACCAATAACTTAAGAATGGTTAATGGCTGGTTGGTATACGTAAGAATGGTTGCCAATATTCCATAAGAAATCATAGTGCTAGAAGCTAGATTCTAGTGACACACTTTAGAGACCTAAAACAATAGTGGTGTCTCAATGGGGTGACACCACTGTTTACGGGTAGTTTAGCAGAATATCGAAGTTGTCATAATCTTAATAGAGTCTCAATAGTGTGTCGCCGGAACGGCAGTATGGAATTTTATTAAAATTACCAGAATTGGGGCCCTCAGTCCCATGCCTAAGGGACCTATCACTCACTAAACAGCAGTTGCAGTTGTTGGACAGCTGTCCAACAACGTAAAACGTGTCCTATGTGCAGGTGTTAAGGTCGTGTATCGCGGCGATCTTCGAGTGCCGGTATGCGGACGCTCGCAAGTCGTTCCCGGCGGTACTGAGGGCGTTGAGGGCTCCAGCCGCTCGTGCTGCTCTAGTGAGGGACCTAGCAGCGAGGCTGCCCAGCAACAAGCACCTGATGCATCACCACCAGTTCGAGCTGCTAGTCAGGTCAGTGACACCCCCCCCCCCCTCTCCAGCGGCCGCTCGTGCTGCTCTAGTGAGGGACCTAGCAGCGAGGCTGCCCAGCAACAAGCACCTGATGCATCACCACCAGTTCGAGCTGCTAGTCAGGTCAGTGACACCCCCCCCCCCCTCTCCAGCGGCCGCTCGTGCTGCTCTAGTGAGGGACCTAGCAGCGAGGCTGCCCAGCAACAAGCACCTGATGCATCACCACCAGTTCGAGCTGCTAGTCAGGTCAGTGACACCCCCCCCCCCCTCTCCAGCGGCCGCTCGTGCTGCTCTAGTGAGGGACCTAGCAGCGAGGCTGCCCAGCAACAAGCACCTGATGCATCACCACCAGTTCGAGCTGCTAGTCAGGTCAGTGACACCCCCCCCCCCTCTCCAGCGGCCGCTCGTGCTGCTCTAGTGAGGGACCTAGCAGCGAGGCTGCCCAGCAACAAGCACCTGATGCATCACCACCAGTTCGAGCTGCTAGTCAGGTCAGTGACACCCCCCCCCCCCTCTCCAGCGGCCGCTCGTGCTGCTCTAGTGAGGGACCTAGCAGCGAGGCTGCCCAGCAACAAGCACCTGATGCATCACCACCAGTTCGAGCTGCTAGTCAGGTCAGTGACACCCCCCCCCCCTCTCCAGCGGCCGCTCGTGCTGCTCTAGTGAGGGACCTAGCAGCGAGGCTGCCCAGCAACAAGCACCTGATGCATCACCACCAGTTCGAGCTGCTAGTCAGGTCAGTGACACCCCCCCCCCCCTCTCCAGCGGCCGCTCGTGCTGCTCTAGTGAGGGACCTAGCAGCGAGGCTGCCCAGCAACAAGCACCTGATGCATCACCACCAGTTCGAGCTGCTAGTCAGGTCAGTGACACCCCCCCCCCCCTCTCCAGCGGCCGCTCGTGCTGCTCTAGTGAGGGACCTAGCAGCGAGGCTGCCCAGCAACAAGCACCTGATGCATCACCACCAGTTCGCGCTGCTAGTCAGGTCAGTGACACCCCCCCCCCCCCTCTCCAGCGGCCGCTCGTGCTGCTCTAGTGAGGGACCTAGCAGCGAGGCTGCCCAGCAACAAGCACCTGATGCATCACCACCAGTTCGAGCTGCTAGTCAGGTCAGTGACACCCCCCCCCCCCTCTCCAGCGGCCGCTCGTGCTGCTGTAGTGAGGGACCTAGCAGCGAGGCTGCCCAGCAACAAGCACCTGATGCATCACCACCAGTTCGAGCTGCTAGTCAGGTCAGTGACACCCCCCCCCCCCTCTCCAGCGGCCGCTCGTGCTGCTCTAGTGAGGGACCTAGCAGCGAGGCTGCCCAGCAACAAGCACCTGATGCATCACCACCAGTTCGAGCTGCTAGTCAGGTCAGTGACACCCCCCCCCCCTCTCCAGCGGCCGCTCGTGCTGCTCTAGTGAGGGACCTAGCAGCGAGGCTGCCCAGCAACAAGCACCTGATGCATCACCACCAGTTCGAGCTGCTAGTCAGGTCAGTGACACCCCCCCCCCCCCTCTCCAGCGGCCGCTCGTGCTGCTCTAGTGAGGGACCTAGCAGCGAGGCTGCCCAGCAACAAGCACCTGATGCATCACCACCAGTTCGAGCTGCTAGTCAGGTCACTGCACGGCCTCACGATACTGTAAGCTGTTACTGCGTAGATCGGACCAACAATAATACCTAAGAAGACCTGAGGGTACACCGACATAATTGTGACATAAGGACGTTCAACATCTTAGTCCTCCCGTGACCATGGGTGCTGCAAAGCATTCGAAGAGTCGGCATAGTAAAATCTAAAATAAACCGCGATATAATCCGTAAAAGTATTTTGATTTCAATGTGTAATATTCGCGTAAGTAAAAGACAACATCATAGAAGTTAATTAAACAGTTTATTCCGAAAATTATTATCAATCATCATTCTCAGTCGTCGTAATCATCTAAATCTTCGGACTTATTGCATTCAGTTAAGACGTAAATGCAACTTATTCTGTTACCACCTCGCGTCAGATATGCGTAACTTTCGAACACGCCATACACGCAGCTCTTGGGTAGTTTGTTATAATCGTAGACTAATTCTTTTACTTCGTAAGAACCCTGAAAATTAAATAGGTATTATTAAGCGGCTTCAATAAATCTTTAAAAGTTCTGTATTCGACGCGTATGTATGTAATATTAATACAAATGCGTAATATTCATATATGTATGTTAGTCCGTGTTGACATCTATAGTCTAATAATTAATTCACTAGAGTAAACTGACGTTTACTGTGTTAACAGTCTGTGATGAAAAAAAAATAGACAAAATGATTCTATTGATCACTTAGTCAGTACTTGTGAGCAAAAGAAACATTCGTCCACTCAGACCAGAAGTTATAAGCCAAATGATAAATAAGATGGCGGCGTGTCGCGGCGCACAGTGTTTCATGGGACCAAAAAAATTTCCCTCTCCTGTTTATTGCTTTAATCGATCAAGGTATGCATTTAAAATGCACGAGTAAAACACCCAGGTGTCAAATTCACATACTTTTTTTTATAAAAAATATAGAAAATTACGTGAGCGTTAACTTCTAAAAATTAAATTTAATTCTGAAAACGTAACTATCCAAGATATTTATTTTAAATAAATATTGTCTAATAAAACGTCATTGGACGCATGTTTTCCCTTTTTCATTTTTGGAAAAACGCTTCTGGATTTTGAGTTATTAATTATTTTCATATTTTCGTAATTATTTTTTTTCTTCCTAAAAACGGAAAAGTGGGACTTGTGACTAGCACAGGAAGATAGCTCTTAAAAAGGCCTATCGATAATAAAAATACCATGTTCCACTTCCGTGGCCTTTGGAAGATATAGACCATTCTGTTCTAAGGTCAAATTATACAGTATAGGGTTGTCGCAAAAGGTCACTCAATTTCTTAAAAAAAAAATAAGTAGGGGTAAGTACTTCCGTTTAAGTAATAAAAAAATGTCACTGACATAGTTATCGTGTAGTACGCCTGAAATTATAGTCAAGATGACAAAGAAAAGCATTCAAAAAATATGTAATCACGATATTTCAGGCGTTTGACAAGTACTGGCGGTAGTGCAGTCCTCATCATCATTTCTCAATCGTGTACCAACATGAGGGTGGCGCTCTCGAGTCCCCTTTCCATTAAGGTCTCCAGTTGGGGCTTGGATGAACAGCCTCCAGCAAAAAGGGTAAGCCCCTGCTGAGGCAAAGAAGTATCACGGGACTTATTCAACTCCATGATAACAAATAAATTCTGCGTTACCGGGTAAGCTATCGTGCCACCAAATAAAAATACGTAATAGATAGCTAGAACAACATAAGCCCGAAGGCATTTATGCGTATGGAAGTACGCAGGTTAAGTTATATGTATATTTGTGGAGTTTTAGGCAGTGAAAACTGTTCCCGCCTTCACCACGTGGAGGTAATCCCCTAGCTTATGTAGGAACCTATCGCAAAAAACGGCCTGCCAAGCAAGCAATTTAATTTAACATATTAATGTAAAAAACTATTGTTCAAAACAAAATTAATTAAGGTCAAACAGTATGACAACCCTAACAAAATTTTTAAAAATTCAATTTCTCCCAAAGGCCGCAGAAGTGGAACATGGTTTTTTTATTATTGGTAGACCTTTTTAAGAGCTATCTTTCTGTGCTAGTCACAAGTCCCACTTTTGAGTTTCTAAGGAGAAAAAAAATAATAACGAAAATCTGAAAATAATTAATAACTAAATATCCAGAAGTGATTTTCCGAAAATAAAAATAGAAATACATGCACCTAAGGATGTTTTATCAGGCTATATTTTTTTTAAATAACCAACTTGGATAGTTACGTTTTCAGAATTAATTTTATTTTTTATAAATTAAAGGTCATGTAAAGTTCAATAATTTTTATAAAAAAAAGTATTTGAATTTGAGACCTGGGTGTTTTACTCGTGCATTTTAAATGCATACCTTGATCGATTAAAGCTATAAACAGCAGAGGGAAATTTTTTTGGTCCCATGAAACACTGTGCGGCGTGTGCAAAGCCAAGATCAACTTATTCCCACCGACTTGGTGTATGTGTGATGTTTTTAAGATAATATTATAGCCCATGCAGCCTTGTTGGTCGTCAATTACACTAGATTCATTTATAGTTATCATCTATTGACAACTAAATATAATTTAAATTTAAAATTATTGTTAGTATTAGATATGTTCTCATTAACTTTGAGCAAGTGATTGAATCACTGCGTGATAGTACTGATATCACAGATATAGATTTCCATAGATAACGCAAATGCATGTACTTCGCGTATCCGAACTTCGATGAAACGTCGGGGTTGGTCGCCGCTAACTTAAGGTGCGCGTCCATTGGCACGCGCCGGACGCACTGCACGCACGGCACGCAACGGATTTTAGTTTGCTTTCTATGATTTTGACGGCCCGCATCGGAAAATGCCGGCGCGGATTATGGACGCAGCGCTATGTAAAATCATAGAAAGCAAACTAAAATCCGTTGCGTGCCGTGCGTCCGGCGCGTGCCAATGGACGCGCACCTTTACAGTCCGCGTGCGTCTGTTGTTGCAGCCTTGCAGCCGGTCGGCCGCAAGACCTAAAAAAATCGTCGGGGTATCGGCGGCATCGGTATCTTAAATAGATAGATAGATAGATAAAGTCTTTATTAGTATCGGCTTGGACTTCCCGTCACTAAATTCGGCCGTAACGTCACGGAAAGTGTTACAAACTTGGTTCAAAAGTCCGCATGCTTGGTTTCAATACAATTGTGATACTTGCGTTACCTATGTAAATCTATATCTGTTACTGATATCCATATATTTGGGTAAAATAGGTCTCTAAAAAGTGTAAAATAAACTATTTTTAGAAATTATAAAACCGACTTCAAAGAAAATTATCGATAAAGCATTAAATAACATAAATATATTGAAGTCGGTGCCAGCTGGTGCTGGTGTGTCAACGTTATAACATCTAGTAAAGACTATAGTTGTTACCGGTTTTATGGGACAGTCGTTAGAGTCCGCGCCTGCCATAGACAGCACTCTCTCCATGTTCTCCTTGGTGTACTTCCTCACGAAGCGACAGAAGCTCTCGTCCGTCATCTTGTTGTAGAACTTGAATCCACCGTCCACTTTCTTATAAACGTCTATTTCAATCTGGAACAAATTCATACAAGAATAACAAAAAAGGAAAATCTCCAGAGCTTGTTTTTGTAGGAATAAAAATAAATAAAAAATAAAATAAAATTTATTGGAACTTAAAATAAATGTACAGAGAATAAGACCGTTGGCATTATGCAGAAGTTAAAAACTGTGTCGCAGTGCCAACGCCCACTACCAAAAATTAACATAGATCCAACAAAAGTTAAATACAATTTAAAAACTATTTTTTTTTATAGACTAAGTATAGTAGGTATGCTAGATGTGTAAGAGTGGATGTGTGTGTGTTTAGGTGTGGGTGTGTGTGAGAATGTGTGCGAGAGGTAGGAACATATAGTGGAGAAGTGTAATGTCATTTAGCCATGACGTTTAAGGAGCTCTTCGGTATTTTCGTAGGTTAAGCTTAGAAGCCATTCAAAACATTTGAGTTTGCATTGTCTAAGTGGAAGAGGATAGATTTCTAGGTCTTTATTAACCCTATTATACAGGAGGCAGCTGAGATAGAAGTAATGACGGCCCGCAGCAACTGTTCTCCTGGGCTCAGTAGGACATACACGATTTGCGCGACGTTTTTCGGTGTTCATATTGGGGTTGTACACAAGCTGGGTATGCTTTCTTAAGATCGAAGATAGTATATAGAGTTGTCGTACTGTAAGAACCTTACAATGAGAGAAAAGTAAAACTGTAGGGAAGCGTATCGGTTTATTTATCATTACTTTCAGAACTGCTCGCTGAGCTCTTTCTATTTTTAGCATTAGAGTTTTAACTGAACCACCCCATGATGTAATGCAATAGCTTAGTATTGATTGGGTCAGTGCGAAGTATATCATTTTAAGGCATGAGAGATCAGTAGATTTTCTTAAAAGTTTAAATGTGTATATTAATTTCCTGACTCTAGCGACTAAGCATTCAATATGGGGCTTCCATGAAAGTGAAGTATCCAACCAGACACCAAGATATTTAATTTTAGAAGTACGTTCTATCTGAAAACAACGACATGATTGAATAATATTTGAGTTTGGACCACATGTATGGTAATGGAGGATTAACGAAGTAGGAGGTAAATCCTGAATGCGATTTGCAAAGGCAATATATTTAGTTTTGTCGAGATTTAATGTAAGTAGGTTATCAGACAGCCAGTGAGCAACAATGCGTAAAGCCTTCTCTGCATGAGTGTAAGTCTCTGACCAAGTATTCCCAGATATAAGAAGAACGGTGTCATCAGCGTACATAACAATTTTACACATAGGCATAGATAGTCTACATAGCTCATTTATGTAAATGAGAAATAGAGTAGGTCCTAAAACACTACCCTGTGGTACACCAAAGCTGATTTCTTCTTCATTACTTATATAATCATTAATTTTTACTACTTGACGTCGTCCGGATAGATAATCTTTAAATATATTAAATGCGATACCCCTAATACCAATCTGATGTAATTTTTTTAGGATAATGGAAACTGAAACGGTATCAAAGGCTTTGGTTAAGTCGAGGAAAATGGCTAATGGTTTTAGCTTTTGATCTAAATTTTTGACTATAGCCGTAGTAAGCTCCAGAACCGCGTCATCTGTAGATTTTTGCTTTCTAAATCCGTACTGATTATCAGATATAATATTATACTTATTTAAAAAATTGAGCAGTTTATTATTAAGAATTTTTTCAAAAATTTTGGACAGGACACTAAGGACTGAAATTGGTCTGTAATTATTTATGCTGCCCTTATCTCCATTTTTGAAAACAGGGTGTACCAGTGCCTTTTTGAATACGGTAGGAAAAACACCTGAAGAAAGACATAAGTTAAATATATAACTTAATACAGGTATAAGTTTATGCCTAGTTGCCTTAATTATAGAGGTAGGAATCCCATCCCAACCAACGGCACACTTGTCCTTAAGATTTAATATTATATTATCTATTTCTGACTCGTCCGTGAAGAATACACCCATTGAGTTTGATGGAGGAGGAATTGAAGACGCTTTGAGTAATAAAGTGTTATTGTCTGTAACCTGTATTTTTTTTATATTAGACGCTAAATTTTTGCCAATATTTGCGAAAAACGAGTTTACTAAATTCACAGCTGTAGACGGATCATTATCTAGCTCCAGTAATACATCAGAAGTTTTATTATTAGTTTTGAGATTTGTTATATCTTTTATTAGTGACCATAGCGCCTTAGGATCTTTCCTGACCCTTTGGAATTGATTACGCTCGTACTCACGTTTAACTTTTTTCAACAAATTGTTACAGAAGTTACGATACCTAGTAAAAGTGATTTTTAATATTTGATTGTTTATATCTTTTTTAAAATCTCTATAAAGTTTATCTCTATGGCGAATACATTTGAGAAGGCCTGGAGTGATCCAAGGCTTTAGGATACGTCGGCGACTGGGAACAACTACCACTTTGTTACTATTTTCATTAATAATAGTTGAAAGGATTTTAACAAGCCCAGAGGCGGCTAAGTTTGCATCAACAGTGGTTAATACAGAAGTGAAATCAAATTCATTGATTTGTTTTGTAATACTTACGGTGTCTAATTTGAAGAAGGCATGTTTATTGTTTTTGTGTACAGACTTAGTGGTCATGCAGAAAAAGATGGGGGCATGATCAGTAATAAAAGAATCCAGAATTAAACATGTGGCACTATATGGAGTTTTAAGAATGACATGGTCTAAGCAATTGGATTGACGAGTAGGTAAGACATGAGCTGGAAGCATAGCGTGGGAAGCAGTAAGATTTAAATAATCTTCAGAATTAGCGTCAGTGTTATGCGGAGTAATGTTAATATTGATGTCCCCCACTATAACTGTCAAAGGAAAAATATCTAACTGGTTAAGTAGATTTTCTAAACTGGTTAAGAAGGGAGTTGTGTTTCTATATGATGGCGAACGGTAGAGAGCTACGACAGCAATTTTGTTATTAAATTTTAATAGCAGACAGTTTGCGTCATCAAATTCAGGGGAAATAACGTTACATTCAAGGCTGGTACGGACATATACTACTACGCCATCATTTTGCGAAAAGTATTTTGATGCATAAGAACTAAAGCCAGCTAAGGAAGGGAGATTTGAGCTTTTGCTAAGCCAACATTCCGACAGAATTATTATATCAACATTGACTTTAATACGACTCAGCAACACCAAAAGACCGTCAAAGTTGCAGTTTATACTCCGAATATTTAAATGTAGGATATTAAGAGAATTATTATCAATGTGAACACGCTGACAAATATTTTCTGGAGAGCAAGTATAAGAGTCAGCAAGAGAGGCATTTTCGATATCATTCGCCAGAAACGCTAAATCATCCATAATCAAGTGAATAGTTAACCAGAGGCACCGAAAATAGTGTACATAAATCAATAATTATCTCCTTGTTAATACAATAAAGGTATTTAGATAATAAGTGGCATGCCCAACATGTTAAAGGAATGGCTACTGAAACAGTGTGTGTGTGTATATGTGTATTTGTGTATGATGATAAATAAATGAGTGTATACAAGTCTAATAATATTGTAACTGTTTTAAATAACAATTGACATAAAAGCATAATCATGAAAATAATATGTGAGAGTTTACAACCTACTATATATTTAATAACAAAACTAATAAGAAAATTAAAATATAATCTTGAAACATATCCAAAGGTACTTAGATTACTAATTTTTAGAAGTAAAGAAATTACTAACATTATTAAATTACTGATGCTAGTGAGATAGTAATGGACTAGAACCTTAAATAACAATATTACTAGTCACTTGATCTCTGTAAGCTTTGTTAAGTCTAGTTCATTACCGATCTTATAGAACGATCCACCTTCTTTCTTGCGCAAGAATATTTTACCGTTAGAAACCCAGCAGAATTGATAATTGTTTGCCTTAGCATATTCACGGGCCTGAAAAAATAGCTTTTTCATTTTTGTAGAAAGGTTTTCTGAAATAAATATTGGTTTTGATGGTCCAGGTATTTTAATCTTTTCCGTAGTTAACTTATTGTTCTCTTTGTTACATTTCCTATATGCTTTAATCAAATTTTCTTTCATAATTACCGTGGTAAAATTAACAATTGTTGTCTTAATGGCTGGGTCTTTAGTACTGATCCTAAAAACATCTTTAATTTCTGACGCCAGGATTTGGACATTTAACACTTTAGCCGTATTAATAATAGTGCCAATCAGAGATAATTTGTTTTCGGTGTTCGAAAGAGGCAGATTTCGAATTTCTAGGCAAGTAGATCGGGAACTCCGCTCAAAGATTTCAAGCCTTTCTTCCAACGTAGAAATATATTGCACTTGTTCAGATTTTTCCTTTTCAAGCTTATTAACTTGCACCAGAAGTGAATCGTACTTTTGAGCCAGAAAGTCAACTGACGAGCGAATATCTTCAACCACAGCAAACAGCTTATCATACTTAGTATTTTGTTGACTGTGAAAATCCAGCATCATTTGTTTCATATCGGCCATAAAATCAGTTAGGTTTGAGTCCTCATAGTCAGATCTTTTGTTTTTTTTACGTTGTGTGACATTAAGCGATCCATCACAACTATTAGTTGCAAGGTCTGTAGCAGAGGTGGACGCAATTTGAGCGGTGGGAGGCTGAGGAGTCGGAGGTGTGCGTTTTAGTGGCATAATTTGCAGGAAAAAATCCAAGCAGCAGATATTTAATTTTATAATGCACAAAAATATTTTTTTTGTAGTCGGATTCGAACGTCGGTTTTAGTGCACTTCACAGCGCTAATCCAAAGCTCTTAACCGATAGGCCAACACGACGTTATGTTTCTTGGCAAAAATATGCATATCTATTTTACGGTCAATCGTAGGCTATGTTAACCTTGATGCTGTCTTTGAAGGACACGCGTGTGGCGCACTCGAGGACGGGCACAGCAAACACTACACTCCGTAAACACTTTTTGTTGTTTTTCTTATAGTCAAACTATATCTTGTTTAGATAATTAATGCACTTTAAATAATATGATGACTTGAGAGTGAGAATGTGAATGAAATTTTAAGATACAAGCACTTTTAACAATTTTTAACCAATAAAAACTTAGGAACGCACAAAAACACGTCCACTTGCAACGGTGTCGCGGGCGGCGGGGAATGAAAGAAAGATATAGTTTATTAATCCAATAAAGGAATTCTTGAGTTACATTTCGTACAGCAAATGGCTTTACCGGCCGCGTTACGGAAGGTTGTAGTGAGAACCCTTGAGAATAATTGCCACTCGAAGACATTGGTTTATCCTAAGGATATAATCGAACCAATCCAACCCGAGCATATACACATATTTATTGTTGAGTTAGTGTAGCCGTTAGATACTTTGATACCGGGCTCTCAGTAGCCCGGTTCGGGTTGTTCTAAGGACTTATCTTTGTTCGCATGAACATGTGTTTGCCTTGTGTCTCTAACTATAGGGTCTACTATAACTATCAATATCAATCAATATATCTATCAATATATTATCAATATAATTTTGTATGTATATAACTCATTTATTGAATAATTGTTTTTTCCCCAACTTTGACCCCAGTTTGGCCAGTAATGATTTGACAAGAAGAATTATAGCTTATTTGTTTATGGCCGAATCTGCTTGAATACTAACACCATACTCGAATTCGTTGATCTCCTTCTTGATATCAAGGGCAGCGTTGAAGCAGTCGTGAGTCCGGTTCAATTTCTTCTTGGTACAGTTGAACACCATTTCGTACTTGTCGGCGTCGGGGCATAGCTTCACGTTCAAAACCGACCATACGCCATCACCCTGTGAACATTCGAATGACCTTTGTGAACCCTCAACATGCCAAAAATTTATTCTAAATGTCTCTCAAATTTGTATTTGGCTTGTCATGTATTCGATTGATGTTTTTGACCCTACAATCTATTCTTGCTTCAATCGCTTCAATTGGGAGCCTAGTACGAATTCTGATAGTAAACAACAGTGATAATTTTTTTATTTATAGGGTTCCATACCTGAAAGGTTAAAAAGGAACCCTTATGGTGCGACTTCGTCTGCATCTGTATGTCACACCTACGTATATATTACAGGAACCACTGACGCTATTAATTTGAAACTAGGAATAGTTTTAGATCTTATTTACCCAACCTCATCGCAAATGAAAATAAAATATTATTTACATTTGGTTTTTTTTTAATGGGAATCGGACCATTCCGACCCATGTCATCATCATTTTATAGTGAGACTACTACATATATCGAGTGGCGAAACGGCTTTATTTTGACATCTCAAAACAGATTTTTACTTTGGTTTATGTCTCGTAGTTTTTGGTTTGTAATCAAAAATGACAAAAAAATACCGTTTACTTGTCGCTTAAACAGTAAATTATCGAAACGGTAGGTACGAGTATATCTATCCTTGTTCAAATGTAGCCAAAGAATACATAAATTACTGTTGTACGAATTGCTAGATTAGATTACTGTGCAGCCGTAACAAGTGAACATTTTAGCACAATTATAATTACAATCATGGGCCCAAAGCACATCACATATACAACACAACTTGTAATACTCAAACATAGTATTATTGCTCGCATTTTCACTTTAATGAAAACACACAATACTTGTAGCTTTTTATATTGAACCGGGATATGTCATGTGAAATAACTATTGCGATAGTATCTATTCCATTGTTTGATTTAGATAAGTGATGTACAGTCGAGTGTAATATACAAGTGTATCATCAACAGGGTGAATCAGCTCATCCATTTCTATAAATTAACATAATTGATCTATGGTCTGTGCTCTGCATAAGCGAAGTCCAACAAGATGAATTGCGACTGAAGATTCTTCGTCTTGGTCTATGCCAATCACGCGGCCCTATTGAAGCATGTATTAGCGGTTTAGCGATAAGTATGCTATCTCCATTAGAGAGATAGCCACAGCAGTAATGCTAATACACATAATCAGACCACTTTTTTGGACGAGAATTATAAAGATATGTGTCAGGGCCTCAGGGATGATAATATATTGAAGGAAACAACACGTCGTTGTGTGTATATTTTAACCATATCTAGTATTAACTAGGACTATGCAAGGAAATGTTTAAGTAAAACTATTTAGATTGTAAATAGTTTTGCAGTACATAATATACGGACAGAATTTAATGACAAATTATGAAATAACTATGATTTACAATTATTAATTTTGAAATCATCAATTTATTTAAATTTAGAATCAAAATTTACTTCGTTTAATATTGCATGCCTAAAAGGTAAATTGTGTTGGTCATTCTACATATTTATTCATAAGATCTTATGTACCACAATTAAGACAATAAATTATTTGAATTATTGAATTATTACATACAGTTGTTGTTTTATAATGTTTATGAGGTTACAGAATGTATCGTGTTGTAAGGTCATTCTGATGGAAATGTAGATATGTATATATTGCATGGTGGATGTGTTGATAAATATCATCATCAATCAGACTCGTTATTGTGTAGAAGACATGATATTATGGTGATATAATTACACAAGTTAATCTCCCAGAAATAGAGCGATCAGACAAGCATAACGTTCACCGAGAGTAGAGCCAATTTAATAAATCATATTTGACATTTCACCATAATTTAACCTTGTAACGGCAGGCATAATTTTTTTTTTCGAAGTTAGTACTGCACAATTGCTTAACTTTTTTTCAATTACGATTGCATATTTATTGTAATAATGACAAAATAAAATTAGACATAACAAAAAAACTGACTGATGTTAAATGTGATCTATTAAATTGGCCCTACATTAATAAGTGAAGTATGCTATCAATTTTCTTGTGTCTGGTGATTTCACCAGCTACAGTGCCTTTCACACCGGATCACAGCAATTTTTATACACCAGTCTCTTGAACTCAATACCTAGTATTATAGGAATTCAACACCCAGTATTATGTCAATCGTTGCAGGCTAATGAATTGCGCGCTGCAGTCGGCCACAGCATTGGACGAGCACTCCATAGCAGCGGCGATGCTGCCGCTAGCCACTGCTTACTGCCGGAAGCTCTGCACAGGCGTCATACAGTACGCTTATATGTGTATACAGGTACGAATATTTGTAATCATATCTACTAAAAAAAAGGAAATGATCCTTGATGTGATCGTGTGTTCTCTCGTGCAAGGGACCGTCCAGGAAGGTACCACCGCAGTGTCAGATATTTTCCCGCCAAGCAGCAGTGTGTAAACATTGCTGTGTTGTTCCGCTGTGAAGGGCACTATAGCTGGTGACATTACCGGACACAAAAGTCTTAATATCTAATGGTCTTTTAGTTTGTTGAAATTTTTGTCGTAATTTATTGTTTTCTTCTTTTCTCCCTTGCTTTATGTTTCGAACGGCAAGACACAATATCGCTAATGTCGATTCATTTGTAACAAAACAATGTTTAAAAAAAAAGTGAAAAAAATGACAAGCCCGCTGAGTTTCTTGCCGGATCTTCTCAGTTGAGGCCGCGTTGTGATCCGGTGGTACCTTTTAAAAAATGACCATTCAAAAGTGCTAGCGTTAAGCCTATTTGAAATAAAGATTTTTGAGTTTGAGTTTGAAATGTCTCAAGGGTCGGCAACGCTCTAGTGCACGCATTCTTTTTGAGTTGCTTGCGTCTATAGGCTGCGCTGAATGCTTACCATCAGCCTCCCTATAAAAACAAATGCTCGTGTGTTGAATGCGCCAGGATAATGTAACGAAGCTCATTCCTTGCAGGAGCATCCGGTATGGACAAGCCAGCAATTCTGGGAAGCGGCATTCTACCAAGACGTGCAAAGGGATATCAAGGCACTGTATTTGCCCAGCCCCACTCATCATCAAAGGGTTCCCTCTAGTCCGAGGTAAAAATACACTTTTGTACTGATCACAGTAAATAATATAAAAATATAATACTATTTCATGGACATCTGCATCATCATCATCAGCCGGAAGACGTCTACTGCTGAATATAGCGCTGCCTCTTGGAACGCCACAATGAACGACACATACTACGCGTTAATTCCAAGAATGCCGCTACCTCCCTTCCCGCTACCTCGTACCGCGCCTCAAGCGTCGCCCCATTAGTAGGGATAGCAACGCTAGCGTGTATTTACGTTTTGTGCTCCCGACTCCCGTGCGTTCTCGAGTTTGTTGTTGTTGATTTTGTTGTAATTTTTTTTAAGTTATTATTATTTCTATTGATTTATTATTTACGTTCATACAATACAAAAAAGGTTTAAATTACATGACACATACATAAAACGTATAAAAATTTGACTACACTACCATATTGTTGATTTTGAAAGTAAAAAAAATAAAAAACGGCCGCTGACGGCCGCCAGAATATTATTTTTTGAAGAATATATAGGCCAAGTCACTCCCACAACTAAAACTAATCTGATTACATAATTATAAGTCACAGAGCAACAAACCGTTTAGACTCTAGACCGTGATAAAATAATGTACATACATAGTACATACATAGTCTCGAAGACATAACCGTTCTCCTGGGTCGTTCGGGCCAAAAACATAGTTTTCGTTTTTGCACTCAGTACCGTCAGCTGTGACGTCATAAATGGTCGACGACGGCAATCTCGAAAGTGAACGGGAAATAGCTATTTTCATTGACCGATTTCATGCCACTCGCACAATGACAGACCACTTGGTGGCACTCAGCGAAGGCCTACCTACCATTCGTCACCACTCGAGATCTTTTCTTCTCCATCGGATATCGGTCCTTCGTGCGATGTTGCCTGCCCATTTCCACTTAATCTTGCAATTTAGTACTGAGATTTCCTCTTTTACTTTATTTGACTCTTTTTGTTTTAGAGATGATGAAGAGTTCATGCTGTTGCTGAAAGCCCAGGAGCCGAGCGCGTTGGAAATAGCCGCTGAGCAAATGAGGCTATGGCCCAGTCTACCTCCAGGTATTGATCAGTATAAAAAGTGCCAACACTAGAACTTGCTGGATTTTTTACTATTGATCTTTCTTGCATTTGTAATAAGATTTAGGTAGTATAACTACCGCAATGTGTGTATTCAGTGATGAGTTCTGTTGTTACTAAGTGTATTGTAGCTCTTCATCTGCAATGCCCTACACAAAGTTAAATCTTTTAATTATTGCTATATAAGCCCTCCCCTTTATGGGGGAAGCCTTTGTTCAGCGGTGGACGTTTTCCGGCTGATGATTAATAACGAATGGAGATGAACAGCAACGCAAACGTTCACATGCAAACATGTCACTTAAATTTGTCTTTTACTTATGCGAATATTACACATTGAAATCAAACTACTTTTACGGATTTTATCGCGGTTTATTTTAGATTTTACTATCCCGACGTTTCGAATGCTTTGCAGCACCCATGGTCACGGGAGGACTGAGATGTTGAACGTCCTTATGTCACAATTATGCCGGTATACCCTCAGGTCTTCTTAGTTATTATTGTTTGTCCGATCTACGCAGTAAGAGCTTACAGTATCTTGAGGCCAATCATAACACTGCACGGCCTCTATCTAAAATAAACCGCGATAAAATCCGTAATAGTAGTTTGATTTCAAACACGTCACTTACCATTACGCTAAGTTAGTCAGTAAGTTAGTAAAAAACAGAATATGTACAGCCATCGGCACGTAACTTGGCAAGATTCGTTAGATGCGCAGAAGTCATTTTTTAGGTCTCTTTGGTTATCAAGCGGGGCGCGGGGAACAAGGTAACATCGTTCCGGGCGCGCTATTGGTTAACCGGTCGAGCCTCGCTCCCCGCAACTCGCCTAACGTCCCATTCGCTCCCGAGTAAACTTGCGTGCACTAAAATGTACACTAAAATGGTTCAGTTTGTTTTTGTTAAGTATTTGTTACAAGTTTTTGAAAATGTTATTTTATCACTTTAAGTAGATTCCGACTTTTCATCCTGCAACCTGCCGGCCGCCAAGCATTAAATCAGTAATTACTTTATCACAATATTTTATTTTAAAATACATTTCTTAAGTAAGTTTAAGTTTAAGTAAGTTTAACTATAAAAATTTCATTTATTACACCTCATTACATTTCAATAATTCCTCTGTTTTTCTTCTTTTTATGACATGACTAAAAATATGGCAATAAAATTGCAATATTTTATATTGACCATGTTTTGTTGCAACTAAATGCACTTGCGCGAACTACGCCAAAGCCTTGCCAACTTACGTGCCGGGGATTATACAGCACACAAAAAACAGGTTTACCGATCTAGTACTAGAGATTTAAATTCGATCGCGAAATCCACACAACCTGGCGTCAACATTACAACAGCTTTTTTAAACATATTTTGTGTTTCCAGAAAAGCAAAGAGAATTAATAGCGAGCGAGGAGTCAACGCTGTACAGTCAAGCGATCCACTACGCGAACAGGATGGTGTACCTGCTTCTGCCGCTAGAGGGCGCTGGCAGAAGAGCTGACACGAGGGGCGATGACATCGATCGAATAAGTAACAGTATTACTAACAGGTGAGCACATATTACGTTCTCATAGCTGTCTTAAAGGCGGGGAGAATGTCAATCATGAAAGATTATGATCTACATTCCCCCCCAAATGTTATCATACAAAAATGGCAAAAGTGGATAGATAAGATTGTGGAAGAATACCTATCAGACACCGGTCTCGCCGGCGAGGCCGAAGGGTCGTACGTATGCGACCTCAACGACGTGCATCACCCCACTGAGTTTCTTGCCGGTTCTTCTCAGTGGGGGCGCGTTGTGAACCGGTGGTAAACTCAGCCCTCTCTTAAGCGACAGCCCAAGCCGAGGCCGTGCCTCCCTGAGGTGCCCTAGAGCTCGTCGCTACTTCTGCCGTAAAGGCTAGAGCGCTTCAAGCGCTCGCCTCCTATTGTCCGTTGAAGCTGCAATGACCATCTGCGACCAACAGCGTCTATCATTCCCAAAAAAAAAAAATGTGGAAGAATACTTGGTATAAAGAAAAATGAAAGGAACCACTACATAATGTAACAAGAACTGGATGAATTAAACTGAGGTTTAAGCTCGGTAGTGTAGAACGTTCTCAGGCTAGTTGAAACTACAGCAATTTGAAAGCAGGTGTAAGAAGCTGCAGGTGTGAGATGAAGATCAGGTTCGTTAACGTACATCTTCCAGTGGAGCAACAATATTTGATCCTGGCAGTGTGGAATATTAGACAGAGTGGGACTACGATCAGCATAAGTTAAAGGGGGATAAATGAGAGAAGTCGAATGTAGAGCTCAATATTGTAGGTCACTACGCAGGGCCACCTACCTACACTAGTGAACTGAGTAGGCCGGCCTGTGGATGCGGTCTTTGACTCTCGTCAGCTAGAAAGAACTGGATAAGAAAAGTCGAGGATTGTACTGAGCAGCGTAGGACATTTTTGGACTAACTATACCGCTGATGTTTGCTTGGTGGCTGAATGAGGAAAGCCCAGTGTAGGCTGCAGTTAAGGAGTCCGTTAACCAGCAGTTAATGGCAAATGTTGATGCCATAATTTTGTTATCCAGTGTTGCGGAGTCGGACAGTGTGGACGCGGAGTCCGGGTTCGAGGAGGCGGACCCGGGCGAGGCTGGCAACAACGTCATCAAAATGGTCTCCAGATTCGTTGATAAAGTGAGTCATAATATTTTTTGTTAATTAATCTAAACGCTGGGGTTATGATCGTGATAGTTGATAGATATGGGTAATAGGTTTCTAAGTGGAATGTTCCCGGCTAAGTAGTATCGCATACACCTTGGTAAAGCAGTGTCAGATATTCTGCCGCCAAGCAACAGTGTGCTTACATTGTTGTGTACCGCCGTAAAAACCGAATCTGAATTGCATTACAATTACTCGACATTGTGGTCCTTCGAGCCTTAATATCTGGGCGTGTACAGTTTGTGGTCCTTCGAGCTGGCATGAAATAGCCGAGCACGTACATTTTGTGGTCCTTCGAGCCAGAACTCAATAGCTGGGCGGTTTTTTTTGTGGTCCTTCGAGCTGGAACTAAGCAGCTGAACGCTTATTTTTATGTGGTCCTTCGAGCCGGATCTGAATAGACTTGCTTGATTACCGCAGGTATGCACAGAGGGCGGGGTGACCGCGGACCACGTCCGGTCCCTCCACCAGATGATCCCGGGCGTGGTCCACATGCACATCGAGACGTTGGATGCTGTGGCGCGCGAGAGCAGACGTCTACCGCCCGTGCAGAAGGTACGGACTGAGACACCGACACTATACTCAACCAATAGAGATGACATGTGATAAACTATACTTCGTTTCAAAAAATTTGCGAGCTTTTACAAAAACATTTGTACTATAAAAACCACATAATGCCTACATCTTCACCTAGGAATTGCATCAAAAAATAAGTTAGTATTACCTCAGGCCGTTTTCGCTTTAGCGTTGCGTTAATATTATATGAATGGTGTGTTTTACGATTAAAATTTGCAAATTCATTTGAAACGAAGTTTTGCTGCAAGTGAGATTATTGTATATTTAGGAAAAAATGTTGCCATATTTGCGATACTTACTAGATGTTCTTATTTTTTTCTATTTGATTTTAACTAAAGGAGTTAAAATTTTAATTTATATTGTAATTAACAAAATAAAGTAATAAATAAAAGCTTATTATTTTATTATGAACAAATTGGGCCTTTTTATTTTTAAAATAGACTATAATAGCAACTTGGAGTAAAATTCACAACGAAAGCGACGTTCACACAAAACTAGAATATTTTTCTACTGCAGGTGCAAGTAATAAACTTACAGACTATACATATGTACGGTCGCGGACACTAACGCTTGATCACCTTTACGACAGTAATCGCTTGAACTAAACTACCCAAAATACGTGAGCTCGGAGTAAGCGCACACATAACGTCGTCGTTCAAACGATTTTGTCAGAAAAATAGCATTCGCGGTAGTACAATTGAGCACAGATAATGCATTTAGTGTTTACACACAACGAATATTAGCAGTGAAGTTATGTTTTAAAATGTGTTTAGCTATCAAATCAAATTGGTTTGTCTGTCAAAAAAATCAATGTTTCTAAGTTTCTCTTTAACTTATGTGCATTTGGTGAGATGACAGGTTATTTAATATATACTGTTACATTTATGGCTAGATGTAGTACGGAAAGAGCCGTTATAGATATTTTAATAATATGTGTATGTAAACCTGTTGTACCTTCAAAAAATATATTTTAATACGACATGAGTGACTCCGCAGTTTATTTGTTGACAGAAAAAACAAAAAACAGATTCTTATTCTAAAATAACTCCTGTTTTACGATAATGTTTATATAAGGTTCATAAAAATTCAATAAATCATGTAACCTGAGGTAACGTACTACTAGCGGTCCGGTACGTGCTTCGCTACGTATAAAGTGAAATATTAGAAAAAAAGTAATTGGAACACCAAATTCATTTATTCAAAGAAAAAATGGCATTTTTCCTTCAATTAAAAAAGAATAAATCACAATATGTTTTTTCAAATTATGAAACACACATACATACATGTTATTCGCTTCAACAGTTCAAAACTTACCGTTTTTATATATGCTTTTGACAATTTAATTCAAACAAAGCCTGTAAACGATATGAAACACCGACGGCTCGCTAAAAAACTGACAAAAGTACACGCACACAATAAATACATTTTACATTTAAACAAAAAATATAAACACTAAGCAATAATTATCGCTGACAATTTACCTTATTCGAAGCACGTCCAAAATAAAATCACCGCATGAATGACATAACAACATGCTTTTCCTGTCAACACTAAAAAAAGTTTTAATTCTCAAAAAGGTTCAATTTGACAGCAAAATCCCCATTTACATAATGATCCGCCATTTATTGAATTAATTTGGTATAAAAAATGTGATAAATGAAGCACCGCCCTACCGATTTTGTGCAAACTTCACATAAACCATCTACTAAATAGTCCGAACAAAGCCTAAACATTTGGTTTGGATAGGTGAGCCCGTTCTTGAGTTATAAAATTACAACGAAAAGTGGCATTGATTTTTATAGATATACACTACTTATACGCTTTACTATCCTAGACATAAGGTTGTTAATGCCACCAAAGGCAAAACATGTACTATCGATTCAGCTATCTTTACCCGTATCTCTCGAAATTCAGATGACAAATAGTTCCGAAATATAATACCCAACAACCACCATCTGTAACTATGGAACGGTGGCTGTATTGACGCCGATTCTTTTCTCTTCGCTTTGCTAAAATTGAATCATGAAGGAATTATTATAGTCCCTGCAAAAAATTGTTGCCACCAATGATGAGAAAAGTCAAAAATACCATAATAACGAGCGGCGGATATAGTGGAAAGTATACTACACTCTTTATCGCTCTAAGAACCGATAACCGATAGGGAAGAAAGGTTCTCAAGTAGCGATCACGAACCGGAAGACGCAGCGTAGGCAGGCCTCCCACTAGGTGGACAGACGACATTGTGCACGTTGCAGGTAATCGGTGGATGCAAATAGCCAATTGACAACATTTCATATTATGTAGGTGACTAAAAAAATACCGTTTCTCTATCTTCCATACTGCATTCAAAAAATTTCTTTGTAATTTTTTGGCTTTTTATTAAAAAAAAAAACAAACTATAATCCTCGGCACGTAAGTTGGCAAGATTTTGGAGTAGTGGGGGAAAGTTCGCGCAAGTGCACTTAGTTGCAACAAAACATGGTCAATAGAATAAATTGCAATTTTATTGCCATATTTTTAGACATGTCATAAAAATAAGGAAAACAGAGGAATTGCTGAAATATAATGAGGTGTAATAAATGAAATTCATAAAGTTAAAATTTCTTAAGAAATGTATTTTAAAATAAAATATTGTGATAAAGTAATTACCGATTTAATGCTTGGCGGCCGGCAGGTTGCAGGATGAAAAGTCGGAATCTACTTAGAGGGATAAAATAACATTTACAAAAACTTGTAACAAATACTTAACAAAAACAAACTGAATTATTTTAGTGCACGCAAGTTTACTCGGGAGCGTACGGGACGTAGACGAGTTGCGGGGAGCAAGGCTCGACTGGCTAACCAATAGCGCGCCCGGAACGATGTTACCTTGTTCCCCGCGTCCCGCTTGATAACCAAAGAGACCTAAAAAATTACTTCTGTGCATGTAACGAATCTTGCCAAGTTACGTGCCGATGGCTGTATGATGACTTCATTTGACTCATTTGTACAGCTGAATGAGATCGGTGGCATGTATCTAGGGTGCCGTGAATTATTCAACCGTTCAAATGACGTCATCAGGCACTTGCGCCTTTTTAGAATGAGATGATTTTTAAATGAAAAGTTATGAATGAAAATGATCATATTTTGAAAAACTAAAAAATACGGTTACCATATTTATTAGTCTACTTTATTAAAACACAATAATATAAGGTTGTTCTAAATATGAAATGTTGTCAATTGTCGTTCATTGTGGCGTTCCAAAGGTTAAAGGTTAGGTATGTTTAGCAGTGGACGTTTTCCGGCTGGTGATGATGATACTACACTGATAACTACACCACTAGGCGGTAGGGTACCAGGTGCAACGGACCGAGCAGATAGATGACACCGCAGTGTCAGATATACCGCCACTAAGCAGCAATGTCAATGATGTTCTATGCAAAGGGCACTGTAGCTGGTGAAATTACCGGGAGACTTGATCAATGGCCCAAGTGAAAGTGAAGTGGTCGTGTGGCAGTGCATTTCGTCATGGGCAGGCATCGATATAATATTTATTATTATTATTTTTAGGTGTTATGGTCCGAAAAGTGGCACACAGAAATAGCCCTCTTGTGTCGCTATTTCTTTTCAAGCCACAGGCTGATAAAATTATTTTTGCCGATAGGAGTGTCGCTACTGTCTATATGAAACTGTCAAACGTCATTGTCATAATAAAACCGTCGCCACATTTTACTGCCGCACTCACAGACATCTATTAACTCTAATTACGATTAAGTAATTTTTTGTAATCTATTTATTTCGCCTCTCCGAGACTCTTACGATTATCTTTTAGTATTTATTACGAGTTTTTAAAAAAATGTAACTCACTATCCGCGTATTAAGTTTTGATTGGCTTCGAATGTCGAAATAATCCATTTTTATAATATGGCTTAATGACAATTAAATATAATTGACGTTTGTAGGTGTGGCAGTTAAATGCCATTTTGTTAGTGAATGTTTATCTAGTTGAAGTATGGATATCCCCACGTCATAAAAAAAATAAAAAAAAGGTATCGATGTGGGCAGTTGTGTTGCTTACTGTCAGGCAAATGTCTTAATAAATTGTGTGATGAGACCGTTGTCTGCAGCCAAGAATAGTGGCCCCGGCGCTAGTTCCCGGCGAGATGGTGTCGGGGGCAGCCCTGCGCGCCTACTTGGTGTGTGACGGACGACAGACAGCCCTACTGCCCGCTGAGGGAGCGTTATTCCTCACCAACTACCGCCTTGTATTCAAAGGCACGCCCACCGACCCCTACGGTAAGTTATTCAATCCGAAGTGTTACTGCATAAGAGATCAAAGTGCATAAGTATTAAAATTTGTATAGTTAGATTTTTTTGTGACACTGGTGCTTTAGACGTCGTGGATACAAGTTACACCCAAAAAAAACTCGTGTGTATGAACATGTGTGTCTTATGCCAATATTTCCTCCCTCTACAATCATCATCATCATCAGCCGGAAGACGTCCACTGCTGAACATAGGCCTCCCCCTTAGAACGCCACAATGAACGACAATTGGCTATTTGCATCCATCGGTTACCTGCGACGCGCACAATGTCGTCTGTCCACCTAGTGGGAGGCCTGCCTACGCTGCGTCTTCCGGTTCGTGGTCGCCACTCGAGAACCTTTCTTCCCCAGCGGTTATCGGTTCTTCGACAAACCTAGACAAAATTGTCGTTTCCCCCTACTCACCTGGCCTAAATTGCCAGCTCCCCATTGACAACTACAACTCCTCCCCTTACACATCTAGGTAAAATTTCCCCGCGGACGGAGACGGAACTGCTTCCATAGAGAATTACCGTATTATAGAATGTAATATCTTACTAGGTCGTAGGTCTGTCTATTGTTTCGTATAGGTAGGTACCATCGCAGTGTCAGATGTTCTGCCGCCAAGCAGCAGTGTGCTAACAGTGCTGTGTCCCGGTGTGAAGGGCACTGTAGCTGGTGAAATTAAATAAATAAAACGATTATTGCCTTAAAAATTGAAAATAAAAAAAAGAACTCCGGTGGTTGTGGTATAGTATACGGGTATGCGAACCCGGCTTCCCTAGCTATTACTGTCCCATCCCTTGCCCTCCTGGGTGGTAATATCCTACTTTTCCTATTTCCTTTTTACACCACCTATCCTTCCTTTTCCCTCGTTATTCGTGAGCACGCAATGGTTAATCATAAAATAATTTAATTAACCAAAATGGCGGCGATGTGGTTCGCCACCCATCACGTCTCGTTCCTCACGGGGGCGAAAAGTGGCCCATGGGTTCTGCCTACCCCTACGGGAAAAAGGCGTGAATATATGTATGTATGTAACTTAAAAATAAACGGTCTTGCCAAAGAGCAGTGACTCAGCTTGTACTGCTAGCGATCGAGACCACTAATATAAATTACCGGACACGAGAGACTTATTGTCTTGTCTTGTCACTAGATTGAATAAAAAAATATTATTTTGTCGTCAGCTTGCGAGCAGACGGTAGTCCGTTCATTTCCGCTGTGCTCCCTGACGAGGGAGAAGTCCATCCGGACCCACTACCTGCCCCACCTCGAGCAGTCGCCCCAGGAGGGGCTGCAGCTCAGATCAGCTACATTCCAACTCATTAAGGTAACTTTACACTGCAATAAGACTGTTATACACCGCACTTGTGGCTTCGTGGCCTCACGAATAAATTCTATAGCATGCCTTGTTAACCTCCTGATATTGTTACGTGCGCGTGAGTATTCAAACGCCGATGAACGCGGAGATGAGTTGTTGATGATGAAACCAGACAACTGATACTAATACTTATATACATATTTTTTTTGTAAATATATATACCACCCGGACACTTGGTGGGTACCCATCGGGTAACAGCCAAGGTGTCTAACCACTAGACCAACGGACCCGTATTTACACACACTATAGATACTGTAGTTCACATTTGTCTACATACTTCGGGCACATACACGCGAGCATTAAAAGCGGCGATAAAAAAGTGTAAGGGGCGCTGGACATTTTAGCGGGCTAGAACATTCGGTTCGTCAGTATAGAATCGATAGTAGACCTATGAATGACAGTGCAGTGCAGCTGCCAGGCGGTCGTGTCGCATACCATCATACGAACGTCCTGTTTGTCTCAGCACTCAGTCCCTTATCCTATAACAGTACCCGCGGCCCTTATAATTTGGCCAATTGATGGTTTTTCTTTTTATACTACCAAGATAGCAAGCAATCGTGCGGTCCGCCTGATGGTAAGCAGTCACCGCAGCCTATAGACGCTAGCGACACCAGAAGAATCACTAGCGCGTTGCCGAGTCTTAAGACATTATATATTAAGTCTGTGTCGGTCTCGGTAATTTCACTAGCTACAGTGCCCTTCACACCGGAACACAGCATTCTTTACACACTGTTCTTTGGCGACAGAATATCTGACACTGCGGTGGTACCTGTCTCGACGGCTTCTAGCACAAGGCACCACCTAGTAAACTGGCTAGTACTTACGAGTTAGCACGTAGAGCCCATGAAGCAGCCTGCCTCCAGGTGGCGCTGGACGAGGAGGTGAGCGGGGAGACGGTGGAGCAGTTCCGCAAGCAGCTGATGCGGCTCCGGCACCCTGAGCATCCGCTGCTGCACTTCGCGCTGGCGCCGCGGGCTGCTCCTCCGCCCAGGAACAACCAGCCCAAACACCACACGCTCAGGTGAGTGGGGGGGGGGGGGAATCGCTGTATAGGTGGTAGGTATTCCAATAGAAAGACGCTGCTGCCCGTCTTCTTGTTTTCGCCTCATACAGACACCCAACGGGAGGATATGGGACAACACACGGTGAACTTCATTTCATAACTTTTAATCAACATGACCAATTGTTTACAGAGGTTTCGCCAAGAAAACGTTGTTGAAAACCGCCCGGAAAGCAGGACTGAAGCCGAAGCCGTCCAAAAGACAGAAATACGTGCTGCCCTCCGCGGACGCCAGGTCGTTGACCTCGCCGCCCCTGATGTCCTCCCTCTCTGCCGATACGCTCTCATGTAAGTGACACACGAAGTTGAAGTAGGGCTACTGACCACTTCGGAGTCGCTAGACGTTCGGGGTGTGGGCCCTTAGAACGTCCATTGAGTACGGCGGCGACTCCGAGGAGGACGGCGGCGGGGTTGCGACCCCCGTCCCCGTGAGCACCGTGATGGCACGCGGGGGACAACACTGCACCCCCCGGCGGCGGGCTCAAAGGCAAGGCACTGAGGGGCCCCTGGTGCAGATCCCAACGGAGGCACCAGGTTCGCCCATCTTCGTGTGCCGATGCGACAGCCGCAGGGATTTTAGTGGGTAAGAGAATCCCACATACCTCGGTCGAGCCCCACAGCTCCCGGGGATCTTTGGAAGATTTCCCCTGCATTAAAAAAAAAGGCTACTGACCAGTGGCCTGCACAGAAAATAGGCAAAAATATCTACGAGTTATCTGTACTCTAAGCTATTTGTTAGTGTGCCACCACAAATATCATTAAATGAAATAACGACAGACGTTTCCATTTACATTTAAAAACATCACGTTGATACCATGTCAGTACAAAATATTTTAAATTATGATTATACAATACAAATATAATCTTTATTGTACACCAAAAGAAAAAATACAGCTTAAAAGGGAAAAGTAAAATTGCAGTGTGACAATTTAAGGCGGTCTTAGCGCTAAAGCGATCTCTTCCAGACAACCTTGGGGTACAGGACAGAATATGGAAGGTCAATACAATATATACAGTGTCTGTATGTATTATATATAGAAATCGTAGGGTAGGCAAAGTCTTTTTGTGTGTATGGACCCTCTGAACAATCTTATTACAGTTTTTAATTGCAAATTAATATGTCTATAGAATCTGCTAACTTATGGATATATAAAATGGTATACTAATATACATATAATAGGTTAAACAAGTCGAATACGTTTCTTTGCCTACTCTTTGTGCACGCCACTGCTACTGACTCATCTGCTCTTACCTGCCGGGTCCTCCCCTCCTCAACTGGAGGAAAGGACCAAGACGAGCGACGATATACGCAAAGTACATCGAATAGAAGAGCCGAAGATCGAGCTCAAGGCGTGCCTCGGGGCGGCCTATATTGCAGTGTACTAATGTAAGCTAACGTCCACCCGTGGGGTGCCGGGTTAGAATTCCCCCATCTCCTTTCGTTAGATGTCGTGAGAGGCGACTGAGCGAGAACAAGAAGACGGGCTGTAGCGTCTTTCTTCTGGATTTACCTACCACCTATACTGCGATCCCCAAGACGCCTGACAAACGTGGGGATCATGGCAACCCTTCGCTTCTAAGGGGGAGGCCTTTCGTTCAGCAGTGATGACGATGATGAAAAAAGGGTTGGAGTAATAATGGAGTAATATAGGCTGAGTATGATGGTTGTTGTTTGTTTGTCCAGTGGAGGAGTTGGAAGCGGGTGGAAGCGAGGGGGGGTGTGCGGGCCGAACGTTGGAGCGTGTTCGCGAGCGTGTGTACGCACGGGACTGGGCGCGGCTCGGCCTGGCCTCGGCTCCCTTCCGCCTCGCCCACGCAAACGCAGTCTACACTCTCTGCTCCAGGTAATATACCTTGAACTCTTCTTATAGTCGATATGAATACTACGGGTTATTTCATAAGATGGTATAAAAATTGGGCAATCAACAACTTCTAAGGCTGATTGTATGCACGCTGTGGGAGTTTTTTTTATACTACCAAGGTGGCAAGCAACCGTGCGGCCCGCCTGACGGTAAGCAGCCACCGCAGCCTATAGACACTAGCAACACCAGAAGAATCACTAACGCGTTGCCGACCCTTAAGACATTAGATATTAAGTGTTTGTGTCCGGTAATTTCACCAGCTACGCCGGAACCCAGCAATGTTTACACATTGCTATTTGGCGGTATAATTATTCATCAATAGGTAATGCTCTCCGCGTACATCTACACCATTCACATTGCGGTATTATTGAATTTCAACATTCTCCTTTCTGTGACATTTGTTTTGAATAAGTTAACGTCGTTGGTGTAAAACTTGCGTCGCTTTGGTAGTCATTCGACAAGGCTTTCCAGCTATATCTTACCTCTATTGTACGTATAATATTCCCCAGCTACCCGGCCGTGATCCCGGTGCCAGAGAGTTTTGGCGACGATTCCCTGCGGCGGGTGGCGCGCGGCTACCGGCAGGGCAGGCTGCCAGTCCTCACGTGGCGACATCCGCGGACACACGCGCTGCTTGCCAGGTCTATTATTATTACCATATTAATAATATGTGGGGGGGGGGGGGGCGTAGCTACCGCTGTATCAGCCGTATCAATGATACGGGGCTATAGGGGCCCCGAACACGTGTAAGCAACAATTCCTAAAATCCATGTTCTCACATAATCTCTTAGGCTGTACCATCATTTGGACCCCCCGACAAATTTTGATACGGAGCCTAAGGCAAGCTCCGCCACTGCATATTATATTAACTTGGTGATGAGACAATAGGGTATTTTACTGTGGTTCAGAGACTATCTGAAATAATTAAATAGCTAAACACCTTGTTTAAAACGATAGTTGAAGGGAAAAGGGGAAGAGGAAGACCAAGGCGAAGTTTCATGAAGCAGGTAGTAGAAAACGTGGGTGGAGTGTTGTATCAGGAGGTGCAAATAAAGGCATATTATAATAGATCGGATTGGACATCGCTTCACCGACAAGAACACAGCTCTTAAATTGGAGAGAGAAAGAAAGTGAAAATGAAAAAAAAATTAAAAAAAAATTATTTGCCATAAAATATACATTAAGCACTTCTAAAATAACATTGGTCCCCACACTAGGCAATGCCTGTCCCGTGGGAATCAAGAACTTTTACATATTATAAAAAAATATTTTGTGGCAAAAAGCAAACAGAAATATTTATTGTTTGTAGATATAAATATAGAATATAAACTATGAAACTTATTCTACTGTAAATATTCAGAAATAAATTAAAATTTATGCAATGAAAAAATAAATAAACAAACAGAAGCTTACAAGTATGTGAATCTTATGTATCTCAAAGGTAGCGAGTGAAATAAAGTTACAATGTTAATGTTCAGTCGAATGGGTTATTTGTGTCTAGCGGCAGATTCTTAAAAAGTTTTCAGACTGCTGGTAATTCCAGGAATGTAAGAGAGTGCTAATTTTTGTTTTTGCTTCCCTGATAGAACTATTTTTAATATCGCATAATTTGATAATTTTGTTGAAAACAAAGGGAGCCATAAATGACGTAAAGCGCTTAGCAAAAGATGTTTTTATAGCTGGAGATCGAATTGTAAAAATTCGTTTTAACAGTCTTTTATCTAAGTCAGGTAAGCTTAAGGCGATCTTATAACTAAGTATTGCCATACCAAGTATATATAGTTGTCTAACACTTAATACTTCTGCATCCTTGTACAAGGCCTCAGTGGAATACCTAAAAGGTTTTTGTAACATAACTTTCAAAACAGATCTTTGTGCTCGTTCCACTTTAATCATAAAAGTCATGGCTGCGGAACCCCACACATGTATACAGTACAATAACACAGACTGACACAACGCTGTGTATATACTTCTTAGTGATGGTCTCCCAACTATACTACGGAGCGTCTTCATGATTGGTATGAGCTTTCTCGTTCTCGCGGCTACCAGATCAATATGATGTCTGAAAGTGAGTTTTTCATCTATGAAAAACTCACTTTACTTTAGTGACGGTTATATTTCTTTATAATTTTCACTAATTTGTCGAAAATCAGTAATTTAATTTGAACAAACAAAAGTACCGCGTATACTATTACACGTGTCACGTGACTCCGATGACGTCACATGCAAGTAAACAATGTCGGGGCTACTTAGCAAAACGTCTTTTTAAGATAAACTGTGTAATGACTTGTTACGTCATTCGACAATCATCCATTTATGAGCGAATTCAAGAAAATGTGTATGTTAATTCGTGTTTTACAGAAACTTCTTACTTTATTTTTCAGGTTTTATTACAAAATACCATTTAAAAATGTTATAGTCATTTCGGATAACATCAGATTGGACCATATTTTTAATACACTCGAATACCGTATTCCAAAATAATGTAATAAGTTTTGTACAATCGTGAACCGTTATCGTGAACACTAAACTTTTTCGTCACAGCCTATTAAGCTAGATGACTAAAAAGTTCTATGTAGTTCGTCATTTAGATCATCAAAAAAATATTGAACACGTATTTTTTCCTCTTCTCAATTAAACAAAAAATGACCACAATATAGTGCGTTGAAACGTCACGCCTGTATACAATGTTTACTGTGGCATGACGTCACGAGCCCCCACTCCCAAACTTTGACGTTCTTTATCTTTGTCAATTTTTATTGATTTGTTAAATAAAAAAATATGTCTAATTTTTTCTGATATTCTATTTGACGGAGTAATTAAAATTATTATTTTCATACCTAGTCATCATCCTTATTGTGCTCAAGCATAAAAGTTCGCACAGACTGAATGTTTTGTTCATAGATCGGCAGCCTCACATCACAAGGGGGTCATGGGGATGCTGAAAGCCACCCACCAGACACAAGGCACCACACAGAGCGGTACCGAAACCACATCCAGCTTGGAACAGGTTATTTTAACTTAATTTATAGCAGCGTAAAGTATGGACAGATCCTTAGCGATGATAATTACAACTTGCTTCAGGCTTGCAGCTGGAAAATAAAAACATATTTCTTGTTGCAACTAAGTAAGGAATAAGACGTACGGTTGTTGTTGTGCGACACACCAGCCGTCACCTTTGAGGTCCTTACCTAAAAGCTAAAAAATAGAATCCTTTTGGTGTGACTTCGTCTGTCTATCTGTCTGTCACACCTATATACATATTTCAGGAATGTTATCGATTTGAACTGCTGAACATAGGCCTCCCTTGGAACGCCACAGTGAACGACAACTGGCTATTAGCTTCCACCGGTTAGTGGGAGGCCTGCCTACGCTGCGTCTTCCGGTTCGTGGTCGCCACTCGAGAACCTTTCTTCCCCAACGGTTATCAGTTCTCCGAACGATGTGGCCTGCTCATTTCCACTTCTACTTGCATATTCTAATAGATATGTCAGTGGCCTTGGTTCTTCGGCGAATCTCCTCATTACGGATTCTGTCGTGCAAAGAAACTCCGAGCATAGCTCTCTCTATAGCTCGTTGTGTGACGAGCTTATCTAAAAGGCCAACGGTTAGGGACTCAGTACCATATGTCATCACTGGCAACACACACTGATTAAAAATTACCGTTTTCAGACACTGCGGTATTTACCTTCTGGAAGACGTAGCAAACCTTTAGTGCAATGGAGTATAATGTGCGTTGTTCCAGGAGCGTTACCTAGCGACGCTAGTGGCGTGCACGCCGGCGGCGCGCGGAGACCTGGAAGACTCCAGCTTGAGCCTGGACTCGCTGCTGCTCGGCTGCGAAGACCAGCAGACCACACACACTCCGCTGTTGACTAAAGCCGCTGGCACGCTGAGGTGAGCTCAATAGTTTCTAATTTATATTAACAATTTGTCCCTGCTTTGTGGATATGTCTTTTACTCCTAGGCCCGCTTGAGGCTGCTTTTCGCTACACGCGTCATTTGTAAGCATCGATATACTATACCAACTAGATTAGCTGTCACGAACAAAATGACATCGAAAATGTGGTCGCGGTTACATATACTTACACAACTATACACGTAGCTAGAAATTGTAGAAAATAGTTTTAAATAATTCGGAACGAAGAACTAATAGAAGCCTTCACATGTAGTAATAAAGTCTAATTCTGTATGCAGTAATGTTGGCACATAAAACCTTTACATCGGAGACAAAGAAAAATCAATAAAATCGCTAAAAAAAAGTAGTTGTTTTGACTTAAACAAAAATGTACTCATTTAAAAGAAAATCTTAACCACTATAAAATAAGGTTCAAAACAGGTGTGTTTCCATTGTGTGTGTACTGACTTACCAACTTATCCGTGCTGGTGGCAAAAATGAGAACTAACTTTTTTATTATGGTAATGACGTGTAATTTAACAGTTTCGTATAGACAGTGGCGACACGCCTATCGGCAACATTAATTTTGTCAGTCTCGGCATGGCAGTTGCGAACTACTAGCGGAGAAAATATCAAATAAATAATTTTTATTTCGCATTATAATGATATCTTACTTATATTTATTATTTAAACTAGTAGTAATAAGAACACGAAACGAAAAAAAAATCTCCATCTGCAATTTTAGTATTACGATAAGTATTTGAACAGTTTATAAACGCGCAATAAGGAATTTCGATACGTCCTTACGTCCTGTTGTCGGCTCGTACTAATTTGAAATAGAGCGACAGCCGTCTCCGTAGCTCTATTTTCGTGACCACTTTTCGGGTCGTGACAGCTAATCTAGTTGGTATAGTATATCGATGTTTGTAAGCGTCAAAAACAAGGCCATGAAATTCATATGTTCGCTTGCAGCGTCAATATAACAAAGTTATTGGTTTAAAAAATTTACGCTGTAGGCGACAGGCACGTCTCGTGACTGTTTCGTTTACGCTATAGAACTATGTCGTATATTTGTTCTCGACGCTCTAGAAAACGCGCGTTCAACCATTCGACTCTCGTGCAAATTCACTTGTTGCGCTGTTTGGTGGCCTTTTAGCTTGAACCCGTAAGTTTGTTTTTAAAACTCGACGCTGCCGCTTACAGCGCAGAGCGTATTTAGGATTCGGGGTGCGCAGATTGAATGGAGCTTGCGTTACGGCCATCGATATAATATATAAACTAGATAAACATTCACGAACAAAATGACATCTAAAATGTGGTCGCGGAGGTTGCAAACTTATCTGTGCTGGTGGCGGAAACGTGAACTAACGATTTTATAATGATAATGACTTGTAGTTTGGCAGTTTCATATAGACAGCAGCGACACTCCTATCGGCAAAAATAAATTTGTCAGCGAGAAATAGCGACACAAGGGCGCTATTTCTCACTACCACTTTTTGAACCGTTTATATCTAGTTTATATATTATATCGATGGTTGCGGCTCGTGGCTTTCTGTTTAGTGGCAATTGGTACCCCACGGGAGTCTTAAGTATAGCTAGATGTTATTGCCGGCAGTGTCCTGGGTCGCAACAGTGGTGGAAAAGGTAACGCTGCAGCGGGCGCGAAGCACTTTGGCCGCTGGGGCTCTCTGAAGGATCGCCGTCAGCCTTCGCACCTCGACTTATACGCGCCTCGGCAGAGACTCTCCACCGCCGATGCTGATTCAGGTATAAATCAAATACATTTATTCATATTAAATGGAGTACAAAATTAGATCTAGTACATACGAATTTACATCCATTCATTTAGCCTATAACAGGCATGTGAATATAATAGTGAAGTTAGCAGTTTTCTAATTTAATAAAACAAGTTCACATGTCAAAACCTACCTACCTTAGTAATATAATCAAAATATCAAAAAATATGTCAGAATGTAGTAATATATTAAGTATCGATGTTTTGACGATTTTTATTTTTATTCTATTACAATTGCTTTTTATTTGTCTAAACAAGTCTTTTACAGTAGCCATATCTTAAGCTGCTTTTTAACAATAACTATAGGCAGTTCCCCCTCATTATTAGAACCTCACTATCCGGTTAGAGAATGACTTCAGTCTTGTGATCATGGATGTTCCAAACATCCTGCGATCTCTTCCCTGCTCTGTCTCTACTTCGGTTACCGTCGCCACGTGTCCATTAAGATTTGATAAACCATAAATCCTCGCAAAAGAACACCAATTCCTAACTAGGATGATTCGTGAGGCTATTGAAATCAAAAAACATCCTAATTTCAATAGAGAAGATGGTTGTGTGTTACCACCGGCTTGGGATCCTGTGATAAATATAATTGAATCCAATAACAAGCAAAACACTGCACGGCCTCAAGATACTGTAATCTCTTACTGCGTAGATCGGACTAACAATAATAACTAAGAAGACCTGAGGGTACACCGGCATAATTGTGACATAAGGACGTTCAGTCCTCCCGTGACCATGGGTGCTGCAAAGCATTCGAAACGTCGGGATAGTAAAATCAAAAATTAACCGCGATAAAATCCGTAAAAGTAGTTTGATTTCAACATGAATTGATTATATAATTCTCTTTTCTCCTCTCAAATCCGAGACTGTGTGCAAGGCATAAGCCAATATTTATAGATGAAAGACATCGACACCAAGATTGGTCGCAGTGTCTTGGAAGAGCATAGATATATCATTCGTCGATTTATTTTTAACGTTGGAACTGGGGTGCAGTGTTAAGCGAGAGTGGTGAAGCATATGACAATACGATATTGGTTGCTGAGTCGTCGTCATTGGAACTCGGGTTTAGGGTAAAATAAGGGTAGAAGAGCACAGGTCGCTGAGATAGCTCCCAGAAGAACCGATAACAGATAGGGAAGAAAGGTTCTCGAGTGGCGACCACGAACCGGAAGACGCAGCGTAGGCAGGCCTCCCACTAGGTGGACAGACGACATTGTGCGCGTCGCAGGTTACCGGTGGGTGCAAATAGCCAATTGTTTTTCATTGTGGCGTTCGAAGGGGGAGCAGTACACGTCTTCCGGCTGGTGATGATAAGGAGTATAGGGTGATATAGTACAAGTAAATGAGTTGGCGTCATCAGAACACGGGCTTAGGGTTTTGCAAGTGGATGCGCACAGGGCGATATAGTGTTCGTCTATGAGTCGATGACGTTGTATAACGGGCTTAGAGTGAAGCGAGGCTGGAAGAGCATAGGGCAATATACAGATGAGTGGTCGACATCCAAACTGTGTGGCAGTGTGCGGCGAGGGCGGAGGGTCTCGTCGCGCGGCGCTGTACGTGGTGACGGAGAAGGGGGCGGGTGGGGCTTCCACCGTGGGCGGCGTGGAGCTGGTGCCCGTGGAGTACCCCGAGGCGCGCGCCACCAAGCACGCCTTCAAGAAGCTGATGAGAGCCGCCGTGCCCTCCTCGCCGCCCGCCGCCCACCATGCAGGCTTCCTCAGGTACGTGGCTGGACACATCCCCCCCCCCCCCACCCCGCGTTGCAGTGATTAAACCGTCAGCACACAGATTGAGTAATTTTACCATCGATATACTATACCAACTAGATTAGCTGTCACGAACAATGACATCGAAAATGTGGTCGCGGTTACATATACTTACACAACCATACACGTACCTAGAAATTGTAGAAAATAGTTTTAAATAATTCGGAACGTCGGACTAATAGAAGCCTTCACATGTAGTAATAAAGTCTAATTTTGTATGCAGTAATGTTGGCACATAAAACCTTTACATCGGAGACAAAGAAAAATCAATAAAACCGCCAAATATATACGAAAAAAAGTAGTTGTTTTGACTTAAACAAAAATGTACTCATTTAAAAGAAAATCTTAACCACTATAAAATAAGGTTCAAAACAGGTGTGTTTCCATTGTGTGTGTACTGACTTACAAACTTATCTGTGCTGGTGGCAAAAATGAGAACTAACATTTTTATTATGGTAATGACGTGTAGTTTAACAGTTTCGTATAGACAGTGGCGACACGCCTATCGGCAACATTAATTTTGTCAGTCTCTAGCGGAGAAAATATCAAATAAATAATTTTTTTTTCGTATTATAATGATATCTTACATAAATTTATTATTTAAACTAGTAGTAATAAGAACACGAAACGAAAAAAAAATTCTCCATCTGCAATTTTAGTATTACGATAAGTATTATATTATTTGGACAGTTTATAAACGCGCAATAAGGAATTTCGATACATCCTGTTGTCGGCTCGTACTAATTTGAAATAGGACGACAGCCGTCTCCGTAGCTCTATTTTCGTGACCACTTTTCGGGTCGTGACAGCTAATCTAGTTGGTATAGTATATCGATGAATTTTACAAATCATTTATGAAAAGTTGTGGTCATTAAATGTGTTTTATTAATTTTCCTATACAGTTGGGGACTAAATATATTTATCAACATAAAGACAATAATCACTTACATGCATCTGTGTGAAGGTAGTCAGGTCCGTTATTAAATATAAATATGCACGTAATGAACAAATTCAGTTAGAGACTAGACAGAAAAGTATGGAAACAAGACACTGTAATCGCAGCTAAGTATAATCGCACTTGGACACGATAGTAGTAGATCTCTTATCACAAAACTCTGGCTGATCCCCATTACAATTACCGAATACGATGGATGTCTTATTCGGTGCTGAGATTTAATGTATTGTACTAAGTGTTGATTATATAGTTCGTTATTTAACTATACGAATACTTAACTGGATTAGGTAACAATTTGATCCAGTTACCCAAAAAATCATTTCACGTGACATATATGAAACACAAAGTGCGATATTGAAAAAAGTAACGGATTGTGTACTTCCCACATATAAAAACTTTTAAGGGCAATAACACTCACAGGTTAATAGAAGAATCGGGTTGGTTGTGGCATCTCCGTCAGCTGTTCCAGCTGTCCGGGGCGGTCGTTGACCTGCTCGACCTGCAAGGGTCTTCTGTTCTCTTGTCCTTGGAGGACGGCTGGGATATTACCGCACAGGTATGTGCAAAACACTTAATAATGTGTATGTATTTTGACAACCACTTTTTGTAGTTCCAATGCAACACGAAACACTATATTATTTTGTTAACCCTCGACCAAAAACGAGGGGAGTTATAAGTTTGACGCCTATGTCCCGAATTCTGTCCGTCAGTATGTATGTCTGACTGTGGAATCGTAGCGGTCCAAACAGTGAACGAATTTGAATGCGGTTTTTATATTTGAAAGCTAGTTTAAGCGAGACAGTTCTTAGCTATATTTCATGAAAATCAGTCCAGGCGTTTGAAGACCATCAGCTCTTTTCCAAGTCTAGTTAGGGATATTTTGTATACAATAGACATTTTTCATTACTTCTATTACTCCGAAAGATCTGAAATTTAGAACATATGTAAATCTGATGATACTAAATAAAATGGTAACCTTCGCCAGGGTCTGATGACGATACTTATTTGAAATTAAGTTTTTCAATTAAATGTAAGGTTTTATTTATTTATATATATTTTTTTATATATACCATTCTGTTGGTTTTACTTCTTTTAAATTAATTAGAAGAAGAGTCATCGCCACGACCTCAAAAAATACCAGGAACTGAAAATTGTAGTGCATGTAAAAAAATGCGGGCGAAGCTGCGCGTGTCTATTAGTATACCTATATAGGGTTACTTCCAATTAGCAATTACTTAGTCCCACATTAAAAAAAAGGTGAAAAGAAACAAATGAATCCTATTAAGTTTCAAATTTTGCTAATTAACAAAAAATATCCATTTTTGGGTGAACTAGGTGCACTGGTTACGTAAAAGTAATTAAAAAGCCTCGATTGGAACCAGTTCCGAAACTCCGGTTCTGTAAACGGCCGAAGCGACCTCATCCATCGCACTTCTCACAAAATTATTTCAGATATCATCTCTAGCCCAAATATGCTTAGAGCCATACTACAGAACCTTAGAAGGGTTCCGTATCTTGGTGGAGAAGGAGTGGCTGGCGCTGGGCCATAAGTTCCAGCAGCGGTCCAACATCGGTGGCACCCCGCAGCAAGGCTTCACGCCCACCTTCCTCATGTTCCTGGACGCTGTCCATCAAGTAAGAATGATAGAATTACTATAATATTTAGGATTAAGATAGCTTCAAGATGTTAGGGTATAGAAAACTGTTTTGACGCTGACAGACAAACAAACTTTATCGTGGTTACTGTAACTTCGCTCAACACATTTCATATCAACACCTCTAACGTAAACTATTGGGAACATTTAAATGTATGGAGAAATCCCACCTAATATCTTATAATGACTATCTAATCTGCTTTTATTAGCTGTGTAACGAGTACCACTTACCTCAAAAGATGGCGCTTTAATGACGATTACGTCAACAATGTCTGAATCGCGTTAGCAAAGTTTATATGTTACAAATCTTGAACATAGAACACCTCAGTATTAATCGTCAAAAGTTCTTTAGACAAAACTAGTTTCTCTCTATTCCTTATGTGCTGCGACTGCGCTGTAACCTATTAAATTTGGCCACAGCTACAGAAACAATTCCCACTGGCGTTCGAGTTCAACGAGTACTATTTGCGGTTCGTCGCCTACCACGCGGTGTCGTGTCGCTTCCGTACCTTCCTGTTGGACAGCGAGGCGCAGAGGGCCGAGCTCGGGATCACAGCAGCCGACGACAAGAGAGCGGACACTAATAGGATGGTGAGAGATACATCCATAACAATAACCTCAAGTCGACTTCGTTTGAATTATCAAAGGTAACTCCTTGATTCACTAGAATATTCTCAATAAGACAAAATACAAAACACTACTAGACATTCATATTTCTATAGACCAGGAACTTACAGATAAATGTTACAAGGGTCGACGGCATCGTTCAACGTCGATTGAAGCTGATCGACTGGTCTGGTAGCTTTATTTTATCGAATTTATACTTTTCAGTGTTATTGAACAGAGTTCAATTTTTTTTTTAAATATTTTGTTATATTTACACATATATTTTTAGGTTTTTTTTTATTCTATAATCCGTTTACTCTCACGTATCATATTTTTATATAGTTTTAAATCCTCTGCCTTACAACTCGGCGCGTCATTGCGTACTGGGAAGTCCTTTACAATCATGTCTTAACCGTGTTTGGGGGAGTAACGGATGTTGCACGCGCAGGGCATAGAGACGGGCGCGGGGTCGGAGGAGGAGTGCGGGGGCGGTGGGGGAGGCGCGGGGGGCAGCGTCCCCCGCACCGCCACGCTGGGCCACTCGCTGTTCGACCATATCGACAAGCACCACCAGAAGACGCCCGTCTTCTACAACTTCCTGTACACGCCCGACCTCGACAACCCTGTGAGTCTTATTGCTTTTATTAATATTATGACAGATATTTATACTTTTACAGCTGTAGGGTGTGTCTAGTCAACCCTATGTATATAACTACCCCACCTATGTATGTAAGGTACTATAGTAATCTACTCAAGGCTTGTAATGCTTTAGATTCCATGCAATGGCGGGATATTTTTTGTGTTGATGAAAAGGAATGATGCCATGATAAAAAAAAAAACTATACAGTCCGTCAGTTACGTCATTTAAAACATCGGTATACTATACCAACTAGATTAGCTGTCACGAACAAAATGACATCGAAAATGTGGTCGCGGTTACATATACTTGCACAACTATACACGTAGCTAGAAATTGTAGAAAATAGTTTTAAATAATTCGGAACGTCGGACTAATTGAAGCCTTCACATGTAGTAATAAAGTCTAATTCTGTATGCAGTAATATTGGCACTAAAACCTTTACATCGGAGACAAAGAAAAATCAATAAAACCGCCCAAAGCTATACGAAAAAAAGTAGTTGTTTTGACTTAAACAAAAATGTACTCATTTAAAAGAAAATCTTAACCACTATAAAATAAGGTTCAAAACAGGTGTGTTTCCATTGTTTCAAAAAAAGAAAAAGAAGAACGTCAACTTGACATTTTTAATATTATTTGAAAAATATTTTATTTTTAGTTTAAAATACCATTATTATTTATTATATTTGTGAAAATTCTCAGTATTGTAAAATAGTCCAGTGTATAGTGCACGTTTTAATAGTGTACGGAAATATAAGAACCTAACAATGGCAAGTCGTCGATTCAAACTTCAATGTGGTGGGTGTTTAAAAGATATACTCGATAAAAAATTTATCAAATGCTCAACGGACACCTGTAAAACGCCTTACCATCGCGACATCTGTATGGGTTCTTCTTCAGCATTAGAGATCTCCCCCAATAAATGGATATGCCCAAAGTGTCGATGCAATGCTAAAAGACCAGGAGACAATTCTCAAACTCCACTTCGCCAGCAATCTTCCGACAATCTTTATGTAACGCACCGTTCCAAAAATTATGTCACGCACTCAGGTGACTCAATTTATGGTAGCCCGAGTGAACAAGTACTTCTAAATCCTGCTGAACTTCAAACCCTTGCTGAGGAGATTCGACTGTTAAGACTGGAGGTATCTGGTTTGAAAGATCAAGTTACGACTGTAGTGTCCTCTGTTGCTCAGTGTCACATAAAACTAGATGAAGTCTCTTCTCGTTTGGATCAGACTGACAAACGTCTTCAGATATTGGAAGAGAGAGATTTAGAGTTAGCCATGCTCCGATCCAAAGTGGACTTGCTTCAGAATCAAGTAAACAAACATGAGCAAACCTCACTGCGTAATGAAATTGAAATAGTTGGGATTCCTGAAACTCCGAATGAAAGCCTTACTCACCTTGCCCTTGTAGTTGCTACAAAGGTAGGAGTTAACTTGCAAGATGTGGACATTGATTATGTATCCCGTGCTGGTCCGAAGCGCACCACTGATAGTAAGCTTCCTAGACCCGTAGTACTACGTTTAGTTCGTAAAACAAAACGGGATGAATTGCTGAAAGCAGGTAAAATAAGAAGGAATCTTTCTTCTAAGGACCTAAATGTTGGTGATAAGGAGTATAATCTATATATAAACGAACGCCTAACACGTGATAATCGCTGGTTATTTCGTGAGTCTAGAAACCATGCTTCAAAAGCCGGCTACAGCTTCTGCTGGTCACATAATGGATCTATTTTTGTCCGGAAAAGAGAAGGTTTTCCAGCTATACGGATTAACTCATTGGCCGAACTTGCATCAAAACTTGGATTTCCTGAGATTTCTTCTACAAATGAGAGCCAAATTCTTGTATAGTCTGCTTTATTATTTCGTCATACGTATTATTTTCATTAGTATTTACTTTATTTTCATTTTATTAGGAGTTATGTTACTTTATTCCGTTATTTATTATTTTATCATATATTATAATAATATTGTATTTTTATATATCACCTTATTTTTGTGCAATGAAACTGGACATTCACTTCTTAATATTCCTCACTTCTTTACCAATTATAATTCTGTGGTAACATTTATGATTACAAAGTGTGCCTATCGCGTGACAAAATCTCTAACATCCGTACATAACAATTATAAGATAATAAATATTTACAAATGGCCACCCTAAACTTAAATCCTGACATTGATGAAATCTTTTCAGTACCCTGTCACGCTCTTAACACTTTAGAATTGTGTAAAAATGTTTTAACTATTGAATATAATTTTAAAATTTTGAACTTTAACATACGCAGTTTGCAGAAAAATTTTGATGCCTTTTATGTGGCGCTTAAGAGAATCAACATTGACTTTGATGCAATAATACTTACTGAATGCCATCTTGGTACATGCTCATTATTAAGAAGTATTCCTGGTTATTCCTCTTTTTCTACAAGTAGATTAAATACCAATGCTGGTGGGGTGGTAATTTACGTTAAAGAGAATTGGAATGTTGATGTGACTGAACCCGATATCTTAGATGCAGAATGTCTGTCACTGAAATTTCCAGACTCACATATAATTCTTGGTATTTATCGCTCGCCTTCTTATAAAAATATTGACAATTTCTTAGAATCGATTGATGCCTACATTAGAAATCATATACAAAGTAATAACATTATTCTTATGGGTGATCTAAACATCAACATTCTAGATAACAAATCTGCTACTACTGATTACATGTGTTTAACAGCTGAGCTAGGCCTAAAATCAGTTATTTCACTTCCAACTAGAGACGGTTCCTGTCTTGATCATGTTTTTACTGGTGTTAAAACTGATGCAGTGGGTATAGTTTGCTCAACAAGAATAACTGATCATGACATGGTCATGGCTGGATTTCGGTTGGTTAAGAAACAAAAGTCTGGGCACTCCCGAGTTGTTTCAAAAATAGATTACGCTGCCGTTGAGTGCCAGCTCAAAGATACTGACTGGTCTATTGTTTTAAATTGCCCGGACGCAAGTCTCGCTGCTCAGATTTTTACTGATCACCTTTCTCGTGTAATACAATCTAATTCTAAACAAGTTAATTTAAGCAGATCTAAATATAACCTAAATGATTGGATCACTCCAGGGCTCATCAGGTGTATGCGACACAGAGATAATCTTCACCTTCGGGTAAGAGTTGATCCTAATAACTTAGTTCTCCTAACATCGTATAAGAGATATCGGAACTTCCTTGGTGATTTACTTAAAAAGTTAAAATTGCAGCATAATCATAACAAATTAGCGGAAAACAAGAACAACCCTCGAAAATACTGGAAAACAATAAATAAAATATGTGAAATGGAAAGTAAGAAGAGGCAGCCTGTCGAACTTTTAAATATAGAAAGTTCTTCTCAAGACTCTCTGTCTACTTGTAATAATTTTTTTGCAAATATCGGTCGAAACTTAGCTTTGAAAATATTAAACAATTCTACAGAACAAAATCTTGCCCAATCGGTTAATATCCAATCCAATTCCCCAAATTATTTTTTTATTCACCCCACTGACGATTCTGAAGTCTCTGCTTTGATTGGTCAGCTGAAAGCTGATAGTGCACCTGGTATTGATGGCATAAAAAACACCACAGTCAAAAGAATTTGTTATCTGATTCTAAAACCACTAACTTACATAATAAACTTGAGCATATCGAGCGGCAGATTTCCCGACTGCTGGAAAGTATCAGTTATTGTCCCAATATATAAGAGTGGTTCTAAACTTGATCCGTCTAATTATAGACCTATCTCTCTACTTAACGTCTTTGCTAAGCTGCTAGAGAAAATAGTTGCCAAGAGACTAACAGACTTCTTTGAATCAAATAACCTCTTATCACATAATCAGTATGGATTTCGTAGAGGCAAATCGACTGAGGAAGCAATCACCCGATTATTAAACAGTATTTCCGCGACTCTTGACAATCGTCGTTATTGTCTCGGAGTATTTCTTGATCTCTCCAAAGCTTTCGATACTGTGTCTCATGTCATCCTTCTTCGAAAGTTAGAGTTACTAGGTATCAGAGGTATTGCTCTAGATTGGTTTACAAGCTACTTGAATGACCGAAAACATTCTGTTTTAGTTGATGGCCTTCTTAGTAAACCTGCTGAGGTATCTTTTGGTGTCCCTCAAGGCAGCGTCTTGGGACCAATTCTATTCATAACCTATATTAATGATATTACCAATCTATTTTCCTCCAATAAAGACATTGATATTATTTGCTATGCAGATGATACTGTCATCATATTTAAAGACTCAGACTGGACGAATGTTTTCTCCATGGCCAATCGTGGTATGGAATTAGTAACTGCATGGCTTAATGCAAACCTTCTTACCCTTAATGCTACCAAGTCCAGCTACATATGCTTTCACAAAACAAAGTCATCCAGCCCTCCTCCCTTACTCACTCTAAAGGCTCATACATGTTTTAATATAAATACTACTTGTTCTTGTGATATTCTCTCCAGGACGACTGTTCAGAAATACTTAGGAGTCACTCTGGATCAAAGGCTCACGTTTGATAATCATATTCAAACCTTGTCTGGAAGGGTTAGAAAACTAATACATATTATGAAATTACTCAGAAACGGTGCTACTAAAGAAACACTTCTCATGGTCTACACCGCTATCTGTCAATCTCTTTTAATATATGCTATTACAGCATGGGGAAGTGCTCCCAAGTCTTACCTACTTTCCCTTGAGAGGGCTCAAAGGTCTGTCCTCAAGGTTATGTTTAGGAAACATTTTCGGTTTCCTACTACTATTCTATATCGTGAATCTGGAGTTCTTACTGTGCGTCAACTTTATGTACATAAAGCAGTACTTCAATTTCATAGTACTTTTATTTAATCTGAAGATTACAAAACAAGTATGCAAAGTAGACGACTTATTGTTAAATATAACCCTGTTAAAACTGTCTTTGCACAACGATTTAGTAGCTTCTTATTTCCATTTATTTACTTAAAAATAAACAAGTCTTGTGATATATCAAATCTCAGCTCTTCAGAGGCAATTGTTAAATTAAAGACATTTTTACTTACACTGGACTATAACGCCACAGAACTATTATTATCAATACCAAAATAATGATTTATAGTATATATTAATTAAGTATGTATGTACATATTTATATAATATTTTACGTATATAATATTACAATATAATATTACATATATAATTGATATGCTCATATTGTTACTTACTATTAGAATTATTTCTTAAGGTCGCCCGCGATACAGGTTCGCCTAGTGCGGGGTCCATTGACTCTTCATTATGTTTAATGTACTTAAATGTATTTATGGATTAATAATAATAATAATAATAAATTGTGTGTGTACTGACTTACAAAGTTATCCGTGCTGGTGGCAAAAATGAATGACGTGTAGTTTAACAGTTTCGTATAGACAGTGGCGACACGCCTATCGGCAACATTAATTTTGTCAGTCTCTAGCGGAGAAAATATCAAATAAATAATTTTTATTTCGTATTATAACGATATCTTACTTATATTTATTATTTAAACTAGTAGTAATAAGAATACGAAACGAAAAAATTCTCCATCTGCAATTTTAGTATTACGATAAGTATTTGGACAGTTTTTAAACGCGCAATAAGGAATTTCGATACGTCCTTACGCTAGCTGTGGTCGGCTCGGACTAATTTGAAATAGTGACACAACCGTCTCCGTGGCGCTATTTTTGAGCTATTTTTGACCACTTTTCGAGTCGTGACAGCTAATCTAGTTGGTATAGTATATCGGTGGCCTCAACGCCCTATTTTTTTTCGGCGTTTTTCATTTTCAACGCGACCCGGATGGTTCCAACATTACGTCCTACATTTATGTACAGGTGCTGCGGCCGGTGTCTTCCATCTGTGCTCTGGAAGTGTGGGGCTACTACACCAGCGAGGAGTTGTCCCACGGGGCCCCGTACGACCTGGAGGTGCTGGCTCCTCCAGAGGGTGACGTCACGGCCAGGCCTCCGCAGCGACGACTCGTGACTGCCGGGTGAGTTCGTCGTCATTAGATCACGGTTTCATTAAATCTAGTCTTTCATTGGAGTATATCCAGGATATACTCCAACATACAGAGTTTGCAATTTTCTACTATACTACACCAAGTGGTGGGTGTCCAAGTGGGTACTACCGTTTTGTCAGATATTTTGCAGCCAAGCAACAATGTGTAAATATTACTGCGTTCCGGTGTGATGTGAAGGGCATTGTAGCTGGTGAAATTGCCGGGCTCAAGAAACGGACAGTGTATTGCAATTTGATGATCCAAACGTCAAGATTTTGTTAGTTTTTAAGAAGAATTCTCCGACCGCCCGAGTTGTGATGCTCGGTCAGTGCCGAAGCCCACAACTGTTGTTGTCGGACTGTTGTATAATTATATACTTCACGTACCTTGAGACTTTGCTAGCGCGTTTCAGGTATTGGTGGCGCCATCTCTCGCGTTCACTGCATCACGTTATCGTGACGTTATCTGTACTAGCGTCATTTGTCTTGTTATGTAGAGTTGCTATAATTTTTGTTGCGGGGGGGTTGCGGGGTTTTACGGAAGTAGATTTTTGATGCGGTAACAGCTCAGTGGGCGAGCGCTTGCCTTGGAAACAAGGTGCGCAGGTTCGAACCCCGGCTCGCACCTCTGATTGGTTCAATGAATCATGTGCGAATCGTCTTTGTGCGATTGTTACTAGCTTTCGGTGTAGGATTACATCGTGAGGAAACCTGCATGTCTGAGAAAGCCTAACTAGCTCTCGAATGACCTGTGAAATGCACTTGGCCAGCGTGGCGGACTATGGCCTAAGCCCCCTCATCTTGAGGGGAGGCCCGTGCCCAGCAGTGGGACATAAACAAGGGCTGGTATTATGTTAGAATTTTTTACAATTCTGTATGTCTTTTGTCTTAGATACGACAGCATAGCGAGATGCATGCCGGACTCATTTACCGGTCTACTGGAGCGGATACGTCAGCTTGAGCTGGAATTGGGCCATCTGCCACAGAAATGGCGCGTGCGATGGGATCAGCTAGAGCTACCCAATACCCTGGAGTTACAGGTGAACGCAGCATGTCGATTACCGTGTGTGGCAAGCGTGTTTTCGAATATCTGTGAATGGTGATTTGTTTAATTTTAAAAATAAAGGAATCTTTTCTTTGTGTTAAATTTGGTTACTTCAGTATTTTGAGTACTTTCCCTATCTGTCTCGTTCGATCGTTCCACCATGTTTAAGTATTTATATGTTCGTCGGTATCTTGCAGCGCAACAGCTCGATGTCCTCGGGCGTGGTGCGTCGCGCGACACTCGCGTGGCACCGGCGCGGCACTCTGGAGCTCCTAGCGCGAGGTCGCCTGGCCGCCGCGCCCCCCGCGCCCGCCCCCGCGCCCTCCGCCCCCGCGCACCGCTGGGCGCCCGCCAGCGACGCGGCGCCGGCGCGCTGCGACCACTGCCAGGAGCTGCTGTGGGGACCGCTCAAGGTACCGCACCTGCCGCCGGACCCCCGTGCCCCCCGCGCCGGCGCACCGCTGGGCGCCCGCCAGCGACGCGGCGCCGGCGCGCTGCGACCACTGCCAGGAGCTGCTGTGGGGACCGCTCAAGGTACCGCACCTGCCGCCGGACCCCCGTGCCCCCCGCGCCGGCGCACCGCTGGGCGCCCGCCAGCGACGCGGCGCCGGCGCGCTGCGACCACTGCCAGGAGCTGCTGTGGGGACCGCTCAAGGTACCGCACCTGCCGCCGGACCCCCGTGCCCCCCGCGCCGGCGCACCGCTGGGCGCCCGCCAGCGACGCGGCGCCGGCGCGCTGCGACCACTGCCAGGAGCTGCTGTGGGGACCGCTCAAGGTACCGCACCTGCCGCCGGACCCCCGTGCCCCCCGCGCCGGCGCACCGCTGGGCGCCCGCCAGCGACGCGGCGCCGGCGCGCTGCGACCACTGCCAGGAGCTGCTGTGGGGACCGCTCAAGGTACCGCACCTGCCGCCGGACCCCCGTGCCCCCCGCGCCGGCGCACCGCTGGGCGCCCGCCAGCGACGCGGCGCCGGCGCGCTGCGACCACTGCCAGGAGCTGCTGTGGGGACCGCTCAAGGTACCGCACCTGCCGCCGGACCCCCGTGCCCCCCGCGCCGGCGCACCGCTGGGCGCCCGCCAGCGACGCGGCGCCGGCGCGCTGCGACCACTGCCAGGAGCTGCTGTGGGGACCGCTCAAGGTACCGCACCTGCCGCCGGACCCCCGTGCCCCCCGCGCCGGCGCACCGCTGGGCGCCCGCCAGCGACGCGGCGCCGGCGCGCTGCGACCACTGCCAGGAGCTGCTGTGGGGACCGCTCAAGGTACCGCACCTGCCGCCGGACCCCCGTGCCCCCCGCGCCGGCGCACCGCTGGGCGCCCGCCAGCGACGCGGCGCCGGCGCGCTGCGACCACTGCCAGGAGCTGCTGTGGGGACCGCTCAAGGTACCGCACCTGCCGCCGGACCCCCGTGCCCCCCGCGCCGGCGCACCGCTGGGCGCCCGCCAGCGACGCGGCGCCGGCGCGCTGCGACCACTGCCAGGAGCTGCTGTGGGGACCGCTCAAGGTACCGCACCTGCCGCCGGACCCCCGTGCCCCCCGCGCCGGCGCACCGCTGGGCGCCCGCCAGCGACGCGGCGCCGGCGCGCTGCGACCACTGCCAGGAGCTGCTGTGGGGACCGCTCAAGGTACCGCACCTGCCGCCGGACCCCCGTGCCCCCCGCGCCGGCGCACCGCTGGGCGCCCGCCAGCGACGCGGCGCCGGCGCGCTGCGACCACTGCCAGGAGCTGCTGTGGGGACCGCTCAAGGTACGTGGCGGCGGGAGTGACGATGGAGGGGGAAGGCCTCCGTCAGGATTTTTTTTTAAATTTTCAATATTTAGAAATATGTCTCCTTTTCACAGAAAATTGTAGCCAAATAACGCCAGTGGCATATGATATCGTCTGTATGTGTGTGTGTGTGTAATTACAGATTGCAATGTAGGAATTTAGGTGTCTGTCAACTGAAACACTGTCTTGGCGTATGTGTCTACCCTACCTAAACTGATGGGGTGTCACCACACTACAAGATGTTGTTGCATAGTGTATTATAGTCTGGGTGTTGGACACGATACGGGCATGATACGTTTTGCGTGCGAGTCTCTGTCATTCTTTTTCCGTGCTCGAGACGTTTATACGCGCGGTCGTGGTAATGGCCCGGTCTACTGAGCAGACTCCTTTACTGTTAGAGCTATCAAACTATAGCTCTAACAGTCAGTTATGTCACTGTTCACAATGTATTTTATAATAATGGGTTGTTACGGTGCAGACTGGAGTACGATGCGTGGACTGCGGTGCCGCGTGCCACGAGCGCTGCGCCGAGGCGTGGGCCCCGCCCTGCACCAAGTACAAGGCGCCGCCGCCGCCCGCGCGCGACCCGCACCGCCACACGCTCGCAGACAGTACGTACTCTACACACTCACACTTGTCACGCTAGCCTAGCGTGCCACGAGCGAGGCGTGGGCCCCGCCCTGCACCAAGTACAAGGTGCCGCCGCCGCCCGCGCGCGACCCGCACCGCCACACGCTCGCAGACAGTACGTACTCTATACATTCACACTTGTCACGCTAGCCTAGCGTGCCACGAGCGAGGCGTGGGCCCCGCCCTGCACCAAGTACAAGGCGCCGCCGCCGCCCGCGCGCGACCCGCACCGCCACACGCTCGCAGACAGTACGTACTCTACACACTCACACTTGTCACGCTAGCCTAGCGTGCCACGAGCGAGGCGTGGGCCCCGCCCTGCACCAAGTACAAGGCGCCGCCGCCGCCCGCGCGCGACCCGCACCGCCACACGCTCGCAGACAGTACGTACTCTACACACTCACACTTGTCACGCTAGCCTAGCGTGCCACGAGCGAGGCGTGGGCCCCGCCCTGCACCAAGTACAAGGCGCCGCCGCCGCCCGCGCGCGACCCGCACCGCCACACGCTCGCAGACAGTACGTACTCTACACACTCACACTTGTCACGCTACCCTAGCGTGCCACGAGCGAGGCGTGGGCCCCGCCCTGCACCAAGTACAAGGTGCCGCCGCCGCCCGCGCGCGACCCGCACCGCCACACGCTCGCAGACAGTACGTACTCTACACACTCACACTTGTCACGCTAGCCTAGCGTGCCACGAGCGAGGCGTGGGCCCCGCCCTGCACCAAGTACAAGGCGCCGCCGCCGCCCGCGCGCGACCCGCACCGCCATACGCTCGCAGACAGTACGTACTCTACACACTCACACTTGTCACGCTACCCTAGCGTGCCACGAGCGAGGCGTGGGCCCCGCCCTGCACCAAGTACAAGGCGCCGCCGCCGCCCGCGCGCGACCCGCACCGCCACACGCTCGCAGACAGTACGTACTCTACACACTCACACTTGTCACGCTAGCCTAGCGTGCCACGAGCGAGGCGTGGGCCCCGCCCTGCACCAAGTACAAGGCGCCGCCGCCGCCCGCGCGCGACCCGCACCGCCACACGCTCGCAGACAGTACGTACTCTACACACTCACACTTGTCACGCTAGCCTAGCGTGCCACGAGCGAGGCGTGGGCCCCGCCCTGCACCAAGTACAAGGCGCCGCCGCCGCCCGCGCGCGACCCGCACCGCCACACGCTCGCAGACAGTACGTACTCTACACACTCACACTTGTCACGCTAGCCTAGCGTGCCACGAGCGAGGCGTGGGCCCCGCCCTGCACCAAGTACAAGGCGCCGCCGCCGCCCGCGCGCGACCCGCACCGCCACACGCTCGCAGACAGTACGTACTCTACACACTCACACTTGTCACGCTAGCCTAGCGTGCCACGAGCGAGGCGTGGGCCCCGCCCTGCACCAAGTACAAGGCGCCGCCGCCGCCCGCGCGCGACCCGCACCGCCACACGCTCGCAGACAGTACGTACTCTACACACTCACACTTGTCACGCTAGCCTAGCGTGCCACGAGCGAGGCGTGGGCCCCGCCCTGCACCAAGTACAAGGCGCCGCCGCCGCCCGCGCGCGACCCGCACCGCCACACGCTCGCAGACAGTACGTACTCTACACACTCACACTTGTCACGCTACCCTAGCGTGCCACGAGCGAGGCGTGGGCCCCGCCCTGCACCAAGTACAAGGCGCCGCCGCCGCCCGCGCGCGACCCGCACCGCCACACGCTCGCAGACAGTACGTACTCTACACACTCACACTTGTCACGCTAGCCTAGCGTGCCACGAGCGAGGCGTGGGCCCCGCCCTGCACCAAGTACAAGGCGCCGCCGCCGCCCGCGCGCGACCCGCACCGCCACACGCTCGCAGACAGTACGTACTCTACACACTCACACTTGTCACGCTAGCCTAGCGTGCCACGAGCGAGGCGTGGGCCCCGCCCTGCACCAAGTACAAGGCGCCGCCGCCGCCCGCGCGCGACCCGCACCGCCACACGCTCGCAGACAGTACGTACTCTACACACTCACACTTGTCACGCTAGCCTAGCGTGCCACGAGCGAGGCGTGGGCCCCGCCCTGCACCAAGTACAAGGCGCCGCCGCCGCCCGCGCGCGACCCGCACCGCCACACGCTCGCAGACAGTACGTACTCTACACACTCACACTTGTCACGCTAGCCTAGCGTGCCACGAGCGAGGCGTGGGCCCCGCCCTGCACCAAGTACAAGGCGCCGCCGCCGCCCGCGCGCGACCCGCACCGCCACACGCTCGCAGACAGTACGTACTCTACACACTCACACTTGTCACGCTAGCCTAGCGTGCCACGAGCGAGGCGTGGGCCCCGCCCTGCACCAAGTACAAGGCGCCGCCGCCGCCCGCGCGCGACCCGCACCGCCACACGCTCGCAGACAGTACGTACTCTACACACTCACACTTGTCACGCTAGCCTAGCGTGCCACGAGCGAGGCGTGGGCCCCGCCCTGCACCAAGTACAAGGCGCCGCCGCCGCCCGCGCGCGACCCGCACCGCCACACGCTCGCAGACAGTACGTACTCTACACACTCACACTTGTCACGCTAGCCTAGCGTGCCACGAGCGAGGCGTGGGCCCCGCCCTGCACCAAGTACAAGGCGCCGCCGCCGCCCGCGCGCGACCCGCACCGCCACACGCTCGCAGACAGTACGTACTCTACACACTCACACTTGTCACGCTACCCTAGCGTGCCACGAGCGAGGCGTGGGCCCCGCCCTGCGTTGTCATGCTTCCCTATTACATAGGCATAACAGTAACTTAAGCACCGGCCATGAAAATACAAAAAAAACATCTGCTAATATTTTAATAGATATTACTGAATCTGTGGTTTTTTAATATTCTTATAACTAGTACCAGGTTTTACCATAAAAATCTTGAAAAAACTTAACTTTGAAAAAATACCGGTCAAGTGCGAATCGGTCTCGCGCACCGAGGGTGCCATACCATCTTGGGACGTATTAAAGTAATTTTACAATTGATGTTACACCCCAGTAGCAAAAAAAAAACCGTAAAAATAAGTTTGTTTGACGAGGATTTTCTAGGATTACTAAAAAACTGTACGTACTATTTAGAAAGATCATTTTATTTTTCCTGTATAATATAGAGAGACATGTGTTATCCATAAATATTTCAGTTTTCTTCCTCCACAAACTTCGGAGATAAGGGCGGAACGGTTTTTTTTTGACATTTTCGATTTTCAGCCAAAAATCTGTTTTGAGATGTACAAATGAAGCCCTTTCATATGATACCACTCGATATAGTAGACTGATTTGGAAATTTTGATGACCCATTTCGACTCCCATTAAAAAAACTAAAAGGAAACATATTTTTTTCATTTGCAACGAGGTTGTGTAAGTAAGATCTAAAACTGTTTCAAATCGATGGAGTCAGTGGTTCCTGAAATATAGGTGTGACAGACAGACAGACGAAGTCTCACCATAAGGGTTTCTTCTTTACCTTTTAGGGTTCCATACCTAAAAAGACAAAGTATCTAATATTCCACATACATAAATATAATTAGGCCCTCCGGTACATAGGCATATTTTTCTCGTGATTTTTAATATATAGGGTGTTTTGTGCATCGTTTGCCAAATTGATTTGGCCGAAAGAAGAGGTCATTGGCTACTTCTTTAGGCCATAAGACTCATTCATTACTTGCCACACCAGCTTCTTTGTTACAACCATCGATATACTATACCAACTAGATTAGCTGTCACGAACAAAATGACATCCACATTTTCAAAACAAAAAAAAAAACAAAAAAACACAAAACAAAATGACAAAATTAATGTTGCCGATAGGCGTGTGGCCACTGTCTATACGAAACTGTTAAACTACACGTCATTACCATAATAAAAAAGTTATCTCTCATTTTTGCCACCAGCACGGATAAGTTTGTAAGTCAGTACACACACAATGGAAACACACCTGTTTTGAACCTTATTTTGTAGTGGTTAAGATTTTCTTTTAAATGAGTACATTTTTGTTTAAGTCAAAACAACTACTTTTTTTCGTATAGCTTTGGCGGTTTTATTGATTTTTCTTTGTCTCCGATGTAAAGGTTTTATGTGCCAACATTACTGCATACAGAATTAGACTTTATTACTACATGTGAAAGCTTCTATTAGTCCGACGTTCCGAATTATTTAAAACTATTTTCTACAATTTCTAGCTACGTGTATAGTTGTGTAAGTATATGTAACCGCGACCACATTTTCGATGTCATTTTGTTCGTGACAGCTAATCTAGTTGGTATAGTATATCGATGCTTAAATTAAAATAAAAGATATTAGTATGGTATGCAAATTTCATTTTATTTCTTAAATGTACAGTTGTATGGATCTATCAAATACAAAATTACTTGCTAGTAACATCTAGTTTTTTTTAATACCAATCAAAGTTTCTGAAAAAACGAAACAGAAAGGTAACAATCAAATCTAAATTGTTATAAAAAAAAAGCAATTTGGATCTTCGAATTCTTTTAAAAACTTCTCTAGTTTGCCCCATTTCTAACGGTATGAAATATGCCCAAAAAACCTTTCATTAACTTTACTAATTCGCAAAATTTGTGTATCTAGTAAAAATCTAGTCTATTAAAAATGCCTCTTTGGAGAAAGTACTTAATACATTTTACGCGTATTTTATTTGCTGTAGGTCACGACAATCAACACCATGATAATCACATTATCCCTCTTGGTTCATCATCATCATCATCATCAACATTAGCAGCCGAAAGATGTCCACTGCTAAACAAAGGCCTCACCCTTTGAAGGGAGGGGCTGCCATAATCCCCGCGCTTGGTAGGTGGCTTGGGGATCGCTGGGGATATGTGGAAGATAAATCAAAAAGAAAGACGCTGCCAGTCTTCCCGTTCTCGCTTAGTCGCCTCTTACGACACTCAATGAGAAGAGATGGGGGGATGCAATTCTAACCCGGTACCCCATAGGTCACCCGGCACCCTATTGATTAATTATAAGGCAAATACAAAAAAAGACCAGTCTCGCGTAAGCATCGATAAGTGTTCTGGAAAGTGTGGCGGGAAGGTAGTCGTCTGTTAGAAAAACGCTCCTGGTAAATTCTTTGTGCTTCACGAGGAACACCACTACACAAAAATTCCGAAATACATTATGTACTAGATCTCACGTAGTTTCCCGAACGCTGCCCATCCGAGTTGGATTCTTCGGGCGACCTCTTTGTCGAAGTTGGACCGTCCTCCACGCTTAAACAATCTATTACGAAACGTCACTTATAGCATTAACTTTCAAGTAGTAAACTTAAGTATTTTTATGAAACTCCTATGTTTTTCCTATTTTTCCATGTAGTGTACATAGTGGTGGCCCGAAATGGAACATCTCTTTTAGCGAATTAGTTAGGTTAATAATACAAGCTTTTTTGGGCATATTTCATACCTTTGGAAAGGGGATAGACTAGAGAAGTTTCTAAAAGAATTCAAGATCCCGATTGCTTATAGTTTTTTTTACTTAGATTTGATTGTTACCTTTCTGTTTTGTTTTTCAGAAACTTTGTTTGGTATTAAAAAAAAAAAAACTAGATGTTACTAGCAAGTAATTTTGTATTTGATAGATCCATACAACTGTACATTTAAGAAATAAAATGGAATTTGAACACCAAACTAATATCTTTTATTTTAATTTAAGCTTAAATGTTGAATTCTGGCATTTTTCAAAATAAAAATTAAAAAGTTGTAACAAAAAAACTGGTGTGGCAAGTAATGAGTTTTATGGCCTAAAAGTAGTAGCCAATGACCTCTTCTTTCGGCCAAATCAATTTGGCAAACGATGCACCAAACACCCTGTATAATTTTAATAGGGGGTCATGGGAGATCGTGATCCTCTTCCGACCTAGACCGCGCCTGAAATAATTTAACATTGTACCAGGTGTGTCGACGCTACAAACATCCTCCCAGCAGTATTACGAGCAGTTCTCGTCCAACGTGGCGGAGAATAGAACACACGAGGGACACCTATACAAACGAGGAGCCTTGCTCAAAGGATGGAAACAAAGGTGAATATACAGATTAACTTTCTTTCATCAGCAGCCAAAAGATGTCCAGTGCTGAACGAAGGCCTCTTTTTTTTTTTTTTTTTTTTATTTATTCAAACAAAAATCCACAGCTCTTAGAATAAAAAGTACAATTTGTAGACTACTTGTAAATACAGCCAATAAAAGGATTTTCTTTATATTTAATAACAATTTTACTTTATAGTACGAAACGCTGAGCAAAATTTAAGTGGGTGTCTGACGCAATTTAAAATATAAAACTAAAAATATAAAAATGTAGTGTTGCTTATTATATTATGTATATATATGTTACTAGCTTTTAAAAGGGAGGGGTTGCCATCGTCCCCACACTTGGCCGGCGTGTTGGGGATCGCAGTATAGGTAGTAGGTAATGCACAAGAAAGACGCTGCTGTCTTCTTGTTTCCCTTAGTCGCCTCTTACTGACATCCAACGGGAAGAGATGGATGGGTGCTATTCAACCCCGACACCCCACGGGGGATTATCTTTATCTGTGATGCGTAAATTAACAATATAAAATGCATCTTTTTCCTGGTTTTACCCACCTTGGTACAAAAATATCAAAATACCTTCACAAAAACAAAAAAAAAATATGATGAAAAATGAGTCCTATTCTTTCTTTTTAGGTGGTTCGTTCTGGATTCTATAAAGCATCAGCTACGGTACTACGACGCGATGGAAGACTCGCACTGTAAAGGATTTATTGGTAAGTTACAGTAAATTACTGGTCCGACTTCTATCTCTTTGCCTTTTTAATATGTTGTAATTTGGTCATATTTTTTTTCTCTCTCTTTTGTCTTTCGAACGACAGGACACACTATCGCTGATGCTGATTTAATTGTAACAAGACAAACACTGTTTAAACAAGTATAAATTTAACATTTAAAAAAAAAACCCCGACATACGACTTTCCTGTGCACCATCAGACCCTGATCACCACTTTTCTAGCAATTACTCGTTGAGACCTTCCTAACGAGCCCAAACTTGGTGGGTCTACGTTTATTGGTGCTGAGATCCCGTGACCACCTTCCTGCTCCATCATCAGACCCTGGTCACCATTTTTCTAGCAACTACTCGTTGAGACCTACCTAACGAGCCCCAACTCGGTGGGTCTAAGTTTATTGGTACTTTTTATAGCAAAAACTCGTCGAGACCTATTCAACGAGCCCAAACTCGATGGGTCTACGTTTATTGGGACCTAGATCCTGTTACCACCTTCTTGCTGATCATCATCAGACCCTGGTGAAGGTTACCATTTTATTTAGTATCATCGGATTTACATATGTTCTAAATTTCAGATGTTTCGGACTAATAGAAGTAATGAAAAAGGTCTATTGTATACAAAATAATCCGTTCACTGGTTGGACCGCTACGATGCCACAGACAGACATACATACAGACAGACAGACTTCCGGACATAGGCATCAAACTTATACTTACTCCCCTCGTTTTTGGTCGGGGGTTAAAAAAGTGAAAATATGACAAACCCGCTGAGTTCCTTGCCGGATCGTCTCAGTTGAGGCCGCGTTGTGATCGGTAGCTTTTAGAACAAATTGACCATTCAAAAGTGCTAGCGTTAAGCCTATTTGAATCAAACATTTTTGAATTTGAATTAGTCTATTGCAGTGTCGTAGCTGCCGGGACTTTCGGTGTAGGGTTCTTCTGTACTTGACACCGGACTCTTTCTAAAGAGCTCTACAGTTTTAGACGAAATGTTTTGTGTGTCTTTAGGTTACTGGATGCTTTAGATTTCCAATTGAACCTGGTAGGTGGCACTGCAGTCAGATTTCAAGATTTTTTATTTTTAGGGCAGGGCAGGGCCTGGGCTAAGGTTATTATACTTTGTCCATTTTATTATTGGTTTTTTGACAGCTCGACGTTTGAAGTTTATAGGAACGTGAACATAGTAAGTAAACGAAATAATAGATATCGAAAAATGTACATTCGATTAAATATTTTTTTGATTCTGACGACTCATGTTAATGTTTCAACCTTAAAAATTTGTTGTCTTTCTTTGTCATATTATGCACTAGCTGACCCACGCAGCTCCGCCCGCGCTGTGTTTACGTTAACTAAACTTTCAATAATATACATTCGCATAGAAAACAAAACCTCCTTTTTTAAAGTCGGTTAAAAACTTGGACCCAATCGATTTCCAAACATTATTAACAACTGTCTATGAGTGTTCCCTTACAAATATTTATTATAATTATAATGAAAAATTGTTAAATCGGAGCAAGCGTATAACCAAGTACACATTTTGACTTTAGTCCCCTCTCCCAAGGGAACCGTGCCGAATGTCGGGATAAAAAGTAGCCTATGTCCTACCTCGGAGTATTAACTCAAATCATGCCAAGTTTCGTTTCAATCCCTCCAGTAGTTTCGGCGTGATGCTCAGCCGTGATACAGACAGACAGACAGACAAAAATTAAACAAAATACATTTTCGGCCTCAGTATCGGTTATAGAATGCCCTCCAAATATAATTTTCAAAATATCTTCAACTAGCTGACCCGCGCAGCTCCGCCCGCGCTATTATTACATTTTTCTCCCCTTTTCTCCCTCCTCATTAGATTAATTTCTCTCTACATCTCTCTCTAAAAAAGTCTAATTCTCTAAAAAGTAAAACTCTCTTTTCCCCTCCCGCTTCGGTCCCTGTCACACTCCCCCTCTTCCTCTACCCGTTATCCCCTCTCTGAACCCCCTCCCCCTCTCTTTTCTCCCACCTTGCTCCCCCTCACTCTCCCATTGCTCCACCTTAATCCCCCTATCCCTCACCCCATCACCCCCTCTTCGACCCCATCTCCCGCTCCCTCCTCTCTCGCACCCTCCTCTCCTCGTATCCTCATCAATCATGGTATTGGGGATTCTTACCCATTTAAACCCCTGCGGCTGTCGCATCGCCACATAAGAGGGGGGACCTGGGCCCTCCAATGGGATCTGCACCAAATACCCCTCAGTGCGCATTATAGGCCTCGGAAACCTGGCATCCTGATCACGGGCACGGGGCTCGCAACCCCGTCACTGTCCTCCTTGGAGTCGCCGCCGTCACCCATCTATATAATGACCTTGCCTAACGTTGCTTAACCTAGCAGCATGAAATATACTTTACAACCTATTCTCAGATTCTTCCCGATATGCACACAAAATTTCATACAAATCGGTTCACCCATCTATTTAATGACCTTGCCTTATGTTGCTTAACCTTAACTTAGCGGTTTGAACAACGTTCACAGCTTTTTTGTAATTGGTGTAAATATTAGTGAAGTTTACGTTTTATAGACGAAGGGACCAATTCATGCTACCAACAATTTAATAATAGTAATTATTTCTCATAAAAAATAAATGACAAAAAATGTTTATTGTGGGTTATCCCTAAGAGATAAACATAACCATCGCAAACTTTTTTTTAGACCTTGTTATGGTGTACAATACTGTAGTACATTATTTTGATCTATCTCGTAAGGTTCAGCCAGCGTTTGAAATGTAAGCGCAAAAAAATGTGCTTATTTACGACATCACATTAGAAACTTCTAATATTATCAGTGTTCCTCTACTATATTATGCATGTATTATATATATAAACCTTCCTTAAGAAACACTCTATCTATTAGGAAAAACCGCATCAAAATCCGTTGCGTAGTTTTAAAGATCTAAGCATACATAGGGACAGACAGACAGCGGGAGCGACTTTGTTTTATAATATGTATAGATGTACAGAATTGGACCTGTTACAGTTTTATTATAAATATAGATGAGGCCCTCAAAATAAAATGAATGAAAGTTAATGTAAACAAGACGAAAGTAATGAAAACATATTACACCTTATTTACATATTAGCATTTATTTCTATCGATTATCTGTAATCTGTGGCACAATCGTAGTTATCGTTATGTGTGGTAAAGTGCGGTACGCGTCCATGAAGTACAATATTATTTCTGTCAATTTTGTAACTTTAACAATACGAAACTTTATGGGCGTCAGCTGTCAAATAACCAATAATAAAATGGACAGACTATAGGTACTACCGTATATCGCTTTGGCCACAAAATACTTTAAAAAACATTTAACTAGGTGGTGTGGGTTCCTGCATAGGAACCGTCCTGGTAGGAACCACCACAATGTCTGATATTCTATCGCCAAACAGCAGTGTGAACATATTGCTATGTTCCGGTGAGAAGGGCACTGTAGCTGGTGAAATTACCGGACACAACTGCGGTGACTGCTTACCTTATTATATTACGTATGCTACACTAGCTATCAGACACCGGTCTCGCCGGCGAGGCCGAAGGGTCGTACGTATGCGACCGCAACGACGTGCATCACGCCACTGAGTTTCTTGCCGGTTCTTCTCAGTGGGGGCGCGTTGTGAACCGGTGGTAAACTCAGCCCTCTCTTAAGCGACAGCCCAAGCCGAGGCCGTGCCTCCCTGAGGTGCCCTTGAGCTCGTCGCTCCCCTGTGCCCATAAGGCTGAAGCTGCTATAAGCCCTCGCCTCCTCTTATCCGGAATGTCTGTAATTGCCATCTGCGGCCAACAGCGTCTATCAATAGTATTAAAAAAAAACATTTTATTAAATGAGTTTCCTACGGCTGCTGTCTGAATCTACGTGTTATTAGGTAGTTAAACTGTTAATTATATTGTCTCGTAGACCTCGCAGAAGTGATCACAGTGACGCAGGCGGCCCCGGCGCCCGGCCCGCCCAAGAAATGCGACGAACGGTCCTTCTTTGACGTGAGTATTTACTAGGTTTTATTAGGTAACTAGTAGGTCCCTTCAAGGGACCATATGATATACAATGTGTAAACATTGCTTTGTTCCGGTGTGAAAGGCTTCTTGAAAAGTTTCTTTGAAAGTTTTTTTTACCAGCCCTTGTTTATGTCCCACTGTTGGGCACGGGCCTCCCCTCAAGATGAAGGGGCTCAGGCCATAGTCCACCACGCTGGCCAAATGCGGGTTGGCGGACTAAACACGTCATTCAAAATCTGGTTAGGCTTTCTCAGACATGGAGGTTTCTTAACAATGTTTTCCTTCACTGAAAGCTAGTAATAATCACACAGAGACGATTCGTACATGATTAATTAAAGAAATCAGAGGTTCAAGCCGGGGTTACTGCATCATGCGTGTTTCCAATGCAAGCTCGCCCAGTGAACTGTTCTGCTTAAGTAGAGCACTGTAGCTGGTGAAATTACCGGATACAAGAGACTAATAACTAACGTCTCGGTTGATGAGTGGCAGTAGTAATTGTCATTGGGCTGACGTGTCGCTTACCGTCAGGCGAACGTCCTCATTATCTCCTCACTAAGATTAAAAAAAACCACTCCACAGTTGCGCACGAGTCGACGGACATACAACTTTTGCGCAAGCGACGCGAACGCTGCGCAGGAGTGGATTGAAAAGCTGCAGGCGTGTCTGCAATGAACAATCACTATAGTTGCGTCGACACAAATGTACATATATCATTGTATACAGGTTTGGAATCTTAAGTCAATATTGGGCCAATGTTGGAGCCAATATTGTAGTGCAAAGGGACTGTTTTAGATGGATGTGGTTTGGTTATCATCTAATTTTAAATGTTGTTGTGCAATCGTGGGTGCTGGTTATTAGATATTTTTATGTTAAAGTTTCTTGTTCTTGGCTCACTATTGGCTTTCTTGTGTCTTGATTTCCAACTTGAGAGTATTGATGAAGAACTTTAGCAGGCTAGCTGCACGCGCTCAATAATATTGTCAATAATATTTTTTGTTTTGAAAAATACTTCAATACGGGCCCGCATACACAATATTATTGACAATATTATATGGGCGAATTAAAAAAATATGTTAGTAATTAGGTCCAAGCATTAGCCAAATACTGACTACAAATTGACAGCCTATTTTATTTCGATGTAACAATACCACCAACTTTGGGCCATCACTACGTCCAAAGTTTTGTTGAAATTATCCGAGATTCAATTGTGTAATGAGATATTAACAGTCTGTATAATAATGACAATCTTAATAGGGTGCTTGCACGATACGTCTGCAAGCGACTTAAACTTATTTTGGCCCATTGTCCTATTGGCGGACTATATATAGTTCCGGTTTCTGCCGCGCACGATACTTATCGTGCTAGTTAATGACTTGGAGGTATTCAGAGTATTTGGAAAATTTGACTATGATCTCTATCCGATATTAACAAATGGTCGTTTATGTGAGATTTTACATTATTATTTTTAAATATTTTATGTACCTATCGAACGTGAAGTTTGAATCCCGTACTGAGATATCATCAACAGCCGAGACGGCAGCTGAACAAAGGCAAATCTTCACGCTTGGCAGGCGGCTTGGGGATTGCAGTATAGGTGATAGGAATCCAATAGAAAGACGCTGCTGCCCGTCTTGTCTTCCCTTAGTCGCCTCTTACCCTCTACCCAACGGGAGAAGATGGGTGAGTGCTATTTCTTACCCAGACCCCCATGGGTGAACTGAACTTACGTTGAGATAAAATGTTCTTTTTGTTAAGAAAACGATCTACCATTGGCAATTGGCGTTAGCCATAGCACTTATTGGTGAATTGTTGATGTTTCTCACATAACTTAAACTATATATATAGCATTGTTACACCAATTGTATGTATTTACATCGTAGTTATTATAATGTACTGCAAACAAAAATATAGTTGTAAACAAAATGTTACGTTAAATATATTTGTAAATAATTTAATGTTTGAATTTTATTGTTATGTAAAGACCTTCGTTCCATTATCTGTAATTCTCTTGCGTTTTTAGTTGACAACTAGATTAATAATATTGTTTTTTTTTTTTTAATATTATGTGTAGGTCTATGAAATTCTATTGGTGAGCGCTGACAGTATGAAACAATATATTATTTGTTAATATAATTTTCAGCCTTATTACAATGATCTTAGTTCTCTTATTTAAGTTATCGTTATAAGGCTTGACAAATATGTGTGCTAATATTAATGAAATAAGGTTTAAAATAAGTCCCAAATTCCAGAAAGTCTTCTTTTTTCTTTTGTCAACCCTGGCCATTAGGAATAGGAGTCTGGCTTGTTATTGCGTAGCCAATTGTAGAAACATTTTCTTTAGTAACAAGTAAAGGTGTTAAGTGATTAGCCAAATACAAAGCGTTAAAAATATCGTATCCGATCACTAAGGTCATTATTCGGTGTCCCAGTAAAAATCTAAGTATGTTGCTGTAAAACTAAAAAAAAAAATACAAAATGTAGGGGATTTTTGTCAAATATTTAGTGAAATAGTAATATATGCTTAGAATAATAACGCCTAGAATGATAGTTTAATACCATCGATATACTATACCAACTAGATTAGCTGTCACGAACAAAATGACATCGAAAATGTGGTCGCGGTTACATTTATTTACACAACTATACACGTAGCTAGAAATTGTAGAAAATAGTTTTAAATAATTCGGAACGTCGGACTAATAGCAGCCTTCACATGTAGTAATAAAGTCTAATTCTGTATGCAGTAATGTTGGCACATAAAACCTTTACATCGGAGACAAAGAAAAATCAATAAAACCGCCAAAATTATACGAAAAAAAGTAGTTGTTTTGACTGTACTCATTTAAAAGAAAATCTTAACCACTATAAAATAAGGTTCAAAACAGGTGTGTTTCCATTGTGTGTGTACTGACTTACAAACTTATCCGTGCTGGTGGCAAAAATGAGAACTAACTTTTTTATTATGGTAATGACGTGTAGTTTAACAGTTTCGTATAGACAGTGGCGACACGCCTATCGGCAACATTAATTTTGTCAGTCTCTAGCGGAGAATATATCAAATAAATAATTTTTATTTCGTATTATAATGATATCTTACTTATATTTATTATTTAAACTAGTAGTAATAAGAAAACGAAACGAAAAAAAATTTCCCCATCTGCAATTTTAGTATTACGATAAGTATTATATTATTTGGACAGTTTATAAACGCGCAATAAGGAATTTCGATACATCCTGTTGTCGGCTCGTACTAATTTGAAATAAGCGACAGCCTCTCTATTTTCGTGACCACTTTTCGGGCCGTGACAGCTAATCTTGTTTAGATAGTATATCGATGTTTAATACGAAAAAACTGTCTCATTTGAGGCACAATAGCATAGATGTAGGCGTAAGTCACGCGTATTGACGCTCTGCGACACGCACACAAGTGAGCAAATAATGTTGTTAGTAGAATCAGATTTTCCCTAAAATTACGGAAATTGGAATTGCTTCTTCCTGAGGTCATTATATAATTTTTATAATAAACTACTATTATTGCTGTCAGTAAGGAAATACTTTTTAATTTAAAATATATAAATCTGAAATAACAAATCTACTATTTATAAATCTCGTGTCACAGTGTTTGTGGCCGCACTCCTCCGAATCAACTCGAGCGATTCTTATGATTTTTTAATGTATATACTTGGTAGGTATGAGAATAGGTTGAAAAGTATATTTCATATCGCTAGGTTAAGCAACGTTAGACAAGGTCATTACATGGATGGGTGACCGTTTAATGTCATTTGGAAACGTAAGTGTGTGCGGATCATCAAGTAATTAAATAAATCTTTTCTTACTAAACAAATTTGGGGTAGCAATTTTCCTTTTATTGGCAACATTTTGATATAATGTCGTCTGTTGAAATTTAAAATTATTGTTTTCACTTTGGCGATTGTATTACGTTAAAGTATTAGGTTAAACGTAATACTTGCAGGTGAAATGTTATGTTACAATGTTTCTTAAGTTTTTCCGATGTACTGTGATTTCCATTTATTCCACAAACCATCATTTTAAAATAAAATATCGGGAGCTACCAGCGCTACGACTCGACTATAAGCACTGACGCGGGCTGTTCGATACCAAGCCATTCTGGCTTGGTTTTACTTGCCTCACTGTGCGTGAATGTTCTCGGTTTCTAGGCGTTATTATTCTAAGAATATATGTATATTTGTTTTGCAACACCGAATAACACTCAGTGATCGGACAGGCTTTTTTAACACTCTGTATAGTGGCTGTTTAAGGGGTGTGAAAGCGAATAGCGCATTAATCACACTTTCACTTTCTCCTAATTTGACTAAACATCGTATAATTGTAACCAAACCAAATAGTAAAGATGATATTTCAAGCCTCCTGGTATTTTTTTTATATATATAATAAGAAGACACCTTATAGCGCCTTATCAGGCACGAAACGAAGTACGAAGTGTTTAGTACACAGTACGAAGTTTCAAAAGCTACGCAATAACATGTAGGATAAAAGACTAATATTTAATGTATATTCCAATACCAACGCAGACATTACAAAACTTAATTTTAGACACGCATAGCGCTATTTTAGTTATTATTACTATTAACGTGTATAAATTGTGAGCCGTCCACGGGGTTGTGGGCTTCGGTGGAAACTATTCTAGAGAGTCACAAATGTTTTATTGTTTCTTAAATGTTAAGTTCATTTATCAATATTACGGTCTTCATATTATCACTGTGTTTATAAAGAGTCTTGTTATTCATGTTATTATGGTAACGTTGGTCAATTGGCAACGCCTTATACAGGGAGTGCCCGGTGAACATGTACAACATTACTATTTATATACCGTAAAGTCGTAACACTAAACACAAACATCAGTTTATAAGAGCAGAAACAATATAAAATTAAATTAATAATCAAAATTCACATAGCGACAGATTACGAAAATTAAAGAACGCTAGGCCGCTCACTAAGGTCATGTGTACAGAAGTAGAGATGTCTTGTAATAAAATATGTTGGAAACCATTGAAATCGGTAATATTACTGATTTTAAACTACTCTCTGCAAATATAATTGTATTATAGCGCTGTTCAGGAATTATAATGCCTGTGACATCTTAGTTACGGGTTCGTAATAGCGACTTACAGTAGTCACAAGGGATCTTTATGTGTCTGAAGTTGGCTCCAAGACGCTGCGCAGTAGCTATTGACAACTGTAGTTCGCAAAACCCAACTTCAGAGACAAAGATCCGTTGTGAGTACTGTACTGATCGAGGCGATTGTTACTGAAGGTAAGTTAACTGTTATACAATTTGTGTAATGTTAAGTTTTAATTTTTGAATCATCAAACTATAATTTCTCCAATTTGACGTCATTTAATTAATGATTACTACTTAAATTTTATTACGCCATTCAATTCCACCGCAGGCCGCAACCGTGTAACGCTTAGTTATATTATTTTTATACCAATCAGAATCTCACAATCCAATGAGCAACGTCATTTCGTTCTATTGTTAATAACTATACTCAATTATTGTATGATTTGTAAATAAAGTACATGTTGGTTTTCGTTCGACATATCAACGGGTGTAGTCCCGGCGTGATGTAAAGGCTTAGATCGGACGACGGATCTGACATATTAATTTGTACCACCATATAGACTATAACTTCAATATTAACACACACTTGTCTCCTTTTTGAATGACTTACGGCCGCACTTACAAACGTCGATTAGAGTTAATGAACGTTAATCCAGTTCTTGAAATTGGATCATTTAGACACTCGCAGCCAATTATTGCCCGACTGCTCCAGAAGGAGGGTTATGTTTTTTGAGAGTATATGATGTATATGTCTATTTCATGGCGTAAACAGCTTGATGGATTTTGACTTATAAAATGTGTTTAGATTTGTCTCAGTTGTGGGAGTGACATAGGCTACATATTAAAAAAAAAAATAATATAGCTACCGTCAGTCAGCCATATTTTTTTTTACTTCCAAAAACATCATTAAGGGTATCAAATAAAAGGTCTTTACGAGACGAGTTCAAATATATATACATGTGTATACGTATCTGTATGTATAATGAAGTTCAAATATATATACATGTGTATACGTATCTGTATGTATAATGAAGTTTAAATATATATACATGTGTATACGTATCTGTATGTATATGAAGTTCAAATATATATACATGTGTATACGTATCTGTATGTATAATGAAGTTTAAATATATATACATGTGTATACGTATCTGTATGTATAATGAAGTTTAAATATACATACATGTGTATACGTATCTGTATGTATATGAAGTTCAAATATATATACATGTGTATACGTATCTGTATGTATAATGAAGTTTAAATATACATACATGTGTATACGTATCTGTATGTATATGAAGTTCAAATATATATACATGTGTATACGTATCTGTATGTATAATGAAGTTCAAATATATATACATGTGTATACGTATCTGTATGTATATGAAGTTCAAATATATATACATGTGTATACGTATCTGTATGTATAATGAAGTTCAAATATATATACATGTGTATACGTATCTGTATGTATATGAAGTTCAAATATATATACATGTGTATACGTATCTGTATGTATAATGAAGTTCAAATATATATACATGTGTATACGTATCTGTATGTATATGAAGTTCAAATATATATACATGTGTATACGTATCTGTATGTATATGAAGTTCAAATATATATACATGTGTATACGTATCTGTATGTATAATGAAGTTTAAATATACATACATGTGTATACGTATCTGTATGTATATGAAGTTCAAATATATATACATGTGTATACGTATCTGTATGTATAATGAAGTTCAAATATATATACATGTGTATACGTATCTGTATGTATATGAAGTTCAAATATATATACATGTGTATACGTATCTGTATGTATAATGAAGTTCAAATATATATACATGTGTATACGTATCTGTATGTATATGAAGTTCAAATATATATACATGTGTATACGTATCTGTATGTATATGAAGTTCAAATATATATACATGTGTATACGTATCTGTATGTATAATGAAGTTCAAATATATATACATGTGTATACGTATCTGTATGTATATGAAGTTCAAATATATATACATGTGTATACGTATCTGTATGTATAATGAAGTTCAAATATATATACATGTGTATACGTATCTGTATGTATATGAAGTTCAAATATATATATACGTATCTGTATATATAATTAAGTTCAATATATTTACATGTGTATACGTACCTGTATGTATGATGAAGTTTAAATATACATACATGTGTATACGTATCTGTATGTATATGAAGTTCAAATATATATACATGTGTATACGTATCTGTATGTATAATGAAGTTCAAATATATATACATGTGTATACGTATCTGTATGTATAATGAAGTTTAAGTCCATTTTGGTTGTTGGTAGTCGGGCTTTTTATGCTTTTATAATTTATACTTGTTACTTCATACTACTCTGATATTGATTTCTCTTACTCAATAATGGAAAATAGGCGTAAACAGACCCGAGTGTCGTAATAATTATTTATGAAAGAATAGCTTAATTAGAATTAACGATAACAGTCGTTTGTGTGCGGCGGTTAAGTATTATTTTATAACCGTAATTAATTAAAAGTTGATTATTTACATTTAGAGCGATATTCAGTTTGTTTTTGAGAAAATAACGTAATGATATTATTTTTATCTTTTATTTATTTTATTTCTTAGAACTATTATTTTTATGATTTGGCTGAATGTGAATACGTCCGTGTCGGATTATACGATGTATTTTTATCATTCTATATAATTCGTCTTAAAACAAATTGACATGTCCGATCGCCGTCGCTAGTTATTTCTAGTAATATAACTTATATGTATACTATCATTGTACCTATGCTAGCTGTTTCGTTGTGTAAATATATTAATGTTATTTTGGAAGATTGCATTTAGTATACCGTCGGGTTATGAATGACGCGCGCATGTCCACTCTAGTGTAAACGAAATGTGATTTTGTTTCGATATTAATAAAGATAATTTTACCATGAGACTTTCGAGTTTTCAGCTACTAAAACGATCTTCAATCTGATTTTCAGTACATTATTCTTACACCCATATTCTTAGACGTTTCCTCGAACCTTCCTCCACTCAACCTCGACTGAGGACGCCTCAAGGAACGACTCGAAAGGACCTCGAAAACGGTATTCTTAATCGTTCCTCGAGCATATTTCGAGTTTCCTCCACCGAGGATGAGTGGAGGACAGACGTTATCATTTCGAGGTGATTTTTGTTGTTAGATTGGCCAACATGGGTTACCATTTAATCTTATTTGTGTTTATTTTAATTAAATTCACAGTGTATTGATGATTTGGCTAATACCAAGTAGTTTAGAAATTATAAAACGAATTTGAGTACATATTAGTCAAATAAATAAAGAAAAACATCTAAATATTAATCTAAATAGTAGTTAAAGGTATTTAGTTACTACCGCGCGCGACTAGATGGCAGCCGCGTAGGTACTTACCTTAGACAAAAGCACCTAACAAATCTTTTGTCTATAATAATTAAATGGAACACGCGATCGTACCTGTTGCGTACGCGGCTTTTTTTCGATTATTCTTCGCAGCTGTATATTTGAAAATTGCAGACGATGACATAAATATAAATACATACGACGGCGATTAGTGTTGGTGTGCCTAAGATCGTCATACAGATATAGATAAACACTGATATTCATAAAAATATTCATAACAGTATCATTTTAACCTAAATAAATATCTCAAATTCTAGTTTAGCGGCACTTTCTTGGCTTGAGGACGCCTCAAGGTAGGTCGCGAGCTACCTTAAGTTTGACAGTTCTTTCCTCCACTCCAGTGAGGAATAACTCGAGTGGAGGAGATTTTTAACAACTATGAATACGATTTTGATTGAGTGAGGTCGAGTCGAGTCGAGGAAATCTGGAGGAAACGACTAAGAATATGGGTGTTAGTTTCTCACGGAGGCGAAAAGCGGCCCTTGGGCTCTGCCTACCCCTACGGGAAAAAGGCGTGATTTTATGTATGTGTGTATTCTTAATTTAAATAGACCTGTATTCCCACGACACTGCAAGCGGATTGTCGATGCATTATTGCATTTCGTGTTCCAGAGATTTATAGAATAGTTCGCGCGCTGCGGAGATTATTGTGTGCCAAATATGCCACTGTGCACCTACCGCATTGCTCATCGTTACATACAAAATACAAATACAAATATATTTGTACTTTGCAAGCACACGCTCATGCAATAATTTGGTAACCTAACCTGATCAAGTATTTACATTAATAAAAGTTGTAGACAACCATTGTGTTGTGGGATCTGTCCTCTCTCTGAGTATCGTTATTGTATACTTGAAATTCATCCAAGAAAACAATTGTAGCAATAATCTACAACGGAATTGAAGGTTTACTTTGGAAAACTTATTCCAAAATAATTAGAATTCCGCTATTTTTGCAATACTGACAACAATTCGTAATGATTGGATTAGACAGCAGCGCCACTCGGAATTAGGTTTGGATTGAAGTTTCCAGAGAAAACCCGTAGAAAATAGTCTTAATTAAAAAAGTTACATTTTTAAAAACTTGCTTTAGGACAATAATAAATCGCTTCGGATAAACCTAACCCCATAATTGTGATGATCTTCACGTAATGATAAGATATTTTGAACAATAAAATATTAAATTCAGTTTTTGCCGAGATGTAAATATTGTGTTACAAGATTATTGCATATGTGTTGATTATAAATGTCTGCGTCTGTTAAACACTGTAGCAATATTCGTTCGCCTTATCGTTTGCTACTGAAATCGCTTCGCCGTTTAGAGAAGTAGGTATGTACGCTATGAATCCTGTTATGTTTCTGTTCTATATGAATTGATAAAGTAGATGTCAAATTTGGAGTTGAAACAACATTTCTTTTTAAATTGTTAATATTTTTTATTTTTATTAGTAACTAAATCGTTGTTTCATAAATAGCAACTACTATTGTTGTGGTTAGCTTGGCTTAAACGGTAAATTGTAACTTGAATGTTGACGCCTATTGCTGTACGTCGTTTAATTTTAGCGCAATAATATCACAATTTAGCTACTCTCATTGTTTTAATGCTAAAATCATTAGTTGAAATGGTATGTTTAGTTTAGAGTAATTAACTATACAAGTCATGGTTGTCCAATCATGATGAGTAGTACTTATATGTATGTATGTAGTAGTGTTACGTAAGATGGCTTTGAAACTAATTTTTAAATTACATTACTCTTCATTACACTTTTCCTATTGAATGATTTAGCTTTAAACTGATGATTAGGTATTAGTCGAAGGCAATACAATTTTGTAACTTTTATCATAGAATATTCTGTAATGGGAAACTATTTAAACGATATTTTTAAATTATTTAAATTTTATTGTTTAGAAAAAATTGCCATCGACTTGACATATATATTTGACCAGGGCCGTATCAATACGGGGCCCCGGACTACAGAGATACCGAACGGGTAAGCGGAAATTCGTAAAATGTTATTCACAATCTCAACACATGTGATCATAATAAATAGAAATATAATTACATCCATTTTGTAATGGATAAACTATTTTCATTTCCACCGGCCCCATCACACATGCTTGCATATTTTTGTTCCGTAAGCTTGACCGCAAATCAAATGAAATTGATGGTCGTGGACTGTATGACTTCTCATCACGGATAATAAAACACAAAACTACCATATGTAACAATTTTATTTTACCAATATTCATAATATATTAACATATGTGGTCCAAAACCACCCTCTTTGATAATTATATAATACAATGAATTTCTCACAAATGGTCGCTGAACCTATAACAATGAAAAACAAAACATCTAACGCTAAACGCGACCGTCGCAGCTCAGGTCAACGTGTTAAAAACTCAGCCTCGACTAACTGGCTCACCATAGTAATACACATTACAACAATAATTAAAACGAGGTATAAAAGGGAAAAAAAGAAAAGATTAAACATTTCTCGTAATATATTAATTAAATTTAATTTATATCCTAAACAACGAGAGGGCGCCAGCTGGCCTTTAAAAGACACAAATTGAACTGTATACAAAGTTAGGCCCCGATCAGTCGTGCGACGCGCGCTGCGCGCCCACCCCGTTATAACTTATATACGTTAAAATTAATGAATTTTACATTATATACAATGGGAAATAAATATTATATAAGCACGACAAGATACATTATAAACGTGTATGTACATGCGACTACCGTGCGGCGAGGACCGCGTGTCGACAACAGTTATATCACAAAAATAAAATAGAAATCCCATTGCCGCCTAAAGGTATCGTTCACCTATACAATATTTATATATTGGCGTACACTTTTTGGCTTCGCTAAAACCGCATCGAAATGTAGGATGCATCAAACGCATTCGACTAAAACGACACTCGCACCTTACCCTCAGAACGTTGAATCAGTTACGTTTGACACATGGTGCGCGACACCGAGGGAGACGCGAGCACCGTGACTTATTCCCGGGGGGCTATAATGCGCCCCCTGACGGGGAGCACAAAGGCAAGGCACTGAGGGGCCTACCTGCTATATATCCCACTGGGGAACCCACGTTCCTTTCTCAGGTGCCGATGAGACAACCGTGGTGTTTTAGTGGGTAAGAATCCTACATACCCCGGTTGACCTGCCCACGGTCCCGGTAATCTATTGAATGTTTCCCCTGCGAGCACAAAAATAAATATAGAGTGCGGGCCTATTACCATTTATTGGGCACAGTAACTTCGGATTGCCACTGTTATTTTGCTAACCGATGAATAGAACCCGAGACCGCAATCGTATTTACATACATCGAAAAATAATCGACATGCGAACATCGAATGTAGAATGTCTCGATTTACGATTATTTGTTTAGTCGATTCATCACTTCACACTCGATACTCCTCTAATCGATATAAGTCCAATAAGGACAGTATATTCATCTCTATTTAAGGTCAATCTAATGAACTAGTACAAACATCACACTCAGAATAATGTATTCGTTTTCAATAAATACGTAGCAAATATTTTTTTCTGAGACGGTCATATCGGTAGAATTTTATCATCAGTATACTCAACGCGAAATCGGCGTTGAAATACTATACCAAGAGTATTTATAAGAGTAATACTTGCAGCAAATTGTTGTGGTCTGATAGCACAAGCTTGCGTCCTATGCTACCCTGGTACTTCAGGTATGTTTAGTTGTCAATCTGGTGTCAAAGTTGTTCAAACTGCCCTTAACCTCTGCAGGCCTGATGGTGAATTATTCACCATGACGTTTAAATGTCATTGAACACTCAGAGCCCGATGGTGCATATTTCACCACGACCGTTATACCGTTTTTATTGCGTTTCAACGGTATATTTTGTTTTACCGTTTTTTGTCTATGGTTAGCCGAGTGTATTTCCGCCTTTATTGGACCATCAGTCCCTTGTCATTTTGACTTTTTAAGTCAAACTTCAAGTGGCAAAAAAAAAGAAAAAAGTCGGCGGTAGTAGTCATAATGGCGGCACATAGCGGTCAATGAATGTTTATTTATTTAATGTAAATAGTGTCTTATTTTCAGGTGAATGATATTATTTAGTTGTGTTTAGTGTTATGACGTATTAATAATGCAGTGTACACGTTATTTAGACCGTATTTTATCAAAAAATTGGATATTTTCGAACTGAAATCTGACCCGGGTGATTCATTGTTTGTTTGTTTACTTTTGATAAATTTTCGATATTTTTTGTAATGTAATTGTTGTAAATACATCGTAATTACATGATAACGATAATAATTCGAAGATAAAGGCATAAAATCCAATATAACTATCGAAAATTTTGCATACCATGACGTCATAGCGCGCGATGACGTCAGTTGAAAAAAGTTTTGATTTCATTTCGATTTTTTTTATAGTTTTATGTTTAAACTTGTATGAAAAGGAGTTTGGATGCAAAGAATGGATCTTTATGAGTGCCTGGGTCAATATTCTATCCTCAAAATCGAGATCAAAAATAGGTAAAATCAACATTGCCAAAAATTCATCTATTTTGACCTTTTTCTTTAAAAAATCGATATTTCTAATTTTAAAAAAGGGTATATATCATAGCTAATACTTTTATAAATAGAACTCAGTTTACAGAACCCAAATCGGTTAAGTATTTATTTTTAGATAACGCTCGTAAGTGGCCCGTAACATGATATCCCGCCGCGCGATAAGCATTGAGCGCTTACATCGAAAATGCGTAAAAATGCCAGTCCTTCAGGGGTTAAGGCCCGTGATTTAGCTTAACGACTGCTGTCTAGATGAACACCCGGGACCAAAGACCTCCGAAGCACGGAGACGGCCTGTTGACTGCCTGGCCTTACGTTGTAAGTTATCGTTTTATCGAACAATGATTACAACTGGCTAGTGGTGGGCGTTGAACGAACAAACCACTTTTTTCGACTGTTTGTCGGCGAATAATGTCCATCGATAAACAAGTTTAATAATTAGACTGGTTTATAGGTGTATTCTACGCAATACGTCCAACTACCAAACTTTTTGTCAACGCTATAAACAAGTTTAAACTGTAGACTAATTTATAAACTGATTTAGCATTGCCGATAAACGGTCTCGTTTCGCGTCGATAACTCATTATTACAACTGGCCACTTACTTATTTCAGGTGTAAATATGTTATGTTATATGTTGTTGTGTGTACTCAACGCCTGCTCTAGCTATTACGTTACCCCGGACAAAAATACAAATTTGCGACCCTTAGCAATATTTAATTATACATATTTGTAAATATCAAGCCAAAGGGGGCCAAAGCCCGGGTTGTCCGGCCCTGGAGCAGGCCCTGAATACTTCAAGTCTAATTATGGTAAGTTCTAACCAATAAGAAACCATTAGGATTTGTAGATGTAGTCTGTAGGCCGATACCGCTTTATCTATATCGCGTAGGCTCTTATTCTATATGCTTGTAAGACCTATGAAGGCATTTCAATCAGCTCAACCGATTCGTGTATAATCGTAGTATAACATATCCTTGATAAATAATAGTTCTACTGCACAAAAACTAAGTGACTAAAGGCATAATACAATAATATGCATACAACTTTTGCCGTACCTACTGCTTTGTATTGCTGGAAAAATAATTTATCCAATCTAAAGACGCCACTGTGAGTTGTCAAAAGTGCCACTATTATAGTAAACTCTGACAATCAATACTGACACAATATGTAACCAATATATTTCTCAAATATTATTAATTAAAATCAAATATAATAATAATATTTATAGACTCGTTTAGAAAAATCCGTTGGAAAGGCGATATTTTTAATCAAACCGATGATATACTTCAAAAATATAAAAATAAAATCGACTAGTCTTTGGTGCCAGACCTAGCGACTATATCCTAATAAGACAAAATTAAACTTCTTTCACAAATAAAAAAATACTGTTTTAAAACATAAATAGTTTAAAATCTCCAAATTTTCGAATATTTAAAAAGAAATTACATAATTGAAATATCAGCATGAATCGATTGCATCGCTTGCGTATGTGTAGTGGTAGGGCGCGTGGGGGGTCCGGGGGGTCCCGTAGGAAGGCTAATGGCCCACCGGTTCTACATAGTTCGCGGGGTAGAGGCCAACGCGACCGTCTTTTCGGCCCTTGCACCATCCTTGTTCGTCTTCGTCTTCTAGTTTTTCGAATAAGTCACCTGAAAATATACATTTATTTTATATGTAGACTTACTCGAATGCAATTTCGCCTGTACGCTTAGTAAAAATTTTGCTCGTAAAATAAAATGTAAAACTTTATTTTTTACGCATTTTCGATTGTTTCTGTTAAGCTTAAGCTTGTGCGAAATTCATAGAGACACGACTAAAAGTATTAAATAAAGTATTCGTTAGTGTGTTATTACCAAAAGGAACAAAGCAGGGAAAAGGAAGTAAGGGACAGATCTAAAGATCCACATAATACATGATCGAGACCCGAGTCTTTTACGTAGGCTTTAAGTAGGTTATTCAGGGTTTTAAGTGGATTCTACTGGGTTTAAGTGGGTTATGCAGGGTTTTAAGTAGGTTATGCACGTTTTTAGTGGATTATGCGGGTTTTAGGTGGATTGTTGAGTGTTCACCAGTGGGTTATAGTGTCGTACCTTGTCGGAAGCTGAGTTCGTCACTCTCAGCGCCCGTGTAGTCGTAGAGCGCCCGCACGGGTACGCCCGGCTCCCCGGAGTCTGTGAGTGCGGCGCCAGACTCTTCGTCCCACTCATCCTCGTCAAAAGGGTTCTCCTGCTTACCCCCATCCTTCGCCGGCGACGTCTTATTTGACTTGGGCGCCGACGCCGTGCCGTTGCTGCAATCATAATTCAACTGTTGGAACTACCTTCCTACTTATATCCATACAACATGTCTACGAGAGGCGTGCACCGATTTTTACGAGTAGAGTAGGTAGGTAAGCTGGCAGAAAAATGGTGATCAGGTTCTGGTGATGGAGCAGGAAGGTGGTCACGGGATCTCTGCAGTAATAAAATTAGAGCCACCGAGTTTGGACCCGTTAGGTAGGTCACGAGTGGCTGCTAGAAAAATGGTGATCAGAGTCTGACGATGGAGCAGGAATGTGGATTGGTACCGATATTCTGATAAATTAATGGAGTTACTTTATTCTTCTTGTTTTATATTTCTGTGAACACTAAGATTAATTTATATTTTGTTTTTTTTTTCTGTGATCATACGTAGGGATTTTTTTTGTCTGCCTGGTCTGCACGCCACGGATCTGGTTTTACAAAGTTCCATTGAAATACTTAATTGTTCTTAGTACTATCTTTGGAATTATACTAACTACTACTATACTATACTAATGTAATAATGGGTACGATTCGAGAATCTATCTAAAATTCATGAATCTTTTAGACTATATTAAAGATGATAAAAAAATTGTGTGCGCTATCGATTTAAATCTAACATAATCAATTTAATATATTTCATAGTAAATTTTCAGTAAAAATGTTTTATTTTTTATTCTATTACAGACTCTATTTTACTACAATATGAAACTACTTTCGGGATGAAGATACAAACATACGTGAACTATACAGACAGACCTTATCTGTATTATATTTTTTTATCAGCAACTAACTCGTTAACGACATAGTCGGTCATGTCGGTGATTGTGAAGCGGTTGTTGTCATCGGTGTCGCCGTGGGGGCGAAGCGCGAGCCGCAGCAAGTGAGCGGGACCCCCGGGGCCCCCGGAGCCTGCACCCAGCCCTACGTGCGCGGTTGTCGATGCGAAAGATGACGAGCATGCGTAAATCTCTAGGCGCTCTATGCTGGTGGGGAGAGGACGGGATATTGGATTCAGGTATAGGTTAGTTTATTATATAGGAACAAAATAGGTAAGGTTTAGGAAGCATTGATGTTTAGTTTATTAGTGTACACTCCTTGTAAACTGTGACTCATGGCCGAAACTAATAATCTAAAATAATTATGTAGATTTAACATCGTTGGTGTAAACGGTGGTGTAGATAAACGAGATTTTATCATTTCAATCAAAACAGAATCAAAACAGAAAAAATGTCATCGCTCGCGCGATGATGCGCTGCGTCCGACGAAAATGATCGTGCGACCGTGCGTTCAATCATACTGGTAACAAATGAATGTCCTATCGAAGGTCGTGCGATCATGCGATAAGAGCGTATGCGGTTTCATCGCACGATGAAATCGCATCGCATCATAGCACGAGCGATAGCAATAGGACAGCGCCTTATATTGCAAACGCCACTTGATGCTGATCAAGTGGCGTCAACTATCCTTTCAAGGTCACGCGCAACGACACCGATTGTTAAGATCCGTATCCGGTGATGCGGATCTTGACACTAAATATCCGTATTCGGATCCGTATCCGCGGATATACATTTTTAAAGAAAAAATGCTCAATTTTTTTTATTCAATTTTTTAATGATTAGAAAACCATACATTTTAAGAGGAAGAAGCAAAAAGATAGAAAATTTGAATGAAAACAGGCGGTTTACTTACGTAACAGCAATCGGCGCGCTAATACTCTTCTTGTCTATCGTGTTGTTGGTGGAAGCTGTGTTGTTGACGACAACAGGGGGCGCGGGCGCCACGTCGTTGTGGTTGGCCGACTTGTTGCTCGATTTGTTGTTGGCTGTTATTGGCGGCAGCTCCTGTGTTGTTGAGTGTCGTTTTAATTTTATTTTTGCGTTTAGTTCACTGTTACGACTAACTATTGGACATAATTTTTTTTATTAAAATTACATTTATTTTTAAAAAATGTATTATTTATATATGTATGTACCAACAATTAGTTGTACCAATGTAAGAAAATTATGTAAAAAAATAGTAAGTATTCAACTGATATTATATAGATCAATATTTAAAAAAAATATTTTACTTGAATATATATTTTTATATATACGAGAATAGTTTTACATATTTGATATTCGTGAGTTAACGGTTAATGTCATGCCAACTTGCATACAATTGAATGAAGCGAACATCCAACATGCAACACGAATAAAAAAAATAGATAAAAAATAATAATAAATAAGCACACTTATAGCTAATTTAGATTGAAATGAGAATGACCACATCCCGTTAAAAATTAACTACTCTTAGACCCGACTGGACATGCTTCTAATAAATATTAAATAAAAAATATAAAAAGCTGTATACGAACACCGAATTCTGTTCTTCATTCTCATTTGAATCGATATTTAAACAAGATTTGTATATTTTGTCTTGTACAACAATTCTACAAAACGTGTTCAAATGTAATGTGTCTTGCTGCTCGTTCGAGCGCTTGCGTGACGTCATTTTATGTACAACATAGATGGCATTTGACGTACCTGGCGTCGACGTTCAATGAAAATAAAAAGAGAATTGAAGATAGAATTTTCTTTAAAATAAGTCTTTTAAATTAGTATTACTTTGACGTATATCTTAAGTCTTCATATAGTGTAAATGTAACAAGCATCCATTACATAATATCATAGTCAACAACATCATGTCATAAAGTCTACAACATCATGTTATGAAACCCACAACATCATGTCATACCGTCTACGTCCACAACATGATGTCATAAAGCCCACAACACTATGTCATGAAGTCCACAACATCGTGCCATAAAGTCTACAACATCATGTTAAGAAAACCCACAACATGTCATGAAGTCCACAACATCATGCCATGAAGTCATCATAACGTAAAACAAAGTGAACACCACGATGCCCTGAAATAAACCATCCGTCGACATAATATGACGTCGCGCGCACGACACAAGTGATGTTTGGAACGTACATCCTCGCTGACTGGCCGCTGATTGAGCAACGTGATCGGCCCGGTGGGCAGGCTCTCCTTGGATTTGCCCTTGGCGATGTCCCGGAACTCCTCGGTGTACTCCTGGTTCACCGACACACCCGGTCACAAGCGGTCACGGCGGTAACGCGGCGATGCGTTGGGACTTTTTTTTTAATATTATGATTAAGCTTATTCCATTTTTAAATTGTGCTTATTTTTTTACTTATTTGACACACATGACATTTCTAACGCCAGTATTTTTGGTGACACATTATATATTTGTTAAATTAAATGAAAAAAAAGTGTGTGTTTTCAGTTTATAGAAACTGATCTCAATATAAAAAATGACAATGCAATGTTTGTTAAAAGCAAACATTTTTTACACTACAATAATAACTTTTAATATTATTATAGACTTTTCCTGTTTACTTTTGTTAAGTATATATTTTATTCGTGCTATTTTAAAGATCCCAACGCCTCGCTGTGTTAATGCAAACTCAGAGTAAAAGAAATGAAATTAAAAAAAAAATGTTTAACAATAAAATCACGTCCATTCAAAGCTGGTGTACGTTAATCAGGTAATATCAAGCTTTTGCTATTGCAGTCATACTAAGATCGGAGGAAAAGAAGAAAATAATTCGTCATGCTATTAGGCATTTCTTTCAAATCTACAAAATAATTTTGGATTTATGACACTATTGTTTGTATGAATAACGTTTGAAGTCGAAAGAAAGACAATACAATACTATAATTAAACAATACAATTTAATTATGTATGTGTTGCAATATTTTGTATCCTGTTTGTGTAAAACTTATATTATATCTGTTCTACATACTTATAACTTACATTAATTTTAGATTAAGTACTTTTATTAAACGAAGTTTTACTCAAACTAGAAATGCACTTTCGTATATTACATACGAAATAATGTTATTGTTTATTTATAAATAATAAATATGTACAGTTATCATTTAAATTAAAATCGCTTATATGTTTCACTAATTATGCGCTGTTTTTTAAACAAATTATTTCCATTTAAAGCTTGTATTTATATTTTGTTGCCACAATTGGTTCTACTTGCTGTATGTATATATATTAGTTGCTACAACTTGCTCTAAGTATATATATTTGTTGCTACAGCTTATTCTACGTATATAAATTTGTTGCTCTGTTGCTACCCCCGTATTACGATGAGGATGAGTTGCTCGTGGCGGTGCACCGTATGAATGATATGTTTAGACCAGATTGGTTGCGAATATTTAAACCTTTGACATTTACCTCAAATAACCTTTTATGTTAATTATTTAACCCATACTTTTACTATGTAAAATATAAATTTTGCTATCTTTATGCTTTCATTTGATTATTAATTATGCATTCGTTTGATTTTTATTATGAATTTATTTAAAGTTAAAATTCCTTTTTAAGTCATTTACTAAATAAACCTTGCAATAGTGATTCATGAAAAAAAATCATCATCATGAAAAATGAACACAGTATTCAGACTTTATGCAGATGCTTGACAGATCGATGCTCAATTTAAAAGTCATGAAATTTCCAGTCTATATACAGGTTTTGTAGTACCTATATAGGGACTGTTATAAATTGATTTGCATACTTTGTACCTTTCTTTGAATTTATTATCTAAACCAACTTGGTCTAAATTCCCACTGAACTAGTGCAATGATTATTGTGACTATTTGTTCTTGCAGATAGCAAGGACCACTAAATGATGATCATATTCAACCATCGCGGTGTATAATCGCGTGAAACCATACAAATACCCTCGCTAAGTGCTAATTGCAGTTTTTTCAAGTGTCCTAAATTGTTTTTTTTTTGTTCTAGTTTCAGTGCTGGGTTTACACTAGACGGTGCATTTTGTGGATAATTTTGTTTAAAGTTAATAGTCATCACAGCGTATGCGTACATGCATTACAGTATGCATTATTCAATGACGCTTGGAATTAGAATATAACGATGCAGTTGATAGGTATTTTGTGCTAGAATAAATTAAATAAGTAAGAAGCTTAAGTATTATTTAATTGACGTAATAAACGATTTATCCTGCAACTGAACTTCTATGTATATACATTAATATCGTCTAAAAAAAAGTGGAAAGTAAAGCAATATATTCATGATTTTCTTCTTTTTTATTAACATTCAAAAATTTTCATTATATTTTTTTTAACCCACAAAATCCACCTGTCTCCATTTAGTGTAAATCCGTGCCGTATATATTTGCTGTTTTTGCATTCCAATAGCCTTATGTGTGATTTGTCCATTTCATATTTTGCTGAACTAATTGTCTGACCACACAAGCTAGACCCCGATAGTGCGGACACACCGATCCTACACCGCGGGCTCGTACCATCAGTGGGTTGGTATAAAACCGGCTGCTCCCGTAGCAGTGGCTACTGGCGAGCGACGGTGCTACTCGGCCGGAGCGCTCATCCGCAGCGAAGCAGAAGGCGGGCAGCGCCAGGCGCAGGCGGCGAGCGAGCTCGGACCACGCGAGCGCTGGTCGCGGGAGCGGTCGGCGAGCGGTCGCTAGCATGTGAGCGATCGCGGCCGACGCTTCCGATATGTATTTGTAACGTATTGAATCCGACTCCGGGTCATCGACCTTGCAATATATTATTTTTATTATATTCACTGTGTACTAACTACGATTATACTTAACTAAATTAGTGAGTTTTCATTTTCACATATTTTTATTATTAATTTTTAGGCAGTAGGTAGTATAGTTTGTTTTTTGTACTTAATCGCATAAGTTTAATATATTTTTTATATATTTTTTTTTTTTGTTAAATCTGTGGTGTTACACTATTCATTATTATTAAACTGTAAATACAGAAATAGTGTCACAGTAAAATGTTTGAGAGTTTCATTCGATCCTTTTTAAATTACATTTCAACATACGTTTATTCAAGAATTTGGGAAACCAATATATTTTTTATCAAATATGACCCTGACACAAATAGGTAATTATGCTATTTCCCAACATTACAAAATAATCTAGGTCAGAATAATGAATTAAACTTTACGCAACAAATAACATAACTCTGAAGGGAAATCCGTTTTAATCTACGAAATTTTTGTATCAATTATCGCATACTGGCGAATATATTTATCCTTGCTTAGTTGGCGAGGGTCGGCTGACTGACTCGTGACTATCTTGATCAAACAGATTGCATCAATGCACCTTGAGATAAGGGGATTTGGCGAAGGTACAGTATAGTGTAATAAATATGTATTCTTCACATTAAATTAGACATGTTCGCTCATTGTAACTATGCCAAAATGCAAATGTATTTTTTTATTTTTTTACATCTATTTATTTTATTTATTTAATATTTATATCTGCATAGTTGCCTAAACTAAAATGCTGTAAAAGCAGTATTTAAAATAGTGCGTGGGCAAATAAAGGAAACATTATTATTTCTACCGGAAAAATCTAGTATTAAAAGGTACTAAGATAGGAAAAAAATAGAAGAAATTTAACTAATACTTTCATGCGTAGAATTCATACTTTTAAGGGCCAATGCCTTAGGTATTACTATGGACTAAGATATCTATACAGATTATTATTAAACCATGCACTCCAGTATTTTTTTTATAATAATAATTGATATTTTCTTATTTATATTAAATTTGTTTTATGGAATAGATTATTTATGTTATAAAGAATATTTTAGATTTTTCTTGCAATGATTTTGTGTTATTTTGGTAGTAAATTTTAATACCTACAAACTATTTTTTCTTACAATGTCATATTAGATACTCAATCAATTTTTTTCATTCTAATACCTACTTCTAACATGGTTTAACATATAATCTGTTCAACGCAATACCTATATAATCGAATGCACTAAATCTGCGTAAATATATGAAGCATTCAACAGTTAATACAACGCATACAGTAACTGTATTATCGCATAGATAGTTATGCATTGCGCGGTGAGTGGACGGGTAGGGCAGCACGCGGCGGTCGCGGCTCGGCAATGTATACGTTACCTCGAACTGCGGCCATGCCATCGCCATGTTGACGCCATGGTTGTTGGCCCACCATTTGAGGTCCTTCTGATGATCCGCGTTGTTTATCGTATGATGAAACTCTTCGTATAGCTGCGGTAATCTGGAAATTTAGATAGACAAGTTTCAATTTACTAATCAGCTAGGTCTCACCGCAGTGTCAGATTTTCTGCCGTCAAGCAGCAGTGTGTTGATATTGGTGTGTTACGGTGTCCAGGGTATTCCGAGGAGGACGGTGGCGGGGTTGCCACCCCGGTCCCCGTGACTTGTGCCCGGGGGCTACAATGCGCCCCACGGCGGCGGGCTCAAAGGCAAGGCACTGAGGGGCCCCTGGTGCAGATTCCACCGGAGAGACCTGAGTCGCCACTCATGTGCCGATGCGACAGCCGCGGGGGTTTTAGTGGGTAAGAATCCCACATACCCCGGCAAAGCCCCACAGCTCCCGGGGATCTTTTGAAGATTTCACCCGCATCAAAAAAAAAAATGTGCGTGCGTGGAGTCCCTCCGCGCGGAAGAAGTGAAACTTCATTCTCGCTCAGTCGATCGGTCGGTCGGTCGGTCGGTCGCTCACTCACTCACTCACTCACACACACACACACACACACACACATACAGTCAAAACACACACACACACACACACTAACTCAACTCAACTCCACTCTGAACTCCACTCTGAACTCCACTCTGAACTCCACTCTGTACTCCACTCTGAACACCACTCTGAACACCACTCTGAACACCACTCTGAACACCACTCTGAACTCCACTCTGAACTCCACTCTGAACTCCACTCTGAACTCCACTCTGAACTCCACTGTGAACTCCACTGTGAACTCCACTCTGAACTCCACTCTGTACTCCACTCTGAACACCACTCTGAACACCACTCTGAACTCCACTCTGAACTCCACTCTGAACTCCACTCTGAACTCCACTCTGAACTCCACTCTGAACTCCACTCTGAACTCCACTCTGAACTCCACTCTGAACTCCACTCTGAACTCCACTCTGAACTCCACTCTGAACTCCACTCTGAACTCCACTCTGAACTCCACTGTGAACTCCACTGTGAACTCCACTGTGAACTCCACTCTGAACTCCACTCTGTACTCCACTCTGAACACCACTCTGAACACCACTCTGAACTCCACTATGAACTCCACTCTGAACTCCACTCTGAACTCCACTCTGAACTCCACTCTGAACTCCACTCTGAACTCCACTCTGAACTCCACTCTGAACTCCACTCTGAACTCCACTCTGAACTCCACTCTGAACTCCACTCTGAACTCCACTCTGAACTCCACTCTGAACTCCACTCTGAACTCCACTCTGAACTCCACTCTGAACTCCACTCTGAACTCCACTCTGAACTCCACTCTGAACTCCACTCTGAACTCCACTCTGAACTCCACTCTGAACTCCACTCTGAACTCCACTCTGAACTCCACTCACCCACTCACTCAGTGACGGCGTCACATGAGCGCTTTCATAACCTTAACAAATTTACGCCTATCGCCTATCGTTTAACACCTATCACTTAACGCGTTAAGCGATAACGCGTTAAGGTGCTTCATTTAACGCTTGACGCGTTATGTGATAACATTTTTGGAAGTCGCATAAGAAGTTTCACTTCAAAAAATGGTGTGTTCCGGTGTGAAGGGCACTTATAGCTTGCTTGAAATTACTGGCTCAATGTAGGCAGCAGACTTATCAGCGGCACGCGAATTCGATATTTCATCATCATCAGCAGCCGTAAGACTTCCACTGCTTAATGAAGGCCTCCCCCTTAGAAGGGAGGGGTTGGAATAATCCCCACGCTTGGCAGGCGTCTTGGGGATCGCAGTATAGGTGGTAGGTAATCCAATAGAAAGACACTGCTGCCCGTCTTCTTGTTTTTCCTTAGTCGCGTCTTACGGACGCCCATCGGGAAGAGATAGGGGATGCTATTTTTACCCGGACACCCCACGGGTAAAATACGATATTTATTCTAGTCTGTTTAAAAAAATATCAATTCCGATTTTTATAAATCGAATATACTTTAGTAAGTATACCTATTATATATAAACAATTTTCGTATAAATTATTTTTTTAAACATTATTTCTGATATGTATAATTATATGCTAATGCGTTCCTTTCGGAACAGGCAGAGTCAACGCGTCTCAATACAAAAAAAATACAAAACGGTGAGCTCTATCTCGATCCGATCCAGCTCCTGTCACCCTGTCAATACTATATGTCAGCTGGTGATAGTGTTAGGTAAGATTAGCTAGCACCGACTTCAATATATTTTCGTTATTTTATGCTTTTTAGATAATTTACTTCTTATTTTACCAAGATAGGTATCAGCACTATCACGTAACTCGAACGTGTACGTTACAGTAACTTACTGAAAACATAAAAAGTTTATATCTCTTAAACTACTGGACCGATTTTGATGAAACTTATACTCTACCCTAAGTTGAAAAATACTCTAACTATTGCAAAAAGAATTTTTGAAATCGGACTTGTAGTTTCTGAGAAATCTGCGGACAAACCTACATACATACATACATACATACACTCATAAATTTTGGTAAATTTGTTTAGAAGCCCACATAGACTAACATATATTAATATTACGCATTTTTATCAATATTACATACATACGCGTCGAATAGAGAACCTTCTTTTTGAAGCCGGTTAAAAATACAAAACGGTGAGCTCTATCTCGATCCAGCTCCTGTCACCCTGTCAATACTATACTATAAGTATAACAACATAGCTTAATGATGCTTCACATGGTTAATACAGTAGCTAACCGACTCCTCTAACTCAGTATACTATATTAATTCTACACTACGCATTTTGAATAGAAAAAATATATACAAGTTAAATAAGGGTATTAACAGGGAGACGTTATTTCTCCGAAACTGTTCACAAACGCATTGGAGGACGTTTTCAAGCTCTTGGACTGGAACGGATTCGGCATCAATATCAATGGCGAATACATCACTCACCTTCGTTTTGCCGATGATATAAGAATAAGAATAAGAATAAGAAAAATTTATAGTCATTATGGCAGAGTCGCTGGAGGACCTCAATACGATGCTCAGCGACCTCAGTAGCGTTTCCCAACAGGTGGGTCTTAAAATGAACATGGACAAGACGAAGATCATGTCTAATGTCCATGTTGCACCCGTACCATAATTGTTGGGAACGATACACTCGAAGTTGTTGACCACTATGTATACCTACGACAAACTATCCAGGTAGGTCGGTCCAACTTCGACAAAGAGGTCGCCCGAAGAATCCAACTCGGATGGGCAGCGTTCGGGAAACTACGCGAAATCTTCTCGTCCAAAATACCGCAGTGCCTAAAGACGAAGGTTTTTAACCAGTGTGTGTTGCCAGTGATGACATATGGTACTGAGACGTGGTCCCTAACTGTTGGCCTTTTGGATAAGCTCAGAGTCACACAACGAGCTATGGAGAGAGCTATGCTCGGAGTTTCTTTGCGCGACAGAATCCGAAATGAGGAGATTCGCCGAAGAACCAAGGTCACCGACATAGCTCTTAAAATCTGCAAGTTGAAGTGGCAATGGGCAGGCCACATCGCTCGGCGAACCGATAACCGCTGGGGAAGAAAGGTTCTCGAGTGGCGACCACGAACCGGAAGACGCAGCGTAGGTAGGCCTCCCACTAGGTGGACAGACGACATTGTGCGCGTCGCAGGTAACCGGTGGATGCAAATAGCCAATTGTCGGTCATTGTGGCGTTCGAAGGGGGAGGCCTATGTTCAGCAGTGGACGTCTTCCGGCTGGTGATGATGATGATGATTAAATAAATTTGAACATCGTACGAATTGATAATTTTATTGTGAGCACGAAACAATAAATCTAACTTGGTAAGCCCACATCGGAAAGTTTAATTGTATGGCAAATACAATTAAATATCGCTCGGGACAATGCCTTATGAGTTATGTATGACAAACATTCAACAACTCGAATTTAATGAGCTACATAGACTCGGGGAGCGTATTTTAATTAATATTCACGACTTGTTTGCTTCAGTAAACTCAGAACACATTCACTTGTATGTTTCCAGTTTACCAAAGCTATTTATGAAAATTTATATATTACTTATGAATATAAATTATATTTGACACAATATGTCATATAATAATAAAATAATAATAATAATATCTTGGGACAATCCACACACGGTCATCTGATCCCAAACTAGGCATAATGTATTTATATTTGAATTCGTCGCGCCGCACGTAAGCCCTTTCATATTCCCCGGGGTGGACAAAAATCGCACTCAACTCGGCCACCAGCTTACTGAGACCGGGTAACTTTTGACCAGGTGCCTTTTGGGGAAAAATCCCACATAACTCGGCCACCAGCTTACTGAGACCGGGTAACTTTTGACCGGGTGCCTTTTGGGCAAAAATCCCACATAACTCGGCCACCAGCTTACTGAGACCAGGTACCTTTTAAAGATTTCCTCCCCGACAGAAAAAAAATCTAGTAACGCCTGCCGATTTAAAAAAAAAAATTAATTTGAAAAACTACATAAGTAGCGAATGCATAACACATCCCTAAATCTAACAACATTCATGTGTCAAAATCAAACTTATACTCCCAAAATGCTCTTCTGCCTGAAGTAAAAAGTAGTAAGTCTGGTGAAAAACTCATTCCCATGGCCTGCCTAGTATACCTTTAGATAGTTCAAGGATAAAGCGGTCTATTCGGTCAACGCTCAGTTGCTTGCAAGGAATATAATATAATAGTAAATTCAGCCCATAGATGGGTGGCCTATTTAGTCGCATGTGCAAAGTCGTTCGTAATCGTTAATTATAGTAAGAGATCTAAGATCCATTTTGAACAACGCTGACACCAGGTGATACATACGATAAAAAAAGAACAGGTCTTATAACATAAGAAAATCCTCTCGTGAGGAGAAACAGACAGCACTCGAGATACCAATAGAATCAAGGCACAAAAATTATAAAGATGCTACTCACGTCGGTTCCTGACTGATGTTGAGGCACTTGTGGAAACTGAACAGCACATCCTTGAAGAACTTGAGCCGCTGCGCCTCCATCTGCTGACAGCGCTCGAAGACCCCGGTCATGTCCTCGATGTAGCGCGGGTTGTACGCGGTGATCTCGGCGAGGGCCGCCTGGTACTTCTCCCGGCTCTTGGAGACCTCCTCGCGACACTTGGCGACGCGCTCCGCCATCTTCTTCACCTGCGGTTGGGGGATAGACTGCTTTAGTTGGTGGGGATAGAGCTTTAAGTTGGTTGTGCGGATGAGAGGTTATACAGGGGAGAGTAGAACGGTTGGATGGCATTCAAGGTGCTGAAACAGCACATTTAAATGAGCAACTTTTGACTAACGAATTAGAGATATGGCTAAAAAAATCCGGTTAATGTGCGCCAGGATTCGAACCCAGAAACTCACGATATTTAGATACAAGTAGACCATTAGTGGAACAAAATATGAATATGTTGCTTTGGAGAAATTTATAATGCGAAAATGACAGGAAAATTATTTTATGTCGGTAAAAATCGGTAACACACACACACAAAAACAAACTTTTAAATAAACTTTTTTTTTCTACAAACGGTTTTAAGCTTAACGCTTTTCTAATCTTAATCCTACTAGTTTGCATAGTCCAACCATTATGTACAAGAGTCGTCGGTATATACAAGGTAGTAGCGTCAACATAAACATAATAAAATTGCGAGCTGTGGCTAAGTGCCGCAGATTGCGGCATCCGCCGGCGAGACGGCCTGTCTACCTATTTGTAGCAAGCCCCACGAGTATGGTGACCAACATCCTATGATACTTTAATAATACTGAAAACTGGCTTTTTAAAAATTGGCATACTTTTTATGCCTGTGATTGGGCCTGATTTCACATAGTTTAGAATTAATCTCTTGGATGCATTTAATAAAAGACGCCTTGCAAAGCGTGGGGATTATGGCAGCCCCTCCCTTCTAATAGGGAGGCCTTTGTCCAGCAGTGGACGTCTTTCGGCTGCTGATGATGATGATTTAACAAAAATAAAACGAAATGTAAGACGGTTGTCTTACATTGACAAAAATTGAACATTAATAAAATTGAATGAAGTTATTAAAGCGCTTGATAGTATTTTTTTATTCAATACTAGCTGACCAGCGCAGCTCCGCCCGCGCTTTAATTACATTTTGCTCCCCTTTTCTCCCTACTTCCTTGATTTATGTCTCTCCATCTCTCTCTCTTATAATAAAAATCTAATTCTATGCTATTTCTCTCCCTTCCCGCTTCGGTCCCCGTCACACTTCCCCTTTTCCTCTCCCCATTGTCCTCTCTGAACCCTCTCCCTCCTCTCTCTTCTCCCAACTTGCTCCCTCTCACTCCCCCCCCCCCCTTGCTCCACCTAACTCCTCCGATCACTCACTCCATCACCCTCCCCTCTCCCTCTCTTGCACCCTCCTCTCGTTCTATATATCCTCGTCAATCATGGTATCAGCGGCATAAAATATACTTTATAACCTATTCTCAGATCTACCCGCAAAATTTCATACATATCGGTTCACCTGACTCTCGTGCACGTAACTCAGAGGTTCTCAGATTTTGTTGTGCAAGGCGTTGCGAACGTTCGACACTCGACTCTCGTGCGCGTACCTGAGAGCTTCTCTGATTTTGTTCAGCAAGGCGTTGTGAACGTTCAGGTGAAGATTCTCCCATACGACGTATTCTTGCTGCCCGTGCTTGAGAACTATGTTTAGAAAGTTGAGACCTGGCTCTCTTAGGCATTTTCAAATTTTTAAGAAAATGCTAATAGCGTGTAATATTCTAGGTCTGAAAATAACTGTTGGTTAGCCCTGAAAAGAACTGTTGGTTACCCCTGAAAAAATCTGTTGGTTAGCCCTGAAAAGAACTGTTGATTAGCTCTGAGAAAAACTGTTGTTTAGCTCTGAGAAGAACTTTTGCGTAGGTGTAGTTTTAAGAAAGAAATATAAAAAAAATCGCACGACAATTATTAGAATTCGCGCACGACCGCTACGTAGGCAGCCGACCTCGCGTTTGAGCCGCGCGGGTACCTTACTCATAGACTCATAGATCTAAACTGCGCATCCCGCATGCGCACCCCCGCCTTGGTGACGCTCACTTCGCAACGGGCCGTGCAGCAGATATCTTTTAATTTATAAGCAGTAATATTTTAATTTCGCCATAACTTCAAAACCAAATGTCCAATTTTAATCATTCAAAGACCAAATATTATCTACATAAACTGTACTTAATGATGAAATAATTTATTTTGATAAGGATTAATAGCATGAGTAAAATAAATACGTTTAAATGTAGTCCAAACAAAATTCAAGATTTTTAAATTTAGAAAATGGTTGTTGGGCCTCACTCGACATAGATACGCGCGTGTGCCGCGGACTTTTTTGTAGATATTTATAAGGTCTACAATTAATTAGAACATTTGATGGTTCTATCTTTTATAGTTTAGGCAGCGTACGCAAAATAAGTAACTTTTCTGGTTGATTTTTTACACCTTGTGTCCGAAAAAACCCAAATATCTTACGGACCCCTATTTTTTCCATAATAAAATTTAGCCTATATTACTTGTGGATAATGTAGCTTTCGAATGGTGAAAGAATTTTTAAAAACGGTCCAGTAGTTTTTGAGCCTATTCATTACAACCAAACAAACAAAGTTTTCCTCTTTATAATATTAGTGTAGATAAACTAAAGCTCGACAGAAATTCCACGATCTACGTGGCGATATAGCCGAAGATGGAAGCGCATTTGTTTATCGAAACACAAAAGAAAGGACCTGTGGCAGAGATATTGCTGTGTCACCAACAAAAGGGGTGAATGATACTGTAGGGATTCATAAAACCATATGTGTTGGTTAATTAAGATAATTAAGTAGGTAAGCCACCACTGAACGCTCACCGCGATAGTATCTGTAACCTATTTCACAGTACAATAAAATAATCAGTATTCCCATAATCAGATTTTAATTTGTCGCCAGCCTCATAGTCACACTAACAAGAGACGTTCTACAATAGTCCCCCAGCCGTACCTACCCTTCCTTGTAAAAATAATTGTCCTACAAAATATCTACAGATGGAAACCCTACACAATCCGAGGGCTGCCACAAATTAGATAACATCAACGAGTTAATGAGATGGTGAGCGTTCAACGAGCTAATTATCTGGTAACCGTTATAGATTACGTGATACCAATGTAGAGTGATACACAGTGATCCAGGAATAAAATGTATTATTCGTTGGGTTTTTGGTCTAGATTAGGACCCATCAAATTGAATTTCGTGAAATGCAATAGATTCGAAAGTCAAAGATTTGTCAAACCGTTGCCAGAGTTTTCTCTCTTGATGATAGCGATTATAATGGACGTTACTTTAACTTAGCGCTACGTAAATATCAATACATTGTTCTCTAAGTTTTTTATAAAATACATTAAATCAAAATCTAGCGTTACTACGAGTAGTTAAACACACAAATATCATACGCATATTATAATTTGCACACTTTTACCGGAATGTAAGTATCATAATTAGTCTTTTTTTTATTTAGTCTGACGAGACGAGACAACAAGATGTTCGCCTGATGGTAAGCGACACGCCAGCCCAAAGACAACTGTATTGCACTGCCGCTCGTCACACGAGACATTAGTTATTAAGTCTTTTGTGTCCGGTAATTTCACTAGCGCCCTTCCTACCGGAAGACAGCAATGTTTACACGCTGCTGCTTGGCGGCAGAATATCTGACTAAACCTATTGTGTTTTGGGTATTACATTTGTGATACCGACCGAGTGCTTTATACTGAAACTTTTTCCTTTTACATCAGTCACGCACTACCTTATGTTAGATAAAAAAAAACACACACACGACTTGGTGGTCCGGAGTCTGCCTTCTTAATTTGTGACGTATAAATTAGCTGTGATATCCACTGCGGTGCAACTACTAAACAACGGTGCTAGCTAGGTTTGTGTTCACGCACAGACTAATTATAACAATCAATTATCTTTTGAGCCGACAATCCACACGCATAACTAGCAATATTTATAATATACCACACTGTATAAAATTTCTGTCGCCACGACGCACTTACCAATAGTACTCGCTACGCATTGCGAAGAACATAATAGAAAAGAAATAATATTAGTAGGTACACACGATACACGTCAAATTCGACACCCTATATAACGATAACTACGTAACATACAGCACAGACATACAGCATTTAGATTATGAAAAAATATTAGACACGTCTTATTTTTGTCAATTAAACACAAAATGACGAAGATATAGTGCGTTGAAATTCCGTGTGAACATGCGTGGCATGTATACAATTTTTACTGAGACGTGACGTCACGGGCCCCCACTCTCGAAATTTTGACGCTCTATCTTTGGCAATTTAATAATAATAATGTCCTGAGTCTCTTCACACACGATCATCTGATCCCAAACTAGGCAGAGCCTGTACTATGGAAACCAGACAACTGATACTAATACATATATACTTTTTTTTCTATAATGTTGTCTTTTATTTACGCGAATACTACACATTGTAATAAAAAAACCACGATATATTCTGTAAGAGTAGTTTTATTACAATGTAGCAACTTCTATTGATTTGTTAAATAAAGAAATATGTGTCCAATATTTTTTGACAATTTAAATGACGGACTAATTAGAATTATTGTTTGTTTACCCAGTCATCATCCCCATTGTTGGAAAGGGACTGGGCATGAGGTGGCGGGCGGCGGGCGCAGGCCACGAGCCGAGTTGGACGAATTAACAACAACATATCGCACCCTCTCGCATAATTCACAGCGTTCAAATTCTAATTATTCAAAGTCCAAATAGTCTAGGTTTAGGTGTCGCCGTGTGTACAAACACAGGGGCTAACTCGACACTAAACAAGAATATTTTTTTTAACTACAATTCTTGTCAGTCGTAATTAACGTATTTAAAGTACTGTTTGTTAATGTCGGTTGTATTTTTCAGTATCCAAATAAATAATTTAACGAGATATAATATACTACAAGCAATGTGACTGCAGAGTCGTCAGAGTGTTTGTAAACGTTTTTTATTTTTATTTTTGTCGTAGTCGGAAGACGCTGCTACCCGTCTTCTTGGTTTCCCTTTGTCGCCTCATAAGACATCTAACAAACAAAATCTAACATTATTGTATTAGTACACGTTTCCTACAATCTCAGCGAATGACGTTATTAATAATAATTTTGCATAGGGTATGAAACGTGCGATTTGTCTCGACCGTCAGGCGACCGCGACGCGGATCTGGGTTTGAAGTGTCATCCATCATTGTGCTTGCTCAGCTGTCGCGTGTAGGGTTGACCCTTCACAACATTTATTTTCAACCAACTTAAAAAACAAACATTTACGTTTATGTACTAAACACACAAAATTTCCGCAAGAAATTCTCTAGGTGATTACGAGAGTTCAATCTATTGTGTAGTTGTTGTAGATGTTAAGAAGTAAATAAACAGATACCGACTTTATACTATTTCGAGATACCTTGGGGTTAAACAAGTTCGCATTGTTATCAGAAACAATGAATCTTCCAATTTTCTCTCGTAAATTTACTTAATTCGAGCTAGTAACTTGTAGCTCATTAGCTTAATAAAGCCTGTTCACGTTACAGTGCAAATACAAAGCGCTTTGTCCAGACTAATAGTTGATGTTCTAAAAATGGTAAGATTCAGTACTCGACGAGCGTCTAGTCGTCCGATGATATAAAAGGGATAGTGGAATCCGTTTTCTGTAATCTAGATATTAAATATTTTATTAAGGTTTTGATTCGACAACCCTAGACATTTTTATCGAAAGTGCTTCGTTCGTGGGCTCGTATTCAATGAGTCAGGTAAGTACTGATCTCCACAGGATTAACCAACTACCTACCACTGTGTATCTTATAAAATGTTCATACCTTGTATTTCCAGCTGAAACCAAACAAACAGTGTTCAAATGGGTCCATACATAGGTGTTATGAAAATGTTTGGAAGAGAAGCATATCCCATATTTCCAGCTCAAATCAAGCGCAAAATGTTTTCAAATGGGTTCATAGGTGTTATGCTGCAGAATCAAGAGAGTCTAACACCAATATTATGTGATATTTGATGCTTAAGTAGGCTAGACTTAGCTAGCAGGTTGTCGAATCTTCTTAACATGTTTCATGCTACCGTTTATATTTCGTATATCCATTTAAGAAATATCTTCATCTCTTTCTATGTTGTTCTCGTCAACAACTCACAGCGAGCACGATCCAGATTATTCAGTTCCTACCATCTTGCGAAGATTGTAACTCAAATCAGAAAAAAGGCGTCCTAAGCTACCTACCAAAATCAACTTGCGTATTTTTCTTCAAAGATGTTCTTCCTCGGCTTCTCTGATCCGATTCTTTCCATATCGTTCTAAAGTAATCGCTCTAGCCTGATGCCTTCCTACATACGGTTTCCATTCAAGAATACGTAATTTGCTATTCAATTCAGATCTTTTATCAACACGAATCAAACTATTGAAGCATTGTCCATTCTATTATGATTTTAGGATATATTTTAGATGTGCACAGTGTACGAATAGACGCGCACTGATGGGACAGTAAATGACATTTAATTTCCTGCCAGCGTCCAATGGTTTCTGGGTCAACTAGTGAGTAGTACTACTACTATAATAGTTCCGAATGCCAAAATTGGCAAGTTTGACGTCTAAACGACATTTCACATATCGTAGTGAGTCTTATTCATAAAGACTCATATTCCTATGAATACATATTATAGGTAATTTAATTTTGCTTGATCTGGTTTGGTAGTAGGTAAACTTCGTGTGCCTACTGCAATGGGTTTTTAACATCAACTATTATTACAAATTGAATACACTCAACGAAAGAAAGATAGAAAACCATTTAATCAAACATTGCAAATCAATAAGCTGATCTGGGACCATTTGGGTCCAAATGGTCCCAGTGACCGGTGGTCAGCATATTGTCAAGCGAATACCTGACGCCGTTTACGTAAGGGCCTTATGTACCATACAATATAGCTACTCGATTACCTCGAATGCGAGCCACAAATCTGTATCAAACAATGCTTTTTGGGTGTTTCTTCTTATTATTATTTATTCTATTTCCAATTTCGTATGTTTTCGTATTAATATTGAAAAGGATCTACTTTATTCAAATCATGCGGATATATTTCTTGATATGTTACTATTTTTCTTTTATGATTGATAATAATGATCCAAATAAAGCGGTTTGTTTTTTAAATTAATGTGATTAGTCGTTGGTTACACATTCTACCACCAGATCTATAAATTAAGTGCATGTAACTGTACAGTGATCGATGATGTCTTAAGACACAGAACACAGGGATTTCCAAATTAAATTAAAGTTAATTCGATACAAAAACTCGTCGTGAACAATATTAACATTCAAATGAGAAAATATATTTATGTATTTCAATTAAAAAGATCAGTAACGGTCCATTAAAAACAATCTGAACTCATTTTAATTAATCATAATGCTTATGATAATAACAAACTCGTTTATGGAGGACGCTTTAAAATAGCGTTTAATTGGATTAACAAGAGTAATTGGTACGATTTCAACCGCCATCATTGCCGGCTCAGAGTTACGGGCGATAAATAAAATATAATTACGAATGAATTCTGTACGGTCAGGGGAGCGAGAACTGGGACAGCAAGAACAAGAGCTGCTGCTCTTAAGGCAGTGTTTAAGAAACCTTACTTTTACGTGAGAAAGAGCCGCAGATATACGCAGTTTATAGCTCCATCCTTTTCTCTCGTGAAACAAAGATTATAATAATACTGCTGGAACAGACGTTGGTAGATCCCCTGGTATCAAATACCGCAGAAGGTGAAAATCTGACTGTCAAATCTATAAATCAAAAACTTGGTCTGGTGACGAATGCTCGATGAAGGATGTTTACTGATAAAATAACTGAGATAACTAAACTTGTACTTAAAAATTATATCGTAAAGTAAGAATAAATCCTCAAGAATAAGATGAAATTAATAATTTAAGAATAGCTCATTCATTGAGACTGAATGAGTAGGCGTCGCTTAAATTAGAAATATCTGGCATTATATTAGTGATCTATTTAAAGCCAAAGTATAAACTTCGACTCTAAAATTAGAAATTCAGAAGAAAATTTATTTGTCCTCCTTGCAGGAAAAGTGAGGGTTGGCTTATTATTGCTAACTCGGGTATTATTAAGATAATTTCAATAATAAGCTATACACTACATTAAGAATTTGAAAAATAAAACAAGTAACTAAAAATCAATCCCAATACGATAGCCCAAGATACTTATCTAAATCCTGAAATCGTTTGACGACTAGAAATCTTGGACAAATATCGGCACGGAAGGTAAACTATTTGCGACTAGATCTTGGTAAATACGTGAATCGAGATCGCGAATAGTTCCAGTCGGGATATTGAGTGGACCTATGCAAACAGATATGAATCACCGCAAATATAAAGCTAGAGAGCTTTATTTACACTTACTCCCCGCCTGTGGATGGCTTGTTGGTTCCATCATCAATTTCCATTTTAATATTTCAAACAAGGAAAATAGTCGAATAAGTGGCATTGTGCATTCTGTAATAAATTACTTAATTTTCAACGAAGAAATTACTTAAGACGAGCAACAGCTCATAGCGGTAATACTTGCTCCAAAATTGAAACAGCCCAACTTGGGATCCATCTTACAGGAGATCTAGACTATTGACATGAGATTCAAAGCGACTGCTGTTGACTGTAGCTAGTGACTTCTGGTAGCTGCTTGCTACCAAACAGACCGCTTGCTTGATTGACACTAATATGATTTTTTCAATTCGGACTCATCTCACTACTGTGACTTCTGTCAACCAGGATCAACAGAAGACGAAGACACCGAGGTTTGACCTTCGGCGATTTTGTGAATATACCAATAATAATATAGCAATAGATCTTGGCTTGTAGGAGTGGGGTTATTGTAAAATTCAACAAGACATTTCTAATCATTTCTTTCGCATCACCAACCGCCGATAATATAGTATGACGAACGGGGTGTACCTACGTATGAAACACGTAGTTTAAAATTTCATGATTCAATTTCCTGTCCATTTCCAACGAGTACAGTAGCGTTAACAGCGTTATATACAGTTAAAGTAATCAGCAGATAAATGGGTTTGCTCCAACGTATTACTATGATTATTTTTATGCAGTTTTACCGCACGTACATACGAGTAGCTGTCTAGTGCACAAACTTTTCTCGTAAAACGGATTACATGGTTACAATTCAGATGTAAAAACAGTCTCTTATCATAACGGAATAGTTGTTAAGCAGATCAAGAAACATGTATTTAAACTTCAGTGATTTGCATTTTGTATAATATTTTCTTATTCTTTATGAATGCATTGCACTGAATTTAAAAACTGGTCTTCCGCTAAAGCTTGTGGGCTATAATGTATTGTTATTACGAGAATCAAGGTAATGGCAAGCTTGGTCTCCTTCCCTCTCCTCAGCACTTGTTAATCCCGTCTAATGGCGAGGTCTGCCCTTCAAGTCTTTTATTTTAATTTTGTTCTATTTTAGTGTAATTCTCAGAAACATTACAGTACTGTAGATCTTTTGCAATACAATCTGTATATTTTAGCATTGATTTTCTTATTATTCCGGCACTAGAAATGTTCCAATTTATTGGTACATTTCTATATATCTAGGAACTCTTCCTGTTACAAAATCATCTCAGCCCACTCTGCTGAAAGCTTATCAACGATATCTACCGCGAATGTATTCGTTGTGTATTTTGCTTAATTCTTTAAATTTAATACAGCAATTATTTTTCTGGCACCAGAAATGTTCCATTTCCTATACAGCTAAGAGCTCTTCCAGTATCCAAACCATCTCAGCCAGAGTAGGGTGAGATGGCGGGACCGAAGATTATCGGCGATATCTATCCGTGAGTTTATTTATTGTGTTTTTTAACGAAGCTAAAAAAAAAGAAAAAAAAAAAGAATAACTAGGTAATCTATTAACAGTTAAGCATCTCCAATCCAGGCGTGTCGAGCTAGACCCATTACTGTAATTGGAAAAACCGCAGGTAATGCTGTGTCATCGACACAGGCTACCTATAGCGAAAGAAAGCCGGCTGACAGAGAAACTTGCTATTCGTGCCATGGGAAGTTGCTCGGTGAATGATTACTATCGATTGAATATGGGTATATTTAAGTATAAACCATGTTGTTTAAACTATAAAAGGTGGTTTAAGGGAACATACTCGTAGCATTATACTCGTAAGCTCCAAAAGGTAGAGACGAGTCAGAGTTTCGTCAGTTATGTTAGTTCTTATTAATTAGGAAGTTTTTCTGTATATATATTTTCTGTCACAAAGTCAGTCATCAGTCAACCATTAGTTCCTTGTACAAGGAACCGTTCAGGCAGGTACCACCGCAGTGTCAGATATTCTGCCGCCAAGCAGCAATGTGTAAACATGTCTGTGTTTCAGCGTGAACGGAACTGTAGATGGTGGAATTACCGGACACAAATACTTAATATCTAATGTCTCATGGGTCGGCAACGCTCTAGTGATTCTTCAGGTGTTGCTAGCGTCTTATGGGTCGGCAACGCGCTAATGATTCTTCTGGTGTAGCTAGCGTCTATAGGCTGCGGTGACTGCTTACCATCAGGAGAGCCGCACGCTTGCTTGCCGCCTTGGTGATATAAATAAAACCGTCCTACTAAGATAGCCAAAAGAATGTATAAGAGAAATGTTTACTTATATTTTTCAAATAAATTGTATAAAATAAAGTCACTAAGCGCGTCTGTCTGTCTGCTCCCTTCCTTCAGCACCTGCCCGTATTTACCTGCTTTAAACTACCACTCGTCACCCGAAACACCAGCAATTTCACCAGCTACAGTGCCCTTCACACCGGCTGTACCGATATAAAACCGGTACCACATGGGTCGGTACGGTTCATTCACGGGGTCGCGTCGTCGACTTGTGGTGCCGTGTGTTACGTAATGTGTTCTTACGACCTACATGCACTTACCACCTGTATGTTCGAGCGCACTGATAATTATGCCAGTTAATACCTACACGAGAAAACACGATAATTACTGCAGCGATTAGAATAACTAACTATATTCTAAAGGCGGTCGGTGTATGAACCAGTTTTATCTGTAACCCCCTAAAGAAGTATGGTTACTAAGTAGAGTAGGTTTACTAAGGAGAGTATGGGTACTTACTAAAGTATGGTTACTAAGTAGAGTAGGTTTACTACGGAGAGTATTGTTACTAAGTAGTGTGTGTCTCGATTTAAAAAAGAATTCTCTATTTGAAAGGTATATTATCCCTGAGCTCAGAGTAATTAGAATGGAGCTAGTATCGCGTCGATTCCCCGAACAAATTTTTCGTGGCACTTTTGCGGGGTGCGGGAGGCGAAGTAAACACACACAGATACAATTTCACGCATGCCCACCCTATAATAAACTCGCAACACATTCAAAAAGATACGCACACAAATAAAGAATGACCTGACCATCATCATCATCATCATCACCAGCCGGAAGACGTCCACTGCTGAACAAAGGCCTCCCCCTTAGACCGAAACAATGAACGACAATTTGCTATTTGCATCCACCGGTTTCCTGCGACGCGAACAATGTCGTCGGTCCACCTAGTGGGAGGCCTGCCTACGCTACGTCTTCCGGTTCGTGGTCGCCACTCGAGAACCTTTCTTCCCCAACGGTTGTCGGTTCTTCGAGCGATGTGGCCGGCCCACTGCCACTTCAACTTGCATATTCTACGAGCTATGTCGGTGACCTTGGTTCTTCGGCGAATCTCCTCATTCCGGATTCTGTCGCGCAAAGAAACTCCGAGCATAGCTCTCTCCATAGCTCGTTGTGTGACTCTGAGCTTCTCCAAAAGGCCAGCTGTTAGAGACCTCGTCTCAGTACCATATGTCATCACTGAGAATGACCTGACCATATGAACAAAATTTGGCAGAGGGGTTAGCGCATCATGATCTCTCCAGTGGTATCTCCTCTAAGTCCCTGAGTGATGAAAGACTAATTTAGGGTAAGCAACGTTAGTCAAGGTCATTACATTGATCGGTTATTGGTTTAATGCAATTTGGACTAAGCGTCTCCATGCATCAGGGGGCAAGCAAAAAGTGAGTCCCCGTTTTTAACCGACTTCAAAAAAGGAGGTTATGTAGTCGACGCGTATAATTTCATAGCTGAGGGATAGGAGTGGTGGAGAGGGGAAGTAAGAGAGCGGGGAGGTAAAGAGCGAGAGAAAAAAAGGAACTCCGTTCTAAGCGGGTGTTCATAAGACACCTCTCATCATCATCATCTCATTTTTTTTCTTTATTCATTTACAACTGAAGTTTATATTTCAATATTAAGTTGCTCTTTGGCTACGCTTCTATGGGAAGATAATAGTTCTCTCCTAGTTCAATTTGTTTCGATAGTCTGACATTTTGGATGTGGGTCCATCTCACACGCGATGTGACGTAACACGTGGCATGATGATCCAGGCCCAATGTGGCGATCCATTGAGTAGGTGACATGTATAGATGGACGACCAGAAGGTCAATTTGGTTAGTAAGTCTAGTTAAGGTAAAAGTAATGCTATGCGAATGGAATGCTGTTTTAAGCGGCACAGTTCTTGTTTAGGTTTGATTAAACATTATTCAGCCGGTTATCGATATAGCTTGGCATAGTAGCAATAGTGGGTATAGACGATTCGTCCACAACATGCCTCTCCCGCGCGCCTGTATAAAGATGACGATGGTTTTTTGACGCAGGTACCAATTTTTATTTATTTTGTTCGTATACTTGTAAGTTCTACGCGTTGTTTTTTTCGTTGCCGATAGGGTAATCTGTTTGGTTCGACTGGCAAAGCCGGGCGGCCTAGTTCTCGAATATTCATCTACATTGCCGCCCGGGTGTGCCGATTTAGGCCGGCCCCACCGATATAATATACAGGCTAGACAAACCTTCACTAACAAAATGACATCTAAAATGTGGTCGCGGAGGTTGCAAACTTATCTGTGCTGGTGGCGGAAACGTGAACTAACGGTTTTATTATGATAATGACGTGTAGTTAGTTTGACAGTTTCATAGAGACAGTAGTGACACTCTGTTCACTCAACGCTTACATTTCAAATTTTACCGCTTATCGTTGTTTTGTGAGTCGGCCAATAGCAAGGCCCGCTTGACCAGCGGTCATGCAGCCCTTGCGTCTGTCGCCGTTGATTGGCGCTAAGGGTGTAGAAAGAAAAAAAGAACATTATCATTCGCCGGCCGGCCGCCTTCGTATTACCTACTAGTTTTTGGTGTGTGGTGATCTAAAATACATAAACTTCAAGTTCCAATTAAGAACGATCCCGGGATAACTATCCGCAAAGAGTTGAATGGTGTGGGCGTGCATCTCTGGAGACGCCGAGACGAACCACCCGAGTACGTTGTTAAGGTAAGGGCTGTATTGTACCTACTTGCTGTTGACTACCGGCTTCACGAACAATTGGTATTCCATCATCTATTGAATATCGGCGGAATCTGCGTAATCTCGTTATCCGACCCAGAGTGTCGTTGCAAATTAAGTGACGGCACATCTTTTTGGTGCCGAAACCCGGGAATACACCGTTTCATTCTGAAGAATAGCTGGTATTTTATGCGACCTTCCATCTTAACATCTAAATAAGTACCTACCTATGTATTGAAATATTACGTTCTAAACCCATTCTCCTACTTGCATATTATTTCAACAAGTGTTTCGATTCAATTCCTTGTAATGTTTTTTGTATGGTAAAATTCATATTTCATAAAATATTGTATCGGTTTATCATATCTATTATTTACTTATAGGGTTGAATACGGAAAAACGTACCTATCCATTCGGGAGTTTACTGTATACATTCAAACATTCAATCATTAATTCATAAAATTTTATATTAACCACAATACATATAATTATTATATATCAACGAAACTGTAATTGAGTAATATTGATGGTTGTAAAGGTATCGCTACACAAATTCGTTATTCCAAAGTGATTTTCGAGCATACATAATACATATTATCGTTAACTATTCGTTTCTGCATACTTATATTTACCAAGTTTCAACGTTCGTGTTCGTGAGTTTGTGAACCTACCTACCTGCCTAGCGATTTTTTATCGAGTATAGGATAATATGTACATCCGGATCATGGTGTAAACAATCAATCGTAATTATTATCGGTGTTTATATCTATTTGTATCGGCCGTATGCATTCGTACACTTTAGTAGTTTCTATTAAATCTCAACAATTGCAGTTCTATCGTATTTCGTTACCGTACATTCACGAACCGTAACGCGGCTTTTATAACCAAACCTCCGTGGTTTTAAGTTTAAGGGGTGTATTATCATAACGTTCGAGGAATGTCGTGTTGATTGTAGAACATGGTCATCAACAGATATTAATAAATAATTATTATAGTGTTTACATTTTTGTCTCGGCTAGCGGCTGCACTCTTCCATGCGTTAATTAAACTGGATATATATCCCTACGTACGTTATATACCTACTACCGAACACGTAGATAGTATCGTGAAATTTTGATATTAATAAATAATAAATTCTCGATTCACTTTTCTGTTTGAACGGATTTAATTATTGCACAAACGGTTAATAATACTTAATATTTATTTTTCAATTTTAGTTCAAAGTCAGATTGTAAGATGTCTTTCAAACCTAAACGAAACGTTCGGAAATCCAGTCTTTCGAGTAAGTCTAAACTTAAGAATACGGAGATGAATGCTTATTCTGTGAGTGATTTACCGTCACTGCGTCGTAAGCGCACCATTGCATTGAATCGTATGACTAAAGCGTTACAGGTTGGAACTTTGGCGACGACTGACAATTGCGATTTATTCTTGTCGTATTGTGATGAAACCGAAAAAATGGTATCTGATTTCGAACATGCGCACTATGCAATTCTCGACTTGCTAGGTTCTTCTCAGGATGGTGACGATGATGAGCACGATGATCAGATACGTGATCGATTCGATGAGTCTTATTTTCAGGTGATGTCCATTCGCCGTAGCTTGATAAAAAACGATATGAGTTCATCTCAGACGTATAGTTCTGTTCAAAATAAACCACCAGTGTCGCACATTAAGCTACCTAAAATTCGATTACCTACCTTTTCAGGTAGCATAAAACAATGGCCTGAATTTATCGATACTTTTAAGACTCTCATACACGATTGTCAATTATTATCTGATGTCGAAAAATTTCATTATCTTATTTCTTCATTGAGTGGTGATCCTTTATCGCTTATTCGTTCATTTCCAGTGGCAGGTGAGTATTATTCTGACGCGTACGCTGCCTTAGTCACGCGTTATCAAAACAAAAGGGAATTAGCTTTTACTTGTTGGAGGGATATTCTAAACATATCATTTAGATTTCACAATGCAACTGAATTTCGTAAAACGCTCGACGGTATTGATGAAAATTTAAGTATTTTAAATAAGTTAAAGCTTCCGATTGAGCATTGGGACTTTGTTATTGTATACCACGTTTTATCTAAATTGGATTCTAAAATACGCCGTGAATTTGAAGAAAAGTATAATCAAACCGAGCTACCTACATTTTCAAATATAAAGGAATTTTTACACTCCAAGTGTGAGGCGCTTATGCGTGATAATCATTTTTCGGAAAGTGTCAAACCAGTTCCTCTGGCAAAAGGCTCTCCCAAGCCCTCTTTTAACTATGCTAAACCTTCTAATGTTTCTCATGCTCTTGTTGTTGATAATTCGAATGCAAGTAATTTACACCTTTCTCAATCAACCACAAATTTTGATATCAAGGCTCCTCCTGCTCAACTGTCGCCAAAATGTTCATTTTGTTTAGAACCTCATTTGATTATAAATTGTAAATCGTTTTTGGATAAAACCGTGGATGAACGCATGGATATTGCGAATAAAGGGAGGTGGTGTTTCAATTGCTTGAAATCGTCTCATCACATAAATAGTTGTAATTCTATCTTTAGATGTAGAACGTGCAAACGTAAACATCACTCCCTCCTTCATAAGGACAGTGATAAATCAGGCATTGTTGATACCCAATCAATGTCTGAAGGTACAGTACTACATGCCAATTCATCCATTAATACTACTGTCTTACTCGCTACAGCGATTATTCAAATCCGTGACTCCGACGGGCATTGTCATTCACTCCGTGCACTTTTCGATTCAGGTAGCCAGAACAATTTTATCACTCAGGAAGCAGCGCAACGTTTGAGTTTTAAACCAATGTCTTCCACGTCTAACATTAAGGGTTTAGGAGGTATGGCTGCTGATATCGTAGGGTTAGTAAATTGTTCAATTGTAGCACAAGGTGAAACGTTATTTAACACAGACTTCTATGTCATAGCATCTATTTGTGGAGATCAACCGGTTGCTAAGCTTAACACTGCAGGGTGGTCGCACGTTCAATCATTACCATTAGCGGACCCTGGATTTGATATCCCTGGCGCTATCGACGTCCTTTTAGGGGCCCATATATTCGCGGAATCGCTCCTTAATCGCCACATCAAAGGCAACGCCAATCAACCTATCGCAATGGACTCTGTGTTCGGTTGGCTTTTATTAGGGCGAACCCCTCTTGTAACTTCATCCTTATTGCAGGTCTCATCAAAACCGAACGATGACTTATCAACCCTCGTTCAACGTTTCTGGGAGATTGATAGTATTCCCCCAGCGTCACTCTTAACGCCGGAGGAAATTGCCTGTGAGCAAGCGTATACCAGTGACCATTATCGTGACAATACCGGTAGATATGTCGTCCAATTACCGTTCAAAAATAACGTACCACCAGCGTTTCAAGGTTCTCGAGATGTCGCGTTAAGACGGTTTCATGCTATCGAGCGGCGTCTCCTACGTAATCCCCAACTGCGTGAACAATATACCGAGTTTATGGATGATTATCTGAATTGTGGTCATATGTCTATCGTAGGGATTAAAGATTTAAGCAAGGGCAAGTACTACATTCCCCATCACTGCGTACTGAAGCCTGATAGCGCCACCACCAAGTTACGTGTCGTATTCGACGCCTCAGCGAGGGATGCAAATGGCCAATCCTTGAATGATACCTTATTAACTGGACCTAAACTTCAATCGAATATAGTCAGCATTCTTCTTAGTTTCCGTGTACATGCAATCGTATTTATGGCGGACATTTGCCAGATGTATCGACAAATTCTCTTAAACAGCGATCAAAGAGATTACCAAAGAATCTTTTGGAGGTCTGATCCCGGTCAGAATTTACAGGAATTCAGACTAAATACTGTTACCTATGGTGTCTCATCTGCTCCTTTTTTAGCGTGTCGAACAGTTAAGCAATTAGCCGAAGATGAAGGGACTCAGTTCCCCCTTGCTAAAACGATACTGATAAATGATATGTACGTCGACGACGTTGTCACTGGTTGTGACACCTTGCAGGATGCCAAGGAGGCGAAGTCACAACTTGTTAAATTGTTCGAGCTCGGCCATTTTAAGCTGAGAAAATGGGCTAGCAACGATCTACAGTTACTCTCCGATCTTCCTCGGGAAGAATGTCTTCTGGATCAAAAGGTATTCTCTGATGGTCAGGACTCGACGTTAAAGGTATTAGGCCTTAAGTGGGATTCTGCATCAGATTCGTTTTTATTTGACGTAAAGCCATCCAATAGGGTTTGCACAAAACGAGTGATTCTCAGTGAACTCGCAAAAATCTTTGATCCATTGGGATTCCTATCACCGCTAACTATCTTTATAAAATGCCTCATCCAAAGGCTTTGGATGGTAGGAGTATCTTGGGATGAGAGTCCTCCCCAGGATGTAGCAGATTGTTGGGAAATGTTCTGCACTCAATTGAGCATTGTTCGAGAACTGCGAATCCCGCGTCGATTAACGAATAATAACAAGTGTTCATATGAACTTCACGGGTTCTGTGATAGTTCAGAACTAGCTTACGGCGCTATAATCTATTTACGTGTTTTAAATCAAGATGGAACCGTTCACGTTTTTCCCGTATGCGCTAAGGCTCGTGTGGCTCCCATCAAGAAAATGTCATTGCCTCGCTTGGAGTTGTGTGCTGCCGTAATGCTTGCGGATCTTGTTAAGTTCACTCTCGATACATTCCTCACCAAGCTACCAATTGACTCAGTCTATCTATGGTCGGATTCGACAATCGTTTTATCGTGGTTGCACGCCCATTCCTCGCGTTGGACCACTTTTGTTGCCAATAGGGTCAGTCACATACAAGATATTGTACCGGCGAAGTTTTGGCATCATGTAGCCTCAGCTGATAACCCGGCAGATACTTGCTCTCGGGGACAACATCCTCAAGACCTTATTCGAAACTCGCTATGGTGGTCAGGTCCAGGTTGGCTATCGCAGAGTTCTGAGAACTATCCAGTATCGTTAGAATTTCCCGATCTTGACACTGCCGACGAGAATATGGTACGAACGGAGGAGCGTCATCTGTCCACTTTAGTCACTCATTCAAGCGATGAACCCGATTCACCAATCGATTACCTACTAAATCGTTTTTCATCACTCGATAAAATTACTCGTATCGTATCGCATATTCGTCGATTTATCCATAATCTACGGAATCCAAATTCTCGTCAGCATGATTCTGTTTTTACGGAAACAGAAACACACAAATCGTTACTTTTCATAGTAAAGTTCGTACAAAACTCGTCTTTCACCAGCGTAATCCAGCGCCTTCAATCAAATCTACCGTTACCAAAACCAATTAAAAAACTAAATCCATTTCTAGATGAGAAGGGTATTCTCAGGGTGGGCGGTCGCCTATCCCGAGCTGGTTTAGAATATGAACAGAAGCACCCTGCGCTGTTACCTAGTGATCATCCATTCACATTTAAACTTATTGAGTCCATTCATCGACAACATTGTCACACAGGACAAAACACTACACATTATTTGATATTGCAACGTTTTTGGGTTCTGGCCGCGAAAAGAGTTATTCGTCGTTGTCTTTCTAAGTGTATTCGATGTTTTCGTACTCATCCGAAACCGTTAGAACCGTTCATGAGCGATCTTCCTGCATTCCGGTTGAATCAGGTTAAACCGTTTTCAGTCATCGGTGTAGATTTTGGAGGACCTTTTCGTATCAAGGTGGGAACTCATCGCGGTGCGAAGATGGACAAAGCTTATCTTTGCCTATTCATATGTCTAGCTACGAAAGCGGTACATCTGGAGGTTGTTTCAACGCTCTCAACGGACGGTTTCATAGCAGCGCTACGCAGATTTGTAGGTCGACGAGGGCGTTGTAATGTAATTCATGCAGATTGCGGTACAAATTTTGTCGGTGCTAGCAATTACCTATCTATGCTGGAACAAGCATCGAAAGCCGAACGTATTAAATTCAATTTCAACCCCCCTTCGGCTCCTCACTTCGGTGGTGTATGGGAGATACAAATCAAAGCTGCGAAGACGCATCTGTATCGCGTTGTTGGTAATCAGGTTTTAACCTTTGAAGAGCTTGCCACCTTATTCGTGCAGATAGAGGCCGCGATGAATTCCAGACCTTTGTATCCATTAAGCTCTGATCCCAACGATCTAGCTGTTTTAACTCCAGGCCATTTTTTGACTCTAGAGCCTCTTACAACCGTTCCCGACGAAGACTTTACAAACGTTAAACTATATCGATTAAATAGATGGCAACTTATTCAATCTTTCCTTCAGAGCTTTTGGTTACGTTGGAAAAACGAATACCTCAACTCCTTAACTCAGCGTGCCAAGTGGATGAGTGCGTCTCAACCGTTACCTGTAAATTCGATAGTTCTTATAAAAGACGACAATCGTGTCCCGTTGCAATGGTCGTTAGGAAGGGTAGTAGACTTACATGTAGGTCCAGATGGGACCGTTCGCGTAGCCACTGTAAAAACCAAGGATGGTGTCTTGACACGTCCACTCGTAAAATTATGTCCCCTTCCTACCGAATCTTAATATTAAATCAAACTTAATTAAATGTAATCATTAGTTATTATTTGTTCACATAGTATTATATTATATCTATTTATTTTGTAGCATGTATCGTATTTAACATTTATCTGGAAAATACCAGCTGTATTTTGGTGGGCGGTGTGTTCACTCAACGCTTACATTTCAAATTTTACCGCTTATCGTTGTTTTGTGAGTCGGCCAATAGCAAGGCCCGCTTGACCAGCGGTCATGCAGCCCTTGCGTCTGTCGCCGTTGATTGGCGCTAAGGGTGTAGAAAGAAAAAAAGAACATTATCATTCGCCGGCCGGCCGCCTTCGTATTACCTACTAGTTTTTGGTGTGTGGTGATCTAAAATACATAAACTTCAAGTTCCAATTAAGAACGATCCCGGGATAACTATCCGCAAAGAGTTGAATGGTGTGGGCGTGCATCTCTGGAGACGCCGAGACGAACCACCCGAGTACGTTGTTAAGGTAAGGGCTGTATTGTACCTACTTGCTGTTGACTACCGGCTTCACGAACAATTGGTATTCCATCATCTATTGAATATCGGCGGAATCTGCGTAATCTCGTTATCCGACCCAGAGTGTCGTTGCAAATTAAGTGACGGCACACACTCCTATCGCCAAAAATAATTTTGTCAGGATGTGGCTTGGTAAGAAATAGCGATACAAGGGCGCTAATTCTGTCTACCACTTTTTAGACCGTGACACACACTTTTTTTTTTTCACGCGGGGCGAATCTTCCAAAGATCCCCGGGAGCTGTGGGGCTCAACCGGGGTATGTGGGATTCTTACCCACTAAAACCCCCGCGGCTGTCGCATCGGCATATTAGAGGGGGGACCCCAGGGCTCTCGGGTGGGATCTGCACCAGAGGCCCCTCAGTGCCTTGCCTTTGAGCCCGCCGCCGGAGGGCGCATAGTAGCCCCCCGGGAACCTGATACGGTACTCACGGGGACGGGGGTCGCAACCCCGCCGCCGTCCTTCTCGGAGTCGCCGCCTTACTCAATGGACGCTCAAAAAGGCCCACACCCCGCGGACCGTGACACCTAATCTAGTTTTAATATTACATCGATGGCCGGCCCGCTTAAATGTATAGCGCCCCTTATTTGTTTGAAGATGACACGATATGAAGACCGGAATAGCGTGGACCTTCTGAATTGATTGTGTATAGTGGCAACGGCATATGGAAGTAACCGTTTACAGATAATGGATGTATTGTAATTACGGAGTTTGGGCGCACGCGGCCATGCGTGACTACATTCGGAAGCGGACCATTCGGTATCTCCTTACGTAAATTTTATTTTGGAATACTTTGTTGTAATCATTTTTAAATAATTACAATATTAACTAGGTGGTAGGTAGTTTGTGGTTTGTAGGTATAGCAGCAGCAGCCCAAAGACGTCCACATCTGAATGAAGGCGTTCCCCTTAGAAAGGAGGGGTTGTCATAATCCCCAAGGCGTCTTGGGTATCGCAGTGTAGGTGGTAGGTAACCCAATAGAAAGACGCTGCTGCCCCTCTTCTTGTTTTCCCTTAGACGCCTCTTACGGACACACAACTGGAGGAGATGGGAGAGTGCTATTCTTACCCGGACACCCCACGGGTAGGTAGGTATCTTCGGAGTCGCTGGACGCTTGGCTATGTGGGCCCTAGTCGTCCATCGAGTATGGCGGCGACTCCGAGGAGGACGGCGACGGGGCTGCTAGCCCCGTCCCAGTGAGTCATGGTACCCAGGGGACTACAATGCGTCCAATGCGTCAATGAGAGCCCGGGGGTCCCCTCTCATGCGCCGAAGCGAAAGCCGCGGGGGTTTTAGTTGGTCAGAATCCCACATACCCCGGTCGAGTCATACATCTCCCGGGGACTTTTAGAAGAAGAAGAAGAAAAATATTTATTTTGACACACACAAGATATGGTAATGAATACACAGCTGATACAAGAAGAGACATACAGTAACGAGAAAGGGAAAAAAAAACATTAATCATTACCAAGTTGTGCGATGCCAAAAATGGCTCCAATCTCAGCTTATTGCTGCAGCGACATTAAGGTGCTGCAGCGCTGGTTTTCAGAAAGGACCAGATAAGAAGGTTTCCCCGCGAAACAAAAAGGAATTATGACAGCTGCAACACGAAGCTGCGATGACTGCTGCTGCTGTCTGCTCTTCCCTCGCGCTGCGCTTCGTACTCGTACCTTTATTGTAGTTGGCGATAATTCATCACACTTTCCAAATATCTATGCGGCATGTTTCCGCACGAGCGACACTGCATCTAAGTATAAATCGTCACAAGGAAAGCGAGATATTCCAATAGAATGGTAGTTCGTGCATACAGTGATATCTGTGTCACTAAACAATTCTGGAATTGTGATAATATTTTTATCATATCTCTGTTAAAATGCAGATAAATAAAGCATTTCTTTGTAACTAAGTTCACACACATACACATAAAAACCCAACATAACAGTAATTATATAAAAACACACACTTGTTTCTGTTTTGTATGATCTGTTTCTTGTTTCTATTGTTTGTGTAAAGGAGTTGTTGCAAAATGGGCTAGGAATATGTACACCACTTCAAAAAATCGAGAAAAATCCATAGAACCCGGGAAAAATATAAATATTTCGTTTAAATTTCTATTATTGTTGTAATTATAATTATCATTTATTTTAAATCTATATTCAACATGGCGTCCTAAGATGGCGTCTCACTGATGTCGAATTAAACTGTCAGCCAGCCAGCTGTCAATAGCTACTGCTGCTGTCACACTTGTCACAGTTGGTTGTGTGCATGTATTGTATGTAGTGAATTGATTATCATTGATATTTTAATTATTAAAATGATGTATGAGAAAACAGAAACATAAGTACAAAGAGTAAGTACTGTAATAAAAATACTTTTAACGCCATTCATAACAAAAATGACACATGACAATGACACTTTTCCGCCATGCCAGTTTTTTGTTGTGTTGCAATTTTAAGTAAATGAAAACGGAAGAACAGTATAGATACAGATTATATCTTTAAAAAATATTTTACCGATTAATCAATAGTTTTACCGGTTAATTACCATTATAACTTCGTTCTTTTACAAACTTGTCGTTGGCAGAATCATCGGTGAACGATGGGGGCCATAATTTAAAGTGGAAGTGGAAGTAAAAATTCTTAAGTTTTACAAGCAAATAAAGTCAAATTAAAGTAAATTGATGGTTAAAAATTGTTATAGTGTGTGTAGCAGCGTGTAATTAAACGCAGATGTCAGTTGACATTTGACAGATGTCAACTGACAGATAAGTGACACTGGGCCTTCCCTGCTCCCGGGCATCGTCACCTCACGATTTGTGATTGATTGTAAAGCACTGTTTTAAGAAACCATTAAAAGATTATTGATAGAAGAAAAGGTGTTTAATTCACAAATACTGCGAACACCACATGGCGCAGTCGCCAGACGACCCTTAGAAAATATATTGGCAAATTATAAAACAAGGATTGTTAAGATTGTTCACGATCACGTGATAGATAAATTGAAAAAGCAAAAATTGGAATATCGCTCGACCCAAATTTATACGTACTCGTCTATAGTGAATATGACTAATATTGAATATAAAATGCCAACTCCGTTGGCACTGGATGCACTGGAAGAAACGTTACCAAAATGGAGAAAATTTAAGCAACAGTTCCAAATTTTCCTCACGGCAGCTGGATTCGACAGGGTATGTGAAAATAGAAAAAAGGCAATCCTATTAAACTGTATAGGCGAACAAGCACAAGACCTATACTTAAATGTACTATGCAAAGGGGATCAGGATAAAAAATATGAAGAGGTATTACAAATATTTGAAGAATACTTTGCACCGAAGCAAAACGAATTAATTAGTACCTTTAATTTCAACACAAGGCAGCAAGAAGATGGGGAAAATTTCGACAGCTTTTATTCGGACATAAGAAAATTGATAAAAAATTGTAACTTTAAAGAATGTGAAGATAGAATGTTAAGGGACCGAATTGTCATGGGGATTAATGACAGGCAGCTTCAGCGGAAACTTCTCGAGGTCAGCGATCTCGACCTGGACAAGACAGTAAAAATGTGCAGAGCAGCGGAGATGTCCAGAGAACATGTCAAGACCATTCACCACCAGCAGGAGGCCAGGACATCGGTAGATGCAGTAACAAGGAAGTTCCAGAATGACACTTACAAAGAAGCTAAGTATTACCCCATGTCCAGTAGTATTAGCAAAGGGAATAGGAATAATTTTAATAAAAACTTTTATCACTGTCTGAAATGTAATAGGGAGCATGGTCCTCGGCAGTGTCCAGCTTTTGGGAAAACATGCAATAAATGTAATAAATTAAATCATTTTGCGCAGGGTTGTAAATTCAAAAATGTAAACTGTGTTGATATTGAGGGCAATAAAGAAAAAACACATTTAGTCCCCGATGAAAGTGGTATAGGTCAGGACTTGTGACTATTAAAAGTGTGCCACTCCATAGGTAATGGAAATAGCATAAATAAAAATGAATGGACACTCATATTAAAAGTGGAAAATAAGAAAGTTAACTTCAAGTGCGATACAGGTGCACAAGTTAATGTTTTATCATTAAATGATTTAAGAAAAGTTGTCGATGATGAGAATCCAAAGTGGTCTGAGACTAACGTAATATTAGAAGCATTCGGGGGGGCAACAATTAAACCATTAGGAAAAAGAACATTAACAGTTTATAATATTAATAATGAAAAAATTAAGAGCGAATTTATAATTATTAAAGATCAAGTAAAACCTATTCTGGGGTTAAAGTCCCTCATGGAACTAAAATTATTGAATAATATTAATAGTAACAGCAGTTATAATAACATCAACATCATTAATATTAATGAAAAAGACTTAATTATTAATCAATATAAAAAACTGTTTCAGGGTATTGGAGAGTTTGCGGAGCCTTTAGAACTGCACATTCAGTCTGGTGCCAGGGCAGTGGTCAGGCCACCTCGACGAGTCCCTCATGCCTTGATGGATCGTCTGGCAGCCAAGTTGAGGACCTTGGAGGAGCACCAGATTATTGAGAAGGTCGATCACCCCAAATCATTTGTTAGTAATTTAGTTATTGTTGAGAAGTCTGATGGTAATTTGCGAATATGTCTAGATCCAAAGGAATTAAACAAATTATTAATCAGAGAGTACCATCTCATCCCCACCTTAGAGGAAATAATTACTAAATTAAATAATAAATCTGTCTTCTCAGTTTTAGATTTATCTGATGGGTTTTACAATATAAAGTTATCTGAAAGTTCAACAGACCTTTGTACATTCAGTAGTCCTCTTGGCTGTTATAAATTTCATAGGTTACCATTTGGCTTATCAGTGGCTCCAGAAATCTTTCAGAAATATAGTGAAAGAACATTTGGAGACATACCGGGGGTAGTGATTTACTGCGATGATCTTCTGATCTGCGGGGATAATGAACAGGACCACGATAAAATATTAAAACAAGTCTTAGAGCGTGCCGACAAAAACAATATCAGATTTAACCCGAGAAAATTTCAATATAGATTAAAAGAGGTAAAGTATTTTGGTCACATTTTTTCTAAGGAGGGAATGAAGATTGATCCTGATAGAATAAAAGCAATATTAAATATTAATAGTCCTAATAATAAAAAAGAATTACAGATATTTTTAGGTATGATTAATTACTTAAGAAAATTTGTATGTAAACTGGCAGATTTAGCATCACCATTGCAAGCATTATTAAAGAAAGATGTCACATGGATATGGACAAGTATGCATGAAATGGTGTTTAATAATATTAAAAAGTGTATAAGTAGTGCACCAGTTTTACAAAATTTTAATAGTTCTGTGCCTGTAACCATACAATGTGATGCTAGTAAAGATGGGTTAGGATGTTGTCTTATGCAAAATAACAAGCCAGTAACGTACGCGTCAAGAAGCCTTACTGAAGCTGAAAAAAATTTTTCACAAATTGAAAAAGAATTATTAAGTGTAGTATGGGCAACAAAAAAGTTTCATTATTATATATATGGTAGAAAATGTGTAGTACTAAATGATCATAAACCATTAGAAACAATATTAAAAAGGGGGGTACATGAGATTCCGTCAGTTCGCTTACAAAGAATGAAGTTAAAATTATTAAAATATGATATTCAATTTAAATATCTAAAAGGCCGGTTGATGCATATTGCTGACATGTTATCAAGATCATTCCTGAATGAGACTGAGGAGGATCAGTCATATATGTATGAAGTAATACACTGTATAGGGCTTGCCACATATTTACAATGTACAGATGAACTAAAACAAAAATTAACATTAGAAACTGACAAAGATGAAGAATTAAATAAAATAAGTGAATTTATTAAAAATGGTTGGCCAGACAATATAAGATATGTACCTGATAATTTGAAGTATTTTTATAAATTTCGTCAAGATATTTCAATAGATCAACAATTAATCTTCATGAACCATGGGTATAACAAAGATGAAACAAACAGCGAGAACTTTATATTACTGGCCACAAATTGATGTTCATATAGAAAATGTTGTAAAAAAATGTGTTATTTGTCAAACTTATCAAAACAATAACATTAAAGAGCCCCTGTTAAATCATGAGGTACCATCATTACCATTTTCTAAAATAGGAATAGATATTATGGATTTTAATAAAAAGAACTATTTAATAATATTTGACTACATGTCAAAATGGTTAGAGATAAAAGTAATTCCAAGTAAATCAGCACAAAGTATAATAAATGCTTTAATAGATGTCTTTATGTGTTTTGGCATACCATCAGAAGTGGTGGCAGATCATGTTCCTTTTGATTCACTTCAATGTAAAAATTTTGCAGCAGAATGGGGTTTTAAATTTACCTACTCCAGCCCAAGATATCCACAGTCGAATGGTATGGCAGAACGTGGAGTCCAAATTGCTAAAAAAATGTTAAGAAAATGTTATGAGGATAGAACAGATTTTAGACTGGCTTTATTGCAATACAGGTCAGCCCCAGTAGCTGGTACCAAATACACCCCATCGCAATTGTTAATGAACAGAAATATAAAAACGAAATTACCTGTAACATATAAGCATCTAGTTCCAAAGTTAAATTTAAATGTTGAATGTGAATTTAATAAAAGCAAGGAAAGAAATGTAAGAAGTTATAATAAGAATACTAAAATTAAGAATAATTTTAATTTACACCAGAAAGTTTGGTTTAAAAAAGAACCGAATTCCAATAAATGGAATCCGGGTCAGATTGTAAATAACAATAACTTTAGATCATATAGCATAAAAGATAATAATGGGGTGATCTACACCAGAACATCATATCATATTAGGCCTCAATAATCTGGTGTGCCTGTGGACATGCCGGACTGAGGGTGTGGTCTCTATAGGACCCTTTAATATGCAGTGTTATTTTTTTTTATTGTCCTAAAATATAATTGTACTACTGTACACTTAAGTAGACAGGCTAATGCCGAATAAGTTGTTATTATTATTTTAATGATTAATTAATATTGTCCTACTGTAAACTTATATAGAAAGGCTAAGGCTATATAAGGCTGAATAAGTTTTAATTTTTTTTTTTGTTTTCCATCTTAATTAACATTGTGCTACTTTAACCTTATTTAAAAGGCTGCTAGATAAAGCTGAATAAGATTTCGTAATATTATTTTTTAGATATAATTAACATTGTGCTACTGTAAACTTATATAGAAAGACTACCTAAGTCTGAATAAGTTTTTTTTTATTAATTTTTTTTATGGGAAGAGGGAAGGATGTAGCAGCGTGTAATTAAACGCAGATGTCAGTTGACATTTGACAGATGTCAACTGACAGATAAGTGACACTGGGCCTTCCCTGCTCCCGGGCATCGTCACCTCACGATTTGTGATTGATTGTAAAGCACTGTTTTAAGAAACCATTAAAAGATTATTGATAGAAGAAAAGGTGTTTAATTCACACAGGTGTTTCCCTATTTTAGAGAATAGTGTACAAAGTCCTAGCCCAGGCTCTATACATTTCGGAACATCTCTGTTGTGTAAATAAATAAATAACACAACAAAATGCATATTTTGATGTGTCCCATCTCTTCTTGTTCCCTTGGGTGTCCGTCAGAGGCGACACAGGGAATACAAGAAGACAGGCAGCAGCGGTCTTTCTATTCGATTACCTACCACCTATTACTCAGTGGCGTGCACAGGAAACGTATTCGGCTTGTTTAACCTATTATATGTATACATATTAGTATACCATTTTAAATATCCGTAAGTTAGCAGATTATATAGGCATATTAATTTGCATTTAAAAACTGTAATAAGATTATTCAGAGGGTACATACACACAAAAAGACTTTGCCTACTCTACGATTTTTCTAAATAATCTTAATTTGAAAATATTTTGTACTGACATGGTATTAACGTGATGTTTTTAAATGTAAATGGATACGTCTGTAATTAATGGACTAACGTCCATTTAAGGATATTTGTAGTGGCACACTAAAAAATTGCTTAGAGTACAGATAACTCACAGATATTTTTGCCTACTTTCTGTGCACGCCCCTGCCTATACTGCTATCCCCAAGACGCCTGCCAAACGTGGTGATTATGGCAACCCCTCCCTTCTAAGGGGGAAGCCTTTGTTCAGTAATGGACGTCTTTCGACTGCTGATGATGATATACATAATATGTGTGTGCTGTGGCAATACAAAATGGCAATAGCTCAGTTAGGATATTGCTGAAGGAACAAAAACACTGATTTATAGATAGTGCCAAGGGGACATCATCAACATTATCGGCTTAAATACAGGCGGCTAGGTGATCGCAGTATATGTGGAAGATAAATCCAAAAGGAAGACGCTGCTGCCCGTCTTCCTGTTCTCGCTTAGTCGCCTCTTACGACACCCAACGAGAGGAGATGGGGGTACGCAATTCTAACCCGGCTTCCCACGGGTAGGTTTAGGTTCAGGCGCGTGTATTTATGCGTAAAACATACCTACTAGCATAATAAGTACTGTTAGTGTGATTGTAAAACTCCATTTTTAAGATCACAGATTTAAAGTTCTGTGGCATATAGTTTTAAAATTGTGAATTGTTGATGGTATGCAACTCAAAATAGTTTGAGATGAATTTTAAAAATAACAATCTGGAAGGTATTTGTAATGTGTTATGAATTGGTTGTTGTAATGATATTCCATGTGGTGGGGGAAAATGTCTAGTAGTATTTAAGGTGGAACCTCATTGTATTCTAGTCATTGCCTCCTATTGTCCGGTGAAGCTGTAATGGCCATCTGCGGCCAACAACGTCTATCATTCCCAAAAGAAAAAAAAAAAAACTAGTCATTAAATCTGTGCGCGTGGTGGAATAAAGACGTGCCAGGTACTTCAGTGTTTTACTCAGAAACTATAACTAACAGTACTTTAATGACCTTAGTGTAACGTAGCTTGAAGGCCTAGTCCTATTTATTTTATTATATTCTACAAATTTACAGCTCAAATTTTAATACAAAGTAGCGTGTGTTTAAACTATGTCAGTTTGTCGTAAGATGATAAGGTACTATTGTTATCACACGAAAATATCGCGTCGTGTCGACTTTATCTGCCTTGTTGGGGATTTTGGCGACTTAACAATAAGACTCTATTAAATAAAACTATAAATTCATGTAATTTAAAGCAACGACCAATTTTTAAAAGTTTTTTTTTTTTCTTTCAAATACATAAACGTATGTAACTAGATAAATGATTTATGTCAGTTCAGTTTATATCGAAAGGAATGCGCGTGAAAATGTTAACAGATTCGCGCCAGATCGTGCCCGTGCGCACAACGGATTCAAATTTCGAACGCCACACACTCGACTGTAATTGGTGCACGCGAGCTAATCATTATTACTTTTTTCATTTCAACAAATGGCCGAGAGTTCGTTGCCGTTGCAATGAAAATTGTCCGTGATTATGTAGTAGGTAACTTGTTATTTGATCACAATTGGTGTTTTATAAGGCGTGCAGCCAGTGCTAATTTACACATAGTACTTTCCAGAATAGCTATTAAGTGGTGGGAAAAGTAATTATCTAGTATAAAGGTAGCATAAGAGGCACGCGACTGGGATAGTAGTCAACGACACATCAACGTACTTAGACAGTTACACTACAAAAATGGCAGTTACTGCGCCGGAATAAGAGCTGTCCCAAAGTCATAGTGTATACGTTGACGTGTTGCCGTGTGTACGTGCAAGCGTCCGTCCAGGGCAACAAGCACCAAATAATTACTCTCATTATTTGCTGCCGTCAACGAAACGAGAACGTTTATCGTCCACGATACACCAGTTTATAAAACAGTCTAAAGTTAGACTAGATTATACCGTCGTCGAAGAATTTTGTGGTCGACGTTAGACGTCGAACGTTGTTTACGATTATAGTCCACTGATAAACTAGTCTATCATTAAACTAGTTTATCAGTGGTCTGTAAACTAGTTTATTCGTTTACGACTAAAAACAGTCGAAAAAAATTGTAAATTCATTCAACGCAGCGGGCTCAAAAGCACTGAGGATAACTGGTGCAGATCTCACCTGAGCGCCCCCTGGCTGATGCGATAGCCACGGGGGTTTTAGTGGGTAAGAATCCCACATAAACCGAAGGGAGACCTTTTGAAGATGTAGCAAAACAATTATCCCTTTATGAAAAAAAAACCATTGCAGTGTGTGTTATTCTGAATGCAGGGCTCAGTAGGTGAGGAACTTTCTAGCCTTAAGGGGTTTTTTAACTAAAGGGACGTGTTATTGCAATGATACTGTCTATGGGCAGTCGTGCCCCCTACCATCGGGCGGTCGTTCTGTTCGTCTCGCCACTAAGTTACAAAAAATAATTGCAAAAACTATAAAAACACATAGAAACATGATAGGACCCAAAATTGCAGCTAGTACGGCAAGTGACAACAAATCAGCTTCATTATAAAGAGACAAGGCCCCATTACCGAACACAACTGCCACTCAAAGCCCTAATTCAAATTATTGTAAAAGAACACATTTTCGAAAAATCAGGTCATTTAGACGTGTTTCTCCCAGGCTGCACATAGCGTAATTACATCAGCTCCGTATTGCGCAATTATCGTTGTTGAGCAATCGTTCGCACCTCGGCAATAAACGCGATAAAGACTCGCGTTGTGTGTCACGGCTGCGGGTTGACACGCAACTGGTTATAACACTACAATGATAACGGAATTGGTAGTTGGTTGTCAACGTAAAGAAAAATATTCTACGGAAAACAACAAGGTTGCTTGTTATCTAGGGGGGGCTGGGAGCATCTAATCTGGAGAATATTATTTATAGCCTGAGTACAGCTATCGTCATACTCCACGTAACCTCCGTGGCTCAGTGGGAAACCACTTGCTTTGCAAGCCGGAGGTGCGGGTTCAAATCCAGCTAGATGCACCAACCTGTCCTCTTCCCGGTCTTGCCGGTCTTCCGTCCCATCGAATTTTGAGAGGTAAAGGAAGAGAGAGTGCACTTGTGTCTACGCAGGCACTTTTGCACTATAACATCTTTCGCGTAAATTAATGATCTTGCGAAACATTGGCCACTTTGGTCGTATCGACAAGAAGGACATTATTAATTACCTATCGTCATTAAATAAGCTCACCATTTACTTTTAAAATACTAACAATGCGTAATCAGTGGATTCAAAAATCTTGTTTTTACTGTTAAACCACTACTATAATTTTCTACTTTATCACAAAAACAACAAAGTTCATAATGAATACATGTCATATCATGCTTGGACCTTATTCGGATAATGACAATTTTCCTGTATCATTGCGACACGTAACACACTACAATAGAAACGAAGATCAATTGCAATGGCAATTGTGCATGACAGGATACCGTCGCGTCGCTCATCAGGTCATGGACATGTCAGCTAAATATTCAGAGAAACATCAATCATTATCCCAAGCGTATAAAATGAAGTTTTTTTTTTGAACTAGAAAACGAAAGGCGATATTTTGATGACTCTAAAATGGTAGCCGATATTAAATTATTAATATTGTTACGTGCGGGTGGGTAATCAAATGCCGATTAACGTAAAAGAAGATTTTATTCCACGTACACTCACAATGTATACACTATACGGCACAGTATACACACAAGGCACAGTAGTCCGAGTCGCACAGTACTTCACAGTAGTCCAAAGTCTTCGCAAGGGTCGCTGGTACAATTCTCTTCGATCGCTTCCTTAAGATGTTTCCGCTATCGCTTGTAAACACAAACTTGTTTGTGCGGTTGATGAGCTTAAAAATATATACAAATGCCATAATTAGCAGCCGATATACGTCCACTGCTGAACAAAAGCTTCCCCCTTAGAAGGGAGGATTTGGGAAGGGACTTAATCCCACGCTTGGCAGGTGTCTTGGAGCTGGCAGTAGGTATAGATCGTAGGTAATCCAATAGAAAGATGCTGCAGCCTGTCTTCTTATTTTCTGTTAATCGCCTCTTACGGACCCTCAACGGGAGGAAATGAGAGGGTGCTATTCTTACCCGGACACCCCCATGGATGGAAAGGTCAGTAACGTTCTACAAACTACAGACAAAATTCATTCATGATTAGAGCAGCTAATGAAATAAATAGGCTGGTTGTCCTGCCTGAACTAGACTTGTTTGACTGCAACCCTAACTGTTTTAAAACGATATTGACTAAATCTTGGTTCGATTCTCATGCTGTATAGTATTTAAGTTTTGCTTAATTTTGTATTTTTCAACATAACGACAACTAACATGATTGCATCGTGATTCATTGACAAATGAGCTATGTAGTTACCACTTTTGTGAAAACATGTAATTAGTGCTTAGTTTATACCACGAGTTAACTACTTTAAAACACTGTATGTTTTCCTATAAAATAAAATAAAATAATTTCTATTTTTGCGACATATTTTTTAATAAACATGAACCATTTTCTACATCCTGTTGAGAATTTAAAATATTCTGAACCACTTAAAGAAGAGTTATATATCATAGGTGTTAGCGTTTCCAGAGATCACATAGCTTCGTTTTAAACCTAAACGTTAACTAATTAGTTTTCCTGTCATATGTTTGCAGTACAACTTTCGTAACCAGCAAACTGGTTTGAAGCTATCAATATAACCATTAGTTCAAATACTGTCGAAAATTACGATCACTAGGCAAACTGAATGCGAACCGGTAAATGCATTTGTCAAATGTTTCTACTTGGTTTCGCAATATCGATACCTTTGCGACTGAATCTAATGTAGGTTAGGTAAAGATGTATGTGTTCACTTTTCTTGAATGTTCACCTAAAATAAGAACAAATTGAAAAAGATAAATTCAATGTTTTGTCGAGAATGCCTGTGTCTGAGAAACCCGCGTTTCGTGTTTGGTTAGTTACATCATATTGATGTAACTCAATTATCTTCGACTCCGTGGCTAATAATAACAATTAAAAAGACTTTCCACCCTAGAGATGAAAACGCAATATTCCATCCCACTATTTACCCGTGAAAATTAAACTTTCCGAACAGGAGAGATGAAAAAGCATATTCAGAAAAATAATGACTACCGAAATATTAGCTTGATACGACACTCTTGCCCATTGTTAGGTGCAGTGCAAAACCGCTCGTCACCCAAGACGCTAGGTACATATTTAATAACTTAAACCCAATTCTTCAGCTACAGAGCCCTTCACATCGGGACATTCACACACAAATGCATTTAGACCGAATCTATGATAATGTGGTCCTACATTTGTACCCACAGTCTGTACCTAACTAGCCGGTATTTTCCAAAATCAAATAATAAAGAAATTATATTACATTTTTAAATGTAATTCCTGCATAAAAAATAAAAGACGTACCTATATATATTTGGAACACAAAAATGAAGGGACGTTCCAACCGAAATACACACATCAAAAGTGTCTAGGGATCAAGCATTTTTGGGCAAAAAAATGGGCAGAAGAACAATGGCGTTTCGTGTGCTTTTCTGATGAGTCTCGTTTTGGTATGAGACCGGATACAAGACGTATACGAAACTGGAGAACCACTGGACGCCAACAGCGATTAAAATCCTGCCAGGAAGTCCATCCTTATAGTGGTGGAACCATCATGGTATGGGCGGGTATTTGGATCGGCGGAAGAACTGAGTTGATTTGGATCAGAGGCAACCTCAACGCTCAAATTTATGCTGAGACGATTGTATCAGACGTCATCGTTCCTCTACAAGTGCAAATCGGTCCCTTATTTCAGTTAATGCATGATAATGCACGACCGCACACCGCAAGAGTTGTAAGACAGACTCTCGCCGCAGCTAACATCAATGTCCTGCCCTGGCCTGCTCAGTCGCCAGACTTGAACCCGATTGAGCATGCATGGGATATGCTACAGAGAAGAGCTCTGCCGAATATGGAGGGTATCCAGTCGCAAGAAGACCTTTTTTTGTTGTTGCAACGAACATGGGCGGCCATTCCACAGCGTGATTTGGATGAACTCATTTTGAGTATGCCAAACCGATGTTCTTGTGTTGTTAGTGTTCGCGGTAGAAACACGGATTATTAATTGTTTAAGTTACCCAATAAAATTTTAAAGAAAACTGTTATTTCAGTCTTTTTTTCGAACTTTTGTGTTAGTGGTTCAAATGTCAAAAATCCCTTTATTAGGAAAATGGCAAATTTCTTTATTAATGCAAAGGTGACTTGGTTTATCGTTACTGTGACAAACGAAAACACTTTATTTGATGAATCCTTAAAGAAAATTTTAATTAATATCAATCAGGAGAAAAGTTATTGCAAAAATGTATGTTGATCCCTAGACACTTTTGATGTGTGTAGTATCGATATTTTCATTGTAACAGAACTATTTCTAGAATGCTCATAAATAAACCAAACGACTCCGAGATTATGAGCTTGAAGAATTTACGATTAATTTGGCGTCCCCATTGACTATCCCAGTTTAGAGTTACGAAATAGTTACGAATTGGGAGTTGCAATTGGACGACATAAATAGCTCTTATGACAGAGTTAATTAGTAGCATCTGAAACCATTCGCTCTCTTTATTGGATGGGTTTATACGAATCAGTTTTACCACATTATTTATTTTGAGGCGGATCTGTTGGTCTAGTCGTTAAAACACTCTGTCCGCGTCGTGGGTTCTATTCCCACCCAGGACAAATATTTATAAAAATAACACCCAAAAATAACGAACAGATGTGTTTAAGCATACATGTACTTATTAAGTAAGTACATCAGTTTTCTGATTACCATTGTACAGCTCTATCTAGTACGGGATCGGGCAGATGACCTTGTGTGGATTGTCTTATTTTTGTATTTATTCGAATGAATTTTTACTTTCCAGACGCAGTATTGCAAGGTTACGGGAGTCACAATTAAAGATTAATTTTCTCAAGTTTTAAAAAGGGTATATATCGTGGGCGCCACTGACGCAAAGAATCCGCGAGATGATCAAGTGGTCTATTTCGGGAGGTAAGCAATAGCGGTGGGGATCGTTGGTTTACATAGATCTTCGATGAAAGGTACACGAGCTAGATACGGAGAAATAAGGATACCTCACATACCACCCGTGTGTGAGGTATGTTCGGCGCAACGCGGCTTCTACGTAAAAAATGGTTTCCATGAGATTAGTTGCAATTATTTTTAGATTTTCAGTTTGCGTTTGATGATCACATTGCATGATGATCACTTTAGGTTGTCGAACGAGTTACGTCATTTATTTATCTATACATATAAAATTACTTGTCCTGCCTGACTGACTGATTCAGCAACGCACAGGCCAAACCCGCTGGTCCTAGAAAGCTGAAATTTGGATCCACTAAGAAAGGGTTTTTAAAATTCCTCTCCTAAACTCCACACTTAAATGGGGTGTTTTAATTTGTATGAATTTTTTTTTAATATTTTTGATTGATTTTAAACTTACTAAAAAGATTTTCTAAATATAAAAAAATAAATAAGTACGTGTTTCGTGAATTTCAAAAAAAAAAACGTGTGGTGTTGTGGGACACCGGATAGGAACGAAGTTCCTTAATATAAAAATATTAATTTTATGTACTATTCGAGGTATAAAGAAAATAATTATTCGGGTATACATTTCTTATTCGACTTCCAAAAATGTTATCACTTAACGCGTTAAACGTTCAGCGTTCAATTTGTTAACATTATGCAAGTGAAAAAAAAAAAATCTATATTTAAAAATCTAATTAAAAATTTTAAAAATAAAAAATCACACTGAACAAACCGGCACACCACACACACACACACACACACACACACACACACACACACACACACACATAGAGAGAGAGAGAGAGCGACACAGACAACACCACACACAACACCAAACCACACCACACACACACACACACAAACAACTTCGTTCCAATAATAATAATTAAGCCTAATTATGTTCGATCATAGAAATTTAAGTTTTATGGTCAATAAAATAAGATATATATTTGTGAATAATGATCGGATGGTTACTTTCCGGACGTTTTTTCCCGGCTCGGCGGCTACCCCTCCGCATCGTCCCATAAGGAACTTCGTTCCAAAAACCTTTAGGGGTGTGCTAGGGGTTAGTAGGGGTTACGCGAAGTCGCAGGGAATTGCTAGCAACGAACTAGAAATATAGCCTAGATAGGCCGCTTATTTTATCTTCGTAGCCATAAAACGATTTTTAGCCGTGCGTATGTGTGAATATTTTAAATTGTGTCGCATTCTTTATACTCGTAGGTACCTGATAAGGATATTCAGCAATGACGCTATCATTGTTATCAGATAAGATGTTTTATTCAGTGAAGTATTACATCATTGTCTGATACTCGAAAATGATAGAGTGAAGCAATTGAAATATAATTTGGGAAATGATATCATACTTTAACTATATATGAGAAAACATATTAATTACATGAGTCACAAATTTTGGCGCGCATAGGGATAAAACATATCTGTGGTTTATCATCATCATCATCATCACCAGCCGGAAGACGTCCACTGCTGAACATAGGCTTCCCCCTTCGAACGCCACAATGAATGACAATTGGCTATTTGCATCCACCGGTTACCTGCGACGCGCACAATGTCGTCTGTCCACCTAGTGGGAGGCCTACCTACGCTGCGTCTTCCGGTTCGTGGTCGCCACTCGAGAACCTTTCTTCCCCAGCGGTTATCGGTTCGCCGAGCGATGTGGCCTGACCATTGCCACTTCAACTTGCAGATTTTAAGAGCTATGTCGGTGACCTTGGTTCGTCTCATTTCGGATTCTGTCGCGCAAAGAAACTCCGAGCATAGCTCTCTCCATAGCTCGTTGTGTGAGTCTGAGCTTATCCAAAAGGCCAACAATTAGGGACCACGTCTCAGTACCATATGTCATCACTGGCTGTGGTTTATAATATCATTGTATTGTTACAGCTCTGGACTAGCGTCGAAATATCGAGACGTCTTTTGTTTCTTAAAATTCCCACGTTTTTAGTTTTAAGACAATAGCCTTTTGTTTCATGTTTACTATCAGTTCCGTGAACGCCGGTATTGTTTCTATTACTCTTTATTGTTTAATTGTTAATTTTATTAGGGTATTTACACTTTAAGCCTATTGTTGAAATGTTGTTATTGGTTCCACGAACGCTATTATCACCCCAAGTTTTACAACTTTGTTTACAACTAGCGAACCTTCCAGAAATCATAGTCCTATATAAAAGACGCTGTCGAGCCGACCAGAGTTAGTGTGTTCTACGCTGCGATCACGGAAGAATCTCAACGCGATACAGTGTGTTCTACGCTGCGATCACGGAAGAATCTCAACGCGATACAGTGTGTGATACGCTGCGATACCGAGTGATATATCTGCGATTCAGTGAAGTGATAAGGTGAAAGACTAAAGCTTGTGATAACGGACTCTGAGTGATATACCTGCGATCTGGACTGTAATATTGCTGTACTCTTAAGTGTGTGTGGAAATAAATCATCTTCACCAAGCAAACGGCATTTTTAAGAACCCTGCGACGTAACAATTGGTGTCAGAAGCGGGATGCCTTTGTTGCCGCGTGAAGAAGACGACCGAACTCCGCGCACGAGGCGGCAAGTCGAGATGGACCGCACACGTCGTCAAGCTGAGGAAGAGCGGACAGAAACTTCATCAACGTCAGTGGGAGTAACTGCGACACCACCGGTGGACCTATCTGTATTGTTGGCAGCAATACAGTCTATGCAGGCCAACCAGGAAGCAAGCCGACAAGAGTTGCGGGAAGCTCTGCAGGCCAACCAGGAAGCTCTGCAGGCCAACCAGGAAGCAAGTCGACAAGAGTTGCGGGAAGCTCTGCAGGCCAACCAGGAAGCAAGTCGACAAGAGTTGCGGGAAGCTCTGCAGGCCAACCAGGAAGCTAGTCGACAAGAATTGCAAGCCCTCAAGATCAACCAGGAAGCTCTCCAAGAGACTCTTCAAGCCAACCAAGAGGCCCTGATTGGCAAATTCGAAGAATTTGGACACAGAGTAAGTGTCGTAGAAAAAGACATCAAGAAAGTCAGTGCACAAACGACGGAGCTACAGGAGAGAGTGGACGCGCACGACGTGAGTCTACAGTCTATCAAGAAGGACGTTATAAAGCTGCAGGCTCGAGAACCAGCCGTAGTAAGCTCGTCGTCAAGACTTGATTTGCCTCATTTCGATGGAGCTTCTTCGTGGACTGCATTCAGGCATCAGTTTGAAACATTGATGGAGGCAAACGCCTGGAGTGACAAGTATGCACTGACTGCATTGACTCTCGCCCTCCGAGGAGATGCACTGGTTGTATTAGAGAATCTGCCAGTCGAAGGAAGAACTGTCGAGAATCTGACCGAAGCCCTTGAAACCCGGTACGGTGAGAAACACCTGGAGCATGTGTGCCGGGCGCAGCTGCGAGAAAGAACTCAGAAGCCTGGCGAGAACCTCCAGCAATGGGCTAGTGAGATTGAACGTCTAGTACGCCGTGCATACTCATCAACACCGGAGACAATACCAGTGACACTATTGCAAGCCTTCGTGGATGGAATACGGGATGCCGAAGTCAGAGCCACTGTACGACTGGCACATCATACTTCTTTGAAGACTGCGCTCGCTCACGCTCTAGAAGTTGAAGCTGTGAGGCAAGACACACGGGTACATAAGATAAGGGAAGTAGTGGCAAGTAATCGAACCAGTGTTCCACGAAGCTCGCGATTTGGACCGATGTGTTATGGCTGTGGAGAGAGAGGACACATACGGGTGGATTGCCCACAACTGAAGAAGAAAAGTGTCTCAAATGCCGAGACACAATCAGAAGATGACGTGTCGTTAAACTAAGTGTCGCCAGGGCCGCGGGGCGGGTGCTGGCTGGTCATAACGAAGCCCCAACTGTCACTATCACACAAGTCTGCAACGGAAATAGCCTGATCGTCGAGGGAACTTTGGACAACAAGCCGTGCAGTTTTACTGTAGATACTGGAGCATCACGTACAGTAGTGAGACCAGAACTAATGAAGAGGACGATCCTGTGGAATAAGCAGCAACCAGCACTTCACCTTCAAACAGCAACTGGCCAGTCAGTCTCCGTCCTCGGCGACACCGACGTGGAGCTTAGTATCGGTGATAAAGTATATCGTCAATCGGTGCTAATTGCCAACATCACCGATGACTGCATATTGGGGTTGGACTTCCTGAAAGATCACCGTTGTATTTTGGACATTGCAAGAGGAGTGTTAAAATTCTCGAACCAAGAAGTATGTCTACAGGGATCACGACCTTGCAATCTATACTGCTTGAAGGACACAATATTGGCTCCAAGATCAGAAACCATTGTACGAGTGAAGTTTCCTTCGAATGTTAAACACGGACGCTGTGTTATTGCTGAAGATAATGGTCACCACCCAAATTGGATAACAGCAAGAACATTAGTTGTAACAAAAGGCGAAACGCAACTAAGAGTTCTGAACCTCAGTAACAACGAGATTCACCTGAAGAAAAACACAGTTATTGGAAAGTGTCAAGAAGTCAAGTCTCTTCAACGCCTTAGCGATTCTAACAGTGCAACGCATACCTCCGAAGAACATGTTGAAGATCTTATGGAATCTTGCAAAGGAACATTAACAGCATCGGAGTATTCTCAAGCAAAAGATCTTCTTCTGCGGTATAAGGACATATTTGCATCAGGAAACGACTGTGGAAGGACTGGACTGGTGAAACACAGGATCGACACAGGAGATGCCAGACCAATAAAACAGAGACCTCGTCGTGTACCATGGGCCAAGGAAGCTGAAGTTACCGAGTTGGTGAATGAAATGGCCAAGAATAAGATCATCGAGCCGTCGACGAGTCCTTGGTCATCACCAGTAGTCTTGGTGAAAAAGAAAGATGGTAGCACCAGGTTCTGCGTAGACTACCGGATGCTGAATAATGTCACCAAGAAGGACAGTTATCCTCTGCCACGGATAGATGACACACTGGACATGCTCAGTGGCATGAACTGGTTTTCAACGGTGGATTTGAAGAGTGGCTATTGGCAAGTGGAGATAAGCCCTGAAGACAAAGAAAAAACTGCGTTCTGCACGGGAATAGGAAACGGTCTCTGGCAATTTAATGTCATGCCATTTGGACTATGTAATGCTCCAGCGACGTTTGAGCGCCTCATGGAAAGAGTCATGGTTGGTCTGCTTGGAGACGTATGTCTAGTGTACCTCGACGATGTCATCATAATGGGGCGTAACTTTAAGGAGCATTTGAGAAATCTGGAGAAAGTCTTCACCCGGATCAGAGACGCCAATTTGAAGCTAAGCCCGAAGAAATGTGAATTATTTAAGAAGGAAGTTAAATACCTGGGTCATGTGATATCTACGGAAGGCGTGCAAACTGACGCGGATAAAGTGAAAGCTGTACGAGAATGGCCAATTCCGAAGAACAAAACAGAAGTGAGAGCTTTTCTCGGCTTATGCACATACTACAGGCGATTTGTCAAGAACTTTGCGGACATAGCAAGACCGCTGCATCGCCTAACGGAAGAAAAACGTGCCTTCATCTGGGATTCATACAGTGATGAAGCCTTCAACGCCCTGAAGCAATGTTTGTGTGAGTCGCCCATCTTGGGCTATCCAAGCAGAGAGGGACGATTTGTTGTGGACACTGACGCAAGCAACACGGGGATTGGAGGTGTCCTATCACAGATACAAGGCGACCGCCAGGTTGTGATAGCTTATTTCAGCAAGGCACTTTCGAAGCCGGAAAGAAATTATTGTGTGACTCGCCGTAAACTGTTGGCTGTTGTGAAGACCTTACAGCACTTCCACAAGTACTTGATTGGGCGACAGTTCACGCTACGGACAGATCATGCCGCATTAAAATGGCTACTACAATTTAAGAATCCTGACGGTCAAGTGGCACGATGGCTGGAACAGTTGCAAGAATTCCATTTCGACATAGAACACCGAAGTGGAAAAGGGCATAATAATGCGGATGCATTATCAAGACGGCCATGCCCAGAAGATTGCCAACACTGCAAGAAACAGGAAACGCGTGAAGCTCTGAGAGTTATTAAGATCCATGGCACCGATGATGAGTGGGCGGATGACAAGATGAAGAGAGCTCAAGAAGAAGATAAAGATCTGCAGCCTATCATGGCCTGGTTGAAGAGTGGAAACAAGCCACAATGGAGTGACATATCGTCATACAGCCCAATATGTAAGGGTTACTGGGCGCAGTGGAGTAGCCTGACACTTAATAACGGGCTTTTATGCAGGAAGTGGGAGTCAGAAGATGGCAGAGAGGTCACTCTACAGATTGTTGTTCCGCGGAGCAAGGTTGCACCTCTTCTGAAACACACGCACGATGGAGTATCTGGTGGACACCTCGGTATAAAGAAAACTCTTGTGAAAGTACGGCAAAGGTTCTACTGGTTACGATGTCGGGAGGACGTGGAAGACTGGTGCCGGAAGTGCACTGCGTGTGCATCTGTGAAAGGACCTCGGACAAGAAGCAAAGGAAAACTTAAGCTATACAACGTCGGAGCACCTTGGGAGCGCATAGCTATAGATGTTGCTGGACCATTCCCAGAAACCGACAGTGGGAACAAATACATAATCGTTGTTCAGGACTACTTCAGTAAATGGCCGGAAGTCTTCGCTACGCCGAATCAAGAAGCCAAAACCGTAGCAGAGAAGCTGGTTCAAGAAGTTGTCTGCCGATTCGGAGTACCGTTGGAAATCCACTCTGACCAAGGACGAAATTTCGAATCTACTTTGTTTCAAGAACTTTGCAAGCTGCTTGGCATGAACAAGACAAGAACGACTCCAGCACATCCCCAGTCAGATGGAATGGTTGAGCGGTTCAATCAAACGTTGGAAAATCACTTGGCGAAGGTAGTCGACGAACACCAAAGGGACTGGGACAGATATATACCACTTTTCCTTATGTCATACCGCTCAGCTATACACAATAGTACCGGCATGTCACCAGCCAGAGTAAACTTTGGAAGAGAAATGAGGCTTCCAATTGATGCTATTACGGGTACACCTCCTGAGGCCCCGAGACCAGTAGTGGATTACGTGTGTGACCTACAAAACCAACTGGATGACGTGCACACATTGGTACGCGAGAACAGCCTAAGGACCAGCGACAAGATGAAGACTCGCTATGACCGTCGTGCAAACACCAGTGGTTTCGACGAGGGCACATTGGTGTGGCTGCATAATCCACTACGGAAGAAAGGGAGATCTCCGAAGCTACAGGCCCGTTGGGAAGGACCTTATAAGGTGATCACGAGGATAAATGATATCACCTATCGCATCAAACAAGGGACGAGAGGAAAACCAAAGATAGTTCATGTGGACCGGTTGGCTCGATATCACGGCAACAATGATGCTCGGGACGAGCATGTCTAAGAGGGGGACAGTGTTACAGCTCTGGACTAGCGTCGAAATATCGAGACGTCTTTTGTTTCTTAAAATTCCCACGTTTTTAGTTTTAAGACAATAGCCTTTTGTTTCATGTTTACTATCAGTTCCGTGAACGCCGGTATTGTTTCTATTACTCTTTATTGTTTAATTGTTAATTTTATTAGGGTATTTACACTTTAAGCCTATTGTTGAAATGTTGTTATTGGTTCCACGAACGCTATTATCACCCCAAGTTTTACAACTTTGTTTACAACTAGCGAACCTTCCAGAAATCATAGTCCTATATAAAAGACGCTGTCGAGCCGACCAGAGTTAGTGTGTTCTACGCTGCGATCACGGAAGAATCTCAACGCGATACAGTGTGTTCTACGCTGCGATCACGGAAGAATCTCAACGCGATACAGTGTGTGATACGCTGCGATACCGAGTGATATATCTGCGATTCAGTGAAGTGATAAGGTGAAAGACTAAAGCTTGTGATAACGGACTCTGAGTGATATACCTGCGATCTGGACTGTAATATTGCTGTACTCTTAAGTGTGTGTGGAAATAAATCATCTTCACCAAGCAAACGGCATTTTTAAGAACCCTGCGACGTAACAGTATCAACGTAAATAAATATGTACACGTAAAATGTTGTAGTTTTCATAATTATTCAATAGCTCAAAATTACTAACCAAATAATTTTTCAACTTATATCTATTTTCTAACACATTAATTGCTTCACCTACAAACGTTATACCAAATTTTTATTTTTAGTTATATATTTATTTCATTTATTTTTATAAAACAATTAAGGTATGCCTTATTCTAGTGACCATTTTATATGTGGTCGCAATAGCAAAACACAATACCCCTCGTACTAGTAAGATGTATTACAGTAGGGTATTATTCCTTACAACAGTGACCAAGATAAAGACGCATTTTAACTTATATTAGAAATTGTGTTAAGAAGTTTGTGTGTGTGTGTTTACGTAAGTACGTGTGTGTGTGTGTGTGCGTGTGTATGGGCTGCTAAGACTAAATACGCTGATAGTGATCAAAGATATCAATTACCTCGTACTCAATAATAAAAAAAATAATCATTAACGGCTCCGAGAGTCGAAATAATAAGATTTGAAAAAAAAAACTGGCTTAATTAGAATTAACGTTAATTGAGGTTTGTGAGTGCGGAAGTAAGTATATGATTGTATGGCCATACAAGGTGATTAAAGAAGACGTGACGTACAATAATGTGCACTTTTAAAGAAGCCTATTAAAAATGTAACTTTATTTTATGTGTATGGCACTTTCGTTCTAAAAGCCCTCTAACAAGCTCTGACACGTGTCTAGATTTCAGGCGCATTCATAATTCAATAAAAAAAACGATAAGTACCGAGGGCTAACATAATCGATAATAATGTAAATAATTTCGATATTCTCGATACTCCTGTGAACCAGGGCGAGTGTCAAAGAACTCAGCCAGGCCACTGGATCGATACTACTTAAAACTCGATTTAACTTTGTCATGTTTACAATAACGTCAACACTAAACCATATAATTTCCACCGATGCCAAGAAATTCGAATCACTAATGCTATATTTTGACCTTTGAGGATATGGAACAATCTCACTTGGAATAACCTTGTCTTAGCCAATCTATCTGTACTATAATAAAACTCAAAGAGCACTTTTTCTGTACATTGAATATTTTTCCAAAATTTCTATGTACTATACTATCGACATAGAGGCCAAAACAATTTTTTTTGGAATTATTGTCTGTCTGTGTGTGTGTCTGTCTGTCTGTCGTTCTGTTCGTCCAGGTATCATTTGAAAACCCGTGGATGGATTTTGATAGGACTTTCACTGATGTGTTGTGTAGAAGTCAAGGTGTAAGTTGGTATATAAAACATCACGCTATGTTTCATAGGGGCTAAGCAGTGAAACATTACTTGCACATATTACCACGTAATTTCCTTTGTATGTGAATAGGGTAATTATAGACTGATCAGTTAATCATTAAGATATGTATTATTACGCTATATACAATAGGGACTGAGCAGACATTTAGTTTGCATAAGATATGGTATTGGCGAAGGGTCAATTTTTGTAAGAGGTAAGCCGGTCCGGTACACCCAGGAAATTTTCATTAGATTTCTGTATTGTTCTAAGTACTTTGCTGATAGCAATATGACATTATATCTTTGAAAAGTTAAAATCTGTAAATCCCGAGCGGATCAAAACTAGAATAAGTATGTATTACAGTCGCAACAATAAAAGATGCGGAAAACTTAAAACTATCATTAGCGAATATCATTAGACAGTAATTTACGATGTTAGCGTGATTTACATTATGAACAGCGCCATCTATCGGTGAAATTGAACATACAATAACTATAGAACTTTAATCTATATATTAAATCAAAGAAAGTCGTGTTAGTTACACTATTTATAACTCAAGAACGGCCTAACCGATTCGGCTGAAAATTGGTGGGGAGGTAGCTTAGAACCAGTAAACGGACATAGGATACTTTTTATCCCGGTAGGTTAAGGTTAAGCAACGTTAGGTAAGGTCATTAAATAGACGGGTGAACCGATTTGTATGAAAGTGTGCATATCGGGTAGGTCTGAGAATAGGTCATACAGTATATTTCATACCGCTAGGTTAAGGTTAAGCTACATAAGGCAAGGTCATTAAATAGATGGGTGAACCGATATGTATGAAATTATGTGTGCATATCGGGGAGGTCTGAGAATAGGTCATAAAGTATATTTAATGCCGCTGATACCATGATTGACGAGGATATATAGAACGAGAGGAGGGTGCACGAGAGGAGAAAGAGGGAGAGGGGATTCGAGAAGGGGGCGATGGGGTGAGGGATCGGGGGAGTTAGGTGGAGTAAGGGGGGAGTGAGAAGGAGCAAGTTCATAGAAGAGAGAGGGGGAGAGGGTTCAGAGAGGGGATAACAGGGTAGGAAGAGGGGGAGTGTAACGGAAACCGAAGCGGGAGGGGGAAAGAGAGAGGAGAGAAAGAGCATATAATTCGATTTTTTTTATAAGAGAGAGAGATATGGAGAGAGATAAATCTAGCGAGGAGGGAGAAAAGGGGAGCAAAATGTAATAAAAGCGCGGGCGGAGCTGCACGGGTCAGCTAGTATAATATAAAATATAAAACTAATTTCAATTATATCAGTTTTCTTGTGACAAATTCGTTGAAAATGTCAAAGAGACCAATGATATTTTGGTTTATAATATTGGACGTAGTCGAACAATGTGAAGCAATTTTATCAGCACTCTCATACAGATCATTATCAGACAATAGCGGTCAACTACTGAAGACAGATCACTCTGTTTGCAAGACACTGATTCCAATGCTAGGCTCAAATCTTGCAGATCAAGACAGCCACTTTTCAAGGGTCACCATTCGACTTAGTCTAAAGGAACTTGACAACTTTAGAGAGAAAGAAATAAAATCTAAGCCGAAGAAACTTGTTGGTCCAAGCATATCCCACTATTTCGATCACTAAAACACATATATTGTACATTTATATAGGGAACTGAATAAAGAGGTTACTGCACCCGACGCTTCAGGGTTTATGGTGGAAACACTAAATTCGTCGAGTGTCGGTGATTCACAAATATCGTGCGCAACGATACACGGAATTGGCCCAGATAAATAGAGAGCCATCGTCATCACTCCGCATTGAGAATATTGGGAAAGATTCAGAAATTTATTAATTAGTAAGATTCTTCTGACGCATAGATCCGTTTACTTAAGCAATGACAAATAAGTTGGTCGACTGATCATCCCGTAAGTTCAAAAGCAAACTAAATGTTTTTTCTTTAATCAAAGAAATTTAAATTTGACCAATCACTGTACTTTATCTAAGGGTGTTTAAAACAGCAAATAAAGGTTTTAAGTAGTAGTACAAAGTATTAAAACTATCTTGTGCCTAATTATAAGTTTGATGTAATATTCATAAAAGTTAAGCTCTCAACGGCCGATGATTCCGATCACCATCTTAACACGCGAATCGCATAGCGCTATCACGCGTTGCTCGCCAACGGATTAAAAGAATGCTAAGTGAACAAACATTCCTCTCTAGTTAGCGAAAGTTCTAAGATTTCAGAAACCCTTCTCGGACATACTCTGAATTATTTTATGTTTTCTATTTTAAATCATTAATGATTAGAAGAATCGTACTTACAAGATGAAGCCATATTTTGAAAACTCTGAGGTGTGAATCAGTTTTGATTTTTGCAGTCTGCACTTTTCACACGATCGTGGAACTCATATGATTATCAAAGACACGAAGTGTAAATATAGCAGATAACCGGACATTATGAGCTAAGCTGCACGGAATGGTGAAGGTCAGGAGCACCATTACGTACATACAAGCATTCCGAATAAAGAAGCCACGTTTCATGCATATAAATACCATGCTAGCTAACACGTACAGGCGGTAAATAGTCAGTAACAGGTACTAAACCTACAAATTTATAACTTGCGCTTACAATAAATACAATAGATAGACAGTAGTGTTATTTGTTATATTTACCTTATTACGAGAATCCTACTTATCTTTTTAAGTTAACATTACCAAGTTCGTGACCTATGGGAATAATATGGTATTGCCCATATAATCGACGAAAACTTATGTCAAATCATCGCAGTGATGCAGATGTGGATAGTAAAGTAGAAAAATTATTAACAGCACACGGAGCCTGTGTCAGGATTAATGCACTGATTAGCACTGTAACTTCTCATAAAGCAGTGGCAACTTACTCACTAATATGACAAAAAACTAATAAATCATATTAGCTCTTAGCAATAAGAAAGTATAAATTATGATCATCAGATTACTGAAGCTCCAACATAAAATACTAAGTTTGATTTAACTGAAGCTTGGCAGATGCGCTTAATAGAGTTCATAAACGAAAAAAAAATCAATTCAACAGGCAATTTAGAAATAGTAAAACCAAACCTGATTTAAATTTAGTCACAAATAATGTATCGGGAAATTTCATTGCTTTAATCGAGCTGTGACATGCAATTATAAAATTTTTTGTAATTTTATGGTAAATTAACACCTTAAAAACCTTCTTTTTTAAACGGAATATAAATTTATTTTGAGTCAGTTCAATATTATAATTCCCTTACGTTTCAGTTCACAAATCACTATTTATAAAAACGGGAATTTTATAAATTCAACATTACTAGTGTGATTGAGAATGATGACAATTTTAAAATGCATTTGCATCATTGTGGTTAAACTGGTTTGTCTATAAATAACATGTAAAGCAGTAATAGTTTGTCCTAGTTTGTATTAGAGGAGAAACAAAATTTTAATTTGGATTGGAAAATATAGGCGTAAACATGCAGTAGACAGTGAAAGTCTCCGAAAATATTTTCCCCTTTAGGTAAAAATAACTCACTATCATTACCCGTGGGATGTTTCATAAATTAAACTAATTTTAATTTACCAGGAGAATTGACATAATTGGAGCATGATGAGTATGAGAAGGTCGATGTACACGAGGTAGATGAATTTGCAATTTCAATAAAACACAACATTCCACACAAATCAGCGATGACCAAATTCGTCCAAATTACGCAAAGCTCCGGTCATTCTCACCTTGTGCCTAATAGGGAGTGTCGCGGTATCGTTCCCTTGGGCCGGCTGCATCGTCTGATAAGTCAATCAAGAGATATCATCAGCCGATAAGCGATACCAAATACTTCAGATCATTGCTTATCTAAAGTCAATATTTACGTAACACAAGATGTTTCTTTGAAACTAAGCGAATTTTTGACTGTTCTAAGTTTTATTTCAAAAGGTATCAATAAAATAACTGCTAGAGAATGGATTGATTTAATAGTTTTAATGTAAGACATCGTAGAGAAAATTATTGATAATGTGGATGAGATTTTAATCGGTCAAAAACACAAAATATCAAATATTTTTTATAAGCTTTAATTTGGGGCTGATGTTATTTTGATGATGGTGGGTACACTCATTTTTTCAACTGAAAATAAATAATTCTAGGAAAGACAAACTGATCCTTTGAATACAAATATATGTGTAAAGATTTTGTAATACTATTAAATTACCCGTCTGTTACAGAAACAACATAATAACGCCACACTTAAAAGCAAATTTGTCATTTTCTCTAATGACTTAATAAAGTAATATTATAACGTGTTTTATTATTATTACGATTAAAGTAACATTAAAGACGGCACGTCAATAATTTTTTAGCAAATCGTATTGTCTAGAATAATTTGAGACAGGTATATTTCATGCTATATTTGCATAAAATGAATACATTACGAAATAATGCAAATGTTGTGTAAATATATTTTGTGAACCGCAATTTAATCGTCCTAATCTACATAAATTACATTTATTAAGCATATTTTTATTCTGAATTTCTGATTGATACATTGCATCCAGAAAATATTATTAAAGTTTACAATCTCATTAATCGATCGGATTTCGCTAGCGCTCTTATGAATACTGAAGCCTTTAATTTATCAAATAGTTACAGTTATTTTGTCAATTAGCGCAGATTTCAATACAAAATCTATACCTAATAAAGGATTGCACTGCCAGTAAAAGTTTAAAATATTATCATCACAAAACATGCAGAAATATCAGTTTTTGTTCAAGGTAGCGGATATCGCTATTTTTGTCAACTAAGCAAAATATTACGGGATCAATATGGAAAGTAAAGCAGTAAAGTTACAGGTAACATGGTACTTAACAAAATTATTATAACATAGGACTACCGCAAGGGAATTCCTTGGGACCCTTATTATTCTTGTAAGTCCATAATAAAGTTGTAATCTTTCTCCCAACCAATATTCATAATGGAAGAATTAATTTCCCTAATGTTAATATCATATGACTCACCTGATCAGGACTTAGTGAGCTGTCTCCGCTAGCGTTTCTTTCCTGGTTCTGAGCTGTTCTTTCCTGTTTGCAAGCCGTGTGGTACTCTAGCCTGGTGCGTTCTACTTTCTGCAACAGTTTGGCCCATGGTTTCTGTGCTTTTTTGAATGCTTCGTCCATTTCTTTGCGTTCTTTTAGTTGGATCATTGACTGTGAACAAATGGAAAATTTACGGTTAACACTGAGTATTTGTATTCTTTTAGAATTACAGTAAATATATTAAAATTTGTTCTTGTAAGATTTTATGTTGTAAGTTGATAAATATTTCGTATATATACAGAAAAATAAATCTGAAATTACGATTACACTCCTAAAATGTAAGAGTTATGTTAAAATAACAGTATTAATTAAACAGCATTAATCTATAAGGAACACTGGGAGAAGACGATATAACATATTATGCAAATTGTAAGAGAATAAAAGCAATATGAAATGGAATTTCCATACAAATGATTCAATATTTTTATAATAACCGACGTAAAAATATGTAATGACGAAAATAACAAATTAGATATTTACTAAATTAATTTCTATTGCCTATATTAATTTCTATTGCGTGCATTTTATCAATGATAAACCCTCGATATAGTACAAATATTATTATTTGTACATAATATACATGAATTTCTATAATCATTTGGAAAAGAAAACAAAAGAAAAGGGATAGTAATTGTATTTTAGAATAATTGTACAATAAAAGTAAAACCTTATACAGATATAAGGCATGTTTTACATATTCATGATAATCTAAACGTGCACTAAAGAGAATAATCAGCGGAGATTTCTATGTCTCAGGAAGCAGACGCGATTCGTTTGTAATGCAACCAAGTGACAAAAGTCAGATAGGTTGCTTCACTCCAATAACTTTCTACTGTAAACTATGTAGGAGCTCAGCTCATTATATGCGTGTGCACGGCTAGGCATTTCGTTTTACATAATGGAATCGCTGGATTCGATGTTGGTGTGAATGTTATGAGCTCAGGTGTTCGATGTAAGGCTATTTTTTATACCAAACTTGCCTTTTTGTGTATTATAAAAGCACAAAAAGCCTAATTGCAAATCAACAAGATGGGCTTAAATTCATCAAACACACATAAACGTTTCGTTATGACCTTTTATTTGGTATCCATATTGATGTTTTTGTAAGAAAAAAAATACTAAATAGCGACTGACGACCGCTAGAAAATTATTTTTGAAGACTCCAACGCTCACAACTCGATTTGTTTAGGCTAGGCCGTGCCAAAGTCTAAACATACATTACTCTCGAAAAACATAACCCTACTTCTGGGGCTTTCGGGAAAAATTAACCAAATAACCTTACCAAGATTTCCAAAATTCCAGCACAACAGGTTGGACAAATTCCAGCTTCGCTTATTAAGAAGCGGGATATATATAGCTGGTAAATACAAACTCTTGCACATATTATGTTGCCATAGCGTGTCACAATGTTTTATTAACGGTAACTAAAGATAGTGACGGTCGTTGTTTCCATACATCAATGTGACAAACAACAACGCCATGATAAAGATTTGCATGTTTATTCGGCTTCATAGCGTTTGATGTGGATGCGGCCCACGGGTCCACGTCTAATGTTTATGGCCTTAATAGCTTTGTCGAAATTTGATAAAGGCAAAAAAATACCATCGTATCTTTAATAAAATGTACTGATGCGTGATAACCAGATTCTCCATCTAACAGAACTCTACCCTCAAGTATTCCTACAATGTTAATACACTTTTACCAACCCTCGGTCGGTTGCTTCATACAGATTAAGACTCGCTGTGTTTGCTACTGAAGAGCCATCGTTCATCCCTTTTGCAGGCAGGAGCGATACCTCAAACAAAAAGACTTTCCTTGTGTATCGCTTGCATCCACCATCCAGTGGAAACATAGATAAGCGGTAACTTTTATCAAATAATAAGAAATGGAGAAAGATGCTGTAACTAAAGTTCTAATTAAAACAGTTCTAGGCGTAGATCATGCCGTGTATACATAAACTGAGCAACGTGATCGTGTGACAGCGGTGGAATTTTAAACGGTTTCTGCGCGAACGCGGGAGAATTGTTAGAATTGCTAATACTTCGAGACGCGTGACATACAGTGTCGTTAAGGTCGTGTTTAACTTACAAGGAAATAGTTGAAATTTATATTGTTTAGGTGTTCCGATAGTGGAAAAAGCTACGATCAATATAAGAAAGCGGGTTACGCAAACACTAAGCTTACATGGACTGCATTGCTGTATTTTGGTAACACGTAACAAATAACAATGCAGTATTGCTGACTATGAGCAGACTTGTCGCTTACAATCAGGCGAACAGCCAGCTTGCCTCGCCAGTTGCATAAAAATGTGTTTATTTTTAAAGAAATTCAAGATCAAATTCACACAGTCGCACATAAAAGACCTATAAAAGTTGCGTGACCAAAAGATGTATGCACTCGTTCTCCTAGTACCTATCTATTATAATTGAACGTATTGGCATTCTATCCTCTTTGCTTAGCCGCAAGTTGTTACATTATTTATGTGTTAGCCCTTTAGAAAATACAGACGTGATGTCATTATTAAAGCAGGTAAAACCCAGACGATGAGACGGAATAAGATACCTTAATCTAGAATAAGTAGATTTAACTATAATTTTAAAGGGCACCACAATAATAAAGCATGTTGTTAATATTGGTCACAATGAAGTTTGCCCTCAAGGCCTCTCTGGCCAACTTCTCTCGTCTCTGGCCTCTGACAGAGAGAAGCAGAGAACAAGGAGTGATGTGTTTAATTCAAATCTCAGGCAATATTCCTTTTTCCAATGAGCTTTGTTTTCAATAATAATGTAATCTTTATCAAGGCCAATTCGAATAAACTATAAGAATTATCTTAAGGATCAATAATTCCTTTTCTTCAGTTTTAATTTGGTTACACCTTATTATTACGTGTACTATCGCATTATCTCTTTCTATCTTTAGAACAAGTTCATTGTATAGTTATCATTAATGTAATTAGCAATATCCTTTACTCAATTTACCTCTATCAAGGCAACTATAATTACTTCTAAACGTTTAATGACATGTTGAAGAAGCTAAATGCACGAGTCGACACGCTCGCTTGCCTCTGCAGTCATCGATGCACGATTATGGTAAACAACATCATTCACGTGACATCATTTGAACTCACTATGTATGCATCATTCGATTATTTTTATTGTTACTCAACAGGTTAAGCAAATGTTCTTGTATCAAGATCAGTCCAAATAACTAAACTTGTACGGTGCAAGCATCGTGCATTGCGTTGCGCTCTGTCATCGTTTACGGCGAGATTCATTATTGCAACGATTTTACAATCAGTACACGTTTGATAGCCAATCGGTTCGCGTATTCTCACAACCATCCAACCATTTCATACCATTTATATTAATAATATAAACATGTTCAAAACTTTTGATTTGCAGTATATTAGTTAATTTATGCTTAAATTAACTTTTCCTTTTCGCATCTTTTAAGCAAGCCCAAAACTTTATTATACCTTTTTTGCGCGGGGGAAATCTTTAAAAGGTCCCCGGGACCTATGGGGTCAACCGGGATATGTGGGATTCTTACTCGTTAAAACCCCGTGGCTGTAGCGTCAGCACATGAGAGGGGATACCAGTGCTCTTCTGTGGGTTCTTCACCAGGAGCCTCTCAGTGCCTTGCCCAAAAAATAATATTAATCATATGTTACAAAGGTGGTAAAGAATTAAAAGTAGTACAATATGGACCCTGTCGGGCACGGCAAAGATTGTTCAGATTCCCCATTGATTAGGGCCAATAATGGTACATCATACGTAACTAACTCATGAACCGACTTTGGGATAGTGTTAGCGCGTAGTTCACTGCAAGATAGCTCTGGAATTAATTCCCAAAATATGTCATCATCATCAGTCGAAACACGTCCACAGCTGAACAAAAAGGCTTTAGAAGGAAGGAGTTGCCATGATCCCCATGCTTAGCAGGCTTGGGGATTGCCGTATAGGTGGTAGGTACTTAATCCAATAGAAAGACGTTGCTGCTCGTCTTCTTGATTCTTTCTTCTCTCTTACTCGCCTCTTACGGAAACCCAACGGGAGGAGATGGAAGGGTGCTATTCTTAGCCGGACACCCCATGGGCAAGATATGTATTCATAGAAAAACAGCAGTATATTATGAGGGCCCGGATATAAATCGCCCACTCAAGTAGTAAGGGCGTATTTATTACATTACACGTGTTTCCAAGTAGTGCTGGAAATACTTATTATAAAAAAACATGTGCACGCTTTCGTTCATGATTAAAACCCGATATTTCCTGAATCTGATCGTGACATCCTGAAATCGATAGGCTGGGTCTCAAGTTATATTTTTCGAAAAGGCTACCCCGAGTTAGGAAGGCTAAAGCGACCAAACATACACTCACAGCCAGAAGATTCCACAAAATTACACAATTCCCAAAACTATTAATTTTCATCGATACCTTTGTCGAGTATCGTGTCCCATCAGTATTATGCATCTGGTACGTAATCATCGTAATAACATACTATTAAAAAATTGCATTGAAATTACAACATGAATGGAATCCGAACCAAGGCGTTGACGTTTAAATCCGGATACGATTAATAATCGATAAATGTACATACCAAGGTATTAGGAAACGTATTTTGATAAAATGTTCGCAGGTTTTGAACGTATTATACTTATTTAGATAGCCACCGACAACTTCGCCAAGTATAGTACATAAGACCTCAATGCCGCAAAGCAGAAATGTGTAACCATTGCTTGGTTTCGGCTTGAAGGGACACAATACCTAGCCGGTGAAATTACCGGGTTAAAGAAAGTTTAATAAATTAATCAGACGGGTGACGCGCGGCTGTGCAGTAATATTTAGCACTATCAATTCCCTGCGGCTACGCTCGCTTTTATTTTTTCCACCCCATTTAACCCCTTTAGGAGTGGAATTTTCAAAAACTCTCATAGCTTACATCATAAGAAGAACCTACCGTCCAACGTTCAGCTTTCTAGGTCCAGCAGTTTGGCCTGTGCGTTGATGAATCAGTCAGTCAGTCAGGACAAGTAATTTTATATGTACAGATTAAGCTGCTGTCGGAAATTGCAGTTGGCAGAGATCAGATCTGGGGGATGAGGGCAGATCTTTGTGGTTTTCTGTAAAATTACGATTAATCTTGTTCTTTTTTATCAAAATATATTAAAGTAAATGGACAAATGCTTTAATAAGTTACAGTTAATATCCCTCTCTTATCATTCACGAGATCTATCGCTGAGAAGGTTTAAGCTGTAGTTTACTCAAAAGGACTACTCGGGAGGATTAGTCGATCAGAAACTTTCTGAGCATGTCTAGGTGTTTTTCTTTTATTTTGTTTCACCGTTAAAGAATTGATACACTCGTTGATCGGCCTACTAATCATTTAGCATATCAAACGACGTATTTAACCCAAAATAACACTAACATTATATGATAGCACATGATTGATAAGGCAGGCAATGTATCGTGTTATCAATGATAACGTCGACAGCGAGTACAGTATGTAGATCGACATATCTATTATTTGGCACAATAGTTTAGTAATATATTTTTATGCGCAGAAATAAATAGAATAATAACCAGCTGCTGCAGACACATATGAAAGTAGTCAGGATCGCAGAATCTGCAAGTTTCAACAGTAGTTAGACACTTGCAGATTCTGCGAAGTTGATAAAGAATCTATGCTCCTCATATTGTGTGGCTGCGACGCTCTTGCGAGACGTAGGTTGAGTCATCTGGGAGTAGCCCATCCTACACCAGATTGTTATGCACAGCTCCAAGCTGGAGCTGCAATCGTGGAGCACCTGAGGGAACTCTTTGACACGTCAGGAACAGTAAGGGCTAGGGCATGTACAATGGATCCAACTGGGTCGAAGTGCATTCCAGTGGTTACCGGGCCCAATTTTATAGCCACCAACTATATAATGGATTCCTGACTAGGTTATTTGGCAAGATTTATAGTACCTAGGAAGTGATGCGTATCCCGTATCCAATTTTTGCACATGAGAGCCCACTCTTGCGATCTGCACCAGATACCCTTTATGCCGGGGGACGCATTATAGTCCCGCTGGAACCAACAAGGTGTTCACGAGGAGGGAGGTAGCACCCCCGCCTCCTCCGCGCCGTTTTCCACGAAGTCGCCACCGTACTCGATGTACGCCTAGTCTGGGGTCTGGTCTGTGAGTGTAGTGTGTAGTGGACTTAACGTTACAAGTGAAATAACGGATATAGTCGAAGATATTTCTACCTCGCGCACGGAGCCATCTCACTGAACCAGTCTGCTTGTGACCACGGCTAGTGTAACCCTCGAAACGTCAAGCCAAAATATATGGTAAATCCAGGGGCGTATTTACCCTAGGGCCAAGGGGGCCATGGCCCGGGGCGGCAGGCTTCGAGGGGCGGCGCGAGCCGCACCTCGCTTAGCATGTGCGTCTTTCTTTTTGGTTTTATATGATTGAAGGATTAAAAAACCTACATGATTAACTTAAACTAAAACTCATTTGGGAACTAAAACTAGTCGGGAATTCGGGATGTTTCACTTTCAACGTTGTTGCGCGTGTAGTTTTTGTACATATCCAGCGAGACGGTGGGGCAGCGCAGGCCACGGCGTTGGTGACTAATTGTTGACCATGTGGTGACTGTCACCCCGCCGCCGCCAGCGCCAGGCGTTTTCAATAAAATTAATAAAGCGACAATCGACTTCAATCTTCAATATAAGTTTATCTACTATCTACCTAATGGGACTTTGCTTTTCGTTGTAACTCTGAAAGAATGCAAAACATTCTTATTTGAAATTAATTCCAAAATGCGACTAAATGTTAAGCGAATTATGGAAAAGTTCGTGTGAAGCGGTAACGGCCAATTAGGCATTTTTGTGTAAATTGGATACAATGCCCGAAGCCAGTGCCGGATTAAGCCAGCGCGGGGCCCGTAGCAAATATGAACGCGGGGCCCTTGACTTGCATAGTTTTTGTTGTTAGAGTAATGTCATTTAGACGTTCTCAGAAGACAATTATTTGCTATTTATTTGCTACACTTCATTACTTTTTTGCCCAAATGCCCCAGGAAGTGGGTTATGTGTTTCGAGAGTATGTACATGTATGTAAATATGTGTGTATGTCTATTTCTTTGGCACGGCCTATAGCCTAAAGGGCTTGATGGACTGCGAGTAATAATATGTCGTTGAATTCGTCTTAGTTGTGGGAGAGACATAACCAATAATAATAATACACTCATGGCAGCTCGGGTTCTCTTACCTTACGATTGTCTTATGAAGGTACCTGCCGAAGCAAACGTGCTCCGACAAAACCAGCACGAGCCGGAAGGTGAGTGTGCCGTATTTTCGCCGATATGGTCAATTATGGCTGGCATGGCTTGACTACACCACTCATTCAAGCAACCACACAAGGGCGTCGTCCTGTGCCTCCTTTCGCCACCGCTGAACTTTACGAAGAGGTGCTCCGCCCTGGCTTTGCGCTTCTTTGTTCTACTGGTAAACTGTGGTCAGCAGTGGCGTGCACTGGGTTATATGACAGGGTAGGCAAAACTAAATTGACTTTAATTTAATGATGTGAACACAAAAGAAACATACCTATTAAATTGTTTGTTGAGTAACTAATACCTACTGGTTTTTTAAAAATATATATTCTATTTCACTTCCACTACTAATGAGTACGTAGGAAGTACCAGATATACATACACACTCTAAAAACATAACCCTTCTATTCTTGTAGTAGAGTAAAAAAACTTACCAATATGAGAGAGACTGCGAGTTACACACATGCACACACACACTAAGATGATTGTAAATATGCCACCTCAAATATCCAAAAATTAACTGATTTTATAGACAAATTAATTTAAGGATACACGAAGTGGCCTTGATAAAGACCCGATTGCTTATTGGTACGCGTACAAACAAAAAAGTGACTGCAATCAGTTGCAAAATGAATAGATATTTACGAGTAGGTATGTACTTTATAATTGTTTATGTGTAACAAATGTTTATACAAATCAAAATTTAATTAATATGCTGATTTGTCTAATTTCATTTATATATTAAATCTATACGTCTGTCTTTTACTAAATATTTTTCTAATACAGAATCATAAAAGGTTGAACTACGTTTTATATCAATAAGCAGACTTTTTTCAATTGAAATCATGGATAAATCTGTGAGACGTTGCTGGCCTTGTGTGTTTCGCAAATAGGTGTGGATACGTTTTAATGATGAAAATGATCTTTTGGCGGAAGCACTACTCGCGGGAACTGTGACTATTAATTTTGCAAAGCGTAAAACTTCGGAAAAAACTGCGTGCAAATTATTTTCGTACAGGTGTTCTATAATTTTGTATATACCGAGGTCTTTAAATTCGGTAGATTTATAAATGCATTTGAGCTCATTCACAAGACGGTCTAAATTAAAGTTAAAACATTTATAGCTGTTAACAAATTCAAGAACTAACGCATTCGGAAAATCCACGACAAACCTATTAAAATTTTCACACGCAAGCAATTCAAAAAACTTGAGATTTTTAAGATTTTTGTAACGTTCGCGACATTCACTGGAAATATTATCGATAATTTCTATAAAAATCCGCCTATAATTATCTTTCGCGTTCTCGATATTACGCTTTTTTTTTGGTGGACCCGATATAGTTTTTGCATTTTCGTAAATGTAATCAAATCTAGATCTAAATGACTGTAAAAAGGACTCGAATTCGTTTATTTTTTTGATACAATAGGCAACGTCAGAAGTCTTTTTTTGTAAAATGTCGTAAAGTATATCGGTTTCTGTAAAAATTGCATTAAAAGTATGTAAAAAGAATTGAAAATCAAAATCTTTTATGTTTACTAGCAATGATGATACCTGTGCCAATGTTTCGCCATCCCATGAGCTCTCGTTATCGGCCATGTCCTCTAATAAGTTAATCAAATGTAGAAAACAGTTAAAAATTACATTTACAGTACGCGAATGATAAGACCACCGTGTTTCGGCAACACGGGGTAATTTTTTAATATCAGCAAATTGATTATAATGGGCCTGCCGTTTGGTGCTATTGTGGAAAAAAGCTGCTATTGTTTTAATTAAACTAAAAAATCGTTTCGTCTCCGGAATACGTTCACAAGATTTAGAAAGAACTAAGTTTAACACGTGGGCGGAACACCAAACGAATAAAGCTTTAGGGCATTGTTCACGAATTAATGACTGCACCCCGTTAAGCTCAGAAGACAAAACGGCTGCACCATCGTATGTTTGAGCTATTAATTTCGACAAACAATTAAAATCTGACAGTACCTGTAATATTGAAGTGGTTAAAGCTTTAGCGGTGCGATCAGAACTTACATCGATATATTTTATGAACCGATCAACTATTTCTGAGTTATGGAAATACCTCAAAATAAGTACTAACTGTTCTCGGCCGCTTACGTCAGGGGTCTCATCTACCATTACCGCGACAAAATCAGTGTTATTTATCTGTTGTTTAATATTTTCTAACATTACCGACGAAACGCTCGATATTAAATCATTTTGAATGCGGTTTGATAATCCCGTAAATGTACTAGAAGCATTTTGTAAATGGTTTTCCAAAATCCCGTCATATTTCGAGAGCAAATCAACGATCTCTAAAAAATTTCCCTTATTTGTTGACGAAACCGATTCGTCATGACCGCGAAAAGACAATTCTTGTTTACCTAAAAAGCAAACAATATCAATTAATCGCTGAAAAATATTACGGTTACGATCAACTTTCGCGTTATGTCGATCAATATCTATTTTATATTGAGAATTTAAACTCGTCTCAATACGATTTTTCCCGAATGTGTGATATTTTAAAGAGAACTCTAAATGCTTTTCTGACTGGTCGTGCTTTTTTGCAGCGACTTTAAAATTGTGTATATCTACGTAGCCGGTGTCGGTCCAGACATTTTTATTATTTGAAAATAATAAACACGGAAAACAAAACAGACGGTTTATATGTTTACAGCCGGCTAACCAATTGTAATTATCATATTCTTTATTATTAAATTTTCGCGTGACTTTACCTTTGACCTGAATTAATTCCAAATTCGGCATACAACGGCCATCTTCAATTATTTTTCTTTTAATTTCGTAAGAAAGGGACGAAAATGCGTGATTTTTTAATTTTTCTATACACACTTGGCCAGAACATCGATCACACGTTACCACTTCCATTTTCTAGTATTTTTTTTAATTTGGAAACACTAATAAAATAATAATACACGGAGTAGTCACTTTTTCGAACATACTGCACCGAAAACAATCGTATAAATGAAAATAAAAACCAACAAAAAATGGATGTCATTATAAAATATTGAAGTTTGAACAAACTAGGTATTTTATAATTTGTAGTATAACGTATTGCGTTCGTTCGACGCATCGGGCTCCTTATTGGTTGACTCATCTAAAAGAGTATATTGGATCGACTAATCAGGGATCGACTGTCACTAAAAAGACATTGCCTATCTTAGAGTATCATGTTTGTATGTGTGCGTGACATTTATTCTGTTCGCATGGTCGGCGTGCATACAGGTGTGAGTAAATTTTCGTTTGAATGTGTGCAAATCAAGATTTTGCCTTTTAAAACCTTTAGACCGGGCCTCGCGGCTCGAACGCGCGAACTTTAAATTTCCGCGTACTTAGGAATAGTTCAATGCACTTGCCCTTGCCCGCGCCCGCCCGCTTTGATGCGGCGCGCTCAGCTGATTGATTTGAATTTTTGATTGATTTGTTTTTTTGACATTTGGCGCGAATTTGTTTATTTATAATAATGAAATAATTCAAAACAAAATGAAATATTCACTTAAATTATTTTTGTTATCATGTAATGTTCCGGAAATCACAGGGTAGGCAAACACTTTTTGCCTATATGGACTGCACGCCACTGGTGGTCAGCACCTTCGCATCCAAGTCCCAAGGTAGGAGGACCCCCACGCCTCACACAAAATTATGCGGTATCTGCCTAGGTATTACCCAGACCACCATGAACTTCTGTGGTCATTGCAACGGGGTCTTGGTTTTGATAGTCAGGGTGTCCTCCAACACTAGCGCGCCATAGAGGGACATCGGCCATACTGCCCCGGTATATAGGTGACGGCAACTATCACTCGGGCCACCCGGATTCGGCAGCATCTGGTGGTATCTTAGGCGATGTCAAGAGACACCAACACACCGCCCCTGAGACACTGCCTCATCCGAGAGAGCCTTGACGCGAAGGATCACGTTTGGCTGACTCTCTCGGAATCCGTATTGGGCATCGGAGACTCGGGCGTTACTTTCTAATAAGAAAGTAGCCAATAGACTATTAACAGAAAACTATTCTAAAAGGTCGGGTTATACGAACAGTTTGAAGCTTAGCGGCTATTTGATTTCCTTGAAAAGGACAGACTTAAAAATAATATAGGCATCTAGATATTCCTCTGTAAGTATTGTATTGTCATGTTAAAAGCTGGTCTATTAGAGGAGTTTAGAGTCACACAACGAGCTATGGAGGGAGCTATGCTCGGAGTTTCATTGCGCGACAGAATCGACAATGAGGAGATTCGCCAAAAAACCATGGTCACCGACATATATCTCAGAATCTGCAAGTTGAAGTGGCAATGGGCTGGCCACATCGCTCGAAGAACCGATAACCGTTGGGGAAGAAAGATTCTCGAGTGGCGACCAGGAACCGGAAGAAACAGCATTGGTAGGCCTCCCACTAGGTGGACAGACGACATTGTGCGCGTCGCAGGTAACCGGTGGATGCCAGAATAGCCAGTTGTCGTACATTGTGGCGTTGCAAGGGGGAGGCCTACGTTCAGTAGTGGAAGTCTTCCGGCTGGTGATCATCATAATAATTAATTATGATGTGGCCAATGGTCACTTTTAGAATATCTTGAAAATAAAAAAAAAAATATATTTGACTGATATAGACTACTAAGTACGTATTTGAAATAGATTGGTGGATAGTATTAACATGTGCTTGTTTTTTTTTTGGCATTATGTTTGGGGGGCCCCCAAGGCGCGGGGCCCGTAGCATTTGCTGACTCCTGCTATATGGCTAATCTGGCACTGCCCGAAGCAGAGTGTGAATGCCATAAAACTCAAAGTATACCCGATTGATCTGGCGTGTTTGGTCTACCGAAAAATAAATGTAAATCTGTAATATTTTAAATTCTAGTTTCTTTTCCCATACTAATATATGGGGCGCCAAATTATTAAATACGCCTCTGGGTAAATCGCGTTAACGCGAAAGTCTAAAAGTATATGTCTAGTCTTGGGCCCACACCCTAAACCTACAGCGGCTGCGAAGGGGTGTATTGCGTATTCTGCATTTAGCCAGCCATTCTTATCTCATTTGCAGGCGTATCTAAGCAGCGAGACAAAAGTCCTACTTGTCGTCTCTCTCAAAAAGGAGCTAAAAACATAAACTACTATAAAATAGTCTTTTCAGTTAGTGTAGTAAGATAATCGCGCCGACAGCGATTATGCTATCGACTCCGCGATTAGCATGTTTTCGAGCGTCTTGGCCGTGTTTCCGCATATTTGCGCTTCGTTATCGCACGTTGCGCGCGCGCACAAATAGACGCGTACGTGTTCTGTTAGCACATGGCTTTAATGAACTGTGTAAACGCGCATGAGCTAAATGATTACCAAATTATTCGCTTTATGTACAACCGGTGTATGTATATTTTCGGCTGTTTAAGTGTGAAAGATGTTTGCCTTAGATACGAACTATGCGGAATGTATTAAGAATTATAATGTTAAGTATGTATTTTTTTATACCACAAGTTGACAAATAAGCACGCGGCCCGCCTGATGGTAAGCAAGCAGTCACCACAGCTTTTTTTTCCCGAGGGAACCTTCAATGGGTCCCCGGGGGTCAACCGGGGTATGTGGGATAAAAACGGCAGTTTCATAGGTAAAGAACTAATATAGTGTTGGTTGTCTGGAAGAAATCGCTATTAGCGATAAGACCGCCAATTGTATCTTTTTTTTTTTGACGCGGGGGTAATCTTCCAAAGATCCCCGGGAGCTGTGGGGCTCGACCGGGGTATGTGGGATTCTTACCCACTAAACCCCCCGCGGCTGTCGCATCGGCACATGAGAGGGGGGACCCCAGGGCTCTCCGGTGGGATCTGCACCAGGGGCCCCTCAGTGCCTTGCCTTTGAGCCCGCCGCCGGGGGCGCATTGTAGCCCCCCGGGAACCAGTCACGGTGCTCACGGGGACGGGGGTCGCAACCCCGCCACCGTCTTCCTCGGAGTCGCCGCCGTACTCAATGGACGTTCAAAGGGCCCACACCCCGAACGTCCAGCGACTCCGAAGGACCCGCCAATTGTACCTAATTTAAGTTATTTTTTAAGTTTTCTGTATGTTTTACTTTGGTGTGCAAATAAAGAGTATTCTATTCTATAGTGCTTGTACGTGATCCCTCTTTCTATAAATATGTGCACAGATAGTAGGTAAAGGCTATCATATCAGTTAAGGGGCATTTTTTGGTAATGTCATCTTGCTTAGTTCATCTCTTAAGTAATCAAACAACTAAATTGATTATGTATGTTCTTAATAACATGACAAGACGACCACAAGAAAATGTTTGATTTTTTCATTTTGACGCCTATTCAAAGTCAACGCGGCTGGCACTCGGCCAGGTGTCATCGGGGGAAAGAGTGAAAATAACGCCAGTGACCTTTGCGCGGCGTGCTCACTTCACCTTTGCACTCTGTTAGTATGATGCTATAAAGACGTGACTAAGAAACGTTTTTGAATAGATAATCTTATGTGCGGTCGCTTATGGCTCAAGCAAATGCTTAGACGAGCGAGACGTTCGCCTGATGGTCGCGCGATACGGACAGCAGCAGTCAACTGCCACTCGTCACTTGAGACATTGGTTAGTCTTTGTGCTCAGCAATTTATCAAGCTACAGTGCCCTTCACATCAGAGGGTCTAGTACGAGTTCTGATACTTTACGAGCTCGAACAAACTGTCAGTTTTCTCTCGTACAAAGCAACTTGAGGGAGAATATCTGACACTGACACTGCTCTAGAACCTATCGAAATGTCTTGAACGAGAGGCCTACCAGATATACTTCATATGTCATGTTAATACGCGTCTTTACCTGACACCCGACTTTGCAAAAACAAGCAAGTTTGATTACTGGTTGTTTGGCTTATAAACTTGCAATTAAACGTCATGTAACGGTGACCTAGACTCTAGACAGTTTATATAGCGAAATAAACTAATAAATATGTAAAACTTATTTAAAGAATATTTCTTTACAAGGCGCCGATTTATTTATCTCGCTAATTATAAATATAGAACAGGCTGTCTTTTGGAACAAGAATGCGCCTTATAATACATTTAATAAAGATTACAATAAGGATTATTGTGACATTTAAAATGTAATTATGAAAAATGTATCACTCACCTACCTATTATAATTTATTGACATGGTGCATTTTTAAGAAGTCAGTTAGCCGGCGTTATAAACTGCAAAGCTTTTGTATTTAAAAACCGTAGTCCATTTTTGACGTGTTATTACAAGTTAAAAAATGGACTGCCGATAGTCGAGACATTGTAAGTTATTAAGTCCCTTGAGTCCGCTAATTTCAACAGCTACAGTGCCGTCGAGGTGTCGCGGACCTATTGAAGGTTTCCCCGCGAGAACTAAGATCTGGTGGGTTCCTCGCACGAACGAAACGTGTTTTACGTTGAATCACTCACACGGTACACCATTTTCCTAATCACTTAACAACCAGTCCTATTATTATCTGTGTAGTTATCGAGTATATTAAAATTCAATCAGTCAGGATGTACGTACAAACTTACATACACATAGGTATCAAAATTCAATTAATTAACACTTACGAGCGACCGGCTTTGCCTCTTTTTTGCCCGAATGCCCCAGAAGAAGGGTTATGTTTTCCGAGAGAGAGTATGTATGTTGTATGTTTATTAAACGGCTTGATAGATTTTGACTTATGTCTTTAGATTCGAGTGACTTATGATATATATTTTTGCAAAAAAGTTAATATGGCGGCCATAATTTTGTATTTCTTTTTTACTTCTAAAAACATCAATATGGATATCAGATGAAAGAACTTAAACGAGACGAGTTCAAATGTATATATATCCCTGTGTATAAATATTATGTATGGATAATGAAATTTAAGTCCATTTTGTTTGTTCGCAGTCGGGCTAATAATTTAGACTTTTTTAACTGAATCTGGTCAAGATTCAGTATTTTAATACTTTTTCAGTATTTTTTAACGTCGATTTTGAATATCGGTATTTTCATCGGTATTTTGCTGGAAGTCAGTATTATTCAGCATTTTTTGTGGAAATAGAATAAAATAACACTGTAAGCCGTTGTTCTAGCGAATATTGATGTTCAGGGACTTTCCCAAACATATTTTATATACACATTAAAGAGCATAGATCAATAAATTAGAGATAAGACATTACAGGGTGCTGCGTTATATTGTTATTTAACTACACAATGCATAATCAAATAAACAGAGACTGGACTTTAAGTTTTTAGTTGTATAAATGGGTAAGTTAGGTCCTTCCATAAGCATGAACTAATTTTGCGTATGAACAAAATCTTGTGACCACCAAAAAACACTGGTTGGGCATTTTTTTTAATTTAGCTAGAAAATCTGATATGATTACAGGTAATAAATATTGATTGTAACTATATTTTTTCGGAGAAATAAAAGTTAAAACAATGTTGACAAGTACCACTAAGATGAAACAATTAAAAAAAAAAACTTTGATAAACCTAACTTAGGTGTGCGGTTTGGTCTTTTGAGGAGGAAGATGAAAAGGAAACTAACTTTTCCACTGTCAAGGAAGAACCGGAACCGGATCAGTATTTTTTTCAGTATTTTTTCGAGATGGTCTCGGTATATTTCAGTATTTTTTCGAGGAGGCCTCGGTATTTTCGTAAAATGTAATCTGGTCACACTGACTTGTTTTTGCACTATCAAGGTAGCAAGCAAGCATGCGGCCCGCCTGATATAAAGCACCCACCGCAGCATATGCGACTCTAGCAACACTAGTGAAAGATTAGCCTGGATGGATAGGCATGTAAAAATTCGGCCCTACGGCTTTCGTCCGATCGGATTATGAGTGAAGAAAGAGAGAGTGCACTTGTATCTACGCAAGCACTTGTGCACTATAATATAACATCTCCCGCGTAGATGGCTGATCTAGCGCAAGATTGGCCGCTGTGGTCGTATCGACCAGCTGGCTTAGCATGATGTGCAAATCTTGACAGACAAGTGTGAGTATGACGTCACTATGATGTAGTATTTCATATTTTTGTATGGAGAATTTGACGTTTCGGTGTTGAAAACTATGTCATACTCCACACTGATCTGTCAAGACTGCAAGTCGTGCTAGGCCTGCAGGACATTATTATTATGTACGGTTGCTAATAAAGCGTACGCGATCATTATGCCTGCCTGCATGTCGACGTCATTTGGCGTCCTCCAAAAAACTGCAAAGATAACAGGCACTTATTACCATGGTGATAAGGACAACATTCCATTGTGTGTAATGATGTCATTAGCGAGTCAACAGTTTTAATTTTATTAGGTAGTTCAAGATAAGATTTTATAGAGGTTATTATTTTATGGTGAACAGATTTGGGATTCTATATTATAATATAGAATCCCAAATCTCTGTTCACCTATATATTCACATAATTTTGATAATTTGCCTGTAATGATGGACGTAAATATTGAATTAATTTTATATGGTTTTAAATATAAACCAGTGCTTGTAACTGTAAACCCACCTGATGGAAAGCGGCGATGCAATCCAGGATGGTGAAGCCCACTAGCTTATTAAAAGCCTAATCATTCTTGCCTGGAAGACATCCACATTCTATTCGCACGTGGGGTCGCAGTCAACACAAACTAATTAAAAAAAATATATGTTATTTTAATAACACAACAAATCATGTAATATAAATTCTATTACAGTCTGTATGGCCTATTCACTCTAGCTTGGATGACCCACCACAAACAAACGCACTTTATAATCGGATGTGGCATCGCTGTCAAACACAAACTCATTTAAAAAAAAAAAAATTCAATAACAAATCCCCTAATAGAAATTCCATTATATTCACAAACCGCATTTTTTTTAATATGTTGCGGTCACCCGAAAAGTATCCGAAATCTTATAAGGAACCGCAAGTCGAATATATCGGTAGGCAATTATTTAAAACAAAACTGATTTAGTTGCTTTTTCTATACGTTCCAAAGGTCTCCTTTGTTGATAGTTAAAATGGTTAGGTTGTACAAGTACGCGTCTTGCTTGGGAGGTCTTGGTTATTGGTTGTTATTATTGCTGCCAACGGCCAACATTGGGTTCACATTCACAACCTTCGGAGTCGGTGAACGTTTGAGAAAGCGGAAGCATTCTTTGAAAAAGCATTTGACGGGCCGGTTGGTCTAGGGGTTAGACACTTCTTCGGAGTCGCTGGACGTTCGGGGTGTGGGTCCTAGGCCGTCCATTGAGTACGGCGGCGACTCCGAGGAGTACGGCGGTGTGGTTGCGGCCCCCGTCCCCGTGAGCACCGTGTCAGGTTTCCGGGGGGCTACAAGCCGTCCCCGGCGGCGAGCTCAGACAAGGCACTGAGGGGCTCCTGGCGCAGATCCCACCGGAAGGTCCAGGTCACCCCTTTCATGTGCCGATGGGACAGCCGCGGGGGTTTTAGTGGGTAACAATCCCACATACCCCGGTCGAGCCCCACAGCTCCCTTTGAAGGTTTCCCCGCGACAAAAAAAAAAGGGGAATCTAACAATACGTGCCATAGACGTCGGCGCGAGTCTGAAAGAAGTAGAACACAATAATATTTGCAGACTGCTTCTTGGCAGTAGAAAATCTGACACTGCGGTCGATTTACGGAGACTTGACCCCTCTACAGTGACTACAATACAACTCAATGGAGCAGAACTAACCACGCTGCACCAAGTAACTACATCCTACCAAGATCCTGTGACACGACGAACCGTAAAAAATATTACAGCTATGATTACATTTTGTGTAGGAGTACTGTTGGCCGCAGATGGCCATTACAGCTTCACCGGACAAGAAGCTATGATTACAGTGAGGTCAGTAGGACGCACACGTTCGCTCTAAGGTAGGTGTAGCCCTTATAAACTGCTGTAGTCATTGTTTGGTCAACGATCAGTTGGTGAAGATCGTCATCAGCCGGAAGACGTTCACTGCTGAACATAGGCCTCCCCCTTAGAACGCCACAATGAACGACAATTGGCTATTTGCATCCATTGGTTACCTGCGACGCGCACAATGTCGTCTGTCCACCTAGTGGGAGGCCTGCCAACGCTGCGTCTTCCGGTTCGTGGTCGCCACTCGAGAACCTTTCTTCCCCAACGGTTATCGGTGCTTCGAGCGATGTGGCCTGCCACTTCAACTTGCAGATTCTGAGAGCTATGTCGGTGACCTTAGTTCTTCGGCGAATCTCCACATTTCGGTTTCTGTCACGCAAAGAAACTCCGAGCATAGCTCTCTCCATGGCTCGCTGTGTGAAGGTATCATCAAGCAAAGTTAGTCCATAGGTGGGTGAACTTTTAGTGGCATTTGAATCGAGTTACTCCGTATTTCGGCACGGCACGTGAAGTCGGTTCGGATCTAGAATTCGTAGCTAAGCTAAGTTAGAGGCCTTCTGCCATCGGGAGGATGCCTTCAAAAGATACCAGGTCTCGGAGGCCGGGTTATGTGAGATTTTACCTACTAAAACTACCCTGGTCGCCTTCATTGGCGCTATGGTTAGGCTTTGAGCACTCTGTTCGGACCTCGACAGAATCTCTCCAACACCGCTCGCTAGAACTCCAGTTAGCTAGTCGATTTCCGCTGTGCCATGGTGGCTACAAAATAAACTAAATAATGTAACGTGGAAAGCTATGGAAAATTATTCAAGACGTTACGTAATCGTGAATCATACTATCATTCCGGCATTCCATACAACACGCAAAGTGACTTCTTCACTTCGACAGTTTAATGACGCATTAATTAATTCCACAAGCTCTTCATTTAGAGTTGTTTACTTAGGGAACGAACACACGTACGTGCGGCGTGTTTAAATAGGTGTCCTTCGCTCCTATTTGGAATGTAACAGTCACGTAGATGCAGAACTTTAAGTGAGTTAACGCCGTCCTTTATCCCTTTTCTTGAAGGGCACTGTTTGAGAACCAGTAATAAAACTGGTCCTAATTGGTTTATACCACTAAGGTGCAAAGAAGCACTCGGCCCACCTGATGGTAAGCAGTCACCGCAGCCTATAGACGCTAGTAACACCAGAAGAATCATCATCATCAGCCGGAAGACGTCCACTGCTGAACATAGGCCTCCCCGTTCGAACGCCACAATGACCGACAATTGGCTACTTGCATCCACCGGTTACCTGCGACGCGCACAATGTCGTCTGTCCACCTAGTGGGAGGCCTGCCTACGCTGCGTCTTCCGGTTCGTGGTCGCCACTCGAGAACCTTTCTTCCCCAACGGTTATCGGTTCGCTGAGCGATGTGGCCTGCCCATTGCCACTTCAACTTGCAGATTTTAAGAGCTATGTCGGTGACCTTGGTTCTTCGGCGAATCTCCTCAATCCGGATTCTGTCGCGCAAAAAAACTCCGAGCATAGCTCTCTCCATAGTTCGTTGTGTGACTGAGTTTATCCACCAGAAGAATCACTAGCGCTTTATTACACAATAAGTCTTTTGTGTCCGGTAATTTAACTAGCTGCCCTTCACACCGAAACACAGCAATGTTTGATTACACACTGCTGCTTTGCGACAGAATATCTGATACTGCTGTGGTACCTTGCACCAGGAACCTACCAGCTAGTAGGTTTCATGATCATTTTGCTAACACATGATTACATATTGAACAATGTTATAAGAACGAATATAAAAAAATGTGCGTGCGTGGAGTCCCTCCGCGCGGAAGAAGTGAAACTTCATTCTCGCTCAGTCGATCGGTCGGTCGGTCCCTCACTCACTCACTCACTCACTCACACACACACACACACACACACACACTAACCAACTCAACTCAACTCAACTCTCAAACCAACTCTCAAACCAACTCTCAAATCAACTCTCAGACCACCTCTCAAACCAACTCTCAAACCAACTCTCAAACCAACTCTCAAACCAACACTCAAACTAACTCAAGCCAACTCGCCCACGCCTATCGCCTATCGTTTAACACCTATCACTTAACGCGTTAAGCGATAACGCGTTAAGGTGACTCATTTAACGCTTGACGCGTTATGTGATAACATTTTTGGAAGTCGCATAAGAAGTTTCACTTCAAAAAGAAAACATAAATATTATTCTAGGCAAGTTAAACAAGGAAAATTGGTGGTACCTTCAGTCAAAAACTAGTATGGTAAGAGAACTAGAAAATATATGATTACTGAAATCTATACTTATAATAAAACTGTAACAGGTCCAATTCTGTACATTGAAGATATTTTGAAAATTATATTTGGAGGGCATTCTATAACCGATACTGGGGCCGAAAATGTAATTTTTTTCATTTTTGTCTGTCTGTCTGTCTGTATCACGGCAGCGCATCACGCCAAAACTACTGAATGGATTAAAATGAAAGTTGGCATGATTTGAGATCTTACTACGAGGTAGGACATAGGATACTTTTTATCCCGTAATCTAGCACGGTTCTTTTGGGAGAGGGGATTAAAGTCAAAATGGGTACTTGGTTATACGCTTGGTCCGATTTTATCAATTTTTCTTTATAATATGACGGGTCCGTTGGTCTAGTGGTTAGTGACCCTGTCTGCTAACCAACAGGTCGTGGGTTCGATTCCCACCAAGTGTCTGGGTGTTTTATCTATATAAGTATGTATTTACAAAAAAAAAGTATATAAGTATTAGTATCAGTTGTCTGGTTTCCATAGTACAGGCTCTGCCTAGTTTGGGATCAGATGACCGTGTGTGAATTGTCCCAGGATATTATTATTATTATTATTATAATAAATATTAGTAAGGGAACACTCATAGAGAGTTGTTATCAAGGTTTTGTAATCGATCGGGTTAAGCAACGTTAGGTAAGGTCACTAAATAGATGGGTGACCGTTTAACGCCATTTGAACTAAACGGGTCCGTGCTTCGGAGAGCAAGTAAAAAGTGGGTCCCAGTTTTTAACCGATTATAAAAAAGGAGGTTATGTATTCGATGCGTCTGTTATTAAAAGTTTAGTTAACTTAAAAATAGCGCAGGCGGAGCTGCGTGGGTCAGCTAGTATACAATAAAATAAGAGTTATTAAGAGACAACAATTTAAAGAATTTAACAACTATATGCAATGTAAAGAAGAAACTTAAAAACTGCTTGCTTTTAAGATTAAAGAATGCTGTGCATTGAAATTTGACACGCTTGTTTTGTGAACATGCTGTTTGTCTTTATTTAGGTAAGCCCATAATATGTAATAATAACTTAAAAAGGTAAAACTGAGCGCCTATTTCGCCAACAAACTGCGCGGTGCAGTTTGGCGAATTATTGATTACTTAAGTGTTTTTTATAACCTTTTAAGAAATAAAAAAAAACATATTCAAGATCTTTGTTCAGCCTTACGAACTATAGCGGGTATGGAACGGCCCAAATTATGGTGGTTGTTATTTAGGTCAACATAAATATTAGGTAGTACTTAGTAATTGTAATACTAATAGCTAATTCTTGGTAAGTTTATTTTGTAAACTATACCGGTGAACACATCACCATACAATTATGTTACAGATAGATTCATGTAATGCAGCAATTGGTGTAACTTCCTCCTTCAGTTCCGTTAAAGAACATGATAGTTATTATAAAAACGGCAAGGCAAATCGAAACAGCTTTCCCACAGACTCGGCCGATATCAATAAATTACGTAGCGATATTGAGCTTACTACTCCTCCCGTTCGTTGTCCGTAAGAGGCGACGTAAGACGCTGCTGTTGGATCACCTACCACCACCTATACTGCGATCCCCAAGACGCTTGCCAAGCGTGGGGTTATGGCAAGTCCTTCCATCGAAGGCCTTTGTTCAGCAGTGGACGTTCTTCGGCTACTGTAGATGACGATTGAGCTAAGATATTGTCCTTCTATAGCGAACTACCTTCTGCGGGCCTAAAAAGGCCACATTAAGCATTTCCTCTATAAGGAATTCGTAATTTGCATTTCTATCAAATTCTTCGCAATTACTGTAATTTTCGTAAAATGATCACACATTTTAGGTCAATCATACTCAATTCATTTATTAACACTAATTAGCAGACTCATATTTGATGTTAATGCTGCCATACGAATAAAAATTAAACGGTAACTTACTCATATTATGATTCCCCGAAAGTGGGTTTTACTAATAGGGTGTCTTAACGAACGTAGTGAAAAAATTCTAAATATATGGTCTTAACTTACCACTGTCTGTTAGAGCAGCATTATATTATTGTACTATTACTTTAATGAAATAAAGGAACGGAACTACAAAGTGCTGATGCTGATCTGATTGTAACAAAACAAAGACTGTTAAAAAAAGTGAAATAATGACAAGCCCGCTGAGTTTCTTGCCGGATCTTATCAGTTGAGGCCGCGTAGTGAACCGGTGGTAACTTTAAAAAAAAAATTACCGTTCAAAAGTGCTAGCGTTAAGCCTATTTTTAACCGACTTCAAAAAAGGAGGAGGTTCTCAATTCGTCTGTATATAATTTTTTTTTTTCTTTGTATGTTCGCGCATAACTCTGGCAATTATGAACCGATTTGAAAAAATCTTTCTTCCATCCATTCTTTAATCCGTTAATTGGGTCCCATAAAAAAAATATTGCTTAGTAATAAGCAGTTCCTGAAAAAACAAGTATGGTGACTGCGCACTGAGAGCTGCAAGAAAGCCTATATAGATGACGTTTTAGTCGCTCGGACTCGCTCGGTCGGACAAAAATGGTCATAACTCTGGCAAATATTTACCAATTTCAATGATTCTTTTTTTATTCGAAAGAAGAAACCACTGTATTGAATCTGTATGAATTTTATTACAACCGGATAAGAACTTCCTGGAGGACCATGAACGATGTGGAGGAATTTATCTCGTAAAAACCATAAAACTGATGTTCTCCATTACATTGCTCTGACAATTATGAACCGATTTCGATGATTCTTTTTTTATTCGAGAGAGTAAACTACTATGATGTTTCCATGCAAATTTCATTACGACCGGATATTTTTTTCTGAAGAAACATGAATTATGTAAAACTATGTAGACGATAATGTGATGATAACCTACCTAGATAATTTTACGGTTTTCGATGGTTCAATCTTTATATATGAAAATATCACTAATAAGTATAAAATAAAATCTTTTTTTAAAAAAATTGAACCGACTTCAATATCACTGAAAAGTATAAAATAATTTAAATATTATTGAAGTTGGTGCCAAATATACACAGCAGGTACGCTAACACCAACTTCAATAATATTTAAATTATTTTATACTTTTCAGTGATATTGAAGTCGGTTCAATTTTTTAAAAAAAAGATTTTATTGCATTCGTATATCTGCATGTCTTTCTTACGTAACAGTGAGATTACTTAAACACTGACATAAGATGATGGTAGGGCCCTTGAGGCAGTCAAAACCAGTAGTAATGACAAAAAGGGTATGTAAGTAACCTTATCAGCAGTGGAAATATACAAAAGTTTTAATATTAATACCGCGTCTTGCCCTTGGCCCGCACCTATTGACAATCGAGTTTTTACTGCGAATCATTATGCAAATTGCACTTTGTTTTCAAACAAAACTATTGTTTGTCAGTTTTATTGGACGATCGGATAGCGTAGATGGAGCGACAGGGCACGCAGCAAGTAGGTCGTGGGTTTGATGCCTGCACGTATGAAGCCGAGTCGATTTTGGAATCAAAGACTCCGTAATTTAATTTGGGTTATAAATTTTACTAGGATCACAAGGAGTCATCGAAAGGAACAAAGGTCTCTTCGGAATCGCTGGATGGCCCCGTGAGCATCAGTTGAGCTTCCCGGAGGACTGTAAAGCGACTGCTGGGATCGAAAGCAAGAGGGAAGGTTAACTGGTACAGAACACATAGAAAATTTCAGGACAATTTTGTGTCGATGTGATAGTCGCGAGGGCTTCAATGCGGTAATTATTTCACATACCTCGGTAGACCCCCGCAGTCCCGGGAACCTTTTGAAGAATTCCCCGCGAAAATTAGAGAAATGTTACAGTACAGGATAAACGTTAACCTTAGTTTGAGTAAAACAAATATTTTGAAATTGTTTATCAAGCAGAGACCAAAGAATTATTAATTAAAGACCGAGAAAGATGGGGAAGAAAGGTTCTCGAGTAGCGAACACAACCCGGAAGACGCAGCGTAGGTAGACCTCCCCTTAGGTGAACCGAAAACATTGTGCGCGTCGCAGGTAACCGGTGGATGCGAATTGCCAACTGTCGTTCATTGTGGCGTTCGAAGGGGGAGGCCTATGTTCAGCTGTGGACGTCTTCCGGCTGGTAATTATGCTGATGATGAAGCCTAGAACACACCGAATGCATACCGTGCACGTGTACGCTATGACGTTGTAATGTCTGGGACTTTATGAAGCTTATTGTAATGTCTAGAACTTTATGAAGCTTATGTGACGTAATGACGTATACGTATAGGTAACCGGTATGCCATAAAGTCGTAAGTATGTACACGCTTACGTCTACGCATTTGGTGTGCCGTGCCCTTTAATATTCTAATGAATAAGAGGAATTCTTCGAATTCTTGAAGTGCTATAGAGACGTCGAGCTTAATTTAGAAGATTAATGGTCGGTGCAGGACGGTCTGATTGCCTGACAAATTCTTGAATGACAAATCGATTGCTAAGTGAGACATTCATTATCTGAAACCTTTCCAACTGCGAAATGGAATCCGTTCCATTAATAAATTTTCCAGGATCGTTCTTTATTTTTGGCGACAATACTAAAAATATCCCCAAGTTTTCTTCAAAGATTAAAAGTATAGATATGTAATATATTTAATTACCTACCATATTTAATTGTATATAAGTACAATGGATTGTATGTGTACCCTTTAAAAAAAAAAGTCTCGTTTCTTCGTCAGCAATAAGTAGAAACTTAATTAAGTACAAAACAAATTCGTACCAGCGAAAGTATTTTTTTTACTTTCGCTAGGTAGAAAGATTTCTCCCGATAAATAATTAAGTAGGTATTGCATAGATAGAACATTACATAAAGGCTCTCACGTATTCGATCGTCATGCACGAGACGAGACCAAACTGCTGAAATGGTTTTCGTTGTGGTTAATTCATGAAGCGATTATGTCGAGAACATCGAAGTAATACAATTTTCGCAGCTCATTTAAACGGCATAACTCGGCACACCCAGGCGGCAAAATCGAACATTATGTAGATAGATAACGCAAATGCATGTACTTCGCGTGTCCGAACCCCGACCAAACGTCAGGGTTGGTCGCCGGCCGCCGCTAACTTACAGACCGCGCGTGTCTGTTGTTGCAGCCTTGCAGCCGGTCGGCCCCAAAAACTTAAAAAAAAATCGGCGGGGCATCGGTGTCTTTGAATCGGTTTTGATTTCTCATCACTAAATTTCAGCCGTGACGTCACAGAAGGTGTTAAAAAGTCGACACGCTTGGTTTCAATACAAATCGTGATACTTGCGTTATCTATGTAAATCTATATCTGTGATGTAGACGAATGATCGAGAACAAGGCATGCGAGGCTAAGACTGGCATTAATCGGCACAGCCGGTCGGCAAAAAAGCCATCCGGCTAGGCGGCTCCGCCGCCGCCTCGCATGTCGTTCAGCAAATACTGCCGACCCGCATATAGCCCGAACGTTTTACCCGATCGGCACTAACCGAATAAAATACAACGCGTTTAGTAATTACTTTAGGTCCGCCTTGCCGTTCAGCTAGCAAGGCGGACTTAAAGTAATTACTAAACGCGTTGTATTTTATTCGAACCGAACATGCTTCGGTTTCTTTGCGCGATAATATCCGGAATGAGGATTTAAGCTCATCTCGGAATAAGATGACAGTCGTTCTCTTCGCATAGAAGTACTGAGAGGGTACTTCTATAGCCTCTTTAACGGCATGGATCCCACCCATGATGCTCTCGTAATCACCAACGACGTTTAGGGTCCCCACCACGAGATGTCAATTACGCTGTGTTTTCTTCAAGGCAAGGAGTACCTGGCCATAATTATTCTAAAGGAGCCACTAACGGTGATGGGGGAGATGTTTAAGCCAATGCGACATCTAGAAGGTTCTTATATTTCCTACAGCGATCTGGCAAATCCTACAAGTACGGCTTACCTTGTGATACGTTTCCTTCTGCCAGTTCTTGATCTGAGCCATGACGTCATTGACCAGTCGATCGCGAACACTGAGGTGCAGGTCGGACAGCCTTTCAGCCTCCACCATGCCACCCTTCCATGCCGCTTCCATTGTGCCATATTCCGGACCTGGTGGAAGAATAACAATGTTGTAGCTTGTGCAAATGGAATGAATGTGACGAAGCTCGCCTGATGGTAAGCGACATAACTCCCATTCCCAGTCACCCAACAAAGTAGTTATTAAGTGTCCGCTAACTTTATCAGCTACAGTGCCTTTTACACCGGAACACAGCAATGTTCACAAATTGCCGCTTGACGGTGGAATATTTAATAATGCCCGACCGATCATACCATGACGGCCAATGGTTACGAATATTAGCCAAATACACAAAAGATATTTTAACGCACAAGTGCTTGCGCTGTCACAGGTGCAGTCTCTCTTCCTTTACTCTCAAAATCCGACAGGATGGAAGACCTACATGACTGGGGAGAGATCACGTGCATGATTGATGTTACGACGCTGGGACGTTGGGACGCATGGATCACCATATTTTTCAAACAATCACCTTTCCTGATTGGTCTAAAGAAATTGTCCTAACCAGTAAAGTACAAAATCCGACAGGATGGAAGACCTCACGACTGTATACAACAAAGTCGCTTCCCGCTGTCTGTCTGTTCATATGTATGCTTAGATCTTTAAAACTACGCATCGGATTTTGATGCGGTTTTTCTTAATAGATAGAGCGATTCAAAAGGAAGGTTTATATGTATAATACATGCAAAATATAGTAGAGAAACACTGATAATGTTAGAGGTTTCTAATGTGATGTCGTAAATAAACACATTTTTTGGGCTTCCATTGCAAACGCTGGCTGAACCCTACGAGATAGATCAAAATAATGTACTACAGTATTGTACACCTTAACAAGGTCTACAAAAACGTCCTCGATGGTATATGTTTATCTCTTCGGCATAACCCACAATAATTACTTTGCACCCGTGCGAAGTCGGGGATGGTCGCTAGTAACAAGTATAAATTAAAAGGTATTAGTTCTGACGGTGACAGGGTTCTTATCAGTAGGTATATTAATGGCATTCAACGATGTCATTATTGTACCCCTAAAGATATGGTAGAGTTTGAAGCGACATTAACGTAGATATTGTTGGCTTGGAGCCAAACATTGTCGACGCAAATATTTTTTTGAGCAACTTAACTACATGACCAGACTGGGGTGGACTTTTGTCTGATATTTGTTTTATAACTACCAGGTAGTAAGCAAGCATGCGGCCCGCCTGATTGTAAGCAGTCAGCGCAGCCCATAGACGCTAGCAGTGGCGTGCACAGAGGGTAGGCAAAAAAATGTATTCGGCTTGTTTCACCTATTTTAAGTATGTTATTATACTATTTCAAATATCCATATGCAAGAAAATACTATAGACATATTAATTTGCATTTGAAAACATTAATAAGTTTATTCAGCGGCTCCATACTGACAAAAATACTTTGACTACCCTAGGATTTCTCAAAAGTCTTAATTTAATTAATCTTAGTTTGGAAATGAATTAACGTATTTTTTTATGTATGTAAATGGATATGTTGGTAATACTCGTACTGATTCATTTAAGGATATTTGTGCTGGAACATGAATAAATAGCATAAAGCATGAACAACTCGCAGACACACTTTTGCCTGCTTTCAGTGCACGCCACTGGACGCTAGCAACACCAGAAGAATCACTATCGCGTTGCCGACCCATAGGACATGAGATATTAAGTTTTTTGTGTCTGTGTCAGCTACAGTGCCCTTCACACCGGAACACAGCAATGTTTGCAACCTCTAAATGATTATCAGCTCTGCTGACTGCTCTTGAGCTAGGTAATTCCTCCAGGTACTGTGCCAGATAGCTGCACAAACACTTGGTGGGAATCGAAGTCACGACCTATTGAGTAGCGCCCTGGGTGTCTAACCATTAGACCAACAGACTTATCACGCTTATCACCAACCCCCCCCCCCCCCCCACACATAGGACACATTTCACTAGGTGGTAGGTTCCTTGTGCAAGGAACCGTCCAGGTAGGTACCACCGCAGTGTCAGATATTCTGCCGCAAAACAGCAGTGTGTAAGCATTGCTGTATTCCGATGTGAAGGGCCCTGTAGCTGGTGAAATTACCGGACACAAAGACTTAATATCTAATGTCTTAAGGGTCGGCAACGCGTTAGTAATTCTTCCGGTGTTGCTAGCGTCTATAAGCTGCGGTGACTGTTTGCCATCAAACGGGCCGCACTCTGCCACCTTGGTGGTATAAAAAAACGATTTAATATTTATATCAATGCAATAATTTAACATGGGATATTTTAGTCATGGGATACTCATCCCAACTTACCTGTCCGGTAGTTGTGGTATAATATACGGGTATGCGACCCCGGCTTCCCGAGCTATTACTGTCCATCCCTTGCCCTCCTGGGCGGTAATATCCTACTTTTCCTATTTCCCACTCTAACTTGCCAATCTTCCTTTTCACAACACCTATCCTTCCCTTTCCCTCCTTATTCGTGAGAACACAATGGTCAATCATATAAATAATTTAATTAACCAAAATGGCGGCGATGTGGTTCGCCACCCATCACGTCTCAATTCTCACGGAGGCGAAAAGCGGCCCTTGGGCTCTGCCTACCCCTACGGGAAAAAGGCGTGATTTTATGTATGTATGTAATAATTTAACACCGTCTAGCTGTACTCACATATAAGGAGCCGCCATATTCGCAGAACCAGTGATAACTTTCATTGCACTTGCTGCGAAATTAAACATGCCATAACCGAGGGAACCGGTTCCTCACCTCGTCTATACGACTTACGTGTATAAATAAGGCGAAGGTGTAAGTCAGTGGTATGGCGAGTTGTGAATATATTTCACGTTTAAATCTTACTGATATCTAAATAGATTATACTGACTGTCTGGTTAAACACGGGACATATTAATACAGTGCGCTCAGTACTCGATTCTCGTCCTAAATCTATATCTATAAAAATCAATGCCACTTTTCGTTGTAATTTTATAACTCAACAACGGGCTCACCTATCCAAACCAAATGTTTAGGGTTTGTTCGGACTATTTAGTAGATGGTTTATGTGAAGTTTGCACAAAATCGGTAGAGCGGTTCTTTATTTATCACATTGTAACAAATGAATTCAATAAATGGCGGATCAATTTGTAAATGGGGATTTTGCTGTCAAATTGAACCTTTTTTCAGCAATAAAACTTTTTTCAGTGTTGACAGTAAAAGCATGTTGTTATGTCATTCATGCGGTCATTTCATTTTGGACGTGCTACGATCATGGAATTATAAAATAAAAAAAAATATTTACAGTTTATTTACAAATATGTACACTTAAACTAGGTAAAAAACTTCCTCGAAGTTGTCGCCGCACTGGGAGGGAAGGGTACCTAAAAGACTGGCGGCATTACCCCTTTGTATGGCTAAGCTTATACGTTGGCAGAAAAAGCTACCAGCCCGGCGGTCTCCTGAGACTTCGATAAGTTTGGATGAAATTTCTTTTACCAAAGCGTGCGTCTCATGAGACCAAGGCCCCATGGTCTCCACCGCAAAGGGCGCAAATATATAGCTCGAACCTAGAGCTGCATACTTGCGTCGCTTTGCATCACTAGCGGTCGCCGCAGCCCCTCCAGCCGCCCTGCAAGTTGCCGGGGTGTGGGACGCAGCAAGTGTGTCTACACATGTCGCATCCCACACCAGCGGCTTACCATGTTGCCATGGTATTAAAGTGACACCATCAGGCCTCTTGCCGTCATCTCGTGTAATGCCGACTGGTTCCAGTACGGCAGGGACACCGGCAGTGACAAGCCCCCTGCGAATAATATCATTAAGGGCGGCATGGCGTGACATACGGCCAGCGCTACGCGAGCAAGACAGCCCGTGGTGACCATATTTATCTACGTACTCCCCACAGCAAATTATAAAATATATATAATTATTATAAGTAGTAAGTACATAATACTTCCATGGCTTCGATTTAAGCATAGATTATACACTATATATATTAAAGCAAATTGTCAGCGATAATTACTGCTTTGTGTTTATATTTTTTGTTCTGAATTTGATGTTCAAATTATTTATTTTTTTAATATTTCACTTTATACGTAGCGAAGCACGTACCGGGCCGCTAGTATGTAATAAATATAGGCGGCGGGGTCGCAACCCCCGTCCCCGTGAGCACCGAGACTGGTTCCCGGGGGCTATAATGCGCCCCCCGGCGGCGGGTGCAAAGGCAAGGCACTGAGGGGCTCCTGGTACAGACCCCACCCGAGAGCCTGGGTGTCCCCTCTCATGTGCCGACGCCACAGCCGTGAGGGTTTTAGTGAGTAAGAATCCTACATGCCCCGGTTAAGCCCCACAGCTCCCGGCGACCATTTGAAATGTTACTCACGAAAATAAAATAAAAATTGTATGTTCCTTGTGCTACAGGATGGGGGCTCCATAGGCCCCTGTTACGGCCCTGCGGCGGGTCTGGGCTCGGGCATTTCTGCTGTCCCCGGGGCGTGCTCTAGCGAGCATCTGACACTGGAGAGACTGACGAAGTACAAACGGCGTGACGAGAGTCTCTTCACGACGGTGAAGGCCACCAGTAGCCTTTAGTGGGTAAAAATCCCACGTAACCCGGCCTCTGCCCTTTTGTTTCCACCCCTCAGGTTGGTTTCCACCCCTACATAAATGTCCCTCGTGCCTTGCACGTCGGGGACTTTTATGCCGTCGGCCGCCGGCCGTCCAGGTAGGAAAAGCCCTAGTCACAATATATCGAGAGTACCCTAGTTATGTCACGACCTATAATGAAGGTTTAGTAGTCTGTTAGTAATTATTTAGCAAGACATTCCGTTGACTTCAGAGCGCAACACGTTTCAATCGATATATAACAGGGTTTTTAACACGACATACCGAACCGGTCAGCAATAAACAAACCAGTACCATCAGGCTGAAGGCTGGGGCATTTTCGCAAGTGAGCCATTTCATAACATGATTTACACATTTGTGACGTAACATTACAACCGGGCCCAATTACCGATTCGCATACCGTTCTAAATTCAAAAGCGCCAATCGCGACACTTTCGATTTTCAAATCGGCCAATGAGATATTATAAAACGGCCGAACGATACGTACGGGAGCGTGCGCGTTTCGACCGGCGAATTCGCGCCCGTGATCCGAATAGTCGATTGTTATCGAATCGCTCTCGATCCTTGGAGTTCTCGATTGACTTTCCATTTCAACGTGAATATTTTTATTCAACAAACAAGTTACTAAACGGTGAGAAAATTCAGTGCTCGTATAGCGAAGGCGCCTTGCATTAGTAATTAAAAGTGAATGCATAAGATTTTTTTGTTAGTACATAAATTACGGGTCAATATTTACGCAATGTTCACGGTGTTTAACGGATTACCGTTCCAGTGTTACATACAATAGGTGATAGTGTTACGCTGTATTCGATAACCAGACGTCGCCTCCGGCTCTGTAAACACGTAGAGTTTCAACACTAAATAAATAACAGTTTTTATCCGACTGCCATAGTAGAAGCATAATATGAGATTCCACTGATATTTTGGATCGGTCATGCTCGCCATCGAAAAGTCTTTGCTTCTGGCGGCTTCGTGTGGCGGGTCACCCCCTTCCCTCTAATACGGTTGAGGGGAGTGATGGCTGTTGCTCGAGTCAACTCGTGCGCGGGTGCTGCTTGGGGGGACTCGTCCGACTACTATCCCTTTGGCCGCCTAGTTTGTTGTATTTTCGTCGTATGTTTTTCTCTCTGTCTTATATGATCTTTTGAACGGCAGACTGTCGCTGATGCTGATCTAATTGTAACAACACTGTCTAAAAAAAATGTGAAAAAATGCCAAGCCCGCTGAGTTTCTTGCCGGATCTTCTCAGTTGAGGCCGCGTTGTGATCCGTTGGTAGCTTTTAAATAAAATGACCGTTCAAAAGTGCTAGCGTTAAGCCTATTTGAAATAAATTATTTTGACTTTGACTATATGTAATACATACATTTCATACATTTATTATGTATGAAAAAAATCACACATCCAACATCAACATACATACATTCATACATTTATTATGTATGTATGTCGATGTCTGATTTGTGATTTTTTGAAATAGCTTATTCGATTTTAACATAACGAGGTGTCGTTAGAATTAATTATCTTAAATGGATAAGAAAGAATAAGAACATAATTTAAATTTAAAAAAAAAATGTGTTATCCACTGTTTTTTTTTCTTTTTTACTTTTAATGAAATTAATATGTATATCAAAGGTAAGCTCCGTATGAGACGAGTTCAAAAATATACAAGTTCAAGTAATATACATATATATATGACTCATATTAATCTACAGAGGCAGCGTTTATCTCAGCGCAAGTATACGCCGCGATAAATCGCTGCGACCGATCGCGATTAATCGCGGCGATCGTGATCGCAATCGATAATCGTTGACGTGTTAATTGAACACTTTCTCTGATCGATTAATACCGTCGTCCATACCTGAGATTACAATAATTAGGCGACTGATTATTTGAAATTATCGTCTGGGTATTGGTTACAAGGTTATTTTGGAGCGTTTGCAAGTGGTGATAATTATGTAAATGGATATATAAATAGATTAGATACTAGCATAATATCTGCGGGCGTAGGCAGTGGCTAAACGCAATGTGTGTGGACTAGCTATAATTGGTTTTAATACAAAATTATTACTCACATATTGACAGCAAAATGGCAGCTGATGGCCGTTGTATTTTTGCCCGACTGCCCCAGAAGGAGGGTTATGTTTTTCGAGTGTATGTATGTATGTATAAGTCTTTGGGTCGGCCTTCAGCCAAAACGGCTCGCTGAATTTTGGACTTATGTCTACATTTTATACGTATGTATGTATATAAATGCATTTTGTTGTCAAAAACTAAATAGTTACAGTTTATTTACAAATATGTATACATAAACTAGGTAAAAATCTTCCTCCAAGTTTTCGCCGCACTGGGAGAGACTGGCGGCATTACCTCTATGTATCCCCATCCTATACAGGCCGGAGTCCCTCAGGGCTCCGTGCTCTCTCCCCTCTTGTTCAGCCTGTTCACGAACGACATTCCTCGTTCGAGCAGAGTCCAACTCGCCCTTTACGCGGATGACACCGCTCTCTATTATTCCCATAGGAACATGTCCAATTTAACGCGTGCTCTTCAAGCCGCAGTCGACGCCCTGGGTCAATGGTTCCGTACGTGGCGCATAGAGGTGAACCCGGAGAAGAGTGCCGCGGTGGTCTTCTCCCGGGGACCCGCCAATATGTTCTCCGCGCGGAGCCTTCGGCCCAACAGACGACTAGTCCCAATATCCCTATTCAATCGCCCTATCCCTTGGACTAGGAAGGTTAAGTACCTCGGAGTCACCTTGGACTCCCGCATGACTTTCGGCCCGCACATTAGGTCCGTCCGCAATCGAGCGGCTTTCGTATTAGGTCGCCTGTATCCCCTTCTCTGCAAGCGAAGTAAAATGTCGCTTAGAAATAAGTTGACATTATACAAAGCTTGCATTCGCCTTATCATGACTTACGCGAGTGTAGTTTTCGCGCACGCCGCCCGCACCCATATCGATAGCCTCCAGGTTATCCAGAATCGTTTCCTCCGTCGCGCCGTCGGTGCCCCGTGGTACATGCGGAACGTAGATCTACATTCCGATTTCAAATTAGATCCCCTTCGTAAGTTCCTCAAAGAAGCGTCGAAACGCTACTTTGAATCCGCGTCCCGTCACGCGAACAGTTTAATCCGCGCCGCTGCCGATTACGCCGCTAGTCCTTCTGACTCGCGCCGCAGACCACGGCACGTACTGCTCGACCCTCCTGACCCCATGACGGTCCTATTGGACCGGGATGCGCCGAACCCTCCCCGACAACCGTATGCTACACTAGCTATCAGACACCGGTCTCGCCGGCGAGGCCGAAGGGTCGTACGTATGCGACCGCAACGACGTGCATCACCCCACTGAGTTTCTTGCCGGTTCTTCTCAGTGGGGGCGCGTTGTGAACCGGTGGTAAACTCAGCCCTCTCTTAAGCGACAGCCCAAGCCGAGGCCGTGCCTCCCTGAGGTGCCCTTGTGCTCGTCGCTACTTCTGCCGTAAAGGCTAGAGCGCTTCAAGCGCTCGCCTCCTATTGTCCGGTGAAGCTGCAATAGCCATCTGCGGTTAACAGCGTCTATCATTCCCAAAAAAAAAAAAAAAAAACCTCTATGTATAGCCAAGCTTATACGTTAGCAGAAAAAGTTACCAACCCGACGGTCTCCTGCCTGAGACTTCGATAAGTTTGGATGAAAATTATTTCACCAAACCGTACGTCTCATGAGACCAAGGCCCCATTGTATGTATAATGTATATTAATTATAGTTAATATAGTTTTGTAAATAATTAGTTACTTATATGTTGTATAATGTTATTGTATTTTATATGGGCCTTGTTGGCTGCTTTAAAAGAAAAAAAAAACAAATACAAACAGACGTATTTACACACATCAAAAGTGTCTAGGGATCAAGCATTTTTAAGCGGATTTCTTGAGATTGAGATGTGGCTTTGTAATAAATTTATGATTTTATAAATTTATATGGATCCTTTTTGGTGCATTTCATAATTTGAATCAGGAACTGTGAATCAAATTCGAGTAAAAGATGAAAATCAGCTGTCAATATTTTCCCTATAAAAACATACAACGCATTGAAGACATTATTAGTGCTACTGTTTCCCTACTACTGATTAAAACCAACGTTATTATGGAGCGGCGACGTCATTTAAGCAGGGAAGAAATGCTCAGAGCCGTGGGAATGATAGAAGCTGGTTCCCGGCAACGTACTGTGGCTTTAGCTCTGAATACAAGTCAGAGTGTTATCAGTCGACTTTGGACACGTTACCGAAGCACTGGTACCGTGGCTGAGCGCCATGGAGGACGGTATCGCTGCACCACACGGAGACAAGACCGATATATTCAAATCTTAACTCGAAGAGCTCCAACAATAACTGCCATGATGTTAGCCGTGAGGCTTCATCACTCTTCAGGGAACTTAATTAGCGACCAAACAGTCAGAAACCGCTTGCATGAAGTGAACCTTCATTCCCGAAGACCGCTACGGGTACCACCTATAGCAATGCACAATCGTAGGATTCGATATCAATGGGCTCTTGAACACAGAAATTGGGCAGAAGAACAATGGCGTTTCGTGTGCTTTTCTGATGAGTCTCGTTTTGGTATGAGACCGGATACAAGACGTATACGACACTGGAGAACCCCTGGACGCCAACAGCGATTAAAATCCTGCCAGGAAGTCCATCCTTATAGTGGTGGAACCATCATGGTATGGGCGGGTATTTGGATCGGCGGAAGAACTGAGTTGATTTGGATCAGAGGCAACCTCAACGCTCAAATTTATTCTGAGACGATTGTATCAGACGTCATCGTTCCTCTACAAGTGCAAATCGGTCCCTTATTTCAGTTAATGCATGATAATGCACGACCGCACACCGCAAGAGTTGTAAGACAGACTCTCGCCGCAGCTAACATCAATGTCCTGCCCTGGCCTGCTCAGTCGCCAGACTTGAACCCGATTGAGCATGCATGGGATATGCTACAGAGAAGAGCTCTGCCGAATATGGAGGGTATCCAGTCGCAAGAAGACCTTTTTTTGTTGTTGCAACGAACATGGGCGGCCATTCCACAGCGTGATTTGGATGAACTCATTTTGAGTATGCCAAACCGATGTTCTTGTGTTGTTAGTGTTCGCGGTAGAAACACGGATTATTAATTGTTTAAGTTACCCAATAAAATTTTAAAGAAAACTGTTATTTCAGTCTTTTTTTCGAACTTTTGTGTTAGTGGTTCAAATGTCAAAAATCCCTTTATTAGGAAAATGGCAAATTTCTTTATTAATGCAAAGGTGACTTGGTTTATCGTTACTGTGACAAACGAAAACACTTTATTTGATGAATCCTTAAAGAAAATTTTAATTAATATCAATCAGGAGAAAAGTTATTGCAAAAATATATGTTGATCCCTAGACACTTTTGATGTGTGTATTTACACATCAACTTTGAAGAATATAAGTACTGAGCATTCAAGTGCTATAATAAATACATCATCGGGCGCGATCCTTTTAGAAAATCAATGAATAATATATTTGAATAAATTTCCGGTTTTAATCAAAGCCTGCTTTGTCCCGGCCGGGGTACTTGAGCGCCGAATTGAATGAAAGACTTTATGAATGCGTATAATGGACATTGACTGTCAGGGGATGCTTTGATAAATGTGAAGAAGAAATTATACAATGTATGAAACAGAATATCAAATCTTTAATTCTTATAAATTTAATGTTGTTAGCCAAATAAGCAGCGTAAGTGACAGAAATAAAGTGTTATTTCTGTCAGATGGATTAGCGTTGCTGTTGAAGACTGGACAATGAAGGAATCTATTAAGGGGAACTGGTTAACCCGCTATTGACGACATAAGCTAGACGTTATGATGGTAAGAGAGCCACGCCACGAGACATGCCTACAGTACAGCTTAGCCAGCTACACCCGAGATATCAGTTATTAGGTCTCACGAGCTTGATAATTTCGCTAGCTATCATGTCCTTCACACCAATGCGACACCACCTTGTAACAGTAGTAAAAGCTACAGATGAATACGATGTTAATGGCATTTTTTGACTAGCACCTTAATAAATAAACAAAGTATAATTCCTCCGACGCGCCGTCGGTGCCCCGTGGTACATGCGGAACGTAGATCTGCATTCTGATTTCAAATTAGATCCCCTTCGTAAGTTCCTCAAAGAAGCGTCGAAACGCTACTTTGAATCCGCGTCCCGTCACGCGAACAGTTTAATCCGCGCCGCCGCCGATTACGCCCCTAGTCCTTCTGACTCGCGCCGCAGACCACGGCACGTACTGCTCGACCCTCCTGACCCCATGACGGTCCTATTGGACCGGGATGCGCCGAACCCTCCCCGACAACCGTATGCTACACTAGCTATCAGACACCGGTCTCGCCGGCGAGGCCGAAGGGTCGTACGTATGCGACCTCAACGACGTGCATCACCCCACTGAGTTTCTAGCCGGTTCTTCTCAGTGGGAGCGCGTTGTGAACCGGTGGTAAACTCAGCCCTCTCTTAAGCGACAGCCCAAGCCGAGGCCGTGCCTCCCTGAGGTGCCCTTGAGCTCGTCGCTACTTCTGCCGTAAAGGCTAGAGCGCTTCAAGCGCTCGCCTCCTATTGTCCGGTGAAGCTGTAATGGCCATCTGCGGCCAACAGCGTCTATCATTCCCAAAAAAAAATAAACAAAGTATAATATGAGATAAAAGGTCAGCTTTATAAAAAATATATCAAATACAAATACAAATACAAATAATTTATTCGATGAACAAAATTGTACAGCTTGCTAGTAAATGAAGTCTCCTTTTAAGCAAATAATGCCTGTATTAGGAGACTCCCCTCTTCCATAACTTACACATAATAGTAATGCATTTTGTTCAAGGTGAGACAATAAAATTTACTAATTTACATAATAACTGAACTTAACATAAATATAGTTGCGTGTGTAAGTGTGTGTGTGTGTGTGTGTGTGTGTGTGTGTGTGTGTGTGTGTGTGTGTGGTGTGTGTATGTGTGTGTGTGTGTGTGTGGTGTGTGTGTTATGAAATATGTTGCAAAAGAGCTTCCGTGTCCGCATAGGTAAGTGATTTTACCCATGTAGTTAAGAGTTTTTTACACAGATATAAAGGTTTAGTGTAGATATAGATTTCTTTATTTATTTTATTATATAGCTCAGAAGATCGTCTATTGTACTGCATGCTACCAAACCTAGTTTTAGTTTTAGGAATTTGTGCTATTAAATCTTTCCTTCTCTTCGACAGTATACAAGCATTATATGGTAAGGTTTTATGCTTTTTTAAAACTATTTGCAATACATATAGCTTTCTTACGGTTAGCAAATCACTAATATGATAAAGATTTTCAGTGGGGTACCTTTTATTTTTAAAATACATGATCTTTATAAGTGCTCGTTGTGCTCGTTCTACATCTATAAATTTGGATTTTGCTGCACCACCCCAGATAGGAATACAATACGCCAAGACAGATTGCACCAAGGCTTTGTATATTTCTTTCAGTACGTTTCTGGAGGAGTTTTCGTTTCCTGTTACATTATTCGGAACAATATGTCTTAGCGTCTTGAAAATCCAGGTTAGTTTTCTAATTCTAGCTGTAAGGAGCTCTAAATGGGGGTACCAACTCAATTTCTGGTCAATAACAACACCAAGATATTTAATTTCAGTCACCTTATTGATGATCGGACATGTACAATTTTGGTTGTTGATGTCATCACAAACGTGTACTTTAAGATTAAAATCCTCTTTCGGCTGTGTACGGTTACTGATACTGAAACAAATATATTTAGTCTTTAGGGTATTTAGTGTCAGTAAATTATTATTTAGCCATTTAGCTATTAGGGCCATGCCTCTTGTAGCACTATTTTTGGCATCTTTCCAGGTTGCACCAGTAAAGACCACCGCTGTGTCATCTGCATAGGAGAATATCTGTGCATTATTTATTTTCATACTACAGAGTTCATTAACGTAGACTAGAAAAAGCGTAGGGCCCAGAACACTACCTTGGGGCACGCCGTACACCACTTCAGTATCATCACTGACAATATTACCCAGCTTAACCCTCTGCTTTCTGTTTGACAGGTAATCTTTTAGAAGTTTTAGTGGAGCTCCTCTTACTCCAATTTTCTCCAGTTTATCTGCTAGGAAGGGGGCAGAGACGGTGTCAAATGCTTTTTTAATATCTAGGAATACTGTTACGCATTTTTTACCTGTGTCAAGGCAATCTGTTACAAGTGAGGTAAGTGCAGTAACAGCATCCTCTGTGGATTTATTCTGCATAAAGCCAAACTGTGATGATGATATTATATTAAATTTATTTAGATACTTCATTAGCCTAGAGTTGATCAATTTTTCTAAGATTTTAGATATAGCTGGTAAGACTGATATGGGTCTATAGTTATTCTCATCGTCTCTGTCTCCTCCCTTATGCACTGGAGTAATGATAGATTGTTTAAGAGGGCTCGGGAAAATACCGTCTCTAAAACAGATATTGGCAAGATGAGTAATAATTGGAACTATATCTTGACTTATATATTTAAGAAATCTTGTTGAGACATTGTCCCATCCGGCAGAACTATCCGATTTTAAGCTTCTTAATATTCCATTTACTTCAGTAGAGTCAGTATCCAGGAGCACAAACGAGTTAACTTGAACATCTTGATTATTAATTGAAAAGGTAGGGTCATTATGCACATATGCACTGGGCTGAGTTTGCTGTGCTAGTATTTTACCGACGTTTGCAAAGTAGTTATTAATATGATTAATGGATTCACAGGGGGTACGTTTTATGTTAAGTAATTCTGTGTGTTGATTATTAGCTTTATTAGAGTAGGTAATAGTTTTAATATTTTTCCACAGAAGTTTATTGTTGGAAAGAGATTTAGTAATTAAATTCCTTTCATACTTTCTTTTCAATTTTTTTATAAGGTTATTGCAGTGATTCCTATACCTAGTATATGTAATTTTTGCTATTTCATTGTGAGGATCCATCCTACTCTTAATTTGTAGTTTATTCCGATTTCTTATGCAACGAAGTACACCTGGAGTAATCCAAGGTTTAATAATACGCTTACTATTTGGGATGTTATGTATGGTAGTGTTGATATTAATAGACTCTTGCAGTTTATAAATAAGAAGATCAATTAGTGTACTAGGATCATTGCAAAACAATAATTCTGATAAGTTTTGTTCCTGTAGAGCCTTTAGAGCTTGCTCAAAATTTAAGGTAGTCCTAGTTTTAGTGATTGTTTGAGTATACTTTATCTTAGAAATAGACAAAAACGTAGTATAGTGGTCAGTAATCGACGTTTGTAGGATAGCGATAGACGCGGATGTCTTTTTCTTATCAATTTTTAGCATGAAATGGTCCAAGCAGTTTTTGTCTCTGGTAGGTAAAATATGCCCTGGAAGTATACCATATAACGATAACATATTTAAGTAGTTCATCCTGTTTTTATAATCATGTGACGACTCCTGTTCTTTAGGTTTGATATTAATATTTATGTCCCCTGCTATTATTATGTTTTTTTGTGTCGTTAATGTATCTAGGTGCGTGCTAAGAGAATCCAAAAAACTGTCGGTATTTAAGTTAGAGGGGGACCGGTATATGCACAAAATAATGTTATTTAATACGTCTATTTGAAGGCAGGAGGCTTGGGCCAACTTTATTTCTTTAAATTTATGTTTAAGCGTATTTTTTATATAAACAACTACTCCATCATTTTGGTTTAGCTGGTATGTGGAACCATAACACTGGTAATTATTTAGCTGGGGAATGGACTTGTTACATGTTAGTCTGCATTCTGTTAAAATAATTACGTCAGTTTCGAATTTAAAAGATGATAGCATAACTGTGAAATCATCGAAATTACAATAGATACTCCTTATATTTTGTGAAATTATAGTCAAGTCATTTTTTCTATGCGATATATGTTTGGTAATTTCAGAGCAGTCACATTGGACGACACTTGCAATTTCGATACTGTCTAAATCATTTAGAGTTTTTAAATTGTCACCCATTTATAGTACATGAAATAGAAAGTACGTCAAATCTACGAGGTACGTATATATGTTTATGTCTGCTGATAATATAATAAAATATAAGACTTAGGTGGAAGTTAGTGGCACGGGAATAACTGGTTAAAAATTTGTGTATGAGAAATTTAATGTATATGTATATGTGATTTGTAGCAGGATTAAATAAGTATAACTTTGTTTGTGTGCGAGTTGTTTGTGTTTGAGTTGTTTGTGGGAGTGGAGTGTGTGTATTCAATACATGATTAATTAGTATTTGTAATATAACTAAATTACTTTTTGCAATATGTGGACAGACGTACTTATTTAACAAAAAATAAAAATATACATAAGAATCATAGGTAGGCAAGATAAGATTAAAAAGTAACAAACTTTTTATCGCCTTCAGCAATAGTACACAGATAGTAATAAAAATAAAAAGTCATTGTTTCACAATTAGCTCTTGCACTTGCTCTTCGCTTTTTATGGTGATAATTGGTGAATTTTCGTTCCTCTTTAGATACACTCTGCCGTATGCGGTCCAGCAGAACTTGTAGGCACCAGATTTAGTCAAGTCACGAGCAAGGAAGTGTAGTCGAGACCCCTTAGGGGTCAGATGTTCTGATAGAAATATCGGGGTATCTTCCTGAGTTTTGAAGCCCAAATGTTTGCAGCAATTCAATCGTATTGATGTGGTTACTAGAATCCGTTCCCACGGCATTGTGAGCACGTCGCGTTTTCAGACATCTGTTTTGTTCAATTGACGTGTCCATGTAATAACTAGAATTACCAGTAATTGGTATTACCTAGAAGATGCATCACTAATTTTGAATAATGATTGTCATTTGCTTATGATAAACGTAAGCACATCATGAGGAAACCAGCATGTTCAAAATCTTAACAAATGTGAAATCGAAACTCAGTTTCAGAAGAATTCGACCATCTATCTTGCGGACCTTTGATAAAACACATGGTCCTCATTATCATATAAAAAAAACACTTAATGAAATATTTTTTTTTTAAACTTTTGTGGCGACTCAACATAACCTGATGGCGCCTAATGTGGTATGCACAGCGATGAGATGAAGCGAGTAGTACCAATACAACACGATAGATGTCACCACCTCCGCATCCTGAATCTCGCAAGCGAAGTTTCAACGTACGCTAACATTATACACAGCATCCCAACATCAACTGTTGAGGGGCTTCATCACGTACATACCATTACATTATTGTCATGATGCAAATACGCAATAAGAGCTATTAATAAAACATTCCTTTTGTAACCGATCTACATACTCATCAATAACCATAATTCATCGTTCAAAACCATTGTGCGATTCTTTGATCATCGAGGTGACCTATTTGATTACCTTGCGGGGTTTCTGATATTAAACGAATGTACCACTTGATGTCCTGGCTTGTAAATGGACCACTTGATATCTTGTCAATCATAACATAATTGCTTGCACAACATTCAAATACTATGAAGAACTAAGATTACCAATCTTCCTTCATAGTATTTGAATGTATGTATGTAGGAAGATGGGTAATCTTCCTTCATATATCATCATTTGAATGTTGTATTTGGACTTTTGGGTCCAGCCAAAATGGTTAAGGAAGTCAACCATACTTAAGTACTATTCTTCCGAAAGTATTTGGGCTTTTGGGACCGACCAAAAGTGGTTAAGGAAGTGTACCATACTTAATAATGGGACCAGCAAAAGAGAAGTAAAGGTGTTGTGAGCAATTCCGGTGGTTGTGACGTCACAGCAGGTTACTTTCATTCCTTAATTTAATAAGAAAGTAAAAGTATGACTGACGAGCTCGAACTCAAAACAGACGATATAACCTAACTGCTAGTATTAACAATAACAGAAGAATCATACATCTTAAGCTCCAATGTAGACCTACAGAATTATCTTAGGGTAACAACAAAAAAAATCACTTGCATAGGGAATCAGGAGACTGTTGGTACATTCCGTCTTTAGCCTATTTCTAGCTCAAAAGGAACATGAAACTCCATTTTCCAAATAGAGTGGTTTGCCGCTCTAGCCTGTCAATCTGGAGAAGCTGCTAGTGACCAATAAGATAGAGGGGAAGAGTTTGAGGTGCAGAAGCTTTTTTTTGGAGATGGACAGTTCAAGTGTCCGAACATCTGGACATTCCTTTAAGTACGGCACACGGCTGAAGATCGACAACAGTTAAGGACCTCAAAGGAAACAGCCGGCGATTGGTTGGAGTCCCGATCCGCAGCAATGAGGGTGACCGACTAAGAAGGTGGAGGAAGTCGCTCCATCTAAAGTTCATCAAGGATCTTTGATTTGACATAAAACTCACCTTTCTCAATCAAGTCGTTCCATTTCTTCGCCCAGCCTCTTAAGCTCTTTGCGTATGTCTTCTCAATGTCTGCTCGCTCCTGGACGAGAGCTTGCAGCTCTCCGCACAGCCGGTGGCCGTCATCCACGCGTCTGGTAGTCCGCTTGTAGTTGCCAGGCTCCCAGAAGGAGTCTGATGTGACAGTGAGCAGAGCCTGCTCGTCGCTGTGGTGGGACATGGCGGTGCGACACTCACACACCGCCCCTCTGGAACAAATAATAGAGCTTATTAGAATTTTGAGCTTGACTAAATATGGACGGACTCCCAGATATGCCAGATTATTGGCGAGCGTCCTGATTATCTTGCCACTATTTTGTCGTATGGTTGGAGAACGTGGAGCTCTAATGTAACATTCTACAAGCGTTAACGCGAAGAGAAAGTATAAAAATGTATGAGAATTACATAAAACACAGAAAAACCACGTGACCATTATAGCGAATTGACACCGTTAGCGCATGAAGGAATAGAATACTATGAAGCGATTGAATCTTATCTGGGTCCACTGTTGTCAATTATGTTCAAGCTGCTTAGGCCTCGACTGCTGGCCAGATGATAACAAACGCGACGCGTCTTTTTATGACCGACCTCCGAAGCCAAACACGCATACTTGAAGACGCTCAGTTGAAATGCCACTAAAAGTTCGCCCACCTAAGGACGGACCTTGCTTAACCAACTGATCGTTTACCGATCACAGCTGGCAACGAGCACCTGCACATCTTAATCTTGAGCATCTTACCACTTATTTGAATGAAACAAAAAAAAACAATAGAACAGAAAATGACCTAGTTCCAGATAAATATACCATGTAACTTCAGTTAACTTCTGATGATTCACTTAGAAAAGAAACCAAGTGCTCTGGGTCCATCAGATCCCATCTAACAAATGCGACAGTCCCCCCGGGAAATCCATCACTGTCACGGACGCTCAAGGTGCGATATTTATTAATCTTGAAGGAAAACTATGTCAAAGCGAAACGAATAAATGGACAAAAGATTTGCTACGTTAAACCTAAGAGAGTGTAAGTGATTCCGTGGAACTCATGCGCTATTATTAACTGACTTGAAAACGGAGGAAGAATCTTTCTGCGTATGTACTTGATGGATAAGAATAGGATCAATAGGATATTACGAGGTGGCAGGTTCCTTGTGCAAGAAACCATCCAGGTACCACCGCAGTGTCAGATATTCTGCCGCCAAGCAGCAGTGTGTTGCTGTGATCCGTGGTGAAGGGCACTGTAGCTGGTGAAATTACCGGACACAAAAGACTTAACATCTAATGTCTGAAGTGTCGGCAACGCGCTAGTGATTTTTTTGGTGTTGCTAGCGTCTATAGGCTGACCTGTGTGAACTTGGCACCCGACTTTGGAAAAACGATTTTTTTTTAGTTTTTTCGAGAAGCTTTCGGTAAGTAGTGGATAGTCGTGAAACTATTTTCGTTTGTAGTAATTCCAAAAAAAAAAAAAAATTAAAAAAAAAATGCTGTCCCCCGAAATTTGAAAAACCACGTTTTTTCTACTGTTTCCATTAGATAATGGTTAGTAGTGGATTGTAGTGCAATTTTTATCGTAAGTAGTAAAAAAGAAAAAAAAAGAAAAAACTTTTTATTTTAGAGTAGTATTTCAACATGCTTTAGAAGTAAATTCAGTTCCTAAGGTCTGAAAGATTACTACTAATGGTAGAATTTACCAAGGAAGGTTCGTAGAGGTTTGTAGTGAACGAATTTTCGTTTGTAGTAACTGTAGTAAAAATCTACATTGATTAGAAGTTACAAAATCAATAAAATCTTGTTTGGGCGTAAATCTCACTGAATAACTCTGGTTTAAAAGGATATACGATTACTACAAACGATGAAATTGACTGAGAAAGGTTCGTAGAGGTTTGTAGTGAAAGAATTTTCGTTTGTAGTAACTGTAGTAAAAATCTACATTGATTAGAAGTTACAAAATCAATAAAATCTTGTTCGGGCGTCAATCTCACTGAATAACTCTGCTTTAAGAGGATGTACGATTACTACAAACGATGAATTTGACTGAGAAAGGTTCGTAGAGGTTTGTAGTGAACGAATTTTCGTTTGTAGTAACTGTAGTAAAAATCTACATTGATTAGAAGTTACAAAATCAATAAAATCTTCTTTGGGCGTCAATCTCACTGAATAACTCTGCTTTAAGAGGATGTACGATTACTACAAACGATGAAATTGACTGAGAAAGGTTCGTAGAGGTTTGTAGTGAACGAATTTTCGTTTGTAGTATCTGTAGTAAAAATCTACATTGATTAGAAGTTACAAAATCAATAAAATCTTGTTCGGGCGTCAATCTCACTGAATAACTCTGCTTTAAGAGGATGTACGATTACTACAAACGATGAATTTGACTGAGAAAGGTTCGTAGAGGTTTGTAGTGAACGAATTTTCGTTTGTAGTAACTGTAGTAAAAATCTACATTGATTAGAAGTTACAAAATCAATAAAATCTTGTTTGGGCGTCAATCTCACTGAATAACTCTGCTTTAAGAGGATGTACGATTACTACAAACGATGAAATTGACTGAGAAAGGTTCGTAGAGGTTTGTAGTGAACGAATTTTCGTTTGTAGTAACTAGTAAAAATCTACATTGATTAGAAGTTACAAAATCAATATAATCTTGTTTGGGCGTCAATCTCACTGAATAACTCTGCTTTAAGAGGATGTACGATTACTACAAACGATGAATTTGACTGAGAAAGGTTCGTAGAGGTTTGTAGTGAACGAATTTTCGTTTGTAGTAACTGTAGTAAAAATCTACATTGATTAGAAGTTACAAAATCAATAAAATCTTGTTTGGGCGTCAATCTCACTGAATAACTCTGCTTTAAGAGAGAGAAAAAGAAAGATTTTCTTGATTTTGTAACTTCTAATCAATGTAGATTTTTACTACAGTTACTACAAACGAAAATTCGTTCACTACAAACCTCTACAAACCTTTCTCAGTCAATTTCATCGTTTGTAGTAATCGTACATCCTCTTAAAGCAGAGTTATTCAGTGAGATTGACGCCCAAACAAGATTTTATTGATTTTGTAACTTCTAATCAATGTAGATTTTTACTACAGTTACTACAAACGAAAATTCGTTCACTACAAACCTCTACGAACCTTTCTCAGTCAAATTCATCGTTTGTAGTAATCGTACATCCTCTTAAAGCAGAGTTGTTCAGTGAGATTAACGCCCAAACAAGATTTTATTGATTTTGTAACTTCTAATCAATTTAGATTTTTACTACAGTTACTACAAACGAAAATTCGTTCACTACAAACCTCAACGAACCTTTCTCAGTCAATTTCATCGTTTGTAGTAATCGTACATCCTCTTAAAGCAGAGTTATTCAGTGAGATTGACGCCCAAACAAGATTTTACTGATTTTGTAACTTATAATCAATTTAGATTTTACTACAGTTACTACAAACGAAAATTCGTTCACTACAAACCTCTACGAACCTTTCTCAGTCAAATTCATCGTTTGTAGTAATCGTACATCCTCTTAAAGCAGAGTTATTCAGTGAGATTGACGCCCAAACAAGATTTTATTGATTTTGTAACTTCTAATCAATGTAGATTTTTACTACAGTTACTACAAACGAAAATTCGTTCACTACAAACCTCTACGAACCTTTCTCAGTCAATATCATCGTTTGTAGTAATCGTACATCCTCTTAAAGCAGAGTTATTCAGTGAGATTGACGCCCAAACAAGATTTTATTGATTTTATAACTTCTAGTCAATGTAGATTTTTACTACAGTTACTACAAACGAAAATTCGTTCACTACAAACCTCTACGAACCTTTCTCAGTCAATTTCATCGTTTGTAGTAATCGTATATCATGTTAAACCAGAGTTATTCAGTGAGACTGACGCCCGAACAAGATTTTATTGATTTTGTAACTTCTAATCAATGTAGATTTTTACTACAGCTACTACAAACGAAAATTCGTTCACTACAAACCTCTACGAACCTTTCTCAGTCAATTTCATCGTTTGTAGTAATCGTATATCCTGTTAAACCAGAGTTATTCAGTGAGAATGACAACCGAACAAGATTTTCTTGATTTTGTAACTTCTAATCAATGTAGATTTTTACTACAGTTACTACAAACGAAAATTCGTTCACTACAAACCTCAACGAACTTTTCTCAGTCAATTTCATCGTTTGTAGTAATCGTATATCCTCTTAAACCAGAGTTATTCAGTGAGAATGACGCCCAAACAAGATTTTATTGATTTTGTAACTTCTAATCAATGTAGATTTTTACTACAGTTACTACAAACGAAAATTCGTTCACTACAAACCTCTACGAACCTTTCTCAGTCAATTTCATCGTTTGTAGTAATCGTATATCCTGTTAAACCAGAGTTATTCAGTGAGAATGACAACCGAACAAGATTTTCTTGATTTTGTAACTTCTAATCAATGTAGATTTTTACTACAGTTACTACAAACGAAAATTCGTTCACTACAAACCTCAACGAACTTTTCTCAGTCAATTTCATCGTTTGTAGTAATCGTATATCCTCTTAAACCAGAGTTATACAGTGAGAATGACACCCAAACAAGATTTTATTGATTTTGTAACTTCTAATCAATGTAGATTTTTACTACAGTTACTACAAACGAAAATTCGTTCACTACAAACCTCTACGAACCTTTCTCAGTCAAATTCATCGTTTGTAGTAATCGTACATCCTCTTAAAGCAGAGTTGTTCAGTGAGATTGACGCCCAAACAAGATTTTATTGATTTTGTAACTTCTAATCAATGTAGATTTTTACTACAGTTACTACAAACGAAAATTCTTTCACTACAAACCTTTACGAACCTTTCTCAGTCAATTTCATCGTTTGCAGTAATCGTATATCCTTTTAAACCAGAGTTATTCAGTGAGATTTACGCCCAAACAAGATTTTATTGATTTTGTAACTTCTAATCAATGTAGATTTTTACTACAGTTACTACAAACGAAAATTCGTTCACTACAAACCTCTACGAACCTTCCTTGGTAAATTCTACCATTAGTAGTAATCTTTCAGATCTTAGGAACTGAATTTACTTCTAAAGCATGTTGAAATACTACTCTAAAATAAAAATATTTTTTTTTTTCTTTTTTACTACTTACGATAAAAATTGCACTACAATCCACTACTAACCATTATCTAATGGAAACAGTAGAAAAAACGTGGTTTTTCAAATTTCGGGGGACAGCATTTTTTTTTATTTTTTTTTTTGGAATTACTACAAACGAAAATAGTTTCACTACTATCCACTACTTACCAAAAGCTTCACGAAAAAACTAAAAAAAAATCGTTTTTCCAAAGTCGGGTGCCAAGTTCACACAGGTTATAGGCTGCGGTGACTGCTTACCGTCAGGCTGGCCGCATGCTTTCTTGCCACCTTGGTAGTATTAAAAAAAACTGAATTGGCATTGGCTATAAAAACCATGGATCATCATTCATCATCATTAGCAGCCAAAAGCCGTCCACTGCTGAAGAACAGCCTCCCCCTTAGAAGGAAGGTGTTATCATAAGGGCTTGGGGATCGCAGTATAGGTGGAAGATAAATCCAAAAGAAAGACGACACTATGACCGTTTTTGACGCGGGGGAAATCTTCCAGAGCTGTGGGGCTCGACCGGGGTATGTGGGATTCTTACCCACTAAAACCCCCGCGGCTGTCGCATCGGCACATGAGAGGGGGAACCCCAGGGCTCTCCGGTGGGATCTGCGCCAGGGGCCCCTCAGTGCCTTGCCTTTGAGCCCGCCGCCGGGGGGCGCATTGTAGCCCCCCGGGAACCTGTCACGGTGCTCACGGGGACGGGGGTCGCAACCCCGCCGCCGTCCTCCTCGGAGTCGCCGCCGTACTCAATGGACGAGGTGTCTAACCCCTAGACCAACTGACCCGTCAAATGCTTTTACAAAGAATGCACGGAAAAAAAAAATTAGCTGCAGCTACTAAATTTTAGGTGCTATTGCAAATTTTCTTACGAACTATAGGGACAGCGAAGTTTGTAGCAGTCGTTGCAAAGTGTTTTTAGCTACCAGAATTTAGCCAAGGTAGCGAATTATTTTAGTTAAAATTACTACATGTCATAGCTAAGATTAGCGGTAGCGGCGAATATTATTTGCTATATTTAGCTGTGGCTGCTAACAATATTAGCAATATTTAGCTGTGGCTACGAATTGTGTTTGTGACTCCACCCAAGGATTTTAGTTGCGACACCAAATATATTTATGAGTGTCAGCTAATATAATTAGTAGTATGATAGGTTTGTTTTAGCAGCATTAGCTAACTTAATTTGTTACTGTATCGTATCATCTTAGCTACAATTGCCAATATGTTAGCTGTGGCTACGAATTGTGTTTGTAACTCCACCCAAGGATTTTAGTTGCGACACCAAATACATTTATGAGTGTCAGCTAATATAATTAGTAGTATGATAGGTTTGTTTTAGCAGCATTAGCTAACTTAATTTGTTACTGTATCGTATCATCTTAGCTGTAATTGCCAATGTGTTAGCTGTGGCTACGAATTGTGTTTGTGACTCCACCAAAGGATATTAGTTGCGATACCAAATAAATTTATGAGTGTCAGCTAATATAATTCGTAGTATTGTAGGTTTGTTTTAGCAGTATTAGCTAAGTTAATTTGATACTGTATCGTATCACCTTAGCTACAATTGCCAATATGTTAGCTGTGGCTACGAATTGTGTTTGTAACTCCACCCAAGGATTTTAGTTGCGACACCAAATACATTTATGAGTGTCAGCTAATATAATTAGTAGTATGATAGGTTTGTTTTAGCAGCATTAGCTAACTTAATTTGTTACTGTATCGTATCATCTTAGCTGTAATTGCCAATGTGTTAGCTGTGGCTACGAATTGTGTTTGTGACTCCACCAAAGGATATTAGTTGCGATACCAAATAAATTTATGAGTGTCAGCTAATATAATTCGTAGTATTGTAGGTTTGTTTTAGCAGTATTAGCTAAGTTAATTTGATACTGTATCGTATCACCTTAGCTGCAATTGCCAATATGTTAGCTGTGGCTACGAATTGTGTTTGTGACTCCACCCAAGGATTTTAGTTGCGACACCAAATATATTTATGAGTGTCAGCTAATATAATTAGTAGTATGATAGGTTTGTTTTAGCAGCATTAGCTAACTTAATTTGTTACTGTATCGTATCATCTTAGCTGTAATTGCCAATGTGTTAGCTGTGGCTACGAATTGTGTTTGTGACTCCACCAAAGGATTTTAGTTGCGACACCAAATAAATTTATGTGTGTCAGCTAATATAATTCGTAGTATGATAGGTTTGTTTTAGCAGTATTAGCTAAGTTAATTTGATACTGTATCGTATCACCTTAGCTGCAATTGACCATGTTTTAGCTGTGGCTACGAATTGTGTTTGTGACTACACATAATGATTTTAGTTGCGATATCTAATTAATTTATGAGAGGTAGCTAATATAATTCGTAGTAGCATGTAAAGTAATTTTAACAGTACAAGCAAAGTTAATTTGATACTGAATATTATTAATGCAGCTACAATTCCTACGATGACATGAATATAATATGATAAAAAAATATATCACAAAATATGTATTAACACTATCTCATGTTGCTAGAAGTATGTTTGATACGATAGATTGTCCTTCTTAAACTTGATGGCAACAAAACAAATCTTCAGAAGACGAATAATGAGATCATTTACATATTTAATTAAAGCAATTCAACATCTTTAACTATTAAAAAGAATGTGTAAATGGTTACCGGTTACATAGCTTTAAATATGTTACGGTTATGTTATTCGTTTTCTAATAAATTGTTATGTTGTTGCCATCAAGTGCGTAAATACATTTTTTTGTATTGAAATACTTATAGCAACTCAGGATTATTAGATATTTTGTGATACTTTATTTATCATATTCTATTCATGTCGTCATATCAATTGTAGCTACGATGATACGATACAGTATCATATTAACTTTGCCTCGACTGCTAAAATTATTTTCCATGCTACTACGGATTATATTAGCTACCTCTCATAAATTTATTAGATATTGCAACTATAATCCTTAGGTTTAGTCACAAACACAATTTGTAGCCATAGCTAAAATACTGTCAGTTCTAGCTAAGGTGAAACGATACAGAATCAAATTAACTTAGCTTTAACAGCCAAAATTACCTTCCATGTTACTGTACATTAGCTTTTTCAAATAAATGTAATACATAACTGAATCCTTAGGTGAGCAAACAAACACAACTAATATTTACACTTAAAACACTGTCAAGTGCAGCTACAGTGATACGATAGAGTAATAAATTACCTTAGTTACTAGGTACTGCTTAAACTACCTAACATGCTACGAATTATGATAAATTAATCACCATTCTCAATTGTTACATGAAGTCAATACAAAACAAAATTAAAGAAAGTATCTATTTATTGAAATCACAAAAAAGTTACTCCTAAAACAAACATTAGTTTGGATAATTGAAAAGAAAAGTTATATACATAATATTTTTTACTAACAATTTTATGTAACACTGGTATAAGACAGTAATTCCAACATATCAACTTTTATAAGTACAAGTGTTAACTAACTTAATCATAAAATCACTATCTGATAAAGTGACAATAAGGGCAAAGTCAATTTCAATTTTTTTCAATACTATACTATATATAATCGGAACAACAAAGAAATACTATACTATAATCGGAACATTAAGCTTATACAGGGTTACAGGAAAAGTCGTGCTAGATCCGTTAAGGGCGTGGAGTACCCATCATTTCTGACTTATTTCACTATGAAACACCCCACCCTAAACTTAACCCTTTTCGAGATTTTCGACTTAAAATTTTTTTATTGAAAATTGCCGATTTTTAGGCTATTAAATTTTATTTTGTTTATATTATTATTATTGCATTTTTACATGTGTAATAAGATGCTTTAGGACGTCAATCATTAAAATAGTGCACAAGTTAATTGAATAGGCCGTAGTAGACAAGTGAAAGTAAAGAAATTACAAAAATAATTAGCAGGTTTATTTTTCTCTAAGGAATATCTAAAAAAAAATATTATGGCAGTTGTTCGGCAGATGTGTTTTAAAATATCTACGTTTCATCAGCTTTCTAACGAGGTATAACTATCTAGGGTTCGTATTAAATTTCGTGGAAAAAAAACTTAGTTTCATAGGCGACAGTGGTGAAGAAAGTTAATACTTAGCCCTAAAAAGTTAAGTAAAACAAAAATAGGTAAGCATGAAATGTCATTTACTAAATCAGGTTTTCACACAACTTTTTCTTACTCTACACTCTCTACAGTTCATGTTCAACATGGCCACCTCTATTTCTAACACATTGTCGCATCCTTCTACGGAGACCAGTCTTCACTACTCCAGTGGTCAACGTTGTCCTCATTTGATTTGCTGCATCAACAATCCTTTCTCTTAATTCTTCCACAGACGAAACTGGATTTGGCTCGCTGTATACAAGACTTTTCATGCGCCCCCATACATGAAAATCCATGGGGGTTAAGTCCGGACTTCTTGCTGGCTATGGCAACGGCCCACCTCGTCCTATCCATTTGTTTGGATAATTTGTGTCCAGCCAGTCTCTGACACTTCTCCTGAAATGGGCAGGGCAGCCATCATGTTGGAACCACATGTCCCTTATTAAGTTGAGTGGCAGATCATCCAGCAATTCATTCAAGTCTCCTCTCAGAAAGTTTTCGTAGTTTTCCCCATTTAGATTGTCCGGGAGAAAGTAAGGTCCGATCAAATGATTGGAGATAATGCCCATCCACACATTCACGCTAAATCTTCGTTGTGACCCCGTCACTCTTTTCTTATTGGGATTACTTAGTTCTTTTGGGGCCCGGTAGTGAGCGTTGTGATAATTAGTTATGCCATCTTTATCAAATTTGGATTCATCTGTCCACAAGATATTTCTTAGAAAATCTGGGTCTTCTACGTCAGCATTTAGCATGAATCTGCAAAAGTCCAACCTTCTCGCGGAGTCTCCTTCTTCAATAACGTGTACCGGCGTGTAATGGTACGGGTATAGGCCAGCAGTACGCACTGTAAACTACACTCTCCATTGCGAAAGTCCCAGATCACGGGCAACAATATTAGTGGAAGTAGTTGGATCCGCTCGAAAGCGTTGCACTATCTCATTGTCCTGTTCTTCGTTGTCATCAATTTGTGGTCTTCCCATGTCTGTACTTCGTCTCAAAACAGAGCCAGTTTCTCGAAGTCTTCGATAAACTCTGTCAAAAACGGCCACATCCGGCACTCGACGACCGGGATAGCGAGTTATGTATTCGTTGCGAGCTTGCACAGACACACAATCGCAGTATCCATAACAAATAAGCATATCAGCATATTCCTCAGGTGTGTAGGACGTCATCTTCAACACTTCCGTATCACAAATACAAATCAGAGTCCGGTTAACAAGCACAGTAGTCACAAATCAGAAGAAATAGTCCAGAATCACAGAGAAAAAGAGCAAAACGATATCACATCTACTATGTACGAAGCACAAAATCAGACTGCCAACCAAAACAATATCCTGTGTTGTATTACCAGCCCTTATCAGTCTCTACACATTTTTTCTTTCATTCACACCTGCATAAATCGTCACTTGTCTCGCTCGCACGGTGTGTCCCAACTTGAAGGACAATAGATGCGGGACCGTTAGAACTGCTACCTGAAGCGTCCCAACTACTTTTTTTCCACGAAATGTAATACGAACCCTAGATAGTTATACCTCGTTAGAAAGCTGATGAAACGAAGATATTTTAAAACACATCTGTCGAACAACTGCCATAATATTTTTTTTAGATATCCCTTAGAGAAAAATAAACCTGCTAATTATTTTTGTAATTTCTTTACTTTCACTTGTCTACTACGGCCTATTCAATTAACTTGTGCACTATTTTAATGATTGACGTCCTAAAGCATATTATTACACATGTCAAAATGCAATAATAATAATACACACAAAATAAACAAAATAAAATTTAATAGCCTAAACATCGGCAATATTCAATAAAAAAATTTAAAGTTGAAAATCTCGAAAAGGGTTAAGTTTAGGGTGGCGTGTTTCATAGTGAAATAAGTCAGAAATGATGGGTACTCCACGCCCTTAACGGATCTAGCACGACTTTTCCTGTAACCCTGTATATTAATTTAAAATATGCAATACTTAACCCCCTATTAGGGTAAATGCACATGATCTGCATTTAAACTGCAAGCTAGTTATACAATTGCAGTTTTGGTGCAGTTGAAATAACTACATCGAAACTGTTGACCGACTATCACACTGTCCGTATAGTGAGATAAGTCAACTGCACTAATACTAAACCACAATTCTGCAGCTAACTTGTAGCATATACAAATTGAGACTAACAATAATTTATAGCCTATACATTATACTTAATATAAATAACGATTACACATAAGGGTACAAAAACACTTATACACTACTACAGGGAGCATTGGAAAATGTTGGCAATATTTTAACCTTTGCTTCTACATAACATTAAAATGATAATAGGTACAACATTTAATGAATCACTACAGATAAATTCTCGTATTTCAGAATGATAGTCATCATATTTTATACGCAAGTCAAGTCCTCACAAAAATCCCTGACATTTATTTTAATTAAACTTTTTTATTCCTAAAATGATTGTACTATGGATGTAATTCACATGCAGAAGCATAGTCTTAAGTATTGCCGATGATTTCAAATCCATCTTGTATACAACATCGATACACTAGGCATACATGTAATATGTATTTACTAGAACCTTTACAGAATATGGTTATAATATAAATACTGAGTAAAATCATATAATATGGGATTCATAAATCAGTACCACTTACAAAATACATACACAATATTTGCTGGAGTCGTTTCCATGCAGTTGCATTTCAGCATCAGTAGAGAAATTTTTAAAATCGATTTCCAGCTGTGGACAAATAAAAAAAAAATGAATGATATAGATTGGGTAAGTATTATTTGATATAATTACAAAATTTCTAATATTTACAAGATATAATAACTGAATCTATAATTTTATTTCATATCAGTTGATATAATAAACGATTGATATAATTTTAAAATAACTATTTTTATTAAGCATAACATACATTGATTACAAAACCATTTGATATCATTTACAAGATATAAAACCTATTTAGCCTAATATAATAAAAATAAAATAATAATAATATCATGTTTTTTTTGTAATTTCGCGAGCCCGATTAGGAGCCCCGCAAAGCAGCGGGGCTCCTAATTCTGGGTTGTCATAAGACAATAACCACGAAGGTTAAGGCGGGAGCTCCGCTTCTAGCCTAACATATCCGAGTCGGATTGCTCTGAATCGAGGTGTTAACTATGTTGGTACCTATAAATATACATTTTAAACTATAGACCTAATGATTTTCGATTAGATAAACATTATATCCAATAACATTATACGAAATATGACGGGCCCGTTGGTCTAGTGGTCAGACACCCTGCCTGCTAACCGATGGGTCGTGGGTTCGATTCCCGCCAAGTGTCTGGGTGTTGTTTATCTATTTAAGTATGTATTTACAAAAAAAAAAAGTATATAAGTATTAGTATCAGTTGTCTGGTTTCCATAGTACAGGCTCTGCCTAGTTTGGGATCGGATGACCGTGTGTGGATTGTCCAAAGATATTATTATATTAATAAGTTTTAGAATATATAAATGTTATATGTAAAGAAATTATAGCAACAGTTGGTATATCTCACGTTTATTAGATCTTGTGAATGTTATTGAAATGAAAATAGACCAAATAAATTTATATGAAATGGGACGCACCCATATGTAACGTTCGTAATAAATTGTTACTTACCAATCTATCGTCCATGTATTTGTGGATTTCCATTAATCCTTTAGACATTGATAATCTTTTTGATGTCGTGCATTCCCAGTTCTCAAGGACAACATTTACCGTTTCTGTATTTTGAAGCCAGCTTCATAATAAATAATAGGCTTATTGTTTCTATGGGCCATAGTTGCCTGCAATAAAGGTTTTATTATTATTTTTCATTTTTGGTTACTCGGGCTTTTACACCCGGACTTTTAAAAAGCTTGCATGGGGACGAATCCAACACATAGGCCTGTTAGGACAAATTAATGAAATGGAACATACCTGCCAGAATCAACTGCTGGAAATAAGATATAAACAGCAGTTGACTCTGGCAGGTGTAGGGACTATTGAAGTATATGGAAAGATTTCTTGATTTCCTTAAGTGGGCATTTGGTGGACTGAACACTGGGCTATTGTAAAAGGCCGGGGTCATTTGCCATAATTAGTAGATACACTAATTATATTTTGTCAAGCGGTGACTTGCCACCAACTAGATGGGCTCTTCATATGGCCTTCAGAAGACGACGGAGTGCAACACCGGTGTGGGTGGCTCAGGTGTCGAGAGGTGTGCTGCCCTTTCTCCGAAGTTACTCGCGGCATTATACCCTTTAACACTTTCACCCCTGGAGCATATAGCTTTAACAGCTCCTCTCTGGACTAGCCAATTAAGGCTAGCCAGAGCTGAGAGTCCTGCGTGCCCCCTTCGGTTTCCACTCGGCCGACGAAGTCACGCCAAGGTGGGGGCCCTGACCGACTCTCTAGAGCACTCGAGTCCGTGGTGACCTTACAGCTCGCCACAAGCTTATGTAAAATGGAAGATACCTTTTTTTTGACGTGGGGGAAATCTTCGAAAGATCCCCGGGAGCTGTGGGGCTCGATCGGGGTATGTGGGATTCTTACCCACTAAAACCCGCGCGCCGGATCTGCACCAGGGACCCTCAGTGCCTTGCCTTTGAGCCCGCCGACGGGGGGTGCATTATAGCCCCCCGGGAACCAGTCACGGTGCTCACGGGGACGGGGGTCGCAACCCCGCCGCTGTCCTCCTCGGAGTCGCCGCCGTACTCAATGAACGTTCTAAGGGTTCCACACCCCGGACGTCCAGCGACTCCGAAGAGCTTATGTAAAATGGAAGGTTTAGTATAAGTGGCCGAAAAATTCTTTGTGAAATATTAGCACATTTTCATATAATAAGGCATAAGTAAGACTGCTATTCTGTTCAATTAATTACAGGCAATTATAATTTATTATATTGTACTAACCTTTGAATGTATCAATGACTGGTTGGTCATAAACCCAGATTTCCAATAATTTTGTAACGTCCTTCCTTGCACAATAACTTCACCGTCTATCCTATCACCACATCACAGATCATGACTATGATCACGCGTCTGTCAGCATTCGAAAAACTATTATAACTACCAAGCAATGTTGCCAGTGCTGTCAAAAAAATACAGATGAAACTTTTCTATTAAAAATGTAATTTCTATCAAATAATATATTTAACATTTTAACATTAAAATGTAAAAAATAAAGGTTAGTAATGTACATGCGGAAATCGACATCAAGCCAGGACCGGGTGATAGGCTAAGTCATAACTGTTAACAAAAATATATGAAAAAAATCTTTATTAAGAACTAGCTGTACCCGCGGCTTCACACGCAGCCAGTAGGTAGGTAATTTTTGCGTTATACTCATAAAATAAAACTCGATATAACACGATCCATCTCCATTGAACTTGATCACCTTCGGCCCGATTCGATCCGACCCTTTTATTTTTCGCGGGGAAACCTTCAAAAGGTCCTCGGGATCTGTGGAGGTCAACCAGGGTATGTGGGATTCTTACCCACTAAAGCCCACGAGGTTGTTGCATTGGCACATGAGTGGGGACACCAAAGTTCTCCGGTGGGATCTGCACCAGTGTGATCAGTGCCTTGCATTTGAGCGTTCTCGGTGTCACGGTGCTCACGTGGATGGGGGTCCAACCCCGCTGCCGTCCTCCTAAGAGTCTCCACCGTACTGGATGGACATCCTAAGTAAGGGCCACACCCCGAACGTCCAGCGACTCTGAAGGAACTCAATCCGACTCCATCCAACCCAGTCTGACCACCCGATTCGACTCGATCGATTTACATAAATTATATCAAAATCATCCTATATATTTTGCGCGTTACCCTTATATTTTGATGCCCCGTCCTGCAGGAACCCTTCAATTTTTCGGGATAAAGAGTCTCTTAGTTAAGCGGTCAGCGGAGCACCACTTACTTTGCAAACCGGAGGTCACGGGTTCCATTCCCGCAGGGAGCAACAACTTTGTGTAGGTAATTGTTTCTTACTGGTTAGGACAATGACGGATCTTTTTGTCTAGAAAGTAAGATGATCCATACGTCGGATAGGTACTGAGGGGCTTGGATGACATTATTATTATTATGATGACAGCTACGATGGCGCATAATCGCCATGTAGGTATGCCACATACAAAATATTACTATTTTGACATTACCTAAATTCATTTTTCCATTTTACTACTAAGTACCCGTACATCCGTAAATCTATTGTTCAAGTAACCCTGATCTTGTTTGTAAGCTGTCTACACGATAAGTGACAAGCTGCATATCGTGATCTACTTGCTTTTTGTTCTCGCGGGGGACACATGCAATAGGTCCCGGGACCTATGGGGTCAACCGGGGTATGTGGGATTCTTACCCACGGCTGTCGCACGGCACATGAGACGGGAGGCGTGGACGCTCCGGTGGGATCTGCACCAGAAAACTGAGGGTTTTCTGGTCTTGCCTTTAAGCCCGCCGCTGGAGACACTTTATACATCCACCAAGCAAGCTGTCGTACTTGTTAGACATCTAGGGCCACACACCTCAAACTTTCTGAAGGAGCTTTATTCTTATATATTGAAGAATGTTATTGTAAGTGGTCAATAACATCTTATATTTTTTTATTAAGTACTTCTACTATCTTATGTATTTCAAGATCAATGATTCAATGATTTCGATATCTATCACATCAACGTATTTTACAGAGGTTTAGTTTGAGATTTCATGGAACCATTATATTTTTTAACACTATGACTCAAAGTTGATAACTTTGTTGAGATTTCAAAAATAAAAAAGTAAATTCAAAAACTATAACCCAACTAGCGAAAAATCACCCTATGAAAAGTATAAAACCATATTTATTATAATTTTCAATATTTATCGCCTATTAAATAAACAACTAACACGTTATATTATAGCGTTTCATCGAGTCGTAAAGCGAGCTGCAAAGTCTTAGTGAATTGATGTGATTAAGTGAATCGTCACTCTGGCAACACCTGCAAGAACCGTTATTTCATTTGTCCGCGCAAAACGCGAATAAATTTGCTACCATCCCAAATTATTGTATGCTACTGCAGCGAATACTATATTTGCAACAGTCGTTAAAATATTCGGGCTCGTTTTAAAACGTTTCTTTTGTACCTATTAACTCGCTTTCTTGTCTTACGAAGAACATACCTACTTACTAATATTGGACCATAGGAACATTAGGAATGGTGACCATTGGAACTACTGAAATACCCAAAATAACCCCGTCGTGTTTAGGCTAGATGTATTTGTCTTGACAAGTACTAAGCCTGTATCTGCTGTCTGTGTGTTCGCCATAATATGAGCAGCTAGCTTAAACGCCTTTTAAACGCGCTTTTATTAGTTTCACCTGTAATAAGTACGTAGGTATATATGACGGTAATAGAATATTGCCACTCCATTTTCACCCACTTCTACACGTTCAAATCGTTTGGAATTTTGCACATGTGTCAAAGACCCGTGACAATATATTAATATAGTATTATCGAGCTGATCTCATGATAAAGCTCGAATTTGGATAAGGGGGAACCCTTAGATGGCTACTAGTAAACTCATCGAGTTTGGACTCATTTGTTTTGTTTTAAAGAATTCTATTTACTTTGACCACTAATGAGGATCTGATGATGGAACTGGAAGGTGGGTAAAGGAACCCTTGAGTGGGTACTAGTAATCACATCGTGTTTAGGCTCGCTTGATTCGGCTTTAAGAGTTCCATTGACTTTTCCCAATATGAGGATCTGATGATGGAGCTGGAAGGTAACCCTTGAATGCGCGAAAGTTTGGAGAGCCTAAAGCAATATCTCAATGGACTAAAGCCTAATGCATAATAATCCATCGGACGTACCTACTGTAAGCAGTTGCGCATTATTGAGGAAAGTCTGTCTAATAACCACAGATCTTGGATTCGTATATCAACTCTCAAAATTGATAACGATACATTCGAAACGATATACTTACGATATTATTCCGAATGTATCATACCTACTCTAATAAATATTCGAACTCCTCATCGTTTATCGTACCTATCTATAGAATTTTTGGTCCTCGGTACGATTCATTTGGTCCTTTTTTATTTTCTTCATTATTTACAATGAACTAAAGACCACGCGTACAAGTCGTGGGCACTGCTGATGTTATCCCGGTTTTACTCACTGTGGGATATATCAATGTTTAAAACCCATCTCAGAGACCGAGTGAATACAGTCAAATCCATTTGTTCACTATTTTGGCGGATTCCATAAACCAATCTGGTATATCTGGTAATACTTTTAAAGGCCCGTTATCTGAGTTAAACACTAATCTTGTTAGCTGTACTGGCAAATTATTCTATGGTATTGTTACAAATATAATATTTGCAAAAGTCGCAAAAAAATTCGGGCTCGTTTTATAATTCAAACTAAAACGCAAGTATTTAATAGGTAGTAAGTAAATGCCTATTACTACATAAGATTGAGTAACCGTAAACAGTGTTTTATTATTATCTTAGGTATTATATCCATAATAATCGGCAACAAGTAGATATGTATACCTAAATATATAAACCCATCCACGAAATGTATGATCATCAGCAGCCTAAAGTAGTCCACTGCTGAACAAAGGCACTTAGAAGGGAGGGGTTGCCATAATTCCCTCGCTTGGCAGGCGTCTTGGGGACCGCAGTATAGATGGTAGGTAATCCAATAGAAAGACGCTGCTGCCCGTCTTCTTATTTTCCCTTAGTCACCTCTTACAGAGTCCCAACGGGAGAAGATGGGAGGATGTTGTTCTTAGCCGGACACCCCACGGATTAGATGCATGTATGAAGTACATACGTGTAAAATCGAGATATTTATTTTAGTCAACAGAAGTCAAGAAAATTTGTCAAAAAGCATGCCTTGAACACAAGAGTCCCATGTTCAAACAACGCCTTGCACCTCGGAGATTTTCTTATTTTATGTCATCTTAATTTCAATATTGATTATCACTTGTCTTATGGTGCAGTGTACGATGTAAGTACACATCGTGTGGAAACCTGCACATCATTCAAAAATAGACGTGTGTAGTTTGCCAACCCGCACACGGCTAGCTGGTGGGCTATGTCCAGAACCCCCACCACATAGAGGGGTGTGTCGATATAATGGCTCACCCCTTACACTATGCCTTGATCGCTTGGGTTCGTAATGGAAACCGTCAGTGAAACCGTTGGTTTTGAAAATTTTGATATACATTTAACTTTACGAGACTGCATAAAGAACACTGGCCGTTGCGCGTTGTTGTAACTTGCTGTAAAAATATAGTTGTAAAATTTAGAATAATTAGATTACTAAGATTTAGAAAACAAATTTAGTACTTGTTGCAAAATCATTTGCAGTGATTGCAAAGACCATTTAGCTATATGAAGACATTATAATTAGCAACCAGAGCTCAAAATATTACTTGTGGTGTTTAAAATAATTTGGAAGGGTTAGGTACTAAGATTTTGAACAATATTAACAAATGAAACTTAACAGATTCATCTGCAAAAACATTTAGTGCTTGTTGCAAAATTATTTGCAGGGATTGCAAAGAACATTTAGCTGTAGGAAGACATTAAAATTAGCCACCACAGCTAAAAATATTAGTCGTGTTGTCTAAAATAGTTTGGAAGGGTTACTAAGACTTTGAACAATATTACTAAGATATTAACAAATGAAACTTAACAGATTTATCAGCAAACAAATTTAGTACTTGTTGCCAAATCATTTGCAGTGATTGCAAAGACCATTTAGCTATAGGAAGACATTATAATTAGCAACCACAGCTAAAAATATTAGTTGTGTTGTTTAAAATAATTTGGAAGGGTTACTAAGATTTTGAACAATATTAACAAATGAAACTTAACAAATTTATCAGCAAACAAATTTAGTACTTGTTACAAAATCATTTGCAGTGATTGCAAAGACCATTTAGCTATAGGAAGACATTATAATTAGCAACCGCAGCTAAAAATATTAGTTGTGCTGTTTAAAATAATTTGGAAGGGTTACTAAGATTTTGAACAATATTAACAAATGAAACTTAACAGATTTATCAGCAAACAAATTTAGTACTTGTTGCAAAATCATTTGCAGTGATTGCAAAGACCATTTAGCTATAGGAAGACATTATAATTAGCAACCACAGCTCAAAATATTAGTTGTGGTGTTTAAAATAATTTGGAATAGTTACTAAGAGTTTGAACAGTATTAGCAAATTAAACTTCACAGATTCATCTGCAAACAAATTTAGTACTGGTTGCAAAATCATTTGCAGTGATTGCAAAGACTATTAGCAGGACCGATACAGACATGTCTTTGCTGCTTAAGGCATCTATCTTTTTGCAATAGTGACGAAGTATTTATCCATAAATGGTAATAATGATTTGTAGCCACAGCTAAGGGCAACCCCTAATGTTGTTTTGATGATATAGCGAAAAAAGTTTGCGATAGTTGTTAAACAATTTGTAACACCTGTTAATTTTTTGTAGTTCTTATAGCTAAATGTCGTTATCAATAATAGCTAAGTGGTCTTAGTTGTAATACACAATGCTTTGCTGATGTACCTAAGATATTATACAGAGCAGCAAATGAATTGGCAGCAAAACCAATTTAGCGACCACAGCTAAACCATTTTTTTCCGTGTGCTTCCGCTTTCTCATCTATTTCTAACCTTGGCAAAGATGAAAAATGCAGATTCAATGCTTATGTAAAGTTAATTATAATGTCACATCTACACAACATTATTTACGTATGTAACATGGCTTTAAGAAGGTCGTCGGATTACGTCATCTATCTCATTTATATACTCGCCTCATTCTACAAATATGTACATTTAAAATTAAAATGATGCACAAATTAGCTATAAGTTGTTCTATGGTCAAATTGAATGGAATTATTGAAATCGTTTATGTTAAACCACTATTATATGGTTGTTTTATTGTGATATTCAAATTAAGTACCTATATAAGTTATCGCTCGCTAAAGAGTTACCAGACATCATGATTTTCTTGATATCTATGTCAACTTTCCTCGACCCGTATCAGGTCTCCATCAAGACTTTTAAAATGATAAAGATTTTTTTATTATTTAAGTAAGCATACTTAGTCAAAATTATTTTATTTTCAGTTGCCTGGTTACCGGAGTACATAATTATCATCATCATCAGCCGAAAGACGTCCACTGCTGAACAAAAGCCTCCCCCTTAGAAGGGAGGGGTTGCCATAAACGCCGCGCTCGGCAGGCGTCTTGGGGATCGCAGTATAGGTGGTAGGTAATCCAATACAAAGACGCTGCTGTCCGTCTTCTTGTTTTCCCTTAGTCGCCTCTTACGGACACACAACGGGGGGAGATGGGAGGGTGCTATTCTTACCCGGACACCTCACGGGGTACCAGAGGCTTTGCCTAGTTAAGGATATTTTTATAAGTATTTATTATGCTAGAAATCGGACTTTGTCCGGACTAAAACTATTATTATTATTATATTATCTTTTATTTTTTTTTATTTATTTATTCAGTATGACTATTACTAACTAAAATTCCAATTAGGGCCGAACTGCCTATACTTGCTGACATATATTCACGCCTTTTTCCCGTAGGGGTAGGCAGAGCCCATGGGCCGCTTTTCGCCCCCGTAAGAAACGAGACGTGATGGGTGGCGAACCACATCGCCGCCATTTTGGTTAATTAAATTATTTTATGATGACGTAATATACTAACATATTAACTATACACGCAATATATATACGTGTAATGTGTTTGTTCGTATACAAACTCAAGGTGATGTAGAATCAGCCGTGAAGATTAGAGATAAGAGATTTACAGTCAGGGTGTAATAGTATTCAAGGAGATATTTAATCTCTTAGGTATAGGACCGGCTATAGCGAGCAAAACAAACCAACTTCATCACAAAACTTGTTACATATTTACTACGTGCTGCTTTACGGCAGAATATTTGACACTACGGTCCTGTGCTTGGGCAGTCTCATAATTGTAACGCCCTGACTTGGAAAGAAGACTTAGAATACAGAAAACCGCAACCAGATAACAACACCTTGGACCGGCTTACAGACGCTCAATGATACCGCAGTCCAGAAAGCGAAAACGACTCGAATGACTTGGGAAATTCCTCTACATACCAAAGATCTGATGGCTTATTTAGGTTGTAATAGAAATCACCTGATTATCGGTAGCACAAACAACAAAAGTTGCCCGTTTACGATCGAACCGCGGATCAGTCGCATTTGGTCGCGACGTTCGCCAATTGCCAAGGTACAAGGTTTTTTATACTACCGACCAAGGTGGCATACAAGCATGTAGCCTGATGGTAAGCAGTCACAGCGGTCGCTGTCGGAGCGGTCGTTGTTTTAACTAATTTCGGTCTTAATAAAATAGAGATCACGTGATTAACGGTAGCCCAAACAACAATAGTTCGCGTTCACAACCGAGTCGCATTGCCACCGCAATGGGTCGCGACGATCATCAAATGTCAGGTATAAGGTCATCGGTGACGGTAGAAACTGGGACCATACCGACCCTCCAGCTTAGAAAAGACCACAGCCAGATAACGCCACACTTAACTAATTTAACGGTAGCACAAACAACAATCGTTGTGCGTTCACGACCAAAATGGGTCGCGACGATCGCCAAATGTCAGGTACAAGGTCATCGGTGACGGTAGAAACTGGGACCATACCGATCCTCCACCTTAGAAAAGACCACAGCCAGATAACGCCACACTGTGGCGTTGTGTTAACTAATTTAACGGTCGCATAAACAACAATAGTTGCGCGTTCACGACCAAGTCGAGTTGCGATCACAAAGGGTCGCGACGATCGCCAAATGTCAGATACAAGGTCATCGGTGACGGTAGAAACTGGGACCGTACCGACCCTCCAGCTTAGAAAAGACCACAGCCAGATAACGCCACCTTCGTGTAGCGTTGTGTCAACTAATTTCGGTCGTAATAAAATAGAGATCACGTGTTTAACGGTAGCACAAACAACAATGGTTGCGCGTTCACGACTGAATCGCATTGCCGCCGTAATGAGTCGCGACGATCGCCAAATGTCAGGTACAAGGTTATCGGTGACGGTAGAAACTAGGACCATACCGATCCTTCACCTTAGAGAAGACGACAGGCAGATAATGCTACAGTCGTGTAGCGTTGTATTAACTAATTTCGGTCGTAATAAAATAGAGATCACGTGATCAACGGTAGCGCAAACAACAATAGTTGCGCGTTCACGACCGAGTCGCGTTGCCGCCGCAATGGGTCGCGACGATCGCCAAATGTCAGGTACAAGGTCGTCGGCGACGGTGAACAAACAGTACCTACTCGGACAGTGTACCTCCTTTGTGATAATAGATGTTGCGGCCATTTTATATTGTTAAAAAGAAACTGATGAAATCCGTAATAACAGTAAAAAGTGACCTTGACAAAATGTGGAAATAAGTTTTAAAATTGATCGATTTACATAATGTATGTAAATATAAAACGCTTTTTCCATGCTGATATCACAATAATAGAATTAAAAAAATGTTATAGTAGCTATTTATTAGGAGTCTAGGATATGCAGGAAACCAATGTAGTCGATGTGGTAAAAACTATTAGACCATCTTCTTTTGACCCGATCCCACCACTCATTCCCACCATTGTTACTCCTGTAAGCCAGGATCTACAGTGGTCACCATTGAAGACACCGAGGTTTGACCCTAGGCGAGTCCCAGGGGAACGCTAAATTGTCTTGCAACCCGCAAAAAATAAAATTAAAAAGACAGATAGGAGGATTTGGAAATACATAAATCCCACTTCCCTCCTTTGCAAAGCGGGAGAAAAGCCAGCTTCTTTTGACCTACTGATTTCTTTCCCACGGTATAAATATTGCTGCAAAACTTGATTTGCTGGTGAACCTTGGTCTTACGCTCAATGATTTCCTTCAACGGATTTAAATGATAAAAAAAACGATGCGGGTTTTAAAATAGAGATACAACATTAACTTAGTAAAGACCCCACCAATTAATAATCGTCGTGAACGCTAGACTCTAAATTATTAAATCTAGCTAGAACAGACGATCTGGCTCGGTAATTAAACTTATAAAAAGAGGTGAGCTAGAGTTCAATTCGAAATTAGAATTGAAAGCTTTCGGAATAGTGTATAAAAATTACCTCAAATACTGAAATAGATGATGTATCTTCCCTTTGCACCGTCTGTTTCTCGTTCTAGTCATCTTAATTCACACACCGCACATCACAACTCGCATCAAACACGACCCACTTGTCCGTAGTAGTCGTGCGTACTTATTAGTCACCGAGATTGTGGAGATGCTGCCCACGATCCGAGATAATGTGTAAACAAACGGATCCTAGCCACATACTAGTAGGAGGCAGATTAGTCTATGATGTCGCAGAATAATGAATATTAAGTAGTGTTTGTAGGATGATGGCAAGATGGCATTAACATCCTTTTTGGAGCAATACTGTTTGTTATAGACAAAAGGAGGAACATTTTAAAGCGTCTCGTCTAGCAAGATTGAGATTACGGAAGGACACTTTAAAAAAACAAAGACTTTAGTTTCGTTTATAAAACTATTCAAAGTTTACGTTTCACATTTGGTATAGATATTGATGACAGACTAGATCATATTGCAGGAAGATTACTCTTTCGTATAACGTTATCTGCTATCGAAATGCAAGCAAATATCGCCTTAGCTCATAATACATGTGACAGGTCGAACACATCCCTTTTCCCTTCTTTTGATAATACAAGTGTTACAAGGACACATTACTATTTTCTCTGCAGTGAAGGTGACATTGGAGTGTTAAATGTAATATTGTGCTTCGGTTTTGCAACGCTCAGTGTTAGCGGAATAGTATTGACATAATAATTTAACAATAACATGGCGAATTACGAAAACTTTGGTACAGTAAATGTAGTAAGGTAAACATCGTGTTATAAAGAGTTTCCATTTATTTCCATAATTATTATATGGAAATTAATCAGTTATAAAGATAACACTCGATATAACGGCTCATTCCATGATTTTTATGAGATTTGAGACGTTTTATGAGCAGAATCCTTATATTTGCCATTATGAAGCAATATACTGATAAAAGTAATTAAAATGAAGAACTCTTGAAACAAGATAAGGTGTATCTACATGTAAATGAAAAAATGCTATCCCGAGAATTATGTTAAATATTACAACGCAAGTACTTGAAACCGGTTTGTAACCACACAAAAATGCTCGAAACACATTACTGTATCAATAGAAAGTGTTTCTTATGACCGTAACTGGTCAATAACTAATATTTATAAACATAAAACCAAGGCCGTAGAGAATGTAATATCAAGAATACTGAACGCTATATAATTGACAATAATATTTGCCAAAAATATAGGTAACAAATGTGAATCTGGCTTCGCTCCAACAACCCAAATGACATTCACACTCTGTATAAAAACACAGAACTAAAATATGACACGGACGACTAAAATCACTAGTAATTACGTCACTATCACGATACGCGGACCGGTAACAAGACACTTGATCTGTCGACTAACAGACACCGAATGATAACTACGGAGTCTAGAAAACCACTAATTATGGCAATAACAATAATCGATTGAGTGATTTTAAACTCTAGCATGATAAGAATTAGGAGAAAAATTGTAATTTTTAAACGGCCCGTCCAGTTGTAAGAACCGAGCGACCTTGGCGTCAGGTTGATTCATTCAAAACGTTAACTTATAGTTTCGCACGGCAGGTATTGTGTTAACAATTGTGGATTGGCAATACGAATGAGTATATACAATCGTCTTTAATACTTTGAGATGTAAGTGAATACATATAGATGATTTGTGAATACATAAATAGACAGAAAAGTTATTTACGTGAACGCAGATATAAATAAATTACAACGTGTCAATGGTTCGTGCAAGAGTCATTACTCTTGCACGAACCATTGACACTCTCAATAACACCATTCTTAATAGCACCATTGTGCTATTAAATAAATAATAAAAAACTACTACAGATATTTATATTATACTTCAATGCATATATATCAAAATATAACAAGGTTTGGACTTTCTGGAAATTAAGATGCCTGACGTTTCACATTTATATAAATTTTAAACAATACTTATTGATTACTGTAGCCACACCATGGAAGAAAGGGGTTTCATGTTTATAGAACATTTCATATTGTTGTCTATACGGGCTAAATTTTCTATCTATACGACCAATGACAAAGGAAAGTCAGGCTAATCAGAAGTACTTAAGTTTTTTACCACAATGAATGCTAAAAAGGATCACCGTCACATAATCCGAACTTCCCTTTTGGCGGTTAAATCAATTTCCGTAAGGATTTTTATCCATCCGCCGCCATTATTTTTAACTACTTAATGTGATTTCTCTAAAATTCCCATTTTATATTTAATTAAATGAGGAAATTTTGAAATCTTTTAATTTTTGAGGTGTGCTTTAATAAATTGGGTGGTACTAGATCTTTTTTTAAATTTATCTAGTTCAATAAATTACAGAAAAGAGGAACTACTGATGGATGACTGATTAATAGTGGTTCTGTGCCATTCAAGCGAGAGTTCAGAAGTCCCTTCTGTATATCTCTAGTTACAGCATGCATGGCCATATACAATACCTAAAGAGCAGGGTAACGTGGAATATTATCACATAAGTCTATTGGGAAGGAAATTTCCAATTGTTCAACTGGTAAGACTACTCGATAAGACAACTGGAAATATTTCTTACTTGAAATTAAATACAACCTTTTAAAGTAAAAATTCTAAAGAAGCCAGGCACAGGTTTCTTGAATATTTTTTACTGATTTTACAATTACCAAGAAGTCTTTTGCTAATGGCATTACGTCCTGGGAACTCTTAAGCAGTGCTACATCTATCGCTGCTAATTCTATTCTGCGCTTCATACATTTACTTTTTGAATTGCCGCTACTAATAATAGAATGATTGTTGCCTCCTCAACATTGTTAATTATTTCTCTTAGATTTGCTTGCTATTCGATAATTTGAAAGATTTTTAGATTGTTTTATCCATCCAAGCCTCAAAAATCGACTTTGAGATTCAAAACAGAAGATCTTTGAAGTAGTAATCTTTAATACAATGACCAGGAAGACTGCCAAGACTACCGACCAATATAACAAGTTTCGCTGGTAATAAAACATTACCTCAACGCAAGACATCATTATCGTTAATGTTTATACAGCTGCATTCTACAAGCATGTTCGCAGTAGACCCATAAACAGAACAGTCCGGTCATGTGTTAAAACTCATAAAAACATTTTCCCATGAATGTCGGCGACTGGAAGAATTCATCGAGTGTGCAAGAGATGGAAGATGTCACGAGTACTAATAATGGTTCTGTCTGTACAAACAAACCTTTGGGTTTTTATTTCCACGAATAACTTATAATGAAAGGCCAAGGCAAGGAAGCGAGGTGTATTTGCGAAAGTACGGCAATACTTTACACCAGGATATCTATCTTTTGATGTTACGTAAACTGCAAATCCAGTCGTGTGTACTATTCTGTGAGTACTGCAGTCATAATATATGGGTTAGTGCTGCGAAATCTAGTAGCTTTGGACTCAGTTAAGCGGCATGCTAAGAGGCTTATTGGAGACTCTATGTTAGAGGTTTATTTACAAAGCCAGCCTCTCGGTGGCACGATGCGACGAGACGACCGGCAAGTTCCTATACTTACGAGAGGAATTAGGCGTTGAATTCCGTTAGGTTATAATTATCTGGTGTTAGATCTGGTCTTCTTGCGTGGACGCGGCGTCTTCGTTAATTTTGATTGGACCGCGATATAGCCGCAATATTTTGATGTTAATTTCATTCCAATGTGCTTATAAATATGTATCTTTCATTCAGACTCATGTTTGCCTAATGGACAAATAGAGTAGACATTTCACCTGTGACCAAGATAAGTGACAGTTGGTATGCCTAAAGTCATTATTTTCTAAAAACGGTCTAAAATTTCTCAAACTAATTTTACGTTGCCATATTTTTCGGTGCTAAAACTCGAAATCCTTTGAACACTAGCCGAAATTGCGTGAAATGCGTACTTGAACAATCCAACGTTCTACGTCAAGCCAAAAGGTTACAGGCAGCATCATTATTTTCTGTAGCAGTTACATTTATCATCATAGAATGAATTGCGAGGCCTTCAAACTATGGCGTCTCGTCGTGACATTTTGCTTACACCTCTTGGTTATTAATGTCTTAATGATACACCTAGTCGAAGAATACTTGTGTTTAATTTAAATATATCTACGATTTGAATACTAATAATCATTGGATAATGGGTGATGAATAATAATGTTGTGTTTATGAATAAATATGTATTAAGAAATACCGTGACAGAATGCTACTTTGATGTATTGCTATGGATTTCGATGACTTGGAAGTTTTAAAAATCGGCAGTTGCAGAACGCGAACAATACGAGTCAGGCAAGAAATCTGGCATTAGGCTTTGTATTACACTGTCCAAAAATCTCCAAAAATGTAGGTGTACTGGATTCGGATGACTTCAGAGATCAGCAACTTAACTAATATTTCACTACATAGAGACTCTGATCATAAAACCCCAATCACCCCATAAAACGATTTCGCTTTGGGTCTTATATCTCGATGCGAGTACGAGCCTTTCATCGAGGGATATGTAGAACGAGCCCCATGAAAAAGGAAAATAAAATACTGAAAAATATTCGCCTGTAGAAGGTATTGTTGATTGTTGAAGCCCTCCATTACCAAATCAATGATTCCAAAGGATTCAATTCGACACGAAAAGAAATGTGGATTGTTATTATAAAGGTAATAGAAAAGATAATTCCCACGGTACCCTAAAAAGCAACGTGGTCTTGTAATATAAAACAGATTTAATTCCCGAAGACGGTTAAGTTTAATTCTGCTGGTTGTAATAGAAATGCCATGTATAAATGGAAGGAGGTCGGGCCAACTAATGCGTTACCTAATCATGTATGAGTCGTTAATACGAGATGTTATCATTGATGACTGAACATTTATGATGATTTCAATAGGTAATACGAAACAGTTTAGGAAATTATTTCAATTTAATTAAAAATTAAGATTAACCTATCTGCTTATAGCATATCTACCGAATTTCAAACACTAGGCCTTGAAAATGTTATGGATTAATAACATGATTCGTTTAGTTAGAACAACTACTAAAAGAATTAATAGTAATTCTTTCAAGCTCAAAAGTTTCTTGTCTCATTCCAATTATTATTTTAAATTACCCACACTCCAGCCAGATAAGATATATTGCAGCACGACTAAATGAACTTAATTTACCCAAAAAATCAAAGTATGGAAGAATCGGTAGCCAGATTTTAGCAAAAGGGTCGAGGTGAACGTGTTCACGTGAAGGCCGAACGGATTCGATCAATAAAGACAAATACACATAAGCATCAGGAAGAAATTCTGAGAAATACAATTTGTTAAGTGATACACTCGAGCACTAAATTTAGGATTGTTGCGGGACAAAAGTTAGTCCGCTATTAATTTTTGTGTACCACTAATCAAAGACTCATCTACTTGAACAACTAAATCTAAGATCGTTGTAGGACTGATATTGTGATTTCGTAATCAATTTTTGTGGACGACTAATCAAAGACTCATGAATTTGGCTGATGCCTCCAACAGTATATTATTATGTTCGGTTGATAAGGGTACATTTCCCCTCAGACGATGACAGTGACAGATGATTCTAATAATTTATTTGGCTGAGTGATTTTGAAGCTGATGGGGAAGTCGATAAACTTTTTTCCTTATATGCCTTTTCCCTGAGTTATATCAAATTCACACACCGAAACACGGTTTGTCCAAAATGAGTGTATAACACAAAATTGATCACAATGTGAATGTTATCATCATCATCATCAGCAGCCGAAAAACGTCAACTGCTGAACAAATGCCTTAGAAGGGAGAGTTAGCCATAATCCCCACGCATGCCAGGCGTGTTGGGGATAGCAGTATAGTATAGGTGGTAGGTAATCCAATAGAAAGAAACTGCTGCCCGTCTACTTGTATTCTCTTTGTCGCTTCTTACGAACACCCAAAGGGAAGAGATGCTATTCTTACCCGGACACCCCACGAGCCACGTAAACGTTATAAATGACATAAAAAAACAGATGTATTACCCATATATGCAGATCCCTAACCCATATAGATGATGATGACCATCACGATAACAGATGTTCTTGGTAAACGAAAATTATCTTGGTTACTTGGGTTGCCAGTTCCCCAAGTCGTTGCGGTTCATCGTCGCTTATGGAGCCGGCATAATGATACCCTTGACACAGTTCCACGTCCATCTCCTTGTGTTGCTAATAAGCTAGTCCGCTTCTATCTACGAGTCCATCACCCACATATATTGAGTAAAGAAAATCAAATAGTGCTTAACGTTGGAGCATTTAGTGACCAGCGAGTCTAAACAGCGAGGCACTTTCGGTGAATCATAATATGAATAAGTTACGGTTTAATTTTTCTTCGTATGGCGACATTAACACCAAATATGAGTCTGCTAAGTAATAAATGAATAGAGTATGATTCATCTAAAATGTGTGACCATTTTTCAAAAACTAACAGAATTTTTAAAGATATGCTTTAAATTCAAAACATTAATTGTTTTTAGGTGAATTGCTTAATGTGGCATTTTAGCCCCACAGTAACAAGTACGACTTGCGGGGCTAATTCCTGAATACCATAGTATACTCTTTTATTGATACACATGAGATGGCCTTAATGGTTGAAACTTTTAATACATCAAGGCCATCAAACACAAAGATAACAAGTCACAAATATTTGTAAGACGCTTTGAAACGGTAAGAATTTCCAAGTTCTCGTGCCCGTCCCAGAATTTAAATTAATACCTTGATCTTCATCGAATCGAATAAAGATTTAAATATTTAATGCATTTAAGATAAATATCGTGTTACCACAGGTGATAACAAATAACGTGACGATGGGCCAATATAGCTTCGATTTGGAGATACAAAGCTATACTGTGACTTTCTCCCTGATTCCTGATTTAGATAATAAAGAATGGTTAATCATTACCATTCTTGGGTTGGGATTACTTTTACTGCTCTATGAAAAATGACTGAAGAAAGATTCAAGATTCAAATTTTTTATTTCAAATAGGCTTAACGCTAGCACTTTTGAACGGTCATTTTTTTAAAAGCTACCACCGGATCACAACGCGGCCTCTACTGAGAAGATCCGGCAAGAAACTCAGCGGGCTTGTCAATTTTTCACATTTTTTTTAAACAAAGTTTGTCTTTTTACAATTAAATCAGCACCTGGGGGGCGATTCTCGCTTACTTCGAATCGACTTCGATTTCGAATCTGCAATACGAAGCCTATCTCTACTAAGAAATCTCGTAACTCGAAGTGATTTTCTCGAATCTTGTATTCTGGGCAACAATCGAAGTAAACTTCGAAATAATCTCTATTCGAATGAGGAAATTGTTGCCATTATGAAAGATAAATGTCCCGCGAGTCATTCCGTTCAAGTAGTTGATACGGTTTTTTTACCGGATGGGATGTTTTTAGTAGAAAAACATATATTTAAAGTGGTTCACGTCTATAAGATGGTAGAACGACATTTTGTACGATTTTTCACATAATTTATCACAAAATAATGAGTAATAAATACACAAAGCTGTGTGTTCTTACCACAGATTTTTATAAATGTATGGTTCTTACTTAGTAGTCTGTGGATGTATGATCCTAGTACCTTTGCCTGTCTTTCGGCGAAGTAAAATTAAAACAAAAATACCATATGTTTATCAGTGGCGTGCACAGAGGGTAGGCAAAAAAATGTATTCGGCTTGTTTCACCTATTTTAAGTATGTTATTATACCATTTTAAATATCCATATGTAAGCAAATACTATAGACATATTAATTTGCCTTTGAGAAAATTAATAAGTTTATTCAGCAGCTCTATATTGACAAAAATACTTTGCCTACCCTAGGATTTCTCTAAACAGTCTTAATTTTAAAAAATCTTAGTTTGGACACGAATTAACGTATTTTTTTTTAATTTAAATGGATATGATGGTAATATTGGTTAACTTGAGGATATTTGTGCTGGAACACGAACAAATAGAATAAAGCATAAACAACTCGCAGATATTTTTGCCTGCTTTCAGTGCACGCCACTGATGTTTATGTATTTATGTTTACGATTTTGTTTTAGTATGCCCTGCCCGAAAGGTTATTTATAAAAAGATAAGTTTTATATGGTTGTCCGTATTCTTAAAGGCGTTTATGTGATGTTTAGGTGTATATACCTACTCTATCTTGTCGGCATAGTGATTTTATCTTAATTGGCTGTCGATCGCAGTATCTCTTATTTAATAGTCTGTGTTGTTGATTGTTTGTTTGGTAATGAATTAAGTTTTAATCAAGTGCGAGGACTTCGTAAAGTGTAGTTATAATTTAATAAACTATACAATAATGTTATATTGACTAAAATAATCTAGGAATACGGTACTCGTCTTAAAATTATAATCATATTATACGGTAAGGTTTGACATTTGTTGTGATTCGAACTCGAGATGACGATTCGAATGGTCTTGACCAGTCGAAGCAGTTCGAGCGGCTAGCGTTCGAAATAGGTTGGGCTCGACATGTCGAGAATACAATTACGTGATTTTTAGACGCCAATAGTTCGAATTCGAATATTTTTTCGAATTCGTGATTGATTCGAAAGTGCGAGAATCGCCTCCCAGCGACAGTGTGTCCTGCCGTTCAAAATATCAAATAAAAATAAAAAATATGACGAAAATACAACAAACTAAAAACTAAAATGCCAAAGGGATAGTAGTCGGAACAGTTCCCCCAAGCAGCACCCGCGCACGAGTTGACTCGAGCAGCAGCCGTCACTCACCTCAACCATATTGGAGGGAAGGGGGTGACCCGCCACACGAAGCCCCCACAAGCAAAGACTTTTCGATGGCGAGCATGACCGATCCAAACCTAAATTTATACAGGAAGCGTGGAATTTGTTCATGCTTCTGGTATTACTAAAGAGCGTAGCTGCCGTAGCTGGTGTGGTTGTTACCACTATTGTGCTAGAGATCTGTCGGAGAAACCTATATGATTCCAATGGCCTAAAATAATTTTAAGACTAAGGCTGGCCGATGAAGTAAGGTAGAAGCCCCAGGTCCAGCCGTATCTGACCAAAAATACCTCGCAATTTTTTTTTTTCAATAGTTTCAATGCTGTTAGTATTACGAAATAAAGTTATAATGACAAGAATCGTGTAATTGGTTAGGGAAATAGTATTTTTTTTTAGTTCTACTTAAAGGACCTCACCTATAGCAAAAAAATACACGAAGGGCTCTTTAAGGTAATTGAATAAGTCGACGATGTCATTCAAGGTGGAGGTTCTATATTAAATCTAGAGATTGGAACCGTTCCGGCAAGGTGAACGCGCTAATACGATCTTTCTCTCGGAAACTTCACGTTCGAAGTAATGCGGACCAACCGCGCATAGACCCGTATCGATTAGCCGATTAGCTTTTGATACAGAATCATCTTTATTTGCAGCATCGGTTAAAATACTGGTTATTCTATTGGCTAAAGATACAGATAGGTTGAAAACATTATAGCAATTAATATTTTAATCGAATCTATCAGCGAGAACTCTTAGCGATTACTTTCCCTTCGCACACCTACACATTTTTTGCTTTAAAGTAGTTATCTAGTAAAGAGCACTATGCAAAAATGCCTCTAAGCCAGAGGATCTACAGCAAATTTAGCTATTATAAAAAGATGATGTATGATTTTTTGTAGGTCTACCACTTATAAACAAGTAACCCATACAAATATTATGTCAGAAGAGAGACAGAAAAAGATAAAGATCTATAAATTAACCAGGATAATAATTGATATCCAGGATATTAATTAATTTGATATTTGGTTGGCACCAATGTGGTTGGCACCTCTATGTATTGCTGTGTTATACCTGTGGATTCCTCTGGTTATAAAATCTTACGAGCTCACGACACCTGTGGCATGTTGATCCTCCATCCTGGGAGTGGGAGACTTTAAATGGAAATTTTATGGAGCTTTTTAACAACTGCCAAGGTCCGTAGCGGCTATATTAACGGTATTCCGTCTAGTATTATTACTGCATTTAACTGTATACAGATATATTATACTATTAGTGAAACAGATGATACGATAAATGTAGAGAGGACAGGTTAAGTTAGTGATTAGTGTTTATTCAAGTAACTTGCGCGGATCTGGTATGCCGAGGCATTTATTAATGGATTTAAACGTCTTGTTTCATTTAATGCGTGTGTGTATTTTAATAAACCGGTACTTATGACAAAGAGATTAAATGCATAGTTAATAAATGCATTAGACTTATAACTATGATATTGATGCACGATGAAACTTATTACTACTACTTTAAACTAAATATTCAAAATTAAGAAGTACTCATAATATTTATTTTATAATTGTTCTACTTTATTTCGTTTTTATTTCTGCTTTTTTCACATACAACCGAATATTTAGTTATAAAAGAGCGATGTCTCCTCACACAGGTATTTTAGGACACCTATTAGGTCGCCTATTAGTAATAGGCGACTTCTACCCTTATATTATAATATGTTACTGTACTTTTGAAGAAATAAATAGCTTTTTACTTTTTTTACTTTTACTTTTAACTACTTCATAAATAGATCTTAAGATTTACACCGGACTTTTATATTCATAATTTTAGAAACTTTGTAGTGATTAACGCTAATTAGTGAGCAAGCTAGCCTGTCTAACTAGCTGGAATAAGGTAATGAGTAGAGAGGTAAGCTGCTGTCAGGGAATAAATTATACATTATTAGGAATATATGTACTGGCAAGCTACATTTTACAGTAGGTAAAACCGGTAAATTTATTTCCGGTGGTAACTATACACATAATTAAACCACATACAGCTATAATGGACTCGAGGTAACGAAAACATATAACAACATTATAAGCAAAATGATTTCTGATATTTATACGAATATTATTGATTTATTATTTATGTACACACTAGAACAATACAAAAAGTTTTACAATAGAATAAAAAACACAAAAGAAAAAAAAGAAACAAAATGGAATCAAGTGCACATAATAAAAAATAAGTACTTACATATAATAATAACACATACATATAATAATAACACATACATATAATATAACATATTGTACGTAATGAAACTGATTTTTCGAAACGTCAGGATATTAAAATAAAAATAGACCGCGATATAATACGTAAGGGGCCGTCCATTAATCACGTGATGTTTTTTAGCAACTTTTAAACCCCTCCCCCCCCCCTCCTGGTGATATGTGGTGAGGTTTTAAACTTATCCCCCCCCCCCCCAACCAAAATCACGTGTATTTTTTTTAGTACAAACTATATAGAAATTTTCGGAATATTATTTTTAAATACAGGTATCTGATTAAATGCTGAAGGGGAAGTCGTTGCCGGCAACGGTGAGTCAAAGCCACGCGCCGCTGTTTGGTTTAGAAATCGTGCATTCAACGAAAAATAAATACACGTGATGTCTCATTATACCCCTCCCCCGTCCTGGTGATATTTCGTGATTTTTTCGGACCCCCCCCCTTTTCGAGCATCACGTGATTAATGGACGACCCCTAACATTAGTTTCATTTCAATAGTATAAACAGTAACCATCTACATCAATTTTCTAATCTATGGCTTGGAATGTCTCGACCTGCCTCAAGGAAGGGACGCTGCGGGTCGTAAGTCATGCCAGAGCGACCAATTTACGATCGCTACACGGCGCCCATGAGCGGTTCAATAAATTTATCGGACCGCCTGCCTGCGGGTGGGTACTGGAGTCATATGTGTATACATACAAACAAGTATATATAAACGATACGCTATGGGAGAGTTAAACCAAGGACTCAGAACAAGTGCAGGCTCTATAGTGGTTTTCTAGTACGCACCGCAACTTAATTGCGTAGGGTAACTCGCGTTAATTACTTCACACTGAGAAAAAGAAATACTATTGACCAAAATAAAATAACTTGGTTTAGGAAATCTGTTAAAATTATTTATCTTATTAATGTAAATTACTTTTACATGAATACATTTTCTTGTTTTGAGAAAATTTTCATAATAGAAGTTGTTTTTATCTCAGCGTATAATTAAATTAACTTTGTGATCGGAGGCGTGTCCAATTCGCCATCTCTGGGCTACCACCACACCACAGATATAGATTTACATAGATAACGCAAATGCATATACTTCGCGCACTTCGCGTGTCCGAACGCCGATGAATTGTCGGGGTTGGTCGCCGCTAACTTAACAGTCCGCGCGCGTCTGTTGCAGCATTGCAGCCGGTCGGCCGCAAAATCTAAAAAATTCGGCGAGGCATCGGCGGCATCGGTCTTTTTGAATCGGTTTGGACTCGTCACTAAATTCGGCCGTGACGTCACAAAAGGTGTTAAAAACTTGGTTCAAAAGTCGGCACGCTTGGTTTCAATACAAATCGTGATACTTGCGTTATCTATGTAAATCTATATCTGTGGTTCCGGTGGTTACCAGGCCCTACCCATAGCCACCAACAATAGAACGGAATGGGAAGCTTTCTGTCTGATTCTAGTGTAGTTGCCCATGTGATCAAAAGTGAAGTAGGTTTGACTATTAATGGATAACAAATTATTTATTAATTATAAGCAAATGAAGCTGTCAAGGTTTAATTATAGCTATTAATGGAAACTTTTCATTACCACGATTTCTCAATTATTGGAACCAGTTCTCAATTTATCTTAATTGTTGGTTTTTACTATTAATATCATACGAAATTGTAAGTAAAGGAAAGTTTACAAAACCGGTGTCAAAACGTTTTGCGCGAAAACAAAGCGTTCCGTTTTAGTGTCATGTTTGAAATAGACTAAGTTCCGAAGACACAAAATGAAACCATTTTACCTAAACGTCCGTTATACCCGGTCCACATTGGACTGTGTTGGACGGAAAGTGGAAATTTTGCGTCGAAACCAATGATAATTGTCATTTACATTATTGGTTATGAAGTTGTCATTCTGCGAAGTGGACATTTTGCAATGTGGGCATTGTGTCAAGTGAACATTTTACGAATTATGCCACAGAATACATAATAGTACTACGCTTATGCGAAGTGGACGATTTGCGAAATGTACATTTTGCGAAGTGGACATTATGCGATGTGGACGTCTTGCGAAGTGGACATTTTGCGAAAAAGTCGAGTTGATATTTTGCGAAGTGGGCATTCTGCGTAAAAACCTTCCAATCATACAGGCCTGAAGAGACGCCATTGAGCCCGATCTTCGGCTCTCCTCATCCAGTTACTACCAATTTCTCTGCATATATCAACAAACGGTGTACTATTAAATTTTTTTTTTAAACTGAACAATTTACTGTGCATCTATGATGCTTATGAATACAAGCTATTCTTCTCGGATTATGAAATTCTAGCTGACCCGCGCAGCTTCCCAACACTTACAACAATTATCGTTATATTTCAACAATACATACCTAACCTTGACAAAAAAAAATTAAACCTTCCTCACCTTCCTATTGGCGAAAACCACATGAAAATCCGTTCAGTAGTTTTTGAGTTTATCGCGAAGTGAGAGACAGACGCGGCTGAGGACTTTGTTTTATTATAATTATTATGTAGTGATAAATATTAGCTGGAAACTAACTAATTGACCAATCTTTCCACTGCGCCATAGTTATTTCCCTGGTATTCATGTCAACTCGATAAAAATAAGAAAACCACATACATGCTCACATTTCAACGCTGTGGCGAGTCGGTGTGGCCATAATGCTTTCCGGTTGTAAAGTTCAAAAGCGTAATAATAATAACTTAAGGTAAGATCCAGAGGTCCATTAAGACCCTCCCCGTAATTACGAGACGATTCGAGCGCAATTAATAGATTGCTATCGGGGATAGCCGATAGGAATTCCAATTAATCTTGTGGATTGCTTCGCTTTCAGATATGATGTAATAATTTCACAGTATTTTAAAAGCACATACAATCATGGTAAGCAGGGCCTAGCTCGACATGTATGACAGCTCGGTGTGGTGAATGACGTAAAATCCCCTGTAAGCACTCCCGCGCTTACCATTAAGTTTGCATAAAATATTAATAAAAATATCACAGATCAGTTATTACTAATCTGTGATCGCTCGAAGAACCGATAACCGTTGGGGAAGAAAGGTTCTCGAGTGGCGACCACGAACCGGAAGACGCAGCGCTGGCAGGCCTCCCACTAGGTGGACAGACGACATTGTGCGCGTCGCAGGTAACCAGTGGATGCAAATAGCCAATTGTCGTTCATTATGAACGCCATAATAAGGGGGAGGCCTATGTTCAGCAGTGGAAGTCTTCCGGCTGATGATGATGATGAATCTGTGATTTATGTACTGGTATCAAATGTGCTTGTTAACCCCCTGGGCTGACTTCAAATTCATATCAAATTCAAATTTATTTATTACAAATAGGCCTTAACGCCTAGCACTTTAAAACGGGCAAATGTTTTTTAAAGCTACTACCGGATCACAATGCGGCCGCAACTGAGAAGATCCGGCAAGAAACTCAGCGGGTTTGTCATTTTTTCCACTTTTTTTAGACAGTGTTTGTCTTGTTTCGATTCGATCAGCATCAGCTACAGTGTGTCCTGCGGTTCAAAAGATAAAATAAGATAGAAAAAAAACGACGAAAATACAACACAGTTTAAGGCCAAAGGGATAGTATTCGGACCAGTCCCCCCAAACAGCACCCGCGTACGAGTTGACTAGAGCGGCAGCCATCACTCCCCTCAACCATATTGGAGGGACGGGGGTCTAGTACGAATTTGACAGCTAATGAAAACATTTTCTATAGGTACATCTTGTACCAGCGCTTCCAGCTGTAACTATTAACAATGAATAAAATGTACGCAAGAAAACTGAAGGTTTGGTCGTTCAACTGTCAGATTTTGTACTAGTGCTATGTCATATGGTATATTACTGTGGGGATCTTCTGCAGAACTTAATACTATTTTTATTCTGCAGAAAAGAGATGTGAGATCCATTTACAATCTGGCTCCTATTGATTCACTTAGAGAGAAATTCAAAGAGATAGATATTCTAACGGTTGTCTCACAATACATATTTGAAAATTTAGTTTATGTTAAAAAAAATATCAGTTCTTTTAAAAAGTATAGTGATACACATAATATTAATACCCGGAACAAACACGATCTCGTTGTACATGCCACGCGTCTCCACAGAACAGGCAAATCGTTTATGGGCCAAAGTATACGCTTTTATAACAAACTGCCACAGGATATCCGAGATCTTCCAATAAAGAAATTTAAACCTTTGTTATAAAGCCGATTGTCAAAAAAGGCTTATTATAAAATCTCGGATTACCTGAAGGATAAAGCTGCGTGGGCTTGAACTGCTCAACTCATGCAAGCTTAGAAGTTTAAGGCTGACTTATGTATATTTGAAAAATTGTTTAAAAAAAAATTACAAAAAAAGACAAGCCCACTGAGTTTCTTGCCGGATCTTCTCAGTAGCGGCCGCGTTACGATCCGGTGGTAGTTTGCAAAAATGATTTTTGTGTAAGTGCCTCCGTGGGGCCTAAACATAATAAAGATATTTTGACTTTGACTTGACTTAACTCTTTGATATCGATAAGAAACTAATATTGTGTCTATTGTAGTGTCTTTTAATTAGGTATGTACTCCCAACTGTTCGAATGGTTGATGACGACAGCGCAATAAATAATAAGGTACAAAAATATAAATCACTGTCTTTCATTCGCGTAAATAACGAATAGATACTGTTAGTGCAATTTGAAAACCTCTTTAAGACAATAGACGTCAGAGCATAAAGCGAGCGTGAAGCAGAATCGCTCACAGTCAACACATTAGTTATATGCCGCGTCAGAACGCCATTCAGCGCGCGCGCATACTACAATCTTCAATACTCAGCTGTTTTAAGTTGTGCGATGTAGCGGATAAATATATATTTTTTCAATCCACAGAACCGAATATGCGAGCTGAATGGCCGAATATGCGAGCCGGTAGGAGACTCGTTGGCATATTGGGGTGTCCAGAGAATACAAAATTAAACTTCTTCTGCTTAATAACGTTGTTTTATTGATTTTTCCACAGTTTTTTTTTACAATTTTTGCAGCGCTTCGTTCGCCATGCCAAATCAAAGAGAACATAAACTTTTTATCATAGCCAACATTCACACATCAGTCGCTCTGGTAATCGATTACTGATTTTAGTCTACTATGGTTTATTTTATTAAGCCCCACATTCCTTTTATTGGATATTGTGAATATTTCTTTGTTAGAAGTACGAGTAGTTTTATATTAATTATAAAAAAAAAACAATAGTAGTGACCAACAATTATATAACTTTAGTAAGTAATGGGTTTTTGGTAACGTGTTGTATATAATGATAACAGCAAGCAAAATTATAGTTTATTTTTTAATTATTGTAATGATAATACTTATCAAACTTGCCACAGGCCCAATCTACAGTCCAACGCGGGCCACCTTTCTACAATATACACTTGTGATTTTAAAGACGCTTCCTTACTATGGTGAAGCATAACAGCGGTAGGAATCCTTGTTTCGTTGAACTCGACGTGGATTTTAAAAGGAAGAGCAGCAGTACAATTAGTTTTTCGCCTGTCGCATTTATTTTATTTTACCAAAAACAAACATTTTACATAGTTAAAAATACAGGGTACATTTTAGCACGTTTAGCCAATTTGTGTTTAAAACCATATCCTTCTAATACCAAAGTATTTATTCGTACTATCTTAATTGATCGATCGTAAGTTACTTTTTTAGTATTTTTTTAGAACAGACTCATTCCCCGCTCCGCTTTTGCTCTTGCACCACGGCAAATTTAACAAGGGCCGCGTTCCACTGAACGGGCAGACGCTAAAAGTATTATCTCCAGTTCCTAACGAGATTACACCTTTCTCCGAAGCCGGCGCGGCGCGCTTAACACTGTTTGACGGCCGTGCTCCCCTAGTTAAGGTTCAATGGACAGTTACTATGGTGATTAAGTTTTTCACGCTTGAATACTCGAAGCGTGCTAGTGGGTTAAATTTACTAGCATAGTCTAACTTTGAACCGGCTGGGGATATGAACAGCAACAGTGCCCTTCACAGCGGAACACAGTCCCTTGCACAAGGGGCCTACAACCCCGTAACAAAAATACAACACAGCGTGTACGGGTTTTGTAGGTTCTTATTGTTAGAAAAGATGAAAGCAAGCTCGTGCTCATCGATTCGACATAATAGTATGGAGTCGTGTATGTCATCGATCATCGATAAGGTTAGTAAGTAAGTTAAATTTAGTAGATAGGGTTGATTATCCAGGGATCGCCTAGGCTGAGGCCCTCTTCGGAGTCGCTGGACGCTCGGGGTGTGGGCCCCTTGAGCGTCCATTGAGTACGGCGGCGACTCCGAGGAGGACGGCGGCGGGGTTGCGACCCCCGTCCCCGTGAGCACCGTGACTGGTTCCCGGGGGGCTACAATGCGCCCCCCTCAGTGCAGATCCCACCGGAGAGCCCTGGGATCCCCCCTCTCATGTGCCGATGCGACAGCCGCGGGGGTTTTAGTGGGTAAGAATCCCACATACCCCGGTCGAGCCCCACAGGTCCCGGGGATTTCCCCCGCGTCAAAAAACAAAAAAAAAAAGGCTGAGGCCCTGCTTGAGGGATAAACTAAGTATGCGCCGCCCTCTTGCGTTGCGATGTCGTGCGTCGACGTAACGTAGGTGTGGCATACAATGCGTTGATCCGTTGCGACGACGCGACGCAACGTAACGCAACGCACTAATGGGGCCTCAGCCTTACGGCATTCGGGGATTCGGTTCTTACCGCGTTCTCCACGCTTTTAACTCTTAACGACAACACAAACACAACCTCAAGTTAATCCCAAGAAATCCACCAAGTAGTTTTTCCGTATTTTCACCTTCATTACCAATGGATAATCAATTTCGTAACAGATTTATAAACTCACGACCATAAACCTGCACAATAGTCCACCGCTTTCACTTGTTTTACCATACACGTTAAGTTTTTTTTATATACCGCTGTAGCTATTTACACGATCCGACACGACACGGGCATTGGTAACGCAAGCGACCGACAGACTACAATGATTTGATACAGTTATAAAAAAAAAAATAACGAAGAAAATACTTAATTTCTTATGGATTCTTTTAAAAAAGAAATAAATCTCTTATTCAATATCAATTAAAATAAATCTCCTCAAACTAAGAAACGATAAAACTTAGCTAGTTAGTTGGTACCAAACAAGCGAGCCTAATGATTTATTTTTAAGTATTCTCTGACTAGTAAAATGTTATATAATGTTGTATTTATTTAGTTAAATATTAGTACATATATTATATAATGGTAAGAAAATTCTAAATTCCCATTTAGAAAACTTTCTCGATAACAGAATATGATTTGTAAATGACTATAGGAAATTTATTTAATTATCTATTCTAAAGTAAACAATTCTACAATAAATTTTCGCATAAATAATGTACTGCTCACAATTATGCTGTCGTAGTGCGGTCAACGGCGTCGTGTCGGCTCCGTGTCGGACAGTATAATAACACTCATACTTCGTTTGGTATAATTTATGCATTTAATGATACATGAACCGCCCATCACGTTATTAACAGTCATAATTATTGTCGTAACAAGCTTTCAAATACGTTTAGAAATTAGGTTTTACAGTTATTTGCATTTAACCATTTGCATGTAGCTATGAGTGAGATGTTAAGCGGTGGTGCCGACTAATTATCGTAGCATTTAAATACTAGTAACACTTGTGGCTGTTATACCCCATCGTTAGTCTTTTAGAATCCGCTTATTGTAAATTACGATGGTATTAGTCATGGCAGCTCCGACCGAATGCTCCTACAGTGTATTTATAAATAGAGTAAGGATAATAATAAGATCACTTTGAGTCTCAATTTCTTGTGGTCAATTTCAATTGTATGTGTTGTTTTTCTTCATTGTAAAATCTGTGTGCGGTATATGCTGTTGCGCTCGCTGACGGGTATCCACGGAAGATCGGCGTCGTTGCGCCAGCTAGGAGCAACGACACAACATGCTGAGTGGATAACCCTTCAACGGCATTCTGATTATTAGTTTAAGTGTACTAGGCTAGTTACTTACAAGATGTCGTTGAATGAATGTTTTTCTTTCTTTCGAATGAGTGATGATAGCTTCGACCTGTTCAGTATAAAGGCGAAGACTAGCTTTTATGCACCTCATGGATAGATTGTTTTTATACAATCTAGGTGACAAACACGCGGCCCGCCTGATAGTAAACAGTCACCGTAGCCTATGGACGCTAGCAACAGTAGAAGAATCAATAGCGCGTTGACCCTAAAGACATTAGAATAAGTCTCTTGTATCCGGTAATTTCACCAGCTAAGGTGCCCTTCACACCGGAACACAGCAATATGTACACAAGGCTGCTTGGCGGCAGAATATCTGACACTGCGGTGTGTGCAAGGTACCTTGCCAGTTCCTTGCACAAGGAACCTACCACCTAGTGATATATAGATAGTATATTAGTGCTTCAAATTAATGAACAGCCAAGGCTGACGGTACAACAGCACGACATCGTATATACACTGAGGAGATTCGACCGGTAAAAGAAATGCACTATGAAATCGCTTACGTCCGACGTACCCCTTCAACCTAGTTGGTTAGAACGACGCGAAGTCTGTTAGAGTTTGCACACGTAATAGAGTTCCTCTAACACCATAGCGTACGAAACAAACAGCAGTCCGTCGTAGGCAGGAGTGCATTGACGTCCGTAACGGTATAGAGAAGGCGCGGGCAGCGCTGGCGCATCCCTGATTTGGCGCGCACGAGGTCTGACGTGACTCCTATTTTTTTTTGCTACTGAGCGCACTAATGTTTTCGGAACCGGCCACTTACATAAAAAAATATATTTTAATAGTACTTAGGTAATTACAACGTTTGAAAATGGAACTCTTTGGCTGTAGAATACAGTTCGTTTTCATTACCTATTATACTTTTGGACTTTAGCGTTACATTGTCGAATATTATTGTAATAGGAAATTCCATATCAAAAGGACCCAAAAGCAAAACTGACTCATAATCAAAACGACCGAAAAGCCGAGGGACTTGCAAGCAAAACGTCCTAATATCGAAATGACCTACACGCAAGAAATCCTAATCGCAAAATGTCTTAATAGCATAATGGTCCTTTAATCATAAGGACATGCTATCCAAATTTATTTCCGTAAGGAAACCGGAAAGAACTTAACGTAAGGAAAACTTATTTTAATACAAATTTTCATATGGTCGTTTTACTAGCGGTTACACACCCTGGTTGCTACCAAAATAGGTTTTGGGTTCGATTCCCACTTTGTGATATTTATGTATACAGGCTGAAAACGTGTCAACAGATGATATTTTCGCAGATTATAGTGATATTACCAAAATGAACAGATATAGAAACAATATGCCCTAATCAGTAACGCGTCCATTCCATCCTGTATATGAATGTATTTACAATAAAAAAAGTATACAAGTATTTGTATCAGTTTTCTAGTTTATACTAAGTAATAGCTTTTCCTCGTTTGGGATCAGATGATCGTATTATCGCTAATTTGAGTGCAACAGTAGTTTTTTAAGTTTTCCAGCTATGTGCCCTTCAGACCGGAACCGTTCGGCAGAATATCTGGCACTGCGGTAGTACCTACCTGGACGGAGCCGAGCACAAGGACCACCTAGTTATTCTTGTTATGATGCAGTACAATGATTAGTTTTTAACGATAACTATCGGCAGATCGCTAACGGTATCACGGTACGGATCGCGGCGCGCACGCACACTCCCGATTTGGCCTCCTAGACTCGCGGGTTTCCGCCCGACTTGTAATTTTGGTTTTAATTCTTTCTACTCAATATACAACTAGTGCTTGGCCGCTGTACCACTTCTTAAATTACAAGAAAAAAAGAGTCCCCGTCGCGTATCCGGCCGCGGCATACACGTTTCTGTCAAAATTTAAAAGTTGAATCTTGCATGTTTGCGACGTTGCCATTCCGCTACGCACGGCCACAGTATAAATAATACTGTCTATACAGTCTGTCTGTGTGTGTAATTAGAACCGTTTGTTCATAGGTCACAGACCGACATAGCTCGAAGAATATGCAAGTTGAAGTGGCAGTGGGCAGGCCACATCGCTCGAAGAACAGATAACCGTTGGGATAGAAAGGTTCTCGAGTGGCGACCACGAACTGGAAGACGCAGCGTAGGCAGGCCTCCCACTAGGTGGACCGACGACATTGTTCGCGTCGCAGGCAACCGGTGGATGCAAATGGCAAATTGTCGCTCATTGTGGCGGTCTAAGGGGGAGGCCTTTGTTCACTGCTGAGGATGTCTTCCGGCTGATGATGTGTTCATAGTTAATTATTTAGACTGCGAACAGGCATACAAGGTCCATTTTGAGTGCATAGTAGACTCCGCCATTCCGTGCTTTTCCGTGCTTGATAAGTTCATAGTACGGTAATGGACTGACCCGGTGTACTGAGCGGAATCCATATTATTTCGCAAACAACCTGTCTCACGTCTCTTAGTAATTGTTCTCCTTGACTCAATAAATAATTAAGTGAAAAGAAAAAAAACACTGTATTAATTAGAGAGTGATAATACTTAAGCACGTGTTGTGTGAGTCATTATCGACCGTATCAAGGTAACGGGTGCCGACACAAACATCAGTGACTAATGTTTTCTGAACGACACTAAACGTATGGGATAGTTTGAACAAGTGTTTAATACATTGAGTTGCAAGTCAAGGTTAACAATATAGGCTTTCGTTAATACGTGATTACGATACCTGGACACCTGGATGAGGGTTGGCTTAGTCCAAACCGCTTAACCGCCGGTTTCTTTGGTTAGGTTAAGCCGACGTCTTCGGGGTCGCTGAACGTTCGGGGTGTGGCTGTGGACCCTAGGACGTCCACTGAGTATGGCGGCGACTCCCGAGGAGGACGGCGGCGGGGTTGCTACCCCCGTCCCCGTTTCGGGGGTGCCCTCTCATGTACCAATGCGACTGCCGTGAGAGTTTTAGTGGGTGTAATTCCCACATATCCCGGTCGAACCCCACAGCTCCCGGGGACGTTTTGAAGGTTTCACCCGCGAAAAAAAAAAGGTGTCAAGAGTTTTTATTTTTTATCAACCCTTTTTTTGTCCTACTGTTGGGCCACCACGCTGGCCATGTGCGGGTTGGCGGACTTCACACGTCATTCGAAAGACAGTAAGTAAGGCTTTCACAGACGTCCAGCCGGGGTCCAAACCTGCGCATCTTGTTATTTTTGTAGCTTTACTTAAACGAATAACTTAAATTAATGATATCGATTGTTCGAAATGATATAATCTACTGTTGTCAATACATAAGCTAGATGCGACCTCTTAACATTATGAATCGCAAAGTCGTATAGAGATCAATACAAAATAATTACTGAAGGTCGTAATAATGGTTAACAATTATTTTTTATTACTTCGATTCTAATGATCTAGTTGGCCTATAACTGTTATTCTAGTAACCTCAGTCAGCCATATCAGTTAACTTAATAACAAAACTATAAACGAACAAACAATAATCAATGAACACTGGATGTGAATAATAAACGAATTGAATTGAATAAAAATGCTATGAATAATTTTATTCAAATTAGGTACTACTTAATGTTGGATAAGGGCTCCCACACATAACTGCGAATTCGCCTAAGGAAAACCCAATATTACCCAATTTACACAGATAAGTGTATTTGTGATATACCTATTTACCAGTACAAAATCTCGTAGTGACTAGTAGTTTATAGAGCGTCCAACCGTTTATTTTCTTTTTGATAAAAGTTCACTTTAAGTGAACTATTAAAAGTGAACTTTTGCGTAACATGACGCAGTTACGTTCTATTGGTGTTGTCAAAAAGAAAATAAACGGTTGGACGCTCTCTAGTATTATTTACTATCACACATACAACTATCTTTACAGGCAATCCCAATTCTATGTATAGTGTAGATTCCTATTATAAACATTACAACACACAAAAAACATAAACTTATACCTAAACATAATAACATATTATAAACAATGATACGCTTGTGATTTCGCTCAGTGAACAATAAAACATATCCAGTTTTTCGGCAACCAAGTTTAGTGTCCGCAAAGTTCGTATCAAGGATATGTTCTTTAATAATTTAGTCCGACAATGTGGTAACACTAGAAAAAAGGTCAGCTCCCGAAACAATCTTCTTCGCCGGCTCACATCTACCAAATGGGGGGCCGATTCTCATGTACTGCGTACTTCGGGGCTGGCTTTAGTTTTTCAGCTCCAGTCCAGAATTCCAGATTGGGCTCAGTCTGCTCATGTGAATGAGGTCGACGTTTCTTTAAACGAAACATGCCGCATAATCACAGGTGGTATAAATCCAACACCTCTAAACTCCCTTCTTCCCTCTCGCCGGAGTGGCTCCACCAAGTGTACGTAAAGTAGTGGCAAGTGCTATAGAGAGGAGGAAACAAGAAACAGATCCGAGGCACCAAACATCACAATCATGTTTCTGCACCGGCCCGTCTACGTAGTCGTCACGGTTTTATTAAGAGTGTGCAACCTCTGGTAAGGGACTCTATAAAGGCGAAACAAGATCTCTGGTTGGAGAGATATCCTCAGTCTCTGTACGTTTCACCAGTTGAAAATATGCCTCCAGGGTTTAAAGAGCCGTGGCCTACATGGAAAAGCCTTAATAGGCTAAGATCTCAGGTAAGCTGCTCTTAAAAAAATGGGTATTTAACAGTGACGCCAACATCCGTTGCGAGTGTGGTGTGTCCCCTCAAAGTATGTCTCACCTTATTAGTTGCCCTGCTTGTCCGACTACCTGTACGACAGAGGACTTGCTGCAGGCAAATCAGAACGCCATTGATGTGGGCAAATACCATATAGTATTTGTATATTCATTGTCGACACGAAAAGAAAAGAAGAAGAAGATTTAGTCCGACTGCGTGGTACTCCGAAGTCGCCGGTGCACGTATCAGGAACTGATAACATTATCCACTGCAGGACTCCCGGATTGTATTAGGTGGTAAGCTGGTAGGTACCCTGTGCAAGGACCATCCAAGTAGGTTATTTATTTGCATCCATTAAATTCACATTGGGCCTTGTGTATGGTCATTGTATTTCATAAACGTCAATTAATTAATCAATACTGAATTTAATTAAATCATCCTTCACTCTGATCAGTTATATTTTATGTTTTGAACTGTCAATTTAAATAAAGTTATAGTGTTTTTTATAGACATCGAGTTAAATACCATGGCTGGCTGGGGTAATTAAAATAACTGCAATGGGTATCAAAGAAATAAATTAAATAATTTGATCGTTTGCCATTATAACGGTCAGAGCCTATACAAGATACAATTGCTTAATAGCGATTCTATTTCTTAATTAGCTAATGGTGTCGATTCCCTATAATTTGTTACGTGATTTTTCTATGTCTTAGGCGATGTCCTAACTAAACGCGAACACGCGATCATCGCAAGTTCGCGCGAACGAAATCCCAAAAATATGGACGTCGAACGAGTGACCTAACTGGCGGTCATTCGACGTCCATATGTATGAGATTCAATCGTGCGATGGTTGCGTCGTTCGTTCGCGCGATGATCGCGTTTAGTTAGGACACTCCCTTAAGTCGTTCTACATTTCTAACCGACTTCATTATACCTTCTATTCGCGTTAACGCTTGTAGAATGTTACATTGTCTAGATAACGTGAGTAGCTATAGGATACTGGGACGTCTGTTATGTGTATCTCGAGAATGTGGCTGAGCATCATGATCAGATCCTGGTTATGTCAGACAAAAGATTGGTTTTTAAATTTGAAGAAGAAAAGCATTTATTTGCCAAATACTTCACCCAGATCTTCAATTGTGTGTGGACAAACAGGGCTCTGCCTCAGCATATTGCTGCACTATATAGAGCAGCGCTGGTATTCTGGCAGTACCTAAAACTGGCACCACGGAATGCCAAGTACAAATAATAATAAATAAAAAAAAGGAAAGATCAATAAGAATTAATAGTTATTTTAGGGTAGTACCTATTTGATATTATACAATATATAGCATTAGCGGTTAAATTTGCTAGAAAATGTGATCGGTACCTAAGTGGCAATAAGTTCAGCTATATAACATAGGGCCTACCTTACTAGCAAACGGTGGCTTTTTAATTTAATACACTTCTGCCGATCCCCTAGTGGTATAAGCGTTGTATTACCAGTCCTGCAACCTTCGCTATTTTATTATTATTATTAAGCCTTTATTGCTGATACTAACCTAATAACATTTTATTACAAAAAAAATATTAACATCAGTTATCCCCGTTTTTAGTAATCAGCGTGTCCTGAGACACATAGGCCTCTTCCAACTGCTTCCACTCTGTTCTGTTGTTTGCTATCCTTGTCCAGATTCTACCTCCTACTTTCACTATATCATCTTCCCATCTCTTAGGCTGTCTCCCTCTTTTTCTTTTTCCATCACGTGGTTGCCACTCTGTTATAATGTTTGTCCACTTTACCTTACTTTCTCTTGTCATGTGACCTGACCAACGCCATTTAAGCTGTTTTATTTTCTTTAGAACCTTCGCTATTAGCAAACGTATATCAGGACATTACAATCGTCAGCATAATATTAACCTAAAATTTATAACGTTGCACAAACCTTCTCAGAAAATGTGTTAAGATGTGTCGCATTGAGGTGCATTGAGAAATGTTCACCTTGCAATCACTGAATATTATAAAATACCTATACTGAACCTATTTATTTGAACTGTGTTACATTATTGATTATGATGGTATATAATGGTAAGTGATATATTAATTATGGACGGATCTAATGGGTTTTATAAGTACATTATTAAGTCCCAGAATCAGCAGGGGTACCGCGACCCCTAAACCTACCTACCAAACTACCACTGTAGTACCTTAGGGGTCGTCCATTAATCACGTGAGGCTCGAAAGGGGGGGAGGGGTTCCGAAAAAAATCACAAAATATCACCAGGACGGGGGAGGGGTATAATGAGACATCACGTGTATTTATTTTTCGTTGAATGCACGATTTCTAAACCAAACAGCGGCACGTGGCCTTGACTCACCATTGCCAGCAACGACTTCCCCTTAATCAGTTACCTGTATTATTCCGAAAATTACGATATTGTTTGTACAAAAAATACACGTGATTTTGGTTAGGGGGGGGGGGGGGGTTAGTTTAAAACCTCACCACATATCACCAGGACGGGGGGAGGGGTTAAAAGTTGCTAAAAAAATCACGTCATTAATGGACGACCCCTTACCTACTATGTTTATAGTTTTTTGTTATTTTATTCGTGTTTATTTTTTGTCGCAAAAGAAAACAAAATCAGCAAATCTAAAGCAAGTTATTAAACATACACTATTATAAGTAAGTAGGTAAATTTATTTTTACATCTCAATACGGCACGAATGTTGATTACGTTGTGTTTATTACATTATACCGTTCCTCTAGCAGCAGAGTGACTGATTGACTAGTGTAATAGTGATCGCGACGGGGCCTCGATAGGCATTTTGAGATTTAAAATTCCTATATCGAAAGAAATTCTATTTAATAATGGTGCAAATTGCATCAAAATTCGTTGAGGCTTTAGGAGGAAATAAACGGACTAACATAGAGACGTGAATAAAGACTTTATTTTAATAAAATCTTTTTAAAAAAAATTGAACCGCCTTAACGCCGCGTTAAACCTAGGTTTAGACTAAGGTTCGACTAAGGGCGGTTAGGGTTTAGGTTAAGGTTAGGTAAGGTGAGGACGATGTGGTTCGCCACCCATCACGTCTCGTTTCTCACGGAGGCGAAAAGCGGCCCATGGGTTCTGCCTACCCCCTACGGGGAAAAGGCGTGATTATATGTATGTATGTATGTTAGACTAAGGTTTAAGGAACGATTTGCTGAGTTTCGTAGCTTTTCGTTTCGTAGCGTTAAGCTGCTTTTCGTAATAAGACGGTAAGGAATCGTATATTTAGGTGCAAAGCGCGCTTAACTTTGTGTTATGCGGGCGTTGCATGGCGAGAGGCAAGGTGTAACATTCCATTGAAATGTTAGATGTCGTCGTACAGGTTTTAGTGTGATATAACAAAGCAAATACATATATGCTCGGTACGACAGATTTTCAAATAAGCTTTTTGGATGCGCCGTTGTGTAGAGAAAACTTACTATTTTTATGACAACATGAGAATGTTCCAAACCTATCTTACGAGTATGAATATAAAAGCACAAAAGCACATTTGGAATAAACAAAATAGTCTTATACATACATGAAACGTAAACGTATATAATATATCACACCTTGTCGCGTTTAAACCTTTCATTTTGTTTTCCAAAGTAAAAACAATACTTATACAAAATAGCGACTGACACGGCCGCAATATAATTTTCTTTTTTTAAATTTACACGCAATAAATTGCTACGATTTTGATCTTGTGAAGAAAAACAGAAATAAGAGAAACACTGAATTAATCACTATCATTATTTATTAGCACAATACACATGGCGCGAAATGATGATGATGATAGTTTATTCGTCCATATACAGGACAGGCGAAGGAATTTCTCCATACTGCCAAATCTTTTATAGAATATCCGATATACGTATTGTTATTCCATGAAGTAATGTGTCTTGTCCGAGATATAAATTTATAAGGCAGAAATGCCAAGTCTTGCATAGTTCTTCATTCCGGTAAGTAGTTTCAGTAAGGCAAAAGTGCCAAGTCTTGTATAATTCTTCATTATCCAGTTAATAGTAGTTTCATTATAATTACTTGTCTTCATTCATTGTAATGTTGTCATAGTTCTCCAATAGTAGAGTTGATAAAATCAAATATAATAGTAAAATTATCAGGACATGCTAAAAGATCCTGAAGTGACGGCGGGATATTTTGATATTTACTCAATAGGCTATCTATTAATATCAGGCGTTGGATATTATAAGCAGTACACTTGAAGAAAATATGATCTAGAGTCTGTTCTTCTTGCAATGTGCATTCAGGACACAATGGGGAAGAAATCATGCCCATGCGATTTAAATGAGCCTTAAATTTGCCATGTCCGAATCTTAATCTCATTATTTGTGTGTAGAATTTCCTCTTCAGATATGTATTACCCATTACAAACCACGGTGTTTTACCCACTTCCCTATTAATACCGGCATACCATGCTCCTTTAGATTGAACCACTAAATCTCTCTCGTCTTGCCATTTCTTGATTAGAACCCTGCGATATTCTGGTACCACGTCTTGCCATGGAATTGGAATATTATTTATTATGTTGCCACCCAGCGAATTTGTTAGTCTGGCAAGGTAGTCCGCATTTTCATTGCCTGTCACACCTACGTGTGCTGGTGTCCAAACAAATTTTACTGATTTCTGTGATATGGCTAATTTAACTATCATTTCTTTAATTTCATATAGGATATAACGAGTGTTACTATCAAAACCATTACTCTTCAAGGCCTTTAAGACTGGCATGCTGTCAGATACAATGACGAACTGATATTCACTGGAACACATTATGTCTGATTCTATGTATCTTAACGCCAACAAAATTGCTATAGCTTCAGCCGAAAAAACTGTGTTAATTGAAGGTAAGCGAAAGCCCCTACCATATTTTTTGTTTGTATGATAATAAGCAGCTGATACACCTGTTTCACATTTCGACGCGTCTGTGTATATAATTTGATGTTCTGGCCAACATGAGAGCTTCCTAGACACATCCTGATTAGATCTTAAGTCATGTTATGTTCTATTTCTATTATATCAGGTGGAATAAATTTACCATCAAATCTGCCATTATAACATGCCCAGTTTCCATTATGATAAATTTTGCAGTTGTCAATGTATGCTAATGTTTCAGTCAAGTCATGGAGAATAAAAGGGAATTTAGAAGAAAGAGGAGAAGACGCCAGAAATTTATGTTGTCTTATCTTTAACAGAAGAGGATGATTACTAAGAGAGTAAAGTTTTAAAATAAATTTGAATTTTAAATACTTGAATCTTATTGTTAAGGGAGGGATATTGCATTCAACCTGCATTGAGACTATTGGGGTAGTGTTCATTGCCCCTGTGATCAAGCGAAGATTTTTATTTTGGATTTTTTCAAGTTTATTAACCAAGATGGAATTGGAGGCATAGCAGTAAAAACTATATTCAAAATGAGACCGAACTATAGACTTATACAACATCAGTAAAACTTTAGGATCAGCACCCCAAGATGTCCTAGCAAGTGATTTTAATATATTAAATGCTCTCAGAGCTCTGTCTGCTAAGCCACAAACATGTTTCTGCCAAGATAGATTTTTTGTAAAAGTAACACCCAGATACTTAACCTCATCGGTAACTGGTAGTGTGTTGCCATCATAAATAATATTGGTAAGTATAGTCCTAGATCTACTGAATACTACAACCTTTGTTTTACTTGGATTAATTTCCAGCTTTAAATAATTAAAATAAATTTTCAATTGTTTTAATGCATTATTCAATTTGTTTTCAACATCTCTTATTTTTGTACCTGTGCAATAGATAGTTAAATCATCTGCAAATTGAAGGCTATTTACATCTTTACCTAATATATTATTTAACCTATGTATGTACAAAATAAATAGGAGAGGACTCAATATTCCACCTTGACAAACGCCTTTACTTGATATTTGGGGTCCAAACAAGTTATTTTGATGTTTAACATAGACATGTCTTTTGCTTAAAAAACTAATAATCCATTTTATTAATTTTACAGGCAGACCAAGAGACTGTAACTCATTTGCAAGGACATTATGATTTACATTATTAAATGCACCAGTAATATCAAAGAAAATGCTGACTAAAAACTTGTTGTTTGCAAATGCATTATGAATATCCAAGTATAAATGATTCAAGCTTTCTGCAGCAGAATGCCCTCTTCTAAATCCAAACTGATTATATGGTAATAATTGTTTAGATTCAATATAATACTCAAGTCTTTGTTTTAATAATTGTTCAAATAGTTTAGAAGCACAAGATGTTAAAGCTATTGGCCTGTATGAATCATGATGATTTTTATCTTTACCTGGTTTAAGAATAGGGATAAGACAATCAGTTTTCCATGTTTCAGGTATTACCATGTTATCCCACAAGGAATTGAATATATTTAAAACTATTTGCTGGCTAAATAAATTGAGGTTTTTGAACATTTTATAAGAAATATGATCCAATCCAAATGCAGAATCGCGACGAGAATATATGGCACTTAAGAATTCTGACAAAGAAAAGGGCTTCCTGAAGAATTCATTTCTGCTAGAATTAATGTTATCATCACAAAGATTAAACACTGGTTGCTGAAGGTTGTCAGATGTATATTTATCTAAAAAAGTTTGTATCCAATTATCACTATTGGTATTATGAGTTGAGGTGCTATATGTTTTATTGAATTTTCTAATGTTAGTCCAAATTGTAGATAAAGGTGTTTGCCGATTAAATGAATTACAAAGTTCTGCCCATGAGGTTTGTCTTTCTTTATTTATTATTAATTTTTTAAATGCTTGCTCTTTTTTAAACGATAAATAATTTTCTGTTGTGGGATCCGATTTAAAAAGTAAATAAGCTGCCTTACATTTACTAACTGCTTGTGTACAAACATCATTCCACCAAGGCAAACATAATCTTTTTTTTGGTCTACTGTAAACCCTTGATGCAGAGGAATTCGGGGAGTGAACTCTGACATTGGCATTGGCCTCAGTAACACTTTCTAGCAGAATTTTACACAACAATTCATAGCATGTCTCAGGATCAAGAGAGTTAAAATTAATATTATGTAATTTTACACTTACTATATCTTGATATTTTTGCCAATCAACACACTTATAATTAGGACGTATATAATTTGCACTAGAAAAATTGTCATTATTTACATTTACAGGTTTACATAAAAGGGTAGTGACAACAGGAAGGTGATAACTACAAAGAGGATCATCATGCACATACCAGTTGCATCTCAATGCTAACAAAGGTGAAACTATTGTGAGGTCTAATGCATTTGGCTGCCAAGTATGAGAACCAGTAGTTGTAACTGATCCATCATTTAGCAAGCTTAAATTGTTGTAATTTATAACATCTAAAAGTGTTGAACCACGTGTGTCTGTGTTTGCACAACCCCATACGGAGTGATGAGCATTAAAATCACCTGCTAATATTATAGGTTGTGGTAAGGACTTTATAAAATTATCAAGTTTTACATAGTTAAAATTAGAAGGATAAGCAGATGTTGGACTGTAAAAACTAACTATTGTTATAGTTTCATTGTTTATATGTATTTGAATAGCTAAATTTTGTAAAGAAGTGTCATAATATGTTTGTAATTTTGTATATGTAATATAGTTTCTAATTAATATGGCTACACCATTATGTTTAGAACCAATATCTAATCTTTCTAAATTATAACCTTTGATACATATAGTTTTAGTTGGCTGTAGCCAAGTTTCAGAAATGATTGCAATGTGTATATCATTTTGATATAAAAATTGTTGAAAGACATGTTTATGACTTAGTAAACTTTGAGCGTTCCACTGTACAATATTGAGCTTATCCATGTTTGGTGGGTGTGTTTGTTTTACTGTTATTATATGTGTCCAGTAACATAGATTTAATTGCCTCCGAAGTAATAGGACTATCATTTGTACTTTTTTGTGAGCTGAGTTTTAATATAGTTGATATAATTAAGTTAAGAATGCGGTCGGACTTTAAAAATTTCTGTATGTTATCAGAGTTATTGTTCAGAGTTGGAAAATGTTTGTCATTGAATAAATCTGCATATCCTTTTTTTTGTTTATATTTCAAGTTATTTTTTTCAGTTTCCTCTTTTCGTTTTGGGCATTCGCTGGAGATAGCAATGTGATTGCCTTTGCAATGCACGCACACTGCATCCTTCGCTGTTTTTGTACACTTGCTGTAATGATGATCCTCACCGCAGATTGAGCACTTCTGTGCATTTTTGCAGTATTTGGCAATGTGACCATATCTCAGACATTTCAACATTGACTGATAGGAGGAATGTATGCGCTTACCTCAAAATACCAGCTATTGATATCAACGCTATCAGGAAGTGTAGGACAGGAAAAAGTGATTGCTACCGTCTGGGTTGGGAGCAGGATAGGCTTGTCGTCGTCGTCTCTTCCGCGGCGCATCAGGCGTCGCACGGACACTACATCTTTGGAGCTGGAAATGCCGTTATAAATGTTAAGGTTGGACATATAAGTGGGAACACCGCGGATGACCCCTGTGATTTCAGTGAGTGTAGCAGGAATAGTGGCTTTTAATTCTAAATCCTTCTGAACCTTAGCATTGTTCAGAGCCATGTTCGCTAACCCTGGTCTTTCAAAAATAGCTGCAACTTTATATCTATTGAGCCGTTTAAAACGTTTTATTCCTTTGTGGTGACGCTTCAATACTGCACCTAAGGACATAAGGTCCCGGTCTCCTATAGGCTTAGAATCAACAATACTTTCATAAATGACTAAGTATTCAAAGTTTCCCCCATCTTCTGGATATTGCCTTGAATAATTTTCAATTTTATAAGGTAGATATTTGTCAGCTCCTGAATCATCAGAGTCTGACTCAGTTGGCGGTAGATCTACCGCTTCAGGTTTGTGCCTTTTTCTTTTCCCCATTTTCTTCCCATTTAGCTAACCCCTAATTAACTTTACAATACAAATTTACAAGTAAATACAAGTTTTAAAAATATTAATGAAAATATTTTAAAATTTCGCGCCTATCCGATGTGATTTCCCGCCATCGAATCACATGGCGCGAAAACAAGAAGTGTCACTCGCGTGTCTAGTGCGGGGACACGTTAATCGGTAATTGGGCTAGTGAGGTGCCCCAACCATACTGATATTGTTGATTTCGATTTTCCTGTCTAACAATACTTACTCTCGAAAAACATGTCCCTTTCTGCGGTAGTCGGGCAGTTACTTACAAAATCAACGGAAAAATTAAATCTAAATAAATCAATCATTAATCAATTAAGTAATAAAAAGCAGGCGGTGTTGAGAGATTACATTACATTAAGAGGTCGGATCGTGCGCAGTGTATCGCGCGCACACGTAATATGCGCGTCGCGGCGTCGCGTGCGCACTGCCGATAAACGCCAAACAACAATTAACGCCGGTCATTGCGGCGTAACAGCTTACACTTTAGCGAGGTTTCTTTTAACCACCGACGCGAGAGTGATATGTTTGACGCCATGTCTGTCTGTCTGTGGCATCGTAGCTTCCAAACAAATAGACAAATTTGAATGCAGGTAATTTAAATCGGGGTGGTTTTTAACTATGTTTGATAAAATCCGCTATTATTTGCGAGTTTTTTTATGTCGGTCTTTTTTATAAAGTACCATGTTACAACCAATTTAAAGTACCACCAATTTTTGAACAAATCATTTTATTTTATTTGAGGTAGCATCCCAAATCACGAGTCTTTCACGTATCACCGCAATTAATAACAATATAGTATCTAGATTCCACTCCATAGTCAAACGAAAACAATATCCAAGTCCGAAAAAAATATTCTGGACGAAACGTTTCTTTCTCCGTCAAAATCGAACATAAAATGGTGCTCCCCTGCCGCAGGCGAACGCGGTGGATGTTTTCCACAAGCTCCGGCAAAATGTTCGATAGGTTTCGTTCGACTAAACACCCAAGCCACGCCCCTTATCTAATGTTTTCGATCAATGTTCTGTACAAAACATGGCGCAGCAGACCCGGCTTTAGACTTCAAGAGCTTTCATATGAGCCATTCACTGTTAAACAAGGTTGAAAAAGTGGGACCAAAATGACGCATGGTTCTTACGAATTTATACTTGTTAAATTTAAATTTACCCCTGGCCTTGAAGACACCCGCATTGTAATCAGACAGGAAGCAAAGTATTCCAGTCCTTCGCGTATTACAAACGATTCGTCCGGACAGTAGGGTTGTCCAAAACGATGGATATGCGTCTCGTGTGATAAGTGATTTGGAAAATTAAATCGCACTACAGCGTTCAGTATACGTGGTATTGTCCTTTAAGATCCGGCCACGGCGGCCAATTTTCAATCATTTTTTTTTACTGTAGTGCACAAGTATTCGCACAGATGTAAGTGCAGTCACGATACGATGGGACGGAAGGCAGACACAATAGAGATCAGACGCAGAATCGATTTTTTACATACCAAGCCGACATCGACCGAGAGTAGCGTCTTACTTTTCAATCAGATGATCGGCCAGAAAATTCAAAATTTTTATTTCAAATTTTGAACGGTCAATTTTTTAAAAGCTACCACCGGATCACATCGCGGCCTCAACTGAGAAGATCCGGCAAGAAGCTCAGCGGGCTTGTCATTTTTTCACATTTTTGAAGTGAAACTTCTTATGCGACTTCCAAAAATGTTATCACATAACGCGTTGAGCGTTAAATAATAGGTGATAGGCGTTAAGTGATAGGTGTTAAACGATAGGCGATAGGCGTAAATTTGTTAAGGTTATGAAAGCGCTCATGTGACGCCGTCGCTGTGCTGTGTGTGTGGGTGTGTGGATGAGTGGGTGTGTGGGTGAGTGAGTGAGTGAGTGAGTGAGTTGAGTTGAGTTGAGTGTGTGAGTGTGTGTGTGTGTGTGTGTGTGTGTGAGTCGTGTGTGTGTGTGTGAGTGAGTGAGTGAGTGAGTGAGTGAGTGAGTGAGGGACCGACCGACCGACCGACCGATCGACTGAGCGAGAATGAAGTTTCACTTCTTCCGCGCGGAGGGACTCCACGCACGCACATTTTTTTTTTAAACAGTTTGTCTTTTTACAATTAGATCAGCACCAGCGACAGTCTGTCCTGCCGTTCAAAATATCAAAAATACAACAAACTAAAATGCCAAAGGGATAGTAGTCGGACCAGTCCCCTCAAGCAGCACCCGCGCACGAGTTGACTCGAGCAGCAGCCATCACTCCCATCAACCATATTCGAGGGAAGGGGGTGACCCGCCACACGAAGCCGCCACAAGCAAAGACTTTTCGATGGCGAGCATGACCGAACCAAAATTACAGTGGCTCACGTTTACCATTTACCTTCTGCTGTTAAGCAGTGCCTCGTCAGGCAAGACACAAAGCACTTTAACATATTACCAACTTTTATCACAAGTCGTGTAAGTTAGATACACACCAAGAATAATTTACAAGCTCAAGTGAATTGCCAGTACCCGAATTAGTGAGGGCCAACTATAAAATCGGGTTAAAATTCAGCGGGAATGCTACAATGGTAAACACACAATAATACTAATCATGCCAAGTCACCCTTTTTTTGATTTCGCGGGAGAAACTTTCAAACGGTCTCCGAGACCTGTGTGGGAGTCGACCGGGATATGTGGGATTCTTAACCACTAAAACCCTCGCGGCTGTCGTGTCGGCACATGAGAGGGTACACCAGGGTTCTGTGTTAGGATCCGAAACCAGACACGGTGCTCTCGGGGACGGGAGTCGCAACCCCGCTGCCGTCCTTCTCGGAATCCAAAGTCGCCCAAGTGATTACAATACAAAAGATATGGAATGGCGTTTTATGAGGTTTGGTTCCAGTCACGACACAGCGATCGTGCGAGCGGACTATGATCATCATAAAACCGTGCTACACCAATATGTTAATGGTCGAAAGACGAAAGGCGTACGCGGGTCATTAACATTGTGGTGTGAAGACACTGAATAACTGGTGCCTTCGGCGACAGGTGGCAGTTGAATGTCTATGGGTAAGCGTTATGCTTGCTATCGGTAGTACAAGATTTGATTGTAATCGGTAACGTTCATACATTCAGTATTGTCACGTACGTAGTTTTTACTAGTTGCTGTTAGTTACCGTTAGAGGCGCTGTTGTGAAATGTATAAAAAATATTGAATGATAGTTTGTTTAACTATCAAAATCAGCGAAAGCCGGGGCAAATGTCGTTCTCGTCTCGTTAGAGTTAAGGAAATTAGGTTATTAGTGTTGGTTAAATCACGAGGATAGTGTGTCGACAGCGTCGAAACTTTTTTCCACCTACCGCAATCCCCTCTCATGGTAAACGGCGATGCAGCGGCGGATGGAAGCGCGTATCGCTTGATCCCTGAGACGCATCTGAGGCGCGAAAATAGTATGGATGCCTTCAAATTTGCAGCGCTGCTTTATAAATCGCGCTGAAATTTGAAGGCACCCTTAGTCTACATAAAGCTAAATTAGGTTGTCTGGAAGAAATCGCTATTAGCGATAAGGCCACCGTTTGTACTATTCTATATTGTTGTTTGTTTTAAGTCGTACCATTTTCTTGTATATTTGCTTGGTGTACAATAAAGTATATTCTATTCTATTCTAAATTCATGTTGCCCTGGCCGCCCATGACCTTATCCACTTTGTTATTGTGTCACCTCGTTTAAAACTAATGTAAGATTATAATCCGTCACTAAATTCCAAATGAGAACCCTAGTGCACTTGCTCCGGCCTAGTCAGCGATTACCGTCGCTCAATGCGTCGCGACCTCGTCCATCCGTCCATCCGCGACGGGGCGAACAAAACGACCCATCCTAATTTGAACGGCTTTATGTAATACCGTATCATCTGAACGCGGTAATACTTTACTTACCTATTTAACATTAAATTTCGAGTTTGTAAACCGATAAAATTGATAGCTCATAGATGGATTGTAAAGTACAGCTAGTGTTTCGGTGTGAAGCTGTACTGTATTGCTTGGATGTATTATATGTATCTGACATTGCGGTGGTATCTACTTCCATAGCCTGTTGGCCAGGGGACCTTTGCCATCGGGGATGAAAACTTTAAAAGGTAGGGCGGTAACTTTAAAAGTAGGTACGGGCGGGGGCAGTTATGTAAGATTTTTACTACCACTAAAACCACCCAAGACGATCACGATCCCTAAGACGCCTGCCGAGCGTGGGTATAGTGGCAACCCCTCCCTTCTAAGGGGGAGGCCTTTATTCAGCAGTGAACGTCTTTAGGCTATAATCTAAGACACGTACTTTTTTTTTGACGCGTGTGAAATCTTCTAAAGATCCCGGGAGCTGTGGGGCTCGACCGGGGTATGTGGGATTCTTACCCACTAAAACCCCCGCGGCTGTCGCATCGGCACATGAGAGGGGGAACCCCAGGGCTCTCCGGTGGGATCTGCACCAGGGGCCTGCCTTTGAGCCCGCCGCCGGGGGGCGCATTGTAGCCCCCCGGGAACCTGACACGGTACTCACGGGGACGGGGGTCGCAACCCCGCCGCCGTCCTCCTCGGAGTCGCCGCCGTACTCAATGGACGCTCAAAGGGCCCACACCCCGAGCGTCCAGCGACTCCGAAGGGTCCTTTTTTGCCTACCCTAACATAAAACTGTATGGACGCCACTGGGTGGACCTTCGTTCGGACCATAGTCTCTCCAGCACTGCCTTGCTATTCTTTAAGCAACACAACCTCGAGTTCGACGCTGCGGGTAGCGGCGAGTTGCCGTTTCATATTCAGTAACCTTTATTACGTAGCACTAGCGCTAGGCGAATTTACGGTTCTACTGAAAACAGTAGAACTAGAGCCGAAATGCGATAGTGAATATGGATTTTAACAACGTTAAGCACGTTAGCACGATGTTGTATTCAAGACTGGCTCGTCGTCGAGCACAGCCAAGATAGTTTACATTATAGAAAAGCATAGCTGGACGTTCGCTAGACCACACCCTAGGGGGAGCAAAAATGCACTCTTCCCTCGGATGCCCAGGACTTACCACCTAGTCTCCTACTGCATAAACCCATCCTGGCAACGGGCGGGCGGGTGCAACGACCTTGCCTTATTGCATGATTGGTGGTCAGAATTGGCGACGGGCCATATTGTCGTTTGAATAATGGATGCACACACCATGTATAGTGCTAACATGACATCTATGTATGGACTTCGTATTGTTTCTTATTACGGCAAACGGCGGCTCTTTCGAGCGTAATTAGGAAGTTAAAGATTCCATATAACTAGATTCCTTAACGGGCCTGTTGGTGTAGCGGTTAGACAGACACCTTTGGCCGCTAGCCAATAGATCGTGGGTTCGATTCTCACCTTGTGTCTGTTATATTAGTATGTTTTACAAAATATGTTTGTATGTATTGGCATCAGTTGTCTTGTTTCCATAGTACAGGCTCTGTCTAGTTTGGAAGCAGGTGACAGTGTTGTGTGAATTGTCCTAAGATATTATTATCGCTCGAGTCAACTCGTGCGCGGGTGCTGCTTGGGGGGACTGGTCCGACTACTATCCCTTTGGCCGCCTAGTTTGTTGTAATTTTTGTCGTAATTTATTGTTTTCTTCTTTTCTCCCTTGCTTTATGTTTGGAACGGCAGGACACACTATCGCTAATGTTGATTCAATTGTAACAAAATAAACAGTGTCTAAGAAAAAGTGAAAAATGACAAGCCCGTTGAGTTTCTTTCCGGATCTTCTCAGTTGAGGCCGCGTTGTGATCCGGTGGTAGCTTTTAAAAAATTGACCATTCAAAAGTGCTAGCGTTAAGCCAATTTGAAATAAAAATTTTTACTTTGACTTATTAACTGCCGTAATTTCCGTACGGAAGTCAGGAAAAATGGGATTTTCTAGAAATGAAACCTAGAAAGAAACAATTTTGTACAGCCGAAAATAACGTGCACTAGAGATACGACCACTGAAAGTTGTTAAAAGCCAGTACATGGTACCATAGCATGACCCTACTATGCCCCAATCTCCCTATTCAATCGCCCTATCCCCTGGACTAGGAAGGTTAAGTACCTCGGAGTCACCTTGGACTCCGCCATGATTTTCGGCCCACACATTAGGTCCGTCCGCAATCGAGCGGCTTTCGTATTAGGTCGCCTGTATCCCCTTCTCTGCAAGCGGAGTAAAATGTCGCTTAGAAATAAGTTGACATTATACAAAGCTTGCATTCGCCCAATTATGACTTACGCGAGTGTAGTTTTTGCGCACGCCGCCCGCACCTATATCGATAGCCGTCGTTTCCTCCGACGTGCCGTCGGTGCCCCGTGGTACACGCGGAACGTAGATCTGCATTCCGATTTCAAGTTAGTTCCTCAAAGAAGCGTCGAAACGCTACTTTGAATCCGCGTCCCGTCACGCGAACAGTTTAATCCGCGCCGCCGCCGATTACGCCCCTAGTCCTTCTGACTCGCGCCGCAGACCACGGCACGTACTGCTCGACCCTCCTGACCCCATGACGGTCCTATTGGACCGGGATGCGCCGAACCCTCCCCGCCAACCGTATGCTATCAGACACCGGTCTCGCCGGCGAGGCCGAAGGGTCGTACGTATGCGGCCTCAACGACGTGCATCACCCCACTGAGTTTCTTGCCGGTTCTTCTCAGTGGGGGCGCGTTGTGAACCGGTGGTAAACTCAGCCCTCTCTTAAGCGACCGCGACCGCGGCCGTGCCTCCCTGAGGTGCCCTTGAGCTCGTCGCTAGTTCTGCCGTAAAGGCTAGAGCGCTTCAAGCGCTCGCCTCCTATTGTCCGGTGAAGCTGTAATGGCCATCTGCGGCCAACAGCGTCTATCATTCACAAAAAAAAAAAAAAAAACACCAACCGTTGCTTTACTTGCCGACCCCGAAGCCTATGTTGCTCATTTATTTTTCGTACTTACCTGATATATTTGGGTAGACACCTAAATAGTAATCTAGGAGGATTACTAATCCATCTGACGACGCATGGATCATCTTTTCGTTCAATCAAGTAATCACTTAATCAGTCTGTATTAGGCTTATCATTAAGAAACAAATACACTAAGTTTCGAACTCCACACAGAATTCGAACCCGATGTCAGGTTTGTAAAGTAAGCTACACACTTCAATCACAGCGCCACGGAGGTTAAAATCAACCACTACCAGCAGCAGTTTCTCTGACAGCACAAAACAGCAACATGCGTTCTATGGAAGCGAAGGTTAAGGTCGTGAGGTCAGTCATACTTACATGTAAGTGTACCGAACAGCGTGGCGACGTGTTCCGTCACCTAAAACCTAGACAACCAAGTGTCGTCTCATCGATCACTGCACTGATGCACTCTGTATGTATGCACTAGACCTGTAGACAAAAAAGAAAGATATTTAATAACACATACTATAATCCGCAGATAATAAGTAAATAACATATTTAGGACAATCAAACAGCATTCAGCAGCAAATACCCTTCCCCCTCTCCTCCCACGTTTACATCCCAAGAATATTTAAACTGAATGCAAAGAATTCAAATCTGATTTACCTGAGGGACCATCTAGACAATGTAACATTCTACGAGCGTTATCGCTAATAGAAAGAAAAAAAATGCATGAGGATGACAGACATAGAAAAATCACGTGACAATTTAGAGGGACACCGTTAGCGAATGAAGAAATAGAATCGCTATGAAGCGATTGCATCTTGTCTAGGCCCTCTGCTTAGACACGAACACTTACGAGTATTAATTCTACTTTTTTCCCAGGGACCATGAAGAATTATATAGCAAGTTCTGTACTTCAATAAGCACTATAATTACTATAGCATCTTTCATTAGACTTAACTATCATTAGACTTAAGTCAATAGTTTGTGTAGCATAAACCCCAATAGGAATGCAATATCCTATTACTGATCGTACTAAAACCATTCCATTCTACAGAAATATTTCAACATGAGTCAACATTTGTCTTTTAAAAGCCAACAAATTAATTTAATTTAATGATAAAGTGTATTTTTTTAATTGACGGTTAAAATGGACTTCAGAAAAGTGGATCAGGTTTCAGGTCAATTAAAAAAATAATAAATTTTCCACATACACTTCATTCACCAGGAATTAAATATAATGTTCTACCATTGTAATAAATAAAACGAAAAGTCTTTTGTCCCGCTAGCAATATCGGATGAAAGGACTTCACAATCTAGACACCAACTTTTACAGTGTCCTACATAAGTCTTAAAAGAATACCGAGCGCAGTTTGCTCGACTTTTAATTACAAACGCGTTTAGTTTACAAAGCTTTTACAACCAAGTAATATTTAAAAATCTAAGATATCCCACTGCTTGGCGAGAATCTTCTTTATGGTGAAAACTAAAAGAGTTTAGGCCAAAATCGACCACATGAGTCATATACTCGTAGTTTAGTAAACCAAACCAGACACCCCTTTTGAAGAAAGTCTTGGTTTCTTATCACACATTACTTTTAATAGTATAAGTATAACCAGATTGAGAAACGAAAGGGGACGATCATGACATATCCCTCGCCCAACCTTCGCATTACTTAGAACAAACAGTAGAATTCTTAAAGTTCCATACAAAAATTCACAAATCCGGTTAATTGAGAGAGGTTATCTACACTAGAATTGCTGTTTGAAGAACAGTTCACTCCTTAATCCGCATATCTTGCTGTTTATCACAACAAAAAAAAAAGGACCTATTTATCACCTGACAACCCAATTTCAGTGTAAACGTTATACTTACTAGCATAAAGATACTAGTTTCACTGGTTTGACGTAAACATTTAAGTAGTCGTAGCGACACCTGCTTCCTAAATTAACAAACCCTAGACCCTCTTGTACTTAATAAGCTTCTATTTATAAACGCTGAAGCCCACATCAACATGAAAATGGTATGAAATGACCTCTCCGACAACAACGTAAAGCCGGGTCCCACGGCTCATCCGAACCGCAAACAGGGCCAGATCTTGACAATGCGCGTCCTTGGCCAACCCTCGTCTCCTCATCATGACGTAGATGCACTCACCAAACAAAAAGCAACTTTAAAACAAACTGATAGAGATGAGCGTCGAAACGACAGAGATGAATTTGGGACGTTTCGGTGCTAAACACGGCCTGGTTTTAATGATTAGGGGAAGCGGCGTAGTGGCCACTTCGTTTGAAGAATGTCTACCGTTATTACTATAATTCTTGGGCATGGTAAAGTATGGTCTGATGTAGGGAAAGTTAGAAATATTGTGCCTCTCAAATGTCTCCATAAAAATGTTCGTTAATTTAGGTGATTGTTACGGAGCTGCTGTCAGCCACGCTGTTGAGTTGCTACGCTTGAGTAGTTCTGTTTATATTATTACTTGGAAGCCGTCAGATTTCTCTCATAATACGAGAAGTGTGTGACAATCGTTCGATAACAATACGAATGAATTAAAAGTAACGTCAACATACTATATCGATCTCATAATTTCCTATTGGTTTATAAATAAAATACACATTTTTGCAAGTAGCACCTTAATTCTTGTATTTGTTAGCTTTTTAACCGAAACTAAAATTTGGATCGAAAAAAAACTAAATATAATAATAAATACATATATGTACGCACATTATTTTCTCTGACATTAGATAATTTTATGGACACCATAAGGAACTTAGCTATTTGTTAGCCTCATTATTGTTTTGCTGACAACTAAGCAAGTCGAGGACAAGAAATAGCCTTCATAGCTATAGCTAAGCCATTGTCGACCGCAATCCGCTAAATTGTATTAGCGTAACCGACGGTGGCCAGTTGCTAGGGCGAGCCGCTCGCCAAGGGCCGAGGGGAACGGGTTTAGAACACAGGGGAAAATGTGCGGTTGGAAGGTCAGGTTAAGCTGCGGTTAGAGCCCACATTGTAAACAAATTGCTTCGGAGATGAGACTACTTGAGAACACAGCTAAGATTACACTGAATTTATCAGATTTATGTTAATGGAGAACTCTATAGAGATACTTCAACCTTAAACTCATTATAAAAATATGCTTCAGAATGTTTATATTTTATAAACTATTATTTATAGTTTTTTTTTATATTATTATGTTTATATTTTTTTATATAATAAAATAAAATAAATAAATATTTTCCGGCTTAAAACGTTCATTACCCATTTCTCAAGAATTCTGGTTTATTCCGGAGTTAATGCTACCATCAAATACCATAAATTCTGAATCGTAAATTCTCGTTTCCGTCCATTGCGTTGTACGGCTTCCTAAGTTAAAGGTATTATAAGTAATAGAAGTCTATTGCCAGTATCGCGTGCTATGGTGAAATGAGTATTCGTTGCGAGACTTTCCATAATACCCATAACTTAAATCTTTAATATGGATAGCTTTCTATTATATTAACGTACTCTCACAGATCAACATAATTCATTATAGGACGAGTGAAACAGAATTATGCTTGGCAAAATTTTCCGCTTAGAATTATTTGTTCTCAATTCAATAAAAACTGATGCTTGCGAGCAATCTCACCTGATGGAAAAGGGGGATGCAATCGGGGATTGGTTAACGGTCCAGATAGGTACCATCGCAATGTCAGATATTCTGCCGCCAAGCAGCAGTGTGTAAACATTGCTGTGTTCCCGTGTGAATGGCACTGTGGCGAAATTACCGGATACATAAACAAATGACTTAATATCTAATGTCGACCTATTCGGTAGCAACCGAGGTGTCTAACCATTAGACCAGAGGTGTCCAGACTTTTTTTCTCATAGACCAATTACAAAATTTAGCTTGTTCCGGTGGTCCTTGCAACTACGTTTCTACTATATCCCCAAAGCTCAATAAAAAATGTGAAGATTAGATCTAGGTATGGAAATTTGCGTTGCGCCAACGAAGACCCCCGTCGAGTCTCCTGTCGACCCCTGGGGGGTCCACCTGGAGGACTTTGGGAACTAAGGCACTACGCCAACAGGCCCGTCAAAATACTCATATATTTCAAATACAAATACAAATCCTTTATTGCAATAATTGTGGTTACAGTGATGGTATATAACAGAAATAGTACAGCACAATTTACCTATGTAGGCATGCAATAGGTTTTTTGACGTTAATTCAATTTCATATCAAAGAATTCTTTAACATTATAAAAACAATTATCAATTAATAATGTTTTAAGAGTTTTTTTGAAACATTGTAGGTTCAGTGAAGTTATGTGATCTGGTAAATGATTATATATTTTTATACACGTATAATGCATGTTTCTATGAAACATTACATTTTTAGGCCGTGGTAAAATCAGTTTATTTCAAACTACAAATGTACCTATCCATACTATAAAATTTAAAACAGTAATTAATCTCTAATTATTAAAAATATTTAGGTAATTTTTTTGTTGAAAACCTTATCTTATCATTCAGTAGGTACAATTAACTTTTACTGAGCTCATTAAAATAATTACACCACATTTGATTGTGACACCATTAACGGTGTTTTTTTTTTAATTATGCTTATCACCTCCTGACGTTTATGTTGACAATTAATTAAAAATTTCTAAAACCGGCACACGGCTTAATCGGAGCCGGCCTCTACATTATTTACTACTAGATTTCAATTAGAGTTGCGATTTCACACATAATTTTTAGCCAAGGCAAAAAAATTGCTGAATGTTAACGTCTGTAAATCTTATTACTAATTTCTCGAAAACTACGACACTGATTCTGGTAATGGATAATGTTTTAAATCAATTAAAGGAGTTGTTCCAGAAATGTATGGAGCCTGGGCCAACACCATGTACACTATATGTATACATAACTATGCAATATAGTAACTGTTTTGTAATGTTCTCTTTTTTTTTATATTGCTTCGTTTTATTGTACGTTTAAGATATCTTGGTCAAGGAGAGCAACACCAAAGAGAATATAATACTACTGTAGCAACACCACACAATAATATGATGGATCGGAAATACGTAACTAAAATGTCATTTTGACGGATTTTGATTTTGACGGGCGGATTCCAATCCAAATCACAGGCGATAATCAATACAGTAAAGCCCCGTGTCAAGAAAGAAACAGTCAATGAATGTCCGTAAACATAAATAATCACTAAAAACTCCGAAATACAATATGTACTCCACGCGTAAACAATCTTTTACGAAACGTCAACTATAGCATTAACTGTCAAGTAGTAAACCAACGTCAAACGCAACTGTCATGGCTGCCCTAAAAACAGGGTGGACATACTAAATAACTCCATAAGCAATCATTTATGTACAATTGTAGTCTGCTTCAAATTAATTTATAAGTATTTTTATGAAACTGTCCTATGTTTTTCCTATTTTTCCATGTAGTGTACATAGTGTTGGCCCAAAATGGAACATCTCCTTTGTAAGACAAAAACTTTGTAGACACTAGACGTATTGTTCAAGGTAACACAATACCTTAAAATCTACTATCAATTAGATTAGTTAAAGCCCGAACTTAAGACAATGACTACACACAAACATCTCGAGTTCCAAGCCTTAGGGCCAAACGTGTTTACCTTTAAATATTGGGGTTCCTCAAAGAATTCTATTGCTATAACGTCAAAACGTCTTGACGGGGTAGATAATACCAACCCTAGTTTTTGTCCCTCTGTTGGGCACGGGCCACCCCTCAAGATGAAGGGCCTTAGGCCACAGTCCACCACGCTGGCCAAGTGCGGGTTGGCAGACTTCCCACGTCATAAGAAAGTATAGTCATAATATTTTTTTGCGTCCGCACATCCGCCTGATTAGGAAAAGTAGGTGATAATAATTACCATTATGTTTATATTCTTTAAAGTCTAATTCTATTTAAAAATATGTTCTGAATAATTAACGTAGAAAAGGACCGCTGCGTTAAGAAGTTCACCGTAATGTTAGAAATAAGAAAGAAAGAAAAACTATTTAAAAAAAAAAAAAAACCGACTCCAAAGTAAATTATCTAAAAAGCATAAAATAACGAAAATATTATTGAAGTTGGTGTTAGCGTACCTGCTGTGCATATTCTGCACCAACTTCAATAATATTTTCGTTATTTCATGCTTTTTAGATAATTTACTTTGAAGTCGGTTTTTTTTTTTAAATAGTTTATTTAACACTTTTTAGTGACTTATTTTACCCAGATAGGTATCAGCACTATCACGCAACTCGAACGTCTACATTACAGTAACTTACTGAAAACATAAAAAGTTTATAACTCTTAAACTACTGGACCGATTTTGATGAAATTTGTACTCTACCCTAAGTTGAAAGATACTCTAACTATTGCAAAAAAGAATTTTCGAAATCGGACTTGTAGTTTCTGAGAAATCCGCGGACAAACCTACATATATACCATACATACATACACTCGTGAAATTTGGTAAATTCGTTTAGTAGCCCACATAGACTAACATATATGAATATTACGCATTTTTATTAATATTACATACATACGCGTCGAATACAGAACCTCCTTTTTTGAAGTCGGTTAAAAAGCATTTCTTGCTATAGATAACTAAAATATTACGTAATTCGTAAAGTACATAATATTAAAGTAAAATATTTTTATAATACAGTGTGAAAGCCCCGGAAAGTTGTACGGCAGCTTTTAATTTCGTTTTATGGAGGGAAGCGATGCAATAAACCAATACGGCACCATGGTCAGTGACCACCGGCTACCAGTTATATCGACTCTCACTGTTCACTCTCTCTTCCAGTAACTAGTAGACAATCTTGAATATAGAGAAAATGAATAATACTTTTATTAACCGACAACTTAACACAACAAGTATTAAAGCATAAAAAGCCTTAATGTGAACAAAGAAAACGGATTTAATTTTCATTATACATACATATACACACATGCATGTATTATACAGGGTGTAAGGTACATCGTACCAAAAACAGATACCAGGGATCCAGTACATGATTGTGAACACTGTAATGTTGAAATTTTTCATCGGCTTATTCATGAATTTCCAAAAAAAAAAACACTTTTTTTAAATAAAATTAGTATATTATTATTGGTATAATAATAAAGCATAATTTTAATTTAAAAACAATAAATTACTTATTTGTGGAAAATTTCTTTATTTATTTATTCTTTATGGACTAAAACAGTACATAGGCAATTAATTATTATTATTTTAGAAAATTAGCAATGTAATTTGAGAAATAAATATTATTCCGCATATATTCATTACATGCTCGAAAATTAATAAGTCAGTCATTTGTCATTTTCCATACAAATGGTTTCTGTAGTGTTGTAACGGACATTATTCTATTATTTATTATTATTCCTTCTTTTGCTATTTGATAGTTCCTTTCCATCCTAAGGTTGTCTGGAAGAAATCGCAACCTGCGATAAGACCGCCCAATGTATACCATTGTATATTTTCTTTGTACTTCTTTGTTTTCCTGTACGTTTTGGTGTGCAATAAAGAGTTCTCTATCTATCTATTATCTATTATTTGACATCTCATAAAAAAAAATTCGGTACGATGTCCCTTACACCCGTTATATTTCAACTCGTCTCGTCAAGAACTTTTATTTGATACCCATATTGATGTTTTTGGAAATAAATAAAATACAAAATGGCGAATGACGCAAGCCATATTAACTTTTTTGAGTAAATATTTAGCCAATATCACTCCAACAACTGAGACGAATCTAAAGACATATTATAAGCCAAAATCCATCAAGCCATTTAGGTTGTAGGCCGTGCCAAAGAAATAGACATATTTACATACATACTCTCGAAAATATAAACCCTCCTTCTGGGGCAGTCGGGCAAAAATAAGGGGGTTAGGGCCTTTTTAGATATCTTTGTGGACTTTTTAGTACAACCAAGGTGGCAAACTGGCAAACCATCATGCGGTTCGCCTAAAGGTAAGCAGTCACCGCAGTCTATGGACGATAGGGACAACAGAGGAAACAGTAGCGCGTTGCCGACCCTAAAGACATTAGATAATACCTTTTTTGTGTCCGGCAATATCACCAGCTACAGTGCCCTTCACACCGGTAACAATGTTTATGCATTGCTGATTGGCGGCAGAATATCTGACACTGCGATGGTACATACCACCTATACTGCGATCCCCAAGCCACCTGCCAATCGTGGGGATTATGACAGCCCCTCCCTTTTAAGGGAGAGGCCTTTCAGCCGTGGACGTTTCGGCTGCTGATGATTTAATTTCGTATATTTACTGAAGAATTTAATATAAAAAGTATATTTTCAACGCGAACAACTCCGAGCGAAGGGGTAAACTGAAAAACAGCGTTGTGTGCAGACGCCAGTGTGCATGCAACATATGCTGAGTCTACCCCTATTGCCTTATCATGTACTAAGTTAATATTTTTGTTAATTGTTTTACTGTAGTGTTCATGGCAATAAATAGATTTTTTATTTATTTTATTTATTTATTTTGTCCCAGTCCCAAAGGCCCCTCTACAGCCTATATTTAATCTCTTTCGAAGTGATAGATATCTTCAGCCCGGTTCGATTAAGTTACCTCTAATGATCTGAAAAAAATATGTACTCCTTATCAAAATTTGACACACCTCACGACACTTACATATAGTACCAGCACTATAGTAATATAAAAAAAAATCCAATAGCAAAAAAAGTATATGCTTAACAACATCAACGTAGCAATAACGGAAAACGAATCGCAACATAACATGTTCTCTCGCCGGCCTGCCGGTCCTATTAACATACCATAATCCCACGCACATCGAAGAGCCTACTACCCGTAAATACACAAATAAAAATATACTCTATTACTACACGAAACGGTATATTATCGATAGTGATGAGAACGAACAGGTCCGAGTTGGTAGATCATAACAGATAGGATTAACAGGTATTTATAGTAGAGGAAGAAGTTTTAACGTTTTATTAATGTTTTGATTTTATCAACAACCTTGAGTAGTATTTTAATTGAGGTAAACGACTCAAACTTTCATATAATACCTATACCCTATCATCATCATCATCAGCCGGAAGACGTCCACTGCTGAACATAGGCCTCCCCCTTAGAACGCCACAATGAACGACAATTGGCTATTTGCATCCACCGGTTACCTGCGACGCGCACAATGTCGTCTGTCCACCTAGTGGGAGGCCTGCCTACGCTGCGTCTTCCGGTTCGTGGTCGCCACTCGAGAACATTTCTTCCCCAACGGTTATCGGTTCTTAGAGCGATGTGGCCTGCCCATTGCTACTTCAACTGACGGGCCCGTTGGTCTAGTGGTCAGACACCCTGCCTGCTAACCGATGGGTCGTGGGTTCGATACCCGCCAAGTGTCTGGGTGTTGTTTATCTATTTAAGTATGTATTTACAAAAAAAAAGTATATAAGTATTAGTATCAGTTGTCTGGTTTCCATAGTACAGGCTCTGCCTAGTTTGGGATCGGATGACCGTGTGTGGATTGTCCCAAGATATTATATTATATTAACTTGCAGATTCTGAGAGCGATGTCGGTAACCTTAGTTCTTCGGCGAATCTCCACATTTCGTATACCCTATACTTCTATACAGATCAAAATCGTAGCATTAAATGTATGAACACAAGAGAAAAGACAATAGGTACTGATAAATATGTCGTATTCAACCCCATTATTAGTCTTTGGCTGGCCTCCGGTTAGCCATCTCTTTCGAGCTGGCTCTGATCTTGTTTGACATAATCTAGGTGTGATGAAGTCCCTACTACGTTAGTACATATCACCTTAATGTATGCAGAATCCCAATCAATCTGTTGCGTTATCGCGACATTTAAAAATCTAATAATTCGCCAATAAATAAAATTAGTCAATCAGGGCATTGAGTTTTACAGCTATTTATAAATATAAACAGCAGAGTGTCGCAGGAAACCAGTCTATTTCGCAATACACTTTTAAAATTCAGCGATAAACATGGTTTAGGTTAAAATGACGTTATCGAATAACGTCATTTTAATAGTGAGTTATTATTACATCACTAATGAATCGTGTACGGTCGGCCTAGAAAGTGGTTTACCAGTTTTGACAAATCTTCCTATGCAATCAAAATAACACCAAGGTTGAACATTTCTAATAATGAAAGAGATGCACAATCCTGACGTATTTTTTATTATCTGAGATGCCTAACATCTGAAGTCATGGGTTAAAGATGTTATTTTGACCTTTATTTTCAATGCAATAAGCTAAGATTTTCAACAAATATAACCATTAGTCTTTTATTCATCTTTTAGTGAGGATTCCATTATGTTCTTGTTTTTCGGTGAAAACCTCTTTTTAACTGAAAAAAGAAAATATCACTGACAACTATTAAGATTTGTCATTTTTATTTATATGTAAAAAAATGGATTACATTGTTATTTCTCGAATTTGCAAATGCCTCGCAATTTATCAATAGCCGAAAGAGCGAGTATAATTGCACTACATAACAATGGCCTCATATATTTAGTGAGATTTTTAAATGTGTCGGTAAGTTTTATTAAGTTCACCGTGCCTTAGTATACATATTATACATTTTCTATTTTTTCTATAAGCATTTATTTAGTTAATTTTAGATAGAAGTTTTTCGTCGTTGGATTACACGTGATGGCGAAGAAGGAAATTTAAATGATCTTCGTCGAAGCGGCCGCGCCTGCGACGCGTATAAGAAAATAATGGTTTCACACCGACTAAACATTTTGCCGAAATGTTTGATGTTTACTTGGATTTGCATGACAGGCATTAAGCAAAAAAAAAATACATATGACTGACGCTCATAAAATTGCTTGACTGAATTTTGCTAGAGAACACTTGAATGTCAATTGGAATAACACTGAGTTCTGTGTCCAACCGCTACGAAAGAACGAAGGAAGCTCTGAAACGGCACTGTAATGAGATATGGGAGGAAATCCGCGAATCTGATGTCTGTTTAAGGCTTGTGGGTTCAATGGGTGACCGTCTCCAAGCTGTCATAGACGCAAATGGCGGTTACACGAGCTAATATGACTATTCTAGATTTTTGCATTTTTTTAATTGAAGGTTTCTGTTAAATTTCTTCCATTTACCAGCAACTAGATCGTTCGCAATTTTTATAAGTTATGTTAATTATTAATTTTATTGTATTTAATATAGTTATGTATACTTACCTAATTGTATTTTTATTTTATTACGGATAAAGTTGTTTTTGGAAAGACTTACTCGTATTCTTCTTTTACTCTTATCCCTATACTAATACATACTTTAGTACTATAAATGTAAAAGTGTGTTAGGTTGTTTGCCCAACTTTTACGACTGAACCACTGGACCGATTTTGATGAAATTTGGTTTAAATATTGTTTGAACTTCGGAGAAGGACATAGCTTACCTTTTGGTGCTATAACCGATATTCATATGGGTGGAGCTGCGGGCGAAAGCTAGTTATTATATATCTAAGTGCGAAAAAAAAATCAAAATACTACCAACTATACCTATACTACCTTTTTACAATAGAAATAAACTATTTTTAAAAAAATAAAAACCGACTTCAAGGTAAATTATCTAAAAAGCATAAAATAACGAAAATATTATTGAAGTTGGTGCAGAATATACACAGCAGGTACGCTAACACCAACTTCAATAATATTTTCGTTATTTTATGCTTTTTAGATAATTTACTTTGAAGTCGGTTTTTTTTTTTAATAGTTTATAGATAATTTACTTTGAAGTCGGTTTTTTTTAAATAGTTTATTTCACTCAACATAAACTTGAAGTCGAGGTAGTACTTCAGACACCAACAGTAATTTCAATCCAATATTAACTTCCACCAGGGTGGACTGTGGGGTTAAATTATTAAACCTAAGCAGATCACAAATAAGGCACCTAATAGGTGCACTCACGGGACATTTTGGTACCAATGAGCACCTTCACAGAATGAGGCTAAGTACTATTGATACTTGCAGATTTTGTAAAGGTGGCAAAGAGTCAATGCGACACATATTGTGTGGCTGCGACGCTCTTGCGAGACGTAGGTTGGGTCATCTGGGAGTGGCATATCCTACACCAGATGATTATGTACAGCTCCAGGCTGGTGCAATCGTTGCGTACCTGAGGGAACTCTTCGACACGCCAGCGACAGAGTAAGGGCTAGGGCATGCACAATGGATCCAACTGGGTCGAAGTGCGTTCCGGTGGTTTACCGGGCCCGATTCTTAGCCACCATCAATAGAATAGAATAGAACTTCCACCAACTGTGTGGCGCGGCTGTTGTCTGTGGTGACGGGACAGCACGGCTGATTGGTATATTTACGTATATATATATTGGTTGCCAGATTTACCATAAATGAAACCAAGCCAGGGATAGCTAAGTTCGTTAGCTTATTAATAACATGGGAAAAACCCTTTGTCAGAGAACAAAAATGTCCCTCAGCCGCAGCTCAAAGGTAAAGGCAAAAGATTATGGGTTTTGAAGGGAGATAGATCTCTTTCTAAGTGGGGGTGCGCTGTGAACCGGTGGTAGAATCAGTGATTTCTTAAGCCCAAGCCGAGGCCGTGACGCCCTAAGGTGCCTTTGAGCTCATCGCTCCCCTGCCCTTCTGGCTGGAGTGCTATAAGCACTCGCCCTCTTGCCCGGTGAAGCTGTAATGGCCATCTGCGGCCAATAGCGACTATCATTCCCAGAAAAATAGCCGCAGGTTAACGATTCCTTAGAGCACCGGCAAAACTATCTATGGGAATCAAAATACATAATGTTATAATAGATCCAACAGTTTATTTTCTTTTTGACAGCACCAATAGAAAGAGCTGTCAAAAAGAAAATAAACGGTTGGACGCTCTTTAGTCCCGAGCACTAATTAATAAATTTATGGAAAACCTTGTTCGACACTCGAAACCCATGATCAATGGCATCTGCCTACCTCAATTCACGCTTCGCTAGTCCCCATCAATTTGAGCATAACAAACTGGGAGGTGCAGCCAATTGAATGCCATCATAAAAGAAATCCAATCACTACACGCACTCAACTATATTGGGAAATTAATTTATCTACGTTATTGAACTTTTATTGTGTCATCTTTAATTGAAAATACATAAATATTCTATTGGATTACCTACACCTACTGCAATCCCCAAGACGCCTGCCTAGTGTGGGGATTATGGAAACCCCTCCCTTCTAAAGGAGATTCACTTCCTTTGGTCAGCAGTGGAGGTCTTCCGGCTGCTCATGGCTATAACTTAACACATCGCTAATACGTTCTACTACTAGTCAACTCCATTTCGAAGTGATAACTTAATTAGCTTTAATAGTAGTGTTTTGAGCAAGTGCCAAATGGCAAACGCTTACTATTCGAAGTTTCCATCCTTAATTAAAGTTATTAACAAAATTGTTTCGATATCGTTTTAGGAAGGGAATATTTACAGAACTGAAATCGCAGCCCAAGGTCTATTGCCTAAAGCATCGGACGAACCGGACGGGCCAGCCGTACCGTATGCGGTACAGTTTCTAAACGCATCCGGAAATAGCCGGGTGCCGGATTACAAAACGACGGGCAGTGAAGCATGCTTCCACTGCGGAGGCACCTCGAACGGGAATCCGTTTCGAAACTAATTTCACCAAGGTTTCATGTTACACGTATCGTAACGATGAAGTACAAAAACATTGGTTGCTACATTTGTCTTTAGTACGTTCGATCGTGATTGCGCAAATAATTAACGTCCATTGAGTACGACGGCGACTCCGAGGAGGACGGCGGCGGGGTTGCGACCCCCCTCCCCGTGAGCACCGTGACTGGTTCCCGGGGGGCCACAATGCGCCCCCCGGCGGCGGGCTCAAAGGCAAGGCACTGAGGGGCCCCTGGTGCAGATCTCACCGGAGAGCCCTGGGGTCCCCCCCTCTCATGTGCCGATGCGACAGCCGCGAGTGGGTAAGAATCCCACATGCCCCGGTCGAGCCCCTAAGAAGATTTCCCCCGCGTCAAAAAAAAAAACGACAGTAAGATTTCTTCGGAATCGCTGGACGTTTGGAGTGTAGGCCCTAGTAGTCCATCGAATGCGACGGTCACTGCGATTCCTGTCTCCATGACAGGTTCCAATGGAGCAATAAGGTGGCCCTCGGCGGTAGTAAAGGATCCTACATACCCTGGATTAACCCCAGGTTCGGGGAGCAATAAGGCGCCCCTCGGCAGGAGTAAAGGTATGTAGTATCATAACCCCACGGGCCTGGGGATCTTTCGAAAGCTTCCCCTGCGTGAAGAAAGATTCCAGATAAAATACAGCATAGTTTTTATCCAAAAGTGCAATATCAATATCAGTTCACATGCAATTTCACGAACGCTATATGAAATTATAGAGTCTCTGGATTCTCTGGATTGTAGATCCAGATAGATTTACAACAACGGGAATCAACCAAGTACTGAATTAGGGAGCTGTAGTCAGATTCTGAAGAAAACCCCTCTGAGCCAATTATCAAAGAGCACAACATAATTCAAAGAAGACTACAGACTACGACGAAGTACAGACAGAAAGTGACCAACACTAAAAGGTAATCAAGATCACCAAATTACGAATACGAATCCTTAGAGCTATTAGACTTCACGGAGATAAATCCACAAGATAAATATATGACTAGTATCACACATGAGAACACAATGACCGTTTGAGTGGTCAGCCAGCTTCCAGCAATTGCCTAATACAACAATAGCGTGAGCAATTTTGACAGGCACATGATGTTGAAGCAGTTTAATAGATGGTTTGACCTAGATATAGTGAGAGTAGGCCATCGAGAGTGCTTTGTCAAACATGACACATACAATTTCCATATAATTTCTATGATAAATATGCTTATGGCCATTTAAAAAGGTTAAGAATCTGTCAATTGAAACCCCTCGAATTAATTAGGAACTGAGGGCCCATAGTCTACTATGGGCCCGAAATCTATTTCTAAAGTAATTCACTTTATTTATTGAACTTAAGTACAAACACAAAATACAGAACACATAAAAAGGATACAGAAACATTGTACATATAGGCGGCCTTATCGCTAATAAGCGATTTCTTCCATTTTCATGGAGGCTTCAGAATAGTTACCGAAAAATATTCTGATAGCTCCTTATTAGATTATAACGAGCGCAAAGATATTAAAAACAAACTATATATAACAACTTTAGTTAGTAACGAACAATGATATCATTATGATGCAGAATGGATGATGCAAAAGCTATTATAAAACATCAATGTATTGGCGATTATTTGTTCATCGGTATTGATAGAAGATGACTTTATATGACAAGGTCTTATTTGGACCGGCTATGTATAACGCAAAGAATTAGCAACTTCGCAACAAGCCAAAATTCTCTGCATATTTGCTGATCGTTGCACAAGCTGAAACTATGTAGTTCTCGACAATGTTAACTCCGTAGAACTATTGATATACTAAAAATACTTGATTAGTTCCCAAAATGTTTCCATTTCACCATTATTTGAAATGTTTAACTGTATAACATTAACATTTCGAGTGTTAGCTAAATATCAAAACATTTGGAATTACAACGCCGTTAGCTAATACCGAACAAATGAAAACAATGGCTTACATAATTCTATATTGTTTTGACGTTTAGCCATCCATCGCGCGAATATCAATGATTTGCTGACGACTATTTTTACATAATTAGAAGGTGAAATTTATGACAGAAACATAAAATTTTATAGGCAGAATAAATTTGATGACTATAAGCATGTACGCACCAGTTATGGAATACGAGCATATTAAACTAAATGATATTTGGTACTCAATTTTAAACCAGATTAGGGTCAGTCTAATGTATATACCGAGAACGGAATAAAATACTTGACGTATATTGGATACGTCAAGTATTTTAAGACACATTCCACATTCAACAAGACAACTTAATCTGTAGTACACATTGCTTCTTTTAAATGGCATGCCAGACAATCACGCGGAATAGAGTATTATTAAACATGATAATTGAGGGTTACATGTACAGAGCGCTTCTGGAATGCAAAGGAATGTAAGCGATGAACCACAACCAGTTTAACTGCTGCCCAGTGAGTCAGAGGCGCAATTTTTTGCCAAGAACAGCGTCTGTCTTGAGGCGTACGCCTTCATTTGAGACAACTAAGCAATTAGGAACTCTATTTCCAGTATCTCGTCTTAGAAGTCATTGACACGTTGAGGTTATGATGAATGAGGAATAACCTTGAGCTTGACCGTACATAGTTAAACTATTACTGAAGGTAGATTATGGACCACATTCTAATCTTCGAATATCAAAAATAGCTCTTGGAACGGACAATGCATTATAAATGAAAGCGATTCTAAAAATGTTTCGCCGGAATTGGGTCAGTTTTCATTCGCGTCGGAATATTCTGTTGTTTCGACCAGATTGTGTGAATCGCAGCGTTCTGACTTGCAAGAAAATGGAGCGAGGAAAATTCTTTCAACGTCTCAGAGCGGAAATAAAAAAGCGAAACGAGATACACGATCGATATTATCAATTTGAAGAAGCCTCATTGTTCTTAAATTAGAGTCGGTGAGTTTAGAATAACGCCGTAAGGGACGTCCCCAGTTAAATGAACCAACGACCTCAAATTAGATAAACGTGTTTGCACAAAGGGAATCTGTTTTATATGTAATAACTTTATTATTGTTATTATAGAGAAAACACAATAATGGAACAATGTAAGGCAACCAATACTAATAGAGCAGATAACAAGAAAACTGGGAGACACAGAAACAAGGGGTAAAAGATAACCGGACCATAAAACAGCCGGTTCTCTAAAGTGAATGCAATATTTAAATGGTAATACAAATAAATAAATGTTCAAAACAATATTGTTTGTGGTTGCTAAACTACGTCGATTATGTCTCCCTGTCCTTGTATGATTCATTGGTTGAGCATTTTAAACTCAGTGGCATAAAACTGCAGCGGATCACATTAGGTTTCCGATTACCGTTGCGCAACATGCTCATTTGAGACTTTGTGAGTAAAATATATGGGGATCTTCGGTGCAATTATTTAGTTGGAACAAGTGGTTTTTATGAGGACTTTCCTTTTAATTAAAATGTTAAAAATAATAATAATAATATCCTGGAACAATTCACACACGGTCATCTGATCCCAAACTTGGCAGAGCCTGTACTATGGAAACCAGACAACTGATACTAATACATATATATATACTTTTTTTTTGTAAATACATACTTATATAGATAAAACACCCAGACACTTGGTGGGAATCGAACCCACGACCTGTTGGGTAGCAGACAGTGTCACTAACCACTAGACCAACGGGCGAGTCAAAAAGGAAATACACTTCAATTTGAGGCATTAAATCCAAAGAATAATAATGATTTTCTGGGACAATTCCACACACGGTCATCTGATCCTAAAATAGGCAGAGCCTGTACTATGGAAACCACTGATACTAATACTTAATATACTTTTTTTTGTAAATACATATTTAAATATATTATAAATAAAACCCAGACACTTGGCGGAAATCGAACCCACGACCTATTGGGTAGCAGCCAGGTTGTCTAACCACTCACACTCACACCCCCAACAGGCCCGTCTAGAATATTCGAATTCTACTAGATGCTACTGAATACTATGCTCAGCGACCTCAGTTGCGTTTCCCAACAGGTGAATCTCAACAGGACAAGACGAAAATCATGTCTAATGTCCATGTTGCACCCGTACCGGTAGTCGTTGGGAACGATACACACGACGTTGTTGACCACTATGTATACCTAGGACAAACTATTCAGTTAGGGGGTGAGGAGATTCGCTGAAGAACTAAAGTCACCGACATAGCTCTCTGAATATGCAAGTTGAAGTGGCAATGGGCAGGCAGGCCACATCGCTCGAAGAACGGAGGGAAAGAAAGTTACGCTACCCCTTTAGGGGGAGGTTGTTTAGCCTGTCGTTGTTTGCATCTGGTTACAATAGTACAGGCTTTATCAAATTTGGAACAGATGGATGTGTGAATTGGACCAAAAAGTTTTTACTATTAATAATTTAGGCATGTCTGGTTTACAAATATCTCAGATTCTTGCGTCGTAGTCGTGCGGTAACCTGCTTGGTTGGTGTAATAAGTAAACAAGACTGGCGACAGGCGGCCTTGCCTTCGTCCGTGTACGTTCCAAGCGACTCCATTATCCCATTCCCAAATACCATTAATACTAATACACCAGCCCAACTACGGAGTGAGCAGAGGTCTACTTTATAAATATATTTTCGGTTCAAAAGTTAGTTTTTAAACATCTGGGTAATGAGACAAGTGGAATGTTCGCCTGATGGTAAGCGACCCGCGTTCCCATGAAAAAATTACACCGCTGCTCGTCACGAAAGTATTTTGAGTTCGATAACTTTATTAGCTACTACCCTTCCCTCTGGAACACACTAATATTTTCACATTGCTGCTTGGCAGCGGAATATCTGACACTGGTGACCTAACTGGAGGGTCTCTCGTCCAAGAAATCTACCACCTACATTCCTACATTAATTTAAAGAATACTGTCGGCACAACGTTCATTAAGCGACTGCTCATGCATTTAATCCTTCCATCATCATCATCAGCCCACATCAGTCCACTGCTGGACATAGGCCTCCCCCAAGGCACGCCACTGAGCCCGATCTTCGGCTCTCCTCATCCATTGTCTGCCAACTGCTCAGCGGATATCGTCGCTCCACCTAGTCACAGGACGTCCTACATTACGCTTCCCGATTCGCGGTCTCCACTCAAGAACCAGTTTACCCCAACGGTCTTCGGTTCTTCGGCAAATATGACCAGCCCCACTGCCACTTCAGCTGGCTAATCCTTTGAGCTATGTCGGTCACATTGGTTCTCTGGCGAACTATTTCATTCCGTATCCGGTCCCTCAGAGAAACACCCAGCATAGCTCTCTCCATAGCCCGCTGAGCGACCTTGAATCGGTGGACTAGTCGTACCGTGAGTGGCCACGTCTCGGCTCCGTATGTCATCACGGGTAGGACGCACTGATTAAAGACTTTTGTCTTTAAACATTGCGGTATCGGCGACGAGAAGACTCGACGAAGTTTTCCGAATGCTTCCCAGCCTAGCTGTATTCTCCTTTTGGCTTCCTTCTCAAAGTTGTCTTTACCTAGCTGTAGCGTCTTCCATGGCCATACAAAAATGTGCAAATAATCCTTCTGGTATAGTTAGGAAACCGCGTTGCAGTTACCTACTGCTATCAGGCGTGCCGCATGCCAAAGTAGCCAAACAGAGGCCATTCCCCGTCTGACTGTGAACCCTATGACATCACAAAAATCCTGACTATGAATATGGAATATTTCGCCGCGGGAAGCCGCTTGCAAACAGAAGGTCCAGAGCAGTTGTCCCCAACTAACTACTTTGTCTAGTTAATCTTTACTGGTTAGAATACTGATTATCTGAAAGTAAGATAAGATAAGTAAGATGATCCACACGTCGGATGGGCATGTGAAAAGTTGGTCCTGCACCTGATCTATTCCCAATCGTGTCGGTCTTCAGTCCCCATTGAATTGTGAGAGTAAATACTCGCCCTATGCTCTAATATCTTTTCCAGACTTGTTAAAATTTGCAGATCTACCTGAAGAATATTATACCTACATACATAGAACATATAAGTCACAAGACAAAATAACTTAGGCTATACACAATACTTATCTCGCGTCAGTGACAATAGACATTAGTCTTGCTTCATAATGACTTTGGACAAAAATAATAATGAAATCCGGTTGATAAGTTAGTGAACTCTGCTTTGCTCCTAAACTATATTCAATAATTGCAGCAGTGATTGCTGCTTCTAAGTCACGTAGGTTCTTTCTTAGTTCTGAAAACCTAAAAAAATGAGTGCTAGCTTTTACCACAAAAGAATAATCCTGCGTTACAACAAATTATCCGGCGGGAATGCGGTCAAGATCTAGCAAGAATTAAATTAAACAATTGTGCATTGAAGTTTTTTTTAGTTGTTTAAAATAATATTTTTTAAACACGGAGACGTGTGTGTGTTTAAACAAGCAGCGTGTTTCTATTGAATTACCAACCACCTATATATACTGCGTGGGATTACGGCAACCCCTCCTTCTAAGAAATTCAAAAAATATTCAAAATTCAAAATTATTTCAAATAGGCTTAACAGCACTTTTGAACGGTCAATTTTTTAAAAGCTACCACCGGATCACATCGCGGCCTCAACTGAGAAGATCCGGCAAGAAACTCAGCGGGCTTGTCATTTTTTCACATTTTTTTTTAAACAAAGTTTTTCTTTTTACCATTAGATCAGCAACAGCGACAGTGTGTCCTGCCGTTCAAAATATCAAATAAAATAAAAAATACGATGAAAATACAACAAACTAAAATGCCAAAGGGATAGTAGTCGGACCAGTCCCCCCAAGCAGCACCCGCGCACGAGTTGACTCGAGCAGCAGCCATAAGGGGGAGGGAGGCGTTCCTTCAGCAATGTCTTTGGGCTGCTGATAATTTTTTTCTTACAACCTTTGTTTCAACTAATACGATTTATATATTTCTTCCTACATACAAAGAAAACATAACATTAATGTCAAACTCTCATAACTAAGAAGTGTATATTTAAATATTTGCATACCTACAGGTGAACAAAAAACTGATGGGTTGTAATATCACGTGCCGTTAAGACCCGACCCACATCGTTGAGCTAGTTTTAATTACGATTTGATTACACGTGTGTGTAGAGACGAAATAATCTACATAGTATGTATCATATACTTCAAACTTAATGTACGAGATGTCATGGAAAGGATATAAAACCGAAGGGTAGTTACCATAGAGTTTATTTATTAAGAAAAGAGTACGCGTTTGTCTATGGTCCCCTTACACAAAGCGTAGGCAGGTTTTCCTCTAGGAGGCAGGTGAACTGAACTATTTAAAGTTATATTATAAGAGTTATATTAATGTAAGTTATAAGCAGTAATTGGTTTGATCTGTCACACGCGCAAATGTTGATCAATACAACTGACGGTATAGTACCTATTGTCGTGTACCTGATATTTATGTATTTTGGTGTTCTTACCCGTGCCTACGAGTTCTTACTTGAATTAAGCATTCTATAGTACTTGTACTGCTTTGTGTTCTGTGGTAGTTACATACAAAATTGAATGTAACGGCCCTGAATATAATTTAAGCAAATTACATTAAAAAAAGTACTTTTAAATAATTTATAAGTAATCTCAGGGCTTTTTGCTTTTCCTCATTTTACTTTATTTTGTTTTCTGTACACCATTGGCTACCTTCTTTTGCTTTTTGATCGTTCCTTTCCATCCTAAGGTTGTCTGGAAGAAATCGCAACCTGCGATAAGACCGCCCAATGTATACCATTGTATTTTTTCTTTGTACTTCTTTGTTTTCCTGTACTTTTTGGTGTGCAATAAAGAGTTCTCTATCTATCTATCTACTGTGTGAATGTAGTATTGAAGACATAGGACATCAATACTATGTTCACACGGTCAACGACTGCGTGTGCATTGTTTGCGAATAATATTCCGATGACTTAATAATCCTATTTTACGACGCATAACGTGTAGTATAAAAAAAAGTCCCACAGGTCAAAATACCCGCTTTATAATAGGTAGGAGCGGTAATATGAACGGTGCACAAAATGTCTGTCATAAGCAGAGCGCCAAGCTTTATAGAACTAATAATAAAGTCTGTGCCCATTCGTTCACCGGTCCGGAGAGAAAAACTTTTGAACATACCTAATAATAATAATAATATCCTGGGACAATTCACACACGGTCATCTGATCCCAAACTAGGCAGAGCCTGTACTATGGAAACCAGACAACTGATACTAATACTTATATACTTTTTTTTTGTAAATATATACTTATATAGATAAAACACCCAGACACTTGGTGGGAATCGAACCCACGACCTGTTGGGTAGCAGACAGGGTCACTAACCATTAGACAAACGGGCCCGTCAATGATAATGTCCTCCTGGCTATATATATGACTACCGCGGTCAATCTTTCTTAAGATCAGCCATCTACGCTGGAGATGGTATACAGTACAAGTTCTTGCGTACAGTACAAGTGTTTGTACAGCAACGCCACCATGTCGATCCGACTACAGGAAGAGAGCACGAAACCAATCCCATTGCAGCGAGGTGTGAGACAGGGAGACGTTATTTCTCCGAAACTGTTCTCAAACGCATTGGAGGACGTTTTCAAGCTCTTGGACTGGTACGGATTCGGCATCAACATCAATGGCGAATACATCACTCACCTTCGTTTTGCCGACGATATAGTCATTATGGCAGAGTCGCTGGAGGACCTCAATACGATGCTCAGCGACCTCAGTAGCGTTTCCCAACAGGTGGGTCTTAAAATGAACATGGACAAGACGAAGATCATGTCTAATGTCCATGTTGCACCCGTACCGGTAGTTGTTGGGAACGATACACTCGAAGTTGTTGACCACTACGTATACCTAGGACAAACTGTCCAGTTAGGTCGGTCCAACTTTGACAAAGAGGTCGCCCGAAGAATCCAACTCGGATGGGCAGCGTTCGGGAAACTACGCGATATCTTCTCGTCCAAAATACCGCAGTGCCTGAAGACGAAGGTTTTTAACCAGTGTGTGTTGCCAGTGATAACATATGGTACTGAGACGTGGTCTCTAACGGCTGGCCTTTTAGAAAAGTTCAGTCACACAACGAGCCATGGAGAGAGCTATGCTCGGAGTTTCTTTGCGCGACAGAATCCGAAATGTGGAGATTCGCGAAGAACTAAGGTCACCGACATAGCTCTCAGAATCTGCAAGTTGAAGTGGCAATGGGCAGGCCACATCGCTCGAAGAACCGATAACCGTTGGGGAAGAAAGGTTCTCGAGTGGCGACCACGAACCGGAAGACGCAGCGTTGGCAGGCCTCCCACTAGGTGGACAGACGACATTGTGCGCGTCGCAGGTAACCGGTGGATTCAAATAGCCAATTGTCGTTTATTGTGGCGTTCTAAGGGGGAGGCCTATGTTCAGCAGTGGACGTCTTCCGGCTGATGATGATGATGATGATGACAAGTTCTTGCGTAAACACAAGTGCCTTCTCTCTTCTTTTACTCTCACAATCCGATGGAAGACCGACACGACGGGGGAGAGGTCACGCGCAGGGCAGGCTTTATACATACCCATCCGACGCATGGATCATCTTACTTGCGAGTCAATTCAGGTGATCGGTCGGCATTGCATTTACAATGTATCACAATTACTGAGGCCAGCATAGCTATTCACAAATGTCGGGAACGTTCCGTTTCGGATCGGAAAGTCAGATGACATGTCGAATTATGATCCGACGGATTGTCAAACGCTATTCACAGTTCCTATCGGAAAGGGAGTTTACGAATTCGATACGAGTGTGTTTACGGAGAAAATTATAAAATGATAGAAAAAGAGATTATAGTGGTAGAAAGTTTTAAAGTGGTCAAATAAATGTTTATTATGGAAATGTTAATGTATTTTGTAACATATCATATAGGCAATAACATAATTTATATATTGTGGCTTATTTAGTCATTTATAGGAATGTGTTTTATTGACATAACATTTTTGCGAATTTTCTTCTAAACTTGCGTCGTAAACACTTAGTCATTTTTTCCTTTAGTGCCGTGTACACACCTTGGAGGAAGGAATGTAGGTACACACCGGCCAAACGGACGGGATTCGTTGGTTTTTTTAGGATGTTTCGGCGAAAGCTAACCATTGATTACTGCTTTTTTATGTATAGATTACCAAACAAACCCAGCTAATGTGTTCCTTTGCCTCTATTGATCCTATTTGGATATTTAGTGAATGAGTAGTTTGTTGGCGTAGTGTGAATGCACCATAATAAAATTCTCAATTTAATTTTACTAGTTACACGTGTCGCGAATATTCTTTATATAAGTGAGTGTCTATAATTAATTAATTATTGATGTTGTAGTCTTTTTTAAACTGTAGATGTATAAAAACATAATATTCTTGTAATATAGTCATAATAGTTTCCATGAATTATCGTCTTTCGTTTATTTTAAGATTTTTTTTGTGTCGTTGAATAAATTTTTTTTTCTTTTTTTTTCTTTTCTTTCTTTTTCTTGTTATCGAATCGAACTGTCAAAATCTTTCGATTACGGATTTGTGAATAGCGTTTGAAGGACCGCCTCGGAAACTTTTCTATCGGATTCGGATACGGGACTTTCCGACAGTTCTGAATAGCCCTGCAGGAGTCCATATCACAGAGTAGGTATTCTAATTCAGGTTCCTGACTCCCACAAACTCTTGTTACACCATTAGCAATGATATAAAGATAAGTTTTTGCTAAATTGTAATAGAAAAATAAACGTTATTTTTTATTTATTGTCCTAGCCAGTAAGGACCAACTACATATGTAAGTACATAAAATTGTTCCTGCCTACGAAATTTTACAAAGCAAACGGTTTCCTGCTGCCCCACAGACACTACAATAAGTACCAAGCCATTAAACAGGTCATTAATAATAATATACTCTGTCTTAACATCTAACAAGGCTTGGTAAGATATAATAAACACAGTCGTAAAATAACTGAAAACATGGACTAGCGCCAAATAGGTGAACCCTGTTTTAGCATACCTACTGATAGTGAAAAAGGTAATTAATGTGAGAATACAACATGTTCTAAATTCTGTATTATTTACTCTATGGCCAATTTTAATTGAAAATTATAAGATTCACTGTCATTTTAGTAAGTAGTTTTTTTATTATCAGGATTTTTTTATTTTACAATTTTATGTACACACATATATGATTACAAAGGCACAGCTTTTTCTATAGAAATATATTCCAACATTCCTAGTAGAGAAAGAATGAAATAGGGTGCAGTGTGCATAAAAATACATAAATAAGGAAAAAAAAACCTTTATTGAAAATCAATCAAAGTGTAATTTAAAGTGTGCATAGCCAAGTTAGTTACCGTCAAGGTATTTAAATCTGCACAAGCAGTTAACAGTAACCTTGCATGAAGGTGCTAGGTATATGTCATGACATAATCACGTCATGCATACACTTTATAGTGACATATGAGTAACAGAGATATTGTTATCTCATTTAGTATCGATTCAAAATAAATTTAATAAGTACATTTAAGTATTTTTATTTTATTTTTATTCTTTATTGCACATTGATATAGAAAAAAGTAACAATTAACATGTCTATGTACTCTCGCGGTCACAAGCGGTGTATCACCTTTAGGATGATAACTGCTTGCACGAGCCGGCCCAAAATACGTGCAGACGGGGTAAGCGCACGTAACGCCGTTCAACGAGTTGATTGATAACTGGTACACCGTGTCCGCGATAGTACAAAGACGAGCATAACTCAATTGTGAATTTTCTTCCAGAAAACCTTTATTTTTTTCCTTTTTACATTCGGAAGGTTGGTGAGGAAACCTGCATGTCTGAGAAAGACTAGCTTTCGAATGACATGTGAAGTCCGCCGACCCACACTTGGCCAGCGTGGTGGACTATGGCCTAAGCTCTTTCATCTTGAGGGAAGCCCGTGCCCAACAGTGGGACATAAACAAAGGCTGGTATTATTATTATATTTTGTAATAAAGATTATTTGATATTCCAATATAGTAATAATATGCCTTGGTTGATTTGTTGAAACACTGACCTATGGGGGCAAAAATTATACAAATTGTTCTACTACTACTCTTCAAAATTGAACTAATTTGAGTAGAATTGCCCAAAGTGTATATTTGGTTAAACAAATAGTTGATAATTTTGGAATAGGACCGTTTTTAAGTTACTTTATGGTAGGTCCTTTATATAAATTCTGCCACCAAGCAGCAATATGTATACATTGTTAGGTTCAGGTGTGAAGGGCATATATTTATCATTGTCATATCCTTTTTTCACAAGAACTCACTGATAATGTTGAAAATTGTTTTATTGTCATTCATTTTAACCAAATAATAAGTTTTTACGACTGTGAGAAATATATTGACAATGCTAAAATACTTGGAGTCAAGTGCACATGAGACAATAACATAGTAATAGTATCAAATGCTTAATTCAATGACAAATATAATAACTTAATGTGTTGATAAATAGAACTGCTATTGTTTCTCATAGGAAAATTATACTCATAATTCTCCATTATCTAAATTTATGTTATAAAAATATGCAACACACCAAGTACCTAATGCAAGGTAAGCACCAGAACATTAATAGTGGGGCTCTCACATAACATGCTACGGACTCCTCACAATGATGACATCAGAACTGTCAAATCAGCTCCCCTATTACGTATCACGTTTGACAACTAAAGTAATGATGACTATAGCAAGTAACCATCAAATAACTGTCAAATGATTCAATCAGTATTGCATAACTTGAGTGACCAATAAATACCAATACTAAAATGCATTCAGCTGACATCAAAATTCGGTGGACAACTGAAGCTTGATAGGCACTTGGGTGGCTAAAGATACGCAATAGCCCTGCAGATGTGAAAACCTCGTGAAAACACTTATATCTCTTGTCATTACCAAATTTCAGTGTGCATGGGTTTCACAGTAGATCCTTTAGATGGCTGGAAGGTCTTTAATCAACCTCGCAAAACTGTGAGAGACATTAGGTACGTATGTATTGTGGTATATATAAACACTTTTGGGTCGAAAGTATGGTAAACAATCCTAGAAGACTGTCTTCAGAAAATACCATTTTTTTATTAGTTTGTAGTACAGAACTTAGTGAAATGCCTTACTCGTAATGGCTAATGGGCACTTATACACCTCTCACTGCGATTTCTCAATTTCTACCAAAGTTTTTAGTGGGAAATAGAGCATGAAGAGAGCTAATTCAGTGTTAGTTACGTATAAACAAGATTGTGTGTCTTGTCATTCTACATGCGTAAGAAAAGTTTTAGCGAGGTGTACTCATGGCTTTACAACACCGTGAAGCGAGGAATCTTATCAGAATCTTCGCAATCTACTATAATCTTCCGTTATCTCGACTGGAAGCGGTCGGCAGTCTGTAGTCGCGCATCACGCGTTCAGATTTCGTGGCAAGAAAAACCAGTCAACTACGCACAAAAAATACAGCTAACACTTACGGATTAACGTCTTACCTTTAGTCCACAACAATTATATAAACAGCAAACTGTAATCCAATAAATAATATCCACTGATCTTATTACTATGATGAGGACACAACAGATATTCAAACACCACTGAAAATTTAGTCACAAATAAATACACAAATTCACGTAAAACGTTAATTTAAATCGTATTATTCACATTCAAACACCGAATTATGAGAAACTTAATACAATTTCAACACTAAAATTCGGCAACGGTCGTGCAACATTCCGTTCAAGTTGAAACATCGGCCATCACTAAAAATGTTGCCAGATTGAAAGTCACGTTATTCCTATTCCCACTTCTTTACGCACACCTCACGTGTATTTTTATTACCATCATATTATTTTTATTTTGCCTTATTACTATAGTATAATTTAGTAACATTATTTTATTGATACAAGTATAAATTATATAAGCAAAAAAAGCCCGACTGCGAAATCTGCCATACATAAAACGTATACATTTAAATATATTTCAACTCGTCTCGTTATGTTTAACTTTTATTTGATACATCGTATTGATGTTTTTGGAAGTAAAAAAATACATTTTTTTTAAATTTAGGCCATTTAGGCCGTGCCAAAGAAATAGACATACATACATAAATATTTACATACATACAAACATAGCCCTCCTCCTTCTGGGGCATTCGGGCAAAAATTAGGTGGAAGATTAAAAAATAATTAATGACATTCATCATCATCATCATCATCAGCCGGAAGACGTCCACTGCTGAACATAGGCCTCCCCCTTAGAACGCCACAATGAACGACAATTGGCTATTTGCATCCACCGGTTACCTGCGACGCGCACAATGTCGTCTGTCTACCTAGTGGGAGGCCTGCCTACGCTGCGTCTTCCGGTTCGTGGTCGCCACTCGAGAACCTTTCTTCCCCAACGGTTATCGGTTCTTTGAGCGATGTGGCCTGCCCATTGCCACTTCAACTTGCAGATTCTGAGAGCTATGTCGGTGACCTTGGTTCTTCGGCGAATCTCCACATTTCGGATTCTGTCGCGCAAAGAAAGAAGAAGAGAGAGAAGAATGACATTACATTTTCAAAATCTAAATAAATAATTAAGGTGCTGAGCAATATTATTTTCTTATATTTGGTTTATTGTTTCCGTTTTGAAAAACCAATAATTAAAAAAATGTGCGTGCGTGGAGTCCCTCCGCGCGGAAGAAGTGAAACTTCATTCTCGCTCAGTCGATCGGTCGGTCGGTCGGTCGGTCCCTCACTCATTCACTCACACACACCCACATACACACACACACAAAATAACTCAACTGAACTCAACTAACTCACTCACTCACTCACCCACTCACGCACTCACCCACTCACTCACTCACTCACTCACTCTCACTCAACTCACCCACTCACCCACTCACTCAGTGACGGCGTCACATGAACGCTTTCATAACCTTAACAAATTTACGCCTATCGCCTATCGTTTAACACCTATCACTTAACGCCTATCACCTATCATTTAACGCTTAACGCGTAATTGATAACATTTTTGGAAGTCGCATAAGAAGTTTCACTTCAAAAAGACGAGTTGTTACAGTAGTTTCATTTCAGTAGAAATTACATTAAATTAGGCGTCTTTGTAGTTACTGGTAACATCGACTGTCATTCATTACCTTTGATGATCGGATACTTTATGTATACGATTCTATGATCGGATATTTGAAATGTAACCAACCATAAGGTTTCGTGTAAACCTCAGATTTACTCTGAGGTGTAAACATAGTTTTGTTTTTAAAATATTATTGCTTTTGTTTTTCTGACAACAGAAGCTTGATAATTACTTGGATGGCTAAAAATACGCATTAGGTAGTGTCGCCACCATAGATAATACACTATATACTTAAGTCGCCACACACGGGCCACCGGCTACAACCACAAAACGCAACCACCGACCTATTTCCTATTGTTTTCATACATTTTGCATGGGCTCGCCTCACACTGTAAACGCCGCGCCCGGTGGTCGCCACATGCCACCTTAGAGGAGATACCACTGGAGATAGCATGATGCGCTAACCCCTCTGCCAAATTTTGTTCATATGGTCAGGTCATTCTTTATTTGTGTGCGTATCTTTTTGAATGTGTTGCGAGTTTATTATAGTGTGGGTATGCGTCAGACTATAATAAACTCGCAACACATTCAAAAAGATACGCACACAAATAAAGAATGACCTGAACATATGAACAAAATTTGGCAGAGGGGTTAGCGCATCATGCTATCTCCAGTGGTATCTCCTCCAAGGCTCGGCCACAAAACGCCGACACAAGCCACTCGCGCGATTCCCCACCCCTCTCCCTTCATTTCACTGCAAGCACGAGTTAAAAAAAGTAGCGGCCACCGACCACAAGTGGCTGTCACGCGCGTCAGCTTCTTTTGTAGCCGCTTCTAGCTTCAAGTGGCGGCGATTTTGTGATGTGGCCGGTGGCCCGTGTGCGGCGACACTTAAGTAGCCCTGCTGGTGAATTATGATGATGTATTGTTGAATTTGTTATAGATAAGCAGAGCAGTCAATGCCATCTGAAGTGGCTCCTCAATTCATACGGACATTAGTATTATATAGTCTGATAATTTTTACCCCCGGAGCCGTTTATGCGTAATATCAGATTAAAATAATAAACTAATTGACGTTTGTTAGTTCGGCAGTTAGAGATCTAAGGGATGAGATTGGAATGGTTGGAATTAAATAGCCATGTATAGAATAATAAGTTTAATTTTAACAATTCATCTTCTAAACGAATCGCAACAACATTATGTTACACATGATACATGTTACAGATAGTCATTCTGTTACAATCACTAAAAAACATCGAAGACAGTAACATATCAATATGGACAGATTATACTAATTAACATTAAAAATATTAAGAAAATACAGATGTATGTATCACTGGCATTAAGCTGTAGGTTAAAAGTCGTGACAACACTCCAAGCCAACGCCTAATACCTCTACCCCTCTCTCTCTGTGGTCCGAACTCTCTTTCTAAAAGGATAACCATAGCAGTACCAGAGTGTTGTCTCGGTATCAGAGACTTTTACCAATATAGACCGTTCACCGTAAGATTTGCCGTCATGTTGGCACTATTGCTTTTACATTGTCATCAAATACGGCCTACGGTCGCCCGGAGTTATCAAAAGGCCGGTATATCAAGATACTTCTTAGATGTATATTAAATAGTTATATTTACAAGACATTAGGTGTTATTATAAAAGGAAAATTAGTTATTCAAAAGTGACAGTGTAAAAGAAATGGTGCCAACATCACAGCAGGATGCATCTTATGGTGAACGGTCTGTACAGCTGCATAATCACTAGTGACATTTAGTACTACCAATTTTTTTATAAATCTACAAACACAAGGCCGTCATCAATAGGTACCAAGTTATAGGAAATGATTTTCTTTTTTTAAAGTTGGGTGATCACGATGATAAATCGATAGAACGTCGCGATATCGAGTCGACGTTAGTACGTATAGTAAAAACATACAAAGCATTTCATTTGTTTCCTTGTAATTTTCCTCTTATCAAGTCCTAATTTCATAATGGTACTAAATGTCACATTAGTCATTTCTAAAGATATATAAACATAATGGCGTTATAGACGAATACAGTTACATTGAGAGAATAGATGAAAGTACAAAATATTAACGTCGAAGCGAATGTAATAATATTACGTACCTAATTAATACAGGCACAATGTTCATTATCCCTAACACACATTATATAAAAGAGAATTCATATACATATACACAATATTATTAATCGATAAATATAGATTATAAGATATAGTGTGAGTATGTGCCGATAGCTGCGCCACTGTCTATACAAAACTGTCAAAGTAAACGTCATTTTCGTGGCAAAAATATTATATAGTTCTCATTTTCGCCACCAGTTCGTAAGTTGTGGCGCTACGTTAGATTATGATCAAGAAGCTTTATGATCATCAATTAATAAAGTTCTCATTGGTATATTATTTTTCATTACTACTGCCACAAACACAAGCAATGTTGGACTCATAAACATTTCATTCAATTTTTATTTTAGAATTGTTATTGATAACCACATTTCCTCTTCTCTCTCTTATTGTAGGATTTCATAGAGGTTTTAAACAATATTTTTTAGTAGTTTTCAGTATAACAGGATTAACTACTCGTGTCTAAAAGAAGAAATCTCATAAAAAACGAAAACATCGTTAAAATTAGGTACTTATTGAAAAATAAAATAGATTATTATGTACAAAAAAGAAAAAAATACAGTAAAATATAAAACAATAAAAGTAAACAATATAACTATTATAATTATGTATATACACATTACCTATACAAAATTGTTTCAATTAGACAAAATATGTACATATTTGAGTTAAAAGCTTTTCAAACCAATTTCGAGTGGCGTGCCGTTCATCGTATCATATCCAATCATTATACAATGCTGTTAGAATTTTATAAAACGGAATTCGGCATTTAATTGAAATTATTATTATATTGATTGAAATCAGTTTTCAAAGCAGACCTACTTGTACAAGATTCGGAACATCTAAACAAAAGTTACAAAATAATAGACATTCAGGACTCTTCAATAAAACTAACTGCCGCGCTCACAGACATCAATTAACTTTAATCGCAATTAAGTCATTTTTTGTAATCTATTTATTTCGACTCTCCGAGTCTTTTATGATTATCTTTTAGTATTAATTACGAGATTATTGATATATCTACTATATTAAGTATTATTTGGCTTCGAAAGTCGAAATAATCCATTTACAAAATATGACTTAATTACAATTAACTATAATTGACGTTTGTACGTGCGGCAGTACTTATTTACGATTTTGCCATACTCTAGCAGCAAGGTGTGTTCAGGCAGAAAAATATAAGTCCGCCAGTGGCTATCGGCGCCATCTCATGATACGCTGACGAGCGCCGGTAAGCGCTGACCAATTGTTTTTATACATAACATAAGCCAATGTTTGACTGCAATCCCACGTGACGGAAAAGGGTGCAATCGGAGATGTGAATTCCGATCTAGGAGTCACCACCGTCAAACTTAACGTTTTGTCTTGAAAATAAATTTATTTTACAATACAATAAATAGGAGTAACAATAATAATATTATAATGATGTAAACAATAGATCGGAGCAATAAAAATAATATTATAATGATCTAAGATTATTCTAGGAAAACTTCTTTTGTGAAGTCGGTTAATAAATATTACATATTATGCTGCATAGTCGTGACCACGGATACTGTTATATTCGAATCTTAGAAAATTGAGTAATTCCAATGTGTATATCAGAAATCATAATTTTCTTGACTTCTCAGCCTCTATTAGTTACCCTATGCGTTGGCTGCCATTTTTCTACATTGCCATAAAGATACATTTACAGAGCACATTTTGGCACCGAAAGGATGTTTTATATAAATTTTACACTATAATAATGTTCAATTGTATATTGAAAGCCTCATATAATATTTAGGTAGGAATTGGTCCAAAATTAGATTGCGCCTTTGATAAAAAATAAATAATATTTCTTTCACATGTGTTTAGGCGAACAGGTCTTAATTTGGTAATGAAATTATCAAGAGTAAAATAATATGTTGAGCCTCAACCGTTATGAATAATTAACAACTCAAAAAAACAAAACAATTAGTTAACAGTCACTTTAATCCATCGTTTCTCCAACTAGGGTTTACGACACAGGGGGAATCGGGCCCGGTAACCACTCACTTCGACCCCAGTTGGATCCATTGAGCATGAGGGAAGTAAACTTTATTAGGTCTGCAACAACCTTAACTCTTCCATTTTGCCCAAAGAGGTGCGTGTCAGAAGTATTGGTTGGTCATATCCCTTTGGGCATTATATTTCCGTCTTCTTTAGACATTTCAATTCACTTGCGGTGGTAGGTAGTATAGTGTGAGGGCGCTATGTCTGCGCAAGACTGGTTTCCAGTATTTTACTATTGGCCACTCAGAAAATAATTACTACCTACGCTAGTGACGTACTAAGCCAGTTCAGTTCTGGCGCGTGACTTATCATGCAAACACTTGAAATATTTTTTCAATGTATATATTTGGGTAAATATTTATTAATAAATCTATCCTAAATTATTTTAAGTAACACATTTATAATTCTCACTTTTAAGCCATTATATATCATGTACATTTATCCAAATTAACGTAAAGTAACACAAGAGTACAAAAAACGCACTTGAGAAGCATTAGGTCTAAAATCTTGTCTATGCTTGTAGTTTTAATTTGATCCTTATTTCTCTAAAAATAGGCTTCAAGGTTAATGTTGCGTTTATCATTTTAGTCCCAATGCTCTTATGTGTTTACAACCACTTATCAATTTTAGTCCAAATGTCAACCAGTAAATTTAATTTGGCAATTCCGTTTTTTGGTAAATTCAATATACATATTGCACCCCGAGATCTAAACTGTTGCAACTCCAAAAAACACTTTTTTCACAGTACCTACAAGAAAAATGTATATACCCAATGTAATGATTTTTTATGAAAATAATAATACTTATGTCATATGATGTTTTTAAGTATATAGGTTAGGTATATGCATTACTTTGCCTATAGGGCAGATAAATGTTGAATTTTTCACATACGACAATGTTGTGCTGTTAAATATTAAATTAATAATTTACTATTTTGAGTTAATAGAGTTTTGTTGATTTTTTTTAAAATCAGAACACAACACTCCCGCGTAGGTAATTTTATGAGATATCCGAAAATATAATTAACTCCATACCGCTCATTTTTGAGTTAATAATATGGTTTTGATCTAGGCGTGCGATATATGCAAAGGAAGACGATATTTTAGTCTGATGATTAGACAAAGAGGCGGCAATAAATAATGATACACAATACAGAAGTTTTATATAATAGTATGTAATGAAGTTGAATTGTGAGTGTGAATGGATTGGAAAAATCTAGGAAACAGTTATAATGAAGAATTATATTCTATGAAAAGCATGGCATTATAGCTATAATTATAAGTTCACATATTGATGAAGTTGAATATGCTATGATGTTGAAAGTGTAAGTAAAAACCAGGTTTAATACTACAGGACGACATGTTATCAGACAATTTATTTATGTAAGAAAAGCTATGGTTGTAAATTAGATCCTGTATACTTAAGGGTGTCGATATAATCATAGGCCAGCTTGAACAGGGTAAATAAGCTTGGGATACACTATACAAATTAATAAATAACATAGTCAAATATTCGACGGAAAAATGTATTTTGTTTTTAAATAGAAATCGACTTGATACTCGACGGGGGTCAACGAGCTACCTCGATTGTATGATCGAGCTGTAGGTAGCTTAGAGGAGATACCACTGGAGAGAGCATGATGCGCTAACCCCCTCTGCCAAATTTTTGGTCATATGGTCAGGTCATTCTTTATTTGTGTGCGTGTATTTTTGAATGTGTTGCGAGTTTATTATAGTGTGGGTATGCGTGAAAGTGTATATGTGTGTGTTTACTTCGCCTCCCGCACCCCGCAAAAGTGCCACGAAAAATTTGTTCGGGGAATCGAGGCGATACTAACTCCTTTGGTACTTTCTCTGAGGTAGGTAGGTATCAAAGGTGCATCGCTGTCATACGTTGCCAATAGCGACGCTGTTTAGGCTATAAATCCATGCTTTACCCGTTTGTTATAAAAATAGCAGTTAGTGTCATTACACTAACTGCTATTTTTAACAACAACATTTTTTTCAACAACATTTTGTTGTGTTGTGTGTGTTGTGTAATGTTGTTGTTAGTGTGTGTTGTGTAAGTGTAGTTAGTGTAAGTTTAAAAAAAACTATTAAATTTATACATTTTGATGTGTACTCTCATTAATCGCTTGTCGATGATTTATGGCCGGTTTCTGAGGTACTTTTATCGATAGTTTATCTATTCGTTAGCGCTATTGGTTCGATAACTTGGACACATTGCGTTTCCGAACCGCACATTGTCACATAAAGTCCGTTTAAACTTGGCTCAATTTAACTGACCAATGTGTGCAGTTTACTGGTTCGATAACTTTATTTGACGATTTCAACCAATGATATTATTGTTTTCAACATCAAAATTTGTCTTTTTTGAGGTTGACGCTTCGGCAGCGTGCGCGCGCAGGGAGCCTGCGGAAAATTGAATTTTTGTATGTCACTTTGTTTACGCAGCACTAGCGCTACGAGAGAACGGCGTTTGGTGACACTACTTACGGTGAATTTTATTGATTATTACTTAATTAATATCATTCTTAAGCACCTATTTATACCGGAAAAATGTTAATAAAAATAAGAACTGGTAATATTGGCAATATAAAACTTTAAAATCAATTTTAAATACGATCTGAGAGAAAGACCCATCTAGCGTCGAATTATTGCACTGCTTATCGGTGTTATAGTTATTGAATAGCTTTCGGTGTACTCAGAAACTCAGTGACAGTTAAACGAAGTTTATCATATCCACAACTTTATTGAACCAATAGCTAATGAACAGTTAACTGAGATCTTCAGAAACCGGGCATTAATCGACTTCTCGTATCTTGGCTGAGACCAAAAGTTTAAGAGCAGACGGGAGTGCACAGTACTTAAGTACTTTAGTGAAATGTCTAAAGAAATACAAATTTACAAAATTATGCTACAGAATATAAGTATTAGATTACAAACAATCGTCTCTGATAGTGATCACACACAAACAATTGGTCGTTTGATATAGTGTTTCAACACTATAGTCATTACTTGTCGATTTGGTATTAATTTAGTTGGCTTCAATTACTGGTACTGTACGCCCTGTCTATTATTGTATGAGCTAACAGCCAACATTATTACATGTAGTGAGGCTATCAACTAAAGTACAGTAGTCACAAAGAATCTTTGTGTGTCTGAAGTTGGCTGCAAGACGCTGCGCAGTAGCTTTTATGTATTTGTATTAACACCTCACAACTGTAGTTGCGCAATGTTTCGCAAAGCCTAACTTCGGAGACACAAAGATTCGCTGTATTCAGTATGATAGTTAAACTCTGTCCAATTATTATATTTCACAATGCGATATTATATCACTAATATATTTAATTAATAATTTTATTTTAATTAAATAATATGCACAACTAAGCCTTGGCAATCTATCACAATGCCTAGGTCATTCACGGAGACCACCGAATCGGCATCTGGGCTCGCGCGGGAGATGAATCTGTTTTGAAGAAAATAATAACATTTTTATTAATCTAATATATTTTATTGTTGTTGTAGCCTCCGTGGCGCAGTGGGAAACCGCTTGCTTTGTACACCGGAGGTCGCGGGTTCGAATCCTGCCGGGGACAACAACTTTGTGTAGTTGTTCCTTACTGGCTAGGACAATGCAGGCCGAACACCTGATTGTCTGTAAAGTAAGATGATCCATGCGTCGGATGGGCATGTAAAAAGTCGGTCCTGCGCCTAACCTCTCCTCGGTCGTGTCGGTCTCCCGTCCCATCGGATTATGAGAGGTATAAAGGAAGAGAGAGTGCACTTGTGTCTACGCAAACACTGTGCACTATAATATCTCCTGCGTACATGGTTGATCTAGTGAAAGATTGGCCGCTGTGGTCGTATCGGCTAGGAGGACATTATTATTTATTTATATTGTTTCGTAATACAAAGAAGCAAAAACTTTGTAGGTATCCCTTTTTACGGAAATTACGCGGAGTATGAAATTTGAAACAGTTAAAGTTTATATGGAGGAAAGAGCACAGAATTATTATAATATAACAAGCTGACCCACGCAGCTCCATCCGCGCTCTTTTAACGTTTTTAGATGCCCGCATAGGCTTATTATGTGAACACATTTTTAATAGTATTAAATACATAGGTACACGTTTTATACATAACCTAATTTTTTTGAGCGGTCGGTTAAAAACCGGGGCCTTTTTTTACTTGCCCTACGCAGCACGGAGACTCTTAGTTCAAATGGTAGTAAACGGTCACCCATGATCTTGTCTTATATTGCTTAACCTAGCGGTGCTTAGACCTACCCGATATGCACACAAAATTTTATACGAATCGGTTCAGCCGTTTCGGAGGAGTTTCTTAACTAGCACCGCGACACGTGAATTTTATATATTAGACTAGCTGACCCACGCAGCTCCGCCTGCGCTATTTTTACGTTAACTAAACTTTGAATAACAGACATTCGCATCGAATACATAACCTCATTTTTTATAGTCGGTTAAAAACTGGGACCCACTTTTTACTTGCTCTCCGTAGCACGGACCCGTTTAGTTCAAATGGCGTTAAGCGGTCACCCATCTATTTAATGACCTTACCTAACGTTGCTTAACCAGATCGATTACAAAACCTTGATAACAACTCTCTATGAGTGTTCCCTTACTAATATTTATTATATTATAAAGAAAAATTGATAAAATCGGACCAAGCGTATAACCAAGTACCCGTTTTGACTTTAATCCCCTCTCCCAAAAGAACCGTGCTAGATTACGGGATAAAAAGTATTCTATGTCCTACCTCGTAGTAAGATCTCAAATCATGCCAAGTTTCATTTGAATCCATTCAGTAGTTTCGGCGTGATGCTCAGCCGTGATACAAACAGACAGACAGACAAAAATTTAAAAAAATTACATTTTCGGTTTCAGTATCGGTTATAGAATGCCCTACAAATATAATTTTCAAAATATCTTCATTGTACAGAATTGGACCTGTTACAGTTTTATTATAAGTATAGATAATTTAAACAAGTTTAAATGAATAATGGTCATGTGGCGACTCGACATAACCACATGGCGCCACATGTGGTACAGCGACGCGATGAAGAGCGAGTAGTATCACATCCAACAAGATAGATGGCGCCACCACCGAATTCTGAATCACGCAAGCGAAGTTTCAATGTTCGCTAACAATATAATACAAAAATATCTTAAAATCAACTGTTGGGGGCTTCGGCCCTGACCTGTATCACAAGCAACTGTCATAATCAAATGATTCATCATCATTACCAGCCGGAAGACGTCCACTGCTGAACATAGGCCTCCCCCTTAGAATGTCACAATGAACGACGATCGGCTATTTGCATCCACCTAGTGGGAGGCCTGCCTACGCTGCGTTCCGGTTCGTGGTCGTCACTCGAGAAACTATATCGGTTATCGATTCTTCAAGCGATGTGGCTTGCCCGTTGCCCTTCTTCGGCGAATCTCCACATTTCGGATTCTGTCGCGCAAAGAAACTCCGAGCATGGCTCTGTCCATTGCTCGTTGTGTCACTATGAGCTCACAAGTGAGTCAAATGATTCAGTAATTCAATTATATGGCTATTAATTTGTAGGGTTGCAGTATGTGTATGTATGTACCGTTATCCGTGTGGCAGCGGCAGTAGCGGCAGGTTCATGAGCGCTGGTCGCCGCAGCAGTTGGTGCAGTCGAGGCAGCCGTGCGGCGCCCCCCGCGACCGCTACCTCTTGCCGCGACACCCGCCTGTCTGCTCCTGGAGTACATTTTATACTAGCAATTGACGGGCCTGCTGGTCTAGTGGTTAGATACCCTGTCCGCTGACCAATAGGTCGTGGGTTCGATTCCCACCGAGTGTCTGGGTGTTTTATCTATATATGTATGTATTTACAAAAAATTAGTATCAGTTGTCTGATTTCCATAGTACAGACTCTGCCTAGTTTGGGATTAGATGACCGTATGTGGATTATCCCAGAATATTATTATTATTTATTATTAGCTGCGGCTTCGCCCGCTATATTTTTAAAAGTTTGTTGTTAAAGTTTACCAACCCCTAACATATCCCGAAAGGTTGTTTTTGAAAATTCGCGAAACACGCATTGATTTATTTTATTTAGAGAATCTTTTCAGTAAATTCAAGTCAATCGAACCAATAAGTAAATACAGTATGGAGTTGGGGTGGATCGAATAAATTCATTCCCATCCGCACGCAAAATACGCGCTTAGACGTGGAGTTGCGGAAACTAGCCCGTTATACCAATAACAAAAAAAGCCCATAAAAATATGTTTGCTACGACATTGCCTCCTACACAACCACTATTTCAAAAGACCTTTAAATACATGTCAAATACGGCACAAATAGATATTTTATATTTCATAATTTTCAGTTCAACTACAAGCAAAATTTTGAGTTTTCTGCACTGAGATAAAAAGGAAAACTTTACATGATTTTAATTCTCAAATTAATTATTTAATGGTTTTACAAACTTGATACCCCATTATTGAGGCACTGTATAAGCAGATTAGCGTACTAACAGGCGAAAAGCTTGCAAGTTTGAGGTCTGACCTCATCCATCACTAACCTGTAGGACACGCAGCGCTTCCAACAGGTCTTGCTTGTCGGCGAGCAGACTGGCTGCTTCCTGCTGCGCTGCATGCACGCACTGACGGAGTACTGAAGCCTCTTCCACTTTCCTGAAGTCCATAGTAAAGTCCAGCTTAGAACAGCACTATAGATTGTTAAAAAAATCCTGTCAAGTGTAGTCCAAAGGGATCCAACAAATGCCGAATCCAATTTAGTCCAAAGGGGTCCAACAATGTCGAAGGTTTCAGGATCTAATTTATAATCAAGACAGTCGATAGCAATGGATCTAAGAAGATTGAAGTGCGTTGCGTTCTGATAACTGCCGGGCCCAATTTACACTAAAAGCAATAAATAGATACAAGAAGGTGGAAGTGCATTCCAGTGACTATTGGGCCCAGTTTATAGCTAATAATCAATGGTTGTGTGTTTGAAGTGCATTCCCACGCGGGTCTTTCGGGGAAGGACACCTTCAAAAGGTGCCCAGTCTCCGAGAGGGCGGAGGCCAGTAAAACCTTCCAGGTGGCCTTCAGACTATGGAGTAACTCCAGACACTCCAGTCTCGGACCTCACCAAATTCTCAAACGTCAGACGCTTGCTAGAATCCATCCTGGAGGGAGCAGAAATACGGGATGTGGTTGTTATGCATTCTCGCCATATTTACGGAGGTTGATATATACCTTTTGGAGAACATAAATCAATCATTAAATGATAGACATAAAATTATTATTAATTATTTTTTATGTTTGGTAAGAAATGAAACCCCATGTGCAACCGTCACTATATAATTACCCCGTCTGGCACCGCTCTTCGCGCAAAGTAGGTAAACAAGAGTACGCGCGGAATTGCCGACCTTGGGACCTATTCTGCGCGCTCGAGAGCTCTCATTCTAGTTTAACGTTAATCATGAATCATTAACTATCTTTTAGTTATTGACCACTGAATTATTTATCTATTTTTCATCAATTAACATAATCCTTAATTGTTAGGTCTACAAATATGGAAAAAATGCAATACCACAGCCTGTATACACTTCCCCCAGCACCCTCGCGATAACACAGGACCTACAACGCGTCGTCACCCGCCTTAGATTCCACGTGGGCATAAAGCCAATCAATAGAATGAACACATCTCGGTCCGTATAACGATAAGTGTTGCAGTACTCACGCTCTTAATTCCCTATTATCCTCAGCTATCCTCGCCAGTGTGACCAGCCGTTTCCTCAACTCCTCATTTTCCTTATTAAGCCTCTCGATCTGCTCCCTCGCTTCGTCCAGTTCCGGTTGTGGCTGAGGAGTTGCAGGCGACGCTACGGTGGAAGGGGTGGATATTGGAGGGCCAAGCCGGAGCACCCCGGCCGTGTCCCTGGTCATCCTGAGGGTGGTCAGGTCGATGTCCAGGGGTTGCGGTGGAGGAGACGATATGGAGCGATTCGGCCTATCTTCTATTAGGTGTAGTTTCACGTTCTCTATTAGCACCTATAAAAGAATACCTACTATAGGTAAAGAGTAAAGATTGAGGTAGCCAAGAATTTCGCCTGATGGTAAGCGACACTCTTAACCATAAACAGTTTACCGGGGACATTTTTTGTTAAGTCCGATTATTTCTGAAGGACGAAGACATCGAACGGGGACATTTTTTGTTAAGTCCGATTATTTCTGAAGGACGAAGACATCGAAATTGAAGTCCAGAGCAAAAGCTTCAACCTGAAGAGTCAGGGGAAGGATGAACTAAAGGGCACCTAAGGGTGGCGCGGCCTCGGCCTATAGATTACAATACGCCCCTACTCCGAAGATCCGGCAAGAAAGTCAATGAGATGATACTTAATAAAGTTTATGGGACGCTACTTTTAATTATTGTTGGATAGGCGAGATGGTTAAACAACGTCAGGCAAGGTCAGTTTAAAGATGGGTGACCGTTTTGTGATCTGACCATCTCCGTGTTTCAGTCACGTAAAAAGTCGACCCCCATTGTTGTCATCTAGATAGCAGTTCTGAAGCCAAGTCTAAAGGCCACTTAAAAAACTTGGCTACTAAGCACCATAACAGTCAGGTTGAATTGCTATAATAATAGTTTGATAATGTTGTCTTTTACTTACGCCTTATACCCTCAGTAATAATAACTAAAAAGACCTGAAGGTACACCGGCATAATTGTGACATAAGGACGTTCTACATCTCAGTATTTCCGTGACCATGGGTGCTGCAAAGCATTCGAAACGTCGGGATAGTAAAATCAAAAATAAACCGCGATAAAATCCGTAAAAGTAGTTTGATTTCAATAATAGTTTGATGTAAGACTTACTTCAAGGGGCATTGGTGGTACAACCACTTCGTCCTCTATCAGCTCAGCCAACGCCAGCGCGGTGCTCATGTTAAGTGCGATGCTGAGGTCCCGAACCCTGGCTTCTAGCAGCTCTTCATATGGCGCAAGACCAGTTGGTTGACCCTAGTAGATGTACACAAAGATGCAAAGTTAAGATAAATCTTAGCACTGCTACTGCGTATCTTTAGCCACCCAAGTGACTATCAAGCTTCAGTTGTCCACCAAACTTTGATGTCAACTGAATGTGTGTTTACATTGGTATTTGTTGGTCACTCATGCAATACTGACCGAATGAATCACTTGACAGTTATTTGATGGTCACTTTGCTATAGTGATCACCACTTTAGTTATCAAACGAGATATGCAATAGCCTCCCCCCCCCCCCCTCGAACCCCGGCTTGCACCTCTGATTTCTTTAATCCATCGTGTGCGAATCGTCTTAGTGCGATTGTTACTAGCTTTCGGTGAAGGAAAACATCGTGAGGATCGTGCATGTCTGAGAAAGCCTAACTAGCTTTCGAATGACGCGTGAAGTTAATCAACCCGCACTTGGCCAGCGTGGTGGACTATGGCCTAAGCCCATTCATCTTGAGGGGAGGACCACCCCAACAGAGGGACATAAACAAGGGCTGGTATTATTATATTCTTTAACACAATGCAAATTCTAAAATATCATCATGATCATTTGGTTAGTGTAGCCGTAATATTCGTAGCTGTATCTACGAATACTAATACTAGTATCTTGTAGACCAGTTTAAAAAAAATATATACGAGGTTTCAAAATTTGTTAAAAGTAACCTACATCTCTTTGATAAACAAAAAATAAGAAATAAAAAAAAAGAAATAAACAAATATTGAGCAACAAACGTAAGGTGACTCACTCAACGTTGAAACTACCAGTTCCACGTCTTGTAATGTTCACACATAGTTGCCTGTACATGGCCCCCCTTATATATATTTCTTTACCAAAGTGGATAGTCGAACTACCTTATAATAGATTCTGTTATGAGTTGCGCAAATGGCTTATTGAACAGAACTTTTATTCAGTCCAAGAACACATCAAAAAAAAATCTGCACAATCTTACCATTTCAGAAATACATTATAAACACATTTACTGTATTTATGTAATATTTGGTCATGTCGAAAGGCTGTATGGTGGTACCCAAAAATCTGTTAACATCTGTATAACCCATATTATGCAAACAAATATATGCTTGATTGATTGTAATATTCAGATAGAGACGAATCTTTACTTTTACATTTATAATAGTATAGATGTTGAATTGGATCACCTTCTCGTCCAACTGCCTAGGCAGCTGAGTTCTGATGAGCCTGGCAGCGACGTGGGGCGTCTCCCTGGGCTTCAACTCATCACACTCGTCCACAACCGGCTCGGACCAGGCCCTCGCTCGCATCGAGAACTTGTTCTGTGTTCAGAGATCATTTATGACGTAAAGGCGGGAGAGGGGCCTTACCTGAACTCTTCTAGCAGGACAGTTTAACATGAAAAGTGACCTGTGTGCTTACCATGAGCGCACTAATTAGCAGGCCACCCAGCTATTACGTCACACAAACAGGTGAGTGGTCACGTGACAATGTTATTGTCACGCTAATTAGGGGTTGTCCATTAATTACGTGATGTTTTTAGCAACTTTTTAACCCCTCCCCCCCTCCTGGTGATATGTGGTGATGTTTTAAACAATACCCCCCCCCCCCTACCCAAAATCACGTGTATATTTTTTGTACAAACTATATTGAAATTTCCGGAATATTATCTTTAAATACAGGTAACTGATTAAATGTTGAAGGGGAACTCGTTGCCGGCAACGGTGAGTCAAGACCACGTGCCGCTGTTTGGTTTAGAAATCGTGCATTCAACGAAAAATAAATACACGTGATGTCTCATAATACCCCTCCCCCTTCCTGGTGATATTTCGTGTTTTTTTTCGAAACACCTCCCCCCCCCCCTTTGAGCCTCACGTGATTAATGGATGCCTTCTTAGTGCGCTCATGGTACAAATTGGTAAGTCAGGTACAGTTCCATGGTAAGGCTGTCTTCTGTGCAGTGAGTCAAATATTTACTAGAGACGCCATCACAATAATAATTAGATTTTTCAAACCAGCTTTGTAGTTTCGTCCCGAAGGTCCTATTAGTCAATGGATGTTTTGACAGTTGAATGTGCGGGCTAGTTCAGAGCTTTTTTTGATAAAATCTAGCTGTGATGTCTTTTTTAGTATTTAGTGTATATTAATGCAGTAGTAAAGCTTAGTTAATGCAATAGGAGACTGACCTTTGAAGAACGTTATTTTAATCGGAAATTAACGCGTCTGCATGCTTGCTGCATGTGTCTGCTTGTGACCACGGCTGGTGTAACCCGGCCGAAACGTCAAGCCAAAATATAAGGTAAATCGCGTTAATTCCCGATTATAATAACGTTTGATAAAGGAACGCGAAAGTCTAAAAGTATAGACCTTTGAAGAAGCTACTCGAAGATAAAACTTTCGATTATATCTGCGATTGTTTAAGCTGTACCATTAGGTTTATGATTTTTAATAGTTTTAGTTTCATGTCTCAAACTTTGAGGCATCAAATCTGTAACAGTCCCCGTTACTGTTACAGATTTGATGCCTCAAAGTTTGAGACATGAAACTAAAACTAAAGACATTTACAGTGCATAATCTGACTCCTGAGAAACAATCCTGTAGATCTATTGACAATTGTCGGACATTCCCGAAATCCGATAAAAAAACACTTCCGGTGTTATGTTGTAAACGCTATTCCCACATCGAATGGTGTCTGAAATTATATAATCAGCACCTTTACTTAATATAAAACAAAGTCGCTCCCGCGATTTGTACGCTTAGAGATTTAAGCTTTAAAGTACGCAACGAATTTTAAGGCAGATTTCAGAAATAGCTAGATTGATTGAATAGGAATGTTTAAACTCGTATGTAGTTTGCGAGGGCGCAGCTGCGTGGGTCAGTTAGTTCTAGATATAATGATGGATTCGAGTATAGCGTTTACAGTTTTATATTTTAAGTTTTAAGTATTGGTATTGATACCCCATAGGGTATTGTTGTACGAAGGGTTGCAAGGGGTGTCCCTTCATTAATAACTACTGTAAGGTCAGTCGTCCACTGTAATATATAAAGAAGGGCATAGCTGTAGACAGTACACGAATATAAATCTAATTTGTGAGATGGAGATGAATAGGCTGTGAGAGCATGCGATGAGGAACATGCAAGCAACCACAATTTATAGGCGTTAATAGTGTTTGTATGTGCGAGATAATCTAAAGAAATATTGGTATATTTAACCCGCTGTACTTCCAAGATTAAAAAAAAAACCGACTAAACCGAACGAATAAACCGACTTCAATGTTTATTGTGGTGTTTACTACACTAAAAAGCGAAGAATAAAGAAAATATTATTGAAGTTAGGTGCTAGACAGTCGATTATGGTGTAAGCGTTTGCACGTTGTTTGTACCACCAACTTCAATAAAATTTAAGTTATTTGTCTATTGAAGAAGGTTAAATTTCTTTTTATAAAACCTTTTTGTTCTTCTTGTCATAAAATCATATTTTCTCTCAAAAAACCTTATATCCATCCAACCAATGCTACTAGATCCGCATGCAATAATTAAGTGATAACAAAACAAAAACCAAATGATATTAACATGCTATGCTTGTATTGTGTTTATATTTTTGTATATTTTTATATTTTTTATATTTTTGTCTATTATTCATGTGTGCGCGTGTGTGTTATGCGGGGAGCGTATTGTTATCTTAAAATTGGCATTACTTGCTTATTTAGGGCATAAATATAAGTAGCTATAAAGCAGTTGTAAATATGTTTCAAATCACTGCATCTTAGAAAAAATATAATTCCAAAAAAGTTAGCAGACCTGTTTTTATTTTTATTTTGCAGCTAAAAAGTGTGACAGAAACATATTTCGTCTCATTCACTCATTCACAGACAGACCCCCTTGGCTACGACACAAAACCTCTACATCTAATAGGGCACTCAACATAATGATACACTACATAGTGTCTAGCGATCCATAGATCGTGGTATAGATCGCACGTTAAATACCTTGAGGCGTTTCTTTCGTTTCACGATAGCCGAGCGGGCGGGCATTGCCATAAAGGAGAAACACATAGACACAATAGTTAGAGATAAAATGGATGCATTCCACTCTTGAGAGTCGAGTCTCGGGGTGAACGATTGTTGGGCCACACACACCTCATTCCGATCTAAAATCCTTTATGCCAGATTCACTATTGAAGATGCATTCATCAATATTCTACGATATCGATTCTCAATTCAAATTACGGACAAATTATAATCGAGTTAAATAAATTGTTCATAATAGTATCTAGAATCTTAGTATATCGATTGAAATGCTTCTTCACTTTAGTACCATACAGTTTACCTAACTAATCGGTGCCGACAGTAGCGCCACTGTCGATAAAAATCCGTCAAACTGTTTGTAATTTTCTGAGAAATATTTTAGTTCCTATTTCCACCACTCGCACAGATAACTTGAACGATTTTGTTTTCAGCTTCTGGCGAATTGGTCTTCAGAAGTGGAATTTTAAACATTTACCAATTGGATATTCACAGATATGTATAAAGAAGTATTGGCAATGCAAGTAACACGATCACAATGAAAATAAATCGATTTAAAGACACTTTTTCTTCCAGACTCGCCACGTCGCGTCTGCATCGCGAAACTAAAGCGATATATGACAATATAGCCTTTTAAGATATTCATTACAAATTAACATATACACCGCTTCAAGTAAACGTCGCAATGCATTATAAATATACGACCCACTTTGTCACTCACTTAAGTGATTTAAGCTCATGTTAGGGATTACGTGAACTTGCGTTATCCATGTCTATATCTGTGGCCGAGTTTAAAGTATTTTAAAGGGACTCATTTCCCCCACTTATTATTCGTCAATCAATCGTTCACCCCGGGACTAAACACTCCATATTATTAACATGTTAATTATTATTATAGCAAATATAATCTCACTGGGTACGATATACGATGGCGATGTGATGATACCGGGCATGCAGAGCTGTGAGTCAGTACCATTACCTACTTGAAGTCGTATAGGACATCTGATTTATAGTATTTTGTGAAATAACATAAATAATCTTATTGCCAAATACATAATTATCTGCCTGTTCAATATTAGAGTCCTTTCGATTGTTGTTGATTGGCCTTTTTAAAGAAGCTCAGAGTCACACAACGAGCTATGGAGAGAGCTATGCTCGGAGTTTGTTTGCGCGACAGAATCCGAAATGAGGCGATTTGCCGAAGAACTAAGGTCACCGACATAGCTCTAAGAATCTGCAAGTTGAAGTGGAAATGAGCAGGCCACATCGCTCGAAGAACCGATAACCGATGGGGAAGAAAGGTTCTAGAGTGGCGACCACGAACCGGAAGACGCAGCGTAGGAGGCCTCCCACTAGGTGGGCAGACGACATTGTGCGCGTCGCAGGTAACCGGTGGATGCAAATAGCCAATTGTCGTTCATTGTGGCGTTCTAAGTGGGAGGCCTATGTTCAGCAGTGGACGTCTTCCGGTTGGGCATGATGATGTAACATTGGACGGTCAATTATAGCAGTTAGCGTTCGATATGAACATACTTAGGCTATTATTATTTTCACAATGTACCACTGTTTTTTTACTACCTGATGGAAAAGGGTTTAATAAAAGCCTCTTGAAGTTACCCACATTATAATCGGACGGGAAATCCGACGCAGGCAGTTTATAACCTTTTGCTGTACGAATTATAAATTAAGAAGCAAATCGCTTAGGCCGGACTGATAGGATATTCACAACCTAAGGGTGCGTAGTCGGTGTGCGTCTCATCGTCCGATGATAGACGGGGGATGGTGAAATTAAGTCATGTGATTTCTGCGTACACTCCAAAATTATTAATATTATTTATTACAATGTTCACTTTATTCTATTACATGCTTTTTCATTATCAAAACTACACAGCGCAGACCTCAAAGGTTTATTATCTGCATGTAGTGATTTGTACAATGTGTGTTGAGATAAATATCTAATGAGCAATTTGGTCTTGTATACCCAGATAATAACACTTAAGGGGAATTAAAAATGTTGTCAGGTAATCCATTCATAAGTTTAGACAGTATGTAATCCACTGTTCTTGTACCATATGTGTTTAAGCACAAAGGGTTTAGAAAGTGGTCTTAGGTTTTCTGGACGTTGTCTAGTTTTTAATTATTCTTGTCTTAAATTATTTTGTAATGTAGTTTTTATAAATTGGACGGGCGCTTAATTGCTTGTACAGACTATAACTTTTGTCATTGTAACCTCGTTCTACAGTCATTTCACAAAATACTAAATGTACTAAGTGTAAAATGGTACTGGCTCTATCAATGTTAAATATAAAGGAAAGTAAGTATTATCTTATATTATTTTAAATAGAATGTAGATTCGTCGACACATGCTATTTAAAATTAAAACACTTCTGTTATAAATAAAATGTTATGTATTTGTATGGTACACCAATGATAAAATTATGTTAAAATGATTTATGGGAAGTAAATACAAAAATTAGTAAAATATCAAGATAGTAATACTAGATAGAAAACGACATAATTCAAAATAATCTAAAATTTAGTTTCAGACATAAAATCGTAGTTCTGAAGGTGCACAGTAACTATCAGCGTCTGTCTTTCATTTCTGTGCTGTTTTATTCTAAATAGTTTAGAAGGAGCAAAAGGGTTTTGATGCAATTTTGTTAGTCATTTATGACCCATTTTAATATCTACTCGTATATGTTTGCTGTAATTTCTGACATATGAGAATTACATTTCAAATGGAATCTAAATCCAAGATTACATAAAAATGAATTATAGATCAAGATCTGTTTTTATTTCGGCTGTTAGAGCATACAGAATTGTCAATGTTTTGTATATATCATAAAAACAAATGTTATTGGGCCACTTACATAGTTATACTGTAACTCAGCGTACATTAAACTGATACGATCAAATGAATCTTAAAAGGGGCCTATAATAGTCATAACGAATCTTTATATGTCTGAAGTTGGCTGCGAGACGATGCGCAGTAGCTATTTTTGTGTTTATGTATTCACAACACAAGACTGTAGTTGCGCAATGGTTCGCAAAACCCAACTTCAGACAGATTCGTTGTGAGGTTACTGTACAGAATACTTCGAGAGTACATTATCTATTCAGAGATGAGCAGATGAAGGGTGAGACTAACCTGGAACTCGTCCCAGGGTATGGAGGAGCACTCGTCGCTCTTCAAGTCGTCCGCGGCGAGTCGGAGCGAGGTCTTACCAGCCCCGCTCTGGTGGACTATGTGGATGTTATTCAAACGCCACGTACTGGTCGATATCTGAGGATAGGAAATGCGCATCATCAGTATTAGCAGCAGCCAAAAGACATCCACCACTGAACAAAGGTCGCCCCCTTAGAATGCCCATAGACAGCTGCATCGAACTGCCGCTTGTAACCCGAGACATTAGTTATTAAGTCTCTTGTGACCGGTAATTTCACCATCTACAGTGCCATTCACACCGGGACACAGCAATGTTTACATGTGCTGCTTGGGGGGACTGGTCCGACTACTATCCCGTTGGCCTTTTAGTTTGTTGAAATTTTAGTCTTAATTTATTGTTTTCTTCTTTTCTCCCTTGCTTTATGTTTCGAACGGCAAGACACAATATCGCTAATTTCGATTCATTTGTAACAAAACAATGTTTAAAAAAAAAAGTGAAAAAATGACAAGCCCGCTGAGTTTCTTGCCGGATCTTGTCAGTTGAGGCCGCGTTGTGATCCGGTGGTAGCTTTTAAAAAATGACCATTCAAAAGTGCTAGCGTTAAGCCTATTTGAAATAAAGATTTTTGAGTTTGAGTTTACACACTGGTGATTTCGGCAGAATATCTGACACTACGGTGGTAGCTGAACAGTCTTTTGCTCAAAGAGCTACTACATAGAGGTCGAGTTGTTTGTCATTGAGTCTCCCGCCCTCCGGCTGCATCTTACCACATCCCGCCTCCGACAGGAACTGGTGACGGAGTGGTCGCTGGGAGACGAAGACCTCTCGACAACCTCAGCGGCCACCTCCACACCGCTTGACACTCGCCCGTGTTCGAACTCCCTATAAAAATTTATTACGGTCTTGGTCTAGTACAATACCAGCCCTTGTTTATGTCCCACTGCTGGGCACGGGCCTCCCTTCAAGATGAAGGGGCTTAGGCCATAGTCCACCACGCTGGCCGCACTTGGCCACTTCTTCTTCACTTCACTTTCGCGAACTTCACACGTCATTCAAAAGCTAGTTAGGCTTTCTCAGACATGCAGGTTTCCTCACGATGTTTTCCTTCACCGAAAGCTAGTAACAATCGCACAAAGACGATTCGCATATGATTAATTAAAGAGATCAAACCTGCGCACCTTGTTTCAAAGGCAAGCGCTCGCCCACTTATAGGCCGACCGTTTAACTCGCGTATCGCCTGCGCAGTAAGAAGGGAGCGGGGGCGGGTAACGCTACACACGGAGTCAATAATCCAAAGATTTATCTCGAGATAGACATTGTTGGTAAAGAATAAAATAATAAGTATCTTTTTTTTAAGTATTTATTTTTAAGTTTTACAAATATTTTATAATAGCTTCATAGGTACAAAATCATAAAACAATAATTAACTCCGTTTAAGAAATATTTAACCACAGATAAATTTTTTATAGGACTATTCGTCACTAATATTCATATCGCTTGAATCATCATCACTGTCTGTGTAGCTTGAGGAGTCAGAATCATTTAGCTAGCTTGTTAATTTTGTTCGCAAAACTGGAAGAGCGATTCATCTTGAGATTTATCTTGGCAGTCGTATACCTTGTGCGTTTATCTTCAAGCGTCCGTAACAAAAACACCAACCGCGCGCTGCGAGCACAGCCAGCGCACTGCCGCACTTGACGTAAGCTCTCTGCTCCGCGCACCCCTTTCACCCATCCGCTAACATCTCCCCTCGCTCCCTTCTACCCCCTCAGGCGATACGCGTATTAAATGGTCGGCCTATAGCTGTCACAGCTTGGTCTAGTAGGCGAGTAGTACATGTATAGCCTTCATTTTTGCCTGACTGCTCCAGGAGTAGGGCTATGTTTTTTGAGAGTATGTTTGTATGTATGTCACGGTCTACCGCTTAAACGGTGTGATGGATTTTAATTTACAATATGTCTTTCGATTCGTCTCAGTTGTGGGAGTGACATAGGGACAATGGAGATCGAAATGAGTCATCAAAATTTCAAAGTGAGACTACTATATCGAGTGGTTTATCATATGGAAGGGCTTCATTTGCACATTTCAAAACATATTTCTATTTTGGTTTATGTCACGTAGTTTTTGGCTTATAATCAAAAATGTCAAAAAAATAAAAAAATGTGCGTGCGTGGAGTCCCTCCGCGCGGAAGAAGTGAAACTTCATTCTCGCTCAGTCGATCGGTCGTTCGGTCGGTCCCTCACTCACTCACTCACTCACTCACTCACTCACACACACACACACACACGCAAACACACACTCAACTCAACTCACCCCAACTCACCCGCTCACTCAGTGACGGCGTCACATGAGCGCTTTCATAACCTTAACAAATTTACGCCTATCGCCTATCGTTTAACACCTATCACTTAACGCCTATCACCTATCATTTAACGCTTAACGCGTTATTTGATAAAAATTTTGGAAGTCGCATAATAAGTTTCACTTCAATAAAATACGACAACTTCGGTGGTCGTTATAGTATCAAAGACCTGTTAGCACATCGCTGGTCCTAAGTCATCATCAGCACCAGCCGGAAGACGTCCACCTGCTGAAGATTGGCCTCCCCCTTGTAACGACAATTGGCTATTTGCATCCACCGGTTACCTGCGACGCGCACAATGTCGTCTGTCCACCTAGTGGGAGGCCTGCCTACGCTGCGTCTTCCGGTTCGTGGTCGCCACTCGAGAACCTTTCTGTCCCATCAGTTATCGGTTCTCTGAGCGATGCGGCCTGTCCAACTACAACTTGCATATTCTAAGAGTTATGGTGACCTGGGTTCTTCGGCGAATTGCCTCATTATGTATTCTGTCGCGCAAAGAAACTCCGAGCATAGCTCTCTCCATAGCTCATTGTGTGACTCTGAGCTTCTCTAAAAGGCCAGCAGTTAGGGACCACGTCTCAGTACCATACGTCATCACTTATTCCTAACTGCCGCACTCACAAACCCCAATTAACTTTAATTCTACTTAGGTTTTTTTTTAAATCTATTTATCTCGTCTGTCGGCGCCGTTTATGAATATTTTCGATTACTGAATACGAAATAATTGTTATCATTATCATTAATAGCAGCCGATAGACGTCAACTGCTGAACAAAGCCTCCCCCTAAGAAGGGAGGGGCTGCCATAATCCCCACGCTTGGCAGGCGGCTCGGGGATCGCAGTATAGGTGGAAGATAAATTCAAAAGCAAGACGCTGCTGCCCGTCTTCCCGTTCTCGCTTAATCGCCTCTTACGACACCCAACGAGAGGAGATGGGGGGATGCAATAGGCATGATGACTAATTTTGAAAAAATACTCTATAATGTACTTACAGGTCTACTATTGCCGAAAATAATCATATTTTTGTATTAAATTTACAATTAATAGCAATATTTTCAATTTTTAAAATAGAGAATTTCGTTCCAAAACGATGGCCGGTGCATGGCGCCATTTTGTGACGTCACTCCGGCGGTGTAAATAAACATCTGTCTAGGTATAAAAGTGAATCACTGTATGAAAGAAAATGTTGAGATGACAGTTTGACAGTTGTTTATTTACACAGGATTGACGTCATTCACTCTGATCAGCGTTTATTACAAAATGGCGATTAGCTGTATTTGAGTAATTTATTTGCTTAAATATCACGAAAATCTCTCTATTATTATGAAAATGAGATGCATTTTTGGAATTAGTGCAATCTGTTCTAATATTTAAAACCACAGATTTATTGGTATTGTGTTGCAGTATGCCTATTCTAACCCGGCACCCCGCGGGCTACACCTAAGTAATGAACTGTATATGTCGGCAGTATACCGGAAGGCGGCGTCCGCGTCGTCGGGCGACTCGGCGGCCAGTCCGACCACCACGTAGCGGTCGCTGTCCGAGCTGGCCGTGGACGCCGCGTCGCTGCGAGCGTCGTCACGAGCCAGGGCCGCGTCCAGGGACGTCACCAGGGACGTCAGGCCGCGACGCATCGACGAGAACCCTGAGCACGGTGGAAGAGACCTCTTAAAGAAATGGCGGGCCTGTTGGTCTAGAGGTTAGACACCCTACCTGCTGACCAATAGGTCGTGGGTTCGATTCCCACCAAGTGTCTGGGTGTTTTATCTATATAAGTATGTATTTACAACAAAAAAAAAAGTATATATGTATTAGTATCAGGTGTCTGGTCTCCATAGTACAGGCTCTGCCTAGTTTGGGATCAGATGACCGTGTGTGGATTGACCCAGAACATAAAAAAAAAAAAAAAAAACTGCACCGGTACACACTGTATTGGTGTAGATTCAATATTCTACGACAATATACACGCGGTCATCTGATCCGAAACTAGGCAGAGCCTGTACTATGGAAACCAGACAACTGATACTAATACTTTCTTTCAACGGCCCTTAATTTTATCCTACTGTTGGGCACGGGCCTCCCTTCAAGATGAAGGAGCTTAGGCCCTAATCCACTAATACTTATAATCGGGAATCAAACCCACAGCCTACAGTGCCCTTCACATCGGAACACAGCAATGTTTACACACTGCTGCAAAATATCTAACACTGCGGTGGTACCTACTTGGGCGGTTCGCATAAAGAACCTACCGCCTAGTAATCTCTTGGATAACTAATAAAAGGATCAGTACCAGGAAGAAAGAGGTGCTTTTTGTGACACATTGTTTATTTTTGTTTTTTTTTGTGTGTCACGTATAAATGTTTTTCTTCTTCTAAACGTCCTTCCGTGACGATGGGTAATGCAATGCATTGCAAAAATCCAATTCGGTTGGGCACGGGTCTCCCCTCAAGATGAAGGGACTTAGGCCATAGTCCACCACGGTGGCCAAGTGCAGGTTGGCGGACTTCACACGTCATTCGACGTTAGGCTTTCTTAGACATGCAGGTTTCCTCACGATGTTTTCCTTCACTGAAAGCTAGTACAATCGCGCAAAGATGTTAATATATGTATGTCGGCATCGAGCAACCAATAGACAAGTAATCGAAACGCAAGCGCTATGTAGATGGCGCTCGATGGAGTCTAGGCCGCGTGGCACTAGCTGTCAGCCGTAGAATTGAAAAAAAGATGGCGGGAATTGAAGAGAGGTTAAAGAGGCGGTCGGCTAGTGAAAATCACGGATAGAAACCATCGCGCGTTCCATGTAGTTTGTCTAGCCTAACGTAATGGTTATTGTGTGTTACTTGATGTGAAATTATGAAATTATACTTGGCTGATTGGAAGACTTGCTTTCATTGTAACATTACCCATGATACGCCCACAAGGAAGGAATGCATACCGATATGAGGAGTATTAACATCATTACGATACGAGAGATAAAGCCTACATGTATATAATGCATCGATATACTATACCAACTAGATTAGCTGTCACGAACAAAATGACATCGAAAATGTGGTCGCGGTTACATATACTTACACAACTATACACGTAGCTAGAAATTGTAGAAAATAGTTTTAAATAATTCGGAACGTCGGACTAATAGAAGCCTTCACATGTAGTAATAAAGTCTAATTCCGTATGCAGTAATGTTGGCACATAAAACCTTTACATCGGAGACAAAGTAAAAAATCAATAAAATCGCCAACGCTATACGAAAAAAAGTAGTTGTTTTGACTTAAACAAAAATGTACTCATTTAAAAGAATATCTTAACCACTATAAAATAAGGTTCAAAACAGGTGTGTTTCCATTGTGTGTGTACTGACTAGGAGTGTTCGCAACGGCTATATATTAAAAACGCGTTATAACGATATGCTACTTATAAAACGCATGTTATTTTTTACGCTTTAATATATCAGTTAGCTTCCTAACGTCGCGTTTGGATTATCGTCGCGCCGTTCGTTAAACGTTTTTTAATAGCTATGTGGACTTAAGAATAACAATATGTTCGAGCTGCGGCTGCTATTCGAGCGATTAGCGGGCAGTATTTTTTTTTGGGATTTAATCCGTTGACAAAAGCCTTAAAACCCTTATCATCGACAATACTAAAAGGCTGACAATCTATGGCTATCATATTTAATAATAATTTATCTAGGTTTGTCCTCTTCGTGACATTTTAACTATAAATACAAAAAACTTTTTACAAAAATTGCCTAACCTATTATTATTTATATTATAAACACTTAACTAAAACTAACTTTAATTTACAGTTTTAATACAGTAAACAAACCAACACGATGCTTTATTTGGAAAAAAAAACATAAATCGGAATCGCTTACAAACACGACAGACGATAATCGCGTACGTAAATAAATACGTCATACAAGGTCAAGCCAGTAAGCCGCACTGATTGATTCAACGAAACGAAAAACGAACGTTATTATAATTATGAATATTATGATACGAACAAATAAGATAAATATCGTTGGAAATCATCTAACGTGCAAACGTTAGATATTACTGGACACTGATTTAAATATAGTTCTTAAGCAGTTGTATTACAGTATTATTTGGCATGCAACTCGTGACAAAATATTATACGGCAAAGTGAAATTGACCTTGGTCCTTGAGTCGTGGCCCACGATGACGAGTCACGTGCCAATTAATACTCTAAGACAATTACTTAAGAACTATATTTGAATCAGTGTCCAGTAATGAAATGAATAAAATAGTTTTTACGATATTTCGTTAGTATCGTCGCCGCGTCGTGGCAGGCGGCTGTGGTCATGCGGCGTGCGTGCAATACCTATGTAATTTAAATAACGCTTGCCTAAGATATCAAATAATAAGCGATTTGATTATTTATAAATAGTGGATTATTATATCAGTTATATAATATAACGAACACTCCTAGTACTGACTTACAAACCTATCCGTGCTGGTGGCAAAAATGAGAACTAACTTTTTTATTATGGTAATGACGTGTAGTTTAACAGTTTCGTATAGACAGTGGCGACACGCCTATCGGCAACATTAATTTTGTCGGTCTCGGCATGGCAGTTGCGAACTACTAGCGGTGAAAATATCAAATAAATAATTTTTATTTCGTATTATAATGATATCTTACTTATATTTATTATTTAAACTAATGAAATATTTATTATTTAAAATAATAAATAAAAACTATTTAAAATAAGAACATGAAACGAAAAAAAAATTGTCCATCTGCAATTTTAGTATTACGATAAGTATTTGGACAGTTTATGAACGCGCAATAAGGAATTTCGATACGTCCTTACGCTAGCTGTTGTCGGCTCGTACTAATTTGAAATAGAGCGACAGCCGTCTCCGTAGCTCTATTTTCGCGACCACTTTTCGGGTCGTGACAGCTAATCTAGTTGGTATAGTATATCGATGATATAATGTGTAAATAAATTAATAGGTGGTAGTGTGCACTAACTCAACAAAAATATGACTAACCTCCAAAACTCATCCCGGGACTGGGTGGAAGTGGTTCTTCAATAGGTGGCGGTTGATACGAGCACATTTCCAGAGATGCGGTGGCTAGGACGCCACTGTCTCGGTCCATCATGGACGGTGCCATCGTTGCATCAGACCCTGAAGTACGTATATTTATCATAATCAGACCAGATATACTCCATGGGATGTCCGCGTAAGCGCCACGCTTGGCAGGCGTCTTGGTGAGCAGCAGTATAGGTGGTAGGTAGTCCAGTAGAAAGACGCTGCTGCCTGTCTTCTTGTTTTCCCTTAGTCGCCTCTTACGGACACCCAACGGGAGGAGATGGGTGAATGCTATTCCCTCCCCGACAACCGTATGCTACACTAGCTATCAGACACCGGTCTCGCCGGCGAGGCCGAAGGGTCGTACGTATGCGACCGCAACGACGTGCATCACCCCACTGAGTTTCTTGCCGGTTCTTCTCAGTGGGGGCGCGTTGTGAACCGGTGGTAAACTCAGCCCTCTCTTAAGCGACAGCCCAAGCCGAGGCCGTGCCTCCCTGAGGTGCCCTTGAGCTCGTCGCTACTTCTGCCGTTAAGGCTAGAGCGCTTTAAGCGCTCGCCTCCTATTGTCCGTTGAAGCTGTAATGGCCATCTGCGGCCAACAGCGTATATTATTCCCAAAAAAAAAAGTGAATGCTATTCTTATCCTTCCCGTTTAGAATACCGAGAGGCTTTTCCCACAATAATAAGAATATTAATCTCATCGTCAAGAGAATAGACACAATAGGATGGACATACTATAGTTATCTATACTTACCTATGATTATCGACTTTAAATCCAACGCGGTGCGGCCCAATTTCCTCTGCGCTAAAATGTATGAGACACACCTACGCCGCAGCGTCAGCGTCGGTACTCAAGGTCATTATCATTAGTAGGCGAAAGACTGCTACTGTTGAACTAAGGCCTCCCCCTTAGAAGGGAGGGGTTGCCATAATCCCCACGCTTAGAAGGCGGTTTGGGCATCGCCGTATATGAAGAAGATAAAACCAAAAGAAAGACGCTGCTGCCCGTCTTCCCGTTCTCGCTTAGTCGCCTCTTACGACACCCAACGAGAGGAGATGGTGGGATGCAATTCTAACCCGGCACCCCACGGGTACTGAAGGTCATTGTAATAATAAAAGTTATTCTCACCCATCTTCAAGTCCTGCAGGCTGGAGGAGTCGAGGGGCACGCTGTCCAGGTCCCGCGAGGACTCCTGCCCGGGGCACGTGGACGGCAGCACCAACGTCAGCTCCACCGCCGGTACCACCATGCCGATCACTATTGAACTGCCCGGGAATTTATATATTATGGTATTACAAGGTACCATCGCAGTGTCAGACATTCTGCCGCCAAGCAGTTCCGGCGTGAAGGGCACTATAGCTACCCGATAGATTATCGAACACAAAATACTTAATATCTTAAAGATCTATTTAAGTATGTATTTAAAAAAAAAGTATATAAGTATTAGTATCAGTTATCTGGTTTCGATAGTACAGGCTCTGCCTAGTTTGGGATCAGATGACCGTGTGTGGATTGTCCCAAGATATTATTTACATTATAAACTCACAAACTTCACCATTTTATTATATTTCTTAGTATAGAGTATAGATTTTGTTACAAATGTTAAGTTTTGTAGTATTTAGGCTTATATTATTGGTTAATGATTAAATTGGTTGTCTGTAAGGGTCGGCACGGCGCTAGTGATTCTTCTGATGTTGCTAGCGTCTATAGGGTGGTATATCTAAGGGCGTGGAGGTCTCTCACCTCCAATATCTTACCCTGCATCAGCATCAGGCTGTCTGTCCGCGTCGTGGGCGAGCCACGCAGCCATTTCCGATATCCTCTCGAGCTGTCTCAACAGGAACAGCATCTGGTAGTGGTTCAGTTGTAGACCAGCCAATCCGCAGGTCCGGGCGATCACCCAGATCCGGGAGATGTCATCGTTGAAGCAGACCTGATGGTGTAAAGGAATTATTGTACTTTAAAGTAGTTTGAAAGTAAGAGGAAAGTGGGTCCCAACCTTGGTCAAACTGAGATGAAATCGTTTATTTCAAAGAGGTCAAAATTAGCACTTTCCAATTGTTATACTTTATAAAAAAAAATACAAAAAGCTATCACCGGATCACAATGCGGCCTCAACTGAGAAGATCCGGCATAAAACTCAGCGGGATTGTCATTTTTTTAATCTATTTCATGTATTTATTCTTTTCAACATAGTATGTACATCTGGTTCTCACAAACATAATTTTAACAGTGCCAATGTGATGCTATCGCAATTTAAAAAAGTAAATAAAACGAATCAAAAAAAAAAATATGCGTGCGTGGAGTCCCTCCGCGCGGAAGAAGTGAAACTTCATTCTCACTCAGTCGATCGGTCGGTCGGTCCCTCACTCACTCACTCACACACACACACACACACACACACACACTAACTCAACTCAACTCAACTGAACCCCACTGAAACCCACTGGAACCCACTGAAACCCACTGAAACCCACTGAAACCAACTGAAACCCACTGAAACCAACTGAAACCCACTGAAACCCTCTGAAACCCACTGAAACCCACTGAAACCAACTGAAACCCACTGAAACCCACTGAAACCCACTGAAACCAACTGAAACCCACTGAAACCAACTGAAACCCACTGAAACCCTCTGAAACCCACTGAAACCCACTGAAACCCACTGAAACCCTCTGAAACCCACTGAAACCCACTGAAACCCACTCACCCACTCACTCAGTGACGGCGTCACATGAGCGCTTTCATAACCTTAACTTAAATTTACGCCTATCGCCTATCGTTTAACACCTATCATAAACGCGTTAAGCGATAACGCGTTAAGGTGATTCATTTAACGCTTAACGCGTTATGTGATAACATTTTTGGAAGTCGCATAAGAAGTTTGACTTCAATAAAAAAGAAAGAAAAGGACAGTAGTCGGACCAGTCCCCCGCCACGCACGAGTTGCCATCACTCCCCGCAACCATATTGAAGGGAAGGGGGTAGACCCGCCACACGAAGCCGTCACAAGCAAACACTTCAATGGCGAGCATGACCAATCTAAGATGCCATTGACTATAGAATATTAAACCATCACTCAATCCACTGTAAAGTTAACTTCTTCATGCAAGACATGTATCACTTTAAAAATACTTAAATTATTATACATTGATGTTTGTTAGCCAGCTTAGCTAATAAAATGTGTATACCCATGCGGTAAGCGGCGTGGCGTCCAGCAAGGGTGCAGGCTTGTAGTTGGTGGCCCGCGCGCCGCAGAAGTCTGCCCACAGTGGCTCCACCCTCAAACACCACACCGACCGGTTCTCCCGCCACAGGAGCTCCGGACTCATGGCCGTACCCCGGTCTATGTCGTCCAGGTCTGGACAACATTATAATAAATAAGTTCTTCAGCCGGATAAGATCACAGCTGTCAATCTTTTACATCAGCCAACAATAAAAAACAAGATCAGCCTGCGCAGGAGACATTCAAATTAAAATTATGAATAGGGAATATGCACGTAATAGAAATATACGCTTAAAAATTACTTTTGTAGTCTTTATTATATTAAAATACAATCACACTTACACAATTTTCTTTATTTATTCGCAATACAAATATTAATAAAATTTGAAATAAATTGCGCGGGGAATTTAAACGGGCAAAACGCAAGGTTTGAATATAAAATTACATTACGCACGTGACGTGACTTAGCCTCGGATCTAGGATTTATTCGAACCGAGGCAGAAACTTGATAGTGGCGCGTTGAAGGGAGGGCCCTTCAGAGTTTAAGGAATTACTTAAAAAAAACTCAAATCTCAAATCGGCATCACAAGTTCACTTGTGGTGTCGGCCTGTGTGGCCTTTTTCTTACAAGTCGAAGGTGAGCCAACCAGGCTTCCGTATGCTAGGCGCTTTGTGGAGCATTTTTGAAGTGAAACTTCTTATGGGACTTCCAAAAATGTTATCATTTAACGCGTTAGACGTTATGCGTTAGATGTTAAGTGTTAAACAATAGGTGTTGTACGTTAAGTGTTAAACGTTCAGCGTTAAATTTGTTAAGGTTATGAAAGCGCTCATGTGACGCCGTCAGTGAGTGAGTGGGTGAGTGAGAGGGCGAGTGGGCTAGTGGGTAAGTGGGCGAGTGGGCGAGTGGGTGAGTGAGTGGGTGGGTGGGTGATGGTTGAGTGGGTGGGTGAGAGAGTGGTGGGTGAGTGGGTGAGTGATTGGGTGAGTGAGTGGCTGAGTGAGGGGTGAGTGAGTGGGTGAGTGAGTGGGTGAGTGAGTGGGTGGGTGAGTGATTGAGTGGGTATGTGAGTGGGTGGGTGAGTGCGTGGGTGAGTGAGTGGGTGAGTGATTGGGTGAGTGAGTGGCTGAGTGAGGGGTGAGTGAGTGGGTGAGTGAGTGGGTGGGTGAGTGATTGAGTGGGTATGTGAGTGGGTGGGTGAGTGCGTGGGTGAGTGAGTGGGTGAGTGATTGGGTGAGTGAGTGGCTGAGTGAGGGGTGAGTGAGTGGGTGAGTGAGTGGGTGGGTGAGTGGGTTAGTGAGTGGGTGGGTGAGTGAGTGAGTGGGTGGGTGAGTGAGTGGCTGAGTGAGTGAGTGGGTGGGTTAGTGAGTGGGTGGGTGAGTGAGTGAGTGGGTGGGTGAGTGAGTGGGTTGGTGAGTGGGTGGGTGAGTGAGTGCGTGAGTGGGTGGGTGAGTGAGTGAGTGACTGGCTTACCGGTGTCGTACAGTGTCGTACAATACAGAGCGAGAGTGAAGTTTCACTTCTTCCGCGCAGAGAGACTCCATACACCAGTGGCGAAGGGTCAATTTTTGTAAGGGGTAAGCCGGTCCGGTACACCCAGGACATTTTCATTAGATTTCTGTAATGTTCTACTTTGCTGATAGCAACATGATATTATATCTTTGAAAAGTTAAAATCTGTAAATCCCGAGCGATTCTAAACTAGATTAGGAATGAAATAGGTAGGCAAGGGAAAAATACCATTTTATTTAATTTAAAAGCCAGTGATTAGGTCCGCTGCACCACCAAGGCTACATATGTATAGGTAGGTAACTAGAAATTAAGAATACGAATATACTAAATTAAATTACTTCGATAAATCTCATCGATATATGACCTAAAATGACTCATATCAATATAATGATCTAACGCAATAACATGTAGGTACAATGCACACTTCACACAATGAACAGCTCTCCCAAAAAAAAGGTCAGGGCTTCATGAAATGTAACTCAAGTCCAGGTAGTATGTATACATAATATTGCAATTGCAACAATAAAAGATGCGAAGGTATTGTACGTTTCATTATCGAATATCAATAAACAGTAATTTACGATGTTAGCGTGATTTACATTATGAACAGCGCCATCTATCGGTGAAATTGGACACACAATTACTATAGAACTTTTATACTATTAAACACAATAAACAAAACTTTAAACAACCATAGTATCTATTAGATTCTAATTATATTATAATATTTAGTAGAATTAAATTGTCATGTACCGTATATGCGATACAAAATAAATATCAATGAAGACGAAAGATTATAGTCGATCGAAGTACGCGTACGCAATCAATACTACACTCTATTTCGTTCGCATACATGTCATTTTTCTATCCATTATCATAACCACGTCCCATTATAACCCGGTGGTCATCGGCTTGCCGTCGTTCCTATACTAAGCGAGTTATGCGTCTGCGCGGGAACGTTTTCGGTACTGATTTTACATGGTACTTGCGCGTGGAATTCCTAATCTTGCGAGCGGCTTGCCGCGCCGCGAATTGCGCGCGGTTGAAGTGAATGAAAAGTGTAACTTTTTGCTATTAATAAATAAGGCGATTTTTAGATTAATTTTATTTGATGGTGTATTAAATACCTATGTTTTTAACGTTATGTTAGTAAATAAATGTCTTATTAGATCGTCGTGACAAACGCCTGTTGTCAATGGGAAGCCGGTAGGAATCGAGTTATATGGAGCCTTCGCCACTGCCACACACGCACATTTTATTTTATTATTTTTAATCATATTATATTATGATTTTGGCGCCCCCCGAAACTGCCACCCGGGGCCGGTGCCCCGGTCTGCTATCCCCCCAGATCGGGGCTGGTGACTTACCTACTAAACTCTGTACTTACGCCGCAGATCGTAATGTTGTTGGTAGCGGATGCTGACGCGCGCCGTTTAAATAACCCAAAGCTGATAGGAGATTTCAATTTTTTTTAACACTTATCAACATTATTTTTAGAAATGTTGATTTCTTTATGTTACTGTACTATCGCGGACACGAACGCTATACCAGTTTTCAATCAAAATCGTTTGAACGAAGTTACGTGCGCTTACCCCGCCCGCATGTATAGTGGGTGTAGCTCGTGCAAGCTATTATCATCCTAAAGATTGTACACCGTGACCGCGAGAGTACAAACGTAAACAATCGATTAAAAATATTTGAAAAACACATGCATATACCCTATTGGTATACCCAATGTATGCAGTACTCACTGTCAGCATGCAACAGGAACTGTTCATGTATGGGGTCCGCATCGTCCGCCGAGCACGGGAACTGTCCCCGCGGCGGGGACCAGCGACGTAACGCTGCTATTATACACGCTAGGTCCGCCCGCGTCCCGGCTGTGTCTGAACATATTTACGTCTATTTATTAACCCGATCGTGTAGGTCATCGATATACTATACCAACTAGATTAGCTGTCACGACCCGAAAAGTGGTCACGAAAATAGAGGTACGGAGACGGCTGTCGCTCTATTTCAAATTAGTACGAGCCGACAACAGGATGTATCGAAATTCCTTATTGCGCGTTTATAAACTGTCCAAATAATATAATACTTATCGTAATACTAAAATTGCAGATGGAGTATTTTTTTTCGTTTCGTGTTCTTATTACTACTAGTTTAAATAATAAATATAAGTAAGATATCATTATAATACGAAATAAAAATTATTTATTTGATATTTTTTCCGCTAGTAGTTCGCAACTGCCATGCCGAGACTGACAAAATTAATGTTGCCGATAAGCGTGTCGCCACTGTCTATACGAAACTGTTAAACTACACGTCATTACCATAATAAAAAAGTTAGTTCTCATTTTTGCCACCAGCACGGATAAGTTTGTAAGTCAGTACACACACAATGGAAACACACCTGTTTTGAACCTTATTTTATAGTGGTTAAGATTTTCTTTTAAATGAGTACATTTTTGTTTAAGTCAAAACAACTACTTTTTTTCGTATAGCTTTGGCGGTTTTATTGATTTTTCTTTGTCTCCGATGTAAAGGTTTTATGTGCCAACATTACTGCATACAGAATTAGACTTTATTACTACATGTGAAGGCTTCTATTAGTCCGACGTTCCGAATTATTTAAAACTATTTTCTACAATTTCTAGCTACGTGTATAGTTGTGTAAGTATATGTAACCGCGACCACATTTTCGATGTCATTTTGTTCGTGACAGCTAATCTAGTTGGTATAGTATATCGATGGTGTAGGTATTGTGGCAGATACTAGCCAGGAGCCGACCAAAATATGTCGTTTCTAAGCTATTATATAAATTGTTGGCTATTATACTCTGTCCATTTTATTATTGGTTTTTTGACAGCTGACGCCCATAAAGTTTCGTATTGTTAAAGTTACACATTCACAGAAATAATATTGTATTTCATGGGCCGCACTTTAGTGAGTTGCCACACATAACGATTAGGTACTGCGATTGTGCCACAGATTACAAATAATCGATAGAAATAAATGTTATTATGTAAATAGGGTATAATATTTTCATTACTTTCGTCTTGTTTACATTAACTTTCAATCATTTTATTTTGAAGGCCTCATGCATAATATAACAAAGAAAGTAAATATTTTTTTTAGGTTGAAACATGAACATGAGTCGTCATTTACGAAGATTTAATCGAACGCACATTTTTCGATATCGATAACTTCGTTTACTTAATATGTTCACGTTCCTATAAACGTCAAACGTCGAGCTGTCAAAAAACCAATAATAAAATGGACAAAGTATAAGCTGTGGAGTTATTAGTAGAACGTACGAACGAGAAAAACAGGCATAAATTATAAACCACAAGATACTCAACTACAAAAAATGAAACTGTCGAGACTCGACACCAAAACTAAGGAAAAACTTTTGCCAATTCACATTTAACATGTGGTTTGGATGTGTCAGACATAATGTTCTGCAGGCCGATCTAGCCAGCCAACAAATAATCCTTGACAAAGATATCCAAATAATAATAATAAACTCCTCCAGACCACAGCGGCAATTTTTTTTACAAGATCGGTCATAGCAGAAGATATTATAGTGCACAAGTGATTGGGTAGACAAAGTAGCACTCTCTTATCCTTTACTCTCACAATCCGATGCAGTGGAAGACCAACACCACCGGAGAGCTCAGACTCTTTACATATTTGACGCATGGATCATCATACTTTCCATACAATCAGGTGACCAGCCCAGGCACATGAGAGGGGGACCCCAGGGCTCTCCGGTGGGATCTGCACCACAGGGGCCCCTCAGTGCCTTGCCTTTGAGCCCGCCACCGGGGGGCGCATCGTAGCCCCCCGGGAACCTGACACGGTACTCACGGGGACGGGGGCCGCAACCCCGCCGTCGTCCTCCTCGGCGTTGCCGCCGTATTCAATGGAGCCAGGTGACAAGCCTGCATTATCCTAACCACTATAGAACTACTACACAATTTTGTCGCTGCTCGCGGGATTTAAACCAGCGACCTTGCAAAGCAAGCTTCCTGTTGCGATATGGAGAGGTAATATGTAAGTATATGAACACTGACTTGCTCTGGGCGATTCCCGTACGTTGGTGAAGGTCGCTCTGGCAGTACATAAGTGCAGTTCTTTAGGCCTGTCCCGTTGCTGGGACACGTGCTCAGCACCCGCTTCTAATACTATCTGTAAAACAAATATACTTACCATCGATATAACATATAAACTAGATTTGGTGTCACGGTTCAAAAAGTGGTAGCGAGAAAAAGCGCCCTTGTGTCGCTATTTCTTTACAAGCCACATCCTGACAAATTTATTTTTGACGATAGGAGTGTCGCTACCGTCTATATGAAACTGTCAAACTACAAGTCATTATCATTATAAAACCGTTAGTTCACGTTTCCGCCACCAGCACAGATAAGTTTGCAACCTCCGCGACCACATTTTATATGTCATTTTGTTCGTGAATGTATATCTAGTTTATATATTATATCGATGATTGTTACTTAAATTGTTGTAAGTACCTTCTGCAATAAGCAGATATTACTAGCCATAGATAATATGTACTACGATTCAAATGGGCTTGTAAACAATTACCAATTCATTTGCAGCTCAATAACTACATAACGCCTACATTGTTGACTAGGGTAGCAGCCAAAACAACTTTGTATTATCAAGCCGTACGGCCCGACTTGGCCGTATCTCACTATGATAGAATTCAATCCTGACTATCAGAATCAACCCGCTTGTTGAATATTTATTTTTCATAAATCCAATGACTCAGTTTCAAAGGAGAATGGCCAAGACCCATACAACAAAAAACCCAGGCCCGGCGCAAAAGCTTTATATCTCAGATTTTAAAGTTAAATTAGTATAGTTATTCTTTCATCGGAGTCGCTGGACGTCCATTGAGGTCGGCGGCGGGGTTGCGACCCCCGTCCCCGTGAGCACCGAGCCTGATTCCCGGGGGGCTACAATGCGCCCCCCGTCAGCTGGCTCAAAGGAGCCCTGGTTCAGATCCTATCGGAGAGCCCAGGGGTCCCCCCTCTCATGTGCCAATGAGACAGCCGCGGGGGTTTGAGTGAGTAAGAATCCCACATACCCCGGTCGAGTCCCACAGTTCCCGGGGACTTTTTGAAGGATTCCCTCGTGTCAAAAAGAAAGTATAGTTATTCTCAGTTGTCTGTCATTATTGCTGAATTCAGTAGCTAGACTTTTTTTGCCCCTTAAAGTTGCTTAGCTGGCCTGGTAAGCAAGCAAGCAAAGTAAAAGCTTTAATACTGATCGTTCTATATGCTTTACACAAGAATATCAAGTTCAGAAGCGGACTTTGTAGCAATTTACTTGGTGTCCGTCAAATATGACCGCCTCACTGATCACGTTAATACCATGGTATTAACGTGATGTTGTGATTTGTGACGTTGTGTTTTGTTGATGTCAGTACAAGACATGTTTAAATCAAGTTTATTTAGAGAAATCATAGGGTAGGCAAAGTTTTTTTTGTGTATATGGACCCTCTGAATAATCTTATTACAATTTCTAAATGCAGATTAATATGTCTTCTATAGAATCTGCTAACTTATAGATATTTGAAATGGTATACTAATATACATATAATAGGTTAAACAAGCGGAATACGTTTCTTTGCCTACCCTCTGTGCACGCCACTGGGTACCGGTTATAAGAGTACGGTACCTTGGGCATGATGGCCTCCATCCGGACATCCATGTAGGCGGGCGGTAGTTCCTCCTCCCCCTCCTGCTTGATGGCCCGCGCCACGTGCGGCAGGAAGGCGGCCAGCCAGACGGCGCTCGTGACATCCACTGAGACCCGCACCGGACTTAGTTGCACGTACATCTTGGGGGCTGGCACTGAGAGGGGGAGATATCATCATCAATATCCTTCGTCTAATCGTACACTAAGCAGACCTCCTTAAGTTCGGTACTTACTAGACGGTAGGTACCTTGAGCGAGGAACCGTCCAGGTAGGTACCAGCGCAGTGTTAGATATTTTTTAATACAGTTGCTCAAAAAGTGGCGTATTGCAGGGATGTATAGCGTTCGGGATGTAGGCTATTACGCACTAGTGCTTTTTCTTTACTTTTCCCGCACTCGTGCGTTTTCTTTCCCAACTGTCAAAATAATGTCTATTAAAAAGAGAAAAAAAAACAACCAATAAGTTTTTACTAAAAAGAATTCATAGAAGTTTTCACGATTCAGCTACTAATTTGTTTCAATATCAGATTTGGCTGTATGGGCATATTTCCGTTTGCCTACCCAGAATGGATAAAGAAAACAAAAAACTGCTTATATTATTTTACGGTTGGCGCCATTTTCCAAAAAAAAACCTTGTACTTTGTTTGTTGTGAGTTTAGTTGCTTGTTGCACAAAATGAGTAATTTCGACGATATGTTTTTTGAATTAACACCACCCGAACTCAGTATAATTGCACAAAATGCTTCGGAGAACATTTTACCGGAAAAGTCAAAAAGTCGCTACATATCTACATACGACGAATTTATTGCGTGGAGAGAAGAGAAAAAAGCAAATAGTTTTTCAGAAAATGTTATGTTGGCATACTTCTCCGAACTCTCAGCAAAATTAAAACCTTCTACGTTATGTACATGTGAATTATAACTTTTATAAGAAATAAATGATAAGTTAGTTGAGTTTGTTGTGTATTTTTATTATTTTATTAAGTTGCTTCGTTTTTTCGCAACTGTATTAAAAATAGTTGTTCAGTACACGTGCGGAACCGTCATTGCAACTTGTTCCGACTGTCAACCCTCGCCTTCGGCTGCGCCTCGGCTCGGGTAGACATTTGTCGGAACTCTTTGCAATGACAGGCTTTCCGCACTCGTAATGAAATATACTATTTCCGACAAGCAGCAGTGTGTAAACTTTGCTGCACTGTAGCTGGTGAAATTACCGGACACAGAAGACTTCATATCTAATGTCGTAAGCGTCGGCAACGCGCTAGTGATTCTTCTGGTGTTGCTAGCGTCTATAGGCTGCGATGACTGCTTACCATCAGGCGGGTCGCATGCTTGCCACCTTGGTAGTATAAAAGAAAATGTCCTCCTGGTGGTCGATTAGGTACAGACCAAAAACTTCTCTGTTTGTCAATGTCCGTGCGTCTCGCTAATGTCACGATAGCAACACCAAGAGGGAGAGAGACAGCGAGTGTCTGAAGAGACCAACGCATCGTCGGGTCTCACGAATCGAATCTCTTAATTACAGATACGCATACCGAAGCCATTACCAATTAACGCTATATTTACAATGGGGTTGATGACTGGGTAAAATAATAATTCTAATTAGTCCAATTAGTAGTTAAAAATACGTGTCCAGTATTTTTTGATAATCTAAATTATCAAAAAATACTGGACACGTATTTTTTTATTTAACAAATCAATAAAAATTGACAAATATATAGAGCGTCAAAGTTCGGGAGTGGGGGCTTTTGACGTCACTCCTCAGTAAAAATTGTACACCGGTGTGACGTCACTCGGCATTTCAAAGCACTATATCTTCGTCATTTTTTGTTTAATCGACAAAAGAAAAAATACGTATCCAATATTTCTTTGATAATTTAAATGACGGGCTAAAAAACGTAATATCTATTTAACAAACAAGTTTCAGATAAAACAGTTTGGAGTCAGTTTTTTTTTCACTTCGACGATCCTGCGCCGATACAGTCAATACTTATACCTTCTTGGCGTGAAGGTTCATATAATGTAATCTGACATTTACACGCATATTACACAATGAAATGAAACTAAGTTGTTTACAGATTTATTTTTTAATTTTAATATACCTACGTTTCGAACACCAGTATACATAGTCATTATAAATATATTAATGTATCGATACACCGGACAATAGCCCCAGTGATCCAACAGGGTTTTCATTACAAGCTGTCATCATCACCAGTCGGAAGACGTCCACTGCTGAACATAGGCCTCCCCCTTAGAACGCCATAATGAATGACTATTGGCTATTTGCATCCATCGGTTACCTGCGACGCGCACAATGTCGTCTATCCACCTAGTGGGAGGTCTCCCTGCACTGCGTCGCTGACAATATAATAAACGCCGGATTATTATTTTCACATCACAGGAAATAGACAAAATCTTCTTTTCTCAGAGTTCAGGCTAATGACCCCGCAAGGGTGCCAAGTACCTCGCAAGTTACCAACATACCTGGGAAGCATACGTCGCCCGGGTAGTAGAAGAAGGTGAGCTCCGCATGCAGAAGACCAGCATCCCCGGGTAACGTCGCTTTCTCCGCGCTTACTAGCGCACGCGGGGCTTCCCGGGCTTTCGACCCGGTCGACACCTGGGAACACATTAAATGGATCGAGTTCAGAAAAACTCAATTCTTACAACTTTCTTAACGAGATACACTGTAATAAGTTTGTGGCGCAGTGGGAAGGCGTTTTGCAAACCGGAGGTCATGGGTTCGAATCTCACGGAAGCAAAAACTTTGTGTAGTTGTCCATTACAGGCTAGGACGATGCAGGCAGATCACCTGATTGTCAGTAAAGTAAGATGATCCATGCGTCGGATGGGCATGTAAAAAGTCGGTCCTGCGCCTGACCTCTCCCCGGTCGTGTCGGTATTAGATCCCATCGGAATGTGAGAGGTAAAAGGAAGAGAGATTGCACTTGTGTCTACGCAAGCAATTTGTACACTATAACATCTCCCGCGTAGATGCTTGATTTTGCGAAAGATTGGCCGCTGTGGTCGTATCGGCTTGGACATTATATTTTTAATAGGTGTTATCATTCAGTAATTGAGTAAATTTCTATTAGTTAAAAAATCTTCGAATGACTCAATAGTTTCAGATACATATTTTACACAAATATTACACATTAACCATTTAGGTTTGATAGTAAAAAATCTGAAATAAACCGCGGTAGAATTCTTAAAAATAGTTTTGTAATTCGTTTTCCCATTTTATTACAGGTGCATAAGTCCTCCGTTTTCCCAAATAAGACCTAACACAGCAGGCGAAACTGTGGCGATCAGCTATAAACATAGCTTAAAAACTTAATTAGGGTTATCTGGAAGAAATCGCTACTGATAGGCTACTCCGAGGCTTTTTAATGTTTATATTAATGAATTGATTGATGAGCTCAGTAGCACTCATGTAGGATGCCATATTGATGATGTTTGTTTAAATAACTTAAGTTATGCTGATGACATGGTGCTGCTGAGCCCATCAATGTGGAATAAGAAAATTGCTCACAATCTGTGAAAGATATGCTGATCAGCATGGGCTGAAGTACAATGCTAAGAAGAGCGAACTGTTGGTTTTCAGAGGTAGAAATAAAAGTCCTTTGCATGTCCCTTCTGTAAAACTTAACGGTTCACTATTATAGAGAGTGTCTCAGTTTAAGTATCTGGGTCACATTGTGAGTGAAGACTTATAAGATGACACTGATATGGAAAGGGAACGCAGGGCATTGGCTGTGAGGGGTAATATGGTGGCTCGTAGGTTTGCTGAGTGCACAGTTCCAGTGAAAATTACACTGTTCAAGGCATACTGCCAAACATTTTATACCAGCAGCCTCTGGGCCAATCATACCCAGACTTCTGACAATGCCATGCGTATTCAATATAACAATACCTTCAGGATGCTGTTGAGGCTTCCACCTTACTGTAGTGCGTCAGGCATGTTTGCGGATGCGCATACTGACGACTACTTCGCAATTATGCGTAAAAAAGTCGCATCTATAATACGCAGGGTGGGGGAGAGCACCAACGGTATCCTCAGGGTGTTTGCGGAGAGGCTGGATGGGCCTACAATGGGCAGGTTTATTAAGCTGCACGTCTTACGTGGAGCTAAATAAACCTCCCAACATAGTGTGTGTGTGTGTTTGTGTGCGTTATTTAAGTGTTTACATGTACCTACTAGCATAGTCATATAAGAAATTGTACTACTAACAAAATATGGGCCTAGCGCCTAAAAATAACATTTTTATTTTATTTAAGATATTTTACATAAAGTAGCGGACCTACCCACCAAATTAATACTGCAGTTCGTAAAAAATATATAATCCTCACCTTATAAACAGTGAAGTCATCTATCCTAAGGACGAGGCACGTGGTCATTAGCTTGCCGAGTTGTTGCAATATCCGAGTTCTTGTAGGTGATGCTGAAAACCATATTAAAAACGTTTTTACAGTGTCGGAAAAGCGCTAGTATATCTTCTGGTGGCTTCCAAAGGTGACTGCTTACCATCAGGCGAGCCGGCACCGGCGGGAAAGTTTTTCAAATGAGTATCGCCAATTACTAAACGCCTTGGCAACCACTATACCGGCTGTATAGTAACCGCTGTAACCGTGGATTAATGTGCGTATGGGTGATACAATGCTTTTTACTCGCGGGGAAAACCTTCAATAGGTCCCCGAGACCTGTGGGGGTTCATAAAAACCACCCACTAAAAGCTCCGCGGCTGTCGGATCTCCGGTGGGATCTGCATCAGAAACCCTCAGTGCTTTGCCACCGGATGCGGGGCAGGCTCAAGGGCAAAGACCGGGGCGGATTATAGCCCCTTTTGTTTTTCGGGGGATAATTCATGAGGTCCCCAGATGCTGTGGGGCTCGACCAGGGTAAGTATATAGGATTCTCATCCACTTAAACCCATCGGTTGTCGCATCGGCACATAAGAGACCTGGGCTGTCCGGTGGAATCTGGTTTGTCCTACTTAGTGCCTTGCCTTTGAGTCCGCCGCCGGGGGCTGCAGTATAGCCCCCCGAGATCCAATCACGGTGCTCACAAGAGGGGGGTTTAACCCCACCTAGGGCGCACATCTCAAACGTCTAACGACTCCGAAGCGATGATACAATAGTATGGTAAACCACCATCTGCCCGTGTTTTTAAAATAGTTCCTTCCATTTATGTAGGGTTGTCTGGAAGAAATCGCTATGAGCGATAAGGCCGCCGTTTGTACTATTCTTTATTGTTTGTTCTATATTGTTGTTATTGTTTGTATTAAGCTGTACCATTTTCTTGTTCCTGTATATAGCTGTAACAGCTCAGTGGGCGAGCGCTTGCCTTGGAAACGAGGTGCGCAGGTTCGATCCCCGGCTCGCACCTCTGATTTCTTTAATTAATCATGTGCGAATTGTCTTTGTGCGATTGTTACTAGCTTTCGGTGAAGGAAAACATCGTGAGGAAACCTGCATGTCTGAGAAAGCCTAACTAGCTTTCGAATGACGTGTGAAGTCCGCCAACCCGCACTTGGCCAGCGTGGTGGACTATGGCCTAAGCCCCTTCACATTGAGGGGAGGCCCGTGCCCAGAAGTGGGACAAAAAAAAATGAACAAGAAAATAATAATAACAATACCAGCCGTATTGTTATTATTATTTTCTTGTTCATTTTTTTGGTGTACAATCAAGTATATTCAATTTTTTTTTTTTTTGACGCGGGTGAAATCTTCCAAAGATCCCCGGGAGCTGTGGGGCTCGACCGGGGTATGTGGGATTCTTACCCACTAAAACCCCCGCGGCTGTCGCATCGGCACATGAGAGGGGGGACCCCAGGGCTCTCCGGTGGGATCTGCACCAGGGGCCCCTCAGTGCCTTGCCTTTGAGCCCGCCCCCGGGGGGCGCATTTTCGCCCCCCGGGAACCGTACACGGTGCTCACAGGGACGGGGGTCGCAACCCCGCCGCCGTCCTCCTCAGAGTCGCCGCCGTACTCAATGGACGCTCAAAGGGCCCGAGCGTCCAGCGACTCCGAAGAATAAAGTATATTCTATTCTAACCTTGTGAAGTGGTAGTGTGGGACGGGGCGTTGGTAGTGCTGTGCTGAGAACTCGTAGGCGCAGTCTTAGGTTTGATCCCATTGGACACGGGCTCCTCTTGCTTTTCACTTTGTGTCTGAAGACGAACATCGTTTTTAAAGACTCAATACACGGCTTCGGCTCTAACTGACGAAATAAGCAGGACGTTAGTCTGATGGTCGTGCGACACGCCAGCCTATAGACAGCTACCACTCGTCCTCCGAGACATTAGTTATAAAATCTTTGGAGCCTGGTGTTTTCTTAAGCTACAGTGCCTTTCACATCGGCACACACTGCTGCTTCACACACTTCGGTGGTACCTAGCACCTAGATAACATATACAAGCTGTTGACAAATTAACGTAAAACTTGGTGTTAGTTTGTTTAGAATTAAAAGTAGAATCGATTGCAATACATTTGCCAATTGTGTTATGAGAGCTAAGAGGTAAAGCTGGGGTAAAAAACCCTTTAAGGTTTCGGCAGACTTCGCGTCGGCCGATCCGTCGTATTCGGCTTTTATTCGAGTATTTAGAATTTCTCATTTGCAAAAAAAAACAAAGTAGTGTGACATATTCTGTAATAACTAGTATATTACAACTCTTCGTCGCGTCGGCTTCCCGTCTCGTCCGCTGTCTGCCGAAACTTTATCTAGTCTGGCGTAAATCCAACCAACCGCAGCTGATACAAACGTATGTATTTTCATAGCTACTAAATAGGGTAAAAGTGGGATAGTTGCCACACTTTTTGAAATTACTTTATATTTCTCAGTGAAAAAAAGCAAAATTCTTTATTTGTAATACGGGTAGGTACATTGGTTTATTAGCTTCAAGCTTATGAAAGGAAAAACCATCATCTTTGATATTTCCAGAGTATTGGCGATTTTTGCGGACCTCTAAATTTTGGGGCATCTATATAGGGGATAATTGCCTAATCTATGTAAATTACGTTTAGGATAGATGCTAAGCTGAAAAAGAGGCCATCTATCCTGCAAAAACTTTGATTTCACCTTAGCCTTCCATGCAATCGCACAGAGACATGCAACACGGTCAACTTAGTGGTAGTTGTAGAGTCTCTCGAAAGATAAATAAAATAACATGTGATCATCCGCCAAACTAGAGAAATTACAAACGAGGCAACTATACCCCTGGGGCAACTATCCCACTTTTCCCCTATGCGTGGAATAATGTTTTGTAACAGAAATGAATTCTTAAAAATAAAATACATACCTTGTTACTGGGTGTGAGCGGCCTCGGATCTAAGGATTCCAGTAACGTGGTGCAGAAAGATGATAACGCCTGCGACAGCCATTGGCTGTGCGGCGTCGCTGCCTCCCTAAAAAAAAAAGAAACATCACGACATATAAGATTATTTACTATCGAGATCAAAATTTACGACACAGCTTTCTAATAAATGTTAATTTTAAGAACAGGCGCTTTCTGATGAAGAATAGCACTCTCCCGTTGAGTGTCCGTAAAAGGCGACTAAGGGAAAACAAGAAGACGGACAGCGTCTTTCTATTGGATTTCCTCATCGATATACTATACCAATTAGATTAGCTGTCACGAACAAAATGACATCGAAAATGTGGTCGCGGTTACATATACCTACACAACTATACACGTACACGCAAAACAATAATAATGTTCATATAAAAAAATGACTTACATACTATAAAATAAGGTTCAATAATAATTGCAGACAATTGAGCGACAGCCGTCTCCGTAGCTCTTATTTTCTTATTATCGTGACCACTTTTCGGGTCGTGACAGCAAATCTAGTTGGTATAGTATATCGATGGATTTCCTACCACCTATACTGCGATCCCAAGCCGCCTGCCAAACGTGGGGACTACGGCAACCCCTCCCTTCTACGGGGGAGGCCTTTGTTCAACAGTGGACATCTTCCGGCTGCCGATGAAGAGGTTAGTGATCTCGAACGAGTGCATTTGACACTCATAAGAATTAGTCTAGAGCAGAGGTTCCCAGACTTTTTTCTCATAGACCACTTTCAAAATTTTGCTGGTTCCGGGTGTTTAGGGTATGTAGTATGTATGGTAGAAACGTAGCTGCAGGGGTGGGTCCACCCCTACCATACCATACGTTTCTACCATACTCCAAAAACTCGACAAAAAATGTGAAGATTAGATCTAACTATGGAAGTTTGCGTGGCGCCAACGTAGACCCCCGTCGAGTCTACCGTGGGCCCCTGGGGGTCCACCTGGACCACTTTGGGAACTAAAGGTCTAGAGTTACGAACAAACATAATCGTTATAATACTAATAAAGAAAAAAATATCTTCCAACAATAATTTATGTAAATAAATTATAGTCTGCTACATCAGTTTCTTACAGTTATATTAAGTTGTAGTGTCTTAGGTTTTGTGTTATTAAAATAACACGTTGTATACATACGTGAACATGTAAAAAAAAAATGTGCGTGCGTAGAGTCCCTCCGCGCGTGAAAACTTCATTCTCGCTCAGTCGATCGGTCGGTCGGTCGGTCAGTCCCTCCCTCACTCACTCACTCACTCACTCACTCACACACACACACACACACACACACACATACACACGCTAACTCACCCCAACTCACCCAACTCACCCCAACTTACCCCAACTCACCCACTCACCCACTCACTCAGTGACGGCGTCACATGAGCTTTCATAACCTTAACAAATTTACGCCTATCGCCTATCGTATAACACCTATCACTTAACGCCTATCACCTATCATTTACCGCTTAACGCGTTATTTGATAACATTTTTGGAAGTCGCATAAGAAGTTTCACTTCAAAAAGGAAATATAATAAAAAGACAAGAACGCACAGCTTTTTTACCAAATCTATCTCAGCAGCGGTCGCGTTACAATTCGGTGGTAATTTGTAAAGAATGTTTTATAATAAATATAATTTCGACTCTGAAGAATACCTATATCCTCGCCAGTGCCGCCTGTCGTCAGAGGCCTTGTGATACGGGAACAGGTCTGCTTGCATGCTGACTAGGGTCACTTGCAATGCACCTCCATTCTTGAGAGACGGCATCTCAGATCTGCCCACTGTTAATAAAACACAATATTACTTAACTGCTTCATTGCATGGGACTAATATAACTGACCCGTGGGGTGTCCGGGTAAGAATAGCCCCCTCCCATCTCCTCCCGTTGGGTGTCAGTAAGAGTTACCGGTAGGTGGTGGTAACCACAGACAAGTTTGTCTGTGCCTACCACCTATACTGTGATAGCTCGGCGGTAATAGCTCAGTGGGCGAGCGCGAGAGTGGGTGTGCAGGTTCGAACCCCGGCTCGCACCTCTGATTTCTTTAATTAATCATGTGCGAATCGTCTTTGTGCGATTGTTACTAGCTTTCGGTGAAGTAAAGGAGGAGGCCATCGTGAGGAAACCTGCATGTCTGAGAAAGCCTAACTATTATTATTATTAATGTCAGACAGTCGGAACAACTGATAATAACCTGTATCCTGTTCTTCTCTACTAAGTTGTACTGTTGTAATATATGTTTCAAGCCGGTTTTTAAACTAGCTTTCGAATGAAGTCTGCCAACCCGCACTTGGCCAGCGTGGTGGACTATGGCCTAAGCCCGCTCATCATGAGGGGAGGCCCGTGCCCAACAGTGGGACATAAACAAGGGCTGGTATTATTATACTGCGATCCCCAAGACGCCTGCCAAGCGTGGGGATTATGACCACCCCTCTAATCTAAGGGGGAGGCCTTTAGTTCAGCAGTGAAAGTGAAAGACGCTGCTGCCTGTCTTCTTGTTTTCCCTTAGTCGCCTCTTCGCCCAACAGGAGAAGATGGTTTGTTTCTACTTTTACCTGGACACCCCACAGGGAACACAGGTTAACACTCAACAAAAAAAAAAAAAGAAATTGCGATTGCATCATCGCAGGCGTTTTGTTGTTTTAACCCCCAACCAAAAACGAGGGGTGTTATAAGTTTGACGCCTATGTCGAGGTGTCTGTCTGTGGCAGCGTTCGAACGAGCGGACGGATTTTAAACGCTCAATTTTTTTAAGAAACTACCACCGGATCACAACGCGGCCTCAACGGAGAAGATCCGGCAAGAAACTCAGCGGGCTTGTCATTTTTTCACTTTTTTTAAAAACCGTGTTTGTCTTGCATCAGCGACAGTGTGTCCCGCCGTTCAAAAGACCAAATAAGAGAGAAAAAAAATACGACGATAATACAACAAACGAAAAGGCCAAAGGGTGTAACGTGTTACATAGGTCTCTTGAGTTTTTTAGCACACTTTGGATTTTTGGGTCTTAACCCTTCGGGCCCGGTAAGGCCCGGCCGCTTTTCGCGCGCGCACGTTTTGTGATGACGTAATTGTTTATGTTATTCGGCGGCCCGCCGTGGTTTCAACTTACGAACGTTATATAAACACAACCACTTAACCAATTTGCGTTCTGTAAACAGAGTTCTATTGAGACAAGTATAAGCTATCCAGTATATGCTTTTTTAGAGTTATAAATATCGATTTTTTAAAGGGAAAGTCTAAAATAGGTGATTTTTTGGCAAAGCTGATTTTACCTATTTTTGAATTCGATTTTGAGTTTAGAATATTGACTCAGGCACTAAGAAAGATCCATTCTTTGCATCCAAACTCCTTTTTTACAAGTTTTAAACAAAACACTACCAAAAAGTCGAAATGAACTCAATTTTTTTAAAAAATGACGTCACTGCGCGATATGACGTCATGGTATGCAAAATTTTCGATAGTTAGATTGGATTTTATGACTTTATCTTTGAGTTATTATCGTTATGATGTAATTACGATGTATTTACAACAATTACATTACAAATAATAACGGAATTATACCAAAAGTAAACAAACAAACAAAAAAAATCACCTATGGTGTATTTTTTGTTTTTTCAGTTCGAAAATATACAATATTTTGACAAAATACGCACTAACTACCCTCTACACAGCTTTATTATTACGTTAAAACAAAAAAATAAAACATTTCACCTGAAATAAAAGAATACTTACGATTTAAAACTAACATTCCGTGACCACAACTTTTACTCCGTCCGACCGAGACCAGCCGACTTTCGTAACTGAATTTATGACTTAAAATGTCAAAAGAACTAATGAATAACGGGTCTATTTTAAAGATGATACTATGATGTAACCATAAAGCATAGGGTTCCCATACAAAAATTAAATTTCTACCATGAAAAAAAAATTGTGAATTCCGTCAACGGCGCATGATACAAATACGTATCACCCGGGCCTGAGGGAGTCATTGCGGTGCGTTATGTCATGATACAAATACGTATCACCCGGGCCCGAAGGGTTAAATAGGTGAAATTTTGTCCGTCACTGGCAACATTTTATTGTCTATGCCATCGATCGACCATGGAAATAGCTTCTCGACTGACATTTTTTTTCTTCTAATCTGTCATTGAGACAGACGACACTTTTCTAATTTTGTTATACTAAAAAGATGGCGTGAATTTTATTTTTCATAAAGCGTATTTAATCGCTTACTTTTTCAATGATAAATTGAATATTAAAGGCCGGTAAGTGTCCTCGCCATGGAGACAACGTTTTTTGTTAAATATTTTGATATTTGGTTTGAATTTTAAAGTGATGGAAAATTTTTTGTTTCAGCGTTAAACGCGGCCTTCCTTTTTCCTTTTTTTTCTAGCTTTTTGTTCTTTTGAACTACAAATTTTCTTTTGCATCATGCTCTAATGCATTGATTTGGACTTCCGTCTACTCGGCGAGTGATGGAATCGATTTTTTCGTGAGAAACTCCAGTGGGGATTTCGCCGTCTCCGTCGCGGTTGTGACTCCCTTCCGGCCACGACGTACTGGATATGGGCAGGAATCACACAGGACATGGACACCTAACTTTCTCATGAACTACTAACTTTGTATGGAGGTATTTAAATTTAATTTTTTACTCTATTTTTGTACCATTGAACATATTAAGAAATCTTGTAATTAACATTAGGAGATCGGTCTAAATTTAAATACCTAATTTGTATCCTCAAGAGACAATAAATTAAGATCTAACTTATTTCGGCCTTTTGCTCACCAGCCCTTATGATTAAAAGCCTATGCGAAACGCAGATGTTATCCAGGTAATTATTTTTTTTCATTAATTTTTTTTATTTAATTTTATATTATTACAAGGGATAGTGGTAGTATTTATATGAGTCTAGGTTAAGGTCACTCACGTCCCGGGTCGTCGCACAGGTGCAGGTCTATCCGGGGCGCCAGCAGGTGGTACGAGGTCTCCCGGACGTCGTGCTTCGCGAACATCCTGGCGAGGATGTCGCGGTCTCCTGTACTTGGTCTGCTCTGTATCTGTTCCTTGGGCTCCTCGATCTGGGGAATAAGATGTAGGCACAAAATGTTTACCCGTGAGGAAGTTTTACGGCGAGCTGGAATTACATGTATTCTGTCGAACAAAAAATATGAAAGTCTCATATGTCCTGCCTTAGCAGGTGGCTAAGGCAGGACCTCACAACCGTGGGACACGCCCCCGAGGGGAGGGGGGGTCGTACAGATTGCAGAGGGGGCGTGGGACGATTGACAGTTTCTAAAATTCCTAATTTGTGTTCTAACTACGACTCATAATGATAGGAAAAACTGTCAATCAGTCATAAGAAAAAAAAATGTTGAAAATTATCAGGGATTTGGCCCTGGCCACAGGCTGACAAAGTTATTTTTGCCGTTAGGAGTGTCGCTACTGCCTGTATGAAATTGTCAAACTACACGTCATTATCATAATAAAACCGTAGTTCACGTTTCCGCCACTAGCACAGTTATGTCATTTTGTTGTGAATGTTTATCTACTTTATACAGGGTGTAAGGGACTACGTACCGAAAACTTTTATATAAGATTTCTCATATTGTCCGTTACAACATTACAGAAACCATTTATATGGCAAATGACTAACTTGTTAATTTTTGAGCATGTAATGAATACGTGCGGAATAATATTCATTTTTTCAAATGACATTGCTAATTTCAATCAAGCCGCCTGCCAAGCGTGGAGATTATGGCAACCCCTCCCTTCTAAGGGAGAGGCCTTTGTTCAGCAGTGGACTTTTCGGCTGCTGATGATTGCTGATTTTGCACAAATAAGTAATTTATTGTTTTTAAATTGAAATTAGGCTTTACTATTATACCAATAATGATGTTATCCTAATTATATTTAAAAAGCGGCATTTTTTTTTAAATTCATGAAAAAGCCGATGAAAAATTTCAACACTAGAATGTTCAGAATCATGTATCAATCTGGATCCCTGGTATCGGTATTCGGTACGATGTCCCTTACACCCCGTATATTATATCGATTTTTATTACCTTTCTGAGCGCCTTGGCGCGTGTGGCGGCGGCGGTGGCCCGTCGTACTGGTTGAGCCAAGGCCGCAGCGCAGGCTAGAGCGGCTCGAAGCTGCCCGTCGGTGAGCGCCCAGGCTAGGGGCTCCGGACATATGGCCAGCCGGGAACCTAGCACTGCGCAGTCTGCACAGACCACACAAATTCAAATATTCAATTCAATTTGTTTATTATTGCAGTAATATGGGTAGATACAGAGGGTCTTAGAAATAAACATGCTTGATTCACCATATTCAGCCATTGAGGCATGCAATTAAGTTAAAATATTAAATTGTGATTAGTCATTATTATTATACATTTAAAAATATTCACAATAAATTACTATTTTAAAACCTTAATATTAAATGTCACAATATGTCATTAATATAAATAGATTACACAAACAAACAAATTAACATTATAATCGAAATATAATATATATTTATTTCAAATAGACTTAACTAGCACTTTTGAATGGTCATTTTTTTTAAAAGCTACCACCGGATCACAACGCGGCCTCAACTGAGAAGATCCGGCAAGAAACTCAGCGGGCTTGTCATTTTTTAACTTTTTTTTTTAAACAGTTTTTGTCTTGTTACAACTTGATCAGCATCAGCGACTGTGTCTTTTGACGTACAAAAGATAAAACAAGAGAAAGAAACAAAATACAACGAAAATACCACAAACTAGGCGGCCAAAGGGATAGTAGTCGGACCAGTTCCCCCAAGCAGCACCCGCGCACGAGTTGACTCGAGCAGCAGCCATCGACGAGCATTACATAGACTATTGTTACGCCTTCAGAGTCGCTGAATGTTCGGGGTGTGGAACCCTAGGACTTCCATTGAGTAAGGCGGCGACTCCGAGGTCGACGGCGGGGTTGCCTCCCCCGTGATTAAACATACGAATAAGTAAAGGGAGTTAAGCTGGGACAGCTTAATATATGTTCGGAATCGCTGGACATTTCGGATGTGAACCCTAAACGTTCATCAAGTGCGGCGGTGATTGAGCCTCGTGTCTTCGTCACCAAGACAGGTTTTTCGAGGGGCTACAATGCGCCCCCGGAGCGGGATCAAAGGCAAGAGATGTAACTTGTCCGTCCGGAAAACAGGCTTTCCGAGCTGCGAGAAAGACAGGCTTATCGACTGGAACTGTTGCGCGTGCGAATGAGATAGCCACTTGACACTAAGTTCACGTAGGCCAATTTACATCGCTCGTGTACTGCTGCGTTTTAAACATAAAGTATTTATAACTCTTATTCCTGTAAGTATAAAGACTAATATTGTAAGGCACTGAGGGGCTCCTGCAAATCCCACCGGAGAGCCCGGCGGTACCCTCTCATGTGCTGATGCGACAGCTGCGGGGGTTCAGTGGGTAAGAATCCCATATATTCCGGTTGAGCCAAAATCGGGCCCGTGGCTCCTTTTATTTGACAGGCCCGTTGATCTAGTGGTTAGACACCCTGTCCGCTAACCGATGGGTCGTGGGTTCGATTCCCACCAAGTGTCTGGGTGTTATTTATCTATTTAAGTATGTATTTACAAAGAAAAAATGTATAAAGTATTAGTATCAGTTGTCTGGTTTCCATAGTACAGACTCTGCCTAGTTTGGGACCAGATGACCGTGTGTGGATTGTCCCAAGATATTATATTATTACTTTTTAAAAAAAAAAATCGGATTTGGCCATCCACACTCACTTGAAAAATCCACCCTGTATACTGTACCTGATAGTCTTTTCTTGATGACAATACGACAATGTGTGTTGCCTAGAAGCAACCTCAGTGGTGGTAGGTTGGCTCCAACCGCGCCGTGTGCTTTCGCCTCTATACGAGCGCTCTGCCATTCCAATTCCTGCAACAATATGGTATCTAATTGTCTTTAGGAAACCATCTCAAATTGTTAATTATGCTGCGAAAGACTAATATTCAGTTGGTTTTTACGAATGATGTTAATAATAAAGATATGCCCTCAGGAACATTAACTAGCGTACTTATTTTACCAACGCCTTCTATTCATTTAAGGCATAACTAAAATGTTTTCGACGTGTTGACGTACTAACATCGCAGCTATTTGTTATATTGAACATCATCACTTTTTCCATAGGTCACTGGTTCAAATCCGGCTCGAAGGACCACTTTGTATAAAGCAAATACGGAGATAAATATTAAATGTTATTTACTTTCATATCAAAATACACCTTCTTGACACAAATGTGTATTTTAATTCGTGTTTTACTTAATCACCTTAACAGAATCTGCAAGTAACTATGCTAATTCTGGAACTAAGTTTACTTCAAGTAAGTCACTTGAAAACAAGGTTTCACGGAGTTTAATCTTGAGTTATCTCACCTTGAATATAAGTAGTTGTCCGGTGTCCGGTGATTTGATCCTAGTCAGTCTTAAATCGCCCTTCCGACCTTCAGGAGTGCGCGACTCGACGGTTACCCGTGATATCTGGAACAGACATTAAGATTAATTCACAAGATGAACTGAATTCAAGAAGATCTGACGGGCCTTTTTGTCAAGTGATTAGACTAGATACCCTGGTCACTACTCAGTAAGTTGTGGGCTAGATTCCCACCTTGTGTCTGTGTTTATTTATCAAGTGCCTGGTTACCTTAGAACAGGCTCTATCTAGTATCGGATCAGATGATCGTATGTGGATTGTCCCAAGATATTATAAAGATCGATGTTGGGTAACCGAATAACTATTATAACATGATTTTTAAAGTGGTTGCCTTTGAGCCCCCTGGAACTTGACACGGTGTTCACAGGGACGAGGGTCGCAATCCCGCCGCCGTCCTTCTGGAAGTGTTGTCGTCCCAACTAGTGGGAGGACTGCCAACGCTACGTCTTCCTACGGTTCGTGGTCGCCACTTAAGTACCTTTCTTCCTCATCAGTCATCGGTCACCTAGTAATCCTTAGAATAATAACGCCTAGAATGATAGTTTCATACGAAAAAACTGTCTCATTTGAGGCACAATAGCATAGATGTAGGCGTAAGTCACGCGTATTGACGCTCTGCGACACGCACACAAGTGAGCAAATAATGTTGTTAGTAGAATCAGATTTTCCCTAAAATTACGGAAATTGGAATTGCTTCTTCCTGAGGTCATTATATAATTTTTAGAATAAACTACTATTATTGCTGTCAGTAAGGAAATACTATTTAATTTAAAAGATACAAATCTAAAATAACAAATCTACTATTTATAAATCTCGTGTCACAGTGTTTGTGGTCGCACTCCTCCGAATCAGCTCGAGCGATTCTTATGATTTTTTTATATATATACTTGGTAGGTATGAGAATAGGTCGGAAAGTATATTTCATATCGCTAGGTTAAGCAACGTTAGACAAGGTCAAATGGCTGAAAACAAGCGCTGGTTGCATTTGGTGGTCACCAAACGCAAAGCACATGCTTAGTCAGGCACCTTTTCGACGCAGTCGCTTGGAGTCGCATAACGCACAATTAGTTTTTTTTTAATAATTTTTCCTTCTTTTTAATTGTTTTTTTTTTGCGTCGAATATTTTTTTAATTACTTACTAATCAAATTCTAGTATTAAAAACAATAATACCTGAACACTGCTGGTGAAGGCATCACAGCTAAATTCCACTTGCACATGGTTCACAGCTACCGAGATTCCGTCTATTACCTGTAAAAGAAATGCAGATATAATGATTACTTTACTCCCAAATATCGACATGCGTGTCACCCGCCCAAATTCCGTGTTATATTCGTGGGAAAGAGGGAGATAATGTCCTACTGCAAGGGGGGATCCTCTCACAAGAAAATGGGACCACTAACAGAGAGTGGACATCACATTGCTACTGAGAAGGCTGGGGTATGATTAAAATACTCGAATCATACCCCAGCCTTCTCCAGCCAGCTCTCTGTTAGTACTGTGTATATACTACAGTATATACACTGCGAGAGGTTATTAGTCCTCCTGCCCGTTACGACCACAGTAGCCAATATTTTAAACGACCTGCCATCTACGCGGGAGATACAAGTGCACTCAATCTTCCTTGACTCTCATAATCCGACGGAACAAAACCCGACACGGCCGAAGACAGTTCAGGCGTAAAACCGACTTTTTATATGCTCATTCGGCGCATGGATCATCTATATTCTAAAGCCAGTAAGGAACTTCACATAACTGTTGCTTCCCGCGGGATTCGAACCCACGACCTCCAGTTTGCAAAGTAAGCGGTTTTCCGATGCGCCACGGAGGCATATTATATAGGGTATATATGTGTTTGTTATTCAAATTTAAAATTTTGTAATTACTGACTGTTTATTATGGGTGTATGTCTTACCTGAAATAAAAATTATTTATTTATACATGTCGCCTCCGGGTCAATAGACTACTAAATACAAAGTATCGTGTTGATTCTTAAATGTAGGGTAGATGTCATTTCACAAATTGTAATGGAGAGGGAAGAAGTGCTCCGAGCGCGGAGTGGGCAGTCTGCTTGAGGCAGTCTGTCTGAGTCAGTCGAGTCGTTATGTCGTGACAGTGAGTCGGTCTATTGTGATATTTCTGGATGATTGTGACTAGTTCCTGATGTAGCTTGAAGGTCGGAGTAGGAAGCTGGTCGGTCAGGGTTGGCTGCGAGGGGATATGGTGGCGGCCAATCTATAGGTAGGTAGAGCTTCGATGCCCTACTCTAATCATGATCTGGTGGTATGCTTGGTGATACAAGGGTCATTCAAGTAAGGTTTCGTAAGAGGAGCTCCTGGGCGCTAGTGAGTGTGTTGCGTATTGAAGAGATGAGTGAGTGGGCGAGGTTGCCGCTGCCGTTCAGTTTTGTTCTTGTTCGTTATCTAATAGCCGTGTTCCGACATACATACCTTATGTATATAGCTATATTTCCCGGGTACTGGCAGTGCTCCAGCCGCGTTAGGGTTCATTACCCGGGGCTCTGAGCACACTTCCAACGCTATATGAACCTCGTCCAGGTTCTGCAGACAAAGGAAATTTTAATATGTATTAATTCATTTCAGTTTACTTGATATTCTAAGAACATCCTTAACTATAAAATTGGAGAAGAACCAAAGAAAGGTCAACTAATGCAATCTTCGCATAGATAGATAAATATTTATTGTACACCGTCCACCAAGTATACCCATTTCCCATTGGGTGTTGTAGAAGGTGACTAAAGTAAAACAAGAAGACTGGCAGAAGCGTCTTTCAATTGGATTACCTACCACTGGCTACCACCTATACTGGGTTACCCAAGCGCCTGCCAAGCATGAGGATTACGGCAACCTTTACCTTCTAAGAGGGGAGAGCAGTAGACATCTGTGGCTAACGATGTACATACACCGCAAAATCTCATTTATATTAACAAGATTATTATTATTTAGTCTTTTAGGTACCTATCCTTCCCTCCCAGTGCGGCGACAACTTCGAGGAAGTATTTTACCTATTTAAGTATATTTGTAAATTAACTGTAAATATTTAGTTTCAATTAACAAAATGAAATCTTAATTCCTACTATTTTCGCTTGTCTTATTGCTTGTTGCGATATCTGTATCCGCGTTCCACACAAGGGGCCTATTTTTTGTTCCCACTGGGGAAACTTTCAATATGTCCCGGGGATCTGCGGGGGTCAACAACGGTATGTGTGATTTTTACCCACTAAAACGCCAGCGGCTGTGGCATAGGCACGTGAGAGGGGGTCTGGGCACTCCGGTGGGATCTGCACCAGGATCTCCTAAGTGCCTTGCCTTTAAGCACACCGCCAGGGGGGCGTATTGTAGCCCCCCGGGAACTGGACACGGTGCTCACGGGGACGGGGGTCGTAACCCCGCCGCAGTACAATGGACGTCCTAGGCCCCACACCCCGAATGCCCAGCGACTCCGAAACTATCACGTAAATAGATATTACTATACTTCCTTCAAGAAATCAAAAAGAAACATTTCATTATTATTGCTGCCGGCGACAGGGTACAATAGGAAAAAAAAACAACAACATTATCATTGGGCAAGTGAGATCAAGGCCACGTCGCTCAGCCAACCGGTACATTTAATGCATTATTCATTCATTAGGGTTCAGCCAAGATTAAATACTATAAAGGCTATAGACCGGCATTTAGATTTCTTTTTTCATACAAAATCTTTCATCACGAAAAAAAAGATCTTACAAAATCTTTCATAGTATACGGGTATGCGACCCCGGCTTCCCTAGCTATTACTGTCCCATCCCTTGCCCTCCTGGGCGGTAATATCCTACTTCTCCTATTTCCTACTCTAACTTGCCAATCTTCCTTTTCACAACACCTATCCTTCACTTTCCCTCCTTATTCGTGAGAACGCAATGGTCAATCATATAAATCATTTAATTAACCAAAATGGCGGCGATGTGGTTCGCCACCCATCACGTCTCGTTTCTCACGGAGGCGAAAAGAGGCCCTTGGGCTCTGCCTACCCCTACGGGAAAAAGGCGTGATTTTATGTATGTATCTTTCATCACTTTCGACAATCTAATAAAGGTTGTCATCATCGTTGTCATAATTATCATCATCATCAGCCAAAAGACGTCCAGTGCTGAACAAAGGCCTCCCCCTTAGAATATCAGGGTTGCCATAATCCCCACGATGAGCATGCGTCTTGGGTATCGCAGTATACGTAAGTAATCCAATAGAAAGATGCTGCTGTTCGTCTTTTTATTTTCCCTTGGTCGCCTTTTACAACACCCAACGGGACGAGATAGGTAGGAAGGACTCAACCGCAGGGGGAGCGTAACTTTACTATATCTATACATAAAAAAAATACTTGTCCTGACTGACTAACTGACTGATTCATCAACGCACAGGCCAAACCGCTGAACCTAGAAAGTTGAAATTTGGACAGTAGGTTCTTCTTATGATGTATGTAAGCATACACTAAGAAAGGATTTTTGAAAATTCGGCTCCTAAAGGGGTTAAATGGGGTGTTTTCTTTTGTATGAAACATTATTCTATGGTTCGATTGACTTGAAATTTACTGAAAAGATTCTCAAAATAATCGACACGGCTGATACGGCGGTAGCTACGCCCCTGGATAGAGTAACTTATGTTGAGAAATAAGTGTTACGAAAAGTATACCTAATGCTTTTTCACATCTCTTAACGGGTGTTGATGCAATGCTGTCAGATGTCGTTATAAGCGTATAAGCAAAACACCCTTTTCTCAAAACAGGGCATTACCGTGGCTAGTGTTTAGCCGCAGTAAACCATACAGTTACCATATATAGTTTACCATATGTGATGAAGTCTTATTCCAAGTATGTAAGCGTTCTGGTATAACGTGGTATAACTTCCTAAATTTGTTTTATGTTATCAAAGGTTTTTGGGGTAAGATTAAGAGGATTATAAAGTTCGCACATTTAAGTTGTTTGGAGTTTGAAGACATGACCGGGGTCCGCAAGTTTCCAGTTGAACTACGCCCCAAACAACTTTAACCTCCTACCAGTTCCATGCCGTAAAATGTCGCTTAGAAATAAGTTGACATTATACAAAGCTTGCATTCGCCTTATCATGTGTTACGCTAGTGTAGTGTTTGCGCACAACGACCGTAACTATATCGATAGCCTTCAGGTTATCCAGAATTGTTTACTCCGACGTGCTGTGGGGCCCCGTGGTACATGCGGAATGTAGTTACATTCCGACTTCGATCTTTATCGCCTTTGCAAATTCTTTCAATTTTTATACGGAACCTGTACCTCAGGAAAACTTAAAGGAAAACAATATAGCATGTATTAAACTTACATTACGTGCCTATGTTTTAACTGGTAGTATGGCATTGACACGTTTAGCCTATAACGTATTGGTATTATTTTGTATCGTCCGAAATGGCTAAGTTTAAAGATAACTTTAAAGATAATGTTTCTCATGAGAAACATTATCTTTAAAGCATCATCGCATAGCATATTCGCATCATGATGCGACAACTAGATGTTATGAACAAGTATAATGCATTTAGTATGTAAATAACAAAAAAACAGTTTCTTCTCAAAATTAAACTGATAAATAATTATTTATTCCTAAAAACTAAAACAAACTTCTGTCACCCGTTTAGAAGTTCTACGCTTTAACAAAAGGCAAAATAGAGCTCCGGTAAGTACTCGTATGCTATAGAATCAAATTCTAATGTGTATAATATTTTTAAATACATTTACTAATCTGGAATTCTTCCAGTTCCTAAAAAAAAACGAGATAATGTTTGCTATGCAAACAGTAGTGGCCTGGAATCGTTAGTGGCCATCCTAGAGTCAGAGTTGTTCCGGCTGCCCTCAATTCATACCAAGATGGCAGCGGCCGGCAGCGCACTTTCAGTGTGAAAGAATTTTAAACTTTATCTACCATACGTAACAGACCACTATCGCCTGAAAAGCGCGGCGCCGCTTGAAGCCGCTCGCGGCTTCCTGTGGCCTCCCGCGCGCCTTATTTTTCAAGCGATACTGGTCTGTTACGTATTGTAGACTAGCTGACCCACGCAGCTCCGCCTGCGCTATTTTTACGTTAACTAAACATTTAATAACAGACGGTTAAAAACTGGGACCCAATTTTTACTTGCTCTCCGAAGCACGGACCCGTTTAGTTCAAATGGCGTTAAACGGTCACCCATCTATTTAATGACCTTACCAAACGTTGCTTAACCCGATCGATTACAAAACCTTGATAACAACTCTCTATGAGTGTTCCCTTACTAATATTTATTATATTATAAAGAAAAATTGATAAAATCGGACCAAGCGTATAACCAAGTACCCATTTTGACTTTAATACCCTCTCCCAAAAGAACCGTGCTAGATTACGGGATAAAAAGTATCCTATGTCCTACCTCGTAGTAAGATCTCAAATCATGCCAAGTTTCATTTGAATCCATTCAGTAGTTTCAGCGTGATGCTCAGCCGTGATACAGACAGACAGACAGACAGACAGACAGACAAAAATTAAAAAAAATACATTTTCGGCCTCAGTATCGGTTATAGAATGCCCTCCAAATATAATTTTCAAAATATCTTCAATGTACAGAATTGGACCTGTTACAGTTTTATTATAAGTATAGATATAGATAAAGTTTAAAATTATTTCACACTGAAAGTGCGCTGCCGGCCGCTGCCATCTTAGTGTGAATTGAGCCTTGGGGCCTCTGACTTGGCTTAACGACTGCTATCTAAATGACAACAACCGGGACAAACTTTTAACGTGCCCTCTAAAGCATGGAGGCGCTCAGTTCAAATGCCTCTAAACGGTCACCCATCCAAAGGCTGTCCTTGCCTGGCGTTGCTTAACCAACTGATCTTTTACCGATCAGTGATCGGCTATGAGGACCTCATCACTAATTTTCATAAAAGAAGAATATAGCAATATACGTATAACAGTGGCGTGCACTGAAAGCAGGCAAAAATTTCTGCGAGTTGTTTATACTTAATGCTGTTTGTTCGTGTTCCAGCAAAAATATCCTTAAATTAACCAATATTACAAACATATCCATTTACATTTAAAAAAATACGTTAATTCATGTCTAAACTAAGATTTTTTAAAATTAAAGCTGTTTAGAGAAATCCTAGGGTAGGCAAAGTATTTTTTACAGTATGGAGCCGCTGAATATACTTATTAATGCAAATTAATATGTCTATAATATTTGCTTGCTTATGGATATTTGAAATGGTATAATAACATACTTAAAATAGGTGAAAAAGGCCAAATACATTTTTTTTGCCTACCCTCTGTGCACGCCACTGACGTATAACATCGACAGGGTATATGTGTTGACTATTACATACCTATAGTTTAAATCATACATTAATTTCATTTCATAGAGATCGGCCTTGATAAACATATGGATAACAAATGGTTGATTATGGTGTAGTTACTTATCACGTGTGGTATGTATGTACATAATTAGGATAATTAATGTGCATTATAATGAAATTCACATACGCAATCCTGTATGCATATTGAACAGTAATATCTCAAATGTTAAAATAAACGCATATGGAAGTTGTATGGTAGAGTCCATCCATGAGGTTACTGGATCCCAACGGTAGACCAGCGTGGCTCAGAAACAAGCAACTTTATGTTGAGTTGGGAACCTTTCCTAGCGATTTTTTTATTGAACTTATTTTTAGTTTTATTTATAATAATAATAATAATTGGGACAATCCACACACGGTCATCTGATCCCAAACTAGGCAGAGCCTGTACTATGGAAACCAGACAACTGATACTAATATTTATATATATACATTTTTTTTGTAAATACATACTTAAATAGATAAATAACATCCAGACACTTGGTGGGAATCGAACCCACGACCCATCGGTTAGCGGACAGGGTGTCTAACCACTAGACCAACGGGCCGTCGTTATGTGTCTAGGTACTGTCTTATTGTATCCAGTTTACTAGTTTGTTACTTTGTTCATATTTTTCTAATTGCTACGAATGAACAACTTTTCTTTTTCATATTGAAAGATGAAAGACATTCTGCCGCGAAGCAGTAATACATCGTTGTGTACTGATAAATGACTAGGATTCTGATAGGTACTAAATAACTTCTTCGGAGTTGCTTGACGGTTGGGCCTACTCTCCAAATGGTTTGTACCAAACCATGACATTTACTATGCGTTTCAACTAAGAAGGTGGCCGCCATCTTGCCATTTTAAATATATAATTAATAAAAATGATGTTTCAACAAATATAGACAGGAAAACAAGACATTACAATAAATAATCAAAACCGTGGCGAATTTTGTTTACTCTGCTGCCGGTACAAAAATCGTAAAAAAATGAGTGAAGTTCCGCAGTCGCGATCATCATGGCGGCCACATTCTTAGTTGAAACGCATAGTACTTCCTTCTCCTACCTATACGATATAACATTTTTCTTACCGTAGGGTGTCTGGCTAAGAATAGCACCCTCCCGTTAGTGTCCGTGTCCGTCCGTTGATTACCTACTACTGCTGGTAGCTTTTAAAAAATGACCATTCAAAAGTGCTAGCGTTAAGCCTATTTGAAATAAAGATTTTTGAGTTTGAGTTTGCTGAGACTGCGGTCACCAAGACGCCTGACTTGCGAATTATGGCAACCCCTCGCTACTAAGGGGGAGAACTTTGTTCAGAAGTGGATCTCTTTAGGCTGATGACGATGATATTTTTCTAAAAAATTTTTAAATAATATAATAAAAAAATGTTATTATGTTATTATTCATATAATGTTATTATTCAGTTGTAATTATGTATAAGATGGCCCTAAATCTTCCACATCACTTTTTTATTTATTATTTCTATACATATACCAGTTCTCTTTGCAATTGAATTGACGCAATGTGCGAGACGTGCTAGCTATATTAAACACTCAAGTTCCGTGATATAGTTGTAAACAATATTAACAAACATACGTAAATGTTTTTTTATCAGTTCATAATCTCATTGGCGGTTTTTTGTCTCAAACAAAAAGTGAATGGAAAACCCGGGAAGCCAATTCAGAGATTACTCATAAAGACTTCAGAGTCGGCAGTCTGCCATGCCATGTTGTATTTTATATCCAGAGACCGAATTAGGTTATAATTACCAAAACATGGAGGTACGAAGTAACATTTTTAATATGCTTTTTTTGTTAATATAATTTTTTATTCTACACTTTTTTCACTTTTGTTGTATTTCTGTATTATGTTAATTTTACGTTAATTTTCTTTTACGTATGTACTGAGGTTTGTGTGTTAAATTTTTCGCGCATTTATTTTTAGTGCATGCAGTGCTTTTCTTTAAGTAATGAGGCACTTAGAAATAAGTTGAAATGTATTGTTACCATTTTACAATGTACTCATTGTTGAAGAGCCAAATAAATAAAGTTTTTTTTTTTAATTGGTTATGTTTTTAATCAATAATTTGTAACTATAAATTAATTACGATAAATAATATTAAAAAAAAACAATCTAAATATTTCGGGATTTTAGAGGAGATATTATCCACTTTATATTACTTCCTTCCCCGAAGTTTAGATAAATATACTCTACCTATAACGATCTCTGATTATAACACCCAAACCTTTAAATACATATTCATCATCATTATCAGCCGTTGCCGTGCCAAAGACGTCCACTACTGAACAAAGGCCATAATCCCCACCCTTGGCAGACGTCTTGGGGATCGCAGTATAGGTTCTATAGAGTCCTATAGAACCTATACCGCTGCTGCCAGTCTTCTTGTTTTCTTAGTCGCCTCGTATGAAACCCAAAAGGAGGTGATGGGCCCGCGCTATTCTTAAGCTACACGGACGGAGTACATAAAAATATATCGGTGCCTACTGCCTTATTAGACTACCGATGAGATTTCGGGAAAAACCCAGCAACAAAATGAAGGAAAAATATACCAACTAAACTTTCATCACCTTTGCTCTTTGGATAGCTTACAGACTTTATCGTATCATGTCTGTATGAATACCATGAACGTAAGTATGTTATAGTTGCAAGAATGGTCAATCAGGGGCCCTACCACTACCTATATTAGCAGTATTATTATCATCTTACTTGACATGAGGTAGAGACGTCAATATACGTAGTTTATAGCTCTGTCACTTTCTATCGAGACAGTAAGGTGAAGATAATATTGTTATTAGAGGTGATGATGCAGGGCCAGATGTAGTTATTTTTTTCATTTATCTTTACGTCATTTGAGAAGACTCGTTCCGCGCATAGTAGTGACTGTAGATAACTGTAGATTGGATAAGCATGTTTGAATATAAGTTGTCGTACTTTTTGGTTCCCTGTGCAAAGAACCGTTGTAGGTACCACCGACCTAGGACGTCCATTGAGTACGGCGGCGACTCCGAGGAGGACGGCGGCGGGGTTGCGACCCGCGTCTCCGTGAGCACCGTGGTGCCGATCCCACCGGAGAGCCCGGGCCAGGTGTCGCCACTCATGTGCCGATGCGACAGCCGCGGGAGTTTTTATGGTTAAGAATCCCACATACCTTTGAAGCTGTGGTGCTGTTAGCGTCTATAGGCTGTGGTAGTCACCACAGCTGCTCGCTGATGGCAATCAGTCGATTGCCATCAGGCGAGCCCCATGGTTGCTTGGTAGTATAAAAAAAAAAGAAAACAACTCTGACACAAGGTCCAAATCCGCATGATGATAAAAATAAAGTAATGTGCTTTATTCAAGACCACAGCACCGCTTACCATGAGGTACATTCAAACACTAGTTTATATAGAGCATAATATAAAAAAAACATACCAGCACTATAGGTACAGTCTTCAGCTTTGTCCATTGTATCCGGAAGGATGCTCGGTTGCACTTGGCTGAGGTAAGCCGCACCCAGCCTGGCAGCTCCAAGAGATCGGTCAGCAAATCCTCGTCTAACGTCAAATCTTGCAATTCTCCAGACCCACGGAGTGCTGAGAGGGAGATCTGCTCCGGTGATAGATTCTTTGTGAACCTGGCAATAACAATTTTATTAAAGTTGATGTTCTAGTCTAGAGTATGTTAAAATAAATGCTTTTTGCTTTTTGTAGCCTCACAATGTTATTAATTTAAATTATACATTAGCAGTTCATTGACCTAATGATTTTTTAACCACAGATGCAACACCCTTGCACCGTCTGTCCAGGTGGATACCAGCATGGTGTTCAATATTTAGCTATCAAGCAGCAGTGTGTAAACTAGGACTTCTCAACCGTAGACACTAGCACACCCCCTGTAGAGAGATCAGGGGGCCTGGGATGATTAATGGTTACAAAAGAAATATCCAGTCGTTAATGCTAGTTATTACTGCTAGAGTCAACTCGTGCGCGGGTGCTGCTTGGGGGACTGGTCCGACTACTATCCCTTTGGCCTTTTAATATGTTGTAATTTTTGGCGTAATTTATTGTTTTCTTCTTTTCTCCCTTGCTTTATGTTTCGAACGGCAGGACACACAATCTCTAATGTCGAATCATTTGTAACAAAACAATCTTCTATATATATAAAAGAAAGTCGTGTTAGTTACTTCACTTATAACTCAAGAACGGCTGAACCGATTTAGCTGAAAATTGGCAGGGAAGTAGCTTAGGACCAGGAGACGGACATAGGATACTTTTTATACCGGTAGGTTAAGGTTAAGCAACGTTAGGTAAGGTCATTAAATAGATGGGTGAACCGATTGGTATGAAATTTTATGTGCATATCGGGTAAGTCTGATAATAGGCCATTAATTATATTTCATGCCGCTAGGCAGGGGCGTATTTACCCTAGGGCCAAGGGGGCCATGGCCCGGGGCGGCAGGCTTAGAGGGGCGGCGCGAGCCGCACCTCGCTTAGCTATGTGCGTCTTTCTTTTTGGTTTTAAATGATTGAAGGATTAAAAAACCTACATGATTAACTTAAACTAAAACTGATTTGTTTGAACTAGTCGGGAATTCGGGATGTTTCACTTTCAACGTTGTTGTGCGTGTAGTTTTTGTACATATCCAAAGAGAGACGGTAGGGCGGCGCAGCCAAAACATAAGCGTGTCTGTTCACCGCTAAAACGAGTCCGTTCACCTTGGCTCCTACTTTCCAGAATGTATCCTTAGAATACACCAACCGCCTTCAGTTCTTGAGGTTGATATTTCCTCAAACCTAATCTTTGGGCTGTTCATTGAGTCCAAGGCCAAAGTAGCCGCAAGGAAGCTTGGTGTCCTTGTAAAGATCCGGCGGTACTTCACACTGGGACTGCTTCTATGTTAGGTATATAAAACGCAAGTCTGGTTGTGTGTGGCAGGCGCCTTCACAGCCAACGATTTTGGGGGGTGGGGTGGTCATAGTTGACGGGCCCGTTGGTCTAGTGCCCTGGCCGCTAGCCAATAGGTCGTGGGTTTGATTCCCACCTTGCGTCTGAGTGTTTCAAGTGCGTAACCTATTTTGGATAAAATTGGTTAAACGTTTTAAAGTAAGAAATAAAGTTTGTCAATTTGACGTGTAAGAGTTTGTGATTTTAGGGGGTCATGACCCCTACGACTCCCCCTCTCGGACCGCCACTGGTGTGTGGAGTACTGTAGTCATATGGTCTGGTGCTGCAAAATGCCATCTAGCAGCTTTGAACTCGGTGGAGAAGCGTGCTAAAAGGCTAATTGGAGGTGGTTCGTGGAGGCCAATCTAAAAAGCCTAGAGCACAGGCGCAGAGTAGCCAGCCTCTCGGTATTCTACAGGCTGCATGTTGGAGAGTGTGCGCAGGAATTAAATGAATTGATCCCACCATCACCCTTCTATCATCGGACGACGAGACGCACAGCGCACACGCACCCATATTTGGTAAACGAGCTTTCAGTCCGGAGTTCTTCGTTTATAATAGGGACAGCTGAGGACTGGAATAGTTTGCCTGCGTCGTTTTTCCCGCCCGATTATAATGTAGATGTCTTCAAGACTAGAGTGAATAGGCTATTCATAAGCTAGTGTGCTTTACCATCCTCGACTGCGTCACCGCTTTCCATCAGGTGGGACTGTGGTCCAGCACTGGCTTATATTGGATAAATGCTCTGAATTCCTTCAGAGTTGCTTCTAAACTGGTCAAAGAAGGTGTTACAGTCTTGAACAATATGGGAAGACACAACAATGTCAGCCTTATCTGGGTACGTGGACATGAAGGCGTCGAGGGCAATGAGAAGGCAGATGGATTAGCGAGGGCCGGCTCACAGAGACATTTGGTTGGCCCCGAACCATTTGTGGGGATTCCGTATGGAATATATCCTTGGTAACACAATGCTTGGTGCATTGTATGCACATGCTAGAAACGAACACATGAAGGAATGGAGGGCAGCGTCAGGCCTTAACCACTCCAAAGCGTTCTCTAGCGGAAGGGTGGACTGTGGGGTCAAATTATTAAACCTAAACAGATCACAAATAAGGCACCTGATGGGTGCACTTATGGGACATTTTGGCACCAACGAGCATCTACACAGAATGAGGCTAAGTACTAGTGACATTTGCAGATTCTGCGAAGATGAAAAAGAGTCAATGCGACACATATTGTGTGGCTGCGACGCTCTTGCGAGACGTAGGTTGCATCATCTGGGAGTAGCCTATCCTACACCAAATGATTATGTACAGCTCCAAGCTGGCGCGATCGTTGCGTACCTGAGGGAGCTCTTCGATACGCCAGCAACAGAGTAAGGGCTAGGGCATGCACAATATCCAACTGGGCTCCAACTGGGTCGAAGTACGTTCCGGGAATACCGGGCCCAAATTTATAGCCACCAAGAATAGAATAGAATATATTGGATAAAAAAAATGTATGGGGCGGCAAATCCTAATGGCCCGGGGCGCCAAATTCTTAAATACGCCTCTGCCGCTAGGTAAAGGTTAAGCAACATAAGGCAAGGTAATTAAATAGATGGGTGAACGGATATGTATGAAATTTTGTGTAGGTCTGAGAATAAGTCGTAAAGTATATTTCATGCCGCTGATACCATGATTGACGAGGATATATAGAAAGAGAGGAGGGTGCAAGAGAGGACAGAGAGGGAGAGGGGATTCGAGGAGGGGGTGAGGGATCGGGGGAGTTAGGGATCGGGGGAGTTAGGTGGAGCAAGGGGGGGGGGGTGAGATGGAGCAAGTTGGGAAAGAGAGAGAGGGGGTGGATAGGGTTCAGAGAGGGGACAACAGGGAGAGGAAGAGGGGGAATATGACGGGGACCGATGCGGGTGGGGGAAAGAGAGAGGAGAGAAAGAGCATAGAATTAGATTTTTCTTATAATAGAGAGAGAGAGAGATGTAGAGAAATAAATCAAGGGAGAAGGGTGAAAAGGGGAGCAAAATGTAATAAAAGCGCGGGCGAAGCTGCGCGGGTCAGCTAGTGTACATATAAAAACTAAAGTGAAAAAATGACAAGCCCACTGAGTTTCTTGCGGGATCTTCTCAGTTGAGGCCGCGTGTGATCCGGTGGTAGCTTTTAAAAAATGACCATTCAAGCGTTAAGCCTATTTGAAATAAAGATTTTTTAGTTTAAGTTTTGTTTTGAGCACAACAATTCGTAAGTTGGGTACAAAGAGAAAGGGATGCCTGAAATTTACCGTTTCAGCTATAGTCCAGAGGGGAATAATATAAAAAGGTTGGGTGTAAACACGAATACACACTTAATAATGAATGTTACCAGTAACAAGCAACAGTGCAGTGCAACTGTCTTCAGTGTTACAAAACCATGTCTGTGCACTGAAGGTATTATTCAGTGCTGCAATAGTCATAATCCATCTTATTATGAAAAACCTAGGCTTAGACCCCAGTTTAAGGAATTTCCTGAGTTTAAAACCAGGTTCATTGTTAAACTTCTTTTTGTAATAAGACAGAGATTGTTTAAAACTCATTTATTGAATATCTCATAGATATATTTCCTGATTTGTACTAGCAATACAACTATTCTCCTTATTAATTGGACAGGATTTTTCAACATTCTTTATAGGCAGGCATCCCGAAGCCCCCATTCGATCCCCAAGCCGAATGCCAAGCGTGGTGATTATGGCAACCCCTCCCTTCTAAGGGAGAGGCCTTTGTTCAGCAGTGGACGTTTCGGCTGCTGAACAAAGGATGATGATAGGCAGGCATGACAATCACCATCAAGTGAATGACATTCTTCACTCATCACTAAATTGTGATTATATTTTTTTTTATAAAATACTTAGGTAAATGAGATGCATTTTATATTTTAAATATATTTGGCAATTCAGCTGTTTAGGGGATTTTTTTTTATATACTACCTACCAAAGTGGCAAGAGTGCGGCCCGCCTGATGGTAAGCAGTCACCGCAGCCTATAGACGCTAGGAACACCAGAAGAATCACTAGCGCGTTGCTGATCCTTAAGGCATTAGATATTAAGTCTATGTGTCCAGTAATTTCACCATAATCTAAGGTATAATTTATTTTACAATCTTTGTGATAACTTATTGTGTCTATATTAAATTAACACCATTTATAGGACCTAAAATTGATTCTTGTAAGAATGTCTTTCAGAGACAGTTCAAAGATAATATAGCAGAATATAGTGAAAACAACAATTCTTAATATCTCGCAAAGCCATTACTAAGCCGTGTTAGTGACCTTTATTCTAAAATAACCTTTTTCGCCTACCTTATCAAAATAAATAAATCAAACAAAGGAAAATGTGCCTAAATCAACAATATTTTTATTTTGCAGGTAGTTTTGTAGGTACTCATTTATAAGTACATAATCATAATGGTAAAATCCGTGACTAATTAGCTAAAATCAAATAAATTAATTGAATTAATAACAAGTGCAAATTGCAAGTTATCAGAGCTCCGTAGCTTATCGTAAGGGAAAAACCACAGACGTACCTCGATAGATGCTTAAGTAGTTGGTTCTTTATTATAGTAACCATTTTCACAGATTATTTCCTTATAATCTAACTAAAAACTTAGAATTTATAAAATAATCATTATCACAAACGAAAACCACATCCATCCGTACTTTCCATGAGAATGAAATTGATTGATTGAACGAACGAACGAACGATAACAAAGTGAAATGTCAAAGACAAAATGCCGCGCCCAAACGCTTGCCAAACTTAGAGGAGATACCACTGGAGAGAGCATGATGCGCTAACCCCCTCTGCCAAATTTTTGGTCATATGGTCAGGTCTTTCTTTATTTGTGTCCGTGTATTTTTGAATGTGTTGCGAGTTTACTATAGTGTGGGTATGCGTGAAGGTGTATCTGTGTGTGTTTACTTCGCCTCCCGCACCCCGCAAAAGTGCCACGAAAAATTTGTTCGGGGAACCCTTAGAGGAAGAAAACAATAGAGGGCTGGAAACTTTCTGTCTCATTCACGCAAGAAAAGAATGCGTTTATGTAGGTTACGTGTGATAGAAAGAAACAGTGTATATGATTTTTTGTCCCTCAGCATGTGTTCGATTTTTCCGCGCCGTGGGTGCGAAACAAATTTGACGTTTGCTCCCACTTTGCTCCGTGACAATTTTATAGTGGTTTTAATATTAAATAAATAACTTAAAATTCAATAAAAAACTAACTGTGACATTACTGTGTGTTGTGGAAATCCTATAAGAATCGTGCAGTGCAGTATTATAGGCTGTAAAAGTGACAGTGAACGTAAAATTAGTGGAGTATCGTTTCACAGGTAAACGTGAATTATTATGGCCAATTTAGAGATTACATTTAGAAACTAATACATGTAAACGACTTATTTAGATCTTATTGCTCTAAATTAGTTACTATTTTACTTGAAAGTTACGTGTAAGATCGATAAATTCTTGTTTTTCATCCATAACCTAAAATTTTCAGTTTATTGATCGCCATTATCAGTGTTGCCAGTGTATAAAAGAGAGACTACCATAAATAAGTGGTAAATTATTATTAAGTGCATCATACACGATCGCACATGCTGGGTGCATCGAAGAATTTCTCAGATTTCCCGAATTGATTTTTATGTTTTTCTGAAAATATGGATATTTGTATACTGTGGATAGCAGCAACAAAAAGAATTAATTAGGTTGCTATAAGTTATTCCCGAATGCTTAAATATTCAGAAATAACGTAAGCGCTCAAGTAATTCGTCCAAGGCTGCGCAGGACGTATTCATTCGTTATTTATAGGCACAATGGTCATTGTACATTTAATCGTGCTTTTACTATATGCATGTTGTTTAAATATATGTATGTATGTTGTTGGTTATAATTTATTGGTAAATTTGTCTGAATTATAAATAAATAGTACCGACGTTGAATAGTTTGTTTCATTTGCCCCCCTATTATGTACCTATCTCGTTTGACAACTAAAGTGATGCTGCCCAATAGGACATGGGTTCGATTCCGAACAATTGTCTGGGTGTTATTTATCTATTTAAATATGTATTTATACAGTTTACAAGTATTTGTAATCATTTATCTGGTTACCTTAAGGATCTGCGTAGATTGAGATCAGGTGGTCATTGGTCAAGCGTAGATTGTCCCAAGATACTAGTACTATAGATTTGTATATTGGAGAAATTTACTAAAACTTACCCGGTAAATGGCCATAGTATGTATTATATTAAGTTATAAGAAAGCCAATTTTTGCCTACCTCTCTGGGAAATAGCATATTATTGTTTTTATCTCTTAACTTTTTTGTATGAGGCTAATAATTATCTACAGCTCTTAGCCACTTTAATCACCACGTGATATCACCCAGGTGAACAATGTGGAATAGACCTTAGCTACAGCATATATGATATTAAGTGTACATTCACTTTGTAGCCTCCGTCGTGGGTTCGAATCCTGCGAAGGGCAACAAATTTGAGTAGTTGTTCCTTACTGGCTAGGACAATGCAGGCCGATGACCTGATTGTCTGTAAAGTAAGATGATCCATGTGTCGGGATTTGCGATAGGACGTATGCCCGACTCCTGTCCGTCAAATTAAAACGCCGAGCTTTGGTAATAAACACTTATAATCAAATTGAGAGAGAACAACTTATAATACAGTGGAGTAATCGTAATAATTAAAACATGTCTCTGCCATAGATACTAGCGCGCTGTCATCTTTTTTGACAGCCCCTTTGGCGTTCCGAAACCGTGATCCGAGATACGCCACACATGCGTCGGATGGGCATGTAAAAAGTCGGTCCTGCGCTTAACTTCTCCCCAGTCGTGTCGGTCTTCCGTCCCATCGGATTATGAGAGGTACCTATTATATAAAGGAAGAGAGAGTGCACTTGTGTCTACGCAAGCACTTGTGCACTATAATATCTCCTGCGTACATGGCTGATCTTGTGAAAGATTGGCCGCTGTGGTCGTTTCGGCTAGGAGGACATTATTATAACAATCACTTTCGTACTTTTTGCAGACTGACATAGATTAAGACGATATAATGTAAGAAAAGTAAATGTTGTGTCAAAAAAGTGGTTTTTGGTTAGGAAAGAAAATATAATTTACAACAACCTCCGTATTTGCTTTACACAAAGGGTAAAATTTCCCTTACGTGGCAACTCTAAATTTAGTATGTACTTATTTTTCTGTCCTTATCGGCGGCACGCTTGGTATGTGTCTGTATTATATTCTGTCTACGGGGGAACCGACGCGATACTAACTCCTTTGGTACTTTCTCTGAGTCCGCGCCAGACCAGACTTAGAGGAGAGAGCATGATGCGCTAACCCCAAAGAGGATTTAACACTACGTATAAGAGTCGGCACTCCCATACAAGCCCCTGAATCGAATCATGAACGTACTTTTCCTAACTTAACAAACATAAAATTTATTAATTTAATGGCTACCAGTTGGCCAACCTGACATTTTTTTTTAATATGGTATACCACTAGGGCTTGCCACCCCTTAGTATGTTTGTCTATCGATATCGATGAAAATGAAAACACAATATACGGATGTGTTTATTGTTAAGTTTAATTCACGCAAAGTTACCTATGTACAATAACTATGTTTTCAAAATAAAATTAAGCCATTTTTACAAATAAAATAAAGAAATATTTATGATTTTTGAATGCTTTACGATCATTAATCTCAAAATTCGATTCACAATGGAGTCGTCATACTAGATATGCTTATTTATATGCTGTATTAGTTATTCTTAATCCTGATAACACGTTGTGCCATATCTTTGTATGGATAAATAGAACAAGTCTTCATTTCCAATTAACTTCACCTATCTGAAGAAAAAAGCATAATATTATAAAAGCACAAAAAACAACTACAAATAAAAACATACATACACACACTCGAAAAATATAGCCCTCCTTCTGGGCTAGTCAGGCAAAAATATCGATATTTATGGACTCGTCAGTATATAATATGTACATCACTATTTATTTTGTTCAACAACTAAGTTTTATGAATAAATTCATAATTCCATTACAAAACTTGCGATCGACTACTAAATAGGATTCAAAAGTAATGTAACTGCTACACCACAAGAAATATTTACATTTTTATATTAATTTATCATAAAATTTTACCTTGCCGGGTCATGTGGAAATCTGGCCAAAAATATCTCAGAAAACCTTTTTGTGACTCGCCACATATTTCACATTTTCTTAACGATTTACCACCCATAATATTAACACAACGCCCATTAAGGCTTAAATAAATGTAAATAATATAATAACTTATTAGCCGCCAAAATTCAAACCAGAATAAAATTTTCAAATGTCAAGTTACTTCCACAGGTTAGACAACAAAAAAAATAACAAATTCGTATTATAATATAATACGTCCAAATTAAAACAGAACTTCATACAGTTGAAGCCAATACGTATTAGTAGTCATTTTAATTTGGTAACTTTATATTGCCTACATAATTAGTGCCATTATTTCTAATAAGTACGTTCATAACTCCATACAAATATCGGTGTCGGTGTCGACGGCCTGGCTAACCCCTCTGCCATATTTTTGTTCATATGTTCTGGTCATTCTTTATTTGTGTGCGTATCTTTTTGAATGTGTTGCGAGTTTATTATAGTGTAGGTTCATAGAAACATGAAGAGTTTGCATTAGACATTTGCAAGAGTATGCGTGAAATTGTATCTGTGTGTGTTTACTTTGCCTCCTGCACCCCGCAAAAGTGCCACGAAAAATTTGTTATGCTATGCGATACTAGCTCCATTCTAATTACTCTGAGGCGCCAGATCGTTCTTTCAGACTTGTTTCAGACCAAGAAGCTTTTGTTTCAGACTACGTCTTCCTTTGGTTGGCTAGTATAATCCTTGGTACCTATATCGGCCTTTCGCCGGCCTTTGAGATTTGACGATCGTGACGATTCTGCTGCTCGCTAGTTCGCGTCAGGGGTGTGCAACTCAAAATATATAAATAGTGACATCTACAGTATGTGGCCATCCTCAAAGCTTTTAAGTTATCATTACCAAACTAGATGGCACTAGTAAACGTCGATCAAGCAGGCAGCCACTTGTTTCGTAAAAAGTGTTTCATTTTACGCAGAAATAAAATATTGGGTACATGATTTAGTAATAAAATTTAATATCCTTTGGATGTTCTTCAAGCAATTAATCACACAAAATTATTTCTAATTAATAAAAAGTTTATGCAGTAAAGTTTAAAAGTTGAATTAACGTAACAATTATTATTTTTTGTATTTATAGTTGATGGTATGTCATCTTGTAAAAGTAGAGGGTGACGGAACGGTTGTCGTTAGTTCGAAAATTTTCTTCGAAAGTTTCAAACAGTCCTCCGTGTTTAATTTTTAAATATTTGTTAAATTTGTTTGTTGTTATCTCGCGTGGGACTTATTAAGTTATAAGTTCATTATTCATTTTCTTGTTATGTCGTCTAAGAGAAAGAGGTGCGTTTTTGGCTGTGTTTGTGTGTGTGTTTCAAAGCAATAATACATTTAATTTAAAAAATGATAGTGTAGAATTGACTCTGAGTGCGCCAGTTAGAAGTAATACTGATTTTTTCCTGTATCTTATTCAAAATAAAGGTTGATTACTTTAGTATTATTTGTTATTTCCTTTTTACCTCCATCTATTTATGTAGGCCAATTAGACCAAACTTGTTTAAACATTACCTTAAAAGTAAGGTTTTCTATAAATAATCAATCATTTTAATTATTGTTAGAAAACCTTATTTTCGGGAAAATGTTTAAAGAAGTTTGGTCGAATTGGCTATAGATCGCAACAATAAACCAATAATCCTACCTATATATATATATCAATACAATAAAAGTACCGGCAACATCCACCAGATCGCAGTGACGTCAATATTTATTTGACAGCTCTGTCGAGTTGCGCATCTATTCCTATAGTATTACTATGATCTGTGGTTCGCGTGCGGTTCTCATGCATATTTGCAGCGGCCATACTGGTGTAACAAATCATTGGGGAAAAAAGCAAAAAAATACTAAAATATATTATTTGATTACAAGAAAACTTCAGAGTATAATGGCGGTAAACAATTTGAACTGAAACATTATACGATGAATGAAACCTTCATGAAACGGAACGCTACATATTATAGTAACTACGGGTTGCGATAGTTTGTTTGCTGTTGTCTGGGGTTTTATGGATTTTTATTGTTGACTTCTGTGTAGGTACACTTTGAATGAAAGTAATGATAAAACACACTTTACAATTTAAGTAACTTATTTCCTATTATTAACTAATAGGTAACTGGCAGTTTATGATTTCTGTTAGGTACAACGTAAGATTCTGAAAACGAAATTTTTGACATTCCGTTTGAGTGTTTTGATTGAATTTTTTGCTGCTTCCTAGTAATTTTCGTTTTTTAATGTATAATTTATTACTTGTTGCTAGTAATTGAAAACTTTATGCGTAAGTAGTGCGCTAAAAATTCAACAAAAAGTTAATATTAGCAGCAACTAGCTAGGAGACGTGTTGCTATTTGTTTATTATTAGGCGTTTAGTGAGGTGCTTGAATCGAACGTAAGTACTCATTATTACTTATCTATGCTTATCTAATAACTAAAAATCACGTAGATTTAAGTATTACGCTTGTATTAAACTTATAGACAGTAAGTACCTACTAGAAATTGTAATAAAAACGAAAGCACTTGTTGTAACGCAGAGGTTGAAGTTGCGTAAACCTAGAAGAGAATTAGAAATTACCCTTAAAATAAGTACCTAATTGGTGTTTTATATACTTATAGGTGAATAACTATGACCATCGATATAATATACAAGTAAACTAGATTTGGTCTCACGGTTCAAAACGTGGTAGCGAGAAATAGCGCCCTTGTGTCGCTATTTCTTTACAAGTCACATCCTGACAAATTTATTTTTGCCGATAGGCGTGTCGCTATTGTCTATATGAAACTGTCAAACTACAAGTCATTATCATTATAAAATCGTTAGTTCACTTTTCCGCCACCAGCACAGATAAGTTTGAAACCTCCGCGACCACATTTTAGATGTCATTTTGTTCGTGAATGTTTATCTAGTTTATATATTATATCGATGATAAGGACAGAGATAATATCTAGCTCTCAGAAGCTCGCATTCAGTTTTTTTTAACTCAGTGCATCACCGCGATATAAGTTGCGATACAGGTCTGTGCTCATAGACACACACTTGATATTTCTGAACACAAGGAAGAAAACTAAGCCTGTATCATAGCTTAACATAGATATCGGAAGCACATTTAAAAAAAATCCAATATAAGCTAGTGCTCGACCGCAGCAGTCCCACCTGATGGAAAGCGGCGACTTAGTCGAGGATGGTAAAGCACACTAGCTTATTAATAGCCTTTTCGCTCTAGCCTTGAAGACAAGACACAAAGGTAATAATGTCATCCTGGACGATACGACCACAGAGCCATCTACGCAGGAGATATTTTAGCGCACAAGTAAGGAACAACTTCACAAAGTTGCTTCCCGCGAGTTTTGAACCTGCAACCTCCGGTTTGCAAAGCAAGCGGTTACCCACCGCGCCATCCGAACCGAACAAGAACCCTACGAACATTCAATAAATACAGTTTTCGATGTTCGCTAGTGCTACATACGACGACTGTGTTAACAAAATTGTTTCTTAACTGTAACGCAATAAAGTTCGTAAATGCTTGCGTAATACCTATCTTCTATCCACGTAGATATAGATACACAATTTTCTTATTATTTTCTGCTGCATACACAATAATATTCTTCTAGCAGTCGGCAAACACGCACGCAATGTCACGCAGCGAGAACGTAGAACATCGCATTGACACCCAGTATTCCTCTGGAGACTCTAAAGCAATGCTCCTCACCAAATACCAGGAGGAGAATAACAACGAGGTCGATGAACTCTCCAAAGATCTATCAGAGATGGGATGTATCGTGGACGCTGTGAAGCGACCACCAAATATCTGCTTCGAAACTTGTGTGTACGAAGAATCCGATGCCGAGAAATCTTATGCAGAGGAAGATGCGTATTCGGAGGAGTTTGAGGAAGAGGATAAGAGTGAGGATGAGGTAACAGTCAAGACTGAGACGAGATCTGCAATAAGCGGGGCCAGCAGGCATAACACTGAACGCAGTTTCGTCAATTTATCCAAAAGTCAATCCACCATGTCTAGCAACAAAGCTCCCGCGTCCATGTCAGCAAAATCTTCTGGCTATGGGTGAGTTCATCTCATAGAAAAAGCCTATAAATACAAACCTGAAGAATTTACACTAAACATAGCTAACACCCATTCCAATTCTATTTGTTATCGGCTACGTTATGGGCCGCGGAAACGTGGTAGTGCACTTCGACTCATTTGGAGCTTTGGTGCATCCCTTTAATCTTTTGCTGATACTTAATTGCGTCAGTTTGGACCTGTACGTGATCATCCGGTTCAGAATATACCCAAACGATTTACCTTACATATTGCAAGGGCATCGTACTTGCACAATAAGTGCAGCATTGACTCTTCTTCCCTCTGAAGAATATCTACAACTCGTAGCATCATAATTTTGAAGCCCCTATTAAACATTGAAATAAACATTCGATACCTTCGTCTGTTCGGTTATTATTATACTTGTCATCCCTGTTATTTTGGCGGATTGATCGTGGTTTCAAATTCCATCCAGGACATAAATTTGGGTGCATCAACATGTCTATTTATCTTGTGACCGGATGCTATTTGTCTACTTAAATGCATTACATAACAGTTGTCTTGTTACCCAGGTCTCCATATAGTTTAGGATCATAGGCTGAGTATGGATTGAATCCCAGGATAAATAATTCAGCCGCTACTGTCCCACTGCAGGGCAAAAGCCCCAAAGGTCCCTTTCCTCTTCCCACTTTTCCCGATCCATAGCGCCCATAGCGTGGTCGTTTTGGCCCATAAGTCAAAGGCAAAAATATTTATTTCAAATAGGCTTAACGGATCACAACGCGGCCTCAACTGGGAAGATCCGGCAAGAAACTCAGCGGGTTTGTCATTTTTTCACTTTTTTTAAACATTGTTTGTCTTGTTACAATTGGATCAACATTAGCGATAGTGTGTCCTGCCGTTTGAAACATAAAACAAGGGAGAAAAGAAGAAAACAATAAATTACGACAAAATTACAACAAACTAAAAGGCCAAAGGGATAGTAGTCGGACCAGTCTCCCCAAGCAGCACCCGCGCACGATTTGACTCGAGCAGCAGCCATCACTTCCCTCAACCATATTAGAGGGAAGGGGGTGACCCGCCACTCGCCTGGCATGCTGGCATGGGCATGTGCCCAGCCCAGTTATAATTATTATTTTTAATCCTTATACAAACCTTTATAAATTCCAGGTCTGTATCCGTGCCATCAACGCGACGTATAAACATGTCGTTCTCCAACGAGAGGCTCAGAGAGATCGACAGGCACAACCACATACTCCTCACGAAGATATTGAGCGCGAGGAACACTAGAAAGTCGTCCATACCAGCTCGGGAGCAACCCATCAGAAAACCGGTGCCCTCGGCGGCTGTGACGAGGAAAAACCAACAGAGGCAGATCGATCATGATAATATGGTGAGATATTATGCATTTTCATTTTAAACCATTTAAGCAGACTTACTTGACTTGACTACAGCCAGCAGTAACAGCTCAGTGGGTGAGCGCTTGCCTTGGAAACAAGGTGCAAAGGTTCGATTCGCACCTCTGATTTTTTAAATTGATCATATGCGAATCGTCTTCGCGCCATTGTTACTAGCTTTCGGTGAAGGAAAACATCGTGAGGAAACCTGCATGTCTGAGGTAGCCTATCTAGATTTCGAATGACGTGTGAAGTCCGCCAACTCGCATCATGAGAGGAGACCCGTGCCCAACAGTGGGACATAAACAAGGGCTTGATTAAGCGAACGGTCGTTTGCTGCTAAGCGACATGCCTACCGACAGCTGCATTGAGCTGCCGCTTGCCACCGTGACGTCAAACCGGGGGGCACCGGCCCCGGGCTGCAGTTTTGGGGGCGCCAAAATCATAATATAATATGATTAAAAATAAAACACTTGCTCCACAAAGCGCCTAGCATACGGAAGCCTGGTTGGCTCACCTTCGACTTGTAAGAAAAAGAAGCCACACAGGCCCACACCACAAGTGAACATGTGATGTCGATTTAAGATTTGAGTTTTTTTAAGTAATTTGTCAAACACTGAAGGGAGGGACGCCACTATGAAATTTATGCCCCGGTTCAAAAAAAATTATAGATCTGGACACCAGTCGCGTGCAGTCCATACAGGCAAAGTCTTTGCCTACCCTGGATTCCTCTGAATGGCTATAATATGATAAATAATCTAGAAAGAGCACTTTTTTGCCTACCCTGTCATAAAAGTGTGTGCACGCCACTGCTGGACACTGCATTCAGAGCTCGCTGGAGACTCCAACGCCAGAAGTTTGCTAGAGCACGTCCCAGGGGGGAGGTGCACGCTCCCCCCCGGCACCACCCGCTTCGGGCTCGCATTTATTAGAGACCCACAGAGCTCCCACTCTATGAGTCCACAAGCCACATGCTCAAGGGACCTACCATCTAGTTAAAACTTCCCTATATTATGGTGAGAGAACCACGTCAAAATTTTAGTAGAAATAGTGCTGTCGCTACCTTATTTTAACTATTTAGATTAGAGATAGAGAGAAAACACATCCAAACTCCACATTACAGAAAATCGCAGCCAAATAGCCATATTTGTATGGGGGTACAGCACAGCGATGCCTAGAATTAAACCAAACTATTGATGTCTCAAGTAGAGACAATAACGCATTTTTTTTTATACAACCAAGGTGCCAAGCAAGCTGCCTGATGGTAAACAGTCACCGCAGCCTATAGACGCTAGCAACACCAGAAGAATCACTAGCGCATTGCCGACCCCTAAGACATTAGATATTTAGTCTGTGTCCAGTAATTTCAACAGCTACAGTGCACTTCATGCCGGAATACAGCAATGTGTACCTGCACACTGCTACTTGGCGGCAGAATATCTGACTGCGGTGGTATCTACCTGAATGGGTCTTTGATCAAGGAACCTACAATCTAGTAAAAAAAAGTAAGCATTAGCTTTGATGTCTCTTCTCTTGTGATCTTGGTGTGTATTGAGCCTAACGGTTCCTTTTTTACCTTTTAGGTATGGAACCCTAAAAACATACAGGGTTACAGGAAAAGTCGTGCTAGATCCGTTGAGGGCGTGGAGTACCCATCATTTCTGACTTATTTCACTATGAAACACCCCACCCTAAACTTAACCAAAAAAAAAAAAAAGTAAAAAAAAAAATTAAACTTAAACTTAACTTAAACAAAATAAAATTTAATAGCCTAAAAATCGGCAATTTTCAATAAAAAATTTAAAGTCGAAAATCTCGAAAAGGGTTAAGTTTAGGGTGTGGTGTTTCATAGTGAAATAAGTCAGAAATGATGGGTACTCCACGCCCTTAACGGATCTAGCACGACTTTTCCTGTAACCCTATATACACAAGCAAAACAATGTGACATATTAAAGTGACGTATTAGTGAATTTATAAATAAACTGTTATACTTTTTTTTAACTTACTATTAGCGTTAACGCTTGTAGAATGTTACATTGTCTAGGCCCTCAGGTCCTCAGCCTTGAGCCCGGGGCTATAAATAACGGGCAACCTTTGGAGTCGCTGGACGTTCGGGGCGTGGGCCCTAGGACGTCCATTCAATACGGCGGCGTCTCCGAGGAGGACGGGCACGGCGGTGGGGTTGCGACCCCCGTCCCCGTGAGCACCGTGACAGATTCCCGGGGGCTACAATGCGCCCCCGGCGGGCGGACTCAAAGCCAAGCCACTGAGGGGCTCCTGGTGCAGATCCCACCGTATAGCCCATTTTTCCCCTATTATGTGCCGTTGCGACAGCTGCGGGGGTTTTATTGGGTAAGAATCCCACACACCCCGGTCGAGCCCCACAGCTCCCGGGGACTTTTGGAAGGATACCCCCGCGAGAAAAAAAGACCCTCAGGTCCATGTTTCAGTTATGAAAAACATTTAAACAAATATCTGCATCGATATAATATATAAACTAGATAAACATTCACGAACAAAATGACATCTAAAATGTGGTCGCGGAGGTTGCAAACTTATCTGTGCTGGTGGCGGAAACGTGAACTAACGATTTATAATGATAATGACTTGTAGTTTAACAGTTTCATATAGACAGTAGCGACACTCCTATCGGCAAAAATAAATTTGTCAGGATGTGGCTTGTAAAGAAATAGCGACACAAGGGCGCTATTTCTAGCTACCACTTTTTGAACCGTGACACCAAATCTAGTTTATATATTATATCGATGACTATCGTGTCTCAATTTCAGATCCTGCTGAAGAAGATCCAGCGCGCCAAGTCGTCGGCGCTCAGCATCCGCCGTTGATACAGATGCGGCGTCCGCGGCGCGGGCGCAGCGACCAGCCATTGTACATTGTTAGATACCACGCACCGCGTGCTCATGTTGTTAATAAATTTATTATACGATATTATTATTATGATGCATTTTTTATTCACTATACTTGAATAGTATAGCTAGTAGCTAGTAAGTAGTATAGCTTAGTACGCCGCAAGGCGATAGTTCGAACTCCACCCCAGAGTTGACAGTACAATACCATTTTTTTTTTGGGAAACGCTGTTGGCCGCAGATGGCTATTACAGCTTCACCGGACAATAGGAGGCGAGCGCTTAAAGCACTCTAGCCTTAACGGCAGAAGTAGCGACGAGCTCAAGGGCACTTCAGGGAGGCACGGCCTCGGCTTGGGCTGTCGCTTAAGGCCTTAATAACTCTGAACGACCTTGAGCATTCGAGCCCGCGGAACCCCGCCGCCGACGTCAACGCCATCTAGCAATTTCACTCGGTACTGCTTACACAAAGTCTAAATTTGTCCGAAGAATATGAAAATGCAGAGAGAACAATCATTTTAAGTAGGATATTGCCTATTATTGTAACGCATCACTGAGTCTTATCATGTACACACGATTTAAAGCGTTTTTAATTCCAATGGACGGTTTGCTGCTGGAGCTTACAGTAGGCTATCATGCAAGTGTCTGTGCTTGATGTGTTTTTTTTATATGCACAGTTTAAGTAATTTAAATTGTGTAATATTCAACCTAGTGGTAGTATGTCTTTATTCAACCTAGTGATGAGAATAGCAAGATGTTCGCCTGATGGTAAGCGAAACGTCTGCCTATAAACAACTGTTATTCTCTTGAGCCCATTAATTTCACCAGCTACAGTGCCATTCACACCGGAACAAGGCAATCTTTACACTGTATGACTTTTGACACTGCGATTGTACATTTCTACCGGATGGTCTCTTGCCCAAGGGACCTACTATCCTACTAACAACATAGTTTTACAGAGTAGTAGTATTAGTAAAATAAAGTATAGTAGGTAAAAAATATGTTCAATTTGTGATTTTGTAGTGTGTGTATTTGGGAGCGTTTAGTATGAGTGAGCTGAGCATGAACCTATGTCTAAAGAACGTATGAGAATACATGATATGCAATGCAATGCAATTCCGATTGTTTGTTTTAGATATTTATGATTCATACAGATCGGATAAAATAATTTGGAGGAACATAAACGATATGGATGAATTTAACTGGTGACAACAATAAAATCGACATCTTCCGTTATACCTACTCTAACGAATATGAACCGATTTCAATGAGTTTCTTTATTTGTGACACTAATCTACTACAATGGTATCATACCAAGTTCATCACGACGATTTATGAATGAAAAAAATACTAATAAATTATTTAAAAAAAATAAACCGACCGATTGTAACCGATGGATGCAAATAGCCAATTGTCGTTCATTGTGGCGTTCTAAGGGGGAGGCCTATGTTCAGCAGTGGACGTCTTCCGGCTGATGATGATGATGAACCCGACCAGTATACAGGTCACTAAAAAATATAAAATTATTTGGTGCTAAATTTATACAGTAGGTATGTACGCTCGCGGTCACGAACGGTGTACCACCTTTAGGACAAGAATCGCTTGCACGAGCCGGCCCGAAATACGTGCGGACGAGATAATCACACATAATGTTTGTCAAACGATTTTGATTGAATACTCCGTCCGCGATTGTACGTACAACTAACACCAACTTTAATCATATTTAAAATACTTTATACTTTTTAGTGTACTGTCTATTGAAGTGCTGTTTTTGATTTTTTTTTAATTGTTTTTTTAATGTTCTATTCAAAGGCTAATTGAAACCCCTGACCAAAACGAGGGGAGTTATAACTTTGACACCTATGTCTGACTGGAAGTGTCTGTCTCTCTGTATGGCTGGCTGTGGCATCGTAGAGCTCCAACCAGTGGATGGATTTGAATGCGGTTTTTTTAAAGCTAGTTTAAGCGAGATGGTTCTTAACTATGTTACATGAAAATCGGTCCAGCTGTTAGAAGACCATCAGCTCTTTTCCGAGTCGAGGTAGGGATATTTCGTATATAGACATCTTTCATTATTTCTATAAGATCTGAAATTTAGTACATATATAAATCCGATAATAGTAAATAAAATGGTAACCTTCACCAGGGTCTGATGATGATCAGCAAGAAAGTGGAAATAGGATCTAGGCCCCAATAAACGAAGACTCATTCAGTTTGGGCTCGTGGGATAGTTCTCAACGAGTAGTTGCTAGATGAATGGAATTCAGGGTCTGATGATGGAGCAGGAAGGTGGTCACAGGATCTCTGCACCAATAAACGTAGACCTACTGTGTTTAGGCTCGTTGGGCTGGTCTCGATGAGTAGTTGCTAGAAAATGATGATCAGGGTCTGATGATGGACCGGGAAGATGGCCAAAGGATCTCTGCACAAATAAACGTAGACCCACCGAATTTGGGCTCGTCAGATATGTCTCTGTTTAAAAAAAAAAGTATTAATATCTGTTGTCTGGTTTCCATAGTACACGCTCTGCCTAGTTTGGTATCGGATAACTCTGTGTGGATTGTCCCAAGATATTATTGATATTATTATAAAGGATCTCTGCACCAAAAAAGTATACCTACCGAGTTTGGGCTCGTTAGTTATGTCTCGACGAGTAGTTGCTAGAAAAATGGTGACGAGGGTCTGATGATGAAGCAGGAAGGTAGTCACGGGATCTCTGCACCAATAAACGCAGACGCATTGGATAGGTTGCTATGAGTAGTAGGTAGAAAAATAATGATAAGAGTCTGGGGATGGGAGCAAGCAGGACGGTGCTAACAGAAACTCTGCTCCATAAAATGTAGGATCCATCGAATTGTAAATCGATAGTTAAATCTTGCCGAGTAATTACTAGACAGACATCAATCAGAGTAATGGCGCCGGAAACTCATTTTAAGAGTTCGTTCACCCATGTCGGGGTTTATTAAAAAAGTTTAATTTATACTTTAGCCTGAATTAAGTATACACCAGTGGCGTGCACTGAAAGCAGGCAAAAATATCTGCGAGTTGTTTATGCTCTATGCTATTTGTTCGTGTTCTAGCACAAATATCCTTAAATTAACCAATATTACCAACATATCCATTTACATTAAAAAAAATTACGTTAATTCATGTCCAAATTAAGATTTTTTTAAATTTAGATTGTTTAGTGAAATCCTAGGGTAGGCAAAGTATTTTTGTTAGTATGGAGCCGCTGAATGTACTTATTAATGTTTTGAAATGCAAATTAATATGTCTATAGTATTTGCTTGCACATGGATATTTGAAATGGTATAATAACATACTTAAAATAGGTTAAACAAGCCGAATACATTTTTTTGCCTACCCTCTGTGCACGCCACTGGTATACACATACATACTACAAAGTCTAGTTAGGTAGGTACTCAACAATAAATATAACGCTGACTCACTGCAAACATTTCGGAATAAAATACACTCACAAGGTAAAATTGCATAAAATGAACACTACTTGGTATCCTTAACCTTCGGTACATACGCTTATTTATCTTATCAAAGCTAATAAATTTGTTTAATTATAGGCCTTTTTGTCTAAAATATGACAGTGCATTAATTTGTGAATGTTGTGTTTACTTTTAAGTGGTCACTATACTTAGTAGAGTTGTGTTGCATGCTGTTATCTTTAAATGTAATAGTATAAGTGATCGTTAGTAAACCTTTAAATAAATAAATAAATAAATAAAAATATAAAACATTAAAGTAATGAATTTTATCTATACTCATATCGTAATATTTAAATTATGAATGCAAAACTAGTAAGTACTCTAATGACACACTTTATACACATGCAACTCCGTTCTAAAAACATTTTATTTTTTTATACACAAAAAAATGGGCTGCTGAGGGGCAAGACCGAAAAAAGTGTAACACTGTAACAATGAAAAACGACACCAAAACTGTTAGTTATTTAAAAAGCTGCCTAATGTTTATACAGATTCAAACGGACTTGAACTGTATGTCAACGTATTAAAGTCTCAATTTTCTTATAAATATAGACATGACTGGTTTGATTATTGCATTACAGCTCTTGACTTGCTCTCCTAATAGTATATTTGTTTCTGGCGACGGTACTATATTATGTATAATTGGCTCAGTGGTATATGAGCTTAACTAAGGTAATAACGTGATGTTAGACGTGGGTACAAATCCTAGCAATTCATTTGCTTTAATGTCTTTTTTATCATCCAGCAGCCGAAACGTCCACTGCTGAACATAGGCCTCTACCTTAGAAGGGAGGGGTTGCCATTATCATCACGCTTGGCAGGCGGCTTGGGGATCACAGTATAGGTGGCAGGTAATCCAATAAAAAGACTGCTGCCACTAGTTCTAGTTTTCTTCTAGTTTTTCCTCAGTCGCCTTTTACGAACACCCAACCAGAGGAGATGGGTAGGTGCTATTCTTACCCGGACACCCCACGGGGGTCTTTTTTATATTTTACTATTCTCATTATTTATTTCATAAATTGTTACAAAAGGAACATTTTAAGCATCTTTATTTTATAATTTTAATGTTTAAATACCCTTTATCTACACTCATATCGTAATATTCATATTATGAACTCAAAACTAGTACTCTAATGACACATTTTATACATAATGCCTCTTTACAAACATCAAAAAGTTTTTTACGGTACACGTGTATCGTAAAAAAAACGTTTGATCAAAACGATGCCGTAAAATCTGCTTAAAAATATATTGTAATAGAGAAACTTTTCTATATCAAAATATTTTTAAGCCAATCTAGTAGGCCGCTATGTCATCTAGTAGTCCGCGATCTAATCCAGCAGGCCACGATACATTCATCGGGAGGGTGGGACCCAGTTGTACGCATGCCCTATGGAGTTATTTGAATGAATTGAGTGCCATAATATTATAGACTGGAATAGAATTTTATTCCACACAGATTACATACTATTTGGTACAACAAATTTAACTATAGTATAGAAAGCACGTCGTCTGTGTGAAACAGAGCTCTCTCTGTCTGTATTATATGTTTTGTAATGTAGTTTGGCGGTATAAAATTGTATTTCATGAGTTTAGATAAAGTAGTGTTTGAAACTGCACATAATTAAGCATTAAAACACTCGTGTTTTAATAACTCCTATTGTGCAGCAGTTTCTAATACTTACTATTAACCAATAATAATAAATAATCATGTCTGATGATTATACATGCAAGTATGTATCATCAAGCAGAGAATAAAAGAAGTCGGTTAATAATCACAAATTGACTTTTTTCATAGACTTTGGAAGTTGTATATCGCAGATATCTTCAAATTATAAAATGTCAAATTATTCAAAAATGGTTGATATTTACAAATGATCTCTACAAACCCTTAACGGATTGCTGTGATATTTACCAGTAACCCTGTATATACAGAATTCTACATAATATGAATAGAACATTAAATATAGAACACAAAAATATTATGAACAAAAGATATATTATATTACTAGCTGACTCGCGCAGCGCCTCCCGAGCTCTTTTACGTTAGCTAATTTTTAATGTATGCTACATTTGCGTTGAATACATAACCTCCTTTTTTACTTGCCCTCCGAATCACGGAGATGCTTACTTCAAGTGGAATTAAACGGTCACCCATCTATGTATTGACCTTGCCTAACGTTACTTAACCTGATCGATTACCAAACATTGATAACGACTGTCAATGACGGGCTTATCATTTTTTTATAGTATTAGATACATTTGTGTTGAATACATAACCTACTTTTTTAAAGTCGGTTAAAAACTGGGACCCACTTTTTATTGCCTTCCGAAGCACTGAGACGCTTACTTCAAATGGCATTAAACGGTCACCCATCTATGTAATGACCTTGCCTAACGTTGCTTAACCTTATCGATTGCCACACATTGATAACAAACAACTGTCTATGAGTGGCTCCTTATTTTTAATAGTATTAGATACATTCGCGTCGAATACATAACCTTCTTTTTTATAGTCGGTTAAAAACTGGTACCCACTTTTTACTTGCCCTCCGAAGCACTGAGACGCTTACTTCAAAAGGCATTAAACGGTCACCCATCTATGTTATGACCTTGCCTAACGTTGCTTAACCTGAACGATTGCCAAACATTGAGAACAACTGTCTATGACGGGCTTCTCATTTTTTTATAGTAATAATAATATCCTGGGATAATTCACACACGGTCATCTGATCCCAAACTAGGCAGAGCCTGTACTATGGAAACCAGACAACTGATACTAATACATATATACGTTTTTTTTTGTAAATACATACTTATATAGATATAACACCCAGACACTTGGTGGGAATCGAACCCACGACCTGTTGGGTAGCAGACAGGGTCACTAACCACTAGACCAACGGGTCCGTCAAAATCAAAAATAAAAGTCAGTATTAAATACATTTGTGTTAAATACATAACCTCCTTTTTTAAAGTCGGTAATAACTGAGACTCACTTTTTACTTGCCCTCCAAATCACGGAGACGCTTAATTCAAATGGCATTAAACGGTCACCCATCTATGGAATGACCTTGCCTAACGTTGCTTAACCTGATCGATTGCCACATATTGGATAATATATATATTATTAAACATATTCGATTCATTTGTAACAAAACAATGTTTAAAAAAAAATGTGAAAAAATGACAAGCCCGCTGAGTTTCTTGCCGGATCTTCTCAGTTGTGACCGCGTTGTGATCCGGTGGTAGCTTTTAAAAAATGACCATTCAAAAGTGCTAGCGTTAAGCCTATTTGAAATAAAGATTTTTGAGTTTGAGTTTGAATAACTGTCTATGAGTTTCTCTTTATTATTAATAGTACCTATTAAATACATTCGCGTCGAATACATAACCTCCTTTTTTAATTTTAAAGTCGGTTAAAAACTGGGACCCTCTCCCAAGGGAACCGTGATGAATTACGGTATTTAAGACCGTTCCGAATTCACAAACCGACGTCACCCACCGGCGGCCCCAATGCATTGGCATAGTTTTCTTAGTCTTTGCGTACTTAAAAAGTTAATTTATTTCCAAAAAAATATTTACCGTTACTAATGTATAGATATTAACTAAACTAAGTACTTCTATTAATTTCAATATTTTATAAATGCGCATAAACTCTTTAAAAAATTAAACGAGTTAAACAATATTGCTCCAACACCGACGTGCAGTCCTCCCTCGACAACGCCGCGAAGCGGACTGAATCAAAGCTCGGAGCAGGCATACTTGCGCAGATGTATTAAATTTTGGGAAAAATATATATTTCTCTAGTAAAATACGGAATAAAAATAAATCTTTCAAGTAAAGACATTCGTATTTTCAAGACCTTTTTTCCTGTGTAAACGCCAACACCATAGCTTGAGCGGTTTTAGAGAACATTTGCAAATTATGACATAAATAGGTCCTTTTTAGATCTTTTTTTCCTAAAAAGTGGTTATCAAAAATAAATTTTTATTCAAGTAAACGTATTTATCGAAACTTTAACTAACGTTTTATATTTTTTCTATACAGATTAAATCAACAGTTTTTGTGAACATTTAACTTAAAATAACAAGAATTCAGGCATTTCACCGTTATTAGCGCCTTAAGAGGCTCACAACAGCCAAATAAGCTTTTTTCAAATCATCTGTAGCCAAATCTATACAGTTTGTGGTTGCAGGAAAAATATATGTTGTTCTTGAACATATTTCTAACACTACTATAGTGTCCAAAACACGTTTTCGAATAATTTTCTCAATACAAAAAAATAGTAAACTGACCTCCTAAAATTTGCTTCAAACCCCTAAAATCCATATTATATATCAACTTACGTTGGTAAAATTAATAACAATAACGTATCTTATGTAAATACAGAAATTTATTGTTTTTATTTTTCGATTACTCAACCCATTTTTAAATAATAAATTATTTTATGTTTTTTAAATATTGTATTAGGTTACACGCACCCTCGGTCATCGCGTTTCTCGTTCTTTTCTATGCAGACCGACAGTGATCGCATGGATGGACTGCTATACGGACGTATGCCACTTTGCTCCGCTGCCCGAGAGGGCAACGAACGGCGAGAGCCATTGATTATAATTTGAGCAAATTTATTTGTGTAAATATATTATTTTGTTTATCAATAAGTTATAAAAAAATTGCTTGTACATATTACAAATAATAATTACTTAACTTAAATTAATTGATTACGAAAAAAGGGAAATAAAGAAAAATGCCAGAGATCAACCAAATATTTGTATATAACTAACAAAAACTAAGTAAAGAAGTGAGAAACTAAGTAAAATGTTTTAATATTATTGAAATGTAGGTATTTCTGATATACTGATTATTTATAAATTTATTTACTGATAAGTCTGCACAACATTGGAAATGAGTATTCTGTGGAAGGCATACTTTAAATTCACTCTAAACTGTAAAGTTTCCTTGGTCTAGCGGTACTGTGTATAGAAAATAGCCACGAGAACAAGATAAGACTCGGGTTCGAATCTTAGTGGTGATATTTTTTGATATTATTTATTTATTAGTGTTTTGTTTATAGTTTAAAAATAATAATAACGTTTTTTGGTATATTGCTTTATTTTATTACTTTGTTTATATTTTTGAAATAATTTGTTATTTACTTTACGGTAAAAAGATGCGTTTGGCGAACAGTATATAAATGTAAGAGAATGCCATGTCATCGAAAAATCACGTGACAAATTATAGGGAATTGACACCGTTAGCGAATGAAGAAATAGATTCGCTATGAAGCGATTGCATCTTGTCTAGGCTCTAAGTGAACCGACATTGGAAATGAGTATTCTGGGGAACCCATATGTACTTTAAATTCACTTCAATTCGTAAAGTTTCCTTGGTCTAGCGGTATTGTGTACAGATAGAATGTGCACGAGAGGAGTCTCGGGTTCGTGTCCCAGAGATTGATTTCTTTTAGTATATTGTTCATTTATTAGTTTATTGTTTATAGTTTTTATATAATATTAATGTTTTTTGCTATATTGTTTTATTTTATTAAACTTAGTTTATATTTTTGAAATAATTTGTTATTTACTTTACAGTAAAGATGCGTTTGGCGAACAGTGAGAATCAAGTGAACCGTCTGAGATTGGTGCAATAAGTTCATGTACTTGCTTATATAAATCGATAGTAATGACCATAATAAATTGGTAGGTAGGCACTTATTATTTTCTTAGTAAAATGGTTCATGTTTTATACTTCTTCAATCTAAGGGAAGTAGGTACTCACTTCCCCCGGGACGTGCTCTAGCAAGCGTTTTGCACTGCAGAGACTGGTGATTATCGCTAAGCATATGTGTTTTTATGAAGAAGGGATAGTATAATAATTTTTTATAGGGTATATTATTGTTGCAGAGAACATACCAAGTGAGCACGAAATATAGTGAAGTGAGCCCGAGTGATAGGCGTTCTAGGATTGTCATAGACTTATGGCAATTTTACATTAGAACTGGCTTATTTAAAGACCTCGTAAACGTAACAAAAATAAATTGATATAAGATATCGTGATAGAGTAAATAAATTATATTAATAAGAAATATAATTAAATCGATAATTTAAAATACAACTTCCATTAAAAATTACATTAAATTATAGTAATTATATTGGGTACATTTTTTTTTGTCTTCAAAAAAATGTGGCAGTTGCAGGAACTTCAGAAAGTAATTATTACCTATATACTTAGTTCCCTCTGAAAATGTTCCTAAGTAAGTGCCTGGGGTCCTACCACCACCTCTATTAGCAGTACTATTATGATCTGGTTCGAATCCCACCAAGTGTGGGTGTTTTATCTATTTAAGTATGTATGTATTCACAAAAAAAAATATATACAGTCGAATTGAGAACCTCCTCCTTTTTTGAAGTCGGTTTAAAAAGTATGTATTATTATTTTTTCTGGTATCCATTACAGTTTCCAGTACAGGCTCTGCTTAGTTTGGGATCGGGTCGTTATACACCGTGTAAAGTTATTTTTGCAGAGAACAGTCACAAAAGAGCCGAACGATAAGCATTCTTGGATTGTCATAGACTTAGGACAATTTTAGAACCACTTTAGAAAAAACTCGTTGACGTCAGAAAAATACAATCGAAACATCAATTATTATCAATTATAATTATAAAAATATAATTATATCAATAGCTACTACTTTCATTAACTTGAAAATTATAATCATATTATTTGCAATTTTTTTCAGTTTATAATATGTATCAGTCCAGGGAACGTCTGAAAGTAATCCCGTGAAAATGTTCCTATATAAGTACCTGTACTGTATTATATAGCTATCTAACTTTATTATTTATTATATTATGCTTCTGGGAATCATACTTATCAGGTTTGAACAATCGGGAAAGGAATCGTGTGAGGTCATAGTATTATTGATCTAGAATCAAATATATCCCAGTATCTAGAATTAGATATATCTGAATCCACCGCTGATCTTCCCGAATTCTAGGTATTTACAAATTCCGCATAGTTTAATTGTATTAAATAATAATACAATTAAACTATGCTAGAGCTTCATTTTATTAGAATGAGACACACAAATGCAGGACAGTTTATTGTCTGACGAGAGTTGTACAACGAACAAATGACATATTTTTCACAGTAACGGCTACTTTTATACTTTAAACAAAACAACAGATTGTTATTGGCTGTCGCGACTACCCTCATGTTTTCATAAATGAATGAACAAGGATGCAGATTTTGAATTCATCAGTTTCAGTTCATTCATCATTCAGTCATCTGTATAATCTGGGCATATGAATGTGGTCTAAAGCCTTTTCGGAACCCAGCTTGTTCGGGAAGCTGGAAGTCAACAAACCTGCGTTCGTCACTGTTCATAATGACTCGAAAACATCTTGTACACGTGGCTCAGAAGTGAGAAAGGTCTATAATTCTTCAATAAAGTGGTTATCACCTCTATTGAAGAAAATCAGTACCACATACTTCAAGCGTACTTAGTACCCTCGAGTAAGATGGAATTAAATAACCTCTGGAGGACTAAACGTCTCGGTTTTCCACTCGCTCTCAAAGGTTCTGTTGTGATTCCGTCTTCTACACTGAGGAAATCCCAGACATGCCAGACCAGCTTGTACGAGATTAGAATGGCTCTCAAACAGCTTAAAAACCACAAGGCGCCGGGTGAAGACAGAATCACAACAGAACTTCTGAGAACGGGTGGAAAACCGATACTTTTAGTCCTCCAGAAGTTATTCAATTCCGTCTTACTCGAGGGTACTACGCCAGAAGCATGGCACAGAAGTGTGGCAGTGCTTTTCTTCAAGAAAGGTGATAACACCTTAAATTGGAGAATTATAGACCTATCTCACTCCTGAGCTATGTGTACAAGCTGTTTTCGAGTCATTACGAATCGTCTCGAGCGCAGGTTTGATGACTTCCAGCCTCCCGAACAAGCCGGGTTCCGAAAAGGCTTTAGTTAGTACCACATTAATACGCTCCGCCAGATTATACAGAAGACCGAGGAATATAATCGGCCATTATGTCTGTCGTTTGGACTACGAGAAAGCCTTCGATTCAATCGAGATCTGGGCATTGGAGGACGTTTTCAAGCTCTTGGACTGGAACGGATTCGGCATCAACATCAATGGCGAATGCATCACTCACCTTCGTTTTGCCGATGATATAGTCATTATGGCAGAGTCGCCGGAGGACCTCAATACGATGCTCAGTGACCTCAGTAGCGATTCCCAACAGGTGGGTCTTAAAATGAACATGGACAAGACGAAGATCATGTCTAATGTCTATGTTACCCCGTGGTCGTACCGGTAGTTGTTGGGAACGATACAATCGAAGTTGTTGACCACTACGTATACCTAGGACAAACTATCCAGTTAGGTCGGTCCAACTTAGACAAAGAGGTCGCCCGAAGAATCCAACTCGGATCGTTTGGGAACTACGCGATATATTCTCGTCCGAAATACCGCAGTGCCTGAAGACGAAGGTTTTTAACCAGTGTATGTTGCCAGTGATGACATATGGTACTGAGACGTCGTCTCTAACGGCTGGCTCGCTCGAAGAACCGATAACCGTTGGGGAAGAAAGATTCTCGAGTGGCGACCACAAACCAGAAGACGCAGCATTGGCAGGCCTCCCACTAGGTTGACAGACGACATTGTGCGCGTCGCAAGTAACCGATGGATGCAAACAGCCAATTGTCGTTCATTGTGGCGTTCTAAGGTGGAGCCCTATGTTCAGCAGTGGACGTCTTCCGGCTGATGATGATGACTCGGTGAGACGTATCCAATGAGTCCAAAATTGGTGGGTCTACGTTTAATAGTGCAGAAATCCTGTGACTGTGTTCCTGCTCCATCGTCAGACCCTGATCACCATTTTTGTACCAACTACTCGGCGAGACTTATCCAACGAGTCCAAATTCGTTGAGTCTACATTTAATGGTACAGAGATCATGGGATCACCTTCTGCACTATCATTAGACCCTGATCACCATCTCTCTACCAACTATTCGTTGAGACCTATCAGCGAGTTCAAATTCGGTGTGTCCACGTTTATTCGTGGAGAGATCCTGGGTCCATCATTCCATCATTAAACCGTGGTGATGTTACCACTTATCTAGTCTTTAGTATCATCGGATTTAGGTACTCATGAATTTTTAGTGGCTTTCAGACGAATGGAAGTTATAGAAAATGTCTTTCGTATATCTAATATGTCTGCATCGATTTGGAAAAGAGCTCATGGTCTTCAAACGGCTAAACTGGTTTTCATGTAACATAGCTAAGAACCATCTGGCTTAAACTAGCTTTCAAATAAAAAAAAAACAGTAATCAAATCCATCTACTTGTTGGAGCGCTACGACGCCATATACAGACAGACAAACAGACATAGTCATCGGACTTATAACACCTTTTTGGTAAGTGTCAATCCGTTTAGGCCGAAAAGTATTTTATAGTAGTTGTAAATAAAGTCTTAAAATTATTACAATTTTTTTTTTTCGCCATGTCTAATTTATTACTTGCTCTACTTACAGGATAAAAAAACGAACCGACTTCAATTCTTCGCTTAATTTTTTTTTTTTAATATTTCTATTTTACGGCGTTTTTACAATTTTTTCTGACACGCCTTTTTTGTTTTTTCAGGAACTATTTAATAATTCAGGAATCTTTTTTTGTATGGAATATATTTTCAAATAGGTTAATAATTGCCAGTGTTATGTGCGTACATTCATAAAAAATATATATACAGTGGATTTGAGAAACTCTTTCTTTTTTGAAGTCGGTTAAAAATAAATTATTACAACAATGAATGCACGACGGGCCTGTTAATCTAGCTGTAAGACCCTGCTACTCAATAGGTCGAGAGTTCGATTCCCACCAAGTGTGTGGGTTTTATTTATCTTTTTTAAGTATGTATTTCCAAAAAAAAAAATAAGTTTATAAGTATTTGTATCAGTCAAGCGTCTGAATATTATTTATCTTTTAATGTATGTATTATAAAAAATATATATTATTAACAGCGCCATCTATTGTTTAAATTCGATTTATTGATCGCGGCAATGCGTTCGTCAGCTTCGTACCTAGTTCATTATTTTACCGCAAATGGCATCGCGCTGGATTATCGGAGAATAAGAGGGCGTGACACGGGGGCGTGACTGAAACATCGAAACGTGGAAAGTATTTAGGTCCTGTCAGCCTCTTAAGAGGGCCGAGTTTACCACCGGTTCACAACGCGCCCCCACAGAAGAACCGGCAAGAAACTCAGTGGGGTGATGCACGTCGTTGAGGTCGCATGCGTACGACCCTTCGGGCTCGCCGGCGAGACAGGTGTCTGATAGAATTATAATTTCCACTTTATGTGGATCATATTTATACTAATCTAAAGATTTTCTAGCTGACTGTGAAGAACATCATGAGGAAACCCAGGAGTCCGCTGGTGGCTTAATGGGCGCACGTTTACTAGTACCTAATCACCAGAGGATTTAATTAGGTGGTACTATAACCAAATCTCATCCCCTCTAAACCCTCTTCTCATAACGAGGGGCAGGAAGGAAGGGACCAAGGGACTACCCTATCTGTATTGACGAATCTTTGGCCTAGCAGTGCAGCCGAGTGAGACATTCATCACCAGCCGGAAGACGTCCACTGCTCGATTATTCCCAGTCGTCACCACTGGCAACGTTCCCACTGGTGACAAACGGGAAAAAAATTCCCATTTGTCGCCAGTGGTGACGAATGGGAAAATGAAATCCCAGTTGTCACCAGTGATAACAATCGGATATAGGAAGTCATCATCATCAGCAGACGGAAGACGTCCACTTTACCTGTTTCGTGGTATCTTTTCCATATTTTTTTACGGTCGCGTCTATTGTGTGGACTCGCGAATGTAATACTAGATATATCTTAGAAGTTTTATCTCAGGAGCGAAAATGAAAAGATCTCAGAAAATCGATCGAAGAGAATTTTACCAGCGACCTCAACGACGTTATTGTACCCGAAATATTGTACCAGAAGTACTAGGACAACAGAGGGCACAAAGAGGCTTCATCTCTTTTGTGATATCAAGTACCTAGTTATCAGTTTGTACCTGTGGTTCATATATACCAGAAGTACCTACTACTAGAGCAGGAGAGGTAATTAGAAGGTTTTACCACATAAGTGAGGTCTGGTGTTTGATATCCAAGTGTGACCTTCAATTTATACCAGAAGTACCAGGGTAGCATAGGACTTATGTCCTCCTTATGTGTGTCTGGCTTCCTTATGGAAGCCTCATGAATAATGGTCTCTCAGGTGCCGATGCGACAGCCGCAAAAGTTTTAGTGGATACTAATCCGATATACCCTGGCTGACTACCACCGGGTGAACTTATCGAAGGTTTCCCCCACGAGAACAAAATTAAAGTATTCTGCTCACTAATAAAGTTCCACTTTTCTAATACGTCATCGTGTAGAACTACTAGGAATGAAAAAATAATATTTAATGCATTCCACATTGTCATGTAGAACTAGTAGGATTTTTTTTCCTCGTAATCATACATGTAGAACAAAATGTAAAACTACTGGGAATAGGCTCCTATATTCAGCAGTGGACGTCTTCCGACGAAAGAAAGAAAATACATTTATTTGACACTCAAAATAACAAAGTAGGTAAAAATAAAAAGTAAAAAAATTCCAAAGGTTGTGTCGGGTCCAAAAAGATGCTGCCTCAGCATGTTGCTGTGCCAAAAATAAACTCTGACGTTTCTGATTGATGATGGTGATTATGTTTTTTTTTTATTTCAGTGGCGACAATTGGGAATTAAAAGTCTCAATTGTCGCCACTGGTAACAACTGGGAATTTAATGTTTCATTCGTCACCACTGGCGACAAATGGGAATTTTTTTCCCGTTTGTCACCAGTGGGAACGTTGCCAGTGGTGACAACTGGGAATAATCGCCACTGCTGAACTTAGCCCCCCCCCCCCCTTGAACGCCAAAATGAACGACAATTGTCTGTTTGCATCCACCGGTTACCTGCGACGCGCACAATCTCGTCTGTCCACCTAGCGGGAGAGATTTTTATTCTACACCTTCCATTCATCCTTCGGTGGACTCTCTATATTTAATTCAGTGGCCGCTAAAGCAGATTGGCTTCAGGCAAGAAGCTCCTGCTAGGATACGTATCACGGGCACCACGCCAATGTCAGAATTGTGCCGCAAAGCAGTATTAAACATGCTGTCTTCCGGCGTGAGAGACACTGTGGCTCAAGAGACAAGTGTCAGGAGACGAGTGGCAATACCGTGCAACTTTTCAAAAGCAGGCTCCCTCATCAATAAGTAGGTATTTGAAAAAAACTGCTTGGAGCACAACCTCACTCTCTACCAGTCGGTCCCTCATTACTGGGGATCTTGATTCCGCTGTGCACGCTCGTGTACGTTTGCTATGATCCGTCTCCATTGAACCCGATCTTCTGCCAGGTGAAGAACAGCGGTGACAGGTCACTCCAGTACTTCGGAGATCAGGAGGTCTAGTACGGAATTTGAGAGTTTACGAGCTCGATCAAACTGTCAGTTTTCTGCCGTACATTTTACTCGTTACCGCTAGGGGCGCTGGTGTGAAATGTATGGAGAAAACAGACAGATTGGTTCAGTTCGTTAACTATCGAAACACGTACTAGACACCCTGGTTCGACCACCGCTTCACACAACGTCCTCTTGGTCGCGCTTCCCTTCAATTTTTCCTGTCAACACTAGCTTTTCTAAAATAAATGGATCTCTTCGTGCAATATATCCAAAATATTGCAGACGCGAGTAATTGTTGACGGTCTTGGGGTACGGTCACACAATAGCAACTCGATATTCTTATGTAGATTCAATAGGTGTATACTGTACTATGCTCGGTAGATAATAATAATAACAAAAGCCTCCATATTTAAATATCCATTAGAGGTTACAATATTGTTAGTAGAATACACTTATGCTCGGTACATGCCGGGATACAATAATTTTCTGCCCCATTATATATAAACAAGACAGCTGCGTACACTACCTATTATTATTATTGTGTTTTACTGATAATATTGTTTATTCAATAACCTTTTACCACAGTCTCTTTACCACACGCAAGCATATTGTTCTCTTTCCTGTTTATTATTATAAAATAAAAGTTCATGTAATAATAAAATAATGCCATCCTGGCCGATACGACCACAGCGGCCAATCTTCCACAAGATTAGGCGGGAGATATTATAAGCGCTAGCGTAGACACAAATAGCACTCTCTCTTCCTTTATACCTCTCAAAATCCGATGGGACGGAAGACGGACACGACTTAGGCGCAGGAGCGACTTTTTACATGCCCATCAGACGCATGGATCAACTTACTTTACCGACAATCAGGTGATCGACTTGCATTGACCTAGCTAGCCAGTAAGGAACAACAACACAAAGTTGTTGCCCCCCGCGGGATTCGGTTGCAAAGCAAGCGGTTTCCCACTGCGCAATGGAGGCTACTATACATGTAGTATTGTGTAGGTGTCTGCTTCTACCCGAGGCGAGCTAGGACCATGCGGTGTGGGCCCTGCGTCGTCGCGAGCACCGCGACGGTGCGGGGGAGCTGGTACTGTAGAGACATTAGATAACGCAAATACATGTACTTCGTGTGTCCGAACCCCGACGAAACTTCGTGGTTAGTCGCCGCTAACTTACAGTCCGCGCGCGTCTGTTGTTGCAGCCTTGCAGCCGGTCGGCCGCAAAAACTAAAAAGAATCATCGGAGCATCGGCGGGGCATCGGCGGTATCGGTGTCTTTGAATCGGTTTGGACTTCCCGTCACTAAATTCAGCCGTCACGTCACAGAAGGTGTTAAAAACTTGGTTCAAAAGTCGGCACCCTTGTTTCAATGCAAATCGTGATACTTGCGTTATCTATGTAAATCTATATCTGTGGTAGAGACTCTGGCGAGGTTCGCACCGGGCACGGAATGCCCAGAGCATATAGTTCTCCCTCGTGGACCCATTGATGAGACAAAATAGTGGGTCCACGAGAAAACACCCCAGATTTAGACCCAGCCCAAACTCTCTCCTTAGCGTTAATGCAGGTCACTAGGGATCGTCCATTGAGTACGGCGGCGACTCCGAGGAGGACGGCGGCGGGGTTGCGACCCCCGTCCCCGTGAGCACCATGACAGGTTCCCGGGGGGCTACAATGCGCCCCCCGGCGGCGGGCTCAAAGGCAAGGCACTGAGGGGCCCCTGGTGCAGATCCCACCGGAGAGCCCTGGGGTCTCCCCTCTCATGTGCCGATGCGACAGCCGCGGGGGTTTTAGTGGGTAAGAATCCCACATACCCCGGTCGAGCCCCACAGCTCCCGGGGATCTTTCGAAGATTTCACCCGCGTCAAAAAAAAAAAAAAAAAGTTCACTAGGGATATTTTAGTGGGTATAAGTCCCACAGAACCCAGCGTCCGCCTCAACGGAAATTACCTTTTACATTCTTCGGAGTCGCTGGACGTTCGGGGTGTCCGTCGCCGGACGTCCATTCGCGCCCTAGGTCGCTACACTCGTCTCCGTGAGAACCGTGACTGGTTCCCGGGGGGCTACAATGCGCCACCCGGTTTAAAGGTAAGGCACTGAGGGGTTCCTGGTGCAGATCCCACCGGAGAACTCGGGTTTCCCATCTCGTGAGCCAATGCGACAGGCTCGGAGGTTTTAGTGGGTAAGAATCCCTCATACTCCGGTTGAGCCCCACAGCTCCCGGGGACCTTTTGAAGGTTTCCCCCGCGAAAAAGAAAAGAAAGGTATGGAAGGCAGTGTAGCTGGTAAAAATACCGGTCCCAATGTTCAAGTGATGAGCGGCGGTGCAGTGCAGCTGTCTATAGGCTGGTGAAAGACGTCCATTGTTAAACAAAGGCCTCCCCTTTAGAGGGGAGGGGTTACCAGAATCCTCATGGCAGGCGTTTTGGAGATCGCAGTCATCATCATCATCATCATCCGGAAGACGTCCACTGCTGAACATAGGCCTCCCCCTTAGAACGCCACAATGAACGACAATTGGCTATTTGCATCCACCGGTTACCTGCGACGCGCACAATGTCGTCTGTCCACCTAGTGGGAGGCCTGCCTACGCTGCGTCTTCCGGTTCTTGGTCACCACTCGAGAACCTTTCTTCCCCAACGGTTATCGGTTCTTCGAGCGATGTGGCCTGCCCATTGCCACTTCAACTTGCAGATTCTGAGAGCTATGTCGGTGACCTTGGTTCTTCGGCGAATCTCCACATTTCGGATTCTGTCGCGCAAAGAAACTCCGAGCATAGCTCTCTCCATGGCTCGCTGTGTGACTCTGAACTTCTCTAAAAGGCCAGCCGCCACTTCCACTAGTACTGCCACTTCTTATTTTCCCTTAGTCACCTCTTACGGCACCCACCGGTAGGAGATGGGAGGGTGCTATCCGGACCCCGGCAGGTGTGACGCTTACAGCGCTTACTATTTTATTTATTTTATTTTATTGGCTTACCAACGATAATTTACACTCAAGCACTTACAAACTTCTTAATTAAAGTATTTAGAACTAGTGTAACAATCACTTAAAGGTATGCACCGCATGCACTTAAATTTGTTATTTAAAACTAAGTATTTAGATAAGGTATAATAATTATAAGATAAACACTCACGGAACGACTAACAAATACTAGGATAATAAAGAGAAAATTATAACAGAACAAAACAACAAAATCCTTAATAATAACTGTACCTACTGACCAAAAACTATGACTATAAAGCCAACGGCTTGTTTATCTCGTCATAGTTGTCGTCGTGAGTAAACCTTATTATGTTTTAGAAGTTATATTTAGCTACTGATGTATTTCTTTGCAGATAAGCGCGAGAGTATGATAAACAGAATTAGCATGTTGCCAACCTCGGACAAAGTAAACCAATATCCTGCGTTGACTTTCACAGATAACGCGCTATCCATGATACGTTTAATATTGTCCGAAACGAACCCGCGTAGTAACGAACGGATTAAATCACGTTGTTTTTGCGTGGTTTGGGAAATCCTGTAATAACACTACAAACGAGTTGGATGGCAACTTTTGTTGTTTGTTTGGAGATTGCGGTTTTAGTACCTGATACTAAGCAATATTTGCCTGAAGATGGTCGGGAGATGACGAGTTGGAGGCACTGCGTCGTCGCGAGCACTATGTGAGTGCTGAGGGAGCGAGTAGTTTTGTTTTGTTCACTCCTGGAACATGCTCTAGCATGCGTTGGGCGCTTGAGGAACTGTTGACTGTGGTAAGATCTGAAGGCAGTGCCTACAGTGACGATGAAGGCCAAAGTGAGGTACCTACCTATTAGCGGGTACAAATCGGCCTCCACCCCTACTAACACCGGGTAGGTTTTTAAGGTTACTTTCTCGTTAACAAAAAATAAAAGTACACAGGTTTATTGAGTCTACTGCCTCTCGGCGCTCGGCAGCAGTGAACCGTTTGCTTTACATGCCGGAGAGCACAGCTTTTAATCGAGCGGGGAGCAACACTTAGTGTAGTTCTTTACTTTACTGGTTAGGAAAAAAACCTAAAAGGTGAAAAAGGAACTGACTTCGTATGTCTGTCTGTCATACCTACTTATATATTTCAGGAACCATTGATGCTCTCGCCCAAACTCAGCAAATGAAAAATTTTTTTTTTTCTTTCACTTTTTTTTATAATGGGTCATCAAAATTTCAAAGTGAGACTGCTATATCGATTGGGGTATCATATGAAAGGGCTCCATTTCAAAACATTTTTTGATTTTGGTTTATGTCACGTAGTTGTTGGCTGATAATCCAAAATGTCAAAAAAAATACCGCAAGTAAAGTATGGGTAGTAAAATTAAATGTCTATCTATATTTTACAGGAAAATTAAAATGATCTTTCTAAATACCTATATATTTTTATATTTTAGTAATCCTAAAAGAACCTCGACAAACAAACTTAGTTTTGCGGTTTTTTTTTTGCTATCTGAGGTGTTACATGAACAGTAAAATTACTTTTAATGCATCCAAAGATGGTATGGAACCCTCGGAGAGCGAGTCCGACTCGCACTTGACCGGTATTTTTCTACAGCACGGCAATATTTACCGATTGCTGCTCCGCGTCGCAGGACGCAGTCTGACACTGGGGTAGTATGGTAATATAATAATAGACAATTGGTAGGGTTGAACATGACATATTCAACCCTACCATGTCTTTGGCAAGCCACCGACCGGTCAGCCATTACTCCTGTGTTCGTTTATTGCTCCAATTTTGATCATGTCAAAAACACAGCGTATACTTGATGGTATGTAGTATGGTCTCCTGCGCAAGGAATCCATCACCTTTTTATACTGTCGGGGAGGCAGCCTTCTAAAGATACCCGGTCTCCGTAAGGGGGTATGTAAGAATACTACCCACTAAAACCGCCCCGGTAGATTTCATCGACGCTATAGAGAGATTCTGGGCTCACCATTCGTCCCTCGCCATGGCTCTTCAGCACCATACACTAACTAGACTAGAGCACATCCCGGGGGATCCACCACCTTCATCACCTTAGAAGAGAGGGGTTGCCATAATCCCCACGTTTGGCAGGCGGCTTGGGGATCGCAGTATAGGTGGTAGGTGATCCAATAGAAAGGCGCTGCTGCCCGTCTTCTTGTTTTCCTTTAGTCGCCTCTTACGGACACCCTACGGGGAATTTACGACCTTATACATTTCAAAACGTCAACAAAATAGATAAATTATTATTTTCATGGGTTTTTTTTTTGGGTATTACCAAGGGTATTACTAATCTATAGGTTACCACAGGAAATACTAACTAAGATTGTCGCCGTGATAAACAGATTGCTATCATATTGCGCCCGATGACGCGGTTGTAACAAAAAATATGTAAATTGAGTCTCAGACATATCGATCTGCATTCGTGGCGTATACACAAAGGTAAAATGCCAATATGGTTAAACATGAAGCAATAAACATAATCATAAAAATCCATTTATATTTTAAGTATTAGCGATATGCGCGATATGCGGATATGTTTTCACAAGATTGTTGTTATTATGATGTTTAATTCTCTTTATCTATGTCTGAATAAAATACTATAACCTGGGAATTTTACATGTCAAGATAAACAGGAAAAATTATTCGTTAATACAAGTATATGCACCTACTGAAGGTGCTAAGGAAACAGAAATAAGAACATTCTACAGTAACCTTGACTTAGCTATGAACAAATGTTTACAAAATGTAATTCTAATGGGAGATATGAACGCAAAAATCGGAAACCCAGAAGAAAATGAACAAATGATAATGGGAAAGTATGGATATGGGAAGAGAAATAAAAGAGGTCAAATGTTTATAGATTTCTGTCACCAATACAAACTAAAAATTGCTAATACAATATTTAAAAAGCCAGAAAAGCTTCGGTGGACATGGAAGACACCAAATGGGAAGTATAAAAATGAAATTGACTTTATAGCTTCTAATGTATCCACACATATAGAAGACTTCAGAGTAATCAGCAAGTTATTTCATCCCAGTGATCATAGAATGGTTAGAATAAAAATCTCGACAAATTGCAACAAACGATCACGAGCAAAATATAAAAATGATAATCGAAATATCGATTGGGAGTTATTTGAACGAGAGCTGAATAAATGCACATACTTAGAAGAAGATATAATACAAAAAGTTTACGATAATTTAGAAAACAATATATTTAAATGCTTGAAACAAAAAATAACTACAAAAAAACATTTAATAATACCACAGCAGATAGTAGAGCTCAAACACCAAATGCATATACTAAAGAATAAAAAAAATAGAACAAAACAAGAAAAACTTCAACTTAGTCGTTTATACAGAGCAATAAATAAAAATATGAAGCGATATTTAAAAAAATATAGACAGACGATACTAAAAGGCTTTTTGGAAAAAACAGGTGCAGTTAATAAAGCTTACAAGAAAATTGATAAAACTAAACAACTTATGACACAACTATGTAATACCTCCGGCTCTATTGTCACAAATAGAAGGGAAATAATGAATATAGCCACGGAATTTTACCAAAACCTATATAGATCACGAAACTGCAAAGACCAGCCGGAAACACTTAGATACTTTAACAATGACCCGGTTTTGCCCTTTCTGGAAAGCGAGGTAGAGTACTCGATAAATAAGCTGAAATCAGGAAAAAGTCCAGGACCAGATGGGCTGATAAATGAAATGATTATAGCAGGGAAAAAGTCACTTATAAAACCTCTCACTAAATTATTCAACCTTATATTAGAGCAGAAAATTATACCAAAACAGTGGACAAACTCGGAAATAGTTTTACTATATAAAAAAGGAGATGCCAAGTTAATTTCTAATTACAGACCTATCAGTCTCATGTCCTGTCTCTATAAAGTATTTACAACAACACTGCTTCGAAGATTATCAATAATTATAGACACAAACCAACCAATAGAGCAAGCAGGCTTCAGAAAGACCTACTCTACGATAGACCACATACATACGTTGAAGCAAATAATTGAAAAATATGTAGAGTACGAAAGACCATTGTACATATGCTTCATAGACTATTCGAAAGCGTTCGACTCTATTTCCCATGACGCTATATGGCAATCCCTTACAGAACAAGGAGTAAACCAGGGCTACATTGATATAATCAAATTGATTTATAAAAATAGTACTGCTCGTGTAAGGCTAGAGTCAGCAGGCCCGTCATTCCCCATACAACGCGGAGTAAAGCAAGGTGACCCACTCTCGCCTAAACTTTTTATTGCGGTCCTCGAAAGTATCTTTCAACGATTAAATTGGAAACACAAGGGTATAAAAATAAATGGAGAATATCTATCACACCTAAGATTTGCCGATGACTTGGTTTTAGTATCCGAAAATCCTCAAGACATGCAATACATGATACAATCACTTAGAGAACAAAGCAAAAATATAGGCTTAGAGATAAACTTAAGCAAAACTCAATTAATGACGAATAATGTAAAAATACCAATTACCTTAGATTCAACACCACTAAACTATGTAGAGGAGTATGTTTATCTTGGACACCTAATCTCTTTTAAATCTTGTACGGATAAGGAAATAAATAGGCGGATCAAAAATACTTGGAACAAATACTGGGCAATGAAAGAGATTTTCAAGAGTGACCTGCCAATTTCATTAAAAACGAAAGCAATGGAGATATGTCTTATGCCTTGCCTTTCATACGCATGTCAGACTTGGCCACTAACAAAAAAACAACAAGAAAAATTGAGAGTTTGTCAAAGAGGACTAGAAAGAAGTTACATGAAACTAAAACTACAAGATCGAGTCAAAAATACCAATATCAGAAACACTACAAAAGCTAGAGACATAATTCAACGCATTCTGAAACTTAAATGGCAATGGGCAGGTCATCTTCAAAGACTGAAACCAAATAGATGGGCCCAAGTAGTTACAAATTGGGTTCCAATACACTGGAAGCGGAAGCGAGGGAGACCTTTCAAAAGATGGGAGGACGACATTATAAACACAGCTGGAAAACTATGGGCAAGAGCTGCAAGAGAGAGAAACGTGTGGAAGGACTTGGAGGAGGCTTTCACTGCTACAGGCGGTCCTTACATAGAAGTTAATAATTAAAAACTTGTTACTATGTATGTACTCATAACTCAAAAAAAAAAAAAAAACTAATCTTAATTATTATTTTTTTTGTTTACATTAGATTAGTTATAGTATTCAATTGTAGTGTAAGGAAATAAAAGCTTTTTTATTTTTTTATTTTATTTTAACCTGGGAAAGAACGGAACCTCTCTATTCCTAACTTTAGTATTCTCTATTCCTAACTATAAGTTATAATAGTTACCATCGATAGCTATTATGACATAATAATATTGCATTTCCCCGTGGGGAGTCCGAGTAAGCAATTGAACTTTGAACTCTTAGCAACGCAGTTTAACAGGAAAAGTGGCTAAATTAATGGTTTAAGTCTTACGTTTGTACCATGAGCGCACTAATTAGCGTAACAATAATATTGTCACGTGACCACTCACCTGTTTGTGTGACGTAATAGCTGGGTGGCCTACCATGAGCGCACAATTAGTGCGCTCATGGTAGGCCACCCAGCTCACTTTTCGGATAAAACTGCCCTGCTATACCTAAGAGTTCATGGTACGACCCCAGATGACCGTGTGTGGATTGTTCCAGAATAATTATCATTATTAGGTGTATGCCTAGATATTATATGTCCCATAAAACGATAGAAAATGAGTTGATCAATATTTTTTATTAATGTTTTCGACGATAATTATAAGTGTTTTGACCAAAGGAGCCTTAGTAACCAAACTAGGGCGAGTTGTCTAGTGATAACAGCACAAACACAACCTGTTATCAATGTTATTAGCCGTTTAATAATATCTTATCAAGCTTATCTGCATTTATAAAAGTGACTTATGTTTGTTTTACTAATGTGAACTATTTGTTTGTTGTTAACGGGGAGGAAACTTTCAATAAGGACCCAGACTCCGTAGTGGCGGCGGCGGCCAGGTAATAAATACTCCCCAGTGGCTCTTATCGAGGTTATGGAGATACCCTGGGTCCTCTGTCCGGACCTCGCCCGTCTCGCCAGTGCCAGACACTCGCTAGACCACGTCCCGGGAAGAGAAGAAACGCACGCTCCCCAGGCACAGCTCGCTCGGGACGACGCAGGGCCTACACCGCGTAGTCGTCAAGTTCGCATTTTGGAATGACGCCCAGAGCACCACCCCGTGCGTTCGTGACCCACGAGCCCCCTTTACGCCCACATTTCTATTGGGCTTCTGACGACGTGGCCGGAGCTCAACTCTGAGGGCCGGAGGGCCACAGTACCGGCGCCGCTCTGGCTCTGTCGCCTCCTCCGAGCGGGATCGGCCCTCACCAGATCCAACTCCGCAGCCTTCTTCCGACTCATAATGCTCTACAGAAAGAGGAATCGGCGTGGAGCCCTCCACGCCGATTCCTTCGCCAGCATAGCTTGTCAGCCACTAATCTTAGTTTTACGATATAGTACTTACTAAGTAATACGCTACCATTGACTTACGCTACTTATTGTTTAGAATACTCGTATGATTAGGATACTACTGCTGGCAGAGAGAGGTCATGCCGGATCCCGTCAATCAATAATAATGTATAATGATATTCTAAAAAATAAGTAGCGTAAGGCAATGGTAGCGTATTACTTAGTATCTAAGTACTATATCGTAAAACTAAGATTAGTAGGTATTAGCGCCAAAGATTTATGTTTGACACTGCGGGACGCGTTATGTGCCCTAAGGCTTTATGGCGGGAATGAAAACATTGAAATAGTGGACTGTAGTTTTTAAATCGCCTAGGATCGCTAGTATCACACGGTATTACAGCGGGATGATGTTCATTGGTAAAGAATTAAAAGGAAATAAAAGGAATTCCACACACCTGACGTTCAGCTGCTGCTTAGCTCGTCCCGGGACTCCAACCACACGGCACAGGCTTCATAAAAGTCACTGAACACTGCTGAGCTATTGAGAGTCTGGTATTAAAATAGAATGTGCGTATTATATGAATTATATCACGTATTCGCGGGAATGTCTTTGTGCAGTAATTACACAGCGACGCGTTATTCGCGGGGTTTATTGCCAATCAATTAGGACGACGACCGTGTCCTACCGATGACAGATGCGTAGTGGAAGGGTAGCGGATTCACATTGGTGGGAAAGAGAGGGTATGTATACCTGTCATACCGTGCGTACTTATAACAAAGCTAAATTAGAAATATTGCAATTAAATGCATAGTATGCGTATGGCGGTAACATTTCCCTCCGGCCTTAAAGGGTTGCCTTTAAGAAAAAATAAATAAGATAATATATATACTCATAAATACATGAGAAATACATGTAGAGAGTCGCGGTAGAGTATGAAATATATGTGCGGTAGAGTATAAGATACATGCGCGGTAGAGTATGTGCGGTAATAAATATGAATAGGTGCGGTAAAATAATATTACTTATAACTAGTTGCGGTTAATTATATAACTTAAACTACTGATTGGGAAGGGGACATAACTTTACTACAGGACGAAGGTAACTCCCCCTTGAAGTTCTTATAGTAACAACTCGCGCCGTGCCATCCTTAGACGGGTGAACCTTCTCCACAACACCCAAAGGCCAAGCGAATGGTGGAGCATTGTCGGTCTTGACAATGACTACCGTTCCTTCCTGTATGGGAACAGAAGGGACATTCCATTTAGCTCGCGATTGTAACTGGTGTAAATATTCATTACGCCAGCGTTTCCAAAAGGACTGAACTATACTATCTAATAGATGATGTCTCTGTACTAAGTCCTTCGGTTCAACCGCAGGCGCGGGAAGTGACGAAAGTGGTACGGTTTGCAAAAAATGAGCTGGTGTAAGAGCGGAAGGCTCTGCGGGATCACAACTCATCGTAGTCAGCGGGCGCGAATTAATAAGAGATTCTACTTGCGCGAGTATAGTAAGAAGCTCATCATACGATACGATTTGATGTCCAATAGACTTAAATAAGTGCGTTTTTACAATTTTAACCATGCTTTCCCAGCATGCACCCCAATGAGGCGCAGCGGGTGGAATAAATTTCCAATCTATGCGGTTTTCGGAAAGTTCTACCTCTAGATGAGGACGGAACTCATCTAAGAATTTATAAAGGTCGCGTAGATACGAACGTGCTCCAACGAAACATGTTCCATTGTCAGAGTACATGCATTTAACAGGTCCGCGTCTAGATAGAAAGCGTTTGAACGCATTTAAGAAGCTAACAGTACTGAGGTCTGTAGCTATCTCAATGTGAGTGGCACGGGTCGTAAGGCAAGTGAAGATGCATAGCCAACCTTTGCGGCTCTTCACCCCCCGGCCACGAGCGGGTGTATATAACAGAGGACCTGCGTAATCGCATCCGACATGCGTGAAAGCTTTATCAACCTGATTAACACGTTGGCTGGGTAGATCAGCCATAAGCGGAAATAAAGGGCGCGGTTTCGACCTAAAACACACATTGCATTTATGAATGCGATGGCGTATAATACGTCGTGCAGCTAAGATCCAAAATCTACGTCTCAATAAAGACATAAGAAGTTCTGGACCAGCATGCAAATATTTGCGGTGATAGTAATCGACTATCAAATTGACCACTTGGTCATGGCGCGGTAGTATGCAAGGATGCTTATGCGTATATTCCTCGGCGGAATTTGACAAGCGACCTCCGACACGGATAAGACCGTTATTGTCGAGAAAAGGCCTGAGCTTGTTTAATGCGGGAGAACAAGTTTTATTTTCAATTAAATTAGATTTATCGACAGAGAAATGAACATCCTGAACGGCAATAATTAATTTATTTTCTGCGAAATCTAAGTCTGCGGCTGATACGGAATTACCACGAGGTAATATTTTCATAAAGCGGTAAATATAAACAATTGTGCGTAATAATTTAGAGTATGACGAATGTCGCTGAGCGAGCTCGTATAACGGGGAATTTTCTACATTAATTGTAAGGACGTGCGCCTGGGTCCGCTGCTCGGGCGCGTTTGCGTATTCACTATCATCTACATTACTTAAGGGCCATTCACTTGGGTCGCGAGTGAGCCACGATGGCCCACTGTACCACAAAGGATGGTCTACTAGCTTATCCGGGGTAATGCCACGGGATAGGCAATCTGCGGGATTTTCAGATCCAGAAACGTGAAAGAATCGACTCGCGGGAATATTTTCTAATAATTTTACGACTCGATTGGCGACAAAAGTCTGCCAACGATGCGGAGATGCGTTTAACCAACAAAGTACAACCTTTGAATCGCTGAAGGCGAATACATTACTAACGGTATAGCGTGAATTTAAAATATCTAAAACTTTACGAAGTAGCTGTGACAGTAATAAAGCGGCGCAGAGTTCCAATCGTGCAACAGAAACTACCTTAACTGGTGACACTTTAGACTTTGCGCACACTAATTGTACAGTATAATTATTGTTTACGCGGATTTGTACATATACTACGCCACCAAAGGCGCGTTCACTAGCGTCAGCGAATCCAATAATGTTGACCTCACAATTTTGCACAATACCCAGATGTCGAGGAATGCACAGTTTGTTAAGCGAGGGAAGCTCATTACAAAACTGCATCCAGCGGTCGACAATATGGCGGGGTGGTTCGGCATCCCAATCACACTTTGCAAGCCAAAGCTCTTTAATAAGAAGCTTGGCGTACAAAATGGCCGGAGCCACAAAGCCCATGATGTCCCAAAGCCTCGCTATCGCGGACAATATCGTGCGCTTAGTGCACTTATCATCAGGAGCGGCGACAACAAATCGGAAACAATCACTAGATCTATCGAAATATAGGCCTAAGATTTTATGCGGAACAGACTCATCGAACATTTTGTCGTGAGTGTCTTTATGCGTATCTGGTATGTGTGCGAGAACAGCATCAGAATTGCTTGACCATTTAACTAGGTCAAATTGACCCAACTTGAAAAGTTGAATTAACTCACTACTAAGCGTAATTGCTTGAGTAGTAGACGCGACAGAAAGAACGATATCATCCATGTAAAGGAATGATGAAGCTGCGGTGGCTGCCGCGGGGAACTTATCTCCCTCATCGGCGATAAGCTGGCGGACCACGCGCAGTGCGTGATATGGACTGGACTTGAGTCCGAAACAGACGCGGTGAAATTCGTATACAGTAACTGGATCGTCAATACTGAACCGATATAAGATTCGCTGAAACCTGCGGTCAGGCTCACGAACTGCTATTTGAAGGAACATTTGACGGATGTCTGCGGAAAGTGTCACTTCAAATAGGCGGAAATTTATAAGAATGCTAAACAAGTCTCCTTGTAAATTAGCACCTGCGTGGAGAAGATCATTAAGCGAGTGACCAGACGAAGACTTACAACTAGCATCTAGAACGCAACGAAGTTTCGTCGAAGACTTATCTTCTCTGAATACACCATGGTGTGGGATTGTATACGAGGGTCGAGAGACGTCATCATTGTTTATATCGATAGGACTTAGATAGCCCTTATTTAGATAATCGCGTATTACATTATTATAAGCGGCGCGGGTTTCGAGCGATGCATCTAACTTACGCTCTAAACATTTGAGACGTCGAAGCGCGGCGGTGTAGGAATCACCTAACAAACATGGGTCATTACGAAAAGGTAAGGCGACCACGTATCTACCACTTTCTTCCCGAACGGTGGTAGCGCGGAAATATTCTTCACACTCAAAATCATCAGGACTTTGAGCGGGCGGCGCGGATATCTCTTCAAGCTCCCAAAACTTCTTGAAGAGTGTGTCCATTGCGTCATGAACGACGTTACAACACAAGGTCGAAAGATTGTTTTGAACGATCCGTGACGTAGGCGCGGAGCCCATAATCACATATCCTAAAACAGTTTCAATTGCGGGCGGAACATTACTGTTATTACTACGCACTACTCCCGGTAGTATTAAATGTGAAAAGACGGTCGCACCGACCAAACAGTCTACGGATCCTGGAGTAGCGAAGTCCTCATCCGAGAGCGGGAGAGACTTGAGATGTGTGAACGAGGCTTTATCTACTGCTACCGATGGCAGCGAGTCGCTTATGCGGTCGATCACGAGCGAAGCGAGATCAAAATTAACATTTGAATTAAAACGCGAATGTATTTTTAAATTTACTGAACCCTTAACTTGTTTCTCTGAACCACCAATTCCCTTAACCACTATGCTCGACGGCGTCATCTGATTTAATAGTCCAATGCGTTTACAACAATCATAAGTTATGAAATTACTCTGAGACGCACTATCTAACAAACAACGAATTGTATGCGGTCTATTATTCGTATCGTACACTATCACTTGAGCCGTGGCCAGCAAGACAGTCAAATGGCTAGCTGTACATTGCCGGTTATCATCGGTCAGTGTATCGATGCGCGTAGGAAGTGATGCAGCAATAGACGTCGTGCATAGCGATAGGTCGCCGCGTTGTACTAACTGCGGGCGCGGTGACTCGGTAGCGGGCGGAACCGGTTCCCGAGGCGCAGTGGCTGTGCGCGCTGATGCGAGAGCACGCGGAGTGGGTTCGGTGCGCGGTTTATCATTATTGAAATGCAACATAGAATGATGTCGCTGATTACAAGTGCGACATTTTAATTTAGATGAGCAATTACCACTCTTATGTGTACGACTTAAGCAGTTTACACACGCGTTATTATTTTTTATATGTTTAAATCTTTCGACAGGTGAAAGTTTTTCGAATGCGGTACATTTATAATAATGATCATGGGTCGCGTAATTACACAGTGCACATTTGTCAGTAGCCGAAGTTGTTATGTATGACTGTGGATTCGGCGGGTTAGTCTTAGCACGGGGCTTAAAATTTGACTTATTTATGTTACTGCTAGCTGCAACTGCGGGCTCAGTACTGCCATAAATGCGACACTGACTCTTAATAAAATCAATAAAATTATCGAGCGTATGCGTTTTCGTGTCACGAGAGTACATTTGAAAAGCACGAATTGTGTCTTTATCGAATTTTTGCGTAGCTAAATGCAGTAATACGAAATCCAAGAGATCATCTATTTTTAATGATTTTAATGAATTAATGGCAACAACAAACCTATCAATAAACAGTTGATAGTTAGATGCAGAAGGAGAACCATTTAATTTAAGGTTAAGAGCTTGTTCTAAGTAAGTGGTTCCTAATAACCTGACATCTTGATATTTATCGAGAAGCGACTGATAAATTACATTATAATTTTCGGCACTTGGTATGATACCCGCAAATGTAGACTGGGCGGAAGGTGACAGTTTACCTATTAGATAGTACAGTTTGTCTGCGTCTGTAAGCGAAGGATTATTATGCACTGTGGCGTTAAAACTAGCGTAAAATAACGGCCAGTTATTTAAATTACCATCGAAAGACATGAGCTGAATTTCAGGCAAACGCGGCTTAGCTTTGAGCGATGAAGAAGGTTCTGATGTGGAAGCGGACCTCGTTAACTTCGACTGAACCTGCTTGATATAACAATATAGGTCTTCGAACGAAGAATAACACTGATACGAGGGTATAGCTTTAGGGTCAGTCTCCAGAAGAGTCTCATTATAATCATCGAGTACTTTATGAAAACTCGAACGTATATTCTCAATTGTCACGCAAGAATTCAAAAATGATTCTTGAGATTCTTCTGAAGCATGAGCCACCTTCGCTAACTTATAAACAGTATTGATACGTTCATAAAGTGCGTTTCGCTTAGCTTCTAGAACGGTTAAGCGCGGGGAACAGGGAGAAGCAACCTTCTGTTCGCGAGACATAATGATATAAGTATTATCACTTTATCACAGATGCACTATACCACACAACAAACTAATACTTAAAAGTGTGTTTTCAGAGATATAAACACACCTTTAAATAATGTATAAGTACGTAGGTAACTGCCTAATATTATTAAGTAATAATTATTATGTGTAGTGTTATAACGAAGAAAAATAGTGTGAAGTTATAAACACAACGATAATGCAATGAACGGGGCGCGGCGCGGCTAAGTATTCGTATTTAAAACAGGTTATCAATGCGTTATGCTTATGCAGTATCGTTGGGATACAGACGCGGTAATTATTAAATAGGTTATAATGAATAAATGTGTACGTGAATTCATAAATACGCAAATGTAAAATAAATATCACTTATAAGTGTAAGTACCTAAGGGGCGCGGGAGTATATAATGAATATATAATATAATTTAAATCCAAAGGCAAACACCTATAAGAGCGGCGCGTAGTTATAAGTATATAGATAGTATGCAAATAGCATGTATAGAAAGTGCTAGAATATCACTTTTTAAATGAAGGTAGACGGCGCGTAATTAACGCGTAACTCGTACTTGTATGGTGAAAAACCAATTATTTACCAGTTAAATGAACAATGAAAGAGGCCAAATGATGGCTAAAGGTTAACCAAAATGATACGACGAGGGGATCAAAATGATCCGATAAGTGGGACCAAAATAGTCCGGTAAGGGGATCAAATAATGATCTGGCGATAGGGATCAAAAGATAATCCAGCGAGAAGGATCAAAAGATGATCCAGCGAGAAGGACCAAAAGATATTAGCGCCAAAGATTTATGTTTGACACTGCGGGACGCGTTATGTGCCCTAAGGCTTTATGGCGGGAATGAAAACATTGAAATAGTGGACTGTAGTTTTTAAATCGCCTAGGATCGCTAGTATCACACGGTATTACAGCGGGATGATGTTCATTGGTAAAGAATTAAAAGGAAATAAAAGGAATTCCACACACCTGACGTTCAGCTGCTGCTTAGCTCGTCCCGGGACTCCAACCACACGGCACAGGCTTCATAAAAGTCACTGAACACTGCTGAGCTATTGAGAGTCTGGTATTAAAATAGAATGTGCGTATTATATGAATTATATCACGTATTCGCGGGAATGTCTTTGTGCAGTAATTACACAGCGACGCGTTATTCGCGGGGTTTATTGCCAATCAATTAGGACGACGACCGTGTCCTACCGATGACAGATGCGTAGTGGAAGGGTAGCGGATTCACATTGGTGGGAAAGAGAGGGTATGTATACCTGTCATACCGTGCGTACTTATAACAAAGCTAAATTAGAAATATTGCAATTAAATGCATAGTATGCGTATGGCGGTAACAGTAGGTATAGGGTAAGATAACCGTTTAGGTTTTTTTTTGTTAATGAAGTCAAAGTCAAGATAATATCTTTATTATGCATAGGCCCCACGGAGGCACTTGCACAAAGATATTTTTTTACAAACTACCAAGTCTCTCGCAAATAGTGCCATGAGAATCCCAACGGACTGGAGAACAAGAAATAGACGAAGAAGAAGAAAAGCATCTTCATCCCAGAGAGCACTCGTCAAAATTTCTTTATTTATTTTACCTTTTTATCGAGTTACTTCGTCATGGAATATTTTTTATCCGCTCGCTGGCCGGCTCGGCATAACAATTGTGACAGTACGGAGTCGGTATAAAAACACGTAAGTGATAAGAAGTTAAATAGGTATTGTTATTTATCACATGACCACTACGCGTCGCGATAAGGGTGGCGCGATGCGGGCCACAACCGAAACTGACAAAGCGATAATTGAAGTGCGGATGTGAAGATATTTTCATTTTTATACATACATAGGCCCTCGCCAAATAAGGGGTTGAAAACAAATTGCATGCGTGCAGATAGTGTAAGCCCAGCTCCCTCGCGCTTTTGAATTTTGACCGGACATGCAACTTGCTAGTCGGAGTTTCTTCATTATACTACTCTGTCAAGAAAGTACCGAGAAAAGATCAACATACACCAAATGTTAGTTATTTATCCAAATTTATTGTATCACCTTCAAAGTATACTCTTTCGGAAACGATACACTTACGCCAACGAATAATCCAATCATCAAAACATTTTTTAAACGCTTTTGCCGGAATTGAGTTCAGTTCTCGACGCAAATTAACCGTTATGTCCTCTACCGAATGAAAACGGGTGCACGAAGTGCTAACAGATATGTGTGGAAGCCCTAAGGTGGTAGCTCGATGTTATTTGGCGAAGTCGAGTTTTTGTCCATTAAGAACTTCGCAATACATACTAAATATGATAAGTACTAAAACAGCCCTGTATTTAATCTGAATAACAGATCAAAGAGGATTCAAAACTACGTTTTAGCCATAGATTTAAGATTTTTCACTACGGTCAAGGTTTTAACAGATGAATGCAACCAAGAAGCTTTTAAGCTTCTTGAATGCAACTCAACTCAAAGCCTGTGCCAAAATGGAAAACAGTTGTGCCAACATAACTACATTAAAAAAAATAGATTTTTAACCATAAACAAATCATCCATTCCCGATACTTTTTTGCCCGAATGCCCCCAGGCGGAGGGTTATGTTTTTCGAGAGTATATATTATAATATGTGTAAGTATTACATACTAGCTGACCCACGCAGCTCCGCCTGCGCTATTTTTACGTTAACTAAACTTTTAATAACATACATTCGCATCGAATACATAACCTCCGTTTTTATAGTCGGTTAAGAACTGAGACCCACTTTTTACTTGCTCTCCGAAGCACGGACCCGTTTAGTTCAAATGACGTTAAACGGTCACCCATCTATATAATGACCTTACCTAACGTTGCTTAACCCGATCGATTACAAAACCTTGATAACAACTCTCTATGAGTGTTCCCTTACTAATATTTATTATATTATAAAGAAAAATTGATACAATCTGACCAAGCGTATAACCAAGTACCCATTTTGACTTTAATCCCCTCTCCCAAAAGAACCGTGCTAGATTACGCGATAAAAAGTATCCTATGTCCTACCTCGTAGTAAGATCTCAAATCATGCCAAGTTTCATTTGAATCCATTCAGTAGTTTAGGCGTGATGCTCAGCCGTGATACAGACAGACAGACAGATAGACAGACAAAAATTAAAAGAATTACTTTTTCGGCCTCAGTATCGGTTATAGAATGCCCTCCAAAAATAATTTTCAAAATATCTTCAATGTACAGAATTGGACCTGTTACAGTTTTATTATAAGTATAGATATTATTTATTAGATTCGTCGTAGTAGTGATACATATAGGCTATAATAATAATAATATCCTGGGACAATTCACACACGGTCATCTGATCCCAAACTAGGCAGAGCCTGTACTAAGGAAACCAGACAACTGATACTAATACATGTATACTTTTTTTTGTAAATACTTACTTATATAGATAAAACACTCAGACACTTGGTGGGAATCAAACCCACGACCTGTTGGGCTAGGTTATGATCTTTTCAAAAAATCTAAATAGCTTCCGCCAGCCGCCATTTTGTATTTTCTTTTACTTTCAAAAATATCAATAATGGGTATCAAATGAAAGGTCTTATTGAGAAGAGATGAAGTACATAAAAATATATATCGTGTAATTTAAGTCCATTTTGTTTTTTCGCAGTCGGGCTTTTTATGCTTTTATAATGTATACTTGTCAATCACAGTATGGTCCGGGCCATGTAGGCGGAGTCCTTTAATTTATTATACACACTGTATCAACAAGGAGGTAAATATTATCATTTGTATACAAAACACATAAGGACTGAAGATAATAAAAGTACCCCGCATGTACTTTTCAGCATTGACGTAGGTCTGTAACTGAATCAATTTGTATATGCTTTGCATACATAAGTAAGATTTGCGTCAAATCGATTCCTTTTGTTTAAATGACGCAATTTGTATAAACATGTTTACGAGGTGGTTTAAACAATACCTGTATCCGTATATAGGTCTCTGAAAATATGAAAACACACGTATACAACAAATTATTTACGTTTATTTACAAATGTATTTAACGCTTAACATAACATTAATGAGTTGTTAGCGTTTGTCCAACATAAAATGGATGTAATGGATAATCTCAGTTTGATACGTATATGTAACAGTGCATTCTCGGAAGAGGATATAGTAATGGCGAAAAATCTTTTATTTGAGTCCGTTAAGACTATAAAGCGTAAAATACAGAGGAAAAAAGAAGGAAAATCACAGAGAGACTTAGAAGATATTGTTGGTCTAATGAGGCAAGTTGATCCAGATGAAATTCCTATTTTTGTAGCGCGAAACCTATGTAAATTGCCGCCGGTGACATTTGATCACGTAGATGTCACAAGACTCTTAAAAGATATTGTAGTATTACAACAGGAAATGGTATTTGTTAAGCAGAACTATGCTACGAAGGAAGAACTGATGATTTTGAAACAGAATGAGGTAAACATGCAAATGCATGAAGAGAACACAGTTGCAAAAACGGGTAGCGATCAAAGTCAGCAGGTCAGTAAAGATGAGTATTGTGGTCCTGTCAGTAACGCAGGTTCTTTGGAAGTTCATACAGAACCATCGCAGTCAAGTGAACAGAGCACAATCTCACTAAACACTGTCAGTGTAAGTCACAATGAGAAACAGAATACTTTCATATCAAAAAATGAAAATAGAGGTAGTTATATTATGACAAATACGGAAAATATAACCGACAATATAAACAATGCGCGATGTGACCCATCTAGCTGTAGCAATGTAGTCAACAGAAGCGCGCCTACAACAAAAAAGTCATTCGCTCAAATGGCAAGTGAAACGGGTGAATGGAAAATTAAGAATAATGATGACCAGTGGCAGGAAGTTCAGAGGAAAAGACATAGAAACAGATTTCTGAGTTCGAAGGGCGAAGCTACTATAGACCCAGATGGAAAGTTTAAAGCAGCGGACGTAAAAGTACCGCTTTTTATTAATAATGTTTACAAGGGTACGTTACCCGGGGATATCTCTAGCTATATATTACAACGGACGGGTGTTCAAACTTCGATAGAGCATATTAAGATGAGAAAAGAAAGAGAATACGATGCGTTTAAAGTATTAGTGCCGAACCAAAAGTTAAGTATATTTATGGATGCGAAACTATGGCCCGATGGAATTACATTCCGTCGGTTTGTAAACATTGTTAACAGAAGGATTAGTGATAACGAAAATATATAGTTTTGCCAATTATTATTATGATTGAATTAAATTTTAAGCAATGTATAATGGCGAGTTTCAATTGTAAATCGGTCAAAAGATCTATTGATAGCGTGAAGATGTTATGTGGGTCAGCAGATATAGTGGCTCTTCAGGAAACGTGGCTTATGTCGCATGACTTGGCATATATTGGCACGATTGATAATGAGTTTGGATACACGGCGACGTCGGCGGTGGACTCATCAGCTGGTATATTGCAAGGCCGGCCGTTTGGAGGGGTCGCTTTGTTGTGGAAGAAAAGTGTTTTTCAAAACGTCTCAGTTATTCAATGTAATTGTGTGCGTTTAGCTGCTATAAAAATAGAGTTGAGAAATAAGTCGTTATTAGTATTCAGTGTTTATATGCCTACAAGCTGTATGGACAACCTGACCGAGTACACAGACTGTTTGAGTCGAATTAATGCAATAATAGATGATCAACAGGTAGAATCTGCGTATATCTTAGGGGACTTTAATGCTCATCCCAATGAATTATTCGGAACAGAGTTGCATAATTTTTGTATAGAACAAAATTGGCTTTGTGCGGACATACGAATTTTAGGATGTGATTCAGGCACCTATACTTTCCTCAGTGAAGCTCATGGATGTAGAAGGTGGCTTGATCACTATGTGGTCACACAGTCAGCTTTTCAGTCAATTATAAATATAAGTGCAAAATATGATGTGCTGTGGTCAGATCATTACCCTATGTATATTAAATGTAACTTAAATATTATTAAATCAAAATTACCTGACAACAGTAAAACATGTAATAAAATAATTTGGGGCAATAGGCATTTAGATCAAATAAATAAATATCATGATATATGTAACAGTGATTTAAAACATATAGATTTTCCAGACGAGTTACGTAATTGTTCTGATAAATATTGTACCAATCTAGACCATCATGCAATTATAAATAGAATGTATCAGAAATTGATATTTGTGTTAAGCAATGCTGCGGCGGCTTCTTTTGAAAAACCACCTTGTAAAAGAGTACGAGGATATATTAAGGGATGGAATACGTATGTCGAGACCACTCACCGGGAGGCTAGATGTAGGTTTAGGGAGTGGGTATCGGCGGGTAGGCCAGTTCAAGGTGAAGTATACAATAACATGATAAACACCAGGAAGTTGTTTAAGTCTCAATTGAAGTGGTGTCAAAACCACCAAGATCAGATATCTATGGACAAAATGGTTTTACATCATAATGGAAATAACTTCAGAGAATTTTGGAAGTGCACAAACTCTTTGAAACATGGATCTGGCCGTCCGGTGAGTGTAGATGGTAAAACCGACACTGTTAGTATTTCAAATATGTTTAAAGATATTTTTACGACTGTTTCGCCATTGGGTCCATCGTCTCCCGATTTGGCAGATGATATTAGGACATTGCAAAATTTGACCGTTCGTTTTACTGCAAAAGAGATCAACACTGCTATATTACGGATGAAGCGTGGCAAATCTCCAGGGCATGATGGGCTCAGTGTAGAACATCTGAAACATGCCGGTAGACACTTACCCAGAATATTAACATCAATATTTAATTTTTGTGTGTCACATTCTTACCTGCCTAAGGATATGATGAAAACTGTGGTAGTACCTATAGTTAAGAATAAGACTGGTGATATTTCGGACAGTTCGAACTATAGGCCCATATCATTAGCAACGATTATTGCAAAGGTTTTTGATAGTCTCCTGAATGCACACATACAACAGCACATTAAAATCCATGATGCTCAGCATGGATTTCGTAAGGGACTATCAACTGAGACTGCTATTTTATGTTTAAAAAAAACAGTTAAGTATTACACTGAAAGACAAAGTCCAGTTTTTGGATGTTTTCTAGATATGTCAAAAGCTTTTGACATGGTATCCTATGATAGGTTGTGGGAAAAACTCAGTCACTCTAGTGTTCCACTGGAGCTTGTTGGCATGTTTAAATACTGGTACCGACACCAAGTCAATTATGTGCGATGGGCAGATGGATTGTCGGATGAGTATACGTTACAATGCGGAGTCAGGCAGGGTGGTTTGACTTCACCATAATTATATAGTTTGTATATAAATGATTTAATTATAAAGCTGAGTGGTCTGAACGCTGGTTGTTATATCGATGGTGTGGCGTTTAATAGCATTAGCTACGCAGATGATATGGTGCTATTAAGTCCATCGGTCGCAGGGTTAAGAAAATTGATAAAAACTTGTGAAGAATTTGTTGAGGAGCATGGTTTAAAATACAACGCCACTAAAAGTGAAGTTATAGTTTTTGGGGTAAAAAACTTTGAAAGTGTTCCACCATTTCTGTTGGCAGGCCGGGTTTTAAATCATGTTCATCAGTTCAAATATTTAGGGCATGTTGTGACATCAGATTTAAAAGATGATCTGGACGTAGAAAGGGAACGAAGAGCGTTGGCGGTCAGAGGCAATATGCTTGTTAGAAGATTTGCTCGAAGCACGTGTGAAGTGAAACTGACACTATTCAAAGCTTATTGTCAGTCATTTTACACATGCAGTCTATGGACTTGTTGTACGCAGAGGGCCACTAGTGCTCTTCGTGTCCAGTATAATAATGTTTTCAGGATGCTGTTGGGACTGCCTCGTTTCTGTAGCGCTTCCGGAATGTTTGCGGCCGCTGCTACTGATTGTTTTGCGGCAATCAGGCGCAAACGTGCTGCGTCGCTGCTGCAGAGGGTGTGGTCTAGTTCCAACAGCCTCCTGAAGGTCATTGCAGATAAGTTCGACTGTCCCATAATGCACCATTTAAGTAGCTTACATTGTTTTAGAAAATAGTTTTAGAATAGGTATAGTTTAAGTTTTGTATGTAATTTGTGTTTTACTATGGACAAAATGTCTGAAATAAAATGTTTATTATTATTATTATTATTATAACATTTGATATTATTTACGCTAATACTACAAGTTGGAATTAAACTTCTTTATATCGTTTGTTATTTTTCTAAAATTCTTGCAAAAGAAAACCAATAATTCGTGAGGGTTTTTAACCGACTTCAAAAAAGGAGGAGGTTTTCAATTCGTCTGTATATATATATATATATTTTTTAATGTATGTTCGCGCATAACTCTGGCAATTATTAACCGATTTGAAAAAATCTTACTTCCATCCATTCTTCAATCCATTGATTGGGTCCCATAAAAAAATTATTGCTTCCAATTAATTGATTAATTATTATTATTATAAATAGTTCCTAAAAAAACAAGAATGGTGACTGCGCACTGAGAGCTGCAAGAAAGCCTATATTGATGACGTTTTAGTCGCTTTTTAAGGACAAAAATGGTCATAACTCTGGCAAATATTTACCAATTTCAATGATTCTTTTTTTATTCGAAAGAAGAAACCACTGTATTGAATCTGTATGAATTTTATTACAACCGGATAAGAACTTCCTGGAGGACCACGAACGATGTGGAGGAATTTATCTGGTAAAAACCATAAAACTGATGTTCTCCATTACATTGCTCTGACAATTATGAACCGATTTCGATGATTCTTTTTTTATTCGAGAGAGTAAACTACTATGATGATTCCATGTAAATTTAATTACGACCGGATATTTTTTTTCTGAAGAAACATGAATTATGTAAAACTATGTAGACGATAATGTGATCATAACCTACCTAGATAATTTTACGGTTTTCGATGGTTTAATCTTTATATATGAAAATATCACAAAAAAGTTTAAAATAAAATCTTTTTTAAAAAAAATTGAACCGACTTCAATATCACTGAAAAGTATAAAATAATTTAAATATTATTGAAGTTGGTGCCAAATATACACAGCCGGTAAGCTAACACCAACTTCAATAATATTTAAATTATTTTATACTTTTCAGTGATATTGAAGTCGGTTCAATTTTTTTAAAAAAAGATTTTATAAAAACACGCTTGTTTATAAAATAAATATATTACTGCATTAAGTATGAAAGCCACCGACATAGAGCTATCAGAATATGCAACTTGAAACGTGGCAATGGGCAGACTTCATCGCTCGACGAACCGATCACCGTTGAGGAAGATAGGACCTCGAGCGGCGACCACCACCAGGAAAACGCAGCGTAGGCTGGCTTCCCTACACAGCGTCTTCCGGTCATCAGGCAGGTGAACTGATGTCTTTTACTTACGCAAATATTACACATTGTAATCAAACTACTTTTACGGATTTTATCGCGGTTTATTTTAGGTTTTACTATCCCGACGTTTCGAATGCTTTGCAGCACCCCGTAACGTCCTTATATCACAATTATGCCGGTGTACCCTCAGATCTTCTTAGTTATTATTGTTGGTCCGATCTACGCAGTAAGAGCTTACAGTATCTTGAGGCCGTGCAGTGTTTTGCTTGGTATTGGATTTAATTATATTTATCACAGGATCCCAAGCCGGTGGTAACACCCAACCATCCTCTCTATTGAAATTTGGATGCTTTTTGATTTCAATAGCCTCACTAAAATAAACCGCGATAAAATTCGTAAAAGTAGTTTGATTTCAATGAACTGATGTCATTGTGCCAGACAGACAACCGGTGGATTTGTAGAGTTCCAAGGAGGAGGCCAAGGAAACCTTAATTGATGTAGGCAAGCGGCATCTGAAACCTCAACAGCATATAGGTAAACAGTGTTGGATCACAGACGAAATCCTAGATCTAATGGACAAAAGAAGAATGCAAAAGGGGATAAATGAGGCACTGTATATGGAAGTACAGAAAGAAATATACAGAAAGGTGAAAGTAGCCAAAGAGCAGTGGATGTCAGACCTGTGTAGTGAAATTGAAGAATGCGAGGCTAAATATGACTGGTTTAATATGTATAAAAAGATAAAAGAAGTTACAGGCATTATCCGGAGTTCTAGTACACAGTCACTAGTGGATCAAAGTGGACGCTATTCCATGTCTATTGAAGACAAACTTATAATTTGGCGGAATTACATCTATGAGCTTTTTCAGGATAGTCGACCAGATTTATTAGTAGACAGGCCAACATGTACCGGTCCTCCGATCACTAGGGATGAGATACAGTTTGTAATCAAAGCATCCAAAAAAGGTAAAGCTGTCGGACCTGACGAAATTCCGGCGGAACTACTGAAAGAATTGGAATACAAAAACTTAGGAGTTTTGGAAGTTTTATTCAACATCATATATGATACCGGTAGCATTCCATCAGACTGGCTTAGGTCTACGTTCGTCACTTTGCCCAAAGTTAATAATCCAAAAAGATGTAGTGATTATCGTACCATCTCACTCATGAGTCACGTGCTGAAGATCTTTTTAAAGGTGATACAAAAACGTATCTACAATAAATGTGAAAACGAAATTTCAAATTCGCAATTCGGTTTTAGGAATGGGCTTGGGACCAGGGATGCATTATTCGCATATCAAGTCCTTATTCAAAGATGCTGGGATATAATCCAGGACGTATTCATATGCTTTATTGATTATGAGAAAGCGTTTGATAGAGTCTGAGGGTCGGTTGACCCTTCATTGTTTATCTGCTCCAAATAAATAAGTCCATAGAGGTTTCAAGATATTTATTGACCTGTAAAGCACTGAAAGCACTGATTGTTTACATTAGGACTAGTGATTCCACGATCACTAACAATATGTACAATGACTATTTGTTTATAATCTGCACGACTGTTCTCCACTAAATATATACATGGAATGTGTTTAGCTGTTGACACTACTAAATAATAACAAACAATGTGTCAAATACTAGTCCGACAGCACGTTCTAAATCGAGCTGTTCGGCATTCAAAAGACATAGAAAATATGGTTACACGTCTCCAAGTGGCAAAGAGGTTCTAGTCGCCACAAGTCCAGCATGCTAAATTGATAAATGCATTGAAAGCTATAGACCTCGACTTTAAAGACATAAGATTCATAGAGAACCTATACTGGAACCAAAAAGCTAACGTGAGAGTAGAATCCAGATTGACAGAAGATGTGGATATTGTGAGAGGAGTTCGACAGGGCTGTATACTCTCCCCACTTCTTTTTAATATATACTCCGAGAAAATATTTTCAGAAGCTTTACACGGCTGTCAGGAAGGTATAATAGTGAACGGGCATACCATAAATAATATAAGATATGCGGATGACACTATCTTACTGGCGACGAGTATAGAAGAGCTTCAAATGCTACTAGATCGGGTTGAGTCTATGAGCGCAGGGTATGGTCTCAAAATAAATATTAAAAAGACCAAATACATGGCCATCACACCTTCTAAAATTGCACCAGTACATGACCTGCATTGCACTGGACAAAGGCTAGAGAAGGTGCAGAAATATAAATACTTAGGCTGTTACGTTGACGACCAAGGTGATCATAGCCTTGAAATAAAATGCAGGATAGAGCAAGCCTGAAGTGTTTTCTTCAAAATGAAGAATCTCCTTTGCAACCGCAGGCTTAACATCCGTCTGCGCACTCTTCTGGCACGATGTTATGTTTTCTCCATTCTTCTGTACGGCGTTGAAGCGTGGACACTCACTGAGACTATGTGTAAGAAAGTTGAAGCATTTGAAATGTGGGTGTACAGAAGAATGTTAAGGATTTCCTGGAAAGACAAAGTTCGCAATGTAACCGTGTTAGAACGTATAGGCAAAAAAGTGGAGATTCTATAGACTATTAAAAGAAGGAAACTAGAATACTTTGGCCACATTATGCGATGTCCAAAATATGAACTACTCCAACTAATTGTTCAAGGTAAAATTCAGGGAGCTCGCAAGCCGGGAAGGAGAAGAACATCGTGGTTAAAAAATCTTCGACAATGGTTTGGCAAAAGCACACGTACACTTTTTAGAGCAGCTGTGTCAAAAGTTCAAATTGCCACAATGATCGCCAACCTTCGGTAACGAAGATGGCACTACAAGAAGAAGAAGAAGGAGGAGGCCTATGTTCAGTAGTGGACGTCTTCCGGCTAATGATGGTGATGATAATGAGTAATAACATTATTACCTACTCCTTGAAATTTGACATAAATGAAACGCTTTTTTATCGATGATGTCATAGTGGCGTTAATTGGCTGCATTCTCCTATAAGATAGAGGTACTACTGTGGTCAAGGTAGGTACTTCCAATACCCCTTCGGAGTTGCTAGACGTTCGTGGGTGTGGGCCCTAGGACGTCCATTGAGTTCGGCAGCGACGCCGAGGAGGATGTCCGTCGCCGTGAGTATCTTGTCTGGTCCCCGGGCGGCTACAATGCGGCCCACGGCGGCCGGCTCAAAGGCAAGGCACTGAGGGGTAATGGTTCAGATCCCACGGGAGAGCCCAGGCGTCCCCTCTTATGTGCCGATGCGACAGCCGCTCGGGTTCTAGTGGGTAAGAATCCCACATACTCCGGACCCCACAGGTCCCGAGGACAAACAAATTGCCCTGTATCTCTTAGAAACGCCCTTTACCAATAAGGTACGAGGAAGTCACGAACATGGCTTAACCACATTGAAAGTGGCTAGAAACTTCCTATTCCGTTAAAAAGGCTTAGAAACTATTGAGAATTCTACCTACAACATTTTAGATATGACTATCATCTACAACAGTGGTATGCACAGAGGGTAGGCAAGGAAACGTATTCGGCTTGTTTAACCTATTATAAGTATATTAGTATAACATTTTAAATATCCATAACTTAGCAGATTCTCTATACATATTAAGTAATTTGCATTTAAAAACTGTAATAAGATTATTCAGAGGGTACATATACACAAAAAGACTTTGCCTACCCTACGATTTCTCTAAATTATCTTAATTTAAAAATATTTTCTACTGACATGGTATTAACGTGATGTTTTTAAATGTAAATGGATACGTCTGTAATGTTAGTTCATTTAAAGATATTTGTGGTGGCACACTAACAAATAGCGTACCGATAACTCGCAGCTTAGAGTACAGATAACTCGCAGATATTTTTGCCTACTTTCAGTGCACGTCACTGCTCTAGATTGTCATTAATTAATCATAGTGCCCTTTATACTTACCCTTAGCCATCAGAATAGAATTAAATTAATCAAGAGTATTATAAATTACGTTTGCATAGCTGTGTAAACAATATGCAAAAGGCAAAGCAAAAGGTTATTATTGTTATTATCCAAGTGATAATGTCGTCCGTTTTACTGTATATTATCTACACTAATATTATAAAGAGGAAAACTTTGTTTGTTTGGTTGTAATGAATAGGCTCAAACACTACTGGACCGTTTTTAAAAATTCTTTCACCATTCGAAAGCTACATTATCCACGAGTAACATAGGCTAAATTTTATTTTGGAAAAAATAGGGTTCCGTAAGATATTTGGGTTTTTTCGGACACAAGGTGTAAAAAATCAACCAGAAAAGTTACTTATTTTGCGTACGCTGCCTAAACTATAAAAGATAGAACCATAAAATGTTCAAATTAATTGTAGATAATATAAATATCTACAAAAAAGTCCGCGGCACACTATCTATGTCGATGTCGAGTGAGGCCCAACAACCATTTTTTTTTATTTAAAGTCTTGAATTTTGTTTGGACTACATTTAAACGCATTTATTTTACTCATGCTATTAATCCTTATCAAAATAAATTATTTCATCATTAAGTACAGTTTATGTAGATAATATTTGGTCTTTGAATGATTAAAATTCGACATTTGGTTTTGAAGTTATGGCGAAATTAAAATATTACTGCTTATAAATTAAAAGATTTCTGCTGCACGGCCCGTTGCGAAGTGAGCGTCACCAAGGCGGGGGTGCGCATGCGGGAGGGGAGTTTAGATCTATGAGTAAGGGGTCGTCCATTAATCACGTGATGTTTTTTAGCAACTTTTTAACCCCTCCCCCCTCCTGGTGATATGTGGTGAGGTTTTAAACTACCCCCCCTCCCCCCAATCCAAAATCACGTGTATTTTTTTGTACAAAATTTCGATATAGTTTTTATTGAAATTTTCGGAATATTATCTTTAAATACAGGTACTTAACTGATTAAATGTTGAAGGGGAAGTCGTTGCCAGCAACGGTGAGCCAAGGCCACGTGCCGCTGTTTGGTTTAGAAATCGTGCATTCAACCAAAAATAAATACACGTGATGTGTATTATGTGATTATACCCCTCCCCCCTCCTGGTGATATTTCGTGATTTTTTCGGAACCCCTCCCCCCCTTTTCGAGCCTCACGTGATTAATGGACGACCCCTAAGGTACCCGCGCGGCTCAGACGCGAGGTCGGCTCCCTACGCAGCGGTCGTGCGTGAAGTCTAATAATTTTAGTGCGATTCGATGAAAGAAATCTAAAAAGATTTCTTTCCTAGAACTACACCTACGCAAAAGTTCTTCTCAGAGCTAAACAACAGTTCTTCTCAGAGCTAATCAACAGTTCTTTTCAGGGCTAACCAACAGATTTTTTCAGGGGTAACCAACAGTTCTTTTCAGGGCTAACCAACAGTTCTTTTCAGGGCTAAACAACAGTTCTTTTCAGAGCTATAATATTACACGCTATTAGCATTTTCTTAAACATTTGAAAATGCCTAAGAGAGCCAGGTCTCAACTTTCTAAACATAGTTCTCAAGCACGGGCAGCAAGAATACGTCGTATGGGAGAATCTACACCTGAACGTTCACAACGCCAAATCAGAGAAACTCTCAGGTACGCGCACGAGAGTCGAGTGTCGAACGTTCGCAACGCCTTGCACAACAAAATCTGAGAACCTCTGAGTTACGTGCACGAGAGTCGGGTGAACCAATATGTATGAAATTTTGCGGGTAGGTCTGAGAATAGAATAATTTTATGCCGCTGATACCATGATTGACGAGTATATATAGAACGAGAGGAGAGTGCAAGAGAGGGAGAGGGGAAGGTGATGGAGTGAGTGATCGGAGGAGTTAGGTGGAGCAAGGGGGGGGAGTGAGAGGGAGCAAGTTGGGAGAAGAGAGAGGAGGGAGACAACGGGGAGAGGAAGAGGGGAAGTGTGACGGGGACCGAAGCGGGAGGGGAGAGAAATAGCATAGAATTAGATTTTTATTATTTTCATAAGACAGAGAGATGGAGAGAGATAAATCAAGGAAGTAGGGAGAAAAGGGGAGCAAAATGTAATTAGAGCGCGGGCGGAGCTGCGCGGGTCAGCTAGTATTAAATAAAATAAAATAAATAAAATATTGTTACTGCAGTCATTTAAAAATACAATGTGTACACGTGAGGTCATCGATATACTAATAGTATATCGATGCGGGAGGTCAATCAAACAATGTGATATGTACTGCTAAAGGCACAGACAAGAAGACAAAGAAAGACGTTACCATGACAAATTCTTGGACCTAAATATTTGTGTATTTACCAGTGACCACTATTCTTGTAAATATTTATTTTACTAGGTGGAGGCCTATGTCCAACAGTGGACTGATGTGGGCTGATGAGAATGATGATGATGATTAGGTACTTGTGCAAGGGATTGCCCTTGTAGGGACCAAAATAGGCATGTCGCCCTAAAGATGATTCCAGATGACATTTAATCCTCAATACATTTAACATCCCTTGGTGTCACACTGAACCTATTTCTGGCGTATACGACACACTTTGGTAACATTAGGTCAGCCCCCGGAACAATCTTCTTAGCCGGCTCACATCTACCAAATGGAGGACCAATCCTCATGTCCAGCGTACTTCAGGGCTGGCTCTATGTTTTTCAGGTTGTTTAAAACGAACACCTATGAACTCCTTGTTCCCTCTCGCCGGAGTAGCGCCACCAAGTGGTCGTAGAGTAGTGGCAAGTGCTATAGAAAGGAATAAACAAAAAAACAGACTCAAGGCACCCACTTTACAATCATGTTTTTGCACCCCTCTACGAAGTTGTCGCGGTTTTATTAAGAGTCTGCAGCCTCAGGTAGGAGACCCTATAAAGGCGAAGCAAGATCTCTGGGTGGAGAGATATCCTCAGTCTCTGTACGTTCCACCAGTTGAAAATCTGCCTCCACAGTTTAAAGAGCCGTGGCCTACATGGAAAAGCCTGAATAGGCTAAGATCTCAAGTAGGCCGCTGTAAACTTTTCTTGAATAGATGGGGATTTAACAGTGAATGACGCCAACATCAGTTGCGAGTGTGGTGCGTCCCCTCAAAATATGTCTCACCTTATCAGTTGCCCCCGCCTGTCCAACTACCTGCCTGTACGATAGAGGATCTGCTCTAGGCAAATCAGAACGCCATTGATGTGTCTTCTTTCTGGGCAATGATCATATAATATTTGTGTATTAAATGTTGACGAAATCTTCTCGTCCGATATACCGCAGTGCCTGAGGACGAAGTTTTTTAACCAGTGTGTATTGCTAGTCACATATGGTACTGAGACGTGGTCCCTAACTGTTGGCCTTTTGGATAAGCTCAGAGTCACACAACGAGCTATGGAGAGAGCTATGCTCGGAGTTTAATTTTTTTTTTCTTACCTATGTACACGAAATAAACTATTTGATTTGATTTGATTTCTTTGCGCGACAGAATCCGGAATGAGGAGATTCGCCTAAGAATTGGGCAGCCACATCGATCGGAGAACCGAAAACCGTTGGGGAAGAAAGGTAATGTGGTAACGGACATTATTTGACGTCTTATAAAAAAAAAATCGGTACGTGGTCCCTTACACCCTGTGTAGTGAATGTACTTTGAAACTTCACTTGCACGATTCAGAAATCGGTGGCGCCATCTGTCTTGTTGTATGTGGTACTTTGCTCCATCGCAACACTACCACATGTGGCGCCATCAGGCTATGTCGAGTCGCCTTAATTGGTTGATCATCTACATACAAAAAAAAACATATTGAATTTGCACTTCCGATATTATGAGATGTTTAAAGAACATTGCTCACCGCCTATAAATTTCCATTCTATCCTCGATAAGTATATTGAAACAATCCGGAATATTACATAAATCAGTACTATCTTGGTACTATCCTATTGAAACCGCATTTGGCTTTTTGGCTTGACATAATTAAAATCAATGTTGAGGGAGCAAGGTATCATGATAATAATATTTATGCAAACTTTTTGGGATTGACACAAGCTAGGTGAGGCGAAGATCTTTCAATTTGCGTGCGGTGTTGTAGTTGTAGTTATTACGCGATACTCAATCTATCATATCGCTGGTAATCGTCTGCTTCATGCATAACGACAAATCCCCGATAACGCAACACGCGCCACCATTTTTACGACGATGACGAAGTTAGGTCATAAAAAGTTAAATACGTCAATGTAATACGTTAATTTTCGATGTGTTTATACAGGTATATACTTGATAAGGAATGAATGAGTTATCAACTTATCACACATAGTTTGGTTGAAATTATGCGTTTACCGATGGCGTAAGGTTTTGTTAGTTCGTATACTTTTGTATATGAGCAGGGGATCTGCTCGCAAAATCGACATAGATACTTTATGACTAGACGGTCGATAATGCCGAATGCATCGGTAATTTATTCATAGACACGACTTACACCTACACCTGTCGGAGTCAACTGCTGCTTATGTCTTATTTGCAGCTTATGTCATATTTCCAGCTTATTTCTTATTTTCAGTTTGTGTCTTATTTCCAGCTTATGTCTTATTTCCAGCTTATTTCTTATTTTCAGTTTGTGTCTTATTTCCAGCTTATGTCTTATTTCCAGTTTGTGTCTTATTTACAGCTCATGTATTATTTCCAGCCTACGTTATATTTTCAGCAGTTTATCTTCACAAGTGCAGACATATCATTAATTTCTCTAAACAAGCCTTTATACGTTGGAATAGTCCCGATGTAAGCAGTTTACAGTCCGGGTGTAAAATCCCGAGAAACAAATCAAAATTATAAATATGTAAGTACTTACAAATAAATCTTATTTTATACGAACAGATCAACATTGTTAGTACAACATCATAAGGCACTGTAAAAAATTGGTATATGTACCTAAGTACTATGTATTGTTGTATGTATAAAATAATTCCATATGTTACCCGGAGTATGTAAATAAACTATTTATGTTCCTGTTCACATTGTTTGTACCTATTTGATTAAAACTGTTTTATTATTTTTAACATGTTTGTATTTCTTATCGAGGTACAATATTATATCGATGGTAATCTATTATACAGTTTTTACGTTTCTATAATAAACTGCGTTTGATATGAGATGCATGTGAAGAAGCCTCCCATAGTTTAGTTATTTACTAAATGTAGCTAAGCGAACACACGAACAATTCTGAGTCGCGCTAGCGAATTTTTAACGGACATGAAGTGTATATATACAACATCCTGATTACAGATTACAGCCGTTGGGCCCCTCCCCGACAACCGTATGCTACACTAGCTATCAGACACCGGTCTCGCCGGCGAGGCCGGGCGACCTCAACGACGTGCATCACTCTACTGAGTTTCTTGCCGGTTCTTCTCAGTGGGGGCGCGTTGTGAACCGGTGTAGAATCAGCCCTCTCTCTCTTAGCGACAGCCCAAGCCGAAGCCGTGCCTCCCTGAGGTGCCCTTGAGCTCGTCGCTCCCCTGCCCTTCTGGTTGGAGCGCTTTAATCACTTGCCCTCTTGCCTGGTAAAGCTGTAATGGCCATCTGCGGCCAACAGCGACTGTCCTAGAAAAAAAAACCGTTGGGGCCTACGGCCCTGACCGAGCATCACAACCGAGCGTCGCGCTCGGTTGGAGGTAGCCGCCCCTTAGCAGCAGCTCCAAACAATTGCTGTATTCCGGTGTGAAGGGTACTGAAGCTGGTGAAATGACCAGGTTAAAGTCTTAACAACTGATGTCTCGTGACGAGCGGCCAGTGCAGTTGTCTACAGGCGTCTGCCTGTAGACAACTGCACTGGCCGCTGCAAGGTACGCGACAAGTCTTTGTCGCGTACCTTGCAGTCTTGTCTTGCATTAAAAAACCCATGGATCGACAGTCAGTAGTGTAGGAAGCCTTCAGACTAAGTAGAGCGATAATCTCCGCAAGATAGCAGAATCGGTCGAGGATCGAGGTTCAGTAGAGACTAAGGTAGACCACAGGACTCTAGGTTTCACGCTGGTTAGGCGGAGCTGCAATCTATGGAGTCTCTGGGCCCTCGACGTCGAGTACGTCGGTGACTCCTAGTAGGATAGCGGCGGGTTTGCGTCTTCCATCCTCGTGAGCACCGTGATATTTTCTCAAGGGGCTATGATGTTCCCCCGGTGGTGGGCTCAAAGGCAAGGCGATGTGAGGGGTAACCTGGTGCAGATCCCAACAGAGAGGCCAGGTCCCCCTTCATGTACCAATGCGTTAGCCACGGGGTTTTTGTGGGTGAGAATCCCTGGTTGATCCTGGTTGACTCCCCACAGGGCCTCGGGGTCTGTTAAAGGTTTTCCCCAGGAGAACAAATAAAAGGCGGAGCCACTATAATCGTCCTAGGTAGCAGCAACTGAATGAGAGAAGCCCAGGCTCTTGCCCTTTCATCATCATCATCAGTAGTCGAAAGACGTCCACTGCTGAACAGCCTTCCCCTTAGAAGGCAGGGGTTGCCATAATACCCACGCTTGGCTGTCGTCTTGAGATCGCATTATAGATGCTAGGTAATCCAATAGAAAGACGCTGCTGCCCGTCTTCTTATTTTCTCGTAGTAGCCTATTACGCACACCCAACGGGAGGAGATGGGTGGGTGCTGGACACTTTTGCCTTTTCCTTACAATTATTGGTAGACCTTATGGATGTATGAACGTACAACTTTCATTCTCTGCGTAATTACAACGTTCTTATGAAACTCCTTGATATCCCTAAATTCTACATGAAGATGATAAATAGAATATTTCTTTCGCCTCAATACTTTTTATAGTTCACAAGATCACATTTCAAAGGCCGTAATGTCTTTGAACCTGCTTATTAAATAATTTAATACATTATGCGAGCCATAAAACATTTTAGTCATGGCCACTTGATCTAAAATAATACAGTTTAATTTCTGGCAAGTTTAGCAGTAACAGCTCAGCGGGCGAGCGCTTGCCTTAGAAACAAGGAGCGCAGGTTCCAAACCCGGCTCGCACCTCTGATTTCATGTGGAAATTGTCTTTGTGTGATTGTTACTAGCTTCCGGTGAAAGAAAACATCGTGCGGAAACCTACATGTCTGAGAAAGCCTAACTAGCTTTCGAATGACGTGTGAAGTCCGCTAACCCGCACTTGGCTAACTTGGCTTGGCCAACTTGGCTTGGCTTGGCACTTGGACTATGGCCTAAGTACCTTAATCTTAAGCGGAGACCCGTGCTAAACAGTGAGACAAAACAAGGGCTAGTATTATAATTAATCTGTCTGTAGTTACTACTACACTTTCTACTGACAAACTTTCACTACTTTTTCTACTGAAAAAGCTAAATTTTGGTTTAAATAATGTGTTGGTACGTTTGCGCCGAATGACGGAGATCTAACATTATGTTCAAAGTTAAGACTTCATAAACTAATATCTATTAGACAAACAAAAACCGACTACTTACTTATAAAGAAAATTATTATAATAACGAAAATAATATAATGTAGACGCACTTTTTAGTACACTTTAGTAATTTTACTTAGGTACAGTGGAAGGTACAGTAGGTAGGAGTGAATACAAAAAAATATTAGAAAAATACCAGCCTAATATTCGTTACTGAAGAAGAAGGGGAAGAAAGGTTCTCGAGTGGCGACCACGAACCGGAAGACGCATTGTATGTAGGTCTCCCACTTGGTGGACAGACGACATTGACGTCTTCCGGCTGGTGATGATGATGATGATGATGATTCGTTACTAAATGCTTGCGTAACTATCACACAACTTCAACGGGTAATCTTATACCGATCGCCTCTTGAGAACCTTTCTTCCCCATCCGTTATCAGTTCTTCAAGCGATGTAAAGAAATTATGTCATGCAGATATTAGAGATAATTTCTGGAATTTCTTTGTACCTTCTATTTAGGTGAATTTGGAATAAACGATTCTTAATTGTAAAATGGTGGAACATTACCGACCAAAGACTTTGTTGAGTTTTCCGCCTAATTTACTTTCTGTAAATTATAATTCTGGAATTTTTAACTGGTCATTAGCTTTGCCCATACAATGGCACTAGTGACGATGTTTAAATTCCATTACAATCAATATAACATACAGATACATTATATTAGTTTTACATCTATATCTATACTTATAATAAAACTGTAACAGGTCCAATTCTGTACATTGAAGATATTTTGAAAATTATATTTGGAGGGCATTCTATAACCGATACTGAGGCCGAAAATGTAATTTTTTAAATTTTTGTCTGTCTGTCTGTCTGTATCACGGCCGCGCATCATGCCGAAACTACTGAATGGATTCAAATGAAACTTGGCATGATTTGAGATCTTACTACGAGGTAGGACATAGAAGAAGAAGAAGAAGTACATTTATTCGGCGGACAACGACTCACACAAAAATATACAAAATAAAAACTTACAAACTTACTACATAAAACAAAAAACTTAAACTCCAAACATAAGACATAAATGTAAAAAAAAAAACCCAAATATATGTGATAAATGACATAGGATACTTTTTATCCCGTAATCTAGCACGGTTCTTTTGGGAGAGGGGATTAAATTCAAAATGGGTACTTGGTTATACGCTTGGTCAGATTTTATCAATTTTTCTTTATTAAATACTAAATATTAGTAAGGGAACACTCATAGAGAGTTTTTATCAAGGTTTTGTAATCGATCGGGTTAAGCAACGTTAGGTAAGGTCATTAAATAGATGGGTGACCGTTTAACGCCATTTGAACTAAACGGGTCCGTGCTTCGGAGAGCAAGTAAAAAGTGGGTCCCAGTTTTTAACCGACTATAAAAAAGGAGGTTATGTATTCGATGCGAATGTCAGTTATTAAAAGTTTAGTTAACGTAAAAATAGCGCAGACGGAGCTGCGTGGGTCGGCTAGTTTGAAATAACGTTATGAATTTAACGTTATTTCAAGCTAAGCTACACTTTAGCTTTGGCCCGTGGTGCGTCCGGGTAAGAGAAGCCCATCTATCAAAGCCCTCCCATCACCTCCCGTCCGTAAGAGGCGACTAAGGGAAAATAAGCACACGGGCCGCAGCGTCTTTCTTCTATTACCTACCACATATACTACGACCCCAAGACGCCTGCCAAGCGTGGGGATTATGGCAACCCTACGCTTCTAAGGGAGGTCTTTGTTCAGCAGTGGACATCATCAGCCGAAGCCGAAAGGGTGATGGTGATGATAATAATACAAGGAACAGTCAAAATAGGAAAGATCTTCTATCGCTAAGTAGTTATGTGTAAATATTGCTATATTATGGTGAGAAGGGCATTGTAGCGGGTCAAAATACCGAAGCGTACGAGACTCCTCGTTCTGCGTAGATCGGACTAACAATAATAATTAGAAGACCTGAGGGTACCCTAAGACAACTATGACATATGGACAGCTACCACCTCAGTCCGCCCGTGACCATGAATGCTGTAAAGTATTCGAAACGTCGGGAAATTAAAATCAAAAATAAACCGCGATATAATCCGTAAAATTAGTTTCATTTCAAACTCCTCGTTCTATTATAAAAATATGGCTTCCATCAATTATTGACGATTTCGCCAGTGTCCAGAAAACATAAATTGGATTTGTGTTCACGATTGCTATGCTACCGCCAAAATGGCGGTAACTAATGTTGTTCAATCTGTTTTAGTAATTACGTATTTAATCTTGTATTTCAGTTAGGCATAATCTTTCTCTTCCTTCATATCTATTAATTACTTATTATTAAAATGTTTTTTAATTTTATGTTACGTTTTCCAGTGTTATGGTAGGTACTACCTACTGTGATAATTGTGGTGACCATGTGAGCACATTGCATGCCTCTTAATGTACTGTATGTTCACACACATCACATATGTATCACATTTTGATAACCCAAATAAATAAATAAATGTTCCGGGTGACAATGCAGTGCAGCTAACCATGGGCTGGCGTGTCGCTTGCCCTCAGGCTAAAAAACTGTTTTATCGTCGTTAAATTGCTTAAAAAAAAGTGTTGATGCTACGAGGCAAAAGGAAACAGGCGCTGTTTTACACATACGTAAGTCCTGTAATATCAAGGAAGTTTTTAATATACGAGGGTGAATCAAAAAGTTCTTAGAAGTGCATATATATGAAACCTTTTTGGATCAAGTTCGATATTCAAATTAAAGAGTGTCTATCACACTATATTTATGCAGACTGTCACTTGTTTTTGTCAGTTCGTTCGCATGTAATAATTTTTTTTGTGCAACGAGTTGCTAAAAAGTCAAAATTATGGATAAAAGTGAGTTACGTGCGGTGATAAAATATCTCAGTTTGAAAAAAATGTCTACGAAGGAAATTTTTTTGGACATTCAGCAGACATTAGGGGGTGATGCTGTACCCTATTCTACGGTTGCGTACTGGGTGGCTGAATTTAAAAGAGGTAGATCAAGCTGTAAAGATGACCCGCGTTCTGGGCGGCCTTCAACCTCCGTTACAGAAGAAAATGTCAAAAAGGTTGAGAATCTGGTTTTGGAAGACAGAAGAATGACTATAAAACATATAGCTGAGATCCTAAAGATATCTTTTGGTAGCGTTCAATCCATTTTAATTGATTCACTGGGGTTCAAAAAAGTGTCTGCAAGATGGGTGCCACGAATGTTAACCGACGAAAACAAAAAGCGACGTTTGGAAATTTCCAAGCGTAATCTCGAAATGTTCCAGCGTGATTCGGATAATTTTTGCCGTCGTCTTGTCACCATGGATGAAACGTGGGTCCACCATTTTGATCCTGAAACTAAAAGACAAAGCATGTCTTGGAAACGACCATCCTCTCCATCCATTAAGAAATTTCGAGTTGCTCCTACCGCTGGCAAAGTTATGGCCTCTGTGTTCTGGGATAGTGAAGGAATCCTTTTTATTGATTACATGCCAAAAGGCCAGACGATTACTGGACCCTATTATGCAAATTTAATCCCGAAAGTGCGTGAAGCGATTAAAGAAAAACGTCGTGGAAAACTGTCGTTGGGCGTGTTGTTCCTTCAAGATAACGCTCCTGCTCATCGATCGGAAGTTGCGCTCAACGCAATCCGCTGTGCTGGCTTCAATCTCCTTGACCACCCACCATATTCTCCGGACTTAGCCCCAAGTGATTTTCACTTATTTCCAAAATTAAAAGAGGAAATTCGTGGAACAAAATTTCACGATAATGACGCGGTTATAGCTGCCGTAGAGGACTTTTTCGAGAGTCAAGAAAATATTTTTTTTTCACAAGGAATAAGGAAGTTAGAAACGCGTTATTCTAAATGCATTGCATTGGAGGGAGATTATGTAGAAAAATAAAATATTATTATTTAAATCTTTGCATTATTTAATATTGATTCCAAGAATTTTTTGATTCACCCTCGTAGAATTGTTTGGGTATACACGTTTGTGAGGAAATTTATACTGCAATCGGTTGTTTTGGTACAGCGCCAAGAGTGGTACTCACGGCTCACGACCATCGCTTCCGTGAAAACACGGCTTTCCGAGTACCAGTGAGGTGTTTAACTAGGGCCCTCATACATACGAATGGCCGCGAGACAGTCTCCGATACACCGATCATATAATTATGTAGGTAACGGGAACTCATGTTTTAGGTAGGTACTATAGAAAGTATTAATTCTGTCATCGATAACAGTAAGTATATCGATGAATTCTGTAGCTAAAACAAGTAAAATAAACAAATTTTAAAAACCCAACAAACTTAAAAATTGGCTGAATTAATTTTCATCAAACATGCCTAAAATGAACGCAATACTCATACTGAATACATTAGTGAAATGTGATAATTATGTATTTATTAAGGAAACATTTATAAATTTCGTTTTTCCTATAATTTTATGATAATTACAAAGAAGATGTGATGGGGATTTAGTGATATTTTCATACATAAAGATTGAACCATCGAAGACGGTAAAATGATCTAGGTAGGTTATGATATCATTATGATTTCACATTATCGTCTACATGTTTCTTCAGAAACTCAGAAACAATTTATCCAGTCGTAATGAAATTTGAATGGAATCATCATAGTAGTTTACTCTCTCGAATAAAAAAAGAATCATTGAAATCGGTTCATATTTGTCAGAGTAATGTAGAACATCAGTTTTATGGTTTTTACCAGATAAATTCCTCCACATCATTCATGGTCCTCCAGGAAGTTCTTATCCGGTTATGATAAAATTCATACAGATTCATTACAGTGGTTCCTTCTTTCGAATAAAAAATAATCATTGAAATTGGTATAATATTTGCCAGAGTTATGACCATTTTTGTCCTTAAAAAGCGACATAAAGTCATCTATTAGGCAATCCTGCAGGTTTTCTGCGCCGCTGTCATTCTTGTTTTTTCAGGAATTACTTATTAGTAAGCAATAATTTTTTTATGGGACCCAATCAACGGATTAAAGAGTGAATAGTTATGCGCGAACAAACAGAAAAAAAAACATATATACATACGAATTGAGAACCTCCTCCGTTTTTGAAGTCGGTTAAAAACAGTCAAAATCTTGATTAAACCATCAAATAATATAACGTATTCACTACCGTTCTTGTGTTTGGAAGTTACGATGTCAAACTTATTGTACCCTGCGTTTTATATTGTTTCAGGGGTTAAAAAATAAATGGATGAAATGTACCTTTATTTAGTTGTGATTTTTCATTATCAGCTGACAGACTCTCTCTTAGAAGGGAAGGGCTGCCATAATCTCCACACGCTTGGCAGGCGTCTTGGGAATTGCTGATTGAGTTGAGTATTGGTGGTAGGTAATCCAATAGAAAGACGCTGCTGCCCGTCTTCTTGTTTTATCCTTAGTCGTTTCGTACGACATCCAACGGGAGGAAATGGTTGAATGCTATTCTTAACCGGATACTTCAAAGGCTACGGGTGTTCTTTCAGTGTCCCAAATTTGTCCGCATAACTGCTGGTCACATATCGTAGTGACGCGGCGATTTTCCGCCGCGATCTCCGGACAGGCGTAATAAATCACGCCAAACTCCTCTGATTTGTTGTCCAAACTGATAATTGCTAGAAATGTTGATATATGGTTTTCGCGGAATTACTCATCACTAGTTTTTGCGTAGAATGTCAGTGTAAGTGAAATTATCCAATTGGATAATTATTTGACGGTAAAGGAAAACTATTTAATAATGCTAGGAATGTGGTCTTACATGATAAATGTGTGTTTTTATTTTCATGATAAGGCGATAATTTCCCTATCTAAAGTGCCCTTCACACAAGGCATATGTATGCGAAAACAACCCGGTTCCTACGAGACATTCGATCGATTGATTGTTTGGTGTACGTACACTTTTAGAATAGAATAGAATAGAATACTCTTTATTTGCACACCAAAGTAAAACATACAAAAAATTAAAAAATAACAATAATAATATTATGTGCTGTACTACTGTACTACTACAAGGCAGAATATCTGACCCTACTGGATGCTATCTAGTACCCATGGCTACACATCAAGTTCAAAATCCTATAGAACGATAACTACGCTACGTACATTATCGAGAATTGTTGGAAAGGGACGAGCATGCAGCGGCCGGCGTTGCAGCACACACCGAGCGGGACGAAATAACAACAACATATCGCACCCTCTCGCACGATTCGCAGCGTTCAACTTCTAATAGTTCAACGTCCAAACAGTCTAGGTTGATGTGTCGCCGTGTGTTCGAGGCAGGTGAGATGCCATCAAATGTTTCAAATAGGCTACACGAGTAGCCTCCGCGGTGCAGTGGGAAACCGCTTGATTTACAAACTGGGAGTCACGGGTTCGAATTCCGCGGGGAACACCAACTTTGTTTAGTTGTTCCTTACAGACTAGGACAATGCAGGCCGATAACGTCAGACGTCCACTGCAGAACAAAGGTGTCCGTCAGGATGACCGGACGACAGCACGGATTCACGTGATCCTGACGTCAGAATGGCTTCCCACTTTATTTATTAAATAACTTTGTTATTACTGAGGTACAAAATATTTAAACATAGGTACAAAATAGGTACTAAATCTTGGCAAAGTTTCACGTGAATCCGTGCTGTGGTCCGGTCATCCTGACGGACACGAACAAAGGCCTCCCCCTTAGACCGCCACAATGAACGACAATTTTCCATTTCCATCTACCGGTATTGTATTTATTTCAATGCAGGCCGATAACCTGACTGTCTGTAAAGAAATGATCCATGTGTCGATTGGGCATGTAAGAAGGCGGTATTACGGCTGAGCTCTCCCCGGTCGTGTCAGTCTTTCGTCCGATCGGATTGTGAGAGGTAAAGAAAGAGAGAATGCACTTGTGTCTACGCAAACACTTGTGCACTATAATATCTCCCGCGTAGATGGCTGATCTTGCGAAAGATTGGCCGCTATGGTACTATCGGCCAGGAGGACATTATTAAGTATTAAGTTTTTCTTTTAAGAGCTATTGTTGTTAAAGGTACACTTAAACCTCCCTAAACTCACTGAGCGTGCTGGCTGAAAACCAGAGCTGGTTGTATTTAGTGACCAGCACATGCTGAGGCAGGCACGCTTTCGACACACGTTTGCTGGAGTCGCACAACACGCAATTTGCGTATTTATTATTAGTACTCTGTACCTAGACTATTTTTGTTTGTGAGTTTTTAGTTTTCTTTATATTTTATATTTTTGCATGGTGTCTAATAAAGTTTTACTTTACTTTAAAAAATTCTAAAAATTCCACTGAACTTATATGCGCAGTTCACAAACAGTTGGTGATTTTCCATTGAAATAAAAATTACGTTAATCGTTATTCCGCGTACTGATTAAGATAGTGAGGCGCCGAATTGATAAATACGATTTAATGTTTGTTATTGAGTTTAACATTATCTGATTAGCAATAATTTATATGTAATTTTGTTTTAGAATTATGCATTTAATCTGTTTTTTATTTATGTTCTAAAAGCTAACCAAATAACCCGGGTATAAAGAAAATACTTTTATGATGATCTTACTAAGCATTCTATTCTATTCTTGGTGGCTATAAATTTGGACCCGGTATCCCCGGAACGCACTTCGAGCCAGTTGGATCCATTGTGCATGCCCTAGACCTTAATCTGTTGCTGGCGTATCGAAGAGCTCCCTCAGGTACGCAACGAACGCGCATGCTTGGAGCTGTACATAATCATTTGGCATAGAATAGGCTACTCCCAGATGATTCAACCTACGTCTCGCAAGAGCGTCGCAGCTACACAATATGTGTCGCATTGACTCCTTTTCATCTTCGCAGAATCTGCAAGTGTCACTAGTACTTAGCCTCATTCTGTGTAGATGTTCGTTGGTGGCAAAATGTCCCGTGAGTGCACCTATTAGATTCCTTATTTGTGATCTGTTTAGGTTTAATAATTTAACCCCACAGTCCATCCTTCCGCTAGAGAACACTTTGGAGTAGTTTAGGCCTGACGCTGCCCTTCATTCCTTCATGTGTTTGTTTCTAGCATGTGCATACATATAATGCTTGGTGATATGTTCCACACGGAATCCCCACAAATGGTTCGGGGCCAACCAAATATCTCTGTGAGCCGGCCCTTGCTAGTCTATCTGCCTTCTCTTTGCCCTCGACGCTTTCGTGTCCAGGTACCCAAATAAGGCTGACATTGTTGTGTCTCCCCAGGTTGTTCAAGCATGTAACACCTTCTTTGGCAATACGAAAGGAATTCAGAGCCTTCAGAGCTGCCTGACCGGCGTCACTGAGAATGCAAATGGTTTTACTTTTGAGATATCTCCTTTGAAGAAGAAGAAGAAAATTTGTTTATTCGTAGCAATAATCAATAAATATAAAATATTAACAAAACAAGGCAGTAGACACATGATTAAAAAACTAAAATAAGATATAATAAAAATAAAATAAAAATAACTTTGCTACGAAAGGGTCCCAACTCAGCATTAAGTGGCTAGTTGCCAAGCCACGCTGATCTTCCGTTGGGACCACAGAGACCTCATGGACCCTCTGCCATGCACATACACGAGAAAGAATTAAATAATAATAAAATAACAAAAACTAAAAACCAAAAGAACTAAAAATGGCATCACTCTTATTTAAATAACAATTCGTTCATAAGGTGCAAAATTAACGAAATAATGGAAAAATTCATACAGCAATGTTTCAATAACTGTGTATGATTGTAATTGTGTTGTTGTGTTGCGGTTACATTAAAAATAATATCATACCAAAATGAGGAGTTAGACAGATTTAATCAGTAGAATAGAGCAGCAGAAAATTTGAAGCAGCGCTTTGCATTTCTTTATTGCTGGCAATTATGGTATAGGTTTCCGCTTGGAATACCGATGCATAATGCCCCATGCTGTGACTGACACTACAGTCCTTGGAATAAATCCCTGCCCCTGTACCTGACTCCATTTTAGAACCGTCAGTGTACCATATGAGGTGAGTTCCACCAACCGGTTTGGGTCTCCTCATCCACTCTTCCCTGGATGGATAGTATATGTAATCGGTACCTCTTGTTAAATATGTACACTGGATTCATCCTATCACATATCTGACTAATCATCAGTGTGTTATCTCGGGTTAATATTAGAGCGCAATTTCACATTCATTGATCATATTAAAACTGTCGGAGAAAAAGCTAAACGCAATTTCTATGCTCTTACCAGAATATCAACTTCGACTTGGGGACTTTCGTTCAATACATTAAAGATTTTTTGTACTTCCGTCGTATTTTATTATTTTTTTCTGTCTTATTTTATCTTTTGAACGGCACACTGTCGCTCTGATCTAATTGTAACATGACACACTGTTTAAAAAAAGTGAAAAAATTACAAGCCCGCTGAGTTTCTTGCCGGATCTTCTCAGTTGAGGCCGCGTTGTGATCCGGTGGTAGCTTCTTTTTTTTAAAATAAACATGACCTTTCAAAAGTGCTAGTTAAGCCTATTTGAAATAAACTATGTTTGAGTTTGAGTTGTGTGTCCGTAACTGGTGACTAAGGGAAAACAAGAAGACGGGCAGCAGCGTCTTTCTTTTGAATTACCTACCAACTCTACTCTGATCCCAAAAATGCCTGCCAAGCGTGAGGATTATGTCAACTCCCTCTCCTAAGGAGGACTCATTTGTTTAGCAGTGGATGTTTTGCAGCTGCTGATAGATAAGTGGGTGAATGTTTTCGGCATTTTGCATAAGTTGACGTGATACGTAACGTACTAATCTTATACGTAAAAGTTACCTAAGAAGTCGATTTAGCCGTTCGTTAGATAATAACCACAAATAACAAAATATAAAAACCAATTTTTTAGGGTTACCTGAAAGGTAAAAAAGGAACCCTTGGTGCGACTTCGTTTGTATGTCTGTCACACCTATATATGTATTTGAAGAACCACTGATGTTATCATTTTGAAACTTGGAATAGTTTTAGATCATATTACCAAACCTTGTCGAAGCGACGAGGTTTGGTTACTACTACAGAGCCTTCATTTGATCATTTTTAAAAAGATTTTTATTTTGGTTTATGTCGCTAAGTTTTTGGCTTATAATCAAAAATGCCAAAAAATACCGTTGCCCCCTTATCGCCGACGTTTGTGGAGGGAAAAATCTGAAATATTTATTAGTTATACATGTCTATCTATATTTTACAGGAAAAATAAAATGATCTTTCTATGTAGTACAGTTTTTCAATAATCCTGAAAAAACCTCGACAAACAAACTTAGCTTTGCGGTCTGTTTTTTTGCTGTGTGAGGTGTTAGACAAATTGTAAAATAACTGAAATACGTCCAAAGAAGGTGTGGAACCCTCGGTGCGCGAGTCCGACTCGCACTTGACAGGTTTTTTTATAGTATAAATACGATAACACAGCTAAGAATAGTGGAAATAAACTAGCCACCAATAAATAATGTTATCGCAATTTCACGGTATTGAAAATAAACGTAAAATTTTCAATTTTTTACGTCCTTAAGCACGAGCGAATGGAAATAACCGAGTTTTATATTAATATTTAAATAGCCTTTATAATGTGCGTAATATGCATACAGAGTTAAGGTGATATATACGTAATAATAGGTATTATTACGTATATAGCACCATATATATATACGTGCGCACGCTCAAAAGAGACTTGTTTTTGAAGAAAATATGCCCAGCCGCTTGCCAAGCGTGGGGATTATGGTAACCCCTCCCTTCTAAGGGGGAGGCCTTTGTTCAGTAGTGGACGTCTTTCGGCTGATGATGATGATGATGATGATGATGATGCCAAATTTCTACAACAAAATAACTGAATCCTGTATATTTTCGTTACTTAGTATATATTTTCTATATTTATTGAAGAATTTAATTCATATATTGCGATGCCAGTCTGTGTATGAAAAAAATCCCATTCCAAAAAGAAAAACAAAGAATTTGATAAAAATGGTTTAATTTAGAACCTCCTTTTTAAAAACCAGTTAGTAAAATATACTTATTCATGCGAAGCCTATGCGACGAACAATTACCTCAGATATCATTGTCTGAATCAGTGATAAACATACAAAAATACGATAACGAATACCTACTAATAACTATATATTTACAGTGGTATTACACGGTCGCCATTCATTCCCGAATCTGGCTGAATCATGGAAAAACACGCGTCAAGCGTGATGGGCATTTGTGTTTAGGGTTCCGTCTAATTTCCACTGAAATATATTCCATTTCTACCAGGTGGTAGGCTTAGAGTATACTATATGTATAGTATACTATATGATCGAAGGTGGTAGGTTCCTTGTGCAAGGAACCGTCCAGCTAGGTACCACCGCAGTGTCAGATATTCTGCCGCCAAGCAGCAGTGTGTAAACATTGCTGTGTTCCGGCGTAAAGGGCACTGTAGCTGGTGAAATTACCGGACATAAAGACTATTAACTAATGTATTAAGGGTCGGCAACGTGCTAGTGATTCTTCTGGTGTTGCTAGCGTCTATAGGCTACGGTGACTGCTTACCATCAGGCGGGCGCCCACTTGCTTGACACTTTGGTTGTATAAAAAAATCCAATTTTCAGTGGGTAAACTACATTTTTTTTGGTATACTCTTTACTCTTCTTAATAAATAAGGTATAAATTCAGTACGACTTTTATATTTTTTTCCTCGAGAGTAAACCTTGAATATACCCTGTGAGGCGGTTAACTGGGTATGTGGGCTTTTTACCCACTATAACCCCCATTGCTGTCGCATCGGCACATGAGGCTTGGGCTCTTCAGTGGGATCCGCACCAGGTACTCCAGTGCCTTGACTTTGAACCCGCCGCCGGGTGACCAATGGGTCACTATAATGATAGTGCCTCGGGAACCAACACGGTACCCACGGGGATGGAGGTAGCTGCCCCGTCGACGTCCTCCTCGGAGTCGCCGACGTTCTGTATGGACGTCCAGAGTATACCCCAACCGTCCAGCGTTTCCGAAGAGACGACTTTTATCTGGAGCCTTATATAGTAAACACCCTGCTTTTTTTTCCGGAAACTTACAAAAGTTACCGGTCTCTGGGCGAAGTAAAAATCTGCAAAAAAAGTAATCACACCAAAAAAAAAAGAATATCGATTTGAGTGTCGAATAAGTTTGGAGCCGAAACTGTGGGAACTATTAGTAACGCGTTTAATTAATAGCTTCTCGGTCAGGGTCAACAAACAGTTCGCCGTGAGTAGCTTGCGTGGGATCAGGCAATAATTTTGCATAAGAACGAATTGGTACCAATTTTCTATGAAAAAAATCAGATACTTTTTTCAAGCTAATATTTCATACTTACTTATTATGTTTAAGTAGGCTGCAAGGTGTTGTATTAGACATTTATTTTATTACTAGCTGACCCACGCAGCTCCTCCCGCGCTGTGTTTACGTTAACTAAACTTTCAATAATATACATTCGCATAGAATACAAAACCTCCTTTTTTAAAGTCGGTTAAAAACTTTGACCCACTTTGTACTTGCTCTCCGAAGCATGGAGACGTTTAGTTCAAATGGCGTTAAACGGTCACCCATCTATTTAATGACCTTACCTAACGTTGCTTAACCTGATCGATTTCCAAACATTGTTAACAACTGTCTATGAGTGTTCCCTTACAAATATTTATTATAATTATAATGTAAAATTGTTAACATCGGAGCAAGCGTATAACCAACACATTTTGACTTTAGTCCCATTTCCCAAGGGAACCGTGCCGAATGTCTGGATAAAAAGTATCCTATGTCCTACCTCGGTGTATTAACTCAAATCATGCAAGGTTTCGTTTCAATCCATCCAGTAGTTTAGGCGTGATGCTCAACCGAGATACAGACAGACAGACAGACAGACAGACAAAAATAAAAAAGAATACATTTTTGGCTTTAGTATCGGTTATAGAATGCCTTCCAAACATAATTTTCAAAATATATATCTTCAATGTACAGAATTGGACGTGTTACAGTTTTATTATAAGTATAGATTATTATAAGCCTGCATGCACGGCCTGCATGTAAGAATAGCGCCCACGCGTCTCCCGTCGGAAGTCGTAAGAGATGAATAAGGAAATACAAGAAGCAGAAGCGTCCTGCCACCGATACTGCGATCCAACAAGACGCCTGCCAAGCATGTCGGGCCCCTGCCTTTTAAGGCGGAGGCGTTTGTTCAGCAGTGGAAGTCTTCAAGATGATAATAAGCCTGCATGCGAGTGATTAAGTACAATAATGGGCTAAAGCGGCGTTTGGGATTTTTTCACACAAAACATTGACAAAAACTGTCGTCCCTTCTACAATGGCCACTAATATCAAATACTATTCGTTTCAACTAAGAATCTTGCCATTTCAATAAATAATTACTAAAAATTATGTTTTAACAAAAATACATAGCAAAATAAGACATTACAATAAATTATCAAAACCGGAGCGAATTTTTCATTTTGTGTTGACTCTGCTGCCAGTACAAAAATCGTAAAAAACGAGTGAAGTTCTGCAGTCGCGATCATCATGGCGGCCACATTCTTAGTTGAAACGCATAGTACACATGAAAAGAAACAATAGTATCAATTATCAATCAGTCAGAGTATATTATATTATCCTTGTGTGATTATAAAAAGAAAAGAAATCGCGTTCTCTAATTCTGTTTACTAATTATAGTTACTTACTTGTTAAAATGTCCTGTCTTTTAATTTTATACTTGTTACAACAGTGACGTACTTACTTACTGTACAAGATATGACCTATTTTATATTAATACCTAAAAAAACAAACGCCGGCCTATTTTTTCCCCCGTTTGACCTAAAAAACTTAATAAACATTATACCGGGCGGACGCAAAAGCTTTTTCTTCCATCCCGCTGAACCCACGAAAAACAAGTCAAATATTTGCAAGATAAGCTACATGAGACCACGGCGCGTCGGCGCCTCGGATGTGACGTCAACTATTACGTCACAAATGTAGATCTATACTAGCAATGGGTTTGGGACGTAGAAGTTAGTACTAACATTGTTGGATGTCAGTGGCATGCATGCACACAGGGCAGTGGCGGTCCGAGAGGGGGGGTCGTAGGGGTCATGACCCCCCCCAAAATCCATATTCGTACCCGGAAAAATTGGGTAGCAATTAACCCTAACCTAGTCTAGGTACAAGACCAACGGGACCGTCAAATGTGACCCCCCCCCAATATCGCTGGCTGCGACCGCGCCTGACACAGGGTAGGCAAAAAAATGTATTCGGCTTGTTTAACCTATTTTAATTATATTAGTATACCATTTCAAATATCCATAAGCAAGCAAATACTATAAACATATTAATTTGCATTTCAAAACATTAATAAGTTCATTCAGCGGCCCCATACTGACAAAAATACTTTGCCTACCCTAGAGAAATCTCTAAAAAATCTTAATTTAAAAAAATCTTAGTTCGGACATGAATTAACGTAATGTTTTTTTAATGTAAATGGATGTGTTGGTAATGTTGATTAATTTAAGGATATTTGTGCTGTAACACGAACAATTAGCATAAAGCATAAACAACTCGAAGGTATTTTTGGCTGCTTTCTGTGCACGCCACTGTTGGATGTAGTTGTCTGTCTACTCTATTTGCGGGGTGGCATATAATCACCATCATCACCAGCCGGAAGACGTCCACTGCTGAACTCCTCCCCCTTAGAACGCCACAATGAACGACAATTGGCTATTTACATCCACCGGTTACCTGTGACCCACACAATGTCGTCTGTCCACCTAGCGGGAGGCCTGCTTTTATCATGGGTTTAATACTAATATATACATTCAAAATTTTCGCATTTTGGCACTTTAAAATCTCATCAGAAGCCTTTTCAGTACTTCAATGACAACTAGAGATATTGTTATTGAGTAGTGACATTGATCACGTAACTAAAGAGTCCAAGTTACGTGTGGTCAGTACATTATCCAGTAAGTGCCTAATTAAAAGGCAGTTAACCCGACCGTAAGTTCAGTTCGTACGTGAGTTGTGACATTCAATCATCATTCAATAGACTGTTTGTAGACCGTGGCTGCTTGTGATTTTTTTTTTATAACGTATCGGGGTACGTGACGGTCCCTGTATCAAAATTAGTTGGGGGCCCAAATGAAGATACGGCCTAAGAGTCTAAGTGGGATTGTTATTATCTTACGAATTTTTGCTTACACACGTTCGGGGCCTCCTTAATCCGGGGGCCCCGTATAACTGATACGGCTGATACGCCCCTGCGTATGCAATTTTGAATTTCAGCAAGATTGTTAGGGGCTCACCCGTGAAAGTAATAGACAGAGAGAGTCGCTTTTGTCCTAATAATATTATTATAGATTGTTACCTCCGTGGCGCAGTGAGAAACCACTTACTTTCCAAACCCTAGATCGCGGGTTCGAATCCCGCGAAGAGCAACAATTTTGTGTAATTGTGCCTTAATGACTAGTCGTTCAGTCAGTTAATGACGATCGTCTGTGAAGCAGGATGACCCATGCTTCAGATGGGCATGCAAAAAACCGGTCCAGCGCCTGAACTCTCCCCGGGCGTGTCGGTTTTCCATCCCATTGGATTGTGAGAATAAAGGAAGAGAGAAAGAGTCGATCTTGTGAAAGATTGGCCGCTAGAGTGGCTTGAGTAAAGAGGGACTCTACTCTACTATTATTATTTATATCCATATGATATTTTTATTTACTAGTATTTTTAAGAATGATAAAAAATACTGCCACAAATAACAAAATTTAAGAAAAATAAACTTTCCACATAAAAAAAAATACGTACAGAACAAAACAAGGTACAAAAAACGATAATTATCTATTTCTACTTTACGTGCAGCAATCTAAAGATTTGCCGTTAACGCAGACAAAGGAAAACATCGTGATGAAACCAAAGTCCTTGAATTTATTTCAAAGGCGTATCTGTTCGATCAATTTGATTAGACTCGCGTATTTGGATGATGCTTTGCTGAATAAAATTAAAAATTGAACCGACTTCAATAACACTAAAAGTGAGAGAGAGAGAGACCTTTGTTCAGCAGTGGACGTTTCGGCTGCTAATGAATGTTATGGTTTGGTGATGATAATGAAAAAAAGAAAAATGTGAGCCCCTTGGACATGGGTCCAGGTTGGTACCATAGCAGTGCCAAGTAATCTGCCGCATAGCAGCAATGTGTAAACAGTGTTGTGTTCCCATGTGAGGGCACTGTAGCTAGTGAATTTATCTCAAGTGACTTAATAAGTAATGTCTCGGGTGACGAGCGGTGTATCTATAGGTCTATAGGCCGGCGTTTCGCTTACTATCAAACTCAAACTCAAACTCAAATAGTTTATTTCAAATAGGCTTAACACTTTTGAAAGGTCATGTTTTTTTTTTTAATAAAAAATCTGCCACCGGATCACAACGCGGCCTCACGTCGTTGACGACAGTCTTGCTTCTCTTGTTACTTAGTTCAATGACAAAATCTGTTGATCAAAACTATAATATATTGCTGCCTGTAAATGAGAGCCAATTAAATATCTTATTTGTTTGAGGACAATATGCTGCTCTAAAATTTAACGGGCCTGTTAGTCTAGTGTTAGACACCCTGACCGCTACCCTTTAGGTCGTGGGTTAGATTCCCACCAAGTGTCTGGGTATATATGTACCTACTAGCTGACCCACGCAGCTCCGCCTGCGCTATTTTTACGTTAACTAAACTTTTAATAACAGACATTAGCATCGAATACATAATCTCCTTTTTATAGTCGGTTAAAAACTGGGACCCACTTTTTACTTGCTCTCCGAAGCACGGACCCGTTTAGTTCAAATGGCGTTAAACGGTCACCCATCTATTTAATGACCTTACCTAACGTTGCTTAACCCGATCGATTACAAAACCTTGATAAATACTCTCTATGAGTGTTCCCTTACTAATATTTTTTATATTTTATAGAAAAATTGATAAAATCGGACCAAGCGTATAACCAAGTAGCCGTTTTGACTTTAATCCCCTCTCCCAAAAGAACCGTGCTAGATTACGGGATAAAAAGTATCCTATGTCCTACCTCGTAGTAAGATCTCAAATCATGCCAAGTTTCATTTGAATCCATTCAGTAGTTTCGGCGTGATGCTCAGCCGTGATACAGACAGACAGACAGACAGACTAAAATTAAAAAAAATACATGTTCGGCCTCAGTATCGGTTATAGAATACCCTCCAAAAATAATTTTCAAAATATCTTCAATGTACAGAATTGGACCTGTTACAGTTTTATTATAAGTATAGATATAGATTTACAAAAAAAAAAAACTATTAACCCTCAAAAAATAAAAAAATGTATGCTTTTTCGTTTAATCGGCTTTCAAATCACAACGATGCTAAACAAGTTTTCACTTCAAAAGTATGTAAGTATTAGTATCAGTTGTCTGGTTTCCATATTACAGACTCTGCCTAGTTTGGGATGAGATGACCGTGTGAGGATTGTCCCAGAGTTATATAAAAAATATTTCCCGACCTCTCATTTGACCCCGTTTTGAGTTATGGGATGGGGCGTCTATGAGATAACATCTTACATCATCGATCGGATTGGGGGAGAGGGATAGACTTATGTGGATATATATAGAACCGTCCCACTCTTGGTGACATGACATTTGACCTTTCGTGACCTTTGCGAAGTTCGTAGTTTCAGTAGGTTTCCCGGAGATGAAATTTATTAGCGTACGATAGAAGTGTCTAATATTAGATTTCCTAAGCATTTATTGAGTCTAGAAATAACTGGTATTTAAATGGGCATACCCGTGTCTGGGTAAGAATAGCACCCTCCCATCTCTTCATCTCTTGCCGTTGCGTGTCCGTAGGAGGCGACTAAGGGAAAACAAGAAGACCGGCAGCAGCGTCTTTCTATTGGATTATCTACCACATATACTATGATCTATTATGGTGCACAAGTGCTTGCATAAACACAAGTGCACTCTATTTTTTAATACTCAGTAATACTCTCACAGTCCGATGAGACGTAAGACCGACACGAACAAGTCAAAAACTGGACCGACTTTAATACATGCTCTTCCTCATCCATTTTCAGACAATCAGCTGGTCAGCCTACACGGTATCGACCAAAAATCAACATCTACACATACTTCTCCGGTATTCGATCCGCTAACTTTGTATTCAACGGCCGATGATTCCGATTTGCATCATGCTAACGCGAAGCGCGTACGCGAGATCTCGCCTCGCGTAAACCGCTGACAGGTTAAACAAATTATACAATATGGTAATAATTATCAAGTTTCTGTGCCTTGGAGTGCACGTTAAAGTCGGTCCTGATTGCGGGTCACCCCCTTCCCTCTAATATGGTTGAGGGGAGTGATGGCTGCTGCTCGAGTCAACTCGTGCGCGGGTGCTGCTTGGGGGGACTGGTCCGACTACTATCCCTTTGGCCTTTTAGTTTGTTGAAATTTTTGTCGTAATTTATTGTTTTCTTCTTTTCTCCCTTGCTTTATGTTTCGAACGGCAAGACACAATATCGCTAATGTCGATTCATTTGTAACAAAACAATGTTTAAAAAAAAAAGTGAAAAAATGACAAGCCCGCTGAGTTTCTTGCCGGATCTTCTCAGTTGAGGCCGCGTTGTGATCCGGTGGTAGCTTTTAAAAAATGACGATTCAAAAGTGCTAGCGTTAAGCCTATTTGAAATAAAGATTTTTGAGTTTGAGTTTGAGTATGTGGTCATCTAGACAGCAGTCGTTAAGCCAAGTCAGAGAGCTAAGGACAGCTTGTACAACTGTGACACCAGGTTGGTTACTAACAATACGGTAGGTGCACTCAAGGGACATTTTGACCTGACCATTCTGACCACAGAATGAGACTAAGTAAATAGACACTTGCAGATTCTGCGAAGGTGAAAAAGAGTTAATGAGACATATATTGTGTGGCTGCAACGCTCTTGCGAGAAGTAGGTTGAGTCATCTGGGAGAAGTCTATCCTACACCAGATGACTAAGTACAGTTCCAAGCTGGAGAACAGTGTAAGTGCATACACAATGGATCCTACTGGGTCGAAGTGCGTTCCGGTAGTTACCGGGCCCGATTTTATAGCCACTAACAATTGAATATAATAGAATCATGTGATAAAAAAATTAAGTCTTTTTAACCGACTTCAAAAAAGGAGGAGGTTCTCAATTCGTCTATATATATTTTTTTGTCTATGTATTCGCGCATAACTCTGGCAATTATGAACCGATTTGAAAAAATCTTTCTTCCATCCATTCTTTAATCCGTTAATTGGGTCCCATAAAAAAAATATTGCTTACGAATAAGTAGTTCCTGAAAAAACAAGAATGGTGACTGCGCAGGAGAACTGCAGGAATGCCTATATAGATGACTATGTCGCTTTTTACGGACAAAAATGGTCATAACTCTGGCAAATATTTACCAATTTCAATTATTCTTTTTTTATTCTTAAGAAAAAACCACTGTAATAAATCTGTATGAATTATCTTTTTTTATTCGAGAGAGTAAACAAACTACTATGATGATTCCATGCAAATTTCATTACGACCGGATATTTTTTTCTGAAGAAACATGAATTATGTAAAACTATGTAGACGATAATGTGATCATAACCTACCTAGATCATTTTACCGTCTTCGATGGTTCAATCATTATTTATGAAAATATCACTAAAAGGTATATATTTTCTTTTTTAAATTGATCCGACTTCAATATCACTGAAAGGTATAAAATAATTTAAATATTATTGAAGTTGGTGCCAAATATACACAGCAGGTACGCTAAAACCAACTTCTATAATATTTAAATTATTTTATACTTTTCAGTGATATTGAAGTTGGTTCAATTTAAAAAAAAAAAGATTTTATTCAATGTATAGTTATTGACCGTGTCCCTTGCTCTTGGTTACCATGGGGTCGTGATTCATAAAAAATCTGATTCATTCTTTACGCGACATTAAATCTCCTATTTAGGTGTTGTGAAACCATGATTCAGCCATTACAGTTATGTCCTACTGAAGGCACACAAACAAACCTATTTTTCTTCACGCTTTTGTCGTTTATGTAGGACAATGAAATTAGTTTAGGGTTGCCACATTTTCAGATTTTATTTGATTGTCTTTTGAGATATACTTGCTCCCTTTGCAGTGGATACCATGGGGCCTTGGTCTCATGAGACGCACCGTTTGGTGAAAGAAATTTCATTCAAACTTATCGAAGTTTCATGGGACCGTCGCGTCGGGCTCGTAGTTTTTTCTGCCAACGTGTAACGCTTAGCCATTTAAAGAGGTAAAGCCGCCAGTCTTTGAGGTACCTTTCCTTCCCAGAGTAGCGAGAGCTGAGAGGAAGTTTTCTACTTAGTTTAATTATATTTGTAAACTAGCTGACCCACGCAGCTCCGCCTGCGCTATGTTTACGTTAACTAAGCTTTTAATAACAGACATTCGCATCGAATACATAACCTCCTTTTTTATAGTCGGTTAAAAACTGGGACCCACTTTTTACTTGCTCTCCGAAGCACGGACCCGTTTAGTTCAAATGGCGTTAAACGGTCACCCATCTATTTAATGACCTTACCTAACGTTGCTTAACCCGATCGATTACAAAACCTTGATAACAACTCTCTATGAGTGTTCCCTTACTAATATTTATTATATTATAAAGAAAAATTGATTAAATCGGACCAAGCGTATAACCAAGTACCCATTTTGACTTTAATCCCCTCTCCCAAAAGAACCGTGCTAGATTACGGGATAAAAAGTATCCTATGTCCTACCTCGTAGTAAGATCTCAAATCATGCCAAGTTTCATTTGAATCCATTCAGTAGTTTCGGCGTGATGCGCAGCCGTGATACAGACAGACAGACAGACAAAAATTTAAAAAAATACATTTTCGGCCTCAGTATCGGTTATAGAATGCCCTCCAAATATAATTTTCAAAATATCTTCAATGTACAGAATTGGACCTGTTACAGTTTTATTATAAGTATAGATAGATATACAGTAATTTTTTTTATTATTTAAATTTTCTAGTTGAAAACATAAGAGGTCAAACTTATAACGCTTTTTTTCGTCGAGGTTTACAATATAGGTAATTATTTTGTATAATTCTGAGGCATCCCTATGTGTCGGTGTAATCTAATCGCGTTGTATTATTTGGTTTTAGCCTCAAAACAAAATATCTGGAGCGTAATGTTCCTTTATCTGGACATCTATCCTTAATCTGATATGGTCTGGGTGTCGGTTTTGTTGAAACTATCAGCAGAGTTGCAGTGTTTCCTGAATAAGGTGTGGCCATGCAGTTTAGCTACGGATGGTGATAAAAGAGAACAAATATTAATTAATGACAATCAGAAAGAGGAAAGGGAAGTAGGGACAATTACAAGAGTGATAGAGTACAATTACCATAAACAATTTAAACATCAAATTGCCTGAATAATTAAGCGTACCACATCTTACGTTCCAAAAGGTTTTACCAACATGTTAGGTTACTACTTTTCAAATAAATAAACAAAGAAACTTGTGACTTTAAAAGCAACACAAGCTTCTTGAACCAAAGAGCTTAGACCAAAAGTTCAGCTTAATAAAGCTTTCATGGACATCTGCGGCTAACGGTAGCTATTATTCCCAAAAAAAGGTATTCATCAGCAGCCAAAAGACGTCCACTGCTGAACAAAGGCCTCCCCCTTAGAAGGGAGGGGTTGCCATAATCCCCACGCTTGGCAGGCGTCTTGGGGATCGCAGTATAGGTGGTAGGTAATCCAATAAAAAGACGCTGCTGCCCGTCTTCTTATTTTTCCATAGTCGCCTTTCACCTAACGGGAGGAGATGGTTGGTTATACGTTACATCTAAAAAAGACAACAAGCAATACAAAGTTAATGTAATTAAATCTGTTTCTAAAAAAATCTGAGCTGAGTTAACGTAAACATAAACAAACGCTAATTAAAAAAAATACCAGTACTTCTGTTTTGTATTGGAAAAACTTGTTTATTTTTATTTACTTGGAGGTCAAACTGTTTCTAAGAAGGTCTGTTTGTTGGCCAATCATCCGTGAGTCTCTGTAAGACTTTGTTTTGTTATGTTAGGATCATTCTAGATTATCTTCATTTTATAAAGAGTAACTTTTCTTGTGTCGGTCTTTTTAATAGTTCGTATAGTATCTTAGTTAGTTTTTAATATTATAGTTAAATAGTCCAATTGTATCTTGTCTAGGATCACATCCTTCGACACAATTTGCTGTTATACATAGTTTTTTACCATGCGCCATATTCTATCCATAGTTTTAGTGATTGTATCCAGTGCGATCATCAACATACTTATTCAATTTCTATTATTATTCCTCATTTATTCCTACTCGCAAATTCGTTGCAATTTTGTCATGAACACAGCATCTTACGAACCTTCTTCCCTTTCAATGTTCAATGCGCAGATGTTAGTTTTTTGCGTGAGACGTCGTCGTAAATTCTTGCACCCCTTCGTAAAATGGGTTCACTCACATCCCTGCAAATAACGTAGGGTCGGTTGGCTCCCTTGGGACCCTGTGCGTGTTACATTGTATTCAAGTTGTTTTGTTAACGGTTCCTTCATTCTTTGACGTATTCTTGAGATATATTCTGTAATAAAATTAAAAAATCAGAAATGATCATTCAAGCGACATACATGCCGCTGGCCTCCTGAGACATTACCTATTAAGTACCTATTAAAAATTAACATTAGGCAGTAAAAAAGTTATTGAGTCTTCCTAGCTCAATGTTTTAGCTCCAGCTACCTGCCCACAGGAATAACAGTGCAGCTCTGTATCTATTTGTTCGGTCTTTTGCACAAAAGACCAACTTGACACCTAAAATGTCCTCCCTCACGGGTCGTGCTCGTGCACGGGTCGGGAGAGGAAAATCTAATAAACATATTTTTAATCAACGGTATTTTAACATAGGCGTGACATGATCGAATATTATTTACACTATGAATTAACGAATAATGTAAAATAATAAAAATGTTAGGTTAATATTTGGAGAAATAATTACTGGGATGTTCGCATGAGTTTGGAATAAATAAACTCTTATTAAAAAACATAACCATCTCTATCTGTCCGAAAAATATTAATTAAATATACATATTAATGTGTAAATGCCTAATTTCTTTAGCTACACAATTGGGCTCAACAAGTTAAAGTATAGGGTTAACATAACCAACCACTAACGGGTTGGTTCAATGTATGTAAATATTAAACGAAGCTCGAAACACCTCTAGAATGATTGTGACGGCCGACCGCAGTAAACCAGGATACTGTTCCGAAGCAAGGCTGTATTTCGTGGCGGGTTTTCCTACCCTCGAGAGCTCTAAAGCCTTTGAGAAAATTGTTTTCTTTTATCACCATAGATTACAGTACAAAGACAAGCGAAACTGTTTTTTTTTCTACGTAGAGACAGTGGTAAAGTAGAAATTATTATAAGACATTTTAATAATAATTGTGAAGGAGAAATGTTTATTGTTACAGATATGCTAAAAATACATTAAATAGTTTAAAGATAGGTCCACTAGGTACCACAATGTTGTCGGGTTGTTTGGTTTGGTAGTTAAACGCCCTGGCCGCTAGCTGATGGGTCGTGGGTTCGAATCACACCAACTGTCTGGGTGTTAATTTATCTATGCATTTACAAAAAACTGATAGCTATATAAGTATTAGTATCAGTTGTCTGGTTTCGATAGTACAGGCTCTGCATACTTTCGGATCAGATGAACGTGTGTGAATTGTCTCAAGATATTATTATTATTAATGTGATAGTAGTGTTAGGTATTCTGCCGTCAAGCAAACATTACAGTGTTCCGCTGTGACTGGCACTGTGGCTGGTGAAATTACCGGACACAAGAGACCTTTTTTTCTTTTTTGACAATTCACCCACGGTCATCTGATCCCAAACTAGGCAGAGCCTGTACTATGGAAACCAGACAACTGATACTAATACATATATACTTTTTTTTTTGTAATTACATACTTATATAGATAAAACACCCAGACGCTTGGTGGTAATCGAACCCACGACCTGTTGGGTAGCAGACAGGGTCACTAACCACTAGACCAACAGGCTCGTCAACAACTAATACCTAATAAAACTTAACGACTAATATTAAATTTGAGTTTGAGACAGGACACTGCAGTGTCCATGTGCAGGCGTGTCGCTTACCATCAGGCGAACGTCTAAAAGAAGCTATAACACTCGTGGTGTGTCCGGGTAAGAATAGCACCCTCCCATCTCCTACGGTTGGGTGTCCGTAAAAGGCGACTAAGGGAAAACAAGAAGACGCACAGCAGCGTCTTTCTATTGGACCACCTATTCTGCGATACCCAGGACGCCTGCCAAGCGTGGGGATTATAGCAACCCCTCCCTTCTAAGGGAGACACCTGTTCAGCATTGGACGTATTTCGACTACCGATGATACCACCCGAGAATATGGTATAAACAGCTTTAATCACCCACCCACATGACTTTGAAATAGATTGGAATACTATCATCATCATCATCATCATCACCAGCCGGAAGACGTCCACTGTTGAACATAGGCCTCCCCCTTAGAACGCCACAATGAACGACAATTGGCTATTTGCATCCACCGGTTACCTGCGACGCGCACAATGTCGTCTGTCCACCTAGTGGGAGGCCTGCCGTTGCGTCTTCCGGTTCGTGGTCGCCACTCGAGAACCGTCTTCCCCATCGGTTTTCGGTATACTATAGGGTATCTTAGAATTAAATCCTGTCTCAACACTTTTCTTTTAACGCTCACAGATTGATAACTCTCCCGAAGGTTATAGAAACTCATCTAATTGCATATCCATTGCAACGCATTTGCACCCCAAGGTTGCAAAGCCAATACAGTGCTATGTTTATATCATTACTGTACAGACACATCCCAGTTATCGGGCTTCAATCCTCTTAAGGGGGTCAAGCTCAGAGAGGCTATTTACTGAATAATATATGCTATACATTTTCAACTCCATTATATAAAGTTTTATATACATTATCGTTTTGTCCCGTGCAAGGAAAACTTGGCAGGAAAATTTTGCTGGGTTCCTTGACTTTATGAGAGGCTACTGGCCGTAAGACATTTATATATGTCAAGTAATTATTATCTTTCATAAATCAAACGGTATGATTTATTACTGATTTTACGCCTGCAGTTGTATTGAATGGGGCTTTTCCTTGAACAATAGAAATTGTAGACATAATTACATCAGCAAAAGCAAATCAAAGCTACCAGGAAAACCTCTGAAAAGTTTTTATAATATCGAGACAAAATACCTTTCTAAATCCACAAAAAAACGTTAAGGAAATCACGACTTCTTTAAAGCGAAAATTATTATTGTACGTCGGAAAATTCTGTGAAGAAAATCCGTTTCGGCGAACCGTGGCATCATAAAAAAAAGCCATATGCAATAATGAGATGCGTGTAGAAAAAAAGTGTTTTGTAAAGGTATGTTCCCAGTACCACGTCGGTCGATGAGAAAAATGGATTTACCACGGCTCGAGTAGACGTAAACCCCACAAACACATACACACCGATGACGCCAGACGAACTGCACACAAACAAATTTAATCGCGCGTCTCGAGGATATAAATACAGTGGGAGCGGTGCCGCCCCGCACTCTGCAGCGAGCTATCGTTCAGAATACACGCGTTCATACAATCAATAATAAAGTCACCAGAATGGTTGTGAAACTAGAAACCATTGCCGCATTATACGCGGACGTTTATCCTTCAATGCCTAAACACCGCGAGATGGAGAGCGTTGCGACAGACTGCCCGAGACGGCAGAAACTCCGATGCACCTCATTGCCTGCGTTAGTTGAAGACGACTCCGAGGGAGTCTTCGAGCCTGAGCAGAAGTCTTACATTCTACATGCTGATGTGCTGCGAAGACAGAAGTCGATTTCCCCACAAAGAAGAGAGAGACTGCGGCGACAACTAGCCTTGCCATCGTTGTCAGAAGATGAGGAGCCTTGATCGCTGTACTAGCAAGGTCAGGATGAAGTTATGATGCCCAGGCTGGTACGGCTTCGACCTTCGAGCCCCAGGGCCCGTCAAGTGGATCGTCGAGCTGGAACCGCCAGGATGAGGTGGAAGCTCGGACAGTGCAAAAAATGTCGTGAAAAAAAACAATTTGTGAAGTGTAATACCAAAAAGTTATACGCCAAAGTATAATACCAATGTAGGTAATATTTTATAATAAGATGGTTAAATAAATGTGTTTTTTGGGTAATTTCCGTATTTTTCTTATTTATGTAAGTACAACTCTACCCTTACCTTACACGTGTACATATTGTTTATTGTTACTCTAAATGTGCAGACATTTGAGTAACCTTAAATTAATTATATTAATTACATCTCTACATAGTCACACGCACACAATAATGCAATGTTTTTACAAACAATGTCAGCAAGTCACGATGATAGAGCTCATATAATGATAGAGTCGTCTACAATATACAATTACGTAGTAAAACAACCTTCATGCCTCGCTCGGAGGTTACTCAACGTTTTAACAAACATAACATTATAATAATGAATACCTATTTCGTAATCGTAACACCAGTTATTAATACATATCAATTATATACCTATAGGATAAATTAAACAAAACTATAATAACAACTTCATAAAGACTCTAGTTAATATTTTAAACAAAGAAATAGGAACTAGATATACTATAAACTTTACCTACTTAAATTTAACAAGAAATATATTATGGAATTCAAAATTATAATATTCCTCGTAAATAATTTAACCTTTTAGATATTTACGTTATTGGAAGATGTAAGATAATAAGAAAATAAAAACTAACAATAACAAATAAACATACGATAGGTATCGTAAACATAAATCAAGATGCGTGTTCATAGAGTTGTTTACAAAATAATCAGTTTAGTAGGTAACACGTTTACAGACATACTGACATAATTGGTGGACCCAACAAATATAGGTTTGTAGAGACGAGGAGCAATGATAACGATTAGTTATTGTATATTTTGATGATAGATAGACAATTCTTTATTGCGCAAAAACTAAAAGAAAAGGATACAAATAAGATATACTTACTCTGATTGAGAAGAAAATCACTATACTACTATATATTATAGAAAATCAGTATTTTAAATTTGGGATATGACATACAATTTATGCCGTATTCTTCAAATGGTAGAGGTACCATGCAAACAGACAAGTGAGTAAGTACTTACCTATGATCTGGCTAAACAGATTTATTGAACATATAAATACTAACTAGTAAAATCTGACTAAACCAGCTCTCAAATAAAAACCGCTTTCAAATCCATCCATTCATTTGGGAGTTACGAAGCCAGAGAGCCCAGAAATAGGCAGATAGCGTCAAACTTGACAACCTTTTTTTGTGAAGATTAGGAAACAGGGATAGTGTTTAGGGTTCCATACCTATAAGGTAAAAACAGACCCCTTACGGTGAGACTTCGTCAGTCTGTCTGTTTATCACACCTAAATATTTCAGGAACCACTGACGTTATCGAATTAAAACTTGAAATGTTTTTAGATCTTACTAACCCAATTTCAACGCAAATTAAAAAATATTTCTTTGATTCTAAATTTTTTTTAATGGGTCATCAAAATTTCAAAGTGAGACTACTATATCGAGTGGGATATCCTATGAAAGGCCTTCATTTCCACATCTCAAAACAGATTTTTATTTTGGTTTATGTCACATACTTTTTGGCTTATAATCAAAATATAAAAAAAAACCGTTCCTCCTTATCTTCGAAGTTTAAGGAGGGAAAAGGAGTACTAAAGACTTCTAAGGAGTACAGTTTTTTGGTAATCCTAAAAAAAACTCAACAAACAAACTTAGTTTTGCGTTTTTTTTGCTATCTGAGGTGTTAGGCGAATAGTAAAAATATTTTAATAGGCCCAAAGAAGTTATGGAACCCTTGGTGCGCGAGTCTGACTCGCACTTGACCGACTTTTTACTATCAACATAGTCTGATAGTCTGGCCATATTACTGGCCTAATATTGGCAATGCGGAATTATGGCAAATCATCTAACCTAGGACTCAAACCATGGCTTAACAATTCTGCCACGCGATCAAAGACAAGCGGAGTATTAGATAGAGTAGATAGACTAGTATTAGATAACATACTGGTTATATTAAGTAGGTTTATGTTAAGCGTTTATTAGTACGTTGACCTCATTTGTTTGCAACAAGCTTGCCTTATGATAACACTAATAGAGCTCTTATTGCCACGAGCGACGCAACCGTAAATCAAAACATGATAAACTAGCGAGTTGTCACAATATTGAAGCGTAATTAATAGGTTCGTTTATACTAGTCATGTTTATGTTATGTCCTCATGACCTGCACTTAAGATTGGTTAATATATGAACTACTACGCAGGAGATATTATAGTGCACAAGTCAGAATAATTCTAAAAATGACACGTCGGATAGAGCACCTTGGAAAGCAAAGACGAGAAGAGCAGACTATCAGATGGGATTAATAAGTGCTAAGGAAAGAGATGATGACATATGGTGCTGAGACGTGGTCTCTAACGGCTGGCCTTTTAGAGAAGTTCAGAGTCACACAACGAGCCATGGAGAGAGCTATGCTCGGAGTTTCTTTGCGCGACAGAATCCGAAATGTGGAGATTCGCCGAAGAACCAAGGTCACCGACATAGCTCTCAGAATCTGCAAGTTGAAGTGGCAATGGGCAGGCCACATCGCTCGAAGAACCGATAACCGTTGGGGAAGAAAGGTTCTCGAGTGGCGACCACGAACCGGAAGACGCAGCGTAGGCAGGCCTCCCACTAGGTGGACAGGCGACATTGTGCGCGTCGCAGGTAACCGGTGGATGCAAATAGCCAATTGTCGTTCATTGTGGCGTTCTAAGGGGGAGGCCTATGTTCAGCAGTGGACGTCTTCCGGCTGATGATGATGATGATGAAGGAAAGAGAGATGTTCACGTACAATTATTTTTTCAGTATAGAAATGGAACCTACAATGTAATAGGTAGAGCTCAGGGTGTTTATCCAACAGGCCTGTCAAGTAGTTAATTTAATGAGGCTGTGCTGATTAAGTCAATGGGTACTAAGACCGCTCGACACGTAGAGATACCAATGATTTATGCATATATTATTTTATATTAATATGTTGTTGACTGGTCCGATCCCTTTGGCCTTAGTTTGTTGTATTTTTTTTCCTCTTGTTTTATCTTTCGTACGGCAACACACACTGTCGCTGGTGCTGATCTAATTGTAAAAAGACAAACACTGTTCAAAACAGTGAAAAAATTGAGGCCACGTTGTGACTCAGTGGTAGCTTCTAAAATTTGAACGTTCAAAAGTGCCTTTAAGCCTATCTATCTATACTTATATTAAAACTGTAACAGGTCCAATTCTGTACATTGAAGATATTTTGAAAATTATATTTGGAGGGCATTCTATAACCGATACTGAGGCCGAAAATGTAATTTTTTTAATTTTTGTCTGTCTGTCTGTCTGTCTGTCTGTCTGTCTGTCTGTATCTCGGCTGAGCATCACGCCGAAACTACTGAATGGATTCAAATGAAACTTGGCATCATTTGAGATCTTACTACGAGGTAGGACATAGGATACTTTTTATCCCGTAATCTAGCACGGTTCTATTGGGAGAGGGGATTAAAGTCAAAATGGGTACTTGGTTATACGCTTTTATCAATCGATTTTATCAATTTTTCTTCATAATTATAATAAATATTAGTAAGGGAACACTCATAGAGAGTTGTTATCAAGGTTTTGTAATCGATCGGGTTAAGCAACGTTAGGTAAGGTCATTAAATAGATGGGTGACCGTTTAACGCCATATGGACTAAACTGGTCTGTGCTTCGGAGAGCAAGTAAAAAGTGGGTCCCAGTTTTTAACCGACTATAAAAAAAGAGTTTATGTATTCGATGCGAATGTCTGTTATTAAAAGTTTAGTTATCGTAAAAATAGCGCATGCGGAGCTGCGTGGGTCAGCTAGTAATAAATATTTTTGAATTTGAATTTGTTCGGTTGTTGATCTACTTGGCCGATAATATATTCAATGCTCCGATACTGTGTGCGTCATTTGGGCCGGTGTTGTAGTAGATTCGATTTCATTCATTAACTCTAACAAAACATTTTCCGTGTCGGCTCTTGGTCCGCATTCCATAAACGCATTGGGAATTACCGATACTTAAGGACACTGCATTAGAAGGCTTCTAAGAATTAAGGTCGCAAGTAAATCAATATCATTTATCTCGTGTTTAATTTTCTTGATTGTTTAGCATGAGAGGCGCATCGCATCGTCGACTGGTTTACTCTAAAGTCTAAAGACGTATTCAAATCCTCCGCGGAGCAAATTCTTGTGTAGGTGTTCCTTACAGGTAAATAATAGTACCAGCCCTTGTTTTGTCCCACCGTTGGGCATGGGACTCTCCTCAATATAAAGGGGCTTAGGCCATAGTCCACCACGCTGATCAAGTGCGGTTTGTCGGACTTCACACGTCATTCGAAAGCTAGTTAGGCTTTCTCAGACATTCAGGTTTCCTCACGATGTTTTCCGTCACCGAAAGCTAAACAATAGTACAAAGTCGATTCGTACATGAATAATAAAATAAATCACTAGTGCGAACGGGGTTCGAACTTGCGCACCTTGTTTCACCCAATGAAGGGTGTTTTCTTCCCCTTTCGGTGTCCGTAAGTGGCGACGAAGGGAAAACAAGAGAACGAACAACATCGTCTTTCTATTAGATTACCTACCACTTATACTGCGATCCCCAAAACACCTGCCAAGCGTAGGGATTATAGCAACCCCTCCCTGTTAAGGGGGAGGCCTTTGATCAGCAGTAAATATAAACTCACGGCTGCTGATGCTTAGATTATGTAGGAGGTATTTTGAATTCACACCTGTAGTATTTTACTAATTAAATTGTGTTTGCGGATCGTACAGACGATTTAAAGATAGAAATAGACTCTGTTTCATTCGCGAATGGTTGAGTCAATTCGCTTACCACTACGAAAATATATTTTAAGTGTGGATAAAAATGATTCAGTACAGCTTATGTATTATGAGCGGCCATTTCTGAAGTAGAAATACACCAGAATATTACCGTGACTGTGCATTTCGATGTCATTTGCGTCAGCGATATTTCGAAGACGAGGATTCTCGAAGGCAAACATTCTTGAATAAAATAGGTATTTAAGGGGGTAACATGCGCCAATGACCTTGAGAATCTGGCCGCTCCGGCCGAGAGTTGTCAGCGTAGAGGGCGCTACCAGCAAATATGAATATTACATTTGAAAAATTATAGACTAAAATATGCAGATGTGTCAAATGGAGTTCTGTTAATTTTGCCTATTCCGTTATAGAATGAAATTTCAATAAAATTATATCTATTGCAAATATACTTAATAATATCACTTTTGAATGTTTTGTTGATTATGTATACGTAAAATAAATGACTGATGAATTATTTAAATGCATGATAAAAACCGATTTTAACTCAAAGCTTTTTGCCATTTCATAGTGTCACGAAAAGAACAAAACTGATGCAGTTTAAGAACGGTAACCCACTATTTAATATCTTGATTTATACCTTGGCGTGCCACCTAATTACAATCTGATAACAACAATTTACAGTGGTAACGTAGTTGAAGTGTTGCGTCAGGATATGGATTATTGTATTTCATATTCCAAACTTCATATCAAAGGTTCAGTTCGTCTATTATAGAATGGCCAATGCCGGACTAGTAAGACTTATACATACTTCTATTCTATTGTTGGTGGCTATTAGTTAGGTCCGGTTACAACCGGAACGCACTTCGACCCTGCTTAATACATTGTGCCTGCCATTCGGAATCCATATAAATTCGTACTATTTATAACTTACAGTAGTCACAGTGGATTTTTGTGTGTCTGAAGTTAGGGTTGGAGAACCATTGCGCAAGTACAGTTGTGAGTTCTGAATACATAAACATAAAACTAGCTACTGCGCAGCGTCTTGCAGCCAACTTCAGACACACAAAGATCCGCCCTGACTACTGTAAGCGTACTTGAAATGAAACTATGCACAAAGTTCTAAGGTTTCTGTTCTGCACGTCAAAACGAAAGCGTTTAACAGAGCCTTCAAAATATATATGTTTTTCTTAAAAAGTAGATAAGTTTCTTAAAAAGGGACCTTTTTAACATATTTCCTGAATTAGTTCCAAATTCTCTAACTAATAAACATCCATCTGATAGTTAAGCTTTTTGATCCCTGGAAAAATGAACTGAAACCAAATTGATGATTGATTGCGATGTTCGAGTATTACAAAGAGAGTGACTTAAGATGCTGCAATGCATGCCAGTGGCCCTGATGAGGTGCTAGCGGTATTATTAAAGAAGCATATAACTGTAATGTTTCCTATTCTAATGTGTATATTATCTTTAAGAGCGGCACAAGTACCCGAATCTTGGAAGCTTGCTAGTTTCCAACCTCACTCAAGACCAGATACCCAACGTCGACCCAAGTTGTGCAGACCCAGAAATAATAAATTATTTTTATTGTGACAATTTGTTCCATGATAAGAACAATAGCACCCATCCATCTCCTCCCGTTGGGTGTCCGTAAAAGGCGACTAAGGTAAAACAAGAAGACGAGCAGCAGCGTCTTTTTATTTTTATTACCTACCACGTATCTGCGATCCCCAACCGCCTGCCAGGCGTGGGGATTATGGCAACCCCTCCCCTCTAAGGGAGAGAGGGCCTTTTTTCAACAGTGGACGTTTCAGCTTCTGATGATGATGTAGATGAGTTCCGTGATCGACTCCGTAATGGCCATCAAACTGAAACTATGATAAGATACTTAACTTTTTCCATAATTAAGTACAGTTAAAAACGACCCAGACCCAAGACCAACAGATTATGTTCATGCACATGAATGTTTGTCCTGTGTGGGAATCGACCCCAAGACCTTAAGGTCAGCAGCCAGGGTAGCAAACTACAAAATTAACAGACCTGTGTTGTTATTCAATATACATGACTGCCAAAGGAATCCGTAGCACTGTTTGTTTGAACGCACGAATTCAGTAATAGTCTTTTTTAGTGTTTCAGTTTTCAATCAAAATAGTTTGAACTACATTCCGGGCGCTTACCCCGCCCGCATGTATTTTGGGCCGGCACGTGCAAGCGATTGTCGTCCTAAACGTGATAGACCGTTCGTGACCGCGAGAGTACGTAACGTAACTTCATCTTGAGTTCTGTACCCATCGCGGGGTTTGAACTACGCGGAGCATTTGACATTTTATTTTATTTATTCTTTAGCACACTTAAATATGTATAAGGCGGACTTAATGCCTTAGGCATTCTCTGCCAGTCTACCTTTGGATGATGCAGAGCGTCATAGTGGTAGGTGCATAGGTAATGTAAAATTTAAATAGATATTTAATTTACATTGATTCTAATAAGCAATCTGGTTTAAGAGTAACTAACATTTTAACGCGATGGTATTTTTTCTCGTGCCTGCCAACAACACCATCAGTTTATTGTTACGCAACTTAGTTAACTAACAAGGTATTACCTGATAGGATTCGAGCACGCACCCATAGAAAAGTCTCTTCCTGTCTCTGTCATCCAAAACTATAATTATAGCCTTTTGGTCCGATAGAAATCTAAGATTAAAGTGGCGCCACCTAGATAACACCCTTCCAACTTAACCATCCACTTAACCATCCAGATGTCTCAAAAGACGAGCAACTGTCCAATGCAACTGTCCGTAGGTAAGAGTGTCGCTCACCACCGAGCCAACCACCCAGGTACTCGACTCGTTGCTAAGTTGCAAAAATCAACATGATAGTAATAATAACACCGTTCATGTTTTGACAAAAAAAAACATAATGTAAAGAATATCATAATGTATGTCATTTTGTCGACCTACACAGTATTAAATACGATTTCAATTAGTAAGATCATATATGACTGATACGCTTTAATAGTTAGGCATAATACTCGGCAACGATACTTTCACATACTCTATGACGAACCAAAAATATGGTATTACTATAAAAATATCTTTAATTAAATATAGAAGTATAGATTTCATTTGAAATGATTTATAATGTTATATTTATACCATATGTAACATATCTTAATTAAAAATATGTTCAAAATCATTTAAATTAAATTCGTCTTGTCAAAAAAAAATCGAGCACGTCCACCCTCCATAACAGTCCACGAAAGACTGATGGAAGGCGACCGCGGGGGCGCTGCAAGGGGAAATGCATCGCGTACGTGGTTTTTCTATAATTTCTTGTAAAACATGAATGAAATTAAGAAATGTAATCAATACAAATTGTAGAATAGGTTATTATGCTTTTTATAGTCCAAGTTTGACGTCTATCCGATGACCGGATATTGAACGCTAACACAATTCATATCCAACGTAGTACATTTTTTAAATACATATTGCTTGAAAACGTTATATTTAATCCAATATCTAATCAATAAAACTATTTGCTGAAGATCTGAGGTATAAGTACATATAATTTTCATAGCCAATACAATAGCGGATTGATCCAACGAACTCTTTAAACTAAGGCTATTTTTGCAATTTTACCGTTGTTACCCCCTTAATCATTAGAGGAAATTCGACGGAGAACCAAAGTTATCGATATGGTTGGCAGAATCGAAAAGTTGAAGTGGCAAGGGGCAGGCCACATCGCTCAAACTGATGGCGTAGAATGGTTCTCGAGTGGCGACCATGAACCGGAAGGCGTAGCGTAGGCTGGCCTCTTACTAGGTGGACTGACGACATTGTGCGAGTGGCAGGCAACCGATGGATCCAAATAGTCAATTGTCGTTCATTGTGGTGTTCCAAAAGAGAGGCTATAGTAGTGGACGTCTAACGGGCCGGGTGATGATGATGATGATATTACCTACTAAAAAATACATGCTCAGTAAATCATAAATTCAGCGCATGTTCGGCTGTACCACCTAATTAGGCACCGGCGGAGGTCGTGCGAATTAAATGGACCACATGCGACTAATTTAGAGGAACAATAAGTAGAAAAGATTCGCTATGTAGTTTGGCCTCCATAGTTGGTTATAGAAATTTCTTTGTCGGTGCCGCATTAATTTTAAGAGGCTCAATATAAATAAGCACAAAATACTACGTCGTTTGTCCAAAGAAGATTGATAGACTGTTTCATTCTGGTCATTTTAGCGGGTGTTAATCTATACTTATAATAAAACTGTAACAGGTCCAATTCTGTACATTGAAGATATTTTGAAAATTATATTTGGAGGGCATTCTGTAACCGATACTGAGGCCGAAAATGTATTTTTTTTAATTTTTGTCTGTCTGTCTGTCTGTCTGTCTGTATCACGGCTGCGCATCACGCCGAAACTACTGAATGGATTCAAATGAAACTTGGCATGATTTGAGATCTTACTACGAGGTAGGACATAGGATACTTTTTATCCCGTAATCTAGCACGGTTCTTTTGGGAGAGGGGATTAAAGTCAAAATGGGTACTTGGTTATACGCTTGGTCCGATTTTATCAATTTTTCGTTATAATATAATAAATATTAGTAAGGGATTACTCATAGAGAGTTGTTATCAAGGTTTTGTAATCTCATTCAATGTAATCTCATTCAATCTACATTGTTGGATTTGGACTACAACATATTATAAATACATATTTCTATCGAAGTCGGCGCCTAACGTCTAGCAAATACTTACAAGGGCAGTAGGTACCTAACTGTTTTCCAGTTTGGCGCCGTCTTTGATAGTAATATGTATTTATAATATGTTGTAGTCCAAATCCAACAATGTAGATGTAAAAACCACTAATTCTTAGAAATTATTTCAGGCTTTTTAGTTGCATTTTGAAGGCGGTTCTTTTTTTTGTAAAAATTATTTTTATTTACATCATCAACGTACAATTCGATTTACTTACATGTAATTTTTGGTGTAAAATCTCAATGGTACTATGAAGTGTATTTATTATTATTATTAAATACTTACTGCTAGAAACAAAATAATTATTTTATTAATTAACACCGATTTCCAGCGTTCGCGCCCACACCTACTGCGAGCCGAGACAGTAAAATACAAAACTGATAGAATTAAAATAATATCAGCAGCGTTAGCGCCTTCTTTTTATCTATTTTGTTTCCTTTCTAGAGCCTAGAACAAGGTTCGGCTCCAATTCGGCTCCTGGCGCTCGGTTCGATTTTCAAATGTATTTTTTCGTGCAAGTCTCTGCTTAAAGAGAGTGGTATATATACTGTAAAGAGTCTCCGTGGTAAAAAAATATTTGACGTTCGTAATTCAAATTACATTTTAATGAAGAATTGGCTTCAGCCTGAAAACATGAATGGAAAATGACAGCAATTTAATGAAGAATTCGCTTAGGCCTAACTACAAACTGATTTATTACGAGATTACTTATGACGAGGCTGTATGGGCTAGAACCTTTTGCCTTCCCAATTAGGGAGAACTAAAGGACAAAAAAAAACAAATCACATTATTACCCAAGGGAGTTTAGTACAACATTATTGCCCGGCTAGACTATAGGGTTATAATGACCTACTTTATGTCAAGTTTATATGACACATAATGGAACATTATCGAGCAGGTGGTGTGAAAAATATTATACGTTTTACTTTTAATAAATCCACATCCATATACTTACTTACTTAAATGTACCAAGTTAGACATTCAATTTATTGAATTCAGTTTGAGAATTTTCGTGAATGTTTGTGAATAATCAGAATAATCTTCAATCTTTTGTGACTTAATGCAGGTATTATACATCAATATATGTTTTTATTTTGTTTAAAGTGATGTTTTTATTAAGTTTTCCGTTTTGTTAACAATATAATGTTCGCAACAAAGGCGTTTTTATTGTATCTTAATGACAAATAACGAAGCAATCAAACATGCATGGCCGTCTCAATGTGACCGCTAAATAATACACTGTCCCAAAAAATACAGCAAAAACTAAACAACATGCACGTAATTCGATAATACACATAATAATATGTATTTAAAGGGTTTTTCTAGAGCTTTTTATAAGTCTGGCATAATCAAAGAATTAAATTAAGCTCACGGCAGACTTGTTCGACGAATGAATAATTATATTTATGATTTAGCTAATGTTAAGTAATTAAAATGTTAATGTGGACCTTTGCTCTGTATTAGGATAATAAATTATGAATAGAATATACATAATTGACTATAGAGGTCATTGTCATAGACCCCATCCATTTGAATCTACCGACAACCTGCAATGTCCACAATGTCGTCTGTCCACCTAGTGGGAGGCCTGTCTACACTGCGTCTTCCGGTTCGTGGTCGCCACTCGAGAACATTTCTTCTCCATCGGTTATCGTTATCGGTTCTTCGAGCGATGTGGCTTGCCCATTGACACTTCAACTTGCAGATTCTGAGAGCTATGTCGGTGACTAATAGTTCTTCGGCGACTCTCCTCATTTCGGAGTTTATCGCGCAAAAAAACTCTCTCCATAGATCGTTGTGTGAATCTGAACTTCTCTAGCAGGCCAGCTGTTAACCACGTCTGACTACCATATGTCATCACTGGCAACATACACTGGTTAAAAACCTTCGACTACATCTTCTTCGTTTAATTTTCCTCGTGCGGACGTCGCAACAAGGTTAAATAAAAAAATACTTGAGCTAGAATGCTCTACAATTTTACAAAACTCAATAGGTTGCGTGCAGAAATGCGAAAAAAATATCCCCACGTTTTTATTGATGCGCGTCAAACGTCCAGGTGTTCTCTGTGGAATATTTGGTGCAATGAATAAAAGATTCTAACTGTCTAGTCGCATTGTTATTGAATACAGACGTGGGCTGGGTTTTAAATAGAACCGTTTACTTGACTGTTTCTTTTCCTTAATATTTTTTTATTTTATTTATTTTAAAGAAATCTTCCACAAATAGGTACTGAAATCATATGCACATGTATGCAGTATTAACTATTGCTATGTATCCCATATGATAAGTGTAAATAACTACATTTTTAAGTTATATGATACGTACGAAATATTCTAATAATCTTAGACTGCAGTTTGCTTGCTACTGGCTACGGTCATTTAAAAATAATTCATCATTAATTCTTTTTTTGACTGGGACTTGTACAAAACAGATCTAAATCAAGTGTTGATGATAAACTATTGAAGGTAGTAGCACTACGCACTAAAAATGCGTTTTTCCTATATCTTAATGTCGTCAATGGTACAGTCAATAATGGTCGTTGTCTGAGGCCTAATTGGTTCGTGCGAAATTTAACATTAGCAAGAAGTTCAGGACTATCAATTGTGCCATTTGCTATGTTTACTAAGTAACAAACATCATTTGTTTTGCGTCTGATTTCTAATGGTAGGAAATGGTACCGTAGACAGCGATCCTCGTAATCAGCTGAAAATTGTTGTGCTTTAAAATCTAGATAACGTAGAAATTTCTTTTGTATGCCTTCAATGCGAGAAATGTAAACCTGATATTGAGGATTCCATACTTGGGACGCGTACTCCAGGAGGCTGCGCACGTAAGAACAATAGAGGAACGGAATGGAATGGATGGAAGGAGGATATGGAATATTTAACAGTACATATAAAGTATTTTTTAACCAAATAGTGGGTCACGGTTTTTTTTTTTTGATGCGGGGGAAATCTTCCAAAGATCCCCGGGAGCTATGGGGCTCGACCGGGGTATGTGGGATTCTTACCCCCTAAAACCCCCGCGGCTGTCGCATCGGCACATGAGAGGGGAGACCCCAGGGCTCTCCGGTGGGATCTGCAACAGGGGCCCCTCAGTGCCTTGCCTTTGAGCCCGCAGCCGGGGGGCGCATTGTAGCCCCCCGAGAACCTGGCACGGTACTCACGGGGACGGGGGTCGCAACCCCGCCGCCGTCTTCCTTGAAGTCGCCGCCGTACTTAATGGACGTTCAAAGGGCCCACACCCCAAACGTCCAGCGATTCTGAGGGTCACACCTAGGGCCCCACCATCGCTAATAGCAACTGCTTAGGCCCTACGATGATAATACTGTTAACGTTGTCTTTTATTTGCTCGAATATTACACATTGAAATCCAACTCCTTTTTTTTGAGAAGATGATTGAGTGTTACCACCGGCTTGGGATCCTGTGATAAATATAATTAAATCCAATACCAAGAAAAACACTGCACGGCCTCAAGATACTGTAAGCTTACTTTTACGCTTACTCCGTCGATCGGACCAACAATAATAACTAAGAAGACCTGAGGGTACACCGGCATAATTGTGATATAAGGACGTTCAACATCTCAGTCCTCCCGTGACCATGGGTGCTGCAAAGCATTCGAATCGTTGGGACAGTAAAATTTAAAATAAACCGCGATAAAATCCGTAAAAGTACCTTGATTTCAATGTTATTAGCGGTGATGCTAGGGCACTAATTGGGACCTAATTAGACCGGTCCTTGCCCCAGGGACCGCCAACTTAAGCATATTGAAAGTCTACCGTTTATAATTGCAGCCAGCCTCTCGGTATTCTACAGGATGCATTTTGGAGAGTGTGCGCAGGACTTGATCCCACCATCACCCTTCTATCATCGGACGACGAGACGCACAGCGCATACGGGTGATTCTTCGAAACGCAGTTTTGACATGATTTTAACTGAAGAACATATTATTATTATCAGAATATTGTCCAAATGGAACACCCTTTTTCAGGTTTAATGTAAATTTTTACTGTCTATCGAGGCCTTGTATTATTAATTGATATTAATTTAATTTAAGTTTGCAGATAACATTAATATCTAATTAATATGGCGCATCCAAACGCCGTTTTTTGTTGGACTACTCTATTTTCTGCAATAAATAAGAACAATAGAATAAATTTAGTAAGTTGTATCGATATCCAGATATTGGTTCTTGATATTTCCATTGTAAATATCCTAATAAATTTAGTATTTTAGGAATAACATAACATTCAAAATTGTCCACGACTAAAGAGTTAATTTGTCTGGCTTGATTTGTCGGAGCAGTATTAAACGTAGTCTTAAAATATTTCATGTTAAAACGCACTCTTACGTGGTAACTGTGCCATAAGTCAGGACTCTTCGATTTGCTTCTTCATTGATTAGGATAGCTAAGGACTGGAATAGTTTACAATGTGGATGTCTTCAAGGCTAGAGTGAATAGGCTTTTAAAAATCTAGTGTGCTTTACCATCCTCGACTTCGTCGCAGCTTTACGTCAGGTGGGACTGCAGTAAAGCACTAGCTTACATTGAGTAAAAAAAATACCGCTCAAGTGCGAGTTGGACTCGCGCACTGAGGGTACTTTCTTTAAACCTATTTATGTTATTTTACTATTCGTCTAACGCAAAACTAAGTTTGTATGTCGAGGTTTTTTTACTTAGAAAGATCATTTAATTTTTCCTGTACATGTATCACCTGTATCACCTGTAATTATTTGAGATTTTTCTCACCATAAACTTCGAAGATAATGGGGGAACGTTATTTTTTTTTTAATTTATAATTAATTATGTATAAGATTTGGCTAACTACGTAACAAACACTAAAATAAAAATGTGTTTTGAGATGTGCAAATGACGCCCTTTCATACGATACCCCACTCGATATAGTTGGTAGTCTCACTTTGACATTTTGATGACCCATCTCGATCCCCATTATAGGAAAATAAAATGAAAAAAAAAAACAATTATTTGTGAAAAAAATATTAGACAGACAGTATAACCCATACTGTCTGTCTAATATTTTTTTCCTTTTTACCTTTTAGGTATGGACTTTGGAACCCTATAAAATCACTATTAATTATACTAAGATAAACTAGCCATACATGGTATATTACGAAAATGACCCAAAATGTATGTATGTATGTTCTTGTGACATTGTTTAATCTCACGTCCATAACAGCCGAGGTACCCTTTTAAAGGTGAATTCACACATTTGCGGTTAGCTCATGACCTTACCTTCTACGGTGTGGCGAGGGGCAGAGTAGTCACTGCGCGTGCGCACTTTTACCGTAATGTTTCTCGCACCCGTAATACATGACTATATAAGGCTAGATTATTATGTAAAAATCGGAAGTGATTTTAATTAATATTTATAAATCACTGTAAACATATGGTGTCAATATTGTATTAAGTAATTTAACGTGTATTTTAATATGTATCTAAATATTTACAGTTTATTTACAAATATGTAATATTTAAACTAGGTAAAAAACTTCCTCCAAGTTGTCTCCGCACTGGGAGGGAAGGGTACCTAAAAGACTGGCGGCGTTACCTCTTTGTATGGCCAAGCTTATACGTTGACAGAAAAAGCTACCAGCCCGACCGCGACGGTCTCCTGAGACTTCGATAAGTATGGATGAAATTCCTTTCACCATACCGTGCGTCTCATGAGACCAAGGCCCCATGGTCTCCACCGCAAAGGGTGCAAATATATTAAGTACATAAATATATATTTTTTTTAATATTACCAAATGTATAAGGTAAAACCCCCAATTATCGACACTTTAAGGATCGCATATGAACATTTTTTTAAATATCTCATTTATTCATAATATTACACGATACTTTCATGCACTGGGTATAAGTTTAGGGTTCATTTTATATTATCTTAAAGTAAAAACGAGTGCGATACTAATAAGTAGATCAATAAATCAAATTAGATTAAGGCTGTTTTTGGCCTAGTTATCGACAATGAAATTCCATATATCGACACCCAGTAATCGACATGATCCAATAATCGTCATCTAGTAATCGACATGTTCTATTTATCGTCATCCAAATATCGACCTAATCCTAACACCATGCCCAATAGGTTCTTATTAAGTAATTTAATGATTTTAATTATAATAAACAAACAGGGACATGTACTGATGTACATGTGTGTGACAATCTTACCTAAAGTTAAGGTGTGACTTTTTAATGTTGTTTTAACAATATTTTTTTACTCAAAAATGCCTTTATTTTGAAAATAATCTTTAACTTAGAAAAAATCCCGTTACGTACTTTCACTATTCTTTTTTCACGTCTGAATTATTTTAACTAATCAAATATTTCAAATAAATTGTAGATCTGTTTTTAATTGGTATTCGTCATCATCACCAGCCGGAAGACGTCCACCGCTGAATATGGGCCTCCCCTTCGAACGCCACAATGAACGACGATTGTCTATTATAATAAAGGGAAATAAGTGTCATATGTCCACCTAGTGGGAGGCCTACCTACGCTGCGTCTTCCGTTTCGTGGTCACCACTCGAGAACCTTTTTTCCCCATTGGTTGTCGGTTCTTCGAGCGATATGGTTTACCCATTGCCATTTTAACTAGCAGATTCTAAGAGCTATGTCGGTGACCTTGGTTCTTTGGCGAATCTCTTCATTACGGATTGTGTCACGCATAAAAACTCCGAGCATAGCTCTCTCCATAACTTGTTGTGTGACTTTAAGCTTCTCTAAAAGGCAAGCTGTTAAGGACCACGTCTCGTTACCATATCGTCATCACTGGCAACACACACTGGTTAAAGAACGTTGTCTTCAGGCACTGCGGAATTTCAGATGAGAAGATGTCACCAAGATTCCCAAACGCTGCCCATCCGAGTTGGATTCTTCGGGCGACCTCTTTGTAGAAGTTATGCGGTATATAGCTGCATAGCAGTCAACAACTTCGTGTGTATCGTTGCCAATGACTACCGGTACGGATGCAACATAGACATTAGACATGATCTTCGTCTTGTCCATATTAATTTTAAGACCCACCTGTTGGGTTAACGCTACTGAGGTGGCTGAGCATTGTATTGAGATCCTCCAGCGATTCAGCCATAATGACTATAATCATCAGCAAAGCGAAAGTGAGTGATGTATTCGCCATTGGCGTTGATGCCGAATCCGAACCAGTCCAAGAGATTGAAAACGTCCTCCAATGCGTTCGTGAACAGTTTTGGAGAAATAAGGTCTCCCTGTCTCACGCCTCTCTGCAATCGGATTGATATTGTAGTCTCGTCCTGTCGCCGGATCGACATGGTGGCGTTGCTGTAAAAACACTCCAACACTTCGATGTACTTATAGTCACTGAGGAATCGCTGGAGGGACAGGATTACCACCCAGGTCTCGATTGAATCGAAGGCTTTTTCGTAGCCCACAAACGCTAGACATAATGGCCGACTATACTCCTCAGTCTTCTATATAATCTGACGGAGCGTATGATTATGGTCTACGGTACTAAAGCCTTTTCGGAACCCGGCTTGTTCGGGAGGCTGGAAACCATCACACCTGCGTTCAAGACGATTCGTATTGACTTTCAAAAACAGCTTATGCACATGGCTCAGGAGTGAGATATGTCTATAATTCTTTAATAATGTGTTATCACCTTTTTTTGTGAAGAAAAAGCACTACCACACCCCTGTACCGTGCTTCTGGCGTAGTGTCTTCTAGTAAGACGGAATTAATAATAATATATTCATTTATTTCGGATAACAGGATCCATAAGGGTTAGTAACAATTAAATACTTAAGACTAATGTTAGTAATACAATATTGGACAATAACTTAAAAAATTGGTGGACCAATATCACCCAGACCAAGACAGGCAAAAACCAGTTACTTGACTGCATGCAGTCGTAACCAGCGTGCCAGCATTGGCGAGTCCCACCGGTCCACCAATGCACGCAGAATGGTGTTGGGGCTGTCGCGCATCCGCCGTAGTAGTGAGGCGCAGCGCTTACGCATGATGGCAGCGAAACCATCAGCGTGCGCCGATGCGAACATGGCGGAGGCGCTGCAATAACGCGACCGCCCCACCACCACCCTGAATGCATTGTTATATTGTACGCGTAGGTCGCTGTACGCCCCCCGCGTATAGTTCACCCACAGACCGCAGGTGTAAAAGGATTGACAATAGGCTTTAAAAAGCGTGACCTTAACTTGCTCAGTACACCTAGCAAATCTGCGAGCCAACATATTGCAGCGCACAGACAGCGACCTTCGCTCTCTCTCAATATCCAAATTATCCTTCATATCGTCAGTGACCCAGTGACCTAAATACTTAAAGCGCTCTACCATTTTTATGGGAGTACCACAAAGTGTAATATGCGGTATACTTGTATAACGCTTGTGGTCCGGTCTAAATATCATAAATTCGCTTTTTACAGCATTGTATCTTAGTCCCTGAGCCATCGCATAAGACTCACAGATACGAAGGAGTCTTTTCAAAGCACCACTTGATGGGCTCAGCAGCACCATATCGTCCGCGTAACTGATATTGTTGATACAAACTCCATCTATGTGACAACCGATTCCTGTCCTGCTGAGCTCATCAATTAGTCCGTTCATATATAAATTGAACAGCGTAGGAGAACTCCGACCCCCCTGTCTTACACCGCATTCCAATCTATAATCCTCTGAGAACTTGCCTGCCCATCTTACACTATTCTTTTGATGACTATACCAGTGTTTGAACAGTATTATAATTTCCTCCGGCAGCTTAGTCTCAGATTTCATTTTGTTCCATAGAATGTCGTACGATACAAGATCAAATGCCTTGGATAAATCCAAGAAACAAGCATACACTGGTGTCTTCCTTGCCGTGTAGTACTGGACAGTCTGTTTAAGGCACAGGATGGCACTCTCGGTGGAAAGACCTGCTCTGAAGCCAAATTGCGCATCATTTAGCGAGACCTGCTCATCCAAGCGCCCACCAAGCAGACTGTCCAGTACCTTCGCAATTACCGTGGCAAGGGAAATCGGTCTATAATTGGACACATCTGTAGTATCACCTGTTTTGTTCTTTGTTATGGGTACAACTATAGTACGCATTAGGCTTTCAGGTAAATACATATGCCCAATACACAAATTAAAAAACAAAGCTAAAACTCTTGGCAAGTGAACCCCTGCGTGTTGCAAATGCTCGATGCTGAGATTGTCATATCCCGGAGATTTACCCCTCACCATGCCTTTTATAACTTTCCCGACCTCTCTGGCGGTAAAAAATACAGTACGCTTTAAATTGCATACCTCAGCATCGCGCACTGGCTGTGCCGGTCCTAGAGGTGATTCCACTTTGAAATGCTGCATAAATAAATTGGCAATATCGCTGGGCTCGTGAAAACCAGCCACGCCCACGGGAAGACTCGCCTTATGCTTCATTCTGTTAGTGTTTTTCCAGAATGCACCAAATTTCTTATTTTTATGGTGTTCAGCAATGATGTCCATTTTTATTTGCTGTTGGTTATTTTGACACCATTTTAATTTTGCTTTAAAAATGCGCCTAGATTCACACATGTCATTGTAAATATGGCCAGAGCTAGGTCTATTATGATTCACCCATACTTGAAAACAAAGGCGAGCCCTGTCGTGTGCGCCGCTGACATGTTTATTCCAACCGGGAAGGTATTTTCCTTTTCGCTTATGTCTTATACTATGACTATCGACTGCGGCCTCCGAAAGTGTGGATATAATATTATCATACATTTTGTCTATCAATATTCTGTGATAGTTATTACTACACAAACCATCACAACATTTCGCAAATTCCGCCTGAAAGTCTAATTTTCTTAATCTGGAATGACATTTATTACGATACATTGATGTTTGCTCATTGTCACGTTCCCCCCAAGTGACTTTATTAACACTGTTATTGTTTGGAAAAACTATCGTCGAATTTATTACATTCAAATTACATTCTATCAATACAGGGTAGTGATCCGACCAGTAAGTGTCATAAAGAATTGCTATAGAACGAACAGCGGACCGGGCGGCACTAGTTACTAGACAGTGATCGAGCCAGCGGCAGCAACCGTGCGCATCACTCACGAACGTATAACTATCAGTTGGCAGCATGTCCATGTCCACACACGACCACAATTGCTCGGCGGAGAATGACAAAAGTTCTTTATTAAAAGACTCACCCGGATGCGCGTTATAGTCTCCCAACATAAAAACCGATTCCACGCTATGGCTCTCAATGATGGCTGTCATCTCACTGAGACAATCAGTAAATTCCACTAAATTTTCACTAGAATTTGTAGGCATGTATACTGAGAAAATCATAACACAACGATCTCTAAGCGAGATTTTTATCGCTGCAAGCCGCACACTATTACACTTCACTGTAGTAACCATGGGAAACATAGACTTTCTCCAGAGTAAGGCCACTCCTCCATAAGGCCTACCGTGAACCACTCCTGCCGAGGTATCGACGGCAGAGGTGCCTGTGAAGGCGAAGTCGTCGTCAATACTTCCCAGGAACGCAATGTCATGCGGCAGCAGCCACGTCTCTTGCAGCGCCAGCACGTCGGCCGAGCGACACAGTCTACGCACGCACTCCACAGATCTTACTACATTTTTGCAGTTGAAACTGACTAATTTGGCACTACTAATCATTAGGGATTTTGTTGAGTCTCGCCGTCTCTAGGAGCACTTCCTTTTCCTCGGTATTTGAAATCAACAAATCGCCTGTAGGCAACTCCTTCAGGCCAAAAGTCTTCTGCCATAAAAAGTTCCAATTTATGCTTAGGAATAAATATCTTATATGAGTCATACTCTTTTACCATTCTCATATTCATCTTTTCCATATTAACGTTGATGTTCGTCTTTTTCTTAATATATTCAGTTATGTCATTTACTGACACTCCCTTTGCAACATTATAAATATAAATAGGAACTTTAACCTCCGCTGCTATAAAATTACTTCCAGGCTCAGAAATAGCTTTTCCCCTATTTCCAATAAAACGATTACGTATCCGCTTTCTTTGCACGCGAATCCATTCGTCACTTTTCGTCTGCGGTTTCCACTCGCCTTCTCGGACAATTTCCGCCATAGATTTTGTTTTATTAATCATTGGCTCAGGCTGCATGACCTCAAGCGGGCTAGATGTGTGGCGCGCACTCTCCTCGGACCGCGTTACGGTGACAGTAGTCGGTCGGGGAATCGTCGGTGTCAGATCGCATAGCCGAGGCCGTTGAGTCATAGTTGCCTCGTCGGCCGTTTGCCGTTTAATTAAATTAACATTCGGCGAGCAGCGACTACCCACAGTTGAAGAAGGTTTTTGACCACTATTCAGACAAGACTGTCCGACAACATCTCGATAATTTGTATCTTGTGATGATAAATCATGCTGTCCACTACCGTTAGGAAGCAACCCCATTGGCCCACTTTGGTACTCAAAGCTGTTAAGTAAACAAGCTCCGCGTTTTTGGTTAACGTTACATCCACCGTTGTTTACTACGGTCGTACGTTTCAGAGTCTCAACCTCAGATTTTAATAATTCTAAATGCGCAATAGACGCGTATTCCCCCTTGATTATGTTGATATCCTGCTGCATCTTGACTATATCTTTTAAAAGTCTTGTGACATCTACGTGATCAAATAATACCGGAGGTAGTTTTCAAGATCCCTGGCTACAAAAACAGGAAGATCCTCCGAATCAGCTTCTCGTAAAAGGCAAATAATGTCGTCTATATCTCTTAGAGATTTGCCTTCCCTTCTCCGAACTATCTTGCGCTTCTTAGTCGGCAATGAATCAAATAACAAATTCTTGGCCGTTACAATATCACTTTCCAAAAAAGCACTAACGCAAATCCTACTTATACTTTCATCGTCCATCACTGAGATTTTATTATTCACGAATGCAAGAAGTTCGTTAATAACGACATTGCAATTAACGCATTTCACCACGTTAGAGGCCATTTTTTTTCCTCTACCACACGCACCGCACGACCTTTACGCTATGCGCTCGGCGCGCGACGAATTAAATAACTTCTGGAGGACTAAAAGTATCGGTTTTCCATTCGCTCCCAGAATTTCTGTTGTGATTCCGTATTCACCCGGAGCCTTGATGTTCTTAAGCTGTTTGAGAGCCATTCCAATCTCGTACAGGCTGATGTCTGGGATGTCCTCAGTGTAATGTCGGGTTGGTTTAACTCTGGTGTTCATAAATTTTAAACACTTTTCCATTCAGTCAAACCATTTTTGAAAACATGTGGACCATTGGTTTAAGGGCGTTTTTTTACGTGCTGGTTATAAGCTATCACAGCCTCTTCCGGCCCCGTAAAAGTCATGACAGTAACCATATATTCCTCAGTGACCGCAGTTAAGAGCCGAACTTCACGAATTTCATAATGGAGACAAACACGGCCACGATAAAATTCTGCGTAACAACGCATTACGGTGCTCAAATGACGTGCTTTCCACCCATAAGCATTTTGAAGCCGAGCAGACTGACTGGTTCTATCGCCTGTGCCATTTAAAAAGGCGTGTATGTTTTTAGGCGTCATTCCTGAAAACAATGTCGGTTATTGGAACACATGGAATATCCAATCATCGACACAACAGTCGATCGCTGGAAGCAGTTTGACGATTTAAATGAAAGAACTATATTTTTAATGTGCTGAAGAAACATAGCTAGGTAATAAAATAAAGTGAAAAAAATAATAAAGAGAAACGATTCGACATTTGACGAAGTTTGGAACAAGCGAAGAAAAAAACTCCAATTACCGACAGCCGTATTTTCATATCTTATTATAACCTCACCCTTGTAAAACGTTTATTAATAACTAGTCAATTTATGTCCTAATTTTATAAACAAACAACATTTTCGATACAGCAAAACAATTAAAAGTTATGAGCAATAAATCTTACTCACCTCCTTAACGATTTTACTAGTAAAACTAGATGTACGATGGGGGATCACTTGCGGTCGAACTTATACCGAGCCATTTTCTTCAACATGGCCGAATGTGTAAAACGTCATTTGCAACGACAACTAGATGACCCGCGTTTATTGTTTGACCTTGAAATCCATTCAGAAAGGGGAAAACTACTCTTATTTTTTTTAGTAAACTTTTTAAATGTCGGACAATGGTGCTGTGTCAGACACTGGGTGTTTTACCTTAGGTATGTTTTGGCTCGACTGCGCCTTATGATGTTTTTTATTGACAGTATTTTTTAACAGTTACTGTCCCTGTCCCTCTGTTGGTCACGGGCCTCCCCTCAAGATGAAGGAGTTTAGGCCATAGTCAACCATGCCAAGTGCGGGTTGGCGGACTTCACACGTCATTCGAAAGTAGGGTTGCCAACCATACTTTATAATAACGTATCCTACTTTATTTTTGGTAATTATACTTTATACTTTTGCATACAAATAAAGTATGTGAAAATACTTTATTTTCAATCTTTACTGTGATGCGTAAAACAAAATACCTACTCATTATAGGTAGTTAACTATTTAACGGTACACAGTGTACCGTTAAATAGTTAAGTAAGTAAGAGTTTTTTCAGTAAGTAATTAATCTAAAGTGGCGAGAAGAGAGAAATTAAAAAGGAATTGTTTATTTATTTAAATTTAAATATTAATTGTCAAACCAGCTTTGAAACATAAATGTTTCAAAAGATAACAAAAAATTGATAGCATGTGCTAAAAGCACACAAAAATACGTTTTTAAAGCAATAAAAACATAAAATTTGCAAAATACTTTTTTTCTTCCAAATACTTTATTTTTTTCCTATCCAAACCATTTTATACTTTTTTTTTGTCAAAAAAAGTTGGCAACCCTATTCGAAAGGTAGGTAGGCTTTCTCAGACATGCAGGTTTCCTCACGATGTTTTCCTTCACCAAATTTTTATTGATTGTATAATGTGTGTGTGGCGCTGTGCACTTTTTTTTTTTTTTTTTGTGATGGGTAAAAATGTGAAATTCGCGTCAGGACACGTAACCGTAAGACGTAGGCGGCGCAGGGCGCCTGCGCGAATGTTCGTGTGTGTTTGTGTTACAGCGTGCCACGCGCATCCATGGATGGTGACTGCTGATGGCTCGACCGTCTATGTAGTTAAGGTAAAATAATTGTAATAGTTCTGAAGTGTTCAATTTTTAATGTAATATAAATTGTCATGTTTGTGTACGATAGAGCATATGAATATTGTATTTTACCACACAAATACTCAACTCAAAAATAGTTTATTTCAAATAGGCTTAAATACGCGCTTCGACGTGGAGTTGCGGAAACCAGCCCGTTATACCAATACCAATAGGCTTAACGCTAGCACTTTTGAAATGTCATGATTTTTTTTTTAAAAAGAAGCTGCCACCGGATCACAACGAGGCCTCAACTGAGAAGATCCGGCAAGAAACTCAGCGGGCTTGTCATTTTATCACTTTTTTTTAAACAGTGTGTCATGTTACAATTAGATCAGAGCTACAGTGTATCTTGCCGTTCAAAAGATCAAATAAGACAGAAAAAAATAAAAAAAATACGACGAAAGTACAACAAACTAAAAAGCCAAACAGTGTGTAAGCATGGCTGTGTTCCGGTGTGAAGGGCACTGTAGCTGGTGAAATTACCGGACACAAAGACCTAATATCTAAGGTTTTAAGGGTCGGCAACGGGCTAGTGATTCTTCTGGTGTCGCTAGCGTCTATAGGTTGCTCACCATGAGGCGGGCCGCACGCTTGCTTGCCAACTTGCTAGTATAAAAAAAATCTCTTGTGTCCCGTAATTTCACCAGCTATACCCTTGACACCGAGGGTCACATACTAGGACTATGCCAGGTAGGTGGCATAGTCTTAGTATACAGGGGTGTATAATTAACCGGCTTCAAAAAGAAGGTTCTCTATTCGACGAGTATGTATGTAATATTGATAAAAATGCGTAATATTAATATATGTTAGTCTATGTGGGCTTCTAAACAAATTTACCAAATTTTATGAGTGTATGTATGTATGTATGTAGGTTTGTCCGCGGATTTCTCAGAAACTACAAGTCCGATTTTGAAAATTATTTTTGCAATAATTAGAATATTTTTCAACTTAGGGTAGAGTATAAGTTTCATCAAAATCGGTCCAGTAGTTTAAGAGATATAAACTTTTTATGTTTTCAGTAAGTTATTGTAACGTAGACGTTCGAGTTGCGTGATAGTGCTGATACCTATTTTGGTAAAATAAGTCACTAAAAAGTGTTAAATAAACTATTTAAAAAAAAATAAAAACCGACTTCAAAGTCAATTATCTAAAAAGCATAAAATAACGAAAATATATTGAAGTCGGTGTCAGCTGGTGCTAATGTTAGTTAACATGATGTGCTAGCACCGACTATAATTTACTTTGAAATCGGTTTTTTTTTTTTTAAATAGTTTTACGTCATTGGAGCGGTCTGTTTTTATACACTACCCATATTCCACTGTCCGTTACTTTCAATGGGGATGATGACTGGTCAAAAAAAATCTTTCATAAAATAAAATATTCAAAAAATATTGGACTTGTATTTTTTTATTTAACTAATCAATAAAAAATGCTTAAGATATAGAGCGTCAAATTTCAGGAGTGGGGGGGCTCGTGACGTCATGCCTCAGTAAAAATTGTATGCCGGCGTGAAGTCACGCGACATTTCAAAGCACTATATCTTCGTAATTTTTTGTTTAATCGACAAAAGAAAAAATACGTGTCTAAAGAAATAAAATTTTACTTCGACCATCAAAATCCTCATTGGTTAATTTTATCAAAACGCTATCATATTCGCATGCGTCATTTTCAACCATTATACGCATCGATATACTATACCAACAGATTAGCTGTCACGAACAAAATGACATCGAAAATGTGGTCGCGGTTACATATACCTACACAACTATACACGTACACGCAAAACAATAATATGTTCATATAAAAAGATAACTTACATACTATAAAATAAGGTTCAATAATAATTGCAGACAATTGAGCGACAGCCGTCTCCGTAGCTCTTATTTTCTTATTTTCGTGACCACTTTTCGGGTCGTGACAGCAAATCTAGTTGGTATAGTATATCGATGATTATACGTGTTAAACATAGCGACCATCGATATACTATACCAAGTATATCGATGATGGCGACAATAAAATTTCGTTAACGCAATTCCCAACATCGTCCCACTTTCGATGACGTAATCCGATAGTATGACGTCATTTCCCATTCATTAGTGACGCCCATCGTATAATCTCTATATTTACGTACGTTAAAGGATTTGGGTTGCGTACTCAAATTGATAGATCAAATGTGACTTACTTTATAAATCCTTTCTTTTTGTTTTCGCGGGGGAAACCTTCAAAAGATCTCCGGGAACTGTGGGGCTCGACCGGGGTATATGGGCTTTTTACCCAGTAATAACCCTGCGGCTGTCGCATCGGCACATGAGAGGCGACCCCTGGACTCTCCGGTGGGATTTGCAGCAGGTACCCCTCAGTGCCTTACCACTGAGCCGCTGGGCGCATTATAAGCCTCTGGAAACCTGTCACGGTGTCACGGGGATGGAGGTTGAGCGATGTGGCCTGCCCATTGCCACTTCAACTTGCAGATTCTAAGAGCTATGACGGTGACCTTGGTATTTCGGCGAATCTCATCGCTACGGATTCTGTCCCGCAAAAATACTCCGAGCCGAGCTAACAATGAACTATGGAGAGCCATTTGCTCGTTGTGTGACTCTGAGCTTCTATAAAAGACCATCTGTTAAAATACATAATCATAATATATTTATTTGCATAAAAACATGGTATAATTTAGTTAGTTTTGTATAAAGTACATACATGTTTTTGCTAGAATTATACATCGTCTTTGTGCGATTGTTGCTAGCTTTCGGTGAAGGAAAACATCGTGAGGAAACCTGCATGTCTGAGAAAGCCTAACTAGCTCTCGAATGACGTGTGAAGTCCGCCAACCCGCACTTAGCCAGCGTGGTGGACTATGGCCTAAGCCCCCTCATCTTGAGGGGAGGCCCGTGCCCAGCAGTGGGACATAAACAAGGGCTGATATTATTATTATTATTTATACATAGCATGCAAAAAAGAAAAAATCGTTTCATGTCAATTAGTTCTTTTATGCTCTAAAGTTTTCGTTCAAGTAACCAGTTATATAATTTCGCATTGCACCGCAGTTATGTGTGGGAGCCCTTAATTTGAAAATTTCTAGAGCTAAGAGCTTTTAATTGACTAGGTATTACCTAGTCAAAGGTATTTTATTTTATATACGAACACACATAGCTACATTTACTTAGTCTAGGAATATAATCTAATACGAGTTGATATGGATCTCTCCTATTTGTATAAACGTTATCATACATATTAGGCGGAACCCACCTAATATTTGAATAATTTTTATTCATGCTAAGTATCTGCTCAACCGTTTTTGTATGTGGGCTTCATGGTGTTATAATTTGATTGTCGATGTAATCACGAACCCAAAACATGCGATATACGTAAGCCAGGTGTAAACTAGCCAGTCTGACGTCATTCGACACGTGCATTGTACTATTTTCACGACATACTTATTGACTGACGTGAATACGCGAATTATAAACTAATTTTCCGCCGGATGAAGGAAAAATTGTATATTAACAACATATCAACACGCTTTTCTTTTAAACGAAGAGGGATAGTAGCTTTATACCCGTTTTTACTTTGCAAGGCTTGAGTGTATTCGTTTTATAAACAATACGTACCAATCGCATAAGTGAGACGTCCATATAAACTATATGGAGAAACGCTAAAGCAAGCGATAACGTATTGTTTGTAATTAAGCTTGAGCTTACACTTAAGCTTGTTTGTAATTAAGCTTGAGCTTACACTTAAGCTTGTTTGTAATTAAGCTTGAGCTTACACTTAAGCTTGTTTGTAATTAAGCTTGAGCTTACACTTAAGCTTGTTTGTAATTAAGCTTGAGCTTACACTTAAGCTTGTTTGTAATTAAGCTTGAGCTTACACTTAAGCTTGTTTGTAATTAAGCTTGAGCTTACACTTAAGCTTGTTTGTAATTAAGCTTGAGCTTACACTTAAGCTTGTCTGTAATTAAGCTTGAGCTTACACTTAAGCTTGTCTGTAATTAAGCTTGAGCTTACACTTAAGCTTGTTTGTAATTAAGCTTGAGCTTACACTTAAGCTTGTTTGTAATTAAGCTTGAGCTTACACTTAAGCTTGTTTGTAATTAAGCTTGAGCTTACACTTAAGCTTGTTTGTAATTAAGCTTGAGCTTACACTTAAGCTTGTTTGTAATTAAGCTTGAGCTTACACTTAAGCTTGAGTTTCCTCACGGTTACAATGGGAAGGAGTATGTCTATTGGGGTTCTAGGTGGTGTCACACATAAAAATGCAGTACATGTTAGTAACTGGTTTTTACTGGTGCACCACCGCAATGTCAGATATTCTGCCGCCAAGCAGCAGTGTGTCAACATTGCTATGTTCCGGTGTGAATGGCACTGTAGCTGGTGAAATTACTGGATAGAAAAGAATTAATATCTAATGTCTTAAGAGTCCGCAACGCGCTAGTGATTCTTCTGGTGATGCTAGCGTCTATAGGCTGCGCCACAAGCTTCGGTGACTGCTTATCATCAGGCGGGTCGCATGCTTGCTCGCCACCTTGGTTGTTAAAAAAAACACCTTCAGTATAATGTTGGCCGTATTTGCATGCGTTGGGTATGTTTACGGAATCAGGCGTACAGGACATTTCGCGGTAATATGCCCCAGAACTTTCCTATGTTATCCTACTCGATATAGTAGTCTCACTTTAAAATTTTGATGACACATTTCGACATCCATTAAAAAAAACTAAAAGGAAATATATATTTTTCATCTGCGATGAGGTTGGTTAAGTAAGATCTAAAACTATTTCAAGTTTCAAAAAAATAGCATCAGTGGTTCCTGAAATATATAGGTGTGACAGACAGACAGACAGACGAAGTCTCGCCATAAGGGTTCCTTTCTTACCTATTAGGTATGGAACCCTAAAAATATGATTTATTCAACGACTCAACAAAAATAAAAATAAAACCTCTTAAATAAAAATCTTTAAAGCTATTTGTCGTTGAAAGGGTGGCCCACTCAGCAAATACAAATACAGTGCAGCTATTTCTAGGCAGGCGTGACGCTTACAATCAGATGTGCTGCTTGTCTCGTCACTAAGTTTCATTTTTTTAAGCTATTTGTAGCATAAAATCTATGTACATCGTCAAATTTAAGTCTCACTGAAATAGTACTACTCGTAAGTAATTGCTAATCGAGGTGGGTAAGTACATACGAGTACATCTACGTCACGGCCACACCATAAAATCCATTGTTTGCATGAGACAGGAAGCCGATTCGTGCGCCAAGAAAGAAAACAATCATTCAATTGTTACAGAAATAGGATGCTGCTAAATATAGTCGAGGATCGATCAGAGAGATAGGGCTGTATCAGAGGTAACCTGAATGAAATATTATCTTAAGGTGCCACACAGCAGTTATAATAACTGCTTTTGCTGCTGCGTTTCATTATTATTATAATGAAACGTTACAGAATGCTACGTAACATTTGTTGTCTAACTTTTTTTGCTGTCTAAAAATTGTACCAAAAGTTATACATTGTTAGTGATGTTATACAACGTCATGTAACCAAATTTATACAACATGTTATAATAAATTATAACCTTTGTTATATAACATCATCTACTAGCAGCTTTCTCGAAAGTCAGACCCAAACTGATGGTTACAGTATGTTTTGCGATGTTATACAACTAGTTGAACCGGTGTGGGAGCGTTTATAATATATAGCATTCTTAGCATGTTGTAGCAAAATGCTACACACTGTTATAAAATGTTATCGTGCTACACAATGTTATATAACAGCTGTGTGAGAGCACCTTTACCTAAGTACATTTACACTACTCTCATAAGGATTATTAAGGATGTTGTATATAAATAACAAGAGCCACAAATAGTGAACTTCATTTGAAGGCTGTAAAATCTACAACTCAATAAAGTTATCATTTAGCATCCATTTTCTGAGAAGTCGCCTGGGTTAGTGTCTATGCTTCAGTATAGAGAAAATATAACACCGTACCACTCGAATACATATTTAGTGTTACTAAAACTATATTTTTTTTCTTTGATAGTAATTTGATTTGAGTAATAATAATTAATTTGAATTATCGGGTCCACGGTCTATCTACTGTGTCCCACTGTCGTGGGATTTCCATCTGGTTTTCCTGTTGTTAATTAAATTCAAAACGTAAGATATTTTCCTTATCAACGCCATTTAGTTTTTGCATAGTTTTACCCATACATCTAGGATTTTTTCCAATTTGGTTTTACCGTAACAACGTTATGTAAACCGATTACAGTTTAATTGTCATTAGTTCATTCGAATGGAGTCTAGCTAGTCTTTTAGTATCAAATATAGTATCATCATCATCAACTGGAAGATGTCTACTATTGAACAAAGACCTTCCTCTTAGAATGTTAAAGTGAACGACAATTTTCTTTTTGCATCCACCGTTTGACCGCGACTCTCAGACTGTCGTCGGTCGGTCCACCTAATTGGAGGCCTGCTTACTGCGTCTGTCGTTTTGTGGTCGCTACTTGAGAATCATCCTCATTGGATATTGGTCCTTCGAGCGATATGTCATTGCCACTGTAACAAGAAAATCCTTCGATCTGTGACTATACCAAATATATAGTAAGTACCATGCATGAAAATAAATTCTGCACATCTAATCTTTACCCGTGGGGTGCCGGGTTAGAGTTGCACCCCCCATCTCCTCTCGTTGGGTGTCGTAAGAGGCGACTAAGCGAGAACGGGAAGAACAGCAGCGTCGTTGTTGTAAATTCATCTTCCACCTCTACTGCTATCCCCAAGCGTGGGGATTATGGCAACGCCTCCCTTCTAAGGGGGAGGCCTTTGTTCAGCAGTGGACGTCTTCGGCATGAATCTTTACGGTAATCTTAAAGATGATAAAACATTTTTTTTTATTTCCACAAAATAAATTATTATATCAATATAGTTAAGATAATATAACAATCATTGTAATACCCGATGTGCACAATGTTTTGTTAACATATCATTGTTGTGAGATAAAACATACCTACCTACTAGGATTGGTTATGGAATAGTTTATTAATGACGTAATATGAGTGTGAAATAATTTAATCATCACTGTGAAGATTTGTTTTTGTTGTATAAATAACCTGTTGATTCAGTTATACTATTTTAAGAACAATTAAAGGTCACAACACTTTAGCATTAGTGATCAGCAATTTAGTCGCGTATTCTTCTTTTAGTGCCATCTCCTATTAATTGATAGTCGTTAGTATATCCGGTACTGGAGATTTTGCGGAGTTGTATTGTAAAACCATTGAAGCGTTTATAGCTATGAAGTCCTCGTACGGAACCTTTTATAACATGTGAAATTATTCATCATCTATCAGCTAAGCCTTCTTCTATCCTGTTTTTAACAGACTTCAAAAAAAGGAGGAGGTTCTTAATTCGTCTGTATATTTTTTTTTCTATATATGTTCGCGCATAACTCTGGTAATTATGAACCGATTTAATAATAATATTAATAATATCTTGGGACAATCCACACACGGTCATCCGATCCCAAACTAGGCAGAGGCTGTACTATGGAAACCAGACAACTGATACTAATACTTATATACTTTTTTTTTAAAAAAAACATACTTAAATAGATAAACAACACCCAGACACTTGGCGGGAATCGAACCCACGACCCATCGGTTAGCAGGCAGGATTTGAAAAAATATTTCTTCCATCCGTTAATTGGGTCCCATAAAAAAGTTATTGCTTACGAATAGTAGTTCCTGAAAAAACAAGAATGGTGACTGCGCAGGAAAACTGCTGGAATGCCTATATAGATGACTTTATGTCGCTTTTTACGAACAAAATTGGTGATAACTCTGGCAAATATTTACCAATTTCAATGATTTTTTTTTGTTCGAAAGGAAAAACTACTGTAATGAGTCTGTATGAATTTTATCATAACCGGCTTAGAACTTACTGGAGGAACATGAACGATGTGGGGGAATTTATCTGGTAAAAACCATAAAACTGATGTTCTCCATTACATTACTCTGACAAACATAAACCGATTTCGATGATTCTTTTTTTATTCGAGAGAGTAAACTACTATGATGATTCCATGCAAATTTCATTACGACCGGATATTTTTTTATGAAGAAACATGAATTATGTAAAACTATGTAGACGATAATGTGATCATAACCTACCTAGATCATTTTACCGTCTTCGATGGTTCAATCATTATTTATGAAAATATCACTAAAAAGTTTAAAATAAAATATAAATAAATAATTTAAAAGAAGTTAATGCCAAATATGTGTATATTGCCAAATATGTGTGTAACTTCTATAATATTTAAATTATTTTATACTTTTCAGTGATATTGAAGTCGGTTCAATTTTTTTTTAAAAGATTTTATATCTGGACAATGACTGGTAAGAGATCGTACCAAATGAGGATTAACCATGATATTAGTAAAATATTCCAACTTTCTAAAAGATGCTATGTACAGCTATCAAATACAGGTAAACTCCTAGACGCGGTACAGTATGAAAAACAGTTACTGAAAATGCGTGATTTCAATATTAGCTATCAAACGAAGCTAGTCAAGGATATGGAATGTATCGATGGTATGTTCAGCGTCAATTAGGACTCATTTTCAATCACACGGAAAAGCATGAAAATACAAATGCTAAAAATATATTGTATGTCATATCTGCGAAAGTTCTTGTGCATTATTATAACCAAAGATTGGAATAAGTAAAGTGTATAATTTACTTAATCTTCGGGGAACGAAGTTACATAGAGTGGATAATACCACTAAAATCTCGGAAGAATTTTAATCACGATGTTTTAATCCTGAGATTTTAAAAAATGCGAAATATTTATTGAACTTTATTTATAGTTTAGTACAATTATTTATTTGATGAATAATTTCACATCTTTTAAGGTAGGCGTACAAATTGTGTCAAATTCAAGTGATTAAAAATAATAGTTCTATAGGTAAAATAAAATTAATTTGCCTGGTCTAATAGATAATTAAAACCTCATTATAATTATTTTGAGATTTTAGAGGATGTATTATCCACTACACTGAGGACATCCCAGACATCAGCTTGTACGAGATTAGAATGGCTCTCAAACAGCTTAAGAACAACAAGGCGCCGGGTGAAGACGGAATCACAACAGAACTTCTGAGAGCGGGTGGAAAACCGGTACTTTTAGTCCTCCAGAAGTTATTTAATTCCGTCTTACTCGAGGGTACTACGCCAGAAGCATGGCACAGGAGTGTGGTGGTTCCCTTCTTCAAAAAAGGTGATAACACTTTATTGAAGAATTATAGACCCATCTCACTCCTGAGCCATGTATACAAGCTGTTTTCGAGAGTCATTACGAACCGTCTCGAACGCAGGTTTGATGACTTCCAGCCTCCCGAACAAGCCGGGTTCCGAAAAGGCTTTAGCACCGTAGTCCACATACATACGCTCCGCCAGATTATACAGAAGACCGAGGAGTATAATCGGCCATTATGTCTAGCGTTTGTGGACTACGAAAAAGCCTTCGATTCAATCGAGACCTGGGGGGTATTGCAGTCCCTCCAGCGGTGCCACATTGACTGTAGGTACATCGAAGTGTTGAAGTGTTTGTACAGCAACGCCACCATGTCGATCCGACTACAGGAAGAGAGCACGAAACCAATCCCATTGCAGCGAGGTGTGAGACAGGGAGACGTTATTTCTCCGAAACTGTTCTCAAACGCATTGGAGGACGTTTTCAAGCTCTTGGACAGGTACGGATTCGGCATCAACATCAATGGCGAATACATCACTCACCTTCGTTTTGCCGACGATATAGTCATTATGGCAGAGTCACTGGAGGACCTCAATACGATGCTCAGTGACCTCAGTAGCGTTTCCCAACAGGTGGGTCTTAAAATGAACATGGACATGACGAAGATCATGTCTAATGTCCATGTTGCACCCGTACCGGTAGTTGTTGGGAACGATACACTCGAAGTTGTTGACCACTACGTATACCTAGGACAAACTGTCCAGTTAGGTCGGTCCAACTTTGACAAAGAGGTCGCCCGAAGAAACTACGCGATATCTTCTTGTCCAAAATACCGCAGTGCCTGAAGACGAAGGTTTTTAACCAGTGTGTGTTGCCAGTGATGACATATGGTACTGAGACGTGGTCTCTAAAGGCTGGCCTTTTAGAAAAGTTCAGAGTCACACAACGAGCCATGGAGAGAGCTATGCTCGGAGTTTCTTTGCGCGACAGAATCCGAAATGTGGAGATTCGCCGAAGAACTAAGGTCACCGACATAGCTCTCAGAATCTGCAAGTTGAAGTGGCAATGGGCAGGCCACATCGCTCGAAGAACCGATAACCGTTGGGGAAGAAAGGTTCTCGAGTGGCGACCACGAACCGGAAGACGCAGCGTTGGCAGGCCTCCCACTAGGTGGACAGACGACATTGTGCGCGTCGCAGGTAACCGGTGGATGCAAATAGCCAATTGTCGTTCATTGTGGCGTTCTAAGGGGGAGGCCTATGTTCAGCAGTGGACGTCTTCCGGCTGATGATGATGATGATGATGATGATTATCCACTTTCTGTATTATCCACTTTCCTTCCAGGAAGTTTATAGGTAAATAAACTCTACTTATTCCGATCTTTGATTATAATACCTCATTAATAGAGTTGGCTGATCCAGTTAAACTTTGCCAAGCCACCGTGGCCACATCAGCCGAGAGAACATTTGTATTTTCATGCTTTTCCGTGTGATTGAAAATGAGTCCTAATTGACGCTGAACATACCATCGATACATTCCATATCCTTGACTAGCTTCGTTTGATAGCTAATATTGAAATCACGCATTTTCAGTAACTGTTTTTCATACTGTACCGCGTCTAGGAGTTTACCTGTATTTGATAGCTGTACATAGCATCTTTTAGAAAGTTGGAATATTTTACTAATATCATGGTTAATCCTCATTTGATACGATCTCTTACCAGTCATTGTCCAGATATAAAATCTTTTAAAAAAAAATTGAACCGACTTCAATATCACTGAAAAGTATAAAATAATTTAAATATTATAGAAGTTGGTTTTAGCGTACCTGTTACACAACAGGTACGCTAAAACACATATTTGGCAATATACACATAATTGGCACCAACTTCTTTTAAATTATTTATTATTATTATTATTTTCAACTTTTTAGTGATATTTTCATACATAAAGATTGAACCATCGAAGACGGTAAAATGATCTAGGTAGGATAACCTACCTAGATCATTTTACCGTCTTCATGTGATCATAAGATCACATTATCGTCTACATAGTTTCACATATTTCATGTCTCTTCAGAAAAAAATATCCGGTCGTAATGAAATTTGCATGGAATCATCATAGTAGTTTACTCTCTCGAATAAAATATGAATCATCGAAATCGGTTCATATTTGTCAGAGTAATGTAAAGGACAACATCAGTTTTATGGTTTTTACCAGATAAATTCCCTCACGTCGTTCATATTCCTCCAGGAAGTTCTTATCCGGTTGTGATAAATTCATACAGATTCATGACAGTGGTTTTTCTTTCGAGTAAAAAAATAATCATTGAAATTGCTAAATATTTGCCAGACTTATTACCATTTTTGTCCTTAAAAAACGACATAAAGTCACCTTATAGGCTTTTTTTTTGGGAATGATAGACGCTGTTGGCCGCAGATGGCCATTACAGCTTCACCGGACAATAGGAGGCGAGCGCTTAAAGCGCTCTAGCCTTTACGGCAGAAGTAGCGACGAGCTCAAGGGCACCTCAGGGAGGCACGGCCTCGGCTTGGGCTGTTGCTTAAGAGAGGGCTGAGTTTACCACCGGTTCACAACGCGCCCCCACTGAGAAGAACCGGCAAGAAACTCAGTGGGGTGATGCACGTCGTTGAGGTCGCATACGTACGACCCTTTGGCCTCGCCGGCGAGACCGGTGTCTGATAGCTAATGTAGCATACGGTTGTCGGGGAGGGTTCGGCGCATCCCGGTCCAATAGGACCGTCATGGGGTCAGGAGGGTCGAGCAGTACGTGCCGTGGTCTGCGGCGCGAGTCAGAAGGACTAGGGGCGTAATCGGCGGCGGCGCGGATTAAACTGTTCGCATGACGGGACGCGGACGCTACTTTGAGCGTTTCGACGCTTCTTTGAGGAACTTACGAAGGGGATCTTACTTGAAATCGGAATGCAGATCTACGTTCCGCATGTACCACGGGGCACCGACGGCACGTCGGAGGAAAATCTTATAGGCATTCCTGCAGGTTTCCTGCGCAGTCACCATTCTTGTTTTTTTAGGAACTACTTATTCGTAAGCAATAATTTTTTTATGGGACCCAACTAACGGATTAAAGAATGGATGGAAGAAAGATTTTTCAAATCGGTTCTTAATTGCCAGAGTTATGCGCGAACATACATAGAAAAAAACTATATATTGAGAACCTCTTTTTTGAAGTCGGTTAAAAAATGACAAGCCTGCTGAGTTTCTTGCCGGATCTTCTCAGTTGAGGCCGTGTTGTGATCCGGTGGTAGCTTTAAAAAAATGACCATTCAAAAGTGCTAGCCTATTTGAAAGAAATATTTTTGAATTTGAACATTATATCGCTGCCTTTTAGGTCGGGCCCTAAATCGTTTATATCTAACACCGGCGAACACAAAGACGTGACAAAAACTTGTACACGATAATTCTTAACGATTATTTGTAAAGCCATTATAACACACGAGTTATGTTATAATTATTACCTCATTAATTACAAGTAAACAGTTTCGGCCGCGTGACATACGCCATGTAAAATGTAGGTATTAACACTAATGGGTTATTTGGGTCAAGTGTAATGTAGCGTAAGTCATATATGTTTGTTTTGTTATTACGAGTACTTTACTGTTCTTAGGTTTTGATCGTCTTTGTTTTGCGGTTATTTGGTTACTTATATTTTATACATTATTTTAAGAACGAAGAAGAAAGAAAATACATTTACTTGACATGCAGATTCTGAGAGGTATGTCGGTGACTGGATTACGGATTCTGTCGCGCAAAGAAACTCCGAGCATAGCTCTCTCCATAGCTCGTTTTGTGACTCTGAGTATTTCTAAAAGGACAGCTGTTAAGGACCACGTCTCAAAACCAAATGTCATCACTGGCTACACACACTGGATAAAAACCTAAGTCCTCAGGCTTATACATGATATATTAAAAAAATCGTTACCGTAGGCATGCCCTAGTATTTATTCGGTACGTTTCGGGAAATCGAGGCCACGACATACTAGTAGCCAAGTTGCCTATACAATACACGAACAGGCCCGTCAAACAGTGATCTCTTTATCAAACAATAGTTAACCAATACACACAAACATATTTATGGGACATAGCGGTACATTCAGTTACCGATTCAATGTTCAAATTGAGTATGTATACAAGTTTCAGTGTTTTCATGAATTATTACTGTGAGCCGTTACTAAGGCCCCGCTAACAAGGGCGTTGTACGGTACTAGTAGCAAGGTAACTGCCGTGCCGATTACGTCAGAGTTTTCTTAAGTAAGTAAATGGATTCAGTACCCCACCTTGTTTTTTTGGGTGACGAGTCAAAGCAGACGTTCGCCTGATGGCAAGCGACACGGCTCCCTATAGACAGCTGCAATGCACTGCCGCTCGTCTAGGTAGCCTCCGTGGGAAACCTTATCCTTGCGAAGGGTCTGTATCCGGGACGGCGAAGCCGCTGGGTAGGGCTGAAACCAAAGAGGCGCATATGCGCAAAACTGCACAGAAAGGTTTAGGACCTACTTCGGCCGGCAGAGCTGATACCGGAGGTGGCCCATCAGGGTCTGTATCCGGGACGGCGAAACCGCTGGGTAGGGCTGGAACCAACGAGGCGCATATGCGCAAAAGAGAGTCCGGAGCTTCTAGGAAGAAGCGAAAGACGCTCGTTAGGCAGGACGCGGGACAGGTGGAAACCCCACCTACGGAACCACGTCAACAAAATAGGACGAGGGCGGAAGTCAGCGGTGATTCCACGGGAGTGGCCAGCGTACCAAAAAGGACCAAGGTCGGGTCCTTTAGGGACGCGCTGGCGTGCGTCAAGATGGCAATCGTCGCTGACAACCACCCAGTTGACATGATCAAGTCGGAGCATGTCGAAGACATCCGGGACCTGATTTGGAGGCGACCTGTCGAATCTCCCGACCCAAAACCAGACATGATTCTGGGCAACCTCGCATCCGGGGCCTTTCATGTGGCCTGCATGGGTGAGCCTTCCGCCCTATGGCTTCGGTCACTGGGCGGACTTTCAGTAGGCAGCCTAAAACTAAGGGTGGTCGAGGCAAAAGATTTGCCAAGACCGGTAAAGATGGCATGGAGAAGGAGACCGTCGAAGTCTGCAAAGATTCTGGAAGAATTCTCCATGCTACAATGTATGAATAGGGGCCTAGATACGACCGAGTGGAGGGTCGTTGGCCATGCGCTGGACGGTGGATTCGCCCGCAGCATTATCCTGATGGATAAGGCTTCGGCCGAATACATCTGACAGCATGACTACAGTCTGCGCACTGGGATAGACCGGAGCTACTTCAAGCTCCTGGACGATACGTCTGGGAAGGGTGTGGCTCCGGTGTGTCCCCCTGAGCAGACTGTAGACTCTGACCCGGCAGCCTCGACTTCAGCCGAGACTGCCATTGTAAGCGAAGCCACTTTGAAGGATGATGGGGGGGGCTGCCTGGGCAGACCTGCGCCGGTGTTGGATGATCCGGCCTCATCACCTTTCTCGATGGGGACGGATTGTCTAGCACAAGGCTTTGACGAGCTTGGGCTGCTCTCCTCTCCAGCCGGACTGGAGGGTGACGATCTCCCGATGGGAGAGGAGGATATGGCTCGCTAGTAAGCGAGCTACAGCGCCCAATATTCAAGAACCAAAAATGGGCAACTTAAGGTGTGTACAAATTAACTTACACCATAGTAAGGCGGCAACGGCTGTTTTATGTCGTACGCTTATTATGAACAAATACGATGTCGCTCTCATACAGGAACCTTATCTGTATAAGGGTGACATCAAAGGTTTAAATGTTCGTGGAGGTCAACTTTTCTATAAATGCTCCACAAATGATATGAGGACTTGTGTGTTCGCCAGAAATGGCATAATGGCAATGCCTCTTTATGACTTCTGTTCTAGGGACCTCACCACTGTGAGGATCAAAGGGGAAACAGGGGGGGGGGGGCAGTAAAGACACTATTCTAGCCTCCGCCTACCTACCATATGAAAATGAAGACCCGGTATCTGCACTACTGCACAACTTGGTTAACAACTGCGCTCGTGACGACCTCATCATAGGATGCGACGCGAACGCCCACAATGTTGCCTGGGGCAGTACAAACAACAACAAGAGAGGGGAAGCACTTCTGGATTTTCTGGTAAGCTCACCCTTACAAATCTTAAATAAAGGAAATAGACCAACCTTTGTTAATAAATGCAGAGCGGAGGTCATTGATATAACGCTTGCATCTAACAGAGCGAGCAAAGCAATTAGCAACTGGCATGTGTCGGATGAGGTTAGTTTATCTGACCACAACTACATCTGCTTTAGGTATGTAACTTCCAATAACTATGGTAAGATACGAAGGAGGAACCCAAGAAGAACTGATTGGGAATCTTTTAGGAGAGACCTTAAGGAACAACTTGGGGATCCTACGGAGCGACTGAACTCAACCATAGATATAGAGTTTGAGTCAGACAGAATTACCCAGGCAGTTAAGGACAGCTGGACCAAGAACTGCCCGGAGAAAGAGGCGGCAACGCATAAGGAACCGTGGTGGTCACCTGCCCTAGAAAATCTAAGGCAGGAGACCAGACGGGTTTTCAATTGGGCGAAGTCGAACAATGACTTCGCAGTTTATGCCAAGGCTCTTCCGCACTACAGTAAGGAAGTGCGAAAGGCGAAGCGTAGATCATGGAGAGCTCACTGCAATAACATTAATAGTCTCCCGGAGGGTATGAGGCTTAGTAAAGCGCTGAGCTCTGCTAAGGTCAATCCACTTTCATCTATTCGGAATGACCAAGGTAAGCTCACTGAAGGGGAAGGAAACTCTGACGCATATGTTAAGAATGCACTTCCCGGATTCAGTAGAGATACAAGACGTGACTAGGAATGTCATCACTGTGGAAGAACAAAATGCGAGTACTTCCAAAGACGACTGGCGTACAGCAAAGAAAGTAGTTGACGCAGACAAGGTACGATGGGCAATTGATAGTTTCAGTCCGTATAAATCACCAGGACCTGACGATATATACCCCATCTTGCTACAGGAGGGAAAATGTATTCTTATACCTCACTTGTGCAGATTGTACAGGGCATGCCTAGCCTTTGGACATGTCCCATCAGCCTGGAGGCAGGCAAAAGTAATCTTCATTCCCAAACCAGGAAAGGAGAACTATGAAGATGCCAAATCCTATCGCCCTATCAGTCTTACTTCATTCTTCTTGAAGACTTTGGAGAAGATGATAGACAGGTATATAAGAGATGGCCCACTAAGGAGACGACCGCTCCATGACATGCAATGCGCGTACCAACCGGGTAAGTCCACGGATACGGCATTGCACTACGTGGTCAACCGAGCAGAACATGCATTGGAGACAAAAGAAATCTGTGCTGGAGCGTTTCTGGATATTGAGGGGGCGTTCGATCGAACAACCTTCGCTTCAATCAATAAGAACTTCAGCACAAAATCATGGCATAGATGCGACAATTGTTAAATGGATCAGCACTATGCTACAGGAACGTGTCATTAAAACTAGTTTATTAGGTGATATGGTTACCGTAAAGGCAACTAAAGGATGTCCACAGGGAGGCGTACTATCCCCATTACTGTGGAGTCTAGTGGTGGATTCGTTGTTAGTGGAACTAAACAGTGGACCATTTCAAGCTGTAGGCTATGCAGATGATATAGTCATACAGGTAAATGGCAAATTTCCAAACGTAGTAACGGATTTGCTGCAGGGTGCTTTGGTTAGGGTGGAAAGATGGTGTAAAGACAATAACCTTTCCATAAATCCAAGCAAAACGGTTATAGTGCCGTTCACGAGAAAAAGACGATTAGAGGGCCTTAGAGACCCAGAAATGTACGGCACCAAACTAAAATGGGCTACGGAAGTAAAATATCTTGGGGTAACTCTCGATAGTAAACTAACGTGGCGTGGTCATGTTGAAAACATAACAAAAAAGGCCTTAGGGGAGACCAGGGTGAGTTGTGACAAAGGTGAGTTGTGACAAAGTCGATTTCTCTGAAGTTATGATAGTTAGCGGGATGGTTAGTACTACATTTTTGCTTCATTTTTGACTCCCCACTTATCACAAACCACAATAGTGACCTGCGCAGGACAGTTTTCTATATACGACGATTGTTCAGAAAAAAGTGCTAAAAGTAAGTTTGTAACTATTATTTCAACGCCCTATTATTTGGTACGTAATAAGATAATTGCAATACGGTAACGAGCTTTTTAAACGTTGACTACTTAATTTTTAAATTGTGGGATTTATTAATTAAATATTATATGCATTTTAAGATTATGAGTATAAGTTGACAAAAGCGGGGATTTTGCGACACCTAGGTGAGTTGTGACAAGCTGTCACAATTTTCCTCGGTGTACTTCTAATTCTTTATTTGTAGTTTTAAGATGTTTTAACTAATATTTTTTAGGATGGTTTTTTATATAATAAGCGTATTTAATTGTTTTATAATTCCTAATCAAACTTTAAGACCAATGTTAAAATCTCTACTAAGGAAAGGTAAGAAAATAGGCAAACGAAAAATTAAAACTACTGTTTTGAAGGATATAGAAGCCTCTGAGAAGGCAAAAGCGAAAAAAGAAAATGATCTGTCTGAAAGAAGAAACGAAAACGTATATTATAAGTAAAAATAATAATTTATAGATGTTTTGGTTGGTTTGCCTGAAACCTTTTTAACTGTAGATTAAATGAAAAGTGGGTTTAGTGTATCGATTGCAAGAATTGGTCACATATAGCATGTACTCCATGAGAATTGTAATATATTTGCTATAATTGCTTGTTAGACTAGAATTTGATACCTGTAAAGCGCTATTTTGATTTTCTTATAGCACCAGTTATGACAATTACGAACGACATTTATTGTAGTTGTACAAAGTTTGAATAAAATGGAAAATAAATGTGTTCACACTTACTTTTACATGTAAACACATATAATACTTATTTTTATCACAAATTATAGCATTATATTCCAAGTCTCTTCCACAAACACGCAAATTTACAGCTGTCACAACTCACCTTAGTGTCTGTAACAATTTACCTTGGTACTAGGAGCATTGTGACACTGGGAAGTGTTTCGGTAATTCATTATTTTCTCATAAACTATAACTAATTCAGTAATTTTTACATTAGATTTATATAGCATAAAGAACCAAGTACCTTGAGTTAATAGGACTCTCATATTGAACTATTGTTGATTAAGATATGAAAGGAAACGTAAAAATTGACACAACCCTCCTAGGTCTCCCCTACGTGTCTTCAATATGTGCCGTTCTGCGTATGGCAAAACTTGGGGACTCAAACCAAAGGTAATGTATTGGTTATATACTACGATGGTGAGGCCTATTCTCACATATGGCAGCGCTGTATGGTGGCCTAGGACCAAACTAAGGATCTGCAGGGATTCTCTGAGGAAGGTACAAAGAGTAGTTTGCATGGCAATTACAGGTGCCTTCAAAACAACGCCTACACTGGCTCTTGAGTGGTTACTGGGACTAACCCCACTTCACACTTAGATACAAATAGAGGCAAGAAAGTCGCTATACAGACTTGCAAAAGCAGGAGTTTGGAATCGTAACAAGCCCTGTACAAAACATACTTTATTGGATCCCGTGAAAGAACTGGATGATCTAATGGACATGGGCATGTCCATTAGATCATCCAGTTCTTTCACAGGGCTGTGATAGGATAAATCCAGTGTACATGTTTAACAAGAGGTACCGAGTACATATACCATCCAGAGAAGAGTGGACGAGGGGACTCAAACCGGTTGGTGGAACTCACCTCATATGGTACACTGACGGTTCCAAAATGGAGTCAGGTACAGGGGCAGGGATTTATTCCAAGGACTGTAGTATCAGTCACAGCATGGGGCAATATGCATCGGTATTCCAAGCGGAAACCTATGCCATAATTGCCAGCATCAAAGAAATGCAAAGGAGAAATGTCAAGGGTAAAACCATTCGCATTCTCAGCGACAGTCAGGCAGCTCTGAAGGCTCTGAATTCCTTCAGAGTTGCTTCTAAACTGGTCAAAGAAGGTGTTACAGGCTTGAACAACCTGGGAAGACACAACAATGTCAGCCTTATCTGGGTACCTGGACATGAAGGCATCGAGGGCAATGAGAAGGCAGATAGATTAGCGAGGGCCGGCTCACAGAGACATTTGGTTGGCCCCGAACCATTTGTGGGGATTCCGTATGGAACATATCACCAAGCATTGTATGCACATGCTAGAAACGAACACATGAAGGAATGGAGGGCAGCGTCAGGCCTTAACCACTCCAAAGCGTTCTCTAGCGGAAGGGTGGACTGTGGGGTCAAATTATTAAACCTAAACAGATCACAAATAAGGCACCTGATGGGTGCACTTACGGGACATTTTGGTACCAACGAGCATCTACACAGAATGAGGCTAAGTACTAGTGACATTTGCAGATTCTGCGAAGATGAAAAAGAGTCAATGCGACACATATTGTGTGGCTGCGACGCTCTTGCGAGACGTAGGTTGCATCATCTGGGAGTAGCCTATCCTACACCAAATGATTATGTACAGCTCCAAGCTGGCGCGATCGTTGCGTACCTGAGGGAGCTCTTTGATACGCCAGCAACAGAGTAAGGGCTAGGGCATGCACAATGGATCCAACTGGGTCGAAGTGCGTTCCGGGAATACCGGGCCCAAATTTATAGCCACCAAGAATAGAATAGAATATCCTTGCGAATCAGAGATCACGGCTTCAAATCCCGTAAGGAGCAACAGGTTATAATAGTTGTTATTTGCTCGGATAGCAGCTTGTTGATCTCCTGTTTGTCTGGGATGTAAGATGATCCATGCGTCGGGTGGGTATGTAAAATGTTTGTTTATAGAGCGTCCAACCGTTTATTTTCTTTTTGAAAGCACCAATAGAACGTAACTGCGTCATGTTACGCAAAAGTTCACTTTTAATGAACTTTTAAAAGTGATTTATAGTCGGTAGTGCGTCTAACCTCGGACGATCGTGTCGGTGATCGATCCAATCGTACTGTGAGAATAAAAGAAGATAGGTAGAGTGCACTTGTGTCTACGCAAGCATTGTGCACTATAATATCTCACGTGGATGGCTGATCTTGTGAACGATTGGCCGCTGTGGTGTAGGTACGAAGGATATTATTTAATCTAATATATAAAATTCTCGTGTCGCAGGGTTTATTACCAAACTCCTCCGTAACGGCTGAACCGATTTGTATGAAACTCTGTGTGCATATCGGATAGGTCTGAGAATAGGTCATTGTATATATTTCATTACGCTAGGTTAAGCAATGCGGTAACAGCTCAGTGGGCGAGCGCTTGCTTTGGAAACAAGGTGCGCAGGTTCGAACCCCGGCTCGCACTTCTGATTTATTTAATTAATCATGTGCGAATCGTCTTTGTGTGATTGTTACTAGCTTTCAGTGAAGGAAAACATCGTGAGGAAACCTGCATGTCTGAGAAAGCATAACTAGCTTTCAAATGACGTTTGAAGTCCTCCAACCCGCACTTGGTCAGCGTGGTGGACTATGGCCTTAGCCCCTTCATCATGAGGGGAGGCCCGTGCCCAATTGTGGGACATAAACAAGGGCTTCTATTATTATTATTATAGGTTAAGCAACGTTTGACAAGTTCGTAACATAGATGGGTGACCATTTAATGCCATTTGATCTAAGCGTCTCTGTGCTTCGGAGGGCAAGTATACAGTGGCTCCCACTTTTTAACCGACATAAAAAAAGTAGGGAATCTATTCGACGCGTTTGTATCGAATATTATACAAATGCATCATATTCACTTATGTCTAAGTCTATATAGACATACAAAAACGTAAAAAGAGCGCGAGCGGAGCTGCGCTGCGCAGCTAGTTATATTATGTTATTTATACTATGGTCATCACTTTGCGATTTGGTATTACTTTAGTTGGCCTCACTTAAGAGTTCTATGCGTGTCTATTTTTATAGTCTGCGTTTGTGATATATACCAGCCCTGATGCACCTGACGACGTCCTGTGGCTATTTTGAGCCGCTAAGTGGGAGCGAATCAGTGGGCGGATAGAGGGTGTGTCTGCTTGTGAATTACTACGATACGGGCCGAGTGTTAATAGCCTACATAAAATGGGGCATCCTGTATAGAAGGATAACTGCGCAGCAAATGCGACCTAGTAGTATTGCGATAAATTTGTTAGGTAGATAGTAAAATAATAAGGAAAATACAGTTTGAGGATAATATGTGTGTATATTTATTATAATAACTAATAAGAAAACTAATCATGCCGCAACGATCGTATTTTACATACAGAGTGTTAAAAAAATCTTGTCCGATTCAAACCACATGTTTTTCTTCCAATGACGAAATTGTTGATAAATGCTTTTATAAACAATTTATGTAACATATGTGTTTTTAAGTAACATATGTGTTTTTATGTAACATATGTGTTTTTATGTAACATATGTGTTTTTATGTGTCTTTGTGTTAATGTTACCTATTCATGTCTAGTGCGCGCACCCTCTGCTCTTTGTAACTTCTTTATTTTCCTCTCCATCCAAAGGTTGCCTGGAAGAGATCGCTTTTAGCGATAAGGCCGCCCATTGTTGCATGTTTTATTAATTTGTGTCTTTTTCTTTTTGTATCTGTTTGTTTGTGCGCAATAAAGAATTGTCTATCTATCTATCTATCTAATGTCTTTAATACACTTTGATGATTGCTTTTGCATTGATATTTTCTTTTCCAATATTAATAGAATGATAAATAGCACACATAAAGTCGCTTCACGTTTTTCCATTTTCTTAACTACGCAAATTATAAAGAAATCTCGGACATAGATATTGAACGACTGGAATGGGCCAAAGAGAGAAAGAATCCGTCAAAAAAATTTGATCAAATATTGGACGGACGCCCTTAGTAAGATTGTGGATATGGAGGATAGTGGTAGGGCCCTAGGCGAATACCCTGCGAGTCCCAAAAAAAATCATCATCATCCGCCAGCAAAGAACCTCACCCTTACAACGCAGGGGTTGCCATAATCCCCACGCTTGGCAGGCGGCTTGGGGATCGCAGTATAGGTGATAGGTAATCCAATAGAAAGACGCTGCTGCCCGTCTTCCTGTTCTCGCTTAGTCGCCTCTTACGACACCCAACGAGAGGATGTAATTCTAACCCCACGGGTCAATAGGGTTCATAATACAAACATTTTATTCTAACCTTTTACTGACCTAAAAATCAATATTCAGTAGGTAGCTCCAGACGGATTGCTTAAAGTTAATGACCCAATTAACATTTAAATAGACGCGAAATATAATGCGTCTGCATACAATAGGTTGCAGCAGCGTAGACTTTTGAATGTCACCCCTCGGTGGTTGACATTCAGACTTGTTTAGATTGATATTCTACACTACATAGAAGAATGTAGCATAGGTACAGGTGTAGTCTAAGCGAGGGGGAATGACTGTACTTCTAGCTCCCTCCCTTCTCCAGTAAAAATGTTGCTGAATCTAGATCAGGGGGTTTTACTTGGTGGTAGATTCCGTGTGCAAAGAACTGTCCAGGTAGTGCCACCTCCGCCAAGCAGCAGTATGTAAGCATTGCTGTGTTCCGGCGTGAAGGGCACCGTAGCTGGTGAAATTACCGGACACAAAGACCTAATATCTAATGTCTTAAGGGTCGGCAACGCGCTAGTGAGTCTTCTGGTATTGCTAGCGTCTATAGGCTACGGTGACTGCTTACTATACTATCAGGCGGGCCGCACGCTTGCTTGCCACCTTGATAGTATAAAAAAGGGGTTCTCAACCTTTTTTACATTACCCTTGACCATAGCTGAAATTTTGACGGCGTACCCGTAGGTATAGCTATGTACCAAAATTACGATTAGACGGCGTAGTCTGCTACGCCGTCTAATCGTATTATCGTAATTTTAGTATTTTTTTTACCAGAGGAACATGGTACCTACGTCTCAATTCACAGACATGACGTAGGTACATTCCAAGCGATCGCATGGAGCGTGAACAAGCGATCGCAGGGGGCGTGAACCAGGTGACGGTTTAAAACAAAATCCACTGTCATAAATGCCAGTCACTAAGCGCAAAAAAATCGTAATTTGGGTAAACTCAGAAGTTTAACGGCAAATTCACAAATGTTATATATTCGTGCATTTACTATAATGATCTCGCTATGCATGGCGAGAAATATCATTTGATTTTGAACTATCATGGGACAATTTTGTTCAAACGGTACAATATTTGACATAACCCTAAGATTACCAGAAGGGGAATCTTTCTCTTTGGTTTGCGTTTTACGTAAATGGCTAAAATCACAGTTAAACTCATTGACCACCCTCCACCTGCCCTCGTGACCGAACCTAAGCTTCGCCCACTGATAATAATTGGAATTTCAATACATTTTTTACCCCGCCCACGTTTTCCGAAAACTTGAAACCAAGGCCCACTCGCCACCAAAATGTTTTGACGGATTTTTGGCAGCGATCCTCATAGCCAACTTATGTTTGACCATGTGCAAATAACTGCCATCCTTATCTCAATATACATTCGTTTTAAAATAGCATCACAGTATATGTTTGAAGTGTCGATAGTAAGTTTGTTTCGCAATGTTTACAAGGCGCCTCGTGACTGCGGGTGTACGCAGCGTAATATTTTTAAATCAAGTCAATAGACGACAGTCCATTGTATTAGTTACTCTAATTTATTTTTACAAATAATCTACTACGCAGTGGGTGATAATCTATACGCAAGTGTTTAGGATTATACCGGTCTTAGGAAACAAAATTTTCATTGAATACTTGTTACACGTGTATTAAGTTTTTTAGAAGAAAATGTGCCTAATTTCGTTCTGCAAAATCGCAAATCTCCATAGGATAAAATAATTGAATGAGAGTAGGTACAGTTGATTCATTATATTATTTTGTATTTTTAGTAAATAATTTCATGTAGGTGACTGTTTGTAAAAAGTGATGATACTTTTTGTATGAAAAACTCCTAGTCTTTACTTTTACCTATGTATTAAATGCATCGATATAATATATAAACTAGATAAACATTCACGAACAAAATGACATCCAAAATGTGGTCGCGGAGGTAGCAAACTTACATATCTGTGCTGGTGGCGAAAACGTGAACTAACTAACGCTTTTGTTATGATAATGACGTGTAGTTTGACAGTTTCATATAGACAGTAGCGACCATAGATAATACACTTTAAACTTAAGTAGCGACACTCCTATCGGCAAAAATAATTTTGTCAGGCTATGGCTTGTAAAGAAATAGCGACACAAGGGCGCTATTTCTCGCTACCACTTTGTACCGTGACACCAAATCTAGTTGAAATATTATATCGATGATTTCATGCATAAAAAATAATTCGAAATTTAGTAGCTCGAAATTTAGTAAATCTGTTCATGTTTATTGACCACTTTGTTGTGTAAACTCCTAAAACAGACTGACACACCGGAAGCATAATCAGGATATCTACACCACCAATTACTCTCTTCGCTAAAATGGCTAAAATAATTAGATTTCATTTCAATGCCTTATTGTTATCGATATATTTAAGACCAGTTTGCAGATCTTTAGATGCTATCACCGTATTACATAATTTTTATCTGGCGGTGTATCAAGATAATTATACGTGTATCAATCATGCTTTGATAGCATACTGCATAAACATGGCGTTAAGATACCTATTTATTGATTGAATACGTTTTGCTATGAGTGAATATATAACAGTATTATAGTTATCTTTTTACCTCGGGATCTAGTACGAGTTTCGATAGTTTACGAGCCTGATCAAACTGTCAGTTTTCTCCATACATTTCACACCAGCGCCCCTAGCGGTAACTATCAAAAACTAGTAAAATGTACGGAAAAAAAATGTCAGTTTGATCGAGCTCGTAAACTATCGGAACTTGTACTAGACCCCCTGGCTACTGATTACGTTAGGTATATAATCATCAGGTATGTTATTTTGAGGGGTTGGGCTTGAATCGTGTAGCGTATCCTACAGCAGAGTAATGCACAGTCCTAAACTGGCGCAATCGTGGCGTATCTTAGGATCTTGGATACGTCAGCATAGTAAAGGCTAGGGCATGTGCAATAGATCCAACTGGGTCAAAGTGCGTTACAGCGATTACCGAGCAGAGTTAGATCGAAAGGACATCAACTTTTCTGGAAGAAAAGTATTTTAAGTAGTAGTTTGACCAAAACGCCTTCCGCCACTATTTAGAGGGTATCACAAAAATAAAAAACTGGGAATTTCTGATAGAGAATTGGCAACTTTAGTCACCCCAAGAACACGCACTATTTTCTTGCCTGTGACTAAAGTTGCCAATTCAAAGATGCTAATAAGAAAGGCAGGTGCATTTGTGGGCTTATCTTTGAACTGAACCGAAAGACGAAAGGCCGCTGTGGTCGTATCTTCCAGGAGGATATTATTAGGGAGGAATTAGGCTATAGGAAGATATGGTTCTTAACGTAGTAAATCGTTTTTGGCATTAAAAATGTACACATGTGTGTCACAGTTAAAAATAAACAAAAGAGACTGTTAGGTAATGTACCTAAACAAAGTAAATTGACTATTGTATAAACGAGTGATGTAACTAAGCAGAATTACCGAAGGTTGCATGTAGGTGTTGCGGTTACGGCATAACCTGATAAACACATGTAATTATTATTACAAAAACCCAACTCGAAATAAATTTACTCAAAAGTTTTATCTACCTACTTACTAGATTACTCAGTCATGTTAACATGATATATTTGACATTCGTTATTGAAGAAATGTGTACCCTTGTGTACCTAATTCTGAAGAGAAGCGTTCACAGATTCTATTCCATGGATAAGGTAAGGGTCCACAGATTCTATCCCACAGCTATGGTAAGCGTCCACAGATTCTATTCCACAGATAAGGTAAGGGTCCACAGATTCTATTCCACAGATAAGTTAAGGGTCCACAGATTCTATTCCACAGATAAGGTAAGGGTCCACAGATTCTATCCCACAGCTATGGTAAGGGTCCACAGATTCTATTCCACAGTTAAGGTAAGGGTCCACAGATTCTATTCTACAGATAAATTAAGGGTCCACAGATTCTATTCCACAGATAAGTTAAGGGTCCACAGATTCTATACCACAGATATGGTAAGGGACCATAGATGTTATTTTTCAATGCTGAGAAACGTTTGTCCTGCTACTCGGGCGAAGTATTCAAGTAATTGGCGGATTTTCAGAAGAATTTGTGAAGATAGGTGTTCCTCGCGTTAATAGTCTATTACAGTTGGGCATGAATTCAACAGAGTTCCTTTTCTCCAGTACTAGAAACCAATAGTAGTCTTCCTTTCTACAGTCCAGCAGCTTAAGGCAAGTTTTGTGTCTTGGAAATGGAAATTATCTTGTCAAGGCCTGTTGTTATCTTTTCCGTTTATATTCGCTGTGGGCTCTTAGCATTTCCTGGCACTGGCAATGGTAACCGACATAGATCCTGGCTTACAAGTGTCATAGTACGTGGTGGGAATGCTTGGTAAAATCACTGACATCTGTATTTCTGTGGGTAGAATAGTCCCAAGCTAATGAACTAATCGTGAATTATTTAGCTTTGTTTGTTGTGTTGCTTAAAATTAGACAGTGCTCGGCTGACAATCCCGCCTTATGGAAAGCGGTGATGCAATCGGAGTTGATAAAGTGATCTAAAATTATTTCTGTACAATTTACCAAAAGAGAACATTATTATGCAGCCGTAAGTTAGATAATGTTTTTGTTACCACGGCGAATAGATAATGGCAGGAAAATTCTAGTGGAAATCTTAATAAAACGCCATGTGCATTGCACGTGTTGTCGCACGGTGACGAGACATTGGCGCCATGTGCAGTAACATTTTATTGCTTAGCCCACGTGTGGACAAACGTTACAATTTTAATGGATTTAAAAACTTATTTCAATGCCAGCTAGTCAATGAGTGGCGTAAGTACTTACGGTCTTATTCATAAAAAGTTATCACACACTTATAGGCTCGCTATAGTATGATTTTCAAAAAGTATTATTCATAAACGCATTTTAGCACTAAAACGTTCTTTAGCTATGTTATAAAGTTATAGAGGGCAGACCCCTACTATAACAGTGCTATAAGCGTGATATAAGGTAAAAATGGCCGACTTTCAACAGCTGATTATTAATTATTAAGAAAATGACATTTATGTCAGTGTCACATCTATCAGTTTAATTTTTTTCTTTAGTTGAGCCTCATTAGGAAGGCAAAGAGTTCTAGCCCATACAGGTTTCATATCCGTTCAATTTCGTAAGAAATCAAAATAGCAGTATACACACTACAAACTATTACGATTTATTATTTTATTCAGTACTTAACGTTTATTTTATTATTATATTATACAATTTAATATATTTTAATATAAGTTAGTTTATTTTAGGTTAGTTATTATTACGCGCTTGTTACAACATTACCAAACAAACATATAACAATCAAATAACAATGACAATGATCGATGGATGTATGACGAATTCCGCATGGGCGTCATAAATACAATAAATAAATAAATATTCTGAGACAATACACACATGGTCATATGTTCCCAAACTAGGCACAGCCTGTACTATGGAAACCTGATAATTGATGCTTAAACTTATATAAGTACTTTTTTTACTGTAAATACATAATTAAATAGATAAATAACACCCAGACACTTAGCGGGAATCGAACCCACGACCTATTGGGTAGCAGCCAGGGTGTCCAACCACTAGACCAACACGCCCGTCAAATCGACAGTCGTCATCGTTTCGTAGACAATAAAATGTTTTATAATCTGTAATAATGTCTATGACATGAAGCTAGTAGGTCAACAATGGAGCCCAAACTCCAAATACTTGATTGAGGCATACGCTATCCCTTTCATTGAGGTCCGATGTGTGGTCCATGTTATAATTGAAATTACCCGAGAAATGGATACCCTAATATAGAAATGCTTTACTTACACATCAAAAGAATGTTTTCCACCCGAAAACTTAAAATACGATGACAATCATGTCTAATAAAAAAATTATTGGTACTGTTCTGCGAGTTCGATTAGAATAATGCTCTATTGTGTTTTTGCCAATTATACTCAAATGCAATTTTAATTACCGATTTTAAGGGTTCGTATTTTGTGGCAACACTGTCGCTTATTGTCAGCAGGAAACTGTCTGTCATATAAATCGATCAAACATTTAAATACCATAATTTCACGATAAAGTGAATTAAAATCATAAAAATGGTGATAAAATGTGCAGCACTTGGTTGCAAAAATATGTTGTATCCAGTATTTAATACCGAATATCACTCGTAAGTGCGATTTTGTTCAATAATTACCTACCGATGATCCCTGTGCATTATGCACCATATTTTCGATCAGTTCTTCTTTCGATAGGCACATAACACGTTTTCAGTTCGTTTGTTAGTATTGGGTTTAAGTTTATTTTAATTTGTACTTGAATTATTTTATTTTTAAATATTTCACATTATTTTAATAGAGTAACCATGGTAAAGATTTTTTGAAGACTTTTGACTTTTGACGTTTTGGAGATTTATTACCGCCACTTTATGATCAAAAAATAAACGATGTATTTAGTTCAAAGGATTGATATTGAAAACATATTGTATGTTCATTAATTTTACAAGTGTGTAGGTATGTAGGTTAAGTTTAGGTACAGTTAGTTTTGTAACTTATTAGATACATATTATTAAAATCATATTTATTCTTGTCGCCTCCTAGTCCTGTCGCGTCTAGTAGCCTCCGTGGTGTAGTGGGAAACCGCTTGCTTGCATACCGGGGGTCGCAGGTTCGAATCCTGCGAGGAGCAACAACTATGTGTAGTTGTTCCTCACTGGCTAGGATAATACAGGCCGGAAATTGTCTGTAAAGTAAGATGATCCATGCGTCGGATAGGCATGTAAAGTACACTTGTGCACTTGTGTCTACGCAAGCATTTGTGCACTGGATGATGGCTGATCTTGCGAAAGATTAGCCGCTGTGGTTGGATTGGCCGTATCGGCGAGAGTACCTATATCATTCCATAAATATACATACTGTTTTATTTACCCCTGGTCAATATTAATACATTTTTTATTTTCTTGTAGATTTCCTAAAAATATTGAGTGAAGGAATGTACCTATGACTATCCATTGTCCCATTGGAAAATAAATTTGATGAAGCTGCAATGATCTGCTGTTGGTCCAATGGAAAACTAAATTTACAGCGAATGCTTTGTCTATCGTCTAATGTGTTGGTTAAAAGGTGTTTTAGTTGTTTGCATATAATGCTAATTGCTATTCAGTATTTTGTGATTAATCGGAGATCGTTAAACGTACTGAATAAATGATTTTATAGCACAATATTTGTTTTAACCATAACTTCATATGCTTTTATTTTCACAACCATTAGCTTATTATTTATCCCTTGATTTTCTGTAAAGTAAGATGCTCCATGCGTAAGATGGGCATGTAAAATGTTGATCCTGCACCTGGTCTCTCCCCGGTCGTGTCGGTTTTTCATCCCATCGTATTTTGAGAGGTAAACGGAAGAGAGAGAGAGAGAGAGAGAGTGCAGTTGTGTCTACGCAAGCACTTGCGCACTATAATATATTTTGCGTAGACTGAGATCTTTCAAAATACCCACTGTGGTCATATCGGCCAGAAGGAGGTCCTTATTTATTTATCATCTGTTTCCCTATCAATCACAGTTTGTTCTTCTTGTACACAGTTCTTCCGTATTTGGGCTGCTCCAACCCATAATCAGACTGATTAAGCAACTAGACATATTTAATCGGTTTAAACTTAAAGCATAATAATAATATAATAATATCCTGGGACAATTCACACACGGTCATCTGATCCCAAACTAGGCAGAGCCTGTACTATGGAAACCAGACAACTGATACTAATACTTATATACTTTTTTTTTTGTAAATACATACTTATATAGATAAAACACCCAGACACTTGGTAAACAAGCCAAGTAAGTCGTATTATGCGACGAAGTTAAAAAGATGTCCTGATTTTTCATGAAACATTAAGGTTGCCCTCTTAGAAAGAGAGATCCGACCTCAATGAAAGGGATAGCGTTGACCTCAGGCATGTATTTGGGAGTGTTTCCTCCACTTTGACCCTAATAGCTTCATGGTCTATGATCACACCTAGGCGGTGTGTAGACACATATTATCTGTGACGATTGGGTGTATTCGGTCAATTTGATGACCAACTTCATTATAATGGCAATACTTTGATTGAAAAACGTTCTATAGAGACGTATTAGTTATAGATGGTTTATGAAACGTTTATGAATAAGCAACTTTATAGAACGTTTTATAACCTATAACTAATCAGTGCTTAAAACCTTTGATAAGCTATTTTTATGAATAAGACCGTTAGTATATAAAGATAAACTGTCCGTTAGTATCGCTAAAACTCAGAAACGACTTGACCGATTTGATTTTTTTTGCTTTGTTCTTTCAAATTCAGGGGTGATTTAAAAAAAACATTGGGTGTCAACGTAAAAAAAAACGAAAAAGAAAATTTGGATGGGGCTGCGCGTTGTCAGCTAGTGTGATAATGGTGGATGCGATCCTGAATGCAATAGGCTAGATGACTAAAAAAAATTTTTTAGTCCGTCATATTGATTATCAAAAAATATTGGACACGTATTTTTTCTTTTGTCGATTAAACAAAAAATGACGTAGATAAATGAAATGCCGCGTGACGTCACACCGGTATCCAATTTTTACTGAGGAGTGACGTCAAAAGCCCCCCCCCCCCCACTCCCGAACTTTGACTCTATATATCTTTGGCAGTTTTCATTGAATTGTTAAATAAAAAAATATGTGTCCAATATATTTTGATAATCTAACTGACATACTAATTATATAAGAATTTTTTTTCACCGTCATCATCCCTATTACCACTAAACTCGCAATCTTCACGAGACGACCTCCAAGCCACTATATCCATCATCATTTGGCACGGAGATGACCAATATTTTATAATCCCAATGACCTCTTAATAAAACACGTGCCAGAGTAATTTGATCGCACATCGATTGCGTATAGTTTATTGCATTATATACGTACGTTCGTATTGTTGACATTTCCAAACTACGCTCACACAGACTTACGCAATACGTCTACGCATACAATCATTTATTTGCTACAAGACTATTTTGAGTTACTGCTGCACCCACAGACGTCAATTAACTAGAATATAAAAAAGAGTCAATGTTACACACATTGTGTATCTGCGACGCTCATGCAATATTTTCGAGTAGATTGAGTCATTTGGGAGAAGCCTATCCTACACCAGATGATTATATCCAAGCTGGCGCGATCGCGGCGTACCTAAGGGAACTCTTTGATAGGTCAGCAACAGAGTAAGGGCTAGAGCAAGCACCACAGACTAATAAGGTGATACTGCAAGCACAATGGATCCAACTGGGGCGTTCCAGTTAGGGTTGCCAGCTCCTGTTTTGTATGGTAGAGGATTTATTAGTAGAAATTATAAGACTCAGGACGGAATTAAAGGACATGGTGTTATTTTAAGTAAAACGCTCAATTATGATGCCAGTAGAGATATTATTTACTAATAAAAATCACTATTTTAATATGAAACAAAAATAAGCTATCAAAAAACTCAATTATGTAATAATACGTAGGTATTATAAAACAAAGACAAAATTACTTATTTTACTGTATATTTAGTATTACTTTTTGCAGCTTTAAGAGCTTCTTCATTTTCCATTTTTTTCTAAAATAAAGGACGAATTATCGTCCTCTATTCTTTTTTTTAATAAAGGACACTATCTATATTTAGAGGTGTGGACGTCCTTTAAATTAAAGACGTCTGGCAAGCCCAGTTCCAGTGGTTACCAGGCCCAATCAATAGCTACCAACAATAGAATAGAATAGAACTACAATATAATAGAAACGTATCAAAGGGAAAGACGTCCACTGCTGAACAAAGGTCTCCCCCTTAGAAGGGAGGGGTGTAATAATCCCCACGATTGGCAGGCGTCTTAGGGATCACAGTTTAGGCGGTAGGTAATTCAATAGGAAGACGCTGCGGCACGTCTTCTTGTTTCTATTAGTCGCTTCTTACCACAACCAGCGGGAGGAGATAGGTGGCACCACACGGGCAATCTCTCTATTTGTAATTTACAAAACGACGTAACGTTTGAAAGGAGTTGTTGCAAAATGGGCTAGGAATGTGTACACCACCTCAAAAAATCGAGAAAAATCCATAGAATCCGGGAGAAATATAAATATTTCGTTTAAATTACTATTATTGTTGTAATTTTAATTATAATTATCATTTATTTTATATCTATATTCAACATGGCGTCCTAAGATGGCTTCTCACTGATGTCGAATTAAACGTTCAGCCTGCTGTCACACTTGTCACAGTTGGTTGTGTGCGTGTATTTATGTAGTGAAATTATTATAATTAATATTTTAATTATTAAAATGATGTATGAGAAAACAGAAACAAAAATACAAAGAGTACTGTACTAAAAATACTTTTAACGCCATTGATAATAAAAATGACACATGACAATGACACTTTTCCGCCATGCCAGTTTTTTGTTATGTGTTGCAATTTTAAGTAAAAATTCTTAAGTTTTACAAGCAAATAAAGCCAAATTAAAGTAAATGTATAATTAAAAACTGTTTTATATGTGTTTGCCTATTTTATAGTATAGTGTACATAGTCCTAGCCAAGGCTCTATACATTTTGGAACATCTCTTTTGAATAATTATGTTTTTTTTTATTCTGCTGCCACGTCACACTCGCCAATTACCACAATTGCCCAAACAATATTATAACCATAATTAGGTACAGACGTTACCAAATATACCTAACGGTCGCTTGTTCTGTAAACCACAAAGCGGTAAACAACGGATTTCCCAGCAAAAGCGATAAAATATGACCTTTGAATAGTTGTTTACTACACTGCTCAAAAATAAAAGTAACTTAATAAGTATGGTTCGCGTTATATTACAATTTATTTTTATAATAGATACACTTGCTGCGTTCCACACCCTGGCAACTTGTAGGGCAGCTGGAGGGGCTGCGGCGACCGCTAGTGATGCAAAGCGGCGCAAGTATTCAGCCCTAGGTTTCAGCTATATATTTCCGCCCTTTGTGGCGGAGAGCATGGGGCCTTGGTCTTAAACGTACGGGTCGGTGAAAGAAATTTCACCCAAACTTATCGAGGTCTCAGGGGACCGACGGGCTGGTAGCTTTTTTGCCAACGTATAGGTAAACTTGGCCATACAAATAGGAAAAGCCGCCAGTCTTGTAGATACCCTTCCCTCCCAGTGCAGTGACAACTTAGAGAAAGTTTTTTTGCTTCGTTTAAGTATATTTGCAAATAAACTGTAAGTAAATATTTAGTTAATAAGTAAATAAAGTGTTTTTTTTATAATAATAATAATGTTCTCTTACCCGACACCACCACGTCATGGCGTCGCAGTAATGGCTAAAATAAAAGGTCGTCTCAGTCTGTAGAAGACTGAGCGCTCGCTTCCTCCTGAAAAAAGGTCATTATTTATCAATCAGTGACGTCAGTTACGAGCCGTAACTGACGTCTAACTGACTGCCGTAGTTTGAAGAAGGTAATTTCTAAGGTTTATTATATATATATATGTATATATAAGTACTCATTGAGTAAAAGTATCCAATACAGAGTATCGGTATATCGAAAGTAAAAATACTTAATATGCTTAGAGGAGATACCACTGGAGAGAGCGTGATGCGCTAACCCCCTCTGCCAAATTTTTGTTCATATGTTCAGGTCATTCTTTCTTTGTGTGCGTATATTTTTGAATGTGTTGCGAGTTTACTATAGTGTGGGTATGCGTGAAAGTGTATCTGTGTGTGTGTTTACTTCGCCTCCCGCACCCCGCAAAAGTGCCACGAAAAAGTTCGGGGAATCGACGCGATACTAACTCCTTTGGTACTTTCTCTGAGTTAATATGATACCACAAAGTATCGATATTATTTTCGTGTCTCTAATTATAGTGCACAAGCGCATAGCATCATTGATAAGTGCTTGTGCAATCCTACTGTTTGCGTTGTCTATTCTTATTATTAAGACCTGAGGTATAAATAGTATTAATTCTACTTAGACGCGATAACTGTACCTATAAATAATACAAAAGACATTCATTTTAGAGAAACGCAATTACAATCCCACGTATTCCTAGTATTATTCCGAAGATATATTTTATTTTCTACTGCGGCCAACATAAATTACTTCGCAAATATCGTTAATTCTTGAAAAATCTAATCAAAAGTCAAAAATATTCACTAACTATATTTTGGTGGCGTAAATAAGACATTTCTTGTTAGTGATAATGCCACAACGGCCTAATTTGACATCGACATTTCGCCGAACTTCGCGGTGACCTAAAAACTTCTCATCCCGAATCCCGGGAAAGAATTTCGCAATCCCTGTAAATAAGGAAAGATTCGGGGATTCATTTAAATTAGTTATGACATGAAAATATTTATTTTTACTCCTAAAGTACAGCATCAAATTTATATGTGTTCAATTTGAAATCTTTAACAAATTATCATGTCTTTCGAATTAGACAATACTTACAATTTGATGTGGTTTTCACCGTCGTTTAGATAGACACTTTAAAAAGCCAGGTGACACCACACTCACAGCAGGTTACTTGTGATAAGTCTGTCCCAATACTTTCGGTTACAAAACTTGGTTTATCAATAAGACATAAGACCTTCTGTCGCACTCAGTCCCGTAATGAGCCAATATCTTATTCCTGACTCCTTAGTACAACTCGTCTCGTCGTCGACTCGTTTTAGACAATCCTTATTGTCTAAAACATAATAAATACCTAAATAAAATTTCATTAAATGACTGAGTGCGACCGATTGTGTAATTTTCAGTCTTACTCAGGAATAGAATAACCGCAGAAGCTAAATAAATAGGCAAACCGGCAGAGCGTTGAAATACCTACAGTGAGGTAAATCTGGGATTCCCTTTAAGTACTTACTATTCAAACGTTGAGAGAAATATGAAATCTTCTGCCAAATTATCAACATTTCCTCAAGATAATTTAATGTAAACTGTTGTTTGGAGCGGAGTCAACATGTAGAGTTATTCATACCGAAATGATATTGCAAGTGAATCGCAGAAAGTATTGTTCGTGTTGCGTCCTATGAATCCTTTTCGGGCTCTTCACTATTCTCATGTTGTATGATTATTTTGCACTCTTGAATGGTCAATATTCCGTGTATGTACACTACCAACCAGTGGCGTGTAGTATATACAGGCAAAAAGACTTTGTCTACACTACGATTACCCTATAAATGACTATAATATAAAAAAAATCTAAGAAACATCCTTTTTTGCCTACCCTGACATAAAACTGTATGCCCGCCATGCCACTGCTACCAACCGATCACTATGCGCTAGGCACGGGATATTTCTCTATATAACCCTTACATTCCACGCTTAATTATGGTCTTGATAAAAGAACGTAAATATCGCATAATAGGGTAATATTTAATGGTTTTTTTTTTCATTAACACCAGTAATTTTGCAAGTCATTTTCAAATTCATAACAAAATAACTTCAATATAACGATATAAACATGATTTCTAGACACGGTTTAAGCGTGGAATCTGAAAATGGTCATAGAAATTTAGGGCCCCTAAACTCAGAAAATCTGTCTAGAGAGTAAGCGGTATTTTTTCCCAACCTCAAATGGTTATGTCAATATTTTTATGTATCATGAGTGAGCCCATCAACACCGAAAATCTGGAAAGCACTATATTCGCACCGTAAAAATGCAACTGCATACTACAAATCTATCAGCAATACCTTTGCAATCGCACTTACGTAATAGCCCTGTTATTTGGCATAATGAACAATGTCTGTCCAGTTCTGGAGAGAGATCAGCACGCTTTGGTACACGTGACTGCTTTTTGCAGATTTGCCAAGGTCTTAAGGCGCGTTCATGCAGAATAACGACAGCCGGCGCCAGTCTTTCTAGTAACTGGTGTAGGCAACTTCCATATAGTAGTCACAACGGATCTGTGTCTGAAGTTAGGTTTGGCGAACCACTGCGCAAGTGCAGTCCACGACTATCGGTTAACTAAAATCGGCACCAACTTCAATATATTTTCGTTAATTAATGCTTTCTAGATTATTTTCTTTAAAGTCGGTTTTAATTTTTTTTTTGAGAATATTTTATTTGACTCTTTGTTGTGAATTTTATGCTATTAAGATAATCAGGTACGTAAGGCTGCATCAAGTCAGCTAATATAAACTGTATTCAAAAATATACCTCTCTGTCTTTATTAATATTACCTATATACAAACGCGTCGAATAGAGAACTTGCTTTTTGAAGCCGGTTAAAAAACACAAAATAGCTACTGCGCAGCGTCTTGCAGGCAACTTCAGACACAAAAGGATCGGTTGTGACTACTGTACCTACTATCGACGCTTCAGTATAAGTGCCGGTCGGTTGAATATTTTTTACTGAAATTACCGGACTCAAGTGACTTGATGTTTTAGATAACGAGTTTAGATCTATTGGCAGGTAGGCGAATCGTTTCGTCAACGACTCCAAGGAGGATGGTGGCAGTGGGATTGCGGCCCACGTCCCTGTGAGCTCCGTGTCTGTTCTGTACAGTGCGCCTCTCGACGGTGGGCTCAAAGTCAAGGCACTGATGGGTTTCTGCTGCAGATCCCACCGGAGAAAACCCAGTTCCCCTCTCATGTGCCGATGTGACAGCCGCAGGGGTACATACCCCGGTTGATGCCCCCACAGGTCCCGGGGACCTTTTGATGGTTGAATAAAGGGCAGGCGCGTTGCTTAATATCAGGCGAACTTATATCTTCACTAAGGTGCTTGAAAAAAAACAGATCAATAAAGATTGTCTGCTAAGCTTGACATTTCGTACACTACTAATAATAATAATAATATCTTGGGACAATCCACACACGGTCATCCGATCCCAAACTAGGCAAAGCCTGTACTATGGAAACCAGACAACTGATACTAATACTTATATACATTTTTTTTTGTAAATACATACTTCAATAGATAAACAACACCCAGACACTTGGCGGGAATCGAACCCACGACCCATCGGTTAGCAGGCAGGGTGTCTGACCACTAGACCAACGGGACTACTAATTCCTTATCCTCTACTATTATTGTGTATCGGTATCAGCGCCTAGCGCTGGTTGATTAGCACCCGCTGGCATCTTTGTCTGCATACGCCCTTAGAGTTAAAAATGTCAATGCAACCAACTTCCTGCAATTAGGGACATTCTCTCGATGTTTTTGCAATTTTTTCTCATTAGCATGGTGTTAAATATATTCCCGGCAATTTGTCTGGCTTCACTATTTGGAAATGTTTTATGGAGTGTAATTAGTAGCTTTGACATGTAAAACCGTAAGGTTTTGGAGTCATCAGTACCGTACCATCCAACAAATGCCTGGGGCACTATGTCACAGAGAATGTCACCACTGACGTTTACACTCAATAAGTAAATGCACGGCCATAGTGTTTTGTTGTTTTGTTTTAAAACAAACCAAGATTGTCCGTGTTTGCGTGTTATACAGTGATACAGATATTTTTTTGAACCTGTAGTGTCCTACTGACGGGTAAAGGTATTCCTTTATTTTTACTTACCTCGGACTTTAGCGTCAGACAAATTAGACCGATAAATAAGATGTTTTTTTTTTTGTATTTTTTTTTAAATTTTTTTTTCCTGCTAGAACACAACAGCATCTGAGTACGTAAAGAAATGGGATAGACAGTTTTATGAAGCCTAGACGTGCAACGAGTACGGCGGAGACTTCAAAGAGGATACGGGATTGGGACTCCCGTCCCAGTGATGATAGGTTGACCTTTGTGGACCTTTGGAAAAAGTGATAAAATGACAAGCCCGCTGAGTTTCTTGCCGGATCTTCTCAGTTGAGGCCGCGTTGTGATAAGGTGGTAGCTTTTTTTAAAAATATACATGACCTTTCAAAAGTGCTAGCGTTAAGCCTATTTGAAATAAACTATTTTTGAGTTTGAGTTTGATAGGTTCCCAGGGAGTAGAGGGGACTTTTCAATCATCACTGCGGCGGCCGGCTTAAACGGAAGACACTGAGAGCTACCTGGTGCGGATCCTGCCTCATAACCCAGGTACACCCTTCTCATGTGTCCATACGACAGCCACGGCAGTTTTAATGGGTAAGAATCCCACATACCCCGGTCGTCCACCCACAGGTTCCCGGTGACTTTCTGCAGGTTTTCCCCGCGAGAACAAAAGTAAATATAAAGACAATTCTACGAAACACTTCTACGCAACACGTTACAATAATATTATTTATAATGGTATTTTTTTTATTTGTTCTACTATGCGTCAAAGAACAATGAAAACACGCTGTGTCAAGCAAGTCGCACAGCCGAACTGCGTAAATGAATCGTGCCCTTTATTATCATTTTTAAAAATAAAACAAGTACAATATAATAGCCTATTAACCTCAGTAAAATATATTAATGTTCCGAAAATAAATTTTCATTTGGTGAGACAGCGCGGCGCGCGCGTGACCTTTTGTATTTTTTTTAGATACTTCAGTGACGCAAATTGCAGTATCCCGTTTATTTCGAAACCACCGATATTTACAGTGCGAGCCCGTTTAAATGGTGACAAGGCCGGAATACTGGGCTCACGTTGACAGATGTTCCGTTTCCTTGTAATTTCATAATCTAGAAGAAGGGACAGTAAAAATCCCTATAAGAAATTTTACCAGCTTAATGTGCCTAGTAGACTTACCTACACAAGACTACTATACACTCAAAACGTATTATGCCCGTATATGTCCGGAACCCAGCAAGGTAAAGAGTACACACAAAGACATATAATATATATAGGTACACACGGCGATACCTCGACCTTGACTGTTTGGACTTTGAACTATTAGAAGTTGAACGCTACGAATCGTGCGAGAAGGTGTGATCATTATCATCAGCAGCCAAAACACGTCCACTACTTAACAAATGGCCTCCCCCTTAGTAGGGAGGGGTTGCCATAATCCCCAAGCTTGGCAGGTAGTTTGCGGATGGCAGTATAGGTGGAAGATAAATCCAAAAGAAAGACGCTGTCACAGGATGCGTTGCGATACGTTGTTGTTATTGCATCCCACTCGGCTCCAGCCGCCGCATACCCCGTCCCTTTCCAACAATACCTACTCTGTGTTGTATGCAGCGTAGTTATCGTAATACAAGGTGTTGAGCGTCGTGTGTAGCCGTGTGTACCCTGTGTCTTTTACAAGATCAAATTCGGAACACGGAGCAATAATAGCGTCCGACCGGGGTGGCCAACTAGGGACACTTGATATTGGTGTCAAATCATTTATTGTTCCTAATTTGATCCTTGAAAGAAAACCAAGATAAGAATCATTTGCACTGTGGCGGCGCGTATCAAGTCGCCGGTTTTTGAATTATGACAAAACGTGCATGGCACAGCTGGATACGCGACAGCCTATGCGGCCGCGTTGCTTTATACAGGGGGTTCTAGTACGAGTTCCGATAGTTTACGAGCTCGATAAAACTGACAGTTTTTACACGTACATTTTACTAGTTCTTGATAGTTACCGCTAGGGGCGCTGGTGTGAAATGTATGGAGAAAACTGACAGTTTGATCGAGCTCGTAAATTACTATCGGAACTCGTACTAAACCCCCAGAATCATACAAACTTTATACAAAGAAATTTTTTTTTTGCTTAGTTCATAGCATGGTCCTGTCATATGAGCAGAGTCCTTACTTGGGGAACGTATATAAATATAAAAGACTACAAAAAAAATTCGCCACTTCCGAGAGACATTGCGTTCTCTTACTGAGTAAGCTTGCTTCTATAAAGTTCATGTGTTGGTAAAGAACTAGACCACCTCACCAATTCTTCGCTATACCATTTCTCAAAGCTATCTTATATGAGTGAAGGAAATCAGTGTGTCTATTCTCTATTTTAAAAAAACATTAAAGTTGCCACTAAAATAAGCAAAAAATAATCTTTTTTTTTTCAATTTATCAGCGTAGGTGCGGCTTGTGATTATCTGGAATTTCCAAGTGTAAGGACTTCATAACAGATACCAATTGTGTGACACATAGTTATAATACTGATTATAAAACATGTTATATTCATAACAACTAAGTTTAACATAATTGATGTAACCGGGGAAACATCTGAAACATCCAAAGGTGGTGGATCCTTTCTGCAACAGACAAATCAAATATCTTTATTTTCAAATAGGCTTAACGGCTAGCACTTTTGAATGGTAAATTTTTTAAAAGTTACCACCAGATCACAACGCGGCCTCAACTGAGAAGATCCGGCAAGAAACTCAGCGGCCTTGTCATTTTTTCACTTTTTGTTTAAACATTGTTTTGTTACAATTGAAACGACATTAGCGATAGTGTGTCCTGCCGTTCGAAACGTAAAGCAAGGGAGAAAAGAAGAAAACAATAAGCTACGACAAAAATTACAAGAAACTAGGCTGCCAAAGGGATAGTAGTCGGACCAGTCCCCCCAAGCAACACCCGCGCACGAGTTGACTCGAGCAGCAGCCATCACTCCCCTCAACCATATTAGACCGTTTAGGTAGGCACCAACACCGCCTTCGCAGTCCCTGGACGTTTGGGGTGTGGGCCCTGGACATCCATCGAGTATGGTAGCGGCCCTGTGAGCACCGTGTCAGGTTATAATACGCCCCCGGTGACGGGCTAAAAGTCAAGGCACTGAGGGGTACCTGTTGCATATCCCACCCGAGAACCCAGTTACCCCAACTTAAGTGCCAATAGTCACAGGGGTTTTAGTGGTTAAGTATCCCAGATACCCGGGACATATAGTCCCGATTGGCTCCCATTGGGGGACCTATAAGGGTTTCCCGTGAGAACAAATAAAGGGGAAGTAAGTCCACCGCAGTATCAAATATCATGCTACCGCCAAGCATTGTTTAACTATCGCTCTGTTTCGGTGGGACACTGTATCTGGTGAATTACCGCGCCTAATACCCATGCCCTGAACTGCCTCCAGGGGTGCGAGTCGCTTACCATCAAGGGAACGTCGTGCTTGTTTCATCACTAAATCAGAGGGTCTAGTCAAGATACAATCGCTTGATAGCGATTCTATTTCTTCATTCGCTAACTGTGTCAATTCTCTGTAATTTGTCACGTGATATTTCTATGTCTTAACATTTTTATGCTTTCTATTTGCGTTAACGCTTGTAGAATGTTACACTGTCTAGAGGGCTAGCTCTATATATCTTTTTCTAGATAAAAACGCAGACAGAATGTGGCTAGAGATTATGTATTAGACAGATCGACCTTGGTAAAGCTTAGAACGTAATATAAGGTTAATGCCCGCAAGAATTTCAAAAACAAAGATTTGTGAGGTTATTTAGAATACTGCGAATTAAAATCCACGTTCATTATGAAGGTCATTATACATATTTCTATAATTATATTATTTGCATTTATTATCTTTTATGACGAAGTATAACCGGTTTATTTGAGTTATTTCTACTGAGTTGAATTATATACGTTTATACTAGACTAAATAAATAGAGATTCTGTCGTCAATTACCTATTATTAATTAAGACGTTTTTATTTTTATAGAGTTTGACTGGCTTTAAAAAAACGATATGAAGATGATTGTGGACTTTAAAAGTCGCTAACAGATCTGCAAGCATGTCAAATTTCGCCAGATTGTAAGAGACATGCCTGATTGCCACTGCACCTTCAGATTCTCCAAATACCTATCTCCCCCCTGTATGTTCGCTTAAAGAAGTAAGCAAGACTACACATTGGGTGCTGGTTGACGTGATCATCACGGATTTTCCGACAAAATTAGGAGCAAGGTAAATAATATGTATATCAGCTTTAAACCCTAAAAATACTATGTAGCCGGTGCCGAACAGCTTTTTATTTATACAAACCACAGAACCTATTTATTAAGTAATAACTAGCAGACATGTTGTCTACAGTGTCGTCAATAGACGTGGATGGAAGCCAAAACGAGCGATGCGAAGCAACGACATCAAGTCCGTCGAGTCAAGGGTGTCTTTGATCTCCGAAGTGATTTATTTGGCCGTTGAGTAAATAAATCGTATGAAAATTGGGGGATTTATCGCCGCCAAATGGTTTTAGTTGAACTTTTCTTGGATTTTATTGGATTTTAATTAGGATAAGCTCCTTTTGAAAGAGGTCGTCTAGGTAGATAGATACGCGTCAGATATTTTGGTGTAAAGCGAGCTGCAATGTGTAAATCGCAGGTCAAACTGGGAGCGAAGCTAATAAGCTATATTCATTAAGCTTCTCTCATTGAGTTCACACTGCAAACAATACAGCCAATCTTCGCCAGTGATGCAAACTTGGGAGCTGGGTGGCATAATGCAGTTAAACGAACTTAGCTTCGTTCCCAGTGTGGCCTATACTTTAACATTGTTATTTCTGTGTTTAAGACAAGAAGATGAAGAAATTATTACATTATCATCCGGGGTCATAGGTAAATGGACGTTTTTCGATTTTATTTTGATTTTAGTTTACTTATGAAAAGTAAAACTAAAAATACTCGACACAAGAATTACCTACTGAACCGTATATACTGCCAAACGTATGGATCATTACAATTAAACCAGCGCAGCTTTCAAACAAAAATTACCGAAATCATTCCTTCATGGCTCATGCCACCGACAGACCTAGGCGTCGAAGTTTTAACATTCCTTCTTTTTAACCGACTTCAAAAAGGAGGAGGTTCTCAATTCGTCTGAATATTTTTTTTTTGTATTGGAGTTTACACTTGTTATTGCTAGCAGAACTCAGGACCTTTCATTTATGAACATTCGTGAGCATATTCCTATTGTTCTCACGAACACATCTTAGATAAACTGCGAAGCGTGAATCACCTCAAAGGAAACCGTATGCAAATGCGGATTATTAACAATCGGACGCCTCATTTTGGTAGCCAGTTTTCCCCAAGGTGTCGGACCTAGCGGACACCGTAAGTTATTCATGTTTCATAACAGAAGCGTTTAGTATTCATGAGACTCGGAGGTACGGCATTAGCCAAGATTAGTCATCTTTGTTTGTGCATAATAGATGGAACTATAACTATAGAGGTCGCCCGAAGAATCCAACTCGGATGGGCAGCGTTCGGGAAACTTCGTGATATGTTCTCATCTGGAATTCCGCAGTGCCTGAAGACTGAGGTTTTGTTTTTAACCAATGTTTGTTGCCAATGATGACATATGGTACTGAGTCGTGGTCTTTAAAAGTAGCGCTTTTAGAGGAGCTCAGAGTCACACAACGAGCTATGGCTATGCTCGGAGTTTCTTTGCGTGACAGAATCCGTAATGAAGTGATTCGCCGAAGAACCAAGGTCACCGACATAGCTCTCAGAACCTGCAATTTGAAGTGGCAATGGGCAGGCCACACCGCTCGAAGAACCGATAACCGATGGGGACGAAAGGTTCTCGAGTGGCGACCACGAACCGGAAGACGTAGCGTAGGTAGAACTCCCACTAGGTGGACTTGTGCGCGTCGCAGGTAACCGGTGGAAGCGAATACCCAATTGTTGTTTATTGTGGCGTTCAGTAGTGGACGTCTTCCGGCTGGTGATGATGATGATGATGATAAGTATAGTCCTTTTCAAGACTCAAGGAAAATCAGAGCTAAAAGTGTTTTATTCACATTTTCCATAAGTTATGGTGGATATAATGAATACTACTGATATTATATGCTATTTTTTATCGTGTCAACATGACCCTATAAAGTTATTACCCCATCAAGGGTGGGTAAATCAGCAAGATATATGCTCGACCGGTGAACTTCCATTCGCCATTCGAAGAGGCTCTTTTCTTTCCACACGTTCAGTCTCTTCACTCAGCTGTTGCCAACAGAAGGGACCTTCGATTGAATTCACAAATATGCTATATGTGTATCATACATGTATATAATCAGTATTCAAGAGAGGTAAGGCATTATCTCTCTTGAATAGCAATAAGCAAGACCGCTAAATAAAAATTAGTGTAGCCGGAATGGGGAAGTATTACCACCTTACAGAAGATAAGCCATAACCTTCAAGTGGCTTTGAATTCCTAGGTTTATGACTGTTGTTAACAGACTTCCCCCTCCCCTGGGTATCCCGTGTCATGAAGTCAATACCAACAGTACTAGGTAATGTTTTTCTTTTTGTGTTTCTCTGCATTTATACCATAAAACTAATTTTACGGATTATGTCGCGGTTTATTTTTGATTTTAATTACCCGACGTTCAACAACAACATCAACATCGACGCTACAAAGTCTGCAGTCTGTGAACATGTTCAGGATCGCAACCGCCATTATATTAGATTTGACAAACCACAAATCCTCGTAAAAGAACTGCGATTCCTGCCAAGGATGATTCGTGAGGCTATTGATATTAAAAAACATCCAAATTTCAATAGAGAAGATGGCTGGGTGCTACCACCAGCTTGGAATCCCGTGATAAATATAACCAAATCCAAAGACAAGCATTCCACTGCAAGACCTCAAGATAGGTAGGTACTGTAAGCTCTTTCTGCGTGGATCGGATTAAACATTGAAACGTCAGGTAATTAAAATCAAAAATAACCGCGATATAGTCCGTAAAATTAATTTCATTTCATTGTGTAGTATTCGCGTAAATATCAGAAATCTTTACATTAAATTGTTCGCTAGTTACCATAGCTTCGCCCATATCGAAATGTCAGATTGTGTTCATTTGAAGGCGCAATATAATATTTATCTCGACATTATCTTTGTCTGGAAATACCAGACTTCCATGTTTGACGACTCACGCTTGTTATGGCGCGGTGCTATTGCTTTAAACATGTCTCTGCAATGCCGTATGGGATCATAACATATAATAGCTACTGTTATTTTTATAAAACTTAATGAATAATCAAGCAAAAATTTCTCAATTTTCAGATGGCAAGTGACAAGCCTGCCCATGAATCACTACTCAACCACTGGTAATGCCCTCTTATCGTTAGTCCTTCAGACTCGCGCCGTCGTCCGCGGCACGTATCGTTAGATCCCTCGGACTCAATGTCGGCCCTATTGGACCATGAGATTGTGCCTGCCCCTCCCCGACAACCGTATGCCTATCAAACAGACACCGGTCTCTCCGGCGAGGCCGAAGGGTCGTATGTATGCGACCTCAACGACGAGCATCACCCCACTAAGCTTCTTGCCGGCTCTTCTCAGTGGGGGCGCGTTGTGTTGTGAAACGGTGGTAGAATCAGCCCTCTCTTAACTATAGCCCAAGCCGTGGCCGTGAGGGCCGCCTCCCTGAGGTGTTCTTGATCTCGTCGGTCTCCTGCCTTTCTCGCCCTTGCCCGGTGAAGCTGTAATGGCCATCTGTGGCCAACAGCGACTGTCCTCCCAAAAAAAACCCTTTTATTTACCGTTACCTACGACATTGAATAATGAGCCTATAAGCTCATAGCGATCGATGTTAAGATAATGCAACTTTGCGACTAGATATCTGACACTGCGGTGGTACCTACATGCATAGTTTTTGGCCAAAGGACCTACCCATGTCCTTCAAAAGAGTTAAGTAGTGTAACGTTACGTTAGACGTGATTTTTTATAATTTTGTTACTTAATTATATTATAAGCAATATTTGTACACCAATAATTGGTAAAATATAAGCACTAAATGTTTTTTTATGTCATCTTATCAAACTATATTTTAACAAATGAATATAATATCTTTATCTTTAAACGTTAGTAAAAATTTATGATTTACAAGAATAGGCTAGATGACAAAAAAAAATTTTTTAGTCCGTCATTTAGATTATCAAAAAATATTGGACACGTATTTTTTCTTATGTCGATAAAACAAAAAATGACGAAGATATAGTGCTTTGAAATGCCGCGTGACGTCACACCGGCATACAATTTTTACTGAGGAGTGACGTCAAAAGCCCCCACTCCCGAACTTAGACGCTCTATATCTTTGGCAATTTTTATTGATTTGTTAAATAAAACAATACGTGTCCAATATTTTTTGATAATCTAACTGACGGACTAATTAGAAATTTTTTCCCAGTCATCATCCCTATATATTATGATGATGATTTTTTTTTGTATAGATCTTAACTCTACTTGTGCGGTTTTTTTTTTACAATACTTTAACTAGGCTTTTAGTTTAGCAAATAGAAGCTGTCATGTAGGCAAGTATGCTTAAGCGTGTATTGACACATTTATTAAGGTGAGATTGTGTTCAAATGCTGAATGTTAATAAAAAATAATTTTTTTTCGGTATTTTTTTTTTACAAATTTGGTTATCAGCCAAAAACTACGTCACATAAGCCAAAATAATATCGGTTTTGAGATGTGCAAATGAAGCCCTTTCATATGATACCCCACTCGATATAGGTCTCACTTTAAAATTTTGATGACCTATTTCGACCCCCAATATAAAAAAGTATAAGAAAAAAATATATTTTTTTATTTGCGATGAGGTAAGTAAGATCTAAAACTATTCCAAGTTTCAAATCGATAGCATCAGTGGTTCCTGAAATACACACATCAAAAGTGTCTAGGGATCAAGCATTTTTAAGCGGATTTCTTGAGATTGAGATGTGGCTTTGTAATAAATTTATGATTTTATAAATTTATATGGATCCTTTTTGGTGCATTTCATAATTTGAATCAGGAACTGTGAATCAAATTCGAGTAAAAGATGAAAATCAGCTGTCAATATTTTCCCTATAAAAACATACAACGCATTGAAGACATTATTAGTGCTACTGTTTCCCTACTACTGATTAAAACCAACGTTATTATGGAGCGGCGACGTCATTTAAGCAGGGAATTAATGCTCAGAGCCGTGGGAATGATAGAAGCTGGTTCCCGGCAACGTACTGTGGCTTTAGCTCTGAATACAAGTCAGAGGGTTATCAGTCGACTTTGGACACGTTACCGAAGCACTGGTACCGTGGCTGAGCGCCATGGAGGACGGTATCGCTGCACCACACGGAGACAAGACCGATATATTCAAATCTTAACTCGAAGAGCTCCAACAATAACTGCCATGATGTTAGCCGTGAGGCTTCATCACTCTTCAGGGAACTTAATTAGCGACCAAACAGTCAGAAACCGCTTGCATGAAGTGAACCTTCATTCCCGAAGACCGCTACGGGTACCACCTATAGCAATGCACAATCGTAGGATTCGATATCAATGGGCTCTTGAACACAGAAATTGGGCAGAAGAACAATGGCGTTTCGTGTGCTTTTCTGATGAGTCTCGTTTTGGTATGAGACCGGATACAAGACGTATACGACACTGGAGAACCCCTGGACGCCAACAGCGATTAAAATCCTGCCAGGAAGTCCATCCTTATAGTGGTGGAACCATCATGGTATGGGCGGGTATTTGGATCGGCGGAAGAACTGAGTTGATTTGGATCAGAGGCAACCTCAACGCTCAAATTTATGCTGAGACGATTGTATCAGACGTCATCGTTCCTCTACAAGTGCAAATCGGTCCCTTATTTCAGTTAATGCATGATAATGCACGACCGCACACCGCAAGAGTTGTAAGACAGACTCTCGCCGCAGCTAACATCAATGTCCTGCCCTGGCCTGCTCAGTCGCCAGACTTGAACCCGATTGAGCATGCATGGGATATGCTACAGAGAAGAGCTCTGCCGAATATGGAGGGTATCCAGTCGCAAGAAGACCTTTTTTGTTGTTGCAACGAACATGGGCGGCCATTCCACAGCGTGATTTGGATGAACTCATTTTGAGTATGCCAAACCGATGTTCTTGTGTTGTTAGTGTTCGCGGTAGAAACACGGATTATTAATTGTTTAAGTTACCCAATAAAATTTTAAAGAAAACTGTTATTTCAGTCTTTTTTTCGAACTTTTGTGTTAGTGGTTCAAATGTCAAAAATCCCTTTATTAGGAAAATGGCAAATTTCTTTATTAATGCAAAGGTGACTTGGTTTATCGTTACTGTGACAAACGAAAACACTTTATTTGATGAATCCTTAAAGAAAATTTTAATTAATATCAATCAGGAGAAAAGTTATTGCAAAAATATATGTTGATCCCTAGACACTTTTGATGTGTGTATATAGGTGTGACAGACAGACAGACAGACGAAATCAGTGCTCTCTCTCCTCTTGTTCAGCCTGTTCACGGACGACATTCCTCGTTCGAGCAGAGTCCAACTCGCCCTTTACGCGGATGACACCGCTCTCTATTATTCCCATAGGAACATGTCCTATTTAACACGTGCTCTTCAAGCCGCAGTCGACGCCCTGGGTCAATGGTTCCGTACGTGGCGCATAGAGGTGAACCCGGAGAAGAGTGCCGCGGTGGTCTTCTCCCGGGGACCCGCCAATATGTTCTCCGCGCGGAGCCTTCGGCCCAACAGACGACTAGCCCCAATATCCCTATTCAATCGCCCTATCCCCTGGACTAGGAAGGTTAAGTACCTCGGAGTCACCTTGGACTCCGCCATGACTTTCGGCCCGCACATTAGGTCCGTCCGCAATCGAGCGGCTTTCGTATTAGGTCGCCTGTATCCCCTTCTCTGCAAGCGGAATAAAATGTCGCTTAGAAATAAGTTGACATTATACAAAGCTTGCATTCGCCCTATCATGACTTACGCGAGTGTAGTTTTCGCGCACGCCGCCCGCACCCATATCGATAGCCTCCAGGTTATCCAGAATCGTTTCCTCCGACGTGCCGTCGGTACCCCGTGGTACATGCGGAACGTAGATCTGCATTCCGATTTCAAGTTAGATCCCTTTCGTAAGTTCCTCAAAGAAGCGTCGAAACGCTACTTTGAATCCGCGTCCCGTCACGCGATCAGTTTAATCCGCGCCGCCGCCGATTACGCCCCTAGTCCTTCTGACTCGCGCCGCAGACCACGGCACGTACTGCTCGACCCTCCTGACCCCATGACGGTCCTATTGGACCGGGTTGCGCCGAACCCTCCCCGACAACCGTATGCTACACTAGCTATCAGACACCGGTCTCGCCGGCGAGGCCGAAGGGTCGTACGTATGCGACCTCAACCACGTGCATCACCCCACTGAGTTTCTTGCCGGTTCTTCTCAGTGGGGGCGCGTTGTGAACCGGTGGTAAACTCAGCCCTCTCTTAAGCGACAGCCCAAGCCGAGGCCGTGCCTCCCTGAGGTGCCCTTGAGCTCGTCGCTACTTCTGCCGTAAAGGCTAGAGCGCTTTAAGCGCTCGCCTCCTATTGTCCGGTGAAGCTGTAATGGCCATCTGCGGCCAACAGCGTCTATCATTCCCAAAAAAAAAAAAACAGACGAAGTCAGACCATAAGGGTTCCTTTTTTACCTTTTAGGTATGGAACCCTAAAAATTGCCTGGTTAAGTTCTAACTTAGGTTTATTTAAAATCTGTTTGGATATAATAGCAACTCGGAAGCTTGGAAGTTTACTATAATATAAACAAGTCCAAATATCACGTCACAAAGTTATCTATACGTAGTACAAGTTTTAATAGATATATTTCACACCCGCCGCCTGCAGTGAAAGCCACCGAACTCTTGCATATGAAACAAAATTAACATATTATGATCGTTTTTGCCTGTTTTTTGTTTGGTATGTTAAAAACTCATACTAGTCAGCATTTAACGACGAATTCCTAACATCCACTTATTTCCCCGTTCGCAAAAACAACCGAAAATAGATACGACTGGTATAATTTTTATTTACTCATTAAAATTACGTAGGAAAGCTGTCATTTCGTCTTCAGATAAGCAATTGTTTTTACCGCGACAAAACATCGACTGTTACCGGGAGCATTATCATATCGAGTTGTAAACACGTTCCATTTAGATTTCTAGAATGTATTGTTATAATTATCGGCGAGTCGGCCTTGGAGCGTAGGAAAGTTTTATAATTGAAGTCGTTTTTTGTCAGGACACAAATTATCTACGTTGTACAGACTAATGGAATTACTTAGTCCCTAATTCACTCGTCAAATTTCTTTCTCCAATTTCTATGTCCAATATTTGATCAAATGTGTTGTGTATGTATGTATGTATGTATTGCTTTGTAAACCGGAGGTCGCGGGTTCGAATCCTGCGGGGGGCAACAAATTTGAGTAGTTGTTCCTTACTGGCTAGGACAATACAGGCCGAACACCTGATTGTCTGTAAAGTAAGATGATCCATGCGTCGGATGGGCATGTAAAAAGTCGGTCCAGCGCCTAACCTCTCCCCGGTCGTGTCTGTCTCCCGTCCCATCGGATTATGAGAGGTATAAAGGAAGAGAGAGTGCACTTGTGTCTACGCAAGTGCTTGTGCACTATAATATCTCCTGCGTACATGGCTGATCTTGTGAAAGATTGGCCAGGAGGACATTATTATTATTATTATTTTTATTTGATCAAATTTCTTTCACAAATGTCCAGTTCACTCATCCAATATTTCTTTGTTATTTGCGTAGTTATGAAAATGGAGGATCGTAGGGCGACCTTATGTGCTGCTTGAGACCTTATTACAAAAGAAATAATGAATTATTTATTTATTTATTTATTTAGCCTTCTGTAATATTCTACATTAAAACTAGTATATATATATATATCTCATTAAATTAAAATTCATACAACTTCATTAAATTATTATAAAACATGCATTACATTAACTTGTTATAAATTAATTTTAGTTCATTAATTTAAGTATATTATTATTATTATTTTTCATATTACAGTTCATCCCATTGTTGGGCAAAGGCCTCCCCCATCTGTTTCCACATTTTGCGGTTGGTACTTAGTCTCATCCATGACTTTTTGAATTTATTTAATTCATCTTTCCAGCGTATTCGTGGCCTTCCTACTGGTCTCACGAGGTAACGTGGGCACCATGTTGTTGTTACTTGGGTCCATCGCTCGTCTGACTGTCTCATAACATGACCCGCCCAATCCCACTTAAGTTTCTTCGCCTGTCGTATAACATCCAAAGTTCCAGTTCTCTGTCTCAAGTCCTTATTTGAGATCTTATCTATTCGTCTACTTCCAATGATACTTCTTTCCATTTTCCGCTGTGTAATTTTGAGTTGTTTTGTTTGGCTTATTGTTAACGCCCAAGTTTGTGCTCCGTACGTGAGTATAGGGAGAATGCAACTGTTAAATGCCTTCTTTTTTGTCTTTAATGTTATTTTCCTATTCTTAAATATGAATTTCAGGGACCAAAACCTTTTCCAAGCGTTTGATACTCTACGACTTATTTCTTCGTTTTGGCAATCGTTAAAAGAGAATAGTTTCCCAAGGTATACATATTTGTCAACTCTCTCGATCGTTATATTCTCTATTTGGATATTATACGACTCTGATGAATTTGACATGGTTTTGGTTTTGCTAATATTTATCTTCAGACCGACATCATTACAGACTCTATTAAGCTCTGATACCAGGGTTTGCATTCCTTGTGGAGACGTCTCGAACAATATTATGTCGTCAGCAAAACGTAGATTGGCCAGTTGTCGTCCATTTACACATATTCCGTATTTCTCCCATTGGATATGTCTTAGTGCGTATTCTAATACGGAATTAAAGAGTTTGGGAGAGATCGGATCTCCTTGTTTTACTCCCCTGCTAATTTTAAATGGGTCACCAATCCTTTCCAGTTTGATGCGTCCAAAACTGTTTGCATATATGCTTTGGAGCATACATATGAGATCATTTGGTACACCGTCTTGGTATAGAGCTTTCCAAAGGTGTTCATGACTGATAGAGTCGAACGCCTTGCGAAAATCTATGAACGTAATATAAATTGTCTGTGGGTATTCGTTTACTTTCTCAAATATCTGTTGCACACTGTGTAAGTGGTCGCAAGTGGAAAAACCTTTGCGAAATCCTGCCTGCTCTGGTGGTTGGTTCTCATCTAATGTGCGAGTAATTCGATTCAGAATAATTTTGGAAAATACTTTATATAATATCGATGTCATACTAATAGGTCTGTAATTTTCAATGTTTGCAGCATCTCCTTTCTTGTAGAGTAGTTTGATTGTTGATATACGCCATTGCTTTGGTACATACTTGTACCTTAGGATTGCATTGTAAAGTTTTTCTAGAGCTGGTAGTAGGGGCTGTATACTTAGTTTCAGTAGTTCTGCGCTTATTTTGTCAGTTCCTGCAGATTTCCCATTTTTCAATGACATGATAGCGAATTCAATTTCTTCTTTAAGAATAGGTAGAGTCGGCTCATTTTCGTGTGTTAACATTGCCTGATCCCATGGGATAATGTCTCTATCTTGAGGGTTGTTGTCATAGAGCGTAGTGTAGAATAAAGTAGCTTCTTCCAAAATATCTTGTCTACTTATTGCGGTGGCTGTATTCTTTTTAGTACGCATTATATTTGTTATCCATGTATCTTCTTTTTGTAATTCTCTTTCCGCTTTTATAACTGATCCCGTTTGCTCTACATGATTTCTGATTATTTTATTTTCATAGTTTCTGATGTCTTTCCTAATCATTCTTTTTGTTATTTTATTGAGGTCGGTAAGCTCTTTTCTCCGTTTGGCGTTTTTATTAGTTTCATTTTGTAGTAGGCTTCTTTGTTCTATTTTTTCCTTTGTAGCCATTGTTAATATATCAGTTTTCCTATTCTTCGACTTGGTAAGATGGTTGTTGCTGATCTGTTGTATACTAGTTTCGAGCTTATTATAATAAACTTGTAGGTCTAACCAAGATTCAAGCTTTTGTTGATTGTAAGGTTTTATTTGGTTTTGTAGTTCTTCTGTATATATGGCAATTAAGCCTTCATCAAATGGAGCTGTAAAAATACATGTTTCTGGGATATATCTTTTTCTCTTTGGCGTTTTTAACTTTAATTCTCCCCTTAATAATCTGTGATCTGAGTAGAACTGAAATTTGTTTACGATCTCTACATTTGTAAAGCGTGTTTCATTTTTTGCTAGTATAAAGTCTATTTCTTCAGTTGTCTTGTTATCGGGTGAGATCCAAGTCCATTTACGGTTCTTACGTTTTCGAAAGTAGGTATTTATAATTTTGAGATTGTTCTCGTTTACGAATTGGATAGTTTTATGGCCATTTCTGTTTCTTATTCCTGTACCAAATTTACCTATAATGTGTTTTTCGTGTGACTGCTGTGTACCTATTCTACTATTGAAATCTCCAATTATTATTAGAGTTCCTTCAGTTTCTTCTTCTACGGTTTTACTTAACAAGTTATAGAAGTTATCTATTTCTTCTTCTTCAGCCATATTTGTAGGTGAGTGAATTTGAATGATCGTAAGGATTTCTGTGTCTGAAATTTGTAATTTCAGTATGGCTATCCGTTCAGAGATTCCTTTAAATAGTTTTATATTATTTTTGTAGTTGCTGTGGACACAGAAGCCAACTCCGAATTTTCCCTGTGTTTGTCCATAGTTGTAGAACACATATTGTTGAAATTGTACAATTTTTTCTTCTTTTTTTCGGGTTTCACATAACCCTAGTACATCCCATTTTATATTCTGTAAAGCGTTCTCCAGTTCTGTCATTCTTTCTTTGTTTTGTAGAGTTCTAGTGTTTAATGTTGCTATTTTGATGGTGTTATTGTTTTTCTTGCATAATATTTTATTTTCTTCTATTTTGTTTGATGGGGGGTTGTAGTCTATATTTCTCACGGTGACAGGCCGGCTTGAGAAATCAATGTTTTCATTATTTTTATATGTATTATTTGGTAGTGTAGGCTGCGCAGATGTGATTATAGGGAGGCCGATTACTTGCTATTTTTTCATTTGAGTGTTAGTTCTATGTTCTGAATCCCTGTTTGATTGCTGTATAAATTGTCTCATATCACCAGTGGTTATTTTATGTACAAAAGAAATAATGAATACAAAAAAAAAATATCATCAGAGTATAAGATACTTGGACATTAATCACTTTTCTCATCATTGATTCAGGTGGTAAGCGTTCAGCCTTCTGTGTCCATCGCTGGACAAAGTCCCTTACCTCTAGAAGAGTGGGATTGTATAGTGTATAATCCCCACGCTTGGCAGGCGTCTTGGGGATCGCAGTATAGGTAGGTAGGTAGGATATCCAACGTAAAGTCACTGCTGGCCGTCTTCTTGTTTTCCTTTAGTCGCTGATTATGACACGCTACAGGAGATGGGTGACTGCTATTCTTATCCAGATACCCCACGGCTATCATGGAATTCTCACTAATAACAGTAGGTATACTCGTAGATGTATGTGGTACAGAAGGCACTACGGATCTTTGTGTGTCTGAAGTTGGCTGCAAGACGCTGCGCAGTAGCTATTTTTGTGTTTTTGTATTGACAACTCACGACTGCAGTTGCGCAATGTTTCGCAAAACCTAACTTCAGACACACATAGATCCGTACTGAGTACTGTATGCATCTATGATTCCGAAAACAGTTGAAGGCTTAGTTTGGTTGGTCTCTTTGAAGATTGGTCACCGCGGCCGACTCGGTTAAGAGGAAATTTGGTATAATTACAATAATAAGCTAGATGTGTATTTTATCCACCTGTTTTCGAAACGATTCTAGTAGGAACGATATAAATTTACATCAAACGAAGGTCATCATTGTTTTGTAAATAAGGAAAATCGTAACATCCAATTTCCTTGAAACTATATTGACTAGCTGAAACAGTTTGTTATATATGTAAACAATTATCCATCTGAGTCATCACACTGAAAGGTCTGCAGTCTCGATGGCTGATCAATATAGCAAAACTATTAGTGATGAAATGTATTCGGTGAAGCGTGCCAAGAAAAGACAAATGGTGACGGACACCCGGCACGCCTTCATCTTGTGGCTATTTTGATTTTAATAATTTTTTTGTCTTTAATTTAAGTTCTTACGCAACCTATAAAAGAGATATCAGGAAATACTATCAAGTAACTGGAGGCCATAATACGGTGATATTATAGAGTGGGGTTAAATTTCTGCAGGGAGAATGAATAGTTACAAAAAACTAGCGGCCCGTCCCTGCTTCGCACGGGTTGACAGTTTAATAGTAAATATAGTCTACCTAATATTATTTATCCGTGGGGTGCCGGGTTAGAATTGCATCCCCCCATCTCCTCTCGTTGGGTGTCGTAAGAGGCGACTAAGCGAGAACAGGAAGACGGGCAGCAGCGTCTTTCTTTTGGATTTATCTCCCACCTATACTGCGTTCCCCAAGCCGCCTGCCTAGCGTGGGGATTATGGCAACCCCTCCCTTCTAAACGGGAGGCCTTTGTTCATCAGTGGATGTCTATCGGCTTCTGATGTAATATAGCCTATGTTACATAAGGATAATGTAGTCTTCTGCTGGTGAAAGATTTTTTGAAATGAGTCCAGCAGTTTTTGAGTTTATTTGTTATAGTGCGTTTCACGAATGTGTTCCCTTCGGAATTAAGTTGGTACAATTGAATAAGGTGTTGCCATTAAATTTAAAAATATTTACCCTCAATATATGGAAAATACACTATTATAAATCACACGGATGTATTCACTAGTCCAAAATTACGTAAATACTCAGTACCCTAATTTATATTTTGCGATTTATACAGGTTAAATACATAAAATTAAAGACAGAAATCATTTTCAATAATTTTATGCTCTCATAAGGTTTGGCTTGGCTGTTATGACCAATTGTAACGAATAAATACAATCGTGTCAATAACTTGAAGACATAAATCTTTTACCATTTATAATTTTGATCATTTATTTACTTGGGAAAACATGGAATTAAAACATAGCCCTGGTAACATTATTTTACCTGCCTGAATTGGCGGCAACTCAGGATCTTACTTGTTCGAAAGTAATTAAAGTCCTTTGGTGAGATTTTCAAGCGCACAAAACCTTTTCATCTTTTTAAATAGTTATCTTTCACTACTTATCAATGTCTTAGGCATGATTTTGTCGTTTAATTAGCGAATAATGTGGAAAAACAAAATCATTTTGACACACGCGATCGTCTCTGATAAACAGGATGACCAACTTAATCCCGAAGGGAACACATTTGTGAAACGCACTATACATACAAATCATTCCTCTTTATAATAGTAGTGTAGATAATCCTTAGCTCCGCACCACTGATGGACTTCTTAATCTTGTCCCTCTACAAAGGTCTTCCTTCCCATCTTCCTCTATTTACTGAATTCATTCTCCAGTCCATGCAAAACGCCCGCAACTCATCGCAACAGAAGCAATCAGGTTTGATATACTGCGATGAACACAAGGCCTATAGATACAGCAGACATGACCAGCCATCCGAGCTGCCGTAATTTTCGCGTCAGTTATATGTAGATGGCTTCCAGTTGGTACAGACGTAGCAAGCAAGAAACGTCTAGATTAGTCCCTACATTCGGTTCTTTTGCCTTTAGGAAACTTAGTCCAATGAACTCCAATGACACCGAGATTCATCATTCCATATAAACATCCTTGTTTAAAGCTTTGATCTTTTATAACGTACGAATCAACGGCCGAGTCGTGTCGTTGGCACTGTATAATCAAAGAATAAAACCATTTGGAACACAATTTCTGCATGCGCCACTTTATTCTCACCGCCTCAATCATCGGGGTCTTTTGAGAATACCGGAAGTGGGCTGGCGGGATGCCAGCAGGAGTCAGTGCTCGCTTTATACCTGCTGCGAAGGTAATATTTGATGTCATCTTCAATTTAAAACATTGATAAAAAGCCGATTGCTGAAAAAGGCTTATTATAAAATCTCAGAATGCCTGGAGGATAAAGCTGCGTGGGCTTGAATTACCCAACTCATGCAAGCTTAGAATTTTTGACGGGCCCGTTGGTCTAGTGGTTAGACACCCTGTCACCCTGTCCGCTAACCGATGGGTCGTGGGTTCGATTCCCACCAAGTGTCTGGGTGTTATTTATCTATTTAAGTATGTATTTACAAAAAAAATGTATATAAGTATTAGTATCAGTTGTCTGGCTTCCATAGTACAGGCTCTGCCTAGTTTGGGATCAGATGACCGTGTGTGGATTGTCCCAAGATATTATTATTATTATAATTTTAAGGCTTAAATTTTGTAATAGGTACTTTGTAATAATGTTTAAAAAAATACAAGCTCGCTGAGTTTCTTGTCGGATGTTCTCAGTAGCGGTCACGTTAAGAATCAATGTCGATGGTAGTTTGTAAAAAAAATGATTTTGGTGTTAGTGCCTCCGTGGGGCCTACACATAGTAAAGATATTTTAACTTTGACTCCTTATTCCAGCGAAGTTTATAACATCTTCTTGTATAAAATTATGGCTTCCATCAATTATTGATGATTTCGCCAATGATAAAAGGCTAAATAGCGATTGCAAAATCAATTATAGTATCAAGTAAAATGAGAAATCGTGAATTGAAAAAATTGTGCTCGCGGTCCTTCGCCGTCGCTATCACCAAGATGGCGGATGCGAACCTAATTTACTTAATCATTAATTTTCCTGTAGACGTCAGATAACGATCAACATCGGCAAAGAAATTAATCTCGTTTTTAGCCATGGAAGATTTTATTTTGTAAGCATTGTATAAGTTTATTAATGGACTAATAGGCGTGTAGAAATACTTAATAATATTTATTATGTCTGCTGCTACTAGGTGATAAGGGTTGCCTTTACCTAATAAATCCTTTCGGGTATTAGGTGGTAGGTTCCTTCTGCAAGGAACCACCGCAGTGTCAGATATTCTGCCACCAAGCAGCAGTGTTCCGGTGTGAAGGGCACTGTAGCTGGTCAAATTTCAGGACATAAAAAACTTAATATCTAATGTAAGGGTCGGCAATGTGGTAGTGTTTCTTCTGGAGTTGCTAGCGTCTATAGGCTGCGGTGACTGCTTACCCTCAGGCGGGCTACATGCTAGCCTGCCACCTTGGTAGTATAAAAAAAAGATTTAAATAATCCAAAGTTATTAAAAGTCATTTCAATGGTAAACATTTGAAATCATAAACGCGATAGCTTTAGTTTGTCAGCTGATTCAGAAAGCGTAGCAGGAGTGAAGAAGCACCCTGGCATTGCGCCAAGGGGCCACGCCTGTGCGTCTGGAAAGCATACGAATCTTTATATATAACGATATTTCAATTAGATCACGCACACGCACACATAGTAGGTGTGTACTTTACGATAGACGATCCTGTCTACCTAAGTATATGTAAACAACTGAAATCGATCCTCATCATCAGCCGGAAAACGTCCACTGCTGAACACAGACCACCCTCTTTTGGGGGTGGCCATAATCCCCACGCTAGGCAGGCGTCTTGGGATTCGTAGTATTCGTGTAGTTGGATATATAACAAGACGCTGATATCCGTCTTCTGGTTTTCCCTTAGTCACCTCCTATGACACGCAACGGGAAGAGGGGGGGGGGGGGTGTTGTTCTTACCCGGACACCCCACGGGCTATAGCTATGGTACCTCACAAAGATAAAAATTTCCACACCACCGGTGTCGGTTTGTGTTTGTTACCTATGTCAATGTCGGCGACTAAGGGAAAACAATAAGACGGGCAGTGTCTCGACTGATAGCTCAGTTGGATACAAGTTGAACTAAATCCAATAAAATTCCCCAAAACTTCTGACCCTTACTTACCCGCCTCCTCGACCAGCTCTGCGCCAAGGTGCTGCTTGATCGGTCTCGCCGTGGTGGTTTTCGATTGGGTAAGTCCGGGAGCTCAAAGTACGAATAGTCCAAACACTTTTCACAAGTATTTCACAGGTTTTAGTGTTTTTTCACGGAGCGCGTACCGTTCGCGTTCGGAGATTTTTAAAAGAAGTGCGGAGGTCGAAGTTGGAATTTCTTCGGTGCGCGTAATTGGTCGCTCGGTGATTTGGCGGGAGATTTCAGGGTCAAAATCCTGCAGGCAGCATCGTCTCTATTGGATTACATATCACCTTTACTGCGATTCCCAAGCCGCCTGCCAAGCGTGGGGATTATGGCAACCCCTCCCTTTTAAAGGGGAGGTCTTTATTCTGTAGTGGACGTCTTTAGGCTGCTGATGTTAGTGATGATGTAAATTTGTATCTATCGATAAATACCACATTACACGTCGCCAGTTGCCGTAAAATGCGTAAAACTATAAATTTTTAATGACACATTTTTATTGCCAACTGCGAAAATGTTTATAATATTCGCAGTTGGCAACATAATACAATAAGGACCGGTCAATAATACGATACGGAAAAGTTGTAGGCGCAGCATCAAAGCCAAGTTTATGGCTAGATCATTTTACAAATATTTAGTTTTTTTCTAGACATTTGATGTGATTTTTATTGCATCTAATCTCAGCCACGCCACGGTTTGCTTCCTTAATTCGCTCGCATAATCTTTATATAAGCTTTCCGAGCGTAAAATTCAATGCCATTTTTTTATAAGTAATTTTTTTTTTAATATTCTGACGCCACTCTGTCGCTAAGCGCTTTTTGAATGTTCTATCGCCGTTTCAAACATTAGATATTGCACCTAATTTCTTGTATTTTTTTGGCAGGTACTATAAAAGAAGAGTAAAAAAAACACTAATAATAATAAATAACAGGCTTCTATGATCAAACTGAACAATTGAAATTGCTTTTACGGATTATTGTGGCTTATTTCAATTCGTGTAGTATTCCTGTAATTAGAAGACAACATTATGCAAACGGAACCATATTTTATTAATTGTTTTTCTTTCACTTCTTGGTGGTGGACGTGGTCGCAAAAGAGAGGATTTATCGTTATCATCATAATTATTCCACATCAGTCAGTGGACTGAACTTTCCCAAGGCACGCCACTGAACTTGATCTTCAACTCTCCACGCTACAGTTCCCGATTCGTGGCCTCCACTCCAGAACCATCTACCCCATTGGTCATCTGTTCTGCGGCAAGTATGACCACTACCAGCCCTCTGCCACTTTAGCTGGCTAAGGCTAGCCGCACACTGTCAATAACATTGTCAATATTCCACAACCCGCCCAATTTAACAGTGCACCTCGCTGGAATGCGATGTCACAGCGCCAGGTGTACGCTTAGCTCGCACGGGTTGTAGAATATTGACAATATTATTGACGGTGTGTGGGCTACCTAACCCTTTGAGTATGTCTGTCACTTTGACACCGGTATCGATGCTTGCTATAGAGCAAATAACTTGAATATGTTTGCTGACGAACGATTGCAAAAAAGCAAACTAAACGGCTGTAATAAAGGGCGCCACAAACAAAAAATTGAGGGTGGCTACAGGCCTAAACCACTCCAAAACCAGCACAAAGGGTGTGGGGTTGAACTATTAAACCTCAGATCACAAATTAGGTACTTAATATGTGGTGCACTCACGGGACATTTTGGTACCAACGAGCACCTACATAGAATGAGGCTAAGAACCGTAGATACTTGCCGAATTTGCAAAGGTGAAAAAGAGTCAATGCTACGCATATTATGTGGTTACGACGCTCTTGCAAGACGTAGATTGAGTCATCTGGGGGTAGCAAATCCTACACCAGATAAGGCACAAAATTATGCACCTGCTATTTTATGCTACCCTGGTACTTCCGGTAATAATTTTTCGATTTTATTACTCGCATTTCTACCAAGAACCAAGTAAACTGTTACAAAATAACGAAAATAATGGAATATTATTTAAATCTAATTAATTTATCTCTGGTGGTATCACGGAGTTGTCCGTAGTAGGTACCCCAGTGGTACCACGGACAATTATTTTTGTCCGTGGTACCACTGGTGGTACTACTGGTGGGTGGCTCCACGGAGAACAAACGAGACGATTATGTATAGCTCCAAGCTGGCGCAATCGTAGCCTACTTTAAGGGTCTCTTCGACACGTCAGCAACATAGTAAGGGCTAGGGCATGCACAATGGATCCAGTTGGGTCGAAGTGCGTTCCGGTAGTTACGGGGCCCAACTATAGAATCGAAACGGCGACGTACCTACCCAATTTTTTTCTTCAGGAATACACAAATATCAGACGCGGAAATATTCTGAAACGATCACCAAAAAACAATTGACAAAAAATGCATTGACTTTACAATACTGTGTTATCCATAACAGTGCCAGGGACACAGTTCTACGCGACAATGTTTTTTCAGCGGTTTATCGAAGTAGGTCAAGGTAACAGGTATGTCTGCCCTAAAGTGCCCTATAATAACGCAGTTAATTTAGGTAATTGTGTACTTTACAATGTCGCTGTTAGCACATAGAGCTTAGAATGGTTTTGACGCAGAACGCCCACTTCGCATATTATTAACTCGACTTTTTCGCAAAATGTCCACTTCGCAAGATGTCCATTTCAAAAAATGATAACTAATCGACTTGATGCGTAATTTAAACTGCAGACAAATAACGCTGAGTTCCTGTTAAAACACATTTTTAATGCCAATCATGAATATGGTATGTTTTATGTGGAGCTAACTAACCCACTTCGTTTATTGCCGGATGTTCTCAGTAGGGCCGCGTTGTGATCCGATGGTACAGCCAATCCTCTTATAAGCGACAGCCCAAGCTGAGGCTGTGCCTCCCTGTGGTGCCCATCAGCTCGTGGCTCCCCTCCCCTCCTACCCTCTTCTCTGGTGAAGCTGTCACGGCCATCTGCGACTAACAGCGACCTTCGTTCCCAAAATAACTTCCATGAAGAGTTCATGTGCTTGTGGCTGTACCATCGTTTGTGCTGCCCTCTACTGATATAGGAGTTTGCCGCTGATACGAGTATCGTTACTGTCTATATGAAACAGTCAAACTACACGTAAAAACCGTTAGTTCACGTTTTCGCCAGAAGCACAGATAAGTTCCAGACCTCCGCGCGCGACCACATTTTAGATGTCAATTTGTTAGTGAATGTATAAATACCTTAACATTATGTAACCAATTAAAACTTAACTAATAAATAACTAGTTACTAAATATTATACATTAAACGGTCACCCATCTATTTAATGACCTTACCTAACGTTGCTTAACCTGATCGATTTCCAAACATTGTTAACAACTGTCTATGAGTGATCCCTTACAAATATTTATTATAATTATAAAGAAAAAAAAGATAAAATCGGACCAAGCGTATAACCAAGTACCCATTTTGACTTTAATCCCCTCTCCCAAAAGAACCGTGCTAGATTACGGGATAAAAAGTATCCTATGTCCTACCTCGTAGTAAGATCTCAAATCATGCCAAGTGTCGTTTCAATCCATCCAGTAGTTTCGGCGTGATGCTCAGCCGAGATACAGACAGACACACAGACAGACAGACAGACAGACAAAAATTAAAAAAATTACATTTTCGGCCTCAGTATCGGTTATAGAATGCCCTCTGATCGCGCTAAATATGATGCGGGTGACAAAAGGGGAATTCGAAAATGGACTGTATATTACAGTCGACGTGAAATGGTGGTGAAAGGCTAGGAGGGCTCGCACTTACTGGTATTCCTTCAGTCCTTTCGCCTTACAGCGAATCAGCACTGCACGCACGTCGACCTGGCGCGGCGCGGAGGGCGATCACTTTCTTGTCTTTTATTATTATTAATATTTATTGTTAACACAAAACACAATGCACGCGCGGCGCGGAACTTTATTGCGGGTTTAAAAATGTTCACAACGCGGATATTATATAAAACGTGCGGGATCTTCACAATATTTTCGGAACGACTGAAGGCTGCCATCAATCTTGACATCGTGAGCTTCAGTGCGAGCGGTTTATGGATAGGAAAAAGGAGTTTGGAAGGATATGAAAAGGAGGTTGCAAGGTGGACATGGAATTGATGGTATAATTTAGAATTTTGCGATATCTAGCGCAACCATTTCCACCCGCCCTTAATGGGTCACCATTAACAAACATACTTAAGGTGAGATATGTGTAGATAGCGCTCAATGCGCGCGGAAACCTATCAGTAATAAGCGATGTGTAAAGAAACCGTAAAGACTGTGAAGCGGAAATTACATAAAATATAATAATAAATGCGGTAATATAAATAATAATATAAAGTTAAAGTTATTGTTTTGGTAGAGGACACAAACGAACAACTGGACGAAGATAACATCCCTTGGCTGTTCGGACGGTCGCCACGCGTGCGACGCCGTCTTTTGAAAGATGAACTTGCTCCACAACAGCTAAAGGCCAAGCTAGGGGCGAACAATTATCATTTATCACTACCACGACAGTCCCGGGAGTGATAGGTGCGGATGGGGTATTCCATTTCTGCCTAACTTGTAAACCGTGTAGATATTCCATCCTCCAGCGATCCCAAAACGATTGAACCAATTTGTCCAATAGCGAGTGTCTATGAAGCAGGCTGATAGAGCCAGACCCTACCTCAGGCGCGGGAGACGATAATAAAGGCGCGGTGTGCAAAAAATGACTCGGTGTTAAAGCCGAGGGTTCAGACGGATCTGAACTAAGAACAGTTAGCGGGCGCGAATTAAGAAGACATTCCACTTCTGTAAGAACTGTGCAAAGTTCTTGATAAGAAAGAATTTGCTGTCCAACAATGCGGAAAAATATATTCTTTACCACCTTGACCATACTTTCCCATGCTCCCCCATGATGAGGCGCATTAGGGCAAATAAATTTCCATGTAATGCGACTCTCAGCATATTCTTGCTCCAACTTTTGGCGATATTCGTTATTAAGAAAACGATAAAGGTCGCGGAGATACGAATTTGCACCTCTAAAATTGGTCCCGTTGTCAGAATACATAAACTGAACGGGCCCACGTCGACAAAGGAAACGTTTTAGCGCAGCAAGGAAACTGGGAGTGCTGAGGTCCGTGGCGACTTCGATATGTACAGCGCGCGTCGTAAGGCAGGTGAATAAACATATATAGGCCTTCTCACTGCGAACGCCCCGACGGCGCACAGGAGTATAGGCAAGCGGGCCGGCGTAATCACAGCCCGTGTGCGTGAATGCCTTAACGACAGCTCGCGTGCGACTACTAGGTAAGTCAGCCATCAGCGGGTAAGTTGGACGCGGATTTTGGCGAAAGCAAATATTGCACATGTGGATTCTTTGTCTCACTATGCGGCGTGCGGACAGGATCCAGAATTTTTGTCGGAGAAGAGACATTAACAGTTCTGGCCCTGCATGTAAATATTTTACATGATAGTAATCAATGATCATGTTCACTACATGACCATTGCGCGGTAATATAACTGGATGCTTGTGAGCATAGTCCAGTGCGGAATTGACAAGGCGACCTCCAACGAGAATCAGTCCGTTGTCAATAAAAGGCCTCAAGCGATTGAAAGCTGGCGAACAAGATTTATTATTAACAATATTAGAGTACTCTTCTGCAAAGTGCTGGCTTTGCAGAGCGCGGAGCATTATATTTTCTGCGAAATTTAATTCTTCAGCAGTCACTGCAGTAGTGTTGCGGCGGGGCAATAACTTAGCGAATTTACATACATACACAATTATACGAAGTAATTTACTCCATGAGGAGACGCGGAGAGATAGCTCATGTAAAGCGCAATACTTTACAGGCGTGCACACAATGTGCGTTAAAACCTTTTCTTCAGGTATGTCTATAATAGACTGGCCGTCCAGGCTCCTAAGAGGCCACTGAGACGGATTCAATATAGCCCACGGCGGGCCGTGGAGCCATAGCGGGTGCGAGACTAGTTTCTGTGGGGTAAGACCACGAGAAATAATATCAGCGGGATTTTCCGTACCCGAAACATGATAGAAATCATCAGCGGGAATATTGTCCGTAACTTGAACAACGCGGTTTGCGACAAAAGTCTGCCACCGGTGTGGCGAACTTTTAATCCAATACAATGCGACTTTAGAGTCAACAAATGCATAAGTCTTGATTGGGATGATACGGGAATAATTGTCCAGAACCCGCCGAAGCAGTCTCGAAAGGAGGACTGTTCCACAGAGCTCTAGACGAGCGATGGAGAGTGGCTTAGTGGGAGCGACTTTGGATTTCGCGCACACTAGCTGCACGGTATTTCCAGCGGCGGAACTGACGTGAATATAAACCACCGCTCCATATGCATGGATACTCGCATCTGAAAACCCGAGGAGCGTTATGACACAATCCCCTCTCACACCTACATGGCGTGGAATGCGTATACTGTTAAGAATAGGCAGTTCTTCACAGAACTGCTTAAACATCTTAATGATGTGTAGCGGCGGTGTATCATCCCAATCAAGATGCAGTTGCCAAAGCTGTTTTATCAACAACTTGGCATATACAACAGCGGGAGCAACAAAACCCATTATGTCCCACAGGCGGGCGACGATTGATAGGATGGAGCGCTTAGTGCACGTCACATCAGTGGGAGCGGTAATTTTGAATAAAAATGAGTCATCACCTGTGGACCAATGTAATCCCAGTATTTTGTGATGCGCGGATTTATCAAACTCCACCTCATTGGGAAGCTTGTGAGACGCGGGAATGGTATCTAATGCGGGACGACTGTTGCTATTCCACTTAACAAGATCCCATTGTGCACCTTTAAACAAGCTGATAAGCTGCTGTGATGCGAGGACTGCCTCTCGTTCACAGGGAACTGAGAAGACGATGTCATCCATATATAACGAAGTAGACGCAATGCTACTTGCGAGCGGATATTTCGCACCATCATCATCGATGAGCTGCCTCACCGTGCGCAATGCATGGTATGGGCTAGACGATAACCCGAAGCAAACACGATTGAACTGGTACAGCACAAGGGGGTCCTGTGGATGAAAGCGATACAGAAAGCACTGAAAACGACGATCACATTCTCGCATAGTAATCTGCAAGAACTGCTGGCGACAGTCGGCGGTCATCGCTACTGCGTGTAGAAGAAAATTCAATATTATTGTAAATAAGTCGCCTTGCAGATTAGGTCCAGTGTGTAAGACATCGTTCAGTGATCGCCCGGAAACAAAACCAGCACTAGTCTTAATGCTAGTTTTACTGCTGGCATCCAAGACGACTCGAAGGCGAGTTGAAGCCCTATCCTCACGGATGACTCCATGATGCGGGATCACATATATTGGCTTAGGATCATGAGGGTCATACGGAGGCGCGGGAGAAATATACTCCTTGGAGAGATAATCTCTAATGACTTCATCATATGCCGACCTTAATTTATCTGAGGCTTCAAGCTTTCTCTCAAGGCACATGAATCGCTTGCGAGCGGCATTATATGAATCTCCGAGTGAGTATACATCCTCTTTGAATGGCAGGCCCACAATGTATCTGCCACTCACGGGATCGCGAGTAGTAGTTGATTTATAAAATTCCTCACATTCAACATCAACTGGGTGTTGAAGGGGGGACGCGGAGGGGAGCTCTTCGATCTCCCAGAAACGCTTGACTAAAGAGTCCATTGCATCAGGTCCTTGAACGAGACAGCACGTCAAGGCTTGATGAGCGTGAAGTGTAGGTATCGTAGGTACAGTGCCCATTATTACGTATCCTAACACAGTGCGTAATGCAGGCGGCAAAGATGAATTGTGCGGGGCACAAACTATGTCAGGCAGTACCAAATGGGGAAAGAGCGATGCTCCAACCAATCCATCGATTACATTTGGTACCCCATAACTACTGTCGGCCATTGGCAATCCAGACAGATGTGATAAGACAGATGTGTCTACCACAGCAGCAGGTAATAAGTCGGTGACTCGATCAACGACCAGCGGTGAAATAGTAAAGTTAATATTATTATCAAAACGCGAGTAAAATGTTAAATCAACAGAGTTGGTTTTAATCACATTTTCAGTTCCACCGAAACCCTTAACAATAGTAGGCTCAGTATGACGAAGCTGAATGCCTAAGCGATCACAACAACTCTTTGTGATGAAATGTGATTGCGAAGCGGAATCTAACATTAGACGAATAATGTGTCGCTCACCTTTAGTATCATAGGCGACGACTTGAGCGGTAGATAATAGGACAGTAGATTGTCTACGGTCAGATGCATTATGTAGTGAAGATGAGCTAGGTAGCTGGTCTACCGAGGTGGTATAAGTAGCACACAATGCAACGTCCGAACGCTCATTAAGAGCGGCAGATGTGTGTGGCTTCGCGGCGTGCGCACGCTCTGCATCTGAAAAACCCTGCACTGTTGGCAGTACAGGCGCAGGCGGCGGCGATGCGGCTGCATGGGTCGCGCAGCTTGTTAGTCTCGTACTGTTGTCAAAATGCAACATGCTGTGATGACGGAGACGACACACGCGACACGCAGAATCCGAAGAACAGCTGGAAGCTCGATGCTTTAAGCTTAAACAATTTACACAAGCGTTGTTAGCCTTAACGCATTTAAAACGCTCTTGCGGAGTCATCTTATTAAAATCAGGACATTTAAATAAATGCTGATGCGTAATATTTTTGCAAAGACATTTGCACGCGGTATCCGACATTGTACTCAAATAAGCCTGATATTTAGGCGGCGGCGTCGGTGGGGTGTCCCTATTAGTGGCACCACGACGGACTATATTTTGATATGATACCTTGGATGTACTTGAGCTAGCCTGAGTACGTTCTAAAGCCTTAGCGCGAGTTTTAATAAAATCGACTAAGTTCTCGAAAGATGGCATGTGGGAACCAAAGCTTAACTCGAAAGTGCGGACGGTATCAGTATCCAATTTTTTAAGCGCGATATGTAGCAGCACTAAATCAGTCAGGTTGTCCAACTTTAGGTTTTTTAAACCTCGCACTGCACTTATAAATTGTTCTGTAAATAAATCAAACTTTGTCGCGGAAGCAGATTGTAAAGGTTTAAAGTCGAACATCTGATTTAAATATGCGGACGCGAGCATACGCTTATCTTCATATTTGTCGATAAGCGCTTGTAAAAATAAGTCATAATTTTCTGCGCAGGGTGTAATACCTGCACACACGGTTTGAGCTTTCCCAGTCAGCTTGCCTAACAGATAATATAATTTTTCACCATTCGTGAGCGATGGATTATCATGCACGGTAGACTTAAAACTGGCGTAGAAAAGAGCCCAAGAGCGGACGTCACCTGAAAATGGAATTAGTTCCAAACATGGAAGCGTAGGTCTAGCCTTGTGCAGGTTGGTGACATCACGAGCCTCATGTGAGACCGTTGTTGGCGTTAATTTAGATTTAATACGTTTAATCCTGCTATAAAGAGACTCGAATGCAACGAGGCTTTTATATTCAGGTTTCGCGGTGGGATCTAATTCCAATAAGCGGGTATTATATTCGTCCAAAATACGACCAAAACTTTCATGCAACGAATCGATTTGCGAAGATTCATCGAGGAAAATTTCTGTCTTATCCGTATTTGAGGTGTCCAACGACAAGTCATAAATTTTCTGCACTATTTCAAATATAGCATCGCGTTTGGCTAATATTATAGATAACGAAGAATCATCAATCGAGTCTTCGAAATTATCGGTATTGGTCTTGGTTGGCCTACTTGCCATTTTGAAACAAGTGCAAGAAAATCAATAAACAAAAAATAAACAAAATATTTTTTCAAATAATGTGACAGGTCGCAATAATGGAAAATTTCAAATTATGAAAATAATAATGAAATTATTTTCAAATGCGAAATGATAATAGGTATATGGTAGGATAAATAAACTACGTACATATAATAATCTAAGCAGAAATACACGTAACAGTATGTTACGGGCGAAAATTAGGTGACTTTACGTAGTAACCTATGCGGGAATCACAATAACATTCGCAATGAATGTTTGGAAGATCGCTTATTAGGGCCTATAGAAGTATGCTAATAAGGGCGGGTCAAGGATAACTGATTATCCTGGGTCAGAAGGACCACAAAAAATGATCGCGCTAAATATGATGCGGGTGACAAAAGGGGAATTCGAAAATGGACTGTATATTACAGTCGATGTGAAATGGTGGTGAAAGGCTAGGAGGGCTCGCACTTACTGGTATTCCTTCAGTCCTTTCGCCTTACAGCGAATCAGCACTGCACGCACGTCGACCTGGCGCGGCGCGGAGGGCGATCACTTTCTTGTCTTTTATTATTATTAATATTTATTGTTAACACAAAACACAATGCACGCGCGGCGCGGAACTTTATTGCGGGTTTAAAAATGTTCACAACGCGGATATTATATAAAACGTGCGGGATCTTCACAATATTTTCGGAACGACTGAAGGCTGCCATCAATCTTGACATCGTGAGCTTCAGTGCGAGCGGTTTATGGATAGGAAAAAGGAGTTTGGAAGGATATGAAAAGGAGGTTGCAAGGTGGACATGGAATTGATGGTATAATTTAGAATTTTGCGATATCTAGCGCAACCACCCTCCAAATATAATTTTCAAAATTTCTTCAATGTACAGAATTGGACCTGTTACAGTTTTATTATAAGTATAGATATAGATATCGATGACTACACCAATATTTTTGCTGGTAGGTATATTATATTACATACTTTCTAATTCGTCTGTGGTCTGTGGTTATCTCCCGCACCTTTTTTTCTGACATCATAAAATGTACATTCTCATTCATTCGTTCATTCATTCATTACTTGGAATCCATGAAACCACATCATGTAAAATGAATGACGCAAACAATTTCGTGGAACACTGTCCAACTAATTAAAATGGTCATGATGGTTATTGCGAATACCGTAATTACTTGATTCCCGAGACGTTGGAATATATAGTATAGTATGTTGAATCACCGTGGGGTGTCCGGGCAAGAACATCACCCTCCCACCTCCTCCCTTTGGGCGGCCGTAAGGGGGCGTCCATTAATCACGTGAGGCTCGAAAGGGGGGGGCAGGGGTTCAGAAAAAATCACGAATTATCACCAGGAGGGGAGAGGGATACAATGACACATCGCGTGTATTTATTTTTCGTTGAATTCACGATTTCTAAACCAAACAGCGGCACGTGGCCTTAATAAGTTACCTGTATTTAAAGATAATATTCCGAAAATTTCAATATAGTTTGTAAAAAAAAATTAACGTGATTATTTGGGGGGGGGGGGGGTAGTTTAAAACCTCACCACATATCACCAGGAGGGGGGAGGGGTTAAAAAGTTGCTAAAAACATCACGTGATTAATGGACGACCCCTAAGAAGCGACTAAGGGAAAATAAGAAGACGGGTAGAAGCGTCTTTCTATTGATTACTTACCAACTATACAGCTGTGATCCCCAAGACGCCAAGCGCGAGGATTATGGTAATCCCTTCCTTCTAAGAGGAATCCCTTGGTTCAGTAGTGGATATTTTTCGACTGCTGATGGTCATGACGATAATGCCACTAATAATTAACTCCCAAAAGAATATCCCTCATATTTCTATCTATTTGATTGATACTATATTCTAGTCATGGGATACTCATCCCAACTTACCTGTCCGGTAGTTGTGGTATAGTATAGGGTAAAAGTGGGATAGTTGCCACACTTTTTGAAATTACTTTATATCTCTCAGTGAAAAAAGCAAAATTCTTTATTTGTAATACGGGTAGGTACTTTGATTTATTATCTTCAAACTTATGAAAGGAAAAACCATCATCTTTGATATTTCCAGAGTATTAGCGATTTTTGCGTACCTCTAAATTTTGGGGCATCCATCCCATATAGGGGATAATTGCCTAATCTATGTAAATTACGTTTAGGATAGATGCCCCGCTGAAAAAGAGGCCACCTATCCCGCAAAAACTTTGATTTCACCTTGCCCTTCCATACAATCGCACAGAGACATGCAACACGGTCAACTTAGTGGTAGTTGTAGAGTCTCTCGAAAGATAAAAAACTATTTAAATAAAAATAAAAACCGGCTTCAAAGTAAATTATCTAAAAAGCATAAAATAACGAAAATATATTGAAGTCGGTGCTAGCACATCATGTTAACTAACACTAGCACCAGCTGACACCGACTTCAATATATTTTCGTTATTTTATGCTTTTTAACCGACTTCAAAAAAGGAGGTTCTGTATTCGACGCGTATGTATGTAATATTAATAAAAATGCGTAATATTCATATATGTTAGTCTATGTGGGCTTCTAAACGAATTTACCAAATTTCACGAGTGTATGTATGTATGTATGTATGTAGGTTTCTCAGAAACTACAAGTCCGATTTCAAAAATTCTTTTTGCAATAGTTAGAGTATTTTTCAACTTAGGGTAGAGTACAAGTTTCATCAAAATCGGTTCAGTAGTTTAAGAGATATAAACTTTTTATGTTTTCAGTAAGTTATTGTAACGTAGACGTTCGAGTTGCGTGATAGTGCTGATACCTATTTTGGTAAAATAAGTCACTAAAAAGTGTTAAATAAACTATTTTAAAAAAAATAAAAACCGACTTCAAAGTAAATTATCTAAAAAGAATAAAATAACGAAAATATATTGAAGTCGGTGTCAGCTGGTGCTAGTGTTAGTTAACATGATGTGCTAGCACCGACTTCAATATATTTTCGTTATTTTATTCTTTGTAGATAATTTACTTTGAAGTCGGTTTTTATTTTTTTAAAAATAGTTTTTAGATAATTTACTTTGAAGTCGGTTTTTATTTTTTTTTAAATAGTTTATTAGATAATTTACTTTGAAGCCGGTTTTTATTTTTTAAAATAGTTTATTTAACACTTTTTAGTGACTTATTTTACCAAAATATGTATCAGCACTATCACGCAACTCGAACGTCTACGTTACAATAACTTACTGAAAACATAAAAAGTTTATATCTCTTAAACTACTGGACCGATTTTGATGAAACTTGTACTTTACCCTTAGTTGAAAAATACTCTAACTATTGCAAAAAGAATTTTCAAAATCGGACTTGTAGTTTCTGAGAAATCCGTGGACAAACCTACATACATACATACATACATTCATACACTCATAAAATTTGGTAAATTTGTTTAGAAGCCCACATAGACTAACATATATTAATATTACGCATTTTTATCAATATTACATACATACGCGTCGAATAGAGAACCTTCTTTTTGAAGCCGGTTAATAAAATAACATGTGATCATCCGCCAAACTAGAGAAATTACAATCGAGGCAACTATACCCCTGGGGCAACTATCCCACTTTTACCCTACGGGTATGCGACCCCGGCTTCCCTAGCTATTACTGTCCCATCCCTTGCCCTCCTGGGCGGTAATATCCTACTTTTCCTATTTCCCACTCTAACTTGCCAATCTTCCTTTTCACAACACCTAGCCTTCCCTGTCCCTCCTTATTCGTGAGAACGCAATGGTCAATATATAAATTAGGTAACCAAAATGGCGGCGATGTGGTTCGCCACCCATCACGTCTCGTTTCTCACGGAGGCGAAAAGCGGCCCTTGGGCTCTGCCTACCCCTACGGGAAAAAGGCGTGATTTTATGTATGTATGTATGTTGATGGATATGTTTTATTTTAGTCGTTATGTTTTTATGGTTATCTAAATAATTAGCCAAACAAATAAATTAATCATTTAATATGTAAGTCGCATTATAACCTTTATCATTATAACATCGAAATGATAGGGTTTCAAATTAAAATAGCGATGATGTCAATTTCCGTTGCAACTTTTTATCTATAATTTATTAGTTTATCTTTAAATCAGGTGATGTTTTGTTTGCAAACTCAAGAAATGAGTTCACTCAATGATATTCAATTAAACTGTAATGGATCGGTGCCAAGATATGCAAAATCGTCCAATAAAATTGAGATTTAAAGAACTCCCAAAGCAAGAACGGCTGAATAGATTTTCAATAAACATATGAAAAAAAAAAACAGAAATAATATATATTCTATAATAATATATATTATATATATTCTAATATAAAACACCCATGTTAGTAATAACAATAAGCATACCTATGGTCAGCAAATAAAGATGATTTGATTTGATAAGAAACTCGCACCCAAATCCGTAAAGTTTGCGAGCTGTTTGCCACAGACATGACTTTTCTTGCATTGTTAGTTAAAATTAGTTGAGGAGATATTATTATTGTATCATCAGCAGCCGATAGACTATTAATGCTGAACAAAGGCCTCCCTCTTAGAAGGGAGGGATTGCCATAATCCCCACGCTTGGCAGCTCAGAGTAATTAGAATGGAGCTAGTATCGCGTCGATTCCCCGAACATTTTTCGTGGCACTTTTGCGGGGTGCGGGAGGCAAAGAAAACACACACAGATACAATTTTACGCATACCCACACTATAATAAACTCGCAACACATTCAAAAACTTACCCACACAAATAAAGAATGACCTGACCATATGATCAAAATTTGGCAGAGGGGTTAGCGCATCATGATCTCTCCAGTGGTATCTCCTCTAAGCTTGGCAGGCTTCTTGGGGATCGCAGTATAGGTGGTAGGTAATCCAATATAGAGACGCTGTTGCTCGTCTTCTTGTTTTTCCTTAGTCGCCTCTTACTAACATGGGAGAGTGCTATTCTTAGGCGGACACCCCACGAGGGATCACTACAGAAAGTTATTTCTCTAATACTATCTACTACTATCCCTTTGGCTTTTTAGTTTGTTGTACATTCGTCGTATTTTTTGTTTCTGTCTTATTTGATCTTTTGAACGGCAAGACACACTGTCGCTCTGATCTAATTGTAACATGACACACTATTTAAAAAAATAAAAGTAAAAAAATGACAAGCCCGCTGAATTTTTTGCCGGATCTTCTCAGTTGAGGCCGCGTTGTGATCCGGTGGAGGCTTTTTTTAAAAAAAAACATGACCTTTTAAAAGTGAAATAAACTATTTTTGAGTTTGAGTTTAATAACAACGCTTCAGTCAAGCCCCTTGACTGTCGATTTGAATCCAGTTTCGGTGTCATTCATCAAGAATTTACTACAAGCCATAATGATAAGCTGATTAACATGTCCGCGCGCGTGTCAATGACAACTGTTTTTGAACAAATAAATTAGGATATTTGGAACAAAATTATCATAAATATAGGTAGGCAGGTGAGTAAATGCTATTAAAAGAAACCGCAGGCTATCGAATTATTTATGCTACAGTAATACCAAAATATGGAATCATAAACATAATCACTATACTTACATTGAAATTCTGATGAACGTGGTCACAATAACTCAGTTTCTTTAACACATTTTTGAAAGTTAGTCTTCTTGTAAGTTTTTTAATTTTCATATTGTGCTAGTGGGAATAACTATGATAAGTACAGTAAGGACCCATTTCAGCGGACCTCCGAGAAGGACGGCGGCGGAATTGCCTTGCGACCCCCGTCCTCGTGAGCACCGTGTCTGGTTCCCGGGAGATACAGGGGGGCTCAAAGGCGAGGCACTGAGGGGCCCCTGGTGCAGATCCCACCGGAAAGCCTTGGGATCCTCTCTCATGTGCCGATGCGACAGCCGCGGGGTTTTTAGTGGGTAAGAATCCCACATACCCCGGTCGAGACGAACCGGTCGAAGGTTTCCCCCGCGAGAAAAAAAACAAAGGACCCATTTCAGCGAATAAAAATGCTACATAACCTCGTGCTCCGCCTCTACGGAAACCAGGGCCCGTACCATCACCCCTAATAGTAATGTTATTTTCACCTTACATTCTCGATAGAAAGTGACAGAGCTATAAACATATATTGACGTCTTTATCTCATGTCAAGTAAGATAATAATAATACTGCTAATAGAGGCGGTGGTACCCAGGAACATTTTGAAGGATTGCTTACGGCCAACAACAAAAAAATGGTTGTAATATCCAGCTATCAACGGTTAAGTTGACACATTAAAATGTGACTATTATCCAATTCTTATCACACACCCGATTGTTGTAATTCGCTAATATTTCCTCGTCTATATTTAGCCAAACACCGGATATATTGGGATCATTATTATTTTGTACAGTAAACGTGCTGTAAATATTAAGCACTGTTAAATGACAATGTAAATTATACCTAAGTACTTCCGTGTTAAGTGCTATTATTATAATCCTGCTTATAAATAGTTTCCGTGTCTTTAAAGGAAACGTCTTGAAAGGTTACAATACGAAACGCTAAAGAATGGAAAACAAATGTATGGGAATTCCATATTTCTCCACGTGACTTAGCGAAGAGATGTGTGACTCCCTTACATTTGTTTTATACTCTCTAACGTTTCGTATTGTTGGGGCTGGAGGGTGTCTTTTGGCGGGCCTGCTTGTCTAGTGGTTAGGTCGTAGGTCTATGATTTATTTATAATATCATTTTTACTAACAGAAGTAGCAGATTATCTTACTAGTTAATACTAGCCAATAGATCCACGCCCTAAAGTAAGTAGGTACTATATTTAGTTATAATTCTGGAATCACCATCATTTTTTGTAGGGCTTGTTGATGTAAAGTCTAGTGGTTAAACTCTGCCCGCTACCTAATAGGTCGTGGGTTCGATTCCCGCCAAGTGTCGCGTCAATTATGTATTTACAAAAAAAAAACGTATATAAGTATTAGTATCAGTTGTCTGTTTTCCATACAGTGGCGTGCAGTTCATAGAGGCAAAAAGACTTTGCCTACCGTAAGACTACTCTGAATGATGAAAATGCACTAAATAATCTAAGACATTTGCTTTTTTACCTACCCGTCATAAAAGTGTGTGCACGCCACTGTTTCCATCATAGTACAGGCTCTGCCTAGTTTGGGATCGGACGCCCGTGTGTGGATTGTCCCAAGATATTATTATTATCAATGAGTGTGTCAACCATTCGCTATTTTTCTAAAATAAGTAAGTATATTCAGTTAAATTCTGTAATTATCTATAAGTACAATTTTCTACAACATCCGGCAACACATAGAAGGTACGACCTAAAAGGTCAAAAGAAATTGCCATGTGAAGAAACGCCAGTCAACAATTATGTTCAATTGTCTTCGACATAATCTCAAAACATCTGCGTCCGGGCGTTAAATGTCGCGTCGGTTGACAATGCTTGCTACAATCTTCTATTTAAATTACTTGCAAACCGCCGCCGCTTGAGTTGCTTATACGGGGTGTCTCAGAAATGGGCTATCAAGCCGGTAATGGCGCATTGTGTAACCCACAAGCAATCAATTTGTGAAAGAAAAGAATGAAGTCCACAGTTTCAGCACAGTGAGAACATTCGTTATTTAACCGACAATTAATGAATTTCTTATTAAACAGGGCTGGCACGCAATCAATAAAAAACTCCATAAGAGTAGGTACCTCTGACACAAGGTTGCTTAGACACAGTTTAAAGACGATATAAATATTTTTTTTTATGTTATTTGTTGTTGTTTTTTTTTATGTTTTATTTTTTTTTATGTTATTTAAAGTACTACTTCTTATTAGCCTATACTGTCCCACTGCTGGGCAAAGGCCTCCCTTCCGTTCTTCCATTCACCCCTATTTCTGGCATTGATTTCCCAATACCCACAAAATGCCCGCAGCTCATCGCACCATCGTTTCTTTGGTCTACCTCGACTTCGAAATCTAAAAAAACTTACTTACTTACGTATCTAAAGTAGGACTTACTTATTTTTTTTTTTCCGAACCCACTATTTGTCATTTTCTTTCGGAGTTTTTACTGTCAATACTATACATAACTTTTGTCTTGATATACCCTTTCCGGGACACTATGTAGTCAGTTTGATTAGTTGGCTAAGCAACGTTAGGCATGGTCAGTCAATAGATGGGTGACCGCTTACTACTGGTCCCAATATCCTATCTATCCCTAACTATAAGTTAAAATCATCGATATCCCGCGATAAACCTCCGAAATGGAGCGATAACTAAAACCCTGACAGACTGTCATTTGAACTACCAACAGTAAGCTGCTAATATGTCATTATAGCTATCGATGGTAACTATTTTAACTTATAGTAAGGGATCGATAGGATGTTGGGACCGGCAGTTAGTGACATTTGAAATGAGCGTGTCGCTTCGGAGGGCACATAAAAGTCGGTCCCAGGTTGTTGTCATTTAGACAGCAGTCGAGGGGACTAAATGCAGTGCCCTTCCACACTGGAACACAGCATTGTTCCATGATTACGTATATCCTGATTCTGTAACATATATATTTGTTTATTTACAGTTTTGCTTAGAAACAACACAATGTAACTAATCACAAAGCAATGAGTTCGTAGTGCGTGTTTACAAATCATTTTGTTTTATAAACAACTTTGTTTCTAGAATATTCTGAGATTACATAAACAATTTAAATAAACAGTGGCAATAACTATATAATAGTTATGTAGATATATAAATGCTACGGTCACACTATCGGACGATTATTCGCGTCGGACTGTCGCGACAAAAACTTCGTGTTCGGCCATCGTTGCTGTCCACATTATCGTCTATTAATATAAAGACGCTCCTGCCCGTCTTCTTGTCTTCCCTTAGCCGCCTCTTACGGGCACCAAACGGGAGGAGACGGGAGAGTGCTATTCTTGACACGGCTGGTACCAAATAATATCTATACTTATAATAAAACTGTAACAGGTCCAATTCTGTACATTGAAGATATTTTGAAAATTATATTTGGAGGGCATTCTATAACCGATACTGAGGCCGAAAATGTAATTTTTTTAATTTTTGTCTGTCTGTCTGTCTGTCTGTATCACGGCTGAGCATCACGCCGAAACTACTGAATGGATTCAAATGAAACTGGGCATGATTTGAGATCTTACTACGAGGTAGGACATAGGATACTTTTTATCCCGTAATCTAGCACGGTTCTTTTGGGAGAGGGTATTAAAGTCAAAACGGGTACTTGGTTATACGCTTGGTCCGATTTTATCAATTTTTCTTTATAATATAATAAATATTAGTAAGGGAACACTCATAGAGAGTTGTTATCAAGGTTTTGTAATCGATCTGGTTAAGCAACGTTAGGTAAGGTCATTAAATAGATGGGTGACCGCTTAACGCCATTTGAACTAAACGGGTTCGTGCTTCGGAGAGCAAGTAAAAAGTGGGTCCCAGTTTTTAACAGACTATAAAAAATGAGGTTATGTATTCGATGCAAATGTCTGTTATTCAAAGTTTAGTTAACGTAAAAATAGCGCAGGCGGAGCTGCGTGGGTCAGCTAGTATCCTAATAAAAACACTTTCGATCGTTCTACATACAATTCAAATCAATTATTGTTTCGCGTTAGCAAGAAACATGTGATAATCGATAAATAACTCATAAAGTATCGATTCTCGTGAACTGCACAACACTATTATTAGAATGTCGCGTGACCAGCGTGACACAGTGTGTTTGGAAACTGTGCAATGTCGTTCTGTCACGTGTGTAAATAGAAGTCGTTACAACATATATACAAGAGAGCCGTAGAGGTATTACGTCCCCATCCCATTCCCCGTGGAGTGTCCGGGTAAAAATAACACCCTCCCATCTCTTCCCGTTGAATGTCCGTAACAGGCGACTAAGGGAAACAAGAAGTTCGGTAGGAGCGTATTTCTATTGGATTACCTACCACCTATACTGCGTTCCCCAAGACGCCTACCAAGCGTGGGGATTATGTTGCCATTATCCAGGGGTTAACCCCCTGGATCCCTTTGTTCAGCAGTCTTCCGGCTGCTTTCCCTGTTTCTCTTACATCCGGGCAAAATTCTTGATACGCCAGTTAAATTCCGATTGACACGCCTAACACTTAATCAGTTAATTAAATTCCTGAAATACTGAAATAAATAACATCATGTCGTGTTTATTAAATTCTAAATATTCCAAAACTTCTTCAGTGTATATTTGCATAATATATCAAAGGTTAAAACCGGTTCAAGTCAGTTTGTTTTCCAGTTCAATGAGCAGTTTATAGGTTACGGGGCGTTTGAATGGATTTATCGAAGGTTAGAGGTCAATAAATATCAGATACACCAATTTAATTAAGACAAAACTTGTGTTTATCTTGTGGGTACAAATTATTTATTATTTTTTTACTTAATATGTATGAGACAGTGCTTCACAGCGATTCCAGCTTATGGAAAGCCGGTGCGATGCTATCGGGACCTCTAAAGCACACTAGCTTATTGAAAGCCTATTCACTCTAGCCTTGAAGACTCTACATTTTAATCGGACTTAAATTATTTCAATCGGCTGTACGATACTATACTTAACATTACAAAGGTAAAGTTTGTGAGTTTAGACGTTCGGGGTAATCTCCGGTACTTTGGATCCTATTTTGAAAATTCTTTTACTGTTTAAAGGTATAACTGTTAGAAAAGGTATATTATTCCTGAGTACTATAGATATAGACTACTTTTTATTTTGGTAAACGAAAAAAAGACTCGGGCGGAGCTGCGCGAGATAAATAGGGAAGCAAATCGTCCGAGGGCACTACGTAAGCATTAGTATCTTTGATTGCGGTATTGTGTTAAATAAAATAATCTTTCCCTTGAGTAAAATATGATATCTTTAATGTTTAATGTACTTTTTCCCTTATGTATGTTTAGTGTCCCGTTCGTTTGTTCCACCCTAAATACATGTGTGTACGTTTTAATTATGTATGCAAAATATATTTTTTTAAGACCAGTTTTCGCAGTGATTTTGTATCTTACTAGGTGACCCGTGCAGCTCCGCCCGCACTTTTATTACATTTTGTTCCCCTTTTCTCCCTCCTCCCTAGATTTATCTCTCTCCATCTCTCCCTCTCTTATAAAAAAAATCTAATTATATGCTGTTTCTCTCCTCTCTCTTTCCCCCTCCCGCTTCGGTTTCCGTCACACTCCACCTCTTCCTCTCCCTGTTGTCCCCTCTCTGAACTCTCTCCCCCTCTCTCTTCTACGAACTTGCTCCTTCTCACTCCCCCCTTACTCCACCTAACTCCCCCGATCCCTCACCCCATCACCTCCTCCTCGAATCCCCTCTCCCTCTTTTTCCTCTCTTGCACCCTCCTCTCGTTCTATATATCCTCGTCAATCATGGTATCAGCGGCATTAAATATACATTATGACCTATTCTCAGACCTCCCCGATATGCACACAAAATTTCATATATAACGGTTCACCCATCTATTTAATGACCTTTCCTTATGTTGCTTAACCTTAACCTAGTGGCATGAAATATACCTTTACGGCCTATTCTCAGACCTACCCGATATGCACACAAAATTTCATACAAATCGGTTCACCCATCTATTTAATGACCTTGCCTTATATTGCTTAACCTTAACCTAGCTGTATGAAATATACTGTATGACCTATTCTCAGACCTACCCGATATGCACACTTCCATACAAATCGGTTCACCCATCTATTTAATGATCTTACCTAACGTTGCTTAACCTTAACCTACCGGGATAAAAGTATCCTATGTCCGTTTCCTGGTTCTAAGCTACCTCCTCACAAATTTTCAGCCGAATCGGTTAGGCCGTTCTTGAGTTATAAATAGTGTAACTAACACGACTTTCTTTTATATATTCTATAGTGATTGTATGTTCAATTTCACCGATAGATGGCGCTGTACATAATGTAAATCACGCTAACATCGTAAATTACTGTCTAATGATATTCGATAATGAAAGTTCTAAGTTTCTCGCATCTTTTTTTGTTGCCACTGTAATACAATATCTATACACTACTACCTGGACTTGGGGAGTTTCATTAAAATTTCATGAACCATAGCGTAATAATATATATTTTAATGATTAACTGATCAGTCTATAATTACCCTATTCACATACAAAGGAAATTACGTGGTAATATGTGCAAGTAATGTTTCACTGCTTAGCCCCTATGAAACATAGCGTGATGTTTTATATACCAATTTATACCTTGACTTCTACACAACACATTAGTGAAAGTCCTATCAAAATCCATCCACGGGTTTTCAAATGATACCTGGACAAACAGAACAACAAACAGACAGACAGACAATAATACCAAAAAAAAATGTTTTGGCCTCTATGTCGATAGTATAGTATCCCCACATAGAAATTTTGGAAAAATATTCAATGTTCAGAAAAAGTGCTCTTTGAGTTTTATTATAGTACTAGCTGACCCACGCAGCTCCGCCTGCGCTATTTTTACGTTAACTAAACTTTTATTAACAGACATTAGCATCGAATACATAACCTCCTTTTTTATAGTCGGTTAAAAACTGGGACCTACTTTTTACTTGCTCTCCGAAGCACGGACCCGTTTAGTTCAAATGGCGTTAAACGGTCACCCATCTATTTAATGACCTTGCCTAATGTTGCTTAACCCGATCGATTACAAAACCTTGATAACAACTCTCTATGAGTGTTCCCTTACTAATATTTATTATATTATAAAGAAAAATTGATAAAATCTGACCAAGCGTATAACCAAGTACCCATTTTGACTTTAATCGCCTCTCCCGAAAGAACCGTGCTAGATTACGGAATAAAAAGTATCCTATGTCCTACCTCGTAGTAAGATCTCAAATCATGCCAAGTTTCATTTGAATCCATTCAGTAGTTTCGGCGTGATGCTCAGCCGTGATACAGACAGACAGACAGACAGACAGACAGACAGACAGACAGACAAAAATTAAAAAAAATACATTTTCGGCCTCAGTTTCGGTTATAGAATGCCCTCCAAATATAATTTTCAAAATATCTTCAATGTACAGAATTGGACCTGTTACAGTTTTATTATAAGTATAGATTTTTTTACTTAATATGTATGAGACAGTACTTCACAGCGATTCCAGCTTATCGAAAGCCGGTGCGATGCTATCGGGACCTCTAAAGCACACTAGCTTATTGAAAGCCTATTCACTCTAGCCTTGAAGACTCTACATTTTAATCGGACTTAAATTATTTCAATCGGCTGTACGATACTATACTTAACATTACAAAGGTAAAGTTTGTGAGTTTGGACGTTCGGGGTAATCTCCGGTACTTTGGATCCTATTTTGAAAATTCTTTTACTGTTTAAAGGTATAACTGTTAGAAAAGGTATATTATTCCTGAGTACTATAGATATAGACTACTTTTTATTTTGGTAAACGAAAAAAAGACTCGGGCGGAGCTGCGCGAGATAAATAGGGAAGCAAATCGTCCGAGGGCACTACGTAAGCAATAGTATCTTTGATTGCGGTATTGTGTTAAATAAAATAATCTTTCCCTTGAGTGAAATATGATATCTTCAATGTTTAATGTACTTCCCTTATGTATGTTTAGTGTCCCGTTCGTTTGTTCCACCCTATATACATTTGTGTAGGTACGTTTTTTAAGTATGCAAAATATAATTTTTAAGACCAATTTTCGCAGTGATTTTATATCTTATACTTGTATCCGTCTTGTGCCACTGGTGGCAAAACTAGTGGAAAAGAAAATAATACAACACGATTTACAAATGCTCAACATTCAAATCGAGGTTTCGCAAAAACAAGCAAATTAGATGAAAACATAACAGTAACCTCGTTCAGGTGCGAACGCGCATGCCTGTAACCCAATTGACTCAGGCACCAAATAAAACATGACGCAAGCGGGAACTCGATAGTCTACAGGGTTACGCTGAAAACTGATTTCATTTTCAATCCAAACTAATATTTTGTAACTCAATATAAACGGGTTAGAATTGCATCCCCCCATCTCCTCTCGTTGAGTGTCGTAAGAGGCGACTAAGCGAGAACGGGAAGACGGGCAGCTGCAGCTTTCTTTTGGATTTATCTTCCACCTATACTGCGATCCCCAAGCCGTCTGCCAAGCGTGGGGATTATGGCAACCCCTCTCTTCTAAGGGGGAGGCCTTTGTTCAGCAGTGGACGTCTTGAAATAAATGAAACCAGTTTCTTTGAGTCATAAAATTCGAAATGAGGAAATTCGCCGCGGAACTAGTCACCGACATGGCTCTCAGAATCTACAAGTTGAAGTGGCAGTGGGCAGACATTGCTCGAAGAACCGATAACCGTTCGGGAAGAAAGGTTCTCAAGTGGCGACCACGAACCGGAAGACGCAGCGTTGGCAGGCCTCCCACTAGGTTGACAGACGACATTGTGCGCGTCGCAGGTGGACCGGTGGTTACAAATAGCCAATTGTCGTTCATTGTGGCGTTCCAAGGGGGAGACCTATGTTCAGCAGTGGACGTCTTCCGGCTGGTGATGATGATGATGATAAGCCAGTAGGTATTTGACGAGTGCAGCTATCTTTAGGCAGGCACGTCGCTTGTTTGTCTGTCACTAAGTAGACCAGAAATTTTCCACCCAAGTGAACTGAGATACAAGCAAAAAAGACCGTGGTCTACCCAGGTGTCTGATTAGACAGTTCGAATAGCATCCACTTCCTTCAGTTTGGTGTCGTAGGAGACTTAAGGGAAAGCAAGAAGACGGGCAGCATCGTTTTTCTTTTGGATTACCTACAATCAGTAAGTACTGCGATTTCCAAGACGCCTGTCAAGCGTGGGGTTATGGCAACCCCTCCCTTCAAAGGGGGGAGGCCTGTGTTCAAGAGTGGATAATGTATAGGTACATTTATATTAAAACTATTGACAGGACTGTTGGTCTAGTTGTTAGACACCCTTTTTTTTTTTTTGACGCGGTGGAAATCTTCTAAAGATCCCCGGGAGCTGTGGGGTCGACCAGGGTATGTGGGATTCTTACCCACTAAAACCCCCGCGGCTGTCGCATCAGCACATGAGAGGGGCGACACCAGGGCTCTCCGGTGGGATCTGCACCAGGGGCCCCTCAGTGCCTTGCCTTTGAACCCGCTGCCGGGGGGCCCATTGTAGCCCCCCGGGAACCAGTCACGGTGCTCACGGAGGGTCGCAACCCCGCCGCCGTCCTCCTCGGAATCGCCGCCGTACTCAATGGACGTTCAAAGGGCCCACACCCCGAGCGTCCAGCGACCCCGAAGGTTGTTAGACACCCTGGTCCCTACCCAATAGATCGTGGGTTCGATTCCCACCAAATGTCTGGGTGTTATTTATCTATTTAAGTACGTATTCACAAAAAAGTATATAAGTATTAGTATTAGTTGTCTGGTTTCCATAGTACAGGCTCTGCCTAGTTTGGGATCAGATGACCGTTTGTGGATTGTCCCAGAATAATATAATTAATATTATTTCTCAGTGAAAAAGCTTGGTGTTACGAAAATATCCTCTCGTGTTCCACTATCCTTGAACAACTCTTGGTTCATTCGCCTCTATTCCATGTAAACACTCGTCAATTATCTAGAACAAGCTTTGCTGACGTAATAAGTCGTTTCGAGATGTGTCTTTGATTATATGCCTTTTATCTTTGCCTATTTTCGTCTTTATTAAAAGTAGGAATACGTTTAATTGAGTGATAAAGAAAGGAGAGCAATTTCAGTAATAGTCTAGTTTACAACTCCGATTTTGCGATTAAAAAAAACCTAAATTCTCTTAATTTATAGCTTATTCACATTTTTTATGGAAATTTATTTTTGAACGAATTTAAAAATAAAAAGACCCTGTGAAAAGAATGCTATATAAGTAAGTAAGGTACCTATTATCTTATCTTATCTTAGGTACCTATTATCTTGAAAGCAACGAAAAATAAAGTTAGTTTATACTACGTAGGTCGTACACAATTATTATATTAACCGATACTCCCAAAACACCCCAAAATAGCTTTCAAATGAAACATCGAATTGTGTCTGGTAGTTTTTGATAATTAAGTAATAATAGGTACAAGTTGCAAATGTCAATTATTTTCCTCTGTATTCACGAGAACTTTAAGAAAAGTATTAACTAAAATAATATTAGAAAACGGTAAAGTTAGTGAAGCAATCCTACAGTTATGGGCACAGCAGGGTACAGCCACTTCAATGGGTAAAACCGACTGCAAATTATATCACAGAAACACCTCCTAGCAGAGATTTCGATAGTATTGCCATAATTGGAATGGATTTTGTTTTTTTTTTTTTCTATCTCCCCCTATAAATATGTATTTGTAGCGGTGTTCCAAGACAATTTAGCGTTTCCACATGATTCGCTGAGGGTCAAACCTCGGAGTCTTCACTGGTGACCCCTGTAGATCCTGGCTGACAGGAGGCACAGTGGTGGGAATGAATGGCGGGATTAGCCCCATAAAAAAATATTGCAAAAAAAAATGGAAAAAACTAATTTTAAGTAATCTTGATAATTTAATAAGAATTTACATACAAACATGTATTATATTTGTTCTATTTCATAGATATTGATTCTCCGAGTTTTATTAGAATCTTAACAATTGCGTGGAAATAGTTTAGTATAACGAAACATTTGTTTCTCAGAAACCTCTCTAGGTCAGATTTTCAGTCGCGAGGTTCGATAAACTCGTTCAGATTATCATCTTCTCATAAATATATTTATGTTATAGCAGACATTATGGTTATTATTTATGATGGTATCCGAATTGGTGCTGCAGTCTTGACGTCATAGTGAAACATTATGAAAATGTGTCGAAATTTTGGGGCAAATATAAAAATGTTATTAACCTCTTTTATTCCTCGAAAACAATACAAGGCAGGGTCATTCGTGAGAAATTATGACAGTTTATTGGGTAATTTGATGTGACACAATATTCTTGTCCTGTGATTTAAAACATCATGAGAGTTTTTTTTTAATTTTAGACGTGGCTATACTGTCTGAATGCAAGCACTACAGTGCAAGAAGACAAAAAGACGGTAACTGCGTAAACCGCTGTTTAAAGGTGAACTGAGGCACCCTCAGTTCGAGCCTTCAGTGCCTTGCGTATGAGCCTGCTGGCGGGGGGCGTATTGTAGCCCTCCGCACGATGCTCACGGGGACGGGGGTCGTAACCCCGCCGCCGTCCTCCTCAGAGTCGCCGCCGTACTCAATGGACGTCCTAAAGCCCCCAAACATCCAGCGACTCCGAAGAAATCATTCTAAATCTATGCTAACCGCATAATCGGCATGAGGTGTATGCAACTCCGTGAACCCAAAGGTTGACTGGTAGAGAATTCCTTAAGGCTTAGAGTAATAACGCCTATAAAAAAAAAAAAACAAAAAAAAAATATAGCGCCTTAAGGCATTAAGTCCACCTTGTTAGCACTTTTGTACGTGAAGTTTAAATAAATAAAAGAAACTTTTACAAATCTATTATTAGGTACTTATTTTAATCGGGTAACGTACCTAACTTATGTTTTTGTTTCAAATACTTTTTCCTTTTTAACCGGCTTCATTAACCGGCTTCAAAAAGGTTCTCTGTTCGACGTGTATGTATGTAATATTAATAAAAATGCGTAATATTAATATATGTTAGTCTATGTGGGCTTCTAAACAAATTTACCAAATTTTATGAGTGTATGTATGTATATATGTATGTATGTATGTATATATGTATGTAGGTTTCTCCGCGGATTTCTCAGAAACTACAAGTCCGATTTCGAAAATTCTTGTAATAGAGTATTTTTCAACTTAGGGTAGAGTACAAGTTTTATCAAAATCGGTTCAGTAGTTTAAGAGATATAAACTTTTTATGTTTTTAATAAGTTACTGTAACGTAGACGTTCGAGTTGCGTGATAGTGCTGATACCTATTTTGCTAAAATAAAAGTCACTAAAAAGTGTTAAATAAACTATAAAAAAAAAAAAATACCGACTTCAAAGTAAATTATCTAAAAAGCTGAAAATAACGAAAATATATTGAAGTCGGTATCAGCTCGTGCTAGTCCTAATTAACTTGATGTGCTAGCACCGACTTCAATATATTTTCGTTATTTTCAGCTTTTTAGATAATTTACTTTGAAGTCGGTTTTTATTTTTTTTTAAATAGTTTTTATTATATTAAACTGTCTACTGTGTATTGAATGTAAAGCAATTAAAACCATACACATACCTACACTAACACACACTAACAAACACACGCTTTAAAACACACACACCCACACGCACACACACGCGCAAACACGCAGCACACGCACGAACACGCAGCACACGCACGCTACTCACACACACTTTAAAGAAAATCATCAGTTATAGCAAAATAATTTTCATCACCAAAATTATCACCAAGATCAAGCTGAAGGGATCCACGTCTCATCTGTGTAAATTATTTGTAAATGTGTTTGTTTGCGTATGTATTACAGATGTATGTTGTGTGTGTGTCTGTAAATTATTATTAGAACTATTTATTTGAAATATTTTATACATCCCCGATTTACGGTGCATTTCGAGGCAATTATCGGCCAATTCGTGGTGCTTTGCCATTTTCAAATATAATAAAACATCGTTTAACGTACATGTAACATGTAACTTTATGGCTTGCGTAATGTCGTAAATTCTCATAATTATTGGTTGATTGGCCTCGATCGTGTATATTTGTTGAAAGCTTTATTTTAAATGAACTAGGTTTACGAGACCAGAGAATCCTGTCTAGTAGCTATTAAATTTACGAGATTTATTATATTTTTCGGAAGATGCCACTTCGGCTGATGCAATCGTGGCCCTGAGACCGTACCACCATGTCTAAGAGCAATATTATTTTCACCTTACTCTCTCTATAAAAAGTGACAGAGCTATAAACTACGTATATTCTCATGCCTCTACCTCGTATCCAGATGACAACATACTTCTAATATAGGTGATGGCAGGGCCATTGGGTCTTACCACAATGTTAAAATAATCTTACTTTTACGTGGGAAAGCATCTGGGAAAGAGATGTAAATATACGCAGTTCATAGCTCCGTTCCTTTCTCTCGCAAAAATATAATATTGCTCTAACAGATGGTGGTGAAACCACCTGAAACCACGAAATACATGCAGCCAGACTGGATATGGTAGCAGGAACTGGGCGAGATTGTGCTTAGACGTCCAATTAAAAAGATCTTTTAGGACACTATCAAAATCAATTTATTTGTATAAGTATGCAGTATTAAATGTTTTTCGTCTTCTACAAGTCTTCACTGACGAAATTATTCATTATCACGCTATGCTACGTCGCCGAGTTTTTACAACCCCAGCTGTTTCAGTAAATACGACCTTTGCAAAACGTTTTAATCCATACATATCATCCTTGTATAATAAAGTTATCAAATATTGTAACATAAAACATTGTTCGGTAGGTACATGAGGCCAAAAATATTTTAATCAAATGGCTAACATCTTTTACCTACGACTGCACTGAAAGTCTTTTCTCGACAGTAACGTAAGCTTAGCTTAATAATATACAATGTATTACTATTATAATTATGTACCATTATTATTATTTTATTTGTTCTACTCTAATATTTGTCAGAACTTTCTTTAATAACAACCTTTAGCATATTATTTAAGTTCACATAAGAATAATAATATATAACTAGTAATTATATAATTATATATTATTTTACAAATAAGTATATATTTAATTAAGTCGTTTAAGCAGAGGCTCAATTAAACCAACTGTTAAACGTATTATTCTGGTATCTCCGATACAGACTGTGGTCTATCACAGTTAAATCTCGATTATTATACAGCGCTAGATTGTATTGTATCTGTAAATCAGTTCTTGTTATGTAGTATGTCTATTTTGTTAAACTATCTTTCGCTGAAATAAATACTTTTATCTTTATCTTATCAGTTTGATGATCGTAATTAACCGAACTCTATTCTCGAATCAGTGTTTTTTTTATAATACCAAGGTGATGGTAAGCAGTCACCACAGCCTATAGAGTATAGACGCTAGCAACACCAGAAGAATCTCTAGCGCGTTGCCAACCCTTAAGACATTAGATATTTTGTGTCCGGTAATTTCGCCAGCTACAGTGCTCTTCACACTGGAACACAGCAATGTTTACACACTGCTCCTTGGCGGCAGAATATCTGACACTGCAGTGGTACCTACCTGGACGGTTCCTTGCACAAGTACCACCACCACGGTACCACCTTTTATTTATTATATTTTTCGTGGGAGAAACCTTCTCCAGTTCCCCGGGAGCTGTGGGGCTCGACTGGGGTATGTGGGATTCTTATCCACTAAAATACACACCCTAGCGGCTGTCGCATCCGCACATGAGGGGACCCCCAGGCTCTCCGGTGGGATCTACACCTGGAGCCCCTCCGTGCCTTGCCTTTGAGCCCGCCGCCGGGGACGGGGGTCGTAACCCTGCCGCCGGCCTCCACGGAGTCGCCGCCGTACAAGTAACCTACCATCTAGTAAGCGTGTATGAGGAAAGGGGAACAAAGGCGAGCAGCTGTGCAGTCCAGGGTCCATGAGGGCATCAATCTATAGGCTAACATCGGGTGAACGCCCTATTCGTCCCGTCACAAAATTGTTAAGTGCGAGTGAATCATAGAATCAATAAATAGTGTATTATTAATGCATGCTTTACCACCCCTGTGTTAGCGAGTTATATGACCCCTGTGCACCGAAGTCAATGTCCCATGTACTTTGATGTTATAAAAGATATAAATTATACATAGCTCTATTTTAAAAAAAACGGTTGACCAAAAAACTGCACTACTTAGAGAGATCATTTCATTTTTCCTGTAATATATAGATAGAGATGTATTAGCCATAATTATATCAGATTATTCCCTCTACAAACGTTATTTTTTTTCTTTTGACATTTTTAATTATCAGCCATAAACTACGTAACATAAACCAAAATATATATCTGTTTTGGAATGTGCAAATGAAGCTCTTTCATGTGATACCTACCCGATAAAGTAATCCTAGAAATGTTGATGACCCGTTTCGACCCCATTAAAAAAATAAATTTCAAAAAATGTATTTTCATTTGCGATGAGGTTGGGTAAGTAAGATTTAAAACTATTCCAAGTTTCAAATCGATAGCGTCATTGGTTCCTGAAATATGTACCTAGGTGTGACAGACACACAGACAGACAGACGAAGTCTCACCATAAGGGTTCCTTTTTAACCGGCTTCAAAAAGAAGGTTCTCTATTCGACGCGTATGTATGTAATATTAATAAAAATGCGTTATATTAATATATGTTAATCTATGTGGGCTTCTAAACAAATTTACCAAATTTTATGAGTGTATGTATGTATGTATGTATGTAGGTTTGTCCGCGGATTTCTCAGAAACTACAAGTCCGATTTCAAAAATTCTTTTGCAATAGTTAGAGTATTGTTCAACTTAGGGTAGAGTACAAGTTTCATCAAAATCGGTCAAGTAGTTTAAGAGATATAAACTTTTTATGTTTTTAGTAAGTTACTGTAACGTAGTCGTTCGAGTTGCGTGATAGTGCTGGTACCTATTTTGCTAAAATAAAAGTCACTAAAAAGTGTTAAATAAACTATTTAAAAAAAAAACCGACTTCAAAGTAAATTATCTAAAAAGCATAAAATAACGAAAATATATTGAAGTCGGTGTCAGCTCGTGCTAGTCTTAGTTAACATGATGTGCTAGCACCGACTTCAATATATTTTCGTTATTTTATGCTTTTTAGATAATTTACTTTGAAGTCGGTTTTTTTTTTTTTTAAATAGTTTATTTACCTTTTAGGTATGGAACCCTAAAAACTTGAATGGTCAACCTTATATCATTAGAAAGGTCATTCGATAGATGTCCACTGCCTCTCTAGCCCTTTTTTTTTTTTTTTTTTTAACGTGGGGAAATCCATTACGGATACCCGCACCGCCACGGGGGTAGCAGTGCGGGTTATGTCGGACTACTGACATGCTTGTCAGCTACCGACTAAAACCCCACGGTGTCCTCAACCCGCTGTGTCGACGGGCCCCGGGAACGTACATGGTACTCGTCCGGGTCCACTGCCTCTCTAGCCCTAACTCAAGGAAGGAGGGATAGAAAGGCCAAAAGTATGATTAAAAAAAACACAATAGCTCTATGTTTAATAAAACAAAAAATGTAGAGTAAGTATATAGAATTTATAGACTCTCAATAGTATTGTAAATTCGAGTGCAGTGTCTGTGTCTGGAATTTTCATTCAGCGGATCAAATACCTACTGATTCCAAAAGATACAAAAAACCTCAGGTAGCTAGGTATTCAAGAGGTATATATATACTACTTCTTTCCATACATGTACCCGACTAGCTATATAATGGGGACGTTAGGCTTCAATATTAAACAACACTCTCATTGTAAAGTAAGCGGCTTCCGAGGCTATCAAACTCAGTCATAAATATTTATTTCAAATAGGCTTAACGCTAGCACTTTTGAATGGTAATTTTTTTAAAAGCTACCACCAACTGAGAAGATCCGGCAAGAAACTCAGCGGGCTTGTCATTTTTTCACTTTTTTTATACATTGTTTGTCTTGTTACAATTGGATCAACATTAACGATAGTGTGTCATGCCGTTCGAAACATAAAACAAGGGAGAAAAGAAGAAAACAATAAATTACGACAAAATTACAACAAACTAAAAGGCCAAAGGGATAGTAGTCGGACCAGTCCCCCCAAGCAGCACCCGGGCACGCGTTGACCCGAGCAGCAGCCAGCTATAAATAGTAATAAGTTTGAATATGAATTCAATAGTCAAACATCAGGTTACGGACGAATCAATCGAGTACATCAATACACCAGACAAGTCGTCTGGCGCCTACGACGAGACGCCAATTAGTATGCAAACCTCGTTCAACACATGATTAGTATTCAAATACGTTTTTTATGATGTACATTTGCAGGATATATTGTTTTGGCACTCGACGTTTGTAATAATAATAGGGAAAACGGAAGCATGCGTTAAAATTCGTTTTCCTGTCCACTAATCGTGTATGTTCCGGGTTGTAACCCCGTGTCGAAGCGTGTAGTTATAATCAAATTCTGCGACGAGCATCAACTTTGTGTATACCTTACTATCTGCAGCTAATAAAGGTTCCGCAGTCCGAGCCTAATCTTTCTCCGTTCGTGTAGGCCTTCTGTCTCGACAAACTATAAGACTAGAAAGGTAGAATGCACGTATGTGTGCGCAAATATGTACATGTACACACGGCTACACATGGAGCTCGACACCCTATATGATGCCTAGTTTACACGCTTGCCGAGGCTTGTCAAACGCCCACAAACTCCAAGCCTTTACAAACGCTTGTGAGTGCGTTAGTGTGTTCTGGCAAATATGGCAGACGTAGACAGAAAAGTTGTGTCGGCCATTGCGTTTGGCTTGACATATTTTTGGTGAGTGACACTAAACACGCGGCAACCTGTAAATACAAGCGCAAGTCGCAAGCGCTTGCCGCAAGTTTCTTTTGATTTGTTTTCAAAAACCGACACGAGCCCGGATTGGTGACAAAATCATGTAAGCCAAGCCAAACGCTCGTTCACACGCTTGTGTTTGTGGATACTTATCCAGACTTTCCACGTGTGTAAACGTACCAACGCTACATACAACATAGAGAATTATTGGAAAGGGACGGGCCATGCGGCGGCCGGTGGCCGCAAACGCCGAGTGGGACGAAATAACAATAACATATCGCATCCTTTCACAACGATTCGTAGTGGTCATCATCTAATAGTTCAAAGTCCAAACAGCTTAGGTCGAGGTGTCGCCGTGTGTACACTATCCGCAACATATACATAGTTAGCATATCCTAGATGGTTTTCTTCTGAAATGCCCTTGTGTTCATATCGGCCAAAAGGACAATGTCTTCCGGGTTAGATTAAGAACATTGTAGTGTATCACCTCATTTCATTCCTCATATATCAACCTCCATTGTCGTACCTCATAATTTTATAAATATTTGTATTTATTCTTAAGCTGTCAAGTTGGGAGATCAAAAAGAAACGTCAGACGCCAGACGAAGAAAAAAAAAAAAAAAAAAGAAACGTCAGGCTAGAGGCTGTGCTGGAGAGTCGAGGGTTGAGACTCTGGAATCGTGAAAATGGAGGCTGAGTTGAGCCTGGTCCTGAGCTGGGATCGGAGAGTATCTACGCGAGAGGCCACGAGACTACGGGCGCTGCTGTTGTAGCGTGCTAACGCCCGCACCCTATCGCATCGGTCGGCCTGCTGGCTGACTTTACTAAGGCCGGTGCTGAACCTGCCGGCGTCTAACGGCCTGGCTGCGGCTGTGCCATCTAGGCACGCCGCCTCGCTTTTGCAGGCGCTAGGGCACCGTTCCCTGGGCCCAGGAGCCCTAGGCTCTTAAAAGTTTTTACTTTTAAAAGTTCACTTAAAGTGAACTTTTAAAAGTGAACTTCACTTTAAGTGAACTTTTGCGTAACATGACGCAGTTACGTTCTATTGGTGCTGTCAAAAAGAAAATAAACGGTTGGACGCTCTATAAGTTGCTAAACATTAAGAACCTTCTCTTTTTAAAAGTCAAATAAAAATCAGAATTGGCACAAACGCTATTTTTATCCATCGTGTCGCAGCGAAAGACCGCTTTCTTGGCAGGTTGCGGATTTAAATCTTGAGGGAGCGACCCAGTTTGGTTAGTTGTTCCTTAGTAAGTTAGAACAATACATGCTGATCATCTCATTGTCTCGAAGGTGATCCAGGTGTCAGATGGGCATGTACAAAGTCAGTCCTGCGTCTGATCTCCCCCATGTCGTGGCCGTCTTCCACCCTATCGGATTGTAGCAGTAAAGAAAGAGAGAGTGCACTTGTATCTACTCAAGGTTCAATAACTTGAGCAGTATATTATTATCCTCGTCGTTGGCTGATCTTCTAACAAGTAATAAGTATTAAAAACTAAAACCCGACTACGAATAAATTCGCAGCCTAATAATGTGATATTATATAGCCTACCACCATACCACCATCAAGACGCTTCTAACGACACCCTACTTTTCAAATTATGTTAAGTACCTAGATTAGAAGATATGCGGGAACAGTAGAACATAAATACAAACATTCTTGTTAAAATCATAACCCTCCCTCCGTTCCGTAGTCGGGTAATAACCCTCCCACCGTTCCGTAGTCGGGTAAAAATAATAAACCTCCCACCGTTCCGTAGTCGGGTAAAACTATTTTTAAATAAACTATTTTTAAAAAAATAAAAACCGACTTCAAAGTAAATTATCTAAAAAGCATAAAATAACGAAAATATTATTGAAGTTGGTGTTAGCGTACCTGCTGTGTATATTCTGCACCAACTTCAATAATATTTTCGTTATTTTATGCTTTTTAGATAATTTACTTTGAAGTCGGTTTTTATTTTTTTAAAAATAGTTTATTTAACACTTTTTAGTGACTTATTTTACCAAGATAGGTATCAGCACTATCACGAAACTCGAACGTCTACATTACAGTAACTTACTGAAAACATAAAAAGTTTATATCTCTTAAACTACTGGACCGATTTTGATGAAATTTGTACTCTACCCTAAGTTGAAAGATACTCTAACTATTGCAAAAAGAATTTTCGAAATCGGACTTGTAGTTTCTGAGAAATCCGCGGACAAACCTACATACATACATACATACATACATACATACATACATACATACATACATACACTCGTGAAATTTGGTAAATTCGTTTAGAAGCCCACATAGACTAACATATATGAATATTACGCATTTTTATTAATATTACATACATACGCGTCGAATACAGAACCTCCTTTTTTGAAGTCGGTTAAAAATAAAAACCGACTTCAAAGTAAATTATCTAAAAAGCATAAAATAACGAAAATATTATTGAAGTTGGTGTTAGCGTACCTGCTGTGTATATTCTGCACCAACTTCAATAATATTTTCGTTATTTTATGCTTTTTAGATAATTTACTTTGAAGTCGGTTTTTATTTTTTTAAAAATAGTTTATTTAACACTTTTTAGTGACTTATTTTACCAAGATAGGTATCAGCACTATCACGCAACTCGAACGTCTACATTACAGTAACTTACTGAAAACATAAAAAGTTTATATCTCTTAAACTGCTGGGCCGATTTTGATGAAATTTATACTCTACCCTAAGTTGAAAGATACTCTAACTATTGCAAAAAGAATTTTCGAAATCGGACTTGTAGTTTCTGAGAAATCCGTGGACAAACCTACATACATACATACATACATACATACATACACTCGTGAAATTTGGTAAATTCGTTTAGAAGCCCACATAGACTAACATATATGAATATTACGCATTTTTATTAATATTACATACATACGCGTCGAATACAGAACCTCCTTTTTTGAAGTCGGTTAAAAATATTGGCATTGACATTATTGTTCTGCACTACTCCCTAATCCACACTTTTTTTATCTAGATGCCTTGGGTAAAATCTCCACAATCCCTGCTAAGCAGGGGCGTAGCTACCGCCGTATCAGTCGTGTCAATGATACGGTGCCCCCGGGCAACAGGGCCCCGAACATGTGTAAGCAACAATTCATAAAATCCATGTTCTCACATAATCTTTTAGGCCGTACCATCATTTAAGCTGTAACAGCTCAGTGGGCGAGCGCTTGCCTTGGAAACAAGGTGCGCAGGTTCGAACCCCGGCTGGCACCTCTGATTTCATTAATTAATCATGTGCGAATCGTCTTTGTGCGATTGTTACAAGCTTTCGGTGAAGGAAAACATCGTGAGGAAACCTGCATGTCTGAGAAAGCCTAACTAGCTTTCGAATGACGTGTGAAGTCCGCCAACCCGCACTTGGCCAGCGTGGTGGACTATGGCCTAAGCAAGCCCCTTCATCTTCAAAGGAGGCCCGTGCCCAGCAGTGGGACATTAACAAGGGCTGGTATTATTATATTATTATCATTTGGGCCCCCCAACAAATTTTGATACGGGGCCCATCTAAGGCAAGCTACGCCACTGCTGCTAAGTGGCGAACCGTATACCCTTGTCCCCAATACAGTATAAACACGTCATAGGTGCAAACGAGACAGTCACGTTGCACGTACATGAAGGCTTTAAATAATGTCTAGATGACGTCCTCTCGACTTTCATGCTAATTTTTATATATTTCTATGCTTTTAACATAAGATAAATAGAGTAGACGCGATCGCACGGGTTGGTAAGTGGTGCTACATTCTTGGATATATACTACACTTGCAGAATTGCACCAAAAAAATTCAGGGTCCATTGCCTTATTAGATAAATTGTTGTGACGTAGACAGCAGGGCTTGAAATAGTTACTACTAACCATATTAAAGTTTGTGAAGCCTTTTTTTAGTTTTGTATTCGCAGAGGAAAATTTCGGTGTGTCCACTGATCCCGGACGGTTCGAAATTTTCCCCCACCAAGGGATGAGAGGGGGCGCTGCAATCGAGCTGCTGTCAAGCTGCAGATTTCTAGTCACCCTAAATTATTTAACGTTAACTCATAGCTCTTCTGTTGGCTGTGGTTGCTATTCTTACCCGGACCCCCCCCCCCCCCCTCCACACATGACATGCACGCGAATCATGCGATTTAAACGTACCTAAATGTACTGTTACACCTTTTCTGTCATATTCTTTCTATGTATGTTTACAATAGGTATTAACACCATGGAATCAGTATGACGATTTTTATCACGCACCAATGTGGTCTTCGTACTTGATAATCGATTAACAAACGATACGATTGTAAATATTATTTGTAACGAATACAATGATTCTCTCAACGATAAGGAGTAGCATTGACTTGACAACTAAAGGTCATTGGTGCCGGCACTAGGGGTGTCAACCTAGTATTTTAGTTTAGGACACTCTTAAATCCCTGATAATATAAATACAGTAGTACCTAGTAGGAAACTGAAAACCTTGATTCCCAAAAAAGTCTGCAAATATATATAATAAATTATTTATTTATTTATTTAAGCCTCCTATAAAATACATGCAAAATTAACAGAATTTACAAAATTAACGAAACAAGTTTAGACTTTTATAGGTCATCCCACTGCTGGGCAAAGGCCTCCCTTTTTCCAATCAATCAATCAATTTATTTGCTAAAATGTGTGTACAATAAGATGTCACAGTATTTAATAAGAGCGCAGCACATTATATTTTCTCTGTGGCCAATCTGGTCCAGAGCACGCCGAGTCCATTAAGTTTCTCTATTTCTTCATGCCATCTGGTCCGTGGCCTGCCGCGACTACGTATGATATAGCGAGGGCACCACACCGTGCACTCCCTCGTCCAGCGGTCGTTTGTCAGCCTCATTCATAAAATACCACATATGAAATTAGAAACACCAATTTATTTACGTAACAAATCTTAAAATCATCACTTTCATGGTCTTGGATAACGCCCCGCCCCCGTGAGCACCGTGAGCCCCGTGACATGTCCTCGGGGAGCTGTTATGCGCCCGCCCGGCGGCAACCTCAAAGGCAAGGCCCTAGGTGGTACTTGGTGGATCCCATGCACCCTGGTTGACGGGTCCCAGGGACCTATTGAAGGTTTCCTTCACGGAGACAAAACCGAGATTACATACCGAGAGATTTTGATACGAAAGAAAGACAGGGTATATATCTCCCCATGGGCAGTTGTTAACACCATGGAATCAGTATGACATATCAGTATGGCATAAGTTGAATTGCACTTAGATATAAAGTCTTAAACTCAGTAATAACTTCATCTAATGAGACGCTCATAGCCAGTTGTAACCACTGTTCGGTAAACGATCAGTTGGGTAAGCGACGTCAGGCAAGGTCAGTCCTTAGATGGGTGACCGTTTAGTAGCATTTGAACTGAGCGTCTGCTTCGGAGGGCATGACAGTCCTGACTGTTGTCATCTAGACAAGTCGTTAAGCTAAGTCAGAGGCCTAAGGGCAGCTTGAAAACACTGACATCATCATCAGGTTTGGCCACTAACCATACGACAAAAAAATACTTCATCTACACTCTTAAAACACACTGGTAAATTGCGATCGAAACTCGAATTCCTGGCTCTGAAATTAACATCTAGTTTATTAAATAAATGCGAATTCAATCAATCGACTGGTAACCAACCCAATAAGAAGATCATTATAAAGCTCGAAGAGGCGCTACATAGAGATTCTTATTAAATATCAGCAAATTTGAAGCAAAGATACACGTGCACTCTCTCTTCCTTTACCTCTCACAAACCGATCAGATGAAAGACCGACACGACCGGGAAGAGGTCAGGCGCAAGACCGTATTTTTACATACCCATACGACGCATTGATCATCTTACTCTACAGACAGTCAGGTGATTTGCACTGTAAGGACCAACTACACAAAGTTATTGCTCCCGACGGATTTAAGCCCGCGACCTCCAGTTTACATAGCAAGTCTTTTCCACTGCGTCACGGAGGCTATAATTTTCATATAATAATAATAATGATGGAAATTACCACAGTACAGTACCATTTTATACGGGGAAAAGCAATCCAACCTACCGTGAACAATTATTACAATACCAAATTCACTACTCTGTAATCTATTTCATAAAGTCAGCAACCCTACGAAATGTCCGATCATTAACTATCATTGTGAGAGCAGGCACGTGGTGATCACTCACGTCGGAAGACACGTGAATTCAAATACTACAGCGTATCTACTACATAGTTTTAGACATGAAATCATGACAGATAAATTTATGACGCTCATATGTTTATTTAATTCATAATAGTGTCACATGTCTTTGTTCATGTTTAAAGTAACTAACAATTGCTTTTATTTTTCCGTTTAGATCTCATTGTTCCCGAAATTTGCCGGAATGCGTTAGGTAATCTTATGATTTACTAGCAATGCCCTTGCGGCTACGCCCGCAATTATATTTTTTATATAACTTCATTGAAACAAAATATCTACAGTTTATTTACAAACATGTACACTTAAACTAGGTAAAAAACTTCCTCGAAGTTGTCGCCGCACTGGGAGGGAAGGGTACCTAAAAGACTGGCGGCATTACCCCTTTGTATGGCCAAGCTTATACGTTGGCAGAAAAAGCTACCAGCCTGGCGGTCTCCTGAGACTTCGATAAGTTTGGATGAAATTTCTTTCACCAAAGCGTGCGTCTCATGACACCAAGGCCCCATGGTCTCCACCGCAAAGGGCGCAAATATATAGCTCGAACCTAGAGCTGCATACTTGCGTCGCTTTGCAACACTAGCGGCCGCCGCAGCCCCTCCAACCGCCCTGCAAGTTGCCTGGGTATGGGACGCAGCAAGTGTGTCTTTCCTTTCGGCTTTCCATGTTGCCATGGAATTAAAGTGACACCATCAGGCCTCTTGCCGTCATCTCGTGTAATGCCGACTGGTTCCAGTACGGCAGGGACACTGGCAGTGACAAGCCCCCTGCGAATAATATCATTAATGGCGGCATGTCGTGCCATACGGCCAGCGCTACGCGAGCAAGACAGCCCGTGGTGACCATATTTATCTACGTACGGGAGTACGTAGATAAATATGGTCACAGCGACACCGATGAGGAAGATTGATCCTGGCACCCACCCGCAAACAAACTGCAAGACTATGTGTGGTATTGGTCAATAAGGTAGGTAGGTATTGAAGACTTGTATTATTTTGTTTTTTTTTATATGTGTTACGTACCTAATGTGTTGGGCAAATAAATGCTTTTCTTCTTCTTCTTCTATAGGAGTGAAATTTTCAAAAACCCTTCCTTAGCGGATGCTTACATCATAAGAAGAACCTACTATCCAAATTTCAGCTTTCTAGGTCCAGCGGTTTGGCCTGTGCGTTGATGAATCAATCAGTCAGTCAGGACAAATAATTTTATATGTATAGATTACCAGTGGGCAAATAAATTCACCGTTGTTATGGGGGACTTCAACACAAAGGTGGGCACACGGAATGGCGATGAGTTGAGAGTGGGGTCATATGGGTACGGGCAGCGGAACCAAAGGGGCCAGCGGCTGGTCGACTTCATGGAGAAGGAGGGACTCTTTGCGATGAACTCCTTCTTCAAGAAGCGACCATCCAGGAAGTGGACGTGGATAAGCCCCGATGGTTCAACCAAAAACGAGATCGACTTCATCATGACGACCAAGAAGCATATATTCGATGATGTCTCCGTGATCGGCAGGGTGAAAACCGGTAGCGATCACCGCATTGTTAGAGGCACATTGAATATCAATGTCAAGCTTGAGAGGTCTCGTCTGATGAAGTCCACGCTCCGTCCGGGAACCGCCCAAATCCGAAACCCCGAAGACTTTCAACTCGAACTACACAATCGCTTTCAGTGCCTAGCCGAATGCGAAACTGCGGACGAGTTAAACAATGGGTTGGTGCAAACTGTCCATGCAGTGGGGTCCAAGTTCTTTAAGACCCCACGCCGTAATAAGCCTCAGAATCTCTCCAACCAAACCATTAAGTTAATGGAAACCCGGACTGAGATGAGACTGCAATCTTCAGCTGATATGTCAGAATATGCTGAACTCAATAGACGAATCTCGAAATCCATGCGTCACGACTTGCGTTCCTATAATACAGCATGTATTAAGGACGCAATTGAGCGGAACCAAGGCTCTAAAGTGTTCGCAAAGAATTCGTCTATTGGGCGCAGCCATATGACCAGGCTGAAGATCAACGACGGCAGTGTCATCTCATCGAAACCGGAGATATTGAGAGAGCTCGAGAGGTTTTACGGAGAGTTATACACCTCAACACAGGAACCCATTGCCAGAACAGCTCAGGACACCAGAGCCAAATTAACCCGACACTACACTGAGGACATCCCAGACATCAGCCTGTACGAGATTAGAATGGCTCTCAAACAGCTTAAGAACAACAAGGCGCCGGGTGAAGACGGAATCACAACAGAACTTCTGAGAGCGGGTGGAAAACCGGTACTTTTAGTCCTCCAGAAGTTATTTAATTCCGTCTTACTCGAGGGTACTACGCCAGAAGCATGGCACGGGAGTGTGGTGGTTCTTTTCTTCAAAAAAGGTGATAACACCTTATTGAAGAATTATAGACCCATCTCACTCCTGAGCCATGTATACAAGCTGTTTTCGAGAGTCATTACGAACCGTCTCGAACGCAGGTTTGATGACTTCCAGCCTCCCGAACAAGCCGGGTTTCGAAAAGGCTTTAGCACCGTAGACCACATACATACGCTCCGCCAGATTATACAGAAGACCGAGGAGTATAATCGGCCATTATGTCTAGCGTTTGTGGACTACGAGAAAGCCTTTGATTCAATCGAGACCTGGGCGGTATTGCAGTCCCTCCAGCGGTGTCACATTGACTATAGGTACATCGAAGTGTTGAAGTGTTTGTACAGCAACGCCACCATGTCGATCCGACTACAGGACGAGAGCACGAAACCAATCCCATTGCAGCGGGGCGTGAGACAGGGAGACGTTATTTCTCCGAAACTGTTCACGAACGCATTGGAGGACGTTTTCAAGCTCTTGGACTGGTACGGATTCGGCATCAACATCAATGGCGAATACATCACTCACCTTCGTTTTGCCGATGATATAGTCATTATGGCAGAATCGCTGGAGGACCTCAATACAATGCTCAGCGACCTCAGTAACGTTTCCCAACAGGTGGGTCTTAAAATGAACATGGACAAGACGAAGATCATGTCTAATGTCCATGTTGCACCCGTACCGGTAGTTGTTGGGAACGTTACACTCGAAGTTGTTGACCACTACGTATACCTAGGACAAACTATCCAGTTAGGTCGGTCCAACTTCGACAAAGAGGTCGCCCGAAGAATTCAACTCGGATGGGCAGCGTTCGGGAAACTACGTGACATCTTCTCATCAGAAATTCCGCAGTGCCTGAAGACAAAGGTTTTTAACCAGTGTGTTTTGCCAGTGATGACATATGGTACTGAGACGTGGTCTCTAACAGCTGGCCTTTTGGAGAAGCTCAGAGTCACACAACGAGCTATGGAGAGAGCTATGCTCGGAGTTTCTTTGCGCGACAGAATCCGGAATGAGGAGATTCGCCGAAGAACCAAGGTCACCGACATAGCTCGTAGAATATGCAAGTTGAAGTGGCAGTGGGCCGGCCACATCGCTCGAAGAACCGATAACCGTTGGGGAAGAAAGGTTCTCGAGTGACGACCACGAACCGGAAGACGCAGCGTAGGCAGGCCTCCCACTAGGTGGACCGACGACATTGTTCGCGTCGCAGGAAACCGGTGGATGCAAATAGCAAATTGTCGTTCATTGTGGCGGTCTAAGGGGGAGGCCTTTGTTCAGCAGTGGACGTCTTCCGGCTGATGATGATGATGATGATGATGAGATTACCAGTGGCGTGCAGTCCTTATAGGCAAAAAGTGTTTGCCTACCCTGTGATTTCCGGAAAAATACATGATAACAAAAATAATTTATGTGCTCAATAACATTTTGTTTTGAATTATTTCATCATTCTTCATTATTTCATCATCAGCTCGCGAAGTGTTTGAAATCAATCAGTTGAGCGCGCCGCGGCACCTAGAAAACGTTCATTAAACTATTCCTAGGTACGCGGAGATTTAAATTTCCCGCGCGCTAAGCCGCGAGGCCCGCTAATCAAAATTTTAAGATTTTAAGATCGAAACTCTTAATTTCCACACATTCACACATTTTTTTCTAACAAACTAACACACACCAGTAGGCACGCCGACCATTCAAACAGTATAAATGTCACGCATGCAAAAATAGACAGTGCCTCTCGGGTGTGCTCGGGTCTGCTCGGGTGCTCTCGGCAGCAATGACGACCTTGGAGGAAGGACTAAAGAAATGTCGACCAATAGCAGCTCAATCTTAGCCCAATGCATCGAACGGGATGGATGAGTGAGAATAGGTGATCGATGAATGAAAAATACTACAAATTATATTTCATTGCTTTATACTTCAGATATATATGAATTGACAATGTAGTTTATCTCTATATACTAGCGAGTTGCGCACGTTTAGAGACGTAAAACTGTGTTTTTTTTTTTTTTTTTTTTTTTTTATCACTAGTTACGTCGCGGACGGTCCAGACACCCCATTGTTTCTTTGTGCGCAGCGACGAGCGCACGCGCCTAAGCAAAAACAGTTTAGTGATATTAAAATATTAAAACATATCTATTAATGTGGGAAAAATCGTGATCGGCTGCGAGCCTATCGCGATAACATAAGTACCTGCGAGCTACTTATGATTAACTATAAATAAATTAAGTTGTGTGTCTAAAAATACTTGGTAGTAAACAAGTTACCTACCCACTTATTATTCGAATTACTGGGTGATTCTCTGATTTCGTGCAAATCCAATATCCTTCGAAATATAAACGAAACTATATGTTATTTATGGACTAAATATTTTTTATATCTTAGGTTAGTTATATAGGTATATTTTCCACCTAAAACTTATGATGAAATTGACCAATAAATAGGTTAAAAAAATAAAAAATATACTAAAATATCATTACCTTCACTGCGCTCGGTACGAATTTTGGGAATCGTAATTTAATAACAACTCAATCGGACGTATTACTGTGGATTATTGTACTGGTGTGTTTCAAGTACATATTAAAGAATGAAACTATAAAAATTTCAAAGTAGTGTATAAGTGTTATTTACGTTAACAGCAATAAAACATTTTTGCACTAAAAAAAAGCTCATTACCGTCCATGTAACTGGAAATAAATATATCAACCTGTGTAAATAATGCAGTGAAGTTCCCTGCCACCTATATCCACACACGATCCGCGCTCAGCCAGAGAGTGGACAGAGAACGAGGCGCACGCTTGCTAGTTTTTTTTTAAATGAACATATAAGACAAGATTTAAACTTTGGTACGTAATTTTTTCATTACCATTCGTAAAATTTTGAGATAACGGTCAATTGGTTTTATAGTCTGGTAGACGTTAATATAATCTTTAATGAGTTCGAATGCTTCCTTATTTTTTATGGCTATGTATTGCAAGAATTCAAGGACTGATTAAATGAAAAGTACGAAACTATCATTACCATTCCTCTCATTACCAGGATTTACCATCCACTATTGAGGCAATGGTAATGATAAATATGTCATGGTAATTAGTTTTGGCTGCACTTGTCGATGAAGATAGCCGAAGACCGGTTTCAATGGCGTGTATTTGGGGAGGCTTATGTCCAGCAGTGGACTAATATAGGCATAATGATGATGAATGAGTTTTGGTCTTATCACTAGCATAAGCTTGTTGGCTTAATGGTGTGTGTTATGCAATCGTGACTACTTCCTCGATTTAGTGGTAGCCTTTTCAGCCGCAGCTCTTGTGTTTCCGGGTTTGATTTTTGGTTTTGGGATGTAAGATTGCACCGGTCCAATAAGTCGTTTATTAAAACTAAAACAAAAAAGGAGTAACTCAAGATTTCAAAGGGATTATTAAATATTTTTTGCTGGAAGTTGACAAGAAGACGAAAAGAATAACACACCATTTAAAAGAAATATAATACAGTATAACATCACTAAAGAAGAAACAGGCGAAAATTAAACAAGCAAAAACTATCGTTACAATTCAATGATTGGTCAGATGAAGACCTAATACATAACGAAGGTGAAACAAGAAAGGCAAAAGAAAACAGTATGAAAATATTAGTAACAAGATGAAACAAATGAAAAAAAAAAGTTAAATATAAATTCTTCAGATGAGGGTACTTTCTGATTATAATGATATTTTTAACCAAATAATTAAGACTTAACTGCAAATACTTCCTACTAGATTTACCAAACATATTTTATAGTTCTGATTAAGAGTGACTGTTCATTTTAACTAAGTACTTAGTTTTTTAATAGCCTTTAATTTTGTCCCACTGTTGGGCACGTCACGAATTAGATTGTTAATTTTATTAATATGAAGTAAGTTCTTACCTGATTAGTTGTTTAACTAGTTCGTAGATACGACGGTACCTATGCGAAAAGCGTTTGTCATAACATATTACCGTTTGTCATAACATAGTATGTCTTTTTTAACTCAATAATTAGTGAGTAAAGTAAGTAATCATTGCCAAATTTTAATAAGAAATTGTCAATTGTAAAGTTTATGTACTTAAATGTACTTAAATAGATTTTTTCTTTCATTCTTCATTACCAATATCTCTATTTAATTACCCTAGTAGCTGGTATCATTACCATATTGTATTCCTCATTACCATGCGTTGAAAAAAGATAATTAGGTCCGTATCTTTGCCAATTGTGCGTATAATTATGTCATATTTAAATATGACGTTTATTTTTCATATACCTTGTGATATTCATAGAAAAAAAAGTCATTTTATTATTTCTCGATAATTCTTCAAATTTGCACTAATTGAGAGAAACACCCTACTACCTTCGAGTTCGAGTCAATAATATCTACCGTCAAAGAAAAAGTGACGAATGACAACAAAATGTTTAAAAGTTAACAAAGTCGTGATTGACCGAGAGTCAATTACGACAACATAATTAGCTGCGAACTAATTATGAGTCATGGATTCATGACAAATGAATGCAGTTGAGGCATCCAATTGATTATTTATCGGATGCAAGACAAGTTCCATAGATTTCTGGTAAGTAACACATAATTATTTGTAATATCCATAGGAAATAGGGAATACAACTATTGATGGTAGTCATCACGGTGACATGATTGGCTGCGAGCTAATCAAGAGCCATGGATTATACAAATGAGATAGGAAATGCGTGCAATCTCAAAGAGATATACACGTCCCAACCTACAATTTATTTTGTCTAAAGTAATACCCACTAAACAAAGGTTACACACAAGATACTATTATTATTTTTTCTGCTCAACTACCCACCACTTTTAATTTTTAATTCGTGCATTTACACATATAATGGTACGAGCCCCGAGTCTGGCTGAACTACCAACGGGTCTTCAACATGAAAGCGGCTCTGCCTAAGTGGTTCAACTATCAAACCATCGCACATTGGTGCGATTGTTTATCGCCAGATCCTGGTTTCAATTACTAGGTTGATTAGGTCTTTTTCACGGGGTTTTCATAAAGAAATCCTGCGCTGGGTTTCCAAAAGGCATCCCTCTAGTGGAAATTGGTTTAGAAGCGTGCATAGCAAATGCCTACAAGGCAAGGCTATACTATTCCCAGAGAAAAAAAAAAAAACTTTATGGTATACATTATTGGCAGAATGCAAATATTTTGTACTCTTGTGGTCCTGTGTCGCACATGTTACGTACGTTTCTATATAAGAGTATAGAAATAAAGGTAAAGTACCAATCCAAACTTATGCAAAACAATTAACTTGCATATAAGTCCGACCTTGAATTTATGCTGTGCAAAAAAGTATGATAAAATCAATAAATAAATGACAATTTGGGATGTGACAAGAGCACTTTATCCTATTTATCAAGACTATGTCAGGACAAAGAGTATGACTTACGTATTTCCGTGTTGGCGTGAAAATCACAGTTATTCATGCCTTATTGGTCAGTCAATAACATTTTCTGGGTCTATTAGCCCAGGGTGCGTCCAATTAGCATAGGTATTGGTATAATTACATAATATACTCTAGTCGAGGTGGCATTTCCTTGCACCGAAACAGCATGATAATTAATAAACAAGGTTCACAGATAAGAAAACAAAACTCCAGAATCATCAGCCCCTTCCACACCTTGTAGAAGAACTGGGCGGTACCTTCTAGCTGCCCTTGAAAAGGGGGGGGGGGGGCGAGATAAGGGGAAGGCCAACAGCAGCATCAATCGCATGTTCTAGCGCTAAAGGATACCGGCTGGACTAACAACAAATAGTCAGATTTAGATTTCAAATGTTGGCCACAAACATATGTATTTTACTTGTATAATTATATAAGTAACAAATTTCCCAGCCATGTTAACATGGATATTGTGAAAACGACGTTTCATGTCATCTTGGTTCTGAAGTAGGTAATTAACTAAAACTAAATAGCACCACATCCAAACTTTACTTACATTATAAGCAGAGGTACGGATGCTTATATTGCAACACATATATAAACTTAGTATCGTTATTTCATTGGACACATTTAATGAGATTAACTTATTCTAGTTTTAGTAAACTACTAAACTGAGGATTTAACCATAAATATGTATATTTTACGAAAATCAGAAACGAATTCTGTTCCTTAAATTGCAATGAGGAAAAAAAATAATACACTCAAACCGGAAGTCTAACCCTTTGCTATCACATTGTTAGATCATCGGCATTTAGTACAAATATAAAATATATTTGACGCCAAAACCTAAGTTCGGCAAGCGATTCATTTATATATTAAAAATTTTAAAATATTTGCACTTATATTTATATAATATCAATATAGCTTTTATCCTCTCTACTTATAGATAATATTTAAAATCATTACCACAGTGAAACTTGAACTTAACAACAGTTTACACCACTTTGTCATACTGACCATAAGATTCCCAGTCTGAAATTACCGGTACTAGTAACAACAATATTATATAATATATAAATATAGTAAAACAAAATTTGTATATAAATATCATCTACCTTCTATGGTACCGAGAATAATAACTAAAATTAACTATTAAGATAGAGGTTAAATAACCTATCAATCTTATCATAGAAAATATTTTCGCAAGTTTTGTGGCATAATCACGTAGAGATATCAGCCGACGTATATATTATTCTAAATTACAGCGTACACAATACATACTCTCGTATGTTTGGCCTTAACGGTGCTTGATTAGGTTATGGTGAAATTTTATTAAAATGATTGTAATTAAATAAATTGTGACCGTAAATTTATAATTGCAATAGACAAAATAAGATACATCGAACTGATAAAAGTATACCTTTTTACCGGAGGTAACAAACAACGTGCAATACGGTTGTTATAGAATAATAATTATCTGATTCATGCATATATATTCCTTTGATGATGATTATCTTGATGACATATGCATAGCGATAAAAATGTATATATTTATGAAATTTAAAACCAAAAGTTAGATAAAATTATAAGAATTATAAAATACAAAATTGGAATTTAAAATTAGAATTAAATTTACAAAAAGAAAAAATAAGGGTTAATTAATTACCAAGCTGGCGTGAGAAGCGTATCCGTTTGCGTTTCTTATAATAAATATTTCTCGAACGCAGATTCTGATTGGAAACATCATTTTGGTCTTTAAACTTATGTTACAGAAAACTTAAGCCTAGCAACTTTAATTCCAATACAGCAAATTCAACTTCCTAGCTCAGCAAAAACAAGATAGGTATGCATATGCAGTATATCCACACTAACACACAACCCAGGATGAGTTAATTTATTTTCATGTGTTCGCCATTATCGTTAATGTCCCATCGAAGAAATCGATGATTAAGCTACGGGAAATCATTATTCTTTTCCCAAATTGATAATATTGGCCATGGGACACTTAAACACCAAACTAACCTGTATACAGCATGCATGCACTTGCCTTTCACGCGGTATACTTAATAATGACGGCCATCGATGAAAAATACCATAAAAAAGCATAGAGTTCCATCAAAACTATCGTTTAAACAGAGTATCAACCCTCTACATAAATACCGTGATACCGGCCGGCGTAGTGTTGTGCCAACACAGATATTGGATCATTATTTCTATTATTAAAATCTTATCGTATTTTCTGCTTATAGAAATAGAACTCAATAAGTTAAAAGTAAGTATAAACCAAAACCTGCTTGTTTTGGACCTAAGTACGAGTATAAAACACTAATACTTGAGACTTATAAAAGATATTTAATCACTTTAGAATCATAAAACTTTAGACAAGTTGTAAAAGAATATCAATAATAGGCTAAGGTAACTGCAAGTTCAAATACATAAATACGGATATCTAATAAATGTATGTAGATATCTTAAGCACGCAAAAATAAGTTAAGATAGTCAAAAAAAAAAGTGATAGAACATCGGCCCTTTGACATTCTAGTTCTATTTTAGTTCTTCTTTAACAAGAGAAATATACACCTGGTCTTTAACGACTATACCTTCGTAACAAGACATATAAGGACAACTAACATAGTAAAAGTTTTACTAACATAGATCACTCACAGCTCAACTGATCAGTCAGTAAAATAAACAAGTGATTAAAAAAAAAAAAAAAACCGGTTTAGGGTATTTCTTAAATTGTCTTCCGTGCATAACAAACGTCACCTTGGCCGTACGATTTGCGGGTCTTAGGAGGTACTCCTACTGTCATAGCTAGAAAACCGTCAGCTAAACTAACTTATTAGTGTTTTTTGATAAACTTATTATTATTACCTATTATAACCCCGTTAATTATTACCTATTATAAATCTACAAAAAATTATCAGTTTAACTAATATTTTACTTAAACTATACTATTTTTCTTAAAAAAAAAAAATTGCTATACCATCGAAACAAAACCTTACTCTCTAAACATCTACATTGTCAATTCATATATATCTGAAGTATAAAGCAATGAAATATAATAGATGATCAAACGAACTTCTTGAAGTGAAGTTCGATCATTATTATATGAATTGCTTTATACGAAGATATAAAAACCCGCCCACCCATGATTAAATCACATAACACGTGTTCAGTGCATTTAACCCTTGAATAAGGTTTTGTTGAATTATAGGCATAAACATAATCTCTAAAGAATGAGGTGTCTGGACCGTCCGCGACGTAACTAGTGATAAAAAAAAAAAAAAAAAAAAAAAAAACACAGTTTTACGTCTCTAAACGTGCGCAACTCGCTAGTATATAGAGATAAACTACATTGTCAATTCATTTATATCTTCGTATAAAGCAATTCATATAATAATGATCGAACTTCACTTCAAGAAGTTCGTTTGATCATCTATTATAAAATACCTACTTAGTTTGTTCAAACTTCAAGATTTCATAATGACATCAATTTTTTGTTGGTTTTTATTCTATATTTTTTTATTATACGATTGATAACGATTGTTTTCGGTGCAGTATGTGTATGTATTTCCAAATTATAAAACTTACTTAGTAGAAAATGGAAGTGGTAACGTGTGATCGATGTTCTGGCCAAGTGAGTATAGAATAAAATCTTTTTAAAAAAAATTGAACCGACTTTAATATCACTGAAAAGTATAAAATAATTTAAATATTATTGAAGTTGGTGTTAGCTTACCGGCTGTGTATAATTGGCACCAACTTCAATAATATTTAAATTATTTTATACTTTTCAGTGATATTGAAGTCGGTTCAATTTTTTTTTAAAACGATCTTCTTTAAACTTTTTAGTGATATTTTCATATATAAAGATTGAACCATCGAAGAACGTAAAATGATCTAGGTTGAGGGGAGTGATGGCTGCTGCTCGAGTCAACTCGTGCGCGGGTGCTGTTTTGGGGGACTGGTCCGACTTCTATCCCTTTGGCCTTTTAGATTGTCGTAATTTATTGTCTTGTTCTTTTCTCCCTTGCTTTATGTTTCGAACGGCAGGACACAATATCGCTAATGTCGATTCATTTGTAAGAAATCAATGTTTAAAAAAAAAGTGAAAAAATGACAAGCCCGCTGAGTTTCTTGCCGGATCTTCTCAGTTGAGGCCGCGTTGTGATCCGGTGGTAGCTTTTAAAAAATGACGATTCAAAAGTGCTAGCGTTAAGCCTATTTGAAATAAAGATTTTTGAGTTTTGAGTTTTTTTTTTTTAGTAGGTTATGATCACATTATCGTCTACATACATAATTCATGTTTCTTCAGAAAAAAATATCCGGTCGTAATGAAATTTGCATGGAATCATCATAGTACCTACTAGTAATAGTAGTAATCATAGTAATAGTAGTAGTTTACTCTCTCGAATAAAAAAAGAATCATCGAAATCGGTTCATAATTGTCAGAGCAATGTAATGGAGAACATCAGTTTTATGGTTTTTACCAGATAAATTCCTCCACATTGTGCATGGTGCTCCAGGAAGTTCTTATCCGGTTGTGATAAAATTCATACAGATTCAATACAGTGGTTTCTTCTTTCGAATAAAAAAATATTCATTGAAATTGGTAAATATTTGCCAGAGTTATAGTTAGAGATGACATTTTTGTCCTTAAAAAGCGATATAAAGTCATCTATATAGGCTTCCCTGCAGCTTTCCTGCGCAGTCACCATTCTTGTTTTTTCAGGAACTACTTATTACTAAGCAATATTTTTTTTTATGGGACCCAATCAATGGATTGAAGAATGGATAGAAGAAAGATTTTTTCAAATCAGTTCATAATTGCCAGAGTTATGCGCGAACATACATAAATATATATACATATATATACAGACGAATTGAGAACCTCCTCCTTTTTTGAAGCCAGTTAAAAAATTAAAATTCACGCGTTTTCGACACGTTCTTACGAAATTAAAAGATAAATAATTGAAAATGGCCAAAGGTAAAGTCACGCGAAGATATAATGATAAATAATCTAAAATATTTCGATTTAAAGTATATTTACAATCGGTTAGCCAGCTGGAAACATAGAATCTAAATATCATTTAATTTTTTGATATTTTGAGGTGGCATATTTATAATCATCTTAATGTATTTGTACAAGACAAGTAACTCGCAGTCATATTTGTAAGTTTTTTTACTCTATTATTGTTTTTATTGACTGTGTAGTATGTCTGGTTCTTTGACACGCTCTGCGGCCTAAATGGCTGGATGGATTTTAACCTAGGTACCTACTTCATACGTGTCGTCTTAGTAGTGAATAGAATATATATTTATTCAAAATAAAAACATAAGTATTAGGTACATCAAATGTTTTGTGTTCACATCATTCATAAATGTTTTGTGTTCACATCATTCATTAATGTCAATTTAGGTCCCCGTGGGGTGTCCGGGTAAGAATAGCACCCGCCCATCTCCTTCCGTTGGGTGTCCGTAAAAGGCGACTAAGGGAAAACGAGAAGACGGGCAGCAGCGTCTTTTTATTGGATTGGATAGCAGCCGAAGACGTTTACTGCTGAACAAAGGCTTCCCCCTTAGAAGGGAGGTGTTGCTATAATTGCCACGCTTGGCAGGCGGCTTGGGGATCGCAGTATAGATAGTAGGTAATCCAATAGAAAAAGGCTGTTGCCAGTCTTCTTGTTTTTCCTTAGTCGCCTCTTATGGAATACCCAGGAGGTAGGATGGTGCTAATCTTACCCGGACACCCCAAGGTCCCCAAGGATATTAACAGTATTATAAGAAACTAAATGATGTGACTCCTCAAGAAACTCTACGTTAATGGAAAACACATGGCATTTCCATTCATCATTCTACAAAACTAGTAAGCACCAGAATCATTTAGACTTATTGGCATGAACTGGTGTGGGTTGATTTCTCATTGGCCATCATAATATGTATCATGTATAAGGTATAAGTCACACTGTCGCAAACTGTATGAACGTTGCTGAAGTTTAAGCGACTTCCTTTGAGCCCAAGGACTCCAGCCACTCCCCTTATTAATCATCATCATCATTAGCAGCCAATAGACGTCCACTGCTGAACAAAGAGGGGAGGCCCCTTAGAAGAGAGGGGTTGCCATAATCCCCACGCTTGGCAGGCGTCTTGGTGATCGCAGTATAGGTGGAAGATAGATCCAAAAGTAAGACGCTACTGCCTGTCTTCCTGTTCTCGCTTAGTCGCCTCTTACGACCCCTAACGAGGAGAGATGGGAGGCAGATCTTGCTCATCTCGTGAACAGGGCAAACTCAAGGTGATAGATATATCTTGAAGCATCCAGCAGGCCTAGCACGACTTGCAATCTTGACAGCTCCGTGTGGAGTATGACGTAGTTATCGACGTAGAAACGTCATTTTCGGTATTAGCTAGGTCGATAACTACGTCATACTCCACACCGAACTGTCAAGATTAAGTACGAAGTCTTGGCAAATCGTGCTATACCTGCAGGGGTATTACAAGACTAAACGACCACTAGCGAGTAATATTATTTTGTAACCACTTAACACACTTGTAACTTCGGCATTCGTTTGTTCAAGTCAGTAATTTCAGCTAACCCTTCACAAGAACACAGCAAAGTTTACGCATTGCTGCTTGATGGCATACCACCGTAGTCTACTACGGTGGTATCTATCTGGACAGTACTATTATCTCTTATGGCAATGCTAAAGTTAAATGGGAAATAGACTCAGATATATGCAGTTCAGACATCCGTCCCTTTGTCTCGCAAGAATAAGGTAAAAATAATACTGCTTGAAGAAATGGTGGTAAACTTCCAGGTACCGCTGTAGGGATAGATATGCTGTCGCCAAGCAGCAACGTTACAAGTCTGTGTTCCAGTGAAAAAATCAGCGTAGCTGATATTATCAGAGACAGGTGACAAGAACTTGTCTTGGAAGAAGAACGATGTGTAATGCAAGCCCGTCGTGCGAGATAAAATATATTTCAACGTTCGCATAATGACTGCAAATTGGTCAAGACCAATCTTTGTCGCTCTAGCAAATAATATGGGAGCATTCCACTGAACTAGACGGTACTGGTGTACACCCGTTGTTGTTCGTTGACTAATTGGCTGCCCGGATCTAACTGGCGTACAAGTAGTTTATTGAGATTGATGTATCCAGAAATTTTGGGAATTTGCTTCGTCAACATTAGCCGGTGGTGTGACGCGATCGGTTACTCATGGTGCTTTTTAATTGAGTAATGTTTTAATACTTCTGTTTTATTATTCTTGTAATATATTGTCGTTTTTGGGTTACGTTGAAACTTTTTTCTTTGTTTTTATTAAAATTGTTAATTGATGGCCTATTTATATACAGGATGGAACAAAAGAACGGAACAAAAGAACGGAACACGGAGGGGAAGTACGTTATGTATTAGAGATATCAAAATTCACTAAACGGAAACATTTTTTTTTATTTTTTAAAATAATAACAACCGCATTCAAATATATAAAAAAAGCTTCTATGAGCCGAGAATCAATCCAAATAAAATGATGATAAAACATGAGGATAAAATCTCTCAAATAAACATTGTATCTTAGAAATAAAGAAGACCTTGAAATCATACAATATAATTAGTGCCTACCCAATGAGACTAAATGGCATCATACCTAGACAGATAATTAAAACCATATCCATAAGTATAATCGGTGGCTTTCCGGTGGCCAAGTGCGACCTACAACTATTTGGTAAGGAAAAGTTCTTAGAAGAGTAGATTTTACAACTCATGGCTCCACTAAGAAAGGATTTTTGAAAATTCAACCCTTAAGGGGGTTAAATAGTGTTTGCGAATAAAATAAATCCTACCTATTGATGTGACACAAGGCTAACAAACTTACGTGAAATTATGTATATTTCTCAGCATCACGTACACACTATTATCACGTAAGTATACAAATGACATAAAGTAGTGATAAAACATTAATATTATTTGTCAATTGAAAGGTGCTAAGAACTCTAAGAAATGACTACTTTGCGTCATACCTCACGATCTTGTATTTGCATTAAAGTTTTATATTTTTATTAGTATTGCATACTTTTTTAATTTACTTATTTGATAGACTCCGTGGCGGGGCGGAAAACCGCTTGCGTTGCAAACGCGGAGGGCGTGGGTTTAAACTGGAAACTAAGATGATCATTCGTCGGATGGGCATGTAAAAAGTCGATCCTGTAAGTCGCTTAGTTCGGATTAAAGGAACCTTCACCACGTAAGAATATGTACGCACCATGCGTGTCAGACGTACCTACAGATTCTGAGAGCTATGTCGGTGACTTTAGTTCTTCGGCGAATCTTCTCATTCCGGAGCTTATCGCGCAAAGAAACTCCGAGCACAGCTGTACTCTGAGCTTCTCTAAAAGGCCACCATCACTCAGTACCAATGTGATGGCAGTTTTTGAGTGACAAAGGTCGGCCTATACAGCCAGTACTCTTAAGACTAAGTCACTTAAGACCTTGAATTTCTATATCCTTGAGTATGTCCCATGTTCAACCAGTCACATGGTATCATCATCATCAGCGGAAACGTCCACTGCGGAACAAAGGCCTCTCCCTTAGAAGGGAGGGGTTGCCATAATCCCCACGCTTGGAAGGCGGCTTGGGGATTGCAGTATAGGTGGCAGGTAATCCAATAAAAAGACGCTGCTGCCCGTCTTCTTGTTTTCCCTTAGTCACCTTTTTGGGTGTCCCCCAACGGGAGGAGATGGGAGGGTGCTATTCTTTCCCGGAAACCCCGCGGGGAACGCGGTTACGTGGTATATGTAATTGAATCTCTTTGCAGCATTATGAAATTTCAACTGCTATTACACAAGTATTTTTAGAGCTTAGGTAAACGAATGATACAATTACTTTGTATAATTACAGCGGCGTACATCCGTATTTATAATTACTAAAACAAATAACAACCAGCTATATATACAGTGTTACAATATCAACAAAATGTGATTGAGAATGGCGCCAAACTAACCGAAACTTGGCACCTGTGTAAAAACAGCGTTCGCTGCGCACGCGCCGGTAACCTTGTTACGGGAAACTATCGAGTGATGGCATTGGCTGTTCACGGTTCCGTATGCAAATATTGAGGTTTTTTTACACAACCAAGGTCCGCCTGATGGTAAGCAGTCACCGCAGTCTGTGGATGCTAGCAACACTAGAAGAATCACTAGCGAGTGAGTTGCCGATCCTAAAGCATTAAGACTCTTGTCACATGTATCCTGTAATTTACAAGCTACCGTGCCCTTCACACCGGCACCCTATCAGCAATGTTTCCACACTGCTGCTTGGCGGTAGAATAGCTGATACTGCGGTGGTAGGTACCTGCCTGGACGGTTCTATGCAAGGAACCTACCACCTTGTTTGCGCGTTTGTCTAGCGCGGGTGATGTCACCGACTCTTACCGACTCAAACTCCATCGGGCCTTCCAGAACCTCCGCTTTAGTTGTGGGCCCAGGGAACATACCATCGTAGTCTTCCGATTACCACCAGCGGCTGTTCGACGTAAGCTGAACCCTCCAACAGCTCAGGCAAAGTGGCCAAACCGTAGCCCTTGAGTGTTCTCCTCCCTCTAGTCCACTCCGTTCAACAGAGAAGTACCAGAGGCGAGTACGTTGACAAAATTCCCTTTCAGCCCTACGCACACTATTTGCATCCACAATGTCGTCAGTCCACCAAGTGGGTGGCCTGCCTACGCTGCGTCTTCGCCACTCGAGAACCTTTCTTCTCCATCGGTTCTTCGAGCGCTCTAGTATGCCTGTTGCCACTTCCACTTGCAGATTCTGATACATGTAGCTAATGTGTGAAATAGGCATGAGGACTGTAACACAATATCAATAAATCTGTGGTTTTAAATATTAAAACAGATTGCACAGATTACAAAACTGCATCTCATTTTCATAATAATAGAGAGATTTTCGTGATATTTATGCAAATAAATTACTCAAATACAGCTAATCGCCATTTTGTAATAAACGCTGCTCAGAGTGAATGACGTCAATCCTGTGTAAATAAACAACTGTCAAACTGTCATCTCAACTTTTTTCTTTCGTACAATCATAGTATATCGTGTTAGGGTTTGCAATTTTGTAGAGATTTATCGCTACTTATTTAATTCTTTATTTTAATTGTTTAATATTTTTAATATACTGGTAACTACTTTTCGAGTACTGACAGAAGCGGAAGTTAGTCATAGACTCTGCAATTGATTCGTAGCGCCGCCGCCGGCCAATCACGGGGCCGCATTAAAGAGAACTGATGCGGGCTGTGATTGGTCGTGGCGAGTCGTTTTCGGGTAGGGATTTTTCTGATAAAAGCATGGTCGGTGGTATTGTGAGGAAATTCGAGTGTCAACCACGAGACTGTTAAGAGTTGGAAGTAACTGTTTATTGTGAATTTGATTTATCTAATTTATTGTAGTCGTGTATATTCAGTGTACAAAGTGTGTTGTAATAAAAGTGATTTATATTCTGTGATGATATCTTCTATTATTCTCCTCGGAGCAAGGTCGTCCTTTATAGATCAGAAGTGGGATATCGCAACTAACTTCAACAAAACGTAAGTACACGCCCAAATCTACAATTTTTAGACAAGAAGTGTTTTGAATTAAGTAATCTTTGTCTTTTGAATTAGTTTGAATTGATATTTATCTCTACGCGTTGTAGTTTTTCTATATCGGTTTGCTGCTTAAAATTTATCATCGTGCATTGTGATTTCTAAATGAAATTTGAAGGTACCCGCAATACCTGGAAAAATAAAAATGTTTAAATAATTTTAAAGTACCTACCCTCTATTTTTATGTACAACGCTAATTGAGCAAATCAAACTGTTCGTATATTATATTTTGTATTTTCTCTGTAAGTGATTATCTTGTAATCTTTTGCGAAAATAAATGTCTTAAACCGTATAAGTATAATCCGCTATTTTCTGCAAATAAAAACAGCTGACGGTAAGACGGAGAAATTTCAATAGGTAGTCCAATGATTGACAGATACATCCATACCAATTGTATTCTTATAAAAAAATACATAGGTATGTAACAGTTTCGGATAGTCTATAACTAATAATATAATTGGGAGATTGTATTTATTTCTTGCATGATATGGAATAATATGGAAGATGATAGCAGTGTCTGTATTGTATCGAATTATATCTGAAGTGCGCAGTATTAGTGTCAGATTGCAGTATTAGTAATGTATTATGGTCTCATCGGTTATTATTGGGTGACCTGATACCAAAATATTCCTACAGTGTATGGCAGTGATTGTGTTAGGTAGTCGTCAATCTGTTTTCTTTTAACTACATAGGTAGTAATTTTAGCTTGCCTATATAAAATGCTCTCTAATATTTACAAGCTACCGTCATAATACGATACACGTGTAAGTCTGTAACATAATATTCACACAACCTTTTTGTTGCGAGTCGAGCGTGAGCTACGGAATGACGGCCACGAGGATGACTAAGGTGGATCGGAATCAGCGTTCACAATCACGGCGGGACAACGACCGTCGTGGAAGGAGCCATCCCAATCGGTCCGCTGACTGCCGGTAGCACAGAGCCACGTGTAGACGCGGGACAATCTAACAGGTCACGTAGTCCTTCATTTTCCAAAAAAAAAAATGTTTTCGATATTTTTAAATGCGTTAGGGATGGTGTTGCATCTTCCCAGGACGCAAAAACCTTATATAATATTAGATTTTGGATCTTTTAACTCAACGCATGCATACTTTGTTAAATTAATGATTTGTTTACCAAGTGTGCATCGCTATACGGGAGGGTGATAGAACTATCACTGATTTTGGTACTTTGAAGTTCTAGGATCTGGCCGAGGTCTGGTAGTTCGATTCTATTGACCTGGTAGGAATGGCAAGAGAAATTACTGTTTGCTTTTCCTTTCGAGCAGAACATAGCCGGGTCTTATGTCTTGAAGGGGGGCTACTTGGGAGTCTTAGGACGAAGGAGTAGGTACGAGGTTTATTACGAAGAATTGACACACAATCAACGTGATATTGTAGGGAAAACGTGCGGTAGTGTATTATTCACAGATACAACTATCGAACTTTGAGGTCTGGTTCCCTGGCATCGCGATGCTCATATCCTGATCTGCTCTTGCAATATCTTTGTGGCATTAAATATCATCAGTCCTGTTGCTGACTGTTGCTGACTGTTCCCCAGTAAGTTCCCCAATATGAATTACTGGTGCTGTCCTAAATCTATTAAAATGCATTGCAAAAAGCGACATGTATAGGTTTAATTAAGTCGGAATAGCCGAGCCGTTACTCGAAACTTATGAATGAAGTACGGAAAATAGGACTCTTCACCGCCTTTGTACCCTTTGGCAGTGACTCCACTTTAACGAATGGATATGTTGTGCAAAAATTAGGACTTTGTCTAATCATCTCTCATCGGTTTTACAAAGGACAATGCCCATCTGTGCCCCAGAAATGCCCAGAGAAAGTATATTACAAGATTGCTCTAATAAATAAAATTAGAATTATGTTGTTAATTTTAAATCATATGAAGCACTAAATAAAAAATAATAATAATAAGACGTTCTTGTTAACATTGCCGTACCAGTATATCTAACCAAATTGTTTTCACATACATATTGACATTATACAATGGGGACAGACTAGATAATTCCACATAACTGACATGTTTGTCTGATAACATACATATAAGTATATAAAAGAACACTGATCTGGCTTAGCTTATGTGATCATGAAGTTCCTAGTGAAAAACTAATAGCAATGCTGTCTGTGAACGATAAAGTAAAAAAAAAAACCAGTAGGAAATTATCATGTTTAATGTCCAATATCATAACATTAAATCTAGATAACATATACATACTGCTAAAAAGTTATCTTGTGACATAGTGCAATTTGCATTGCTGACTTTCAGCTCCATACTTTGGGCATGGTCCTTTGTTAAGTCTGGGTATGTTATCACCTCAACTATGCATAGACGTTGTATCAGGTTGCCCAAGTTGTATCAGGGGGTGGCGAATTGCACGAACATACTTAATCGCTTATAAAAACTTGACTCAGTTGCAATTTCTTGATGTAGGTAATAAATTCTCCTTAACCTGAGTTAGACAAATGAGTGAATGTTCCCTTACGGCTTGATCAGTCGATGTCTTTGGGTTGTACAGCTCAGCCACGGTATTGGCTGATTGATCTACCATTTAGTAGCAGTTATGAAAAAAAAAAAAAAAACGCATTGCAACTGAATAGTACACATGAGAGTAGAAACAGTAACACATGTCTAAAGGACGTATCAAGCTAAGTGCGGACGTGTTGATGTTGTGATAGTGCAATCATCAGCCATATGTCGGATCTTGATAGATTTTGTATTTTGTCGTGGGGATAGTGCAATTTTCTGACAAGGTCATAACGGGACCACCGTCAAATGTAGTCACAAGCACAGCATTATAATAATCAGGCTCGTATGTCTGAAGATCAGCAACGTCTATTAGACATACTGAAACTCTAAATATTGTCGACGTCCCTCCATAATTTAGGACGCGCAAACATCACGAGTTGAATAGTTACCACTCAAACAGGTTGTCCCATCACGAACGCGAAGGCCCGTCTCAAGCTAGTCTTTGCTTGTTCGTAAAAGGGATGGGTCATTTAGGATGTGCATAGATTATCGGCTATTAACTTGAAATTCTTATTCCTGTCATTGAAGACTAAATGCCTCTACTAGCTGCACAGGCCTGTCGTCGGTATTACCCGTAGTGCTGTTCTCTAAGCAGCAAGGGCTCGAGCTCGATGCTACGACAGTGGCTTGTCAAGTTTTCGTGTTCACTAAATTTGCTTAAGCAACACTACCGACATACTACATTGATATCTACAACGTATTGTTAAATTTACATGTAACTTTTGGTGTACAATAAAGTGTATTTATTATTATTATTATTATTATTACCGCCACGAGGGTCTAATAGTTTAACGGTCAGCTCTACGTTGAGCAGAAATTCGATAGTGAGTACGGATCCCTGCGGCGTTAGGTTCTACGTCTAATTCGGTGCTGGCTCGACGTCTAGCATGCACTGCTACAATAAGTTGGGTTGATAGCTGGGTCCCGATTTCTGAGTAGAGCAAGCATATCGTCGCTTACTATACTATATCATAGACTTTAGCAGAAGCGAAGAACCTCTACTCAGTTGTAAAGTTTAGCTGTGATTTTCTTTCTGCGAAAGTTTAGGGTTATCTGCTAGGTACCGTATTTTAATAATTACCGGTTAGTGAGCATTCCACATTTCTGTACCGGGGTTAATTCCGAGAACCTTTAGTATGTGTAAACTTTGCAAGAGGTCGATTGTTCTGTAACATAGGACTGGTTCTAAAGTGAGCCATGTCGCCAAATAAGCTACCGCGAAATCCCGTAGCCGTCAATGTGGAAGCCTTTTCTGACCAATTTCTGAGTGTAATAACAAACTTTAGTGACTACTGGTTGCACTGTCCAACTGGGAGACCAATCTGTAGGATCAAAAGTATTAACAGCGATTGTGATGAAAAGTGCCTAAATTACATAAATAACTACGTTTTAAAAGACTGTCAAGTATTATGTTATGTACATGGTAATAATAGCAGTATTCGATGGGTAGTTCTGAGGGATGCGGTGTGGCAACTGTGTCGTATGAACAGGTATGAACCACGGCGACATTGAATATTTCAGTGTCAAAAGAAGACCTTAGAACTGACAATCCTGGTTCGTCAGAAAATAATGTTACAATTAATAGATTCATATCGTTTATTACATTCCATAATATTTACAAGGTGGTTATTGGGTGGTTATTTATTAAATTGGTAGCTTAAAGCTAAGTATAATTATGGACCGTGTAGGGCCACAAAAAAAAAATGTAAATAAAATTAAAATTATGGTACAATATCGTTGGTATATACGATTAAAGTATTAATAAAATAAGAAGCGATTTATGTATTGGCAAATAAAAAAAAAGGTATAAACGTTTGCATAGAATTCTCTTATTAAAAAAAAAAACATAACTTAAAAACGAATTACTCCGCAATGTCCAAAAACAAAAGTAGTGGTGCCGTTTCATGATTTGCATGTTGACCACCTTGGGCCCTTCGTAAGATCTAAGGGAGGTTATACTCACCTACTTGTAGTTATGGGTGTGTTTACCTGATTGATTATACCTGTCAAGAAAACAAACAATCTGTGTTCGTTTTTGAAGATTATAAATTACACAATTGGGGTCGATCAGGGGATCACTTGGCAAGCGATCGCTGTAGTTATTCTGCATCACATGCTTTCATAAGATTTGAACACTGTTTAGTCGGTGTTGACGGTTAGTTGGAAGGGTTCAATCGTACTATCCTTGAATCGCTAAACGAACTAAACAAAATGATGAGAAAGATTGATTTAGGCTTTTGGGGAGAGTTTGTTGGTATCTGATTCAGAGGTGTTATTTGGTGCCAGCATGAATGGGATAAAGCTCTATTCTTAACGTGATAGTCTATCAAACTCTCCTTAATAGCGGTTTCCGTTATTCGAAATGGGGTTCAAGATAGGATAGATAAGAGGACAGAAATATAAACCCTGCTTTAACAGTGATGGGCAAAGCAAAAAGCTATAAACGTGGACATATCCACGTTTATAGAACCCTGTAGTCATTAATGTTTTGTGGATTAGCACGCATGCAAAACGAACTATAAACTACAGGCCTTTGAGCCACATAAGTTCAATAGAAGTTCACGAAAATGAATCTAAAGCTAATGTAGTAGAATAGTAGAATTTGAATCCATAATTTTGTGTGTATAATTTGAGATGTTAAGAGTAATGTTGCTACAGAAGGTCTTTTGTATCTTTCCAGATAAATCGCAAGCAATCGATCGGTTTGTGCGCATCGACCCACTACGCCGTCGCAAGTAATCGATCGGCTCGTGCACGCCGTTGGTTTTAATCTGATTTCGAATTGGTAGTCGGGCGGTCATGCATGGTATCGAATCGATCGTGCCATGTTTTGATACGATCGGTGCCACGACGGTGCGTCTCCACAAGTAATCGATCGGCTTGTGTGAGCCACCACAATGCATCGACCCACTGTGCGGTATCAGGTAATCGATCGGCTTGTGCCGCCAGTTGGTGTTTCGAATTGGTAGTCGGCCGGTCATGCATGGTATCGAATCGATCGTGCCATGGTTTGATACGTTCGGTGCCACGATGGTGCGTCTCCACAAGTAATCGATCGGCTTGTGTGAGCCACCACGATGCATTGTGCCACTGTGCGGTATCAAGTAATCGATCGGCTTGTATACCCGCCAGTCGGTGTCTATATTATTTTGAAATGTTAGCTGGGCAGTCCTGCATGGACTCGATTCGATCCCAATGCCATTAAGTAGTCTCACCTGCGCCGTGTGAAGCAATCGATCGGCTTGCGCTGGTGTGCGCATCACCAGTCTAGCGTGGAGCTATATGTACATATTGATATTTCGATGTGGTTTCGATTCGTTGTCTAATAAATTAGAATAGAATGGAATACTAGATGTTTACAATATAAACTTAGATCTAAAACCAGACCACCAAATTAAGTGTAGGTACAGTTTTCCTAACAGCAATTATATTGATGATACATTTGTTTTTAATTAAATAAAAGAAATAGAATTAATTATCTAATTAACTAACGAAGTTTATTGTAATGTAAAATATGTACATGATGTAAATATAATAAAAATAAAACAGGTTCTAAAGTATAGTTTGTACAAATTGTTGATGTTCAATTGATTGTATTAGAATGTTTAATTGTTAATTTATGTAATGGTTATGGTATTTGGGGGCTTTCGTGCTGCTGACCATGTATTCGGACACCGATTGTTAGGGTTCCACCTGGGTCGTGTGCGGGGACGCACACGTCGTCAGGATGGTCGATTGTTAGGGTTTGCAATTTTGTAGAGATTTATCGCTACTTATTTAATTCTTTATTTTAATTGTTTAATATTTTTAATATACTGGTAACTACTTTTCGAGTACTGACAGAAGCGGAAGTTAGTCATAGACTCTGCAATTGATTCGTAGCGCCGCCGCCGGCCAATCACGGGGCCGCATTAAAGAGAACTGATGCGGGCTGTGATTGGTCGTGGCGAGTCGTTTTCGGGTAGGGATTTTTCTGATAAAAGCATGGTCGGTGGTATTGTGAGGAAATTCGAGTGTCAACCACGAGACTGTTAAGAGTTGGAAGTAACTGTTTATTGTGAATTTGATTTATCTAATTTATTGTAGTCGTGTATATTCAGTGTACAAAGTGTGTTGTAATAAAAGTGATTTATATTCTGTGATGATATCTTCTATTATTCTCCTCGGAGCAAGGTCGTCCTTTATAATCGATGCATACTATATTCTAAATGGACTTTACTCGTTTAATACTAAAGGTGCTTATTGCTTGTCTCGAAATATTTTTAGTTGTCGGTACTTCACAATGTGGAATAAACAACGTATTTTTTGCTACTATTTACTTTACATTCTTTCTATTATGCTGCTAATTACTTTATGGCCTACCAATGATGACTATTAAGCTTTATTATCAGAATGTTCGTGGATTGCGGACAAAAACATCTGCTTTCTATAGGAATTTATGTTTGAATTCTTTTGACGTTATCTGCTTAACGGAAACTTGGCTTGTCAATGGTATTAAAGACAGTGAGCTTTTCGATGATCGCTATCTTACATGGAGACGGGATAGGAAATATTTAGACACAAATCAATCGCTAGGTGGAGGAGTACTCGTTGCAGTAAAACGGGATCTCGTGGCTAATGCCCGTGAGGACTGGTGCTCTTCGGCCGAAGATATGTGGGTAACTTTAACTCTTCATCAGAAAACACCAAAGGTATCGTACAAAATGCACATATGCGTTGTGTATATCTACAATCAAAACCTTGGTAATTCTATGCCCATTCAGCTATCTAACTTCTCCCAAAATTTATTAAATATTGTTTCAAATAATCCTTCAGACAAGTTTATAGTGTTGGGTGATTTTAATTTACCAAATATCACTTGGAGCCCATCAGACACGGGTGACTCTTTGCAGCCATTTGACATACAGGGTTCAGTACAATTTAACTTTTTAGACAACATCGACACCTGCAGTCTTGCGCAATATAACTCACACTGAAATTCTAATAACAGAATTCTGGACCTAGTATTTTCTAATAGTGATGTTCTAGTGTCATGTTGTGATGATCCTTTAGTGCCTGAAGATGTTCACCATAAAGCCCTTTGCATCTCGGCTGACTTCGTGCAGTTTCATACATTACCTCCACGTCCATACATAAAATATCTCTACCACGAGGGCAATTATGCTGCTATATCAAGTGAGTTAGACCAAATAGACTGGCACCACGAAATCAATACAAGGTCCGTTGAGGAAGCTACCATTTTTTTCTATGATACTTTAAACCAGCTCCGTTCGGCTCATATACCATCTAGAGTCACTACCCCACGTCCAAAATATCCTATATGGTACAAAAAGCCACTAATACACATCCTTAAGGAAAAATCCAAATTTCATAGTAAGTATAAAAAGTATGGCAACCGTTCAGATTATCAATCATTTGCTTTACTAAGAGAGAGAGCCAAAATCCTTGAGCGTGAAATGTTTAACCACCACATCTCGAAAATTGAGGATAATATATTTAAAAACCCTAAAGCGTTTTGGTCATATGTCAAATCAAAAAGTCAGTCAAACTCTTATCCCGCAGTTTTAAAATATGACTCCACCTCGTCTGCAGATGGTGAAGAGATTTGTAATATGTTTGGGGACTATTTTCATTCCAATTTTTTAGAGGACCAGTCTAATACTCTTTGCAGCAACACGAAGGATATATCCTCTAATACCATAGCAGATATAGGATCTATCGAAATAAATGATAACGAAGTCTATAAGCTACTTACCTCCCTTGACCTAAATAAATCAGCAGGTCCTGACAACATTCCCCCTCTTTTTATTACTAGGTGTGCTAAAAGTCTCGTGCTTCCCATTACTTTATTATTTAAAAAGTCGCTTTGCATGGGAGAAATGCCCAAAATCTGGAAGTCTGCTTTAGTAACACCAATACATAAAAAAGGACCTAAGGATCAAATTGAGAATTATAGACCAATATCCAAATTATGTATTTTCGCCAAAATTCTAGAACGTATTGTCTACAAGCAAGTTTACGCGTCTCTCAAAAACAGTATCTGCGATGAGCAGCATGGTTTTCTCACTGGCCGGTCTACAGCGTCCAACCTAGTTGTCTGTAACGATTACCTAACAGAATTTATGTCTCAACGTTCTCAAGTTGACGTAATCTACACCGACTACAGCAAAGCGTTTGATAGAATAGATCACGTGATACTGCTACAAAAACTGTCAGCAGCCGGTATTAGAGGAGACTTATATCGATGGTTCTCATCCTATATTAAAGACCGCTGTCAAACGGTTGTTCTCAATGGTTATACGTCTAGAGCCAGATTTATTCCCTCGGGAACCCCTCAAGGATCTTTATTATCTCCATTATTATTTATTATTTTTATTAATGACATATCTTCTTGTTTCTTAAATTCAAAAATATTATTATACGCCGATGATATGAAAATTTTAAGTCCTATCTCAAATACTGATGATGCAGTCCGATTGCAAGAAGATCTTGACCGTTTTCAGATATACTGTACAACTAACAGACTCGAGCTGAATGTCTCGAAGTGTTACGTGTGTACCTATACTAGGAAACCAAGTCCTATACTACATGACTACAAGTTACTCGGTTCCTCTATATCTCGAGTTAATTCTATCAAGGATTTAGGAGTTATGTTTGACTCGAAATTACTATTTGACAAACACATTGATACCATCGTCAAGAAAGCTTCCAAGGCACTCGGCTTCATAATGAGACTATCATCGGAATTCAAAAACATTAAGACCATTAAAATTCTCTATTGTGCTTTTGTCCGCAGTCACCTCGAATACTGCTCTCAATTATGGAACCCAAATTATAAACCGTATTGAGGGCATCCAAAGAAGGTTTGTAAGTTATCTACAGTATCGTTCGAATACCTATCTGCAGAACTACATAAGCCGCTGTAAAAAATTCCACTTGCTGCCGTTATATGAGCGCAGGCGAATTGCTGATTTAATTTACCTTTAAAAATAATGAATGGCTCAGTCGACTGTCCAGAGTTGCTGAGCAAATTTGGATTGCGCACCTGATCCACATTCCTGAGAAGACCTACTCTACTAAATATCCCAGCTACTAAGTGTATTTATCGACAAAATTCTTTCGTCATTCGAGTTAGCAGGTCATTCAACGCTGTCGCACCAGATATAGACATTGATCTTTTACTGCTAGTGTTTCAAAACTTAAAAGAGATCTTAGTAATCGTTTTTTCTTATAACTTTTCATTTATTCTGACTATCAGAAAATGTACCGTATCGCTTTCTGTCAGTCTACCTATTTCTGTCACTTTTTATACTTTTTATTTATATGTGAAAACTTGTAATTGGCCTTCCAGTATGTACATTTCTTATATATATTAATGTATGTTAGCTGTTAGTTTTCTAGATTAATAAAATAAAATAATACAATGATTCACTTTTAACTTTTATACCTAGACAGATGTTTATTTACACCGCCGTAGTGACGTCACAACATGGCGCCATGCACCGGCCATCGTTTTGGAACGAAATTCAAACTCTATTTTAAAAATTGAAAATATTGCTATTAATTGTAAATTGAATACAAAAATATGATTATTTTCAGCAATAGTAGACCCGTAAGTACATTACAGAGTATTTTTTCAAAATTAGTCATCATGCCTATTGCATGAATAAAATAATTATAGAAAGAGAAGAAAAAAAACTGCTAGTACGAACTTCGATACTCAGCAGAGTAGGTAATAAATATGGATAAATAATAATAATACCAGCCCTTGTTTATGTCCCACTGCTGGGCACGGGCCTTCCCTCAAGATGAGGGGGCTTAGGCCATAGTCCACCACGCTGGCCAAGTGCGGGTTGGCGGACTTCACGCGTCTTTCGAGAGCTAGTTAGGCTTTCTCAGACATGCAGGTTTCCTCACGATGTTTTCTTTCACCGAAAGCTAGTAACAATCGCACAAAGATGATTCGCACATGATTCATTGAAGAAATCAGAGGTGCGAGCCGGGGTTCGAACCTGCGCACCTTGTTTCCAAGGCAAGCGCTCGCCCACTGAGCTGTTACCGCATATATACATATATATATCAAATATGGATACCGAGGCATAAAAGACATGAAATATTTATTCCTTACATACATCTAATACCAAACCAACGTAAAACTCATCTACTAAGCCCTTGAAGAAGCTATCTAGTATTTTATTACCAATCGAGTCGAGGCAATTCCAATCCAAATCTTTTTTCAGTAATAAAAACAAACCTCTGATTTACAACACTTCCTCACTCTCATCAATCCCTCACTAATGCTGTATTTATTTACACTTGCAACTAGCATTAAAACCAGCCCAAGGATTTTCTGGGTCGTAACTATTTATATGTTATCAAAACATTCGTAATGATTACTAATGAAATATACAAGTGTTATTTTAGAACATATTAACATATGTATTATGCATACTCTTACATATGTGCGATAATGAGTACTGAGTACTTCTCTTATAGTTTTTCCCATTGAAGCCTTTGTGGCGCAGCGGGCAGGAACATCGGAACATCCTGTACAAACTGGAGATTGCAGATTCGAATCCTGCGAGAAGCAACAACTTTGTGTAGTTTTCCTAACACGTTAGGTCAATTATTATTCATTTGAGAACCCATCAAATAAAATATAAATACAAAGATTATTAGTAAACGCTTAAAAAGTAAGTGTTAGTTATCCTAATACATATATACGGTTTTGCTGAACCCTTTCTACACGCATCCTAATACAATGATTCATGTAGAATGAGCTACCCCTGCTAGCTATCATCACTAGGAACACAAGGTACAGGATTACGACCGGTTCCCAATATCGTCCGTAATCGCTGAAATCAGAAAGAAGCACACCAATATCTGGTCCTCCAGATATGTAAGTGCACCACAAGGATCTCACACCAAGAAACTGCTAACCAGACATAAATGATGTCCGCTTTTTTTTCCAAAGAACCAGCATGTCCTTTCAACCTTTACACAAATCCTCACTGCCCACGGTTACAATAAGCATACCGCCATAGATTCCATATTACTCAAGATCCAGACTGTCCCTGTGGGACAATTCCCCAAACTTTTCAACACCTTTTAGAGGAATGCCCCGAATTCACAGATCACCGAATGCGCCACATCTCACTATGTGAATCAAACGTAGTCAAACCCTTCCTTCTGAAGGAACTTGCTAATCACCCCCAGGCCTTGAAGTCCTTCATCCGATTCGGCCGCTTCATAGTGGATCGGCTGTAGGCATTCAATGGAACATAAATCCACTAAAACCTAATGCGGAGCAAAATTAAACTACAACCCGGACTGACAGGCGACGTATCAAATCGCGTCTCATCTGTCATGTCCGGACTAAACTAGACAAAAACTAAAACTCGCGAATCATCAAAAACGGGGAAGAAAACATCGCTAGGTCGCGATTGGGGCTGGCCCTAATTCTGCAAAGCAAGGATTTGCATCTTTTACGAATGGTGGCATAAAAGCTGTCCACTCTGGCTTCTGCAAACTTTCCTGATGCACTGCAAAATAGAGGCAGCCCCAACAGCACCCGAACGCGTTGACAATGCAATATTGTTAGTCTGCCATAAAGGTAAGTCCACAAAGCCTAAAGTCAAAAAAATCTCCTCGTCGAATGTAAAAAGTCGTTCCTGAGCCTAATGTTTCCACAGTCGTGACGATCTTTCGTCTTAGAGTTGAGGAAAAGAGACTGCACCTTATAAAATATAGATCGCCATTAATCGAGTACAAATACAACATATAGTGCAGGTTGGTAATATGATTGGTGTGTTTCGTCTGGTGATTTATGCATTGACGTCAGCCCGCCTCAAAACTTCCCGTTGTCATATATCTTTTTTATTACAAACATTACTGAAGATAAATCATCAATTTTATGAATATTGCCTCATAATGAAGTAAGTGTGTTTCGCGTTTTAAACAGGCGAAGTTTCACTATACATTTTTCAATACTTTATACAGCTGTGTTTGCTATCAGTGGTTATGTTGAAGGTAAAAAATGGTGTATTTAGAATTGATACTGTCTCGGCTATCGATATAATAGTCTCGGCTATTAAATGATCGAATCAGGTGCTGCAATCGAGAGTTCTTGATTTAGACGTTGCAGGATTTTAAGAAATTCTCAGTAGCCGCTCGAGGTTTACTTTACATGGTAAATGGCAATCGATTACTTGGGTAATGTTAAAAAAGTGCTCCTTCTTCAGGATCACTGGGGCTTTACCACGAATTCTTATAGCTTAACACGAAAAGTCCAAATTTGTACCATGAGCGCACTAATTAATCGTGACAATAATATTGTCACGTGACCACTCACCTGTTTGGGTGACGTAATAGCTGGGTGGCCTGCTAATTAGTGCGCTCATGGTAAGCACACAGGTTACTTTTCATGTTAAACTGCTCTATGAGTGCATGGTAAGACCCCTGGATCGATACTTAACACGAAGAAAGGAAAGTCGTGTCTTTGTAAATTGAACGTACTATATTCAGGTCAATGCGTGCGAGTGTTTACAACGAAAAAAATCTGATAACATGGCCAACCTCCTTTGTTTTGGCGTATTTGGCAGTATTTCCAAATATTTTGCTTCACCGATTGCAATACAGAGGTTATTTACGTTTTGGCTAATTGTTATTCCATTTTTTTTTAGCTATCGATGACAGAAATGGACCGTGACAGAATTTGGGATTCTTACCCACCATTTATTAACCCGTGGGGTGTCCGGGTAAGAATAGCACCCACCCATCTCTTCACGTTGTCTGTAAGGAAAAACAAGAAGTCGGGCAGCAGCGTCTTTCTATTGGATTACATACTATCTATACTGCGATCACCAAGATGCCTGCCAAGCGTGGGGATTATGGCACACCTCCCTTCTAACAGGGAGGCCTTTGCTCAGCAGTGCACGACTTTTGGCTGATGATGATGATTGATGATGATGATAACCCACCAAGACCCCGCGGCTGTCGCATCGGCACATGAGAAACACAAGCTAGGCTTTCCGGTGGGATCAGCGTCGGTTGGGTGGGGATTGCAACCTCGCCACCGTCTTCCTCGGAGTCTTGCACAAGAGAGCAACTGCCTGCCTACTGTCTTATTAGTGTAGTTATTATTAATACATAGTATAGGTCATCATCATCATCACCAGCCGGAAGACGTCCACTGCTGAACAAAGGGGGAGGCCCCTTAGACCGCCACAATGAACGACAATTTGCTATTTGCATCCACCGGTTGCCTGCGACGCGAACAATGTCGTCTGTCCACCTAGTGGGAGGCCTGCCTACGCTGCGTCTTCCGGTTCGTGGTCGCCACTCGAGAACCTTTCTTCCCCAACGGTTATCGGTTCTTCGAGCGATGTGGCCTGCCCACTGTCACTTCAACTTGCATATTCTACGATCTATGTCGGTGACCTTGGTTCTTCGGCGAATCTCCTCATTCCGGATTCTGTCGCGCAAAGAAACTCCGAGCAATAGCTCTCTCCATAGCTCGTTGTGTGAGTAAGCTTCTCCAAAAGGCCAGCTGTTAAAGACCACGTCTCAGTACCATATGTCACACACTAAACCTTTGTCTTCAGGCACTGCGGAATTTCTGATGAGAAGATGTCACGTAGTTTCCCGAACGCTGCCCATCCGAGTTGGATTCTTCGGGCGACCTCTTTGTCGAAGTTGGACCGACCTAACTGGATAGTTTGTCCTAGGTATACGTAGTGGTCAACAACTTCGAGTGTATCGTTCCCAACAACTACCGGTACGGGTGCAACATGGACATTAGACATAATCTTCGTCTTGTCCATGTTCATTTTAAGACCCACCTGTTGGGAAACGCTACTGAGGTTGTGTGAGCATCGTATTGAGGTCCTCCAGCGACTCTGCCATAATGACTATATTATCGGCAAAACGAAGGTGAGTGATGTATTCGCCATTTTATTATAGGGTGGCGTAAGAGGCGACTAAGCGAGAACAGGAAGACGGGCAGCAGCGTCTTTCTTTTGAATTTATCTTCCACCTATACTGCGATCCCCAAGCCGCCTGCCAAGCGTGGGGATTATGGCAACCCCTCACTTTAAAGAGAGAGGCCTTTGTTCAGTAGTGGACGTGTTTTCGGCTGCTGAAGAAGAAGAAGAATTATTAATATCACCGGGGATCTAAGATAAAGCAATGTTCTTGCTGAATGAGTGGTTATTTCTAATCAGCGATGAAAATTAAATGCTGTATAAATATAATTTTTTATCAAAACAAAACGAATCTGCCTGGGTTTTTATGTTGCAACATCATTTCGTATGACTAACCAAATACCACAGCGATGACAGTACTACGTACTACACAAATGTTTATATGATTATCACGTGAATCCTGTGTTTCTCTTGCTTTATTTATTTTACTCTAGCGTTGCGTCGCAGCTTCGCCTCCTTTATCTGACTTACTTTACTTACTACTACTACTACTTACTTTATCAGACTTTTTTTTAATTTAAAAGACTTACACTACGACTACGATACGACTACATACCTAGGCCTTGCGGAAGAAATTATTTAACTAAATAAAGGATAAATCATATTTTAATAAACGTGTGCGTGTTTTTATAGACGTAAGTTGTAAAGGAACAAACAAATTCAAAATAATTTATTTATAATTCCAACAATTAAGCATTTATAAGTGAAATCGATAATAGCTTGAGGAAGCTATTGACATACTAAACATAAGTACCTGTGTATATATTTGCGCCCTTTGCGGTGGAGACCATGGGGCCTTGGTCTCATGAGACGCACGCTTTGGTAAAAGAAATTTCATCCAAACTTATCGAAGTCTCAGGAGACCGCCGGGCTGGTAGCTTTTTCTGCCAACGTATAAGCTTGGCCATACAAAGGGGTAATGCCGCCAGTCTTTTAGGTACCCTTCCCTCCCAGTGCGGCGACAATTTCGAAGAAGTTTTTTACCTAGTTTAAGTGTACATATTTGTAAATAAACTGTAAATATTTTATTTCAATAAACATTGTAAGTACCTGTGTAACATCAGAATTAAAAATAGAAACGAAAATCAAAATGAAACTAATCAAAAGAAATCAAATAAACATAGACAACTTTATTGAGTAAAAAATAATTATTTAAAATTACTTAAATACTTTTTTTGGTTACTACGTTGTCGTTCGAAATCTTACCTCACTGTAAACGATAGCAGTTGTCCTGCCACCAAGCAGAAGTATGTAAACATTGCTGTATTCCGGCGTGAAGGGCACTGTAGCTGGTGAAATTACCGGACACAAAAACTTAATATAATTATAATGTCATAAGGGTCGGCAACGCGCTAGTGATTCTTCTGATGTTGCTAGCGTCTATAGGTTGTGATGACTGCTTACCACCAGGCGGGCCGCGTGCTAGTTTATCACCTGGGTAGTATAAAAAAGGGCACTGTAGAGGCCAGAATGTCTAACCACTAGCTAGACCAACGGACCTGTCGCACGACAACGCCGTATGAGATAAATCCTCTGCCAAAATTCATTACCCAGTATAATAAACTACTTACTGCCGCACATACAAATGTCAAATATAGCAAATTATCAGTAATCCATTTTTTGTGATTCAATTATTTCGACACTCGAAGCTAATTAATAATTATTACGCAGATAGTGAGTAGAGATATCAATTAACCTCCTATTCAATAATCAAAATAATCATATACGGCTTTGACAGTCGAAATAAATATATTTTAAAAAAGTTACTTAATTAGAATTAAAGTTAATTGGCGCGTGTGGGTGTTTCCGTTAGAGGTTTAAATTACTGAAGTGTTCTCTTGAGTTATGAAGACTCAACACACAATTCAAAATGGCGACTCTTGCAACTGAGAAGGGATTATATCGGGTTCCTACACCCCACTTAATTTAATAGCTATAGGTGTAGTATCTTCTGACCCAGCTATTCACACATAACGTGACTCCGATTATATCGATTAAACAAACGATTGAGTGTTGATGAAACTGCTCTTTGTTTGTAAAACAATAGTGCTGTGGGATAGCATCGATTGTAATCGATACGTAGATGATACTCAATATACTGTCTGTTGGCAGGCGGTTCTCAGGGACGGGAGCCCATTTAGGTACTTAATGTTATGGAAATATTAGAATTCTCACAATATGTCGTTTGATAATAGTGATATTTGATTATAGTAATTTCTTGTCCAACGATTCTAAGGTGTATTTCGAGTGCTATCTGTTGCATATTTATTTCATTAGGCACATTTATTTCTCTACGCTCTTTGGCCCAAACCATAGATAAATTTATCCATGCTCTATTTGTCCCAATGGGACGAGATGGTAGGGAGCTCTTCTTACCCAGACACCCCACGGGTTACGTATAAATACGGTATTATAATTATTTATGATTGATTATGATACTCAAACAAAATAGATTCACCATTTTTATCGCAGTTGGGTTTTTTTTCTCTTGTACCAAACCGCGTCTCTATCGCTATGTTTTATTACATAAACAGTAACCAAATAGATTACTATATCAATAGTCTTTGATAAATACACATAATATATCATCCGTTATCGGTATCAGTCAGCACTTTAGATAACCTCGGCGCCTGCATTAGTCAGTCGCTACGTAACTGCACCAGGCTGTGACAATTACTGAAACTGAAAATATTACGTCATTAGTACTGAGAAAGAGTTACAGCAATTTACATACTTACACCATTACTAATACTTAGCGGGTAGTACTATAGTTACAGTTATAATATGGTAGGTTTTGCTGTCAATTTTCCCAAAGATATGTATAAATATCTCTTGAGATTGGCAGAATCGTGTTGGGCCTAGACTCAATGGAATAAGGCAAAAAAAAAATTGTCTTACGGTTTGGTTTACCCCAGTCACAGTCACTGCATGTCATGCACAAATCAGTCAAAATAGATTATTCGTCAATTGTTTTAACAGAACTGTTTTAACTGATCAAACTGTGGCGACTCAACATAACCCGATGGTGCCACATGTGGTACAATAACGCTATGAGAAGCAAATAGTACTACATACAAAAAGACAGATGGCGCCACCGATTTCTGAATCGTACAAGCGAAGTTTCTCCAACTTGGAGAATATATACAACATCCCGACAACAACTGTCGGGGGCTTCGCCCCTGGCCGAGCATCACACCTCGCTCGGTCGGAGGATCCCTTTAGCGCCGCCGACGCATCGCTAAAAAACTAATAGTAATATTAAGTAAAGCCACCAATAGCTTAGATGAGCTTTCAACAGGACGCTTGAAAATACGAATATCTAAGCAATACTCTGTGAACTAAGCTGCTTTGAGGGTACGGTTCGAGCATCTAGATTCTCAATAAATTAAATATGTAATAATTTCGTAAGACCAGTACTTATCCGTTATATTGATGACGGGCCCGTTGGTCTAGTGGTTAGACACCCTGTCTGCTAACCGATGGGTCGTGGGTTCGATTCCCACCAAGTGTCTGGGTGTTATTTATCTATTTAAGTATGTATTTACAAAAAAAAAAGTATATAAGTATTAGTATCAGTTGTCTGGTTTTCATAGTACAGGCTCTGCCTAGTTTGGGATCAGATGACCGTGTGTGAAGATATTATTATTATTATTATATTTTCATAGATCCTGAATAAGAAGACTGTCGCAACACGGCGGTTGTAAACCAACTTATCTGACAATATTTTATTACAAAAACTTCAAACAAGTTCGAATTCTGGTTCGGCTTATTGTCTAGTAGCCACAAAAGTAAGTAAGCCCATAACGAGCAACTACAGTACCTACCAATGTCAAGTGCATAAGGTATGTGATTTCATAACGGTGTTTCCCATGAGATCAATAACGAGAAGTCAACTTTCAAGTAGGTTCTTTAATACCTATACATTCTCCTTACCTTATCCAATCAACTTCTTTAATACCTATACACAAAGTAAAAATGGTATTACCTATGGTGGTTGGTACCCGTGGGGTGCCGGGCAATTGCATCCCCCCATCTCCTCTCGTTGGGTGTCGTAAGAGGCGACTGAGCGAGAACAGGAAGACGAGCAACAGCGTCTTTCTTTTGGATTTATCTTCCACCTATACTGCGATCCCCAAGCCCCTGGCCAAGCATGGGGATTATGGCAGAAGGGAGGGGTCCCTTCTAAGGGGGAGGCCTTCGTTCAGTAGTGGACGAAGAATGGTATTAGTATTGCTGGCACTTAGGGCTGGGGATAGACGGGTCACGGGTATCTAAGTACTAATTTTTGATTCAACAGCCTCCCGTAGAAGGGAGGCCTCGACAGGCGGCTTGCGGATCGCATATAGGATAGGTGGTAGGTAATCCAATAGAAAAACGCTGCTGCCCGTCTTCTAGTTTTCTATCTTACGGACACTCAACGGGAAGAGATTTGTGGTCCCACAGGTAATTTTTATTTCATCATCACCTTAAAGGCATAAGTATAAGTAGCACGCCTAAAAAAAATTGTAAGTAGGTACCATGAAAAAAAATTCATGGAAATTTGATAAATTATTGTTAATGAGTGTGATAATATGCTGCAAATAATGGGAAATTCGCATTTTAGTGTCATGCTGAAGCGTTCTCTGAACGTGTGGGCGTGCCCGCCCACGCCTCGGATTTACCGCGAATTGTGGATTATCAATAATTTGATACGGGTATGTATTACAGGACTAATTATGGATGTAATTAGACTTTACGATTACGGTTTTTTAGTAAGCAACCGCTGTACAATCCAGATGTCGCGGGTTCAAATCCTGCGCGAAGTAAAGTGAAGTGTGCGAAGTACTTTGTGTAAATTCTACACTGAATAGTTTTTACGCACTGTTTAGTTTTTACGCCTGCTAACCGATGGGTCGTGGGTTCGATTCCCGCCAAGTGTCTGGGTGTTGTTTATCTATTTAAGTAAGTATTTACAAAAAAAAAGTATATAAGTATTAGTATCAGTTGTCTGGTTTCCATAGTACAGGCTCTGCCTAGTTTGGGATCGGATGACCGTGTGTGGATTGTCCCAAGATATATTATTATATATTATTATATATTATTATTTATAGTCTGATTTAGGGGTCCAGCTGAAAACCAGCGTCACAACCCCGGCTGTGACGTTATGCTGACCTGCGACCTTTTTGGCAATAATTACACATTCTGTACAACTAAAAAACCTCGACGAACAAAATTAGTTTTGCGGTTCGGGTTCTTTGCTATCTGAGTTCTTAGACAAATAGTAAAATAACTTTAGTCTAAAGAAGGTATGGGGAACCCTCGGTGCGCGGATCAGACTCGCACTTCTTTTTAATGTACAACCGCAATGACAGACCATCAGAGTGTAAATATTTCGATATTCCGTACCTATGAATCACACTATAGTTGAATGCTGATAAAAAGTTGTAAATGCATTTACTTACATTGCAGTAAACAAGTAATAATATTGTTATGGACTGTTTTAAACGTATATGGAAAATTGCGTTATGAGTTTGCTGCCAAAATTATTTTTGAGTTCATTAGTCACCATCAGTTATTCGTGATCACGGCGCTACGGCGGCGTCCAAATATCAGTAACTTATAAATAAACCTGGCGGAGAACCGTATCCGTCTCATTATGAAAAGCAGTTTAACAAAAAACCTAGGTTTAGACCCGGCTTTGGTATAGGTAGATATTGGTATAGCGGGCTGGTTTCCGCAACTCCACGACAAAGCGCGTATTTTGCGTGTGGGTGGGAATGGGTTTATTCAATCCACCCTAACTCCTCGAGAAAGGCCAGCAAGCGCTTGATGCCACTGACCATCTCTTGGAGAGTACTCGGGTTTCCGAAGTAACCCGGCTTAGCACGATGTGCAAATCTTTCACCTGATGGTAGCGACACACCTGCCTGTAGAATTGCTGCATTGAACTGCCACTCGTCACCCTAGACATTATTGTGTCCGGTAACTTCACTAGCTACAGTGCCCTTCGCACTGGCTATGTTTACACACTGCTGCTTGGCGGCAGACTATCTGACACTGCGGTGGTACCTACCTGGACAGTGCCTTGCACAAGAGACCCACCACCTATTGTAAGAATATTATCTCTTATCAAGATAATTGATTTACAAATAATATTTATTTTGAAGTGGTTACAACTAAAATGATAAATCTGAGTAAGGCTCCCACAAATAACTGCGATGCGATGCGATGCGATGCGGCGTGAAACAAATGAATTTTCGATACAATATTCCTGCAACTTATATCGAAAATTCATTTGTTTCACGCCGCATCGCATCGCATCGCAGTTATGTGTAGCCCTAAGGGGAGCCCTAAGTAATTTCACTGCGACGACTATTTCGCTAGAGCGCTAGATTTTCCGCTTGGAGTCAACAACTAATAATGGGAGTCGGTTGCTCTAAAATTCCACTAGATCTAGCGCCGCAAGCGCTATTGGCAGCACTGACACAATGTCGTAGACCTATCTACGCTGCATCTTCCGGTTCGTGGTCGCCACACGAGAAAGTCTTCCCCATCCATGAATCCCCTTATTTTTTAACCGACTTCAAAAAAGGAGGATCTCAATTCGTCTGTATATATATATATATTTTTTTTCTATGTATGTTCGCGCATAACTCTGGCAATTATGAACCGATTTGAAAAAATGTTTCTTCCATCCATTCTTTAATCCGTTAATTGGGTCCCATAAAAAAAATATTGTAAGTAATAAGTAGTTCCTGAAAAAACAAGAATGGTGACTGCGCACTGAGAGCTGCAAGAAAGCCTATATAGATGACGTTTTAGTCGCTCGGACTCGCTCGGTCGGACAAAAATAGTCATAACTCTGGCAAATATTTACCAATTTCAATGATTCTTTTTTTATTCGAAAGAAGAGACCACTCTATTGAATCTGTATGAATTTTATTACAACCGGATAAGAACTTCCTGGAGGACCATGAACGATGTGGAGGAATTTATCTGGTAAAAACCATAAAACTGATGTTCTCCATTACATTGCTCTGACAATTATGAACCGATTTCGATGATTCTTTTTTTATTCGAGAGTAAACTACTACCGGATATTTTTTTCTGAAGAAACATGAATTATGTAAAACTATGTAGACGATAATGTGATCATAACCAACCTAGATAATTTTACTGTGTTCGATGGTTCAATCTTTATATATGAAAATATCACTAAAAAGTTTAAAATAAAATCTTTTAAAAAAAAAAATGAACCGACTTCAATATCACTGAAAAGTATAAAATAATTTAAATATTATTGAAGTTGGTGCCAAATATACACAGCCGGTAAGCTAACACCAACTTCAATAATATTTAAATTATTTTATACTTTTCAGTGATATTGAAGTCGGTTCAATTTTTTTTTAAAAAGATTTTATTTTGCATCATGTTACTCTGTCTCCCTCTTCCCCGTTTCCGTTTAAAATATTATTTACAAAGTTATGATATCGAACATGTGTGTGATTCACCATTTTCTGTATGTACAGTATTTACTGTGTATTGAAGCGAGTTATAATTGCGAGAAAAAGTGAAATTATTGAGTAATTTTGTTGAAGTAAACATGTTGACTTGCAGCCTCGAACATTGGTCCTGATTCGTATTGTTAGGTCCATTCTTATTACCATAGTCACATTTAAAGATGAATACATTAGGGTTGTGAAACATGAAGGAGGTAAAGAAACAAATAGTAATCCGAAATACTTTTATTAAAAAAAATGAACTTACTAAATAAATCTTATGTCTAGAACGACAAATATTTGATATTATCACAGTTCAATAGAACTACCTATATTATATATATTAGATAATTAGGTTAGGTGAACCTAATGACCGAACACTATACACATAGGTTGGTGTATAATAGGTGCCTAGATAATATACTTACTGCTACTAGGTGCAGCAAACGCCAAATACAGTTAATTACCATTAATTCCATTTCTTGAAATCGGATTATTTCAGCACTCTATGCAATTAATGCTTACTTAATATGCTGACAGCAAGTAGAGATATCAATTATCTCGTACTGAATAATAGAAGATACTTAATCACTTAAAAATGGCTTAATTACAATTAACGTTAATTGGAGTGCGGCAGTAGTTATTTAATATACTAATAAATAGTGGATCCTGTAACAATCCACACACGGTCATCTGGGCCTGTACCATAACCTCTTAGAGCAATATTATTTTCACCTTACTGTCTCGATAGAAAGTGACAGAGCTATAAACTAATACGTAGTTTATTGGCGTCTCTACCTCATGTCAAGTATGATGATAATAATACTGCTAATAGAGGTGGTGGTAGGATCCCAAACTGATCCCAAACTAGGCGAACCCTATATTACGATAACTAGACAACTGACACAAACACTTATATACATAGGTCCTTACTTTCTTGTAAATACATGCATAAATAGATACATAACACCCAGACACTGGGTGGGAATCGAATCCACGACGTATTGGGTAGCGGCCAGGCTGTCTATGGTTTATAGACTGTGCCACTAGACTCTTTACAACCGACCCGTCAACGATTGTACATAGATATCACCACAAATGTACCTACTTACACATATTTCAGAAATCAGGATTTCTATTATATTAAGACAGTAAAAGGTATAAAAGACACAGTAGGTGTCTTCCTTTTTCTTTTATAGTTACGTGTACAATCAAACAATAATCACCTTAATTCGAAAACTATTCACAAAATGAGAATAAGTAAAATATATCCACGCACGACTCGATACAAAATTAGCATTTTGTTGTTTTAAAAGCGACTGGTAGGGGAAGGGCGAAGGCCATAACTAACAAATGCGTAAAAACTGAAAACATAAACAAATCAGCCAGATCTATGAAACCAAAATTTTAATTTGTAATAAAATAAATATCTTAAAAAATATCACTGAATCACACAAGGTATAAATAGTGCCCATTAATCTATTCAAATAGGTAACTTAGATTTATCCTTTGTAACGTATAATATTATACCTACTACATTCAAATTAGGTAATTCAATTAAGTGTTTTTACCTACCTACTATGCGACTAGTATTAGGTAATCACAATCCAGTTTGAAGGTAAGATGTTACTACTTGCTCCATACACTTTAGGAGACTGGCATTTCTCTAATGCACAATTATAAAAACACTTATACCAACTTGTACTTAATCTATCCATTTGGTTTCAGCCACTTTCACGTTGAACACGCTGTTGGCAAATGTATCGAAATCCAGCCAAAAAGTTATGAAATCCAACGAAAACTTTCTTCAACATTCATCGTGTTCAGGCAACGCAGGCAGTTTCAAGCACTGCCTTCTATGCTTGCGTCTCCTGTGAACCATTTTGCATGTCTTTCTCAGCTCTGTATTACTGCACTCTTTGTCCTCCGGCAATGGCGGAAGACTTCTCTTCGGGCGACGCGGCAAAATGCACTCCGTCGCGAAGTTATTGACCTCTTTGCACCTTAACATGTCGACGTCTGGATATTCAGACGATAACGTTGGAAATGCTAGTTTAACGAGCATTGTTTAACACGATACACACGCGCACGCCACGAAAGCAAGTTTCTGACTGAGTGTGTTGCATGTGATAGGCACTAATTTTATTTTTAGACAAGCAACTTGGCTGCATTAATGAGGTTGTCGATAGGGCATCGTAAATAACAATCCTGTGCCAAATAACCCGTTAAGATGCGGCGTAATTTCTTTATTATGTATTTGATTTACCTCTGATACTGACCTCGTATTTGATTTTATAGCGTTACGTGAGTTACGTCATTTCACTTCGATATGGAATTGTTTGGATTCGTTCACACTACTTTGTAATTGTTTTTATCGATATCGTCAATGAACTCTTGAGTTAGAATTGGGTTTTGAGATTACGGATGTTGTAATAAGGTTAATATGGCAATATAGGTGGTTTTAGATACGGTTCAGGAGAAATGGTTGTGCAAATAAATCTTGATGTCAATGATGATGATACTTAGCTAGATATGAAATTAGTTTCGGTTGCTGCCTAAGACTACTCGTAAAATATTAGGAATGGATGGGGCGTACAGTAGGTACTGGTAACTGAAGCCATCTAAAGTAATACCAAATCCGAAACTGATGTAAATAAAACAACACCCATTAGCTAATTACAATATGAATAGAAGGCTCTAATCATACTCACTATTGCCCAGAAGATCCTCAAAGCCTACAGGACAGTCTCATTAAATTCGGCCCTAATATTGTCTGCCCTCCTCCCTCTGGACATGCGGGTGAGAGAAGCGGAATCGCTTTATGAAGCGAAAAGAGGAAAACCTCAAACAATTATAGGGGATCGCCAAATCGAGTAGAAGGTGTGTTACCTGCGAGCGCCACATCCAGCTTGCCAGATGAAACTGGACTTCGTGTGCCTGGAAGATATGCGGCCCGAAACCCTTGCAGACCATCGAATTACTGGTCCACACATTTTTACCGTTGGCAGCAAAATCGATGGGAAGATACCCCTACCTTCCCATCGATTTTGCTGCCATCTGCTCTCTTCTATTGGCGGTGTGGAACGGAGTTACGCAGTAAAAAATACAGACTAGAGTCCTGTTGTATACAGTTTTTCAGACCGAAATGTTCGCGCTTTCCAAGGGTATTGATATGCACTGGAAGGCGAGGACGAAACAACTAACATCATTAGTGACTCCAGATCAGCTCTGGAAACGCTGTGTGACTCCGAATCACTCCATCCATTAGCGCACGAGGCCAGGAAAAAAAGTTGCGGAAAAAAGAAACGGAATTTGGAGACTAAGGCTGTTTTGGATGAAGGCTCATTGGGCTGGAAGGGAATGAACGCGCAGATATGCTAGCGAAAGAGGCAGCTCTGAAAAAGAAGACTGCACCAGACTACGGACATTGCCCTCTGTCGTTCATTAAGAAGATAATCAGGGAAGAGACCATAAAAGAATGGGGACAAAGGTACTCAAGTGGTGAGACAGCTTCAACAACCAAACTCTTCCTCCCCAATGTAGAGGGCGCATACAAAATAGTCTCAAAAATTGTTTCTGTAAGTTATAAAATTTTAAATTCATAACGATAAAGAAGTGAATTTCTCGAAAAATGATAGTTAGCGAAGTGCCATCGCAGTCGATATAAAATCATCGTATACATTGGGATTTGGTATTATTTTAGGGGTTTCACTTATAACTATAACCCGTTTTTCATTACAAGATCAAAATGGTAGCAATAAATTCATGAACAATTGAACACAGGAGTGAGGTTTTCCGATATGGTCCGCCAAATACAATTGGTAGGGTTGAATATGATATATTGATCTTTGGTTGACCACCGGTCAGGCATTACTTCTGTGTTCATACAGTATGATCTTGTAAAGAAAAACAGAGTTTACATATTGGGTGACCCGTCTATTCTTATTCTTTTGGTCTAAGGTGACTGCATTCCTTTTTCAACAAAACATACCTGTTATAGGTAGTGTTTAGCTTACTACATCCATTTATTTACAGAATAAGTAATAATGCAAAAGAAAACTCAATTTTAGCTTTATCATCACGACTTACGATCTCCCATCTGGGTCTATTTAATCTTTGACGTAACCCTAATCTTGCCCAGTCATTAACTGTTTTATATTCACGGAAATGTCGTCCCCATTACACCAAACCTCTTGCATGTTAGATATATTCTAGCATAACAATAAACACACATAACTTCTAATAAAATAAAATCGTTTTATGTTCATACGAGTACAAATTACGTAAAGACAAATAACATCGGACCTAGATTGGTTAAATAAAGTTAGTTTATTATCTCGTAAAGTAAAAATCTGCATCATTAAGCTGTCGTCCTGTTTTTTGTCGTTGAAGAAAATAAGTCAAAATCCATCGAGCCGTATAAACTATAGGCCGTATAGGCCGTACCAAACTCAAACTCAAACTCAAAATAGTTTATTTCAAATAGGCTTAACGCTAGCACTTTTGAAAGGTCATGATTTTTTTTTTAAAAGAACCTACCACCGGATCACAACGCGGCCTCAACTGAGAAGATCCGGCAAGAAACTCAGCGGGCTTGTCATTTTATCACTTTTTTTTTTAAACAGTGTGTCATGTTACAATTAGATCAGAGCGACAGTGTGTCGTGACGTTCAAAAGATCAAATAAGACAGAAACGAAAGTACAACAAACTAAAAAGCCAAAGGGATAGTAGTCGGACCAGTCCCCCAAGCAGCAACCGCGCACGAGTTGACTCGAGCAGCAGCCATCACTCCCCTCAACCATATTGGAGGGAAGGGGGTGACCCGCCACACGAAGGGGGTGACCCGCCAAAGAAATAGACATACATAATAATGCCCTCCTAGCCGATACCACCACAGCGGCCAATCTTTCACAAGATCAGCCATCTATGCGGGAGATATTATAGTGCACAAGTGGCTGCGTAGACACAAGAGCACTCTCTTTTCCTTTACCTCTCACTTTAACATGCCCATCCGACGCATGGATCATCTTTCTTTACTGTCTGTAAAGTAGAAGTAGTAGTCAGGTGATAGGCCCTGGCCTAGCCAGTAAGGAACAACTACACAGAGTCGTTGCTCTCCATGGGATTCGAACCCACGATCTCCGGTTTGTAAAGCAAGTGGGTTCCCACTGCGTCAAGGAGACTACAAGACATACATACATACTCTCGATAAAGGTGATTGTCCGGTGAAGCTGTAATGGCCATCTGCGGCCAACAGCGTCTGTCATTCCCAAAAAAAAAACTCGATAAAGGCAAATCTGAAATTATTTACAAAGTTTTTTTGTTTTTGTTTAATACAAAAACGAATTATCATCTTCAGCAAATAATTGGTAGTGATGTCGAGACACCAGAAAGCTTCCTTCATAGTAAGCAAGTGAATAGCCGTGGGGCTATTATGATCATAAACTAAGCAAAGCCTTTACCAGGTACGGTCGCAGCCAACGATTTTGGGGGGGGGGGGGGGTCATATGTGACGGTCCGCCGCTACCCAATTTTGCCGTGTACGAATATGGATTTTGGGGGTCATGATACTACCGCCGCCGCCGCTCTCGCTCTCGGACCGCCACTTGCCTTTACTATGGTAACCAGACTACTGATACAAAGGTAATTTTTCAGTAAATACTTATACTTACATACACTTCACCGTTGTTATGGGGGACTTCAACGCGAAGGTGGGCACATGGAATGGCGATGAGTTGAGAGTGGGGTCATATGGGTACGGGCAGCGGAACCAAAGGGGCCAGCGGCTGGTCGACTTCATGGAGAAGAAGGGACTCTTTGCGATGAACTCCTTCAAGAAGCGACCATCCAGGAAGTGGACGTGGATAAGCCCCGATGGTTCAACCAAAAATGAGATTGACTTCATCATGACGACCAAGAAGCATATATTCGATGATGTCTCCGTGATCGGCAGTGTGAAAACCGGTACCGATCACCGCATTGTTAGAGGCACATTGAATATCAATGTCAAGCTTGAGAGGTCTCGTCTGATGAAGTCCACGCTCCGTCCGGGAACCGCCCAAATCCAAAACCCCGAACACTTTCAACTCGAACTACACAATCACTTCCAGTACTTGCCTAGCCGAATGCGAAACTGCGGACGAGATAAACAATGGGTTGGTGCAAACTGTCCATGCAGTGGGGTCCAAGTTCTTTAAGATCCCAAGCCGTAGTAAGCCTCAGAAGCTCTCCAATCAAACCATGAAGTTAATGGAAACCCGAACTGAGATGAGACTGCAATCTTCAGCTGATATGTCGGAATATGCTGAACTCAATAGACAAATCTCGAAATCCTTGCGACACGACTTGTGTTCCTATAATACAGCATGTATTAAGGACGCAATTGAGCGGAACCAAGGCTCTAAAGTGTTTGCAAAGAATTCGTCTGTTGGGCGAAGCCAAGTGACCAAGCTGAAGATCGACGACGGCAGTGTCATCTCATCGAAACCGGAGATATTGAGCGAGCTCGAGAGGTTTTACGGTCAGTTATACACTTCAACACAGGAACCCATTGCTAGAACAGCTCAGGACACCAGAGCCAAACAAACCCGACATTACACTGAAGACATCCCAGACATCAGCCTGTACGAGATTATAATGGCTCTCAAAAAGCTTAAAAACAACAAGGCGCCGGGTGAAGACGGAATCACAACAGAACTTCTGAGAGCGGGTGGAAAACCGGTACTTTTATTCCTCCAGAAGTTATTTAATTCCGTCTTACTAGAGGGTACTACGCCAGAAGCATGGCACAGGAGTGTGGTGGTACTTTTCTTCAAAAAAGGTGATAACACTGTATTGAAGAATTATAGACCCATTTCACTCCTGAGCCATGTATACAAGCTGTTTTCGAGAGTCATTACGAACCGTCTCGAACGCAGGTTTGATGACTTCCAGCCTCCCGAACAAGCCGGGTTCCGAAAAGGCTTTAGCACCGTAGACCACAAACATACGCTCCGCCAGATTATACAGAAGACCGAGGAGTATAATCGGCCATTATGTCTAGCGTTTGTGGACTACGAGAAAGCCTTTGATTCAATCGAGACCTGGGCAGTATTGCAGTCCCTCCAGCGGTGCCACATTGACTATAGGTACATCGAAGTGTTGAAGTGTTTGTACAGCAACGCCAGCATGTCGATCCGACTACAGAACGAGAGCACGAAACCAATCCCATTGCAGCGAGGTGTGAGACAGGGAGACGTTATTTCTCCGAAACTGTTCTCAAACGCATTGGAGGACGTTTTCAAACTCTTGGACTGGTACGGATTCGGCATTAACATCAATGGCGAATACATCACTCACCTTCGTTTTGCCGATGATATAGTCATTATGGCAGAGACTCTGGAGGACCTCAATACGATGCTCAGCGACCTCAGTAGCGTTTCCCAACAGGTGGATCTTAAAATGAATATGGACAAGACGAAGAACATGTCTAATGTCCATGTTGCACCCGTACCGGTAGTTGTTGGGAACGATACACTCGAAGTTGTTGACCACTACGTATACCTAGGACAAACTATCCAGTTAGGTCGGTCCAACTTCGACAAAGAGGTCGCCCGAAGAATCCAACTGGGATGGGCAGCGTTCGGGAAACTACGCGATATCTTCTCGTCCGAAATACCGCAGTGCCTGAAGACGTTCATTGTGGCGTTCTAAGGGGGAGGCCTATGTTCAGCAGTGGACGTCTTCCGGCTGATGATGATGACATATACTTATAGTTAAATAACCCACACACAGGACAAAAAGACATGTTTATATGTTTACGCATTCAAATGTCGCACGGAATCAAACCCATGAACCATTGAGTAGAGGCCAGGGTGTCTAACCACTAGAGGGCCGTTGTCTTGATACACTATACCTTGTTCGTAATCTACCAAAATAAATAATAAAGCGACCTACTTTGCGAAGTGATACACGACTGGACATTATAATAAATGGGTGTCAATGTCTATTTATTCTATATTCACAGTAGGTATTATTGGTATCTTGTTGACTACAATATCCTGTTGACCGAAGGGCCACAGCGGCCAATCTTTGAACAGATCATTCAACCACGCAGGAGATAGTGGTCAAGTGTTTACGCGGTCTTAGTAACTCATAGGTATAAATAATAATACTATAATAATATCCTAGGACTACGGCCAAATCATAAACTACACATAGCCTGTAAAACAACAGAAAACTAATACAAATACGTAAACCGGACAATGGGAGGCGAGCGCTTAAAGCACTCTAGCCTTAACGGCAGAAGTAAGTTAAGAGAGGGCTGAGTTTAATACCGGTTCACAACGCGCCCCCACTGAGAAGAACCGGCAAGAAACTCAGTGGGGTGATGCACGTCGTTGAGGTCGCATGCCTACGACCCTTCGGCCTCGCCGGCGAGACCGGTGTCTGATAGCTAGTGTAGCATACGGTTGTCGGGGAGGGTTCGGCGCATCCCGGTCCAATAGGACCGTCATGCGGTCAGGAGGGTCGAGCAGTACGTGCCGTGGTCTGCGGCGCGAGTCAGAAGGACTAGGGGCGTAATCGGCGGCGGCGCGGATTAAACTGTTCGCGTGACGGGACGCGGATTCAAAGTAGCGTTTCAACGCTTCCTTCCTTACGATCAATCACACGAAAGAATCACGAAACAGTAAAATATTTGATCTGCATATCTTGTTTGTCAACTAAAATGATGATCACTATAGCAAAGTGACCATCAAATAACTGTCCAGTGTTTAGTATTGCCTATTTTGAGAGTTCAGAAAACAACAGAATTTCAGCCTCTCGGTATTCTACAGGATGCATTTTGGAGAGTGTGCGCAGGAATTACATGAATTGATTCCACCATCCCCTGCTCTCATCGGACGACGAGACGGATAGCGCATACTCACCAGCGCAGTCCGGGCTATACGATTTGCTTTTTTCCTTTATAATAAGGACAGCTAAGGACTGGAATAGTTTGCCTGCATCGGTTTTCCTGTCCGATTATAATGTGGGTGTCTTCAAGGCTAGAGTGAATAGTCTTTTAATAAGCTAGTGTACTTTACAATCTTCGATTGCGTCACCACTTTTCATCAGGTGGCTCTGCAATCAACACTAGTGTTATGAATAAATAAAGGTATCGGAATCAAAACATAACACCACTTATACACGAAGGCGTATAAATTATTTACTATGTTATAGTAGTTTTACATTACTGTATGGCGCTCGTGTGTTACCATAGCGTGGCCTCATTCCATGGTATGACCTTAGTCCACATTCTAAACATAGCACTATCGATAAAGGGCGATGTGTTTCTTAGTATCCCGAGGACGGATTTCCATAAAATTTATGACTACATGGAAAAATTTAATATATCGATTATCGGTTTGAAGATAATGTAAATTAGGTCAATGTTGTTTTGGCGTGGTATAATTGGATTCAGCAGGCCGGCTGGGGAATAACCTAAGAAAACATCAGCCAAATAAAATAACCCAAAAATAAATGCATTAGGAACCTACCACAGGTTCCTTGTGAAAGGAACCGTCCAGGTAGGCACAGACGTGTCAGATATTCTGCCGCCAAGCAGTGTACTGATGAAATTACTGCACACACTTAAGACATTCCTAAGGGTCGGCAACGAGGTAACAATCCTTCTGGTGTTGCTAGCGTCTATAGGCTGCGGCTTAAAGGAGATCTCCTCTAAGGGCTGCGGTGACCTCTTACGATCAGGCGGGCCTCGTGCTTGCTTGCCACCTAGGTTGTTGGGCGGGTAGGTAGCTAGAACATGCTTTGCTTGCTTCCTATGCTTGCTAAGTCTTTTTTGTTTTTTTTTTTTGCTTATGAATGTGCTAGCTGCTGTCGACTTAATATCCAAAGTCTTAAGGTCGACAACGTGCTAGTGATTCTTCTGGTGTTGCTAGCGTCTATAGGCTGCGGTGACTGCTTACCACCGGACGGCATATAAGAGCCGCATGCTGGCTTGCCATCTTGGTACTATAAAAAAAAATGTTGTAATGAGTAAATTGCAATTGCATTATGGGAGCCGACAGAAGTCGTTGGCGGTAGGTCCCTCAGACGCGTGCCGTCCGCTGCATGTATTGTTAGATCCCCAGACCCAATATCGATCCTACTGAACCACGATGCTGTACCGACCTCCTCCAGACAACCGTATGCTTCACTATCAGACACCGGGAAGGGTCATACGCATGCGACCTCAACGACGAGTCACCCCACTGAGCTTCTTGCCGGATCTTCACAGTGGGGGCGTGTTATGATCCGGTGGTAGAATAAGTTCTCTCTTTAAGCGACAGCCCAAGCCGAGGCTGTCTCTTCTTGAAGTGTCCTTAAGCTCGTCACTCCCTCCCCTTAAGGCTAGAGTGCTATAAACGCTCGCCTTCTCTGGCCTGGTGAAGCTGTAATAGCCATCTGCGGGCTAACAGTGACTATCATTGCCCAAACAACAAAGGAGTCGGGCGACTAGCTATTATCGCTAGTCAGTAATTGCTGGGCCGGCAGTCATTTGTCATTTGCTGCCGGCTCTGAGACGTCATTCCTCTGTCACATAGTCATATAAATACATGAAGATATAGGGTCAAAGTATAAATAGGATTCTAAATGATTTAGTCAGTTAGAAACCATCCTTGCTTCTGAATTTAGGATCCTAACTTGCTAAAGGCGATTATACTTTACTGAATTCAGTGACTAACTCATTTAGAAGCCTAAATTTAGGAAGGTTTAATAAGGACTATAAATGTGTTTTTATCAGCTACATGCTTAGAGAAGATATCAAGTTAGGTGCCTCAACAGACGCGGGCGACGACGCGCTGCAGGCCCCGTTGCGAGGGTACCGGGCTTGCATTTCCGCTCCCCGGGGCGTGCGTAAGCGTTCGGCGCTGATGAGACTCTGGTGTGGTCCAGAACAACAGTCTCACTATAGCGTCAATGAAGGTTCAAGGTTCAGGTGAGTAAAATTTCCACATAACCCGGCCATCACCCCTACGGAGACCGGGTACTTTTGGAAATTTTGTTCAACAAAAAATACCTTAAAATAAAACCTTGTAAAATCTCAATTGAGTTATTTTCCACAACACGAATAAGATAAAATCGCAGTTTGGTTTAATGGCGATAACCCACAACGATATGCTGTAATAAACCATTACGGTGTTTTAAAATAAAAATGGTTAGGTATATTTACATTATATACACGTTACTTCGTCTTCGTTATAGCCACTGTGGTACCGTGAGAAACCAGTCGCTTTGTATCCGGAAGTCACGGGTTCCAATCGCGCGAGGAGCAACAAGTTTGTGTTAGTTTTTAGGGTTCCATACCTAAAAGGTAAAAAAGGAACCCTTATGGCCTGACTTCGTCTATCTGCCTGTCTGTCACACCTATATATTGCAGGAACCACTGATGCTATCGATTTGAAACTTGGAATAGCTTACTTACCCAACAACAAAAATGACGCCATTTTACGTGCATCAAAGTCGAGAATCGAAAGTCAAAGCGAACGAACCATGTTGAGAGTGACAATTTTGTCGCCCGTGCGCGCACTGCTATGAAAATCTAGGGGCACGGTGACAGCCTTAGCGCGCACGGGTGACATTTGTCGCCATGACTGTTTCGTCACTCTTATCAAGTCCATGGATATGTATGGAGATGCGCGCATGTTACGACGTGACAACTGGGTGACATTTATGTACGCCGACCGGCGAACAAGCCCGTGACGAAACTGTCACCGCGCCCCTAGATTTTCATAGCAGTGCACGCACGGGCGACCAATTTGTCACTCTCCGCGTCATTCTGTTCGCATTTGACCATAGATAAGAATAGTATATTGCATTTGACTTTCGATTCTCGACTTTAATGCACGTAAAATGGCGTCATCATCTACACAAAACGTGAACATCCGAGAATACGATATTGATAATGACATCATTATAGAAGAAGTGGAAAAGAGAAAAGCACTGTACGATACGTCCTATTTCTTTCCTCCAATTTTCCACCTGCAGACCAGCTGAAAGAAATTTCTTTAGAAATAAGCACCTTATACCGAATATGTACCTTTGTACTACTCTTTCCTATATTTCCGTTTTCATTTAATGTTATTGTGTGTACATAAAGTATAAACAAAATAAATAAATAAAAAATTGAAGAGCATTCAGATATTAATGAGAGCAAAGCAATTCGTTTTACGTTCGTTCGTTCACATACCATGTAGTTAGGGTTGCCAACCATACTTTATAATAACGTATCCTACTTTATTTTTGGTAATTATACTTTATACTTTTGCATACAAATAAAGTATGTGAAAATACTTTATTTTCAACCTTTACTGTGACGCGTAAAACAAAATACCAACTCATTATGGGTACTTAACTATTTAACGGTACACAGTGTACCGTTAAATAGTTAAGTAAGTAAGAGTTTTTTTCAGTAATGAATCTAAAGTGGCGAGAATAGAGCGTCAATAAATTTAATTAAAAAGGAATTGATTATTTATTTAAATATTAATTGTCAAACCAGCTTTGAATCATTTAAAGAAAACAAAAAAATGTTAGCATGTGCTAAAAGCACACAAAAATACATTTTTAAAGCAATAAAAACATAAAATTTGAAAAATACTTTTTTTCTTCCAAATACTTTATTTTTTTCCTATCCAAACCATTTTATACGTTTTTTTTTGTCAAAAAAAGTTGGCAACCCTACATGTAGTCCCCTTGCCTGCATCCAGGGGGATATAACTCCCATACATTTGTTAGTTTTAACATTTAGTTTATCATTTTTGGTACACTTCGTTTAACTCATTTTTAGTAGTTACCACTGAAAATGCTGGTGTGAAATATATAAAAAATAACTGAAAATGTTAACTATCTAACAAAATCGTACTAGATCCCCAGTTATATATAAGCAGATGTGTCAGTTTTTATCATTCGAACGAGTAACACTACGAACGAGCTAGTAAGCAACACGTTCGAATGATGAAAATCTTATTTTACTAACTTATTAACGATACTTTGTTAATCTATACTTATAATAAAACTGTAACAGGTCCAATTCTGTACATTGAAGATATTTTGAAAATTATATTTGGAGGGCATTCCATAACCGATACTGAGGCCGAAAATGTATTTTTTTAAATTTTTGTCTGTCTGTCTGTCTGTCTGTCTGTCTGTCTGTCTGTCTGTCTGTCTGTATCACGGCTGAGCATCACGCCGAATCTACTGAATGGATTCAAATGAAACTTGGCATGATTTGAGATCTTACTACGAGGTAGGACATAGGATACTTTTTATCCCGTAATCTAGCACGGTTCTTTTGGGAGAGGGGATTAAAGTCAAAATGGGTACTTGGTTATACGCTTGGTCCGATTTTATCAATTTTTCTTCATAATTATAATAAATATTAGTAAGGGAACACTCATAGAGAGTTGTTATCAAGGTTTTGTAATTGATCGGGTTAAGCAACGTTAGGTAAGGTCAATAAATAGATGGGTGACCGTTTAACGCCATTTGAACTAAACGGGTCCGTGCTTCGGAGAGCAAGTAAAAAGTGGGTCCGTGTTTTTAACCGACTATAAAAAAGGAGGTTATGTATTCAATGCGAATGTCTGTTATTAAAAGTTTAGTTAACGTAAAAATAGCGCAGGCGGAGCTGCGTGGGTCAGCTAGTAAATTAATAAAATAAGCTGATACGTGACCGATGCATAATACAACTGCATCTCGAAACAGTTCGCTATCTAGCGACAAATTGTTGCAATAATTAATGATCGTGTGTCATTTAATGATTGGGCAACTGTAGGTATTCTTAAGAGTCGGAGAAAACTGTATGAGTTGTATAATGAAAAATCTTCAAACACTTGTCCACTCTTTAAAGAATATGTTAAGAAATACTCTAAGGTCTTTAAACGAGCCTGTTCCTTAGCTAAAGCAATGTACTTGAAAAACAAAATAAAAAAATCTGAAAATAAAATTAAAACTACATGGAGCATTATTAACAGCGAAACTGGAAGAACAACTGTGCGTAATCGCGATTTTCACTTGAAAATTAACGATGCTGACATAACAGCGGATCTCGATGTAGCGACCGCGTTTGAAAAATTTTTTGCTAATATTCCTTCAGAAATATCAAAAACGCTTAAGTCGTCGTCCACTTTCGCAGAGTTATTAATGCAACAAAGTGTACCCAAATGTGGAACAACTTTTGAATTCTCCTTCGTTACTACTAAGGATATTGTAAACACATTTAAAAAACTAAATCTGAAAAAAACCGCGGACTTTTGGGGGCTATCTCAAACTCAAACTCAAACTCAAACTCAAAATATCTTTATTATGCATAGGCCTAACGAGGGCACTTACATATTGTCAATTATTTTACAATTACCACCAGATCACAACTCAGATGGTCTTATCTGTCATTGATCTTATTGCACCGCAATTAACTGTAGTATTCAATAGTTGTGTCGCTAGTGGTGTGTTTCCTGACCTTATGAAACAGAGTAAATTAATTCCTATGTTTAAATCCGGTAGTACCACTGAGCCTACGAATTTCAGGCCAATTTCGGTATTACCTACATTAAGTAAAATCTTTGAAAAATTATTGCTTAACCAAATGTTAGACCATTTTAACAAATATGATCTGTTTCATGATAAACAGTTTGGATTTACCAAGAATTGTTCTACGACAGATGCAGGAGTCGAATTATTAAGAAATATATACGACGCCTGGGAGGACAAACAGGATGCCCTTGGCGTATTCTGTGACTTATCCAAGGCGTTTGATTGCGTACAACATGATACGCTGGTCAGGAAATTACACCACTACGGAATCAGGAACAGAGCTCTCGATCTTCTGACTTCATATCTGAGTAATAGAATTCAGAAGGTTGATATTAACGGAACGAGATCTGCAGGATCTGAAGTTACGTTGGGTGTACCACAGGGTTCAATACTAGGCCCATTCTTATTTTTGATATATGTTAATGACTTACCCTATTTTGCAGGGGACAATTATAAGATTATATTGTTCGCTGATGACACCTCGCTTTTGTTTAAAATTAAGCGTGGTCTACAAGATTTCGACGATGTGAACAATGCTGTATCTAAAGCTGTCCATTGGTTTAATGTCAATAATTTAAAACTAAATGAAAGTAAAACCAAATGCATAAAATTCACAACACCTAATGTCAGACAGGTGAAAACCAATGTTGATATCAATGGAGCTGTTTTGGACCCTGTAAATTCAACTGTATTCTTGGGCATTACTGTTGACGCCAAGTTGCAATGGGACCCACATATTGAGAAACTGTCGGGTAGGCTAAGCTCGGCGGCTTATGCGGTTAAGAAAATTAGATATGTCACTGATGTTGAAACCGCTAGAATTGTTTATTTTAGTTATTTTCACAGTATTATGTCTTATGGCATATTGCTGTGGGGATCTTCTGCAGATCTTAACACCATTTTTATCCTGCAGAAAAGAGCTGTGAGATCTATTTACCATCTAGCTCCTACTGATACACTAAGGCAAAAATTTAAAGAAATAGATATTCTAACGGTTGTATCACAATATATTTATGAAAATTTGTTGTATGTAAAGAAAAACATAAGTGCTTTTGCAAAGAATAGTGACCATCATAATGTAAACACCCGGAACAAACACAATCTTGCTGTACACTCCACGCGTCTCCACAGAATTAGCAATTCGTTCATGGGCCAAGGTATCCGTTTCTATAATAAACTGCCACAGGATATCCGAGACCTACCAATAAATAAGTTTAAAAGCACTATTAAAAGCCGGTTATCTAAAAAAGGCTACTATAAAATCTCGGATTACCTGGAGGATAAAGCTGCGTGGGCTTAAACTGCGATGCTCATGCAAGCCTCTAACTTTAAGAAATATTTATTGTATAAATTATTAAAAAAAAATACATACTTATATTAAAAAATGATAAGCCCACTGAGTTTCTTGCCAGATCTTCTCAGTAGAGGCCGCGTTGTGATCTGGTGGTAATTGTAAAAAAGTTGACAATATGTAAGTGCCCTCGTTAGGCCTATGCATAATAAAGATATTTTGAGTTTGAGTTTGAATAAGTAATATCTCTCCACCTTTCATAAGCTCTACTGTGAATTATTATAATACTTACAAGCTTCAAATTTTGAAATCTCTGTATTTCTTTCCTCTCTTTCTTCGTGGGCAGCTTAACCACGGCATATTTAAAATTAAAGTTATTGTAAGTCATTGTAAGTGTACTAATTTATGTTGTCATTAACCCTTCAGGCCCGGGTGATTTCTATGGAACCCAAAAAAAACAATAAATTTGTAATAACTAGAAATACTGTCATTTATAGCTAATCATCTTATTACTTATGTTTAGAGAGTACTTTGAGCTAAATTTTAGTACAGATTACTCAGCTGTAACTATACTAAAGAATGAGTTATATGGCTTTTTTGTCAAAAAGACATTTCCGGTATGATTTTTGAAGTGAAACTTCTTATGCGACTTCCAAAAATGTTATCACATAACGCGTCAAGCGTTAAATGAAGCACCTTAACGCGTTATCGCTTAACGCGTTAAGTGATAGGTGTTAAACGATAGGCGATAGGCGTAAATTTGTTAAGGTCATGAAAGCGCTCATGTGACGCCGTCACCGAGAGAGTGGGTGAGTGGGTTTCAGTGGGGTTCGGTGGGGTTCGGTGGGTTTCGGTGGGTTTCGGTGGGTTTCGGTGGGGTTCAGTGGGGTTCGGTGGGGTTCGGTGGGGTTCGGTGGGGTTCGGTGGGGTTCGGTGGGTTTCGGTGGGTTTCGGTGGGTTTCGGTGGGTTTCGGTGGGTTTCGGTGGATTTCGGTGGGGTTCGGTGGGGTTCGGTGGGGTTCGGTGGGTTTCGGTGGGTTTCGGTGGGTTTCGGTGGGTTTCGGTGGGGTTCGGTGGGGTTCGGTGGGGTTCGGTGGGGTTCGGTGGGGTTCGGTGGGTTTCCGTGGGTTTCGGTGGGTTTCGGTGGGTTTCGGTGGGGTTCGGTGGGGTTCGGTGGGGTTCGGTGGGGTTCGGTGGGGTTCGGTGGGGTTCGGTGGGATTCGGTGGGGTTCGGTGGGGTTCGGTGGGTTTCGGTGGGTTTCGGTGGGTTTCGGTGGGTTTCGGTGGGTTTCAGTGGGTTTCGGTGGGTTTCGGTGGGGTTCGGTGGGGTTCGGTGGGGTTCGGTGGGGTTCGGTGGGGTTCGGTGGGGTTCGGTGGAGTTCGGTGGGGTTCGGTGGGGTTCGGTGGGGTTCGGTGGGGCTCGGTGGGTTTCGGTGGGTTTCGGTGGATTTCGGTGGTGTGTGTGTGTGTGTGTGTGTGTGTGTGTGTGTGTGTGAGTGTGTGAGTGAGTGAGTGAGTGAGGGACCGACCGACCGATCGACTGAGCGAGAATGAAGTTTCACTTCTTCCGCGCGGAGGGACTCCACGCACGCACATTTTTTTTGTTGGGTCATTTTTCATACTGTGGGACAGGGGACTACATGTTAAATTATAATATGTCAAACAAATCGATGGCTCCTACGTTAAATATCGTATGTCTAAAAACATGATTTTTATGTTTTCATTGATTCGTAATTAAGGTGTTATTTACTTTTTAATCCCATTAACAGAATTTTCAAAACGTGAAAAATGAAAAAGTTTTTTCCCGTATAAAGGCGCATGTTATTTTTGTGGGCGCCGTAAATCAGCGTATTTACTCTAGCTATATTATACGGCGTAAAGGTGCGCGGGAGTACGGAGGATCGGCGAATCGTATCTATCACTTACCGGCTTGTACGTGGGGATTACGCCCCACTCGCACGGCACGTATTTGTTTTACCATTTACTTAATTTAAATCACTATACATATAAGATTGATAATGAGTAAAAATAAATCAAGTTCGTATTTGAGACATAATTCAAGAACTCAAAGACTCTGTGATGTTCCTTTTGGGGTCGTATTGTATCGTTGTTGTTAAGTGTTTAAGTTTTTTACGAAACTATGTCAAAAATATCGTATATAACAAATACAATTTAGTACGTTGCTTTTTGGTCATCAAATTATATCGTATGTAGTACTTAAGATTTTGTACGCTGCCAATCGAATCAATTATTTTATCGTATGTACTACGTACGACTATTTACGTGGTATTTTTAAATCTGACTTTTATCGTATGTGTTATTTACGCTGCTTTACGTTGCAGAATTGGATATGGTAAGGTTAACATACAATAAATTACGTGGTAATTGCAAAAAAAGTACTGTCTTTTGTTATTTTTTTTTAATTTTAGAGTCTCTATTGCTATCTGGGACTCATTTAATAGAAATAGAAGCACTTTATTAGATGCCGGAAGAAGATATTTCTCAAAAACTACCAATACTGTCAAATAATAATTCTGGTAGATAGGTAAACATTTACTTATTAAAATACTTTGTGTTAAGATTCTAGGATCTATGACTGCTGTATGATTTACATAAACATCTTTTTAAAGTTTTTTTTTTTCAGATGAAGATTTGATAACATTTAAAAGTTTTTAACCATCAAAGTTCGAGGAAGATGAAGTAAGTGCCATGCAAGTTTAGTCACAGCTTATGCCAGATTTAAATAAAACCACACTTGAAGCTAATTTGACCTATACCTTGGATTTTAATAGTTCCGTACTAGTTATCACGCCACCCACCGTAAACAGTAACACTCCTCATTCAGAACTTGATGACAATGGTGCAGAAAATATATTTCAGGACCACTCTATTAAGAAAAATAACCCGGGAATCATACAAACACCTCATCCATTATCCAGGATGTGGATGTTAGTCCTTTGGACACAGATTGTGAGAATGTTTTTGTTGGTAATATAGTTTTCTGTATTATATATTATATAATGTAATGTTTCTCAGATGTTATGTCGAAAAGTGTGGGAGTAGTTGCTACAGATGTAGGACGGTTGTGGGAGTAATTTAGGTTTTGGTCTTATTTTAATTTGGGGTTACTCCCACCACTCATTCCCACCACTGTGACTGTCAGCCAGGATCTACAGTGGTCACCAGTGAAGACACCGAGGTTTGACCCTCGGCGAGTCCCGGGGAAACGCAAAATTGTCTTGGAAACCGCAACAAATATAATTAGAAAAGTATATAGGAGGAGTAAAAGAAATATAAATTCTACTTCCCTCCTTTGCAAAGCGGGAGACAAATAACAATCACACGGGTTGATATAACCTCAGAACGAAACATTCTTACAGGTGCACGAACCCTTGTTAGTCCACCTGTAAGGCACCACGAAAGTTATGAGATTTGAAGAGATCTATAATAAGCTTTCTACTATTAAACTTGTTTCCAATAATAAGTATGTCGGAAACGCTTCAAAGCACGAAAATGTTCCATAGTCGCTACAAGGTCCGAGTATACAACTCCGCATGTTATTTCCAAACTATTCAACATACTCGTAACATGGTGATGGTGTTCACTGTTCAGAGGACAAAAATTAAGAAATTAAACGTACTTTTCTGTAGATCCAAATAGACTTCATGTAATATAGTATGATCTAACAGATCTCAGAAAGCTAATACCAGACGAATGACAACGACAACAAAGCGATGTTGTTGTGGGCCTACTTTACAATAAGCTGCATATATCTAAATTGAAACAAACATTGAAAAGAACATAATTTTATGTATTATATCCCGGTTTATTTTTATTTTAATATCCCGACGTTTTGAACACTTTACAGCATTCATGGTCGCGGGTGGACTGAGGTGGTAGTTGCCTATACGTCATAATTGTCTTAGGGTACCCTCAGGTTTTATCATTATTATTGTTAGTCCGATCTACACAGAAAGAGCTTACAGTATCTTGAGGTTGATATAATCCGTAAAATTAGTTCAACTCATTTCAATAATAAACGATGATTTAATGAGTTACAAGAGGTGTAATTCCAGCTATTTATCACAATTTTTACGCCAACCTCCCAGTGGAGTCAAACTGCACACCTTGACTTGGAATGATTCCGATTAAGGATTTTGTTTTAGAATTTATATTATAAGGTTTTAACTTACTTAAAAAGAATTCGTTCCGTTCTGTTGATTTGTTTGTACTAACTCTGTTTTTTTTTTCGGTAGGCATTTTTCTTTCTTTTGTTGTCTAACTGTTATTAAAGGTATAATGTCAGTATTATAGGTTGATGTTTCTGTTTTTTAACTATAAGTAACTATTTTATGATAGTCAAAGCTATTTTAAAAGTTTTTCTATGTTCAATAAAAAAGCTTATCATACGCTCTAATAAAGTGTTTGTTTGGGTATTTGTAAGAAATTTTGTTTTACCAAAGTAATATTAACAGCCTTATTATTTTCAGGCAATCGTAATTACGTTTGTAAGTTTTATTATTGTTTTAATTGTGTTGATTTTTCTGCGAGAGTTAGAGCTAGTTAGTACGTACTTTGTTGTCAGACCTCTAAATAAAATATTTTAATAAAGTAATTTAGATTCAGTTCAGTTGTTTTATTTATTATTTAAATATTTTGTTGACCTAATCACCATATGCGATACTATTTCATTTAATATGGAGAAAGTAAAATATAGTATGTCTCATAATGCCAAATTAGTGTCGATGTAAAACGTCGTAAGTAAAAGATACGATATTTTCTGCTTACTGAATTGCAGCGTATGTAATCGTAAGTAATACTTACGCTATTTGTATACTGCAGATTTCCATCGTACAAAAGCGTAACAACAATATCTCTAAAACGAATAATTATTAAACGTTTGTTTTCATACTATTCGGTAAATTATGGCATTTTCTATGTTTGGTACAAATTTCAGCCAAATAGCTTCAAATTTAAAGAACAAGCGTAGAAAAATACCTATAATTCGCTCTCCTGTAAAGTGCGGGTTTTGCACATACGATATTTAACGTAGGAGCCATCGAAATGTCAGATGAATGATGCTCCATACATAATTATTTATAATGAAATAAACCAAACCCCTATCTAATAATTATATTTTTGAACACGTACGGTCGGCCAAGAAAGTCGTTTACCAGTTTTGACAAAAGTTCCTATGCAATCAAAATAACACTGAGGTTGAAAATTTCTATCAGATGCGACAATTTAAACTAGGAACACAAGTCAGTGTTGACACAAGTCATGTGTATGTTATAATATTTGCAAGGGAAAATCAACCTTGTTGTTTTAAGATGTGCATATGAAGTTCAACCGTAGGGTGGTAAACCATATTTTTGGTTGACCGTACACACTATACAACACTCGTAAATTAGTTTTTTATCAAAAAACTGTCAGTTTTATACTTTCTGAATGTGTGTACAACGTGGCTCTTCTGCAGAGTATGCTCCCCAGCGCAGCCACAAACAACGTTCATTATTTCATAAACTAGTACACGTACATCGGTAACTGGTGTATGTACATTATATACGTGCGACGTACATCATTTTAAGATATCATTGATTGGTATTTAAATGTGGTGGCTCTGCTGCAGAGTATGACACGTGCGCGCTAGCCCTTAGCCTTAGCCTTAATCACAACCATAGACTTTTCATTACTTTTCCCAGCACTAGAAATGTCAAATTGACTGCGCATAAACAAAATGGCTGCCTAAAAAATGGCGATTGCTGTTTTGTGAAGATTGTGACGCTTGCAATGTTTTTATTTCGATGCATGTAGATTATTGATAACAGCTCATCAAAGTTATTTGGTTGACATTATCACAGGAAGCAGCAGGTAAATGTTTTAGACCTTTGAAAAATTATGTCTAATTACATTCAATATTTTTGCTTTATTCATGTAGAAATATCATACTTCTTACCTACGTATCCATATAGATACCCGTGGGGTACCGGGATAGAATGGCATCCCCCCCAACTCCTCGTTGGATGTCGTAAGAGGCGACTAAGCGAGAACAGGAAAACGGGCAGCAGCGTCTTTCTTTTGGATTATCTTCCACCTATACTACGATCCCCAAGCGATCGAATTCCCGAAGCGTTGGAGATGCGTCTGCCAAGCGTGGAGATTATGGCAAACCCTCCCTTCTAAGGGGGAGGCGTCTATCGGCTAGTAATGATGATGATCAATATACCTGAACCCACATACCATAGAGCTGACCTAAAAACAAGATCACAAATTGGGCATTTATAAAATTGATTTGTAAATGAACTAAGTATAACAATCATAGTAAAACCACTATTAGCATTACCGATCTGTTTCCCTATTACTTCACGTCACATGACATCAGCTGCCTCATGACACCATGTGCTTTTGACTCATTATCCATTATATGTATGTAAGAGACAAGTTTGTTGAACCAAAACCATTTAATAGTCCGAATAGGCATTCAGGTCGTTAGGTAGACATTGAGTACATTATTTTAACTTTTAAAGCATGTGGTTTAATTAACCATGATCTGACTAATGGCACCATAGCACTTATTAAATAAAATTGATACATGGTTCGTTAAGGCCCCACAATACCAGATACACGGTTTCACTGTGTGTTTGATGACATGAATTATTGAAAGACATGCCACAAGCTAAGGGCGAAGCACATTAAGTTTGGCATCATCAATTTAGTGTATGCATAGCTAATTTTAGCAACTTTTTAGTAATTCATAGGTCCCTTGTGCAACGGACTGTATATACCACTACAGTGCCACATTATTGTGCCAAAATTACACAAAGTGTAGGGTACTCTGATGAAATTACTGGGTTTAAGAATCTTAACACTTGAATATAACATTTCAATACAAAAGGAGCCGCAGTACAGCTGTACCAGGCTGTTGCTTGCCATCAGGTGCATCCTGTTATTCTCATCACAACAATCCTTAAAAAAAAGGAATAATACTTAAAGTATATACTTTTAGACTTTCGTGTTCCATTATCAAACTTTATTTTATTTTAATCGGGAATTAACGCGATTTACCTTATATTTTGGCTTGACGTTTTGGCCGGGTTGCACCAGCCGTGGTCACAAGTAGACTGGTTCAGAGAGACGGATCCGTGATAATCCTCGGGGATGCGATTGGTCGCATCGCGTTAATTCCCGATTAAAATAAAATAATGTTTGAATACTTAAAGTATTATGTCTTCTTCATCATATGGGTGTAGATCACAACTCAATGTCTATTGTGCTTATTTAATGTGTGACGGTGAAGGCCAGTTCGTTCCCACCATCCTAGCACCACTAGGAACTACGAAGTATTACATATGTGAAGACTAACATCTTGTTTATTTTTCAGGAGGCCTCACTGAGGCTATGACTACACCGAACAGCTACAAACAAAACACATCAATGTCGATGCCGAGCCCACAGAGCAATCCGCGTTTGTATTCCATTTATATAGATTAGAAAACAATTTTAAAAAAACTGTATAGCAAACCATAGATAGCATTTGTTTTAAAGTATTTGAATGTTTAATGTTTTTAGATACTAACATATTATAACATGTATTTGAATTGGATGCCTTTGCAAGCTTAGCAGGGCTGCCAACTGTTCTTGGTACTGCTGGTATTTACCTGCTGTTATGTCCTTAGCAGCATGAATCCAATTCTATGCTTGTTTATTTCGAAACACAGTGAAGTCAGTTTATTGAGGCAGCTTTAAGTTATAGAGTTGAATAGTGTATAGAAGCGCCTGAAATTTACTTAGAACATAAATATAATCTGTTATGTACCTATAATTTTTAAAAATCGTGAGTAGTACCAGTAGTACTATGTAGCTGGTGGAGTTTTGAAAAGATGTATAAAATATATGAGTGCTTTCTTTGTTTAAATTTTTTCTTATCAGATTATTATTATGTATTAATTTATTTTTGAGACAATTTACACACAGCCATGTGATCCCAAACTATAATAAATACATAGGTAAATATACTTTTTTTTTTCTAAATACAGACAGACACTTGGTGGTAATTGAACTCACAATTTATTGAGCAGTGGCCAGGGTGTCTAACCTTAGACCAACGGACCTGTCAAATTAATTTCCAATACAATGTTCTTATAAATTGTTTACAAACCAGACATTCCAATATTGTCTTTGAAAACGAGCAAATTATAAACTGATTTCACTGTGTATGCATCAGTAACTATCTTTTTATTTCTATTAATTTGATTGATTCTTTACGCATTTAGACTTACATTTTACTCTTATGTTGGTTTTGTTTCATGTTTTGTTATGTCGAAACAGACTACATGATTGCGGGGCCCCCAATGAGTTTCGGTATGATGAAAGGTAATGCCACAATCTGGTTTTAAATTTATTTTTCAAAATTTTTTTCTCACTCATCCGTCTCGGAATCTAGGTGTTCTATGGGGTTTTAATACGATCGCACCAAATTTCTCTCGTTTCCACATCACAAGCCATCCTCCCGACGCGACCTACCGTCTCGAACTTCGCTAATCTAGCCTACTAAAAAATAAAACTCGCTAGTATTGCTCGCTCACACTAATAACTTCCACTTAACATTCGTTTATTTTTTTAGTACTACCGCATTTTCTCACACTTTTATTTCGCCCCGCCCCCCCTTCCTCTCCCTTATGCTTTTTTGTTTTTTCTTTCATTGTATTGCCGGCCCGCTGCTTGGCTTCAAGGCGGTATGAATGCACCGCCGCCGCACCATAACCAATACCAGTACCACCCGCAATACGCGGGCGGGGGTGCCGCGGGGCCCCCGGGGGGCTACGGCTGGGGAGCGCCGGCGCCGCCCCAGCAAACGCGTTTCGCTGCAGAGGCCGCGCGCCGCGCCGCGCAACCCGCAATGCCCGCCAAGGACGATAAGACCAGCCCCTTTGTCTCCACCGTGCATTCTCATCCAGGATTTCAGCCGCAGAAGATCGGCAAAGGAGCCGGTGCGGTGAGTACGATATCTTACTTCGATTACAAATCTTAGCTAGATAGGAATTAGATACTTAATACCATAGCAATAGAGACGCCTTTTGAACCACCATACTCTAATGGTGATGAGGATTGGCAGCCTATGAATTGTTACTTGAAATACATTTCAAAAATAATGATCTTCTTACTAGTATGCAAACATTCATACACCAAATATGTGATATCCTTGAATTAAAACTTTATTTGTGGTATTGTAGCTCCCTAACAGATGTAGGTTATTGTAGGTGTTACTTTATGTCCTTCGGAGTCGCTGGACGTTCGGGGTGTGGGCCCTAGGACGTTCATTGAGTAAGGTGTTACTTTATATAGGGATGTAATAGTAGAATACATTATTATCTAATACTCAGAACAGCTTGTTTACCAGCACTATCAAAAATCAATAGAGCTATCTTGATATCTAGCTATTGAGTTATTATATTGATTCATGTCCCGTGGGGTGTCCGGATAAGAATTGCACCCTACCATCTCCTCCCGTTGGGTGTCCGTAAGAGGCGACTAAGGGAAACCGCATTCACTCTTCATTACCTACCACCGCGATCCCCAAGACATACTGCGATCCCCGAGACGCCTGCCAAGCGTGGGAATTATGGCAACCCCTCCCTACTAAAGGGGGAGGCCTTTGTTCAGCAGTGGGAGTCTTTCAGCTGCTGATGAATGCCATATGAATAATGTTGTTTTCAAAAACTGTTCTGGACCTAGCATGAACCCTAGAAGCACCCCTACGAAATTGGTCGATCTCTCGCTCATTGAGCACTAACAAACAAATTAAATTCCAGGGTGCTGGTCTACCCAAACCACCAAAGCCGCCAGAAAAGCCCTTGATGCCATACATGAGATACTCCCGTCGGGTATGGGACACAGTGAAGGCTCAACACCCTGACTTAAAACTATGGGAGATCGGCAGGATCATTGGTAGCATGTGGCGAGACCTACCAGAGTCTGAAAAGGCTGGATTTGTTGATGAATATGAAGCAGAGAAGGTAATTAATGAATTATATGCACCTATTTTTTTTGTTATATCCCACAGCTTGGATCCACAAGACAATCAATGTCTAAAGATATGTTTTCTTTTTAAATGACTTATGTGCCTTTTTTCTTTTTAATGTGATAAGCCAATGCTTATCTGCTATTCCATCTGATGGTAAGCAAGGTTCCTTTTATGGATGGTACAGCGCACTATGCTATATATTTTAATATTATTAACAACATAAGGCACTCTGAAAGTCATGAAACAGCCCTCAGCTGTCAGCACATTGTCTCCTTACATGATACTCATACATTAAAAAAACCTTCTTAATGTATGATCCCCAAGCCGCCTGCATGGTATCCCCTTCCTTCTAAGGGGGAGGCCTTTGTTCAGCGGTGGACGTCAATCGGCTGCTAATGATGATGTAGATGAAAAAAAGGAGCTGCCCTAGCATTAATGGATATGGACTACACGCAAGCTCCAAAAAGTCAACGATAAAAGAACTAAAATTTTGAACTCAGGCGCAGTATACAGAAATGTTGAAAGCTTACCAATCATCGCCTGCGTATATACAGTGGCTGGCTCACAAGACCCGAGGTACAATGCATTGTGAACCCTAGACCCTATATATTTTGGGTACAGTTTTGTGTATAATATCCACACTATCACTTCACGGCTTGTTAACGTGGGCTCTAAAGGTATAATGCGAGACTGGCTGTTTTGTGATTATTGTTTTATATTTGACTATTCAAACATACAACAATAAGACCAGAAGAGATGATAGACATTATATCGATCCCTGTTGTCATGTCATTCCACCGTTAGGTGACGTCATTAGAACTGTATAATTCGTTAGTGTATGCACTTGGGTTAAAAATATAAGAGATTGTACTTGAATGGGGGTTTTTTCCCTAAATTATGGACTACAATTATTCCGTGAAAATATATGGACTTACATGAATAATGTTATCAAATTGGAAGACCCTGGCCGTCAACTGGCTGAGTCTGAACGATTTTTCTTAAAAATTAATATTATCTGAATAGATCTCTGGTCGCATATACAAAATTAATATTTAGAAACATTGATTACAAATATATTATGCTGACAACTTAATTATGCTATCAAGAGACACACCCACCGTATATTTGACAATGCAACGTGGCATCAAAAACGTCTTAGTAATACGCAATGGTTTTTGCAGCTATGCCACGTTAACATTGCAGGAGTTAAGTACTTATCGAGGCACAAACGAATTTATAATCGTTTACTAGTTTGTTTAAAACGGCGTATTACTTATTCAATAGTGTATACTCATTTCATTTTTTAAATACAATTTTGTGGAGTCAAGTATAAAGTTGACCTTTACGCTTAACTTAACGCTTATATTCAAAGCGACACACCTACTTATTCATTACACTACAGGACTAATATTTAAGTCTCTTGAGCCCTGTAGTTCAGCTACAATAAAGTACTGTTCACACCGGAACAACAGTCCTTACGCACTATACGTTCCGGCATTAAAGATACAATCAGTCACATTACATGATCAAATAAATCCTATCAGTCATGACGTCGTCCAGGTTTATGTCTTACTGCAATTATCCAGAATTAATTCAGAAGTCCATACTTTTCCACAAACATAATCGTGACTAACCACGCACAGGAGAGTAATGCTAATTTTGTCCTCCCACATGCACGTCACCTCATAATATTGCACGCACGGGGTCACACCATAGTTGGAGTACGAGAAAACTCTGAAGGCGTACCACAACTCGCCGGCTTATCTTGCGTATATCGCTGCCAAAAATAAAGCCGTAGGTAAGGCAGAACGGTGAGGCTACGCATGCAATGTTACCTTTCGTTGGGTGTCAAAATTTGCTGACAAATATTAATAATTTCCGGACTAAGTCTAGGCGCTAAGCGACAAAATGTTCCGGGTTCAATTCAGTATATTTGTCAAAGGCCGTCACTTTGACAACTTTGACAAAGGAATGTTATTTTTAGTTAATTTTAACACTCGATTTGTTTGAACTCGTAAACATTTTGTTGCCTAGTGTATAACTAATGATTTAAAAATATAATGAACAAGTTATCCATGTTGAAACTCAATACTAATCACTCATTAATTATTAATTATTTGTACTAAATGATGGTTTAACAGTCTCTGAGCAAAACAAACTTGTGTTTTCTTAAAAGGAGATGTTCCATTTTGGGCCAACACTATGTACACTACATGGAAAAATAGGAAAAACATAGGAGAGTTTCATAAAAATACTTATAAATTAATTTGAAGCAGAGTACAATTGTACAAAAATGATTACTTATGGAGTTATTTAGTATGTCCACCCTGTTTTTAGGGCAGTCATGACAGTTGCGTTTGACGTTGGTTTACTACTTGACAGTTAATGCTATAGTTGACGTTTCGTAATAGATTGTTTACGCGTGGAGTACTTAATGGATTTCGGAGTTTTTAGCGATTATTTATGTTTGCGGACATTCGTTGACTGTTTCTTTCTTGACCCGGGGCTTTACTGTATTGATTATCGCCTGTGATTTGGATTGGAATCCGCAACAAGTTCAATCGCAGGTATAGTCAGTTGTCAAAATGACATTTTAGTTACGTATTTCCATCCATTACCATCATATTAATGTGTGGTATTGCTACAGTAATATTCTCTTTGGTGTTGCTCTCCTTGACCAAGATATCTTAAATGTACAATAAAACGAAGCAATATTAAAAAAGATAACATTACAAAACAGTTACTATATTGAATAGTCATATATACATATAGTGTACATGGTGTTGGCTCAGGCTCCATACATTTCTGGAACAACTCCTTTCAAAATCTTTTTAAATACTCCATATTATAATCCAAATCCTCCAGTCTTCGATTCTAATTAAATTTGTTGTGGAGCTTATGACAATTTAGCAGTTTTCCCGATACTCGCCGAGGGTCAATCCTCGGTGCCTTCACTGGTGACCACTGTGAATCCTGGCTGACAGTAGTCACTATTGTGGGAATGAATAAAGCATCAGTATCACCATTCAAAAAACAGAGCATTCTTGAACGACGCCATTGTACTTTTTCATAATAACTTCTTCATAAACACTAGTATGTCCTTACAGACAGACCAACTTATCTGTACCGGTGGTGAAAGTAGGATCTAAAATGGTATTTTGTAAATTTCAATTAGTTTAATGGATTCGCCTACACAGTAGCGAAACTGCCATTTCACAGATATATTGGGACCCTGCACCTTTACACTGTTGACACCAGAAAGAATAATTGCTCGTTTACAGCCACATACCATACACGCTACTTTTAGCATCGGCCGTCAGTGATTTTGTGGCTGCATTGATAATGCATCGCACTTTAATGACTTGCTCCGCTAAATAGCTGTATTTGAATCGACGCTCTATTTATGAGGGTGACATAAATTTTGCTAACATTAGCTACCATAATCCTTGTTGATTATATTGTGCGAGGCTTAGTGCTCAAGTGACAAATCGCCGATGCTGAAAGTAGCGTGTGTGTTGAAACCCTTATTCCAATGTTGACTTGCTTTGTAAATAACATATAAAATATCCTTTCTAACACCCATTGTGTCAGCAGTAGGTAACCTCGAGGAGGAGACGTCCAGCAAGAAGGGAAGCTCCCAAAAGGAGCAGCAACAACAAGACAGAAGAATTGACATACAGCCCGCAGAAGATGAAGAAGGTTCGTCAACAACCCTTGATTTTCTTTCTCCCGGACGATGTTTTCCCTGATAAATATAACTTGGGTGTATTCAAGTCTAGAGTGAACAGGCATCTTATGGGTAAGCGTGGTCCATCCTAGACCACATCTTCACTTACCATCATGTGAGATTGTGGTCAAGCGCAAACCTATTTATTATAAAAAAAAACCTCATTCTTTTGTTACGCTTTTACTAGTCCTCTATGCTCCTGTATAGACCTACAGTAGTGTTAGACATTCCGACTGCCAATCAGCAATGAGTAACCATTGCTGTGGTCTATTATGAAGGGCACTGTAGCTGCTGATTTCACAGCTAAGAGACTTACACTGCGGTAATATCTACATCATCATCAGCCGCCCGGAAGACATCCACTGCTGAACAACGGCCCTTTGAAGTGAGGGGTTGTCATAATCCCCACGCTTGGCAGGCGTCTTGGGGATTGCAGTATAGCTGGTAATCCAATGAAAAGACTGCTGCTGACTGTATTCTTGTTTTCCCTCGATAACCAATGGGAGGAGTTGGGTGGTTGCTTTTCTTACCCGAACTCCCCATGTACCTACCAGGTGGTAGGTTATTTGTGCAAGGAACCGTCAGCTAGGTACCACCGCAGTGTCAGATATTCTGCCGCCAAGCAGCAGTGTGTAAACATTACTGTGTTCCGTTGTGAAGGAAACTAGCTGGTAAAATTACCGGACACAAAAGACTTAATGTCTAATGTCTCGAGGGTCGGCAACGCGCTAGTGATTCTTCTGTTGCTGCTAGTTTAGGGATCCTCCAACCGAGCGAGGTGTGTTGCTAGTTTAGAGATGCATCGGAGGTGCTAAAGGGAGGATTCCGACCGAGCGAGTGTGATACTCGGTCAGGGCCGAAGCCCCCGACAGTTGTTGTTGGGATGTTGTATATATTGTTAGTGAACATTGAAACTTCGCTTGCGAGATTCAGGATTCGGTGGTGGCGCCATCTATCTTGTTCGATGTAATACTACTCGCTTTTCATCGCGTCGCTGTACCACATGTGGCGCCATCTGGTTATGTTGAGACGCCACACTAGCGTATGTAGGCTGCGGTGACTGCTTACCATCAGGCGGGCTGCTGGCTTGCTTGCCACCATGGTCGGTAGTATAAAATAAAACCTAATGACTGACTGACCTTTAAAACAATATCTTCTATTCACAGATCAAGATGAAGGTCTGTCGGTGAAGCACGTGGCATACGCTCGCTATCTCCGCAACCACAGGCTAATCAATGAGATATTCTCAGACACCGTTGTGCCCGACGTCAGGTCCGTTGTCACCACTGCGAGGATGCAGGTACGAATCCGAAAACATTCAAGATCTATTCCCAAATAAGAATTACATGCAAATATGCTCTGTGCATTTTAGGTATATTTCTTGATGTGTACCAAGTAAATTTTCATTCGATTTGCAAAACAATAATCAATACCGCTCAGAGAATCCACTTATAACCGACGGGGAAGAAAGGTTCTCGAGTGGCGACCAGGTAGATTGCCTTCCCAAAAGGTGAACTGACGACTTAGAACGAATCGGAGACAATAAGGTAAATGCAATAGCCATTTTTCGTCCATTGTGGTGTTCCAAGAGGTAGACCTATGATCAATAGTGGACCTCTTCCGGCTGATGGCCATGCTGTGTTCTACTTGAAATGTAGAAATGACATAATGTTGTCAAGAGATAATAATAATAATACCAGCCCTTGTTTATGTCCCACTGCTGGGCACGGGCCTCCCCTCAAGATGAGGGGGCTTAGGCCATAGTCCACCACGCTGGCCAAGTGCGGGTTGGCGGACTTCACACGTCATTCGAGAGCTAGTTAGGCTTTCTCAGACATGCAGGTTTCATCACGATGTTTTCCTTCACCGAAAGCTAGTAAGTAACAATCGCACAAAGACGATTCGCACATGATTTATTGAAGAAATCAGAGGTGCGAGCCGGGGTTCGAACCTGCGCACCTTGTTTCCAAGGCAAGCGCTCGCCCACTGAGCTGTTACCGCATATCAAGAGATAATAATAAGATAATGTTGCAAAGCATTAGAAACTGGATAGTAAAATCAAAAATAAACCGCGATAAAATCCATAAAAGTAGTTTGATTTCAATATGTAGAAATGAGATTTTTCTTAACTACTTAGGCACATGACGTGCAAGATGTGTTCTTGTTGATACGACATATTTGTCTATAGATAGCTGCATTGCACTGTCGTTTTATCAGGTTGCTCTGTGCCCTTCACCGTGGAAAACAGCAATGTACACCGCTTCGGCCGTCTACAGAACCAGAGTTTCGGAACTGGTTCCGATCGAGGCTTTTTATTTCCTTGTATGGAACTGGTTCCGATCGAGGCTTTTTATTTACTTGTATGGAACTGGTTCCGATCAAGTAATTATCGTATTCCACCAGCCGTGATCATAACTGAAGTAGAGACACAGACAGGTCTATAACAGAAGGTATAATCCTACTCCTACTAATATAATAAACGTTAAAGTTTGGATAGATGGATGTTTATGCTTGTTTCGCGGAAAAACTATAAAACGGATTTAACCAATAACTAGGTAGATACTTAACCCCATTGTATATTAGGAATAATCATACAACTATAAAGTAAACATGATGATTTTTTTCTTGTTTAACATTTGGTCTTACCAAGTTATTAATCAGGAAATCTAATCTTCTAATCTATATCTTATATTTAAATATAAAGGAGGATACCATGAGTGACGAGATTTTAGGAAATTTAATCCTTAAGTGGGTTAAATAGGGTGTCATCGTATTCGAAACTTTACGAGTCGATTGACTCGAAGCGAACAAAATAAAGAAAGATATCCCGCGCGCGGTTGCGCTAGAGGTTAGTCAAGTTTGTATGTAAAAAAATATTACACTATTTGCACGCATCATCAAAAACAACGGAAGTCTTTATCAAAGTTACGAGCATAGATGGGGACAGGAATAGAGAGAGAGAGAAGAGGGGGGAGAAGAATATATAAAAAAATACCAGAAACTGAAAATTGTAGTGCAGGTAAAAAAATGCGGGCGAAGCTGCGCGTGTCAGTTAGTATACCTATATAGGGTTACTTCCAATTAGCAATTACCTAGTACCACATTTAAAAAGGTGAAAAGAAACAAATGAATCCTATTAATTAAGTTTCAAATTTTGCTAATTAACAAAAAATAACCATTTTTGGGTGAACTACACACATCAAAAGTGTCTAGGGATCAACATATATTTTTGCAATAACTTTTCTCCTGATTGATATTAATTAAAATTTTCTTTAAGGATTCATCAAATAAAGTGTTTTCGTTTGTCACAGTAACGATAAACCAAGTCACCTTTGCATTAATAAAGAAATTTGCCATTTTCCTAATAAAGGGATTTTTGACATTTGAACACAAAAGTTCGAAAAAAAGACTGAAATAACAGTTTTCTTTAAAATTTTATTGGGTAACTTAAACAATTAATAATCCGTGTTTCTACCGCGAACACTAACAACACAAGAACATCGGTTTGGCATACTCAAAATGAGTTCATCCAAATCACGCTGTGGAATGGCCGCCCATGTTCGTTGCAACAACAAAAAAAGGTCTTCTTGCGACTGGATACCCTCCATATTCGGCAGAGCTCTTCTCTGTAGCATATCCCATGCATGCTCAATCGGGTTCAAGTCTGGCGACTGAGCAGGCCAGGGCAGGACATTGATGTTAGCTGCGGCGAGAGTCTGTCTTACAACTCTTGCGGTGTGCGGTCGTGCATTAACTGAAATAAGGGACCGATTTGCACTTGTAGAGGAACGATGACGTCTGATACAATCGTCTCAGCATAAATTTGAGCGTTGAGGTTGCCTCTGATCCAAATCAACTCAGTTCTTCCGCCGATCCAAATACCCGCCCATACCATGATGGTTCCACCACTATAAGGATGGACTTCCTGGCAGGATTTTAATCGCTGTTGGCGTCCAGGGGTTCTCCAGTGTCGTATACGTCTTGTATCCGGTCTCATACCAAAACGAGACTCATCAGAAAAGCACACGAAACGCCATTGTTCTTCTGCCCAATTTCTGTGTTCAAGAGCCCATTGATATCGAATGCTACGATTGTGCATTGCTATAGGTGGTACCCGTAGCGGTCTTCGGGAATGAACGTTCACTTCATGCAAGCGGTTTCTGACTGTTTGGTCGCTAATTAAGTTCCCTGAAGAGTGATGAAGCCTCACGGCTAACATCATGGCAGTTATTGTTGGAGCTCTTCGAGTTAAGATTTGAATATATCGGTCTTGTCTCCGTGTGGTGCAGCGATACCGTCCTCCATGGCGCTCAGCCACGGTACCAGTGCTTCGGTAACGTGTCCAAAGTCGACTGATAACACTCTGACTTGTATTCAGAGCTAAAGCCACAGTACGTTGCCGGGAACCAGCTTCCCACGGCTCTGAGCATTTCTTCCCTGCTTAAATGACGTCGCCGCTCCATAATAACGTTGGTTTTAATCAGTAGTAGGGAAACAGTAGCACTAATAATGTCTTCAATGCGTTGTATGTTTTTATAGGGAAAATATTGACAGCTGATTTTCATCTTTTACTCGAATTTGATTCACAGTTCCTGATTCAAATTATGAAATGCACCAAAAAGGATCCATATAAATTTATAAAATCATAAATTTATTACAAAGCCACATCTCAATCTCAAGAAATCCGCTTAAAAATGCTTGATCCCTAGACACTTTTGATGTGGGTAGGTCCAACGGTTACGTAAAAGTAAATAAATAGCCTCGATCGGAACCAGTTCCATACAAGTAAATAAAAAGCCTCGATCGGAACCAGTTCCATACAAGGAAATAAAAAGCCTCGATCGGAACCAGTTCCGAAACTCCGGTTCTGTAGACGGCCGAAGCGATGTACACATTGCTGCTTGATAGTAAAATCTCTGATACTGCATTCATACCTACCTGTATAGTTGCACAATGGAACCTACATAGTACAGTTTAGTTTATAGTTCTTCATTTCATCCAGATCTTGAAGAAACAAGTACAGTCGTTGACGATGCATCAGAGGAAGCTGGAAGATGAGCTGCAGCAGATTGAGGAGAAATTCGAAGCGAAGAAACGGAAGTTCATTGAGAGCAGTGAGACATTCCAGGAAGAACTTAAAAAGGTGATATTACTAAATATAAATAACTAGCAATTCCCTGCGGCTACGCCGGCTATTATTTTTCTTCCACCCCATTTTACCCCTTTGGGAGTGGAATTTTTAAAAACCCTTTCTTAGTAGATGCTTACATCATAAGAAGAACCTACTGTCCAAATTTCAGCTTTCTAGGTCCAGCGGTTTGGCCTGTGCGTTGATGAATCAGTCAGTCGGGACAAGTAATTTAATATGTATAGATTAAGAACTATCGGTGTGTGGAAAAAGCCTCTCCAAAGGGTGTAAAATTGTAAATAAATGTCTGCTGATTGCACTCTAGACAATCAGCTACCTATAGAAGATTTTGTTGATTGGTGAAACTTTCAGCATGACATAAATAATTTCAGTAGTAATCATTTTGACAATCTCTAAATATTACTTTACAAAATATTCATTTTTAAAGTTTACGTTAATTGAAACGTAAACTTTAAATCACCGACGACACGATTTAGGACGACAATCGGTTGCACGTGCCGGCCCGTTGCCGTGCGATCGATTTTGATTGAAAACTGGTACACCGTTCGTGTCCGCGATAGTACAATAATAATAGTGCATGTTCCCTACTGATCATGGTATCGTCAGCACTGCAAGCCGGCCGTGGACGACGACACGTTCTCCCGCATGGTGGAGCGAGCGCTCGAACAGATGCGGCGCGGAGTCAACCCAGCGACGCAATCGCTCGCTCCGCTTGCTCCGCTCGCCGCCACTGAGAGGAAGGACGAGGTGACTATTCCCACATACGATTGGCTAAGCTCTGACGTACTAATGGCTGTTGGCAGCGAAATAGAAAAATCGTGGGCCACTAGAACACTGACTCAATTCAATTCATTTATTTTGCAACAAAATTGAGGAACACAACAACACTCGAACAGGGGCGTTATTTGTATGCGATCTTCGCCATATCCACCATACGGTGGAAGTAGGACCTCAGTTAACATGCTTCAATTTCGAAAAAGCATCTCCAATGTATTGCTCTCTTCTTCCAGCATCTAACTCTCTGTCTCTCCCACTCTCCCATCTCACCTTCTATCTCCGTCCCCCGACCTCACCCGCTAAATCACCCAGTGGCGTGCAGTCCATATAGGCAAAAAGTGTTTGCCTACCCTGTGATTTCCGGAACAATACATGATAACAAAAATAATTTATGTGCACAATAACATTTTGTTTTGAATTATTTCATCGATATAAATAAACAAATTCGCGCGAAATGTTTGAAATCAATCAGCTGAGCGCGCCACGGCGTCGAGCAAAGTGCATTGAACTATTCCTAGGTACGCGGAGATTTAAACTTCGCGCGTTCGAGCCGCGAGGCCCGCTAATCAAGCTCTAAAGGTTTTAAAAGCCAGGGTCTCGATTTGCACAGATTCACACATATTCCTCTAACAAACTTACACACACCAGTAGACACGCCGACCATTCGAACAGTATAAATGTCACGCACACATGCAACGCTATAGGCACTGTCTCTCTGACCTTGAAGGAAGAACTACAGAAATGTTGACCAATAGCAATGCATCGAACGGGATGCGAATGAAACGAATGAATGAATAATACATCGATATACTATACCAACTAGATTATCTGTCACGAACAAAATGACATCGAAAATGTGGTCGCGGTTACATATACTTACACAACTATACACGTAGCTAGAAATTGTAAAAAATAGTTTTAAATAATTCGGAACGTCGGACTAATAGAAGCCTTCACATGTAGTAATAAAGTCTAATTCTGTATGCAGTAATGTTGGCACATAAAACCTTTACATCGGAGACAAAGAAAAATCAATAAAACCGCCAAAGCTATACGAAAAAAAGTAGTTGTTTTGACTTAAACAAAAATGTACTCATTTAAAAGAAAATCTTAACCACTATAAAATAAGGTTCAAAACAGGTGTGTTTCCATTGTGTGTACTGACTTACAAACTTATCCGTGCTGGTGGCAAAAATGAGAACTAACGTTTTTATTATGGTAATGACGTGTAGTTTAACAGTTTCGTATAGACTGTGGCGACACGCCTATCGGCAACATTAATTTTGTCAGTCTCTAGCGGAGAAAATATCAAATAAATAATTTTTATTTCGTATTATAATGATATCTTACTTATATTTATTATTTAAACTAGTAGTGACAAGAACACGAAACGAAAAAAAAAATTCTCCATCTGCAATTTTAGTATTACGATAAGTATTATATTATTTGGACAGTTTATAAACGCGCAATAAGAAATTTCGATACATCCTGTTGTCGGCTCGTACTAATTTGAAATAGAGCGACAGCCGTCTCCGTAGCTCTATTTTCGTGACCACTTGTCGGGTCGTGACAGCTAATCTAGTTGGTATAGTATATCGATGGAATAATACTACAAATTATAAAATAGGTACCTAGTTTGTTCAAACTTCAATTTTGTTGGTCTTTATTCTATAATTTTTTATTATACGATTGTTTTCGGTGAAGTTTGTTCGAAAAAAAAATATATTAGTGTTTCCAAATTATAAAACTTAGTAGAATATGGAAGTGGTAACGTGTGATCGATGGCCAAGTGTGTATAGAAAAAAATAAAAATTCACGCGTTTTCCTTTCTTAAATTAAAAGATAAATAATTGAAAATGGCCAAAGGTTAAATCTCGCGAAGATTTAATGATAAATAATCTGAAATATATAGAGATAGTATATTTACAATCGGTTAGCCGGCTGTAAACATAGAAACTAAATTAAATCATTTAATTTTTTGATATTTTGAGGTGGCATATTTACAATCACATGTGTGTGTACAAGACAAGTAACTCGCAGTCATGTTGGTAAGTTTTTTTACTCGACTACAAGAATAGGAGGTGGATATTATTGTTTTTATTTGACTGTGTACCTATGTAGGTATGCCTGGTTCTATAAGACGCTCTGCGGCCTATATGGGTGGATGGATTTTAACGTAGGTACCTAAGGTACCTACTTCCTACGTGTCGTCTTAGTAGTGGAAGTGAAATAGAATATATATTTATTCGAAATAAAAACATAAGTATTATGTACCTACTCATCAAATGTTTTGTGCTTAAATCATTCATTAACCTATTGAGCGGCGGTAGCCCTCCGCGCCCCCCGCTGTGGCTCGCGATATCGCGAATTGAAAAAAAATGCAAAATGTCAATTAATTTTAGGGTTTTAGGTAAACCGTTAATTGTCGCTTTATAACAATGTAATATGCTATAAATTATACATCAGTAGTTTCGTTATTAGATATACTATGATATTAGACGTGTATATTTTAATTTTAATTTGTAGATTTTATAAAAATAAATAATTTCATGCAACAAATAGGTTATTTTTTCATACTCACGAACTTTACTGCGTGATATCTTCATAACACTACACAAATACACTCACACACTATTTTTTGTAGGATAACACAAATCATTCCAGCTTTGTTCACATAATTCACTCACTTCTACAAACAATAATAACTTCATAATAAATTTATTTCACAATGACGGCGTTACGACCGCAGCGCGTGGCGCGGCTACCGAATTTCAAGGACGGATTACGTCACGATTACGTGGTCTCGGTGCATTCGAACGCGCTAGGGTTGTCACTTATCGGGTTATCGGTATTGGTTGAAAGTTTTTGGAAACAATCTAAAGTGTAATTTTGTTTATAAAATAAATATTTACAATGATATTAAACTAATAATATACGTTAATAACTATTGATAATTTCTGTAAATGTTTGTTTGGTTATTGTATTTATATTATTATATTTTGTTTAAAAATTCTAATTGGGATCGAACCAACGAGAAAACCCAAATGTATTTATGGCTATTTATTATGCTTACCCAATAGATGTTGTTGTGGGATAAAGAATGAAGGATTGTTACGGGGGAGTGTTTTGGAAATAAACAAAAAGTAGAAAAAATTATTTATTTATATAAAATAATAAAGCAAAAATTTAAAAAATGTTTTTGGTTACAGACACATAGGTACATACTAACTATAGAATAATGAGGACATTATTTTTTATTTATCAATTTATATACACACAGAACAAAGAAAACAGACATCAAATAACATACTAGCTAGTACGATTATTGTAGATTATATTGTTACACATTTATGTGGAGACTAGTTAGCAACATGTTTACACATAATTGTTACCTATTATTATATATTAGCCTGTAAGTCTTCCTAACAATGAATAAATACCTTGCCGAGGGTCAAACCTCGGTGTATCTGCTGTAGATCAGCCCTGGCTGTCTGGAGTCACAGTGGTGGGAATGAGTGGTGGGATTAGTGCCAATAAAACAATCACTAGTATAAAGGTACTGCTTATTTCTAAAAAAAAAACATTTTACAGCAGGCCCAGGAGAGCAAATTTTATATATAGAAGAAGTAAATAATCTTTTCGGGGTCCTAAGGTATTTCGCTTTCCCGCGTTATGTGAACAACTTCTTTGTGCCACCCTCGGCGAGTCTTCTTGTTAGCCTCAACCGATTTTCATTCTGTAACAAAAAAAGGAATAAAAAGAAAAAAAAAAAAGAACAAGCTGCGTAGCTTGTTTTTTTTTTTTTTTTTTTGCGATGGAGAAATCCATCATGGATGTCCTCGCACGATGCCTACTATGCTCGGGGTATGTCAGACTCTTACTGACTAAAACTCCATCGGGCCTTCCAGCACTTCCGCTTTAGTGGCGGCCGCTTTTGACAAGCCCGCTGAGTTTCTTGCCGGATCTTCTCAGTTGAGGTCGCGTTGCGCGTCGCGTGAGTCAAACCCTACAACGGCTCGACCAAAATGGCCAAGCCGGAGAATCGACAGGCTCTCCCCTCCGATGTCCCATGTGGTGTCCTCCAGTCCACACTGCTCAATAGATAAGTACCTGCAACATAAATATCTGCGAAGGCCTCCCTCCGCCTTAGAAGGGGGCCATAATTCCCACGCTTGGCAATCTTGGTAATCCAATAGAAAGACGCTGCTGCCCGTCTTCTTGTTTTCCCATAGTTGTCTCTTAAGGACACCCAACGGGAGGAGGTGGAACAAAATAATAAATTTAAAAACATAGTTTAGATATAAACCAGCGGACCATGCTGGCGTAAACCCAGCGGACCTCCAAGAGTTGAACCCACCCACATACATAACAGATATGTCTGTTGGAGCGTACCCATACATCAACCTGCCATTCCATCTATTCTTTCCATAAAAAAAGGTTCACTCATACATACATATGTATGTATGTACATATAATCACGCCTTTTTCCCGTAGTGTGCTACGATCCTTACATACTTGTTTCGCTTCATCCACTTTCATTATTCCCTTCATACATGCTCGTCGGTTTAGGCTACTCTTGACCTGGCCTTTTTTCAAGACGTCCCTGATCTGGTCTTGAAACGTCCGCCTAGGTCTACCCCTTCCAAATCGTTCATTCACACTCGCCTTATACACTTTTTTCGTCAATCGTTCCTCATTCATTCTCTCGACATGGCCAAATTTTGGTCACTACATCTTCTTTCAGACCACAACGTTTCCTTATCTCACTATTTCTTATCCTGGCACTCAGTTTAACTCCTATCATACATCTTAACGCTCTCATCTCAACTGCACTTATTCTGCTTCCATGTTTCTTCTGCCATACCCAACTTTCACTTCCGTACATGAGTGTCGGAACCAACACCCCCTCATGCACAGCCAAACGAGCCTTGTTAGACACCTTCCGACTATTCATAAAGGAGTGCAAATCTCCATTCACCATGTTTCCTGCATTCACTCTTCTTTCAATATCACTCTCACACTTTCCATCTCTTGTAAACTTTGAACCCAGATACACAAACTCATTCACCTGTTCAATTTGTGCATCTCCAATCACGATATAGCAGTCTGTCACTGCCTCATCTCTTTCAAACACCATCACTTTCGTCTTCCTTACTCATAATGTTTCCTTTTTCGCCCACGAGTTTCTTTTGTTTCTAATTCTTCTGTTGGGCTATGCCACTTCACCCAACAGTCGCCTTCGAAACACAAGAAAGCGTCACAAGTGCTGCAATATGTGTTAACCTTTTTTTCAACTTTCTTACTTTTGTAACAGACCTGACATCTCCTTCTTGCTTTCACACCTTTCATAATCTTTGGAGTGTGTAAAATATCCTGTCTCAATCTCGTGTTCACCTCTGCCGGCATAACAATCTCTTTTTGACGGGGGCGATGCTTGTCAATAAGAGATAGAGCAAGTTGGTACCGAAACTCACGATGAGTAATCGGTGGCATTCCACGCCGTCTCAAAGACTTCACATACATCACAAACGCATTATGGATACTTACATTCATCGACCTTTTAAACATTTTGTGGTACCATTTCATACCTCTCTTTCTTTCCATCAGATACATGGACAGTTTTTGATCCTTGAGGTCAACCCCGCCCATAGTATTATTATAATCTCTCACACACACGGGCTTAACTAGTGCCTTCCCGGCCTTCGACCCAACGAAAGTCTCTGCATCGTGGAAAGTGGATATAATAGTCACCACCTTAGTATCTTTCCATGCAACGATGGAAACATCAGCACTGTGGCGTGCTACTATAGTCCCTTTAGCCACGTTTTTCGGGACCTTCGCTATGTCATTAGGCACATTCCGGCGAGATACCCTCAGCGTCCCCAAACAGTCAAAGCCTTGACTCTTAAGGTGTCGCGCTAACGCTGGAGAATTGTAAAAATTATCCATCGTTACGCAATGACCTCGATGGTCAAGTCCTTGCAGGAGTTCAAGGACGACTTTGGTAGTCTTACCCCCTAAATCAACACCAACAGACATATCCGTATTAGAAAATGTGTCGCTCTTACCCGTGTAGATTTGGAATCTACTCATATAGCCAGTGCTGGATTCGCATAGCTCATATGATTTGATTCCAAATCGCGCAGCCTTTGACCTTATTGCTTGTACCCAGGACAAGCGGCCCTTGAATAAGGTCAAAGACTCGTCGATGGATATATCGCGCCCCATATTGTATAAGGTACGAAATTTGTGTTGGAGATGCTGAAGGATGGGTGCAAGCTTTTGAAGCTTGGTGGAAATCCCTGGTTCTACTGAACCAGTTCCATCATTGGGTACAAAATGAAGGAACTTATTCAGCAGAATGTATCTATTATAAGAAATGATCGATCTGAATTCTGGCATTCCTAACACACCGCCTTTCCAATATTCGTGTAGTGAGGTCCGAGCATCAATAGCCATCAGCATATACACCCCAAAGAGTACCAAAATCTCGTCCCTATCAGTGTCAGTCCACTGCCGAAGACGAGAGTTTGGTTTTAGTTCCCCCTTTGCTACTAATGAATCGATGGTCTGCTTCGCATATCGATTCGTCTCCCGGACGATTCGGTCTATTATGCTTTCATCCCAAATGTCGATAAAAGCAGAATAGGCCGAATCGTAGTCACGAATCGGTCCAGGAGTAGGACCTGAAAATTCTTCAGGAACACCCCTAAACGATTCGTAACCCCCAGTCCATTGGAATTCTGTCTGTCTGTCTGTGGAAAGAAGTTCATCTACTGCATCGTCCATACCTACTTCAATATCATATACTATGTTACGCAAGGGTTCATCCAGCTCTTCATCATTAGGGATTCCCCTCTCAGAACTGACTATGCCAGTGATTCTACCATCAAACTCATCATCATACTCACTATCAAAATCACTGCCATAGTCAACTAAAGGTCTAGGTGCAGTCATGGACATTGACGTCACACCTGAAGTAGAGGGGCGTGGCTCTACTTCAGAAACGACGACAACGTCAGCCTCTGTAGAGGAATCCTCTACAATTGCTCTAGAGGCTGGTGTTTCTGAGAGGGAAACCCTGGGGGGGTCCACTGGGTTTAGCCAGCGACGTAAATGTCTAGGGTTAATTACGAAAACGTCTTCCGCTTCCTCCTCCGACATGTCCATCACCTCCGCAACCTCTTCTAAAGTTTCACTGTGAGAGAAAAAAATCTATTATAGTAACCGTCTAAATAAAACATGGACGAAAATAATCTGTCATAAAAACCTAAGTACTTACAAAATTGGCGCTCAGGCATCACTCGTCGCACCGTGCCACTAGGGGTCTGGCAGATTGGTATTTTTGGGCCCATTGGCTTTATGGACCCTCCGGGTGTGACCAGCACAGGCAGTCCATGGCTCCTGTAAAAATCACAAAAATGAAATGTACCAAAATTCACGCAAAATCCAGTGTAAAGCCTTGCTCATTTACTAAGACAATGGTGCCGATTCTGTTGTCACACACTAGACTAAACTAGACTAAATTTTAGTTTAGTCGTGTCTTTCCTATTCAGTGATCCATGAATTAAACTAAATTAGGTATAGTTTGATAGAATATAATGGTTTTAGATACTCAACTTAGTTTTAAACGTATTTTGCTATTCTGTTGTGCACAGTTTACGTCATTTATGCCTAATATTAGAAACTTCAAACTAAAATTAGATCAAAATAGTCGGCATCTAAAAGACGTCGATTAAAATAAAAAAGAATAGACTAAAATAGAATGAAATAAATATTAAAATTAATATTAAAATAAATATTAGAATAAATATTAAAATAAATATTAATATAAATAATAAAATAAATATTAAAATATTAAATATTTTTTATTAATAAATAAAATAATATGTTAAAATAAAATAAATATTAATAAATATTAAAATAAATATTAATAATTATTAAAAAAATATATATTAACAAATATTAAAATAAAATAAATATTAATAAATAAAAAAATGCATTCATTTCAATGTGTAATATTCGCGTAAGTATCAGAAATCATTACATAAAAAAATATTAAAAAAAATATATTAAAATAAATATAAAAAAATATTAATAAAAATTATCATTTTTATTTTAATATTTATTTATTTATTTATTAATATTTATTTGAATATTTAATTTTGTTAATATATTTTATTTATTTATTATTATTTATATTTTTTTAATAACTATTAATATTTATTCATATTTATTTTATTTTAACATTTAATATTATTTATTAATATTCATATTTATTTTAATATTTAAATGTATTAAAATAAAATTAATATTAAAATTAATATAAGTATCGTAGCCGGAGAATTATTTTAGTTTAGTTTAGTGTAATCAGATGAACAAGAGAATTGTTTTCAACTAACATGATTTGACCAATGAAAACCTCACTATCAACTCAATTTAGTAGCTGTCGAAATCAAATTAAGCACTTAATCATTGTTTGACACCACTAAACTAAAATTTAGTCTAGTTTAGTGTAGTGGTGACAACAGAATCGGCACCAATATTTACCGCGGCGGGCTCCTCTCCAAAATCGGCTCCACGGGCGTTAGCTCCGATGCTAACCGCATTATCAAATTTCGCCTCGACTTCCCACCAACATTAGAAGGCCGGGTCGGACTCTCTTCGACATCCGATCGGTCCGTACTGGTCGATCGGAGCCTGGCCATTCTCCTAAAATGAAAATAAATACAGATAAAAAATAATCTAAACTACTAAAAAAAAAACTATTGCTCCCTATACCACAAAATTCCAAGAATGCAAGATTTTACATATACATTAAAAAAAAGGAAATAAAAAATCTCAGTATTATCACAAAAAATACTTTCGTCACTCAAACTGCTCACCTGCCAACCCTAGCCCCCTTGCCAACAATTTTACAAAATAAATATGGCCGCCCGTAACTAGGTGTCGAAAATAGTAAAAAGGTATAAATGTTATGCAATTGTGAAATTATTCACTAAATCTGTTTTCTGTATGATACTAAACTTACTATATTATCAGGACACAATTGTTTCTTATTAGAAATTAATGTATTTACATAATAATCGACGAAAAACATGACGCCATGTCAGATGCAACGGCAATGTTTTGTCACAAATGCAATGTTTTTGGTTACAAATTTCGTTAATTTCCGATGAACAACACTTTACACGCAATCTACAGTAATCTATCTACACTTTTATGTATAAATCTTATAAGAATACTCACATTTTCCTCGAATTCATTGCGAAAACAATCTTCAACAAATCTCTATGTCGGTCACCAACAAAATATTCACGATTTTAATATATTTTTTTTAATTCTTCGTTCGGAAATCATTCCAGCAAGTCACAAACGAAAGCCAATTATCTATGCTCCATGACTGTGTTTCGTTTTGATTGGTTGATTCAAATAATGCGTCAAAAACAACTACCAATCACAGAGTATTTATTTGGGACAAACGCGTGACCCAAAAGCGCACTCGAGAATTTTTTTATTTGGGTCAGACGTGTGACCCAAAAGCATTTGAGAGGTCAATTTAGGTTGAAGTCGGTTTTTGCCTACCCTGTCATATAACCCAGTGCACGCCACTGAAATCACCTTTCCCCGCCCTCTTACCCTCTCTGTCCTTACTATCTCCCCCATCTCACCCTCTTTATCTTTACCCATATCACTATACTCTACTCCCCCATCTCACGCTCTTACTCGCCTCTCCCCACCATCTCGCCCTCTCTTTTCCCTACTCCTTCTCCCTCTCTCTCTCCCCCACTCCTCTTTCCCTCTCTTTCCTCTCCATTTCTGAAACAGAAGTCCTGGTAGAAATACCGAATATTATAGGTAGTTCAATCTGGGAATTAAACTAACACAATATCTCAGTCAGCCTGTGAGTACATACTTCACAACCATGATGAAAGAAATCGATAGACATCAATAATGACGCTAAATTTCGTCAACAGCCAATGGAACAGGAGCAGAAACAGGAGAGCAACGGTCCGAACCTGCCCACACAAGTGGACAAGGTGTCCACTACCGAAGTGAAACCGGATGGAAACATCACCACGGAGCTGAAGACCGAGCTTCCGGAGGTCAAGGATAAGGAACCGGAAGATGGTAACACACAGGACGGAGGCAGTGGTAAGTTAAACATCATTAAGATTATTGCTTTTTTTACCCTGGGGAAACCTTCAAAAGATAGAATAGATTACTCTTTATTGTACACCAAGAAGATATCTATACTTATAATAAAACTGTAACAGGTCCAATTCTGTACATTGAAGATATTTTGAAAATTATATTTGGAGGGCATTCTATAACCGATACTGACGCCGAAAATGTATTTTTTTTAATTTTTGTCTGTCTGTCTGTCTGTCTGTCTGTCTGTCTGTCTGTCTGTCTGTCTGTATCACGGCTGAGCATCACGCCGAAACTACTGAATGGATTCAAATGAAACTTGGCATGATTTGAGATCTTACTACGAGGTAGGACATAGGATACTTTTTATCCCGTAATCTAGCACGGTTCTTTTGGGAGAGGGGATTAAAGTCGAAACGGGTACTTGGTTATACGCTTGGTCCGATTTTATCAATTTTTCTTTATAATATAATAAATATTAGTAAGGGAACATTCATAGAGAGTTGTTATCAAGGTTTTGTAATGGATCGGGTTAAGCAACGTTAGGTAAGGTCATTAAATAGATGGGTGACCGTTTAACGCCATTTGAACTAAACGGGTCCGTGCTTCGGAGAGCAAGTAAAAATGGGTCCCAGTTTTTAACCGACTATAAAAAATGAGGTTATGTATTCGATGCGAATGTCTGTTATTCAAAGTTTAGTTAACGTAAAAATAGCGCAGGCGGAGCTGCGTGGGTCAGCTAGTTTAAAATATAAACTTAGAACTAAAACATAAAATGTACAAATGGCGGTCTTATCGCTATAAGCAATTTCTTCCAGACAACCATTTTGCAGGAGAAACACAATCAGAATAAATGGGCAGCTGGTGGTGTACTACAAATATATACATAGGACACACAAACATAAACTTGCATATACTTATATAAATATATTCAACAGATTTCACAAATACTATACATAAACTCAATACTATATATGTATATTAAATTAAAAGATCAAAGGTCCCTGGGAGCTGTGGAGCTCGACTGGGGTATGTGGGATTCTTACCCACTAAAGACCCCGCGGCTGTCACATCGGCACATGAGAGGGGCCCCCTGGGCTCTCCCGTGGGATCTGCACTAGTTGCCCCTCAGTACTTTGCCTTTGAGCCCGCCGCCGGGTGGCGCATTGTAGTCCCCCGGGAACCAGTCACGGTGCTCACGGGGACGGGGGTCGCAACCCCGCCACCGACCTCGGAGTCGCCGCCGTACTCAATGGACGTCCTAGGGCCCACACCCGGAACGACCAGCGACTGCGAAGATCATTAAGACCATGTCTCAAGCTTCTTGTGGTTATATTAAATACCACAATTATTCAGCTGAGCATCTTCGAGCTTCGGAGGCCACGTAAAAAGTTGATTCTAGCCGTTTTCATTTAGATAGCTGTTGTTAGACCAAGTCAAAGAGCTAATGGTAGCTTGAGTGCTATGCTCGCCTCCTATTGTCCGGTGAAGCTGTAATGGCCATCTGCGGCCAACAGCGTCTATCAATCCCCAAAAAAAAACAACTGCCAAGGTTACGCCAATAACCATAAGACAAAAATAAATATTAGGGTTGTGTCTAAAGAATTTCCATATGTCTAAGGGAAGCAATTTTGGTCGACTGGAAGAAATTTCACGCAATATCGGTGCAAGTTTTGTCGGTTTCCGATGTCGTACTTCCTGCTGCAAAAGGTAATTTGCTCAGTGTCCTTCACACTGGAACACAAGATTTTTTACAAACTGCTGTTTAGCGGCAGAATATTGTAGCAACGGTTCCGTTCCAAGTAGAATGTCCTGCTGGAAGCTACACGTAGATTCGTGGCGTAAAATAAAACGGGATAAGTGTTTGTTGATGTGTTTTTATTCTCCATGATCCTGCCGGCGCACCCGCCATTATTATTCTTGACATTTCTCTTAATGTTGCCAGTATAAAAATCGAATCACAGTGGTAATACTACTTTTAATGTTTTAATTTTGTTTAATTAAATATTGATAATAAGCTTTTAGTTATTGCGTATTTTTCTTGTATTTTATTTAGTTAGGCATAATCTTTTTCTTTCTTCATATCTATTCATTACTTATTTTTAAAATGTTTTCTTGATTTTATGTTACGTTTCCCAGTGTTATGGTACTACTGTGATAGTTGTGGTCACCTATAATTATGTGAGCACATTGCATGCTCCTTAATGTACTCACTGTATTTTTATGTAAGCGAGTGTATCACATGTTGGTAACCCAAATAAAGAAATTAAATTAAATAATAAAGTAATTAATTTGAAATTCACATAAAAATACTATTATTTACGATTTGAGCAGTTTGAGTTGTAATACATTGGTAATACATTGGTAATATTAATCTATGGTCGATATATAACCCTAGACTTGTAACAATATCTTGCGCTGTGGTTGTACTTATCAGGACGGGTCCCTTGCTAAAGGGGCCTACCACCTCATCTGTCTTTATTATGTAGTATTTTATTTATTTTGTTGGCAGTTTTTTTTTGTAGTTTTTACAATATTTCATTTATTGTGTTGGTAGTTTTTACTATAAAATAATTATGACAATTTGAAAGTGCAAATGTTGGCCTATTTGTAATAAACGATTTCATTTTTATTCATCCGCTCGGAAGGCTACCCAAGGAAGGTCTTCGTTTTGGAATCCGGTTAGTATTATTCTGCATACTTTTGGCAAGATTTGCCAAGGCTCGAACTTCACTCATTTTAACACGTAATGAAAAACCTGTGTTTTTTTTGTATGATATACAATGTGTGAATGAAATAAACGCAAAACTTCAGATAACCCCAACTGTTCTTACATTATCGTTGAAGTTAATGGTACATTTTAATATCATCTCGTCTGTTCGTTCATAAAGCCGGGTCTGCTGCGCCATGTTTGCGCCAACAGAACATTGTTCGAAAACATTAGATAAGGGGCGTGGCTTGAGTGAACAAAACCACTCGAACATTTTGCCGGAACTTGTGGAAAACATCCCCCGCGTTCGCCTGCGGGAGGGGCAGGAAGGGGTGAACGTTCATTTTATGTTGACGGAGGAAGTCGTTTCGCCCGGAATATGTTTTTCACACGTGGACATTGTTTTTATTACATACAGACCTTCGATAGTGTAGATCCGGGTCGAAGGCCCAATATTACAGACAGGTCTTCAGTAGCGTAGATCTACTTGATGTGGAGATGCAAAGTGGACTGTATTCTGGTTGCTCTTGAATGCCAGTGAAACGCTGTTGAAAGTTAGATTTTGTATATTTCTTCTTAAGTGCTATCTACTTATGCTACTGTCAGTTCCGCTTGTAATTCTGACCTGGAGAGCCGTTCCTAGTGTTAACGATAAACTCAAACTCAACATTCTTTATTATGCATAGGCCTCACGGGGACTTACATATTGTCATTTTTTACAACTACCACCGGATCGTAACGCGCCCTCCACTGAGAAGATCCGGCAAGAAACTCAGCGGGCTTGTCTTTTTACAATTATATAATAAAAAACAATATTACAATATATATATATATCTTAAACTATAAGCTTGTAAGAGTACAGCAGTTCAAGCCCACGCCGCTTTAGGATTACCTGGAGGATTCCAGGTAATCCGAGATTTTATAATAGCGTTTTTTAGACACATGGCTCTTAATGGTAGTTTTAAATTTGTTTATTGGTAGATCTCGTATATTCTGGGGCAGTTTATTATGAAAACGTATACCATGGCCCATACAAGGAATTGCTAATTCTGTGGAGACGCGTGGAGTGTACAGCAAGATTGTGTTTGTTCCGAGTATTTATAATGTCGATCACTAACCTTTGCAATAGCACTTATGTTCTTTTTTACATACATCAAGTTTTCATAAATGTAATGTGATATAACCGTTAGAATAATAATAATAAATACACTTTATTGTACACCAAAAGTTACATGTAAATTTAACAATACGTAGAATGTTTATATCTTTAAATTTTTTCTTAGTGTATTGTGAATTAGTGAATTGAGCCAGATTGTAAATAGCTCTCACAGCCCTTTGATACTAATTAATAATGAGCGAGTAGCTGATAATAATTGGCTAGCAAGTAATGAGTGACTGCTTACGACTCTTTGATTGATGTTACGATAATATTTCTCTCCCTGTCACCACGGCTTAAACCAAGCCGCCCTACTCATAACGGTTATTGGATAACCGTTGCTGGTTTCCCATGGCAATTAGTTTTATAATTACCACGTTTTCTAATCCCTTTTAACAGCTAAACATTGTACAGATAAACTGTCTTAAACACCGCCTTTTACAATATGCCGGTGCCTCTATAAAATCTGTCACTATCATAAAAACATTGCGAACACGAAAGGTTTCTAGCGGTACATCATCCTAAACACATTTATCTTAATATTTCCTATCATAAAACCTATTTTTAACAACTTAACTATCTATATTATTGCCTGCAATTACAATAATATTAACTTATGGAACTATTTATATTTCCGTCGTGCACAGTTTTGGTTTGTAATAAAAATAATACCAGACCTTGTTTATGTCCCACTGCTGGGCACGGGCCTCCCCTCAAGATGAGGGGGCTTAGGCCATAGTCCACCACGCTGGCCAAGTGCGGGTTGGCAGACTTCACATGTCATTCGAGAGCTAGTTAGGCTTTCTCAGAAATGCAGGTTTCCTCGCGATGTTTTCCTTCACCGAAAGCTAGTAACAATCGCACAAAGACGATTCGCACATGGTTCATTGAAGAAATCAGAGATGCGAGCCGGGGTTCGAACCTGCGCACCTTGTTTACCTTGTCTAAGTTAAACTTGACATTACACACATTGACACACTGTAATGTTTATGACATGGAAAATAAATTTAATTTAATAGACATTAATAACTTTAAAGTTAATTTTTATATGACAAAAGATAAATATTATCTTTCTAAATATTGTAAAAGAGAGATAGCTATGTCGCTATCATATTATTTTTACACATCAGCCAAGAACTTGGCTACACAGGTTGCTTCTTTTGAGCAACATAAATTTGACATTCATGTTAATCCAGCCAAGAAGTTGGCTATCAATAATGACAATCTAATTAATTTAAATTAGACTATACGACAACAGAGACCAACTCTGGCATTTTTGATAAAAATAATTGCAATATAAGCATTATGCAAAGCCCATGTAATATTAATACTAAGTTGCATCAAAATATAGTACCATGTATCAACCTGGTGCATCAGAACATACAAGGAATGTTGGGCAAAGACTTAGAAATTGAATTGTTCTTGAACGGTCACAACATAGATATTTTTTGTGTTACTGAACATTGGCTAAAAGATGACCAGTTCATGTTCAATTTTAACAACTACCAGGTTGCCAGCTCGTTCAGCAGAGTAAACATGATACGCGGGGGCTCTTTAATTATTATGAAAAATAATATTAAATATAAAGAACGTACTGATGTAGTGAGCCTTTCTGTTGAACGTGTTATTGAATTAGCTTGCATTGAGACTGGGCAGTTTTTGGTGCTGAGCGTATATAGACCCCCTTGTGCATCATATGATGTTTTTGAAAATATATTAGAAACTGTTTTACACAAATTGTCACACACTAATAAATCTATCATTGTCTGTGGAGACTTCAACATAAATATACTGGAAAATACTAATGTAACTAGTAAATTTATAACCTTATTTAGATCACACAATTTGTATAATATTTTCTTTGAGCCAACTAGGATAACCTCTTTTAGTGCAACATGCATTGACAACATTTTTACAAGTTTGAAACCCACACACAAAGAAATTATTAGTAAACTGGATTCCGACCACTGTGGTCTAGTTGTTACATTTCCTAGTAAAATCATCAAATTTCAACGAAACATAACATTTGTTCCTATAAATAAACACCGCTTATGTCAGTTTAAAGCCGCCTTGACTGACAGCCTACCTGTGTTGCCCTGTCATGGCGATCCGAATATATTATACAATTCTTTGTTCCGAGAAATCGATAATCGATTTGTAAAAATTTTTAAGCCCAAAACTGTATCGATTAATAATTGTGTATCGTTTAATGACTGGGCGACTGTTGGTATACATACCAGTCGGAGAAAACTGTATGAGCTTGATAATGAAAAATCTGTTAATTCCTCTCAGCTCTTTAAAGAATATGTAAAAAAATACTCAAAAGTTTTCAAGCGAGTCTGTTCGATAGCTAAGTCGAATTTTTTAAAAAATAAAATCCGAAATGCGGATAATAAGATTAAAACTACATGGAATATTATAAATAGCGAGACTGGTAGGTCATCAGTAAGAAATAATGATTTTTGTCTACATGTTAACAATAAAGATGTAACAGCGGATTTGGATGTAGCGACAGAGTTTGAAAGGTTTTTTAGTGATGTTCCTATTAATATAACGAAAACTCTGAATTCCTCGTCCACTTCCGCTGAAATAATATTAAATGAAAATGTACCACAGTGTGACACAGCTTTTAAATACTCTTTTGTGACTGCTAAAGACATCATAAAAACTTTTAAACAACTTAACCAGAAAAAGACGGCTGATGTATGGGGGCTTTCTGTCCAAATAATAGCTTATATAATTGACATTATTGCTCCTCAATTAGCAGTTATATTTAATAGCTGTGTCAAGAATGGAGAGTTTCCTGACCTCATGAAGCACAGTAAAATAATACCTTTATTCAAGTCTGGTAGTACCACTGAACCTACGAATTTCAGACCAATTTCGGTGTTGCCAGCCTTGAGTAAAATTTTTGAAAAGCTTCTTTTGGATCAAATGTTAGATCATTTCAATAAATATAACTTGTTTCATGATAAACAGTTCGGCTTTAGAAAGAATCGGTCCACCACTGACGCGGGAGTCGAATTAATAAAATATGTATATGAGGCTTGGGAGGAATCACAGAACGCCCTTGGTGTATTCTGTGATTTATCCAAAGCTTTTGATTGTGTAGATCATGATACGATGGTCAGGAAATTACGCCACTATGGTATAAGGGGCAGAGCTCTTGACCTTTTAACTTCATATTTGCATAATAGAATTCAGAAGGTTGACATTAACGGTAAGAGATCTCCTGGTTCTGTGGTCTCCATGGGCGTCCCTCAAGGTTCAATATTAGGCCCATTTCTGTTTTTAATATATATTAATGACTTACCCTACTACGTAGGGGACAAACTAAATGTTGTATTGTTCGCTGATGATACCTCTCTTTTATTTAAAGTCAGGCGTAAACTCTATGAATACGACGAAGTAAACAATGTACTTTCTAAAGTTGTCCATTGGTTCAATGTTAATAATTTGAAACTTAATGAGAGCAAAACCAAATGTGTGAAATTTGTAACACCAAATGTAAGACAGGTGGCAACCAATGTGGAAATTAATGGAGCGAAGTTGGACCTTGAGGAGTCGACTGTGTTCTTAGGTATAACAATTGACGCTAAACTACAATGGGGCCCACACATTAAGAAATTGTCAGGTAGACTGAGTTCCGCGGCTTATGCAGTTAAAAAAATAAGACGTTTAACTGATATTGAAACCGCTAGAATTGTTTATTTCAGCTATTTCCACAGTATTATGTCTTATGGTTTATTACTGTGGGGATCTTCTGCAGAACTTAATACCATTTTTACTCTGCAGAAAAGAGCTGTGAGAGCCATTTACAATCTGGCTCCTACTGATTCACTGAGGGAAAAATTCAAAGAAATAGATATTCTAACGGTTGTTTCGCAATTCATATTTGAAAATTTAGTTTATATTCAGAAAAACAGTGTATCTTTTAAAAAGTACAGTGCGATTCATGGTGTTAATACCCGGAACAAACACAATCTTGTTTTACATTCCACACGTCTCCACAGAACAAGCAAATCGTTTATGGGCCAAAGTATACGCTTCTATAACAAACTGCCACAGGATATCCGAGATCTTCCACTGAATAAATTTAAACCTTTGATAAGAAGCCGGTTGTCGAAAAAGGCTTATTACAAAATCTCGGATTACCTAGAGGATAAAGCTGCGTGGGCTTGAACTGCTCAACTCATGCAAGCTTAGAATTGTAGGCTTACAGTTTGTAACACCTCTTAATCTGGTGGATTACTGATGGCTGTTTCACAAGTCAATTGATTGATAATATAAAGATTATGTGAAAGTGTTTTGTGTCTTGCCTGTCGAGGTACTACTTAACAGCAGAAGTTAAATGTGAGCCACTGTGATTTTGGTTCGGTCATGCTCGCCATCGAAAAGTCTTTGCTTGTGGCGGCTTCGTGTGGCGGGTCACCCCCTTCCCTCTAATATGGTTGAGGGGAGTGATGGCTGCTGCTCGAGTCAACTCGTGCGCGGGTGCTGCTTGGGGGGACTGGTCCGACTTCTATCCATTTGGCCTTTTAGTTTGTCTTAATTTATTGTTTTCTTCTTTTCTCCCTTGCTTTATGTTTCGAATGGCAGGACACAATATCGCTAATGTCGATTCATTTGTAACAAAACAATGTTTAAAAAAAAAAAGTGAAAAAATGACAAGCCCGCTGAGTTTCTTGCCGGATCTTCTCAGTTGAGGCCGCGTTGTGATCCGGTGGTAGCTTCTAAAAAATGACGATTCAAAAGTGCTAGCGTTAAGCCTATTTGAAATAAAGATTTTTGAGTTTGAGTTTGAGTTTGAGTTTCCAAGGCAAGCGCTCGCCCACTGAGCTGTTACCGCATTTTTGGTTTGTACTATATTGTTATTAATTGCGTTGATACGTAATGCTACCTCATGGATGCTACCTCAAATGAAAATATATAAACAAAATCCGGATAGAAATGTTTAAAAAACATTGTTTACTGAACATGTCGCAGCGAACTGGAAATGTTCAATGTTCACTGAACCATGTTTTGTTCAAAAATTGGCGCAGCAGACCCGGCTTAACTCTAAACTTATTTTATACGTGTCGTATATGCTCGCTGGAGGTTAATAACCTCTTACTGGCTTCGTATTCAGTGAACTGCTGTGGTTTTAGACTGTATATTTATACAAGTGTAAATATATATTTAAATGTGATTGTGTATCAGATATCAGGCTCTGCTTAGAATTAAATCTAATAGCTTTGTATGGCGTAATAGGCTAGAATGTAGCCAAAAAAAAATTTTTTAGTCCGTCATTTAGATGATCAAAAAATATTGGACACGTCTTTTTTCTTTTGTCAATTAAACAAAAAATGACGAAGATGTAGTGCTTTGAAATGTCGCGTGACATCAATCTGGTATACAATTTTTACTGATGTGTGACCTCAAAAGCCCCCACTCGCGAACTTAGAAGCTTAGAACTATATCTTTGGCATTTTTATTGATTTGTTAAATAAAAAAATACGTGTCAAACTTTACTCACATTTTGAAACACACATACATTTGTTTAGGTAAGGAAGAAAAGCTGGCCCCCAAAGTGGAAATGAAGGAAGTCCCGCCAGCGCAGCCACCGGCGCCTGCGCACGCGCCGCATATGGCGTCGCCGCCGCACCACCGTGAGTACACCGACGATATGTATACTACATAATACCACCATGAACAGACTTTCAGTGTGGTGGTTTGCATGGCAGCCGAAGTGACGCACATAAAAATACCGGTCAAGTGCGAGTCGGACTCGCTCACCGAGGTTTCTATACCATCTTTGGATGTACTCAAGTAATTTTCTTGTTCATGTATCACCTCAGATAGCAAAAAACCAAACCGCAAAACTAAGTTTGTGTGTCGTGTTTTTTTTAGGATTACTAAAAACCTGTACTACTTAAATGTGGTTGTTTTAATGGTTTTAGTCATCGATATACTATACCAACTAGATTTGCTGTCACGACCCGAAAAGTGGTCACGAAAATAAGAGCTACGGAGACGGCTGTCGCTCAATTGTCTGCAATTATTATTGAACCTTATTTTATAGTATGTAAGTTATCTTTTTATATGAACATATTATTGTTTTGCGTGTACGTGTATAGTTGTGTAAGTATATGTAACCGCGACCACATTTTCGATGTCATTTTGTTCGTGACAGCTAATCTAGTTGGTATAGTATATCGATGGTTTTAGTTGAAAGTTTGGTTGAGAATCCTAATAATATCGTAGAATACATGTTCTTCTTCAAACTGGACAATTTATTACTGCTTTAGGAAGAATAGCGGGATATTTTGTGTAAAATGTAAAACGATTTGTTTACAATAGCGCTTGAAAAAGTCCTGACGTCATGAGTATCGATATCGATAATAAAGTAGTTTCTAATAGTGGCATAAATATAAATTCTATGTCTTTTTGTTTTAGTTTAAATAAGTTTAAACATATTTATTCGGTCTAAAAATATTTTGCCGTCTCTATAATCTTTATGTAAATTTATATGATAATAATAATAATCAAATGTATTCTTTCAGATTATCAAAATAATTATTTGATAAAACAAAAATAGATGTGGATTAAAGACGAATCATAGAGAGATTTTGATTTCTGTCTGTGATAGACATTTTGAGGCAAAATGTTTTATACAAAGTGTGTCAACATCGACGTTGCCTAATGAGAGGCTGTACCTTATTTATTTTTCTTGTACTAATGTATGTCACTGAAAATAATATAAGTCAATACCTTTAGGAAACTATAAACCTAAATAAATTATGTTTAGTTAACAGTTCCAATTGAAAAACAGATAATCTTGTTCTTACGTAAATAAAGATATTTTACCGCTATCGGTACGCTCTAAACCTATTATTATGATTAATAAACTTTACTTACTTTACTTTACCCATACGCCATTACCAGGTATTTAGTTAGTCAGAAATTAAAATCACCTACCTAGAAACACAGAGCCTTCTACACAGCGTTTTCCGTTTAGTGGTGTCTACTCCAAAACCACTCTTTCCCAACGATCATTGGTTCTACAGCAAATATGTCCAGCCTACTGCCACTTCAGTCTGGTAATCCGTTGAGCCACGTCGGCAAGTTTGATTGTCTGGTGATTTAACGTTTCTTATTCGATCCTTCACACAAATCATTTATTTCGCGTTCATACATAACATTAAGATGTTACCAGATAAAACGTGTTCTATATACTGTCGTCATTATGCAGCTGAAATACATACAGGGTTAAAGGTTAAGTCGACCAAGATCCTTGAATAGGTTGTAGTTTACATCAGTCTGACTGATTTGACTGAGAAACATCATACTCTAAACTAAACCGCTATCAAGATATTGGACTTGCTCCTTCTGACTCGCGCCGCAGACCACGGCACGTACTGCTCGACCCTCCCGACCCCATGACGGTCCTATTGGACCGGGATGCGCCGAACAATCCCCGACAACCGTATGCTACACTAGCTATCAGACACCGGTCTCGCCGGCGAGGCCGAAGGGTCGTACGTATGCGACCTCAACGACGTGCATCACCCCACTGAGTTTCTTGCCGGTTCTTCTCAGTGGGGGCGCGTTGTGAACCGGTGGTAAACTCAGCCCTCTCTTAAGCGACAGCCCAAGCCGAGGCCGTGCCTCCCTGAGGTGCCCTTGAGCTCGTCGCTACTTCTGCCGTTAAGACTATAAGACTAGAGCGCTTTAAGCGCTCGCCTCCTATTGTCCGGTGAAGCTGTAATGGCCATCTGCGCCAACAGCGTCAATCATTCCCAAAAAAAAAAATAGATATTGGACTTTGGAGTAATTTTTTAAAATAGACGTTTTTTTTGTATATTGGGCTATATTTTTTTTGAGTTTATTGCTTCTAATTTATTTGTGTTTGCGATTTTTGTGTCGTAGATAAGTTGCTTTATTGTTCTCAACACTAAAATTGCAGTTTACTGAACCGACTAGGTCGTAGTAGACCATTGATAGTTCGAAATTGAAATAAATTCATAGAAAATATTTTTTGTTTTCCGAAATATTACAAAAAAAAGTCTATGACAGTTGTGCTGCAGATGTGCTCAAAAATATCTAAGTTTCATTAGCTATCCAACAAGTTACAACAAGCTGGGATAATACCAATATTATTAAAAAAAAATGGTCACGGAAGGCGCTCAGGTAGTAGGCGCGTAGGCGCAGTAACCCAACGAAATACTGTTATCTTTACTACTACCTGGGAGTCCTTAGTCAAAGTTTTTTTTAAGAATCCTGATATTATCCTAGCTTGTTATACCTTGTTGGATATCTAATGAAACATAGATATTTTTAAGCTCATCTGCAGCATAACTGTCTTGAATTTTTTTTTGTAATATTTCGGAAAACAAAAAATATTTTCTACGAATTTATTTCAATTTCTAACTGTTAGAGGCAATAAACAAAAAAAAATTGCCCAATAGACACAAACACGGCTATTTTTTAAAATAACTCCAAAGTCCAATATCTTGATAACGGTTTAGTTTGGAGTATGATGTTTCTCAGTCAAATCAGTCAGACTGATGGAAACTACAACCTCTTCAAGGATCTAGGTCGACTTAACCTTTAACCCTGTAAATATACTTCATAATAAAATGCCCCAAATCCTTTTATACCTAGTATGACTTAATAGTATTCAGTTCAAAGTTGCTTAGCATAACCGCAGTAACTCATGACTTACTGCTTTTATCACAAGCAACCCATACTTAATTAGGATTCAGCAAATTAAATAAACAAATGCGAATAATGTTGTCTTTTACTTGCGCGAAATAATGCGATAAAATCCGTAAAAGTAGTTTGATTACAAATGCGAATATTTATAGAAAGAATCAATGATTTGAGATATATCTAATTTCGTTTTCATTATCTGAGGTCGATAAACTTAACCTTGCAAAAATAAACCTTGCGTGACTCTAGGAAACAAAATCAAAATTATAAAAAAACAGCAAGCTTCTCTAGGTCCTACTTTCTATACAGAGTCTTTAAAACTTATAATAATTACAAAGATAGCCGGTTTCACTTTTCAAAAAAGGGAAAAATGATATGTAAATAGCATGACATCTGCCCTGGCCTACGATGACTTGGGCGACTGCAATACCTTTGCATTCATTTCACATTTAGTTTAAAAAACCCGGTCAAGTGCGAGTCGGACTCGCGTACCAAGGGTTCCATACCGTCTTTGCACATATTTAAGATATTTGACTATTCGTTTAATACCTCAGATAGCAAGAAAACCCAATCGCAAAACTAAGATTGTATGTCAAGTTTTTTTTAAGATTACTAAAATACTGTACTACTTAGAAATATCATTTTATTTTTCCCATAAAATATAGATAGACCTCTATTAGCAATAATTATTTCAGGTTTTTACCTCCTCAAACTTCGGAAATATGTGGAGTTACTGCCTATATCATAAGTGACAGCTAAACCTGAATGTTAAAAGCTTTACAAGTAAGCTTTTAACCCGACGTAAGTGTACTTACTTCTGATATGTTAAGGAAAATTGGTCATAAACTAAAGTTACTGCTATTATGCTTACTGAAATTTAAGGTTCCCATTTAGCTATTAGAATGACGATCACCATCATAAGCGCTCAAAGCGCTGATTTCAGATATATGCTTAACTCACTTTGGCCGAAAATAGGACTTACTGCCGTTAATGTTATCGTAAGCGCGGCAGAATTGACGTTTCGTGCGGCAGAAAGTCCTCCCCCTCTAGTTTCTATACTTACCACCACATGAAATAGTAGTGTTTATAACAACAACCAACATTATTAAAAAAATAATGTATTTTTTAAAACAAGGTTTGGCAACACTGCCCCCCACTTAACCTCTCCCACTACTATTTTAGCTAGAACATGTATTGTACTACGCGTTAATTCCAAGAATGCCGTTACCTCACTTCCCGCTACCTCGTACCGCGCCTGAAGCGTCGCCCCATTAATAGGGATAGCAACGCTAGCGTGTATTTACGTTTTGTGCTCCCGTGCGTTCTCGAGTTTGTTGTTGTTGATTTTGTTGTTATTTTTAGTTTTTATTATTTCTGTTGATTTATTATTTACGATACAATACTAAAAAGACTTAAATTACATTACACATACATAAAACGTATAAAAATTTGACCATCACACACACATGTGTTCATTTGATACCCATATTGTTGTTTTTGGAAGTAAAAAAAAATACAAAACGGCGGCTGACGGCCGCATTATTATTTTTTGAAGAATATATAGGCTAAGTCACTCCCACAATTAAAACTAAAGTCACAGAGCAACAAACCGTGTAGGATGTAGGCCGTGCTAAAGAAATCTACATACAAGTGCAAGCTCATCAATATTAGTGCCGTGGATAAGAAAAAAAACAGTGCCAGTTAAGAAAAATAAATAAATGAAAATATTAATATTTCACTCAAGTGTTCAAAAATTCATCTAAAAGAAAAAGCTCGCCATTTTTAAACAATACTTGCGCATCAGTTACAAAAAAAATTGTAAAAGTTGTACAAAAAAGTTGTATCAAGCATCGGCACACTTCGGCTACATTCGGAGAACTTCGGGCGGCGTGAGCGCAAACCTTCGGCAAACCGTTCAACTTGCTTGGTCGTCACGGTCCTTCATTCGTTCCATACAACAACAGAGCCAGCAAGTATTGAGCCAATTGTTCCGTGCCCAACATTTGCCAAAATAAACGAAGCTTAGAAAACAATAGCATTGCAAGCATTTTACGATGGGTGGAATGGATAAAGGCGATATTGAAGAGCAGAAAAAGAACATTAAAGCGCGAATTGCACAATGCAGAGGTTCATTAGCGAAGGCGGAAATTTTTTGCATACAACAAAGAGATTCAGCAGAAAAGGATACAATAGCGATTTGTACGAGAATACAACAAGTGGAAAAGACATTGGAAATCGCAACGAATCTGGAGCTGCAACTGTGCATGCTAGAGGAGACCTGTGACGAGGAAGACTTCACGCGCGACGGCCTAGAAGACAGATGCCTGTCAATCCTTTCGGCCCTCAAGTCGTTGCAGCAACAGTCTCCACAGAGTACCGATACGGGTACCAAAGTAAAGCTGCCAACCTGTGACGAGGAAGACATCGCGAGCGACGGCCTAGAAGAGAGATGCCCGCCAATCCTTTCGTTGCAGCAACAGTCTCCACAGAGTACCGATAGGGATACCAAAGTAAAGCTGCCAACCTGTAACGAGGAAGACATCGCGAGCGACAGCCTAGAAGAGAGATGCCTGTCAATCCTTTCGACCCTAAAGTCGTTGCAGCAAGGAAAGCTGCGAAACAGAATAATTTCGAAACATGTGCAATCCTTATTAGATCTACCACCTATTACTACTATCTCTGCCAACAGTTTGCATGGAATCGTAGCGGAAGCTCGCCGCCATCTGGGAAAGCTCAAAAGATTTGGACAACCAACGGAACACTGGGACGCTATAATACTAGCAATCCTGTTGCGAAAAATAGATAAGTTTTCTTGGATAGAATATCACGTGAAACGAGACAATACCAAGTCGCCAACAATAGCTGACTTCTTCACATTTTTGGAGAAGAGGGCTAGTAGCTTGGAAGAAAGCCAACAAAGTACAGGTAAGACTGCAAATAATTTTAAAAGTTATAACTGAGCCAAAACGGTAATTACAAAATTACTGCTCAGGGTTTAATTGATAGTGGAAGTCAAGTTTCCTTAATTAAATCTGATCTTGCTAAAGCATTAAATTTACAGCTGTCCCACAAAAATTTAAATATTGCTGCCTTAGGCCAACAAAATAAAACAACGGCAAAGGCAGCCGATGCAAAGTTTATGTCACTACAAAATGGCTTTAAATGCTAAGTGACTTGTTCTGTAGTAGATGTTATAACTACTAAATTACCTCAGCACAAAATTGATTTGGAACATGTTACAATCCCGGACTCTGTAGTACATTCAGACGATGATCTCAAAACCCTGGCTGACATTTCATTCCTGCTTTCCGCAGAGGTGTAAATAATGTTACCTAATAAAATCTTACTCCAAAATAGTGATCTTTATTTAATAGACACAGAGTTTGGGTTGTATCTGGCGAAATAAAACAAAATAATTGCTCCGAGAATAGTAACTCAGCGACAATGCATGCTTTCATTTCTACTTAATACTATCTTCGTCACAAAGACTAATCATTACAGAAAAGCGCCTTGCTAGAAACTACCAACTAAGCCAACAATATAATGCGTTCTTACAAGAGTATATTGATTTTGGGCATGCCAGTGTTATACCTGTTAACCAATCAGAAATTAAAAATAGGTACTTCATGCAACATTTACCAGTTATTACAAATGACAGAAAAACAAACAAGGTGCGAGTAGTATTCAATGGAAACACTAGAGCCTCTTCTGATCATAATAGCTTGAATGAAGTCCTTATGAATGGGCAAAAAACCCAAAAAGATATCTTTGATATATTGATTTTGTTTAGATCACTTGAGTACCTATGTGCTTTTAGCAGACATTAGGCATATGTACAGAGCTATAAAAGTACATCTTATGGAAAGTAACAAAAATAAATTTATAATTTATTACTTACTAGCTGACCCACGCAGCTCCGCCCGCGCTGTGTTTACGTTAACTAAACTTTCAATAATATACATTCGCATAGAATACAAAACCTCCTTTTTTAAAGTCGGTTAAAAACTTGGACTCACTTTGTACTTGCCCTCCGATGCACGGATATGTTTAGTTCAAATGGCGTTAAACGGTCACCCAGCTTTAGTATCGGTTATAGAATGCCCTCCAAACATAATTTTCAAAATATCTTCAATGTACAGAATTGGACCTGTTACAGTTTTATTATAAGTATAGATAGATATTATTTATAATTACAGGCTGTTACTTAAGGCCTGAAAAGTTCCAGTTTCCTGGCAACAATATGTCTTCAAGAGCTAGGGGAAATGTACAAAGACGAGTTCTCATTAACAGCAGAGGTAATCCAAACAATATGTCTTCAAGAGCTAGGGGAAATGTACAAAGACGAGTTCCCATTAGCACCAGAGGTAATCCAAACATGAATGTACGTGGACGAGGCGGTATTCGGCGCCCAAGTAGACGCGGCAATAGAGGTAAGAAATCAATTTATTTCCCTGCTCCAAAAAGCCAGTCTGCAGCTGCACAAATGGGCGGCAAATGACATGCAGTTACTTGCCGGCAACCCAATTGATAAACAACATTCGATGAGCATCTCTGCCAGGAAGACTTATCTATGAAGGCACGAAGTTAAATCTGATCGGTTAACATTGGGTTGTCCTAATAAAAGTGTAGAGTCCTATTCTAAGCGTTATTGGGTCTTTTTATGATCCTCTTGGGCTGGCAGGGCCAATAGTGGTTAGGGCTAAACATTTCATACAACAATTATGGAAAGAAAACTTAAAATGGGACTCACCCATACCTGAAAATTGTTAAAAGAATGTAAAATATTTCATTCACAAGTAGTAAATATGAAACCAATAAATTTAAAAAGAAATATAATGCACAGCGAATAGAATTATTAGTCTATTGTGATGCCTCGAGTATTGCATATGGTTGCTGCATTTACCTCAAGGTAACTCATAACTGTGAAGTTACTACAACTTTATTATGGTCTAAATCTAGAATTGCTCCTATAAATGAAAAGCTTACAGTACCAAAATTAAATTCAGCTCTACTTTTAGCACAATTGTACAATAGACTTAGAGGAGATACCACTGGAGAGAGCATGATGCGCTAACCCCCTCTGCCAAATTTTTGGTCATATGGTCAGGTCATTCTTTATTTGTGTGCGTGTATTTTTGAATGTGTTGCGAGTTTATTATAGTGTGGGTATGCGTGAAAGTGTATCTGTGTGTGTTTACTTCGCCTCCCGCACCCCGCAAAAGTGCCACGAAAAATTTGTTCGGGGAATCGACGTGATACTAACTCCTTTGGTACTTTCTCTGAGACAATAGAGTATGCTCTATCTATACTACAATCAAAATCGATGCTAGATAGTTATTCACAGATTCGCAAGTAGTACTGTGTTGGTTAAATTCAAATAAAGGGCTCCGGCGCAAAATGTCCCCTGGTAGCAAAATGTCCCCTTCGCATCATGTCCCTTTAGTATAATGTCCCTTTCGCAAAATGTCCCCTGAGCGGACCGAGGTCCGCAAAACGACATTTCGATTTGGTGAATCATTTCGGTTAGGTTAGAACAGTGACCGTTAAAGTCTCCCTAAATAATAAAAGTGTGACTTAATGTTAATTTGAAACATGAAAAATACGAATTAATTTGATTTTGATTGATAACCAACAATAGAAGGGATATTTAATGGTCACTGTTCTAACCTTCTTTTTTTTTTTTGACGCGGGGGAAATCTTCCAAAGATCCCCGGGAGCTGTGGGGCTCGACCGGGTTATGTGGGATTCTTACTCAATGGACGCTCATAGGGCCCGAGCGTCCAGCGACTCCGAAGAGCACTGTTCTAACCTAACCTAACCGAAATGATTCATCAAATAGGAATGTCGTTTTTCGGACCGATAACTACTTTTGAATTTCGGGACATACGAGTATATATATAAATAATCAACTATATTTTTGGTAATTAAATTAACGTTTCAGTTCATAATGTCTAATACCGATTCAAAAAACCGTATATATTTTTGATTTCATGATATTTGGGTTGGATTTATCCATCAATGTAAACAACTATTTCAGTTGGCGCTAAAATCTGTACAATGACATAAGGGGACATTTTGCGAAAGGGACCTTTTGCTACCAGGGGACATTTTGCGACGGAGCCAAATAAAGCTTTACCTGTGTTTGTTAATAATAGTCTTAAATATCAAATCTCTTACTAAAGAATGTAACTGGTTTCACGTAGAAGGTACATTCAATCCAGCTGACTGCTTGACAAGAGGCTGTAGTCCAGTAGAGCTTGAGAATAACAAACTTTGGTGGAAAGGTCCATCGGAACATGCCGCGCCCAATTTCGTACCCACGTCTACCACTTGTAACCATTTCTTATGTTTAGAGAAGGTAAATAAGTCTGAACAGGATATATGTTTGAATGTCACCTTAGACGTACCAGATATTTTTTTTAAGTTTTCCTCGTGTAACAAAACTGTTCGAATAATGGCATGAATGTTACGATTGTATCACAATTGTAAAACCAAAAATAATAAGTTCAAAGGTCATTTGTCAGTCTTAAAATTAAATAATGGGCAAAACAATTTCAGAAATTCAAAAAAATTACTTTGCAACTGAAATTAATTGCATTAAAAAAATAAGGCCATTAAGTCTAATTTAAAATCATTCGCTCCATTTTTAGATAATAATAATGTGTTACGAGTGTCTGGTAGGATTACAAAATGCACAAATACCATACCTACTCAAAAAGCATCCAATCATATTACCCAAAAAATGTCATATTACTAGTTTAATTATAAGAAATGAACACCTAGCCTTAATGCATGCACGATTAAAATTAACAAAGTCAAATCTTTGTTAAGATACTGGATTATTGATTGTAGTAGAGAAATTAAAAGTATCATAAGTAAATGTGTAACTTGTTATCGATTTAGAGCAAAAGTAGCATCTCAATTAATGGGGTCCTTGCCTGCTGATCGAGTTACTGAAGCCAAAGCCTTCAGCATCGTAGGTATTGACGACTGTGGCCCTTTCAATATTAAACAATCCGTAGAAGCTTTGTTTCAAAAGGTTACATTGTGATTGTTTTGAACTTGTATCTGACATGACTACAGAATGTTTTTTAGCAGCCTTAAAAAGATTCATAGCTAGACGAGGACTGCCTAATACCATCCATTGTGACAATGCAAAAACCTTTAAGGGCGCAGAAAATGTTTTAAATAATCTTTATAAACTTAATGCTTCAGCGACCATCAGCAAGATATCATTAACTTTGCTAGCTCTAGAGGTATCAATTTTGTATATTCCAAGCTATTCACCCAGTTTCGGTGGCCTCTGGGAGGCAGCGGCAAAGAGCGCCAAATTTCACATAAAAAGAATAATTGGTCATCAAGCTCTTACCTATGAAGGATACAACACGGTTGGTATTGAAGGAATATTAAATTCACGGGCCAATAACTCCTATTTCGAAAGATCCATCTGATCTTAAATTTTTACCCCTGGTTATTTTTTAATAGGAAGATCCATAACAGCAATCCCTGAGCCGGACATAACTCATATCCCTGAAAACAGAGGCTACGCTTTTGGCGGCGATGCACACAAATACTGCAACACTTTTGGAACGTTTGGCACAAACAATACTTGTCGCAATTAAACAATAGGCCAAAATGGCATCAAAGTCAGCCTAACATTAAAGAAGGCAGCTTGGTTCTTCTAAAAAATGAAAAATCAAGTCCCCTTCAGTGGGCTGTGGCAAGAGTTACAGAATTATTTTACGGATCGGATCAAAAGTCAAGGGTCGTTAAATTAAAAACCGATTCAGGAATTCGCAGTAGAGCCATAAATAAAATATGCGCCATACCTATAGAGTAATAAGCTTGCATTTAGTACCGCATAAGCGTTCCACGGGAATATGTTGATAACAACCAACATTATAAAAAAAAACAATGTATTTTTTAAAACAAGGTGTGGCAACACTGTCCCCACTTAAGCTCTCCCACTACTATTTTATCTATAACATGTATTGTACTGTGAAACAAATTGTGCTCTGTAAAAAAAACTGAAAACTAATAAAGAAACTGTGAATTCCAAAACTCTTTTGTTTATCTCAAACAAGTAGACGCTCACCTCAGTTCGTTTGGACTTATAAGCCTGGTACTGTTTGAAATGCTAATTCTATGTGACTTATTGTACTTATATCAAGATAATATGTTTGTCGGCAGCAATGATGATGCCGCCGAATCCTAACGCACCTGGGCATCTTGGACCTCCGCATGGTGGCCCGCCTCCACCGCCCGGTAAGTCCCCGGCTGGCCAAGGCTTTTCTCTCCATGGATTTGGGCCATAGTTCTCACTATGATTTCTGATATTTACGCGAACATTACACCTTGAAATGAACATGGTTACCACCTCAGTCCGTCCGTGACCATGAATACTGTAAAGTATTCGAAACGTCGGGTAATTAAAGTAAAAAATAAACCGCGATATAATCCGTAAAATTAGTTACATTTCAATGCATAATTCACTATGTGGGCCAAGTTATATACAGCATTATGTATAGGTATTATTAACAATACTTAAAGCCTATTCAGATTCTGAAAGAGAAATAAATTTTATGATGAAAACTGCTTTAAAATGTATTGTGTATTAGAAGTAATAAAACAGACACACAGACAACTCCCGATTGCGACTATGTTTGATACAATCAGTGTTGGGCAAAATTTAGTTTGATTGATAACTAAGATTAAATTATTTAATCATGACTAATAATGAGTAATGATTAATTTAATCCAATCATGGTGTGGTGATTGAAGATTGATCAAGTGTTAGGTTATTCAATCATGACTAAATTTCTCATGACTAATTTAATACATAAAATACGACGTGTTAACGTAGTAATTTTATGTCAAAACTTACTGAATGTTGATTTGATAATGACAAGTTTTAATAAAAGCTCTCTACATAACAAAATGAGACACAAGTTTTACAACAGAATCACTTGTTTTGTTTGTTTATAAAACATTATAGGTACAATCACAGATTTAATGGAAAATATATCCTCTATCAGTAAACCTAAGGGTGATAAACGGCTATAGCTTGATATTTGTGTTCAATTAAACAAAAAATGGAGTCACTTAGTTTGGCATTTTTTAGTTTAGTCATTAATCAAAAATAATGATTTAATGACTAATGACTGATTTATATAGTTATGATTAACTTTTTTAGTCATGGTTACTCATGAGTAATTTAGTCATGATTGAAAAAAAACAATTAATTGAAAAAAATAGTTGATTGACCCAAAACTGGAGACAATTTAGATCAATGAGTTAGAAATAAAGTTGTGGTTCTATTTATTTATCGCAGTAGGCGCATACGGCGGCCCATACGGTGGCCGCTACTACGGCGGGTACGCGGGCGGGTTCCCGGCGGCATACGGGGGCCACGGGTACTACGCAGGGGCCGGGGGCCCCGCGCCCGCCCCGCCTTCAGCTGCGCCAGCGGGGAGTCCTCTAGGGGGCCCCGCGCCCGAACACTACGCCCCACACCCGCAGCACCATATCCCACCCCTCGTTCCGCACCATGAGATCAAACGTATGTTATCTATTCTGGGATCTTTAACGAGACCACATAATGTAATTGACACGCTTGCATAGGGATTGGTGGTTTGTCATCAATGTTTGAGCCTGGTGACATCACCAGCTAGATCACAACAATGTTTGACACATACCTACTGCTTATCGATATCCGACACTACGGTCCGGATCGATACGGAATCTACCACCTAGGATTTCAATACTATTTGGACTTGTAGTAATGTATCGATATAATATATAAACTAGATAAACATTCACGAACAAAATGACATCTAAAATGTGGTCGCGGAGGTTGCAAACTTATCTGTGCTGGTGGCGGAAACGTGAACTAACGATTTTATAATGATAATCACTTGTAGTTTGACAGTTTTATATAGACAGTAGCGACACACCTATCGGCAAAAATAAATTTGTCAGGATGTGGCTTGTAAAGAAATAGCGACACAAGGGCGCTATTTCTCGCTACCACTTTTTGAACCGTGACACCAAATCTAGTTTATCTACACTAATATTATAAAGAGGAAAGATTTGTTTGTTTGTAATGAATAGGCTCCAAAAATACTGAACTGATTTCCAAAATTCTTTCACCATTAGAAAGCTACATCTTCACTGAGTAACATAGGCTATTTCATGTTTAAAAAAAAATAGGGATCCCTACTAAAATTAAAATAATGTAACCCAAGGTGTGAAAAACTCATCATATAATGTCTGTCATTGCATGCGCTGCGGAAACTATTGATGATACAACAAATAAATGTTCTACAATATTATAGAACGTATCAATATCTACAAAAAAGTCCGCGATACCATATGTCTAACTATTAGAGTTATGTCACTACAAGTACTTTTTATCTACACTAATCTACACTATCTACATCTACACTAATATTATAAAGAGGAAAGATTTGTTTGTTTGTAATGAATAGGCTCCAAAACTACTGAACTGATTTCCAAAATTCTTTCACCATTAGAAAGCTACATCTTCACTGAGTAACATAGGCTATTTCATGTTTAAAAAAAATAGGGATCCCTACTAAAATTAAAATAATGTAACCCAAGGTGTGAAAAACTCATCATATAATGTCTGTCATTGCATGCGCTGCGGAAACTATTGATGATACAACAAATAAATGTTCTACAATATTATAGAACGTATCAATATCTACAAAAAAGTCCGCGATACACATATAAAACTGTAACAGGTCCAATTCTGTACATTGAAGATATTTTGAAAATTATTTTTGGAGGGTATTCTATAACCGATACTGAGGCCGAAAATGTATTTTTTTTAATTTTTGTCTGTCTGTCTGTCTGTATCACGGCTGAGCATCACGCCTAAACTACTGAATGGATTCAAATGAAACTTGGCATGATTTGAGATCTTACTACGAGGTAGGACATAGGATACTTTTTATCCCGTAATCTAGCACGGTTCTTTTGGGAGAGGGGATTAAAGTCAAAATGGGTACTTGGTTATACGCTTGGTCAGATTGTATAAATTTTTCTTTATAATATAATAAATATTAGTAAGGGAACACTCATAGAGAGTTGTTATCAAGGTTTTGTAATCGATCGGGTTAAGCAACGTTAGGTAAGGTCATTAAATAGATGGGTGACCGTTTAACGCCATTTGAACTAAACGGGTCCGTGCTTCTGAGAGCAAGTAAAAAGTGGGTCCCAGTTCTTAACCGACTATAAAAAAGGAGGTTATGTATTCGATGCGAATGTCTGTTATTAAAAGTTTAGTTAACGTAAAAATAGCGCAGGCGGAGCTGCGTGGGTCAGCTAGTATATTATATCGATGTAGTAATGCAATGAATAGATTGTGAGCGAATCCAGTCGATTTTTGGATGACCGTGACCACCTTTTTGCCCGAATGCCCCAGGAGGGCTACGTTTTCCGAGAGTATGTATGTGTGCATGTCTATTTTTTTGGCACGGCCTACAGCCTAAACCGCTTAAGGACTGTGACTTATAATATGTCGTTCTTAGAATATGAATCAGTACAAGGACTATATAATGCTTAATTCAAGTACAGCCATCGGCACGTAACTTGGCAAGATTCATTAGATGCGCAGAAGTCATTTTATAGGTCTCTTTGGTTATCAAGCGGGGCGCGGGGAACAAGGTAACATCGTTCCGGGCGCGCTATTGGTTAGCCGGTCGAGCCTTGCTCCCCGCAACTCGTCTATACTCGAATTCAAGTATTCCGTCGTAAAAAGTAAATAAACATGGCGGTATTGCAACCATCGACAATATTAGGGAGGTGACGCCTCATGAACGAGTGAATCTGACCACATCATAGATGTATGATAAATCCCTTAGAGGAGATACCACTGGAGAGAGCATGATGCGCTAACCCCTCTGCCAAATTTTGTTCATATGTTCAGGTCATTCTTTGTTTGTGTGCGTATCTTTTTGAATGTGTTGCGAGTTTATTATAGTGCGTGAAATTGTATCTGGGTGTGTTTACTTCGCCTCCCGCACCCCGCAAAAGTGCCACGAAAAATTTTTTCGGGGAATCGACGCGATACTGGCTCTATTCTAATTACTCTGAGGATAAATCCATTACAGTATCGATATTTATGTCAGCAACGGTAGGATTAAAAAGAATACATTATTACTGTGAATTATTTTTATTGATAATTTCACCTTTATTTAAACAAATAACAACTCGAAACCCTTTAATTCAAAATAATTAACAAATGCGTCAGTATTAAAATGTTAATTTGAGTGTACAACAATTTTACTTATTCTCTAGAAGATTGAATATAATACGTCAAAGGGTAGCATTTGGGATTTTTGCGAACCATTTTGTAACTTCCATCTTCCGGCCCAGGACGAGGTTCGCTCATCTTCAAGCACTAAAAACACATTTAGTGATTACTTATAATTCTTGTAATAAAGTCACCCATTTTATTTTGTTCTCACGGGAAAAAAGTTTAAAAGGTACCTGGTACCTGTGGGGACGTGGGGTGATAGGGGTCGCAACCCCGCCGGAGTCATTACCATACTCTATGGGCGTCTTAGGGCCCACACCCTGAACGTGCAGAGACTCCGAAGATTATCACCAATTGAGCTCAACCCACTGGATGGTTCAACAGAGTGAAATCTATATACATTTTGTCAAGCCATCCAGTGTGTGGAGCGAACTGATTTATAATGGGTTTTAACCCACTCGTGAGTTCCACCCGGGTAATTACCCATTTATATTTTGGACTCAAACGAAATAAATGGATTTATTGACTTGTTGTAATTACTAATAAAAAGTATTGACATAATTTATAAATTAAATATTCAAGCTTATAAAATAATGCTCATTGAAACAAATGAGTGCACGACAGTGCAAATGTATAATAGCTTTGGAGACTTAATCGTCAACACTTAGTAAAACTACATGTAAAAAAAATGGATGGAAAAAAGAACCTGTAGTGCATGTATGTGAATTGAATTTTTTTAAACGATTTGTTGTTGATTGTATTGATAAATGTATTTTTTTTACTTTATCATAATTTTTTTTCCAATTTAAATAAATTACTTTAAACTAAAATAATCTTATAAAATCTTACCTTATATACACACAAACACTTCAATTGAAATCTAATCGAGAGTATCAAAATCCTTAGATCGTAGCAATAAGTCGTCAGTCCAATCGAAAACACGGTCCAAATCACAAAGCAAACACAAAACCAAAAATCGAAAGCAAATTCGTTAAAGAAAAGACACCAGAGAGCATTCAGTACGTACGACATCGATACGAAGCGACGAATGAATGACTATGAATAACACAATGAGGGTGTTCAAAAATGACGTGCACCAGGTGGCAGCACTAAGGCGTAAGTCCCGGAACCTGTCAAACCGCATACATTTTCATATTCGGCACTCAATTTTATTGATATTTATTTAAATAAATAATTAGATACGTAATATAAAATATTATCTTACAATCAACATAATATAATCCGTGTAGACGTGGGCAGAGTAGCGATTTACTTTGAAATAGGGACGGCGGACCTACTGTTTATGTTGAATCTACCTCAGTTTAGTCTGAGTTTAATATAATACTTTTTATTTTATAAAATGATTGATTGTGGATCAATTTCAAATCATTCAATATCGAGATTTAGATCTTTAAATATTGGACATCACTAATTTCCATAGACAAAGTGTGTGTTCTATATATTGACATATTTTATCTGTGGCATTCTCATGTCAAAAATATTTTATTTATTCGTATATCTTAAGATTTTAATTATATTTTCAGTAGTTTAACTAGTTTTCTGAATCAGTTGGATGTTTTACGTGTGTGTGGTGATAAATGGAAAGTTTTCATCTTGTATTGGTGAAGAAATTTAGGTTTGTTTTGAAGTACCCGGTTTGATTACAAAAAATGACTTTATATCTGGTTTTGGGTATACGTCCCGTTCGCTCCCGAGTAAACTTGCGTGCACTAAAATAGTTCAGTTTGTTTTTGTTAAGTATTTGTTACAAGTTTTTGAAAATGTTATTTTATCGCTATAAGTAGATTCCGACTTTTCATCCTGCATACTGCCGGCCGCCAAGCATTAAATCAGTAATTACTTTATCACAATATTTTATTTTAAAATACATTTCGTAAGTAAGTTAAACTTTATGAATTTCATTTATTACATCTCATTATATTTCAATCATTCCTCTGTTTTCCTTATTTTTATAACATGACTAAAAATATGGTAAAAGAATTGCAATATTGACCATATTATATTGACCATGTTTTGTTGCAACTAAGTGCACTTGCGCGAACTTTCCCCCACTACGCCAAAATCTTGCCAACTTACGTGCCGAGGATTATAAGAACATGTAGCAACGAGTAAGAACATCAAAATATATAAATATCAGGTACACGACAATAAGTACTATACCGTCAACTGTATTTATCGACATTTGCGTTTGTGACAGATCAAACCCATCACTTACATATCAATATAACTCAAATATAAATTTAAATAGTTCAATTCACCTGCCTCTTGGAGGAAAATCTGCCTACGCTTTGTTTAAGGAGACCATAGACAAACTCGTGCTCTATTCTTAACATATAAACTCTATGATGTCGTTAGATTCGTCTTAGTTGTGGGAGTGATATAGGCAATATAGGATATATTTAAAAAAAATGGCAGCTGTCAGCAGCCATTTTACATCATCAATATAGATATTAAATCATGTATACTATATATATATATGTTTCAACTCATCTCCATGATGAGTTGAAATATATATACAGTATACATGTCATGTGTATAAGTTTAATGTATGTATAATGTTATTTAGTTGTTCACAGTCGGGCTTTTTACCCGACTACGGAACGGAGGGAGGGTTATGATTTTAACAAGAATGCATGTATGTTCATCTGTTCCCGCATATCTTCTAATCTACTTAACATAATTTGACAAATAGGGTGTCGTTAGAAGCGTCTTGATTGTCCGCTGGTTATAGGCTATATAATATCACATTGATCCGCGATGGCCGTTTGCATCTTGTTTTAAGACACGTTTGGGATCAGCCGTGAGTGAATTTCTGCCGGATATTATTTTGATAGTGTAATTATGTTTCAGAGGAAGACGTAAAAGTGAAGAAGGAGGATGAATGATCGTCACCAAAACGCGTCGTCAAACGGCGGCGCAAGTCCTCATCAAAGGACAACCAATGAACCACTGGACTTTAGAAAATTGTGATAAGTGTTTCAACAGGCCGTGTATCTATCGAATGTGTTAAGTGCGCGTGAGTAGGCAATGACGATATTGTCTTTTAGTCATAGGATCGATTCAATTCTACTGAGTGGTGGTATATGAAACAGTTTGAAACCAATGTAAATTACTATTCCCACTCTTATTCAATTCACCAGTGTCGAATCATAAATATTTAAATAATACTTAATGCAGAGACAAAGCAATTTTTCAACCTAAAAAAAAACATGTTGAAATTCTAAATTACGATTTCTTGGGTTATAATTAACATGTACGTAGTTATCATTAGTTTCGACAGAACTCATCTTCAGTTAGTCTAGTGGTTAGACAGTCTGGCTGGCAAATAGGTTGTGGATTTGATTCCCACCTTGTGTCTAGGTGTTATTTGTCTATATAAGTATGAAGTATTTGTATTATTAGTCTGGTTACCCATAGTACAGGCTCTGCCTAGTTTGGGATCAGATGATCATGTGTGGATTGACTCAGGATATTTATAAAGTCATTCCTATTATGTTATGTGATTGGTAGATTTTTTTTTAAATATTTAACTGATGTTTGTAATAGTAGAATGCATTTTAGCGTGAATAATTCTATTGTTAACAATTTTAGATTTTTTTAGCTATTTTAGATTAGTAAGTGAAATCTCCTGATAAGCTTAGGGCCAGGGATAAGAGACAAATTGCAGACTAATGTTTAGTACTTGTTTTGAAGGCAAACTTCGTGTTATAATTAAGAATTTACTGGTGATCTTGTGACCATTTTTAGAGTAAAACGTGTAAAATAATGTCCTGCTTGGATTATGAAAGGGATATAGGAAAGTGCAGTTAATAAATATAAGGATTTCGCAGTAATATTCGTAAACATTATATATATTTAGATTTTAAGAAACATAAATTAAAATACAATTACTTACATTGTAATATCATAATAATACAATAAAATCCAGTTTCAAATTCTGGACGTTTTATTCTTTAATAAATATAATGTAGATTCAATTCCTTGTTCAAGACGTGATAGATTCCACAAACTTCTGTTGTTCGATAACAGATGGCAATAACTGACCGAAAATGCCAATCGCCTGGATAATGAAACCTCTGATCAATCAGCTGTCCTGTCTGCTCAACTTGCATGAGCCAGCATATATCTGTGGCCAGCACACATTTTAAAATATGGAATAGACTACATACATTCTCGTGTATTCTCTTTTTAATTTATATAACATTTAAAACTCCAATAAACACTACTGTCTACTGGACCTATCACCTACTAGAAAGCAGCTTTTACGGCCTCAGAGCTAACTTACTCCTATCAAAATATTGAATATTGATCACATAATTTTCACTGCAATGAATTATAGCAAACATTTATCTTCGATCGTCCGGTTGTATCCTGTTGGTGTTTCTGCCGAATTGAGCGATGATCGGTCGTCCGCTCAACACAGTGCCATTTATTTCTTCCAATGCTTGTATCGCCAACTCATCACCTGTGCGCAATAAATGGATTTGTATTCGAATGTCATGTTAAAAAACCCCTATCTGATCTGCAAAAAATATTCGCGTTGCTGGTACATATCGGGGAAAATATTTATGTCACATCAAAGTGAAAATATCTTTAATATGTATAGACCCTGGAGGCACTTACACAAAATCTTTTTTACAAGCTACCATCGGATAGTATCGCGGCCGCTACTGAGGAGATCCGGCAAGGAACTCAGCGTACAACTATGAGATACTCATTAAATGATTTATTAGGTAATTGTATGGAGACACCGATCTTCAGTGATCACCAAATAGTGCCTTCAGTGATCACCAAATAATACCTTCAGTGGTCACCAAATAATACCTTCAGTGATCACCAAATAATACCTTCACTGATCAGACAGATTTTTTTAACACAGTATTTTTATAGTTTTTAGTAAGTACTTGACCGCAATTCGATTTGATGGTAAGTGTTGCATTATAGGTAGGTTTACTACAAATTATTACACATTAAAAAGGGCCCAGCATCGGTAAAGTTAGTTAAGGTGCTGGGTGGCTAAACAACTATTATGTGTCCCTTTTGTAACTTCTCATAGAGCCCCCGAAACCATATTCCCTGCAAGAATACATAGCATTACTTGGTCACAAACTTCGACAGTCGTTTTTTCCCAATCAGAATGCCCTAATTGTGCTACTGAAATGCCCATAGAGGTTGCTGCATAGGGCTAAGTACTTCGGAAACCCAAGAGATTGTCAGCGGATTCAAGCTCTTGCTGGCCTTTCTCGAGGAGTTGGGGTGGATCGAATAAATAAAATACGCGCTTTGTCGTGGAGTTGCGGAAACCAGCCCGCTATACCAATACCATATGCCCTAAGCTCCAAGAAAAGCTGCTGCCACTCATCATCCGGACATTCGTTATTAAGTCTTGTGACTGGTAAACTCACAAACTACCCTTCACACAGATATTTTTACACATTGCTGCTTAGGGGTTGTCCATTAATCACGTGATGTTTTTTAGCAACTTTTTTACCCCTCCCCCCCTCCTGGTGATTTGTGGTGATGTTTTAAACTATCCCCCCCCCCCCCCTACTCAAAATCACGTATATTTTTTTGTAAGTACAAACTATATTGAAATTTCCGGAATATTATCTTTAAATACAGGTAAAAATACACTGATTAAATGTTGAAGGGGAACTCGTTGCCGGCAACGGTGAGTCAAGACCACGTGCTGCTGTTTGGTTTAGAAATCGTGCATTCAACGAAAAATAAATACATGTGATGTCTCATTATTCCCCCCCCCCCCCTGGTGATATTTCATAAACTCCCCCCCCCCCTTTTCGGGTATCACGTGATTAATGGATGCCCCCTTATCAGAAGAATATCTGCTGTGATTCTGATATGTACCAGAGAGGTTCTGGCACAAGGAATCTACTGGCTAAACATAGTTACAAGGCTGAAAAAACATAGAAATACTTACTTTGAAATGCCACAAAAGCCTGGCCCCTCATTCTTCCAGACAACAGCCGTATGTCCACGGGTCCTCCATTAGCGAGTACAAATTGGTTGAACAGCAATGAGAGCTGTTCCTGCATCACAGAAGGCGCTATGTTCTTCAAGTAAAGGACCTGAAAAAACAAATGTTAATTTTTTTCCTAAAAATAGGAAAGAAAGTATGGGCAAATTAAAAAGTAATAGGCTGTATGATTGCTGGCATTCCTCTGAAGCATATGGGGTATCTGGGTAAGAATAGCACCCACCCATCTCCTCCCGTTGGGTGGTTGAGGTGACTAAGGGGAAACAAGCATACTGTCAGCAGCATCTTTCTATTGGATTACCCACCACCTATGCTGCAATCCCCAAGACGCCTGCGAAGCATGATGATTATGGCAACCCCTCCCTTCTAGGGGGGGGGGGGTTGTTCAGCAGTGGATGTTTTTCAGGTGATGATGATATTTATATTTTGAACGATCCTTAGAATACACCTACAAAGAAACCCAGTGCAAAATTTAATTAAACATAATTCTACCTTTGAAGGCACCCCAGGCTCATAATCTTTGAACCTATCAATCTTCTTAATGTCATCTACACTCATTTTTGTTCCTTCTAAGAGTTGGACTTCAGCAGAATTCACAGGGACTACAATATCGACTGCCTTGTACTCTTGCTCTTGCACAGGCTCCAATCGGACTATCGTATTATCCTTTATTGTGTACATTGTCCATTGTTTTGGACCAATAAGTTTATCATTTTTTATGCTAGACAACGTTGCAGATGTTCGTTGAGGAACTTCTTTGACATCCCACAAACTACCGGGTCTATCGACTTTGGACGTGTTTGGTACAGTACTAAAATTTATATCAGTCCCTTGAGCCAGCAGTCTCTCTTTCTTCCTTTCTAGCCGTCGTAATATTTTTCTTCTTTTCGTAATTGGTAGCATATCTGTATTTAAGTGTCCGAATAGACTTTCTTCAATTTGTTTCAACTCATTCATTGGATGACCATCTGGATAGAATGTCAGAGGTTTCTTTTGAAGCTTCTCCAACAGATCAACAGGGGCTGATGATGTGCATGGTTCTTCATCCAATATACTGAAATTATGAAAAAAAATAAGTGGTAGAATATTCGAAAACTCTTGATTTTCGTGATTGTCAGCTGCAAGTTAATTACAAGGAATATACACATAAAACAAATAATTAGCAGAAGCAGCAGAAATAATGCACAGTAATACCCAACAGATACTAACTTCTGCATTCCATTGTGTAGATTGCTGATTTTATTATAAATATCTTCTAATTTGTGTTTTAAGATCCCAGATTCGATCTTTTTACGCTGATCCAAAAGCCCTGCCTCGTTTTCTTGATAAATTTTTATTTCCTCGTTGGACAAACCTGCCTTTCTCAACCATTCTTGATGATGCACTTCGTCTTCAGCATTCCTGAACTCCTCAATTGATGATAATCCATACTTAGTAAACGGCAGAACCTCGGTTGTTTTCTCAAAATCTTTTGGGATTGGCTCCGAACTACAAAAACAATTTACTTGTTTATTTTATAAATGCATTATAAAAAAACAAGACAAAAGGGGCCCGGGCGCGATAAATTTAAGATTTAGAAATATCGCATTTATGTCAAAACCTTACCACATCGTTACAATTAGTTAAAAACTGCAAGTTTATTTCGAAAATTCAACAAAATAATACAAATCATTTGAAAACAAAAACACTGGCTGACTTTTTTTAACCGAGTCTTTTGCCGAGCCTATTTTACTATTTTAATGATTTTAATTTTAGGAATTTTATTTTAGTCACAGATCACAGAAAACAGATGGATGCATAAAGATATAGGGTCAAAGTGGAGTCCAAACTCCAAATAGTTGATTGAGGCATACGCTATCCCTTTCATTGAGGCCGGATCTCTCTTTCTAAGTGGTCCAATGTGTGGTCCATGTAATAATTTAAATTACCCGAGAAATGGATACCCTAATATAGAAATGCTCTACGTCAACATCAAAAGATTGTTTTCCACCCGAAAACATAAAATACGATGACAATCATGTCTAATAATTTTTTTTTTAGTATTGTTCTGCGAGTACGATTAGGATAATGCTATATTGTGTTTTCGCCAATTGTACTCAAATGCAATTTTAAATACCGATTTTAAGGGTTCGTATTTTGTGGCAACACTGGCGCTTATTGTCAGCATGAAACTGTCTGTCATTTAAATCGATCCAACATTTAAATACCATAATTTCACGATAAAGTGAATTAAACTAATAAAAATGGTGATAAAATGTGTAGTACTTAGTTGCAAAAATATGTTGTACCCCTTAGATGATACCGAATATCACTCGTAAGTCCGATTTGTTCAATAATGTACCTACCGATGATCCCTTTGGATTATGCACCATATTTTCGATCAGGGGGGCAATTCAACTAACATAAATGTTGACTGAAACGAAACTAAACCATAGCGTTTGACTGTTTTCGTATTCTACTAAGTGCTAACGATCGACGTTAAGTTTAGATTCAGTTTCAGTCAACGATCGGTTTAAAATTTAACAAGTTGTATTCTGTTAGAACACGAACTAAACGTAAACGTAATCGAAGCTAAGCGCTCCATCTGTCAAAATTAACGGTTGAACTTACGTTAATGTGCCTAGACTTTTTCTCAAACGAAACTAAACTGTTAGTGTTTCAAAGTCTGCTATCAAGTTTGTTTAACTTTTAATCCAACTTAAAAATGATGTTTTACATGAACGTTATTGAAATTGCCCATGAGGCTGATTTAAGAAAAGTTAGACGTAGAAATGTTCTTTCGAGACTTCGCAACTGTGCTTTCAACTTAACTGATCGAGAATTTATAAAGTCATACAGACTAAATAAAAGCCTGGCAAGATCCCTTATTGCGGAGATCAGCCCGTATATGCCAGCCCGACTTCGTACCGATAGCATTGATACGGAGACAAAGGTAAGAATTTAACGTATTATTAAATAAAATTTTATTTGATATTGCTAACAAATACCAGTAAAACCCAGGCAAAAGCAAAAAAAATAAAAAATGTATGTGTTTTTAGATCTTGGTGGCACTAGCATTCTATGCGACAGGCTCATACCAGACACTAGTTGGTCAAACAGAGTCTCATTCAATATCACAACCTTCTGTTTCTCGGGCTATATATCAAGTAACAGAGGTGCTTAATTTACCACACATTTTTAAAAAATATGTGAATTTTCCTTCTTGTAAAGAAGACCGTGATGATATAAAAAGGAGGTATGTAGATCACATTGTTAATTTAAAGTACTGAACTATCAGTTTTTGTCAAAGAAAAATTTAATGCAATATTATTTGCAGGTTCTATAATAAATTTAATGCTATAATGTTTGCAGGTTCTATAATAAATTTGGCATGCCTGGTGTTCTAGGATGTATTGATGGCACACATGTAGCTATAGTTCCACCATCAGAACATGAAGAAAGATTTTATAGCAGGAAAGGTTATCATTCCTTAAATACCTTAATTGTAAGTTCTTTATTAATATTTTACTGTATATGTACTGAAGATATAACAAATATATAGGTATAGCAGTGGCGTGCACTGAAAGCAGGCAAAAATATCTGCGAGTTATTTATGCTTTATGCTATTTATTCGTGTTCCAGCACAAATATTCTTAAATTTACCAATATTACCAACATATTAGTTTACCGTTTACATTAAAGAAGTTTGTTTCAGATTTGTGATTGTGATGCTAGGATAATGTGCGTTGATTCAGTACTGCATGGAACAACAACCCACTACAAAACGCATTAGACAGAGTACTCAATACTTCTGCAGAAGATTTTTATTTACTAGGTACTTTGTAGATTAGTTGCACACATTGTTTTGAACCTTTGATTGAATGTTGTAAATTCTAAATAATAAAATATTTCCTTCCAGGTGATTCTGGATATCCATTGAGAAGGCTTATGATGACCCCAATATTAAATTCTACTCCCAACACTCCTGAAGCATTCTATACTGACATGCATATGACAGTGAGGAATGTTGTGGAGAGGTGTATTGGTATTTTAAAAGGACGATTTAGGTATGCAAACTATTATACATTACAGTAAAATAAAAATATAAACAATTTATTATTAATTATTTATTGTAAGAATACATACATGATATATATTACAGGTGTTTATTAGTGGATAGAAAGCTTCACTACAAGCCTAGAGTTGCAGCAAAAATGATTAATGCATGTTGTGTCCTGCATAACATAACGCTTCAAACTAATCAGGAGCCAGATTATACTGAAGAGGATTTAGAAGCATTAGAACAAGAAGAAATTCAAAGAGCAAGGGATGCCAGCATTGATGCTGCTCGCCTAGCAATAATGGAACGAAGAAGGACAAGACATAATGGTCAATTACAACGAGGGTGTATCTATCAACAGGATTTGGTGTCCCGCTTGTGGAGACAAAGAAATCAAAACTAGAGTAATTTTTGTATTCATATACATATTTTGTATATTGTATGGTACTGGGTATATCAGGATCGGGGGTGTAAATAGTAGTCTTTACATTACTAGTTCCTAAAGTGTCATTTTTACCCGACTACGGAACGGAGGGAGGGTTATGATTTTATCAAGAATGTATGTATGTTCATCTGTTCCCGCATATATTCTAATCTACTTAACATAATTTGACAAGTAGGGTGTCGTTAGAAGCGTCTTGATTGTCCGCTGGTTATAGGCTATATAATATCACATTATTAGACTGCGATTTTATCCATAGTCGGGTTTTAGTTTTTAAAATTTATTACTTGTTATATATAGGTATAGTAGGTTACATATATATATATTTTTATATATTTAGGTATAGTAGGTTATATATATTTGAAATATATAGGTATAGTAGGTTATATAAAATATATAGTTAATGAAAGAAGTTTGTTTCAGATTTGTGATTGTGATGATAGGAATTATCCTACTAACGCACATTAGTGCGTTGATTCTAGCAACCCTGGATCAACACATGATATTACTGCATGGAACAACAACCCACTACAAAACGCATTAGACGGAGTACTCAATACCTCAACAGAAGATTTTTATTTACTAGTACTTTGTAGATTAGTTGCACACATTGTTGTAAATTCTAAATGCTAAAATATTTCCTTCCAGGTGATTCTGGATTTCCATTGAGAAGGCTTATGATGACCCCAATATTAAATTCTACTCCCAACACTCCTGAAGCATTCTATACTGACATGCATATGACAGTGAGGAATGTTGTGGAGAGGTGTATTGGTATTTTAAAAGGACGATTTAGGTATGCAAACTATTATACATTACAGTAAAATAAAAATATAAACAATTTATTATTAATTATTTATTGTAAGAATACATACATGATATATATTACAGGTGTTTATTAGTGCGCAAGGGATGCCAGCATTGATCCTGCTCGCCTAGCAATAATGGAACGAAGAAGGACAAGACATAATGATCAATTACAACGAGGGCGTATCTATCAACAGGATTTGGTGTCCCGCTTGTGGAGACAAAGAAATCAAAACAAGAAAACAAAATTTTTGTATTCATATACATATTTTGTATATTGTACTAGCGGCCCGGTACGTGCTTCGCTACGTATATATAAAATGCAGTCACGAAAAATGTAAAAAAAATTAACTTTAAACACGAAGATAAATCATAATTATACTAAATTACAATAAAAGTTATGCATACATAATTATATCTTTTATTTAAGTAACACTACCTCGTACCTTCATCCACTCTTTTGGTGTCCTACTTGCACCAGCGGAGTTAAGACTGTCCGCGCATTGCTCCCATAGCCGAACTGCTAGGGCCCGTGCTTCCTTGGAGCGTACACGACCCATAGCAAGATCTCTGTGATCCTCCATAAATTGGATGAGCAATTCTAGCTGCCCTGACAGACGTAGACCTTCTTTGGCTGGTTAATTCCATAATGTCTGGAATACGACTATGCAAAACTTAGAGGAGATACCACTGGAGAGAGCATGATGCGCTAACCCCCTCTGCCAAATTTTTGGTCATATGGTCAGGTTTATCTTTATTTGTGTGCGTGTATTTTTGAATGTGTTGCGAGTTTATTATAGTGTGGGTATGCGTGAAAGTGTATCTGTGTGTGTTTACTTCGCCTCCCGCACCCCGCAAAAGTGCCACGAAAAATTTGTTCGGGGAATCGACGCGATACTAACTCCTTTGGTACTTTCTCTGAGATGCAAAATTAACCGTTCTAACCGAAACAACCGTTCTTATAAAATTAAAAGTAAACAAGTACTTTATCGATATTTGGAACCTTAATAAACACTTACAATTCTCTGTGAGGCAGGTACTTGGGACTTCACTTTTAGTAGGTACCTAATTTGAACTTTCCGCCGTTTTTTTTTTTATATTGCTTCTGGCTTCACATGTCTCTATTTTGCCAATGTCAAACTTATTTGTTAAATCAAAGTATTGTTGCATATGTGGGGATTAGGGGAACCAAAATAATGGGAATAGGACAATCGGAATTTTGCACAAAGGATAGATGCAGAAGACATAATATTTATTTGTGACGACACTGGAAGTGAATGAATACTCCGAGGGTCGAAATAATCCGATTTGACAAAATAGTTAATTGTAAATTATCGCCAATTGTTGTTTGTGAGTGCGGCAGTAAATTCGTCAAGTCAATCAAATTATTTTAGCGACATCTGGCGACTTTAGAACCCTCGGTCTAGCGACTTTTCCTTAAGTCTAGTTGGAAACACTGAGCGGAATGTTACTCCCACTAAATAAAGCTGTAATATGAACAAATATATTCATATATACTTTTAGACTTTCGCGTTCCATTGTTAAACTTTATTTTTATCGGGAATTAACGCGATTTACCTTATATTTTTTTTTTTAGCTTGACGTTTCGGCCGGGTTGCACCAGCCGTGGTCACAAGCAGACTGGTTCAGCGAGACGGCTCCGTGCGGGAGGCAGAAATAAGAAGATATTTCTGCCTCCCGCACGGAGCCGTCTCGCTGAACCAGTCTGCTTGTGACCACGGCTGGTGCAACCCGGCCGAAACGTCAAGCTAAAAAAAAATATAAGGTAAATCGCGTTAATTCCCGATAAAAATAAAGTTTAAATATATTCATACTTGGATATTCATACGGGAAAAAGACAAAAAGTATTTATGTCGGGTTAAAAAAAGAAACAAAGGAGATTACCATTTTTTATTCAGTTATTTAATTTCACCTACCTTAGGCTCTATATTTCACAAAAAAAAGTAGGTAAGTAAGTAGATCTACAAACATTCCATAGGCAAACTTTACTAAATCTACGTAATTTTCTAATCTGGCCTACTTACGCCTTTTTAAAAATTCAAGTTTGCAACACTGGTTTCAATCAATCGCAGATCGGTTTGGATTTAGTTGGAGTTTGGTTTGGGTTTAGTCTAAGTTTAGTTGTGGTTTGGTTTAAGTTTGTTAAATTAGATAATGGAATAACTTTTTACGTCATTATCGAATGACAACTGCAATCGAGCGATTACTAAACCGAAACTAAACTTTAACCGTTGTAAATTAGTTGAATTGCCCCCCTGTTCTTCTTTCGATAGGCACATAACACGTTTTCAGTTCGTTTGTTAGTATTGGGTTTAACTTTCTATTAATTTGTAGTTGAATTATCTAATTTAAAATATTTTACATTGTTTTCATAGGGTAACCATGGTAAAGATTATTTGAAGACTTTCCGTTTTGGGGATTTTTTTACCGCCACTTTATGATAAAAAATATACGATGTAGGTATTTAGTTCAAAGGATTGATATGGAAAAAATATTGTATGTTCAAGTGTGTATGTAGTTTTAAACATATTATTAAAATCATATTTATTCTTGTCACCTCCTAGTCCTGTCGCGTTTAGTAGCCTCCGTGGTGCAGTGGGAAACCGCTTGCTTGCGTACCGGGGGTCGCAGGTTCGAATCCTGCGGGGAGCAACAACTTTGTATATTTGTTCCTTACTAGCTAGGACAATGCAGGCTGGTCATCTGATTGTCTGTAAAGTAAGATGATCCATGCGTCGGATAGGCATATAAAAAGTCGGTCCTGCGCCTGACCTCTCCCCGGTCGTGTTGATCTTTCGTATCACTAAATTGTGAGAGGTAAAAGGAAGAAAGAGTGCACTTGTGGCTACGCAAGCATTTGTGCACTGGCTGATGGCTGATCCTGCGAAAGATTGGCCGCTGTGGTCGTATCGGCGAGAGTACCTATATCATTCTATAAATATACATATAATCACGCCTCTTTCCCGTAGGGGTAGGCAGAGACCACTTCTTTCCACTTGCTACGATCCTTATATACTTGTTTCGCTTCGTCCACTTTCATTATTCCCTTCATACATGCTCTTCGGTTTAGGGTACTCCTGACCTGGCCTTTTTTCAAGACGTCCCTGATTTGGTCTTGAAACGTCCGCCTAAGTCTACCCCTTCCAACACTTTCATTCACACTCGCCTTATACACTATTTTCGTCAATCGTTCCTCATTCATTTTCTCGACATGGCCAAACCATCTCAGCATACCTCAATTTTTGTCACAACATCTTCTTTCATACCACAACGTTTCCTTATGTCACTAATTCTTAACCTGTCACTATACCTGTCACCTGTCAATATACATACTGTTTTAATTACCCGTGGTCAATATTAATACATTTTTTATTTTCTTGTAGATTTCCTAAAGATATTGAGCGAAGGAATATTATGACTATCCATTGTCCCATTCGAAAAGAAATTTTATGAAGCTGCAATGATCTGCAGTTGGTCCAATGGAAACCTAAATTTACTGCAAATGCTTTTTCTATCGTCTAATGTGTGGGTTACAAGGTGTTTTAGTTGTTTGCATATAATGGAAATTGCTATTCAATATCTTGTGATTAATCGGAAATCGTTAAACGTACTGAATAAATGATCTTGTAATACAATTTCTTTTTATCATAACTTCATATGCTTTTATTTTCACAACCATTAACTTATTATTTATTTATTACTTGATTGTCTGTAAAGTACTCAGAGTAATTAGAATCGAGCTAGTATCGCGTCGATTCGCCGATCAAATTTTTCGTGGCACTTTTGAGGGGTGCGGGAGGCGAAGTAAACACACACAGATACAATTTCACGCATAACCACACTATAATAAGCTCGCAACATATTCAAAAAGATACGCACACAAATAAAGAATGACCTGACCATATGAACAAAATTAGGCAGAGGGGTTAGCGCATCATGCTATCTCCAGTGGTATCTCCTCTAAGGTAAAGTAAGATGCTCCATGCGTCAGATAGGTATGTAAAATGTTGGTCCTGCGCCTGGTCTCTCAACGGTCGTGTCGGTTTTTCGTCCCGTCGTATTTTGAGAGGTAAACGGAAGCAACTAGACATAATTAATCGGATTAAACTTAAAGCTTAAACAAGCCAAGTAAGTCGTATTAAGCGACGAAGTTAGAAAGATGTCCTGATTTTTCATGAAACATCAAGGTTACCCTCTTAGAAAGGGAGATTCGACCTCAATGAAAGGGATAGCGTTGACCTCAGTCATGTATTTGGGAGTGTTTTCTCCACTTTGACCCTATATCTTCATGGATGGATGAGTATACCATGAAGCTAGTATAGCTTCATGGAGTATACCTGGACCTTAGAGGAAGGATCTCTATAGAGTACGCATTTGTCTATGGTCCCATTAAACAAAGCGTAGGCAGATTTTCCTCTACGAGGCCCGTGAATTGAACTATTTAAAGTTATATTACAAGAGTTATATTGATGTGTAAGTGTAGTAATAGGTTTGATCTGTCACAAGCGCAAATGTCGATAAATACAGCTGACAGTATAGTACCTATTGTCGTGTACCTGATATTTATGTATTTGTATGTTCTTACCTGTGCCTACGGTTCTTACTTGCATTTAAGCGTTCTATAGTACTTGTACTGATTTATGTTCTGTGACCTGGACCCAAAGCCTGGACCATAATGCAAAGAGGAAACCGAAACTGGATTTTTTTTAAGTATTGCAACACCTTGATTCAATCTATGGTTCCTATGGTAATAGGATTCTATGGTAATAGGATCGGCTGGAGTAATAGTGTTCTGTGGGATCGTAGTGTGGGATCCTTGGATCGGCTAACGGCTTGCTTCATGAAGATATAGGGTCAAAGTGGAGACAACACTCCCAAATACATGACTGAGGTCAACGCTATCCCTTTCATTGAGGTCGAATCTCCCTTTCTAAGAGGGTAACCTTGATGTTTCATGTAAAATCAGGACATCTTTTTAACTTCGTCGCTTAATACGACTTACTTGGCTTGTTTAAGCTTTAAGTTTAAACCGATTAAATATGTCTAGTTGCTTCCGTTTACCTTTCAAAATACGACGGGACGAAAAACCGACACGACCATTGAGAGACCAGGACCAACATTTTACACACCTATCTGACGCATGGAGCATCTTACTTTACAGACAATCAAGTAATAAATAAATAATAAGTTAATGGTAGTGAAAATAAAAGCATATGAAGTTATGATAAAAAGAAATTGTATTACAAGATCATTTATTCAGTACGTTTAACGATTTCCGATTAATCACAAGATATTGAATAGCAATTTCCATTATATGCAAACAACAAACACCTTGTAACCCACACATTAGACGATAGAAAAAGCATTTGCAGTAAATTTAGGTTTCCATTGGACCAACTGCAGATCATTGCAGCTTCATAAAATTTCTTTTCGAATGGGACAATGGATAGTCATAATATTCCTTCGCTCAATATCTTTAGGAAATCTACAAGAAAATAAAACATTTATTAATATTGACCACGGGTAAATAAAACATTATGTATATTGACATGTGACAGGTATAGTGACAGGTTAAGAAATAGTGACTTATGGAAACGTTGTGGTATGAAAGAAGATGTTGTGACAAAAATTGAGGTATGCTGAGATGGATTGGCCATGTCGGGAGAATGAATGAGGAACGATTGACGAAAATAGTGTATAAGGCGAGTGTGAATGAAAGTGTTGGAAGGGGTAGACTTAGGCGGACGTTTCAAGACCAAATCAGGGACGTCTTGAAAAAAGGCCAGGTCAAGAGTACCCTAAACCGAAGAGCATGTATGAAGAGAATAATGAAAGTGGACGAAGCGAAACAAGTATGTAAGGATCGTAGCAAGTGGAAAGAAGTGGTCTCTGCCTACCCCTACGGGAAAGAGGCGTGATTATATGTATATTTATAGAATGATATAGGTACTCTCGCCGATACGACCACAGCGGCCAATCTTTCGCAAGATCAGCCATCAGCCAGTGCACAAATGCTTGCGTAGCCACAAGTGCACTCTTTCTTCCTTTTACCTCTCACAATTTAGTGATACGAAAGATCAACACTACCGGGGAGAGGTCAGGCGCAGGACCGACTTTTTATATGCCTATCCGACGCATGGATCATCTTACTTTACAGACAATCAGATGACCAGCCTGCATTGTCCTAGCCAGTAAGGAACAAATATACAAAGTTGTTGCTCCCCACAGGATTCGAACCTGCGACCCCCGGTACGCAAGCAAGCGGTTTCCCACTGCGCCACGGAGGCTACTAGACGCGACAGGACTAGGAGGCGACAAGAATAAATATGATTTTAATAATATGTTTAAAACTACATACACACTTGAACATACAATATTTTTTCCATATCAATCCTTTGAACCAAATACCTACATCGTATATTTATTATCATAAAGTGGCGGTAAAAAAATCCCCAAAACGGAAAGTCTTCAAAAAATCTTTACCATGGTTACTCTATGAAAACAACGTAAAATATTTTAAATTAGATAATTCAACTACAAATTAATAGAAAGTTAAACCCAATACATATAATAACAAACGAACTGAAAACGTATTATGTGCCTATCGAAAGAAGAACTGATCGAAAATATGGTGCATAATCGAAAGGGATCATCGGTAGGTACATTATTGAACAAATCGGACTTACTAGTGATATTCGGTATCATCTAAGGGGTACAACATATTTTTGCAACTAAGTACTACACATTTTATCACCATTCTTATTAGTTTAATTCACTTTATCGTGAAATTATGGTATTTAAATGTTGGATCGATTTAAATGACAGACAGTGTCATGCTGACAATAAGCGCCAGTGTTGCCACAAAATACGAACCCTTAAAATCGGTATTTAAAATTGCATTTGAGTACAATTGGCGAAAACACAATAGAGCATTATTCTAATCGTACTCGCAGAACCATACCAAAAAAAAAATATTAGACATGATTGTCATCGTATTTTATGTTTTCGGGTGGAAAACAATCTTTTGATGTTGAAGTAGAGCATTTCTATATTAGGGTATCCATTTCTCGGGTAATTTAAATTATTACATGGACCACACATTGGACCACTGAGAAAGAGAGATCCGGCCTCAATGAAAGGGATAGCGTATGCCTCAATCAACTATTTGGAGTTTGGACTCCATTTTTGACCTATAAGCTTCATGGCTTGCTTTGTAGCACAGAGTACTATGAATATATGCTTTGTAGCTTAGCTTTGTTCATAGATAAGAGTATTTTTTTTTTTTTTTTTTTTTTTTGGAATTTTTTTGGGAATGATAGACGCTGTTAACCGCAGATGGCTATTGCAGCTTCACCGGACAATAGGAGGCGAGCGCTTGAAGCGCTCTAGCCTTTACGGCAGAAGTAGCGACGAGCACAAGGGCACCTCAGGGAGGCACGGCCTCGGCTTGGGCTGTCGCTTAAGAGAGGGCTGAGTTTACCACCGGTTCACAACGCGCCCCCACTGAGAAGAACCGGCAAGAAACTCAGTGGGGTGATGCACGTCGTTGCGGTCGCATACGTACGACCCTTCGGCCTCGCCGGCGAGACCGGTGTCTGATAGCTAGTGTAGGATACGGTTGTCGGGGAGGGGTCGGCGCATCCCGGTCCAATAGGACCGTCATGGGGTCAGGAGGGTCGAGCAGTACGTGCCGTGGTCTGCGGCGCGAGTCAGAAGGACTAGCGGCGTAATCGGCGGCGGCGCGGATTAAACTGTTCGCGTGACGGGACGCGGATTCAAAGTAGCGTTTCGACGCTTCTTTGAGGAACTTACGAAGGGGATCTAATTTGAAATCGGAATGCAGATCTACGTTCCGCATGTACCACGGGGCACCGACGGCGCGACGGAGGAAACGATTCTTGATAACCTGGAGGCTATCTATATGGGTGCGGGCGGCGTGCGCGAAAACTACACTCGCGTAAGTCATGATAGGGCGAATGCAAGCTTTGTATAATGTCAACTTATTTCTAAGCGACATTTTACTCCGCTTGCAGAGAAGGGGATACAGGCGACCTAATACAAAAGCCGCTCGATTGCGGACGGACCTAATGTGCGGGCCGAAAGTCATGCGGGAGTCCAAGGTGACTCCGAGGTACTTAACCTTCCTAGTCCAGGGGATAGGGCGATTGAATAGGGATATTGGAGCTAGTCGTCTGTTGGGCCGAAGGCTCCGCGCGGAGAACATATTGGCGGGTCCCCGGGAGAAGACCACCGCGGCACTCTTCTCCGGGTTCACCTCTATGCGCCACGTACGGAACCATTGACCCAGGGCGTCGACTGCGGCTTGAAGAGCACGCGTTAAAAAGGACATGTTCCTATGGGAATAGTAGAGAGCGGTGTCATCCGCGTAAAGGGCGAGTTGGACTCTGCTCGAACGAGGAATGTCGTTCGTGAACAGGCTGAACAAGAGGGGAGAGAGCACGGAGCCCTGAGGGACTCCGGCCTGTATAGGATGAGGCGAAGAAAACGTACCTTCGACCCGGTATCGAAAGGTACGATTCGAGAGAAAGTCTCGTATGATGAGTACGAGCCTATCGGGGACTCCTAACTGGAAGAGCTTGTATATCAAGCCGTTGTGCCAGACCTTGTCGAAGGCCTTGGCAACATCGAAGAATAGGGCGCCTGTGTAGACGGGCTTGGGCTGGTTGAGCCCGGTCAGGATGTGCTCCGTGAGGCGGTGCACCTGGTGGACGCAAGAGTGTCTGGTTCGAAAGCCAAACTGCTCGTCAATAAGGATATTATTAGAACTGACAAAGTCTTTGAGTCTCGCTAATAGCAAGCGCTCATAGAGTTTGCCGAGAGACTTGAGAAGACTGATAGGCCGGTAGCTCGCAGGGCTGCTGCGAGGCTTACCCGGCTTAGGGATACCTACTACATCCGCGTCTTTCCATTCGGCAGGAAAGACGCAGTGGGACATGGCTGCGTTGAAGATAGTCACTAAAAGACATATCAGATGGACAGGGAGAACCTTGAGAACGCGATTGGAGATGCCGTCGGAGCCCGGTGCTTTCTTCGGCTTAAGGCCTTTGATCAGGTCTTCCACCTCGGTTTGCGTGACCGGGGAGAGGGATTCGGTGGGAGGGAGTGAGGACCTGCGCTCTACTTCCCTATCCACAAGATCGAGGTGCGCCGGATCGACGGGAGCGGAGCTGGGTGTGCACTGACTCTCTAGAGAGTCAGCGAGAACCTCAGCCTTCTCGTCGTCCTCGAACGCGGGTGGGTCGCCTGAAGGGCGGGTCAAGGGGGGCATGGTAGCTACGGTGTCGGTTTTGAGGGATCTCGCGAGCCGCCAGTAAGCCTGGTGTGACGGCGAGATCTCCTCTAGAAAGCCTCCCCATCGAGCCTCCCTGAGTTCCGCGATGCTGCGCTTCACGTCCCTCTGCAAAGCACGCATGCGGACCCGATTGGCATCGGTGGGGTAGGAGTCGTACGCGCGAATAGCCGCGTTTTTAGCGCGGACTAATTCCCTAATGTCATCGGGCAGCTTGAAGCGCACAGCGTAAAAGTTGTCCGCTTCAACCTGCCGGGAGGACTGGCTGATGGCCGATTTGAGATGATCGGTGAAAGCGCCGATCGCTTGGTCGGTGTCCTGAGGGGACGAGATTTGCGCCGGGAAGCGGGCAAGATTAGGAGAGTCGGCATCGGCTAAACAGGTGTTTAGCTGATGCCAGTCCAGAACGGTCCTAGTGACCGGCTGGGAAATGGGTGGCGGACCTAGTTCCATTAGGACCGGTCGGTGGTCAGAATCTAGCTCATGGAGAACCTCTAAGGAGCGCAACCGGAGGGTCACGCCCTTCAGGAGGGCCATGTCTAAGATATCGGGGCGGTGATTGACATTATTGGGATAATGGGTCGGGCGCATAGGTGCGATGACGTCAAAGTCGAGAACGTCGACCAAGCCGTCGAGGCACCTGCCGTTGCCGGTGGTGACGTTACAATTCCACCTGACATGCTTGCAGTTGAAGTCGCCGGCCAGAATGACCGCGTTGTCCAGGTCAAGGAGTGACTCGATATCACTCCTGAGGGGCCGCTTATCAGGTGGAAGATAGATAGAGGCGATAGTGACAGCCGCATGGCCGGAAAGAGAGAGGCGGCAAACCGAGGCCTCTATATTAGTGAGCGCAGGGGGATCGATAGGGATGCAGTGCAGGGCCCTTCTGTAATAGATGGCAGTGCCACCTCCGAGGGAGGTGTCACGGTCATTTCGCACAAGATGGTAGTTGGCGATATTCGGACTCCTATGAGAGGGTTTCAGGAGGGTCTCCTGCACCAGCAAGACATCAACTTGGTGACTTCGCAGGAAGTCAGCAACCTGATCTCTTTGTCGGGAGAGGCCATGCGCATTGAAAAATGCGAGGGAAAGGGAATGGGGTTTTTGTCTACTCTGGTGTAAATCCATTTACGGGCCTACATTTGAGTTTACGGGGGACAGGGCAGATAAGAGTATATTACTTCTTTGTTTGTAGCAAAGAGAATATAACACTACGCTCATAGAGAAAAGTAATACCTTGGAAATAGAGAACCATCTGACTCATTTTTTATGTCACCCGAATTTCAATATGAACCTGTGCCATCTATTAGACGTTCACCTCAAACTAAGTACTATCGTAGAGCGTGCTGCTATAGGTAGCTATACATATACCCATAATTCACTAGGTATATACATATAACTACTACGAGCATTATATAGGTAAACTAAAACCACATAAACCTTTGAATTTCAGTATTTTATTTTGTTTCAAACTTACTGATAACATAAATATGTAAAAACTTATCTAAACTTAACTAATAGCGTCTGTATCGCAAATTCACAAAAGGCCGGCCGGCGCGGTGCCGATCATCAAGCGCGAAGTTAAACACAACTCGACGAAAACACAGACCGAAATCGATAATTATATGAGAAGACGGAGAAGAAATTAATCGACTCAATGTACTTGCAACAGAACTATCGTGCGAAAACAAAAACACAAACGTCAGCCATTTGTAATCAGCACGAATTTATATTACTTCGTAAAAACTGGATAGATCACTTAAATATATTAATATCACTAATTTAAACTTTATACTACATTCTTAAGGTTTGTTTTTCATTGACACAAGTTGAAGTAAAAAAACGAGCCGAGTGAGATAGCTCAAAAGTAGATGTGTGTTGTTAACTCTACGAGGATTAGTATAAATAATACTGCTGCTTTATGTAAAAACTAATAGATTTAATAAATTGACCAAAGGGTAAAAACAAAGGAGCGAGGGAGCACGCGCGATGACCGCTAATTGAGTACTGATCGCACTGATACCGGGCGTGCATCGATACATTAAAATCGCCTATTCGGCATTATTGTACGGTGTCACCGTACATGCTCCCGGGCCAAAAAGATAAAAAAGTTACAAATCTTCTAGTATAATACTACGTTTCTTAATTATAGGTGACGTAGCAATGTCCCGTTTATAAACAAGGTCCGCATTGCTTATATTCACTTCACTCGACTGACGGTCAGCCGTACTCTGCTTTCGCGAAAACACAACACTATTTGTCACACTTTGAGATGGTTCGACTGGAGAAACAGCTTGCCTCCTCCGCCACAGGAAGTATGCAGCCAGCAAAATAGCCACAGCCAGCAAGACGTAACAAATAGTATACTGGTGTATGTCATGCGTGGATAGAGTGTCATCTGATGAGATAGAATTTGCGGATTTCAGTTGTTTAATTTCTTCTCCCAAATTTACTAATGTATTGTTCAATGGATCTTCATATTCTGGATAGTGAGATAACGAGATGTTCACTATATGATTTAGCTCTGCTATCTGAGGGGTTGGTACTTCCGAGTTAGACTTAATTGTATTAACTGATTTATCTTGAGAATACAGAGTAAAATCTTTACTTTTGATAATGCATCTCGACTCTAAGTGGATAATACCTGCTCCAGACACTTGTTTAAAAACCACTTGATCTTGACATATTATTCTGACTGAATATGTGTCGCAGCAAAAATAAAAGTAGTGAGAACTATCATGTAATTCCAACCACTTGTCTTGGCAAGGAGATTTTGTCACAAGACATTGATTTAACTTTTTGTCCATCTTGCAGAACTTTTCATCGATGAGTAAATGATTAATTGGTTTGTTTATTTGACATAAATATGAGCGTTCATTATGCATGCATAACTGGAGCTCCAAAAAAGACATTGTAAAGAAGGAGTCTTTTCTTAAGTTGATCGCAATTAACTCAGCAGTTGGGGTTATGCTAATCATGTCACTGTGAACTTGCTGAGGAACTGGTAAAATTCTATAAATTTTATAACTATCTCTGCTAGTCAATGGAAAAGTTATTTCAATTATAAAGTATTTTTCCATCATTCTTGTCTTTACGGTCAGCATACTGTAGATATATTTTAGATCCGACTGTATATTGTCCACGGGTAGGGTGACGTCCTTGGTTAATTGACCAGAGATAAACTGCAATTCACGTTGTAGCTGATCTGGACTCAGCAGATGAGTATTGAATTTCCCATGGAAAATATCAGTGATGGTATCCAATAAGGTATCCTGAATTCTTTTGAGGTTTTGAATCAAGTTGCTAGCTGTCATTGCAGATAAAGAAAATTCTTGCGTTTTAGCGATGTTTTCAAATTCTTGTTTAATAGTTAGAACCGAGTTATCTAAGTTGTTTAAGCGCTTATTTATTGTTTTATGTTGTAATTGGATTGTGTGCTCAGTTCTTTTTAATATATTGTATTCAGCCTCCACGACCGAGGTCTGGTTTCTTAATAGGTTAGCAAGATGTCGCTCGTTTTGTTTTACAAGTTCGATATCTTTCTTGTACTGTTCGGCGAAACGTTCGTCCAATACCCCGAACAGACTGTTCGCTACGTAACCGATACCGTTGATAAGCCCGCGACGCCGTCTGGCGTGCGCGTTAAAATGTTGATTGAGCATAAGTTCATTATAATGCTGTAACTCTTTGTAGTCGTGATTTAATTGTAAAATGATTGTGCCACAATGACCTTTATCGCTTAACGATGAACATAGCTTTTCTAAATAATCCAAAAATTTGGTTGCCGCTGTATTGCCTTCCCAGTAGGGGCCCATATCATAATAAACCACTAAGTTCCATTTATCTCGTATAACTTGCATGTCATTTATCGGATCGAAATACAGCGAGTTGTTGTTAGGTAATATTGATATATTAAATGCTGCGTGGCACGATGTTAACAATGAAATAAAAAATAATAATGACAAAGTTAAACATGCGAATTTAGGCATGACTTTACGGTTTCTAATCTTTACTTCTGGCTCTTTAATACTGCTCTTCTTGTCTTCTTGATTATTTTCTGCTGTGTTACATGAAGCTGGTGATATAGGCAATATTGATAACTTAACGACCGGCCTTTTTACTATTCCGCTCTTGGTTTTTAAGGATACTACTCGAACTAAACCATCTTGACCTGGATGAGTTTCTATGACTCTACCCATCAACCACTTTCCCGGCGGCAGATTGTCGTCCTGAATTGTCACTAAATCTCCGATGTTGACGTTCTTTTTAGTGTTTTGCCATTTGCTTCTTATTGATAACTCCGTTAAATATTCCGACTTCCATTTCTTCCATATGTCATTTGCTAATTTTGCTGATAAATGCCACCTAGTACGCGCATCTTCTTCTGTCTCGATTATGCCAATTCCGCACCTTCCGGTCAAGAAATGAGCTGGCGTAAGTACATTTAAGTCTTCGATATCTTCGGATAACGCGCATAGCGGTCTAGAGTTCAGACATGACTCCACCGATGCTAAGATGTTGGTAAACTCTTCAAAGGTTAGTTTTTGCTCCCCAATCACACGCTTAAGATGATGTTTTAAACTTCGCACAGCACGCTCCCATAAACCTCCAGCACTCGGCCAGGATGGTGCATTAAAGTGCCATTCAATATTTAAGTCAGTTAGTTCGGCAAAGAAGTGATCACCATATACGTTCTTAAAATCGTGATAACTTTCCTGTAACATTCTATTGGCTCCAACGAAGTTTGTCCCGTTGTCGCTGTAGATATGTCTAGGCGCACCCCTACGAGCTGCCATTCGACGTAATGCTCCTAAAAATCCAGAACTGCTCAGATCAGATACCAGTTCTAGATGTATAGCTTTGGTAGCCATACAGATAAACAATGCAATATAGCCCTTTGTTGTTTTAATGCCCCGTCCCTTATTACTTTTGACCTCAACATAGCCGGTGTAGTCCACTCCGGTATGATAAAACGGTGGTGCGGGGTTGCTTCGAGCTTCGGGTAACTCTCCCATTAACTGTTGGTGTATTTCAGGCTTATATTTTCTACAGGTAATGCAATTTCTTAATTCCTTTTTAACTGCACTATTCCCACTGATTATCCAGTAACTCTGTCTTAAATTAAATAATGTTAATCGTGGTCCACCATGGAAGGTGAGCTGATGAGCTTGTTGTATTAACAGAGTGGTAAGCTGATTGCTGTAAGGTAGTATAGCTGGATGCTTCATTTCCATACTTATCTGTGCTTTGCTCAAACGACCTCCAACGCGTAAAATTCCTTCCTTATCAATAAAAGGGTACAGTTTTAATAAATTGCTTTTGCTACTTAAATTTTTATTTTTCTGTAAAGCGTTTATTTCTTCGATAAATTCAGTTCTTTGTATATATTTAATAATTAGTAATTTTGCCTTTTTTAATTCAGTCAAAGTAAGAAATCCAGGCAAGTTAATATGCTGATGCGACATAATAGATGATTTCTTGAAACGTATTACTTTAATAGATCTTAAAATCCATGCTACGATTTTGATAATTTTACTGAATGAACTGCATTTATTTAATAGCTGTGATATAATGCTTTCCTTGTTATTATTTTGGCTAGTATTCACTAGACTTGCTTTTGTCTTTGCATTTAATTCTTGATCAGTAGTATAAGTTATTTTTTCCGTCTCTGGTTTCTGGTTAAATTCTTTTAATGACTCTGGCCCTTGCCACCAAAGTGCTTGATTTTTTAACTGAGATGCTAAAATACCCCTACTAGCGGCATCGGCAGGATTATCCTCCGACTTAACATACCGCCAGCAGCCTGGTTGTATTATTTCTGTTATAAACTTAGTTCTATTAGCGACAAATGGTGTCCAGCGGGCGGGATTTCCTTGTATCCACCCAAGGACCACCATGGAGTCTGTCCACCCATACTGACGAATATCTAGTTCGTTTAAGTAATTCATTACTTTTTTCATTAATTTTGCTAATAGATACGCACCGCTTAGCTCCAATCTCGGTAAAGATATGCTTTTAGAAACAGGAACAAGTCGAGTTTTGGCCACAACTAGTACCACGGACGGCTTATTTTCTCTCCATATCCGTGCGTAAATCACCGCCGCGTAAGCTTTTGTAGACGCATCGCAATAGCCATGCAGTTCTACTACATCATTAGGCTGGTACCCGATCCAGCGCGGTATTTTGCAATGGCTTAGGTGTTCCATATCTGCTTTTATCGCGACCCATTCTTTTTTAATGTTTTCGGGAACTTCTTCATCCCAATTTATTTTAAGTAACCATAATTTTTGGAAAATTAGCTTCAATTTCGTAGTAACTGGTGACAACCATCCTAATGGATCAAAAACTTTCGATATTTCCGATAAAAGTAATCGCTTAGTCATTTTAGTATTTGAATTAGCTAAATTATATTTGAAAGTAAAGTTGTCATCACCAGAGTTCCAACGCAGGCCTAATGTTTTTGACATAGTATCTGATTTAAAGTTAAAAATCTTTTCCTGATTGCTGTTGCTGTGTTGTATATTTTCAAGTAATTCCGGCTGATTGGCGGACCATTTTCTTAACGTAAAACCTCCTGAATTTAATAATATGTTTAAATCTCCGATAAGCTGCTTTCCATTTTGGATGGAGTGTGAGCCATGAACAAGATCGTCCATGTAGAATGACTCTTCTAAGACCTTTGCCGCCTCCGGAAACGAGTTCCGTTCATCTGAGGCCAAGCGCTTCAGAGTCATCATCGCTAAAAAAGGTGCTGACTTCGTGCCATATGTGACAGTTGCGAGACTGTACGTTTGCAAAGGTTGATCTGATGTATGCCTCCAAACGATTTGCTGATAGTGCTGGTCAGCTTCTGAGACCATAATCTGCCGGTACATCTTTTCAATATCTGATGTATATGCATATCGATATTGACGCCATTTTATTATTAGTCCTTGTAAGTCCTGCTGTAAATTAGGTCCTTTATACATCAGGTCATTCAAACTGTATCCACTAGAAGTTTTTAATGACGCATTATACACAACGCGCAATCGCGTTGTCGCTGACTCAGCTCGTTGCACTCCGTGATGCGGCAAGTAACATGATATGACTTGATTGTTATTGTTGTTATACGGCACCATGTGTCCTAAGGCTATGTACTCACTGATGAACGCTTTATATTGATCGGCTAAAATTGGGTCTTTGCTAAATTTACGTTCCAAATTGTGAAACTGTGCTATGGCCATTTGCTTTGATGAGCCAAGTTTCTCGTTAATATCAGGTTTTAAAGGTAATTTTACCTCGTACCGCCCATCTTGCCGACGCTTTGTCGTTGATAAATAAAAGTCGACGCATTCTTGATCTTCCGATGATAATTGTGATTTTTCACTTATATCCTCTATTTCCCAAAATCGCTGAATATCTTCGATATTATTCAGAATAACGTTACATTGTAATGACGACATTTCACCACCGCCGTTTATTATCCAACCCAGCTGCGTTTCTTGCAATACTGGTTGAGATAAGCTCTCTCCCTTAATGAGTCCTCCTAATAATATCAAGCCGTTAACTTGAGCATTTAGTAAGAGATCTACGGGACGCTTAGAATTAAAATATGGGTCAGCTAATTTGAGATTTTCTATGTAAGACCACTTTGATCTATCGAATGATTTGCTAGGAACGTCCTTCAGTAAGTTATTCATAATTAATACGTTGGTAGTAAATGAAAAATCATTATAAGTAGAGGTACAGTTCAGTGTGATCATGCCCTTACAATTGCTTTCGATTTCTCCTACACCGAATATCAATCCATTATATTTCGATCTTGGCAAACCTAATTTCTTTGCTGCACTCTCTCGTATGATCGACACCTGTGATCCTGGATCTATCAGAGCCCGTAAAACGTGATAGGACCCATCTAAGGCTTTTACTTTAACCAAGGCAGTAGCCAACAGTACTTCATTGGTACCGAGATTATCTTGCGAGGTATGCGCTGTAATTGCCGCTTGTTTTTCTGTAGGATTTACGTCATTTGTTATTATAGGTGCAGTATTCGATTGCGATATATTATGTTTTGAGCAAGCGTCATGTAAAATGGAGTGGTGATTTCCTGCGCATTTGCGGCATCGCCTTACCGAAATGCATTGCTGGCCATTATGATCAAATAAGCAGTTTTTGCATAAATTCCATTGCGACACTGTATTTAATTTAGCTTCATTGGGCAACTTTATAAATTTTATGCAATTAAACAGGGCATGCTGGTGACCGCAAAATTGGCATTTTGTTGTAGACACGTGTAAAGCCTTAGAAAATGTTTGAGGCTTTTTGAATTTATTGATAAAATTATGATTAGAACGCATGGCTTTTTGATTTTCAGAAAAATCGCTGGACGAGTTCGATTTCGATGTCCCTTGGTCTTGCTTCCTGCGGGACGATTCTAAGCTTGTAAACTTAGCCTCTAAGTAATCTAAAAACTCTTGCAAGACTGGTAGCTCTCTTGAATTTTTCAAAGAATCGATGTAATCCCCGTAGGTTTCGCTATCAAGCTTTTGTGTCAATAAATGCACGAGAAGAGGATCCCATGTGCTTATATCAATCCCTAAATTCCGTATAGCATGTAAGCTTTCTAGAGCTACGTCATGTACCTTTTTAATATGGCTCAATGTTTGTTGCTGCGTACTAGGTAGCCCTAATAAAGTATTCATGATAGAAGTAAAGATAAGCTTTTTGTTGTTATACCTATGATTTAGGATTTCCCAACACGTGTTATAGTTATCGGAACTTATGGGAAGATGCTGGATGAGTCTCTCGGCTTCGCCTCTTACCTTTCCCTTTAAAAATTGCATTTTTTGTGCATGCGATAGTGTAGGGTTGTTATGAATCGCTTCGGTGAAGAGGTCTTTAAATGATATCCAGTGCTGGTAACTGCCGGTAAAAACTGGTATATCCATTTTTGGTGTGGAGTATTCTCTGTGGGATACACTCCAAAGCTTTTTATTGATCATTTTCTTCAAATGTATATATGATCGCTCATGCTGAGAATAAACGGCTTCGTATTCTTCATCTTCTTTACCCAACTCGCTATCGATCTCCCAGTGAAGGGAGTCAATTTGTGACCAGCGAGAATCTAACGTCTTTAAAGCGTCCTCCATCTCCCACTTTTCTGACATGGAGTCCAGATCGACAAACCCTGCTGACCGCTTAAATGCTTTAAAGTTCGCTGCTTGTTTACGAATCATATCGTCTAGTTTGCTGGTAGAGCCTCTTGACTCCATTTCTCGTAGAACGCTTGATTTTGTTTGCTGCTCAATACCCGATGGTCCTGCTTTTTGTTCTGCTTCTTGTTGCTCCTCTAGTATCGCTTGAGTACTCTTGATAAATTTGGAAGGCATTTGCTTGCCTGCCAACTTCTGACATTGCTCACTAATTAGAGTCTTGGCTGCTGTGTAGAATTTGCTAGCTTTTTCGTGTTCGGAATTTTCAAAGTACGTATGTTTCTTGTCCCCTATTTGACAGATAGCTTTATGATTTGACTGAAAATTCGCCCAATAGTTTTCCAACAACTCTAACCGTCTTTTAAAATAATCGTCAGTTTTCCTTTCGGCGCTGTCTTTTAATATGTTGATCGGTATTTTTCTGATGCAATCGCTGAGCTGGCATTGTTGATAGTATAGATCTTCCATTATGCTGCTAGTTACGTATTAAAAAATAAAAAGGAAAGATCTTACTTGTACAACACTGGCTCTCGACCTCCTGCTGTTTAGCTGCTGCTTCTGCTAATTCCGCGATCTGGTTCCTGCTGAGTCCAGATCCGGTTACCGAAGCCTCGTTAAATTGGACACGGATGTCCGCTGCTCTGCTGCTGCTATATACACAGATGCTGCTGTGCTGCTATCGAGACGCTGATTGCCTCGTGCCTAAGGCGCTGATTTTCCACTGCTGCTAGTGAAAAAATGTTCTGAACTTCACCCTCTTGCTGCTAGGGTTTGAGTCCTGAACGCTTTGCTAATGTTACACTATGTCCACTGTTCACAGAATTTTAACACTGCATTCCAAAGTGCTGATTCATTGACGAGTTCTCACTAATTTTTAAAATACACGTCGCTCCACCGGGAAACGATATCTAAAAACTCGCGAGGTCCCGCCTGATGGCTAGAAGGACCATGTTAACTCTACGAGGATTAGTATAAATAATACTGCTGCTTTATGTAAAAACTAATAGATTTAATAAATTGACCAAAGGGTAAAAACAAAGGAGCGAGGGAGCACGCGCGATGACCGCTAATTGAGTACTGATCGCACTGATACCGGGCGTGCATCGATACATTAAAATCGCCTATTCGGCATTATTGTACGGTGTCACCGTACATGTGTCCTTGTCTGCCCCTTTGTCAAGTAAGTTGCCAACGCAAAATATGATTCTTTTTAGTAGTGTTAGGTAGATTTCTTAAAAGTTGATTACATTTGCTTATAAGTTTTTTGTGTAATAAAACATCGAAATATAATACTACTAGGACGATGAAATGTAATATTATAAATTAGCACACGAACAACATGCAATACTTTTATTAACAATAATATTAGTAACAATTTATCATTATGAAGGTAGCAGCACTGAGCTGTTGTGTGATTGTCGACATTGTCGTAGTAAGTAAACCGCTGTCACGGTGTACTGTTACAGTAGGGTGACCATTGTTCTTCGGAGTCGCTGGACGTTCGGGGTGTGGGCCCTTTGAACGTCCATTGAGTACGGCGGTGACTCCGAGGAGGACGGCGGCGAGGTTGCGACCCCCGTAACTGTGAGTACCGTGTCAGGTTCCCGGGGGGCTACAATGCGCTCCCCGGCGGCGGGCTCAAAGGCCCCTGAGGGGCCCCTGGTGCAGATCCCACCGGAGAGCCCTCATATGCCGATGCGACAGCCGCGGGGGTTTTAGTGGGTAAGAATCCCACATACCCCGGTCAAGCCCCACAGCTCCCGGAGATCTTTGGAAGATTTCCCCCGCGTCAATAAAAAAAGGGTGACCATTGTTATGTATGGCGTCGTGTCGGTCATCTCGGATGATGGTTTTCATACAAACGTTGGTTAACTCAACCTGAATTGTGGAATGAAATACAGATATCCGGAAGAAAACGATAGCTAGGTATTACCACAAATTCAAATAATTTATTGTCTTAATTGTGGTAAGTACAGCAGTTCTTATATGTAATGACTGCGGACTTCCATTAAATTCCAGCCAATTATACAATACAAATAATAATTTTAATTAAGTAGTATTTTTTTTATTTAACCTATATTGTCCCACTGCTGGGCAAAGGTCTCCCCATGACCATCCACATATCCCTGTCCTGAGCCATCTCAGACCAGTCCTTCTCAAATGCGTCTAAGTCGTCACGCCAACACTTTTTAGGCCTTCCACGACGACGACGTCCATCCTTCGGCACCCATTGTGTGACAAACTTGGCCCATCTGTCTGCCTTCATGCGACAAATATGTCCCGCCCAATCCCACTTCACTTCACTTAAGTAGTATTATGTCACCAAAATTACGATTTGAACGCAAAAATAGTCTCATGCGGTGCGCCTCGCAACATTCAGATTGACGCAGGAGCACCGTTGTGGCACCGCCCGTTGTGACCCGATCCGCCGCCAAAAGACCTTAGAAGTGAGAAAAAGAATCCTTCCACATAGTAATGCGTGGACACCCTATTAGACAGAGATACACTACTACTTTCGGACCTCTCATTCGGCTTGTGATCTTTAGTAGACTGCGCTGTCCAGTTATAATACAGGTTCGTGGTAATCAGACTCTGACTGATGCTGCGCTGACGCCAGTGCAGTGACGCCACCTCAGACGAACTATTACGCTTATGCCTGATTTACACGTATTAAGTTGTCAAGTAGGTAAGTAAATTTTAAGTGACTAAATTTTATGTATGCGTTTACACGTCGTTTTTACTAAATTTTAGTTAAAATCTTTAGTTCTTTAGTTCGCCCCAATGGACGGTCGCACGATCCGTGACGATTTCACAGTACTTTGTAGCGACGGACAACTAATATATTTTTAGGATTAAATTATATAGACAACTAATACAGATTATTATATTAAAATGTCTTTTTTATAATATATATAGGTACTATAATTATAATATTAGATATAGAAAAGTAAATAACTTCGTGTCTTTCTTGATTACTGAATTTGTGTTTGATGTAAATATTTAACCATTTTACTTGTTTATTGCCTTCCATCCCCGTAAGCACCGTGTCTGGTTTCCGGGGGACTACAATGCACCCCCAGTGGCAGGCTCCGAAGGAAACGCTCTGAAAGACTCCTGGTGCAGATTCCACAGAAGAGCCCAGGTTTCCCCTCATGTGTCGATGTGACAACCACGAGGATTTAGTGGGAATGAATCCCATTTACCCCGGTTGACCTACACTACACAGGTCCTGGGACCCATTGAACAATTCGCCGCTAGAAAAAAAAAGGATGCGAGATACAGGCTTAAATTACCCCAAAATTTCTCCGTTGATCTAAAAAATCCCGACACTATTAGCCAAATATCTCTCGAATCACTTAATTATACGGCAGTATACTAGGAAAAGTAAAAAAAAAAACATTTGATTGCAAATATTAATACCTACAGCGTAGTAGGTATTTAAAAATTCCAGGACAATACAAATTCTGGAACAATCCCGTATTTCTGGCAACCCTAAATATACGTTGGTACAACGAAAACGTGACGAAAACGACTTTGCTCATAATATATTTGTATATTATCTATGGTATGATCTATGGCTATACCTTTGCACGCACACCTGCAAACGTGCATTATACATGTGTGTGTCCAAACCTTAGAGGAAGAAAACAATAGAGGGCTGGACACTTTCTTTCTCATTCACGCAAGAAAAGAATGCGTTTATGTAGGTTACGTGTGATAGAAAGAAACAGTGTATATGATTTTTTGTCCCTCAGCATGTGTTCAATTTTTCCGCGCCGTGGGTGCGAAACAAATTTGACGTTTGCTCCCACTTTGCTCCGTGACAATTTTATCGTGGTTTTAGTATTAAATAAATAACTTAAAATTCAATAAAAAACTAACTGTGACATTACTGTGTGTTGTGGAAATCCTATAAGAATCGTGCAGTGCAGTATTATAGGCTGTAGAAGCGACAGTGAACGTAAAATTAGTGGAGTATCGTTTCACAGGTAAACGTGAATTATTATGGCCAATTTAGAGATTATATTTAGAAACTAATACATGTAAACGACTTATTTAGATCTTATTGCTCTAAATTAGTTACTATTTTACTTGAAAGTTACGTGTATGATCGATAAATTCTTGTTTTTCATCCATAACCTAAAATTTTCAGTTTATTTATCGCCATTATCAGTGTTGCCAGTGTATAAAAGAGAGACTACCATATATAAGTGGTAAATTATTATTAAGTGCATCATACACGATCCCACATGCTGGGTGTTTGAAGAATTTCTCAGATTTCCGAATTTATTTTTATGATTTCCTGAAAATATGGATATTTGTATACTGTGGATAGCAGCAACAAAAATAATTAATTAGGTTGCTAAAAGTTATTCCCGAATGCTTAAATATTCAGAAATAACGTAAGCGCTCAAGTAATTCGTCCAAGGCTGCGCAGGACGTATTCATTAGTCATTTAATCGTGCTTTTACTATATGCATGTTGTTTAAATATATGTATGTATGTTGTTGGTTACAATTTATTGGTAAATTTGTCTGAATTATAAATAAATAGTACCGACGTTGAATAGTTTGTTTCATTTGCCCCCCCCCCCCCCCCCCCTATTATGTACCTATCTCGTTTGACAACTAAAGTGATGATCAATAAAGCAAAGTGACTATTAAATAACTATCAAATGATTCATTTGGCATTGCCTAACTTGAATCACCAATAAATACCAAACACACTTTCAGTAGACATCAAAGTTTGGTGGACAACTGAAGCTTGATAGTCACTTTGCTTTATTGATCATCACTTTTTTTTTTGTAGGAATAGTACTGTTTCACCGGACAAGAGGGCGAGCGCTTAAAGCGCTCCAGCCAGAAAGGTTTGGGTAGCGACTAGCACAAGGGCACCTCAGGGAGACACGGCCTCGGCTTGGGCTGCCGCTTAGAGAAAATGAGTTTACCACCGGTTCACAACGCGCCCCCGCTGAGAAGAACCGGCAAGAAACTCAGCGAGGGGATGCATGTCGAGGTCGCATGCGTACGGATCCCTTCGGTCTCGCCGGCGAGACCGGTGTCTGTGTGTTGATGTGTTTACGACTCTTGACATCGTTGTCAGTGTTGGTGTTGTGTCATGGTCCAGGAGGACGGACATCGGGTCGGGTGGGTCGAGCAGTACATGCCGCGGACGGCGGCTATGTACGGCTGTTCGACGATCTGAGGGACCTGGCCGCTGCCCAATAGGACATGGGTTCGATTCCGAACAATTGTCTGGGTGTTATTTATCTATTTAAATATGTATTTATACAGTTTACAAGTATTTGTAATCATTTATCTGGTTACGTTACGTTAGGTGGTCATTGGTCAAGCGTAGATTGTCCCAAGATACTAGTACTATAGATTTGTATATTGGAGAAATTTACTAAAACTTACCCGGTAATTGGCCATAGTATGTATTATATTAAGTTATAAGAAAGCCAATTTTTGCCTACCTCTCTGGGAAATAGCATATTATTGTTTTTATCTCTTAACTTTTTTGTATGAGGCTAATAATTATCTACAGCTCTTAGCTACTTTAATCACCACGTGATATCACCCAGGTGAACAATGTGGAATAGACCTTAGCTACAGCATATATGATATTAAGTGTACATTCACTTTGTAGCCTCCGTCGTGGGTTCGAATCCTGCGAAGGGCAACAAATTTGAGTAGTTGTTCCTTACTGGCTAGGACAATGCAGGCCGATGACTTGATTGTCTGTAAAGTAAGATGATCCATGTGTCGGGATTTGCGATAGGACGTATGCCCGACTCTTGTCCGTCAAATTAAAACACCGAGCTTTGGTAATAAACACTTATAATCAAATTGAGAGAGAACAACTTATAATACAGTGGAGTAATCGTAATAATTAAAACATGTCTCTGCCATAGATACTAGCGCGCTGTCATCTTTTTGACAGCCCCTTTGGCGTTCCGAAACCGTGATCCGAGATACGCCACACATGCGTCGGATGGGCATGTAAAAAGTCGGTCCTGCGCTTAACTTCTCCCCAGTCGTGTCGGTCTTCCGTCCCATCGGATTATGAGAGGTACCTATTATATAAAGGAAGAGAGAGTGCACTTGTGTCTACGCAAGCACTTGTGCACTATAATATCTCCTGCGTACATGGCTGATCTTGTGAAAGATTGGCCGCTGTGGTCGTTTCGGCTAGGAGGACATTATTATAACAATCACTTTCGTACTTTTTGCAGACTGTCATAGATTAAGACGATATAATGTAAGAAAAGTAAATGTTGTGTCAAAAAAGTGGTTTTTGGTTAGGAAAGAAAATATAATTTGCAACAACCTCCGTATTTGCTTTACACAAAGGGTAAAATATCCCTTACGTGGCAACTCTAAATTTAGTATGTACTTATTTTTCTGTCCTTATCGGCGGCACGCTTGGTATATGTCTGTATTATATTCTGTCTACGGTCCAAACGTATCAAGAATAAACCACGCCCACCTACTTACCCGAAAAATAGAAAAGTTTCTATTCTACTTCATAACTTGCGTACTAAATTTTAACTTGGGACTTTCTACTAAAGTGATTGTTTACACGTAATAATTTACTAAAATTTAGTAAAGATTTAGTTACCAACTTAATACGTGTAAACGAATAATTTTACTTATTTACTTAAGTACTAAATTTTAACTTGGAACTTACTACTAAAGTGTTTGTTTACACGCAATAATTTACTTAAACTTTAGTAAAGATTTAGTTACCAACTTGTAACTTAATACGTGTAAATCAGGCATTAGTGCAGGTGAAAAGGTAAAAGATGGCACTGTCCAAAACTACATTAACATATCTATTAGGGATGTTGGAAATGCCAAAAAATATCGATATATCGAATATCAATATTTTTAAAATATATCGTTATCGACTTCGATATATCGAAACAAAAAATATCGATATATCGATATATCGGGAACAAAAAAAATCTTATTAACGGAACAAAATAAAAATGCTTCTTGAGTGGCAATGCCTTACAGCTGTCTATAGAAAGACGTGTCGCTTACCATCAGATCGGAAATAAAGTCCACAAAGCAACTGAATTTCAACATAAACTTAATTATTTAGTAATTAAACTATTTAATTGAACTCAAACAAATATATCACAAGCAATGTATCCACGCATGCAACCAAAGATCTAAATTAACAATACCAACCAACGATCGAACAAAATATTTTTTGATGCAATCAAAGATAACGCAAAAGTTCTGTCTGTGGTAAGGGCTAGAGGCAAGACAAGAGGCATAACATAAACTTAAATGAAGCTTACTGCTTGACTAGAGATAACCTTTCTTTTGGCTTTCTTTTTTTTGTGTAGTTTGTACAAGGATGGCTGGCTTCGTTGTAAAGAAATTACACTGATCTTGTGTGATGAAGGCCCAGGGTCGCCTTTTTACCGTTAAAAAAAAATTTGGAAAAATAAAACAGATATGATCTTTTCCCAAAAAAAAAATATCGTTTTTGATATGTTTTCGATACTTAATATTTTATATCGATGTATCGATATATCGAAATAATATATATCGGATGAAAATATCGATATATCGAAAGAAAAAATATCGATATATCGATGTATCGATATTTTTTCAACAAGCCTAATATCTATGCAACTTTCCAGCCCCTGTCTACGCTCTGGTAGGGATGTGAGATTAATGGAAAAGAATCGATTAAATAAAAATCGATTTTTCTTTATTCAAAATTAATCGATTTGTCAAAAATCGATTAATTAAAAATAAATAATCGATTTCTGCGAAAAAATCGATTTTTATTTGTATTAATTAAAAGTACATGCTAGATGCAAAAAGATGTTATTCATCTATTTAAGTACATACTTATCCATTTTCAAAAACAAGTTTATAATTATTAGTATCAGTTTTATTTATAAATTAGATAGGTAATTAGCCCATGATACTAATTTAGGTTTAATCGTAATCGTACTGGCTAAAGTTCATTATAAAACAAGACATTGAGGTAAGCTCAGTATTAGATAAACACAAAGTTTAATAAAAAAAAATGAACACATACGTTGTAGGAATGTTGTGATTTCTGGCTTTTGCCTAGAATCTTGAGGTGAAGAATAATCATACGTAAATAGAAATTGGATTTATATTTAATTACGTAGTTGCTCAAAACACGTCAAGTAAAAGCCTGTTAATTATTGTTTAACTACCGTATCCTGTTAAATTTCTGCTGAAGTTCATTAGATTCTACTGAAAACTGCTAAAATGTTCTATTCTGCGACATAATCGGCTAAACCTTAAAATGAGGGTTAAATTCGGCTAAAATAGCAGAATTCTGCTAAATCGGATCACACTGCACTGAAACTACTTTACAAACATACATAAGTACATACCTACAGATGGCAGCGTTTTAATTTAGTGAACTTAATTCGAGATTTTTCACCCAACGCAGAGATGGCCCTGTTTATAAAATTGAAACTTACTGCAAGATTTTTCGTCCGTCGCATAGATACGAGCTGATTCTAAAAATCGATTTAACACGTATTTTATATAATCGATTTACTAAAAATCGATTAATATTATTATAAAAATCGATAATAAAAAATCGATTATAAGAAATTAATAATCGATTTAAATAAAATTGATTATTTTTTAACATCCCTACGCTCTGGTTTGTAGATTCTCTCTGAAATAATAACCTTGCTTTGTCTTTCTTTCTAATTTTATTCCATGAAAACGAAACAATTGTAATCGTCTTGTGATTTGTGCGTAGCGTATTTAATCTGCACTCCATGTCCACAAAAATAATCACATATACAGTTCTCACTTTCTGCCACAATAGTACCTTATACCTGCTTAGACCAAAGCGTGAGCAAATTCCGTAACCCGTAGCGCCGCGCCGCCGTTGTGACTGATTAACAAGATAGATCCAATGAACTCATGGGGAAACGAACAATATTCTATGATGGGCATGCCGACAACTATGGGAAACATGATGCCGGCAAGTGCAGCGCCACCGGGGCCGTTAGTTCCACCAAGTTTCATCATGAGTGACTTGAATCAAATGAATGGGGCTGCGAATCCACCTCAAACATTTATAGGGCCGGTCATACCGGACACAGTTGATGAGGTTCCCAATACTGAAACTAATGAGGAGAGTGCTGATAAATCTAAGAGTCGAAGAAGTAGAGACAGAACGGACTCCAGGAGAGATAGAGAACGGGACAGAGGTAAGTACTTTTATGCTAAATATTAATGAGACTAGTCAGTTGTTTGTCTAATTGTAGGCACACACTCTTAAGAAATAAACATATATTTTATGTACCATACTAGGTGGTAGTTTCCTTGTGCAAGGAACCGTCCAGGTAGGTACTACCGCAGTGTCAGATATTCTGCTGCCAAGCAGCAGTGTGTAAACATTGCTGTGTTCCGGTGTGAAGGGCACTTTAGCTGGTGAAATTACCAGACATAAAGACTAAATCTAATGTCTTAAGGGTCAACAACGCTTTAGTGAATCTTCTGGTGTTGGTAGTGTATATAGGCTGCGGTGACTGCTTACCATCAGGCAGGCCGCAGACTTGCTTGCCACCTTGGTAGTATAAAAAAAACATGAATAATTTGGAAAACACCTGTTTTGTTTAAATGAATTGTGCTAAAAAACACCTAAAGTATCTATACTATAATAAAACTCAAAGAGCACTTTTTCTGTACATTGAATATTTTTCCAAAATTTCTATGTGGGGATACTATACTATCGACATAGAGGCCAAAACAATTTTTTTTGGAATTATTGTCTGTCTGTCTGTCTGTCTGTCGTTCTGTTTGTCCAGGCATCATTCGAAAACCCGTGGATGGATTTTGATAGGACTTTCACTGATGTGTTGTGTAGAAGTAGGGGTATAAATTGGTATATAAAACATCACGCTATGTTTCATAGGGGCTAAGCAGTGAAACATTACTTGCACATATTACCACGTAATTTCCTTTGTATAGGGTAATTATAGACTGATCAGTTAATCGTTAAGATATTATTACGCTATATACAATAGGGACTGAGCAGACATTTAGTTTGCATAAGATATGGCAGTGGCGAAGGGTCAATTTTTGTAAGGGGTAAGCCGTTCCGGTACACCCAGGAAATTTTCATTAGATTTCTGTATTGTTCTAAGTACTTTGCTGATAGCAATATAATTATATCTTTGAAAAGTTAAAATCCGTAATTCCCGAGCGAGTCCAAACTAGATTAGGAAAGAAATAGGCAAGGGAAAAATAACATTTCATTTTATTTAAAAGCCAGTTCATGAAATTTTAATGAAACTCCCCAAGTCCAGGTAGTGTATAGGTATTGTATCACATCCGCAACAATAAAAGATGCGAAACACTAAGAACTTTCATTATCGAATATCATTAGACAGTAATTTACGATGTTAGCGTGATTTACATTATGAACAGCGCCATCTATCGGCGGAATTGGACATACAATCACTATAGAACTTTTATAACTCAAGAACGGCCTATCCGATTCGGCTGAAAATTGGTGGGGAGGTAGCTTAGAACCAGGAAACGGACATAGGACATAGGACTTTTTATCCCGGTAGGTTAAGGTTAAGCAACGTTAGGTAAGGTCAATAAATAGATGGGTGAACCGATTTGTATGAAAGTGTGCATATCGGGTAGGTCTGAGAATAGGTCATACAGTATATTTCATACCGCTAGGTTAAGGTTAAGCAACATAAGGCAAGATCATTAAACAGATGGGTGACCCGATTTGTATGAAATTTTGTGTGCATATCGGGGAGGTCTGAGAATAGGTCATAAAGTATATTTAATGCCGCTGATACCATGATTGACGAGGATACATAGAACGAGAGGAGGGTGCAAGAGAGGAGAAAGAGGGAGAGGGGATTCGAGGAGGGGGTGATGGGGTGAGGGATCGGAGGAGTTAGGTGGAGTAAGGGGGGAGTGAGAAGGAGCAAGTTCGTAGAAGAGAGAGGGGAGAGGGTTCAGAGAGGGGACAACAGGGAGAGGAATAGGGGGAGTGTGACGGAATCCGAAGCGGGAGGGGGAAAGAGAGAGGAGAGAAAGAGCATATAATTAGATTTTTTTTATAAGAGAGAGAGATATGGATAGAGATTTATCTAGGGAGGAGGGAGAAAAGGGGAGCAAAATGTAATAAAAGCGAGGGCGGAGCTGCGCGGGTCAGCTAGTTTATAATAATTTACTATTTAGGGAGGCTCCCTTGGTGCACCCTTGATTTAAAATAGATGCAACTAAGAGCAACCAGTGTTCGTTCAGCATCCGTAAAGAACGGCTGCGTTGCCTTTGCCCTAGTCCGTACTCGGGTAAAGCGCTTACGCAGCAGAAACACTGTCGCGCGTAATCGTCACCGGCCGCCGCGATGACCCAGATTTTTACATACCGCACCTTCGGTACGATATGTTGTGTATCATAATAATATTATGCGTAAATATTAGTAAGGTGAAGTTCTACATAAATAAAAATGGCTTCGCAAAATACTGTAAGGCTCCAAACGGAAACCGAACATCTTCTCTATCAACGTTTTACCGAGCAACAAGCAGAGTGTAAGGAGTTACAAAGTCTAGTTAAAGACTTACACCACCAAATTGAAGAGCTCCAGCGACAACTGGAGCACTACCAGCAGAAGCAGAAACCTGCACCTTCAGCTAAAGAGACCACGACTGAAAAGACCTCTGAACAAGTCCAGTATGAGACTGATGAAGAGGAACTCGCTAAGGAAACGGAGTGGATTCGTCAACAGAGCCGAAAGAAAAGGAAGCTGAACCAAACACCTTCACCACAACAACAAGGAGCAAGCTCCAGTGAGAAAGAAGAAAAGACGTCGAAAGCTAAAAAGGCTCCTCAGCCGCCTCCTATAATCGTAGAACATGTTAAGAACTACCAAAAGTTCTACGATTTTTTAACAACAACTGTATCCAATGACTCATTTTTAATTAAAATGCGAAACGGAGACAGTGTTAAGATTAATGCCAACAATGATGAATCTTATAGAGCAATTACAAAGTTGCTATTGGACAGCGAAGCTCAATGGCATTCTTATGAGAACAAACAGGACCGGCCAGTCCGGGTAATGGCAAAAAATTTGCATTTCTCATGCAACCCCGAAAGAATAGTCGAAGATCTAACATCCAAAGGTTACAAGGTCGAAGATGCTACGAACAAGCTGAATTGGAGGACTAAAGAACCTCTTAACATGTTTGTGCTATCATTTGGTAAGAGTGAAGATATTAATAAAATTTACAATATCAAGTTTATCCTTGGTTGCAAAGTAGACATGCAACCGATCAAAGCGTCGAAATTGATCCCTCAGTGCAAAAGGTGTCAAGCATACGGCCATACACAGAAATATTGTTCTAAGGAGCCCAGGTGTGTCAAATGTACAGGTAAGCACCTAACAAAAGACTGCAATAAACCCGCAGACACTAAGCCAAAATGTGTCCACTGTGGCGAAGCACATCCTGCTAGCTATCGGGGATGCATAGTAGCAAAAGAACTGCAAAGTTTAAAAAATAAGGCAGTTAAGAAACAAAAAGTCCCTACTCACCAGACCCCAAGCATTAATATCAGTAAAAAGGTACAGAGCCAGCAGTGGCGTGCACTGGGTTATATGACAGGGTAGGCAAAACTAAATTGACTTTAATTTAATGATGTGAACACAAAAGAAACATACCTACTTAATTGTTTGTTGAGTAACTAATACCTACTGTTTTTTTTAAATACATATTCTATTTCACTTCCACTACTAATGAGTACGTAGGAAGTACCAGACATACATACACACTCTAAAAACATAACCCTTCTATTCTTGTAGTAGAGTAAAAAATCTTACCAATATGAGAGAGACTGCGAGTTACACACATGTACACACACACTAAGATGATTGTAAATATGCCACCTCAAATATCCAAAAATTAACTGATTTTATAGACAAATTAATTTAAGGATACACGAAGTGGCCTTGATAAAGACCCGATTGCTTATTGGTACGCGTACAAACAAAAAAGTGACTGCAATCAGTTGCAAAATGAATAGATATTTACGAGTAGGTATTCTTATTTATATTCTTTATTATTAAATTTTCGCGTGACTTTACCTTTGACCTGAATTAATTCCAAATTCGGCATACAACGGCCATCTTCAATTATTTTTCTTTTAATTTCGTAAGAAAGGGACGAAAATGCGTGATTTTTTAATTTTTCTATACACACTTGGCCAGAACATCGAACACACGTTACCACTTCCATTTACTATAAGTTTTTTAATTTGGAAACACTAATAAAATAATAATACACGGAGTAGTCACTTTTTCGAACATACTGCACCGAACGAAAACAATCGTATAAATGAAAATAAAAACCAACAAAAAATGGATGTCATTATAAAATATTGAAGTTTGAACAAACTAGGTATTTTATAATTTGTAGTATAACGTATTGCGTTCGTTCGACGCATCGGGCTCCTTATTGGTTGACTCATCTAAAAGAGTATATTGGATCGACCAATCAGGGATCGACTGTCACCGAAAAGACAGTGCCTATCTCGTAGACAGAATATAATACAGACATATACCAAGCGTGCCGCCGATAAGGACAGAAAAATAAGTACATACTAAATTTAGAGTTGCCACGTAAGGGAAATTTTACCCTTTGTGTAAAGCAAATACGGAGGTTGTTGTAAATTATATTTTCTTTCCTAACCAAAAACCACTTTTTTGACACAACATTTACTTTTCTTACATTATATCGTCTTAATCTATGACAGTCTGCAAAAAGTACGAAAGTGATTGTTATAATAATGTCCTCCTAGCCGAAACGACCACAGCGGCCAATCTTTCACAAGATCAGCCATGTACGCAGGAGATATTATAGTGCACAAGTGCTTGCGTAGACACAAGTGCACTCTCTTTTCCTTTATATAATAGGTACCTCTCATAATCCGATGGGACGGAAGACCAACACGACTGGGGAGAAGTTAAGCGCAGGACTGACTTTTTACATGCCCATCCGACGCATGTGTGGCGTATCTCGGATCACGGTTTCGGAACGCCAAAGGGGCTGTCAAAAAGATGACAGCGCGCTAGTATCTATGGCAGAGACATGTTTTAATTATTACGATTACTCCACTGTATTATAAGTTGTTCTCTCTCAATTTGATTATAAGTGTTTATTACCAAAGCTCGGTGTTTTAATTTGACGGACAGGAGTCGGGCATACGTCCTATCGCAAATCCCGACACATGGATCATCTTACTTTACAGACAATCAGGTCATCGGCCTGCATTGTCCTAGCCAGTAAGGAACAACTACTCATATTTGTTGCCCTTCGCAGGATTCGAACCCACGACGGAGGCTACAAAGTGAATGTCCACTTAATATCATATATGCTGTAGCTAAGGTCTATTCCACATTGTTCACCTGGGTGATATCACGGGGTGATTAAAGTGGCTAAGAGCTGTAGATAATTATTAGCCTTATACAAAAAAGTTAAGAGATAAAAACAATAATATGCTATTTCCCAGAGAGGTAGGCAAAAATTGGCTTTCTTATAACTTAATATAATACATACTATGGCCATTTACCGGGTAAGTTTTAGTAAATTTCTCCAATATACAAATCTATAGTACTAGTATCTTGGGACAATCTACGCTTGACCAATGACCACCTGATCTCAATCTACGCAGATCCTTTAGTAAGGTAACCAGATAAATGATTACAAATACTTGTAAACTATTTAAATACATATTTAAATAGATAAATAACACCCTGTCTGGGTGTTATTTATCGTTCGGAATCCTTCGGAATCGAACCCATGTCCTATTGAGCAGCGGCCAGGTCCCTCAGATCGTCGAACAGCCGTACATCGCCGCCGTCCGCGGCATGTACTGCTCGACCCACCCGACCCGATGTCCGTCCTCCTGGACCATGACACAACTCCAACACCGACAACGATGTCAAGAGTCGTAAACACATCAACACACAGACACCGGTCTCGCCGGCGAGGCCGAAGGGATTTGTACGCATGCGACCTCGACATGCATCCCCTCGCTGAGTTTCTTGCCGGTTCTTCTCAGCGGGGGCGCGTTGTGAACCGGTGGTAAACTCATTTTCTCTAAGCGGCAGCCCAAGCCGAGGCCGTGCCCCCCTGAGGTGCCCTTGTGCTAGTCGCTACCCAAACCTTTCTGGCTGGAGCGCTTTAAGCGCTCGCCTTCTTGTCCGGTGAAACAGTACTATTCCTACAAAAAAAAAAGTGATGATCAATAAAGCAAAGTGACTATCAAGCTTCAGTTGTCCACCAAACTTTGATGTCTACTGAAAGTGTGTTTGGTATTTATTGGTGATTCAAGTTAGGCAATGCCAAATGAATCATTTGATAGTTATTTAGTATTCACTTTGCTTTATTGATCATCACTTTAGTTGTCAAACGAGATAGGTACATAATAGGGGGGCAAATGAAACAAACTATTCAACGTCGGTACTATTTATTTATAATTCAGACAAATTTACCAATAAATTGTAACCAACAACATATATACATATATTTAAACAACATGCATATAGTAAAAGCATGATTAAATGTACAATGACCATTGTGCCTATAAATAACGAATGAATACGTCCTGCGCAGCCTTGGACGAATTACTTGAGCGCTTACGTTATTTCTGAATATTTAAGCATTCGGGAATAACTTTTAGCAACCTAATTAATTCTTTTTGTTGCTGCTATCCAAAGTATACAAATATCCATATTTTCAGGAAATCATAAAAATAAATTCGGGAAATCTGAGAAATTATTCGATGCACTTAATAATAATTTACCACTTATTTATGGTAGTCTCTCTTTTATACACTGGCAACACTGATAATGGCGATCAATAAACTGAAAATTTTAGGTTATGGATGAAAAACAAGAATTTATCGATCTTACACGTAACTTTCAAGTAAAATAGTAACGAATTTAGAGCAATAAGATCTAAATAAGTCGTTTACATGTATTAGTTTCTAAATGTAATCTCTAAATTGGCCATAATAATTCACGTTTACATGTGAAACGATACTCCACTAATTTTACGTTCACTGTCACTTTTACAGCCTATAATACTGCACTGCACGATTCTTATAGGATTTCCACAACACACAGTAATGTCACAGTTAGTTTTTTATTGAATTTTAAGTTATTTATTTAATATTAAAACCACGATAAAATTGTCACGGAGCAAAGTGGGAGCAAACGTCAAATTTGTTTCGCACCCACGGCGCGGAAAAATCGAACACATGCTGAGGGACAAAAAATCATATACACTGTTTCTTTCTATCACACGTAACCTACATAAACGCATTCTTTTCTTGCGTGAATGAGAAAGAAAGTGTCCAGCCCTCTATTGTTTTCTTCCTCTAAGGCCTATCTTATGCCTATCTTAGAGTATCATGTTTGCATGTGTGCGTGACATTTATTCTGTTCGCATGGTCGGCGTGCCTACAGGTGTGAGTAAATTTTCGTTTGAATGTGTGCAAATAAAGATTTTGCCTTTTTGATCGGGCCTCGCGGCTCGAACGCGCGAACTTTAAATTTCCGCGTACTTAGGAATAGTTCATTGCACTTGCTGCGCGCTCGCCCGCTTTGACGCGGAGCGCTCAGCTGATTTATTTCATTCAAACATGTCGCGCGAATTTGTTTATTTATAATAATGAAATAATTCAAAACAAAATGTTATTGTGCACTTAAATTATTTTTGTTATCATGTAATAGAGATATTTGAAATCACAGGGTAGGCAAACACTTTTTGCCTATATGGACTGCACGCCACTGAGAGCCAGCCTGTTACAAAAAAACTGTCTTTTGCTCAAATAACAAAAGGTATTCAGGCGCAACCACAGCCACAGCAACATCTACAAACACAGAAAACTTTAAACTTAGATGATAAATTAAATAAAATCCTAAGCGTCATTACATCATTTGACGCACGGCTCAAAAAATTGGAAGCTAGCACTAAATTGGCTGGTACTACCCATAAATGATGGTTAACTCGCTGAAAATTATGGCATGGAATGCTAATGGACTACGTCAGCATCAACATGAGCTGCTAGTAGTCCTAAATACAGAAAACATCGACGTGTGCCTTATATCCGAATCACACTTTACGACTGAATCCTACATACAAATGAAAGGATACAAAATATATCACGCATTGCACCCGGACAATAAAGCGAGAGGAGGCAGCGCCGTCATAATAAAGGAAAATATTTATCATTATGAGTTATTAAAGCACGAAGACCGTGAAATACAAGCTGTGGCTGTATGTGTCAAAACAAAACGTTTTCCAGTTACAGTATCTGCTATATACTGCCCACCAAGGTACTCGATAAAAGCAACGCAATATGAAAGTCTCTTGAAAAAACTCGGCAACAGATTCATTCTCGGAGGTGATTTTAATGCAAAAAATATCTACTGGGGATCTAGGCTAACCACAACTAAAGGGAAAGAACTCTTAGATGCAATCAGAAATATAAAATGTGACGTCATATCAACGGGTAAGCCTACCTATTGGCCCACTGACCCACATAAAATTCCGGACTTGATCGATTTTTTCATATACAAAAACATCTCGTCGAACTTTCTTTCTATTGAAGAGGGTTTCGATATGAGTTCAGACCATTCACCAATTACACTTAGTATTAATGAAGACATATTATACAGAAAAAGACTCCCAACTTTGGTCAATAAAAATACAGATTGGGATAGCTTTAAGCATGATTTGGACTCCCTAGTAATTCTGAAAGTTCCTTTAAAGAAACCAGAGCAAATAGAATTAGAAGTAAGAAAATTTATAACCGATATCCAACAATGTGCTTGGAAAAACACGCCTGATTTAAAAATTAAATCTAGTTCCAGAAACTACCCTATGGAAATTCGTAATCTTATATCTGAGAAAAGAAGACAGAGACAAAGATGGCAACGAACCAGATACCCACCCGACAAAACACTGCTGAATAATCTTACGAAGCAGTTAAGCAGGGAAATAAAAAAGTTCCGTGATGAATCTATGCACACTTACCTAACACAGTTAACTAGTGATCGCGCAACAGATTATTCATTATGGAAAGCTACGAAAAACTTAAAAAAACCCATTAGCCAAATTCCTCCTCTAAAAGAAGTGAACGGAAAATGGGCTGTAAATAATGAGCAAAAGGCAATCAGATTTGCACATCATTTGGAAAACACATTTCAACCAAATAAACTTGACACTGAAGAGATCATATTTGAAGAAATAATACAAGACGAAATGGATATAAAACTCGCTACACCAAAAGAGGTTCATACAGAAATTCAACATTTAAACAAGAAAAAATCCCCTGGCTATGATCTCATTACCGGAGAAGTCCTCAGTAATCTGCCACATAAAGCTATAGTGAAACTTACGACACTTATAAATGCTTCGTTCAGATTAAAATTCGTACCTGATATGTGGAAAGTTGCTGAAGTTATAATGATACCAAAACCTGGTAAACCACCTTATGAAGTAACTTCATATAGACCGATATCGCTGTTACCAATAATATCTAAATTATTTGAAAAGATCCTATTAAAGCGTTTGAAACCTATCATAGAAGCTAGAAATCTTATCCCTGACTATCAGTTTGGTTTTAGGGAACGACACTCTACAATAAATCAAGTTCACAGAATTACAAATATAATTGAAAAAGCATTAGAAGAGAAGAAAGTGTGCTCCACAGTTTTCCTGGACGTTGCCCAGGCTTTCGATAAGGTGTGGCATCAGGGCCTCATACATAAACTAAGGAAAATGTTGCCCAAACAATTCTCAGATATTTTGGAGTCCTACATTACAGATAGAATGTTCAGAGTAAGGCAGGAAGATGCTTATTCTGATCTCAAGCAAATCAAAGCTGGAGTACCACAAGGAAGTGTTCTAGGTCCGGTCCTGTATCTATTATACACCTGCGATATTCCAGAATTAGAAAACAATACTATCGCAACCTTCGCTGATGACACGGCCATTATGGCTACAGGGGTCACTCACGCAGAAGCTGTGGAGAATGTACAAAGCGCCGTTAATACCATTTATAATTGGACAAGAAAGTGGCGAATAAAATTAAATGAATCGAAGTCTGTTCATATTGATTTTACCAACAAAAGGTCTAACTATCATCCGGTATACATAAATAATCAACCTATACCCTACGAGAATACTGCTAAATACCTTGGCATGACACTTGACGCAAAGCTTCGCTGGAAGGCCCATGTCAAAAAGAAACGCGAAGAGTTAGGCCTTCGCTACAAGAAACTGCACTGGCTTCTTGGAAAACATTCCGTGTTGTCTGTGCAAAACAAAATACTTTTATACAAGCAAGTCCTGATGCCAGTATGGACTTATGGTATACAGTTGTGGGGCTGTACCAAACAAAGTAACGTACAGACAATACAACGATTGCAGAACAAAGTACTCAGAGGTATTGTAAATGCACCCTGGTACATAAGAATTAACGACCTCCATCGGGACCTCAAAGTGGACCTTGTTGCCAAAATTATTAAAGATTATGCTGAAGCTCATCAATATCGGCTTCATCACCATGTGAATGTCGAGGCTATCCAGCTCCTCGATAACACGGACATAGTGAGAAGACTGAAAAGGACAAAACCTTTTGAGTTAGTTTAAATATTAAATTAGTGCAGTGTGTAGTGCAGTGTAGAACACAATAACAAAGTGTCTTCACCATAATAGAGACAATAAGAAAAGTGCCATTGGACACATTCTTAAACTATTTTTAATTTATTCGTTTAGGTCAAATTAATATTACTCATTAGTCTTTAGGCTAGATTGTAATTTATATGGTGTTACCATAAGGTAGCAGCATTCAGGAAAAAAAAAAAAAAAAAAAACTAAGAGCAACCAATTTCCGCTAGGAATTGTGTCAGTCTGAGTGTGTGGATCCCAATTTAATGTGGATTTGTTGGTCCAGTTACTCTAAAAAAAATTGTCTGATTTAGTAGATTAAAAAATATGGTTATTTCAGTTTTTTTATAGGTGAATATTATTTGGAAGTGCTAATATTATTTATTTTTCCCTAAGTAAACAAAATTCCTGAGGTTCACCTGTTAGCTACATTATGAGTAAGGGACTGGATTTATATATAATTACATATTTTTCATTTCAATCGTTTTTGTTCAGGATGTTGTTTTCTATACGAATCATGATATTTGGAATGAGAAAATGCAATTTTTATTTTTTATATTTCCGTACTTCAGATGTCTTTTGCCATATTTCAGATGTCTGTATTTTATATACATTAAAAGCATAAAAAGCCCTACTGCAAGCAAACAAAATGGCCCTAATGCTGCAATCAATTACATTCACTCTAACTAAATTCATATTTCAGGTAGAGGAAGCCGCCGCTCCAGGTCGCGTAATCGCGATCGTTCGTCGCATCGTAGTGGTGACAGCCGGCACAACAGAGAACGCAGCGGTCGTGACAGACCTTCGAAGTGGGACAGTGAGCAAACTTCCATTTTGGCAAATAATAATATGCTGATGCCTACAGGTGAGGACTTATATTTTATTAGTACGGGTGCTTAAAAAAACTTATGTCAATTTCAATCTAAACCAATTGCAAATTCCATCCAATGGTGCACCCATACTGCCAACTGATCCTATTACACCAAAGAATATCTTGTTCAGAAGTTTATTGTGGCTACTACTGTTGCCCATCATCTCCCGTTAGATGTTGTAAGAGGCGACTAAGGGAAAGCAAGAGGGGCAGCACCATCTTTCTGTTGGTATAACTACCACCTAGACTGAAATGCCCAAGATAAGCCTGCCAAGTGTTTGGGAAATGGCAACCCATTCCTTCTAATGGGGAGGCCTTTGATCAGTAGTGCACGTCTTTCGGCTGATGATGATTACAAAATTTCCAACTCAGAGTTGCTGTTGGATATTTTCTAATTCAGAATTTGTTGTCCCTAACAGAAAAACTCGTAACATTTTTCCCAATATGGGAATCAAACACTAAACCACCTTGAAAGTGTTAATTTTGATGCCCTAATAAAAAAAAATATTGCTCCCAGGTCAAATGATGCAGTACCCAAATATGATGCAAAACCAACTCATGAATCAAATGGACATGACCAACATGCAAACAGTGCCCAACATGCAAACAGTGCCCAACATGCAAACAATGCCCAACATGCAAACAATGCCCAACATGGCAAACATGTCCAACATGCAAATGTACAATAATATGGGTATGATGCAAAACATGATGTTGATGAACCAATCTATGCAGTTGGGACCAATATATCTCAGTGTTGGTATGTTAATGCCACCAATGCCGGGCAGTTCTACTCCAGCTAGACGGGAAAAGCCACCGGGTTGTCGTACTGTGTTTGTTGGTGGTTTACCTGAAGGTATAAGTGAGGAATTGGTTACCGAGATATTCCAAAGGTTTGGTGCGATTGATGAGGTGAAGATACATAGACAGAGTTTATGTCATGTACGGTTTGAGAAACCGGAGAGTGTGGAGCAGTCATTTTACCTGTCCGGTTGGCGGTTCAAGTTCCATGAGCAGATGGAGACAGAAGCAACCGCTTTGTTAGTTGATTATGCTTTGGTATGTTCATCATTCGATTTTTACTACTTATAAGCTACTAGCTAGTGCTTGACTGCAGTCCTACCTGATGGAAAGCGGCGACGCAGTCGAAGATGGTAGAGCACACAAGCTTATTAAAAGCCTATTCACTTAATATATGGTTGGCAAGTTCCTTGTGTAAGACTGTCCTGGCTGACTGTAATATCTGACACAGTGGTGGCTACCACTGTGTTAGATATTATGATACCAAGCAGCAGTGTGTAAACATTGCTGTGTTCCGTTGTGAAGGGCACTGCAGCTGGTGAAGTTAAGAGGCTCAAGAGACTTTACAACTCGTTAGTTCTCACATTAGCTGAGTTTCTTGCCGGATCTTCTCAGTTTAGGCCGCATTGTGATCCGGTGGTAGCTCTTAAAAAATTGATCATTCAAAAGTGCTAGTGTTAACCCTATTTGAAATTAATATTTTTGACTTTGATTAGTTGGTACATTTCAATTCACTCATCATGCATCATATTTCTAGGTACACAATTTAATTTTAGGCCATATCTGTCAACAGTAACTACATTTTTCTTTATTCATTAAAAGAGACATAATTTATTTTCGACCCTATGACGTCACATACCATTCTTGAAAGATTTATGTTACTTGGAGTGCAGAACGATTTTGCTTCGAGCGTTGTGACACCATTAAGATAGTTTCTGTGACAGTGTTCATCTTTTACAGAACCGTAATGATCAGAATGAGTATGAGAAGAATAAACACAAGAGGGCTGCCACACCACCGCGCGTAGAGCCTTACACTGCAGCAGCACTTTCCAACGTTGCGGACAAGATCAAAACAGACACCGAGTTTGCAGAGGTTGCTCCTGTAAGTATTCATTCTTTACTTAATCAATTTGATGGTCAGACTAGTTTGATGTTCACCTGATCATACCATGCCAGTGTTTATTTAGAGTTCTGAGAAGAGGGGGAGCAGAAATTCTCGTCACCCCCGACAAACAAGGGCCTAAAACTCAGTAAATCAATTCTTTGATGGACCTAGTTGGATGTTGTATCTCATTCATAATTTTTATTGCATAATTTGGCAACTGCTCAGTTTTTAACAGCGCGTGAGAGCAGTATAACAGCCAGCTTATTCGTGCGTGTACAGTCTAGATTTCTTATTGTTACTATTTCTTAACATAAAATAGTTATTCTCCACTTTCACCCACCTTTAGGCAAAATTACCCACCCCCGAACAAAGTTCTGGAACTTACATGAAATTACTTCTCATAAGGCACAAAAACACGACTTCATCCAATTTGGCTCCGGTCTTCTGGAACTTATCCCTCCTTGGGGTTGCTAAAATTCTTTTAGCATGCACTACCTCACTTTAAATTTATAAATTCCTCTAGACTTTAGCAGCTTGGCTGGAACGCGGCGAGTGTAACAAGAAGAATGCGGCTACGTTCTACTCGTTGATCCAAGCCAGCAACAACCAGCTGCGCCGTCTTTTCAACGAGAAGATGCAAGTGGACGAGGAATACCAGAACCTCAAGAGCTCCATGAAGGACAAGTTTGCACATATTCTGCTGCAATGTGAGTCAAAATACTTATTTAGGTATAATGACTTCGATCTGGCTGTCACTATGGCTGGATGCGATGTGCTGATCGCCGAAATCTGCAAATTCTGGCCGCTTTTCGTCGGAGTTCTGTCTGTGTCATCGAATGAAAGATCGTCCTGGGCATTGGCAGCACCTGGACAAACTTCAAGGTCTCTCTCATCGCGTCGTATCGCGGATTCGTGTGTCATCGAAGCAGCTGGTACTAATTTACTGCACACAGTTCAGTAAGTCTTTAAATAGGTCACGCAAAAAGAGCGCACACTAACAAGTTTCCACAAACAAATTGTAAAACCTACGTAGAGGCAAAATAATTCAGTCTAATCAAGAATATAAAGTATTTTGAACTGGCATAATCATAAATGGATAAATGCATGAAGGCAACCAACATACAAAAAACCTTGTTCAAAATCGCAATAAACTTAAAAACGTTCCAGCAGAAAAAATACTTAATAGAATGTCGGTGTAATCCTTTCATTACTAGGCAAAAAATCCTTTAATTTAAATGTTAGATAAATTAATTCAGGTAAAGGAAAACATCGTGAGGAAACCTGCATGTCTGAGAAAGCATATCTAGCTTTCGAATGACGTGTGGAGTCCGTCAACCCGCACTTGGTCAGCATGGTGAACTATGGCCTATAAGCCCCTTCATCTTGAGGGGAGGCCCGTGCCCAACAGTGGGACAAAATCAAGGGCTGGTTAATGGATGATGGCTGTTTGTGTGAGCTTCTTTTGCGCGACCTAAAGCCACTATAGTATAGTCGGAATCCACCTTGAAGAGTCCACTATCCTGCTTGGCGTACATAAGGAGTTCCGCGGTCGACGACGACGGGACTCCAGGTGAGGTTTTGACATCCAAAATAGCGGATATCGGAACCATCGACTTCGGAAATTGGCAGCACAATACCGTCTCATGAAATTGGCAGCGATTATCGTCGAGTCGTCGAAGATCTTAGCCAAAAATCAGGATGGTATAATTGTGTTCTTGAGTATAAGGAATCGTCGAATTGGCGACTAAGGTTCACGCAGTTCAACAGCATCGCGTTCGACTATTCTTCTGAGCGATTCTTCTGGCAAAGCTTCTGCATGCACTACGCAACTACTGTTCCTGGTGTTGCTGCCTTTCAAATGCTGCCGTAGGTAAGTCTAGCGAACGGTAGGCTTGTTAGCAACTTTGGTACATACATAAGGAATAATTAAGGCAACTGGATAGTCATCTTGTCAGAACTGGTCATTGTGACTTAGAATCCTCAACATGGCCTTACTCGACGCTATGAAGAGACTGGGCTCTCCGTTGGCACCTTCGCTAGAGCCTCTCCAGCACCAGACGCCAGGGGGGACCCGATATGAACGCTCCTCCCAGCAAAGGTCGGTAGCTTAGATAATTTCGATCTGGTCAATTAAATCCACATTCGTCGTTACTTGGTAGCCAATGAATTGATCTAACCATGTAGTTAGATTTGACAGTGGTCTGCAGATTACCAGATACGGCGTCAGTAGTTACGAATGTCATAATTTGTCTGTGAATCGTACTAGCCATAATGGGAATCCAGTAACTGCTATACGAAACGACTATTAGAACACTCATCTGCTGTAGATGTTCCTGAATTCGGTCACATTTGACCCACTAACTTGCAAAGTTTCTAGTAATAGGGGGTAAGCCTTTCGCTCTAAAGGAATATAACTCCAAACAAAACGATAAAGATCAAACCATGCAGGTTTAACACATATATTATTAGCTTCTTATAATTATTTAACGGATCTGCAGACAGGATCTAAGTTATCCAAAGATTCTTAGCCAAATCCAAACCTTTAATATGTACATAATTCAGTACTTTCTGGTCGTCTACCTCAAAACGATGAACAGAAATGTTTGCATATACTCTCAAGGATTGGTGGTATACTCGTTGCCATTCTTTGGGAAAATTAATGTATTTGTCAAGAGTTTCCTCACAAGGTTTTCTCTCACTTTTTACATTAATTATACTTGCGAAGCTATATATTCCTTTTTTTTTATAAGAGGCTGGATCCGACCTCCTATTACCCACAGGATATATAGAAATAGGTTTTACTATAAAACTTTTGTCAATAACAGTCGAGCAGGTAGCGAAAATACTGACCGCGGCGCGTCTTCAGCGCGTCTCTGATCATTTCTCGAAGCAGCAGCGGCGGAACATTGAGATGTGGCTCAAAATGACCGAGGTAAGCTGTCAAGAGCCTGGGGTTCTACCACTGAAACGTGTTAAGCTAAAAGAGCATTTATTTTTCTGGATAAATTCTAAATTACGCACATTATTAAAAAAAACAGTTAAAGAAAACTTAAAACTAATGTGAGCAAAAGCTGTCTTGTTTTATAGAAATTGGGATAGCATATTTAATGTCCTGTTTACTTAAAAATTACTCTGTAAGGAAATCAAATCGTAACTCACCATGCGTGTTTGTGGTAGAATCTCATAACTAAGACGATTCCGAAATTATGGTGTGTGTGCTTGCCCATCAAATGGGAGGTTATGGCGTAGCTGGTTTGTGTCGATCAACGAACAGCATAAACAGGTCGTGTTCAACCTCAAGAAACAGCGCAGTTCTGGAACCGGATCGAAGGACCAGAGGCGAAGGACCACAGATGACGCATTGGAGTCGACATCAGCACTAGGTAATAGTAACCGGTTAAATCAATGTTTATGGTAAGTTTTTCTCGTTGCTCATCAAAGGATTGAGATATGTAAGTGATGATGCCAGAAATGTGAAAGGATCAGTATTTTTCTACAAATGATTGTAAATTTATTTGTCGTGGTAATAATAAGCATATTACGATTTCATGAGAGAATTTAATTTTACAGCCTATTATACTTCAATAGGCCACTACTGCATGTTCTTTGGAAGTTACAAAAAGACCATCGAACTGATAAATTTATTCTCATACGTCGTCGTTTGATTGGACAAGCACACATCATAATTTTAGGGATGGTTATAAATATAGTAAATACAAAAAATCCTATTGTCTGGACTACATTGTCACGAGACTAACTTCAGGGAAGGCAACTCCGAAGTAAGGGTGAAGAGCGGTGAGTGGTAGCTGAGGGTGGCCTCGTGCTGTTGATTGAGATTTGAAGCAACAGTAGATTATAAAGTCTTAACTTAAACTTGAGAGGAATCACAAGGGACAAACAAGTCTGGAGTCTCAGTGACTCCTCCGCCTTTGCTTGGCTACTTCTTTCGCTACAAGAACTCTCACATTCCGCTGCGGTCTTCTGATAGATTGGGCTATCCCAGTCAAGCCTTTGCAATGGCCTACCTCTCTTTTGCTATAGTCACCGCTCTTCACTCTTCCTTAGATATCGCAGTCTTCTTTGAAAACTGGTGAGTATTTATTTACAATCCGTAGAATCATTACCTTCTTTGAATATGTATGGACTTCATGGTATTGAGTCAACGTTCCTGATGGTTCCTGTCAGCTGTTCCAAGACCGGCGAAGCGTCGCTTCAACTTCGGGACCCCTGCTTTCAACTCAAAGTGGTTTGCAGTAAGATCTAAATACTTCAGTCTCATGGAAACGTTTCAAAACAAATTTTCTTTTGAACTGTCAAATAGACTACAGATACTGAAGGTACCTAGTCGTTACTGCAAGCCACTGTTGTGTCAAATTGAGTGACGTCACGTCTTTAACGCCGAGCATCGCAGGCTGTCAACTCACAATCTTCACGTCGCATCGGATGCTGTCTTCAGATATTATGAAGTCCATACTTAACCCTTAATTTGATTCTTGTTTAATTTAAGTCTGAAGTCTGAGATTTATAATAGGCAATGTATTTGCGGATTGTAATTTTTTTTCCATATAAATAGGTTCCGGAAAAACTACGGGCTACTAGCAACGACGAGAGCAGTGTTATAAGCAGCACGATTTTTTGAGACCACTTCCCAAAGTTATGTTACAGAATCAAAATTAGTTGATTTTGATCGGCCCAGTTACAGATGTAACTTTGTCCTCTTGAGGTTTGTGACCCTGGCAGCCGCCTCTACCAACATCAACTAGCTACGACCCGGCGAGATTTGTTCTGATGAAAAGTGTATATACTTTTTACTGATCACAAAAAGGCTCAGGGAATTCACATATTGTATTCTTGATAAATCATAATATGAACCAATTAAAAACTGTTTATAGATTTCCGAAATGATAACTGAATTATTTCAGGAATTGGAGAACATGAAAGAAGAATTCAATGTGATCTTCGAAGACGAAGAAGTTGAAAAATCCGGAAAAAATATGGTCCCGTTGGAGCAATACGAGCAATTAAGGGTATTTTTTTTCTCACAAATTCTAGAACACTACTGTATACTTTAAGTTAAAGAAACATTGACACATCGACGACATTGATGGATGCAAATGACTAACTGTCGTTCATTGTGGCGTTCTCAGGGTTGAGGCGTTTGTTCAGCAGTGGATGTCTTCCGGCTGATGATTAAGTGAAAGAAGTGGTCTATAGTCATCGATATAATACAGGGTGTAAGGGACATCGTACCGAAAACCGATACCAGGGATCCAGTACATGATTCTGAACACTCTAGTGTTGCAATTTTTCATCGGCTTTTTCATGATTTACCAAAAAAAAAATCCACTTTTTTTAAATAAAATTTGTATAATATCATTATTGGTATAATAATAAAGCATAATTTTAATTTAAAAACAATAAATTACTTATTTGTGGAAAATTTATTTAATTATTTATTTATTTATTCTTTATGCACTAAAACAGTACATGGGCAATTAATTAATAGGCAATTAACTATTATTATTTTAGAAAATTAGCAATGTAATTTGAGAAATAAATATTATTCCGCATGTATTCATTACACGCTCGAAAATTAATAAGTCAGTCATTTGTCATTTTCCATATAAATGGTTTCTGTAATGTTGTAACGGACATTATTTGACATCTTATAAATTTTTTTTCGGTACGATGTCCCTTACACCCGTTATATTTAGCGATAATTAAAATAATTTACTAAAAAAAAGACAATTAGAACACACAAAATAATAATATTCCAAAATAACAATTATTTAAACAGAAATTACGATAAACAGACAGAATGAGCTTAGGTAGACGCGTCCTACTAGGCCGGCAGCCGAACGAGTTGTGTCGTAGGCTTGTTGAAAAAATATCGATACATCGATATATCGATATTTTTTCTTTCGATATATCGATATTTTCATCCGATATATATTTTTTCGATATATCGATACATCGATATAAAATATTAAGTATCGAAAACGTATCAAAAGCGATATTTTTTTTTTGGGAAAAGATTAGACCTGTTTTATTTTTTCAAAATTTTTTTTGCGGTAAAAAGACGACCCTGGACCTTCATCACAAGATCAGTGTAATTTCTTTACAACGAAGCCAGCCATCCTTGTACAAACTACACAAAAAAAGGAAAGAAAAAAGAAAGGTTATCTCTAGTCAAGCAGTAAGGTTCTTTTAACTTTATGTTATGCCTCATGTCTTGCCTCTAGCCCTTAACCATACCACAGACAGACCTTTTGCGTTATCTTTGATTGCATCAAAAAATATTTCGTTCGATCGTTGGTTGGTATTGTTAATTTAGTATCTTTGGTTGCATGCGTGGATACATTGCTTGTTATATATTTGTTTGAGTTCAATTAAATAGTTTAATTACTAAATAATTATTACAACTTACACAAATTACTAAAAAACTTATGTTGAAATTCAGTTGCTTTGTGGACTTTATTTCCAATCTGATGGTAAGCGACACGTCTTTCTATAGACAGCTGTAAGGCATTGCCACTCAAGAAGCATTTTTATTTTGTTACGTTAATAAGATACAATTTTGTTCCCGATATATCGATATTTTTTGTTTCGATATATCGAAGTCGATAACGATATATTTTAAAAATAGGGCAAGTAAGCTAAATACTTTTAAATGTAATTGCAAAGGGAACGGACTTTGTAAGTATTACGATGCAGCAGAGGCACTTGACTTGCTAGCATCAATTTAAGCATAGACCATCAGCAAAAGCTTTACTCGCTGGCATCAATATACGCACGAACTTAGCACGCATATCGGCATCGGCAGAGGCCCAGAGTTCGCATACCGGCATCGGCAGAGGCCCAGAGTTCGCATACCGGACTCGGCAGAGGCAAAGAGTTCGCATACCGACCTCAGCATACGTGGTCTGTCACGCATAATGGCTAGGAGTGTTCGCAACGGCTATATATTAAAAACGCGTTATAACGATATGCTACTTATAAAACGCATGTTATTTTTTACGCTTTAATATATCAGTTAGCTTCCTAACGTCGCGTTGGGATTATCGTCGCGCCGTTCGTTAAACGTTTTTTAATAGCTATGTGGACTTAAGAATAACAATATGTTCGAGCTGCGGCTGCTATTCGAGCGATTAGCGGGCAGTATTTTTTTTAGTAAAGAATATGTATATTCTAGCCCCACTTCTAACTATAACTACAAAAAACTTTTTACAAAAATTGCCTAACCTATTATTATTTATATTATAAACACTTAACTAAAACTAACTTTAATTTACAGTTTTAATACAGTAAACAAACGAACACGATGCTTTATTTGAAAAAAAAAAAACCACAAATCGGAATCGCTTACAAACACGACAGACGATAATCGCGTACGTAAATAAATACGTCATACAAGGTCAAGCCAGTAAGCCGCACTGATTGATTCAACGAAACGAAAATAAACTAACGAACGTTATTATAATTATGATACGAACAAATAAGATAAATATCGTTGGAAATCATCTAACGTGCAAACGTTAGATATTACTGGACACTGATTTAAATATAGTTCTTAAGCAGTTGTATTAAAGTATTATTTGGCATGCAACTCGTGACAAAATATTATACGGCAAAGTGAAATTGACCTTGGTCACGATGACGAGTCACGTGCCAATTAATACTCTAAGACAATTACTTAAGAACTATATTTGAATCAGTGTCCAGTAATGAAATGAATAAAATAGTTTTTACGATATTTCGTTAGTATCGTCGCCGCGTCGTGGCAGGCGGCTGTGGTCATGCGGCGTGCGTGCAATACCTATGTAATTTAAATAACGCTTGCCTAAGATATCAAATAATAAGCGATTTGATTATTTCTAAATAGTGGATTATTATATCAGTTATATAATATAACGAACACTCCTAATAATGGCATCGTCAGAGGCCCAGAGTTCGCATACCGGTCTCGGCAGAGGCACAGAGTTCGCATACCGACCTCAGCATACGTGCTCTATCACGCATACTGGCATCGTCAGAGGCCCAAAGTTCGCATAACGGCATCGGCAGAGGCCCAAAGTTCGCATACCGGCGACGGTCTACGTGCTCTATCACGCATACCTACTGGACTTATTTGTGGCAATCTCAGAGAAAGTACCAAAGGAGTTAGTATCGCGTCGATTCCCCGAACAAATTTTTCGTGGCACTTTTGCGGGGTGCGGGAGGCGAAGTAAACACACACAGATACACTTTCACGCATACCCACACTATAATAAACTCGCAACACATTCAAAAATACACGCACACAAATAAAGAATGACCTGACCATATGACCAAAAATTTGGCAGAGGGGGTTAGCGCATCATGCTCTCTCCAGTGGTATCTCCTCTAAGGTGGCAATACCTAATAAAATAATCAAATTTAACTTACTGTCGAAGAAAGCAGCACATACTTCGGGTGTCCACTCGCCACGCCACGGAACCATATACTCCGCAGACGCTTGCGTGGTCTTCCCATAGGAACCACCAAGCAGGCGCAACTCGTAACGCCGATACGGTAATACTTTAGTTACCGTGTACGGGTGATGGTCTTTAGAAACATAGTCACAAATACAATGGCGGATATAACCTAACAACGACTAACACCTGAGTCTTCTTCCTGTTCGGCCTTACCTGACCTTGGGAAATGATACGCCCCAAATACGTACTCTACACATCGGTAGCAACAAACAGATATGTAAGCTAAGCTCACCTAACTCACCCTAAGCACAAGCGTATTAAATAAACTGATAACTGTACCGACCACCCGGGGCAGGTCCCGTCGGGGAGTGCCACCTCACGACTCGCTAGAGATCTACGTGAGACATAACTTTGCGTGTGTGAATCGGTTCCAGATAAAAGCATATTTCAACCCAAACTATCAATGATATGTCGAACACCATGGCTAGTCCACCTTGTGGCATGACCCTGCATGTACTACAAGCTCCAGGACCACTATCGGTGGGCAAGCTTTGCTTTACTTGCTCACTTCAAGATACATAAATTTGGAATCTGATTTATTTTTATCACTACTAGTAGTTTTTAAAAGTTCAAACGGTCAACTACTGATGAAAAGGACATACTCTATATGTTCAGATAGGAGTGTGCAAAACTTACGCCAGTGCGGCTGTTATAACCACAAATAAATCAGTAGCTGCTTCCTTGTTTCGATGTCTGGCCCACGACCACGGCGTACCGACCAACGCCACGGCGCAGCGCGCGGTGTATAGGCGGCCACGGAACCGTTAGGGCAGCCACGCCACAGTTAGGGCGTTCACGTCACAGTTAGGGCGGCCATGCCTCCGTTAGGGCGGCCGCGCCACCGTTAGGGCGGCAGCGCTGCGTTTAGCGCCCAACGCCACTCGTGCAGCGGTGACCAGCGCCACAATGCAGCCAGTAATGCCATAATCGCCCTGGCGCCTCGCATATACACATTCTGTGATCAAAACTACAGAAACCGAATTAAAAATTGGACAAGACCGTAAAAATCAGATAGGTAGTCGAATCAACAAGTACATAAACAAAATCAGCACTCGTCAAAGTATATAAAGTCCGTACGACCCACCGGACCATAACCGCTCGGCCTTCCTTCACCAAAAATATCCAGATCGAACCAGATTTCAAATACGATTATTAGTCTTCGATCGAGAAAATAAACAATAAGCCAAAACAACGCTTCACAAATTGCAATGACTGATCGAGTTTAACAACAAAATATCTTTTAACAAAATACAATTTTACTACCAAATTAATTAGTAATCGCACTTTATTATATCTAGCAGTCAGAACTCAAATCAAACCACTGCTTAAAATAATACGAAGCAACGAAATAAATCCATCTGGTTCATTTGTACTAATCTAGCCGTAGCACTGGACTTTGTCGGTCATTAGGTACTTCTACGAACGAACTCACTATAGACCTAAACAGATTCACTGGCTGGATCATTCAACCATCGTATGTGTGTCTCTACTGTACTACTGGACTAACAACAGATCTATTAGAACTGTACGCTGAACTATTACGTTAGATCGATTGATCTAGCGATCGATCGTAATTATCCTTAGCCTATTCGTGTCCCATTACCAACATGAACCGTACAACCCGTAGGAATCATAATTTTTTTTTTTTTCAAAATGAGCTACCCGTATATGTATTTTTTTTCGAGACTAACAAATCATGAAAATAATGGAATCGATTATAACAATATGCACCAGAAACGCTATGGACCACCGTTTAGTAAAACATGAACTTACATACCTCTGAAGTATTATTACCACACTTTAGTCACCGTGCTTCGAACGTTGTTTCAAAATACAATTATCAATATTGTGACCAACTTTTTTTTACAATACCCGCAAACTGGCGGGGTTGTTATATTTATTTGCATTTAAATTAACGTTTGACTTCTTAGAACAATGTACCGCCACAAAAATAATATTTCATTTACGAACGAGGGTATGGTCGTTTCCGAAAATTATGTTCATTCGGCCTATTTCGAATCGAACACACAAGATCACGGGAATAAGACACACCACCACTATTGTTTACGCTTTTAGGTTTTACATAAATTGATAGAAATTCAACCAAATCCTTCGGAAGCAACTTAGCATTAGTCGCAGAGGCACGAATTTGAAGGTCGCCTATGCCACGTATAACAACAGCGACAATCAATTCGTCACTCAAGCCATTTATAATATTGAGACGTAAAAGAGAACTTCGAGCATATTCAGCATACGTAGTATAATTGTCAGAACACGTATACATTACTTCAAATAAAACATTTGCGACATCGACTCTTCGTGGACATAAAGACTTAAATTCACGTTTAAAATTGGACCAACTGCGGTCGTTTGTGACCCACTGGTTAAGCCAGCTACGTGCATCACCTTTCAAACAATTGGCAATACGTGCAAAACACTCGTTGTCGTCCCAATTGTTCGTATCACGAGCTCTATCTATTTCAACACACCAAGAGTCGAAGTCATTAACACTGGGATCAAAATTCGAAATATAATAATGGGTGGATCTTACTTTAGTGAGTGCGCTCAACGCTCCGATGATCCTGTTCGCCGTATGGTCCGCCACGTTTCCGCCCGATCGCTCAGCATCCACGGTGGATGAACGCAAACTCGATGTGGGTAGTTGCACCGCGACCGCGCATGGCTCCGCGATGACGGGGCTACACGGCGCCGGCGCCGGAGTCTCACTTATACCACGATTCTCTAATGCGTTTAAACGTTCTAAAATAGCACCTAAGGTGTTCCCAAGCTCATTTCTATCCGCGCTAGGTTCTCGCCTACTTTGTCTCGTACGTCTATTGTTAGACATTATGAAAATTAAAAATGTATCGCCAGGATGGTTCAAAAAGCGGAATAAGCAAGTGAGCTATATCCCACTTATGAATTTAGCGATAATTAAAATAATTTACTAAAAAAACACAAAATAATAATATTCTAAAATAACAATTATTTAAACAGAAATTACGATAAACAGACAGAATGAGCTTAGGTAGACGCGTCCTACTAGGCCGGCCACAGAACAATACTACAAGAAGAAACTCAACTTCATACAAAAAGTATGGAGACAGTTCTCACTAGCGCCATCTATTCTTAGCCCCTACGAACTACACGAGCAGCGGCGCGGGGCAGGGGGAACTTCCTCAAAAGTCAATTAAGTATTTTGGTGGTATGTAAGAAAACTGACTTTCCATTCAGTTTTCTTACAAGTGAAAATAACACCAAAATACATTTTATGTAAAAATACCACAAGATGCGAAATATAGATGTTGAAATAAAACAAGCAAATACGATACATTAATTTTAATATTGCAATTAACTAATTTATACATACAGCCGCTTTAATTGTTTAAGATATGCACTACAGACAGAATAACCGCAAGTCACTGCAATCCTTTTGTTTTATAAAACAAATGTATAAAACACTGAACTTAAGAGTACACCGAAGATTTACAAGTCAATGTAACAAACTGTGTTTACGCAAACACATGCCAACTTTCTACACATTACACACGCATAAACGGAGAAACAGACACTTTAACGTTTGTAGTAGGCAAATATCAACGATTCTAATTCTAATAACACAAAGAAAATGGATTAAAACTATTTTTTACTAAATAAACAAACAAACGATCCGGCCATTTTTACTTTTTTTTTTAAAGTTGGATGGCAGGCATTGGTCTTACTCATCGCGAGTAATAGTCGCATTCGAATACTCAAATCGATTATGAAACTGAATAATTAATTTGCATTATGATAATTTATTTTATGCATAATTGAATAAAGTTTTTAACCGACTACAAAAAAGGAGGAGGTTCTCGTCTGTATATATATATATTTTATGTATGCTCGCGCATAACTCTGGCAATTATGAACCGATTTGAAAAAAATTTTCTTCCATCCATTCTTAAATCCATTGATTGGGTCCCATAAAAAAAATATTGCTTACGAATAAGTAGTTCCTGTAAAAACAAGAATGGCGACTGCAGGAATTTTGTCGCTTTTTAAGGTCAAAAATGGTCATAATTCTGGCAAATATTTACCAATTTCAATGTTTTTTTTATTCGAAAGAAGAAACCACTGTAATGAATCTATCATATAAAAATTCATCCACTGTATGAATTTTATCACAACCGGATAACAACTTCCTGGAGGACCATGAACGATGTGGAGGAATTTATCTGTTAGAAACCATAAAACTGATCTCCATTACATTACTCTGACAAATATGAACCGATTTCGATGATTTTTTTTTTTAATCGAGAGAGTACTATGATGATTCCATGCAATTACGACCGGATAAATTGTTTCTGAAGAAACATGAACTATGTAAAACTATTTATACGAGAATGTGATCATAAAAAAAAGTATAAAATAAAATATGTAAAAAAAATTTAACCTACTTCAATAACACAGAAAAGTATAAAATAATTTAAATATTATTGAAGTTAGTGCCACATACACAGCAGGTACGCTAGCATAAACTTCTACAATATTTAAATTATTTAAACTTTTCAGTGTTATTGTGTCGATTCAATTTTTTATTTATATTTTTTTTTGGTTGGAATTTATATTAATGCCTAGCGAATTATGTCTTAGTTTGTAGTTTGTAGAGCCACCATATTCGAATATTCTTTTCGAAATATCTGTTGACCTCTCGTAAAAAAACAGAGCGGTAAACATTGGGTAAAAAGCAGAAATTGTACTCATGCAACTGGTTTTAGACTTTTTAGGAATAATTTCAAAGAAATGATGCGACTAAATTACTAACATTAATGATTAATAAGTACTTGTAATCGAGTGATATCAAGGCAACTTCATAATCGATTGTTTGCGCGGTGTTGCAATATTTATAAAACATTTATTCGAGTAATTTTAAAACTAGCAACAAGTTAGGTTTGCCCCCGTAGGTGTCTGCGGTCGCCCATAGGGAGTTGCACCCCCCTGAGGCCGGCAGCCGAACGAGTTATGTCGGCCACCACGGCTCTGATGCCGAAGGAGCCACGGCTCCCCCTCTCACGACGAACTGGTCACGTGATAGTGGTGACGTAGCTTAGCCACGCCTACTATCAGCCAGTTGTCGCTAACAATATATAAACTAGATTTGGTGTCACGGTTCAAAAAGTGGTAGCGAGAAATAGCGCCCTTGTGTCGCTATTTCTTTACAAGCCTTTACATCCTGACAAATTTATTTTTGCCGATAGGAGTGTCGCTACTGTCTATATGAAACTGGCAACAAGTCATTAGCATTATAAAATCGTTAGTTCACGTTTCCGCCACCAGCACAGATGCAGAAGTTTGCAACCTCCGCGACCACATTTTAGATGTCATTTTGTTCGTGAATGTTTATGTAGTTTATATATTATATAGATGTCTATAGTAGAATCATTAATAGAACCGTTGATCTATTTCGACTAGTGTGAATTTAGCTTACGACTGTCTCTCTGCCCACTTTCGCTTACAACACAGGGACCCTGTTTTAGAATTATCGCAGCAAAATGGAAGAAGCGATGGTTCCTATGCCGTTAGAACAGCGACTCCTCATAAAACTTGTTGATTGACTTGAATACGGCGTTGTTATGCGATCTTCAGTAAAGTGGGGGTACATCCTTAATCGGTTTGCTTCAAATTTAAGCGGGCCTTTACTCCACTTCTCATTATGCTATGTGTAATAAAAATGAAACAATTGTCGTATAAACATCGACCAATCTTTTTTTACTGAACCTAGTGACAAGACGTTCGCCTGATGGTAGGCAACACGTCTGCCTCAAGACATTGGTTATTAAGTCCCTTGTGTCCGGTATTTCCACCAAATGCAGCACTGCTTACACACACTGCTGCTTGGCGGTAGAATACCTTACACAAGGGATCTGCCACTTTATAAAAGACTTGATCATAAAACTGTTATTCCTTTCATAGATGGAGAATGATAACCTGACATATGAGTTGGAAGGTTACAAGAACGAAGCGCACCTAGCAAAGGACGAAGCGGAGAGGAAGTTTGAAAAGTTCAAAGCGCATTTCATTGCGCAACAAGCACTGCAGAACAGTAAACAGGTAATGTAAGATTGGTTGTCTTCGAATTAGAAGATGTGTTACAGAAGCAGGCTAGGTGAAGCGACAAGCTGTTTTTACTACTGGTGCTGTTTTTACTAATATTTTTATCGGGCTTAAAAGAAAATTGTAAGCAACATGCTTGCAAAAATGCAAAAAATTATAAGCCCACTGAGTTTCTTGCTGGATGTTCTCAGTAGAGGCCGCGTTGTGATCCGGTGGTAGTTGTAAAAAAGTTGACAATATGTAAGTGCCCTCGTGAGGCTTATGCATAATAAAGGTATTTTGAATGTGAATAGACAGATAGCTGCCTCACGTTACCCGAGACATCAGTTATTAACTGCCGCAATCACAAACGTCTATTAACTTTAATTATTATGGTCTTTGTTATTTTTTAATCTACATATTTATATAAACACTCAGAGCCTCTTATGATTATTTTTGATTATTATTATGATAAGAGTAAAGGCAAAGATCTCCCCAAACTTTGAGAGCACTTTTGCACTTTAATATTTCCTGCGTAGATGGCTGATATTGTGAGACTGGCCATTTTGGTCGTATCAGCCAGGAGGATATTACATTATTATTATTAGTTTGCAAGTCTCTTTAAAATTAATTAATTAATTATTTTTCTCAGATCTACCCGCCATTGCCACCACCACCGGCGGCGCCGGGCTACGACACTCCAATGACACCCAAACCGAAACCTCCGCCTCCTCTACCCGACGATGTAACCTCATCTAGCGTGCCCGTCAGCGCTTCAGACGCAAAACTTATCAGTGTTTTAACAGCATTCCTTCTGGTTCACCCGCTCGGTGCTAGCTTAGACTACCTAGTGTCCTATGTCAGGTCACTGGTCCCGAATGTGACTCATTCTGCGGTCCACGACGTACTTTTGAAGTTTACTGATGTGTTCCATCGCAAGACAACGGGTGTAGGGGCTTGTATTGAGCATAAGTGGCATTTTATCACTTTTGACGTTATGAAGAGTTAAAATTATGTATTATTTTTAGGTAAATAAATGATGTATTATGAATTATTTTTTATTTTTAACCGACTTCAAAAAAGGAGGAGGTTCTCAATATATATATATATTTTTATATATTTTATTTCGTCTGTATATATATATATATATATATATTTTTTCTATGTATGTTCGCGCATAACTCTGGCAATTATGAACCGATTTGAAAAAATCTTTCTTCCATCCATTCTTTAATCCGTTAATTGGGTCCCATAAAAAAATTATTGCTTAGTAATAAGTAGTTCCTGAAAAACAAGAATGGTGACTGCGCACTGACAGCTGCAGGAAAGCCTATATAGATGACTTTATGGTGCTTTTTAAGGACAAAAATGGTCATAACTCTGGTAAATATTTACTTACCAATTTCAATGATTCTTTTTTTATTCGAAAGAAGAAACCACTGTAATGAACCTGTATGAATTTTATCACAACCGGATAAGAACTCTTGGAGGACTATGAATGATTTATGGAGGAATTTATCTGGTAAAAACCATAAAACTGATGTTCTCCTTTACATTTCTCTGATAAATATGAACCGATTTCGATGATTCTTTTTTTATTCGAGAGAGTAAACTACTATGATGATTCCATGCAAATTTTATTCATCATCATCAGCCGGAAGACGTCCACTGCTGAACATAGGCCTCCCCCTTAGAACGCCACAATGAACGACAATTGGCTATTTGCATCCACCGGTTACCTGCGACGCGCACAATGTCGTCTGTCCACCTAGTGGGAGGCCTGCCAACTGTGCGTCTTCCGGTTCGTGGTCGCCACTCGAGAACCTTTCTTCCCCAACGGTTATCGGTTCTTCGAGCGATGTGGGCTGCCCATTGCCACTTCAACTTGCAGATTCTGAGAGCTATGTCGGTGACCTTAGTTCTTCGGCGAATCTCCACATTTCGGATTCTGTCGCGCAAAGAAACTCCGAGCATAGCTCTCTCCATGGCTCGTTGTGTGACTCTGAACTTTTCTAAAAGGCCAGCCTTTAGAGACCACGTCTCAGTACCATATGTCATCACTGGCAACACACACTGGTTAAAAACCTTCGTCTTCAGGCACTGCGGTATTTTGGACGAGAAGATATGGCGTAGTTTCCCGAACGCTGCCCATCCGAGTTGGATTCTTCGGGCGACCTCTTTGTCAAAGTTGGACCGACCTAACTGGACAACAACTTCGAGAGTATCGTTCCCAACAACTACCGGTACGGGTGCAACATGGACATTAGACATGATCTTCGTCTTGTCCATGTTCATTTTAAGACCCACCTGTTGGGAAACGCTACTGAGGTCGCTGAGCATCGTATTGAGGTCCTCCAGCGACTCTGCCATAATGACTATATCGTCGGCAAAACGAAGGTGAGTGATGTATTCGCCATTGATGTTGATGCCGAATCCGTACCAGTCCAAGAGCTTGAAAACGTCCTCCAATGCGTTTGAGAACAGTTTCGGAGAAATAACGTCTCCCTGTCTCACACCTCGCTGCAATGGGATTGGTTTCGTGCTCTCTTCATGTAGTCGGATCGACATGGTGGCGTTGCTGTACAAACACTTCAACACTTCGATGTACCTATAGTCAATGTGGCACCGCTGGAGGGACTGCAATACCGCCCAGGTCTCTATTGAATCGAAGGCTTTTTCGTAGTCCACAAACGCTAGACATAATGGCCGATTATACTCCTCGGTCTTCTGTATAATCTGGCGGAGCGTATGTATGTGGTCTACGGTGCTAAAGCCTTTTCGGAACCCGGCTTGTTCGGGAGGCTGGAAGTCATCAAACCTGCGTTCGAGACGGTTCGTAATGACTCTCGAAAACAGCTTGTATACATGGCTCAGGAGTGAGATGGGTCTATAATTCTTCAATAAAGTGTTATCACCTTTCTTGAAGAAGAGAACCACCACACTCCTGTGCCATGCTTCTGGCGTAGTACCCTCGAGTAAGACGGAATTAAATAACTTCTGGAGGACTAAAAGTACCGGTTTTCCACCCGCTCTCAGAAGTTCTGTTGTGATTCCGTCTTAACCCGGCGCCTTGTTGTTCTTAAGCTGTTTGAGAGCCATTCTAATCTCGTACAAGCTGATGTCTGGGATGTCCTCAGTGTAGTGTCGGGTTAGTTGGGCTCTGGTGTCCTGAGCTGTTCGGGCAATGGGTTTTCGTGTCGAGGTGTACAACTGTCCGTAAAACCTCTCGAGCTCTCTCAATATCTCCGACTTTGATGAGATGACACTGCCGTCGTCGATCTTCAGCTTGGTCACTTGGCTTTGCCCAATAGACGAATTCTTTGCAAACACTTTAGAGCCTTGGTTCCGCTCAATTGCGTCCTTAATACATGCTGTATTATAGGAACGCAAGTCGTGTCGCATGAATTTCGAGATTCGTCTATTGAGTTCAGCATATTCCGACATATCAGCTGAAGATTGCAGTCTCATCTCAGTTCGGGTTTCCATTAACTTAATGGTTTGATTGGTGAGCTTCTGAGGCTTATTACGGCGTGGTGTCTTAAAGAACTTGGACCCCACTGCATGGACAGTTTGCACCAACCCATTGTTTAACTCGTCCGCAGTTTCGCATTCGGCTAGGCACTGGAAGCGATTGTGTAGTTCGAGTTGAAAGTCTTCGGGGTTTTGGATTTGGGCGGTTCCCGGACGGAGCGTGGACTTCATCAGACGGGACCTCTCAAGCTTGACATTGATATTCAATGTGCCTCTAACAATGCGGTGATCGCTACCGGTTTTCACCCTGCCGATCACGGAGACATCATCGAATATATGCTTATTGGTCGTCATGATGAAGTCGATTTCATTTTTGGTTGAACCATCGGGGCTTATCTACGTCCACTTCCTGGATGGTCGCTTCTTAAAGAAGGAGTTCATCGCAAAGAGTCCCACCTTCTCCATGAAGTCGACCAGCCGCTGGCCCCTTTGGTTCCGCTGCCCGTACCCATATGACCCCACTTTCAACTCATCGCCATTCCGTGTGCCCACCTTCGCGTTGAAGTCCCCCATAACAACGGTGAAGTGTGTTTTGGAGGTATGTATGGCTTCTGCTATATCCTCATACATAGCCTCTACTTCATCGTCAGGGTGTGCCGAGGTCGGCGCGTAAACCTGTATAACCTTCAACGAATACCGACTGGTTATTCTGAGTATAAGGTACGCTACCCTGCTCGACACACTATCGACCTTTATAACGTTGTTAATGAGGGACTTACGGACGAGAAACCCAACACCACCCTGAGATTTTCGGTCTCCTTCCCGGAAGAAGAGCAAGTTTCCGGAATCAAGGGTTATCGTATCCTGTCCCTCTCGTCGGATTTCAGATAATCCCAAGATATCCCAACGTAACTTGCTCAATTCTTCCTCCAGCTCGATAATCTTCTCGTCAGTCCTAAGCGTGCGGACATTATGTGTTGCCAGGGCCAAAGTTCGGTGGGGGTGGTAGCGGGGCATCTGCCGGAGATTCTTCGCACCCCCTGCTCGACCGTTACCCCGCCTGCTACCAAGGCGGGGAATAGAGGAGCTGCCGGGGACTGGGGGCCGCAAATGAGCATTGTCAATCATTGTGGTTGCCATAATCCCTACGCTGGGCAGGCGTCTTGGGGATCGCAGTTTCGAAAAGATGGATATATTACACAGAAGACGGGCAGCAGCGTCTTCTGGCTTTCCCTCAATCGCCTCTTACGAAACCCACGGGAAGAAAGGGGGGGATTCAAATTCTTAGCCGGCATCCCACGGCGATTTTATTACGATCGGATAAATTGTTTCTGAGTTTCTGAAGAAACATGAATTATGTAAAAGTATGTAGACGATAATGTGAAATCATAATGATGTCATAACCTAAGTACCTAGATCATTTTACCGTATTCGATGGTTCAATCTTTATGTATGAAAATATCACTAAAAAGCATAAAATAAAATATTTAAAAAAAAAATTGAACCGACTTCAATAACACTAAAAAGTATAAAATAATTTAAATATTAAAGAAGTTGGTGTTAGCGTACCTGCTGTGTATATTTGGCACCAACTTCAATAATATTTAAATTACTAGCTGACCCACGCAGCTCCGCCTGCGCTACTTTTACGTTAACTAAACTTTTAATAACAGACATTCGCATTGAATACATAACCTCCTTTTTTATAGTCGGTTAAAAACAGGGACCCACTTTTTACTTGCTCTCCGAAGCACGGACCCGTTTAGTTCAAATGGCGTTAAACGGTCACCCATCTATTTAGTGACCTTACCTAACGTTGCTTAACCCGATCGATTACAAAACCTTGATAACAACTCTCTATGAGTGTTCCCTTACTAATATTTATTATATTATAAAGAAAAATAGATAAAATCGGACCAAGCGTATAACCAAGTACCCATTTTGACTTTAATCCCCTCTCCCAAAAGAACCGTGCTAGATTACGGGATCAAAAGTATCCTATGTCCTACCTCGTAGTAAGATCTCAAAACATGCCAAGTTTCATTTGAATCCATTCAGTAGTTTCGGCGTGATGCTCAGTCGTGATACAGACAGACAGACAGACAGACAAAAATTAAAAAAAATACATTTTCGGCCTCAGTATCGGTTATAGAATGCCCTCCAAATATAATTTTCAAAATATCTTCAATGTACAGAATTGGACCTGTTACAGTTTTATTATAAGTATAGATTTTATACTTTTTAGTGTTATTGAAGTCGGTTCAATTTTTTTTTTAAATATTTTATTATGAGTAATAATTGAACGCCTTAATGACTTGGTGGGCAGTCACTAAATACCAGGATAAGTGGATTAGTGGAATGTTATTGGGGGGCCTAATTAATATGTTTCAATGTGTGATTATCAGCTCAGTGCCCATATAGCACTTTTCGGTCACAGAATCATAAAAGCAGTAACACGTCGCATGGTTTCGTAACTGTTACGAAACATAGTTACTGTGTGGGGTTTGGTCTCTATGTGTGGTAACAGTTCCCACACAATGTGACCAGAAAAATTTTAGTTACTATGTGTAGTCTTTGTGTTCACACGTAACGTAAACATTTGTGTCGACTTATTTTTAAACGCAATGTGTTTATGTGTAGTAACGGTGTGGTAACTATGTTACCAGAATAGTAATTTAAAATATATACTTACACGAAGTGTTGTAACGTTACGACATTGTTACTGAACAATATATTGCTAAAATGTAAATAAATAAGTCGTCATAAGACACTGTTTTTCAAACTGTTCCTACAAGTGTAGTTAATAAAATCTTTTTTTAAAAAAAACGAACCGACTACAATATCACTGAAAAGTATAAAATAATTTAAATATTATTGAAGTTGGTGTTAGCCTACCGGCTGTGTATATTTGGCTCCAACTTCAATAATATTTAAATTATTTTATACTTTTCAGTGATATTGAAGTCGGTTCGATTTCTTTTTAAAAAGATTTTATTTTAAACTTTTTAGTGATATTTTCATATATAAAAATTGAACCATCGAAAACCGTAAAATTATCTAGGTAGGTTATGATCACATTATCGTCTACATAGTTTTACATAATTCATGTTTCTACAGAACAAAATATCTGGTCGTAATGAAATTTGCATGGAAACATCATAGTAGTTTACTCTCTCGAATAAACAAAGAATCATCGAAATCGGTTCATAATTGTCAGAGCAATGTAAAGGAGAACATCAGTTTTATGGTTTTTACCAGATAAATTCCTCCACATTGTTCATGGTCCTCCAGGAAGTTCTTATCCGGTTGTAATAAAATTCATACAGATTCAATACAGTCGTTTCTTCTTTCGAATAAAAAAAGAATCATTGAAATTGGTAAATATTTGCCAGAGTTATGACCATTTTTGTCCTTAAAAAGCGACATAAAGTCATCTATATAGGCTTTCTTGCAGCTCTCAGTGCGCAGTCACCATACTTGTTTTTTCATGAACTACTTATTACTAAGCAATAATTTTTTTATGGGACCCAATCAATGGATTGAAGAATGGATGGAAGAAAGATTTTTTCAAATCGGTTCTTAATTGCCGGAGTTATGCGCGAACATACATAAAAATATATATATATATATATATACAGACGAATTGAGAACCTCCTCCTTTTTTGAAGTCGGTTAAAAATGAGTAAAAATCCGGAACTCACACGTCTCACATCAACTTTCTACAGAAAAGTAAACAAATTAATGGTTCCAGAAAATCTACCTCCAAGTAAGTACATATTTTTAGCTCTTAAAGTTACTTCATCATAGATTACTGGTTCAAAAGCAAATAGTTACCATCAAAATTCGTTGCTTTATATGTGATACACCTGCGAGGTGCTTTATAAAAGGTGAATGCAAAATTAAATATATAAGTAGTGTACCGGAGTGGAGGTACGGTGCGTTTTAAATAATGTAATATATAAGTATTTCGTGATATTTTTTATTTCAGGTACTGTGGGGTTTAACAGTTACCACGGATGCATGAAATGTACAGTAATCGGAGAATACGATAGAAGAGTCAGCATATGAGTTTTCCCAGAAAGGACATGCCTTTGCGTACTGATGATTCATTTAGAAATCGATTAGATCCTGATTACCACTTGCCACACTTGCCACCACATTTGCTTGTAGTCGTCATTTAATTTAATTTTGTATGGCCTCCAAAAGTTTGAGAATTGCTGGAAACAATATACCATTTTGTAAATTCGGTAACTTTATAACTACTTCTGATTTTGCGTCGACATATGTCGACACAGTCTCGTAACTTAGTGACCAGTTGTGACTTAAATATTTTCTTTAAATACAAATGTTTTATCCAATTATTTACCAACTTTATGGTTTTATTCTTGGTTCCATAATATATAGTAAGTATTAAAAGAGATTAATCTATTAAAGCAAAAGCTTCCAAGCTCTGGGAATGTAAAGATTTGTCAGTAAAAATATTGTTTACATTGTACTACACAGGTGAAATTACATTAATATGATGGCGCGTTGATAAATTTCAAACTATTTCAACAAATTACACAATGAATTTCCTTTCCCGCCTCTATTTGAACGATAAAAACCAAGTAATTTAGTAATAAAAACTTATGTTGACAAAACAATGATGGCCGATAACTTTTTCTTCTTATTATTTTTTTCATTTAAAACTTCACTTCGCTAAACAAAAAGTGAATGAAAGAACCATGAAAGAACGAATGATTTCTGAGAAGTGGTCGCAGACTAAGAACAATGTTACCACACAGCAACGTAACTTTAAAACCAAATGTTACTGTGTCGACTGTTCCCCATTTTTAGTCGTAGCGACGGAACAAAGTCGACTCGGCGACCAGAAAATGTTACTAGAATCAATCAGTGTCGACACAAAAGTGTCGACTTGTTTCGTAACGGCTACCAAAAAGCGCTATATGGGTGGGCTCGCACTTGCCTTGGAAACAAGGTGCGCGGGTCTGATCGAACCCCGGCTCGCACCTATGATTTCTTTAATTAATCATATGCGAATCGTCTTTGTGCGATTGCTACTAGCTTTCGGTGAAGAAAACCATCGTGAGGAAACATGCATGACTGAGAAAGCCTAACTTCGAATGACATGAAGTCCGCAAACCCGCACTTGGCCAGCGTGGTGGACTATGGCCTAAGTCCCTTCGTCTTGAGGGTAGGCTCGTACCCAACAGTGGGACCAGACCAAGGGGTGGTATTTTTATTTCTTATAATGAATCAAATTGAACAGAAGTTCGTAAGTAGATACCTACTTACTTAATATTTAAATCGAAACGATGAAACAATACAATAATCATTTTATAGATGTAGAATTCTTTGCCAGCTCACCCGCCTCGTTTAGACAAGATATTGTACGAGCGATCGGTAATCTGACTGTCGAGACATAATTGCATTGCAACGATGTAGTAATTTCTCGACAGTGACCTGCTTATCTTATCCACCATCTGCTTGTAGGAACTTCTTTCTTTTTTCTACCTATAACTAATATACCGCCCCAATATGTAAACGCATCTATCTGTGTACAACGGGGTTGGTTACATTTGAAGTATCATTAATTTATCACACTCTTTGTACCTCTTTGTAAATGTAACTGTTTGTTGTACCTTAAATAAATAAATAAAAAAAGAAACCGACCTGACTGCCCAAGCCGAGGCCGTGCCTCCCTGAGGTGCTCTAGAGCTAGTCGATACTCTTCTGGCTGGAGCGCTTTAAGCGCTCGCCCTGTTGTCCGGTGAAGCTGTCGTGGCTATCTGCGGCCAACAGAACTACTCATACAAAAAAAAAACCGACTAGTCATTTTAATTTGATAAAGTATTGTATTCATATTAATTTATTTTTACGTTCATAATTACATAGAAATATTTCTTTTAGGGCAGTGTCGTGGGGCTGGAGACCAAAACACGAAAATAACTCGGCAGTCGGCTGTATTACTTTAATTTTTACAGTTCTAAGCAAAGTAGTGAAAAATCCTAAATCTATAGTTCTAAGCATCTCTAAGAAGATTTCAATATATTGGCAACACTGTTTTTTTTTTTTTAGTTTATGACAACATTAAAAATTGTCAATGTCAAAAGTAGTAGTGATGTTCCTTTTGATAAAAATATCGATAAATTTTAATATTCTGTTCATTTATTTTAAGTTTGTGTTCTCGGTTTAATCCAATCATAATTGATGGAAGCCATATTTTTGTAAAAGAAGAAGACCCAGACAGACAGACTTGAAATTATGGCAGACGAAAGTAGACTAATAAATTAAATCATAATTATAACCTACTAATAATTACTGAAGTTCAATTAAATAGTGCAATTAATGTACCAGCATCAGCCCGACCGAAGACTTTCACTGCTGAACCAAGGCCTCCTCCTTAGGACGAAATAATAAACGACTATTGGATTGAATGATTCTGAACCAAAGTTACCGTCATAGAGTCGCAGGCCAACGGTGGATTCAAATAAAGCGTTTTAATAATCCCTGATTTAATTAATTATTATCGGTACTTACAATTTATAGATAGAAGAACTGTAATAATCGAAATAATATTTATAATTTCCGGAACGATTTATCGATACACCAAGAAAGTTAATTCACTAAATAGGTACATCACTAAACTCATTAAACAACAACAAAAGTTTTATTTGTAACTTTGTTGAAAAAGTTTACTGTTTGCCGCCGTGAGTGGTCGTGTGCGATTTGTGCGTTTTATATTGAATAAAAATGACTAAATGGTGGAATTGGGTATTAGCTTTTGCGCTATTTTGTCTGTTATTTGTCGCCATACCTCTAACGTTGTCGCGTGAACAAAGTGTTGAAGAGCTCAAGCCCGTGTTTGATGAATACATAGAAAAGTTCAATAAAACTTATAAAGATAAACCGGACGAATATTTGACAAGGTTTCATCATTTTTTGGTAAGTAATATCGTAAATTAATTAGGTAAAATAACCGTTCAATTAAGCTAACATACAAATCCAGGCATAAAATACCTAATACCTATGTGTATTTTTTAATATTTACAACTTGTTATTTTGTGTTTGATCGTTTGATCTGCTTATTTATATCATTAATAAGTGTTGCTTAAACAAACAGGAGATTTAATTAAAAAAATATTATATTCGTTTCCTTAGAAATATTAAAATTCAGTTTAAAAATTATATGTTTCCCACCATTTTTGCCTTATCTTAACATTATTACATTGTAATGCCCATGCCGTGGGGTGTCCGGGTAAAAATAGCACCCACCCATCTCTTCCTGTTGGGTGTTCGTAAGAGGCGACTAAGGGAAAACACAAGACGGGCAGCAGCATTTTTCTATTGGGTTACTTACCACCTATAGGGTGTGAAACAAATGAATTTTCGATGAAAGTTCCTGCAACTTGTATCGAAAATTAATTTGTTTCACGCCGCATCACATCGCATCGCAGTTATGTGTGGGAGCCCATATTGCGATCCCCAAGCCGCCTGCCAAGCGTGGGGATTATGGCAACCCCTCCCTTCTAAGGGGGATGCCTTTGTTCTGCAGTGGACTTCTTTTGGCTGCTGATGATGATGACATTGTATTTTAGAAATTTGAAAACCTTTCTTAGCAAAATCTATTTTTAACAGCAATTTCTATGTGTATTAATTGTGGCTATAGTTATTCCAGAGAATATTGTATAACAAAGTTGCCTATTATAGTAGTAGAGCTATTAGGATATCACTAGGTGATAGGTCCAGGTAGATACCACCGCAGTGTCAGATTTTATTTTATTTTGCTGAGCAGCAATGTGTAATAATAACAATATTCTGGGACATTCCACACACGGTCATCTGGTCCCAAACTAGGCAGAGCCTGTACTACAGAAACCAGACATCTGATACTAAATACTTTTTTTTAGGCAGGTGGAAATCGAACGCACAACCCATTGGGTAGATACCTGCATGTCGAACCACTAGACCAACAAACCCGTCAAAATATGTCCTGTCAAAGTTCGCCCGTAATGTTAACAATGTGAAGAGCAGTGTAGCTGATGAAATTATCGGTCACAGAAATTTAAATAGATTTCACAGAAATTTAAATAGATTTTCAAAATGGTCCTTCTATGCACTTTATTTCAAAATGGTCCTTCTATTAGTTCTATCCACTTTGTGGTCTAAATTTACTTGTTATTATTGCAAAATTTTGAAAAATAAGGAATAAATATGTTATATTTTATTTACAATAAACATTTATATACAGTTGTGTTAGTGGATAGACTTTAAAAAACTTTAAGTAAAAAAGCAGTTGACTAATCATTTTCATTTGACTACATTTTCCAACCGATTCTTCTTTATTTTTACATAGTGTAAAACAAAGTCACATTCCACGTCTGTGTGTATCCGCTAACTTCTAAAACACGCTACGTATTTTTAGGCTGGTTACACCATCAGTTAGTTATTTTTCACTGAATGTTTACATATAATATATGTTGAAATGAAACTAATTTTACGGATTAATTCGTATTCGTCGGGAAATTAAAATCAAAAATAAACCACGATATAATCCGTAAAATTAGTTTCATTTCAATGTGTAATATTCGCGTATAATATATGGTTTAAATATCTATATGTACACCTGTGTAAAGTTGGGGTGGGTCGCTAGTTTTATGATATATTTATAAGATTAATCGTTTTTCCGTACAAAATGTATAGGAACAGTTTTTGGTGATTTCTGTAATTTCTAGTACTCATAACATAAATGATCCAATAGAGTCTTTTGATAAATATATGAAATAGGATCGATTGATGGAAAAAAATATTTTTACTATAGCATTTTTTTCGCTGACTAGATTTTTTCCAAAATCAGTAAATGCAGTTCAAAATATCTGTACACACTATCGGTACTCTCGTGGTCACGAACGGTGTACCACCTTAACGACGATAATCGCTTGCACGAGCCGGCCCAAAATACACGTCGCCAAACGATTTTGATTAAAAACTGGTACAGATAGCGTTCGTGTACGCAATAGTACCTCTGCCCTTAGTGTCTCGTCTCAAAAATCCACTCAGTGTACATACTTACATAAAAAATAGCCTAAGATAACAAATTACTAATAAACTTAATTAACTGGTATAGAATACCGTAAAATACTACCATTAAATTACTGTACCGTTATTCAAAGCTTATTATGAGAGTGGCACTTCCTGTTTCCCGTCGACTTTGCTCCTATTGGTCTACTTTCTTGTGATTTGACCGGAAATAGCATCACCATGGCAGGCGAGGGCAGCAAGGGTTTGTTAAATATGCCCGCTCGCCCCGCTCTTGTTCATTGGCGTCTTATTTCCCGTCACGGACACCTGTCCGAGGCTACAATATTACAACTATTTATGGAATTCAAATCAAATTCTAAATAATTCCAAAGGAATAAAATAGTGAACAACAATAGTTGTTACAAATAGTTGGAAGCCAAGCAAACAGTGAGTAAAAACATTTTAACGGTTTTTGCCGTTCGTTTTGTTTCTTTGTTCCTAATGAAATGTTTTATACTAATGAATATTTTGTGGTTTGAATATAGTGCAAGTAAATTGGGCTATGTAAGCAATATTTTTATAAATAATTATTTTCCATTCAGTCTACCGACAATTTTATTTTGAAAACTCGAAACTTAGTTTTTAATACTAATTTCTGCACAGAAATGATATTTTTCGTAAAGTTTATTGCTGGTAATTTGTACGTACGAGATTTCTAAGTGGATAAAAAACGACTCTTAGTAAACGACCCATAAAACATATTAATAATGCAAATTATTTTCTTTACAATCTACCCGCAGTTTTAAACATTTGCTGAATTATTTTGTAGCAAAGTCCTACGATGATAATACATTTCTTACAGTTAGTTCTAAGCTTTTTTTCAGAATGAATATTTCTTTAAACCACATTATTATGCAGACAGTAGCAATACTGACAATTTACGAAAATCTGAACAGTGAAATAGTGACTCTATTATCAACGTGAAAGACAGCAAACAAGTGAGTTCAGTTAATTAGTATCCCAGTTATACAGACGCACCATTGCGTCCATTTTTATTTTTTTATTGTGTCTTAAAACAAAAAATAGCCTGCTGGACAGTTTTCTTAATCTTCCTGTGTGGGCTAATTAGTTTATTACAGATATGGTCTGTGTGCCGGAAGGTGAAAATATTACAATTGCGAGTTAAATACATTTACGTTAATGTATATTCTATGTAAAATAGTAAAATAAAATACAATTTTAGTAATAAATAAAAATATTTACTTATAAGAAACTGTTCAAAGGACACATTGCTGAGAGTATCAAGTAACGTAGAGAAGCTATCATGGTAACCAAAAGATTAATATTCCACCTTTATCCATAAAAGTGTTCAATTATGTTTGTGTTCAAGAAACCCGATGGCGTAGGCAATATATATTCTAGCCTACACGAAATTCACAAATCTGGCTAACCCATTATGGTTACAATAAGTATATAGTGCTATCATATACATACAAGTTGTTATCCACCCTCGCAGGTTGGGAACACAAGTAAATAACCAAAGAAGGGGGGACATGTACAGTGGCTTCTCGAGAGGGTAAGCACCTGGTTTTCAGATAATGAAGTCCACTTCATCGCATAAAATATACCCCACCCTCACTGGGTGGGTATACAAATAATTAACCTACCTCGCGGGGACGGTATATATATATATATATAGTGTTGCTCATCATAAGAGCACATCTGGTTTTTGGAATCCATTTTGACAACCTTGTCAATTTGAAAATGGTTGGCTGAAAGTCTATTTCACCATCAGCGTACTTTACTTTGCAGGGACTGAGCAATTTACTGCCCACCCCCGCAGGGTGGGTACACAAAGACTTAACCTCCCTCGCAGGGATGGTACATAGATGGTTGCCCATCTGGATTTGGAATCAATTTTGACAACCTAGTTAATTTAAAAATGGTTGGCTGAAGTCTATTTCACCATCAGCATATTGTGCTTTATTGATCCCCAAGCCGTCTGCCAAGTGTGGGGATTATGGAAACCCCTCCCTTCTAAGGGAGAGGCCTTTATTCAGCTGTGGACGTATATCGGCTGCTAATGATGATGATGATGATTGACCTTTGCAGGGACTAAATAATTTATTACTCACCCCCGCAGGGTTGGTACACATAGACTTAACCTCCTTCGCAGGGATGGTATACAAATAGCAGCTCGTGAAGAAAGCACGTAGGTACCTGATTTTCAGGATCATTTTGAATATCGGGGACATTCAAAATGTCTGAAAGTTGTTTGCTAAGTCTATTTTAACATAATAATTTGACGGGCCCGTTGCTCTAATGGTGAGATTCTCGGGCTGCTATCGCCGGGTTCTATTCCCACCAAGTGTGTGATGTTTATCGATATAAGTATGAAAAGTATATAAATATGTATTTTGTATCAGTTGTCTGGTTACCATTGTACAGAATCTGTCTAGGTTGGGATCAAACGAATGAGTGTGGATTGGCCTGAGATATTAAACAGTCCTTTGCAGGACGGATAAAGGCATTGCTGCTCTGCACAGTTGCATTCACCTCTTATTTAAGAATAAATTCAGCCTGGATACTTTAACATAAGTGCCATCGCTTGGCACATCGTCCGTCTTATTATTGACCTCTGTTTCGAAGAGCTTGCACAGAATATGACCCACTCTCGTGGGGGATGGAACACAGAGATTTACTTTACAGATGAAGGATGTATGTATATTTGCTATTCCAAATAGCACATACGTGATTGTATGAACATGAATATTTAACATATATTAATATATGTATACTTCTTAATGACGATTCATTGCATAATTATGGCTCGCAGTCACGTCTTGGATCTTACTCTTGGTCCCCTCTCTTGACAGTCTTGGTATATCAGGACCCACCAAGCAGAAACTACTATAAGTCTACCGAAGTTTTGTACAGAATATTGAAAAAAAAAAAAAACTCCTACAAATAATGGAGGGAAGGGCCGCCCCAAGTGCCATTCCTGGCATCTTTAGTCCTTCCTTCAAGTTTATTCGAAAACCAACATTTGTTTTTCTATACTATTACCTCATTACAAAAAAGGAAAGTATGTAATCTTACAATTATAATAGCTGTTTAGCAATTAATCATTGGAAGTTTTGAGGACCTATAATAACATAATGCAATCAATGATAATGCCTAAAAGAATTATCCAGGAGTTTCCATAATATTGGAAAACTCAATTGTATTGTAAGGTAAGTAAACCACTTACCCGAAATTGTCGCATGCATTTTTACCAGCCAGAAATTCACTCCTGACACAATTTTGGTAGACAAAAGCGTGTAATTTCGATCAATGTCAGGACATTTGTAACCGAAAGAAATGTTAGCAATCCTGATTATTATCCCTTGCAATTTCGATTTTATGACAAAAAGTTGCATTTACCTCCGCAAAGACGGGGGGGGGGGGGGTCTCACCCATTCACTTACGGATATTACATTATAAGTATGTACATACCAGATAAAGTTCGCTACGAAATATTAATCAAATACAAATCAAATTTTATTGATTATTTTCAATATCTATTTAGAAACAGATTCTATTGACAGATAATTTTTTTTTGAGATAGTAGTACAGACTGAGCTTTACCTAAGTCCATAAATTAATATTTACATGAAATATTTTCGGAACTTCAGAGCAGGTATACCATAAAATATTATCTATGTTTAAATCTTTGAGTATATGGTTATAAGGTAAACATACTGTGGGGGTTAACACATACTTAATCGCTGAAGTATTCTGGGGAGTAGACTCGTTTCTTGAACGAGTTATGATTCATATCTCACAACCTTAGTCTTAGTGGACGTACAGGTCAATACTATCTATTAACATACAACGTGATCCTGAAAGTGGAAATGTGAAGGACTTTACTTTGCAATCTAAAACATATATACATTGAAATTCACATAGTACCAGAACCTAGTCTGTAAAATCTGTGCCGACTTTTTCTAATCTAATTTAAAGTATTGGCATCATTTTGGACAGTTTTATAGCAGATTCATACATAAATACATAATAAACATAAGTAAATAATTGTCATTTAACATTATTTGGCCTAAATCATTTGTCTGACGATTGTACAGTCCTACTGATCAGTCCAGTTTTTTACTGGTAATTTCTTGTCACGATATGTTCTTATATCGATTATACTTGTCAATCCTCAAGAGTCTTTTAAATAGGATATGATTTAGTGAATTTCCTGTCCAAGGATAATTTTCATGCAGTAGCTTAGCTAAACATTGCAACAGCACCTGGTAGGATGTAATTCATAGTCGCGTCCTGGAATTGCGTTAATCGGAAAACCACCTGCTTGCAACGCCTGCAGCGTTAAAATAAAATTTGTTTTGAGCTTAAAGCATCAGCGTTAAATACCAAAAACAAATTGTTTGTTTATTCCAGTTACGATAGCTGCCGTTGATTGGTTTAAAAAGGCTAAAATTACCAACATAATCTAGCTTAAATAGTTAGCTATCATGCGCTACAAGCATAGTTAAGTTTTTGATACTAGCTACCTCCTGGAAATTGGAGGTCTTTAATACATTTTAGACAGTTTAATAAAATCGAAGTCAAAAGTACATCGCATATAAATAATTATTGATTATCAATTGCCCATAACATTGATTCCAATCAATGGTTGAGACCATTCCAATGGTTGAGATACAGTTCCTTATCTTTGCTACCCATTTCTAAAAGAAATTCGTAGCAGACTATGTAGATATATAAGTATGCAATTTATTGCATTTCTATTTAAAATTCACACATGGATATTACAATACATCTATGTATCACAATCACATTGGCGTCATGTATACTGGCATCACCAGGCGAAAACAAACACGTCTCATAATAAGCTTTGAATAACGGTACAGTAATTTAATAGCAGCGTTTTCCCTGAAAGAAAACGCATATTAAAATACTTACCTTATTCAAAGCTTAACTTTTAATCCTGCCTGGTAATATTCTTCGACACAATGAACAAGAGCGGGGCGAGCGGGCATATTTAACAAACCCTTGCTGCCCTCGCCTGCCATGGTGATGCTATTTCCGGTCAAATCACAAGAAAGTAGACCAATAGGAGCAAAGTCGACGGGAAACAGGAAGTGCCACTCTCATAATAAGCTTTGAATAAGGTAAGTATTTTAATATGCGTTTTCTTTCAGGGAAAACGCTGCTAATAATTAATAAGTAGGGACCGGATTTATGTATTCAAAATTCCAAAATATGTACATATACTATGGACAAAAAAATGGTGTTTTCTAACCCCAATGCAAAAAAGGCATCTTGTAAGTTTGGCGCCTGTGTTTATTTGTCTGTATGTCTGTCTGTGGAATCGTAGCTCCCAATGAATGTATGGATTGTAGATTATATTATCAAAATTCAAGGTCGTTCTGTTTGGTCTTTCTATTTTAGTTTTGTCCAATCTTTCAACAGCACAGTATGTGACTGGAACATACATATTTGCACACTTATGGACCGCGATCCGCGACATTGATTTTTGATTGATGTAATAATTATTATAAGGTGAATAGGGGGAATGTACAATAAATTCAGCGGCGATCGCTTTCTGTTGCACATTTGCATATTGTTCATACCCTGTATGAACATTTTTTGTGATGTAAGTTCGCGATATCGTATGTACTTATCGTTTGCTTCGTTCGTCGTTTTTAACCGACTTCAAAAAAGGAGGAGGTTCTCAATTCGTCTGTATATATATATATATATATATTTTTTCTATGTATGTTCGCGCATAACTCTGGCAATTATGAACCGATTTGAAAAAATCTTTCTTCCATCCATTCTTTAATCCGTTAATTGGGTCCCATAAAAAAATTATTGCTTAGTAATAAGTAGTTCCTGAAAAAACAAGAATGGTGACTGCGCACTGAGAGCTGCAAGAAAGCCTATATAGATGACGTTTTAGTCGCTCGGACTCGCTCTGTCGGACAAAAATGGTCATAACTCTGGCAAATATTTACCAATTTCAATGATTCTTTTTTTATTCGAAAGAAGAAACCACTGTATTGAATCTGTATGAATTTTATTACAACCGGATAAGAACTTCCTGGAGGACCATGAACGATGTGGAGGAATTTATCTGGTAAAAACCATAAAACTGATGTTCTCCATTACATTGCTCTGACAATTATGAACCGATTTCGATGATTCTTTTTCTATTCGAGAGAGTAAACTACTATGATGTTTCCATGCAAATTTCATTACGACCGGATATTTTTTTCTGAAGAAACATGAATTATGTAAAACTATTTAGACGATAATGTGATCATAACCTACCTAGATAATTTTACGGTTTTCGATGGTTCAATCTTTATATATGAAAACTATTTAAAAAAAAAAAAAACCGACTTCAAAGTAAATTATCTAAAAAGCATAAAATAACGAAAATATTATTGAAGTTGGTGTTAGCGTACCTGCTGTGTATATTCTACACCAACTTCAATAATATTTTCGTTATTTTATGCTTTTTAGATAATTTACTTTGAAGTCGGTTTTTATTTTTTTTTAAATAGTTTATTTAACACTTTTTAGTGACTTATTTTACCAAGATAGGTATCAGCACTATCACGCAACTCGAACGTCTACATTACAGTAACTTACTGAAAATATAAAAAGTTTATATCTCTTAAACTACTGGACCGATTTTGATGAAACTTGTACTCTACCCTAAGTTGAAAAATACTCTAACTATTGCAAAAAGAATTTTCAAAATCGGATTTGTAGTTTCTGAGAAATCCGTGGACAAACCTACATACATACATACATACATACATACATACATACATACATACATACATACATACATACATACATACACTCATAAAATTTGGTAAATTTGTTTAGAAGCCCACATAGACTAACATATATGAATATTACGCATTTCTATTAATATTACATACATACGCGTCGAATACAGAACCTCCTTTTTTGAAGTCGGTTAAATATCACTAAAATGTTTAAAAAAAAATCTTTTTAAAAAAAAATTGAACCGACTTCAAAATCACTGAAAAGTATAAAATAATTTAAATATTATTGAAGTTGGTGCCAAATATACACAGCAGGTACGCTAACACCAACTTCAATAATATTTAAATTATTTTATACTTTTCAGTGATTTTAAAGTCGGTTCAATTTTTTTTTAAAAAGATTTTATTACAGAAATATTATACCAATTTTCGTAAAAATATGGACTTTGAAATTTGGCAAGATATGAAAAAATATGGAAAAAAAATTGCATCTTCTCGTTCCAAACATAATGATTCGTGTAGAAAACAACATCCTGAACAAAAGCTATTGAGTATTGAATTTAAAAATATGTATATGTATTTACATATAAATCCGGTCCCTATTAATAAGATAAGGGAAGATAATTATTTTTGACTCGTATTTGAACTCTGTGACATTTGCATAAACACGTATACTATATATGTTACATCGATGGTGTATTTGATTAACAGACAGCATGCACAGCGAAGGTATAGAATTGCAAGTATAACTTATAAAAGTATAAAAGTGTAAAATGGACTTAGAATTTTCCAATACAAGTGGAACTTGTATTGAAAAATTCATTTGTTTCTCGCCGCATCGCATCGCAGTTATGTGTGGGAGCGCTTAAATTACATTATGTATATACATATATATATATATATATATATATATATATATATATATATATATATACTAGCTGACCCGGCAAACGTTGTTTTGCCATAAAATAAAAAAATAAAAAATTTAGGGGGATGAAAAATAGATGTTGGCCGATTCTCATAGATACCGGATAAGCACAAAAAATTTCATCAAAATCGGTCAAGCCGTTTCGGAGGAGTATGGCAACGAAAACTGTGACACGAAAATTTTATATATTAGAAGATTTCAACTCGTTTCATTAAGACCTTTATTTTGATACACATATTGATGTTTTTGGAAGTAAAAAAAATATAGAATAAAAAGAATAGAATAATATTGGGTTTGGGAAGTATGAGATACAGGCGATCAAAGTGGATTCAGCACTAGTTATAGCCCATTATCGTAGGAAATCTTTATTTTGTGTGCCTAATTTTGAATAAAAAGTTTTAAAAGTTTTACATAATATACATATACGTAGCTAATAAGCAGTGTTAAACTAACTATAGGTAATATTACGTGGAAAAGAGACACCTATCTACGTAGATAGGTGTCTCTTTTAGATAGGTCTTTCTTTATAACTTCGTTCCATTCTCTCGTGAAAAAAGACTACAATAATACTACTTGAACAGATGGTTGTAATCCTTTGACTTCTTCATCAGCAGCCGAAAGATCTTCTCGCCTCTTACGGACAATCAACGAGAGGAGATGGGTGGGTGTTTTTCTTACCCGGACATACCTCTGAATTTTTGCATACTATGTAATATAACGCGAGCGATGCTGTAGGCAACGCTAGTCACCATTAAATTAATACGTAAATAAATGCACCTACACAAAACAATAATTATGTTAAACCCTAACAATCTAAATTGACATTTTGCTGCTGTGATTAGATATCTCAACGTATAATTTAATATAATTAGCATAGATATAATAATAGCGTAAATAACAATCTTACATACCTTTTGATTTTAGGCGTCCGTAAGGGAAATAGAAAAACTAAACGCTGCATCCAGGGGTCCGGAAACCTACAAGGCCAGGTACGGCCTGACGAGGCACTCGGATATGTCGAAGACCGAATTCCAAGAGATACATCTCTCCGATGAGAGGATCCGGAAACCGCCTCATCTATACGGGAAGAGTTGGAACAAATTCGCGGATACCCCCGTGGAAGCTCCGTTGACGAATAACGAGGATGATGAGAGCGTTGATGGCAAAGTCCATGGCAACCACCAGAGGAACAGGTCCTGTGACAATGAACCTCATAATAACGTCTACATCGTTATAAGGAAGAAACGCGCCGCACTGCCGATGCAAGTAGATTGGTGAGTTATTTTCTGTGTTCAAATTCTATACGCTTATCGATACGCGCACCGATACCACGGCAGCCTCGGATCTAGTCTAGGCTAACAGGGGCACTAGCCCCGGGCAGCAGTTTCGGGGGGCGCTAAATTCTTAACATAAAATGATTAATAATAAAAAACTTCACAAAGCGCCTAGCTTACGGAAGCCTGGCCACACAGACCCACACCACCAGTGAACTTGTGCGATGCCAATTTGATATTTGTGATTTTTTTAAAGTCCTAAACGCTGAAGAGAGGGGGGCGCCACTATCAAGTTTCTACCCAGGTTCACCGCCTCGGTGTCCTTTATCGACGTTTTGGTGTTGAGTTGTAATCTATCGCCGTCTGGTCCAATACCCATCCTAGAATTTTGGTTATATTATATACTTACCGCTATTATATTGACTTACGGGTTTAATGCCAGGGTTATTATTTTTTGGTTTCCGATATTCAATATACTTACTATCAATATAATATTGTATTGATATTTTCAATTCAATATTTTAAATTGCCTTAAAAGTTAAAAACATCACATAGGTACTTTTAGACTATCGCGTTCCATTATCAAACTTTAATTTAATCAGGAATTAGCGCGATTTAGTCCGCCAACCCGCACTTGGCCAGGGTGGTGGACTATGCCCTAAGCCCCTTCACCTGGAGGGGAGGCCCAGCAGTGAGACATAAACAAGGGCTGGTATTATTAGCGCGATTTACCTTATATTTTAGCTTGACGTTTAGGCCGGGTTACACCAGCCGTGGTCACAATATAAAAGGTAAATCATTGCTAAAAACACGTGTCAGGTCCGTGAGGGTCTTATTCAGTGTATTTACGTAGAAGTGGCGGGTCATCCCCTTCCCTCCAATATGGTTGAGGGGAGTGATGGCTGCTGCTCGAGTCAACTCGTGCGCGGGTGCTGCTTGGGGGGACTGGTCCGACTACTATCCCTTTGGCTTTTTAGTTTGTTGTACTTTCGTCGTATTTTTTTTATTTTTTTCTGTCTTATTTGATATTTTGAACGGCAAGACACACTGTCGCTCTGATCTAATTGTAACATGACACACTGTTTTAAAAAAAAGTGATAAAATGACAAGCCCGCTGAGTTTCTTGCCGGATCTTCTCAGTTGAGGCCGCGTTTTGATCAGGTGGTAGCTTCTTTTTTTTAAAAAAAACATGACCTTTCAAAAGTGCTAGCGTTTAGCCTATTTGAAATAAACTATTTTTGAGTTTTTTTTTTTGAACCACAGCCAGAAAGTATCATAGTGGTCACGAAGACCTATTTTCAGCGCAATTAGCGGTATACTTTCAAAACACGTATCCGATCCGTGAGGGTATTATTCGGTGGATCATTACAATTAAATGTATATTATAACTCATTTGTTGAATATCTAATTCTCTTGACTTATTCGTCATCTCGCGCGTGGGAAACTCGCGCGCGCGCGCGAGTTGGCACTCTCCAATTTTACCTACTTTTTTTGTCGTCAACTCGCTTGAACGTGAAAATCGACGTATTTTTGCACAGTCAGCTACAAAAACGTTTTAATAACTCTAATATAAAAAAAACCCTGATCTGTGATTTCTAGAGTTCTCAGACTATGATCGATTTTATTAATAAGTAAGTAATAATTAACCAAATGCTATACTTGTCGTTGATTACGTTTTATTATATTTAGATGATAATAACGTTTGTTGTCCGTGGTACCACCAGTGATTTTTTTGTCCGTGGTACCACTGGTGTACAACGGACAACTCCGTGGTACCACCAGAGATAAATTAATTAGATTTAAATAATATTCCATTATTTTCTTTATTTTGTAATAGTTTACTTAGTATTTGGTAGAAATTTGAGTAATAAAATCGACCAATTATTACCATAAGTACTAGGTTAGCAGAAAATAGCAGGTGCATAATTTTGTGCCTTATCTTTTATGAGCATATGAATGTGGTTTTAAGCTAACATGTTTATACTAGAAGTACCAGGGAAGCATAGGACATAAGGAAGAGTCCTCAAGTCCACCTCCAATCCAATGTGATTTTTAACTACGTCCAGGATTTACTGAGCATGTGGTACCTATTGAGTGAGTAGTAGTTAACATATTTATAGCAGAAGTACCAGGGAAGTACAAGATACAAGGATATCTCACCTCTTGATACATTCGTTCCCTCCCAGCCCTCACCTCTTGATTCGCGAAAGCAATCAATACCAGTAAGCCAGACATACTCTGGATATCACAAGACGTGAGAACTCCTCCATAAGTCTTTTTTTTTTGACGCGGCGGAAAATTTCCAAAGATCTCCGGGAGCTGTGGGGCTCGACCGGGGTATGTGGGATTCATACCCACTAAAACCCCCGAGGCTGACGCATCGGCACATGAGAGGGGGGACCCCAGGGCTCTCCGGTGGGATCTGCACCAGGGGCCCCTCAGTGCCTTGCCTTTGAGCCCGCCGCCGGGGGGCGCATTGTAGCCCCCCGGGAACCTGTCACGGTGCTCACGGGGACGGGGGTCGCAACCCCGCCGCCGTCCTCCTCGGAGTCGCCGCCGTACTCAATGGACGTTCAAAGGGCCTACACCCCGAACGTCCAGCGACTCCGAAGGGCCTCCATAAGTCCTATGCTAACCTGGTACTTAGCTCTAAACCACATGAGCGAATGTGGTTTAGAGCTAAGACATGGCACAAGATTGTGCACCAGTTTTATGCTACCCTAGTACTTCCAACCCAGATACCAATTAAAATCTGATTAATTTATTTCTGGTGGTACCACGGAGTTGTCCGTGGTACCCCCAGTGGTACCACGGATAATTATTTTTGTCCGTGGTACCACTGGTGGTACTACTGGTGGTACCACGGACAACAAACGGATAATAGGGACTTTGTTTCACTTACATTTTGTGATATAATTTTTTTTTTGTTTTATTTGCTATTTTGATTCCGCTGACTTGAATAGTATTTATTGATTATTATTATAAAAATACGCGGTTTTCAATTTTTGTTCTATTTTTAATTTTATAATAAATATAGCTACTATTTCAAAATCATCTATACTTATAATAAAACTGTAACAGGTCCAATTCTGTACATTGAAGATATTTTGAAAATTATTTTTGGAGCGCATTCTATAACCGATACTGAGGCCGAAAATGTATTTTTTTAAATTTTTGTCTGTCTGTCTGTCTGTCTGTCTGTCTGTCTGTCTGTCTGTCTGTCTGTATCACGGCTGAGCATCACGCCTAAACTACTGAATGGATTCAAATGAAACTTGGCATGATTTGAGATCTTACTACTAGGTAGGACATAGGATACTTTTTATCCCGTAATCTAGCACGGTTCTTTTGGGAGAGGGGATTAAAGTCAAAATGGGTACTTGGTTATACGCTTGGTCAGATTGTATCAATTTTTCTTTATAATATTGTTAGAAAACCCTAAGTAGAAATAAAAATAAAAATACGAAAATAACATACCAGATGTTGTTTAATGGCACTAGCACAGAATTTACATATTGACAGGTAATTATAAAAATGTGGGGACTACCCCATGTGGTCTCCTCCATCCCCAATACACCACCCCAACAACTCCTTTGATTTTATAGTTACCCGTCAAGAAATACACCGACATAACAATTATAAACAATACGACCGCAATAAAAGAAATACTAGTGACAGAATGACAGAGTGACCGCACTATACGACTACTGGAACAACTCTTCAGCACGAGATCAAATAAATGAATGTCCCTGCACCGCCAGAGCAGTGCCTTAAATACGCGTTTGGTGCGTTCGGTCAGTCTACCATCCTACCTTACACTTTTTATTTTTTGAATGTTTCGGAATATCTAACAATATAATAAATATTAGTAAGGGAACACTCATAGAGAGTTGTTATCAAGGTTTTGCAATCGATCGGGTTAAGCAACGTTAGGTAAGGTCATTAAATAGATGGGTGACCGTTTAACGCCATTTGAACTAAACGGGTCCGTGCTTCGGAGAGCAAGTAAAAAGTGGGTCCCAGTTCTTAACTGACTATAAAAAAGGAGGTTATGTATTCGATTCGAATGTCTGTTATTAAAAGTTTAGTTAACGTAAAAATAGCGCAGGCGGAGCTGCGTGGGTCAGCTAGTATTGAATAAATAAGTGTCTTAAACAGGTAGGTGCCTATATTAAATATATTAAAACGTTTTCGTTGTTGACTGTGCATAACGAGCATATGAGCATACGAGCGAGTTGACGACAAAAAAAGTAGGTAATATCTGAAGGTGCCAACTCGCGCGCACGCGCGAGTTCCACGCGCGCGAGTTGACGAATAAGTCATTCTCTTTTCCTAAATTCCAGAAAAATGAATCCGATCCTGTGTTTCTGGTACAAATTAGTCTACAAATGGGTTACGTACAGGTATTGATACACTGAATAAGACCCCGGTGAAGCTGTAATGACCATCTGCGGCCAACAGCGTCTATCATTCCAAAAAAAAAAAAAAACTGAATAAGACCCATAAGACTTTAGATATTAGGTTATTTGTGTCCAGTAATTTCACCAGCTACCTGGACGGTTCCTTGCACAAGGAACCTCATCATCATCATTAGCAGCCGATAGAAGTCCACTGCGGAACAAAGGCCTCCCCCTTAGAAGGGAGGGATTGCCATAATCCCCACGCTTGGCAGGTGGCTTGGGGATCGCAGTATAGGTGGAAGATAAATCAAAAGAAAGACGCTGCTGCCCGCCTTCCTGTTCTCGCGTAGTCGCCTCTTACGACACCCAACGAGAGGAGATGGGGGGATGGGAAGGAACCTGCCACCTAGTAAAGTGCTGCATGGGGGGAACTGCCATTATCAGAGTTGTGATTGTTTAGGATTGTGAAGTTTTGTGGACTATTACTACTATTCCCTCAGACATAATAATAATATTCTGGGACAATCCACAGCACGGTCATTTGATCCCAAAGTAGGCGGAGCCTGTTCTATGGACAAAAGATACTAATACGTATATATTTTATTTTTACTTGACAATACTCCATCCAGACAAAACCACAGGCACACCGATCTATTGGATGGATAGATCGATGCGCCGGCGCATTAAAAATTGGTTTTGAAACTTATGTTTTGCGGTTCGTTATGTGGTGGGTTGGGTCGTAGCGGTCAGACTAGCACTCTTGATAAGGTGCACGACACCTTATCTCTGTGGATACGAGTACTGCATATCAAATATTTACTTACTTACGTGGTGGCTAATATTACGATATTTAGTTGATCAGATAGACCATACCAGAAATTTTCACGCCGTCCTTTAACTTTGTACCCATATACATATCTTTCTACTCAACTTTTGCGTTTTGTGACTGGCATTTATGACTGGATATTTCTTTTGAAACCGACATTCGTCCAGTCACACGCCCCTCCTGAAATGAGACATTATTGTATTAGGGTAACCTGTAAAGATAGTGTACTTATGGCTTAGAGTATTAATCCAAAACTTATGGCTATAAATAAATCTATACTTATAATAAAACTGTAACAGGTCCAATTCTGTACTTTGAAGATATTTTGGAAATTATATTTGGAGGGCATTTTATAACCGATACTGAGGCCGAAAATGTATTTTTTTAAATTTTTGTCTGTCTGTCTGTCTGTCTGTCTGTATCACGGCTGCGCATCACGCCGAAACTACTGAATGGATTCAAATGAAACTTGGCATGATTTGAGATCTTACTACCAGGTAGGACATAGGATACTTTTTATCCCGTAATCTAGCACGGTTCTTTTGGGAGAGGGGATTAAAGTCAAAATGGGTACTTGGTTATACGCTTGGTCCGCTTTATCAATTTTTCTTTCTAATATAATAAATATTAGTAAGGGAACACTGATAGAGAGTTGTTATCAAGGTTTTGTAATCGATCGGGTTAAGCAACGTTAGGTAAGGTCATTAAATAGGTGGGTGACCGTTTAACGCCATTTGAACTAAACGGGTCCGTGCTTCGGAGAGCAAGTAAAAAGTGGGTCCCAGTTTTTAACCGACTATTAAAAAAGGAGGTTATGTATCCGATGCGAATGTCTGTTATTAAAAGTTTAGTTAACGTAAAAATAGCGCAGGCGGAGCTGCGTGGGTCAGCTAGTAAATAAATAAATCTCTACGCCTTCCGGTTGAAGTCCTATAATAATACCAGCCCTTGTTTTTGTCCCACTGTTGGGCACGGGCCTCCCGTCTAGATGAAGGGGCTTAGGCCATAGTCCACCACGCTGGCCAAGTGCGGGTTGGCGGACTTTACACGTCGTTAGAAAGCTACTTAGGTTTTCTCAGACATGCAGGTTTCCTCACGATGTTTTCCTTCACCAAAACGTAGTAACAATCGCACAAAGACGATTCTCACATGCTTAATGAAAGAAATCAGTGCTGCGAGCCGGGGTTCGGACCTGCGTAACTTGTTTCTAAGGCGAGCGCTCGCCCACTAAGCTGTTACTACATGGGACGTAATCTTAACAACGCCAAGTCTGTGCAGAGGAAACAAAACGTGCACACTTCTCAAGTGAAATCACCCGAGTTATTAGATCTCGGCTCCGCATCTTGTGGAGTTGTTGAAAGATTGTGCACGTATCTATCAGGAGAACTGTCCTCTTCAACACAGCAATGTTGACACACTGCTGCTTTGCGGAAGAACGTCTGATACTGCGGTGGGGTCTTAAGAAAACCTTTAGCGACATTTTTTTCCCCTTAAATCTAGAAGGAAAACCGTCAAGTTGGGAACAGCCCCTAGACAGTGTAACATTCTACAAGCGTTATCGCTAATCTATACTTATAATAAAACTGTAACAGGTCCAATTCTGTACATTGAAGATATTTTGAAAATTATATTTGGAGGGCATTCTATAACCGATACTGAGGCCGAAAATGTATTTTTTTTAATTTTTGTCTGTCTGTCCGTCTGTCTGTCTGTCTGTCTGTCTGTCTGTCTGTCTGTCTGACTGTCTGTAAAGTGTCTGTATCACGGCTGAGCATCACGCCGAAACTACTGAATGGATTCAAATGAAACTTGGCATGATTTGAGATCTTACTACGAGGTAGGACATAGGATACTTTTTATCCCGTAATCTAGCACGGTTCTTTTGGGAGAGGGGATTAAAGTCAAAATGGGTACTTGGTTATACGCTTGGTCCGATTTTATCAATTTTTCTTCATAATTACAATAAATATTAGTAAGGGAACACTCATAGAGAGTTGTTATCAAGGTTTTGTAATCGACCGGGTTAAGCAACGTTAGGTAAGGTCATTTAATAGATGGGTGACCGTTTAACGCCATTTGAACTAAACGGGTCCGTGCTTCGGAGAGCAAGTAAAAAGTGGGTACCAGTTTTTAACAGACTATAAAAAAGGAGGTTATGTATTCGATGCGAATGTCTGTTATTAAAAGTTTAGTTAACGTAAAAATAGCGCATGCGGAGCTGCGTGGGTCAGCTAGTAGAAAGTATAAAAATGTATGAGAATGACATAAGTCATCGAAAAATCACGTGACATATTGTAGGGAATTGACACCGTTAGCGAATGAAGAAATAGACTCGCTATGAAGCGATTGCATCTTGTCTAGGCCCTCAGTGCGCACAATAGACCAAATAAACTAAGTTACTCGTTGTATTGACAGCAGGGAGACCCTTTTGCTGCAAACGTGGCTTTACCTCTGACTCGTAGATCTTGTGAGAGATGGCGCCGTGGCCGTAAACCCCACCATTCTAAGGGGGAGTTGGTCCAGCAGTGGACAACTTTTGGATTTGGGTAGGATCTCACGGCACGGTATGCATGAGCCTTATGATGATAGCATACGAGTAAATTGAGTAACAATTACAGTATTTTATGTCTCAAAATCCTACAGGCTTGTCGCCTGTGGTCTAAATGTAGATTTAGGATTTTTCACTACGTTGGTCTAACCGCAGCTAATTAAAATACTTAGACGGGCAAAACCACAGTTTCAAACGACCCGCCGAACTAGTTTTTAACCTTAATTAATATAGTGTAGGTATTTTTTATGTTTTTAACTGACATTTCAAGTTTAGTATGTCGACTGGCATTCTTCCTTCGAGAACTGGCATAATGTGGATATATTTAATGTATCAATATTATAATGAAGTTGGCTATAAGCGTGCCATTGACGTCGAGTTTTGACCATTCCGGCCCCACTGTTTAATGTTAAGCCCTATACACACAATCGCGAAAACCTTAAAAGGGCGGGTTTTTCTGGGATTTTTATCCACTGAACTTGAATGAGGATTTGCAGTCACTATTTCCTCCACTATTGCGATGTTAACTTCAGTTACAGACGTTCATGGCCTGCCAGAGCGAGGCAAATCTTCCATCACATCTCGACCGCTTTTGAACGCTTTGTACCACTCATAAGCACGTGTTTTTGATAAAGTCGATTCACCGTAAGCCTTCTGTAACATTTTCAGTAACTCCGGACACGAAAATCCAGATGTAGGGTTATTCAAAAAATATTTCAGAAGCGAGCTTAAATTTGAAATTCCTATCGCCTTACGCCAGATATTTGAGACCAAATTCGTGAAAACGGCAATTTTATAGGTAAGGACATAATAGAATAATTGTCTAAACACATGATGGGTTCGTGAATACCGTTTACAGGACAACAGCGAAAATATTTTTATCGGATACAAATAAGGACAGTTGTATGCATCGATATCTTATTATATAAAAGAGTAAGCAAAAACCCACTCATCACGAAATCTCAGAAACTACAAGTGCTAGAAGTCTAAAATTTTGCATGGGGGTTCCTTTTAGGACAAAGGTGCTCACTAAGACGGGTTTTTGCGAAATTCAATCTCTAAGGGGGTGAAACAGGGGGGCAAAGTTTGTATGGGAGAACGCGATTCCTTAGTCCTATTGACTTGAAATTTTGCACAGACTTTCGTTAAGAAAGTTAATTGAATTTGTATTTCATATTTTTTTAAATTTATCCCTTAACAGGGTAAAAAAGGAGTATTATTACTCAACCGACGGCGGTACAAATATATCACAAGAATAAGATAGGGTAATTCGAAGAATAAAATCAAAGTTCCTTGGTCAAGTGGTTACGGAAGCGTCCTCTAAGTATGGACTGTCCGGGTTCGCTACCCGTGTATGAATTTTTTTTTGTGTTTTTAAACTTTGTTTTTTTTATTTATATTAAGATTCGATGTTTTAAATATTTAACTCATATTGACTCCGGCACTTTTTATTTCTAATATATTTTTTATAATTAATGCTTTTATTTTAATTTATTTTAGCTTCTCTCTAATGTTATGATTTAGTTATTAATGGAAACTTAATTGATTTTTGTACTATTGGATCTTATATTAGTAATAAGTAGTATCATTTGTTTGTTTCCCAAATATAATAAAAATAAAATAATGAAAATATATTTCCAAAATGTCTGTTTGGGTAGGAATACAATATGCATGTATTGTACGTATGCAGATGTCACCGGAGAACCCTGGTTCCCCTCTCATGTGCCGATGTGACAGCCACGGGAGTTTTAGTGGGTAAGAATCCCCCACAGGATCCTGGGGACATATTAAACGTGTCCCCCGCCACCGCTATAACTGGCAGTGGCTTCAAAGGCCCTTGCCTTGCACTGAGGGGTACCCGGTGCAGCCCCATATTTTGTGCGGACAGCCGTGAGGGGTTTAGAGGGTAAGAATCCTACATACCGCGGTCGACCGCCCTCAGGATCCTGGGAGCCTATTGGAGGTCTATCCGTAATCCCCGAAACTTTGAGCACGGTGACAGGTTATTTTTTTATTGTGCCCCCCGGTGGCGGGCTGAAAGGCAAGCACTGAGGGGATCTGTTTTTAAATTTATCCCTTAACAGGGTTAAAAAGCAGTATTATTACTCAACCGATGGCGGTACAAATATTTTCACTTAGATTAGCTTAGTACGTAAATTAGGTACTGTACACGTATAACTTTAATACATAAGATAAAATATCACGCTACATGCAATAGGGACTGAGCAGACATATAACAAGAATATTATCAAGTAATTCAAATAATAGAATTAGAGTAGCCGTGGTCTGGAGGTTACGAAAGCCTCTTCTAAGCACAGCAGAGTCCGGGTTCAAATTTCTCATTGGGATTTTTTTGTGTACTTTTAAACTTTTTATTTTTAATATTTTTTTTATTTTTTCAAGGTTTATATATTAACTGAATTTATTTAGAAGTTTTATCTAAGTAAGTAAAAACCTAAAGAGGTACATACTTAACAATCAAGTACTAGAGAAGTTTATTCTACATATATATCATTACCATTCCAAATAATATAAGGTAAATCTGGGATATAATATGCTTGCCCCCCGGTGGCGGACTCAAAGGCCAGGCACTGAGGGACACCTGGTGCAGAACCCACCCGAGAACCCAGGTTTCCCTCTCATGTGCCGATGTGACAGCCACGGGAGTTTTAGTGGGTGAGAATCCCAAATACCCAGGTTGACTTCCCCATGGGATCCGTGGGACTTATTGGAGGTTTCCCCGCGATCCCCGTATCTTTGAGCACGATGATAGTTTCCCAGGTGGCTTTATTGTGCCCCCTGGTGGCGGGCTCAAAGGCAAGCCACTGAGGGATCTTGGTGCAGATATCACCGGATAACCCAGGTCTCCTTCTTATGTACTGATTTAACGGCCGTAGCAACGGGGTTTAGTGTATAAGAATCCGACATACCCGGTTGACCACCAACAGGGTTCCGTAAATCCCATTAAAGGCGTCCCCCGTGACCCCTGTAACCGTGAGCACCGTGACAGGTTCCCGGGGAACTATAATGTGCCTCTCCGGCGGCGGGTTCAAAGTCAAGGCACTGAGTGGTATCAACTGGTGCAGATCCCGACAAATATCCCAGGACCGCGCTCTAATGTGCCGACGTGATAACCGCGGGGGTTTTAGTGGGTAAGAATTCCCCGGTTGACCCCCGTCTACATCTTAACGATGAAACCGAACAAGGAAGCCCGTATTGCTTCCATAAATTGGTTTTAAAGAAATGGTGTTCTGTTCCTGTCCTTAATCCACCCAAATTGTACACCGGTACACGTCTGCAGTTTCTAATAAAAATAAAAATACAATTAACAAATCACAAATTCAGAGATTCAACGTTGCAGGCTTAAACCTAAGCGTTGAGTACTTTGCCCATGGATAGATAGCTATACGTAGGTCGTAGCTCTTTCACGCGTCACTTCTAAACAATTTTTTTTCATATTGCGTTACGAAAAGTCAGCTACAAACATTATTTTTGAAGAAATTCTATAATCAAAGGCAGTAAGTTAAAATTAAACACTTCTTCTTTTTCTCAATTACACCCGTGCGAAGCCGGGGCGGGTCGCTAGTCTTATTATATAAAAGAGTAGACAAAAACCCACTCATCACGAAATCTCAGAAACTACAAGTGCTAGGAGTCTCAAACTTTGCATGGGGGTTCCTTTTAAGACGTAGGTGCTCACTAAGACGCGATTTTGCGAAATTCATCCTCTAAGGGGGTCAAACAGGGGGGCAAAGTTTGTATGGGAGAACGCGATTCCTTGGTCCTATTGACTTGAAATTTTGCACAGACATTCGTTAAGAAAATTAATTGAATTAGTAATTCATATTTTTCATAATTTATCCCTTTACAGGGTAAAAAAGAAGTATTATTACTCAACCGATGGCGGTACAAATATATTACAACAATAAGATACAATAATTCGAAAAATAAAATAAAAGTTCCTTGGCCAAGTGGGAAGCGTCCTCTAAGTACGGACTGTCCGGGTTCGCTACCCCTGAGCGGATTTTTTTTTTAATTATTTAACTTTGTTTTTGATTATTTTATTTATACTATTAATATTCGATATTTTAAATATTTAACTCATATCAACTCCAGCCCTTTTTATCTCTAATATATTTTTTTATAATTATTACTTATTCTGTTTGGGTAGGAATACATTATGTATGTACTTATTGTACTTATGATATAAAAGCCAAAACTTTATTGGAATTATTGTCTGTCTGTCAGTCAGTTTTTTCTACAGGTTGGCTGGTGTTGTTCCCTATCGACGTCAGAGTATCTTTACATAGTGTGAAACAAAGTCGCTATCCGAGTCTGTCTATATCCGATAGCTCCTCCTAAACCACGCAGCAGTTTTCACCATCGGTTAGATAATTTTTCATTGAAGGTTTAAGTATATAAAAAAACCTAATTAAGTTTTATCTAAGTAAATAAACTTACATAGCTTACGTTGACTAAACCTAAAGAGATACATAGTTAACAATCAAGTACTAGAAAATTTCATTAATTCCATATATTATAAGGTAGGTAAATATCCGGGATATAATATACCCGCCGCCCGGCGGCTGACTCAAAGGCAATGCACTGAGGGACAGCTGACGCAGATCCCACCGGAGAACCCTGGTTCCCCTCACGGAAGTTTTAGTGGGTAAGAATCCTAAATACGCAGGTTGACTCCCCCACAGGATCCCGGGGAAATATTAAACGTGTCCCCCGCCACCCCTTTAACTGTGACAACGGTGACAGATTCCCGGGGGGCTATAATGCGCCCCGGCAGCGGCTTCTAAGGCCCTTGCCTTGCACTGAGGGGTACCCGGTGCAGCGCCATATTTTGTGCGGACAGCCGTGGGGGGTTTAGAGGGTTAGAATCCTACACACCGCGGTCGACCGCCCGCAGGATCATGGGAGCCTATTGGAGGTCTACCCGTGATTCCCGAAACTTTGTGCATGGTGACAGGTTCCCGGGTGGCTTATTTTTTTATTGTGCCCCCCGGTGGCGGGCTCAAAGGTATGCCACTGAGGGGATCTTGGTGCAGATCCCACCGGATAGCCCAGGTTTTTATGTGCTGATTGCACGCCCGTTGGGGGTTTAGTGTATAGTATGTATAGTGAATCCTACATACCCGGTTGACCGCCAACGGGGTCCCGACCTATTAAAGGCTTCCCCCGTGACCACTGTAACCGTGAGCACGGTGACAGGTTCCTGGGGAGCTATAATGCGCCCCCCGGCGGTAAGCTCCAAGGCAAGTCACTGAGGGGTATCTGTTGCAGATACCACCCTGGCCCCTCCCTCTTATGTAGCAGGTTCCCGAGGAGCTATAATGTGCTCCTCCGGCGGCGGGTTCAAAGCCAAGACACTGAGTGATATCACCTGGTGCAGATCCCAACAGATAGCCCAGGTCCCATCTCTTATGTGCCGACGTGATGGCCCGGGGGGTTTTAGTGGGTAAGAATTCCCCGGTTGACTCCCGTTTACGTCTTATTGATGAAACCGAACAAGGAAGCCCGTATTACTTTCATAAATTGGTTTTAAAGAAATGGTGTCCTGTATTACGAAACCTTGATCCACCCAAATTGTGCACCGGTACACGTCTGCAGTTTCTAATAAAATTATGAATACAATTAACAAATCATAAGCTTAGAAATTCAACGTTGCTTAAACCTAAGCGTTGAGTAGTACTTTGCCCATGGACAGGCCAAAGAAAGTTCCAAAGAAAATTTGTTCATATTGCGTTACGAAAAGTCAGCTACAAACATTATCTATGAAGAAATTTTATAATCAACGGCAGTAGTAACTTAAAATTTTTCACTTCTTTTTTTTCTAAATTACACCCATGCGAAGCCGGGGCGGGTGTTAATTTATATAATACGTAAATTAGGTACTGTACACGGATAACTTTAATTCATAAGGTAAAATATCACGCTATATGCATTAGGGACTACGCAGACATATAACAAGAATAAGATAAGGTAATTCGAAAGCTTAAACAAAAGTTCCGTGGTCAAGTGGTTACGGAAGCGTCCTTTATTTGTACCGTTCGGGTTCGCTTCCTTTTTGGACTTTTAAACTTTATGTATTTGATTATTTTATTTATATTAAGATTCGATGATTTCCGAGGCCCTCCCTCTTAAGTGGCAGGTTCCCGTGGAGCTATAAGGCAAGGCTCTGAGTGGTATCACCTGGTGCAGATCCCAACAGATAGCCCGGGCCCCCCCTCTTCAACCTTCGGAGTCGCTGGGCGTCCGGGGTGTGGGCCCTTAGGACGTCCATTGAGTACGGCGGCGACTCCGAGGAGGACGGTAGCGTGGTTGCGACCCCCGTCCCCGTGGGCACCATGACTCGTTCCCGGGGGGCTACAATACGCCCCCCGGTGGCGGGCTCAAAGGCAAGGCACTGAGGGGCCCCTGATGCAGATCCCACCGGAGAGACCTGTCTCTGTCTGACCAGTCGCCTGTCATGTGCCGATGCGACAGCCGCGGGGGTTTTAGTGGGTAAGCGATCCCCCGATCGAGCCCCTCAGCTCCCGGGGATCTTTTAAAGATTTCCCCCGCGTCAATAAAGAAATGGTGTCCTGTTATTGTATTAGGTACGAAACCTTGATTCACCCAAATTGCACACCGGTACACGTCTGCAGTTTCTAATAAAATTATAAATACAATTAACAAATCACAAGCTCAGAGATTCAACGTTGCAGGCCTAAACCTAAGCGTTGAGTACTCTGCCCATGGACAGACATCTATAGTAGGAGCCATTACGCGCGTCACTTCTAAAGAAAATTTGTTCATATTACGTTAGGAAAAGTCAGCTACAAACGTTATTTATGAAGAAATTCTATAATCAAAGGCAGGAACTTTAAATTTTTCACTACTTTTGTTTTCTAAATTACACCCGTGCGAAGCCGGGGCGGGTCGCTAGTAATATATAAACTAGATAAACATTCACGAACAAAATGACATCTAAAATGTGGTCGCGGAGGTTGCAAACTTATCTGTGCTGGTGGCGGCAACGTGAACTAACGATTTTATAATGATAAGGACTTGTAGTTTGACAGTTTTATATAGACAGTAGCGACACTCCTCTCGGCAAAAATAAATTTGTCAGGATGTGGCTTGTAAAAAGTGGCTTTTAAAGAAATTGCGACACAAGGGCGCTATTTCTCGCTACCACTTTTTGAACCGTGACACCAAATCTAGTTTATATATTATATCGATGGTTGTATGGTAAATAGTCCCACTGATCTCTTAGGACAAAGATATCGAATAACAAAAAGAAAAAAATCCTAAAAATACATCAGTGACAGGTTAAAAGTGTGTTTTGTTATTACCTTAGATGATATTGAATTATACGCACGTATACTATTTACTAATGGATTGCTAATGGAGTAATTATTACGCCCAAGCAAAGAGCGCAAATGAATCTGCAGCCTAAAGTTAAATATAAATAAATTTATGCAGAAATACTTTGAACGCGACCGAAACTTCTAGCGTTCTAAACTTGTAGATAATTTATTCAACAAAACAAAAAAAATATAATTATAATAAAGGCCCGTTTAAATCTGTTTATCTGTTTGATTTTTTTTATGATTCAAATAACGCAGTGTGTAAGCATTGCTGTGTTCCGGCGTGAAGGGCACTGTAGCTGGTGAATTTACCGGACACAAAGACTTAATATCTAATGTCTTAAGGGTCGGCAACGCGTTAGTGATTCTTCTGGTATTACTAGCGTATATACGCTGCGGTGGCTGCTTACCATCAGGCGGGCCGCACGCTTGCTTGCCACCTTGCTAGTATAAAAAAAAGGCACATCGTTCCTACCTTTTGTTGCCGGCACAGCACAGCTAAAGGTCTAAGGGGTTGGTCGGGATCCTTCGGAGTCGCTGGACGCTCGGGGTGTGGGCCCCTTGAGCGTCCATTGAGTACGGCGGCGACTCCGAGGAGGACGGCGGCGGGGTTGCGACCCCCGTCCCCGTGAGCACCGTGTCAGGTTCCCGGGGGGCTACAATGTGCCCCCCGGCGGCGGGCTCAAAAGCAAGGCAATGAGGGGCCCCTGGTGCAGATCCCACCGGAGAGCCCTGGGGTCTCCCCTCTCATGTGCCTATGCGACAGCCGCGGGGGTTTTAGTGGGTAAGAATCCCACATACCCCGGTCGACCCATATAGCACTTTTCGGTCACAGAATCATAAAAGCAGTAACACGTCGCATAGTTTCGTAACTGTTACGAAACATAGTTACTGTGTGGGGTTTGGTCTCTATGTGTGGTAACAGTTCCCACACAATGTGACCAGAAAATTTTTAGTTACTATGTGTAGTCTTTGTGTTCACACGTAACGTAAACATTTGTGTCGACTTATTTTTAAACGCAATGTGTTTATGTGTAGTAACGGTGTGGTAACTATGTTACCAGAATAGTAATTTAAAATATATACTTACACGAAGTGTTGTAACGTTACGACATTGTTACTGAACAATATATTGCTAAAATGTAAATAAATAAGTCGTCATAAGACACTGTTTTTCAAACTGTTCCTACAAGTGTAGTTAATAAAATCTTAAAAAAAAAAAATCGAACCGACTACAATATCACTGAAAAGTATAAAATAATTTAAATATTATTGAAGTTGGTGTTAGCTTACCGGCTGTGTATATTTGGCACCAACTTCAATAATATTTAAATTATTTTATACTTTTCAGTGATATTGAAGTCGGTTCGATTTCTTTTTAAAAAGATTTTATTTTAAACTTTTTAGTGATATTTTCATATATAAAGATTGAACCATCGAAAACCGTAAAATTATCTAGGTAGGTTATGATCACATTATCGTCTACATAGTTTTACATAATTCATGTTTCTTCAGAACAAAATATCTGGTCGTAATGAAATTTGCATGGAAACATCATAGTAGTTTACTCTCTCGAATAAAAAAAGAATCATCGAAATCGGTTCATAATTGTCAGAGCAATGTAATGGAGAACATCAGTTTTATGGTTTTTACCAGATAAATTCCTCCACATTGTTCATAGTCCTCCAGGAAGTTCTTATCCGGTTGTAATAAAATTCATACAGATTCAATACAGTGGTTTCTTCTTTCGAATAAAAAAATAATCATTGAAATTGGTAAATATTTGCCAGAGTTATGACCATTTTTGTCCTTAAAAAGCGACATAAAGTCATCTATATAGGCTTTCTTGCAGCTCTCAGTGCGCAGTCACCATACTTGTTTTTTCATGAACTACTTATTACTAAGCAATAATTTTTTTATGGGACCCAATCAATGGATTGAAGAATGGATGGAAGAAAGATTTTTTCAAATCGGTTCATAATTGCCGGAGTTATGCGCGAACATACATAAAAAAATATATATATATATATACAGACGAATTGAGAACCTCCTCCTTTTTTGAAGTCGGTTAAAAATGAGTAAAAATCCGAAACTCACACGTCTCACATCAACTTTCTACAGAAAAGTAAACAAATTAATGGTTCCAGAAAATCTACCTCCAAGTAAGTACATATTTTTAGCTCTTAAAGTTACTTCATGATAGATTACTGGTTCAAAAGCAAATAGTTACCATCAAAATTCGTTGCTTTATATGTGATACACCTGCGAGGTGCTTTATAAAAGGTGAATGCAAAATTAAATATATAAGTAGTGTACCGGAGTGGAGGTACGGTGCGTTTTAAATAATGTAATATATAAGTATTTCGAGATATTTTTTATTTCAGGTACTGTGGGGTTTAACAGTTACCACGGATGCATGAAATGTACAGTAATCGGAGAATACGATAGAAGAGGTCAGCATATGAGTTTTCCCAGAACGGACATGCCTTTGCGTACTGATGATTCATTTAGAAATCGATTAGATCCTGTGGTGTGAAGTGGTGATCAGGAGATCACCACTTGCCACACTTGCTTGTAGTCGTCATTTTATTTGTATGGCCTCCAAAAGTTTGAGAATTGCTGGAAACAATATACCATTTTGTAAATTCGGTAACTTTATAACTACTTCTGATTTTGCGTCGACATATGTCGACACAGTCTCGTAACTTAGTGACCAGTTGTGACTTAAATATTTTCTTTAAATACAAATGTTTTATCCAATTATTTACCAACTTTATGGTTTTATTCTTGGTTCCATAATATATAGTAAGTATTAAAAGAGATTAATCTATTAAAGCAAAAGCTTCCAAGCTCTGGGAATGTAAAGATTTGTCAGTAAAAATATTGTTTACATTGTACTACACAGGTGAAATTACATTAATATGATGGCGCGTTGATAAATTTCAAACTATTTCAACAAATTACACAATGAATTTCCTTTCCCACCTCTATTTGAACGATAAAAACCAAGTAATTTAGTAATAAAAACTTATGTTGACAAAACAATGATGGCCGATAACTTTTTCTTCTTATTATTTTTTTCATTTAAAACTTCACTTCGCTAAACAAAAAGTGAATGAAAGAACGAATGATTTCTGAGAAGTGGTCGCAGACTAAGAACAATGTTACCACACAGCAACGTAACTTTAAAACCAAATGTTACTGTGTCGACTGTTCCCCATTTTTAGTCGTAGCGACGGAACAAAGTCGACTCGGCGACCAGAAAATGTTACTAGAATCAATCAGTGTCGACACAAAAGTGTCGACTTGTTTCGTAACGGCTACCAAAAAGCGCTATATGGGGAGCCCCACAGCTCCCGGGGATCTTTCGAAGATTACCCCGCGTCAAAAAAAAAAAAAAACGAGGTTGGTCGGGATGATTTCGAGCTCGAATGGAAAACGAAGGAGGCCCGCAGGACTGGCAAGCTTTGATTGGCAGAGGAGTCGTTAAAACTATATGCTCCTGGGGTAGAAGTGTTTTAGACGTAAAGCCGCGATTAACTTTACACCTCTATCATAGAGGTGTAAAGTTACTCGCGGCTTCGTGTGGCGGGTCACCCCCTTCCCTCCAATATGGTTGAGGGGAGTGATGGCTGCTGCTCGAGTCAACTCGTGCGCGGGTGCTGCTTGGGGGGACTGGTCCGACTACTATCCCTTTGGCATTTTAGTTTGTTGTATTTTCGTCGTATTTTTTATTTTATTTGATATTTTGAACGGCAGGACACACTGTCGCTGGTGCTAATCTAATTGTAAAAAGACAAACTTTGTTTTAAAAAAAAATGTGAAAAAATGACAAGCCCGCTGAGTTTCTTGCCGGATCTTCTCAGTTGAGGCCGCGTTGTGATCCGGTGGTAGCTTTTAAAAAAAATGACCGTTCAAAAGTGCTAGCGTTAAGCCTATTTGAAATAAAAATTTTTGAATTTTGAATTTGAATTTTGCTTTACGTTTAGACCTATGTGGGTGGCATAGAGGCTCTATCCCACCCACAAAGGTCTGGCTCTCTGTCGTCTTCTGATTCCACCATCCACTTACTGCTTGGATGCACAGTGGGAGCGATCATGAGCCGTGTGGATTTGTCGTCCGGTTCGATCAGAAATTATCCACTTGGGCAGAGGTTCCCAAGCTTTTTTACATCTCCCCCCGGATCATAGCCGAAATTTTCAACTTTCATTTTGTACCCATATGGCTTTTTTGCTTTTAGTGACTAGCATTTATGACTATGATAGACTTTTCTTTCAAAACGGTCAATCGCAGCACGACACAGTCACACCGATTAATTGATTGTAGTATTACACTACGCTTACAATTGACTTTTATTTTTATATTTATCTTTGGCTGGTGCACGTGTAACCATGTCAATGAAAAGCCCTTGAAATATATAGGAAATATTAACTATTCATAGTTCCAAACATAAAGTTACGATGACCTAATAATCATAATTTCAATGTTAAATTATCTCTGCTCCAAAAACAGCTTTTTGTAGGCTTTGTTTAAATTTAAATGTTGATTTGAAAGTCTGTAAACATTACTGAGTAGCTAGTGAGCTTATCGGACTCACGGGGCTTAATAGCTAAAGTCTCAGGTGCAAAGTGGCATTGCAGTGACGCTGTGCACGTTGCTTACCATCAGGCGAACGTACAGCTTTACTTACCACTGAGGTGCTTAAAAATATTTAAGATTAGTTTTTTCTTGAATTTAAACCAGCCGCTCCCGGCCATTGCTCACAAGTTTCCATGTATTTTCTATTAAGAAATCTTGTGATAATTACTACCGCTCTCATTGACGTCAATAACATGATGTTTACAAATCTGGTTTTTAGGGTGCCTTACCTAAAAGGTAGAAATGGGGTTCCTTTAAGGTTCCACGCACGGTACGCAACGGATTTTAGTTTGCTTTCTATGATTTTACATAGCGCTGCGTCCATTATCTGCGTAATTTTCCGATGCGGGCCGTCAAAATCATAGAAAGCAAACTAAAATCCGTTGCGTGCCGTGCGTGCGGTACGTCCGGCGCTGGCCAATGGACGCGTACCTTTATGGGGCGACTTTGTCCGTCTGTCTGTCACACCGATATATTTGAGAAACTACTAACGCTATCGATTTTAGGAATAGTTTTAAATCTTACTTATCAAACATCATACATATCAAGCGGGGTGTCATATGTAAGGGCTTATTTGCACATTACAAAATAGATGTTTTATTTTACGTAGGTTTCGACTTATAATTAAATATGTGCCGACTAGTCTGTAAAGCCGACTGTCCGGCCACTATCATAGTCGTCAATCGTGACCGTGATTGGCCTGGCCGACTAGTCGGCTCGGAACACCCAACGGTAGGAGATGGGAGGGTGCTATTCTTACCCGTACACCCCACCTTAACGAACCTAAATATGGTGTCAATAAATGGTGTGGCTTGCCGAAGCCAGGGTGGTTAGTTTTCTTCATTGACTAAAATTTATGTTGCAGCATCTTATAAATTTATTTATTTAAATAAAACGGGTAATATACAAATTCCATCGTTCAAGGTTATGACCATGTGTGCTCTTTCGTTCGGAAAATAAAAGGTAAGTACTTCGCCCTAAAATTTCAACCTATATTATTTTATTGACGTCGAAGACGTTGGCCTGATAGTTAGCGAACCAATAGTTATTTCGCACTCCCGTGCGTCCCTTAAGACACTAGTTAGGTACTGTTTTTCTTGACTCTGTCAGTTCCTGGCTTTTTTGTGGTGGAATTCTTCTGACCTAAGGCATCCGACTCGAAGGACTATTTCTTTTGAACTGTATTTTGAATGTATACAATTTGAAAGTTGGTTGGCTGGTTCGTATTTTTTAAAACTTACCGAATTACAAACAAAGATATGTTGCCATTTTTTGTCTTATGGTACTAAACAGATGTTTTGACACCATTCATTTCTCCATCTACGGTACCCTTTACACAGGAACACACTATCAATTGGATACCGGTCCAGCGAACGCATGCGACTTCAATCAACGATGAGCCCACTAAGTGTCATGCCGGATCTTCTAAGTGGGGCGCGTTGTAATTTGGTCAAAGTCAAAAATAGTTTATTTTAAGTAGGCTTAACACTAGCACTTTTGAAAGGTATCATTGTTTTTTTTTTAAAAACCACCACCGGATCACAACGCGGCCTCAACTGAGAAGATCCGGCAAGAAACTCAGCGGGCTTGTCATTTTTTCACGTTTTAAACAGTGTGTCATGTTACAATTAGATCAGAGCGACAGTGTGTCTTGCCGTTCAAAAGATCAAATAAGACAGAAAAAAAATACGACGAAAGTACAACAAACTAAAAGGCCAAAGGGATACCTAGTAGTCGGACCAGTCCCCCGCGCGCAGCACCCGCGCACGAGTTGACTAGAGCAGCAGCCATCACTCCCTGGTTATAGAATCAGCCCTCTTATGTGATAGCCCTCTTTGCCGAGGCTGTGGCTCTATGCTTCCCTGCCCTCAGGCTGGAATGCTTCAGGCGATCGCCTCCTATTCTCCATTGAAGCTGTAATGGCCATCTGCGGCCAACAGAAAAAACCGGAACACACTGCGGTGATATTAACTCGAATAAGCGTTTTTTTTACAAGTCTCTAGTGTAATTTGTATCCAAATACATACGTGTACTCAATTGATTGATGTTATTAAATAACTTTAGATTGGCTGTAGAAGGTTATAGAAAAATCTTATAATGTAATGGACATGTTATAATTAAATACTTAATTAAAGAGCTGGGGCCACACTGCAGGCAAGTGTCGAACTAATTGGCAGTAGATAAGTGGTCTTATAATAGGCCTCAGTCAAACAACATCGCATGTTTGTTTTATTCAATCATAGTGACGACGGGACAAGTAAGACGTTCGCCTGAACTGCATTGGCCGTCACCCGTGACATTAGTTTATTAACTCTCTTGTATCCGGTAATTTCACCAGCTACAGTGCCCTTCACACCGGAACACAGCAATTTTTACATGATGCACACTGCTGCTTGGTGGCAGAATATCTGACACTGCGATGGTACCTACCTGGACGGTTCCTTATACAAGGGACTTTTTTTTTCGCGGGGGAAGTCTTCAAAAGGTCCCCGGGAGCTGTGGGGCCCACTAAAACCCCCGCGGCTGTCGCATCGGCACATGCGAGAGGACTCCAGGCTCTCCGATGGGATCTGCACCAGACCTCTCAGTGCCTTGCCTTTGAGCCCGCCGCCGGGGGGCGCATTGTAGCCCCCCGGGAACCAGTCACGGTGCTCGCGAGAACTGGGGTCGCAAACCCGCCGCCGTCCTCCTCGGAGTCGCCGCCGTACTCAATGGACGTCCTAGGGCTAGACCACACCCCGAACGTCCAGCGACTCCGAAGGTGCACAAGAGACCTACCGCATAGTAAAATAGATACTTGAGTTAAGTGGGAGGCCTGCCTACGCTGCGTCTTCCGGTTCGTGGTCGCCACTTGAGGACCGTTCTTCCCCATCGGTTATCGGTTCTTCGAGCGATGTGGCCTGCCCATTACCACTTGAACTTGCAGATTCTGAGACCTTAGTTCTTCATTGAATCTCCAAATTTTGGATTCTGTCGCACAAACTCCGAGCATAGCTCGTTGTCTAACTCTGAACTGGTTAATGCATATAAGACAATAGGAATATAAATATTTTTATTTACAGTCCAAAAGTTACAAAAATTTTGCGTGTCAATGATAGCCTCACTAGGCATCGCCTGTGTCGAGGCTATCAAGAAAATCAAATTACTAGTTTAAAGAACTAAAAATACACGCTTTTATATATATACAATAATATACTAAATATTATATATATTTAATAATATACAACACAATTTATTAATTTTTATTTAGGTAACTGAAGGGTAGACACTTGGATTTGGTACACAAATGCCGTTACCAATTAGCACAATTAGAGTTTTAATCGACTTTCACTGCACACACACTCCGGACTACAATGTATGTAGTTTAAAACAACACAAACTTTGTACAATTTAGTATATGATTACTGTGCAGGACGGGCGGACCCGAATGCACGAGCCACTGACGTCCTGTGTGTCTGTAGCTATCGCTGGTACGGTATGAACCCGCCGAAGAGTGTTGACGCTGTTGGTTACAATGTAGGTTGGTTACAAGGTGTCCGTGAAATAAGAACTCCCAATTTGATAGCAAGCTTGATAGTGGCTACGACGGTGGCGCTCTTCGTACTGAATATTCTTTTCTTCTATTTATATCTTGCTTTTAGTTCCCGCGTCGACCGCTTGCTTGTTCACCGACAGTGGCGCCGAATGCGCATTTACTATCCTTGCAGGGAACTTTACCGTAACGAGAGCCCCACCGAGGCAGCCACTAACGTTTTATTTTTATTATAAAAACTGTACATTTTCGCTTATTCTACTTAGACTATTCTAGACACATACATGATACCTATACCGTTAGAAAGTGCGTGTAAGCAGCTTTCTAACGGTGTACATAGGGTTTATCTATCTATTTCTGTTAGGGAACTACAGGCCGATAAATACTGTAATAGGGGCGCGACGACCATGCTTTGGCCGCTTGTCACTTCGCCTGCGCCCTGCCCGTAGCATCCACATGCCCACAAATAGTACCGATAGGTAGCCTGCGATGTGTACTATCTGTATATCTATGATCTAGACCACCTAGGGGCCTAGGTCATAGCGAAAACCCTAGAAAACATGATATGCGATAGAACAACTGCCTATAACTATGGAAATATGTACATCAGTGCTGTTTAGGCACTTAGACCCACCAAGGCGGACCCAGATCTAGGTCCTGAGTTGGTTCCTAGATTTGGGACCTAGCTGCAAATAGCTATTTGCCGTTCATATATGTGCTTAGCACATCTAGGGCATGTGGGTACTTCTATTATACTATTACCCTACGCTAATTACAAATAGCAAGTACTATGAGACCTAGGCTAGGCTATCTATAACTGATTCAGCTCACCCCTCCTCGGGATAGTGAGCTTATACACAAAACTATATTATAATTTATTAGGTAATTAAATCTAGGCTCTTAACTATCGCAGAGTTATAAAACTTAACTATATATTACTATAAAACACAACACTCTGTAACACAAACACTATTTTGTCCTTTCTTCCTATTGTAGTCGTCCTGAACATCTCTCCCGCCGTGCTGCAGCGCGACGGGCCGGAGCGATGCTGCATCCTCTTCCGGTGAAGGGCGACGCTTCCGGCGCTCTCGACGCTTCTATTTCGGTAGTGGCACGATCTTCTTCGTGGGGCGTTTTAAGATGCCCCCCGCAGTGCGCACCTCCACAGTGCGGACTTCTCCGTCGGCTCCGGGGTAGATTGCCTCGACCCTCCCGCGCGGCCAAGTGTTGCGCGGCAGCTGTCCGTCGGCGATCAGGACGGGATCGCCCACCTGGAGACTGGGACCCCTCCCGTGGGGCTCCCGCCGGTACTGTAGCTCGGGCAGGTACTCGCGCACCCAGCGTCGCCAGAACATGTCGGCGAGCGCTTGCGAGCGTCGCCATTGCTTCTTGCTGTCTAGGTCGCTCTCGTCGAACGTCCCGGGTGTCGGCAGCCGCGCCGACCCCCCGAGCAGCAGGTGATTGGGCGTGATGGCTTCGTCGTCCCCGGTGTCCACTGATACGTGCGTCAGTGGTCTGCTGTTGACTGTGTATTCGGCCTCGCAGAGCAGCGTGGCCAGAACCTCTTCTTGCGGGTGCTTCTCCTGTAGTACTGTGCTCAGTGTGGTCTTGACACAGCGAACGAGACGCTCCCAGGCGCCTCCCATGAAGGGCGCTGAGGGCGTTATGAAGCGCCACGCCATCCCACGACGGCCGGCTTCCTCGGCGAGTGCGTCGCGCAGCTCCCTGTCCGCGCCGTGCATGTTGGTGCCATTGTCGGAATAGATCTCCGCGGGGCACCCGCGGCGTGCCGCGAACCTTCGTAGCGCGAGCACGGCGGAGTCCGCGCTGAGGCTGGCCGCGACTTCGAGGTGTACGGCCCGTGTGGTGAGGCAGGTGAAGAGGGCCACGTATCTCTTCTGGTGTTGACGACCGACGGTGACGGAGAACGGTCCGAAGTAGTCCAGACCGGTGAATGTGAACGGTCTCTGGTGATGCGCCAGTCGTGTCTTCGGGTGGTCGCCGGTGGACGGTACTGGAGGTTGTGCTCGTCGTATGCGACATCTCAAGCAACGGTTCACGATGCTTTTCGTGACGGGCCGAAGTCGCACTATCCAATAGTGCTGGCGCACCTCGTTTACGATCATTTCTGTTCCACTGTGGTGTAGATCGCGGTGCGTCCAGTCGATGTAGAGCTGCGTGATGTAGTGATCGCCGTCTAGCACGGGCGGTCTTTTCGTCTCTTCTGTTACATCTTCAGCAGCGGCGATGCGACTTCTGAGCGTGATGATGCCGTCGTTGCGGAGTTCTATCGGCAGCGATCTCAGGCGACTGTCGATGGCGATACTGTTGCCCTTCCGGAGGTCATTGATTTCCCGTCCGAAGGACTCTTCTTGTACTACGCGGATCAGTAGTACTTCTGCTTCCCTTAGGAATTCGGCCGGTAACGTGACGAATCTTCGAGTGGTGACTGCCTTCTGTGGAGGTCTGCAGGTCTTCTGAGTCCTCTTCTGTCGTCTCCAGTCGGGATCTTGTTCCGGATTCTTTCTGGTCCTTTTGTAGCACGTTTTCGCTGTGGTTTTTCGACACAGTGCTATAAATTGAAGCGCTCTTGCCGTGGCCCGCAGTAATCGTTCCCACTTCGAAAATCTGTGCGGATCGGGAACGACTTCTCTGTGTTTCGGTGCGCTGCGAGCTTCTGTTACTGTCAGAGTCTTCTCTTCTCCCGTTGGTTCGTTGATGCTTGGTCTCTCGTTCGGCCATTGTGACGGATCTTCATACAAAAACGTCGGGCCCCGGTACCATTCGTGTCCGGCGTTGAAGTTCGGCGGCACGTCGCGGGTAGCGACGTCGGCGACGTTCATTTTGGACGGCACCCAGCGCCAGTCCGTCACCCTGCTGTGCTCTTCTATGGCGGCCACGCGATGAGCGACGAACGGTTTGTACGACCGCGCGCCGCTTCGAAGCCACGTGAGAACGGTCTTGCTGTCGGTCCAGTATGTTACCGACTCTGGTTTCGCCCGGTGTTCTTGCACGACGGCAGCAGCCAGTCTACTTCCCATTACGGCGGCTTGCAACTCAAGACGTGGGATTGACGTGGTCTTGAGCGGCGCCACCCTCGCCTTGGCGATGACCAGGCTGATGTGCGGTGTTCCGTCGAGCGAAGTCGTCCTCCAGTAGACGGCAGCAGCGTAGGCGGCTTCACTGGCATCGGTGAATACGTGTACTTGGAGAGATTCTGCGTCTGTGTATCCGGGATAGCTTCTCGGCAGACTGACGGTCTTGAGATTCTTGAGGTGCTCGACCCATTCCTTCCATTGATGCGCCAGGTCTTCGTCTAACTGTTGATCCCATCCGATTCCTCTTCTCCAGGCTTCTTGCAGTATTTGTTTGGCCCGTATTGTGACCGGTGAGGCGAGGCCGAGGGGATCGTATAGCGACATCACGATCTTGAGGGCTTCTCTCTTGGTCGGCGCGACTCTGTGCAGTATGTCTTCTGGTAGACGTGCTAGCTTTAGATTGAAGCTCAGTTCATCCTTTTCCGGCTTCCAGATCAGTCCCAGAATTTTCTCTTCTGTTGATTTGCAGCCTATACTGACTGTGTTGACTGCGTCCCGTTCTGGTTCCAGCGTCTTCTTGACGTCTTCTGAATTGGAGACCCATTTTCGTAACTCGAAGTGTGCTTCTCGGTGTATGTCACGTACTGTTTTCGCTATTCGCACAGCGTCCTCTTCTGTACGAAAACTGTCGAGATAGTCGTCCATGTAGTGATTATGGACGATTGCTTCAACCGCCTCCGGATGCTTGCTGGCATGTTTCTGTGCATTCCAGTTCTTGGCGAAGATGGCGGTGCACGGTGAGCTTGCTGCGCCGAAAATTATCGACGTCATCCTATATTCTTGCGGGGCTCCCTCCCGCCGGTGTCCTCTCCACAGGTACCTGAGCGCGTCTCTGTCTTCTGGTCTCACTTTGACTTGCATGAACATTTCAGCTATGTCCGCCGAGACTGCGACGGGGTGTCGGCGGAATCTCATCATCACTCCTGGCAGTGATTGCAGCAAGTCCGGTCCGGTGAGCAGGTAATCGTTGAGAGACATTCCTGTTGATCTTGCGGCGGCGTCGTGTACGATCCGCAGCTTCTCAGGCTTCATCGGGTTGTGGACGTCGAAGTGGGGCAGGTACCAGGTTCTTCCGGGTACGCTGTTCTTCGGTGCTATCTCTGCGTATCCCTTTTGTACGAGCGAATCCATGTATTCGCCGTACCTATTCTTCAGGTCGGGATTGCGATCCAATTTCTTCTCCGTGGAGACAAGCCTCTTCATAGCGGTGCCGTAACTGTCTGGCATCGTTATGTCTTCTTTCTTCCATAGCAGCGCAGTCTGTACGTGTCCGTCCTCCAACTGGTGTGTGTGCTTATTGAGCGTGTCTTCGGCCCTCTTCTCGGGGTCGTTCGCTGGCCGACGAGGGTTGACGATGAGAGATTCTATGGCGAAAAATTCCCTCATTTGCTCTTCTACGCTGTCTTCGCTGGCAGTCAATCTGTTCACGAAGTGGACGCGCTGACCTAATGCTCTGGTGTGCGCGCCGTGTAGCACCCATCCCAGCGGAGTGAGCGAAGCTACCGGCTGATGTCGCGGGCCTCTTCGCACGTTGCTGGCGAGAAGCAGGTGCCAGTTGTCTTGCCCGATGAGTATTCGTGGCACCGCTCCCTCGTAGGCGAGCTTCTCGCGCAGATCTTCTAAGTGTTCGCAGCCCGTGACGTCGTTCCGGTCCACGGTTTGCGGCGACAGGTGCAGTCCTGGTACGGTGCGCGCGTGTAGGTTAACGCGCTGTCCTTGCGGCCCCGTGAGCGAGACCGCAACGCGACGAGACTCTGGCGTGTCGACGATAATGTCCCCGATGGCTTCCATCTTGAGCGGGTCCAGACGTCCTTCGGCTCCCACTTGCTTGGCGATCTCTTCGTCGATGAGAGACACCGTAGACCCGTCGTCCAGCAGGGCGTACGTCGAGGTCTCTCCCGCCGGTCCGATGACTCGTACCGGAACTATCTTCAGATAGGCTTGAGGCTTCTGCGACATCCATGCGTTGGCGACTGTCTCCCTGGCTTCCTCCGCATTCCTCTCTTCGGTGGATGCTACCAACGCCGCCTTTTCGTGATGGAGAAGGCGGTGGTGCGTCCTCTTGCATCCCTTGATCTCGCACCTTCTGATCTTGCAGTGATGCTTCGCGTATCTTGGCTTCAGACAGCGAAAGCATAGGCTGTGCTTCTTCGCGAGATCCCACCTTCCATCTGAATCGGCTTCCTTGAACTTGGCACAATCTGTAATGGCGTGCCCCTCCTTGTTGCAGACCCTGCACCGCGGCGTCTGCTTCTCTGTTGCGGTGTGCGCTCTGTGCGTCGGCGTCGTCCGTAGACTGGCCCGTGGTTCGGTGATCAGCTCCGGCGGTGCGAAGGCGCTGCAGTAGCGGGCTTGCTCGGTGACGAAGTCGCTGTATCTTGCTAAGTCCGGAACTGAATTATACTTCTCGGTGAACATCTTGTACCACTGGACGCGCAGAGAGTTCGGTAGCTTCTCGGTGAGACACCGCAGTAGCTCGGCGTTGATGAGATAATATTCTTTCTTCAACGCGCGAAGTGTGACCACGCTGCTTCTGACCCTGCTTGCAAAGGTGCAGATGTCCTTCGGCGATTCCGTGCAGCGCGGCAAAGTTCGGAGTTTTTCTGTTTCCGCTTGAGCGATGGAGTCCGGACGGCCAAACTGTAGTTCCAATTCCTTCATAATGTCGTCCGGCTTCGCGTGCCCGATGAGTTCCGAGCTAACTGTTTCCAAGGCTCTTCCCTTGAGACTTCTTCTTAGTCTTGCTGTATTTTCAACGTCGTTGAAGTAGCTGCGAGTGGTGTCATATATGGCGCGAAACGATAACCACTCGGTGTGTGCTCCACTGAAGATTGGCAGGTCCATGATGACCTTCGATGCGGCGGCAACCGGCGTGACTGCGTACGTCTCGAACGGTTTGCTTCGGTCGGCGAGCGCGGCGATAGCGGACGTTAGTTCGCTGATGAACGGACGGAGTGTGTCGCCTTCCTTCGGGATCTTCACTGGATCAGCACACTTCTGTTCTTCTGTATCCGGAACCCCAGTCTTCTGTGCGGCGTCGGGATCCGGTCGATGCTCGTGAAGTCTTCTGTCTTGAGCCGGCGCGATGTCCTCCGGGCAGAGCGGCAGTGTCTGAACGGGCTGCGCGGCGTCGGCGTCGGCATCCCTCCCGGTGGTCTCGTCCTCTTCTGGGCGTGGCTGTGACTCTGGTTCCGGTGCTTCTTCCAGCCAGGAACGTACGAATTCTGTCTTGGAGTGACCGTCGTCATCGTAGTCGTCCTCCGATGAGTCCTCTTCAGCCTTCTGTAGCGCTAGCTCGGCTAATTCCAACTTGAGTTTCAGTATTTCTTCACGGGCTTTCAGTATCCTCTTCTGGGATCGATGAGTCCTGTGGGACTTCGGTGGGCCGGTCGGCCTCTTCGATTCTTCGGTCCGGGTTTCTTCTTCCCGGCTAACGGTCGCTGCGTCCGGTCGGTGTGCTTCGTCGGCGGGGCGCAGCGTCGCATCTGAATGTTTTCCTGTATGTTTCCCCTTCCTCTGGCTCGGCGGCTCTGGTCTCTCTGGAACAGTCCTCGGGGCCGGCGGAGGGGACCGCCGCGGGGTCGCGGGCCGCGGTGGGTCGGTGCTGACGGTCGACGGGGAACGCGGCGGCAGCTCGTGGCGAACGGACGGTTCTTCTCTGGGGGTGGGGGCCCCCCCCACCTCAATCATCCATGCCTCGGGAGCCCGTCCTCTTGAACGCGTTATGGGCATCTTGTAAGTCTTCAGTCCAAATTTTCAGTCCTTCAGTTCAAATCTTCAGCTCTTCAGCCGGTTCTTCGGTAATCCGGCTCCGTAGGACCAGCGAATGCTGGTCGGTACTCTTCAGCCGATTCTTCGGTTATCCGGCTCCGTAGGACCAGCGAATGTGCAGGACGGGCGGACCCGAATGCACGAGCCACTGACGTCCTGTGTGTCTGTAGCTATCGCTGGTACGGTATGAACCCGCCGAAGAGTGTTGACGCTGTTGGTTACAATGTAGGTTGGTTACAAGGTGTCCGTGAAATAAGAACTCCCAATTTGATAGCAAGCTTGATAGTGGCTACGACGGTGGCGCTCTTCGTACTGAATATTCTTTTCTTCTATTTATATCTTGCTTTTAGTTCCCGCGTCGACCGCTTGCTTGTTCACCGACAGTGGCGCCGAATGCGCATTTACTATCCTTGCAGGGAACTTTACCGTAACGAGAGCCCCACCGAGGCAGCCACTAACGTTTTATTTTTATTATAAAAACTGTACATTTTCGCTTATTCTACTTAGACTATTCTAGACACATACATGATACCTATACCGTTAGAAAGTGCGTGTAAGCAGCTTTCTAACGGTGTACATAGGGTTTATCTATCTATTTCTGTTAGGGAACTACAGGCCGATAAATACTGTAATAGGGGCGCGACGACCATGCTTTGGCCGCTTGTCACTTCGCCTGCGCCCTGCCCGTAGCATCCACATGCCCACAAATAGTACCGATAGGTAGCCTGCGATGTGTACTATCTGTATATCTATGATCTAGACCACCTAGGGGCCTAGGTCATAGCGAAAACCCTAGAAAACATGATATGCGATAGAACAACTGCCTATAACTATGGAAATATGTACATCAGTGCTGTTTAGGCACTTAGACCCACCAAGGCGGACCCAGATCTAGGTCCTGAGTTGGTTCCTAGATTTGGGACCTAGCTGCAAATAGCTATTTGCCGTTCATATATGTGCTTAGCACATCTAGGGCATGTGGGTACTTCTATTATACTATTACCCTACGCTAATTACAAATAGCAAGTACTATGAGACCTAGGCTAGGCTATCTATAACTGATTCAGCTCACCCCTCCTCGGGATAGTGAGCTTATACACAAAACTATATTATAATTTATTAGGTAATTAAATCTAGGCTCTTAACTATCGCAGAGTTATAAAACTTAACTATATATTACTATAAAACACAACACTCTGTAACACAAACACTATTTTGTCCTTTCTTCCTATTGTAGTCGTCCTGAACAATTACGATCAATTCACTTTTATTATTTTTTATCGCAAAATTATTAACAGAGATGTAAGTAACTTGACATCCGTGACGTCAGTACCTTCAGACTACTGCACTAAAAAGCAATAAATAAATTATCGAAACCGTTATTTCTTTCTTTCTACCCCGTGCTTGTAATTTATGAATTATATTTATGTAAAAGCGTGGGGCGCTTTTTCTCTGTAAATGATTACAAATTATTGTCATGTGAATACAAATACTTAGCGTTTTTGAAATTTGACAGAAATGTTAAGCTGTTATTCAGAATTATGGAAGTTGGTGCCAAATATAGACAGCAGGTACGCTAGCACCAACTTCTATAATATTTAAATTATTTTATACTTTTCAGTGATATTGAAGTCGGTTCTTTTTTTTAAAAAGATTTTTACTAAATTGGATATTACGCGTAGGTATCTGAATGAGTTTAAGAAAGCACTACGTACAGTCGAAAGTACGCTAAAAGTCAATAGCTTCACAAGAAGTATTCAAGGGTTCCGTTACCAACCTTCCGGGTCCATTAAGAGGTCCACGTATTAGGCAAAGTGAATATAACTTCTTAATACAAATCAAATGAGTCCAAGCTCTATGGGTTTACTAGTAATCATTCCAGGGTTCCGTCAACCACCTTTAATTTCCATCATCAACCATGATTATTGGGCAAGTAAATAGAACTTTTTAATATGAATGAAATGAGCTTAAACTCGATGAGTTTACTAGTAGCTGTTCTAGGGTTCCGTCACCCACCTTGCTGTTCCATCATCATGCCCTCAGTAATGGTCAAATTGAAAAGAACTTCTGAATACGAACCAAATGAGCCCAAACTCGATGTGTTTACTATTAGCCATTCCAAGGTTCCGTCGTCCTCCTTCCAGTTTCATCATCAGGTCCTCATTAATGGTCAAAGTGAAAATAACTCTTTAAAACAAATCAAATAAGCACACACTCGATGTGTTTACTAGTAGCCAATCCAGGGTTCCGTCACCCACCTTCCTGTTCCATCATCAGGTCCTCATTAGTTGTTAAAGTGAAAAGAACTCTTTAAAACAAATCAATGGAGCCCAAACTCGATGTGTTTACAAGTAGCCATCCAAAGGTTCCCTCATCCACCTTCGAGCCCCAGCATCAGATCAGCTCGATGATACCATATTATTGTATTGTCACCGATTCTTGATACATGTGCAAAATTTCAAATGTTTTAGACGTGCAGAAGTGGGTCAAAATTGCATCGCAAGATTCCATTACCATCATACATACATAGTTACATACATACATACAGGTCAAGCTAATAAAAGCGTCTTAATAATAATAAAGAATTGCCTGATAGGGCTATGCGTACATAGGTCCAAGCCAAAAACTAATACATGCTAACTAGTACAAGCCCAATAGGGTACGGGTACGTAGCTGTGCGGCTGCAACGTTTTAAAACCTAGGTAGTCATTTTCTGTGTTTCAACAATAATACAAATAAAGAGCATTCAAATTCTAGAATTTTAATTTTAAATTCTAGAAATTTTTACGTATCACATAGCTCTTCTGGGTCAGTCGGAAAAATACGGTTAAATTGGCCCTCAAGAACGGTTATTACTCTCGGTTCATTGACGGTGTTACAATCTATAATTAGGTCTTTATTCGTAAAACTCGTTTTGATAACAGACCTTGATTTTTAGTGTAGGATGTATTAAATATAACAAACATATACACGTATGTATGGTACGTTTTCATGGTTGTTTGGTCAACATTATGTAAATCGCTATGTAATAATATTTAGAAGTTTTTTCATTGACTTTAAGAGATGGTAGGTCTCATGTGTAAGATACCTCTAATTAGACGGGTCCGTTGGTCTAGTGGTTAGTCACTCTGTCTACTACCAAACAGATAATGGGTTCGATTCTCACTCTAGAAAACATTTGTGTAAATGAACATATTATCTATCCTGGTCATCTGATTCCAGACTAGGCAGAGCCTGTACTATGGAAACCAGATAACTAATACAAATACTTGTAGACATTTTTTTTATACAAACCTATATTGATAAATAACACTCAGACACTTAGTGGTAATCGAATCCACGATCTATTGGGTAGCGTAGCGGCCAGGGTATAACACCAATAGACCATCAGCCCGCCAATTGGTCATTCTACTATACGAAACGATAGAGAATAGAAAGCAAATGTATGGGGATGAAATCTAGCACTATTAAAAGCCGGTTATCTAAAAAAGGCTACTATAAAATCTAGGATTACCTGGAGGATAAAGCTGCGTGGGCTTAAACTGCGATGCTCATGCAAGCCTATAGCACAGTGCCTATAGTTTTAAGATACCTATGTTTATTGTCAACATTATTTAAAAAATACATAATTAAAAAATTATAAGCCCACTGAGTTTCTTGCCGGATCTTCTCAGTAGAGGCCGCGTTGTGATCTGGTGTTGGTTGTAAAAAAGTTGGCAATATGTAAGTGCCCTCGTTAGGCCTATGCATAATAAATATATTTTGATTTGATTTAAGTGATGACATATTCTCTTCATGTGACTTAGCGAAGGACTACGGCTCCTCCAGGCCCGTCAAGAATTGTATGTAATAATGTTGCTATAGGTACAGGCTCTGCCTTCGGAGTCGTTAGGGGTGTGGGGCCTAGGACGTCCATTGAGTACGGCGGCGACTACGAGGAGGACGGCGGCGGGGTTGAGACCCCCGTCCCTGTGAGCACCGTGACTGGTTCCCGGGGGGCTACAATGCGCCCTCCGGCGGCGGGCTCAAAGTCAAGGCATTGAGTGCCCCTCAGTGCCTTACCTGGTGCAGATCCCACCGGAGAGACCTGGGTCCCCTCTCAAGTGCCGATGCGACAGTCGCGGGAGTTTTAGTGGGTAAGAATCCCACATAGGTACCCCGGTTGAGCCCCACAGCTCCCGAGGTCCTTTTGAAGGTTTCCCCCGCGTCAATAAAAAAAAAGGTACAGGCTCTGACCTCAGAGTAATTAGAATGGAGCTAGTATCACGTCGATTCCCCGAACAAATTTTTCGTGGCACTTTTGCGGGGTGCGGGAGGCGAAGTAAACACACACAGATACAATTTTACGCATACTCACACTATAATAAACTCGCAACACATTCAAAAAGTTACGCACACAAATAAAGAATGACCGGACCATATGACCAAAATTTGGCAGAGGGGTTAGCGCATCATGATCTCTTCAGTGGTATCTCCTCTAAGGCTCTGACTAGTTTCGGATCTGATGACCTTAGACACCCTAACCGCTACCCAGTAGGTCATGAATTCGATTCCCACCATATGTATCTATTTAAGTATGATGTGTGTCTATATAAGTATTTGTATCAGTTGTCTGTTTGGCATAGTACATTGACATTGACGGGCCCGTTGGTCTAGTGGTCAGACACCCTGCCTGCTAACCGATGGGTCGTGGGTTCGATTCCCGCCAAGTGTCTGGGTGTAGTTTATCTATTTAAGTATGTATTTACAAAAAAAAAGTATATAAGTATTAGTATCAGTTGTCTGGTTTCCATAGTACAGGCTCTGCCTAGTTTGGGATCGGATGACCGTGTGTGGATTGTCCCAAGATATTATTATTATTATAGTAGGTACAGGTTCTGGTTTGGAATCAGATGACCGGGTGTGGAGTGGACCAGGATATTAGTTTGGTTGGTACTACCGCAGAAGCAGACATTTTTCCGTTTTGCTGTGTCAAGGGAATTGTAGAGTAGCTAGAACAAATACTGGGTTCAGGCGATTCAATTACGGCATGGCTATACAGCTTTTAATGGTCAGCTGTGTCGCTTACCATCAACCGAATGTGGCGTTCAAAGAAGCCTTGTTTAGTTAGACCATTAACCTGTGACCTAGTACTTCGAAATAGAAAACTCGTTGATTGAATAATTGTGATGAAATTTTCTATTTGATTAATGTTAGTACCTAAAAACTTGTTATTTCAAATGACACTGACACTTTTTACTGTTGTTTATCATACTCAACCTGTTTAATTAACGAGTTTTAGGCCTGTTATTTTTTTTTCTTATAAGCCTTTTATGATGTCATATAATAGCTACATAAATTATTTAAGAGAGGTCCGACAGTAGTTTTGCTGACGCTCTCAGATTCCGTTGATGAATCATAGATTTTGATACAAAATCTGTTCTAATTAGGAACTATGAGATAGTAATAATGTTCTCGATCCTAATAGATCCAGGGCTTGGCGGCTATTCTTTGATAAAATCATCCAACTACGCAGAAGATAGGTACTATCGTGCACAACACAAGTGCTTGCGCAGGCTCAAATGCAATCTGACTTTATTTAATTTATTTATAACAATAACATAAAAGGAAAAAAGAAATTTAAGAAAGAATATTACAAAGACACTGTTAATTTGAAAAAAAAAATCCAACAGACCTGCGAGAGGATAGTTTGAAGAAAGAAATGGGACATAGTGTATAAGAAATATTAATTTAATACATTATCTATTTAATCTACATTTTTTAACAGTCCTTGGTTTTGTCCCACTTTTGGGCACAGTCCTGGGCCACTACATACTCAGATATATATAATATAATAAACATAAATACATATGTACTAATAAGTAATACTATAGAATATACAGTATACACTATTCTTCTATAGTAGAGTATACTTTATTTAAATATATAATAAAATATCAAGATAAAGGTAGATAATGCTCTTTAATTCGACTTTTGAACTCTGTGACAGTTACACATAAACGTGCTTACCTACCTATATCAGGCAGAAGAGAATTCCATATACGGAGAGCATGCACGTTGAAGGAATCTGAATAAGTCCGTATTATGGCAAGGGATTTGAAGGTTTCTTTCAGATTGAAGGTTTGGGGACTTTCTTGACTGTCACAATCCGATGGAACGGGAGACCGTGACGGGGAGAGGTCAGACTCAGGACTGCCTTTTTACATGCGCATCTGACGCATGGATAATCTTACTTTTTAGACAATCAGGTAATCGACCTTTATTGTCATAACCATTAAGGAACATCTACACAAAGTTGTTGCTCCCCTGAGGGATTTGAACCCTCGGTTTCCAAAGCAAGCGGTTTCCCACTGCGCCACGGAGGGCGTTATCCATATACTATTGAAAACGGGTAAAATGTGTGAAATAAAACTGACTATTCCCGATCAGAACTTATAATTGAAACTCTTATGTAACTTAGGCTGGTATGCCACTCGTCAATTTTCTTTGTCCAATGTAGATATATTTGATCAAAGCAGTTGGATGACTTTATCTAATTTACTAGCGACACCGATATTTGATCAAAGATTTTGACATTTCAATCAAAATGGCTGCAAATAAAATTCCAATGACGAAATTGATCAAAGAAGTTGGATGACTTTATCTAATTTACTAGCGATCGATACCGATATTTGATCAAAGATTTCAATCAAAATGGCTGCAATTAAAATTCCAATGACGAAATTGATCAAAGAAGTTGGATGACTTCATCTAATTTACTAGCGATCGATACCGATATTTGATCAAAGATTTCAATCAAAATGGCTGCAAATAAAATTCCAATGACGAAATTGATCAAAGAAGTTGGATGACTTCATCTAATTTACTAGCGATCGATACCGATATTTGATTAAAGATTTCAATAAAAATGGCTGCAAATAAAATTCCAATGACGAAATTTTTGATAAGTACTTAAACCTAAACGCAATGAATGTATTTACCATGAGTTTTTTTATATTGTTTTTTATTTTTCAATATTAAACAGCTATAACAGTAAAATGCTACACGTTCAAACTCAAACTCAAAAATAGTTTATTTCAAATAGGCTTAACGCTAGCACTTTTGAAAGATCATTTTTAAAAAAAAAAAGTTACCACCGGATCACAACCATGAAGCTAATAGGATCACAACGCGGCCGCAACTGAGAAGATCCGGCAAGAAACTCAGCGGGCTTGTCATTTTTTGATATTTTTTTTTAAACAGTGTTTACAGAAGAAAGAAGAACAAAAAAAAAACATTTATTCGTGACACACAAAAAAACAAAACAGAAAAAACATTAAGTATTATAAACAATGTGTCACAAAAAGGTCTCAACTCAGCATAATGCTGGTAGCGACAACACCACCAGCGCTGGTCTTCCGTGGAGACCTTCTTGGTGACATCACGTGATTGTGACAAGAACTAAAAAGAAGTACTTATAGGTATAAAAAAAAGAATGTTATTAAAACGAGGAATAAACTAATAAAATATAAACATAAATGCAATTTCTGTAAAAAATAATAATAATAATGATCTCATACACTCAATCTGACACCAAAGACAAAATACAAAGACATTTACACCAGTAAACAAACACTTAGGGTAGAGTACAAGTTTCATCCAAATCGGTCCAGTAGTTTAAGAGATATAAACTTTTTATGTTTTCAGTAAGTTACTGTAACGTAGACGTTCGAGTTGCGTGATAGTGCTGATACCTATTTTGGTAAAATAAGTCACTAAAAAGAGTTAAATAAACTATTTAAAAAAAAATAAAAACCGACTTCAAAGTAAATTATCTAAAAAGCATAAAATAACGAAAATATATTGAAGTCGGTGTCAGCTGGTGCTAGTGTTAGTTAACATGATGTGCTAGCACCGACTTCAATATATTTTCGTTATTTTATGCTTCTTAGATAATTTACTTTGAAGTCAGTTTTTTTTTTTTTTTAATAGTTTATTGAAGCCGGTTAATAAAATACGACGAAAGTACACCAAACTAAAAAGCCAAAGGGATAGTAGTCGGACCTGGGGGGCAATTCAACTAATTTACAACGGTTAAAGTTTAGTTTCGGTTTAGTAATCGTTCGATTGCAGTTGTCATTCGATAATGACGTAAAAAGTTATTCCACTAGTTGAAATAACAAACTTAAACTAAACCTTGACTTAACTCCAACCAAAACGCAAACAGAACCATAACCGAACTACAATTGAAACATATCGAAACATTACTGGGTTTCCATACACCTTTATAGCTGAAAATGCTGCATCCAACCAGTGGACAGATTTGAATGCGGTTTTTTTTATTTGAAAGCTAGTATAAGCGAGATGGTTTTTAGCTATACTTCATGAAAATCGGTCCAGCCGTTTGAACACCATCAGCTCTTTTCCGAGTCGAGGTAGGGATATTTTGTATACAATAGATGTTGGCGACAAGACCCAGGCTGGACATTAGGGCGCAACTAGTGAGTGTCTAGCCAGTTAAAAAATGAAAGTGTAAGAAATGTTGACTTTCTAATTTAATTCTTGTAAGGACTTTATTTAGCAATATTCAAGTTAATAGGTATCTCAATGATGTTATTTCAATATAATTGGTAATTTTCTGTAGAAATGTTCATATTTTAAAATTACGTAGTTTGAAAATGAGAATTTTTGTTTATGTAAATATTAAGATTATTTTTATGGTATTTGATAGGAGTTCTTGTAAAAATGATATTTCTGTTTGACTCATGCAAATCGGATAAGAATTGTAAAAGTTATGAGACATTTTCGTTATGAACATTGATTTTAAGTTAGGATTTTTACAGTTTTTGTTCTAGGAAGTTTTTACTATGTTCAATTTTAGTTAATATTATTATACTGTTTAATAGTATAGAATAAGACGGATAAAATAATGTATAATTTGTAAGGATTTCTTTGGGAAATAAATATAAAGAAGGGTCTAAAGATTTCGGGATAGTGAAAATTGCGCGGAAAAAGAGCAAAAAAGATAGCCAATTAGAGGCTTTCGGTAAAGTAATTCGGACCGCTATAAAAGGCGAGCTAATAGTGAGTCAGTAGTCAGTAGTTAGTAGGCAGTCGCAGCCTAACCGTCTAAATGGTACAAGTAACACCCGAAATCTGGAAGATCAAGGAAGAAAAGGAAAAATAGTGTTTCATTGAAGTCGTGGTACAAGACACCGTGCGCCGTAACCAGGTCGGCGAAGACCAACAAGTGGTCCATCGAGAAGCCGTGCGTCGTACCCAGCATACGGTACGCATTTAGGGGTGCGTGGGACGGGTGCTACCAGCCTAGAAGGAGCACGCGTCACATACGAGGGAGAAGTCCCTACCGCGGTGGTTACGGGTGCTGGACGTGCCCCAGTCGCCGCGAACAACAAGTGGTCCTTCGAGAAGCCGGATTCCCTAAGAAGAAGACAGAAGCGTCTAGAAGATTGCAAGATGCCAGTAACCAGGTCGCAGAAGGATGCCCTCTTACGCCCATCGTCTCGTCCTTTCGTCAGGGACGCGACTGAAGAAACGTCAGGGCCAGAAGGGGTCACGTCTGCGTCAGCGTCAGGGTCATCAGCAACCACAACGGACACCAACACTTCTTCGGGTACGACGACCACGGAGGGAACCACGACTACGGAAACGACTGTTACGACTGCGACCACAGCGGTATCAGAGAAGAAAGGAGATGCCGCACAGAAGACGACGAAGAAGACCCCAGAACAGGCCCCGGAAGCGGGTGTCAGTGGCTCAGCCACGACCCTGAAACCGAAGGGGGTCAGTCGTCGAGCTAGGTCCATGAAGACCACCAGCTCTTCCGCCAGAAGACGCGAGCTAGAAGCCAGAGAAGAATTAGCACGCCTGGAGTTGATGCAAGCACAGGCTGCGGCGAAGCTAGCCCGTGTCAGATTAGAGATGGCTCAATGTGAAGAGGAAGACTCGGTGGATGAAGACCTGGAAGACAGAACAGCACAGGTGCAGAACTGGATCGAGACATCAGTACGAGAAGGCAGCAACATGGAACAACCCGAGCAGCGAGGTCAGCACCAACCAGAAGAGCAGAAGGTCAAGCTTGAAGATAACTCTTTAACGAAAGGAGCTACGATTGAAATTCAAACGTTGACAGCAGCATTGAAAGAAGCCTTTTCTGCAAGAGGTGGACCAGCAGCACAACCGAACTACATCCATGAGCTACCCTACTTCGACGGCAACAGCAGCGAGTGGTTGGCCTTCAAAGTTGTCTACGAAGATACAGCACCGATGTTCAACGAAGTTCAAAATATGGCTCGTCTAAGAAGAGCAATAAAGGGAAACGCAAGAGAAGCTATCAAGAGTCTGCTGTACTCCGAAGCCTCTCCGATGGAAGTATTGCAAGCCCTCAAGAGAAGATACGGAAGACCTGATGCGCTGGTGCTGGCAGAGTTGGACAAGATCAAGTCTCTACCCAGAATATCAGAAAACCCAAGAGACATATGCATCTTCGCAAGCCAGATCAACAACAGCGTAGCAGCAATAAAAGGACTGAAGAAACCTCAGTACCTGCATTCACCGGAGATGGTGAAACAGATAGTTGACAAGATGCCAACGGTTCTCAAGTTTCGATGGTACGACTTCGCTGCATCATCAGAAGACGGCATGTTCTCCGACCTGACGATGGTGTGCAAGTTCCTGAACAGCGAAGCCGACAAGTGTGGAGCCTTCGCGACCTTTGAAGACAGAAGCATGTTCAAGAGGACTCATCGGCAGGCGGCGCATTCGACCAAGGAAAAGGACTTCAAGGAAAAAGAAATCAGAAGACAAGAGAAGACTTGCCCTATGTGTGAGGGTGAACACTTCTTGCTAGAATGTCAGAAGTTCCAGAAAGCGTCGGTGCAGGATCGATGGGCAGCGGTTAAGAAGAGTCGCATCTGCTTCAAATGTCTCCAAGGAAGGCACCGGAAGGAGAGCTGCAGGAAACCACCGTGCAAGCAATGCAAGAGGTGGCATCATCATATGTTACACATCGAGTACGAAGAAAAGACTTCAGAAGAAAAGGAGACACCGCAAGAAGAAGCGAGCATCACGGCATCAGTCAACGCAGTTAACAGCGCAAGGGCATACTTAAAGATAGTGCCCGTGGAAGTCTTCGGGTCACAAGGTTCCAAGAAGATATTAGCACTTATGGATGAGGGGTCAACCGTGTCGCTTCTGGACACGTATGTGGCAAAAGAAATCGGTGCTCAAGGAAGCAATGAAGAACTGGTGATCGAGACTGTCGGAGGCCGACTAATAAGGAAGAAGGATTCTCAAATATTGGACCTCACAGTGAAAGGGGTGCATCAAGAAAGGGGTGCATCAAGAAGAAAAGAAGACCCTGAAGAGAGTCCGGACCATCGATGAATTAAAACTCACACCACAGTTCATCGATAAGAAGAGGATACAGGATTGCCAGCACTTAAAGAATATCGCCGACTCTTTACATTACCAAGGAGAGTCACCTCAGCTGCTCATCGGTCAAGACAACTGGGAGCTGATCGTGACACAAGAAATAAGAAAAGGGAAACCTGGAGAACCAGTGGCTTCACGAACAGGGCTTGGATGGGTGCTCCACGGGTCAGACGTCAGAAGCGCAAGACCAGTACACTTCCTGAACACGTGTCTACATATCGTCACGCCGGAAGAAGATATGCATCAAACCATCAAAGATCACTTCGCGATCGAAGCGCTCGGCGTGCAGCCAAGAAGACCCTCTACGGACTCTGAAGGAAGAGCGCTCACCATCCTGGAGAAGACCTGCAAAAGACTGGAAGATGGTCGATTCGAAGTTGGTCTACTATGGAAGAATGAAGAAGAGCAGATGCCCGAGAGTTATACGTCTGCCAAGAACCGACTGATCAATATCGAAAAGAAAATAGATAAAGATCATCGGCTGAAGACTGAATATAACAACCAGATCCAGCATCTAATCGACAGCAAGTACTCAGAAGAAACACCTGGTCATCAAGAAGAATCCAAGAAAACGTGGTATCTCCCTCACTTCTCCGTGGTTCACCCGGTGAAGAAGAAGATAAGAATAGTCTTCGACGCTGCAGCCAAATCGAATGGAAGAAGCCTCAACGACGCTCTGCTGCCGGGACCAGATTTACTGCAGTCACTATTCGGCGTACTGCTACGGTTTCGTCAAGGACCGTTGGCGGTAGCGGCCGACATAAAAGAAATGTTCCTTCAAGTCCGCATCCGACCAGAAGACAGAGACAGCCTGAGGTTCCTGTGGCGCGGAGATCAGCGCGATGTGCCACCGAAGGAGTATAGGATGACGTCAGTCATCTTCGGAGCCACATCATCTCCGAGCACAGCAATCTACGTCAAGAACCGGAAAGCAGCAGACTACAAAGAACAGTTTCCTGAAGCAGCCAAGGCAGTCGAGCTGAACCATTACATGGATGACTATCTGCACAGCTTCCATTCAGAAGAGGATTTTAGAAGAGTGACAGCGCAAGTGGACTTTATACACAAGAAGGCAGGCTTCACACTCAGGGGATGGGCGTCAAATCAACCTGAGCTACTGCAGGAAGTGAAGACCGAGACAACCGAGAAGACCGAAGTGAATCTTGGCGAGAAAGAAGAAAAGACGCTAGGACTGCGTTGGTTCACAGAAAAAGACGCCATTGGCTTCAGGGCCAACCTCCGAAACACACCAGAAGAAATAACCCCGGGGCTCAAGGTGCCTACGAAGAGAGAAGTAACCAGCGCAGTAATGTCAACTGTCGATCCACTGGGACTAGCATCACCGGTTCTCGTCCAGGGCAAGAAGCTACTGCAAAACATATGGAGAAGTGGCGTCGGTTGGGACGAAGAAATAGAAAACAAAGAATACGAAGCATGGAATACTTACCTGGAGAAAATGAAGGTGCTCCAAGACCTACAGATTCCAAGATGCCTCGCACCACATCGCACCGAGGGGGAGCTGCACACATTCACGGACGCCAGCGAGACTGCGTACGCAGCGACCGTCTATTGGAGGACCGAAGAGCAAGATGGAACATACCATGTCAGCTTAGTGGCGGCGAAAGTTCGAGTGACCCCATTGAAGCCGGTATCAGTTCCGAGACTTGAACTGCAGGCGGCTCTCCTGGGAAGCAGACTGGCACGATCAGTGGAAGAAGAAATGGATCTGAAGGTAGTCAAGAAGACATTTTAGACAGATTCCAGCATCGTACTCTCTTGGATCAAGACAGATCCGAGAACCTTCAAAACATTCGTGGCTCATCGCTTGGCAGAAATAGAAGATCTCATAAAACCACAAGACTGGAGATGGGTACCCTCAGCACAGAACCCAGCTGATGATGCAACGCGCGACGTACCGGAACACTTCAACTGCAATCACCGATGGTACACCGGACCAGATTTCCTGAGAAAAGAAGAAGTTCTCTGGCCGGCGGCAAGAACCTTCAAGAAAGAAACCACCGGCGAAGAAAAGACTGCAGACGTCGCAGCAGCAGCAAGTATCACTCACCCATCACCAGATCCCGAAAAGTTCTCATCGTGGAAGCGACTCTTACGGGCCACAGCAAGGATGCTGCAGTTCATAAAACTCTGCAGAACCAAGGAAAAGGTTAATATCAGCAAAACGGAGCCTACCTGGAAGGCCGCGCAGCGACTTGCCGACCATTTCTGGCAACGATGGCTGCGAGAGTATCTGCCTACCCTGCTACCAAGGAAGACTGCAGGAAGAACCAGCGCCACAGACCTGCGAGTGGGAGACATCGTGCTAATCGTCGACCACAGCCTACCAAGATGCGTCTGGCCACGCGGAAGGATCCAGCAAGTATACCCAGGACCAGATGGGCGGACCAGAATCGTCGACGTCGAGACAAGAGGAGGAGTGCTGCGAAGACCAAGTTCGAGAGTGGTGCTGCTGGTGCCGGGAATGTCGCCAAGCCTGGAAGATGGTGCAGAGCACGAGGGGGAGACTGTTGGCGACAAGACCCAGGCTGGACATTAGGGCGCAACTAGTGAGTGTCTAGCCAGTTAAAAAATGAAAGTGTAAGAAATGTTGACTTTCTAATTTAATTCTTGTAAGGACTTTATTTAGCAATATTCAAGTTAATAGGTATCTCAATGATGTTATTTCAATATAATTGGTAATTTTCTGTAGAAATGTTCATATTTTAAAATTACGTAGTTTGAAAATGAGAATTTTTGTTTATGTAAATATTAAGATTATTTTTATGGTATTTGATAGGAGTTCTTGTAAAAATGATATTTCTGTTTGACTCATGCAAATCGGATAAGAATTGTAAAAGTTATGAGACATTTTCGTTATGAACATTGATTTTAAGTTAGGATTTTTACAGTTTTTGTTCTAGGAAGTTTTTACTATGTTCAATTTTAGTTAATATTATTATACTGTTTAATAGTATAGAATAAGACGGATAAAATAATGTATAATTTGTAAGGATTTCTTTGGGAAATAAATATAAAGAAGGGTCTAAAGATTTCGGGATAGTGAAAATTGCGCGGAAAAAGAGCAAAAAAGATAGCCAATTAGAGGCTTTCGGTAAAGTAATTCGGACCGCTATAAAAGGCGAGCTAATAGTGAGTCAGTAGTCAGTAGTTAGTAGGCAGTCGCAGCCTAACCGTCTAAATGGTACAAGTAACACCCGAAATCTGGAAGACCAAGGAAGAAAAGGAAAAATAGTGTTTCATTGAAGTCGTGGTACAAGACACCGTGCGCCGTAACCAGGTCGGCGAAGACCAACAAGTGGTCCATCGAGAAGCCGTGCGTCGTACCCAGCATACGGTACGCATTTAGGGGTGCGTGGGACGGGTGCTACCAGCCTAGAAGGAGCACGCGTCACATACGAGGGAGAAGTCCCTACCGCGGTGGTTACGGGTGCTGGACGTGACCCAGTCGCCGCGAACAACAATAGATATATTTCATTACTTCTGTTAGTCCGAAAGATCTGAAATTTAGAACATACGAGTATGTAAATCCAATGATATAAACTAAAATGTTAACCGTCAAGGTCTGATGATCAAGAAGAAGGTGGTAACAGGATCTCGGCCCCAATAAACGTAGACCCATCGAGTTTGGGTTCGTTGAATAGGTCCCGACGAGTATTTGCTAGAAAAATGGTGACCAGGGTCTGATGATGGAGCAGGAAGGTAGTCACAGGATTTCTGCACAAATAAACGCAGACCCACCAAATTTGGACTCGTTGGATAGGTCTCGACGAGTAGGTGCTAAAAATATGGTGATCAGGGTCTGATCATGGAGCAGCCTACCCACCGAGTCCAAATTCGATGGGTCTACTTTTATTAGTGCAGAGATTATGTGAACACCTTCATGTTCCATCATCAGACCTTCATCACCATTTTTCTAGCAACTACTCGTGGAGAACTACCCAACGAGCCCAAACTTAGTGGGTCTACGTTTATTGGTGCAGAAATCCTGTGGCCACCTTCCTGCTCCATCATCAGACCCTGGTCACCATTTTTCTAGCAACTACTCGTCGAGACCTACCCAAGGAGCCCAAACTCAATGGGTCTAGGTTTATTGGTGCAGAAATCCTTTAACCACCTTCTTGCTCCATTATCAGACCCTGATCACCGTTTTCTAGCAACGACTCGCCGACTTACCCAAGGAGCCCAAATTCGGTGGGTCTACGTTTATTGGTGCAGAGATCCCGTCACCACCTTGCTGCTCCTTCATCAGACCCTGATCACCATTTTCTAGCAACTACTCGTCGAGACCTATCCCATGAGCTCAAACTTGGTGGGTCTACGTTTATTGCGGCCGAGATCCTGTTACCACCTTCTTGCTGATAATCATCAGACCCTGGTAAAGGTTACCATTTTCTTAGATATAGGCGTCAAACATAAAACACTCCTCGTTTTTGGTCGGGATTAAAAACAAACGAGATAGCTGACATTTTTATACTATAATATTTTTATTAAATTTTTATACTATATTTTAATACAAAAAGATCACAAAGAAATAAAGTCAGCAAATAAAGATGATTTGATTTGATTTGAAAAATAACTAGTTTTGATTTCTTTGTCTCCACAAGCGGGACACCAAATCCTGTTGATAGATATACCCTCATTGTAATTGATCATTATGTCTTGTCCTTCTTCGTTCCATTGTTGCTAGACGAGCAGTATTAATGCTGGCATGCTTCTAAATCCTCTTCAGTATAATCTGGCTCCTGATTAGTTTGAAGCGCTATGTTATGCAGGACACAACATGCATTAATCATTTTTGCAGCAACTCTAGGCTTGTAGTGCAGCTTTCTATCCACTAATAAACACCTGTAATATAATTATATCATGTACTAGCTGACCCACGCAGCTCCGCCTGCGCTATTTTTGAATAACAGACATTCGCATCGAATACATAACCTCATTTTTTATAGTCGGTTAAAAACTGGGACCCACTTTTTACTTGCTCTCCGAAGCACGGACCCGTTTATTTCAAATGGCGTTAAACGGTCACCCATCTATTTAATGACCTTACCTAACGTTGCTTAACCCGATCGATTACAAAACCTTGATAACAACTCTCTATGAGTGTTCCCTTACTAATATGTATTATATTTTATAGAAAAATTTATCAAATCGGACCAAGCGTATAACCAAGTACCCGTTTTGACTTTAATCCCCTCTCCCAAAAGAACCGTGCTAGATTACGGGATAAAAAGTATCCTATGTCCTACCTCATAGTAAGATCTCAAATCATGACAAGTTTCATTTGAATCCATTCAGTAGTTTCGGCGTGATGCTCAGCCGTGATACAGACAGACAGACAGACAAAAATTAAATAAATTACATTTTCGGCCTCAGTATCGGTTATAGAATGCCCTCCAAATATAATTTTCAAAATATCTTCAATGTACAGAATTGGACCTGTTACAGTTTTATTATAAGTATAGATGTATTCTTACAATAAATAATTAATAATAAATTGTTTTTTTTTTAATTTTACTGTAATGTATAATAGTTTGCATACCTAATTCGTCCTTTTAAAATACCAATACACCTCTCCACAACATTCCTCACTGTCATATGCATGTCAGTATAGAATGCTTCAGGAGTGTTGAAAGTAGAATTTAATATTGGGGTCATCAACAGCCATCTCAATGGAAATCCAGAATCACCTGGAAGGAAATATTTTAGCATTTAGAATTTACAACATGCAATCAAAGGTTCAAAACAATGTGTGCAACTAATCTACAAAGTACCTAGTAAATAAAAATCTTCTGCAGAGGTATTGAGTACTCTGTCTAATGCGTTTTGTAGTGGGTTGTTGTTCCATGCAGTACTATCATGTGTTGATCCAGGAATCAACGTACATTATCCTAGCATCACAATCACAAATCTGAAACAAACTTCTTTAATTAACTATATACACAAATAACCTACTATACCTATATATTTGTTATAATATCTTCAGTACATATACAGTAAATTATTACATATATAAAGAACTTAGAATTAAGGTACTTAAGGAATGATAACCTTTCCTGCTATAAAATCTTTCTTCATGTTCTGATGGTGGAACTATAGCTACATGTGTGCCATCAATACATCCTAGAACACCAGGCATGCCAAATTTATTATAGAACCTGCAAGCAATATAGCATTAAATTTATTATAGAACCTGCAAATAATATTGCATTAAATTTTTCTTTGACAAAAACTGATAGTTCAGTACTTTAAATTAATAATGTGATCTATAATACATACCTCCTTTTTATATCATCACGGTTTTCTTTACAAGAAGGAAAATTCCCATATTTTTTAAATATGTGTGGTAAATTAAGCACCTCTGTTACTTGATGTATAGCCCAAGAAACGGAAGGTTGTGATATTGAATGAGACTCTGACCAACTAGTGTCTGGTTTGAGCCTGTCACATAGAATGCTAGTGCCACCAAGATCTAAAAACACATACATTTTGTATCTTTTTGCTTTTATGATTGCTTTTGCCTGGGTTTTACAGGTATTTGTTAGCAATATCAAATAAATTTTATTTAATACGTTAAATTCTTACCTTTGTGTCCGTATCAATGCTGTCGGAACGAAGTCGGGCTGGCATATACGGGCTGATCTCCGCAATAAGGGATCTTGCCAGGCTTTTATTTAGTCTGTATTCTTTATAAATTCTCGACCAGTTAAGTTGAAAGCACAGTTGCGAAGTCTATATAGAACATTTCTACGTCTAACTCTTCATAAGTCAGCCTCATGGGCAATTTCAATAACGTTCATGTAAAACATAATTTTTAAGTTGGATTAAAAGTTAAACAAACGTGATGGCAGACTTTGAAACAATAACAGTTTAGTTTCGGTTGAGAAAAAGTCTAGGCACAATAACGTAAGTTCAACCGTTAATTTTGACAGATAGAGCGCTTAGCTTCGATTACGTTTGCGTTTAGTTCGTGTTCTAACAGAATAGAACTTGTTAAATTTTAAACCGATCGTTGACTGAAACTGAATCTAAACTTAACGTCGATCGTTAGCACTTAGTAGAATAGGAAAACAGTCAAACGCTATGGTTTAGTTTCGTTTCAGTCAACATTTATGTTAGTTGAATTGCCCCCCAGTCCCCCCAAGCAGCACCCGCGCACTAGTTGACTCGAGCAGCAGCCATTTCATCCATTCTCAACTACGTAAATTACAAAGAAATCATGGACAAATATATTGGAGTAGGATACGAGTGGAACCTTCGGAGTCGCTGGACGTTCGGGGTGTGGGCCCTTTGAACGTCCATTGAGTACCTCGGCGACTCCGAGGAGGACGGCGGCGGGGTTGCGATCCCCGTCCCCGTGAGCACGGTGATGGCACCCGGGGGACTACAATGCGTCCCCCGGCGGCGGGCTCAAAGGCAAGGCACTGAGGGGCACCTGGTGCAGATCCCAACGGAGGCCCCAGGGTCGCCCCCTCTTTATGTGCCGATGCGACAGCCGCGGGGGTTTTAGTGGGTAAGAATCCCACATACCCCGGTCGAGCCCCACAGCTCCCGGGGATCTTTCGAAGATTTCCCCCGCGTCAAAAAAAAAAAAAAAAAGGATACGAGTGGAATGGGCATCCGTCAAATAAAGATCAATGGACCTAGAATCTTAGACTATTATGATCTAAGCCTAGAATATGGACAAAGAAAGAAGTGTGGAATAGAATACCACCCTTAGCCAAGTAGCTATTATATAATAATTGCGACATTTAAACACTTTATGGCGGCCATGACCTCGCTACGTTTGCGGCTAGGTCTGTGAAGTTCTTTTTATATACCACAATAATTTCCAACAAAAAACCCGACTCGACTGCGATGCGAACAACATGGAGGCAAATTATGTTATAGTGGTGAATTGCTAAATCCGAAACTATAAGGCTAGCCGAACACGGTCAATAATATTGTCAATATTCTATAATCCGCCCGACTTAACAGTGCACCTCGCTGGAATGCGACGTCACACCGCCAGGTGCACAGTTAAGGTGCACGGGTTGTAGAATATTGACAATGTTATTGACGGTGTGCGGGCTACCTAAGGAATAGCGAAATATAATGAAGAACCTCGGGCCCGATTTTGATGAACACTGAAACTGCATCATTGGTATTTTGAAAAACCAATAGTCGTAGCCAGGAATCGAAACCGTTGATTATGAAAAAATACACTGTATATATTTTATCTAATATCAGTATGACATAATATTGTCATTTATTTACGCGAATACTACACATTGAAATGAAACTACTTTTACAGATCCGTAAAAGTTGATTGATTTCAATCAATAGTCATACTGATTGAAATCAAACTACTTTTTCGTTTGATATACTTATACATATACCTACATATTATACTTACCCGTCAGGTGCCCGGGTAAGATTAGCATCCTCCCATATCATCCTGTGGGGTGTCCATAACAGGCGACTAAGACGAAGACGGGCAGCAGCGTCTTTCTATTTGATTACCTACCACCTATACTGCGATCCCCAAGACGCCAAGCGTGGGGTTTATGACAACCCCTCCCTTCTAAGGGGGAAGCCTTTAATCAGCAATGGGCATATACAATACAATAGTAATATTGAAAAAAAAAGCGCCATATTATTTTCAAAATGTGTCACGCATAATTAAAAATAATCAACATCACAAGTCAAAATCCATCCAGCCGTTTAAGCTGTAGGACGTGTCAAACAAATAGACTTACATACAGACACTCGAAATACTTCTTCTGGGGCAGTCGGGCAATAACAAATGAATATTTTCTTGTTACAGGAGGACGAAAGGCGTGGTGGGTCCTGTTCGTGACCAGGGTTTGTGCGGCGCGTGCTGGGCGTTCAGCACGGTTGGAACCATGGAAGCCATGGCCGCCATAACCACTGGCAAGCTGGAGACGCTCAGCGTACAGGTACCAACTGATTACCCTTCTATTCCATTACCGAAACCCACTTCGACCCAGCTGAAACCATAGTGTCTACCCTAGCTCTTACTCTGTTGCTGATTTACCGAAGAGTTCCTTAAGGTACCCCACGATTGCACCAGCTTGGAACTGTACATAATCATCTGATGTAGGATAGGCAATCCTAGATGACAATCTACGTCTTGGAAAAAGGTTGCAGCCACACAGTATGTGTAATATTGACTCTTTTGCATCCTCACAGAATCTGCAAGAATCTACGGTATAGCCTCTTCTATGTAAGTTGCCATTGGTATCAAAATGTCATTAGGTGCCTAATTTGTGATATGTTTAGGTTTAATAATTTAAGCCCCTTCTGCTGGCGAAAGTTTTGGAGTGGTTTAGGCCTATCGCTTTCCTCCATTATTTCGTTTGTTCATACCTAGCGTTCGCATATAATGCTTGGTGGTATGTTCCATACCTTACAAATGATTCAGGGCCAATTAGATGTTTGATTGATAACCCTTAAGAGAGTGCACTAGGTGGGGAGGTCGGAGGTGACAGTGTCGGGGCCACGGGGCTACTCGCTACGGCCTTCCGGCCCCATCGTCATGGGCCCCGTAGAAATGTGGCGAGGTATCCCCTGCCTTAAAGGGAGCTTGTGGCTCGCAGACGCAAAGGCTGGAGCCTCTGGGCGTCCCTTCTAAATGGTAACGACCCCGAGGCAGGCGACTACGCAGTGTAGGCCCTGCGTTGTAGCGAGCACCGCGAAGGTACGAGGGGAGCGTGCAATATGCATTGCTGCTGCCCCGGGACTGCTCAGGGGTGCTCTAGCGAGGCTCTGGCTCTAGAAATGCTGGCGTGGTCCGAATGCACAAAAAAAAGCACTTGAACCTACGACCGCGGGTAGCGGCCAGGGTGACTCAACAACTAGACCAAGAGGCTCGTCAATGGCACTCCGGCGAGACCCGTACGTAACGTAGTGCCTAGAGTACCTGCATAGCGTCCATGAAGGCCGAGGTTTTAGTGGGTAAAAATCCCATATAACCCTCCTCCTTTAAAGAGAACGGGTACCTATTTAAAGTATTTCTCCTCGATAGCAAAAAAGGTGGGAAGTGTTAGTGGATTCCCAGGCCGGGTGTTGATTGGTATTTCTGGCAGAAAATTATCCTATGATCAGCGGTGTAATTATGAGTCGTAGTATAATTATTTCCTGTTTAAAATTGTAAAGTTTATTTTAAAATAACTAACGCTAATTGCGTCATCTGAGGTATTAAGGTTCTCAAACGAAAATTTTCTGCGTTGAGTATCAAACAGTTTCTAGCCCCTCAGTTTTTTTTTAAGTTACTATCTATCCATTCACACACTAAATAAAATTAATAGTCGTTTACGCTTTGTTAATTTTATTTAAACTACGTGTATGGAAGTACGACGCGTACGTACTACGTGTGTGTACACGTAAATACGTGTATTACTTCTAAACATAGTTAGGTACTATAACGGGTGTAAGGGACATCGTACCGAAAACCGATACCAGGGATCCAGAACACGATTCTGAACATCTTGGATGTTCAAATTTGTTGAAATTTTTCATCGGCTTTTTCATGAATTTCAAAAAAAAAAAATCACTTTTTTTAAATAAAATTAGTATAACATCATTATTGGTATAATAATAAAGCCTAATTTTAATTTAAAATAATAATAATAATAATAATACCAGCCCTTGTTTATGTCCCACTGCTGGGCACGGGCCTCCCTTCAAGTTGAAGGGGCTTAGGCCATAGTCCACCACGCTGGCCAAGTGCGGGTTGGCGGACTTCACACGTCTTTCGAAAGCTAGTTAGGCTTCCTCAGACATGCAGGTTTCATCACGATGTTTTCCTTCACCGAAAGCTAGTAACAATCGCACAAAGACGATTCGCACATGATTAATTAAATAAATCAGAGGTGCGAGCCGGGGTTCGAACCTGCGCACCTTGTTTCCAAGGCAAGCGCTCGCCCACTGAGCTGTTACAGCTGTTAGTAATTTAAAAACAATTAATTAATTATTTGTGTTTTTATTTTATTTTATTTATTTATTTATTCTTTATTCACAAAAACAGTGCATAGGCAATTAATTAATAGGCAATTAACTATTATTATTTTAGAAAATTAGCAATGTAATTTGAAAAATAAACATTATTCCGCATATATTCATTACATGCTCGAAAGTTAATAAGTTAGTCATTTGTCATTTACCATTTAAATGGTTACTGTAATGTTGTAACGGACATTATTTGACGTCTTATAATTTTTTTTTCGGTACGTTGTCCCTTACATCCTGTATAACCCGTGGTGTCCGGGTAAGATTAGGACCCACCCATCTCAGAGAAAACAAGAAGACGCCCGTCTTCTTGCAGCATCTTTCTATTGGATTACCTACCACCTATACTGCAATCCCAAGAGAACTGCCAAGCGTGGGAATTCATGATGTTAATACGTTCAAGCTAACATAAGCAATGAGCCGGTATTATGTATGGTAGATTTTCATTTGGTTATGAAAAATCCGGCATCGCCTTGTCGTCAAGCATCAACGCCCCTTGAATTACCACATGAGGGCGTTGTTGGCCACTTTGAGAAAGACTGGCGTCTATTATTGGGCCAATAATAATTATGATTAGTAAGATATAAGCTTTGCGTCTGTTGGGTATAATTGGTTAATTTATTCGATACATCGCGGCAACAACGCGTACACAAGACGTACTTATTCTGAATTTCTGACGGACCGGTCATAACCCGCTACGAGGTTACAAAGTGAATATCTTTTGCCTGATACTTTCATATTACGATTAGAGTATGGTCCCGTACAATCCTCTGAGTCGCTGGACGTTTGGTGTGTGGGCCCTAGAAGTCCATCGAGTACGGCAGTGACAGGTTCCCGCGGCAATAAAATGGGCTCAAAGGCCTCAAATTAAGGGGTACTTTTTTATACTACCAAGGTGGCAAGCAAGCATGCGGCCCGCCTGATGCTAAGCAGTCACCGCAGCCTATAGACGCTAGCAACACCAGAAGAATCACTAGCGCGTTGCCGACCCTTAAGACATTAGATATTAAGTCTCTGTGACCGGTAATTTCACCAGATACAGTACCCTTCTCGACGGAACACAGCAATGCTTACACACTGCTGCTTAACGGCAGAATACCTGACACTGTGGTGGTACCAACCTGGACGGTTCGTTGCACAAGGAACCAACCACCTAGTAAAACTACTTATTGCAAACTGTTGTACTTGGTGTAGATCTCACCGGAGAGCTCAGGTATGAAAGGAAATAAAAAGCCTCGATCGGAACCAGTTCCGAAACTCCGGTTCTGTACACGGCCGAAGCGAATAAATCCCATATACCCCGGAAATCGTCTCGGGAGACATTTTGAAGGTTTCCCCGCGTAACAAAACAGAATTCGACAGACTGAGTGGTTGGCAGTAGCTCAGAATACATAATAGTACTCAGTAGTCATAATTATCAACAATAGGGACCGAGTAGATAAGGGCTGAAAGCTAACTTCATTTACAGGAGGTAATTGACTGTGCGGGACTGGGTAACAGTGGGTGTGCTGGTGGCGACATCTGTCTCCTGTTAGACTGGCTCATGTTGACCAACACTCCGGTTGAGAAGGAGAAAGAGTATCCGCTGAAGCTCACGGACGGCGCTTGCAAGGCCAAGAAGAACGGCACTGGCGTGCGAGTTAGCGCCTTCACTTGCGATGAGTGAGTAATTTCTTTATGTTTTGTCCGATTTTTAAGGTTTTAAACCTCGAAGGCTATACACAAAAACCTTCTGGAAAAATTCGAGATGGTGGTAAAAATGTCTTTAAAATTCATTGTGAAAAGTCGAGTTCGAATTACAATCTTTGCTAAGTAGCTAGAAATTAATTCGTAAGTTTAGGATGGCTTTGAGCAAAGATAATGCACGATTTTCGTTAGCTAGATCGTTTAAACGAGAGAGAATTTAGGTTAGTAGTGTGGAACACCTAGGCTAGAGCAGTGATCTTCGAGACTTGGAATTCCTACCAAGTTTTGAAGATTATTGCTCTGATCAGAAAAGTTGGATGGAGTTCAATACTAATGGCTAAAGCTAGAAAGACGTTCAAGAGGTAGCAAGAACTGAACCAGAGTGGCGTAAATTGTTCTCAGTAGTGTCCTCAGGCTAGATTGACGGTCATCTAAGATGGTTGGACCTAGAATAGCGAAGCCGACGATCGAGCTGAAGCCCCGATGCTAAAGGGACGGTTTTCGCAAATTGGCAAGAATTGTGTGACAGAAGCCATCTATTATTAAGCTTAGTTTACTGTATGCCCAGTGGCGTAGCTTGCCTTAGATGGGCCCCGTATTAAAATGTGTAGGGGGGTCCAAATGATGGTACGGCCTAAGAGATTAGGTGAGAACATAGATTTTACGAATTGTTGCTTAAACATGTTCGGGGCCAATGTAGCCCGGGGGCCCCGTATATTTGATACGGCTGATACGGCGGTAGCTACGCCCCTGTGTCTGCCGCCAGTCTGAAATGATGGTCTTCACCAGGTATCAGGAATTAGATCAGAGAGGTCTAATTGTATGACCTCTTCGGCCTGGGTGGAGCCAAGATCTTTGCAAGGTTATTTAAACTAGAACAAACTAGATCAATGACCTCCTCAAGGTGGTGGGAACTGGTTAAGAGAAGCCCGAATCCGTGCTCAGTCGTTAACGGACTTTAGGGCAATTGGGTCAATGGCCTGATGTTATGACCGTTCAGCTTCACAGGCACCGAGGATAAGATACTCCAGGCGTTGGCTTTGCACGGACCCGTGACCGTGGCGGTCAACGCCCTCACATGGCAGAACTACCTGGGTGGCGTGATCCAATTCCACTGCGGGTAAGATTAGATATTTTATATTCCCATCTTAAAGTCACCTTAATAAATGTTTATTAACCCGCTCAAAGGTGAACTTAGCTTTATTTTTTTAACCGACTTTATAAAAATAGAAGTTGCTGAGTTTGACTGTATACCATTTGTTTGGTTGAACATGGAACATATTAATACAGGGCGCTCAGTACTCGATTCACGTTCTGAATATACTGGGTGTCCCAGAAAGGGTATACCAAGACAAAGGGTATGTATAGTATTGATAGTAAAGACTCCGAAAAAGATGTCAAATGCGGCAAAAATTGATATTTTGAATTACATAAAAACATATTGATATTGTCTTAAAACTAGGACATGGTCAGCAAATAATGATTTGATTTGATTTGAACTGTTTCTAAGCAACCCTGTGTCATCTTGCCTACACCTATGGAGAGACTACTTTTTATTGATTGCGTGCCTACCCTTTTGTAATAGGAAATTCATACATTTTGGGATAAATAACGACAAAAATGTTGAGCTCACTGCACTTAAACTGTTCAATTTTTCATTATTTTCTTTCACAAATTGATTGCTTGTGGGTTTACACAGTTTGTCATTACCGGCTTGATGTCCCATTTCTGGGACACTCTGTATAATAAAATAAGTGAAAAAACCGACTGCGATCAAACAAAATGGGCTTATAAAACATTAGACTTACAAGTATATAATATATTTCAACTAGTCTCGTTAAGACCTTTCATTTGATACCCATATTGATGTTTACGGAAGTAAAAATATACAAAATGGCGAAAATATATCCTGTCACTCCCACAACTGAAACGAATCTAAAGACATATTGTAAGTCGAAATCCATCAAGCCCTTTAGGGGGCATCCATTAATCACGTGAAGCTCGAAGGGGGGGGGGGGGTGTTCCGAAAAAAAATCACGAAATATCACCAGGAGGGGTGAGGGGTATAATGAGACATCACGTGTATTTATTTTTCGTTGAATGCACGATTTCTAAACCAAACAGCACGTGGTCTTGACGCACCGTTGCCGGCAACGAGTTCCCCTTGAACATTTAATCAGTTACCTGTATTTAAAGATAATATTCCGCAAATTTCAATATAGTTTATACAAAATAAAATACACGTGATTTTTTTTGTTTAAAACCTGACCACATATCACCAGGATATGTGGTGAGGGGGGGGGGGTAAAAAGTTGCTACAAAACATCGTGATTAATGGACAACCCCTTAGGCCGTGCCAAAGAAATAGACTTACATACATAGGTACTTACATACATACTCTCGAAAAGCCGAATGCCCTAGAAAGAGGGCTATCCCTCTTCCTGGGGCAAATAGGTATTTAATATTTGACCCAATTATCAATTCAGACGAAAGACACATGGTGCAAAGTTGCACATTATTGTGACCAAGGTTTGCTTTGTGATTTACGTGTATCTTTTTATATATGATACTTAAGACGTTGAATTGCTATCCTTTAGTATGTCCCATTTTCGACCAGTCAACCAGTATACTCTTTTTGTATAATAACTTAGAGAATTAAACCAAAAATAATGTTCATCAGGTAGGATTATAGGTACCACTAGCGTGTTGCCGGACCTTAAGACTACAGATACTTACTGCCGGACCTACAAACGTCAATTAAAGTTAATGAACATTAATACATTTTTTGAAATTTGATACTTTCGCTACTCGAAGCAAATTAATACTTAATACGCAGATAGAGATATCAATTATCTCGTGTTCAGTAATCGAAATTAATCATAAGCAGCGGGTCTAGTAAGAGTTCCGATAGTTTACGAGCCCGATCAAACTGTTATTTCCATTAATTTCCCACCAGCGCCCCTAGCGGTAACTATCAAGAACTAGTAAAATGTACGGGCAAAAACTGTCAGTTTGATCGAGCTCGTAAACTATCGGAACTCTTACTAGACGAAAGTATCGACAGTCGAAATAAATCGATTTTAAAAAGTGACTCAATTAGAATTAAAGTTAATTGGGGTTTGCGAGTGCTAGTAAGTGTTTTTTGTCCGGTAATTTCACCAGATACACCAGAACACAGCATTGTTTAGACACTGTTATCCAGCGGCAGTATATTTGACACTGCGGTGGTCCCTACCTGGATGGTTCCTTGCACAAGGGGAACCTACCAACTACTAAAAAGGTTTTTCTTTAAAACTATGCAGTGATGAAACAATAGGTTCATGGTAAGCGACTTGCCGATTTATAGTGACATTAGCTACTAAGCCTCCGTGGCGCAGTGGGAAACCGCTTGCTTTGTAAACCGGAGGTCGCGGGTTCGAATCCTGCGGGGGGCAACTTTGTATAGTTGTTCCTTACTGGCTAGGACAATGCAGGCCGATCACCTGATTGTCTGCAAAGTAAGATGATCCATGCGTCGGATGGGCATGTAAAAAGTTGGTCCTGCGCCTAACTCTCCCTCGTCGTGTCGGTCTCCCGTCCCATCCGATTATGAGAGGTATAAAGGAAGAGAGAGTGCACTTGTGTGCACCCAAACACTTATGCACTATAATATCTCCTGCGTACATGGTTGATCTTGTGAAAGATTGGCCGCTGTGGTCGTATCGGCCAGGAGGACATTATTATTATTAATTACTAAGCTTCTTGAGCTTAGTAATTTCACAAGCTGAAATGCTCTTCGCATAGCAATGTTCACACAGAATATTTGGCACTGCGGTGGTACCTAGCAGGACCTAGTAAACTAGAATAGAATCGAGACTTGGATCGATGACAATCAATCTCGCAACTTGTAGGATCATAACGGGTGTAAGGGACATCGTATCGAAAACCGATACCAGAGATCCAGTACATGATTCTGAACATAAAAGTGTTCGGCTTTGTCATGAATTTCAAAAAAAAAAAACACTTTTTTTTAAAATAAAATTACTATAACATCATTATTGGTATAATAATAAACCCTAATTTTAATTTAAAAACAATAAATTATTTTTTTGTGGAAAATTTATTTATTTATATTCTTTGTGCACACAAACAGTACATAGGCAATTAATTAATAGGCAATTAACTATTATTATTTTAGAAAATTAGCAATGTAATTTGAAAAATAAATTATATTTCGCATATATTCATTACATGCTGGAAAATTAAAAAGTTAGTCATTTGTCATTTTCCATATAAATGGTTTCTGTAATGTTATCACGGACATTATTTAAAAACTTATAAAAAAAAAATTCGGTACATCCTGTATAATATGTAAACAATGCAAGCAATTATACACCTTAATTACAAGGACAGTTTTTTTTTTCAATTAAAGCACTAAACCGTGCTAATTATTGTACCTTTAGATCACTTGTGTTAAAGGGTTTGTTTAGACTTAAAGCTTTTTGGGTCGTAGTTAAACATTTGTTTTTTTTTAATCTCCAGCGGTTCTCCTGCAGAACTGAACCATGCTGTAGAATTGGTGGGGTATGACCTTGAGGCTGAAGTGCCGTACTACATCGCCAAGAACTCCTGGGGCAAAGACTTTGGCAATGATGGCTATTTGAACCTGGCTATTGGGTCCAACATTTGCGGTCTCGCGAACGAGGTCGCCACCATCGATGTAATTTAGAAACGATGCAATCACACACGACGATTTGCGCGAAAAATTTGCGCAAATCCGATAACAAGTAAGCCTGTTATTTCTCTAACGAAGTGTATTTAATAGCCGATGCGTATGTGCGTTTAACATATTTAGAGATACTATACATTAATTTGCGCAATATTTTGCACAAATACGGTAACAACTAAGCCTGTTATTTGTCTTCTATAAAAAAGTGCATTTAAGCTATTAAATGCTTACCGCATTGGCTACAATGCGGTATTCGTTACAGATATTTGTTTGAGCAAAAATTTGCGCAAGTATAACATCAATTAAGAAAATTACTAACATCGTCAATTACAGATACATATTGTATGTAATAGTCAACCATATATGACTCGCCGGTCATATACGGTGCGTATTAGTGATTGTACTATACAGGGTATGACAGTGAGTGATATCACTTGATTATTCCTGATTTACGCAGGATATCTAAGAGAGAGATTTATTTAAAGGTATCTTTAGTCTTTATTTTTGTTTTGTTCTTGAGGGGGCAACTTTGAAAAGGTCCTCGAGACTGTTCAATCGTGGTATATGGGGTTCTTACCCACTAACGTTTTTACTGTCACTGTTGAAATTGTATAATGCCGCTAGCTTATTAATACCAGTTAATTATTAAAACGACCAAACTACATTATGTATAGTTATATTTCATAGAAAATAATAATATTAGTTGTATCTAATTACCGTCCACGAAGTGCAGCATTCCAGTATAAGGCAGCTTGTATTCCACTAAAAAAGAATTAACAAATGAGACATTATGAAAGTATGTGTGCTATTTAAAACTTATTAAATAGGGTGATTCATTGACATAGAGGTGTTACCACATGTATGATAGCTCCGCCGACCACACAGCCTCGCGAGCCTCTTGTGCGGTTGGTGTGGACGTGGCTCGTTATCGATATAATATATAAACTAGATAAACATTCACTAACAGAGTGACATCTATAAATTAATTCTGTGCCAATTTTAACCATCGATAGCTTAGTAGGTCTATCTATTATAATGCCTTTGGTTTTAAAAACAAAATAATGTATAAAGTTAAAAAAAAACAGATTTAAAATACTTATATACCTATACATGTTTATACAATACAATACTGTTTATTGCAAACACCTTTACAAACATTTTTTTTAAACTAGTTAAAAACAATGTAGTGTTACAATATAAGGCGGCCTTATCGCTAAAACTAATAATATAATATATAATATGTTATAATAATATAATATACATATAAAATATAATATGTTATGTTTATAAACGTGTTATCTTGCCATTTTAACTGTGATGTGTATATAAATGATCATGTTTTGCCACTGTTATTTTACGTACAAGTTTATAAGTGTATTACATTTCCTATGTAATTATATCAACTGATATTAATTATACTGTAGGTGAACAAGACGGGCGCATTATTATATCAGACATTGGTTGTTTTCGTAGAAGCAATTTGAAATGTATTAAGATATTGCAAATTACAGTATATAATATTACTTAAATGGACTAGGACATTGCTTCAACTAATTATTTAACTGGATTGTTATTTCTTATAATACATTAAGGAAAATAAGTCATTTTCGTGAGCTAAAAATATCTAATTGAAAACGTCATCCTTTTTTTGAAGTCGGTTAATAAATATGCGTGTGTAAAAATAATAAGCTTATGTTAATTGGAAGCTCCAATTTATAGAAACTTGCAGCCACAATACGCCACCTTCAAGTGTTTCTACGTTGAGTGAGGTTTTTAGTGCTCTAAGTCAAAGTCAAAATCTCTTTATTTTAAGACCTACATAAAAATTAAACATTTTTTACAAAGTACCACCGGATCGTAACGTGGCCGCTACTGGGAAGATGCGGCGAGAAACTATGCCGTCCTGTTTTGTCATAGTTTATTATTTAAACTATAAGTGGTCGCCTTTAACCACCAGGTGGTTAAAGGGCCATCCCTCATCCTTTTTGCTGCCGGCAGAGGGATACTTCTGACGCAGTTATTTTGTGTTGTTAGTAAGCTCTTCCAGCCACGGCTGCATTAGGATTTGTTGAGATCGAAATCAACTGTTTGTATTGCGTATTTACGGTTTTATATTGAGTTTTACGGTTTTCTATTATTTTTACGATTTTGTATAGAGTTTTTACGTTTTTGTATGGAGTTTTTACGATTATGTATTGAGTTTTTACGTTCATGTATTGAGTTTTTACAATTGTGTAACGAGTTTTTTTTTGATTTTATATTAAATTATTAGATATTTACGGTTTTATATTGAGTTTATAATTAATCATTGCGCTCTGGCCGCATATAATAAGCAATAATAATTTTCTAAAGATTTCAACACGTGCCTTATTTTTCTATAATACCATTTATTAGAGACGCTGTATAAATATTTTAACGCCTAAAATATGATAATACTAAACTAAAATATGTAGCGTCTTATTCGATAGTAATCTCCGAATTCAAATGATAATTATATCTAAATCATAACTATGCAAATATTTTGAGGTATTTACATAAATGCATAACATAGCGTAAGTCATTTGACTATTAATAAGTATATTATTCATACTATTTTGATAATAACTATAGTTTTAAAATATTCACATAAAATAATATTTAAAAGATAAAACTGCCTTCGGAACATAAGAGTGACCTATATATTATGTTCTAGTATATTGCTTTGTTACGAATAAAATCGTGTCAGAATTATAAAAAAATTTTTGGATTTAAATTAAAAAAAATAGAGTTTGGAGGTCCAATTTAGCCGTATTTCAAAGTAGTATTTGAGTAATTATTGGAAGTGATATTGTGTAGTTTTTATGTATCTGGAATACCTAAAATAAAATGTAAACAAATCGTAAAAAAGGCTTTTGGGGTGTCGCTTTTCGGTAATTATGACGTTTAAGAAACATTTTTACACTAAATTAAATTGTTTCGTAGAAATACTTTTCAATTAAGCATAAATAATATTTGCTCAAATATAAATTAACAATATTGATAGATTTCTAATTTAATAACCGACAATTACTATAAATATTTTATTAATGTAAGTAACTTACATTATAAACAACCTAAAATGGCAATGATTCCAAGTTTGAAATTGAATTTTTGATAACAATATAAAAGTGTACTGCAAACGTGAATATTTTACATGGCAGGGAGTGTATCTTAATTTGGTCGGGTTATACTCGCCATTGTTTCTTTTACTCGTTTGTGATTAAGTTGTTGATGTAGCGTGTTTTTTTTCATTGTTTTCATTAGATATTTAATTTCTGTTCATTACCATTTGTTTGAAGTGAGTTCTCTGGAATCGGAATATCTCCAATCACTGTTTGAGAACTATCGGTTTCTATGTTGACATTTTATTTTTTAGTATTCCGGATAGAGTATAGGTACGTTTTGGTCGGTCAGAACAAATATGCTACATGGTTGATATTATAATAATGGTGTTGGGGTCTAAATAGTTAAAAATCGATATTTTCATTGGAGATTAAAGTCGTTAAATATCGAATTTTATTCGACATTAATAAAGTCGTTCGCAAATATAACAAAACGTTTTTGTTATTTTTTTTAACAACCCTTTGGTGAACACTTCAGTGATATTTCGAGACGTTAAGACTTTCGATTTCGGATTATAAATACGATTGTATAACTGTTACTTGTGTACTGATATGCTATTCTATAACTAACGTAACGTCAGCGTAGACGCTCATAGCCAGTTGTAACCACTGTTCGGTAAACGATCAGTAGGGTAAGCAACGTCAGGCAAGGTCAGTCCTTACATGGGTGAACGTTTAGTGGCATTTGAAGTGAGCGTCGCCGTGCGTCGGAGGGGACGTTAAAAGTCGGTCACGGATATTGCCATCTAGACAGCAGTCGTTAAGCTTAGTCAGAGGCAGCTTTAAAACTCTGACACCAGTTTGACAACTAACCATATGACAAAAAAAAAACAAAAAAAAATCTTACGTAACCTATCGTGGCCGTGCTCGACGCCTTGAATTCGACGTCGAGATTAACGCTGTATAGATCCGTATTCATTATCGTATTTTGCTTGACGTCAAGCTGACCGTCAAACTATTCGACCTTAAGTAGTTCCACTGGAAAACTATAAGTTGTTGCGGCGCTAATGCTGCGTAAGCAAAGTTGGTGAATACGAAAACGCAACTCGCCGCTGCCGCAGCGTTGAGCTCGAGGTTGTGTTGCTCAGAGAATAGCACAGCAATGACAGTAACAAGAGCAAGGAATTTTCATATGTCTTACACAGTTAACGTTTTAAGACAAGTTTCTTAAGCTTAATATCTGATGCTAGCAGTGAACAAACGAACATCGTGGTGTTGTTTGAATAATTGCGTATGTCATAATAACGATTATGACTTACGACGATTTGACTGCATGACTCTAGAATTTAATGAGTGATTTTACCAGAAAAAATGGTATGTAAATATGTATAATTAAATGAATATGTAACCTATGTTTCAAGTAATGAAAATAAATATCACGAAAAGTGCATAATAACACCAAAACTTTTGAGTTATGACGTTATTCGATTCGTATATTAATAAGTTAAGTCGGAAAGATCAACTTGTTATAAGCTAGTATCGATGGGAAATATGTTTTTATACGTGACTACATTAATTGGTGTAAATATATGTCTCCGTCTCGCTCCCGGGCACCCATATGCAAAAAAATTAGATGGCCATATTGTCTTATTATGTTGGACGGCGAATTTATTTATATAATCAACCTGTAGCAATGCTCTCTATTTTAAATAAATATGTTTTTTTACTGAATTGTTAAGTTTTATTTACTTACATTAAGTAGATTAGATTTTATAAGTGTCTGTACCGAAGTTGTCTGTGGCGAAATTAAGGAACACCAGTGTCTTATCGTGCAAGAAGTATTCCAGGTATTCTAGGTTCTTTAGTCATAGAGATTTGGTTGTAAATCAATTGTGTGACATGTAAAGTGAAAGTGTACAGAACCTGGACCCCATGACTACTATTTTACAAACGCTGTAAAGTGTCGATAGTGTTAGTTGAATGGTTTTACACACTTGGTAGTCTACTAATTTTATAAGCTTAGTGGCGTGTCAGTAGCCGCGTCTACACCCGGCGCACGGGCTCGCGGGGCAGCCTCGCCAGCTAAATGTGTGGTCAGTCAAACCACGCTCAGCTGAAGCAACGTACGTGCGCACGAACTACCTCGAGGCACGTCCACACCGACCAACGTGCCCGTGCGCCCGGTGGAGACGCGGCTAATGGTTTGTCACTGCTAATTATAATAAAATTACATCTTATTATAAATAAAAACATACTTACATACAAGTGGTACAAACTTACTTACTAACGTGGTATAATCATTGTTTGCTTTATAATTTAGTATGTAGGTAGAAAATGCAACGGCCTGCCAGATAGTTTTCTCTGTACCCTCAAATATTCATATTTAACTGGTGCTGTCCCTTTTTTCCCCTTGCCCCGTACTGTTGACTGACCATTGCGTGGATCGGACGTGTCCGCCGCACCTTAATAAGTTAATTCGTGTGTCTGCCTCCGAAAAGACTACTATTGTGACTTTGTGAACTAGTGAAGCGCTTCTAGTTTAGTGTGCCTGAAGACCAGCAGAGCCCCCCATCCAGTGAAGAGGACTTTCCCTACACCACGTGCCGGTAATGTACCACGCATGACCTTGACTTGACTCTTATCCTTTGTTTTCCCTCTCGCAATTTTATTTTGTATTTACACCCTTTTTACGCCCAGCACACTTCCCCGCGACAATCATGTTGAAAATATAACAAAAAAGACCTTTCGAGTCTTCAATATGTGCCGTTCTGTCTATGGCAAAACTTGGGGACTCAAACCAAAGGTAATATACTGGTTATATACTACGATGGTGAGGCCTATTCTCACATATGGCAGCGCCGTATGGTGGCCTAGGACTAAACTAAAGATCTGTAAAGATTCTCTCAGGAAGGTGCAAAGTTTGCATGGCAATTACAGGTGCCTTCAAAACAACGCCTACACAGGCTCTTGAGTGGATACTGGAATTAACTCCACTACACACACACTTATATACAAACAGAGGCAAGGAAGTCCCTATATAGACTTGCAAAAGCAGGAGTTTGGAATCGTAACAAGCCCTGTACAAAACACACATTATTGGATCCCGTGAAACAACTGGATGATCTAATGGACATGCCCTGTGATAAGATAAATCCAGTGTACATGTTTAATAAGAGGTACCGAGTACACATACCATCAAGGGACGAGTGGACGAGGGGACTCAAACCGGTGGGTGGTACTCACCTCATATGGTACACTGACGGTTCTAAAATGGAGTCAGGTACAGGGGCAGGAATTTATTCCAAGGACTGCAGGGTCAGTCAGAGCATGGAGCATTATGCATCGGTATTCCAAGCGGAAACCTATGCCATAATTGCCAGCATTAAAGAAATGCAAAGGAGAAATGTCAAAGGTAAAACCATTTACATTCTCAGTGACAGTCAGACAGCTCTGAAGGCTCTAAACTCCTTCCGAGTTGTCTCCAAACTGGTTAAAGAAGGTGTCACAGGTTTGAATAACTTGGGAAGACACAACAGCGTCAGCCTTATCTGGGTATCTGGACACGAAGGCGTCGAGGTTAATGAGAAGGCAGACATACTAGCGAGGGCCGGCTCACAGAGACATTTGGTTGGCCCCGAACCATTTGTAGGGATTCCGTATGGAACATATCACCAAGCATTATATGCACATGCTCGGAACGAACACATGAAGGAATGGAGGGCAGCGTCAGGCCGAAACCACTCCAAAGCGTTCTCTAGCATAAGGGTGGACTGTGGAGTTAAATTATTAAACCTAAGCAGATCACAAATAAGGCACCTAATAGGTGCACTCACGGGACATTTTGGTACCAATGAACACCTTCACAGAATGAGGCTAAGTACTATTGATACTTGCAGATTATGTAAAGGTGGAAAAGAGTCAATGCGACACATATTGTGTGGCTGCGACGCTCTTGCGAGACGTAGGTTGGGTCATCTGGGAGTAGCATATCCTACACCAGATGATTATGTACAGCTCCAGGCTAGTGCAATCGTTGCGTACAAACCTGTCGTACTGGCCACTTTGATCTGTAATATCTCCTCTTTGGTTAAGAATTCCAAATTCATTTAGCTGGTACATTTGAGTTTTGAAAACAGTCATTCATTTGTTTTTCCCTCATTATTTTTTTCTTTGGGGTCGCTTATTACCGCACAATGGAAATCATGAAAAATCGGTATATTTACGAGTACGAGTTCTACCGTGGCACCAGTGCTGCAGAAACAGCTCGAAGGATTAATTTAATGATGTGTACGGCGCTGGTGTCGGAAAAGAAAGTACCTACGGTACGTTTTTGGTTTCAACGTTTTCGTTCTGGAAATTTCGACCTTCAGAACCAACCCCGTGGAAGGTCTTTGGTCCCGCAAAGTGGAAAATAAAAAATTAAAGGCTATTGTGGAAGCGGATCCATCACAAAGCACTTCAGAGATAGCTGCAGGCTTCGGGGTAAGTGATAAAACTGTATTAATCCACTTGAAGTAAATCGGGAAAGTAAAAAAAAAAACCGTGTGGTGTCGTGGGGCACCGGATAGGAACGAAGTTCCTTATTATAAAAATATTAATTTTAAGTTCTATTCGAGGTATACCTAAAGAAAATAATTATTCGGGTAAGTATACACTTTTTGAAGTGAAATTTCTTATGCGACGCGTTAAACGTTAAGCGTTAAATTTGTTAACCTTATGAAAGCGCTCACGTGACACAGTCATTCCGCCATTTAAAAAAAATGTGCGTGCGTGGAGTACCTCCGCGCGGAAGAAGTGAAACTTCATTCTCGCTCTGTCTCATTCTATTCCCCCTCCCCAGGAGCGCTGAACGTAAGTCGCATAAGAAGTTTCACTTCATTGACTCGGACTGACTGACTGACTGACTCGGATTGACTGAGTCCGAGTCAGTCCAAGTCAGTCCCAGTCAGTCCCGGTCAGTCCCGGTCAGTCCCGGCCAGTCCCGGCCAGTCCCGGTCAGTCCCGGTCAGACCCGGTCAGTCCCGGTCAGGTCCGGTCAGGATCGGTCAGTCCGAGTACCACACCGTACCACACCGTACCATACCGTACCACACCGAACCACACTGAATGACGGCGTCACGTGAGCGCTTTCATAAACTTAAGAGCGCTTTCACACACACACACACACACACGTCCTTATTATAAAAGAAGAAGCAAACTGCTTGGTCCGGACCGAAGGCACGTTTACCACATAAGGGTGAGTATGTGCCGTGCGTCTCGTCGTCCGATGATGGAAAGGGGATGGTGGAATCAAGTCATGCAATTCCTATGCACACTCTCCAAAATGCATCCTGTAGAATACTGAGAGGCAGGCTACTCTGCGCCTGTGCTCTAGGCTTTGTGAATTTGCCGCTACTAAGTCTGCGTCACCACCAAGCCTCTTAGCACGCCTCTCCACTGAGTCCAAAGCTGCAAGATGGCATTTTGCAGCACCAGCCCATATTATGTGACAACAGTACTCCACACACGACCGGACTTGTGCTTTAAATAGCATCAAAAGCTGCCACGGTGTGAAGTACAGGCGGACCTTTGCAAGGACACCTAGCTTCCTTGCAGCTACCTTGGCTTTGGACTCAATGAACCGCCCAAAGTTGAGGTTAGAGGAAATTTCAACTCCCAACAACTGAAGGCGGTCGGTGCATTCCAAGGATACATTCTGAAAAGTAGGAGCCAAGGTGAACGGACTCCTTTTCGCGGTGAAGAGACACGCTTGAGTTTTGGTGGCATTGAATCGCACAAGGTTGGCATTACCCCATTCGGAGACCGCCTGAAGTGTGCGATTGGCACGCTCTACCAACGCTACTCTCTCAGACTGGATCACATCCTTACTGGCCCGAGCACTCGGCATGTATCTCTCCACAATAGTGCTGTCATCTGCATACCCATAGATACCGGGCATTAACAGATCATTGATATGCAGCAAGAAGAGGGTTGCGGAGAGGACGGACCCCTGAGGAACTCCGGCATTAGCCGTCATCGACTCCGATGAGCAACCATCGACAACTACTTGGAGAGACCGATCACTCAGGATGGTAACTAAAATAAGATATATATTTGTGAATAATGATGGGATGGTCACGTTACGGACGTTTTTTCCCGGCTAGGGTACCCCTCCGCATCGTCCCATAAGGAACTTCGTTCCAAAAACTTGAACGATGGGTACCTCATGAATTGAGTGAATCGAACTTACAAACACGCGTCGACTGCTGTGTTACTTTGCTCAACCGACACAATAATGAAGGGATTTTAAATCGAATCATTACTTGTGATGAAAAGTGGATACTGTACGATAATCGGAAGCGCTCGACGCAATGGCTGAACCCTGGAGACCCAGCCAAATCCTGCCCTAAACGAAAATTGACTCAGAAAAACTTACTTGCGAGTGTTTGGTGGACTAGCGCCGGTGTCGGTCACTACAGCTTTCTAAAATCTGGCCAAACGATTACGGCAGATATCTATTGTCAGCAACTGCAAACCATGAAGGAAGAACTAGCTGCTAAACAACCGATTGGTCAATCGCTCTAGGCCACTGCTGCTTCACGACAACGCAAGACCACACACCGCTAAGTTAGATGAGCTAAAATTGGAATGTCTGCGACATCCACCGTACACCCCGGACCTTGCTCCAACAGATTACCATTTTTTACGGAATTTGAACAACTTCTTACAAGGAAAAAAATTCATCTCCGATGCGGCAGTCCAAACCGCCTTCAAAGAGTTTATTGATTCTCGCCCCTATGGTTTTTCGCTCGCTTCCTGCTCCATCATCAGACCCTGGTCACCATTTTTCTAGCAAGTACTTGTTGAGACCTACCTAACGAGCCCAAACTCGGTGGGTCTACGTTTATTGGTGCTGAGACCCCGTGACCACCTTCCTGCTCCATCATCAGACCCTGATCACCTTTTTCTAGCAACTACTCGTCGAGACCTACCTAACCAGCCCAAACTCGGTGGGTCTACGTTTATTGGTGCTGAGATCCCGTGACCACCTTCCTGCTCCATCATCAGACCCTGGTCACCATTTTTCTAGCAACCACTGGTCGAGACCTACTTAACAAGCGCAAACTCGGTGGGTCTTCGTTTATTGGTGCAGATATCCCGTGACCACCTTCCTGCTCCATCATCAGACCCTGATCACAATTCTTCTAGCAATACTCGTCGAGACCTATCCAACGAGCCCAAACTCGATGGGTCTACGTTTATTGGGGCCGAGATCCTGTGACCACCTTCTTGCTGGTCATCATCAGAAGGTTACCATTTTATTTAGTATCATCGGATTTACATAATGTTCTAAGTTTCAGATGTTTTGGACTAATAGAAGTAATAAACAAGTATAAATTTAAAATTTTTAAAAAACCCCTGGTATAGGTAAACCAACTCTTAAAATGACTTTCCTCTGCTATTATCAGACCCTGATAAGTATCTGTCCAACTACTTGTCAAGATTTAACCATAGATTTATAGTTCCATCACCAGCACCACATTTTTTTACCTGCTAGTCGCAGCAATCTATCCAACGAATCCAAATTCCGTGGTAGACCCACGGAATTTGGATTCGTAATCAGACCCTGGTGAAGGTTACCATTTTATTTGGTATCATCGGAACTACATATGTTCTAAATTTCAGATCTTTCGAACTAATAGAAGTAATGAAAAATGTCTATTGTATACAAAAAATCCCTACCTCGACTCGGAAAAGAGCTGATGGTCTTCAAACGGCTAGACCGTTTTTCATGAAACATAGCTAAGAACCATCTCGCTGAAACTAGCTTTCAAATAAAAAAAAACGCATTCAAATCCGTTCACTAGTTGGACCGCTACGATGCCACAGACAGACATACGTACAGACAGACAGACTTCCCCTCTATCTATCTTCCACCTGATAAGCGGCTCCTCAGGAGTGATATCGAGTCACTCCTTGACCTGGACAGCGCGGTCATTCTGGCCGGCGACTACAACTGCAAGCATGTCAGGTGGAATTGTAACGTCACCACCGGCAACGGTAGGTGCCTCGACGCCTTGGTCGACGTTCTCGACTTTGACGTCATCGCACCTATGCGCCCGACCCATTATCCCAATAATATAAATCACCGCCCCGATGTCTTAGACATGGCCCTCCTGAATGGTGTGACCCTTGCGGTTGCGCTCCTTAGAGGTTCTCCATGAGCTAGACTCTGACCACCGACCGGTCCTAATGGAACTAGGTCCCCCGCCCACTTCCCAGCCGGTCACTAGGACCGTTCTGGACTGGCATCAGCTAAACACCTGTTTAGCCGATGCCGACTCTCCCAATCTTGCCCGCTTCCCGGCGCAAATCTCGTCCCCTCAGGACACCGACCAAGCGATCGGCGCTTTCACCGATCATCTTAAATCGGCCATCAGCCAGTCCTCCCGGCAGGTTGAAGCGAACAACTTTTACGCTGTGCGCTTCAAACTGCCCGATGACATTAAGGAATTAGTCCGCGCTAAAAACGCGGCTATTCGCGCGTACGACTCCTACCCCACCGATGCCAATCGGGCCCGCTGTGTGCTTTGCAGAGGGACGTGAAGCGCAGCATCGCGGAACTCAGGGAGGCTCGATGGGGAGGGTTTCTCGAGGAGATCTAGCCGTCACACCAGGCTTACTGGCGGCTCGCGAGATCCCTCAAAACCGACACGGGAACTACCATGCCCCCCTTGACCCGCCCTTCAGGCGACCCACCCGCGTTCGAGGACGACGAGAAGGCTGAGGTTCTCGCTGACTCTCTAGAGAGTCAGTGCACACCCAGCTCCGCTCCCGTCGATCCGACGCACCTCGATCTTGTGGATAGGGAAGTAGAGCGCAGGTCCTCACTCCCTCCCACCGGTCACACAGACCGAAGTAGAAGTCTGATCAAAGGCCTTAAGCCTAAGAAAGCACCGGGCTCCGACGGCATCTCCAATCGCGTTCTTAAGGTTCTCCCTGTCCATCTGATATGTCTTTTAGTGACTATCTTTAACGCAGCCATGTCCCACTGCGTCTTTCCTGCCGAGTGGAAAGACGCGGATTAGTAAGTATCCCTAAGCCGGGTAAGCCTCGCAGCAGCCCTGCGAGCTACCGGCCTATCAGTCTTCTCAAGTCTCTCGGCAAACTCTATGAGCGCTTGCTGCTGGCGAGACTCAAAGAGTTTGTCACTTCCAATAATATCCTCATCGATGAGCAGTTTGGCTTTCGAACCAGACACTCTTGCGTCCACCAGGTGCACCGCCTCACGGAGCACATCCTGACCGGGGTTAACCAGCCCAAGCCCGTCTACACAGGCGCCCTATTTTTCGATGTTGCCAAGGCCTTCGATAAGGTCTGGCACAACGGCTTGATATACAAGCTCTTCCAGTTAGGAGTTACCAATAGGCTCGTACTCATCATACGAGACTTTCTCTCGAATCGTACCTTTCGATACCGGGTCGAAGGTACGTTTTCTTCGCCCCATCCTATACAGGCCGGAGTCCCTCAGGGCTCCGTGCTCTCTCCCCTCTTGTTCAGCCTGTTCACGAACGACATTCCTCGTTCGAGCAGAGTCCAACTCGCCCTTTACGCGGATGACACCGCTCTCTATTATTCCCATAGGAACATGTCCTATTTGACGCGTGCTCTTCAAGCCGCAGTCGACGCCCTGGGTCAATGGTTCCGTAGGTGGCGCATAGAGGTGAACCCGGAGAAGAGTGCCGTGCCGGTGGTCTTCTCCCGGGGACCCGCCAATATGTTCTCCGCGCGGAGCCTTCGGCTCAACAGACGACTGGCCCCAATATCCCTATTCAATCGCCCTATCCCCTGGACTAGGAAGGTTAAGTACCTCGGAGTCACCTTGGGCTCCGTCATGACTTTCGGCCCGCACATTAGGTCCGTCCGCAATCGAGCGGCTTTCGTATTAGGTCGCCTGTATCCCCTTCTCTGCAAGCGGAGTAAAATGTCGCTTAGAAATAAGTTGACATTATACAAAGCTTGCATTCGCCCAATCATGACTTACGCGAGTGTAGTTTTCGCGCACGCCGTATCGATAGCCTCCAGGTTATCCAAAATCGTTTCCTCCGACGTGCCGTCGGTGCCCCGTGGTACATGCGGAACGTAGATCTGCATTCCGATTTCAAGTTAGATCCCCTTCGTAAGTTCCTCAAAGAAGCGTCGAAACGCTACTTTGAATCCGCGTCCCGTCACGCGAACAGTTTAATCCGCGCCGCCGCCGATTACGCCCCTAGTCCTTCTGACTCGCGCCGCAGACCACGGCACGTACTGCTCGACCCTCCTGACCCCATGACGGTCCTATTGGACCGGGATGCGCCGAACCCTCCCCGACAACCGTATGCTACACTAGCTATCAGACACCGGTCTCGCCGACGAGGCCGAAGGGTCGTAAGTATGCGACCTCAACGACGTGCATCACCCCACTGAGTTTCTTGCCGGTTCTTCTCAGTGGCGGCGCGTTGTGAACCGGTGGTAAACTCAGCCCTCTCTTAAGCGACAGCCCAAGCCGAGACCGTGCCTCCCTGAGGTGCCCTTGAGCTCATCGCTACTTCTGCCGTTATGGCTAGAGCGCTTTAAGCGCTCGCCTCCTATTGTCCGGTGAAGCTGTAATGGCCATCTGCGGCCAACAGCGTATATCATTCCAAAAAAAAAAAGACAGACTTCCGGATATTGGCGTCAAACTTATAACTCCCCTCGTTTTTGGTCGGGGGTTAAAAATACTCGTACACCGCGATAAAATCCGTAAAAGTAGTTTGATTCCCTTGCTCCTTTAGTTATTGGGAAAATGTTGGGAACGTATGGAGGATGTAGGACAACAAATCTGTGAGCCTAAACAGGAGTGGTCATTATTTGTCTACAAGGAAAGTACACAGTTTTTCCTTGAATTAAATTATACAATATTTTATACTTTATTTAGTGTTTAATAAAGCACAAAACGTGTTGTGTAGCAGCAGTTAGATACTATAAATCGTTCTGTCGGTCGGTAAACCTGGCTATTATAACTAATTTCAATATAGACTCACTATCTACCTATAGAGGAACTACATAAGTTGAATTTTGCGTAGTAAAAATGAATATGAATATTTTAAAATATAAATATTTATTCTTTGTGACTACAATCGGAGTAATTTTGGTGATACTTGGTGGTATAATTTACTGTTATGTGGAAGTGTATAAAGTATTGAAGACTAGAAACGACTTCAGAGACTACAAGTTAAAATTTGGGAAAAAATACGGCGGAGATGATGCGCAGCGTTTCAAAAACTTTAGGGTGAGTAGATTTCCGACTCATAGACATAGATTAGTGTTAATTATCATTAACCCCGTTCTATACATATCGAATTACTTTGACGCTTGGAGCTAATAATACTAATAATAATACTATAAACTAAGTATGTTAGTGGCGGTAGGTACTCCAATAGAAAGACGCTGCTGCCCGTCGTCTTCATTTCCCTTAGTCGCCTCTTACGAACACCCAACGGGAGGAGAGGGTAGGGGGTTATTCTTACCCGGACACCCCACAGGTTATATATCGCGTAGGTAGGTATTCATTAATGTAACATAAGTATAAACTTATGTTACATTAATGAATACCTACAGCTGTTTATACTGCTCAGGGAATTGAAATAATCGGTTTCTAAAATTACCACCTTGTGTCTGGGTGTTATTATGTCAACCTGTTCTGTCCTACTGCTGGGGCACCCTCCTTCAGAACTTGCAAGAGGCTCTCCAGCACCAGACTCGCTAGAGCAAGTTTTGTGAAAGCCGTGCATGTCACACGGGTCACATAATGCAGATCCCATCTCTCATGTGCCGATGTGATAGCCGCCGGGGTTTTGTTATATAAGAATCTGACATACCCTGGTTGGCCCCCACAGGTCAAAGATCCCCGGGTCCTTTGAAGGTTTCCCCGCGAGAAATAAGTTACAGGCACTGCCTAGTCTGGGATCAGGTGACCGTGTGTGGATTGTCTTAGGATACATATTGTTGTCTTATTTTAAGGGTGGACTGTGGGGTTAAATTATTAAACCTAAGCAAATAAGGCACCTAATAGGTGCACTTACGGGACATTTTGGTACGAATGAACACCTCCACAGAATGAGGCTAAGTAGGTACTGTTGATACTTGCAGATTCTGCGAAGGTGAAAAAGAGTCAATGCACCTCATATTGTGCGGCTACGACGCTCTTGCGAGACGTAGGCTGAGTTGGGAGTAGCCTATCCCTCTTCGGAGTCGCTGGACGTTCGGGGTGTGGGCCCTTTGAACGTCCATTGAGTACGGCGGCGACTCCGAGGAGGACGGTGGCGGGGTTGCGACCCCCGAAAAAAAGGAAAAAAAAGGGAGTAGCCTACCCCACACCAGATGATTATGTACAGCTCCAAGCTGGCGCAATCGTTGCGTACCTTTTTTTTTTATTTAATTTTCTTACCCACTAAAACCCCCGCGGCTGTCGCATCGGCACATGAGAGGGGGGACCCCAAGGCTCTCCGGTGGGATCTGCACCAGGGGGTCAGTGCCTTGCCTTTGAGGGACGAATTGAAGCCCTCCGGGAACCTGACATGGTACTCATGGGGACGGGGGACGCAACCCCGCCGCCGTCCTCCTCGGAGTCGCCGCCGTACTCAATGGACGCTCAAAGGGCCCACACCCTGAGCGTCCAGCGACTCCGAAGGTTGCCCGTTGTTTATAGCCCCGGGCTCAGGGCTGGGGGGCGAGACGTTGGGCGTCCGCTTGTGGCGGCCTGCGCCTTCGTCGCCGAGCAGGATCAGCGCGTTCGCGTTCCCGCTCGGCGGCCTCCTTCTGGGACATGACAGTCTCACAGAAGGCGGCCATCGCTCCCCACGCCGCATCCCCGGACAGCATAGCCGACACTACGATGCCCAGGGAGAGGTTCCGATCCGATGACTGCGACCAGGTCTCGACGCTCTAACGACCACGCGGGACAAGCCTCTAGCGTGTGTTGGGCGGAGTCCTTAGAGGAGATACCACTGGAGAGAGCATGATGCGCTAACCCCCTCTGCCAAATTTTTGGTCATATGGTCAGGTCATTCTTTATTTGTGTGCGTGTATTTTTGAATGTGTTGCGAGTTTACTATAGTGTGGGTATGCGTGAAAGTGTATCTGTGTGTGTTTACTTCGCCTCCCGCACCCCGCAAAAGTGCCACGAAAAATTTGTTCGGGGAATCGACGCGATACTAACTCCTTTGGTACTTTCTCTGAGGCGGAGTCAGACTGGTCGCAGTGGTCGTCGTCGCTTCACGTCCGATCTTATGCAGATAATCACCGAAACAACCGTGTCCGGTAATTATCTGCGTAAGGCTATAGGTGAGTCGTCCACTCCGTCGCTGTTTCCAGGCTTCGAGATGCGGCAGGAATGCCTCAACGACGCGTTTGCGCGCTATGTGCTCCGGTTGGAGCCGCTCGCGCCACGTCGTGAGTGCGTTGTGTCGTTCCTGCCGCTTTATGGATTCGAGCGCCACCGGCTCGCCTCCGCCACTCTGGTAGGCGATGCGGTTCCGGTCATAGACCCTCGCATACATGCCCGCCAGTATGTCTAAAGGCGGAAAGCATGCCAGTATGGTCGCCGCCTCAAAGGACACCGTCCGGTATGCTCGTGCAATCCGCAATGCCATCCTACGCTGGACGCTGTAGATTTTAGTTCTACAGCGTCGAATGGCCAGCCTCGGCACCCAGATGGGCGCCCTGTAGAGGACTACGGACTGCACGACCCCGGCGTAGAGGCGGCGAACTTCCTCGCTCGGCCCCCCGAGATTGGGGAGCAGCCTGTGCAAGGCCGCTGCAACCCTGTCGACTCGGGGGACCAGGCGCTCGAAATGCTCCTCGAAGCCCCAGCGACTGTCAAGGGTGAGACCAAGATATTTCATGTGCGGCCCCACCCTGACTTCCGACTCACCCACACGGACGCGCAAGTTGGGCGGTGGTTCCCGGCTCCTAGGAAGGCCGTGGAACCACAGCGCCTCAGTTTTCTGAGGCGCTATCTCCATGCCCAACTCGCGTATTTTCGCGACGACGATTTCCGCCCCAAGCTCGGTGAGCTCTTTAGTCCTCTCGAAGGTGTCCCCACCTCCCACGATCAACGTGTCGTCCGCGTAGCAGACGACACTTACGCCGGCGGGGAGATCGACACGCAGAACCGCGTCGTAGGCGAGGTTCCGTAGCAAGCCCCCCTGGCCCCTGCGGAACCCCTCGCTCTACTTCCCTCCGGAACCTCGTACCGTCTCGATCCACGTACAGAATGTACCTGTCGCGCAAGTAGTCGTTGATCAGGGCCTGCAGGTAGGGAGGCACTCCATGGTAGACCAGTGCCTCCCAGATCGCATCCCAGGGTAGGGAATTGGAGGCGTTGACAATGTCGGGTGACACCGCCAAAGCCACGCCACCCCGGGAGACCGCCTGATCCGACAGGGCGCGGACGCGAGTTATCGCATTCACGGTCGAACAGCCCTGTCGGAAGCCGAACTGGCTGTCGGCCAGATCGGGAACGACGCGCGAAATCGTTGCGTACCTAAGGGAACTCTTCGACACGTCAGTAACAGAGTAAGGGCTAGTGCATGCACAATGGATCCAACTGGGTCGAAGTGCGTTCCGGTGGTTACCGGGCCCGATTTTATAGCCGCCAACAATAGAATAGAATAGAATTTGTCTTATTTGCGCGAATACTATACATTGTAATAAAACTACTCTTACGGCATCGTCGGGAAAGTAAAACCTAAAATAAACCGCGATATATTCCGTAAGAGTAGTTTTCAAGACGTATGTCTTGTGGTGTAGAGACCGTCCAGATAGATACCACCGCAGTGTCAGATATTCTGCCGCCAAGTAGCAATGTGTAAGCAACTAGGTGCAACAGCGCTACCCTAGGGCGGACGACAACGCGGTATAAGCCCTGCGTCGTCGCGAGCCCCGCGAGGATGCCGGGGGAACGTGCATTTCCGCTTCCCCCGGAACGTGTTCTAACGAGAGACGGCCTGATGCGACTCTGGCGAAGCTCCGAACAACAGATATAGATTTACATAGATAACGCAAATGCATGTACTTCGCGTGTCCGAAACGTCGGGGTTGGTCGCCGCGCGTCTGTTGTTGCAGCCTTGCAGCCGGTCGGCTGCAAAAACTAAAAAAAGTTGGCGAGGCATCGGCGGCATCGGTCTTTGAATCGGTTTGGACTTCCCGTCACTAAATTCGGACGTGACGTCACAGAAGGTGTTAAAAACTTGGTTTAAAAGTCGGCACGCTTGGTTTCAAATCGTGATACTTTCGTTATATATGTAAATCTATATCTGTGCTCCGAACGATGAGCCCAGAGTATCTACGTAGCGTCCATGAAGGCCATCGGGGAGGTTTTGGTGGGTACAAATCTCACATACCCCGGCCTTCACCCCCTCGGAGACTGGGTACCTTTTGAAGGTTTCCTCCTGGACAACAAAAAAAAACGTGTAACAGCGCCGATTTTCAGACTGGTCCAAATTATTTTTGGGGGGAGTGACGTCATGGGACACGGGTACAGAATAAGTTGTAGAGAGCGACCGGACGTGACAACCCATGTTATTATTATGTACCTATTATAGGAGTCCTTAAAGGAAATAGAGAGACTGAACGCTATAGAATCAAGAAAGGTCTACGGTTGGACAAAGTTTGCTGATATGAGCAAATCGGAATTTGCGCAACAAATGTTCCTGAAGCCTGACAACCTACAGTGTTCACAGTTAAGAAGATACTGTGTTCTGGACTCTAATTTTACTTATGATACAATTCTGAGTGACAACGTTACAATACCTAAATCATTTGATTGGTAAGTTTATTGCGAACTTCGAAAGGTAACCACTTTTATAAACAATCACGGTGGCATGCAATCATGCGGTCCGCCTGATGGTAAGCAGTCACCGCAGCCTATAGACGCTAGCAACACCAGAAGAATCACTAGCGCGTTGCCGACTCTTAAGACATTAGATATCATGTATTTTGTGTCCAGTAATTTCACCAACTAAAGTGCCCTTCATACAGGAACACAGCAATTTGGCGGCAGAATATCTGACACTGCGCTGCAGGGGCATAGCTACCGCCGTATCAGCCGTATCAATGATACGGGGCCCCCGGACTACAGGTGCCCCCGGACTACAGGTGCCCCCGGACTACAGGTGCCCCCAGACTACAGGGGCCCCCGGGCTACAGGGGCCCCGGACGTATGAAAGCAAAAATTCGTAAAACGTTCATTACTCACTCACTCACACACACTCACCTAAACACTTAAGCTGTACTTCCCGGGAAAAAATCATATCTATTTGTAAAATAGGGGTAGAAAGTTTGTTTCGTAATATTTTTGCTTTAGATTTAATCTGAACATAAAAGACAAGTTCTTTAAAATATTTATCTACGCGTGCGAAGCCGGGGCGGGCCGCTATTATTGTATACCATATAAAAGGCAAGTTTTGACAGGCAACGCATAGCCTACACCACTGGGCCCAGAGACTTGAAATATGGGAGGTGTATTCGTCACAATAGGTAGGGGCACACTCACGGACTTTTCGAAATTCGCATTGTAAGGGTTATGGACCCATTTATGGAAAGTGAGTTATATTATTTTATAAAAAACCTTTTAATTCATAAACTGTTGGTACTAGACCCTTGAACGGCTTAAAGAGAGCTAAGCAGAGTTACACAACGAGCTAAATAGAGACCATTGCTCGGAGTTTCTTTGCGCGACAGAATCCAAATAAGGAAATTCTGACATAGTTTTCAGAATCTAGTCAGGGTAGGCCACATCGTGCGAAGAACCGATAACCGATGGGGTAGAAAGGTTCTCAAGTAGCGACAACGAATCGAAATGGAATCACGACAGTCGCAGGCAACTGGTGAATGCAAATCGCTTGTTTCGCGTTCATTGTAGCGTTCCAAGAGTCTTTCACCTGATGGTGATATGTCCACAATTTTCCAAAGTAATATTTTATTTATTATAACAACAAACATAACAAGAAACACTGTTTTCTTAGTATATCGATGGTTTTCTGACAGATATTTGGAGGGTCTTATGTAAGTCAAATAGGACCCATAGGTAAATTAAAAATCTCGAGTGTGGTGTCGTTTAGAAAGTAATAAAAAAAAGTATTCATTTAAAGAAAAACTGTATGGGATATACAGGATGTTTGGTGCATCGTTTGCCAAATTGATTTGGCCTAAAGAAGAGGTAATTGGCTACTTAGTTAGGACATAAAACTCATTAGGTACTGGCCGCACCAGCTTTATTGTTAAAACTTTTTAATTTTTATCATGAAAAAATCCAGAATTCAGCATTTAAGCTTAATTTAAAATAATAGATTACTTAGTATGGCGTTCAAATTTCATTTTATTTCTTAAATATATAAGAGTATCAAATACAAAATTACTTGCTAGTATCATCTAGATTTATTTTTAATATCTAACATAGTTTCAGAAAAAATAAAAATAAACGTAAGAATCAAATCTAAATTGGTAAGTATAAAAAAAACTAAAAGCAATCCGGATTTTCGAGTTCTGTTATAAACTTATCTCTAGTCTGTCCCCTTTCCAACGGTATGATGAAATATGCTCAAAAAACTTTTTTATACTTCACTAATTCGCTAAATTTGTGTATCTAGTAAAAATCTAGTCTAGTAAAAATCTTTGGAGATAGTACGTAATACATTTTACGCGTATTTTATTTGATGTAGGTCTTGCTTGAGAATCAACACTGTGATAATCACATTACAATCCCTCTTGGTTCATTATAAGTCAAATAACCAGTCTCGCGTAAAGACTGGTTATTTGACTCGCGTCGATGAGTGTTCTGGAAAGTGTGGCGGGAAGGTAGTCGTCTGTTAGAAAAGCGCTCCTGGTAAATTCTTTGTGCTTCACGTGCATGACATACTTAACATGATCAAAACAAACATGATGAATGCCATTGTGTAGGAGGTAGGTGTTGTAGTGGGATTGTTATCAAAAAATATGGAAAACCTAAAAATGTAGATGTTACTAAGTAGCAAATGACCTCTTGCACCAAACACCATGTATAATTATTTTAATTCAATACGAGCGTCTCTGTTTCTTTTGAGAAAAACTTTACCTTCCATTATGGGCCTCCACCAGATTTTGATACAGGGCCCCACTAAGGCTAGCTACGCCACTGCTGCGCTGGTACCTACCTGGAGGGTTCCTCTTAAGCAACAGCCCAAGCCGAGGCCGTGCCTCCCTGAGGTGCCCTTGAGCTCGTCGCTACTTCTGCCGTTAAGGCTAGAGCGCTTTAAGCGCTCGCCTCCTATTGTCCGGTGAAGCTGTAATGGCCATCTGCGGCCAACAGCGTCTATCATTCCCAAAAAAAAAGAGACGTCATTAGTCATGTATCTGGAACCAGGTAATGTCACCAGTAGCCCTTCACACCGGAACACAACAGTGTTCGCGGCGGCAGAATATCTGACCCTGCGGCGGTCCTCTGTGGGCCTAATAATGTATGCCTAGTGTTATAGAGCTGTGACAGCGAGCTCTTGCCTTGGAAAACAAAGTGCGCAGGTTCGAACCCCGAACTCACACCTATACCTATATCTTTAATTAACCATGTGCGCATCGTCTTTGTGCGATTGTTACTAGCTTTCGGTGAAGGAAAACATCGTGAGGAAACCTGCATGTCTGAGAAAGCCTAACTATAGCTCTCGAATGACGTGTGAAGTCCGCCAACACGCACTTGGCCAGCGTGGTGGACTATGGCTCAGCCATAGCCCCGTCATCTTGAGGGGAGGCCCTTGCCCAACAGTGGAACAAAACCAAGGGCTGAAAAACATTTTTCAACTAATTGGCTTATTGGGGACCCTGGGTTAGTAGACGCCAATTTACAAAGTCTAGAGCACAGGCGCAGAGTAGCCAGCCTCTCGGTATTCTACAGGCTGCATTTTGGAGAGTGTGCACAGGAATTGCATGACTTGATTCCACCATCTCCCTTTCATCATCGGACGACGTGACGCACGGCATTTTGTGCATTTTGTGCGAAGGAGTTGCATAACATCCTCAGATGAGGGGACGCGTAGCGTTTACACACCCTTATGTAGTGAATGTGCCTTCAATCCCGACTAAGCGGGTTGGTTCTTCATTTTTAATAAGGACAGCTAAGAACTGAAACAGTTTGCCTGCGTCGGTTTTCGCACCCGTTTATAATGTGTGTCTTCAAGTCTAGAGGGCTTTTTAGCGTGCTTTATCATACTCGATTCCGTCGCCATTTCCATCAGGTGAGACTGCAGTCAAGCACTCATAATCAACATCAACCCCCCCCCCCCCTCCTCCCCCTTAGAACGCCACAATGAACGACAATTGGCTATTTGCATCCACCGGTTGCCTGCGACGCGCACAATGTCGTCTGTACACCTGGTGTCAAATAGGGTCATGGAAATTCCAATAGGCCGCCAGTTGAGTACTGGCCAAGTCTGAGGTATGTTTCCGGTATCCACCGGTTACTTACGCCAATATCCATATTATTCTTAGTTACATTTTATATGTCCTCATCGTTTAAGGAGAAGCAGGGGGGTGATAAGTCCTGTGCTGGACCAGAAGAGATGTAAGGCTTGCTGGGCATTCGGAATCGCTGGCGTCATGGGAGTCATGTTGGCTATACACAAGAATGAAACCAGCAGTGAACAATTAAGCATTCAGGTTAGTTGTATTTTGACGGGCCCATTGGTCTAGTGGTTACTGACCCTGTCTGCTAACTAACAGGTCGTGGGTTCGATTCCCACGAAGCGTCTGGGTGTTTTATCTATATAAGTATGTACTTATTTACAAAAAAAAGGAAATATATATTTTTTTTGTAAATACTTATATAAGTATTAGTATCAGTTGTCTGGTTTCCATAGTACAGGCTCTGCCTAGTTTGGGATCAGATGACGGTGCGTGAATAGTCCCAGGATATTTTTTTTTTTTTTGTTATTGACAACACGGGCTTTTACTCCCGGACTTTTAAAAGGCTTGCGTGGGGACGAATCCAACACGTAGAGGCCTGTTGGGAGAAAGTAATTATTATTATTATTGATCCACGTCCACTGCTGAACCGCCACAATGAATGACAATTGGCTATTTGCATCCACCGGTTACTTGCGACGCTCACAATGTCGTCTGTCCACCTAGTGGGAGGCCTGCCTACGCTGCGTCTACCGGCATCATCATCATCATCATCATCAGCAGCCGAAAAACGTCCACTGCAGAACTTGGCCTCCCTTAGAAGGGACGGGTTGCCATAATCCCCACGCTTGGCAGGCGGCTTGGGGCGACGGATATAAATTCTAAAATGGTTATTCTACAAAACTTCTGTGTTTGATTGTTTGTCATTTGGCTAACCTGGTGTCAAAATTGTTCAAGCTGCCTCTGGTCAATAATACACGGTCAATAATTATTGGACGTTGCATTCCAGCGAGGTGCACAATTGATTGTGGCGGGTTGTAGACTATTGACAGATTAGTGACAGTGTGCGGGATACCTATGACTGACTACTGTCTTGATAACAACCGGGATCAACTTTGTACGTGCCCTCCGATGCACGGACATGGTCAGTTCAAATGCTACTAAACGGTCCGGTCACCCATATACCTATGCACTAATAAAATCAGTATTAAATGTACCTACGGTTAGAGACATTTCTGGTTGATCATTTAAAAGGCGAGCCTTGGGGCCGGCTCGTGTTGGCGAGGTAAGCCTATACAGAATCTAAAAAAAACATGTGTCCGAGTGAGGGGTCTTCACGTTCAAAAGATTTCGTTTATTAGGTACAGACAACGTTCGTGTCCTTGACAGAACCTTGGATGGAGTGAGCACCCGATTTTTTTTAAAATGTTATGTATCTATTGTATTTAGTAAAATTCTAAAACAATTTGTAAAACCAATCTCGCAATTCGTAAAAAAAAACACATGCAATGTAAGTCATTACAGTACCAGATTGTGTTCCGGTGTGAATGGCACTTTCGCTGGTGAAATTAGAGGGCTCAAGGGACTCAACACGGATCGCAGTATACGCGAAGATGGATAATAAACATAAGACGCTGATGCCCGTCTTCTGGATTTTCCTTAGTCGCCTCCTACGACACCATGAGAGGGGAGTGTGCTATTCTTGCCCGAACACTCCATCAGGTCAGGGTCCTTAAATCAATATAGTCTATGGTGTATTCCAGGAAGTAATGGACTGTACTGGCCGTCCCCATGCATGTGACGGAGCAAACCTGGCGGAGACCCTCGAATATATGTGTAACAGATGCTTCGGCTTGCTCTCGGACAACGACTACCCTTTGACATTGAAGGTGGAGAACTGCAAGGTTGGCAAGAAAGTAGAAGGCTGCGAGCATGATTATATCGGAGGCACAAAACTTAAAATGTTTAAAATATTATGGTAACGTATCTGATTTTAGGGTTCTATACTTTTTAAAGGGTTAAAAAGAACCCTTATCCTTCCTTTGTTATCGACATATCAGACATATTTGTCTGACTGTCACATATTTATATTTCAGTAACTAACCACATACAAAAAAGGGAACAACACGCCGTTTATTTATTTATTTATTTATTTATTTATTTATTCTTATTGTACACAAAGAAACACAGATACAGTAATTAAAAGATAGTAAATGCATGTACATTGGCGAGCTTAACTCAAACATGAGTTTTCTAACAGCAAACCAATTTACAAAGAGAGATTTGTAAATGGGGTACAATTAGTGTACAACATACCTTAATATTAAGTTAAAAATACAATACATACCTACTTAATATATAAATATATACTATAAACTATGCTATTTATATATATACTTGTATATATGATTGAATAATTGATTCGCCGTTGATTTGAATCTTGGAATACTTTTGGATATTACTTACCCAACCTCATCGGAAATGAAAAAAAATGTATTTTTTTCTCTTCAATAGGGAAGTGGGGCGTCAAGAGACTATTACATGTATCAGGTGGGGTTTCCTATGAAAGGGCTTCATTTGCACATTTCAAAATATTTTTTTATTTTGGTCTATAGCACGTAGTGTTTGGCTTATATTCAAAAATGAGAAAAAAAATACCGATTCTTGAGTCCGGTTATCACACGGTAATCACCAGCTACCGAGTCCTTTACTCCGGAACTGAGCAATATTAACATTTTGATGCTTGGAATAGAATAATATACCAATTTATTTGAACCCCTACTTGAGGAATTAAAAATTCGACAAATATCTAATAATAATCTATTATTATTATTATATTATTATTTTTCATGTTTTCTTTACTCACGGGCTTAACCCGGTCTTTTAGAGGCTTGCGTGGGGACGAATCCAACACGTAGAGGCCCGTTTTAGAAGAAATAAATGGTGTGTAATACACCTCCCGGGATTAACTGCCACAATTATGAAATTACCGCAGTTGAGCTCGGCAGGTGGTAGGGACTATTGCAAGTATGTGAAAAGAATTCTAAGTTTATGGGGTAAAGCATTTGGTGGACTGGCGACTGGGCTATTACAAAAGGCCGGGGTATAATTTTATTTCAAATTATTTTGCGGCAAGTGGTGACTTGCCACCCACTAGATGGGCTCCCTAAATGATCATCAGCGGACGACAGGGAGCAACACCGGTGTGAGTGACTCAGGGGTGTCGAGAGGTGTGCTGCGCTTTCTCCGAAGTTACTCGCGGCGTTATGCCCTTTAACACTTCCACCCCTGGAGCATATAGCTCTAACAGCTCCTCTCTGGACGGCCAATTAAGGCAAGCCAGAGCTGAGAGTCCTGCGGGCCCCCTTCGGTTTCCACTCGGCCGACGAAGACACGCCGAGGTGGGGGCCCTGACCAACTCTCTGGAGCAATCGGGTCCGTGGTGTCGTTACGCACCAACAGCTCGCCACAAGCTGCCCTGCCGGTATATATTATTATTATTATTATTATACATATAATAAAATCGTAGAAAAGTAAAAACTGTACATTGAATATTTTTTGAAAAATGTAATTGTTACGTGTTCTAGGAACGATACTGATGCCGAAAATATATTTTTTTGAATTTTTGTCTGTCTGTATGTCTGTGACTTTGTGCCGACTTGGCGTCAAAACCGCTGAACAGATTTAGTTGCTATTTGGCAAAAATATTAATTGAAGACCTAGAAAAATTATAGGATATAAATTATCTCGCTATTTGTTACGGGGAATGAGCAGTGATGTAATATGTACTTTTACATCTACAATTTGCCGCGAAACTCTTATGTTTTGAAGATTGGTAGCAATACCGTTCAACAGATTAAGCTGATATTTGACGAACATGTTTAATAAACACCTTATCAGGCTTTAGTATAACATATATCAAGCTATTTGTTACTGGGAATGAGCAATACTGTAATAAGTACTTTTCTTCTACAATTTGCCTCGAAATTATAATAAGTCTAGACAACGGTTTAATGGTCTTCCGGTGTGATTATGTTTTATTGTTCGATCCTGGACAAACTCATTTTCTTTTTATTTATTTATTTAACTTAATGCCTTAGGCATTTTCTAACAGTCTACCTTAGGGTAGTGCAGAAATATTTTGTGGTAGGTGCCGAATAGTGTGAAATAAAAACTGAAGAACATAGATATATTATACATACATAAAAATATGAATAAAAATACTATATATATATATATATATATATATATATATATGTATATACTATAACTAATACAAAAGTGATTATGATACTAATCTTATTATATAAAAGAGTAGACAAAAACCCACTCATCACGAAATCTCAGAAACTACAAGTGCTAGGAGTCTCAAACTTTGCATGGGGGTTTCTTTTAAGACGTAGGTGCTCACTAAGACGCGATTTTGCGAAATTCAACCTCTAAGGGGGTCAAACAGGGGGGCAAAGTTTGTATGGGAGAACGCGATTCCTTGGTCCTATTGACTTGAAATTTTGCACAGACATTCGTTAAGAAAATTAATTGAATTAGTAATTCATATTTTTCATAATTTATCCCTTTACAGGGTAAAAAAGAAGTATTATTACTCAACTGATGGCGGTACAAATATAATACAACAATAAGATACGATAATTTGACAGATAATATAAAAGTTCCTTGGCCAAGTGGTTACGGAAGCGTCCTCTAAGTACGGACTGTCCGGGTTCGCTACCTCTGAGCGGTTTTTTTTTTGTTATTAATTAAACTTTGTTTTTGATTTTTTTATTTATATTAAGATTCGATGTTTTAAATATTTAACTCATATTGACTCCGGCACTTTTTATCTCTAATTTATATTTCTTATATTTAATGATTTTTTTAAATTTAAAATCATGCATACGTGGTTAATTTCTCTCTAATGTTATGATTTAGTTATTAGTGGAAACTTAATTTTTGTACAATTGGATCTAAGGTAAAATATCACGCTATATGCATTAGGGACTGAGCAGACATATAACAAGAATATGATCAAGTAATTCGAATAATAGAGAGTAGCCGTGGTCTGGAGGTTACGGAAGCGTCTTCTAAGCACAGCAGGGTCCGGGATCAAATCTCTCTTTGGGATTTTTTTTGTGTACTTTTAATCATTTTATTTTTGATCATTTTGTTATTTTTTTTATTTTTCTCTGAAGGTTTTTTACTGAATTTATTTAGAAGTTTTATCTAAGTAAATAAATTTAATTAGCTTACGTTGACTAAACCTAAAGAGGTACCTACATACTTAACAACAACACGTACTAGACATTTTATATATCATTCGTTCCATATAATATACGGTAAATCTGGGATATAATATGCTTGCCCCCCGGCGGCGGACTTAAAGGCCAGGCACTGAGGGACACCTGGTGCAGATCCCACCCGAGAACCCAGGTTTCCCTTTCATGTGCCGATGTGACAGCCACGGGAGTTTTAGTGGGTAAAAATCCCAAATACCCAGGTTGACTTCCCCACGGGATCCCGTGGACATATTGGATGTTTCCCCCGCCACCCCCTTAACTGTGACAACGGTGACAGATTCCCGGGGGGCTATAATGCGCCCCCGACAGCGGCTTCAAAGGCCCTTGCCTTGCACTGAGGGGTACACGGTGCAGCCCTCCTCTTTTCGGGATTGAGCGGGACTGACCGGGACTGACCGTTCAGCGCTCCTGGGAGGGGAATAGAATGAGACAGAGCTAGAATGAAGTTTCACTTCTTCCGCGCGGAGGGACTCCACGCACGCACATTTTTTTTTTTTGAAATGAAACTTCTTATGCGACATCCAAAAATTTCATCATTTAACGCGTTAGACGTTATGCGTTAAAGGTTAAGCGTTAGATGTTAAACGTTAAGCGTTAAATTTGTTAAGGTTATGAAAGCGCTCATGTGAAGCCGTCACTGAGTGAGTGAGTGAGTGGGTGAGTGAGTGAGTGAGTGAGTGAGCGATAGTGAGCGATAGTGAACGATAGTGAGCGATAGTGAGTGATAGTGAACGATAGTGAGTGATAGTGAGTGATAGTGAGTGATAGTGAGTGATAGTGAGTGATAGTGAGTGATAGTGGGTGATTGTGGTTGATAGTGAGTGATAGTGGGTGATAGTGGGTGATTTTGGGTGATAGTGAGTGATAGTGAGTGATAGTGAGTGATAGTTAGTGATAGTGAGTGATAGTGAGTGATAGTGAATGATAGTGAGTGATAGTAGGTGATAGTGGGTGAGTGAGTGAGTGAGTGGCACGGTGTCGTACGGCGTCGGACGGTGTTGTACAGTGTCGTACAGTACAGAGCGAGAGTGAAGTTTCACTTCTTCCGCGCGGAGCGACTCCACGCACGCACATTTTTTTTTCTCAATTACACCCGTGCGAAGCCGGGGCGGGTCGCTAGTAATATATACAATAATTATAAATGAAGAAGAATAAGGATGTCATTCTGCCAATGTGTGATAGAATAGATTGCACAAAAAAGGAAGAATGTATGAAGTTAGAACGATGAGATGGACACTTGAGGAGAAGATTATGTGAGGAGCGGAGAGATTTAGAATGACTAGAACAGAGATACTGAAAATGAGATGTAAGATAGGCGGCGGGTTTTTGTGGTTTTAAACATTTTTATTTCGCTTTTGGTAGTACTATTACAAAATAATAACTAACCAAGTATATTTTTGCATACTGTTGAACTAAAAAAGTATGATTGAAATTTTTAATAAATTAAATAAAAGTTTTTTTTTTAATAGCTGCATCTCTATATAAAGAAAGTACTTAGGTAACCAAATATGGAAATTGTTAGTTATACGCGGTTGTGAACACTAAACTGAAGCTTGCGCCTCTAACATTACCTCACAAGGAAGGGCGCGTTCTGAGCTTCCTTGAAAACAGTGGCAAGCGTGAAGCTCAACTCACTGATTATTGAAAGCGGCACAAAGATTGGTCAATCACCAAGATCTTTTAGACTTATGGTCCAGGCTACGCCCCTTGCACTAAATATATAATTGCCATTTGAAGTGGCTCTTTCCGCGCACTTAGTTCTTAGTACGCCATGTCAACTTGAGCACCATCGTGTTGCTGCACAGCATGAAAATCGCCATGCGAGTCGGTGATCTATTTCAAGAACGTGACAGTAACGTGTAAAGTGCAAATAGACCAAGGCCGTCTGCGTTGGACACAGTCTCACAACGTACATTGCAGATTATCTCCACTGGCTATGTCTATACTGTTATACAACGCAAATACATATGTATTAACTTTGCTGAACACTGAATATATAGGCGCTATGGCAGGGGTGTATCATCAGCAGCCGAAGGACGTTCACGGCTGAACAACAGCCTACCCCTTAGACGGTAGGGGTTGCCACAATCTCACGCAGTCTTGGGTCGTATGCTTACTGTTAAATCCATAAATAGAGAGGGGAGCTTAAGCATGAATTATGCGTTGTTTCGGTTAAATTCAATACAACAATAGGCAGTTCAAAGAGTACTTAGTATTCTTAAGAGGCGAGCATCCCAATTCATAACATCAGTTTTCAGGACTAGCCCACAGGATAAATAGTCTAGATAAAAGTCCAAGCTGCCCTTAGGCCTTTGACTTGGCTTATCAACTGCTGTCTAGATGACCACAACCGGGAACGGCTTTTTACGTACCCTCCAAACCACGGAAACGCTAAGTATAAATGGCACTTAACCATTTAATCGTTTAGCGAACAGGGATTAGAACTGGCTTCGAAGATGTCAATTTTACTGTAAGCTTAAGGTTCTCGAATCAACAAGTCGCAGGGACAGATACTGAAGGCTGCATGTCGAGTTATATCGAGGTGGCTTGGGTGGCTCGAACTCCTTCGGACGTTCGGGGTGTGGGCCACCTTGGGTTGAACCCGATTTTATACTTGTATTATTTTCCAGCAATACCGCAGACGACGTTATTGTTGAAATAATTTCCTCCCATGGTCCGGTGCTGGCAGTCGTGGACGCGGATCCCTGGCAGTTCTATGCAGGTGGCATCATACAGTGGTCCTGTCCGTGAGTATAATAATATACTTTTTAGGGTTCCATTCCTAAAAGATAACAAAGGAAACCTTATGTTGCGGCTTCGTCTATCTGCCTGTCATCTGTCCCACCTATTTATTTAAGGTATGAATAAATTTGAAACTTGGAATAGTTTTAGATCTTACTTACCCAAACTCAATGCAAACGAAAAGAAAATATTTTTCTTTTATTTACAGCCAATCAGAGAGCTGCGCCACGTCACGCCATACTAGTGTGTCTAAGGCTCAATTCCCACCGAAATGGCAGCGGCCGGCAGCGCACTTTTAGTGTGAAAGAATTTTAAACTATTTCTCCAATACATAAAATACCAGTATCTCTTAACACGTTAAGTGCGAAACAGGGCTTGAAACGCCCTGTACGTGTCTTGTCTTTATAGCGGTAAGGAAAAACTTAAACTTCTCTGTCGTGCGCGAGGCATAACTTCCATCTGGTTCAGTATAGGAAAGAGATAACTATATATCTGAGATGTGCTATTGATTCCTAGTTCTATGGTATACTTATTTTAATACCGGGTTTCTTAGACCTCGTGCCGCACTGAACAAATAAAATTCTAACACAGTGCGGTAAGAGGTTCGGAAAACCTCGTACCCCCGCGCACCTCGTACCGCACTCTACGCTAGCTTCACGCGGTTAGTGTTGTGCAACGCATGCCAGGCTGCGCACGTGACGAAGAACTGCTGTCGATTATGTCGAAACGTTGCCGAAGAAAGTTAATTAAAGAGGATGATGAAGAAAAACCGGGTGGTGAATCTGAGTCAAAATCGCTGATGATATTTCAAAAACATAAATATACATACTCCGAATAAATAATAATAATATAGATGAAATAATTATGTATTTAATAAATAAATTTCAGCTAAATAAGTACGTTAATTTTAAAATATTGTGTATAATATTGTATACTATGTATAGGGAGGGACTCCCAGCAGTGGGACTCGATAGGCTAGCTGTATATCTGTATAGTGAGGAATTATATTATAATCACGCTTTCTGTCCTTGTTCAAAATGTTCAGTAGGTATATAGGAGGATTGATACAGGAAACGTAGGTAATTGATTGATATCCTTTTAAGGTAATTGTCACAAAACTCGGAGGACTTTTTTTAATACGTCAGATTTGCTAGTGGGAATAAGTAGTTCTACTAGTCAACCTCTCTGATTAAGTGTTTAAGTGAGTTTTATGATTTTTTATATCCACAGACAGCTATTATGAATGAACTACATTTTTATTTTGTTTTTAGCGATCTAGCATAAAGGATTACGGTATTTAACGGATCTGTGAGTACGTACTGAATAGTTGGAGTGGTGCTTTTAAGTTAACTGAAAAACATCCATAACTTTGATAAATAAATACAATTAAATAAAATCGATATTTATTTTCCCATCACTAAATAATATGAAAATCTGCTATTTTTCAGTGCGGTACGAGGTACATCAGACCCCACATTTTATTTTACCTATAGAATCTAAACTAAATAATCTAACCATAGGCGGCGGCAGATATAGGTTAATGAACTCATTGTTAATAATAATCGCGATAAAAGCTGTACAATTTGTCATATTTGGCACCAAAAAAAGGATTTTGGTCTCCTAAGGGCGGTGGGGTTTAATAAGCCTCGTGCCGCCACAATGTCTGGTTTAAGACAAGGTTTTAAACGCCTCGTAACGCAGTAATGGAAAGTACAGATCAATCTGTGCCGCTGGGAACGTGTTAAAAAACGCGGCGCCGCTCACGGCCGTTCGCGGCTGCGCGCCGCGGCCATCTTGGTGTGAATTGAGCCTAACTGTCTCTAACTTCTTGGTACATAAAAAATGTAATCGGTTCTCCATACAAAATGTATGAAACCGATATGCCTGCTGACGCGTTGAGTCACGAACTCACGACACGTCAGCCTTATGTGTTTCTGGCTTAATTAAAATCTCCAAAGCCCGGCTTAGGGGCGTCCATTAATCACGTGATGTTTTTTAGCAACTTTTTAACCCCTCCCCCCTCCTGGTGATATGTGGTGAGGTTTTAAACTAACCAGCTCCCCCCCCCCCTACCCAAAATCACGTGTATTTTTTTGTACAAACTAAATTGAAATTTTCGGAATATTTTCTTTAAATACAGATACTTAACTGATGTTGAAGGGGAAGTCGTTGCCGGCAACGGTGAGTCAAGGCCACGTGCCGCTGTTTGGTTTATAAATTGTTCATTCAACGAAAAATAAATACACGTGATGTCTCATTATACCTACCCCTCCCCCCTCCTGGTGATATTTCGTGATTTTTTCGGAACCACTCCCCCCCCTCCTTCCAAGCCTCACGTGATTAATGGACGGCCCCTTATTGTTATTATTAGCTTACTAGCTGACCCACGCAGCTCCGCCCGCGCTGTGTTTACGTTAACTAAGCTTTCAATAATACACATTCGCAAAGAATACAAAACCTCCTTTTTTAAAGTCGGTTAAAAACTTGGACCCACTTTGTACTTGCCTTCCGAAGCACGGAGACGTTTAGTTCAAATGGCGTTAAACGGTCACCCATCTATTTAATGACCTTACCTAACGTTGCTTAACCCGATCGATTACAAAACCTTGATAACAACTCTCTATGAGTGTTACCTTACTGATATTTATTATATTATAAAGAAAAATTTATAAAATCGGACCAAGCGTATAACCAACTACCCATTTTGACTTTAATACCCTCTCCCAAAAGAACCGTGCTAGATTACGGGATAAAAAGTATCCTATGTCCTACCTCGTAGTAAGATCTCAAATCATGCCAAGTTTCATTTGAATCCATTCAGTAGTTTCGGTGTGATGCTCAGCCGTGATACAGACAGACAGACAAAAATTAAAAAAAATACATTTTCGGCCTCAGTATCGGTTATAGAATGCCCGCCAAATATAATTTTCAAAATATCTTCAATGTACAGAATTGGACCTGTTACAGTTTTATTATAAGTATAGATTATTATTATCTATCCATAACAGAACACAGTAATGGTTAAACACTGCTGCTTGGCTGCAAAATATCTGACGGCGGTGGTGCCTACCTACGATGTATTAAACTGATACCTGATTTACTTATTACCTGCTAACCGATACGACCACAGCGGCCAATCTTTCACAAGATCAGCCAACTACGCGGGTGATGTTACAGTGCACAAGTGCTTGTGCCGACGCAGGTGCACTCTCTCTTCCTTTACTCTCATAATCCGATGAGACGGAAGGAGATAGCTGACCTCTCCCGCATGGGATCCTGCGCTTGACCTCTCCTAGGTGGTGCGTCTCTCTTTCTTCTCTCTTATGGAATTGTGAGAGTAAAAGGAGAGACAAAGAGTGCACTTTAGTTCAAGCCTAGCAGCCCTTATTTTTGTCCCACTGTTGACACGGGCCTCCCTTCAAGAGGTAGGGGCTTATACCATATTTTATATGATATCATATTTAAAAGATTGGCCGCCGTGGCCGAATCAATCGAGAAAACATTCATTCATTCCTTCTACAAAATAGTTTTACAAAAATATATTTAATTTTCAGATCAGAAGGTTCAATGGGACATGTCATCCAAATAGTGGGCTACGATCGAACCGGTGATATTCCATATTACATCATCAAGAACTCTTGGGGCACGGACTTCGGGATAGCGGGTTACCTTTACATCGCGATGAAAGGCAATGTCTGTGGAATCAATTCCTACATTACTTATTTAGATGTAGTGTAGCAGACGGCAGTACGGCTTACCGTACTTCGTAATCGTAATGATACACACATCAAAAGTGTCTAGGGATCAAGCATTTTTAAGCGGATTTCTTGAGATTGAGATGTGGCTTTGTAATAAATTTATGATTTTATAAATTTATATGGATCCTTTTTGGTGCATTTCATAATTTGAATCAGGAACTGTGAATCAAATTCGAGTAAAAGATGAAAATCAGCTGTCAATATTTTCCCTATAAAAACATACAACGCATTGAAGACATTATTAGTGCTACTGTTTCCCTACTACTGATTAAAACCAACGTTATTATGGAGCGGCGACGTCATTTAAGCAGGGAAGAAATGCTCAGAGCCGTGGGAATGATAGAAGCTGGTTCCCGGCAACGTACTGTGGCTTTAGCTCTGAATACAAGTCAGAGTGTTATCAGTCGACTTTGGACACGTTACCGAAGCACTGGTACCGTGGCTGAGCGCCATGGAGGACGGTATCGCTGCACCACACGGAGACAAGACCGATATATTCAAATCTTAACTCGAAGAGCTCCAACAATAACTGCCATGATGTTAGCCGTGAGGCTTCATCACTCTTCAGGGAACTTAATTAGCGACCAAACAGTCAGAAACCGCTTGCATGAAGTGAACCTTCATTCCCGAAGACCGCTACGGGTACCACCTATAGCAATGCACAATCGTAGGATTCGATATCAATGGGCTCTTGAACACAGAAATTGGGCAGAAGAACAATGGCGTTTCGTGTGCTTTTCTGATGAGTCTCGTTTTGGTATGAGACCGGATACAAGACGTATACGACACTGGAGAACCCCTGGACGCCAACAGCGATTAAAATCCTGCCAGGAAGTCCATCCTTATAGTGGTGGAACCATCATGGTATGGGCGGGTATTTGGATCGGCGGAAGAACTGAGTTGATTTGGATCAGAGGCAACCTCAACGCTCAAATTTATGCTGAGACGATTGTATCAGACGTCATCGTTCCTCTACAAGTGCAAATCGGTCCCTTATTTCAGTTAATGCATGATAATGCACGACCGCACACCGCAAGAGTTGTAAGACAGACTCTCGCCGCAGCTAACATCAATGTCCTGCCCTGGCCTGCTCAGTCGCCAGACTTGAACCCGATTGAGCATGCATGGGATATGCTACAGAGAAGAGCTCTGCCGAATATGGAGGGTATCCAGTCGCAAGAAGACCTTTTTTTGTTGTTGCAACGAACATGGGCGGCCATTCCACAGCGTGATTTGGATGAACTCATTTTGAGTATGCCAAACCGATGTTCTTGTGTTGTTAGTGTTCGCGGTAGAAACACGGATTATTAATTGTTTAGTTACCCAATAAATTTTTAAAGAAAACTGTTATTTCAGTCTTTTTTTCGAACTTTTATGTTAGTGGTTCAAATGTCAAAAATCCCTTTATTAGGAAAATGGCAAATTTCTTTATTAATGCAAAGGTGACTTGGTTTATCGTTACTGTGACAAACGAAAACACTTTATTTGATGAATCCTTAAAGAAAATTTTAATTAATATCAATCAGGAGAAAAGTTATTGCAAAAATATATGTTGATCCCTAGACACTTTTGATGTGTGTATTAACAAATAGTCATAATTTTTTTCATCATTAGCAGTCGATAGACGTCCTTTTTTTTTGGAATGATAGACGCTGTTGGTCGCAGATGGCCATTACAGCTTCACCGGACAATAGGAGGCGGGCGCTTAAAGCACTCTAGCCTTAACGGCAGAAGTAGCGACGAGCTCAAGGGCTCAAGGGCTCAGGGAGGCACGGCCTCGGCTTGGGCTGTCGCTTAAGATGATAGACGTCCATTGCTGACACCCAACAAGAGGTTAATATATCGTTTAATGTACGCGATGTTTTAGCAAATAATGATGTTTAATTCTACTACTTAAATTAGGTCTAAATTATGTTATGCTATTTATGTAGTTTTTCTTTTTGTAACTGTTATGTATACAATAATATTAAGTACTAGCTGACCCGCGTAGCTCCGCCCGCGCTTTTATTACATTTTGCTCACCTTTTCTCCCTCCTCCCTAGATTTATCTCTCTCCATATCTCTCACTCTTATAAAAAAAATCTAATTATATGCTCTTTCTCTCCTCTCTCTTTCCCCTCCCGCTTCGGTTTCCGTCACACTCCCCCACTTCCTCTCCCTGTTGTCCCCTCTCTGAACCCTCTCCCCCTCTCTCTTCTACGAACTTGCTCCTTCTCACTTCCCCCTTATTCCACCTAACTCCCCCGATCCCTCACCCCATCACCCCCTCCTCGAATCCCCTCTCCCTCTTTCTCCTCTCTTGCACCCTCCTCTCGTTCTATATATCCTCGTCAATCATGGTATCAGCGGCATTAAATATACTTTATGACCTATTCTCAGACCTCCCCGATATGCACACAAAATTTCATACATATCGGTTCACCCATCTATTTAATGACCTTGCCTTATGTTGCTTAACCTTAACCTAGCGGTATGAAATATACTGTATGACCTATTCTCAGACCTACCCGATATGCACACTTTCATACAAATCGGTTCACCCATCTATTTAATGACCTTACCTAACGTTGCTTAACCTTAACCTACCGGGATAAAAAGTATCCTATGTCCGTTTCCTGGTTCTTAGCTACCTCCCCACCAATTTTCAGCCGAATCGGTTAGGCCGTTCCTGAGTTATAAATAGTGTAACTAACACGACTTTCTTTTATTTAGCTAGATTAAAGTTCTATAGTGATTGTATGTTCAATTTCACCGATAGATGGCGCTGTTCATAATTGTAAATCACGCTAACATCGTAAATTACTGTCTAATGATATTCGATAATGAAAGTTTTAAGTGTTACGCATATTTTATTGTTGCGAATAATGTTCTGTGGTTGCGACTGTGATACAATACCTATACACTACCTGGACTTGGGGATGGGGAGTTTCATTAAAATTTCATGAACGACAGATTTTGCAGATTTTAACTTTTCAAAAATATAATGTCATATTGCTATCAGCAAAGTACTTAGAACAATACAGAAATCTAATGAAAATTTCCTGGGTGTACCGGACCGGCTTACCCCTTACAAAAATTGACCCTTCGCCACTGCCATATCTTATGCAAACTAAATGTCTGCTCAGTCCCTATTGTATATAGCGTAATAATACATATCTTAATGATTAACTGATCAGTCTATAATTACCCTATTCACTTACAAAGGAAATTACGTGGTAATATGTGCAAGTAATGTTTCACTGCTTAGCCCCTATGAAACACAGCGTGATGTTTTATATACCAATTTATACCTAGACTTCTACACAACACATCAGTGAAAGTCCTATCAAAATCCATCCACGGGTTTTCAAATGATACCTGGACAAACAGAACGACAGACAGACAGACAGACAGACAGACAGACAATAATTCCAAAAAAAATTGTTTTGGCCTCTATGTCGATAGTATAGTATCCCCACATAGAAATTTTGGAAAAATATTCAATGTACAGAAAAAGTGCTCTTTGAGTTTTATTATAGTATAGACTAGCTGACCCGTGCAGCTCCGCCCGCACTATTATTACATTTTGCTCCCCTTTTCTCACTCCTCCCTAGATTTATCTCTCTCCATATCTCACTCTCTCTTATAAAAACATCTAATTATATGCTCTTTCTCTCCTCTCTCTTTCCCCCTCCCGCTTCGGTTTCCGTCACACTCCCCCTCTTCCTCTCCCTGTTATCCCCTCTCTGAACCCTCTCCCCCTCTCTCTTCTACGAACTTGCTCCTTCTCACTAAGGGGGGACCCTTACTTCACCTAACTCCCTCGATCCCTCACCCCATCACCCCCTCCTCGAATCCCCCCTCCTACTTTCTCCTCTCTTGCACCCTCCTCTCGTTCTATATATCCTCGTCAATCATGGTATCAGCGGCATTAAATATACTTTATGACCTATTCTCAGACCTCCCCGATATGCACACAATATTTCATTAATATCGGTTCATCCATATATTTAATGACCTTTCCTTATATTGCTTAACCTTAACCTAGTGGCATGAAATATACTTTACGGCCTATTCCCAGACCTACCCGATATGCACACAAAATTTCATACAAATCGGTTCACCCATCTATTTAATGACCTTGCCTTATGTAGCTTAACCTTAACCTAGCGGTATGAAATATACTGTATGACCTATTCTCAGACCTACCCGATATGCACACTTTCATACAAATCGGTTCACTCATCTATTTAATGACCTTACCTAACGTTGCTTAACCTTAACCTACCGGGATAAAAAGTATCCTATGTCCGTTTCCTGGTTCTAAGCTACCTCCGCACCAATTTTCAGCCGAATCGGTTAGGCCGTTCTTGAGTTATAAATAGTGTAACTAACACGACTTTCTTTGATATAATACATAGATTAAAGTTCTATAGTGATTGTATGTTCAATTTCACCGATAGATGGCGCTGTTCATAATGTAAATCATCGTAAATTACTGTCTAATGATATTCGATAATGAAAGTTCTAAGTTTTTTCTAAGTTTTTCGCATCCTTTATTGTTGCGTGCGACTGTGTTACAATACCTATCTATACACTACCTGGACTTGGAGAGTTTCATTAAAATTTCATGAACATACAGAAATCTAATGAAAATGTCCTGGGTGTACCGGACCGGCTTACCCCTTACGAAAATTGACCCTTCGCCAATGCCATATCTTATGCAAAGTAAATGTCTGCTCAGTCCCTATTGTATATAGCGTAATAATACATATCTTAATGATTAACTGATCAGTCTATAATTACCCTATTCACATACAAAGGAAATTACGTGGTAATATGTGCAAGTAATGTTTCACTGCTTAACCCCTATGAAACATAGCGTGATGTTTTATATACCAACTTATACTTAGACTTCTACACAACACATCAGTGAAAGTCCTATCAAAATCCATCCACGGGTTTTCAAATGATACCTGGACGAACAGAACGACAGACAGACAGACAGACAGACAGACAGACAGACAGACAGACAGACAGACAGACAGACAATAATTCCAAAAAAAATTGTTTTGGCCTCTATGTCGATAGTATAGTACCCCCACATAGAAATTTTGGAAAAATATTCAATGTACAGAAAAAGTGCTCTTTGAGTTTTATTATAGTATAGATAATGATACTAAAAATCTATGAAATCCTAAATAAAAGAAGTCAGGTGGATCTGCGGAAACATCTATGCTAATATTTAATAGGCATGATGACTAATTTTGAAAAAATACTCTATTATGTACTTACTGGTCTACTATTGCCGAAAATAATCATATTTTTGTATTAAATTTACAGTAGCAATATTTTCAATTTTTAAAATAGAGTTTGAATTTCGTTCCAAAAGGATGGCCGGTGCATGGCGCCATTTTGTGACGTCACTACGGTGTAAATAAACATCTATCAAGGTATTAAAGTGAATCATTGTATGAAAGAAAAAGTTGAGATGACAGTTTGATAGTTGTTTATTTACACAGGATTAACGTCATTCACTCTGATCAGCGTTTATTACAAAATGGCGATTAGCTGTATTTGAGTAATTTATTTGCTTAAATATCACGAACATCTCTCTGTTATTATGAAAATGAGATGCATTTTTGGAATCAGTGCAATCTGTTCTAATATTTAAAACCACATATTTATTGGTGTTGTGTTGCAGTCCTCATGCCTATTGAAAATTTAACAACTTTGTGATACGTCCATTTTAACGTGGAGTAGACAATGTACATAATAGAGAATTTTATAATTTAAATAAATTATATCAGCAAATATCGTTTTTTTAATCCGTATAACCTAGAGCTTAGCCGCGACTCTACCCTGGGAGAAGATCCGGCTGAGTCAGGTAAACAAACTGCCTTCGGAGTCGCTGGACGTTCAGGGTGTGGGCCCTTTGAACGTCCATTGAGTACGGCGGTGACTCCGAGGAGGACGGCGGCGGGGTTGCGACCCCCATCCCCGTGAGCACCGTGACTGGTTCCCGGGGGGCTACAATGCGCCCCCCTGCGGCGGGCTCAAAGGCAAGGCACTGAGGGGCCCCTGGTGCAGATCCCACCGGAGAGCCCTGGGGTCCCCCTCTCATGTGCCGATGCGATAGCCGCGGGGGTTTTAGTTGGTAAGAATCCCACATACCCCGGTCGAGCCTCACAGCTCCCGGGGATCTTTGCAAGATTTCCCCCCGCGTCAAAAAAAAAAAAGGTATACAAACTGATAATTTGGTCGGTGCACCATCGATATAATATTATATCCATAAGGTTTATATATTAAGAATAGAGTACGCGTTTGTCTATGATCCCTTTAAACAAAGCGTAAGCAGATTTTCTTCTAAGAGGCAGGTTAATTGAACTATTTAAAGTTATATTGATATGTAAGTGATGAGTAGATCACTTTTTACATTTGTAGCGCAAATGTCGATAAATACAGCTGGCTGTATAGTACCTATGTATAGTAGGTACCTATGTTCTTACTCGTGGCTACATGTTCTTACTTGAATTAAGCATTCTATAGTACTTACTTGTACTGATTCATATTCTAAGATTATATGGATGCACTCACGGGCGGTGCACCAGTGACTCAGTAGACGCACGTCAGTGGTGCGATTCTTTATGCAATACAACCTCGGGCTCGACGCTGCGGGAGCGGCAAGTTGCGTTTTCGTTTCATTCATCCACGGTATTCACTAAATTTGCTTACGCAGCACTAGCGCCACAATAATAGAATACGGTTTTCAGTAGAACTACTTAAGATCGAATAGTTTAACAGTCAGGGGTCAACTTAGACAACTGTTTTTTTCCGTAAATTTCGAAAACTGACAGTTAGTTTTTTTTTGTACGAGTAGTACCTACTTACTGTTGGCCGCAGATGGCCATGACAGTTTCACCTGACAAGAGGGCGAGCGCTTAAAGCGCTCCAGCCAGAAGGGTTTGGGTAGCGACTAGCACAAGGGCACCTCAGGGAGGCACGGCCCCTCGGCTTGGGCTGCCACTGTTGGGATGTATCGATATCAAATTATCAACTTACTTACTCTGTGTCTGTCAATGTGTCAAAAATCTGATTGTACTGTACTCTGTGGTAATGAATAAAAAATGGCTAGCTGGGACATACCTATGTGTTATTTATTTAAGTTAAATCCAAATAAATCAATACGCTTCCACTGCGCTAAATACTAAAAAGTGTAATAAAATAAAAGCATCAAGAGTAAAATACCAAAAGAAAACAATATGGCACAAGATTTACCAAAATTGTCAGAGAAATGCAGCTTTGGTCATTGGAAATTTCGAGTGAAATTAATTTTGGAAGAAAAGGGCATATCGAAAGTTTTACAAGAAGAATTAACGGCGGGGAAGGCCACAGACCAAGCGAGCGATGCTAAAGCGAGATCTATCATTGTACAATGTTTAAATGATACCTACTTGGATACGGTGAGCACGTGCACCACGGCCGTGCAAATGCTGGCTAAACTTGAGGATATATTTGAAAGAAAAAGCGTTTTTAACAAGCTGCGGCTAAAAAGAAAGTTGATAACAATGCAGTGCAAAGCAGGTGAAAAATTACAGGATTATTTTCAAAGATATAACTCAATCATTAATGAACTAGCTGCCATAGGCAGCAAAGTAGATGAGATGGACCAGATCTGCCATCTGTTGTCGTCGATGCCACCAAGTTACGATAGTGTAATTACAGCAATAGAAACAATGTCGACGGAAAAGAGTATAAGCATTGAATTTGTAAAGGCAAGATTGCTCGACGCTGAATTAAAATTCCAAGAAGAACATACAGTCACTACTCAGGAACAAGCGTTTTTGAACTGCTATGCATGTGGAAAGAAAGGGCACATGGCTCGGAACTGCAGATCAAGACCATCATATAGAGGAAGAATGCAATACCGTGGACGACGACCAGCGAGGAGGCCATATGTTCATCATGGTCAAGGCAGAGGGTACAACGCCATGAATAGTCTTCAATCAGAGGAAGATCAATTGTTATTTACTGCATCCAGTTATAGTGTAAACCTGAAGACAAATTCTGACAATAACAAAGTGAGATTCATAATAGACTCGGGAGCGACGGAGAACCTTGTGATGGAAAATCTTGAACATTGTATGACGGACATTCAGCACCTAGATAATGAAATGAAAATATATGTTGCTAATGGTCAGTACTTAACTAGTAAGAAACGAGGTATGTTACATGTCAAATATAATAATATTAAAATCACTATTGATGCACTTATTGTTGAAAAGTTATCGCATAACTTGCTGTCTGTGTGTAAATTATTGAAAAATGGTAATGTTGTACAATTTTTACATAATTCAGTTCATATTTCTAAAAAAGATAAAATTGTCTATGGTACTTTGATTAACAGATTGTATATTGTAGACTTTAACATTAATTCTGCTCTTAATAGATGTCTTATGTCTAATGATAAAGATCTGTGGCACAAGCGACTAGGTCATGTAAATAGACGCTGTCTAAAAATAATGAAACTGCCTTATACAGAGACACCTTGTAGTTCATGCATGGAAGGCAAATCCACGAGACTTCCATTTCATACCGTACCTAAACCTAGGTCACAGCATATAGGTGAGTTGCTACATACAGACATTTCAGGACCTGTGAAAATACCTACCTTAGATGATGAAGTATATTACCAGACCATCATAGATGACTACTCCCACTATTGTGTTGTTTACTTGCTGAGAAGAAAAAGTGAAGCTACATACAATATTATTAAATACATAAAGATAATAGAGACTCAGACAGGACAACATGTGAAAAGGATCCGTTGTGATAACGGTGGTGAATTTAAAAACCAAAAACTGTTGGACTACTCCTCAGACAAAGGTATAGTTATAGAGTTCACACAACCATACAGTCCCCAGTCCAATGGAGTTGCAGAGCGCATGAACCGCAGTATTTACAACAAAGCAAGAACTTTAATGCAAGAGTCGTGTTTACCTAAATATTTATGGGGAGAAGCAGTAAGATGCGCAGTATACCAGCTGAACAGATGTCCTTCTTCTGCTATAAATTTTAGAATACCTGCAAAAATCATGAAAGGAGATATTGATCTCTCAAAACTCAGAGTTTTTGGAGCTAAAGCATGGGCCGTCACTCTACCCAAAAGAGATAAATTTGAAAAACGTGCAATAGAGGTCCGGTTTGTTGGATATATGCCAAATGGTTATCGGCTTTGGGATCCTCAAACAAATGAAATTATAGTGTCAAGAGATGTAAGATTTGATGAGTCACAACTCAATTATGAAGAAAATGATGAGAAGAATAATAAAATATTGCAAAGAAATTATGAAGAAGAAAAAGAAGAAACAAAGAAGTACAGAGAAGATGATCAAATTCAAAGGAAAATAAGTCTAAATGATAAAAATAGTGAACTGAAGATAAAGAATAATAGAGAAGGCAAAGAAGGAGTTGAGAAGGAGCAAGAAGATGATGCAAAATATGATGAAATGAATAAAGAAGATAATAATGAGGAAATCGGACAAGAAACAGAGGAATTTCGGACAAGATCGGGCAGAATTGTAAGAAAACCTACAGAATTAGAAGGATATGAGTTGTACTCCGCATACTGTCTATTATCTGGAGACCCAAAGGATTATGAAGAAGCCATGAAAGACAAGGATTGGGAAAGAGCAATAAAGAAGGAACTGCAAGCACAAGACACTCTAGAGACATGGGAAGAAACTGTACTGCCAAGAAACTGCCAAGCGATAGATACAAAGTGGATATTTAGAACAAAACAGGATGGGACAAAGAAAGCACGATTTGTAGCTAAAGGTTACCAGCAAAATAATACTCATAATAATTATGCCCCTGTTGCAAAAATATCAACAATAAGACTTATGATGAGTCAAGCGATACAAGAAAATTTACCACTGATACAATTAGATGTCCCTTCTGCTTTCCTTAATGGAATCTTAGATGTAGAGGTATTTATAAAATGTCCAAAAGGACTTCAGATTGAAGAAGGAAAGGTACTTAAGTTAAAGAAATCACTTTATGGTTTGAAAGAGGCACCAAAGTGTTGGAACAGAAGATTTCATGAATATATTACTGAAAAAGGATTTGTTCAGTCAAAACATGACTCATGTTTATATCAAAAAGGAATGACATGGCTACTGCTATATGTTGATGACATTTTGTTATTAGGAAATGATAATCAAACCATTAAATTACTGGAAGAGGAATTTAAAGTAAAAAACTTGGGAGAAGTCCACAACTACTTAGGCCTGGAGATTACAAGAAACAAAGACAGATTAGAAATAAGGCAAACTGGAATGATAAATAGACTTTTAGAAAAATACAACATGCAAGATTGTAAGGGAAGTAACACACCCATGGAAGTAAATTACAGTGCAGACATTAACTCAAATATTATAGATGTTCCATTCAAGGAACTAATAGGTTCTTTAATATATATTTCAACAAACAACAGACCAGATATAACATATGCAGTGTCTTACCTGAGTAGGTTTCTCGACAAGCCTACATCTGACTTATGGAAAGCTGGGAAGAGGATTCTGCGATATCTCAAACAAACTTCGGAAAAAGGACTGTTTTATGAGAAGGCAACTGATCCAGCGAAGCTCATAGCTTATTCTGATGCAGACTGGGCAGCAGACAAGACTGATAGGAAGAGTACGAGTGGCTGTGCTATCTATCATGGAAACAATATTATAACTTGGTTTTCTCGTAAGCAGACTTGTATTGCTCTTTCGACAGCTGAAGCCGAATATGTTGTAGGTGCACACACAGTGTGTGAGTTAATTCACATTAAAGGCATTCTATCAGATTTATTGTGTAACGTTAATGTTTCTGCTCATTTATTCATCGATAATCAAAGTACCATCAAACTCATACATAATGAAATAAATACTAAATCTTCCAAGCATATTGCGATTAAATACCATTATATAAAGGACCTTGTCAATAAAAAAACCATAAGTTTATCCTATGTACCCACTACTGAAAATGTTTCAGATATATTTACTAAAGCATTGCCTGCTAACCAACATTTGTATTTTTCAAACAAACTTAATTTAATATAGTTTCTCTAAATGTATTAAGATAGAAGTATTGCTATTTAACCTTTTATTATTATTATTTTTTTGTCAAAACTTAGATGCTTTTCGGAATAATGTATGTATGTAATATATATATTTTTTTAAGTGTTGTGGGAGAAAGTATATGTATGTAGTTTTCATTTAAGTTCAAGTTATAGAATAGATTCAATCATGGATTGAGGGGGTGTGTTGGGATGTATCGATATCAAATTATCAACTTACTTACTCTGTGTCTGTCAATGTGTCAAAAATCTGATTGTACTGTACTCTGTGGTAATGAATAAAAAATGGCTAGCTGGGACATACCTATGTGTTATTTATTTAAGTTAAATCCAAATAAATCAATAGCCACCGCATAGAGGTTCCACCCGGAGGTCGATGCATACAGGGCTAAGTACTTCGGAAACCCGAGTACTCTCCAAGAGATGGTCAGCGGCGTCAAGCGCTTGCTGGCCTTTCTCGAGGAGTTAGGGTGGATCGAGTGAACCCATTCCCTCCCGCACGCAAAATACGCGCTTTGTCGTGGAGTTCGGAAACCAGCCCGCTTATACCAATACCAATAATACCACCGGTTCACAACGCGCCCCCGCTGACAAGAACCGGCAAAAAACTCAGTGGGGTGATGCATGTCGAGGTCGCATGCGTACGACCATTCGGCCTCGCCGGAAGTTCGATTGAGCTCGTAAACTATCCTCCTCCCGCTGTTTGACGTCGAGTGGAAATGCGATAGTGAATACGGGTTTAACAGCGTTAAGATCGCCGTTGAATTCTAGGCTGGCTCGATGTCGAGCACAACCACGATAGGTTAATTTAGAAAATAGCATAGCTGGTTATTATGACCAGCGAAAGGTCCCTGCGTGAAGGGTATGGCTGTGCCAGTAACTATAGTATGGCGACTCGACCAAATGGCGCCACATGTGGTACAGCAATGCGATAAAAAGCGCGTAGTATCACATCCGATCACGATCCGATAGATGGCGCCACCACCGAATCCTGAATCTCGCAAGCGAAGTTTCAATGTTCGCTAACGATATATACGACATCTCAATACCAACTGTTGGGGGCTTCGGCTCTGAATAAGCATCACACCTCGCTCCAAGCTACAAGCTTCGCTCGGTTGGAGGATCCTCCCTATAGTAGCACCGCCGACGACGCTTAGCCACAATAGGACCGAAGCTCTTATTATGCGACTTCGAGAAATCAGGTTTGAGGTTCTCAATGCGACGAGTTTTCTATGTAAGTACTATGATAAATGAGTAAAAATGCGTTAATCTTCACGTTAGTCTATGTGAACATACTACATGAGTGTAGGTATTTAAGTATGTAGTTATGTACAAGTATTTCTGAGACACTAATAACTTGATTGCGAAAGTTCTGAAGTTGTTTTTTCATTTGCGTTGAGGTTATTAGCAATATTTTCGGGCCAGTTGGTCTAGTGTTTACACACCCTGGCCGCTACCTAATAGGTAGTGTGTTCGATTCCCACCAAATATCTGGCTGTTATTTATCTATTTAAGTATATATTTACAAATAAGTATTTAAGTAAGTATTATCATCAGTTGTCTGGTTTCTATAGTAAGTACAGGCTCTGCCTAGTTTAGTACCATGACCGTGTGTGGATTGTTTCGGAATATTATTATTATTCAAAATTATTCTAGATTAGCTAAGCGGATTGCCCGTGGGGTGCCCAGGTAAGAACAGCACCGTCCCATCTCCTCCCGTTGTTGGGTGTCCGTAAGAGTCGACTAAGGGAAAACAAGAAGACGGGCAGCAGCGTCTATTGGATTAACCTACCATCTATACTGCGATCCCAAGCCACCTACCAAGCGTGGGGATTATGGTAACCCTCCCTTCTAAGGGGGGAGGCCTTTATTGAGCAGTCGACGTGTAACGGCTGATTATGATGATGATGAACTAAGCGGAGCTTTAAAGCAACCAAATCTCCTCCTCCGCCCCTTGGAGACCGGGTACCTTTGAAAGGTTTCTTCTTCTATAGCAAAAAAAATATATTTAAATTTTTTCTTTGTAAACATACTTATTAGTACAGATAAACGACAGACCGACGTATTCATTCTTATATAATACTAGCTGACCCAGGCAGCTCCGCCTGCGCTATTTTTACGTTAACTAAACGTTTAATAACAGATATTCGCATTGAATACGTAACCTCCTTTTTTATAGTCGGTTAAAAACTGGGACCCACTTTTTACTTGCTCTCCGAAGCACGGACCCGTTTAGTTCAAATGGCGTTAAACTGTCACCCATCTATTTATTGACCTTACCTAACGTTGCTTAACCCGATCGATTACAAAACCTTGATAACAACTCTCTATGAGTGTTCCCTTTCTAATATTTATTATATTATAAAGAAAAATTTATAAAATCGGACCAAGCGTATAACCAAGTACCCATTTTGACTTTAATCCCCTCTCCCACAAGAACCGTGCTAGATTACGGGATAAAAAGTATCCTATGTCCTACCTCGTAGTAAGATCTCAAATCATGCCAAGTTTCATTTGAATCTATTCAGTAGTTTTGGCGTGATGCTCAGCCGTGATACAGACAGACAGACAGACAGACAGACAGACAGACAGACAAAAATTAAAAAAAATACATTTTCGGCCTCAGTATCGGTTATAGAATGCCCTCCAAATATAATTTTCAAAATATCTTCAATGTACAGAATTGGACCAGTTACAGTTTTATTAACCGACTTCAAAAAAGGAGGAGGTTCTCAATTCGTCTGTATATATATTTTTTTTTTTTTTTTATGTATTTTCGCGCATAACTCTGTCAATTATGAACCGATTTGAAAAAAACTTTCTTCCATCCATTCTTCAATCCATTGATTGGGTCCCATAAAAAAATTATTGCGTAGTAATAAGTACACACATCAAAAGTGTCTAGGGATCAACATATATTTTTGCAATAACTTTTCTCCTGATTGATATTAATTAAAATTTTCTTTAAGGATTCATCAAATAAAGTGTTTTCGTTTGTCACAGTAACGATAAACCAAGTCACCTTTGCATTAATAAAGAAATTTGCCATTTTCCTAATAAAGGGATTTTTGACATTTGAACCACTAACACAAAAGTTCGAAAAAAAGACTGAAATAACAGTTTTCTTTAAAATTTTATTGGGTAACTTAAACAATTAATAATCCGTGTTTCTACCGCGAACACTAACAACACAAGAACATCGGTTTGGCATACTCAAAATGAGTTCATCCAAATCACGCTGTGGAATGGCCGCCCATGTTCGTTGCAACAACAAAAAAAGGTCTTCTTGCGACTGGATACCCTCCATATTCGGCAGAGCTCTTCTCTGTAGCATATCCCATGCATGCTCAATCGGGTTCAAGTCTGGCGACTGAGCAGGCCAGGGCAGGACATTGATGTTAGCTGCGGCGAGAGTCTGTCTTACAACTCTTGCGGTGTGCGGTCGTGCATTATCATGCATTAACTGAAATAAGGGACCGATTTGCACTTGTAGAGGAACGATGACGTCTGATACAATCGTCTCAGCATAAATTTGAGCGTTGAGGTTGCCTCTGATCCAAATCAACTCAGTTCTTCCGCCGATCCAAATACCCGCCCATACCATGATGGTTCCACCACTATAAGTATGGACTTCCTGGCAGGATTTTAATCGCTGTTGGCGTCCAGGGGTTCTCCAGTGTCGTATACGTCTTGTATCCGGTCTCATACCAAAACGAGACTCATCAGAAAAGCACACGAAACGCCATAGTTCTTCTGCCCATTTTTTTGCCCAAAAATGCTTGATCCCTAGACACTTTTGATGTGTGTAGTTCCTGGAAAAACAAGAATGGTGACTGCGCACTGAGAGCTGCAGGTAAGCCTATATCGATGACGTTATGTCGCTTTTTAAGAACAAAAATGGTCATAACTCTGCCAAATATTTACCAATTTCAATGATTCTTTTTTTATTCGAAAGAAGAAACCACTGTATTAAATCTGTATGAATTTTATTACAACCGGATAAGAACTTCCTGGAGGACCATTAACGATGTGGAGTAATTTATCTGGTAAAAACCATAAAACTGATGTTCTCCATTACATTGCTCTGACAATTATGAACCGATTGCAATGATTCTTTTTTTATTCGAGAGAGTAAACTGCTATGATGATTCCATGCAAATTTCATTACGACCGGATATTTTTTTCTGAAGAAACATGAATTATGTAAAACTATGTAGACGATAATGTGATCATAACCTACCTAGATAATTTTACGGTTTTCGATGGTTCAATCTTTATATATGAAAATATCACTAAAAAGTGTAAAATAAAATATTTTTTAAAAAAATTGAACCGACTTCAATATCACTGAAAAGTATAAAATAATTTAAATATTATTGAAGTTGGTGCCAAATATACACAGCCGGTAAGCTAACACCAACTTCAATAATATTTAAATTATTTTATACTTTTCAGTGATATTGAAGTCGGTTCAATTTTTTTTAAATAAGATTTTATTATAAGTATAGAAGATAATACGTCTGTGGTTCTTAAACACAATTGTTTGTCTTTTTCGGGAATTGAACCCATGACCATTTGGATAGCAGCTAGGGTGTTTATCCACTAGACCAAAATCTCGTCCGTTTGTGGTAAACCAAGCTTGACATTGAATATTATCAACCCTTATCAATGTACTTTACAGTGACCACACTGACCACATATTGACATTGGCAACACTCGCATTTATGAATATTACTCCTATTTTTAGGGGTCCATACCTAAAAGGTAAAAAAACCTTTAAAAGGTAAAAAGACTTCGTCTGTCTGTCAATCACACCTATATATTTCAGAAACCACTGATGCTATCGATTTTAAACTTGGAATACATAGTTTTAAATCTTACTTACCCAAGCTCATTGCAAATGAGAAAAGATATTTTCTTTTTAAGGGGTGTCGAAATAGCTCATCAAACTTTTAAAACGAGACTACTATATCGAGTGTGGTATTATATGAAAGAGCTCAGTGAAAGAGCTTCATTTACACATTTCAAAACAGATTACTAGGTGGTAGGTTCCTTGTGCAAGGAACCGTCCAGGTAGGTACCACCGCAGTGTCAGATATTCTGCCGCCAAGCAGCAGTGTGTAAGCATTGCTGTGTTCCGGCGTGAAGGGCACTGTAGCTGGTGAAATTACTGGACACAAAGACTTAACATCTAATGTCTTAAGGGTCGGCAACGCGCTAGTGATTCTTCTGGTGTTGCTAGCGTCTCTAGGCTGCGGTGGCTGCTTACCATCAGGCGGGCCGTACGCTTGCTTGCCACCTTGATAGTATAAAAAAAAAAAAAAAAAAAGATTTTTGGTTTGGTTTATGTCACGTAGTTTTAGGCTTATAATCAAAAATTAAAAAAAGTCCCCCTTATCTCCGAAGTTTGTGGAGGGAAAAATCTGCAATAATTTTAGATAATAAATGTCACATAAAAAACATTAAAAAAAAATTATAAATGTATTTTACAGGAAAAATAAAATGATCTTTCTAAGAAGTAACAGTTTTTTAGTGATCCTTAAAAAACTTCGACAAACAAACTTAGCTCTGCGGTTTTTTTTTGCTATCACAGGTGTTAAACCAGTAGTTTCCGAAGTGGTCCAGGTGGACTCCCACGGGTCTACGGGAGACTCGACGAGGGGCTACGTTGGCGTTCAAAATTAATTAAGTAATTACCCATTCAATTCCCACTTTTTGGTAGAAACCGGGCCACCGGTCCACCGGAACCAGCTAATTTTGAAAGTGGTCTATGAGAAAAAAAGTCCGGGAACCTCTGTGTTGGATGAATAGTATAAAATCTTTTTAAAAAAAAATTGAACCGACTTCAATATCACTGAAAAGTATAAAATAATTAAAATATTATTGAAGTTGGTGTTAGCGTACCTGCTGTGTATATTTGGCACCAACTTCAATAATATTTAAATTATTTTATACTTTTCAGTGATATTGAAGTCGGTTCAATTTTTTTTAAAAAAGATTTTATTTTAAACTTTTTAGTGATATTTTCATATATAAAGATTGAACCATCGAAAACCGTAAAATTATCTAGGTAGGTTATGATCACATTATCGTCTACATAGTTTTACATAATTCATGTTTCTTCAGAAAAAAATATCCGGTCGTAATGAAATTTGCATGGAAACATCATAGTAGTTTACTCTCTCGAATAAAAAAAGAATCATCGAAATCGGTTCATAATTGTCAGAGTAATGTAATGGAGAACATCAGTTTTATGGTTTTTACCAGATAAATTCCTCCACATCGTTCATGGTCCTCCAGGAAGTTCTTATCCGGTTGTAATAAAATTCATACAGATTCAATACAGTGGTTTCTTCTTTCGAATAAAAAAAGAATCATTGAAATTGGTAAATATTTGCCAGAGTTATGACCATTTATGTCCGACCGAGCGAGTCCGAGCGACTAAAACGTCATCTATATAGGCTTTCTTGCAGCTCTCAGTGCGCAGTCACGATTCTTGTTTTTTCAGGAACTACTTATTACTAAGCAATAATTTTTTTATGGGACCCAATTAACGGATTAAAGAATGGATGGAAGAAAGATTTTTTCAAATCGGTTCATAATTGCCAGAGTTATGCGCGAACATAAATAAAAAAAAAAAAAAAATATACAGACGAATTGAGAACCTCCTCCTTTTTTGAAGTCGGTTAAAAATAACTTTAATAGGTCCAAAATTCTTTGGACCTATTAAAGTTCCGTACATTCGTACGGAACCCTCTGTGCGCGAGTCCTACTCGCACTTGACCGGTTTTTGTAGTATTTTCTAGTCGTAGACAGATAATTTCCTACCATAGAACACACGTCGCTTATGATCACTTATCAGTTATATAGTGTGTGGCGAACTTCGTGTATATATATTTCGCAATCAACTAATTTCCTAGCTCACTTCACTTCAGTCGTTGAATAGAAGGCGAGGCGTTAGCACGTATTTCAGTAAGTAATTTTTTTATCAATTTAATTTATATTACGCCGGTATCTAACTATAAATACCATTGATAAGTATATTATTACGCGTTTAATCGACAATTCTATGTATGAATACATATCATGTACTATTTTTTCTTTGGACAAACTAATTTTATTGTTTTGTAGATGGTGGAATATTTCTTTATCTATCACTTACGTTTGTAATAAATTGTTATAGTTCTGAATCGTGACAGTAAAGTTAGTCTCAGCAGTAAAAGTAATTGGTTAAGCTAGTAGCTACCTACTTACTATCTTTGTTTTTTACAAAGCATACTTACATAGATCCATACAGTGGCAGACATTTCCGATTGATGACTTTTAGGACGTGTATCGCTTGCACAAGTTAGCCCAAAATACGTGTGAGCAGGGTAAGCGCACGTAATGTCGTTCAGTCAAACGATTTTGTTTGTAAACTAGCTGACCCATGCAGCTCCGCCTGCGCTATTTTTACGTTAACTAAACTTTTAATAACAGACATTAGCATCGAATACATAACCTCCTTTTTTATAGTCGGTTAAAAACTGGGACCTACTTTTTACTTGCTCTCCGAAGCACGGACCCGTTTAGTTCAAATGGCGTTAAACGGTCACCCATCTATTTTATGACCTTACCTAACGTTGCTTAACCCGATCGATTACAAAACCTTGATAACAACAACTCTCTATGAGTGTTCCCTTACTAATATTTATTATATTATAAAGAAAAATTGATAAAATCTGACCAAGCGTATAACCAAGTACCCATTTTGACTTTAATCCCCTCTCCCGAAAGAACCGTGCTAGATTACGGGATAAAAAGTATCCTATGTCCTACCTCGTAGCAAGATCTCAAATCATGCTAAGTTTAATTTGAATCCATTAAGTAGTTTCGGCGTGATGCTCAGCCGTGATACAGACAGACAGACAAAAAAAAAATACATTTACGGCCTCAGTATCGGTTATAGAATGCCCTCCAAAAATAATTTTCAAAATATCTTCAATGTACAGAATTGGACCTGTTATAGTTTTATTATAAGTATAGATTGGTTAAGCATTTGTGACCGCGACAGTACCTATCTGCACTAAAAGGTAAAAGTGTGCAAGGTGGCAAGTAGACATTATTCGCAGAGTTTGTTTAAATAGCAGCGTTTTTCCTGAAAGAAAACGCATATTAAACTACTTACCTTATTCGAAGCTTATAATGAGAGCGGCACTTCCGGTTTCCCGTCATATTTCTTCCTATTGGTCTACTTCACTGTGATTTGATCGGACGTGACGTCATATTGCCAGGCGGGTGGGGGGAGCTGTTGTAAAACACGCTCACTCCATTCGTGTTCATTGTGTCGAAGAAATACCAGGCAGGTTTAAAAAGTAAGCTTCGAATAAGGTAAGTAGTTTAATATGCGTTTTCTTTCAGGAAAAACGCTGCTATTAAACCACAGTACCGTTATTCGAAGCTTATAATGAGACGTGTTTGTTATCGCCTGGTAATATCAGATTAATGACGCCAATGTGATTTACGGATGTATTTTAAATATCCAAGTATGAATTTTAAATAAAAATTCAATAGATTGCATTCTTATATATATGCTAATTATTTCTTTTAGAAACGAGTAGCAGAGAAAGAGAACAGAAGGAGAATAGAACTTTATCAGCCATTAAAATCAATATTATGGCAATTATTCATTGTGTTTTGTTAAACAATCCAGTACAAAAGTAGTTTTTTTTTTTTTTTCCGTGCGATGTGTTTTTGACTTCGCCTTTATAATACAGTTTAAAATGTATTAAAAATCTCCAATTTCAATGTGCTAGCTATTATTAAAAACCACTACGCCTGTGACGCATGATAGGTAATTAATTAAGCTAAATTATGTTCGTGATTTTAGTCTTTTTGACCCATCAATAAAGATAAGATAACTGAATACATTTTTAAACACTCAACGCCAGGTACTGCGATGTTGTATACTTTGCAGTACGTGGCCTTCCGATTAACGCACTTCTTGGGCACGACTATGCTATAAAGAGTACTAGGTGATGTTACAATGTTTACCTCTAATTATTATGCAGTGTGATAATCTTTAGCATCCAGCAAGCAACAGTGTGAAGGGTAGACTTCACTTTGTGTAGTAATAGATAAATTATATGGGATTTTTATCTAAACTCTATTAAGGCATTACTCTAGTCATTAGTCAGGGTCTTTTTATAAATGTTAAATCGTCTATACATTGCTATATATGCATGTATGTGTTCTACATGTGAAGTAAGCTACTTTGAATATTGCTCACTAAATCATATCCTAAATAGATGAGTAAAGGATTAATAAGTAAAATCGATTTAAAAACATGTTGATTGACAAGTAAGTAACTGGACTGATCAGTATTGTACATTGTCAGAGTTAGGCAATAATAATACCAAACAACAATGATTGATGCTCGAATCCGCTATAAACTAGCAAAAAATGTGGCAATATTTCGTGTTTTTTTTTTTTTTTTTTTAGTTTAGAAAATCAAGACCAGCTCATGATGATTCCAAACTACTTCGTGAATTTTTAATGTAATATTTGGTTCGATTTGAAAGGTCAAGTCTGGATCACCAAAACTCACATTTTTAAGTTTCAGAACGAAAGAATATTGTCTATATGCGAAAACTATGACTCTTTAAAAGTTGTGTCATATGAATAGTTGACTCAAAACTCGTTCAAGAACAGAGTCTGCTCTCCGAAATAATTCAGGGCCAATTCGATTAAATACATATTTAATCTATACCAGAATACTTCAGAGCCAATACGAGTTAGTATATGTTCACTGAATACTCGAATAATCATATATGGAGGATGATTTGTAGTCTTTCTGCTCCAAAGTACCTTAAATATTTATAGACATATTATGTAGCCCATATATCAATAAAATTTGATTTGTATTAAAGAACTAATTGAAAAATATAATATTCATAAGCATCTGTGAATGGTTGGTCCCACCCCCTGTCTGCATACTAGTTTCCGTAAGGGAAACTCTGTAAAGGAAACTTGTGCTGTCACTTTGTAATAAATGCGAAATTACAAGAGATTGTAAGCAGGATTACAAATATTTCTTTTGGTTGCAATGCAACTGCTTTCTTTATATTTTCTTACTCCCGACATTGATCGGAAGTTAAATTATGGGGTTAAAGAATCTTTATTCTCATAAGAACAATTACAGTTCGTACAATTATACGCCTGTTCTCCGCAATTGTGAATGAGGACTGCATTACTTTTGGCTAATAATGCAGGCGATGCATTTTTGCCATAACTTGGTTACTTACACCCAGTTACACCCACAGAATTGAGTTTGATATTTTTATAGAAACTCGTGAATGATTCCATCATTATGGATCCCCAGAGTTCCCAATTATAAGAGTACATACTTTTTAACTTTGAAATGGGATATAGTATAGAAAAAGTAATGGTGGTCTTCAAATAAAGGACATGTTGTCCCCACATCATATCCATTCATTGTTTGAAGAACTTTCTTAAAATGTTGTATCCAAAACTTTGATAAACTATTAGCAGTTTACGCTCGACTGGTCCTGATATTTTAAGACAGTAAAAATAAGGGACCATGATTAGGATCCAAGACGTGACTGCAAGCCAGGGTTATGAAAATTATATATTTATATATAATTGATTCATAGAATCACGTACGTGCAATTTTGCAACCTTCTTCTGAAAGGTAAATCTCCCCGCGATAGCGCGTGATAGTCAGAACAAACTCCCCAGAAAGGTTATTAATAAGACGATGTGCCAGGCACACACACACTATTAATGACGTAATATCTCTGCTGAATTTAACAGAAAAACAGGCTCTCTCGAAGAGCAATATTCAGTTACCACTCCTGCAGGGAACTGTTACTTATTGGGGTACCCTGCGGAGGTACGTAATTGCTAAAAACACCCTGTCAATGTCACCAATGCTTATAATAATAATATCCTGGGACAACCCACACACGGCCATCCGATCCCAAACCAGATACAGTCTGCACAACGGCAACCATACAACTATTATATCGATAAATAGTAACAGAAACTTGGTGGGAATCGAAACCACGACCACTGAGTAGGAGTCAGGGTGTCTATGAGAACGACGGGCCAGTCAAATTATTATAATGAAATGGACTTCAGAAAATAACTTACAGACTGACAAGAATGCCAAAATTGATTTTAAAAATTAGGTACGTGCTCTCTCCACGAGCTATACTTGTTACTGTCCATGCGAGGGAGGTTAAATATTTGTGTATCCACCCTGCGAGGGTGAGTAATAAAATGTGCGGTCCTTGCGAAGGACAATTACTGATGGTAAAATAGACTTCAGCCAACCACTTCCAAATTGACAAATCAAAATTGATTCTAAAAACCGGATACACTGTATGTGCTCTCTCCACGAGCTATACATGTTACTGTCCCTGCGAGGGAGGTTAAATCTTTGTGAATCCACCCTGCGAGGGTGAGTAATAAAATGTGCAGTCCTTGCGAAGGACAATATACTGATGGTGAAATAGACTTCAGCCAAACCACTTCCAAATTGACAAATCAAAATTTATTTTAAGAACCGGATACATGCTCTTTTTATGAGCAACTAAGAAATAAAATAAATAACTATACTTATATACATATGTACCATCACGGGATGGAGCTTTATTATTTATATTTATTTATATATATATATACATATATGCCCCTGCACCACCCTGCGAGGGTGGTGGTTTGTGCAACTCCATGCAATTTAAAATGAATCTAGAAAATATGCCACGTGATGGTACTTAATGCTGATGGTGAAGTAGAAGTCAGCCAACAACTGTCAGACTGACAAGATCGTCAAAATTGATTCTGAATCAGGTGCGTGGTCATGATCAACATAAATAAGATGATACATACCATCCTGCGAGAGAGGTTAATTATTTGTGAACCCATCCTTCGAGGGTGGGCGATAATATTTGCAAACATTATGCAAAGGAGAATAGAAATTAGACCTCGTACCACGCGATGGTACTCTATGCTGGTGAAGTAGACTTCAGCCAACAACTTTTAGGCTTTGACAAGATTATCAAAATTAAATCTGGAAACTAGGAGCTTGCCTTACGACGAGCAACTGTACATGTACTGTCCCCGAGATGGGAGGTTTATAATTTGTGCACCCATCCTGCAACGATGGATGGCAACTTGTGCCATGAGATAGTACTTTATATTGATTGTAACCATACGAGGCTTGCCATATATATACGTGAATTTTGTGTATTAGACACTAAAAGTGCATGCGTACGCAACGCAGCAAGCGTTGCGTACGCATGCACTGGATTTCTCCAAGACAAACAGATTTGTTAATATGATAGCATCTCTACGTTTCTCAATACTCAATAATGCGTCGCACAAACTTATTGAAAAAGTTCTAAGAGATTTTAAAGAAAACCGTAATTGTATTTCAATTAACTTTGAAACAGTTATATTTCCACCTTTCCGCTCACAGACTATAATAGTAATTAACCTACATAGCCCACACAAGAAGACTACGAAATATTGTCATGCAAGCAATGATACAATGATATTGTATATAATATCATTGCCTGCTATTTTACCTGCATTTTTTTTTTTCTTTGTTAGATACAACAAAAAATATAGTCGCAAATGGTTTGTCTGTAAAATTGAGGTGGCGGCCACAATTATAAGACTTAAATACTCCATTTGTACTATATCTAGGCTTTTAATTCCCAATCCTAGGTTACCCTATGAGTATAGTTCTACTTGTCAGCACACGTGAACTTACAGATACCGCACAATCAAAAGTAATATATTAACAAAACTCACTTGTTTACTGAATTTATCCAATTATCACACCACATTGATAACGCCTGAGCGCCTTTTCTTCAAGTACAACTAATGTCACTATTTCACTGTTCAGATTGTATTATTGTAAATTGACCATTCATTCTGAAAAAAAGCTTAGAACTAACTGTAAGAGATGTATTATTATCGTAGAACTCGCCTACAAAATAATTCTGCAAATGCTTAAAACTGCAGGTAGATGTACTATATTATCGTAGGACTTGGCTACGAAATAGTTCTGCAAATGTTTTAAACTGCAGGTAGATTACAATTTGTAATATTACATGTTTATGTGTCCGTTACTTTTTATCCACTTGGAAAACTCGCACATAAAGCTTACCCACATTACTTTAATAAAAATATCAATTCAGCACAAGTATTAAATAATAATTTTTAAAGTTTTCAAATATACAAATTACTGTCAGTGGGCTAAATGAAAATTGATTATTTACAAATTTATGACCAACATAGCCCAATTTACTTGCACTATATTCAAACCACACACTATTTAATAGTATAAAACATTTCATTAGGAACACAAACAAAACGAACGGCAAACACCGTTAAAATGTTTTGTACTTACGTGCATTTTGTTCGGCTTCAACTATTTGTAGTAAATATTGTTGTTCAACATTGTATACTTTTGGAATTATTTCGATTTAGAATTTGATTTAAATTCCACAAACAGTTGTATATTGTAGCCTCGGACGGGTGTCCGTGACGGGAAACATAATATAGCTTAATACATAATTTAGCTTAATTAATTACCTATCATGCGTCACAGGCGTAGTGGTTTTTAATAATAGCTAGCACATTGAAATTGGAGATTTTTAATACATTTTAAACTGTATTATAAAGGCGAAGTCAAAAACACATCGCACGGAAAAAAAAAAAAAAAACTACTTTTGTACTGGATTGTTTAACAAAACACAATGAATAATTGCCATAATATTGATTTTAATGGCTGATAAAGTTCTATTCTCCTTCTGTTCTCTTTCTCTGCTACTCGTTTCTAAAAGAAATAATTAGCATATATATAAGAATGCAATCTATTGAATTTTTATTTAAAATTCATACTTGGATATTTAAAATACATCCGTAAATCACATTGGCGTCATTAATCTGATATTACCAGGCGATAACAAACACGTCTCATTATAAGCTTCGAATAACGGTACTGTGGTTTAATAGCAGCGTTTTTCCTGAAAGAAAACGCATATTAAACTACTTACCTTATTCGAAGCTTACTTTTTAAACCTGCCTGGTATTTCTTCGACACAATGAACACGAATGGAGTGAGCGTGTTTTACAACAGCTCCCCCCACCCGCCTGGCAATATGACGTCACGTCCGATCAAATCACAGTGAAGTAGACCAATAGGAAGAAATATGACGGGAAACCGGAAGTGCCGCTCTCATTATAAGCTTCGAATAACGGTACTGTGGTTTAATGATAATATTTTTAGGGTTCCATACTTAAAAGATTAAAAAGGAACCCTTAGGCTGCCTGTCCACCGGAGCGGAGCGAGGCAGCGGAGCGGAGAAACGGAGAATATTAACCAATAAGATTGCACAAAAACTTCGCTCCAAAATCTTAGTGCAATCTTATTGGTTAATATTCTCCGTTTCTCCGCTCCGCTGCCTCGTTCCGCTCCGGTGGACAGGCAGCCTTAAGGTCTGACTTCGTCTGTCTGTCTGTCACACCTATAGGTATACTTCAAGAACCGCTGACGCTTTCGATTTGAAATTTGGCATAATTTTAGATCTTACTTAAGTACCCAATCCAAGAGTAAATGATTAAAAAATATTATTTTTCTTTTTTTATAATGGGAGTCGAAATGGGTCATTAAAATTTCAAAGTGATATATCGAGTGGGGTATCATATGAAGGGCTTCATTTGTACATCTCAAAAGAGAATTTTATTTTGGTTTATGTCACGTAGTTTTTGGCTGATAATCAAAAATTTCAACAAATAACTGTTTCCCCCATCTTCAGTTGTTTGTGGAGGGAAAATCTGAAATAATTATGGGTAATACATGTCTATCTATATTTTACAGGAAAAATAAAATGATCTTTCTAAATAGTACGGTTTTTTGGTAATCCTAAAAAAATTCGACAAATAAACTTAGTTTAGCAGGTATTTTTTTGCTATCTGAGGTGTTACATGAAGTATAATTACTTTAATACGTCCAAAGATGGTATGGAACCATCGATATAATATATAAACTAGATTTGGTGTCACGGTTCAAAAAGTGGTAGCGAGAAATAGCGCCCTTGTGTCGCTATTTCTTTAAAAGCCGTGTGTTCCGTCCTAGCCCGGCCACAGTACCAAATAAGGTCATGGTTATGGCAGTAGACTGTACGGATGTGTACTACTTGGTACGCGAGAGGAAAAAAATTGTACCTTATTATTTTACGAGTTATAAAGGATTCCTTGTGTCCGTCCCAGCCCGGCCACGCCTAGATCTCCATAAACCCACTATTCTCATACATTAATCATGTCAGAGATTAATGTACGCCTACTGCCATAACCATGACCTTATTTGGCACTGTGGCCGGGCTAGGACGGAACACACTTAAAAGCCACATCCTGACAAATTTATTTTTTCCGATAGGAGTGTCGCTACTGTCTATATGAAACTGTCAAACTACAAGTCATTATCATTATAAAATCGTTAGTTCACGTTTCCGCCACCAGCACAGATAAGTTTGCAACCTCCGCGACCACATTTTAGATGTCATTTTGTTCGTGAATATTTATTTAGTTTATACATATATTATATCGATGTATGGAACCCTCAGTGCGCGAGTCCGACTCGCACTTGTCGAGTAATTTTTGGTCTAAAGTTGCTTGTAAGTTGTGTGTTGTTGCAGGCAGTTTACAAGGCATACGAAAAGTTGCCAGCCTCTCGGTAATTTACAAGATGCATTCTAAAGAGTCAAATATTAATTTGCGCGCACTCATTAGAATGCATCTTGTCGAATCAACCGATGTAATCATCGATTGATTCGACTATCCCCCTTCTATCATTGGACGAGACGCACGACGCGTACCTACACACCCTTATGTGGTGAACTCTCGCGGTCACAGGGGGGGGGGGATCACCTGTAGGACGTCATGCGCTTGCATGTGCCTTTGTTGATTGACGTTACACCGTTCATGTCCGCGATAGTACCTGCAGTCCGGATTGGAAGTTCTGCCTGCGTTCGGTTTCCCGAACGATAAAAATATGTGTGTCTTGGGTAGAATGTATTGACTCTACCCAAGACACACATGAAGCACACTAGCCTACTGGCTAGTGTGCTTCACCATCTTCGATTGAGTCGATGCTTTCTGCTGGTTATGTTGAGTAAAATATACTACTCCATGACCACGACCCATTCTGATGATAAGTGGTCAAGCAATGATGAATGGGAGCGCACTAACTTATTACTAACATTAGGAAAAGAACCTTTAATGGTATTGCTATGTCGGCACTCGGCAGCAACGGGAACTAAATAGCGCCTAGTTTTGGATGTATGTTTTATTCTTCAGAAATGGTGACATTAACAGAAGAATATTTCGGAAGTTTCGAAGATAAGGCAGTGCAGAAGTTCACGTGGCGAACGACGAAAGGGTTAACCCTCTCAGCCATCTCTTATGGTGCTACCCTGCAATCTATCAAGGTTAGTGGGTGCCTGGTACTGGGTTAGGTTACCCAGCCACAACTTTTGGATTCGCTAGACGTCTGGGTTCTAGGCTCCAGTACCAGACGGTGGTGGGGTTGCAAGTGCAACCTCCGTCCCCGTGAGCACTGTGACAGGTTCCCTGGGAGTTTTATTAAGTACCCCGGCGTCGGGCTGAAAGGCAAAGCACTCAGGGGCTCTTGGTGTGGATCCCACGGGAGAGCCCTCGGCTCTCATGAGCCGATGCGACAGCCTCAGGGAATAGCGGTAACCCCGCCGCCATCCTCCTCGCAGTCACCCACACCCCGAACTTGCAGCGACTCCAAGGAAGGAACTTACCACCTTGTCTATCTGTCTGCTTAACCCCATTTTAATTAGTTTGCAGCCAAGAACGGTATCGTGAACGACATACTTCTCGGCTTCGACGATTTGGAAAGCTATGTGACCAGGAACACCGGGTATTTCGGAGCCACCGTGGGCAGGTGCGCCAACCGCATCGGCAAAGCGACCTTCGAGATAGATGGAGTAACGTATTGCCTGGCCAAGAACCAAGGGGAAGACCATTTGCACGGAGGCGTTGTTGGATTTGATAAGGTTTGTGGAGTCACTCAAATTGTAGTCTGATTTGACTTCATGATACTTCCATGGAGAAAGTAAAAACGTCAGCTGGGTGCGCCATATTTAACTTTGTTATTTTAAAAACATCAATATTATGTAAGTAGTTATTAAATGAAGAACTCAACTTGTTTTTTGAGGTTGGCTGGTCCTTCTAAGTGCCCACAACAGTCCTCAGAGAAATTAGAATGGCGCAGTATCGCGTCGATTCCCCGAACAAATTTTTCGTGGCACTTTTACGGGGTGCGGGAGGTGAAGTAAACACACACAGATACAATTTCACGCATACTCTTGCAAATGTCTACAAAACTCTTCATGTTTCTATGAACCCACACTATAATAAACTCGCAACACATTCAAAAAGATACGCACATAAATAAAGAATGACCTGAACATATGAACAAAAATTTGGCAGAGGGGTTAGCGCATCATGCTCTCTCCAGTGCCACAGTCTCATCATAGCGAGTAGGTTTTAATGACCCCCTAGAGAGCCCCTATACTAGGACTGGGAGACTGGGTACAAAGGTTTCCTTTCTGTCAACAAAAAAAATCCCCTGGCTTAGGGGCGGGGACAGATCAGAAACACTGAATAAACTTTTTACATGCCCATCTGACGCATGAGCCATCTTACTTTTCAAACAAGGATCCCGCAGGATAGCATGGCTTTCCCCATAGCTCTTGTGTGACTTTGAGCTTCTCTAAAGGGCCATACATTTATTGTTCCAATTATGATCATGTAAAGAAAAATAGTACTTACATGAAGATTTCATTCGCATTTATTTGCAATTTTAGAAAGTCTGGGATACCAAGATCGTTGGCAACAAAGTGATATTTAGCTACCTATCAAAAGACGGCGAGGAGGACTACCCTGGCGACTTGATCACCAACTTGACTTACGAGGTGATGGAAGACAACAGCTTTTACATGGAGTATACCGCCACCACTACCAAGAAGACCGTGGTTAATTTGACGAATCACGCGTACTTTAACTTGGCTGGTCACGATACAGGAGCGACGGAGCTACGGGAACATTACGTCACTGTTAACGGTGATATGTAAGTACTAAAGATACTTCTAAAAGTACTATACATCGATATAATATATAAACTAGATTTGGTGTCACGGTTCAAAAAGTGGTAGCGAGAAATAGCGCCCTTGTGTCGCTATTTCTTTAGAAGCCACATCCCGACAAGTTTATTTTTGCCGATAGGAGTATCGCTACTGTCTATATGAAACTGTCAAACTACAAGTCATTATCATTATAAAATCGTTATTTCGCGTTTCCGCCACCAGCACAGATAAGTTTGCTACCTCCGCGACCACATTTTAGATGTAATTTTGTTCGTGAATGTTTTATCTAGTTTATATATTATATCGATGGTACTATAAGATACTTCTAAAGCACCTACTTTAAGAGAATAGGTGCACTCACATGACATCTTCACAGAATGAGGCTAAGTGCTATAGATCATCTGGGAGTAGCATATCCTACGCCAGGTGATTATGTACAGCTCCAAGCTGGAACAATCGTTGCGTACCCAAAGGAACTCTTCGACAAGTCAGCAACAGAGTAAGGGCTAGGGCATGCACAATGTCTGGTGGTTACTGGGCCCAACTTATAGCTATGTGTTTTAAATTTCAGGATCACGGAGACAGACAGTGATTCGATCCCGACCGGAAGTCTACTGAAGGTCGGAGGCACCCCGTATGATCTGCGCGTTCCGACGAAACTCTCCAACGTGATGCGGGACAACCTATTTGATGATAACTACTGCATCACCAACTTTAGAGCTGGGGTATGTACAATCATAAAGTACTTTTGTCCCGAAGGAGTTCCAACCAATTTCACCACTCATTTCCACCACTGTAATAGGAATCACCATATCATTGTGGCGTTATAAGCGGGAGCTGATGATGATGATAGGAATCACAGTGGTATGAATGAGTGGTGGCCTGGACCTACAGTGGTACCAGTTACGACACCGAGTTTTGACCCTCAGCGAATTCCAGGGAACACTAAATTGTCTTGGAACCTGCAAAAAAAGTTAATTACAAAAGTATATAGAAAAGGCTATAAAGATAAAATTTAATTACAAAAGTTTAAACTTAAGTAGAAGAATCTATAACAATATAAATTCCACTTCCCTGTTTCGGAAAGCAACAAAATACACTGGTCGATATAACGACAGAAAAACAGATTCTTACAGGTGCACCAACTAGAGTTAGTCCACCACGGAAGTTACTAGATTTAAGGGAACCTACATTTAATAATTATCAGCAGCTGAACCACGTTAACTACTGAACATATAAGATATCCCCTAACAAGGCAGGGGATGCCATAATCCCCACGCTTTAAGTCCAAGTGATTCTAACTAATCATGCATTAACTTTCCTTACATTATTCTTTTACAGGAACTAAACTTCGTCTCACGCGTGGTCCACCCGCAATCAGGCCGCTCCCTGGAGGTGTACAGCGACCAGCCAGGAGTACAATTGTACACCAGCAACTCCCTCCCTTCTCCCAGCGAAGCAGCGCTCGTGGGGAAGGGAGGAGTTGGGTACCGCCGCCACCAGGCCTTCTGCCTCGAGACCCAGACGTACCCAGATGCCGTGAACCATGCTAACTTCCCTACCTCCGTTCTGACTCCTGGAGATATCTACAAGCACCGTGTTCTGTATGTATTTGGAGTGGAACAGAACGATAATCCAGTCGTTATCGCGGCATAAAGGGTCGTTCAAGTAGGTATTACGTAAGCAATTTCTTTAAATTTATCCACCCCTTTCTAACGTCAGTAAAATTCAAATTCAAAATCATTTATTTCAAATAGGCTTAACGCTAACACTTTTGAACGGTCATTTTTCTAAAAGCTACCACCGGATCACAACGCGGCCTCAACTGAGAAGATCCGGCAAGAAACTCAGCGGCCTTGTCATTTTTTCACTATATTTTTAAAACAGTGTTTGTCTTGTTACACTTAGATCAGCACCAGCGACAGTGTGTCCTGCCGTTCAAAAGATCAAATAAGAGAGAAAAAAGATATACATAAATACAGTAAGCTAAAAAGGCCAAAGGGATAGTACCAGTCTCCCTTACAGAATTAATTCTCTAAGCAGTCCCCCCAAGCAGCACGCGAGTCACTCGTGCGCGAAATCTCTCCCCCCATGCTTATGCAATCGTTACGTACGCATACATTTTTTTATCTGTTCTGGTTTGAAATAAAACTACTTTTACAGAATATATTTGAATTAGTTTTATTTCAATGTACACTACTAATACTACACTCCATCCCAAATAATCTTGAACGCGATTACAAGTTCGTTTGCGGCTCAATATATCTGAAGTAGTTTTATTTCAATGTACACTACTAATACTACACTCCATCCCAAATAATCTTGAACGCGATTACAAGTTCGTTTGCGGCTCAATATATCTGAAGTAGTTTTATTTCAATGTACACTACTAATACTACACTCCATCCCAAATAATCTTGAACGCGATTACAAGTTCGTTTGCGGCTCAATATATCTGAAGTAGTTTTATTTCAATGTACACTACTAATACTACACTCCATCCCAAATAATCTTGAACGCGATTACAAGTTCGTTTGCGGCTCAATATATCTGAAGTAGTTTTATTTCAATGTACACTACTAATACTACACTCCATCCCAAATAATCTTGAACGCGATTACAAGTTCGTTTGCGGCTCAATATATCTGAAGTAGTTTTATTTCAATGTACACTACTAATACTACACTCCATCCCAAATAATCTTGAACGCGATTACAAGTTCGTTTGCGGCTCAATATATCTGAAGTAGTTTTATTTCAATGTACACTACTAATACTACACTCCATCCCAAATAATCTTGAACGCGATTACAAGTTCGTTTGCGGCTCAATATATCTGAAGTAGTTTTATTTCAATGTACACTACTAATACTACACTCCATCCCAAATAATCTTGAACGCGATTACAAGTTCGTTTGCGGCTCAATATATCTGAAGTAGTTTTATTTCAATGTACACTACTAATACTACACTCCATCCCAAATAATCTTGAACGCGATTACAAGTTCGTTTGCGGCTCAATATATCTGAAGTAGTTTTATTTCAATGTACACTACTAATACTACACTCCATCCCAAATAATCTTGAACGCGATTACAAGTTCGTTTGCGGCTCAATATATCTGAAGTAGTTTTATTTCAATGTACACTACTAATACTACACTCCATCCCAAATAATCTTGAACGCGATTACAAGTTCGTTTGCGGCTCAATATATCTGAAGTAGTTTTATTTCAATGTACACTACTAATACTACACTCCATCCCAAATAATCTTGAACGCGATTACAAGTTTGTTTGCGGCTCAATAACTACATATCTAACGCATACATTGTCTAGGCGCGTCAGCAACAACAACTTTGTATTACCAACCTTTTTTTGCTGCCGCGTTAGCGGTCAAATATACAGCGGGTCTTAGCAGCGGGTGTGTTTTATGACTGCATAATAAAGTTGTAATCGCGTTCAAGCTTATTTGGTTTGGAGTATAGTATTCGCGTAAATAAAAGACAACATTATGTTCTGGTTTCTTTATTGATATCGAGCATAGACAAGCAGGGTTATGGCAACCCTGCTTATCTATGCTCTCTATGTATTCAAATCATTTTGTTTAGAAAATCCAAAAATAATTAAATATATTGCTGATTGCTTTTTAGTGCTTACGTAATACTTATGAGAGTCCAAAGATTTATTAATCACGAAGTAATCATGGATTGGAACTGTATATCGTTTTAAAAATGAGAGAACAATTATTTTCATACCTACTGCTGCTGGAGTTTTTTTTTTTTTTTTGGGAATGATAGACGCTGTTAGCCGCAGATGGCCAGATGGCCATTGCAGCTTCACCGGACAATAGGAGGCGAGCGCTTGAAGCGCTCTAGCCTTTACGGCAGAAGTAGCGACGAGCTCAAGGGCACCTCAGGGAGGCACGGCCTCGGCTTGGGCTGTCGCTTAAGAGAGGGCTGAGTTTACCACCGGTTCACAACGCGCCCCCACTGAGAAGAACCGGCAAGAAACTCAGTGGGGTGATGCACGTCGTTGCGGTCGCATACGTACGACCCTTCGGCCTCGCCGGCGAGACCGGTGTCTGATAGCTAGTGTAGCATACGGTTGTCGGGGAGGGGTCGGCGCATCCCGGTCCAATAGGACCGTCATGGGGTCAGGAGGGTCGAGCAGTACGTGCCGTGGTCTGCGGCGCGAGTCAGAAGGACTAGGGGCGTAATCGGCGGCGGCGCGGATTAAACTGTTCGCGTGACGGGACGCGGATTCAAAGTAGCGTTTCGACGCTTCTTTGAGGAACTTACGAAGGGGATCTAATTTGAAATCGGAATGCAGGAGTTTGTCCAATCTTCAGTATTAGTGTCCATAGTCATTTTATATTCCCCTAATACACATATTATTTATGCAATGTATTTTAATGTAATGTATTTTGTATCAATGTATTTTTCGAAATATTTGTATAGAGAATATAGATATATAAGCAAAATAATATTTCTAATGGTATTCGATGGTATTTAGAACAAATTTGTGTAGGTACATCAGTTCTGAATAATCGGTATTAATAAAATGTGTGGATATTTTTGATAACATTTATTACTTACTTAAAAAAAATAGGTATTACACATTGTTGAAAAATAGAAAATATACATATAACAGTTGAATTTATAAACCAAATTGTTTAATTATATATAGTACCTACTTGTATATTTTTTATCGTATATAATACCTATTTACAAAGAATTTTGGCCTAAAATAAAGAAATGATTAACAAATTACAACATTGTTATTCGTTTTAAGCCCTGCCCTTGCATACCTCAGAATTTATTCGGAATTTTTCATTATGGCCAAGAACTTCAATTCTCAACTTTCACGAGGATGAAGACATTACACCCTGGCCCAGCATATTGATATCCCAACTTCAATATGAACATGATTTTAGTTGCCTTGATAATATTACAATACTATTGCTAAACTAGGTACATACTGTAATAGACATTTATTTATAACTTAAATTATAAAAACAAATGCACGCGAATTGTCCAAACACTTTATTCTATAACGCGTCCAACCCATTCTGGGCTTGACCATTCTGGGCCTGACCATTCTGGGTCTGACCATTCTGGGTCTGACCATTCTGGACGTCTCCATTCTCTTTGCTTTGCTCCCCCCACGTCAGGTTGAGGCTCTTCTTCATGCCCTCGTCCAGTGGCGGCATCAGAGAACGGGGCAGAAGGAATGTGGATAAGTTGAATAAGTCCAAGAAGACTTTGTAGCGGTCACTGGAAAAATGAGAAAGGCTGTAGTTTACCATCCATAATAGCGTCATCGCTTACCATCAGGTGGAATCAGTAGATTAACTGCCGCACTTACAGATGTGAATTAGAATTATAGATCATTAATCCCTTAGATTAATCCATTTGTTGAAATTTATACTCTGATAGACAGGATAGGTAGCAGTAACAGCTCAGTGGGCGATCGCTTGCCTTGGAAACAAGATGCGCAGGTTCGAACCCCGGCTCGCACCTCTGATTGCTTTAATTAATCATGTGCGAATCACCTCTGTGCGATTGTTACTAGCTTTCGGTGAAGGATAACATCATGAGGAAACCTGCATGTCCGAGAAAGCCTTACTAGCTTTCGAATGATGTGTAAAGTCCGCCAACCCGCACTTATCTAGCGTGGTGGACTATGGCCTAAGCCCCCTCATCTTGAGGGGAGGCCCGTGCCCAGCAGTGGGACAGAAACAAGGGCTGGTATTATTACTAATCTGAAAGAGATATAGAGATACCGATTATCTGTATTCAATGATGGAAAATAATCATAAACAGCTAGACCCGAAATGATTAGGTTCCAAAAAATGGCTTGATTAGAATAAACTATAACTGGCGTTTGTGAGTGCAGTAAGCTAAGTATTTTGTATACAGTGTCCTGCATCGACTTTTCGTTCGCCGCCTAGTACCGTAAACGGTCCACTTAAAATGAGCTTAAATTTTAAGGCATAATTTTTTATACATATACTTTATACCTACGTTTGGAGTTTTTTAGCTTGTGGCCCGCCTTATAGTAAGCTGTCACCGCAGCCTAATAGACGCTAGCAACATCAGAAGAATCACTAGCGCGTTGCCGATCCTTGACATTCGTTATTAACTGCTGCACTCACAAACGCCAATTAACTTTAATTCTAATTAAGTCACCTTTTAAAATCTATTTATTTCGACTGTCGGAGCCGTTTATGATCAATTTCGATTAGTAAACACGAGATAATTGATATCTCTACTCACTATCTGCGTATTAAGTATTAATGGGCTTTGAGTGTCGAAATGATCCGATTTCAATACATGATCATTAACTATAATTGACGTTTGTAGGTTCGGTAGTAAGTCTCTTGTGTACGGCAATTTCACCATTTTCGGGGCCTTTCACACCGGAACACAGCAGTACTGCTTGGCGGCAGAATATCTGACACTGCAGTGGTCCCTACCTGGACGGTTCCTAGCACAAGGAACCTACCATCTAGTTCACTATCTTCATGATTATTATCAGTACTATAGTAATAGCAGTTGAAAGATATCCTCTGCTGTATAAAGGCATAGAACCCCTCCCGTGTTGCCAAAATCCCCACGCTTGGCAGGCGTCTTGGGATCACAGTATAGAATAGAATAGAATACTCTTTATTGTACACCAAGAAGATATTTACAATAAAAACTTAGAACTAAAACATAAAATGTACAAATGGCGGTCTTATCGCTATAAGCAATTTCTTCCAGACAACCATTTTGCAGGAGAAACACAATTAGAATAAATGGGCAGCTGGTGGTGTACTACAAATATATACATAGGACACACTAACATAAACTTATACTATACATAAACTCAATACTATATGTGTAATTATTCAAGTACATTATAATATATATATATATACACACATCAAAAGTGTCTAGGGATCAACATATATTTTTGCAATAACTTTTCTCCTGATTGATATTAATTAAAATTTTCTTTAAGGATTCATCAAATAAAGTGTTTTCGTTTGTCACAGTAACGATAAACCAAGTCACCTTTGCATTAATAAAGAAATTTGCCATTTTCCTAATAAAGGGATTTTTGACATTTGAACCACTAACACAAAAGTTCGAAAAAAAGACTGAAATAACAGTTTTCTTTAAAATTTTATTGGGTAACTTAAACAATTAATAATCCGTGTTTCTACCGCGAACACTAACAACACAAGAACATCGGTTTGGCATACTCAAAATGAGTTCATCCAAATCACGCTGTGGAATGGCCGCCCATGTTCGTTGCAACAACAAAAAAAGGTCTTCTTGCGACTGGATACCCTCCATATTCGGCAGAGCTCTTATCTGTAGCATATCCCATGCATGCTCAATCGGGTTCAAGTCTGGCGACTGAGCAGGCCAGGGCAGGACATTGATGTTAGCTGCGGCGAGAGTCTGTCTTACAACTCTTGCGGTGTGCGGTCGTGCATTATCATGCATTAACTGAAATAAGGGACCGATTTGCACTTGTAGAGGAACGATGACGTCTGATACAATCGTCTCAGCATAAATTTGAGCGTTACGGGTACCACCTATAGCAATGCACAATCGTAGGATTCGATATCAATGGGCTCTTGAACACAGAAATTGGGCAGAAGAACAATGGCGTTTCGTGTGCTTTTCTGATGAGTCTCGTTTTGGTATGAGACCGGATACAAGACGTATACGACACTGGAGAACCCCTGGACGCCAACAGCGATTAAAATCCTGCCAGGAAGTCCATCCTTATAGTGGTGGAACCATCATGGTATGGGCGGGTATTTGGATCGGCGGAAGAACTGAGTTGATTTGGATCAGAGGCAACCTCAACGCTCAAATTTATGCTGAGACGATTGTATCAGACGTCATCGTTCCTCTACAAGTGCAAATCGGTCCCTTATTTCAGTTAATGCATGATAATGCACGACCGCACACCGCAAGAGTTGTAAGACAGACTCTCGCCGCAGCTAACATCAATGTCCTGCCCTGGCCTGCTCAGTCGCCAGACTTGAACCCGATTGAGCATGCATGGGATATGCTACAGAGAAGAGCTCTGCCGAATATGGAGGGTATCCAGTCGCAAGAAGACCTTTTTTTGTTGTTGCAACGAACATGGGCGGCCATTCCACAGCGTGATTTGGATGAACTCATTTTGAGTATGCCAAACCGATGTTCTTGTGTTGTTAGTGTTCGCGGTAGAAACACGGATTATTAATTGTTTAAGTTACCCAATAAAATTTTAAAGAAAACTGTTATTTCAGTCTTTTTTTCGAACTTTTGTGTTAGTGGTTCAAATGTCAAAAATCCCTTTATTAGGAAAATGGCAAATTTCTTTATTAGGGGAAGTACGGACAAAATGACATGTATGGATAAAATGACATAGTCACCTTATTTAAAAATTGGCGGGTTTTAGTTACGTCTCCGCCACTGTATTACGTGACGGCAGCCATATTTACAATCCTGTCAGATATTGAGCGCCATTGTCACAGTCGCAGCGCAGTAACCAGCTCGAACGTGTTTCGCGCTGTCAAAAGTTTTTTTTATAGGTAGTTTTCTCCTGTTTTCTAGTAAGTTATTTATTGTTATTTGTAATTGTTTCTATAAAAATCGATGAACTATGCCAATGCCCAGTGATTTCGATTCACTTTATTGCAATCATTAGTTGTTTAATGGAAGTATGATTTTTTATTTGTTTTTGTATACATTTGGACAAAATGACATACATATACAATGGGCAAAACGACATAGTATGTCATTTTGCCCGTAGAGTTTCTATTGATTAACATTTATTATTTTGCTGAGGTGATATGCCGCGAAACTATGAAAGAAAAACTAATCGGCAGTCTTGGAGCCAAGAATCCATGAGTAAGGCTATTGAAGCATGGAAGCAAAAAAAAAATGGGATGGAAATTGGCTGCAAAACAGTTGGTGTTCCTCAGGCGACGCTTAGAAGACATGCACTCAATATGAACAAAATCTTGAATTTTTGATGAGGATGAAATAAATATTTCTGCATCCAAAAACGCTCTACCATCAGAGAAGAAATTGAGAGCATCGAGGAATATAATTGTGCGAGACAGAAGACGACGATAGTGACTACGCTTGCATTTATTGCAATGATCTCTTTTCCCGTTCTAAGCCCGGCCGAATGTATGACTTGTTTCCTTTGGACTCATGCGTTATGTACTGATGTTCCAAAGAAGACCAAACGATTTGTTTGTGAACTGTTTGTTCTTAAAAATTGGTATGTCATTATGTCCTTACCTTATATGTCATTTTGTCCGTACTATATGGACAAAATGGTTTTTGTGATTAGTTACGTTTTTTCTTAATATATTTTTTATTATTGTTCCTACTTAATTAAAAAGTTGTGTTACTGATAGTCAATGAACCTAAGATTACTCAAAACGATTAAGACTGATTATAATACCATTAAATAAATAAATATGATTAAAAAACAAAACACCATGTCATTTTGTCCGTACTTCCCCTAATGCAAAGGTGACTTGGTTTATCGTTACTGTGACAAACGAAAACACTTTATTTGATGAATCCTTAAAGAAAATTTTAATTAATATCAATCAGGAGAAAAGTTATTGCAAAAATATATGTTGATCCCTAGACACTTTTGATGTGTGTATATAGGTGGTAGGTTATGCAATAGAAAGTCGCTGCTGCCAGTCTTCTTGTTTTTCCGATTAATGGCATCCAATGGGAGGAGAAGGGGAGGTTTACTAGGTGGTAGGTTCCTTGTGCAAGGAACCGTCCAGGTAGGTACCACCGCAGTGTCAGATATTCTGCCGCCAAGCAGCAGTGTGTAAGCATTGCTGTGTTCCGGCGTGAAGGGCACTGTAGCTGGTGAAATTACCGGACACAAAGACTTAATATCTAATGTCTTAAGGGTCGGCAACGCGGTGGTGATTATTCTGGTGTTGCTAGCGTCTATAGGCTACGGTGGCTGCTTACCATCAGGCGGGCCGCACGCTTGCTTGCCACCTTGGTAGTATAAAAAAAAAGGTGCTGTCATCACTAGGATGTGGGTATTATAGTCATCGATACCATTTAAAGATGCTCGCTTACCTGAGAGTAGATCTTAGATATTGGTAGCCAGACGAGCCACCAGTGCCCAGTTGCTGTGAGCCTATCATCCGCTGGACCATTATCACGTGGTTATCTGTAATGCATACCATTCTAGGAATATCATCTCATATGATGGTTCAACATGTACCTCTTCAGGTAGGTACAAGCGTAAATTTACAAAAAAAATACGATTTCGGAGAAGAGCCCCATCTATGTATCAACTACCAACTCCTCGAGACTTATCCAATGAGTCCAAATTTGATAGGTCTCCGTACTTTATTGGTGCAGAGATCCGGTAACCAACTTTCTGCTGCATTATCAGACCAGTGGCTTGGGCCAAGCTAAGAAAGGGTTTACGGAGGTGGTACCCGGGGGCGTTATACAACCGCGGACATCTCTGTGGGCTTTATATGCCCATATACAGACGAGGAAAAATCCGCCGCAAGTCAGACGGCCGCTGGTGGGTACCAGAAGAGTACGGGAATGTACCATACATTCCCGGGGACCACCACACAAAGCGGTATGAGGAAACCGTAGGCTTTAAGTCAGTAAGAGTTCGTGGCGACGCGTGTATCCATGAGGATTTCCCCTTGTATAGAAAAAGCTATGAAAGGGTCTTCGGAGTGGGCTGTGAAAGTCGAGTACGGCGGCAAGGTTGCGACTCCCGTCCCCGTGAGCACCGTGTCGGGTTCAAAGGCCCAGGGACGGGGGACGCATCCCCGCCGCCGTTCTCCTCGGAGTCACCGCCATACTCTATAGACATCCAGGGCATCTAACAGTACCTACATGTTGTGGACGGTGGAGTGAAGTAACGTATACTCACATCGCCACTTGGTGATGAGGCTGTCCATATCCATTAGGAGTGTGAGGAGCTGGTGCGGCTGCGAGAACCTCGGCTCGTCTCGGTAGAACGTTATCATGATAGCGCCTTGCAAGGCTTTGTGTGACAACCTGGAAACCATCCATATTATTTAGTTTTTCTTGTTTATAAAGGCTGCCGAAAATGTACCACACCTACTCTCCCACATATAAGGCAAATCTAATGAAGACAAAACTCAATCAGATAGCTCAAACAGAGCTACATACCGCCGTAAGCCCAGGGCATGCTCAACGAATGATTCGATTGGTGAATCAGCACCAATCCGCACTTTGGTTGCAAGGTGGATGGATTATAAAGTAAGCCCATTATCTTTTATGATTAGGAGATGTTCTAGAAGCAGTCGTGAGACATTAAGGGATTTTATAAGAGATTCTGTAGTTACCTCCGTTCGCCACGAGATCTAAGCGCGTCATGTACCGCGGGGTCGAATATGGAGCGGTAGATCTCACGACGGTTCTCCGCGTCTTGCAATCGGTGACGACGAACCATCTCATTGGGCTCCAGCTGAAATTGAGAGGCACAACTTAGTGACAAGAAAGACGTAAGCGACACGCTTGCTCAAAGACAGCTGCACTGCCGCTCGTTAATCGACGCCTTCGATATAAAGTCACTTGAATCCGGTATTTTCTCCAGCTAAAGTACCTTTCACATCGTAACACAGCAATGTTGACACATTGCTGCTTCATCATCATCATCAGCAGCCAAAAGACGTCCACTGCTGGACAAAGGCCATTAGAAGGCAGGGATTGCCATAATCCCCACGCTTGGCTGGCGGCTTGGGGATCGCAGTATATAGGTGGAAGTTAATTCCTTCGGAGTCGCTGGACGCTCGGGCCCTTTGAGCGACCATTGAGTACGGCGGCGACTCCGAGGAGGACGGCGGCGGGGTTGCGACCCCCGTCCCCGTGAGCACCGTGACAGGTTCCAGGGGGGCTACAATGCGCCACCCGGCGGCGGGCTCAAAGGCAAGGCACTGAGGGGCCCCTGGTGCAGATCCCAGCGGAGAGCCCTGGGGTCTCCCCTCTCATGTGCCGATGCGACAGCCGCGGGGGTTTTAGTGGGTAAAAATCCCACATACCCCGGTCGAGCCCCACAGCTCCCGGGGATCTTTGGAAGATTTCCCACGCGTCAAAAAAAAAAACAAAACAAAAAAAAGGTGGAAGTTAATTAGTAAAAAGACGCTGCTGCCTGTCTTCTTGTTTTCACTTAGTCGCCTCTTACGGACGCCCAACAGGAGGAGGCTCCTAGTATGTTTGCACCCATTGGTCAAAGTATAGCCTGGATCAGACAAGTCTGGAATTGCATGCCTGAACTTCCAGCAAACTGCTGCCAAGTGACCCAACTTTAGATTATTCGTTGGTTTCAAGTATCAGCGTACCGTAGCAGCTTCGATCTCGTCCTTGATCATCTTGTTGACAGCCGCCTGGAACTTGCCCCAGAAGTTGAACCCGTATGTGGTGAGCCCCGGCGTGCGTTCCAGCCACCGTTCTATCAGAGCCAGGAGTGCTGGCTCTTGTTCTGACCTGCGAAGGAAAGTTATAACGTATGATGCTTCAAGAAAAATGGTAGATCCAGTTTAAGTACAACCCAATCCGAGTTTAGGCCTGAGGTTCAGGCTGGAACACTACTCCCTGTCCTTTAGTTTGTAACGTTATAAGCCACTTCGTCCCTCTTGTTCAAAAACCACTTGCGACTGGGTTGGGACTTTTAATCCAAAAGAAAAAGAATTTCCAAAACAGCCAAACAGCCAAATACTTTGAGTGGCATTATATTTTTGAGGTTTGTTTAGTTGCCAACCTGGTGACAGAGATGTTCAAGCTTAGGCCTCACACTTGGTTAAGGTCTGTTGTGTAGATGACAAGAACCTGGACTGACTTTTTACGTGCCTTTAAGGCTCTCCTATCTATGTACTAGCCTTACCTGACGCCAGGCCCGGATCTATGGGCCCCGTGCGCCAGGTTCAGGGGGCGCCAAGATTATAATATAATATGATTAAAAATAAAATAAAAACTCTCTCCTCAAAGCGCCTAGCATACGGAAGCCTGGTTGGCACACCTTCGACTTGTAAGAAAAAGGTGCCACAACAAGTGAACTTGTGATGCCGATTTGAGATTTGAGTTTTTTAAGTAATTTCTCAAACGCTGATAGGAGGGGCGCCACTATCAAGTTTCTGCCCCGGTTAAAAAAAAATCGTAGATCCGGGGCTGCCTGACGCTGTTTATCTAAATGAGGGATTACGTCTGGCTATCAGCGCCCTATTCTTGCTATGAGTTCTATAATCCCCATATCGATTTCGAGAACACCATAATAACTATTGCCAACGAGGGGGTCCATTTTAAACAGTGCCAAATAAAACATCTACTTAGTGTGCAGACTTACTTTTGCAAGGAGTCCATTGCTTCAGGGTCGTCTCCGAACACAGTCTGATAGTTCTGGTTGTATTTTACGCGCAGCGCTTGTTTTAGACCTAACTGAAAGTATATCATAGTATATTAGGCTTTTATCTCGAGAGTTTATAATAATAAGAATAATAACGACGGATATTTGACGGGCCCGTTGGTCTAGACCAACGGGCCCGTCAAATATCCGTCGTTAGACACCCTGGCTGCTACCAGGTGGGTCGTGGGTTCGATTCCCACCAAGTGTCTGGGTGTTATTTATCTATTTAAGTATGTAAGTACTTACCTATTTACAAAAAAAAAAACATGTAAGTATATAAGTATCAGTTGTCTGGTTTCCATAGTACAGGCTCTGCCTAGTTTGGGATCGGATAGCCGTGTGTGGATTGTTCCAAGATATTAATAATATCCTAGGAAAATTCCTACCCAGTCATCTCATGCCAAACTAGACAGAGCCTGTACTATGGTAACCAGACTGATATAAATTCTTCATCATTCGTAACAAGTAAATGAAAACAAGAAGACGGGCAGCAGCGTCTTTCTATTGGAATGCTGTCACCTATACTGCGATCCCCAAGCCGCCTGCCAAGCGTGGGGATTATGGCAGCTCCTCCCTTCTCAGGGGGAGGCCTTTGTTCAGCAGTGGACGTCTCGGCTGGTCATCATCTGATGATGTCAACTATAAATAATCCTTGCCTTGTTCTCTAGAAGTCGGAACTGTAGACTCTGGAATCCGGAAGCCGGTCGCAAGTAATGTCTGAAGTCCATGAAGTCCAACGGGGTCATAGTCTCCAGGATCATGACCTGGTCTACTAGCAGCTGAAAGAAGAAACATATGTTTAAGTACATAATACTAGAACTTTTCACACTTCCCACAACTGTCACGTGTGCGTGTGTGTGTGTGTGTGGGTGTGTTTGTGTGTGTGTTTGCGTGTGAGTTTGTGTGTGTGTGTGTGTGCGTGTGTCTGTGTGCGCGTGTGTCTGTGTGCGCGTGTGCGCGCGCGCGCGCGTGTGTGTGTGTGTGTGTGTTTGTACGTGTGTTTGTGTCGGTGTGAGTAAGCGAGTGAAAGAATCACTGCATTTATTTGCTTTGGAATAATTATAGTTACCCAAGTAACCGAGTAAGATTTAGATCTTCACAGTCGCAGTCACTTTCACATTTACCAAAATAAGTGATATAAGTACTAATTCTGGACTTAAAAGTTGCTGATTATATGAAGCTGACAAAAATTTAATATAATATAGAGTTTTATATTGTAAATCGCCATGAAAGTTTAAAACAGTGTTTAAGCCTACCTCGCTACCTTTGGGTGTAAGGAAGCAATATTCTCGATTGGCGTAATAATTTATATTGGCCGCGTGCACCCTTGATAATCTCTATAAAATCGACGAATATATTTTTGCCAACATGAAAAAAAGACAACTAGGTTTTGATGTCAAAGTACTAATGCTTGATTAATAAGATCTGACCACACAGCTGCCGGAAATAGTCGTCTAGTGAAAGTGAACTGGTTAAGGAAAACTAATGTCATATCACATTACTTGGTATCGACCGCAAAATTATAGCTATGTAGCCTCCGTGGCACAGTGGGAATCCGCTTGCCTTACAAACCAGAGGTCGCGGGTTCGAATCCCGCGGGGAGCAACAACTTTGTGTAATAGTTCCTTACTAAGTAGCTAGGACGATGCAGGCCGATCACCTGGTTCTTTCGGAGTCGCTGGACGTTCGAGATGTGGGCCTTAAGATGTCCATTGAGTACGGCGGGGTTGCGACCCCCGTCCCCGTGAGCACCGTGACACGTTCCCGGGGGGCTATAATGCATCCCCCGGGCGGCGGCGGGCTCAAAGGCAACGCACTGAGGGGCTGCTGGTGCAGATCCCACCGGAGAGCCCAGGGGTCGCTTCTCATATGCCAATGCGACTGCTCTGGGGGGTTTTAGTGGTTAAGAATCCCACATGCCCCGGTGGAGCCCCACAGCTCCCGGGGACATTTTGAAGGTTTCCGCCGCGAAAAAAAAGGTTGGGGGTCAGATGGCTGGCCGTGAACGTCTTAGGATATTATTAATTTTTGCCTATGTGTTATTCTTAAATAAGAATACAATTATTCATACAAAATGCGTCCTATTTCATTCTTTCACCGTTTCTCTCCTGGGCATGCTGGAAGAGATTTCTATAGAAATAAGCTGTGTGCCTGTACTACCCTAAGACTTCTTTTACCATCTTTGTGTGTGTACCTACATAAACTAATAAAATAAATAATCAGTCGCACGGGGTCGCTGGGCTACAATGAGACAGAGGCCCCCCCCCCGTTTATCCTTCATTTGGGCCCCGCAACTTTTTTTATACAAGACCTAACTACGGCAAGCTACTTACATACAAAACCCTTCTTCTGTAGCAGTCGGGCAAAAATATGTACAGTACTGTAACAGGTGTTTGCCCTTTGATTAGGGCAAAAAATCTCTAAACACTATATTAATTTATTTATTGATACAGTTTATACGATGTCATTCAATTTGTTCGTCGACCTTAATGTGTTTGTGCCAATAAGCAAATATCATCTAGATTTCGTCATAGTTGTTATGCAAGTTGTTATAAAACAATCGGTACCTCTATGATTAGGTATGACTTAACGACTATAGCCAGTCTATAGGCAATAAGTAAGTATTTATTTGTTTACATTAAACTTATTGTTTTTCTATTAATTTTGCAAACGACCGTACAGTGAGAGGTAAACTACCTTAAATAATAAAAAATAAATATATTTTGAAGTGCAACTTCTTTAGCATCGTTGTGATTTGAAAGTCGATGAAACGAAAAAGCGACAGTATTTTTTTTATTTATTTGAATTTTTGAATGTTTCACTTCTACCACGTGTGAATTGCACACATACATAAATTTTAGTATTTTTTTAAAAATGGAATAGATGCTATCTAAAAAGTCAGAGCTACTTATTAGGAATGTTAAAAATATAAAAGAAAGAAGAAGATTTAAGAAAAAATATAAAAGAAATGAATAAACTAAGTACTTTCTCTGCATAAAGTCGTCGTTGCACTCGTGGTATTCGACCGAGCCGCCTAATAACCGTTCGTCTACTTACCTATTATATATTAAACCTATTTATGTACTTGGTTAGTAACCGTAACAATTTTTTCGTACGAATGTTGAAAGCCGCATTAAATTTCTTAGAGTAGTTTAGAACAAAAGAATGAACAGACAGACGTGAATATAAGGACTCCAATGCTCTAACTCTAATTTTTCCGTGGGTTATCTGGGTAAGACTAGCGACCTTCCATTTCTTCTCATTGAGTGCCGTTACCGTAGGATTAAGGAAAAACCAGAAGATGGGCAACAGCGTCTTCTGTGAAATATGCAACTACACATCCAAGCGTGGGTATTATTAGCATAGCAGGGGAAGCTTATGTACTATCGCGGACATGAACGCTGTACCAGTTTTCAACCAAAATCGTTTGAACGATGTTGACCTGCGCTTATCCCGCCCGTATATTGGGCCAGCTCGTGCAAGCGATTATCTTCCTAAAGGTGGTACACCGTTCGTGACTGCGAGAGTACCTACAGTAGAGGTAAGTCTTCTGGCTGATGTCGATGATGGTCTAACGAGTCGAATTTTTGCGTCATAGTAATTGAGAAGTAATCAACACAGCTCGACTCACACCAGATAAAGCTGGTTTAAAGATAAAAACTACATATATATCGATGCCGTCTCGGTTCAAATGTCATGGTCTCGTTTATCGAAAACTCGATGGCGCGTAACACGGCATCGATATGAATGCTCGGTACTATCGATATGACGACATTTGAATTGGGTCGGGCTTCATATATGAGTAAGGAGACGATAATAGGACAGAGAGAAAGTATTCTAAGAACGTTCGAAAATTCAACTTGTCAACTCGAAATTGTAGGAATCTTTCAGGGAACGCTAAATTTTCTTGGAATCCGCAACAATAATAATAAATAATTTATTTCAAGTAACAAGAATCATTAGTAACAGTTATGAAACAAAAAGATAATTAATTGGCCAGTGGAGACGCAGCTTATGCCATATCCTTTGACGCTGGCCACTCTACGACACGCAGGATTAACGCCACTCAAAGTTATTGGCTGCAATCTACTGAGTTGGAAGTACTCCTCATCTTCCGAGCCCTACTTCACTTAAGAGATACTCCATCTGTAACAACGTACCTTCAGTATTAGCACCACTCGGTTTAGTCTCTTCAGTATCTCCATGGTGTGACTCTCGTCCAGACCTTCGACATCCAGTAGAGCCCTCACTGAATCCACTTCGAAGATTATCTGCTTGAACCATAGCTCGTATGCTGAAAAATAAACAGTAGTGATATCGATGCCCGTTAGGTACCCGAATGGCGGTCCGAGAGAGGGGTCGTAGGAGTCATGACCCCCCCCCCCCTAAAATCCATATTCGTACATGGCAAAATTGGGTTGCGGCTAGGGTGTCTAGGTACAAGACCACTTCGGAGTCGCTGGACGTTCGGGGTGTGGGCCCTTTGAACGTCCATTGAGTACGGCGGCGACTCCGAGGAGGACGGCGGCGGGGTTGTGACCCCCGCCCCCGTGAGCACCGTGACAGGTTCCCGGGGGGCTACAATGCGCCCCCGGCGGCGGGCTCAAAGGCAAGGCACTGAGGGGCCCCTGGTGCAGATCCCACCGGAGAGCCCTGGGGACCCTTCTCATGTGCCGATGCGACAGCCGCGGGGGTTTTAGTGGGTAAGAATCCCACATACCCCGGTCCAACGGGACTGTCAAATATGACCCCCAAATCGTCGGCTGCGACCGGGTCTCTGGCTAAGAAACTTATCCCGTTGGGTATCCGTAAGAGGCATCGAAGGGAAAAGAAGAAGACGGGCACCAGCGTTTGGATTGGATGACACCTACACCTACTACGATACCCAAGACGCCAGCCAAGTATGGGGATTGTGGCAACCCCTCCATTCTAAGGGGGAGGCCTTTGTTCAGCCGTGGACGTTTTTCTGTTACTGATAATGATGTGATCGATACGGTTATGGGGTCCATTCTTCGGAACAACCAGATTTGCCGTAAAAGATGTGTGTAATACTGTGTTTATACCATGAAGTACACTGAAGGATAAGTAGGCCGTACGTCCCTTTGAACCCTTTGGTGCACTGGATCCTAGTTGTACATCGAGAACGGCGGAAACTCTAAGGTGGACAGCTGGGGGGTTGCAACCGCGTGAGCGCCGTGACAGGTTCTCGGGGGGCTATGCGTCCCCCGAAGGCATGATCTAAGGCAAGGCACTGAATGGTACCTTGTGCAGCTCTCCTATTGTCCGGTGAACCACCAAAAATTAAAAAAAAAATAAAAAAAATAAAAAAAATCCTTGTGCAGCACTTGTGCACTATAAATATCCCCGCGAAGATAGCTAATTTTGTGAACGATTGGCCGTTGTGGCTGTACCCGGTAGTAGTTCATCTTAGGAGAATATTGTTTGCCTGTTGGTCTAGACATTGTGGACACTGGTTGCAACTAGCTAATAGGTCCTAACTTCGATTACAACCTCGATTCTGGGTGTTATTTATCTATACATGTATCTATTTAAAAAAAAAAGTATTCAAGTAAGTATTAGAATCTATCACTATACCCGTGGGGTGCCGGCTTAGAATTGCATCCCCCCATCTCCTCTCGTCGTTGGGTATCGTAAGAGGCGACTAAGCGAAAACATGAAGACGGGCAGCAGCGTCCTCTTTTTGGATTTATCTTCCACCTACTGCAATCCCCAAGCCGACTATGGCAAACCCTCCCTTCTAAGGGGAAGAGGAATGAATGATGATTAGTGTCTATCAGTTGTCTAGTTACCATAGTACAGGCTCTGTCTAGTTTGGGATCAGATGACCGTGTATGAATTGTCCCAGAATATTGTATTATTACTATTATCATTTACCTTGGTGAGTAACTATGAACAGGTGTTCGTCATGGACCGGTTTCGAAGACTCCGCGCTGAGCATCCTCTGTGCAGATAGGAGTTTATCCAGCATCAGATATTCTCCGTACAGCATCCCCGCTTCGTTTCCCAGATGGCTGCCATCCTGACCTGCGTTCTCATCTATAACGGATCTGGAGAAAATATATAGATAAATATCACTAAGTCACAAGAAAAAGTACTTAAGTTAGTCTTGTCTATCTGGAGACCAGTTATCAAGGGTCAAGTTCAGGGAAAGCAATTCGAACGGTTAGTATTCGAGATATTATGTTGGACTCACTAATACACTATAGCATAACTTGATTTTCGCTCGACAAAAGTTACAATTCGATTATTTTCGTAATCGTCGATCGTCGTCGTCGTAATCGTTCGATATTTATTCGTAATTAATGGGCGCGAGAATTACTTCCCTGACACTAATACATAGTTAGCATATCAATCCCAAAAAAAAAAAAAGTTATGTGATGATAACGCTGTATCGGTTTGTGATGCGATTTTACCAAATCTACTTGTATGTCTATAAGTAAGTAAGTATATTTTGATTAAAACTATAACTTTATTTTTGGAATGATAGTTATTGTTGTTGCTGGGTGGTCGCATATCTTGCCTCTACCGCACTGGATCACAATCTCAACGCTCCCACACCTGTATCTGTTTAATCTGTAATATGTTCTAGCCAATCCAGCTATATATTTGCGCCCTTTGCAGTGGAGACTAAGCGGCCTTGCACGGTTTGGTGAAAGAAATTTCATCCAAACTTATCGAAGTCTCAGGAGACCGTCGTTGAGCTGGTAGACTGTATTCAACGTATAAGCTTGGCCCTACAAAGAAGTAACGCCGCCAGGTACCCCTCCCAGTGCAGCGACAATTTGGAGGAAGTTATTTTACTTAGTTTAAATATTTAGTTATTGTGTAAATAAAGATATCTGTAATTTATAGTGAATATTTGGTAAGTATGTAAATAAATAAAATAAATATTTCCTAGTGCGATACTCGGTCGCTTAAGTATAATAATTTTGCGCAAAACGAAAACAACAGTATAGGTACTGCATAATTAAATTATGCAATACTGACCTGTTATGAAGATTTGATTCTAATACTGGGTAGACCAGAAATACCTGTTACAGTAATAATGATAGCTAATAAAAAATAGCGAATATTGATCAAACATAACCACACACAGCACATATTATTACCGAACGAAAAATAAGACCGACTTACTTAAAATTGTGATATAATTATAACTTATTAAAAACTAACACACCACCACGCGTGTGGTACGCGTAGTTTTCTAATTTTCAATAACTTTATAATTTATTGTTACCTTCAGAACCACAAACATAAAAAAATATCCAATTTGGTGCAGTCGTTCGGAAGTTATGCACTTACATACATTTGGCCGAGTCATTTTTATTGATATACTAGCTGACCCACGCAGCTCCGCCTGCGCTATTTTTACGTTAACTAAACTTTTAATAACAGACATTCGCATCAAATACATAACCTCCTTTTTTATAGTCGGTTATAAACTGGGACCCACTTTTTACTTGCTCTCCGAAGCACGGACCCATTTAGTTCAAATGGCGTTAAACGGTCACCCATCTATTTAATGACCTTACGTAACGTTGCTTAACCCGGTCGATTACAAAACCTTGATAACAACTCTCTGAGTTTTCCCTTACTAATATTTCCTATATTATAAAGAAAAATTGATAAATCGGACCAAGCGTATAACCAAGTACCCATTTTGACTTTAATCCCCTCTCCCAAAAGAACCGTGCTAGATTACGGGATAAAAAGTATCCTATGTCCTACCTCGTAGTAAGAGCTCAAATCATGCCAAGTTTCATTTGAATCCATTCAGTAGTTTCGGCGTGATGCTCAGCCGTGATACAGACAGACAGACAGACAGACAAAAATTTAAAAAATAACATTTTCGGCCTCAGTATCGGTTATAGAATGCCCTCCAAATATAATTTTCAAAATATCTTCAATGTACAGAATTGGACCTGTTACAGTTTTATTATAAGTATAGACTAGTGCCCTGCCCCTGTTTCGCATGGGTATACTACATACAAACCTTCCTCTTGAATCACTGTATCTATTTCTGAAAACTGCAGTAAAATCCAAGCAGCGGGAGCGACTTTGTCTTATACTATCATGAATGGAAGAAAATATAGGTAGATGCTTAGATTAGATAAAATACTCAAATCAAAGTCATTTTCTTTGACTGGAGTCGATATTGACCCTTCATAACGGCCGTAGTCTGTATCCGTTAGCGAGACTCTAATTTAGACTTTTAAAGTGAAATCTTTACATAGCGAAGGATAATGATTCATTAATGGACTCTGATTGCGGTAGTAAGTACACACTTACTGAGCTTAGCACCGACTATTTTTATTATCAGCACAATAGTAAGTTTTTTAAGTTGGTCTGTACATATTGTATTCCCACTTCCCCAGTAGGAAGACGATTACATATTTCCAGAATTTATATGTGATGTATGTATGTTATGTGTCATCCATCAGCTGCCGTCGCCATTTTGTATTTTTTATACTTTTAAAATATCGTTAAGAATATCAAATGAAGTCATGTTTTATGCATAAATACTTAAATTAAGTTCATCTTCAGATTGTATACCTAATTTATGCATAATGTTGTCTTTTATTTACGTGAATATTATACATTGAAATCAAACTACTTTTACTGATTTTATCACGGTTTATTTTAGATTTTACTATCCCGATGTTTCGAATGCTTTGCAGCACCCATGGTCACGGGAGGACTGAGATGTTGAACGTCCTTATGTCCCAATTATGCCGGTGTACCCTCAGGTCTTTTTTAGTTATTATGATTGGTCCGATCTACGCAGTAAGAGCTTACAGTATCTTGAGGCCGTGCAATGTTTTGCTTGGTTTTATCACAGGATCCCACCCCGGTGGTAACATCCAACCATCTCCTCTATTGAAATTACGATGTTTTTTGATTTCAATAGCCTCACGAATCATCCTAGGTAGGAATCGGTGTTCTTTTGCGAGGATTTGAGGTTTATTAAATCTAATATAAGGTGGGTGCGATCCTGAACGTGTTCGCAGACTGCAGACTTCGTACAGCGTTGGTGTTTCACATCAGCAATGTGTTCTTTAACGCAATTTTTTTATGGCACGCTTTGTTTGTCCAGTCCAATGTCCTCGCAACAGAACACCGATTTCTACCTAGGATGATTCGTGAGGCCATTGTTAAAAAAAACAACCTAATTTCAATAGAGAAGATGCTTGGGTGTTCACATTTCTAGAGATGTTCGGAAATTTAGAAATTTTTGTAAGTATTTGTATTTTTTTTTGCATATGGTTTTGCATAAGATCTACTCATTCGATTTTTAAAAGAAGTGAAAAATAATTTGGAAACATCGATGTTTCAATAACACCAATGTTAATAATAGGGACAAGTACTGTAACTGTAAGAGTCTTCTTTTTAAGGTTGTATCGACCGTTTGTTAATTATTTGCTTGTCTCCCGCTTTGCAAAGGAGGGAAGTGGAATATATGTATTTCCGACTCCTCCTATCTACCTTTTTAATTAAATTTGTTGCGAGTTCCAAGACAATTTAGCGTTCCCCTGGGACTCGCCGAGGGTCAAACCTCGGTGTCTTCAATGGTGACCATTGTAGATCCTGGCTTACAGGAGTAACAGTGGTGGGAATGAGTGGTGGGATTAGTCCAAAAAAAAAAATAGGAATAGTTAAGTACATACAAAAAGAATAAATATAATTAAATAGTCAATCTTGACTGACGTAACCCTAAAACACAGCTGTTATAAAACATCAATCATATAATCATTTAATTTATAACTTTAGATCATTAGCCGATTACAGCCCAACTCTAATAACATTTTATTAGGCCCCTAATGACTTAAGAGTAGGTAAATTATTATCATATAAAAATAAACGTGTGAGGAATAATTAATACACAGCTGCATCATAATACTTAGTAATTATATTTTTTAGTCATGTCAAGTGCGAGCCAGACTCTCGCACAAAGATTCAAAGATTCAAAATTTTTATTTCAAATAGGCTTAACGCTAGCACTTTTGAACGGTCATTTTTTTAAAAGCTACCACCGGATCACAACGCGGCCTCAACTGAGAAGATCCGCCAAGAAACTCAGCGGGCTTGTCATTTATTCACATTTTTTTTTAAACAACAGTTTGTCTTTTTACAATTAAATCAGCACTAGTAAGGGTTCCATACCAACCCTGTAATTATACAGGGTCCAAATCAAATGATTTGATTTGGACGTAGAAAAGTAGTTCCAAACCGCATTGTTATATGTGTTGTTCTAAAACTTGTATCATTTTAGGCTTTTCCTTCCACAAACATCAGGGTACGGTATTTTGTACGATAGTTTGACACTTAAGATGTTATGCAATAATCTGTCAACTATGTCTACTATACATTATTAAGATAATTGTGACCTTATACTGTTGAAATACAGATCAAGTCATTTTGAATATGTACAAACGGTAGACAGTTTTTTTTGCATAACATTATGTACCACACTTTATGAAGTGTAGTGCGTATTATGTTTACGTTTCGTAGTTTTTGACTTATAATTGAGTAAGTACTTAACATAGGAGGCTATATTTTTTTTTTGGGAATGATAGACGCTGTTGGCCGCAGATGGCCATTACAGCTTCACCGGACAATAGGAGGCGAGCGCTTATAGCACACTAGCCTTAACGGCAGAAGTAGCGACGAGCTCAAGGGCACCTCAGGGAGGCACGGCCTCAGCTTGGGCTGTCGCTTGAGAGAGGGCTGAGTTTACCACCGGTTCACCACGCGCCCCCACTGAGAAGAACCGGCAAGAAACTCAGTGGGGTGATGCATGTCGTTGACGCATGCGTACGACCCTTCGGCCTCGCCGGCGAGACCGTCATTTTAAAATATAGCCTCCTATTCAACAGTCAGACATTTTTTTTCATTTGCAAAGCAAGATGCCGTTGGGCAATCAATATCAAATTAAAAACTATTTCAAATTTTAAATCAATAGCATACTTAAGTAGTTACTGAAATTTATTGGTGTGATGGACAGACAGACACACGACGTCACATCGCAAGGGTTTCTTTTTTTACTTTGTAGGTACGGAACCCTAAAAAGTAACCAGTACAATTGCATTTTTTTTGTATCAGATGATTAAGAAAGCGGAATTTAATGCGATAGCCAATTAATAGGTACAACTTTTAATATGGACTGTAATTCTAATTATAATGACAGACAATACCAAAAGAATTGTAGAGTGGAACAATTTCTATGTGGTACAAAGTCTGCCCTATGGGATATAGGTACATAGTACAAAACGGGAGCAGACCGATTGGTATGTACGTACGTATGGAGATAGTAGACGAATTAACGCCATTTTCGAATGGCGTTTTGATCCTACGGAGAGTAAGGAGTGCTCTAGTAACGTCATTTTCAATTGGGCGTGATATTACGGAGAGTAACGAGTGCTCTAGTAACGTCACTTTCAAATGGCGTGTTGATCCTACGGAGAGTAAGGAGTGCTCTAATAACGTCATTTTCAATTGGGTGTGATATTACGGAGAGTAACGAGTGCTCTAGTAACGTCATTTTCAAATGGCGTGTTGATCCTACGGAGAGTAAGGAGTGCTCTAATAACGTCATTTTCAATTGGGTGTGATATTACGGAGAGTAACGAGTGCTCTAGTAACGTCATTTTCAAATGGCGTGTTGATCCTACGGAGAGTAAGGAGTGCTCTAATAACGTCATTTTCAATTGGGTGTGATATTACGGAGAGTAACGAGTGCTCTAGTAACGTCATTTTCAAATGGCGTGTTGATCCTACGGAGAGTAAGGAGTGCTCTAATAACGTCATTTTCAATTGGGTGTGATATCACGGAGAGTAAGGAGTGCTCTAGTAACGTCATTTTCAAATGGCGTGTTGATCCTACGGAGAGTAAGGAGTGCTCTAATAACGTCATTTTCAATTGGGTGTGATATTACGGAGAGTAACGAGTGCTCTAGTAACGTCATTTTCAAATGGCGTGTTGATCCTACGGAGAGTAAGGAGTGCTCTAATAACGTCATTTTCAATTGGGTGTGATATTACGGAGAGTAAGGAGTGCTCTAGTAACGTCATTTTCAAATGGCGTGTTGATCCTACGGAGAGTAAGGAGTGCTCTAATAACGTCATTTTCAATTGGGTGTGATATTACGGAGAGTAAGGAGTGCTCTAGTAACGTCATTTTCAAATGGCGTGTTGATCCTACGGAGAGTAAGGAGTGCTCTAATAACGTCATTTTCAATTGGGTGTGATATTACGGAGAGTAAGGAGTGCTCTAGTAACGTCATTTTCAAATGGCGTGTTGATCCTACGGAGAGTAAGGAGTGCTCTAATAACGTCATTTTCAATTGGGTGTGATATCACGGAGAGTAAGGAGTGCTCTAGTAACGTCATTTTCAAATGGCGTGTTGATCCTACGGAGAGTAAGGAGTGCTCTAATAACGTCATTTTCAATTGGGTGTGATATTACGGAGAGTAACGAGTGCTCTAGTAACGTCATTTTCAAATGGCGTGTTGATCCTACGGAGAGTAAGGAGTGCTCTAATAACGTCATTTTCAATTGGGTGTGATATTACGGAGAGTAAGGAGTGCTCTAGTAACGTCATTTTCAAATGGCGTGTTGATCCTACGGAGAGTAAGGAGTGCTCTAATAACGTCATTTTCAATTGGGTGTGATATTACGGAGAGTAACGAGTGCTCTAGTAACGTCATTTTCAAATGGCGTGTTGATCCTACGGAGAGTAAGGAGTGCTCTAATAACGTCATTTTCAATTGGGTGTGATATCACGGAGAGTAAGGAGTGCTCTAGTAACGTCATTTTCAAATGGCGTGTTGATCCTACGGAGAGTAAGGAGTGCTCTAATAACGTCATTTTCAATTGGGTGTGATATTACGGAGAGTAACGAGTGCTCTAGTAACGTCATTTTCAAATGGCGTGTTGATCCTACGGAGAGTAAGGAGTGCTCTAATAACGTCATTTTCAATTGGGTGTGATATTACGGAGAGTAAGGAGTGCTCTAGTAACGTCATTTTCAAATGGCGTGTTGATCCTACGGAGAGTAAGGAGTGCTCTAATAACGTCATTTTCAATTAGGTGTGATATTACGGAGAGTAAGGAGTGCTCTAGTAACGTCATTTTCAAATGGCGTGTTGATCCTACGGAGAGTAAGGAGTGCTCTAGTAACGTCATTTTCAATTGGGTGTGATATTACGGAGAGTAAGGAGTGCTCTAGTAACGTCATTTTCAAATGGCGTGTTGATCCTACGGAGAGTAAGGAGTGCTCTAATAACGTCATTTTCAATTGGGTGTGATATTACGGAGAGTAAGGAGTGCTCTAGTAACGTCATTTTCAAATGGCGTGTTGATCCTACGGAGAGTAAGGAGTGCTCTAATAACGTCATTTTCAAATGGCGTGTGATATTACGGAGAGTAAGGAGTGCTGCCTCTAGTAAAGCCATTTTCGAATGGCGTTTTGACCCTACGGAGAGTAAGGAGTGCTCTAATAACGTCATTTTCAATTGGAAGAAGAAGAAGAAGAAGAAGAAAAAACTTTATTCATGGCCAACACAAAACAACATAAATTACTTAATTAAATTATGTTTGCCACGAATGGGTCCCAACTCAGCATAAAGCGGCTTGCACGCACCGCACTGATCTTCCGTTGGAACCCCTGGTGACTCCACGAACTCTCCACCAAACGCACACCCACTGCCCACTCAGCCAACATAAATAAAGAAAAAAAAACAAAACCAAAAAGACTAAACAATGAAGTTATGAATTGGGTGTGATATTACGGAGAGTAAGGAGTGCTGCCTCTAGTAACGTCATTTTCGAATGGCGTTTTGACCCTACGGAGAGTAAGGAGTGCTCTAATAACGTCATTTTCGAATGGCGTTTTGACCCTACGGAGAGTAAGGAGTGCTGCCTCTGGTAACGCCATTTACGAATGGTGTCTTGATCCTTTGTACTGTAAGGAGTGCTTTAATAACGTCATTTTCGAATGGCATGTAGATCCTACGGAGAGTAAGGAGTGCTCTAATAACGTCATTTTCGAATGGTATGTTAATCCTACGGAGAGTAAGGAGTGCTCTAATAACGTCATTTTCGAATGGCATGTTGATCCTACGGAGAGTAAGGAGTGCTGCCTCTAGTAACGCCATTTACGAATGGTGTCTTGATCCTTTGTACTGTAAGGAGTGCTTTAATAACGTCATTTTCGAATGGCATGTTGATCCTACGGAGAGTAAGGAGTGCTCTAATAACTTCATTTTCGAATGGCATGTTGATCCTACGGAGAGTAAGGAGTGCTCTAATAACTTCATTTTCGAATGGCATGTTGATCCTACGGAGAGTAAGGAGTGCTCTAATAACGTCATTTTCGAATGGCATGTTGATCCTACGGTGAGTAAGGAGTGCTCTAATAACGTGATTTACGAATGGTGTGTTGATATTACGGAGAGTAAGGAGTGCTCTAGTAACGCCATTTACGAATGGCGTTTTGATCCTTTGGAGTGTAAGGAGGTTTCTAATAACGTCATTTACGAATGGCGTCTTGATCCTTTGTAATGTAAAGTGTTCTAATAACGTCATTTTCAAATGGCGTGTTGATCCAACTGAGAGTAAGGAGTGTTCTAATAACGTCATTTTCGATTGGGTGTGATATTACGGAGAGTAAGGAGTGCTGCCTCTAGTAACGCCATTTTCGAATGGCGTTTTGACCCTACGGAGAGTAAGGAGTGCTCTAGTAACGCCATTTTCGAATGGCGTTTTGACCCTACGGAGAGTAAGGAGTGCTCTAGTAACGCCATTTTCGAATGACGTTTTGATCTATTGTAGTGTAAGGAGTGCCCTAAGAGGCGTTGTTGCAGTAAATAGTCATATACTTTGAATTACATAGACCGCACTTAGCGATCAAACTTTCATTATATCACAAAACTTGTTATTTAGACTCAATAAATCGGTCGTAATAAGATTGTAGCATCCGTGACGCAGTGGGAAACTACTCGCTTTGCAAACCAGCGGTTGCAGGTTTGAATCTCGCGGGGAGCAACAACGTTGTGTAGTTGTTTCTTACCGGCTAGGCTACAGGCTAATCACATGAGTGTCTGTAAAGTAAGATGATCCATGCGTCGGATGGGTATGTAAAAAGTCGGCTCTGCTCTACGCCTGGTCTCTCCCCGGTAGTGTCGGTCTTCGAGTGCACTTGCGTCTACGCAAGCACTTGTGCAATAAAATTATCTCCCGCGTAGATGGCTGATCTTGCGAAAGATTGTCCGCTGTGGTCGTATCGGCCAGGAGTAACGGAGGAAAATTATTAAGTAATTAATATCAATTCGGTAGAAACGTGCGAACGCTCTACTAGACCAACAAAATTTTGTTTTAAGGAAGTTAAACTATATATAGTTAAACTAATAAGTAGGTAGGGTAAGCAGGGGGAATAGCGCTCACTGGGTAATGGCGCTCACCTCTGTAACCTTGTCAAAATGGATGATAGGAAAACGCCGCGGCGCTTGAAGTGCGGGGCTTGAGGACTTATAACAGGCAGCGACGCGTACGGACTCAGCTCGCAGCATGTGACCGTAAAGTGTGTTTCTCCGTATATGGCAGCGCTGATCTAATTTTCCATTTGGTCTATACTGTGTGGCTGCGACGCTCTTACTAGACGTAGATTAAGTCTTCTGGATAGGTAGCCTATCCTACACTAGGCATAATTATGATTATGTATGGTTTAAGGTTGATTTCACGCTTAGCACTGTAATTTAAATGGATCTCACTATAACCCGGCCGCCGAGAGAATGCGTTCCTGACGTCTGTCAGTTGGTCATGACTAGGGATGGGAAATATTTAACGCTATTAATTCCTGATCGAAGAAAAAAGTAACAAATGTTTCAATAATTGTTTGTTAAGATTCTAATTTGTGAATGTAAGAAATTTGTGAAAGATTCTAATCTAGTGATTCTAATTTGTGAAATAATTTAAAATGCGATAATTATTATTCTTTATTCTTATTTTTTATTGCACAATAATATTACACATTATTATAAAATAAAGAAAATTAATGCACAAAGGCGTGCTTAACCCAAACCTTAATTTTTCTGACAGCTAACCTTTGAGTGATGGAGAATTTGGAGATAAATTTAAATACTGTCTACTATTATCTTCAGAAGTATTGATTACCATATCAGAAAAATATTTGTGCAACTAACGTATTATAGAAAATAAAAATGCTATAATGATTATATTCAGATATATTATGTATTTATTAACTATATTTAACAATATCTTGATAAATATTTGCGACTGACACAAACTCTAATCCGATTCTGATTCGCTTGAGGAGGTGCTGTCGTCATCGTCATCTTCGCCTACACGTATTATTATATAGTTTGTTAATAATAGTATCCATTCTGAGATCTCGCTCAAAGTTATCGAAAATAAGGGTTTTCGTTTTTTCGACCACCTTCGCCCAGTCATCCTTTGTTACTCTCATGCAGGCTTCTTTCAATAGAATCATCATTTTTTTTGTACCGAATGGCGGAGAAGTGTTGTGGCGGGCTGCATAACCTTTTATTTGAGCCCAGATTAGCTCAATCGCATTATATTGGCAATGATATGGAGGAATTCGAAGAACGCGATGACCGTATTCCAGAGCCAATTCATCAATTTCGTAACGAACTTTTGCCGGCTTATGGTCTTTAACTAATTTTATTCGTTCTGCTTTTAGCATTTCCATATTTGCGTCGATGCCGTTCGTTTGTAGCAAAGCCACCAATTCTTCTTTTCTATTGGCTTGAGTAGGTGTTTTCTGTATTTGCACCGAATGATAAGGGACATTATCCATAAATATTACAGAAGGCTCTGGCAGGCCCGGCAATAGCACATTTTGGAACCACTCTTTAAATGTAGCGGCATTCATTTCTTCATGGTAGTCAGTAGTAGTTTTTGATTCAAATGCTAGTAAGCCGTTCTCTACGAAACCGTATTTTGCAGAACCAGCGTGGCATATTATAAGCCGGGCCCCTTTACCCATTGGTACTTTCGTGTATCATCTGTCCAAGAACGAGAAATAGTGTGATTGGCGTTTAGCCATGTCTCGTCAATGAATACGACATTATCCCAATTATCAATTTTTTTCGATAACTATACTGTACTTATATTACGCTACTTCCCGCGTCCGCGTCCTTTTTGTGTGTTCGTTACGTCTAGACTTTTAGTATTTCTAACCTTATTAGTACATTCTAGTATTATTAAAATAATATTAGAAAGAAAAACGTATTATATTTATAGCTTAATGAAAAATACCGTTACATATTATGTCCGTTATTTTTGGCGCAACACTTCAAAAATACACCGTTTATTTATTTATTTATTCTTCATGCACAATTGTACATAGGCGGACTTAATGCCTTACGCATTTTCTGCCAGTCTACCTTAGGGTGATTCAGAGAAGATTCGTACCGTTGGTGTATCTTTGTAACAGCGTAGTATTGATTTAACCTACACTTAACAAAATAAAGATTTCTTATTTTTTTAACATGAAATTTAGCGCAAAGTAATAACATTTATTTTAAGTTGACTTAATAATTTATTTTCTAATGATATTTGTTCGTTAGCAGGGCAAATAAACAATAACATTTTTTTATTGTAAATGCAACGCCACGTCAATGTTACATCGTCCGTTTCATCATGACCTGTCAGGAACGCATTCTCTCGGCGGCCGGGGTATAGATATTTTCATATGTGATCGTCATTACCCCTTAGCCTGAGCGGCATTACCCACAGTCAGGGGCAATGGCGCTCAAACCTTTTATTTCCCACTACTTGTAAGTCAAGGATAAATACGTTTGGTGTTAAAATGTTGATTGCTGAATAAGTAAAGAACATGTAATGTTTTAAAATTTTAAAGCAAAATCAATATTTTGAAAAATACAGCGTAGTTTCATTAAGTGAACGCCATTCCCCCTCCCACCCCTACATCATTGAAAGAATGCCTAATTTCGTGATGCAATTTGAAGTACGGACTTGTTTTAGTTTATTTTTAATTTTACTAGAATTTTACTAGTCCAAGAGACCGTCTAGTTTTTACCCGACTAAGTACGAAGTAATGAAATGAGTTTAACAATCTGTGTGTATGTGTCTATGTTTGGAAATTAGATCACAGCTCAATAACTATAGCTGGATTTTTTAAATCTGTTTTTATTTTTCTTCTTAAATTTAAACAGTCCGATGTGAGTAAGATTCTCCACAATTAATGCCTACAACGTTCGTTAATATTTTATTGACAGCTGACGAGAAATTATAATACGATACCGATATGTAAACAAATTCCCTTTCAACGCAAATAAATCTATAAATCAGATTAAATGTAAATGGTTGATTGATTTACAGCAAGTTTATGTACCTATCGTGTATTTTTGATGTATGCACATACCATTTTTAGGGTTCTATATCTAAAAGGTAAAAATGGAACCCTTAGGTAAGACTTCGACTGTCTGTCTGATATATATTTCAGGAACCACTGACTATCGATTTGAAACTTGGAATAGTTTTAGATCTTACTTACCCAACCTCATCTCAAATGAAAAAATATATATTTTCCTTTTAGTTTTTTTAATGGGAGTCAAAATGGGTCATAAAAATTTCAAAGTGAGACTACTATATCGAGTGGGGTATCATATTATGAAAGAACTTCATTTACACATCTCAAAACAGATTTTTATTTTGGTTTAAGTCACGTATTTTTTAAACAAAATTAAAAAAAAATACCTTATCCTTAAGGGATCCCTTAATCCCTTATCTCCAAAGTTTGTGGAGGGAAAAATTTGTAATAATTATGGGTAATACATGTCCATCTATATTTTACAGGAAAAATAAAATTATCTTTCCAAATAGTACGGTTTTTTAATCCTAAAATAACCTCGACAAACATACTTAGTTTTGTGGTTTGGTTTTTTTGCTATCTGAGTTGTTACATGAATAGTAAAAAGAAGGTGTGGAACATGGAACACTCGGTGCACGAGTCCGACTCGCATTTGACCGGTTTTTATTTTCTTTAAAAGATCAAAAAATCATAGAAATAAATGTATAATAAATGTATTGGTAGAGGTCAATAATAGGTATGTCATAATATTCAACCTGTACGCGAATGCTACATGTTATCGCCAAATATTTTACTATTGTTTTTCGGCATGTGTAATGTTTTCCCATGCCTTGTGATTCTCGTAAGAACATCCTCATGTTTATTAAAATATGCAGGATATTTCCTTACAAATATTGCTATTTCTTTTATGTACATGCAAGGCGAAGGAAATACACGTAACTTTTGAAATAGGGGCCTACAACTATCCAGGTACCTAGCACCACATACAGCCCTAATGCACTTTTTTTGGACGATGAAGGCATTTACTGCATCAACAGAATTACCCCATAATGGTAACCCATAAATAAAGTAACACCGAACCCACGTATCCATGGTATGAAATGAGTGATGCTTTTTGTGATATCGTTGTACGAACTCTTTTGAGGGCATAGACAAATCGGTTTAATTTGTCACATATGTATTCAACATGATTTTTCCAGTTTAGGTGTTGATCAATCTGAAACCCTAAGAATTTCCCATATGGAACACTTTCTAATGCAATTCCTTTGTACTTTACGTTGAGAATTAAGGGTTTTGTTTGGTAGTTACGAAATTGTATCAATGTTGTCTTATTTACATTTATAGCTAAGTCATTTTCGCCAAACCAATTCGTTATGTCAGTTAAAGAATTATTAATTTCTTCCGCATATTTTCTAATGTCAGGCCATTTAAATATTACTGTAGTATCATCAGCAAATAATAAGCAACTATGTTTATTTTACTATACTTTTTTGTTTCTAGTGATGTCACCCAGGTCACCCAACTACAAAGGTGACAGTTATTAGTTATTTAAACAAGATATAATTATATTATTAAACTGTAAATTTTAATGTCTATAAAAATCGTGCAATATCTTCGGGCTCGTTGGTTGGTGCGGTAGAATAATAGTGGCCCATGGAATATTAATTAGAGGAATATTAATTAAATACATCACGTAGGCAGTGGTTTTTATATACCTTCTATGTTATTTCCATATTCATTTATTCATAAGTAATGGATGTATGAAAGGTTAATAACTTCTCTTAGATGTTAGAAACAGTGGAAACGGCACTGAGTGAACTATCACCAGCGGAGTCCTGGTAAGAATAGCAAGCACCCATCTCCTCCCGCTGGGTGTCCTAGGAGGTGACTAACCGAAAAGAAGAAGACGGGCAGTAGCGCCTTTCTATTGGGTCACCTTACCTACCACCTACACTGTGCCCCACAAGACGCCTGCCAAGCGTGGGGCTATGGCAACCCCTCCCTGCTAAGGGGGGAGACTTTTGTCCAGCAATGGAGATCTTTCGGCCGATGATGATTAACTGTAATCAGTATCGATCTATAGGTATTATATTTTATTGACGTTCTTATTTAACAAATAAATATTTATTTGATTATTGCAACAAAATATTTACGTTAATTAACATATTAGCAACTTTGATTCTGACATTTATAATAAAGATTAGGTAGCAATAAAGATTATAATTTTATATCAAGATGCTCTTAGAATAATGGAGATATACCTATCCAATATGTGGCGTTCCAAGGGGCCTATAAGGGGTTATACAGAGGCCTATGTTCAGAAGGGACGTCTTCCGGTTGGTGACGAATATAATATCTAAAACTGATTTTTATTCTACATATCTCCAAAACTGATATCCCGCTAGTAACAAGAGGGCCGGCTCTGTCCTGGCCATAGATATAGAATTTTTCACTACGTCCTGGCCCTAAGAATTAGTATACATACTCTATGGGTTGCGAAGAGATTAAATAGGTATAGGCCAAAATAGTCAAATTCTAAGGCCTGGCGCCAACGGGCCACCGACCACAGCCACTGGTGGCCAGCGTCAGCGACTTAACACACTTTTTCATATATTTTGTATAGACGTGTAGCACACGCGCTGCACACGTGTAGCTCGTGGCGGCCACTCGCTACAGCAGTGTCCGCGACTCGCCACTTGTGGCCGCTATGGGCCACACAGGACGCCGACACCCGCCACTGTCGCACTGCTCCACCCCCCGCGCAGTTAACCGTCAGACGTTCTACGTATTGCACGCGTCACCATGGAGCACGACGCCTCAATGGATATTGATACATTTATATCGGAAATCCATTCACGAACGGGTTATACAATGTAGCGGCTTTCGAACACCGGTGGCTGTCGCTCGCTTCTGACACTATCACAAATGTGGCGGTAGCGCGCGACAGCCACCGGTGGCTGTGGTCGGCGGCCCGTTTGCGCGGAGCCTAAACATTGGTGTGTCTGTAACTGGTGAAATTACCACACACAAAAGACTTAAGTTAAAAAAAGTCTGAGCGGTTGCAATTTAGAGAGGAAGGAAATGCAGTTAATTTGATTATTCACACGCAGGCAGCAACATAATCACGATTATTTTGTTGATCGTGTGTAAATAGCTTTTTTAATTATGTTATTTTATGTACTAACGTACAGGAACTCGCCATCGAGCAGCGTCTGTCGTCGATCGTTCAGTCTCGCATCCTGTCATTCTTTGGACATGTTTCGCGAAGAGGTGGCATTTCCATCGAGCGCCTTGTCATAGAGGGAAAAATAGAAGGCATTAGAGCCCGCGGGAGATTACCCATGCGATGGACCAGAAAGGCGGCAGTGCGGGAGGATTGGCACCGAATTGTCAGGCATGCTACCACCACTCTCATGACAACCACGACCACTCTGTCAAGAGTGTAAAGACTGAGAAGAGACTAACGTAAATATGTTGTATTTGAATCAAAAACAATGTTAAATACCTAGGTTTTTTAAGAATAAAGAAAAGAAGCTAAATAGCTAAAGAGCCTGCTTGTTTACATCATTGAAGGATTTATAGAGATCTTCGGACTGGACTCTTTTGAGCCTTAATAAAATAAATAAATAAAAACAGCTTGACCTTAATTTACAAACTAAAAAAAACTGATACAAACAATAACATATTAATCAGTAGCCAGGTCAGGTTGTCTTCCGACATAGGCCTCCTCCAGCTCCCTCCACTTTTCTCTATCCAGTGCAAATCTCCTCCATCCCTTCAGCAAATCATCATCCCATCTCTTTACTTGCCTTCCTCTTTGCCTTTTTCCATTTCTTGGGTACATCATCATCATTCTGTGACATTTTTAGTCCATTTCTCTTTCGTTGTTCTCATCATATGGCCCGTCCATTTCCATTTTAACTTTTTGGTTTTTACTGTCACGTCTTCAACTTTAGTAATGTTCCTAATTTTCTTTGCACTCCATCTGTCCTTTAGTTTTAAGTTCATCATGCTCCTTTCCATACTTTGACATACTTTGAGTTTCTGGTCGATTTTTTTTGTATGGGACCATGTCTGGCATCCGTAAGTGAGGCATGGTAGAATGTACATGTATTATACAATCTAGTTTTTTCTGGTATTGGTATTGTTTGATTTTTCATTACTTCTTTTAAGGACCAGTACCGCTGCCAAGTGTTGTTTATTCTTCTATCTATATCATTTATTGATTGGTCCTTTACTGCTATAACCTGTCCAAGATATATATATTCATCTACGTATTCAATTTCGTTTGATCCTATCTCTATTTTTTCTTTAATCCGATTTGTCATAACTTTAGTTTTATTTGTATTAATTGTCAGTCCAGCTTTACTATTTCTAACATTAATTGTTGCAGCATAGTTTGGAGGGTAGATGAGTCCTCCGCAAAAAGAACGATGTCATCAGCAAATCTTAGATGGTGCAGATTTTTACCGTTTATATTTAAACCATATTCATCCCAGTTAAGATTTCTAAATATATTTTCTAAAACTGCGATAAATATCTTCGGTGACAAAGGGTCTCCTTGTCTAACGCCTCTCTGAATTTTAAACTGGTCTCCGACGCTCTCAAGTTGTATCTTTGCTGTACTGTTGGCGTAAATTTCTTTGATTATCCTAATGTACTTATTCTCCACACCTTTTTTCTTCAGTGACATATGTAGCTGTGCTTTAAGGAATCAAATGCTTTGTTATAGTCTACGAATGAGATATAATACGGTTGTTGGTATTCGTTACATTTTTCAATGACTTGTTTAGAGCCTTACTCTTACTTTATTATTTTTGCACGCTATAAATATGTACACAGGCGGACTTAAGGCCTTAGCATACTCTGCCAGTCTACCTTTGGATGCTGAGGGTCATAGTGGTAGGTGCATAACTTATAGGTATATCACTCATAATGTCATTGTTTTGAGCTGTATGTCGTATCAGGTTATGATAAATAACGCACGTTGTGCTTACTTTTCTCATCATCTTATTCGGCACCGGAAAAACTGGCCTGCTTTGGTATCGCCGAAATGCGACAGTAATCATGAGTAGTTTTTTTAAGAACGACATAGAGTCAGAGGTAGAGAAACGAAGTGTAAAATGAAGTCGGTTAATTACATTAGACTTTAGTTTCTATCTGGATCGGTATTTGATTTTAAGTTTAATTTTATATTTCGTTAGTTTTGCGTTAAATTTTATAATTTTTACTTTTACCTTTTACAGACTTATATAATTATATTTTTGACTAGCTGACCCACGCAGCTCCGCATGCGCTATTTTTACGTTAACTAAACTTTTAATAACAGACATTCGCATCGAATACATAACCTCCTTTTTTTATAGTCGGTTAAAAACTGCGACCCACTTTTTACTTGCTCTCCGAAGCACGGACCCGTTTAGTTCAAATGGCGTTAAACGGTCACCCATCCATTTAATGACCTTACCTAACGTTGCTTAACCCGATCGATTACAAAACCTTGATAACAACTCTCTATGAGTGTTACCTTACTGATATTTATTATATTATAAAGAAAAATTGATAAAATCGGACCAAGCGTATAACCAACTACCCATTTTGACTTTAATACCCTCTCCCAAAAGAACCGTGCTAGATTACGGGATAAAAAGTATCCTATGTCCTACCTCGTAGTAAGATCTCAAATCATGCCAAGTTTCATTTGAATCCATTCAGTAGTTTCGGCGTGATGCTCAGCCGTGATACAGACAGACAGACAGACAGACAGACAGACAGACAAAAATTAAAAAAAATACATTTTCGGCCTCAGTATCGGTTATAGAATGCCGTCCAAATATAATTTTCAAAATATCTTCAATGTACAGAATTGGACCTGTTACAGTTTTATTATAAGTATAGATTATTTTTGATTTTATTTTATTTTCTCGGGCTTTTACACCTGGACTTTTAAAAGGCTTGCGTGGGGACGAATCCAACAAGTAGATACCTGTTGGAAGGAACTAATGATCAACTGCTGGAAATAAGAAATTAACACCAGTTGACTCTGGCAGATGTAGGAACTATTATAAGCATGTGGGAAGATTTTTTGAGTGAGCATTTGGTGGACTGAGCAATGGGCTACTACAAAAGTCCGGGGTCACTTGCCATAAGTGTACTATTTATATATTGGCAAGGGGTGACTCGCTACCCACTAAATGGGCTCTCCATGTAGACGTCAGAAGACGTCTGAGTGTAACACCGGTGTAACTTATTATTATTATTAATGACATTAAAAAAACTGTAAGGCAAGGGTCCTACGCTAAGCATCTTTCAAGAGGATTATTATCATTGACGAACTGCAAGTCCAGCGAGTAGATAAATGTAAAATTTATCTATAAGTACCTATTAAACTATATAAAAAAAAAATGAAAGCCTTTTAAATAAAAACAAAAAGTAGCTCACCTCATAGGACACGCCATCTTTGAAAAAAAAAACAATAATGTAACCAAGTTTAAAATAAGAACACGCGACACGACCAAGGCGCGCACACGCAACGCGCGGTTTCCCGATACTGAGTGCAAGCTTCAACGCTATTTCGTCACTCATGATAAAATGTAACAGTAATTTAAGACTGCTTATTACGGAGATCGGACCGTCAATATCCACTAAACTCTTGGTATAAAAAACGGAGGTTACGGGTTCGAATCCTGTGGAGGGCAACTTTTTTTTGTTGAGGTGGGGGAAACCTTCTAAAGGTCCCCGGGACCCTAGCGGAGAGGTATCTTATAATAATAATAATAAGCAGAAGAAATAGGGTGAGTTAGGGGAAGATAAAAGTAAGACGAAAGGCACAAAAAGTCGCCTTTATGCAACTTACCTTATAGGCGAGTTTTTGTCTTACCCCGCCTTTCGTCTTACTTTCGTCTTCCTCCTACTCACCCTACATTTATTTGACCAACAAACAATGATTATTAGTAAAACTAAAATGAAATTACATGAAAAGAAATACAGTTGTGTGGGGCCAAACAGGATACCGCCTCAGCATACTGCTGTGCCATAATGCAATACAATACAGCGCTGGTATTCTGGCAGCACCCATCACCGACATTAATAAAATAGAGTATGTTTTTTTAATTGGGACTAATCCCACCACTGATACTCCTGTAAAACAGGATTTACAGTGGTCACCACTGAAGACACCGTCCCAGGGGAACGCTAAATTGTCTTGGAACCCGCAACAAATTTAATTAAAAAGGTAGATAGGAGGAGTTGGAAATACATATATTCCACTTCCCTCCTTTGCAAAGCGGGAGACAAGCAAATAATTAACAGACGGTCGATACAACCTTAAAAAGAAAAGGAGGACTCTTAGAGGCGGATCAACGAAGGCTAGTCCATCCGTAAGGCACCACGGATTCTGCTAATATTTTAAGGGGCCTATTTAATTTTTCCAAATTGTTTCCAATAATAGGTATGACAAAAACGTTTGAACGCACGGAAGTTCACCTTAGTCGCCACAAGATCCGTGTAATATACGACTCCAGATGTCACAACCAAACTGTCTAGCATAAGGCTACGCTCATGTTGCCAGAGACTGCACTCCCAAAGTATAGGATGGGCAGATTGTTCGTACTCATTATTTATCATAGAACACTGACAGAGAGGTGAAGGTACTAGATTAAAAGTGAATAGTTTAAATTTAAACTTGCCATGTCCCGTCAAAAATTGTGCGACACAGTGGTCCACCTCTATCCACGCTCTAGCAAGGCGTTCACGCACATTGCGGGAAAAATAAGTAGAAGTGACTTCCCTTCGAAGTCGAGTCCCATCTGCTTTGTCATTCAGTTAGAAGGTCTTCATTAACAATCAATTGAGAATTAAACAAACGCGAGATCTTGGCGCGGTCACGTGTTGGTAGGAATTCAGTATTCATATTATCACGAGAGGAATAATACATAGCCGCACGTCTTTGTACCTCTAAGTCAACCGAAAGTACGCCCGCGAGTACTCTTCAGTACTGACCGTTCGGTATGCCTTACACAAAAATATCAACGCCAGACGTTGACTTTGAAGCAATTTAAGGCGTACCGCCCTATCCTAGCCTTGTCAGCCCACACAGGGGCACCGTAGCACATACAGCCCAGATAAGTGGCTACGTATATAATTTTCAACGTGTTGGTTGAACGAAAGTCCCCAAGTCGATGTCGATATTGTTGTAAGGGTGTGGCGACTGGACATAACAGATGGCGCCACATGTGTTACAGCGACGCGAGAAGCGAATAGTTCACATATAAGAAGATAGATGGCGCCACCGATTTCTGAATCGTGCAAGTGAAGTTTCAGAAGACATTCACTATATATACAATATCCCGACAACAACTGTCGGGGGCTTCGGCCCTGACCGAGCATCACACCTCGCTCGGTCGGAGGATCCTCCCTTTAGCGCCGCCGCCGTCGCATCACCCAAAAGGGCATAGAAGTTAGTTCCAATACTAAACCAAGGTAACATACTGAGTTTTCTTTTTGACAGTCGTGCCGTTGAACTTTATCCGCGGTGGGCCTATCAGACTACCTTTTAATAAAAGATGATAGGTTTTTTCCGGTGCAAAACTAAGCCGGTTACGTTTACCCCATTCGGATATTAAATTTAGGCAAGTTTCCGCCGAGTTTTCAAGACCTGATCTAGTATTCGATTGTATTAAAAGAAGACCATAATCTGCGTATCCTGTTAAGGTTAGGTTAAGCCTAGGTTCCACAGATACGGGCTCAAAACAGACCCTTGTGGGCAAACTATCGTTAGCGGTTTAGTCACGGAATGGTGACCAAGTTTAAGTTTAGTCATTCCCTGAGAAAAATACGAGCAAGTAATTAAATAAATGTTTGCATAACATCCGCGAGACTTGAATTTGAGAAGTAACATTGGCCACCATGCGTTGTCAAAAGCACCGGATATATCAAGAAATATCTCAAGCACGTACTTGAATTCGTAATTACTTACAGTTGCTCTAACAGAAACGGCCGCGTCGATAGTCGATTTCCCGGGTGTAAAACCGAATTGCCTCTGGTTAAACGTAGGCCCACCCGGCAGCAAGCGTGGAACTATAAGACGTTCTAAGAGCTTTCCAAGCGCTGACAGTAACGTAACAGGGTGATATGATTTCGGATCGTCGGGGGTTTTGTCCCCTTTTTTGGGTATAATCCGAATAAACCCGCGTCTCCATACCCGCGGAAAAACGCCTTCCGCTATGCATCGATTAAAAACAGTTAACATTGAGTCACCTGCAGACCTACACGCTTAGTATAAAATAGAGTACCTAATCTATACTTATAATAAAACTGTAACAGGTCCATTTCTGTACATTGAAGATATTTTGAAAATTATGTTTGAAGGGCATTCTATAACCGATACTAAAGCCAAAAATGTAATTTTTTTAATTTTTGTCTGTCTGTATCTCGGCTGAGAATCACGCCGAAACTACTGGATGGATTGAAACGAAACTTGACATGATTTGAGATCTTACTACGAGGTAGGACATAGGATACTTTTTATCCCGTAATCTAGCACGGTTCTTTTGGGAGAAGGGATTAAAGTCAAAATGGGTAGTTGGTTATACGCTTGGTCCGATTTTATCAATTTTTCTTTATAATATAATAAATATTAGTAAGGGAACACTCATAGAGAGTTGTTATCAAGGTTTTGTAATCGATCGGGTTAAGCAACGTTAGGTAAGGTCATTAAATAGATGGGTGACCGTTTAACGCCATTTGAACTAAACGGGTCCGTGCTTCGGAGAGCTAGTAAAAAGTGGGTCCCAGTTTTTAACTGACTATAAAAAAGGAGGTTATGTATTCGATGCGAATGTCTGTTATTAAGTTTAGTTAACGTAAAAATAGCGCAGGCGGAGCTGCGTGGGTCAGCTAGTATAAAATATAATTTAAATTACAAGACTAGTTATCACAGGAATAGTTAGTTATGCTATATGGTGAGTCTGAGATGAAAGTAAGACGAAAGGCGGAGTAACACAAAAAGTCGCCTTTATGCAACTTACCTTATAGGCGACTATTTGTCTTACTATTTGTCTTACTTTCGTCTTACCCCCACTCACCCTATGTAATTCCGATACATTTGTTTAATATTCTTTAGCGTTTCGTATTGTAGAATGACAACTTGGCTAAGGAACAGAAGTGAGTGGTTATTTTTTATGAAGATTTAACAATCTCAATAGCGAAATCCGCGGGGAGATATGAAATTCGTTCAACGAATTTGTTATCTCACCGCGGATTCTGCTTTTGAGTTTGGTAAAAACACTTTCGTTTTGCAAATAAGTATAAATTTTTTACTACAGAAAAAAATTCCATTTCCGTGAGAAAATATATAAAACTAGCTGACCCACGCAGCTCCGCCTGCGCTATTTTTACGTTAACTAAACTTTTAATAACAGACATTCGCATCGAATACATAACCTCCTTTTTTATAGTTGGTTATAAACTGGGACCCACTTTTTACTTGCTCTTCGAAGCACGGACCAGTTTAGTTCAAATGGCGTTAAACGGTCACCCATCTATTTAATGACCTTACCTAACGTTGCTTAACCCGATTGATTACAAAACCTTGATAACAACTCTCTATGAGTGTTTCCTTACTAATATTTATTATATTATAAAGAAAAATTGATAAAATCTGACCAAGCGTATAACCAAGTACCCATTTTGACTTTAATCCCCTCTCCTGAAAGAACCGTGCTAGATTACGGGATAAAAAGTATCCTATGTCCTACCTCGTAGTAAGATCTCAAATCATGCCAAGTTTCATTTGAATCCATTCTGTAGTTTCGGCGTGATGCTCAGCCAGCCGTGATACAGACAGACAGACAGACAAAAATTAAAAAAAATACATTTTCGGCCTCATTATCGGTTATAGAATGCCCTCCAAAATAATTTTCAAAATATCTTCAATGTACAGAATTGGACCTGTTACAGTTTTATTATAAGTATAGATATAGATAATACACCAGTGCTTGTAACTCAGTTATTCTCAAATTAAGTGATAACGCCCCTTGTGGGCGCTGCGCTGGCTGTAGGCTTGGACTGTAGAAAGGCCAGATAAATTAAGCGGGTGTTGATGTGGCCCGAGCAGCTGATTTCTGATTTAAAAAGTGAGAAAAATAAGTTACAGCAGTCACAGCGGATCTTTGTGTGTCTGAAGTTAGGTTTAGCCAACCATTGCGCAACTACAGTCGTGAGTTGTGATTACAAAAACACAAAAATAGCTACTGCGCAGCGTCTTGCAGCCAACTTCAGACACACAATGATCTGCTGGTACTACTGTATATTTCTATTGAAAATAAAATAAAACCTACAAACATCATAAAGGTAAAGTTAGCTTTAGACACTGACATAGCATACAAAATACCAATAATTGCGATAGCTGTTTTAAGAGTGTTTTTATGATTAATTTAAACATTTGAGGGAATCTAGATTTTTTTTATCCTCAAGGCACAATAACTGAATTCCATAAATATTAATTTCATGCGAGCGAAGCCATGGGATATAATAGCTCATCAACACACTCTACAATTATACTGTGGCCGCACGAATTCGCAACTTCACGTTCACGTGTCGTCAGGCAGCTCGATTTACGCACGAAACCGGATCGGTGGGACGATGGAACGCGGGGAACGTGCAAGGCTTTCATTTTACACGTGGTGGCAAAGATATTTTGGTACAGAATAGTAGGCTAGTAGGCCTATGTATACCTACGTTTGACCTACGCATATAAATTTTATTAATTAATGTCATTTCTTTTTATCAAGCGTGCAAAACAACTAAGTAATTTTTTTTGGGATAAAAATGAAACACTTTGATAACCATTGTAATCGGTTATTAAAAATTACTGACTCGGAACAACCTGTTTGCTGCTTTATAGTCTACCTGTAGTCATCAGGTACTAAGTCTGATATGAAAATGAATATCTATACATATAATAAAATCGTAGAAAAGTAAAAACTGTACATTGAAAATTTTTTGAAAATTTTTATTGCTACGTGTTCTAGGAACGATACTGATTCGGAATATATGATTTTTAGAATTTTTGTCTGTCTGTATGTCTGTGGCTTTGTGTAGACTTGACGTCAAAACCGCTGAACAGATTTAGTTGCTATTTGGCAAAAATATTTATTGATAACCTAGAAAAATTATAGGATATAAATTATGTCGCTATTTGTTACGGGGAATGAGCAGTGTCGAAATATGTACTTTTTCTACTACAATTTTCCGCGAAATTATTTTGTGTTGAAGATTTGTGCACATACTGTTCAACAGATTTAGTTGATATTTAACGGACATGTTTACTATAGACCTGATCAGACTTAAATATAAGTAATATCAAGCTATTTGTTACAGGGAATGAGCAATATTGTAATAAGCACTTCTCCTTCTTAATTTTTCCGCGAAATTGTAAAAAAACTAGAGTAATGTTCCAATATAACAGAATAATTGTGGATTTAAACTCCAAAATTAAAATCATTACGTTATATTAACATAAGGAGCTAAGCAGTAACTATCTATAATGCTACATAAGGAAGGGAATTTCGAGATCTAGCCTAACGGCTGAATCAGCGTAGCGGTTGAACGGTCTTCCGACATTTTTGTGTTTCCGGGTTCGATCCCGGATGAACTCTTCTTTTTTTTCCTTTTTATTTTACTTTTCATAGTACTATTACGACATACCGGTACATTACGAGGTACTTCTACAACTTAAATCGATAGGTATTGCTTTCAATTTTTAATAAAATAAATTAAAATGTTCATTTTTTGAATAGTCTCAGTTAGATTATAAAATATGAGTTCCCACCGCTGCATCTCGATTTAAAGAAAGTAAGTAACCAAGTAAGGAAATTGTAAGTTATAAGCGATTGGGAACGCTACAGTGAAGCTTGCACCTGTAACATCTCCTCACAAGGACAAGCACCTTCTGTTTTTGTTGTGTGAAGCTTAACTCAGTTATGATCGAAAGCGCCACGGTCAATTGCATGTCTTAGTGAAAGGAATGGTCAATCACCAAAATATCTTAGATTGTTGGCCAGGTTGCGCCCGTTAAACTGAATATAATATTTTGCCATTTGAAGAGGCTCTTTCCGCGCACTTCAGTTCATAGTTTTCCCTGTCAACGTGAGCACCATAGTGCCGCAGCACAGCATTATTATCGCCATACGCGTGTCAGTCGACGCTACTGGGGTTCTATCTGTTACAAGAACGTGACAATGACGTTCAAATGGTCTATGGCCCTCTGCGTTATACTCAGTCTAAACAGAATACGTTGCAGATTATACCTACTGCCAATGTCTATAGTATAGACATAGGCAGTAGTCATCTGATGTGCACAGTATTAGACTCTTTACCGTGGACAAGTTATATGAATAATCCAAGTATCGTCGTTTGGATGGCTAACCTTAGTCAAAGTTGAAGAAGAGAAGTGGTCGAGAAAGTTAGGAGTGGGTTTTTATCTACATACATAGGTACTTATTAACTTCACTGACCATGAAAATGTTGGCCATATGGTAGAGTTGTTTGCTTACTGGCAAATTCATAAAAAAAGAGAGGAGAGCCCAAAAGCATGTGTTATACGTTTCGCTAACGTATACAAGAACATTAAGAAATTTCAAAAGTCTGTAGTGTTTTATGAGGTCAGCATCCCAATTTATTAATTCACCTTTCAAATAACACACACGAGTCAAGCTCAAAGTTTAATTAAAAGTTCAAGCTACCCTTAGGCATCTGACCTGGCTTATCGACTGCTATCTAGATGACGACTTGGACTGACTTTTTACGTACCTGCCGAACCACGAAAATGCTCAGTTCAAATGATACCTTAACGGTCACTCATCTAAGGAATGACGTTTCTTAACCAACTGATCGTTTGCAAACAGTGATAATAACTGGCTACGAACATGCCAATTTTTCTGTAAGCGTATGGTTCTCAAATCAAAAAGTAGCAGGGACAGACACTGAAGGCTGCATGTCGGTCGAACTGGGTCGAATGGCTCCAGTTACTCTTAGGGGTCGCTGGATTTTTGGGATGTAGATAGGGTTCCCAACCCTCCCGGATTTCCCGGGAGACTCCGGTAATAATGGTTAATCTCCCGAACTCCCGGACTGCAATCATTTCTCCGGTTTTCCTAAATATTATGTACGCATTCGTCGCTCGCACGTGTCGCTACCGGTGCAAACCTGTTCGTCTCGCCTTCGACGTTGTCGATTCCTTGGAGGTAAATTCGGTGGTTTCTCAAGCCTCCTCTACACCAGACACTCTACACACAATACAGTATAGTAAGTAGCACCTCGCCCTCTACAGTGGAGGGCATATACAAGAGTCATAGACATACTTTTACTACTTTATCATAGTGTTCCTACAATCGATTAATTAATCCAACACAATGAGGTTGGACTTTTGCGTGAGATGCAACCACAGCTCGTTGAAGAAATTCGAGTGGATTTACGCTGGGTTGACTTCTTTACGAAATCGAAAGACGTGTGTTAAAAGTAGAAAAGTAGAGTTACAAATACTAACAAACTTCGATTTTTCATGAAAAAGTTTTTATGATTTTGTGGTGAAAAACCGACAAGTATTAGATGCTGCTCGAATGGTGCAAGGTACATATAAATTTAGAAATTAATAATAAATAATTGAGATTTTTCCGTCACAAACCTTCCAACAACAACCCCCCCCCACCCCACCAACCGATTTCATAATATTCTCCCGAGTCTCTCCTTTCGAGAGTTGGTAACCCTAGATGTAGACCTTAGACGTTCATCGAGTACGGCGGCGGTGACTCGGAGGACGGCGGCGAGGTTGCGAATCCCGTCCCCGTGAACACTTTGACAGGTACCCGGGGGGCTTTAATGCGCTCCCCCGTAGCAAGCTCAAAAGCAAGGTACTGAGCGGCACCTGGTACAAATCTCATCGATTGATCCCCCACAGTATCTCAGGGCCCTTTAAAGGTCTGAGGTTTTAAAGGAAAAAGGGCAGCTTGAGCTTCATGTAACAGAGCGGATAAAGGAGAGTGATCTCCGAGATTCAGCAGACAGCAGACGCCCGGGCGCAGAAGGCGGCCCATTTTATTTTTTGACGCGGGTAAACTTTCAAAAGGTTGGTGGGAGTTGTAGGGCTCGACCAGGGTATATGGGATTCTTACCCACTAAAACCCCCGCTGCTGTCACATCCGCACATGAGAGCTCAGAGCCCAGGGCTCTCCGGTGTGATCTGCTCCAGGGTAACCCCTCAGTGCCTTGCCTTGCACCAGCCCGCCGCCGGGGTCGCATTGTAGCCCCCGGGAACCTGTCCCGGTGCTCACGAGGACGAAGGACGCAACCCCGCCTCTTTCCACCTCGGAGTCGCCGCCGTACTCAATGGACGTCCTGGGACCCACACTCCGAACGTCCCGCGACTCTGAAGGGAAGAAGGCGGACCAACACCAACCTTATGCCCCCGTATCGAGAATCTGCAGACAGCAGGAACGAGGAACGAGGAACTGCTGCCTGTGCACCACTATATTTCACTCTAGCTATTATGGCGTGCGAAAGTATTCCGGTATGCCACCTGATGAGATTCTGCGGGCCTTTTATAGCGACAGGCAGGTCCGTGGGCTTTACTTACACCCACGGAAGATGATGGGCTGGCCAGCCGCTGGTGGGACTTGAAATTGTATACAGATAGATACGTTTCCGGTGTCCATCAACATAGCGGAATTTGGACACGAAGGGTTTGAGTCAGTAGGAGTCATACTGAACCCACACTGTCACTCCCGTGATGGTATGGGCAACCCTTAGGATTTCTCCACGTTAAAAAAAGGAATGGCTTAAGTTGAATCAAGTCAAGGCCTTGGCTCACCCCAGGGTGAGGTTTAAACGAGCGCCTTACGTTAACATTTACGTAAGCATTACGTTGGCAATGACGTTAACATTGCTTGAGCTCATCAAAAATACTATCTGCGGGCAAAGCCGCGGGTACTGCTAGTCCTATATATTTTAACAGTATACTGTGTATACATGATGTAGCAACCTACTAATACATATGAGAGTACAAAATAAAGATGTTCCTGAATCGCGCAAGCGAAGTTTCGAAGTACATTGAGTATATATACAACATCCCAACAACAACTTCTGCCGTTGACACCGGCCTCGCCGGCGAGGCCGAAGGGTCGTACGTATGCGGCCTCAACAACGTGCATCACCCCACTGAGTTTCTTGCCGGTTCTTCTCAGTGGGGGCGCGTTGTGAACCGGTGGTAAACTCAGCCCTCTCTTAAGCGACAGCCCAAGCCGAGGCCGTGCCTCCCTGAGGTGCCCTTGAGCTCGTCGCTACTTCTGCCGTAAAGGCTAGAGCGCTTCAAGCGCTCGCCTCCTGTCCGCTGAAGCTGTAATAGCCATCTGCGGCCAACAGCGTCTATCATTCCCAAAAAAAAAAAAAAAACAATTCTGGCGTTATATTGTCCGGTGAAGCTGTAATGGCCATCTGCGGCCAACAGCGTCTATCATTCCGAAAAAAAAAACCGTTGGAGACTTCGGCCCTGGCCGAGCATCACACCTCGCTCGGTCGGGGGATCCTCCCTTTAGCATCGCCCCGCGATAATATAATTATTGTAATAACGTATTATAGGTACCTACTTATGTATTTCTAGACTGTTAAACACAATACATTTTTTTTAAATTTCGTACGTATAAGAATACCTACCATTTTACGCACAAGTTTAAAATACCCAAACATGTACATGTACACTTAATTAGTAAACAGTTATTAAACCTTATATACTTTGAACGACAGTGATATTTGAACGAATTTATAATATTAAGATTTTCAAATGAAGCTAAAAATATTTCTGACGTTAAAGCGGTAGTAACTAAGTACATAGGTGATTGATCTAGAATAGTGTATGACATACATTGTGCAGATGTAAGGAAAGGCATTCATTGCCTCATTCATTCTGATGACATAGTTAGCTCGGTTGCAGTCAGAATATTGTCTATTTCTAGTGCCCAAAAATAGTATTCAAGGGTAACCGCTAATGAGAAATTTCGCACAGTATGTACTGTGTGTATTATACTTTTAAGAGACGACTTACCATGTTAAATTAAGCTAGGTATCTTTATTTCTTTCGGAGTCGCTGGACGTTCGGGGTATGGGCCCTTTGAACGTCCATTGAGTACGGCGGCGACTCCGAGGATGACGGCGGCGGGGTTGCGGCCCCCGTCTCCGTGAGCACCGTGACAGGTTCCCGAGGGGCTACATGCGCCCCCCGGCGCGGCGGCGGGCTCAAAGGCAAGGCACTGAGGGGCCCTCGGTGCAGATTCAATCAAAAATGAGATGAACTTTATCATCATGATGGCCAAGAAGCATTCAATGATCTCTCCGCGATCGGCAGGGAGACCGTGTACCGGAAGAGAAAACCGGTACCGATCACCGTTTTCTTAGAGGCACAGTGAGTATTCTGTGAAGCTCGAGAGGTCTCGTCTGATGAAGTCCACGGTCCGACTGGGTTTCGCTCAAATACAGAACCCCAAAAACTTTCCAGCCAGTGAATAGCCGATTGCGAAACTGTGAATGAGTTAAACAATGGATTGGTGTAAACTGTCCACACAGTGGGATCCTAGTTCTGTAAGACCTAACCTAAGAGAAGAAAATTCGTCTTGATCTTTAGCTTGATCATTGCTGACACTGTGTCATCTTATCAATACCCGAGATATTCAGAGGGCTCGCTAGGTTTTACGGATAGTTAATACACCTCGACACAGAAACCCATTGGCACTTCAGCTCAGGACACCAGAGCCAAACAAACCCGACGACACCGGCCACATCCCAGACATCAAAAATCCCCACTAACTCGGCCTCCACCGTTACGGAGACCAGATACCTTTGAAGGTTTCCGCCCTCACATCAACAAAAAAAGGTAAGTATCCAAGTAGATGGATACATATTTTTAAACCTCTTGAACTGGAACGGATTGGTCATCAACATCAATGGCGATTTCATCCCTCACCTTCGTTTTGCCGATGATATGATCATTATGGCAGAGTCTATGCAAAAGCTCAATATTATGCTCAGTGACCTTGGTAGCGTTTCCCAACAGGTCTTAAAGTGAACATGGACAAGACTACGAATATCCTATGTTGCACCCGTACCGGTAATCGTTGGGAACGTTACACTCGAATTTGTAGACCGCTTTCTTTACCTTGGACAGCTAAATAGGTCCACAGATGTATTAGATATGGTCGGCACAACTTCGACAAAGAGGTCATCCGAAGAATATATACCTAGATGAGCTAAACTTTTCAGTCTCACTTCTAACTGTTGTACTCAACCAAGTTTTTCAAAATTATATTATTTGATTACCTATTTTTGATTTAATTGTGTAGACATTTTAAGCAGGAAGTTAAGTTTGATCAATTTGACGAGTACTATTTTGAGATATTGTTGGGGGTCATGATCCCTACGACCCCCCCTCTCGGACCGCCACTGCATAAGTAGTATTTATGTTATCAATTATTTGACTTGTGAAACAGCCATCAGTACACATAAGTTATACTAAAAACTAGACTGCAGTCATTTTCTACTGGCGTGGAGTCGCTCGCTTCGTCACATTTTACTGCCAAGGCGACGATGCCTCTGCTAAAGATGCTATTATCTTGTGTTAAGAAAGATAGTCCCGACCATGGCTGCGTCGTTACTTACCATCTGGTTGTATTGTGGCCAAGTACCACAGTAAAAAAGTAGGCTAGTAGAATGCCGCTAGCTATGTAATATAAAGCGCGGACGAAGCTGCGCGGGTCAGCTAGTTTAGTAATACCAGAAGACGGGCAGCAGCGTCTTTTTCTTAGATATCCTACCACCTATACTGCGATCCCCAAGCTGCCTGCCAAGCGTGGGGATTATGGCAATCCCTCCCTTCTAAGGGCCTCTCCCTTCTCCCCTTTGTTCAGCAGTGGACGTTTCGGCTGCTGATGATAATGATAAAAACTTTAACAAACTAATGTCGTCATGACATTAGTGCCCACTGGTAGGCATAGATTCAATCTTAAATAATAATAAAAAAGAAAAAGCGCTATCAAAAATAAAAACAATGTCAATTTTTTACGAATTTTACTGATTTTTGTTTGATAAGAAATTTGCTCCGCATTTATATTTTTTGAACACAAATTGGTGTGCAGTTACTTTTTGTTCATTGTTTTGTTGAAGTATATACTTTTGGATGTTATTCTAGCCATGTTTACAGCATCAAAAATGATAAGGCAAGTGTTTGTTAAGTTTTTGTAAAATGTGTTTTGTAAAAAGTGTTAAACTACGAGAAATACCTAGTATCTAGGGATATATAAAAGGGAATTGTATTAATAATATTCTGGGATAAATCCTGAGATCCAGAAAAAACAAAGGGTATTTTGGATGGTATAAAGATTATAATAATAATAATAATAATTTGGAACAATCCACACACGGTCATCTGATCCCAAACTAGGCAGAGCCTGTACTATGGAAACCAGACAACTGATACTAATACTTACTTACTTACATACTTTTTTTTATAAATACATACATCACTTGGCGGGAATCAAACCCACGACCCATTGGGTAGCGGCCAGGGTGTCTAACCACTAGACCAACAGGCCCGTCAGAAAAGAAATGTTTATTACCTACATCACGCCCGGGCCCATAGCTATAATTTTCACGGCACACTTCCCTTTTCAACCCAACAAACTTAGTACCCAACTCACGAAACTGACAATCATCCCATGATATCCTTAACCCAAGACCCCCCCCCCCCCCCAAATAATTAGTCTTAAAATGCTTTACCCTTAAAGTAAGTAAGTATAGCAGTACCTACTCGGTAAGAGTCCTGAAATTATTCTACTACGGAAACAGCGTTGTTCATCTACCTACCGAATGTATTATTATTTTTTCTATACTTACTTATAAATTCTAATTGCCGCATTTACAAATGTCAATTAGAGTTAATGATCATTGATCCAGTTCTTGAAATAGAATGATTTCGACATTCCAATTAATACTTAACGGATAGTGAGTTAGAGATATCGATTATCTCTAACTCAACAATGGAAAATAAGCATAAACTGCTCCGAGAGTCAAAATAATTATAGATTAAAATAAAAATGCCTGAATTAGCCTGACTGTGAGTACGGCAGTAAAAGTACAGCAGTTTTTAATTATTTCAATCAGAGATGGCGCTAGTTGGACCCAGATAGCAGCAGTAGATGTTGAGCTGCAGCGATCAAATTTCAACATAATAATATACTTACCAGACAGACTAATAAAATCGGTAAAAACATTATCCCTCCTTCTCCGTAGTAGGGTAATAAATAAGTTGTATTTTAAATAAAGGTATTGTATCAATGACTCTATTCTCTACTCTAGTTTCAGCGGCTCTATGGTGGTGGAGTTGCCAAATACCTAATTTAAATCTCGCTGTCCTTTAGTCTATTTATCTATTTAATTTTGCTTCGCAAACAGATCTGGCTTTAACACTGGCTTTTTGCTGATAATACACGCGTATTAAACGTTTTTTTACACAATTTACTCTAGTATTTGTCTGCTGTCCCACCTGATGGTTGGCGGTGATATAGTAGTCTATGATTAAGTGCATTAAACTTACTGAAGGAAGACACGACAAACACACAGACACTAGCAGCAACTGGAACAGCGCGAATCCTTGAAAAGCAACGACAGCAATTTTATTCACACCACACCTAGAGCATCATCAGATACCTAAGATTGAAATTGGTGTTATTTCGTTTCGTTGTTTTCGTTGCAAGGTGCAGTCGCCAGGGAGGTGGGAAGTAATTCCACTTTCATATAAAAAAAACCCGCATTTAAATCCGTCCACTCGTTGGAGCGCTATGATGCCACAGACAGACATACAGACAGACAGACATACAGACATATGCGTTCAACTTATAACACCCCGCGTTGTTGGTCCGTGGTTAAATTATAAATAAATACTAATTTATTTCGGTACGCTTAGTAGCGGTGGGCTGTAGCGGAATTTTTCGTTAACGAAACGAAACTATCTATCGAATATCAGTAGCGGGTTTTGAAACGCGCTATTTTAATAACGAGCAATAGCGGGTTGTTTAGTAGTAAACTCACGTAAAAACGTGTCTTGCTTTTATAATGATTCAAACAAACTTGATCTGTAATACAACAGAATAAGGTCTCAATTTACATAATAATATATACACGGTTGACAGATTATTCCATTTCAGCCCAGATAATAGCCCTCAGTAATGACAAATAAATCAAAACTATTATTATGCATTTTATCTCAAGGGTTTTAAGGGCCAAAGTCAAACGCAGCACGGTCGAGTACGTGAAAGAGACAAAATATTTCATTTCAGTCAAACCATCGAACCTAAGATCGAACCGATATTCGCGTTGCGCGCCGTTGCCGCGATCGCGATAGCTGCCGAAAGCCGATAGCGAGTGATAACGAAACGAATATAGCCGACCGTTTGTCAACAACGTTGTTTCGTGAACACGTGAAGACGTGATCGAGTTAATAGATGTTAGCAGGATAGCAGGTTTTTCCAATACGGCGAAACCATCTATCCGCTATTGTGCCGATAGATAGTTTCAATAACCATATACGTTGCGCAACGACCACCTCTAACGCTTAGTATGACATTGCAGCTCGTTCCTCGAGCAAACTATATCGAGACCTCTAATCATCTTTTCGTTGTGATGTTATCCGTAGTACCAGTTACAAAATATTGTCACGGATAACAAGGATCCATAGTGGTTATATTAAAACTTAACACTAATGTTAGTAAAACAAGAATGGAGTAATCAAAGTAACCCATGCCACTAATTTCTCCCGTTTAAAATTGCGTCCTTAAACAAACTGGCAGCACTGAAAACAAAAGTCATCGTGACATTTCTCAATTCGCTGATTTTATTTACTTCTACGCATTTTCGTGAAATTATTAGAAAAACAAACAGATTCCTATTAGAAAATTGTACTATTTACACAATATAATTTTTATTAGTATTCAATACAAACGTAAGTAAATTTAATGTTGTGTTCCTAGTGCAATAACGTCTTCTCGTAAACCTTTAAAATTACCGTGTTTTTTGTTTTTAATTTAGTAATTCCAATAATAATACAGCGGTAAGTGATAGACCAATACATTTATACAAATAGATTCGTTTATCTGAGAAATGTACAGGTGGTTTGTATAAGAATACAGGTGAGATTTTATATATATAACTGCATGACATCAGAAGTTAGTCATATCTCTATCGTCGGCAGATACTATGCAGTATTTAGCGATCCGTTTATGTTTTCCGATGATTGCATCAATTTTACGACGATTCCTGTAATCTTTACAGTCCATTTTGCCTTGTAGTCGAATTTTATGAGGTGTTACTAATGGGAATCATGAAGAATAAACACAATTTTATTTAATCATTATTTATTTAAGCACAGTGCACCCTAGTTGATATTAACTGACCTGAATATAGTGTTAGTAAACTGTCTAGGGTCACATAAAACTGTAACTGTTTATAATAATAATAATTTTAAAATGAAACTGATATTGAATTGATGTAAAATCATTAGAAACATAGAAAAATGTGTTTTATTTATTGAGATAAACATTTCAAATTGCAGTAAACATTTTGGATTTGCCCAATTATTAAAATTGGCCTTAACTAAATCTATTTTAACCCCTGCGTTTTAACCCCGGCTATTCATTGGGGGTAAACATGTCTGAGAAAGCCTAACTAGCTTTCAAATGACATGTGAAGTCTGCTAACCCGCACTTGGCCAGTGTGGTGGACTATGGCCTAAGCCCCTTCATCTTGAAGGGAGGCCCGTGCCCAGCAGTGGGGCATAAACAAGGGCTGGTGTTATTATTATTGGAACCTGTAACCATTGGAATGCACTTCGACCCAACTAGATCCGCTATCCCTTAGCCCTAACTGCTATTATGTATACCCATGAGAGTACAAAATTGTTCCTAAATATCAGATATTCTTTTCAGAGTAATGGGTCAGACCCTATCCGAACCGGTGACGGAGAAGCAATCATCAACATGTCAAGACTCACGGTACTTGGTTGGGTCGTCCTGCATGCAGGGCTGGCGAGTCTCGATGGACGACTGTCACACTCACATACTCTCGTTGCCTGATGACCCTGGCACCGCTTTCTTTGCTGTATATGATGGACATGGAGGTAACGTATTATGTTCTTTTTCGTTTTTTGCTGTCTGGGATAACGTAATGTGGACGATCCAAACACACCTGTAGGGTTACTCAGGAAATCTATATTAATTTCAGTATTACTTTTTATTTGTTCTCGCGGGGAGAAACTTCAATAGGTCCCTGTGGAGAGAACTGGTGTATGTGGGATTCTTACACACTAAACCCCCGCAGCTGTCGTATTGGCACATGACACGCATCCCAACAGAGAAGCCAGGGCGGCTTCTCTGTTGGCATCAGCTTCAGGTGCCTTTCAGCACCTTGACTTGGAGCGCGCTGCCAGGAGGCCAATTATAGCCCCCGGAAACTGGTCAGGGTGCTCACGGGGCGGGGGTCGCAACCCCGCCGCCTCCTGTCCTCGAAGTCGCCGCCGCGCCGTACTCAATGAATGTACGGTTCACACCCCGAACGTGCAACGATTCCAAAGACATTTTTTTTTGACATTTTTTATTATAAGCCAAAAACTACGTGACATAAACCAAAATAAAAATCTGTTTTGAAATGTGTAAATAAGCCCTTTCATTTGATACCCCACTTGATAACTTAGTCTCACTTTGAAATTTCGATGACCCATTTCATTTGCACATTTTTTTACCCGATTTTTTTACCTCCGTTCCGTAGGAGGGGAGGGTTATGATTTTAACAAGAATGTATGTATGTATGTTCATCTGTTCCCGCATATCTTCTAATCTACTTAACATAATTTGACAAGTAGGGTGTCGTTAGAAGCGTCTTGATTGTCTGCTGGTTATAGGCTATATAATATCACATTATTAGACTGCGATTTTACCCGTAGTCGGGTTTTAGTTTTTAAAACTTATTACTTGTTTTCATTTGCGATGAGGTTGAGTAATTAAGATCTAAAACTATTTCAAATTGATAGCATCCGTGGTTCCTGACCGGCTGGCCTTTTGGAAAAGTTCAGAGTCACGCAACGAGCCATGGAGAGAGCTATGCTCGGAGTTTCTTTGCGCGACAGAATCCGAAATGTGGAGATTCGCCGAAGAACTAAGGTCACCGACATAGCTCTCAGAATCTGCAGGTTGAAGTGGCAATGGGCAGGCCACATCGCTCGAAGAACCGATAACCGTTGGGGAAGAAAGGTTCTCGAGTGGCGACCACGAACCGGAAGACGCAGCGTTGGCAGGCCTCCCACTAGGTGGACAGACGACATTGTGCGCGTCGCAGGTAACCGGTGGATGCAAATAGCCAATTGTCGTTCATTGTGGCGTTCTAAGGGGGAGGCCTATGTTCAGCAGTGGACGTCTTCCGGCTGATGATGATGATGATGATGTGGTTCCTGAAATATGTAGGTGTAACAGACAGACAGGTAGACGAAGTCTCACTGTGTTCAGAGGGCCTAGACAAGATGCAATCGCTTCATAGCGAATCTATTTCTTCATTCGCTAACGGTGTCAATTCCCTACAATATGTCACGTGATTTTTCGATGACTTATGTCATTCTTATACATTTTTATACTATCTATTAGCGATAGCGATTGTTGAATGTTACATTGTCTAGAGGGGCTGGGTTCCTCTTTTTACCTGTTAGGTATGAAACCCTATTCTATTCTATTGTTGGTGGCTATTAATTGGGCCCGGTAACCACCGGAACCCACTTCGACCCAGCTGGATCCATTTTACCAGTCCTAGCCCTTACTCTGTTGCTGACTTATCAAAGAGTTCCTTAAGGTACCCCACGATTGCGCCAGCTTGGAGCTGTACATAATCATCTGGTGTAGGATATGCTACTCCCAGATGACTCAATCTACGTCCTGCTAGAGGGTCGCAGCCACACAGTAGGTATGTGTAACATCGATTCTCTTTCATTTTCACAGAATCTGAAAGTATGTAGATACTTGCAGATTCTGACTTGCAGATTCAATTACCGTAGGGTAATTAGCCTCATTCTGTGTAGGTGCTCGTTGATGCCAAAATGGCCCGTAAGTGCACCCATTAGGTGCCTGATTTGTGATCTGATTTAAGCCCACAGTCCACCCATGTGCTGGCCAAAGTTTTGGAGTGATTTGGGCCAATCACTTCCCTTCATTCTTTCGTTTGTTCCTTCCTAGCGTTCGCATTTAATGCTTGGCTTGGTAGTATGTTCTATTCGGAATCCCTACAAATTGTTCTGGGCCAACTAGATGAGGCCACCAGGCGGGCCGTACGCTTGCTTGCCACCTTGGTAGTATAAAAAAAAAAAGACTGTGAGCCGGCTCTCGCTAGTTCATCGGCCTTTTCATTCTTCTCGATACCGTCATGTCCATATTCCCAGATAAGGCTGACATTATTGTGTCTTCCCAGGTTGTTAAGACATTCTTTGATTAATTTGGAGACAATTCTGTAGGAGTTTAATGCTTTCAGAGCTGCCTGACTGTCGCTGAGCATGCAAATGGTTTTTCCTTTGACATTTCTCCTTAGTATTTCTTTGATGGAATCCTAAAAAAGCATTTTCATAACTATTGATGAAAGAGATCTGACGTACGTACTTAATTCTGTTCCAGTCCGCCATTTGTAATTTGACTATTAAGGTTTCGTACCTTGCACGAGTTTCTTAGTAAATTTTTGTACGAGATTGTGTCGAAATAAATCAACTTTTTTTACTCAACCCCTCACCCGTTGCTTGAGGTTTACCCAATAAAAACTTTTCCTTTTCTCATTGTTATGTTTGTTTGGCTTCATTAGCAGTTTTTATGGTTACACGGTGTTTATAAGCGTTTGTTTTAGGAAAAAGTCATCATCATCAGCCCAAAGATGGCCACTGCTGAACATAGGCCTCCTCCTTGCACCGCCACAATGAATGACAGTTACTATTTGCGTCCACCGGTTCCCAGCGATTCGCACAATGTCGTCCGTCCACCTAGTGGGAGACCTGCTTGCGCTGCGTCTTCTGATTCGTGGTCGCTACTCGAGAATCTTTCTTCCCCGATGGTTATTGGCTGTCGATCGATGTGACCTGCTCATTGCCACTTCAACTTGCAGATTCTCAGCTAGTCGGTGACCTTAGTTCTTTGCCGAATCTCCGCTTTTCGGATTCTGTCGCGCAAAGAATTCCGAGCATAGCTGTCTCCATAGCTCTTAGCTCATAGGAAAATGTAATGGTCCTTAGTTGATTAGGTATCTATATCAGTATTATTTACAACTGGCCATTATCAGTGAAAAGTGGACCGTCTTATCGTGGACAACTTTACTGGATATTACTCTGACAAAGCAAAACAAAACATAACAATAAACACGAAGCAGCAATGGTGCCTGGTATATTTAACTCAAAAATTAAATGTAATTTACATTTAGAGTGTCGCGAATATTATGCAAATGTAATTTTGCGCTACTTAACGCCATCTTGTAAATAAACAGTAATAAAACTTCTTCAAGCTTTAGTGAATCGGGTGCTTTACCCACTTTATCTGCGATGAGTTTCCCCATCACTCCATTTGATGAATGAATGTAACTGCCACTTCCACTACGGTGACCTATTTTACCTCCTAAAATAACTTTGATTGATACTCCAGTAATATTGGTGGTTGGTTGGTATAGATTATGGATTATGAGTGACCGATACATGGATACTGCAACAGTTCTTTATAAGCTGGATCTGTCTTGTCGCAGTAGGTACCGTGCCCGAAAGCCTATATTTACTCTTAACTAAGAGGTTATTCTGTAAGAAAATTGTGATACAGCAAATTCGTTGAATTTGATGTGAAATTGATCACATGCTGACTGCCAGTCACGTTGCGACTAAAATATCTCGACTTTTTTGCTATTCCCTATTTCTCAACACATAATATTTGTTTTCAGGTGCAAATATAGCAGAGTATGCCGGAAAGCATTTGCATAAATTTATTACAGCGAGGCCGGAGTACCATCTCGGTAACATTGAGGAGGCGATGAAACAGGTGAGTCGTTATAGATGAGAGATTCAGATTTGTATAATTCGATCCTTTCCCTCTAAGCACAAGCGATTACAAGTAACGTGTATGCGCAAATACACACATCAAAAGTGTCTAGGGATCAAGCATTTTTAAGCGGATTTCTTGAGATTGAGATGTGGCTTTGTAATAAATTTATGATTTTATAAATTTATATGGATCCTTTTTGGTGCATTTCATAATTTGAATCAGGAACTGTGAATCAAATTCGAGTAAAAGATGAAAATCAGCTGTCAATATTTTCCCTATAAAAACACAACGCATTGAAGACATTATTAGTGCTACTGTTTCCCTACTACTGATTAAAACCAACGTTATTATGGAGCGGCGACGTCATTTAAGCAGGGAAGAAATGCTCAGAGCCGTGGGAATGATAGAAGCTGGTTCCCGGCAACGTACTGTGGCTTTAGCTCTGAATACAAGTCAGAGTGTTATCAGTCGACTTTGGACACGTTACCGAAGCACTGGTACCGTGGCTGAGCGCCATGGAGGACGGTATCGCTGCACCACACGGAGACAAGACCGATATATTCAAATCTTAACTCGAAGAGCTCCAACAATAACTGCCATGATGTTAGCCGTGAGGCTTCATCACTCTTCAGGGAACTTAATTAGCGACCAAACAGTCAGAAACCGCTTGCATGAAGTGAACCTTCATTCCCGAAGACCGCTACGGGTACCACCTATAGCAATGCACAATCGTAGGATTCGATATCAATGGGCTCTTGAACACAGAAATTGGGCAGAAGAACAATGGCGTTTCGTGTGCTTTTCTGATGAGTCTCGTTTTGGTATGAGACCGGATACAAGACGTATACGACACTGGAGAACCCCTGGACGCCAACAGCGATTAAAATCCTGCCAGGAAGTCCATCCTTATAGGGGTGGAACCATCATGGTATGGGCGGGTATTTGGATCGGCGGGAGAACTGAGTTGATTTGGATCAGAGGCAACCTCAACGCTCAAATTAATGCTGAGACGATTGTATCAGACGTCATCGTTCCTCTACAAGTGCAAATCGGTCCCTTATTTCAGTTAATGCATGATAATGCACGACCGCACACCGCAAGAGTTGTAAGACAGACTCTCGCCGCAGCTAACATCAATGTCCTGCCCTGGCCTGCTCAGTCGCCAGACTTGAACCCGATTGAGCATGCATGGGATATGCTACAGAGAAGAGCTCTGCCGAATATGGAGGGTATCCAGTCGCAAGAAGACCTTTTTTTGTTGTTGCAACGAACATGGGCGGCCATTCCACAGCGTGATTTGGATGAACTCATTTTGAGTATGCCAAACCGATGTTCTTGTGTTGTTAGTGTTCGCGGTAGAAACACGGATTATTAATTGTTTAAGTTACCCAATAAAATTTTAAAGAAAACTGTTATTTCAGTCTTTTTTTCGAACTTTTGTGTTAGTGGTTCAAATGTCAAAAATCCCTTTATTAGGAAAATGGCAAATTTCTTTATTAATGCAAAGGTGACTTGGTTTATCGTTACTGTGACAAACGAAAACACTTTATTTGATGAATCCTTAAAGAAAATTTTAATTAATATCAATCAGGAGAAAAGTTATTGCAAAAATATATGTTGATCCCTAGACACTTTTGATGTGTGTAGTTTGTGCAAAAAATTGTGCAAATGTGACTGATTACCGCTTAACCCATCGATATAATATATACTTAAACTAGATTTGGTCTCACGGTTCAAAAAGTGGTAGCGAGAAAGCCCCTGTGTCGCTATTTCTTTACAAGCCACACTCTGACAAATTTATTTTTGCCGTTAGGAGTGTCGCTACTGTCTATATGAAACTGTCAAACTACAAGTCATTATCATTATAAAATCGTTAGTTCACGTTTCCGCCACCAGCACAGATAAGTTTGCAACCTCCGCGACCACATTTTTGATGTCATTTTGTTCGTGAATGTTTACATATCGATGGCTTAACCGCTTGCATAAACCGGTTGTTTTCCGATTTGTGGACTGGCAACACTTTATCGATCACGAAGTATTTATACGTTTATCATCATTATTACCGTCACCGGCCGGAAGATGCCACTACTGAACAAACATTCCTTGATAGTTGCGGATTGTTGCCTATTTGCACGCATCGGTTGCCCGCGTCTCTCATAATGTCGATCCATCTAGTGGGCCGCCTGCTTAAGCTTTGTCTTGAGCACCTTTCTTCCCCATCGGTGTATCGGATTTATTAGGATCACACGTGAAAAATATTTTATTTACTCTTATATCAATACGTCTACATCTGTGCCACACTATGATGCGAGGGTCCCTGACGCCCGTGTCACAAAATACTGAGAGTACAGAAGGCAAGCTCATGTATGTACATCGCTTTTCATACCTACGCTCGGCGGTCGCGCTAGGGCTATCAACTCTGGCTTATGCGAAAAAACTACCGTGATAGTGGCATTCCTATCTAGTTTTTTCATTGATTGTTAAGAATAAAACAGGAAGAACGGAAGACGAGTGTTTGAAGCGGACGGCATTCGCGCTCGCACTAAACCGAGATATCGTGAGCGCTGTCTAGTGGTCGGCCACACTGCAGGCCTAGCGCGGCGGCGGCGGCGGGCGCGAAATATCAAACATATGAAACCGCCGCTTGCGGCCACACTGAAGTGACTTAGGTGGGAGCCTAGCGCGACCGGCTTGAGCGAATTAGCGGGCGTACTTTTAAAAACGTTCCTATCCGCTCGTTCTGGCCACACTGCGGGCCTAGTCAACAAGCGACCGATCGCGCGGCTGGCGGGGTATCAAACCATTTCGGTCTTGTCGCTCGTTTTAAGTATTTTTTTATTATTAAATAACTTTAAATACATGTATAAAAAAGGTTCTTTTGGAAATTTGAAATTGTAAGTGTATAATAATATGTATATTGTTTATGTTCCTTAATAAATAAAATATACTTTTTTGACTACAATTTCAATTCTTAATAATTTTTTTTTAATCTCCATTCATTTAACTGTTTTTAGTTATTTCGTGCGCACCCAACACACCATCTCTTATGATCAACGCCTCCCATCTCAGGATTGGCCTATCCAGTAAAAAATACAGAATCCTCATAAAAGGTTTGCGACACCTGCAATAAGTGTGTTATCGCCACAACAGCCCGCGCGTCACTATGGCCACCCTGCGCGCCCGCCGCCGCGCCCGCGCTGGGCTCAAGTCACCGCACGTTCACTGTGGCCAACCACTATGTGTGTTATGCTCGAGCGCCCGTTGTATGAAGCTTGCCTTCTGTACTCAGTATTTTGTGCCCGTGTTCTTCCCTCGCTGTTCCACAAAAACTGACACGAATGTCCGTAGAATGGAACCGACGTCCTTCTAAGTCGCAACCAGGGTATCAAACCACTACACCTACTTGTCCGTCAATTCAAGTGTTAGTAGTTAATTTCCACTTATAATTAAGCAATTATAAATGTGAATTTAATTGCCGTTTTAGCGAGCACATTCCATTTCCTCTTCAAAACTAACAAGCAATGTGTTTTCACACTTACGTATGGCGCGAACCAATTGTTTTTACAACGGTATTGCGTGAGAACGTCTCGTAGTATGCCACTAATTAGATGTATTTATTTAACCAATATATAAGCAAGAATAATTTGATTGCTAATCAACCTCACTGTTAGTGGTGGTGAAGTCAAGCCTACCAGCTATGAAGCTCATAGAACAGAGATTTATTTTTACCCTTCTTTCACTTTGTAACCATATAGCTTTGTACCCAACATACGAAATTTTAATCGTCCCACGCCCCTCGTTCGATCTCTCTATGACCGTCGAAATGGCTTCCCCCTTAAAAGGGAGGGTCTGCCATTATATTACAGTAGGCAATCCAATAGAAAGACACTCCTGCCAGTCTTCTTATTTTTCTCCTAGTCGCCTCTTACGGACGTCCAACGGGAGGAGATGGGAGGGTGCTATTCTTACGCGGATACCCCACGCGCATAGATAAATAACACCCAGAAACAAGGTGGGTATCGAACTCACAACCTCTTGGGTAGCAGTCAGAGTGTCTACCCTAGACGAACGGGCCCGTCACGGGTATGGGTAAATGGTAATATGGTTTAATGTTCATAGTTTTGTTGTGCCAAGAATAGCGTGATTCCACCTATTATACGTTTCTTCGAGTTCAAGGCGGCCGTGGATTAAAAATAATTATGATTTATGGAAATATTTATGTAGAATGTTGGTTGAACTTTCGTAGGGTTGGCTCCAAAGTATTTCGAAATTAACAAGTACAACAAATTGGACTTAAATTAATTATATACATAATACATATATACATGTATATATATTTCAAGTCGTCTCGTTAAGACCCGTTATTTGATACCCATATTGATATTTTTGGAATTAAAAAAAAATACTAAATGATGCCCGCCATATTAATTTTTTTGAAAAAATATATAACCTTTGTCACTCGCACAACTGACACGAATCTAAAGACATATTATAACTCAAAATCTTTATTGCCGTTTAGGCTGTAGGCTGTGCCAAAGAAATAGATATACATACATACTCTAGAAAAACATAACGCTCCATCTGGGGCAGTCAGGCAATAAATAGGTCGTGGTGTCTGGGCGTACCTAACAAACGTCAGCGTACGGCTTCAGTATGAAGGGGTGCCATGTTTTAGATTGTCTTGTTGACGCGGAAAATATATCGTCATTATGACGATGACGTAGTTTTCACTATTTAGTCCTGCCGTGTGCCTTTATTTGTAAATGTATTTTACTACTTACTCTGTTTCTCTCTTTCTATTGCTTGTACCACCGAACCACCGAACTTTGGCCCTGGCAACACATAATGTCCGCACGCTTAGGACTGACGAGAAGATTATCGAGCTGGAGGAAGAATTGAGCAAGTTACGTTGGGATATCTTGGGATTATCTGAAATCCGACGAGAGGGACAGGATACGATAACCCTTGATTCCGGAAACTTGCTCTTCTTCCGGGAAGGAGACCGAAAATCTCAGGGTGGTGTTGGGTTTCTCGTCCGTAAGTCCCTCATTAACAACGTTATAAAGGTCGATAGTGTGTCGAGCAGGGTAGCGTACCTTATACTCAGAATAACCAGCCGGTATTCGTTGAAGGTTATACAGGTTTACGCGCCGACCTCGGCACACCCTGACGATGAAGTAGAGGCTATGTATGAGGAGATAGCAGAAGCCATACATACCTCCAAAACACACTTCACCGTTGTTATGGGGGACTTCAACGCGAAGGTGGGCACACGGAATGGCGATGAGTTGAAAGTGGGGTCATATGGGTACGGGCAGCGGAACCAAAGGGGCCAGCGGCTGGTCGACTTCATGGAGAAGGAGGGACTCTTTGTGATGAACTCCTTCTTCAAGAAGCGACCATCCAGGAAGTGGACGTGGATAAGCCCCGATGGTTCAACCAAAAATGAGATCGACTTCATCATGACGACCAACAAGCATATATTCGATGATGTCTCCGTGATCGGCAGGGTGAAAACCGGTAGCGATCACCGTATTGTTAGAGGCACATTGAATATCAATGTCAAGCTTGAGAGGTCCCGTCTGATGAAGTCCACGCTCCGTCCGGGAACCGCCCAAATCCAAAACCCCGAAGACTTTCAACTCGAACTACACAATCGCTTCCAGTGCCTAGCCGAATGCGAAACTGCGGACGAGTTAAACAATGGGTTGGTGCAAACTGTCCATGCAGTGGGGTCCAAGTTCTTTAAGACCCCACGCCGTAATAAGCCTCAGAAGCTCTCCAATCAAACCATTAAGTTAATGGAAACCCGAACTGAGATGAGACTGCAATCTTCAGCTGATATGTCGGAATATGCTGAACTCAATAGACGAATCTCGAAATCCATGCGACACGACTTGCGTTCCTATAATACAGCATGTATTAAGGACGCAATTGAGCGGAACCAAGGCTCTAAAGTGTTTGCAAAGAATTCGTCTATTGGGCAAAGCCAAGTGACCAAGCTGAAGATCGACGACGGCAGTGTCATCTCATCAAAGTCGGAGATATTGAGAGAGCTCGAGAGGTTCTACGGACAGTTGTACACCTCGACACGAAAACCCATTGCCCGAACAGCTCAGGACACCAGAGCCCAACTAACCCGACACTACACTGAGGACATCCCAGACATCAGCTTGTACGAGATTAGAATGGCTCTCAAACAGCTTAAGAACAACAAGGCGCCGGGTGAAGACGGAATCACAACAGAACTTCTGAGAGCGGGTGGAAAACCGGTACTTTTAGTCCTCCAGAAGTTATTTAATTCCGTCTTACTCGAGGGTACTACGCCAGAAGCATGGCACAGGAGTGTGGTGGTTCTCTTCTTCAAAAAAGGTGATAACACTTTATTGAAGAATTATAGACCCATCTCACTCCTGAGCCATGTATACAAGCTGTTTTCGAGAGTCATTACGAACCGTCTCGAACGCAGGTTTGATGACTTCCAGCCTCCCGAACAAGCCGGGTTCCGAAAAGGCTTTAGCACCGTAGACCACATACATACGCTCCGCCAGATTATACAGAAGACCGAGGAGTATAATCGGCCATTATGTCTAGCGTTTGTGGACTACGAAAAAGCCTTCGATTCAATCGAGACCTGGGCGGTATTGCAGTCCCTCCAGCGGTGCCACATTGACTATAGGTACATCGAAGTGTTGAAGTGTTTGTACAGCAACGCCACCATGTCGATCCGACTACAGGAAGAGAGCACGAAACCAATCCCATTGCAGCGAGGTGTGAGACAGGGAGACGTTATTTCTCCGAAACTGTTCTCAAACGCATTGGAGGACGTTTTCAAGCTCTTGGACTGGTACGGATTCGGCATCAACATCAATGGCGAATACATCACTCACCTTCGTTTTGCCGACGATATAGTTATTATGGCAGAGTCGCTGGAGGACCTCAATACGATGCTCAGCGACCTCAGTAGCGTTTCCCAACAGGTGGGTCTTAAAATGAACATGGACAAGACGAAGATCATGTCTAATGTCCATGTTGCACCCGTACCGGTAGTTGTTGGGAACGATACACTCGAAGTTGTTGACCACTACGTATACCTAGGACAAACTGTCCAGTTAGGTCGGTCCAACTTTGACAAAGAGGTCGCCCGAAGAATCCAACTCGGATGGGCAGCGTTCGGGAAACTACGCGATATCTTCTCGTCTAAAATACCGCAGTGCCTGAAGACGAAGGTTTTTAACCAGTGTGTGTTGCCAGTGATGACATATGGTACTGAGACGTGGTCTCTAACGGCTGGCCTTTTAGAAAAGTTCAGAGTCACACAACGAGCCATGGAGAGAGCTATGCTCGGAGTTTCTTTGCGCGACAGAATCCGAAATGTGGAGATTCGCCGAAGAACTAAGGTCACCGACATAGCTCTCAGAATCTGCAAGTTGAAGTGGCAATGGGCAGGCCACATCGCTCGAAGAACCGATAACCGTTGGGGAAGAAAGGTTCTCGAGTGGCGACCACGAACCGGAAGACGCAGCGTTGGCAGGCCTCCCACTAGGTGGACAGACGACATTGTGCGCGTCGCAGGTAACCGGTGGATGCAAATAGCCAATTGTCGTTCATTGTGGCGTTCTAAGGGGGAGGCCTATGTTCAGCAGTGGACGTCTTCCGGCTGATGATGATGATGATGATGATTGCTTGTACTTGTATGTGTCTCATTGTGACTAAATAAATATATTTCTTCTTCTTCGTCCATATTGCGCCTGGTATACATATTGTTACACTCGTGCATTTCCGCGCGCTCCACCACTTCATAAGAAGTATTTATTTTATGTTTTTTTTTTTTAATTTTTATAAAGTGACAGCCCTAGCACGTGACGTGCTAAATTAACTGCGTCGGTGTACGGCTGTTGGAATTTTTAAGAAAATACCGTTTAACTCATCGTCACGCTTCATTATTTGACATATTACATAAAAATTACAATAATTCATATTGTTATATTAGATTTTTTTTTAATTTACACTTGGTGGTCGTCTATCACCTTGTGGAAGGAATTGTCCAAGTAGGAAATGAAAGAATCAATTAAATAAATTATTCGCTTAAAAACTAAATTACAAGCTTTTTATAAGTACTGCAATACAAAAGCAATTCACCGCAGTGTCAGATATTCTGCCGCCAAGTAGGAGTGTATAAACATTGCTGTGTTCTGGTGTGATGGGCACTGTAGCTGGTGAAATTACCGGATACAAAAGATAATAACTGATGTCTTAAGGGTCGGCAACGCGCTAGTGATTCTTCTAGTGTTGCTAGCGTTTATAGACTGCGGTGACTTCTTCCCATCAGTCGGGCCGCATGGTTATTGCTACATTAGTAGTATAAAAAAAGCAATTCTTTGCTTCAGGGTTTTCTGGACCTAGACCAGGCGATGTTAGAGGAGGATATGTTGCAAGAGAAGGTGGCTGGCAGCACGGCCGTGGTGGTTCTCATCAAGGACAACACCCTGTACTGCGCCAACGTCGGCGACTCGCGAGCGGTGGCTAGCGTTAGGGGTGCCGTAAGTATACACCTGTACTCTTTTCTTTTTGTCGGGATGAAAGCTTTTCAAACTCAAACTCAAAAATCTTTATTTCAAATAGGCTTAACGCTAGCACTTTTGAATTGGCATTTTTTTAAAAGCTACCACTGGATCACAACGCGGCCTCAACTGAGAAGATCCGGCAAGAAACTCAGCGAGCTTGTCATTTTTTCAGTTTTTTTTTTAAAAAAGGTACTTACTGCCGAACCTACAAACGTCAATTAAAGTTAATTGTACTTAAGTCATTTTTTGAAATTGCTTTATTTCGTCACTTGAAGCCAATTAATACTTAATTACGTTCAGACTAAGTAGATATATCAATAATCTCGTAATAATTAGTCATAAATAATCATAAGACGCTCTGAAAGTCAAAATAAAGAGATTACAAAAAATGACTTAATTGGAATTAAAGTTAGTTGTCGTTTGTGATTGCGGCAGTTAGTCTCTGTAGTGGGAAGGCCGGATTATCTGGGATTTTTACCCATTTATGGAAGTCATCAGCAGCCGAAAGAAGTCCCCCTTAGAAGGGAGGGGTTGCCATAATCCCCACGCTCGCAATCGCAGTGGCAGGTAGTCCGATAGACGCTGCAGCCCGTCTTCGTATGTTCCCTTAGTCGCCTCTTACGATTACCAAAAGGAGAAGATGGGTGGGGGTTATTATCACCCGGACATCCCCACGGGTAACCGGGCACAGCACAGCTTATTGACCAAGTGGTTTCCAGGTGGAGATGTTGTCGTACGACCATAAACCTAACAATGAAGAAGAGTTGCGGAGGATCACGGCCGGCGGGGGCTGGGTGCAGTTAAACAGGGTCAACGGGAACCTGGCGTTGTCCAGGGCGCTTGGAGACTACGTGTTTAAAAGGAACTATAGACTGTCGCCACAGGAGCAGATTGTGACAGGTGGGTCATAAAAAAGGTGGGTCATAAAAAAGGTGGGTCATAAAAAAGGTGGGTCACGCGCAAGATACACGTGGGTCGTAGCCTCCGTGGCGCAGTGGGAAACCGCTTGCTTTGTAAACCGGAGGTCGCGGGTTCGATCCTGCGGGGGGCAACTTGTGTAGTTGTTCCTTACTGACTAGAACAATGCAGGCCGATCACCTGATTGTCTGTAAAGTAAGATGATCCATGCGTCGGATGGCCATGTAAAACGGCGGTCCTGCGCCTAACCTCTCCCCGGTCGTGTCGGTCTTCCGTCCCATCGGATTATGAGAGGTATTATATAAAGGAAGAGAGAGTGCACTTGTGTCTACGCAAGCGCTTGTGCACTATAATATCTCCTGCGTACATGGCTGATCTTGTGAAAGATTGGCCGCTGTGGTCGTTTCGGCCAGGAGGACATTATTATTTTACACGTGGGTCATTTAACAGTATCCAGAAACTAAAAAAAATACCGGTTAAGTGCGAGCCGAGGCGTCCATACATACATTTTTGGACGTATTATAGTAATTTTACTATTCATGTAACAACTCAGATAGCAAAAAAACAAACCGCAAAACTAAGTTTGTTTGTCGTGGTTTTTTTAGGATTACAAAAAAGGTACTATTTAGAAAGATCATTTTATTTTTCCTGTTAAATATAGATAGACATGTATTACCCATAATTATTTCAGATTTTTCCCTCCACAAACTTCGAAGATAAGGGAACGGTATGTTTTTGACATTTTTGATTATCAGCCAAAAACTACGTGAAATAAACCTAAATAATAATCTGTTTTGAGATGTACAAATGTAGCCCTTTCATATAATACCCCACTCGATATAGTAGACTCACTTTGAAATTTTAATGACCCATTTCAACGCCCATTAAAAAATAGAAAAATATATAAATATATTTTTTCATTTGCGCTAAGGTTGGTTAAGTAAGATCTAAAATTATTCCAAGTTCCAAATCGATGGCGTCAGCGGTTCCTGAAATATATAGGTGTGACAGACATACGAAGTCAGACCATAAGGGTTCCTTTTTACCTTTTAGGTATGGAACCCTAAAAAGGATGTGTTGGGCAAGATCTCGGCTGTTGGGAACTAGACAGGCCTCTACGAGATAGACTTGTCCCCACGCAAGCCTTTTAAAAGTCCGGGTGTAACCCCAAATAACCAAAAACTAAACATAATAATTTAAAAGTTTGCAGATATACGAGCGATGACAGAAACTAGGATCTCACCAATGGCTAAATAATAGTGTGGGTTTTAGATTACCTATACAGGGTGTTACAAAATACCCCGTAAAAAATATAATTAATTATCAAAGCCAAAAGTTTTGTCAACCCTAGTAAGCTGTCATGCCAGGGACCCAGATTATTTAACAGAAAGGGCTACGTACCTATTTTGCCTAATAATTGTCTACTTTAATAGTTTTTCTATTTTTCATTCATAAATGTTTGCAACCTCAATACAAGGATGTACAAGTTGGAAAAAAAAATATATTCACAACTGAATAATTATGTTGTCACTGTATCTATTTCAAATGTGTTGACGTTTATTGAGAAAAAGTAAGTGTTCGTTTAGGTTGTTTCGTTAGGTTAGGTTTTTTAACATTTTTGTCGTTCCGCGAATTAGGTAGAAATGTAGGTACATTCTGCGTAGTTTACTCTTTAAATTCACTGATGTGCAAACCCGCACATCAGTGAAAATAATAATAATATTATTTAATTATATTTTTTACGGGGTATTCTGTAACACGTTGTATATTTAACCAAAAGTGAACGATATTTTTCATCTAATTAAGGTATCTTCACTGTGGAATATTACTACTACGCATAATATTATTTTCATTTATGGCAACATTGTGCCCAATAAATTGTGTTGTCGTACACGGGCACGATTATTGAGGCTGTCGGTTATATTGTGGTTAATGTTATGATGGGAACACATACGGCAATGAACTTAAAATTATTTATTATTCAGAATGGAGGACCGCATTTAATGGGTAGGTCATGGTTACGTCAATTAAAAATTGATAATATTCAAATTAACGAAATGTTAGGAAATCTAGTTACAGAATCCAATTTACAGGCTGAATTAAGACGCGAATTTCCGTCCGTATTTGCTCCTGGATTAGGTACGTGTACAAAGAAACTGACATTGCGTCTGAGTGATACAACTCCAGTATTTATTAAAGCGCGGTCGTTACCTTTAGCATTGCGAAAACCAGTAGAGTTAGAGTTAGAGCGACTAGAGGCTGAGGGTACTATTCAGAAAGTTGAATATTCGGACTATGGAACACCCATAGTACCGGTCATTAAAAAGTCAGGCGACATTAGAATATGCGGTGATTACAAAGTTACGATTAATCCAAAGTTAATTCGTGAACCGTATCCGATGCCTCGAATCGAAGAATTGTTTGCTGCGCTGAGCGGAGGCGAACAATATTCAAAAATCGATCTGACACATGCTTATCAACAACTTTGCCTTGATGATGCTTCACAGGCCTGTACAGCGATCACCACACACGTCGGCACTTTTGTTTATAAGCGCACACCATTTGGTTTATCTTGCATTCCTGAAAAATTCCAGAAATTCATGGAAGAGACCCTTAAAGGTCTCCCTGTGGTCACTTATATGGACGATCTTGCTATTACGGGCAAAAACCGGGAGGAACACATAGCTAATTTAAAGGCGGTTTTTACACGGTTGCGTGAGGTCGGTTTGAGAGTTAGACTAGAAAAATTTTCAGTTTTGCAGAACCATATAACTTATGTGGGGTTTATTATTGATAAACACGGGTTACATCCAGATCCGAGTAAAGTCAAAGCGATCGTTGATGCGCCAGCGCCTTGTGACGTGACACAGGTTAGGGCGTTCCTCGGCTTAGTCAATTACTATGCAAAGTTTATACCGCGTCTTAGCACTATTTTGCACCCTTTACATAATCTTTTACGCAAGAATGTTAGTTGGGTCTGGTCGACTGAATGCGAAACTGCTTTTAATAACGTCAAAGACGCTATCTTAAAGAGCCGAGTATTAGTACATTACAACCCGGACCTACCTTTAATATTAGCTGTAGACAGTAGCTCGTATGGCATTGGCAGTGTATTGTCGCACAGATTTGAAAACGGCGATGAGCGGCCCATATGTTTTGCATCGCGTTCATTGACAACGGCCGAGCGCGCGTACAGCCAGCTCGATAAAGAAGCGTTAGCAATTATTGCGGGGGTTATAAAACATCACCAATACCTTTATGGTCGGCATTTTACCATAAAAACTGATCATAAACCACTGACCTTTATTTTTGGACCAAAATTTGGTTTACCTCAAACTGCAGCCAGTAGATTACAGCGATACGCTGCGAGACTGGCGTCATATGACTTTGATATTGAGTTCGTAAAATCTAAAGATAATGGCAATGTTGACGCGCTTTCTCGACTGCCGCTGCCATGTGAGAGAAGTGATGAGCGGGTATCGGTATCTTACGTACACTATGTAGAAGAGTCGTTTCCGATTAGTGCTAAAGAGATAGCTTCGTGGACGCAGAAGGATGCTATTCTAAATAAAATTTTTAATTATTTGAATACTGGTTGGCCATCGAAAATCACGGATGAGAGTGAAAAGCCGTACTTTAACCGAAAAGATAATTTACACATCGATAGTGGTTGCATTTTATATAACCACCGAGTCGTTGTTCCAGAGCGTTTAAGAAAACAGGTATTGTGTGAATTTCACGTTGGACATTTAGGAATAGTGAAAATGAAAAGTATTGGTAGGAGCTATGTTTATTGGCCGAATTTGGATACCGAGATTGAAAAATTAGGTAGAGAGTGTTCAGCTTGTCAACAGCAGCGGGATGCGCCGCCGCGTTCGTTACTGCACCCGTGGCCGTTCCCCGCGCGCCCGTAATTGCGAGCATGCTACTACGGGTACCTTTCCGGCGGTTGCGATGCTCGGACGACAGCTCCGCACGCGGTTAGACGTGTTGAGACCTGGTACACAAGTTGAACGGCGAAGCGAGGCCGCAGGAGAGCGCGCTGCGCGGCTACGCCCGGGAGCGGAGCGCTACGTAGAGCTCGGAGATCGAGTACTGGCACGCGACTATCGAGCACGTGCTGAAAAGTGGGCGCCGGCTGTCGTCACCGGACGAGACGCCCCACTCACATAATAAAGTCAGATGCGCGGATGGTAACGAATGGAACTCTATGTTATGAATTAATTACTGTTAGTAATTTGATTTAAGGGGGGACGTGTGGAATATTACTACTACGCATAATATTATTTTCATGTATGGCAACATTGTGCCCAATAAATTGTGTTGTCGTCGACTTCTTGTCTTATTTAAATTGCTCCCGCCTAAATTTTATAAATATTTAACTTTCACCAGGACAATTGAAGTCTGGCCGCCTTAACTGTAATTTTTGTTTGACGCCTCGCTATTATTATCATGTTTGTTCGACAGCATACCCGGATGTTCAGGTCAGGCAACTGAACGATGACTGGGAGTTCATCGTCATCGCGTGTGACGGCATCTGGGAAGTACTATCCAATGAGGTCAGTTCTGTTTATATCACTGTAGTGGTAGTGTATTTAAAAAGTTGTGTTACATGCAGTCACAAAATACTGAGAGTACAGAAGCTTGTTCATACAAGGGGCCCTCGAGAAACGCACACATAGAAAGCGCTCACGGACACGATATCTCGGTATATCTCGGTTTAGTGCAAAGGCGAACGCCGCCCGCTTCAAACACTCTTCTTCGGTTTTTCCTGATTTATTCTCAACAATCAATCAAAAAACGCCACTATCACGGTAGTTTTTTCGCATAAGCCAGAGTTGATAACCCTAGCGCGACCGCCGAGCGTAGGTATGAAAAGCGAGGTACATACATGAGCTTGCCTTCTGTACTCTCAGTATTTTGTGATGCAGTGTAGAAAAGTAAAAAAATTATTACGTTGAAATCAATGAAGAACAAACTAGATTTTCCTCCTGTTCCTATCTATATGGTGGATATGTGTAGGAGGTGATATCGTTCTGTCGCGTGCGTCTGTTGAGTGGGTGGGAGCCGTCGGGCGTGTGCGAGGCCCTCATGCAACGCTGCCTCGCCCCCAACTGCGCCACGGGTGGCCTCGGCTGCGACAACATGACCGTGCTGCTCATCTGCCTCGCGCCCTTCCCGCGCCTCGAGCCCACCGTGAGTACCGCCTCGAGGCACGCAGCTCTGCCTCGCCCCCAACTGCGCCACGGGTGGCCTCGGCTGCGACAACATGACCGTGCTGCTCATCTGCCTCGCGCCCTTCCCGCGCCTCGAGCCCACCGTGAGTACCGCCTCGAGGCACGCAGCTCTGCCTCGCCCCCAACTGCGCCACGGGTGGCCTCGGCTGCGACAACATGACCGTGCTGCTCATCTGCCTCGCGCCCTTCCCGCGCCTCGAGCCCACCGTGAGTACCGCCTCGAGGCACGCAGCTCTGCCTCGCCCCCAACTACGCCACGGGTGGCCTCGGCTGCGACAACATGACCGTGCTGCTCATCTGCCTCGCGCCCTTCCCGCGCCTCGAGCCCACCGTGAGTACCGCCTCGAGGCACGCAGCTCTGCCTCGCCCCCAACTACGCCACGGGTGGCCTCGGCTGCGACAACATGACCGTGCTGCTCATCTGCCTCGCGCCCTTCCCGCGCCTCGAGCCCACCGTGAGTACCGCCTCGAGGCACGCAGCTCTGCCTCGCCCCCAACTACGCCACGGGTGGCCTCGGCTGCGACAACATGACCGTGCTGCTCATCTGCCTCGCGCCCTTCCCGCGCCTCGAGCCCACCGTGAGTACCGCCTCGAGGCACGCACCTCTGCCTCGCCCCCAACTGCGCCACGGGTGGCCTCGGCTGCGACAACATGACCGTGCTGCTCATCTGCCTCGCGCCCTTCCCGCGCCTCGAGCCCACCGTGAGTACCGCCTCGAGGCACGCAGCTCTGCCTCGCCCCCAACTGCGCCACGGGTGGCCTCGGCTGCGACAACATGACCGTGCTGCTCATCTGCCTCGCGCCCTTCCCGCGCCTCGAGCCCACTGTGAGTACCGCCTCGAGGCACGCAGCTCTGCCTCGCCCCCAACTGCGCCACGGGTGGCCTCGGCTGCGACAACATGACCGTGCTGCTCATCTGCCTCGCGCCCTTCCCGCGCCTCGAGCCCACCGTGAGTACTGCCTCGAGGCACGCAGCTCTGCCTCGCCCCCAACTGTGCCACGGGCAACCTCGGCTACAACATGACCGTGCTGCTCGTCTGCCTTGCGACCTTCCCGCACCTCGAGCCCACCATGAGTACCGCCTCGAGGCACGCAGCTCTTTGTCGAGACCACATACATAGTTGCACACATGCTGAGCTCGCCTTGATACCACCGCCGTTGTAAGTTCAGAAAAGTCTACACAGGTTGTCGATTGAAGTGACTTTTAAAGTGATAATTGGGTGACATATTGCCCATATGGCGGGGAACCATCATATTAGCAGCGTTTTAAAATAACTATGAATTTAGGCTATTTTATAACCCGGAATTGTCATGGGGTTATTGCATGCCATGGCTTGCATGATTGTTTGCATGCATGTATGTTGTGTTTGTTGCTTTTTAAATTAATTTGTTATTTCTAATTTATTAAGGCGTATAATGTTTAAATCATAATTATGTAATTATGTCGTGTCGTGTTTAAACGCAACATAAAAGTGAAATAGTGTTACAAAATAGTTGGGATAGAAATAGTTTATTCTCAAAAAGCATTCCTACTAAAAATTAACTTTTTGTTATTATATGGATACAATATAACCGATATATTATGAATAAAGGGCACTTGTCTTTAAGAGCGTATGATTTACAATAATGGTTAATTAATGGCAATCATAAAGTTAAAATCAGCTTACTGACCCGGTAGGTTTTAGTCCATGGCCCGGTAGTTCTTAGTCTAAAATCTGTTGGTCTGATCTTTAGGTAGGTTATGTAGTCTATAGCTTAGTAGCTTAAAGCCGACGACTGGGTCTGGTCTAAAGCCACCTGGGTCTGGTATAAAGCTGACAGGGTCTGGTCTAAAGCCAACAGGGTCTGGTCTAAAGCCTACTGGGTCTGGTCTAGAGCCAAGTGGGTCTGGCCTAAAGCCTACTGGGCCCGGTCTTAAGCCAACTGGGTCTGGTCTAAACCCAACAGGGTCTGGTCTAAAGCCAACTGGGTCTGGTCTAAAGCCAACTGGGTCTGGTCTAAAGCCTAGTGGGTCTGGTCTAAAGCCTTGTCTAAAGTTCAACCGGTTTAATTCCGCAGTGCGCGTTCAAATGCCTCGAGTCAACACGATCCAACAAGTATTGGACTATGACACCGTCCCGGAGGTTCTCTTAAATGTCCAGTCTGCCCACCCCAACCAAATGCACAAGCTTTAATATACTCCTTACCCTCTAGTGTGTCTGTGAACTGTTTTATAAGGAGGCTGTAGTTCGGTCGATTAAATAACTTTAAAAAAAATTATTATGAAACTTTGGTTTAATACATTGATCATCAGTTTTGTCGGCTATGAAAAGTCAAAATATCATTATTATTAGACCTTCTTCTGTCATCTTTTTGTAGTACCAGACAATTCGAAAATAAAACCTATAATAGCTTTGAATCGTAGTCATCGATATAATATATAAACTAGATAAACATTCACGAACAAAATGACATCTAAAATGTGGTCGCGGAGGTTGCAAACTTATCTGTGCTGGTGGCGGAAACGTGAACTAACGATTTTATAATGATAATGACTTGTAGTTTGACAGTTTCATATAGACAGTAGCGACACTCCTATCGGCAAAAATAAATTTGTCAGGATGTGGCTTGTAAAGAAATAGCGACACAAGGGCGCTATTTCTCGCTACCACTTTTTGAACCGTGACACCAAATCTAGTTTATATATTATATCGATGATCGTAGTCTTAAATATTATTATAAAATCCGCATTGTTAATAGTAAAATTTCAATGTATCTGTATTCTACTACGATAATGATAATCAAACGAACTTACAGCTTTTAGATTAAGATAAATTGTTTAGAGTGCGATTATTTGTGAGACTGAAAAGTGCCATTTTAAGAGGTTATTTCGTGAAATTACCAAAGCCCAGGGATTTGACTATGTAAAAGTAAATAAGTGTTTAAAAAACTAACAAATAATTACTTTTGGTCCTGAGGATGGGGAGGCAATAGGAAGTGTTGTTTTTATAGCAGAGCTCGTATTTCCTTTCATTGTACTTCAAAATCATCAGCCGGAAGACGTCCACAGCTGGACATAGGTCCCCCTTGTACCGCCACAATGAACGTCAATTGGCTATTTGCATCTACCGGTAACCTGCGATTCGCACAATGTCGTCAGTCCACTTAATGGGAGGTTCGCCCGCGCTGCGTCTTTCGTTTCGTGGTCGCCTCTCTAAAACCTTTCTTCCCCAACGGCTATCGGTTCTTTGAGCGATGTGGCCTGCCCATTATCATTTGCAGATTTTGAGAGCTATGCCGGTTAATGACCTTAGTTCTTTGGCGAATCTCCTCATTTCAAATATGTTCATAATGAATTATTGCGTTAGTTTCGCAGGAAGAGGGCTCTTGAGTGAGAGAGAGAGAGAGAGAGAGAGAGAGACTATCCGTCATTGAAATCTTTTAAATATTGCCAGTCATTTTGAATACTGCCCAATTTTACTAGAAAGTAGGGCACATATACAAGAGAACAGGTCCAAGTGTCATATTGAGCCGTGTTTCGATGTGTAGGATACTTTAGCTATAGGAACTGGACTCAAGAGACTTACTTAAATACATGTGGGCAAGCGGGTCGCTTACCATCGTGAATGGTTCGCTCGTGTTTAATTGATTTCTTAGTCCAAGACTAATTATGTTCGTGAATGCTTGCCTATTGCCTGTCTCATCTCAGGACATATTTTTATATTTATATGAATAATTGAGACTAACCCTATCAACCTAGGGTTAACCCTATCAAATTAGTATTCGGACGATTCAATAGTGTAAAATTATTAATTTTTAATTAGGAATTAGTCTCTCAATAGTGGTGTCTAATATACCTACATCGAACAAATGCTTAAAATTTTAAATATAAATTATAAAAAATAATAAGTGATACAATTGGTACTGAATATTTTCTGTCTAATATTTTTGGAAGACGTGTGAATGCTACCGTATAATGTTCTAATTATCAAGAATTAGGAAAAGTTGTTTTATTAGTCTTATGTGCTGTGTTGCATACCGGATGGTAGTTTACACATTTATCGACTTAAATTCGGTTTGAGCCAGCTAGAAACATGTTTAAGCCAGTAAAAAAGCTCTAGAAACAAACCTATGTCGTAGTTTCGTATTAAGGCAAAGAAATGTTGGTTATAAAACCATAAAATACATTATAGACAAGAAAAGTATTTTATATCAGCTCAGTACATGGACTTGGACCTCTTTATTCCGTTGGCTCAAAGATCTGTCTGACTGGCTTAAACGTTCTTCAGCGACATGTGGTTCTACAACTTAAAAGCTTTGGTTAGTTCAACAAATTACAGAGAGATTGATGTTCCCGCATATACAGAGTGAATTTTGTTAAACATATCTGTTTATAGTATAAAATGTCTGAATATTAAAAAAAGGGCTTTCCATGCTATATTCCGTAAAATTATTTTCACCGTTCTCGATCGCATGGAGCGGTAATATTAATAAAATAATAAGTACATGAAAGAATAAAAGAAATGCTTATTTCACTTATTATAATTCACTTTGTATAAAATTGACAACCCTAATTATCTTCAGTGTTAACATGGTATTTTTTTTATATCTGGCTTTATTCCAGAAAGATAATAATTCTTGTCGTGTTTTAATAATATAGAATCAAAATAATTTAATTTCTTCTCGTAACCAGGCTAGAAAAATCATGTTTCTAATGTTTTTTGGGCTATGTTCTATGCATTTAATAAAAATCCTGTTTAAATAACTATATATTTGATAATTTACGTATAAATATTTTTTTGCATGTAAACATATTATTAATTTGATTGCATGATTACTGTCTTTACGTTGCTTTTTTATGACTAAATAGATATTCCAAAAAAAATAAACAGGTGATCAGCAGCGCTATTGCTGAATCGTTGTTAAATATGGTTTCACAAAGTTTAGCAGGGAATCTTCGCGGGGTTAGTAGATACATACAAGATATTGTTTTTACAATGAAATTTATAATTTAATTGTATTTTATCCTGATCTTCAAGTGCATTGGGGTTTCGTTGGCAATGCTATACGCATACTCCTCTCGCTTTTGATCATTATTTTTTATCAACTGTAGAACGAAAACGACATAATTTAAAAAAAAAACGAAAATGAATTTTCGGTCATAAAGTGACTTTACAATGGAACATTGTTTTTTTTATTAATGTCGTTTTTGGTTCTGTAGGTGCGGTTGAATATAAAACTTAATTATTTTCAATAGTGGATACATTGGTAACCCTGCGACGTTTCGACGGAACTGAGCACAGAACACAAATCAGTACAAGTACTATAATATGCTTAATTCAAGTGAGAACATGTAGCCACGAGTAAGAACATCAAAATACATAAATATCAGGTACACAACAATAGGTACTATACCGTCAGCTGTATTTATCGACATTTGCGCTTGTGACAGATCAAACTCATCACTACTTATCACTTACATATCAATATAACTCTTATAATATAACTTTAAATAGTTCAATTCATCTTCATCGGAAAATCTGCCTACGCTTTGTTTAAGGGGGCCATAGACAAACGCGTACTCTATTCTTAATATATAAACTCTATGGAATTGAGTATATCTGCATCTGTTTCCCACGTAAAAATAAGATTTCTTTGACTGTTATGTATGAAATGTGTATGTCGGACTAAGTCAGATATGAAAAATTCATACATTTAACTAGTCCCAATGTGAAAACTCTAATAACTCTTCTTTCTAATACTGGCACAGATAAATTAGTTTATTTATGTGCAGTTATTTGTATTTATGTATTCAAGGGTTGCTAGCATAAAGAAACAAAGGATTGTTTTATTATTTTTGGAGTACATTTTTTAAATATTTTAATTTATCTCTGTTGTATGCATGAATATGATGTGTAAATGTTTTCCCGAGAACTGCTTTCTGTGTTGTTGGACAACATATCATTAGTATAAAACAATTAAAACTAACTTCACTTAAACTAATAAAACTTACACTTAAAAAAAATGTAAAACGACTTTTTTTATATTTTGGAGTTCTTTTTTTTATGTGGTATGTTGTCAAATTATAGTTATAACACCGCTTTGTGTTTGTATGTCCACCATGTTTGCCTATTAAACTCTTAAAAGCATGTGCGCATTTTCATTTTTTACGTTTTTATTCTGCTGCATGAAAACTAATTGGTTATTAACAAATATGTAAACTTCATTTCAATTATCGGCATAAACATGGATAGATTTCATTTCTAGCTGTTCCGTCGGTAATTTTAACGGTTAGCATGACCATGACCGGTTTTAGTAGGTGGTGTGGTACCACCGCTGTGTCAAGTATTATGCCGCCAAGCAGCAGTGTGTAAACATTGCTGTGTCCCGGTGTCAAGGGCATTGTAGATGGTGAAATTACCGGACACTAGAGACTTCTAATGTCTCGCTAGACGAGCAGCAGTACAAGGCAGCTGTCTTTAGGCTGGCGTGTCGCTTACCACCAAGCGAACGTCTTGCTTGACTTGTCACTGGATGGAATAACCCCCGGACGTGTTCGTCACCACTGGCGACAAATGGGATTTTTTTTCCCGTTTGTTACCAGTGGGGACGCAGCCGGTGGTGACGACTGGGAATAATCGGTTCTATCGAGCGTGTGGCGCTGGCATCGATATCATACAAAATATAAACTAGATATACAAGACTGTTTTCTCGTGGACTCACTATTTTGTCCCGTCAGTGGGTCCACGAGGGAGAACTATTTTTCGTGGTCCTGACGGACACCCACTGGTGTCCGTCAGGATGACCGGACCACAGCACGGATTCACGTGAAACTTTGCCAAGATTTAGTACCTATTTTGTACTATTTTGTACCTATGTTTAAATATTTTGTACCTCAGTAATAACAACGTTATTTAATAAATAAAGTGGGAAGTCATTCTGACGTCAGGATGGCTTCCCACTTTTTACTTTGGGTACTTACGGTCCATATATTGCTGAAATCTTTGCATAATAATTTAGTACCTTTTTTGTACCTACGATAAATATATGAATATTTAATGTATTCCATTTAAAAATTACTTTTATAACATTGTAAACAATTATATATGGAGCATCATTCATCTGACATTTGTCTGACATATTATAATGTAACATGTAGTCCCCTATCCTGCGAAACAAAGCAAGTACCTATTCAGTATTTTCTTTAGGATATTCCGACCCCGCTTAGCGTTTCATAATTCTCCATCACGGCATACATTCATGCAGTAACAATCATGTGCTACATTCGACCCTCTCTGATGAAATTTAATAGATCACGTTTGAAACTTCATCAAAATTTAACAACGTAACCTGGTAACGGCGGGCAAATAATATTATTAATTGTTATTGAAGTTAGAACTGCACAATTTCTTAACTTTTTTCAATAACGATTACATATAATAATATAATATTCTGGGACAATCCACACACGGTCATCAGATCCCAAACTAGGCAGAGTCTGTATGATGATAGTATATGCTTATATACTTTTTTTTTTTGTAAATACTAGGGCGGCAAGTCTTTTTTGTAGTCATAAGCACTAGCTTGGCTGCAATCCCACCTGATCGAAAACTTATTAAAAGGATATTTACTCCCTTGAAGACACCCACATTACATTATTATCAGGCGAAGGTTCTTACGAAAAAAAATTGCGCAGTAAATTAGTTAATTAGGTGGGTGGAGCTGCACGGGACAGCTAGTTTTATATAAATAAAAGTACATAAATAAAAAAAAATACTGTATAAAATAAAAATTATTCACTATAGAATAGCATTTTATACAGAATATATTATATAATTCTAGCAATATAGTATAATTATAATCCTATACGATCTATTAAGGGCACATCTCATATGCTTTTAAACTTCAGGAAATTAATTTTAAAAACTACTACTAGGAACAAAATCAACTAAACATTTATTTAATAACAACATAAACTATTACACTTTTAATGACTTACAATAATAACTATGGCTGGCTATGCCAGAGTAATTTATTGGAAACTTAAACAGTCTATATCTCTTAAACTACTGAACCGATTTTGATATCGCTCGATCGCAATAGGATTTGTAGTTTCTGAGAAATACGGGGATACACCTACATACATACGTACACTCATGAAATTGGGTAAATTTTGTTTATGCCCACATATAACATATGTAAATATTACTTATTTTTATTCGATATTTGCGTTGAATACAGAACTACTCATTTTGAAATCGTTTAAAAGAGCATCCTGGTTGTGCATGGTATGACTTCGTCTATCTGTCTGCCACACCTATATATTTCAGGAACTACTGGTGCTATCGATTTGTAATTTCGATCGTACTCACCCAACCTCAAAGTAAATAAAAAACAAAATTATTTTCAATGGAGGTCGAAATGGGGCGTCATAATTTCAAAGTGTTCTATATCAAGTTTATTGATATACATCGATAATGCCAAAAATGTTCGTCCCTCGATAGGGCCCAAAAAATGTGTATGCGACGTCGAGCCCAGGGTCTGGCCATGGCCAGAGACAGGGCATGGGCGGCGCTTCACTCTCTGCAATGCAGATCCGACAATCGCAACAGATTCTTTCGATAGCTTCGTCAATACTTTGCCACCACACATAGCTCCTAGCGAAAGATTTCTTTATATCTACAAGCTTCTGGCACAACCACCCTATGGCCCCACATCACACAACCTAATTCTTCATACAGTTCTTTCCAGCGATTGAAGTAAGGCCGAAGAGATATTATTTCATTCTCAGTGGGCCATTCGTCCCGTATGTATCTTGATACTCTGCCTATTAACTGATCACGGCTTGTTTGCTGTTTTATATCATTATAATCTAGTAACATGGCACTTTGCGCAAAATGTAATTAAGATTGTTCCGGAACGCAAACGCTTTGTGTAGTTTTAGTTAAAGCTGGCAATCGTGATAACCCATCTGCTCTATTTTCTTTTGACTTTACATATTCTATGTCGGATGTATGTGCTGATAATTTAATAGCCCACCGCTGTAACCGACTCACAGCCAACCGATTTTTCCCAGTCGTCACCATTGGCAACGTCCCCACTGATGACAAACGGGAAAAAAATTCCCATTTGTCGCCAGTGGTGACGAATGAAACATTAAATTCCCAGTTGTTACCAGTGGCGACAATTGGGACTTAATTTCCAATTATCGCCACTGAAATAAAAAAAAAACAATCACCATCATTAATCAGATACGTCAGTTTATTTTTGGCACAGCAACATGCTGAGTCAGCATCTTTTTGAACCCCACACAACCTTTGTATTTTTTTTACTATTAATTTTTACCTACTTTGTTATTTTGAGTGTCTAATAAATGTATTTTCTTTCTTTCGTCTTAAGACGTCCACTGCTGAATATAGGGGCCCATTCCCAGTAGTTCTACATTTTGTTCTACATGTATGACTACGAGGAAAAAAATTCTGCTAGTTCTACAGTCATGCAGAACTAGTAGGAATGCATTAAATATTATTTTTTCATTCCTAGTATGTTTTTAGTAGTTCTACACGATGACGTATTAGAAAATTGGAACTTTATTAGTGAGCAGAATACTTTTATTTTATTCTCGTGGGGGAAACCTTCGATAGGTTCACCTGGTGGTAGTCAACCAGGGTATATCGGATTAGTATCCACTAAAACTTTCGCGGCTGTTGCATCGGCACCTGAGAGACCATTATTCATGAGGCTTCCTTATGTCCTAAGCTACCCTGGTACTTCTGGTATAAATTGAAGGTCACACTTGGATATCAAACACTAGACCTCACTTATGTGGTAAAACCACCTAATTACCTCTCTTGCTCTAGTAGTAGGTACTTCTGGTATATACGAACCACAGGTACAAACTGATAACTAGGTACAAGTACCTAGTAAAAGAGTAGTAGTAGAGTGCTCTTTGTGCCCTCTGTTGTCCTAGTACTTCTGGTACAATAACGTTGAGGTCGCGGGATAAATTCTCTGCAATCGATTTCCTGAGATCTTTTCATTTTCGCTTCTGAGATAAAACTTCTGAGTATTACATTCGCGAGTCCACACAATAGACGCGACCGTAAAAAATATGGAAAAGATACCATGTAACAGGTAAAGTGGACGTCTTCCGTCTGCTGATGATGATGACTTCTTATATCCGATTGTTACCACTGGTGACAACTGGGATTTCATTTTCCCATTCGTCACCACTGGCGACAAATGGGATTTTTTTTCCGTTTGTCACCAGTGGGGACGTTGCTAGTGGTGACGACTGGGAATATTGCCAGTGGTGACGACTGGGAATAATCACAGCCAACGAGGGAACCCCCTGCTTAGGCTCAAAAATAGTCACCAAGGGTTTGTGGTCGGTACGCAATTTAAAACGTCTCCCATATAAATACTGGTGCAACTTTTCTAAACATAACACGCCAGCGCCTCGCGTTCAATCTGAGAATAGCGTTTTTCAGCTGCGGTAAATGCCCACGACACATACACAACCGGTCGCTCACGCGCCCCACGGCCGTTCACGCATCCGTCCCAAACTGTAGCCAAAGTTCAAGTTCCCAGAGAAACAGGTGGCAGAAGTTTTTATCGTCAATGTTATAACTAACAAATGTATGGGTTTTACTCCTCTGCCGCAGAAAAGGGGACTACATGGTTTGTGAAATATAATATGTCAGATGAATAATGCTCCATATATAATTGTTTATAATGTTATAAAAGTAATTTTTAAATGGAATACATTAAGTATTTATATATTTACCGTAGGTACAAAAAAGGTACTAAATTATTATGCAAAGATTTCAGCAATATATGGATCGTAAGTACCCAAAGTAAAAAGTGGGAAGCCATCCTGACGTCAGAATGGCTTCCCACTTTATTTATTAAATAACTTTGTTATTACTGAGGTACAAAATATTTAAACATAGGTACAAAATAGTACAAAATAGGTACTAAATCTTGGCAAAGTTTCACGTGAATCCGTGCTGTGGTCCGGTCATCCTGACGGACACGTCCCACTGCACTCTATAGTGCGTTTCACGAAAGTTCCCTTCATGGTTAAGTTGGACATCCTGTTTGTCAGAGACGATCGCGTGTGTCAAAATGTTTTTGTTTTTCCATATTATTCACTAATTAAACGACAAAATCATACCTAAGACATTGGGAAGTAGTGAAAGATAACTATTTATAAAAATGAAAAGGTTTTGTGCGCTTGAAAATCTCACCAAAGGACTTTAATTACCTTCGAACAAGCACGATCCTGAGTTGCCGCCATTTCAGGTAGGTAAAATAATGTTACCAGGGTCCATGTTTTTAATTCCATGTTTTCCCAAGTAAATAAATGATCAAAATTATAAAAGGTAAACGATTTATGTCCTCAAGTTATTAACATGATTGTATTCATCCGTTGCAATTGGCTACAACAACCAAGCCAAACCTTATGAGAGCATAAAATGATTGAAAATGATTTCGGTCTTTAATTCTATGTATTTAACCTGTATAAATCACAAAATATAAATTGGGTTACTGCGTATTTACGTAACTTTGGACTAATGAATACATCCGTGTGTTTTATATTAGAGTGTATTTTCCCTATATTGAGGGTAAATATTTTAAAAATTTAATGACAACGCCTAATTCAATTATACCAACTTAACCACGAAGGGAACTCTTTCGTGAAACGCACTTTACGGTTATTACAAAATGACATCTAAAATGTGGTCACGTCTTTGTCACGTCTTTGTCACGTCTTTGTAGTAATTTATTGTCTTAATTATGGTAAGTACAGCAGATGTAATATTATAACACCAGCCCTTGTTTATGTCCCACTGCTGGGCACGGGCCTCCCTTCAAGCTGAAGGGGCTTAGGCCATAGTCCACCACGCTGGCCAAGTGCGGGTTGGTGATGTAATATTAAAATAAGTAAAATAAGACTTTAAATTTATTGATTGCAACAAATTTTCAGAATTAATAATTGCTTTAATACATAGTAATTTCATGACTTGCCATTAAATTCCATCCAATTATACAATACAAATAATAATTATGATTTGTATTATGTCACCAAAATTACGATCTGAACGCAAAAATTGTCAGATTGACGGAGGTCACGCAGGAGCACCGATGTGGCACCGTCCGTTGTGACCGGATCCGCCGCCAAAAGAAGAAGTGAGAAAAAGAATCCTACATAGTAATGCGTGGACACCCTATTAGACAGAGATAAACGACTACTTTCAAACCTCTCATTCGGCGCGTGATCTTTAGTAGACTGCGCTGTCCAGTTCTAATACAGGTTCGTGGTCTTATTATGATAATGGCGTGTAGTTTGACAGATTCATATAGACAGTAGCGACACTACTATCGGCAAAAATAATTTTGTCAGCCTGTGGCAGTAAGCTGGTGAATATGTCAACGGTTTGTTAACTATCCCAATTAAAATTAAAAACTTGACGTCCCTTAAGTAGTTTCCCTTATCACACTATTACAGGATTCCCCCCTACCGGTGGAAGAGTTAAACAGCAAGTTCATGACCAAAATGGACGATCTCCTATACGTGGAAGACGAAGAGGAAGACCTCAAATGAAAACTATAGTTAGTGTCAGTGTAAATGTGTAAATAGGTAGGTTAAGAAATGGCGAAGTTCAACTTTATTTATGTTATTTTAAAATCGATGGTTGTTTTCTTGTGGGTGCACGAAATGTTTTAAAGACTATGATTCCGTACGTTGTTGTCATCGAGTACGTTGACTCCTAGGATGACGGCGGTGGAGTTGCGACCCCCGTCCCTGTGGGCACCGTGACATGTTCCCGGGGGTCTATTAAGTACACGCGCGACGGGGCGGACTCAAATCACTTACTGCCGGTCCCAATATCTATATCTATCAATCCCTTAATATAAGTTAAAATAGTTACCATTGATAGGTATAATGACATATTTCCGTTTCAATATTAGCAGCTTACTGTTAGTTGTTCAAATGACAGTCTGTCAGGATTTTAGTAATCGCTCCATTTCGAAGGTTTATCGCGGGATATCGATGACTTGATCGATGATTTTTTTTTTTTTCACCCGAACCCGCTCATCGGCGCCGCTGCCGACTATATCCCCGACCCTGACCCTGTTCCCGGTCCCTCAGATCGTCGACCTACCGTACATCGCCGCCGTCCGCGGCATGTACTGCTCGACCCACCCGACCCGATGTCCGTCCTCCTGGACCATGACACAACACCAACACCAACACCGACAACGACGTCACGAGTCGTACACACATCATCAACACACAGACACCGGTCTCGCCGGCGAGGCCGAAGGATCGTACACATGCGACCTCGACATGCATCCCCTCGCTGAGTTTCTTGCCGGTTCTTCTCAGCGGGGGCGCGTTGTGAACCGGTGGTAAACTCACACACTCTCTAAGCGGCAGCCCAAGCCGAGGCCGTGCCTCCCTGAGGTGCCCTTGAGCTAGTCGCTACCTTTCCGGGCTGGAGCGCTCAAAGCGCTCGCCCTCTCGTCCGGTGAAGCTGTAATGGCCATCTGCGGCCAACAGCACTACTCCTACACAAAAAAAAAAAAAAAAAAAAAAAAAAGATCGATGATTTTAACTTATAGTTAGGGATCGATAGGATATTGTGACCGGCAGTTAGGCAGTGGCGTGCACAGAGGGTAGGCAAAGAAACTTATTCGGCTTGTGTAACCTGTTTTATGTATATTAGTGTACCATTTTAAATATCCATAAGTTAGCGGATTCTATAGACATATTAATTTGCATTTAAAAACTGTAATACGATTATTCAGAGGGTCCATACACGCCAAAAAACTGCCTACCCTACGATTTCACTAAATAATTGTAATTTAAAAATATTTTGTATGAACATGGTAGATATTAACGTGATGTTTTTAAATGTAATATTAGTTAAGGATATTTGTTACAACAAATAGCTTGGAGTGCAGATAACTCGCAGATATTTTTACCTACTTTCTGTGCACGCCACTGCACCCAGTGCAGATCCTACCGGAGTGCCGAAGTCCCTGCTCTGCAGTGCCGATGCGACAACCGCGGGAATTTTAGTGCGTAAGAATCCCACATATCCCTATCCCCCCGAGTGACCCCCACTGGGTCCCGGAGACTTTGAACAAAAAATGGTGCGTTTTAATAGAATAACGGCAGTCAGCGCCGAATTGCTAGCGCCTACCGGCGACGAGTTACCAGAAAGACTTCCGCGTAGGCAAATTCCATAATGTGGACTGATCAAGCGGTGTTATTTAACCTTATTTACTACTCTACCGGCTTTCTACAGGTAGTTCCATCCAATAAATTGTATGGAAATACTGAGAAAAAGGTCCCAGTAGTACCCATTGTCCGCAGAAATGAATATTTATATACTGTGTGGACCTGATGGATCTACTCCAAAAAGTATATTTATTTGCTAAACGTATCCAAACGTTTATCTGGATAATTTTAGTTCAATTACATCAAAATATGTTTTAAATTAAATCCAATTTCGCCCTTGCCGTTCTAAAATGTAAAAACACCTTATATTTTTTAACTTAATATCTCCTCGTAATACGCAGTCTTTAAAAATATATTTCGTGCATTTACTGTGTCAAAAAGTGCATTTTAATTTATTTTAAACATGAGAATGAAATGGCTTTTACCTTTGTCCATGGAGGAAGCAAAGCTTGGCTAGGTTAAAAGTAAGTAGTTAGATAGATACCCGAAGATATTTTTATCGTGTTACAACTAGTATCTTAAGTCAGCATAAATAATATCACACAAACTAGTCAAACCAACTGGTTTAATCAGGAAGCTTACTTACCAATTTTTGGTTTGGAGCACTCGATATAGTATTATTTTTTTAAAGACCAAATTAATATTAAACACTTACCTACATTCTGAAATATTCTTATTGTTTATTTATTTTTTCGCTGTGGCATAGTGAAAAATCCTAAATCTATGGTTGCACTACGATAAAAATGTCACGGTGTATGTTTGGGCTGAGTGCTATTGCAATATAGGTACGTTATTTATTATCCTTATTTGATATGGAATTGATATTGTTTTTTTCTTTATATTTTTCTTTTTTTTTGAATTTTTTTTTTTTTAAGTAATAGTAAAAGAAAATTTAATCTGAAAAAGAAAATACGAAACAAACACTGATCAGCAAAGTTTTAAATAATTTAAGACCTCATTTACAAACAAATTAAACAATTTTTTGGGTCAATTATTATTTTAAACATATCTTGATGAACTGATGTTTCTCTTGACTATAGCAAACAGTTTTATTGATTTTTATGTTTTTTTAATAATATTAAGTTTGTTGCATTTTATTTATCTGTAAAAATTGTATATTTATTGAGTTTACCTTTGGTTTACCTAATGTCCAAGACATTTATAAAAAGCAGTTTGTAACGTTGTATTATTATCAAATTTATTTTTATTATATGTACAACTTTATGATTAATAAGAAAAAAAGTCGTGTCGCATTTACTTAGTTAGTCAATCGTAAAAATTAAGAATGAATTTAATGAGTATATTTTATTTTAAATATTTATGAAAGTAATTTGAACTAAGTAAGTAAATGTATTTGTATTTATATTCGGTATGGCAGCACACGATTCTTTGCGATGACTTCAGAGTTCAAACCAGACATCATTATTATTTTCTTTACCGCGCCATACCACCGTGTCTGCATTCATATAAGTAGTTAATATGGAGCATAGGACCAATGACAATTAGGCAAGTTGATCAAATATCTAAGAGTTTTTAAAATAATCCTTATTCTATTTTCATAAAACTTAATAAAATTTGACTGGGCCACGACATTGCGCCAGCGACATCAATAAAATATGTCGATGGCCAGCGATCGGCGAAACAGTCGTTAAAATTAGCGATTATGATACCATAGTCTACTATGAGGCGTCAAAGAGAAAAGCACTCGCTTAAATGCGCGATTTCCATACAGCCAGTCAAAGCACGTCGCATCGGAACGCAGCGAACATAATTATCGCTGAACGCTAACACTCGTACCGTGTCCTATGGGTTTTCTATTGGATAATTCCAACATTAGGTACTTACCACTATATAAATTACCTACTATTTATATTAGAGATAAGTAGGAAGGTAATTAAAAGAAAAATTGGTAATAAGTTGGGAAGCCGCATAGCAATTTATAATCGGGGAAATTAATTTTATTTATATTTTTTTGTATATTTAGTATCTAACGAACCTAATTTTACCCGATCATAAATGTCAGTCAACTAGCGTCCTTTCACATTTGTCGCCAGACATAGTCGGTTTAAGGGTATAGGAAAGGCGATAACTCGCCTGGGCGGGCCAGGGTACATTTGGAGAGACCCAGGTCAACACATCGACCAAAATAAGATCTAAAAAAGTACCTATGTAAAAATTAATTTGTAGTAATGTTTTTCCTGTATACGGCTGCCTGTCCACCGGAGCGGAGAAAAGGAGAAATATTAACCAATAAGATTGCACAAAATCTCCGCTCCTCTTTAGTGGACAGGGAGTTGCGAACTAATTTAAAAATTCACACAAAACCGGTAAGCGGAGCGGGATAGCGGAGCGAGGCAGCGGAGCGGGGAATCGAGTGCGGGCGCGGGGGCGCAAGGCGCGCCCGTAGTGTGTCGTAGGTACTAAACTCCGCTCCGCAGCCTCACTCCGCTCCGGTGGACAGACACAGTACGCAACTCCGCTCCGCCTTACTCCGTCGCTCCGCTCCGCTGCCTCGCTCCGCTTCGGTGGACAGGCAGCCTACCGGGTCGGTGCACAATGGGCGAAAAACGAGCACCACTTAGAATTTTTGAAATTTGTTATGTATAAAAAATGAGCTGAATTATGTTTTACCTAAAATAAAATTTGTGATTACTATGTAATTTAATGGAATGATAATTTTAATCAAATTGTGTACTCAAAACAAGGGGAATAAGTACATTTTAATTTTCAAAAATGCTGTGTACATAAGGGAATCTCGTTTTGCCGCGCACTTTGCAGCGGCGAATGACATGTGGTTGACGCGGTAACCACACTAAGTGCTGATGTGTCCTTAAATTTTATTTATATTGGCTTTGGTTGTAGATAGACATATTTTACCCCTACATATCTGGAATAGAACTAGTCAAGATGTACAGTCTGGTTTGCGTCGAACGTTGTAATAAAGTTTTACATTTTTAATTTGGTCTTTTATTTGGAATGCCCTAGATTCTTTTTATGTATCTTGGTGACGAGAAACAGTTGTTTTGTTAACCCTTTAACCGCCAACGTCGCATTAATCCGACAAATATTTTCGTGCCTATTTCGCCAGGGTCGTATATATACGACCAAATACCACTGCCCGTTTAATCTGCTTTTTTTATTTCATTACTCTGTGTTCTGTTAAAAAGATGTTCATATTAGGTAAATTGGTCATCCAGTAATCATTTACAAGTTAAATACACTTCAGTCTCTAACATAGAAGTCCTAAAAGTAATGTCCAAAGTTAGATGAATTAGTGATATTATTTTTAGAAGATTGCATTGATGTCTAACGCCAATGACGGAAAAATACGACAGTAGGGACGCGACACATGCAAAAATTTAACGATGCAAAAAGAAGCATAAATCAAAATATTTCTTTTTATACTGACTAATTTACCATTAAACAAACACAGAAATTATAGAAATAACTATTTTTTATAAATATTTGTTTGTATTTCATTGAATTCCTATGAAAATAAATTTAATAGTCTAGTGAAATGCCAGTGACTGAATTGATGGTTCCCATCCCTAACATACATGTTTAGAAACGAATATGTTGTCCGTGTCCCAGCGCCGCAGTCGCAAAAAGGCGACCGCTTCTGACGTCATAAGCGAGTGCCGACTTACATCAGTGTTGTGCTTGCGTGTAATTTTACGTTCGTATCATCGATGAACATGTGTATTGAAATTCATAATGACTACTGCTAAAGCATTAATAAGGATTCTGGAAGGTGGTAAAAATGAAGAATTTGAAGGTTAAGGTTTTTTATTGCATCGCTTTATCTCACTTTCGATTGATTAAATAAATGCAAAAATTTATAATACAGGTTTGTTGACAGTTCAGTTTTTTTTGTGGTTACTTAATTATTCGTAGTAGAGATGCCCTAGGTAGAAAATTTGTTTTTTTTGATTTGAAAATATTAAAGCGAGTGAGTGAGATGGCAACAGCGCACGACGCGATGGGAATGTGCATGCAGCCCCTCTGGGATCCGTGATTGTAGCGCGCGTTGTGAGCCCGTGATTGTAGCGCGCGATGCGCCGCTGCCCACCGAGTCGCACTGTTCCGCTTTAGGTATAGTGACGGCAGGAGTCCTAAACCTTGACCTCGATGTGCGCAGAAGTGATGTTTTGGGTCTGTTTGGCTGTAATATGTGAGGGACGAGAGCGGTGCGTGCCATTTCGATTACCTAATTGGATCTTTCGGATTCACGTCATCGAGGCCACTCGTGATTGGCTCCCCGTGTTGTACTCGCGCGCCTGAGGCAGCAACTACACCTTCGTGCAATTATATTAACCTCATTTAATTAATGTCGGGTTCTTAGTGTCATGTAAGTTTTAATTATAAATAAAACAACATGAGTACCTCAAATAATTATTTTATTTGCATGTATAATTAAAAACGCAAATAGTAACCCAGTGGTTACAAAATAGACGTTATAACTGAATATAATACGAGCGAAATCGCGGGCACAAATACAATAAATATTACAGAATTATTAAAGCATTCTGAAATCATAAATGTAAAAAGGTAATTTTATTATAAAATTGTCATAGGTAAATGAATGAGCCTTTTTAATTTACCCATAGTGTATAATGTGCAGACGAACCCCCACTCTTTTGTCGAGAGGTCACCGCTCGCTAATATCGACGAATATCGACTTCGAAAATCTAAAGTATTGCACATCCCTCTTTGTTGTAGGTATTTATTTTTTGATTCGCTATGGCTGGCGCTGGGGGCACGACAATTGATATACAGTCTGGCGGTTAAAGGGTTAATAATTAGTGACACGCACTGCACAGCCACTCGTCAGCTGAGACGGCCTATTCCCAGTAGTTCTACATGTATGACTACTAAGAAAAAAAAATCTTACTAGTTCTACAGTCATGTAGAACTAGTAAGAATGCATTAAATATTATTTTTTCATTCCTAGTAGTTCTACACGATGACGTACTGCAAAAAATATTACATAAACTTTATTAGTGAGTGTGAATGTGAGGATATTTTTTCCTTCAAAAATTTGATATTTTAAGTGTTTGCTTTTTTTTCCTCTAATTCATTCTTGTCAGATATAAGAAAAATATTATACCAGAAGTACTAGGACAACAGAGGGCACAAAGAGGCTTCATCTCTCTTGTGATATCAAGTTACCCTTTCCATTTCTTACCTTAGGTTCGTACATGCCGGGGTACTGGCACCACCTCCTCGAGTGCCCGGTCCATTGTAATTCCAGAGAATACGTCCAGAGGAAGGACAATGGGCTTGGGACGTTGTACACTGGGCACCGGGTAATATCTCCACTCTGAGGTGGCCAGCTGTTGCTCGGTGGCGAAGCCTTAGGGGGGGGGGGGGGGTGTCTGAACTGCTGTTCCCGGTATATGAGTGCCGGTTGAGCAGCAGCAAGGCGCAGGGGGGTTGTAGGGCGGGGGCACCGGTACCCATTTGTTCCCATTTGGACCCGTCGGTTGAGCGCGGTGGTGGTGCAGGGTGGAGTCGGGGCCGAAAGGCCTTAGGGCGGGGGCACCGTAGCAACCGCTCTGATCTATATGGGCGCCGGCAGGCGGCTTTACCGGGGTATGGGGGCCGGTAGCTCGATCCATCGTGATCGTAGTATAGTATACTTCTCTGTTCAGCAGACTGGACTGGAGGGCACCACATGTGACTAGAGCAGGAGAGGAGATTGGGTTGTACCATCATTGGTTTTACCTCTTAAGTGACGTCTAGTGTCTGTTGTCCAAGTGTGACCTTCAATTTATACCAGATGATCATGAATAATGGCATCTCAGCTGCCGATGCAACAGCCGCAGAAGTTTTAGTGGATACTAATCTGAAATACCCTGGTTGCCCGCCACCGGGTGAACCTATATATCGAAGGTTTCTCCCACGTGAACAAATAAAAAATATTCTGCTCACTAATAAAGTTCTAATTTTTTCCCGACTACGGAACGGAGGGAGGGTTATGATTTTAACAAGAATGTATGTATGTATGTTCATCTGTTCCCGAATATCTTCTAATCTACTTAACATAATTAGACAAGAAGGGTGTCGTTAGAAGCGCTTTGATTGTCCGCTGGTTATAGGCTATATAATATTACATTAAATTCAATGTGGCGCCATATACAGGACAAAAACTTCTGTAGTAAAACAAAAATATTTTTTGATTAAGTTGAAATTAGGTACACATGTGTATTTCTGTTGCCCAAGCATGATCGTGTAAAGTAAATAATCATCATCATCAATATATATAAAAGGAGATGTCCTGATTTATTGACTGACTGACAGACAACGCACAGCCTAAACTGCTGGCTCTAGAGACTTGAAATTAGGGAGGTGTATTCTTCACAATACGTAAACGCACACTAAGAACGGAATTTTCAAAATTCGTATCCTAAGGGGTCCAAATAGGGGGTTTCATGTATTATAAAAAAAGCGATATAATTCATGAACGATTGGTACTAGAGCCTTGAATTTTCACACGCAGATGCCGAAAAAAAAATAAACAATTACGTGTTTACGAAATATATTTAGTAAAACTAAGTAATTATTATAGCGATACTAACTTAATTCTAATAATTCTACGTGATTTGTAACGAATTATAAAGCCCCAAAATAAATAAAATAAAAAATAAGTTTTAAAAACTAACACCCGACTACGGATAAAATCGCAGTCTAAAAAGTAGAAAACAAGAAAATATTTCTTGTCAGATATACTTATCTTATCTTTACGCGAAATCTTCTCGTCCAAAATACCGCAGTGCCTAAAGACGAAGGTTTTTAACCAGTGTGTGTTGCCAGTGATGACATATGGTACTGAGACGTGGTCCCTAACTGTTGGCCTTTTGGATAAGCTCAGAGTCACACAACGAGCTATGGAGAGAGCTATGCTCGGAGTTTCTTTGCGCGACAGAATCCGAAATGAGGAGATTCGCCGAAGAACCAAGGTCACCGACATAGCTCTTAAAATCTGCAAGTTGAAGTGGCAATGGGCAGGCCACATCGCTCGGCGAACCGATAACCGCTGGGGAAGAAAGGTTCTCGAGTGGCGACCACGAACCGGAAGACGCAGCGTAGGTAGGCCTCCCACTAGGTGGACAGACGACATTGTGCGCGTCGCAGGTAACCGGTGGATGCAAATAGCCAATTGTCGGTCATTGTGGCGTTCGAAGGGGGAGGCCTATGTTCAGCAGTGGACGTCTTCCGGCTGGTGATGATGATGATGATGATGATACTTATCTACCAACGCCTTAAGCAATTAATTATCGTCTAGTAAGTAGATAATTTGTATATTTCAATTTAACGTATTATAAGTATAATTACTATAGATTGTAGCCGTAGTCGCATGCCACCTTGCTAATGTCGAATATGGCCAATGTTATATTGTCGCGTTGGGAACACAAAATTCAGGATGCACTTCGAGGACTAGCAGCTGACCAGAGGGCCTAGACAAGATGCAATTGTTTCATAGCGAATCTATTTCTTCATTCGCTAATGGTGTCAATTCCCTACAATATGTCACGTGATTTTTCGATGACTTATGTCATTCTCATACAATTTTAAACTTTCTATTAGCGATAGCGCTTGTAGAATTTTACATTGTCTAGGGGGACAGATCGCCGACTTATGTATAAACGACAACGCCACGACGGATCATCAGGCATCAGTGGCATGCGACTACGGCTACAATCTATAGTAATTATACTTATAATACGTTAAATTGAAATATACAAATTATCTACTTACTAGACGATAATTAATTGCTTAAGGCGTTGGTAGATAAGTATATCTGACAAGAAATATTTTCTTGTTTTCTACTTTTTAGACTGCGATTTTATCCGTAGTCGGGTGTTAGTTTTTAAAACTTATTTTTTATCTAATACGTCATCGTGTAGAACTACAAGGAATGAAAAATAATATTTAATGCATTCCTGCTAGTTCTACATGAATGTAGAACTAGTAGGAATTTTTTTCTTAGTAGTCATACATGTAGAACTACTGGGAATAGGCCAGCTGAGACATGCATTGCTGTGTTCCGATATGAAGGGCACTGTAGCTGGTGAAATTACCGGACACAAAAGACGTAATATCTAATGTCTTTAGGGTCAGCAACGCCATTCTTATGGTATTGTCAGCGTCCATTTTCTGGTGTTGCTTGGCGGCAGTGTCCCTATCTGACACTGGTGGTGTCACTGGTAGGCCTTGCACAAAGAACCTACCGTCCTAGAAGGAAAACTATTACCGAAACAATCTAACAATGCCGTGGAAAGTCGCTTGCTTTGCAAACCTGAAGTCATGTAATACCAGCTATTGTTCTATCCCACTATTGGGCACGGGCATCCCCTCAAGACGAAGGGGCTTAGGCCATAGTACAACACGCTGGCCAAGTACGGGTTGGCAGACTGCACACGTCATCCGAAAGCAATTTAGGCTTTCTCAGACATGCAGGTTTCCTCACGATGTTTTCCTTCACCGAAAGCTAGTAACAATCGCACAAAGACGATTCGCACATGATTAATTAAAGAAATCAGAGGTGCGAGCCGGGGTTCGAACCTGCGCACCTTTGTGTCCAAGGCAAGCGCTCGCCCACTCAGCAGTTATACTGTGTCGTGAACAGTAGTGCCAGATTTAGCCAGCGCGGGGCCCGTAGCAAATCATTTATGGCGAGGCCCCCCGAAGGCTCTTGGCTTGTAGTAGGTACTAAGGTTAAAAAAAGGTAAGTAAGTATTAAAGTTTAGAGGTATAATACATATTATGCAAATTCCTTGAGTTCCGTTCCTTCCTACGTGCGGGGTCCCCCAAGGAGCAGGGCCCATATCGTTTGCTGACTCCTGCAGTCCTGCTACATGTAATCTGGCATTGGACAACTAGTCAACTTTGTGTAGTTGTTGTTCCTTCCTTACTGTCTAGGACAATGCAGGCGATAGCTTGGTTGTCCGGGAAAGTAAGATGATCCATGCAGAGGATGGGCGTGTAAAAAGTTAGTCCTGTGCCTGGCCTCCACGGTCGTGTCGGTCTTCCGTTCCATCGGATTGTAAAAGGAAGAGATAGTGCACTTGTGTCTACGCAAGTATATTATCTCTTGCGTACAAGTGCTCAAGTCAGCCATCTGGCTGACAGATTGGCCGCTGTGGTCGTATTGAGGGCCGGACCACCACCTCATTTAGCAATATTATTATCATCTTACTTGTCACGAGGTAGGGACGTCAATATACCTACGTGATTTATAGCTCTATCACTTTCTATCGAGAAAGCAAGGTGAAAATAGTATTTCTATTAGAGGTGATGGTACCTACTGGGACAGGAGAACATTATTATTTATTATTAGGTTATACAATGTACCTAATGTAGATTCTAACTTCTAGTTTTATTAATTTCGAAAAGATAAAATCGCAGCTGGTTTTTTGGTAGGGTGATGGAACCAATTATGTCCACTAAGGATTTAATCGACAAGTTTTCGCTATATATGGCTTTTGGTTTTATTGGTACCTTTAACGGTATTAAAAAATACCCGCGGGGTGTCCGTGTAAGAATAGCAGCACTTACCCATCTCCTGTTGGGTGTTCGCAAGAGGCAACTAAGGGAAAACAAGAAGACGGGCAGCAGCGTCTTTCTATTGGATTACGTACCACCTATACTGCGATCGCCAAGACGCCTGCCAAGCGTGGGGACTATGGCATACCCTCCTTCTAAGGAGGAGGTTCAGCAGTGGACCTTTTTTAGCTGATGCTGCTGATGTTATTAAAAATAAATCCAATAGGTATACCCAGTGGTAATAATTAGCAGTAGTTCTGGGAAAAACCCTTTACGCTTGTAGCATATAATAATAATAGTCCGGGACAATTCCAAACACGGTCATCTAATCCCAAACTAGGCAAAGCCTGTACTATGGAAACCAGATAACTGATACTTACCTACATACTTTTTGTAAATAAATAATTAAATTACTTGTAAATACATACTTACTTAGATAGATAAATAACACCCAGACACTTGGTGGGGATCGAACACACGACCTATCGCGTAGCAGCCTAGCAGCCAGGGTGTCTAACAACTAGACCAACAGGCCCGTCAATGCCTATAATAAGTATGCCTTAAATATTAAGAAGGTTAAATACCACAAAGGGTGACGAAGGTGCCTCTCAAATGAACCTTGAAAACTTGAAACATTTGTACAAATGCCTGGTGCAAAACGACATCGAACTGGTGACATTCCTAGAAAGGCCACCCCCTATAATTGGATCATTGGGGGGTAGGGGTGGGTATATAAGGGTAGGTGGGGTGGTAACGCGCAGGAGTGGCGTCCCGTCAGCCACGGCGCTCGTTTATTCTCGTGAGTACATTTTATTTTTACCCGACTGTCTCAGTGTTAAGTTTTCCCAGTGTACCTATGTGTTATTACGGTGGCCTGCTCTGTGAACTAAAATTAGTTTAATGAAGATAAAAAAGTGTATTGTCTGAATTAAATGAATAGCTGTCCGCCGCGTTAGTATCGTTAAAATTCAGAAACAATATATAAGTATATAAGTATAATAATAATAATTTGAATATATAAGTATATTCAAATCGGTCAAGCCGTTTCTGTAAATACTGGGTGTCCCGGAAAGGGTATATCAAGCCGAAGGTTATGTATAGTATTGATAATAAAGACTCCGGAAAAAATGTCAAATGTGGCAAAAACTGTAACTGAGCAGCCCTGTGGCATTGTGCCTACTTGTATGAAGCTACTGTTTGTATTGATTGCGTGCCTGCCCTGTTTAATAAGAAATTCATTCATTTACTATATTCGTTTAGGTTAAAATAATATTACTCATTAGTTTCAAGACTTAGTAATTTACTTATATGTTGAAACCGAATGGGATCATCATAAAGGAAAAAAAAACATTTTTAACGGACTTCAAAATAGGAGGAGGTTCTCAATTCGTCTGTATATATATTTTATGTATGTTCGCGCATAACTCTGGCAATTATGAACCGATTTGAAAAAATCTTTCTTCGATCCATTCTTTAATCCGTTGATTGGGTCCCATAAAAAAATATTGCTTACGAATAAGTAGTTCCCGAAAAAACAAAAATGGAGACCGCGCAGGAAACCTGCAGGAATGCCTATAAGATGTAGTTTTTGTCGCTTTTTAAGGACAAAAAGGGTTATAACTCTGGCAAATATTTATCAATTGTAATGATTCTTTTTTTATTCGAAAGAAAGAACCACTGTAATGACTCTGTATGAATTTTATCACAACCGGATAAGAACTTACTGGAGGACCATGAACGATGTGGAGGAATTTATCTGGTAAAAACCATAAAACTGATGTTCTCCATTACATTACTCTGAAATATTAACCAATTTCGATGATTATTTTTTTATTCGAGAGAGTAAACTACTATGATGATTCCATGCAAATTTAATTACGACCGGATAATTTATTTCTGAAGAAACATGAACTATGTAAAACTATGTAGACGTTAATGTGATCATAACCTACCTAGATCATTTTACAGTCTTCGATGGTTCAATCTTTTAGTATGAAAATATCACTAAAAAGTATAAAATAAAATATTTTTTAAAAAATCGAACCGACTTCAATAACACTGAAAAGTATAAAATAATTTAAATATTATTGAAGTTAGTGACATATATACACAGCAGGTACGCCAACACCAACTTCTATAATATTTAAATTATTTTATACTTTTCAGTGATATTGAAGTCGGTTCGATTTTTTTTTTAATATTTTATTGGTTAAATAACTAACAAAATATTGAGCTCACTACACTGAAACTGTTATTATTTTCATTATTTTCTTTCACAAATTAATTGCTTTTGTCTTACACAATGCGCCATTACCGGCTTGATACACCATTTCTGAGACATCCTGTATATATTTGGGCATTTGGTATAAGGACCTTAAAAGCAGTAAAAAAAAGCGCGGTCTGGGCTGCTGCGCTGGTCACCTAGTTTGTAATATTTGTGTTTAATTAAGGGAGTGACACCACTGTGCAACTTTCTTGCCCTAGTAGGTACCTGGCATTTTGACCACTGCCTGTTGTATTATTATATTTGGCGTAGTGCAGTGCTTTTTTCCCGGGGGAAGCCTTCAAAAGGTCCCCGGGAGCTGTGGGTCTCGACCAGGTATGTGGTATTCTTACCCACTAAAACCCCCGCGGCTGTCGCATCGGCACATGAAAGAGGACCCCTGGGCTCTCCGGTGGGATCTGCCCCTCAGTGCCTTGCTTTTGACCCCACCGCCGGGGGCGTATTATACCCTACGGGGGCCTGTCACGGACCACCGAGGGTGTATATGTACCTAAGTGATGGCCAACGTTGGGTGCCCCATAAAATCCCAACCACAGTAGTAAGTGCCATTGGATGTCGATTAGTAATAAAAGTTATTTGACTGGGTGCCTTCAAATTCTCAGCGCGGCCCCGGCACGTTAGCAGAGCTATGTAAATCCAAATATTTCAAAGACGCGTGCAGCAGCGCTGCTAGGCCCCAAGTCTACTCCTCAACTTAAATGTAAAATCTGTGTGTCTCCTTAACTGTATAATCTTTATTTTCATTAAGATTTTAGATAAGAAACATGTAAGTAAGTTTTGTTAGGTATTGTTTTTATTTTTATTTCAGTGGCGACAATTGGGAATTAAAAGTCTCAATTGTCGCCACTGGCGACAAATGGGAATTTTTTTCCCGTTTGTCACCAGTGGGGACGTTGCTAGTGGTGACGACTGGGAATAATCGTTATTATTTTTCCCTAATAAACAGTAATTTTTTTTTACTATTTTTAGTAAAATGACGTACAATTGCCATTCCAGCGACACACTATTGAGTTTCCATTACGATTGTGACAAATTCGGTGTTCTGCTTAAATGACCATAACCAGTGGTGTCACACCACTGAGACACCATTATCGTTTTAGGTTTCAATAGTGTGTCGCTAAAATGGCAATTATATGCAATTTTATTAAAATTAGTAGCTTAGGACCCAGAACAGTGAAAAGCCACTGACACAACCAGTCTTATAAAATTAGTAGACTACCAAATGTGTAAAACTATCCAATTGACACACTATCGCCACTCCACTAAAGCATTTGTAAATTATCAGACTTGAGGCACGCGTTCTTGTTTTAAGTACCTACCTATATGAATTTACATGGCAGAGCGTCTACAGTGCTGCAGCCGCGCTGTTGTCGGGCAGCGGTCGCGCTGAAATTTGAAGGCACCCTAACAATAACTACCCAACGCTTGTCACCCGAGAAGCTTGGTAATTTCACCAGCTAAAACGTTTTCTACAACACACTGCGGACCCGCCGTGGTAGGTTTCTTAACGAGAAGCAGGTATTCGCTCTTGGAATACTGTTTTGTACAGAGGTTAGTATGGAGCCATGCTTCACAGACCTCAAAGACAACAATGATCAATCGGTCCGATGATGGAGCAGGAAAGTGGTCACAGGATCTCTGCATCAATACACATAGACCCACAGATTTTGGGCTCGTTGACCATAGTCATAAGTAGTAGGTATAAGATGGTGATCAGGGTCTGATTATGGGAGCAGAGAGGGCTAATGAGCATAGTCCGACGACTCGTCTCCTGGTCAGTGGCGGTCCGAGAGAGGGGGTCGTAGGGGTCATGACCCCCCCCCCCCCCCCAAAACTCAAACTCCTTTACGTCAAATTGACAAACTTCTTGCTTTAAAACGTCTAAATATTTTTTCCAAATTACGTAACGAACTTGAAACACTCAGACGCAAGGTGGGAATCGAACCCACGTCCTATTGGCTAACGGCCAGGGCACTAGACCAACGGGTCCGTTAACTATGACCCCCCCCCCCCCAATCGTTGGCTGTGACCGCGCCTGCTCCTGGTTGCCATTAATTGTCGTTTAGGCTCTTTACCTACTGTTACTTTTTTTTTTTGACGCGAGGGAAATCTTCCAAAGATCCCCGGGAGCTCTGGGGCTCGACCGGGGTATGTGGGATTCTTACCCACTAAAACCCCCGCGGCTGTCGCATCGGCACATGAGAGGGGGAACCCCAGGGCTCTCCGGTGGGATCTGCACCAGGGGCCCCTCAGTGCCTTGAGTTGGATCCCGCCGCCCGGGGGCGCATTGTAGCCCGCCGCCGGGGGGCGCATTGCAGCCCCCCGGGAACCTGACACGGTACTCACGGGGATGGGGGTCGCAACCCCGCCGCCGTCCTCCTCGGAGTCACCTATCTAACCACTGCAAGTGGCAATGTGTTAGCATTTTAATGTTCCCGACTGGAAAGCAATGTCCTAATGTCTCGGGTGATGTGGTTTGTAGACGTCCATTGAGCACGGTGGCGACTCCAAAGTGGACGGTGGTGACTCCGAGGAGGACAGCGGCAGCAGCCCCGGATCTACATTTTTTCGAATCGGGGCAGAAACATAACAGTGTTCCCTCAGCGTTTGTGAAATTACTTAAAAAAACTCAAATCTCAAATCAGCATCACAAGTTCACTTGTGGTGTGGGCTTGTGTGGTGCCATTTTCTTACAAGTCGAAGGTGAGCCAACCAGGCTTCGGTATGCTAGGCGCTTTGTGGAGCGAGTTTTTTTTTAATATTTTTAATCGTATTATATTATGATTTTAGCGCCCCCTGAAACTGCCACCAGTTGCCGGTGCCCCCGGTTTGGTTATATGTTGGACAAAGTCCCCTTAAAAGGGAGGGTTTGCCATAATCCCCACGCTTGCTAGGTGTCTTGGTATCCAGAAGGTACAGGTTGTGGGTAATCCAATAGAAGAACGCTGTTGCCTGTCTTGTATTTTTTTTTTTATTTATTTATCAAAATACAAAAAACAGTTTCCATAAGTAAAACATAATTGGCACTATAATTTAAACCACTGAGGTTTGTTAGTTATGCCAAGAAAAATCTACACCAAGCTTAGTAGTGCACGTTATTACGTAATTAAATATGAATAAAACTAAGTACTTATATTATAACAAATTCTATATAATAATATTGTAAGTGTTAAGTAAAAAAATAACAAAAGAAAGAGAACAAGCAACGGAACTACGTAAGAGCATCTGTGCTGTATAAAAAGAAAATAAACTATTTAGAAAAAAAACCGACTTCAAAGTAAATTATCTAATAAACTATTTTATAAAAAATAAAAACCGACTTCAAAGTAAATTATCTAAAAAGCATAAAATAACGAAAATATATTGAAGTCGGTGCTAGCACATCATGTTAACTAACACTATCACCAGCTGACACTGACTTCAATATATTTTCGTTATTTTATGCTTTTTAGATAATTTACTTTGAAGTCGGTTTTTATTTTTTATAAAATAGTTTATTTAACACTTTTTAGTGACTTATTTTACCAAGATACGTATAAGCACTATCACGCAACTCGAACGTCTACGTTACAGTAACTTACTGAAAACATAAAAAGTTTATATCTCTTAAACTACTGGACCGATTTTGATGAAAGTTGTACTCTACCCTAAGTTGAAAAATACTCTAACTATTGCAAAAAGAATGTTCAAAATCGGACTTGTAGTTTCTGAGAAATCCGTGGACAAACCTACATACATACATACATACACTCATAAAATTTGGTAAATTTGTTTAGTAAGCCCACATAGACTAACATATATTAATATTACGCATTTTTATCAATATTACATACATATGCGTCGAATAGAGAACCTTATTTTTGAAGTCGGTTAAAAAATGATGTGATATCTATTGACCAAGAAAATAAGATTTCAATTTTGCTTTAATATTGTTATGCGTAAAAAACGGACTTTACGGACCTCTTACAGACACCCAACGGTAGGAGATGAGAGGGCTCTATTCTTATCCAGTCACTCCAAGGGCGCGGGGATTTTAGTGGGTGAGAATCCCATATACACTGGTTGACCCCTCATAGGGGGCCCGGGAACCTTTATGAAGGATTCCTCCGCGTCAAAGTACACCTATATTACCACGATATCTCCTGCGTAGATACTGGTTTTGTGACAAATTGTAGAACATAGTAGGTTCATTTTTAAAGTACCTAAGTACTATAACGGTAGAAATAGGTTATAATGAATGCAAGCAAAATTCTCTTTACACACTGTTTGTCTGTCGAAAAACATTGTTTTTCATAGAGACAAATTATTTTATCCGCATGTGCTACAAAGCTTACTCAGTTTTCCATTGTTAAAAACTTATTCCGCTCGTTTAATAAAAATATTGCAGTGAAATTTTTCGTTTACTATGCCAGGGGTTCCCAAACTGGGTTCCGCGGAACCTCGGGGTTCTATAGAATAGTCAGGGTACCGCCAAAATTATTGAATGATGTGTTTCAATTAGATCACACATTTCTTAAAAAAAAATATTCTTATACGTATAAATTTTAGTGTTGATTTGTAATCATTTGATATGGGGTTTCATAAAATAAAAGGTATATGCTTGGTGTTCCGTTATCTTTAAAGTTTAATTTATTTATTTAATTTTGCTTATTAAAATTAGAACTACATTTGGGGCTTATAGACGTTTGTTGTTAGTTTTTGACTAATTAATCATGTGCGAATCGTCTTTGTGCGATTGTTAGTAGATTTCGATGAAGGAAAACGTCGTAAAGAAACGAAGAGAATGACGTGTGAAGTCTGCCAAACCACACTTGGCTAGTGTGATTTACTAATGGCCTAAGCCCCTTCATTTAGAGGGGAGGCACGTTCCTAATAGTGGGACAAAAACAAGGGCTGTTAAAAAAAGATTGTCACGAAACTCAGTATACATTGGCTAGCATTCAGGCGCTCGTCGTCCGTTGGTATCCCAGGCAGGTGACTCCACGGACCCTGTGACCTCCAACAAACACACACCCACTGTCCACTCGGTCAACATAAATTAAAGTAAATATAACAGCAGGCTTAGCGTGATGTGCAAATCTTGAAAGACAGGTGTGAGTATGACGTCACTATGACGTAGTATTTCACACTTTTGTATAGAGAGCTGACGTTTCGATGTTGAAAACTACGTCATACTCCACACCAATCTGTCAAGTCGTGCTAGGCCTGCAGGTGTAAGTACAATAGCAGGGGGTACGTACAATATACTCGAGTGTAGTGTGTAGTGACACCTTCCTTATGCATGTTAGTATTAAGTAATATATAAGGCGAGGATCGCATTAAATGTGGAACAGTAATAAACATCTTAAGTCGCAACAAGTGCTTTCATTGCATGGCGACCCTGCCAGTGCTGCCTTCTGGCAGTACTGAGGCATGAGTTTTTTTAAATGTTTGAAAAAAAGTGTAAAGACAATTAAATAATGTTAGTGTATATTAATTAAAATAAAATTGCAATAAGAGACTTTTAATAAATACGGGACTTATGTAAAATATAAAGTGACAAACAGAAAGAATAATGAGAAGAAAGAATAAAAATATTAATAAACTAGCTAACCCACGCAGCTCCGCCTGCGCTACTTTTAATAACAGACATTCGCATCGAATACATAACCTCCTTTTTTATAGTAGGTTAAAAACTGGGACCCACTTTTTACTTGCTCTCCGAAGCACGGACCCGTTTAGTTCAAATGGCGTTAAACGGTCACCCATCTATTTAATGACCTTACCTAACGTTGCTTAACCCGATCGATTACAAAACCTTGATAACAACTCTCTATGAGTGTTCCCTTACTAATATTTCCTATATTATAAAGAAAAATTGATAAAATCGGACCAAGCGTATAACCAAGTACCCATTTTGACTTTAACCCCCTCTCCCAAAAGAACCGTGCTAGATTACGGGATAAAAAGTATCCTATGTCCTACCTCGTAGTAAGAGCTCAAATCATGCCAAGTTTCATTTGAATCCATTCAGTAGTTTCGACGTGATGCTCAGCCGTGATACAGACAGACAGACAGACAGACAGACAGACAGACAGACAAAAATTAAAAAAAATACATTTTCGGCCTCAGTATCGGTTATAGAATGCCCTCCAAATATAATTTTCAAAATATCTTCAATGTACAGAATTGGACCTGTTACAGTTTTATTATAAGTATAGAATAGATATAGATAAGATGTAAAAAAAAAGAAGATAATTATAAGAAAATGAAGGTGCGAATATGTGATTTAAGTAACTTGAACAAAAAAAAACAAAAGTTAAGAATGACAAAAAAAATTATGAAAAAAGAAAAAAAAATCAAGATTAAAAAACATTAATGTACTAAAGAAAAATAAAAGGAACGAGGAATGCCGCCGGAGCCGGGAGACGAGAGGAGCCGATAGATGATGAAGGTGCAAATGTGGAGGATGGAGATGAGAAAGCCAGGAGATGACGTGGTGTCGAAGGAGCTGGCGTGTCGGAGATGTGTTGGTGCCGGGAGACGTGTGGAGACCGAGCCGAATGATGGAAGCAGCTGGGAGATATCGGAACTGGATGGACTGACAGGCAGGACTAACGTATTTTAATTAAAAGCATTATCCAATGTATTTAAATTTAGTTTTTACATTATTTTAAAATTTAATCATTCTAATTTGTGTTGAAGAAGTATTTTTTAAATTAAGTATTATTTTTTGTATTAGTAGATTGACCCTATTTTTTTTTTATTATATTAGTTGATATCTATACAAAATCATATTTGAATATAATTACAACAGTGATGTAAAATATTATTGTTGTTAGGTAAACATGCGACCAAATTAGGTATAAGGCCGCATTCCAGAAGCTTGACGACAACGAGTCTCACGGTGGTGTGTAATTTCGTCTCGAGTTACAAGATAGCGTGATGACTTTGTGCATTGTTTTATGCACCTGTAAATTTATTGTAATGAAATGTATTATCACGCCTCAATTATCTAAAGAGGTAAACTATTCAATTCGAAGTAATAAGAAAATTAATTTTAAATAATGTTTTTCGTATGGATATATAGGAATGATATTGGAGATGAACTTAGGAACGGTTCGATGTTTTTATTTAACTTACCGGACGTTACAAATAATATGGTCATGACGTAATTATGAGGAAAAAGTTAATATTGTGACAAAAATTTAATTTAATTGTGGAAGACATAAAACTATTCAATTGTATTTGAGTTATTGATTAAATTTATAGTAAGTAGTGATTTTAATATAACATGGAGATAGATTTAATTTTAATAGATAATTTTCTATTTTGCGACTTGGTTTGTTCTATTTAACGTAATGTTTAAAAACGTGTTTTTTTGTTGTATGTTATAATTATATTGTATACTTAAATAAAAATATAATTTAATGTAATTCAGAAATATTTAACGCGTAGGAATATTTAAAATAAAGTTTTTAGTGAGTTGCAATGTGTTGTTTGGAAGTATATTCAGAAGTGTAGAGAAGGTCCCGGTAATGCAGTTGCAAATGTGTTATCGAGGATCTGAAAGTCAAGGATATTCTACATTTGCAGATAAGAACCAACTAACAACTAGACTGATCACCTAGGAGTTTGTTTGGAATTCTTATAAGCAGTGGAGTTCATTCTGACTATTGTGATTCGAAATTAAAAGGTTTTAGGATATATGTATTGATTTACTAATAAATTGCGTTATATAAAATAATGTACAATAAGTACATATAAATTTGTTAACAGTTGCCAGAGATGCACTGTTAAGCAAATAATAATTTATAGCAAGGTACACCAGGATACAAGGCAGGCACGAAATCCTTGTTGTGCTGATCATGACTAGGTCGAGCACCATTCGTGAAGACAACTTGGACACATGGTATGTTTAAAATGTAAGGACGTGTTAAAAGGACTGCCTGAATTATTAATAATAAATGAAATGTATAAAGTATATGTGTGCACACAAAAATATATGTAATTCCTTGTATCCTGCATAAATGTGAATAATATTATTAAAGGTAGGCCTACCATGAAATATAATAAAAAGTGTACCTTGCACTTGCATAGCATTCTTTTAGAGAGATTAAACTTGCATAGCGTTGTGTTACAGAGATTTTGACTTGCACAAGGTTATGTACCTAATGTTATGCTATTGTATTTTTGAGAAGTCTTAATAAATAGTACTGAAACTATATTAAATGTGACAAGTAGTCTGCAGAATTATATTAAATGAAATGTTGAAAATAATTAGAAAAGTTTTATAATTTCTTTACATCTTATTATATAAAAGAGTAGGCAAAAACCCACTCATCACGAAATCTCAGAAACTACAAGTGCTAGGAGTCTCAAACTTTGCATGGGGGTTCCTTTTAAGACGTAGGTGCTCACTAAGACGCGATTTTGCGAAATTCAACCTCTAAGGGGGTCAAATAGGGGGGCAAAGTTTGTATAGGAGAACGCGATTCCTTGGTCCTATTGACTTGAAATTTTGCACAGACATTCGTTAAGAAAATTAATTGAATTAGTATTTCACATTTTTTATAATTTATCCATTTACAGGGTAAAAAAGAAGTATGTATTATTACTTAACCGATGGCGGTACAAATATATTACCACAATAAGATACGATAATTCGAAAGATAAAATAAGAGTTCCTTGGCCAAGTGGTTACGGAAGCGTCCTCTAAGTGCGGACTGTCCGGGTTCGCTACCCGTGCTCGGATTTTTTTTATGTATTTTTAAACTTTGTTTTGATTTTTTTATTTATATTAAGATTCGATGTTTTAAATATTTAACTCATATTGACTCCGGCACTTTTTATCTCTAATATATTTTTTATATTTAATGATTTTTAAAAATTTAAAATCATGCATACGTAGTTAACTTCTCTCTAATGTTATGATTTAGTTATTAGTGGAAACTGAATTGATTTTTGTACTATTGGATCTTATATTTAGTAATAAGTGGTATCATTTGTTTGTTTCGCAAATATAACAAACTAAAAATAAAATAATGAAAATATATTTTCAAAATGTCTGTTTGGGTAGGAATACAATATGCATGCACCTATTGTACGTATGATATAAAAAAAGCCAAAACTTTATTGGAATTATTGTCTGTCTGTCAGTCAGGGTTTTTTCTATAGGTTGGCTGGTGTTGGGGACCAACGACATCAAAGTATCTTTAAATAGTGTGAAACAAAGTCGCTATCCGAGTCTGTCAATATCGGATAAACCACGCAGCGATTTTCACCATCGGTTAGATAATTTTTCATTGAAGGTTTTAAGTTTTATCTAAGTAAATAAACTTACATAGCTTACATTGACTAAACCTAAAGAGATACATAGTTAACAATCAAGTACTAGAGAATTTCATTAATTCCATATATTATAAAGTAGGTAAATATCCGGGATATAATATACCCGCCCCCCGGTGGCGGACTCAAAGGCAATGCACTGAGGGACAGCTGATGCAGATCCCATCGGAGAACCCCCTCTCATGTGCCGATGTGACAGCCACGAGAGTTTTAGTGGGTAAGAATCCCCCACAGGATCCCAGGGACATATTAAACGTGCCACCACCCCTTTAACTGTGACAACGGTGACAGATTCCCGGGGGGCTATAATGCGCCCCCGGCAGCGGCTTCAAAGGCCCTTGCCTTGCACTGAGGGGTACCCGGTGCAGCCCCATATTTTTTGCGGACAGCCGTGGGGGGTTTAGAGGGTAAGAATCCCACACACCGCGGTCGACCGCCTGCAGGATCCTGGAAGCCTATTGGAGGTCTACCCGTGGTCCCCGAAACTTTGAGCACGGTGACAGGTTTTTGAAGTGAAACTTCTTATGCGACTTCCTATGCCGTCCGTGAGTCAGTGAGTGGGTGAGTGGGCGAGTGGGCGAGTGGGCGAGCGGGCGAGTGGGCGAGCGGGCGAGTGGGCGAGCGGGCGAGTGGGTGAGTGAGTGAGTGTGTGAGTGGTTCTGTGTGGTACGGTGTGGTACTCGGACTGACCGGGACTGAGTGGGACTGAGCGGGACTGACCGGGACTGAGCGGGACTGACCGGGACTGAGCGGGACTGACCGGGACTGACCGGGACTGATCGGGACTGACCGGGACTGAGCGGGACTGACCGGGACTGAGCGGGACTGAGCGGGACTGCGCGGGACTGGCCGGGACTGACCGGGACTGAGCGGGACTGAGCGAGACTGAGCGGGACTGACCGAGACTGAGCGGGACTGGGCGGGACTGACCAGGACTGAGCGGGACTGACCGGGACTGAGCGGGATTGAGCGGGACTGACCGGGACTGAGCGGGACTGACCGGGACTGAGCGGGACTGAGCGGGACTGACCAGGACTGGCCGGGACTGACCGGGACTGACAGGGACTGACGGGACTGACCGGGACTGACTCGGATTCAGCCAGTCCGAGTCAATCAGTCAGGGACACCTGGTGCAGATCCCACCCGAGAACCCAGGTTTCCCTCTCATGTTCCGATGTGATAGCCACGGGAGTTTTAGTGGGTAAGAATCCCAAATACCCAGTTTTTCTTCCCCACGGGATCCCGGGGAGATATTGGGTGTTTCCCCCGCTACTCCCTTAAACTGTGACAACGGTGACAGATTCCCGGAGGGCTATAATGCGCCCCCGGCAGCGGCTTCAAAGGCCCTTGCCTTGCACTGAGGGGTACACGGTGCACACTCTTTTGTGTGGACAGCCGTGGGGGACACATACTGCAGTCGATCGCCCGCAGGATCCTGGGGCCTATTGGAGGTTTCCCCCGCGATCCCCGTATCTTTGAGCACGATGATAGTTTCCCGGGTGGCTTTATTGTGCCCCCCGGTGGCGGGCTCAAAGGCAAGCCACTGAGGGATCTTGGTGCAGATCCCACTGGATGGCCCAGGTCTCCTACTTATGTACTAATTTAACAGCCGTTGGGGGTTTCGTGTATAAGAATCCTACATAACCCGGTTGACCGCCAACAGGGTCCCGGGGACCAATTGAAGGCTTCCCCCGTGACCCCTGTAACCATGAGCACGGTGAAAAGTTCCCAGGTGGCTTTATTGTGCTCCCCGGTGGCGGGGTCAAAGGCAAGCCACTGAGGGTATAATGTTGCAGATCCCACCGGATAGCCCAAGAAGGGGTTCTTATGTGCTGATTGCACGGCCGTTGGGGCTTTGGTTTATAAGAAACCTACATACCCGGTTGACCACCAACAGGGTCCCGTAAATCCCATTAAAGGCTTCCCCGTGATCCCTGTAACCGTGAGCACCATGACAGGTTCTCGAGGAACTATAATGTGCCTCTCCGGGTGCGGGTTCAAAGTCAAGGCACTGAGTGGTATCAGCTGGTGCAGATCCCGACAGATAGCCCAGGTCCGCCCTCTAATGTGCCGACGTGATAGCCGCGGGGGTTTTAGTGGGTAAGAATTCCTCGGTTGACCCCCGTTTACGTCTTAACGATGAAACCGAACAAGGAAGCCCGTATTGCTTCCATAAAATGGTTTCAAAGAAATGGTGTCCTTAATCCACCCAAATTGTGCACCCGTACACGTCTGCAGTTTCTAAAATTATAAATACAATTAACAAATCACAAAACCTAAGCGTTGAGTACTTTGCCCATGGACAGGGCATATATAACATACGTAGCCCTTTCACGCGTCACTTCTATACAAAATTTGTTCATATTGCGTTACGAAAAGTCAGCTACAAACTGATAAATAATTCCAAGAAATTCTATAATCAAAGGCAGTAGCTTTAAATTATTCACTTCTTTTTTTTTCTCAATTACACCCGTGCGAAGCCGGGGCGGGTCGCTAGTAATGTATAATTATGTACTCGTAAGTTGAAAACTACGTGATTATTTTGTTATGACTGGACAGAAAATACCGATTATGACTACAAAGACATGTCTATTACAGTAATTACTATTGATTATTATGATATGACAGTATCATCAAATATGTTTTTTTTACTTGTGTTTAGTTTTATGATTTACATAAGTATACTTACTTAGTTTAATTATTATTTTTTCAATTTGTATTCAGTTTTTTTAGGAGTTATCATTTTAATTAGCTATACAAATAAAAATTCATTAGTATTAATTTTTATCTTTTTCAAAATTAAGGGGGGTGGTGTAGTGTGTAGTGACACCTTCCTTATGCATGTTAGTATTAAGTAGTATATAAGGCGAGGATCGCATTAAATGTGGAACAGTAATAAACATCTTGAGTCGCAACAAGCACTTTCACTGCACGAGAATTATAAACCCCGTGACAATGGGACTGCCGTGCCGGGTTAAGATAATTATTACGGGGCTCGACTGTACCTAAGATCTTATAGCTTTTGAAACATCGAGGTGATAACTTGTATTATTTATCATTTATAATGATAAATGATCAGAAATGTCTGATCCAAAATATAAAATTACGATTGACGGCCGCCATTTTAACTTTTTGTAAAAAATATAGTATCTTTGTCACTCCCACAACTGACACGAATCTAAAAACAAGCCGTTTAGGCTATATAGGCCATGCCAAAGCAATAGACATACATACATACTCTTGAAATACATAACCAACCTTCTGGGGTAGTCGGGCAAAAAATGCTGCACGTGGGTTTCAGACTCGTCTACATATTTTGTATTTAGGGCAAATATCTGCGAGAAACAAATGAATTTTCAATACAAAAAATCATTTGTTTCTCGCAGATATTTGCGATGTGACGCGAGTTCGCAGATATGTGTGGGAGCCCTTACACATGTAAATAACCAACATATACTTACATATATATACAAATTATGATGTAGACGAGTCTGAATCACTCACGAACAATTGAATTACAAATGTCCATAAGGTTATGTCAGGTCGTAAGTGGGTGACGGTCGTTATCGTATTGTAAAAGCGGATTAGCTCGGGATGGGTGCACTACTGAAGCTTCAATGGTAGTGAAGCTTAGCCAGGGCCCGTCAGGTTGCTATGTCATCTTACATTGTTATACTCGCCGGTGCACAAGTAGGTCAGACTATTGAAATAATAACACATGGGTTTTTGTTACCATTACCTAATGGTAATTCGCTAATGCGAAATGTACTACAAAGAAGTCTCAGGACCGATTTTGATTAATGATAATACTGCATCATTGGATATTTGAGAAAGCTATAAGCACCTACTCCTAGCCCGAATTGATCCGTTGATTTTGAGAAAATACACTTTTATATATGTGTTATAAGTATCGTTTTGTAGCCTCCGTGGCACAGTGGGCAAACCGCTTGCTTTGTAAACCGGAGGTCGCGGGTTCGAATCCTGCGGGGGGCAACAAATTTGTATGGTCGTTCCTTACTGGCTAGGACAATGCAGGCCGATCACCTGATTGTCTGTAAAGTAAGATGATCCATGCGTCGGATGGGCATGTAAAAAGTCGGTCCTGCGCCTTACCTCTCCCCGGTCGTGTCGATCTTCCGACCCATCGGATTATAAGAGGTATAAAGGAAGAGCACTCTGCACTTATGTCTACGCAAGCGCTTGTGCACTATAATATCTCCCGCAGATGGCTGATCTTGTGAAGGATTGGCCGCTGTGGTCGTATTGGCCAGGAGGACATTATTATTATTATTATTTTATAAGTATCGTTTGAGTATTTTTACCTATTCTATAGAGTTACGATTTGGCCTTCCACGCCCACTTGAAGAATTCTTCTTCTATCGATCTTGTATCCCGGTTATTACATACCACCATCGGTACCACGGACAAAAAAAATTGTCCGTGGTACCACTGGTGGCATTACTGGTGGTACCACGGACAACAAACGTAATTAACAGTTTGCAGATAAATAGTTCGCCTGAGGGGGCGGACGCTGCTCCACATCCGGTCCGGGGTAAACCGCCATCATGGCTGAGAAGAAAGACCTGGAGGCCGTGAGTAAATTTTTTATTATTTGTAGTCTCCGTGGCACAGTGGACATAACCATCTGCTTTGCAAGCCGGAGGAAATCCCAAGAGGAGCAAGAGTTTTGCAAGGAACACGTTGTTTGGAAAGTATGATGATCTATACGTCGAAGGGACGTGTAAATTTTCGGTCATGTGCCTGACTTCTCCCCGGTTGTATCGGTCTCTCCCCCGACTGTAATAGTAAGGGAACAGAGAGAGCACCTGTTCCAACACAAGCACTTTGACACTATATTATGATAATCTATGATTGGCCTGGGGGGTGTCCGGCCCCCATCTCCTCCCGTTGGGTGTCCGGCACCCATCCCCTCCCGTTGGGTGTCCGGCACCCATCCCCTCCCGTTGGGTGTCCGGCACCCATCTCCTCCCGTTGGGTGTCCGGCACCCATCTCCTCCCGTTGGGTGTCCGGCACCCATCCCCTCCCGTTGGGTGTCCGGCACCCATCTCCTCCCGTTGGGTGTCCGGCACCCATCTCCTCCCGTTGGGTGTCCGGCACCCATCTCCTCCCGTTGGGTGTCCGGCACCCATCCCCTCCCGTTGGGTGTCCGGCACCCATCTCCTCCCGTTGGGTGTCCGGCACCCATCTCCTCCCGTTGGGTGTCCGGCACCCATCTCCTCCCGTTGGGTGTCCGTAAGAGGCGAGTAAGGGAAAACAAGAAGATGGGCAGCAGCGTCTATCTATTATATTACGTGCCACCTATACTGCGACCCCCAAGCCACCTGTCAAGCGAGGTGATTATGGCAACCCCACCCTTGTAAGGGGAAGGCCTTTGTTTAGCAGTGGACGTCTTTTGGTTGCTTATGATGATGATGATTGGCGGTTATGGTCGCATCGTCCAGAAGGACATTCTATCACAAATCAGCAACGTGTTAACTTTGCTGTGTTCCGCTCCTAGTGAAATTATCGGGCTCAGGAGACTCAAACAGAAGACGCCATTGAGTCAAATTATTTGACTCAATGGCGTCTTCTGCTTGAGGAATACAGTACATGATATACTTAGAGTTAGAGCCCATGGGGTGTAATAAGAATAGCAGCCTCCCATCTTCTCCCGTTGGGTGACCGTAAGAGGCGACTAAGGGAAAATAAGAAGACGGGCAGCAGCGTCTGTCTATTACCCTCCTGACCCCATGACGGTCCTATTGGACCGGGATGAGCCGAACCCTCCCCGACAGCCGTATGCTACACTAGCTATCAGACACCGGTCTCGCCGGGGAGGCCGAAGGGTCGTACGTATGCGACCGCAACGACGTGCATCACCCCACTGAGTTTCTTGCCGGTTCTTCTCAGTGGGGGCGCGTTCTGAACCGGTGGTAAACTCAGCCCTCTCTTAAGCGACAGCCCAAGCCGAGGCCGTGCCTCCCTGAGGTGCCCTTGAGCTCGTCGCTACTTCTGCCGTAAAGGCTAGAGCGCTTTAAGCGCTCGCCTCCTATTGTCCGGTGAAGCTGTAATGGCCATCTGCGGCCAACAGCGTCTATCATTCCCAAAAAAAAAGCCTTTCTATTGGATTACCTACCACGCCAAGACGCCTGCCAAGCGTGTGATTTCGGCTGCTGACGATACTTAGAGTTTAGACTGTAGGTGTTTGTTTACAGGGTGACCCCGAGATAGACTTCATTCGGAAGCCAATGGAACTGCCGACGCTTCCGAAAGCCCTCACCCTCGAGGAGAAGAAGTACCTCCTGGCTGTCGAGCGCGGGGACATGGGTAATGTGAAGAGGTGCGTGTAGACTAAGGCCAGTTAAAATCCAGTCACATTAATTGAAAGGCTTGGTTAATGGTAGCTGGAGCAGCATATTTTGCTGTTAAAGTACAGGGAAATTCCTTAAATGGAAGCTGAGTTGGTGGTAAAAAAAAGGTTGTCCAGGGAAGAGACTGACCAAGTAGGTAATCCACCCACAGATATAGATTTACATAGATAACGCGAGTATCACGATTTGTATTGCTACCAAGCGTGCCGACTTTTGAACCAAGTTTTTAACACCTTAGAATAGAATAGAATAGAATACTCTTTATTGTCACACCAAAGAAAAACATACAGAAAAACTTACAAAAATAACTTAAACCACCACCTCCACCTCCACCTTCTGTGACGTCACGGCCGAATTTAGTGACGGGAAGTTCAAAGACACCGCTGATATTTTTAGTTTTGGCGGCCGAACGGCTGCAAGGCTGCAACAACAGACGCGCCCGGACTGTAAGTTAGCGGCGACCAACCCCGACGTCTTGTCGGGGTTCGGACACGCGAAGTACATGCATTTGCGTTATCTATGTAAATCTATATCTGTGAACCCACCACTGCAGTGTCGCATATTCTGCCGAAGACTTCTGTGTTCGGACCTGAACCCCACTGTAGCTACTGAAACTACTTTAATGGGCTCGAGGGACTGAATAATGTCTCAGATGACAAGCGGGAGAGATATACAACTGGCTATAGGCAAGCGTGTCCCTTGATAATAAGTGCCACCTCAGACCAAAATAATAATATTAGACTAGGCGCACAGTACTTACCTTCCTTCGGAGTCGTTGCACGTTTGGAGTGTGGTCCCGGCGACGACTCGGAGGAGGATGGCAGCGGGGTTTTGACTCCTGTCTCCGTGAGCACCGTGTTAAGTTCCCCGGGCTATAAGGCGTACTCCGGCGGCGGGCTCATAGGCATGGTATTGTGGGGTTCCTGATGCAGATCCCCACTAGAGAGCCCAGGCTCACCCATGTGCCAATGCGACAGCCGCGGGGGTTTTCGTGGGTAAGAATCCCACAACCCCGGTCGACACCTATCGAAGGGACCTATCGAAGGTATCCCCCGCGAGAACACAAAGAAGGCTCACAGTACCTAAGAGTCGCCTCACACGTGCCACCAGCCACAACCACAAAACGCAGCCACCGACCTATTTCCTGTTGTTTTCATACATTTTGCATGGACTCGCCGCACACTGTAAATGCCGGTGGTCGCCACACGCCACTGCTCGCCACTGCTCGCCTCTAGTGGTCGGCTCGGCCACAAAACGCCGACATAAGCCATTCGCGCGATTCCCCACCCCTCTCTCCCTTCATTTCACTGCGAGCATGCGTTAAAAAGAGTAGTGGCCACCACAAGTGTCCAACATGGACCACAACTGGCTGTCGCGCGCCTCAGCTATTTTTGTAGCCGCTTCTAGCGTCAAGTGGCGGCGATTGTGGATGTGGCTAATGTCCCTTATGCGGCGACCTTAAGAGTATGTGCATAACACACACTGACCAGACCGTCGCCAGGACTGACTTTACATGCCCATCTGACGCATGGATCCTCTTACTTTCCAGACAATCAGGTGATCAGCCTGCACTATCCTAAGGAACAACTATACATAGTTATTACACTACACTAAAAAGGACTACTAAGACTAAAAAGGAACAAAACCTTTTGAGTTAGTTTATAATTATGTTAAACTAGCGGCCCGGTACGTGCTTCGCTACGTATAAATGAAATATTTAAAAAAAAATTGGAACATCTAATTCATTTATTTATACAAAAAATCAAATTAAAAACAAATTGCTACATTAATAGTGGTAAGTACACAATATGTTTTTTCAAATGAAGAAACACTCATGCATACATGTTATTCACTTCAACAGTTCAAAACTTACCGTTTGTGTAAATGCTTTTGACAATTTAATTCATATAAAGCCTAAACGATAAGAAACACCGACGTCTCGCTAAAAAACTGAGAAAAGCACACATTATTGTATACATATTATATTTGAACAAAAAATATAAACACAAAGCAATAGTTATCGCTGACAATTTGCTTTATTCGAAGCACGTATGAAATGACCGCATGAATGACATAACAACATGCTTTTACTGTCAACACTAAAAAAAGTTTTAATTCTGAAATAAGGTTCAATTTGACAGCAAAATCCCCATTTACAAAATGATCCGCCATTTATTGAATTAATTTGTCACAAAAAATGTGATAAATGAAGAACCGCTCTACCGATTTTGTGCAAACTTCACATAAACCATCTACTAAATAGTCCGAACAAAGCCTAAACATTTGGTTTGGATAGGTGAGCCCGTTCTTGAGTTATAAAATTACAACGAAAAGTGGCATTGATTTTTATAGATATAGATTAGTGCAGCGTATTGCTTTGTAGAACACAATAACAAAGTGTCTTCGCCTTAATAGAGACAATAAGAAAAGTGCTATTGGACACATTCTTAATCTAATTTACTTTATTCGTTTAGGTAAAAATAATATTACTTATTAGTTTCAAGGCTAGATTGTAATTTATATGTTAAAACCGAACGGGATCATCATAAAGGAAAAAAAAACATAGTTATTACACTCCGCGGGATTTAAACCGGTGACATTCAGTTAGCAAGCGGCTATCCGCTGCGACAAGGAGGCTACCATTGTATTACAAAAATATCGAAACACCATAAATCAACCTTTTGCATTCCATTAAGTATAATAAAATTGCGACTTGGGCGAGATTAGTAATGATGAATGAATTTAAGCTTTACGTGTTGACTTTTATAGTTCAAATTTAAAAACTGCTCGTGTCCAGCCTCATGCTTTGCTGGATGACTCTATAAAATCAGTTTTATTGGTTAGGGATGCAATCGTATGTCGTTTATTTCGCCAAAACAGTGGCAAGCGAACTTTTAACTATTGCTTGCGTTTTCTTTTTGTATTTTAAGTACAGCTTTTATAGAAGGTCTTGACATAGTTCCTTCCTCCAAGAGCTTGACCCAATTTTGACAATGCACTTTACTATTGAGTAATGTGTACTTACGTCACAATTTTAAGTACTTAATTAGTGTTCTTAAAAAGTTAAACAACGTGGTAACCAATTGACGTAAAAACCTGAAACTAGTTTTTCAGTATCGATAGCAGAATTTATTAGGTACACAAAATTTTAGTATAGGTTAATTTTACTAAGTATATTTTTATTTATTTATCAAGCAGTGTCTAACAGAACAGACGGTCTGTTCAAAATAGAGGGGGTAGGAGGTTGTGCAGGACGGGCGGACCCGAATGCACGAGCCACTGACGTCCTGTGTGTCTGTAGCTATCGCTGGTACGGTATGAACCCGCCGAAGAGTGTTGACGCTGTTGTTTACAATGTAGGTTGGTTACAAGGTGTCCGTGAAATAAGAACTCCCAATTCGATAGCAAGCTTGATAGTGGCTCCGACGGTGGCGCTCTTCGTACTGAATATTCTTTTCTTCTATTTATATCTTGCTTTTAGTTCCCGCGTCGACCGCTTGCTTGTTCACCGACAGTGGCGCTTTTTTTTTTTTTTTTTGGGAATGATAGACGCTGTTAGCCGCAGATGGCCATTGCAGCTTCACCGGACAATAGGAGGCGAGCGCTTGAAGCGCTCTAGCCTTTACGGCAGAAGTAGCGACGAGCACAAGGGCACCTCAGGGAGGCACGGCCTCGGCTTGGGCTGTCGCTTAAGAGAGGGCTGAGTTTACCACCGGTTCACAACGCGTCCCCACTGAGAAGAACCGGCAAGAAACTCAGTGGGGTGATGCACGTCGTTGCGGTCGCATACGTACGACCCTTCGGCCTCGCCGGCGAGACCGGTGTCTGATAGCTAGTGTAGCATACGGTTGTCGGGGAGGGGTCGGTGCATCCCGGTCCAATAGGACCGTCATGGGGTCAGGAGGGTCGAGCAGTACGTGCCGTGGTCTGCGGCGCGAGTCAGAAGGACTAGCGGCGTAATCGGCGGCGGCGCGGATTAAACTGTTCGCGTGACGGGACGCGGATTCAAAGTAGCGTTTCGACGCTTCTTTGAGGAACTTACGAAGGGGATCTAATTTGAAATCGGAATGCAGATCTACGTACCGCATGTACCACGGGGCACCGACGGCGCGACGGAGGAAACAATTCTGGATAACCTGGAGGCTATCGATATGGGTGCGGGCGGCGTGCGCGAAAACTACACTCGCGTAAGTCATGATAGGGCGAATGCAAGCTTTGTATAATGTCAACTTATTTCTAAGCGACATTTTACTCCGCTTACAGAGAAGGGGATACAGGCGACCTAATACGAAAGCCGCTCGATTGCGGACGGACCTAATGTGCGGGCCGAAAGTCATGCGGGAGTCCAAGGTGACTCCGAGGTACTTAACCTTCCTAGTCCAGGGGATAGGGCGATTGAATAGGGATATTGGGGCTAGTCATCTGTTGGGCCGCAGGCTCCGCGCGGAGAACATATTGGCGGGGACCCGCCAATATGTTCTTCAATATGGAGAAGACCACCGCGGCACTCTTCTCCGGGTTCACCTCTATGCGCCACGTACGGAACCATTGACCCAGGGCGTCGACTGCGGCTTGAAGAGCACGCGTCAAATAGGACATGTTCCTATGGGAATAATAGAGAGCGGTGTCATCCGCGTAAAGGGCGAGTTGGACTCTGCTCGAACGAGGAATGTCGTTCGTGAACAGGCTGAACAAGAGGGGAGAGAGCACGGAGCCCTGAGGGACTCCGGCCTGTATAGGATGGGGCGAAGAAAACGTACCTTCGACCCGGTATCGAAAGGTACGATTCGAGAGAAAGTCTCGTATGATGAGTACGAGCCTATCGGGGACTCCTAACTGGAAGAGCTTGTATATCAAGCCGTTGTGCCAGACCTTGTCGAAGGCCTTGGCAACATCGAAGAATAGGGCGCCTGTGTAGCGAATGCGCATTTACTATCCTTGCAGGGAACTTTACCGTAACGAGAGCCCCACCGAGGCAGCCACTAACCTTTTATTTTTATTATAAAAACTGTACATTTTCGCTTATTCTTCTTAGACTATTCTAGACACATGCATGATACCTATACCGTTAGAAAGTGCGTGTAAGCAGCTTTCTAACGGTGTACATAGGGTTTATCTATCTATTTCTGTTAGGGAACTACAGGCCGATAAATACTGTAAGTAGGGGCGCGACGACTATGCTTAGGCCGCTTGTCGCTTCGCCTGCGCCCTGCCCGTAGCATCCACATGCCCACAAATAGTACCGATAGGTAGCCTGTGATGTGTACTATCTGTATACCTATGATCTAGACCACCTAGGGGCCTAGGTCATAGCAAAAACCCTAGAAAACATGATATGCGATAGAACATTTGCCTATAACTATGGAAATATGTACAGCAGTGCTGTTTAGGCACTTAGACCCACTAAGGCGGACCCAGATCTAGGTCCTGAGTTGGTTCCTAGATTTGGGACCTAGCTGCAAATAACTATTTGCTGTTCATATATGTGCTTAGCACATCTAAGGCATGTGGGTACCTCTATCATACTATTACCCTCCGCTAATTACAAATAGCAAGTACTATGAGACCTAGGCTAGGCTATCTATAAGTGATTCAGCTCACCCCTCCTCGGGATAGTGAGCTTATACACAAAACTATATTATAATTTATTAGGAAATTAAATCTAGGCTCTTAACTATCGCAGAGTTATAAAACTTAACTATATATTACTATAAAACACAACACTCTGTAACACAAACACTATTTTGTCCTTTCGTAAACGTCGTCTTGTGGTCGTCCTGAACAGAGGTTATTGACCTCCAGTGAGGAGAACTCTACATATATTAGGGTAGAGTTATAAACAAACAAAATAGTTGTCATCTTAAAAAAAACGGTCAAGTGCGAGTCGGAATTACGCACTGAGGGTTCCATACCATCTTTGGACGTAAGTATTAAAGTAATTTTACCATTCATGTAACACCTCAGATAGCAAAAAACCCAAACCGCAAAACTAAGTTTGTTTGTCGAAGTTTTTTTTTAGGCTTACACTAAAAAAAAACGTGTAATGAGAAATTGAAATTAATCGATTTTCCACAAGAACTTCGTGGTTGCTGTGATGCATCATGTCAGAATTACAGTCATAGGATTGTAATTAATAAATTGTATAAGAATATTGTACATGCTCTGAGCGAAGCGGCTATCGTGGGTCGAGAAAGTAGTAATAGGCATCCTAGGAAAGTAGTGATAGGTTGGAACAAGTACTTAGCCAGTGCTCATAGGGATGCCCGGCATAAGTTCAGTGCATGGATTGGGGTTGGCAAACCGCAATCTGGCCGTGTCTATACCGAAATGTGCGAGTCAAGAAAAAAATTTAAATCCCGGTTGAAGTGGTGTCAAGTTAACGAAACTCTAATTAAAATGGATATCTTGGCCGCACAGCATTCAAAAAAAGATTTTCGTGGGTTTTGGAAGAATACAAATAAATTACAAAGCAAGCCGGGGATCCCTGTGAGCGTTAGCGGAATCAGCGACCCTTTAATGATTGCTAATACATTTAGGGAATATTTCTCTGTAAAATCTCCGTTAGGACCCTCTCGGTCGGTACCTTCTGCTGAACCTGGGGTGCAACTTGGGGTAAAGTTTAAGTCTAAGGAGATATCAGTAGCCATCAAGTCTATGTCAAAAGGTAAATCACCAGGACACGACGGGCTCAGCAGCATCTCCAATATGCTGGGCCTCATTTACCTAGAGTACTGACTATGCTGTATAGTTTCTGCCTGTCACATTGTTATTTGCCGAATGTTAGCACCCCAGCCGGTGTGCCTATATAAACGCGGTGCAAGCTGAGACAAGGACATTCATACAGCGGTCACGGGACAGTCAGCGGTCTACGCTCGTCAGGATAACAGTACGGTTTGAAGAATTAAACTTGTAAGTGATTTATTATCGTTACTGTCTAGTTTTGGTGATCTTTTAATTTGTGTATTTGACGATATGATATAATATTATGCTAAAGATTTAAATAATCGTCGTGCCTCTTACACGAATGAGATGACGCGGACTGTGGTTGTGCCCGTGGTTAAAAATAAAACCGGTGGCTTGGCTGATAAAAACAACTATAAACCGATTTCACTGGCCACGATCATCTCCAAGGTGTTTGATAGTATGCTTAATACACAACTAAACAAGTACATAGTACCACATGACAAGCAGTTCGGGTTTCGTCCTGGACTGTCAACAGTTTTTTTTTTTTTTTTTGGGAATGATAGACGCTGTTAGCCGCAGATGGCCATTGCAGCTTCACCGGACAATAGGAGGCGAGCGCTTGAAGCGCTCTAGCCTTTACGGCAGAAGTAGCGACGAGCACAAGGGCACCTCAGGGAGGCACGGCCTCGGCTTGGGCTGTCGCTTAAGAGAGGGCTGAGTTTACCACCGGTTCACACCGCGCCCCCACTGAGAAGAACCGGCAAGAAACTCAGTGGGGTGATGCACGTCGTTGCGGTCGCATACGTACGACCCTTCGGCCTCGCCGGCGAGACCGGTGTCTGATAGCTAGTGTAGCATACGGTTGTCGGGGAGGGGAGTCAACAGAAAGCGCTGTATTGTGTGTTAAGCATACGGTCTCTTACTACGTTGAACGTGAGACTCCTGTCTACGCCTGCTTTCTCGACCTATCGAAGGCGTTTGACCTGGTTTCTTATGACATTCTATGGAACAAGTTTGTTTGTTTGTTTACCTCAAGAACTAATAAATATACTTAAATTATGGTATAGGAACCAGGTCAACAATTTACGATGGGCTGGTGCGTGGTCTTGTCCATACCACTTGGAGTGTGGAGTTAGAAAAGGTGGTTTGAGCTCGCCTACGTTGTTCAACCTCTACATAAATGAGCTTATGCGTGAGCTGAGCAGCACCAGGGTTGGTTGCAACATTAATGGAGTCTGTGTAAATAATATCAGTTATGCAGATGACATGGTGCTGCTGAGTGCATCAGTCTGTGGTTTGAGGAAACTAATGGTGCAGTGTGAGGAGTACGTTATAAAACACGGATTCCAATATAACTGCACCAAAAGTGAAGTCATGGTCTTTGAGACTGGGGGGAAATGTACTGAAGCTACACCTTCTGTTTTAATCGGTGGGACGCCCTTACAAAGGGTATACAAATTAAAATATCTGGGTCATATATTAACCCCCAACCTCAAGGATGATGATGACATCGAAAGGGAGCGGAGGGCAATGTGTATAAGAGTGAATATGCTGGCTCGCAGGTTTGCACGTTGCTCACATAAAGTTAAAATTATCCTGTTTCAAGCATACTGCACTTGTTTCTACACGTGTAGCCTGTGGGCCAGATTCACTCAAAGGGCTTACAATGCCCTCCGCATACAATACAATAACGCGTTTAGGATACTGTTGCGGCTGCCTCGATTCTGTAGCGCATCAGGGATGTTCGCAGAAGCAGCAGTAGATTTTTTTTACACCACAATGCGAAAAAGATGTGCGTCCCTGGTGCGCAGAGTGTGGACCAGCCCCAACAGTATCCTATCGCTAATTGCAAGTAGACTAGACTGTTCTTATGTGAATCACTGCTGCAAAATTTCTCACGGAATATTGCAGCGGTGATTCACGTGTGCAAATGTGTGTATATATTATTGTTAATATTAGTCTTAATCTTAGAAGTTTATATTTTTTATTTATTTATAATGAGTCTCTGATACTTGAGTAAATAAATATTCTATTCTATTCTATTCTAAAAAGCTATGTTCCTTAGAAATATCGTTTTATTTTTCCTGTAAAATATAGAAAGACATGTATTATCCATTTATTTCAGATTTTTCCCTCCACAAACTTCGGATATAAGGGGAAACGGTATTTTTTATATTTTTGATTATCAGCCAAAACTACGTGACATAAACTAAAATAAAAATCTGTTTTGAGATGTGCGAATGAAGCTCTTTCATATGATACCCCACTCGATATTCTACTCTCACTTCGAAATTTTGATGACCTATTTCGACCCCCATTATAATAATATTCGTCGGCCGAGTGGAGCCCGAAGGGGGCCCGCAGGACTCTCAGCTCTGGCTTGCCTTAATTGGCCATCCAGAGAGGAGTTGTTAGAGCTATATGCTCCAGGGGTGGAAGTGTTAAAGGGCATAACGCCGCGAGTAACTTCGGAGAAAGCGCAGCACACCTCTCGACACCCCTGAGCCATTCACACCGGTGTTGCTCCCTGTCGTCCGCTGACGATCATTTAGGGAGCCCATCTAGTGGGTGGCAAGTCACAACTTGCCGCAAAATAATTTGAAATAAAATTATGGCAAGTGACCCCGGCCTTTTCAAATAGCCCAGTCGCCAGTCCACCAAATGCTCAACCCCATAAACTTAGAATTCTTTTCACATACTTGCAATAGTCCCTACCACCTGCCGAGGTCAACTGCGGTAATTTCATCATTGTGGCAGTTGACCCCGGGAGGTGTATTACACACCATTTACTTCTTCTAAAACGGGCCTCTACGTGTTGGATTCGTCCCCATGCAAGCCTCTAAAAGACCGGGTTAAGCCCATGAGTAAAGAAAACATGAAATAATAATAATAATAATAAGCCCGCAGGGCAGCTTGTGGCGAGCTGTTGGTGCGTAACGACACCACGGACCCGAATGCTCCAGAGAGTCGGTCAGGGCCCCCACCTCGGCGTGTCTTCGCTCACACCGGTGTTGCTCTCTGTCGTCATCGGACGATCATTTGGGGAGCCCATCTAGTGGGTGGCAAGTCACCGCTTGCCACAAAATAATTATGTATGTAATTATGGCAAGTGACTCCGAACTTTGCAATAGCCTAGCTTCTAGTCCACCAAATGCTCAACAACATAGACTTATAATCTTTCCATGTACTTACAATAGTTCCTACACCTGTCGAGGTCAACTGCCATTTTTTCACCATTTTAGCAGTTGATCCCGGGAGGTGTTTTACACTGCATTTATTTCTTAAAAAGGGCCTCTACGTGTTGGATCCGTCCCCACGCAAGCCTCTAAAATATCCGGGTATAACCCGTGAAAATAAATATATAAAGGAAATAATAATAAAAAACAAATAATAAATAATAATTATAAAAAACGTAAAACTGTATTTAGTTGTCTTGTGTGTGTGTTATTAGTGTCTTTAATAAATGTATTTTCTTCTTCTTCTTCTTCTAAAAGAAAAACATATATTTTTTTATTTGCGATGAGGTTGGGTAAAAAAGATCTAAAACAATTCCAAGTTTCAAATCGATAGCGTCAGTGGTTCCTGAAATATATAGGTGTGACAGACAGACAGACGAAGTCAGACCATAAGGGTTCCTTTTTTACCTTTTAGGTATGGAACCCTAAAAATCGACAAAAATAAGATAATACATAAAGCAATAGATTATTTCTTTATTTTTCAAAATTAAATTGAATTTAGTCAGGATGTCTCAGGTTTTGCGCTGTATGTCAGACCTACTTGGGCTTATTGTCCAAGGCCAACCGTCAACCATATTTCACTTTTCAGGGTGGCTCTTTCCACGTAACACTACATCGATATACTATACCAACTAGATTTGCTGTCACGACCCGAAAAGTGGTCACGAAAATAAGAAAATAAGAGCTACGGAGACGGCTGTCGCTCAATTGTCTGCAATTATTATTGAACCTTATTTTATAGTATGTAAGTCATCTTTTTATATGAACATATTATTGTTTTGCGTGTACGTGTATAGTTGTGTAGGTATATGTAACCGCGACCACATTTTCGATGTCATTTTGTTCGTGACAGCTAATCTTGTTGGTATAGTATATCGATGTAACACTATTACGCATATTATTATACTAACCGCAATTATATAGTACTCTAAGCTAGTTAGCAATTTAGTCTTTTTATCGCCATGCAACCAAAAATTTTAAAGACTAACAATAGTTTTAGCAGAGTATAACTAAACTCTGCCATGGTCTTTAAAATTTTTGGTTGTAACATGAAATACGAAAAGTACATATTAAGTACTTCATTGCAATATCGAATGTAATAACAGATAATAATAACAGATGAGTCTGAAACACAGCAATTAGATTTCTGCGGTCTGAATAAGGGAAGTTTCGGTACCAAAAACACCATTAAGCTAAATTGATTTCAAAATGCACAGTTCCAGTCGAATAGGAAAATGTAATCGGATTATTTTAGAATCAATCAATTTGTGGTTCTACCGAAATTTAATGTTTTAGAAATTCTACGATAGGTGCGATTGTATATATATATATATACTTATCTGTATTCTCTATTTATTCCATATATATGAATTGGTAATCGGTCCCTTACATAAGTGATCTACCACTTATTTAAAATATTTTACTTGATTAAATTTGATGCCGATTTAAATTTTACAAGGTAAGTAGGTAATTTTCCGTTTATCGGGTCTTGTCGAGGCCCAAATCTTTGTATCTTCATTGGTGTACACTGCCAATTATAATATGGAGGTACAGTATTGAGAATCGGTGGTGGGATTAGATCCAATAAAATAGAAGTAGAGTATAAAGATAAGTAACCTATTATTGCATAAAAGCAAAGTCTATTTATTTACACTTATTTGCATAAACACAACAATAGAAGGAGCAGAAAACGATCACACAAAACAGCAACAAAAAGAAATACAGTGCAGATAGGTGCAGTTATAGACCTTAACGCTGACAAGCGATTTCTTCCAAGCAATCTGTCTGACGTAACCTAAATCACTTCAGAAAATTCCAATAATAATAATAATTCCCTTTTGATATCATAGGATACTCCAAAAAGCCCATCGCAAGCACCACATCGACGTCAACTGCGTGGACTCCCTGGGCCGTGGGGCCCTCACCCTGGCTATAGACGGTGAAAACTTGGAGATGGTGGAACTGCTCGTTATCATGGGGGTGGACACCAAGGACGCTCTGCTGCAAGCCATTAATGCGGAGTTCGTGGAAGCCGTGGAATTGCTATTGGAGCATGAGGAACTGATACATAAGGACGGGGAACCTTACGTGAGTAATGCTTTGGTGTATAAATTGTAAAAACATTACTACAATTTTTACTTTGCTTCAAAAAGATTTTTTTTTACCGTTAAGCATATCCTGGCTAAGTCCATTATCACAATCGTAATTCGTATAATTCAATGGCGATTCTTCTTTCTGAAAAAAAAAATCAACACTAGAATATTAAAAAACTTGGTCGCAAATCCTAATCTCACTTGTGAAACCAATTATAGAGAGCTGGAAAAGTTTTATATTTATGAAGAAGACAATTAAAGACATTCTATTATTTCATGTTTGGGAGGCAGTGAATGTCCTCATTCCCATTCCAGACCCATAGCACACCTTGAGGATACACCTGGGGTGCCACGGGAACTTGGATTCGGACCCGAGCATCCCTTAAATCCATACAACGGTGTAACAGTGGTATCACGGGTACTAGTTCCCATGAATCCACCAATCGAATTCCTAGTGTTACAGCTGATCTAATTTTTTTAAGCATCTGGTAATCACAATAACAATAATAATTTGTATCTACAATAACTGTTGCAATTTATAGCTTTTGGTCTTTGCTTCCTTATTAAGAGCTACATTTTAGAAATTGACTGAAAAGTGGGAGGTTGCCATGGTGGTCATGTCGCTGGTTGATGTTTGGTTGATGTCTAATATTATATTTAATTTACAACAAGATATACAATTAAAATCTTACCAAAAAGTGTCTAAAATATAGATATTAGATCAAGTTTAGTTACATTTTGCATAAAGTTAATATTATTAATTTGGTTCTTAAAAGTCTTAATTAAAGGCGAAAAGCTTTGAATAGGCCATTATATTCCATAGCTGAAATAATCCATGTATAAACCATCCTTGTCTGTGCAGAGCTGGCAAAAAGTCGACCCAAACACGGCGATGTTCACTCCTGACATTACCCCGCTGATGTTAGCGGCACATAAGAATAACTATGAGATCATCAAGATCATGCTAGACCGCGGAGCCACACTGCCCGATCCTCATGACGTTAAGTATGTATGATTTTGAGTTTGGTGAGCGAATCTGTTTACAAGTGGAATCAGAAATACTACCTAAATATAGTTAATTAAAGTAGGTATTTCTTGTCGCTTTAACGGTTCTTTTGGGAGAGGGGATTAAAGTCAAAATGGGTACTTGGTTATACGCTTGGTCCGATTTTATCAATTTTTCTTCATAATTATAATAAATATTAGTAAGGGAACACTCATAGAGAGTTGTTATCAAGGTTTTGTAATCGATCGGGTTAAGCAACGTTAGGTAAGGTTATTAAATAGATGGGTGACCGTTTAACGCTATTTGGACTAAACTGGTCTGTGCTTCGGAGAGCAAGTAAAAAGTGGGTCCCAGTTTTAACCGACTATAAAAAAGGAGTATTGTGTTGCGAATGTCTGTTATTAAAAGTTTAGTTAACGTAAAAATAGCGCATGCGGAGCTGCGTGCGTCAGCTAGTATCGAATAAAATTATAGATTCAGTTGTTATATCTTGTAAATATTAGAGATTTTGTAGTTATATCAAATATTACTTACCCTAGATAAACAACTCTTGCACACCAAAAAGTACAGAAAATAGAAGTAAAAGAAAGAAAAAAAACAATGGTATACATTGGGCGGTCTTATCGCAAGTTGCGATTAATGAGCCAAGTCCAATAGTGTATGGATCTTAACAATTAACTGTCATGATACGCGACTACTTATTAACCTCCCTAATGCAACAAAACATCCAGGTACAAACCTAAGTAGGTAACACTGGAATGTCAGTTATTCTGCCGCAAATTATCAGCGTGTAAACATTGAATTCCAGTGGGGCAAGGACTGTAGCTACAAGCTGGAAATTGCTCGTCTCCAAGAGATTATCTATCTTATTATCTCAGACTAGCTGACCCGCGCAGCTCCGCCCGCGCTTTAATTACATTTTGCTCCCCTTTTCTCCCTACTCCCTTGATTGATCTCTCTCTCTTATAATAAAAATCTAATTCTATGCTATTTCTCTCCCCTCCCGCTTCGGTCCCCGTCACACTTCCCCTCTTCCTCTGCCCGTTGTCCTCTCTGAACCCTCTCCCTCCTCTCTCTTCTCCCAACTTGCTCCCTCTCACCCCCCCCCCTTACTCCTCGGATCACTCACTCCATCACCCTCCCCTCTCCCTCTCTTGCACCCTCCTCTCGTTCTATATATCCTCGTCAATCATGGTATCAGCGGCATAAAATATAATTTATAACCTATTCTCAGACCTACCCGCAAAATTTCATACATATCGGTTCACCCGACTCTCGTGCACGTAACTCAGAGGATCTCAGATTTTGTTGTGCAAGGCGTTGCGAACGTTCGACACTCGACTCTCGTGCGCGTACCTGAGAGTTTCTCTGATGTTGTTCAGCAAGGCGTTGTGAACGTTCAGGTGAAGATTCTCCCATACGACGTATTCTTGCTGCCCGTGCTTGAGAACTATGTTTAAAAAGTTGAGACCTGGCTCTCTTAGGCATTTTCAAATGTTTAAGAAAATGCTAACAGCGTGTAATATTCTAGCGCTGAAAAGAACTGTTGTTTAGCCCTGAAAAGAACTGTTGTTTAGCCCTGAAAAGAACTGTTGTTTAGCCCTGAAAAGAACTGTTGGTTAGCCCTGAAAAGAACTGTTTGTTACCCCTGAAAAAATCTGTTGGTTAGCCCTGAAAAGAACTGTTGATTAGCTCTGAGAAGAAGTTTTGGGTAGGTGTAGTTTTAAGAAAGAAATCTAAAAAAAATCGAGAGGGAGCCGACCTCGCGTCTGAGCCGCGCGGGTACCTTACTCATAGATCTAAACTCCCTCCCGCATGCGCACCCCCGCCTTGGTGACGCTCACTTCGCAACGGGCCGTGCAGCAGAAATCGTAATATTTTAATTTCGCCATAACTTCAAAACCAAATGTCCAATTTTAATCATTCAAAGCCCAAATATTATCTATATAAACTGTACTTAATGATGAAATAATTTATTTTGATAAGGATTATTAGCATGAGTAAAATAAATGCGTTTAAATGTAGTCCAAACAAAATTCAAGATTTTTTAAATAAAAAAATGATTGTTGGGCCTCGACATAGATAGTGTGCCGCGGACTTTTTTGTAGATATTTATAAGATCTACAATTAATTAGAACATTTTATGGTTCTATCTTTTATAGTTTAGGCAGCGTACGCAAAATAAGTAACTTTTCTGGTTGATTTTTTACACCTTGTGTCCGAAAAAACCCAAATATCTTACGGAACCCTATTTTTTTCCAAAATAAAATTTAGCCTATGTTACTCGTGGATAATGTAGCTTTCGAATGGTGAAAGAATTTTTAAAAACGATCCAGTAGTTTTGGAGCCTATTCATTCAAAAAAAAAAAAAAAAAAAAAAACGTCATGGGGATGACACATAAATCGATATTTTCTACAAAAATTTACATTTATAATATTTTTTCGGCCGTAATTGTGAAAATTTAAAGTGTGTGGTTTAAAGTTTTAGCAGTCAGGATTATTTGAAAATTTAAAATTTATTTAATTACCTATGTAAAAATCGTAATTACATTGAATGGATATTCAATATATTTCGTTAGTGCATTAAGCCTATTACGAAAATGACGAATATTGTGAAATGTGTATCGTGTAATATTGTTATCGATGAGTTACTTGCTTACATACAAAATAAAGTGTCGATAGCGGATGAGGCAAGCTTGGTACGAATTTGTGCATCAACATTTACTGGTGATGAAATCGAAAAATCTAAATCTTTATTACTTGAATCACTATCCACCGATCTGCGCAGAACTGTGCGGAAAGGAAAAGGAAAAGAAAACAGAATCTTGAACGACATTATCAATATATTCAAAGCGACGGATCCAGATAAGGTACCCGTTTTTGTGGCACGTGAGCTTAGCAAACTGCCGCCCATAACCTTTGATCATTTGGACGTATCGAAGCTTTTAAAAGATCTCGTATTAGTTCAGACTGAAATTAATAACATAAAGTCATGTTATGTCACACAGGATCAATTGGAAGATCATAAAAATGAATGTAAATCCAGAAAAAAGGAGTCGCAGATGGATTTCATTACGAATGTTAACACAAAGCGAGGCGCTTGCTGTGATGATGATCCCGTGGATATATCGCCACCAAGCACTGGTGAAGAACCTGAGTGTTTTGATAAGAATAAATTGAGATTATACAATAATTCTAATGTAAATCTCGTCGAGGATAAAGAATTGCCATCAGCTGGCCTGTGTGATGTGCGCTGTGACAGTGTGACGGCGGAATCGGCACGAGCATCAACTGATACATACGAAACATCGACAGATCAGATGATTGATACGTCGCAAAAGAAAACGTATGCAGATGCTATTAAATTAAATGATGAATTTACATTAGTGCAAAGAAAAGTACGAAAAAATAACTATCGTCTCACAGGAACTATGGGTACAGTTCTAGTCACGTCGGAAGATAAATTTAAAGCAGCAGATAAACGAGTGCCAATATTTATTACGAATATACATAAAGAAACAGCAGTATCAGATATAGTTAACTATATACATAAAAAGACTGGTGATATAATAACATTAGAACAAATAATAATTAAGCGGCGTTGCGAACATCATGCATACAAATTTTTTGTATCGCAATATAAAGTTCCTATGTACTTAGATGAGAAAATGTGGCCTCAAGGAGTTATCTTTCGCAGATTTGTTCATTTCAAAACAAAAATAATAACAAACACTCAAAAGGCGAGAAGCGGCATTCAAACAGATAAGTAATGGATACAGCTATTTATAAATTTATCAGTTTCAACTGTAAAAATGTTAAGCGCTCTATAGAGGATATACGTCAAATATGTACAACGTCAGATATAATAGCATTACAAGAGACATGGCTGTTGCCAGAAGAGATACCCTTCCTAAACACTATAAGTGAAGATTTTGCCTGCACGGGAGTGTCTGCAGTAGACACAGCTGCAGGCATTTTACATGGAAGACCATTTGGGGGGGTCGCCATACTTTGGAGAAAGCACCTTTTTCACGATGTTGTTATTATTCAGTGCGGTAATCCGCGTGTATGTGCCATCAAAATAGTATTATCAGATAAGTCGTTCTTGGTAATTAGTGTTTACATGCCTACGGATTCCATTTCTAACTTATCAGAATATACGAACATCCTTGGTTTGGTGAATGCTATTATAGAAAATTCTAACGTTAATCATGCATATGTATTAGGTGATTTTAATGCGCATCTTTTGGAACCATTCTTTAAGGAATTATATGAATTTTGCTGTGATAAAGATTGGTCATGCATTGACACTGAAATGTTGGGGCTTATGTCTGATACATATACTTTTGTGAGTGAGGCACATGGTTCTAGAAGATGGCTTGATCACTGTGTTGTAACTAGGGCAGCCATTAATTCTGTGCAAAAGATTTACGTTTTATATGACATCATGTGGTCGGATCACTTTCCCCTAGTAATCGAATGTAATCTTAATGCAGTAGCGCCAATAATGTATGATAATAAAGTGAGACAAAACAAAGTCACATGGGGTGAGCGAAATCAAGATGAAATAGATATTTACATAAAAGCGTGTAATGAAAAATTGAAATTAATTGATTTTCCACAAGAACTTCGTGGTTGCTGTGACGCATCATGTCTGAATTACAGTCATAGGGTTGTAATTAATCAATTGTATAAAAATATTGTACATGCTCTGAGTGAAGCGGCTATCGTGGGTCGAGAGAGTAGTAATAGGCGTCCTAGGAAAGTAGTGACAGGTTGGAACAAGTACTTAGCCAGTGCTCATAGGGATGCCCGGCATAAGTTCAGTGCATGGATGGGCTTTGGCAAACCGCGATCAGGCCGAGTCTATGACGAAATGTGCGAGTCAAGAAAAATTTTTAAATCGCGGTTGAAGTGGTGTCAAGATAACGAAACTCAAATTAAAATGGATATCTTGGCCGCACAGCATTCAAAAAAAGATTTTCGTGGGTTTTGGAAGAATACAAATAAATTACAAAGCAAGCCGGGGATCCCTGTGAGTGTTAGCGGAATCAGCGACCCTTTAATGATTGCTAATACATTTAGGGAACATTTCACTGTAAAATCTCCGTTAGGACCCTCTCGGTCGGTACCTTCTGTTGAACCTGGGGTGCAACTTGGGGTAAAGTTTAAGTCAAAGGAGATATCAGTAGCCATCAAGTCAATTTCAAAATGTAAATCGCCAGGACACGACGGGCTCAGCATAGAGCATCTCCAATATGCTGGACCTCATTTACCTAGAGTACTGACTATGCTGTATAGTTTCTGCTTGTCACATTGTTATTTACCGAATGAGATGACGCGGACAGTGGTTGTGCCAGTGGTTAAAAATAAAACCGGTGACTTGGCTGATAAAAACAACTATAGACCGATTTCACTGGCCACGATCATCTCCAAGGTATTTGATAGTATGCTTAATACACAACTAAACAAATACATAGTACCACATGACAATCAGTTCGGGTTTCGTCCTGGACTGTCAACAGAAAGCGCTGTATTGTGTGTCAAGCATACGGTCTCTTACTACGTTGAACGTGAAACTCCTGTCTATGCCTGCTTTCTCGACCTATCGAAGGCGTTTGACCTGGTTTCTTATGACATTCTATGGAACAAGTTAAAGGATGTTTGCTTGCCTCAAGAACTAATAAATATACTTAAATTCTGGTATAGGAACCAGGTCAACAATGTACGATGGGCTGGTGCGTGGTCTTGTCCGTACAACTTAGAGTGTGGAGTTAGACAAGGTGGTTTGAGCTCGCCTACGTTGTTCAACCTCTACATAAATGAGCTTATCCGTGAGCTCAGCAGCACCAGGGTTGGTTGCCACATTGATGGAGTCTGTGTAAATAATATCAGTTATGCAGATGACATGGTGCTGCTGAGTGCATCAGTCTGTGGTTTGAGGAAACTAATGGTGCAGTGTGAGGAGTACGTTAAAAAACACGGACTCCAATATAACTGCACCAAAAGTGAAGTCATGGTCTTTGAGACTGGGGGGAAATGTACTGAAGCTACACCTTCTGTTTTAATCGGTGGGACGCCCTTACTGAGGGTATACAAAGTGAAATATCTGGGTCATATATTAAACCCCAACCTCAAGGATGATGATGACATCGAAAGGGAGCGGAGGGCAATGTGTATAAGAGTGAACATGCTGGCTCGCAGGTTTGCACGTTGCTCACATAACGTTAAAATTACCCTGTTCAGGGCATACTGCACTTCTTTCTACACGTGTAGCCTGTGGGCCAGATTCACTCAAAGAGCTTACAATGCCCTCCGCATACAATACAATAACGCGTTTAGGATACTGTTGCGGCTGCCTCGATTCTGTAGCGCATCAGGGATGTTCGCAGAAGCAGTAGTAGATTGTTTTTACACCACGATGCGAAAAAGATGTGCGTCCCTGGTGCGCAGAGTGTGGGCCAGCCCCAACAGTATCCTATCGCTAATTGCAAGCAGACTAGACTGTTCTTATGTGAATCACTGCTGCAAAATTTCTCATGGAATATTGCAGCGGTGATTCACGTATGCAAATATGTGTGTATATTATTGTTAATATTAGTCATAATCTTAGTTTATATTTTATTTACCTACCTATTTATAATGAGTCTCTGATACTTGAGTAAATAAATATTCTATTCTATTACAACCAAACAAACAAAGTTTTCCACTTTATAATATTAGTATAGATAATATTAGTATAGATGAGCGGCCATGAACAGATACTCAAATCACGCTTATCATCTGCCAAATATCCTATCCATCTTGTCAGAAAGCGCATTTGATAGTCTTCTCGGCACCTCTTTAGATGAAATTCTTGTCTTGTTATGATTTGTAACTTGTAACATGTTTCACGATTAATTTGTCCTTTTCAAATTAAATGTATAGTCAAACTTTATTCTAATCGGGAATTAAGGCGATTTACCTTATATTTTGGCTTGACGTTTCGGCCGGGTTGCACCAGCCGTGGTCACAAGCAGACTGGTTCAGCGAGACGGCTCCGTGCGCGAGGCAGAAATATCTTCGTCTACCCCCGTTCTTTCAATTGTAACGTTAAGCCCACTACACACTACACTCACAGTATCTGTATATTTAACCGCCGGCAAATAGCGAGGTTTTGTTTGGTTTTAGCGATTAGAATAAAGTTTGATAATGGAACGCGAAAGTCTAAAAGTATAAATGTATCTTTTTTTGTACTACCAAGGTGGCAAGCAAGCGTGCGACCCGCCTCATGGTAAGCAGCCACCGCAGCCTATAGACGCTAGCAACACCAGAAGAATCACCAGCGCATTGCCGACCCTTAAGACATTGGATATCAAGTCTTTGTGTCCGGTAATTTCACCAGCTACAGTGGCCCTCACGCCGGAACACAGCAATGTTTACACACTGCTGCTTGGCGGCAGAATATCTGACACTGCGGTGGTACCTACCTGGACGGTTCCTTGCACAAGGAACCTACCACCTAGTATTATTTTATTTTAATCGTCTGTGGACATACCCTTCTTTAGATGTGGTTGTGAGGATTGCATCCGCGAGTCCACGGAGGACTCTCTTCGACACTCCCTGGCTCGGCTCAATGAGTACAGAGCGTTAGCATCGCCTTCTTTGATAGCTCTCTCATCCAATGACCCTATATTGACTGCCTTTGAACTCTCCTGGGAGCTGAGAAACTTGGCCTTTGCTGAACAGGTATGTTGGTAATATTTTGAAAGACTATTTTTTGAAAGTACGTATATTTTTAAGTTTGGGGCCTAAAAAGGCCTAAAGTGCTGATGATGGAGATTTATTTCCCAAGTTAGGTAAAGAGCTTAAGGTACTTAAAAAAGGAGGTGTTGTTAGGTACCTTTAACCTGACTGACCAAAAACAGATGTTTATCGGGTTCGCCACAAAATTCTGTAGCAACGGCTTCATGAATTTTAGAATATGTCAGATTGTCCTGGCCGGTTGCCAGCCAGACAATTGGTAGGGTTAAGTATGTCATGTTCACAATTCTGTATACCCATCATCTTTTTAGGGGATCCACACTGCATTCCTTAACACAGGTTATTCTGTAACCTAGCTAGAAGTGCAGTGCTCCCATCGTCTGATTGTAGAATCTACATATTGTGTAATGTCTTAGTTATAATTTATTTAATTCTCATGTACTACAATCCCATTTAGTTCAAATAAAGAATATTATTATTATTATTATTCATAAACAGGAGTTCGAGAAAAGGGTATAGTTTGATTTGTAGCTGTGACATAAGATCTCTACGTCCAGGCAAAGAATATAATCCATCTATCTATACATACAATATGTATAGGTGTTCGTTAGTCTCGCTAACACTCAGAAAGGGCTGGATAATTTTGAATGACTTTTGTTTTGATCTGTTGCCTGGATTAGATCCAGGGGTAATTGAAAAGAAAAGAAAATTGGGTGTTAAAGTAAAAAAAAAGCTAGGGCAAATGAGTTTCGCGGGTCAGCTAGTATATTCTTAGTTCACGGCGAATGATTACTCCGTTTACACTGAGCAAACGGATATACAGTGACATAATTTATCGTGGTCTGACTGGGTATTATTGTATACATTTCCAAGCCATCTATAATATAAAAACATTGCTTAGAACGGAGCCTAATCGGTATGTTTCATCTGTCTTATTCTTATCGGTACCAGGAAAGCAAAGCCGAATACCTAGAGCTTCGACGCCAAGCCCAGCTGTTCGCTGTAGATCTGCTGGACCAGTCTCGCAGCTCCCAGGAGCTGGCCATCATCCTGAACCACGATCCAGACGAGCCGGCTTTCGTTGATGGGGAGCATATGAAATTGGCACGGTTGGAGCTTGCCATTGATTTTAAACAAAAAAAGGTAGGTTATATCAGTTATAGTTTTTGTTTCCTCTGCAAAGATTATTAAGTAGCTTCCCGTCCTTCTGAGTCACTGGACGTTCGGGGAGTGGGCCCTAAGACGTCTATTGAATAACGTGGTGGCTCCAAGCGGGGTTGCGACCCCCGTCCTCGTAAGTACCAGGTATGGTTCCCGGGGGGCTATAATGCGTCCCTCAGCGGCGAGCTGCTCAAAGGCAAGGCACTGAGGGGCTCCTGCTGCAGATCCCCCCTGGTGTCCCTGGCTGGTTAGTGCATAAGCATCCCACATACCCCGGTTATCCCCCACAGGTCACAGGGACGAGGGGTGCATGGCAAGGGACCAAGATACTACAACTATCGTCATATATACTTTTAGACTTTCGCTTTCCATTATCTAGATGCCCGATTAGAATAAAACTATCGTCATACTTGTTTGAATTAGTTTACCAAATACCATTAAAATAAATTGGAAAATTTCTGGAATATAAAATTCAAGTAGTTCAGTTATGCGTTTATTTTCATAAATGAAAGCGAGGTTCCTTGTAGATGTCTTGTTATCTCAATCGAGAGATACTTCGGAAGTGAGGACGACGTTATTCCATTGATATATTAGATTTCTTGAAGTAACGAACTGGATTGAGAATGCTGCATCGCATTTTCACATCTTGCTCCATATAAGAGTGGTATCAATATCAACTAATTCGCTGATTGCGGTTGCATATACAATCCACACACACAAATTATATTATAATACTTTTTTTTTGTAAATACATATAGGTGCTTGAATATGTAGATAAATAACAGCCACACTTGGTGGGAATCAAACCTGCGACCCATGTCGTAGCCACTCTACGGGCCCGTCCATCAATATAGAACATTACTCACACTTTTCGAGTAGGTAAATCGTTTTTATTTTTCACTAGCTGACCCACGCAGCTCCGCCTGCGCTATTTTTACGTTAACTAAACTTTTAATAACAGACATTCGCATCGAATACATAACCTCCTTTTTTATAGTCGGTTAAAAACTGGGACCCACTTTTTACTTGCTCTCCGAAGCACGGACCCGTTTAGTTCAAATGGCGTTAAACGGTCACCCATCTATTTAATGACCTTACCAAACGTTGCTTAACCCGATCGATTACAAAACCTTGATAACAACTCTCTATGAATGTTCCCTTACTAATATTTATTATATTATAAAGAAAAATTGATAAAATCGGACCAAGCATATAACTAAGTACCCATTTTGACTTTAATCCCCTTTCCCAAAAGAACCGTGCTAGATTACGGGAGAAAAAGTATCCTATGTCCCACCTCGTAGTAAGATCTCAAATCATGCCAAGTTTCATTTGAATCCATTCAGTAGTTTCGGCGTGATGCGCAGCCGTGATACAGACAGACAGACAGACAGACATAAATTAAAAAAATTAAATTTTCGGCCTCAGTATCGGTTATAGAATGCCCTCCAAATATAATTTTCAAAATATCTTCAATGTACAGAATTGGACCAGTTACAGTTTTATTATAAGTATAGATAGATATATTTAATGGCCAACCTGGTGTAAGAGTTGTTGAAGCAGCCCTTAGACCTTTGACTTGACTTAGCGACTGCTACTTAGAAGACAATAACAGGCATTGATATTCTACGTGCCCTCCGAATAACGGAGACGCTCAGTTCAAATGCCACTAAACCAATCACTAGGTAGTTCTAGGTAGGTACTAGGTAGGACTAAGTAGTTCTAGGTAGTTCTAGGTAGGTACTAAGTAGGACTAGGTAGTTCTTAGATGGGTAACCAATACCCAATCATAACGGAATCGGTAAAACGAACAGTGATTGGTGATGAATGACTAAATCGATGATCGCTGAGTATCGATTCTAAGTATCGTGTGTACTGAAGCTATAATTTTGAGTCTATTTTGTTCCCAGTTTGTAGCCCACCCCAACATCCAGCAACTACTGGCCTCGATCTGGTACGAGGGCGTGCCAGGGTTCCGTCGGAAGACCGCGATGGAGAAGATCATGATTATCTGCCGAGTGGCCCTGCTGTTCCCATTCTACTGCTCACTGTACATGATAGCACCAAACTGCGGGACTGGCAAGCTGATGAGGAAGCCATTCATGAAGTTTTTAATACACGCTTCAAGTTATTTGTTTTTTCTACGTAAGTTTATAAATCATTACCAGTGATGTTTTTAGAGGATCATTGATTTGTACCGGCTAAATTCTGAAGGGGTGTAAATTAGGATCGAGATATTGGTTAGTGGAGAAAAATATGCTTCTGATCCGTTACCTAAGGGGTTTTTAAATGAAATTCGATTGAGATATTACAGACACCCTGTCATTTGTCTATTTTGCAAGAAATTTGGTGTAGATTTTGTCATAAATTATTTCTCAACATCAACATTTCGTTATATTATTTTTTTTATACTACCAAGGTAGCAAATAAGCATGTGGCCCGCGTGATGGTAAGCAGTCACATACGCAGCCTATAGACGATTGCAAGAGTCACTAGCGCGTCGCCGACCCTTAAGACATTAGTTATTAAATCTTTTGTGTCAGTAATTTCACCAGCTACAGAACCCTTCAAACCGGAACCGGGACTCGGCAATGTTTACTGCTGCTTGGCGGCAGAATTTCTAACACCGTGGTGGTACCTACCTGTACGGTTCCTTGCACAAGGAACCTAACAACTAGTAAATCTGTTTCTAATAAAGATTACATTTTGCAGTAATCCTGATCCTGGTATCACAACGTGCCGAAGTGCAAGCTATACAACTGTTCGGTCCTGACTGGATGGTAAAAGAATTAGAAAAAGAACTTTTAAAGCAACGCGGGAATGGACCAACATATTTGGAATTGGTCGTTGTAGTTTACGTCCTAGGTAAGTTGGGCTTCAAGAATGTACATTAATTGGAAGCTGATCAGTGCAGGTCCTATCGATGTTACACAGAGATTAGAAGATGAAGTGTGACCCGCCACACTTAAGCTTCTATTCAAGATATAGTCATAAACTCTTTCGCTATTTTCCTCAGCACCAATGCTGTTAACATAATTGTGTGCAGATCGCAAAGAATCGTTGTCTTTTACATGTCTTTTCTTATTGGACAGTAGTTATTAGTGGACCCTTTTGTTTTCCAACCCTGACTGTTGGGTGAAAAGGTACTCCCTCATAACCATCGACAATTCTTTATCATTGGTAATTTTAGGCCAATCCCTCAGGTCATCCAACCCATTACATCATCGCTTCCTTAGCTTACTTCAGCGACGATATCTGTTTTTTTTTACCAAATACTTTTTTTTACTAATTACTAAACTAGTGCTTGCCCATTGCGTAGCAACTCTGGCCAATTTGGCGGGCCCGTTGGTCTAGTGGTTAGAAAGCCTGGCTACTATCCGACGGGTCGTGGGTTCGATTACCACCAAGTGTCTGGGTATTTTTTATTTATTTAAGTATGTATTTACAAAAAAAAATATAAGTATTATCAGTTGTCTGGTTTCCATAGTACAGGCTCTGCCTAGTTTGGGATCGGATGACCGTGTGTGGATTGTCCCAAATTATTATTATTATAATCTTTATACCATCCAAAATGCCCTTTGTTTTTTCTGGATCTCAGGATTTATCTGGGAAGAAACGCAAGAGATATACATTGAAGGCATCCGCTCTTATCTCCGGAATATGTGGAACTTCATAGACTTTACTAGGAATTCCTTGTATGTGGCGGTGGCGTTGCTGAGGTTCGCCGCTTACCTTCAGCAGGCCGCTGAAATCAATAGAGATCCTCAGACCAAGTTCATACCGAGGGAACAGTGGGATGCTTTCGACCCCCAGTTGATCGCTGAGGGTTTGTTCGCTGCGGCTAATATTTTCAGGTACCTATTTTTTATTACTACATAGTGACATAACGTGCTGAACTTACACACTAGTGACATAACGTGCTGAACTTACACACTAGTGACATAACGTGTTGAACTTACACACTAGTGACATAGCATGTTGAACTTACACACTAGTGACATAACGTGTTGAACTTACACACTAGTGACATAGCGTGTTGAACTTACACACTAGTGACATAACGTGTTGAACTTACACACTAGTGACATAACGTGTTGAACTTACACACTAGTGACATAACGTGTTGAACTTTAGAAGCAACTGCAGAATATCTGACACTGCCTACTTGATCGACCTCTTGCCGTTAGTTCTAATGTGTGGGTTCTAAACCCTTAGATAAAAACTCATATAATAGTGTTTTAGAACTTTTAATTACTAGTTGCGTTTGTAGAAACAAATACTAAATCTTCTTCTAGAAAGCAAGTCTTTCAATTCACATATACGAATAATTGGACTGCTTCAATGATCCGATAATCATTAACAGAGTACCTACTTTTATTGCGGATTTTAACTTCCTGTCTGAAAAATCCTTGAAACCTATATGGAATTTTAATTCAAGATCTCACGATGTCAAAAACCACATTTTACAATTATTGGGCGTAGATCTAAGAACTATGATTCACGATAATAGTCTTCATCAGAATCAGAACAAAATTTAAGATTTTTCTAGTGCTCTGAAGCTGGTGCACCTGTTTTCCATCAACCCCCACCTGGGACCGCTGCAGATCTCTCTCGGAAGAATGGTCATTGACATCGTGAAGTTCTTCTTCATATATAGCTTGGTGCTGTTCGCGTTCGCTTGTGGTATGTACAAAATTAATGATAGTTACGAAATTGGATTCATGGTTTACTGCTATTGTTCGAGTGGGACGATTATAGATAATGATGTTAGAATTGCATCCCCCCATCTCCTCTCGTAGGGTTTCGTAAGAGGTGACTAAGCGAGAACGGGAGGACGTACAGCAGCGTCTTTCTTTTGGATTTATCTTCCACCTATACTGCAATCCCCAAGCTGCCTATGAAGCGTGAGGATTATGGCAACCCCTCCATTCTAAGGCATTTTGTTCAGCAGTGGACGTGGGCTGCTGATGATTATTAAAGATAAAACCGCACTACTTTGCAGTGGAGCGGCGTGAAATGCCCCAACTAATAGTCTAATTCAAAAGCTTTTGGTTAACTTAATGTCTTTATTTAAATCTAAACTGTTATTAGTAACGTGATAAACAAGGTGTTCGCCTGATGGTAAGCGACACGCCTTCCTATTGACAGCTGCACAGCACTTTCGCTCGTCACCCGAAATATTAGTATTTAAGTCTTTTGAGCGGGGTTAATTCACCACCTATAATGCCCTCCACACCAAAACACAATGTTTTCACCACGCTATGTTCCGGGAGAATTTCTGAAACTGCTATCATTTGTTGTACACGTCCAACAAATGACTTGACGGACCCGTTGGTCTAGTGGTTAGACACCCTGGCTGCTACCCGATGGTAGCGTGTACATAAATATGCAAATTAATATGTCTATAGAATCTGCTAATTGATAGTATAATATACATATAGTAGGTTAAACAAGCCGAATACGTTTCTTTGCCTACCCTCTGTGCACGCCACTGCCGATGGGTCGTGGGTTCGATTCCCACCAAGTGACTGGGTGTTATTTATCGATTTAAGTATGTATTTACAAAAAAATGTATATAAGTATTAGTACCAGTTGTCTGGTTGCCATAGTACAGGCTCTGCCTAGTTTGGGATCGGATGACCGTGGGTGGATTGTCTCAAGATATATTATTATCTGGACGGTCACCAAAACTATTATCATTATAATTGTCTCATTCATCATTATGAAAATCACGATATTATAGTCTTTTTGGATTTTTGGGAATAATATCTTTTTTACTTTGTTAAATAAATTTTGTTTTTCCCCAAGACTTATGGGATAATAATGGTAACCCCTCCCTTCTAAGGGGGAAGTCTTTGTTGAGCAGTGAACGTCTTTTGATTATATCAAAAGACGTTCACTGCTGCAAAAGACGTTTACATTTATGCACTTACTATTTCTAAACCCAGGTTTGAACCAATTGCTCTGGTATTTTGCTGACTTGGAGAAGCGTAAATGCTACGTATTACCTGGTGGTCTACCGGACTGGGATAACGCCGGGGATTCCTGCATGAAGTGGAGGAGTTTCGGGAAGTGAGTCCCGGGATCATGGAACAATTGGCGCTACTGCTTGCTAAAGATTTTTCGTGAGTAGATGTAGTGCTCTAGAAGCGTTGTGTTTTGTATTAATTTCAGCTAGTTTGCCCACAATTACACTTTGTTTTCTAACAATGATGCAAAACGAGAATTTAAAACCTTTTTATCGTCACTATGTGGTAGGTTCCTTGTGCAAGGAACCGTCCAGGTAGGTACCACCGCAGTGTCAGATATTCTGCCGCCAAGCAGCAGTGTGTAAGCATTGCTGTGTTCCGGCGTGAAGGGCACTGTAGCTGGTGAAATTACCGGACACAAAGACTTAAAATCTAATGTCTTAAGGGTCGGCAACGCGCTAGTTATTCTTCTGGTGTTGCTAGCGTCGGCGGTGACTGCTTACCATCAGGCGGGCCACACGCTTGCATGCCACCTTGGTAGTATAAAAAAAAAAACAAAAAAACATGTATCAGTGTAATTTATTTCATTTTAATTAACACGAAAAGAAGTAAACTGCTGTGGAATATGAAAAAATAATAAAAGTGTGAGCTCATATTAAAAATTAAACACATAAAAATATCGATACTCGATCAATAATCCCATTTGTTTTTTTTTAATTTCGCACCATACCGTCAGTAATTCCGACGAGTGCAGTGCATCCATCAGCATGGATGTTGCTTTCCATCCCGTTCATCTCGAAACTAAGTTACTTAAAAAAAAGGTTAAAAAATCAACATGTTAGTAGATAGTATGAGTCATAGATTTAAGATTTTTTTCACTACGTTCAAAAAGATGAACATAGCGTGGGAAGGAGAAGTTCTAATCAAATACAAACTGCACGAGTGCAACAGAGGCAGAGATAAAATTCTTTTTTTTTATTCCGCATCACTTTTGACATTAGCCACTGCAACGCTGCCTCGCGGTCTGTTTACTGTCAAAGTAAATCATAATAATTTAGCACGATCTCAAATTTATAATATAAAATATTATTGTTCCATTATGGTGGCTTGTGCAATAAGTGCATGTGATGTTACAAATCGTAATACAACGAATAAGTAAACATTTCACAGGTAATTGATTACTATTCCTGACTGCATTTTTGCTTGCTATATTTGTAGGGTTTTGGTTGAAAATTTGGTTGAAAATCCTAATAATATCGTAGAATACATGTTTTTCTTCAAACTGATCATAATTTATAACTTTTATATGAAGAATAGCGGGATATTTTGTGTAAAATGTAAAACGATTTGTTTACAATAGGGCTTGAAAAAGTCCTGACGTCATGAGTATCGATATCGATATTAAAGCAAATAGTTTTTATTAGTAGCACAAATATAAATTCTACGTCTTTTTGTTTTAGTTTCAAGGAGTTTATATTTATAAGGTCTAAAAATATTTTGCAGTCTCTATATTCTTTATGTAAATTGATATGATAATAATAATAATTCAAATGTATTCTTTCAGATTATCAAAATAATTATTTGATAAGACAAAAATAGATGCGGATTAAAGACTAGTATGGATGGAATCCCTACAATATTCCAGTGTCTGTGATAAAGATTTTGATTTCTCTCTGCGATATACATTTTGAGGCAAAATGTTTTATACAAAGTGTGTCACAACATCAACGTTGCCTAATAAGAGGCTGTACCTTATTTAATTTACTTGTACTTATGTATGACACTGAAAAAAATATAAGTCAGTACCAGTTCCTTTAGGAAACGATAACACTAAATAAATTATGTTTGTTAGCAGTTCCAATTGAAAAACAGATGATCTTGTTCTTACATAAATAAAGTAATTTTACCGCTATCGATACCCTGTGAACCTATGATTAAACTTTACTTACTTTAATTTACCCATACGCCACCAGGTATTTATGTCAAGTCGTTAGTCAGAAAATAAAATCAGAACCTAGAAACACAAAACCTCCTACACTGCGTTTTCCGGTTAGTGGTGTCTACTCCAAAACCACTGTTTCCCAATGACCATCGGTTTTACAGCAAATATGAGCAGCCACTCCAGTCTGGTAATTCGTTAAGCTACGTCGGCAAATTTGATTCTCTGGTGATAACTTAAAGAAGAAGAAGAGAAATTTAAAGAAATAGATATTCTAACAGTTGTATCACAATATATTTATGAAAATTTGTTGTATGTAAAGAAAAACATAAGTGCTTTTGCAAATAATAGTGACCATCATAATGTAAACACCCGGAACAAACACAATCTAGCTGTACACTCCACGCGTCTCCACAGAATTAGCAATTCGTAAAGCAGCAGCAGTATTCGTATTAGAAGTTCGCAATAAGTATGTATTTTACAATATAAGTATATTGTTTGTCTTTATGATAATAACCTGGGACGAAGGTCTATTCCACTTTGATCTCCACACATGGTGATCTGATCCCAAACAAGGCAGAGCCTCTACTATGGAAACCAGGCAACTTTTACTTATACATACTCATATACTTTTATTTGTAAATACATACTTAATAGATAAATAAAACCCAGACACTTGGTGGAAATCGAACCAATGACCTATTGGGTAGCCAGCCAGGATGTTGAACTGTTAGACCAACACGTCCGCCTAATGTTTTGGTTTTATACTATTTAGAAATATTGCATACTTCTCAAGAATCTCATAGGGGAAGCTCCTTCACCTATACTGAACTTTAATAATTATTATTTATAATGCATGCTTATTTTCATGATCCGATTTACGATGTTTACAGCAAAAATAAACTACAATTTTTGTTTAGAATGACTGTTTTACCACTTTTGACAATTTATCATTAAGAGATTTGCAATACTAAAGGTTATTAGTAAATTGTTATAAATCAACATCAATTTTAAATTATATAGATAATTGTGATCTCCACACAAAATATCATCGATATCGATTACGTACGTAGTACTTTTTAACAACACTTTTTTTCCTTTACACATAAACAATTCACTCACACATAGGTTTTTCTTTTTTGGTTTCATTTTTTATCGGACTATGTTTATCTTCTATATATAATATCTTTGGTATGAGTAAATTGCGTATGTGTGCCTCTACCTTTATCCATCTATGAAGTTTGCTACAGAGTTCGACTTTCTCATTACATTTGTTGCCCTGGTAACATGTCAAATAGTTTCGTCAATATTTCTTATCATCCCTGCTGTCATCGTACATTTAATTTTAAAATTACGGCAGTATTTATTACTCAACTCTGTTTCATTTAGTTTCAAACAATGGGTGATGCACAATTCGGTGTGCGCCACGTGATAGGGGCTCCAATAGCCAAAACAAGATTTTCGGAGCAAGCGTTAGTGTGCATACCGCCCAGGACAGCCAAGTTTACCAAATATGAATGGAAGCTGAGCAACGACCAGCGATGCAGGAACACGGAAGACCAGCAACAACTCGCTGACAGGGTGCTCGGAGAATGCGAACGCATTCGAGGGGAAACCGCCGAACGCGCGGAGATCATGAAAGCAACCACCGACAGACGCATCGACGAACGCATCGGCGACGTAGAGTTCAACAAGAACGAACTTCAGATTCAAAGGAAAGAGTTATGCTTGGAGCTTGAAGCTTTGGGGGTGTACAAGACGCGACTCCTAGACTGCCTGGCTTCATTACAATCCAACGCTCTGACGATCTGTCGCAAATGCCTCATGTTACGAGATGGGCGTTTAGGCATCGACCTCGTAGTCGACGATGTAGAACTCGCGCTGCAGCAGGAAATAACCACCATAGTTGGTGGTCAGAGTCTCCTGAAGCGGGTTCTGGAACAGCTAAATGAACAGATGCGCAGATTACGTTCAACGCGGTACCTGTTAGACCGAGACCTTCAATATAAACAGGCAGCTATCGATATAGATAAAGGAAATCTATCATTGAAACCAACCGACCTTTGTTTATCGGTCTACGAAGGGTATACAAGTTTGGACCCTGCGAATATATCGGCAGATGAATACAACGCTTATTCTGGGAAAAATATTCAAATGGCGGCAAAAGAAGTTACGAACGCGAGACCTATAAGAATGTTTGTCGACACAATCCTGAAACAGGTGATAGACGACCTCTGGAATGCGTATAAGAAATGCAATCACGCGTTTCACGAGAGAATTGAAGAAACAAAGCAAGCGAAAGCGAAACTCGAAGATATGCACAGGGAGACCACTCAAAAAATTGCCGATATGCAGACCAATATCTTGCAACTGCAGAAAGCTTTGTCCGATAAAGAAGGGAACACTGCGTTAGCTCACACAAGACTTGGTAGACGAGCTCAGAGAACTGGGGCTGAGCTAGTTAGGGACCCACCAGGGCAAGCGTTGTATTACGAGTGTGAGATGCTAAGACACAGCACGGAGCAGCTACAGCAGATGCTGCACGAGTCTACATCCTCGTTGCGTTATCTCTTGCAAACGCAGATCCAGCTCGAGGAAGACATTAACGTGAAAATGAACACGTTGAAGATTGACGAGGTGGACTGCATGACGCTAAGGGAGACGATGGATTATCACGCTTATTAGTTGGTGTTCTTAGTAACGTAGTTGTAATGATGAAGCTGATTTTGGTGTTTCTCCTGGTTATTATATTCACGCTTTTAAAAACGTTTGCCTGTAACTGAACGAATCAAAAGCGTTAAAGTTTTAGCTATCTGCGGATTAAGTATAGTTGTGTTTTTTTTATAATATTATAAATAATAATTCTGTTGTGATTTATGTCTAGTATTATTGAAATGCTTGTAAGGCAAAACGTTTATTGAATTTTCTTAAAAGGGTGATGTCGACGATCTATTACACCCCGTCACTATTATAAACAAAGGTAAAAATATCAACAGGTAAGGGTTATAGTGGCTATTATGTGTGTGAATTTTGAGAACTTTACGCTAGTTTAATAGTGTAGCTAATTTTAATTTGTATAGATTTATTGTTTGATAAATAAATTAATTGTGAGCGGATGTGATGATCTTTTATTGTTGTGTATATATACACATAATATAAATCTTTGTAACGGTTGTGTAGAGGTTGTGATTGCGACTGCTGACCGTTATCAGTTCAACCACATCAGGGAAAGTCTTTGATCTTTTCTGTCTAGAAATTCTCAGAAGCTAAATAGGAGTTTGGTACTGTGCTAGATGAAAGGTAATGTATGCTTGTCTCCAATTACGTGAGAGATTGCAGGCACAATGCGAAATGGCGAAGATTTGATTACTAAAAAATATACCTTTACTTTTATAACCTTATAAATAATATTGTATATATTTCTGTTTGTTGTCCGTGGTACCATCATTACTACCACTAGTAGTACCACGGACAATTTTCTTAACCGTGGTACTCCTGGTACACCACGGTCAACTCCGTGGACAAACTCTAGAGATAAATTATGTAGATTTCAATATCCTTTTTTTTCGGGGAACTGTCTGTAGGTAATATTTTCGCTAGTTGTTCTACTATCCTTGTCACTACGTAATCTCTCTTCTTATTTGTTCTTGTTCTTTAGACGATTTTACTTGTTTGAATGTAACTAGATGTTTCAATTTTTTTTTGTTAACTATTATTGTTAATATTCTGGGACAATCCACACATGGTCATCTGATCCCAAACTAGACAGAGCCTGTACTATGGAATCCAGACAGCTGATACTAATACTTATATACTTTTTTTTGTATATACTTATATAGATAAAACACCCAGACACTTGGCGGGAATCGAACCCACGACCAGGGTGTCTAACCACTAGACCAACAGGCCTGTCTCAGACAATTCAGACTTATGTTTAACTTTCTATAAACTAGTTTAAAATTAATGAGTAGGCAATGCCACTGATAAGTAGTGGGTGTGGTCCTATAAACAAAATTAATTAAGAATTTTCCTTAATAACAACTGTGAGCAGTCAACACAAATAACATTTAACATAACAAGCAACAAAGAATGTTGGCCGGGGGGCGTTTAATTTCTTTCTTTTCAATTATGAATTAATTAACTTCATAAATGTGGGTTCCGCATTTTTTTCTCTTAGTTAGCCGAGTAGCCGGAGGATTAAACAGCAAATTAAACAAATATCAGACAATATTAGCTTTACCCTAAAAACATTAAAGTTTACAGACAGAACCGGTCACGGGGTAAAATTATGACAGGATTTGCCAATTATGCTGGAGATATCATAGTGCACAAGTGCTTGCATAGTTAACTGTGCACTAGTGTGCACCATCTCTTCCTTTCTTCTCACAATTCGATGAGATAGAAGATCAAAACAACCCGGGAATCAGGCACTGGACTAAAATTATATATTTTTGATCGTCATGAATCATCTTACTTTTTAGACAATCAGGCAATCGGTTTCTCCTAACCAGAAACACCTAAAAGAACAGCCCCGCAGGCTTTGACCCCTGGACCTCTGGTGTACAAAGTAAGCGGCTTCCCAGAACCGTGCAGGTAAGTACCACCGCAGTGTCAGATATTCTGGAGCCAAGTAGCAGTATGTAAACATAGCTGTTTTCCGGTGCAAAGGCCCCCTTACCCCAAAGGACCCCTTTACTGGTGAAATTACTGTACACAAAAACTTAACATCTAATGTCTTCAGCAACGCGTTAGTGATTCTTGTTGCTAGCGTCTATAGGCTGCGGTGACTGCTTAGGTACCGCCAGGCGGGCCTCATGCTTGCGTGCCACCTTGGTAGTATTTATACTACCTTATACCTTTATTATATATTTTAATACAACATTGTAAATTCAGAACAGTCAAGGTAAAAAATGAAGAAAATATTCCATATCTTTGCCATACGTTTCACAAGCATTGCTCTTCCAGTGTGTTCGAAGCTTCGCAGTCCCTCTTCTGGGCTTCCTTCGGCATGGTTGGGCTTGAGAACTTCGAGCTGGCCGGCATCAAGAGTTACACCAGATTCTGGGGTCTTCTCATGTTCGGATCATACTCCGTGATCAACGTCATCGTTCTATTGAACCTTCTTATTGCCATGATGTCCAATTCCTACGCTATGATTGATGTAAGTATCATCATTATAATTATTATCATCATCATCATCATCATCATCATCATCATCATCATCACCATTATCATCATTATCATCAACTGGAAGACGTCCCCTGCTGAACAAAAGCTTCCCCTTACAATGAACAACCGTTTAGCTGGTTTTCCGCAACATTGAAGTATTGTCAAAAAAGGCATATTATAAAATCTCGGATTACCTGGAGGATATAGCTGCGTGGGCTTGAACTGCTCAACTCATGCAAGCTTAGAAGTTTAAGGCTGACTTATGTATAATTTATAAAAATGTTTAAAATAAAAATAAAAAGACAAGCCCGCTGCGTTTCTTGCCGGATCCTCTCAGTAGCGACCGCGTTACGATACGGTAGTAGTTTGTAAAAATGATTATTGTGTATGTGCCTCCGTGGGGCCTATACATAATAAAGATATTTTGACTTTGACTTTGACTTTGACTATAATAAATGTTCAATTAAGTCAACTAATGAGTTAATTTTGTCATTTTGTATAGATTTGATTATGCTAGCACCGGTTCTTATGCTATCTACCGGATCGTAACGCGGTCTCCATTGAAAAGCTTCGGCAAGAGGCTCAGTAGGCTTATTAAAAGCGCGCTCTCAGAGCGGTAGACCGTGAAAAGACAATTTTTACCCAACCATCCCTTATGGAATAGAGACCCGGAATCCAAGCATAACAACTTTTAAATTGTAAAGTACAAAATACAAAAATTGTTTTTTTTTACAATAGATTACTAACGGTCCCCGGACTAGGACAACCTGTGCTGCGGGTGACCAATAATACGATATAGCGGGAGACAAGATATCCCGGGTATATAAAAAACTAAAAAAAGAATAAAATTATATGATCGTGTGACTAAGAAGAAACCAAAATAAAATAATATTGAAAACTTAATTGCTATTATCATGCAATCCTGGAAGGAGTAGTTGCTTAACTATATAATTAATTGATATCGAGGAGAAAAAGCATTTTTTTTCTATAACTTTTTAACCTTATTTAATTAATCTATAAAAACACGAACTTCGAGCTATAAATAGCTGTCCGTAAGGCCTCGTTTACGGAAACGCGGGGCGTCGCGCGTCGCGTGTGGCGTGGCGTCTCGCGGCGCGTCGGACGTTTTTATTGTTTACGTAGCGGCGGCGCGTGAAGCGGCGCGTATCATCGCACGCGTAAACACAAACTTATAGCAATATATGATGCTGTTTATAGAGACGCGGGGCGGGAAGAGTGGCGGTGCCCGCCGCTGCGCCCGCGGCGGGCACCGCCGCGTGCAACGGCGGTGCAACTCACTTTTTAACATACAATTTTCTTCTAAAAAAAAATCGATCATATCATACTCCATTGCGATGGTGACTACGTCTGTGTTGCATGATTACCAAATAGACGTGCAGAAGGTTCCGCCACACGCGACGCGCGACGCCCCGCGTCTCCGTAAATGAGGCCTAAGTCTCGCTAAGACTAAGAAACGGCTTGATCGTTTTTTTTTTGTAGGATTTTCTTGCAATCTGTCTAGTTGACATTCAGCAATTTTTGAGGCATTAGAAAACCGTCTTGTACGGTACATGTCCACTGACGTGCCCGTGTGCTCTTAATTAATCTAAATCAATAGATCTTGGGGTATATTTCTTTTCAATCTCCGCGGTTGCGTCGGCTAAGCCATTAAGTGCTTTGCAAGCGTATTAGGGTGCTGTAGTATTCTAGTTTTGTATGCTTTTGCACTAGTTCTAACCTCTTCCTTGGCAGTTTTAATGCCGAAATCATGGTGTAGTCTATCATTGGTAATGTACCATGGTGCATCAACTATCATACGTAGCATTTTTGATTGAGCCCTTGCAGAATTTCGATGTTTGAGTTTGCTGATGTGCCCCACTGCTGTATGCCGTATGTCCAGACTGGCTTTATTATACATTTATACGCGGGTGAGCTAGTATAGGATAAGACAGGATTTTTTTAAACTAAAATAATAGTTTTCGTTAGACTGCACATTAAAAAAAATACGAAGAAATGTTGTTTATTAAAAATGTTCATCTTAGTTCCATCTTGCATTGTTTTTCTCTTAGTTTGCTTGTAAAACTTTATGAAGCTTTCTACCTTAGCCTTTGACTGAGGTACCAAGCTAAATTAAATTCTCGTAGCAAAGAACTAAATTAAATGACGAGTAGATTCTGTGCGGTATTGTTAATTAACAGTAACTTTCCTTAACAATGGAATCATAGGTTCATTAAGCATTATTATTAAATATCATGTTCAGTCATGGGATACTCATCCCAACTTACTTGGCCGGTAGTTGTGGTATAGTATACGGGTATGCGACCCCGGCTTCCCTAGCTATTACTGTCCCATCCCTTGCCCTCCTGGGTGGTAATATCCTACTTTTCCTATTTCCTTTTTACACCACCTATCCTTCCCTTTCCCTCGTTATTCGTGAGAACGCAATGGTTAATCATAGAATAGTTTAATTAACCAAAATGGCGGCGAAGTGGTTCGCCACCCATCACGTCTCGTTTCTCACGGGGGCGAAAAGCGGCCCATGGGCTCTGCCTACCCCTATGGGAAAAAGGCGTGAATATATGTATGTATGTATTATTGAATATCATCAATGGTAACTTAGAGCCGAGGAATCGATGTCTAACTGTCCCATTCACTAACATTATAATCATTATCAGCTGTCTAAAGACGTCCACCGCTGAACAAAGTATTCCCCATTAAAAGGGAGGGGTTGCCATAATCCCCACGCTTAGCAGGCTTCTTGGGTATCGCAGTAAAAGGGATAGGTAATCCAAAAAAAACACGCTGCTGCCGTCTTCTTGTTTTTAGGGTTCCACACCTAAAAGGTAAAAAAGGAACCCTTATGGTGAGACTTCGTCTGTCTGTCTGTCTGTCTTTCCGTCTGTCTGTCACACCTATATATTTTAGGAACCACTGACGCTATCGATTTGAAACTTGGAACAGTTTTAGATCTTACTTACCTAACTTCATCGCAAATGAAAAAAATTATTTTTCCTTTTAGTTTTTTTTTTAATGGGCGTCGGAATGGGTCATCAAAATTTCAAAGTGGGGCTACTATATCGAGTGAAGTACCATATGAAAGGGCTTCATTTGTAAATCTCAAAACAGATTTGTATTTTGGGTTACGCTACGTGACGTTTTGGCTGATAATCAAAAATGTCAAAAAAATACCATCCGTTTCTTTTCTCCTAAGTTAGTGTTGGAAAAAAATCTGAAATATTTATGGGTATCTATCTATATTTTACAGGAAAAATAAAATAATCTTTCTAAATAGTACAGTGTTTTAGGTATCCTAAAAAAACCTCGACATACGAACTTAGTCTCGCGGTTTGGTCTTTTTGCTATCTGAGGTGTTACATGAATACTAAAATTACTTTAATACGTCCAAAAATGGTATGGAACCCTCGGTGCGTGAGTCCGACTCGCACTTGACTGGTATTTTTATTTCCCTTAGTCGGGAGGAGTGGTCCCTTAACGGGAGGAGGTGGGAGGTTGCTATTTTTACCCGGAAACCCAAAGGACTTCACTAACACCAGTTATAGTAAATTTTAATTACGCTATATTGATGCTAATTATTTCGACTCTAATTATCATTAATGCTAATTGATTGTTGTAAGTGCGGCAATAAAATCTTTTATTATTCGTTCCTAGGAACACTCAGATGTTGAGTGGAAGTTTGCCCGCACCAGGCTCTGGATGAGTTATTTTGAGGAGAGCGCGACGCTGCCTCCACCATTCAACATACTGCCCACCCCGAAACTGTTTCTCAAGATGCTGGGCTTGAGGAAGAAGGACAAGCTGAGAAAGATGAAGATGAAGGTAAGTGGACGTAGCCTCCGTGGCACAGTGGGAAACCGCTTGCTTTGCAAACCGGAGGTCGCGGGTTCAAATCCCTGTGGTGTGACTGCGTATCAGGCGGGCCGCATAATTACCTACCTGGATAGTTCCTTGTACAAGGAATCTACCACCAACACACACACAATCTACACAGTTTAAAAATTATCTATTGCAGTACTTATTAAAGCGTGGAATTTTAGTTTTTTTTTATGCTAAAGTCAAAGTCAAAATCATTAATTTCATATAGGCTTAACGGACCACAACGCGGACTCAACGGCTTGTAATTTTTTCTCTTTTTTTTAAACAGTGTTTCTCTTGGTGCAATTAGATCAATATCAGCGACAATGTGTCTTGCCGTTCAAAATATCAAATAACGATAATAACAACGACAATAATAAAAAAAAACGAATAATAATTTATTTCTTTCTTTCGTTCATGTCATGTTGGTTGTCTGAAAGACATCGCTATTAGCGATAAGGCCGCCTTTGGTACTAAATATTATTGTGTATAATTAACCGTATTTTTTTATTTGTTCTTTTATTCATACTAGTTATTTGGCTGCGTAACGTAGGTCTTCTGTAAGGTACATTCTCTGTCAGGCTGCTTTTTATGTAGGCATTTTTTTTTTCAATTAAAACCTTTTTTATACTTACTAAGGTGGCAAGCAAGGAAGAATGCGGCCCTCCTGATGGTAAGCTGTCACCGCAACCTATAGACGCTAGCAACACCAGAAGAATCACTAGCGCATTGCCGACCCCTAGATATTAAGTCTTTTGTGTCCGGTAATTTCACCAGCTACAGTGCTTTACACCGGAACACAGCAATGCTAATATACTGCTGCTTGGTGACAGCATATCTCACACTACAGTGGTACCTAGGTACCACCCAGTATTTCTTTATTAGAAAATTCCAAAAAATATACGTACCTATCAGAAAATAGTAAATTATTCATTGGATACCCACCAAACACAAGAGCCCAATGATCCTTTTTTAATTAAATAGACCCAACAAAATCTTGGTCGAAAAACCGTTGTACTAATTAAGACTGTTATAATGGTGTAGTAAGCACAACTTTGTCTTAGAATTATGAGATGCTGAGTTCGATTCCTGATTGCGTGAATCATTGATTCCACTGCTTCGGTGGTCTCAGGTTCGTTCTTCGGAGTTGGTAAAATGTTTTTAGGCTTCTTTTAAGCATTTCTTATAACCAAAGACATTTAATATAGTACGCAAAACTTACATCACAGTAATTAACAGCCGTACCTACGTTCTAAGCCGACAAAAGTAGTTTTAAAGGGAATAACCTACGACACATACTGTGGTTCGCAAGATGCCTGTCAACACTATTGGGTGAATTTATGTTTGGCTGGATTTCATATTTTGAAGACTTTAAAAATCGGCTTGTATACAGGGTGACTGGTTTTTATTACTTACTTCATTAAAAAAGGATTTTTAATAAACTTAGCACGCAGTGTTCGTTTAACTTCAAGTCAGTTTATTGAATACATTTTGGGTTCATTTTTATTTGCTTTTTAATGAGATGCCGCCTGCTATGTTAATTAATTAAGGGAACCTTTTTAGTTTTCTTATTATAATAAAAATTACGTTACTATACTTTAATTACTATTGCTCTCAGACTCTCAAACTTAAATAAATACAAAAAAATATCATGATTTCCAGAAGACCTAGAAATCCCCCTAAAAATATTATATACCCCTTAGAAAACCCCTACAAATATTTTTCCCCTAAATCTAAGGAAAAAACCTCAAGTTGGTAGCCCTGGTGTCTAAGAACGCAAGTAGGTACAAAGCAAGTAACGGTTGCGTTGCGTGCGCAGTACGACGTATTCGTAACCTGTTGTTACGAATACGTCGTACTGCAAGGATGCGTGCGTATACACGCGTTTGTACACGATCAGATTACGCATTCCGTGTGCTCTGACTCACATACTTTTAATAGAGTAATATTTTTTACTAAAATGTTACCACAACATCGTAACTAAACCTACCAAGGAAATTGTACTAACAAGAAATTGTATTAAAATTCTAAAAATGAAATTAACTTACTTTTCAATCGATTCGAAAAGCGGGATGTTTTCAATACTTCGCTAAATGTCTTTGCCATAAACCCCACGCTTGGATTGCAGTTCGCAGTATAGGTTAGGTAGGTAATCGAATAGAAAGATGCTGCTGTCCGTCTTCTTGTTTCCCCTTAGTCGCCTCTTACGGCCACCCAACAGGAGGAGATGGGTGATGGGTGGGTGGTATTCTTACCCGGACACCTCCGGGGTACAAATACTAAAATATAACTTTAATTAAAGAACTACTTATTTCAAAAACAGGAGCAAAAAGAGAAAGAACACGATGTGAGATACACAGCAGTAATGAGAGCTCTCGTCTGGAGATACGTGTCCGCGATGCACAGGAAGATGGACGATGAACCAGTCACAGAGGATCACATCAACGAACTGAAGGGAGACGTGTCTGCGCTGAGATACGAGCTACTTGAAGTGTTCGAGAGGAACAATATGGATGTATCCTTCACTGATAGAAAAGAGAAGAGTAAGTTAGCAGTATATAATTCATTCCTTGTCCACGACCTTATAGACAGCAGGAGAGAGGAAGTCGCGTAGGCGGCAGAACTTATCGTTAGTTCTCGTTCATGACGTTACAGAGGTCGTGACGACAGAGGAAGTCGAGTGGAAGGCAGGTCACTGGTCAAAATATCGGTGGTACAGCTGCTTTTTTAAGCTGATGACTCCCTCCTGCTGTTAGTGCATTGAGTCTTTTAAAGTTCAGATTCGACAAAGCGGAAATGAGGCTTCTGATGTTGCTTGCATCTATAGGCTGTGATAGCATTAACATTACCATAAAACGGGTTGGGCTACCTCACTATATCCTTTCTGCTGTCAACGCAGTAAGACCTCTGAAATTAAAAGCTGATAACGGGCAGGAGATGCTCTGGTAGCGTCCAGATGCCGTGATACCGTCATCCCATCATGGTTTCTAGTCAGTTCCAGTATAGTGGTTTTAAAGTACCAAAGAACCCCGAATTGAGCTCGAAAACCACAAAATACCATACTTCTTATAGAAGAAGTATTTTGTGGTTTTTGATGACACACGACTGAATTTTCACAGCAAGTTTGTTAAAACTTAACCTCATCGATTACCTTCGAACGTTTTGTGTGTGAAAATAATGAAAATTGAGCTTGTATTCCTTTTCTTGATGTGCTTAAAGAAGCAAGGTAACTTGATTTTGTCCTAATTTCTGTTACAGTGGTTCTCGGTAAACGCATGAAGGTGTGGGAGCGGCGGCTCATGAAGGACTTCCATGTTGCCCCCGTGGCTCTAGAAGAGGAGAAGCCTGCGAATGAGGACGGACTATCTAAGTTCAGGAGGATTGCTAAGTTGGCGGTGGCCAGCACCACTAATTCTATGTGGAACCAGACGTTAGCTGGCACCGGAGTATCGTGAGTATTAGCTATTTTAGTTTTCTATTTTATATTAACTAAAGCTAAACGGTGATCTAACGTCAGCTTAAACGGAAAATTGCAGCCAAAATGGCATTTCGAGTAGCGTCGAGAGCGTTGTGATCCTCACCAGCGGTGACTGAAGTCACTAGTGCTCTATATGCACCCGCCATGTTATTGGTTCCTTAGCTAGGTACCTAAGAAACCGTTCAGTGTTCTACACAGTGGCTCAGTGAAATCTTGAAACAGAGCCCGTTTCTTTCAGTTGGGATTGTAAAACCTCGTGAAAACGTTGTAACCTTTGATAACCTATAAAATTACCATAAACAGGCGAGTCTTTAGCAAAGAATTGACAGTGATACGAAATCTATTTTTTCACGTTAGATCACAAATTGGTCGCTGTCGAAGCCGGGAATCATTCAAGAACCAGCAAAACTTACAGCGAGCCATGGAAGAGGCCAGAAAATTGGTACTGCGCTCGCCACTACCTGGTACCGTAAAACCATTATATCTCTTCAAAACCCATTTGCTAAGATACTAAAACAACACGATTACATTACCTTGATAATCTTTTATTAAGTACTCAAATAAATTAAAAGCGGTATTTCGTTTGAGCTAAACGAATGGTGTAATTATCTAGATTCTTTAATTCGGCTCACTAATTATAGTTACTTTGTTATGTAAAAAAGGTTCACGAGCTACGACTCCAATCGAGATGCCGGTGACTCCTGGCCACACTCTGCTTGAGCTGATCAAAGATATATCTACGGAGGTCGGGGAACCCGTAGATCCGATCACATCTCCTCCAAAGTCACCGTTAAAACCATTAGGTACGTAGGAATTGTTGTCTTAATAGCTTGGTTAATGGCGTGGATAACTAAGTACTGTTTTTATGTAACTACGAAGGCATTTCGAGACACATTTTCATACCAATAAACATTTTGTGCGCTGTTTTTTTAAAGAACACTCTTTTCTCAACTACCAGTCTCAAAAGTTCCAGAAGTCCCAGAAGAACACTTGTTCAGAGAATCAACATGCTTGTTTCTTTTGTCTCATCTTGTGATATCCCAGATGATGATGGTTAGGCATTTATGATATGAATAAGAAACTACGAAGCTTAAGGCAAATACTTTGTTAAAGAATTTTATCATGGCAGTGCTTAAATATTAATTTTGTGAATAGTCGAAGAAGGTGTGGCTGGTTTAGCGGCGGGAGCGTTGCTGACTGCTGGTGGTCTCAGTAAAACCGTGTCTCCAGCCGTGACTCCAACGCCTCGCACTCCAAGTCCAGCCCCAGTTATGGTAAGTTCTAGTACCTCTATGGAAACGCCAAAAATAGAGTTTTAATTGAGTCAAGAAAGAATCACAATAAGTTAGAACAAAGAATAACAGTATGATTTGGTAGCCTGCATTGATTTTGTAGCATATTTCAATGGATAGTCGAGTAGATCCCTCGAATTCGATGGAGTTATAGAGTCGAGTAGATCCCTTGAGCAAGAGACCCTACTACTACCAAAGTACAGCAGTATCAGAGATTCTGTCGCCAAGTAGAAGTATGTCGGTTTGAAGGGTACTGTAACTGAGGAAATTAATGTATTTATAAGACAAAAAACTAATGTCTGATATCGAGCAGCAGTGTAATTTCAAATGTGTATCGGATATGGTCACTATGAAAAAATTAAGAAAAACTTATTTTTACCTCCTGATTATTTTAAAAGTTGAATGTCATTAATTTATTTACTTAAAAGCTGTTGCTGATTGTAAGCTGCATTTCACTTGATGGTAAGTGACGACTTAACCATGGATGGTATAGCGCACTAGATTATTAGAAGCCTATTCACTCTAACCTTGAAGACTCCACCACGATAATAATTTGACGGGACTGGATTTAAAGACTGATAGACTAGATCAGATGCCAATATTACAAAGGTTATGGATGTATGGTACTTATAATACTTTGATCAATTGCTCAGCCGCCGTCAAAGGGTCCGACGTCAGTGCCAATGTCCCGTGGCACCAGCCCTGTACCACCGACCAGTCCGCCACCGCCGGAAACCACTTCACCACAACCAGGTAAGTCTATTCACTAGTTAGCAGTCAGCAGCAGCATCAGCAGCAGCCCAAATATATATTTAACCAGTCCACTGCTGAACAAAGACCTCCTCCTTAAAAGGGAGGAGTTGCCATAATCCCTGCGTTTGGCAGGCGTCTTGGGGATCGCAGTATAGGTGGTAGTTAATTTTATAGAAATACTCTGGTACCCGTCTTCTTGTTTTCCCTTAGCGCCTCTTACGGACACCCAACGGGAGGTCAATAAGGTGCTATTCTTACCCGGACACTCCACGGGCTCACGGGCTCGGGCAGTTAGTAGTAGTAGTTTACTTACTACTTAAGGTCGAGTTTGGCAGTCAGTTTGTCGTGGAGACAAAAGTGACACAGCGTTTGTTTTTACCACGCGTTTTCGTATGGCCCGGATCCGAGCCAACGGACCTAGACTGGATGTTGACGTCGAATTCAAGGCTGACTTGACGTTGATCTCGCCGTCGAGAATAGCCACGATAGGTTACGTTAGAGAATAGCATAGATTTCATCAATTGTTGATTTTACTTACTGTGCACGTGTGATGAGGAACTGCGAAAGGGTTGAATCTTAGAGGAAGAAACCAATAGAGAGCTGGCACTTTCTTTCTCATTCGCGCAAGAAAAGGATGCATTTATATATATTATATGTGAGAAAGAAACAGAGCATATGATTTTTTGTCCCTCAGCGTGTGTTCAAAATCAGGCGCACCTAAGGTGCGTTTTCTTCGAGTACTCATGAAATTTTCTAGTTCACGACCTAGCTTTGGAGTTTTAAATTGAATTGCAATTGAATTGAAATATCCATAACGTGTGTTAAGTGTACGAATGATTATTTTCTGTCCTTATCGGCGGCACGCTAGCTAGTTGTCTTGTTATATTCTGTCTACGGGTTGAATTGAGTTCTTAAAAACTCAAATAATTGCACCTACTGCCTTCTCCCTCCCTCTATCTGCGTCTGGTTGGTGAACTTGAATATGATCTAGGGTATTTTTTGTAGAGCCAAGTCCTCTTAAAGCGAAGCGTGTACCAGGCGAGTCACCACCGAAGGTAATCAAAAGGAAGCCACCAGGACCACCAGTGCACGCTGGTGAAGAACAGGTACCTACTTTAATACATCTATATTTTCTGTATGTATAATGATCTCTGAACATGCTATAATAACATTACCATAAGGCTTCAGAGATAAAGCTAGACAACTCAATGAGCCGAAAGACCGACACGACTGGAGAACAGATGCAGGACCGATTTAAGTGCCCGTACAAAATCCATGGATCGCACTTTATATTTCGTTGTTGACTGAAGGGGTACAAGTGGAATTTCAATTCTGCGATTATTCTTAAACCCACTGGTTGGTGGAATAAGTGTAATAGTGAGTATTCGTGGAACCCTTAGGGGTTTCAAGTGGGGTTCAATAAGAAAGCATGAATCCAAGTAATCTAACTGTACGAGTAAAAGACCGTGCAAAAGACAAGAACATAATATGTCACTCTTCAACGGGCGAACGTCCAAAACAATCCTACGGCTATCGTTGATTACTTCATTAGGCAAAAGCTGAAATACCTTAACTGCTAAATCGTGTACAGTAGTTACAACGGATCTTTGTGTGTCTGAAGTTGGCTGCAAGACGCTGCGCAGTAGTTATTTTTGTGTTTTTGTATTGACAACTCACGACTGTAGCTGCGCAATGGTTCGCCAAACCCAACTTCAGACACTTAAAGATACGTTGAGAATAATATACCACAGATACTTACAGTAATTTGGTTTATGATATTCACACAATAAAGGGAACTGAGATGCCAGAAGAGATGGAATCAAAGCCCGCAGAAGATATAGCCGTGGCCAGGCCCGTGGTTCCCGAGATCAAACCTTCCGAGGGAGCCATACCTCCACCACCGCCTATCAAGCCTAAGGTACCCAAATTAGAAACCACACTCATTGGGCCAGATAAGTATAACTACTAAGTGTTAGTTACCTAGTGTAGGTAGGTGTAATGGACTCCTTAGGAGTCGCTGGCCGTTTCGGGTGTGGGTCCTAGGACGTCCATTGCGTACGGCGGCGGGGTTGCGACCCCGTCTTTGTGAGCACCATGCCTTGTTTCCGGGAAGCTAAAATACCCCCCCGGCGGCGGGCTCAAAGGACGAAATATAATTTTCTAGTCATCTAGTCTAATCGCTTACCATCAGGGGACAATCGCGCTTAAAGTTATATTTAAACTGTTTAGAATCCCAATGATTGTTTAAAATCGGTAAACGTTGTCGAGGCAAAAGTCTAATAATAAGTTTATTTAATTTTTTTTTTGTTTTTCCTTTTTTTATTATTTTATAATTTTTGTACACACAATAAAATGTATGTATTTATGTTTTTTTAATAACACTTATTTTCAATGAACTGTCTCCCAGGCTCCATTAGCGCCCACGATGGAGGTGACTCCAAGTACTCCACCCGTGCATGCCCCGGCGGAGGGCAAACCATTAACTCCTAAAACTGCACCCCCTGCTCCGAGGGTTGCATCGCCACAGCCTTCCACGTCAGAGACCCCAGCTGTGAGTATCAAGGAGGACACACCTTCACAGTACCCACAGCGGATCTTTGAGTGTCTGAAGTTGGGTTTTGCGAACAATCGCGCAACTACAATCGTGAGTTGTCAATACAAAAATAGCTACTGCGCAGCGTCTTGCAGCCAACTTCAGACACAAAGATCTGTGGTGGTGGGTACTGTCGCGTGACAGTAGGTAGGTACCAGATAATTGATATCTCCACTCACTAACTCATAAATCATTCCTTGGCTTCAAGTGTCGAAATAAGCCGAGTCGATTACAAGAACTGGCTTTGTTATAATTAACACTAAATGCCATGGCAATGGCCACATCAAATGCGCAGACGTAAGCGTGGACGTAATATGAAGTAATGTATGGAAATTTATGGGGGACTTCAAATTTGCAGCCGCAGCTTTGTAATTCCATATTACGAAGCTGCAGCGCCAAGAAAAATGTGCGACAGCAGTGCGGCAGCAGCACTGCCCTATGAAAGTCGGATGCAGCCGAAACGTCCACTGTTGAAGAAAGCCCCCCCCCCCCCCCCCCCCTTAGAAAGGAGCGGTCGTCATAATCCCCACGCTTGGCAGGCGTCTTGGTGATCGCAGTATAAGTGGTAGGTAATCCAATAGAAAGACGCTGCTGCCCGTATTCTTGTTTTCCCTTAGTCGCCTTTTACGGACACCCAACGGGAGGAGATGGGTGGGTGCTATTCTTACCCGGACACCCCACGGGGGTCTATGAAACATGGTACGACGGTAATGACGTAAACGTAGGTATACGTATCCGGAGTGCCGTGTCTCATAATGTTTCATACATTTCAACGTACGTCTGCGTGCACATTTACGTATAGGCATCCGGTGTGCTCCTTAATTGTTTTTTTTTACTAATCCCACCACTCATCATAATTGACGATTGTGAATGCAAAGTGTATTTTTGATTATAGTGTATTACCACACCCCCTTCGCCCCCGAAGGGTCTCACATCGACTTCGAGCACAGAACAGCTGATACCCTCGTCGCCAGAACCACTTCGCCCTTTAAAGAAACTCGACGATATCAAGTCTATTAAACGCCAGCCAAAGACTGGTTGGCTGTAAACGTACGATGCTCTCTTCCAAGTTTTTTTTACGTTGCTATGTATTCTATGTTCGTAAGTAAATAGCATTTTTATTTTCGGTGGTAAGTTTGCAGTCATATTTTTATTTTTTCTGATTCTTTTTTTGGGTACATGTCATGTTACATAATGATTTATCAAGTGATTTGTGCCATTAAGTGATAACAATTCTTATACTATACTTACCTCTTATTTCCTAAAGATAAATAAGCGCCACTGAAGTCGAAGAATATTCGACCCTATCACGCGACTTATGGTATTCATCATCATCATCATCAGCCGGAAGACGTCCACTGCTGAACTTAGGCCTCCCCCTTAGAACGCCACAATGAATGACAATTGGCTATTTGCATCTATCGGTTGCCTGCGACGCGCACAATGTCGTCTGTCCACCTAGTGGGAGGCCTGCTTACGCTACGCCTTCCAGTTCGTGGTCTCCACTCGAGAACCTTTCTTCCCCGACTGTTATAGGTTCTTCGAGCGATGTGGCCTGCCCATTGCCATTTCAACTTGCAACCTATGGTATTGAATTGGGCAATATTTGAAACAAATTGTTTCTTTTCATAATTGATTGACAGTTTGTTTTCTTTTTTGTTAGTTTAGCAAGCTACTTGCAGCAAATTAAATTTTTGATGTTTCTTTTTTGCTTTTTTTTATATTTTCATACTTTTTAAAAAACATATTTTTATATGCAATTTGATTGGTTTTGCGTTGTAATACGTTTGATTATAACTCGTTAAAACTTTAAGTAGGTAGATAATTATTGGAATTATAGTTCATTACTTTTGGCTGTGCTTTTGGTTTCTATAACTCATCCATATTTTTTTTTATTTTGAGGGTCGGTTAAAAGATCAATCATGCACTCACCTTGAATTACATTATATTCCTTATATTTTTGTCTCAATATAGTATCACGGACGATAATGAGGCGAGCACATCGCGTAGTGTCAGAGCGTCAAATTCATGACTAATATGAATGTCTGATAGACCGACTGTCGTCCCTCACCCAAGTCACATGATCCCATATTGATTCAAGAGTATACCGTTTTTTATTTCAAAAGATATTGGCTTTTTCAATGTCTGCACTAGTTTTATATCACTCCGAATCTTGGTAATTTGTTGATTTAAATTGCGAATCCAAAGGCCAAAAGTCTAAGGATGACTACTTATATCTACATTACTTTCCCATAATACTGGCAGAATGGTTGAGATTGGCTGTGGCATGTACCTATGTAGGTACTTTTACCCCGTAGTTCCATATTTTATATTCTTTTAATTTGCGTAAACTTTATACTTAATAAAAAATATAATGTAATATTTTAATTATTCGAAAAAGTACATACTATAATGTGTCATTTTAGTTTTGTGAACAAACAATTGTGAACAAAATTTCGATAAGCTATTGACGTAGAGAGAAATTAATAAAAATTGAAATCTATTTTTGGATATAAGTGATAAATATAATATACTTAAATTAAAAATATTTTGTACTAAATTGTAATACGACGAAAATAAATTATTTTATGATATTTTTGTGTTATTTTATTTTATTGATATTATTTTCCCTTGTACCAAAATTCAAAGTCAAAGTCAAAATATCTTTATTATGTATAGGCCCCACGGAGGCACTTACACAAAAATCATTTTTACAAACTACCACCGGATCGTAACGCGGCCGCTACTGAGAAGATCCGGCAAGAGACTCAGAGGGCTTGTCTTTTTTTGTAATTAAAAAAAAAAAAATAGTTTTACAAATTTTACTTATGTCAGCCTTAAACTTCTAAGCTTGCATGAGTTGAGCAGTTCAAGCCCACGCAGCTTTATCCTCCAGGTAATCCGAGATTTTATAATAAGCCTTTTTTGACAAACGGCTTTTTATCAAAGGTTTAAATTTCTTTATTGGAAGATCTCGGATATCCGTATCCGTATACTTTGGCCCATAAACGATTTGCCTGTTCTGTGGAGACGCGTGGCATGTACAACGAGATCGTGTTTGTTCCGGGTATTAATATTATGTGTATCACTATACTTTTTAAAAGAACTGATATTTTTTTTAACATAAACTAAATTTTCAAATATGTATAATTATAACTACTAACCACCTAAATTGTTACAAAATGGCAAACTGCGCAGTACAAATAATACAATTGAAACAACTGTATTATCGTACAGTATAATTAACACAGTGGGCATTACTTTGCAATTGGATTTTACTTTAGGTATGTAGCTTTACTAACGAGTTCTGTGTGATCATAATTCATCATTACCACCCCAAAGACGTCCACTGCTGAACAAAGACCTCCCCTAAGAAGGGAGGGGTAGCCCACGCTATATACCCCACGCTTGGCAGGCGGCTTGGGGATCACAGTATAGGTAGTAGGTAATCTATACTCTATACTTATAATAAAACTGTAACAGGACCAATTCTGTACATTGAAGATATTTTGAAAATTATATTTGGAGGGCATTCTATAACCGATACTGAGACCGAAAATGTATTTTTTTATATTTTTGTCTGTCTGTCTGTCTGTCTGTATCATGGCTGCGCATCACACCAAAACTATTGAATGGATTCAAATGAAACTTAGCATGATTTGAGATCTTACTACGAGGTAGGACATAGGATACTTTTTATCCCGTAATCTAGCACGGTTCTTTTGGGAGAGGGGATTAAAGTCAAAATGGGTACTTGGTTATACGCTTGGTCCGATTTTATCAATTTTTCTTTATAATATAATAAATATTAGTAAGGGAACACTCATAGAGAGTTGTTATCATGGTTTTGTAATCTATCGGGTGGTTTTGTACGTTAGGTAAGGTCATTAAATAGATGGGTGACCGTTTAACGCCATTTGAACTAAACGGCTCCGTGCTTCGGAGAGCAAGTAAAAAGTGGATCCCAGTTTTTACTCGACTATAAAAAAGGAGGTTATGTATTCGATGCGAATGTCTGTTATTAAAAGTTTAGTTAACGTAAAAATAGCGCAGGCGGAGCTGCGTGGGTCAGCTAGACAAAGTGGTTAATTAAAGGCCATAGAGAGGCTATAAAACTCACAATTTTCTGCAAATGCTACATCTGTTTTTCAGTAAATATACAAAATATTGGAGTACAGCAAAGTTTAGATACTTACAAATTGTTAGGTTCAGCTGTACCGCTGTGCTGCAGTGTTACTCTAAGCAAACCGACCTTGTGCTAGACGCTACGGCAGCGGTGAGTTGCGTTTACGTCTAAACTAAATGTAGAACTACTGGGAATAGGCCTATAAAACTTTGCTTATACAGCACTAGCGCCACGAGAAATTACGGTTTTCAGTGGAACTACTAAAAGTCGCATAGTCGACGCCGAATTTAAGGCTGGTTCGACGTCGAGAACAGCCACGATATGTTACGTTACGAATAGCATAGCTAGTCACTGGACGTTCGGGGTGTGGGTCCTAGGATTCTAGGACGTCCATTGAGCACGGTGGCGACTCCGAGAAGGACGGCGGCGGAGTTGCCAGTCTCTGCGCAAGTGCAGTCGTGAGTTATGAATACAAAAACACAAATCTAGTTACTGCGCAGCGCCTTGCAGCTAATTTCAGACACACAAAGATCCGTTGTAGCTACCGTATGTCCGAGGTTCCTCATATCTTTGTCCCGTTAACGAATGATTAATCTTTGGACGTAAGATTCCTTGCAAGTAAAAATCACGGTACCTACCTACTGGGTGAAGTAAGGTTTGAACCAGCATTCTTAGAATATTTATTCTGGCTCTAGCCTTTAAATATCCATCATATTAAAATTAATAATTCAGCAGCAGCCGACAAACGGGTTAAAACTATTAATTACACCAACCCATTTAATGGACTTGACTTGGGAATAATAATATTCATAATAACATACTGAGACAATCCACACACGGTCATCTGATCCCAAACTAGGCAGAGCCTGTACTATAGAAACCAGACAACTAATACTTAAATACTTTTTTATTGTAAACAAACTTTTTAAACTTTTTTTATATAAGTACATACTTATATAGATAAGACACCCAGACACTTGGTGGGAATCGAACCCACGACCAATTTTTTTTTTAAATTTTATATACAAAAGAACAGTACACTTAACATAATTCATCTTCTGCCAAACTACATAGTAGTTTGTCGGTAGATTTGGTCAGCGGCCAGGAGTCTAACCACTAGACCAACAGGCCCTCCGAATCCCAATAAACTTAGTAAACCAAACCTTTTGGCGTGACCTCAGACATTTTTATTCTTCATTTCTCGTACCTATTACAAAAGGACGCCGGGTGTTAATGAAAGAGTGCGGAGTAAAACAAACGTTTTATTATACTTTATTTATTAACTAGGTACACGCTTACATACTATTTCAACAAACTATTATTAAGTATAGTTCTGTCTATTGGTGATTTTATGTGCTTTGTATTGTTTAAATCTGAATACTTTTTAGGGTTCCATACCAAAAGGTAAAAAAGGAACCCTGATCTGACGGTCCCCGGTCAGACTTCGTCTGTCTGTCTGTATGTCACAGCTATACAGGGTGTTTGGTGCATCGTTTGCCAAATTGATTTGGCCGATAGAAGAGCACATTTACTTCTTTAGGCCATGCAACTCATTACTTGCCACACCAGTTTTTTTGTTACAACATTTAATTTTTATTTTGAAAAAATCCAGAAGTCAGCATTTACGCTTAAATTAAAATAAAAGATAGAATAATATGGTGTTCAAATTTTATTGTATTTCTTAAAAGTACAGTTGTGTGGTTCTATTAAATACAAAATTACTTGCTAGTAACATCTAGTTTTAAAAAATATACCTAACAAAGTTTCTGAAAAATGAAACAGAAAGGTAAAAATAAAATCAAAATTGTTATAAAAAAAAACTAAAAGCAATCGGGATCTTCAAATTCTTTTAAAAACTTCTCTAATCTCTCCCCTTTCCAACGGTATGAAATATATACGGTATGAAATGGCCTAAATCTCCTAAAAAAAGGGACCTCTTCTTTTGGACAAATCAATTTGGCAAACGATGCACCAAACACCCTATATATTTCAGGAACCACTGATGCTATCGATTTGATACTTGGAATAGTTTTAGATCTTACTTACCCGAACCCATCGCAAACAAAAAAAAAAAAAAAATTCTTTTACTTTTTTATAATGGGGGAATGGGCAGAAATGGGTCATCAAAATTTCAAAGCCGGACTACTATATCACATGAAAGAGCTTCATTTGCACAATTCCAACACTATTTCAATACCGTTTGATTTGTATTCTGTTGCTTGAAACTTCAGATAGTGATTGGAACAATTGAACTGAACGGCAGCGCGATTCGGTTGTAATTGGTTCGGATTGAAATTGAAATTTTATTTTAACTCGTTTATCAAAATATGGCACAATGGCTCATTATTTTTCCCACTTATTGATAGAGAAAATAGTTGCAACTCGTGTGAAAAGATTAGACTGTGAAAAGATTTGACTTTGAAAAGATTTGATTTGAATCTTCCAGAATGCTTATTTTGGATAAACTAATTTATTAATTCTTTATTTTATTTTAATATAAAGTTTTAAGCTATAAAACTATTTAGGCCTTACAGTCCTAAATATGTAAAATAATGAGAGATGTTTCTCATTTCAGAAATAATAACTAAAACAGATTGGTTTGATTTTGATCCTATTGTTAGTCCTTTAACATATAAACCCGTTAATATTAGGAGTTCGGTTCGATGGCCTAAAGCTGCATCTCCATCAAATAAAAAATGACAACTTTTGTGTTGTCAGACGTGTTGGTTACGCACTGGCACCTTTATTTTGGAACAAGATATTGGAACTTTTTATTGTAACAGGAACATCAGTAACTGGTTTCTTATTATGTAAATTTAATACAGTCCACCTCTAATTTGCAGTATTCTATCACCTATGTAACTAATGTCAAAATCTATTTGCCCTTATCTCAAAGCCAGCCGGACACGATCTTTCCCGTCACTTTTGACCTCCCCTGTCCTCTGGTAAACGTAGGCGAAGACGCTGGACTGACTCTAGGAGACCGTGGAGTACTTAAAGATGATTTACTTCTTGATGGAACATCATCTGGGTCAGGAGTGATTCTCACTACTGGAGTCCTGTATTGTGATTGCAGTTTGCTTGCTGATAGAATTTGTTCTTCTGACCTCATGCTCGGCGTTGGAGTGATGGGCTTCTGAAGAGTAGAATCTTCTTCTTCTGTGATGTATAACCTTGTCGGAGGATCTGGTTCTATCTGAATGATATGTTCTTTCGTTTGGAATTCGGCAGGAGGCAGGGCACGTCTGCTGCTGATGGGATCGAAGGCTGGCGAGCTGGGTTCTGAGGGTTCTTGCGACGAGGATTTCAAAGGTCGCGTTTGTTCGGAGCCGCATTCAGAATCTGGAAGTTAGAAATCAGAACCATTTATTAGTAGAGAAGAAAGTGGAGAACAAGTGGTAAAGAGAGATTGGATAAAAATGGTGACAAAAAAATAGAAGGAGAGTTAACTGTCAGGTCTGATTTTAGCGAATTTAGACTTGTTTTATTGTTTTTACCCATATGACTTAGATGATGGTAACTGTTTTTTAAATAGGAAAATTGCACAAATCCTCCCACATATTGAGAAATCCTTGATATCTGCACCGGTATACTAATAGTAGTAAACTGATATGTTTACCTTTATCAATGTCCTCAATATCAGCTTCTACTTGCATCCTGCCGTCTCGCAGCACATCGTCATCTGGTGTCTCAGGAATTGGGGTCCTGGTGCGGAACGATCGCCCTGGTGGTAGTATATTATCTGCTATTAGTAACATTCTATCCACAATAGCTGCGATGATAGTAGTGGTAGATGCATTGTGCAAGAGACAGTCCAGATAGGAACCACTGCATAATCACGCTGTGTAAATGCTACTGAACCTGGAGAAATTATTGGGCTTTGAAGACTTAAATGTCTCAGGTGACGAGCGACAGAGCGAATCAACTGCCCTAACCTACCAGTTTGCCCTAACTGCTGGCCTTTTAGAGAAGCTCAGCGTCACACAACGAGCTATGGAGAAAGCTATGCTCGGAGTTTCTTTGCACCATAAAATCCTGAATGAGAAGATTCACCGAAAAACTAAAGTCACCCACATAGCTTTCAGAATCTGCAAGCTGAAGTGGTGGCAGACCACATAGCTTGAAGAACCGATAACCGTTGTGGAAGAAAGGTTCTTGAGTGAGTGAGTGAGTGACCACGAACTGAAAGACGCAGCGTAGGCTCCCAGTAAGTGGACCGACGACATCGATGCAAATAGCCAATTGTCCTTAATAGTGACGTTCCAAGGGAGAGACTAATGTTCTGCAGTGGCCGTCTGCCGGCTGATGATAACGATGATCGTAATTTTGTTGTTAATTCGTATCACCGAAGAATATAATTCCAGTTTCTGAAAATCCGTTGTCATTACTCTTTTTAGTGTGAATTTTGTTTTTTTACTAGAGTATTACAAACTCACCACTTCTTTTCTTGCCTTCGTCATTCTTCGGTGCCTCAAACACTTCGTCTTCCAAACTGATGTCTCCATCGGATCTCTTCCTGTCCTTCTTCTTAGTGAAATCATTTGTGATCTTCTTCCGCATAAACTTGGCGTATGCCACCCTTGTTGTTGGGGATACCGCCGCTAGATTCGGGTTGTATTCTGAAATTGAGTATTTTAAGTTAATAAATACAGTTGAGACGCTCATAGCCATTTGTAACCACTGTTCGGTAAACGAAATCAAAACAAAAATCTTTATTTTCAAATAGGTTTAACGCTAGCACTAATGAATGGTCAATTTTTCAAAAGCTACCACCGAATCACAACGCGGTCTGAGAAGATCCGGCAAGAAACTCAGCGGGCTTGTCATTTTTTCACTTTTTTTTTAAACAATGTTTTCTTACAATTGAATCGACATTAGCGATAGTGTGTCCTGCCATTCGAAACATAAAGCAAGGGAGAACAGAAAAAAACAATAAACTACGACTAAAATTACAACAAACTAAAAGGCCAAAGGGACAGTAGTCGGACCAAGCAGCTCCCGCGCACGAGTTGACTCGAGCAGCAGCCGTCACTCCCCTCAACCATATTAGAAGGAAAGGGGTGATCCGCCACACAAAGCCGCCGATCAGCTGGACAATCAACATCAGGCAAGGTCAGTCCTTGGATGGGTGACCATTTAGTGGCATTTAAACTGAGTGCCATTTTACATACATACATACATAAAATCACGCCTTTTTCCCGTAGGGGTAGGCAGAGCACAGGGGCCGCTTTTCGCCTCCGTGAGAAACGAGACGTAATGAGTGGCGAACCACATCGCCGCCATTTTGGTTAATTAAATTATATATATGATTGACCATTGCGTTTTCACGAATAAGGAGGGAAAGGGAAGGATAGGTGTCGTGAAAAGGAAGATTGGCAATTTAGAGTGGGAAATAGGATAAGTAGGATATTACCATTATTAGTGCCATTTTAATCTGGTTTATAATAGTTTTCCAATAAAATAATAGTGACAAGCTGTTTGTGTGTTTTTTCCATAGATATAGAATTTTTCACTACGTTCAAAAAGATGAACATAGCGTGGGAAGGAGAAGTTCTAATCAAATACAAACTGCACGAGTGCAATAGAGGCAGAGATAAAATTCTTTTTTTTAATTCCGCATCACTTTTGACATTAGCCACTGCTACGCTGCCTCGCGGTCTGTTTACTGTCAAAGTAAATCTTAATAATTTAGCATGATCTCAAATTTATAACATAAAATGTTATTGTTCCATTATGGTGGCTTGTGCAATAAGTGCATGTGATGTTACAAATTGTAATACAACGAATAAGTAAACATTTCACAGGTAATTGATTACTATTCCTGACTGCATTTTTGCTTGCTATATTTTTATGGTTTTGGTTGAAAATTTGGTTGATAATCCTAATAATATCGTAGAATACATGTTTTTCTTCAAACTGATGATAATTTATTACTTTTATATGAAGAATAGCGGGATCTCGATATTAAAGCAAATAGTTTTTAATAGTGGCACAAATATAAATTCTACGTCTTTTTGTTTTAGTTTCAAGGAGTTTATATTTATACGGTCTAAAAATATTTTGCAGTCTCTACATTCTTTATGTAAATTGATATGATAATAATAATAATAATTCAAATGTATTCTTTCAGATTATCAAAATAATTCTTTGATAAGACAAAAATAGATGCGGATTAAAGACTAGGATGGAATCCCTACAATACTCCAGTGTCTGTGATAAAGATTTTGATTTCTGTCTGCGATATACATTTTGAGGCAAAATGTTTTATACAAAGTGTGTCACAACATCAACGTTGCCTAATAAGAGGCAGTACCTTATTTAATTTACTTGTACTTATGTATGCCACTGAAAAAAATATAAGTCAGTACCAGTTCCTTTAGGAAACGATAACACTAAATAAATTATCTTAGCAGTTCCAATTGAAAAACAGATGATCTTGTTCTTACATAAATAAAGTTATTTTACCGCTATCGATAGGTACCCTGTGAACCTATTATTATGATTAAACTTTACTTACTTTAATTTACCCATACGCCACCAGGTATTTATGTCAAGTCGTTAGTCAGAAAATAAAATCAGAACCTAGAAACACAGAACCTCCTACACTGCGTTTTCCGGTTAGTGGTGTCTACTCCAAAACCACTGTTTCCCAATGGTCATCGGTTTTACAGCAAATATGAGCAGCCACTCGAGTCTGGTAATTCGTTAAGCTACGTCGGCAAATTTGATTCTCTGGTGATAACATTGCTTATTCGATCCTTCACAACAAATTATATATTTCGTGTTCATGTGGTTTAAATAACATTAAGATGTTACCAGACAAAACGTGCTCTATATACCTACTGTCGTCACTAAGAAGCTGAAGTATATATTTACAATATATTTTTATGAATGCTGAAATAAGTATGTATTTTACAATATAAGTATATTGTTTGTCTTTATGATAATAACCTGGGACGAAGGTCTATTCCACTTTGATCTCCACATATGATCTGGTCCCAAACAAGGCAGAGCCTCTACTATGGAAACAAGACAACTTTTACTTATACATACTCATATACTTTTATTAGTAAATACATACTTAATAGAAAAATAAAACCCAGACACTTGGCGGAAATCGAACCAATGACCAATGGGTAGCCAGCCAGGATGTTGAACTGTTAGACCAACACGTCCGCCTAATGTTTTGGTTTTATACTATTTAGAAATATTGCATACTTCTCAAGAATCTCATAGGGGAAGCTCCTTCACCTATACTGAACTCTAATAATTATTATTTATAATGCATGCTGATTTGACTAATTTTAACATGCGGAACGATAACTTATTTTCATGATCCGATTTTACAGCAAAAAGAAACTACAATTTTTATTTAGAATGACTGTTTTACCACTTTTGACAATTTCATTATGAGATTTGCAATACTAAAATATTTTGAATTGAATTTTTGAATTTAAAGGTTATTAGTAACTTGTTTTAAATCAACATCAATTTTAAATTATACAGATAATTGTGTATATATTCACACAAAATATCATCGATATCGATTACGTACGTAGTACTTTTTAACAACACTTTTTTTCCTTTACACATAAACAATTCACTCACACATAGGTTATTCTTTTTTGGTTTCATTTTATAACGGACTATGTTGATCTTCTATATATATTATCTTTGGTTTTTTCTGCCTGTGACATTCTTGATTCCAAACGAATAGACAGATAATAATGCGGTTTTATAATGCTGGTTTATTAGCTGCTATGTTTAATCAATATTCAGCCGTTTATTAAAAAATCGTTTCGTGTTTTATTTTTAGGTATGAATTTTATACTTGTAAAAATTTGGATGTATGGCAAAATACTGTACCTAACAATTTCTGTGGATCTATAGTCCTTGTAGGCATATTCTCAATGATATGCGCTCTCAAAGACTGTCGGCTTCTTCTTGTTTCAGCTTCAGCCGTGGTACCGATTGGATCCCTCCGTACTGTGTTTGTTCTGACGAGGCTGTTCCAATCCCGTTTTTTGCTGGAACCAAAAAAAAGATTTTTGGTAATTAGAATCTAAAACTTTTTGACATGACATGTTAAGTAAGTATATAATTTTTCATAACATGGCGGCCAAGAAGCATAAGGTTTTTGATGGAGGCTAGCAGTCGCCATCTTGTATTTGTTTTCAGTTTCAAAAGCATCTTTATGGAAATAAATTAAGTTTAACGACATGAGTAAAAATTAGTATTTTTAAATCAGCATCCTGTTTTTAAATTCAGCCTTAAGATTGTAAGTTGGTCACTAATTGTGTGATAAATTTACATAGGTAAGCATCGATATAATATATAAACTAGATTTTGGTGTCACGGTAGAAATAGCGCCCTTGTGTCGCTATTTCTTTACAAGCCACATCCTGACAAATTTATTTTTGCCGATAGGAGTGTCACTACTGTCTATATGAAACTGTCAAACTACAAGTCATTATCATTATAAAATCGTTAGTTCACGTTTCCGTCACCAACACAGATAAGTTTGCAACCTCCGCGACCACATTTTAGATGTCATTTTGTTCGTGAATGTTTATCTAGTTTATATATTATATCGATGTAGGCATCGATATACTATACCAACTAGATTAGCTGTCACGACCCGAAAAGTGGTCACGAAAATAGAGCTACGGAGACGGCTGTGTCGCTATTTCAACTTAGTACGAGCCGACAACAGCTAGCGAAAGGACGTATCGAAATTCCTTAGTGCGCGTTTATAAACTGTCCAAATACTTATCGTAATACCAAAATTGCAAATGGAGATTTTTTTTTTCGTTTCGTGTTCTTATTACTACTAGTTTAAATAATAAATATAAGTAATATATCATTATAATACGAAATAAAAATTATTTATTTGATATTTTCTCCGCTAGTAGTTCGCAACTGCCATGCCGAGACTGACAAAATTAATGTTGCCGATAGGAGTGTCGCCACTGTCTATACGAAACTGGTAAACTACACGTCATTACCATAATAAAAAAGTTAGTTCTCATTTTTGCCACCAGCACGGATAAGTTGGTAAGTCAGTGCACACACAATGGAAGCACACATTTCTCAGCTCCAAAACTGTGTAAGTGCCAAATTGTCTGCAATTGTTTTGAACCTTATTTTATAGTGATTAAGATTTTCTTTTAAATGAGTACATTTTTGTTTAAGTCAAAACAACAACTTTTTTCGTATCGCGTTGGCGATTTTACTGATTTTTCTTTGTCTCCAATGTAAAGGTTTTATGCGCCAACATTACTGCATACAGAATTAAACTTTATTACTACATGTGAAGGCTTCTATTAGACCGACGTTCCGAATTATTTAAAACTATTTTCTACAATTTCTAGCTACGTGTATAGTTGTGTAAGTATATGTAACCGCGACCACATTTTCTATGTCATTTTGTTCGTGACTTCTTATCTTGTTTATAGTATATCGATGGATGTATGTAAGTATATATTTTAGTTTGAAATAAATAAAGTCACTATCTATATTTCATATTATCAGCCCTTGGGTAGCATTTATGCTCTTAAAATTTCTCTGGACCTTCTCTGTAGAAGGTCAGCCTGCAGAAGGAACCGCCCCTATAACCGCCCACAAGGGCGCTAACGGGACGTTAGCTCCCAGTTTGAAAAAAGACTGTGAAGTTTCTAATAATATTTAGGTACCTGTCCACGCTGCTTCTCCTCACGATGGCTTTAGCGATCTGACTGAACACATCCTTAGGCTTGTCCTTGGATATCACGTCCTTGATTATCCCTTCGACTATTCCGATGTGGAAGTCCTTTAAGATACGTCTTTCCATCACTTTGCCTTTTTTGCCGGAGACTAGAAAATAAATAGCACACCCCTGAAATCGTCCTTAGCAACATATTTAAGTCTTGTTAGCGTGAATAACGGGGGAAGGGGAGGGGGAAATCAATGGGCGCATTTTCTAATGGCGATCGTCTTGTTCGTCATGTCATTAGGTTTTCTAAAATGTGTGTAGACAATTTACCACACAATTACAAAAAAAAAAAACAATCTAAACTATTTTTTTTTAAGAAAGGTTGTCTTAAAAAAATAGTTTAGATTGTTTTTTTATACACACAGATATTAAGTGATTCCAAACTAAGCAGATCCTGCGCTATGGAAACCAGACAACTGATAATAATACTTATCTAGTTTTTTTTTTGTATTTACATACTTAAATAGATAAAACACCCAGGTATTGGTGGGGAATGGAACCCACAACCTATTGGGTAGCATCCAGGTCTTAGAATAACAGGCCTGTACAATAAATAAAGCTTGACGATAATCCTATCTGATCCCAAGTGGTGATGCAGCTGATGATGGTGATGATATATAGGCTTCCATCTTCGGCATTATAACATTCCATCAGGAGGAAGAAACTAATAGAGTTTAATGAGCACAAACCTATACTATAGCAATGAAGGCTTGCAAACCAACTAACTAGTTTCTTTTCTAGCGGTTTAAAGTGCTTTCACACGATCACCCGAATCATTCAGTGTATCCCACCTTTACCTGTAGCGTCCTGCATGCTGACCCTGGGCGTCTTCATGCCGTTATTGTGCAGTATGTCTATCAGCTCATATCTCAGCGTGGAGATGTCCTGCCGGATCTCCATGACGTCATCCTCGGTGACGCCCACCTCGTCCCTGGCCCTCTGCTCCGCTGTGACGTACCGTCTGACCAGCACACGCATGACCGCTTCGTGATCCTGGCGCGCTTTCTCCCGGGACTTGTTCTGATGGTGTTTGGACACACATATTTATTTATTTATTTAACTTTGTGCACTTATAGTACAAGGCGGACTTAATGCCTTAGGCATTTTCTAACAGTCTACCTTAGGGTAGTGCAGAAATATTTTGTGGTAGGTGCCGAATTGTGTGAAATAAAAACTGAAGAACATAGATATATTATACATACATAAAAATATGAATAAAAATACTATATATATATATATGTATATACTATAACTAATACAAAAGTGGTTATGATACTAATAATATATACAATAATTATAAATGAAGAAGAATAAGGATGTCATTCTGCCAATGTGTGATAGAGATGCTCCCGAAGCTTAGCCTTGAATGTTATGCGATTCTTAGCCATCCTGATTTCCTGAGGAAGTGCATTCCAGAGAAGAATAGATTGCACAAAAAAGGAAGAATGTATGAAGTTAGAACGATGAGATGGACATTTGAGGAGAAGATTATGTGAGGAGCGGAGAGATTTAGAATGACTAGAACAGAGATACTGAAAAAGAGATGTAAGATAGGCAGGCGAAGTAGACGAGTGAAGCAAAGAAAATAGGGTAGTTAGTGCTCTTAGAGTTCTTCGCTTACGAATGGGAAACCATTTTAAAAGAGCACGATGTTCGGATACATGGTCATATTTCCGAACATTATATATGAAGCGTATACAGTTGTTTATAATTCAACATACATACATACATACATACATATTGTCAACTCCATTTCAATAACTTGATCATTTTAGGCCACGTTTGTAAGTAAACTGTCCAATCAAGGTGATACGACGTTGATGAGCTCTTTTTGAGTCGGCCATAAGTTTTTAAATCATCATCAGCAGAGCCGAAAGAAGTCCACTGTTAAACAAAGGCCTGTCCCTCCCTTCTATGGGAGAGGCAAGTGGTCTTACCACCTATACTTCGAACTCCAAGACGCCATAACCCCCACGCTTGACAGGTGTCTTGGAGTTCGAAGATAATCCAATAGAATACCGCTGCTGTCCGTCTTCTTGTTTTCCCATAGTTGCCCCTTGCGGAGACCCAACGGGAGGAGATGGGAGGGTGCTATTCTTACCCAGACACCCCACGGGCAAGTTTTTAAATATACCCGTTTAATTACTGTTATTTCATTATTATCTACAAAAATAACTAACTTTCCATCACTAATTGTCGGTCCCAATATTCTATCGATCCCTTACTGTAAGTTAAAATAGTTACCATCGATAGCTATAATCACATATTTCCGTTTCAATAATAAGAGCGTCCAACCGTTTATTTTCTTTTTGACAGCACCAATAGAACGTAACTGCGTGAAGTTCACGTAAAGTGAAGTTCACACTTCACTTTAAGTGAACTTTTGCGTAACATGATGCAGTTACGTTCTATTGGTGCTTTCAAAAAGAAAATAAACGGTTGGACGCTCTATAGCAGCTTACTGTGGTTTGTTCAAATAACAGTCCGTCAGGGTTTTAGTTTAGCTCCATTTCGGAGGTTTATCGCGGGATATCGATGACTAGATCGAAGATTTTAACTTATAGTTAGGGATCGATAGGATATTGGGACCGGCAGTAATTGAACAATAACTGGAGACAAGCTTTTTCTTATTGTAAATGAAAATATCGTCCTAACAATATAATTTTTATCTGTTGATGGGCCCAGACTCCATACTATTCTGCCCATCATTCTTTACTACCTAGAAAAAAAGGTCCCTCATCCAATTAGGTACACGGCATGGTCAAATATTCTACCACCAATCATTGCTGTGGAACTGTAGGTGGTTAAATTAGCAGCCTCAAGAGACTTAATAACTAATGTCTCGGGTGACGAGCGGCAGTGCAATGCTGCTGTCAATAGGCCGGCGCGTCGCTTACCATCAGGCAAATGTTTTGCTTGTCACTAGGTTGAAAAAAAAAAATTAACCTCCTGACCTAACCTGACAACTAAGAAAGAGTTTGCAAATCCATGTCCTGATTAGGCCGCGATTTGCCCAATAGGACGTCCCAATGCAAGTCTTCTGCTTTTTATCGTGTCGAACATAAATACTAAGGTGTTATTCCTGTGGTGATGATAAGGTATTACGAAGATCTAAATGACCAGGGTCCTTCCCCTATTTGAGGAGGCTGTTTTCTCGTTCTGCTACAGCTAGTGATTGTATTAAATTGTACTACTAACAAGGATGGATCCTCGGTCGTTATTTTTGACACATTTTGTGATCCAGCTACAGAACTGCTTCGGTGTCGGGATGATGTTGAATGGCGGTGGGACGGTGTCTCCATCCTCGAAATACGACATCCAGAGGTTGCTGCGGGCGAACTTCCATTCAGTGTCTGCTCGTTCCTAAGGAGAAGGCAGATTATTTATACTTCTGTAGGAACTTCCAGAGAGTACTCTCTATGGTGACTCTATAGTCCGACAAATTTGATAATCCGACACCACCTTGCAAAAAGTTTGTCGAAATACTGTACTGACAAAGACAAAGACATTTTTTTGATTTCATCAACTGTATTTCAAAAGAACAAAGTTACAAGAAAGAAGAGAAAGAAGAAAGAAATTTTTTTTATTTTTTTCGCATTACATGACGCAACAGAAAATATTATATAAATATCAAAAACAGATAAAAGAAAAAGGAAACTTATTAAACTAGTCATTATTCATTATGACCCCTAAGCCATTTGACATAGATGCTGTTGACATATGATTATAGGTAATAATAATAATAATATCTTATAGGTGCAAAGAGAATGTCACCGAATCACCAAATCGATCGATCTATCGATCGCCGGCGCGCGCGTCTGACGTCGATGACGCGACGATTCGTCGAAGGCATTCTTTAAGTAGTCTGTGGCTAAAAAGTGGAAGGTGGTGGTGGATAAACTATGTACAAGATGAAGTTATTTCCAAAGTAAGAAGATTTATTATGTGATAGATGCAAAGGAACCTCCAAAAAAGTATTTCTTCACCAAACAGCAATGTTGTTGATGAAAGCTGAAGAAATTACCGGACTCAAAAAAGACTTAACAACAAATTTATCGAGTGGACTAGTGGCAGTATAATGCAGCTATCCACAACCAGGTGTGTTGCTTACCATAAGGCTAGCTAGGTAATCAGATACTGCTGTTTCTGCAGCAAAAGTGACGATTGGTTGTCTCTCAGTCGCAACCAGTTTAGGAATTGTAGTGGTATTCAGTAAGAACATTTTAGCATATTCGTTGAACAAATTTAATATCTCACCGCGGATTCAGTAATCGATTTTGTTAAATCTTCTTAGAGAATAACATAGTAGGTAGGTATTTTACTAAGATAAAGAACAACGATACTTGAAACTGAAATATCCTATTCACGAAACTGGTTGTTGCTTACCGAAATAATCTGATAGGAGTTCGACATCATCGCGATCAGCATGTTCAGTAGTACAATAATATTGATCACGGAGTAAGAGCCGAAGGTGAGGAGAGCCCAGAACCTTGTGAAGCTCTTGATGCCAGTCAGCTCAAAGGTATTCAAGTCCACCAGGCCAAAGGACGCCCAGAACAGAGACTGGGAAGTCTCGAATAAGCTGAAAAGAAAGGTTGTGATTCAAATATTTATTCGACTACAATTTTTTTATAATATACGGGGTGTAAAGGACATCGTACCGAAAACTGATATCAGATATCCAGTACATGATTCTGAACATTCTAGTGCTGAAATTTTTCATAGGCCTTTTCATGAATTAGTATATAGTAGTATAGAAAAATTAGTATAACATCACGATAGGTATAAAAATAAAGGCTAATTTCATTTTAAGTACAACAACAAGTAATAAGTTTTAAAAACTAAAACCAAACTACGGATAAAATCACTGTTTAATAATGTGATATTATATAGCCTACCAGCGGACAATCAAGACGCTTCAAACGACACCCTACTTGTCAAATTATGTTTAGTAGATTAGAAGATATGCATGCGGGAACAGATGTACATACATACATTCTTGTTAAAATCATAACCCTGCCTCCGTTCCGTGGTCGGGTAGTTACTTATGTAACTTTAGTTACTTGTGCAAACTTAGCTTAGTTTTATTAGCTTATTAATTTGAAAAATAAATATTATTCCGCACGCATTTATTAGATGCACAAAAATTAACAAGTTGTCATTTGTCATTTTCCAAATTGTTTCTGTAATGTTGTAACGGACATTATTTGAAATCTTATATAAACGTTTTCGGTACCTGGTCCCTTACACCCTGTATATTACTACCTACTTGGCGTATCGTCTCCAAGTGCTGCAAGATCTCTCTTGGCCGTCGTTATCCGGCAAACCATTGTCAAGGTGATAACATTTATTCTTCTCTAGCTCAGCGTAATACCACATCAGTTGGTTCAGACCTGGTAAAATGAACAAACTTTACAGCAGGTAAGTAGCAGCAGCAGCAGCAGCCGACGAGATTTCCACTGCTGAATAAAGGCCACACCCTTCGAAGGGAGGGGTAGCCATAATACCCACGCTTGGCAGGCGCTGCTGCCCGTCTTCTTGTTTTCCCTTAGTCGCCTCTTACGGACATCAAACGGGAGGAGATGAGAGGGTACTATTATTATTCTTAACAGGTAAGTACATGTTCCTTAATTGGTTTACTGATAAACTTTGTTCCCATCGATAAGTCTGTTCGGGGGGGGGGGGGGGGGGGGGGGACGACGACTGGGTGTCCGGACAGAAGGAGATGGGAGGGTTCTTACCCGTACACCCGGGTACCAGATAGGTAAGTAGACACTTACGGCGATTTCATGTAATTATTTCTTATCCATTTTGGTTTTCCTATGTTTGATACATTAAAGTCCAAACCTTAATTGAAATTAAACTATCGTCACTTTGATATTAGCTGTTAGATTCCTTCTTGTACAAAGGACCTTCCAATTACTAAGGTGCCACTGCAATATTCTCCTACCAAGCACTACTGAAAGGCATTGCGACTAGAGAAATTATCGGGCTCAACGGATCGATTACTAATGACTTGAGTGACGATTATGCAGATATGTCGCTTACTATCAAGAAAACACTCTGCTGGACCCATGATTAAGTTGCATAAAAACCTTGACCATGAATGATATAAACTAAAAATTTGATTTTTGTCATTCCTACTTACCACACCCAAAAGCAAACAGCACCAACATATAAACAAAGAAGAACTTCAGGATGTCCAGAATCATCCTGCCCAGCGACACCTGGAGTGGTCCCAGATATGGATTTATGGAGAATATATGCACCAGTTTCAGGAAAGAGAAGATCATTCCCGCTGCGAAAGCACCTTCGGAGAGCAGCATTGGGTCGTAGGAGTCCCAGTTCTCGCGGGGGTACCATGGGTTGACACCGTCTGTTCGATCGCGCTGTAAAGATTTTAATAACTTGTAGCCTTTCCCAACTTTGAGGAAGTTTTAGAACTGGTCAATGAAGAAAGAGAAATTTTAAGATCTATTGAGAATAGGAGAGGAAAGATGATTGGCCACTTGATACGACACGACACCTTCTTTAAAACAATATTGGAAGGTAAAATAGAAGGGAAAAGGGGAAGAGGAAGACACAGACGAAGTTTTATGAAGCAAGTAGCAGAAAAAGTGGATGGAATGACGTATCAGGAGGTCAAAATGAAAGCATATAATAGATCAGATTGGAAATTGCTTCACCGACAAGAGCCTAGCTCTTAAGTTGGAGAGAGAGCCTTTCCCACTGCCGTTTACACATACAGGGGCCTTGAACTCTTGGCTGTTTAACATGAAAAGTAACCTGTCTTACAAATTTGTACCATGAGCGCACAAATTAGCGTGACCATCACAGAATGTGGTGACAATAATATTGTCACGTGACCACTCACCTGTTTGGGTGACGTAATAGCTCGATGGCCTGAGCCATAAGTGTAGAATAGAATAGTCTTTATTTGCACACCAAAGTAAAACATATAGAAAACTTAAAAAAATAACTTAAATTAGGTACAAATGGCGGCTTCGGAGTCGCTGGACTCGGGGTGTGGGCCCTTTGAGCGTCCATTGAGTACGGGGGCGACTCCGAGGAGGACGGCGGCGGGGTTGCGACCCCCGTCCCTGTGAGCACCGTGACTGGTTCCCGGGGGGCTACAATGCGCCCCCCGGCGGCGGGCTCAAAGACAAGGCACTGAGGGGCCCCTGGTGCAGATCCCACCAGAGAGCCCTGGGGTCCCCCCTTCTCATGTGCCGATGCGACAGCCGCGGGGTTTTAGTGGGTAAGAATCCCACATACCCCGGTCGAGCCCCACAGCTCCCGGGGATCTTTCGAAGATTACCCCAGTGTCAAAAAAAAAAAAAAAAGGGACAAATGGCGGTCTTATCGCTAATAGCGATTACTTCCAGACAACCAAAACTTTAAAAAGAAGAAACTGAACTATTTGGGTACATCAATTGTACATCTTATACACATTATAATATACTAGCTGACCCACGCAGCTCCGCCCGCGTTGTGTTTACGTTAACTAAACTTTCAATAATATACATTCGCATAGAATACAAAACCTCCTTTTTTATAGTCGGTTAAAAACTTGGACCCACTTTCTACTTGTCCTCCGAAGCACGGAGACGTTTAGTTCAAATGGCGTTAAACGGTCACCCATCTATTTGATGACCTTTCCTAACGTTGCTTAACCTAATCGATTTCCAAACATTGTTAGCAACTGTCTATGAGTGTTCCCTTGCAAATATTTAATATAATTATAATGAAAAATTGTTAAAATCGGAGCAAGCGTATAACCAAGTACACATTTTGACTTTAGTCCTCTCTCCCAAGGGAACCGTGCCGAATGTCGGGATAAAAAGTAACCTATGTCCTACCTCGGAGTATTAACTCAAATTATGCCAAGTTTCGTTTCAATCTATCCAGTAGTTTCGGCGTGATGCTCAGCCGAGATACAGACAGACAGACAGACAAAAATTAAAAAAATTACATTTTCGGCCTCAGTATCGGGTATAGAATGCCCTCCAAATATAATTTTCAAAATATCTTCAATGTACAGAATTGGACCCGTTACAGTTTTATTTTAAGTATAGATAACGTACGTAGGTACGTATATGTATACGTAGTTATATATTACAATATCTAATAGTAATTAATATAAGTATTACATGTACATAAAAAAAGAAAAAAAAAAAGTCTTTCAGGAATTTGTAGTGTATTCGTTTTACAAACAGTACATACCAAGAGCGTTAGTAAGACGTCCATATAAACTAAATGGAGAAACGCTAACGTAGTGGTTATGTATTTTTTGTAAAGCGAATACATAGGTCACTCCTGCTATAACAGTTCATGGTAAGGCCCCAGCACACTGTCTACAGCAGGGCAAAGATCTCTTCCATAACATTCCACTTATTCCCTTCTTTAGCAAGCTCTACCCACTCAGTCAGATATCTTTATTTTTTGCCGCAGTGTTTTTTTTATTTTTTAACTTGTATGTTTGTGTGATGATGATTATATATCTATCTACGAGTATCTATCCATCAGTCTTAAAGGAATTCAAATCATCACACTTCACACTTACTCCATGGCGTCTTCACCCATTTGCAAGAATCCACTGTGACTGTATGACGATTTTTTTTTCTTAGGATAGGAACTCATATGTGCAATACAATTTTTTTTTATTGTACTCCAAAAGAGAAGATACAGTTTAAACTATTTAGAAAAATTGCAGTGTAATAATTTAAGGCGGACTTAGGCGATATGTTCCAGACAACCTTGGGGCACAGGACAGTAAATTGAATGGCACATACTTAAAGTACTTACTTAAATTACAGAAGGGGTAAGGTTTGTTTATGTGGCTAAACCAAAACTATTTCGTTGAAAGTACCGGTGATCCCTTACCTGAACAATATACCAAGAAGAGAACCGCAAGCTGATCCAAGCAATGTAGAACATGTTAGTGATGAAGTCCACGATGTTCCACAAGTCACTAATATACTCCGTTAAACCACCAGTCCAAAGAGATCTTATCTCTGCCCAGATCAGACCTACGGACATGAAGAAATATTAATTGATTAAAGATCTAGGAAACACTAACAAATATAGTTAGAAAAGTTTTATATATATTGTAATTGAAACACACTTATATAAAGTGTCAAATTTTGACTATGGAAACCCAAATGGATTCCATGAAGTCACGCCTCTTCTGTAGCATGAAACTGAAGAGATATACGATATCACTTTTAAAGATATTAATTAACTGTTAACACCGAATATCACATGAACTGCTCTAAGTCGTAAACGTAATGTATTCGAATAATCGGAATATTTTCGCTGGCCTTTTTGGAACGAAGTTCCTTATGGGACGATGCGGAGGGGTACCCTAACCGGGAAAAAACGTCCGGAACATAAGATTATTAGTATTTATGTGGAACCATCCGATCACATGTGTTTGTGTGTGTGTTTGTGTGTGTGCGTGTGTGTGCGTGTGTGTGGTGTGTCGGTTTGTTCAGTATGTGTGTTTTTAATTTCATTTTTTTATTTTTTGAATGACGGAATGACTATCACGTGAGCGCTATAACGCTTAACGCGTTAAGTGATAACATTTTCGGAAGTCGCATAAGAAGTTTCACTTCAAAAAATGTATACCCGAATAATTATTTTCTTTATACCTCGAATAGAACTTAAAATTAATATTTTTATAATAAGGAACTTCGTTCCTATCCGATGACCCACGACACCACGTGGTTTTTTTGTTGCAGTAAGAACATATTGACATGTGTACTTGTCAGTTAATGTGTAACATGATTTTTTTATTATAACCGGGCAGGCCACATCGCTCGAAGAACCAATAACCGATGGAGAAGAAAGGTCCTCGAGTGGCGACCACAAACCGGAGGACGCAGCGGTGGGCAAGCCTCCCACTAGGTGGACAGACGATATTATGAGCATCGCAGGCAACCGGTGGATGCAAATAGCCAATTGTCGTTCATTGTGGCGTTCTAAGGGGAGTTTATGTTCAGCAGTGGACGTCTTCCGGCTGATGATGATGATGAATACAAAGTGAATACCAACACAAATGGAAGTCGATGTAATTGTATCGAATTTGACACAATATGTTTTGACATATTACGTTTTGGAGTACAAAAATGTCACTATCTCCGTAATTGCATGCCAACAAGCGCAAATTTACTTGCTATGTAGATGATGACGCTGAATTCTATGAGACTGGGCAGGGAGCCTCGCTCGTGTTCCTTCCAGTAGTCCGCCACAGTTTCCAGCCAGCTGATGCCAGACCATTTCAGGAGTAAATAGTCCGCTCGTTGCGATGCTAACGATAGCAGAGCTGGTGACAAAGACAACGGGTTTAGAGGAAATTTTACTTTACGTTACAATTGTCGGTAAAAATGAAGGCTTTTTTATGATATTTTACCTACACACGTTGATACTGTGGTCCTAGTATACTACGGGATGCATACTCAGACTCTGACTTTCTCGAAACTCGACTTTTAAAATCGACAAAGCCTCGTCCAATCCTCTCAATTCGACTGTTATTTCCATGGAATTTTATTATACACGATCAATACAGGATCCAAATAAATACAAACCAAAACACTTAAGTATTGAGTTATTGTGGTGTACTACAATTGAAACTTCTATAAATCTATACAATATATTGCTACCGGTACCATATTGTGAGTAATACAAGAATTTAAGAGATATACGATTCGTACAAACGTCTTAAATATTACAGATAGTAGATGGTATCCTTCAACAGGATGAACGAGATAAAAATAATTCTAGTAACAAACGAATCTGGGAAATCTCTGAGTATTATACCTACTGTGTGTTAGGGCTGTCAAATGATTTAGGCGATTAAATCTATACTTATAATAAAACTGTAACAGGTCCAATTCTGTACATTGAAGATATTTTGAAAATTATATTTGGAGGGCATTCTATAACCGATACTGAGGACGAAAACGTAATTTTTTAAATTTTTGTCTGTCTGTCTGTCTGTCTGTCTGTCTGTCTGTCTGTCTGTCTGTCTGTCTGTCTGTCTGTGCCTGTCTGTCTGTATCACGGCTGAGCATCACGCCGAAACTACTGAATGGATTCAAATGAAACTTGGCATGATTTGAGATCTTACTACAAGGTAGGACATAGGATACTTTTTATCCCGTAATCTAGCACGGTTCTTTTGGGAGAGGGGATTAAAGTCAAAATGGGTACTTGGTTATACGCTTGGTCCGATTTTATAAATTTTTCTTTATAATATAATAAATATTAGTAAGGGAACACTTATAGAGAGTTGTTATCAAGGTTTTGTAATCGATCGGGTTAAGCAACGTTAGGTAAGGTCATTAAATAGATGGGTGACCGTTTAACGCGATTTGAACTAAACGGGTCCGTGCTTCGGAGAGCAAGTAAAAAGTGGGTCCCAGTTTTTAACCGACTATAAAAAAGGAGGTTATGTATTCGATGCGAATGTCTGTTATTAAAAGTTTAGTTAACGTAAAAATAGCGCAGGCGGAGCTGCGTGGGTCAGCTAGTATTTAATAATCATAATATGATGGGAGTAACTTTAAATAGTATAGAGGAAGCCCACCCCTGCCTGTCTGGCTGTTTGTTCACTTTACCAAGATTCTGAGAATTGTCTTCCACTAGGTCTATCTGATTACGAGTCGACTTTAGGTTTAAAACCATGTTTTAGAATCTTGGTAAAGTGAGCAAACAAATAAACAGACAGGCAAATGGGTGGGCTTTTTCTATACTATTTAGAGATACTGCCAGTACTAGTACAATACAATACAAATATTCTATATTGTACACCAAAAGAGAAGATACAGTTTAAAGGATAAGAATATTACATTGTGACAATTTAAGGCGGTCTTATCGCTATAGCGATCTCTTCCAGACAACCTTGGGGTACAGGACAGTTAGTTGAAGGGCAGGTGTAATTACAACTATATATAAATAACAATATAATAACATGAAATGTATATTATAATAGATAAATTAACAAACAATAAAATCCATGACTTTAGCTTTATGACTTTATATAAGTACTATTACATACTATAAATTAGAGAAAGAATAGATTTACGGAAGAGAAAGATAGTATTACTATCTTTCTAACCTCTTGGTAACCTGTGTTTTAAATTGTATAAATTGTAAAACCTTAATTGGCTTTAAGATTTACATGTATGTCTACGTTTACTACTATGTCTAAAAGCTGTGGTTTTTGTAATAAACATAAAATAAAATAAAATAAATGATTCCAGACGGCCAGCTCGAACAGTAAACGATTTCGTGTATGCATGAGACGTATGAGAAGGTGTAACTAGACGCAATTCGGAGGAAGTCCGAAGGGCATGATGTTGGGAAGTACAAATCATAAAACACTCTTTTAAATAAAGTGGTGCCCTAGGAGTGTAAAGAACAGTATGAAGCAAAGAGAGGATATGAGTATTCCGGCGAAGGCGAATAGGGAGCCACTTGAGCCTGTTACGAAATATGGAGACGTGGTCATATTTGCGCAAGCCAAATAACACTTAAGGTATTTAATTTCGTTGTACTGTCAAAGTTGGTCACGGAGGAAAAATGCTGATTTAGCTGATCTATGTTAAGATTATTAGTACATTATTAGATAGTAGAGAGGTACATTATTAGATTTCCCAATTCCCATGGAATTAAGTCCAGACCTTGGCTGGATCACCGTTCTCGACAGATTTGTAAATGTGGCGTCTTTGTGCATCTCTACAAACCTTATTGCACTGGTTCCACGTTTGCCTATATTTTTCTTTATATTTATCTGGATTTAACTTAATATATTTGAATTTTGCATTATTTTTCTTAGCTTGTAAACATTTTATCTCGTCAGTAAGCCATGGTGCAGGAAGGTGCTAATACGAGTTCAATAATCTATTTAACGTGGTTACGTTAAATAGATTATTGAACTCGTATTAGCACCTTCCTGGAAATATTATCGCTTATTGGAAATTGATTGGCAATTTCCAATGAGATGGTTCGAACCGATTTTATTTATATACCACCATTTTGTAATTTTTGTTTAAATGTAACCACAATTGTTGCAATAAAATAAAATATTTGTATTTGTAATGTTCAGTGAAACGCCAACCCTATTATCAATATAATAAATCAGTCGAAATAATATGAGATTTATTTGTCAGACGTTATGAGGCGGCGCGCACGAATATCGTTCTTACGTACACATCGTTTGAAGTTATTTTAGGATATCAAAGTAATACCTATGGATTCACAGAATATTTTAAGATTACAATTTTATTGTCCTAAATAGTTTTTATTCGTACTTTTGAGCTACAGTAAAACATTATAATATATAGAGTTTTTTTTTTAGGTATGTATCTCTGAAATCTATTGTAACATGTAGAGTCTACATCATGGATAACTAATTGAACACCTATCTTTTGCTTAAAGGCAAGAATGGAAGGGCATACAAAATTACACTAATTAACCAGTCAGCAAAATATGAACACATGTTTACCTTTGAATATGTTTAGGAGTCAAATAATTAATTTAATATCTAAGCAAACAAATCTTTTATGTAGAGCCCCAAAATGCTATGATTTAAGGAGTAAAATTTGTTTTCATTGCGAAGCGTCCGCTAACAATAAGCACAGTGCAAAAAAATTACACATCATGAGCATATTTTGGAAATATGCGTTATATTTAACATCTATACTATATTATGAAGAGGTAGGTCTTTTTTGCGTGACTGACTCAACACCGCAGAGCCGAAACTACCAAAGCGTCGTAGCTTTGGTAGTTTCAACATTTGGACAGGAGATTCATTTTATGGCTTAACCAATCAATAAGAAAGGATTTTTGGAAATTCAAACTCTAAGGGTGTGAAATAGGGGTTGAAAGTTTGAATGGGAAGGGTGTAAAAACATTGTCTTTTAACTTGAAATATTGCACTCTTTAACGAAAATAATAAAACACGTGTATCAGCATTTATCATAATTCGTTAGTTAAGGGTGTAAATAAAGTTATATTATAAAGAGGTGGGCCTGTTTCGCGTGGGTGACTCAACAACGCAGAGATGAAACTGCTGAAGCTAGGACTACAAAATTCGGACAGGAGGTTCATTTTATAGCTTAACCAATCAATAAGAAAGGATTTTTGGAAATTCGAACTCTAAGGGTGTGAAATAGGGGTTGAGAGTTTCTATGGGATGGGTGCAAAAACATTGTCTTTTGACGTTAAATTTTGTAATTAGTCTCTATTATAAAAATAATAAGATACGTCGTTTTTCAGAATTCGCCAGTTGAGGGTGTAAAATAGTTTGTGTGTTAAAAACATTTTGTATCTCTCTATTGACCTGCAATTCAGCACGCATTCTATTTAATAAGAATAATAAGACACGTACGTACGTTGTAGCTGTAACAGCTCAGTGGGCGAGCACTTGCCTTGGAAACAAGGTGCGCAGCGTGGTGGACTATGGCCTAATCCTCTACATTTTTAGTGGGACAAAAACAAGGGCAGGTAAAATAAATAGGTTTCTATGGAGTAACCTAAAGTTTCTTGAACGTTCTATAGTTTGTGTATGCCACCCGTCGCCAGGTTGTATATTATTTTTTTGGATTGTTTCTCCTAAGAGGTAAAATAGAGAAGGAAGGTTTGCAATTTGTCTAATTTACGTGAAACTAAACTTGGTTAATACTCTTCAACAAATTATTTACAACGGGTTATTCAAAATTCCATTTTTATGGGTGTTAAAAGACTAAAAATGTTGTAGTTATGGTAAAATTCTTAGGGGAAATCTTATTCTAAAAATCTACTGTAGAAGGTATGGTAAGGTATTATTCTTTATACATATTATAATTTATATATTTAAACATAACATTCTGCCACCCGTGCGAAGCCGGGGCGGGCCGCTAGTTATATTATATTTTTAGAAGAGTATATTTTGAGCTAACCTTCATTTCTAATTTATATGGGACCCAAATTATTGTTTGGTAAACGACCAGTTGGTTAAACAACGTGAGGGCAGGTCAGTCCATAGATGGGTGACCGTTTAGTGGCATTGGAAGTGAGCATCTTCGTGCTTCGGAGGGCAGGTAAAAGTCAGTCCCAGTTGTTGTCACCTAGACAGTAATCCTTAAGCCAAGCCAGAGGCCTTGTTTGCTCTCGGGAGGAAAACCTTCGAAAAGTACCCGCACTTCGTAGGGACGCATGGATCATCTTATTTTCCAGTCAGGTGATTGGCCTGTATGTCCTAACCAGTAAGGAACCAAGTCATACTTACAGACATCAAGTAATACTTACTAAGGAACAGCATGTAAGAGGAACTGTGGCAGATGAATTTGACGAATGGCTTCTTCATGAACCGCCCATACTCGGAGTTTGGAGCTAGCATGTATATAGTGCAGTATACCGGGAACATCACTCCAAGCTTCGCAACCTGCAAACAGATGATCCTTTATTCAATCATTTATGGTAAAACGTTAAAATGGATGGTGGGGTTCTTTTAGGTGACTTTAAAGTCCTTCGGAGTCGCTGGACGTTCGTTGTGTGGGCCCTAGGACGTCCATTGAGGACGGCGGCGGGGTTGCGACCCCGTCCCCATGAGCACCGTGACAGGTTCCTGGGAGGCTACAATACGCCCCCTGGTGGTGGGCTCAAAGGCAAGGCACTGAGGGTGGTGCAGATCCCACCGGAGAGCCCTGTGGTCCCCTATCATGTGCCGATGCAACAGCCGCGGGGATTTTAGTGGGTAAGAATCCCATGTACCCCGGTCGAGCACCACAGCTCGCGGAGACCTTTTGAAGGTTTTACACGCGAAAAAATAAGGTGACTTCACAGTGACTTCTAGAGCATGCCAATCTTATTTCTATGGGAATTCACCGCCATAGTATGAAGATTTCGTTTTTTAGGTCTAGTGTTTCTGTAAGGTCCTGCTTCAGCTTTTAAGTGGACATTCCCAGCTTTCAAACTCAAACTCAAAAATAGTTTATTTCAAATAGGCTTAACGCCTAGCACTTTTGAAAGGTCATGTTTTTTTTTTAAATGAAGCTACCACCGGATCAAAACGCGGCCTCAACTGAGAAGATCCGGCAAGAAACTCAGCGGGCTTGTCATTTTATCGCTTTTTTTTAAAACAGTGTGTCATATTACAATTAGGTCAGAGCGACAGTGTGTCTTGCCGTTCAAAAGATCAAATAAGACAGAAAAAAAATAAAAAAAATACGACGAATGTACAACAAACTAAAAAGCCAAAGGGATAGTAGTCGGACCAGTCCCCCCAAGCAGCACCCGCGCACGAGTTGACTCGAGCAGCAGACATCACTCCCCTCAACCATATTGGAGGGAAGGGGGTGACCCGCTTTGCCCATTCCTTCTCAAAATTCACCTGACGTTGACCAAATGATCGTTTAAGAAACAGTGATTATAACTGGCTATAAGGTGAGTATATGGTAAGCGGGTTTCTATTGTTTATGTTAGGTGCACCAACTTTTGCAACTATGTATCACATTTCATCATCTTGGGATCGGTCAAGATTCTCTAAAGAGAAAAAAGCATTTTATGAGTAGACATACCTATATTCAGCAAAGAATTACGGAGAAGCATGCAAGCGAGAGCTTATCATATTGGTACTTTATATTAAAACTAGCAATTCCCTGCGGCTACGCCCGCAATTTTTCTTTCCACCCCCTTTTAACCCCTTTAGGAGTGGAATTTTCAAAAACCCTTCCTTAGTGGATGCTTACGACATAAGAAGAACATACTGTCCAAATTTCAGCTTTCTAGGTCCAGCGTTTTGGCCTGTGCGTTGATGAATCAGTCAGCCAGTCAGTCAGGACAAGTAATTTTATATGTATAGATTATTAATGATTTTAAAAATCAAGACCAAAGTTCATCTTAATAAAGAAAAGATTATGTAGAGTTCCTTAGAACCTTTTACAATAGCTACACAACTTATTGGTCCTTCAATTTAAACCTAAGCAGAACAATACTTTACGCATTTACTGACAAAAGATTGAGCAAGATTGAAAAATACCAGAAAATGCTTTCATTGTCCATTATTGGCTGTTGAGGGCTCATTACTTACTTGTTAGACCCCTGTTCACTTTGAGACAAAGAAAATAATTGCCTTAGGCCGGATTCCCGACTAATTAATTGGAACCTAATCCTTAAACTTGGTGATTACCTATAGATATTTTTTCTCTTCAATAAATTTAAGTTATTGCTTAATTCCTTGTAAGCGGTGTCTGGCAGTGCAGTTGTAGACGGTAAAGTGCAATAGGTTATTAAAAATATATGTATCAGTGGTGGTAGGTGCAAGGAACCAGGTAAGTATACCACTGGATTGTCAAATGTTCTGCCTGCTGTGTTCCGGCGTGAAGGGCACTGTAGCTGGTGACATTACCGGACACAAAGACTACTGATTTATCAACGCAATCGGCAACGCGCTAGTGATTTTGTTGTTGCTAGGGTCTATAGGCTGCGGTGACTGCTCACCATCAGACGCGCCACATGCTAGCTTGCCAGCATGGTAGAATAAAAAAAAGCACAGCAGCATATCTTTCACAAGATCAGCTATCGCACAGATGCGCAGGAGACATTTTAGTGCACAACTTCTTGCGTAGATCCAAGTGCACTCTCTCTTCCTATACAATCCGATGGGACGGAAGACCGATACGGTGGGAGTAGAGGTAAGGCACAGAACCGACAGGACGCATGGAAATCCTACTTTCCACACATTTAAGTGATTGGACTTATTCCAGCTGCCAGCCAGTTGTTGCACCCCGCGGATTTTAATCCGCGACCACGGAGGCTACAACACAATTACCTGAATACACTGTCCCACGATGTTTTTCCTTTTGAAGCCCGGAAGCCCCTCGTACCATATAGCTCCCAGCAGCTGTTGTACGTTCGGATGGGCTACGAACTGAAATAAAAACATGCCTACAGTTCTCGACGATAATATATGCCCATAACGGGGTTGAGTGCCGCAAAAAATTTGGAAATTGAAGAATCTGCAGCTAATGTATCAATCATATTTATGCTTGTCTTTTGGATTTTGTTTATTGAAGGGTTAAGCACACGTGATACTTTTAGTATCAACCATTTGCCGCCGCACATTACTGCCGCACTCACAGACAACAATTAACTTTAATCGCAATTAAGTCATTTTTTGTAATCGATTTATTTCGACTCTCCGAGTCTCTTATGATTATCTTTTAGTATTAATTACGAGATTATTGATATATCTACTCACTCACTATCCGCGTTTTAAGTATTATTTGGCTTTGAAAGTCGAAATAATCCATTTACAAAATATGACTTAATCACAATTAACTATAATTGACGTTTGTAGGTGCGGCAGTTAGTTTCTTTTCAGAAGCTGGAAACAGCGACTGGACTCTAAATCTAATACACATTTTGCATCAATGTTGTTCTGCACCAGTTCCTAAAATGACTTATTTTGATGCCACGATTTATCGGAGCGATCTTTAATCGCTTTTGTTTTTAATTTCTGTGCACGTCTAACGAGATTCTAAAGAGAATAAAACAATAATAAGAAAATAAATCAGCTGCATAAAGCCTGAAATAAAGCCTACCACTTAACAGGGATGGCGCTGCCATAATCCCGCATGGCAGGCGTATTGGGGATCGCAGTGTACGCCATAAATCAATATCAATAGAGAGACGGGCAGCAGCGTATTTCTAATGCTAATGCTAAAGGGTAGTGCTAAATGCTAATACTAACTGTTAATACTGAATGATAATGTTAAATAAAAACTAAAAATAGAGAGACAGGCAGCAGCGTATTTCTAATGCTAATGCTAAAGGGTAGTGCTAAATGCTAATACTAACTGTTAATACTGAATGATAATGTTAAATAAAAACTAAAAATAGAGAGACAGGCAGCAGCGTATTTCTAATGCTAATGCTAAAGAGCAGTGCTAAATGCTAATACTAACTGTTAATACTGAATGATAATGTTAAATACAAATTAAAAATAGAGGACGGGCAGCAGCGTATTTCTAATGCTAATGCTAAAGGGTAGTGCTGAATGCTAATACTAACTGTTAATACTGAATGATAATGTTCAATAAACATTACCAATATACACTTTTAGACTTTCGCGTTCCATTGTTAAACTTTATTTTAATCGGGCATTAATGCGATTTTCCGGCGGTTAAATATACAGATACTGTGAGTGTAGTGTGTAGTGGGCTTCACGTTACAAGTGAAAGAACGGGGGTAGATGAAGATATTTCTGCCTCACGCACGGAGCCGTCTCGCTGAACCAGTCTGCTTGTGACCAAGGCTGGTGCAACCCGGCCGAAACGTCAAGCCAAAATATAAGGTAAATCGCGTTAATTCCCGATTAAAATAAAGTTTAAAAATTACCAATATTACTAATATCTACAAAGAGGTAAAGTTTGGATATTCGGGGTAATCTCCGGCACTACTTATCCGATTTTGAAAATTATTTCTCTAAAAAACAAGAGAAGAGAAAGAGTTTTAGAGTATAAAGAAAGAATTTTCAAAAATTTTGCAACCAAAGTAAACTTTTCAGAAAGGTTATCCCTGAGTGCTTTTACTTCCTATTGTATTGTATTCGCTTTTGCACATCTCCTATTCGTCATAGGTAAAAAGGAATATGTTTAAAACACAAATTGAAACACTCAAACTCGCAACTCGCAAATAAAACAGATCACGTCCAAATATCATTCAAAGTCGGTGTCGACTTGTTTAGGCTAGCCCGGACATATGGTTCAGATAAAAGGATGGAGTATACAACCATTAATCAGGTTGTTTAGCTAACGCACGAGTTAAACTAGTACCGTGGGATTTCTGTAAACACGTTCGCATTTTTTAGATTCTGATTTCGCTTTTATATAATTAAATAAAAGGTATGACCCTAATCACCTCATTGATTTGAAATGATAGAGACAATTATAGATAAACTTTCTTTGAACATTATTAGGCATCATAATATTGTTATTATCCAAGTTCATTCAGTTCATAGTTTTAATTGTTTAAAACGTTGTTTTATATTTTTCTAGCTGACCCGCTCAGCTCCGCCCGCGCTTTTTTTATGATTACCGAATTAAAAAGTAGTCTATATCAATCAGAGATATACTAAATACCTTTCTAACAGTGAAAGAATTTTCAAAATCAGATAAGTAGTACCGGAAATTACCCCGAAAATCCAAACTCACAGACTTTACCTTTAGAACATTAGTATAGATTTATTTTTATAAGGTAACAATTGTCTTTAGTCGTTACTTACTACTGCTAAGACAGAAAAACTGATTAAGCAAATTTTCTGCAAAGGCATGCATCGTCAATATAAATAATAAAATGCACTGCGCAAGATCTGTCCCTGGTCGTGTCGATCTTCCGTCCCATCGGATTATGAAGTTAAAAGAAGTAAGCTGATAGCACCTATGTCTACGCAAGCATTTGTGCCCTGTAATATCTATAATCTACTGTGTAGTTAGCGGCTGTGGCTATCTCGGAAATTCATTATCATCATCAGAAGCCGAAATGTCCACAACTGAACAAAGTCAATATCAAAAATCTTTATTTCAAATAGGCTTAACGCACTTTTGAATGGTCATTTTTTTAAAAGCTACCTCTGGATTACAACGCGGCTTCAACTGAGAAGATCCGGCAAGAAACTCAGCGGGCTTGTCATTTTTTCACTTTTTTAAACATTGTTTTGTTACAAATGAATCGACATTAGCGATAGTGTGTCTTGCCGTTCGAAACATAAAGCAAGGGAGAAAAGAAGAAAACAATAAATTACGACAAAAATTACAACAAACTAAAAGGCCAAAGGGATAGTAGTCGGACCAAAGGCCTTTCCCTTAGATGGGAGAGGTTGTAAACCCCACGCTTGGCAGGCGGCTTGGGGATCGCAGTATAGGTGGTAGGTAATCCAATAAAAAGACGCTGCCTGCCCGTCTTCTTGTTTCCCTTAGTCGCCTTTTACGGTCGCCTTTTGTTGCCCGTAAATGGGTCGGAAATTACTATTATTTTAATTATAAAATCTAACCCATCTCTGTCAGTTAACTAGGCAATAATCTAATATTTTGGTTAAAATACCTACCAAGTGTAATTCGAGGACTTTGTTATGCCGAAACGTAAGATGATCTTTATCCTAAGGGAGTAAATTTATAATTGCCCTCAAAAGATTAAATTTGTAAGTAGATAAGAGTTTCTTTAGATTAAGAGAAAACGTAAGCTCAAGATTAATTATTATGTTTTGTATAAACACAATGGGTGCCGTGAAGGATGGACGTCGTTGCCAAGGAAGGCCTAAGAAACGCTGGCGTGATGACTTAGATGCATTCTATAATTGTAAAATTACGCAGCAGAGCGCTAATGTGGAAACTTGAGAAATTAATAAAGCTTTGTTTTAAAATAACGAACGTGTTTTTATTCAGGATATTTTGACAAGAGTATTTATATAGAAGTTGCTATGACAACATAAAGAAGTAGAAAAACGTAGAGCTTAGTCTATGTGCCTATACAAACTCTAACACTCCCTCTTTACTGATGAGCCTTCATTCCCAATGATGTTCTCAGTAAACTGAACTGAGGTTTGGGCAAAGCCTTGGTGAAGATATCTGCCACTTGTGTGCAAGATCGTGTCTTCTCGACATTCAGCTCTTGACCAAGCACTAACTCTCGAACAAAATAATGTCTTATTCGTATATGCTTGGTTCTCCGGTGGAACTCAGGGTTGTGAGCGAGTCTAACCGCGGCCTCATTGTCCACTTTAAGAGTTGGGGTGCCTTCCATATTCGTTATTGCGCTAAAGATTATCTTCAGCCAAACAAGCTCACGTGCTGCTTCGCTTGCAGCCACGAGTTCTGCTTCCGTAGTTGATATAGCAACTGAAGTCTGGCGTTTGCTGAACCATGAAACGGCTCCAGCTGCATAACAACTGACAACTCCAGTCGTTGATCTAGCTGTGTCCAAGTCTCCTCCATGGTCTGCGTCACTGTATGCTTGTAAGATTGGCATGCAATTTGGCTTATACGTAATGCCGTAGGTCAGTGTACCTTTTAGGTATCTCATTATTCTTTTTACTTTTAGCCAGTCATAGTATGTAGGCTTTTCCAATCTTCTAGACGCTACGCCAACAGCATAGGCTATATCAGGTCGAGTTCCGACCATAAGATATGCTAATGATCCAACTGCCTCACGATATGGAAACACTTTAGCTCCCTCTGATTCAACAGATTGTCCAAACTTCTCTGGTTCCATTGGGGTGGAAATAGGATTGCAATCCAGCATCCCAAAACGATCTAGTACTCTTCTAGCATAAGCTTCTTGAGTTACTGTTATGGAGCCATTTGCATCCCGACGTATTTCCATGCCTAAGTAAAATGTAGCAGGTTTTGTCGTGATTTCTAGCTTGCTACTCAACTCACGTAAGAATTCATCTGCTACTTCTTTTTCCGAAGCGGCCACCAAGCCATCATCGACATATAGGCTAATTAACAATTTCTTATCACCTATAGTTTTGGTGTATAAGCAGGGGTCGGCTTCACATGCTTTGAAATTTAGATCCAACAGTATGTCACTAAAACAAGCATTCCAGCACCTCGGTGCTTGTTTAAGGCCATATAAGCTTCGATTCAGTCGGCATACACGTTTGGTACCATCATCGAATCCTTCTGGCTGCTGCATGTAAATCGTTTCTTTCAACGTGCCATAAAGAAAAGCTGTGGTTACGTCAAACTGAACTAAGTACAGACTTTCCATAGCAGCGACGCTTAGCAGTGCCCTGATGGTTTCTAAACGTACAACAGGACTAAAATTTTCCTTGTAGTCGACGCCTTTCTTCTGCTTAAAACCTTTGACGACTAGCCGGGCCTTATACTTTTCAACGGATCCATCTGGGTTTAGTTTAGTTCTATAAACCCATTTGCATGGTAATGCCTTCCTTCCAGGCGGTAATTCCTGCATGGACCACACGTCATGTTTTTCCAGCGAATCCATTTCACTTTTCATTGCTATGACCCACTTTTCTTTGTCTTTCAATCCCATAGCCTCACTATAGCTTTCTGGGGCTTGATCAGGACATATATCTGTGAGTGCGCAAACAAAATCTTTGAGTTTCTCAGGGGGGCGCAAACGCGACCTGTCTCGGAGATTATAGCTTTGAGGTTCCTCGTATTCATCATTTTCTTCAAGGATTGCATCACTGACATGGGCTTCAACTACATCCTCCACATCAACAAAATGATCTTCAACTACATCGTCATTTGTGTGTGCAGGTTCGTGAGGAGCTTCTATGTCTTCAATATCAACAAAGTTATCTTCATCTACTTCGTTTGCGGCAACTTCTTCTTCTCCCTCTAACTCATGATTTATTGGTGAACTTACGCTTGGTCGTTCCTCCGTACATTCTTGAATATCTCCCTCTGTCTCTAAGGAGTTTCTTATTGGCAACCTGTACTGAACTGTTGTTGGTTCTGTGTCATTCTTTTTTTTCCTTTGTGAGGGGAACAGACTTTCATTAAATACGACGTCTCTGGAACGAATAAGTCTCTTTGAATTTTCGGGATTGTAAATACGATAACCATCGTCGACATCGTAACCAATCAATATTCCTTTCACGGCTTTCTTCTCAAGTTTCTTTCGTTTTTGCTTCGGGACATGAGCATAGCAAGTGCTGCCTATAATTCTAAGATGTTTTATATTTGGCTTCTTGCCATGAAACAGCTCATAAGGAGATTTTCCTTCGACTCTAGATACACCTGTCCTATTGAGCACGTAAGCTGCTGTATTTACCAGTTCTGCCCACAATGCTTGAGGCAAATCTCCGTGTGCATGCATTAGCGTCCTTGCTGTCTCAACCAGTGTCCTATTTTTCCGTTCGCTGACTCCATTTTGTTCAGGTGTAAATGGCATTACTAACCTTTGGGTAATACCATACTCTCTTAGGATATCTCTTACTTCCTTATTGTCGTACTCTCCGCCATTGTCAGATAGTAAAGTTTTTATTGTATGTCCCGCAACTTTCATTTCCTTAATGAAACGGATCAGCATACTCTTCACTTCCGATTTCTGTCTCAAGAAGTAGACACTTCGATAGGAGCTGTAATCATCCTTGAACAAAACATAGTAGCGGTAGGAAGCAAACGAATATAGGAAGGGACCGCAGACATCTGTGTGAATTAATTCACCTATCTGTGTTGCTCTTTCCCTTGTTCCAAATTTCAGCCGATGTGACTTTCCATAAATGCAACCTTCACACTTGGTTTCATCAAGCTTGAGATCAATGCCTAGTTCTCTTTTCACGAGCTCTCTTACATGTCTTTTATTTTGATGTACAAACCTTTCATGGTAGATTTGCATTTGGTTTGAAGTCAATACGTTTACAAACGTAGGTTGGTCTGGCATGACTGTCTTCACTTGAAGTTTGTACAGACCACTGTTCGGAGTTCTGCGTCCAATTAATTTTGTATTATCACCTACTTCTAATTTACATTCTCTTTGTGTAGATGTAAATAGGCTATTCGGTAATTTATCTTGTGCAGCCAATATTGAGAACAAGTTCATCATTAAGGTAGGTACTAGCCATACATTACTCAATGTGATATATTCCTTATTTCCATTAACAGTCGATTCTATGTTTACAGACCCTTTTCCCAGCGCAGGAATGGTTGTTCCATCGGCAGTTGTCACCGTATGGTTAGAATCAAACTCCTGAAAATCTTGAAAAATGTCATCCCTCATTGTAATGTGGGTCATTGCACCGTTGTCCACAAACCAGTCATTTTTATCTTGGCTCTTCTGTGCGACAGCGTTAACTACCATTGTCATGATATTATTAGCTTGTTTAGATGTTGATGCACTTTCTTGCTTTGGAGGTCTGCCATCCGCGATCCATTTTCGGCATTTACGGACTCTGTGGCCTTTCTCTCCACAATAGTTGCATTTAAAAACATCCTTCTTTTTATTATTAGGCTTTTGCACAGTCTTGGCTACTAAAGCCTCTTGACTTCTTGTGTCACTATCCTTCATCAAAGTTCTTTCATAAGCACAGAGGTTGGTTGTTAGATTTTCGATTGTCTTCTCTGTTTTATTCAGTAGCATCCAACTCGATTTAAATGTAAAGAATCTTTCACCCAATGAATCTAGTATCTTGCATATGAGTAGCAGGTCTGGTAACTGACTGCTTCCATCACTACAGCATATCTCTTTGTTAAGATTACACCAGATATTCTTTATTTTTGATAAATGCGAGGACATATCATCTGCAGGATCGTATTTAAAGCTAAAGAATGTTGAACACAGAAAATAGGCTCTATCTTCCGATTGACCGTCAAACAAGCAATGTAATTCTAGCCAAACCTCGTGAGCAGTCCTATAACGCATAATCTTCTCTAGAGTTTCTTCAGATAGACTATTTGTGATCATTATAAGAGCATCACTTTCAGCTTTGATATACTTGGCATTTGCGAGGCGGTGTGCAGCTTGTTCTGCATCCCCTGCACCTTCAGCGAGAACTGGCTTCTGAAGCTTTCCTTCCACTATATCCATGGCCTTATCTATGCCATTTAGCTGGATGGATATTTTGTACTTCCATGTCGCCCAGTTTGCTTTGCCTTTTAGCAGTGTTAAATTTTGAACTTTGATACTTTCCATTATTGAAAAACGCTTTTTTCTCTAATAAGTAACCATAACCTATAATTGTAAAATTACGCAGCAGAGCGCTAATGTGGAAACTTGAGAAATTAATAAAGCTTTGTTTTAAAATAACGAACGTGTTTTTATTCAGGATATTTTGACAAGAGTATTTATATAGAAGTTGCTATGACAACATAAAGAAGTAGAAAAACGTAGAGCTTAGTCTATGTGCCTATACAAACTCTAACACATTCAAGAAGGATTGGTCTGAAGTGGCCCATGACAGGGATTTGTGGATGGTCATGGGGAGACCTTTGCCCAGCAGTAGGATAATATAGTTAAGAAAAAGAAGTTTAAACACAAATATCTATAAAACGATTCCACTAAAACATATTGTTACAGCTCTGGACTAGCGTCGAAATATCGTGACGTCTTTTGTTTTATAAAATTTCCACGTTTTTAGTTTTAAGACAATAGCCTATTGTTTCATGTTTACTATCAGTTCCGTGAACCCCGGTATGTGTCTGTTTCTATTACTCTTTATTGTTTAATTGTTCCTTTTATTAAGGTATTTACAACTTAAAGCCTATTGTTGAAATATTGTTATTGGTTCCACGAACGCTATTATCACCCCAAGTTTTACAACTTTGTTTACAACTTGCGAACTTTCCAGAAAGGCATAGTCCCATATAAAATACGCCACCGAGCCGACCAAGAGGGAGTGAGCGATACACTGCGATACCGGAAAGATCTCAACGCGATACAGTGAAGTGATAACGGTGAACGACCAAAGCTTGTAATAACGGACTCCGATTGGTATATATGCGATTCAGTGAAGTGATAACGGCGAACGACTAAAGCTTGTGATTACGTACTCCAAGTGGTATATCTGCGATCTGGACTGTTAACTTGCTGTGCTCTTAAGTGTGTGTGGAAATAAAACATCTTCACCAAGCAAACGGCATTTTCAAGAACCCTGCGACGTAACAATATAGTACCCATGAGCCCGAGACCATACTAAAGCAGCAGCCGAAAGACTGTTGAACTAAGGCCTCTCCCTTGTTGGCCATAATCCCTACGCTTGAGGATAGCAGTATAGATGGTAGGTTAATCCAATAGAAAGACGCCGCTGTCCGTCCTCTTGTTTTCTCTTAGTCGCCTCTTACGGACACCCGACGGGATGAGATGGGTAGGTGCTATTCTTTCCTGCACCACCGCGGTGTTAATCGTAGGTAATTCGACATCCCAAGGAATTTGCATATACTTATGTCAAGTCGCAAATGAGAGCAAATGTGCCTAACCTTTCAATAGGTCGAAGCCATTCTGTGTACCTACCACTAAACTAACTTGCCTGTCAGCATTTCACATTGGTATGCATTCTTAACACAAATACGATGTCCTAAATATCTTTTTAAATATCAAAGTTTTGAGAAAGTATGCCATCAAAATACTACACTTTTATTTTTGATGCCAATCTTTCTCAAATAAAATATATTTAGAAATCGTGTGACGTCTGAAATCTGTAAATATAAAAATGAATGTTTGTCTCTATGTCCTATAAATAATCTTAAACTATGCATTTGTGTAATGTCTTTCCTTCAAATTTATTTTAGTAAGTAGCGTAGCAACGCGCGCAGGGTACAGCTAGTACATAATAAAATAATCTGCCCCCCTAGACAATGTAACATTCTACAATCGTTATCGCTAATAGAAAGTATAAAAATGTATGAGAATGACATATGTCATCGCAAAACCACGTGACAAATTATAGGGAATTGACACCGTTAGCGAATGAAGAAATAGATTCGCTATGAAGCGATGGCATCTTGTCTAGGCTCTCTGGTATGTTACAGTAGCATACTAAAATAACGCCTATTACGTAGCTTATTTTTTTAATTCAACTTTGTGACAACCGTGCGGTGTCCCGATAAGAATAGTACCCACCCACCTTTTTCTATTTGGTGTCATCATAGAGTTTATATATTAAGAATAGAGTACGCGTTTGTCTATGGTCCCATTACACAAAGCGTAAAGTCCAATCAATAATTCAGTAGAGTAAACTGACATTTGCTAATGTCACTTTGTAAAATAATATTGCCATATTAATAGTAGTAGTGATGTTCCCAGTGTAATAGTGATTCCATCACTTGCTCAAAGCTAATGAGAACATAATCTAATACTATCAATAATTTTGAATAGAAATTATATTTAGTTGTCAATAGATGATAACTAGATATAAATATATCTAGTGAAATTGACGAACAACAAGGCTGCATGGGCTATAATTTAATCTTAAAAACATCACACGTACACCAAGTAAGTGGGAATAAGTTGATCTTGGCTTTACATACGCCGCGACACGCCCTCATCTTATTTATCATTTGGCTTCTAACTTCTGGTCTGAGTGGACGAATGTTTATTTTGCTCACAAGTACTAAGTGATCAATAGAATCATTTTGTCACGTCACAATTTTTTTTTCATCAGAAACTGGTAACACAGGAAACGTCAGTTTACTATTATTGATTAGACTATAGGCAGATTTTCCTCTACGGGGCAGGTGCATTGAACTATTTAAAGTTATATTACAAGAGTTATATTGATATGTAAGTGATACAGCTAAGGGATAAGTACCTATAGATAAGTAGGACCTATTGTCGTGTACCTGATAGTTATGTATTTTGATGTTCTTACCTGTGCCTTCGGTTCTTACTTGCATTTAAGCATTCTATAGTACTTGTACTGATTTTTGTTCTGTGGGTGTCATAAAGGGCTACTTAAGGGAAAACAAGAAGACGGGCAGCTGCGTCTTCCTATATGATTATTTACCACATAAACTGCAATCCCGAATACAGCAACTGATGGCAACAGAGGATGGCAACTCCTTCCCTTCCCTTCTAAGGGAGAAACCTTTAGTCAACAGTGGATCTTTTTTGGCTGCTGATGATGCGTCATCTGTTTGTTCCCTTCATCATCATCACCAGACGGAAGACAACCACTGCTACAATAAATGACAATTCGCTATTTCCATCCTCCGGTTGCTTGCAACTCGCACAATGTCGTCAGTCCACCAACCCTGTCTACGCTGCGTCTTCCGATTACTGGTCGCCACTCGAGAACCTTTCTTCCACATTGGTTATCGGTTCTTCAAGCGATGTGGTGACCTTCTCGATAAAATAAGAAAAGGCATTGGTTGCGCGTTATTTAAAGTATAAATAGATGATGTAAGTATTTTCGAGCAACTGATTGTATGAGTGACAGACAAATGAATTCTCTGAAATGACCAAGAAGAACGACTGTGATTGGCATTTCACTTTAGTAAGTAGGTACAAACTAAAGTATGCATTATTTCTCCTAAGAATTAGGTTGTAAAAATAAATAATATTTAATCTATCTGCATAGTGTTAAGTATTTATATTTGATCCTATGACGTAAGCGTTTCATTTTAGATAACGACGGGCCCGTTGGTCTAGTGGTTAGACACCCTGTCTGCTAACCGATGGGTCGTGGGTTCGATTCCCACAAAGTGTCTGGGTGTTATTTATCTATTTAAGTATGTATTTACAAAAAAAAAGTATATAAATATTAGTATCAGTTGTCTGGTTTCCATAGTACAGGCTCTGCCTAGTTTGGGATCAGATGACCGTGTGTGAAATTGTCCCAAGATATTATTATTATTATTAAAATGTATTTTATTACATGAGGGGGAATCTTCTGCCGGATAATGGCCGGATAGTAAATTTTATCTAAAGGGAAAAATATTTCATAAAGTAAGTGACGTTTGCCTAATGTTAAGCGACTCGCCTACCGAAGAACATCTGCACTGTACTGCCAATCGTCCCCCGAAACATTAGTAAAATGTTCTTTTAAGCCTGTTAATTTCACCAGCAACAATGTCCTTCCACACATCAATATTGACACGTTACTGCTTGGCGGCACAATATCTGAGACTGCAATAGTATCTACATGGAAGGAGCTTTGCGCAAGGGAACTAGCATTTCGTAAATCTTAATTTTTGTATATTGATTTCAAAAACGAGAGCCACAAGAGCTTTGCGATTCTGGCATAAAGCCGTCCAAGCTACTTCGAAGTAAATTGATACAAATGATAGTTTGGTATGAGCAGTGACGACGTGAACCTCGAACTAGCTGGAACTATAAATTTACGAGGCGGTAGGATATGTATCTAGCTAGTGATATAGCTTTGTGTATGAATGAGGATATTTAAATTCAAAAATATTTATTCCAAATAGGCAAATAACGGCACTTTTGAATGGTAATTTTTTTAAAACCTCAACTGAGGAGATCCGGCAAGAAACTCAGCATGTAATTTCTTTACTTTTTTTTCATCAGTTTTTGCCTTGTTACAATTTGATCAGCATCTGCGACAGTGTGTCCTGCCGTACGAAAGATAAAACAAGAGTTCGTCTACATACTTTTACATAATTCATGTTTCTTCAGAAACTCAGAAACAATTTATCCGATCGTAATGAAATTTGCATGGAATCATCATAGTAGTTTACTCTCTCGAATAAAAAAGAATCATCGAAATCGGTTCATATTTGTCAGAGAAATGTAAAGGAGAACATCAGTTTTATGGTTTTTACCAGATAAATTCCTTCATATCATTCATGGTCCTCCAGGAACTCCTTATCCGGTTGTGATAAAATTCATACAGGTTCATTACAGTGGTTTCTTCTTTCGAATAAAAAAAAAATCATTGAAATTGGTAAATATTTGCCAGAGTTATGACCATTTTTGTCCTTAAAAAGCGACATAAAGTCATCTATATAGGCTTTCTTGCAGCTTTCCTGCGCAGTCAACATTCTTGTTTTTTCAGGAACTACTTATTTTTAAGTAATATTTTTTTATGGGACCCAATTAACGGATTAAAGAATGGATTGAAGAAAGATTTTTTCAAATCGGTTCAATTGCCAGAGTTATGCGCGAACATACATAGAAAAAAAAAATATATACAGATGAATTGAGAACCTCCTCCTTTTTTGAAGTCGGTTAAAAAGTGAAAAAATGACAAGCCCGCTGAGTTTCTTGCCGGATCTTCTCAATTGAGGCCGCGTTGTGATCAGGTGGTAGCTTTTTTTTAAAAATAAACATGACATTTCAAAAGTGCTAGCGTTAAGCCTATTTGAAATAAACTATTTTTGAGTTTGAGTTTGACAGAAAGAAACAAAATACGACGAAAATACAACAAACTAAAAGGCCAAAGGGATAGTAGTCGGACCAGTCCCCCCAAGCAGCACCCGCGCACGAGTTGACTCGAGCAGCAGCCATCACTCCCCTCAACCATATTGGAGGGAAGGGGGTGACCCGCCACGATAGTAATAATGTATACATTTTCCGCCATTTTCACGACAAGAGTAACACATTTTTGGGTTCTTTCTCGTAGCTTTTTTTTTTCCTGTTTTCGTTGTTTCGCTAGATTTGATTTATGTTTAGTTTACTCAGGATGTAACAGGTGAAAACGCGATTTGATACGTTGCACCTGTTCTCCCGGATAGAAGTTTTGCTTCGCGTTTCTTTCTCGTAGCTATGAGCTGGCCAAGCGGGCGCCTAAAAGGTGTGTAGCCTTTAGAGCACAACTAGATATCCACGGCCTGTAGGCGGCTAGGGTAAAGGCACAGGCACAATTATATTTTGATAAAATTAATTAATTAATTACACTTTTAAAGTTCGTGTGTCTTTTCGTAGCAATCTTGCCAGAGACACTGACGGTCCTGGCTATGACGCTAAACTATTTGCAAAATTTTCAAAAAAAATACCTTAGTCGTTATGGTTACAGCAGTTAACCTCCAAGAATATCACCAATATGCAGGTCATAAATGCATATAAATCAGACAAATCTTGCACTCACTTTGAGATGAGATGAGATAATCTGATGTTCAGAGATCAGCAGCAAGATACAATTATATGTACGCACAACGAAGCAGCAATCATATTTTATTTCTATCACGTGATCAGCATGTATCGTGCTAATTAGTACGAAACAATTACCTACACAAAGTTGTTGCTTTTCGCAGAATTGAAATCCGAAATCTCCGTTTTGCATAACAAGTGGATTTTCGCACTGCATTGCGCTAAGTAAAGATTATAGACATCGATATACTATACCAACTAGATTTGCTGTCACGAACAAAATGACATCGAAAATGTGGTCGCGGTTACAACTATACACGTACACGCAAAACAATAATATGGTCATATAAAAAGATAACTTACATACTATAAAATAAGGTTCAATAATAATTGCAGACAATTGAGCGACAGCCGTCTCCGTAGCTCTTATTTTCGTGACCACTTTTCGGGTCGTCAACTATACACGTACACGCAAAACAATAATATGTTCATATAAAAAGATAACTTACATACTATAAAATAAGGTTCAATAATAATTGCAGACAATTGAGCGACAGCCGTCTCCGTAGCTCTTATTTTCGTGACCACTTTTCGGGTCGTGACAGCAAATCTAGTTGGTATAGTATATCGATGATTATAGACGTTATAACCCGAGACGCCTGCCAAGCGTGGGGTTTATGGCAACCCCTCCCTTCTAAGGGGGAAGCCTTTGTTCAGCAGTGAACGTCTTTTGGCTGATGATGATGATGCAAAGTTCATATATTATACTAATATTAAAAATTCTGTTACTAGGAAATATGCTTCGAAAAATAACCCAGCCATCTTAAACTGAACCAATGAGGCGTTAAAACGAAAGTTTCCTGTCATCTTCGAGATGGAGGGCCTCACTAATCAAATAGAGGACGACACGATCAAAGTTGTGATGAAAATCGGACATCTTACGGATACATATTGAAAATAACAAGGTTATATGTTGGATACTCTATCGCAGACCGGCGTCTAGTCTCTCAAAGTTCCGCTTTGAAGTGGACTAAGAGTCACGGCATAATAAAATGCTATAACAATTTAAATTAAATTCTATATTTGAGGGGGCTAAAAGCAAAAGCGCCACTGTCTAAGATTTATTTTTGGCGAAAAGTAGCAAAAACGTTTATCGTATTATAGGGACTTAAAATAATCAGATAACTGATTTATCTAAGTATGTGTGAGTAATTTTAGTGGTTATTAATAACACTCAAATCATGGAAACAAGCATATTATTAGAGAAAAAATAAAATTTATTAAAGGACAGTATTATTTTTACATCTGAGGGTTGGGACAGTGTAAGGTTTGCATCAAAACGCTTGGACAGTGGCGCTTTTGCACCTAATACATTTAATTTACTCACAAAAAATCATCTACCGCCAATACAAAAGTGTCATGGCCGACCGTTCTGTGATTACTGTGATTGGTCAATTTGGACGGTAGCGTATTTGCTTCTCAAACGATATTTCAAACCCGTTCTTCTATGGGACAGTGCTAACATTGTATTCAAACGAGTTGAACCATTCGATAGGTTTCCAAATTCTCGACCAGATGGCATTCTTAGTTCAATTTGAGCCAAAATGGGCAGTGGCGCTTTTGCTTTTAGCCCCCTCATTTGTATGCTATAAATTCATTTCAGACTATAAATTGGGTCCATTTAGCGCTGGAACGCACTTAAGCCCAGTTGGACCCATTGTGCATGCTTTAGCCCGAACTTTGTTGCTGACTTGACAAAGAGTTGCCTGAGGTATCCCATGCGGCAGACATAAAGTACCAAAAGACATTACTGTAGTCCCAAAAGAAATGATCACAACCCATTATTCAGAATGTGAAACCCAATGATAGCCCAATAGCTGTTGTTTTGACAAACAATTTAAAACTGACATTTAAATGTAATGAAGTGTGTAAATGTAATAACATGTATGATTATCATCTAAGTATGTCCATAATTCAATATTTTATATAATTTGATACGATTAATCTACACTATCTACACTAATAATATAATAATACTAAAATTAAAATAATGTAACCCAAGGTGTGAAAAACTCAGTCATAAAATGTCTGTCATTGCATGCGCTGCGGAAACTATTGATGATACAACAAAAAAATATTCTACAATATTATAGAACGTATCAATATCTACAAAAAAGTCCGCGATACCATATGTCTAACTATTAGAGTTATGTCACTACAAGTACTTTTTTATATTTTAAATGTTGATAAAAGTTCCGTCTTCATTCGGATGATGTTATTGATACCTTTATAATAATCCTTATCCAATTAAATGTTGTATTCAAGTCTGCTTCAATATCTATACATTACTATTTATATTATTGAAATCGGACATTCCGTTCAAAAAATACTTCGAATTTAAAATTGTCAATCCGTTCTTTCTTCGCGTGCGCTGCATAAATTGACGAAATGATCTACTAAAACATGACTAAAACAGTAAAGGCTGAAAATTATAATTTGAGTCTGTAAATTATAATTTTAGAAATAAATAAGCAAGAAAGAACACAATATTGGCTACTTTTAACATTTCTGTCTGTCTGATCACGGAAAAACGGCCCGGCTGTATGCAAATCAATGCAATTTATAATAGTGAAGGAGGTACTTTATTGTTCTCGCGGAAACAACCTTCAACAAGTTTTTGGGACCCGTGTCCCCACCGATTTCAACCGGGAAATGTGGAATTCTTACTCACTAAAACAACCGCGGCTGGCGCAGCAGTACATGAGAGAGGGGACTGGGCCCTCCGGTGGGATCTGCACCAGGAACCCCTAAGTGCCTTGCCTGTGAGCCCGCCGCCGGGGGACTCAATATAGCCCCCCGAGAACCAGACACGGTGCTCACGGGGACATGGGTCGCAACCCCGCCGCCGTACTCCTGTGAGTCGCCGCCGTACCTACTCGATCGACGACTAGGGCTCATACCCCAAAACGTCCAATGACTCCAAACAGTGAAGTAGGTATATTTTTGACGCGGGGGAAATCTTCAAAAGATTCCCAGGAGCTGTGGGGCTCGACCAGGGCATGTGGGATTCTTACCCACTAAAACCCCCGCGACTGTCGCATCGGCACATGAGAGGGGACCCAGGTCTCTCCGGTGGGATCTGCACCAGTGAGTTGCCTTTGAGCCCGCCGCTGGGGTGCGCATTATAGCCCCCCGGCGGCCCCAGTCACGGTGATCGAGGGGACGGGGGTCGAAACCCCGCCTCCGTCCTCCTCGGAGTCGCCGCCGTACTCAATGGACGTTCTAAGGTCCCACACCCCGAACGTCCAGCGACTCCGAAGGGTAAAGTAGGTACTATCCCAACTTAGAAGATACACATGGTACATGTTTTATAAAAATCAGTGAAATAGAATACTACATCCAGATTGAGCCATTGCAGCTGTATACAAACAAGGTGTCTGAGGTTGGTTGGACATACAGGTAATAATTCAACTAGAAGGTATTACGTATTACTTAGTATCGTAATAGATATAAATGAATACTACAAAACTAATTAGGTATACGTGCATGTAATGACCCGTTTTATTTTTTTTGTCTTTTGGTTAGTGGCCAAGCTGGTGTCAGTAGAGTTATTCAAGCTGCCCTTAGGCCCTCTGACTGCATAACGACAACTGTCTTTTTTTTTCGCGGAATCTTCTATAGGTCCCCGGGAGCTGTGGGGCTCGACCGGGATATGAGGGAATCTTACCCACTAAAACACCCGCAGCTGTCGCATCGGCACATGAGAGGGGACCCCCGGGCTCTCCGGTGTGAACTGCGCCAGGAGCCCCCTGCCCCTCAGTGCCTTGCCTTTGAGCCCGCCGCCGGGGGATACATTATAGCCTCCCGGGAACCAGACACGGTGCTCACGGGAACGGGGGTCGCAATCCCGCCGCCGTCCTACTCGGAGTCACCGCCGTACTCAATGGACGTCCTAGGGCGACTCCGAAGGTAACGACTACTGTCTACAACATACGGAACCGTCTTTTTTCGCGCGCTCCGAAGTCCGAAGCACAAGGAAGCTTAGTTCAAACGTACAAAGAAATCCGGACTTCGACGGCTATCCATAGATTGACCTTGCTTGACATTGCATAACTAACGCTAGCTTATGCCATATACAAAATATTTAGCAAACTGTTCTTCTGGAACTCTTTTTGGCCGTTAAAATTTTAGGCCAGAGGGTTTAAAATATAAATATCGGGAAAATCCATGAAAACAGTTAAGAAAAATTACACACATCAAAAGTGTCTAGGGATCAAGCATTTTTAAGCGGATTTCTTGAGATTGAGATGTGGCTTTGTAATAAATTTATGATTTTATAAATTTATATGGATCCTTTTTGGTGCATTTCATAATTTGAATCAGGAACTGTGAATCAAATTCGAGTAAAAGATGAAAATCAGCTGTCAATATTTTCCCTATAAAAACATACAACGCATTGAAGACATTATTAGTGCTACTGTTTCCCTACTACTGATTAAAACCAACGTTATTATGGAGCGGCGACGTCATTTAAGCAGGGAAGAAATGCTCAGAGCCGTGGGAATGATAGAAGCTGGTTCCCGGCAACGTACTGTGGCTTTAGCTCTGAATACAAGTCAGAGTGTTATCAGTCGATTTTGGACACGTTACCGAAGCACTGGTACCGTGGCTGAGCGCCATGGAGGACGGTATCGCTGCACCACACGGAGACAAGACCGATATATTCAAATCTTAACTCGAAGAGCTCCAACAATAACTGCCATGATGTTAGCCGTGAGGCTTCATCACTCTTCAGGGAACTTAATTAGCGACCAAACAGTCAGAAACCGCTTGCATGAAGTGAACCTTCATTCCCGAAGACCGCTACGGGTACCACCTATAGCAATGCACAATCGTAGGATTCGATATCAATGGGCTCTTGAACACAGAAATTGGGCAGAAGAACAATGGCGTTTCGTGTGCTTTTCTGATGAGTCTCGTTTTGGTATGAGACCGGATACAAGACGTATACGACACTGGAGAACCCCTGGACGCCAACAGCGATTAAAATCCTGCCAGGAAGTCCATCCTTATAGTGGTGGAACCATCATGGTATGGGCGGGTATTTGGATCGGCGGAAGAACTGAGTTGATTTGGATCAGAGGCAACCTCAACGCTCAAATTTATGCTGAGACGATTGTATCAGACGTCATCGTTCCTCTACAAGTGCAAATCGGTCCCTTATTTCAGTTAATGCATGATAATGCACGACCGCACACCGCAAGAGTTGTAAGACAGACTCTCGCCGCAGCTAACATCAATGTCCTGCCCTGGCCTGCTCAGTCGCCAGACTTGAACCCGATTGAGCATGCATGGGATATGCTACAGAGAAGAGCTCTGCCGAATATGGAGGGTATCCAGTCGCAAGAAGACCTTTTTTTGTTGTTGCAACGAACATGGGCGGCCATTCCACAGCGTGATTTGGATGAACTCATTTTGAGTATGCCAAACCGATGTTCTTGTGTTGTTAGTGTTCGCGGTAGAAACACGGATTATTAATTGTTTAAGTTACCCAATAAAATTTTAAAGAAAACTGTTATTTCAGTCTTTTTTTCGAACTTTTGTGTTAGTGGTTCAAATGTCAAAAATCCCTTTATTAGGAAAATGGCAAATTTCTTTATTAATGCAAAGGTGACTTGGTTTATCGTTACTGTGACAAACGAAAACACTTTATTTGATGAATCCTTAAAGAAAATTTTAATTAATATCAATCAGGAGAAAAGTTATTGCAAAAATATATGTTGATCCCTAGACACTTTTGATGTGTGTATATTAAGCGCTGGCGGAGCTGCGCGGGTCAGCTAGTGTTAAATATAATAATAATAATACCAGCCCTTGTTTGTGTCCCACTGCTGGGCACGGGCCTCCCTTCAAGATGAAGGGGCTTAGGCCATAGTCCACCACGCTGGCCAAGTGCGGGTTGGGGGACTTCACACGTCATTCGAAAGCTAGTTAGGCTTTCTCAGATATGCAGGTTTCCTCACGATGTTTTCCTTCACCGAAAGCTAGTAACAATCGCACAAAGACGATTCGCACATGATTAATTAAAGAAATCAGAGGTGCGAGCCGGGGATCGAACCTGCGCACCTCGTTTCCAAGGCAATTTCAATTTCAATTTCAATTTCAATTTCAATTTCAATTTCAATTTCAATTTCAATTTCAATTTCAATTTCAATTTCAATTTCAATTTCAATTTCAATTTCAATTTCAATTTCAATTTCAATTTCAATTTCAATTTCAATTTCAATTTCAATTTCAATTTCAATTTCAATTTCAATTTCAATTTCAATTTCAATTTCAATTTCAATTTCAATTTCAATTTCAATTTCAATTTCAATTTCAATTTCAATTTCAATTTCAATTTCAATTTCAATTTCAATTTCAATTTCAATTTCAATTTCAATTTCAATTTCAATTTCAATTTCAATTTCAATTATGCATGCACCTTGATATTATATTTTCTCAAAGTTTGTACTCCTCAGGTCCTCAACCATAAACCACATAATTTTGATGTACGTAAGCAGCCAATTATAAGGAGTCTACTGGACTTTTTTCATTTTAAAATCCAGTTTTCAAGAGGGATAAGTGGAATAAGCCCTCTAAACCAAGTGTTTGCGCGGCATTTATAGGACTAAAGTTTTATATACTGTCTGTCTGTCTGTCGTTCTGTTCGTCCAGGTATCATTTGAAAACCCGTGGATGGATTTTGATAGGACTTTCACTGATGTGTTGTGTAGAAGTCAAGGTGTAAGTTGGTATATAAAACATCACGCAATGTGGTTATAACATAGTTATTTACTCATTTGAACGGTCGCTTGTAGCTGTGCCTTTTCAATAAATAAATACACACATCAAAAGTGTCTAGGGATCAAGCATTTTTGGGCAAAAAAATGGGCAGAAGAACAATGGCGTTTCGTGTGCTTTTCTGATGAGTCTCGTTTTGGTATGAGACCGGATACAAGACGTATACGACACTGGAGAACCCCTGGACGCCAACAGCGATTAAAATCCTGCCAGGAAGTCCATCCTTATAGTGGTGGAACCATCATGGTATGGGCGGGTATTTGGATCGGCGGAAGAACTGAGTTGATTTGGATCAGAGGCAACCTCAACGCTCAAATTTATGCTGAGACGATTGTATCAGACGTCATCGTTCCTCTACAAGTGCAAATCGGTCCCTTATTTCAGTTAATGCATGATAATGCACGACCGCACACCGCAAGAGTTGTAAGACAGACTCTCGCCGCAGCTAACATCAATGTCCTGCCCTGGCCTGCTCAGTCGCCAGACTTGAACCCGATTGAGCATGCATGGGATATGCTACAGAGAAGAGCTCTGCCGAATATGGAGGGTATCCAGTCGCAAGAAGACCTTTTTTTGTTGTTGCAACGAACATGGGCGGCCATTCCACAGCGTGATTTGGATGAACTCATTTTGAGTATGCCAAACCGATGTTCTTGTGTTGTTAGTGTTCGCGGTAGAAACACGGATTATTAATTGTTTAAGTTACCCAATAAAATTTTAAAGAAAACTGTTATTTCAGTCTTTTTTTCGAACTTTTGTGTTAGTGGTTCAAATGTCAAAAATCCCTTTATTAGGAAAATGGCAAATTTCTTTATTAATGCAAAGGTGACTTGGTTTATCGTTACTGTGACAAACGAAAACACTTTATTTGATGAATCCTTAAAGAAAATTTTAATTAATATCAATCAGGAGAAAAGTTATTGCAAAAATATATGTTGATCCCTAGACACTTTTGATGTGTGTAGTTAAGTGTCGTGTGTCATGTTAACCTACCAACTACGGTAAGACATATGCAAAATCCTTGCCTACGCGTTGCAACTATGGCCCGGTTCTGGTGAATCTATGGTTGCAACCTATGGGAGTAAACCTTTGTGCATACACACAAGACACTTACTACCACAATATAATATATAAAGTACACTACGAAAACGGCTACGGAAACTCGCTACTATAACTAGACAAACTCGCTTTGAGCTTTGAACTTCTCTATAGCAGCGGTGCCGTAATATTTGTGTAATTGCTGCAATTAGAGCCAGTTGTTTGATGTATTTCTACTCTATTACTTACAGGTACCGTGCTTCTACCAAGTAAGTCTAGGTAAGTCAGCTTATAGTTAAGGTCTGGCCACTGTCCTGGGCCCTAAGTCTATCAATTTTAACAAAGTAACATGCAATTGAGATTCCAGCGACACGCTATTGAGACTCCATTACGGTTTTGAGAAATTCGGTAATCTTCAAACACCAGGTTAAACAGGTTGGCCAAGCCCTTAAAGTCTAACAAAAATTCAGTAGAGTAAACTGACATTTGCTAATGTCACTTTGTAAAATTTATTATTATTATATATATATATTATTATACACAAACTCACCTACACATAAAATAAAACAGATAAAAACACTTAAAAACTGAAATATGTACAAAGGGCGGCCTTATCGCTATTCGCAATTTCTTCCAGGCAACCTTGGGATGGAAAAAAGAGAGAATGAAACATAAAAGTGGGGTAGTTAGCTAGTGCAACAATTATATTTAGAAAACAAAAAAAAAAAAAAAAAGAAAGTAAAGAGAATATAACAGAAAAACATAGCTATAAATTATAAATACCAATATTAAAACCAATATAATCATATATACATATTTATATATATATATCTTAAATTTATACGTACACTATGTACTACAAAATATATAAGAACCTAAATATAATAATAAATAGCAATATAATTATAGTAAAATATATAATAATAATAAAAACAATAACAATAAAGACAGCAATTAAAAAGCAAAAAACAATGACTATAAAGAAAGATAGTAACTTCTCAAAAGATTTTTAAATATATGTGAGGATTTGGCTTGCCTTATCGAGATTGGTAAGTCATTCCATAAGCGCACAGCCTGTACAGAAAAATATTTTCCATAAAAATTAGTAGAATGAGAAGGCATATTTAATTTAAGGTTTTCTGATGACCTTAGAGCTCGCGAATGCGTCTCGTGAAGGAACTGGAAGCGTGCTTTGAGATATGCTGGGGTAGTTGGACTAAAAAGAATATTATAAAGGAGATGAAGAATGTGTGTGTTTCGGCGAAGTCGAATTGGTAACCACTTGAGCTTTTTACGAAAATCGGAAATGTGATCAAATTTGGGCAAACCAAATATGAATCTAATACAAAAATTTTGGAGACGCTCAAGCTATAGTGATTCTATAGTGATTCAATCACTTGCTCAAAGTTAATGAGAACATATCTAATATTATCAATAATTTTAAATATTAATTATATTTAGTTGTCAATAGATGATAACTTTATATAAATCTAGTGAAAACAAGGCTGCATGGGCTATAATTTTATCTTAAAAACATCACACATAAACCAAGTCTAAAGTTCTAAATTCTGGTGTGAGTGGACGAATGTTTCTTTTGCTCACTAGTACTGACTAAGTGATCAATAGAATCATTTTGTCACTTCACTATTTTTTTTTCATCAGAAACTGGTAACACAGTAAATGTCAGTTTACTCTACTGAATTATTAATTAGACTATAGCTACTACACTACTGTTGCTTGAATTTAAATTTTTGACTGTAACAAGAACATTGCTGGCTGCGGACGAAGCCGCAGGTACTGCTAGCCATTTAATAAAGGAAAAAATCACAAGCTTACTGGGTTTATTGCAGTATCCAAAGAGGATGGCAGTATCTTCACAGTTGAGGCCGCGTTGTAATCCGGTGGAAAAACTACCACCGGATTACAACGCGGTCTCAACTCAACTACGTAATCCAATGGTAGTTTTTTTAAAGTTACAATTCGAAACTATTTTTGGCCTACTTAAAATATATGATTTCATTCATTTTCTCCTTTGCTCTTGTAATACCTAAACACTCAATTATCATTGAATTAAAACAAATTACTTACCATTTTTTGCTTATACTTAATGGCCAGCTTTAACCGCCCCAGGGTCTGTCTCTCCCCGGGTTCCCAGCAGTCAACATCCCAAGGATTGTAGTTGAGCATGATTTCCAGTTCTTTAGAAGTTCTGGTGTGGTCCAGTAATGAGGTCGCAAACTCCTGACATTGTTGTCTTAGTGCCTGTTGAGAAAAAATATATCAGCACCAAGTAATATTCCAATGTACCGCATTTTTATGAAAGGAACTGCGAGTTTCTGCCTTATTATGTATTCTTTAGATTAGTTTAAAATTTACTTCATCATTATTATCACCAGCCGGAAGACGTCCACTGCTGAAAATAGATCTGCCCTTAGAACGCCACAATAAACTATAATTGGCTATTTGCATCCACCTGCAACGTGCACAATGTCGTCTGTCCACCTAGTGGGAGGCCTGCCTACGCTGCGGTCGCCACTCGAGAACCTTCATCCGCATCAGTTATTGGTTCTTCGAGCGATGTGGCCTGCCCATTGTCACTTCAACTTGTAGATACTGAGAGCTATGTCGTTGACCTAAGTTCTTCGGCGAATCTCCATGTTTCGGATTCTATCGCGCAAAGAAACACCGGGTATAGCTCTCTCCATACCTCGTTGTGACTCTGAGCTTCTCAAAAAAAAAAACCTTTACAAACACCAATAATAACCAGCCCTTTTTATGTCCCATTATTGGGCACGGGCCTCCCCTCAAGATAAAGGGGCTCAGGCCACACGTCATTCGAAAGCTAGTTAGGCTTTCTCAAACATGCAGGTTTCCTCACGATGTTCCCCTTCACCGAAAGCTAGAATCAATCGAACACAGACGATTCACACGTGATTAATTAAAGAAACCAGAGGTGCGAACCGGGGTTCGAACCTGCGTACCTTGTTTCCAAGCACTCGCTCACTGAGCACACTACTGACAAATACCTAATCAGCGATTTTACTGATATAACTGAACGATAGTTATACTACATAACATAAAAGATACTGACTTCAGTCACACGAAAATATCTCGCATATATGGCTGATTTTGTGAACGATTGGCCATTATGGTCGTATCGGCCAGGAGGACTGTAATCGTGAGTAATACCTTATATTCAACTCGGAACTCCGTCTCCATCCTGCTGAGCCGGCCCAGTTCCCAGGACAGCTGAAACGCTGTCAGAAGAGGGTCGGCAGAGGATAGCGCTATTAACGACGGGGAGGATAACGCTCTGTAAGCGTTGATGCGGGCTTGTGAGTGTCGGAGGGAATCCTCTGAGGAGGACTTGACGCACTCGTCGCATCCGCATCTGAATATAAAAAGAAAAGATGTCTCGAAGGGTCCATATTGTACCAGCATTGTTTTAAATATGTGGAGAGCAATAAATGATTATGATTATGAAATTGTGATGAATGTCTAAATAAGGTATCGACACTGTAAAAAATGTAAGTATTTTATAATTTTCTTTAAAGAATTTTCAGTAATTTTGGCTAAATCTTTAACCATTAATCAAAATTTGAAAATCTCTATTAATAAAGAGGATAGAGCACAAGCGTTTGCTGTGGTTTTAGCTGACCTTTTAAGGTCCTAATTTATGAAAGCCCGTATTCACAAAAATGGTCAAAAATATATCAACTCTCAACTCAATAAAATCCATTCCATGATAAAAAAACACATTTTCTATATTGTAGATGAAAATTTTTATATGGTAATAAATATAATATCGAACATTATGCTTATACAACAAGTATTTAAGACTTTGTCGAGCCCGCTTCCCGACACCTGGGTCCAAATATCATTCTTGCTAATGGTGTAAATAATTTGCTTTATGGTCTCTGCAATAAAAGTAATTCCCTCTCCCTAACCTTGAAAAGGAACTTTCAGCTGAGGTCGATGAACCCACGGACTTATTCTGTGAAGATGGTACTCTGACAACTTAGTTACTCTCACGAGTCGCTCCATACAGATACTCTCTTCCATATGACTTTATTACACCTCGATCTATATCTATCGAGTTTGATTCGAGTAGAGTTCGAAATGAATACAAGTTGGGTAGTTTCAGATCGCGACATTTATATAAACAACAAGGAGTATAGCTTTTTCTCTAAAAAAAACATGGGCACGGTATTTATTCCTCAAGAAAGTTATAACTTTAGATATTGAAATGAAACTAATTTTACGGATTATATCGCGGTTTATTTATGATTTAAATATAATCAAATCCAAAGATAAGAATTCCACTGCAAGACCTCAAGATACTGTAAGCTCTTTTTGCGTAGATCGGACTAACAATAATAATTAGAAGATCTGAGGGTACCCGAAGACAACTATGACGTATGGACAGCTACCACCTCAGTCCGCCCGTGACCATGAATGCTGTAAAGTATTCGAAACGTCGGGTAATTAAAATCATAAATAAACCGCGATATAATCCGTAAAATTAGTTTCATTTCAATGTGTAGTATTCGCGTAAATATCAGAAATCATTATATAACTTTAGATGCAACAATAATGATATTTTTCGGTTCCTAAAGAAAAGATGGTGAAAACTGAATCATTCGTGATGAAACCACTGTTACCTATGTATATACAAGTGATAAACCAGATAAACGCGTAAATAATTGTGATATACTCATTAGAGATAAAATACATACACTACAGTAGATTGATAACCAAGGCTTGAAAGTTACCTATTTCACCAGCGATATTTCTGGCTCTCAAACGAAGTGAGAGCGCCAATAGTTCGTGGGTGAAATGCGTAATTTCACCCGAGTTAAATACTGTACTTTTCATTTGACTGTGAGGAAAGTAAAATTTAAAATACAAATATTGCTAAAATTACAAAAGTTTACATAACGTAGGTATCTAATGGTTCTAATTTTGTTAATAATTCTATCTATATATCTACGACTTCGTGGCTAGTCGAAACAATAAACAAAAATACTTTCCACCCTTGAGATGACAACGCAATTTTCCACTCGGCTATTTACGCATGAAAATTAAACTCCCCGAACAGAAGAGTTGAAATGACACTTCCCATACGTGATAGGTGGAGGGGATCAGTTTCACGCGAGTCGCGGACGAAAGCGGACGTGTCACACATAGAAAATGTAGGCAAGTCCATAATAAGCATTATACAAGTGAATAAGGAAAATACCTGTACCTACTTGACGTCGTGTGGCACTGGCAGCGTGGCTCCCCTGTCCAGCAGGATCTTGAGGATCTCGTAGTGGTTCCTATGAGATGCCAGTATCAGTGGTGTCACGTCTGGGGTGAACGTTGCCGACGCAGGATCCACTGACTCCCAACTCTGTTGGCATTGTTTAGAAGATATAAGACGAAGGCACAACAGAAATATATATCTAAAATGGGAATAACCCAACTGGAAATATACTTTCATCTTATAGAAGAAACCCTCCCCTTGAAAGATGTGCTATAATCGAGATCTGCTTTTTGGCTGGATTGCACTTAGTCCTTTCGGATATCAATTCCTCTAATTTAAAGTGATAGTCGTGGAGTTAATGCTAGCCTCCGTAGATTGCTGACTTCTTACAATCTTTAGGTATGTTTTGTACATCCATCCGTGTTGAGATAAACTATTTAAAAAAAAATAAAGACTTACTTCAAATTAGATTATCAAAAAAGCATAAAATAACAAAAATATTATATTGAAGTCGGTGCTAGCACATCATGTTAACTAACACTAGCACCAGCTGACACCGACTTCAATATAATATTTTTGTTATTTTATGCTTTTTTGATAATCTAATTTGAAGCCGGTCTTTATTTTTTTTAAATAGTTTATTTAACACTTTTTAGTGACTTTTATTTTACCAAGATAGGTATCAGCACAATCACGCAACTCGAACGTCTACGTTACAGTAACTTACTGAAAACATAAAAAGATTATATCTCTTAAACTACTGGACCGATTTTGATGAAACTTGTACTCTACCCTAAGTTGAAAAATACTCTAACTATTGCAAAAAGAATTTTCGAAATGGGACTTGTAATTTCTGAGAAATACGCGGACAAACCTACCTACATACATACATACACTCATAAAATTTGGTAAATTTGTTTAGAAGCCCACATAGACTAACATATATTAATATTACGCATTTTTATTAATATTACATACATACGCGTCGAATAGAGAACCATCTTTTTGAAGCCGGTTAAAATCAGCACAACCGCTCGACTGATGGCTGATGACTCGAAAGAGCCACTCGATTCATGGAATTTGTAATTAGTTTAGATTGAGAAAATTGTTTACCAGCGTAAACCTGCATTGCATTGAGAGCAGAATTGAATATCAATAAACCAGCTTACGTAAGGTTCACCAGGAACGTGGTGTTCCTCTTCCCACTGAAGCAGCAGTTCCACAGCCTCGACATATTCTTCTTTTATAGCGTGCAGCAGAGCATCCTGGGAACAAACAAAATATTGTATAAGTATCAATAACTCATACCGTTATGACGGTAGAAAATTTGATACTATATTATATTAGATTCTAATAACTTGCAGAGGTTCGGCAAAGTGGGTACAGTAAAAAAGACTGTGTTTGTAGTGTTGGGTAAACCACGTCTATAGAGTATAGCGGCAACTGCGGCTAGGACGGCGCGGTGGCGGGAATGCGACCCCCGTCCCCGTGGGTACCGTGACGCGTCTTCGAAGAGTTCATGACCCTGACAACGGGCTAGGTAGCAGTCATTAAACCAAGTCAGAGGCCTACGAGCAGTTTGAATAACCCTGTCACTAGTTTTTGCCCGACTGCCCCAGAAGGAGGGTTATGTATGTATGTCTATTTCTTTGGCACGGCCTACATCCTAAACAGCTCGATGGATTTAGGTTTAAAATATGTCTTATATATTGTATATATTTTTATATGTATAATATTATTTATCTTCCAAAATCATCAATATGGGTATCAATGAGAGGTTTTAACGAGATGAGTAATATATATTACATATACATCTTCTATACATATAAAATTACTTGTCCTGACTGACTGACTGATTCATCAAGCACAGGCCAAACCGCTGGACCTAGAAAGCTGAAATTTGGACAGTAGGTTCTTCTTATATCGTAAGAATCCACTAAGAAAGGGTTTTTGAAAATTCCACTCCTAAAGGGGTTAAATGGGGGTGGAAAGAAAAATTGCGGGCGTAGCCGCAGGGAATTGCTAGTTTACTATACAACGTGTTACAAAATACTCCGTAAAAGATCAATAAAAAATATTATTATTTTCACTGATGTGCAAACTCTATTTCAGTAAACTTAAAAAGTAAACTACGCAGAATGTACCTACATTACTACCTAATTCGCGGAACTACAAAAATTTCAAATGACCGAACATTACTAGGGTTGACAACATTTTTGGCTTTGATAATTAATTATATGTTTTACGGGGTATTTTGTAACACGTTGTATATACATGTGTATATGTATTATGTATGTATAATGACATTTATGTCCATTTTGTTTGTTCACAGTCGGGTTTTTTATGTTTTCATAATTTATACTTGTTTTATTTCTTCACAAAACTTACTAAGTCACCACTTATTTGAAGGTCTACACATACATTGGGATATACTATAACAAATACATAAAAAACATTTCTACAATTCATTACAAAAACAGAAACTGCCGAATGACGAATACATACCATTTGTTTATATTGTGGTGTATCTATTTCGAAGCGGGAACGATGCTAGAGATTTACGTATAGTAATATCAAACGAGATTTTAAAATCGTAAAAACGTCTACAACAGATGTAAAACGAATTGATTTCAAACAAATTAAATATGACTGGCTATACTTTCAATTTGTTATAATAAATATTCATTCCTGTCTTTATTAAGCGTAGGACTCACAGAAGCTTTTACTTCATCGTCTTTCTTTTAACAGCTCTTATTTTGTCCATGTGAGTCTAACACCCATATTCTTAGACGTTACCTCGAAAGTTCCTCGACCTCGACTCAATCGAGGCTACCTTAAGGATCACCTCAAACAATCCTCGAAATCGGTATTCTTAGTTATACCTCGAGCTTGTCGAGAGATATTCTGGAGGATCCTCGAGTAAGGTTGAGTCGAGGTAATACGTCATTGATTACGTCATTAAATCATAGATTTCAGCCTCGCACCAACATTTTATCTATGGTCACTCACAAGTTGACAGATAGGATAGCTCTTTTTTACAGTTTTTTAATCTGTGTCGTACGACTCGTCGTCCGTCGTGCGCTGAGGTCGTGGTTGTTTGCGTTATGGTTCTTGATGGGAATGTTGAGGAATGTGTGTACAATCTATGCATGCACCCCTGTACACCTGGAAATTATGCTATGCACCTGATAAAAAATTTGTTTTGTCTCTAGATGTTGAGAAATTAAATGAATTTCTGATAGTGTCAGATTTAGCACTGTTTGTTTTATAAAACGTCTTTGGAATTTTGCACTATCGTAAAATTCTATAACCACGCCGTTCAGGATAATTGTACGGATTATCAAAAAGATAATTCGGAAAAAGTTGGAAGCTTTGATAACAATACGAGTACATATACAATATACATGGCTCTAAAATATAAAAATCTGTTTATAAATGTGGATGAAAAATATACAAATATGGCGTAAAATCTCCTCGAGGATTCCTTAAGGTAAGTCCCGACGTACCTTGAGTTTGACAGTTGTCTCCTCACCTCGACTGAGGAAAAATGTCGAGGAACGCTGAGTGGAGGAAACTTTTTGCAACTATGAATACCGATTTCCTTGACTGAGGTTGAGTGGAGTTGAGGAACTTTCGAGGTAACGTCTTAGAATACGGGTGTTACACCCATATTCTTAGACGTTTCCTCGAACCTTCCTCCACTCAACCTCAACTGAGGACGCCTCAAGGAAGGACTCCAAAGGACCTCGAAAACGGTATTCTTAATCGTTCCTCGAGCATATTTCAAGTTTCCTCCACTGAGGATGAGTGGAGGACAGACGTCATCATTTCGAGGTGATTTTTCTTGTTAGATTGGCCAACATGGGTGACCATTTAATCTTATTTTTGTTTATTTTAATTAAATTCACAGTGTATTGATGATTTGGCTAATACCAAGTAGTTTAGAAATTATAAAACGAATTTGAGTACATATTAGTCAAATAAATAAAATAAAAAATCTAAATATATTATCTAAATGGCAGTTAAAGGTATTTAGTTTACTACCGCGCGCGACTAGATGGCAGCCGCGTAAGTAGTACTTACCGTAGACAAAAGCACCTAACAAATATTTTGTCTATAATAATTAAATGGAATACGCGATCGAAACCTGTTGCGTACGCGGCTTTTTTTTCGATTATTCTTCGCAGCTGTATATTTGAAAATTGCAGACGATGACATACATATAAATACATACGACGGCGATTAGTGTTGGTGTGCGATAAGATCGTCATACACATAAAGATAAACACTGATATTCATAAAAATATTCATAACAGAATTTTAACATAAATAAATATGTTAAATTCTAGTTTAGCGGCACTTTCTTGGCTTGAGGACGCCTCAAGGTAGGTCGCGAGCTACCTTAAGTTTGACAGTTCTTTCCTCCACTCGAGTGAGGAATAACTCGAGTGGAGGAGATTTTTAACAACTATGAATACGATTTTGATTGAGTGAGGTCGAGTCGAGTCGAGGAAATCTGGAGGAAACGACTAAGAATATGGGTGTTACACCCATATTCTTAGACGTTTCCTCAAACCTTCCTCCACTCAACCTCGACTGAGGACGCCTCAAGGAACGACTCGAAAGGACCTCGAAAACGGTATTCTTAATCGTTCCTCGAGCATTTCGAGTTTCCTCCACCAAGGATGAGTGGAGGAGAGACGTCATCATTTCGAGGTGATTTTTCTTGTTAGATTGGCCAACATGGGTGACCATTTAATCTAATTTGTGTTTATTTTAATTGAATTTACAGTGTATTGATGATATCGCTAATACCAAGTACTTTAGAAATTATAAAACGATTTTGAGTATCAATTATTCAAATAAATAAACAAAAAAATCTATTTATGACTTCGCGGTATTTACTTAATACCGCGCGCGACTAGATGGCAGCTGCGTAGGTACCTAATATTTTTTTGTCTATTTAATTAAATGGTGTACACCTTGTTGGAGAAAGGACTAAAGAAGTGTACACGATCGAAACCTGTTGCGTTCACGGTTGTTTTCGATTATTCTTCGCAGCTGAAAAATTATGTTTGCATTGCAGACGATGACATAAATATTAAATATAAATACATGCGACGGCGATTAGTGTTCGTGTGCCTAAGGATTATCATACAGATAAAGATAAACACTGATATTCATAGCTATATTTATAAAAGTATAATTTTCATCATCATCATCATCAGCCGGAAGACGTCCACTGCTGAACATAGGCCTCCCCCTTAGAACGCCACAATGAACGACAATTGGCTATTTGCATCCACCGGTTACCTGCGACGCGCACAATGTCGTCTGTCCACCTAGTGGGAGGCCTGCCAACGCTGCGTCTTCCGGTTCGTGGTCGCCACTCGAGAACCTTTCTTCCCCAACGGTTATCGGTTCTTCGAGCGATGTGGCCTGCCCATTGCCACTACAACTTGCAGATTCTGATTCGTAAGTATAATTTTAACCAAAATAAATTTCTCAAATTGTAGTTTAGCGGCACTTTCTTGGCTTGAGGATGCCTCAAGGTAGGTCGCGAGCTACCTTATGTTTGACAGTTCTTTCCTCCACTCAACCTCACCTCGAGTGAGGAATATCTCAAGTGGAGGAGATTTTTAACAACTATGAATACGATTTTGTTTGAGTAAGGTCGAGTCGAGTCGAGGAAATCTGGAGGAAACGACTAAGAATATGGGTGTTAGTCTGTAAGAGGCAAATAAGGGAAAACGAAAAGAAGCAGCGTCTTTGTATTGGATTACCTACTACCTAGGGTAAATGTGGGATAGTTGCCCTAGGGGTATAGTTGCCTCGATTGTAATTTCTCTAGTTTGGCGGATGATCACATGTTATTTTATTTATCTTTCGAGAGACTCTACAACTACCACTAAATTGACCGTGTCGCATGTCTCTGTGCGATTGCATGGAAAGGCAAGGTGAAATCAAAGTTTTTGCGGGATAGATGGCCTCTTTTTCAGTGGGGCATCTATCCTATACGTAATTTACATAGATAAGGCAATTATCCCCTATATGGGATAGATGCCCCAAAATTTAGAGGTCCGCAAAAATCGCTAATACTCTGGAAATATCAAAGATGATGGTTTTTCCTTTCATAAGTTTGAAGATAATAGATCAAAGTACCTACCCGTATTACAATTAAAGAATTTTGCTTTTTTCACTGAGAGATATAAAGTAATTTCAAAAAGTGTGGCAACTATCCCACTTTTACCCCATACTGCGATCCCCAAGACGCATGGCAAGCGTGGGGATTATGGCAACTTCTCTCAACTCTCTTCGGCGTTTGTTCTACAGTGACAATGATGACTTACTTATAGGCCGACCGTTTGACTCGCGCATCGCCTGCGCGGCAAGAAGGGAGCGAGGGGAGATGTTAGCGGATGGGTGAAAGGGGTGCGCGAAGCAGAGAGCTTACGTCAAATGCGGCAGTGCGCTGGCTGTGCTCGCAGCGCGCGGTTGGTGTTTTTGTTACGGACGCTTGAAGATAAACGCACAAGGTATACGACTGCCAAGATAAATCTCAAGATGAATCGCTCTTCCAGTTCGTTGATGAAGAGATGGACCGATTTATTATTAATTTGCAAGATTTCGACTCCTCAAGCTACACAGACAGTGATGATGATTCAAGCGATATGAATATTAGTGACGAATAGTCCTATAAAATTTTTATCTGTGGTTAAATATTTCTTAAACGGAGTTAATTATTGTTTTATGATTTTGTACCTATGAAGCTATTATAAAATATTTGTAAAACTTAAAAATAAATACTTAAAAAAAAGATACTTATTATTTTATTCTTTACCAACAATGTCTATCTCGAGATAAATCTTTGGATTATTGACTCCGTGTGTAGCGTTACCCGCCCCCGCTCCCCTCCCACCGCGCAGGCGACACGCGAGTTAAACGGTCGGCCTATAGTAGACCTCTTGTGCAAGTAACTATCACAGTGTCAAAAATTATATTGGTATGTAGGGATGTTCTTTAACAGCTGGCCTTTTAGAGAAGCTCAGAGTCATACGACGAGCTATGATCGGAGTTTCTTTGCGTGACAGAATCCGTAATGATTTGCCGAAGAACCAAGGTCACCGACATAGCTCTTAGAATCTTTGAGTTGAAGTGGCAGTGGGCAGATCACATGGGGAAGAAAGGTTTTCGTGTGGCGACCACGAACCGGAAGACGCAGCGTAGGCAGGCCTCCCACTAGGTGGACAGACGACATTGTGCGCGTCGCAGGCAACCGGTAGATGCAAATTGCTAACTGTCGTTAATTGTGGCGGTCTAAATGGGAGGCCTTTGTTCAGCAGTGGACGTCTTGCGGCTGATGATGATGATGTAGCTGGAGAAATAACTGCGTATTAACTTGAACAGCAGCATTAAATCCATGGGAGGCTAGGTCGCTTACCCTTCAGAGTGGCTGGACGCTCGGGGTGTGGGCCCTTTGAGCGTCCATTGAGTACGGCGGCGACTCCGAGGAGGACGGCGGTGGGGTTGCGACCCCCGTCCCCGTGAGTACCGTGTCAGGTTCAAGGGGGGCTACAATGCGCTCCCGGCGGCGGGCTCAAAGGCAAGGCACTGAGGGGCCCCTGGTGCAGATCCTACCGGAGAGCCCTGCGGTTCCCCCTCTCATGTGCCGATGCGACAGCCGCGGGGGTTTTAGTTGGTAAGAATCCCACATACCCCGGTCGAGCCCCACAGCACCCGGGGATCTTTGGAAGATTTCCCACTCGTCAAAAAAAAAAAGTTCGTTTACCCTGTTGTAATGTCCTACTTGTCTCAACAGACTACTGGCCCGTTAAATCATTGTACATTACATATAAAAATCCTTCGTCAGATAAATTTACTTTAGCCATATTTCCGTTCCGTTTGCGACCACTAATATTACTGAGAAAATTTAAAATAACTTCGCTAAATGTTTACATAAAAATTTAGTACGCCCGCTCCGTGCGTTAGTGGTTAAATGGAATTAAAACTCTCCCGGCGCAACCCAGACAGCCGCTAATTGGGTTACACGACATCCGTTTCAGGTTGAAACATCCCTTTATTTAGTCACAACATCGCATCACTCACTTGTTATCGAAGAAAGGCGTCTTTTAACGCAAGTATTTTAATACTTTCAAGTCGAAAATGAGAATCTTGGGTCTAAAATCGGAGAATTATGATAGGTATTATATTTGTTTTAAGTTACCAGCGTATCACAACGTGGCCTGAACTAATAAGAGCTGGTTGAAAGATCAGTGGGCTTGTCATGTTTTCTATTTTTAGGGTTCCGTACCTAAATAGTAAAAAAAGAACCCTTAGAGCCTATGGACACCGCGTATTTTAAACGCGCCGTCTCGACGCGGGTTTCATGATCGCGCGCTATCAGTATGTTTAGGTTTAAAGACTTTATTTCTCGTAAAAACGTACATTTCACTTCTAATGAGTGACAAAGGTTGATTACAATACAAGTATAAACTATAAAAGCTTAGAAAGCCCGACTGCGAAATACATTAAATGCTAAATTACATTATACATACATAATATGTATACATAAATATGTATATTTATTTCAACTCGTCTCCTTACGACCTATCATTTGATACCTATTTTAATGTTTTTGGAACTAAAAAACAATACAAAATGGCGGCTTGGGGCCGCCATATTATTTTATTTGATAACATATAAAGCCTATGTCACTCCCACAACTAAGCCGCATCTACCGACATAATATTATAAGTCACTGTCCATCACGCCCTTTAGGGTAGGCCGTGCCAAAGAAATAGACATACGTACATACTTCTCGTACATACTTACAAAGTATATACATATTTCTTCAGTTTGTTATTGTAAGTATTTAATTGATCACACTCTTTTATATCGGCTGGTAGATTATTATACAAATCAACTCGCTCAAATAAAATTAATGACTTTCTATAATTAGTCCGTGCTCCAGTTACTTGCAGTTTATTTCTATATCGTAAAAAAAAATCTTTTCTAGGTACGTAATTATATTTGACTGCTATTATAGCTATAAGGGCCTCCGCCCACTAGCGTTTTCTAGCTGCAACAACTGGCAACTTTGCGACTGCATCGCGTTTTAGCAACTCATTAGCAACCATTGAGCTACTCCTTGCGCTCGGTCGCTGTATCGGAGTCGCGCGTTTTAGCAACCGCATCAATGCTGCACCGCGTTTTAGCGACTGCTGTCATCGATGCACAGTGGGCCAAAAATAAGGTTCACTAGCTTAATTTTTTTGAAAAATGAAATATATTTTATGTAGTTCAAATACACGGATTTGTTAAAATTACCATAACATCGAATTACTTAGTAATCACAAGTTTTATTTTTAACTTAACAACATTAAATGTTGTAACAACATTCCAAATGTATCAAAATATAATTTGCTTCCCCTTTTTTTTGTGTTTGAATTGTAAAGCTGAATCTTTTTGGTCACGTTACGGTTATGGTAACAAAACCGTCTGAGTTTCAACCTTAACCCTTTTACAAATATCACATGCTGCTATTGCGGTATTATAGATGTCGTTGTTATTATGTTGATATACATATAAGAATGTATAAACTAATACCCAGTAGGTACTTTATAAAAAAACAAGTTCGCTTTGCATCTAAGTCACCAGGATTTGACTAATCCTTCTGAATAATGGTAAAATCGCTTAAGAACTTTGAAATGCAAATACATAATCAAGAAGTTGAATGAAATATAAAAAAATGATATTATATACTTCACCCAAAACAATTATCAGGTATTATTTAATTATATAATCTTTACGATAAACAAGCACAATAAGAACAATTTAGACAGTACGTAGTTTTTTTTTATAAAAAGAGAACTTCATCTGCCTTTTAATTAAACCAATGTATTTAATAATAATATACGTTTATTTCAGACTCTTGATCCATACAAAAAAAATACAAAGACACATTGACAAAAAAAAGGAAGAAACCAAACAGAATAAATAAATAATAACCAAACTAAACAAAAAAAACAGACATTCCAGTAAAAAAAAGAATTTTAAGCAGCTATTTCACGCCAACGTCTACACATGTTCGTTATAGACCAACGGTCCGCGATTTCTTTAATAATACCGTTTCTACACTGACCAACCCTGGCCATATATGAAGCAATTCAGCTTCTCTGAATGGCAAACTTGCTAGAGGCACTACAGTACCTATTTAAAACCCATGAGATGTCTGAAAATGTTATTATATTGTACACGAATACCATCCAATGACCTTTTATAATTTGTCCAGAGTTGGCAAGTGTAGAAGTTTTTACAGTATGATTCAAATAAATGCACTTAAGTTTGAACATTAGCTTTAAAAAAAATGATTTTCTCTCACATTCTTGGTAATAGATATGTATTAGTCTATCATAATATATTATAACTAGCTGACCCACGCAGCTCCGCCTGCGCTATTTTTGCGTTAACTAAACTTTTAATAACAGACATTCGCATCGAATACATAACCTCCTTTTTTATAGTCGGTTAAAAACTAGGACCCACTTTTTACTTGCTCTCCGAAGCACGGACCCGTTTAGTTCAAATGGCGTTAAACGGTCACCCATCTATTTAATGACCTTACCTAACGTTGCTTAACCCGATCGATTACAAAACCTTGATAACAACTCTCTATGAGTGTTCCCTTACTAATATTTATTATATTATGAAGAAAAAATGATAAAATCGAACCAAGCGTATAACCAAGTACCCATTTTGACTTTAATCCCCTCTCCCAAAAGAACCGTGCAAGATTACGGGATAAAAAGTATCCTATGTCCTACCTCGTAGTAAGATCTCAAATCATGCCAAGTTTCATTTGAATCCATTCAGTAGTTTCGGCGTGATGCTCAGCCGTGATACAGACAGAGACAGACAGACAGACAGACAGACAGACAAAAATTAAAAAAAATATATTTTCGGCCTCCGTATCGGTTATAGAATGCCCTCCAAATATAATTTTCAAAATATCTTCAATGTAAAGAATTGGACCTGTTACAGTTTTATTATAAGTAAGTATAGATATGTAGTTTATTTTTTATTTTATTAATTTTTTTTTAAAAATATATATATTTTTTTAATCCACTTAATTTATTTATATAACTGCACCTGCCCATAAGAATGCTCTGTCCTGTACCCCAAGGTTGACTGGAAGAGATCGCTTTAGCGATAAGTCCGCCTTGTTGTTCACTGTTTTTAATTGTTTTAATTTCAAATGTATATTTCTTTTGTGTGCAATAAAGAGTATTTGTATTGTATTGTATTGTATATTATGTACTAGCTTTATCCTGCAGCATCGCTTGCACATATTTAGTTAATATCCTGGGACAATTCACACACGGTCATCTGATTCAAACTAGGCAGAGCCTGTACTATGGAACCAGACAACTGATACTAATACATATATACTTTTTTTTTGTAAGTACATACTTATATAGATAAACACCCAGACACTTGGTGGGAATCGAACCCACGACCTGTTGGGTAGGAGACAGGGTTACTAACCACTAGACCAACGGGCCCGTCATCAGTTAGTACTTAGGTATAGCTTGTTTATAGGTTTTAAACAATCAGTAACAACGCATATTGTATAATAATTTCATGCAAGAAAACTTCGTCCTTTACACGTCGTCATTTCATTTTCATCTTATTTTCAATCGGCCTGTATTGTCCAAACCAATAATAAATAACTTACTTCGCGCGTTTCGCGTTTCGTCGCATTTAGCAAAGTGTAAAGAAGAGCCCGGAGCTCTTCAGTTTCTAAAGCAAGCGGTTTCCCTGCGCTTCCGAAGCAACAAAGTAAGTTACATAAATGAAAAACGGCCAGTTCATGAAACCTTGATTGAACTGCGGGATAAAATTTTCTCCATTTTCATAACCCCTAGTGCATCTTTAAAATCACTTAAAGCTTGCGAAATATTTATTTATTTATTTTATTTAAAAAGTCTTTTCAGTACCTACGTATTGTGGTAATCGAACGCAATGATCTTATATCGTTATGATTATGAATACGGTTGTTTGTATTTAAAAACCACAAGAAATACATTATCAAAAATCTTATGAAAGAGAAGCTTGTTTTCACGCCCACTGTGCGCTGTAACGTGTGAATCCAATACACTGTAACTACGAAAAACTGATTTTGAGAAAAAGAGCAAAATAGATTTTTTTAGTTTTTTCAAGATTACTCCAAAATTTTCGTTAGCAAGTTTTTAGTGTTTGCTGCCAATTTTAAAATAATTTTATAAGTTATCCAGCCTATTAAGTTTTATATATATTTAGAGTATACATAATAAATTATCGTCGATAACTTGTGTTGCTCTAATAGTTGTCAGAAGCTAAGGAAGATATTGTTAAGGCAATACACTGTATCATAAAGTTACAGTGTATTGACTTGGGAAAACAGGGCCTAAAAGTGTATTGGTAGGTATAAGTTGGAGAACCATAATACTGCACAGACGTGGCAGTTCTTGATATATTTTGGTATTTTCTATTGAGAATGCTCCATATTTAGATCTTGATTTCAATTAATGCACATTTTTAGAAGTCACTTGTTACTCTTGATAATGTTAAGTTGTCAACTTTTAATTGTCTCTCTTAGCTATCTTTGCCTTTATCTTCTCCTTTCTCTTTGAGTTCGGTTACTGAGGGGGTTGGGAATTATATCATCATGGTCTTCAGTTAAAATTGTTGTTACCTAACATTGAAGTAACCTTGACCAATCCTTGTCCAATAATCACTCGTTTCTTAAACTTTTAAATTGAATCCTGTTCTTTCCCGTCTTGGGAAGAACGCTTGTCATTGTCATTCCTTTTCACAAACAGCCAAATTTTTCTGTTACAAATTTTAGTCCTATATCTACACTCCTTGTTCTGTTCTGGAAGTCCTGGAAGGTATTTATTGTTTACAAACAAATGACAGACTATTTTACACCTAATTGTCTTTTAGTCCTTAGTTTTAGTAAAAATAAGTGATGTTTGACGCTTGGTTATAGAAAGCAAACAACTGATTATTCTGGTATTATTGGATCTTGGTAGTGACTTCAATTCTGTTTATTTTGACATACTTCTAGGCATTCTTTCCTCTCTCTATGTCGCTTTTTCAGCTATCAATTGCTTTGATCATATTCATATCAACGTGGGCGCTCCCAGTCTGTCCGCTTTGAGGAGACATCATCTGTGTGGTGTGAGCTTGAGGCGGGTGTTCCACTGGGTGGCGTAATCTCTCCTCTTTTCAGTTTTCATGAATGTTATCATCTCTATGCATGATCATCCTTAGCTTTATCGTCATGCCAATATTGATAAGCTTCGGTAAGCGATATATACGCTTAATAAAGATTTAGATAGCATAAGTCAGTGGGCAAAATCAATTGGCTTGTTAGTGAACTCTACTAATTCTCAGGCTATCATATTTGGTGGCGGATACGTGATGAATCTGGTTGACATTAACTCACTCTCCAGTTTAGTTTTCGATTCCGTACCAATTGCATACTCAAATAAAGTTAAAATTCTTAGAGTTCTGTTTGATTATAATATTTCTTGGGAATCTCATGTTGGAGATAGGTATAAGTAAGAAGATCTTTTACTCTTATCAGTCTCACAAGCATCTCCAAAAATTTCTTCTGCGTCAGACAAAAATCTTTTTTGCTTGATCTTTAGCTCTTTTCGATTATGCTGATGTATGTTTCTAGATGCAACTGAGGAGCTTCTTAATAAACTGGAGCAATTGTAAAATTTGTGTATTCATTTCATCTTTGGTCTGCGGAAATATGATCGTGTCGGAATTTCGGGCTCAACTAGAATGTCTGCCAATCCGTCAGCGGCGGAACTGGTACATTTTTTATTTTCTAAATTGTATACTTAACAATCCTTAATCTCCTCTTTATCTTTGTGAGCGTTATTCCTTGCTCGTGTCTTGTGACAAGCCTTGACGTTCCAGTATATCTCTGCATTTTGAAGTTCCTCCTCATTATTGACGGGCCCGTTGGTCTAGTGGTCAGACACCCTGCCTGCTAACCGATAGGTCGTGGGTTCGATTCCCGCCAAGTGTCTGGGTGTTGTTTATCTATTTAAGTATGTATTTACAAAAAAAAAAGTATATAAGTATTAGTATCAGTTGTCTGGTTTCCATAGTACAGGCTCTGCCTAGTTTGGGATCGGATGACCGTGTGTGGATTGTCCCAAGATATTATTATTATTATAGTAGCTATAATGTTTTTTTTTACCATGCAAGCAGTGCGGCTATGGAATTCGCTTCCACATTCCTTGCGTAGTAGCTGTAATTTAGTCATATTTAAAAAACAACATTTCCTCTCCAGATAGATTTATTTTAATATTTAGTGTATTTATAATACTATATTTATTTTTAAATTTCAGTACGTATTAGTTCATCAGCTCATACTTTCCAGCCACTGCGCCGCCGTCGCTCTCGGCCAGATCGACCAATAATAATTGAAATCGATAGCCCAGCCTCAATCTGATTGGCGCAGCCGCGTCGCGCTAGCCCTTCTACTTTGTTTTGACAAAACACTGTATCTTGCAATCCGCGAAGATTATTTGGACAATGCACTGCATCATCAATTGCCGTGTTTTACTATTTCAGGCCTGTAGTTTTTAGTAAATACAGTGTAGTTTGCATTGCAATATCTCAGTATTTTTCATACAAAGTAAAAAAAAAGAAAGAAAAAAGATTAAGAAAAAGAAAAGATTGAGTTTCATCACCCACAAGTCCTTTCCACCGATCGACACTTTTATTCTAGAGTTGTTCGTGAAGCGATTGAAATTAAAAAATATAAAAATTTCAACCGGGAAGATGGCTTTAAGTTATCAGCTACATGGGAACCAGTGATTAAAATGACAAAATCTCGCTATTTGCCGGCGGTTAAATATACAGTAGGTCTACCATGAGTTTATCAACATGAGATCGTAAACGACATATAGAACGGTTACGTCTTCACGCGACTACACCAAGGCTACGTTTTCATATCTACCATGGGATCATTTCACATCTAATGTTTACGCTATCGCCGCTACGTTACCGTCAAAAAGTAAGTTCTTAAAACAAAAGAAACTATGACACAGCATTGTTTAAGCAAAATAGACTTTATCACATTTGTATGAAAGGCATTCTACAACAATAACCCGCTGTAAGTTACTTATTATAATGAGGATTGTATTCGGGAACGCGAGTGAATATTATATAAACAATCAAATAAGATAAGGACTATTTGTTTAGTTTAAGCAACTTTGTAAGGAGGCTAGCCGGACTTGCGATGGTAAGCAACATACCAGCCCATAGTCAACTGCATTTTACTGCGTATAAATTAGTTATTACATCCCTTAAGTTGTAATAATAAAGCAAAGCTCGGTTATTTCGAAAGCTACACAGCGGAATTAAGAAATACTGCTTGGCGGTAAAATATCTGATAATAGGTACGTCAGGGCAGGTCGGAGGGATATAGGCGCCTTAAAAACTGCCCAATGCTGTCGTGGCCACCCATAACTGGATTAGTATTCCTTTATACGTCTGGAGTATGAAATTCCGATCCAAAACGTTCAATAAATACGTCAAAACGCCACACAAAATAAAAATAAGACGCCATTTTACTTTTACTATACTTGTTTCACCCATATAAAATACAGTGGAGCCACACGAGAGCACGTAATAGTAATCTATTGTTTATTCTATCACAAAGTGTCAAATTATTAACTCATGGTAGCATAAACATCAGTTACTATACAATCGTATTCGAAAACGTTAGCTACGTTTCGTTTTTGCCAACTACATTATTAAACTGTACCGTTTCACAAAACTCGTAGTAGAGCAAGTATAGAAAACTTCAGTCTGTCTTAACACTTGACCGTATTCTACTGTCGTAAATTAGTTATTAAAACTCGTGGTAGGCCTACAGATACTGTGAGTGTAGTGTGTAGTGGGCTTAACGTTACAAGTGAAAGAACGGGGGTAGACGAAGATATTTCTGCCTCCCGCACGGAGCCGTCTCGCTGAACCAGTCTGCTTGTGACCACGGCTGGTGCAACCCGGCCGAAACGTCAAGCCAAAATATAAGGTAAATCGCGTTAATTCCCGATAAAAATAAAGTTTAAAGTAAAAAAAAACTATGAATGCTATAACATCAAACAGGTTAAAAGAAATCGAATGAACGTTGTTAATTCAAAACACTGTATCTGAAGTTACAGTGTATTGGATTCACACGGTACCGCTGGTGTGACATGTTTTGACTTAGGGGGGTTACCAACTTTTTCTGGTATTCTAGATTATTTTCGGGGTCGATTTAAGTTACCACTTTTTAAGGAATATTGCTGCTTTGGTTTTTAATTTCAAAGAAAGCACGTATTGCAAAAATATATATTTCACCTTCTACATGATTTTTAACACAAATCTACATGAATGATTGAATGATAATGTTTGCTTCAACATATAGGTTTTTGAAAACTGGTAATTGGATGTAGCCAGTACCGCCTTCACCGTGATTTATATTTTCACTTTATTAGTAAAGCAAGAAGCAGTGCAGCTTTATAAGAGTCCATGGTAACGTTTAGCATCGTCAATATTTATTATTACACTGAACACATATTGCACGAGTCTCGTTCCGCATCGGGCCGACTACTACTCTTAAAAAATATTTTTTACAAAAAAAAGAACCGCCTTCAAAATGCAACTAAAAGGCCTGAAATAATTTCTAAGAATTAGTGGTTTTTACATATACTTTGTTGGACTTGGGCTACAACATATTATAAATACATATTACTATCAAAGACGGCGCCAAACTGGAAAACAGTTAGGTACCTACTGCCCTTGTAAGTATTTGCTAGACGTTAGGCACCGACTTCGATAGTAATATGTATTTATAATATGTTGTAGCCCAAGTCCAACAATGTATTATGTATATGTAAAAACCACTAATTCTTAGAATTCTTTTAGTTGCATTTTGAAGGCGGTTCTTTTTTTTGTAAAAAATATTTTTATTTTATTCTTTTTAGTGGTTCCCTTGGTGTATTATTAGGTTAACTTTTAAAAACTTATATTTTATTCTGACAAACAGCCAGTTTAATATTTATTTTAAAAACACCCACTACATAACACAACTATGAACCATCACTAAAATATAAGCTTAAGCAAAAATTTTAAAAAATGTAGATGCGACAATATCTTAATAAAACAAACCAATTGCCATAAACCGAAGATATCTAGGTGTTATACTCGTAGTTCTCGAGAACCATGGACTGCAAGCTCGGTGGGTCTACATTTATTTGTGCCGAGAACCCGTGTCCACCTTCTTGCTCCATTGTCAGACCCTGATCACCATTTTTCTAGCAACTACTCGTCGAGACCTATCCAGCGAGTCCAAATTCGGTAGGTCTACGTTTGTTGGTGCCGAGATCCCGTGACGACCTTCTTGCTCCATCATCAGACGCTGATCACCATTTTTCTAGCAACTACTCATCGAGAGCTACCCAACGAGCCCAAACTCGGCGGATCTACGTTTATTGGTGCAGTGATCCCGTGACGACCTTCCTGCTCCATCATCAGGCCCTGATCTCCATTTTTCTAGCAACTACTCGTCGAGACCTGTCCAACGAGTCCAAATTCGGTAGATCTACGTTTGTTGGTGCCGAGATACCGTGACGACCTTCCTGCTCCATTATCAGACCTTGATCACCATTGTTCTAGCAACTAGTCGTCGAGAGCTACCCAACGAACCCAAACTCGTGGGTCTATGTTTATTGGTGCAGAGATCCCATGACAACCTTCCTGCTCAACCATCAAACCCTGATCTCCATTTTTCTAGCAACTACTCGTCGAGAACTATCCATCGAGTCCAAATTCGGTAGTTCTACGTTTAGTAGGCACGGCTAGGATAGGATGGATTGTTAATTTTATTACAAAGTTCCGGTGGCCGTCTATGGCCTTCTTCATCAGATCCACTTCACCAAATGATACTTTCTGAATGAAAATGCTTGACTAGTTTCTAAAAATACCAAAAACGCTATATGTATGCCTATAATATTTAAGGAGTTCCCTCAGTTACTCATGGTTCCCATCATCAGCACCTGTTTTTGAAAAAAATGGGACCAATCTGGAAGCATATCCTTTCAATTAAAAAAATAATTTTCCAAATCGGTTCGTAAACGACAAAGTTCTGAGGTAACAAACATAAAAAAAAAACATACAACCGAATTGATAACCTCCTCCTTTTTTTTGAAGTCGGTTAAAAATGTTTCCTCCCGAAATCAACTCAAGTGATCCCCAATTATACTTTATTTTTTTAGCCGTCTTAAAAAAGGAGGTTCTGTATTCGACGCGTATACATATTATAATAATTGACATATGTTAGACTATATATGGGCATCTAAGCATATGTATATCCGAGTAACCCCTTCGGCTATTGTTAGTCTCCCTTCCCATTACAATTTGTGAAAACGATACTTCTACCTTCCATTTAAGACACAACAAGACATTGACCTTTACTTGTCAAATAACAACCCAAACACGATCTTGTTGTACATGCTACGCGTCTCCACCGAACAGGCAAATCGTTTATGAGCCAAAGTATACACTTTTATAACAAACTGCCACAGGATATCCGAGATCTTCCAATGAAGAAATTTAAACTTTTTGAAGCCGATTGTCAAAAAAGGCTTATTATAAAATCTCGATTTACCTGGAGGATAAAACTGCGTGGGCTTGAACTGCTCAAATCATGTAAGCTTAGAATTTTAAGGCTACCTATACATAATTTGTAAAACTGTTTACACAATTGTTTAAAAAAAATTACAATATAGGACATGCCCGCTGAGTGTCTTCCAAGATTAACGCGTTTTTTGCATGCTGTGGCGACCTATAATTAAGCTTGCACTTACTTTAAGTTCACCAATGTAAAAAATGCAATGTATTAGTGTAAGTCTTGTTGGTTGTCCTTAAATAAATAAAAAAAAAAAAAAAAAGATCTCAGTAGCGGCCGCGTAAAAATTATTTTTGTGTAAGCCTCCGTGGGACCTATACATAATAATGTTATTTTGACTTTGACTTTGATACTATTGACCTCATACCCTACATTTTAGAATTAACAGGACATTTAGTATTAATTGACAGCCTATACTAATGACCCGGCTGCAACATATATACATACATATATGTGTGTCAGTGTGTGTATGTATATATGTTTATTCCCATACTTCTCAGAAGCTACAAATCCGATTGCGGTAATTCTTGTTGTAATAGCTTCATCACAATCAGTTCGGTACTTTAGTATATAATGCACTGTTTTGTTCCTAGTAAAGTCTAGCATAGTTGTTCTAGTTGCGTGGTAGTTTCATGCATTCAGAGCGTTATAATAGGTAAAGTCAATAAAAAGTTTAAATTAAATATTTCTAGTATATTAAAATCCGACTTTAAAGATATTATTATGATCTAAAAAGTACTATATAACGAAAATGTATTGAAGTCGGTGCTTAACATAACATATTAACTGACATCAGCTTCCCTCGCCGGAGTTTTAAACCTTATAATTATACCTACGTATAATATTAAAACGTACCGAAACCCTCAAAATGATTGTAGAAATTGGGTCAAAATTCAATGTTTAGTTTAGATTAAGGAAACAAACAAACAGGAGCGACTATACGTATAACACGGATAGTGACTGATTTTATATCTAATAAGTACCTAGGTATCTACTTATTTAGATTGTTTTAAATTTCATACACTACAAGCGGCTTTGCACGGTACGAAATAATATTTCAACGAATAAAATTTTAACAAAATTAATCAAACTCAATATATTTTCCTCGAAGCAAGTTTTTTACACTAAGATCTTAACTACAAGTCGGTTTTAAGATTAATAACATTGCCCATTAATAAATGTTACGTAATCAGAATACAAATAGTTCAATGTATTATGCTCCATTTATTTAGGGAGAAATCCTTAAAGTTGGGAACCCCGGAACTACCAAAGTCGCGGCGACTGGCATCTGTAGTGTGCGTGGTGTAGCGCGCGGTTGCTGCATCCAGCGACCGGAAAGCGTCGAAATCGCTGGTCGCTATCTGCTAGTAGTGTGCGGGGGTTCGCGATCGGCTGCGGTATCAAGCTTCCGAAAAGCAACAGAGTTGCCGAACGCGGATGCAAAAAGTATCGTGTCGGCGGAGGCCCTAACAGCTCAGTGGGCGAGCGCTTGCCTTGGAAACAAGGTGAGCAGGTTCGAACCCCGGCTCGCACCTCTGATTCCTTTAATTCATCATGTGTGAATCGTCTTTGTGCGATTGTTACTAGCTTTCTGTGAAGGAAAACATCGTGAGGAAACCTGCATGTCTGAGAAAGCCTAACTAGCTTTCGAATGACGTGTGAAGTCAGCCAACCCGCACTTGGCCAGCGTAGTGGACTATGGCCTAAGCCCCTTCATCTTTAAGGGAGGCCCGTACCCAGCAGTGGGATATAAACAAGAGCTGGTATTATCATTATTATATTTGACTGTATTGAACTGGTGTAAATATTTCCAGATATCATCATCATCATAATCATGACCAGCCGGAAGACGTCCACTGCTGAACATAGGCCTCGCCCTTGGAACGTCGCAATGAACGACAACTAGCTATGACGACAATGTCATCAGTCCACCTAGTGGGAGGCCTGCCTACGCTGCGTCTTCCGGTTCGTGGTCGCCACTTGAGAACCTTTCTTCCCCATCGGTTATCGGTTCTTCGAGCGAAGGGTAACAGGTGACAAAAACTTCTAATGTTATGCAATTCTCTATAGGCAGTCTTGTCGCTTACTATGAGGAACTATTGTGTTTGTCTTAATTTATTTTATAACTAGCTGACCAGCTCCGCCCGCGCTGTGTTTACGTTAACTAAACTTTCAATAATATACATTCGCATAGAATACAAAACCTCCTTTTTTAAAGTCGGTTAAAAACTTGGTCCCACTTTGTACTTGCCCTCCGAAGCACGGAGACATTTAGTTCAAATGGCGTTAAACGGTCACCCATCTATTTAATGACCTTACGTAACGTTGCTTAACCTGATCGATTTCCAAACATTGTTAACGACTCTCTATGAGTGTTCCCTTACTAATATTTATTATATTATAAAGAAAAAATGATAAAATCGGACCAAGCGTATAACCAAGTACCCATTTTGACTTTAATCCCCTCTCCCAAAAGAACCGTGCTAGATTATGGGATAAAAAGTATCCTATGTCCTACCTCGTAGTATGATCTCAAATCATGCCAAGTTTCATTTGAATCCATTCAGCAGTTTCGGCGTGATGCTCAGCCGTGATACAGACAGACAGACAGACAGACAAAAATTAAAAAAAAATACATTTTCGGCCTCAGTATCGGTTATAGAATGCAAATATAATTTTCAAAATATCTTCAATGTACAGAATTGGACCTGTTACAGTTTTATTATAAGTATAGATTTTTGTACACACAATGAAAGTACAGGAAAACGGAAATATAGGAAAGAATAGTACAAAGGCTCAGCTTATTTCTAAAGAAATTTCTTCCAGCAGGCCTGCGAGTGGAAAGTTGGAAGAAAGAAATGGGACGTAGTGTGTAAATGAAATAAAAATAAGTAGCAAAATGATTACTTAAAATACATTATTTAAATAAAATACATACGGACATAAATACTTAATATAATAAACACAAATACATACTAATAAATAAATACTATTACTATAGAATATACACCAATATACTAAAAAAGATAAATACTAAAAAAAGAATTTCAAGATAAAGAAAGATAGTGCTCTTTAACTCGTCTTTTGAATTGTGTCACATTTACAGACAGACGTATATCCGGCAGAAGAGAATTCCATAAACGGACGGCATGCACAGTGAAGGAATAGGAATAAAAGTCCGTTTTGTGGGAAGGGAATAGAAGGTTAGTACGGAGATGGGATCTGCAAGGAGAGTAAGGAGATCTCACAAAGGAAAAACGTTCCCTCAGATAGGAAGGGGATGTGGAATTATAAAGGATATTATAGAGAAGGCAAAGTATACGAGTGTTCCTGCGAAGACGAATGGGGAGCCACTTGAGGTCCTTACGAAACTGAGAGACATGATCGTATTTTTTGAGACAAAATATAAAACGAATGCACAGGTTTTGTAATCGCTCAAGTTTATTTAAAAGCTCCTCTGTGGCGTCCAAAAAGCAACTGTCAGCGTAGTCTAAAATGGGCTGAATAAGGACTTGCATAAGACTGATTCTAGTTTCCATAGCATTATTACTACACTTCCATAGCATTAATTACCAATATGAATAAAAAAAAGTCTGGGAATACACACGACCAGTGTAAGAGATTGTCCCTTTATAATATGGTAAATACATAATTCATCACTAATAATAATAATAATATAATATGCCAGCAGGCTCGCCGGAACCGTAAGGATCTGTCGACATGCTGGATAGATTATAAGAAGGCCTTCGACTCTGTGCCTCATACATGGCTTATGAGGGTGCAAGAGTTGTATAAAGTCAATACAACTCTGCGCACCTTCCTGGCGTCATGTATGAGGCAGTGGTGAACAGTCCTTCTCTATCCAGGATCTCGACAGACCCTTGGAAACGGTGATCCAATAAGGATAGAACGGGGTATCTTCCAGGGTGATAGTCTGAGTCCCTTGTGGTTTTGTCTGGCCCTGAACCCTTTAAGCACTCTCTTAAAGAGTTCAGGGCTAGGTTGTCGGTTGCGGAGAGGTGGTCAGGTCATATCTCACCTGCTTTACATGGATGACTTGAAATTGTTTGCCCCCACTGAGCTCCAGCTGACGGGCTTACTGAAGGTCACAGAAACCTTCAGTAATTCTATCAGAATAGAGTTTGGTGTGGACAAATGTGCAGTTATGCATGTAAAGCGGGGGAGGATGGTGGAGTCTAGGAGCGTACAGCTGTCAGACTCTACCGGCCTGAGAACACTCTCTGCAACCGAAACCTACAAATACTTGGGTATGTCACAGGCATTGAACATCAATGAGACTGCCATGAAACAGTCGTTGCGGGAACGCTTCTTGGGCCGCCTGAGAAAAGTACTGAAAAGTCTTTTATCAGGCGGAAATAAGGTGCGAGCCTACAACGGCTGGGTCATGCCAGTCTTGATGTACTCCTTTGGCATACTCAAGTGGACCCAGACTGAACTAGACACCCTGGATAGGACAGTTCGTACACTGTTAACCACATATCGTATGCATCATCCTCGCTCATCAGTGATGAGGTTGTATATCCCACGGAAATGTGGAGGCCGAGGCTTTTTGAATGCCAAGACCCTACATAACCGTGAGATATGTAACCTCAGGGAATACTTCCTCCACTGCGGCGGGGAGATGCATACGGATGTGGTTGCTGTGGACAATGGACTGACCCCTCTATCCTTAGCCAAAGGGAACTGGCGCAAGCCTGTGGTGCTCACCACTGGCGATCGCGAGGCGGTATGGCAAAGTAAGGAGCTACACGGGAGGTTCTACCGGGCTCTTCATGGGCCCGATGTAGACTTCACTGCCTCCGTGGCCTGGCTACGATTCGGTGACCTCTTTGGGGAAACCGAAGGTTTTGTCTGTGCAATTATGGACGAAGTTGTGATGACGAACAACTACCGGAGATATATCCTGCGGGATGGCACCATCGACATTTGTCGGGCATGTCATCACCCTGGTGAATCCCTCAGGCATATTATCTCCGGTTGTTCGCGTCTCGCAAACGGTGAATACTTGCACAGACATAACCAAGTAGCCAGGATAATCCACCAGCAACTTGCTTTGAAATACCGCCTTGTAACGTCAGAGGTACCGTACTACAGGTATGCACCAGAACCAGTTCTGGAGGATGGCCATATTACCTTATACTGGGACCGATCTATCATCACAGACAGGACTATTGTTGCCAATAAGCCTAATATTGTGCTGATAGATCGCACCGAGCGTCGTGCAATGATTGTAGACGTCACTGTCCCCCATGATGAGAACCTCGTAAAGGCGGAAAAAGATAAACAATGTAAATATCTTGATCTTGCGCACGAGGTTGTCGATATGTGGGACATTGATAACGCAATCATTGTACCTATAGTCGTTTCCGCCCATGGCCTTATGGCCAAGAGCCTCGATAAACATCTTAAGAGGCTCACGTTAGACGGCTGGATCAAGGGCCAGATACAGAAGGCAGTGTTACTGGAAACGGCACGCATTGTGCGGAAGTTCCTCTGTCTGGAGCCTTAACCACCGCCTGCTAGGACCCTGTTCCCGCAGCCGGTTGGAAGCTGTTTTTTATATTTTTAAATGTATTTGTATTTTATATTTATATTTAAAAATGTAAAGAATAGTATATAAGAAAATAAATAAATGGAATAATAATATCTTGGGACAATCCACACACGGCCATCCGATCCCAAACTAGGCAGAGCCTGTACTATGGAAACCAGACAACTGATACTAATACTTAAATACATTTTTTTTGTACATACATACTTATATAGATAAATAACACCCAGACACTTGGTGGGAATCGAACCCACGACCCATCGGGTAGCAGCCAGGGTGACTAATCACTAGACCAACGGGCCCGTCAAACTGCGATACTACTTCTCTCGTCACCCACCATAATGTAGCCATTACATTACATCAAAACCGTTAGACATTTTTATTTTTCGCCGGCCATAATCGTAAAATAAATTCGCGGCCATGCCAGACCTTGGCCCGTTACGTAAGTGGGCCATTTGATGGCCCATTGGAAAACAATTGCTTCATATTATACACGAATAACATGAAAGGGGATGTAATATAGTTGAATATAATATTATTCATAGACTGAAACTGTCGTAGTAATAATGTTATAGAGGAAAGTTTTGTTTAGTATTGTATTTATCAATAAGTAGTCTAAAGTAAAAACGGGTGTTTTATGTAAATAAGTTTAAATCATATGTAAATTTGTGTGGCAGTGTAGCTTCCAAACGGAAAAAGGAATCTCAATGCCATTTTAGGGTTCCCTTAAAAGATAAAAAAGGAACCCTTATGGTGCGACTTAGTCTGTCTGTCTGTCTGTCACCCTTTATATTTCTGGAAACCCTGATGCTATCGATTTTAAACTTGGAATAGTTTCCCCATTGCAAATGTTTTTTATTTTTATTTTGAACTAGCTGACCCGTGCAGCTCCGCCCGCGCTTTTATTACATTTTGCTCCCCTTTTCTCCCTCCTCCCTAGATTAATCTCTATCCATATCTCTCTCTCTTATAAAAAAAATCTAATTATATGCTCTTTCTCTCCTCTCTCTTTCCCCCTCCCGCTTCGGTTTCCGTCACACTCCCCCTCTTCCTCTCCCTGTTGTCCCCTCTCTGAACCCTCTCCCCTCTCTCTTCTACGAACTTGCTCCTTCTCACTCCCCCCTTACTCCACCTAACTCCCCCGATCCCTCACCCCATCACCCCCTCCTCGAATCCCCTCCCCTCTTTCTCCTCTCTTGCACCCTCCTCTCGTTCTATATATCCTCGTCAATCATGGTATCAGCGGCATTAAATATACTTTATGACCTATTCTCAGACCTCCCCGATATGCACACAAAATTTCATACAAATCGGGTCACCCATCTGTTTAATGATCTTGCCTTATGTTGCTTAACCTTAACCTAGCGGTATGAAATATATTGTATGACCTATTCTCAGACCTACCCGATATGCACACTTTCATACAAATCGGTTCACCCATCTATTTAATGACCTTACCTAACGTTGCTTAACCTTAACCTACCGGGATAAAAAGTCCTATGTCCGTTTCCTGGTTCTAAGCTACCTCCCCACCAATTTTCAGCCGAATCGGATAGGCCGTTCTTGAGTTATAAAAGTTCTATAGTGATTGTATGTCCAATTCCGCCGATAGATGGCGCTGTTCATAATGTAAATCACGCTAACATCGTAAATTACTGTCTAATGATATTCGAAAATGAAAGTTCTAAGTGTTTCGCATCTTTTATTGTTGCGGATGTGATACAATACCTATACACTACCTGGACTTGGGGAGTTTCATTAAAATTTCATGAACTGGCTTTTAAATAAAATGAAATGTTATTTTTCCCTTGCCTATTTCTTTCCTAATCTAGTTTGGACTCGCTCGGGAATTACAGATTTTAACTTTTCTAAGATATATAATGTCATATTGCTATCAGCAAAGTACTTAGAACAATACAGAAATCTATAATGAACATTTCCTGGGTGTACCGGAACGGCTTACCCCTTACAAAAATTTACCCTTCGCCACTGCCATATCTTATGCAAACTAAATGTCTGCTCAGTCCCTATTGTATATAGCGTAATAATATCTTAATGATTAACTGATCAGTCTATAATTACCCTATTCATATACAACGGAAATTACGTGGTAATATGTGCAAGTAATGTTTCACTGCTTAGCCCCTATGAAACATAGCGTGATGTTTTATATACCAATTTATACCCCTACTTCTACACAACACATCAGTGAAAGTCCTATCAAAATCCATCCACGGGTTTTCGAATGATGCCTGGACAAACAGAACGACAGACAGACAGACAGACAGACAGACAGACAGACAGACAGACAGACAAACAATAATTCCAAAAAAAATTGTTTTGGCCTCTATGTCGATAGTATAGTATCCCCACATAGAAATTTTGGAAAAATATTCAATGTACAGAAAAAGTGCTCTTTGAGTTTTATTATAGTACTAGCGACCCGCCCCGGCTTCGCACGGGTGTAATTGAGAAAAAAAAAGAAGTGAATAATTTAAAGCTACTGCCTTTGATTATAGAATTTCTTGGAATTATTTATCAGTTTGTAGCTGACTTTTCGTAACGCAATATGAACAAATTTTGTATAGAAGTGACGCGTGAAAGGGCTACGTATGTTATATATGCCCTGTCCATGGGCAAAGTACTCAACGCTTAGGTTTTGTGATTTGTTAATTGTATTTATAATTTTAGAAACTGCAGACGTGTACGGGTGCACAATTTGGGTGGATTAAGGACACCATTTCTTTGAAACCATTTTATGGAAGCAATACGGGCTTCCTTGTTCGGTTTCATCGTTAAGACGTAAACGGGGGTCAACCGAGGAATTCTTACCCACTAAAACCCCCGCGGCTATCACGTCGGCACATTAGAGGGCGGACCTGGGCTATCTGTCGGGATCTGCACCAGCTGATACCACTCAGTGCCTTGACTTTGAACCCGCACCCGGAGAGGCACATTATAGTTCCTCGAGAACCTGTCATGGTGCTCACGGTTACAGGGATCACGGGGAAGCCTTTAATGGGATTTACGGGACCCTGTTGGTGGTCAACCGGGTATGTAGGTTTCTTATAAACCAAAGCCCCAACGGCCGTGCAATCAGCACATAAGAACCCCTTCTTGGGCTATCCGGTGGGATCTGCAACATTATACCCTCAGTGGCTTGCCTTTGACCCCGCCACCGGGGAGCACAATAAAGCCACCTGGGAACTTTTCACCGTGCTCATGGTTACAGGGGTCACGGGGGAAGCCTTCAATTGGTCCCCGGGACCCTGTTGGCGGTCAACCGGGTTATGTAGGATTCTTATACACGAAACCCCCAACGGCTGTTAAATTAGTACATAAGTAGGAGACCTGGGCCATCCAGTGGGATCTGCACCAAGATCCCTCAGTGGCTTGCCTTTGAGCCCGCCACCGGGGGGCACAATAAAGCCACCCGGGAAACTATCATCGTGCTCAAAGATACGGGGATCGCGGGGGAAACCTCCAATAGGCCCCAGGATCCTGCGGGCGATCGACTGCAGTATGTGTCCCCCACGGCTGTCCACACAAAAGAGTGTGCACCGTGTACCCCTCAGTGCAAGGCAAGGGCCTTTGAAGCCGCTGCCGGGGGCGCATTATAGCCCTCCGGGAATCTGTCACCGTTGTCACAGTTTAAGGGAGTAGCGGGGGAAACACCCAATATCTCCCCGGGATCCCGTGGGGAAGAAAAACTGGGTATTTGGGATTCTTACCCACTAAAACTCCCGTGGCTATCACATCGGAACATGAGAGGGAAACCTGGGTTCTCGGGTGGGATCTGCACCAGGTGTCCCTGACTGATTGACTCGGACTGGCTGAATCCGAGTCAGTCCCGGTCAGTCCCGTCAGTCCCTGTCAGTCCCGGTCAGTCCCGGCCAGTCCTGGTCAGTCCCGCTCAGTCCCGCTCAGTCCCGGTCAGTCCCGCTCAGTCCCGGTCAGTCCCGCTCAATCCCGCTCAGTCCCGGTCAGTCCCGCTCAGTCCTGGTCAGTCCCGCCCAGTCCCGCTCAGTCTCGGTCAGTCCCGCTCAGTCTCGCTCAGTCCCGCTCAGTCCCGGTCAGTCCCGGCCAGTCCCGCGCAGTCCCGCTCAGTCCCGCTCAGTCCCGGTCAGTCCCGCTCAGTCCCGGTCAGTCCCGATCAGTCCCGGTCAGTCCCGGTCAGTCCCGCTCAGTCCCGGTCAGTCCCGCTCAGTCCCGGTCAGTCCCGCTCAGTCCCACTCAGTCCCGGTCAGTCCGAGTACCACACCGTACCACACAGAACCACTCACACACTCACTCACTCACCCACTCGCCCGCTCGCCCACTCGCCCGCTCGCCCACTCGCCCGCTCGCCCACTCGCCCACTCGCCCACTCACCCACTCACTGACTCACGGACGGCATAGGAAGTCGCATAAGAAGTTTCACTTCAAAAACCTGTCACCGTGCTCAAAGTTTCGGGGACCACGGGTAGACCTCCAATAGGCTTCCAGGATCCTGCAGGCGGTCGACCGCGGTGTGTGGGATTCTTACCCTCTAAACCCCCCACGGCTGTCCGCAAAAAATATGGGGCTGCACCGGGTACCCCTCAGTGCAAGGCAAGGGCCTTTGAAGCCGCTGCCGGGGGCGCATTATAGCCCCCCGGGAATCTGTCACCGTTGTCACAGTTAAAGGGGTGGTGGCACGTTTAATATGTCCCTGGGATCCTGTGGGGGATTCTTACCCACTAAAACTCTCGTGGCTGTCACATCGGCACATGAGAGGGGGTTCTCCGATGGGATCTGCATCAGCTGTCCCTCAGTGCATTGCCTTTGAGTCCGCCACCGGGGGGCGGGTATATTATATCCCGGATATTTACCTACTTTATAATATATGGAATTAATGAAATTCTCTAGTACTTGATTGTTAACTATGTATCTCTTTAGGTTTAGTCAATGTAAGCTATGTAAGTTTATTTACTTAGATAAAACTTAAAACCTTCAATGAAAAATTATCTAACCGATGGTGAAAATCGCTGCGTGGTTTATCCGATATTGACAGACTCGGATAGCGACTTTGTTTCACACTATTTAAAGATACTTTGATGTCGTTGGTCCCCAACACCAGCCAACCTATAGAAAAAACCCTGACTGACAGACAGACAATAATTCCAATAAAGTTTTGGCTTTTTTTATATCATACGTACAATAGGTGCATGCATATTGTATTCCTACCCAAACAGACATTTTGAAAATATATTTTCATTATTTTATTTTTAGTTTGTTATATTTGCGAAACAAACAAATGATACCACTTATTACTAAATATAAGATCCAATAGTACAAAAATCAATTCAGTTTCCACTAATAACTAAATCATAACATTAGAGAGAAGTTAACTACGTATGCATGATTTTAAATTTTTAAAAATCATTAAATATAAAAAATATATTAGAGATAAAAAGTGCCGGAGTCAATATGAGTTAAATATTTAAAACATCGAATCTTAATATAAATAAAAAAATCAAAACAAAGTTTAAAAATACATAAAAAAAATCCGAGCACGGGTAGCGAACCCGGACAGTCCGCACTTAGAGGACGCTTCCGTAACCACTTGGCCAAGGAACTCTTATTTTATCTTTCGAATTATCGTATCTTATTGTGGTAATATATTTGTACCGCCATCGGTTAAGTAATAATACATACTTCTTTTTTACCCTGTAAATGGATAAATTATAAAAAATGTGAAATACTAATTCAATTAATTTTCTTAACGAATGTCTGTGCAAAATTTCAAGTCAATAGGACCAAGGAATCGCGTTCTCCTATACAAACTTTGCCCCCCTATTTGACCCCCTTAGAGGTTGAATTTCGCAAAATCGCGTCTTAGTGAGCACCTACGTCTTAAAAGGAACCCCCATGCAAAGTTTGAGACTCCTAGCACTTGTAGTTTCTGAGATTTCGTGATGAGTGGGTTTTTGCCTACTCTTTTATATAATAAGATAGAAGATAGATGGGAGTCGAAATGGGACGTCAAAATTTCAAGGTGAGACTACTATATCGAGTGGAGTATCTTATTAAAAGGGTTTCATTTGCACATTTCAAAACAGATTTTTATTTTGATATATCTTGCGTAGTTTTTGGCTTGTAATCAAAAATTAAAAAACATACCGTTCTTATCTCCGAATTTTGTGGAGGAAAAATGTGTAATAATTATAAGTAAGTACCTAATAAATGTCTGTCTATATTTTATAGGAAAAATTAAATGATGTTTCTAAGTTGTACAGTTTTTTTAGTATTTACAGAAGGTATGGAACTCTCTGTGGGCGAGTCCGACTCGCACTTGACCGGGCATTTGATTTAAAATTGCTTGCCGCGAACATAAATATTTAAGGGACTTTTTACGATTTTCTGTTCTTGTGTCAGATAGTTTGCATTGGGCTTTCATATCTCTTGAAAATAACTAAATACTGAATCTCTGAGGCCTTTAAAGTTAGTAGCATATATCACTGAAAAATCTCGATACACTTTACGTCTTCTCGACAAGTGTGAAATATAGGCACAATATTTTTACCATAAATAACACCGAATAAAATATCCATACATTCAAATAAGTTTTATGCTCGCGCAACCATTGTTTCTTGTATAAAAGCGAAAGTAAGAACATCTCGGCGGTTTCCCGCGGGAAATCAATTCTCCGATATTTTGTATGATCACTCCAGTCATGTATATTATTTTATGGTGTCGTTTACGTACGATGTATATTTTTTTAGTCTCCGTAGCGCAGCGGGGAACTTGGGGCAGTGGCTTGCTTTGCTAAACGGAGTTCGCAGTTTCCAACCCTGCAGGGAACAACAACAGTTCCTTACTGGTTAGGACAAGCCCGATCACCTGTTACGTCCCTCGGATGGGCGTGTAGTCAGTCCTGCGCCTAACCCTCCGCCCTTCCATCCACTTTTTTTTTCGTTCGCCCCGTCCCCGGGACCGGTGGGGGTCAACCGGGATATGTAGGATTCTTACCCAGTCAAACCCCCGAGGCTATTGCATTGGCACATGCGAAAGGTAACCAGGGCTCTTCGGCGGGACCTGCACCAGGAGTCCATCAGTCCCCCTGGTCGAGTCGGTTCTCCGTCCCATTAGATGGCAAGAGTAAAGAAAAAATAATACACTTGTGTCTAATAAAATGCAAGCATTTGTTAGGAAAAAAATATAGCATCTCCCAAGTGTCAACACGGGAGTCAAAATTAAATTCAAAACTAAACCTTTACGACCTACTACATAACGAGAGGACAAAATAAAGATGATCCTGAATCGCGCAAATGAAGTTCCTAAGTAAATTGAGTGTACGATACCCGATACTCTGCGATACGTTATTAAAATTCGCTATTGGTTATCGCGATTATCGTCCTAACACATGTGATACACCGTCCGTAACCGCGAGAGTACATAATGCATTATTTATTCAAATTCCACCAACCTTGACCTTGATCCCAGATCCGAGGAGCAGTTTGATCAGCTCGATATTCTCATTCTCTATGGCCGCGATCAAAGCCGATCTGTTCAGCGGGTCCACGCAATTGATGTCCAAAATGTCATTTTGGGATCCATACTGCTCTATCAACCTGGGGAAGAAATTTAGTCTTATAGATGCCAACCCTAATCAGATGACACAATTATGTTAGCCGGACGAAGCTGGACGAGGAAAGCTCAATACCGAGAAGGGTGGTGTGCACTAGGGGAGTCTCACTCAGCACTGGATGGCAACAGGCTAAAGAGGAGAGATGTCTAATGCCGCGTATAGATTTGCGTAATGTAGCATGCAATGTAACACGCAATGAAAGAATTTGCCGTCCACATTGTCACAATGTATCATGCAATGTAACAGAATTCCCATAGTGTGGACGGCTTGCGCGCACGAACCGAGCTCACAACGCGCACGAACAGAGCATTTCAACTCATGCGCGTCGCGATCCGCAATTTGTCGGTTTTTACGCCGAACACAAAGGGGCACGCAGAGTGCACGGAGCGCCAGTGTGGACGGGTTGTGTGTGTCTGTACGTGCGCGCGTGTTCTCAACAGATTGAGCCATGTTCGCCGCGCGCATGCTGGAAACAGATGCGAGCACGTACATGCTCGGTTCGTGCGCGCCCTGCGTCCACACTTGTGAAATGCTCCTTTCATGTTACATTGCATGCTATATTACGCAAATCTGTAAGCGGCATTATACAAGCAGTCGGTAGAGCCCTTGTACAAGGAACCGTCCATGACCATCGCAGTGCCATGCTTATATTCTGCAGTTAAGCAGCAATATGTAAACAAGGCTGTATTCCGATTTTAAGGGTAACTCATAGAATTTTCTGGCTCAAAACACTTAATAACTAATATCTAGTGTGACATTTAAGTTATCTATGAATAGGTGTATCCCTTGCCATCAGGGGAACGATCTGCTTGTCTCATCACAGTGGTCGCAAAGTTGCTCATAAAATAGCTTAGCTTCTTCTGCTAAATCCTTTTCTTTTCAGCTAGCCTTGCAGCTTTCAACCCTAAATGATTGGCCTTCTACTACGTATCTTGTCGATAGAAAACATAGAATACCACGGATCCAACTATTCATATTCTGTCAAGTATAAGAGCAGATGATTGTGTTTGTAGAAATACTTATATTCTTTGGTTTTCAGTTGTTAGGCTTCAGTTGTAACCTTCGTTTGCAGCAGGAAGCCGTTCGCTTTACGAAAGCGGAACAGAGAGTGTAAATGCAATGACCAACAACTTTGTAGTTTGAAGGTTAGGATTACATGACTGTCTAAAAAAGAATGATGATCCATGGAATCTAAGAGTTCGGTCTTGCTCGTGATCTCTCTCCGGCCAAAGTATTTCTTCCTATAGGATTATGTATCAAGGAAGAAACAGTACACCCGAAATGGGCACAAAATTTTGCACTTATCATCTCCATTTGGCTGATCATAAAATAATACCGCTGTAAGCTGACTTAGGTCAGGAGAACATTATATTTCATTAGTTTTACGTATCTGTTTTTTAAAATGTCGACTGGTTTAAATATGTCTATATTATAATAACCCTGTAAAAGCTCAATTGAGGATAAAGTAACTGAACAAAACTATTTATCTATACCCCGCTCCATCAAACCTCAATCTATTTATGCGGATGACAAGCATCTAAGACTGTACAAAGTAAAATATGTCAACAGAAGATTTAGATAAATACTCGTTATTAAGAATATTCATACCGAAAAGAAACGAAGCATAGTTTCAAGAGAACCATGGTGTAGCAGGAACGATGGCTCAGAAAGTTGGGTCCAAGAAATTTTCAACTTCTTAGTTGGGTCTAACAAACTTAGAAAACGCTTCTGACTTAAGACAGAGGTTATTATTTCTATACTAGCTACGACAGGCATTGTTTTCCGACTGTAAGAAAGGTTTCTAACGCTCTATGTGGAAGATGATAATGCCAAGAAGATAATTTATGTATTGTTTATTTCAGAGGAAATATTTACCCAAGTTGTCTCCAGTATTGATACTTTTATACCGCCTTCCATTTACGTCTGGACTAGTACCGGAATCCTAGAAGGTCCGGCCGATTTCAATAAACTCCATCAACTACAATTAACTTTGTAAGATTATGGAGCTTATATTGAACTCACGTCTCATGGCATACTCTGACCAGAATGATATCCTCAGCGACCAACAGTAGAGGTTCGCTAAAATTGGTCCACTAGGAGCCTTCCAGTGTATGTCACATACATTGGGGCGAGGCCCTCGAGAAAAATGGGGAAGTGCTCGCTGTTTCTCTAGACGTCTCAAAGGCCTTTGATACGAACGCTAGCCTTTGGGCCTAAAATGGAGTTGCGAGCCCTTGGAAGTTTGTAAATAAATGTTAATTCAGAGTTTAGTTCAGAACGGGACTTCTTTATTTGTGTAATAATTACGCATCGAATATATAAAGAACTCCAGTATTGAAAGGGACATACTCGATACATAGCTTCAAATGTATTATTATTGAATTTGTCATAATTCTATCAAAATATGGATGCATACATTTCGATGGTAGTAAAAAAGGTTTATTGTGTAACGTTTCAACTACTTCTGCAGTGTGTGGCAATTTATATAACCCACATTATCTCGTATAATATATTTTGTAAGAACGTATACCTAATGCTTTTTACACAAATACTACATATTGTGATGTAGCTAGAACTAATTTCATTCTTTTTTAATTTTAAATTAAACTTCAGGGTTAATTTAAATTTAACGGTAGGACTGAAATTATTAATTACTCTGCCAATGCTTCACAGCTGCTATTGCTTTGTACTAGTGTCAAGAATAACCCATTACGAGCTTGATAGGTGACTGAGTCTAGAATTGACACACGAACATGCATTGTTTATATATGTATGATCAATGCAAGTTCGTGTGTATAATTATTTAGATTTCAAAATAAGTTAGGTAGTTAGTTATTTGTACAAGAGACCAGGTAGGTACCAACACAGTACCGAATATCCAGCTATAAAGCAGCAATGTCTAACATTACTATTTTCAAGTGTGAAAGGCCAGCTTGAGAAATTGGCGCTTACCATATAATTGATTAGTTATTATATGTTTTTATAATAATTAATCAATTATATGGTAAGCGCCTATAATTTTCATAAGGCTTGGACACATAGGTCTTGATACAGTTATATAACAAACATAGAAACATTTTTGAACGCTAAAGAAGCCTATTGGTTTGTGACATTGTATCATCGGTTTAAACGAATCACATCAAGTGCTACAGCTAGTAATCCTATTTATTAGGCTACCGGGTCATTTTTCGTGGCCTAATTTGTAGCAGATTGGTGCCAGTGTTTTTATGTACGAGACGATAAATAGCTTTGTTTATGAGATCTTGCATCGAATTAGATAGACGGGATCTTGGGATATATTTTTATATCACTTTACGAATAGTAGTGACGACATTGGAGTAATTTGATTTATTGAGAATATTGTATCAACAATAACACCCTAGGCCAATCCACATACAACCATTTGTTCCCAAAATAGAAAGAAAGAAATAAAGAAAGGATAATTTATATGTGACACAATTAACAATAAAAACAAATAGAACAAAAAAAAATTAAGCAGAGCCTATGGTAACGAGAGAACTGAAACAATTTTATTTTTTCCTAAATACATACTTATTATTAGACCAATAACAATCAGACAGGATAAACCAGACACGTTTATGCACATAAGTGATTGTACTAGGTGGGAATCGAAGCCACGAACTCTTGGGCTGCTAGCTGAGAGTTAAATAAGCAAGTAATTCTTTGGGCTTTTTTAAACTAGTTCAGAAAAAGAGCTCATATTATGCGCTTTTTTGAAAGGCCGTGATTTGATACGGCCCTAATCGGATCTATTATATTTAGTGGTTTTTTTTTAGTTGTCGAAATGCAAAATGCCGTCTTGCAGTTTTGGACTCGGTGGAGAGGCGTGCTAGGAGACTTATTGGTGACGCAGGGTTAGTAGAGGCCAATCTATAAATCTTGGAGCACAGGCGCAGAGTAGCCAGCCTCTCAGTATTCTCTCTAAAGGATGCATTTTGGAGAGTGTGCGCAGGAATGAATGGATGGTTGGATGGTTCTTACTTTTTGACAGTAACATAATCGCCTCTGTCCGCGTGGAGTAGGAACGTCTTCTCTTCCTTAGTGAGGGGTTGTTCGTACACATGGCGCAGGTCATGCTGGCTGTTCCTCAGCGCCTCCTGAGAACTACCCAGCAGTTCTTCCTTGGAGCCGCGGTTCATAGCCGTCTGCAACAATGAAACGTCAACTGTAGAAAATAAGGCTCAATTTCTGTTGATAAATTAGACGGTTCCCCTTTCTTAGAGCTAAGTGTTTGAAGATAATATCTTCAAACACAACCATATTATGGTTCAGTATTGTTATCACTATGAGACGGTGACGTAGCTTGAGCTAGTTCATGGTCATTCGCGATAAAAACACGTAAGCTTGGGTAGATATGGTTCAGTTTTGTTTGGCATTACGATTTCTAGGAAGTCATATAAGTAGAGTAATATTATTATGGTGGTCAAGTGCGATCTTTAATCGCAAGCTGCTAGGTTCATTTCCTTACTGGACGTTCGGGGTGTGAGCCCTAGGTCGACCATTGAGTAGGTACAGCAGCGACTCCGAACAGGACGGCTGCGGGGTTGCGACCCCCGTCCCCGTGAGTACTGTGTCCCCGGGGAGCTATAACGTCTTGCTTGTCTCGTTACGAGGGAGAATAAGAAAAAAAGTGGTCATTTTTAGAACGAGATGAGTTTTGTAATAAAAAAAAACCCCAACGCTCTCTAATCGTCGCTCTATTGCCTGTATATATATATTTTATTTGGGATAAAAAGAAATATAACGGGTGTATGGGACTTCGTACCGAAAACCGATACCAGGGATCCAGAACACGATTCTGAACATCCTAGTGTTGAAATTTTTCATCGGCTCTTTCATGAATTTCCAAAAAAAAAAAACACTTTTATTAAATATAATTAGTATAACATCATTATTGGTATAATAATAAAGCCTAATTTTAATTTAAAAACAGTTAATTAATTATTTGTGTTTTTATTTTATTTTTATTTATTTATTTATTCTTTATTCACAAAAACAGTGCATAGGCAATTAATTAATAGGCAATTAACTATTATTATTTTAGAAAATTAGCAATGTAATTTGAAAAATAAACATTATTCCGCATATATTCATTACATGCTCGAAAATTAATAAGTTAGTCATTTGTCATTTACCGTATACGTTGTAACGGACATTATTTGAAGTCTTATAAATTTTTTTTCGGTACGATGTCCCTTACACCCTGTATACAATATATAAATATATACAAAATGTATAAGCATATTATTCATAGAAATCTACATTTAGGTACTAAGATAATTATTAATTAACTTAAACTACACTTTAAACTACTACTTCCTTTAAACTACAACTGCCGCTCTTATAAACATCAGTTATCGTTATTTATAACTACGCATTTTTTTTAATAATAACTAGCTGCGCCCGCGCATGCTCGTGCTCTTTTTACTCAGAAACCTTCTTGGGCTCATGCACAACACTTTGCTGAAGGTCACGACATGATCAAATGTATAGTTTACGATTCTATAAAGGACATACAGACAGACAAACATTCATTTTTATATATAAAGAATATAAAATCTATATATATATATAAAATCTATTTATTTCCGATTCTCCTATCACTATCCGATTTCAAGTTCTCGATAAATTAACTGTAACTGATGTTTATATGTGCGGCAGTAAGCTGCTCAAAGAAAATATTTAATTGAAAGCGGAAATCTGTTTCGATTCACACATCTTCACCAACATTTAGTCTTTTAACACAAACTACATTAAGAATGTAAAATGTAACTGTTATAAATATTTAAACAGTTTATATTTTCTAGTTTCTTTAAGACAAATAGAGCTCGCACGGAAAGTTAGTAAAAAAAAGTAATATTAGTTTTATCGATATAGACACACATTTTATTTGCTAACTAACGTGGACGCACCGCTGCTTCCGGAAAAAAAAATGAGAAATCGCAAGAGCAATAATTGTGGTTTTTTTAAGCTTTTAGAGAAGAGAAATATAGTCTAATATTTATTTAACGCTTTAGGCACTATAATTATGTACCTACTATCGCGGACACAAACGGTGTTCCAGTTTTCAATCTTTTGAAGGACGTTACGTCCACTTACCCCGTATATTGGGCCGGCTCGTGCAAGCGATTATAGTCTTAATACACCGCTTGTGACCGTGAGAGTACATAGGCGGAATTTTCTACCAGTCACCAAAGTGATGCCCTACCTATCAAAATAATCTACCTATCAAAATAAATAAAACGTAGGATAGTTATACACCACATCAGTTACCCTGAATGCATCAACATCGTCATTAGCCCGGAGACCTCCACTACTGAACAAAGAGGCCTCCCCCTTAGACCGCCACAGTGAACGAAAGTCAGCCAGTTCCGTGGCCAATTGCATCCATCGGTTGCCTGCGACGCGTACAATGTCCTCTGTCCACCTAGAGGGATGCCTGCCTACGCTGCGTCTTCCGGTTCGTGGTCGTCATTCGAGAACCTTTATTCAACATCGGTTATATCGGTTCTTCGAGCGATGTGGCCTGCCCACTACCACTTCAACTTGCAAATTCTAAGAGCTATGTCGGTGACCTGGCTTCTTCGGCGAATCTCCTCATTGCGGGATCTGAATACATTTTAAATTATGATAATTCCTTGAGGTAAATTCAGACTTTCTTACATATATAAACGGGTGGAGCAACGCAGGATCCACTGTTTAACAGCGTACAAAAGATCGCATCCATCTTCTAAAGTTATCTTCGAGTGGCATTGAGTTCCGGCGGATCATTAGTAGCATTTTGTTCTCAAACACAAACGCCTTGAGTAGTTTAATAACGCGCGATTTAAACACAACCATCGAACGCAACTGCAACTATCGTCTTTGTGCGATTGTTACTAGCTTTCGGTGAAGGAAAACATCGTGAGGATACCTTCATGTCTGAGAAAGCCTAACTAGCTCTCGAATGAGCGACTGAAGTCCGCCAACCCGCACTTTGCCAGCGCGGTGGACTATGGCCTAAGCCCCCTCATCTTGAGGGGAGGCCCGTGCCCAGCAGTGGGACATAAACAAGGGCTGGTATTATTATTATTTTATTATCGAACGCAATGAGTAATCAACACGGGTGCTGTATTATAATTAAAAGATAACTCTTATTTAAGAGTCGAAACTCTAGATCCGTGGGGCGATTCTGCCCATAGTTTATTTAGATCTTTAAGTAAAAGATTGGTCAACATCACAGTTGACTTCACTTTCACTTTCACATTAAGGGGGTAACATGCGCCAATGACCTTGAGAATCTGGCCGCTCCGGCCGAGAGTTGTCATCGTAGAGGGCGCTACCAGCAAATATGAATATTACATTTGAAAAATTATAGACTAAAATATGCAGATGTGTCAAATGGAGCTTTATTAATTTTGCCTATTCCGTTAAGGAAGGAAATTTCAATATAGTTACATTTACTGCAAATATACTTAACGATATCACTTTTGAATATTTCATTGATTATGTATACATAAAAGGAAAAGAAACTGATGAAATATAAAATAATAAAATAAAATTTATTGGGAACTTAAAATAATACATGATAAAAAAATTATATTAGTGCATAGTGACGCGAAAAGAACAAGACTCATGCAGTATAAGAACGGTCCCCACCAGCTCAACTCGTCGTTCACTGGAACATATTCTGTTACCAGTCGAAAGACGGGGAAATTTACATTGCCGATAAATCTTACTTAGCTTGTTGATCTACCAACACGAACACCGTAAACCGAGAACCACACTGCATACTGCTGGGACCTTCTGCTGGTGACTGATCTAGACAAATGTCTAAATACGAAGTCATTTTATCCTCCATAATCACTCTCTGGGGAAATCTGTATCTCACTTTTTTATACCTTGATTTTGATGTATACTTTGGTGTGCCGCCTAATTACAATCTGATAACGCATCAACTTACAGTGGTAACGTAATTGCGTGTTGCATCAGGATATGGATTTTTGCATTTCATATTCCAAACTTCATATCAAAGGTTCTCTCCGTCTATTATAGAAGGGTCAATGCCTAAATAGTGAGACTTTTACATACTTCTATTCTATTGTTGGTGGCTATTAGTTGGGCCCGGTAACCACCGGGACGCACTTCGACCCAGCTGGATCCATTGTGCCTGCCCTAGCCCTTACTCTGTTGCTGACTTATCGAAGAGTTTGTTTAGGTACCCCAAGCTGTACATAATTATTTGGTGTAGGATAGGCTACTCCCAGTTGACTCAATCTAATTCCTGCTAGAGCGTCGCAGCGACACAGTATCTATAACATCGACTTTTTTTCATCTTCACAGAAACTACAAGTATCTACGGTACTTAGGCTCATTTAGCTTCTTGATGCACCCATTAGGTGCCTGATTTGTGATCTGTTTAGATTTAATAATTTAAGCTCACAGTCCACCCTTGTGCTGGGGAAAGTTCTGGAGTGATTTAGGCCAATCGCTGCCCTCCATGCTTTCGTTTATTCCCTCCTAGCGTTTGCATGTAATGCTGGTAGTTCCATTCGGAATCGCTATACGTATGTACTACTTATAATTTACAGTAGTCACAGCTTATCTATGTATGAAGTTAGGTTTAGCGAACCATTGCGCAAGTATAGTTGCGAGTTGTGAATACAAAAATACAAAAAATAGCTTCTGCACTGTGTCTTGCAGCCAACTTCAGACACACGAAGATCCGCTGTGACTACTGTAAGCGTACTTGAAATGGAACTATGCACAAAATTCTAATGTTTTTGTTAAGCACGTCAAAACGAAAGCGCTTAATAGAGCCGCCAAAATATAGAAAAAATATCAGAAAAAGGATATTTTGAACATATTTCCTGAATTGGTTCCAATTCTTCCAACCATCCATCTGATAGTAAGGCTTTTTGGTACGTGAAAAAATGAATTGAAACGAACTGTATTTAAGATGTTCGCATTTGCCAACGACAGGGACTTAAAATGCTGCAAAGACTTCTCACATGCCAGTGGCCCTGATGAGATGTCAACGTTATTATTAAAGACGCGTCTAACTGTATTGTTTCCTATTCCCACTAGTACCCAAATAACAAATAACCTAACTCCACCTATACTTAAACCCATACTTACTAGATACCCATCGTAGACCCAAGTCGTGCAGACCCATAAAACCGTATATTATTATTATTATGGCAATTAGTTCCGTGATCGACTCCGTGATGGCCATCGAATATAAACAATGATAAGATACTTAACTTTTTTACATAATAAAGTACAAGTCAAAACCACCCAGACCCAAGACAAATAGATTATGTTCATGCACATGAGTGTGGGAATCGACTCCAAGATCTTATGGGTAGCGGCCAAGCTAGCAAACTACTAAATCAACGGGCATGTGTTGTTAATCAATACGTGGATGCCAAAGTAATCCGTAGTACTGTTTGTTTTAACGCACGAATTTAATAGAAGAAGAAGAAAGAAGAAGAAGAAGAAGAAGAGTTTTTAGTGTAACGTCGTATGTACGTAACGTAACTTCGTCTTAAGTTCTGTACCGATGGCGGGGTTTGAACTACGCGGAGCAGTAGACATCGATTTTAATAAGCAAACAGGTTTTAGAGTAACTAAAATTTTAACGTGGTGGTACTTTTTCTGCCAACACCACCATGAGTTTATTGTTACGCAACTTAGTTAAGTAAAAAGGTATTACCTGATAGTAATCGAATCACCGACCCATAGAAAACTCCCTTTCTGTCCCTGTCATCCAAAACTATAATTATAGCGTTTCGGTCCAGTAGTTTCACCAGTTTTGTTACTTAGCGGCAGAAATCTAAGATTGCGGTGGCACCACCTAGATAGCACACAAGTACCCTTCCAACCTAACCAACCCAGATATCTCAAAAGACGAGCAACTGTCCGTTGGTAAGCGTGTCACTCACCACCAAGCAAACCACCTGGGTACTATACTCGTTGCTAAGTTGAAAAAAACCAACATGATAATATTAATAACACCATTCATGTTTTGACAAAAAGAAGGCATTGTCAAGTATATCATAATGTATGTCATTTTGTCGACCTACTCAGTATTAAATACGATCTAAATTAGTAAGATCGTATATGACTCTGATACGCTTTAAAAGTTAGGCATTATACACGGCAACGATACTTTCGCATACTCTATGATGAACCACAAAAATGGTAGTAACATAAAAATATATTTAATTAAATAAACAAGTATAAATTCCGTTTGCAATTATTTATAGTGTTATAATTATACCATTTTTAACATATTTTAATTAAAAATATGTTTAAAATCATTTAAATTAAATCCGACTTGTCAAAAAAAAATCGGGCATGTCCACTCGCCGTCACAGTCCACGAAGGACTGATATATGGCGATCGCGGGGGCGCTGCAAGGGGAAATGCATCGCGTACATGGTTTTTCTATAATTTCTTGTAAATCATGTATGAAATTAAGAAATGTAATCAATACAAATTGTAGAGGAGGTTATATGCTTTTTAATAGTCCAAGTTTGACGTCTATCCGATGAACGGATGTTGAACGCTAACACAATTCATATCCAACGTAGTACATTTTTTAAATACATATTGCTTGAAAACGTTATATTTAAGGGGGTAACAACGGTAAAATTGCAAAAATTGGCTTTGTTTAAAGAGTTCGATGGATCAATCCGCTATTGCATTAGCTATGAAAATTATATGTACTTATACCTCAGATCTTCAGCAAATAGTTTTATTGATTAGATATTGGATTAAATATAACGTTTTCAAGCAATATGTATTTAAAAAATGTACTACGTTGGATATGAAATGTGTTAGCGTTCAATATCCGTTCATCAGATAGACGTCAAACTTGGACTATAAAAAGCATAATAACCTATTCTACAATTTGTATTGATTACATTTCTTAATTTCATTCATGTTTTACAAGAAATTATAGGAAAACCAAGTACGCGATGCATTTCCCCTTGCAGCGCCCCCGCGATCGCCTTTCATCAGTCTTTCGTGGACTGTTATGGAGGGTGGACGTGCTCGATTTTTTTTTGACAAGACGAATTTAATTTAAATGATTTTGAACATATTTTTAATTAAGATATGTTACATATGGTATAATTATAACATTATAAATCATTTCAAATGAAATCTATACTTCTATATTTAATTAAAGATATTTTTATAGTAATACCATATTTTTGGTTCATCATAGAATATGCGAAAGTATCGTCGCCGAGTATTATGCCTAACTTTTAAAGCCTATCAGAGTCATATATGATCTTACTAATTTAAATCGTAATTAATACTGTGTAGGTCGATCAAATGACATACATTATGATATCCTTTACATTATGATTTTTTTTGTCAAAACATGAACGGTGTTATTATTACTATCATGTTGGTATTTGCAACTTAGCAATGAGTCGAGTACCTGGGTGGTTGGCTTGGTGGTGAGCGACAAGCTTACCTACGGACAGTTGCATTGGACAGTTGCTCGTCTTTTGAGACATCTGGATGGTTTAGTTGGAAGGGTACTTATATGCTATCTAGGTGGCGCCACTTTATTTTCTTTGATTTCTTCCGCTATGCAACATAAATAGAAGGTCACTGTAGCTGGCAAAATAACTATCGGACTAAAAGGCTATAATTATAGTTTTGGATGACAGGGACAGGAACAGACTTTTCTATGGGTGGGTGCTTCGATTACTATCAGGTAATACCTTGTTACTTAAGTAACAATAAACTGATGGTGTTGTTGGCAGGCACGAGAAAAAATACCACCACGTTAAAATGTTAGTTACTCTAAAACCAGATTGCTTATTAGAATCAATGTAAATAAAATAAATTAAATTAAATATGTATTTAAATTTTACATTACCTATCCACCTACCACTATTACCCTCTGCATCATCCAAAGGTAGACTGGCAGAGAATGCCTAAGGCATTAAGTCCGCCTTGTACATATTTAAGTGTGCTAAAGAATAAATGAAATAAAATGTCAAATGCTCCACGTAGTTCAAACCCCGCGATGGGTACAGAACTCAAGATGAAGTTACGTTACGTACTCTCGCGGTCACGAACGATCTATCACCTTTAGGACGACAATCGCTTCCACGTGCCGGCCCAAAATACATGCAGGTGGGGTAAGCGCCCGGAACGTCGTTCAAACTATTAACATTTGAAAACTGAAACTTACACTAAAAAGACTATTACTGAATTCGTGCGTTCAAACAAACAGTGCTACGGATTTCTTTGGCAGCCACGTATATGGAATAACAACACAGGTCCGTTGATATTGTAGTTTGCTACCCTGGCCGCTGACCTTAAGATCTTGGGGTCGATTCCCACACAGGACAAACATTCATGTGCATGACCATAATCTGTTTGTATTGGGTCTGGATCGTTTTTACCTGTACTTAATTATGGAAAAAGTTAAGTATCTTATCATAGTTTCAGTTCGATGGCCATTACGGAGTCGATCACGGAACTCATCTACATCATCATCAGCAGCCGAAACGTCCACTGTTGAAAAAAGGCCCTCTCTCCCTTAGAGGGGAGGGGTTGCCATAATCCCCACGCCTGGCATGCGGTTGGGGATCGCAGATAGGTGGTAGGTAATCCAATAAAAAGACGCTGCTGCTCGTCTTCTTGTTTTTCCTTAGTCGCCTTTTACGGACACCCAACGGGAGGAGATGGATGGGTGCTATTATTCTTATCATGGAACTAATTGTGACAATAAAAATAATTTATGATTTTTGGGTATGCACGACTTGGGTTGACGTTGGGTATCTGGTCTTGAGTAAGGTTGGAAGCTAGCAAGCTTCCAAGAAGTACTTGTGCCCCTCTTAAAGATAATATACGCATTAGAATAGGAAACATTACAATTACACGCTTCTTTAATAATACCGCTAGCATCTCATCAGGGCCACTGGCATGCATTGCAGCATCTTAAGTCACTCTCTTTGTCATACTCGAACATCGCAATCAATCATCAATTTGCTTTCAGTTCATTTTTCCAGGAATCAAAAAGCTCAACTATCAGATGGATGTTTATTGGTTAGAGAATTTGGAACTAATTTAGGAAATATGTTAAAAAGGTCCCTTTTAAAAAAAAACTATATTTAGAAGGCTCTGTTAAACGATTTCGTTTTGACGTGCAGAACAGAAACCTTAGAACTTTGTGCATAGTTTCATTTCAAGTACGCTTACAGTAGTCACGGCAAGACGTTGCGCAGTAGCTAATTTTATGTTTATGTATTCAGAACTCACAAATGTACTTGCGCAATGGTTCGTCAACCCTAACTTCAGACACACAAAAATCCGCTGTGACTGTGACTGTAAGTTATAAGTAGTACGAATGTATATGGATTCCGAATGGCAGGCACAATGTATTCAGCTGGGTCGAAGTGCGTTCCGGTTGTAACCGGACCTAATAACCACCAACAATAGAATATAAGTATGTATAAGTCTCACTAGTCAGGCATTGGCCATTCTATAATAGACGGACTGAATGAAGTTTGGAATATGAAATGCAATAATCCGTATCCTGATGCAACACGTCAACTACGTTACCATTGTAACTGGTTGGGTTGTCAGATTGTAATTAGGTGGCACGCCAAGGTATACATCAAGATATAAAATAGTGGGTTACCGTTATTAAACTGCATCATTTAATTCTATAACGGAATAGGCAAAATTAACAAAACTCCATTCGACACATCTGCATATTTTTAGTCTATGATTTTTCAAATGTAATATTCATATTTGCTGGTAGCGCCCTCTACGATGACAACTCTCGGCCGGAGCGGCCAGATTCTCAAGGTCATTGGCGCATGTTACCCCCTTAATCCAATATCTAATCAATAAAACTATTTGCTGAAGATCTGAGGTATAAGTACATATAATTTTCATAGCCAATGCAATAGCGGATTGATCCATCGAACTCTTTAAACTAAGGCTATTTTTGTAATTTTACCGTTGTTACCCCCTTAAGCAAGGAAATGCTGCCAGCGTCTAGGGGCTAATTTTTTACACCTAATGAGAATTGAATTTTTTTTTTGAAATTGTTTATTTTTATTAACATTGTATTAGTATTTTAAAATAAAAATAAAAATAAGTTCAGATAAAGAAATGTATGTACCTATAACGAAACCGGGATCTGTCACCAGTCAACTGTATATTATCGATAAGGGATGTGCTTTGTATCAAAGCTGACCGCTTACTAAGGTTAGGTAGAAAGGCCACCCTAACCCCTATATGGTATATCAACATTGTTAACAAATAAACGAAACGATGTACAAATATTGCGTAATATGTACTACACTTTTTGGGGTGCGACCGCCTTTTGGTCTTAAGGCACGTTTATAGGAGAAGTGCATGGGCATAGTATGGTTCGATGTACTGGGTAGATGCCTTTACTAATTACGAATTTACAAAAAGCTTATGTTTAACTAACCACCAAATCTAGAACGGTCGATCAAATATAAAACGGCAAGATATTACTGTAAATATTGCCAAAAATAGTAAATGATCACCAAAAATTAATTCAGTAATTTGAATTACTGATCACCAAAATAAATCCTCATTTTAAAGATCCTTAAAGATTTCTTAATAGATAAGAACTATCCCGAAAAACTAAAATTTTAATAAAAAAAAAACACACTCAAATGCATCCAGCGTAGAAAAAGATAATAAAGCGTAGATGTGGTTGTGTGTGTGCTTACGGTCGTCGGTGTTTAACAATATAATAGTTTGTGTTATCATGTTCATGTGAATGACGTTGTATACCTATTGGTGAAGAATCACTGGTGCACAGAAAAATTCATACGAGTTTATGATGCACCTTTTTCTTTGTAATAACTTTTTTTTTGACGCGGGGGAAATCTTCCAAAGATCCCCGGGAGCTGTGGGGCTTGACCGGGGTATGTGGGATTCTTACCCACTAAAACCCCCGCGGCTGTCGCATCGGCAAATGAAGAGGGGCGAACCTGGGGCATCCGTTGGGATCTGCACCAGGGGCCCCTCAGGGCCTTGCCTTTGAGCCCGCCGCCGGGGGACGCATTCTAGTCCCCCGGGTGCCATCACGGTGCTCACGGGGACGGGGGTCGCAGCCCCGCCGCCATCCTCCTCGGAGTCGCCGCCGAACTCAATGGACGTCCTAAGGGCCCACACCCCGAACGTCCAGCGACTCCGAAGGTTCTTTGTAATACCTAATGTAACTTTGTTAACCAATTAAATGAAATAAATAAATAAATCCATTCGTTCGGGAGCAATGATGCTACATATACACAAAAAAAAAACATCGGCTTCCAATTTACAACACTCTTCTTGTTTGCGTCGCGAGATTAAATTACAGACCTTGAAACTTGCTAACTTCGATTCAAACACACTGCCCATGTCATACAAAAATAACTATTTTTTAGGCTCTCTAATAGGCTTCTAGGCTCATAACAAGTAATAAGTTTTAAAAACTAAATCCCGACTACGGATAAAATCGCAGTCTAATAATGTGATATTATATAGCCTATAACCAGCGGACAATCAAGACGCTTCTAACGACACACTACTTGTCAAATTATGTTAAGTAGATTAGAAGATATGCGGGACAACAAAAAACCTAAATTTATAAACCTAAATTTTGGGCGGTTCATTGAGTCCAAAGCCAAAGTAGCTGCAAGAAAGCTGGGTGTCCTAGCTAAGGTCCGGCGGTACTTCACACCGGGACAGCTTCTGATGTTGTATAAAGCGCAAGTCCGGTCGTGTGTGGAGTACGGTAGTCATATATGGGCCGGTGCTGCAAAATGCCATCTAGCTGCTTTGGACTCTGTGGAGAGGCGCGCTAAGAGGCTGATTGGTGATACTGGGTTAGTAGAAGCCAATCTACAAAGCCTAGAGCACAGGCGCAAAGTAGCCAGCCTCTCGGTATTCTACAAGATGCATTTTGGAGAGTGTGCACAGGAACTGCATGACTTGATTCCACCATCCCCCTTCTATCATCGGACGTCGAGACGCACTGCGCATACACACCCTTATGTGGTGAAAGTGCCTTCAGTCCGGACTAAACGATTTGCCTCTTCGTTTATATTGAGGACAGCTAAGGATTGGAACAGTTTGCTGCGTCGGTTTTCCCGGCCGATTATAATGTGGGTGTCTTCAAGGCTAGAGTGAATAGGCTTTTAATAAGCTAGTGCGCCTTACCATCTTCGATTGCGTCGCCACTTTCCATCAGGTGGGTCTACAGTCAAGCACTAGCTTATGTTGAATAAAAAAAAAAAAAACAGATGAACATACATACATACATAAATACATACATACATTCTTGTTAAAATAATAACCCTCCCTCCGTTCCGTAGTCGGGTAAAAAATCACTTACCACATTATAAATGTTGAATCTAATCCGGACCTTATTGTCTTTTTTTCGCTTTTTCATTTCGCTAAAGTTCAGTCATTAGTTTAAAATTTATCCCATTTTAATTCACTCACATAATTTGAAATAGTTTTTATTTTCACATTAACATAATATATTATAACAGTTATTTTAATGCGCACTGAGTATTGATCTCATCGATTGATCAAAAATCTAAGGATATTATTATTTTAATATTTATTTTGTTATTTGTTTACTTACTTCAAAACTTATTTATTTTATAAAAATACCGTTATTTCACGATAAAAAGCCGATTCAAATTCTAAATGTCATTCCAAGATTTTGTTTATTCAGAGAACCGTTTAGGACTTGTTTTATTATTACTGAAATAACTTCTAATTTTTACACGACAATAAATATGCACTTAAAATCAAACTTATATTTCTGAGATCACAATATTTGTTTTTAACATTATTAACAATGTTATTGGCCTTAACAAATATTATTAAATTTTAAGAAACTGCTAAATTAATAATAAATCAACGTACTCAAATATAGAACAGAATGACATTTAAAAAAAACCGAGTGATGTTCTAACAATTTCCATGACACATTGCTACCGATAAAGTTTACGATGATCTTCAGTTTTCGAATCGATTTCGAAACGCAAGCTAGTTCAGCGCAACGCGGATGATACTGTACTAAATTGAGAAATTCAGAGCGATCTAACGTTCTATTTTTAAATAAGACTTGGATTTGTGAATGAATGCTTGTTTGCATTTTGCATAATGTCGGCCATTTCACCAGAAGTGGTATTTCAATGCCAGTTATGTCGCAATCGATCTTAACCTCCCTGGTTCCAAAAGAATAGGAAGACCAAAGCTGAGATGGACTGATTGTATTGCAAAAGATCTGCAGTTCTGCAATGTTTCGGAAAATGACACGTCGGATAGAGCAATCTTCTAAGTCTTAAGGAGCGACGTACTTTATTGGATATGGCTTTTCTGCATGGTTTATGTCGTGGAGATATTGACTGTGCAGATTTGACCTGTAGAACCCTCTGCTTCTGTACTCCAAAAATTCGAACAAGACACACAAGTTTGTTTGCTGTGACTCATTCATACACAAGCTATGCTCAGAACTCTATAGTTAATCGCTTACACAGAGATTATAATAAGAAATTTAATTCAGCGGACGTTTTTTATGGTAGTAAGTCTAGTTTTAAAAAAGACATTATAAAAATAATGATGCAGGAGGGCTATTCATAGACACACGCATGCAGTTTTATTCATATACCCACATGAGCACACACACACACACACACATACACACATCTACTCAAATACACTGCTACACACACACTTCTACACACATACACACACCCTGTTAGGATTTAGATAAATTTAAGCTAGTCATAATTAATTTTAAGTATTATAGTTACGAACCACTCGATAGATGGCGTTCCTTAGAAATTAACACACGCTATTAATGTAATTCCTTAGTTTGTTTTATCATAAGTGATTTATTCAATATACACACACTTTTTAATCTTGAACTGGTTGTATTATTTAACGGCCTCTTCTAAGATATTTTTCGGGATCTGTACAAAGTGGTCCTTGTGCGAGCAGGATTTGCTAGCTTGGCGGAGAGATTTTATACAGTTACAGCATCCCGCAGAACCTTGAGGGCGGGGTCGTGCTACTAGCGGTGGCAATATTTTGTTCCTGATTTATGGTGATACAGCGACGCAGCAAAATAGTAGCAGCAGCAGCAGTACCAGTACGTGGCAGTAAAGCGGAGGTCACAACGTCGGTGTTGCAAGCAGCGTCGCCATAATACATACACAAGTTAAGGCGAATATCAGTGAGTGAGGTGATATTAAACTGTGAGTACTGTTAAATTAACTAAATAACAATTAAGAAGCATAACGTTAGAAGTATTGAAGATTTTAACTTAGAAGAAATTTTAATATTCAAGACTTAGTCAAATTTACGAAGATTGCATGGACTTGTATTTTATTTATGTGTAGTTTAGGACTTAGAATAATTTTACAAAAAGTGAACATACGGGGAATCCATGCCCGATTTTTAATTTGGTCTTACTTGTTCAAACACTTAGAAAAATTATGTCTAAAAATTATTGAACTTAGAAAAATTGGTCAGGAAAATAATATTTGTTATTCAACTTGGTGAAATACTACATTTTAGAAAGTACATTTTAATTGTTTTAGTGTATTAATAAAGGATTAAATAATGGACAACTTAATTAAGTTACAGTTAAATTACAAAGAAATTATTAATAAAGGAAGAACAAACTTTAAAAAATCGCCTAAAGAGCGTATAACTGAGTCCTATGTAGAAACACGACTAGAGACTTTAGAAAACCAGTGGCAATCCTTTATTAAAACACATCGTCAATTAATATCTGGAAGTGAAACTGATATGTTGTTAAAATCTATATATACTGTTGAAAATGTGTATGATACTGTAGAAGACCTATATATTGAGTATAAAAGTGAATTAAAACAAACTTTATCAAAACCAAAAACTGAATCCAAATTAAGTTCCAACCTCGATCAAAATACTGAATCTAGTAACAAATCAAGTAACGTTAGATTACCTAAAATCTCCTTACCATTTTTTTCGGGTCATTATTCAGAATGGATCACATTCCGTGATTTATTTATATCCTTAATCGATAAGAACAAGGCATTAGATGATGTAGAAAAGCTGCATTATTTAAAAAGTCACTTGAAAGGAGAAGCCGAGCAATTGTTGCGACATATGTCTATTACCGATACTAATTACAAAGTTTGCTGGGATAATTTAAAAAAGCGCTATGATAATAAAACTTATTTATGTAACCAGATTTTAAAACGATTTATGGGACAAAAAGTTTTACATACAGAATCTTCAAGTGCAATTAAAGAACTTTTAGATAATATGAGTGAATGTTTACATGCTTTGTCTAATTTAGGGATCGATACAAAAAGTTGGGATATTTTAGTGATTTATATTATGATTCAAAAATTAGATCCTGAGTCTAGAAAACAATGGGAGGCTAAAGTGGCAAATACTTCAGAACAATTGCCCACTTTAGATGAATTTAAAAGTTTTCTTGAATGCAGATTCAGATCGTTAGAGTATTTGGATTCAAAAGTTAAGACTAAAACAAATATACAAAAAACTTGTTCACACCATGTTGTTTCTCCGAATAATACGAAAACCGTGCAATTAAATTGCACATTTTGTAATGGTACTCATGCAATAAATAATTGTAAACAATTCGCTAAAGAAGCATACGAATCGCGTCACAGTTTTGCTCAAAATAATAACTTGTGTTTTAATTGCTTAAACAAAAATCATTCAGTTTATTTTTGCCGTCATCCCGCTAGATGTCGCGTGTGTAAAAGGAAGCATCATTCTTTGCTTCACCCCAAAAATATCTCCAGTTCATCAGATACAGTAGAGAATTTAGAAAATAAAGTTGTGTCAACTGCTACTACCTCTCAAGAAGAATCCAGTGAAGTAGTTACTTCCTATTTTTCTAATGTAAACAGCCAAGTTTTGTTGGCAACGGCTTTAGTACAAGCTGAGTCAAGCATGGGAAGTACTATAACACTCAGATGTTTGTTGGATCAAGGATCACAAGCTTCGTTTATAACGGAGTCAGCAGTTCAACTTCTTGGACTGCAGAAGGTTCCAAACAAGATATCTGTGTCAGGAGTTGGTGATTGTAGTAGCTCTTTGGATTCAAAGTATATGGTTATAGTTAAGCTGAAATCCATATTTAATCCAAGTTTTGTGTTGGAAGTTAAAGTACATGTTTTAAGTAGATTGACGAAATTACTTCCTTCCATGAAGATAACCGGTCAATTATGGCCACAAATTTCTAAGTTACAGCTTGCAGACCCGAACTATAAAAATAAAAATCGAATAGATTTATTATTAGGTGCGGAAATTTACGCACAGATATTGGAGGAGGGACTTGTTAGAGACGGCCCAGGATCACCTATAGCCCAGAAAACTAAATTAGGTTGGATCTTGTCTGGTCAAATAGGCGATCACGTGGAAAAAACTCATGAGGAGTCTATTTACATAATAGCAACGCACGTTCAAGTCAATGAAAATGATTTATTAAGAAGGTTTTGGGAGATAGAGGCTGATCATTTCTCAATTAACAACAAGAAGATTTTATCGGAAGAGGAACGACGTTGCGAAGATATTTATACAAGTACTACCACTAGAGATGAGTCGGGTCGTTATATAGTTAAGTTACCATTCGGAAGTGATGATCCGAAATGTAAATATGGTCATTCTAGAGATATAGCTTCTAGAAGGCTGCAATTATTAGAGAAGCGCTTACTTAGAAATCCTGAACTAAAGATAGAGTATTCAAAAGTTCTTCAGGAATACTTAAATCTTAATCATATGGAACCAGTTCCTGAAAGAGATATTGAAAAAATTAGTGCAGTATACTTACCTCACATGGCTATAGTTAAGCAAGATAGAATTACAAGTAAGGTTCGTATCGTCTTTGATGCTTCTTGCCCTGGAACTAATGGCGTATCATTAAATAATGATTTGCTGGTAGGTCCGACCTTGCAACAGGATTTGAGACACATCGTAATGAGATGGCGCCAACATCCTGTTTGTGTGACAGCAGACGTCGAGAAAATGTATCGGCAAATCAAAGTAACACCAGAAGATTCAGAATTCCAGCGCATTCTTTGGCGTGACGATTCAGGTCAGCTGTTACACTATCGGATGCTACGTGTTACATTTGGGACAGCTTCAGCACCATACCTTGCTGTAAGAACATTACATCAATTAGCACAAGATGAAGGTGAAGGTTACAAATTAGCTGCAGATAGGATATTAAGTGATTTTTATATGGACGACCTTATGACAGGTTGTCAGACATTAAGTGAAGCTTTAAGGTTGTACGAAGAAATTAAAGAAATTATGGAAAAAGGCGGATTCACATTACAGAAATGGGGAAGTAATAAGGAAGATTTTTTGAAAAGGACAAGGGAGTCAGCACAAATAAATAAGGAATGTGTAGAAATTGGATTTGAAAAAGGAAATAATGAAATAAGAAAGGTTCTTGGACTTACCTGGAATAGTTCCACGGATGAGTTCAATTATTCTGTCAATCTGCCAGTCTTGACGTATCCTGTAACGAAACGTAAGGTCATATCCGATATATCAAGGCTTTTTGATCCCCTAGGATGGATATCTCCTGTTATAATATCAGCGAAGGTACTTATACAAAAGATCTGGTTATCTGGAATAGATTGGGATCAAGAACTGCCAACACATTTACTACACGAATGGCTTACTTACCGTTTAGAACTGGAACAGGTAGTAGGATTTAGTATTCCAAGATGGATCGATAGAACTGCAGACGATATTATTGTAGAGCTTCACGGTTTTAGTGACGCCTCTAATGTTGCATACGCAGCAGTAGTTTATATTCGTATTGTGAATAGCAACAATGAATGTAATACCCATTTAATTGCTTCCAAAACAAAAGTATCCCCGATCAAACAAGTGTCAATACCGCGGCTAGAATTATGTGGTGCGGTATTGCTTGCTAAGTTGCTGTATGAAGTCGCAGAGGTATTGAATGTAGAGAAGCAATTCGTGCATGCTTGGACTGATTCTTCAATAGTCCTTGCGTGGCTCAGCAGTCATCCGAGTAGGTGGAAGACGTTTATAGGAAATCGTGTGTCTGAAATTGTTTCCCTTTACGATAGAAGTCATTGGTCTCATGTAAGCTCGAAGGACAATCCTGCAGATTGTGCTTCAAGAGGAGTACTGCCTGCAGAGTTTTTGAATGTTCATCTGTGGAAACACGGACCCTCTTGGTTAAGAGATAAAGAAATTATTTACAGTCCACATATTGAAGTTGACCAAGAGACACAAGACACGAACCTGGAAGAGAGAGTCAATAAACTCTGCCACACTATTGTGACTGCAGAAATTAGTTGGGGCGGTAACTTAATTTTAAGGTTCTCTTCTTTACGTAGATTAGTTAGAACTCTGGCTTACTGTAGAAGATTTATTCATATTTCACGCCTTAAGCATGGTATGAAACACGATTTTCCATTATGGCTTACTTCTGCAGAATTACAACAAAGTCTGCTTTATTGTATAAAAATAAGTCAAAACCAGTATTTTGCACCCGAGTTAGATCAGTTAAATAAATCCAATATAGTACACAAGAAAAGTAAATTATCATCCTTGAGCCCCTTTTTAGATAGCGAGGAAGTTTTGAGAGTCGGAGGACGGTTACATAGAGCTCAAATGAATGAAGACCAAAAACATCCTGTCTTAATTCCACATGAGTCTCATTTAACTAGTCTAATAGTCGCAGACGCTCATGAACGTACGTTGCATGGAGGTCCTCAGCTTATGCTCAATTACATTCGTACCAAATACTGGATTGTTAACGCAAAAAATATTGTTAAAAAATTTGTAAGAAAATGTGTAGTCTGTTTAAGAAACTCGGCTAAAAGTAATCAACCGCTTATGGGTCAATTGCCTTCTGCGAGGGTAAAACCATGTCGACCTTTTTATAGAAGTGGAGTGGACTACGCAGGTCCTATAGCAGTACGGTCCACTAAGGGCAGAGGACACCACTCTACAAAAGGCTATGTATGTTTATTTATTTGTATGGCCACACGAGCTGTACACTTAGAGATGGTCAGTGATATGACATCACAAGGGTTTTTAGCTGCCTTTAAGAGGTTTGTAGCCAGGCGAGGCCATTGTGGAGAACTTTGGAGCGATAATGGTTCCAATTTTATAGGAGCTGAAAGAGAGCTAAAAACACTACTAGCGGAAGAAAAGTCAAGTGTAGCTGTTGAGATTGCAGACTGGTTGGCTACTAACGGAACCAAGTGGCATAAAATTCCACCCTATAGTCCTAATTTCGGAGGATTATGGGAGGCTGGAATTAAGTCTACTAAACACCACTTGAAGCGAGTTATTGGAGTGACTACACTCACATTTGAAGAAATGTCGACTTTGTTGTCACAAATTGAGGCTTGCCTTAACTCCAGACCGCTTACCCATATAAGTAACGATGCTTTTGATCCTTATCCTTTAACTCCAGGTCATTTTTTAATTGGAGAATCTGTTTTGCTTGTACCTGATAATAACTATGGATCTAGTAATATTAGTAGTTTAAAAAGGTGGCAATTGACACAGCGTTTACTACAAGATTTTTGGCGACGTTGGTCCCAAGAATACTTGACTCAATTTGCTCACAGATACAAATGGAAAACACAAACTCCTGAGCCAAAAATAGGAGATATTGTTCTGGTGAAGGAAGATGATCTTCCACCAGCTAGGTGGTTATATGGAATTATTACGGAGAAACATCAAGGGGTGGATAACGTTACTCGAGTTGTGAGTTTAAAATGTAATGGTCATATTATCAAAAGACCAGTATCTAAACTTTGCGTTTTACCAATTACTGAATAGTGATGTATTAAGTTTTTATTTTATTTTACTTTTAATCACAAAAATGTTTTGTTTTTCAAACGGTATACATTGTTATTCTATCCACTTTCATTTTTACATTGTTGTTTTATAGAGTTTTATTTTTATTGTTGTTTTATCCAGTTTTATTTTTACATTGTTGTTTTATAGAGTTTTATTTTTATTGTTGTTTTATCCAGTTTTATTTTTACATTGTTGTTTTATAGAGTTTATTTTTATATTGTTGTTTTATCCAGTCTTAATTTAACATTTTGGGTTTATCCAGTTTTATTTTTATATTGTTGTTTTATCTATACACTAAGGAATTTTATTTTATGTTGTTTACTGTGTTATTTTGCAAAATGTTTAATTGCAAGAATTTTATGACTTTTGTCTTGTTTATTTACGTGCCACAAAAGTATGTACTGGTGGGCGGTTTATAAAGACCATTCTGGCCTTGGTGGGCGGAATGTTAGGATTTAGATAAATTTAAGCTAGTCATAATTAATTTTAAGTATTATAGTTACGAACCACTCGATAGATGGCGTTCCTTAGAAATTAACACACGCTATTAATGTAATTCCTTAGTTTGTTTTATCATAAGTGATTTATTCAATATACACACACTTTTTAATCTTGAACTGGTTGTATTATTTAACGGCCTCTTCTAAGATATTTTTCGGGATCTGTACACACCCATCTACACACACGCATACTATTTAATTCTTGTTGAATACTTTTTGTTGAATAAGTTAATTATTCTTTTTCTTTTTTTCTCGTGATTTCTTTGACTACTTAGACTACTTTAAATTAATTAGCTAAATAATGTAAATCCGTTCTTGGCTTTTTGTATAAGAAATATGTTCTGACTGTGTTATTTTATGAGCTGTGGATTTTGTTTCAAAATAAAATAAAATAAAGTGGAAAGCAAAGACGGGAAAAGCAGACCCCACCATCAGATGGGATTAATAAGTGCTAAGGAGAGAGAGAGAGAGAGAGAGAGAGAGAGAGAGAGAGAGAGAGATAGTGATAGTGACGAAAAAAGCAAAACGTTTACCTGATGGTAAGCGACACGCCACCCTATATACACCTGCAGCCGGGAATTCATGTCTTCCATTTTTCCGTTTGCACGCACTTTTTTTAAGATCAATCCTATCTTAATACATAAGTTCTTAATTAAACGCTATACTGTTTGTTACACTAATATAATCTTATTTTATCATTTTAATACGTTATCTATTTTATATGGGGGCCACCTTTTTTAATATAAACAAATAATCGCCAGACGATCGGATCAAAGACGGCGAACTATCTGCGCCGATCACGAAAACACAGATGTAGAGTGTATGGAAGTGACATAGAGCGTACGTGGTTGGGTGTACTGATTTTTTTATAGATCTTAGTGATGAGTTGAGCAAGATGTTCACGTGACGGTAAGTGGTACACTTAACCCTGGACAGCGGTAGTGATGCTCGTCACGCGATACCTACATTGTTTAGTCTCTGGAGCCCGATAACTTCTCAAACTCTAGTGTCCTTCAAACAGTTCATTTTGTACACGCGTACTTATTTTAGATTGGTGGCTTTTTGGATTATGGGCCTAAGGGGCTTATAATCCTGGTAAATTATCTTCGTAATTCCTATTTTTGCTACTAGACTAATCGTGTTCATAATATTTAACTTTGGTTTTAGAGACTTGGCAGGAGCACAATATGCGTTTTGTTTTTCTTTATTCTTTGTCTAAAATATTAATCATTTCCAGTAAATTATAATTTATACATTTATATCTTTGTACACTTTTTAATACGCTATCATAGAGCATTCTTTGTAGTTGGTCTTTTGTTGTTATAATATTATAGAATAAGGTTTATTTTTATCTTATAACACCGTGCATGTAATTTTATATCACAGGATATTACGTTAGGTGTTACTAGAATTTAAATTACACATGATCATGTCAGAACATCGAACTTTTATTGAATGAATGATAATTTTTTTGTCATTACTGATATGATGTAGGACAGAACGAAGAAGCTTATAGATATAAAAGTGGAGGAAACATTCTAAATAGGCATTTAGACCGTTGCCTCCACTAACCCATCGACTATAGAAATTGGCAGACATTTCCCATACTCTACTTTTACTATGAGTCACAAATAAAACTCTACTAAAGTATAATAAAAGATGGAAGGCACGACCTAGGCTTGGGCTGTCCTTGAAAAAAGGGCTGATTCTACCACCGGTACACAACGCGTCTCCCACTGAGAAGAACCGGTAAGAAACTCAGTGGGCTGATGCTCGTCGTCGAGGTATGCGTACGACCTTTTAGACTAGATCTGTCTGATATAATTCTTTAGGTCTAAGATGATACAATGTATGAAATTATACCCAGATTAGCGTAGAACATGGTTCATTATCAAGAAAATAAATACATGAGCCAATAAACCGATAAATCTATCTCACACTTGCGAGCCCAAATGATAACTGCCAAATAATTCCTCATTTTACTCGATCCGTGAGTTGTTGGTTTATATATTGCGATATATCTCTATAACCGTGGGCCGCCGTATTTCATTGAAGATTTATGTTGGTAATATATAAATCATCATAATGGGCTTATACCAAGTGAACTCAGGTCGGTTTTAAGATAGTTTCGCTGTGTATTCATGAAGGTTGTTAAAGTTACTGTATGGTTACCATTGGGCTAGATAAATTTGGGTAAATTCAACACCAAATATGATATATAATGTTATAAATAATAATAACAAAATAATGACCACATGGCCACATATTATTACAGCAGCCAATTTTTCAGCACCTGATGGAAAGCGACGATGCAATCGATGATGGTAAAGCACACTAGCATATTAAAAACCTACTTACTCCAGCCTTGAAGACACCCCTAAAATTATTTTAATCGCACGGAAAAACCGACGCAGGCAAACTGTTCCAGTCCTTAGCTGTCCTTATTGAAGAAGCAAATCGCTTAGTCCGAAATGAAGGCACGTTCACCACGTAAGGTAGTGTAGTTAGTAGTTTCTAGTTTCGCCATACTTAGGTACCTAATCACTACATACTATAAAACAAAGTCGCTTCCCGCTCTCTGTCTGTCCTTATGTATGTTTAGACCTCCAAACCTACTCAACGGATTTTGATGCGGCTTTTCTTAATAGATAGAGTGATTCAAGAGAAAGGTTTATACATATGTATAATACATGCATAATGTAGAAGAGAAACACTGATAATTTTAGAGGTTTCTAATGTGATGTCGTAAATAAACACAATTTTTTTGCGCTTACATTGCAAGCGCTGGCTGAACCCTACGCTACGAGATAGATCTAAATAATATACTACAGTATTGTACACCTGAACAAGGTCTATGTTTATCTTTTAGGGATAACCCACAATAACCATTTTTAATCCTTAACTTTTTAGAGAAATAATGGCTTATTTAAGCCATTTTAAGCAATACAGTATTAACCCTTACCTAATTAAGTATAAATAATTTAATAAATATTTTTTTCACCACCTGTGCCAAGCCGGGGCGGGCCGCTAGTGTAGTATAAATAATAAATCTATGTAAAACCGGTTTACTCTTGTTTAGTAACTAGACACTTTGAACTTAAGAACTAATGAGACATTCTCTTTGTTCTAGCATATAGTCGTCTGTCCACCTAGTGGGAGGCATACCTACGCTGCGTCTTCGGGTTCGTGGTCGCCACTCGAGAACCTTTCTTACCCAACGGTTATCGGTTCTTCGAGCGATGTGGCCTGCCCATTGCCACTTCAACTTGCAGATTGCCGTATTTACCGTTATACCGTTACCGTTATTATTGTATTACATGATCTCCCTAAGGAGAGCATTCCAAACTATGAATGTGCGATCTGTATAGTATGACGTCATAACTTGCGTGCCATAATGGTCCGTAATTTTCCCAAGAGTCTTGTATATCTTTATTTTTTGGGCATACGGATTCCTTACGGTAATATCTATTTGATGTAGCTGGTTAAAGTGATTTTGTTATGTTCTCTAATAAGGCCTCTCTTGGGTTGAGGGTAAAGCTACTTGCTATGCGGGAGGACATGGGGTCAAATTCCACGAGGTCCACTTTATGTGGTATAAATTGTACCTACTTGTACAAGTTGTACACTAATAAAGTTTATGTAATATTTTTTTGCAATAGGTCATCGTGTAGGACTACTTGGAATAAAATAATATAGGTATTTAATGAAGTCCAAATAAACATATGTACATCCGTGTAGCACTCTTTTTTCCAACTAGTCATACATGGAATAAGCCAAATCAGTCAATAAGTCCAAGTAGTCATACATCCGTGTACAACTAATAGGACTTTTTTTTCCAACTAGTCATACATGTAGAACTACTTGGAATAAGCCGTTTTCCTTATTGGTGAGGGGAACAATATAGGTTGATCATAATATGATTGTCTGAAAAAGTTGTGCCATGCGTTGGAGGTGATAATTCGTTATAGTCCCTGATGGTGCTGGCCCTCCATCTCAGAGTGAAAGAAGATAGACTACGAGAACACCTGTACGCTATTTATGTATATAGCATGGATATCATAGTACAAAGCTTTTATACCAAACCGGGGCACACGCCCTGGGCGGCAGTTTCAGGGGGTGCCAGAATCGTAATTTCATGTGATTAAAATAAATAAAAAACTTAATCCACACGCGTAAGTAATATACAGAGTACAAATTTATTAAAAAGGCTTTGAAAAATGAAAACACGAAATCACGAAAAATTCACACCATTGTACTAACAATATTTGTCAGATGTATCTCAAACGTTAGAGAGGGGCAAGTTTCAAGTTTCTGCCGCGGTTCAAAAAAATCGTAGATCCGGGTCTGCTTGCCCCCTTGGTAGTTTAAAAAAATATTTACGTACCTAAAGTATTACTTTGAAATAACTGAATTATCCTGAAAATAATGTTGTAACCTAAAGATTTCTTTACATTTCCTAATATTAAGAAAAGTCTTCGTGGTCAAAGGTTCCAGTCCGGTGAAGAAGCAGTCGACACTTTCAAATCAGCCATTTCGAACGTGGGGGTCAACTTTAGAGTGAAATAAATGTTATAATAACTGGTTTGAGTGAATGGAAAAGTGTAATAAGCTACGTGGTGAAAACAATAAAAAGTACCTACTATAAGGTTCTAGTTGTGTTTTTTTCTTCAAACGACGAAACACCAAAATTCCTATGAACAGATTTTAAGCTGTGAATCGTATTTCAGTCAGTCAGTCATGGTTTGGTACGTAACCAACATAAGACCAATAAGTACTATTGCTTTATTTTACTTAGTGATACTGATAAGTCACGAAAGACGACCTGATAGTAAGCGACACGCCAGCCTAAAGACAGCTTAATACCCGAGACATTAGTTATAAAGTATCCTGAGTCCGTCACCAGCTACAATACCGGTCGCAACGAAACACTGCAGTGTTTGCACACAGCCGCTTGGCGGAAGAATATCACTGTTGTGGTACCTACCTTAATGGTCTCTTGCAGAAGGGATCTATTTACCACCTAGTAAAATATCATCATCGTTATCATCGACTTCCACTGCTGACCAAAGGCCTCCCCCTTGGAAGGGAGGGGTTGCCATAATCCACACGCTAGACAGGCGGCTTGAGGATCGAAGTGGTAAGTAATCCGATAGAAAGACGCTGCGCTTCGTCTTCTGGATTTCCCTTAGACGCCTCTTACGGACACCCTACGGGAAGAGATTGGGGGGGGGGGGTTATTCTTACCCGGACACCCCACGGGTAAAGTAAACGGGTAGTAAAGTATACATACTAGTATTTCGATCACGAATTGTAATTAATTAGTAAGCGTACAAACTTACCTCTAATAATGCAAACTCATAATATCACTGAACTAACGCGGTTAATCTATTTCGCGGTGTGCATAAGTTTGGGACTTACGGGACACTGGCTATATTGTAAGTATATCACGTTAATCGAATTTTCAAAGAGGGCTCGCCAATAGTGATGTGCGCAGTAAAGATTATTCATATCGATAAATGAAAAAAAAAAACTAATTAAAAGTACGTAGTACTAAAAGTTGACTCCCTCCCCCCTCAAAGGAGGAGGCCTTATTCAGCAGTGGACGTTTTATCGGCTGCTGATTACTAAAAGTTGGAAAAAAAACACGTAAATCTTTAGTCCTACAACATAGGTACGCCGTAAATTATCAAAGGCATTTGGTTTGTCTGAAATAAAAACGAAATCATTTCGACGAAATTTCTCCTAATTATTACTTTTATTTTTGTTACGGCATCATCAGCCGGAAGACGTCCACTGCTGAATAAAGGCGTTCCCCTTTTTTTCCATCATCACCATGCTTGGCAGGCGTCTTGGGGATCGCAGTATTTGCGGACGTCAGACGCCGCTTCCCGTCTTCTGATTTTCCTAAGTCGCCTCTTAATTAATCAACGCGTACAACTTAGAAAATAAATTATAGATTTAAACTAAAACCACGAACTTTGTTCTAGTTAGAATTATTTTTTCCATATTGAAATGTCCATGAACTGATAATAAATTAAAACATACTCCAATAAAATGCACACACAAATATACTTATACAAAATGAAAGGTTAAATATAAAAAGTATCCCTTCCATCCTTGGACTTCTTTTGAACAGAAAAAGAACATTGATACTGTAATTTAAAGATAACACGGCCTTACACTTGAATATCGCTACCAAGTTTTACATAAATATCATCTTTGAACATACTTAGGTTTGTAAATAGCGACGAAGTATTTTTATTTCAATAAAAAACGTATGCTGATAGGTATCTTATGTTACTATTTTTTAATGAGGCACCAACAAGGCAACCGATTTAGTTCATTTCCGTTTATAGCCTTGAAATTCTGTAAGAAATGCACCTATTTCATTATCTAAAGAACAATACAATCATAAACTAGCTACATGAAAGCGATATCATGTAAAATACTTATAATGACGATCATAAAACATAGTTACGCGTAATCAATATTTCCACAGAAGCCATAAATCTGAAATATTATCAAATTTTATATGAGGCAGGTACTTATATTATACATCTATGTACTTATATACGTATGTGAGATCTCTAACACAAGCTTTTCAGTTTATTCCATTATTAAGTACATGTTCAACTAATCACTCGACTAAACGATCACCCATCCATTTACGGAGACTTAATATTTAATGTCTTTAGGGTCGGTAATGCGCTAGTGATTCTTCTGATGTCGCTAGCGCTCATTGGTGCGGGTGACTGCTTACCATCAGGTGGGCCACATGCTTGCTTGCCACCTTGGTCGAATAAAAAGAAACTCACGTCACAATATGAACAATCTCTCAATTATGTTCACTAACCTCCTGGGACCATCCACACATGTATATCTGATTCAAAAGTAGGCAGAGAATGTGCAATGGTAACTATTAAATAACTGAAGTACTGTATGTACGATACATAATACACCTTTATTCTAAAAAATCCTTATAATAGTATATGTATATGTAACACCCAGCTGTAACAAACAGACATATTCATGAACAATAATGTTTTAGGCCTTAGGATTAGCCAAGGTATCTCATAATGATAATGGAATTAATTTTGAAATATGTTCTTGTTTAACTACTTATCTGCGGCATAATAGTTACAAATAATAAAAATTGGTGATTTATATGTATATTATAGAAGATATTATAGATAATTTCAAGACTATTAATACCTTAATATAAATTATTTTAATTTTATATATGTAAATACTTATTGCTATGTACTTAGGGGCTGGAAATAATAGTGTATTAACTGGTGATAAGTATTGACAACTATTTGCACTAAGAAACCAAATACTGCTTTTTGTATGTAAAACTATCGATAGATGGATAATTAAGGCTACCATAGTTATAATGAGATAGTTGTCTCACATATTCGCGTAAAACAGAACTAATGAAGATCTTAAGTATAACTACTTAAAACAAATACTTACAATAAATTTTAATAAATACATACTTACTATAAATGTAGAAAATTAGGCCCATGTGGCATGGTACCCAAAATGCTGGCAGCATTTCCTCGCTGTATGTAAACTATCGATTAAATTCTATCGATACAAAATCAATATGTTTTTCACATCACTATATAACTATCTACTTACCTACGCTAATGTCATTAATGTAAGTCCATTGGACGACATGCCGGTCGTATATTTAAGTATCGCCATTTTATACGACGCGAATAATTCATTAATTAATGTTTTTTTTTAAACAACACAATGCGCTATCATAGAATTGGTTATTTTAGAGGTGTATCTACAACCTGTACCGCAATATTTGAGGGAGCTTAAATAAGTCTAGTGATTACACATCTTGCTACCCAAATAGCTCGTGGGTTCAATTCTTAAAAAGTGTCTGGGTGTTATTTAGATATCTATTATGGTATATTGGTATGATGATGATACCAGCCCTTGTTTATGTCCCACTGCTGGGCACGGGCCTCCCTTCAGATGAAGGGGATTACCTTAGGCCATAGTCCACCACGCAGGCCAAGTGCGGGTTGGCGGACTTCACACGTCATTAGAAAGCTAGTTAGGCTTCCTCAGATGCAGGTTTCCTCACGATGTTTTCCTTCACCGAAAGCTAGTAACAATCGCACAAAGACGATTCGCACATGATTAATTAAAGAAATCAGAGGTGCGAGCCGGGGTTCGAACTTGCGCACCTTGTTTCCAAGGAAAGCGCTAGCCCACTGAGCTGTTACAGCTATCTATCTATTATGGTATGCATTTACAAAAAAAAAAGTATATAATTATTAGTATCTATAGTAGAGGATCTGCCTAGTTTGGGATCACATGACCGTGTGTGGATTGTCACCTCCCCTTTAGAAGGGAGGGGCTGCTTAATCGCTTGGCTTGGGTTTGGGGATCGCAGTATAGGTGGTAAGTAATCCAATAATTAGACGCTGCTGCCCGTCTTGTTGTTTTTCATTGGTTGCCTTTTACGACAACCAACGGGAGAAGATGAGTGGTTGATCGACTCCGAGGAGGATGGCCGTGGGGTTGCGACCCCCGTCCCCGTGAGCACCGTGACAGGTTCCGGGGGCTACAATGCGCCCCCCCGGTTGCGGGCTCAAAAGCAAGCCACTAACGGGCCCCTGGTGCAGATCCCACCGGAGAGCCCTGGTGTCCACTCTCATGTGCCGATGCAACAGTCGCGGGCGTTTTAGTGGGTAAGAATCCCACACACGCAGGTCCCCACAGCTCCCGGGATCTTTTGAATGTTTCCCCCGCGAAAAAAAAGGGTGTTGCTATTCTTACCCGGATACCCCTAGGTATAATAATATTATTAGTATATTATTCTTAATATTTACTCGTTAGTTTTTAAGGTGCTTGAGCCCTGTGCCCTTCAGCTACAGTGCTCTTAACACTGGATCAAAGAATTGTCACACACAGCTGCTTGGTGATATAGTACCTGACACCCTGTGGGGGTTACCCGCGGTATATGGGGATGCTTACCCACTAAAACCCCTGCGGTTTATCACGGCATATAACACGGCTGACCAACGGGTCTAAAAAGGCCACTTTCTGTGAATCATAATATGATTAAGCTGCGCTTTCATTTTTCTTCATATGGCAGCATTAACACCAAATATGAATCTGCTAATTAGTGCTAATTTAATTGCAAGAAACATTTGTTCAAAGCCAGGATAGCAGGATGCTATAAGAAAATGGCTCATTAAAACATATATTTGGAGCATCGCTTTGTATGGCAGTTTTTTTTTTTTTTTGGAATGATAGACGCTGTTGGCCGCAGATGGCCCTTACAGCTTCACCGGACAATAGGAGGCGAGCGCTTGAAGCGCTCTAGCCTTTACGGCAGAAGTAGCGACGAGCTCAAGGGCACCTCAGGGAGGCACGGCCTCGGCTTGGGCTGTCGCTTAAGAGAGGGCTGAGTTTACCACCGGTTCACAACGCGCCCCCACTGAGAAGAACCGGCAAGAAACTCAGTGGGGTGATGCACGTCGTTGAGGTCGCATACGTACGACCCTTCGGCCTCGCCGGCGAGACCGGTGTCTGATAGCTAGTGTAGCATACGGTTGTCGGGGAGGGTTCGGCGCATCCCGGTCCAATAGGACCGTCATGGGGTCAGGAGGGTTGAGCAGTACGTGCCGTGGTCTGCGGCGCGAGTCAGAAGGACTAGGGGCGTAATCGGCGGCGGCGCGGATTAAACTGTTCGCGTGACGGGACGCGGATTCAAAGTAGCGTTTCGACGATTCTTTGAGGAACTTACGAAGGGGATCTAACTTGAAATCGGAATGCAGATCTACATTCCGCATGTACCACTGGGCACCGACGGCACGTCGGAGGAAACGCTTCTGGATAACCTGGAGGCTATCGATATGGGTGCGGGCGGCGTGCGCGAAAACTACACTCGCGTAAGTCATGATAGGGCGAATGCAAGCTTTGTATAATGTCAACTTATTTCTAAGCGACATTTTACTCCGCTTGCAGAGAAGGGGATACAGGCGACCTAATACGAAAGCCGCTCGATTGCGGACGGACCTAATGTGCGGGCCGAAAGTCATGGCGGAGTCCAAGGTGACTCCGAGGTACTTAACCTTCCTAGTCCAGGGGATAGGGCGATTGAATAGGGATATTGGGGCCTTTGTATGGCAGTGAGGCATGGACCCTTACACAGAAGGATAGAGAAAAGTTGGAAGCATTCGAGATGTGGTGTTGGAGAAGAATGGAGGGAATAAGTTGGACAGAAAGGAAGACGAATGAGGAAGTTTTAGAATTGGTCAATGAAGAAAGAGAAATTTTAAGATCTATTGAGAATAGGAGAGGAAAGATTGGCCACTTGATACGACACGACACCTTCTTTAAAACGATAGTGGAAGGTAAAATAGAAGGGAAAAGGGGAAGAGGAAGACCCAGACGAAGTTTTATGAAGCAGGTAGCGGAAAAAGTGGGTGAAATGTCGTATGAGGAGGTCAAAATGAAGGCATATATTAGATCAGGAAATTGCTTCACCGACAAGAGCCCAGCTCTTAAGTTGGAGAGAGAGAGAATTAGTGCTAATAAAAGAATTGAGTATGATTCACCTAAAATGAAAGGTTGGCCGCTGTAGTCGTATCGGCCAGGAGAACATTATTCAAAAGTCAAAAAGTCAAAAGTGAAAATATCTTTATTATGTATAGGCCCCACGGAGGCACTTACACAAAAATCATTTTTACAAACTACCACCGGATCGTAACGCGGCCGCTACTGAGAAAATCCGGCAAGAAACTCAGCGGGCTTGTCTTTTATGTCATTTTTTTTTTAAAACAGTTTTACAAATTATACATAAGTCAGCCTTAAACTTCTAAGCTTGCATGAGTTGAGCAGTTCAAGCCCACGCAGCTTTATCCTCCAGGTAATCCGAGATTTTATAATAAGCCTTTTTTGACAATCGGCTTTTTATCAAAGGTTTAAATTTCTTTATTGGAAGATCTCGGATATCCTGTGGCAGTTTGTTATAAAAGCGTATACTTTGGCCCATAAACGATTTGCCTATTCTGTGGAGACGCGTGGCATGTACAACAAGATCGTGTTTGTTCCGGGTATTAATATTATGTGTATCACTATACTTTTTAAAAGAACTGATATTTTTTTTAACATAAACTTAATTTTCAAATATGTATTGTGAGACAACCGTTAGAATATCTATCTCTTTGAATTTCTCTCTAAGTGAATCAATAGGAGCCAGATTGTAAATGGCTCTCACAGCTCTTTTCTGCAGAATACAAATAGTATTAAGTTCTGCAGAAGATCCCCACAGTAATCGATGGCTCCTACGTTAAATATCGTATGTGCAAAACCCGCACTTTACAGGAGAGCGAATTTAAGATATTTTTCTACGCTTGTTCTTTAAATTTGAAGCTATTTGGCTGAAATTTGTACCAAACATAGAAAATGCCTTATTTTACCGAATAGTATGAAAACAAACGTTTACTAATTATTCGTTTTAGAGATATTGTTGTTACGCTTTTATACGATGGAAATCTGCAGTATACAAATATCGTAAGTATTACTTACGATTACATACGCTGCAATTCAGTAAGCAGAAAATATCGTATATTTTACTTACGATGTTTTACATCGACATTAATTTGGCATTAAGAGACATACTATATTTTACTTTCTCCATATTAAATGAAATAGGTGATTAGGCCAACAAAATATTTAAATAATAAATAAAACAACTGAACTGAATCTAAATTACTTTTTTAAAATATTTTATTTAGAGGTCTGACAACAAAGTAGGTAACTCACTAGCTCTAACCCTCGCAGAAAAATCAACACAATTAAAACAATAATAAAACTTACAAACGTAAATACGATTGCCTGAAAATAATAATGCTCTTAATATTTCTTTGGTAAAATAAAATTTCTTACAAATACCTAAACAAACACTTTATTAGAGCGTATGATAAGCTTTATATATAGGACATAGAAAAACTTTTAAAATAGCTTTGACTATCATACAATAATTACTTATAGTTAAAAAAAAAACAGAAACATCAACCTATAATACTGACATTATACCTTTAATAACAGTTAGACAACAAAAGTAAGAAATAAAAATGCCTACCGAAAAAAATAATAATTAAAAAATAACAGAATTAGTACAAACAAATCAACAGAACGGAACGAATTCTTTTTATAATATATAAATTCTTTCTAAGTAAGTTAAAACCTTATAATATAAATTCTAAAACAAAATCCTTAATCTGAATCATTCCGAGTCAATGTGTGCAGTTTGACTCCACTGGGAGGTTGGCGTAAAAATTGTGATGAATAGCTGGAATTACACCTCTTGTAACTCATTAAATCATCGTTTATTAGTTGAACTAATTTTACGGATTATATCAACCTCAAGATACTGTAAGCTCTTTCTGTGTAGATCGACTAAGAATAATAATGATAAAACCTGAGGGTACCCTAAGACAATTATTATATATGCAGCTTATTGTAAAGTAGGCCCACAACAACATCGCTTTAATTTCGTTGTCATTCGTCTGGTATTAGCTTTCTGAGATCTGTTAGATCATACTATATTACATGAAGTCTATTTGGATCTACAGAAAGTACGTTTAATTTCTTTATTTTTGTCCTCTGAACAGTGAACACCATCACCATGTTACGAGTATGTTGAATAGTTTGGAAATAACATGCGGAGTTGTATACTCGGACCTTGTAGCGACTGTGGAACATTTTCGTGCTTTGAAGCCTTTCCGCCATACTTATTATTGGAAACAAGTTTAATAGTAGAAAGCTTAATATAGATCTCTTCAAATCTCATAACTTTCGTGGTGCCTTACAGGTGGACTAACAAGGGTTCGTGCACCTGTAAGAATCTTTCGTTCTGAGGTTATATCAATCCGTGTGATTGTTATTTGTCTCCCGCTTTGCAAAGGAGGGAAGTAGAATTTATATTTCTTTTACTCCTCCTATATACTTTTATAATTATATTTGTTGCGGTTTCCAAGACAATTTTGCGTTTCCCCGGGACTCGCCGAGGGTCAAACCTCGGCGTCTTCACTGGTGACCACTGTAGATCCTGGCTGACATTCACAGTGGTGGGAATGAGTGGTGGGAGTAACCCCAAATTAAAATAAGTCCCACAACCGTCCTACATCTGTAGCAACTACTCCCACACTTTTCGACATAACATCTGAGAAACATTACATTATATAATATATAATACAGAAAATTACATTACCAACAAAAACATTCTCACAATCTGTGTCCAAAGGACTAACATTCACAGCCTGGATAAGGGATGAGGTGTTTGTATGATTCCCGGGTTATTTTTCTTAATAGAGTGGTGAAATATATTTTCTGCACCATTGTCATTTCGTTCTGAATGAGGAGTGTTACTGTTTACGGTGGGTGGCGTGATAACTAGTACGGAACTATTAAAATCCAAGGTATAGGTCAAGCTAGCTTCAAGTGTGGTTTTATTTAAATCTGGCATAAGCTGTGACTAAACTTGCATGGCACTTACTTCATCTTCTTCGAACTTCGATGGTTAAAAACTTCTAAATGTTATCAAATCTTCATCTGAAAAAAAAACTTTATAAAGATGTTTATGTAAATCATACAGCAGTCATAGATCCTAGAAACTTAATACAAAGTATTTTAATAAGTAAGTAATAGTTATTTGGCAGTATTGGTAGTTTTTGAGAAATATCTTCTTCCGGCATCTAAGAAAGTGCTTCTATTTCCATTAAATGAGTCCCAGATGGCAATAGAGACTCTAAAATTTAAAAAAAAAGTAACAAAAGACAGTACTTTTTTGCAATTACCACGTAATTTATTGTATGTTAACCTTACCATATCCAATTCTGCAACGTAAATCAGCGTAAATAATACATACGATAAAAGTCAGATTAAAAAATACCACGTAAATAGTCGTACGTAGTATATACGATAAAATAATTGATTCGATTGGCAGCGTACAAAATCGGAAGTACTACATACGATATAATTTGATGACCAAAAAGCAACGTACTAAATTGTATTTGTTATATACGATATTATTGACATAGTTTCGTAAAAAACTTAAACACTTAACAACAACGATACAATACAACCCCAAAAGGAACATCACAGAGTCTTTGAGTTCTTGAATTATGTCTCAAATACGAACATGATTTATTTTTACTCATTATCAATCTTATATAGTGATTTAAATTAAGTAAATGGTAAAACGAATTCGTGCCGTGCGAGCGGAGCGTAATTCCCACGTACAAGCCGGTAAGTGATAGATACGATTCGCCGATCATCCGTACTCCCGTGCACCTTTACCCCGTATAATATAGCTAGAGTAAATACAATTATTTACGGCGCCCACAAAAATAACATACGCCTTTATACGGGAAAAAACTTTTTCATTTTTCACGTTTTGAAAATTCTGTTAATGGGATTAAAAAGTAAATAACACCTTAATTACGAATCAATGAAAACATGAAAATCATGTTTTTAGACGATACTTAACGTAGGAGCCATCGAGATTTTATAATAAGCCTTTTTTGACAATCGGCTTTTTATCAAAGGTTTAAATTTCTTTATTGGAAGATCTCGGATATCCTGTGGCAGTTTGTTATAAAAGCGTATACTTTGGCCCATAAACGATTTGCCTATTCTGTGGAGACGCGTGGCATGTACAACAAGATCGTGTTTGTTCCGGGTATTAATATTATGTGTATCACTATACTTTTTAAAAGAACTGATATTTTTTTTAACATAAACTAAATTTTCAAATATGTATTGTGAGACAACCGTTAGAATATCTATCTCTTTGAATTTCTCTCTAAGTGAATCAATAGGAGCCAGATTGTAAATGGCTCTCACAGCTCTTTTCTGCAGAATACAAATAGTATTAAGTTCTGCAGAAGATCCCCACAGTAATATACCATATGACATAACACTGTGAAAATAGCTGAAATAAACAATTCTAGCGGTTTCAACATCAGTTAAACGTCTAATTTTCTTGACTGCATAAGCCGCTATTATTATTGGGCTAAGTAAGATATCAATTCGACTAATAATATATTACGACAGTAATCTTCCTTTACTAATTCTTAATTAGTATCATTGATAATGGTGTAGGTATATGAATAATATCAAAGACAGATTTCTCTCAGTTTTCCGGGAAGTGGTTATTGCAGAACGTATATTTCATCAGCTTTTGGTTTCTGAAGCGAATTCCATGAATTAATATCTGATGGCGAAACGATGCATTTCTGATTAAAACATAACCCTCCACCTGGGGCAGTCGGGCAATAGTTGGCAGACCATGTACTTTTTTTTACCTACAACCTATCTATATCTTATAATAATAATATGTTATGTTACCAAAAGACATCCATGATAGTAATTATCATCTGTCCGTATCATGGATGTATTTAGCAATACAAGAAATAATATACAAATAACAGTAAGTACAATCTTTGATCACTTGGGCAATTCATAATGTCTAAAACTCAACACTTCTCGCACTAGGCACCTCCTTACGATTTGTTTAATTTATCTATAAATACTTACATATTGTGGTTAACATTGTGTCTGTGTTCCGGTGTGAAATGCACTGTAGCTGGTGAAATTATCAGACACAACACTTATTAACTAATCGGGTGACGAGCGGCAGTGCAGTGTCTATAACTAATGTCTCGGGTGACGAGCTGCAGTGCAGTGTCTATAACTAATGTCTCGGGTGACGAGCGGCAGTGCAGTGTCTATAACTAATATCTCGGGTGACGAGCGGCAGTGCAGTGTTTATAACTAATGTCTCGGGTGACGAGCGGCAGTGCAGTGGCTATAACTAATGTCTCGGGTGACGAGCGGCAGTGCAGTGTCTATAACTAATGTCTCGGGTGACGAGCTGCAGTGCAGTGTCTATAACTAATGTCTCGGGTGACGAGCGGCAGTGCAGTGTCTATAACTAATGTCTCGGGTGACGAGCGGCAGTGCAGTGGCTATAACTAAAGTCTCGGGTGACGAGCGGCAGTGCAGTGGCTATAACTAATGTCTCGGGTGACGAGCGGCAGTGCAGTGGCTATAACTAATGTCTCGGGTGACGAGCGGCAGTGCAGTGTCTATAACTAATGTCTCGGGTGACGAGTGGCAGTGCAGTGGCTATAACTAATGTCTCGGGTGACGAGCGGCAGTGCAGTGTCTATAACTAATGTCTCGGGTGACGAGCGGCAGTGAAGTGTCTACAACTAATGTCTCGGGTGACGAGTGGCAGTGCAGTGTCTATAACTAATGTCTCGGGTGACGAGTGGCAGTGCAGTGTTTATAACTAATGTCTCGGGTGACGAGCGGCAGTGCAGTGTCTATAACTAAAGTCTCGGGTGACGAGCGGCAGTGCAGTGTCGATAACTAATGTTTCGGGTGACGAGCGGCAGTGCAGTATCTATAACTAATGTCTCGGGTGACGAGCGGCAGTGCAGTGTCTATAACTAAAGTCTCGGGTGACGAGCGGCAGTGCAGTGGCTATAACTAACGTCTCGGGTGACGAGCGGCAGTGCAGTGTCTATAACTAATGTCTCGGGTGACGAGCGGCAGTGCAGTGGCTATAACTAACGTCTCGGGTGACGAGCGGCAGTGCAGTGTCTATAACTAAAGTCTCGGGTGACGAGTGGCAGTGCAGTGGCTATAACTAATGTCTCGGGTGACGAGCGGCAGTGCAGTGTCTATAACTAATGTCTCGGGTGACGAGCGGCAGTGCAGTGTCTATAACTAATGTCTCGGGTGACGAGTGGCAGTGCAGTGTCTATAACTAATGTCTCGGGTGACGAGTGGCAGTGCAGTGTTTATAACTAATGTCTCGGGTGACGAGCGGCAGTGCAGTGTCTATAACTAAAGTCTCGGGTGACGAGCGGCAGTGCAGTGTCGATAACTAATGTTTCGGGTGACGAGCGGCAGTGCAGTATCTATAACTAATGTCTCGGGTGACGAGCGGCAGTGCAGTGTCTATAACTAAAGTCTCGGGTGACGAGCGGCAGTGCAGTGGCTATAACTAACGTCTCGGGTGACGAGCGGCAGTGCAGTGTCTATAACTAATGTCTCGGGTGACGAGCGGCAGTGCAGTGGCTATAACTAACGTCTCGGGTGACGAGCGGCAGTGCAGTGTCTATAACTAAAGTCTCGGGTGACGAGCGGCAGTGCAGTGGCTATAACTAACGTCTCGGGTGACGAGCGGCAGTGCAGTGGCTATAACTAACGTCTCGGGTGACGAGCGGCAGTGCAGTGTCTATAACTAATGTCTCGGGTGACGAGCGGCAGTGCAGTGTTTATAACTAATGTCTCGGGTGACGAGCGGCAGTGCAGTGTCTATAACTAATGTTTCGGGTGACGAGCGGCAGTGCAGTATCTATAACTAATGTCTCGGGTGACGAGCGGCAGTGCAGTGTCTATAACTAAAGTCTCGGGTGACGAGCGGCAGTGCAGTGGCTATAACTAACGTCTCGGGTGACGAGCGGCAGTGCAGTGTCTATAACTAATGTCTCGGGTGACGAGCGGCAGTGCAGTGGCTATAACTAACGTCTCGGGTGACGAGCGGCAGTGCAGTGTCTATAACTAATGTCTCGGGTGACGAGCGGCAATGCAGTGTCTATAACTAATGTTTCGGGTGACGAGCGGCAGTGCAGTGTTTATAACTAATGTCTCGGGTGACGAGAGGCAGTGCAGTGTCTATAACTAATGTTTCGGGTGACGAGCGGCAGTGCAGTGTCTATAACTAATGTCTCGGGTGACGAGCGGCAGTGCAGTGTCTATAAGTAATGTCTCGTTTGACGAGCGACAGTGCAGTGTCTATAACTAATGTCTCGGGTGACGAGCGACAGTGCAGTGTCTATAACTAATGTCTCGGGTGACGAGCGGCAGTGCAGTGTCTATAACTAATGTCTCGGGTGACGAGCGGCAGTGCAGTGTCTATAACTAATGTCTCGGGTGACAAGCGGCAGTGCAGTGTCTATAACTAATGTCTCGGGTGACGAGCGGCAGTGCAGTGTCTATAACTAATGTCTCGGGTGACGAGCGGCAGTGCAGTGTCTATAACTAATGTCTCGGGTGACGATCGGCAGTGCAGTGTCTAAAGGAGTGTAGCTTACCATCAGGCGACCGTCTTGCTTGTCTCGTGAGCAGGTCTGCCCTACTCCACTTTTACTAACTCTATTAAACTTAGTAAACTAATGCTCATACTAAATCTCTTTTTGTTGAAATCCCAAAAATCTGTGATTCTTTGTATTCTATCTAAGTTGGATCCAATTTGTTCGTTCGCCGTTAACTTTCTGATGCAATTTAGACTATTCTGTCGGATGCCAAGTTTCTGAAACTTTGTGAATCATTTAGATCATAGGCTCTGAACGAAATCGGGCTTATCCCACTTCTAATGTTGTTAAATGTTGAAACTTTGGATAGAAATATATTGCATTTAAAGTAATATTTGGCGGGCTCGACTAGTGGTTAGACACTCTGGCTGCTGCCCAATATAGGTCGTGGGTTCGATTCCCACCAAGTGTCTGAGTGTTATTTTTCTATTTAAGTATGTATTTACAAAATGTATATAAATACTAGCAATTCCCTGCGGCTACGCCCGCTATTATTTTACTCCATCCCATTTTAGGCTGCCTGTCCACCGGAGCGGAGCGAGGCAGCGGAGCGGTGCTAAAAACCCCGCTCCAAAATCTTACTGCAATCTTATTGGTTAATATTTCTCGTTTCTCCGCTTCGCTGCCTCGCTCCGCTCCGGTGGACAGGCAGCCTAGAGTGGAATTTTCAAAAACCCTTTCTTAGTGGATGCTTACGTCATAAGAAGAACCTACTCTCCAAATTTCAGCTTCCTAGATCCAGCGGTTTGACCTGTGCGTTAATGAATCAGTCAGTCAGTCAGGACAAGTAATTTTATCTGTATAGATACATAAATAGATAGAAGATTAGTATCAGTTGTTTGGTTTCCACAGTAGAGGCTCTGTCGAGTGGCAGTTCCTGGTCACCTAGATCGAACACGACCTCTCCCAGTGAGGTGAGTGAGGCGAGACGGCTAAGTCTAGGGTGGCATTTAAACCCCGCCCTAGACTTAGCCGTGGACAGAAGTATTTTTTTAGGGTTCCATACCCAAAAGGCAAAAAATGAACCTTTATGGTGAAATGTTGTGGTTCGTCCGTCTGCCTGTCTGTCTGTCATACCTAGGTATATATTTTAGGAACCACTGGCGCTATCAATTTGAAACTTCGAATAGTTTTAGATCTTACTTACCCAACCTGACCGCAAAAAAAACATGATTTTCTTCAATTTTTTTATGGGATTCGAAATGGGTCATCAAAATTTCAAAGAGAGACTACTGTATGGAGTGGGATATCATATGATAGAGTTTCATTTTGCAAATCTGAAAACAGATTTTAATTTTGGTTTATGTCACGTATTGAAATGAAACTAATTTTACGGATTATATCGCGGTTTATTCTTGATTTTAATTACCCGACGTTTCGACGTAAAATTAGTTTCATTTCAATGTGTAGTATTCGCGTAAATATCAGAAATCTTTGTCACGTAGTTTTTGGCTGATCCAAAATGTCAAAAAATATAACTTTCCCCCTTAAGTACATATCTCCAAAGTTTGTTGGTTGGAAAGTTGGAGAAATCTGAAATAATTATGGGTAATACATGTCTATCTATGTTTTACAGGGAAAATAAAATGATCTTTTTATGGAGTACAGTTTTTTAGTAATCATAAGAAAACCTCGACGTATAAACTTAGTTTTGCGGTTTAGTTTTTTTGCTATCTTAGGTGTTACATTAATAGTAAAATTTCTTTAATACGTCCAAAATGTATGGAACCCTCGGTGCGAGAGTCCGACTCGCACTTGACCGGTATTTTTATTTCTTTTTATGTGCAGATGCGGATGCGACGAGTGCGTCAAGTCCTCCTCAGAGGATTCCCTCCGACACTCACAAGCCCGCATCAACGCTTACAGAGCGTTATCCTCCCCGTCGTTAATAGCGCTATCCTCTGCCGACCCTCTTCTAACAGCGTTTCAGCTGTCCTGGGAACTGGGCCGGCTCAGCAGGATGGAGACGGAGTTCCGAGTTGAATATAAGGTATTACTCACGATTACAGTCCTCCTGGCCGATACGACCATAATGGCCAATCGTTCACAAGATCAGCCATATATGCGAGATATTTTCGTGTGCTTTTATGTTATGTAGTATAACTGTTGGCAACTGGCCGGTGATATTTTGTATAATATTGTAAATAGAATATGTCAGGTTTTTATATACTTTTACAGTGTCAAATATTTCAGTTCTTGTAACGCTCTGCTAAAGTAAACACCTTTTAAGCCTCCACTGGTTTGCTCATTTAAATCCAACAACCAGTAATTCACATCATTCCTTACAGTCCACGCCCAGTAGTTATCATTTGGTCCATTCGATCCGTAAATTTATCATTTAGTCTATTCGATATATAAAACTTTCTTTTCGTTTTTATTATTTTTAAAAAACATTGACATTTTTCGTCATTTATTTTAGTTGCCATCTTTCATTAGTAAAAAATGGTAGAAACACGAAGTAAAACTAAAAGCAAATCGGTGGAGGATCGCGGGCAGTTGCAGGGCCCGCTTTCCGCGCAAGATAATGAAGGTGCGGCTTTGCCGACTGGTTCGGGTGCATCGTTCGTGGGTGGCATTATTCTCGGTTCGGCACATTCGGTTGTCGCAAGCCCCCCACAAACCCGGAATAGAAGTAATAATTCGGTCGGTGAGCGCACCCACTCCTCGCGGACATCAGCAACTGTAAGAGCGCAGAAGCATGCTGCCAAAGCGGAGTTCATGCGGCGGCGCTTGGAGCGCGAGCGTGAACTCGTGCAAATGGAATTGGAGGCAGAACAGGAAGAGCTTCAAGCAAGACTCGCCACGCTGGATGCCAGTAGCAAGTCAGTTTGTTCCAAATCTAATCCTAGTAGAACGACATCATGGGTAAATGATCAAAATGCCATCATGGCAAAGGTAGTGAATGTTAACGTGCCTGACCATGGTAGCGTCCCAGCTGTCACCTTGAGTCAGCCTCAAGGCATCCCTTCGCAGCGGGACGTCCCCAATACCACGGCACCATTACACACTCCCACCGTCAACCATGCACATGTATCGATACCCACACACAGCTCGCCTACAGGGAACCCATCATCAGCTGACGCTATTGCACAACTCGCACAGGCCATCACCGCCCTGTCTGACAGGCCAAAAAAGGCTGAACTTGTAACCTTTTCAGGTGACGTAGGGCAATGGTTAGCTTTTAAGTCAAGTTATGATCGCACTAAATCCTCTTTCTCCCCAGCCGAGAACATGGTGCGATTAAGTAACGCTATACGTGGGCCAGCGTACCACGCTGTGTCGTCACTGCTGTGGACATCACGTGAGCCGGAGGACGTCGTCGCAGCGTTAGAACAGAATTTCGCTAGGCCTGAAATCTTGGTTACCCGCGAAATAACAGAACTCCGCAGCAGTCCAAAGATAAGTAATCCAGAGAGTTTAAACTTATTGGCGAATAAGTTGCGCAATTTCATAGTTACAATTAATATTATAGAGCGAAACGAGTATTTGTATTCTCCAGAACTATTTAGAAGTATTTTGCTTAAATTGAGCGAACATACTAGGTCTCGTTTCACTGATTTTGCCGCAATTTACATGCCAGTTGAACGTAACATTTCGAAAATAGAGATGCTATCGTGATTCCTATTAATTGAGGCAGATCGGCAACTCAAATATAATTTCGTGTCCGACTTATACGTCAAACCACCTGCTTCCCTACCTATACAGTATAAACCGCCTTATAAAAAGGAGGTCGTGCATGCTACGGCCACGAGCAAAAGTACAGTCGCATGCACATATTGTAAGCAAGGGCAACATACAATAAGAACTTGTAAAATTTTTCAATCTCTTGCTATAGATAACAGGTGGCAATGGGTTCGAGACTCCAAGGTATGCTACCGATGTCTTAAGTCGAATCCACATAATTGGAATAGATGTCGAGCGAAGCATTGCGGTATTAATGGATGCTCCCGACGGCACCATTCGTTGCTGCACGGCACACCGGCAAATAATACAGATGTTGAGCCTAGCAGCAGCGCAGCCGCCTCGACCAACATAATAAACGACTCTTCCGGTCCCGATGCTAATATCAAGGTTGTTAATACGTCTGACCGTGTTATTGATAATACAGGATTACACTCGACGCCTCGGCTCCGTGGTTTATTAAAAGTCCTCCCGATCGTCTTGGAAGGTCCGGACGGCGTGTATCAGACCACGGCACTTCTCGACGAGGGAAGCACGGCGACACTTATCGACGGTGAGGTGGCTGCGCGCATTGGTGCGACGTCAACTGGCCAGGAGCGACTTCGTATTGAAGGCGTGGGTGGCATGTCCAAAGACGTGGACGTAAGTTACGTAAATTTCTATGTCCGGGGACGTAACCTACCTAACAGCTTTTTAATAGAAAACGCTCGTGCCGTTACTCCTCTTGGGTTAAGAGTCCGGAACTCGACCTCCGATATAGATTTGTCAGAGTATGTACATCTATCCGACCTGTCTGGTGAGTTCTTGTATAATCACATGAACCCGACTGTACTCATTGGCGCTCCTGACTGGCACTTGCTAGTGAGTCATGAGATGCGTGTAGGTAAGAAGAACGAGCCTGTTGCGTCCAGAACTTTATTAGGCTGGGTCCTTCATGGTGCTCTGTCTGTTTCTTCAAAGCCATTAGACTGCATTAATCACGTCAGTGATGATTTAGACTCACTGATCAAGAGTCAATATGAACTTGATTCAATAGGGATTACCAAGTACGCCCCACGTCCTAACGCTGACGACAAAAGGGCAATTGATATTATAGAAAATTCGGCCCATAGGCTTAAGGACGGTCGTTTCGAAGTTTGTCTGCCGTGGAAGAAAGACCTGCCGGAAATCTTTCCGGACAGTTTTCCACAGGCTTTATGCCGGTATAAGTTACTAGAAAAACAAATGTCCAAGGACATGACTTTCGCGTCAGCATACGAACAATTCATGCTAGATATTATTAATAAAGGGTACGCGGAAGAATGTGATCCACGTACGTATCACAAGAAAATTCCTAGAAGTATGTCTTGCGTTTCCGGTGACGGGGCTATCCGATGGTACCTACCAACGTTTGGCGTTGTACACCCGCAGAAGGGTAAGCTGCGAGTGGTTCATGACGCGGCTGCCGTTACCAAGGGTATAAGTTTAAATCACCTACTTCTGCAAGGTCCAGACTTGTTGCAGTCTCTTTTAGACATTCTTTTCCGTTTCAGAGAAGGCACCATTGCCTTTAGTGCGGACATAAAAGAGATGTTCCCGCAAATTAAAATTGCCCCAAAGGACAGAGACTGTCAACGGTTTTTATGGCAGGACAAGGAGTATCGTATGTCATCGTTAATATTTGGTGCAGTATCTAGCCCGTTCATTGCCCTTTTCATAAAGAACAAAAATGCCAGGGAGCTAGAGCGGTCATACCCAGAAGCTTGCCATGCCATTATTAATGATCACTATATGGATGACTATTTAGGTAGCCATTTCAGTGTCACAGAAGCTGCGCAGATAGCCTCAGATATAGTCACCGTCCACAAAGCTTGCTGTTTTGAAATGCGATCATGGGTCTCGAACAACCCACAGGCCCTTTCACTTATTCCTAAAGAGTTAAGAAGTGATTCTAGCTCAGATGTCAATCTCCCTTCCAACAAAAGAGATTGGCGTATTAGGGATCAAATGGAATCCTTGTCTCGATGTGTTAAGCTTTCGCAAAGGACCTCAGGTTCCGACCGAAAACTTAACAAAACGGATTATGTTGTCTAATGTAATGAAGGTCTATGACCCCCTTGGCTTGTTGATGCCAGTAGTTATTTGGGGTCGTATCCTAATTCAAAAGCTCTGGCGACAAGGAATCGATTGGGATTCACCGATTCCTTTAAATTGCGAAGAGGAGTGTAAAGTATGGTTTGTTCAGTTGCAGGATGCTGTTGATATAAGAATACCACGGTGTTATACGAATACGACCACTTCAGCAGCCATTCCAGTCGAAGCTCAGCTGCATGTATTCTCTGATGCTGGAGAACAAGCCTATGCCTGTGTCGCGTATTGGCGGCTCATATACGGCGATGAGTCGGTATCGGTAGTTTTGATAGGTAGCAAAGCGCGTGTGACACCATTGAAACCAGTTTCCATACCTCGTCTGGAATTGCAGGCAGCACTAATTGCTACACGATATGCGCGGACAATTGTGCACGCACATCGTCTTAAACCAACTAAAATTGTTTTTTGGACGGACTCCACCACTGTTCTTAAGTGGATACGGAGTGACGCTCGAAATGAAGAAGTGGTGGGGTTAATCGATGATGTTCCTTTAACGACCCCTCCAACACCCGAACCATCACATTTTAGTAGCTGGTTGCGCTTATTACGCGCTACAGCACGCGTTCTTCAATTTGCGAGAATTTTTCGACACCTATTATCTCGTCCAATTGATTCAAATTCAAAATTGTTTTCACCAGATGGCACCACGTCCCCTTCGCTCCTCCGCTCTTCAGACATCGTGCAAGCCGAGAAGATGCTGCTACTGCGGGCTCAAGCCGACAGTTTTCGAGACGAAGTGAAGACATTACGAGCCTTACAGCCCATGCCCAGAAGTAGTCGAATCGCAGCGCTCGCCCCAATTCTCGATGAAGAGGGACTTCTCAGACTAGACTCACGAATCAAGTCTGCTGGTGATGTGAGCGAGAGTGTAAAGTCGCCCGTCATTTTGGATGGCCGTCATCACGTCGTACGATTCCTAATCTACCACTACCATGTAGAGGCGGCGCATTCTTTCAACGAGTTGGTGCTTAATGAAATTAAACAAAAGTATTGGATTTTGAAAGCAAGGAGCACAGTCCGTAGTGTGGCCAGCGCATGCGTGACCTGCAAGAGGTTGAGAGGCCAATTGAGCAAGCCACAGACTGGTGACCTTCCGCCTGAGCGACTAGATCATCACAAGAGGCCATTTACACACGTGGGTCTTGATTATTTCGGACCGATAACCGTTACGGTACTACGTCGACACGAAAAACGCTACGTCGCGCTGTACACATGTCTAGTGACAAGAGCCGTCCATTTGGAAGTTGTCGGCTCGTTATCCGCCGACTCCGCACTAATGAGCTTGAGGCGCTTTATCGCTCGTCGAGGATCCCCATCTACGATTTTCTCGGACAATGGCACGAACTTCGTTGGCGCTTATCGAGAGTTACGCTCACTGTACGGCGATCCAGTAGAAGAGTATGCAACGAATCGCAAGATTCAGTGGCGTTTTATCCCACCCTCATCTCCATTCATGGGTGGTGCTTGGGAGCGCCTGGTGAGGACTGTGAAGGCTGCACTACGAGCTTGCTTGAAGGATAAAGCGCCTAAAGAGGAAGTGGTGACAACCCTTTTGACAGAAGCTGAGGCCATAGTGAATTCAAGGCCGCTCACCTACGTGTCAACATCACATGATGAACCGGTTTCAATCACACCATTTCATTTCATCCTGGGAACTTCTTCAACTGCGCCGTGGATATCTACGCTATCTGATGAAGACTTATTGCGACGATGTGACTGGCGACGGGCTCTAAGACTGGCTGATCATTTTTGGGCTCGTTGGATGAAGGAATACCTGCCGACACTCAGACCACGGGGTCCACGAAGAACCGCGCCGAATTTCAGCGAAGGTGACGTGGTGATCATCGCCGACTCCTCTCTCCCTCGTGGCCTCTGGCCACTAGGAAGAGTGGTTAAGATCTTTCGAGGGCCTGATGGGACGGTCCGCGTTGTGGATGTTCATACGAAAGCAGGAACACTACGCCGACCGGTCCGCAAGCTTCTACCATTAGTGGCAGAGCCGAGCAGTTGCCACCAAGTTTAGTGTTCCACTAGGGGGCGGGAATGTTGGCAACTGGCCGGTGATATTTTGTATAATATTGTAAATAGAATATGTCAGGTTTTTATATACTTTTACAGTGTCAAATATTTCAGTTCTTGTAACGCTCTGCTAAAGTAAACACCTTTTAAGCCTCCACTGGTTTGCTCATTTAAATCCAACAACCAGTAATTCACATCATTCCTTACAGTCCACGCCCAGTAGTTATCAATAACTATCGTTCAATTATATCAGTAAAATCGCTGATTAGGTATTTTTCAGTAGTATGCTCAGTGAGCGAGTGCTTGGTTTTGCGGTTTGTTATTTTTTTTTGCTATCTGAGGTGTTAGACGAATACTCGTAGTAAAAAAAATAAACATGTCTAAAGATGGTATGGAATCCTCGGTGCGCGAGTCCGACTCGCACTTGACCGTTTTTTTTAACTGGCATCTATTATAAATTTCCTCTGACGCAGGTTATTTTCCTTGTGTTTTTTTTTATAATCTATTGAGATTCCCTCCACGGATCTGCTTACCATCAGGTGACTCGTGGCGATCAAGGAGGTGCTGGGATTGGGGTCCAGCACAACCTTTGGTATTGGTATCATTATAATCAGCAGCTGAAAGACGTGCCACTGCTGAACAAAGGCCTCCCCCTTAGAAGGGAGGGGTTGCCATAATCAAAAGTCAAAGTCAAAAATCATTATTTTCAAATAGGCTTAACGCTAGCACTTTTGAATGGTCATTTTTTTTAAAAGCTACCACCGGATCACAACGCGGCCTCAACTAAGAAGATCCGGCAAGAAACTCGGCGGGCTTGTCATTATTTAAATTTTTTTAAACATTGTTTGAAACATAAAGCAAGGGAGAAAAGGAGAAAAAAGAAATCCACACGCTTGTTACGTAATCCAATAGAAAGACACTGCTGTTTGTCATGTTTTTTCCCTTGAAGGCCAGCAAGCGCTTGATGCCGCTGACAATCTCTCGGCGAGTACTTGGGTTACCGAGGTACTTAGCCCTCTCCGTGCCTCCCTGAGGTGCCCTTGAGCTCGTCGCTACTTCTGCCGTAAAGGCTAGAGCGCTTCAAGCGCTCGCTTCCTATTGTCCGGTGAAGCTGTAATGGCCATCTGCGGCCAACAGCGTCTATAATTCCCAAAAAAAAAAGCCCTCTCTGTATGCGGTTTTCTGGCTGGAGCGCTTTAAGCGCACGCCCTCTTGCCCGGTAATTGCCATCTGCGGCTAACAGCGACTGTCCTCCCAAAAAAAAGCCTGTATGCGGCGACTTTTGGGCATCTCAGTAGCACGTGGTTCACTTTTTCCTCCACTTTTAGCCCTGCAATTTTCTAAGCAACACAATCTCGATTTTAACAGCGCTAAGCTTGACGGTGAAGCTCGACGTCGAGCTCGCCGTCGAGCACAACCGCTATAGTTTACGTTAGAATAGCAGGACTGTCTGTGATTTCTATGACAATAAGGTGTGTATTAAATGAACCATGTCCTGTAATGACCGCCATGACAGCACAAACTTTTTTCTTTATTTTTGACGCGGGTGAAATCTTCGAAAGATCCCCGGAAGCTGTGGGGCTCGACCGAGGTATGTGGGTTTCTTACCCACTAAAACTCCCGCGGCTGTCGCATAGGCACATGAGGGGACCCCAGGGCTCTCCGGTGAGATCTGCACCAGGAGCCCCTCAGCGCCTTGCCTTTGAGCCCACCGCCGGGGGCGCATTGTAGCCCCCCGGAAACCAGTCATGGTGATCACGGGGGTTGCAACCCCGCCACCGTCCTCCTCGGAGTCGCCTCCGTACTCAATGGACGTCCTAGGGCCCACAAACCGAACGTCCAGTGACTCCGAAGGTGACAGCACAATCTTATACTAAGTTAAAGAAAATATACTTAAGTACACATTACGAACAGCTAACACAGAATCCAAATCTCGTCCACAATCACTCTGGCGTCCGCAGAGTGTGAATAGAGTCGGCACTGAAAAATGTGAAGCATTGTCGTCTAATACTGATTGATGACATACAATAATGCATGGCGCCCTTTCAATGGGAAGAAGTACACATGATATATTTACCCCATTGTAGCTTTTCAGGCTTTGGAGATGAGGTTTTTTCAAGACCTATTTTATTTACTATACACCTTTTTATATACAACGTGTTACAAAACACCCCGTAAAAAAATTTAATTTATTATCAAATCCAAAAATTTTGTCAACCTTAGTAAGGTTAGGTCTTTTAAAATTTTTGTCGTTCCGCGAATTCGGGAGAGATGTAGGTACATTCTGCGTAGTTTACTTTTAAATTTTACTGAAATAGGGTTTGCACATCAGTGAACATATTTTTTTTTTTTACGGATTATTTTGTAACACGTTGTATCTAAGTGTGTAACAGATTATATACCAACATTGTCCTACTACTCTACCTCAAAAATTAGGTAATGTTTTTCGATGATGTAAAAAATGTTTTTTTTTACATGCTATCAACCCCCCTCTCTTTTTTCATCCATGTGGTGCCTGGGTAAGAATAGCACCCTCTCATCTCTTCTCGTCGGGTGTCGTAGGAGGGACTAAGGAAAAACCAGTAAGTAGTTGATGGGCAGCAGCGTGTTCTATTTGATTTATAACTATAACTAACTATAACTATAACTGTATATTTATGAAATTATGTTAATTAATGTAACTGGTTTAAATATCGTTTTAATTAACAATAAACAATTAAACAAAACTAAACATACTAATACTGCGATCCCCAAGACGACTGCCAAGGGTCCAAATCTGATCTTCAGCAGTGGACGTCTTCCGACATTCTGATGATGAATGAAGACACTTTGTATTATGTAGGTTCATAATGTATGTCTATTTCTCTGGCACGGGCTGCTACTTAAACGGCTTGATGATTTTCGACTTAAACATGTCAGTATGGTAGCCGACAGTCCCTGTTTTGTATTCCTATTTTATTTCTAAAAACTTCAATACACGTTCAGGTCGGTGGCAGTTAAGTAGTCTAAACTGAATAATCAAAAAATTAGTTGGTGTATGTACAAACATATGAGACCATGTTAGTAACATCCCTTCCTAGAAGTAGCATGCGACTTGGTCTCTCTATTTCACCCTATTGATATATATTTTTAAATCTTATAAGAATGGTATCGTGAAGTGTCTGGTAAGAATAGCAACGGGAGGAGATGGGACCCTCGTTGGGTGTCCGTGAGGCGATTAAGGGAAAACAAGAAGACGGACAGCAATGTCTTTCCTACTCCTCCTGTTCACTTCTCTGATTAAATTCGATGTGGGTTCCAAGACAATTTAGCGTTTCCCCGGGACTCGCCGAGGGTCAAACCTCGGTGTCTTCACTGGTGACCCCTGTAGATCCTGGCTTACAGGAGTCACAGTGGTGGGAATGAGTGGTGGGATTAGTCCCATTTAAAAAAAAAGACGGACAGCAGCGTCTTTCTATTGGATTACATACCACCTATGTATACTGCGATCGCCAAGACGCCTGCCAAGCGCGGGGATTATGGCAACCCCTCCCTACTAAGGGGGAAGCCTTTATTCAGCAGTGGACGTGTTTCGGCTACTGCTGCTGCATAAAAATATCTATCTAAATCTGTTCGAAGCAACAAAAACAGACGAACAAAATGAACAAATAGAAAATCTTAGACTATTTCATAGAAAATCTTAGACTATTCCAGTCATTGGCGTTACCCACACTTTGTGACACCATTATATTCTGTGCATTATCTTACGAGACAGTTCGCCATCTAAGATTTAGTGATGTGGTGTTTTTATCGATATTAAATTTTATGTTAAATCTGTTCCTTCGAAAATTGTTTTAATCGGGAATTAATATGATTACCTTTTATTTTGATTTATCTTTACTATATTCAGTCTCATCTATTAGTTGATGATTAGTAGTCAGTTCGAGATGGAAGTGAAATAAAGAAACAAGTAATAAGTTTTAAAAACTAAAATCTGACTACGGATAAAATCGCAGTCTAATAATGTGATATTATATAGCATATAACCAGCGGACAATCAAAACGCTTATAACGACACCCTACTTGTCAAATTATGTTAGATTAGAAGATATGCGGGAACAGATGAACATACATACATACAAACATACATTCTTGTTAAAATCATAACCCTCCCTCCATTTCGTAGTCGGGTAAATAGCACTGTGCCGGCATCAAAAGGGACGAACGATTATTGCTCAGGTCCCAACATACTAACTCAGGAACAAAACAAACATATCTAAGTACGATCGTACGTGTTGTACGTACATACTTTTAGATTTTCTAGTCCCATCATCAAACTTTATTTTTATCGGAATTAATTAATATAAGGTAAATCGTGTTAAGTCCCAAAAACTCAGAAACAGGATATATTTCAAAGATATCGTTATTTGTAAACTTCTATGAGATAGTGGTGTAATAGAAAGTAAACTATCTACGGATTCGTTATGGTTCGGGTACTTGTGACAACAAATGTCTTGCGCAACGAGTAGCATTGGTGTACAACCGTCCATGGGCAACTTACCATCCCGAAACCATTGAGCATGTCTCGTACCTGAGTTACTTAAAACATGTGCTTTCTTCATGTCCCGCAACCCGTATTAATAATATCGATAAGTTTTAACACCTCACTAAATGTAACAAGATAGCCGATATAAATCTTGGCTCACCCCATTCAGCTTGCAACGAGACCATTACTTTATAATAAATAGCCAGCGAACCGATCCAGTTCTACGAAAAATCAGTTATATTTTTACAAGGATTAAGGAACGGGAATAAGATACCTGGATATAGCTGTGCACCCTTCAGTCTTGGCAGCACTGCAGGTTTTAAAAGGCCACTTTCGGTGTATATATGTGTATGTTTCGGTTTAATTTTTATTCGTATGAGTGCATTAACATCAAATATGCCTCTGCTAATAAATGAATTTAGTGTGATTTACTTTAAATGTGTGACCCGTTAACGAAAATTAGAATAATTGCGAAGAATGCTGGGAATGCAGAATATGAATTCCTTTTACGGGTAACGGGTCTCGTCATTAAGTTGAATAAAAAAATAAAAAAACATCCTATCTCTAGGAACTAAGGAACTTTTATAAAAGATGCTTAAAATCATATTTCTAACTTTGCATTTAATACTATCATCTCTTCAAAATGTCGTAACCATGTATGTTGCGGCGCGGCGGTACAAAATCGCTGTGTGACCGCGAACATTGCAACAGAAGCCAATCCATTCGTTCCAGCCACAAACTACCCCCGTACAGCTTTGATAAGGGTTACCAGGCGATCAGTCGCGCGCGCGCAGTCATTACCTGTGGGCGTGTGTTATCGGTTAATGTGCAACCCGTGCGCTATTAACAAAATGACGGATACTTTAAAGTGTATATCGTGTAATATTGTGATTGACGAGCTGTTGGCCTATATACAAAACAAGGTGTCGATAGCTGATGAAGCAACTTTAGTGCGAATATGTGCTTCGACTTTTACAAGTGAACAAATCCAAAAATCAAAGGCGTTATTGTTGGATTCGTTATCCTCAGAGGTGCGTAATACGGTTCGCAAAGGAAAAGGCAAAGAGAATCGGGTATTAAATGATATCATTGGCATTATTAAAAGTACGGATCCAGACGTGTTGCCTGTTTTTGTAGCCCGTGATCTTGCGAAGTTGCCACCGATCACCTTTGACCACCTGGACGTTTCAAAGCTCCTGAAGGACATGATTATTTTACAAGATGAGGTTAAGTTAATTAAATCCTCATATGTGACTCAGGAAGAACTGGAGAACGTCAAGAAAGATTGCAGTGTTAAACAGTCGTTACACACATTCTCTGAGAAAGCCTGTAACATTAACACAAAGAGAGGTGCATATTGTGTTGATGATGAGATGATAGAGGGTAGTGATACGCCGCAAATAACGGTCAACAGTTGTGAATTCAGCAACGGAGTGGGCCGTGCGGCTTGTGAAGGAGGCGGGGCCGACGCGTCACTGTTGCAGTGCTCTGACTGTGCGCTTAGTGAGCAGCTGACTACTGCATCGACGCACGAGTCGAGACCATCATATGCTAACGCTGTAGCTACTGATATGAATGACGGCTTTACAGTAGTGCAACGGAAACGTAACCACAAGGCTAAAGACTTTCGCAAAGGAAATTTGGGCAGCGTTTTGGTTGCACCAGGTGATAAATTTAGAGCTGCTGACAGGAAAATACCCATGTTCATTAGTAATGTACATAGGGACACGTCAGAGATGGACATAGCTAACTATATACAAAGTAAAACTGGGGATATGGTTAATTTAGAAAAAAATACGATTAAGAGGCAATGCGAACACAATGCATATAAGTTCTTTGTGTCGCATAGTAAGCTGTCAATGTACTTGGAGGATAAGATGTGGCCTCAGGGTATTGTGTTTCGGCGTTTTGTGAATTACAAGCCAAAGCGTACGAATGAGTGGACGGCAGGAACGCCACCAATCGGCCCGAATAATATTATTAATGGATAAAAATATTTACAAATTCGTGACCTATAATTGTAAGAGTGTGAAACGTTCTGTTCAGAGTATTCGAGATTTATGTAAACAATCAGATGTAATTGCACTACAGGAAACGTGGCTACTCCCTGAGGACCTCACATTTCTTGACACTATTAGTGATGAATTTAGCTGTACGGGAGTATCGGCAGTTGACACTTCTGAAGGTATGCTTCGCGGTAGACCGTACGGAGGTGTTGCACTCCTCTGGAGAAGCAGTCTTTTTCATAATGTGACCATTGTGGAATGTGATAATCGACGCATTTGTGCAATAAAAATTATGTTAAATGATAAATCCTTTTTAGTAATGAGTGTTTACATGCCCACCGATACCAGTGCGCATCTAATGGATTTCACGGACATTTTAAGCTCGGTGAGTGCTATAATTGATAACTGTAACGTTGACTCTGCCTACATTTTAGGAGATTTTAATGCTCATCCGCATGAAGACTTTTTTAATGAACTATCAGGTTATTGTAGCGACCAGAAATGGACCTGTATTGATACGGATATGTTAGGGATTGGCTCAAATACATACACATTTTTGAGTGAAGCGCATGGGTCGCGACGGTGGCTCGATCATTGTTTAGTGACAGAAGCAGTTGTAAATACAATCAAAAAAGTGTATGTATTATACGATGTACTATGGTCTGATCACTTTCCATTAGTTTTAGAGTGTACTTTAGATACTATCACAGCAAGAAAATGTTTTATGAACTTCAGTTCTAATAATGTTGTGTGGGGAGAAAGATCTCAATTGCAAATAGAGAATTATCAAAGGAGATGTAATGATGAGTTATTAAAATTCATCGACCTTCCACAAGAGCTTAAGGAATGTTGTAATAATAGTTGTAGTGATATGGGACACAGAGCTATGATAGATAAGTTATATACGGGTATCGTGAATGTCTTAAGCGAATCCGCTGTGTTATGTCGGGGAAGCGGCAATAGATCCTCCAAGAGGGTTGTGGCTGGCTGGAACAAACATGTTGCCGATGCGCACAGGGAGGCTCGAGATAAATTTAATTTATGGTTATGGTATAACAAACCTGCGTCCGGATCGTTGTACGAAAAAATGTGTGAAAGTAGAAAAATTTTTAAGTCACGTTTGAAATGGTGCCAAGACCACGAAGACCAGGTGAAAATGGATATATTAGCTTCACACCATTGTAAAGGAGATTTCCGTGGATTTTGGAAGCATACTAATAAGTTGCAAAGTCGTCAAGGTCTCCCTGTGAGCATCGGGGGTGTGAGTGAGCCCAAAGATATTGCCAACCTATTTAGGGAACGTTTTTATATAGATCCATTATTGGCACCACAACGGTCTGTGTTTAATGCTGAGGATGGTATGGAGTTGGGAGTAAAATTCAAATCAGAGGAGGTCGATCATGTTATAAGATCCATGTCAAGGGGTAAGTCCCCAGGCCATGATGGACTCAGTATTGAGCACCTCCGTTATGCTGGCTCACATTTGCCTAAAATACTATCTTTATTATACAACCTTTGTGTGGGGCATGGTTACTTGCCAACCGATATGATTCGAACAGTTGTGGTGCCTATAGTAAAAAATAAGACTGGCAACCTAGCGGACTGTAGTAACTATAGGCCAATTTCACTGGCCACTGTTATCTCAAAAGTATTTGACGGCATGCTTAATAAGCAGTTAAATAAATACATAATGCTCCATGATAACCAGTTCGGTTTCCGTCCAGGTTTATCAACCGACAGTGCGGTACTGTGCCTTAAGCATGCTGTCAAGTACTATACGCAGAGAGGGACACCAATTTATGCCTGCTTTCTGGATTTATCCAGAGCGTTTGACCTGGTTTCATACGATATACTATGGAGGAAGTTGGAAAACATCAATTTGCCAACGGTACTCATCAATATTTTTCGATATTGGTATGGAAATCAGGTCAACAATGTGCGATGGGCTGGGGCTTTATCTCGTTCGTATGGGTTGGAGTGCGGGGTGAGGCAGGGGGGGTTGACTTCACCAACGCTCTTCAATCTATATGTCAACGAACTTATAGTTAAGCTCAGTGGCATCAAGTTGGGATGTCACATAGACGATATATGCGTTAATAATATTAGCTACGCGGATGACATGGTGCTGCTGAGTGCATCAGTCTGTGGTCTCAGAACATTGGTAGCTCAGTGTGAAAGGTACGCCAACTTACATGGCTTGGCGTATAATGTTAAAAAATCTGAAGTCATGGTCTTTGAGGCCGCGGGTAAATGTCCCGATACAATACCCTCAATAGTACTCAATGGTATTCAGTTACAGAGGGTATATAAGTTTAAATATCTAGGACATATATTGACTCCCGACCTCAAAGATGATGCAGACATTGAGCGAGAGCGGAGGGCGTTGTCAGTGAGAGCGAATATGCTGGCTCGCAGGTTTGCACGCTGCTCACTCAGTGTTAAAATTACATTGTTTCGTGCGTACTGCACAACATTTTACACTTGCAGCCTGTGGGCAAATTACACGCAAAGAGCTTACGACGCCCTCCGTATACAATATAATAACGCGTTCAGGGTACTGGTGGGGCTGCCTCGCTTCTGTAGCGCATCTGGAATGTTTGCGGACGCACACGTAGATTGCTTCTACGCTACTATGCGCAAGAGGTGTGCGTCCCTGGTGCGCAGGGTGCGGAGCAGCCCTAACAGTATTCTGGACTTGATAGCTAATAGACTGGACTGTGGATACGTGAATCATTGTTGCTCTATTTCCCATGGTCTGGTGCGGCGATGATTTGCGTATCATAGGTGTATTTGTACATTATATATTAGAAATAAGTCACACCTTTTTGTTTTGTGTTTGTGTTTGTTTTTGTTTGAGTCATGGTCACTTTAATAAAGAATATTTTATTTATTTTATTTATTAAAAAATAGGATATAATGGTTTTGTTTTTATAGTAAAAACTCAATATTTTAACACGTTACATCGATATATTATATAAACTAGATAAACATTCACTAATAAAAAGACATCTAAAATGTGGTCACGGGGGTCGCAGACTTATCTGTGCTTGTGGCGGAAACGTGAATTAACAGTGTTATTATGATAATGACGTGTATTTTGACAGTTTCATCTATATGAAACTGTCAAAATCCTGTCCTCGTTACTGTCTATACAGTAACGAGGTGCACAGGTTCGATCCCCGGCTCGCACCTCTGATTTCTTTAATCATGTGCGAATCGTCTTTGTGCGATTGTTACTAGCTTTCGGTGAAGGAAAACATCGTGAGGAAACCTGCATGTCTGAGAAAGCCTAACTAGCTTTCTAATGACGTGTGAAGTCCGCCAACCCACACTTGGCCAGCGTGGTGGACTATGGCCTAAGCCCCTTCATCTTGAAGGGAGGCCAGTGCCCAGCAGTGGGACATAAACAAGGGCTGGTATTATTATTATTATTATATAGACAGTAGCGACACTCCTATCGGCAAATATAATTTTGTCAGCCTGTGTCTTGTAAATAATTTGCGACACATTTTTTTGCATTTTGTTTTATTATTAATTACTTACATTACCTATTATTATTTCATGCACAACTATTTTATTAAATTATATCAATATTGTAAGCCCAATTGGGTATGCTGCAGAGGAACAAATGTAAAATATAGACCTAAGACCTGTACCTTTATCACCTGCAACAACAATAAAGTAAATTTGATTTGATTTGATCACAAGGGCACTTTTTTTTGTGCCACTTCTCGAACCGTAACACCTAATCTAGTTTAAATATTATATAAATGACCTATTAGAAAAAGATTTCACTGCTTCAAAATGTTTGGAATATACAGAATGTACGGTTGTATGCTGTTATTGTTATTCATATTGAAGTAAGGCATTTGTTGTAAGAGTAATAAAGCTTATAAAATAGCTTAAGCAATGTACCCCGTATTTCAGCGTGTTACAGAGTAGAATATCTTTATTTACACCAAACGTAGGCTTCGTGGTGCAGCGGGAAATCGCTTGCTTTGCAAACTGGGGGTCGTAGATTTAAATGTAGTTCCTCCTAACTGACTAGGACAATGCACACCGATTACTTGATTGTCTGGAAAGTAAGATGATCCATCATCATCATCAGAAGTCGAAAGACTGCCACTGCTGAACAAAGGCCTCCCCCTTAGAAGGGAGGGGTTGCCATAATCCCCACGCTTGGCAGGCGGCTTGGGGATCGCAGTATAGATGGTAGGTAATCCAATAAAAGGACGCTGCTGCCCGTCTTCTTGTTTTCCCTTAGTCGCCTTTTACGGACACCCCACGGGAGGAGATGGGTGGGTGCTATTCTTACCCGGACACCCCGCGGGGAAGATGATCCATGCGTATGTAAAAAGCCAAAGTATATACATGATACATGCACAGCTGACGTAAGCACGCATAAATAAAATTTATTTGATTTTACATGTCTTTTATACACGTCAGTGAATTCGGGAAAATCAGATTGATGGTCACTGCATCGCATTAAACCTAACAGGCTTTTGTCTTGATCGACTGGCACATTCTGTACAGCCCTTTGATCATCTGATGAGCTTATGAGTGGGCTAATTTCGCTGATTGAATTGTACTACCTATTATCTATGAGCAAATTACTTTATCAGTCATTTCATCACCAGCTGGAAGACGTCCACCTATGTTCAGCAGCGAACGTCTTCCGGCTCAGTAGCGGGTGGGAGTTTATACAGGATGTGGTTTTGCATTTTTTTCCATATTTGAAGACCTAACAGTTAAGGATTATGTTAATTGATTAAAAATAGATTAATAATTCAGTGGTTAATAACAAAAAGATAATTAATGGTTCATGATTAACGTTCAACCAGAATAAGAGCTTTCGAGCGCTCTGTATAGGTCCCAATGTTGGCATTTCGCGCGTACTCTTGTTTACCTACTTTGCGCGAAGAGCGGTGCCAGACGGAGTTATTTTATAGTGACGGTTGCACACGGGATTTCTTTTCGTACCAAACATAAAAAAAAATCATAATTTTACGTCTATCATTCAATGATTGATTTATGTTCTTTAAAAGTTATATATCAACCTTCGTAAATATGGCAAGAATGCAGAACCACACTCTGTATATGTACATTTTATATAAGAGTCTACATGAGGCAAACGCCCTAGGGGTCACTTACCATCGGGCTTATGTCTAGCTTTTAACGTCAATTAGTTACTTTACAAATGCCCATATATCATCATCATCCACATCCACTGCTGAACAAAGCCCCAGCTGCCATAGCTTTGCAGTATAGGTGGTACGTAAGCCAATAGAAAGACGTTTCTACCCGTCTTCTTGTTTTCACTTAGTCGCCTCTTACAGACACCACATGGGAGAAGATGGGGGGATAATATTCTTAATCGGACACCCCACTAGTAGTAATGCCTACAGAGCTGTTAGAAAATAATTAAAACTTCATCTCCATCTATAATAAGTTGATTGTTCCGGCATTGTTTCAGGAACATGTTCACCAATGCTTCACGTCTCAAGTAGAGTTTGGAAACCCTTTCGAGTAGTCTTCCTTATAAATATTTATTTATTATATTACTGAAAGCTCGGCATGCTTTTAAAACATTCTAGTCATTTATCTAAGTCGACTTGCTTTTAAAACTGACCTTCATGAGCTAAATTTAACGTAACCTTGCAATTTACAATAATTATTAATTATTAGCCGGCGAAACGGCGACGATAGTGGAAGGTAAAATATAAGGGAAAAGGGGAAGAGGAAGACCCAGGCGAAGTTTTATGAAGCAGGTAGCAGAAAAAGTGGGTGGAATGTCGTATCAGGAGGTAAAAATGAAGGCATATAATAAATAGGATTGGAAATTGCTTCACCGACAAGAGCCCAGCTCTTAAGTTGGAGAGAGAGAGCCGGCGAAAGACGTCCACTGCTAAACAAAAGAAGGAAGCCTCTTAGAAGAGAAGGATTGCCATAATCCCCACGCTTGGCAGGTGTCTTGGTAGGTAGGTGGTAATCCAATAGAAAGATGTTGCTCGCCCGTCTTCTTGTTCTTCCTTAGTCGTCCATTACGGAAACTCAACGAAAGGAGGAGGGGGAGGATGGTGCTACTCTTAACCGGAAATCCCACGGGGGGGCTTTTAGACTAAATATACAGGGTTACAGGAAAAGTCGTGCTAGATCCGTTAAGGGCGTGGAGTACCCATCATTTCTGACTTATTTCACTATGAAACACCCCACCCTAAACTTAACCCTTTTCGAGATTTTCGACTTTAAATTTTTTATTGAAAATTGCCGATTTTTAGGCTATTAAATTTTTTTTTGTTTAAGTTAAGTTTAAGTTTATTTCTTTTTTTCCTTTTTTTTATTTTGGTTAAGTTTAGGGTGGGGTGTTTTATAGTGAAATAAGTCAGAAATGATGGGTACTCCACGCCCTCAACGGATCTAGCACGACTTTTCCTGTAACCCTGTTATTATTGGGTAAAAAAGTCAGTTAGGTATTTTGCCGTCCCAACCGAATGTCGTAATGATGAGCAACACATAGAATGAGTTGATGAGGTTCGTAATCTAGGTTTATGTTTTGACAGTTACTGCTATACCTACAAACGACAACTATAGTTAACTGTCATTAAGTCATTTTTTGAAATTCCTTTATTTCGACACTCGGAACCAATTAATATTTAACATTCAGAGTAAAGTAAGTAGATATATCAATTATCTCGTAATAATTAGTCAAAAATAATCATAAGAGGCTCTGAAAGTCAAAATAAAGAGATTACAAAAAATGGCTTAATTACAATTAAAGTTAAGTGTCATTTGTGAGTGCGGCAGTTAGCTTCTTTAGATTTGAAAAATATATTGTCTTTCTATCAGAATTGTTTTTACCGTCTAAAAATTTTATATTGGACGAGACCACATAATATAGGAAAAATTAAGTAAGGAGCTTGTAGAGTCGCTAGTTTTATGGAAATTTAATTGGGTATGCATCCTTTGGTGAGAGATCAGAGGTGTTCTCTTTCGTTTGCCACTCACAGAATTTCCGGAAGTTTTGTGTTGACTGTTTACGGTCAACAGTTATTAAGTAGAACAAGTCATAAATGGCAAAGTAACCAGGTAACACCTTACATAAATTAACGTCAAAATTAGATCAGTCGACACTATGGAGAGACTGGGCACTCAGATCTTTTTTTTTTGGCGCGGCGGAAACCTTCAAAAGGTCCCCGGGAGCTGTGGGGTATGTAGGATTCTCACCCACTAAAACCCACGCGGCTGTCTCATCGGCACATGAGAGGGCACCCCAGGGTTCTCCGATGGGATCTGCACCAGGGGCCCCTCAGTGCCTTGCCTTTGAGCCCGCCGCCGGGGGGCACATCGTAGCCCCGTGAACCAGTCACGGTGCTCACGGGGACGGGGGTCGCAACCCCGCTGCCGTCCTCCTTGGAGTCGCCGCTGTACTCAATGGACGTCCTAGGGCCCACACCCCGAACGTCCAGCGACTCCGAAGGACATTAAGACCTAGAGTCTCCCCAACGCCAGTTGCTCGCTATACCACGTCTCTCTGAGCAAAAATGCACGCACCTCCCGACAGATCTGGTACCCTACCTGGTGGTAGATACTTTAAACTGCGATAGGAGCTACCAGGCTCTTCATCATCAGCCGGAAGACGTCCAATGCTGAATAAAAGCCTCTCCCTTAGAAGGGTGGGGATGCTATAATCCCCATGCTGCCCGTCTTCTTGTTTTCCCTTAGTCGCTTCCTACGGACACCCATGGGGAGGAGATTGGAGGGTGCTATTCTTACCCGGACACCCCCACAATGACTCATCAGGCACACTTTAATTGCACGGTCTCCACAATAAACATCATATTACGGAGTACTTTATTCTTAATGGAGGCTAATAATTATTTAGTTAGAAGAGTATAAATTAGAAAAACACGGCAATCTGAGTGTGAAAAAAATCTATTTTGTGTAAACAATTTTTCTGCCGGTATTACAGTTATTCCACATTTTTCATTATAAACCAAAACTACGTTATAAAACCAAAATAAAAACTTTCATTTGATATCCTACTCGATTTAGTAGTCTCACTATGAAATTTTCGCAGCCCATTTCAACTCCTATTGAAGAAAAATAAAAGTTATTTTTTTATTTGCGATGTGATTGGGTAAGTAAGCTCTAAAACAATTCCAAGTTTAAAATCGATAGCATCATTAGTTCCTAAAATATATGTGTGACACACAGACAGACAGACGAACTCATACCATATAGGTACCTACCACCTTTTTAACCTTTTAGCATATCGATGCCTTTTAGGTTGGATGGAACCCTAAAAATAGTAAAAACAGTAATAGTAGTCAAATTATTTGATCTAAAATCAAACCCTCAAATCAAACCGGATTGCCAGCCACGCCAACAGACTACGGGAGGAAGTCATAATGAATTCTGAAAGTACCAATTTTAATTATATTTCAGTGATAAAGGCACTTAAATAAAGTGATTCAAGCAAGTACTTTGTTTTGTTTAGAGTTATTTTGCGTTTGAATTGCCGGAGTTTTAAAATATAATTATTATGCTTTATGAATTGTGGTTTTTCATAACGGATTTAGCTATACATCTTTGATTTCAAGACTTCTTTGATTTGAGTATTCGCTCTGGATGTAAGCCCTGAATAAGAGGTCAGATAGACCTGAAAACCTTAAGATAGGATGACAACTACTTCGGAGTCGCTGGATGTTCGGGTTGTAGGCCCTAGGACGTCCATCGAGCACGACGGCGACTCCGAGGAGGACGGCGAGGGGTTGCGATCCCTGTCCCCGTGAGCACCCGGTTCCCGGGGGGCTAAAATGCGCCCCCTGGCGGCGAGCTCAAAGGCAAGGCACTGAGGGGCCCCTGGTGCCGATCCCACCGGAGAGCCCTGGGGTTTTGGTTCCCCTTTGCCGATGCGACAGACAGCGGGGGTTTTACTGAGTAAGAATCTCACATACCCCGGTCGAATCCCACAGCTCCCGGAAAACTATTGAAGGTTTTCCCCGCGAAAAAAATAGGATGACAACTTATGCTGTACCTACTAGTGAAATGCCCCTACTGAACTAAAAGTTCCTAGAATTGCTTGTTTGGTCAGTGTCTATAAGGTTTTTTTGGTCCACGTTACTGCGTATTGCCGCAGCACGTGTTAATAAATTGTAAAATTTATAGGCTCCGGTTGGTAAAACTAGCTTTTGTTCCTTCAAAAAAGACTTGTAGTTTTTACTAGAAATGTACGTTTACTTTTCAGAATCAAAGTAACCTTCGTTACGTACCTTTTGTGGTCAGATCTAGCAGTTAGTTGTAGTTGCGAGTGGAACGTGAGATGTAATCAAATTTATGAAGTTTCCTCTTCTAGGAATCTGGAACTTTACTTAATATGGTATAAACTTTGATATTCTCTTGTACAAGGCACATTCAGTACTTCTGTGTTCATTGTATTTGCAAATTTCTAGTAAAGTTACTCATGTGATTCTACTACACGTACTAATTCTGCACGTTAGAATCTTGAGGAAAACTTTCACTAAGTTTACATTTCGGAGAGTGTGCACAGGAGTTGCGTAACTCTCCTTGTATCATTGGACGAAACGACTTTGTGTGTCGTCGTCTTGCTTTCCCTTAGTCGCAATGGGTGGAGATGGGTGGATGCTATATCCGGACACCCCACGGGGACATATTCCACCATCCCCCTTCTATCATCGGACGTCGAGACGCTCTGCGCATACACACCCTTATGTGGTGAAAGTGCCTTCAGTCCGGACTAAACGATTTGCCTCTTCGTTTATATTGAGGACAGCTAAGGATTGGAACAGTTTGCCTGCGTCGGTTTTCCCGGCCGATTATAATGTGGGTGTCTTCAAGGCTAGAGTGAATAGGCTTTTAATAAGCTAGTGCGCCTTACCATCTTCGATTGCTTCGCCACTTTCCATCAGGTGGGTCTGCAGTCAAGCACTAGCTTATGTTGAATAAAAAAAAAAAAAAAAACATATATGAATAGCATTTATTAAATCTACATTCAGCTAGCTACATTCTAGCATTTATTAAATGGTAGTACAAAAGTAGTACAAAACGTTTATAAAAAATTAGTTCTAGTTTGAATTTAGATCCATTCCATTTAGCCTATAAGGATGGTCTCCTGATGGTTGATCACGGTTATGTCGTGATAAGGTACTCTTTGTACTATACGTATCGGTATACAACACTGTACTTATCTGCGGGTGCTGAACAGTCCGTGATAGATATCCACTACCAGGCAGGATACACTGTAGGCCAGCTCGAAGCAGGAAAGTAAAACAGTTCACACGAAGGCACAATAGGATATATTGTACAAACACAAGATAGTTATACAGTACATAGTTCAGGAGAAATTACACACAATAGAAGGAGAAAGTTTACTGTAAAATAAGCGATAGCACAGGATATTAACAACAATTGAGATAATTAAAGCGACTATACGGAATGTGAAGTATTATTTAGTTACATCTACCCGCTATTGGTAGATGCGCGCGAACGGTTCTGCTGTTAAGGTGTGGTTTCACTGCACCATAACCGACTAGAATAATAAGGTGGTGTGACCATCACACCATGGAATCATGTAGATGTTGTAAATATATATTTTGTCTGTGTATATATATTAAAGTGAATATTTGTGTATATTAAATAATTATAAATAATATATGTATGTGTAAAATGTAGTGTTTATGTGCGAGATAGATCATATAGATAAAGATTGAATTAAACACAATATAATAATGTGGTGGTAGCCCACAAGCCTATAGGTACCTATCTATGCTTAGTTATAATAAAATTATATAAAAACAAGTAGTCACCATGGTTTTAGTTTTTCAAGCTGCCGTTAGGCTTCTGACTTAGCTTAATGACTGTTGTATAGATGTGCCTCTTAAAGCACGGAGATGCCCAGTTCAAAGGCCACTAAACGGTCACCCATCTATGGACCGACCTTACCTGACGTTGCTTAACCAACTAAACGATTACATCACCCTGTATACAGCTATGAGCGCCTCTCTGTTTCATTAAGTCATCAAAAACATCTTATTAAGTCCACTAATCGTTGTTTACTTTAATAACTCATCCGGAATAATTAAAACTCCGGGATATTCCAACTTTTTTTTTAGAAAATTTCTTTATGAGTTTCTCATTCTTCCGGTCTAAATTGTATGCTTAAAAATTTAATTAGAAAAATTGTTTAAGGATTTTTTGCCCGACTGCTCCGGAAGGATCGCTATTTTTTCGACTGTGTATGTATTTAGGAGCATTCATGTGTATGTATGCCTGTATCTTTGGCATGGCCAACAGTTTAAACGAATTGATAGATTTGGACATATCAAGCCATATATATATGTTTCCCGCTTCGTCATAGTTTCGGGAGTGATAGGCTCTATTTTTTTTTAAATACTAAATGGGTACTCACAGCGGCCATTTTTTTCCCTATATTTGATGGGTTCAAAAAAAAAAACATTTGTTTAATAACAAACTTAAAGTTACAATTACTACACTAAAGTTACAAGAAGTAAGTTGAAGACGCCATTATAGTTTAAGGTCTCAATAGTGTATCGCTGGAATGGGAATTGGATGTAATTTTACTAAAACTAGCAGCCTTGGGGCCCGAATCAGTGGCCAGCCACTGACACGCCACTGGTCTTATAAAATTAGTAGACTACCAAATGTGTAAAACCATCGAACTGACTGACACACTATCAACACTGCATTGAAGCGTTTGTAAATTAGCACACTTGGGACCCAACAGTGTGTATTAAAGTGTTTCAGTATGAAAGACACTGTGGCTGGAGAAATTACTGAATGGACTCAAAAGACTTACTAAAATTAAATATACGTTTAAATCCCATCAAAAGAATCATCTAATGCATGATCAAAAAAATATTGTTAGTACTAATGTTTTTATTTCTGGGGAGGTAGGTATATTAGATCCCAAGTGCATTTACGCGGTTTGGAGTCCATAATTTTATTCTGTTAATGTCACTATCATCTCACTTCATTCGTAGGTATATCCTGGTTCAATTAATTTATGTAAAGAAGCTGTAACTGCTCAGTGGGCGAGCGCTTGTCTTGGAAACAAGGTAAAATAATATAATATCTTGGAACAATTCACACACGATCATCTGATCCCAAACTAGGCAGAGCCTGCACTATGGAAACCAGACAACTGATACTAATACCTATACACATTTTTTTTTGTAAATACATAATTATATAGATAAACACCGAGACACTTGGTGGCAATCGAACCCTTGACCCATCAGTTAGCGGACAGGGTGTCTAACCACTAGACCAACGGGCCCGTCAAACCCCGGGTTGGAATCCCGGCTCGCACCTCCTATTTCTCTAATTAATCATGTGCGAATCGTCTTCGTGCGATTGTTACTAGCTTGCGGTGAAGGAAAACATGGTGAGGAAATCTGCATGTCTGAGAGAGCCTAACCAGTTTTCGAATCACGTGTGAAGTCCGCCAACCCGCACTTGGCCAGCGTGGTGGACTATGGCCTAAGCCCCCTCATCTTGAGAGGAGACCAGTGCCCAATAGTGGGACATAAACAGGGGCTGGTTTTATAATATTTATGTAAGTATATGTATTAATTTTAAAGTTTTTTGTATCTCTTGGGGCTTTGCCACTGAGAACCAGCGCTGTGTTGCTTAGTGTCGCAACGCAGCATTTAGCTGAGCTTTGTTACACAGTTGGCTTGATTTTTAACCTAGTTATTAATGCTATAGTTTATAATTGTTTTTTATGTAAGTAATTTTGTTTTAAGCATAGCTCTCTCTGTGTGAAATAAAATTTATTATCTTACCTTACGTTAATAAAAATGTTTTAGATGACAACTGGCATTCATCTCGGAAGAACAATGAATCAATCAACAACCTTTATTTCTAGACCTTTTTAATTATAAATAAAAAAATGTATCTGGTTCATACAATAATGCTCTTTATTTAAATGTTCCAACAATTATACTATCAATATAGATTTAACACTATACATAAATACATTTTTAATATGTAAGCATCTGAAAAAATGATAATACCCAGCCTTATAATAATTTCAGATGCAAACACATTAAAATAAAATGAAGACAGAGTAATTAAGTATGGGTTTATTTTGGATTTAGGAGTAGTGTTTTTCTTTGTCTTGCAATTAACCGCAGAATATGATATAAATTTAAAATAGTTTGTATATTTACTAACGATGATTTGGAAGTGTATAAAATAAAATAATAGGCTGTATTTTTCTTTACAAGAAAAGAATTGGTTTAATTTTTTTTTAATCAATTAGTAAAATTCCATAAATATTTTCCTTTAATATTTTGTAATAATTATATATATGTGTTGAGTTTAAGTCCAGTTCTGTAGAATCTATATTAATTTATTACTTATTTAAAGTACATACAGATCTTACAAAATGTTTATATTATAAAACTAAATAAATAGGTAGGTAACTTATGTATTCAAGAGATCAAAGTAAAATTAAGCGTATTTTGCTTTAAATAGATTATTTTTATACAATTTACTAATAAAAATAACATTAAAATGTATTTAAAATCGTTACTTCTAAAACATTAAATGTTAAATACATAATTATTATTTTTTTTAAACATCAATGCACCACATAGTTTAGCCTCATGAGAAATGTATATCCCGTTAATAAAATACCGTAGAAGACATTTTTAATTAAAAAAAAACCTAGCATGAGATACTGTACACATTTTTAAACAGCATTAAAATTGACAGATTAATATTTAACAAACAATTGACATTTGGTTCTTTGCGGAGGCGTCTGCACGCTTCGACGGTTTGCGCGCTATTGACGAAACACTTTGTAAATTACACTTTTGCGGGTAGTTAGTGACTATAGTACTCTCATGCTCGGTTATCAACAGATGATGGCAATTTGAATTACGACTGACAGTCGGGACAGGCGTCAGTGGACCGCTTCTTTCTGCTCTCCTCCTGTTCCTCGAACTCATTCTCATTCACTTCCTCACTATCCCTTCCAAGTCTAATGAAGTGGTCCCTCGCCCTGCCTTTCCTCTGGGGGTAAGTGCTGACAACCAGCTCAGCATTCTGCTCGTATCCATTCTTCTCATCATCCACTGATCGTCCGAATCTAACGAAGCTGGGGTCCCGGCCAAAGCGGACGAAGCTAGCTGATTTCTTGGACACCGGGACGTCGTACTCATCTTCGTACGCTCTCAGGAGTGATACCAGATCGTCTGGTGATAGCGTGAGGGCTTGGGAGCGACCGAAACGGAGGAAATTATTGCCCCGGCGACTGGGACGTTGGAAGATTTCTCGAAGGTCAGCTGCTGATGGTTCTGAAGGGTAAGACCTGCCAAACCTGTGGAAATTACAAATGGTTGTAACTATTTGTTAACTGGAAGTTAGGGAAATTATTAAAAACTTTAAATGGGGTAGGACAGAGTGGATTCATCGTCTTAAAATATTGGTGCACCCTGAATATGGATGTATCTGAATTCTGTCACTTTGCTCAAGTCTGCTAATTTTAATAAAATAACATACAATTGCCATTCCAACGACACAGTAATGAGACGATTGTGAAAAATGCGGTATTCTGCTAAAATTACTATAACCATTGGCGTCACACCACTGAGACGTCATTATGGTTGTAGGCCTCAATAGAGTCACTGGAACGGCAATTGTATGTCATTGTATTATAATTAGCAGCCTTAGGGCCAGTGTCAGTGACAAGCCACTGACACGACACTGGTATTATAAAATTAGTAGACTACCAAATGTGTAGCTGATAGCTGAAGTTACAAGAATAGCTGAAGTTACAAGAATAGCTAAACGAACGAACGAGCGCGTACATGCTTCCGAGACTAATTAACTCTTTGCCTAGTTCATTGCGAGAAAATATTAATGTAAGTAATATTAAAACTAAATTAAAATCGTACTTTTTAACACAATTATAAACATCCGTAAAAATGCAATATACTAAATTATGAATTATTAACCTTTAAGTAATAACTTAGATATATAATACTATGTAATATTTAACAAAAATCCAATGCTGATGACGAATGTTGTGCAGTAACACACACAAGCCCAAGAGGCTTAAGTGTTGCTATTTTATTTATGTTTTTGTATATTTTTTCTTATAATGATAATTAAAAAAAAAAAAAGCTGAAGTTACAATTACTACAGTTAAAGTTACAAGAATAGTTGAAGACGCCATAACGTCTCAATAGTGTATCGCTGGCATGGGAATTTGATGCAATTTTATTAAAACTAGCAGCCTTGGGGCCCAGATCTGTGACAAGCCACTGACACTCCACTGGTATTATAAAATTAGTAGACTACCAAATGTGTAAAACCATCGAACTGGTACTTGGGGTCCTGTATTGTTGATTACTATCAGATCCGTACAAACTGATGGGTTTCTCTTCTAAAATATGCAATTATTACACGGGTATTAATAAAATGTGTATGGCATTGGTTCCAATTTGCTGTAGAGAGTAATAGGGTAAAAGTGGGATAGTTGCCCCAGGGGTATAGTTGCCTCGATTGTAATTTCTATAGTTTGACGGATGATCACATGTTATTTTATTTATCTTTCGAGAGACTCTACAACTACAACAAAGTTGACCGTGTTGCATGTCTCTGTGCGATTGCATGGAAGGGCAAGGTGAAATCAAAGTTTTTGCAGGCTAGATGGCCTCTTTTTTAGCGGGGCATCTATCCTAAACGTAATTTACATAGATTAGGCAATTATCCCCTATATGGGATAGATGCCCCAAAATTTAGAGGTCCGCAAAAATCGCCAATACTCTGGAAATATCAAAGATGATGGTTTTTCCTTTCATAAGCTTGAAGATAATAAAGCAAAGTACCTACCCGTATTACGAATAAAGAATTTTGCTTTTTTCACTGAGAAATATAAAGTAATTTCAAAAAGTGTGGCAACTATCCCACTTTTACCCTAAGTAAAATAAACCCGAATTGTATATAGTAAGTATAATGTACGGTATTGCACTTGAACGTGTGATTATCGCCTCGCAATTAAATAGCGGATGGTTTTGTGCAGCCGGTTCGGTGTAAGAAAACATTGTGAGGAAACCTACATGCTAGCTGAGTAAGCCTAACTAGCTTTTGAATGACGTATGAGTCTGCCAAACCCCACTTGGCCAGCGTGGTGGAGTATGGCCTAAGCCCCTTCATCTTAAGCCAGCTACCAACCTGATCATACTCCTGTCGATAGCGCTCCTGCGTCTTGCTTCAAGGTCTGGGGATCTTCTGACTGGGGTAGCGTCTCCAAGCACCAACCACAGGGTCACCAGCAACGCCACACTCCGTGAGCAACTCATGGTTGACTATAACAATAGAACAAGCCTAATAAGTCTTTTTACGTGAATATTACGAAAATTTTGCTTTTGGAATAAATTTTGAAGTTGATTTATTTTGTAACAGTCGTTAAGCCAAGGGCAGCTTGAACTACTCTGGTCCAGGTAGACCACTAACCATACGACACCAAAAAAAAACTTAGAACTCCGTCGTTTATAACCCGACATGGAAACTTCTTGTGCTATTAATAAGCTAGCACTTTCCATCCTTCTAAATAAGGCTGCATAAAGATCTAACATGATGTGGATTATCAGCCAAGCTTAAAATTAGTAAATACACTACACTAGGCATCGATATAACATTTAAACTAGATTAGGTGTTGGGTACGGTCCGAAAAGCGGCACACGGAAATAGCACCGTTGTGTCGCTTCGTTTCTAGACAAGGGCTGACAAAATTATTTTTGCCGATAGGAGTGTCGCTACTGTCTTTATAAAACTGTCAAACTACACGACATTATCAAAGAATCCTTTAGTTCACGTTTCCGCCACCAGCACAGTTAAGTTTGCGATCTCCGCGACCACATTTTAGATGACATTTGTTAGTGAATGTTTATCTAATTTATATATTACTAGCCGACCCACGCAGCTCCGTCTGCGCTATTTTTACGTTAACTAAACTTTTAATAACAGACATTCGCATCGAATACATAACCACCTTTTTTATAGTCGGTTAAAAACTGGGACCCACTTTTTACTTGCTCTCCGAAGCACGGACCCGTTTAGTTCAAATGGCGTTAAACGGTCACCCATCTATTTAATGACCTTACCTAACGTAGCTTAACCCGATCGATTACAAAACCTTGATAACAACTCTCTATTAGTGTTCCCTTACTAATATTTATTATATTATAAAGAAAAATTGATAAAATCGGACCAAGCGTATAACCAAGTACCCATTTAGACTTTAATCCCCTCTCCCAAAAGAACCGTGCTAGATTACGGGATAAAAATTATCCTATGTCCTACCTCGTAGTAAGATCTCAAATCATGCCAAGTTTTATTTGAATCCATTCAGTAGTTTCGGCGTGATGCGCAGCCGTGATACAGACAGACAGACAGACAGACAGACAGACAGACAAAAAATAAAAAAATTACATTTTCGGCCTCAGTATCGGTTATAGAATACCCTCCAAATATCATTTTCAAAATATCTTCAATGTACAGAATTGGACCTGTTACAGTTTTATTATAAGTATAGATATCGATGACACTAGGTCATAGGTTATACCTAACCTGCAGTGCAGTGTGGCTGTTTATGAACAGGAATGTCGCTTGCCATCAGGTAACGTAATTGTATTGTCGTGGGGTATACGGCTAAGAATAACACCCCCCTCTTGCCGTAAGAGGCTTAACATCCATACACTGCGATCCCAAGACGCCCGCCAAGCGACGGGATTATGGCAAAAAAGCCTCTTAACAGTGAGAGGCCTATGTTCAACAGTGGACGTTTTCCGGCTGATGATACGGCAGCAGGTCTGTCGCTGATGCTGATATAATTGCACCAAGACAAACACTGATTAAAAAAAAAGTGAAATGATGACAAGCCCACTGAGTTGTTTATCGGATCTTTCCAGTTGAGGCCGCGTTGTGATACAGTGGTAGCTTTTTTAAAAAAATGCCTGTCATAAGTGCTAGCATTAATCCTATTTGAAACTAGCTGACCCACGCAGCTCCGCCTGCGCTATTTTTACGTTAACTAAACTTTGAATAACAGACATTCGCATCGAATACATAACCTCATTTTTTATAGTCGGTTAAAAACTGGGACCCACTTTTTACTTGCTCTCCAAAGCACGGACCCGTTTAGTTCAAATGGCGTTAAGCGGTCACCCATCTCTTTAATGACCTTACCTAAAGTTGCTTAACCAGATCGATTACAAAACCTTGGTAACAACTCTCTGAGTGTTCCCTTACTAATATTTATTATATTATAAAGAAAAATTGATAAAATCGGACCAAGCGTATAACCAAGTACCCGTTTTGACTTTAATCCCCTCTCCCAAAAGAACCGTGCTAGATTACGGGATAAAAAGTATCCTATGTCCTACCTCGTAGTAAGATCTCAAATCATGCCAAGTTTCATTTGAATCCATTCAGTAGTTTCGGCGTGATGCTCAGCCGTGATACAGACAGACAGACAAAAATTAAAAAAATTACATTTTCGGCCTCAGTATCGGTTATAGAATGCACTCCAAATATAATTTTCAAAATATCTTCAATGTACAGAATTGGACCTATTACAGTTTTATTATAAGTATAGATAGGTACATGATTTTGAATTTTTGTGATGAACGTATTCATTATGTTGTACTTATAAGAAAAACCTGCGCAATGTTGCAAATGAATTGTTTTAGCAAATAACGTCTTATTTTTATCAACACAATAGACATATCCCACAGGAATCTCAGGCAAACATGGGACAATAATAATGCCGAAGAAACTGTTTAGGTGAGGCAACTATAACAGCTGTATTAAGTCCCAAGCATATTATTTTTCGCCACGAAATAGCTTGTAAATATTTCAGATATTATACCGTTAAGCCGCAACAGTAAACTTAATAACGCCTGAGACCAGAAAAATAACTAAAAACGAAACGCACAGTACTACTGATTGAAGCCACCGAAAGTAATACCAAATAGCAAAGCTGACCACAGTGTAAACAATCGATATCAGCCAAAAGACCACACAGCTGATCAAAGGGTTGCCATAATCCCTACGCTTGGAGATCGTAACAAAGGTGGTAGGTAATCCAATAGAAAGACACTGCTGCCTTACTTCTTGCTTTCCCTTAGTCGTCTCTTACGACACCTAACTTGCTATTCTTACCAGGACACCCCACAGGTAAAACACTACAGGTAAAATAACAAGAATTACTGGGACAAACGGCTGTGGTGTGTGTGCGTGTGTTTAATGATACTAATAGACTTGAGCATTACAGAGAAATAAACGGGAGCGGTTTAGCAAGCATTCTAGCGTAAGGATACTAGATTTGATACGAGTTTTTTGCCGAGCCGAGCCATTCAAAGTCAAAGTTAAAATCATTTATTTAAAATAGGCTTAACGATAGTACTTATAACGGTAATTGGTGGTTGTGGTGGTTGTCTGAGAAGATCCGGCAAGAAACTCAGCGGGCTTGTAATTTTTTCACTTTTTTTTTTAAACGGTGTTTGTCTTGTTACCATTAGATCAGCATCAGCAACAGTGTGTCTTGTCGTTCAAAAGATCAAATAGGAGAGAAAAACAAAAACTACGAAAGTACAACAAACTTAGACCAAAGGGATAGTAGTCTTTGTTCCGCCGTCAATACTAATATCTTCGTGAAGGATATTATACCTACTGACGAGCATTCACTAGAGCATTCGCTAGTATCAGACACCGGTCTCGCCGGCGAGACCGAAGGGTCGTACGTATGCGACCTCAACGACGTGCATCACCCCACTGAGTTTCTTGCCGGTTCTTCTCAGTGGGGGCGCGTTGTGAACCGGTGGTAAGCTCAGCCCTCTCTTAAGCGACAGCCCAAGCCGAAGCCGTGCCTCCCTGAGGTGCCCTTGAGCTCGTCGCTACTTCTGCGCTAGAGCGCTTTAAGCGCTCGCCTCCTATTGTCCGGTGAAGCTGTAATGGCCATCTGACCGTTAAAATGTTCGTAGCGATGTTTGTTTCTATGCTTGGCTCTGTGCGCTGTTCGACAAATTTTAATTTAAAAACGGCGTATTCTCGATGTTCTGTTACAAATAAATGCTTAAGTTTATCAGCACACTCATTGTGTATTCTTTAATATTTTAGTCTGAGACAATGTTTGTTCTAAAAAACTCTCTATATACATATTTTTGTATGTCATGACAACTCATACATATGTGAGTTTCTTTTAAACGGATTGCAGCCGAAACGGCCGCCGAGACTCATCCAAGCGTTACAATTCAATAAGTAGATTAGTCTTTTCTGTAAATCCGTCCTATTGTCCTAGATTTAAGGGCATTTATAAATGAGTATTACTATTGTCGAGCGGCTAAACAGATTATAACTTTCGGGCAGACAAAGCGTACAATAAAACTCGCGTTAAAGATCACATAGCTGATTTAACTTTTTAATGTAATAAATAGAGTAAATAAATTGAAGTGGACTTAGGCAGGGCACACTGACTGGACACACAAGTGGACAGCAAGGATAACGGATTGGTATGGTAATTTTGCTTTTCCCTTTTAGGCTGTATCTTCTTTTTTTGGTGTACAATAAAGAATATTTGTATTGTATTGTATCCCAGAATGGGGATAAAACGGTGGGTTGCAGGCATAAAGGCAACATCAGGTGCATATTGGGCAATGATATTTTATAGGCTTCTATTGGCTGCGGTGACTGCTTACCATCAGGGGGCCGCACGCTTGTATGCCACCTAGTACTGTAGTAAAACAAGGACGATTCATGAGGCTAGTGAAATAAAAAAACATCATAATTTCCATAAAGAAGATGGCTGGTTATTACCACTGGCGTAGGAGCCTGTGATATATAATATCTTAAATGAAGGTATAATTAAATCCAAAACCAAGTATAATTTTACGAAACCATAAGATACTATACGCTTACTCTACGTTGATCAAATAAACAATAATTACAATGAATTACCTTATAGTACACCCGCTTTAGAGGGATAATTATCCCGGTGTACTTTACTAGAATAATTATCCTCCCGTGACCATGGGTGCTGTAAAGCATTCAAAACGTCGGGATCATCATCAGCCGGAAGACGTCCACTGCTGAACATAGGCCTCCCCCTTAGAACGCCACAATGAACGACAATTGGCTATTTGCATCCACCGGTTACCTGCGACGCGCACAATGTCGTCTGTCCACCTAGTGGGAGGCCTGCCTACGCTGCGTCTTCCGGTTCGTGGTCGCCACTCGAGAACCTATCTTCCCCAACGGTTATCGGTTCTTCGAGCCCATTGCCACTTCAGCTTGCAGATTCTGAGAGCTATGTCGGTGACCTTAGTTCTTCGGCGAATCTCCACATTTCGGATTCTGTCGCGCAAAGAAACTCCGAGCATAGCTCTCTCCATGGCTCGTTGTGTGACCCTGGCAGATTGGATAATTTTTTTTTTTTTTAGCAAGCCAAGCTGAACGAGCTACAAAGTTTGCGTGAAAGCGTGGCTACCGCTGTCTGACGTCATAGCGATTACGTAACGGTCGTAGATTAGGTAATAAACATTAATTTATGACAAGGTATAAGCTTCGTCATGATAAGCTCTGGCAGGCGAAAGGCGGAGACAGACGGGCTGGCGCCGCCCGGGTTGGACCTAGTGCCACTATACAGGAAATACTACAGAAGTTTCAACGTAATAAGATGAGCAAGATATTATATGCCGCAACCGACCCATACTGGGTACTATTCAATGATTCGTCACCCTGTATTTACAGAGAGTTAGATTCATGTATTACAAGTGTTAGGTATGTGACCTTTTTCCTCATGGAATGTGATGGCATTGTCTGACGTTTGTCATTGGAAAATAAAGGAGTGATATTCACGTAAAATTATTGTTTGCATATTTATTATTGGCGACGTAATTAATAATGTCTGTTGGGTTACTTAGTCAATTTGACCACACTATCCACTCGTGGGAAACATTTAAAGAAAAAATCCGACAGTGGTATATAGCCAACGAAATTGGCAATGAAAAAGACCCAACGGGTAAAAGAAGGCGTGCAATATTGTTAAGCACTCTGAGCGACGGAAGCTATAAGCTTGCCTCGGATCTCGCCTTGCCAAAGAAACTGCAAGATGTCCCATACGAGGATATTATAACATTATAACATTGACGGAATTTCTACCATACTACTCGTGGTCTCTATAAATACAAGCGCATGGTCTTTGGTTTGGCTAGCGCGCCGGCTATCTTCCAACGGGCAATGGATGAATTGCTGGTTGGAATGGATGGCGTTTTATGTCTGTTAGATGACATTTTAGTGACAGCTCCAGACCGTTCACTCCATCTCCAGAGATTGAATAATGTACTTAGGAGATTACAGGATGCGGGTTTAACTTTACAGAGGGAGAAATGTGAATTTTTCAAAGACAGAATCAGTTATTTAGGGTACGAAATCGATAAGAACGGGTTGCATAAATCACCGAATAAAGTTAAGGCTGTCGTTGAAGCTCCTATCCCAGCGAATGTAAGCCAGCTGCAATCCTTCCTGGGGCTAGTAAATTATTACAGGAATGTTATACCTAATGCTTCTTCTATATTGAGTCCGCTATACGAGTTGTTGCACAAGGGGGTAAAATTTAATTGGACTGAGAGGCATAGTGAAGCATTCTCTGAAATTAAGAATTGTTTAGCATCCGACCAAGTTCTGGCTCATTTTAATGCAAATTATAAAATAATTCTTACCGTCGATGCTTCCCCAAGCGGGTTGGGGGCTATTTTGTCGCAAATAGAGCCCGACGGCAATGAGCGTCCTATATCCTTTGCATCACGTACGTTAAGCAAAGCAGAAAAAAATTACTCACAAATTCAGAAGGAGGCCACGGCTATAATTTTCGGTGTTAAAAGGTTTCATCAGTACCTTTATGGTAGATCGGTACCTTTTATTTTGCGCACCGATCATAAGCCACTTATTTCAATTTTTGGACCATATAAGGGAATACCGGAAATATCTGCAAACAGGTTGCAAAGATATGCTATATTTTTAAGTGCGTATAATTATTCTATTGAGTATATACGAAGCGGTGGCAATAGCGCCGACTATTTGTCACGCGCTAGTTTGCCGGCCGACGAAGCGGATGAGGGTTTCGAACAGGAGCTTCGTGAGGAAGACCGGGCAACCTACATTAATTTTGTACTGGAGGGCACTCCTCCACTGACACACGATAGTCTTCGCACTGAAACTAGCAAGGACGTCGTACTAAGTCAAGTTACTAAATTTGTTTTAGACGGTTGGCCCAAAAAGGTTAGGGATTTAAATATCGTGCCTTACTATAATTGTAAAGTGCAATTAGCTTATGAAAACGGATGTCTAATGAGGGGTCATAAAATGGTCATACCCAGCGTTTTGCGTCTCAAAGTTTTAGAAGAACTACATAAATCTCATTTAGGGATTGTTAAAACGAAGGCTGAAGCGCGGTCTAGATTTTGGTTTCCGGGTATTGACAAGGCCATAGAAGATATGATAGGCGCTTGTGAGATCTGCGTTCAACTGAGACCTTTGCCAGCGCGTGCACCCCTCACTCCGTGGAAATATCCACAGCAGCCATTTTACAGAATCCATATGGATTTCTTAGGTCCTTTCAATAATCTCGTTTATTTAGTTGTTGTCGATGCATACACTAAGTGGGTTGAGGTCTTCAAAATGAACAGTTGCGCCGGTGCCACTACTGTAATTGATTGTTTATACGACTTTATGTCTAGGTTCGGCTTGCCGCATACGATTGTCAGTGACAATGGCACAGCTTTTACTGCTAAGGAGTTCGGGGATTTTTGTTTGTTGAATGGCATAATTCACGTGACGTCTCCTGCGTATTATCCGGCAAGCAATGGGCAGGCGGAAAGTTACATGAAAGTAGTAAAAAAGGGTATCCGTTCTACCCTGTTGGATACAAAAAGTAAAGGGAATTGTAGCAATAAACTAAGGAAGTTTCTATTTGACTATAGAAATTCGATACATTCTACTACTGGCTTTTCACCTGCCCAGTTGGTATTTGGTAGGAAACTTAGGACACGTTTGGACTTATTAAGCCCGTCGTCGACGCTCCCCGCTGTTGACCTTGTTACTAATGTGACCAAAAAACAGTGCTCGCAGAGTAAATGGTATGGCGGAAAAAACACACAAAGCTATAAGAAAGGCGACTGCGTTTTTTTTTAAACAATTTACTAGCAATAAGAAGAGTTCATGGCGAAAAGGACCTGTGGTTAAACGAACAGGCAAAGTTACATATTTAGTTGAAGATGCTGAATTTCCAGAAATGATTCGGAAAAAGCACAAAAATCATATGATTGCTGGAAAGGCATACTTAGATGAAGCTAACAGGAATTGGGACTGCGAAATTGGCACTGATGATTTCAATCTATCAGGTCAAGATTATAGAGGTACAAGTAGTATGGTAGAAATTCCGTCGCATGCGGCGGAAGAGGAGATGCCAGCTGGTAATGAGGACGAAGTGGATGATTTTTATGAAGCCGAATCTGGTGAACCCGTTCCAAGCACATCGGATTCGGCTGTAGCACCACAAGCATCCAATCAAAGGGAACTTCGCGATCTTCCAAGAGTAGATTATAAGAAGTATTTTTGATTGTTCTAAGTTATAGCGTTATTGATTCCTTGGCCATGAGGGAGGAGTGTTAGGTATGTGACCTTTTTCCTCATGGAATGTGATGGCATTGTCTGACGTTTGTCATTGGAAAATAAAGGAGTGATATTCACGTAAAATTATTGTTTGCATATTTATTAACAATAAATTCAAATTCAAAAATATTTATGCAAATAGGCTTAACGCTAGCACTTTTCAATCGATTGGTCAATTTTTTTAAAAGCTACCACCGGATCACAACGCGGCCTCTACTGAGAAGATCCGGCAAGAAACTCAGCCGGCTTGCCATTTTTATACCTTTTTTTAAACAGTTTTTGTCTTGTTACAGTTTGGTCAGCATCAGCGTCAGTGTGTCCAGCCGTAGGAACGATAAAACAATGGAAAGAAAAAAACAAAAATTATGACGAAAATACAACAAACTAAAAGGCCAAAGGGATATTAGCCGGACCAGTCCCCCCAAGCAGCACCCGCGCACGAGTTGACTCGAGCAGCAGCCATCACTCCCCTCAATCATGTTCTCCTTTCAAGACCCGCCAATACAGAGTGAACTCATAAAGCCGGTGACTGATATGCAATATTTAGGTGTAATATTGTATTGTAGAGCTATCTATGCTCCCTGACTGGCCAAGAGAAAATTATACATGAAACAAATATCACCAAAAGATTGATTATTTTATATAAACTATTTCATTAAAAGCCTTGCTGGCATAAATCTGTAAACTTTTCAGTTTAAGTTCAAAGTAGATCTTCTTTCTTTTCAACTTACAGTGGCAGTATTGAACAAAAAATTGTCTTATTTCACGAATCATGTGTACAGACGGTAATTGTTTTGTCGAAGTTGCTTCTATAAGCAGATTTATGATACAAGCGGCCTACATTTCTGCCTAATGTACCGTCACGTCGATCAAGGCATACGAATGAATTGGATAACTCTGTCATACTTTTCCCGTGGGGTGTCCGGGTAAGAATAGCGCTCACACTCCCCCCGGCACCCTCAAGGTGCTCGCGACGACGCAGGGCCTACAGAGTCGCATTTAGTAGGGGCGCCCAAAAGCTCCCACCACGTGCGTCCGTGACCCATAAGCCCCATGAAGATAGGGGATACCTCGTAACATTTCTATTGGATCCCTGACGATGGGGTCAGACGGCCAGAGCGCATATCCGATACTACCGTACTTTCTAGCTACGTCGTCGGTTTCTTCCGGGGAAACCCAACAAAGAGAGCTCAACTAAACGCCACAGAACACATCTTTTATCAGAATTGCCATAATATACTTCGCTATACTTTCTTAACAAGCTTGAGAAATCAAATAGACCCCTTAAAATATGAGCAGCATCCGTGGTGCTTTACGGGTGAACTAGCCTTCGTTGGTCTGCCTGTAAGAGTCTTCCTTTTTGAGGCTGTATCGACCTTTTGTTAAGTTATTGTTCGTCTCGCGCTTTGCAAAGGAGGTAAGTGGAATTTATGTATTTCCAACTCATCCTATCTACCTTTTTAATTAAATTGGTTGCGGGTTCCAAGACAAATTAGCGTTCCCCTGGGACTCGCCGAGGGTCAAACCTCGGTGTCTTCAGTGGTGACCACTGTAGATTCTGGCTTACATGAGTAACCGTGGTGGGAATGAGTGGTGGGATAATTCCCATATAGTTTCTTAATCGCTTCTAGTGTAACATGAACTTTATATCAAACGACCTTCTTATTAGGATTAACAACCACTACAAGCTGTTTCTATTGTGCGATAAAAGTCCACTTGATATAGACTTAGGGCGTCATTGTAACTAGATCCGACTTTTGTTGGCGATAATAAATTTTATGTCCTCTTCCATGGGCGTACTGCTAATGCTCTTACGGATTATGTAAGGTCAACACACGGAAAAACTACCATTGTTTGAGAAAAACTACAAAAGATAAAAATAATGAAAATAAATTATATATTTCACACTAACTGACCCACGCAGCTCCGCCTGCGCTATTTTTACGTTAAACAAAACTTTTAATAACAGACATTCGCATCGAATACATACCCTCCTTTTTTATAGTCGGTTAAAAACGGGGACCCACTTTTTACTTGCTCTCCGAAGCACAGACCCGTTTAGTTCAAATGGCGTTAAACGGTCACCCATCTATTTAATGACCTTACCAAACGTTGCTTAACCCGATCGATTACAAAACCTTGATAATAACTCTCTATGAGTGTTCCCTTACTAATATTTATTATATTATAAAGAAAAATCGATAAAATCGGACCAAGCGTATAACCAAGTACCCATTTTGACTTTAATCCCCTCTCCCAAAAGAACCGTGCTAGATTACGGGATAAAAAGTATCCTATGTCCTACCTCGTACTAAGATCTCAAATCATGCCAAGTTTCATTTGAATCCATTCAGTAGTTTCGGCGTGATGCTCAGCCGTGATACAGACAGACAGACAGACAGACAAAAATTAAAAAAATTACATTTTCAGCCTCAGTATCGGTTATAGAATGCCCTCCAAATATAATTTTCAAAATATCTTCAATGTACAGAATTGGACCTGTTACAGTTTTATTATAAGTATAGATATAGATAGATAAATACTTATTCAACTTCATTAGCGGCCGATAGACGTCCACTGCTGAACAAAGGCCTCCCCCTTAGAAGGAAGGGGTTGCCTTAATCCCCACGCTTGGAAGGCGTCTTGGTGATCGCAGTAGGTAATCCAATAGAAAGACGCTGCTGCCCGTCTTCTTGTTTTCCCTTAGTCGCCTCTTACGGGCACCAGCTGGAGATGAGTGGATGCTATTATTACCCGCATGCTTTACTCAACTTAATAATGAGAAAAACAAGACGTTCTCCTGATGGTAAGCGATACACCTGCCTATAGACTGCTGCAATGCACTGCCCCTCGTCACCCAAGACAATATTTCACCAGCTATAGTGCTGAGTATACTAGCTCAGCTTAGTTAGTGATCGATGAAGTCGCTGGACGTTTGGGGCGTAGGTCCTACACGTCCATCAAGTACAGCGGTGACTCCGGAGAGGACGGCGTCGGGGTTTCGACCCTCATCCCCGTGAGCACCATTACAGGTTCCCGGGGGAGTGTAACGCGCCTCACGGTGGCAGGCTCGAAGGCATAGCACTGAGCACCTGGTACAGACCCAACTGGAGACCCCTCGTCAGTGTTGAAGCCGCGGTTGGGTTGTAATGGGTAATCCCACGTGCCCCATTTGGTCCTCGCCAGCTTAGAGGGATTTATTGTAGGCTTCCCAAGCAGAACAAAAATGTACTTACATTGTGATAAAATAATGTAATTCTCACACTAATCTGTCACGGCCTGCCGTGAGAAAGAAACAACAAGTAATAAGTTTTAGAAACTAAAACCCGACTATGGATAAAATCGCAGTCTAATAATGTGATATAGCCTATAACCAGCGGACAATCAAGACGCTTCTAACGACACCCTACTTGTCAAAATATGTTAAGTAGATTAGAAGATATGCGGGAACAATGAACATACATACATACATTCTTGTTAAAATCATAACCCTCCCTTCGTTCCGTAGTCGGGTAAAAACATTTATTCAACTACATCTTGTACAGTAACTAACCTAGTACATTTAATCAGAATGCCGTTGAAAGGTTATCCACTCAGCATGTGTCGTTGCTCCTAGCTGGCACAACAACGCTGATCTTCCGTGGTCAACCGTCAGCGAGAGCGCCTCTGAGCTGAGCGCAACAGCATTCACCACACACAGGTTACACACTACCTAATAACCAACTTCTTATGTTTTTTTATTCATAAAAATACATAAGAATATAAATTACATTCGTTATTGTTGATTTCCCTATTGCGTGCGTTGTGTGGTTCGTTCGTTCAGAGAATCCATTGTGTGAGTGCTTACAGTAATGGGATATTTCACTGTCTTAAGTTTCCGGTAAAGGTGAATGTACTTTGCCAATGTAGAATAGTGAAAGTATAATAAGGTATAATCTTTATAATTTAAGTAAATAACAATCAATGTCACCTACCTACTTTGCACGGTAAATTGCAAGCTATTACATTATTAATTACCTTTTGGAAAAATAATTCTTCCTGCCACCACACTTATATAAAAAAAATATACAAAAATAGAAGGTAATATAAGACAAGCGTAAAATTCCACAAATTCGTGTTTTCCCCTTTGAACTGTTATTATTAACCATTGCCAAAGGGGAATGTTTTTTTTTCTTTTCTCTTTATGTGTTACGGGGCTTTCAACCATCAGGTTATGCCAGCCCATCGTAGCAAAGGGGAATGTGTAATCAAATACTCAGTAATCCTCATAAAAGATTTCTTTTCGTTATCCTCTGATAAAAGATTTTTATAACTTCAATAAATTTTGAATTCTGTATTTTAGCGACGCTATATTGCTGTCAAGTGTTAATTGACATTTGGAGTGGCACGTGAGTTGAGATCGTCATTTGTTTTAAAGCTACCGGAACACATTGATATAATAATACAAAACTAGATAAACATTAATTAAGAAAATGACATCTAAAATGTGGTCGCAGGGGTCGCGAACTTGTCTGTGCTAGTGGCGGAAACGCGAACTAGTTTGACAGTCATATAGACAGTAGCGACACTCCTATCGGCAAAAATATTTTTTTCAGGCTGTGGCTTGAAAAGAAACAGCGACACAAGGCACTATTTCTAAGTGCCACTTTTCGGACCGTAACAACTAATCCAGTTTAAATATTTTATCGATGTACCTATGTCTTCAAAAAATTTTTGAATTTGGAATTTTAGCGACGCCATTTTGTTTTGGAGTATTGACTAATGACTATTGATAGTATTGATTGACAATTAAAGTGGTGGGTGAGTTGAGATCGTCATTTGTTTTTTTCGCTTGACCCGAGGTTGATTAAATATAAAATGGTCAATTTCTATTGACCATTTTATCTAATCATCACACAGTGAAACAATATAGAATATACATATCAGATGGGTTATTGAAATGAACTTGACAGCGGTGGGAATAATGCACATTATAAATGCATCGTAGTCGCCCGTGTGACGTCACAATAGCGTCGGAAACGGCCGCCATTCGCGTTGATAATGTCGTTGTTGACTCTCCTACAACGGAAGGTGAACTTTGTAACGAGTTAGGGCTTAGAAAATCAGTTATGTATTTCTAATAAAACTGTTTTAAAGTTTTTCAATTGTCGTAATATTCTGTCCAACGGTAAAGTCAGGGTTTTTTTTTAAAAACCATCGAGCTTGTATGAGATGAAATAAAATGAGATGAAATTATAAACCATAGATAAGTTATATCCCTAGTAATGCCCGGCAAAAATTATACTTACCTATAGTTAAGGTAAGTTAAGGTATGATCCTTCGGAGTCGCTGGACGTTCGGGGTGTGGGCCCTTTGAACGTCCATTGAGTACGGCGGCGACTCCGAGGAGGACGGCGGCGGGGTTGCGACCCCCGTCCCCGTGAGCACCGTGTCGGTTCCCGGGGGGCTACAATGCGGCCCCGGCGGCCACTGAGGGGCAGGGGATCTGAACCAGGGGGGGGGGGGGTGGTTCAGATCCCACCGGAGATCCTATGTGCCGATGCGACAGCCGCGCGGGTTTTGAGTGGGTAAGAATCCCACATACATTTACCTTTTGAAAAATTTCCCCGCGAAAAAAAATGTCCACCTAAGCTGCGTCTTCCGGATGTATCTATGTATTTCACAACTGTATATGTGTATATTATATATTCCTATCGGTTGTCTTTTTGCCATAGCCCAATTTGGGATAAGATAATTACTAATAATAATAATATCCTGCGACTATCCACACAATATGTCCTACTTTTCAGAATGTATCCTTGGAATACACGGACCGCCTTCAGTTGTTGGGAGTTGAAATTTCCTCAAACCTCAACTTTGGGCGGTTCATTAAGTCCAAGGCCAAGGTAGCTGCAAGGAAGCTAGGTGTCCTTGCAAATGTCCATCGGTACTTCACACCGGAGCAGCTTTTGATGTTATATAAAGCGCAAGTCCGATCGTGTGTGGAGTACTGTAGTCACATATGGGCTGGTGCTGCGAAATGCCATCTTTCAGCTTTGGACTCAGTGGAGAGGCGCGCTAAGAGGCTTATTGGTAACTCTGGGTTAGTAGAGACCAATTTACAAAGCCTGGAGCACAGGCGCAGAGTAGCCAGCCTCTCGGTATTCTACAGGATGCATTTTGGAGAGTGTGCGCAGGAATTACATGACTTGATTCCACCATCCCCCTTCATCGGACAACGAGACGCACGGCGCGCACACACCCTTATGTGGTAAACGTGCCTTCAGTCCGAACTAAGCGATTTGCATCGTCATTCATAATAAGGACAGCTAAGGACTGGAACAGTTTGCCTGCGTCAGTTTTTCCGCCCGATTATAACCTGGGTGTCTTCAAAGCTAGAGTGAATAGGCTTTTAATAAGCCAGTGTGCTTTACCATCCTAGATTGCGTCGCCGCTTTCCATCAGGTGGGACTGCAGTCAGGCACTGGCTTATAGGGAGTAAAAAAAAAATGTTAATCTTATCCCAAACTAGGCAGAGCTTGTACCTACTAAGAATAACCACACAACTGATACAAATAAGTACTTTTTTCTTTTTACCCGACTACGGAACGGGAGGGAGGGTTATGATTTTAACAAGAATGTATGTATGTATGTATGTTGTTTTTTTTTATACCACCATGGTGGCAAACAAGCATGCGGCCCGCCTGTAGGTAAGCAGTCACCGCAGCCTATGGACGCTAGCAACACCAGTAGGATCCCTAGCGCGTTGCCGACCCCGTAAAAATTTGTTAACTCCTTTTTTAAAAAACCCCATGCTGTAATTATTCAGGAAAACCTCGGCAGGCAATTCATTCCACAACTTCAAAGTGCGGGGAAGAAAACTTCTTTCATCTGTTCATCTGTTCCCGCATATCTTCTAATCTACATAACATAATTTGACAAGTAGGGTATCGTTAGAAGCGTCTTGATTGTCCGCTGGTTTTAGGCTATATAATATCACATTATTAGACTGCGATTTTATCCGTAGTTGGGTTTTAGTTTTTAAAACTTATTACTTGTAGTAAATACATACACAGATAAATAACACCCAGACACTTGGTGGGAATTAGCTCAAAAAAGGCATGAGATATCAGCTTAATTATTTATCACCCCTTGCCAACTAACAGTCAGTACAACAAATCCCTAAGTTGTCTATTGTATATTGAATCTAAACTTATCGTGATGCACGCTTTTGCCTCAAGTTGTGGAGAATTTTCAACGAAATCTGAATATAATTTACGAACTAAAAGTTTAACTTTCACGTCGTGGTGTTTCTCACTTTCAGGAATTCAGATTGCATAGTTTTGAACAATCAATGAATTTCCCATCAGTCCGGACAACACGATTTCCTTCCCCATTTATAATAGGTACGTACAGCCCAGGAATGGTATTTTGCCGGCGTCGGTGTTCCCATCGGTCGGTGGGAAAATGAAAATGAAATTGTTTATTTCAAATAGGCCAAAATTAGCCCTCGAATTGTCATATTTTATCGTGGAACTACTAAAAAAAGTACCTATATAAAAAATTACAAAAGAAACTACCACTAGATCACAACGTGGCCTCAACTAAGAAGATCCGGCAAGAAATTCAGTGGGCTTGTCAGTTTTTACTCTATTTTATATATATTTTTCTTTTCAACATACTTAGGTGTATGTACATCTGGTACTCACTGTTGGATCTCGTTATTGAAAACTTATTATTTACCAAAATGCACTTGTAGCAGGCTGGATTTCCTTATCCTTCATCCTTTCCCTAGTGCGCCTTATATAGAAAAAAGAAGAAAATGTGACGTGAATTTGTCACCGCCGGAAAAAAATATTTTCTTATGGCGTGATCGCGATATTATTTAAAAATAATACATTATAATAATTAATTCCGCCCTCGTTAAAAGCAAAAGAAGTGCCAGAGACAATAGCAGCAGATACAACTATCTAATTTGTGGAGCAGCAGAGGACGCCGCCATCATCGCATCGCAGCCGTTCAAGGTAGGGCGCACCATCCTTTCCTTGCAGCAGCTGCGATTTATTCCATTTGTGTTCCCTGCAGTTGCTAACTTCCTTGTCCTTGCAATCCAGTATGCTGCGAATGTAGTATAGTTTCTTTTGTCCGCGTTTTTAATATATAATTATATATTTATATTTACAGTCCACTAGAAAATTGCTTTAGGAAAATTTTTAAACTCCTTAACCCGCCACTTTTTTGGTCCTTCGAGCCGGATAATGAATCTTAGATTTTTCCGAATATAATTTGTGCTTATACTATTATAGTAAAGCAAATGATATGGTTATTCTTAGCCACCGCTTACAACTTACGTACTATGTCTATATACGTATAATTTAACGTAATTGGTATTGAAATAATTATCAAATTTATTATTTTAAGTCGTATTCTTACGCATCCCGCATTGATAATTGTTTCATTCCATTACATAATCGCATTAGAATACTCTTATTCTACCTATTATACCCATTCATATTTTCTATTGAGAGTGATTTCGCATATATTTATTATAGTGCAAAATTAATTGCAACCGCATCAGCTGTCAACGCAGTGCGCGTGTGTAGCTTTTGTTTTAAGGTCACGCCTGAGCGATCCCTCAATACTCGCAAAAAGGATTTATTATAACGCGTTCGGAGTAATTAAGGTTACATCATATATGCGTTCAGATGTATTAAGGCAACTTCACACATGCCTTTGAAAATTCATATTTATCTTAATTTTTAATTTCTTGTATTTACCAACTGATTGAACATTGTTATAGTTCAACGGTGTTTTATGACTGATTTAACAGTGACATAAAATATATTTTATTTGTGTACCCATTTTTAATTAACTAAATATTAATAATGGGGAAGGGTAAGAAGGCAGATAGTGAGGAAGAGTTTGAAATATCTAACGAGGATCATGTCCAGTTGACTATCCTGCGCTCTAAGCGCGATGTATTATTTGCCAGGCTGCAGTCTATATATGATTTATCTAAGTCTGCTGCTACCAATGAATCCCAACGTGAAGTTTTCCTGTGTAATGTGAGTAATATTGATACTTTGCGTAGTGAGTTCGAACAAGCGACAGATAAATATAACACATTTAAATTGCAAATAAACCCAGAGGATAAAATTGATTATCAGGCATGGCTTTCATTTGAAGAAATGTACTGTTACATAAAGCGAGTTATGTCACAAGTAGACGCCGCTAGTAGTAAAAGTCACAATCAAAACTTTTCTTCAGCATCGAAATCCAAGCCTAAGTTGCCTCCTATTGAGTTAATGTCCTTTAATGGAAACGCTCTCAATTGGCCACTATTCTACCAGCAATTTAAAAGTGTTATACATGACAATGCGGATTTAACTGATGGTGATCGTGTTTACTATTTAGTTGGCAAGTTGACTGACAGCGCAAAGTCTGTGTGTGCTGGTTTGCCACCAACCGCCGAGAATTATAATATAATTTGGAATGCACTTATTGATAAATATGATGACCCTCGCGTATTGGCTGGTAGTTATTTAAACCAGTTGTTAGAATTTAAACCGCTGAATATTAACAGTGCTTCAGCTTTTGAAAGTTTCATTAATAATTTTAATTCGTCTGTAGAAGCACTTAAACAACTAAAAATTACTGATTTATCGGATTTTATATTCTTACACCTTGCGTTACAAAAATTGGATTTAAATACGATCAAATTATTTGAAACAATGTATCGTAAACAGAAAATTCCATCATATGCTAATCTAATTGAATTTGTAAAGGAGCAAAGCAAGATTATGTCTCGTTCTATTGGGCAAAGATTTTCAATTCCAGATTTCGATAAATCACGTAATAAAGTTCCAACGCCAAAACCAACTAAGTCTTTTATTAACACTGATGTTAACCTTACAAATAAAGTGAATAAAGTTTCTTGTACCCTGTGCAAGAATAGCGCTCATGAGCATCTGTATCAGTGTCCTGTCTTTATGTCAAAAACACCATATGATAGGTTTATTTACGTAAAAAATAATTCATTTTGTAATAACTGTTTAAGTTGCAAACATAGAACTTTTAAATGCACTTCGCAAAAATATTGTTCCCACTGTTCCGCTAAACACCATTCATTATTACATTTTGGTGAATTAAATAATTTTAATAATTGCACTTCCAATAGAAGTGTGTCCGCAACACCTGCAAATAGCGACTCTATGTCTAATAAGAATAACAACAACAACAACAACAACAACAATCAAGTGAACGACAGTCAAGTGAACGTTGCACCTACCGCTATACACACTTCTATGTGTAACGTTTCGCGCGATCATTCTGATCGTTCTTTATCTACAACTCTATTAGGAACCGCAAAAATAATTATTATTGATAACAATAATCAACATCATATTGTAAGATGTTTGATTGACCCAGGTTCACAAAGCGATTATATCGCATCTTCTTGTTGTAAACGATTATCGCTTCACGTATCGACACAAAATCGGTTTACTGAAGTACAGGGTATCGGTGGAAGTTCACAGCGTATTCTTGGCGCAACTGATATCAAATTTAGCCCGCGTTTTGGTAACTCCACCGTGTATTCTATCAAACCGTTAGTAGTGGACAATATTACAACACACTTGCCAGACTCTTACGTTGATACTTCAAGCTTAGATTACCTGAAAAATATTCCACTCAGTGACGATTCCTATGGCATACCTGGACCGATTGAAGTATTGTTGGGAGTAAATATTTACTGTCAAATTTTATTATTTGATCGCATTATGTGTCATAGCAATATGCCTTCCGCTATTGAAACTACATTAGGGTATATCGTAATGGGTAATACGCCTGTTGTTATGACACCCAACTTATCCCGCACTTTTTGTTCATTCACTCAAGACTCGCTTGACAAAGTTTTAGAAAAATTTTGGACCCTTGAGGAATTACCCGCTAATAAATTTTTAAGTCCTGAAGAGGAAGAATGTGAAAATATTTTTATTTCCACAACTACCCGCAATAGCACTGGCAGTTATTCTGTAGTGTTGCCTTTTAAAGAAAGTCCTGATAAATTAGGTAACTCTTACATTACAGCTAAGAAGAGGTACTTGTCTCTGGAAAATAAGCTAGACAAGTCACCTGAGTTACGCGCTCGATATAATGATGTCATTCGTGACTATCTGGATAAGGGTATAATTTCGCGTACTCCACCAGAGGAGTGCATACAGCCAGGTTTTTATCTACCGCACCATCCTGTTATCCGCGAAGATAAAGACACTACGAAGTTACGTATTGTGCTCGATGGTAATGCCAAAACGGATGCTGGGGTTTCTTTAAACGATATCTTACATACTGGTTGTAATCTTCAGGCTGATATATTCCGTATTCTTCTTAATGTTCGTATGTTTAGTGTAGCATTTTTTGCTAACATACGGCAGATGTACTTATGTATTGAAGTACATGCTGCATACCGCAGATATCAAAGAATTTTGTACCGGTTCTCTTCCGATGAACCGCTAGATACTTTCGAATATAATAGAGTCACGTTTGGTTTATGTTCTTCACCCTTTTTAGCGATGAGAACTTTGCGAATGTTGGCTAAGGATGAGGGTCCCAAATACCCACTTGCCGTGGATGTGTTGGAAAGGGATACGTACATGGATGATGTATGTTCTTCGGCATCTTCTGTATCTTTGGCGGCTGATATAGCCTATCAGCTCATCCATATGCTTAAGGCCGGGGGGTTTGAGTTGGCGAAGTGGGCTAGCAATTCTTCAGAATTTCTAGAACACATACCAGTGTCTCAACGTAAGTCTGAGTCAATCTCTTTTGACAGTGACAGTGGCTTAAAGATTTTAGGTCTACGTTGGCTTCCTGCTTTTGATAAATTTGTTTTCTCCACTTCACCTCCTCAACCAGTAGGCACAAAGCGTGCAATTTTATCGGCTACTGCCCGTCTTTATGACGTCTTAGGTTTGGTTGGTCCCGTAATTTTATATTCCAAATTATTAATCAAAGAGCTATGGCTTCTCAAATTGGGATGGGATGACATACCTCCCCCGCATATTTTAAGCTTATGGCATCACTTTATTAGTGAGTTGCATCTAATTTCTGAATTAGACTTCCCGCGACATATGGGAATTGAACCTGGTTGTAAATTGTCGTTGATAGCATTTTCTGACGCCAGTGAGAAGGCGTATGGATGCGTCATTTATACTCATGTTACTATAGGTGATCGAGAACCAATCGTTCGTCTTATTTGCTCAAAATCACGCGTTGCTCCAATTAAAACTGTCACAGTTGCTCGATTGGAACTGTGTGGTATCGTTCTTATGACGAAGTTATTGCGTATGGTGTGTGACACATTATCGCAACGATATCCTGTTGATAGTATTTATGCTTTTTCTGACTCTGAAGTCTCACTGTGTTGGGTGAAATCATCTCCGCACAGATTTAACACATTTGTTGCTAACAGAATAGCACAATGTCAATCTTATATTGACCCTGAAAATTTATATTATATTCCGGGTGTGCAAACCCCGCAGATGCTTTGTCGAGAGGCCTTTTGCCTTCCCAATTAAAGGACCATCATCTATGGTTCAATGGCCCTTCATGGTGCACTCTACCTATTAGCGAATGGCCTATTTCAACTTTCTCTCCAAGTTCGGTAGCACCACTAGAATCAAAAATTGTCACTTGTGTAACCGCTAGTGTAAAGGAAGATCCAATATTATTGTTGAGTGATAGGTGCTCTTCATGGAGTAAACTGCTCCATTGTGTGGTTTATGTTTTAAGATTTTTGAAACAACTGCCTCGCAACGATGTAATTACCGCTAATGATTTAAATACCGCTGAGATATATTTAATAAAACATATCCAGCATTTTTATTTTTCTAACGACATTAAGAATTTACAAACGGGGAAAGCTGTTTCATCCGCTTTGTGTAAGCTTAGTCCATTCATATCTTCCGATAACTTATTAAGAGTTGGAGGACGTTTAAGTTATTCTTCACTTAAGTATTCTCATAAGCATCCTGCTCTCTTGCCGAGAAAGGGACATGTGATTGATCTTTTAGTTGATTATTATCACCGCACTTATTTACATGCTGGGCCTCAATTATTGCTCTCAATAATAAGGCAAAGGTTCTGGATTCTGTCGGCCAGACGCATTGTAAAACAACGCATACATAAATGCAATACTTGCTTTCGTATGAACCCAAGGCCAACTTTCCCTATAATGTCTGATTTACCTGAGTGCCGTTTAGAACAATGCAACGCATTTACTCATACAGGGGTAGATTATGCTGGCCCTTTGTATATTACAATGGCTAGGAAGCGTGGGATTCGCAGTCAAAAGGCATATCTTTGTCTTTTTATATGTCTGGTGACGAAAGCTGTTCACATCGAATTAGCTTCTGATTTAAGCTCTGCCACATTTTTAGACGCGTTTAAACGCTTTTTGTCAAGACGTGGTCCATGTAAATTTTTATATAGCGACAACGGAAAAAACTTCATAGCTTCAAAATCGTATTTAAACGAGTTGCATGACTTCTTAAAGTCTGATGATTATTATAAATCTTTTCAAAATGAGCTTACTAAAAACCGCATTATTTGGCGTTTTAATCCTCCCACCGCCCCACATTTTGGAGGGATCTGGGAGGCAAATATAAAAAGTGCCAAGGCTTTACTTTTTCGAGTTATAGGTAAACAAATCCTTACTTATGAGGAGATGCTTACGATTCTTAATCAGATAGAATGTGTTCTTAATAGCAGGCCACTTTATCTCCTAAGTTCAGATCCATCAGAACCCACAGCTCTTACTCCTTCACATTTTTTACATACCGCTCCTTTGGCATTCTTACCAGCAGCGGATGTGACCAATGAGAGAGCTAATTTACTGTCCAGGTTTTCTTTGATGGACTCGATTGTCCAGTCTTTTTGGAAGAGGTTTCGTTCTGAATATCTTCATAACTTACAAATGCGGGAAAAATGGAACACTCTTTCCAACCCTGTAGCTGTAGGTACGATTGTCATAATTAATGTTGATAATGCGCCTCCTCTGCAATGGCCATTGGGAGTTATAACACGATTATTTCCTGGTAAAGATGGAATTGCTCGTGTTGCAGAAGTGCAAACTAATTGTGGTACCTACGAGCGACCTATAGTACGGTTGTGCCCGTTACCAACGCAGTAGCATTTTTACTAATTATTTTATTTATTATTTAAGTTTAGTAATTTATGTTAGCGACACACAGGTTGTAAGCGGTGGTAACCAACCAGTTTTTTTGTTATTTATTTTAATTGAAGACTGATATAGTCAATTTAATATAGATTTTATTAGTCTATATTTTTTGAAGGGATTCCTTCAAGGCCGGGGGGATGTTGGATCTCGTTATTGAAAACTTATTATTTACCAAAATGCACTTGTAGCAGGCTGGATTTCCTTATCCTTCATCCTTTCCCTAGTGCGCCTTATATAGAAAAAAGAAGAAAATGTGACGTGAATTTGTCACCGCCGGAAAAAAATATTTTCTTATGGCGTGATCGCGATATTATTTAAAAATAATACATTATAATAATTAATTCCGCCCTCGTTAAAAGCAAAAGAAGTGCCAGAGACAATAGCAGCAGATACAACTATCTAATTTGTGGAGCAGCAGAGGACGCCGCCATCATCGCATCGCAGCCGTTCAAGGTAGGGCGCACCATCCTTTCCTTGCAGCAGCTGCGATTTATTCCATTTGTGTTCCCTGCAGTTGCTAACTTCCTTGTCCTTGCAATCCAGTATGCTGCGAATGTAGTATAGTTTCTTTTGTCCGCGTTTTTAATATATAATTATATATTTATATTTACAGTCCACTAGAAAATTGCTTTAGGAAAATTTTTAAACTCTTTAACCCGCCACTCACAAACATAATAATTTTATCAGTGCCCATGCATTGCTATCGAATTTTAAAAAAGAACATAAAAAGAGTATACTTAAATAAAAAAAAGAAAGAAAAGGACGATGGTCGGTCCAATCCCCCAAGCACTAACTGCCCACGAGTCTTCAGCAAACTTGGGTGTCTTCAAGACAAGAGTGAATAGGCTTTTAATCGACTAGTGTGCTTTACCATCCGTATTTGTACCATGATCAGCTGATGGACCCAGGATACTGTCTTTGATATCACGGGCTTTTAGGCTTACGTTGCTTGGCCTTTTTTAAAAATTTCATGATGTGTGAATGATTAGTACATCTATAAATTAAAATCATATCCTGCACAAGAAGTTCAAATTGAGTGTATACTCTGATTAGGAATTTGTTGAAACACTTCACTCCGACCCTCTTTCTTTTTTTAGTGGATGACCAATATTAATTATTCTTGCACTTCGCAAAGTAAGAAGTTCCTCTAGCCCGCTATCTACTTTTCAAAAAGTTTACTGCGGGTTTTAAGATAATTTAGCTCAGGATTCTCCAAGGGCGAGTTCAAGATGACCAAACTAGATACTAACTTAGTTATATTGGCTTGAAACATACATAGAATTTTCTCGTTTTTTACTCAAGGTCCAACAATGAAATTATCGACAACTAAAGATCCCGAAGTAGTAACAGCGCTTGCATTAGAAACAAGGTGCGCAGGTTCGAACCCCAGCACGCACTCTGATTTCTTTAATAATTCTTGTGCGAATCGTCTATGTGCGATTGTTACAAGCTTTCGGTGAAAGAAAACATCTTGAGAAAACCTGCATGTCTAAGAAAACCTAACTAGCTTTCGAATGACGTGTGAAGTCCGCCAACCCGCACTTGGCCAGCATAGTGGAATATGGCTTAAGCCTTCCTCTTGAAGGGAGACCCGTGCCCAACAGTGGGACAAAATTAAGGGCTGTTTTAAAAAAAGATCCTGGCTTAAAGGAGAGTTAGATTTTTTGATGAAAAGATAATTTGTGCTATTTCCTCTCTTAAGAACCACGTATTCGGGAAACGAGCAATCCTCAAAAAAAATCACAATTTTCATGTAAATGTGATAACTAGAGCAGTATCTATACATAACAGTTTTGGTACGATTACACTCAAATGAAAACGTTATTCAAAGAAAATACCGTAGTCGGAATATCGCGATTATGATCATAACGTGGAATGAAACGGCGAAAAGCCGATTAATGAGATTACTAAAAGGATCCGCTGGAAAAATATGTGTGGATGGAACGTTTTAAGACTCGTACGGGTTTTTGAATAGAGTTATTTTAGCTGAATATCCTAAAAATCAGGGCAATGTTTTTCGAGTGTACCTACACTATGTTACGTCTGTAGACTTGGCCGGCCAACGTAAATTGCAATTGGGCGTAAATTTCACCCTTGGTCGCAGTTTCATATCCCGCGCTGAACAAAAACTTTAAGTAATGTTCTTTAGGTACTGGTTATGATAATAAATGCTGAATTATTGAACTTTATTTTAATCGGGAATAAGCGCGATTTACCTTATATTTTGGTTTGATGTTTGAGCCGGGTTATACTGAACTAGGACGGGTTCAGCGAGATGGCTCCGTGCGCGCTGTAGTAGTAATAATATTCTTCCATTCTTTCACTTATAACGTTAAGCCCACTACACATAAAGTATCTGTATACTTAACCGCCAGCAAATAGCGTGGTTTTGACGCGTCAAGCGGCCACCCAACCTCTCGCTCCTCAGCCCTGAGCTCGGGGCCCTAAATAACGGACAACCTTCGGAGTCGTTGGACGTTCAGGCTGTGGGCCCTAGGACGTCCATTGAGTACCTCGGCGATTCTGATGAAGACTGGGTGCTACAAAGCATCCCCCGGTGGCTTAAAGGCAACGCATTGAGGGGCTCCTAGTGCAGCTCCTGCCGGAGAGTCCTGGTGTGGGAACATGAGAAGGGTCTCATGTACCGATGCGACAGCCGCGGGGGTTTTAGTGGGTAAAAATCTTACATACCCCGGTTGACCCCTCAGGTACCAGTAAATCTTAGGATTTATCGACATGAATTGGTACATTTTGTTGCGTGAGGAACATGGCAACCCCTCCCTTCTGAGGGGAGGCCTTTGTTCAGCAGTAAACGTCTTTCGACTACTAGCATACCACCTAAAAAGAGGTACTTAGTTAAAACTAATAGCACTCATAGCTTTACTCTTCTTGGAAATCGAACCCGAAACCAAATTCATAAACCACTCCAATTACTAAACCACTGAGGCAGTTATTTAACAAACATAAATTTATAAATACATTTCAGCAAATCGAACGTACTTTCTGAACCGCGTAATGTATGCACATAATATAAAAGGTTACAAATGAACACTCCAGAAAAGAAACTTGTGGCGTCATCTATCATAACTTTTAGGCAACGTCAAGAATCGGATTAATGAACACGATTGATTGCTTCCAGGGAACTCGGTGACCTGCATGCACATACATTGATACATACACATTTTAGCCTCTAACTTAAAGAGGAGGGATACAAGTTTCTGGGGCCAAAGAATGGATGGAATAAGTTGATTTTCAATATCGGGGATTTTTTTAAATTTTCTATATGTGTAGCCTTATATTAGTTAGTACTAGGTGGTTCGTCGGAAAACATACAACAACTAGCTTCGAATCACGTGTGAAGTCAATCAACCCGCACTTGGCCGGCGTGGCACTATGGCCTAAACCTTTCATCTTGAAGGGAGGCCCGTGCCCTATACTGGGATGAGATCAAGCAATTGAGCGGTAACAGCTCAGTGGGCGAGCGCTTGCCTTGGAAACAAGGTGCGCAGGTTCGAACCCCGGCTCGCACCTCTGATTTCTTCAATGAATCATGTGCGAATCGTCTTTGTGCGATTGTTACTAGCTTTCGGTGAAGGAAAACATCGTGAGGAAACCTGCATGTCCGAGAAAGACTAACTAGCTTTCGAATGACGTGTGAAGTCCGCCAACCCGCACTTGGCCAGCGTGGTGGACTATGGCCTAAGCCCCTTCATCTTGAAGGGAGGCCCGTGCCCAGCAGTGGGACATTAACAAGGGCTGGTATTATTAAGCATTTCATCTAAAAGGAATTCATATTCTGCATTTCCAGCAGATTCTTCACAATTCCTGTAATTTTCGTAAAATTAATACACATTTTAGGTGAATAATTCTCAATTCATTTATTAGCACTAATTAGCCGACTCATATTTGATGTTAATGCTGTGTCGTACGAAGAAAAAATTAACCATAACTTATTCATTTCAAATTCACCGATATCAAATATGCAATATTCAAATAATCAAATATTTTGTCAAATATTCTGCCGCCAAGCAGCAGTGTGTAAACATTGCTTTGTTCCGGTGAGAAGGACACTGTAGCTGGTGGAATTACCGAACACAGAAGACTTAATCCAATATCCTAAGAGTCAGCAACACGCTAGTGGTTTTTTTAGTCTTGCTAGCGTCTATAGGATGCAGTGACTGCTTACTGGCCGGAAAAAAAAACAGACATACTAGAGCTCTTCGAGCTCTGACGAGTTTTCAGGCAAATAGAGTCTGATATATCTGACAAGAACAATGAGCATTCGATGAGCAATATAAAAAGTCGATTCTGTGCCTAAGCCTTATGTTTTTAACCGGCTTCAAAAAGAAGGTTTTCTATTCGACGCGTATGTATGTAATATTGATAAAAATGCGTAATATTAATATAAGTTAGTCTATGTGGGCTTCTAAACAAATTTACCAAATTTTATGAGTGTATGTATGTATGTATGTATGTATGTATGTATGTATGTATGTATGTATGTAGGTTTGTCCACGGATTTCTCAGAAACTACAAGTCCGATTTTGAAAATTATTTTTGCAATAGTTAGAGTATTTTTCAACTTAGGGTACAGTACAAGTTTCATCAAAATCGGTCCAGTAGTTTAAGAGATATAAACTTTTTATGTTTTCAGTAAGTTACTGTAACGTAGACGTTCGAGTTGCGTGATAGTGCTGATACCTATTTTGTTTGGTAAAATAAGTCACTAAAAAGTGTTAAATAAACTATTTAAAAAAAAATAAAAACCGACTTCAAAGTAAATCATCTAAAAAGCATAAAATAACGAAAATATATTGAAGTCGGTGTCAGCTGGCGCTAGTGTTAGTTAACATGATGTGCTAGCACCGACTTCAATATATTTTCGTTATTTTATGCTTTTTAGATGATTTACTTTGAAGTCGGTTTTTATTTTTTTTTAAATAGTTTATCTTATGATGTGATCTTTCCCCTTACATTTAGCAAGCAGTAAATCTTTTGATTTGCAATCCTTAGTACAGGATTAAAATCCTTTGATAAATCCTTCCTTCCTTTTAAAGACAGGTATGGGGTATGAACCGTTGCCGTTTTATGGATTTCTTATTATTTATTGATACCATACCTGAAGCTTGACCGAACCCTTGAAGGTTATATTAATAAAAGCCGTATTGAGAAACCTGTCACTTTGGCCTTAAAGACTCGAGCGTTTGAGATGACTACTCTATTGATTAGGCCTGAATTAGTTAATTGAAATAAAACAAATCAGTACCTAAGTCTTTAGTAAGATAAAAACGAAACAATTGTTCTGAACTCAAAGATTAAAGGATCATAGTAGCGCTACGGTATTTTTAATTAAACACAGAATAGATGAGTAAAGTAATTTAAAGAACATTTTCTGGACCACTAATGTTTTTATTTCAGTAAGGTTTGGATTTTGGATGAAAAGACTACTCTTATATACGAACGTTAGTTTCAATACACCTACAATAAAAATGTGTGAAGCAGTTTTTTTTTTAATATAGCCAGTGATGTGATAAAAATATGAATTCTGCTCTACAGGGCTTGAACAACTCTAATCACCAGGGGGTCTAGTACGAGTTGCGATAGTTTAGGAGCTCGATCAAACTGTCAGTTTTCTCCATAAATTTCACACCAGCGCCCCTAGCGGTAACTATCAAGAACTAGCAAAATGTACGGGCAAAAACTGTCAGTTTGATCAAGCTCCTAACCAAATTTCAAACAAAAAAACTAGAGATTATTTTGAGTAAAATATCTAATCATTGCAAGATGGAAAAAGGGTTTCGTAAAAGCCTGTCATCCGTCGATCCTATCCATTTAATACCGTGTGAAAAGCTTTTTTATATAAGCCCAGAGGATATCATGTAAAACAAACTAGTCAAACACCACTTGTCAGGAATCGGGCTTCAAAGGTGAGATTTACTCGAAGGTTATACTGTGTGAAGTATTTCATGAATATTTCTCTGGGAATTTGACGAATCTACGTGTTCTGAATCGACTGGCGAGTTGTGTAGCGATTAGGTAGTTTGACTACTTACATGTAGTGGGTTCGATTATCATTCTGGACAAAGATTTCTCTTTGAACGTGACTGGTAAGCGCCTATGCAAAAACGTCGAGTGTTAGGATAATCTGGAGTGTATCTCTGTGTGTGTGCCAGTACGTCTGGCTATCCTCATGGGGTGTCCGGGTAAGAATAGCTCCCCCCATCTCCTCCTGTTGGTTGTCCGTAAGAGGTGACTAAGAGAAGAAAATAAGATGGGCAGCAGCGTCTTTCTATTGGATTACCTACCACAACTGCTGGTGCTGCTGATGACGTCTGTCTTTAGATAACATCATAATTTGAAAGGCCAATCGGGTCCGTCTAAAGTGGTGAGATGGACACGAGGACACGGACTTAAAATAATTGGCTGAATAGAATTTCATATACAGCTAAGAACTACTCTGATTAATCCAGCCATTCCGATTTATTAAGGAGAAACCTCATTTAAATCCATCCATTATTTTAGGAGCTACGAAACCATAGAAAGAGATTTGTTGTTGTTGAGAATTGTTAACACCCCTTTTTTGCGTAAGGGATTTAAAACATACGTTCTTGAAGACCAATGATTTGAGTTTGTTATTAAATTCTGTAAACACCAATTTTTTTAAATAACGTACCTAGAATATCATAACACAGAAGCCTGGAAGTAAATTGATGGGCAGTTCAAAAGAACATCTTTTGATGGGAGTGGGCGCGGTTCCTCAAATAAGCGATAATTATTATCAGCGCGGCTTTGATAATTACTCCGATATTAACAGTCATTTGATAGCGGCTCTGGAATTGACTATATTGTATCGGATATCCTGGAACCAAACTGTGAACTCTTTTAGCAGTGACCTGTCTTACAAATTTGTACGATGAGCGCACTAATTCGCGTGACAATAATATTGTCGCGTGACCACTCACCTGCTTTGGTGACAGAAGCTGGGTGGCCTGCTAATCACTGCGCTAATGGTAAGTACATAAGTCACCTTTCATGTTACCTGCCCTGCAATAAGATTTCACGGAAATCGGTAAGGCAGGAATCTAATACCATTCACACCATATCACAGCAATGTTTACATATTACTGCTTCTGGACAGAATAACTGACGATGCTTTCAAAATCTGGCCGGTCCAACACACAAGGGACCTACCAACTAGGATATATTGACTTCATTAAGCTTTTATCCCACCTTACCTGCTCGTATTTTCCGTACTCTATTGCACATAATGTGAAGGAAAGGTTATAATAAGGACTTCTTATTGTATCTGCTAATAAGCTTGACTTTTTCTTTGTAAGACGAAAGACGTAGGCTTATACTTGTACGTGTATATTTCTCTATAATTTGGCAATCAAAAGACTTATATATTTCTCTTTCCATACTTTTTGGGCCATTATCTTTAATTATACACCATTTTATTCTATAGCTGCAGTGTACTATCGTAAATATTGGTTTAAAGTTTTTTAATGCCAGGTTACAGGTTACTAGTATCGCTTATTTTACATTAATTAACAATTTTCACACCTGGTGTCTACAATACAGACTTTTAGCTTAAAATCAAATCAAATCATCTTTATTTGCCTTAGTGTTTAGATTCTACCAGAAAATCTTTCTGCTTAATATTTAGAGAATATTATTTGCCATTTCACAGTTTTTTTAATGTTTTTTGTAAGCGCTTCTTAATATTCAGAATGTGAATAAAATTTACATTTATTTGGATAAACAATATCATCGAGTAAACTGGAATAAACTATCAATCTGCATTAATCAATGATTATTATAACTAATCGATACTATAAGTTAAAATCATCGATCAAGTCATCGATTTCCTGCGATAAACCTCCGAAATGGAGTGATAACTAAAACCCTGATAGACTGTCATTTGAACAACTAACAGTAAGCTGCTAATATGATTATTGAAACGGAAATATGTTAACGCTTAACGCTGGCACTTTTGAATGGTCAATTTTTTGAAAGCTACCACCGGGTCGCAACGCGGCCTCAACTGAGAAGATCCGGCTAGATTAACCGACTATAAAAAAAGAGGTTATGTATTCGATGCGAATGTCTGTTATTCAAAGTTTAGTTAACGTAAAAATAGCGCAGGCGGAGCTGCGTGGGTCAGCTAGTTGTAAATAAAGTGAATAGTATGAATAGGGATAAAAATTGTACCTACTACTACCATTATATTCATACACTTCAACTACCTATCTACCAGCTTCACGGTTTGAACTTAGCTGTGTTTCATACTGTATGAACTACCCCGTGGGGTGTCCGGGTAAGAATAGCACCCCCCATCTCCTCCCGTTGGGTGTCTGTAAGAGGCGACTAAGGGAAAACAAGAAGACGGGCAGCAGCGTCTTTTTATTGGATTACCTACCACCTACACTGCGATCCCCAAGCCGCCTGCCAAGCGTGGGGATTATGGCAACCCCTTCCTTGTAAGGTAGAGGCCTTTGTTCAGAAGTGGACGTTTCGGCTGCTGATGACTGATGATAAAGACATACTGTATATTGTAATTTGCGCACATTTCATATTGAATATAACAAACTACTTAAGTTATTAGTATAAGTATATTTCCTAATTAACTTTACAAAATGCCCAAACTTTAACATACACGTTTTTATTTTTATGTAGGTTGTTTTATGAAGATTCGTCCGAAGATTTATTATAAGTAAGTGGTACGTTAAAAACTGGCGCTGATCCAACCATGGTGTCCTTGTGTAAAAGAAACCATCGCAAGGATAGTGCAGTGGTTATAAATTTCAAATCCTCTTACACTTTAATTGATAACCCTTTATTACCCCACTTCATTAAAAGGTGGATAATGTTTTCCGAATTAATATGTCCATATTATTTGTCATTTGGTATGCTTTATATGTATGTTTAGCATTTCAACATATTTTGAGGTGTGTTAGATTCGACTTAATTGTACGAGTACTATAGGGTTTGTAACACATAGTTGGGTACCTACAACCCATCTACTGTGGTGGGTTGTAGGTACTTAACAGAGTAGGTGGTATACAGAAATGTGCTGCTTTCAACTACTGAATAATTTTCAGGCACATTGCTTTAAATGTTTCTGAATTTCATCATTTTTAAATTTATGCATTTCCTACACGTGTCATGAATAAAATGCCATAAGTCTTTTGATAATAGATATTTTTTTCTGTATATAATTATTGACATCCTAAGATTACCCACTGAAATGGTAATCGTTAAACACACAGTCGGATATTGTTGAAATAAGAACCGTATGTCCCAATTCTAAGGTTAAAATTTAGTTGACACGAATTGGTTCACCACAGGCGATATTGTGATTAAAATAATTACGAAAAGAATTTTTAATGTTACTTGTAAATGTTAATTGCACGGCTCTATGCTGAGATTTGCGTTGATTTCTAGAAGCAATAAATTTTAAGGACAAATGTATAATAATGTTGTCTTTTACTTACGCGAATATTACACATTGAAATCAAACTACTTTTACGGATTATATCGCGGTTTATTTAAACCAAACTACTTTAAACTACTTTTACGGATTATATCGCGGTTTATATATAAACCGCGATATAATCCGTAAAAGTAGTTTGATTACAAATGTATAATGTAAAACCATTCTTAGCTAAAAAAAAGGCGCGAGACTAGTAACGATCTTACATTTAAAGATACTATCCTCCTTTACCTTCTAAAATAGCTATGTTTTTACACTACAAAAGTAGAGTCTTTTGTGGGAACTGACTTATAACAATATTTTTTAAATTCCATTACCAATCGGAGTTGACCACTGTTTACGTCCCATTATTCCAAATAAGTATTTCATTCTAAAAAAAGCCTTTACTCATCGAAACCATCCTAACGCGAGCTTCTTTAAAGCATAGATATTTAAAACTGTCCTATTTATTGTAATTAAATAAAAATAATTTAGATTCTTGCCCGGATATTAAATTTTAATAATTTGTTGATTAATTTTGAATACACACCAGTTGATCATGCCTTTAAAATCATCAAGGCATGTTTCTAAGTTCATGTTCCAACATTTTAAATTGGATTGAAAAGATTTTTAAAACTTTAATTGAATTTGTACACAAAAATATAAAAAAAAAACATATTTTAAGTTATACGCTTACGGAAATGAGGTTCCTATTTTAAACTTTATTCAATTGAAATATTAATGTCTTTAGAAAATAATATAGCAATATTCGAAAAATTAATTATTTATATCTCAAAAACTGTACTATAATATATACATTAATAATTATTTTAAACACTACGTACCCACGAAATATTCACAGTCCAAGTCGACTACGGGGAAAGTTTAGCGCGGTGGTGTTTGCGTAGCGCGACTACGCTGTAGCGGTGGCTGTTCGGTTTTGGTGTCCGTAGCCGGCGAGCGTAGCATTATATGTGAAATCGTAGCCCGTGACGTCACTTGGCCAGCGATCAACAACCATGGGATGTGGGATGTGAGTAATGGTGAGTACAGAAGTGACTTTGTAGTTTTGTTTTTAGTACAGTTTTGTTTAAAAGTTTTGGGATGGGTTTTGAGAATATTTTTTAGTGAATGAAAAATATATCCATTTAAAAGTCGATATTGATTGTACAAAAATATTGATTGCATTATAATCTTGATTTGGTCTAATGAACTTCAGTTCATTTAATTCATGAAATAAACTTGAATTTCTAAATAAACTTAAACACTTTATGGAAAACAATGTAATCTTCTCCGTTCTCTTATATCTGATCTCTCTATTAGTATATCGACTAGCAAAATTAACCTACTAATATAAATATGAAAATTAAAATAAATAAATAGCAGTTGATAAAAACTAATTTAATGTTTCAGAAGCGTACATAAAACGCTAATATTTGAAATAGATAATTTTTAATAATTCTAATTGCAGTTTTATAGTTTTAACATCTGAATTTTCTGTTGGCCTGTACCTACATTTTTTCTATAGTAAATGACCTTTTCAGGTTAGCCGAGTGTCGAGTAGACGCCTTACAAAAGACTTCAACGAACCACTACGATTAACAATAAATTGTATAATTTATTAAGACCTTTTTTATTAAAATAGTTGATATATGAATGCTTAAAAACGATACATAAGCCATGTTTATCATATTTAATTTTTGTGTAACAAAATATTTATAAAGATGGAAAGTTTACTGAGCTGTACCAATAACACCTTAAAAATATTTTCAACTCCCATGTACCTAATGGAGGCATGATAATTGACATTCTGCTTGATAACTTTACTTGGTTTCCAGAATAACACTACGGATGGTAAGCTCTGATACAGTTATGGACGATTAAGCTTATCTAAGTAAGAACAGGGTGATCTCCAAGCTGCAAGCAAATAGGATAAACCGGATGTCAAAGTCAAAATATCTTTATCATGTATAGGCCCCTGCTACCGCCGGATCTTAACGCAACCGCAACTGAGATGATCCAGAAAAAAGCTCAACGAGCTGGTCTTTTATGTCTTAACATCTGTTTGTATTACTAATTATAAGCTTTAAATTCTAAGCTTCCATGAGTTGGGCAGCACAGCTTTATCATCCAGGCAATCTGAGCTGTCTTTTAGCCACAGCACGAGCACAGTCTCACAGAACAGCTGGAAAGCCCGCTTGCTTTCCCATTTGTTCTACCTGCTATAAATCTTTCAAGCGTACCTACTTGCAAAGGTCATACTGCCGAACCTACAAATGGCAATTAAAGTTAATGATCATTAATCGAAATATTTCAAATTTCAAATATTTATTTATTTACCTGAATACAAAATATATAATCAGTTGAGGCTCGAATCCATTTCTTGAAATCCGATTATTTCGATACTTGTAGCCCATTAACACTTAATACGCAGATAGTGAGTAGAGATATCAATTATCTCGTGTTAAATAATCGAATTAATCATAAATGGCTTCGACAGTCGAAATAAATAGATTTCAAAATTGACTTAATTAGAATTAAAGTTAATTGGTGTTACAAAGCTGTTTGGGGGTAGAATAGAATACTATAAGGTCCTTTGGCGAATTTCTTCATTCCGGATTTTGTCGCGCAAAGAAACTCCAAGCATAGCTCTCTCCACAGCTCATTGTGTGACTGACTGAGATTGTGAATACGGGTATTGATAACTATTGTATCTGGTTACCAGAGGCGATGTGGTGCAAAACTGCTGTAGAAAAAAAAAACAATTTACTGTTCGTAATTTTTTTTATAGTTTTACCAGCTCCAATACTTTGTTGTATTTTTTTTATCTACCTGATGGTAGTATTTATCGTCCATTCACCCCTAAATACGTTATTCACAAATATTGTTTATGAGAAATACAATTGAGTTTACTTTAAGGCCTCTAATTCCTTAATCCCCCTTCAACTCGTATGGAGAGAGATTGAATGGACTTTTCTTTAAGGTTATACAAATAAAAAGCTTACTTTTTTATGTAAAAAATAAATTTCTTTAACCTTTTACGGCAAATGTCTGTAAGTATATTTTTCTGATATCGGTATTTAGTTACCACTAAACTGGGAATGCGGTATTACTCCGGAAACTTTTTAGAACTGAATTACTGTGGAATATAATATTATATATAAAGAGGAAAAACTGTTCATCTGTTGTAAAAGATTTATTATGAAGTGACACATAAATTATATGTCTAAAATAGAAGGATGTATATTTGAATACATTTTGATTATAAACTAGCCAGTATTCTACAACATCCCTCCCTTAATCAAAATACCGCAGAATATTTAAAATCTAGCATAGTCCCAAAAATATAACCTTAATGGTTAACTAAACAAACAACAAAAGCATTAAACTCTAAGTGAGACCTATACTAGCAATGCACTTCTTATGTGCTGTGCGCCCTAGTGGCTTAGTAAGTACATCAGCTGGCATATCATTAGTCTGTAAATACCTTAAAACTACTGATTTGTCAGCGACCTTTTCTCTTATAAAATGATACCTAGTATCAATGTGCTTGGTTCGAGCATGGTGGACTGGGTTTTTAGCAATTTTGAGAGCACTCTGACTATCAGTGTGTAACAACACCCTATACAACCTACCACAAACTTCAGACACGAACCTGCGCAGAAAAATTGCTTCCCTGGTAGCCGAACTCAATGACATATACTCCGCTTCCGTCGAGGACAGTGCCACGGTACTCTGCTTTCTGCTTTCCCAAGAGATCGGACCACCGGCTAAAGTGAAGTAAAATCCGGTATATGAACGCCGATCAATATTACTGTTGGCCCAGTCAGCATCCGCGTAGCCCATCAGGTAATCTCCTGTCTTCCTGTAAGTAATACAGAAATCCATAGTTCCTTTCAAATATTGAAGCACTCTTTTAGCTGCGATCCAATGCGACTTGCCAAACTTTGTATTAAACTGACTAAGATAGCTTGTAGCGTAAGCTATGTCTGGTCGAGTGTTCACAGCCAGAAACATCAGACAGCCAATCAAATTCTGATAAGGATATTCGGATTGCTCACCATAACACGGTTCCAACTTATTGTTTTGCAAAGGAGTATCCACTGTCTTGCAGTCAGTCATATTAAACCGCTTTAACACATTTTTAATATATGTTTTCTGGTTTATTTGAATCTGGTTTAATGAATCACGTTTAACATTTAAACCTAGACAATATTCCAGATTTCCTAGGTCTTTCAAAGAAAAATACTTTTCCAAATTACTTTTGACAATTTCAAAATTAATTTTATTTTTATAAAGAAGAATTATGTCATCCACGTATACAGCCAGTATTACAGTGTCAGTGCCGAAACTTTTTGTGAATACGCATGGTTCGGAAGGTGTTTGATTAAAACCTATTAATGCTAAGGTTTCGTTCAGCTTTATGTTCCAGGCCCGTGCTGCCTGCTTCAGGCCATAAATAGACCTTTTAAGCAAGCACACTTTGTTGTCTTGACCTTTTTGTATGAAACCTTGCGGCTGACTCATGTAAACTTGTTCTTCCAATTCGCCATTTAGAAAAGCCGTGTCCACATCCAAGTGGCGAATATTATAATTCAGCTCCACAGCTAAAGCCAACAATGTACGTAAAGAAGAATTCCTTACTACGGGCGAGAAGGTTTCAGAATAATCTACACCTGACACTTGGCTATAACCTTTAGCAACAAGTCTGGCTTTGTACTTAGTTATGTTTCCATGGGCATCTCTTTTCAATTTGTACACCCATTTACAAGAAATTACAGGTTTATTTGGCCTATCAACCAATATCCAGGTACCTCTTTTCATCAAAGAATTATACTCGTCTTTCATTGCAGAGACCCAGTTATCACTTTCTTCGCTAGAGATGGCATCACGATATGTTATTGGATCATCACCAAAAACATCACTGTCTACAGTACTATACGAAAAATAATCTGGAGGTTTACGTACTCGCTGAGGATATCTCCTGTTAGAACTATCAACATTGTCATCACTTGGTTCATTTGAGGGAACCGGAGATTGAAAACTTTGTTCACCTGAGTGTGTTGACTCTGCTTCTTCACTATCAATTGCTTCATCAGCATCCACAAAGTCGTCTCCATGCTCCTCTATAATAACCTCAGTATCTTCTGAAGGTGAAGACACTTCTTGGGGTACAGGCTGTGACAGTAAATTAACAACATTTGAGTTAACAACACTCACAGGATCACACTTCAGTCCAGTGAAATTATTTTCAAAGAAAGTAACATCACGTGACTTGAGTAACCTCCTAGGTGTCTCGGCATCTCGGAAAAAATAGCTCCTAGGATCTTTTGAATATCCAACAAAAATATGTTCAGTTGCTTTCATGTCCAATTTAGTTCTTTGACATGAAGGAACATAAACTAAAGCTCTACATCCAAATACCTTTAAATGAGATAAATCTGGTTTGCTTTTATACCACATTTCAAACGGAGTTTTGCCTGTAAGTGCACGATGAGGGTACCGGTTCTTCAAGTACACTAGTCTCTACAGCATCCTGCCAATATGCTTTCGAGAGAGACCCATGTGACAACAAAGACCGAGCCTTCTCTACAATACTACGATTACATCGCTCACTTACTCCATTTTGTTGAGGACTGTACGGCGCCGTCGTTTGATGTTCAATCCCTTGAGATTTTAAATAGTCTCCCAACTCTTTATTGACATACTCAGTGCCGTTATCGGAACGCAAACATTTGAGTTTTGCGCCGGTTTGTCTCTCAACGAGAGATTGGAAAGCACAAAACTTAGACTTCACTTCTGTCTTAGAAGCCATACAATAAACAAATATGAAACGTGTATAATCATCTACAAAAATAATAATGTACTTATTACCTTTAAATGAAGTGGTTGACATCGGCCCACACACATCAGTGTGAACTAACTCTAATACTGAGGTAGCTCTTTTATACTTCAACCTTTTGAAGGGTTTTCTTGCTTGCTTTCCCTCTATGCAGGGGATACATGGTTGTTTATCCACTTCCGCAAACTCTACGCCGTCAGCTAGACCCTTTTTGAGTAGATCCATACCAATACGACAAAGATGTCCTAAGCGCCTATGCCAAAGCTGAAACTTGGATAGCTCGGACTGCGCATTACAAGCTAAAATTTCTTGCGGAAAATTAACTGAACAATCTAATGTATACAGTCCACCACTAAACGAACCATGCAATAGAGAATTACGAGTATAAGATACATCATTTGAACTATAAAAATTACAACCATTCATATCAAAAACGATTGAGAAACCTTTTTCAACAATTTTCTTTACTGAAAGTAAATTACATTTTAAACCGGGAACATGAACGACATTAGTTATTTTATTTATTAGTGGATTAGCAGTATGAATAAAAACCTCACCAATACCCACAGCTGGCAACATCTCACCGTTTGCAATGGCTATCTTCCCACCATCAATGTGTTGGTAACTTCGAAACCATTCACGATGCGAAGTCATGTGTGAAGTCGCTCCTGAATCGATGATCCACTTGTTACCATGATCACCCGGTGCAGACAAAGCCATTTCCAAAACATTATCGTCCGTGTTAACTTGTCCCGTAGCGATGACAGTCTGTCCTGTTTTCTGCGTACAGTTTTCTTTCCTTTTATCCTTATTAAGTGGACAATTAGGGCTCTTATGCCCAGGCCGTTTGCATTTGTAACATATTATGGTCTTCCTTTTATGTGTAGACCTTAGTGCCGCCTCATCACTTTGAGCTTCTTTCGACATTTCACTCAATAATTTCGTCTTTACCAACTCCGACGTCACTTCTATGTTACTGTGTTCTAAGGCCATAATCAATGGTTCATATCGTGGAGTTAAACCACCCAAAATTATCGCAGCAAGAGAGCTATCATCTATGATTTTGCCAATATCGGCCAGATCCTGTGCGGTTGTCATGACTGCGTTCAAGTACATTTCAATATTTGTGAAATCTGACAAGCAGTACCGATACAAACGTCTCTCCAAAGACAGTTTTCGACCTAACCCGCGATCCTCATAAGCTCTTTGCAGAGAATCCCATGCTTCCTTTGCTGTCGTTGCTGTTCTTACATGCGTGATAGCAGCACCTTCGACTGTAAGGCATATTTTGGACAGAGCCTTCTGGTCGTTTTTAGCACGTATGTCTAGAGGAGTTTTATCAGTCTCTACATACCCATTTACGGTGCTCCAAAGTTCTTCATGCTTTAACAGCATACGCATTTTGAATTTCCAGCTAGAGTAACCATCGCGATTGCTCAACATCGGGATTCCTTGAAAACTGGTTGCAGCCATAATTATCTTCTTTTAATTAAGATATTTCGTGCTGATAACGAATGTGGAATATAATATTATATATAAAGAGGAAAAACTGTTCATCTGTTGTAAAAGATTTATTATGAAGTGACACATAAATTATATGTCTAAAATAGAAGGATGTATATTTGAATACATTTTGATTATAAACTAGCCAGTATTCTACAACAATTACTAAACATAATTTTAAATTATTTTAGATAGTTTAATTATAAATATAAATATTAAATGATCTCTGGCTGTGGAGAAAAGTGAACAAATTCGTACGCGAGCAAGATCCGACACGAGCGGTGTCATGATTAGGATCTCCTTGTTAGTTAGTGAACTCACAAGCCATATAAATAATATGATCTAATATGAGAGACATTGTCACTAATATTTTACATGTCACCTATTGTAAAAACTATTGAATCTTATCGTTGGTTTTAAAGTATAATAAAGCCAAGTTTCACCGTTGGTTTTGTCTTTATTATGTATCAATTTATTATACTTTAATTTGTTACCATTATCATGTCAACTGAAGACTCAAAACAAATGTCTGCACCCTCTTCGAGAATCACGCAATACTTACGTCCCGAACGGTTTGATGTGGAGCCTGCTGCTGCCTCTTCAGATCTAAAATGGACTCACTGGCGGTATTCTTTTGATAACTTTTTATCTGAAGAGAATTTTCCTAATACTGAAACATTTAAATTCAAGATTCTCGTTAACCACATCTCACCGGCTATATTTAATCTCATACGAGAGTGCGACCAGTATACTGCTGCTATCAAAATATTGGATAATGCTTACGAGAAAAGGAGAAATATTACGCTGGCACGTCATTACTTAACATCTAGGAAGCAGCAAGACGGCGAATCGATCGCTGATTATTCAAGAGTTCTAAACCTACTAGCTCATGACTGTCATTTCAAAGCTGTAACCGCCAAAGAACATCAGGACCAAACAATTCGCGGAACTCTTATTGCGGGACTTAACTCTAATCGAATAAGAGAACGTTTGCTGGAGAAACACACAATGACATTAGAGGAAACACTTAATTTAGCAATATGCCTTGAAAGCGCAGAAAGCACTTCCCGTGAAATAGAGTCCCATACTAATCCAGCCTCCTTCAATGCTGTTACAAAATCAGTAGCTCAAGTCATACCAGAAATCCAGAACTTGTCAGCAGTAAATTCGCAAAATAAACGCCGGAAATGTTTCTTTTGCGGTGGTAGTATCCATCAAAGAATCAAATGCCCCGCATACAACACAGATTGCCAACTTTGTTCAAAAAGGGGTCATTTTGCCAAGGTTTGTCGTTCCAGTTACCAAAACTCAAACGCTGCTGTTACTAAAGAAGATGACCAGCCAGAACCTCACTTGACAGCTATTTCAGCTGCGTCACCTTCGAGCTTACGCAAAGCAACTATACAAGTAACCGTCAATGATTACCGAGCCGAAGCCTTAGTAGACACTGGAAGTTCAATCAGTTTTATTGACAACAACTTAGCTCAAACCATGAAACTCAAGCGAAAGCCTTGTAGACAAACTATAACTTTAGCTTCACTCAACCATGTTTCATATGTGAATGGATTATGCTACGTAACTATACAGATTAATCAGCATGTGTACAAGCGTCAACCATTACTGATCGTAGACGGCCTTTGCGCGGACATCATAATTGGGCATGATCTACTTAAGAATCATTCGTCTCTTGAACTACAATTTGGAGGTGAGAAAGAACCATTAAAGATCTGCAATGTACTTACCGCTTCCGTTCCACCAGTATCGATATTTACACATCTATCTCCTGAAGTCAGACCAATTGCTATCCGCTCAAGACGCCACTCCGAGGAAAACGAGTCGTTTATTTCAAATGAAATATCCAATCTGTTGAAAGATAAGGTCATTGAGCCTAGTGTGTCACCTTGGAGAGCGCAAGTATTAGTTGCTGGTGGAGGCAGCCACAGGAAACGCCTGGTTATTGACTATTCACAAACTATAAATCGATACACGGAATTAGATGCTTATCCCTTACCCAGCATAGATTCCATTGTTACTCAAGTTGCCAAATATAACTTCTTCAGTCAAATAGATCTCAAGAGTGCTTATCATCAAGTACCAATCCTTCCCAAAGAAAAAATGTATACAGCGTTTGAAGCTTGTGGTAATCTCTACCAGTTCACCAGGATCCCCTTTGGTGTTACAAATGGAGTTGCCGCATTCCAAAGAACCTTGCACTTTATCATAATTACAGAGAAATTAAAAGGTACGTACGCCTATTTGGACGATGTTACTATCTGCGGGAAGGACAAGCAAGACCACGATACAAATCTACGCAGATTCATGGAAGCAGCCAAAAAATATAGTCTTACTTTAAACACTGATAAAAGTATATTCGAAACAGAGTCTATTAATCTTCTGGGCTATACCATCTATAAGAATTTAATCAAACCAGACAAATCTCGATTGCAACCACTTACCGACTTACCTGCTCCATTGGATGCTGCATCTTTAAAAAGAGCATTAGGACTATTTGCTCATTACTCAAAGTGGATAAATAATTATTCCGCTAAAATCAGACCACTAGTAGAAGCCACTTTTCCACTCTCTGAAGAAGCTTTAAATTGTTTCAATAATCTCAAAAATGACGTTGCTCGGTCAACCCTTGCTGCAATCGATGAGAAACAATTATTTTCTGTTGAAACTGATGCTTCTGAATATGCCATTGCAGCAACCTTATCACAAATTGGTCGCCCTGTTGCATTCTTTTCACGCACACTTAACGAATCTGAACGTCGACAGCCTTCCATAGAAAAGGAAGCTTGTGCCATTGTAGAAGCCCTGCGTAAATGGCGCCACTTTTTGATCGGGCGACACTTTCTACTCGTTACAGATCAACAATCAGTCTCATTCATGTTCAATCAAAAACATTCCAGCAAAATTAAAAATGAGAAAATAGAAAGGTGGCGCCTAGAGTTATCCTGTTATAAATATGACATTATTTATCGTCCAGGAAAAGATAACCATGCCGCTGATGCACTTTCTAGAGTATGCAATCTTATCAATACTACTTCAAGCAAGCTATCTGAACTTCATAACAATTTGTGTCATCCAGGAGTCACTAGAATGTGTCACTGGATTAGAACCAAAAACTTACCATATTCTGTTGAAGAAGTAAGGAAAATGACTGCCACGTGCCCTGTATGTGCCGAAATAAAACCTAGATTTGTTAAACATGAAGGGCATCTAATCAAAGCAATAGCTCCCTTTGAAAGGCTTAATTTGGATTTTAAAGGCCCTCTTCCGACTAATACCTCCAACAAATATATTTTGACTATTATTGACGAATACAGTCGATTTCCCTTCGCCTTTGCCTGCAAAGATATGTCAGCAGAAACCGTGGAAAAATGTCTCAAAGAACTCTTCTCTTTATTCGGAACTCCAGCTTACATACATTCAGATAGAGGTGCATCCTTTTTATCTGAGGAACTAAAGAAGTTTCTCACTTCTCTCGGAATAGCATGCAGTCGTACAACTCCTTATAATCCCCGTGGAAATGGCTTGGTTGAACGGCTGAATGGAACTTTATGGCGCACGATCCAGTTACACTTACGCTCCACCAACCGAGATATCACTGAATGGGAGAAGGCAATACCTGTGGCACTTCACTGCATAAGATCTCTGTTGTCCACAGGAACGAACGCTACACCTCATGAGAGAATGTTCAATCATCCACGTCGCTCAATGAATGGTCAGTCTATGCCAACTTGGCTACTTTCACCAGGACCAGTGTACATGAGGAAAAATATTAGAAACTCAAAATATGATCCAGCCGTAGAAGAAGTTGAGCTCTTACAGAGTAACCCAGACTATTCCTATGTAAGATTACCTGACGGACGTGAGACTACAGTTTCAAATAGACGTCTGGCACCACTTCCGAGGGTTGAAGAGGTGCAATCTGACGATGAGTACCTAACTCCAGACACTGAGGAAGCTCAGTCTACTGAAGACCCCTCTCCAAGTACAATAGTTGAAAACGTCGAGCTCCGTCGTTCTACTCGAGAGCGTAAGACTCCTTCATATCTCCAAGAGTATGTTACGTCTTAAAGGAACGGGTGAATGTCATGATTAGGATCTCCTTGTTAGTTAGTGAACTCACAAGCCATATAAATAATATGATCTAATATGAGAGACATTGTCACTAATATTTTACATGTCACCTATTGTAAAAACTATTGAATCTTATCGTTGGTTTTAAAGTATAATAAAGCCAAGTTTCACCGTTGGTTTTGTCTTTATTATGTATCAAGCGGCGCTCGCAAAACACTTAAATTATCGAAGCCAATCGGAGGTTTTCTATCGAAAATCGGCTGAAACCGATTTTTTTTACCACTAGAGCATTTTCCGGTCCCGACACTCAACAAGTAGGAATGGGTGGTGTGGTACCCTCAGGATTAGCTTCGATAGATATGCTTCAATGTACCCAATTTTCTTTTATGGACAAGCTGAAAACACCCACTGCTAAACAAAGGCCTCCCCTTTAGAAGGGAGGGGTTACGATATTCCCCACGCTTGGCAGGTGTCTTGGGGATCGTAGTTTATATAGATGGTAAGTAATCCAATAGAAAGGCGCTGCTAGCCGTCTTCTAGTTTTCCATTAGTCACCTCTTACAGACACCCAACGGCAGGAGATGCGAGGGTATTTATACCAGCATACCACACGGGTAGTCAGGGTGTAGAGTACAGCAAAACTTAGATCGGGTCGGGGCTAAAATTCAAGCGAATCGATAGTGAACAGAAGCAGCCGCGACTTTAAAAAAAAATGGTCCTTACGCCTTACAGATTGGAAGGAGGTGTGAAACCACACATCTACTACAGTCTAGTCAAGTCTAGTGGATTTGGTTGAGTAACTAAACCATGTATGTTGTTATAAGTGCATTATAATGAACAGTTAGTGCTGTGTCATGTGACTCACATACTGAATGTCAGAGGTACGCCAGACTCACGGCGACTCCCCCGCCTACATAGTTTTTTGGCCACAAAATTAGCGAGGCTACTTTAATTGCCGCAAAGTAATAATACTAAACTAGTATACCATATATGTATATTAACATTTGCCGATTCATATTAATGATAAAAAAATTGTGTATTATAATTTTGATCCTGGTGATTTTTGATCATTTGAGAGAATAAGTTGATTTTAGGTGGCTTCCTGAGAAAGTGGCGTGTAGGCATGCATGTTGTATGCAAGCTACCTTCTAAGAAAAGTGAAAATTGCAATTAATCTATTCTTACGGATTATATCGCGATTTATTTAACGAAGGGACGTTCAACATCTCAGCCCGCCCGTGACCATGGGTGCTGCAAAGCATTCGAAACGTCGGGAAAATTAAAATAAATCGCGATATAATCCGTAAGAAGAGATTAATTGCAATGTCTAGTATTCGCGTAAATAAAAGACAACATTAAAGTGAAAATTAATTATACTGTCTTAAGACTTCTATTTGTGTGTACATAAGCTTATAAATAAATATAATTTGGTGAATTTAGTGTCTATTAGATGTATTACACTTAAAGTAGGGCCAATTTAATAGATCACATTTGACACTTCATCGAAATATTACAACGTACTTAATCTTGTAGTTAGTTTGTTGTAATGTTCTCTCTTTACTTTGTTGCGTGTTTTTTTCTCTTTAGATTGTTGTAATTTTGTCGTAATTTATTGTTTTCTTCTTTTCTCCCTTGTTGTATGTTTCGAACGGCAGGACACACTATCGCAAATGTTGATTCAATTGTAACAAGACAAGCAATGTTTATAAAAAGTGAAAAAATGACAACCCCGCTGAGTTTCATGCCGGATCTTCTCAGTTGAGGCCGCGTTGTGATCCGGTGGTAGCTTTTAAATAATTGACCATTCAAAAGTGCTATCGTTAAGCCTATTTAAAATAAGGATTTTTGACTTTGACTTGTAAGGACGGGCATAAAGTATTATTAAATTAATGGTTGCGAGGTTAGAGCTGCACAATTGCTTAACTTTTTTCAATTAAGATTATATATTTATTGTCTTAATGACAAAAGAAACAGACAGAATAAAGAAACTGACAGATGGCAAATGTGATCTATTAAATTGGCCCTACATTAGCTAACAGTCCACAAAAAGTGAGAAATTAATAATGACATTTGTTTTTATTATTATAACGGCATATTTGTAGACACAAATTAAGATATTAATTCTTTGGAGTGCAAGTGTACAGCAGCTACAGTGAGTACACACTGTTGCTATATTCCAGTTTATAGGTCACTGTAGCTGATGACATTTTAAAACTTTGCGGCTCAGGAACTCAGGAACTTGGTATCTTATGGCTCTAGTGATAGGGGTCAGTAAGAGGCAACAGTCTGTAGAAACCTAACCAACAGGTTATGAATACCCAACGTCAACAAGTTTCATAAAAGTAATGAATTTAGTTTATTTTAGTCTTACTTTAATCGCTCATTTCATGTCCCAACACTGTTTTGAAACAACACAGAAATAAAAATCTTTATAAGCTTATTATATTTAGTCTATGATAAAAGTCATTTGACATACTTAAGGTGTGTGTAACCAAATATCCTTTTCTTACTATTTTAAGATAAGTTTGTTTCTAACCGCTTTTATCTCACGGTAAGCTGCAATGTATAATAATAACTTTAATGGATCCAAAGAAGGTATGGAATCCTCGGTGTACGAGTCCGACTCGCACTTGACCGGTTCTTTTTAAACTATGCGATACCATTACATCTACCAGACCACTATATCAACATAAAGATATTACCTCGTATTGTATCTCACTTTGGAAATAAAACAAGTGAAAGTTACATTTCATCCCATTCTTTAACTAAAACAAATAGAAAAATTAAACTGCCTAAACATACAGATATCAACAATGATATTATACGTAATAATTTTTTTTTGTTATATGTTTTTTTTCGTTAAAGTACGTACTTTGTAAATGTGTTGATTTTCTATGTGCATGTCAAATAAATGTTTTTTCTTCTTCTTAAAATATTTTTTCATAATATATAGGGTTACAGGAAAAGTCGTGCTAGATCCGTTAAGGGCGTGGAGTACCCATCATTTCTGACTTATTTCACTATGAAACACCCCACCCTAAACTTAACCCTTTTCGAGATTTTCAACTTTAAATTTTTATTGAAAATTGCCGATTTTTAGGCTATTAAATTTTATTTTGTTTAAGTTGTTTAAGTTTTTTTTTTTTTACTTTTTTTTTATTTTGGTTAAGTTTAGGGTGGGGTGTTTCATAGTGAAATAAGTCAGAAATTATGGGTACTCCACGCCCTCAACGGATCTAGCACGACTTTTCCTGTAACCCTGTATGTATAAGGTACCTATGATATCCCTTCCCTGTTCCCTTACCCGTGGGGTGTCCGGGTAATAATAGCACCCTCTCATCTCCTCCCGTTGGGTGTCCGTAAGAAGCGACTACGGGAAAACAAGGAGACGGGCAGCAGCAGCGTCTTTCTATTGGATTTTGCTTGGGGATCACCTAAAGTGCGATCCCCAAGCAGCATGCCAACCGTGAGGATTATGGCCACCCCACCCTTCTAAGGGGGAGGCCTTTGTTCAGCAGTAAACTTTTTTCGGCTGTTAATGATATCCCTTCCTTATTATTTACTTTTGTGCAGTGCTTTGTGCGTTTTCTAAATGTGCCTTTGAAAATCAAGTAAAATGCCGTCATTTTACTTGATTTTCAAAGGCACACGTCACGTTCGATACTTTTTACCAAAGCGGAACTTACTGCTAATTCACCCAATTTGGGTGAATTTCATGCCTTCATTTTTCGTGCTCAAATGGCATATCTATTGCATAAAACATCATTGGATACCAAGTTCAAAATTTTACCACAAAATCTGCAAGATAAAAAAGATTTGAGTAGGTAGGTACATATTCCGTTGACTCGAACCGACCTTAGCTTACGACATGACAAACGCATCCCTTAGCCCCTAGGCCACCGTCATATTGATATCCCTCCTAAATAATTTCATAAATAATCTTCAGATATTAATATTTTCAATCTGTGACGTACGTATCTTACATAAAATACAACCTCAGTAAAATATATTGTTTATCCAATAGTATTAGTAATAGTAAGAATTATGGAGTCCTGCCAAGACTGTTTATGAATGAGCCCACCCACGTTCTTAAACTGCTGTGTCATCCGTGACGTCATTATCTTACTGACAGTACTTACTAGTCTGTGTCAAATTTGATTTGTATACACATTTTTATGATTCAACACCCATTGTTCTTCTAAGTGACCTTCACTTAAAATAGTGTCCTCCTGCCTGGCCCATTCGAAATTGCCTTCACTTAAAAGAAATACAACTTATAAGTAATAGTAATGTCCTCCAGGCCGATACGGACACTGCGGCCAATCTTACACAAGATCAGCTATCTACGCGGGAGATATTATAGTGTAAGTGTTTGCGTAGACACAAGTGCACTCTCTCTTCCTTTATCTTACACAATCCGATGGGACGGAAGACAGACACGACCGGGAAGAGGTCAGGCGCTGGACCAACATTTTACATGCCCATCCGACGCATGGAACATCTTACAGACAATCAGGTGATCGGCCTATATTATTATTGTCCTAGCCGGTAAGGAACTACTACACAAAGTTGTTGCTCCTTGCGGGTTCGAACCCGCGACCTCCGGTTTGCAAAGCAAGCGGTTTCCCACAACGGCACGGAGGCCACACAACTTATAAGTACGCATGTCTCCTCAGGAGCGAAGGCCATGTTGTGTGGGAATTTTACCCACCTCTCCAGTGGCGTTCATTGACACTGTAGCGGGATTCTAGGCCCTTTTCGAACCTCCCCAGATTCCCTCCAGCATCCGACTTGTATCAGAGCAGATCCCGGTAGGTGCCTACCCCCTATTCTAAGCTGTGTATTTTGAATTGTTCCTCTCTATACACAAAACTCAATTTATTATTATTTGGGCTCAGTAACCAACGGAACGCAATTCGACCAAACTGGATCCATTATGCCTTTTTTTGTGACGCGGGGGAAATTTCGGTAGGTCCCCGGGGTATGTAGGATTCTTACCCACTAAAACCCCCGCGGCTGTCGCATTGGCACATGAGAGGTCTCTCCGGTGGGATCTGCAATAGGAGCCCCTCAGTGCCTTGTCTTTGAGCCTGTTGCCAGGGGAGCATTGTAGCCCCCCGGGAACCAATCACGGTGCTCACGAGGACGGGGGTCGCAACCCCGCCGCCGTCCTCCTCGTAGTCGCTGCCGTACAGGATCCATTATGCCTGGCCCAGCCCTTACTCTGTTGCTGACTTATCGAAGAGTTCCTCATGGTACCCCACGATGGCGCTAACTTGGACGTATACTCTCGCGGACACAAACAATATACCACCTTTAGGACGATAATCGCTTGCACTAGCTGGCCCAAAATACATGTGGGCGGGGTAAGCGCACGTAACTTTGTTCAAACGATTTTGATTGAAAACTGGTATACAGCGTTCGAGTCGGCGATAGTACATAATCATCTGGTGTAGAATAGGCCACCCAGACGACTCAAATATGTTACGTACACCTATTTAGTATAACAAGCGTGGTTATTTGTTAAGAATTATCGAGCTACAATAGGTACAAGACCGCCACTTAAGTTACTAAGTTACACTTTCGCATAAAGCCAAGAAAGTCGAGACGGGAGCAATATTCATAACTTATGGTGTAGGGCGCCGAGCGGACGCTACGAGACACCGTGTGTCCGCCATTATTTAGACGTAACCGTTATAATAGGATAAACTATCGTTCTGAGACGTATAATTAAATATTGAAGGACAAAGGCCTTAATTACAATGGCATAATTTTTGTTTTTTAGTCTATAACTAGCTGACCCACGCAGCTCCGCCCGCGCTGTGTTTACGTAAACTAAACTTTCAATACTATACATTCGCATAGAATACAAAACCTCCTATTTTAAAGTCGGTTAAAAACTTGGACCCACTTTGTACTTGCCCTCCGAAGCACGGAGACGTTTAGTTCAAAAGGCTTTAATCGGTCACCCATCTATTTAATGACCTTATCTAACGTTGCTTAACCTGGTCGATTTCCAAACATTGTTAACAACTGTCTATGGGTGTTCCCTTACAAATATTTATTATAATTATAATGAAAAATTGTTAAATCGGAGCAAGCGTATAACCAACTACACATTTTGACTTTAGTCCCCTGTCCCAAGGGAACCGTGCCGAATGTCGGGATAAAAAGTATCCTATGTCCTACCTCGGAGTATTAACTCAAATCATGCTAAGTTTCGTTTCAATCCATCTAGTAGTTTCGGCGTGATGCTCAGCCGAGATACAGACACAGACAGACAAAAATAAAAAAAAATTACTTTTTTAGCTTTAGTATCGGTTATAGAATCCCTCCAATCATAATTTTCAAAATATCTTCAATGTACAGAATTGGACCTGTTACAGTTTTATTATAAGTATAGATAAAGATTTTAGACTCACTTAGAGATACCAAAAATAAAAACGTTAAAATATGCACAAATTATCTAGATATTGCAAATCACTGGTTGACTTTTCCACGTTGGCGTGAAAACGCTCATTGACGGATGTGACGTCATTCCATAGGTTTGACGTACGAGTTAGTAATTTTTCATGACAATTGGCGAGTGGATAAAGATACTACCACTGAAGATTAATATGTTCTTATTAGACTTTTGACTACTAATATAAACAGAATGATAAAATGATCCCCTAGACCTAGTCAGTGGTCAACGGTGCAGGTTACATAATTACCTATTTTTAGTAACCATATTTGTTATTTTACCTTATTATGTAATCGTTTGTTGTCCCAAATAAAATAAAATAAAATAAAAATAAATCAGTTCGCAGATTTTTTTTTTTCATTTTATAAAAACAAAATAACGTGTACAATAACGTACGTAAGTACGTGTGTGTAATAACGTACACAGAGATTTTCTCTTGAAAATTGATTGGCATGGCTTGTGGGCATGACCGACTAGTTGAGGTATGACGTCAAATTGCGTTTCATTTTACGTAACTTAAAGTTGAAATATTTCGTAAAATAATAATAATTTTAGAAAAAATCTTTTAGCAATGCTCTTTTTAGAACTATTTTAATTAAATTGTAATCATAATTAATCATAATAATTTTTATGCATGTTCCCCATTTAACTCAGTCATTTTTAACCGGCTTCAAAAAGAAGGTTCTCTATTCGACGCGTATGTATGTAATATTGATAAAAATGCATAATATTAATATATGTTAGTTTATGTGGGCTTCTAAACAAATTTACCAAATTTTATGAGTGTATGTATGTAGGTTTGTCCGCCGATTTCTCAGAAACTACAAGTCCGATTTGCTGATACCTATCTTGGTAAAATAAGTCACTAAAAAGTGTTAAATAAAGTGTTAAAAAAAAGTATTTTGTATATTTGTGTGGTTCTAAATAAATAAAAATAAAATCCAGGGGTGGTATAAAAGTAAAAATAATGGAAAAGTCTATAAAACACATGAAAATAAGCGTCATCATCATCATCATCACTAGCCGGAAGACGTCCACTGCTGAACATAGGCCTCCCCCTTAGAACGCCACAATGAACGGCAATTGGCTATTTGCATCCACCGGTTACCTGCACCGCGCACAATGTCGTCTGTCCACCTATTGGGAGGCCTGCCAACGCTGCGTCTTCCGGTTCGTGGTCGCCACTCGAGAACCTTTCTTCCCCAACGGTTATCGGTTCTTCGAGCGATGTGGCCTGCCCATTGCCACTTCAACTTGCAGATTCTGAGAGCTATGTCGGTGACCTTGGTTCTTCGGCGAATCTCCACATTTCGGATTCTGTCGCTCAAAGAAACTCCGAACAGTTGTGTGACTCTGAACTTCTCTAAGAGGCCAGTCGTTAGTGACCACGTCTTAGTACCATATGTCATCACTGGCAACACACACTGTTTAAAAACCTTCGTCTTTAGGCACTGCGGTATTTCGGACGAGAAGATATCGCGTAGTTTCCCGAACGCTGCCCATCCGAGTTGGATTCTTCGGGCGACCTCTTTGTCGAAGTTGGACCGACCTAACTGGATAGTTTGTCCTAGGTATACGTAGTAGTCAACAACTTCGAGTGTATCGTTCCCAACAACTACCGGTACGGGTGCAACATGGACATTAGACATGATCTTCGTCTTGTCCGTGTTCATTTTAAGACCCACCTGTTGGGAAACGCTACTGAGGTCGCTGAGCATCGTATTGAGGTCCTCCAGCGACTCTGCCATAATGACTATATCATCGGCAAAACGAAAGTGAGTGATGTATTCGCCATTGATGTTGATGCCGAATCCGTACCAGTCCAAGAGCTTGAAAACGTCCTCCAATGCATTTGAGAACAGTTTCGGAGAAATAACGTCTCCCTGTCGCACACCTCGCTGCAATGGGATTGCAGTGCTCTCGCACGAAACCAATCCCATTGCAGCAGCGTGGTCCACCATGTCGATCCGACTACAGGACTCTCGTCCTGTAGTCGGATCGACATGGTGGCGTTGCTGTACAAACACTTCAACACTTCGACCTATAGTCAATGTGGCACCGCTGGAGGGACTGCAATACCTCCCAGCTCTCGATTGAATCGAAGGCTTTTTCGTAGTCCACAAACGCTAGACATAATGGCCGATTATACTCCTCGGTCTTCTGTATAATCTGGCGGAGCGTATGTATGTGGTCTACGGTGCTAAAGCCTTTTCGGAACCCAGCTTGTTCGGGAGGCTGGAAGTCATCAAACCTGCGTTCGAGACGGTTCGTAATGACTCTCGAAAACAGCTTGTATACATGGCTCAGGAGTGAGATGGGTCTATAATTCTTCAATAAAGTGTTATCACCTTTTTTAACCGACTTCAAAAAAGGAGGAGGTTCTCAATTCGTCTGTATATATTTTTTTTTTTTTTTTTTTTCTATGTATGTTCGCGCATAACTCTGGCAATTATGAACCGATTTGAAAAAATCTTTCTTCCATCCATTCTTTAATCCGTTAATTGGGTCCCATAAAAAAATTATTGCTTAGTAATAAGTAGTTCCTGAAAAAACAAGAATGGTGACTGCGCACTGAGACTTGCAAGAAAGCCTATATAGATGACGTTTTAGTCGCTCGGACTCGCTCGGTCGGGACAAAAATGGTCATAACTCTGGCAAATATTTACCAATTTCAATGATTCTTTTTTTATTCGAAAGAAGAAACCACTGTATTGAATCTGTATGAATTTTATTACAACCGGATAAGAACTTCCTGGAGGACCATGAACGATGTGGAGGAATTTATCTGGTAAAAACCATAAAACTGATGTTCTCCATTACATTTCTCTGACAATTATGAATCGATTTCGATGATTCTTTTTTTATTCGAGAGAGTAAACTACTTACTATGATGTTTCCATGCAAATTTCATTACGATCGGATATTTTTTTCTGAAGAAACATGAATTATGTAAAACTATGTAGACGATAATGTGATCATAACCTACCTAGATAATTTTACGGTTTTCGATGGTTCAATCTTTATATAAGAAAATATCACTAAAAAGTTTAAAATAAAATCTTTTTTAAAAAAAATTGAACCGACTTCAATATCACTGAAAAGTATAAAATAATTTAAATATTATTGAAGTTGGTGCCAAATATACACAGCAGGTACGCTAACACCAACTTCAATAATATTTAAATTATTTTATACTTTTCAGTGATATTGAAGTCGGTTCAATTTTTTTAAAAAAAGATTTTATTGAAGAAAAGAACCACCACACTCCTGTGCCATCCTTCTGGCGTAGTACCCTCGAGTAAGACGGAATTAAATAACTTCTGGAGGACTAAAAGTACCTACCGGTTTTCCACCCGCTCTCAGAAGTTCTGTTGTGATTCCGTCTTCACCCGGCGCCTTGGAGAGCCATTCTAATCTCGTACAGGCTGATGTCTGGGATGTCTTCAGTGTAGTAATGTCGGGTTAGTTTGGCTCTGGTGTCCTGAGCTGTTCTGGCAAATAAGCGTCAGCTAGTCTATCTATACTTATAATAAAACTGTAACAGGTCCAATTCTGTACATTGAAGATATTTTGAAAATTATATTTGGAGGGCATTCTATAACCGATACTGAGGCCGGAAATGTAATTTTTTTAATTTTTGTCTGTCTGTCTGTCTGTCTGTCTGTCTGTATCACGGCTGAGCATCACGCCGAAACTACTGAATGGATTCAAATGAAACTTGGCATGATTTGAGATCTTACTACGAGGTAGGACATAGGATACTTTTTATCCCGTAATCTAGCACGGTTCTTTTGGGAGAGGGGATTAAAGTCAAAACGGGTACTTGGTTATACGCTTGGTCCGATTTTATCAATTTTTCTTTATAATATAATAAATATTAGTAAGGGAACACTCATAGAGAGTTGTTATCAAGGTTTTGTAATCGATCAGGTTAAGCAACGTTAGGTAAGGTCATTAAATAGGTGACCGTTTAACGCCATTTGAACTAAACGGGTCCGTGCTTCGGAGAGCAAGTAAAAAGTGGGTCCCAGTTTTTAACCGACTATAAAAAAGGAGGTTATGTATTCGATGCGAATGTCTGTTATTAAAAGTTTAGATAACGTAAAAATAGCGCATGCGGAGCTGCGTGGGTCAGCTAGTATAAAATAAAATCCTTAACAATATTAATACCTGTGGTCTAGTATAAAATAAAATACTTAATATTAATCTGTGGGGATCTTCTGCAGAAGTTAATGCCATTTTTATTCTGCAGAAAAGAGCTGTGAGAGCCATTTATAATCTGGCTACTACCGATTCACTTAGAGAAAAATTCAAAGAAATAGTTATTCTAACGGTTTTTTCACAATTCATATTTGAAAATTTGGTATATGTTCAGAAAAATATTGGATCTTTTAAAAAATATAGTGATATTCATGGTGTTAATACTCGGAACAAACACGATCTTGTTTTGCATTCCACGCGTCTCCACAGAACAGGCAAATCCTTTATGGGTCAAAGTATACGCTTCTATAACAAACTGCCACAGGATATCCGAGATCTTCCACTGAATAAATTTAAACCTTTGATAAAAAGCCGATTGTCGAAAAAGGCTTATTATAAAATCTCGGATTACCTAGAGGATAAAGCTGCGTGGGCTTGAACTGCCTGACTCATGCAAGCTTCGAATTTTAAGGCTTACAATTTGTAACACCATATAAAGTGGTGGATTACTGATGGCTGTTGCACAAGTCAATTAATTGATGACATCAATAATATGTTAAAGTGCTTTGTGTCTTGCCTGACGAGGCACTGCTTAACAGCAGAAGTTAAATGTTAGACGTGTGCCACTGAGATCTTAGATCGGTCATGCTCGCCATCGAAAAGTCTTTGCTTGTGGCGGCTTCGTGTGGCGGGTCACCCCCTTCCCTCCAATATGGTTTAGGGGAGTGATGGCTGCTGCTCGAGACAACTCGTGCGCGGGTGCTGCTTGATCCGACTACTATCCTTTTGGCTTTTTAGTTTGTTGTACTTTCGTCGTATTTTATTATTTTTTTCTGTCTTATTTGATCTTTTGAACGGCAAGACACACTGTCGCTCTGATCTAATTGTAACATGACACACTATTTTAAAAAAAAGTGACAATATGACAAGCCCGCTGAGTTTCTTGCCGGATCTTCTCAGTTGAGGCCGCGTTGTGATCCGGTGGTAGCTTTTTTTTAAAAAAACATGACCTTTCAAAAGTGCTAGCGTTAAGCCTATTTGAAATAAACTATTTTTGAGTTTTGAGTTTAATACCTGTAATCCACACATGGTCACCTGATCCTAAACTAGGCATAGCCCGTACTATGGTAACCGGGCAAACAACTGATACAAATCCTGACGCGTCTGTTGGTCTAGTGGTTAGACACCCTGGCTGCTAACCAATAGGTCACGGGTTCGATACCCGCTAAGTGTCTGGGTGTTATTTATCTATATAAGTATGTATTTACAAAAAAAAGTATATAAGTATTAGTATCAGTTATCTGGTTAGTACAGGCTCTGCCTAGTTTGGGATCAGATGACCGTGTGTGAATTGTCCCAGAATATTATTATTATAAATACTTATCCATATTAGTACTTTTTTTTCAAAATACCTACTTATAACACTCAGTAAAACCAACTGATAGATCATGCACACAAATGTGTATCCTGGATGTGAATCGAACCTACGACCTTTTAGATAGCGGCCAGAGTCTGACCATTAGACTAACAGGTCAGGCCGGTTTTAATATACATATTATTCATATTTTCTTTACTTTAATTACCCTAATTATTAGTAGGTACCTATTTACCAAAGAAGAAAGACGTCAATTTAGTACCAATTATATGCATGTAAGTACGTAGTAGAAATAAAAACGTAAATCCTTAGTCCAACGTACTTAAAAAAAAGTAGCTCCTTAAAGCTTAGCACCAAAACAACTCGATCGATTTTGGCCACTCGAAGGCCTTTGTACCACAGACTTCACAAGATTCTACTAAGAATAGTTATTATCCTAGTTATCTAACTCTTGGAATAATATGTAATGTAACGGAACAAACGCTTCCATTAGCGAGCTTTTACTTCGATATGTATGATGACGGTAACTTTCCTATCTATTAATATTTTATCTATAAAGTCCGCTTAATGTTAGTTGGTTACGTTAGCACTGGTTAGTCCAATTTCTAAAGAAACATCATCAACCCATCATCTACCGCAACACGTCCACTGCTGAACAAAGGCCTCTCCCTTAGAAGCGAAGAGTAGACATAATCCCCACGCTTGGTAGGCGTCTTGGGGTTCGCAGTATAGGTGGTAGGTAATCCAATAGAAAGACTCGACTGCCCGTCTTTTACTCTCACTTAGTCTCCTCTTACGGACACCTAACGGGAGGAGATGGGAGGGCAACATGGATACCCCACGGGTGAAAACAACATCATGTAAAAAATATACTTACTATGAAGCCTGACGGACTAACTAACGAATTATTACAACAGAACCGTATCAAAATTACGTTCTATTTTCCTTTACTCTCACTATCCAATGGGACGGGGAAAGGTCAGGCGCGGGACCAATTTTTTGCATGACCATCAGACGCATGGACCATCTCACAAACAATCAGTTTATGAATCTTTATTTTTTTTTTGACGCGGGGGAAATCTTCGAAAGATCCCCGGGAGCTGTGGGGCTCGACCGGGGTATGTGGGATTCTTACCCACTAAAACCCCCGCGGCTGTCGCATCGGCACATGAGAGTGGAGACCCCAGGGCTCTCCGGTGGGATCTGCACCAGGGGCCCCTCAGTGCCTTGCCTTTGAGCCCGCCGCCGGGGGGCGCATTGTAGCCCCCCGGGAACCAGTCACGGTGCTCACGGGGACGGGGGTCGCAACCCCGCCGCCGTCCTCCTCGGAGTCGCCGCCGTACTCAAAGGACGCAGTTTATGAACCTGTACTGTCCTAACCAGTTAAAACAACTACACAAAGCCCCGCATGGTTTGAATCTGCGACCTCCAGTTAGCGAAGTAAGCAGTTTTCCGCTACGTCACGGAATCTACAATGTTTTAACGTAGTAAGTGCTTCGAGAAAAAAATCTCAGGGTCCGAACTGTTGATGCGAAATGCGAAAGATATTATTAACGTCTCATTTAGCATGCCAAGGCAAAACAGAAAATGAATCACGACCATAAAGGAAACTGACAGGATTATATGGAGCGATATACAAAAACTTTTTTCACTTTAAGTGTTGGATCGATATCTATACTTATAATAAAACTGTAACAGGTCCAATTATGTACATTGAAGATATTTTGAAAATTATGTTTGGAGGGCATTCTATAACCGATACTAAAGCCAAAAATGTATTTTTTTTATTTTTGTCTGTCTGTCTGTCTGTATCTCGGCTGAGCATCACGCCGAAACTACTGGATGGATTGAAACGAAACTTGGCATGATTTGAGTTAATACTCCGAGGTAGGACATAGGATACTTTTTATCCCGACATTCGGCACGGTTCCCTTGGGAGAGGGGACTAAAGTCAAAATGTGTACTTGGTTATACGCTTGCTCCGATTTTAACAATTTTTCATTATAATTATAATAAATATTTGTAAGGGAACACTCATAGACAGTTGTTTTCAATGCTTGGATATCGATCAGGTTAAGCAACGTTAGGTAAGGTCATTAAATAGATGGGTGACCGTTTAACGCCATTTGAACTAAACGTCTCCGTGCTTCGGAGGGCAAGTACAAAGTAGGTCCAAGTTTTTAACCGACTTTAAAAAAGGAGGTTTTGTATTCTATGCGAATGTATATTATTGAAAACACAGCGCGGGCGGAGCTGCGTGGGTCAGCTAGTAATATATAAACTAGATTTGGTGCCACGGTTCAAAAAGTGGTAGCGAGAAATAGCGCCCTTGTGTCGCTATTTCTTTACAAGCCACATCCTGACAATTTTATTTTTACCGATATGAGTGTCGCTACTGTCTATATGAAACTGTCAAATTACAAGTCATTATCATTATAAAATCGTTAGTTCACGTTTCCGCCACCAGCACAGATAAGTTTGCAACCTTCGCAACCACATTTTAGATGTCATTTTGTTCGTGAATGTTTATCTAATTTATATATATTAATCGATGGTTGGAGGCATGAAGTGTCCTAGGATCGTAAAAAATCGAAGGTAAAGGCCATTTCCCATCAATTGGACGTTCAGTTTACTTATAATCATAATCATAATGTTTATTAAGTGCCACAAAACTTAGTCTTACAAGTAATTTACAGAAAACGAAACAATTAAATAACTATTACTTACGTACATATGTATTGGTTTAACAGCGGCTAATGCACTAGACTCTAGGTCTGTATCGCAGCAACCAAAAAACAATTACATGAGATAATTAAATTGGCGACATGTTCAATGCGCAGAAAATATACATACTTTACTCAGTACCTTACATGTGTATGAGCTCGGGTGTGTGTGTGTGTGTATGAGTGTGTGGGGTATGCAAAGTGTAGAATGAATGTGTATTAAATAATGTTATGTGACGATTCTCTCAGCGACAGACTTCGAGAATCTCTTCAGTTTCTTGATAGTTTAGGGATGGCAACCACTTAAACATGTGATGTTTGGCTTTACTGGTTGGTAAATATCTCAAAGTATTATTAAATCTACAAACTTTGTTATATACGAAAGAATGCATATACGGTGGCAAGCGTCTGGCAAAACTTGATCGTATTGTTGGGAGGGATATTTTGTATATACGACGTGAATCTATAGAAGTGAAATCGTCAGAGTTAATTACGTGCTTATGCATTGCAGTGGCTACTTTAGAAATGTACAGCTGGCGGACGCTTAGTACGCTGGTTCCTTTATAAAGAATGTCTGTAGGGAATCTGAAAGGTTTGTACTTGGTGGTGGAGTCCAGGTAGATGCCACCGCCATGTCAGATGTGTAAACATTGCTGTGTCCCGATGTGAAGGGCACTGTAGCTGGTGAAATTACTGGACACAAAAGACTCAATATCTAATGTCTTGAGGGTCGGCAACGCGCTAGTGATTCTTCTTGTGTTGCAAGCGTCTATAGGCCGCAGTGACTGCTTTATATCAGGCGGGCCTCCCCCTTTTAAGGAAGTGCTGTTGCTTGTTGTTTCATTATCGAACTGTTCTCCGGGGAAACCTCGAAGAGAGAATCTCGCTGGTATCATGTTTATGTTTTATTTAATCTAGTTACGAGACGAGCAAGATGTTCGCCTGATGGTAAGTGACACGTCTGCCTAGAGACAGCTGCACTGCACTGCCGCTCGTCACCCGAGACATTAGTTATTAAGTCTCTTGTGTTCGGTAATTTCGCCAACTACAGTGCCCTTCGCGCTTTCAACGCAAATTGATTCCAGATACCAAAAAGTAAGTTAAAGTTGTAAGTTCCCTGAGGGGTGCCGGGTTAGAATTGCATCCCCCCATCTCCGTTCGTTAGGAGTCGTAAGAGGCGACTAAGCGAGAACAAGAAGACTTTCAGCGTCTTTCTTTTGGATTTATCTTCCACCTATACTGCGATCCCCAAGACGCTTGCCAAGCGTGGCGATTATGACAATCCCTCTCTTCTAAGACCCCCCCCCCCCCCCCACCTTTTGTTCAGCTGTGGACGTATTTCGGCTGTTGATAATGATGATGACCAAATAGTAAAATTATAAAGTATTTTTTTCGAATCGAAAGACCATTTACTTCAAGGACAAGTAAATAAAATAATGCAACCATAAATCACGGACATTCAACAGCTTCAAAATACTTTTATAATTCAGTGCACGTGGGCATCAGTAACGTCAGCTTAACTTAACTCAGCTCCATTACTCAGGATGTTGGGAACACAATGAGGTATCTACAACATCACGACCCACGTACCTACACACAGATTCACTGATTCTTTTCGAGGCAAATCCTATTTAAAGCTTAAAAAAATTAAAGAAAAAAAAAACCTTTTTTAAAACCAAGCTTATAAGAATCTCAGACAATTTATATACATGTAAGAAAACAGAAAAGATAATATTAATATGTACACATATGCACGTGTGTGTAGTATGGAAATAATAATAATAATAATACCAGCCCTTGTTAATTGCCCCACTGCTGGGCACGGGCCTCCCCTCAAGATGAAGGGGCTTAGGCCATAGTCCACCACGCTGGCCAAGTGCGGGTTGGCGGACTTCACACGTCATTCGAAAGCTAGCTAGGCTTTCTCAGACATGCAGGTTTCCTCACGATGTTTTCCTTCACCGAAAGCTAGTAACAATCGCACAAATACGATTCGCACATGATTAATTAAAGAAATCAGAGGTGCGAGCCGGGGTTCGAACCTGCGCACCTTGTTTCCAAGGCAAGCGCTCGCCCACTGAAATGAGTATGAGTATGGAAATGTAAATTATAAATTGACGGGCCCGTTGGTCTAGTCGTTAGACACCCTGGCTGCTACCCGATGGGTCGTGGGTTCGATTCCCACCAAGTGTCTGGGTGTTATTTATCTATTTAAGTATGTATTTACAAAAAAAAATGTATATAAGTATTAGTATCAGTTGTCTGGTTTCCATAGTACAGGCTCTGCCTAGTTTGGGATCAGATGACCGTGTGTGGATTGTCCCAAGATATTATTATTAAATAAATAAATAAAAATGTTACATTTTGATGGTATAATTAAGAACATTTAGCACCTTCAAAGTGTAACACGCTTTTATTAGAGGTAATTTATTTTTAACTTTTTTAGTTCATTTTATTAACAAACTAGCTGACCCGCGCAGCTCCGCCAGCGGTTTTATTGTTTTTTTTTTATCCTAAACTGTTTTTATGAATTTTCCTAATTTTTATATTTTAAACCACCCTCTGGCCTGGATATGATACAATTAGAACGGCTAGAAAGAGATGCAGAACAGTTTGCTAAATATTTTGTATATGGCACTATGCTAGCGTTGGTTAAGCATTGTCAAGCAAGGCCAATCCATAGATAGCCGACGTCCGGATTTTCTTGAACTTTTGGACTGAGACTTTTGGACGCGAAAAATGTTGGTCCCGGTTGTTGTAGACAGTAGTCGTTCTTCGGAGTCGCTGGACGTCCGAGGTGTGGGCCCTAGGACGTCCAGTAAGTACGGCGGCGATTCCGAGGAGGACGGCGGCGACTCAGAGGAGGACGGCGGCAGGGTTGCGACCTCGTCCCCTTGAGCACCGTGTCTGGTTCCCGGGGGGCTACAATGCGTCCTCTGGTGGCGAGCTCAAAGGCAAGGCCTGGTGCAGATCCCACCGGAGAGACCGCAGGTTCCCTCTCATGTGCCGATGCGACAGCCGCGGGGGTATTAGTGGGTAAGAATCCCACATAATCTGGTCGAGCCCCACAGCTCTCAGGTACCTTTTGAAGGTTCCCCCACGAAAAAAGACAGTAGTGAGCAGTTAGCTGTGAGCAGTTAGCATTGAGCAGTTAGCTGTGAGCTTTGAGCAGTGAGCTGTGAGAAGTGAGAAGTGAGCTGTGAGCAGTTAGCTGTGAGCAGTGAGCTGTGAGCAGTTAGCTGTGAGCAGTGAGCTGTGAGCAGTGAGCAGTGAGCAGTGAGCAGTGAGCAGTTAGCTGTGAGCAGTTAGCTGTGAGCAGTGAGCTGTGAGCAGTGAGCAGTGAGCAGTTAGCTGTGAGCAGTTAGCTGTGAGCCGTTAGCTGTGAACATTTAGCTGTAAGCAGTGAGCAGTTAGCAGTGAGCAGTTAGCTGTGAGCTTTGAGCAGTGAACTGTGAGCAGTTAGCTGTGAGCAGTTAGCTGTGAGCTGTTAGCTGTGAACCGTTAGCTGTGATCAGTGAGCAGTTAGCTGTGAGCAGTTAGCAGTGAGCAGTTAGCTGTGAGCAGTTAGCTGTGAGCAGTTATCTGTGACCAGTGACCAATTAGCTGTGAGCAGTTAGCTGTGAGCAGTTAGCTGTGAGCTGTTAGCTGTGAACCGTTAGCTGTGAGCAGTGAACTTTTAGCTGTGAGCAGTGAGCAGTTAGCTGTGAGCTTTGAGCAGTAAACTTTGAGCAGTTAGCTGTGAGCAGTTATCTGTGAGCAGTGAGCCGTTAGCAGTGAGCAGTGAGCAGTGAGCTGTGAGCAGTGAGCTGTGAGTAGTTAGCTGTGAGTAGTTAGCCGTGAGCTGTGAGCAGTGAGCTGTGAGCAGTTAGCTGTGAACAGTTAGCTGTGAGCAGTAAGCTGTGAGCTGTTAGCTGTGAACCGTTAGCTATGATCAGTGAGCAGTTTGCTGTGAGCAGTTAGCAGTGAGCAGTTAGCTGTGAGCAGTTAGCTGTGAGCAGTTAGCTTTGAGCAGTTGGTGTGAGCAGTTAGCTGCGAGCAGTTAGCTGTGAGCAGTGAACTTTTAGCTGTGAGCAGTGAGCAGTTAGCTGTGAGCTTCGAGCAGTAAACTGTGAGCAGTTAGCTGTGAGCAGTTAGCTGTGAGCAGTTAGCTTTGAGCAGTTGGTGTGAGCAGTTAGCTGCGAGCAGTTAGCTGTGAGCAGTGAACTTTTAGCTGTGAGCAGTGAGCAGTTAGCTGTGAGCTTTGAGCAGTAAACTGTGAGCAGTTAGCTGTGAGCAGTTATCTGTGAGCAGTGAGCCGTTAGCAGTGAGCAGTGAGCAGTGAACTGTGAGCAGTGAGCTGTGAGTAGTTAGCTGTGAGTAGTTAGCTGTGAGTAGTTAGCCGTGAGCTGTGAGCAGTGAGCTGTGAGCAGTTAGCTGTGAACAGTTAGCTGTGAGCAGTAAGCTGTGAGCTCTTAGCTATGAACCGTTAGCTATGATCAGTGAGCAGTTTGCTGTGAGCAGTTAGCAGTGAGCAGTTAGCTGTGAGCAATTAGCTTTGAGCAGTTGGTGTGAGCAGTTAGCTGCGAGCAGTTAGCTGTGAGCAGTGAACTGTGAGCTTTTAGCTGTGAGCAGTGAGCAGTTAGCTGTGAGCTTTGAGCAGTAAACTGTGAGCAGTTAGCTGTGAGCAGTTAGCAGTGAGCAGTTAGCAGTGAGCAGTTAGCTGTGAGCAGTTAGCTGTGAGCAGTTAGCTTTGAGCAGTTAGCAGTGCGCAGTTAGCTGTGAGCAGTTAGCTGTGAGTAGTTAGCTGTGAGCAGTTAGCTGTGAGCTGTTAGCTGTGAACCGTTAGCTGTGAGCTTGAGCTGTTAGCTGTGAGCTTTGAGCAGTGAGCTGTGAGCAGTGAGCTGTGAGCAGTGAGCTGTGAGATGTGAGCTGAACATGCCGCTTAATTTAAGTAATTAAATTGAAAGAGAAATAATAAATAACAAATAATAAAATTAAACGTAAGTACTAAGATTAAGTTCGTAACGATTAGCGGATTAGCGTTCTAACGGTAAAGGACAAACTTTAACAACAGGGCGTTTGTTAAACGAACTCCCAATCCTTAAAGTTACTACGCGAGTGATGTTGTCTGGGCCAGGATGTAGAGCGTGGATGCGCGCGAGCTTCCACTGCAACGGTGGCAAATTTTCGTCGCACACAACAACAATAGTGCCTTCACCGAGTGTGGGACCAAGACCGTGAAACCATTTGCTATTTTGTTGAAGTTCGTGAAGGTATTCTCTACTCCATCTTTTAAAAAATGTTGGGTGGATTTTGTACCCAGCGCTAGGGTATAAGGCAATTTTTTTACAATTTATTACATTCTTCATCCACCAAGGAAACATCCGGTAAAGCCGTTAGAGGTTCACCTATCAAGAAATGCGCCGGGGTTAAAGGGATCCGTAGAATCCGAACTCATAGCACAAAGCGGGTGCCAATTAAGAACTGCCTCAATCTGACTGAATCTAATCTGAGGGTATGCCTCTCCTCATAGGTTTGTGTACGAGTGCCTACAACACGATGTAAATGATGCTTAAAACTTTTGACTCCTGCTTCAATCAGTCCTCCAAAATGGCTAGCTTTTGGGGTTTGATAGTGCCAAGTAGGCCCTTGCTGCAAAGCTTGACTGTTATGCACATTTTGAACAGGTTCAGAACGTAAAAAATCATAAATGATTGTTACAACCTACGAAGTTTTTTCCACAGTCTGAGTATATTTCAATACAGACACCACGACTGCTAAAAAGGCCTTTGTGGAAAGTTCCGAAACTAATTCGAGATGTATAGCTATACTGCTACGTAGCATTTTATTATTTTAGCACTAGATGACCCGGTGAACTTCGTATCACCTACATCTATCAATCTATATATGTTTATTATATACCCAGATAGGTACCCAGATAAGGATGACGTTGTTGTGTCTTCCCAGGTTGTTCAAGCCTGTCATATCTTCTTTAACCAGTTTAGAGACAACTCGGAAGGACTAAATCCTTGATCAGTTTAAGGTTCTTCTCTAAGAGCCTTCTGAGCTGCCTGACTGTCACTTATAATATAAATGGTTTTACCTTTGACATTTCTCTTTTGCATTTATTTAGTGCTGGCAATGATGCCATAATTTTCTGCTTGGAATACCGATGCAAAATTCGCTTTTGCTCTGGCTGACAGTGTCAGCCAGAACATAAGCGAATTTTGGTGTATGGGTGTAGTCTACACCCCTTGGAATAAATCCCTGCCCCAGTACCTGACTCCAATTTAGAACCGTCAGTGTACTATGTGAGGTGAGTTCCACTAACCGGTTTGAGTCCCTTCGTCCACTCTTTCCTTACGTAAAGTTTTGAATAGGGGACTGTAATATAAGATGATGAGTAAAATTTAGTTTTACGGCATTTGTGATAAAATCGAAAAATTAAAGAAACAACGCGCAATAATTTCGATAAGGATGAAAATCGCTCAAGAAATTGTAAGTCGGGAGTTAATTGTTTTGTTATAAGAACCTGCAAGTTACGGCGTTCTTATTTTTTTTGTAAATCGATATTTGAAATTGGCCAATCCGATTGATTCAGCTTAAGCCAGGAAGGTCCACTGAACCAAAACTCTTTATCGAGATTGGATGGGAGCACACCTCTGGAAGCAGATTCTGCGGGATTGTCCTCGGAGCGGACGTGATGCCAGTGTGCAGCTGGAACGAGGCTCGTTGTTTCAATGACACGATTGGAAAAGTTCGCCATTCGTGTGAGAACGAGCGTAGCCATGCTAGTGTAACCGCAGAGTCACGCCAAGCAGACACATTGTCGATGGACAAAATGTGATTGTAGGTATTGACTATTTTGTGTATTAGTCTTGCTAAAAGAAAGGCTGCACATAGCTCTAAGCGTGGGAGCGGTATGCGTTTCAAGGGTGCCACTTTTGTTTTAGCAAGAAGCAGGTAGACGTGATAACTCGTAGGTACACGCAGGTGGCGTATGCTTTTTCGGAGGCATCGGAGAAACCATGTATTTGTATTTGTTTGTTATGATTAGGCAGCACATGACGTGGCAAAGAGATAAATTGAAGTAATGAAAGTTCAGATATGAAGGTTGACCAGAGGTCACTTACACCTTTCGCAGGAGCTTCATCCCAATCTGTTCCAGAAATCCACAAAAGCTGAATTAAATGTTTTGCAAATAATATGACAGGGCTAAGAAAATAATATGACAGGGCTAACGGGTCATAAATTTTTGAAATTTCTGAGAGCATTGTACGTTTTGTGCATTTCTGTGGATGAGCTTAGAAGCTCAGGTAGACCTGATAGGAAAATGTATCAGATTTGGATTCCATTTTAGTCCTAAAACCTTGACTGAAGCATCAGTATCAAGTGCTCAAAGAATTAGAGCATCGTTTGGATTCGAAGAATGACTGCTAATTGATGACAAGAAGTCGGGGCTATTACTTGTCCATTTGCGGAGTTCAAAAGTTCCTGCTTTGCAAATGTCAGTAAGTTCGCGCTGGATCTCAATAGCATCCTCAAGAGCTTTGGCGCCAGACACGATGTCGTCCACAAACACCTCATTGAGAAGCACTTATGAAGCAAGTGGATAAGTCGCAGCTTCATCAATCGCCAACTGGCGAAGAGTACGAAGTGCTAAGAAAGGGGCAGAAGCAACACCAAACGTCACTGTGCACAGTCTGTACTCTTGTCACGCATTATTATTCACTGGTCACGATCTCAAGGACTGTAAATCACGACACAACTGCCGTGTATGTTCTCAACGCCATCATACTTCTATACATGAAAATATGGTTTCTAACGTAACTTTAACTATTCGTCCCCTGAGTCGAACTACGTAGAGGACACTTCTGCTTCGCTCTCACCACTGAATGATTTTCCTAGATCCAAGGATAGCTGTACGGTTCTCCTTACGACTGCGTTGGTCGACATGCGTCCAATGTCTTCAAGCCCGTATGTACCTCATCCCGTGCGCGCCCTAGTTGACCAAGGCTCCCAAGCCACTCTTATTCCCGAGTCATGCTTCCAGCGGCTTGGCTTACCACGCTACCATGCCAAGGCTAGCATGACGGTAACAGGCCTAGGCGATGAAAATGAACAATCGCGGGGATACGCTTTGTGTGGAGTTACGCCTCACAACAAAACAGAACCTAAATTATTTATCGAAGCACTAATCTTGCCGAAAACTATGTGTTATTTACCTAAAATTCCTACAACTTTCGAGCAAATTAATCATCTCCAAAATCTTTCATTAGCGGACCCGGATCTACGTTCTGAGCATCCAATCGAGCTGTTAATTGGCTCGGATTATACTGACAGTATATTGCTACATGACAATATTAAAGGTCCGGTAGGTACTCCCGTGGCTATAAAAAGTATATTTGGCTACTTACTTAACGGCAAAATTCCATTGCCAGCACAAGTCTGCATGAATGTCAGTACATATCAGCTTGATATGCAACTACAAAAATTTTGGGAGCTCGAATCAGTACCTGATGAGAAGCCTCTTACGAAAGAAGAAGTTCTCTGTGAATCGATTTTCGTCAACACTCACAGACGAGATGATAATGGGAAATACATTGACTCTCTCCCATTCAAGGAGCATGCACCTCCTCTCGGCGAGTCACGTCAAATCGCACTTACTCGTTTACACAAGCTTGAACAAAAGCTCTCACGTAATCGTGCCTTACGAGACGAGTACACTAAATGCCTCCAAGAATAGGAGAACTTGGGACATAATTATGGAACTTGTTCGTGATTTTACAATTCATAACAAGCTTCCCGATTATAATAATACCCCACCACTGCGTAATTAAAAAATCTTCTGTGACCACTAAGGTCCGCATTGTTTTCGATGCTTCCTGTAAGACATCAACTGGTCGTTCACTAAACGACAACTTTCTTATCGGTCAAAAACTGCATCAAGATATAAATGATGTACTCCGTTTGGATTACACATACTAGTTTTTACAGCTGACATCAAAATGATGTACCGATTCATCGGAATCCGACGTAAAGATCGGGACTATCAACGAATTCTGTGGAGATAATCTTCAGAAGAACCTGTCTTAAAAAAATCTAGGGATCAGATTATCTCAATAAAAACTAAAAAGTCATATTATTTCAATGTATCTTTATCCAGTTGAATTTTCTGCATACAAAGTTATTGAGTTTTATGTCTCGTTTGCGTAATAATCAGTTTTTGCTTCTCCTGAAAAGTTGGGTTTTTTCACATAGCGCATTTGTGATGCGCAGCGACGATGTCTCTATTGGTTCGAGTCAAGAAGTAACATTCTCAGCTACTAATTATTAGTTCAAGTTTAGTAACACTAATTGCTGTAGGATGTGTAAAACGGGCGCAAAATCGGTAGTGTCTCATGAAACTGTTGAACATGAAACTGTTTTACGAATTAATGATGTAATAAAATTCTATACGAAAAATCAAAATCTTGATGATTTTTAAATTAAGCCTGGCAACACTAGTTCTGTTCTACTCTTATCTATGGCTCTGTCAATCATTGAACATTAAACCAAGCATTGAACGCTTAGAGAAAGAAACCAAAATTATATTCTGTCCAATAGACAGAATATTATAATTTTGGTTTCTTTTGGTTTTAGTTTTTTTTAAATTGATAGACTAATTAATTTTGGTAGACAGTGTCTACCTAAATTAATTAGTCTACCAAAATTATATTCTGTCCAGTAGACAGAAAATAATTTTGGTTTCTTTTGGTTTTGTTTTTTTTTTAAATAATAGACTAATTAATTTTGGTAGACAGTGTCTACCTAAATTAATTAGTCTACCAAAATATATTCGGTCTACGATTGAACGTCACTTATAACGGGGCTACATCTGCGGGATTCAGTGAAGATTCGCGTTGTCGCGACAAGTGTGGCCAAACAGTTCGTGCTAGCGCGATGTATTCGGGCGAACACGAATGCCTTCGCGATGTTGTCGGTAAATTGACACGCATCAAAGGATTTTATCGCGACAAACTTCGCCGAACTGGCTACACTTCGCCCTTGCAGTTGCAGCAGCGTTGCCATTTATACAGATTTCTTATTCCGTAGTAAATTATAATAATCTTATATGTTGTCCCCCTGTTGTTTCCTGTGGTCACGGCAACATGCCTGAACGGCTAGACCAATTTCGCTAATTCTTTTTTTGTTTGTGTTTGTTAATGTCAAGAGAAGGTTCATATGAAAAAAAAAATGTATATACTTAAGTATTAGTTGTCTGGTTTCCATAGTACATGCTATGCCTAGTTTGGGATCAGATTACCGTGTGTGGATTGTCCCAAGATATTATTATTATTATTAAGTATTTACAAAAAAAAGTGTAAAGTATTAGTATCAGTTATCTGTTTTCCATAGTACAGGCTCTGCCTAGTTTGGAATCAGATGACCATATGTGAAATTGTCCTACAATATTATTATTATATTTTTTAAGTAAGAATTATATATTTTTTTTCAATATAAATCGATAAAAAAGTCTAACTTTTCGCACCACTTTACGATACATTATAAATATTTTTATTTATTTCCCCTGGAATGATTTCCACACCAAAGAACTTTACAACGTAAACAAAACAAACAATAATTATTTAAATTTATTTTCAAGGTTTACAGATTATAACCTAACCTCTTAAATCTTTTTATTAACTCGCCGTTTGTAATTATTTACCTCCACGCTCAAAACGCTCACTATTCCGTTCCACTTGAGTTTACGACCGTAACGCTCACAAGCAAGTGGAACGGGAAAAACTGCGGTCGTGAGCACGAAGATATAGGGTCAAAGTGGAGCCCAAACTCCAAATAGTTGATTGAGGCATACGCTATCCCTTACATTGAGGCCGGTTCTCTCTTTCTAAGTGGTCCAATGTGTGGTCCATGTAATAATTTAAATTACCCGAGAAATGGATACCCTAATATAGAAATGCTCTACTTCAACATCAAAAGATTGTTTTCCACCCGAAAACATAAAATACGATGACAATCATGTCTAATAATGTTTTTTTTTGGTATTGTTCTGCGAGTACGATTAGAATAATGCTCTATTGTGTTTTCGCCAATTGTACTCAAATGCAATTTTAAATACCGATTTTAAGGGTTCGTATTTTGTGGCAACACTGGCACTTATTGTCAGCATGAAACTGTCTGTCATTTAAATCGATCCAACATTTAAATACCATAATTTCAAGATAAAGTGAATTAAACTAATAAGAATGGTGATAAAATGTGTAGTACTTAGTTGCAAAAATATGTTGTACCCCTTAGATGATACCGAATATCACTCGTAAGTCCGATTTGTTCAATAATGTACCTACCGATGATCCCTTTGGATTATGCACCATATTTTCGATTAGTTCTTCTTTCGATAGGCACATAACACGTTTTCAGTTCGTTTGTTAGTATTGGGTTTAACTTTCTATTAATTTGTAGTTGAATTATCTAATTTAAAATATTTTACATTGTTTTCATAGAGTAACCATGGTAAAGATTTTTTGAAGACTTTCCGTTTTGGGGATTTTTTTACCGCCACTTTATGATAAAAAATATACGATGTAGGTATTTAGTTCAAAGGATTGATATGGAAAAAATATTGTATGTTCAAGTGTGTATGTAGTTTTAAACATATTATTATAATATATTTATTCTTGTCGCCTCCTAGTCCTGTTGCGTCTAGTAGCCTCCGTGGCGCAGTGGGAAACCGCTTGCTTGCGTACCGGGGGTCGCAGGTTCGAATCCTGCGGGGAGCAACAACTTTGTATATTTGTTCCTTACTGGCTAGGACAATGCAGGCTGGTCATCTGATTGTCTGTAAAGTAAGATGATCCATGCGTCGGATAGGCATATAAAATTCGTTCCTGCGCCTGACCTCTCCCCGGTCGTGTTGATCTTTCGTATCACTAAATTGTGAGAGGTAAAAGGAAGAAAGAGTGCACTTGTGGCTACGCAAGCATTTGTGCACTGGCTGATGGCTGATCTTGCGAAAGATTGGCCGCTGTGGTCGTATCGGCGAGAGTACCTATATCATTCTATAAATATACATATAATCACGCCTCTTTCCCGTAGGGGTAGGCAGAGACCACTTCTTTCCACTTGCTACGATCCTTACATACTTGTTTCGCTTCGTCCACTTTCATTATTCCCTTCATACATGCTCTTCGATTTAGGGTACTCTTGACCTGGCCTTTTTTCAAGACGTCCCTGATTTGGTCTTGAAACGTCCGCCTAAGTCTACCCCTTCCAACACTTTCATTCACACCCGCCTTATACACTATTTTCGTCAATCGTTCCTCATTCATTCTCTCGACATGACCAAACCATCTCAGCATACCTCAATTTTTGTCACAACATCTTCTTTCATACCACAACGTTTCCTTATGTCACTATTTCTTAACCTGTCACTATATCTGTCACTATACATACTGTTTTATTTACCCGTGGTCAATATTAATACATTTTTTTTATATTCTTGTAGATTTCCTAAAGATATTGAGCGAAGGAATATTATGACTATCCATTCGAAAAGAAATTTTATGAAGCTGCAATGATCTGCAGTTGGTCCAATGGAAACCTAAATTTACTGCAAATGCTTTTTCTATCGTCTAATGTGTGGGTTACAAGCTGTTTTAGTTGTTTGCATATAATGGAAATTGCTATTCAATATCTTGTGATTAATTGGAGATCGTTAAACGTACTGAATAAATGATCTTGTAATACAATTTCTTTTTATCATAACTTCATATGCTTTTATTTTCACAACCATTAACTTATTATTTATTTATTACTTGATTGTCTGTAAAGTAAGATGCTCCATGCGTCAGATAGATATGTAAAATGTAGGTCCTGCGCCTGGTCTCTCAACGGTCGTGTCGGTTTTTCGTCCCGTCGTATTTTGAGAGGTAAACGGAAGCAACTAGACATATTTAATCGGTTTAAACTTAAAGCTTAAACAAACCAAGTAAGTCGTATGCGACTAAATTAAGATGATGTCCTGATTTTTCATGAAACATCAAGGTTACCCTCTTAGAACGAGAGATCCGACCTCCATGAAAGCTTAGAGGAAGAAAACAATAGAGGGCTGGACACTTTCTTTCTCATTCACCCAAGAAAAGAATGCGTTTATGTAGGTTACGTGTGATAGAAAGAAACAGTGTATATGATTTTTTGTCCCTCAGCATGTGTTCGATTTTTCCGCGCCGTGGGTGCGAAACAAATTTGACGTTTGCTCCCACTTTGCTCCGTGACAATTTTATCGTGGATTTAATATTAAATAAATAACTTAAAATTCAATAAAAAACTAACTGTGACATTACTGTGTGTTGTGGAAATCCTATAAGAATCGTGCAGTGCAGTATTATAGGCTGTAAAAGTGACAGTGAACGTAAAATTAGTGGAGTATCGTTTCACAGGTAAACGTGAATTATTATGGCCAATTTAGAGATTACATTTAGAAACTAATACATGTAAACGACTTATTTAGATCTTATTGCTCTAAATTAGTTACTATTTTACTTGAAAGTTACGTGTAAGATCGATAAATTCTTGTTTTTCATCCATAACCTAAAATTTTCAGTTTATTGATCGGCATTATCAGTGTTGCCAGTGTATAAAAGAGAGACTACCATAAATAAGTGGTAAATTATTATTAAGTGCATCATACACGATCCCACATGCTGGGTGCATCGAAGAATTTCTCAGATTTCCCGAATTTATTTTTATGATTTCCTGAAAATATGGATATTTGTATACTGTGGATAGCAGCAACAAAAAGAATTAATTAGGTTGCTAAAAGTTATTCCCGAATGCTTAAATATTCAGAAATAACGTAAGCGCTCAAGTAATTCGTCCAAGGCTGCGCAGGACGTATTCATTCGTTATTTATAGGCACAATGGTCATTGTACATTTAATCGTGCTTTTACTATATGCATGTTGTTTAAATATATGTATGTATGTTGTTGGTTACAATTTATTGGTAAATTTGTCTGAATTATAAATAAATAGTACCGACGTTGAATAGTTTTTTTCATTTGCCCCCCTATTATGTACCTATCTCGTTTGACAACTAAAGTGATGATCAATAAAGCAAAGTGACTATTAAATAACTATCAAATGATTCATTTGGTATTGCCTAACTTGAATCACCAATAAATACCAAACACACTATCAGTAGACATCAAAGTTTGGTGGACAACTGAAGCTTGATAGTCACTTTGCTTTATTGATCATCACTTTTTTTTTTGTAGGAATAGTACTGTTTCACCGGACAAGAGGGCGAGCGCTTAAAGCGCTCCAGCCAGAAAGGTTTGGGTAGCGACTAGCACAAGGGCACCTCAGGGAGGCACGGCCTCGGCTTGGGCTGCCGCTTAGAGAAAATGAGTTTACCACCGGTTCACAACGCGCCCCCGCTGAGAAGAACCGGCAAGAAACTCAGCGAGGGGATGCATGTCGAGGTCGCATGCGTACGGATCCCTTCGGCCTCACCGGCGAGACCGGTGTCTGTGTGTTGATGAGTTTACGACTCTTGACATCGTTGTCGGTGTTGGTGTTGGTGTTGTGTCATGTAAAAAGTCGGTCCTGCGCCTAACTTCTCCCCAGTCGTGTCGGTCTTCCGTCCCATCGGATTATGAGAGGTACCTATTATATAACGGAAGAGAGAGTGCACTTGTGTCTACGCAAGCACTTGTGCACTATAATATCTCCTGCGTACATGGCTGATCTTGTGAAAGATTGGCCGCTGTGGTCGTTTCGGCTAGGAGGACATTATTATAACAATCACTTTCGTACTTTTTGCAGACTGTCATAGATTAAGATAATATAATGTAAGAAAAGTAAATATTGTGTCAAAAAAGTGGTTTTTGGTTAGGAAAGAAAATATAATTTACAACAACCTCCGTATTTGTTTTACACAAAGGGTAAAATTTCCCTTACGTGGCAACTCTAAATTTAGTATGTACTTATTTTTCTGTCCTTATCGGCGGCACGCTTGGTATATGTCTGTATTATATTCTGTCTACGCATGAAAGGGATAGCGTTGACCTCAGGCATGTATTTGGGAGTGTTGCCTCCACTTTGACCCTATATCTTCGTGGTCGTGAGCGTGATCGTTGTGGGCCCCAAGTGGAACGCGCTCTCTGTCTACGGAACGTCAGCTGTCAGCTACCTGCGTCCATCCATGCGTCAGTGTCAGTCAAGCAACTCAAGCAAAGAGCAAGTGTCATTTCCCAGCGAGCGGTGAATTGCGATTTCGTCGAATTTGTATAATTTAAACGATAAAACTTAAAAAGAAACCAAAATAACAATATGGTAAGTATAAGTGATTTACCCTTTGGTTGTTTAATATTTTAACCCTTGAGTATTATTAGGAACAGTAAATTTGTTCGATGGAAAAAATGCGTTGTCATTACCGGGCGAAAAGTAAAGTAAAAAAGTAAATATGTTTAACCATATCGTTATTATGATTTTCATAGTAGTGCGATCACTTGTAAACAATAATATTGGTATGTCATCAAAAATCTAAATAATTTTGTTATAAAATTGTAATAATAAAATATGTAAACCATTTTGTAACCTAATATTTTTTTACAAGTATAGGTTTATTCCTTTTTTCAGTTCCGAAATCAGTATGACAGTGACGTCACGGTGTTGAGCCCTCAGGGCCGTCTGCATCAGGTGGAATATGCGATGGAGGCTGTCAAACTCGGCTCAGCAACAGTTGGCTTGAAGAACAAGCAGTTTGCTGTACTTATAGCTCTGAAGAGGGCCGTCAGTGAGCTGTCAGCTTACCAGAAGAAAGTAATGCCAATTGATGAGCATATTGGTATTTCTATTTCGGGATTAACAGCTGATGCTAGAATGCTGAGGTAAATATTGATATTTTCTATACAACCCAGGTGGCAATCAAGCATGCTTGATGGTAAGCAGTCACCACAGCCTATAGACGCTAGCAACACCAGAAGAATCAGTAACACATTGCCGACCCTTAAAACAGTCAAATTAAGTCTTTTGTGTCTGGTAATTTCACCAGCTACTATGCCCTTTACATGGGAACGGGAACACAGCAATGTTTACACACTGCTGCTTGGTGGCAGAATATCTGACACTGCGGTGGTACCTACGTAGACAGCAGTGGCATGCACAGAGGGTAAGCAAAAAAAATGTATTCGGCTTGTTTAACCTATTTTAAGTATATTAGTATACCATTTTAAATATCCATAAGCAAGCAAATACTATAGATATATTAATTTGCATTTCAAAACAATAATAAGTTCATTCAGCAGCTCCATACTGACAAAATACTTTGCCTACCCTAGGATTTCTCTAAACAGTCTTAATTTTAAAAAATCTTAGTTTGGCAATGAATTAACATATTTTTTTTAAAATGTAAATGGATATGTTGGTGTAATGTTGATTATTTTATGGATATTTGTGCTGGAACATGAACAATTAACTTAGAGTATAAACAACTCGAAGATATTTTTGCCTGCTTTCTGTGCATGCCACTGCTAGACAGTTCCTTGCAATAAGAACCTACCTAGTAATCTGTACATACATTCACTGTGATTAGCAAAATACCACTATCCATTTTTAATAAATACTAAAGACCTTTGTGTTGATGATAGTATGATGATACATGTAGCACAAAGTGTGGAGCATGTGAGTTACTAGTACCACAAAAATAAAACTTCCAAAAGTTGTTCAAGATTGACACACATAACAACAATGAGTGCTGATACCAGTGTAGTGTGTTATACTTATTTCCTCACCTGACTACTATGATAACCTTACACAACAACCATGAAAATATGTTTAAGTAGTTTTTTGCTGATATAAAAGGAAGACAGATGTTGAATAATTTATTTATTTAATTTCAAGTCCGCCTACCACTAAGGAAAAATGTGCTTTTTTAAATATCGCACAATGAAAATGGTGTGTGACACCTTATCAATAAATATCTAATAGCTAACTTATTTAAGAAATAGTCTTATTTCTATAATGGCTTATTAAATTGATGTTACAATAATTTATGTAATTCAAATTACAGCCGTTTCATGCGCACCGAGTGTCTGAATCATAAATATGCTCATGATGCCCCAATGCCAGTAGGCAGGCTAATATCTCTTGTCGGCAACAAGATGCAGATTTGTACACAGCGATATGACAAGAGACCTCTGGGTGTTGGTCTTCTCGTTGCTGGTTATGATGTTAGTATCGTTTTTTTTATTATTCATCAGCAGCCGAAACGTCCACTGCAAAACCTCCCTCTTAGAAAGGAGGGGTTTCCATAATTCCTACGCTTGGCAGGTGGCTTGGGGATCGCAGTATACTTAGGTGGTAGGTAATCAAATAAAAAAGATGCTGTTGCCCGTCTTTTTGTTTTCCCTTAGTCGCCTTGCATGGACACCCAACGGGAGGAGATGGATGGGTGCTATACTTACCAGGACACCCCACGGAGATTTTTTTATTATTAATTCATTAGTTCTAATACACATAAAATACTTAACTTGTGGGGTGGCAGGGTAAGCACCCACCCAAGTGTGCGTGTGTATGTTTGTCTTTGTGTGTTTGTGTGTGTTATTCAACAAATAACAAATTATACTTTGTCCATTTTATTATTGGTTTTTTGACAGCTCGACGTTTGACGTTTATAGGAACGTGAACATAGTAAGTAACCGAAATAATCAATATTGAAAAATGTACATTTGATTAAATAATTTTTTGATTCTGACGACGCATGTTAATGTTTCAACCTTAAAAATTTGTTGTCTTTCTTTGTTATATTATGCATGAGGCCATCAAAATAAAATGAATGAAAGTTAATGTAAACAAGTCGAAAGTAATGAAAACATATAATAATAATAATATGGCCCGCAGGGCAGCTTGTGGCGAGCTGTTGGTGCGTAGCGACACCACGGACCCGAGTGCTCCAGAGAGTCGGTCAGGGCCCCCACCTCGGCGTGTCTTCGTCGGCCGAGTGGAACCCAAGGGGACCCGCAGGACTCTCAGCTCTGGCTTGCCTTAATTAGCCGTCCAGAGAGGAGTTGCTAGAGCTAAATGCTCCAGGGGTGGAAGTGTTAAAGGGCATAACGCCGCGAGTAACTTCGGAGAAAGCGCAGCACACCTCTCTACACCCCTGAGTCACTCACACCGGTGTTGCTCTCTGTCGTCATCGGACGATTATTTGGGGAGCCCATCTAGTGGGTGGCAAGCCACCACTTGCCACAACATAATTATGAATGTAATTATGGCAAGTGACCCCGGCCTTTGCAATAGCCTAGCTTCTAGCCCATCAAATGTTCAACAACATAGACTTATATAAGCTTTCCATATACTTACAATAGTTCCTACACCTGTCGAGGTCAACTGCCATTTTTTCACCATATTAGCAGTTGATCCCGGCAGGTATTCTACACACCATTTATTTCTTAAAAAGGGCCTCTACGTGTTGGATCCGTCCCCACGCAAGCCTCTAAAATGACCGGGTATATAACCCGTGATAAATATTTAAATAAACGATAATAATAATATCTTGGGACAATCCACACACGGTCATCCGATCCTAAACTAGGCAGAGCCATATGGAAACCAGACAACTGATAACTTATATAGTTTTTTTTTTGTAAATACATACTTAAATAGATAAACAACACCCAGACACTTGGCGGGAATCGGACCCACGACCCATCGTTTAGCAGGCAGGGTGTCTGACCACTAGACCAACGGGCGTAGTAATCGTTATGTTTGGCAACTCACTAAAGTGCGATACGCGTTCATGAAGTACAATATTATTTCTGTGAATTTGTAACTTTAACAATACGAAACTTTATGGGCGTCAGCTGTCAAAAAACTAATAATAAAATGGACCGAGTATATATGTATGTATGAGTGTATTACGACACCACATAGTACCTCAATGATCTGATGTTTTTTTTAATACTCTATACTTTGTTGCTTCTCCACGTCATCGTGAGTGTCTGTACTGCCTGTGATAATTTTATTTTTCGTACATCCTTCACAGGACCAAGGACCACACATCTTTCAGACTTGTCCATCAGCCAACTATTTTGACTGCCGCGCTATGGCCATTGGGGCTCGCTCACAGTCCGCCCGCACATACTTGGAGAAGCATCTGCCTTCATTCCTCGACTCGGACCTTCAGGAGTTAGTCGCCCACGGTTTGAGGGCTCTGAGGGATACACTGCCTAATGAAGTGGACCTTAATACAAAGGTACAGAGCACATTTTTTTATAAATTAGTTGCTTACTGCACTTACATTCCCCCATTGTTGCGCTAAGTACATTCCCAAATTGTTACGCTAAGTGTACTTGATAGTTGATATAGATAATTTCTTTCCACTAGAACGTGTCGATAGCCATCGTGGGTCCGAAGACACCGTTCCGCATCAGCTCTGAGGAGGAGTTGGTGCGGTTCCTGGCTCTAGTGGAGGGTGAGGAGAGGCGCGCTCCCGCCAGCGCCACCGGTGACAGTGGTGCGCCCCCGCCCCCCTCCACCGCGGGGGACGCCGCGGAACCGCAGCCGCAGGTCAGTGAACCAATACTTCATTACTATAAAATATTTTTTTTAGGAAAGGAGGATGGCTGAAAAGCCTTGTATCCACGCAGGTCAGTTAAATAACACTACGCTACTTACTCTACTATACAATATTTTTTATAGCTAAGGGATATGGCTGAAAAGCCTTTGTATCCAAGTCAAAAATATTTAAAAGAAAAAGACTTGTACTGTTTGTAAGATTTTTGTACTTTCTTTTACTGAGGTAAGGAAAGTGACTGCTTAGTTTGCCTACCTGCAGGCTTAGCATAATGTGCAAATCATGACAGACAAGTGTGAGTATGACGTCACTATGACGTAGTATTTCACATTTTTGTATGGAGAAATGACGTTTCGGTGTTGATAACTACTTCATATTCCACACTGATCTATCAAGATTGCAAGTCGTGCTAGGCCTACTGGTATTATAAACAAAAAAACGGTCAAGTGCGAGTCAGACTCGCGCACCGAGGGTTCCATACCTTCTTTGGACGTATTAAGTAATTTCACTATTAGTCTAACACCTCAGATAACAAAAAACCCAAACCGCAAAACTAAGTTTGTTTGTCGAGGTTTTTAAGGATTAATAAAAAACTGTAGTACTTAGAAAGATAATTTTATTTTTTCTTTAAAATATAGATAGACATTACCTATCATTATTTACGGAATGGTATATTTTTCGAATTTTTTTAGTAAAAACCTACATGACATAAACCAACATTAAAATCTGTTTTGAAATGTGCAAATGAAGCCCTTTCTAATGATATCCCACTCGATGTAGTATAGTACGTAGTACCAGCCTCTCTGGCATGGCAATCGGGGAGGGGTCACCACGCACAAGCACACATCGCCGGCGTAAGACGGCGTGGGCGATGTGCGGGTATGCGGGCTGTCCCCTCCCCGCGTCTCAAATCATACCCCGATTGCCATGTCGACCTGTCGCGTACCGAAGTCTCACTTTGAAATTTTGACGACTCATTTAGACCATTGAAATTAAAATCATTCATCATCATCATTAGCAGCCGAAAACGTCCAATGCTGAACAAAGGTCTCCCCTTTAGAAGGGAGGGGTTGACATAATCCCCACGCTAGGCAGGCGGCTTGGGATCGCAGTATACATAGGTGGAAGATAAATCTAAAATTAAGACGCTGCTGCCCGTCTTCCTTTTTTCGCTTAGTTGCCTCTTACGACACCCAACGAGAGGAGATGGGGGGATTCTAACCCGCCACCCCACGGGTAAAAAATAAACGAAATAAAATATTTTGTTCTTGTGTGGTGAGGTTGGGTAAGTAAGATCTGATCTAGCTGCTTACTGGGCTAATACGATTTAGTTTTTGCCATCGACTTGATAAGAAGAAGAAATAAGATCTAAATCTATACCAAGTTTGAAATCCTATCGATTTCATCAGTGGTTCTTGAAATATATATCTGTGACAGATAGTCAGACGAAGTCATAAAGTTTCCTTTTTTACCTTTTAGGTATGGAACCCTAATGACATTAATTTTTTAATGTAATTTTAGTCATTTGGTCACGAGATTAGCGTATCGAGGTATCCGTGCCTTCTTTAGACATGAATAAAGTTTTAGTATTTCGTTTATTAAAAAGGTAGTATTGGCGAAAAATGATTACCATATTGAATATGAGGGGGCTAAAAGCAAAAGCGCCACGGTCCATTTTGGCTCAAAATGAACTAAGAATGCCATCTGGTAGAGTATTTTGAAACCTATCGAATGGTTCAACTCGTTTGAATACAATGTTAGCACTAACCCATAGAAAAACGTGTTGGAAATAAAAAAAATGAGAAGCAAGAACGACACAGTCCATAACAGTTAAATTGCAGATACGCTACAGTAATCACAGAACGGTCGGCCATGATTTTTGTAAGTATTAGGTGCAAAAGCGCCACTGTCCAAGCGTTTTGATGCAAACCTTACACTGTCCCAACGCTCAGATGCAAAAATAATACTGTCCTGTAATCAATTTAATTTTTTCCGTATAAATATGCTTGTTTCCATGATTTGAGTGTTATTAATAGCCACTAAAATGAGATCAATGAGAGAATAGATCCAAGTTAAGTTAAGTTATCTGATTATTTTTAAGTCCCTATAAACGATAAACGTTTTTGCTACTTTTCGCCAAAAAAAAATCTTGGATAGTGGCGCTTTTGCTTTTAGGCCCCTCATATGTGGGAGACTCAAAATTTTAGATACATCTTGATTGATTTGTTAACATCTAGTATATAATATTTAAACTAGACTAGCAAACCCGGCGAACTCCGTTTCGCCACCAGATGGCTTCTATAAACCTCACGGAGCCCGAGACCTTTCCAACGAATGCAAAACCGTGGAAATCTGTTCGTGCGTTCTGGAGTTATAGCGTCAGGAAGGAAAACCCGACTTATTTTTATACAGTAGATTAGGTGTCATGGTCCGAAAAATAGCGCCCTTGTGTCGCTATTTCTTTACAAGCCCTGGCTGACAAAATTATTTTTGCCGATGCGAGTCGCTGTCTATATAAAACTGTCAAACTACACGTCATTATCATAATAAAGCCCTTAGTTCACGTTTCCGCCACCAGCACAGATAAGTTTGCGACCTCCACGACCACATTTTAGATGTTATTTTGTTAGTGAATGTTTATATAGTTTATATATTATATAGATGATTTTTAACAAGGAATTAATGTTATTTTAGAGCAACTGCGCTATTTATTTAAAAGGCTCATTCCCTCGCCGACCGAAGAAGACCGACATGACAAAGTAGAGATCAGTTATTAGACCTAATAGGGAACATTGTTTTCTTTTACTTAAGCCAGTGCCTGCAATGCCAGTGCTTGACTACTGTCCCACCTGATGGAAAGCGGCGACGCAATCGAAGATGGTAAAGCACACTAGCTAATTAAAAGCCTATTCACTCTAGCCGAAAAAACTGACGCAGGCAAACTGTTTAAATGCTTAGCTGCCCTTACAGCTGCTAGCTGTTAGCTGCTCTATATGTACAGTTTTTGAAATAAATTATTTCTTCTTCTTCCCTTATTATGAACTAGCTGACCCGCGCAGCTCCGCTCGCGCTCATTTTACGTTAGCTAAATTTTTAATAGCATCCATTTGCGTTGAATTCATAACCTTTACTTAAAGACTGTTAAACACTGGAGCCCACTTTTTACTAGCCCTCCGAAGCACGGAGAGTTAATTATTCAAATTGCATTGAACGGTCACCCATCTATGTAATGACCTTGCTTACCGTTGCTTAACCTGATCGATTGCTACATATTGATAACAACTGTCTATTTGTGTCTCCTTATTTTTTAATAGTATTAGATAAATTCGCGTCGAGTACATAACTTCCTTTTTTAAAGTCGGTTAAAAACTGGGACCCACTTCTTCCGTGCCATCCGAAGCACGGAGTCGCTCAGTTCAAATGACGTTAAATGGCCTTGCTTAACGTTGCTTAACCTGTTCGATTGCAAAATATTAATAACAACAGTAACTGTCTATGAGAGTCCTTATTATTATTTATTATAATTATAATGTAAAATGGATAAAATCGGACCACGCGTATTATAACCAAGTAACATTATTTTATTTTAATTTTATTATGACTTTAATCTCTTCTCCCAAGGGAACCGTGCTGAATTACGGGATAAAAAGTATCCTATGTCCTCCTCGTAGTATTAACTCATATCTTGCCAAGTTTCGTTTAAATCCATTCAGTAGTTTCATACAGACAGACAGTCAAAAATTACAATTTTGGCTTTAGTATCGGTTACTGAATGCCCTCCAAATTTTCTAAATATCTTCAGTGTACAGAATTGGACCTGTTACAGTTTCATTATAAGTATAGATGACAGGATTTTGTACGCCATCCGGCATAACATAGCGCTCCACACCATATTTAAGATCTAAATTATTATTCTTATACCTATGTTAAACAAAATCAATAAATAACTTATGACTTATGATTTGAAACCCTGACCGCCAGTTTGCAAATTTAAATTCAAACTTCTTAGGCTTTAGAAAAAATATAACAAACGTAGGTTATAAGTTTATAGGGTTAATAATAAATAATAATAATAAGATGACAGGATTTGAAACCCTGACCGCCAGTTTGCAAATTTAAATTCAAACTTCTTAGACCTTAGAAAAAATATAACAAACGTAGGTTATAAGTTTATAGGGTTAATCTATACTTATAATAAAACTGTAACAGGTCCAATTCTGTACATTGAAGATATTTTGAAAATTATATTTGGAGAGCATTCTATAACCGATACTGAGGCCGAAAATGTATTTTTTTAAATTTTTGTCTGTCTGTCTGTCTGTATCTCGGCTGAGCATCACGCCGAAACTACTGAATGGATTCAAATGAAACTTGGCATGATTTGAGATCTTACTACGAGGTAGGACATAGGATACTTTTGATCCCGTAATCTAGCACGGTTCTTTTGGGAGAGGGGATTAAAGTCAAAATGAGTACTTGGTTATACGCTTGGTCCGATTTTATCAATTTTTCTTCATAATTATAATAAATATTTGTAAGGGAACACTCATAGAGAGTTGTTATCAAGGTTTTGTAATCGATCGGGTTAAGCAACGTTAGGTAAGGTCATTAAATAGATGGGTGACCGTTTAACACCATTTGAACAAAACGGGTCCGTGCTTCGGAAAGCAAGTAAGAAGTGGGTCCCAGTTTTTAACCGACTATAAAAAAGGAGGTTATGTATTCGATGCGAATGTTTGTAAAAGTTTAGTTAACGTAAAAATAGCGCATGCGGAGCTGCGTGGGTCAGCTAGTAATAAATAATAATACTAAGATGACAGGATTTGAAACCCTGACCGCCAGTTTGCAAATTTAAATTCAATACTCTTAGGCCTTAGAAAAAATATAACAAACGTAGGTTATAAGTTTATAGGGTTAGTAATAAATAATAAATGACTGGATTTGAAACCCTGACCGCCAGTTTGCAAATTTAAATTCAAACTACTTAGGCCTTAGAAAAAATATAACAAAAGTAGGTTATAAGTTTATAGGGTTAATAATAAATAATAATAATATTTTGGGACAATCCATACACGAAATAATGAATAATAATGAGTGAAATGTTTTGACAACACACGGGATACATTTCTCAGACAAAAAGCGATAAGAGAAGTGATAATTCCTCGAACTATTGTATTATGTTATCAAGTTAAATAATACGGTACACGGGTCATCTATCTGTGTGTATGTTGCAGCTGCGTTGTAAAATATGTCATATCTTGAAATGCCTGATAAACAGTGGCGCATTTCCTAATAGTTTAGCTAGGCGATACCCAGACTATACTAGGTGGTAGGTTCCTAGTGCATTGAACCGTCCAGGTAGGTACCACCGCAGTGTCAGATATTCTGCCGCCAAACAGCAGTGTGTAAACATTGCTGTGTTCCGGTGTGAAGGGCACTGTAGCTGGTGAAATTACCGTACGCAAAAGACTTAATATCTAATGTCTTTAAGGGTCGGCAACGCGCTACTGATTCATCTAGTGTTGCTAGCGTCTATAGGCTGCGGTGACTGCTTACCATCAGGCGGGCCGCACACTTGCTTGCCACCTTGATAGTATAAAAAAGAAATTGTCTACGGCGAAAAATTGTCTCCGGCCACAAAAATAGATCAGTAAACAGACCGCTAAATTCGATATCTTATTGCGCCTATTACCAAGAATCAAATATCTCTGTAACCAGTAGCGCGACAACGGCTAAAACGGTGAGTCTCGGTCGGTCTCACAGTAGCAAAGCGCGGTTGGCCGGTCTCGGTTGGGTTGGTCGGTCGGCGCGGTTGGTTGGGTTGGAGAGTGTCTCTGTGGTCTGATCACTAGACCAACGGGGCTGTCATAGGTGGCGATTAGATTAGTCAGGATTAGATTAGTAGTAGGACACTGTAGCTGGTTAAATTACCGGGTTCAACAGACTATACCTAATGTCGAGCGGCAGTGTAGTGCCGCTGTCTATAGGCAGGCGAACTTTAGCCGTTATGATGTAGACGAAACACTACGTCAACAAAAAAAGCACGCAAGCATAAAAAAAGTCAAACGTTTTCAAGCAACCGGACGTAATGAGATATGTTGGTTATTTAAATCTCATTGCAGCATAGCAACGTCACAGAATGTGTGTGGCACACAGTACATAGTGATGTGAAAACCGTACATCGATATTTTTACATTATTATACGATTGGACAGGGACAAGTATGTCAGCTTAGGGTGCCTTCAAATTGCAGCGCAGCTGCAGTGCTGCAGACGTTCTGTCATGTAAATTCATATACAACAAAAACGCAGGCATCGCGTTTCTTTGATTTACAAAGCTGCGTTGCAGCCGCGGCGCAAATTTGAAGTCACCCTTAAACTATAAGTAAATGAGCTGTTTTTGGTATAGTAGTTTATATATAGATTCGGTAATTCTAGTAAGACCCCTTGTGATTGATATTAAACAATAGGTTATCACTTGCGTTTGCGTTGCTGCATATAGTTTATATGGACGTCACACTTACGCGATTAGTACGTATAGTTTATAAACCGAATACACTCAAGCCTCTGGTGTGCACCACCACTGCAGTGTCCGATATTATGTGAAAATCAACAGTGTGCAAGCTTGGTTAAGAGACTGATAGAGACAGACAACGTGCTTTATGCAGTAACTTTTATCGATATCGGTTTCGGTGTAGCGGCGATATTGTCGCAGCATTATGCAATAGAATGAATTAAGTACTACTTGCTTTAGTATATATCCCACTGCGCGATGGGGCGCGCCGCGATTATTGTGCTTCTGTTGGGTTCAACCGCGGCTATCAATTTGGACTGTTTAGATCCTGTGAAGCTTCAAACTATCACTTCCGCTGAAGTCCAACAGACAGCAGCCAGAGAAATTATCAGCGGTTACTCGCTGGTCACTGTGAACTATCAAACAGAAAACTTCATAGGCAACGTCGTTGTAGATCCGACATTGTTTAAAGACAATAAAGATGTTTTCCATTTACGCACTTCTGACGGAAAGCTGCATATCAAAGCAAGCTCCGGTGTGGCCGCGGTTTGGGGATTCAATTACTATCTGAAAAAGTACTGCAAGAGTCAAATCGAATGGCAAACTAAAAATGTCCACATACCATACCCTTTGCCTCCCGTCGAAGAAACAGTCGTAGCCAATGACCGGTTTCGGTATTATCAAAATGTGTGCACCGCTTCGTATAGTTTCGTGTGGTGGGATATCTACGATTGGAGAAAGCATTTGGAGTGGATGGCGTTGAACGGCATTAATTTGGTCCTCGCCCCTATAGCCCAAGAAGCAGTATGGTCTCGCGTCTACAAACGTTTTGGTATGACACAAGAAGAAATCGACGACCATTTTACTGGACCCGCGTTCCTGTCTTGGCTCAGAATGGGAAACGTTCACGGTTTTGGAGGCCCGCTGCCGAAATCCTGGCACGAACTCCAAACGGATATACAAGATGATATAACGGAAAAAATGCTAAGACTCGGCATGGTGCCTATTTTACCGGCGTTTAACGGACACCTGCCTAAACCATTCGCGCGATTATATACCAACAGCACATTCCTTTCTGTCGACCAGTGGAATAACTTCGATGAACATTATTGTTGCGGGCTCTTCTTGGATCCTGATGATCCCCTTTTCAGAGCTATAGGAAAAATGTTTCTAGAAGAAATGAAGAAAGTAGTACCAAACGCTCACATTTACACAGCTGACCCGTTTAACGAGGTGAAAGTGCAGTATTTTTCGACGACTCTCGTTAAAGACGTTGCGAGACAAATATATACAACACTTACAGATTTTGACCAAGATGCGGTTTGGGTATTACAAAATTGGATGTTTGTCAGCGATCCTTTACTGTGGCCGAAAGATAGAGTGAAAGCTTTCATTAGTTCTGTACCCAACGGAAGGATGCTAATATTGGACTTGCAGGCAGAACAGTGGCCGCAGTACGATCTCTATGAAATGTATTTTGGTCAACCTTTTATTTGGTGCATGCTGCACAATTTCGGTGGCACGTTAGGCATGTTCGGAAATACGGTGACTATAAACAAGGACGTTTACGAAGCTAGGTCTCGGTCGAACAGTACAATGATCGGCGTAGGGCTCACCCCTGAGGGTATCAATCAGAATTATGTGGTTTATGATTTAATGCTAGAGTCCGCTTGGCGCAAGGAACCGGTGGCAGATCTCGATTTATGGGTGGCGGAATACGCGGAAAGACGTTACGGTTGTAGAAACACCGCCAAAGCCTGGAAATATTTGCTTAAAAGCGTGTACAGCTTCAACGGTTTGAATAAAGTGAGAGGAAAATACGTCGTCACTCGAAGACCTAGCTTCAGGATAAAACCTTGGGCTTGGTACAAAAGCTATGACTTGTTCGCTGCGTGGAAACATCTGATTTTCATCAACAATACTGCATGTGATTCAGAAGGATATTATTACGATGTGGTTGATGTCACTCGTCAAGCTCTTCAGTACAGAGCGGAACAACTTTACGTTAACACCTTCAATGATAGATATACTAACTTGTTTGTATTTCAAGCGTCCGTAGACAAATTCCTCGATGTACTTCAGGATATGGCATCTATTTTATCTGAAAGCTATTATTTTTCGGCTAATAAATGGTTTGACAAAGCTGAAAATATTGGTAATGATGACAATGAAAAATATTTTTATAAACTGAACGCACGGAATCAGGTCTCCCTATGGGGTCCTAATGGAGAAATATCTGATTATGCCTGCAAGCAATGGTACGAGATGTTTACAGAATATTATATACCAAGATGGAGAATGTTCCTTTCGGCTGCTTTAAAGGCGAAAGAGTCTAATGTGGTTTTTGATGAAAAGGCGACACGACGAGTTGTAACAGCGGATGTAGAAATACCTTTCATGAATATATTTCGATCATATACTTTCTCACGATCTAATGCGAATATTCTGGAAAAGTCAAAAGAACTTTATAAAAAATGGGTATATCTGCCGGGCGTAGAAGATTTGCCTATGGCGATTATCAAGCCGGATCCCGAACGAAGAACAACTATGGCCGATGTTGATACAGATTATGAAACGCCGGAGCCGCCTAGTGTTGTGACCAGTCCTACCCCTCTTGGAGGTTAACGGTGAGGACTATCAACCTATGACTCGACTAGTAGACCCCTCTATCTATCATACAGCGTCCTCGACTCGTTGTGTACTGATGAGTAGATTTAAGGTACGCGTCCATTGGTCGGCGCCGGACGCACCGGTATGGTCATAGCTGGTCTTACCCTTCACACAAACAGGGTTGGCATGGCATACAAGATTATTTATAATAAACAATACTTAATATATTTTTTTTTGTTTTGTATCTTTTTTTCGAATACTTACCGTATTTTGTAAGTCTATTGATCTTGTACGTGCATGTCAGTTTTTTTTATCTTCTTCTTCTCACTCTAAGAGGGGAGGGTGCGTACCGTTGTCCAGCAGTGGACATCTTCTGGCTGATATTCATGATCAAAACTCGTACTATACCCACGAAACATTGTTTACTATTGAATACATTGTTTACGTGGCTTTAATTTTACTACAATTTTGGTTTCAGGTCGCAATGGATACGGAGTAAGCAACGAGCGTCTCCGGGCTCCGGACGGTGATGACATGGGTAGTGGTGGGTGCGACCCGGTCTATGGTTACCATGGTAACGTACGGCTGAATATCCCCCACACTCCCGTCAAACACCGTGCACCTTTCATTACCATAGTCAAAGGATCGCCGTGGCCAGTGTTCAAGTTAGCATGCTCGTGTGTGGTGCAAAAAATATTTTTATTTTCAAATTATATAACTATTCTATAGTCATTTGCGGCGTGTTACAGCTTAACCGAAAAGCGCCATACAACCCAATCATCCTTTTTTTGGCTAATCCCACCACTGACTCCTGTCAGTCAGGATCTATAGTGGTCACCAGTGACAGGTAACGCTAAATTGTCTTGGAATCCGCAACAAATTTATTTAGAAAAGTATATAGGAGTTACTGTTAGATAAATACAAATGACAGATATATTCTTGGATTATAAATAACTAGAAAACATAGCGGGATTCACAATCAGATATTTTTAGATTATTCTGTAACGTGTTGACCAATCAGAAGTGGGACTGATAAAAAAAAACTGACATCTCAAAAAATTTTGTTCATATTGATACATTATAGAAAAATAATGTAGTTCTATAAATGTGACAAGTAAGCCGTAATAAAGGACAAAGGTATTAATGAAAATGTGCTATTCATAGAGCTAGTTAGAGCTTGGACACTGGCCACGGCGAAATAATTACAGCGTTTGTTCTCAATTTGTATTCAATAAATTTATTTGCTTTTTTATGTCTTCGTTTTTATTTTTACTAGATATTTGAGCATGAGACCAACCAGATGAGGCCTTTTGAAGTACGGGGGCGATTCCTAGAAGGACGGCGGCGGGGTTGCGACCCCCGTCCACGTGTAGATTATACATATATTATTAGATCCCACCGGAGAGTCCGGCTATTTACAAAAGTCGGAAGTATCCGTTTTCGAATCCGATGAAAATGTTGTGCGGAGATATCTTGTAAACTCTATGCAGAAATCCTTTCCTATGCCTTATGATACAACTTCGTCTGATCCCTTTTCTATGAAATTACATCATATTACCAAATGAATTGTCAAAACACTACAATAATATTCGTGAATAGCGTTTACAGGATATGATTGAAAATATTATCATTGAATTAGGATAATTCCGACAGTTGTGAAGCGATAGCCCTACAGGTCCTCTCTCAATGTGCCGATGCGACAGCCGCGGGTGCTGTAGTAAGGATCCCACATACCCCGGTTTACCCCCGCAAGATTCTGGGGACCTTTTGATGGTTCCCCTACGTGGAGAAAAGAACTTAGGTACCACCGCAGTGTCATATTCTGCAACAATGTGTACAAATGTTCCAGGGATCGATTATGAAACGAAGTAATTCACCAGAGAACCAAAGATGCTGACTTAGCTCAACGGATTAACACGCTGGAGCGGCATCTTGCCATATTTGCAACAGAACTAATAGTCGTTAGGGTAGATTGGTTTTGGAGTGATCAGTAACCGAAAGGCGTAGCGTAGGATGCACTGACCAGATGGAGCGACCATAAACGCATAGCAATTAGCAGTGACTGGATGAGAAAGATCGGGCACAATGGCGTGCCTTGTGGAGGCCTATGCCAGCATTGGACTGATGTAGACTAATTAAATGATGATGGGTTTAAATGGAGTAGGTCAATAGTGTAAATAAAACATAGAGATTGTCTTAACGCACGTACGAGTATAATAATTTCTTAGCACCAGTATATTGTCATTAATTATTATGTACATACTAATAATATCAGATACATTCGTGTAAATAATAGTATTTAAAAAATAATCTTGAACACTTCCACTTAGTCAGAATATGTATATGTACTGTCTGAAAAAAGCTTGTTCCCTGCTTGCCCAGAGATTCTTTCATATTTTTGTTTCGCAATACTTCTAGTATACCACTGTGTAGTAAACATTATCGTTGTGATCGTGATTTCTTTCCATACATTTCACATCTATCGCGGAACCTATTCAAAATGTATGAAATATATAAATGGTAGGACCAAATGTATGTCCTTGTAAACACGTTACACAATTTGAGATCAAGTCGAAGATGAAAAATTCAATTACATGAGCAAGACATTTACTAGCATAAAATGGACTAAACATTGATTTTAATATCAGAAATATGCTATGTGGTTGTTGGTGTTTTAACAATATGACTCAAGTGTTATTCAAATCATTGATTCTTAGATGTGAGGTAACAAGTGTTAGATAACTCTCAAAAATATCCTTCAATATATAACTTTAAATTGACTATCATTAGATATGCTCGTCTATTTTATCGAATATTTTATTTGGCCTTCAGTTTTCTTATTTGATCTGACTACATGTATTGTGATCCTTTACGTACCCACTTGTAAATTATGAATTGTGGATGTCACAGTAGTACTCATTAGACTGTCTGCCCTCTTAAACATCACCATCGAATCTATAACGATTTCAGGATGTCTACCCTGGGTACTGTGAACTTTTAACATAATTTGTACAGTTTCGTCAAATTACACTAGTCATTTAAATCTACTTAAGTTATGGTAATTTCAAAATATCTTTGGGTAATATGATCAGATTTTAATTATATGTCATACGAGTGTATCTAACACGTAACCGGGGCTCCCGTAGCTAAACGTTTGATTTAATGTCGTTTGGTCTAAAACAGGTACATAGCTGTCTTGCAACAAAATTGGTTGGCGGCTTGATGCCTCATTCAGCTGTCGCTCCAACACTGCATTCTGTAGTTCCTCTTCTTCTAACTGCAGCGTTAACTCATCCAGAAGTTTCACTCTGCTTTCGATCTCTCTATCCGTTTTCTCCAATTCCTCTGCGTTATCCTCCATCTCTTTCGCTGTGCTCGTCAGATCCTGTTCGATTTTGTCCAACAGCATTCTAACTTGCGACACGTTTTCACAACTATTCGCCTTGTTCTCATCCATATACCGTTTCACCTTGGCTGTTAATCTTACTACTAGTTCCTCCTCCCTGTGCAGTCTTTTGTTTATTATTGCTAACTTCTCTATCAATTCTATTTCCTCCCGTATCCTCGACAGCTCATCGGCGGACGCGTCGCTGTCGGTATCAGTATGCGTTTGCATTAGCCTTTCCGAATTAACTTGGCATATGTCTGTAAGTTCTTTTGTGAAGTAGTGTTCTCTCATGAGGTGTCGTTCTCGTCTGGATTTGTGCTTCGTGTGTCGTCTTGGTGGGGTTCCGCTGCCTACTCCGACTCCACTGTCGCTGTTCCCGGCTTGGCTGTCGTTCACTTCGCTGCATCTGCCGAGGTCCCGAAGATAAGACTCCAGTAGATAGTTTGTTCCGTGTTTCTCCATCCTGTTCTTGTGTGTCTGGTCTTCGAGTTGGTCGATGAGCTTCTCTTGTTCTCTGTGAATTTAAAATTATTTGTTTAGGAATCTGGCGTTGACGATTAAGGATTTCATATTAGCATATGCGTGATTCAATGGAAAATGCGTTTCCTAACCTAACTATATATAAGTTAAGTAGGTACTTTAATTTTAAATCTGGCGTTGACGATTAATATTAATGTTTGCGGGATTCATTGTATAATGTTTCTTAGCTTTATATGCCCGTGGGCCCCCGCGCGGTTCTTGCTACGATGCAGGGTCCACATTGCGTCACTGCTCCACGCGTGGTCGCATTTAGTAAAGACGCAAAGAGTAACTGTGCTCTACCAACCAACCTTAACTTATCCAGTTGCTGATGTAAAGTTCTGGTCTGATGTTGTATCACGGAGACCAGTTTAACGGCAGGGTCCTCATTTTTCGGTCTGGGGGGAGGAGTGGCAGCCCTGACCCCCTTTTTTCGTCTCCTTCGAGCACCAGTTCTGCTGCCACCGTCACTGTCGCGGCCAGAGTCGTCTTCGCCACCACTTGACAATCGACGAAGTGCCAGCCTTACCTGGTCGACAGGAGAAAATGTATTTTATGATAATTCTAATAGGATGTAAATTTCAATGGCATTGAAAGGTTGGACAGCTGCGTTCTCGTTTTAGCATTGCTACATTTTGAATTATTAGGTACCTTGCAGGTAGGTTAAATAGCTGTGATCTAGTGTAAAGGGCACTGTTGCTGGTGAAATTACTGGGATTTAAAAAAAACATTGGATGACAGGATGTCTAATGCCTATAATGGATAGGCCAAAAAGCCAGAGTCTGGAACGTGATAAACGCTGAAAAGCGCTGATATGCTGCTGGCATGGACGGCAGTTAATAAAGATCGTTCAATATGTGTTCTGAAGCTTTCTCGGTCATGAAGATGCTGCTATACGGCAATGCGCTAGGGATCATGGGATCGAGGACGAGCACGCGCAAACTGGAGTCCAGCACGCTGCCCATGGCGCACGTGCCGACGAGGTCGAAATTCCCGATGGACATCACCAGTCGGTTGGTGAAATTTAAAATTGGATTGCGTTGAAATTTCCAAAATCCAAAATTCCGGTGACATCCTATAAAGGGTTTTCAGGAATCTGAACTAGAAAAGTTTTGACAAATGATTATGTATGTACCTAATTATATATTTGGGAATAGTTTTGCAGAATATTGCCTGAAATGGTTACCTATTGGATTAGAAAAAGAAATTTCCGATGGCTGCGTATGATCTTGGTCTCACCTCGTGCCTGGCGTCTCCCCATGCGGCTAGCACATGCAGCACTGGCACATCTGGCGGTAAGGGTCTCTCCACGCCTCGCCACCTCTCCGCCAGCACCCATTCACCATGGTCGCTGACTTCGTTGCCTGCAAAACGTTCGTTTGGTCTACATAGTGTCGTGACAAGCAAGACGTCTGTTATGGTATCGCCACGACTGCCTAATGGCAGCTGCATCGCGCTGCTTCTCGTCATTCGAGACATAGTTCATAAGACTATTGAGCCCAGCCCAGTAATTTCAACGGCTACAGTGCCCTTTACAACGGAACTCAGCATCGTTTACACACTGCTGCTTGGCCGCAGAATATCTGGCAATGCGATGGTGCCTATCTGTAGGTACGGTCCCTTGCTCAAGGGACAAGGGAGGGAAACTAGAAATAAGGTCATTCGAAGCCACCTTCGGAGTCACTGGACGTTCGGGGTGTGGGCCCAAGGACGTCCATTGAGTACGGCGACGACTCCGAGGAGGACGGCGGCGGGGTTGCGACCCCGTCCCCGTGAGCACCGTGTCAGGTTCCCGGGGGGCTGCAATGCGCCCCCCGGCGGCGGGCTCAAAGGCAAGGCACTGAGGGGCCCCTGAATCCACCGGAGAGACCAGGGTCTCGATCCTCTCATGCGCCGATGCGACAGCCGCGGGGGTTTTAGTGGGTAAGAATTCCACATACCCCGGTCGAGCCCCACAGCTCCCGGGGATCTTTGGAAAATTTCCCACGCGTCAAAAAAAATAAAGTCATTCGAAGCTGGATGTAGGTAACTATTTTGATTTTATTATATCACTAGCTGACCCACGCAGCTCCGCCTGCGCTATTTTTACGTTAACTAAACTTTGAATTACAGACGATGATTTCGATGACGATGATGATTGATGCGAAATCAAATACATAACCTCATTTTTTATAGTCGGTTAAAAACTGGGACCCACTTTTTACTTGCTCTCCGAAGCACGGACCCGTTTAGTTCAAATGGCGTTAAACGGTCACCCATCTATTTAATGACCTTACCTAACGTTGCTTAACCCGATCGATTACAAAACCTTGATAACAACTCTCTATGAGTGTTCCCTTACTAATATTTATTATATTATAAAGAAAAATTGATAAAATAGGACCAACCGTATAACCAAGTACCCGTTTTGACTTTAATCCCCTCTCCCAAAAGAACCGTGCTAGATTTCGGGATAAAAAGTATCCTATGTCCTACCTCGTAGTAAGATCTTAAATCATGCCAAGTTTCATTTGAATCCATTCAGTAGTTTCGGCGTGATGCTCAGCCGTGATACAGACAGACAGACAGACAGACAAAAAATAAAAAAATTACATTTTCGGCCTCAGTATCGGTTATAGAATGCCCTCCAAATATAATTTTCAAAATATCTTCAATGTACAGAATTGGACCTGTTACAGTTTTATTATAAGTATAGATCTGTTTTGGCTAAGATACTTCATCTTAAATTTTGTATTGTATTTATATTGTGAACAATGCTGTTTGGATACTTAATAAATAAATTAAATAAAATGAGTGCAGCTCAAAGAAAGACGTCCACTGCTGAACAAAGGCCTCCCCCTTAGAAGGGAGGGGTTTCCATAATCTCCACGCTTTGCAGGCGGCTTGAGGATCGCAGTATAGATGGTAGGTAATCCAACAGAAAGACGCTGCTGCCCGTCTTCTTGTTTTCCCTTAGTCGCCTCTTACGAATACCCTACGGGAGGAGATGGGACGGTCTTACCCGGACACCCCACGGGTAATACGGCTTAATTATATATTGTCTGGAGAGTAAGATGATCCATCCGTCAGATGGGCATATAACAAGTCGCCTGACCTCTCCCCGGTCGTGTTGGTCTTCCATCCCATCGGATTGTGAGACTAAGGGTACGTTCAAGTTTTAGCGCGTCTGCCGCACGGCTGCAGCGCTGCAAATTTGAAGGCACCGTAAAGGTAGAGAGAGTGCAGTTGACTCAATGGCTGAACTTTTGAAAGATTGCTGCTGTTACTCCGGTCAAGACAACATTTGCTATACGTGGTCATAATCATAGCCAATGCTTTTAAATGCTGTAAAGACATCATCAGTGGCCCAAAGACTTCCACTGCTGAACAAAAACCTCCCCCTAAGAAGCAAAGGGTTGCCATAATCCCCACGCTTGGCAGGCGTCTTGAGTATCGCAGTATATACGGGTGTAAGGGACATCGTACCGAAAACCGATACCAGGGATCCAGTACATGATTCTGAACACTCTAGTGTTGAAATTTTTCATCGTCTTTTTCATGAATTTCCAAAAAAAAAACACTTTTATTAAATAAAATTAGTACCTATCAATAATATAATTATTGGTATAATAAAGCATAATTTTAATTTAAAAACAATAAATTACTTATTTGTGGAAAATTTATTTAATTATTTATTCTTTATGCACTAAAGCAGAACATAGGCAATTACTTAATTATTATTATTTTAGAAAATTAGCAATGTAGAGAAGAGAAATAAATATTATTCCGCATATATTCATTACATGCTCGAAAATTAATAAGTCAGTCATTTGTCATTTTCCATTTAAATGGTTTCTGTAATGTTGTAACGGACATTATTTGACGTCTTATAAATTTTCGGTACGATGTCCCTTACACCCGTTATAGAAAGACGCTGCTGCGGTCTTCTTATTTTCCCTTAGTCTCCTCTTACGGACACCCAACGGGAGGAGATGGGAGGGTGCTATTCTTACCCAAACACCCCCCGGGTAAACACATAGCGAAGGCATACCTTCAGGAGCGTCCTGCAAAGCTCTGACGATGTCAGCGCAGGTGGTATGTGCCCTGACACCACGGACCCATAGCTTCTGCCCTCCTCGAGCCAAGACGCCGACTTCCTCATCACTGTAGTCGGATGAAGACGCCTCCATTGTCACCTGAAAAAATATTTCATAAGGTTTGAATTCATTTACTTGATTGTTTATGCAAAGCAGTAACTGCTCAGTGGGTGAGTGCTTGCCTTGGAAACAAGCTGCGCAGGTTCGAACCCCGGCTCGCGTCTCTGATTTCTTTAATGAATCATGTGCGAATCGTCTTTGTGCGATTGTTACCAGCTTTCGGTGAAGGAAAAATATCGTGCGGAAACCTGCATGTGTGAGAAAGTCTAACTAAGATTGGCCGCACCCGCACTTGGCCGGCGTGGTGGACTATGGCCTAAGCCGCTTCATCATGAGGACCCGTGCCCAACAGTGGGACAAAAACAATGGCCAGTATTATTATTATTTTTCTTTATTCACGTATTTAACCAGGTCTTTTAGTCCATCCGGCCCGTTTTAGAAGAAGTATGATAAGAATGGTGTGCAAAATTATTATTAGGTATATGTTTGATATCCTTATTTTTTGTTATTCTACAACGTTCGCCTGATGGTAAGCGACGCGCGTGCCTATAAACTGCACTGACTGCATGCTTAATAAGTATTTTTAGTCCGGTAATTTCATCCTCTATAGTGCCTTTAATACCTGGTCACAGCAATGTTTACATTGCAGCTTGGCGGCAGAATAATGGACACTACAGTGGTACCTACCTGCACAAGGAACCTACTTACCTACCTAACAACTACCTACATACCTAGTTGCTTTAAGTTTCTTAAAAAAACCTGTATGTGCGTGTGTACATATGTATAAAGTCAGGGACGTAGCTACCGCTGTATCAGTCGTATCAATTAGATGGGGCCCCGAGCTACAGAGATCCCGTTTACCCTTCATTAGGGCACCCCAACAAGTTTTATATACAGGGCCCGTCTAAGGCAAGCTACGCCACTATGTGGAGTGTAAAAGTATTCGATACTTGTCTACTTACAACGAAAATATACTATACTACTTACTAGGTACCTACTATCTATACTGGATTGAAGATATTCTGAAAATTATTTTTGGAGGGCATTCTATCACCGATACTGAAGCCAAAACTGTTTTTTTTTTTTTATTTTTGTCTGTCTGTATGTCCGTCTGTCTGTATGTCTGTCTGAATCATGGCCGCGCATAACGCCTAAACTGCTGGATGGATTCAAATGAAACTTGGCATGAATTGAGTTAATACTACGAGGTAGAACATAAGATACTTTTTATCACGTAATTCAGCACCGTTCCCTTAGGATAGGGAATTAAAGTCAAAATGGTTACTTGGTTATACGCGTGGTCCAATTTTATCCATTTTTCGATATAATTATAATACTAAATAATAAAAAAACTAAGACATTAATGTTTATAGTGTATGTGGTGCTAGCCTGTATTAAGTGATTGTTGCACTTAGCATTGTATAAAATACGTATGGTTTGCGTAAGCAAGTAGGTAATGGTGTACTAAACAGTTGATGGCTGGCTTAATGTTTATAAATAAATAAATAAAAAGAAGTCACTTATAGACAGTTGTTAGCAATGTTTGGCCATCGATCAGGTTAAGCAACGTTAGGGAAGGCCATTGCATAGATGAGTGACCGTTTAATGCCATTTGAATTGAGCGTCTCCGGGTTTCAGAGGGCAAGTAAAAAGTGATTCCCAGTTTTAACCGACTTTAAAAATTTTGTCAACGTAAAAAGAGCGCGGGCGGAGCTGCGCGGGTCGGCTAGTGTAACATATAATTGTATAATTTATGTTACATAAAGAATAATTACTAAATTAAGTAGTTACGTTATCTAAAATGAAAACTGTTTTGAATGATTAACAATGGCTGTAACTATGATTACATTCCCATTTTTATTACTAAACATCTAAGCAGGCTAGTAATAAATCTATACCTAAACATCGGGCCATACAACACCTATCACTAACCCCATAAAACTAACACAACGTGCAAACATCTCGTACCGGGCACCGGCTATAGGTATGTATAATATGTATATGTATACAATGGGCTATCAACAGCACAAACGAACGAGTTGGCAAACTTTCCCTTGCTGAAGAAATTGCATAAGTTTCGACCCGGGGCGCAGTCTGCCTGGCACGGATGCCAGTCGATCGACAGGGATGTCAGTTTCAAAAAATGTAGGTACTTGTTAACTGGCAATTTGTATTGACTCCTGACGTAAAATGGAGGTGTGCCATCGTATCTTCGAAAGGAATGGACGATTTTAATGCGATTTTATATTTGTAGGGGGTTGAAACAGGATGCTTCCTATACTTCGGAGTCGCTGGACGCTCGGGGTGTGGGCCCTTTGAGCGTCCATTGAGTACGGCGGCGACTCCGAGGAGGACGGCGGCGTGACAGGTTCCCGGGGGCTATAATGCGCCCCCCGGAGGCGGACTCAAAGGCAAGGCACTGAAGGCACCTGGTGCAGATCCCACCGGAGAGCCCTGGGGTCCCCCTCTCATGTGCCGATGCGACAGCCGCGTGAGTTTTAGTGGGTAAGAATCCCACATACCCCGGTCGAGCCCCACAGCTCCCGGGGATCTTTGGAAGATTGCCCCCGCGTCAAAAAAGAAGGATGCTTCCTATCACCCTGTTTAATCAGCTTTCAATAAAAAAATATTCATAATGATGGGATGGGCGTCATCATAATTAGCACGAAAAACGTCCACTACTGAACAAAAGGAGAAGAAGAGAGGGGTTGCCATAATCCCCACGCTTGGCAGGCGTCTTGGTGATCGCATGGAAGATAAATCCAAAAGAAAGACGCTGTTGCCCGTCTTCCTGTTCTCGCCTAATCGTCTCTTACGGACACCTAACGGGATGAGATAGGAGGGTGCTATTCTTACCCGGACACCCCACGGATAATAAGCAAACTCAGCACTAGTATAAAAGACATCCGTATTCGTGAATTAAAAACAGCTTTAATTATTATTTTTGTAGGTTAACGACCGTTAGCAACCTAGACATGTAGATTAATACCATAATTTACCATATATTACTTGAAAAAATCTATACACTATTTCTAGGAACGTTAACGTCGGGGTAGTTCGTGACAAAGCACCATTAGGGGTTTTCCGCCGCCCCTCGCCACCCCACTATTCCACCCCCGGCATTTGGGGCGCACCTTGTTCGCCCGTGTTTTTATGTTAAATATTTTCATATGGGGTGTCTGCATTTTAGGGTAGTTTGTTCTATAGAAGTCGTTTTATATTATGAGGGTAAATTGAATTCATGGTGTTATGGAAGCAAAATGGTGGCTTAAAGCTTTTCCGAGACGTAGAAAAGCGCAGAAAAGCATATTTTCTATGATAATACTGTTCTAGTCTGTCTTTATTTATGAATACGTAAGGTTAGGTTCGGCATTTACAGGGCCTGTTTCCGATCCTTGCATGTCTTTTTTTTTCTCGCGGGGGAAACCTTCAATAGGACCTGTGGGGGACAACCGGAGTATGTGGGATCCTTACCCACTTAAACCCCCGATAGTATCGCATCGGCACATGGGAGAAGACATCTGCGCTGTCATTCGATATCGCCAGATCACACTTCGACCCACTTGCATCCATTGTTTATGCTCTAGCTCTAGCCTTAAAGAACTCTTGCTGACGCATCGATACGCCGCCCTTAGATACGCCGCGATTGAGCCGGCTCGGAGCTGCACATAATCATGTCGTTTACCATGCTAACGTTCTGAATGAATGTTAAGTTAGACAGTTGGGAAATAACATCCGTACCTGTTTATTACTCGGACCTCGGACTAAGGTTTTGCGTGCTTTCAAGCGTTTCTGTCATAGCTATTATTGGGAACAAACACAATAGTAGGAATCTAAAAATCAACATCATCAGCAGCCAAAAGACGTCCACTGCTGAACAAAGGCCTCCCCCTTAGAAGGGAGGGATTGCCAAACTCCCCACGTTTGGCAGGCGGCTTGGGGATCGCAGTACATATTAATAGTTGGTAGGTAGTTCAATAGAAAGACGCTGCTGCCCGTCTTCTTGTTTTCCCTTAGTCGCCAGTTACAGACACCCAACGGGAGGAGATGGGAGGGTGCTATCCTTACCCGGACAGCCCACGGGCCAATCAATCAATCAATTTAGAAATCTAAATTTAGGTCCCTTTAAATCTAGTAACTTCCGTGGACAGGTGGACTAATGGTGCACCTGTAAGAAACTTTCATTCTGAGGTTCAACCTGTGTGATGTTCACTTGTCTCCCGCTTTACAAAGGAGGGAAGTGCAATTTATATTTTTCTAACTCCTCCTATTTACTTTTCTTATTAAATTTAACTGTTGCGGGTTGCAAGACAATTTAGCGTTTCCCCGGGACTCGTCTAGGTCAAACCTTGGTGTCTTCGCTGGCGAACACTAGATCCGGGCTGACAGGAGTCACAGTGATGGGAATGAGCAGTGGAAATAGTCCCAAAACCACCTTCTGATTGTATCGTCAATTAGTTAAATAAACTATTTTAAAAAAAATAAAAACCGACTTCTAAGTAAATTATCTAAAAAGCATAAAATAACGAAAATATTATTGAAGTTGGTGTTAGCGTACCTGCTGTGTATATTCTGCACCAACTTCAATAATATTTTCGTTATTTTATGCTTTTTAGATAATTTACTTAGAAGTCGGTTTTTATTTTTTTTTAAATAGTTTATTTAACACTTTTTAGTGACTTATTTTACCAAAATAGGTATCAGCACTATCACGCAACTCGAACGTCTACGTTACAATAACTTACTGAAAACATAAAAAGTTTATATCTCTTAAACTACTAGACCGATTTCGATGAAACTTGTACTCTACCCTAAGTTGAAAAATACTCTAACTATTGCAAAAAGAATTTTCAAAATCGGACTTGTAGTTTCTGAGAAATCCGTGGACAAACCTACATACATACATACATACATACATACATACACTCATAAAATTTGGTAAATTTGTTTAGAAGCCCACATAGACTAACATATATTAATATTACGCATTTTTATCAATATTACATACATACGCGTCGAATACAGAACCTCCTTTTTTGAAGTCGGTTAAAAAATACCTCACCTGGGTATCGAACTCATGAACTGCGAACACAGCCATTAAATGAAAGACGTCGTTATTTCTTTGTTAGTTAATTCCAAAGTTAGTAATAGTGTAAATTGAACGCGCACTAAATGCGCTCCCATTCATGCTAATTGACTGAATTATGCTAATTTATTTCAGACGTATCTTCACAATTATTAACTCACAAAGAAGTAGACAGCGAAATGGGCAGCGATCTCTACATTTAGTATTGTTAACAAATACACGAAACAATAATTAGTGATGGGTCACTAACCTTACGATCAATATATATCGATAGAATAGAAACTTCTACCACTTGTTTTTATTTCTAAACGAAGTTTAGTGTTTACAGAGACATACTTGCAAAAAAACAAATATGTAGTTGGCTTAAAGGCCTTAATACATGTTTTATTAAATATACTATACTCGTTAGTCAACCAGTTGTTGACACACAATACCATACAATTCCGATCGCAAAAGAACATTCCCAATGAATCTTGGTACAACCTTGGTATTCAGTGTGGTCCTAGTTTGACTCACAGGCTACTAAAAGATCGCATTTGTACAAAGTTGGCAATTAGACTTGAACCTAACATGTACCTGGGTTGTACAAATTAGAATGAACCCTAATTTGGCCGTCGGCTAGTTGTATAACGATTGAAGTTAACTTCTGTTTGAATGACGCCTACACTAGCGTGTGATTACTACTTTCGTTGCTTAGTGATGGGCAAAGGTCGATAAAAAGGTATCGATAGAAATAGACATGTTCAGTCAGTAAATGTGACTAAATCATTTAAAACTATCGACGCTACGGGGGTATTTAAATCGTAATAAAAATATTTGTCACTAAGCAAAACCTCTATGATTGACTGTCAAAGGCTCATTTCACGCATCGAGTGCAGCAAGTTCTTGTACGAAGCAGATCGCTAGGACTAATATCGATAATTGTAATAATACATCACTATATTATTATGAGCAAATTACCCGTGGGCCTTGCCCGCCGCTGCCGGGCGGCACGCAAGGACGTGCGAAATTACACGATACATACTGACATGTTATTTGGCAAACAGAACATCGAGCATGCTCGAGGAAAATTTAGTGCGCAACTACTTGACGCTTCGTCGTCTATTGACTCAAGATATATGAGTTGTGATATTAAAGAAATACATACTTACACAATCACAATTTCTCAGTATCTCGACGTGGATGTTACATAGATATAGTTTCCTGACTAGATTGAAAATGAACCTTGCAGAAATAATCAGTGGGATGTGTTTATAATACGTCTAGAATACTTTAATATAGTCTAATTTAAATTAGAATAAACAAAAAAATTCATAATAAAAAATATGGTTACAAAATAAACACGTCGCTCAGATCTTTTAAAATCATACATATTCACACTATTACTACATACTAGTTATTTCCGTGATTATTAATTATCTAAATAATAATAAATGCAGGAATTATATTGTTTCTAGCTACAATAAAAATGACTTTAAAAATTAATACAATTTGACTGCTTTGTTTGAGCTATTATGTTTGAATATACATACCTATTCGCCTACCTATTAATTATTATGAACAAGGAAAAATCGAGTCATTATGTTCGGCAAACACAATGATTGTAGGTATTAGTGCGCTACAAAAAAAATTAAAACATAAACAAAGGTTTATAATATACGCGAATAAACGCACGATTAAAGTGATCACTGATTTATGCAGACCAGGTTAAATATAGGATACCTATAGTTTTTCAAAATTCGCGGCTTACAAAGGTACTTTGTCAGTTACATTTTTTCCTTGTTGTAAGTGATCGCTGTAGCATCCGTGACTGTCTTCTCTTTAGAATCTCGCTCATAATTATTCTGTAACTACTTACGCTATTCGAAAATAAAATTATAGTTAATTTTTTTTTTAATAATTGATCCTATGCCTTTCTTCACTTCATAATAATTTAAATTTTCACAAAAAATTATCTTTAAAATTTATTGGCATGGCCGTCTAGTAGAGGTATGACGTCACGCGCGATTGGTGGTGTTTCAAATTGCGTTCCATTTTACGTAACTTTAAGTTGAAATATTTCGTAAAAAAAATATATTTTTAGAAAGAAATATATTTTAGAAATATATTTTTTGAATTTATTTATTATACTTACCTATTATTTATTTCATTACTATTTTTATGCAAGTTGCCCATTTGTTATCCCATTCTTCACTTGAAAAACATAACCTCTCGGATAGTTGGGTAAAAACGCAGGTAGGTACCTATCAATATTTAAACTTCTGATCCGATATTCTCGGAAACCGGTAATATGTTACGATAAATTGCATGTTATTGTTAGCACGAGCCAAAATTGCCACCGGTTAGTAGACTTCCAAGAAACTGGTTGATTTGTGGGCTAACCACTCTGATTTGCGCTCGCAGTTATTAGGCGATTATGTTTTAGGCTAGCCACACACTTACAATAATATTGTCAATATTCTACAACCCGCCCGAATTAACTGTACACCTGGCTGGAGTGCGACGTCACAGCGCCAGATGCACAGTTAAGTCGCACGGGTTGTAGTATATTGACAATATTATTGTAGGTGTTAGGGTTCGTTAGCACCAATCCTAAAAACTCTAATAAAAGAAATAATAATAAACTCAAACTCAAAAATAGTTTATTTCAAATAGGCTTAACGGCTTCACTTTTGAAAGGTCATGTATTTTTTTTAAATGCTACCACCGGATCACAACGCGGCCTCAACTGAGAAGATCCGGCAAGAAACTCAGCGGGCTTGTCATTTTATCACTTTTTTTTTAAACAGTGTGTCATGTTACAATTAGATCAGAGCGACAGTGTGTATTGCCGTTCAAAAGATCAAATAAGACAGAAAAAATAATATAAAATCTTTTTTTTTTAAATTGAACCGACTTCAATATCACTGAAAAGTATAAAATAATTTAAATATTATTGAAGTTGGTGTTAGCTTACCGGCTGTGTATATTTGGCACCAACTTCAATAATATTTAAATTATTTTATACTTTTCAGTGATATTGAAGTTGGTTCAATTTTTTTAAAAAAAGATTTTATTTTAAACTTTTTAGTGATATTTTCATATATAAAGATTGAACCATCGAAAACCGTAAAATTATCTAGATAGGTTATGATCACATTATCGTCTACATAGTTTTACAGAATTCATGTTTCTTCAGAAAAAAATATCCGGTCGTAATGAAATTTGCATGGAATCATCATAGCAGTTTACTCTCTCGAATAAAAAAAGAATCATCGCAATCGGTTCATAATTGTCAGAGCAATGTAATGGAGAACATCAGTTTTATGGTTTTTACCAGATAAATTCCTCCACATCGTTCATGGTTCTCCAGGAATTTCTTATCCGGTTGTAATAAAATTCATACAGATTTAATACAGTGGTTTCTTCTTTCGAATAAAAAAAGAATAATTGAAATTGGTAAATATTTGCCAGAGTTATGACCATTTTTGTCCTTAAAAAGCGACATAAAGTCATCGATATAGGCTTTCCTGCAGCTCTCAGTGCGCAGTCACCATTCTTGTTTTTCAGGAACTACTTATTACTACGCAATATTTTTTTTATGGGACCCAATCAATGGATTGAAGAATGGATGGAAGAAAGATTTTTTCAAATCGGTTCATAATTGACAGAGTTATGCGCGAACATACATAAAAAAAAATATATATATATACAGACGAATTGAGAACCTCCTCCTTTTTTGAAGTCGGTTAAAAATACGACGAAAGTACAACAAACTAAAAAGCCAAAGGGATAGTAGTCGGACCAGTCCCCCCAAGCAGCACCCGCGCACGAGTTGACTCGAGCAGCAGCCATCGCTCCCCGATATTCTGGGACAATGCACACACGGTCATCTGATCCCAAACTAGGCAGAGCCTGTACTATGGAAACTAGACAACTGATACTAATACTTATATACTTTTTTTGTAAATACATACTTACTTAAATAGATAAATAACACCCAGACACTTTTGCGGGCATCGAACCCACAACCTATTGGGTAGCAGCCAGGGTGTCTGACTACAAGACCAACAGGCTCGTCAAAAAAGTATTATCCTCAGATGCACAGTCAGTTGTAATCACTGTAAGGTGAAAGATCAACCGGTTAAGCAACGTCAGGAAAGGTCAGTCCGTAGATGGGTGACCGTTTATTGGTACTTGAACTAAGCGTCCGTGCTTCGGAGGGCACGTAAAGTCAAATCAAATAATTTAAGTCGTATACATAGGCCAAAAATAATAGCTGATAACAATGGTTCTGCATACTCTGTGTCCTACCGCCAGGTGGCATACGAAATGTATTAATATAAATAACTAGCAATTGCCTGCGGCTACGTCTGCTATTATTTTTCCACTCCATTTAACCCCTTTTGGAGTGCAATTTTCAAAAACCCTTTCTTAGTGGATGCTTACATCATAAGAAGAATCTACTGTCCAAATTTCAGCTTTCTAGGTCCAGCGGTTTGGCCTGTGCGTTGATGAATCAGTCAGTCAGTCAGGACAAGTAATTTTATATGTATAAATGAAATAGATTAAATCATAAATCGCTTACACACTGCTGCTTGGTGGGAGAATATCTGACACTGCGGTGGTACCTACCTGGACGGTTCCTTACACTAGGAACCTACCACCTGATAATTGGCTTTAAGTGTCGAAATAATTTGACTTCAAAATCTGTATTAGTAATACTTTAACTTTAATTGATCCTTGTGACTGCGGCTTGTGAGTAAGTCATGTATCTACTCCGCACTCTTCAAAATATATCCTGTACAATACCGAGAGAATATAAATTTTCCCGTGATCGATATGAACGCAGACGCCAAGCTTTGTGACGTCAGCCATCTGCCAGGAGTGTGTACAAGTGTTTACGCAGACACAGGTGCACGCAATTAACATAGCCAGACAAACACACAAATTATATGGTACCTACCAAACAACTGTTGCTATGGTCACTGCACAATAGACTGAACAGCAGTTGACCTCGGCAGGTATATACCTGCACCTATATTACTCATATTACCTACCTGTGACCTCCATGGTGCAGTGGAAAACCGCTTGCTTTGTAAACCGGAGGTCGCGGATTCGAATCCCGTGGGGAGCAACCACTTTTTGTAGTTGTTCCTTACTGGCTAGGACAATGCAGGCCGATCACCTAATCGTCTGAGAAGTAAGATGACCCATGCGTCGGATGGTCAAGTGAAAATTCAGTCTTGTGAAAGATTGGCACCTGGGATCGTATCGGCTAGGACATATATACATAGGTACACGGTGGCCAGAACAGTGGCGTCATAAATTTTTTTAGGTGCCTCGTGTTGAGAGGTATCTGAATCACCCCTATGTATGTTCTACGATTTTTCGTAGTTTTCGAGTTACGATTTTATTTATGACTAGCTGACCCACGCAGCTCCGCCTGCGCTATTTTTACGTTAACTAAACTTTTAATAACAGACATTCGCATTGAATACATAACCTCCTTTTTTATAGTCGGTTAAAAACAGGGACCCACTTTTTACTTGCTCTCCGAAGCACGGACCCGTTTAGTTCAAATGGCGTTAAACGGTCACCCATCTATTTATTGACCTTACCTAACGTTGCTTAACCCGACCAATTACAAAACCTTGATAACAACTCTCTATGAGTGTTCCCTTACTAATATTTATTATATTATAAAGAAAAAATGATAAAATCGGACCAAGCGTATAACCAAGTACCCATTTTGACTTTAATCCCCTCTCCCAAAAGAACCGTGCTAGATTACGGGATAAAAAGTATCCTATGTCCTACCTCGTAGTAAGATCTCAAATCATGCCAAGTTTCATTTGAATCCATTCAGTAGTTTCGGCGTGATGCTCAGCCGTGATACAGACAGACAGACAGACAGACAGACAGACAGAAAGACAGACAGACAGACAAAAACTAAAAAAAATACATTTTCGGCCTCAGTATCGGTTATAGAATGCCCTCCAAATATAATTTTCAAAATATCTTCAATGTACAGAATTGGACCTGTTACAGTTTTATTATAAGTATAGATTTTTTGCAAAATTGCGACCGGATCAGTTTGAAACATTTCAAAAAAAAAAGTATAAGGTTTCTTCGATTTTTTTTTCTTGCAGCTAAATATCTATGAACTGTACATTTATGCATAAAATAAACAGCCTCATAACTTCAATGGAAGTTACTACAAAATTGAAGTAAAATTGAGAATTTATGTTAAGTGAGTTATCATTTAAATTTTCAATTGAAAATTAAAAATCTAATTTTATGACGTCGTTGTTTTTATACTATGTATATTATTATACATATGCATATACATAGTATACATGGTGGCCAGAACAGCGAACCTACCTACGAACCTACCTAAACCTACGTTTAAAACTCTCCCAAAATCTCAAAGTGCCTCGAGAGTATTTTTATGATTTGTTTAATAAAACCATTTTGCAAGAGTCTGATTAACACCTTAACCCGACTAATTGGTCTTCCTTTTTTGTTTTTCAATTCCTTATTTAACTAGCCTGAAGATAAAAAAACTGCCTCAAAAACATTAATTTTATAAATCTAGGGTTGGTAAGGTGTCGCTACCATTTAGCCGGACCTCGACTGTATTATTTTGGTATTTCAAGAACTAGGTATTTTTCACACAGTCTCAAGAAACGACTCTCAATTGTTCTCGGGTACAAATAATAATTCAATGCCTCAAGGCTTCAAAATTGAGATCTCCGATCCTTTTCAATGATCCGAACGCCAATCTGTCGATGAATTAAAAAGCAAGTAAGATCTGTTTCTTTTGAAAATTAATCCCACAGATATTGCTTGACAATCGAAATCTTTATCCCACCGTCGTTGTAATGTCATTTACGCTTTATCTGCCCTTATTACAACTGTACCTAATCGATGAAATGAGGAAGTCACAGTATTGTATACAAAACTCACTCCCATTTGTACAGAGTTGGGCTGCAAAAACATGTTCGTGTAGGGCTTTGAAATCTGCGGCCGCGAATCGCGTATTATTCACGGAAAGTATAGAGTCGCCACAATAGGACTGAGTTTGACTGTCGTTGGAAATATAATTATCTAAATAAATAAATACTTATCATGATTATAGGAGCTAATATTTAAAAAACATAATGTTCTGCTTAATAGCAGCGATTGAAAACATTATGATTGCTAAGATTCCCTTCTACTAACTATTTTTGTGCGATCACAAAACGCAGAGTAGGCAGGTCTTCCGGGTGGACTCACGAATGTATGCGAGTCGCAGGCAACTGGTGAATGCATAACCCAATTGTCGTTCATTGTGGCGTTCTAAGGGCCTCCCGCTTCCTATATTCAGCACTGCAGTGGACGCCTTCCGGCTGATGATAACGTTGATGATGATTTGCATGTACTTATTAGAAATCTATCTATACTAATAATAAAATGTTTAGCAGTTGAATTTATTTGTTCTATATAGAAGTTTTTTTATTAATATTCATATGTCTGGGCACAATCCAATCTAATAGTAACTGTTGATGTTGTCATGAATTTTGATTTTCTTTAAAATGTACTAATCTATATGAAATAATTAAGTGATCATAAAAACGCTCACCCCCTTCCCTCCAATATGGTTGAGGGGAGTGATGGCTGCTGCTCGAGTCAACTCGTGCGCGGGTGCTGCTTGGGGGGACTGGTCCGACTACTATCCATTTGGCCGCCTAGTTTGTTGTATTTTCGTTGTATTTTTTTTTCTGTCTTATTTGATGTTTTGAACGGCAAGACACACTGTCGCTCTGATCTAATTGTAACATGTCACACTGTTTAAAAAAAAGTGAAAAAATGACAAGCCCGCTGAGTTTCTTGCCGGATCTTCTCAGTTGAGGACGCATTGTGATCTGGCGGTAGGTAGCTTTGTTTTAAAAAAAAACATGACCTTTCAAAAGTGCTAGCGTTAAGCCTACTTGAAATAAACTATTTTTGACTTTGACTTTGCTCAAGTTTCTAAACCGCTTTTCTCATAGCCACATATCAGTAAGGCACATCAGTAGACGACGTTTTTCGTTTGAGTCGTAATGATCATCGACACATAACTTCACTTCCCTATCATTGTTAAGTGCGAATGATAGCAATTTAAGCCGCATTATTTTTTCCCTATTGCCATAATAATAACCTTTCCCATTCCATTGTTTTGTAAACTCATGGGGTTTGGCACCCTACTTTTGAAAAGCTTTTCATAGTAACATTGGGCCAGAGTTAGTAATTCATCTCTGTTGGACATTAATTCTCCATTAATATATTGCAGCTTAAAAACAGCTTCCTTTCCAGTACTGAGTTGTAATTTGAAGTGTTTTCGATTATTGTTTCTTGATCAGTGTTTTGTGGATGTTTGTCTATTAAAAGTATCAATGAAATATAATCGATAACATATTTTTCAGCAATCAGGCGGCAAACAAGTATGCTTTCCGTCTTAAAGTTAGCAATCTCAGCAGTCTTTTGTGAAGTGGAGGTATCCCAGTCTGGATGCTGCATTTCAAGGGCGCGCAGCCCTTTTTGTCGGAGAAGAAACCATTAAAAAGTATCTACCCGGTCTCCGGTCCAGCCGGGGGCCACCAAAACCTCCTAGGTGGCCTTAATCGAAACTATGGCGAACCTTTGGGCACACCATTTGGCTGCGCATTCTGTCCTACCTACGTCCTTTGTAAGTAATACGAACGAAAAGTTTATATTTTTTTATGTTATTTTCCGCACGCATTTTTCTATGAAAGAATTTTCCAAGCAGATGGAATTTGAATTTACATGTTCTAAATTTTTTTGGGCACAGTCAAAGTGATTCAGTACCTATTCAGTAAGCTAGGAGGGGGTAATTTCCATATATAATCCCGTTCAGTCGTTTTAAAAATGTCAAAAATGTCAAAAAAATGTCAAAAATGTCTGCCGAATTTTTGAATACAAATTGGTTTTAATAAATTAGTGTGAGATATTGGATCAAGATTCGTTAGCACGCACGGGAGCTACGTGTTTTGGATAAAAAGAAAATGTCGTCGGATAAATTGCTTAAATGTGTTAGCTGCAATCTTGTAGTTAATGAATTGTTGACGTTTGTGCAAAATAAGCATTGTATTATGGATTCGGAGAGCATGGTGAGGATATGTGTCTCGGCGTTCACCGTGGAGGATATTGACAAAGCTAAGTCTCTATTATTTGAATCAATTTCCACAGACTTGCGTAATATAAAACGTAAGGCAAAAAGCAAGGAAGGTAAAGCGAATAAGGACTTACATGATATTATTAACGTCTTTAAGCAAACATGCCCAGAAAAAATCCCCATATTTGTAGCCGTGGATTTGAACAAATTGCCACCGGTCACATTTGACCATGTTGATGTGTCGAGATTGTTAAAGGATATTGTGCTTCTTAAGCAAGAATTGGAGATGATTAAAAGCACATATGTTACACAAGATCAACTGATGCAAGCGAAGGAACAAATAGCGGGTAGCGATAGTTGTATTTTGAACACGCATACAACAGGCGAGATCATTGACCGCCGCACGGCTGATGTTCCGTATTGTAATCGATCAGCTGAGGCGATAATCACCCGAACTAGCACGAGGACTGGCGAAGATACACCTCACTCATACTTGCAAACGCAGATGCATCTTACACAGGACGCCCCCGCTACCACACTTGCACTAGAGGATGCCAATATACTGTGTCTCGATCGAAATGACGTTGGAGCGAGACATACGGCCGTGACTGTGCCCCCGGTAGCTCAAACTATACTAAGCAGCGTGTGTTCTGAGATAAATGATACGACAGTGGTTGGTAGTGGGGTTGCGATACGCAAATCGTTCGCTGAGATAGTACAAGCCGAGGGTGATTGGAAAAAACCAGTTAACAATAATGAGTGGTCAACTGTGAGATATAAATACAGGAATAAATTTGTTAGCAAGAAGGGGACTGCGTCGATAGAACCACAGTCTAAGTTTAAGGCTGCTGATGTTAAGATTCCTTTATTTATTAATAATGTTGATAAAAGCACATCTTCCTCTGATATTTTTGAGTATATTAGGAACAAAACGCAAGTTTGTGTTACATTGGAGAAACTTGAAATGAAGCAGCAAAAGGATTATGACGCTTACAAAATAATGGTTCCTAATAATAAGATTCAGTTATTTTTGGACGGCGCTATGTGGCCTGAGGGGATTTCATTCCGTCGCTTTGTAGAATTTAGAAAAAGGGCCACAGGGCCTAGTAGTAAAGATTATTATAATAAATTTAATGGATAGTCGGAATTTAACTAAATTTATATCATTTAACTGTAAGTCGGCTATACGTTCGATGGAGCATATCAAAACTTTATGTAAACATACTGATATTATTGCACTGCAGGAGACCTGGTTGTTTCCTCACAACCTTTCTTTTTTAGGGAATATTGATGATACATTTAGTTTCACTGGAAAATCGGCCATCGACACTTCTGTTGGCGTTGTTCGTGGTCGGCCGTATGGAGGTGTTGCGCTGTTGTGGCGTAAGAGTGCATTTAACTCAGTGACGGTGCTCGACTGTATCAGTGATCGTCTCGTGGCTATCAAGGTGGACTTGTGCGATAGGTCTTTTTTAGTTTTCTCTGTTTATATGCCCGTGGACTCGGCGGAAAATTTAATTGAATTTACGGAGTGTCTTAGTGAAATACAGGCTGTTATAGAAAGTACTGAAGTAAATTCTGTGTTTATGTTAGGAGATTACAATGCTCATCCTGGTGAGCTCTTTGGTCGCGAACTTATTACTTTCTGTCATGACCAGCAGTGGAAGTGTGTAGACATTGAGAGGCTGAATACTGCGTTTACATTCGTTAGCGAGGCTCATGGCTGCACGCGTTGGCTCGACCACTGTTTAGTGACGCAGGCGGCGAGTCAATCTGTTGTAGATATAAGAGTTTTATACGATTGCAATTGGTCGGATCATCTACCGTTAGAAATAAGCTGTAATTTAGGCATGCTTATAAGGGAGTTAGTTATCAATGAGACGACACATAATAGAGTTAAATGGGGGAACCGGTCTGCTTTACAAATTTCAAAATATCATGCTTTATGCGATAAACAGCTAAGAGACCTTGATTTTCCTAGTGAGCTCCGTGAATGTTGTGATAAAATGTGTAATAAGTCAAAACACTTTAAGATAATAGGCAATTTGTACAATAATATGTTAAGCATCTTAAGTAATGCGGCTGTGGATAGCTATGAAGGCGGGCTTACATCTGGTGCCCGTAGAAAACCATACGTCGTAGGTTGGAATAAATTTGTCCAACCTGCACATAAGGAAGCTCGATATAACTTTCATGTTTGGTTATCACACGGTAAACCTTCTCAAGGGCCTATATACGATAACATGGTTAAATCGCGTCGGGTGTTTAAATCTAAATTGAAATGGTGTCAAAACAATTCCGAACAGATTAAAATGGACATATTGGCTACACATCAGGGCTGTAAAAATTTTAAGGCCTTTTGGAAGCACACTAACAAGCTAAATCCAAAGCCGCATGTCCCTCTCAATATTGACGGAATCAGTGAACCTACCGAAATTGTAAATAATTTTGTAAACTGCTTTCGAGTGGAGCCTGTACGGGCTCAAACTTCAGTAACGCCAGGGGTGCTAATGTCCATACCAGCTACTTCCTTAACTACACCGGTTGGTTTTACTGCGAAAGAAGTAGCCACCGTGATTCAGAATATGACAGGGGGTAAATCTCCTGGACATGATGGTGTTAGCATCGAGCACTTAAAGCATGCAGGTATTCATTTACCTAGGGTTTTGGCAATGTTGCTAACTTTTTGTGTCAGACACACGTATCTGCCCTCGCAATGTATGAGTGCCCTTGTTGTGCCAATAGTAAAGAATAAAACTGGAGATCTATCCGACAGCCGTAACTATAGGCCCATCTCGTTAGCTACCACTGTGGCGAAGGTACTGGACGGCTTGCTTGACCAATATTTGCATAAACATATTAACTTGCACGACGCACAATTCGGCTTTAGAGCCGGACTTTCCACTGAATCCGCTATCATGTGTCTAAAGCAAACAGTCCAGTATTATACGTCCAGGAAAACACCTGTATACGCATGTTTCTTGGACTTATCGAAAGCTTTCGATTTGGTGTCCCATGACCTGCTTTGGGCTAAATTGAGTCGCGAAACCTCTCTCCCCAAGGAGATAATTACTCTCTTTCACTATTGGCACAACAACCAGGTTAATGTTGTAAAATGGTCAAACGTCATATCCGCGGAGTACCATTTGGAGTGTGGAGTGAGACAGGGCGGTTTGACGTCTCCTTTACTCTTTAATTTTTACATAAATAAGCTGATTGAGGGACTCAGCAACTCCAAAATCGGCTGTTCGATTGATGGCACTATGGTAAACAATATAAGCTACGCCGATGATATGGTATTGCTGAGTCCTTCAATTAGCGGTTTGAGAAAAATGGTGCAGATGTGTGAGGCGTATGCTGGGGCCCATGGGGTCAAGTACAATGTAAGCAAAAGTGAAATTTTGGTTTTTCAACCTCGTGAGCACAGTGTGGACACAGTGCCTCCTGTGTGGCTGAATGGTATGGCACTGAATAGAGTTTCCTCATATAAGTACTTGGGTCACTGGGTCTCGGAGGATCTCAGGGATAACGTAGATATTGAGAGGGAACGAAGGGCATTGGCTGTCCGGGGGAATATGTTGGCCCGTAGGTTCGCGCGTTGTACAAAGGAAGTGAAAATCACTCTTTTTAAAGCTTATTGCCAGACATTTTACACGTGCAGCCTATGGGTCGACTGTACTCAGGGAACACTCAGTGCCCTTCGTGTTCAATATAATAATATGTTTAGGATGCTGTTGGGACTGCCGAGATACTGTAGCGCATCAGGCATGTTTGCCGAAGCACGCACGGATGGCTTTCATGCCATCCTTAGAAAAAGGGCTGCTTCGATGCTCCACCGTGTCCGAAACAGTTCCAACAGTCTTCTAAAGGTGTGGGCAGACAGGTTCGACTGTCCAATATTGAGACATTGGATCTCACTCCATGTCTAGTTTATTGTTATTTATTTTGTATATTGCCTACTAACATAGATTGTAAGTGCATAATAACAAATTATGAATCTTAGTTATTTGAAATAAATTGTTTATTATTATTATTATTATTTAACATAATATGATTTGTAATACCGAAACACGTAACTAAACTTATTTCCTAAATTTCTTTGGTATACGAGACGACATATTACTAGTGTAATTAATTTTCCTGTTAACCACTATGTTCGTTAAGGCCCGTTAGCCTATATTGAATCTCTAACCTATGTACCGATAGATACACTGACATTGTCTGTTACATATGGATTATGTATCACAGGCGATTATAGGCGATGATCGATAACAATACCGCGGAATCCGATGACTATAATACCGTCTGTGGTCCAATTGACAAGCGGGTAAGCTGATGACGGTAGGTCTACCACAGAACCCCGAGGCGATGACGCTGTTTGGACCCTAACTTCATCTGGAGCACCGTGAGAGTACTGAGAACAGCGTGCATCCTGTGCTATCCGGTACGTATTCTAACGAGCATCCGGCGTTGAAAAGACCCTGGCGAGGGCAGATCAACGTGCCCAGGGTGTCTCTATTGCGTCAAGGCTATCGTGGAGGTTTTCATGGTTAAGAAACCCGACCTACGTCGGATGGAGACCGGATGCCTTTTGAACTTCCAAGCTCCGCGATAGCAAAAAGGTAAAGTTAATCTACTACAAACTTATAGAGATTATAGAGGATCATTTCCACATGTTGAGAGAAGTGGTCTTTCGAAGGGAGGACCTCCATACCAACCACTTTAGACTAATTCTTGGTGGTATCTCTTTTGCGAAGTAATGTAATCTGATGGTGGAGAATGCTTTTCCTTTTACTGGACAACTTAAATAGGCCTTCGTAGTCGCCAGAGTTGGGAAATTATAAGAAATAATGTTGTCTTTTACTTTCGCGAATATTACACATTGATATCAAACTACTTTTTCATCGCGGTTTATTTTAGATTTTACTTTCCCGACGTTTCGAATGCTTTGCAGCACCCATGGCCACTGGAGGACTGAGATGTTGAACGTCCTTATGTCACAATTATGCCGGTGTACTCTCAGGTCTTCTTAGTTATTAACATTATTATTGTTCTGATCTACGCAGTAAGAGCTTACAGTACCTTGATGCCGTTCAGTGACCTCTTTGGTAACGTCGGGAATTGCTTTCCCGATCTAAAATAAAATCCGATATATTCTGTAAAAGTAGGTTTATTTCACTTTCGACTGATTCTTGGTGGTATCTCTTTTGCAAAGTAATGTAACCTGATGGTGGCGTATTCCTTTTCGTGGACAATTTAATAGCCTTTGATAGTCGTCAGGGTTGGAAAATTATAACAAATCGTTATTGCTCGCATATTGTATCACACACAATCCAGGGATGTGTCTGTTTTCCATAGAAACAATGGGAGGAAGTATCCATGAGGATATATTGCATCGCTGTCACACGGTTCGCTCAGATTCGCAATTATTTCGTATTACCCTTAGATCATTAAAGCATAAACCATTATCGGTATTTTGTAATGATGCGGTATGCGAAAATTATCAAGAACAAAAAGATGAGATGACGAAATATACTAGACTTTTTTTTGCCTCATACTAATTAGAGCAGCGAGATAGCTGCCTGATGGTAAGTAACACACCAACCCATGGACACTGATATTTGGTCAGGAATTTGACCAGCTAAAGTGCTTCGCATACATGCGTATTTATACATTGCTATTGCTGAATATCCCAGTGGGTAGGGTTCTACCTGGACGGTTTCTTGCGCATTCACCTGGAAGCCTATGTAGCTCCAACAGTATAAGATTTTTCCAACAGAATGGTGCGTTAAGTCCAATCAATGTTAAAATGTCAAACTGAGAATTATAGGCGAAAAGATTTGCCAACTAGGTAACTAGACTGAGTCCCATCTCCTCCTGTTGCGTGTCCGTAAGAGGTGACTAAGGTAAAACAAGAAGACAGGCTGCTGCCCGCCTGCCGTCTTCCTATTGAATTACCTATACTGCGATCCGCAAGACGATTGTCACGCGTGGGGATTATGGCAAACCCTCCCTTCTAAGGGGGAGGTTTGTTCAGCTGTGGACGTCTTTCGGCTCTACTGATACTGAGATGGCTCATTTTGTGAAAAAGCTACGGACGTATCAGACATACTATTGATTAACACGTTAAACGCCAAGTGTCCGGCACACAGTGGATTTTTCTATTGTAATGTGAACGGACGGCAGTCAAAGGCTTAAGAAATACTCATAAACAATACTAATATTCTTTTAGACCTTTTTCATATGTGATTGGCTTAGCATTTCCCGAATGGTTAAACTTTATTCTGGGGTATGACTATATTCTTTGTAGTATGGTGACCCCACTGAGCTAAGGCATCAGGAAATTCACGGGTATACATGACAACTCCTGTGAATTCTCCCAGTGCCAAGGAACAGCAGGGTCTCAAATCTTCTTCTGTCATCTTCTTCGTCTTCGTTCTTCACTTAGTATTTATTAGATAAATAAAAATAATAATGACCCGGAATATATCCCACGCAGGCTAAATTGCGAATTGGTAGAGTTTTTTAAACAATTATTTTTAGTTTTTTAATTGAAATTTTCAAATCAATTTTACCACTACACTACTACCACAATTTTATAAGTGGAATATATTGTTTTATTTTCCGAATAAATATATATACATATTTATATGTGTTTGTGTATATAGGTACATTTAATATTAAAACTAGCTTACGTATTACACCGCATTATTTTTTTGATTCTACTTTCCCAAAGTTTTATAGCATTTATGATCACCGGGATAGATAGATGATAGATAGATGATGACTGAGATAGATAGATGTCTGTCTCGCGTTAATTCGTAAAATAGGTTTTTTTAAACATCAGGCTTCTTTTTATTTTATTAAAGCTTTTGTTCTTATCGATGGACGAAATTCTAACAAATAAAGCTGCCGTTGATTCCCCAGTTCTACTCAATTCGATTGACCGAGCCCTTAGCGGGGCCTGTCGTGCGTACCGCTATTATTAATCAAAGCCAACATCGTTAGTCACGGGCTACGCGGCAATATTCGTGATTCGTGAGAAACAGTTCCCAGATTATAACGTGATTGGCATGAGGGTTTTGGGAAAATTCAAGAAGTCACAATCCTGTACGCAATTACTAGTACAGACATAGGTGCACGCTCTGGCTTTTTACCTACCGACACGACCTTAAATCCTCAGACCCAATGTCGGTTTTTATTGGACCATGACACACTATCAAACTCCGGTCTTGTCCGCGAGGCCGAAGGGTCGCACGTATGCGATCTCAACGGCGATCATCACTCCACTTAGTTTCTTTCGGCTCTTATAAGAGGGGGCGCGTTGTGAACTGGTGGTAGAATTAGCCCTCTCTAAGCCCAAGCTGAGGCCGTGCCTCCCTGAGGTACCCTTGAGCTCGTCACTCCCCTGACTTTCTGACTGGAGCGCTATAAGTGCTCGCCTTCATGCCCAGTGAAGCTTCTGGCCATCTGCGGCCAACAGCGAGTATCCGACGACGACGGGGACATATCAGGCGCGGACTTTTCACTTGCACATTCTACGTACCTACTACGCATTTATCATATTACTTTCCAGACATTCAGGTATATTTATGTTAAGGAATAAGCAACCATGACCTCCGGATTTGCAAAACATTTGGGTTTCCCCATTCGCCTCGGAATGAGAGAATGTATTAAATTTATTAAAATGAACTCACCTCATAAGTAAAAGGTTTATTTTAGGCGCCGTTGAGTATCTGAAACAACACAAAATGAAGTCGGTTAAAAAATATTTTTAACTTAAGGGGGCGTCCATTAATCACGTAAGGCTCGAAAGGGGAGGGAACCCCTCCCCTCCCCTTTCCGAGGTTTTCCCTTTCCGAAAAAATCACGAAATGAGATCACGTGTATTTATTTTTCGTTGAATGCACGATTTCTAAACCAAACAGCGGCACGTGGCCTTGACTCACCGTTGCCGGCAACGATTTCCCCTTCAACATTTAATCGGTTACCTGTATATAAAGATAAAATTACGAAAATTTCAATATAGTTTGGAAAAAAAATACACGTGATTTTGGATAGGGGTGGAGGGGAGTTTAAACCCTCACCACATATCACCAGCAGGGGGTAGGGGTTAAAAAGTTGCTAAAAACATCACGTGATTAATGGACGACCCCTAAGTCCCTTAGATCCAATGTAACCCACTCTCTAGAGTTGAACTCTAAACTTTACGGTCTATCAGATATATTTATTGGTTTATAAACTTCACTGATCTAATAAATCCGTCCATGGTACCGCAAAGCCCTTATTATATGAATTTATAAACTTCCCACATAAATATTTATAAGCTATCGTTCCCCATCGTTATATTATACATAAATTGGCTCATTAGTGTAATATCTTATTTATTATTTTGCTACTGCGTTCGACAGTAGTAGAGGTTTAAGGAGCTGAAAGTAACTTTAATCCTTAGTCCTATGAAGGGACAATTGGTTCAGTTAGTCATATGGTAGCTACCCAATACGTCCTGGATTCCATTCCTACCTAGGACAAATATTTGTGGACATACGTGTCTGGTTGGGTGTTATCCTATTCATCTATATATTAACCAGTGCCGGATTCGCCATAAAGCAGGAGTCAGAAAAAGCTACGGGCCCCGAGCCACGTAGGTGTGTACCCAAGGAATTCGCATAAGTCTTACATTAAACCTTTAAACTTTAATACCATGAATACCGTATACAAGTCAAGGGGCTTGCGGGGGCCTTCGCTTTGTGATTTGCTACGGGCCCCGCGCTGGTTTAGTCTGGACCTGGTGTGTTAACAAAGAAAAAGTATAATGGTATTTGTAACAGTTCTTAAATTTTTTTCGTTTATCTTTAAAGCCTGTATGGCTGTAAAAGAGCGGGTCCTTCTAACACAAGTTTTATTATACTTCAAGATCCCACCTTGTATGGACTTCCCTATACAATACTTACCTGTTTTATACTAAGACTAGCAATTCCCTGCGGCTACGCCCGCAATTTTTCTTTCCACCCCATTTAATCCCTTTAGGAGTATAATTTTCAAAAACCCTTTCTTAGTGGATACTTACGACATAAGAAGAACCTACTGTCCAAATTTCAGCTTTCTAGGTCCAGCGGTTTGGCCTGTGCGTTGATGAATCAGTCAGTCAGTCAGTCAGGACAAGTAATTTTATATGTATAGATTAGCTGTCCCGCACAGCTCCGTCCGCGTAATTTTCTAATTTTCTGCGCAATTTTTTTAAATTTGCAGTTTTTAAGTAGGTGTTAAATAAGATAAAAAAAGACGATAAATGAAATTGGTAGTCGTTCTGGCGTGACCAAGGTAAGGTATATAGGGAGTAATTTTCATATACAGAATGTAAAATAAACACGTGTCCGATCCGTGAGGGTCTTATTCAGTGTATCAATACAAACACATATATATATAACTCATTTGTTGAATATCACATGTTTTTTTTTCCTACTTTGTTATAGAATAACGAATCTGCATAGCCATTCACAAATGTCGGGAACATTCCGTTTCGGATCGGAAAGTCAGATGACATGTCGAATTATGATCCGACGGATTGTCAAACGCTATTCACAGTTCCTATAGGAAAGGGAGTTTACGAATTCAATATGAGTGTGTTTACGGAGACCATTATAAAATGGTAGAAAAAGAGATTATAGTGGTAGAAAGTTTTAAAGTGGTTAAATAAATGTTTATTATTGACATTTTAATGTATTTTGTAACATATCATATAGGCAATAACATAATTTATATATTGCGGCTTATTAATCTTTTATAGGAATGTGTTTTATTGACATAACATTTTTGCGAATTTTCTTCTAAACTTGCGTCGTAAACGCTTAGTCATTTTTTCCTTTAGTGCCGTGTACACACCTTGGAGGAAGGAATGTACACACCGGACAAACGGACGGGATTCGTTGGTTTTATAGGGATGTTTCGGCGAAAGCTAACCATCGATAACTGCTTTTCTATGTATAGATTACCAAACAAACCCAGCTAATGTGTTCCTTTGCCTCTATTGATCCTATTTGGATGTTTATTGAATGAGTAGTTTGTTAGCGTAGTGTGAATGCACCATAATAAAATTCTCAATTTAATTTTACTAGTTACGCGAGTCGCGAATATTCTTTATATAAGTGAGTGCAAGTGTATATAAGTGAGAGTAAAACATAATATTCTTGTGAAATATTAACCTTCCCGACAGCAAAAGGCTCGCGGAATAGTTTCCGTGAATTATCGTCTTGTTATCGAATCCAACTGTCAAAACTTTTCGATTACGGATTTGTGAATAACGTTTGAAGGACAGCCTCGGAAACTTTTCTCTCGGATTCGGATACGGGACTTTCCGACGGTTCTGAATACCCCTGCTGATCTTGTATTTCTGGTAAAAATTAGAAAAAATAATTGAGATAATTAACAAATGAGTTATATTACATGTGTTTGTATTGATACACTTAATAAGACCCTCATGGATCGGACACGTGTTTTTAACACGCTTTTATTAGCTTGACCTGTATGTATGTATGTATGTATGTATGTAACTATGTATGTATGATGGTAAAAGAATCTTGCGATGCAATTTTGACCCACTTCTACAAGTCCAAATAATTTGAAATTTTGCACATGTGTCAAGGACCGGTGACAATACAATAATATGGTATCATCAAGCTGATCAGATGCTGGGGCTCGAAGGTGGATACAGAAACCCTTGGATGGTAACTAGTAAACACATCGAATTTGGGCTCATTTGAACTCGTTAAAACAATTCCTGAGGACCTGATGATGGAACAAGAAAAGAAACGGAACCCTGGAATGGCTACTAGTAAACACATCGAGTTATCCGTATTTTAGACTAATATTTCTAAGACTAAAAAGTGTAAAATAAATTCATACTTTAAAAAACTAAAAATACGCGCTTTTATAAAGTACCTATACTGCACTAAAAAGTATTAAATACTTTATGGAACTCGTTCTTTCTTTCTACCCCGTGTTTGTCATTAAGCATTATATTTAAGTGTGAAAGCGTGGGGCGCCTTTTCTGAATAACAGCTTAACATTTCTTTCCAATTTCAAGTAGGTAAGTAAGTAAGTACTTTTATCGACATGACAATAATTTGTAATCAGTGAATACAGAGAAAAAGCGCCCTACGCTTTCACACTTAAATATAATGCTTAATGACAAACACGGGGTAGAAAGAAAGAACGAGAGAATTTATTTTTTTACATTCTGATTGCAATTATGCACCTAATATGTAAGTATACATGTTTAGACAGTTATTGAAATTAACATTTTTGATTACTGACTTTGATACAGTACAATAGATAAGTTCAATTCATCTGTTCTTGTTTTCCGTTCCGTTCAATTCAGTCTATTCTGTCATTTGGACAGTAGGTTCTTCTTATGACGTAAGCATCCACTAAGAAAGGGTTTTTGAAAATTCCACTCCTAAACGCATCGATATACTATACCAACTAGATTAGCTGTCACGAACAAAATGACATCGAAAATGTGGTCGCGGTTACAACTATACACGTACACGCAACACAATAATATGTTCATATAAAAAGATAACTTACATACTATAAAATAAGGTTCAATAATAATTGCAGACAATTGAGCGACAGCCGTCTCCGTAGCTCTTATTTTCGTGACCACTTTTCGGGTCGTGACAGCAAATCTAGTTGGTATATAGTATATCGATGCCTAAACGAATTAAATGGGGTGAAAAAAATAATAATAACGGGCGTAGCCGAAGGAATTGCTAGTCAGATATAAAACATTAATGTTATCGATTTGGCGACGAACGAGTTTAAGGCCAGCCATTCATTAACCAACTTCACAAAAAGGAAGAGGTTCTCAATTAGTCGGAATTTTTTTACGTGTTAATGGTATTAGGTAGAGTCGATTGTACGTGGTGTTATTGTGAAAGAAAGTGCTGATTCGGCAAAAATAGTTTCAATAGGTAGTCATGATAACAGTTGAATTGTGGTTTACAAATTTGAAATTCTTTTACCAATGCAAATGATTTTTTAATTATCATACACTAGCGAACCGCCCCGGCTTTCATCATAGCCACCAGCCGATAGACGTCCACTGCTGAACAAAGGCCTCCCCCTTAGAAGGGAGGGGTTGCCATAATCCCCACGCTTGGCAGGCGGCTTGTGGATCGCAGTATAGGTGGAAGATTAATCCAAAAGAAAGACGCTGCTGCCCGTCTTCCTGTTCTCACTTAGTCGCCTTACGACACCCAACGAGAGGAGATGGGGGCATGCAATTCTAAGCCGGCAACAAAGCTCTTTGTTTTGTACACTACTGATTTCCCAGACTTTCTAGGTATTTGAAAAAATATAAAGAATATTCTATAACTACATAATATTGTAGGGTAATAATAACTAAGAACTTATTTTCTTTGAATCAGTAGAGTTATAAATATATTGAAGTAACAAAAATAACACTGATATAGTTCAAACAAGAACCTTACTATAAAAAAAGAGAATCGATAATCAACTGTTTTTCTACCACTCTAGGACCATTTTCGTCTACTAAGTTTTAATGGGCTGTTATTATGTTTGTTACCTCGGTTGCTATGGCGACCGTTTAATGAAAAAACAAAGAATAAATCAAGCTGCCACCTAATGTTTATTCAAGGCTCGGTTTTTAATGGAGAATTTTGTATTTTCAGGGCTACATTTAGTTACCATTAAAAGTAAAGTAGGTATGATGCCATTCATTTGTGTTGGTGCCTTTTGGTGTTTAATGGTTAAGAATGGAATCAACCACGATCTGATCTACGTTTGACCCTTTGTATATACTTACAGAACAATTTTGTAACTGATTATAATTTTAGACTTTAGTTATTATGTAAATAAAATGTAGACTAAGTGATACTTAATTATTTTATGCGTTGATTGAATATAATTATTCTGTCTCTAGTTTTTTTTTGTTGTATCTTTAGTGGATAAGGCTATGTTATAGTTATTCAAACTGCCCTTAGGTCTCTGTCTTGGCTTAACGACTGCTGTCTAGATGTCAACAACCGGGACCGACTTCTTACGTGCTAGTAGTAAGCTCAGTTCAAATACCACTGAACGATCACCAATCTAAAGATTGTTCTCACGGAAGAAACATTCAATAGGTCCCGCTGTGGGGGTTCAACCGGGGTATGTGGGATTCTGACCCACTAAAACCCCCGCGGCTGTCGTATTGGTACATCAGATGGGAATCTGCTTTCTCTGTTAGGATCTACACTAGATGTCCCTCAGTGCCTTGCTTTTACGTTTGCCGCCCGGGGCCGCATTATAGCTCCACGGGAAACTATCACGTTGAACACCATAACTAGGGTGATCCTTGATCTAAGGACTGACCTTACCTGACTTTGCTTAGCCAACGAATCGTTTACCAAACAGTGATTAAAACTGGCTATGAGTCTAGTAATTATTCAAAGTCAAAGTCAAGTTAAAAATATTTATTTCAAATAGGCTAGCACTTTTGAATGGTCAATTTTTTAAAAGCTACCACTGGTTCACAACGCGGCTTCAACTGAGAAGATCCGGCAAAAAATTCAGCGTGCTTGTCAATTTTCCCCTTTTTTTTAAATGTTGTTTTTCTTGTTACAATTGGATCAACATTAGCGATAGTGTGTCCTGCCGTTCGAAACATAAAAACAAGGGAGAAAAGGAGAAAACAATAAATTACGACAAAACTACAACAAACTAAAAGGCCAAAGGAATAGTAGTCGGACCAGTCAGTATTACATATTTAATTACCAAACCTCCCATGGTATACGGGTAAGAATAGCAGCCACCCATCTTCTCCCGTTGGGTGTCCGTAAGACGGGCAGCAGCGTCTTTCTATTGGAGTACCTACCACCTATACTGCGATCCCCAAGTCGCCTGCCAAGTGTGGGGATTATGGCAACCCCTCCCTTCTGAGGGAGAGGCCTTGTGGACAGCAGTGGAAGTGTTTCGGCTGCTGGTGAATAACTAAACATTGATTTTCATAAAATAACAAATATTGAAATCAAACTACTTTTACGGATTTTATCGCGGTTTATTTTAGACTAGCTGACCCACGCAGCTCCGCCTGCGCTATTTTTACGTTAACTAAACTTTTAATAACAGACATTCGCATCGAATACATAACCTCCTTTTTTATAGTCGGTTATAAACTGGGACCCACTTTTTACTTGCTCTCCGAAGCACGGACCCGTTTAGTTCAAATGGCGTTAAACGGTCACCCATCTATTTAATGACCTTACCTAACGTTGCTTAACCCGATCGATTACAAAACCTTGATAACAACTCTCTATGAGTGTTCCCTTACTAATCTATATTATAAAGAAAAATTTATAAAATCGGACCAAGCGTATAACCAAGTACCCATTTTGACTTTAATCCCCTCTCCCAAAAGAACCGTGCTAGATTACGGGATAAAAAGTATCCTATGTCCTACCTCGTAGTAAGAGCTCAAATCATGCCAAGTTTCATTTGAATCCATTTAGTAGTTTCGGCGTGATGCTCAGCCGTGATACAGACAGACAGACAGACAGACAGACAAAAATTAAAAAAAATACATTTTCGGCCTCAGTATCGGTTATAGAATGCCCTCCAAATATAATTTTCAAAATATCTTCAATGTACAGAATTGGACCTGTTACAGTTTTATTATAAGTATAGATTTTACTATCCCGACGTTTCGAATGCTTTGCAGCACCCCATGGTCACGGGAGGACTGAGATGTTGAACGTCCTTATGTCACAATTATGCCGGTGTACACTCAGACTCAGATCTTCCTAGTTATTATTGTTGGTCCGATCTACGGAGTAAGAGCTAAAGTATCTTGAGGCCGTGCAATGGTTTGCTTGATATTGGATTTAATTATATTTATCATAGGATCCCAAGCCGGTGAGCCGGTTTGATTTCAATGTGTAATATTCGCGTAAGTAAAAGACAACATTAAATAACAAATACTTATCATATAAAATCTTTAAAAAAAAAATTGAACCGACTTCAATATCACTGAAAAGTATAAAATATTTTTTACCAGATAAATTCCTCCTCATCGTTCATGGTCCTCCATGAAGTTCTTATCCGGTTGTGATAAATTTCATACAGTGTTACGTTGTAACAACGTAAATTCATTAAAATTGTAAAATAAAAAATTTACGAACAAATAACTACAATAAATATTTTTATTATCGTACGGAACCGCGCGACGCAACTAGTATTCGCGCTCACTGCAGAAAATTTCCAGAAACCGAATCATCGAACTTTATTATCTCGACATTCCAGTCTTTTCGAGAGTATGCTCCTTCTCGCTCGGAAGCATTAGTGTTTACTATTTCGTATCTCTGTCGCACTCGTTTTGTTGGCGGAAAGAAGGGATGAATTCGGAACTTCATTCTAGTCGCCTCGTCCGCGCCGTAAGTTATCGTCTGAATATATATTCGGGTAGTTGACCCGGGAAGTGGTCATTATCATGTTTATTCTTTGTTCAGTGTAGTGCTGCAATAAATATATAATAATGTAATCTAATTGTGATAGTGTTGTGTTTAGGCGGTTGGAACCCCCTGGTAAGTTCATACAATTATCCAAATTTATTTATTTTTCATGTTAGGTAATCCAATTACAGTCTAGCAAGTAATATCTCAATCTTTTTATAGTATTATTAACGTCGCTATGGCTATTTTATTTCTTAATTTCATTTCTTCTAGGTAGTGAATGTGACAGGATGTTTTAATGTCAATCAATTATAACCTCATTTATCTTTTCATTCCAATAACTCTTATATATGTTTTGACACGGTATTTTCCTTATAAAATTCCTATATCTTAATATTTTAGCCCAATCAGTTTTAGCCATCACAAGAATCAGGTGAAATATAGTCTCAATAACTAATTCCATTGTGAAGTCTATGCCAGTAATCTTAACCTATATTTTAATGAGTAATTATTATTTTAAAATGTCCAGATAGTTTAAACTCCATAATATCAGTTCATACTTGCAAGGAATAATCATTGTGTTTTTCATAATTAGTAGTCTAATAGAATTTTCCAGAGTAAAAATTGTTTACAAGTTTGTCATTGTAAATTAAACTTATAGTCTTGTATGAGTACATTGTTGTATAAGAATGTCTTAATTTCTTTAAGTGTTAAAGCCAACTGTAATGTAGTTGCTTACATAAATTATTCTTTATTCTATTAGTTCATCACATAGCTGAGAGATATATTTAGTTTTGGTTATTATAAGGGAAGGTACCGGGGAAATAAATATTAAAAGTCCTTGTTCCTTCAATATGTTTTATTATAATTGTTAATGTAATATGTAATATTTTCTTTGTTCTGCATGGCGTTGTGGAATGGTGATTATCCGGCATATAAAACGTTGGGGATTTGATTCTGGGTTGGGTAAAAATATTTCATTTAAATATTTAATTTTCTTTAAATTACATTTCAACCGGAAATGCATTTCACCACTCCATTTCGCTAAATATTTAATTGTTTTGCGAAAGATACCGACGCCCATATCTGGTCACACTAGTGCCAGGGCATCGGATCTTTCGCGCTACAGAAGATGTTTCGACGCGTTCCAGGATTGGGGGTTCACCGTACCCATTGGAGTTCACCGCTAGGGCTGCACCGCTAGGATTGCACCGCTAGGGGTTCACCGTTCCCCGTTTGGAATTCACTGTTGGGACTGCGCCGTGCCCGCTTGGAGTTCCCCGTTACACCGATTGGGACTCCACCGTTCATCGTACAGATTGACTGTACAAGCGGCGACGCTTCAGGCTGCACTGTAACACCCGAGCCACCGGTGTCCTTCAAGAAACAGAGTGTCGGCTGAAGGCACTACCGAAGACCCCCAAGCGTCGAGGACTCGGACGGCCAAAAGTTAAGCCCCAGCACCTTTTTTATTATTCCGACCAGATAACTTCCCTGTGCCGCGAATCCACACCCGTGTGTTTTGACTTTATTTAGAGACATTAGAGTTTGGTTCTAGTGCGATTTTTTAGAGACTTTATAGTTTTAATTTTATTAGTGGAAATTTAATTCCTGCCGGGTTAACGTATATGTTTTTATTTTCGATTCAATAAACAACTTGTAATTTTACTTGTTGTTTTTATTCTTGTACCTAGCCGTCAGGCGAACGTAACAGTAACGTCCAACGTACTGTCAACGTAACAGTTGGCACCCAACGTAACAGTTGGCACCCAACGTAACAGTGGCGCCCAACGTGGGGCTATGTGATGAACTAATAGAATAAAGAATAATTTATGTAAGCAACTACATTACAGTTGGCTTTAACACTTAAAGAAATTAAGACATTCTTATACAACAATGTACTCATACAAGACTATAAGTTTAATTTACAATGACAAACTTGTAAACAATTTTTACTCTGGAAAATTCTATTAGACTACTAATTATGAAAAACACAATGATTATTCCTTGCAAGTATGAACTGATATTATGGAGTTTAAACTATCTGGACATTTTAAAATAATAATTACTCATTAAAATATAGGTTAAGATTACTGGCATAGACTTCACAATGGAATTAGTTATTGAGACTATATTTCACCTGATTCTTGTGATGGCTAAAACTGATTGGGCTAAAATATTAAGATATAGGAATTTTATAAGGAAAATACCGTGTCAAAACATATATAAGAGTTATTGGAATGAAAAGATAAATGAGGTTATAATTGATTGACATTAAAACATCCTGTCACATTCACTACCTAGAAGAAATGAAATTAAGAAATAAAATAGCCATAGCGACGTTAATAATACTATAAAAAGATTGAGATATTACTTGCTAGACTGTAATTGGATTACCTAACATGAAAAATAAATAAATTTGGATAATTGTATGAACTTACCAGGGGGTTCCAACCGCCTAAACACAACACTATCACAATTAGATTACATTATTATATATTTATTGCAGCACTACACTGAACAAAGAATAAACATGATAATGACCACTTCCCGGGTCAACTACCCGAATATATATTCAGACGATAACTTACGGCGCGGACGAGGCGACTAGAATGAAGTTCCGAATTCATCCCTTCTTTCCGCCAACAAAACGAGTGCGACAGAGATACGAAATAGTAAACACTAATGCTTCCGAGCGAGAAGGAGCATACTCTCGAAAAGACTGGAATGTCGAGATAATAAAGTTCGATGATTCGGTTTCTGGAAATTTTCTGCAGTGAGCGCGAATACTAGTTGCGTCGCGCGGTTCCGTACGATAATAAAAATATTTATTGTAGTTATTTGTTCGTAAATTTTTTATTTTACAATTTTAATGAATTTACGTTGTTACAACGTAACAACAGATTCATTACAGTGGTTTCTTCTTTCGAATAAAAAAAAATCATTGAAATTGGTAAATATTTGCCAGAGTTATGACCATTTTTGTCCTTAAAAAGCGACATAAAGTATATAGGCTTTCCTGCAGCTTTCAGGAAAGCAAGAATGTGACTGCGCAGTCACCATTCTTGTTTTTTCAGGAACTACTTATTACTAAGCAATATTTTTTTTATGGGACCCAATCAATGGATTGAAGAATGGATGGAAGAAAGATTTTTTTCAAATCGATTCATAATTGCAAGAGTTATGCGCGAACGTACATTAAAAAATATATATATATATACAGACGAATTGAGAACCTCCTCCTTTTTGAAGTCGGTTAATAATTGAACAAAAATTGTTTACGTTTTCTCTAATTGCGTTACGATGGTAAAAAATGTAATACAGTGCATATTTTTTACGGTTTTATTACCAAGATGGCCGCGATTGTGGACCGGTAGCGTGGATCAGAGGGTGGGGGAGTTTTAATTAACAGAAGGGTGGCATGTCTGGGAAATTTTAACGGTAACTTTACATTATAAGCAATTTAAGCTTACTGTGTTAATAAGCTTAACGGGAAAATTCGTATAGTGTTAGACTACCTAGATAACGTATAAAATACTCAATGGCAACTACAGTATTCCTAGATTTGAAAACTTTTACAAAATGAATAAAATTAAAAATTTGCGAGGGCTCTCATTAAAACTATGGAGAACGTCATCTAAGAAAAACCCTCTAAAATACTTTCTTGCAAATCGTGTGGTTACAGAGTGGAATAAACTCCCTAAAAGTGTTATAAAGTCACCCACATTGAACTCTTTCAAAAACAGATTCGACAACATCTCCAAATCTTAGTGATACACACGCATCATCTAGTAGCTGCTAGTGTGTTTATAATATAATAATAGTTGCTACCCAAAGGTCGTGGATTCGATTCCTACTCGATATTGCAATAAGGAGTATTAAGAATCAGATTCGTTATCAGACTGCTTGAGTTTAAAGTTACAGGCATTTCGCTTTTTTTTCTAATCTGAATATCCGTAATACAAAACATTGATTTAGACTAAATCAATATTATTCAACACGCAACCGATAGCCGCATTGCTTCTAAAGGACCATGCCCATATTAGTATGGAGCTGAAAGTCAAAAATGCCATACAATGCCCAAATTGCAGCTCTATGTCATATGATAACTTTTTCACAGTATTTATATGATATCTAGATTGAATGTCATATAAAGCACCGGTTCAAAAGATATTGGGCATTAAACATGATAACTTCCTACTGGGTTTTTTTATACATTTTATCGTTTACAGACAGCATTGCTATTAGTTTTTCACTAGGAACTTCATGATCATCACTTAAGCTAAGCCCGATCAGTGTCATAATGTCATATAAAGCACCATACAAGTAGGGTTCAATATGTCATATTCAAGAAGTTATCTATGAATACTAATATTATAATATAAAGAAGAAGGTATTTTTCGCGTGGCTGATTCAACAATACAGTCGAAACGTATAATCTAAATACTCAATTATAAAAGAAAAGTTCTATAAAATAATGTTTTTATCCGTGCGAAGCCGGGGCGTAACGCTAGTGTAATTTCTAGTAAAATAAAAGTATGGTAAGTATTTTACGAATAAAAAGTAAGCATTATAGATAAAAGTTTTATTTATAGTGGTAATAATAAAAACATTGCTTGCCGAAACCCGGGATTGAACCGGGGACCTTTAGATCTTCAGTCTAACGCTCTCCCAACTGAGCTATTTCGGCTATACAGCGATACCTGCAATAAGTTTACCTGTTTCAGTAACCTAACATATAGTGAGTTCACTATATGATAAGTTACTGAAAGAGGTAGGTACTATGCGTTTCAACTAAGAATGTGGCCGCCATCTTGCCATTTCAAATATAAAATTACTAAAAATGATGTTTTAACAAAAATAGATAGCAAAATAAGACATTATACAATAAATAATCAAAACCGGAGCGAATATTTCATTTTGTGTTTGCTGCCGGTACAAAAATCGTAAAAATCGAGCAAAGTTCCGCAGTCGCGATCATCATGGCGGCCACATTCTTAGTTGAAACGCATAGTATATCACAATATTTTCAGCTATTGATCTGCCAACCTTTTTTTATGGGGGTAACCTTCAAAAGTTCCCCGGGAGCTGTGGGGCTCAACCGGGCTATGTGGGATTCTTACCCACTAAAATTCCCGCGGCTGTCGCATCGGCACATGACAGGGGAGCCCCAGGCTCTCCGGTGGGATTTCTCAGTCAGTGCATTGCCTTTGAGCCCGCCGCCGGGGGGCACATTGTAGCCCCCGGGAACCAGTCACGGTGCTCACGGGGACGGGGGTCGCAACCCCGCCGCCGTCCTCCTCGGAGTCGCCATCGTACTCAATGGACGTCACAATTTATCTGTCAACCTTAGACTAAAAAAACTGCCAACCAGTAATGTGTAAACATATCTGTGTTCTGGTGTAAATGACACTGCACCTGAGGCCCACGTCTGCTAATTTTAATAAAATCACACTCAATTACCGTTCCAGTGCCTGCGACTATATTTATGACAAAATATAACATGGTGTATAAATTATTGCAATTGATACTAAATTCTGAATAAAATATTTTCAGGTTTCGTATAATTATACGAGTACTAAAAATAACGTTGTATTTACTTCATTGCGTCAGCCACCGCAATCGCAAAGTATTATAATTATCGCGGTAACAATTTCAACGCAGTTATCTCAAAACGTCAAAACGATTGACACCCGATCACGGATTTATATTTTACTTCGTACCCGATAGCACGCCATTTTGACACTTGACCCGGTACCTACAACTGGTACTGGGTACCTGGATTAGAGTGGAAGTATGGGGACGCTCTCTTTCATAAAGGACCTAGAATTTGGGGTGACACCCGACAGGGTCCCCACCAGGGTGTCTGGGATTCTTACTAACTAAAACCTCCTCGCTTGCCGCATCGCCACATGAGATGGGAGTTGCGTCAGGTTCCAGACACTGAGGACTGGCCCAAAGCCCGCCGCCGGCCGGGAGCGCATCATAGCCCTCGGGAAACAGGGCAGGGGTCACAGTCCTCTTCGGAGGGGCCACCGTACACAATGAAAGTATAAAAATGAAATCGTTTATTTCAAATAGGCCAAAATAAGCACTTTCGAATTGTTATCTTTTATAGAAAAAAAAACTACTATCAGATCACAGCGCGGCGTCAGCTGAGAAGATCCGGCAAGAAAGTCAGTGGGCTTGTAATTTTTTAATGTATTTCATGTATTTTTTCTTTTCAACATACTTAGTATGTACATTTGGTTCTCACAAACGTAATTTTATCAGTGCTAATGGAATTTTAAAAAGTAAACTAAAGGAATCAGAAAATAATAAATAAAAAAAAGTATGAATAGGACAGTGATCGGACAAGTCCCCCAAGCAGCGCCTGCGTACGAGTTGACTTGAGCATGGACCTTTAGGTCCCACACCCCAGACGTCCGAAGATCTATACTACTTAACAAACTGATCGGTAGCCAAACAGTAATTAAAAGTGGCTATGAGTGTATAGCTTCCGTTGAAAATCGTCACTTAAGGATAATGTAAAACGATTTTTATGAGTGTATGTCATTGGTTACTTCATTGCTACTATATTATTCCATTTCCGCCAGTACTGGACAGCTGTCTAGATAGATACATAAGACCGACCGCAAACAGGAAATTGTTACGACATAGTAAAGATTAATTAAATGTGTCTCGCAATCGTATTTATGTATATCAAGTTTTCTATTCTGAATTTTTATAAATACATATCAGTATTTATATAAAATATTTGTACTCTTAGAGACTTGCAATTTGGCATCGGTAGTATATTTGAGTAATATCTTACAATACCAATAGAATAGTCATTCATAACCTAAATCTTTTATAGATGGTAGGTCGCTTGTACACCTTCGGAGTCGCTGGACGGTCGGGGTGGCCCTAGGACGTTCATTGAGTACGACGGCGTCTCCGAGGAGGGCGGCGGCGGGGTTGCGACCCTCCGTCCCCGTGAGCACCGACAGGTTCCCGAGGGGCTACAATGCGCCTCCCGGCGGCGGGTTAAAATGCAAGGCACTGAGGGGCCCTTGGTGCAGATCCCACCGGAGAGCCCCGGGGTCGAGTAGGCCTTGCGTCGTCACGTAAACCACGAGGGTGACACCCCGAGCGTGCGATTCTACTCTTCCAGGACGTGCTCTAGCTACCTAGCGCTGGAGTGCTGCTCTCCCCTGGGCGTGCTGTCGCGGGCGTCTGACGTTGAAGAGACTCTCACGAGGTCCAAACAGAGTCTTAACATAGCATCGGTGAAGACCATTGGGGAGGTTGGTACCTTTTGAAGGTTTCCTCCCCGATAAGAAAAAAAAGATATTGGGTGATTCAGATATTTTGCGGTCAAGCAGCATCGTGGTGCAGTAACAGCTCAGTGGGCGAGCGCTTGCCTTAGAAACAAGGTGCGCATGTTCTGGCCCCGGCTCGCACCTCTGAATCATGTGCGAATCGTCTTTGTGCGATTGTTACTAGCTTTCGGTGAAGGAAAACATCGTGAGGAAACTTGCATGTCTGAGAAAGCCTAACTAGCTTTCGAATGACGTGTGAAGTCCGCCAACCCGCACTTGGCCACGTGGTGGAATATGGCCTAAGCCCCCTGATCTTGAGGAGAGGCCCGTGCCCAACAGTGGGACATAAAAAAGGACAGGTATAATAATTATTAAGCTGCATTGTGTAAGCCGCTGTGGCCGTGGCACAAAGACATTATTACTATTTCCAATTTTTTCATATCTGTTGTGACCTTTCATAAAAAGGCAGTATAATACCAGCATATTTATATAATCAGGTTACTCGTAGTACCTATGTATCCCGCGACCCAATCAGATATACAGAGCCTAATGAAGGCTGTCGGCACGAACCGTTAGAAATAATTACTTGGCGGTGCGACAAGGAAGCGTTACGTATCCTGTGCGTGAGAACCTGATAAAGTATACTAGCTTACCTTCTTATGACACCGTAATGATTATTATATGTATTATTTTTAGCAACCTCCGGCTAAGATCGCAGTGAACATCATCTTTAAGATGCGTTATATACCTCGGTCATGGCACGGTCATACTTTTGCCCGGTCAAGTGGGTAGAGTCCTTAAACCAGTTTAAATCAGTAAAAAACATCCGTTCATTTGTTTGGTTTACAAGCTACATGTTATTGCATTGGGATGTGTAAGTTTGGCGTGTATGTCTGTATCTTGGTAAATATACAAAGAGACATACACGCCAAACTTACAACACCCCTCGCCTTTTACAGATTAATCGTCTTTGATCTCGCAGATTAAAAATCATCATCGGCAGCCGAAAAACGTCCACAGCTGAACAAAGGCCTCCTCCTTAGGAGGGAGCAATTGCCATAAACCCCACGCTTGGCAGGCGGCTTGGGGATAGCAGTATAGGTGGATAGAAAGACGCTGCTGCCCGTCATCTAGTTTTCCCTTAGTAACCTCTTACGGACACCCAACGGGAGGAGATATAAGGATGCTATTCTTACCCGGACACCCCACGAGTAATTAAAAAAAAAGCACAATTTGGATTAAAAATATCAATACATAAAACGTTGTGCTAAATTATTACATATTTATTCCAATTTCAGTATAAATACCCGTTACTGTTCATGCTAGGTCTCAAACGACCATATGTCTATTGCCTTGATCTAATAGCTATCGGCTTGACTTTGTGCCACAAACATCTATGTTCGTACAAATAAATCTGCTTTATTTATTTCAAGTAAGTAAGCCATAGTGGATAATGGTTGCTGTCACAATCAAGTTAGGAATCAGTAAGTTAAGTTTTTTATGCTTTCGGAATAGTATACAGTATGTAACACAACGAAATTCAATCCTTGAATCTGGTTGATGGGTAGGTGGAGTTAAATGTAATGGTACACTTATTATCACGATTCTTGCTATCCATTTTATTTTTAATTTGAATACAGGATATTATTACTAATAGTTTTAAATGGCGGTTGTTGAGATTTCTCTGTGGATATGAAGTAATTTATGTAACCACAGAGATTGGTTAACTAAATCTCAAGATAGTTCGTAACTAACAGTACTTATTAATATCCTATATTGAGACTACAAATAAAGTGAATAGCATAAAATAGTGATAAAAATTTTAGCATTTTATTATACTTCACCTATCCATGAACCGGATTCACGGTTTGATATTCATTGTGTTACATATTGTATAAATACTTTTCTTTTGTAAATATATACTTCAATGGATAAAATACGCAGTCACTTGGTGGGAATCGAATCCACGACCTATTGGGTAGCGGACAGGTTGTCTAACCACTAGACTAACAGGCCCCGTCAGGACTATGCTTACTGCACATTATCTTTAGAGTGGCGTCGAACCGCATGCGCTTGCGCACCGTATAATTTAAGGCGCAGCTCCCACCTGACGCGGGTTTCCGATCGATAATTCAGTGCGCTGTCAATAATAATAAACCATAGTTAATAATATCTGCGTGTACGACTAATATTATACTAAATATCCGATATAAGGGAACGTTTGCAAATGGGCGTCGAAGTATTTCCTCTATTGCATAGGGACTGCTAATTATACTATGTAGTAGGTACTATGTTTTATATGCATTTAAATCCAAAACATACCCTAATAGACCTTAGGATACTGTAGGTTCTGCGGCGTCGTTGAGGCATTCCTGCCGCATCTCGAAGCCTGGATACAGCGACGGAGCGGACGACTCACCTATAGGCTTACGCAGATAATCACCGGTCACGGTTGTTTCGGTGATTATCTGCATAAGATCGGACGTGAAGCGACGACGAGATGCTTCCACTGCGACCAGTCTGACTCCGCCCAACACACGCTAGAGGCTTGTCCCGCGTGGTCGTTGGAGCGTCGAGACCTGGTCGCAGTCATCGGATCGGACCTCTCCCTGGGCAGCGTAGTGTCGGCTATGCTGTCCGGGGATGCGGCGTGGGGAGCGATGGCCACCTTCTGCGAGACTGTCATGTACCAGAAGGAGGCCGCTGAGCGGGAACGCGAACGCGCTGATCCCGCTCGGCGACGAAGGCGCAGGCCGCGTCAAGCGGCCGCCCAACGTCTCGCTCCCCAGCCATGAGATGCCCGGGACTATAAACAACGGGCAAACTTCGGAGTCGCTGGACGTTCGGGGTGTAGGCCCTTTGAACGTCCATTGAGTACGGCGGCGACTCCGAGAAGGACGGTGGCAGTTTTGCGACCCCCGTCCCCGTGAGCACCATGACTGGTTCTTGGGGCGCCCCCCGGCGGTGGGCTCAAAGGCAAGGCTGAGACTGAGGGACCCCTGGTGCAGAACCCACCGGAGAGCCCTGCGATCCCCTCTCATGTGCCGATGCGATAGCCGCGGGGGTTTTAGTGGGTAAGAATCCCACATACCCCGGTCGAGCCCCACAGCTATCGGGGACGTTTTGAAGGTTGCCCTCGATTAGACTAACAATACTAAGAAGGCTTCTGAAATGAATTTTCTTCCTCGTACTCTTAAATAGTGGTAGGTATTTTGTGCCGTGACGGCTCCTGGGTAGTTATTAAATAACCGCAGTGTCAGATATGCTGCAGCCAAGCAGCAATAGGAAAATCTTGCTGTGTTCCGGTCGGAAGGGCGCTGTGGCTAGATTACCGGACTTCATAACTAATGTAAGAGCAGGGAAATGTATCTTTCCATGAGAAGCAGCGACGCTTACTATGACGAAAAGGTCTAAAGGATAGTTATGATATAAGCACGTTCAACAGCCCAGCCCTACCATGTCTTCGGGAATGCAAAAAATAAAAGTAACCGCGAATCTGTAAAAGTAGTTTTATTTCAATCGATTATGTGATCAGAATTTATCGATATTTACGAGCTTAATAAAAACCGCACCTCGGGAACCGTATTTTTCGCGCAAATCGTTAATATTAAAGTCATTACATTGTATATCGAAGTATAGTAATGATTTTATTGCCTGACAGTTTTACAGAGCTTATTTTTTGAGGCGACCCCTATTTTATGCAAGATGTTTCAGTATCTTTGTATTACCAATACTTTGTCTTGAGGTAAGTACGCGAATGGAATGCATATTGGCTTTGCTTCGATTCTTGTGATTCACACATTGTAGAAATTTGTTAGCACTTTGAAATTTCATAGGTATTGATCGCCCATCTCCTCTCGTTGCGTGTCGAGAACGGGAAGCAGCGTCTTTCTTTTGGATTTATCTTCCACCTTTACTGCGATCCCGAAGCCTGCCAAGCGTGGGGATTATGGCAACCCCTCCCTTCTAAAGGGAGGCTATTTGTTCAGCAGTGGAGGTGGTTCAGCTGCTGATGATGATGATGACATAGGTATTGAATTTTTGACAAAAAACTTATTTTAGTAACCGTTATATCAGGCTTGTACTAAGGATTTTGTAGAACTTCGAAAAAAGACAGTTCTCCTGAGATACAGAGGAATTACCTAAACTACATAATAATAAAGATACCTATTTAGATACCTATTTTCATGTGTCGACACACTTGCTGCGTCCCACACCCCGGCAACTTGCAGGGCGGCTGGAGGGGCTGCGGCGGCCGCTAGTGTTGCAAAGCGACGCAAGTATGCAGCTCTAGGTTCGAGCTATATATTTGCGCCCTTTGCGGTGGAGACCATGGGGCCTTGGTCTCATGAGACGCATGCTTTGGTGAAAGAAATTTCTTCCAAACTTATCGAAGTCTCAGGAGACCGCCGGGCTGGTAGCTTTTTCTGCCAACGTATAAGCTTGGCCATACAAAGGGGTAATGCCACCAGTCTTTTAGGTACCCTTCCCTCCCAGTGCGGCGACAACTTCGAGGAAGTTTTTTACCTAGTTTAAGTGTACATGTTTGTAAATAAACTGTAAATATTTTGTTCCTATTTAGATATATAAAATAAAAAAACAATATATAATTTATATGTTAATTAAAGATTAAAATGTATCTTTACTATGGATGGCAATAAACATTATTGTATTGTGTGTATTTTCATTTTCTTATTTAAATTCTGAATTTAGATTGTTTTTTATCTAGGTCGAATATAATGTAGCCGTCAGTGTGACCAATTACCTAGTTGTCTTCGAAAATCTATTGCGCAAGAAATGGCTATTTCAAAGATAATGCCAGATGGTTTCTACAGATACCTACTGATAGATTTTTTTCCAATTATTAGGGGTCCATACCAAAAAGGTAAATAAGTAAACACTTTTGGTGCGACTTTGTCTGTCTGTCTGTCACACCTATATATTTTAGGAACCACTGATACTATCGATTTGAAACTCGAAATAGTTTTAGATCTTACTTACCCAACCCATCGTCAATGAAAAAACATTTTTTTTTTCTTCTATTTTCTTTTAATGGTGGGAGTGGAAATGGGGCGTCAAGATTTCAAAGTGAGACTACTTCAAGACTACGTATCTGAAAGGGCTTTATTTGCCCCCATCCTAATAACGGCTATAAGAGGGGTCGCTATGCTGTGATTCCTCTGTGTGTGATAAGCTATTAATTTTACCATCTGTGACTGTATGCCCTCTTACCATAAGGTCAGAATGTGGTCAGATTGTGGTCAGAATGTGGTACTATAAAAAGCTATAATATTTTATTATGTACTAGCTGTTCCGCGCGGCTCCGTCTGCGTAATTTACTATTTTTCGCAACTTTATTATTTTTTCTCCTTAAAGAACTTTACCCGGACAATAAAATAAACAACAACAAAAAAAAACAGAATTGAAAATGATAAATTATTCATTTAGATTAAGTAACTAGACTTTGCTACAGGCCCCTCACAGGTTATTATTGCAACAAGGAAGGGGAAACATTTTGAAATTCCTACTACTTATCTAAGTTTTCTTAATTTTGCTCCACCCTTAAGCTGCTAATGCTGGGTACTATGCCCTTATGCCTTTACCTGGGTTTTCGTAATACAAATGTAGGTAAAATATCATTTGCATACAGATGGTGAATTATATAAAGCTTTTGGCCACAATATACCTTTTTTCGATGTCGATCAATGATATTTTACTAAAGATATGTTATATCCCTACTAACGCACGATAAAAGTTGTCTCACTTGTAGTTAGCTATACCTAGCTATACATTTTCCTACATATAGTCTGACAAGGACAGATGCATAATGAGAAAAGTAAGAGAAAACGAGATGGCTATATTTCGTGCGTTCCGTTGTCAGCGTTGGTTAAACGCTTGTCAGTGTCATCTTGTCAACTGACACATTCAATTTTACAATTATTTCTTACAATATTATTATGAAAATTGAAATACAAATTGAAAATCAAATTATTTTTTCAAAGTTACATGTGCTATATTATTCCTGACTGTTTATTTACTTTTGCCTGGTAATTTGTGCACATTATAAATACGCAGGACGGCATTTTCAATTTTTAATGATAGACGTCACGATGTCGCATTAACTACGCGGGACGGCGTGCGACTAACTGCTACAAAACCCAGTTGGGGGATACTCGCTGAACGTCTGGCGAGCGCTAATGGCATATCTATTGTTTAAAATATCATTGATGTCGATACAAATAAATGACAGCGTTCGTTTTTACCTGAACTGAACTGAACTGAAGGTAAAAGGAATATGATACGAACTTGTTAAGCACAAATTAACGATGTTTTTATTTCACTTGATTTGTTTGTGTGAATAAACGTGTGCTAAGAAAATACTAAAAATATCCTGGGACAATCCACATACAGCCACCAACTGCACCAAATTGGATAATTCTCATTTTTCGTGTTAGTTATTATCAGAAGGATCTAATGAAAAAAAAAGTTGCGTAGAAAAATAGAAAATTATGCGGGTGCAGCTGTGTGGCTAGTTTGAAATATGAATTCAAAATAAAAGCATGCGCGTACTATGTTTTCTTATTTTATTGAGAACTAGCTGACCCACGCAGCTCCGCCCGCGCTGTGTTTACGTTAACTAAACTTTCAATAATACACATTCGCAAAGAATACAAAACCTCCTTTTTTAAAGTCGGTAAATCTTGGACCCACTTTGTACTTGCCCTTCGAAGCACGGAGACGTTTAGTTCAAATGGCGTTAAACGGTCACCCATCTATTTAATGACCTTACCTAACGTTGCTTAACCCGATCGATTACAAAACCTTGATAACAACTCTCTATGAGTGTTACCTTACTGATATTTATTATATTATAAAGAAAAATTTATAAAATCGGACCAAGCGTATAACCAACTACCCATTTTGACTTTAATACCCTCTCCCAAAAGAACCGTGCTAGATTACGGGATAAAAAGTATCCTATGTCCTACCTCGTAGTAAGATCTCAAATCATGCCAAGTTTCATTTGAATCCCTTCAGTAGTTTCGGCGTGATGCTCAGCCGTGATACAGACAGACAGACAGACAGACAAAAATTAAAAAAAATACATTTTCGGCCTCAGTATCGGTTATAGAATGCCCTCCAAATATAATTTTCAAAATATCTTCAATGTACAGAATTGGACCTGTTACAGTTTTATTATAGGTAAGTATATATTTTTATAGTTCCCATAAAACTCTTATTTATTGTCTTCATCTCTCTAGCTATAGTCACACTTAATCTAATTTAAATAATAAATCGATGTCTAGAATCGATAAACGTGTGACTTTTGATACATCTCTATCAACCAAAAGGTGCGATTATACATATACCTACGTGTGATAGGAAGTCATACATCCGCAATGTGGTTTCGAAACGATGAAATCACACGACTTTCTCACAGTTACCGGCAAATGTTGAATAATTTATATGCCAATTACACTGCCAATGTCTTGTAGATATTACCGGTAATACTCTATTTTAGAGTAAACTACCACCAGCTTGTGATTCCGTGATAAACATAATCAAATCCAAAGACAAGCATTCCACTGCAAGATACTGTAAGCTCTTTCTGCGTAAATCGGACTAAAAATAATAATTAGAAGACCTGAGGGTCAGTGTGACTAGATTTAAATTGATCATTATGATAGCCGCCATGCCAAAATCTGCTAAACTTTTTGAAAAAAAATGCTAAGATTCTGTGCTAATTCATTTTCATTACCTACTTTACCTATAGAAAATAAATGAAAATACTAAAGAAATATATAATTTTTAAAGTCATTTTGTAAGAGCAGGCATATTACTGACCGACTGTACCTACTTTTTGTGCTTTACTGAAGTAATATGATTTTAAAACAAAAAGACTTCTCATGTTTGAACCTTATTTCATATCACATGCTTTATAAAAAACATTATTTATTTAACACATATAGGTAGTTAAGGATGTGTGTTCAGTTATTACCAATTAATATCATTGGTTATTACTAAACCAAATTCTGCTAAATTTCTGCTAAGCCCTAAAATCGGGGCTCAATTCTGCTAAAATAGCAGAATTCTGCTGAATCTGGTCACATTGCTGAGGGTACCGACAACTATGACGTTTGGACAGCTACCGCCTCAGTCCTCCAGTGACCATGAATGTTATTCGAAACGTCAGATAATTAAAATCAAAAATAACCCGCAATATAATCAGTATAATTAGTTTCATTTCAATGTGGATTATTCACGTAAATATCAAAAAAAAATTATAGAAATCATAAGGTAAACTGGTTCTGATTACTGCTTGCCGAAGAATCCAACTCGGATGGGCAGCGTTCGGGAAACTACGCGATATCTTCTCGTCCGAAATGCCGCAGTGCCTGAAGACGAAGGTTTTTAACCAGTGTGTGTTGCCAGTGATGACATATGGTACTGAGACGTGGTCTCTAACGGCTGGCCTTTTAGAGAAGTTCAGAGTCACACAACGAGCCATGGAGAGAGCTCTGCTCGGAGTTTCTTTGCGCGACAGAATCCGAAATGTGGAGATTCGCCGAAGAACCAAGGTCACCGACATAGCTCTCAGAATCTGCAAGTTGAAGTGGCAATGGGCAGGCCACATCGCTCGAAGAACCGATAACCGTTGGGGAAGAAAGGTTCTCGAGTGGCGACCACGAACCGGAAGACGCAGCGTAGGCAGGCCTCCCACTAGGTGGACCGACGACATTGTTCGCGTCGCAGGTAACCGGTGGATGCAAATAGCCAATTGTCGTTCATTGTGGCGTTCTAAGGGGGAGGCCTATGTTCAGCAGTGGACGTCTTCCGGCTGATAAAGATTAGTGCTTAGCCCATAATAGGCTAGTTGGCAATAAGGGAAAACCTAATAGAATTTTGTGTATTGACCTAAGTATATACCTAAATGTTGATGGTAGTTATGAGCTTGGCCTAGGCAAAACCGGTGCTTACCTTCGGAGTCGCTGGACGCTCGGGGTGTGGGCCCTTTGAGCGTCCATTGAGTACGGCGGCGACTCCGAGGAGGACGGCGGCGGGGTTGCGACCCCCGTCCCCGTGAGCACCGTGACATGTTCCCGGGGGGCAGTGGCGTGCACTGAAAGCAGGCAAAAATATCTACGAGTTGTTTATTCTTTATGCTATTTGTTCGTGTTCCAGCACAAATATCCTTAAATTAACCAATATTACCAACATATCCATTTATATTAAAAAAAATTACGTTAATTCATGTCCAAACTAAGATTTTAAAAAATTAAGACTGTTTAGAGAAATCCTAGGGTAGGCAAAGTATTTTTGTCAGTATGGAGCCGCTGAATAAACTTATTAATGTTCTCAAATGCAAATTAATATGTCTATAGTATTTGCTTGCATATGGATATTTGAAATGGTATAATAACATACTTAAAATAGGTGAAACAAGCCGAATACATTTTTTGCCTACCCTCTGTGTACGCCACTGCCGGGGGGCTATAATGCGTCCCCCGGCGGCGGGCTCAAAGACAAGGCACTGAGTGGCCCCTGGTGCAGATCCCACCGGAGAGCCCTGGGGTCCCCCCTCTCATGTGCCGATGCGACAGCCGCGGGGGTTTTAGTGGGTAAGAATCCCACATACCCCGGTCGAGCCCCACAGCTCCCGGGGATCTTTGAAAAATTTCCCCCGCCTCAAAAAAAAAAAGGCAAAACTGGTGCTGTGCCCCGTGAGCACCGTGACTGGTTCCCGGGGGAATTACCACCGCAGCAAAAAAAAAGGCAAAGCAAGATCATCCTACTACGGTTTTACAGGGAGCATACTTAAGTACTTACATATATACATAATTAGATTTATGTTAATTAAGCTCGTACATTGTTTTACATAACTGTCAGCGATTGACACTAAAGTATTAACAAGTACATAATTATCGGCGTGTCGATCTGTCTGTCATAAAACTAACTCAAAAACGATATCTTTGACACTAATCTGCGAGTGGTCTCATATCTCTTAATAAGTTTAAAATATTCGAAGTGTTGCAACATTTTTACCCTTTTGTCCCAAAAAGACGTAGAAATAAATGATCGACCGTCGTTATTCACACTTAAAAATTATAATTACAATTAATATGGCGACCCGCCGCCCGTAGCTTCACTCAATATTATAACGTACCTACTAAACCTTTATTAGCAGTCGGGAAAGAAGTCTTTAAAATGTACCTAAACTCTATAGATTCCAGGCCCGGTCGCAGACGACGATTTTGGGGGGGGGGGGGGTCATATTTGACGGTCCCGTTGGTCTTGTACCTAGACACCCTAGCCGCTACCCAATTTTGCCGTGTATGACTATGGATTTTGGGGGGGGGGGGGGGTCATGACCGCTACGACCCCCCCTCTTGGACCGCCACTGATAGAGGCCGGAATATGTAGGCTTAGTACCAATAAAACCCCCGCTGGGTCGATCCGTTATAGCGATGAAACTTCATTACTAGATTGCAGCGGAAAACCAGCGTTATAGGGTATGCAATAACAGGAGCACAACTCCTGTTTTTTTTTTTTTTTTTTTTTTTTGTATGTTTCTTTGTACCTCTAACGTGGTTAGAGCCTGTGTTTGCTTGTTTTAGTTTTTGCTCATTTTGTTGTGTTTTATTGTTTGTGTGTGTTAGTTAATTTTTCCTCTAGTTTATGTTGCAGTTACTTTTCCAAGATTTCTTTTGTTCTATGCATTTCTTCTCATCCTCCTTCTAGCTTGTCCTTTTTTCTTTCTACTGAGTGTCTTCTTCATTTGTTGGTATTACTTTATATAATTTCTTGCTATCTACTAAATATTATATTTCTTTTACGTATGTGCATTTCATATCATATTTTTCTAATTTCTGTAGATTGTGCAATTTCGATTACTAAATTACTTCAATTTTTGTGTTCTGAATTTCCTACTAGTTTATACATTATTGGTGTCAGTCTCCCCTATTTCAGCGCTTCATTTCCTTTACCGGTAAACATTAATATATTATACAAATATATATTGATACCAAGCTTAGTTCTACCCTTGAAGCATTTTTGGATCGCAGCAATGTTTATTTAATATTATTATATTTTTTAATTATTAATTGTCTTTCCTTTTTTGTTTTCTATTTTATTGATTGCTTGTAATTGATTGCAATTTCTAACGAAGTTGGAACCAATTGCTTGCATTGTATTGTGGTTTGTTTGCTTTCAAACGGATCGGTTTCTTACGAAGCCGATCTCTATTTGTTTTCTTATTAGTTGTGTTTGCTATTTTGTCTTTGCTTTTTTTACAAATTTTATGCTACTTGCTTGATCCAAAAATGCTTTGTCCCATCTTGTCAATCCGTCAACCTGGAGTACTGGATGCGAATGCTTCATGTTTAGCATGCCTTTAGCAATAGGCGATGGAGGCGCGAGCCAGTGCGTCCCACTTGTCCCGGACCGGGCAGTCCCGGCTGAAGGCGTTGTGGCCCACCGAAATAATTTTGGCGCGCACACAATTGCAGCACGTTGGTGCTGCACCCGCCAGCCGGTCTGCACAGTCCGAGCTCATGTGAGTGCCTCCGCAGTGGCCACACCTCACATCGCTCTCAGTGCAGTACTTTCTACTGTGCCCGTACCCCAGGCAGAGCGAGCACTGGACTAGGGGCGACTGATCTTCGGCTTTAATATTTTGCAAGTCGATATGCACTTGTCCTGAATCTATGATTCGTTTCCATATTTTTGGGGAGGTCCTCACCACGATGTGATGCGTAAGGGGATTTCTTGCTTTCTTTTTGTATGCTATCTCTATCTTGTCGTCCTCATTGTCAAGGTCCTGAAAGACTCCCCGGTTCTGGCTCCTCAGTGCTTTGAGGACGTCCTCGTCGCTGAGTGCCAGCAGGACGCCCTTTAGAACCAGAAGCGGGTGCCTATTTTTCATGACCCCGACAATGAGGTCTTTTCCGTTTCTTTCTATCCTCTCCTTGATCTTGTTCCTTTCCTCTGTCGTCGCACAGCTCACTATAATTTTTCTGTCTTTTGCTTTCCTCACTCTTTCTATTCTCGTTTCCCCTCCCTTTGCATCTATACTCTACTGCACAACTCCTGTTATCAAATAGAAACTATATCTCACCGAAGAGCTCGGGGTTCCCTCTCATGTGCCGATACCACAGCCGCAGGGATTTCAGTGGGTAAGAATCCCACATACCCCGGTTAAACCCCACAGCTCCGGACGTCCTTTTGAAGGTAGACCGCTGTTTCAGTTATTCTGCCACTAAGCAGCAATGTGTAAACAATGCAGTGTTCCGATGTATTAGGCACTGTAGCTAGTGACAAGTAACGTGTTAAGTGTTGACGTTAATTCAGCTTTCTATCTATAAGGCTGGTCTTGTACTATTAGTTGTCGGTCCTGGTAAAAAACGAATACCGTTTCGCATGTATAAATAGTTTATTATCTTTTTATTTCACTTACCTAAGCACTCTGTGCATTTACAGCGACATTTTCTGTGAATCTGGTATGAGTGACCTGTGAACAAAAAATAATGATTTTATTTTTTATATCTGTTTTATTTAATAAAGAAACTCTACTTAATCTGTACTCTACACATTTCAAAGCGTGTAGAGTACAGATTGAGCGCAAAGTTATGTTGGGCAGTTTGGAAATAACATCCGGAGCTGTATATTACTCGGACATTGTGGCGACTACGGAAAATTTCCGTGCTTTCAATAGTTTTTGCCATACCTATTATTGAAAACAAGTTTAATAGTAGAAATCTAAATGTAGGTTACTTTAAATCTAGTAACTTCCGTGGTGCCTTACAGGTGGACTGAATCTAGTTCGTGCACCTGTAAGAATCTCTCGTTCTGAGGTTATATCGACCTGTGCGATTTTTACTTGTCTCCCGCTTTGCAAAGGAGGGAAGTGGAATTTATATTTTTCTAACTCCTCCTATACTTTTTTAATTAAATTTGTTGCGGGTTCCAAGACAATTTAGAGTTTCCCCGGGACTCGCCGAGAATCAATCGTGGTGGGAATGAGTGGTGGGATTAGTCCTATTTAAATTTTACACATTTCAAAGCTAGAAAATACAGAACTTTAGCTAGGTGGTAATAATCATTGCACAATGCACTATCCCCAAGAATTCCGCCAAGCGTGGCGATTATGGCAACCCCTCCCTTCTAAGGATCTCCTCCTAAGAAGGGAGGAGTTACTATAATCCCCTGCCTTTGCCTCAGCCTTTATTCAGCAGTGGAAGTGTTTCGGCTGCTGATGAATGTACTATCGCGGATACAAACGCTGTACCAGTTTTCAATCAAAACCGTTACGTGCCCTTACCCCGGCTGCATGTATTTTGGGCCGACTCGTGCAAGCGATTATCGTCCTAAAGTTGTTACACCGCTCGTGACCACGAGAGTACGTAATTATTGAAGGGCTGTAGCTGATTAATTACGGGCTCAAGCGACTTAATAACTAAATTCTCTGATGTAGAGTGGCAGTGCAGTGCGAATAGACTGTGCCCATTAGTAGGCGTGCCGCTTTTCCAAAATATAAGTTGCGTCTATATTATACCTCCAGTAGAAATCAAAGTCAAAAGTCAAAATATTTTTATTATGTATAGGCCCCACGGAGGCACTTACACAAAAATCATTTTTACAAACTACCACCGGATCGTAACGCGGCCGCTACTGAGAAGATCCGGCAAGAAACTCAGCGGGCTTGTCTTTTTTGCCATTTTTTTTAAACAGTTTTACAAATTATACTTAAGTCAGCCTTAAACGTATGAGCTTTCATGAGTTGAGCAGTTCAAGCCCACGCAGCTTTATCCTCCAGGTAATCCGAGATTTTATAATAAGCTTTTTTTGACAGATAAGCAAAGGGCGTCCCACTGCGGCACATAGATTACCATAAACATGACGGTTTGTATATCAAGCTGTCATTCAATGTCCCAACAACGTAAAAACCGTTACTTATTTGCTAATTTGAATCCTTTGAGCAATATCCGCTTAGCATCGCCTGTGGGCACGCACTTAGTAAGGGCATAACCTACATACTACTGCGATCTAATCGCTACTTTAGTACCGACAACAGCACAAGCTGTATTTAATTGGAACGAGTGTTGCTTACTGTCAGGCTAATGTCCTACTGGTTTCGTGGGTAACTGGATAAAAAAATGTAGAGCGTTGTACTTTTTTAATCGGCAACAAAAAGAAGGTTCTGTATTCGACGCGTGTGTATGTAATATTAATCAAAATGCGTAAAACTCACATAATATGTTAGTCTTTGCGGGCTTCTAAACCAAATCTCATGAGTGTATGTATGTAAGTATGTATGTGGTGTATGTATGTAGGTTTGTCCAGCGATTTCTCAAAAACTTTAAATCTGATTGTGGTAATTCTTTTTGTGGTAGCTTTAGTATCTTTCAACTTAGGGAAAAGTACCAAGTTTCATCAAAATGGGTTCTGTAGTTTTAATGATATGGACAGTTAATGTTTCCAGCATTTGAGGCGTTTGATGCAGCCCACGTACTGCTGATATCTTAACAACATACAATTCACAACAAAAAGTCAAATAAAATATTCTCAAAATAACAAAAAACCGACTTCAAACAAAATAATCTCAAAAGCATTAAATAACGAAAATATACCTATATATAGATGATCCCTTGCATAAAGAATCTACTAAAATAATTACTAAAAAAGGCTGCACGCGTGGCGACACGCGTAGACTCGATAATTTGCCTGTTAAGTACAGCTAAACCTTGTCGTTAGTAACCATTTCAAATGAGTAACATACCCAATTATACTGTACTTAATACCACCGGATTTAAGTTATTATACAAGAAAAACCAGAGAAAAAACCCATTTCATCGGACGAAACATTACTACAGATTTTTTTTTGCACTTAGTACACGATCATTTATTTACTGTAGTGCAATCTAAAGATACCATACCTTTTTTCCGCCTACATTAAAACTAATTAATAATGATTACGAAATGCCAGTAAATAGTCTTAGAATCGTCGGCGGAACGTTCATTACCGCGGTTCTGTACCGATTAAGCCGGTATCTAGTTTCGAATCGATTGTGTAAGACGAGTTCTCGATTATAATCCGATGGCCGTGTCAAAAGGTTTTGTGTTATGATAAAATATTAGATGACAATATTGATCTATACTTATAATAAAACTGTAACAGGTCCAATTCTGTACATTGAAGATATTTTGAAAATTATATTTGGAGGGCATTCTATAACCGATACTGAGGCCGAAAATGTATTTTTTAAAAATTTTGTCTGTCTGTCTGTCTGTCTGTCTGTCTGTCTGTCTGTCTGTCTGTCTGTATCACGGCTGCGCATCACGCCGAAACTACTGAATGGATTCAAGTGAAACTTGGCATGATTTGAGATCTTACTACGAGGTAGGACATACGATACTTTTTATCCCGTAATCTAGCACGGTTCTTTTGGGAGAGGGGATTAAAGTCAAAATGGGTACTTGGTTATACGCTTGGTCCGATTTTATCATTTTTTCTTTATAATATAAATAATATTAGTAAGGTAACACTCACAGAGAGTTGTTATCAAGGTTTTGTAATCGATCGGGTTAAGCAACGTTAGGTAAGGTAATGAAATAGATGGGTGACCGTTTAACGCCATTTGAACTAAACGGGTCCGTGCTTCGGAGAGCAAGTAAAAAGTGGGTCCCAGTTTTTAACCGACTATAAAAAAGGAGGTTATGTATTCGATGCGAATGTCTGTTAAAAGTTTAGTTAACGTAAACACAGCGCGGGCGGAGCTGCGTGGGTCAGCTAGTTAGTAATATTATTATTAATATTGTCTGCCAACCCGCCCTTAGTCATCCTCGTCCCTTCATGTCGTGCGGAGGTCCGTGCCCAACAATCTAAGCCAACAATGAGACAAAAACGAAAACATAAAAAAAATGATTAGGTATTTATAGTGATATTATAAACCATAATTAAGTGATATGCCTACTAATGCGCGCCAATAATAGTGACATTAATTAAAATATTTTCTCGTATACTATCTATACTTATAATAAAACTGTAACAGGTCCAATTCTGTACATTGAAGATATTTTGAAAATTATATTTGGAGGGCATTCTATAACCGATACTGAGGCCGAAAATGTAATTTTTTAAATTTTTGTCTGTCTGTCTGTCTGTCTGTCTGTCTGTCTGTCTGTATCTCGGCTGAGCATCACGCCGAAACTACTGAATGGATTCAAATGAAACTTGGCATGATTTGAGATCTTACTCCGAGGTAGGACATAGGATACTTTTTATCCCGTAATCTAGCATGGTTCTTTTGGGGGAGGGGATTAAAGTCAAAATGGGTACTTGGTTATACGCTTGGTCCGATTTTATCAATTTTTCTTTATAATATAATAAATATTAGTAAGGGAACACTCATAGAGAGTTGTTATCAAGATTTTGTAATCGATCGGGTTAAGCAACGTTAGGTACGGTCATTATATAGATGGGTGACCGTTTAACGCCATTTGAACTAATCGGGTCCGTGCTTCGGAGAGCAAGTAAAAAGTGGTTCCCAGTTTTTAACCGACTATAAAAAAGGAGGTTATGTATTCGATGCGAATATCTGTTATTAAAAATTTTGTTAACGTAAAAATAGCGCGGGCGGAGCTGCGTGGGTCAGCTAGTACTTAGTATAGTTAGTAAGGTATGATATCCTTTCCTTATTATTTACTTTTGTTCAGTACTTTGTGCATTTTCTACTTTACTTGATTTTCAAAGGCACACGTCACATTCGTTACATTTTACTGACGCGTGACTTACTGCTAGTTCACCCAATTTGGGTGAATTTCGTTGTTTCACTTTTCGTGCGCTAATGGCAAATCTATTGTATAAAATATAATTGATGACAATTGATTAGCAATATTATTATTAATATCGTTTCCCAACCCACACTTAGCCAGAGTGGTGGACTAGGCCTAAAGCCATATCTTGTGGGGAGGCTCGTGCCCAACAGTAGGACAAAAAAAGACTTAAAAAAAAAGATTTTTTTTAATCCTAGTGACGAGATAATCAAGACGCTAGCCTGGTGGTAAGCGACACACGCGCCTTGAGATAGCTGCATTGCACTGGCACTCATAACCCGCCCGAGACAATAGCTATTAAGTCACTTGTTTCTAGCAACTTTGTTAGCTACAGCCAGTTGCTAATTCTTTTTTTTTTTTCTTTATTTAAGGACAACCAACAAGACTTACACTAATACATTGCATTTTTTACATTGATGAACTTAAAACTAAGTGCAAGCTTAATTTTAGGTCGCCACAGCATGCAAAAAACTCGTTCAAAAAAATTAAATTCTATAAAAAAATTCTATTAATTAAAAAGTCATATTTTTTTCTGTTCCATTTTATAAAATTGTGTCAAAGATTAAATACCACAGAACCAGCAAGAAGGTGTTAAATAACGCTTTATCTCACGCGATCTCGGTCACTTTTATTAATTATTTAATTAACAGTCATAATAAAAACTATTACACCGCCATTGCGTGTAGACTAGATTTTTTTTTAATCAATAAAGTTTTGCGTAAATCCACCTGATGGTAGGTAAGTGATGCAGTCGTGAATGGTAAAGCGCTTAATGAAAAAAGCTTATACGGTCTATCATCCAACATTATTCAAAGTTAGCATTATGAATAGCGGACTTCGGCGTATTTTTTAGGCGTCCATTTACTGCTGCTACGTCCATTTCTCAATTTATAAAAAAAAAATACATAACCACGCCGATCAATTCAATCCGCATCATACTAAAACGCGAAGCGCGCTCACTCGATTTCGCTTCCAGCACGGAAAGGTTAAATAAATAAAAAAAGATATCCCAAAATATTAATCCGTGTCACAAATTGACGCACTAATGAGCTCTTATCTAACTCGATATTTACCTTTAGCTAGGCCTTTTCTGTCATAAGCTCCGTGGTTTTACCAATAAGGTATACAACTTAACATTTGCTTTACATTTCAAAAGCGAATGTAAAACCGACTATTTTATTTGGAACCCTCATTATCACTAATTAGACTTTAAATTGTATGTAATACAAAGAACATTAGGGGTCATTTCAAATTGGATGTTATTTGACAGATCTGGGCCACAGATTAAAAGATTGCAGAAGTGACAAAATTAGGCAGACGTTGATATATGGCCCGTTAAAGATAATAAATGGTTAAAAGTCCATTAGTGTTTTATTATTAAGATCTGTATAAGAAGTATTAAAGCGATAATTAGTACTGGCGATTTGCGAGCCTGTTTCTAGTCGAGCAATAGTTTAACTGGATCACCGTCTGTCCGCAATGATTTTGACGTCAAAGACTTTCAGCGACTCGCTTTAAGCACGCTAACATATTGTTAGTATGTTAAGGCATTTTTTGTTACTCGTGGCGACGCAAGCGAGACGCAACGTGCCTACCTATAGATAGGAACACTACACTGCCGATCGTCACCCATAACATTAAGTAATTATCTTGAGCCGAGTAATTTCAACAGTACAGTGTCCTTCACACCGGAACAAAACACGTTTAGATATCGCGATTTTTTTAATAGAATTTTAACAATGCTGTAGTATCTGAAGGTACCTTTTTTGCATACCTTCGAAAGATACCCGGGACCTGTGTGGGTCAACCGGGGTATGTGGGACTCTAACCCACTAAAACCCCCGCAGCTGTCGCATCAGCACATGAGGGGAGTTGCGCTATTCAGTGGGATCTGCAGGAACCAAACAGTGCCATGCATTTGAGCCTGCCGCCAGGGGGCGCATTATTGCCTGCCCTCCGGGAGCCAGACACGGTGTTCACGGGGACGGGGGATGCAACCCCGCCACCGTCCTCCTCGGAGTCATCGCCGTCAGTAAGTACCCGCGTCGGTAGTAGTACTTCACAAAAGTAATAAGGAAGGGATACCATACCCTAACAATATGAAAAAAATATTTTAGGTGCATTCGTTATGTATATATGATATATCGATGGTTTATAATATAATTGGCCTTACCGCGGGGCTGTGTAATATTTCTTTATAATGTTAAACAGCCAACAGATTTTATTAAAATTCACTTTAAATTTATATTTATAAAAAATACCAAACTTGACATTGAGTTATTTAGTTCCATCAACACTTTATAATATCAAGACAAACGTTCATTTTATACGGAGATTTTGAAATGTATATTTAATGTGTGATTCCACTGCTAGCTTTCATAAAATTTTACTATAAATTATGAAATCAAAGACAAAATATATTTTTTATGCGTCGTGCGGCATCTCTTACATAAAAAATATTCTATTCATATTCTAACCCGGATACTTCACATGCAAGCGATTAATTAAGCTTATTGAATTTTCATCATCATAGCTTAGAACTGTACATCCCAATTAAACTATCTTTCAAGTAACGAAAGTCCATTCAAAACTAAAACACCCCTTGCTTTTATGTCGGCAGCTAAACACAATAGCACGGTTATCCGTACTTATAATATTACGCATTACTCTTTAAAATTTACTAGCATTCGGTTAAGGAAAAACATCCTGAGGAAACCTGCACGTCTGAGAAAGCCTGACTAGCTTTCGAATGACGTATGAAGTCCGCTATCCCGCACTTGGTCAGCGTGGTGGACTAGTGCCTAAGCCTCTTCATCATGAGGGGAGGCTCGTACCCAATATTGGGACAAAACAAGGGCTGGTATTATTATTATTTTTTAAATTTATATCCTTCTATAAAGGGTAATATAAGTTGTAAATAAGGGTATATAAGTCTAAATCTATGCTATTGACCTTACAGTACACAAAAATGCCCCGAAGGTCAGAAATTGTTGGAAAAAAAACCTAAAAATCATAACTCGAAATCTACGAAAAATCGTAGTAACATATTTATGGGTTAGTTTGGTCTGTCTAGGAGTATTCTAACTCTGGGCTTCAGTTTTACTCTATTTTATGGGACAGCCTGTATAAATACGCTGCCCTGCCCTTAATGTTTGAAACGCACTATAATTTTAATTACCCACCCCAATAAAAAGGCGGCCAACCCTAAAAGGGTAAACATCACAAGGGTTGTATTCCAAACTATAAAAAAATCCGTCAATTGCGTTAATGAAATCACCCTTTAACGTTGATGCGGATAGGTGAGCCGTAAAACAAATACGTAGCGTGTATTTATAAAGCATATTTATTCAAGTCATTACGTACATACAGTATTTGTACATGGCACTAAAAATACACAAAATTATAAGTGCACATAATTTAAAAAAAAAGCAGTTAAAAAACTTTTATCGGTGTCGGAAAATCGCTACAGTGAAAACCACGCTTAACATTCTTACCGTGTCTCAAGGCCCCGTCTTGTGTCATTCTGTGGAAACAATTGAATAATTAAAAATAACGTTCAATTATAAATTGCTAAATTATTATACCAAGATAATTGACTATCAAAGAGAAATATTATTCGTAGTCTTGATAGGAATTAGAAATATTTAAATAAAATAATTTTTTCTTGATAAAAATCATTAAAAATAAATCTCAATCAACTAGGCTGCATATACCCAAGCTTTACTTTAAAACATATTGAATTTCAAGTTTAGAACGTTACGTTCATCAAGACTGTACATAAGCACATCCGTTGCAATTCAAATCTCGAACGTGATAAAATAAAATGGCGTCCTTAAAACACTACCCTCACTACACTAAAAACGATACAATAAACACAATCACAAATCTGACGTAATTAACCCTTACACTACTTACATGGTGGTAGAAAGGACCACAGTCCCATATTCCCAACGTACAGCATACCGCCTTGACAAGTGGTGCTTTCAAGGCATCAGTATTTCGAATGAGGCGTGGGTTAATACCACGACTTGCACCATCCCACGGGGTGATACCACCACCACCAGGTGAATACCATCACGCATGCGCTTTCACGGGTGGGGCAACCATATTGATTATTTTTGTACCTCTATTTCCATGATGGAGCGATAAGGGCTCTTTCAGGGTAAAACAGACAAATTGCCAATGGCTGGCGGTGTGATTCGAAGCTAAGGTATTAATTATGCAGTGAATGGAATGATTGATTGCGTCTGTTCTAATCGTACCCTTGGTACGTGTTGCCTGGTAAATTGTTAGTTGAAAATATACTTACAACATTTCTGATCAACCAATCTGCGTTATTGGTCTACGTAAGTGGGCTAAGCGGGCTAACCCATGTCAAATCTTATTGTAAATGCTACCACGTAAGTTACAAATGATTATCTAAACACAGGCAGCTAATTAAGTCCTAAATTCATGATAGGCAGCTAATACTCGTAGTAAAAGAAGTAAATAATATGATAAAAAAAGGAAAAAATAATTATAATCTTTATTTATTGTCTAAAAATACGGGATTCGGCAAAAGCCGATGCACTAAAATTATAACCTTGCCCATGCCAATTTTCTACCAGGTTATACGAGATAATAGCTTTTAAAAAGACTAAACTTTTGAATTTATTAAGGGATATTTCTCGAATATTCTGTAAAAGCTCATAATAAAAAAAACCTATACCTTGGTCCTTAAATGAATCACTTATTCTGTGGAGAAAAGAAGAGAGATTGTGTTTTTTCTGTGAATTATATAAAAAGGGTAATTATGTAAAGTACCTAATATATCTCGGCAATTTCGCCCTAAGTTTTTAATGTAAGTAAATATATTTTTGATGTACAATAAAGATTATTCTATTCTAATTTCATTATTATCCATAAGACATAGGTAGTTTCCTTGAAATAGACCTTTCCACGGAATGTTGAACCTATATTATTGTATTAATATTTATACTGTCTGTCAGGTGTTTCTTCCCTTGGGTAATATTGACTCAAAGAAACGACATCTGCACGGTCAAAGTGACCGCGCTCGCAGTTGAAGGGTTAATGACTTAAACTTATTTAAACTTTTTTATAGATCAGGCACTAGACGATATAGCCAAGAAAAAAATAACTAAAATAAATTGATAATAATTTACCGATTGGGGATTTGAATTCCACCTTTAGTTTAATGACACTACCTGCTAGTGGCGTTGTGATTGTTCAGTAATTATTAGGATTTAATGTGTACCATGCAAGGTCCTATACGGCACCGGCGAGCAGTACGCCATGTAGATCCAGGACGGTGTGTCTCTTCGGTGTCGCTGTTTGGTGTACGACATCCATCCAGTACGGCGGCGACTCAGAGGAGGACGACGTCGGGGCTGCTACCTCCGTCCCTGTGAGCACTATTTTGGTTCCCTGGGGACTACATTGCGTCCCCCGGCGCGCAGTCCTGCGTCTCTCGCCTCTCTGTCGGTCTTCCGTCCCATCGGATTGCGAAAATAACGGAAGATATATACTATAATATCTCCCGCGTAGGCCAGCTCGTATCGGCAAAAAGGTAATTACCCATAGAGTAAAAGAAAATGTAATTTTATAAATCATATGTCATCAAATCGTTTTATGCATACATCATTATTGTCGTTTCGTAAGCTATAATTAAAAAAAAATCACAGCGTCAAACATGGCGGCCGCTAGAAAAAGCGCATTGCGACAATATTGAGGTCAAAGGATCAGGTCAACATTATAAAAACCGCTTTCCTAGAACCCTTGTAACAACCGTTGGAGGAAATAGAACCGGGTTTTATAAAGTATAATTATTATACTAACGGTTTGCACAGTTTTGGTTTATGATTATGCTACCGGTGCTGTCGGTCGATGTCGGTGTTAGTTAATAGCTTTTAATAGTGCTAATAGTGATCTAGCAGCTACGTCACTATTTGCAATATATAGCAATACGTTTGTTTTTGCCCGATTGCCCCAGAAGGAGGGCTATGATTTTCGATACATACTTTTGCACGGCCTAGCCAATTTTTTGTTAGTTCCAAAAACAAGGTATCAAATGAAAGGTTTTAACGAAACAAGTACCTATACAATATATGTAGCCTCTGTGGCGCAGTGTAAACCGCTTGCTTAGTAAACCGGAGGTCACAGGTTCGAATCCTGACAACAACAAATTTGTGTAGTTGTTCCTTACTGGCTAGGACACTGCAGGCCGATCACCTGATTGTCTGTAAAGTAAGATGATCCATGCGTCGGATGGGCATGTAAAAAGTCGGTCCTGCGCCTAACCTCTCCCCGGTCGTGTCGGTCTCCCGTCCCATCGGATTATGAGAGGTATAAAGGAAGAGAGAGTGCACTTGTGTCTACGCAAACACTTGTGCACTATAATATCTCCTGCGTACATGGTTGATCTTGTGAAAGATTGGACGCTGTGGTCGTATCGGCCAGGAGGACATTATATGTAGTGTAAAGTATGTATAATGTAGTTAAGGACCATTTTGTTTACTAGAAGTCGGACTTTTTGTGCTTCACCCTTCTGGCTGGAGCGCTTTAAGCGCTCGCCCTTTTGTCCGGTGAAGCTGTCATGGCCATCTGCGGCCAACAGTACTACTCTTACAAAAAAAAAGAAAAAAAACCTTTTTGTACTTCTATAATTTACACTTGTTATCATATATACAATAATAGCTAGACCGGCAAAAAGGCGACCATTAACCCTAAAACGTTAGCACATTGGCACTCGTGAAGGACGGGCCCGTTGGTCTAGTGGTTAGACACCCTGGCTGCTACCCAATAGGTCGTGGGTTCGACTCCTACCAAGTGTTTGGGTGTTATTTATATATTTAAGTATGCATATAAAAAAAGGACATAAGTATTAGTATCAGTTGTCTGGTCTCCATAGTACTGGCTCTACCTAGTTTGGGATCAGATGATCGTGACTACCAGAATAATATTAGTACCTACTGGCAATCGCACTCGCTGAATAGCTGTTTAAATTTTAAACAGGTATTCGCTGTCCTTTTTACAACATTAATCATTATTTATTTATACATACGTTAACCACTGCCAAATTTCGTTAAATAAATACAAATAATTACATTGGAACTTACATTTATTCAAGAAGAACATAGTTGCAAGTGTCGGCAATCTTTTGATCTTTAATTGAATTAATGAAATGTCGCCATTGATAGCGACGTTCAACAATACAATATTAGGTTTGTTGTCCACTGATATGATAACGATTATTTTTAAAGGAAACATTTTAATGGCATTTTTATGGCTTTATTTGACCCAATTCTATAGGTCTTTAAAATTACAATCTAAATATGTTTGGAATGACAGCTGTTTTTAAATATTTCAGACCTAGCTGTCCGGCGCAGCTCTGCTCGCGTAATTCTCTAATTTCCTACGCAACTATCTTCTATCTTTTTCGTAAGAACCTTTAACAATGTATTAGAAAACTTAAGGAAAAAGATGTATGAAATAGGTAAAGTTGTTTTCAAGCTATGGCGTGACCAAGGGAACTAGGGATTATAAAGATTCGAATTACATTTGCCGTTTGTCTTACACTTGTGTTGATTCATCGACGAGTACTTGTTCTGAATAGATAATATTTGCTATGCTCTATTTATTCAAATCGATTAAAATCAATAATTGCTCAGCGATGATGATCCGGTACAAAACATCCACATCTCTAAAGCCATGTATTATTGATATGTAGCCTAATGGTAATCATTAGGGACCGGATTTATATGTAAATACATATTATTAAATTCAATAATATTTGCTTAGTATGTTGTTTTCTATACGAATCATTACATTTAGAACGAGAAAATGCAATTTTAATATTCTATATTTTGGCATATTTCAAAGATAAGTCCATATTTTTACAAATATGAGTATATTTTTTGTAAAAACGGTAATAAATAGATATATACGAAACAAATTACTTACTGCGTAGGTAAATAACAAGAAAAAAATGTTCATACAGGGTAGGAACAATTTGCGAATTCCCAAAATATTTATTTTTCTGTAAACGTGTCACATCACAGTCGCAGGTCGTTACAGTAAGCTATTGGCGCTAAATTTATTGTACATTCCCCGTATTCATCTTATCAATACATCAATCAAAAATCAATGTTGCGGATAGCGGTCCGTCAATTCAGTGTGCAAGTATGATCCAGTCACATACTTTGAAGTTGAAAGATTATTCAGCCAGTACAGAGCCAAACAGAAAGACCTTGAATTTTGATCCATCCATTCGATGCTGCGATGCGATGAAGCTACGATGCCACAGATAGACATACAGACAGACAGACACAGGCGTACAAACTTAAACATGCTTTTTTTGCATTGGGGTTTACAAAACATGAGATCCGTGTACTACAACAATACAAATACTGTAAAAAAACTGCCATATACCTGATACTTATCGTTATTTTTACCCGACTACGGAACGGAGGGAGGGTTATGATTTTAACAAGAATGTTAGTATGTAGGTATGTATGTATGTTCATCTGTTCCCGCATATCTTCTAATCTACGTAACATAATTTGACACGTAGGGTGTCGTTAGAAGCGTCTTGATTGCTTGATTGTCCGCTGATTATAGGCTATATGATATCACATTATTAGACTGCGATTTTATCCGTAGTCGGGTTTTAGTTTTTAAAACTTATTTACTCCATATTTTCGATTTGTTAGTCCATATTATACGATTATGTACATATTTTGGAATTTTAAATACATATAAGTCCGGTCCCTAGTCATCATGTTCCAAATATAATAGGTATGTACTTTAAAAATAAGGTTTCGTCACGCGCTGCCTACTTTCGCACTTTGGTAACTTTTTAGTTTTATACTGTAATCGATAGTAATCTATGTCGATAGCATAGTTACCCATTTATACCCCTGGGTGTGTCTGTAAAATGGACGAACAATGCTTTCTTTTACTTTTCAAAACCGTACCACACTTATCACTCTAGTCACTTATCATCAGGTTGGTCGCATCTAAGGACCAGTTTATATTGGAATAAAAGTGCAAGGAGAATTTGATATTGCTGTTTCAATATATCCATTGTTACACCAGTTACCAGTATTACGAGTCAGTAAACAACAACCCTTAAGAAGTTGAGCTTCAGTCGGACATGTTTTATGCAACATTGAGGCAAGACGCTTTTAATTAATCGTTTCTCTTTTTATTAATTAACAATAATTACTATTTTTTGATGTGGATTCTTGATTATTCATGGTTAAAAGTTACAACAGGACAGTGCACTAATGTACACATTGCACCACGAGACTGTGGACTTTATTGCTATTTAAACTAATATTTTTGGGTATTCAGCAGTAAAATAGTGTCATCCGGCTTAGTAGACTACCTAATTCATTTTAAATACCTCATCATCATCATCATCACCAGCCGGAAGACGTCCACTGCTGAACAAAGGCCTCCCCCTTAGACCGCCACAATGAACGACAATTTGCTATTTGCATCCACCGGTTTCCTGCGACGCGAACAATGTCGTCGGTCCACCTAGTGGGAGGCCTGCCTACGCTGCGTCTTCCGGTTCGTGGTCGCCACTCGAGAACCTTTCTTCCCCAACGGTTATCGGTTCTTCGAGCGATGTGGCCGGCCCACTGCCACTTCAACTTGCATATTCTACGAGCTATGTCGGTGACCTTGGTTCTTCGGCGAATCTCCTCATTCCGGATTCTGTCGCGCAAAGAAACTCCGAGCATAGCTCTCTCCATAGCTCGTTGTGTGACTCTGAGCTTCTCCAAAAGGCCAACTGTTAGAGACCACGTCTCAGTACCATATGTCATCACTGGCAACACACACTGGTTAAAAACCTTTGTCTTCAGGCACTGCGGAATTTCTGATGAGAAGATGTCACGTAGTTTCCCGAACGCTGCCCATCCGAGTTGGATTCTTCGGGCGACCTCTTTGTCGAAGTTGGACCGACCTAACTGGATAGTTTGTCCTAGGTATACGTAGTGGTCAACAACTTCGAGTGTAACGTTCCCAATAGCTACCGGTACGGGTGCAACATGGACATTAGACATGATCTTCGTCTTGTCCATGTTCATTTTAAGACCCACCTGTTGGGAAACGCAACTGAGGTCGCTGAGCATTGTATTGAGGTCCTCCAGCGACTCTGCCATAATGACTATATCATCGGCAAAACGAAGGTGAGTGATGTATTCGCCATTGATGTTGATGCCGAATCCGTACCAGTCCAAGAGCTTGAAAACGTCCTCCAATGCGTTCGTGAACAGTTTCGGAGAAATAACGTCTCCCTGTCTCACGCCCCGCTGCAATGGGATTGGTTTCGTGCTCTCGTCCTGTAGTCGGATCGACATGGTGGCGTTGCTGTACAAACACTTCAACACTTCGATGTACCTATAGTCAATGTGACACCGCTGGAGGGACTGCAATACCGCCCAGGTCTCGATTGAATCAAAGGCTTTCTCGTAGTCCACAAACGCTAGACATAATGGCCGATTATACTCCTCGGTCTTCTGTATAATCTGGCGGAGCGTATGTATGTGGTCTACGGTGCTAAAGCCTTTTCGGAACCCGGCTTGTTCGGGAGGCTGGAAGTCATCAAACCTGCGTTCGAGACGGTTCGTAATGACTCTCGAAAACAGCTTGTATACATGGCTCAGGAGTGAGATGGGTCTATAATTCTTCAATAAGGTGTTATCACCTTTTTTGAAGAAAAGAACCACCACACTCCCGTGCCATGCTTCTGGCGTAGTACCATCGAGTAAGACGGAATTAAATAACTTCTGGAGGACTAAAAGTACCGGTTTTCCACCCGCTCTCAGAAGTTCTGTTGTGATTCCGTCTACACCCGGCCTTGTTGTTCTTAAGCTGTTTGAGAGCCATTCTAATCTCGTACAGGCTGATGTCTGGGATGTCCTCAGTGTAGTGTCGGGTTAATTTGGCTCTGGTGTCCTGAGCTGTTCTAGCAATGGGTTCCTGTGTTGAGGTGTATAACTGTCCGTAAAACCTCTCGAGCTCTCTCAATATCTCCGGTTTCGATGAGATGACACTGCCGTCGTCGCTCTTCAGCCTGGTCATATGGCTGCGCCCAATAGACGAATTCTTTGCGAACACTTTAGAGCCTTGGTTCCGCTCAATTGCGTCCTTAATACATGCTGTATTATAGGAACGCAAGTCGTGACGCATGGATTTCGAGATTCGTCTATTGAGTTCAGCATATTCTGACATATCAGCTGAAGATTGCAGTCTCATCTCAGTCCGGGTTTCCATTAACTTAATGGTTTGATTGGAGAGCTTCTGAGGCTTATTACGGCGTGGGGTCTTAAAGAACTTGGACCCCACTGCATGGACAGTTTGCACCAACCCATTGTTTAACTCGTCCGCAGTTTCGCATTCGGCTAGGCACTGAAAGCGATTGTGTAGTTCGAGTTGAAAGTCTTCGGGGTTTCGGATTTGGGCGGTTCCCGGACGGAGCGTGGACTTCATCAGACGAGACCTCTCAAGCTTGACATTGATATTCAATGTGCCTCTAACAATGCGGTGATCGCTACCGGTTTTCACCCTGCCGATCACGGAGACATCATCGAATATATGCTTCTTGGTCGTCATGATGAAGTCGATCTCGTTTTTGGTTGAACCATCGGGGCTTATCCACGTCCACTTCCTGGATGGTCGCTTCTTGAAGAAGGAGTTCATCGCAAAGAGTCCCTCCTTCTCCATGAAGTCGACCAGCCGCTGGCCCCTTTGGTTCCGCTGCCCGTACCCATATGACCCCACTCTCAACTCATCGCCATTCCGTGTTGCGTTGAAGTCCTCCATAACAACGGTGAAGTGTGTTTTGGAGGTATGTATGGCTTCTGATATCTCCTCATACATAGCCTCTACTTCATTGTCAGGGTGTGCCGAGGTCGGCGCGTAAACCTGTATAACCTTCAACGAATACCGACTGGTTATTCTGAGTATAAGGTACGCTACCCTACTCGACACACTATCGACCTTAATCACGTTGTTAACAAGGGACTTACGGACGAGAAACCCAACACCACCCTGGGATTTCCGGTCTCCTTCCCGGAAGAAGAGCATGTTGCCAGAATCAAGGGTTATCGTATCCTGTCCCTCTCGCCGGATTTCAGATAATCCCAAGATGTCCCAACGCAACTTGCTCAATTCTTCCTCCAGCTCGACAATCTTCTCATTGGTCCTCATCGTGCGGATGTTGTGTGTTGCCAGGGCCAAAGTTCGGTGGGGGTGGTAGCGGGGCATCTGCCGGAGATTCTTAGCACCCCCTGCTCGACCGTTACCCCGCCTGCTACCAAGGCGAGGAATAGAGGAGCCGCCGGGGACTGGGGGCCGTATGCAATTAGTGTCTATCATTGTTTGGGGGGGGGGGGGTGTGCCATAATCCCCACGCTTGGCAGGCGTCTTGGGGATCGCAGTTATTGTGAAGAGATGGAATTAAAACAGAAGACGCTGCTGCCCGCCTTCTGATTTCCCTTAGTCGCCTCTTACGTACACCCAAAGGGAAGAGATGGGTGGGTGCGGAAATTCCTTATCACGTAATTTTCCAATTTAACTAGTTTTCAAATTTTGGATAAGTACAGCTATAATAGATCACGCGGATGTTCTCTAACTTGTAACTTATTACACGTGTAACAAGTTTTTGATGAAAACTCTATTCGCTAAGGCTTATTCCTAAGTAAGTAATTAGTTAAATGCTTGCAGGTATTCTGTAAGACCTTAAACATAGTCAAATACTAATGTACAGTACTTCTGGTACATATTTACGACGTCAGTAACAAGAATCGACAGTATTCGAATGAAAATTGAATATTCGATCATAAAATTCGTCCATGATCTTAATCGATTGAACTCAACCAGAGTCGCGAATCGTGGTAACTAAATTGATACACGATGCAATAACAATAAAAATGGTGGACCAGTAGCCGAAGTGAGATTATATGAGATGGAAATAGATAAAGTATATTTACCTAAACTTGGAGGAAGGAAGTAGTATAAAGTGGATAATACCCCTCTATAATCATGAAATAATTTAAAGACGTTGTAATTATTTATTGAATTTTTACCTAAACCAGCTAACTTAATGTTTTGTATTATATACTTAATTAAAAAGCGTTAACAGCTCAGCGCTTGCGTTGGAAACAAGGTGCGCAGGTTTGAACCCCAGCTCGCACTTCGGAATTCTTTAATTAATCATGTGCGAATCGTGTTTGTACGATTTTTACTAGATTTCGGTGAAGGAAAACATCGTGAGGAAACCTGCATGTCTGAGAAAGCCTAACTAGCTCTCGAATGACGTGTCAAGTCCGCCAACCCGCACTTGGCCAGCGTGGTGGGCTAAGGCCTAAGCCCCCTCATCTAGAGGGGAGACCCGTGTCCAACAGTGGGACATAAACAAGGGCTGGTATAAATATATAATAATAATAAAATAATAAATACACTTTATTGTACACCAAAAGTTACATGTAAATTGAACAATACATTGAAGATATCAATGTACAAAGGCGGCCTTATCGCTGAAAAGCAATCTCTTCCAGGCAACCTAAAAAAAAACATTTGAATATGACACAGTCTTAGTAACCTTTAACAAGTGTTAGATGATTCTGCAAATCAACAATTTGTAACTATAAATAAGGTTTTTAAATAAATCCCGGGATTATAACGTAATTATAATTATTCCGAGAATTTAGAGGAGGTATTATTCACTCTATGTTACTTCATTCGAAGCTTAGGTAAATATACTAGACCTATTCCGATCTCTAATATAGAATATGTCGTAATGCTTAAATCAAACTATCATTCCCCATCGAGTGTTAGTTATCATGTTTTTATTGCCGGCTAATATTGTGTGGAGTAGGACTATGTTTTAATGAACGCGCTGTGTTGGTTTTGCTACGACAATTAGCCATTGATATGACAATGATACATTAATTTAAAAAAGACTAGATGACTAATAGAGTTAAGGAATTAATTGGCTTCGAGTGTAGAAAAAATCTGATTTCCTGTGAACTAGATAGTGTTAATTAACAGTAATTGACGTTTCTGAAGCAGTAAGTTTAATAAAATGTCCTGCCCCAATCCAGCCTTTCTGTACCTTGGTAGGGGGTTACACGATATTGGTCAAGTTTTATAACAGTCAAATCGAGAATTCGTCATATTTGATATTGGTCAAATTGGTAATTCGTCAAATCGTATTTTTGTCTAATTATGAAATTTTCCACAGTCGACATTGGTCAAGTAATTTAAATACAATTAACAACAAAAATGAAACAGTTACAATTCCAAAATCACAACAAATTGGCATGCGTAAAATGTTGATAAATTGTATAACATTGAGGTACACAGAGAGTTCGGGAAGACCAACTTAATAAACTTGAGCGACTTCAAAACTTTTGCATTAGATTCATATTCGGTCTACGTAAATATGATCATGTTTCTCAATTTCGCGCTAAGCTCAAGTGGTTGCCAATTCGACTTCGCCGGAATTCTCATATTCTTAGTCTTCTTTATAACATTTTGTTTAATCCTGTTACTCCACGTTACCTAAAAAACCGTTTTGAGTTTCTTCATGCCACGCATTCTAGGTCCTTGAGATCATCGGAGAACTTGATGTTGAGCATGCCGGACCATTCCACAGTATTTTATGACAAATCTTTTGCTGTTCAAGCCGTCAGACTGTGGAACGCGTTACCTATCCAAGTCAGGAAAGCAAAGTCCTTGCCTAGTTTTAAATATCTAGTTAAAGAACACTATCTCTCTTTATAATCGTAATTATAAAATATATTTTCTATTTTATATTATACTACTATTATATATATTTTCTTTTTATTCTTCTATTCAACAATAAAATTTAATTTTTATTGAAGTGCACCTTCAACTGCCCATTATGTTTTTCTCTATCATTTTCTAGTAGGGTTGCCTGGAAGAGATTGCTTTTTAGCGATAAGGCCGCCTTTGTACATTGATATCTACAACGTATTGTTAAATTTACATGTAACTTTTGGTGTACAATAAAGTGTATTTATTATTTATTATTATTATTACACATGGCTACACCTAGACCTAGAATGTTTGGACTTTGAACTATTAGGAGTTGAACGCTATGAGCCGTGCGAAAGGGCGCGCTATATTGTTATTTCGTCCCACTTGGCGCATGCCTCGTCCTTTTTCAACAATTTTGAGTATAGTATGTAGCGTAGTTATCGTTATAAAGGGGGTTCGAGCTTGTGAAGCCATGTGTACCTACATACATTATATGAATATAATATAATATGAAATCCTCTTCTAGCTACATTTAAATACCATGCATGGTAGTTATGGGTATACAGATGTCAGCACTGTTGTAGAGAGATACTTGATGAGGTCTCGGGCTGGTAAAGATGTTATCCAGTGTGAAAGTGAGGCCATGGTAAAGCGTTTGAGTCTCACACTTCAGGCAGTCTCCGTATGGGGATTCGTTCCATTCTATCGCGAAAATAAGATTACAATAATACTGCGCGAAGCTCCGATCGCAATCAAACATTAGCACTAGTAAAAATAAAAACGTAACTTCAATAGATAGAGTCACTACATGATAAACACTAGCACTACTAAAAATAAAAACGCAACTTAAATAGATAGTCACTACATGATAAACACTAGCACTAGTAAAAATAAAAACGCAACTTAAATAAATAGAGTAACTACATGATAAACACTAGCACTAGTAAAAATAAAAACGCAACTTAAATAGATAGAGTCACTACATGATAAACACTAGCACTAGTAAAAATAAAAACGCAACTTAAATAAATAGAGTAACTACATGATAAACACTAGCACTAGTAAAAATAAAAACGCAACTTAAATAGATAGAGTCACTACATGATAAACACTAGCACTACTAAAAATAAAAACGCAACTTAAATAGATAGTCACTACATGATAAACACTAGCACTAGTAAAAATAAAAACGCAACTTAAATAAATAGAGTAACTACATGATAAACACTAGCACTAGTAAAAATAAAAACGCAACTTAAATAGATAGAGTCACTACATGATAAACACTAGCACTAGTAAAAATAAAAACGCAACTTAAATAAATAGAGTAACTACATGATAAACACTAGCACTAGTAAAAATAAAAACGCAACTTAAATAGATAGAGTCACTACATGATAAACACTAGCACTAGTAAAAATAAAAACGCAACTTAAATAGATAGAGTCACTACATGATAAACACTAGCACTAGTAAAAATAAAAACGCAACTTAAATAGATAGAGTCACTACATGATAAACACTAGCACTAGTAAAAATAAAAACGCAACTTAAATAGATAGAGTCACTACATGATAAACACTAGCACTAGTAAAAATAAAAACGCAACTTAAATATATAGAGTCACTACATGATAAACACTAGCACTAGTAAAAATAAAAACGCATCTTAAATAGATAGAGTCACTACATGATAAACAGTAGCACTAGTAAAAATAAAAACGTAACTTAAATAAATAGAGTAACTACATGATAAACACTAGCACTAGTAAAAATAAAAACGCAACTTAAATAGATAGAGTCACTACATGATAAACACTAGCACTAGTAAAAATAAAAACGTAACTTAAATAGATAGAGTCACTACATGATAAACACTAGCACTAGTAAAAATAAAAACGCAACTTAAATAAATAGAGTAACTACATGATAAACATTAGCACTAGTAAAAATAAAAACGTAACTTCAAAATTCACTACATATTGTGTAGTGACTCTATCTATTGAAGTTACTTTTTTATTTTTACTAGTGCTAGTGTTTCATTGCGATCAGAGCTTCGCGAGCTGTAAAATAAATTATGTTACAAATTTTTTTTTTATTCGTAAGTTCTTTCCACATTGGCCAGCTCCGAGTGTTATTTGAAGTTTATGTAACTGTTGGCTAGCGGCTACCGATTACATTCGTAATAACAAATAATTACAATGTCTGCGCGCATTAATTACACCGCCTCTGTATTTGAAGAACGAGTTATTATTTGGTTACTTCAAAACATATTTCTCTCGTGACGTGTGGAGTTGGACACAGTAGAGCGAAATTCCAAATTCAAAAATATTTATTTCAAATAGGCTTAAGAATGGTCAATTTTTTTTAAAAGCAACCACCGCGTCACAACGCGGCCTCAACTGAGCAGTTCCGGCATGAAACTCAGCGGGCTTATTATTTTTTCACTTTTTTTTAAAGGTGTTTGTCTTGTTACAATTAGATCAGCATCAGCGATAACCCGTTCGAAAGATAAAACAAGAGAGAGAGAAAAAAAAATGTGACAATATTACAACAAACTAAAAGGCCCCCAAGCAGCACCCGCGTACGAGTTGACTCGAGCAGCAGCCATCACTCCCCTCAATCTTATTAGAGGGAAGGGGGTGAACCGGATTGCCTTACATCACCTGAGGTATTAGTTAAAGTCTCTCGTGAAAATTACCAGCAGCTACTGTGCCTGTCCCATCACGATATAGCAATACTGTAGTCACAAATGGGCTGGTGCTGCGAAGTTCCATCTTGCAGCTTTGGACTCAGTGGAGAGGTGCACTAGGAGGCTTATTGGTGGTTGGGTTAGAAGAGACCAATTTCCCTTCGGAGTCGCTGGACGCTCGGGGTGTGGGCCCCTTGAGCGTCCATTGAGTACGGCGGCGACTCCGAGGAGGACGGCGGCGGGGTTGCGACCCCCGTCCCCGTGAGCACCGTGACAGGTTCCCGGGGGGCTACAATGCGCCCCCCGGCGGCGGGCTCAAAGGCAAGGCACTGAGGGGCCCCTGGTGCAGATCCCACCGGAGAGCCCTGGGGTCTCCCCTCTCATGTGCCGATGCGACAGCCGCGGCGGGGGTTTTAGTGGGTAAGAATCCCACATACCCCGGTCGAGCCCCACAGCTCCCGGGGATCTTTCGAAGATTTCCCCCTCGTCAAAAAAAAAAAAAAAAAGAGACCAATTTACAAAGCCTAGAGCAGACCTTCTTGGTATTCTACAGTATGCATTTTGGAGAGTGTGTGCAGGTATTACATGAGTTGATTCCACCATCTCCCTTCTATCATCGGACGACGAGACGCATGGCGTGCACACATCCTTATGTAGTTAACGTGCCTTCAGTCCGAACTAAGCGATTTGCTTCATCATTCATAATAAGAACAGATAAGGACTGGAACAGTTTGCCTGGTTCAGTTTTTCCGCCCGATTCTAATAGTGTGGGTATCTTCAAGGTAGTCATAGGCTTATTCGAAGTCACTGGACGTTCGGGGTGTGGGCCCTAGGGCATCCATTGAGTACCGCGGCGACTCCGAGGAGGACGGCGGGGTTGCGAGCCCCGTCCCTGTGAGCACCGTGTCTGGTTCTCAAGGGGCTGTAATGCGCCTCCAGGTGGTGGGCTCAAAGGCAAGGCACAATAAAAAGGTTTACAAAAAAAAGTATAATATGTATTAGTACTTCGATCTATAGTCTAAGTATTAGTTTGGTTTCCATACCTAATACATACCTACAGACCCTGCCTGTAGTTTGGGATCAGATGACCGTGTGTAGATTTTCCTAAAATATTATTACTATTATATTCCTAGACTAGCTGACCCACGCAGCTCCGCCTGCGCTATTTTTACGTTAACTAAACTTTTAATAACAGACATTAGCATCGAATACATAACCTCCTTTTTTATAGTCGGTTAAAAACTGGGACCTACTTTTTACTTGCTCTCCGAAGCACGGACCCGTTTAGTTCAAATGGCGTTAAACGGTCACCCATCTATTTAATGACCTTACCTAACGTTGCTTAACCCGATCGATTACAAAACCTTGATAACAACTCTCTATGAGTGTTCCCTTACTAATATTTATTATATTATAAAGAAAAATTGATAAAATCTGACCAAGCGTATAACCAAGTACCCATTTTGACTTTAATCCCCCTCCCGAAAGAACCGTGCTAGATTACGGGATAAAAAGTATCCTATGTCATTTGAATCCATTCAGTAGTTTCGGCGTGATGCTCAGCCGTGATACAGACAGACAGACAGACAGACAAAAATTAAAAAAAAATACCTTTTCGGCCTCAGTATCGGTTATAGAATGCCCTCCAAAAATAATTTTCAAAATATCTTCAATGTACAAAATTGGACCTGTTACAGTTTTATTATAAGTATAGATGAAATGCATAAATTACTTTAAGTTTCTAGTAGTTCACAGGCTGGTATTGACCACTTAATAAAGTGATTTATCAAATAAATCTGTTGTAGAAAGTCATTAAGTCTCAACCGCACAGCTCTAAATGAATATGCTTATTAATTCACAGGCTCTCATGAATTATGTGAAGTTAGTGTGAACTGGTTGACATTAAACAGCATGTAGATTGTGGATTAAATTAACTATGGATTAGAGCGTGTTGATTTAGTAACTTAAATACCGTTAGTTAAACGTCAATGATAGTTCTTTATATTAGCATCGATTATCTTGTGGGTAACGTGAGATTATTTAAGTAAGCTAAATAAAGAATGGATATCACAGTCACTTTAGACAAATAAGTACCGAAGGGAAGGGTTATTTTTAAATCAAAACATTGACAATTTCATTGTACTGGGATAATTCAAATCAATCAATTATTTATATACGTACAAAATTTGTGTATGAAGAATTAAATAAATAAATGTCTTATTTATTTTGTACGTAGACGGACTTAATGCTAAAGCATTTTCTGCCAGTCTACCTTAGGATGGTTCCGAGAGGGTACGACGTAGGTGCAAAAAAAGTATGGCAACAAGGGAAAAGAACAAAAATATAAATGTTGTTATAAACTATATTAATTGTGACCGTATTACAAATAATTAAAAAGAGTTGTTAAAATGACTAAAAAAATCATGAAATATTTATTTTTATGTTTCAGAAATCTCAGGTGTTTGTTTACTCACCATAAGCTAGTGGTTTAAAACATACCCACCTGATGGAAAGTGGCGATGCAATCGAAGATGGTAAAGCACACTAGCTCATTAAAAGCCTATTCACTCTACCATTGAAGACACCCCACATTATAACTGGGCGGGAAAACTGACGCAGGCAAACTGTTCCGAACCTTAGCTGTCCTTGTCCTTATTATAAACGAAGAAGCAATTCGTTTATTCCGGACTGAAGGCACGTTCACCACTTAAGGGTGCGTATGCGCAGTGCGTCTCGTCGTCCGACGTTAGAAGGGGGAAGGTGGAATCCAATTCCTGTGCACATTTTCCAAAATGTTTCAGAAATCTCAGGTTTAGAAAAACTTACTTTTTACCCGACTACGGAACGGAGGGAGGGTTATGATATTAACAAGAATGTATGTATGAATGTATGTATGTTCATCTGTTCCCGCATATCTTCTAATCTACATAACATAAATTGACAAGTAGGGTGTCGTTAGAAGCGTCTTGATTGTCCGCTGGTTATATGCTATATAATTATTAGACTTCGATTTTATCCGTAGTCAGGTTTTAGTTTTTAAAACTTATTACTTGTTTCATTCAACTTAGCAAGACAATCGCCTGTAGGTAGTTAACACAGTGTCGCTCAAAGCAGTCAGGCAGGTGTCTATGGACCGTTGCACTTACTGCTCGTCACCCTAGACATTAATTAGTTAGTCTCTTGAGCCTGGTAATTTCAGTAGCTACAGTGCCGTTTATACTGGAACAGACTGTTTATATACTCTTCTACTTGGCGGCAGAATATCTGATACTGAGATGGACCATCCAGGGACCATACTCTTTTGTTTTTAGGGTTCCATACCTAAAATGTAATTCTGGAACCCTTATGTTGCGACTTCGTCTGTCTGTCGGTCACACCAATATATTTCTGGAACCACTGATGCTTTCGATTTGAAACTTGGAATAGTTTTAGATCTTACTTACTTAACCTCAACGTAAATAAAAAAAAGTTAAACTTTTTCCCAAAGGGTGTCTGGATGGACCATCAAAATTTCAAAGTGGACCACTACATCGATTGGGGTAACAAAGTAAAGGGCTTTATTTGCACACTACAACACAGATTTTTATTATGGTTTATGTTACGTAATTTTTGGCTTATAATCAAAAATGACAAAAAATAACCTTAAATCAGTCCCCGGTCACTATTGGGGGTCACCTGGGGTATATGGGATTCCCCATTTAAACCCCCGAGACTGTAGCATCGGGGGTTTAAATGCACATCATTAGCTATCCGGTGGGATCTGTATCAGGTACCGTTCAGTGCCTTGACTTTGAGCCCGCCGCCAGGGGGCGGGATTATAATCCCGGGCTATAGCCCCCGCGGTAACCTGTTACGGTGCCCACGCGAACTGGGGTCGCAACCCCGCCGCCAACCTTCTCGGAGTCACTTCCTAGGGCCTACCACCCGGACGTCCAGCGACTCCGAAGGCCTACCTAGTCAAGTATAAATGATATACGAAGTGCTTTTTGATTAAAACAGAAGTTAATTAATTAAGCTTGAACCATAGGTCTAGAGACAATTTAATTTAACAGAGATTTATTATGATAGATTACAGATTTAATTGCATTTGCAAAAACCGACCACCGCCAATTAAGTGCAATTCGAAAGGAACTGTTTAAAAATGATTTGTGTGGTTACTATCAATGCAATTACTATTTATTAGGTGACAGGTCTCTTGTGTAATCCTTATGCAAGGAAGCGTCCAGGTAGGGACCACCGCAGTATCAGATATTTGTCACCTAGCAGCAGTGTGAAAGTCAAAAATATTTATTTCAAATCGGCTTAACGCTAGCACTTTTGAATGGATTTTTTTTAATGCTGCCACCGGATCACTACGCGGCCTCAACTATGAAGATCTGGCAAGAAACTCCGCGGGCTTGTCATATTTTCACTTCTTTAAACATTGTTTTTCTTGTTACAATTGGATCAACATTAGCGATAGTGTGTCCTGCCGTTCAAAACATAAAACTAGGTAGAAAAGAAGAAAACAAAAAATTACGACAAAATTACAACAAACTAAAAGGCCAAAGGGATAGTAGTCGGACCAGTCCCCCCAAGCAGCACCCGCGCACGAGTTGACTCGAGCAGCAGCCATCACTCCCCTCAACCATATTAGAGAGAAGGGGCGACCCACCACACGAAGCGGACACAAGTAAGGGCATGGTAGCCGGTGAAGTTACCGGGCACAAGGAACTTTATATCTCAGGTTTCGAGTGACAAGTGTCCCTTACCAATAGGCGAACGTCTTGCAAGTCTTGTGAATCAATAGGTGAAATAAAATAAGCTAGTGGGTTTTTTAATTCTATTATAATTGGTAACATATTCATACAGTGCGTTTAACAAGTAATAAGTTTTAAAAACTAAAACCCGACTACAGATAAAATCGGAGTCTAATAATGTGATATTATATAGCCTATAACCAGCGGACAATCAAGACGCTTCTAACGACACCCTACTTGTCAAATTATGTTAAGTAGATTAGAAGATATGCGGGAACAGATGAACATACATACATATATACAGAGATATGTAATAACATGTATTATTATCATCTAAGTATGTCCATAATTCAATATAGGTAATTTAATATGATTAATGTTAAATATAATTAGAATTATTATTCAATATTTGTAAACCAAATACGGTGAAATGTGCTGAGAACTAACAAAATATTGTAACACCTATGCATGTACCACATTTCTGACAAATAAATATAATTTCATTTCATACATTCTTGTTAAAATCATAACCCTCCCTCCGTTCCGTAGTCGGGTAAAAAAAGCTTATACATATTAAGACACGACATATATAAATCGCTATTCGCCTATGGTACAAATGAGGTGTGTGCTATGTCCCATAGAAAATTAATTCTTAGGAAAATAAACCAACCGCAAGAATCAATGGAAGCAGCACGCTAAAGACCCATTCACACCGGTTGGTCAGCGGCGCCCTAAATATTTGTGCGTTATGGCCATTGTATAGAGCCCTCTCGCTGCATTCGTAAAGTGAAAAGTAAGGCTGTGTGTATATACACTGATTATAAGAAATGAATTTATCATTGGAGTAACTTTCAAGCAGTATAGTGAATGACAGCACTTACTAAAAAAATCTAAAAATAAACGTTTATCTATTTATTAAGGACCTAAGTCTAATTGAGTGTTTGAGGGACCAGCTTCGTTTATTCTGCTGCCAGCAGAGAAATTCCTCAAAAACAAGTTCCCTGTTTGTAATATAAACTTTTGCGCTTTACCATCTACGACTGCATTAGCTAGCACTTACCGTCATTCCGCCTGATGCGAGTGTACAATAAAGAGTTATCTACTCGATTCTCAGATTCGATTTAACAAACAAAATTCTATTAAAAACGATAAGTCATGTATACCATGGTCGGTCTTATCGCTAGTTGCAATATCTTCCAGAAAACCTATGGATAGAGAGCATCGGTAGAAGATTTTTTTTTAATTTGAGATCTTTATTAAAAGGGCATTAAATTAAGTATAAGTTTATGTTGCCTGACGAATCTAGCTATTTTCTCAAAATTTTAAGCGCAACACGTCACCGCCTCTGCGTGTTATTTAATATTAATTAGTTTATATTGTATTTAATATGTATGTTAGATTAAGATATTTATCTATGGGCGTAAAATAAAAAGTTATTATTGAAGTGAAACTTCTTATGCGACTTCCAAAAATGTTATCACATAACGCGTTAAGCGTTAAATGATAGGTGATAGGCGTTAAGTGATAGGTGTTAAACGATAGGCGATAGGCGTAAATTTGTTAAGGTTATGAAAGCGCTCATGTGACGCCGTCACTGAGTGAGTGGGTGAGTGGGTGAGTTGGGGTGAGTTGGGGTGAGTTGGGGTGAGTTGGGGTGAGTTGGGGTAAGTTGGGGTGAGTTGGGGTGAGTTGGGGTGAGTTGGGGTGAGTTGGGTGAGTTGGGGTGAGTTGGGGCGAGTTGGGGTGAGTTGGGGTGAGTTGGGGTGAGTTGGGCTGAGTTGGGGCGAGTTGGGGCGAATTGAGTTGAGTTGAGTTAAGTTGAGTGAGTGTGAGTGAGTGAGTGATTGAGTGAGTGAGGGACCGACCGAACGACCGATCGACGGAGCGAGAATGAAGTTTCACTTCTTCCGCGCGGAGGGACTCCACGCACGCACATTTTTTTTATTATTATTCCATTTATTCATTTTTTACTATTATTATTATCGTTTATTTAAGTATTTATCACGGGTTATACCCGGTCATTTTAGAGGCTTGCGTGGGGACGGATCCAACACGCAGAGGCCCTTTTTAGGAAATAAATGGTGGTTAGAACACCTCCCGGGATGATGAAATTACAGCAGTTGACCTCGGTAGGTGGGAAGGACTATTGCAAGCATGTGAATAGAATTCTAGGTTTATGGGGTTGAGCATTTGGTGGATTGGCGACTGGGTTATTGCAAAGGCCGGGGTCACTTGCCATAATTACGTTCATAATTATTGTGTGGCAAGTGGTGGCTTGCCACCCAGTAGATGGGCTGCCCAAATGATCGTCCGATAACGACAGGGAGCAACACCGGTGTGAGTGACTCAGGGGTGTCGAGAGGTGTGCTGCGCTTTCTCCGATGTTACTCGCGGCGTTATGCCCTTTAACACTTCCACCCCTGGAGCGTATAGCTCTAACAACTCCTCTCTGGACGGCCAATTAAGGCAAGCCAGAGCTGAGAGTCCTGCGGGCCCCCTTCGGTTTCCACTCGGCCGACGAAGACATGCCGAGATGGGCCCTGACCGACTCTCTGGAGCACTCGGGTCCGTGGTGTCGTTACGCACCAACAGCTGGCCACAAGCTGCCCTGCGGTTCTATTATTATTATTATTAAGTACCAAAAAAAAACTATTGGACAAAAAGAAAACATTCATTATGTATTACGCTTTATTTCTAATACAATGGGACGACGAAACGGAGAAACGGCAGGAAACACGCGTTTAGCATTGAGCGCGACGCTGCGGCCCGCTCGGACAGTGGATATAGAATTTAAAGTAGGTTTAGTGACGACGCCCCGTCTTTCAAAGAATCGCTTAGAGCGATTGTCGCGGTCATAATGCATATTACTGTCTGCAATTACTTTGCATGCTAGGTGAAATTAAATTTTCATTTGAACTATTATTGAAAATAGAAATTCTTCTAGTGCCATCTCAACGATATGGTGAACCTTAAGAAGACATCAACTAGGTATAGACGGGTCAGGTTAAAGTATTGCGGGTGTAAGTCTGTCATCACGGGGGTCGTTGTTACTGTTCCGGCCTAGTTATACTCCCCTTGGTATTTCACACTGTTGCCAGGTAACAGAATCTCTGACATTGCAGGTCTACCTGCCCCTGGCACAAGGGGCCTTTTTTGTTGTCGAGTCGGAAACCTTCAAAAGGTCTCTGAGGGGGCCAAGTTATGTGGGGTTTTAACTCAATAAAGCCTCCCCAGTGGCATTCATTGCCGCCACGAAGACTCTGGGCTCTCCGCTGAGACTTTCGCCAGAGTCTCAGGGAGCAGATGCACGCGCCCCTCAGCACCCTCACGGTGCTCGTGACGCCGAAGGGCCTACACCACGTCGTCGCCCGCCTCGGGCTCGCATTTAGTAGGTACACACAGAGCCCCCACCGTATGCGTTGCACAAGGGGCCTGACAGATAAAAAAAGGGAAACAAAACATATGCTGGGACAATCTGCATGGCTATCTGATTCCAAGCTAGGCAGAGCCTTTAGGTACTATGGCAAACTGACTATTGGTAACTGATACAAATACCTAGAGAGGTATATACGTTGTTTTATGAATAGTATGTAAATAGAAACTTAAATAAAGAATTATTTTTGTGTAAGTGCCTCCGTGGGACCTATACGTAAAGATATTTATCTTTAAGGCTTTAATAACTCTGAACGACCTTGAGCATTTGAGCCCGCGGAACCCCGCCGCCGACGTCAACGCCATCTAGCAATTTCACTCGGTACTGCTTACACAAAGTCTAAATTTGTCCGAAGAATAAGAAACTGCAGAGAGAACAATCATTTTAAGTAGGATATTGCCTATTATTGTAACGCATCACTGAGTCTTATCATGTACACACGATTTAAAGCGTTTTTAATTCCAATGGACGGTTTGCTGCTGGAACTTACAGTAGGCTATCATGCAAGTGTCTGTGCTTGATGTGGTTTTTTTTTATATGCACAGTTTAAGTAATTTAAATTGTGTAATATTCAACCTAGTGGTAGTATGTCTTTATTCAACCTAGTGATGAGAATAGCAAGATGTTCGCCTGATGGTAAGCGAAACGTCTGCCTATAAACAACTGTTATTCTCTTGAGCCCAGTAATTTCACCAGCTACAGTGCCATTCACACCGGAACAAGGCAATCTTTACACTATATGATTTTTGACACTGCGATTGTACATTTCTACCGGATGGTCTCTTGCACAAGGGACCTACTATCCTACTAACAACATAGTTTTACAGAGTATTAGTAAAATAAAGTAGTAGGTAAAAAATATGTTCAATGTGTCATTTTGTAGTGTGTGTATTTGGGAGCGTTTAGTATGAGTGAGCTGAGCATGTATGTCTAAAGAACGTATGAGAATACATGATATGCAATGCAATGCAATTCCGATTGTTTGTTATAGATATTTATGATTCATACAGTTCGGATAAAATAATTTGGAGGAACATAAACGATATGGAAGAATTTAACTGGTGAAAACCATAAAATCGACATCTTCCGTTATACCTACTCTAACGAATATGAACCGATTTCAATGAGTTTCTTTATTTGTGAGACTAATCTACTACAATGGTATCATACCAAGTTCATCACGACGATTTATGAATGAAAAAAATACTAATAAATTATTTAAAAAAATTAACCCGACCGATGGATGCAAATAGCCAATTGTCGTTCATTGTGGCGTTCTAAGGGGGAGGCCTATGTTCAGCAGTGGACGTCTTCCGGCTGATGATGATGATGAACCCGACCAGTATACAGCTCACTAAAAAATATAAAATTATTTGGTGCTAAATTTATACAGTAGGTATGTACGCTCGCGGTCACGAACGGTGTACCACCTTTAGGACGAGAATCGCTTGCACGAGCCGGCCCGAAATACGTGCGGACGAGATAATCACACATAATGTTTGTCAAACGATTTTGATTGAATACTGGTACACCGTCCGCGATTGTACGTACAACTAACACCAACTTTAATCATATTTAAAATACTTTATACTTTTTAGTGTGCTGTCTATTGAAGTGCTGTTTTTGATTTTTTTTTATTGTTTTTTTCCTCTAGTAGCAGTAGTCCGGTTTAATGTTCTATTCAAAGGCTAATTGAAACCCCCGACCAAAAAGAGGGGAGTTATAACTTTGACACCTATGTCTGACTGGAAGTGTCTGTCTCTCTGTATGGCTGGCTGTGGCATCGTAGAGCTCCAACCAGTGGATGGATTTGAATGCGGTTTTTTTAAAGCTAGTTTAAGCGAGATGGTCAGCTCTTTCGTATATAGACAACTTTCATTATTTCTATAAGTCCAAAAGATCTGAAATTTAGTACATATATAAATCCGATAATAGTAAATAAAATGGTAACCTTCACCAGGGTCTGATGATGATCAGCAAGAAGGTGGAAATAGGATCTAGGCCCCAATAAACGAAGACTCATTCAGTTTGGGCTCGTGGGATAGTTATCAACGAGTAGTTGCTAGAAGAATGGAATTCAGGGTCTGATGATGGAGCAGGAAGGTGGTCACAGGATCTCTGCACCAATAAACGTAGACCTACTGAGTTTAGGCTCGTTGGGCTGGTCTCGATGAGTACTTGCTAGAAAATGATGATCAGGGTCTGATGATGGACCGCGAAGATGGCCAAAGGATCTCTGCACAAATAAACGTAGACCCACTGAATTTGGGCTCGTCAGATATGTCTCGACGAGTAGTTGCTAGAAAAACGGTGATCATTGTCTGATGATGGAGCAGGTTGGTGGTCACGGAATCTCTGTATCAATAACCGCATTTGGGCTCGTTGCGTACGTCTCTACGAGTAGCTGCTAGAAAAATGGTGATCAGGGTCTGACGATGGAGCAAGAATGTGGTCACGGGATCTCTGCACGAATAATCGTAGACCCACCTAATTTGGGTTCCTTGGGTAGGTATCACGAGTAGTTGCTAGAAAATGGTGATCTTTAGATGGGGTCTGCTGATAGAGCAGGAAGGTGGTCAAAGGATGAGGTGACGGGCCCGTTGGTCTAGTGGTTAGACTCCCTGGCTGCTACTCGATGAGTTGTGGGTTCGATTCCCCCAGGAAGTGTCTGGGTGTTATTTATCTATTTAAGTATGTATTTACAAAAAAAAAATTATTAATATCAGTTGTCTGGTTTCCATAGTACAGGCTCTGCCTAGTTTGGTATCGGATAACTGTGTGTGGATTGTCCCAAGACATTATTGATATTATTATAAAGGATCTCTGCACCAAAAAACGTATACCTACCGAGTTTGGGCTCGTTAGATATGTCTCGACGAGTAGTTGCTAGAAAAATGGTGACGAGGGTCTGATGATGAAGCAGGAAGGTAGTCACGAGATCTCTGCACCGCAAACGCAGACTCATTGGATAGGTTGCTATGAGTAGTAGGTAGAAAAATAATGATAAGAGTCTGGTGATGGGAGCAAGCAGGACGGTGGTAACAGAAACTCTGCTCCATAAAATGTAGGACCCATCGAATTGTAAATCGATAGTTAAATCTTGCCAAGTAATTACTAGACAGACACTGATCAGGGTAATGGCGCAGGAAAGTCATTTTAAGAGTTCGTACACCCATGTCGGGGTTTATTAAAAAAGTTTAATTTATACTTTAGCCTGAATTAAGTATACACATACATACTACAAAGTCTAGTTAAGTTAGGCACTTAACAATAACAATAAATATAAAAATATAAAACATTAAAGTAATGAATTTAAAAGCTATACTCATATCGTAATATTTAAATTATGAATGCAAAACTAGTAAGTACTCTAATGACACACTTTATACACATGCAACTCCGTTCTAAAAACATTTTATTTTTTTATACACAAAAAATGGGCTGCTGAGGGGCAAGACTGAAAAAAGTGTAACACTGTAACAATGAAAAACGACACCAAAACTGTTAGTTATTTAAAAAGCTGCCTAATGTTTATACAGAATCAAACTGACTTGAACTGTATGTCAACGTATTAAAGTCTCAATTTTCTTATAAATATAGACATGGCTGGTTTGATTATTGCATTAGAGCTCTCGACTTGCTCTCCTAATAGTATATTTGTTTCTGGCGACGGTACTATATTATGTATAATTGGCTCAGTGGTATATGAGCTTAACTAAGGTAATAACGTGATGTTAGACGTGGGTACAAATCCTAGCAATTCATTTGCTTTAATGTCTTTTTTATCATCCAGCAGCCGAAACGTCCACTGCTGAACATAGGCCTCTACCTTAGAAGGGAGGGGTTGCCATTATCATCACGCTTGGCAGGCAGCTTGGGGATCACAGTATAGGTGGCAGGTAATCCAATAAGAAGACTGCTGCCATGCTGCCAAATTTAACTATAGTATAGAAAGCACGTCGTCTGTGTGAAACAGAGCTCCCTCTGTCTGTATTATATGTTTTGTAATGTAGTTTGGCGGTATAAAATTGTATTTCATGAGTTTAGATAAAGTAGTGTTTGAAACTGCACATAATTAAGTATTAAAACACTCGTGTTTTAATAACTCCTATTGTGCAGCAGTTTCATATACTTACTATTAACCAATAATAATAAATAATCATGTCTGATTATTATACATGCAAGTATGTATCATCAAGCAGAGAATAAAAGAAGTCAGTTAATAAACACAAATTGACTTTTTTCATAGACTTTGGAAGTTGTATATTGCAGATATCTTCATTTGCGTTGAATACATAACCTCCTTTTTTACTTGCCCTCCGAAGCACGGAGACGCTTACTTCAAGTAGCATTAAACGGTCACCCATCTATGTAATGACCTTGCCTAACGTTGCTTAACCTGATCGATTGCCAAACATTGATATAACGACTGTCAATGATGGGCTTCTAATTTTTTTATAGTATTAGATACATTTGTGTTAAATACATAACCTCCTTTTTTAAAGTCGGTTAATAACTGAGACTCACTTTTTACTTGCCCTCCGAAGCACGGAGACGCTTACTTCAAGTAGCATTAAACGGTCACCCATCTATGTAATGACCTTGCCTAACGTTGCTTAACCTGATCGATTGCCAAACATTGATAACGACTGTCAATGATGGGCTTCTAATTTTTTTATAGTATTAGATACATTTGTGTTGTATACATAACCTACTTTTTTAAAGTCGGTTAAAATCTGGGACCCACTTTTTACTTGCCCTCCGAAGCACTGAGACGCTTACTTCAAAAGGCATTAAACGGTCACCCATCTATGTAATGACCTTGCCTAACGTTGCTTAACCTGATCGATTGCCACATATTGGATAACAATTGTCTATGAGTTTCTCTTTATTTTTAATAGTACCTATTAAATACATTCGCGTCGAATACATAACCTCCTTTTTTAAAGTCGGTTAAAAACTGGGACCCTCTCACAAGGGAACCGTGATGAATTACGGAATTTAAGACCGTTCCGAATTCACAAACCGACGTCACCCACCGGCGGCCCCAATGCATTGGCATAGTTTTCTTAGTCTTTGCGTACTTAAAAAGTTAATTTATTTCCAAAAAAATATTTACCGTTACTAATGTATAGATATTAACTAAACTAAGTACTTCTATTAATTTCAATATTTATAAATGCGCATAAACTCTTTAAAAAATTAAACGAGTTTAACAATATTGCTCCAACATCGACGTGCAGTCCTCCCTCGACAACGCCGCGAAGCGGACTGAATCAGAGCTCGGAGCAGGCATACTTGCGCAGATGTATTAAATTTTGGGAAAAATAGATATTTCTCTAGTAAAATACGGAATAAAAATAAATCTTTCAAGTAAAAACATTCGTATTTTCAAGACCTTTTTTCCTGTGTAAACGCCAACACCATAGCTTGAGCGGTTTTAGAGAACATTTGCAAATTATGACATAAATAGGTCCTTTTTAATTTTTTTTCCTAAAAAGTATATATCTTAAATAAATTTTTATTCAAGTAAACGTATTTATCGAAACTTTAACTAACGTTTTATATTTTTTCTATACAGATTAAATTAACAGTTTTTGTGAACATTTAACTTAAAATAACAAGAATTCAGGCATTTCACCGTTATTAGCGCCTTAAGCCAACGAGCTTTTAGGTAGTTACCACGATGTATTCAATACTTGGTGTATCAAATTAAATAAATCATTAAAAAATAATAAGTCATTTTTTTTCGATTTTCGATTTTTTCCACAGCTGTTGCGCACGAGTTTAATAATTATGAGAATCGCTGTTACGTCGGGTGCGACCCATATGGTAACGTCGCGTGACAGCAGCGTTGCGAAATACGTGAACAATGACACAATCACCTTCCGAATGACAAGCATGACAAGTAATTTGTACGAGCTAGACCCGAAGGCAGTTTGTAGGCATTATGATGGCGGTTTTTGCATTAGATTTTTTTTACTTTTTGCATTAGCACATAAACTTATTAGGGGTTGAATCTATTAAATTTCTTTCGTAGTATCTAGTGATCACATGTACGTTTTAAAATTAAATAACTTCTGTACAAATCTCGTAACAAAAACCTAATCATGTCACATCTTTAGTTTCTCAGCAAAATAAAATACGAAATTTCCCATTACCAGTGTTTAAATATTTATGTTGTGTTTATTTGTGTAAGTTTTAAATGTAGAAACTTCTGTAAGTTCCATTTGGTTTGATGCCACATCCTAGAACTAATTTCAAGATTATTGTATACTAGCTGACCCACGCAGCTCCGCCTGCGCTATGTTTACGTTAACTAAACTTTTAATAACAGACATTCGCATCGAATACATAACCTCCTTTTTTATAGTCGGTTAAAAACTGGGACCCACTTTTTACTTGCTCTCCGAAGCACGGACCCGTTTAGTTCAAATGGCGTTAAACGGTCACCCATCTATTTAATGACCTTCCCTAACGTTGCTTAACCCGATCGATTACAAAACCTTGATAACAACTCTCTATGAGTGTTCCCTTACTAATATTTATTATATTATAAAGAAAAATTGATAAAATCGGACCAAGCGTATAACCAAGTACCCATTTTGACTTTAATCCCCTCTCCCAAAAGAACTGTGCTAGATTACGGGATAAAAAGTATCCTATGTCCTACCTCGTAGTAAGATATCAAATCATGCCAAGTTTCATTTGAATCCATTCAGTAGTTTCGGCGTGATGCTCAGCCGTGATACAGACAGACAGACAGACAGACAGACAAAAATTAAAAAAAATTACATTTTCGGCCTCAGTATCGGTTATAGAATGCCCTCCAAATATAATTTTCAAAATATCTTCAATGTACAGAATTGGACCTGTTACAGTTTTATTATAAGTAGGTATATATGTAAATATTTATAAATATCGCCAGAAAGAAACTAAAATCTCGACTCAAGAACCCGCTACCTTTACATCTGTTTTATTACTTTGTCACATATCTACTGGTTTTAATAACTAAAACTGTAGCTACACTACAAATACGTACATACATAACATTATCAGTATCAGATGTGCAAATAAATGTAGGTACATTCTATTGCATACTACAGATTACAGATACACAAACACTTTACAACAAAGGGTATTGTTACATCGCACATGTATGCCAAACCTAGCGTCCGTGTGTCCGGCATTGCGAAAATAGGAGATTCGGTGCGAGATGCGTACGCGCAGCGGGCCGTGTTGCGTTTGTTTTTGTAAGTTAGACCTTAATATTGATATAATAGTATACTGTTTGCAGTGATAGTTGCGGTGATTAGTGGTAAATTGTTATTTGATTGACATGATGGATTCTCTATTATAGAGAATGGTTGAATAATATAGGATTAGTCAAAGATACTATGTAAGCCACTTTTTGTTCATACACATCAATTTATTTGCCGACTCTGGGCAAAGATCGAAGGAAATGGTATACCAATCTCTTAACACGTAGTGAATATGTTCTTAATATAAACTTACGGTCTTATTCATAAAAAGTTATCACACACTTATAGGCTCGCTATAGTATGATTTTCAAAAAGTATTATTCATAAACGCATTTTAGCACTAAAACGTTCTATAACTATGTTATAAAGTTATAGAGGGCAGACCCCTACTGTATCAGTGCTTTAAGCGTGATATAAGGTAAAAAATGGCCGACTTTCAACAGCTGATTATTAATTATTAAGAAAATGACATTTGTGTCAGTGTCACATCCATCAGTTCAATTTTTTTCTTTAGATGAGCCTCATTGGGAAGGCAAAGAGTTCTAGCCCATACAGGTTTCATATCCGTTCAATTTCGTAAGAAATCAAAATAGCAGTATACACACTACAAACTATTATGATTTATTATTTTATTCAGTACTTAACGTTTATTTTATTATTATTATACAATTTAATATATTTTAATATAAGTTGTTGCAACATTAAAAAACAAACATTAACAATCAAATAACAATGACAACGATCGATGGATGTATGACGAATTCCGCATGGGAGTCATAAATACAATAAATAAATAAATATTCTGAGACAATACACACATGGTCATCTGTTCCCAAACTAGGCACAGCATGTACTATGGAAACCTGATAATTGATGCTTATACTTATATAAGTACTTTTTTATTGTAAATACATAATTAAATAGATAAATAACACCCAGACACTTAGCGGGAATCGAACCCACGACCTATTGGGTAGCAGCCAGAGTGTCCAACCCATCACTAGACCAACACGCCCGTCAAATCGACAGTCGTCATGTCGTCATCGTTTCGTAGACAATAAAATGTTTTATAATCTGTAATAATGTCTATGATCACACCTAGGCGGTGTGTAGACACATATTATCAGTGGGCGACTGGGTGTATTCGGTCAATTTGTTGACCAACTTCATTATAATGGCAATACTTTGGTTGAAAAACGTTCTATAGAGACGTATTAATTATAGATGGTTTATGAAACGTTTATGAATAAGCAACTAGAACGTTTTATAACCTTAGAGAACACTATAACTAATCAGTGCTTAAAACCTTTGATAAGCTATTTTTTATGAATAAGACCGTTAGTCTATTTGTGCGTTTATTTGTTTTAAACCACACAATGAATCTTGCTACAGTTTTCACCATTATTAACTGCCGAACCTACAAGCGCCAATTACAGTTAATGGTCATTAATCAATTGTTTGAAATCGGATTATTTTGACACTCGAAATCAATTAATACTTAATACGCCGATAGTGTGTAGAGATACCAATTATCTCGTATTCAATAATTGAAAATAATCATAAACGGTTCCAATAGTTGAAATAAATAGATTTTAAAAAGTGACTTAATTAGAATAAAAGTTAATTCGCGTTTGTGAGTGCGGCAGTTAGGGAGTTACATCCATAATTTTTATGTAAATGCAACTCGCAAGTGGAAAAAATACTATTAGAACTCTTTTTTTTGTTTTCGGGAACCTTTGATAGGTCCTCGGAACGTGTGGGGGTCAACGGGGGTGTATAGGATTCTTACCCACTAAAACTCCCTCGGTTGTCGCATCGGCACATGAAAGAGGAGACCTGAGCTCTCCGGTGGGATTGGCACCGGGAATTCGCCGCCGGAAACCAGACACAGTGCTCACGGGAAAGAGAGCCGCAACCCCGCCGCCGTCCTCCTCGGAGTCGTCGTCGTATGAAATGGACATCCTAGGGCACAAACCCCGAACGTCCAGCGACTCCGAAGAACTATTTGAACCTACTACAAATATCTAAACTTTCACTGAGTTAAATCATCTTAACCGTGCCTTTAAAACACAATTTTCAATGCAAATAAGACTTTACTGCCGTGCGGAAAGCTTAATAATATCGCAACATTGTATATACAAAGAATACAACCTCGTAAACATAAAGGAAATATTATGTGAAAACTTTTGAAATAATTTCTCTTTCTTATATAATTGACAAGAGAAAATAACACAGTAGACGGTTTGTAGACATTTGTATGGAGAGCAATTGGAACAATACAGGGAAGCAACCAGGAAGATATTTCAAAACAAATCCTAAAAAAAAATATTTTAAAGTTTTCTAATCACAAATAAGGCACCTAATAGGTGCTACTCACGGGCTATTTTAGTACCAGCGAGCACCTACACAAAATGAGGCTAAGTACTGTAGATACTTGCAGATACTGTGGTAGTGAAGAAGAGAGAAATAAGTAGCGACGCTTTTGCGAGACGTAGGTTGAGTCATCTGGGAGTAGCCGGATGATTATGTACAGCTCCAAGCTGGCGCAATCTCGGCGTATCTAAGGGAACTCTTCAACACATCAGCTACAGAGTAAGGGCTAGAGCATGAACAATGGATCCAACTATGTTCCGGTGGATACCGGGCCCAAATTCATAGCAACCAACAATATAATAGATTTTTCTGATATTTACGCGAATATTACGCCAGTCACGTCATAGGCCTAATGGCAGCTTAACAACTATGACACCAGGTTGGTTACTAATCAAATATCATCTTCCTCATCATCGGTAGTCGAAAGACGTCCACTGCTGAACAAAGGGCTCCCCCTTAGAAGGTAGGGGTTGATATAATCCACGCTTGGCAGGCGTCTTGGGATCGCAGTATAGGTGGTAGATAATCGAATAGAAAGACGCTACTGCCCGTCTTCTTGTTTTCCCTTGGTCGCCTCTTACGGACACTCAACGGGAGAAGATGGAAGGGAACTACTCATACCCGGGCACCCTACGCGTCTAACAACTAAATCATTTGCAGTATACATACCATACCATCTACTACGATCCAGTCGGGTTAGTAAATTTCAATTTTAGTGTTGATAACAATAAAGCAAATTATAGAATAGAATACTCTTTATTTGCACACCAAAGTAAAACATACAGAAAACTTAGAAAATAACTTAAATTAGGTACAATTGGCGGGTCCTTCGGAGTCGCTGGACGCTCGGGGTGTGGGCCCCTTGAGCGTCCATTGAGTACGGCGGCGACTCCGAGGAGGACGGCGGCGGGGTTGCGACCCCCGTCCCCGTGAGTACCGTAACTGGTTCCCGGGGGGGCTAGAATGCGCCCCCCGGCGGCGGGCTCAAAGGCAAGGCACTGAGGGGCCCCTGGTGCAGATCCCACCGGAGAGCCCTGGGGACCCTTCTCATGTGCCGATGCGACAGCCGCGGGGGTTTTAGTGGGTAAGAATCCCACATACCCCGGTCGAGCCCCACAGCTCCCGGGGATCTTTCGAAGATTCCCCCGCGTCAAAAAAAAAAAAAAAAAAAAGGTACAAATGGCGGTCTTATCGCTAACAGCGATTTCTTCCAGACAACCAAATATCTAATACACAAAAATCACAAACACAAATAAATTAGACAAAAATCCAAAAAATATAGGCCAATAGACAAAAAAAATGGGCTAATTTTTTAAAAAAACTTTAAAGTCCAATATCTTGATAACGGTTTAGTTTGGGGTATGATGTTTCTCAGTCAAATCAGTCAGACTGATGGAAACTACAACCTCTTCAAGGATCTGGGTCGACTTAACTTTTAACCCTGTATAAGAACGAAGATACATACTATAATGGCATGATATGGAAACAGCATTAGTTGAACGAGTGTGATAGGTAGTAGGTACTCATCGATCGGGTAACCTTTCGGTAAACAACAATGAATATTTGAGCGACAATCAGACGCCGACTGCATTAGTTAGATTGCTTTATAATTATATACATTTTCGATATTTTTTGTATTAGTTTAGATAGAAAAACTATACTTAATGTGTCAAGAAGTGTTTTTGCTTTTTATTTAAAAATATATCTATGGTATTGGTCAAATTATCGGACAAAAGAAATTTAATAACTAATGTCTCTAGGTTGAATGTAAAAACATAATATAAAAGACTTTAGATAGACTCAAGTTAAATGTAATAAAAAAGTATGAATAACTGAAGAATTGGCAGTAAAGTCCTGAGACTAGCTCTGAATCTTACTTTTAACCACTCGCAGTCGGACTTTTACGCGCGAGCCTCATCGAAGCGCCCATGATATTTTGGTAATGCCAATTTTTTTCCCGCGCGGCTATATACATATATAAGCCGATTTGCATTCTGTATACTGAGTTCTAATGAAAAAAGTATTATCCAGTATATACTTTTTTTGGCGTTATAAATTTCGATTTTTCAAAGGGAAAGTCAAAAATAGATGGATTTTTGGCAAAGTTGATTTTACCTATTTTTGGTCTCGGTTTTGAGGATAGAATATTGGCCAGGCAGTAAGAAAGATCCATCTAGGCCAGCCCAAAAAAACTTAGCTGGTTTATAATAGAAAATAAGTTATTTTAAAGCATCGTTTTGTTCGGAAGACCTGTACTTTGAAAAAAAAACTATTTTAATTATTTTAAAGAGGCATGAGAATAATGTTTGTCAATAGATAATAGGTACTAGTTTTGAGTTCATAATTTTAATATTACTTTATGAGTGTAGATAAAAGCCTTAAAATTCTACCCTTGCATGAGATTCTCAGTTTAAACGCCGCACAAATTCAAGCCCACGCAGCTTTATCCTCCAGGTAAATCGAGATTTTCTTATAAGCCTTGGGCATCGCATCCAAATACGTTTCAAAATGGTTTATAGCATGAAGGTGTTTGGTAAGATGCAGATTACTTACCTAGTGGTTACCTAGAACCTATAATAAACCTATATCTCTAGATATTATTGTTTTAACAAAAAACATGTTACAGAATCGTTTCCCTTCCAGAATATCTTTTGAAATCTTTTGAGATTTTTGGAACATGTAGAGATTCAGATTTCCTTAAGATATTTTATTACCTCCAGGAGAGGTATGAAGAGTATCTTCGAAGTAATTGGACGTTTTGGGTGGGAGCCCTAGATGTTCATCGAGTACGGCAGCGACTCCGAGGAGAACGGCGGCGGGGCTACTACCACCGTCCCCCTGTGACGTAACCTGGCGGACTACACTGCGTCCCCCAGCGACAGGTTCAAAGGCAAAGTACCGAGTGCTAAAGTCGATGTGACAGGCATAAGTGGACCCCAGGCTTAATTGGGTAAGAATTCCACATACCCCGGTCAACCATCCACAGGGTCTTGGGGACCTTTTGAAGGTTTTCCGCGAGATCAAAAGAAAGATACGTAGAGTATAATTGAAACATGCGACTGGGAATTGCGTGCGATTAATCGCAGACCTGTCTGTGCCTAATCAATAAACGATTGCCATATATTAGCCAGGAAGTGACGCAATCACACCGAACCGCGCGTTCCGAACCGAACTCTATTGTAATTGATTCATGCGACTATGAATAGCCTATTAAACTCTGTGAAACATAAATGTCCGCGCGTCACACCGTACTACAATCACATAGAATGTCAAAGAAGTTGACGGTGTTGTTGATGACATAAGATGTTATTTGGATATGTTGTGAGTTAGTATTGTCAAAATGACTGTTAGGGTTCCATACCTAAAAGGTAAAAAAGGAACCCTTATGGTGAGACTTCGTCTGTCTGTCTGTCTGTCACACCTATATATTTCAGGAACCGCTAAGGCTATCGATTTGAAACTTGGAACAGTTTTAGATCTTTTTTACCCAACCTCATCGCAAATGAAAAAGAAATATTTTTCCATTTAGTTTATTTTTTAATGGCAGTCGAATTGGGTCATCAAAATTTCAAAGTGAGACTACTATATCGAGTGGGGTATCATATGAAAGGGCTTCATTTGTACATCTCAAAACAGATTTTTATTTTGGTTTAAATCGCGTAGTTTTTGGCTAATAATCAAAAATGTCAAAAAAAATACCGTTCCCCCCCTTATCTCCGAAGTTTGTGGAGGGAAAAATCTGAAATAAGTATGGGTAATACATGTCTATCTATATTTTACAGGAAAAATAAAATGATCTTTCTAAATAGTACAGTTTTTCAGTAAAAAAACCTCTACAAACAAACTTAGTTTTACAGTTTGGTTTTTTTGCTATCTGAGGTGTTGCATGAATAGTAAAATAACTTTAATACCTCCAAATATGGTATGGAACCCACGGTGCGCGAGTCCGACTCGCACTTGACTGGCATTTTTTTTAATGATTTTACATTAGTTTGTTAATATAAGAAGTGGGATGGGAATTTGTCCTATCCGCTTCGCATTGTGACACATTATGTTGTTTTGGGTTTTATTTGGGTAGTTTTTTCGTAAACTATCTAGCTTTGTAGTTTAAATTTTAAATCATAATTCCTAGCAAACCCGTGGGGTGTCCAGTTAAGAATAGCAACTGCAATCCCCAAGACGCTTGCCAGGCGTGGGGATTATGGCAACCCCTCCCTTCTAAGGGGGAGTCCTTTAATCTGCAGTGGAGGTCTTGTGGCTGCTGATGATGATGATGAATTGCTAGCAATGGGTGAGGAATGTATAGTTCAATTTGGTATTGTTAAGATATTTCCTCATTCCGGTTACAAATGAATCTCAGTTTTTTTTTTTTTACAAACCGGACCCCGTAAAGACAGATTTATCGAGTACTCACACTCGTTATGTATGACGCAAGCGCAATGAAGCGTAGCATCTGAATATTATAATTGATGCACGCGATACTGCTTGAAACTGTGAAATCGACGCAATTCAAATTTTATTACACCGGAGCGAGCATTAAAAATTAATAGAGTACTGTAACACATATATATATATATATATATATCTTGCGACAATCCACACACGGTCATCCGATCCCAAACTAGGCAGAGCCTGTACTATGGAAACCAGATAACTGATACTAATACTTATATACTTTTTTTTGTAAATACATACTTAAATAGATAAACGACACCCAGACACTTGGCGGGAATCGAACCCACGACCAATCGGTTAGCAGGCAGGGTGTCTGACCACTAGACCAACGGGCCCGTCATATAAAGCCCGACATATAAAGTTTGAGCGATAAGTTTGCAATTAAAAGTGAAAACTTTGAAACCTTATTATTATCAAACCGTTTACTACTCGCTAATAATAATGATAATAAATAATGATAATTAATAATAATAATAATAATATCTTGGGACAATCCACACACGGTCATCTGATCCCAAACTAGGCAGAGCCTGTACTATGGAAACCAGACAACTGATACTAATACTTATATACTTTTTTTTTTTGTAAATACATACTTATATAGATAAACAACACCCAGACTCTTGGCGGGAATCGAACCCACGACCCATCGGTTAGCAGGCAGGGTGTCTGCCAACTAGACCAACGGGCCCGTCAAATTACAATAATTATAATTATTAGGATAATGATTATTACTTTAAAAACGAATTATTTTTTTCAATAAATAAATAGAGTAATTTCCCACTACTGGGCCACAGTATCTTCTCATTCTCGCGATGTGAAATAATTAATAGGGTTTAGGTATAACCTACCACGCGAGCCAAGTGTGAATTAACATGACTTAACTAGTGGTTTGTATTCACGACGGTGTGAGAGGCGGCCGTCTTAATTGCACTCCGTGTCAGCATCGCTTGATACCCAACATAAAGTAAGGTTCGTGATAGAGTAAGCGGTGGTTACTTTATGATTTATTTCCCGGGAATCGATCGCGTAACCGTTGCGTCTGATATCTCACGAATATAATCACGGGCCAGTTTTTGTAGTTTGGTATCGCAATTAAACACACTTGGCGGGTCACCCCCTTCCCTCCAATATGGTTAAGGGGAGTGATGGCTGCTGCTCGAGTCAACACGTGCGCGGGTGCTGCTTGGGGGTACTGGTCCGACTACTATCCTTTGGCCTTTTAGTTTGTTGTATTTTTACCAGAGAGAAAATACGAGGGTATTTTCTCTCTGGTTTTATCTTTCGAACGGCAGAACACACAGTCGCTAAGGCAATAACATGAAAAAATAATGATTCTATTGTTACCATATACAGCTCAAATGTTGCGTAATTTGGCACAATTGTGTGGCGTTCATTATGTTAACAATTCTTCTCAATCTTCATTCGTTGACATTTGACGTATTTGGAAGCTTGGACGTTGGCCAAGACTGTAACAAACATTGTACAAACAATGAACAATTCCCACGCATGTTAGGTGTGAACATTGTGTAGGAGTTTAATTAGTGTTGCCTCAACAAGAAGCCTCCTACAAATTAATAGGTGTCTGTATGATTAAATTATCATGTTTTTAATAATGAGATGTAATCTGTGAAGTTATAATAGAGACAAGACGGAATATACTTAAATCGATTCCCAGGCTTGTTATAGTACTTTTGACGCAAAATTCCCACTTCGCATAATGTAAATTCGACTTTTTCGCAAATTGTCCACTTCGCAAAACGTCCACTTCACAAAATGTCCACTTCGCATAATGTCCACTTTGCAAAATGTCCACTTCGCAAAACGTTCCCTTCGAATAATGTCCACTGCTCAATATGTCCACTTCGCAAAACGTCCACTTCTCATAATGTCCACTTTGCAAAATGTCCACTTCGCAAATGTCCACTTCACAAAATGTCCACTTCGCAAACGTCCACTTGGCATAATGTCTACTTTGCAAAATGTCCACTTTGCATAATGTCCACTTCGCTAAATTTCCACTTCGCAAAGCGTTCACTTCTCATAATGTTCACTTCTCAAAATGCCCACATCGCAAAATGTCCATTTCGCAAGCCTCCATGGACTGATGGATGTGCACACAATAATACTAGCATCTACAACAAACTACTATATAGTAGTATTGAGTAGATACCGTGGCGCAGTGAAAACCGCTTGTTTTGAAAACCAAAAGTCACGGGTTCAAAATCGAGGGGAGCGATAACTTTGTGTAACACACACACACACACACACACACGTTGTTAAAACAGCTGTTTTAACACAACTCTCTTATTTGAAATTAAATACGAAAATTTCACTATATCAGCTTGACAATAAAAAATCTAATTAAATGTGAATAAACAAACTTCTAGGAAGATGAGGCTCATACCTCATTCCGTATCACTGCCTGTCCACCAAGTCCCATTCAACTGTCACACACCTTGACAACTAATTAGTCTTGTTTACAACTCTCGGAAACTGGTTTCCATGTGAATTACCATTGTTTAGTGATGATATTCTTAAATTACTGACGGCCACGATTTGGACAAAACATTTAGATAATTCATTAACCTCGAATACTTGATGGAGCTGAAAGGAACGGCGACCAACAACCGGAAGACGCAGCGTAGGCAGGCCTCCCCTCAACAGGAATACGTTAATTGCTGAACATAGGCCTCCCCCTTGGAACGCCACAACGTACGACAATTGGCTATTGCCATCCACCTATACTACGATCTCCAAGTCTCCTGCCAAATGTGGGGATTATGGCAACCCCTCCCTAGTAAGGGAGAGGCCTTTGGTCGTCAGTCCGCCTAGAGAGTCCTGCGTACCTACGCTGCTGCGTCTACCGATTCGTGGTCGCCACTCGAGAACGGTTATCGGTTCTTGGAGTGATTTGGCCTACCAGTTCCCAGTTCAACTTGCAGATTTTAAGATCTATGTGATCTGGGTTCTTTGGCGAATCTCCTCATTATGGATTCTGACGCGCAAAGAAAATTCGAGCATAGCTCTCTCCACAGCTCGTTGTATGACTCTGAGCATAATAATCTTGATACTCAATTCCAATATTAAATTTATTCTAATAGTGCATAGTTGATTTATACATAGGTATATCATGAGTCACAATCATGGCGTTTGCATTGAATATTCATGTGGTAGCGGACTTCAATGGTCCATTGTGTTTATGACAAATGGGGGCCTTATTCCCATAGCCTGAGTAGCCAGTTGTGGCAATCCGTTGTGCTGGGTACTTACGACCAGTGGCGTGCACTGAAAGCCAGCAAAAATAACTGCGAGTTGTTTATTCTTTATGCTATTTATTCGTGTTTCAGAACAAATATCCTTAAATTAACCAATATTACCAACATATCCATTTACATTAAAAAAAATTACGTTAATTCATGTCCAAACTAAGATTTTCTTAAATTAAGACTGTTTAGAGAAATCCTAGGGTAGGCAAAGTATTTTTGTTAGTATGGAGCCGCTGAATAAACTTATTAATGTTTTCAAATACAAATTAATATGTCTATAGTATTTGCTTGCTTATGGATATTTGAATTGGTATAATAACGTACTTCAAATAGGTGAAACAAACCGAATACATTTTTTTGCCTACCCTCTGTGCACGCCACTGCTTACGACAAGGCCGCTAGAAGTGAAGGAAGCTAGAGTTGATTTTTTTTATGTTTTGTTTAGCATTTCATAGTCTTCTAATAGTGGATGTAGATAATAAAGCAGACTGTGGCCGCATCGATGCTCTGAACTTGTGGTGCTAGCAAAAAATGCTGCAGATACCGTGGTCAGCAGTGGCGTAGGCAGAGGGTAGGCAAAGAAACGTATTCGGCTTGTTTAACCTACTAAATGTATATTAGTATACCATTTTGAACATCCATAAGACATATTAATTTGCATTTAAAAACTGTAATAAGATTATTCAGAAGGTCCATTTACACAAAAAGACTTTGCCTACCCTACGATTTCTCTAAATAATCTTAATTTAAAAATATTTTGTACTGAAATAATATTAACGTGATGTTTTTAAATGGAAAATGGATACGTCTGTAATGTTAGCCCATTTAAGGATATGTGTGTGTAAGTGACACACTACAAATAGCTTAGAGTACAGATAACTCGCAGATCATCGATATTCGATATAATATTTAAACTAGATTTGATGTCACGGTTCAAAAAGTGGTAGCGAGAAATAGCGCCTTTGTGTCGCTATTTCTTTACAAGTCACATCCTGACAAATTTATTTTTGCCGATAGGAGTGTCGCTACTGTCTATATGAAACTGTCAAACTACAAGTCATTATCATTATAAAATCGTTAGTTCACGTTTCCGCCACCAGCGAAGATAAGTTTGCAACCTCCGCGACCACATTTTAGATGTCATTTTGTTCGTGAATGTTTATCTAGTTTATATATTATATCGATGTCGCAGATATTTTTTCTGCTTTCAGTGCAGGCCACTGGTAGACAGCCTTTCGCACCAAACAACTCCTTCATGTTTAAAAGTCAAAAGTCGAAGTCAAAAATCTTTATTTCAAATAGGCTTAACGGTAGCACTTTTGAATGGTAATTTAAAAGCTACCACCGGATCGCTACCCGGCCTAAACTGAGAAGATCCGGCAAGAAACTCAGCGGGCTTGTAATTTTTTCACTTTTTTTTTAACATTGTTTTGTTACAATTGAATCGACAGCGATCGTGTCCTGCCGTTCGAAACATAAAGCAAAGGAGAAAAGAAGAAAACAATAAATTACGACAAAAATTACAACAAACTAAAAGGCCAAAGGGATAGTAGTCGGACCAGTCCCCCCCCCCCCCCAACTCGTGCGCGGGTGCTGGCGCACGAGTTGTCTCGAGCAGCAGCCATCAATCCCTTCAACCATATTTGAAGGAAGGGGGTGACCCGCCACAAGCCACTTTTGGATGGCGAGCATAACCGAACCAAAATCACAGTGGCTCACATTTAACTTCTGCTGTTAAGCAGTACCTCGTCAGGCAAGGAAAGGTTTACACGCGGCCTTAAGGTTCTGGAATTTAATACAAACTCATAACTTAAATACTAATGTTGGTGGCAAATTGCTGCTTAGTGACAGAAAACAGGTTCTCTGTCGCTAAGCAGCAATGCGTAATCATTGCTGCTGCTGGTGATGTTACCGGACACAAAGGACTTTATATCTAATGTTTTAAGTGTCGGCAATGCGCTAGTAATTCTTCTGGTGTTGCTAGCGTCTATAGCAGCCATACTCAACCTGCGGCCCGCTAGCCTTTTCTATGCGGCCCGAAGTCTAGCACAGTATTTTTATATTAACAGTAGTATTTTATTGATATGTGTACAAAAGTAATGCACAAAATAAGGTCGTTCGAATAAGGTTCGAATGAATAAATGCTCATTTAACTCGCTATCACTCATAAAATAGCGCGCACACATCATTTAAGTAAAGAAATGTCTTCAATTAGTGAAATATCCCTTAATTTTTAAATAAATGCTATATTTCATTTATGCGATTTATTGTAATTTAATATACTTAGGGTAGTTATAATTAAACATACAATTTAGGCTAGATTATCGCGGCTCGCAGACTAAAGCAGAAGTGAGTATGCAGCCCGCAGGGTAAAGAAGAAGCGACTATGTGGCCCAGGGGTAAAAAAGGTTGAGTACGGCTGGTCTATAGGCTGCGGAGACTGCTTACCATCAGGCGGGCCGCATGCTTGCTTGCCACCTTAGTAGTATGTAGGGACCGCAAACATCCCAACTATGTATTCTAAATATACCGAATAGAAAAGAATTACATAATGGAGTAAAAATATTCCAAATTTCCGAAACCCATTTCTCATTCCCAACACGCGAACTCTGGAACGAATTCGCTATAAAATCCGAAATACCACCATGAAATAAAGTATGGCTGTTATTTAATAATCACCATAGAACGAACGTGAATGGCTGTGTGCATGGGAACATTCCATTATTTTAATAGAACGCCTCGCGGACTGAAATAGGTCATGTGGTGACCCCATGGGAAGTGACGTCATCCCCGAACCCTACCGCCTTTGTTTTTGTTTACTATATCTATGTGAAGGTATACATCAATTGAAGAAGGGTGCCGTTTTATTAGTGGCTAGTGTTTTAATTAAATGTTAAAAAAGTATTCAAATTGAAAATTTGAGATTCTTCGATTCAAAAAAAGAAACCACACTTTCAGTGCGGCACTGATTTATTTGGATTTTCCCATTCACGGTACGGGGCGTTTTAGACCTCGTACTAAAACTATCATTGTGGCGGCAAGGGGCCTATTGAGCCCCGTAACGTTTTAAAAACTATTATATTATTGACGGGCCCGTTGGTCTTGTGGTTAGACACTCTGGCTGCTACTCAAGGGCGTGAGTTCGATTCCCACCAAGTGTCTGGGTGTTATTTATCTATTTATGTATGTATTTACAAGAAAAAAATGTATTAAGTATTAGTATCTGTTGTCTGGTTTCCATAGTACCCACTCTGCCTAGTTTGGGGTCGGATGGCCGTGTGTACAAATAATGTTAAAAACTACATACATACATATATTCACGCCTTTTTCCCGTAGGGGTAGGCAGAGCCCATGAAACGAGACGTGATGGGTGGCGAACCACATCGCCGGCATTTTTGTTAGTTAAATTATTTATGACCAACGATTGCGTTCTCACTAAAAAGCTATAGCTAAGTATATTGAAAAAATAACTCTTCAGTTAAAGAAAACGAACCTCACGTCCACTGCATTGATTAGCTAGCCCGTTGCTGACGTGTCGAAGAGATCTCATAGGTACGCCATGATTGCGCCAACTTGGAGCTGTAAACAATCATCTACGATGCTACAGGCACACACGGGTAGATAATATAAACTTAAACTGATAAAACTCTACCTTTTAGCAGTAAAAATAGTTAACCTTCGTGACTCCGATATAAAACAGGTTAGTTACCTGGCTTGGAAGGCTGGTTAATGTAATTTTACGCGCTCATAGTCAAGTGTAATCGTTGTTCAGAAAACGATGAGTTGGTTAAGCAACATCAGGCAAAGTCAGTCCATAGATGGGTGACCGTTTAGTGACATTTGAACGGAACCTCTTCATACTTTGGAAATCGTGACGATGGATGCAGCGCGTAGACGCGTTACGCCTGCCTCTGGGTCGCATTTAGTAGGGAGACGTACAGAGAGCGTCAGGGTGGGTCCTGTGTGTCCGCGACAAACGAGGACCCCTTTATACCTCGTCACATTTCTATTAGGTCCCTGACGAAAACCCCGACTACCTACAATCCTATTTAAAATTCCGAGAATTTTAGTAAAAGCAATTATCATTCTATGTAGAAGATGAACGTCTCTTTCGACATTAAGAGACGCCCACAAAGAACTGTTGTAGAAAATCATCAATTCTATTTGCGACAGCTTGAATACTATATACTTTTTTTGTACTTACCAAAACTAATTCACACGCTACCGGCGGCAGTTACATTGTAGAGGCAAATTACAGTAATTCTACTGTTCTATGTCCTTCAAATATCTTATAATGGTCGTAGTCAATGATATTATAAATCATAGATATGTTATATCCCTACTAATACACGCCAAAAATTGTAACCCATGTAACTAAAAAAATATGAATTTAAAGTTAAGGTATGATTCTCCTCCTCGCGCCGTATTTCCTCATTGCTGAGGGTCGTGACTACCCCCAAATGACACACTAGATAAAACAACGTGACCCCATCTTTTCCTGTCAGCGGCGATGTGTAACGCACTACAGCGAAATTGATTGAAGGGATGATATCCCTGCCTTATTATAATTATACTTTTGTGCAGTACTTTGTGCATTTTCAAAATACGCATGACGGCATTGATTTTCAAAGGCACAAGTCACGTTCGTTACATATTACCGATGCGGGACTTACTGATAGTTCACCCAATTAAGTGAATTTTGTGTCTCCACTTTTCGTGCATTACACATCATGACATCTTCCGGCTAGTGATGACGATGATAACGAATCGAAAACACCACACAAACAGACATTTATCTACACAAGTTTTGTTCTGATTGGGAATTAAACAAAACATGTACAGTGAAAATGCGAAATTGACCTTCTGATACTATAACTTTACACTGGCTGCGTGTAATCACGTTCTTGTTGTACATAGCGACACGTTGCTAAGCGACTAGTGATGGGAAAGGAGACCCGTCACCTTGCAAATGACAAGCCTATCTTTATCACCCATTCGTCATTGGACTATTTTATAAGCCTTTGATAATCTGCAGCAGAACTTTACATTCGTAAGTGGAAGAGCAAAAGGCAATACAAAAGCAGTAAAGAAGTGTCCTAGATGGTCTCAGTATGTGGCACAAACTTTAGCGAAACGTTTTGGAACGAAGTTCCTTATGGGACGATGCGGAGGGGTACCCGGAACCGGGAAAAAACGTAGATACGTAACGTAAGATTATTATTATTTATGTGGAACCATCCGATCATTATTACTACGTGTGTGTGTGTGTGTGGTGTGCCGGTTTGTTCAGTGTGTTTTTTTTTAATTTTTTCTTTGCTTTAATTTATTTTAAAAAAAATAATATTTTTTCATTTTTCTTTACTTTTTTTTTATAATTACCTGAATAATTATTTTCTTTATACCTCGAATAGAACATAAAATTAATATCTTTATAATAAGCAACTTCGTTCCTGTCCCACGACACCACACGGTTTTTTTTGTAGTTTTACGAGGCCACTACGTGATTCCTAGTAAATACAAAAAAAAATGAGAAAAACAATTATTCGTGGTATTTCGTTACTGGCATTAAACCTAAACTCAATCTTCCCGAAAATTTCTATATCTAAACTATATCTACTTAAGTCCATTTTGTTTTTACGCAGTTGGGCTCTTTAGGCTTTTATAATTTATGTTTATTTTTTTGTAATCTAGTGGTTGACCGCTGTCCCACCTGGTGGAAAGCAACGCAGTCTTAAAGCCTTTTTAGTACGTATATTTAGGATACTCACAGGAAACTTATTTCAGTTTAGTTTAGGATCCAAAGTTCTGGCAAAGGGGTAAGAACTAAATAAGTCACGTAAAAAAATCTGTTCAATCCGTGTTTATTACCTGCTATTCAATCGGAACATATATTTTTATTACGTAGATCAATTCTAAATTTCTTAACACACTAAAAAGGATATAGGCACTTAATGCCGTAAATAGTTATTAAGGTCACACGCACTCGTAAAAATTGATTTGTATCTTAATATTAAATCAAAATGGTGTTTGCTCGCGTTCTTTGAAGTTTTTAAATAATGATTTGATACTTTTGTACAGTCCGATCATAGTCCGATACTTAAAAGTCAAAAATATAATTATTTTTTTTGTTTAAGTTATAATGTTGCCCCTATTTATCTCCGTAAACGCTTTGAGTTCAATCACTTCCCTTCTGTTGCGTACACCATCTCACAGCTCTAGCTGTTATGGTGGCTCCTTTACTATCCACGCAAGTCGTTTATGGAACTCGTTGCCACACTCTATCAGAGCCAGTTCATCATTGAACGTTTTTAAGACAAGAAATAAGGAGTATTTTCTGCCACAAGTAGTATGATATTTATGTATAATAAAGATTTTCATAGAGACGAGGCTTCCATAGAACATAGATAGGATTTCATAGAACGTATTAAGCTATTTAATCTTGTCTTTTATTGCGTTCATAAGGGCGGCAGTAACCTATGGTCTTATATCTCTGCCTAGTCGAACAAGAAGATATAATACTATATCCCCAAAATTGTTAATCAGTAGGTAATATATTTCGAATTTTTAATAAAAATCACACTACTATAAAATCGTATCGATAATCGGATCGGGGCTTGTAAATACGATTCATAGAGAAACCCGTTATGAGTTAATTTTTTTAATTCATATCTGGTACAAACATCGATCATTATCCTCGGGACACCTGTTTGATGGGAACAAGGATGGACGCGTTTTATAGTACACCGTTTCTTATTGAACTGGTTATGTGAAACGGGAAACTGTAACAAGATAGATTGTACTGTTTGTATGTTTAGCACTTAAACAGTAATGTAGGGTCAATTTAATAGATCACATATGACATCTGTCAGTTTCTTTGTTCTGTCTGTTTCTTATGTCATTATTACAATAAATATGTACCTAATCGTAATTGAAAAAAGTTAAGCAATTGGGCAGTTCAGGCAGCAGATGGGCAGCAGTAAATTTTGATTGAAGTGTCAAATTGGATCTATAAAATTGAATTGGCCCTACTTTAATAGTAGTAGGAGCGCTTTGCAGTTTTTCATTGAATATCGATATGAAATGGGGTCATTCATGTGATTGTGGTATGACTGTGTAATCACCAGTGGCCTCTAGGGCTGATTGTACCAGTAACATTAGTATTCGCCATTCAAAAAGGCTGTTATCACGCACTTATAGTTTTTTTCTCAACCCTACCTATAGACAGCGTGGCGCTCATCACCCAAGACAAGGTTTTTAAGTTGTACTCGGAGATAAGCCACATCGCTCGAAGAACCGATAACCGTTGGGGAAGAAAGGTTCTCGAGTGGCGACCACGAACCGGAAGACGCAGCGTAGGCAGGCCTCCCACTAGGTGGACCGACGACATTGTTCGCGTCGCAGGCATCCGGTGGATGCAAATTGTCGATCATTGTGGCGGTCTAGGGGGGAGGCCTTTGTTCAGCAGTGGACGTCTTCCGGCTGATGATGATGACTCGGAGATAGGCTCAATCACGTCGATTACTCCGAGGGGTACGGCGGCGGGGTTGTGACCCCCTAAGCGCCGTGCAAGGTTCCCGGGGGGCTCTAGTGCGCCCACCGACGGCGGGAGGCAAGACACTGAGAGACTCTTGGTGCAGATCCCTACGGAGAGACCAGGTCTCCCCTATGTTGTGTCGTGGGGGTCTTGAGGGATGGGGGGAGGTATTACTAGCAAATCAAGGCATCTCCTTTGCCTCTCAAATATAGTCTAAAATAGACGAATTTATGATATATTTACAATAGTGGGAGACGAATGCTCAGACAATGAGTAACCGATGAGTAATCTGCCACCATGTTTGCGAATTCACATTGTTTTGACTATTGTTTCGACGAGATTATGTAAATTGTACCTGAATATAACTGTTATAGTGCTGTTATTTATACATACACATGAATTTTCAAGCTACACATAAAAATAAAAACGATACATCCCCTTTAATCCTGCAAATAGCACATCATCAGAAGGACGTCGCTTGAAGCACGCTTAGTCGTCTCTTACGACGACTAAGCCCCCCCCCCCTCTCATCCCATGAGGGCTGCAAATCGAACCCTGCACTCCACCGGTACACAGCTGATAATAAATGACTAACCTATCTGTAGTCAAAAAAAGTCAAAAGTCATAAATATTTATTACAAATACGCTTAACGTTAGACGCGATTTGTTAACGAACTTTTGAATTATTATAATGTTGTCTTTTACTTACGCGAATAAACTCGAGTTAAAGAACACATAGCTGATGTGAAACACCGACGCTGTACGAAGTCTGCAGTATGTGAACACGTTCAGGATCGCACCCACCATTATAATAGATTTGATAAACTTCAAATCCTCGCAAAAGAACACCGATTCCTACCTAGGACGATTCGTGAGGCTATTGAAATCAAAAAACATCCTAATTTCAATAGAGAAGATGGTTGGGTGTTACCACCGGCTTGGGATCCTGTGATAAATATAATTAAATCCAATATCAAGCAAAGCACTGCACGGCCTCAAGATACTGTAAGCTCTTTCTGCGTAGATCGGACCGACAATAATAAGTAAGAAGACCTGAGGGTACACCGGCTCAATTGTGACATAAGGACGTTCAACATCTCAGTTCTCCCGTGACCATGATGCTGCAAAGCATTCGAAACGTCGGGATAGTAAAATCAAAAGTACACCGCGATAAAATCCGTAAAAGTAGATTGATTTTGACTGATATATTTTTTTAAAGCTACCACTGGATCTCAACGCGGCCTCAACTGAGAAGATCCGGTAAAAAACTCAGCGGGCTTGTCATTTTTTACTTTTTTTAAACATAGTTTGTCTTTTTACAACTGGATCAACATCGGCGATAGTGTGTCCTGACGTTCTTAAAATAAAACAAGAGAGAAAAGAAAAAATAAAATTACGACAAAATGACAAAAAACTAAAAGGCCAAAGGGATAGTAGCCGGACCAGTCCCCCCAATCAACATGCGCGCACGAGTTCACTCGAGCAGGCGCCATTACTCCCCTCAACCATATTAGAGGGAAGGGGGTGACCCGCCATGGTATCTGTCCATGGGCTGGCATGTCGCTAACCACCTGGCCATCAAAATATCCCGCTTGTATAATTAAGTTGCTTAAAAAAAAAGAAAACTGTGCTCTACATTGTTTACTTGAATCCACAGTGACCTCCGGTGGCCATTTTAGTGACAAAGTGCGTTATTTCACGGTACTTCGTGTATTTTACTGTTCAATGCATAATTTTACCTCGCCATAAAGAAACTTGTTAAGACGAAGCACAAAAGGTTGACCAACAACATTGCAATATATTCTACTACCTATTTCCAACTCTTATAACCTAGAATACAGTAACCACAAGTGTAAACACGTCTATCCCTGTAATTCCAGTTTTTAAATAAAACCGTTTTATTTAAATTAAAAAAAAAAACTTATTTATGTACACAAACAGAGCATCAATAATAATAATAATAATGTTAATCAATAATAATGTTATAATTTAATTTTATTGTAATCAATATAATTGATTACCTAATATATTTAATTCATGTTAAATAACAATAAATTTTGCATGCCTTACGGGTAGAAACATTTGAAACGAATATCACATTACCTATTAACACCATTGTAACAGTGTTTTCTGCAAAAATAAATGATTGATTGATTGATTGAATAATAATACCAGCCCTTGTTTATGTCCCACTGTTGGGCACGGGCCTCCCCTCAAGATGATGGGGTTTAGGCCATAGTCCACCACGCTGGCCAAGTGCGGGTTGGCGGACTTCACACGTCATTCAAAAGCTAGTTGGGCTTTCTCAGACATGCAGGTTTCCTCACGATGTTTTCCTTCACCGAAAGCTAGTAAAAATCGTACAATAAGACGATTTGCACATGGTTAATTAAAGAATTCAGAGGTGCGAGCTGCGGTTCGATCCTGCGCACCTTTTTTCAAAGGCAAGTGCTCGCCCACTGAGTGACTGCTGCTTCTGTATCACGTATATAACTTTTAAATCACAGCGTTAGAAGGGAGCACACAACTAACTAATTAGAAAATTATAAAACCAATATATTAAAAAAGAAATCCTATAATAAATGGTTAATCTGTCTCTGAGCTAAACTGCTTCATTTTGCGTCTAGTTGCGTCAAAAAACCGCAAAATTGCAGTTACACACCTTTTCCCTCGAGGAACATCATTACAATATTCATATTCACACAAGTTATGTTATTCGCTATGTCACATCCCATTATGTTATTGTAGTTTCAGCGATACAAAAACACATTCCTAGCCAAGTTTCCTAAACAGAAAACATGTTGCTTGATGCTATTATGTGACAAGTGAGCGGCCAGTGCTCATGGCTGAGAGCATAATAGCTGTCAACGGAGGGACCGTTTTGATGTGGCCCTGTTTTACTCGCTGTTTTTATGGCCACGCCTTATATGTAATGTTGTCTTGGAATCGCAATAGGTAATAAATGTTGCAGTTGTTTGCACGTGTTTGTCAGGGCAGCTTATTTTATTAAAACTAAAATAAACACTCACAATATTTTCATTTAACATACGAATACCGTACTGTCCAGGTACGACCGCAGAGTAGAAATTCTGCCGCTAAGCAGTGTGTAACGTTGCTGTGTCCCGAAGCGACACTGTAGCTGATGAAATTACCGAATACAAAAGACATAATTACAGTTTTTTTAATGTAAAAATCAAAAAGTCTGACTTACGTCTCTTTGATCCCAAGTGGACCAATATTGATAAAAATAGCATTGTAAATAGCTTCTCTGGAAGTTAGAGCTTACTCTTAAGCTCGCCGTACCGTGGTAACTTCTTAATTCTGGTCGCACAAAAACGCAAACGGTACGTTAGTTCTAGTTAATTATTCACGAGAAGTTTTTTTTGCGCAAACCTGGTTAACTTTACAAGGTAACAAGTTACTACTCGTTATCGCCAGTATAATTTAACATGAACACAGAACCAGATTACCTACTTTTTTATTCGTTTATTTGAATAATATACACATTAGAAATAAAAAATGTAAGTAAAATAATTTACGTAAAAAATCCGTAAATAATTTACGTAGAATGATTTAGATAGCGTTATTTTTTTTAATTCTCAGGGTTTTAAGTAGTCTGTGAATAGTAACGAGATATTTCGGCTCATTTCTGCTGTCATCAGGATTGCCATCATCCAGCAATCATCTTTCCACGTAGTATGATTTGGGTAACGATAAAATACGTAATACTATTTTCAGTGTCCTTTTCTTTCTTTTTTTTTAGTTATTCCCTTTTGATTAGTTTTTTACTTATTTAAATTCCGATAGCAACATATTGGCACTGATAAAATTACGTTTGTGAGAACCAGATGTGCACAGTATGTTGAAAATAAAATATACATAAAATTCGACAACACGAAAGTGCTAATTTTGGCCTATTTAAAATAAAATATTTCGAATAGGCTTAACGCTAACCGGATCACAACGCGGCCTCAACTGAGACCCGGCAAGAAACACAGCGGGCTTGTAATTTATTCACTTCTTTTTTTAAATCAGTGTTTGTTTTGTTACAATTAGATCATCATCAGCGACAGTGTGTCTTGCCGTTCAAAAGATCAAATAAGAGAGAAAATAATACGACGAAAATACAACAAACTAAAAGGGATAGTAATCGGACCATTTCATTTCATTAATCTGTTGAAATTTTTTTTTTTTATACTACCAAGGTGGCAAGCAAGCGTACGGCCCGCCTGATGGTAAGCAGCCACCGTAGCCTATAGACGCTAGCAACACCAGAAGAATCACTAGCGCGTTGCCGACCCTTAAGACATTAGATGTTAAGTCTTTGTGTCCGGTAATTTCACCAGCTACAGTGCCCTTCACGCCGGAACACAGCCATGCTTACACACTGCTGCTTGGCGGCAGAATATCTGACACTGCGGTGGTACCTACCTGGACGGTTCCTTGCACAAGGAACCTACCACCTAGTAAATATGTGAATTCGCTTTCCCTCTCCCAACTTAGCCTTAGGATACCCCAAAATGTACACAGATCTGTTGAGTCCCATGTTCTTTTTTAACCGGCTTCAAAAAGAAGGTTCTCTATTCGACGCGTATGTATGTAATATTAATAAAAATGCGTGATATTAATATATGTTAGTCTATGTGGGCTTCTAAACAAATTTACCAAATTTTATAAGTGTATGTATGTATGTATGTATATATGTATGTATGTATGTAGGTTTGTCCACGGATTTCTCAGAAACTACAGGTCCGATTTCAAAAATTCTTTTTGCAATAGTTAGAGTATTTTTCAACTTAGGGTAGAGTACAAGTTTCATCAAAATCGGTCCAGTAGTTTAAGAGATATAAACTTTTTATGTTTTCAGTAAGTTACTATAACCTAGACGTTCAAGTTGCGTGACGGTGCTGATACCTATTTTTGCGCTAAAATAAGTCACTAAAAAGTGTCAAATAAACTATTTTTGAAAAAATAAAAACCGACTTCAAAGTAAATTATCTAAAAATCATAAAATAACGAAAATTGAATTGAATTGAAGTCGGTGTCAGCTCGTGCTAGTCTTAGTTAACATGATGTGCTAGCACCGACTTCAATATATTTTCGTTATTTTATGATTTTTAGATAATTTACTTTGAAGTCGGTTTTTATTTTTTCAAAAATAGTTTATTATTTATTTAAGTTACAAACAAACATTGCAATAAAAATATTACAAAGCTCGCCAAACTGCAAAGCAGTTTGTTGGCGTTGCTGCTCTCAAAACACATTAGTTCGCAATGTCATTTAACACTTACATCGATAGTATAATTACAATTATTATACAAGTACCATGCATTAAACACTTTCCATAACACTTGCCATAAGCAGATGCTTACGTAGTCTTTTTAAAAATATTGATCTGGACAGTGATTTGTTATTTAATAACTCCTGGGGTAATGTTATATATATTAGGTATTAAATACTTTCTAGTCCTCTGTCCGTCCAAGTTTCTTGTTTTAGGTACAACATATGTATTTCTTTTTGTTACACGTCTTGGTGCACGTTTATATGAAATAGGTGTTTTGAAATCCTCACATCTGTATTGTTCCAAGCGGTGTTTTCTCGTGGACCCACTATTTTGTCCCACCAGTGGGTCCACGAGGGAGAACTATTTCTCGTGGACCCACTGTTGTTTATTAACATCCTATATATAGTTATAGCAAGGGTTGGGATAATAGTATGAAATTATCATATGAATAAAAGAATATTAACTATAATTTATTAAATGAAATCTATATTATCAGACATTATATACACCACATAATATTACACCAGAAGTACCAGGGTGGCATAAGATACAAGGCCTCGCGCATTTTGCCATCCAGTAATAAGCTCTGGGTATGAGTTGTTTAATGGTATGGATTATTATACCCGTGAGATGTCCGGGTAAGACAACAGACTAAGGGAAAACAAGAAGCAACGTCTTTCTATTGGATTATCCATTCCAATTAGTAGTTCGATCATCAGACAGATGGGAAAAATTTTCTTCGAAAAGGCTTCTACGATCGAACAGTTTGGAAGTAAATATTCCAAGTAGTTACACCGGCTGAATGTGGTAGCTCCAGACGGAATTTCAACAGAGGGCACAAAAAGGCCTTCCCCTTTCGTGAGACATCTAGTTTTACCAAACTGTGACTACTTTGATTCAATATTTATACCAGAAGTACCAGGGTAGCATAGGACATAAGGTGGTCTCATCATGAATGATGGTTAACTTCTTAATGGGAAGTTTATAACTTAGTAATGCCCTGAATGTAGTTGTAGTGAAAAAATGGGTGTGGAAGCCTAAAAAACTATGAAACGATTTACACAGACCAGTGGAAGCGCATATTTTTTGTCTGCCACTTGTCACTTCACTATACGATAGATAAATGTTGACAATGCAAAAAGGTGCTATACATCTTTATTATACAGGAGGAACATTTAATAACTATTGAGTGCAGTGGGTCCACGAGAAATAGTTCTCCCTCGTGGACCCACTGGTGGGACAAAATAGTGGGTCCACGAGAAAACACCCGTTCCAAGCTGTATGCAACTAATGAGGTTGGAGGCTATAACCATTTAACATTTACGAAGCACAGTGCCCACGGAGAATCTTCGGATCATCATCATCAGAAGCCGAAATACGTCCACAACAAAAGGCCTCACCATTAGAAGGGAGGGGTTGCCATAATCCCCACGCTTGGCAGGCGATGGTAGGTAATCCAATAGAAAGACGCTGCTGCACGTCTTCTTGTTTTCCCTAAGTCGCCTGTTACGGACACCCAACGGGACCGATGGGAGGGTGCTATCCTTACCCCACGGGCAACTTCTTACTTGGCTCGTCACTAACAATAAACCAATGTTGAAAAACAACAATAAACTAAAAAAAATATCACTTCACTGTCACCAATTTTACAGGGGGTTTCCCACTATTACTTTAGTAAACTTACAATGCATACAAAGACTAAAACAATATAAGTATAACCCATAGCGGGCAAAATTTATATCGTAAACTTGTTAATCAAACGTGTACGGGTATGTCAGTGGAAATGCGTTCCTCAAAAAATCAAATACGCTCTAAAAAAATTGTTTTTGTAGTAAATATGCCTAATTTCGTATAGCTAGTGGTATTGCACATATCATCACTATGATAAATAACTGAATAATATTTAAGTTTAATAATAATAATACCAGCCCTTGTTCATGTCCCACTGCTGGGCACGGGCCTCTCCTCAAGATGAAGGGGCTGAGGCCATAGCCCACCGAGCTGGCCAAGTGCGGGTTGGCGGACTTCACACGTCATTCGAAAACTAGTTAGGCTTTCTCAAACTCCGAAGAAGAAGAAGTAGAAGTTGTAGAAAGTGATTACAGTTTTTGTTAAGAACCTGTCTTAACATCGCGCCACCACCGCTGGCAACGTACCTGCGACCATCGGCTCGCCGCTCGCGACGCACTGGGCCATTCGCAACGGAGGGCTACTTAACATTGTTTTTCATTATTTACTTTGTCATTCACGGTATTAAACCAGCCCTATTTTGATACAGTCCGCGATTTTTATTTAACGTCAACGCGGACCCTAAAAGTTTTTGTATGAAAGAAGTAATAAGTTTTAAAAACTTAAACCCGACTACGGATAAAATCGCAGACTAATAATGTGATATTTATAGCCTATAACCAGCGGACAATCAAGACGCTTCTAACGACACCCTACTTGTCAAATTATGTTAAGTAGATTAAAAGATATGCGGGAACAGATGAACATACATTCTTGTTAAAATCATAACCCTCCCTCTGTTCCGTAGTCGTGTAAAAATCTCTAGTGCCGCTCTATAACCTAAATACTAAATCTCTATAAATGCATATCAGTTATATCAATGAATCATGCTCACAGTAACGTCAAGTTATTTCTGACGCAGTCACACGCCACCACTCGCCTCTAAACATACAATTCAAATAGAAAAACGCAGCTTAAATACATAGTACCCCATTCATTGTGTCGTTAGCCATATTAGGAGGCGGGGTGAACGACCCGATGGATTGTGATCGACGCACGCGCATGATCTATGGCGTTCTTTGGTTTATTTCTTTTTTTTTGTATTTATAACATTCAAATCGAAACTAATTTAGTTGATTACTTCGTAGACACTCTTTTGCCACCGCTTTTAACCACTAAAAAGGGGACTTATATGAGTCAGAAATAGAAACCTATGAGTGTGTGTCTATCATTGTCATTGTCACATTGTCTACTGCCTCAAATAAAGCGCATGACGGTTGGCGTTTTTTTATTATTTTTATTATTTTGTATTTTTGATCTGTCCTTAGATAGAACTGATTCAGAACTTTATTTATTTTTCGGTTAACGATTTTTCTTTGTAATTAATTTATATGCATATTGGTATACTTAGTTATAATCTCTGTGGCGTCACCAGAGGACCCAACGGAAGATCAGCGCTGGTTGTCTACAGCCAGCACAACGCTGAGTTGGGACCTTTTTATGGCGTACACAGTACATTTAGCTGTAACTATTTTTTACTTTTTGATTTGGTTACGGTTTTTTTCTTATGCTTGTGTACTTTGTATGTTATAAATAAAATATTCTTCTTCTTCTTGTCTGTCTATAACATCGTGGCTTACAAACTTATGGACGAAGTTGAATACAGTTTTTTTTTTGAAAGCTAGTTGAATTGAAATGGTTTATAAGTAGCTATGTTTAGTTCTTAGCTATGTTTATTGAAAAGTTCAGCCATTTATGTATTTCTAGTTAGTTAATTTGCCTAAGTCAATTTATTTTAATTTCTACTTTTAAAAGTATGACCTAGTACATCATCATCAGAAGCCGAAACGTCCACTGCTGAACAAAGGCCTCTCCCTCAGAAGGGAGGGGTTGCCATAATCCCCACACTTGGCAGGCGGCTTGGGGATCGCAGTATAGGTGGTAGGTAATCCAATAAAAAGACGCTGCTGCCCGTCTTCTTGTTTTCCCTTAGTCGCCTCATACGAACACCCAACCGGAGGAGATGGGAGGGTGCTATTCTTACCCGGACACCCCACGGGACATAGTACGAGGACTACAAATCGAATAAAATCATATTTATTAACCGGCTTCAAAAAGAAGGTTCTCTATTCGACGCGTATGTATGTAATATTGATAAAAATGCGTAATATTTATATATGTTAGTCTATGTGGGCTTCTAAACAAGTTTACCAAATTTTATGAGTGTAATATGTATGTATGTATGTAGGTTTGTCCGCGGATTTCTCAGAAACTATAAGTCCGATTTCAAAAATTATTTTTGCAATAGTTAGAGTATTTTTCAACTTAGGGTAGAGTACAAGTTTCATCAAAATCGGTACAGTAGTTTAAGAGATATAAACTTTTTATGTTTTCAGTAAGTTACTGTAACGTAGACGTTCGAGTTGCGTGATAGTGCTGATACATATCATGGTAAAATACGTCACTAAAAAGTGTTAAATAACTATTTAAAAAAAATAAAAACCGGCTTCAAAGTAAATTATCTAAAAAGCATAACATTACGAAAATATATTGAAGTCGGTGTCAGCTGGTGATAGTGTTAGTTAACATGATTAGCTAGCACCGACTTCAATATATTTTCGTTATGTTATGCTTTTTAGATAATTTACTTTGAAGCCGGTTATTATTTTTTTAAACAGTTTATAACCGACCATAGGTTTACTAAGAAATCATACACCTCCATAATCTTCGTAAAGAAACATTATATTCTCCTTATTGGTATGTCCAGTAGTAAATCTTAAGGAAGTTCAGTCAACAATGAGATAAGCCAACTACGCAAGAGATGTGGATGAAGGAGGACTTAGTATCCTTCAAAAATACTTAGTATCCCTCAAAAATACTTAGTATCCTTCTAAAATACTTAGTATCCTACAAAAATACTTAGTATCCTTCAAAAATACTAAAAGGGCACTGAAACTACAGAAGCCATCCGGCTTAGGAGAAACGAATTTACCGTATTGTGAAGGCGTGTGCGCTTAGGGACTATCGGGCAAACGTCCAACTCATCACGTCACTAAGTTACTTAAAAAGATATTATGTAAAAATAAAAAATGGCGCGGTATCTCTCCCATCGCCACGCTCGTTGCACACATTGATTGGAACATTATGGCCTCACCGCAGTGCGGCCACAAAACCCGCGGAAATTGGCCATCTGTCGCTTCCTCTATATAATTTAATTTTGCGGCTTCTCGATGCAGCTCAACGGGTTTTTCGGAAATACATTGTAAAGAATATTAAGAGAATATTATTTTATTTCACATAGGTATCTATATATATTGTAGTATACATAAAAATGAACCCGTTATTCCCTTGGTCACGGCATAACGCGTGAACGGCTGGACCAATTTCGCTGATTCTTTTTAGGTTTCCATACCTACGGAGGAACCCTTATGATCTGATTTCGTCTGTCTGTCTGTCTGACACACCTATATATTTCAGAAACCACTGATGCTATCGATTTGAAACTTGGAATAGTTTTAGATTTTACTCACCCAACCTCATCGTAAATGAATAAAAAATTTTTTTTTTACCTTTTTTTTAATGGGTCGAAATGGGTCATCAAAGTTTCAAAGTGACTACTATATCGAGTGGCGTTTCATATGAAAGGGCTTCATTTGCACATCTCGAAAAGAAATTTTTATTAAGATTTATGTCACGTACGGTTTGATAATCAAAAATGTCAATAAAATACCGTTCCAATTAGTTAGCAAACAAAAGTTATACCCTATCATAAGCAAACATGACTTGCAACAAATATAGCATACCCAACAACTGGGCCCTCACACTGGAACACTGTAATATTTACTCACTAGATACTGTTTAGGGGTAGAATATAATTCTACGGCAGTTTCCATATGGAATGTCTATTCCTTATTAGGCCTACCATACCATCAAGTAACATTCCGTAAAAACATAAATTCATTTCGGATACGGGATGGCCACGCTTGCTGCACGGAATGATGGCGCTGCGGACATTATGCCTGCGGTATGGCGCGGCCACGAAAACCGCGAGGCTACCCATCTGGCCATCTGTCATTTCCGTAGACTTTTCAGATTTATGGTTTCAATTTTTTGTGTACTTTTTTCATAAAATTCTAAATTACTTTCGATTGGCCTTTTGGCTTCATTTTGAATTTACTACATAATTATTGTAACAGTTTTTAGTATCCATTTGAACCTTTTCTATGGTCGTAGGAATCCTGATGAACTTGGGCCTTACCTGAAACAAAAAAAAAGTTGTGATTCATGAACGGAAATAATATCATTAGTTATTATAGACCTCGGAAAAGGACATCTTCAAATTTGAGATAACTGTTTAAATTCTCTAATAGACTTAAAACCAGTTCCCAGTTCGTTTACATGCGTCCCCGGGCTCAAAGTACTGAGGGAGGGGCTGTCGCATCGGCACATAAGGGGGGGGGGCACGGTTCTTCGGTGGGATCTGCGGCAGGAGCCCCTCAGTACCTTGCCTATGAGCCTGCCGCCGGGGGTCTTAATATAGTCCCATGGGAACCTGACACGGTGCTCACGAGGTAGGAGGTCGCATCCCCACCAGAGTCCTCCTCAGAGTCGCCGAAGTACGCTTTGGACGTCGTAGGGCCCACACCCCGAACTTCCAGTAACTCCGAAGGACTGAGGGGCACCTGGTGCAGAACTCACTGGAGAACCCAGGCAGGTTCCGCTTTCATGTCCCGATGCAACAGGGTTTTAATGGATAAGAATTCCACATACCACAGGGTCCCTGAGACCTCCTTCGGAGTCGCTGGACGTTCGGGGTGTGGGCCATTTGAACGTCCATCGAGTATGGCGGCGACTCCAAGGAGGACGGCGCCGGGGTTGCGACCCCCGTCCCCGTGAGTACCGTGTCAGGTTCCAGGGGGCTACAATGCACCCCCCGGCGGCAGGCTCAAAGGCAAGGCACTGAGGGGCCCCTGGTGCAGATCCCACCGGAGAGCCCTGGGGTCCCCCCTCTCATATGCCGATGCGACAGCCGCGGGGGTTTCAGTGGGTAAGAATCCCACATACCCCGGTCGAGCCCCACAGCTCCCGGGGATCTTTGGAAGATTTCCCCCGCGTAAAAAAAAAAAGTGCCCCCGAGACCTATTGATGATTTCCCCCGCAAGAGCAATAAAAGGTATTATGAGTACAGTAAGTTCTTGATCCCACGGTTTTTTTCTCTCCACAAATTATTGTCACTTGCCACGAAATTCTTTTTTTAATAAATTATTTTGGTTTTTTTATGTTTTTTTTTTAACCTCATAGCCATTGCGATCGGAGCATAATGCCTACGTTTCGGTCCGCGGCCGGTCATTTGTCGGTTCGCTCGGGTGAAAACTCATTTGAATGGGATTGTTAAACATCTTCCAGCCATTGTTGGTGACCACCGCACCATTTTCCATGTAACACTTAACTCTTACACTACACGGCTCTTAGTTCGGTTTCTAATGTACTTTACAGGTTACCGTCACGGTTCGTTTGGTGCTTTCAACTTGCGAACTTTAGTTCTTACTGTACCTACTTGGTTTAAACTGGTCTTCTTCATGCCAACACTGAATTAACCCTATCGCTGTGTAATAACATAACGTTTTAAAGCAATAGATAATTGTTTAAACGCAAATACATGTGACGTCGGACTAGACCGCGACCACGCGGCAAAATGTTAATCGAAAACTTGTTACATGTGTAATAAGTCAATAGAAACGTGCGTACACGACAAAAATATTTTTGAAGAAAGTGTGATTAATTTCTATGACAAAATGACTGGTTATTTATCTTTTTAGGGTTCCGTACCTGAAGGGCGCCAACGAGACCCTATTACTAAGCCTCCGCTGTCCGTCTGTCCATCTGTCCGTCTGTCTGTCAGAGGTCTGTATCTCATGAACCGTAATAGGTAGAGAGTTGAAATTCTCACATACAATGTTTCTATTTCTAATGCCACTATAACGACAGATTCTAATTTTATAATTAGAATTTGTCGTGGATAATTATTAATTAGTATCAATAATGATACTAATTAATAATGGTATGGAACCCCTTATGTGCGGCCCGAATCGCACTTGACCGGTTTTTGAAGTGAAACTTCTTATGCGACTTCCAAAAATGTTATCACATAACGCGTTAAGCTTTAAATGATAGGTGATAGGCATTAAGTGATAGGTGTTAAACGATAGGCGATAGGCGTAAATTTGTTAAGGTTATGAAAGCGCTCATGTGACGCCGTCACTGAGTGAGTGGGTGAGTGGGTGAGTTGGGGTGAGTTGGGGTGAGTTGGGGTGAGTTGGGGTGAGTTGGGATGAGTTGGGGTGAGTTGGGGTGAGTTGGGGTGAGTTGGGTGAGTTGGGGTGAGTTGGGGTGAGTTGGGGCGAGTTGAGTTGAGTTGAGTTGAGTGTGTGTGTGTGTGTGTGTGTGTGTGAGTGAGTGAGTGAGTGAGTGAGTGAGGGACCGACCGAACGACCGATCGACTGAGCGAGAATGAAGTTTCACTTCTTCCGCGCGGAGGGACTCCACGCACGCACATTTTTTTTTTATTGTAATAACCTGCTAGCTGTGAGGATTGACTGATTGGATTGACGTCTGAACGAAATGACTATTCTTGAAGGAAAACCAGGCATGTCGAGGTGGCAGGTCTTTTGTGCAAAAACACTGCCCAGGACTACCACAAGGCAGGAGTGTTAGTGTGTGTAAAGTAGTGACTAACGTCTCTGGTGTCGAACGGCAGTGCAGTGCAGCTGTCTATAGGCAGGCCTGTCGCTTACCATCAGGCGAACGTCCTTCTTCTCTAATGACAATTAAACAAATCATCATCAGCAGCAGCCGAAGGACGTCCACTGCTGAACAAAGAGAGGGGGGGGGCCTTAGAAGGGAGGAGTTGCCATAATCCCCACGTTTGGCAGGCAGGTTTGGGGATCGAAGTATAGGTGGGTAATCAAATAGAAAGACGCTGCTGCGCGTCTTCTTGTTTTCCCTTAGTCGCATCTTACGGACACCCAACGGGAGAAGATGGGTGAGTGCTATTCTTACCCAGACACCCCATGGGTAAATTAAACAAAAAGGCAAAGCAAAGTCTCCTGCCAATATTGAATGTCTAATTCTTTTTTCCTGAGTGCCAAAGCAAACTAGAGGCACTCACCAGGCCATCGAACTGTTCAAACAAGCTCTATCCAGACTAATCATCTTTAATTACTCAAAAACAAATTCAAACGTAACACAGAAGTCCAAAAAAGTATATTTGAACATTATCATTTTAATTACAGCGTCCGTAAACGATTACAAGCTATTCCCGCACTTGCATTATGTTATATTAGAAGCGGAATAACTGGTTTTAAGTTTTTTTTACGTCCTAAAAACCGTTACAAATGATAGATTGATAAAAATAATCGCGGCACCGGGTTGGCGGGGCTGCACGGTTGAGCGCGCGCGCATGTGACGTCACTTCCGCCCGCCCCCCTACCGCCACTTCCGGTGGCAGTAATGAGTTGCCGTCACATATCGGGGTTGTCAGTTTTTTTATGGTGTACAGGTTTTTTAATAAAATAAGCTGTAACAGCTCAGTGGGCGAGCGCTTATCTTGGAAACAAGGTGCGCAGGTTCGAACCCCTTCTCGCACCTCTGGTTTCTTTAATTAATCATGTGCGATTGTTACTAGCTTTCGGTGAAGGAAAACATCGTGAGGAAACCTGCAGGTCTGAGAAAGCCTAACAAGCTTTCGAATGACGTGTGAAGTCCGCCAACCCGCACTGGCCAGCGTGATGGACTATGGCCTAAGCCCCTTCATCTTGAAGGGAGGCCCGAGCCCAGCAGTGGGACATTAACAAGGGCTGGTATTATTATAATAAAATAATAATATTCTGGGACAATCCACACACGGCCATCTGATACGAAACTAGGCAGAGCCTGTACTATACAAACCAGATAGCTGATACTAATACTTATATACTTTTTTTGTAAATACATACTTAATTATATATAACACTCAGACACTTGGAGGGAATCTAACCCACGATCTATTGAGTAGCAGCCAGGGAGTCTAACCACTAGACCAACAGACCCGTCAAAATAGTTTGATTAAGGATATGAAAGTGTCTTCCGAGTCGCTGGACGTTCGGGCTGTAGGCCCTTAGGACGTCCATTGAGTACGGCGGCGACTTCAAGGAGGACGGCGACGGGGTTGCGACCCCCGTCCCCATGAGTACCGTGACTGGGGCTACATTGCACGCCGGCTCAAAGGCAAGGCACTGAGGGGCGCCTGATGCAGATCCCACCGGAGAGACATGGACCCCCTCTCATGTGCCGATGCGACAGCCGCGGGCGTTTTAATGATTTCCCCACGTCAAAAAAAAAGGATATGAGAGTGTGAACGGGCTCACACACTTGCGCATTTCTTTTTTCTTTAAAAAGTAGGTAATGTCACCTTCTACTATCTAGAAGGGAAGTTGGTTTAGACCAACCTTAAATAATGTCCTCCTGGCCGATACCCCGATACTACCACAGCGGCCAATCTTTCACAAGATCAGCCATCTACGCAGGAGATATTATAGTGCACAAGCGCTTGCGTAGATACAAGTGCACTCTCTGTTCATTTATACCTCTCACAATCCGATGGGACGGTAGACGGAAACGACCGGGGAGAGGTTAGGCGCAGGACCAACTTTTTACATGCCCATCCGACACATGGATCATCTTACTTTACAGACAATCATCGGCCTGCATTTTCCGAGCCAGTAAGGAACAACTACACAAATTTGTTGCCACCCGCAGGATTCGAAACCATGACCTCCGGTTTACAAAGCAAGCGGTTTCCCACTGCGCCACGGAGGCTAATTTAACTAAATTTCGCAATCACGTCGCTTCCCATCAGGTGAACGTTTTGCTTGTCTTGTCGCTAAGTTGGATAAAAAAATAAAAAAAAAACATCATCATCGAAAGACGTCCACTGCTAAACAAAGGCGTACTGGGGATCGCAGTATAGGTGATGGGTAATCTATATCCATCTATACTTATAATAAAACTGTAACAGGTCCAATTCTGTACATTGAAGATATTTTGAAAATTATATTTGGAGGGCATTCTATATTCCGAAAATGTATTTTTTTTAATTTTTGTCTGTCTGTCTATCTGTATCACGGCTGAGCATCACGCCGAAACTACTGAATGGATTCAAATGAAACTTGGCATGATTTGAGATCTTACTACGAGGTAGGATACTTATAGGACATAGGATACTTTTTATCCCGTAATCTAGCACGGTTCTTTTGGGAGATGGTATTAAAGTCAAAATGGGTAGTTGATTATACGCTTGGTTCGATTTTATCAATTTTCCCTTATAATATAATAAATATCAGTAAGGTAACACTCATAGAGAGTTGTTATCAAGGTTTTGTAATCGATCGGGTTAAGCAACGTTAGGTAAGGTCATTAAATAGATGGGTGACCGTTTAACGCCATTTGAACTAAACGGGTCCGTGCTTCGGAGAGCAAGTAAAAAATGGGTCCCAGTTTTTAACCGACTATAAAAAAGGAGGTTATGTAGGTATTCGATGCGAATGTCTGTTATTAAAAGTTTAGTTAACGTAAAAATAGCGCATGCGGAGCTGTGTGGGTCAGCTAGTCCTATATAAAAACGCTGCTGCCCGTCTTCGTTTTCCTTTAGTCGCCTCTTACGGACTCCGAACGGCAGGAAGTGGGTGGTTGCTATTCTTACCCCATGAGTAAAAAAATAACAACCCTGTATTCAGCGAGTTTGCATCACAATGGGTGACGGGAATCCTATGTCCACAAAAGGTCATCAACATTGACTGAGCCTTTTTAAAAGAAAATCTAAATTTAGAACTAAACACAATAGTATCAGAGTGCATAATACTTCACACGGTGTTAACTCTTTAAATTCGCTAATGAGACATTTACACAAATATTCTTAACATAATGGCTGCTGGATTTATTATACGAGCATTTGTATAAGTGAGATTAGTTATATCAATTTAAATCTGAATATCAATCAGAATCGACTTTTGGTATTGAAATAAGAGAAATAGAGGTTACATGTTCGAGCTTTTTGGAGTTGAGACATTGGGCCCGTGGGGTTCTTATGCACATCTTTTATACAAAGATATAACCAAAAGGCTGATAGAAGCAACAGGAGACAGAGGGCTGGCACATATCTGGCACAAAGAATAGGTGTTCTTGGCACCTTGCCAAGTGACGGTGATTAGGCACAAACTTTTACATTGTAAATACTAATTATTATTTTCTATAGTGTATTTTTTTTCTTTTATATATATATATTAATAAATACATTATAAATTAATTTTATTATGTTTAAGTATATTCGTAAATATTATTAAAAAATACAATATTTATAGAGAAAAGTAGATCGATCTGATTTTTATATCTCCGATGCAATAAGGAGGATTGTTCAAGTTTTACGCTAACGTCTGTCTGTTTTTTGAGGTATCGCATCTCCGCAATGAATGTACAAATTATGATGCGGTTGTTTTAAATTCGATTGAGACGATGATCAAGACGTTTTTCTTCTCTGTCCTTGCGTGGCCATTCTGTCACAAGATCAGACATCTACGCGGAAGACATTACACTAAATGGTGTAATCATTGTTAGTAATTATTATTTCATACAATAAAAATATATATAGGTAAGTATATTTCTTTAAATAAAATTCAAAAATGAATTATAATAATAATACCAGCCCCGGTTTATGTCCCACTGCTGGGCACGGGCCTCCCCTCAAGATGAGAGGGCTTAGGCCGTAGTCCATCACGCTGGCCAAGTGCGGGTTGGCGGACTTCACACGTCATTCGAAAGCTAATTAGACTTTCTCAGACATGTAGGTTTCCTCACGATGTTTTCCTTCCACGAAAGCTAGTAACAATCGCACAAAGACGATTCGCTCATGATTGATTAAAGGAATCAGAGGTGCGAGCCGAAGTTCGAACCTGCGCAAGTAGTTTCCAAGGCAAGCGCTCGCCCACTGAGCTGTTACCGCATAATATTCTAATCAAAATTATAATTGTAAAGGACAATCTCTATTACTAGATACCGCTGCTAGGTTTATTTTCATTTGCACCAACATTTCTATTTAACTGTGTTACAGATAACATTGAAAATAGGTGAAATGGATACAATTATTGATACCAAATAAAATGATTATAACTTTTTATATAATTATAACGGGTGTAAGGGACATCGTACCGAAAACCGATACCAGGGATCCAGAACACGATTCTGAACATCCCAGTGTTGAAATTTTTCATCGGCTTTTTCATGAATTACCAAAAAAAAAAATTTTTTTTAATAAAATTAGTATAACATCATTATTGGTATAATAATAAAGCCTAATTTTAATTTAAAAACAATTAATTAATTATTTGTGTTTTTATTTTATTTTTATTTATTTATTTATTCTTTATTCACAAAAACAGTGCATAGGCAATTAATTAATAGGCAATTAACTATTATTATTTTAGAAAATTAGCAATGTAATTTGAAAAATAAACATTATTCCGCATATATCCATTACATGCTCGAAAATTAATAAGTTAGTCATTTGTCATTTACCATATAAATGGTTACATGGACATTATTTGACGTCTTATAATTTTTTTTTCGGTACGATGTCCCTTACACCCTGTATTATACGTTGTATATAATCGATAGGTCACGGAGTTAGTGTATCTAATATTAATTTAGAAGTATATATTAACAATTCGTTCCTTTTAGAGACGGCAGTGCCCCACCGTTACTTAAATGAGATAACTTGCGCACGCAATACGAATTCCGGGAGAATATTTACACTGGCTGCATACCCGTGGGGAGTCCGGGTAAGAATTGCACCCACCCATCCTCCCGTTGTGGGTAAGGGAAATCAAGATCATAGGCAGCAGCGTCTGTCTATTGGATTACCTATAACCTATTGTACTGCAACCCCCAGACGCCTGCCAAGCGTGGAGATTACGTGCTGTGATGGGCTCGTCTTTCGCTTGCCCTACAGATGTCAGTTGTCATCGCCATCTGCGGCCAACAGTAAATATAATTCCCAAAAAAAAGAAGTTGTAATAATAGCACCCACCCATCTCCTCCGGTTGGGTGTTCGTAAGAGGCGACTAAGGAAGACGGGCAGCAGCGTCTTTCTATTGGATTACCTACCTCCTATACTACGATCTCCAAGACGCCTGCCTAGCGTGGGGATTATGGCAACCCCTCCCTACTAAGTGGGAAGCCTTTTGTTCAGCAGTGGACGTATTTCCTGATGATATTAGGTCCCATAAAAAGTCCGCTTTAAAAATATTGACAAGAACTTATTATTACGAGCAAGCTTGAGGTATTTATAACCCTATCATTTATATGTCAACATCTTTAGAATACGGAAGTGGTACCATGTGATGACTCAGTCGTTCTTGGATCCGTATGGATAACTGTACTTGCTAGTACAATAAAATGTAAAATCTACAACGACTGGGCGCCGTGGGCGGATCTGCCCAACTAAGAGTATACGTTTTATACGTCTATAGGTGAAGATAACTGTCCAACTAACATTTGTCTGTTTATATTCGTAAGGATACTAATCTGTGTGTTTATGAGACATTAGATAAACCGGGATTTTATACAGTATCTGAGCGTGTAATGATATTACGGGTTTGTGGCGCTGCGAGAAACCGCTTGCTTTGCAAATTGGAGGTCGCGGTTTCAATATACGCAGGGAGCAACACCTTGTTCCTCACTGGTTATGAGGCAATGCAAGCTGATAACCTGGTTATCCGGAAAGTTAAATGAACCATGCGTCGGATAGGCTTGTAAAAAGTAGGCCTTGCACCTGAACTCTCCCCGGTCGTAGCGGTCTTCTGTTCCATTGAATTGTGAGAGGTAAAGGAAGTGTGCACTGGCGTCGACGCAAGCAGTTGTGCACTATAATATTGCGCACGTAGATGGCTGATGTTCTGAAAGATTGGCTGTTGTGGTTGAATCGGCCTTGAGGGCAGCATTAGGAGTCGTATTTCCGTGAGGTGTCCGGGTAATAATAGCAATCTCCCATGTCCTCCCGTTAGGTGCCGGAAGAGACGACTCAGGGAATACAAAAAGACAGGCAGCAGCGTCTTCCTATTGAATTACTTACTACTTACCTAAACTGCCATCCCCGAGACGCCTTCCAAGCGTCGGGATTATGGCAACCACTCCCTACTATCGGCGAGGGCTTTGTACAGAAGTAGACGTCTTTCGACTACTATGTCTAATAGCCGTCAAATTACTTTGAACTAATCTTTAAAAAAAATCTACAGGATTAGAAATGCAATGATACGAATGTAAATACGTCAAGTAACTGGTAACTGTTTGTTGATGTTACAAAGTAACCAGTTTGGAGTAACGTGCGGGCTGTCACGACCGTGCGGCGTAAGGGTACAGTTACATAGGCCGGGGTTTTGATGGACGTGCGATTAAGATCTCAAGGTAATATTTTTGTGCAGTGCTGTAGGCTCGGTGTAATTATGCCATAATAATGACCGAATGACTAGTTTTGACAACATTGTCAAACTTGGAAAAAAAACACCTTCAAAATCTTACCTGATATGCATTCCTGATTTACTTATATGTAAAGTAAGTATGTACTTTCGCGATCACAAGCGGTGTATCACTTAGGGCGACAATCGCTTCAACGATTTTGATTGAAAACTGTAACATATGGTACTGAGATGTGATCCCTAATTGCTGGCCTTTTAGAAAAGCTGAGAGTCACAATAAGCTATGGAGAGAGCTTTGCTCGGAGTTTCTTTGCACGATAAAATCCGGAATGAGGAGATTCCCTGAGGAACTAGTTACCGACATAGCTTGAAGTGGCAATGGGCAGGCTACATCGCTAAAAGAACCGATAACCGATTGGGAAGAAAGGTTCTCGAGTGGCGACCACGAACCGAAACACGCAGTGTAGGCAGGCCTCCCACTAGGTGGACCAACAATATTATGCGCGTTGCAGGTAACCGATGGATGCAACTAGCCAATTATCGATCATTGTGGCGTTCCAAGGGGGATACCTATCTTCAGCAGTGGAGGTCTTCCGGCTGGTGATGATGGCAATGACGTGTGTTCCGTCATTGTGTACGAGCTATTCAATATCTTTACTCATGTAGTGTATAGTCATCCTACCAATTGTTGACAGTATATAAGCTATGTAACGTCCTACAGAGTTCAGTAATAAATTCATATCAGAACCTACAAGTATTTCTTAATTCGTCGCCCAACAATTCTCTTGCCATTGCATGCGACCCTGCCAGTGCTGCCCCTTGGCAGTACTGAGCCGCGGGTTTTTGAAGAGCTAAAGCTTTTTTTTATGTGACAAAATAATGACAATTTCGGGCTTTAAAATAATAGTGTTGTGAAAAAAAGACTTAGAAATGAAATTACGAACTCATTATATAAAAATTATATGAAGTAAAAGGAAAAATATAAATAAAGTACTACAATGATAAGGAGGTAAAAGGATGCCGCCGGAGCCGGGAGACGAAGATGTTTGGTGTGGAAGGAGCCGGGAGATGACGTGGTGTCATTGGAGCTGGTTGGTTCGATGGAATGTTCGCTGACGGGAGATGATGAGTGAGCCGAATAATGGATGTAACTGGGAGTTTCTAGACGTGGTTAAACATTTAAAATGAGACGACAAACCATTTATTATATATATATAGTATTGATTGCCTTCAAAGTTTCCTAATAATCCCTATCTCCTCCTGTTGGATGTCTGTAAGAGGCGACTAAGGGAAAACAATAAAACCTACCCCCTATACTGCGATCCCCAAGATGCCTACCAAGCGTGGGGATTATGGCATATATTCTAAGACGGAAGTCTTTGTTCAACAGTGGAAATCTTTCAACTGCTGAAAACAAATAGTTTAAGGCAATGTTGCCTACAATGTGCACCAGGTCTTAACCCACATTGCATTCATAATAATTTGCATATACCGAGGGACAGACCTCCTGGTATTGGATGTAGGTACATTTAATCGAAGTAGGTGCTTCGGCAATAACAATTATCGAGATGATAAGATGTAATTCGAATTATGCTTGACATTTTGTGGCAAAAACTAGTTTCTTACTGTATTTCCACTTGCAGAGTGTTTTTTTTATTAATTAATCTAGGGTTGTCCATTTACCGAAGACTGTCTTATTTAATCTAATTTACTAATAAAATATGGAATTATCCGAAATAAATTATTATTATTAAAAATATATATTTATTTTATAAAAATAATAATACCAGCCCTTGTTTATGTCCGACTGCTGGGCACGGGCCTCCCTTCAAGATGAAGGGGATTAGGCCATAGTCCACCACGCTGGCCAAGTGCGGGTTGGCGGACTTCACACGTCATTCGAAAGCTAGTTAGGCTTTCTCAGACATGCAGGTTTCCTCACGATGTTTTCCTTCACCGAAAGCTAGTAACAATCGCACAAAGACGATTCGCACATGATTAATAAAATAAATCAAAGGTGCGAGCCGGGGTTCAAACCTGCGCACCTTGTTTCCAAGGCAAGCGCTCGCCCACTGAGCTGTTACAGCACCCAGTTATTTATTTTATAGAAAAGAAAAAAAATGTTTATTAGACCTGACTGTGGAGCACGGCATAGATTTGAAACGAGATGAGATTATTCAAAATATAAGTTCCTGCGAAGGCGAATAGGCTGCGAAATTGAGAGTCACTTGAGCTGCGAAATTGAGATACATGGTCGTACTTTTTGAGATTAAAGATAAAACTCTCCTCCTCCTCGAGCTCCTCTGTGGCATCCAGATAGCAAGCATTAGCATAGTTCATAACGGGTTGAATAAAAGTTTGGGCAAGAGTAATTTTGGTATTCATAGACATTACATTTTGGAGGCACTTTAAAGTGTGAAAAATAAAAATAAACCTTTTTTACTTACTTCATTGATATGAGTGCGCCAAGAGAGATGTGAATCAAATACTACTCCTAGATTAGTAGCTGTATCAGAGTAAACAATATGCTTAACATCAATTTTTAAAATAAGAAGTGATCCAATGTCAATTTCACTACGTTTATGCCTACTGACAACGATTAATGCCTTAGATTTACTTGGATTGATACCAATGCCACATGCATTGGCCCAGCGGCTAACAATATCAAGATCACGGTTCATGTCATCAACAGCTTTTAGAGCATCTTCACTAGTAAATGGTAATAAAGCTGCAAATCGTCTACATGAATATGAAAATAGGAGGAAATCACATGTGATATAGAATTAATGAACATAGAAAAAAATTGAGGAGCGAGAACACCGCCCTGTGGTACACCCGCATTGAGATCGCACCGATCAGAGAAGGTTTCTTCAAGGCGGTTTTCTGCGAACGACCCTGAAGATAGGAATTAAACTAAGCTATGTATATGTATTTACAAAAAAAGGATATCAATGTTTGATCAGTTAGTTGTCTTGGTACCACAGTGAAGGCTTTGCCTAGTTTAGTTGCACCCACTCACGGTCATCTCTGACCGTCTGTGGATTGTCCTAGCATATTAATATTATTATTATAAGTCCTCATCATTAGCCGAAAGACGTCCACTGCTGAACTAAGGCCTCCCCTTTAAATAGGAGGGGTTGCCACAATCCCACGCTTGGCAGGCGGCTTGGGGATCGCAATATAGGTGGTAGGTATCCAATAGAACCTTCGGAGTCGCTGGACGCTCGGGGTGTGGGCCCTTTGAGCGTCCATTGAGTACGGCGGCGAATCAGAGGAGGACGGCGGCGGGGTTGCGAACCCCGGGCAAAAAAAAAAAAAAAAAAAAAAAAAAAAAAAAAAAAAAAAAAAAAAAAAGGTATCCAATAGAAAAACGCTGCTGCGCGTCTTCTTGCTTTCCCTTAGTGGCCTATTACGGACTCCCTACGGGAGGAGGTGGGAGAGTGCCATTCTTACCCGGACACCCCACGGGTATCTGGTTATTATAACTATTCTCTCATAATTTTCAAGCACTTTTACGATGTTACCTAACATCACACTGCACTAAATTGTACATACTATATACATTTACGGTGCTATGAACTTAAATGTAAACAAAGTCTCTATTTATTACCAGACTGTTAAAGAACGTTATGCTATAAACACTACACCTTGTAAATGTCCCATATTTTCTCATGTTAGGGAGTATTTACACTTATCTGCAGGTAATCATTTAATTTGATTCGCACTGGCCCGGACGGCGTTCGGATTTTGGTTGAGTGCCTTTTTTGCTAGCCGATCCATTGGATCAAACTTCATGAAACCCATAATTGACATTCCACTTTCAAATGAATTCGTATTTTGTAAAAAAAAAAAGTTGTTTAAAAGTAAGCTTTCTCATCTAGGACTGCAACACTGGTTACCATTTGTACCCCCAGTATGTGTTGAGTTTGCAAAGTAAATTGATGTCAATTTTTTTTTTTCATACTGTTGACACCAGAACCTCTAGTGAAATGTATGTATATAGGTACTATGTGCAATATATTGAAAAAATCTTGCACCGCGCTGGGCACAGAGCGGCGCTGGCGGCGCGGCTCGAAGCCGTACCGTGCTGATTCCGGATTGTTAAGTGTAATTTGTCCTTTATACGTAGGTACGTACGAGTAGGCACTCGTAGTGTGTCATTAGCTCGTAAAATAATATTGCCTGTGCATATCTTCAACTTAATATTATTGGTACCTACCTATCTCATATTCGTGTCTGAGGACGAACGAATGTCAACATAACATTAACAGTATATTTATTGGTACTGTACTGTTAGATAAATACTTGCTATATTACCTATAATATTATGTACCATAAGAGCAGTTTTATTAACTGTTATAACGTTATAAGCGAGGTAGGGTAAGTGCGATCACTATAATCAGACTATCTGCTTGCTTTTGCAAGGGGACAAAAGCTATAAGTAGGTAATTTAAAAATATATTTCAGCTTCCTTGCAGAAGAGATCAGAAGAGAGGACGATTGATAATGTATTAAAAATATCGTTATACATATTATTTTTGTTAATTCCTTTGATTTGCGTGTGTATGAGTAACATGAAAAAATAACAAAAATAATAAATTAATTCCCCTCAAATCACCTGGGTGATTTGATTCCGAGGTGATCAAAGTGGAATAAATTGTTTCACTCAAATGGTGAAGGTCAGTAGTAAGCCAGATTGTCCAAATATGAGGAAATGGGTACATTCACATGTACATGTACCCGGTATGTCAAACAGCGCGGGCAGGTACTTAAACTAAAATCAATCACCCAGGTGATCAAAAGTGGTATAAACCGCTTAAAACAGGCGACGCTCACCCATCTATGGACTGACCTTGTCTAGCATGGCTTAACCAACTGATCTTTAGTCAACAGAAAAAAAAACAAAGTATAAATAAAATCCTTTACAAACTCCGCAATCATCGGCAATCACATGTTTTCATTCTCAATTCCATTACATAAGCCAATAAAACTCAACTCAACATAATATTATAAGGAAAATATAAGCCAAATAAAACTGTTAATACTGTTATGTCATGAATTTTCTATCAAGGTCCTGTCTTTCATTGCCGATTGAATAGGGCGTGGTGGCTGGATGTGGGACAATGGTGCGAATGGTTACCTTGGCGAGAGATAAAGGCTCACGGCCACTGGAGCGAATCCCGGGATTTTAACAGATTTAAAATGATGAAAATATTTTACTTCACGTTGTTGCTATTTTTTCATGCGACTTACTGTCGAAACAGGCAGGAAGGCTCGATGGTAAACGACACGACTACTCTTGGATAATTGCACTGTGTGGCCGCTCGACACCCGAGATTAATTATTAGGTAGTTCAGGTAATTTAATCACGCACAGTGCCATTCACACCGGAACACAGTAATGTCTTCATTAGATTCCAGCGTCTCTATGTAGAGTCTATTGAAAATGCCTCAATTTCAAAGTTATTGCCACAATGTTTAAGACTCGTTCGAGGTATACTGTCTGTCTGGGGGTCATTTTTTATTTTATTTTTATTTAATAATTTTTGTACACACAATAGTATTACAGGAAAAACGGTAATATAGGAAAGAATAGTACAAAAGCACAGCTTATTTCTAAAGAAATTTCTTCCAGCAGGCCTGCGAGTGGAAAGTTGAAAGTTGGTCATATGTGACGGTCCCATTGGTCTTGTACCTGGACACCCTAGCCGCTACCCAATTTTGTCGTGTACGAATATGGATTTTGGGGGGGTCATGACCCCTACGATCCCCCTCTCGGACCGCCACTGCCTGAATCTTTGTATGGGCCTTCAATATGTCGACGAGCTGTACTACACTAGAATATTAGATGGATTAGAATACGTTCACTGTAGTTATTTTGAGAAACGAAGTAAAAATAAACCTCACAAGTGACACGAATATCAACAATGAAATCTACATTATACATAGCCATTAATTCTTGCTAAGAGGCTTACTATTGGTTTACGAAAATAACTCGAAGGTATTGTAAAGTTCAGTGTACTTATTTCTTGCTTGTGCTGCACTACTGCTGCTTGCGGGCACTGGTCCGACTACTAGCCCTTTGTCCTTTTAGTTTGTTGTACTTTCATCTTATTTTTTTCTCTCTCTTATTTGATCTTTTGAGCAGCAAGACACACTGTCACTGATACTGACCTAATTGTTACAAACAAACACTGTTTTTTTTAAAAAAAATGACAAAATGACAAGCCCGCTGAGTTTCTTGACGGATCTTCGTAGTTGAGGCCGCGTTGTGATTCGGTGGTAGCTATTTAAAAAAAAAATAACCTTTCTAAAGTGCTAGCGTTAAGCCTATTTGAAATAAATGATTTATACTTTGGTACAGAAGGATCGACCATTCAAAAATGGAGTACACTGCAAAGAGACTCAAGAATTCCTATGCTAATTGTAGAATGGTAAATGGAATGGTAAGTACATATATTGTATATGTACATTTATAATAAATGTACTGAGCCTAAAGGGTCATTTTTCAGACTTGAAGTCCAAACTGGCTACACAAATATGACTTCGTTTTTACAACCACAATATCCTATTGTGGTTATTTGATAATAAAAATATTCTATTATATATATCAGCTGCCGAAGTAGTTCACTGTTGGACAAAGTCATCACCCTTAGAATGGAGGGAGTGCCATAAACCCCACGCTTTGCAGGCGTTTTGGGGATTGCAGTATAGGTGGTAGGTTAATTCACCTCCCCCACCCAACAGGAGGAGATGAGTGGGTGCTAATCTTACCTGGACAACCAACGGATAACCTATTATCAGAATTTGTAGTTTTTTTTTTAATTTTTGATATTCTAAAAAAATCAAATAGGCTACAAAAAGTATTTTTTTGGTTAATCCGGGAATTCAATGGCGATGCGGTGAGATTAAAAATATTCTTTCGAGTTCCACAACTCGTAGTATACACCCGATGTACTTCCATTCTGATATTTAGTGGAAGTTCTCGGGCTGAATGAATTATTCATAATATTTTCGGAACCGGGGCACCTTGACGGCTATTCCATCATAATTTCGATAATGTACCCCAGTTATTGTACATACATAGGTCATTTTACTTTTAGATCTTTTTTACGAGGTAGTTCTAGTTCTACCTCGTAGTCGGTCCCTTGTGCAAAGAACCATCCAGGTTAATACTAATATCCTGCTAGCCGATACGACCGCAACGGCCAATATTTCACAAGATCAGCCATCTACGCGGGAGATATTAGATAGTGCACAAGTGCTTGCGTAGACACAAGTGCACTCTCTCTTCCTTTTACCTCTCACAACCCGATGGGATGGGACGGGACCGGGGAGAGGACAGACGTAGGACCGACTTTTTACATGCCCATCCGACGCATGAATCATCTTACTTTCCTAGCCAGTTTGGAACAACTACACAAAGCAAGGCAAGGGCTTTCCCACTGCGCCACGGAGGCTACATACAGGTAAATACCATAGACAGTATTGTTAGATATTATGCCGCCAAGCAGCAGTAGTCCAGTAAAGCTGCCAGTCTTCTTGTCTTGCCTTAGTCACTTCTTACGACCCCCAATAAGTAGGAGATAGATAGGTGCTATTGTTACCCAGACACCCCACGGGGAAATGTCACTGCAGCTAAACTACCAATTCAAGGTCGCTCAGCGAGAGCCGGTGTTCCTAAGGAGGTCGAAGTCAAAGTTGCCGACATAGCTTAACGTATTAGCAGGCTAAAGTGTTGTGTTGGTCGTACTTGCTGCAGCACTGATTATCGTTGGGTTACACTGATTCTGGACTTCGGAGTCGGTAGCCGTTCGGGGTGTGGGCCCCAGGACGTCTATTGAGTACGGTGGCGGGGTTGCGACCCTCATCCCCGTGATCACCGTGACAGGTTCCCGGGGAGCTACAAAGCGCCCCCTGGCGGCTGGCTCAAAGCCAAGGCACAGATCCCACCGGAGAGCCCGGGGGTCCTCTCTCATGTGCCGATGAGGCAGCCGCGGGAATTTTAGTGGGTAAGAAGCCCACACACACTGGTCGAGCCTCACAGCTCTCGGGAACCTTTTTAAGGTTTCCCCCGCGAAAAAAAACGACAAGCAAGGTCTGTGCCAGCCGGAACGACGATATACGATAAACAGTTGACAGTGACTAGATAAGGGGAGCCGAAAATTGGGCTCAAGGTCGTGCCTTGGCGAGACCTATATCCAACAGTGGACTGATGTAGGCTGGTTATAATGATAATGAAGCATATCGTTTCCCATCGAATTTTTTTTGTATGTGTACTAATGTTGGCCACCGATGGCTATGACCGGGCAAGAGAGCAAGCGCTTAAAGCACTCCAGCCAGAAAAGTTGGGGGGTAGCGACTAGCTCAAGGGCACCTCAGGGAGGCACGGTCTCGGCTTGGGCTGCCGCTTAGAGAGTGTTAGTTTACTACAGGTTCACAACGCGCCCACACTGAGAAGAACCGGCAAGAAACTCGGCCCATCGGATTGTCTCGACCCTGGGTTATTTAAATAAATCAATTCCAGGCTACCTTCACCCACGTAATGTTTTAATGATGACGTCACGATGTATGTCCTCGTGTTTAAGTGCTTTACTGATATTTCTCAATGAGTACTTTCGTCGTGGTTCATTAGTTAAGTGTAATGACGACAGTGCTACGTCACCACTTAAACTTATCTTAAGCTATTTGAGTTTCTACGTAAGTGCGGTGACGTGGTTAATGGTGGGGAAAGTTTAAAGACATCCAACCAAAAAGCGAAATACTAAAATAGAAGGGATCATTTTTTTTTTAATAAAAAGAGAAATGAGTAGAAATAGGTAAACTTAACATAAAAACGAACTTCAAAGTAGTAAAAATAAAGAAAAAGTAATGATAATAATAATGTTGTAAAAAGTGCTAAAAATTACAGCTTCAATTGCTATATAATTACAACTTAAAAATTATAAAATTACAAATCCCTTGCTTGTGACTCAAGAGCTGCACTATCTAAAAATAAAACAGTTATGTAGTATTAGATTATATTAATATAGTAAGTATGTAAAAGTAAATTTGTGTTATTCTTTTATTTGAATTAATAATTTTATATTCAGTTTCGAAATTAATTATAATTTTTAACCGACTTCAAAAAAGGAGGAGGTTCTCAATTCGTCTGTATATTTTTTTTTTCTATCTAATTATGATTCCACCAATTCAGTCGTCATACTACTACCTACTTAAAAAAGATACTAAAAAATTTATAAAAGTAATAAATATATAAATTAAATAATTTAAATAGGTTTCGTTATATGTTTAGAGTAATGAAAATAAATCTGATTAAATACCACCCAAATTGTTATCTTAGCTATATCCATTAAATTAACACTTAGGTCGTAATTCAAACAGCTTGAACGGACTATAAATCAGCACTAATCCGTCATTTAGTGTCCCTCACTGGTTTTATTGTGACAAAAAAGAGCTAATCGTTTGTCATTCGAGATGGAACGCGTAAATTAAAAAATTAACGATATACGTCAAGAGATTTTGATTTCTTAAGTAAATATGTGTGTTATCAATAAAAAAGTTAATGTTTGTCGCATAATGAATAGTTTTTTTATGTGTGCACTGATATTTTTAGTCAAAAAAGTCTAACCGGAATTTGTGTTGAGTTGTACAGGTATGGATTTTAAGTTTTTTTTCTTATTGCTGCTCCCTTATGAGGTTGCACCATATAAATTACAACCTAGCCTTAAGGCTAATCAGTAATATTAGTTATACCTAAACGAATAAATTAAATTATATTAAGAACTAGCTGACCCACGCAGCTTCGCCTGCGCTATTTTTACGTTAACTAAACTTTTAATAACAGACATTCGCATCGAATACATAACCTTCTTTTTTTTAGTCGGTTAAAAACTGGGACCCACTTTTTACTTGCTCTCTGAAGCACGGACCCGTTTAGTTCAAATGGCGTTAAACGGTCACCCATCAATTTAATGACCTTACCTAACGTTGCTTAACCCGATCGATTACAAAACCTTGATAACAACTCTCTATGAGTGTTCCCTTACTAATATTTATTATATTATAAAGAAAAATTGATAAAATCAGACCAAGCGTATAACCAAGTACCCATTTTGACTTTAATCCCCTCTCCCAAAAGAACCGTGCTAGATTACGGGATAAAAAGTATCCTATGTCCTACCTCGTAGTATAATCTCAAATCATGCCAAGTTTCATTTGAATCCATTCAGTAGTTTCGGCGTGATGCGCAGCCGTGATACAGACAGACAGACAGACAGACTGACAAATTTTTAAAAAAAAAATTTTCGGCCTCATTATTGGTTATAGAAGTATAATTTTCACAATATCTTCAATGTACAGAATTGGACCTGTTACAGTTTTATTATAAGTATAGATGTGTCCAATGACACTTTTGTTATTGTCTCTATTAGGCCGGATTTTAAGTGATGTAAAATGTTTTCTTTCTGATCTTGAATAACTTTTCCTAATGCTGAACAACTTGGATATCTCATCCTTATCAAAAGAGTAATCCACCACGCGAGCTGAACAAAGGCCGAGAGGCCTTAACGGGGTCAGGGGGGAGGGGTGTTCGCCATAATCTCACGCTTGGGGATCATTTGTCATGTAAAACACAAATGTTTTTTTTAGTTAGATTATAAATAACTCTATAAAAGAATGTGTGTATGAGCCGTAGAAATGGATATTTTCTTCAGTACGTACATACTTATTTTGTTTTATTAAAAAATTGGAAAGTTGATGTCTTTTCTCCCTTTCTTTGTTTCGAACGGTAGGACACAATATCGCTAATGTCGATTCATTTGTAACAATAAAAAAAAAGTGAAAAAATGACAAGCCCGCTGAGTTTCTTGCCGGATCTTCTCAGTTGAGGCCGCGTTGTGATCCGGTGGTAGCTTTTAAAAAATGACGATTCAAAAGTGCTAGCGTTAAGCCTATTGAAATGAAATAAAGATTTTTGAGTTTGAGTTTGATGAAAATTGAAGAAAATACAGATACAGATACAGAAGTTTATTTGTAAAAACATAGGTATTTACATAAAGATCTTAAATAAAAAAGACATGGTTCGCTATGTTTTGCCTTATAGACATACAAATATGTAGGTGCGTAGCAGCAGCATGCAAATAAATTTATAATTAGTACATCATTCAAAGTGAAGTTATACAATGTCAAATAAGAATTCAATTATTAATGTCAATGTTAAAGTTAAGTACATAAGTCAATTAGGTAATGAAATATAAATTAGATAATCTTAATTATTATTTACAGAAATTTTCATTTTCCCTATAATCCGTCCCTGTTTTATGGGTATTACACGAAGATTACAAACATAATCTTTTAATGCGATAGACCCGTAGTATATCTACTATTATTAAATACCTACATTATGAGCATACATTAGAGGCAATATTTATTTGTCTGTTTTGTCATTTTACATTTCTAGATTGCGAACTTTGCATCGTTTTACATAAGTAGATTGTCTCCACTTTGTCTCAGTAATACTGATTTTAACAGGAAAAGGAGGAGGTTTTCAATTCGGTTAAATGTTTTTTTGTTGTTATTTTTTTCTAGTAATAGGTATGTGATACTTTTTTAAGACATAAATGATATTACTTTACCTACGCAATTATCTTTTTTACGTCATAAGTTATTAGTCACATTTTATTTTTTCCCGTTCAATGCAAGACTGGTTTACCTATAATGTTTTAAACAAACATTTAGGAGCATGGCTCAGTAGGTACCTACCTAAAATTCACTGAAATGTATTATTATGAATCTGTATATATTAACTATTTTATTTTCTTATATTTGGGAATATAAAAAAAAACTATTTTTTTTGACCTTGAAATATCTGTAGTCGCGGACACCCTACCCTAAGTAGGTTTTGAGATAAGTTTTAGGGTGCAAAAATAAAGGTTTATACAACTTTGTAGCTGACTATCTCTCATTCCTAGATTATTGCACTCATTTGACTAATTTTCCTGGACTATATTTGCCCTTGTAACGATATAAACGCGCGCCAACGGGCGCGTCTGCTAAACGCGGTGTGCATGGGCTCTAAGAATCTATTAACTTATGTCTCGGGTGACCAGATACTGTACTGCAATAAAACTATTGGTGCCGCTTACTATCAAGCGAATGTCTTTAATATTCTGATCATAAAATTGTAAAATAATCAATATTCACAAATTAACATTTTTATTGATTAGTTTTTATCATTTAAAAAATACAGTAGCTAACATATATTTATATGCAAATAAATCTGTTTGTCTTATATCTGGGTGTTATTGATCTGAATATTTATGTATTTACAAAAAAATGTATATTATTAGTTGTCTGGGTAGGATAGTAAAAACTGCACCTATTTTGAAAAGAAGAAAATACAGTTTATAATCAGATGACCGGGTTAGGATTATCCCAGGATATTATTATATTGAAATATTTTTTGTATAATATAATGTAAATTTCTACGGGTCCTTTTTTGTAACGCGGCAGGCAAGGCACTGAAGGGTACCTGGTGCATATCTCACCGGAAAACCCAGGACCCCCCCCCCGTCTCATATGCTGATATGACATCCGCGGGGTTTAAGTGGGTAAGAATCCCACATACTTGGATTGACCCCCCACCGAGTCCCAGGGACCTTCGAAGGTTTCCCCGCGAGAGCAAAATATAGAACGGTAAGTCATTGTAGCACTGTGTATGGCTTTGCATCTAGCGTGGCGACCGGCATTCAGCAAAACACATCCTTTATTCAGCAAAACACACCCTTTATTCTGCAAATGACGTCCTTTATTCAGCAAAACACATCCTTTATTCAGCAAAACACACCCTTTATTCTGCAAATGACGTCCTTTATTCAGCAAAACACATCCTTTATTCAGCAAAACACATCCTTCATTCAGCAAAATACATCCTTTATTCAGCAAAACACATCCTTTATTCAGAAAAACACATCCTTCATTCAGCAAAATACATCCTTTATTCAGCAAAACACATCCTTTATTCAGCAAAACACATCCTTCATTCAGCAAAATACATCCTTTATTCAGAAAAACACACCCTTTATTCTGCAAATGACGTCCTTTATTCAGCAAAACACATCCTTTATTCAGCAAAACACATCCTTCATTCAGCAAAATACATCCGTTATTCAGCAAAACACATCTTTTATTCAGCAAAACACATCCTTCATTCAGCAAAATACATCCTTTATTCAGAAAAACACACCCTTTATTCAGCAAATGATGTTCTTTATTCAGCAAAAGGCGTCCTTTATTCAGCAAAAGACGACCTTTATTCAGCAAAAGGCGTCCTTTATTCAGCAAAAGACGACCTTTATTCAGCAAAAGACGTCCTTTTCCCATTTCCCATTCAGAGACCAGCATTCAATAAAAACGTCGTCCTGTCACACTGGACTGTGAATAATACACTCAAGCCTTTTCGCGGCTAAGAAGACAAGTTCCAAACAATGAGGCCAGAAAACCCTCCCACACAACAAGAAAGTTCATTATGTCCGATCCGCATTAATTATATCGATAGCGTCGCGTCGTGGGCACGATGATAAATTTAAATTTCACGGGGTTACGAGGATGATAGCCGTTCTTTATATTTTATGGTGTTACATTAATATTAATTACGTCGAGGTTGGTCTTCTGCCAATCGTTTTTAACGTATAGAGATGATTTTTGTTCTAAGAAAGTCGTATTTTCCACGATAACAGTAAATATGTGATTACTTTTGTCTGGGTCAAAAACTGGTCTATAATTTTGCAATGTACGACTAATGTATGATAATTTCTTTAGTACAACTAACAATATAAACGGCTTAATAGATTTTGTCATAAGACAAGCCGTTTGGTTAGTCTCAGTCACGGTCAAGCGTACCTTAAAATGAGGCCCCCTTTAAATGAAGGGGCATAGGCCATAGTCCACCACGCTGGCAAAGTTGGCGGACATTACACGACATTCAAAAAGTAGTTAGGCTTTCTCAAACATGCAAGTTTCGATGTTCGACATGGGAGGTTTAGTAGGTAACTTTATTTTTTAGTGATAAATAACAAATCTAAATTGGAAAGAGAATCCATATTTATCTACTTAGTGCAAACTTAAATTACTGTCTGATTTATCAGCGTTTCAATTATAAGATGAGTCATTAAGCGTGGTATACCATCCGCGATAACTTTGCTTTCGGCAATGGAAATGTCATCATCATCATACCTATTAGATACCTATTATTACTACTATCATGAACCTCCACTGCTAAACAAACGCTTCCTAGTTAGAATGGCGGGGTTGCCATAATCCCTACGCTGTCTAGTTTATAACATTGACGTTTTAGTTTTAATTCTCGCACAGGATTAAAACTTCTGAAATATCTAATACTATCTAAGACAGCGATACTCAACCTTTTTTTCCTCTGGGCCACATAGTCGCTTCCGCTTTACCTCGCGGGCCGCAATAATCTAGCCTAAATTGTATGTTTAATTATAACTACCCTAAGTATATTAAATTACAATAAATCGCATATTTGAAATATAGCATTTATTTAAAAATTTATTGATTTTCCACTAATATAAGACATTTCTTTACTTAAATTCTGCGTGCGCGCTATTTTATGAGTGTAAGCGAGTGAAGTAAACATTTATTCATTCGAACCTTATTCGAACGACATTTTTTGCATTACTTTTGTACACTTATCAATAAAATACTACAGCTAATCTAAAAATACTGTACTAGACTTCGGGCCGCATAGAAAAGGCTAGCGGACCGCAGGTTGAGTATGACTGATCTAAGACTATCTAGGTAGGTAGGAAGAATAGTAAGTATTTATGTGGGAAAACTCTCATTTATCTATATAAAATAGATCAGGCAGCGTTGCGCGTCAATTTCTCAAGCATTTTTAATTCATAGGCTACCAAAGCTTAAGGCAGTCCAAAATCCTCCATACTATTTAAGTGGACTCCAAATACGGCAGCTGTGATGGATAGGCGTAAAAAATTAGAGTACATACGACGACTACCGCTTTTAACTGCCCATTGACGTCACTACTAGTTTAGTAAGCCAAGCATTTGTCTGTGTGCGTAGGGTGAGTATAAGACTCGATAAAAAATGTGGATATGTACACTTTTGCACCAGGCTCAGAATCCTGTATATTGACTGAAAATATAAATGAATAATATAATATTCTGGAATAATCCACACACGGTCATCTGATCCCAAAATAGGCAGAGCCTGAACTATGGAAACCAGATAACTGGTACAAATACTTATAAAATATTTTTTTACTATTTTTTTTTGTAAATACATACATAAATAACACCCAGACACTTGACGGGAATCAACCCCACGACCTATTGGGTAGCAGCCAGGGTGTTTAACCACTAGACCAACAGGCCCGTCGCAAATCTAAACTCACGCGCTCTTTTTAAGTCTAATTGATTTAAAAAATAACACTTATGGCAATGACTGCCGACCTGTCTTACGATAAAAGTATAAAATTATATCAATTTATTGATCAAACTAATAATAGGCCTTAGGGCGGCCAAAGACGGCCCATTTTCGATTAAAGAAAACACAGTAAAAAATAATGTGCGAAAAAAAAATTACTGTACTTCGACTGCTAAACTTTTTTAGGCAATCCCACCTGACGGTAACGGGTAGTGCGGCCCTGGATCAAATAGAACTAGTATTTTGACAAAATTAAGAAAAGGTCCCAATATCAGAGGTGTCACGTATATTAAGTATCATCTATGGGTGTCACTGTGCCAACACCAAAAGGGATGAATTAAAGAAAATAAAGAAATAGTGACTTTCTAAATTCTATATTCTAACTATATTTTATTGATCTTGTAAATCATAGTCACCGTACTAGTGTCGGTTTATTCTTACCCTAGTGTCCGAGCGTTTTTTTTTTTTGTTTTCTTTTTTTGTTTTTTTTTTGGGAATGATAGACTGTTGGCCGCAGATGGCCATTACAGCTTCACCGGACAATAGGAGGCGAGCGCTTAAAGCGCTCTAGCCTTTACGGCAGAAGTAGCGACGAGCTCAAGGGCACCTCAGGGAGGCACGGCCTCGGCTTGGGCTGTCGCTTAAGAGAGGGCTGAGTTTACCACCGGTTCACAACGCGCCCCCACTGAGAAGAACCGGCAAGGAACTCAGTGGGGTGATGCACGTCGTTGAGGTCGCATACGTACGACCCTTCGGCCTCGCCGGCGAGACCGGTGTCTGATAGCTAGTGTAGCATACGGTTGTCGGGGAGGGGTCGGCGCATCCCGGTCCAATAGGACCGTCATGGGGTCAGGAGGGTCGAGCAGTACGTGCCGTGGTCTGCGGCGCGAGTCAGAAGGGGTGTCCGAGCGTGTGAAACAAGTCTTTGCCCGAAGTTATGTATAAATGAACTTGTAGTAATAATAATATCCTTTTTTTTTGTCGCGGGGGAAATCTTCCATAGATCCCCGGGAGCTGTGGGGCTCGACCGGGGTCGCATCGGCACATGAGATGGGGGACCCCAGGGCTCTCCGGTGGGATCTGCACCAGGGGCCCCTCAGTTCCTCCCTTTGAGCCCGCCGCCGGGGGGCGCATTGTAGGCCCCCGGGAACCTAACATGGTACTCACGGGGACGGGGGTCGCAACCCCGCCGCCGTCCTCCTCGGAGTCGCCGCCGTACTCAATGGAGGAATAATAATATCCTTTTTTTTTTTGACGCGGGGAAATCTTCTTAAGATCCCCGGGAGCTGTGGGGCTCGACCGGGGTATGTGGGATTCTTACCCACTAAAACCCCCGCGGCTGTCCCATCGGCAGATGAGAGGGGGGACCCCAGGGCTCTCCGGTGGCATCTGCACCAGGGGCAGGGGCCCCTGGTGCAGATGTGCCTTGCCTTTGAGCCCGCCGCCGTCCTCCTCGGAGTCGCCGCCGTACTCAATGGACGCTCAAAGGGCCCACACCCCGAGCGTCCAGCGACTCCGAAGAAGGTCTCAGGGACCCTGTGGTATGTGGAATTCTTACCCATTAAAACCCTGTTGCATCGGCACATGAAAGCGGAACCTGCCTGGGTTCTCCGGTGGGCTCTGCACCAGGTGCTATAATAATATCCTCGATCAACTCCATGTATACACATCTCATCCCAAACAAAGTAGGAGCATACTTTGCGACCTCCGTCAAGCACCGTGTCAATTTCCGGGGTGGCAATAATGCGCCCCCGGTGGCGGGCTCAAAGGAAAGGCACTGAGGGCCTCCTGGTGCAGATTCCACCGGAGTGCCCAGGTGCCTCTCATGTGCCGATGCAACAGCTGCGGGGGTTTTATTGACTAAGAAACCTAGATACCCCTGTTAACCCCACAGGTCCCGGGGGCCTCTCTAGCCAGCTCTATAGCTGAGTGTAATCGGTGGTCTGTAGGTACCAGGTGTAGGTACATGCCTAATGTTTAAATTGAATTCCCCAGACAAAGAAATGTAGATGTGTATGTACATACATACACTTTTTGTCTTGTCTGGTATTGGTTAACGTACCCGAAAGCTACTTAGAACCCGAAACCGTTAACAGCTCACCGAAAACAACAGATATTATACATATAAGCATCTGTACGCATTTTTTTGCTGCCGACAACCGTGTATCTGTTTTTTCTACCTAATCTGATAAAAATATTCATAATCGAAATTTTAATCAACTAAAAATTCTAAAACATAATAATGTTTGAGTTTAAAATTATAATGTATGCGTATAACATTAATAAATCGTTTGTTCTCTCGGCTGCGCACGCGCAGCGAGGTCGCAATTCCGTTGACCTGTGACTCATTGCTACCGACCGACGCGGTAGTAGGTATAGTATAGTGAGCTTTAACCAAATAGATTTTTTCTTAGACGCGTGATTAAAAATAAACCATTGAGTAATCCAGTGTATACAAGCGTACATGCAAGCGGTAATAATGACATCCTGACCGATATGATCACAGCAGCCAATCTTTTACAATATCATCTATCTATGCTGAAGATATTATAGTATACTAGTGCTTGCGTAATCACAAGTGCACTCTTTCTTCCTCTACTCTATGAATCAGATGGGACGGAAGACCGACACGACCGGGGAGAGTTCACGCGCAGAGATTTAACTGAAAGAAAAAAAAATCGAAGAAACCTTCTACTTTTTTTTAGAAATGTTAAAACTGATCTGGTCGCAATTTTGAAAGAAATCATAATTAAAATCGTAACTCGAAAACTATGAAAAATCGTAGACCATACATAGGGGTGATTCAGATACCCCTAAACACGAGGCAACTAAAAAAAATTTTAGACGTCACAGTGCGCGTAGTGGATTCTTTATCTATAATTTATTACCTCGACCGGCATGTGTGCTGTAACGCATCAATGGGCACGAGTCTCTACGAATAATATTACGGTAGCTTATCACACCTCATTGAACTAAAAGCCTATTCATTTCAATTACTTATTTACTTATTTAAGCATCGAAAAAAAAAACTAATTCCAGTTCATAAAAAAAGATAAGCGAAGTTACTCATATATTTATTGTGTAGTAAGTAAGTACAATTCATAGTAATGTTGTCTTTTACTTACGCGAATATTACACATTGAAATCAAACTACATACTTCATTAATTCATTCATTCGAAACGTCGGGATAGTAAAATCAAAATAAACCGCGATAAAATCCGTAAAAGTACAAAGTTTGATAACAGTTCATAGTAGTTTTATTTTTTGTCGTTTGGTTCATCAGCAGCCCAAAACATGGCCACTGCTGATCAAAAGGCCTCCCCCTTAGAAGAAAGGGGTTGCTATAATCCCCACGCTTGGCTCGCGTCTTGGGGATCGTATAAGTGGTAGGTAATCCAATAGAAAGACACTGCTGCCCGTCTTATTGCTTTCCCTTACTCGATATAATATATAAACTAGATAAACAATCACGAACAAAATGACATCTAAAGTGTGGTCGCGGAGGTTGCAAACTTATCTGTGCTGGTGGCGGAAACGTGAACTAACGATTTTATAATGATAATGACTAGTAGTTTGACAGTTTCATATAGACAGTAGCGACACTCCTATCGGCAAAAATAAATTTGTCAGGATGTGGCTTGTAAAGAAATAGCGACACAAGGGCGTTATTTCTCGCTACCACTTTTTGAACCGTGACACCAAATCTATTTTATATATTGTTAGACTCCAAAACTGATATTAAATAAATTGTAGGTAGGATAGCTGAACGAGCTCAGCGAACGCGTATATAAGTCACAGCTCTAGCGGTACCGCAGTCATTCGTTTCTCAGATCTCGTACAGTGCGGAAGTCTCAGTGAAGTTGCTGCGCCTCATGGTGATTACAATGTATTCCTGCTGCAGGAGTGTGGTAATAATTCTTCAGTGGTATGTTCAGTTTTTATTTTACTAAGGTGGTCCAGAGACAATGGGTTCTGGACAGATTCTCTTTTTTTTAAATAATCTTATTTAGGATTTCTAATAATATTATATCGATGGTCGCCTCTTACGGACACTCAACAGGAGGAGATGGGAGCGTTATATTCTTACCCGGACACCCCACGGGGTTGTTTGGTTAGTGGACGGCCCACCTAGGGTTGCCAACTTTTTTTGACACAAAAAAAGTATAAAATGGTTTGGATAGGAAAAAAATAAAGTATTTGGATAAAAAAAGTATTTTTCAAATTTTATGTTTTTATTGTATTAAAAACGTATTTTTGTGTGCTTTTAGCACATGCTATCAATTTTTTGTTGTCTTTAAATGTTTCAAAGCTGGTTTGACAATTAATATTTAAATTTAAATAAATAAACAATTCCTTTTTAATTAAATTTATTGACGATCTATTTCTCTCTTCTCGCCACTTTAGATTCATTGCTGAAAAAACTCTTACTTACTTAACTATTTAACGGTACACTGTGTACCCATAATGAGTAGGTATTTTGTTTTACGCATCACAGTAAAGGTTGAAAATAAAATATTTTCACATACTTTATTTGTATGTAAAAGTATAAAGTATAATTACCAAAAATAAAGTAGGATACGTTACTATAAAGTACGGTTGGCAACCCTAGGCCCACCTAGTGTCAAAGTTGTTCGATCTGCCCCTAGGCCCTCAGCTTAGGCCCCTAATTTCATTTAACGACTGCTGACTAGAGGACAACTACTGGGACTGACTTGCCCACCGAAACACTGAGCTCAGTTTAAATGCCACTAATCGGTCACCCATCTAAAGACTGACCTTGCTTGACGTTGCTTAACCAATAGTGTTTACCGTACAGTACCAGTGACTATAAGTGACTTAATTCTCTGTTAATACAGATAATGCAATTTGTACTTCTGTCCAAAAGGCCATGAGTTCTACGCCATCAGTTTATTCTGAAGCACGACCGTTAAGTTGTGTGAGAGTGCACACCCATCCAAGGTTGGCATGACCACTTACCATCATGTGGGATCGAGGTAAAGCACTTAATTATATAATAATAATAATAATAATGTCCTCCTGGCCGATACGACCACAGCGGCCAATCTTTCACAAGATCAGCCATGTACGCAGGAGATATTATAGTGCACAAGTGTTTGCGCAGACACAAGTGCACTCTCTCTTCATTTATACCTCTCACAATCCGATGGGACGGGAGACCGACACGACCGAGGAGAGGTAAGGCGCAGGACCGACTTTTTACATGCCCATCCGACGCATGGATCATCTTACTTTACAGACAATCAGGTGATCGGCCTGCATTGTCCTAGCCAGTAAGCAACAACTACACAAGTTGCCCCCCGCAGGATTCGAACCCGCGACCTCCGGTTTAAAAAGCAAGCGGTTTCCCACTGCGCCACGGAGGCTTAATTATATTATGCACTAGCTGACCTGCGCAGCTTCGCCCGCGCTTTTCCGACACTTCCATCAATTATCGCGTTATATTTCAACGAATTAATAGAAAACCTTAACAAATTATATACTTATCCTTTTTTTTACGCGGGGAAACCTTTAAGAGGTCCCCGGGAGCTGTGGGGCTCGACCGGGTTATGTGATTCTTACTCACTAAAATTCCCGCGGCTATCGCATCGGCACATGAGAGGGGGGACCCCAGGGCTCTCCGGTGGGATCTGCACTCAGTGCCTTGCCTTTGAGCCCGCAGCCAAGGGGCACACTGTAGCCCCAGGGAACCTAACACAGTGCTCACGGGGACGGGGGTCACAACCCCGCCGCCGTCCTCCTCGGAGTCGCCGCCGTACTCAAAGGACGTTCAAAGGGCCCACACCCCGAACGTCCAGCGACTCCGAAGGAAAAATTATATACCTAAACCAACTCCAGACAGATGCGGCAGAAGACTTTGTTTTATAATCTTGTGAAAAAATGCCGTAAGGATGTAAAAATCCCTTTAATAGGTACGTTGTTAGTTTAAATAATCGATCCGGATCGCTATGTGCAATGGAGATTTTGTGAAAATGATAGTACACACGAATCGCCGATAACATATGGACAACGGAACGGTAGGCAGCGTCCACGGTGACTACAAAAACACAATTTATCAATGTATTTTTCCGCCGATTCCTTCACCATTTTACTTCAAACAGCTGGTTTGCTCTGATACTCATATTAAAAGGAATATTGAATGTGATTACTGTTCGGCAAACTGTTACTTGGTTAAGCAACGTCAGGCAAGGTTATTTAAAAGATGGGTGACCGTTTAGTAACATTTCAACTGAGCACCTCCGTGCTTTGAAGGGCATGTGAAAAGTTGCCCCAGTTGTGGTCATCTAGACAGGCAGTGGCTAAGATATTTTATGCCAGAAGCTTATAGGTAGCTCTTGAACAACCCTGATACTAGATTAGCCACTAACAAAGAGACAAAAAAAAACAAATGCTTACATACTGATGCTTTTCGACAGAACATTTGACACTGCGCTGCGGTGTCTCTTGCATAACGAACTTATCGCATACACTTACGAACTTGCACAACTTACGAACTTACACGAACTTGCGTATCTAACTTTACCTTAGAGGAGATACCACTGGAGAGAGCATGATGCGCTAACCCCTCTGCCAAATTTTTGTTCATATGTTCAGGTCATTCTTTATTTGTGTGCGTATCTTTTTGAATGTGTTGCGAGTTTATTATAGTGTGGGTATGCGTGAAATTGTATCTGTGTGTGTTTACTTCGCCTCCCGCACCCCGCAAAAGTGCCACGAAAAATTTGTTCGGGGAATCGACGCGATACTAACTCCATTCTAATTACTCTGAGAACTTTACTTATTATTATTACTTAACTAGCTCGGCCTATATTTTTTAAATTCAGTAACGATATTTTTAAGCGTTAATTTTTACACAAGTTTATACTCACCCTTAGTGCGCCACATGGCGTCCTACTGACCCCGTATCAAAGATTAGTCGAGTATTCGAACATTTGTTTAATGCCTACGCAAGCCCTGCCTTTTAGAGGTTCACTAATTGTTTACGAAGCGACGGTGTATAACGTGGGCGATACTAATTGTACTGTTACGTATTTATGCAACGCGTGTGTTAAAATGTTCCATTCCTATAGTTGTATCTATTGGTGATTATAATTAAATTCATTTTCATCATCAACAGCTACCGTAAGATATCCACTGCTGAACAAAGGCCTTCCCCTTAGAAGGGACGGTTGGCCATAATCACCTCGCTTGGCAGGCGTCTTGGGTATCGCAGTATAGGTAGTAGGTAGTCCAAAAGAGAGACGCCGCTGCCCGTCTTCTTGTTTTCCCTCAGTCGCCTCTTACGGACACCCAACGGGGGGAGATGGGAGGGTGCTATTTTTACCCCGACATCTCACGGGAAGCTTACTTCTTACATATAATGAACTCATTTAATAATTTATTTCAAAAAACACACAGTTTTACAACACACAATTACAAACTAGACACAACAATAAACATTCTTAAATGAATTACCAGGGGTTCCCAAACTAGGCACAGCCTGTATCTTGGGAAACCAGCTAAGAAGTGGACATCAGAATTTAAACAAGACAAAGGGCAGAAATTGTGTTTAGATATGCTTAAGAATGTGCGAAAGTGTATATGTGCGTATGTCAGTGTGTGTACGTTTGTGTATGATAGGCAAAGGAGTACCTACTTAATCCGAATTTGAGAGGTTTATCTATTGATACATAGAGATTCTGTTTGATTATAATCCAGACTTAAAAGCAACCTTGTCAATTTACTATTATGTTATATGTAAATAGTAGATAATTTATATGTTTAAATTACCATCATAGAAAATCAAAAGTTACGATCTGTATGAAGCGTTTAGCAGACCGAATCAATAACAATAGCATATTACAATAGTTAAGCTAACATATTGAACTAGATGAAAAAGCTAAAGACTTACCATTTAGCTGAATAAAGAAGAACGCACTCAAGTCAGATAGAGTGACGATATATACAAGGCGGGTGATAGTAGATTAGAGAAAAAGAAATTCATCCCCCCTGAGGATGCACCTGAGATGTCTTGCAAAACATTGCAAAAAGTCACATCTGCAAGTTTTCCTCATCACTAGACCGCGTCGCGTCGGGTCGCTCCGCCCCCGGGACCCGACCACGATCAGCCGGCGGCCATTTCCTGCACTTTCGGAAACATTTCGTAAAGAAATTTATTGTTAACACGCGTCCAAGTAAAATGCTCCGATGAAAGGCGCCGAGCACGCCCCGAGCGACGCATGGCCGTGTATGTAAATTCCTTCCCCCATACACAATTATTATTTAAGAATTGATTGGTTGTAACAGAAACGTCTGTCAGTTATAATTCAGTATATAACGGCCCTTATAATGGCTTTTGATGTTTTCAGTTCGCCGTTTTTAAAGTCGCTCGAGGTTCATTTTTGGCTGTAAAATGTTTAATTTCAAAGGGAAAGCCGATATTATAGGCTGTTCGTAGGTTAACTGTGAAAATATTTTTTTACATATTTTTTTAGTCCGCTTATTTACTGCACAGATTGAAGTATTTGTATGTATTTCATCAGATAATGCAATTCAAGCTATAAAACATTAATCCTTAATACAATTATTCATTTGTCGGTTTCCAACTTTATTTGTACTCTATTATTGTTACGTGCGGGTGGGTATTAAAATGCCGATCAACGTAAATAAATTTAAAGTAAAAAACTTTTTAAAAAACAAGATTTTATTTAAATGCGCTAAAAAGAATAAAATAAACTTTTCCTTTAAAACTTTTAATATCTATTTATAACGTCATTACACAATTTATATGATATAAAAGCTTGTCGTTAACAATGTAGAGACATATTTTTTTTTTTTTTTTGGGGGAATGATAGACGCTGTTGGCCGCAGATGGCCATTACAGCTTCACCGGACAATACGAGGCGAGCGCTTGAAGCGCTCTAGCCTTAACGGCAGAAGTAGCGACGAGCTCAAGGAGGCACGGCCTCGGCTTGGGCTGTCGCTTAAGAGAGGGCTGAGTTTACCACCGGTTCAACAACGCGCCCCCACTGAGAAGAACCGGCAAGAAACTCAGTGGGGTGATGCACGTCGTTGAGGTCGCATACGTACGACCCTTCGGCCTCGCCGGCGAGACCGGTGTCTGAAATGTAGAGACAACGATGGCTTAGTCTTTACTGAGCTACTTTTAGCAGAAATGGTTGTATATACTTTTAGACTTTCGCGTTCCATTATCAAACTTTATTCTAATCGTCAAGCCAAAATATAAGATAAATCGCGTTAATTCCCGATTAGAATAAAGTTTGAGAAATGGTTATAGCTTAGGAGAGACACCCTTTGATTAGTTTAAGCGACGATCTTCGCAGCACAGCAGGAACTGAATGCGACAAGCTAATAATAGCGCTTAGATCCTTAAGTTAAGTATCGCCACCATCTATGCTAGGTAGAAGGAACTAAATAAAAGAATTCGAGATGGAGCTCAGTATTAAAAGACCACCTTCAGGATAGGTAGACCTGTAATCTTCGTAAGTTAGCAAGAATGGATTTGAGAAGCAGTATTCAAAGCTCCGTAATGGAGAACGCTCACAGAGTGGATGGAGTAACGATCTCCGCATGGTGGCGGGAATTAGATAAGGTTCTTATCTAGTCAAAGATTGAACCAAAAATCCCAAACAAAGGAGCCAAAGATAGAACTCAGTAGAGTACTAGGTGGTAGGTTCCTTGTGCAAGAAACCATCCAGGTAGGTACCACCGCAGTGTCAGATATTCTGTCGCCAAGCAGCAGTGTGTAAACATTGCTGTGTTTCGGTGTGAAGGGCACTGTGGTTAGTGAAATTACCGGAACTAAAATCATTTTAAAAAAAATATTGAACCGACTTCAATATCACTGAAAAGTATAAAATAATTTAAATATTATTGAAGTTGGTGTTAGCTTACCGGCTGTGTATATTTGGCACCAACTTGTATATGTGGCTGTGTATATTTTATACTTTTCAGTGATATTGAAGTCGGTTCAATTTTTTTTTTTTAAAGATTTTATTTTAAACTTTTTAGTGATATTTTCATATATAAAGATTGAACCATCGAAGACCGTAAAATGATCTAGGTAGGTTATGATCACATTATCGTCTACATAGTTTTACATAATTCATGTTTCTTCGGAAAAAAATATTCGGTCCTAATGAAATTTGCATGGAATCATCATAGTAGTTAACTCTCTCGAATAAAGAAAGAATCATCGAAATCGGTTCATAATTGTCAGAGCAATGTAATGTCGAACATCAGTTTTATGGTTTTTACCAGATAAATTCCTCCTCATCGTTCATGGTCTTCCAGGAAGTTCTTATCCGGTTGTGTTAAATTTCATACAGATTCATTACAGTGGTTTCTTCTTTCGAATAAAAAAAGAATCATTGAAATTGGTAAATATTTGCCAGAGTTATGACCATTTTTGTCCTTAAAAAGCGACCAAAAAGTCATCTATACAGGCTTTCCTGCAAGTTTCCTGCGCAGTCACCATTATTAATTTTTCAGGAACTACTTATTCGGAAGCAATAATTTTTTTATGGGACCCAACTAACGGATTAAAGAATGGATGGAAGAAAGATTTTTGCAAATCGGTTCATAATTTCCAGAGTTATGCGCGAACATACATAGAAAAAAAAGAAAAAAAAATATATACAGACGAATTGAGAACCTCCTCCTTTTTTTGAAGTCGGTTAAAAAAGACTTAATATCTAATGACTTTAGGGTCAGTAATATGCTAGTGATTCTTCAGGTGTTGCTAGCGTCTATAGGCTGCGGTGGATACTTACCATCAGGCAGGCCGAATGCTTACTTGCCAACTTGGTAGTATAAAAAAGTAGGACAGCATCAGTACATATAAAAAACTTCCTCGAAGTTGTCGCCGCACTGGGAGGGAAGGATACCTAAAAGACTGGCGGCATTACCCCTTTGTATGGCCAAGCTTATACCTTGGCAGAAAAAGCTATCCCGGCCCGGCGGTCTCCTGAGACTTCGATAAGTTTGGATAAAATTTCTTTCACCAAAGCGTGCGTCTCACGAGACCAAGGCCCCATGGTCTCCACCGCAAAGGGCGCAAATATATAGCTAAAAACTAGAGCTAACAAAATGACATTTAAAATGTGGTCACTTATCTATGCTGGTGGCGGAAACGTGAACTTACGGTTTTATTATGATAATGACGTGTAGTTTGACAGTTTCATATAGACAGTAGCGACACTCCTATCGGCAAAAACAATTTTGTCAGCCTGTGGCTTGAAAAGAAATAGCGACACAAGGGCGATGTTTCTGTGTGCCACTTTTTGAACTGTAACACCTAAACTAGTTTGAATATTATATTGATGGGCGTAGCCCAGCAGCGGAGGGCTCTATAAAGACAAAATGTTGCACAAAGTTCACGGAGCTTCGCCTCTTTACAGTCTAAGCAGTGTTGTGACTCACTGACAGTGGAAAAGGTGAAAGTCCAACTTTCGTTTTCCAATTGTTACGTATTGTCTGTTAAACGAGTGTAATTAATTGTTAATTTGTTAAACCACCATAGCCAGCCGTGTTTTCAATTACCCAGTTTTAATTATTTCTTCGTATTCTGAATGAAAATATTGTATTGAAATGCAGATGATCCGTTGAATTTCTACTGTCTATTTTAGCCGCCGCTGGGATTTTAGTGGGTATGAATCCCACATACCTCGGTTGACTCCCATAAGTCCCAGGGACCTATTGATGGTTTCCCCGGCGAGAAAAAAGGAGTTGTATTGTTTAAAACAAGCTTTAGAGCTGCGGCGGTACTTTTGCGAAGTTGTTTTAGTAGTATACTGTGATACAAGTGAGCTAAGTTACTAATTTCACACGAGGCTGTGGGCTGCAGCCCGAGCCATAGGCGAGGGCGTAATTCAGCCGAGTCTCATGAGCAGAGCTCACGAGTTTTATACGACGTTTTTCAACACTTTTGCGAGGAAAAACAAAATATGAAAATTATGTATGAGAAATGGCGCGGGCGTTTTTTTTTCACGAACCTTTTCAAGCTGAGTGGACATACAGACTACTTCAAAATTATAATTTTAAGTGACAAAATGCAAATATTTTAATACTAGCTGACCCACGCAGCTGCGCCCGCACTGTGTTTACGTTAACTAAACTTTCGCATAGAATACAAAACCTCCTTTTTTAAAGTCGGTTAAAAACTTGGACCCACTTTGTACTTGCCCTCCGAAGCACGGAGACGTTTAGTTCAAAAGGCGTTAAACGGTCACCCATCTATTTAATGACCTCACCTAACGTTGCTTAACCTGATCGATTTCCAAACATTGTTAACAACTGTCTATGAGTGTTCCCTTACAAATATTTATTATAATTATAATGAAAAATTGTTAAAATCGGAGCAAGCGTATAACCAAGTACACATTTTGACTTTAGTCCCCTCTCCCAAGGGTACCGTGCCAAATGTCGGGATAAAAAGTATCCTATGTCCTACCTCGGAGTATTAACTCAAATCGTGCCAAGTTTCGTTTCAATCCATCCAGTAGTTTCGGCGTGATGCTCAGCCGAGATACAGAGAGACAGACAGACAAAAATAAAAAAATAAACATTTTTGGCTTTTGTTTGGTTATAGAATGCCCTCCAAACATCATTTTCAATATATCTTCAATGTACAGAATTGGACCTGTTACAGTTTTATTATACTTAAGTATAGATTTCGTATACAAATTCTGATGAATTATAAATAATTAGATAATAATAAATGTTTGTTTGACTTAATTATGGACGAACACATTTATTTATTCCAAAAATGTATATGGATTTTCAGCGGCACAAATCCTCTTCGTTGTTTATGAAAAAAAAATGTATTACCCGGTTTAATTAAGAATGCTCTGTTTACTCGCATACAACTTCCAGTAACGTTAAAATTTTACTTTGTAGGCATCATAAATATATTACGCACTAGTGCGTAATGTCATCATTGCGCACGCGTATCTTATACCTAGGTTTAGTAGTAAATATACTATCTATAGTAGTAGTGGCTTTTAATAAGCTAGCCGCTTTCCATCAGGTGAGATTGCAGTCAATCACTAGGTTTTATAGATTAATAAAAAAGTTGAGATGTCCCATTTAAAACCTCCCCAGTGGCCTTCATCGGCGTTATCAAGAGACTGGGATTCCGTTTAACTTCGCGAGGGTCTCTCTAGCGCCGGACGCTCGCTAAAGCAAATCCTGACATGACCCATCCATTGCATATTACTCTAAATACATATAACCTCAACGATACAAACATATGCATTATACTTCAGACCTATAGGAAGAATGATTACCAACGTTATTCCCGGTACGTAAGTTTCCGTGAAATAAGAAGTAAGCCTGTCAATTCTCGTTTTAGTTTAAAACTACTCGTAGTTGATCACAAAGAGGCAATGTAGTCGTGGATACCTTGTAAGCTTTTTTTTGGGACTAATCCCACCACTCATTCCCACCACTGTTACTCCTGTAAGCCAGGATCTACAGTGGTCACCACTGAAGACACCGAGGTTTGACCCTCGGCGAGTCCCAGGGGAACGCTAAATTGTCTTGGAACCCGCAACAAATTTAATTAAAAAGGTAGATAGGAGGAGTCGGAAATACATATATTCCACTTCCCTCCTTTGCAAAGCGGGAGACAAGCAAAGAATTAATAAACGATCGATACAACCTCAAAAAGGAAGACTCTTACAGGCGGACCAATGAAGGCTAGTCCACCCGTAAGGCACCACGAATTCTGCTAATATTTTAAGGGGCCTATTTGATTTTTCAAACTTGTTTCCAATAATAGGTATGGCAAAAACGTTTGAACGCACGGAAGTTCTCCTTAGTCGCCACAAGGTCCATGTAATATACGACTCCAGATGTCACAACCAAACTGTCTAGCATAAGGCTACGCTCATGTTGCCAGAGACTGCACTCCCAAAGTATATGATGGGCAGTTTGTTCGTACTCATTATTTATCGTAGAACACTGACAGAGAGGCGAAGGCACTAGATTGAAGGAAAATAGTTTACTCTTAAAGTTGCCATGCCCCGTCAAGAATTGTGCGACACCTTGTAAGCTTGTAAGCGTTAGCGCTATGGCGGCGGTCAAAGAAACGAATGTCAATGTGGGTCACTCATCCGCCAGCACAGAGATTCTTCTTTCTGCCCGTCCTGATTATCCCAGATAATAAGATAACCAAAAAAAAATCCATCGCCTAGGACCGTAGTAGATGCATGAACAACCAGTGCCTGCTATAACTAGGCTAAATGCTTTTCGAAAACATTAAAAAATCTAACATCTTCTGTAACAGTTACATGTTAAGATCGTCTTGTTAAAAATAACGCCACTGAGTAAGAATAACGCTATGTAAAACGGGCGTCGATTTTGTGAGTACAACGCGAAATGACTTGCAACATTTCGTTGCTATGGTGATAGTTTTGAATACCTCACAACCTGACCTCTTTATTGTGACATACGTCCGTAAAGAATTACGAGCCTACATCAAAATGAAATACACACATCAAAAGTGTCTAGGGATCAAGCATTTTTAAGCGGATTTCTTGAGATTGAGATGTGGCTTTGTAATAAATTTATGATTTTATAAATTTATATGGATCCTTTTTGGTGCATTTCATAATTTGAATCAGGAACTGTGAATCAAATTCGAGTAAAAGATGAAAATCAGCTGTCAATATTTTCCCTATAAAAACATACAACGCATTGAAGACATTATTAGTGCTACTGTTTCCCTACTACTGATTAAAACCAACGTTATTATGGAGCGGCGACGTCATTTAAGCAGGGAAGAAATGCTCAGAGCCGTGGGAATGATAGAAGCTGGTTCCCGGCAACGTACTGTGGCTTTAGCTCTGAATACAAGTCAGAGTGTTATCAGTCGACTTTGGACACGTTACCGAAGCACTGGTACCGTGGCTGAGCGCCATGGAGGACGGTATCGCTGCACCACAAGGAGACAAGACCGATATATTCAAATCTTAACTCGAAGAGCTCCAACAATAACTGCCATGATGTTAGCCGTGAGGCTTCATCACTCTTCAGGGAACTTAATTAGCGACCAAACAGTCAGAAACCGCTTGCATGAAGTGAACCTTCATTCCCGAAGACCGCTACGGGTACCACCTATAGCAATGCACAATCGTAGGATTCGATATCAATGGGCTCTTGAACACAGAAATTGGGCAGAAGAACAATGGCGTTTCGTGTGCTTTTCTGATGAGTCTCGTTTTGGTATGAGACCGGATACAAGACGTATACGACACTGGAGAACCCCTGGACGCCAACAGCGATTAAAATCCTGCCAGGAAGTCCATCCTTATAGTGGTGGAACCATCATGGTATGGGCGGGTATTTGGATCGGCGGAAGAACTGAGTTGATTTGGATCAGAGGCAACCTCAACGCTCAAATTTATGCTGAGACGATTGTATCAGACGTCATCGTTCCTCTACAAGTGCAAATCGGTCCCTTATTTCAGTTAATGCATGATAATGCACGACCGCACACCGCAAGAGTTGTAAGACAGACTCTCGCCGCAGCTAACATCAATGTCCTGCCCTGGCCTGCTCAGTCGCCAGACTTGAACCCGATTGAGCATGCATGGGATATGCTACAGAGAAGAGCTCTGCCGAATATGGAGGGTATCCAGTCGCAAGAAGACCTTTTTTTGTTGTTGCAACGAACATGGGCGGCCATTCCACAGCGTGATTTGGATGAACTCATTTTGAGTATGCCAAACCGATGTTCTTGTGTTGTTAGTGTTCGCGGTAGAAACACGGATTATTAATTGTTTAAGTTACCCAATAAAATTTTAAAGAAAACTGTTATTTCAGTCTTTTTTTCGAACTTTTGTGTTAGTGGTTCAAATGTCAAAAATCCCTTTATTAGGAAAATGGCAAATTTCTTTATTAATGCAAAGGTGACTTGGTTTATCGTTACTGTGACAAACGAAAACACTTTATTTGATGAATCCTTAAAGAAAATTTTAATTAATATCAATCAGGAGAAAAGTTATTGCAAAAATATATGTTGATCCCTAGACACTTTTGATGTGTGTAGTAGGAATACAAAAATAATAATTTTATATCATGAGAATAATTTTATTGTACACAAAAAAAAGTAAAGTAAATAATTTATTTATGCAGAATATTAAATATTCATTTTAATAAATAATAATTTGCAAACACAATAAAACAAACCATTAACTGAACAACACTACTATCCGTTACAGTTTTATGTCAATAATTACATTTTATAGTATTAATGTTTAAACCGAGTTGACGATATATTGTATTACATTGTATATATTTATGACATAACAATTACACATAGTTTTATCACAAGGTCAAATATTTATATAAGCATGACGTGTATATTATTGTATATTATCCTTGACAAGTGGCAATAACTGTTATTTTTAATTGACACCCCTACGTTAGCAGTATTAATTTAATATTGCTTTTATATTCATCATAATGGAATTTGGTCATGGGATACTCATCCTAACTTACCTGTCCGGTAGTTGTGGTATAGTATACGGGTATGCGACCCCGGCTTCCCTAGCTATTACTATCCCATCCCTTGCCCTCCTGGGCGGTAATATCTTACTTTTCCTATTTCCCACTCTAAGGCTGCCTGTCCACCGGAGCGGAGCGAGGCAGCGGAGCGGAGAAACGAGAAATATTAACCAATAAGATTGCACTAAGATTTTGGAGCGGGGTTTTTGTGCAATCTTATTGGTTAATATTTCTCGTTTCTCCGCTCCGCTGCCTCGCTCCGCTCCGGTGGACAGGCAGCCTAACTTGCCAATCTTCCTTTTCACAACACCTATCCTTCCTTTTCCCTCCTTATTCGTGAGAACGCAATGGTCAATCATATAAATAAATTAATTAACCAAAATGGCGGCGATGTGGTTCGCCACCCATCACGTCTCATTTCTCACGGAAAGCAGCCCTTGGGCTCTGCTTACCCCTACGGGAAAAAGGCGTGATTTTATGTATGTATGTATGAATACTAGCAATTTCCTGCGGCTTCGCCCGTTAATTTTTTTACAGAATTTACCAACGCCTAACACACCCCCAAAGGTTGTTTTTGAAAATTCGCGAAACACGTATTGATTTATTTTATTTAGAGAATCTTTTCAGTAAATTTCAAGTCAATCGAACCATACAATAAAAAGTTTCATACAAAAGAAAACACCCCATTTAACCCCTTTAGGAGTCGAATTTTCAAAAATCCTTTCTTAGTGGATGCTTACGTCATAAGAAGAACTTACTGTCCAAATTTCAGCTTTCTAGGTTCAGTGGTTTTGCCTGTGCGTTGATGAATCAGTCAGTCAGTCAGGACAAGTAATTTTATATGTATAGATTAAATTATTTCTCTGAATGAATGATGAATTTATGAATTACTTCTATTATATTATTATTATGTCTGTTTTACTTGGATTATCTATTTAGTTGACCTACTACCGAGATACGCAAAACGTTTGCTATTAGCCTAGCTAGGCAGTAATTAAGTATCTTGCCCCCGTTAAATTTACTACCTACAGTGACTTACACACCGGTTCCTTTACAATTTGATTTATATAGCGTTGCAAGATTTTTAAGGTAAATAGTTTTTTGCTATCCATCCTTTCAGTCCGTATGTCACAAAAGTGTAAAGTATAAAAACGAATAACTTCAATAATTCTCGCGTGTTTGTCGAACAGTTAGCGTGTTTGCGTCTACATAGCTCGCATGGTAAGCAACACGCGCACCGCCGTGTTGGCTAATGGACTCGTGTGTATTGCACATGCAACTTTAGTGCTCACACGATATTGCTGTTGCACGCGGCATAAATCGAAATTATATTTAGTTCCACAGTTCAAATAAGTCCGTCTGTGTCTTTCTTTACAAGATCAAAAATTTCACAATTAATGTATGCATGAACGCACGCGTGATGGCTGTAAGGTGGCCAGTCAAATAGGGTCAGTCCCTTTTTTTATCGTGGGGTAATCCTCATAGATATCCGCGCCGCCACGGGGGCAGCAGCGTGGGTTATGTCGGACTCTTACCGACTGAAACCCCACGGTGTCCTCGACCCGCTGTGTCGACGGGCCCCGGGAACGTACTTGGTACTCGTCCGGGTCCAAATAGGGCCAGTCCCTACACAGACCCTACCAATTGTCTTTGGCTGGCCTCTGGTGAGCCATTACGGCTGCTTTCATACCATTTATTGTTTAAACAGGGTATTAATGAGGCGACATACTCTTAGTGATAATTGAAAAAATAAATTGTCACACTGCAATTTTACTTTTCCTCTTACACTGTATCTTCTCTTTTGGTGTACAATATAAAAAATACTTTTATTTTAATATAGTATTGTAAATGTATTGTATTTATCGTGAAAATTATCTTTGATGAAATTATCTTTGATCATGCGGCCCGCCTGATGGTAAGCTAGTAGACGCTAGCAACACTACACTCAGTAAAACCCACTAAGAATCACTAGCGCGTTGCCGTCCCTTAAGAAGATACCCTAGGTCCCTTCATATTTGAGCGTCCATTGAGTACGAAGGCGACTCCGAGGAGGACGGCGGCGGGGTTGCGACCCCCGTCCCCGTGAGCACCGTGACAGGTTCCCGGGGGGCTACAATGCGCCCCCCGGCGGCGGGCTCAAATTCAAGGCACTGAGGGGCCCCTGGTGCAGATCCCACCGGAGAGCCCTGGGGTCTCCCCTCTCATGTGCCGATGCGACAGCCGCGGGGGTTTTAGTGGGTAAGAATCCCACATACCCCGGTCGAGCCCCACAGCTCCCGGGGATCTTTCGAAGATTTCCCCCGCGTCAAAAAAAAAAAAAAAGGTCCCTTCATATGTTCGTCCAACGGAGGGTGGCACTTCGGATTGCACGAGGATACCGAACGTCCTTTGAGGCGGCGACCATACTGGCACGCTTTCCGCCCTTAGACATCCTGGCGGGCATGTATGCGAGGGTCTGTGACCGGATCCGCATCGCCCACCAGAGTGGTGGATGGAGGCGAGCCGGTGGCGCTCGAATCCATCAAGCAGCAGGAACGACACATCGCTCTCACGACGTGGCGCGAGCGGCTCCAGCCGGAGCACATAGCGCGCAAACGCGTCGTTGAGGCATTCCTGCCGCATCTCGAAGCCTGGATACAGCGACGGAGTGGACGACTCACCTACAGGCTTACGCAGATAATCACCGGTCACGGTTGTTTCGGTGATTATCTGCATAAGATCGGACGTGAAGCGACGAGATGCTTTCACTGCGACCAGTCTGACTCCGCCCAACACACGCTGGAGGCTTGCCCCGCGTGGTCGTTGGAGCGTCGAGACCTGGTCGCAGTCATCGGATCGGACCTCTCCCTGGGCAGCGTAGTGTCGGCTATGCTGTCCGGGGATGCGGCGTGGGAAGCGATGGCCGCCTTCTGCGAGACTGTCATGTCCCAGAAGGAGGTCGCCGAGCGGGAACGCGAACGTGCTGATCCCGCTCGGCGACGAAGGCGCAGGCCGCGTCAAGCGGCCGCCCAACGTCTCGCTCCCCAGCCCTGAGCCCGGGGCTATAAACAATGGGCAACCTTCGGAGTCGCTGGACGCTCGGGGTGTGGGCCCCTTGAGCGTCCATTGAGTACGGCGGCGACTCCGAGGAGGACGGCGGCGGGGTTGCGACCCCCGTCCCCGTGAGCACCGTGACAGGTTCCCGGGGGGCTACAAGGCACCCCCCCGGCGGCGGGCTCAAAGGCAAGGCACTGAGGGGCCCCTGGTGCAGATCCCACCGGAGAGCCCCGGGGTCCCTCTCATGTGCCGATGCGACAGCCGCGGGGGTTTTAGTGGGTAAGAATCCCACATACCCCGGTCGAGCCCCACAGCTCCCGGGGATCTTTAGAAGATTTCCCCCGCGTCAAAAAAAAAAAAGGTCCCTTCATATGTTAAGTCATTTGTGTCCTGTAATTTCACCAGCTACAGTGCCCTTCACACCGGAACACAGCAATGTGTTAACAGGCAGAGTGTCTGACACTGCGGTGGTACCTATCTGGGCGGTTCCTTGCACTGCCTCCACCTTGTAAAATCATGCAAGCATGCTTCGATCACAAATTAAAACTATTTCCTAACTATAAACTTCTGTTATTAGTAAGAACGTAGTTGGGCGCTCATATCTAGTAAGCGACGCCAGGGAAGGTCAGGGATGGGTGACCGTTTAATAGAATTTGAACTGGCCGTTACGTTCAACGTCTGTCCGGGTGTTTGTCGCCTTTTTTTTTGACGTGGGGGAAATCTTCGAAAGATCCCCGGGAGCTGGGGGGCTCGACCGGGGTATGTGGGATTCTTACCCACTAAAACCCCCGCGGCTATCGCGTCGGCACATGAGAGCGGCACCCAGGTCTCTCCGGTGGGATCTGCACCAGTGCCTTGCCTTTAAGCCCGCCGCCAAGGGGCGCATTGTAGCCCCCCGGGAACCTGACACGGTGCTCACGGGGACGGGGGTCACAACCCCGACGCCGTCCTCCTCGGAGTCGCCGCTGTACTCAATGGACGTCCTTGGGCCCACACCCCGGACGTCCAGCGACTCCGTTTGTCACCTAGACAACAGTCGTTAAGCTAAGTCAGAGGAGGTGAATAAAAACCTCATAATATTCCGGCAAATGTAACTCCTTAACTATGCGAATACCATAGGACACCATAAACTAGCAACGTATATACAAGTAAACGTGTATTTTAAGAGACCTTATAACAAGTGCCTATACAATATACAGAGAGTAACTAATTATTATGTTAAGATAGGGACATAATATCGATCATATATAAAATTATATTTACTATAGGAGTGACAAAAACATCAAAATGGGTATCAAATGAAAAGTCTTAACGAGACGAGTTAATATATATATGTATACATGTGTATATATTTTATGTACTTATGTTTAATGTAATTAAAGCCCGTTTTGTTAGTTCGCAGTTAGGTTTTTTGTGCTTTTATAATTATTAGTTTGTATTTATAATTAGTTTGGATGCCTAGTCCAAACTAATTATAAAAATACTCTAACTATATTTATCAGTAAATTTGAATTAGTAACCTAAGCGAATGTAAAGAGGCACACGACTGGCTAATGGAACTAATCCGAAGATTTTGGTGTAAGATTATGTCACTTTTGTTTTTTTTTATAATAATGATAAAATTGAAGATTGTATAGGTTATAAATTTCGGTCTTAAATAAAAAAAATATACTATTCGGTAAATAATTACTAGGCATTTTAATTTGCGCATTAAAAAGGAACAGCCCAATTAGTTAAGTACCTCTCTCTTACTTCTGTAAGAGAGAGGTAATTCTGTAGGTGGCGGTAATTGAATCAATTACCGCCACCTAGGTAAGGTGTAGGTGTGTACCAAACTACCCAGATTAATGTGTGTAGATGTGTATCTACACTTGGTGGTCTGTCCCTGCAAGAGACACTACAGTGCCCTTTACACCAGAACATAGCAATAAATTGCATTTGCACACCATATATTATATATTTAATATAATTTTTATTTGTATAGTGTGCATAAATTGTGCACTATTGTTTTGCCGCAAATTATCTGACATGATAATAATGATTATATTTTCTAATGGCTACATAAATTATAACTTGTGTGTATGTTCGCTCGTGTGTCCCCGTCGTCATAGCATATGGTGTGCGTATGCACATTATGATTCGGCGCACGCGCGCACACCGGCGACGGTGCCCCCTCCCGCACCCTTCCACCAACACCCCTCACGAACCGTGACTAGTCAAGATTGGGGACAGTAAATGCTATGCTATCTATCTATTCTTGGTGGCTATAAATTTGGGCCCGGTATCCCCGGAACGCACTTCGACCCAGTTGGATCCATTGTGCATGCCCTAGCCCTTACTCTGTTGCTGGCGTATCGAAGAGCTCCCTCAGGTACGCAACGATCGCGCCAGCTTGGAGCTGTACATAATTATTTGGCGTAGGATAGGCTACTCCCAAATGACTTAACCTACGTCTCGCAAGAGCGTCGCAGCTACACAATATGTGTCGCATTGACTCTTTTTCATCTTCGCAGAATCTGCAAATGTCACCAGTACTTAGCCTCATTCTGTGTAGATGCTCGTTGGTGCCAAAATGTCCCGTGAGTGCACCTATTAGGTGCCTTATTTGTGATCTGTTAAGGCTTAATAATTTAACCCCACAGTCCACCCTTCCGCTAGAGAACGCTTTGGAGTGGTTTAGGCCTGACGCTGCCCTCCATTCCTTCATGTGTTCGTTCCTAGCATGTGCATATAATGCTTGGTGATATGTTCCATACGGAATCCCCACAAATGGTTCGGGGCCAACCAAATGACTCTGTGAGCCGGCCCTCGCTAGTCTATCTGCCTTCTCATTGCCCTCGACGCCTTCGTGTCCAGGTACCCAGATAAGGCTGACATTGTTGTGTCTTCCCAGGTTGTTCAAACCTGTAACACCTTCTTTGACTAGTTTAGAAGCAACTCGGAAGGAATTCAGAGCCTTCAGAGCTGCCTGACTGTCACTGAGAATGCAAATGGTTTTACCTTTGACGTTTCTCCTTTGCATTTCTTTAATGCTGGCAATTATGGCATAGGTTTCCGCTTGGAATACCGATGCATAATGCCCCATGCTGTGACTGACACTACAGTCCTTGGAATAAATTCCTGCCCCTGTACCTGACTCCATTTTAGAACCGTCAGTGTACCATATGAGGTGAGTTCCACCAACCGGTTTGAGTCCCCTCGTCCACTCTTCCCTGGATGGTATATGTACTCGGTACCTCTTGTTAAACATGTACACTGGATTTATCCTATCACAGGGCATGTCCATTAGATCGTCCAGTTCTTTCACGGGATCCAATAAAGTGTGTTTTGTACAGGGCTTGTTACGATTCCAAACTCCTGCTTTTGCAAGTCTGTATAGCGACTTCCTTGCCTCTGTTTGTATGTAAGTGTGTAGTGGGGTTAGTCCCAGTATCCACTCAAGAGCCAATGTAGGCGTTGTTTTGAAGGCACCTGTAATTGCCATGCAAACTACTCTTTGTACCTTCCTAAGAGAATCCTTGCAGATCTTTAGTTTGGTCCTAGGCCACCATACAGCGCTGCCGTATGTGAGAATAGGTCTCACCATCGTGGTATATAACCAATACATTACCTTTGGTTTGAGTCCCCAGGTTTTGCCATACGCAGAACGGCACATATTGAAGACACGTAAGGCCTTTCTTGTTATGTTTTCAACATGACTATGCCACGTTAGTTTACTATCGAGAGTTACCCCAAGATATTTCACTTCCGTAGCCCATTTTAGTCTGGTGCCGTACATTTCTGGGTCTCTAAGGCCCTCTAAATGTCTTTTCCTCGTGAAAGGCACTATAACCGTTTTGCTTGGATTTATGGAAAGGTTATTGTCTTTACACCATCTTTCCACCCTAACCAAAGCACCCTGCAGCAAATCCGTTACTACGTTTGGAAATGTGCCATTTACTTGTATGACTATATCATCTGCATAGCCTACGGCTTGAAATGGTCCATTGTTAAGTTCCACTAACAACGAATCCACCACTAGACTCCACAGTAATGGGGATAGTACGCCTCCCTGTGGACATCCTTTAGTTGCCTTTACGGTAACCATATCACCTAATAAACTACTTTTAATAACACGTCACTGCAGCATAGTGCTAATCCATTTAACAATTGTCGCCTCTATGCCATGATGCTGAAGTTCTTATTGAAGCGAAGGTTGTTCGATCGAACGCCCCTTCAATATCCAAAAACGCTCCAGCACAGATTTCTTTGGTCTCCAATGCATGTTCTGCCCGGTTGACCACATAGTGCAGTGCCGTGCACGCGCATTGCATGTCATGGAGCGGTCGTCTCCTTAATGGGCCATCTCTTATATACAGGTCTATCATCTTCTCCAAAGTCTTCAAGAAGAATGAAGTAAGACTGATAGGGCGGTAGGATTTGGCATCTTCATAGCTCTCCTTTCCTGGTTTGGGAATGAAGATTACTTTTGCCTGTCTCCAGGCTGATGGGACATGCCCAAAGGCTAGGCATGCTCTGTACAATCTGCACAAGTGAGGTATGAGAATAACTTTTCCCTCCTGTAGTAAGATGGGGTATATATCGTCAGGTCCTGGTGATTTATACGGACTGAAACTATCAATTGCCCATCGTACCTTGTCTGCGTCAACTACTTTCTTTGCTGTACGCCAGTCGTCTTTGGAAGTTTTTGTAAATTGTTCTTCCATGGTAATGACATTATCAGTCACATTTTGTATCTCCACTGAGTCCGGGAAGTGCATTCTTAGCATATGCGTAAGAGTTTCCTTCCCAGTTACAGTGAGCATACCTTGGTCATTCCGGATAGATGTAAGTGGATTAACCTTTGCAGAGCTCATTGCTTTACTGAGCCTCATGCCCTCTGGAAGGCTATTGATGCTACTGCAATGAGATCTCCATGATCTCCGCTTCGCCTTGCGCACTTCCTTACTATAGTGCGTAAGAGCTTCGGCATATACCGTAAAGTCATTATTTGACTTCGCCCAGTTGAAAACACGTCGCGTCTCCTGCCTTAGATTCTCAAGGGCAGGTGACCACCACGGTTCCTTTTGCGTCGCCGCCTCTTTCTCCGGGCAGTTCTTGATCCAGCTGGTCTTAACTGCCTGGGTAATTCTGTCAGACTCAAACTCGATATCTATAACTGAGTTGAGTCGCTGCGTAGGATCCCCGAGGTGTTCCTTAAGGTCTCTCCTGAAAGATTCCCAATCGGTTCTCCTTGGGTTCCTCCTTCGTACCTTGCCATAATTATTGAAAGTTACATACCTAAAGCAGATGTAGTTGTGGTCAGATAGACTGACCTCTTCCGACACATGCCAATTACGGATCGCTTTACTCGCTCTATTGGATGCAAGCGTTATATCAATGACCTCCGCCCTGCGTCTATTCACAAAGGTTGGTCTATTGCCTTTATTTAAAATTTGTAAGGGTGAGCTTACCAGAAAGTCCAATAGTGCTTCCCCTCTTTTGTTGTTGTCTGTGCTACCCCAGGCAACGTGGTGAGCGTTCGCGTCGCATCCTATGATGAGGTCGTCGTGAGCGCAATTGTTAACCAGGTCTTGCAGCAGTGCTGATACCGGGTCCTCATTCTCATAGGGTAGGTAAGCAGAAGATATAATAATATCTTTACTGCCCCCTCCCGTTAACCCCTTAATCCTCACAGTAGTGAGGTCTCTGGAGCAGAAGTCATATAGAGGCATTGCCATTATGCCATTCCTGACAAAGACACAGGTCCTCATATTATTTGTAGGGCATCTATAGAGAAGCTGTCCTCCACGAACGTTTAGACCTCTGATGACGCCCTTGTACAGATAAGGTTCCTGTATGAGAGCGACATCATATTTATCCATATTAAGCGACCAGCAGAGTACTGCCGTAGCCGCCTTACTGTGATGTAGATTAATTTGTATACATCTTAGATAACCCATTGGTGAGGCAACACCAATGGCCAGTTCACGCCTGCCTCTCCTTTCAACGGCTCCAGGCTTGCTTCTGCGCGTTTGCGCTGTACTGGTTGTGGCCCTTCCCAACAGCGTCGCTGTCCTGAAACCGGGCTCTGGCGAGCCTTCTCCAGTGACTGCTTCGCCAGCCGAAGTCAGGGCCAAACCTTTATTTTCCAGCTCAGTTTTGCCACCTTGAGCCCCTCGGGTCAGTGTTCCGGTCCCATTCCTGTTCCCAGTCACTACCGACACACCTGGTCCCTCAGTAGCTCCACCGGCCGGCAAGTTATTGGTAGTGGCCCTTCCCAGCAGCATCGCTGTCCTGAAACCAGGCTCTGACGAGCCTTCTCCAGTGACTGCTCCGCCAGCCGAAGTCAGGGCCAAACCTTTACTTGCCAGCTCAGTTTTGCCACCTTGAGCCCATCGGGTCAGAGTTCCGGTCCCATTCCTGTTCCCTGTCACTACCGACACACCAGGTCCCGCAGTAGTTCCACCGGCCGTCATATTTCTAGAGCAACCCTTGGAAGGGCTACCCCCGTCATCCCTAGGGACAGTGCGCGGTTTCTTGTGCGAATCAATGCGAATATTATTCGTAACTTCATTTCACTGACTCCCCACCCTCCACGGAGCCCGCACCAATGCTATGCTATAATTCATATCTAAATACTCTGTTAACAGCCATTGTTAACATCTGTTCGTTGGCCTACTTCTTGATGAAATGAATACAATTATTACTATTAGGAACCCTTAAAAACACCGGCCAAAGCCGCATTGGGCCGCTCGCTACTTCCCTATAAATGAAGCAGAAATAAAAAAATATAATTTCACGTGACATGCGTGTAGCTTGCAACTAATCTTAGGTACCACTAAGGTCACGAAATGAACGATCGTCTCGTCACAAATTTATAAAAAAAAAAGTTATAGGTTAACAAAATAGCAGCAAAAGAGACAATAAGATTGTTTGTAAAAGTAAACATTGTAGTGGTTACGAGGAATATAGCTGAGCGTGGAAGCAAGCAGGTGAAGTACCTAACCGTGAAGTTAGAGTGTATAGTTATTCACATTTTTAAAGAACAGTCTACACGGTGTCAAAAAGAACAATAGGTACATCATAAAAACATTTAAAAAATTAACCCATCAAAACCAACTTACCAAGTAATATATTAATATTATAACAAAAATACGTAAAATCTGCCGTTGCTTGGTGATCGTATAATGTAGAAAACAATTTAATCGGAGCTCTAAATGTAAATTTAACGACGGCTTAGCTATTTATCGCATCGCATCGCTCTACTCTGTAGCGCGTACCGCAATTAGATAAGTCAAATATTATAGCGTGGTAGCAACAGTCGACAATGGAATTCCCAAATTATACCAGAATTGCTTGGCCGCGACTCGTGGAGCGTAGTACTTGATTTTGTTGTAGTTTACATAACTGATTTACTATAGTTAGACCACTTCTTTTTTACTCGACGGATAGTTATATTTTCCGAGAGTATATATATATTAGTATATTTATTCAGGACGACTTGCGGCTGATAACTGATTTAATACATTTTGACATTATTATGATGCATCTTCCTTATATTCGAATAACCTTGCTAAGGTTATACAAGGTCAACGAGTCGAAGTTAGGAAAATTGGTTATTTGGAGATCATCATCAGTAGAAAAACGTCCAATGCTGAATAAAGGCCTCCCCCTTAGAAGGGAGGGGTTGCCATAATCCCCACGCTTGGCAAGCGGCTTGAGGATCGCAGTATAGTGCGTAGTTAATCCAATAGAAAGACGCTGCTGCCAGTCTTCTTATTTTTCTACGGACACCAAACGGGAAGAAATGGGTGCGTATTATTCTTACCTGGATACTCCACTACACCTATGGTAAATTATGGGATGTTGTTAGATTGGTCTTAATTGTCAAAGTAAAATATAATTGGCCCTATATAGTTATAGTTGCCAAACTTATTGCAGGGCCGCCATTCCGATCGTTCGTGACGATCGTGAGCGATATCGTGCGTATAGTAGACAGCTTTGGACCAACTTCCGACCACAATAGTTACTGCTGTATACTTTACTTCCTGGTTAAATCACAAAACGCTTTTAACATCGCCACCTTAATAAAGTTTAAGCTAACAATATTTATAGCCAGACAACCCATTGTTTGCCGTTGTTATAAAACTATAGACTGTCTAAAGCATAATCCGTGTAGATCAGCTTTGTAAAATTACTAAAATACACTAAATAATGGTGCTAATACAAAGCGTGAAGTTTTCCAAAACGAGCTTTATGTGAAAGTACTAAAAATCATTATTTATTATGCAAATAAATATCCGTGGACAGAAACGTAACGTCCAGGTTTCCTTCATCATCACAAGTGAAAGACGGCCACTGCTGAACAAAGGCCTCCCCCTTAGAAGGGAGGGGTTGCCATAATCCACACGCTTGGCAGGCGGCTTGGGGATGGCAGTATAGGTGGAAGATAATCAACCCAATTTCAAAAATATCTTTCTATCTATACTTATAATAAAACTGTAACAGGTCCAATTCTGTACATTGAAGATATTTTGAAAATTATGTTTGGAGGGCATTCTAGAACCGATACTAAAGCCAAAAATGTATTTTTTTTTATTTTTGTCTGTCTGTCTGTCTGTCTATCTGTATCTCGGCTGCAGCATTACGCCGAAACTACTGGATGGATTGAAACGAAACTTGGCATGATTTGAGTTAATACTCCGAGGTAGGACATAGGATACTTTTTATCCCGACATTCGGCACGGTTCCTTTGGGAGAGGGGACTAAAGTCAAAATGTGGTCACAAGCAGACCGCTCTGCTCTGCGTGAGTCTGCTTGTGACCACGGCTGGTGCAACCCGGCCGAAACGTCAAGCCAAAATATAAGGTAAATCGCGTTAATTCCCGATTAGAATAAAGTTTGATAATGGAACGCGAAAGTCTAAAAGTATATAAAATGTGTACTTGGTTATACGCTTGCTCCGATTTAACAATTTTTCATTATAATTATAATAAATATTTGTAAGGGAACACTCATAGACAGTTGTTAACAATGTTTGGAAATCGATCAGGTTAAGCAACGTTAGGTACGGTCATTAAATATATGGGTAACCGTTTAACGCCATTTGAACTAAACGTTTCCGTGCTTCGGAGGGCAAGTACAAAGTGGGTCCAAGTTTTTAACCGACTTTAAAAAAGGAGGTCTTGTATTTTATGCGAATGTATATTATTGAAAGTTTAGTTAACGTAAACACAGCGCGGGCGGAGCTGCGTGGGTCAGCTAGTTATAATAATATAACTAGCTGACTCACGTAGCCCGTCCGCTTTTTTTAAATGTTTTTTTTTCTGTTCTTTTATATCACGCCTGGATTAGAGCGAAACCAAAATTATTCAAATCGGTCAAGCCATTTCTAATTTTTTGCAAGATTACTTAACAGACTACTAATTATTTTTATAATATAGAAGTCATCATGATGATAAGGTCGATATTGCGGACAAAAATTAATCACTTCTACAACACAGTAAGGGGGCAACCGATGTCCAGGACTCTACATACGATCCATTTACTTCAGGCTAGAAATGTTCTATACAGTTTCACTGTTCGCTATTAAACAATATAATTTTTCATTTGTTTTCAAACATTTACTTTAGATGTGTTACTGTTTCCGGATTCATTTCAATGATTGCTATATAATAAACCTTAGTGACCCGTGGGAGTAAGAATGGTACCCTCGATCTCCTCCCGTTGGGTGTCCGTAAGGGAAAACAAGAAGACGTCAGCAGCGTCTTTCTATTAAATTACCTACCACCTATACTGCGACCCTAATATGCTTACCAAGCGTGGGGATTGTGGCAACGCCTCCCTTCAAGGGGCTTTGTTCAGCAGTTGATGATACGACGTTTTAGGTTCTTGAAATCGTTTTAGGGAGTTAAAATGTTGATTCGCTCGGTCAGAGCGAAGCCACTGATAGTTACTAGTAGTAATATAAGATATAATAATGCTACCCAATTTCTCTGCTACATAGCAAAGCAATCATAACTCAAACAATAATTTCAACATTACAAGTTTTCCAATCACGAACTTTCATTTGTCGTAATCCAAATCGTAATAAGTCGGTAACGTTACAAAACATTTCAACAATTTCTACATACACTGCGATCCCCATGCCGCCTGCGTAGGGATTATGGCATTTATGGATTTGGGATCATACATGCCTCTATAATATGAACAGCTCTACATATCCTTACGAGGAAACGATCGTGAAGTTTACGTAAAAATAGTTATTACAAACTGACCCAAGGTTCACCAGCCTTAGTTCTTGCGTAAGTTTAAATTGCAGATTTCATAAGCTAAAAATATTTACTACCAAACGCAGGATTTCTACATCATACATAGGTATGTATGATAATTATTTATATTAGCATATAATAGCATTTCTAAATCCATACATAGAAAGAATCACCTTATTTTATAAATCTGATTTCTATATTTAGGCGTTAGGGTATGGTCGCTTATTGAGCGAGTAAGTGATAAGTTATGGTACCACTAAATTGGATTGGAAATTGGAAATTTTATGGTTTTAGAACCTTCATTTTCTCCAAAGAAATTCTCAAAAAAAAAACATTAGCAACTGGTCCAAAATGTTTTCTTTGAACAGCCGTGCCCAAAACAGGAAGTTTGTTAGATTGCTGAGGAAATTTAATGGTTTTAGAACCTTCATTTTCTCTAAAGAAATTCTCAAAAAACAGCATTAGCAACTGGTCCAAAATGTTTTATTTGAACAGTCGTGCGAGCCATGGTTTGGCTTAACAACATTTACACGTAAAATTCACAAAGCTTAACCATATGAATATCGGAATATTCGAATTCATAATTTTGTCACTCGCTAATCACTGTAACTGCGACTCCACCTCAACGCCTACGACAATATGAGAGTGGGTATATTAAGCTACGAGACTTGGCCCACCACCGCCTCGTTAACGAGTGGCGATTTTATCGCTCAAGGAGCGGAAAGATGAAATAAAAGTCTTTAAAAGACACTTACAATGTGGTGAGGAACATGATTGGAACAAAGTACACGTTCGATGGTTGTTCGTAATACCGGCAATTATTCTTCCAACTTCTACTACTAGTAGTGTTACTACCAGTGCAGGTGCATTGCGACATATAACATAGAAAACTGTCAGAGTTTCTGGCTTGGCGATTAATCTACTCGCTTTTACTGGTACACCACCCTAAATCTGGATATTGTATAACTCGAATTCAAGTATTCCGTCGTAAAAAGTAAATAAACATGGCGGTATTGCAACCATCGACAATATTAGGGAGGTGACGCCTCATGAACGAGTGAATCTGACCACATCATAGATGTATGATAAATCCCTTAGAGGAGATACCACTGGAGAGAGCATGATGCGCTAACCCCTCTGCCAAATTTTGTTCATATGTTCAGGTCATTCTTTGTTTGTGTGCGTATCTTTTTGAATGTGTTGCGAGTTTATTATAGTGTGGATATGCGTGAAATTGTATCTGTGTGTGTTTACTTCGCCTCCCGCACCCCGCAAAAGTGCCACGAAAAATTTGTTCGGGGAATCGACGCGATACTGGCTCTATTCTAATTACTCTGAGGATAAATCCATTACAGTATCGATATTTATGTCAGCAACGGTAGGATTAAAAAGAATACATTATTACTGTGAATTATTTTTATTGATAATTTCACCTTTATTTAAACAAATAACAACTCGAAACCCTTTAATTCAAAATAATTAACAAATGCGTCAGTATTAAAATGTTAGTTTGAGTGTACAACAATTTTACTTATTCTCTAGAAGATTGAATATAATACATCAAAGGATAGCATTTGGGATTTTTGCGAACCATTTTGTAACTTCCATCTTTTTGGCCACAAGCTGCAAACTAACTCTGATGGAAATGCGTGCGTAAAAATATAAAAGTTTATATCTCTTAAATCGATTTTTATGAAAACATAAAACTAGAGATTTTGAAGACATTTATTCTGAGGAATAAGCAAATTCTGAGCTGGAGCTCGTCCCGGTTACATTTATGATAAATCGCGGTGTTTCACTTGCTGCATCTATTATGCCATCCAATTTTAACATTTTGTCTTCCTCCTTCTGCACATGTTCTATACATTTTTTCCACGCATTTGCTCCAATTAATGCCAAAGCATCGCGAAGTAACGTTTTCACCTCAGCCATTTTGAATATTTTATTGTTTCTTCCCACGTATGATTTAATTTGAGCCCAAATCAATTCAATTGGATTGAGTTCACAGTGATAGGGTGGTAGCCGCAAAACAGTTACATTTTTCTTAGCCGCCATGTTATCTACTACTTTTTCTTGAAAATTCAATTTGTCAAATTTTAATAATTCTTGAGCTTTTATTTCGTTTTCTTCATACGAAATGTTTTTATTTCGTAACCATGCTTTAATATCTGCTTTTTTCCAACTCATATTTGGCACACGTTCTATGTTTCGTGAGTGGTAAGGCGCATTATCCATCACTATAACAGACCCCGGTTCAATTTTTTCTAAAATTTTGCCAAACCTGGAACGAAAGAAGAATCTAAGTTAATGTAATTTAATTTACAAAATATTCCTTATTTATTTCCGTGTTGTATTGAATACTATGACAGTAAGCTAATCCACAAGACCGTCCACACCGGTGTTCATTAGGAAATCGGTCCACCGTGGTTCATTAGGAAATACAAATATATTTTAAAATGGCAGCGAAGAATTTGATGTTATCCTAAAACTGCAAAATACTAACCAATTTTCAAAATTATGAGCATCCATTTCCCCATGGTAGTCGCCATCAGATTTTTTAGCTTCAAATATCCATTCGCCTCCTTCCAAAAATCCATCTTCACTGCCTACGTGGGTTATTATTAGTCGTTTTCCTTTATTTGGATTTTTGAGACCCGTCGAGAGGCCTCTGAGGAATGCTTGACGATTGCACTCAATTGAGTTGTCAACCCAAACGTAGTCTACTGTATGACCTGAAAGAAATGTGTTATTAATAGGATAAAATATCGAAAATAATATAACTACTTTTAGAAAAAATTAAAAAATATATCAAAGAAAATTATCTAAAAGCATTAAATAAACGAAAATATATTGAAGTTAGTGCTAAGCATGTTAAATTATACAATTATGTATAACTTTATTAAGGCATTCATGACTCATAGAAATAAATACAACAAAAATAATACAAACACAGTGTAAACATTATATAACGATACAAATTTATAAATATTGATTGCAATATTTTTTTCGTTGGAAGTTAACTGTGTAGGTCTTGGCCTTTTTTTCATGGGACTACTCAAAATTGTCGGGGAGTTACGTCTCTTCCTTTTTGACGATGTAGGTTCAGATGGCCCAGGACGAGGTTCGCTCATCTTCAAGCACTAAAAACACATTTAGTGATTACTTATAATTCTTGTAATAAAGTCACCCATTTTATTTTGTTCTCACGGGAAAAAAGTTTAAAGGTACCTGGTACCTGTGGGGACGTGGGGTGATAGGGGTCGCAACCCCGCCGGAGTCATTACCATACTCTATGGGCCTCTTAGGGCCCACACCCTGAACGTGCAGAGACTCCGAAGATTATCACCAATTGAGCTCAACCCACTGGATGGTTCAACAGAGTGAAATCTATATACATTTTGTCAAGCCATCCAGTGTGTGGAACGAACTGATTTATAATGGGTTTTAACCCACTCGTGAGTTCCACCTGGGTAATTACCCATTTATATTTTGGACTCAAACGAAATAAATGGATTTATTGACTTGTTGTAATTACTAATAAAAAGTATTGACATAATTTATAAATTAAATATTCAAGCTTATAAAATAATGCTCATTGAAACAAATGAGTGCACGACAGTGCAAATGTATAATAGCTTTGGAGACTTAATCGTCAACACTTAGTAAAACTACATGTAAAAAAAATGGATGGAAAAAAGAACCTGTAGTGCATGTATGTGAATTGAATTTTTTTAAACGATGTTGTATATTTCTATTGATAAATGTATTTTTTTTACTTTATCATAATTTTTTTTTCTATTTACTTAAATTACTTTAAACTAAAATAATCTTATAAAATCTTACCTTATATACACACAAACACTTCAATTGAAATCTAATCGAGAGTATCAAAATCCTTAGATCGTAGCAATAAGTCGTCAGTCCAATCGAAAACACGGTCCAAATCACAAAGCAAACACAAAACCAAAAATCGAAAGCAAAGTCGTTAAAGAAAAGACACCAGAGAGCATTCAGTACGTACGACATCGATACGAAGCGACGAATGAATGACTATGAATAACACAATGAGGGTGTTCAAAAATGACGTGCACCAGGTGGCAGCACTAAGGCGTAAATCCCGGAACCTGTCAAACCGCATACATTTTCATATTCGGCACTCAATTTTATTGATATTTATTTAAATAAATAATTAAATACGTAATATAAAATATTATCTTACAATCAACATAATATAATCCGTGTAGACGTGGGCAGAGTAGCGATTTACTTTGAAATAGGGACGGCGGACCTACTGTTTATGTTGAATCTACCTCAGTTTAGTCTGAGTTTAATATAATACTTTTTATTTTATAAAATGATTGGTTGTGGATCAATTTCAAATCATTCAATATCGAGATTTAGATCTTTAAATATTGGACATCACTAATTTCCATAGACAAAGTGTGTGTTCTATATATTGACATATTTTATCTGTGGCATTCTCATGTCAAAAATATTTTATTTATTCGTATATCTTAAGATTTTAATTATATTTTCAGTAGTTTAACTAGTTTTCTGAATCAGTTGGATGTTTTACGTGTGTGTGGTGATAAATGGAAAGTTTTCATCTTGTATTGGTGAAGAAATTTAGGTTTGTTTTGAAGTACCCGGTTTGATTACAAAAAATGACTTTATATCTGGTTTTGTAACCTATTCACGAAATTGATTTGCCTCAGGTATAGAAATACTGATGATATATTGAACTGTTACAAAAATTCAGCGCTTTCTAGATGGTCTAAACCCTAAATGGTTTAGTAAAAACTGCGTTTTCGGTAACAAAAATTTCAGCAACACTAACACTTGTTTTTTTTCTTGCGTATGAAACCTTGAAACATATTTTGTACACAATTCATCAATAGATATTTACAATTTTATTCTAAAGGTCGGCCTGGACTCTGAGGGAGGTCAACCGTAGTATGTTTGATTCTTACCCACTATAACACCCGCGGCTATCGCATAGGCACATACGAGATAGGACCTGGGATCTCCGGTGAGATTTGCATGGGTACTCAGTGCCTAGCATGTGAAGGGCACACTATCGCCCTTCGGATCCTGTTACAGTGCTCACGGGGATGGGGGTAGCAACCCTGCCACCGTCCTCGGAGTCACCGCCATACTCAATGGACGTCTAGGGGCCACACTTCGAAAGTCCAGTAACTCCGACAGAGTATATTTAATACCGCTCCGCATTACAGGTGTTCTTGCAGCAAGCATACACACTGTCCATCAGCAGCTCTATGTGAAATTTGATACTAAATTAGGAGGTCTCTGGTTTGAATCCTGTGTGAAGCCAAAACAACGAACCATCAGGTGATAAGTGGGCTGGCTCATTCCTCACTCAACGGATGTAGCAATCCAGCGAGGTAGAGCAGCTAGCATTCTTTCCACAATTCAATGTGGGGATTAATTGTTTTTTTTTTATTAATACTTTTTAGCTTACTTAATTAGCATGTTAAAGCTTAATCTTGAAATGCGAATTATATGGTCAAGAACATAAAATAATAAAGGTGAAATAGATTAATTTCATATAAAGTGTTATCGAAGTAGCCGTAATAACTAATTTAAGGAAACCAGAAAATAAAAACATCGATCATTATCTATCCGCATTATATAATCTGACCCTAATAAAGATGCAATTATCTATTGAAACAGACTTTTTATATTGCCAGAGACTGCTCTAAATAGACTAATTATGCGATCTCAGACACATGGTTATAATTTATTTTTCTTTTTAAAATGTTTGTCCATCATGTAAAAATCGAATCCGGGACGTTCACAGGCACCACCAAATTATAGAGTCGAAAAAAATATACAAATTAATCTTTTTCCTGAAAACAATAATAAAGAAAATAAAATTTAGTATCAAAAAGAGACTGAGTATTTTTTTTCTTTTTGTTTTAGTTGTGATGTGGTTAGGTATTATGTTGAATTTAATTAACTCGTTATTTTTGTTAGGAAAACCTGAGTAGTAGCCCTAAGTACGAACGTAAACATAAATGGCAGCAGGGCTGTCGACTTCAAGTAACACTTATTTGAGAAACATAGGTTTAGTGTAAGTAACTGATCTGTTTATTTCATACTTAAACCTTTATCAGACTTAAAACCATGCGGTCCTTCTCGAGTTTAAAATCTATCGACTCCGTGCATATTTTAACTAAACTTTTTATATTTTACAGTTTTTTGTGTATAGCATATGAAATAGAAACAACACAAAAGCCATTAGTTATTTAATTATAGGTTAGGGCTTTGGGATAGGGATAACTACAAGGAAAAAAATAAAAACAGAGATAAAATCATTCAAACTAACAGGTATCATTACTGTTAACTATTACGGCCCTAGTAACCTCAGTTTACAAAAACTACGTGACCCAGCAGTAATTTAACAATACAATTCATTCATTTCAACCACAAATCGTGATAACGCCATAACAATAAAACCTCGGTCGATTAAAACTAGCTTAAAAACTATAACTTACCGAAAATAATCCGAAAATTGCAGCCAATTGTGGCGGTAAAAAAATATAAAAATATCCAAATCCAATGACACGAACGTCAACGCACACACATACACAAACACACAAATCAAAAATTCGAAAATAGAATCACGCACAATACGAAAACACGATTCAAAAATGGAATACGATCGCGTGGTTGACCGGTTGGAGCCACGCGCGAGCAACTCCCGCGCAAGTTTGACAGCGACTGGCGCGCATGCTTCGGCTTCGCTCGGCCTGCGCCCGCGCACCTGTCCGCCACTAAAAAATAATAGCAAATAATAAACATAGTCGTATCAAGTATGGCGTTAATGTTACAGTGCCTTATAGGGCATAGTGCACAGTTTACAAAGTGCATTCCAAATTCCAATATACTGACAAAACTATACAAGGTTGATGACAAAGTCTGAAACCCTTTTTGTGGAAACCGTCAAAAGGTACCCGGTCTCAGAGGGGGTCGAGGCCGGGTTAGGTGAGATTTTTACCCACCAAAACCTCCCCGGTTGCCCTGATCAACGACATGGAGAGAATCTGGGCTCTCCGGTCGGACATTCGCCAGAGTCTCTCTAGTGTTAAAGCACGTCTTGGGATAGTCTGAGACCCCATTGAACTCATTTGATGATACATACTCATACTTTGATGATGACCTTACCTTACTTAATCATCATCATCATCACCAGCCGCTGAACATAGGCCTTCCATTAGAACAACACAATGAATGACAATTGATTATTTGCTTCCACCGGTTACAAAACTTACGACTCGCACAATGTCGTTAGACCAATACTATGTGGCTAGTGGGAGGCTTGCCTACGATGCGTCTTCCGGTTCATGGTCACCACTCGAAAACCTTCTAACTATGTGGCCTGCCTATTGCCACTTTAACATGCAGATTCTCTAATCCTCGCTTAGTTAAATCCTGACATTTTCAAAGTCAGGATTACAGAACAAATGCTGGATATCTGGTAACTCTACTCGCTCCCATTGTAGTAATAATATTATCAGCAGCCAAAAAACTTCCACTGCTGAACAAAGGCCTCCCCCATAGTAGGGAGGGGTTGCCATAATCCCCACGCTTGGCTGGCGGCTTGGGGATCGCAGTATAGGTGGTAGGTAATCCAATAGAAGACGCTGCTGCTCGTCTTATTGTTTTCCCTTAGTCGTCTCTTACGGACACCCAACTGGAGGAGATGGGAGGGTGCTATTCTTACCCGGACTCCCCACGGGTATAATACGGGTATAATAGTAATAATATAAATAATAATAATGTTCTTCTGGTGGATACAGCCACAGTAGGCAATCTTTTACTGGATCAGATAGATAGATAGATAGATAATACTTTATTGTTCCACCATTATAGAAAAACACAAAAATACAAAAGAAAAACAGTAAATAGAATGAAACAATGGGCGGCCTTATCACTAAAAGTGATCTCTACCAGGCAACCTTTGGATGGAGAGGAACTATGAACTGCAAGGCGGGGTTGTTTATATAAACCATTATCGTAAAAAGAAAGAAAAAAAAACAACTACATACAATAAAATACGTGACAGCAAAATAATATATATATTAGTATAATACATAAATGTTATACTCGATAGAAACACATATAAATAACCAACAATAATAAATAAATAAATGCAGCCGGCTAATATGAATATAAAATCATTGGGACAAATAAAATGTTTTTAAACGATCTTTAAAGATAGGCAGAGATGGTGCATGTCTAACAGTGACCGGTAAGGCATTCCACAGACGAACAGCTTCTACTGTGAATGAATTACTGTAAAACGAACTTTTATGAGAAGGGAACATAAGAGTGAGATTTACCAGCCATCTACGCAGGAGATATCATATTGCTTAGGTATTTGTATAGACACAAGTGCACTCTCTTTTAATTTACAATCCGATGGAACGGAAGACCTATACGACGAGGTCATACACAAGAAAGACTTTTTATATAACATTGCTTTCCAGAAAATTATACGATCGGCCTATATTTTGCTAACCATTAAGGTAAAACTACACAAAAAAACTAGACAAAGTTATTGCTTTTCGAAGGATTTGACCCCGTAACAGGAGTATTGTGCCCTGTAGCACCTGACTCAGAACCTGACCGTAAATAAATCGCAAACGTTTACCAAACTGTGCATATCGAGATAATATTAAGAAAATACACGTCGTCAAGCCCACCTACCACTCTCAAGAATTCACAAGGTAGCACTTGTAATGCTGAGTAATCCTTATTTATAATTATTACTCATAATTTCGTTGGTATTTATTAAAGACCTCACACTTGTAGATGATGCAGCAATCCTCATTATAAAGCAAAATATTCGTCTTAGCATTAACTCTACATATACCACACTTATCATACCATACTTTTGAAGACCTTCCTAATATTTTATTGAAGCTAGTCTTATTCATTTCAAAGATCCCCGGGAGCTGTGGGGCTCGATCGGGGTATGTGGGATTCTTACCCACTAAAACCCCCGCGGCTGTCGCATCGGCACATGAGAGGGGGGACCCCAGGGCTCTTCGGTGGGATCTGCACCATCAGTGCCTTGCCTTTGAGCCCGCCGCCATGGGGCGCATTGTAGCCCCCCGGGAAACTGACACGGTGCTCACGGGGATGGAGGTCGCAACCCCGCCACCGTCCTCCTCGGAGTCACCGCCGTACTCAATGGTCGTTCTAAGGGCCCACACCCCGAACGTCCAGCGACTCCGAAGGTAGAAGAAAGGGGCTGCCCTAGTCCCACGCTTAGCAGGCGGCTTGGGGATCGCAGTATAGGCGGCAGGCAATCCAATGAAAGGGCGGTGCTGTCCGTCTTCTTATTTTCCCTTAGGCGCCTTTTATTGACACCCAATTGGAGGAGATGGGAGGGTGATATTCTTACCCGGACACCCCACGGGGATCACATCATCTCACATAATATGACCTTTAGACAAATGGCAAGTAACAAAAATAAATTTAAGACGATAGCTTTTTCATGTAGCTCAGCTCCAATCGTAATCTTACTAAGATCATCGCTTTACCAACATTTTGCTTCGATCTAGGGCTACCCCGTGGTTTGTCGGGGTAAGAATAGCACCCTCCCATCTCCTCCCATTGGGGATGCGACTAAGGGAGAACAAGAAGACGAGCAGCAGCGTCTTCTATTGGATTACCTACCACCTAAACTGCGATCCCCAAGACGTCTACCAAGCATGGGGTTTATGGCAACCACTCTCTTCTAACGGGAAGGCTTCTTTTGGCTGCGGCTACCTCACTCACGTTACCACATTTTTGAAGAACTTCCTAAAATTTTATCCTCAATTGCAAAGCTATTACCGTTTGCGGGGCCTATATCTAATTTCTTCAGATTTGAATTTGTAGCCACACCATTAGAATTTCAAAACTTTACAGCACTTTACAAAACTCTTCAAGTAACTCATCCAGTTCTAAACTTATTAAGATCATCGCTTTACCTATAATCTGATTCCATCCGTGGCTCCTCTGATCGATTTGCTATCTACGCCCTTTCTAATCCACGCTAGAATGACACTCTAGCAGAGTCAATCACTTTATAACTTAAAGGAAGGATATCTAGAGAGACAATAAATATCCATAACGTGTGTTTCGTGTAAGAATGCTGATTTTCTATCCTTATCGGTGGCACGCTAGCTAGATGTCTAGTCATATTCTGTCTACGCCTTATATTGTGCATAGATCTTGTCCAAAGAAATCCTTAAAAGAGAGGCGGTCGCAAGAATATAAATTGTTGTTGGGAATTAATAATAAAATCTTGGGACAATTCCAAGTATAGCCATCCGATCCCAAAATAGGCAAAGCCTGCACTATGGCTACCAGACATCTGATGGGGACTTCTACACATTTTTTTTTGTAAACATCAAACTACAGTAAATTTCTAAACTCTTATATCAAAAAGTTGGATTCGGATTCAATAATTACTATGTGATAAGGTACTCTATCCAAGACAGTAGGTACCACGATTGGAGTCAGAAATTTCACATGACTACATTTCTCTGTTCTAGTTTAAAGAAAGACTCTTTACCTGCAAATTAAAGAGAAAGTTTAAGATTATTTACGACTAATGTCTTAGGTGATAACGTGCAATGCTCTACAACAGGTGTTGGCGCGTCCCTTACCCTGACGCAAATGACTTGCTCATGGCGACAATCCTCCTCCTCTTCGCGTCGTATTTCCTCATTGCTGAGGGTCTTGACTACCCCAAATGACACACTAGACAAAACAATTAGACGCCATCTTTTCCTGTAAGCGGTGGTGTATCGTATTATAGATGTTGGGGTCTGTAGACTGCGGATCTGGTCTAACGCATGGGACTGCGAACCTTGGGACGTTTACCAGCTACTTTCCCAGTTACCATGAGCCGTTTCAGTTTCTCATTGCTTCGTCTGGCAATGTGGTCGAAATAAACAATAAGCTGCATAAAAAATCATATATATATTTTTTTTTTCTTTTTTTATATATTTTTTATATTTTTTTTAATATCTTTTTTTTTTTTTTTTTTTTATCGTTGACATACCTTTGTGGCTAATCAAAACTTGGGAAGCAAAGCAGCTACCCTGATAGGTAGTTTTAATATTAGTATTATACGACAAATGGACACCTGTTGTGCTTACATTATCATATGAACTCATTATATAAATTGTTATTGCATTGTGATAATCTTCAACTTATTTATACTAAAAATATATATTATACTTATAAATTCAGATAAGTTTAAAAATATATTTACATTTTCAACTTATCTATGAATATCTTTGTGTAAATTGTGATTTTAATTACATTTATTAATTCATGGCGGTCATTATTCCAATAAAAATGTTAATAAGGAATATATATATTCAATGAAATATAATACCGGTGTCATTTTTAATGTGTGTTTTGTCTGATAGAGTCCAGTCTGAGAAACCGACGCGGATCAGACGAATGTTGTAAAAGTTAAGATCCAATAATCTTAATTTCCATAACCTACTTAAACTTTTTTGCTTGACAAAATTGGCTATTTGCATCCACTGGTTATCTGCGAGTGCGACGCGCACAATGTAGTCTGTCTGTCTGCTGCGCCTTCCAGTTCGTGGTCGTCACTCCCCATCTATCTCCCCATGTATCTTTCATCCCCATCGGTTATCGGTTTTTCGAGCGATGTGGCCTGCCCATTGTCACTTCAACTTTCAGATGCTATGTCGGTGATTCTCCTCATTACGGATTCTGCCGCGCAAAGAAACTCCGAGCATCGCTCTCTCTATAGCTCGTTGTGTGACTCTGAGCTTCGTTAAAGGCCAGTTGGAAAATTATAATAAGAAATTATATATATAATTCAATAAACCATTATTGAATTATGTATATGATTATCTAAGGCCTATTTTTGTACTACGCGTCTATGCACGGCGGACGCGGATTGGGTACGCTACAGCGCTACACTACGCTATAGCGTATATGGCTTGGTGACAACAGATACTAAGTCCACGTACACACTTGGGCTGGCAGTGAGCATACTCACAGTCGGCGGCGAACAATGCGTTTGGTGTGAACGATGCCTAAGCATTACCGAGCGAATTTTGAGAAACAAACTTTTATAAGAAATATTTTTTCATATATTAACTTTTTTGATTTTGATATCTTGCCCAACCCCGTTATTATACAAGAAAACATAACATGTTCCTAGTACATACTGAAATGTTAAAAAAAATTGTAGAATAGAAATAGATTTCTTTATTACCGTTGTATGCTAATATAAATGACGTAACCGGCATTGTATATTCTGTGGCCAACTCACGTTTTAATAAAGAAATTAAATGTATCGAATATATATATGTATATTATTTATTTTACGGCCTGATTTACTTTTGCATAATGTAGACTACACAATTTAATGGCCATACACATAAAAATATACGATAAACCAATGTTAAATGTGTATACATAAAATAAATCTCTCTATTAATTCGTATCGTTTTGTAGAATAGATGCTATAATAATAACATACTAGATAATTTGGAATTTTCGTAATTTAAATCAAGATTTACATAATTACCTACACTTTTTGGGCTGGTATATATATCTGACATCTCGATCATCAAAAGAAATGCCGCCAATCTTTTTAATTCATTTTTATATCAGCCTATTCTGTCCCACTGGAGGGAAACAGCCTACCTCCTTACCCTCCAACTTAGTCTATTACGCACCTCTATCGGCCAATCTACAAGAAAGACATCCAGCCCCATCGCGCTATCTTTTCCGTGGTCTGCTGCATCTTCGCGGCGCTGAATCGGGGCTCCAAAATGTCACTCTGTGGGCTCACTGCTCGTCCGACATGCGACAGGCATGACCTGAAATCATCCAATATATTTATTTAAAGTTTTGTTTAATAACTTGAATAGTGTGGACTATTAGTAATTTTAAGATTATGAATTGTGCTCTGCCATGAAGATCTAATGTAAAAGAAAAGATGTAAGTTGTATAGCGGTTACATATAATTAAAAAAGGTTTCTGTATATAGTACACACTTTTTCTGATATCCCATAACAACAACAACTTCAAGCTTATCAGAATACAAGGTGGAATAACGTAAAAAATTCGTAACGTTACACTATTCGTGAAACCACTTAAAGTACTTACCTAATACCAAATCCCAAAGTACTTATTAGTACTGTGCTCCTCGTCTATTCTTATTATTTTGGTGTGTAAAAAGTTAACTTACTATAAACATAATTAAGCTTTCCAATCTAACCAAACGTATCAAATCCGAAAGTTCTATTTTCTATGTCCAAATCGTTCGTTACTATCCACATTTAAAAAATATTGGGCACACTAGTAGTATATTTAAACATCTTCAAATCAATATTCCATATAAGATACAGTATGTCACTTAAGAACAAAATAAATATATAATTACCAATGATTAAATAGCAAAAAGAGAATAATTAGAATTGTTTTCAATAGATAAAGACGCAACAACAGCTGCGCACGCGCACCTGTCATGGCGTGTGCTCTAGCGTAGATCCTTTTAGTGATGCGGGCTCCCAGATTGCTATGAATCCGAGGACTGCCATTTGGAACTCTGTGCTGATTAGAATAGGAACCTTCTTTAAATAATCATAAACGCTCTATTATTCAAGGTACACTGTAGCTACTTATTCCTTAATTTTGAAGTTGCTTATACTTTTTATAAATTCTAACAAATAGGTATTACGACAGAAGTGCATCGATAATATTGGCTGATACTTCGATTAATTGTCATACATAAAAATACAGTTGTTCAAATAATTTTTATGTAAAACAGACATTTTGATACTTTTTAACGGGTAAAAGAACATATTTTTTTTATTGAATCGTTTTTTAATAAAATATTTACGTTTGCGGAAAAATGCAGTCTGTGACAAGGATTATGGTAATCACTATTTAAATCTCATAAACTTTGCAACTGTCATTATTTTAGAAGGACATAAATCCGGATGTGGATCCCATAAAAATACCCATCTCTACGTACACTACCAGACAGGGGATGCGCAATGCAGCGGATATTAATTATATACGGTGTTTTTTTAATTGGGGCACAGGTGAGAATAAGTACCTACGGACAAATAGAAGTTTTATACACAAAAGTAGGTAAATTTTCGACCTTATAGGTACCTACTATTATAAATAAATGAATTTTATAGAAATTTTACCCACGACTCACGTCCAGCGGCGGCGGCCTTTGACCTTTTTTTTCGCAGGGGAAACGTTCAGAAGTTCCCGGGAGCTATGGGGCTCAACCGGGGTATGTGGGATTCTTACCCACTAAAACCCCCGCGGCTGTCGCATCGGCACATGAGAGGAGATAACTGGGTTCTCAGGTGGGATCTGCACCAGGAACCTGTCAGTGCCTCGTCTTTGAGCCAGCCGCCGGGGGCACATTACAGCCCCCGGGGACCTGTCACTGTGCTCACGGGGTCGGGGGTCACAACCCCGTCGTCTTCCTCGCAGTACGCCGTACTCAATGGACGTCTAGGGCCCAAACATCCAGCGGCGACGGTCTTTGACCTGGCTTAACGACTGCTGTATAGCTGACAGCAACCGAGATCGTCTTACTCGCCTTCGGAGATGCTTAGTTCAAATGCTATGAAATGGTCACCCATGCCTCATGTTGCCTATTATCTGATGGTTTACCAAACAGTGATTGCTACTAATCATGGGCGCCCCATGTCTTAATGGGGAGATTAGATCTTCAGGGGTAGATTGTCCTGCAAACCTTATATTATTACCACTTATGTCCTGGTTCGAGTCATATTTGCGAAACAGGTCTTTTTATGTGGTAGTTAATGGGTTCCAATCCGAATCATACAATATTACTTTCGGAGTTCCTTGGGGCTCACATTTAGGTCCAGTATTGTTCAATTTGTATATAAACGATATTCCTAGTTGTTTATATTACTCTAAAAGTTTTATGTATGCAGACGACTTAAAACAGAACTGTTCTAGGCTCAAGCTCACTAGCTCCTCGCCTTTGCGAGCTTCTTAGTCAATGTAGTGATCTAGTCGATATTAATTTTGACTCCAAAAGCATGTTTTATAACCGTCTGGTTTCATTTTTAGCATAGTTATTATTTTTATTAGTTCCATTTCTCTATATTTCTTAATTGTAGTCATTTATGAAATCTGCAAAAAAGCTTTTAGTATCAATATGCGAAAACTTGTTAATGTTTAGATATTTGTCATTTAAATTGTTGTATTCTAGATTTAAGATACTGTTTGTTTTCCGAATAAAATAAAATATTGTATCAGTGTAACAATCGTTGGTAATCCTAATCTATACATATAAAATTACTGTTATATATACACAGGCCAAACCGCTGCACCTAGAAAGCTGAAATTTGGACAGTAGATTGTTCTTATGATGTGAGCATCTACTAAGGGTTTTTGAAAATTCCACTCCTAAAGGGGTTAAATGGGGTGTTTTATTTTGTATCTAACTTTTTATTTTACGGTTCGATTGACTTGAAATTTACCGAAAAGATTTTCTAAATGAAATAAATCAATACGTGTTTCGGGAATTTTCATAAACAACCTTTGGGGGTGCGTTAGGGGTTGGTAAACTTAGTGAAAAAAAAATTGTTAGTAAGCAAATAAAAAAATACGCCATTGGTGGAGGCTCTTTCCGTGCACCCATAATAAACCCATGAACGCCATAGTTACAAAATGGACGCGCCGTTGCTTGACGGTGGCGTCACCAGAACCATTGTATTCAGTGATTACATGCACAACCTATGTCTGTCTGCAGCCGACTGTGACGGATGAGGAAACGGCGTTAAATTATTGTGTATTATAATGTATTATAATGGTTGAATACCCGTGGTTACCCGTGTAGTGGTAAGAATAGCACCCTCCCATCTCCTACCGTTGGGTGTTCGTAAGAGGTGACTAAGGGAAAACTAGAAGACGAGCAGCAGCGTCTCTCTATTGGATTACCTACGATCTATTTGAAAGAAAGAAAGAAAAAGCGTTTATTGCTGCAGTATTACAGAATCAAACAATTAAAAACAAACCGAAAAGAACAACAAAAAGACAGTATACAGTGTGATTAAATATCATGAGTTCAATAACTGCAGCAACAGGTTCAAGTTCAGCATTTATGTCAGACAATGGAGCCTGACGCTGGTTTTCAACTGAACCTTGGCGATTGACTCACGGATATCAAAACACGTACTTACATCATTCTAGGGTACATTAAAAAAATAAAATAAAGTAAAGCGACATACGACTATTGGATTACCTACGACATATACTGCGATCCCCAAGCCGCCTGCCAAGCGTGGGGATTATGGCAACCCCTCCCTTCTAAGGGGAGGCCTTTGTTCAGCAGTGGACGTGTTCGGGCTGTTGATGGTAAGGTAGAGGTAGAGGTTCAGTGGTAGGTTCCTTGTGCAAGGAACCGTCCAGGTAGGTACCACCGCAGTGTCAGATATTCTGCCACCAAGCAGCAGTGTGTAAGAATTGCCGTGTTCCGTTAAGAAGGGCTGGTGAAATTACTAGTCTCAAAAGGACTCAATATCTAATGTCTAAAGGGTCGGCAACGTGCTAGTGATTCTTTTGGTGTTGCTAGCGTCTATACACTTTCCATGTCTATATACAGGGTGTAAGGGACATCGTACCGAAAAAAAATTTATAAGATGTCAAATAATGTCCGTTACAACATTACAGTAACCATTTATATGGTAAATGACAAATGACTAACTTATTAATTTTCGAGCATGTAATGAATATATGCGGAATAATGTTTATTTTTCAAATTACATTGCTAATTTTATAAAATAATAATAGTTAATTGCCTATTAATTAATTGCCTATGCACTGTTTCTGTGAATAAAGAATAAATAAATAAATAAAAATAAAATAAAAACACAAATAATTAATTTATTGTTTTAAATTAAAATTAGGCTTTATTATTATACCAATAATGATGTTATACTAATTTTATTTAAAAAAAGTGTTTTTTTTTTTTGGGAATTCATGAAAAAGCCGATGAAAAATTTCAACACTAGGATGTTCAGAATCGTGTTCTGGATCCCTGGTATCGGTTTTCGGTACGATGTCCCTTACACCCGTTATTATGACGGGCCCGTTGGTCTAGTGGTCAGACACCCTGCCTGCTAACCGATGGGTCGTGGGTTCGATTCCCGCCAAGTGTCTGGGTGTTGTTTATCTATTTAAGTATGTATATACAAAAAAAAAAGTATATAAGTATTAGTATCAGTTGTCTGGTTTACAGGCTCTGCCTAGTTTGGGATCGGATGACCGTGTGTGGATTGTCCCAATATATTATTATTATTATTATATTTTACCCTTTAGCCTATAAGCTGCGATGACTGCTTACCATCAGGCAGGCCGCATGATTGCTTGCCACCTTGGTAGTATAAAAAAATATGATCCAGGTGCCTTCTAGACTTTTTTGTTGAGGGGATAATGTGGCCCCCAAAGATGGAGAGAGGGTGGATTTCGGGAAAACCATGAGGACGTGTGAAAATCAAGTGAAATGCCTTCATGCGTATTTAAAAAATGCATAAAGTACTGTACAAAAATAAATAATAAGGAAAGGACAGCTTCTGATGTTTCATAAAGCACAAGTCCGGTCGTGTGTGGAGTACGGTAGTCATATATGGGCTGGTGCTGCAAAATGCCATCTAGCTGCTTTGGACTCAGTGGAGAGGCGCGCTAAGAGGCTGATTGGTGATACTGGGTTAGTAGAAGCCAATCTACAAAGCCTAGAGCACAGGCGCAAATTAGCCAGCCTCTCGGTATTCTACAGGATGCATTTTGGACAGTGTGCACAGGAACTGCATGACTTGATTCCACCATCCCCCTTCTATCATCGGACGTCGAGACGCACTGCGCGTACACACCCTTATGTGGTGAAAGTGCCTTCAGTCCGGACTAAACAATTTGCCTCTTTGTTTATATTGAGGACAGCTAAGGATTGGAACAGTTTGCCTGCGTCGGTTTTCCCGCACGATTATAATCTGGGTGTCTTCAAGGCTAGAGTGAATAGGCTTTTCATAAGCTAGTGTGCTTTACCATCTTCGATTGCGTCGCCACTTTCCATCAGGTGGGTCTGCAGTCAAGCACTAGCCTACGTTGAATAAAAAAAAGGACATCATACCTTAACTATATCTATCTAGTAAGTATAAAAGATATTTTTTTATACCACAAATGTAGCAAACAAGCATACGGCCCGCCTGATGGTAAGCAGTCACTACAGTCTATGGATTACATTAATTACATGAATCACAATTTATGGCGCGCATTAGTAGGGGTATAAAATATCTACTTAGTAGGGGTATAAAATATCTACTTAGTAGGGGTATAAAATATCTACTTAGTAGGGGTATAAAATATCTATTAAAAAGCACGCTTTAATTCACATAAATATAATGCGTAATTATAAACTCGGGGTAGAAATAAATACGGGTTCGATAGCTTATTTAGTGCTTTTTAGTGCAGTAGGTATACCTTAAATCGTTATATTAGTATATCTTATTATATAAAAGAGTAAGCAAAAACCCACTCATCACGAAATCTCAGAAACTACAAGTGCTAGAAGTCTCAAATTTTGCATGGGGGTTCCTTTTAGGACAAAGGTGCTCACTAAGACGGGTTTTTGCGAAATTCAATCTCTAAGGGGGTGAAACAGGGGGGCAAAGTTTGTATGGGAGAACGCGATTCCTTAGTCCTATTGACTTGAAATTTTGCACAGACTTTCGTTAAGAAAGTTAATTGAATTTGTATTTCATATTTTTTTTAATTTATCCCTTAACAGGGTAAAAAAGGAGTATTATTACTCAACCGACTGCGGTACAAATATATCACAAGAATAAGATAGGGTAACTCGAAGAATAAAATCAAAGTTCCTTGGTCAATTGGTTACGGAAGCGTCCTCTAAGTATGGACTGTCCGGGTTCGCTACCCGTGTATGGATTTTTTTTTGTGTTTTTAAACTTTGTTTTTTTTATCTATATCTATACTTATAATAAAACTGTAACAGGTCCAATTCTGTACATTGAAGATATTTTGAAAATTATTTTTGGAGGGCATTCTATAACCGATACTGAGGCCGAAAATGAAATTTTTTTAATTTTTGTCTGTCTGTCTGTCTGTCTGTCTGTCTGTCTGTCTGTCTGTCTGTATCACGGCTGAGCATCACGCCTAAACTACAGAATGGATTCAAATGAAACTTGGCATGATTTGAGATCTTACTACGAGGTAGGACATAGGATACTTTTTATCCCGTAATCTAGCATGGTTCTTTTGGGAGAGGGGATTAAATTCAAAATGGGTACTTGGTTATACGCTTGGTCAGATTTTATCAATTTTTCTTTATAATATAATAAATATTAGTAAGGGAACACTCATAGAGAGTTGTTATCAAGGTTTCGTAATCGATCGGGTTCAGCAACGTTAGGTAAGGTCATTAAATAGATGGGTGACCGTTTAACGCCATTTGAACTAAACGGGTCCGTGCTTCGGAGAGCAAGTAAAGAGTGGGTCCCAGTTTTTAACCGACTATAAAAAAGGAGGTTATGTATTCGATGCGAATGTCTGTTATTAAAAGTTTAGTTAACGTAAACATAGCGCAGGCGGAGCTGCGTGGGTCAGCTAGTTTATATTAAGATTCGATGTTTTAAATATTTAACTCATATTGACTCCGGCACTTTTTATTTCTAATATATTTTTTAAATTTAATACTTTTTTTAAATTTAAAATCATAGATACGTAGTTAGCTTCTCTCTAATGTTATGATTTAGTTATTAGTGGAAACTTAATTGAATTTTGTACTATTCCATCTTATATTAGTGATAAGTGGTATCATTTGTTTGTTTCCCAAATATCATAAAATAAAAATAAAATAATAAAAATATATTTCCAAAATGTCTATTTCGGTAGGAATACAATATGCATGTATTGTACGTATGATTTATAAGCCAAAACTTTATTGGAATTATTGTCTGTCTGTCAGTCAGGGTTTTTTCTACAGGTTGGCTGGTGTTGTTCCCTATCGACGTCAGAGTATCTTTACATAGTGTGAAACAAAGTCGCTATCCGAGTCTGTCTATATCCGATAACACCTCCTAAACCACGCAGCGGTTTTCACCATACCATTACCATCGGTTAGATAATTTTTCTAAATAAATAAACTTACATAGCTTACGTTGACTAAACCTAAAGAGATACATAGTTAACAATCAAGTACTAGAGATTTTCATTAATTCCATATATTATAAGGTAGGTAAATATCCGGGATATAATATACCCGCCCCCCGGCGGCGGACTCAAAGGCAATGCACTGAGGGACGACTGATGCAGATGTCACCGGAGAATCCTGGTTCCCCCTCTCATGTGCCGATGTGACAGCCACGGGTGTTTTAGTGGGTAAGAATCCCCCACAGGATCCTGGGGACATATTAAACGTGTCCCCCGCCACCCCTATAACTGTGACAACGGTGACAGATTCCCGGGGGGCTATAATGCGCCCCCGGCAGCGGCTTCAAAGGCCCTTGCCTTGCACTGAGGGGTACACGGTGCACACTCTTTTGTGTAGACAGCCGTGGGGGACACATACTGCAGTCGATCGCCCGCAGGATCCTGGGGGCCTATTGGAGGTTTCCCCCGCGATCCCCGTATCTTTGAGCACGATGATAGTTTCCCGGGTGGCTTTATTGTGCCACCCGGTGGCGGGCTCAAAAGCAAGCCACTGAGGGATCTTGGTGCAGATCCCACTGGATAGCCCAAGTCTCCTACTTATGTACTGATTTAACAGCCGTTGGGGGTTTAGTGTATAAGAATCCTACATAACCCGGTTGACCGCCAACAGGGTTCCGGGGACCTATTGAAGGCTTCCCCTGTGACCCCTGTAACCGTGAGCACGGTGACAAGTTTCCAGGTGGCTTTATTGTGCTCCCCGGTGGAGGGGTCAAAGGCAAGCCACTGAGGGTATCATGATGCAGATCCCACCGGATAGCCCAAGAAGGGGTTCTTATATGCTGATTGCACGGCCGTTGGGGGTTTAGTGTATAAGATACCTACCCTACATACCCGGTTGACCACCAACAGGGTCCCGTAAATCCCATTAAAGGATTCCCCATGACCCCTGTAACCGTAAGCACCATGACAGGTTCTCGGGGAACTATAATGTGCCTCTCCGGCGGCGGGTTCAAAGTCAAGGCACTGAGTGGTACCAGCTGGTGCAGATCCCGACAGATAGCCCAGGTCCGCCCTCTAATGTGCCGACGTGATAGCCGCGGGGGTTTTAGTGGGTAATAATTCCCCGGTTGACCCCCGTTTACGTCTTAACGATGAAACCGAACAAGGAAGTCCGTATTGCTTCCATAAATTGGTTTTAAAGAAATGGTGTCCTGTTCCTGTCCTTAATCCACCCAAATTGTGCACCGGTACACGTCTGCAGTTTCTAAAATTATAAATACAATTAACAAATCACAAGCTCAGAGATTCAACGTTGCAGGCTTAAACCTAAGCGTTGAGTACTTTGCCCATGGACAGGCAGCTATACGTCGCCCTTTCACGCGTCACTTCTATACAAAATTTGTTCATATTGCGTTACGAAAAGTCAGCTACAAACATTATTTATCAAGAAATTCTATAATCAAAGGCAGTAACTTTAAATTATTCACTTCTTTTTTTTTCTCAATTACACCCGTGCGAAGCCGGGGCGGGTCGCTAGTACCTTATAAAAGCGTGTCTTTAGTTTTTTAAACTATTAACTTATTACCTTTTAGTTCGGCTATATATATATAAGCTCAGTGGGCGATCGCTTGCCTTGGAAACAAGGTGCGCAAGTTCGAACCCCGGCTCGCACCTCTGATTTCTTTAATTAATCATGTGCGAATCGGCGATTGTTACTAGCTTTCAGTGAAGGAAAACATTGTGAAGAAACCTGCATGTCTGAGAAAGCCTAACTAGCTTTCGAATGACGTGTGAAGTCTGCCAACCCGCACTTGGCCAGCGTGGTGGACTATGGCCTAAGCCCCTTCATCTTGAAGGGAGGCCCGTACCCAGAAGTGGGACATTAACAAGGGCTGGTAATATTATTATAATGTTCTATAAAATATTGAACGAATTGTTAAAAACCTTGGAAACCTAACAATGATAGTGCCAGGGAGAACCATAGCACCGCGCCAACAATAAAAACTATTTCAGTAGGCTCCGCCAACATCGATCAACGCCACACAAAGGTAGTCATTATATTGTAGTTCAATAGAAAGCAATATAAGGGCATAATAACAAATTGGACTGGATACAATAAAAGTACCTACCTAAAGAAAGCCTGTAATCAAATTAATTAATTCAAGTTGGCCAAACATAGATAAAATCTTTTATTCATTGCACGACTAAAGGTATCTTTCGATTTTCCTCTGAGAGACCCGCCTTCCTGTTATACCACGCTTCAAGTGTTTTCTTAGTTTCGGGATTCCAAAATGCTTGTTTAAGGTGCGCGTCCATTGGCAGGCGCCGGACACACGTATGATTTTACATAGCGCTGCGTCCATTATCCGCGCCGGCATTTTCCGATGCGGGCCGTCAAAATCGTAGAAAGCAAACTAAAATCCGTTGCGTGCCGTGCGTGCGATGCGTCCGGCGCGGGCCAATTATTGTAAGTAAAGTTATTGAAGAAAAGATCTAAGACAGGTAACCTATACTAGGCGCGCCAATCCGTGCAATCAAATCTATAAAAACCTTTAAAAATACACTAAAAAAACATTACTTGCTTTCGCAGCAAAACTCACTATAGGTATTTATTTATTTTTACTTCATGCCTATAAAAGATAGTCAGTTAGTTCATTGGTTTATCTGACCATGACCATCTACCATTTCAGTACTATTCGTATTCTCGCATAGCGTAGCACCATTTTTCATTTAAAATTGTATGTTTTGGTTATATTTTTTTTTTTTTTTTTTATTTATTTATCAAAATACAATAAAAACAGTTTCCATAGGTAAAACATGGAATTGGCACTAATTTAAACCACTGAGGTTTGTCAGTTATGCCAAGAAAAATCAACACCAAGCTTAATAGTGCACGTTAAAACGTATAGAATATTATGAGTATAATTATGTACTTATATTAAGATTCTATATAATATTATTGTAAGCGTTAACTGAAAAATAACAAAAGAAAAAGAACAAGCAACGGAACTACGTAAGAGCATTTGTGGGTATAAAAAATAAATAAATAATAATGTGATCTTGGATATCTATTGGCCAAGAAAATAAGATTTCAATTTTGCTTTAATATTGTTATGCGTAATATTGTCTTTTATAGAAGAGGGTAGCTTGTTTAAAAAGCGAGGTACAAGGTACCGCGTAGTTCGCTCGCCGTAAGTGTTGTTTGCTGGCGTTGTACGCAAACATTCACGAGCCACGGCTCTCGTAAATATAGGATGTTCTATTTTTTTTTGATATTGTAATTTAAAAAAGTTTTCCTTTAGCAGATTATATTTAAATTGACTATGAACTGGCAGAATTTTGCAATGTTTAAAGAGCCCTATTTCGTTATCCTGAAATTGCAATTTAACACTATTTGAGACAATTTTTTTTAATATTCTTAATTGAAGTTTATATATGCTGTCTAAATATGTATTGTATGTACGACCATAGCTACTGATACCATATTGAATATATGACTCGGCTAAAGAATTGAACAACATTAATTTAACTTTAAAAGGAATACGATCTTTCAAGATTACAATATTAGCCAAGAACTGCCTTAGTTTATTACACACACCCTCGATATGACTGGCCCAATTAAATTTGCTGTCAATAATAATGCCAAGGTATCTATAGGAATCTACAAGTTCAATGGTGGGGCAGTTACAAACTCTGGAGGAGGACGTATGAAGACAGTTGTGGTCATGAGCTGTTATATCAGTCATATGAGACTGTTTTAAATAGGGTGATTTAATGTGCAATAATTTCGTTTTGTTTGAGTTTAAGACTAAGCCAGTATCATGACACCACTTAATTAGATTATTAAAATCAGACTGTAATAATTCACATGCTTCTTGCAAATTCTTTTTTCCTATAACTAAGCAAGTATCGTCTGCGAATTGATAACAGGTACAATGATTAATATAGTTACTCATGCTGTTAACATACGACAAAAAGTGTAACGGGCCCAACACAGAACCCTGCGCCGTTCCCTGGCTGACTGTTATGGTACGACTGTGAGTATTTTGTATTTTTACGCTAGATTTACGATTCAGAAGGTAATTCTTACACCAGTTCAAGAGTGGTCCACGTATGCCGCTATAGTCGAGGCTATTAATAAGTTCACCGTGATCAAGGGTATCAAAAGCACGGGAAAAGTCGATGAAGAGAACTAGCACATTGTGTTTTTCATTTAGAAATTCATTAACTTCATCTGTGAACTTAGAAAGAAGATCTGAGGTGCCCTTCCCTTTTTGAAAACCAAATTGGTTGTGGTAAATCACATTATTGTCTTCATAAAAGTTGTGGATTTGCTCACAAATATACTTCTCCACTATCTTGTCTATGGATGAAAGAAGAGTAATGGGACGATAATTAGAATAATCATCACGTTTACCCTTTTTAAATAAGGGACGAATACACCCCGTTTTTAACTCATCGGGATACAAGCCTTGTTTAACGCTGCTATTGATAAGGTTTGCTAGTGCCACCGCAATATCTTTACCAACTATTTTAATGTCAGATATCTTTATGTGATCCGGTCCAGGAGCTTTATCAGAGCTAAGATTTTTTATAATTTTGTGTATGTTATCACTTGTTGCTTTCTTAAAAAATATGCTGGACTGTATTGGATTTGATTTTGAATTTGAATTAAGCAATTTAATATTACAAGCCGGAATTATATTTTTTACCGAATTATCAAACACAGTTGCAAAGTTATCAGCAGTATTCTTAACTGTTGACTTTTGTAAATCAAAGGCTTTCATTATTGCTCGATCAATTGATGCTGTAGTACGACCTAACATTTTATTTAAGATACCCCACAACTTTTTAGTGTTGTTAAAGTTATTTTTAATAAGGTTTGAGTAATATGAATTTCTACGATGTTCTAAAATTTTATTTAATTTGTTACGGGTTTTGTTATATTCGAGTCGTAATTGAGGGTCATTCGAACTTTTTCTCCAGAGGCTAAATAGGTGGTCTCGTTTGTCACACAATCGGCTAATATTACCATCTAACCAAGGTACTCGAAAGGGTTTTTTTTGCTTACGTAAAGTACGGTTTGCGCTTGCAACTCTAAGGGCGTCATTAAATGAATTAAAAATATATTTGTAAATCTGATTAGGATTATTCATGGTATTAGTTAAATTCCATTTAACTTTGCTTAATTCATCGTAAAAAATATTGTAATTAATTATTTGTTTTGACTCCGCCTGTATAAGGTTGGATACGTCTTCGGTCAAGCATGTAAAAATAATAGCTCGATGGTCGGCCAGTACGAGATCGATCGCTGCCGAGTATAGATCTAATTTAGGGAAGCGGGCAAAAATATGATCGATGCATGACTTTGTTACAATATTAAGTTTTTTTTCGATTCTAGTGTAATCTGTGATACCACACATTAGGCCATACTCACTCAGTGTTTCCACATAAGAGTCTTTATAGGATGATATAGTTTTAAGATCTATGTTAACGTCGCCTACAAGAAGCAAGTTATGTGTTGGTTCAATATCAGAAATGCACTTACGCAGCTCCTGCACAAACAAAGTTTTGTTGGTTGATGGTGGCCTATAAATAGCACATAACTATATTTTGATCGTTTCCAATTTTTAAAATGCCCAATAGACTTTCGAATGTGTAACTTTTATGGTGTAATGGTGTAAACTTTAAATAGCTTTTGATATAGATAATAATCCCTCCTCCTTTTTTATTCGATCGCAGTTGAGTGAACATATTATAGCCAGGAATATTATACAAATGAGCCGTGCTATCGGTTATACCAGCTTCAGTTATAATAATTAGATCTAACGGTAAAGTAGCACTATGGACAACTTGTAGCAGCTTCGTATAATTTTTAGTCATTGATCTAATATTTATATGGATACAAGATAACTTTAATTTAGTACTGTTAGGTAATTGCTTGAAGTAGTTGTTAACTGAAGTACAATCAAAAATTTCTGTAATTAACGATGAGTTCATAAATTAATATACTTACTTACTTACTTAAAACAATAAATATAAAAAAAAAATAGGTAATAATTTAGGTACAGAGTAACTTACAATTTTTAGGTAATTACAACTGATTTTGCTTCAAAATTTGTTTGATATCTTCTGAGGTTGTTATGTAGTATATTTTACTATTATTAGTTTTCCTTGCACATACCTTCCCATCCTTGTGCCATACAAATTGGAAAGATCCTCGCAATTGTTGTTTGGCATTATATAAAAGAGTTTTTATTGGTTTAGTTAAGGCTTCTCGGACAAATACACGGTTTTCCGCTTGTTCCTTCTGAACTTGAGGTAGTACGGCTCCAGCAGTAATGCGCTTTTCTTTACTAGCTGCTATCCATTGGTTTTTATCATTCTGGGATTTCATTTCAAGTAGAATGGCACCAGGTTTATCCTTGCTACCAGCTAAACGGCGAGATGACAGAACTTCACTTACTTCCACATCAAGTTTGGACGCCACATTGCTTAGAACTTTGCGAATTTCGTGAGTAGGAATATCTGGCAGACCAGCAATTTCCAGAGATTTCGACAGCGATTTTTGTTCCATTTTATTCATGTTTTGCTCCAAAACCATAACTCTTAATTGTAAGTTTTTATTTATATTGTTTAAATCTTGATTTTTATTCTCGAGTTCTTTAATTCTGTTGTCTTGATTTTTCATTGATTTCTCCATAGTATTGATTTGGTCACTAAGGAATTCCAGAGATGATTCCAGGTTGCCAATCTCCTCGCGAAGGGTTTTTTTAAGTTCGCGGCTAATGTCTTGAACCAGCTTACGGGTATCCAAGGTAGGTTGACCACCGATGATGTGCCCCGTATCAGATTCATCATCTTCTTCCGGGATGATAAAAGAAGATCTACGAGAAATGTTCTGCATACACTCTTCGCAACTCCATTCTATACCAGTCGAATTTCTTAGTGTATTCAGCTGTTTATTAGACAGTTTCGAACAAATTGGATCGGCATGTACAACCTTATTACATCTGCTACATTCCAATCCAGGGCTTTTCTTAGTTATGTTTTTTTTGCAACTTGAACACTTTTTGATAACCATAGTTGAAGGTAATTTACAAACTAAAATTATTATGAGCTACACACGTCCGTGCAACACGGTCGCTTGACGTGAACCTTCAATATATGTGTATAGTAGTTAGTGTATAGGTTATGCTTAAAATTATTACCTAACCCAATATATCATAAAACATAGATATGTTATCCCTACTAATATATGCCAACAATTGTGACCCATAATTAAAATATATTTATTTATTTATTATCTCTTATTGATCTTTCTTTTTATTTTTTTTTTGTTTATTATTATTAGTACTTGGCATGCCGTGATGCCAGTTTTAGGTGCTGCCAGAATACCAGCGCTGCTCTATATACAATATAGAGCAGCAATATGCTGAGGCAGAGCCCTGTTTGTCCACACACAATTATTGATATCTGTTATTATTTTGTTATTTTCATATGCGTTAAATTACTAAGTGTTGGGCAAATAAATGCTTTTCTTCTTCTTCTTCTTCTTCTCTTAACGCAGTACAATGTAAATTCCCGTGGCCCGCCACTATAGCGGAGGCTCAGAGTAATTAGAATGGAGCTAGTATCGCGTCGATTCGCCGTACAATTTTTTTTTGTCACTTTTGCGGGGTGCGGGAGGCGAAGTAAACACACACAGATACAGTTTCACACATACCCACACTATAATAAACTCGCAACACATTCGAAAAGATACGCACACAAATAAAGAATGACCTGACCATATGAACAAAATTTGGCAGAGGGGTTAGCGCATCATGTTATCTCCAGTGGTATCTCCTCTAAGAGCGGAGGTGCTGGAACGCCCGATGGTGTTTTAGTCGGTAAGAGTCCGACATAACCCGCGCATAGTAGGTCGTGTGCGGGTATTCACCATCGCAAAAAAGGCGCTCTTATCGCTCCTTCGGAGTCGCTGGACGTTCGGGGTGTGGGCCCTTAGAACGTCCATTGAGTACGGCGGCGACTCCGAGGAGGACGGCGGCGGGGTTGCGACCCCCGTCCCCGTGAGCACCGTGTCAGGTTCCCGGGGGGCTACAATGCGCTCCTCAGCGGCGGGCTCAAAGGTAAGGCACTGGGCATTCCTGGTGCAGATCCCACCGGAGAGACCTGGGACCTGGGTCTCATGTGCCGATGCGACAGCCGCGGGGGTTTTGGTGGATAAGAATCCCACATACGCTGGTCGATCCCCACAGCTCTCAGGGATCTTTCGAAATGTCCCCGCGTCAAAAAAAATAGGCGCTCTTATCGCTAAAAGCAATTTTGTAGGAGTTCGAACACTCTTACGGGAGATTATCTTAATAATTCAATAATAATCAAGGTATGTGATACATTAACAAGCCTATAAAAATGTGGGGACCTCCCCAAGTGGTCTCCTCCAGCCCCTACAACCACACCAAACGCCAACTCTTGGTCATCATCAGTTATTCAGTTATCCACTATCATCAACTATCGCGAATTAATTAACCATCATCAATTATATCACACAACAATAAATAATAATCTACATATTAATCATAAATCAATAGTTATAATACTGGGTTGTCACTTACTCAGCGAAAGCACCAAACCTCATGACGCTCGTCGGCTGCATCTCAATCATCAACGCAGTTCCTCAGGTGGCACGGCACGTCTTTGACAACCTGTCAATCAAGCTCACAAACACATTATAACACAGCAGCCGGCCCACGGCCGCTCGCCACATAATCTCACAATCACTATTTCACTATTCGCTACAAAGTCTCACAATCGACTGTTCACCATGAAATCCTACCGTTGACTGACTAAACTATTCCAGTCGCCAACGACTATCCGACTTGCACTGCTTTGTCGACGTAGCAACGTCGACAAAACAGTACAAGTCAACTAGCGCCATCTATTAAACACGATGTCAAACTACCTATTCTACCTTTACAATATCATGATAAATACTTATTATAGTTTAACAAAGTATTAATAAAGATATATTCTTACAATATGTTTCTTAAAATTCGCGAAATATGTATGTATTTATATTTACTTCATCTATCTATCCATATCTATACTTGTAATAAAACTGTAACAGGTCCAATTCTGTACATCTACACTAATATTATAAAGAGGAAAACTTTGTTTGTTTGGTTGTAATGAATAGGCTCAAAAACTACTGGACCGTTTTTAAAAATTCTTTCACCATTCTAAAGCTACATTATCCACGAGTAACATAGGCTAAATTTTATTTTGGAAAAAATAGGGTTCCGTAAGATATTTGGGTTTTAGGTGTAAAAAATCAACCAGAAAAGTTACTTATTTTGCGTACGCTGCCTAAACTATAAAAGATAGAACCATAAAATGTTCTAATTAATTGTAGATCTTATAAATATCTACAAAAAAGTCCGCAGCACACGCGCGTATCTATGTCGAGTGAGGCCCAACAACCATTTTTTTTATTTAAAAATCTTGAATTTTGTTTGGACTACATTTAAACGCATTTATTTTACTCATGCTATTAATCCTTATCAAAATAAATTATTTCATCATTAAGTACAGTTTATGTAGATAATATTTGGTCTTTGAATGATTAAAATTGGACATTTGTTTTTGAAGTTATGGCGAAATTAATATATTACTGCTTATAAATTAAAAGATTTCTGCTGCACGGCCCGTTGCGAAGTGAGCGTCGCCAAGGCGGGGGTGCGCATGCGGGAGGGGAGTTTAGATCTATGAGTAAGGGGTCGTCCATTAATCACGTGAGGCTCGAAAGGGGTTCCGAAAAAATCACGAAATATCACCAGGACGGGGGAGGGGTATAATGAGACATCACGTGATTAATGGACGACCCCTAAGGTACCCACGCGGCTCAGACGCGAGGTCGGCTCCCTACGCAGCAGCGGTCGTGCGCGAATTCTAATAATTTTCGTGCGATTTTTTTTTAGATTTCTTTCTTAAAACTACACCTACGCAAAAGTTCTTCTCAGAGCTAAACAACAGTTCTTCTCAGAGCTAATCAACAGTTCTTTTCAGGGCTAACCAACAGATTTTTTCAGGGGTAACCAACAGTTCTTTAAAGGGCTAACCAACAGTTCTTTTCAGGGCTAAACAACAGTTCTTTTCAGAGCTAGAATATTACACGCTATTAGCATTTTCTTAAACATTTGAAAATGCCTAAGAGAGCCAGGTCTCAACTTTCTAAACATAGTTATCAAGCACGGGCAGCAAGAATACGTCGTATGGGAGAATCTTCACCTGAACGTTCACAACGACTTGCTGAACAAAATCAGAGAAACTCTCAGGTACGCGCACGAGAGTCGAGTGTCGAACGTTCGCAACGCCTTGCGCAACAAAATCTGAGAACCTCTGAGTTACGTGCACGAGAGTCGGGTGAACCGATATGTATGAAATTTTGTGGGTAGGTCTGTGATGGAGTGAGTGATCGGAGGAGTTAGGTGGAGCAAGGGGGGGGGGGGGGGGAGTGAGAGGGAGCAAGTTGGGAAAAGAGAGAGGAGGGAGAGGGTTCAGAGAGGACAACGGGGAGAGGAAGAGGGGAAATGTGACGGGGACCGAAGCGGGAGGGGAGAGAAATAGCATAGAATTAGATTTTTAGTATAAGAGAGAGAGAGATGGAGAGAGACAAATCAAGGAAGTAGGGAAAAAAGGGGAGCAAAATGTAATTAAAGCGCGGGCGGAGCTGCGCGGGTCAGCTAGTTGAAGATATTTTGAAAATTATGTTTCGAGGGCATTCTATAACCGATACTAAAACCAAAACGGTTTTTTTTTTTTTTTTTTGTCTGTCTGTCTGTCTTTCTGTCTGTCTGTATCTCGGCTGAGCATCTCGCTGAAACTACTGGATGGATTGAAACGAAACTTGGCATCATTTGAGTTAATACTCCGAGGTAGGACATAGGATACTTTTTATCCCGACATTCAGCACGGTTCCCTTGGGAGAGGGGACTAAAGTCAAAATGTGTACTTGGTTATACGTTTGCTCTGATTTTAAAATTTTTTCATTATTATTATAATAAATATTTGTAAGGGAACACTCATAGACAGTTGTTAATAATGTTTGGAAATCGATTAGGTTAAGCAACGTTAGGTAAGGTCATTAAATAGATGGGTGACCGTTTAACGCCATTTGAACTAAACGTTTCCGTGCTTCGGAGGGCAAGTACAAAGTGGGTCCATGTTTTTAACTGACTTTAAAAAAGGAGGTTTTGTATTCTATGCGAATGTATATTATTGAAAGTTTAGTTAACGTAAACACAGCGCGGTCGGAGCTGCGTGGGTCAGCTAGTTCAAAATATATTTTTAGTAAGTTTCGAGTTACACGACTCGCAAAATAAAAAGTTTCATACTTACGAAAACACCGTATTTAACCCCCTTTAGGGTTGAGTTTTCATAATTCCTTTCTTAGTGGAGTCAAAACTCATAAGAGGAATCTACTGTCACATTTCATGTTTCTAGGTTCAGCCGTTTCGGCTGTGCGTGAAAGGTCAGTCACTTAGTTACTAGGATTATCCTCTTTTATATCCTTGGTTGTGTCCCACTGTTAGTCACGGGCCTCCCCTCAAGATGAAGGGGCTTAGGGCGTAATCCACCACGCTGGCCAAGTGCGGGTTGGCGGACTTCACTCGTCATTCGAAAGCTAGTTAGGCTGCTGTCTCAACACATGCAGGTTTCATCATTATGTTCTCTTTTACCAAAAACTACTAACAATCGCACAAAGTTGTGAAATTGATGCGTAAGGAAACAGACCAATGGTACGCTAACTCGATTCTTTTTTCAAGCCAGCATACCTTGCTTTCCAAGGCCAGCGCCCGCCTACTGAGCTGCCATCTATAATAACAATTTATTAAAAAAACCCTTTTATTGAAAATTTTCTTTGCTTTACATTTCGGTGGCGTTCTCTACGTTCAGCTATGCGATGTCAATTCTATTCATGTGAGAATTTGTCCGATCCATCAACCGGTCGCTCTGTTTTCTGCGAAACACAGTTTCAAAGAATTGCACATTCAAATATGTAATTGAATTCTTGTTGCTATGAGAAGCAGATGTACAGACCAAGGACGTAAGGCGTAGAGTTATCAAGGAAATTCATATCATTTTTTAACCGGCTTCAAAAAGAAGGTTCTCTATTCGACGCGTATGTATGTAATATTGATAAAAATGCGTAATATTAATATATGTTAGTCTATGTGGGCTTCTAAACAAATTTACCAAATTTTATGAGTGTATGTATGTATGTAGGTATGTATGTATGTATGTATGTATGTAGGTTTGTCCACGGGTTTCTCAGAAACTACGAGTCCGATTTTGAAAATTCTTTTTGCAATAGTTAGAGTATTTTTCAACTTAGGGTAGAGTACAAGTTTCATCAAAATCGGTCCAGTAGTTTAAGAGATATAAACTTTTTATGTTTTCAGTAAGTTACTGTAACGTAGACGTTCGAGTTGCGTGATAGTGCTGATACCTATTTTGGTAAAATAAGTCACTAAAAAGTGTTAAATAAACTATTTAAAAAAAAATAAAAACCGACTTCAAAGTAAATTATCTAAAAAGCATAAAATAACGAAAATATATTGAAGTCGGTGTCAGCTGGTGCTAGTGTTAGTTAACATGATGTGCTAGCACCGACTTCAATATATTTTCGTTATTTTATGCTTTTTAGATTTATTTTTGTTTTTTTTTTACATTGAAGTCGGTTTTTATTTTTATTTTTTTTTGTCTATAATAGAATTATTCAGTATTTACAACACACAACTTATTAAAAAGAAACAATTTCACTAAAATAAAAAAAAAAAAAAACATAAATTAACTTTTACTTTCTATATTCTATTCTATATGTTTCTAAGCAAAGGTTCTTGATATTTATATTAATCTAGCCACTAAATGGATTTAATAAAACTACACTTTTTTAGGTACTACTAAAGTGGCAAGCAAGCGTGCTGCCCGCATGGTGGTAAGCAGTCACCGCAGCCTATAGACGCTAGCAAGTAGCAACACCAGAAGAATCTCTAGCACGTTGCCGACCCTTAAGACATTAGATCTTACGTCTTTGTGTCCGGTTATTTCACCAGCTACAGTGACATTCACGCCGGAACACAGCAATGCTTACACACTGCTGCTTGGCGGCAGAATATCTGACACTGCGGTGGTCCCTACCTTTGCACAAAGAACCTACCACCTGGTAAAACCAGGTTGTCTGTAAGAGATCGCTTTAGCGATAAGACCGCCTAGAATTGTAACACTAAGTTGTACTAACCTAAGTTTAAACGTATTTTTGTTATGGTGTGCAATAAAGTGTATTTGTATTGTATTGTAAAACAACAAATAAAGTACCTAATGATGGTTTAACAAACACAAAAAATAGGTTTTATAAAAAATAATAAATATATTTAAAAAAAAAACGATAAATGGTCCGAGTTTCGACATTCTTGTATTGACATCAGACTTTTTATAATAACTCCAAGTTTTCATATTAGTCAGACAAAGAATAATATGCATACAAATAAAAATGACATAAAATGGACAGGTGAAGCCGATGGGTGAAGCCAATAAAAACGTAATAAAAATATTTATTTCCAAAATTATATAAAAAATATCAGCATAATTTTAAAATATTCTATGCAAAATAATTAGGTAGGTATCGAAACGAGCCAAATGAATCATATAAAATAAATGATGAACCAGATCCAGTTTGCACCCCTTGTAGTCCGAATTTAAAAATTAAAAACATTACACTCCTTTTGAGGCAGCCCGTTATAAATTCGATAAGCTCAAAGATAAATACGTATAATTGTTTAAAGTATGTATACATAGTAGCTCCTCCGTGCCTCCCCGTGGCACAGCGAGAAACTGCTTGCTTTGCAAACCAGAGTCTGCGAGTTCAAATCCCGCGGGCGTAATAATTTTGTGTCAGTTGTTCCTTACTGGCTACGAAAATACGGGCCAATTATCTGAAGAGTAAGACAATCGCGTTGGCGCGAGCAAAGCATCGGATGGACATGTAAAAAGTCAGTCCTGCGCCAGGCATCTCAACGGTCGTGTCGGTCTTCAGTCCTATTAAATAAAGAAAGAGTGCACCTGTGTCTTCATGTGTTAAAAAAAATTAAATTTTTAATGGTAAATTTTTTTAACACGTTAAGACTGGTTGGAGAATTTTAGCAACCCATCTAGCTCTAACTTTAGGAAACCAATGAAGCGTAGGGTTAATCACAAATACACTTTTTCTGAGTGCTATCATAACCCGAGATGAGCTGAAACGGATTTGGCGCTGAAGGGTCAACTCCTCCCTCCCTCCGTTATTTTCCGTACAGTCACTACAGACAGGGTACTCCAAAAATGCTGACAAAGGCCATAAAAGGGTTTTTTCAAAAGTCAAAAGTCACAAATTGTACATTTCAAATAAGTAGGCTTAACGCTAGAGTTCGATTTCCAATAATCCTTTCTTATTAGCACTTTTTAACGGTCTATTATTTTTTTAAATAACTACCAACGTGGCCTCAACTGAGAATATCCGTCAAGAAACTCAGCGGGATTGTCATTTTTTCACTTTATTTTTTTGAAACAGTGTATGTCATGTTACAATTGGGTAATTCTACCGAAACACTGAAATCGTGTTCGCTTGGAATAAATCTTCGTTCATTCGTTCATTTTATCTATTTTCAAAACCGTATATTTAAATTTTATGACCCTATCTGACATCCCAAACAATAATATTCATAACTAGCTGATCCACGCAGCTCCGCCTGCGCTATTTTTACGTTAACTAAACTTTTAATAACAGACATGCGCATCGAATACATAACCTCCTTTTTTATAGTCGGTTAATAACTGGGACCCTCTTTTTACTTGCTCTCCAAAGCACGGACCCGTTTAGTTCAAATGGCGTTAAACGGTCACCCATCTATTTAATGACCTTACCTAACGTTGCTTAACACGATCGATTACAAAACCTTGATAACAACTATCTATGAGTGTTCCCTTACTAATATTTATTATATTACAAAGAAAAAATGATAAAATCGGACCAAGCGTATAACCAAGTACCCATTTTGACTTTAATCCCCTCTCCCAAAAGAACCGTGCTAGATTACGGGATAAAAAGTATCCTATGTCCTACCTCGTAGTAAGATCTGAAATCATGCCAAGTTTCATTTGAATCCATTCAGTAGTTTCGGCGTGATGCGCAGCCGTGATACAGACAGACAGACAGACAAAAATTTAAAAAAATACATTTTCGGCCTCAGTATCGGTTATAGAATGCCCTCCAAATATAATTTCAAAATATCTTCAATGTACAGAATTGGACCTGTTACAGTTTTATTATAAGTATAGATTAATTAACAAATTTACTTAGTTTTTTGCAGTACAATACGTGATTGTTCACGTCCTGTAGAATGTTCGTGACATAGAGTATAACATTAAAGTGTCTCAAAAAAATATTTAGAAACAATCAATTTATTTATTAAATTAATTAATATATTATCTATATGGCAAAGAAACAACCAGTCAAATATTATAAAATATCTCTAATGTTTTAAAAGTTATATAGCATTCTACAATGTTCGTGAAAAATAATCACACCTGTAGAAATAAGTTTCCCAAATTACACCCATTTTATTTTTCAAATAGCAACATTCATTTTCATCTCTCGCAACCCTTTACCATGTGATGTTTTATTAGTGTCAGTCATATTTTCCAAAGTAATTGCAGTTCTGAGGTACAAAACTTTGTAAAAGAGTTCTACAAAAGTGTCAAAGTTCATTAATCATTACTGTACTGGACGCAAAAATGTAAGTAAACAATTTAAAAATATAATTCACGTATAGCTTTATTGATAACTCGGTTAACTAACGTAAAATTTTGCACAATTTACGTATTTTTATGATAAAACATCACTTATGTAGAACTCACTCCTGTTGATCGAGCTTTCTATAGCAGTGATGATTTGCTTGTTATTCTTATATTTTTTTCTTTTATAAGAAATTTATAATAACGCTTATAATTAACTAACGTACAGTGCTGCTTTTTATTGTGACGGAACGATTTTACAGATTGCACTGCTTTATAAATATCTTTATTGACATTGGTGAATTGTTATCTTAAAAAGTGATTTACAGTTATGGCGGGTAAAAGGTAATAAAAAAATTAAAAAAATGAGCGCCTACAAAGCAAACAAAAGGCCTGGATACGCAAGAAGAGAGAAAATAATGACTGAAGCTAAACTATAAGACTTAAGACTTCAAAAAGGTAGAGAAAAATATAAAAAGAAAAAAGGAGCGGACAAAATCAAATGAAGAAGATGTTGAGATCGCACACTAACTCACCGCAGTAAATTAAAAAAGCTACTCAGCAGAGAATTATGAATGATATGACATATCCTTAAAAAGAAAGATGTATCACTAAAAAACTTCCAATTGTTATAAAGGATCAGGAAAAGCTGTTCCAAAAACTGTCAAAGAATCTGTTTTTTCGAAATGTACATAATTTATTACTTCATCAGACATAGAAAATTGTAGTTTATAAGTGTTTCTACTTTACAGATTTTTGTTCTACAGAACCGAGTCATTACTGTAGAATATTTTAGTTATTTTAAACTAAATTGTATTATTAGCTATCAATGTATTAAGACTCTTGGCACCAAAAGCCTTTCAAATAGCTTGTTACGTTTTGTATGCTTATTTAATTTAGTAGTTTTAATAATATTTCTGTCACTCGTGACGAATTGACACTGACACTATTTTTAAGACGCTAATTAGAATAAAACTTATTATTAAATTACTGTACCGTTATTCAAAGCTTATTATGAGAGTGGCACTTCCTGTTTCCCGTCGACTTTGCTCCTATTGGTCAACTTTCTTATGATTTGACCGGAAATAGCATCACCATGGCAGGCGAGGGCAGCAAGGGTTAGTTAAATATGCCCGCTCGCCCCGCTCTTGTTCATTGGCGTCTTATTTCCCGTCACGGGCACCTGTCCGAGGCTACAATATTACAACTATTTATGGAATTCAAATCAAATTCTAAATAATTCCAAAGGAATAAAATAGTGAACAACAATAGTTGTTACAAATAGTTGGAAGCCAAGCAAACAGTGAGTAAAAACATTTTAACGGTTTTTGCCGTTCGTTTTGTTTCTTTGTTCCTAATGAAATGTTTTATACTAATGAATATTTTGTGGTTTGAATATAGTGCAAGTAAATTGGGCTATGTAAGCAATATTTTTATAAATAATTATTTTCCATTCAGTCTACCGACAATTTTATTTTGAAAACTCGAAACTTAGTTTTTAATACTTGTGCAGAAATGATATTTTTCGTAAAGTTTATTGCTGGTAATTTGTACGTACGAGATTTCTAAGTGGATAAAAAACGACTCTTAGTAAACGACCCATAAAACATATTAATAATGCAAATTATTTTCTTTACAATCTACCCGCAGTTTTAAACATTTGCTGAATTATTTTGTAGCAAAGTCCTACGATGATAATACATTTCTTACAGTTAGTTCTAAGCTTTTTTTCAGAATGAATATTTCTTTAAACCACATTATTATGCAGACAGTAGCAATACTGTCAATTTACGAAAATCTGAACAGTGAAATAGTGAGTCTATTATCAACGTGAAAGACAGCAAACAAGTGAGTTCAGTTAATTAGTATCCCAGTTATACAGACGCACCATTGCGTCCATTTTTATTTTTTTATTGTGTCTTAAAACAAAAAATAGCCTGCTGGACAGTTTTCGTAATCTTCCTGTGTGGGCTAATTAGTTTATTACAGATATGGTCTGTGTGCCGGAAGGTGAAAATATTACAATTGCGAGTTAAATACAATTACGTTAATGTATATTCTATGTAAAATAGTAAAATAAAATACAATTTTAGTAATAAATAAATAAAAATATTTACTTATAAGAAACTGTTCAAAGGACACATTGCTGAGAGTATCAAGTAACGTAGAGAAGCTATCATGGTAACCAAAAGATTAATATTCCACCTTGATCCATAAAAGTGTTCAATTATGTTTGTGTTCAAGAAAGCCGATGGCGTAAGCAATATATATTCTAGCCTACACGAAATTCACAAATCTGGCTAACCCATTATGGTTACAATAAGTATATAGTGCTATCATATACATACAAGTTATTATCCACCCTCGCAGGTTGGGAACACAAGTAAATAACCAAAGAAGGGGGGACATGTACAGTGGCTTCTCGAGAGGGTAAGCGCCTGGTTTTCAGATAATGAAGTCCACTTCATCGCATAAAATATACCCCACCCTCGCTGGGTGGGTATACAAATAATTAACCTCCCTCGCGGGGACGGTATATATATATAGTGTTGCTCATCATGAGAGCACATCTGGTTTTTGGAATCCATTTTGACAACCTTGTCAATTTGAAAATGGTTGGCTGAAAGTCTATTTCACCATCAGCGTATTTTCCTTTGCAGGGACTAAACCATTTACTACCCACCCCCGCAGGGTGGGTAAACAAACACTTAACCTCCCTCGCAGGGACGGTACATACATGGTTGCTCATCATGGGAGTACTCATCTAATTTTGGAATCAATTTTTGTCAATCTGGTCAATATAAAAATGGTTGCCTGAAGTATATTTCACCATCCGCGTACTTTACTTTGCAGGGACTGAGCAATTTACTGCCCACCCCCGCAGGGTGGGTACACAAAGACTTAACCTCCCTCGCAGGGATGGTACATAGATGGTTGCTCATCTGGATTTGGAATCAATTTTGACAACCTAGTTAATTTAAAAATGGTTGGCTGAAGTCTATTTCACCATCAGCATATTGTGCTTTATTGATTTCCAAGCCGTCTGCCAAGTGTGGGGATTATGGAAACCCCTCCCTTCTAAGGGAGAGGCCTTTATTCAGCTGTGGACGTATATCGGCTGCTAATGATGATGATGATGATATTGTCCTTTGCAGGGACTAAATAATTTATTACTCACCCCCGCAGGGTTGGTACACATAGACTTAACCTCCTTCGCAGGGATGGTATACAAATAGCAGCTCGTGAAGAAAGCACGTAGGTACCTGATTTTCAGGATCATTTTGAATATCGGGGACATTCAAAATGTCTGAAAGTTGTTTGCTAAGTCTATTTTAACATAATAATTTGACGGGCCCGTTGCTCTAATGGTGAGATTCTCGGGCTGCTATCGCCGGGTTCTATTCCCACCAAGTGTGTGATGTTTATCGATATAAGTATGAAAAGTATATAAATATGTATTTTGTATCAGTTGTCTGGTTACCATTGTACAGAATCTGTCTAGGTTGGGATCAAACGAATGAGTGTGGATTGGCCTGAGATATTAAACAGTCCTTTGCAGGACGGATAAAGGCATTGCTGCTCTGCACAGTTGCATTCACCTCTTATTTAAGAATAAATTCAGCCTGGATACTTTAACATAAGTGCCATCGCTTGGCACATCGTCCGTCTTATTATTGACCTCTGTTTCGAAGAGCTTGCACAGAATATGACCCACTCTCGTGGGGGATGGAACACAGAGATTTACTTTACAGATGAAGGATGTATGTATATTTGCTATTCCAAATAGCACATACGTGATTGTATGAACATGAATATTTAACATATATTAATATATGTATACTTCTTAATGAGGATTCATTGCATAATTATGACTCGCAGTCACGTCTTGGATCTTACTCTTGGTCCCCTCTCTTGACAGTCTTGGTATATCAGGACCCACCAAGCAGAAACTACTATAAGTCTACCGAAGTTTTGTACAGAATATTGGAAGTTTTAAGGACCTATAATAACATAATGCAATCAATGATAATGCCTAAAAGAATTATCCAGGAGTTTCCATAATATTGGAAAACTCAATTGTATTGTATGGTAAGTAAACCACTTACCCGAAATTGTAGCAACACTGCATCGCATGCATTTTTACCAGCCAGAAATTCACTCCTGACACAATTTTGGTAGACAAAAGCGTGTAATTTAAATTTCGATCAATGTCAGGACATTTGTAACCGAAAGAAATGTTAGCAATCCTGATTATTATCCCTTGCAATTTCGATTTTATGACAAAAAGTTGCCTTTACCTCCGCAAAGACGGGGGGGGGGGGTGTCTCACCTATTCACTTACGGATATTACATTATAAGTATGTACATACCAGATAAAGTTCGCTACGAAATATTAATCAAATACAAATCAAATTTTATTGATTATTTTCAATATCCATTTAGAAACAGATTCTATTGACAGATCATTTTTTTTTGAGATAGTAGTACAGACTGAGCTTTACCTAAGTTCATAAATTAATATTTACAATAAATATTTTCGGGACTTCAGAGCAGGTATACCATAAAATATTATCTATGTTTATATCTTTGAGTATATGGTTATAAGGTAAACATACTGTGTGGGTTAACACATACTTAATCGCTGAAGTATTCTGGGGAGTAGACTCGTTTCTTGAACGAGTTTTGATTCATATCTCACAACCTTAGTCTTAGTGGACGTACAGATCAATACTATCTATTAACATACAACGTGATCCTGAAAGTGGAAATGTGAAGGACTTGACTTTGCAATCTAAAACATATATACATTGAAATTCACATAGTACCAGAACCTAGTCTGTAAAATCTGTGCCGACTTTTTCTAATCTAATTTAAAGTATTGGCATCATTTTGGACAGTTTTATAGCAGATTCATACATAAATACATAATTAATATAAGTAAATAATTGTCATTTAACATTATTTGGCCTAAATCATTTGTCTGACGATTGTACAGTCCTACTGATCAGTCCAGTTTTTTACTGGTAATTTCTTGTCACGATATGTTCTTATATCGATTATACTTGTCAATCCTCAAGAGTCTTTTAAATAGGATATGATTTAGTGAATTTCCTGTCCAAGGATAATTTTCATGCAGTAGCTTAGCTAAACATTGCAACAGCACCTGGTAGGATGTAATTCATAGTCGCGTCCTGGAATTGCGTTAATCGGAAAACCACCTGCTTGCAACGCCTGCAGCGTTAAAATAAAATTTGTTTTGCGCTTAAAGCATCAGCGTTAAATACCAAAAACAAATTGTTTGTATATTCCAGTTACGATAGCTGCCGTTGATTGGTTTAAAAAGACTAACATTACCAACATAATCTAGCTTAAATAGTTAGCTATCATGCGCTACAAGCATAGTTAAGTTTTTGATACTAGCTACCTCCTGGAAATTGGAGGTCTTTAATACATTTTAGACAGTTTTATAAAATCGAAGTCAAAAGTACATCGCATATAAATAATTATTGATTATCAATTGCCCATAACATTGATTCCAATCAATGGTTGAGACCATTCCAATGGTTGAGATACAGTTCCTTATCTTTGCTACCCATTTCTAAAAGAAATTCGTAGCAGACTATGTAGATATATAAGTATGCAATTTATTGCATTTCTATTTAAAATTCACACATGGATATTACAATACATCTATGTATCACAATCACATTGGCGTCATGTATACTGGCATCACCAGGCGAAAACAAACACGTCTCATAATAAGCTTTGAATAACGGTACAGTAATTTAATAGCAGCGTTTTCCCTGAAAGAAAACGCATATTAAAATACTTACCTTATTCAAAGCTTAACTTTTAATCCTGCCTGGTAATTCTTCGACACAATGAACAAGAGCGGGGCGAGCGGGCATATTTAACTAACCCTTGCTGCCCTCGCCTGCCATGGTGATGCTATTTCCGGTCAAATCATAAGAAAGTTGACCAATAGGAGCAAAGTCGACGGGAAACAGGAAGTGCCACTCTCATAATAAGCTTTGAATAAGGTAAGTATTTTAATATGCGTTTTCTTTCAGGGAAAACGCTGCTAATAAAACTGGGTAAAATATTAATTTTGTAAAATTGAGAAAGTAATTTATTTTTTTGTCATTCGGTAGAATTACCCAATTAGATCAGAATCAGCGACAGTGTGCAAGACACACTGTCGCGTTCAAAAGATCAAATAAGAGAGAAAACAAAAGAGGACGTACAACAAACTAAAAGGCCAAAGGGATAATAGTCGGACCAGTCCCCGCACACGACTTGCACACGAAGCAGCACCCGCACACGACTTGACTCGAGCAGCAGCCATTTTAGTGGGTAGAACTTACAACATGGCCTCTCTGTTCGTGTCCCTGACCCGTGGGCCCCCACGGGCAAGAACAGAAACCTCTCATCTCATTCCGTTGGGTGTCGTAGGAGGCGGCTTCAACACCAGAAGACGAGTTCTTTGCGTCTGTTATTCCCAGGACGCCTACCCACCATGGAGATTATGGCAAGCCTTTAATAGGGAGTTTCCGACTTCATACCCGACTTCTATCTATTCTGAAGATTATTCCCACCACTAACAAAAAAAGATACTATCAAAACTCATGCAAACAACATGTCACATGTAAATTAAATTGCTCACTCCATTTGTAATGTTAAAACCATGAGTAAATTTTTTGTCACCAAGCGGTTAATTCAGCATTTGTATTTTAATGTACGTTCGCCAATAACCATACAATGGGCCAGACATGCTCGATAGCGACCTGTCGGCAATATCAGCGATGAAGCGAATTAAAATTAGATTGTCGTGAGATTTCCTACACGCCGATTCGGTAGTGTACGGTGGCAGTGCGAGCGATTAGCGTTTGAGTTCAAAAGCGTCTGTTAAATATTTCTAGTCAGTTTAGATAGTGATCGGCTGTTTGATTGGCTATTCCTGTTGTCAGATTTTCTAATTTTTTGTATTCAATAAAGTGGTGTGGGTCCAGTAAAGTGTAGCGTTGTGTGTAAATTCAGAAATGTCTATTACATTTTCAAATATTGAACTAAATTCAGATAGGTCGATTAATTGGCAATAGCCATATAATAATAATACTTGCAATAGCAACAGCATCTAATTCTTTAAAATATTTTTTAATCAAATTTGAAACTTGTGTAATAGTAATTACCTGCCATTACCCATGTATTACTAGCTGGTAGGTAGCACCTAGGCTCAAAGTACCTACACAAGCAAATTATAAAATGGCATAACCTGCCTGTTATTACTAGTTGGTAGGTAGCGCTTAGGCTCAAAGTACACAAGCAAATCAGGAGTGCAATACCCTTCCAGATAACCCTATTCTTGTTCCGTTTATTTACATTAATATCCGCATACCGTAGAGTTAAGTTTTACTTAATTTTCTAACAACTTTAGTATGTTCACACAACTGTTTTGCATTTTGCCTTATAGTCGTGAGAACCTAGAAATGGCTCTCTGTTTTCTCTTTTGTTATCATTCCTTTGTAATAGCTGTAGGTTTTCCTTTATAATAAATAAATAAATAAATAAATAAGTACCACGACTATATCAGATAATATACAATGCATATCACATCAGAACACTGAAATGTTTCCACACTGCTGCTTTCCTGTATACACAGTATAAATTCATCATCATCATCAGCAACCGAAAGACGTCCACAGTTAAACAAAGGCCTCTCCCTTCAGAAGGGAGGGGTTGGCATGCGGCTTGGGGATCGCAGTATAGGTGGTAGGTAATCCAATAGAAAGACGCTGCTACCCCTTCTTGCTTTCCCTTAGTCGCCTCTTACGGACACACAACGGGAGGAGATGGGGGTAGTGCTATTCTTACCCGGACACCCCACGGGGAATACCACCCCACCCCAGTATAAATGAATGGATTCATTATACCAAGTAACGAGCATTGGAATGCAGCTGTTTATTAAGAGGAGTGTCGCGTATTAAAATATATCTCGCTGGGCTCCTAAAATTAGAAGCCCGCTGAGTTTCTTGCCGAATCATCTCAGTTGAGGCGGTGTTGTGACCCAGTGGTAGCTTTAAAAAAATACCTATTCAAAAATGCTAGCGTTGAGCCTAATTGAAATAAATATTTTCATTTTCTAAACTTTGTAATTTTTAAAACGCTGTAGAATCCCGCTGCTACTCGAGCTCAACCTTTAGGCGCCGGCGATCCGCGCCGTGTAATTATCATGCACACCTCGTCATCGGGTACATGACACACGGCGATGCCCACAGTATTGTGTCACTAGCCCACTGTTGGGAGTGGTCAACTACAGATTTCCTATTCTTGGATAGACTCATTCCAAAATGGTGGATAGTTCAAAGTAATCGTCATGTAGATATAAAGTTTGGTTGGGACTGCTTTCTGGCCCGATGGCAAGTGGTATTGTAGTCGTGGATTGTTAAGTACATGAGCAATAGGAGTCGCTAGGCAGCAAAAGGGGTGCAATAAGAGTACTACAGCTACTAAGATTTACTGCTTCACACTTCACGGATTACACACATATATTGGATCCTACACCGCAATCTATAATAAATATACACCTATTATTCAATGTGAGAATGTGGAATTACTATAATAATACTCTAGGAAAATCCACACACGGTCATCTGATCCCAAACTAGTGATGCTTCTGGTGTTGCTAGCGTCTATAGGTTGCGGTGACAGCTTACCATCAGGCGGGCCGCATGCTTGCTTGCCACCTTGGTAGTATATAAAAAAACTAGGCGGAACTTATACTATGCTAACCAGACAACAATTTTTTTGTAAATACGTACTTATAACACCCAGACGGAAGATGTGATTCGAACCCACGTTCTATTGGGTAGCGGCCAGGGTGTCTAACCCCTAGCTTAGACCAGCGGGTCCACCCATATTATTGTTTTTACATTCTGGCTTTAGTACCATGTTTCATTTATTTAGTTATCGTATGAGTTTTATAAATATCCAAAACCATTGTCATATTTATAACAAAAGCACTTACGTTTCAGTTCTAAAGTTCACGGTAAAAATTCCAAACGAAACGATTCACTTTACGTAGTAATCGTAATAAAGACCGTCATAAAATATTTCTAGCGTCGGGTACTGATCGGTACGTGCACATACGTTTTTAGGGTTCCGTAATAATTGTTTGATACATAAATAAACCATCACAACTGAGACGCAAAAATAGGACCAGAAAAAAATCCTTTGCAACGCAGCGTTATCCAAAAAATTAAAGAGTAATTTACAAAAATGTTTGCATAGATACTTTACTGCCCTTTTGAGTCGCTAAATATACGGAGTGTGGACCCTAGATATCCAATGAAAATGTAGTCGATTCTCAGTAGAACTCCTGGGGCTACCATTGGCATGCATACCCTTTTATGCCAGGGTAGGCAAAAAAACAAATTACTCCGGTGGCAAGTCGACCTGAATGCAAGACACGGAGGGGAATCTGGTCCACCATCTTTGGGGAGACCCAGGATCTTCTGTGAGACCCCAGGTCCGCCTCTTATGTGCTGATGCAACAGCCTCGATGTTTTCAGTCCGGTAAAATATATACCGTGGTTTAGTCCCTACAAGATCCTATTGGAAAAGTTTTATCCCACCTTTCTAAGACTAAAAACTATCTTCCTACACCCTAGTTTCACCTCAGTTGTAAAGGACACATTTCCTAACTACTAAGTCCACGTACTACAGCACTCACAAACGTCACTTAAAGATCATTATTTCGGCTGATACGTCCACTGCTGTACAAAGGCCTCCCCCTTACAAGAGAGGAGTTTCCATAATCCCAACGCTTGTCAGACGGCATGGGGATCGCAGTATAGGTGGTATGTATGTAATCCAATAGAAAGACGCTGCTGCTCGTCTTCTTGTTTTCTTTTAATCGCTTCTTACGGTAAGAGATTCTTACGTTAAGAGATTCTTACGGTAAGAGATTCTTACGGTAAGAGATTCTTACGGTAAGAGATTCTTACGGTAAGAGATTCTTACGGTAAGAGATTCTTACGGTAAGAGATTCTTACGGTAAGAGATTCTTACGGTAAGAGATTCTTACGGTAAGATATTCTAACGGTAGGAGATTAAAATTCGATTTCGTATTTAATTTAAAAATGGCATTTAGAATTAACGATTATTATCGTGAGTAAGTTAGTATTAAATACAATTTGGGTCATCCCTACAGTATTTTTTCTGGACCTGAAAACCGGAACTCGGTAGGAGCAGTCGCGCACAATTGAACAGAAAATATTATCGCAGGGTTTGCTCTTGACGCATTTTTATTACATTTTTAAAACTACTGTGAACGTTCTCGGGTTTTCAGTATCTTTGTTTACATTAATACTTCGTTTTAGATTATGTTTTACTTCTCTATATTCAAGGTAGGTACATTTAAGTGTATGCATAATGGTTTCTATTGTAAGTAAGTATTTATAATATAAAATATTTGGGCACGTTTTTAAATACTTTTAGGATATTGACATATCTTTGAAAAAACAATTGTGGAGCTGGGAGAGAAAACTAGCTCGTAATTAATGGCTGAATAGTTTTCGTCAAACAACGTAAAGAACAATCCAATTACTTAAACCAAATTTCCAACAAAAAAACTACATCTAAACCTCATTCATTAGGTTGGAAGCTTTGTAAGTACGCTACAGTGACACACAGAATGACACTTATTTATTTAATCAAGCATCAAGGATTCATTAAAAAATATAAACTTCTAAGATTAAGTCCAATATTAGTAATAACTAGCTGACCCACGCAGCTCCGCCCGCGCTGTGTTTATGTTAACTAAACTTTCAATAATATACATTCGCATAGAATACAAAACCTCCTTTTTTAAAGTCGGTTAAAAACTTGGACCCACTTTGTACTTGCCCTGCGAAGCACGGAGACGTTTAGTTCAAATGGCGTTAAACGGTCACCCGTCTATTTAATGACCTTACCTGACGTTGCTTAACCTGATCGATTTCCAGACAGACCAGACAGACAGACAAAAAAAAAACATGTTTGGCTTTAGTATCGGTTATAGAATGCCCTCCAAACATTATTTTCAAAATATCTTCAATGTACAGAATTGGACCTGTTACAGTTTTATTATAAGTATAGATATAATCATTGCACACGTGAATTACCACTAATAATCTATGAGAAATCTAGTCTACTTGCAATCAACGATAGACTTGCGATTAGGACGTAAAACTTATGTAATCCTATGGAAATCTGTCCAGCACATGGCATGGTGATTTGCCCCCTACTTGGTACTACATAACTGGTGAAATGTGAAAGTAGTACATTTCCGCCTACTGCTTCAGAGAAAAGCGTAAACAACCCCTTCGCAAAAGAGAGGCCACAACAGCTTGGGGGAAAATAGGGAAAACCCGTTTAGGGATCTTATCAGTTAGACTTTACGGTTTATAAAAAACGAATTAGGTATGTCATCATCATCATCATCACTAGCCGGAAGATGTCCACTGCTGAACATAGGCCTCCGCCTTCGAATGCCACAATAAATGACAATTGGGTATTTACATCCACCGGCGACATTAAAAAGAAAAAAAAAGAAAAAAGAAAAATGTATTTTTTTTATGTATTTAATAATACCAGCTCTTATTTATGTCCCACTGTTGGGCACGGGCCTCCCTTCAAGATGGAGGGGATAAGGCCATAGTCCACCACGCTGGCAAAGTGCGGGTTGGCGGACTTCACGCGTCATTCGAAAGCTAGTTAGGCTTTCTCAGACATGCTAGTAACAATCGCACAAAGACGATTCGCACATGATTCATTAAAGAAAACAGAGGTGCAAGCCGAGGTTCGAACCTGCGCACCTTGTTTTCAAGGCAAGCGCTCGCCCGCTCAGCTGTTACAGCTTATGTTATAGTTTATTATGTATTTATTGGTCAAATATTATTACTTTTATATAACTTGAACCGCTCCCTGGCTGGCTTCTGGGTGTAATAAACGGGGTTTTGTTACGAAATTTCCATAATTCGGCGTAACCCGGGCTGTACACAACACACCCTCCCTCGACCCACCCCCGGCCGTTTCCGGTGGAAGCCGCGGGCGACGCAGTGGTCACGCACTCGTTTGGGGCAACTTATAAGCGACAGCGAGTTTCAAACGCTCCACATTCCTGTTTTAGGCAGAATTTTGTATTAGTTTTCACACCTCAGTCAAAAAATATCGCAGCTGCCGAAATTACAGGACACAAGAGACTTATTAACTAATATCTCTAGAGAGACACTGCACCACCGAAAAACCGCTTTGTTTGAAAAATGAACGAACTTTGCAAGTTGTTCTTTACTGATTGGGAGATGCAAGCCGATCACCTGACTGTCTTAAAAGTGAAATAATCCTCCTCTGTCTTGGGAGTAATCTCTCCCCGGTCGTATCAGTATTCCGTCCAATCGGATTGAAAAGGGAAAGATTTTTTGTGCAGAGGCACTTGTACACTATACTATCTCCTGGATAAAGATTGGCTTGATTGACCCGTGGGGTGTCTGGGTAAGAATAGCACCCTCCCATCTCCTCCTGTTGGGTGTCCGTAACAGGAGACTAAGGGAAAACAAGAAGACGGGTAGCAGCGATTATCAATTAGATTACCTACCACCTATGCCTACTGCGAACCTCAAGACGCCTGCCAAGCGTGGGGATTATGGCAACCCTCCCTAAGCGGGAGGTCTTTGTCCAGTAGTGGGCGTCTATCGGCTGCTGATGATGATGATGATGATGAAAGATTGGCTGCCATAACTGGATCGGCTAGATAGGATAACATTAACTTAGGTCTCATCTGAGACGTAACTAGTCAACTGAGTAGTGGACTGCAGTCTTACACTGCAATCAGTGTAAGATGGGCAGGCGTGTAAAATATAAGTCTCCCATCAGTCAGCCTTCCTGAAGACTGACTGATGGGAGACTTATATTTTCGAAGGAATAAAATATAATAAAATATTCTGGGACAATCCACACACGGTCGTCTGATCCCAAACTAGGCAGAGCCTGTACTATGGAAACCAGACAACTGATGCTAATACTTAAATACTTTTTTTTAATACATACATGCACATTCTGGGTGTTTTAACTTATAGATAAAACACCCAGACACTTGGTGGGAATCGAACCCACGACCTATTGGTCAGCGGGTAGGGTGTCTAACCACTAGACCAACAGGCCTGCAGAAAGGAAGAGGAAAGGAGGGTAAACGCGGTCTTTGCTTATTTATACCTTTATAGCGTGTCCATTATTTTTTTACACGATTAATGACATTTCTTTAAGTATAGCGTTGGCCGACATTCCTAATTGGTTTCACCCCCAGTCGGGTCGACGTAGAAATTCTTAATAGCATTCTGGGTTATATTGACCGTATCCTGATGGTGCTGTGCGTGGTACGAGCGTGGTAGCATATAACACATACGCGTTAAACAGGTGCATATTTGTTGGAATTGTAAAAGTCAGTGTCAAATCTATATTTTTGATGCTGCGGTAGATAGAAGCACAATCTTCGGAGTCGCTGGACGTTTAGAGTGTGGGTCCTAGATTTCTATTGAGAACGGCAGCGGGATGTTGTCCCGTTTCCCTGTGAACACCGTGACAAGCTATATTGCGACTCTCGGCGGCGGTTTCAAAGGCAAGGTACTGAGGGACACCTAATGAAAATCCCACCAGAGACCCCGGGTATCGCCCTCTTATGTTACAGCCGCGGGGGTTTTAGTGGGTAAGAATAACTCGGTTGAACCCCACTGGTCCCTGGAACCTATTAAAGATTTCCCTCTAGTTATTACAATACAAGAATCGTTCTTAAATTCAATTCAATTTCATTGATTTGCTTACCGCATAAATACGAGTATAAAGCCATTTGAATGTGCAAAAACGTAATTCGAAGATAGGTTCATTTGGACACGATGTTTTGTTACCATCTATCATCAATATAAAATACTGCTAACACTGTCCTTTTTGAGCGGTTGGGTAAAATCAGTACAACAGCGTTTTATCATTGTAATAATTTATTTTCTCTTACGGATATATAGTATAGGCGGTTGTATAGTATTCGCATAAATAAAAGACAACATTATCATTCAGAAATTTAATCAAAATAGTCAAGTACCTAAGTAACCACTAACCATCACAATTTACACGATCGTTTTACAGCACTTTACTACATTTTTGCGGTAAACTGTACCTACCGGTCTATTAAAATAATTGCCTAACGGTATACTTACGTAAGTAGATAAAAATATTAAAGGAACCACTAAACATAGCTACCTACTTCATGTTGATGTATCATCTTTTTCTTTCTGTCTTTTTATTTAGGTTTCACCAGACATTAGGTTCACTCGTCCTCCAATTTGGTTGAAGACAGTGATGGCTGCTCCTCAAGTTATACTTTTGCGTGGGTGCTGCCTGGAGGGAACTGCTCTGTTACGAGTACGATAAATACATAGTGGAGGTTAGAATTAAAAGTTTTTTTGTGTAGGAGTAAGTAGTACACAGTTGGCCATGACAGCTTCACCGGACAAGAGGGCGAGCGCTTAAAGCGCTCCAGCCAGAAGGGTTGGGGTAGCGACTAGCAAAAGGGCACCTCAGAGAGGCACGACCTCAGCTTGGGGAAGAGAAAGTGAGTTTACCACCGGTTACCACCAGAAGAACCGGCAAGAAACTCAGCGAGGGGATGCATTCAAGGTCGCATGCGTACGACCCTTCGGCCTCGTCGGTGAGACCTGTGTCTGTGTGTAAGTGTATATACGACTCGTGACGTCGATGTCGGTGTTGTGGTCCAGGAGGATAGACATCGGTCGAGCAGTACATGCCGTGGACGGCGGCGGTGTACGGTTGTGCGACGATCTGAGGGACCAAGGTCGGGGTCAGGAATATAGTCGGCTGCGACGCCGAGTACCGGGCTTAAGAGGACGCGCGCTGTTTTAAAGTAATGTTCGAAAATTACTTTGAAAAATTTGTCGGTCGGTTTCGGTTCGGTTGGTTTCGATCGGTTTTGAATAACCTGGAGGCTATGTGAGTGGGAGCCGCATGTGCGAATAGGGCTCTGCTCTGGCGTAAGCTAGGATGGGACGGATGCAGGTGTTGTAAAGTGTCAACTTATTTCTAACTAACAGTTTACTCCGCCTGCAGATCATGGGGTAGAGTCGACCGAGGACGAAGGCCGCTCAGTTACGTACTGACCGTATATACGGTCCAAATGACATAAGGGAGTCTAGGTTGACGCCTAAATATTTGACCTTTCTGGTCCAGGGGATCGGACGCCCATATCCCCCTCGATATGACCTAGACGACGACTGGGATGACCCGCAGTGTGGGATCTGATGGCACCCCGGGAGAAGAACATCGCGGCGCACTTTTCCGGGTTAGAATTAGAAATCTTATATGATGTACAACACGCAGTTTTTTTTACATGAATTATGCTTATTACCTAGCGGTATAATATAAGTATACTTTATATATCTACCAAATATAATCATAAAAATCTATCGAGCTGATGACTGTAACACGAGATTTTAATAGGTATTCATATATGATGATGAAATAAAGTCATGTTATAAAAACAGAAATCCGAATATCTATGATTGTCCCCTTCAACAAAGCGTAGCCAGATTTTCCTCTACGAGGCAGGTGAATAGAACTATTTAAAGTTATATTACAAGAGTTATATTGATATGTAAGTTATAAGTAGTGATGAGTTTGATCTGTCACAAGCGCAAATGTTGATAAATACAGCTGACGGTATAGTACCTATTGTCGTGTACCTGACATTTATGTATTTTGATGTTATTACCTGCGCCTACGGTTCTTACTTGCAAATAAGCATTCTATAGTACTTGTACTGATTTTTGTTCTGTGATTGCACCATTATTCCGTGTGTTTAGTAACGGTCGTTAGCTGCAAGTGTAATCTAAGCGATGGTAAGTTTAGATTGTAGGATCGGCCCTTCGCGTGATCCACGGGCCGCGCCACATAACCGCCCATTAGCCGACCATAGCACCAATATTTCGGATACGTTGCTATTAATTTTTATTTTGTTTTGTGTAAAATAGCTGATGGAATCCTTGCATTTTAAACGGACCCATTGGTCTAGTAGCTAGATACGTTGGCCGCTACCTAATAGGTCATGGGTTCGATTCCCGTCAAGGACAAACATTGGTGTGCATCGTGTGCATGAATCCTGAATGATCTATTTAAGAATGTATTCACAAAAAAGAACGTTAGGTATTTGTATCAATTGGCTGTTTACCAAAGTGCAGGCTCTGTCAAGCTTGGGATCAGATGACCGTGTGTGTAGATTGTCCCAGCATATTATTTTCGATTGTTGTAACAAAAATAATTGTCCGTTAACAAGGTGCGCAGGTTCGAACCCCGGCTAGCACCTCTGATTTCTTTAATCAATCATGTGCGAATCGTCTTTGTGCGATTGTTACTAGCTTTCGGTGAATGAAAACATCGTGAGGGATGACCTGCATGTCTAAGACAGCCTATAGCTTTCGAATTACATGTGAAGTCCGCCAACTCGCACTTGGCCAGCGTGGTGGACTACGGCCTAAGCCTCCTCATCTTGAGCGGATTCCGTGCCCAGCAGTGGGACATAAACTAGGGCTGGTATTATTATTTATTATAGGTGCGTTACGGTCCGAAAAAGCCACAAGCTGACAGTTATATTTGCCGATAGGAGTGTCGCTACTGTCAAACTACACGTCATTATCATAATAAAACCTTCACGTTTCCGCCACCAGCACATATAAGGACTCCCCGCACATAACTGCGAATTCGCATCACATCGCAAATATCTGCGAAACAAATGCATTTTCAATACAAAAATTCATTTGTTTCTCGCAGATATTTGCGATGCGGTGCGAATTCGCAGTTACATATGTGTGGGAGCTCTTAGTCCGCGACCCGCGTAACTACATTTTAAAAGCTTTTATTTAACTTGCAATGTATGTATGTATCTATGTATGTATGTATGTAATTTGTTCGGGTGGAATCTTGCAACTCAATTTTCACCCACTTCTACACGTTCAATTCGTTTGAAATTTTGCACATGTGTCAAGGACTGGTGACAATACAATAATATAGTATCATCGAGCTGATCTGATGATGGAGCTCGAAGGTGGATAAGGGAACCCTTGGATGGCTACTAGTAAACTCATCGAGTTTAGGCTCATTTTATTCGTCTTAAAGAGTTCTATTCACATGTCCTAATACTGAGGACCTGATGATGGAATTGGAAGGTAGGTGACGGGACCCTGGAATGGTTACTAGTAATCAAATCGAGTTTAGACTCATTTGATTCATCATAAAGAGTTCTATTCACTTTGCCTAATAATGAGGGCCTGATGATGGAATTGGAAGTTAGGTGACGGAACCCTGGAATGGTTAATTGTAAAAACATCGAGTTTAAGCTCATTTAATAATAATAATAATAATAATATCTTGGGACAATCCACACACGGTCATCCGATCCCAAACTAGGCAGAGCCTGTACTATGGAAACCAGACAACTGATACTAATACTTATATACTTTTTTTTTTTTTTGTAAATACATACTTAAATAGATAAACTACACCCAGACACTTGGCGGGAATCGAACCCACGACCCATCGGTTAGCAGGCAGGGTGTCTGACCACTAGACCAACGGGCCCGTCATTTAATTCGTCTTAAAGAGTTCTATTCACTTTTTGTAACAATGAGGACCTGATCATGGAATTGGAAGGTCGGTGATGGAACCCTGGAATGGTTACTGGTAAACACATAGAGTTTTGCCTCATTTGATTCGTTTTAAAGATTTCTGTTCATTTTTCTTAATAATGTCCTCATTATGATGATCGTGATGATGGAATTGGAAGGTAGGTGACGGAACCCTGGAATCGTTATCAGTAAACACATCAAGTTTAGGCTCATTTGATTCGTCTTAAAGAGTTCTGTTCACTTTGCCTAATAATGAGGACCTGATGATGGAATTGGAAGATAGGTGATGGGACCCTGGAATGGTTACTAGTAGACAATTGGCTATTTGCATCCACCGGTTACCTGCGACGCGCACAATGTCATCTGCCCACCTAGTGGGAGGCCTGCCTACGCTGCGTCTTCCGGTTCGTGGTCGCCACTCGAGAACCTTTCTTCCCCAACGGTTATCGGTTCTTCGAGCGATGTGGCCTGCCCATTGCCACTTTAACTTGCAGATTCTGAGAGCTATGTCGGTAACCTTAGTTCTTCGGCGAATCTCCACATTTCGGATTCTTTCGCGCAAAGAAACGCCGAACATAGCTCTCTCCATGGCTCGATGTGTGACTCTGAACTTTTCTAAAAGGCCAGCCGTTAGAGACCACGTCTCAGTACCATATGTCATCACTGGAAATACACACTGGTTAAAAACCTTCGTCTTCAGGCACTGCGGTATTTCGGACGAGAAGATATCGCGTAGTTTCTCGAACGCTGCCCATCCGAGTTGGATTATTCGGGCGACCTCTTTGTCGAAGTTGGGCCGACCTAACTGGATAGTTTGTCGTAGTGGTTAACAACTTCGAGTGTAGGTTCAATTCTGGGACAATCCACACACGGTCATCTGATCCCAAACTAGGCAGAGCCTGTACTATGGAAACCAGACAACTGATACTAATACATATATACTTTTTTTTTGTAAATACATACTTATATAGATAAAACACCCAGACACTTGGTGGGAATCGAACCCACGACCTATTTGGTCAGCAGGTAGGGTGTCTAACCACTAGACCAACAGGCCCGCCAGCAACTACCGGTACGGGTGTAACATGGACATTAGACATGATCTTCGTCTTGTCCATGTTCATTTTAAGACCCACCTGTTGGGAAACGCTACTGAGGTCGCCGAGCATCGTACTGAGGACGAGGTCCTCCAGCGACTTTGCCATAGTGACTACATCATCGTCAAAACGAAGATGAGTGATGCATTCGCCATTGATGTTGATGCCGAATCCGTACCAGTCCAAGAGCTTGAAAACGTCCTCCAATGCGTTTGTGAACAGTTTCAGAGAAATGTCGTCTCCCTGTCTCACACCTCGCAGTAATGGGATTGGTTTCGTACTCTCGTCCTGTAGTCGGATCGACATGGTGGCGTTGCTGTACGAACACACGTACAAACTTCAACACTTCGATGTACCTATAGTCAATGCGGCACCGCTGGAGGGACTGCAATACTGTCCAGGTCTCGATTGTATCGAAGGCTTCCTCGTAGTCCACAAACGCTAGACATAATGGCCGATTATACTCCTCGGTCTTCTGTATAATCTGGCGGAGCGTGTTAATGTGGTCTACGATACTAAATACTAAAGCCTTTTCGGAACCTGGCTTGTTCGGGAGGCTGGAAGTCATCATACCTGCGCTCGAGACGGTTCGTAAGAGTAATAGAGCCATGGAATGGCTACTAGTAAACCCATCGAGTTTGGGCACATTTGATTTACTTTAAGGAGCTTCTATTCACTTTGCCTATATAAGCGGAATTGATAATAGACTTGGTAAGTGGGTGGGTGACGGGACGAAACCCTGGAACAGCCACTAGTAAACCTAACGAGTTTGGTCGTCGTGAATACTATTATTGCAATTATTCAATAATTTCCAATACTTAGTTAATTATTTATTAGTATAGTAAATTGTAGATTTATATAAACCAACTTTTGCATACCTAATAAGGTAGACCATAGAGGACATAATCAAAATAATAAAAACACCCATGTTAGTTCATGCATACCTATTGTGAAGATAAAGATAAAGATGATTTGATTTGATTTGAGAAACCTATCCAGCAAAAACTAAAAAGTTAAAAATAAATTTATTGTAAAAAACTTTTTAAAAAACAAGCTTTTATTTAAATGCGCTAAAAAGAATAAAATAAACTTTTCCTTTAAAACTTTTAATATCTATTTATAACGTCATTACACAATTTATATGATATAAAAGCTTGTCGAGAGATTTACCTATAAGAATATAAACAAGAAAATTAATAATTAGATTTTATTGACTTTAAGTTTTAAAATTTGCAAACTATGTAAGTACGAGTAGGTACTATAATCTCGCGACAAGCTTTTATATCATATAAATTGTGTAATGACGTTATAAATAGATATTAAAAGTTTTAAAGGAAAAGTTTATTTTATTCTTTTTAGCGCATTTAAATAAAAGCTTGTTTTTTAAAAAGTTTTTTACTTTAAATTTATTTAAATGTAATTTTGTTAGTGAATGTTTTTCTAGTTAGTTTATGTAAATATATCGGTCTCGGGAAAAGCATGTCGCTTACCTTCAGGCTAATGTACTGCAGCCTGCTGGTTTAGTGTTTTGATCGCATAACAAACTCCGTGTGGACTTAATTAAAAATCAAACAAAGTAATTATTTAATTTATAACTTTTATTTTCAATTTTTATTCATATGAATTGCTATATTCAGTATTGGCATTTTTACAAATATAATAACCCCTTTCTTTTAATGGAAGAATTAAAACAAGGCTTATATATTAATTTGGCAAATCCAAATTCACCTCAGTAACAATTACACTATGTATAAAAACTCCAAGTAAATAATTATATTAAAAAATATACATTTTTTACAAAAAATGTAACATTACGTAACCGTTAAAACTACGAGACTATCGTATTTTTGTTATAAAAATACTTAACATCGACTAATATTGCTAAATAATTAATAAGAATTATAATAATAGTCAAAAAGTCAAAATTCAGATATGCAAATTCTTTCATAAATGATCTTTTTATTCAGATTATGTACACAATTATAGTTAAAAATAATAATAACATTAAATATGCTTTATCTACAAAATGTACAGTAATAGATTAACATAATAATTAATAATGAAAATAAAAATAAATCAACAAGTTAAAATTATTGATTTAAAAACAAAACATTTTGTAAAATATTGTTGTTACCAATTTTTTGTTTTAATTAAAAAACAAATAATTGCAATACATTAAAAATGTTGACATATTTTCGTTTACATTTAAATAAAATAATTCTCTTTACTTATAAACGCACTATTTTATCCTTTACTAATAATTTGAGTTTCAAATGAGTAGAAAGGAACATTTTAGGCCTCCTGTCCTAAATATACGTAACGTTTATAATCAAAGAGTGAACCTACGTACAAATGACAGCGAGTGAGACAATGTTCAGTACAAACTCAGATCTGTTAGCATAACACACATGGAATTATTACTATTCACATAAAGTTCAATATTGCACGTTTTAAACGTCAAAGTGCCCGCATATGATCATGAATAAAATATACTGTAACGCTATCAAAATTTTAGAACATTTAGTAGCAGCTATACGGTATGGTGGCAATTTAAAAAATGACATTCAAATTTCAAGGGCAAAATATTTCTAAATTTCTTAGGGCATGTACTCCACATAACTATAGCCCGTATGTACAAAGCATTCTTTTTGGCCTTTCAAGTCCTATATATTCGGTGGAGGGAACCCTAATCACTCGATAACTTTTGCAAAAATCAAATAAGTAATTCATTGTTAAAAAACAATTGTTTACTGCGGTTTTTTTTTTGCGGCGAAATTATAATATTTAATTTTTGCAAAAATTATTAATCCTTTTTTTTTCTTATTTACAGTTGAACTTACTCGGTGGGTCCGCGTTTTTACGTATTTTATTTACAAAGTGACAGTACCCCACATTTTTATGTTCTAATTACAATAAAAAAATATGTTTGGCATTCATTTTGTGACTCGTCATACAACTACTTTGTACCTTATACCCTCGTGTGGCATGCCTTTTATGGCACATTCGCAGGCTTTTGTAACAGGCACCAATATTTTAAAGGCACATTATTAGTAAATTCCTAACAATAAGAGCTTAACTGATTTTTTCACCAAAAAAAGTTGAAAACTATTGTTAGTTTGGTCAATATAAAGTCAACATCTATTAAAAAAAAATGCGTGTAAGTTTTTTGGTATAAGTCTTTTATTTATTATGTTTATTTTAATTATTTTAACTGAACTCTTACTGTTACGATTTACAAAAAAAAAAAATTTTGTTCACAACTATTGTACAATACGATATTTAACTGGTAAATGTAATACATTATAAGTTTCAATATTGAACTCTTAATTTTATGGCACTCTGTTTTCACACAAGCGTAAGTGTTAAGAGTTCTGATATATATAATAATAACCAATAATAATAAGTTTTCGCTTCAGTCTTCAATCCAGAAATCTCAACAGGCAATAAAGATCACAGTATTGTTTTATATGCAAATTTTTATGGTGCCATATTTCGCCATAGGCCATACAATATTGCCGTTTCTAATCGGTTGTAATACTCTTAATAATCTCTATGTTAGAGTATATTAAAATAAATACTGCGCGAGGAATGTATGTGTTTCTAATTATTATTACTAAAAATAATTAACGTAAAAAATATTTTTTATGAAAAATTCAAAATAATTAAACAGAAAAATGTCAACTGATTTTTTTCGACAAATCGACTTTTTTTAGTCATGGCAGTACACGCAGCCAAGTGCGACCTCACACAATATTCAAATTAACATCCTCTTAACGTACCAACGACGTCAAAAAACCCACAACCGATTGTAAACATGACAACCTCACTCAAACCTGAACACCCAGTACCCTATCAACCACAAACTCATACCTCACATCATCAGTCTTTGTGTCGTCTTTCGCTTCCGTCGCGTCGTCACTCCGTGTCGCCGTCACAGTCTCATAGCTTGGCTCCGGATTCAAACAGGGGTTTTTACACTCAACGACTTCGGTCCTTCGGACTTCGGTCCTTCGAACCTCGGTGTTGTCCTGCGGACTTGCTTCGCCTGTTGGACAGATGGCAGGTGTGACGTCACGGCGCAGCTCGTACGATGTTTTCGACGACCGTCCGTCAGGTGTTCTGCGTTCTTCGAGCTCCTCTTCCCAGTCATCTTCAGATAAGATCTCATCTCCTTCCTCACCGGGCAGCACGGGGATTGTGGTTTTAGTGCGAGTGAAGAACGCCATCTTTTCTCTGTTTGACAATAGATGGAAAATTTAGAATTTTTTGTAGCTAGCAATGAAGTTAGCATAATATTAAGTAAGTATATTAATATTAAGACGATATTAGTTTAGCATGAAGTCGTACTACAAAAAAAAAAATTGTTAAAACTTATTTGGAAAACTTCACTTGAAGGCACATTAAAATTTTAAATAATATTCCTCATCACTTTTTAAATGTATAAACTATTGCAACTACCTTTATGCCTACTATTTTCGCCTTCTCGTATTTTAAATGGTTTGCCCAGTGCAGTTTTTTTTCGTATTTTATTTAATGCTTTTTTTACTTCATTTCTATTTGTTGCCTACCATTATTGAATTTAAGATCAGTTCAAAAAGATTCTTAGTACTCACTTAAAGGTGACCAGGTCGGGTTTCCTGCTACCCTGGCGGGACTTCCTGAGGCGGTAGATCTCGCGACAAGTCCGGTTGAGAAGCCGAGCGCTTCGCTCTGCACCGGGTTCCGTGGGACTGGCTATGAGCCGCCGGAGATTCTCGTCTTCAGCCACCCAGGCCGCCACGGCGGGGTCGCCGCGAGCACACGCTTCTTCTAACCTGTTAAGGCGGGGAGGAATGTTACACTTTGCTATTCTTAGAATATATATAAATGCAAGTACTATAGAATGCTTATTGATAAGTAAGAACATAGAAACGCATATCATACACACGACAATAGGTACTCTACCATCAACTGTATTTATCGACATTTGCGCTTGTGACCAGATCAAACTCATCACTGCTGCCACTTGGCCGAAGGAATCAATCAAATAAAGGACTAAAGATATCTGCCAAGTCTGCCTACGATTTGTTTAACGGGTACCATAGACAAACGCGTACTCTATATAAACTCTATGTTGCTATTAGTACCGACGCGCACCAGTGGCGTGCACTGAAAGCAGGCAAAAATATCTGCGAGTTGTTTATGCTGTATGCTATTTGTTCCTGTTCCAGCACAAATATCCTTAAATTAACCAATATTACCAACAAATCCATTTACATTAAAAAAAATTACGTTAATTCATATCCTAACTAAGATTTTTTTTAAATTAAAACTGTTTATAGAAATCCTAGGGTAGGCAAAGTATTTTTGTCAGTATGGAGCCGCTGAGTAAACTTTTTAATGTTTTCAAATGCAAATTAATATGTCTATAGTATTTGCTTGCATATGGATGTTTGAAATAGTATAATAACATACTTAAAATAGGTGAAACAAGCTGAATACATTTTTTTGCCTACCCTCTGTGCACGCCACTGACGCGCACGAGTGACATTTATTGCCTGCGACCAAAATGTCTGAAAAGTTTTTCGATGACGATAGGGTTTCGTTTGAATCGTCGTAAGCAGTGTATGCTCATATTGTCATGTACAAGTCGGACGCTGACGTAACGGTTTCTTGTTTAATTCGAGATTGGATTTTAATGGTTCTATCCCGGTCGTGTCGGCTATCCGTACCATTAAACTGGAGTAAAAGAAGAGAGAGTGCGTAGTGTCTAAGCAAGTAGGTACTTTTACACCACAGTATTTCTTGCATAGATGGCTGATCTTTTTTTTATTATGATCTAATTGTTTTTTTCTTTTAAATTTAATTTAATGCAATATAATTATTCTACTATTTTCTATGATTAATTATAATTTAGTGGTTTTTGACTGATTTATGTAAATTCTAAAAATAATACAATATTTATAAATTCTTAAATGACGACTTCCGTTCATTGGGTGTTGTATACGTCTGTAATGGCATTGCACCTAGAATAAGACTTTTTCTTGTGTTTTCTTATTGTAACTGCATCTTTTTGTGCCGCTGTTGTATCGTTTTATATAAATAAGAAGAAGAAGAATGATTTTGTAACATAATAAACTGCATGTATAGCCTCCTGAACTAGTTATAAACTATGTGTCACTAGTCAGAGCCACGTACCTCTTTTTGAGTTGTGTGAGGTTGGAGATCTCGGTGCGCAAGTCGGTGAGTCGTGAATGTTGCGCGCGCAGGTCTAGGGCAAGGTCCAGGGAAGTACGAGAGCTTCGGCCCCTCGCCCCTCCCCCGCGCCTCCCCATACCCGCTGACATGCGACCCCATCTGTTGACAACACAATATTCTATATTATCCCGCCAAGCATCATCGTGACGGCAATACAATACATTCACAAATTATGACAAAAAAAACATAAGCCCACTGAGTTTCTTGCCGGATCCTCTCAGGTAGAAAAGAAAAATGATGTTCGTGTAAGTGCCTCTAGAACCTATTCATAATAAAGATTGGCAGGCTTGGCTATGGTCGGCTAGCTTCTTCGGAGTCGCTTCGTTAGGACGTTCGGGATGTGGGCCCTTTGAGTAACGTCCATTGAGTACGGCGGCGACTCCGAGGAGGTCGGCGGTGGAGTTGCGACCCCCGTGAGCACCGTGACTGGTTCCCGGGGGGCAGTGGCGTGCACAGACTTTTTGATCAGGGTAGGCAAAAAAAGCAAATTTCTTAGATCTCTAGAGTCGTAGGGTAACAGTCTTTTTGTTTGTACGTATTGACACTGTAACATAAGTAAGTCTATTTATTTGTACTTACTGATGTTTTTTTGAATAAATGAGCACTGCTATGCAATAATGAGTCAACAAAAATATAAATAATTCTGTGTTAACGCCATCTATCTCTTGTTATAGGCCTAGGCGACAAACTGCATTAAGATTTTTTTTTGTTAGATGGAGCTTTACTAACTTACTGAGCTGAATTACCGACATGGGCATTTTTTTAAACGTCGCCTGGGCCTATAACAAGAGATAGATGGCGTTAACACAGAATTATTTATATTTTTGTTGACTCATTATTGCATTAATGCTCAAATATTCCTAAATATATTCTATTACTCCCATAGCTAAAACGAATCTTACGATTATGTAGGAAGTACCTAAGTATATTAAATTAAAATCCATGCAGCCATGTATTTTAATTTAATATGCCGCAGACCGTGTTCAAAAAATAAACATACCTACTATCGAAAAATATAATCCTATTTAGATAGTCGAAGAGAAATAAACATACCTACCTATCAATATGACTGTGAGTTACTTGTCTTGTAGATACGTACTAAGATGATTAAAACACATTACAACACGCAACAGTAGAAAGATATGTATGTTTACGGCTAAGCTACAACATGTATAAATTAAACTATAATAAGTGTGGACGCCAGGAGAGTTTTTTTATTGTTTGAACTCTTCCAAAACCAAAATCCCGGCCAGCTACGTCTCTCAGGATATAAGATAACTTTCTCTTTTGGTTATACAAATCCAGAAAGGGGCATATCCTTAGTCTGGAAGACAAAGGAAAAGCAATTACGACTTGTTTGTTTTGAATTAATACAACTCACCCCCTTTGTGCACTATACCTTTAGATATAATAGCTAAATTATTATCTTTCGTAAAGTACGACCTATGTGCTCACACGTCCTCTTTTCTTTTTCGTTCCTTATTATATACCCGCACCGCTTTATATTCTATTAAATAATTTGAAAAACATTACAAAAAGAAACTTCGATTCTAAGAGGATACGAACTCGCGTCTCGTGATTCGCTTCCGAACGCCTAACAAAATGATCTGCGGCTGCAATGTCTAAGTGCGTAAAATTAGCATTCATGTCGTAACATAAATATCTATCGGGACTAAACTATATTGAAATGTCACTTTTGGTAGGCAGTGTCTCTCTGTGTCTCTGTCCTTTGTCTGTGTGCGTGATATTTCTTCTATTATACATGTCAGATTATTTATGGGTGCGTGTATCGGTGTGAGTCTGTGTGCAAGAATTATGTTTGAATGTGTGAAAATTGAGGCAACGCCGTATCGTGCCTTTGCGTGGCCCGCGCGCAAAATCTATCTTTACATTTATGAGTAGATAGGTATAGTACAGTGCATTTATGTTAAGTTCGTCGCGCATAGGTGATTGATTTCAAACATTATGCGTGCTTTTGTTTATTTACAATGGTGAAATAATTGAAAACGAAATATTACTATGCACACTTTATATTGATATGTCTGATTGGGTAAATCACAGGGTAGGCAAACACTTTTTGCCTATATGGACTGCACGCCACTGCCGGGGGGCTACAATGCGCCCCCCCGGCGGCGGGCTCAAAGGCAAGGCACTGGGGGGCCCCTGGTGCAAATCCCACCGGAGAGCCCTGGGGCGCCTTCTAATGTGCCGATGCGACAGCCGCGGGGGTAGTGGGTAAGAATCCCACATACCCCGGTCGAGCCCCACAGCTCCCGGGGATCGTTAAAAGATTTCCCCCGCCTCAAAAAAAAAAAAAAGTCGGCTAGCTTGGCTTTGGTTGTCTCGCTTGGCTATGGTTGAGGCGGTGTGGCCTAACAAAAAGGCTTAAGTTTATATGAATATGAATGGAACTAGTAACCGCGCGGTACAAGCGCTAAATAAACTGTGATTATCGTCTACATCACCGCGCGGTACCGCGGTGCGCAAGATCTTGTACCGAGAGTCACCGCGCGGTAGCGCGCGGTTCAAGTTCTACGAACCTGCATTGAACTGTTCAGATGATCCTCGCGGTTCGAGACAAAAAGACGCATAGATGCAGGAAAAATGGAGATGATGTGGCGAAGACGACATAGTACTTATCGATTTACTAATCGACGAATGAAATGAAAGGAATCAAAGGATGCAATCGATAGTTAAAAAAAATCATCATGTGGTCTCAGGTTGGGATATAAAGTGATTAGGTATAGGCTTGAAGAAAGTATTTCACTTAAAATAAGATGCACCCATTATCGTCTTTATCTTATTCTGCGACGTCTCAGCCTTCGGTATAAAATCCATAAGCAAATTGCCTCCTCCACGTCCATTGTCAAGCAATGTTATGCCAGACTGCCGCACGGTACATATATCATCACGTGAATGCCTCAAGCGCGCGGTCATATAAACTTAGCCTAACTGATGATATACGACGCATTACTTTTGTGAGAATAGAACCCATGATCCTTGGTCAGATAGACTAACCGTACCGTTTAAACTACTAAAGAGACTGTCACTAATATTGACCAATGGGAACGTATAAACAAGGATCAGTGTTACCTGAGTGATCTGCGCTCACGCACGGTGCGGTCGAAGGGGATGCCGGAGGGGGGCGGAGGGGGGTGGAGCACGCGCCGCGCGTACTGGGCCATCGACGAATCCGATTCAGAACGATTCAGCCTGCAACCAAATATAAAAACAATGTCATTTTTTTACTTTTGCTTAATTAAAGTTACGATCATCATCCGATAGACGTCCACTGCTGAACAAAGGCCTCCCCCTTAGAAGGGAGGGGTTGCCATAATCCCCACGCTTGGCATGCGGCTTGGGGATCGCAGTATAGGTGGAAGATAAATCCAAAAGAAAGACGCTGCTGCCTGTCTTCCTGTTCTCGCTTAGTCGCCTCTTACGACACCAAACGATAGGAGATGGGGGGATGCAATGCGCGACAGATTCCAAAATGTGGAGATTCGCCGAAGAACCGACACCGACATAGCTCTCAGAATCTGCAAGTTGACGTGGCAATGGGTAGGCCACATCGCTCGAAGAACCGATAACCGTTGGGAAAGAAAGGTTCTCGAGTGGCGACCACGAACCGGAAGACGCAGCGTTGGCAGGCCTCCCACTAGGTGGACAGACGACATTGTGCGTTTCGCAGGCAACCGGTGGATGCAAATAGCCAATTGTCGTTCATTGTGGCGGTCTAAGGGGGAGGCCTATGTTCAGCAGTGGACGTCTTCCGGCTGATGAATTTTAATTTAGAGTAAATATTTCCGTACCCAATGCGCTTTTTTTTATGCATGTTCCACATTAATACACACACACACACATACACACACCCACACTTTACACACACACTTCTTATCTTTACAAGTGTTTATTGTATATTTTATGCATGTTTAAACATTTTGTTAATTATATAGGTACATTCGTGATTAACTTATATAGATTTATCTAAATACTTAGACTGGACTTCCCTGTTTAATAGTTTAGCTTGGGCGGAAGGCGCCGAAGGCTGTAGCACAGTTTATACTAGTACAGCCTTCAACGCTACTCTTACGATAGTGTACAACTTAGTTACCTATTATAACTGTTCCTTGTATTTAGAGTAAGAGTTATTTGTACATTTTTATAGAAAAGAAATAATAATAATACATAGGATAATTATATAAAGCTGACCTGCAGATGTATTGCAGTTTGCCGAAGCTCTGCGGTTGTGGTGAGAATGTCTGCGATCTCTTTATCGTGGAGAGCGCCTCGCCGGGAGTGGCGTTCACTTGTTGGCTTTTCCTATTAAAGGCAAAAATATCAAAGGTTATAGATTTGAACATGTTCCAAAGTCAGTTAGTGAGGTGTAAAGTATTCTGACATTGTCATTATCATCTTTATCGAACCATAGACGAAAAATAAAAATAGTAATAGCTGTCAAATTACTTTCATGTCAGGTTTTAGTCCAAGTTTGGTATATGGTTCGAGGTTCGAACATTGATCGATAATTTGGCCAGCGACCACGGTTTTGATAAAAGAAAGAATATAAAAAATTATTTGACTGTCGAATTTAATTGAAAATTGTACGAATGACAAATATGCAGACTAATCTGTCGGGTTTAGACGCAATTGGTCCACTTCGCATAATGTCAACTCGATTTTTTTCTTTATGCGAAGTGGACCAATTGCGAAGTGGACCATTTGCATCTAAATTCAGTAGACATTATGCGAAGTGGCCCATTTGTAAAGTGGACTATTTGCGCGAAGTGGACCATTTGCGAAGTGGACCATTGGCGTCTAAATCATCTGACAGTTCTATTCTTATTTTAAAATGTCAAATAAACTTCTGGTAACAACGGTCATTATTATAGTATGGTTCTAATCACCGACTATTGAGTAAGATGGTTCTAATCCAAGGATGATAATGAGAATATCAACTAATATACATAAAAAGATACATCCACATTGTGCCACAACATGCTCACATGCACACATAACAAATACAAAAAATAAAAATTAAACAAAAATCATGCGAGGTGACATTCCCAATAGTTTTTAACATCAGATACCTAAATTAAAAAAAAGCCTATCCACACCACTCAAAATAAAAACTTATTATAATTTTTAAATATTTAGTGGCAATTCTACTCATATTTATAGTGGCAAGTCCCTTAAGGAAAGGAACATTACCATCACAGAGTAAAATATTTAACCGCCAAGTAGAAATGTTTCAACTATTTTCCGCTAAATCACGCACTATATCTAAAGTTACATAGCTCAGGAGACTTAGAAAATGTCAGTAAAAAGCGACAGTGTCGCAGTTTTCCAAAGGCTACGTGTCGCTTGCTATCCGGCAAACTTCCTGATTCGTCACGTATGTAAAATAAAAATAAAATATGTCACTATTCGTGACGGCCATTTCTCCATACAAGGTACTCAACCGCGACTGAGGATAAAGGCGTATCTGCAAAACTATGGGGGACATCACAAAAAAATTAAACCCATTTATAAAATCATGACAAAGCGTAACACCGTGGGACACAATGTAAACATACCTATATACAATAACTATGTACACATAACATATGGACGGATAATATCTATTTCTCTAATGCGGTGTCCTCGTGTGGCCGGCCATCTGCCGCCCGTCGTCTCAACTTCAAATATCTGGTAAGCAAAATAGCATTTATGTTCCACCGCCCGTCACCATTTTGTTAGTAAGCTTGTATATACATATAAGTATACGTATTTTTAATTTAAGTTATTTACTAAATTCTTCCAGAATCTGCTAATTCTCCTTTTACGAATTGCATTTAGTTTATGTTACAACATTAGTTTAAATATATAAAAATAATATTAATATTATGTAATTCTGTTTCAATAGAACTAAAATAAAATATATTTTTTTTTATATTTATTTAAGAAGATAAAAATGGCATTAAATCTCAATACTTTTTTTCCTTTTTTCTCAGAATTTAACGAAAAAGTTCAACTTTAGCTTTCTTTGGAAAAATATATTACACCAATATGTAAAAGAATTTAACACAATTTAACGAAAATGTTCAATTTTAGTTAACTTTGGAAAAAGATATTAAACCAATAAGTATTATTTAGTCGAATTAATACTTCCCAACAAAACATTTAAGGCAATATACAGCTGTTCCATTTAATAATAATAAATCTCTAAAGAACTAATTTTCTGTAAAGAAAGACAGCTACACTTCCCCATCACCTGTTCACCGTAACCAAATAGTTCTGCAAATTAATTCTAATTTAGACTAAGATGTTAATATGCTTAGCAACGAACCTTCTATGAAGTTGTCTGGCACCCTCAGGACAGAAGTTGCATTCTGTGTTGGTCTCCTTCTCTGCTGTCGTTGGGTGTAGGAACTCCTCTTCAAGAGCTATGTCCTCCTCGGGAATGTAGTCCTCAAACGAATCCTCTTCCACTATCTGTATAGAAAAATAGAATTCAAAAATGGCTTGAAGTACAGTCCAATCTTATGGTCCTTCGCAGCGCATCGCTTTGTATTGTAAGTCTGAAGACTTTAATCCGGAAGGTGCCTAAGGTGTATATTTCCTAACTGCAAAAAAATAAATTGAAATTTCCAGATCAGTTAGGAAATTAATGGAAAAGTTCTTTTGTGAAATTTATAAACTGTGACTTGAGCCAAGGTCTAGAATAGTCACCAAACATCGTATTTAAATACAGAAAATCTTAGGAAAGTCCTAGACTGGCACGAACCCAGATTACTTCTTGGAGCCGTGTTGGAGCCAGTGACAAACTGTATGAAGTAAGAACAAAAAGTATATATATATCTTTAGAGGTAACATTTTGCCCCGTAAGATGATGCGTTGGTAGTGAAATTTAAAGACAGGAAGTCTCCTGCATACATGTTTCATTATTCCCATAGTTCATCGTATCTAAATCCTCGAAATTACCGTGAGCCACAAAATTGGTACATAAATCGATCATCATAGCTATAAAAAAGGAATAAAAAATAAAAAAGGAACTGGAATTATCAACAGACCTGATTCAGTGGTTCTCTAGACTCCTCGTCTTCCGAAGCTGAATTGTCACCACAATCCACATTACATTCTGCGCCAGTCATGCTCTCAGGACCTGAGGGGAAATCATTAGTTAGAAAACTTTGCATGATAACGTCTTCAACCTAGCGATAAGAAACTCAAGTGCATCGAGTTCTTTTAACTGATAATTTGGTCTTAAAGGTTTGAATGGAGTTTAGAAGCCTTAAAGAACTGTTCCGAGGTTTCTAGGACAGCCATGGACATGGGTCTATGACTAGCTGGTACCGCGATTACTCTTGCACCGCTGCAAACGTGTCTCGCGCATATCGCACGGACACCGATCGACGGTGCTTACATTGATTAAGTGACATCAAAACAAAACTCTTGCGACTAGATAATACCTAATGTTTGTGTTGAAATCATGAGTTATCCTGGTCTGAAGTACCACCGGACATTTTCAAGGATACCTGGCTTTCTTGCAGCTAGCCTTGAAGTTAATGAACCGCCTAAAGTTAAGGCTATTTCAACAGCTGAAGGTGAAAGAAAGCATATATTTCGAAATATAGGAGCCAAGGTAATGAGCTATGAGCTATCCTGGTGTAAAGGACCACCGGTCATTTGCAAGGACACCTGGCTTCCTTACAACTATCCTTGGACTCAATGAACCGCCTAAAGTTAAGACTAGAGCATTCTAGTCAGCCAAATCACCCGAAAATACCCAAAAGGAGTCCGATTGCCTTGGTTCCTATATTTCGGAATATATTCTTGAAAAACACCATTCAAGCTTTTGGACAAGTCTTGTCCAACAGCTTGAATGGTGTTTTTGTAGCTTGTATTTTCGGGCGATTTGGCTGACTAGAATGCTCTGCTTCCTGATGGTTGGGTGGAGAGCTTTATGACACTATATTTAATATAGTCGAGACAAGCCTCATTGTAGCAGTTAAGGTTTCGAAGACGGCTTGTCTAAAGTTTATTTTCTTATTAATATAAAATATTTTCTTAATAGTTCACTGTAGAATTGTCGCCAACTTTCTTAATGGGTCCAAAAAGAATATTATAAGTAAATTTAGAGTCCCCGTTGGTCTCATGTTATTTTTCTCTCTCTATTAGACTTAGACTAGCGATTACTCACCTCTATTTCTCGTTAGCGTTGACGTTTGCGAAGATATGACTGTGGACTCGTCAGAGCTTTCGTCCCTCCTCATGCACCTGAAGCTCAACACGTTGTACCACTTCTGGGAGACAGAGTCCGGGTCGAAGTCAGCCAGACTCACTTGAGCACAGCCCTGGAGACAGACAGATGGGGTAAATGAGGGCTTCTTGTTCGGATAGGGGGAAAGGATTTGTGGTTGGATCTCAGTGAATCGCTCTCGACTGTGTTGTTCACATGGCACTCAAGGCTTGGAGCCGAATACTCAACTTTGGCTAGTCGTCATCATATTGGGCTGAAAAATTAAACTATTTTTTTTCCATCCTACAATAGGCATGATGACTGCAACACAATATCAATAAATCTATGGTTTTAAATATTAGAACAGATTGCACTGATTCCAAAAATGCATCTCATTTTCATAATAATAGAGAGATTTTCGTGATATATATGCAAATAAATTACTCAAATACAGCTAATCGCCATCTTGTAATAAACGCTGATCAGAGTGAATGACGTCAATCCTGTGTAAATAAACAACTGTCAAACTGTCATCTCAACTTTTTCTTACATACAATGATTCACTTTTATACCTAGACCCCTAGACAGATATTTACACCGCCGTAGTGACGTCACAAAATGGCGCCATGCACCGGCCATCGTTTTGGAACGAAATTCAAACTCTATTTTAAAAATTGAAAATATTGCTATTAAGTAATTGTAAATTTAATACAAAAATATGTTTTTTTTTTTAGACCCGTATGTACATTAAGAGTATTTTTTCAAAATTAGTCATCATGCCTATTCCCCAAAAGCTTAAGTCCCTTTCACAGACATTCGTAACCTCAAGATATGAAATGAAACTAATTTTACGGATTATATCGCGGTTTATTTTTGATTAAACCGCGATATAATCCGTAAAATTAGTTTCATTTCAATGTGTAATATTCGCGTAAGTATCAGAAATCATTATCTCAAGATATGATATCAATAACAGTGTTATGGGTATCTAAAAATTCGTTATAGCCACTCGCCTTCCCCTTAGTAGTCCGAGTCTGGTATACGGGATTCTAATTATAACTGTTCTCACTAATAGCCCATGAAAACTTTTGATCTACTTAAGTTCTATCTGTACGCCCGTCCCCCATCAGAAGTCCGTAAAAGACCCTGGCCCATCTAAGTTCCATTTGTAACTGTTCCTCCCCTCGTCAGAATTCTGCGAGTCTCTGGTCCTTCCAAGTCCTATCTGTAACTTTTTGTTTTTTTATTTGTTTTTTATTTTTTTTTTAATCCACACACGGTCATCTGATCCCAAACTAGGCAGAGCCTGTACTATGGAAACCAGACAACTGATACTAATACTTATATACCTTTTTTTTTGTAAATACATACTTGAATAGATAAATAACACCCAGACACTTGGTGGGAATCGAACCCACGACCCATCGGTTAGCGGACAGGGTGTCTAACCACTAGACCAACGGGCCCCCGTAACTGCACCCCCCCCCCCCCCCAAAAAAGAAGTCCCAACAAACCATGGCTCTCCCAAGTTCTATCTGTAGCTGTGAACCGCAATTCAACCCCCCCCCCCCATCCCACCTGTAGCTGTTCCAGCCCCTTCTCCTTCATAAGTCCGTACAAGATCCTAGTTCTTCCCAAGTTCTCTACATTCCCCCATCAGAAATCCGTCAAAGTGTCAACTACTCCTGCGAACCCAGTAAATGTCCTATAAGCGAGCCACTCACCAAGCACTCGTGTCCGGCGGTGAGGTTGACTTGCAGCGTGGCGGCGCGGAGGGCTCTAGCGCCCGCGAGAGGGGCGCGCTGGTTGCGCCGCCAGACCAGCGTGGCGCCCCGCCACGCGAGCGCCGTCGCGCCCCACGCCACGCCCCCTCCCCCTCCCACTACCAGCGCGCATCGTACGCCACTGCAGTATACAATACAACACTTATAAGTAAATAAAAATGAATCGTCGAAATGTGTAAACGCATAACTTCCGAACGACTGCACCAAACTGGATAATTCTTTTTTTGTGTTTGATTGGTATTGGGTTAAATTGGGTCATTCGGTAACAAAAAAAAAACTATAACTTAATTGACAGTAAAAATTCGATCCCAGCCAAATTTCAAACTGAGACAACTTCACTAAGTTTTGTGCAGGATTCTCAGTTGAGGTTTATCAGAATTTTAAGAATAGTGACTATACTTATTTGAAATTAGTAAGTAATTTAATTTCACTCAGAGTCTGTTCATTAACAAATGAATCTTGATCTCGTCAATTAAATGTAAGGCAAATATAACAATAGACTTACACTTCAGTTCCGATGTCTATAAACAAGGCGTGCAGGTTGCGGGCTCGTAGAATACCGATCTCCAACGCACTGTCTTCCGGACAGTACCGCAATTTGATCTCAATTTGGGCACTGTTCACTGTTAAAACAAATCAGAATTACATTACGTAAAGGATGTAATACAATAAGTATATCAATATAATTTTACCCACTTGGACGCTATTAATATTTAAGGATCAAGGATGACAATGCAATAATTCTATAACAAGTACGCCTATGAAGGGGGGAAGTATTTTTCGAGTAAACGTATGAACAGTGAGGGACGTTTCTGGTTGATCAACTTTCGGACACAATGCGTGCGGGCGGAGTAAACGCACGTAACGTAGTATAAGAGATTTTGTTTGAAAAGCGCTCAAGCGTTCGTGACCGGGAATGTACCAGCATTACTATGTCTGTATGCATATTTTTGGACAAGCATATTTTGGTTGTCTAATGAGGTGTCGCTTAATTTGTCTCAGTTGTGCGAATGACACACCATACTATAGGTGACGTATAAAACGATTATGGATTTTGTCAGTCACAATTTAGTATTAAAGATTTCTAAGTCGACTTCAAATACAGAGATAGTAAGTATAATACGAAATTTGAGTCTATTTTGTTAGAAGTTAAATTTTTATTTTATAATTTGCACTTTTTTTAATTTTTTTAATTATTTATTTAATAGTAATAATACCTGCGTTAGATGGATCGTTAGCCGCTTGAGCCGCTTCAAAAACACCCGAGTCACCCGCCACGGACTCGTCGCTGACCGCAGCTGATACTGACCTAGTATTAGTACCTGCAATATAAAAAAATAAGAATAAACAAATATGTACAGCCAATATTTACAAGACGGTAAATGTAGAGGCTAGCTAAAGTGTCTTAGTAGAGGAGTCTGATCCGATAGGAGCTGGGGTGTCAACCGGGGTATGTCTTGTAGTAGTCGGCACATGGGAGGGGAGCCCTGGGCTCTCCGGTACGATCTGCACCAGTATCCCCTCAATGCCTTGCCTTAGAGCCCGCCGAGGTCACATTACAGCCCCCCGGGTACCGGACACGGTGCTCATGGGGACGAGGGTCCTCGGAGGCCCGGTGTCCGGGTCCGGGGGGCTATATTGCACCTTCCGGCGGCGAGCTGGTGTCATGTCTTTAACACCGAGGGGTACTTGCAGATCTCACCGGGCGCCCCTTCTTATGCGTCGGAGGGTTTTAGTGGGTAGAAATCCCACATGCTCTGTTTAAGACCCCATAGGACTTTTCAAGGACACACTGCTACTTGGCAGCAAAACATGTCACTGTAGTGGCAGGACCGTCACGTGCAAAAGGGAGCTGCAGATTATCCTTTTTGCTGTTAACTGAGCGGTACCTCAGGTTCCCTTTTCTAAAGCCTTCATCACAGCATACCTAGCTTATGTAAGTAAGAAAAAAATTGGCTTACCACTAGATGAGGGTGTTCTCGGCGAAGCCGGCGGAGGTGTCTCTGATATCGGTGATAAAGGCTCACACGGTCGGCCCGGCCCTTGCAATTGCATCGGTACTGCAACAATTATAAAGTTCATTATTTATTAACATCATGTCTGGTGACCGTGGTTGGCGGAAATCACCAGAGAATCATTTCTCTGTCCCTAGTCTTGCGCTTCTTATAACTTTATAGAAATTTACGGACGAACTTAATCTGCATTCTTATGCGGATTAAGTTAGTCGAGAGAACTATTACTTGGAACCTATTTTTATTCAGCAGATAAGTAGATAAAATAATCTACAGCAAAAAGTTTGATATTCCTAAAACTGTTTAAACTCAAAAGTTAAGTGCAAAATAGTGTCTTCATAATATGTAGTACCTACAATTTTCACAAAAGGGTACAGTCACAATTATATTTTCATACCTGTACAAAGTCCCGTGACTTCATTCAATCCAGTGGCGACACCTATCCCCATTTCAGTTAACTTCTCCTCTATTTCTCTCAGTTGCCGCCTCTGCGTTTCCACCTAAAACAAAAAGGGAACATCAATCTAAAATCGAGCTAGCGGCCAAGTTAGGTAAAGGTACTCTTGGACTAGACATTAGCATTTTTGCTATCGGAGAGGAAACCTTCTAAAAATATCAGGTGGCCATCATCAACGCTATAGAGCTGAGAACAATTCTTTCGGATCTATACTTTCCTAGAGGTAACACAGTATTCCCATAACACGGTATTCCAGGCTGAGTGCATGGGTATCATGGTTGCATCAAATATCTCGAATCGGGAAGTAAAAAATTTCCACATCTTCCGATAATAGGTTAGTATTGTACGAATGCCACCAAAAACTGAATCATGTAGGCAACTTCAACTACATAACCATTGAATGGATTAAGGGATACAGCGGCTTCAGTGGCAATGATGCAGCGGATGAGTTCACTAGAAGAGGATCATCTAAGGACGCTGTAGGACCTGAACCTATTGTGTCAATCTCCTTCGGATATCTACGTACCCTGACAAGCCAACGCAAAGAAAATAGTCTTATTCCAAAAGGTTCGTTATTTCTATTGGTATTGAAATCGAAATCTTTTTCGACACTTCACGTGTTGCTTCTAGACCAAAGAGGGCACATTAGGCATATATAATACTTTTCTTCACACAGCATAACAAAAACAGAACAATCAAAAACCATATTTTTTTGTCCGTCTGTCTATCTGACCTCTGCGCAGAGTGAAAGTGCAAGTGAAAACGGGCGGCACCTGGAGGCGAATTATGTTATATCTACATTCATGTGGTTTCATTAATTAGACAATTAGAATAATAACAACACAAAATAGTCACTGTAGTCTAAAATATAAGTCGTAATTCTAAAAAATCAAAAGTATTACCTGATTGTAAGAAGGCGGCGGAGGTGGTGGACTAGCAGACGATAGACTACTTCTAGGTGATAATGAAGGTTGTGAAGGTGAACTGCTCGCTCCGGGAGTAACGCTGTCAGCGTTGAAGCTGGTGCCTCGGAGTAGCCTACAATAGAAACCTAGGTTACACAAATAAACAGTAGATTTAGATAAGAGAACAGTCAGGCGCAAGATAGACTATATATTTAGAAATCCGTAAAGAGCCCAAATTCTGAATGCTAATTGAATAAAATATAAAACAAAGTATGAGTGTAGTGGAATATGGAAACAAAATGAACGCAGTCAATATTGTTATTATAGCTACTGATGATTTCAGCCTATCCATATTTGGAATAGTTGGCGTGACATTATGTATTCAGTTCCACGTAAATTAAGAAATGAAGACACAATAGCTAATTCATTAGATTTGGTAAAGCCTGGAGAAAGTGATTCGAATATTGCAATACGCATGCCATTTGGGCTATGCTTGTCAATATTCCAAATGAGAAAGTTGAACAAAGAAAGTCAAAGCCGCTTTGTTTATATGACATAAACAAACAAACAACCCAGTAATGAAAATATAAAATTGATATTATAGAAACTGGCAGTGATAGATATTACAATTAAAACGGCGAAAGCAATAGTTCTTAATAAATTGAAGAAAAACTAATTTAATATTGGATTTGAAATTATATTAGACAAATACCTCTTTTAAAACAAATTACATTATACATTAAAAACTTACCTTTCAACTCTTCGATGTAAATCCACCATATCTATAGGCTTGTCCGCTTGAAACGAGGACGCGATCTGCGGTCCTCCGTATATGTCCGTGAAACTGATCCCTGAACTCAACGACCCTTTGCTGCTCGCCGTAGAAAGGGACCCTAAACTAGAACTACTTGACACAGACAAAGTGCTTGCTGATAACGTCTTCAACTGTCCTTCTAACGTTGTCATTGACGTTAACGCGTCTTTCAACTGTTGTAGCAACAGTTGTTTTTCCTCGTGTAATCTCAACCTATCCGCTATACACTTGTTAGACATTTCAAATGCATTCTTCAAGTCCTGCTCTAGCCTTTTGCACTCTGATTGTATATCAGTCATCTCTTGTTTAGATCTCGTTCTCGGTGTTATGCTTCGGAGCTCTCTTAACAACTGTTCTTTCTCTTGGAATAGTAGTAATCTGTCTTTGTCGGACTCCGCCTGCCCAGGTTGCACTTTGTCTTCAAGATCCGCTAACTGTTGCTGAATTTGTTGTATCCGTTTTCTCGCTTCGTCGTATTGTAGGCGAACCCGCGCCATTTCTGCTAGTCTTGTACCAATCGGTACTAAATCAGCACATAGGTCGGTTTGGGAGGCAGTGCTTAGTTTTTCTTGCGGAAGGGATAAGGTTGAAAGGTCCGGCGATGCGTCGCCTAGTTGCAGCCTTGTTAAGTCGTCTTTTAGCTTCGCTAGAGACTGCATAAGGTCTGCTCTTTCTTTTTCTCCAGAGGTAAGTGACTTCTGAATGTTTTTCAACTCCGTCATAATTGCTTGGGCTTCGGTGATATTATAGCAACCCTGCTGCGCGCTTATTTTTTGCTCGACTCTGAAATAAAATAATAGTTGTTTTTTGTTTTTTTCTATAGGTGTCAATACATTCATATTAAATTCCAGATCCCAGAAAAAATTTGAAATACAAAATTTCAAGAACATTAAGAAAACTTCCAAGAGGATGCTTCGATTACTAATACTGTCACTAGAAGAGACACCACCACCATTTGGTAGTCAGTAAAAGTATTCTGAAAGTCTCAAAATAGGCATAGATATCAAAATTATACTCAGATACAATATCATAACAAGAAGACTAAAAAACAGCTATGTATTTCAAAACCTAGATAGAAATGTAGTATGTACCGGCTTATTTGCTACTTCGCAAGACTTATTTGTTAATTTGGGACTCGCGATTCGACTATTATCCATGTATATTCGTCCATACTAACTCTGCTAGAGTGTCCACTCCACGCCTGGCGCAGGCGACCTCGGCCCGCGCCTGTCGCAGCTCCTTCCTCAGCTGAGCAACCCTGCCTCTAGCCTGCGTCACTTCAGATCGCAGGAGTTCAGGGTCGTGCCGGGAAGTCGTCGACGTCGTCGTCATAGACGTCGTTGAAGAACATACTGTAGAAAAATATGATCGTTGGAAATACATTTTTAAAGCAGGCAGGTTTTTATTGTGTTTAATGTTGAAATAATCCCTTTCGCAAAAAAAGGAATTTTATTTTTATGCAACTAAAATGTAGAGCCAATTTAATAGATCACATATGACATCTGTCAGTTTCTTTGTTCTGTGTGTTGCTTTTGTCATTATTACCTACAATAAATATTTAATCGTAATTTAAAAAAAGTTAAGCAATTGTGCAATCATACTTCAAAAAAATGTTTTATGCCTGCCGCGCCGTTACAAGCTTACGATGTTAAATTTTGATGAAGTGTCAAATGTGATCTGTCCCTACTTATGTATGTGTGTGTATGTAATGTGTGTGTGTGTAATGTGTGTGTGTGTGTCTGTGTTGACCCTACTTTAGTAACGGGACATTTATCCGATGGTAACCGACGCACCTTCCGAGATATTTAGTTTTGAACTATCCAGCGAGATATTTAGTTTTGAACTATGCCAGCGAGATATTTAGTTTTAAACTTAAGTCCAGTAATTTGCCTAACTATAGTCAACGCTCTTCATTGCGGAACAGCGATGTTTACACACTGCTGCTTGGCGAGAGAATATTATGTGACAGTGTAGTGATACTTATTTAACTAGACGGTCTCTTGCAAAAGGGGCCTACCAACAAGTATTTTTTTTTAGAGCTCATAGCTCTATAAATATACACACATCAAAAGTGTCTAGGGATCAAGCATTTTTAAGCGGATTTCTTGAGATTGAGATGTGGCTTTGTAATAAATTTATGATTTTATAAATTTATATGGATCCTTTTTGGTGCATTTCATAATTTGAATCAGGAACTGTGAATCAAATTCGAGTAAAAGATGAAAATCAGCTGTCAATATTTTCCCTATAAAAACATACAACGCATTGAAGACATTATTAGTGCTACTGTTTCCCTACTACTGATTAAAACCAACGTTATTATGGAGCGGCGACGTCATTTAAGCAGGGAAGAAATGCTCAGAGCCGTGGGAATGATAGAAGCTGGTTCCCGGCAACGTACTGTGGCTTTAGCTCTGAATACAAGTCAGAGTGTTATCAGTCGACTTTGGACACGTTACCGAAGCACTGGTACCGTGGCTGAGCGCCATGGAGGACGGTATCGCTGCACCACACGGAGACAAGACCGATATATTCAAATCTTAACTCGAAGAGCTCCAACAATAACTGCCATGATGTTAGCCGTGAGGCTTCATCACTCTTCAGGGAACTTAATTAGCGACCAAACAGTCAGAAACCGCTTGCATGAAGTGAACCTTCATTCCCGAAGACCGCTACGGGTACCACCTATAGCAATGCACAATCGTAGGATTCGATATCAATGGGCTCTTGAACACAGAAATTGGGCAGAAGAACAATGGCGTTTCGTGTGCTTTTCTGATGAGTCTCGTTTTGGTATGAGACCGGATACAAGACGTATACGACACTGGAGAACCCCTGGACGCCAACAGCGATTAAAATCCTGCCAGGAAGTCCATCCTTATAGTGGTGGAACCATCATGGTATGGGCGGGTATTTGGATCGGCGGAAGAACTGAGTTGATTTGGATCAGAGGCAACCTCAACGCTCAAATTTATGCTGAGACGATTGTATCAGACGTCATCGTTCCTCTACAAGTGCAAATCGGTCCCTTATTTCAGTTAATGCATGATAATGCACGACCGCACACCGCAAGAGTTGTAAGACAGACTCTCGCCGCAGCTAACATCAATGTCCTGCCCTGGCCTGCTCAGTCGCCAGACTTGAACCCGATTGAGCATGCATGGGATATGCTACAGAGAAGAGCTCTGCCGAATATGGAGGGTATCCAGTCGCAAGAAGACCTTTTTTTGTTGTTGCAACGAACATGGGCGGCCATTCCACAGCGTGATTTGGATGAACTCATTTTGAGTATGCCAAACCGATGTTCTTGTGTTGTTAGTGTTCGCGGTAGAAACACGGATTATTAATTCTTTAAGTTACCCAATAAAATTTTAAAGAAAACTGTTATTTCAGTCTTTTTTTCGAACTTTTGTGTTAGTGGTTCAAATGTCAAAAATCCCTTTATTAGGAAAATGGCAAATTTCTTTATTAATGCAAAGGTGACTTGGTTTATCGTTACTGTGACAAACGAAAACACTTTATTTGATGAATCCTTAAAGAAAATTTTAATTAATATCAATCAGGAGAAAAGTTATTGCAAAAATATATGTTGATCCCTAGACACTTTTGATGTGTGTACATTAGACCTGGGCACTTCAAGTTTAAAGGCTATTCATCAACAGCAGGCTAGACCCACTCCAGAAAATTATTTGGTTTCCTAACTAGTTCATTTACCACTCAAGTCACAGTAAAGTGGTCATCGATGAAATAAGATTAGTTTTAACGTGATATTTGTGGCGCTCTATTAACCAAGATATAAAATGATGTCCATCAAACCCAGGAACCATCAGACGCAAGCGATAAAAATAATTAGTAATGCAAAAATCCTTGCAAAATATTGTTGGGCTCGATAAAAATAAACCAAGTGCAACTTGGAATAACAAGAAAATAATAATTTTCAATTCACATACTATTGAAGGCAGTTTGTTTAATGCTTTTAGGGCATTCACTCACTCTATCAATGCTACTCGCTAGAAACGGTAAGCGTATGCAAAATATCGTGACATGCGCGCTATATTTATAAGTACTTATACCTACTAACATCCACGATGCTTGCATTTGCGATGCGATACTGGGCATTATGAAGTCTTCGTTTTCGATCGCTGGTTTCAGAAATTGCTTTCATATCACATTGAATTTGGACAACATGTCGCGCTAGTTAGACTGAATGTTTCTTATTTTTTAAAAGATCAAGATTCGCAAATACCTGCGACAAACCTATTTACTAATCGCTAATATAATACTCAATTTTTACATTATGTAACCATTAGTTTAAGTTCTAATAAAATACTTTAATAATCTGCTTTAATAAACATACAATCTAATGCGCGAAATCGCGATAACTTTACTGTGCCGGCCAACCCAGTGCGAGCAGACCCTTACCACTATTGTTGGTTATAATTTATTATCAAGCCCTTAGATAGCTTTGTGCAGGTATATAATTACTGAGCCCAACGTGAATTGTTATGCGAATGTCAGACTTGTTCAGTCGTTATTGTTTTACTCAGATATTAATGGTTAATTAATGCCAAGTGATACGGAATGTATAAGATATTAATATTAATCACCACGCCTAGTACCCTTAAAGCGAAGGAGGTAGAATAAGGTAGCGAGAATCCCACTGAAAAGTATGCTTAACTGCAATCCCAGCTGATGGAAAGCAGCGGTAAAATCGATGATGGTAAAGCACACTAGATTATTAAAAGCCCGCTAAGAAGACACCCACCTTAGAATAATAACGCCTAGAACGATAGTTTCATACGAAAAAACTGTCTCGTTTGAGGCACAATATCATTGATGTAGGCGTAAGTCGCGCGTATTGACGCTCTGCGACACGCACACAAGTGAGAAAATAATGTTGTTAGGGGAATCAGATTTTCCCCAAAATTAGGGAAAATGGAATTGCTTCTTACTGAGGTCATTATTAAATTTTTAGAATAAAATTACTATTATTGCTGACAGTGATGAATTACTTTTTAATTTAAAAGATCTGAAATAACAAATCTACGATCTAAAAATCTTGTGTCACTGTTTTTGTGGTCGCACTCCTCCGAAACGGCTCGACCGATATTTATGATTTTTTTTATGTATACTTGTTAGGTGTGAGAATAGGTCGTAAAGTATATTTCATATCACCAGGTTAAGCAACGTTAGACAAGGTCATTACATGGATGGGTGACCGTTTATTGCCATTCGAAAACGTAAGCGTGCGCGGATCATCTAGTACTTAAATAAATCTTTTCTTAATAAGCAAATTTAGGGTGGCAATTTTCCTTTTATTGGCAACATTTCATATAATGTCGTCTGTTGAAATTTAAAATTATTGTTTTCACTTTGGCGATTGTTTTACGTTAAAATATTAGATTAAACGTAATGCTTGCAAGTGAAATGTTATGTTACAATGTTTCTTAAGTTTTTCCAATGTACTATGAATTCCATTTATTGCACAAACCATCATTTTAAAATAAAATATCGAGAGCTGCTAGCCCTACGACTCGACTATAAGCACTGACGCGGGTTGTTCGCTACTGAGCCATTCTGGCTCGGTTTTACTTGCCTCACTGTGCGTACATGTTCACGGTTTCTATGCGTTATTATTCTAAGACACCCACAATATACCTACCTAATCAGACAGAAAACTCGGACTTCGACCGTTTCACAGGCTAGTGCCAGTAACTACGTAAGTGGCGTTGTGTATCTATGGTAAGGTTGATGGCGCTTTTTAACCGACTTCAAAAAAGGAAGAGGTTATCAATTCGTCGTGTATGTATCTTTTTTTTAAGGAGAAACTGTGCTGGGTCCCAAGGAACTTACAAACGCTTCAATGGAATGTCAGTTGGTTTGTTTTACACGTATGGTAGTCCACTAATTTTATAGGACTGGTGGGTGAGATACAATCGTTCGTTCCTTTTGCTGCCAGAAAAGCGATACCTATTACGATAAGCCTGCAGTCCCATCTGATTGATGGAAAGCAGTTACGTAATCGGGTATAGTGAAGCATACTAGCTTATTAAACGCCTATTCACTATAGCGGGAAAACTGACGTAGGCAAACTATTCCAGTTCATAGTTGTACGGTACTATTAAGTAATTAAAGAAACAAATCGCTTAGTCCGGATTGAAGGTACACACACCACGTAAGAGTACTTGCCGTCGTCCGATGATAGAAAGGAGATGGTGGAATTAAGTCATGTAATTTTTTGCTTGTGTTATTTTTACTTCTTAGGTACCAAGCTTAGAGGAGATACCACTGGAGATCGCATGATGCGCTAACCCCTCTGCCAAATTTTGTTCATATGGTCAGGTCATTCTTTATTTGTGTGCGTATCTTTTTGAATGTGTTGCGAGTTTATTATAGTGTGGGTATGCGTGAAATTGTATCTGTGTGTGTTTACTTCGCCTCCCGCACCCCGCAAAATTGCCACGAAAAATTTGTTCGGCGAATCGACGCGATACTATCTCCATTCTAATTACTCTGAGGTACCAAGTGATAATAGAGAACTATCTACTATTGAATAAAAAAACACATAAACAGCGTGTTAATGAATAAGCGCTAAACCTAAAACCAGTTTTGAAGCAGAATTGATTACACTACTTTTTAATATTAGTTAATTTTACTATTATTATATCTATTTATCAAGCCGATTTTATAATTTTACGCGGTCTAACCAATACTCAGGCAAGCGGTAATAGGTTATTGACCTCCGGTATGCGTATACGACACGAACAGAGTTATGAACAAATAGAGTAGATACAATAGGTACTAAAAAACACAAATATCTTCGACAGTATTATTCATAAAAAAATAATATTGTGCTAAATTATGATTTTAAAATCGAATAAAATTGGGGCTTTGCATTTTTCCATAAACACCTTGTATAGTATGACGTTCGCATGAAAAAACTCTAGCCACAAAATATACTCACGACTCGTTCTTGAGGCGGCGAGGGTGGACAGCGCGTTGTTTAAATGCTTGTATTCGTCCTGGGCTAAGCAGAGCCTCTGCTTCTTTACATCGTACATCTCCTTCTTCGCCTGTAGAACAAAAAAAAAGAAAGATAAGTACATATCTAATTATCAACAAGTAATCTAAATGTATTGCGTCTGATGTGAAACTGGAACACTCTCAGTTCTTATTATAGAAGGAAGAGGATGCTCTGCTTGGCTTTGGAAATTATAATTATTCAATTTAATAATTAATATTCTGAGACAATCCACACACGGTCCTCTAATCCTAAACTAGTTAAAGCCTGTACCGTGGTAACCAGACAACTTAAACATATACTTCTGTTTGGAAATACATACCCACCATCAAATTAGAATAAGTAATAATAATATCCTGGGACAATTCACACACGGACCTCTGATTCCAAACTAGGCAGAGCCTGTACTATGGAAATCAGACAACTGATACTAATACCTACATATATACTTTTTTTTTGTAAATACATACTTATATAGATAAAACACCCAGACACTTGGTGGGAATCGAACCCACGACCTGTTGAGTAGCAGACAGAGTCACTAACCACTAGACCAACAGGCCCGTCCGAAGTATAAGTATAATGTTTCAAAACACGTACATATTTTACGTACACATACAACATTTTAAAATATGTATAATCCGAAGGAGATTGTAGAGATGGTACTAATACCATACATCCGTTAGAATCTCCATGTATGGAATTATGTGTACACACGCAGATCTTTAACATTTTTTTGTGAAACATAGATGAGCAGTTCACTCGCCAGACGGTAAGCATAAGCCTGTACATAAATACTTAGATAATCTGTGCCTAGACACTAAAGACAATAATTAAATATCTAGATGCCAGTAATTTAATCAGCTACAGTGCCCCGAGGCGGGCAACGCCGCGGTATAGGACCTGCGTTGTCGCGAGCACTGGGAGATCGCCAAGGAGAGCCTGCATGCCCGCATTGTCTGACCGCATCGAAAGCGTCGAATAAAATTAAGGCACAAATCACCAATCACTAATCACCCAAACTAATAAAAATATATAAACGAAAAGCGAGCACTTACAACCGCAACTAAATAATTAGTGTTCTTTGGTAGAAGTCGATCATAATGCTGACAAAATTATAAGGGCCTAAAAAGCATTCGTATACCATGCCTCAGTCACCCTAAGTTTATTTAAAAAAAAAAGTTATTATCATATACTTAATAACCAATGGTGAACAAACTTTTGATCTTTTTAAATTTCAGATTCCAAATTCAAAAATCATTATAAAAAAACCTTAACGTATTTAAAAATGATTAAACTCGTCAAGTTTAAAAAGGGTACCTAATCTCGCTGATGAGTTGGTAATAACTTTTGTTTTTATTAATATAAAAATTGATTGAATTACGAGTGCTGCCCGTATAAAAACTTAATGAGACTGCTACTGGGGCTCAAAGTGGCTTTACGTCAAATTTTATTGCTCCGAAATGCTTGATCGAGTGTGAAAAATTGTTTTACATTATTTCAGCGGTAAGTAAATGCATTTGATATTGCGATAGAAAATTGATTACGATTTTTTATTTTTGTTTTATTAATTTTAAAGATATGTATATATTATAGCAGGTATTATATTAAGGGTACACTTATTACAGAATACACGAGACCACTTCAGTTCTACATACGGAGGTCTTTATAATTAATTTGAATAAAATAGAAACAATTTTTGCTCTTAAAACTTAAATATTTCACGCGTAATAAATAATTTCATACATACATAAAATCACGCCTTTTTCCCGTAGGGATAGGCAGAGCCCAAGGGCCAATTAGGGCCAAGGCACAGATTATTAATAAGGAACAAGGGGTAATTTCATATTTCCTTTTATATGAGACCTATGTGTATTCACATTGAAATGAAGTTACTATATAAGACGAAATATTTTTTTTTAATTAAGTAAGTATAAGATTACTTACTTTAGGGTTGAATTTACATACAGATCATAATAATAAAGTAACCCTATTTCATTCTTTCATCGTTTCTCTCCTGGGCATGCTGGAAGAGACTTCTATAGATTTCTATAGAAATCTCTAATAGAAATAAATATCTCGAATAGGCTGTATTATCCTAAGACTTTTCTTACCATATTTGTGCGTATACATAAACTTATAAAATAATTAATAATCTAAAAATAGTTATTTTTTGTTATAAATATTGCCAGTTAACCTGACCTGCGAGTTATGCCTATAACTCGCGGGTCTTTAAGAAATTCATGAAACCACATCCAAAATTAACAAGTCATTAGCGATGCGAGCGATGTAGAAAAACGCGCAGTTTTTGCCACCTAAACCTCACCTACGGTATTATGTTGGCCAATGACTTTTTGCTTCGGAATTCGTGTAAAAACATCCACATAAATCTCTACGGTTATATCCTGTTCTGTAAAAAAATACACAATAATATCATACACACGTCTGTGTTCAAAAAGTAGCTGACGTGAAATGGAATTAGAAAAAGAAATAATCATTTACGGTGAAGATTCGCAGGGACCCGTTGAGCCTGCAGGCCTGCTGCAGGCGGCTCCACGTGTGAGGAGGACATTGCGGGAAGGTGCCATTCCGGCTCAACACCTGCGTGGCCACGTAACCTTGACCCTCGTAGTACGCGACTTCTGACACAGGCACTAATCGCACTTCCGCGGAACGAATCTGACGCACTGACAGTATATTCTCGTAGATCGCCTCGTCCTCTAAATTCTGGCCTTCCGGGCAAAGCCGATAGCCGAACTCGCGGCTGATTTCGTCGAGATTAGCGTACTCGGGCCGCTTGCGCATCTCCTCGATGTTCTGGTACTGAGGTTCGTTGCGTACGCGGAGGCCGGGAGGGCGTGCGGAGGTAGGCTCCACGCGGACGCCGTACTCGGGCCGTCGCACCATCCGCGCGAGCTGGCGGGTGCCGAAGCAACCGCGGCACCAGCTGTGCGAGTCCGCGGACGCGGCCCGGCCGCGGAACGTGTCTGATTCGGGCTCCGGGAGAGGTGGCTGCGACCACATAGTGAGCGCCCGCCGGGACGGACACATCTTAACCCCCAAAAGGGCGCGCGTCGACTGGCGCGGGCGCGCGGTGCTCGGATGGCGCGCAGCGGAATGCGCCCGCGCCGACGAAAGAATGCAATCTCGGGCGCATTTCGGAGGTCGATCTCTCAGAAGGGCCGGGTGCGCTCCCGCCTCCCGGGCCCCGGCCATCTGTCGTAATAAGTTCGTCGAATCGAAACGCGCGGCCCGCCGAGGTGTTGGCGCGAGGCGACGCACTAACGGACCCTGGGTGACCTCATCCCGCGTCCTCACGCGAAATCATTCACCGTGATTTGTTTTCTCTTTTTTAAATTCAATCGAATTGACTTTTGCTGGATCGAAAGCGCAGACTCCCTCGTCTGGGCTTCAATTATCCATTACCATGTCTTTAAGTTACTTGATCATTAATTCTCCTGTGTATCTAGTCTCGTTAACGGGTTGGTAATAAACAATTGTAATCGCAGCAATCTAAGGTCGACGGCGACGGCGGCAGTCTCCGGGAATGCAGAAATCTCCGCAATTTCGCATGTGTAGAGCCCTCGTGTAGCGGTCGGCTGGGTAGTTAGTGGTGCGATTTTCTCGCATTTTCCACGTAAACAATTTACGCGGTTCGAATATCAGGGCGCCGGAGAGGGTAGGAGGGGGAACATCACATCTGCCGGCCGCAGGTAGACGCGCGTATTTTTGTTCCTGAATTCCTTTACACACATTTGCAATCCTGCCCCGGCTCGACTGACCCGAAGTTCGGAAGTACGAAAAAGTTGCGGCTCTTTCCATTGACTACTAGTTGAATCTGGACGGATTCTCACGGTCGTATGGAATGTCTCGCATTTTTCTGTCCGAGCGGACGCATACTACGCACATGCGCAGACGCCGAATAGATTTTTCAACAGACACGCGAGCCAGTGTTGCAATCTGATATTATGTAAAATGTAATTTATGATCATAATCGTGAATACAATGAGAAATTCTTTAGCGGCTGCGAATAACTGGATTTTACAGCTTGATTTTGTTTCATTGTTGTTAAATTAAGCGATATTGCCTCATCTACACACTTAGTTAGTGATCTGATATAAAGCGACCTGAATTCATAAAAATACGATAACATCAAATACTGTGAACAATCTCTAAAATATTTGTCCAAGGCAAAAAATTCCTGTGTAAATAATATTTAATTGCATCAACATGAGGCTAATACCGAACCAGGACCAAATATTCAAATCAAATTGCAAAAAGAAAAATTAAAAACTATTTAAAAAAAAATAAAAACCGACTTCAAAGTAAATTATCTAAAAAGCATAAAATAACGAAAATATTATTGAAGTTGGTGTTAGCGTACCTACCTGCTGTGTATATTCTGCACCAACTTCAATAATATTTTCGTTATTTTATGCTTTTTAGATAATTTACTTTGAAGTCGTTTTTTTTTTTTTTTTAATAGTTTATTTAACACTTTTTAGTGACTTATTTTACCAAGATAGGTATCATGCAACTCGAACGTCTACATTACAGTAACTTACTGAAAACATAAAAAGTTTATATCTCTTAAACTACTGGACCGATTTTGATGAAATTTGTACTCTACCCTAAGTTGAAAGATACTCTAACTATTGCAAAAAGAATTTTCGAAATCGGACTTGTAGTTTCTGAGAAATCCGTGGACAAACCTACATACATACATACACTCGTGAAATTTGGTAAATTCGTTTAGAAGCCCACATAGACTAACATATATGAATATTATGCATTTTTATTAATATTACATTCATACGCGTCGAATACAGAACCTCCTTTTTTGAAGTCGGTTAAAAATGGTTGGAGAAGATGAAGAAATAGATTTATTTTAACCCCTATCTTCTAAGGGATACTTTTGTACAGTTCAGAGGACATCTTTCGGATGCTGATGAATATGATATTATCTTCCCTTTATTTATTAACGTGGAGTAAACCTTCAAAAGGTAACCAGTCTCCGTAGGCAGGGTTATGAGGGATTTTACCCACTATGGACGTCGCTATGGAGAGTCTGTGGGTACCGACTCGGTTTGGACCTCCAGTGTATAGGCTTCGCTTACGTGGTTTTGTACATGAACAGTGTTTTGCCCCAGAAGGAGGGCTATGTTTATCAATAGTCTATGTACTCTCGCGGTCACAAGCGGTGTACCACCCTTAGGACGATCATCGCTTACATGCACCGGCCCAAAATACGTGCATCGTTCAAACTATTTTGATTGAAAACTGGTACACCGTTCGTGTCAGCGATAGTACCTATGTCTATTCTTCGCCATGGCCTACCAGCCTGAACGGCTCGATGGATTTTGACTTATGTCGCTATATTTGTCTTAGTTGTGGGAGTGATATAGGCTGTGTCACCAGCCGCTATCACAATATCATATCACCCTGTCCATCCGCCGCACCTAGGCGTGTACCTACCTACCTACGAATGGGGATGATGACCGGCTAAAAAAAAAAAACTAATCAGTCCATCAGATTATCAAAAAATATTGAAAACATATTTTTTTATTTAACAAATTGACTATAATGACACCACCTTATGTCCTATGCTACCCTGGTACTTCTGGTATCAAAAATAGAAAATGCCAAAGATATATGTAGAGCTTGACGCTCTATTTCGGTAGTGGGGGCTCGTTACGTCATGCCTAAGTAAAAATTGTATACAGGCGTGACGTCACGTGGAATTTCGACGCACTATATATTCGTCAATTTTTGTTTAATTGACAAAAGAAAAAATACGTGTCCAATATTTTTAATTTTTTTAGTCGACAAAAAAGGACTTTCTTAATAACATTATTAAAAATGTGAAGTAGATGTAAATCTTAGGACACAACTATAAATTGAGAGAGAAGGGAACATAGGGTTTGATGTGATCAAACTCGCTATTCAGGAATTAAAATTTCAATACTTATTTTCTTATTGTTGGAATCCGTAAGTTTGCCTTGGGGGTTTCTAGTGAGAGCATCTGCCTCCCTCGGACCGGTTGGTTTTCGACCCACCTTTATATCGTCTCTTTCATACGCATACAAACTGGCATATAAACCCGTCCTTCTCACACTTACGGCATACGGAACTAATTTCACGTCTTTTTCTTTCCATTGGTTATCTACTGTATAACATCATCCTCCTCGTTTTCACTATAACCTTCCAAAAGTGTTGCCATTGTAACTATTAATTAATTCGATAAAATAAAAAACAAAATATTTTTTGAATATTCGAATTACGTTCTGGCATTAAACACCGCAAAATAAAGACTCAATTTTTTCTAGACATATCATCGAACAGCGTGATTGGAACAAAAGCCCGAAGGTCGTACGGCTAGATAATGCCCGCTCATATCCGAAAATCAACCTGCCCGAGGTCCGATGTTTTGTTTTTATTGCTATCGGCCGGCGAGCACCGGGCAGGGGCTTGGAAGCGATTAAAATTCCTCAGATGCCTCACGCCTGCCTTCCCTTCGGCGCTGCAGTGACCACAGAGCGGGCAACTTGCCTCTATTGTTGCTTGGACTAACAAATTGCTGATTTTCTGATAATAATTCCTTCACCTGTATGGGACTTAATATTGCTGGTATAGACTAAGAACGCCTCTGTTTACTCTTGAGAATATAATGGGTAACGTGTTTATGCCTCGAGGTCGATTGTCTGATAACTTTAATACTTACCACATTATGTTTTTAAATTCGATTTTTTTTTGTAAATATTATAACTGAAATATTATTATTATGGCACGTCTTAAAGTTATACTTCTACGGCGCACGCCACAGGCCTCTCCGAGAGCAATCTCCTGCAAGAAGCCAGGCCCACGGGCATGCACCGGCATTACCATATTACAGAAATGATTACCATTACAACATAATACGACGCCACAGACACGATCCGACAGAGTCAGCGACTTTGAAATATTCGAATATTATTTTGATGACACTTCATGATGTAGACTGAGATGAAATTTTTTAAATAAGTACAAAATTTTGAACACTGGCATATTAAATTTAAAACGCCAAAAATAAATAAAAACGTAATTGTAAGTTCATTTATATTTGGAACGAGAGAATCCAATTTCGAATTTCGTAAACTAAGGATATGATAAAATCAAAAACTCTATTTTAAAAAAATACATACACGATGAATTGAGAACTTCCTTTTAGGAAGTCGGGTAAAAAGTAAGTTAAATTATTTTTATATCTTAAAAAAAAGGAAACCGGCTGAAAATACATTGGTGAGTTACTAAAATGTCAAAATAAAATAAAAAACGACTTATGGTGTGGTGTGACACAAAGAAACAAAAAGATGAAAATGTCATTTATATCCCCACTTAGATCATCTTCTATGCAAGAAGCGAACTAATTAGAGTGGGATACAACTATTAATATAGCATGTTCTTAGAAGACGATGGCTATGTTAGCTCAACTTCTGTGGAACCATGCAGGGATTTGAACCCGAACTCTATCAACTGCCGCACAGCGGAGGCTTGTACCAAATACGCTATTCAAGCAATCAGTATGTCAACGAAAAATTACCACCTATAGTTGAGTAAGGTAAAATATATTTGATCACCATTTTCAGTACTTACTGCGATTTGGAAAATCAATGAATTAAGTTGGATTGGAGCTTCAGCTTTGGAATTTTTTATAATTTTATAATAATCATTTTAATCAAATAATATGGGTTGTTTAAACAAAAGTCACTTATTTAAATAATGAAATAACTCGTGGGTAAAGTTCATGAACACTAAACAAGTTCTTTTTTTTTTAATCCGATCCCCGAATTGTTTTTAGTCGTTAAAATAAATAAAAACACTAAAAATGTTCTAAAAGACATTATGTCAAACAAATCAGAATGCCATCAAAAACTTGATAGCGTCGTATACGGAAAGTCGTAGTATAAAAAGAGAGCTTACTATAAAAAATCGTGTTACTGATATAAAAAGATTTAGATACGTTTTAAATGTTTTAATCGCATTCATCATACAGACTGGCACACAAAGGAAGGAATGTATCTAATATTTGTATTATTATACTACCTAGTCGACTACTTCGTTGCATTGTAGCACAAAATATAGAGAGATTGTAGTTAGAAGTGCTACTATAAAGTCATCTATATGATTACATATGTCGACGTATGGAGCGCAAGATAAATTCTAGAGTTAGAGTCCAACCGTCATTTCAGTTTTCAAATCAAATTTAGAATTGTCTAACTGTTAGACAATTCTATTCTTGATTTAAAAATTGAAATTACGATGGACTGATATTCCCAAATTAATTTACCGAAGGTCTGTGTTAAAAAAATAAGTCAACATCCTCGTCCAATTCAACATGAGGACACAAAAATAATTTAATAATAAAATAGAAAAAATAATCTACAAATTTCAAAAACCCAGTACAGCTTGCACCATTGAGGAATAAATAATACGAGATGGTACACAGATGAACGCGGTCTAGCGTAATACACGATTATCCTTCAAGGCAGTAAAGAAAAAACTTTCGTAAAAAGGAATAATACGAGTGAAGACGGTGGAGGGGGCAGGCGCGGTGCGCGGGCGCAGGAGACGCGCGGTTTGACGTATTCGTTTTTTACGCTCATATTCTTATTATTGGGTCCAACCGCTCCCGGTGTTACGAGCGTGGAATGCGCCATAGATCAACTCGTGCGCAGACACGGCGTCGAATTTAATAAACATGAGGGTTTTTTTATAGTAAGCAGAGGCACTGTTTTTATATACTTTTCCTGAGAGTGGTAGTGTGTGGTATTTTATATTATGTAAAACTGATGATCAAGCACAAAATTAAATAACCATACAATTTAAAAATATGCTAATGATACAATGCACGTCATGATAATTCTAATTGTTTTGGTTTAATAAAGTACAAAATTATACAAAAAAGTTGTAGATTTGAAACAAATCAAAATGTCGTGGTCGTTGTTCAAATAAATTCAGTCTCCATTAATATCATAGTGTACGCAACGGCTATTAACAATTCCATAAATATTTTATAGTAATCAACCTATCACTTTGGAACGCTAATCGCTGAGCGAAGTAGCCATTACTAAATAATTGTACGATCTAAGCTTTGTGTAATGGCGTACATCACTCCCCTTGCAGTAGGAAGGAGACTTTAAAAATACCTTTTTTTGCAAGGAGAAAAAGACCCGTCTCCCGTGTGACTTTTAAAGTAATAAAACAGAATTGTCTAATAAAATCAAGAGATGAATCTACATCATTGAAAAGTAAACGCAAAATAATACTATATATGAAATACGTACAATAGAAGAAGAAATAAGAAAAATAACATTTCCTAACAAAATGAAACACACACAACACGGATGCAGGTCTACCTACAACCTTCGTAGCGTAAATATTTAAGGAATTCGATGGAAAAAAAACACGCCAGGCGGACACCCTCGTGAGAAATGGTAAAAAAAAGACCAAGGGATTCTTTGTCATGACTGGGAATCGTGAGTTCCAGGAATTCGCGTGCCATACGTATAATAAATACATTTGTTCAAGGAATACGGACCGTCGTTGTTGTGAAACAATGCTAGGTCTGTTTAGTATGCATTTTCATAGTTAACAAGATTCTCATATGTGTTTTAATTATATCTTTTGCGGAGCACAGATAAAGTGACGTTGAATGGCGTAACTATGTTTTAATAGTGCAGCCAGGAGAATAAGTCCTCGAAGACTTTACTGATTAATAGCAAATAGTGTTTACGCTGAGAAGAAAAAAAGAATCATTATCCGCTATTTCATTCTACTATTATATAGTCAATAGACTACCCTGGGAAAGCAACGCCAGATTTTTTTAACTTTTAGTATAATACTCTACATTCCTGAGTCAATACACGATGACACAAAATACTGTATTAAAGAAAATGTCATAGCTGATAGAAAGCAAACTCTATATAAGAATTTCTTGGAATGTAATAAAACGTTTAAAATAAGGATTCATTTCTCGCGGGGGCGAAATGTGGCTCATGGAGAGCTGCTTCGCTACGTTGAAGGATCGTAGCAAGTGGAAAGAAGTGGTCTCTGCCTACCTCTTTACGGGAAAAACGCGTGTTTATATGTATGTATGTAAAATAAGGATTTCTAAGAGCATCCAATCATACAAAATTTTAAAAACTAAACATCAATTCTCCAATCTCGCTGTTAAAACACAACGAAATCACAATTTACTTAGAACGTGCAAATTACAGTATAGCCAGCATGATCATAAATCACGTGCATGCATTTAGTAGGCATGCACGAAGATAAACGAATGCTTTAACCCCAGAGGCAATGCGTTAAGCATCCCTTTATGAGCCTGGAGTATCATCAGACGTGATACGATTGTTGATTCACGAGGGATTGGCGCTGATTGTGTAGTCTTTGAATATGAATTAGGATTCAACAGAATCTATTCAATATCTTAGAGGAGAAATGTGATCCTTTATTGATGATGTGAATACTGAAGCTGTATGGTTTGACTTTTCCATGTTACCTTGCTACGCTATTTTGTATTCTAACTTTACATTATTAAATAGGTAAGTTTACCTTAATGTCGTAGATATATACACACAGGTTTAAATGGCTTAGATACGCGAATCAGCGTAGGAGGAATTTACGAAAGGCTCCGTGTAAAATCTGAATATTAAGGATACCTCACAGCGTTATTTGTGCTGTGGTAACATTTCAAATTTATACCTGTTCATACAGCTGTACTAAATACTGCCCACATACGCATACCACGCGTAACACAAATGCAGTTAAAAGCACGAATACACGTAATTGCGAGGCTCAAGCGTAGGGTCGCCAATACAGATTTCGATAGATTTTAAGTGTAAGTACTGCTTTTAAAAGTACATAAACTAATTAAGTCTCTAAATAATGCTGAATCTCTTGGAAATAAAGAAATTTCGATTGGTAACAATGTGAAAGTGAATCACATGAGTAATATTACAAGTAGGTATTTTTAAGACATAATCAGTTCGCGAAGGAATTAAGTAGATACCGAATAATAATAGGTATACTGCAGAAGTATACAAAGGTAACAAGAATTTCAAAATACAACACTAATTTCTCTGGTAGGTAACCCTATTCCAAGGTCCAGCTCGGAGGTCGTCCGCTCGACGCACGCGCACGCGTCCCTCGCTTTAAAAACAATCTCAGGTTACGGACCAGAGGGAGCGGGCTCGTGTGGGCACGCCGAGCCATTCCGAGGGACGACACGAACTCACCCGATTACGATCAAAAGATTGATCGTGTACGCTCGGAATGTGAAAAAATCCAACAGGATACAGTCTCCAAAAAATTGTGGATGCGGAATAATTACTTATTCGATTACATGGCTGCAATATAATTTAATTGATTAAAACGCCCTCCAACAAAACGTACTCATCGCGTAATTTACCACAAATAGGTACATTAAATTAAAGAAGTTTTATTTCTGCATTATAAGACCCAAGCCAACATGGTCGAGATTTTAAAGACTACTTAAAATTTTAAACATAAAATGAATTATTTAAAGTTGTACAATTTAGTATTTTGTCCACCAAAGAGTGGTAGGTATTGGTCAATGCGCTCGCGCAGCTTTTACGGCGAAGTGTAACATTTGCCGCGGCAGAACAATGCGCACGCGCTGAGGTCGTCGAGCGCGGGTCGAGGACGACGCGGGACGTAGCCTTCCCCGTCCTTCAATGCCTCGGTTTATTGTACGTGTTGCTAACTCGGACAAGTTTTGTATTATGTTGAATAAGTCAGCATTTGCAGCAGAGGTCAAATTAAATGAACAATTTTCAAATTATTTTTAAGTTTCTTATAACATACCTTCTACTAAAGATAAATCTAATTCCAAATTAATGATTACGATTTGTTTGATGTAATAGAATAAGTAAGTGAGTAAGAATATTAACAGAAATCTCAATATTCCTAATAATAATAAAGCACTATAAGTACGACCGACGTATAAAACAATAAACGAGTAAATACAAAGAGCGCTAAAGATAATGAAGCAAAGGAATGCTGTTCGAAACAACAATAAAAACTTGCTTGATAAACACTTCAGTACCAAATTCTTTGACAAAAGAAGTTAATCCGTTAACACTTAAATATTATTGTCACAAATATTTGGAGATACAGTCACGAAAGTAGAGAACGATCTTCATAATTCAGTCAGTGTTGAAACATTTTAAAGTGTGTTAGTTAAAATACGACAAAGCCCCACGACTTGCCTGTCATCCGCTTATGATTGGAGATACACATTCCATTCTCGGATATAACACGGCGGACATTTTTAATGAACTTTGAATGCATAATGCGGACAAGGTTATACGAAGATGTATTGTTTATGAAAAAGAAACGTCTGTGATAAATTCAAGGGCATTTTAAGATTAAGAGAAAGCAAATTTTGAAACAAAGAGTTTTGTGTTGCCTCTGAAATATTGTGAAGAAGGGCGCATACTACAGTAGCCTAAGAACCACATCTTTGAAACAACATTAAGATTAATTTATGTAAAACATAGCCGTATTCTAAATATGTAGTAGCATTCAAATGTTACAAAATCCATTCCATGTCTGATCAAATTCTCGATACACTACAAGTCCATTTTAATTTCCATTACTGCTCCACAGTGGGCCCATGCCAAGGCTGGCACGTCAAACCCGTTTTATTTTTATGACAGAGATTTAAAAAGGACAATATGTTACGCTACCGAGTTACGCCTCGGCTGGCTTAGAGATTAGATAGTGTTAAATGATCCTTTGTGTAAACTGCTAGCTCTTAAATTTGATTTTTTATTACTTTATGTTCTGTAAGTAAAGGTTGTAAGCTGCAGGGTATGATGTCGAACTTATAATCTTATTGGTAAGATTTAACAGAAATCATTTTATGAGAATGGTGAGCGTAGTTTATTTTTAGATATAACGCAATCGTCCAAATATTTATCCTCTAGAAAAATCTTAATTGTTTAGCTACTGGCCACGGATACGTTTTGTAAAGCCGTACTTTTGAGGTTATTTTTTGCGATAAGCAATTTGATATTTTATTTTTATAGATGGCCGAAACTTTAAGTAGTGTGCTTCAAAATATTTTTTTCTATTTACGCATACTATCAACGAAATATCAAATTAATCGTGCGTACCATTCTGACCTTTAACGGCGCATACGCAGCTTTGACAGATGGTGTCATTAACTGCATAGCGGGCTGTGCCTGTGCGTTCCACAACGAAAAAAAAGCATTTTTTTCAAGTTAGGAACGCGTCTATAATTATAATGAACCATGAACGCATCGGGTCAAAAGAGTCTGGTAATGTCACTGGTTTAAAATAAGACGTATGGAATGTTTATCAAACCGAATTCTTGCGTTTACGATCGGGGTGGGGAAAGTTAAAATCTGAATTTGTGGTAGTGGTTTACTGCACGCGCAATATGTGCATCGATCGTGACTTTTAATATTTCGACAAAATGTTGAAAATAATGACTAAAAAGAAGAAAGAAACACTTTTATACTGATAAAGTACAACATTTGCTGATTAACAAAAGAGATCGGACGTTGTATACATTTATTATTTTAATGATATAATTCTAAAAGTAATTGCTATGGTAAGTATTTCGATTTAATCGATGAAAATAAAATTAATGAAATACGCGGCGACGGGCCTCCATCTCGAAACAGATGCACTAGGCGTGCATAAAATTAGTGAAACAATTTGTTCACATCCCAACGTATTATTAGCCGAAGAACAACCTGCAATCCAAGGCACAGTAGCCTTCACGCACGTAATAATTATTTTTATAATATCTTTAAAACACCCGCAGGTACTCGATGCGAACAAAAAATTTAAATTGTTCCTACAGTGTATCGTCCACAGACATGACAATATTTTAAATTCGGCCTTATTAATGTGTTAGCGCCTAAATAATTGAACCAAAAATTATGACACAAGACAAAATATTAATGTTAGTGTTATTTTCAAACATAGAAAGTATGTTTATATTGAATAAAATATGCAGAACGGTTTCGATCCCAGTAGTTTCCCTGGAAACTTATGTATTGATATAATAAACTCATCCAATTGCGACTGTCTTAAAATAAACGTTACTTTAGAAATATAGGTGTATAAAGAGGTAGACATTTTAGAAACACCATAGTTAGGAGCAGCGGATTTGTATAAAACGGTTTCAAACGAGTCTCGTACCTGACTGATTACGTAAATCAAATTACTTGAGATGACTTTGGTAAAAATTTAGATAAATTACTTATAAAAGATTAGCAATTTAATATCACCAAGACCAGGACATGAGTAAAAAATAACAGTGAAACTAAAACTATATTTTTTTTCTGTTAATATTACTGTCGAAGTAGATCTTGTTAATGATCATTTAAATTTAAAGAATGTACCAATCGATATTATAAGAATGGTACGATGGCATGCGATATACTCGTAGCTGCGTGACCTCGCTGACCCGTGGCTCAGTCAACATTTTTATAGATTTACATAAGCTGTTTTATGACAATCAGATTGCAATGCTGAGCTCTTGAATCTTGTTGCACGAGTATTGTAATGCATAACACTATTAAAAAAGCGGTAAAAATATTAAGTTTTTATTTTTCAACGTCCGTTACTTGAAATGCAAAAATACTGCCTTTAAATCTTTTCGTTCCAAATTTCGTTTTTCCCTCATTTACAAGCAAGAAATTCGTAAAAACGGCTTCGTTAAAAATAAAAGATTCCTTACGTTTGACATCAATTGCACGCAACCAATCGATGGGCTCATAAAATAAAATACCATACAGGTCCCATATTTTATTTATCTCGAATGTATCGATCACATTTCCACCGCAAGCCATTACCACGAGTTGGGGCCCGAAAATATTTATTCACGATTACAAGATGAATTTTAAAATGCTACCGGGCAAAGCATCTCACGCGACGTGTCAAGTGGTACTTCTCAAAATTCCAACATTCCCATGATAATGCCTTGGGTCGTTAATATTATGGCCGTAACATGTTTTATACGAGCGAACGATAAAACTGATTTAAAACAAAAGGCTTTTACATTTGATTGCACAAGACATTTATATACTCGGCGTAAGGCATATTATGGATTACATACGATTATTACATACAATGAAATTGGACGTTTAACTTGTGATAAGATATATGTAAATCGAAATTAAATTAATTCCAATTTCAAAAATGTAATGTCAATTTCCCTAATATCTTATTGAATTTCAAAATGACCATGATAAACTAAACGAAAATGTTAGTAAAAATGATGAACACACGATTTTATTCTAATTTTAAAATCATAACCCTTTGAAGACTAATGATTCAATAAAAATAATAACAAAAATATTAACCGTTGAACGCTCTGTCATCGTATAGTGCTTTCGAGTTCTTTTTATTTTATTGTACAACTGATCCTCATTCTGAGCATACCAAACTCGTGAGTGTACCAGATGCACGTATTTTAATGAGTGCAAAGGATTGGAAATGGTACGTATTTGAATATGAACGGGAGATTTATTCGTTGATCTTTTATGTGAATGTCAAGAGTGCGCAGTTGAAGGATGAACCGACCGACAGCTGCTGGTAGCCGGTCTCGTTGCTATAATGAAATATATTGCAGCTGATACAAAACTATAATTAACATTCCGAGACATACATACAGAAGAACTAAAATGAAATAAAAATGGCCATAAAGAAAATGGTTATAAAGACAAACGTTTCGTGTCAGACGAACAATGATTTATTCGAATGTTTAAAAGCGTGGAATTTAAAACCGAAAATAATTAATCTAAATACCAAGAAATGGGATTAAATCTATCTCCACGGCATAGATTACAATCAAATATTTAAATTCGCTTGCATTAGAGCGTTATTACAGTTGCGTCATGATTAAAATACATGTCGCAGTGAACTTATGACAAATGCCTGGAAGCAGATGATTTATATCGGACAGTAATTTAATGGATTTAATCAATTTTGTACTAGCTCAGTGCGTCTACGATGAAAAATGGAAGAAACTCTTTGTATATTATCAAGATGCACCTCGTTCCTAGCGGCTCCAAGAACGCCGATTTATAACGCAAGTAATGCAAAGAGATAACTGTTGATATATCAGTCAATTTGTTAGCTATCGGGTTTGACCCGTGCAATTTCTGTAGGGCTATTCACAACTGTCGGATATTTTCATCTTCGAATCTGATGAAAACGCTATTCATGAATACGACATCGCAACATTTTGACAATGCTATTTAGAATGATAGTGTAACTTCATAGTAACAATTCGATTGTGAATAATATTTATTAAATAAGGTCACATTAAGCAGATCACCTAAAAGCAATCATGTTTTGAAATTCAAGCAAATCGATAAAAATTCTACTAGATTTTGAAAAATGGTCACACATTTTAGGTGAATCATACTCAATTTATTTATTAGCACTAATTAGCAGACTCATATTTGATGAAGAAGAAAAAAAGAAGAAAAATAAAAATGTAACTTACTCATATTATGATTCACCGAAAGTGGCGTTTTAGATCCGCAGATCTGTAAAATTCTCTACTTAGAAATTGACGCCCAGTGCGCAGTAGCCCACGGTGCCTCGTAAATTTCTTGCCCGAAGGCTGGATAGTGCTCAGCATCATGAAACACGAACGGCTGATATATCATAATCAAGCCAACATCTAGAATCAATACATTATCTGGGCGTCTATAGGCCGCACGGTAGCCCATCGTTGAATAACATTAACAAACGACTCGTTTCTAACTCTGCGGTCTTTCTCTGTAATAATCGTATGCGATATTGTGCGTCCACTGTAATTATGTGTTGATCTGTTTATGATATAGCGTTTGCTAGGGGCTTTATCGCTCTCTCTCGCTTCGTCTCGATTCTCGCTTAGTAGTACGTAAACCTGAGTAAAATTTAATTGAACATTCAACCAGCTAACGTGTTTTAGATTATTGAGATAGTTGGAGCGAGCAGAAAATTGTATTTGAAACGGTTTTTTTTCTCTTAAATGCAGCTACGTTTCTAGTTCTCGAGTGGCATGTCACCGGGGACGTGTTTACGACAGCGCCCCTTGTTTACGATTTCCGATGGACAAGACCAAGATGGGCTCCATCCAATTAGCAGGTACATCGGTTTCTGTCTCATGGTTATAAGTGCTCGTAGTGTTAAACCCTCTTTAGGTATTACTGCCGCTTAATGATGGCTACTGTGCTGTAGTTAATATTTTTATTATTATTCAAACGTGGAATTTTATTCCATTTGCATTTTAATTTAAATACATCTTAAATGTTCTATCCGATTTTATAATATTTTCATTGTCATTTGATCGGATACATTAATACAAATCTGTGTATACAATTCGTGGTACACTTTTCCATACACATAGTAAAGTGAAGAAGTAAGAAGTTTATTGTTTCCTTCTTTTTTGATTATATTTAAAAAAACTAGCGATCCGAAGCTCTTTACTTAGACTTCTAAGATCCTAATCCAGAAAGGTTGACGAACCCAAAGGTTGACTAATAGACTGCCTAAGGGCAGTAAGTCCGCCTCGTGTACCATTTTCGTGCATAAATATACGAGTATTATATATATATCAATAATTTCGAACGAAATTCTCTAAACGATAGTACGATAGTAATGTATTTTAATCTATTGTGTGAAATAAAAGAAAAAGTATATAGCAACTTTGTTTTATAATAATCATATGGCAATAGATTTTTACACACTAAAACAAATTAGAAAGAAAGCGATGTGCGTAAAAACGATTATGGTGACGCTTAATCTGATATTCCGTTAAAATGCCACGATCAAATGAATGTAGCCACAAGATTAGTTACCCTATGACATTTTATGCACATACGCTACGTACTATGACGTATGTGCACGCATGTGTAACTTTATTACCGGGTTGCGTAAACGAATTTTCATATGCTTGGCGTAGTTTTAAATCGTGTTATCGCTTACCATAATCGTGACGTTAATGGTGTAGAGTTGACGTGAAAACATTAGCCATTTTATGTATACATCTCGCCTCTCTACTAGAAATTTAGTAACGTAATGGTAGTAAGTACGTACGTACGTACGTAACGTAAGAAGTGAATTACATATCGTTGTTTAGAATAATATTTTGAAGCTACCTGATAGGTAGTACTATAAAAAAATACCGAAGCCAATGGATAAGGTGGTAGGTTCCTTGTGCAAGGAACCGTCCAGGTAGGTACCACCACAGTGTCAGACATTCAGCCGCCAACAATTAATGTGTAAACATTGCTGTGTTCCGGTGTGAAGGGCAATGTAGCTGACGAAATTAGCGGACACAAGAGACTTAATATCTAATGTCTAGGGTCAGCAACGATTCTTCTGGTGTCGCTGGCGTCCCATAGGCTGCGGTGACTGCTTACCATCAGACGGGTTGTTTGCCACTTTGGTTATTTAAAAAAATATGACACCACATTCCTGAGCCGCTCCTTGGGGGATAGTTACCAGTGTTTTTTGAAGAACTACTGTTCTGACTGGAGAGGGATCCACATCTCTTGCGGCGAGGGTAACAATTCCTCTGACAAAATATTCCTTTGTCATTATCAAGCTAGTATGCAGAACCATCTACGATCGAAATACCCGCTTACCATTAAGAGCAGAGTACTAGATTTTGTTGAGTAAAAGACATTTCTGTTAATCAGGCAAGATGCGGTTGATGTCCTTATTGTTGAATCATGGAGTTACAGTCAATAAATAATACTGACTAGGTACATATATCAAGATATGACAATCCAGCCAGCATCATTGTTTTAATGAATCTTAGTCATACTTATTGACAATAATATTATAACAAAGTAATCGTCATTCTTGCAGATCGTATATGTATAGTCAAATCTCGTGTCGCGGTGTTTGTGGTCACTCTCCTCCGAAAAGGCTTGGTCGATTTTTATGAAATTTTTTATGTATATTTGGTAGATATGTGAATAGGTTGTATAATATATTTCAACCACTAGGTGATAACGCGGACGGAGCTGCGCGAGTCGTTAAAAAATATAATGAGACAAAATAATCATATTTATAGTGGTAAAAAAAAAATGAAGTACAGGGTGGTAACGTTAAACGTTACAGACGTTATTTTCGTAAATTATAGGGATTTTACTAAAACAGTTACATGAACTAGGTGCTCTAATGGGAAAAAATACATTAATAACTTAACCAAAGAATCAGGATTAATCCAAAATTTTGAATTAAATTGGTCACATATTACTTCTATGGTATGATTGAGGTAGGATTTTCATTCAGATACCCATTGAATGCCATACTAAATGTATTGACGAATTTAACCCAAAATTTTGGATACATCCTGATTCTTTTAAAAACTAGAAGTCTATTTCTGACTGATGATTGAGAAGATTCGAACATTAAAATTACTAAGTTTATGACAAAGGACCATATTCATAAAACAATCTTAAACCTGACTACAAGTATAAACCAAGAAAAGCACTTAGGCTTAATGGATTTCTATATTACAAATATTCTGGCTGCCTTAAGTGAAAACTCACAAAGCCTCCCGTATATTATTATACAATCTGGGAGTAAATTGCTCGCATGTTGTACTACCTGAGTTTAAAAGCAAAATCGTAAAAGAGGTAGTAAAGGAACAACGCAGAAGAAGCATGGCTGACAGTAAATCGATATGGACAGAGGTTACAATGTTAAATGTTCCTACTGTACAGTCAGGGACGGACTGGAAACGTGGTACAAAAATTATTATTCCATACATACTGCTGCTGCTTGCCTGTGGGATGTCCGGGTAAGAATATCCCCACCCAACTCATGCTTTTGGGTAGCGTAAGACCGCTTTCCTACTATGTCGTGACGACAAATAGTCGTTCGGTTAAAGAGTCGTGTCTTGTACTATATTTAAATGAATAAATGAAGGTGTTCACATATAGGACAGCACGATTAACTGCCGTCCACTGTTTTTTTTTAAGTGACGACAGATTGTGTTCTGACAATATTGCGTTGAAATGATTAGGTACATTAATTCTCCAAATAAAAGAAAGAAAGAAAGAAAAACATTTATTCAACGACATAAATAACCAGCCTAGTACACTTAAGATACTAATAATAATGCCGCTGAAGGGTTATCCACTCAGCATGTGTCGTTGCTCGTAGCTGGCGCAACGACGCTGATCTTCCGTGGACACCCGCCAGCGAGAGCGCGTCTGAGCGCAAAAGCATACACCGCAACACAGGTTACACAATTACTAAAAAACAACTTATGCAATAGAAATTGACCACAAGAAATTGACAAGTAGAAACATGACATGCAAAATTAGGCTAAAAGTAATCTTATTATTATCCTCAGTCTACACTGTGTTCATTGTACGTTCACAAATGTCACCTGTCCCCTTTCCTAGGGCTCAAGGGGCTCAAGATACTTAACAAATAACATCAGCTGGACAGCGGCATTGTCCCACCAATCGGCATTACTATTAGGCAGGAAAATATCCAGCTTGTTTCGGCAGCAAATGAAATACTTATAAATAAAGATTTAAAAAATATTTTTTCCAGCCAAGTCGTAGAGTCCGTCCCTTCGCTCATAAGATGTCCGAACGGCAGTCGATCAACGTGAATTGTGGACGACTCATCATTACGCCTAACTTAAAACGAAACTAACTGACCATAAATAATAGTTATGATTCAGCCACCAGATTACGCAGAGCAAAAACTATGGCTAGTAAAAAGATCTAAGAACCACTGCGTGCGCGGACTGCGCTAAAGGTACGCAATAAACATTGCGACTTTATGAAAATACTGCGACCAGTCTCATTATGGGAAGCTGTCTGTGTGATCTTTTGGATTTTTATATTTACGCAGTAGCAAGCATTAATTTAGCAGACGCGAGCAGACTACTAGAGATCGCTGCGAACACTAAAGCTCGAATTTATCAGAATGTGTGTCAATTAACTTCAGTTGGGGCCCTTAAATCACTCGCCCTTACTGTCTAGGTTATCTACTTTCCAAAAGAGCCGGTCCAAAAAAAAACAATTGATTTACGTCAATTGCCAATTAGCTATTTGTTTTTAAGCTGTAAAGCTTAAACTTACAATTTATATCGATGCAAATTTCTTAGGTTTAGTTAGCACATCAAAGAGACCTACCTTGGATACATTGAAATTTTTACAATTGATTATTTATGAATAACATGGCAATAACAGTGTAGATATATGGTACAAATAAGAAATATAATAACTTTTATTTCTGCGAGTATTCTTTTCGCGAGAAACATAAAGTTTGGACAACGTCATGGCGAATATAAATTTCAAATTTCGAACTCTTTATCCAAATCGGAAGCCAAATTCGGCCAGTATTTCCTCAGATTCAGACCGATCGGATGTAGTGTGTAAGCGCGCTTAAATTCCAATATTAATTTTAAGAAAAAACATAGTAGGTACTAATTATTCGGGGCCTTGCAGACCACATCTGTTGACATTTGTCCGGGTCGTAATGATAATGACGGTAATTGTGAGTTCCGAGAACAGTCGAGCTCGCGCGCAGGAAGAGAGCCTTAAATGGTGTATAATGGTGAAGTGAAGAGGGCACGTCTGAAGTGGTTTAGGGCGTCCCTTTGTTTATCTGATAATGGGCGTTATTTTCTCTAGAACGCGGTAATGAGACTTACACAACTGAGCGGTAGTATAGGTATATTTGAAGCACTAAGCTTGAAAACGAGACGCATGATAATAAAATATCTTGCCTAAATATAAAATTGACTGCAAGTCCTAGCTATTGGAATTAAAATCTTTGCTAAACCTACAATGATCCACACACTAAATTGGTAAATAAGAAAATGCACAAATGTAATAATTGCCAGCTGTATTTGATGGATTAATACATAAAACTTAGTTACACTAGATAAATTAATAATTTCACCACTAACTTAGCATTCATTATAAAAAAGAAAAGAAACTGCAACCAAAGAAAATGTAGCCACAGATGAAGATTTATTATAAGAAAATGTATTAACACTACCCAATTTAAAAAAAGTTAAAGTTACTTACAAGTTTCTTTCTGATTTAATAAACAATGTGTTTTATAGTTCAGCTACATAAATCAACTATTTACCTGCAAAGCGAATAGTCCTTTCCTTCCTTTTTCCTTCCGATTAGTCCTCATATCAGCGTCCGTTTAGCTTGACCAAGCCTTTTTATTACTTTGGTAAGTATTAAAAAATAAATATAATATGTACTTCCAATACAGAATAAAATATATAACCAACCCTTTAAAACGTAACTGCTTCCAAAATTACTACAGGTTTATAAAACAAAAATGATTTAACAGATAGCCAATGAAAAGAACCTTGTCTAAGCAACAAAAAACAGAAGATAATCTGGGAGCTGGGTTCCTCCCCCTCATCTGTGCCGCCCGAGGCTTCGGCTCGACCTTCGTTCCAGGAACTATCCGGTTCAAACATAATAACCGGTGTAACCATTAATTTTCTACCATCACAATCAAAATAATACAAATTATACGCGCATCCCTTTTTAGGGACCAAATGTGTCCGAAAAATAAAATTACTCATGAGATGGCTTTTATAAACCAACGAAATTTGGAACAGAAATGACTCGTTATGTTCTGAAGACAATATAAACGAATTTTAATTAATTATGGTGACTACAGTGACATACGATCCTGATGTAACTAGAGATGTAAGCATTTCTGCTAAATAAAACCAATCACTAGACACTGCACAGCTACGTAGCTATGCAATTTTTTCTTTTCATTTTTTTTAAGCCAGTGACGAGACAAGTAAGACGTTCGCCTGATGGTAGGCAACAGGCCTGCCTATAGACAGCTGCATTGCACTGCCGCTCGTCACCTAAGACATTAGTAATTAAGTCTATTGTGTCCGGTAATTTCACCAGCTACAGTGCCTTTCACACCGGAACACAGCAATGGTGACACAGTGGTGCTTGCCGGCAGAATATCTGACACTGCAGTGATAGGTATCATTGCAGAGTCAGATGGACGGCCACTTGCACAAGGGAAGTAAGTATGACCTAGAAATCATCAATACAAATAATTTTTAAAATATAACAAATCTGCACATACTTGCTAGGTTATTAATATTATTTCTTTCTATCACAGTTATAATATAGTCACTGTAAATTGAATTTAATATATTGGAGAACTGAGAACATATCTATTTACATATTCTCGTATAGATATAAATACTATATACTATTTTTAAAATATAAAAATTAATATGTACTTAATATAAAAATATAAAAATTGGTCAATCAGCGAGATGAACGTCCAGAATGCGCAAAGCGAATATTAACATATGTACATATTCTCACACCGTTTGCGAAGGTCCTTTCTGTGCATCCCTAACGAAGCGATTAAATAAATACATAATGTATATCCACATACTTGAATTTAAATCATATTCTAACATTGTACAGAACCATCGAAGCATAAAGCTGAGCGAGCACCTGATCATGTTTTAGAAACATTTCGATTTCAAAATTGTACACCTCAACCAGTTGTGTTTCCGCATATAAAATGTACAGGGCGTACACAATTAAATATGTAATAGTGTTTGTTACGGCTACACATTTGAATACATGAAATGCTAAACAGAATTTGCACTTGCGGGCTGACAATAAGCCTGAGAGGACTTCGACGAATGAAGTTTATAAATGCAGGCAACGGAGATATGCAGAGGCTGTGGTTAGTACTGAATCATTGTCACAATATTCCTTTGATTTCTCAGAATACATTGTAGTTCGAGTTTCGACGTATAAATTGTTGTAGTTTCCAAAGATATATTCAAAATAATACAACTTCTTTAATAAATGACAAATGTTTTTGTAAAATGGTTCAGCTCGCATTTACGAAGAGCAAATCAAAAGCTAAGATTATCACGTGCATACTTAAAATATGAATTAAGATCACCATTTTATAAGAGAAAAAAAAAGATATGACCTCCATAGTCGAATATTTTTCCAACAACAAAATGTTTTGTTTATCCACAGAATAGTGATCAAGTAGTGATAATGGGTAATGATGGGGTAATGACACTTGTTCAAAATAGTAATAAGTTAAATTTTGCAAAAAAAAAGTAAAAAGATGTACAGTCTTTTTACTGTTTGTTGAACAAACATTGAAAAGTATGTATCGTAAGAAAGTATTCCAATGATAAAAGCTAATGACGCCTAATAATATAGATACAGATGACACATCAGACAATGGAAATGATAAAAAGTAAATATGGAGTCCATTGTATGTATTGTAACACTAAACAAAGGTGACATCATATTGTCAACACGACCGAAAGTGAACGCATTAGATGATCGAATTACTGAAACAGTAGGTGTATGACACGATAGTGCTACGTTGGTAATGCGAGACGAAATTTGTAGAAGTTATAATTAGATCATGTTTTGAAAGTTTTCATAAAGCAGATATACCTACGTATGTATATTACGAAACAGACAACAGCAAAGTATAAGGTAGTATAAGGATTTTCTATTGAACACTGTTCTAAGAAGATAGAATAGAATTTTGCGTTTCTTATAAGATTAAATAATTATTTGTAGGATCTAGTTGGACTTAATCATTCGAACTAGCAAATCCTTATTCTGAGTAAATCAGCAGTGACTGCTAAACATTAGTAGTAAAAAGTAAAAAAAAACTACGTATAATATATTTCAACAAAACTCAGCATATTTAATCAAACGAAATCAAAACGTAATTAAATATTTCAAGATACATTGAACTAGGTAATAGATTAATCATAAATCCATATAAATCAGCGTCAAGTTATTTCCAATTCAAATGCCATTAATATTCAAAAGCATCAAAAAGAAGTAGAACAACTTGCATTGCAAATTCCATTAAGTATATTCATCTGGTAACCGGATAGTTGCTCTACAAGCTGCCTGTGCCTATGTTTCACGGTATACTGGATTAAAAAAAACTTCTTCAGCATATAATACCTCGGGTAGATTACTAGGTCTACCAGATCTACTGCTCTATACTGTTATATGGTTTCCCACACCTTTCAATCATTGACAAATAGAGTTACGCCACTGTATGTTGCAATATTTGCTTTCTCGTTCATTTGTTCTATGTAACTTTTCCTTGGTCTTCTTCTGTCTTCTATTTGATGCATTTACCCAATTTCATTGTCTCTAAGAGGGATAAATTTGTTAAAAAGACACCCGCACTTCAATTGAAAATCCCAAGACATAATCACTCAAAACGGTTTGATCCATTTTTTCTTTTACCGCATTCCTCGCTACAAAATTAGTATGCCTCAGTAGTTTCTACGAAGTGACACGAGAAATTCTGTATTTCTACGAAGGACCGTTGGCCGGACTATGTATTTCTATTTATATAATTATTCGATAAATTCCAATGGTATGATGATGATGTAAATTGCTTTAACAGCCTCGATAACGCTATTTACCTACTATCGTATGTCAAAGGAAGAGGTCATTGTTTAAAAGTATTCTGATTGGCCGACTAATCTAATTATTAACAACCCCATCATCATGGTTGTATAATTATGCCTAGTTAAGTGTTTGGTAGTCTGTATGGTTTTGTTTCCTTGTATGGTGTGTTAGCCATAAAAACGGTGCTTATCTAACCTTGTTTATAAAAAAGTGAGAAATAGCTACTAGCATTGTGCAGTTTTGCGGACAGCGAGTTTTTACAATGATATCACGTATTAAAACACAAGTCGATTGACCTCTTAACGACTATCGATATCGAATCAAAGACCTCACCACGGCGAGTCTGTGTCATTAGATAAATTAACATAACTATTAGTAATAATATAATTGAAAATTAAATGATGTTTGGGTAGAAATATAGATCCCTATTTCTGCCTTTTTAACACATTTCAAGAGAAATGTTTAAAGAAAAGAGAGCAGACGAAGATTAAATGTAGCCTTTATCTAATCCTTTATCTGTCGATACAGTTGAAAATCTTAAGCTACAAGAAATTTGTATGCATACAACAACCCGTCGCTAAAAGTTACCTACGACATATTAAACCTTACAGTGTTTGATCTTGTCACTCTATGTTATCCTTTTTTGATTACAGGCGTGATGATAATCAAATGTTTCTGGGTCGAAGTGTAGGTGGAGTGCCAATTAAAATTCTACCCGATAGTTTGTTTCCTAATTAGCGGACACGATTTTATTCGCATTGCTTAATATCTCTTTAGGTATAGCTAGTCACATCTTCCTTGCGCAAACTGAGTCGACACGTCCATTCCAGACATCTAAATCATGCACTCAACAAACTAATACAGTTCCTCGTATTATTTAGGTAGGAAAGGCTGTTTTCGCTTAACCATCCAGTGGTAGAACAGCATAATGAAATTTGCTTTTAATTGTGCACACATGCTTGCACGTTCAATAAGTGTCGCGAAGTTCTGCACCATTATACTCGTTGGCTACAAGATAACCCAACGAATTTTTATATGCCACGCACATCTGAAACAGACGCCATCTTGGAATTGTATTACTTTGTATATGCAAGCGTTGGATGCAATAATCGTGCTTGAAGATGGTCTATAATATTGTAGGATATTTATCCAAACGGAGAGTGCGTGTACGATAACTTTGCAGTCAAGTACTAATGTAGCTTATTGGCGTATGCGGCGCGAATGTTTCTTACTTGTTCTGACCTCTTATGCAGCGCTTTGTTAATAAGTGTCTGTTTTCGTTTAAATTTCTGAAAGAAATTCGTATGAGAATTATATTAAATCACAGCAAAGACAAGAATGTGTGTTTTAAGTTCAACTTTGAATAGAGCTTTCAACACAGTAATTTAAAGAAGCCCAGTAAGATAAAAGTACAAAGGCCAAAGGTTTTATGTAAACTGCCATCGATCGCAAACGAAGGCAAATAATATTTTAGTATACATTAAATGCACAAGTTGAGTTTCTGAATAGTATGGACATCAATGTATGTGATAAAATATTAGCAAACTACTCTCCAATAATTTTGCATCGACATTCAGGTGAATGTCTTTGATGTCTTGGTAAGCCCTTTGCATGTGATAAAATAGTTGTAAAATGTGTTAGAAATACTTACAATATATGACTTAGTTATAAGGAAATAGTAAAGTGGACCTGGACCTAAGTGTCGGTTTCAATCAACTATGTCTGAGGTTATGGGGCCTTGATAGGCCATAGTACTGTAATGTCAGTACGGAAATTTCCTGACATAGAGACCGAGCACTACAGTATCTCTCCAAGAATATGCTATGAGGTATAATTGATACATCGGCATACTTACTACATAGTTATAACAAAATATTTGGTTGCCTTTCTGTTTTTCGCATTGCTTGTTGTTATCATTTGAATAGTATAGTTCTAGTGAACTGGTTCCGGATGGTCATTCCTATCTCTTTAACTCCCAGGACCACCAATATAGCAAGGTTTTAATCTCGACAAAGTTCTCAAGGACCTTCACATTCCAATGAAATTTCATGAACTGACCTTCCAGAATTAAGATTGACTACAGCTTAACTCCTAAACAAACACTGGACTACAGTGGTACAGTCATAAAGCCTTGGCTCTTGATGGCACTTGACATTGTGTGGACAATAGACAATGTTGACACGAATCTGAGTCATTCAGTTCAGATGCAATAATTTGGTAAGTTTTTCGGAAGACCCTTACATCACGTGATGATCCTGCATGGAGCAACAACTATCAGCATTTGTTCCTTACGAGTTAGGATATTACAGGCAGATAACCTGATTATTTGGAAAGTAAGATAATCTATACGACGGATGCACATGTAAAAAGTCAGTCCTGCGTCTGACCTCTGCTCGTTCGTGTGCTGAGCTGGACACAGTCTGGCGAGATCTGAACGGAGTATGTACCTACTGCCTCTCCACAGCGAAGCCGAAGGTCACTGGGTAGATTTAAGTAAGCTCTGCCTCTACGGAGACCGTATACCACTTGAAGGTTTCCTTATCGACGGCAAAAAAGACGTTATTATCCACAAACGAATCGCCATTTACCACCAGATTGCGGTCAAGCACTAACATTTATATTGATTGAGTAAATAAAAAGACTATTTCGAAATTCGCCCACAAGGTAGGCTTAATTTCTCACTCGTTGGTATGCGTGTCATTTCCGCCCGCAACCCGCCATTACGTACAGCTTCTGTTTACACATTTTTGACGACATCGCATCAAAAACACGTGGGGATTACATAAATGTCACCGGCACACCATATTCTCGGTATTATGAGCAATAAAACTCGTTAGACTAGGTTACATTCGACATGAAATACCTACAAATTGTTATAAACAAGGCGAAATTTTGCGTAAATTTTCTAAGAATAAAAGCTGTTGACATTCAGGAGCTTAACGAAAGAGTGCCGACACGTGTAATTGTAGTGCCTTGCCACATTTTGTTATTTATAAAAAGAGTATAACATTATCATTTATTACTCTTTTCATAACAACGGCTAAGTGGGCAATGTCACTCTCTCCGGGACATGCTCTAACAAGCGTCCGGCGGTCTGGATACTCTGGTAAGGTCCGAACGGATTACCCTGTGAATAAGGGCCAGGGATGAGGGTTGAGGAACCTCGTTCGTTTGATTTGCTGCTTGCAGTGATACCTCTGATCCAGGGTTGTTTTCTTTCGTTGTTTTTAATAATAATAATAAATACACTTTATTGTACACCAAAAGTTACATGTAAATTGAACAATACGTTGAAGAGATCAATGTACAAAGGCTTATTAGTTTTATTAAGTTGATCATTATAGGATTGCAACTCTTCCAAACTTATTGATGTTACCAATCACTAGAATCCTGGCTAAATGATTTATCCATGCTAGAATCAACAGATGCCAAATACGGCTTAAAGGCACCTGTTTTAGGATACATCTTCTTGAGGTATAGGTGGAAAGATTTATCAACCAAAGATTATGAGATCTTGCTATACAAGATATTACTAGTAATAACACTGCACGCACGATATTACTATCATCATCATCATCATCATCACCAGCCGGAAGACGTCCACTGCTGAACATAGGCCTCCCCCTCGATATTACTATGGTCGGCAGAAATCCAAACGAATACTAAAACTAATTCTGCCGTGTGACATTGACTATTATATACACCACAAGTTGCAGGCAAAGACATCGTGCGAGCACTTGAAATAATCTAGAAATCAGAATAATAGCAATTGACTTCTACAAATTAATGAAGAAAACCTTTAGAAGTAGACCCATTTGAAAGTTCATAAATAGTTTTTAAAAGACAAACTTGATATTGATCACAAAACTTCGCTCATATCATTTTTAAAGTTCTCCTGAACAGTCCAATTTACTGCTATCTGATTTGCGTTCGACTAAGGTCTAAGCCAAGACCTTACGGTAATTGATCAACTTAATGTCCAGATTTTGTTTACTTACAGCGCGGTTATCAATCAATTGACGTCAATTGGCAGATGCGAAGGTTATCGGTGATGACTGGAAACGTTCTATCGTCTTAGACGTTCAGTCGCATTCCTTAGGACTGTAATTATCATTAATGTGACTTTTAGTACTTCTTAACAAGTCTTGTACGTTGAAATATTATTCTACAATAAACAGAAATCTGCTAAAATTGATGAATAGTTTTATGTGATATATCCTAGAGTCTCTAAGAGTCCTAGACTGACTGTCAAGGTTGATATCACCGGAGTATGAGATATTCTAAATAAAAACATGTACTTATATTATATAGTGCAACAATAGTATCGCTAAAAACCTAAAATAAACTTATTAAAAGCAAATATCAAGGTCACCCTCATTGACAATTAGGTAATAAGTATATTAAAAAGAAACTAGGTAATAAAAATATACTGTTTTCCAAGGCGGGGTGTACGAGTATGTTAATTCTGATCACTTAATTAAGACGCTAAACACTTCAAGCTATCATTGTATTTCGTACAATATCACAATATATGTTGGTTCATTTTGGATACAAATATCACGTGGATCAAAATTTAATACACGTATCTTAAACTGCATAGATCCAACTATATAGTATACTAATGTAAAATCACGTATGATGGCGGCGAAATGAATGCAGATAACGATAACGGGATTCTCGCTGATTGCGAATCACACGTAAACTGTTTTCAAAAATAACAAAGGTTAGGTAAAATATCTCTTTATATTTTTTCTAGAGTATGTCTTTTCTCAGCGTATGTCTTGTCTCAGATTTGAACTCAAATTAGAGAATCCAGGTTTTGCCATTCAGATTCAAGGATTAAACTTCTCACTTAGGGAATTCCAGCTGAGAAATGACATTCTATCTTTCAAATAACGCACATTTCATAAGCGTCGATGAACTTTGATCGATCAAACGTTCCCCGACGAAGCTCCCTACACGATCCATTCTACGCAATATGGCACCATTTATTTCTTATCTCGTATCAAGAGACTATCGCATTCCATTGTTATCAGCTACGGAGTCTACCAAATGACTGTTTGATGTGCTTTTCAGTACATTAATTATAGATACGGCAATGTTACGTTTCATTTTTATCACAATTTAATTGCTACATTTGACCTTTCATGTTGGGTTTTCTGGCACATTTATGGATATAGTTAGATGTTGTAAATTGGAAAATTTCCTCTAATTTCTACTAATGGATGGAATCATTTTCTCTTTACCGAGGTATATTTGACTGCCTCAACCGCGAATATTACTCTAGTGCTACTGAATTAGACACTTTTTATACTATTCTATATATAAGACTACGTATAAATTCATACTACGAGTAATAATATGTCGCCCGCTGCACAGTAAGTAGTATAATGACAAAAAATGCTAAAGGTGAATTCAAGTACGCTACAAATTTTCCGTGTACGCCTTTTAGTAAAGTTCTATGTAAATAATACAAATTAAGTGTAGGGGAGAGGTGGCATAAAAGGGACACGTATTGAAAGGGACAATTCAAATTACCAACAAACTAAAAATCGTCTCGAGACGAAACTATTTCTGTTACGTTGCAACCCCGATGTACATCCATTCGTACCTAACTTAACGCACCTGTCATTTTAAAGATGGCGATGGCACGCGTGCATTTATTTTTATATACAAAAGTATTTTTTTGGTATCGTTTGGAAGTATTTTGCCAAATGCTGTATATTCATGATTTTATTGTTTACCATTGTTTATGATCGACTAGATACATGCAGATAAAGGAACGAAAGATCAGTAGACTTTTATTGAAAATTGTAGATTTTATGTACGTGTTTTTAATTTATTTACGGTATTTATGAAAGGTACACGGTAAACGGTTATGAACGGGACGTTCCTTTCACAACTGTACTCACTGTAGTCACCGCTTATTACCTTTCAACGTGAGTGTTTTCGGATCCTTTAAAGCTCGTTATAGAGCTCATTCACATCCTTGCAAAACCGTCACAATTAATAATGTGATGAAGATTTTTACCCTCTTTCGTCGCAGATCGACCACATTCGAATCGAAACCCTACCGCTGCATCTGCTGGAAACTCTGGCATATGTTATCCACACAAGGAAGACGTAGAGCAGTTCTTGTTCTGGTTAAAAATTAATTTTCTTGCTCTTGCACTGCGTTACTAAGAATTATTATCTGTAGATTAGTTTCAAGATGACCAGCGAATTAAAGTATAGTGTCTTTGATTGCCCGTGGGGTGTCCAGGTAAGAATAGTATCATCCCATCTCCTCCCGTTGGGTATTTGTAAGAGGCAACTAAGGGAAAACAAGAAGACGGGTAGCACGAACTTTCTAATGGACCACCTATACTGCGATCATCAAGACGCCTGACAATCGTAGGGATTATGGAATGTTCAGCAGTGGTCTTCTTTCGGCTGCTGCTGCTGATGATGATGAAGTTGTTTGATTGTTTCTCTCACGAGAAGCAATAATCATTTTCGAGCGATTGTTTATTTTTATTATATGGATTACGATTCTGTTGATTTCTGTTAAAATTTTTAAGTTGTTAACACACTTATTTATTATTTTTATTGTCTTTATGATCTAGTCAACTATATATTATATTTAATCTGTCTATAAAAATGTTGTAAAGTGACTTTTCATTGATATTATATACTGTCCCTTTCATAAATTATTGCGTCCCTTTCAATACAGGTCATTTATGCAAGGGACATAATCCACATTTTTTTTAAATGCGAAAATATACAATTAAAATAATTTATTGGATTATATTTCAATAGTCAAGTAATGTTAGCATCTCTGTCAGGTACAACCTGTTTAAAATATCATCTCAGTCGTTTACTAGAGCCTCCACAACAGAAATGTCCCTTTCATGCCACCTCTCCCCTAATCTTCTGATTTTCGTATCAACATGAACACCATGAAGGTTTTCATGTTGTAATGGAACGATTAATCAGCAACTTCTATGGCTCGTTTTCCAGGGTGCGCCAATCAGCTAACCTAAGCATATGTATATTGTACCACTATGCAGAAATAATATCCATTGAGATATGCGTAGGATGGTATGAATGTTATTCAAGCTCATCAAAATGCAAATACGTTATAATAATTAAAAAAGTATACAAAACTAGCAGATAGCAATACTACGCCCATTGCATTCTCTACAAACCAGTCGCACGATTAATTGAAATAAAATTAATTCCAATAATATAGCTGGGCCGATACGATTTAATCAGTTATCGATATATAATGGTCGATAACAGAACTACTGCATTTCATATGTCTGCGATGGTGATCGGCGCCTAACCAAACACAGAAGGGGCGGAATAAAGAACCTGCGACCGTGCATAAAATTTATATGAATACTAGCTGACCCACGCAGCTCCGCATGCACTATTTTTACGTTAACTAAACTTTTAATAACAGACATTCATCGAATGATACAGGCATCGAATACATAACCTTTTTTATAGTCGGTTAAAAACTGGGACTCACCAAAATATCTTCAATGTACAGAATTGGACCTGTTACAGTTTTATTATAAGTATAGATATCTAAGGCGAGAAGTGGTAGAGGATTAAGAGAAGTAGGGTCTCACTCTTAGAGGAGATACCACTGCAGATAGCATGACGCGCTAACCCCTCTGCCAAATTTTGTTCATATGTTCAGGTCATTCTTTATTTGTGTGCGTATCTTTTTGAATGTGTTGCGAGTTTATTATAGTGTGGGTATGCGTGAAATTGTATCTGTGTGTGTTTACTTCGCCTCCCGCACCCCGCTAAAGTGCCACGAAAAATTTGTTCGGCGAATCGACGCGATACTAGCTCCAGGGTCTCACTAGGCAGGCCCATTGTGGAAGGGACGGTCCAGGGAGATACCACGTAGCAGATATTCTGCCGCTAAGCTTGACTTTGAGTGAGGTGGGACCTGCAGCTGGAGAAATTGCTGGAATCAATAGACTTGGCAACCTAGTGTTTCAGGTAAAAAACAACAGTGCAGTGCAGCTATGGGGCGTGCTGGCGTGTCGTCTATAGAAGCCAAATAATCTGTTTCACGAATAAGGTTTTGATCCTGGAGTTTAAGGTTCCCGATTAAGGTTGCCAAACAATTCTACAACAAGCCACGGTGCAGGTGTAACGAATCATCTTTTATTTTACCGCAGACACTTTGGAAACCAATAAAAATGTCGATTGATTCCAATTTGAAATGCATCGCTTCCGTCCGTGCTGACAGGACCACGTGCTAGTGGCATGTAATTGGTGGAATTTAATTTTTACTCTATGAATTGGGCCCGGTAACAACCGGAACGCACTTCGACCCAGTTGGATCCATTGTGCATTCCCTAGCCCATACTCTGTTCGCTGACAGCTCGAAGAGTTCCACGATTGTGTGCCAGCTTGATACTGTGGTTATATAACCGGTGTACATAATAATTTATAGATTTTACTTTAACATTGGTTTCCATAGTAACCCTCTGGTATGATTGCGGTCAAAAAAAGCACGACTTCAAACTAAAATTCTGAGAGATTTCAGCTCATAATATTCTACATATATAATTATAATCATTTTTCGCTCATCCGCTCTCGCTGCCCGCATCGCTTGCGCTGATTTTATACACACTTAATAAAATATCTTCAACATTAAAACTCGCTCTTGTATTTGCATGCCAAGGCTCAGCACACACTAGCGATGAAAAACGCTCCGTTAACCCCGTGACAAAGCGGTTTTATATGTACCTACCGTTTACTCCGTTAGAAAATACTGATACATAGCTACTTTTTTTCACTTTAGTACTAATTATGGTTAATTTTAATGGTCATTGAACCGTATTTTTGAAGTAATTCCTAACAAAAATCATTACGAAAAGGAAATGTGTAGTAATTTTATTATACCCAACAAATCAATTTTCTAGCATACCTGACTTGCGGTCGTTTCCACAGACAGCTACGTAGCGTTTACGATAGACGTCCGCCTACGCACAATCGCTAATGTGTAGGCACCCTAAACTGAAGCTGATCGATCGACCGTCATAGATAATACCATAATCGATGAAGTAAGTGCTTTGGAACACGGGCAGCGTACTGTCGCCGATGGAAAACCTAGTCTTTATGTCTCATTTAAGCCCCTTAGCATAATTCACTTTATCTTAATTATAAATCGAGTAAAACCAGTATCGATTGACTCCGTTTGTGTATGACATTTTTATCGATAATTGGTCCACTTAATTAGATGCTCTATACTGAGGGAATATTGAACGGCATGATACTGACTGATTTAAACTGGTATTTAATGGTCCTATACAAAAGTTCTAGAGATATCATAAGTTATTTAAGCATAATTACGTTTAAAATTAACATTACACAATATTTGTTAAATTTGGTGAGACAAAATAACACTTGATGTACATTATTTAAGGTGGATAGTGCACTTACCTCGAGAGCGTCCTGGGCGGTGTGCAGGTACTCCCTCAACATCGCTTCCTGGATGCTGAGCCATTCTAGCCTCGGATCTTCTAGCTGCGTCACCTCTGCAACAAATATAGCATCTTTAATAATATGCCTGATTTGAAGCGTCTCATCTATTCGTATGTCGTTAACGTCCTTATTTAGTTAGACTCTTGAGCTTGAACTAAACTGCCCTTCTCACCGAAACCTGCTCTTGCTCGTCTCAACAGTAAGTTGTATAAAATGCAATGAAAAATGAAAAAAAAAGAAAGATAATTAAGATAATTTTATTAGACTGATATAGATAATGATTACAAAACAGCTAGAAAAATGCAATGCATAAACATCCTCCCCCTCTTAAAGTTCTCAACCAATACACAGTTGCTTAAGGATCTCTACCATGATAACTGATAAGCTGTTTTGAACGGAACGACCTAAATATTAATTACCACTACAGAATAATATTTTGAAACAAAAGTTTAGTCATTTCAAAACAATTCTACCGATACACCAATGGTATAAACTGATGAAACCAAAATACCAAATACCACAAGAACATGTCGAAAAAAATTCAACAAACAAGAGCAAGATCTTCAAGGTAATCGCAAACCAATATTTGCAGCCCAAAGTAGTTAGGTTAAGGCTGCAAATTGAGTCATCGCGAAAGTATGCGATACGGCCGCTGCAATTAGACGTCGATTAATGACGAATAATCATTTTCGTTACGGCTTGATAATGTTGGCATTCAATAAACAGATTGCGATCGGTTATTAGCGTAAACTGTAAGTCGATCAAGATATTTTTTTGGGTGAGATTTTTCCGATAACCCTTTTCCTTATACATAGGTGGTAATAATATTTCCGAGACCTTCATACAGTACCAAGCTTGAGTCATGAATGTCCCTACTGGCAATTCCTGATGGCTAAGGCGCTCATAGCTACTTATTATCACTGTTTGGTAAATGATCAGTTAGTTGAAAAACTTCAGTTAAGGTCAATCCCTAGATGGATGATCTTTTAGTGGCATTTGAGCTGAGTTGCAGGCTCATAACAAATCGTTCCCAGTTGTTGTCAGCTAGACGGCAGTCGTAAAGCCAATACAGAAGCCTAAGGGCATATGACGTTCAAATGGCCAAACTTGTGTCAGAGTTGTTCAAATTATGACCAACTCTGGCACACACAAGTTAGGCCACTAACAATACGAAAAAGAAACCAATCACAGATCTAAATTGTTGTTCAGGTAATTCAATAACACTTCTTAATCCCAAGTCAAGTATAGCTTCATTATATACACAATCTAGCGAGCTACTGAGGTAAAAACCACCAATATCGAGTTTAAAAAAAGCACCTATCATCAGTAGTCCAGGCATAAGCATCCACTAAGGTTAAATGCATATACCAATCACTGCTCCAGTCACGGGTGATACTAATAAGTCAACATCACTTTGAAAACCATAAATCAATGTACAGGGGCGATGGATTCAGTCGGTTGCATTCCTGAATCACTCGCAGACCGCGTGACGACGAACGACCAAAGAGCAACTCGGCGATCTTTCAATTATTGTTCTCAATTCTGAACCCGGCAAGGCCGGAATGATTCCGCTCGCTGTTACTTGAATCAGATTAGAAGAAACAATGCTGTTCGAATTGCAACGTAATTTGGCTACTGTTGTCAACGGAGGCAAAGTAAGAGGGTAAAGGTAGGAACTAGGCAATCGCGACAGCGATAAGCGAAGCGCAGCACGAGATAAGAACCCTATAACTATGTGATAGGTTGGAGAGAAAGTCCAGGTACTTTACTGTTTCTGTATGACGAACAGTATAGCCGGATAAATCACTGGGCTTTGATACTTAATAACCATTTATGTGAAGGCTGGAAGTTTTTTGTAGGCTTTCAAACTATAGTAGATTCGGGTGTGCAGCTCTCATCCTGATAATAAGACTTGTATCTTCGATCACAATAAAAGCGTCGTCAGCAGCAGAAGCTAAGAACAGGTATCGTGGGTGAACAAATAATTCTGTACCTATATGTGAGAGCAAATAGTAGCAACAGAACGCCAGTTGTTTTTCCTGATCGTCGTGGTTTTTACAGTATGATAGGCATTCCGCGCCCCGCAGACATTATGATCACAAATAAGGAATTAGCGTATTTCACCTATCCAACACCCGCTGTTAGACACGCTCGCACAGTATTCATATAATATGTACATAGGTATCGGTAAATTACGGTTAGTGATAATATCTATAGCGGATACGAGTGATTGTGTTGGCGAGGTCTTAGATATTCTTAAATATGGTAAAATCAGTCTAAAGTTAGATTCTTGGATAACACAAACTCTCCATATTTATTAGGCTACGTGATAACCTGCTATACTGATAATATTACTCAAGAAATGTTCTACATGGTACAAAACCCATTGAGAAGTTTCCAAGACTTCAGTTTATTTTAGAAACAAAAACTTCTAGGTAACAATTAGGAAAACTCCATACCACCGATATTGCATTATGTAGTAAATTGACAGAAAAAATCGTCAGTAGCGATAATGCCTTGACACATAAGATGTTCAGTGAACGTGAACTTAGCACAAACTATTTTGACTACGGACAATCAGTATTTAAGACTTATTTTTAAACTATTTAGTAATAGTTCGATAAATTCGAAAATAAAATTGTAAACAAAGAAACGAAAGTCACGTATTAAATAAATATTCATGGCTATACCCGATCAACAATATCAAAGTTATATCAAAAGCTACACGCGTGACAGACCCATAAACAAATAACGCACGTGACGTCGCCGCCTCCTTTGACCATAAATTTGACCACACACACGTAACCATTACTATTTACACAAAAAGAATCAAAGAAACAACAAATACGATAAATCTTCGGAATGCTTACTAAAACGTCATTAAAATACCAATACCTCCAGAAAATTATAATAAGGATCTGCATAACTATTTCAAACAATTAGCCATGGCTGGTTTATTTGCATAAATTAAAAATTTCCACTTTGTTATATGAGACAGCGATGTAAAAAACAGGTAAATAAAATGTACTTGTAGTATTGAGGAATATACAAACGAGGTGTAATTGCTAAGGTACAATACAAAATGAAGAACATTTAAACGACAAATTATAGCTTAAAGATTTTATGCAATGATACAATTTTCTCGACACGGCAACATGATTAAACCGAAGCCAATTAAGCAATAAGATTAAATAAAAGTCGAATTCCCGACGCACGCGCACTGCTCGATGCAAAATAAAATTCAGTACCTATTCCATAAATATTGCGGGCTCAGAAAATAGCTATAGGAAGATTGCATATCGTGATAGCCCGTGTGGAATAGTGTGGATGCTGTAAACTATATATGTAAAGTGAGGGAAGGCATTAACAATGTAATGTCTGCATATTTTCCACAAGTATGCAAAACGATCGCTCGAGGAATGTTGAATAAGTAGAAAAATATTGAAATTGCCGGTTTGAAACTAGTTCTGATCGCATAGTTTTTTTTGCATACATAATTATGTTTGTATAGTATAGATAAAAATATCTTTATGAATATTGGGGTAGGCAGATCGGCAAAGGTGTAATCTGGTTGTAAAATGTGCCTAATAGTTGACGTCCAATTCATTAACCATCACATACAGCAAGCTTTACTTGGATAGCATAATGTGTTTCAGCCGTGAACTTAGATTTGATGTATCGATCTCTATTCATAACATAATAATATTATACATACTATCCTTCTAGTGTTGTTAGCACTGATAACTACCTAAATAACAGTTTCTCAGCTTCAGCAATTGCTGAAAACAAAATCATCTTCTTCTTCTTCTTCTATACAAAATTAAAAGGAATTAGAAACCACAAACAAGCTCTTGACCAGCATAATCACTATAACCTAGATTTTAATCTTATAGAAAGAAAAATAGGTTTACAAGAAATATAGTTTTAACCAAAGTTTTCTTAAATATCTATTGTTTAGTAATTCAAATCCACAACAAGTTGAATCAGAAGTAAACACGTAATTCTAATGGGATTTACAAGTAGACCACATCCTGGGCTCCATCGGATTGGTATCGGTGGATTAGCCCCGCACTCCGCAGTGTTACGTTGGAATTTCTACTTGATAGCTGGGTAAAACATGGGTAAAACCTTCGTAATCTCTACTGCCTAAAAAATAAGCTGTTGAGGCGTCGGCATCAGTTAGGGATTCCCATTTAATGCATTACACTTAATAGAACGTTATATCATAAATCCCAATGAAACAGAACCACGATTTTTGGATTACAAATCATCCTAAAATGGATTCGATTCCTCAAACATATCGTTCTCACAGTCTTACCTACTTCTGTTTAGGGTAACATATAAAGGTACGTAATGGCGGGCCCCATATGGTAGCTATCGATGCATCTACACGCGTAAAACACCATAGTCGTACCATAAAACGAGTCGGCTTAGTCATTTGCATAACATATTGCAAATGGTTGCTGTGGACAGCTACTGTGGAGATTTTGAATGCAAAGCTATTTCAATGTTAAGTTAATTACCTCGTTTTTTTAATATACTATAGTTTATAGAACTCTTGCCTGATTATGAAAGGTCAATAGTCGTACTCCATTTGAGCGTTTTCGAAAGTTATGCTCCGATCACATTTATAACATATGGGCTAACCTTTTAAATAAGTCGGGATGATATTTCAGACTTATTTATATAGGATGATATTGACATATTTTAATCATCTCCTTTGAGACTATCCATCGGTTGTGTGGAAGTTCCATAATTTAACCCACAGAGCACGCTAGATGCTCATAAAGAGAGTCTTGTTTGATGTTTAGTTATATTTAAAAATAATTTTAAATTTGGTAAATTGGTAAAAGTGTAAGAAAAGGTGTCAAAGAACTAATTTCGCAGCATTATACGACAATAGTTCTTCAAAAGCCGATTGAGTTCCATTCAACATTACCTATATAAAGCAATGCTTATAACATAACTTGAACGGACTTTACCAATATTTCGTTAAATGTAAATCCGGTCAATAAGTTTATTTGTACATACACCATTTACCATATAAGCAGCGCTAGGAACCTTAAACTACGATAGAGAATAGTTAATGTGACTCGACTGCGCACGCATGTTAGGGAAGACTTATTAAAATTGCTTAAGCCCGGTTCACGAGAGATTATACCCTAGATTTCCATAAACATAAAAATAAAGCTTAGCACTGACAACGCCGAAGCGATCTATGCTACTTATATTGCTGACATAAAGCTTTTTTCTACCATCGTTAGTTTAAGACTTCCGCGTGGATAAAATTGGGGAAGCCCCTACACATCAAACTGTCATTTAAATACTTCTTAACAGTTTTGACAACTTCCTTTTGAAAGATAATGCATCTTTCTGTTGCGTCATGTCAAAAAACAGTTAGTTAATGAAAGACAAAATACAAGATACGTTACGTATTTAGTAGATAAAAGTTAAGCATATAGAAACGGCAAAATACTTACTCAAATGAATTATAAATTAAAAAGCACACCGGCCGTGTTTTCTACAGTGATAGCATCTAATATGGGTGCTTTAATGTTGTCCATTTGAATCTTTTTGCATAATTTGTTCTCTATGTGTTTAAATAAATTAACTAGAGAGACAAATGTAGCAATTAAACCAACTAGCGGAGATCTGGTAAAGAAGCGAGCGCTTATTTACCGAGAATCCCCTGATGAGGTTCATTTATTATTTGTAGATTCTAAAAAAAATATATTTAAACATACATATTTGGATTTACATAGTTGCAAAATTTAATAAGAGACAACCGTTTAGAATATCTAAGATTGTTATTATTAGGTGTCTGTAAATGAAATATATAGATGAAGACAGTCTCAAGAACAGCGATAATTTTCATATGATTGGCACGAAATGCATGTGAAAAATCGGAGATGTAGCGTAAGCAAACTGAGTGGAATAGATAAGTAAGTCTACAGCGACAAATCTTCAAGACTCTTGACCACATATATACCCACTTTTCTAACTTCTAGCCCTGGACCAGTAAACCGGAAAGAGAAAATGTATTACTCTGAATTTTCCAGCGCATTGAACATATTTATTTTCAGGTTATCAGCCTATTACTCTAACCAGTAAGTAACGGCAGCATAAAAGTGTAGCTTCTCAAAAAAGTGGTCTTTTGTATAGAAAACAGTTTCCACGGCTAAGCTTAAGTAAGAGAGAAGAGACTCCTAATGGCTGATGATGATAATCTGATTATATTTCAAATTATGCTTTTTTAACTTCAATAATTCTTATAACACTTCTTCAAACGTGTTAGCAATAATAACACAATTTACTAATCATAGAAAGTATTTTGACGTCAACTCAAATATGGAAATAATCTAACAATATATTTTTGGTCAATTATGGTGTATTTTCCTAGAACCACCTAGAAACATGCCTTGCAACCTGCTGCCACTGATCAGAATATCACGTGAGAATGAAGCCATTTCATTGGCGAAGTCAGCCGTCAGCTTCACAACATCTGGCCTTACTTCATTACTCATACAATGTTGTTTAATTCCAATCAACACGGCGCTGTAATTACACTGCAAATACTTCACTAATCGTCTGCCAACTTTGAAATATACAAGGGATATTATCAGATTCCATGCCTGTGCGATGAGTTTAATTGGTCACGTAGGAGAATCGTGATTATTAGATAGCCCATGAGAAAAACATTGAAGATTCTCTACTAAACAGTTAAAATTTGAATATGAGAGGAATAAGATATTTCACGAAGTTGGATCCCTGAGGATGCTTAAGATGTTTTCAGTTTAAATTAAAGTCTCATTTACTCTTAAAGCATATTTTAAGACTTAAGATTGAATTATTCTGGGATTCGGTTTTCTGTCAACTGATAATATTTGTCCTATTTCCTACCACCATAACGACAACTGTGGTCTGAGGCATAAAAAAAACCTTAGATATCAACAACTACATCATTAGTTCAAATTGCGAATGTAGTGCTAACTTTTGACAATATGTATTTTAACAATAACGGGTGTACGGGGACATCGTACCGAAAACCGATACCAGGGATCCAGTACAAGATTCTGAACATTCTAGTGTTGAAATTTTTCATCGGCTTTTTAATGAATTTCCAAAAAAAAATGCCGCTTTTTTAATAAAATTAGCATAACATCATTATTGATAAGTATAATGCCCAATTTCAATTTAAAAACAATAAATTACTTATTTGTGCAAAATTAGCAATCATCAGCAGCCGAAAAGTCCACTGCTGAACAAAGGTCTCTCCCTCAGAAGGGAGGGGTTGCCATAATCTCCACGTTTGGCAGGCGGCTTGATTGAAATTAGCAATGTAATTTGAAAAATAAATATTTTTCCGCACGTATTCATTACATGCTCAAAAATTAACAAGTTAGTCATTTGTCATTTTCCATATAAATGGTTTCTGTAATGTTGTAACGGACAATATGCGAAATCTTATAAAAAAGTTTTCGGTACGTGGTCCCTTACACCCTGTATGGGATATACAGGGTGTAAGGGTTCACTGCATAAAACGTCAAAGTAACATAACTTAAATCCTATTATGTTAAATCTAAGGATTTATCTATACTTCTCGTGAAAACATTAACGCTTGCCACTTGAAAGTGATAACATCGTGCGAGACGAAGAAATTACCACCGAAAATACATAAAAACTAACGAGCCCATCCGATTGGAGGACCGATGGGTGGTCCATGAAAAAAGTAAGAAAACGTCGGAAAAGTTCTAGACACTTTATAAATAATGCATAAGAATGCGTGCGCGTTGCCCGCCGTGCGAAAATGATCTTGCGCCTGCACAGGTCCGTTATCGGGCAGGTCGTCAGATAGCGTCCATTTTCCATCCGCCGTTCTGTGCTGGATCATTATTGCCTTTTTACCTTTTATAGTGTTGAGATAGATAACAATATGGCTGCGTTGAAAGTTTTTGACAGTAACCATAAAGTTGGTTGGTAGCGGTTTATAAAAGACCTTTAATTGGCTTGAGAATTATGTTCTGTTGTAGGTTCTCTACTGTTTATTTTTATGGTAGCTGTGTGTTTTTATTCAGAGATGCACGGCGATGGTGGTATTGAGTAGATCTTATCATATAGTAGCTGATGAGATATATTAATCTTTCATCAACCATAATCAGAAGAAACTTAAATGATGTGTTTGTTTGATTTTCTTTTCGTGCAATAATTATTCAATTCCCAGCTTGAAAAAGTAATTCGTTTATCATATATGTAATTATAGATCATGATGTTATACATAATTATATAATAGTATTAAGTATATGTTGTCATATTCGCGATTCTGACTATCATACAAATGCAAAAATTATATTCGTCGTGCGTTTGGTTATCTGTGTGAGAGAATACACGGTAGCAAAACAATATCTATGCAATGGCTGATCGATTCAATAGGACGCATCAAGATTTGCGTAAATAATCGATCCGTAAGCATTCCATTCATAACACGGCTTATTTAATATCCCACGCAAGAATATAAAATAGGAGTCAAGTAATATTAGAAACTACGCTAGCCTTGATGCAAGCCTCACTTTGCAAGTACGATATTTACAATTTAAACCACTAGTGGCTTTTTTAATATGTGCGCAAAAGTAAATGATTGGTTCCTTAAATTGGGGGATTGGAAAAAGCAGGAAATTTATAGAGATTCCACATTACTTTCGAAAAACAATGACATTGAGAACTGTCTTGTCCTAAGTACAGCTATATCTTCGATCACATAAAGAAATCTATAGTCTAAGAGCTATACCTATGTCAAACCTCGCCAAAATATATAATAGGACCATAAAGTTATGCATGGACCCCCACGATACGTAGTTTATAGCTCTATCACTTTCTATCGAAAAACTAAGGTGACAATAATACTGCTCTTAGAGGAGATACTAGGGCCCCAGAATTCAATTACAACTGTCTTACAGACCTGTTACAATGTCCAACGCCATCTAGTCAGGATTGTGTGACATTAAAACTCTTGCGCATTTCGATTCCAAATATCGAAATTCAAGATGGCAGCGGTCGCAACATTCTATAGGCTAGACATGAATCAACCTGTTCAATAATTCATGGGGAATAACTAAAGCATCGTGGTACTTCATAAGCCCCCCGCGTAGCACATTTTTCACCCAACATACTGAATAATCCAGAAAAGTTGTAAGCTCAAGCTATTGTACCTCAGTATTATGTTATTAGATATCTTACAACTCCATACTGTAGCACAATATACATACCTTAAAGTAGCTCAGTATCTGTATACAACATTACACATCATTGTTTAAAGTAGTTAAAAAAAACAGAACTATCCCTAAAATATGACTTATTTAACATATTAATTAATAAGAGTGACGATTTCCTAAAACTAATTTTTAATAACTTCAGAAAAGTCAAAGTTTGCAAATATCCCTAATGTAATGTCTTAGACTATGTGTATTCTAATAAATATGTGCTTGTATAGTCCTCTGTAAGAAACATCAAGAAACAAGTCACTAATGCTTTAGTCTTAAGCCGTTAGGTATAAGCCGCTAAACAGAATAAGGAATTGAATACCATTATTTTAAAATTCCCAAAGGAGCCAAGATGAAAGTGAATGAAATACCTTCAAATAAACAACAGGTGGTACTTACGATTGACATGATTGATGTAATAACGTCCAATCTGTGGATCGTATGCCTCCTCCCAGCCGAGCGGCAGTTCATTGCCGATGCAATCCGCAAATGTTTGTGGTTTTGTATATCTGGAACAATGAACGTTTTTTTGTTAGCTCTAGGAAACGTTTTATTTGAAGCAGATCCGTGGAATGAGGGCGACGATTTCGGAATCCGTTTTCTAGACGAATTCTTGAACAGCTATGCAATTCATTAAAGTAACCAATCGTGACTACGCTCGACAGCAAGCTCGATGTCGAATTAGTCTTCATTTCGACGTCGAGCATAAATCCGCATTCTCTATCACATTTCGGCTCGACGACGAACTGGAGGCCGTGCCGTTCGCTGCCGTTATCTAAGGCGAGTTAAGGACTGCTCAAAGTTTTTTTCGGTAAAAATCGGTTTTTATTTTAAACACGATTCTAATGGAAATGCCATCAATAATAAAATTTCTGGATGCAAAAGATGGTTCAATGAACATCATACTTTCAGTTTTAGGCACAGGAATGCACTATACATTGTTTTTTCTTGATATGTATTTGTGTTTGGCAGTATGTGGTCGATACCTTTGCTTGATTTTAATTCAAAAAATCACGCAGGACATTTTGACTGTCATTGTCAATGTCATGTCGCGTTCCAAGTGTCTATCTAGTCTAGGTACAGGGTCTCCAGATTGGGGGTTTTTTCCCATTTTGGGGAAAAATAAAAACTTCGGGGAACTTTTGGCGAAACGAAAACTATGGGGAAAATTTTGGGGAACACATTTTTGCTTGGCGAAAGCTTGTGGAGAAACAAAAGTCTAATTCAGAAAGTTTATATCATTTTAAATCGTTTCATCAAACATATTTCAGAATCACACATAAAACAATAAAATACTCATGGCTAATGGTCAGAATGGCGGGGGAAGGTGTGTTTTTTGATGGATAGAGATCTTATTTTAATAATCTCCGCTATAGTTTCATCTCATACTAGTAGTATAGATATGTGAATTTTGGTTCCTCTTGTCCCTCTGGAACAGTTTAATAATTATTTTCCAAAGAGTAGCCTCTAACGTACAAGTTCCCATCTATCTCTATATGACAAAAATTCAGCCAAATACGTGAAAGCGTAACAAATAAACTAAGAAACTAACTCGTTTTTAGTTTTATAAAATTATTAGGTATAGCTAAGGAAGGATTAGATACGAAATTAATTTGGGGAAAATTGTATAAAAATGTATCTTTTTGGGGAAAAATAAAACCTGATTTGGGGAAATTTCACATGCAGGACCTGGATACCCTGTCTAGGTAACTGTTGTATATCGATGTGTTTACATTTAATTTTTTGGTCGCCTGTCCTATATATGGACGAATAAACTATCATCATCATCATTAATTTTTTGGGAAAACGGATATGGTATAGTCAATCGATAAAATTAGCAATAAGTTGACTTTTTTCTTAAAATGTGAAGTGAACAACGAATTGAAACGTTAGAAAAGCATAAGGTTCTCGCGACTGGACTTGCTCGTACTCCTCATACCACACACCGTACTCAAGGAAAAATGAATCCTGAATACTACTATGATTGCATCAAAACCTTAGTCACAGACTAAAAGTTAACAACGATGAGCTAAGGTCAGCTGTGTTTTGATAATTCTTTATCTTTTACTGTAGGTATAATTTACCACTGAACTAAACTAATACAATTTATTTATTTTAGTACAGGGAAGATAAGAAGGATGTCCTAATCAACTTCATTGAGATATATTCATATATTGATGGCGGTTGCAGTGGAGGAAATCCATTTGAGAGACAGCTGTAAAGGAACACAGGACGGCGACTATTGCATCGTAGTGCCCCAGCTCAGAAATTTATAAATGGCTAGTTTGACTGAAAGCTATTGAAGAATTCAGTGTAGCGATAGAACTGATGCATGCCTAAATTTTGGTGAGCATGGCTCAAAGTTTCGATCACACCAGCCTGGATTTCTTACAACATAGCAGGTTTTGCGGGCTCTGGAAGTCGATATAAGAAATAATCTTAGAATGACATCAACTGTAACATGCTGTGTTTAGGTGCTATCAATATCACAATAAATGTATGAACACAGGTGTAATGATGAAAGAAAATGAATTATTGACTTTTATCTTCTAAAGAAAAACAGGGGTTTACATAGATAGTTCTAATCTAAGTATTTGTCTACTAACTGTGTAATATTTTTAATAAATGTTTTATTGTAAATAATAATTGTTTGTTTGTTAATACTAATATAAGTAGTTTTTTGTATGTAGGTGTAATCTGTGGAATTAATGAATTCTACAATCCTAAACTTTGCCCTCCATAGGTAAGATTTTTTCCTGCGGTTTCACCTGTTATATATTTTTTTTAATATTATTTTTGTAAACAAACAAATTTTACCAGTTTATGTAACTATTGTTTGTTTGTTTCCAAATAAGGTATGAAGTTCTTTTTTTAAATATTTTATTTGTTGAAAAAACAATACATAATTAATATTAAATATTTTATTAAATTAATTCTTTCTTATATTTATGTAAATACTACACATTACAATGAAACCGGCTATCACCCACTCTCCTGTATTTTGTAGAAACTTCGTGAATTACTTTTTACAATATTAGCCTTGCATTTACAACATGAATAACTTGTGTGAGAGGACTGCGATATATAGGTAGTAATCCACATTTGTGGCCACTAGCATCTTGTAAGTTCCTCGTTCCATTAGCCTGAGATGATACTTATATAGAATCTGAAAACAGTAATTATTTTAATAACATAAATCAACTCAAACAAGTTATTTAGGTACTTTTGCATTTAATAAGTAAGTATTCACTGGCATTGTATTGTTTATTTATATTAGATAGGTTATGTACAATATTTTGAATAACATATCTAATACAAATAAACAATTGGGTCAGCTAGTTGAAGACACCGAGGTTTAACCCACGGCACGTCCCAGGGAAACGGAACAAAGAAATAGATAGGTACACAGTACAGCAGGTATATAATTATAGGAGTTAGAAAAATATAAATTAGTTACGAGACAAGTTAGTTACTTATATGAAAACGAATTGAGAGATTCAAATAGATACCCTTTCTCTTCTTTCCTTCAATTTATTAGTTAATGCACTAGTCATCTTCTATGTCGAGGTAGATAATTATGTTTTCTAAGTTTTCTGTATGTTTTACTTTGGTGTGCAATTAAGAGTATTCTATTCTATGTTGAAATATTAGTAAATCTTCAAAAAGCCTTTAATTGAATTATGTAATTCACGAACTTGACGACGCTTAAGGAAATCATCAGATTTTTTGGCTCTTAGTAAATCTACGATGCACAACACACGTACCGCTACTTTAACACTATTCTAAGCACAAAAACAATAAATATCCACGTATAATAATACAATTCAAAAACTTTTAAAGCAGCGGTGGCAATTCGTTCACAAATTCGCCTACAAAAAGCTGCAAAATACAAGCTTTCTATTTTGACAAGTTATGTCGAGGCTATGGGCGAAGTCGAGGGCAAGACGATTGACAAATTTTGCTTAACGAATACGATTTTCACCTACGAACAATCAAATTATTCGACCGCAAGTAGTTCCACCAAAACGCCGTTAATTCTCGTGGCGCTAGTGCTGCGTAAGCAAAGTTAGTGAATGCGAAAACGCAATTCGCCGGTGCCGCGGCGTCGAACTCGAGGTTATTTTGCTTAGCGCATAACACTACAGGTGTCTCTTTCGACGTTCTTTTTCGATCTACTTGTTAAACAACGTGTCGTGAAACGAAATCCTACTAATTGGATATGCTGTTAAATTGTTTTTTTTTTTACATTTCATTAGTATGTACGTTCTCAACTAGGTGCTCTGACAATGGAAGTGATCAAGGTTCGTCTCCGGGTTCAATTTTTTGATTATCGTATGAATAACTCCTCATGTTTCCTTAAAAACTCAGTGAATATAAAACAAAATGCTAAAACATTACATACAATTTATTAACCAATCTAACATTCCAGTTGCGACATTAACACATTCCAAATTTTGAGCCATAAAATTAATTAATGTAGCTATCTTAAAATTGAATTAACTGTGGCTAGCACAAAGCTGCTTGAAAGAAATCGAGGAAATATTAAAAATCTTTCCATAAAAGGTCTTACGTCACATTGAGGTCCTACCCACGAAGGGGCAAGCCTATTACGCCTTCCTATAACTGACATTAAGACGAAATTATAAGCTTCACAAGCTCCAGTTATTATTTCGAATCATTCGGGCAGGTTAATTTCACTAGCTGTACGGTAATCTGGTCTGGTTGGAAAGACTCTGTATTTTGTTTATAACATTAGTTCGAGAACCTTTTTTATAAATAATCAAATCGCTTATTATTTATTTAGTCTCTATCACTAGACAATTTGTAATAGTTTCGTGTTGCTTCGATCAGCGGGCCTAAAAAGGCCACATTAAGCATTTCCTCTGTAAGGAATTCGTATTTTGAATTTCTATCAAATTCTTTGCAATTCCTGTAATTTTCGTAAAATGATCACACATTTTAGGTCAATCATACTCAATTCATTTATTAACACTAATTAGCAGACTCATATTTGATGTTAATGCTGCCATACGAATAAAAATTAAACGGTAACTTACTCATATTATTATGATTCCCCGAAAGTGGCCTTTTTAGACCCGCAGTTTGTTTGGTAGACAACTCTTCATCTGTGTTAGTAAAACTACACACACACTGCAACTTTTGATTGTAACCAGTACTTACTAGTTTATAAACAACCAATAATATATTGTTAATACCCGTGGGATTCTGGTTAAGAATAGCACTCTCCCATCTTCTTACGTTGTGTGTCCGTATCAGGCGACTAAGGGAAAACAAGAAGACGGGCAACAGGGTATTTCTATTGGATTACCTACCACCTACTGCGATGCCCAAGACGCCTGCCAAGCGTGGGGATTATGGCAACCCCTCCCTTCTATAGAGGAGTCCTTTGTCCAGCAGTGGACGTCTTTAAGCTGCTGATGATGTTCTAAATACAATTTAATCACTGTTCAAGTTTATCAACCCTCAGTCAATTTAGAGGTTACGAGTTCAAGAGGATGTGGCCAATATCAGTGGATTTAGTAGGTATAACATGAGTATAACCGATACACTACATAGTTAGTGAATAACGTCATTCAGTATCGAGGTAATTAGGTTACAGATTGGAATGGGAGAATAGAACCGCGTGTAATGGTAAAAGCTTTTTCACATACCTATATCTGACCTACTTTAGTAAATTTTACTGGAGTATCCATAACCTTTGCGTCATGCCTCCTGTCCGGTTTCTCAATTGAAAATTCAAGACAGGTGTGGCTTTAAAATCGATTGAAGTCATCAACTTTCCCACCACGTCTTTTCTCATTTCATCAACAGTGTTAATGATTTTTGAAAAACACCAATCTGACCAAATCACTTTCATAGTGAAGCTAATCAATGAGTAATTAAAAAAGTAAAAAGTAATAATTATATTGTAGCGCGAGACGAGATGAAATATAATAAGTAGGAGGCAGTTGCTATAGTTACGCGTGATTACCCCGATGCGATTATAGATAAAACATAACATCGAACGAAAAACAGGTGCAAGCATCCGGATTCAGGTTGTGCTGGTGCAGATAATGCTGGCAGGCTGTACCATGAGAATAATTAACGATGGCCGATGCCTGCCGGGCGCTTGCTGGGCGTGGTGCGCCGGCGCCTACTGCACCGCAAATACAAGTTTCGATCATGATTCACGGTACTGCCGACAAAAAGCGGACACACTCGCATTTCCGACGGTGACGAAACACGCCTCGTCTCATACGCATCCCACTTAACGGTTTTCGTGACTTTTAATATGGCGTTTATACGGTAGTCGGTTATTAAAGAAGATTCTTCGGTTAATTGGCCACGTTTATGTCCAGTTCTTCGTACGTGCAACTTTTAAAATCGACGGCTTTTCGATGCTTCGCGTGATTCTGTTTTACCGTTTGCTGCTTGTTTTACAGTACCTAAGCGGTGGAGTAAACGTTTCATTTTAATGAGCGCTTATATTTTTTTGGCGTAGGATATTTATGTCCAGATACAAAACAAATAGAACATTTCTATCAAAACAATTAAACAAACTTTAATTTGCCAGACTCATAACTGCTTCATGTAGATGTAAGTATAAAAGTAAATAACACATTTCCTTCTTTGAAATTGTATTGTGCTAATGTCAAGGGTTGCAAATCTTCAATGGAAATTCGTTACTCCTTCCGCACGGCTACCGAATGCGGCGTCCATTTCAAAACACGATCACTCTTATCGAGGTGAGGGGATAGAGGGCGCGTGCGTGCGCGCATCCATTGCATCGGCGCGCGAGCGGGACGGTAGACACTTTCCCGCGAGGGAGAACGAGATAAGCGGAGAAACAATGTTGCTGCGTTATGGTAGAACGGCAAAACCAGTCCTGTCAGCGGGACGTCAAGACGAGTCGAGTTCTCGGAAACGGTGACCCGTGTCACGGAATCCCTAGCCACGCACACAGAAAGAGTGATACGCACACAGGTTCACGTGTACAAACACAAATCGGACTCTGTGCTTGATTGGTCAAGCATTGCTGTGACAGAAATTTTATTGATAGGTACCTATAAAGCTAGACAAATGTTGGAAAACTTTAAACCGACTACATTTTGAACAGCACTGAGGGTCATTTATTAAATATAGAATTTGTTTTAAAATCTACACTTAAGTGAAGAGATAAATAACCATTAAAGCGCCAGCTTTTTGCCCTTGGTCAATGGCGAAGTAATGCTGGCTTGCGTGTTCCTATGCGACGTCTTGTACAAAACTACAATCTGCATTTTGAGGATATAGATATACTTATTCACGTTGTCTCCTACAAGTTTTAAGTCTAAAATTTCAGAATCTATAAGTAATGTTGTATTGAGTCAGTAAGTAAAATCCGCGGTCTCGATTTGGGTCTATAAAGTAGTATAAGTAATAACGTGATAGTCATTGTACGTAATTTGAACAATTTATTTTCTTTGATATTGTTAATTTGCCTATAAATAACATAACACGCATGGATAGATCCGTGGATAGCGTTGTGGGCTATGCATTGATATATGTACTTTATAAATGTGTAATTTCTTTTTAGTAAAATATAATGTATACTTACTTAGTTGTTTGTTGTCCCTAATAAAATAAAATAAAATAAATTAACGGTATATAAATACATTAAAATACATACGGCAGTTACACTTTTATCCTATAAGAATCAGCAGAATAATAAGCAAGTTTATACAGCCACGATCAATATAAAATAGATTAATAAACATAATAATGATTGGCAAGATCTAAATACATAGAAATTGCTACCGACGCATATAACCATAAACCGACTTTTAAGATTACCCATTGGATAGGTATAATACCGGGTCTTTCTATTCTAGCACAGAGCTCTTACGAGGTGTGGTTATAACTAGGAGTCTTTCTATTCGTGAGCATACTTTATCATCGCATTCTTATCTAAAAAAATATCACTGAAAATGATTAGTTTCTCTTGATATAAATTGCAATGCAATCACTTAAGATAAGGTTTTAAAACCTCATATGAGTGCTGTAGTATTAATTTTTCCGAAGTCCCCGTCTGGGGAACTCATACAATGGAATGGTCTTACTTAACGTTAAAAGATATACCTAAACAATGCGCCATGCACTAGTGCACCCACCCTTTATTTATGCACAACGCCATCTGTCAGCATTTATTGGTATTTGGCTACTGTCCTGCTTGCTCGCCGCAATCTGCGAAGTACAGACAGAAACATGCTTTACACTGATGTATCTATAGGTGTAACGTTCTGTTGCCAACCACACGCGGCAGTGTATGGGTAAATTTTCATTAGCAACGCCAGTTCAAATTTGTATTGGGGTAGGCAATGATTTAGAATTCTCCCCGTCATGAAAGGTTTTACGAAATTTAAATGTTGAGCAGGTAAGGAAGCCAATTAAGCATAGAGCCAATGAGCTTGCGATTCTCCCTGCATAGGATCTTGGCATGGTGATAAGTAAACGTATGAAATATACTCTTTCTAAGCAGATGTACTCGTTAATATTTTCGTTAAGCAGTAGATGATGTCTGGCATAGGTTGTTATGCAAGAGATCACCAGGTTCCGGGTATCACTGCTGTATCAGATACTCTGCAGCAAAACTGATTTCTTCTCATCTTCATTAAGCTGTTGGTAGCATGGCGAGTGCACTCTGAGTTGACACATCGGTGTGTTCCAGAGTAGGTAAATGGCATTGTACGTATTTGCAGAACTTAACAGACGAAGGCCAATACAACTGTCGTTAGGCAAGTGACTCGCTTATCATTAGGTGAACGTCTTCATCGTCTTATAACTAAGTAGTATTCAATGTAAATATAATTGGAACTATACCAGCAATTCAAACCATCGAAATACATTTACTAACACTTTTAATAATAAGTTAGGTTGTACGTGATTGTAGTATGGAGGTATGTTATATTTCACGTCTGCAGCTTTACAATATAAGGTTTTTAAAGTCCCGAAATCTTAATTGACTCTAGCATATTGCCATAATTACTTTGTCGATTTTGACGCAAGACAGGTTTGTAAAACACAGTATTGATTATCAATCAAACAATCGGCGAACTGTGTCTAGTCGATCGACTATTACCTATAGTCGTATAATCAATGCGAATAAATCGTATCACTGGTGCGATATGTCAGTGAATCTCGGTCCAGTCTCATTGGAAAATAGCGCGGCGTAAGGCCAACGTACCGACGTTCAGAATCCACAAATAGAAACACGAAGGTTGCTGCCCGCTTTGGACTATTTGTTACTTGCCCCTGAAGATTTCAGAGCTGTTAAGTTGCAGAACAATTTTCATCGCTTGCGTGCCCTAGCAAGAAAAGTAGTAGTAAAAAAATCCTAAGACTAGGCGCCATTACCATTACCAGTTAGATACGAAGTCGTTAACTGAAGTTAATGTTTTAAGTAACTTATCAGTCTAATGTTACCTCATTACTAGGTCAATGATCAACTTTATATCATGTTTGTATAGATATCATAGAAGTAACTGCCTTCATACATAGTTACTTGTTATCATGGCAAGTTCCGAGTGCCAAGGTAGGGTCAGAAAACTCAGTGCCCTTAGGTTCTGTAGTGCCTATAGTCTGTATTCTCTGAACTTCGTGCTTCTTTAGGAGCTTCAAACTTTTTGCTCCCTGATTTCTTGCCGTTTTAAACTCCTGATCTTGGAAGGGTTGTCTTCATGTTTCGTCATTATGTACGCGACTTCCAAGAATTACTTTTTCAAAAACCTTCTTTTTCTATTAAATTTTTCATAATAATGTCAGATACAAGTAAACATGAATTTCCATATTATGTATACTAATATGAACGCTTGATGTATATTTCAAAATAAACAAAATAAATAGTCCACAAATTCCTACTTTTTCAATCAAATTAAATGAAAAAAGCAATGTGCAACAATATTCTTGAAACAGTACCTAATCTCTAATTAAAAAATAACAATAGTATTGACCAAATTCTGGATTATGACAAAGTAGGAGCCACTCTGGTGGGAGGCGGTGCCATGCTGTCTCACACACCGACCGACAGACACACTCACACCTACTAAAGCTCTAAAAATACCGTCAGGGAAATATTTTAATCCGGATGGCCCGTTTATGCACATTCCTTGGGCTTCGGAACAATCTTGACATCCATTTTTTACTTCTGGAGGGCTTCTGCTTCAATTCAATTAGGTTAAAATTATCACTAAAGACACGAATCAATTAACAATACTCTAGCTAGGAGCTAGAAAGTAAATTACTAAATAGATGCAAAAACCACGGACCACCACTACGATTGCAGTCCAAATCATAAGATATTCTGCCGTAAAACAGAAGGGTATAAAAATTGTTGCGTTCAGCAACGATATTAAATCGATGGCGTTTAGTGTTTCGTGTAGGGCACAGTAAATGGAAACATTTCTGGGCTCAGGTGGTTGAGAACTTATCTCTCAGTTAACCAGTGGCAATGCGAGGCATCTGTCCCAGGGCAGACACTTGCCATACGGTAAAACTCACCGAAATTGCGGTGCATAAAACAAAAGATACCTAGCTATTTTTTAGATAGTCTTTAGCCTATACGACTACTGTATACTGCTTAAAATGGGCTATCCAATGGACTGAGCTCTAGGTTGAAAGCCCAACGTAAGATCCAACATAAAGATAATACCTCATTCGAAAGTGTGTCAGTAGACACGGCTAAGGATATTGTTAGGTGAATAACCTATAGAATGTAATAAAAATTACACTTGACGGCATTGCCAGTAATTTGAATGCTCGTCGCTTGCCCACAGGAAGATTATAGTCCTTCCGATGTCCAAATAAGGAATGGTTAGGGTCAACGTGATTTCCTCTCGCATGCCAAGACGCTGACACATTCTTGGTCTAACTCATTTATCCCACCCACTGACACAGAGATACAGTCTACTGACTTGATATCGATTCATTCCCAATATGTATAGATTCTAAATTATGTACTTCAGTACCCGGAGCCTATCATTTCCTAAATATTTGAAGGAATTTATGAACTCATTTTCTTTAACCACTAGTGATTTCCTTAGAAACACGTATACGCAGTAATGGATCCAAATAAATGAATTAACGCTACTTGCATTCGAAAATCAATTCTTCGAACGATGTTGTAAAGTTGGAGATTAAATATAATATACAATATTTCGTATCCGAACCGTGCATGACCAAGATAAACATTCTTCACATATTACGTCATTGCCGAACAGTTTTTTTTTTACCAAAACGCAAAGTTCGTTCGAAAGTGGTAATTATTTGATGCTAAACGCGGAGCTAATGCGACGCTGACGTCACACGTTATTCGATCATTGACAAACGACATTCCAACGGCTAGTGTGAACTGTTGTTCAGAACGCACGTCACGTCACTCCGCCAAGGTCTCATACTCGTCTCGAGGATCAAGTACATACGTTATACACAGTAAATGCATAAAAAACACTGTCAAATCAATTCTACAGACTCTTAGGGCTATAAAAAGCGGTTACAGCAATTAGGGCCACGATTTCTGAACACTTCGAAGGTCAGTATCAAGAGCTAATGCCTGCTTACATCTGTGTAAGCGTTGTATACGTTTAAGTATAGTCACAGAAACATGTTTGTGTGCTTATGTGGGTGTTAATTATTTTTCTATTCATTTATCAATTGAAATATCAGTACGGTTCAATGTTGCGCGTTGTCTGAAGTGACTGACGGACAGCGCGTTGCGTAAACAGTGAATATATAGGGTTTCCGTTTGAATCACGCCGCATACCAGTCGACTTCGTCACGGCGCGGCAGCCGGCGCGTGCGACACAACACAGCTCCAAGTCTCGGCTCACAAATGCCCGATAATACGGCAAATGATACCTAGTCTAAATACTATCTACAAAGACACAGTATGGCGAAAGAATATATATGTAATGGATACTGACCCTCTCAGTCTACTGCCCATTTCTGCATACTACTTATTTGAATAAAGCATTTAGCTTTATTCAAATAAGTAGTATGCAGAAGCGCGTATAGCAAATAGTAAATGTAAATCAAAAGTACTACTTACATAACACATCACTCTAATTCTCGAGAACAAAACTTTTGTGATAATAATTTATTATTGTATCTCTGTTATTTTTAACGATGCATACTAATTAATTAAGCGAATGTAATAAAAACCACCCATTCATTGGATCGCGAGACCGGTTTCAAATACAAGGGCACAATAAGTTGGCAGAGGAAACATGCATGTAGAAATTTTTTAACGATAACCACGGCATTCAAAGCTGCTCATTATGCAAATAGGGAATCGCTGAAACAGAATGTAGGAGAGCAATCACAGCGTTGTTAGTCGCAGTAATATTACTGCGACTAACAACGTTATTCTATATAGAATACCGCCCTCGGAGCATGACAGAAATGCTGCTAATAGCGAGTAACGATGTTTGCCGGCGACTCTGCGAGTGCACAAATGATACTTTCCCAACAGCAGCGGTAGAAAGTCAAACATTAGTTAAGAATGGCACTACATCGGCTCCATTCACGTATAGTTGTTATTAAAGCGGCATTAAGACCGGAAAGCATGGTTAAACAGGGTCCAAACAAACGGATATATCAATGTGCTCAGGCATATCGCGAATGAATGGGAGGCGCCGGACTGCGGCCAATGTTTGTTGAGGAACAAAATTCCTCGCTCCATTGTTTCGTGAATGACCGATCAGGTGGAATGAGGGCGGAAAAGTGTTCGCGATTTTACAGCAGTATATCGTTGCCAATTTATTTTGTAATACAAGAACGCTGGAGGGAAACTTGGTGAACAATACAAATAGATGCAACAGATAAAGGAACTCTCAAGAGATAAATCAAATAGACATTGGAATGACACTAAACATAAAAATATATGAGCTATTTGAAGGAGTTATACCTACACTGCGTTTTGTGGTTCTCTAATTGGACTGATAAGAATTTATAATTAAATGCAATGAAACTTTATATTCTAGGCTCAGAACCAAAACTACCATTAGTGAAGAATTTATTAACGCAAACCGAATACTATCACCTAATAGGTAGCTATTAAATACAGGTGATTTTGCATACCAAAGCGCTTAATGTCATTTATGATTTTGCAAACCCAAACAGTGTAGTATTGCTAAGGAACAAGGTACATAATGGAATGAGAAAATTGTTTATTATAGTTCGTTGTCGCATATTTCACCCACACCTAAACGACGGGTCGTCAACAATTTATAAAAAAATCAAGGATTTGTGTCAGTTCTCCTTAGAGTGCCTCTATTTATGGACACCTAAAAATTAAGCCATTCGCGGTATTAATATTAGCAATCACGTCTATAAAGTGGTATATAATATAAACTATATCAAACTGACCATAAAAATCATCCAATCTAGAAAATAGCTTTGTTTATCCATAATATGCTTACATTTACTCTACACAGTAAATATTAGTACCAAAACCCAGATTTATTTCAACCTGGAGTAGCTTATTTTACAGACTTCTTAAGTAGTATTTCCTAACGTTCATCCATCCATCTCCTAGTATTTCTCATCTGAATTATGCAAGTATTAATGCATAAATTATATCACCCACAAAATTATTATTGATGTGCACCTTATTAACTGCGTCGTTAATTACTTTCCCATAAAAAAACTAACTTTCTTTAATGAATACGCCAGTAAATAACGATATTAATTTTTATTAGACGTTTTTAAGTCGAATAACGGTAAAGCATCGGTTTCGTCCCATCCACCGACAGATTGGAATCGCACATTAAATCGTCACTAACATTTATAGAGGAAACATTAAATGGGCAACATTCTTTAAGCGACGGCGGCGTCTGGGCGTCCTCCGATGGCTAATCAAACACTCATATGCAAATCAAGCAAATAGTTATACAATTTTATGAGCGTTGGCTATCGACAATTTATCACTCCCTATATAGAGTGGGGGCACACAGACACGCAGAAATTCCATCTAACCATACCGAGGTCCGTTATGTCGACACACCATATTTTGCAAGTTGATCATTGCTTATGCTCACATGAAATAAAGACTCACGGACTCCATAGAATTCGAAACGGTGAAATTAAATAAACGCTGTAACGTTATGTAGATAGAAAAAACTAAAATAGATGTGCATTACAATGAAAATGTCGTTACAAGTAGGTAAACAACTGGTTTATGACGGCATACAGATAAGAGAGGAATGCCAATTTTGATTAGAAACGAGACCAGCGCAAGTTTTATCGCATACTTACATAGATAAATTTTAAACAAGTGTTATTTTGAACACATTTTAATTACAGCGATAAAGTTGTTAATTGTGCATCGAAACTTACTTAGGAACTTAGTAAAAATACTGCATTGCATATTTATATAGCTGTTGTTTAGAATTTCAATAATTTTCAACGCTACAGAGTTAATGCCTATCATCTTCTACTTTTGATATAAACTTTTTGACAGGAGAAACGTTTCACTTATTTCCGATCATTTTAGTGTACTTTAGTCCTTAACTCCTAAAAGAAACTGAAAATAATTGAGATATTTCGTGTTCTATCCAATTAGAACTACTTACACATCCTAAAGTTCTTTTTTCAGTGCCAGTAAGATTATACTTAACTAACTTTAAAAATCAGGGCAAAAGTAATTGGGATATACAAATATTAAATAAATGTTAACAATTATGTTCACGATATTAAAAAAACACAATAGATGACACATTTCACACATTATTAAAAGTTTAATAAAGCACTGAAATGATAAATCGTCAGTGTAAACTTTTTCTTTTATTCTGCGTCGTAGATCCAAGTCGAAAACGAGCGTTCATTTATCGTCTCAAAATACTGTACAAGCTATTAATATTTTCTTCCTTCTAATATCTAATCCGTTGGATCGATTTGGATGTCCGATTCCATAATTTCAACTAAACAAAAATTCCATTTCTGTTTGTACTCCTTTTAAAATTGGATGATAATTTACTTTATTTGCATAGAATACTGGTTTATAAGATGAGTATTAAAAAATAGGGCTTTACCATATTCTACCTTCTTATTTCGTATTTCTTTTGGATTAACATTGTCTTCAGGAGATTGGCTGAAAATTCCAGATTTCAGACGTTCATCATTCACCTTATTCGTAATTGGAATCAAAATAATTCTGGTAAGTGTAGTGTCGACAGCAGCGGTGTCGGCGCGCACCGTCTCGCCGTATAAAATCGCCAAGGACATATATTTATCTGAGTGGAATGCGTAGAATAAACAATGTTGTACGCTATTTCGTCCGGTCGTAGCCACGCGCCGCACCTTGTGGGTCATACGCTCAATTTTTGTTTGATTTGGTCGTATTCCTAAAGTTATAAATTTGAAATATCGGATTCGATGATGATTTTGCACCTTTGAGACAGATAATTTAGAAAGAAGGATCGTAAAACTCGCATAATTAACAAATCTATTTCTAGTGTTACAAAATTAATTTATATCATAACAGTAGAAATGTAGTTTTGATTACCAATTACCAATGCAAACTAGTCCCCAGTTTTTAATTCTGTTTTACTTAAATAGATTTCTAGTAAGTAAGTATATTTAATTGTAAATACCTAAAGATGTTTAACATCAGTTGATCAAAGTCAAGAGACGCTGTAAATGCCCAGCCCCTTAATGTTACGCTTGAAGGAGCACAGAGCTTGCAGCGCGTGGGAAGCACATACTTAAGTTACACAATCTTGCGAAGGTAGCTTCGTTAACACAATCAATACCAAAGAGGAAATTTTTGCGTTGGGAAAACTGTAGACGAACTCCGAGCATTCTAGCAAAAACTGGTTTATAATGCAATGCCATTTCTTGGCATGAATAAAATGAGGACACTTTATTGTGTTATTAAATTAGCCATCACGCCACTCTTGGTCCAACCGCAAACTTGCAGATTGCATTCACACATTCCGAAGCGGGCATCCTTCCACTCCCATCGGACAATTTGCCTACACGTAGCCGTACGTAGGCAGTTAAAGCAGATTTCACTCGCAACATAGAATTATGTATTAACGATCGCCGGAACGCAACACTGCAGGTATGTGAACAGAACAATGTGCTGGCGTAGTGAAACCGCGTTCAACCGATACAATTAAAGTAATAAACACTGGTATAATTTCCCATTCGCTTGTTAATCGACGCTATCATTGTCTTCACTGCTTCCTTGCTTAAAGTTACAATGAATAGTTTTTCCAACGTTCACAATGCGTAGCTGTCGAACGCTTCTATGTAGTTTAGTTTTTGCTGGCAGTTTTTGTCCTGATCATCTAAGTACTCATAGTTATGTACCGCACTTGTCTCGATTTGCGAAAACCGCAAACGCTCATTCGCACGCAACGTCTCGTTACAGAAGCATTTGAGAGACCACTTATTACCGTAAATGTATAGTTACCGCGCCCAACGACACTATATAGATTTTTATCTTGTTAAAACGACCATATATCGAATTTCAAGGGTAAATATTTTGCTGTAAGCCGCGATCTTGCGACGTCAGAATAAGCTGATTACATCTGCATGTTAAATAGCAGGTTCAGCTAGTTGACAAAATTCCTGTGGTCGATAAACAATTGCATTCTGCCTGAAGCACGCGGGCTCGTAGGCGACATAAGGGCACATTTTTCATAGTAGAACATTGAGCTTCCACGTATAAGGTTAATAGCGTCGTATGAGCTCGAGACATGGATGGGTTATTTTTAGCATTTAATAAATTGGCTTAGTGGCTCGGTTTATTGTGTGCGCGTTTCGCACAAGTAGACGTCGCGGTCGGCAGTGTAGTGACATCCGCGGTGCCTTCACGCCGCGCACCTAATTTCTAGGTCAATTTTGGCTGTCGTTGCTCTTTTACTGTCCACTTAACATTCTTTCCAAAACAATGCGTTAAGTAGGTAATTCTATGCGCCACTGGCAACTCGATTCTCTCGAATTTTTCGACAGCTCACGTAGTCATTTGAAATTTTCCACTATCGCATATTTTCTAGTAGAGTCGTACAGGTAAACTTGATAACGCTCGAATGCAAACAAAAAACCTCGCCATTATGTTTTGGTGCGCCAAGTCTCCAACCACGTCTCAAACATCATACTGTAATGTAGACCGTATGGAATGCAGTTTGCCAAAAGGTTCAATAAAAATACCACTTTATGTTTCCTGTGTCAGCGGCGAATTTTATTGAGGTGTCAATGTACTGAGACCAGATTCTCATGTGCCTTCTTAAGTTGAATCAATTTAATCCACATTCGCATTTTGTGCAATATTTGTTCAGCGCTTAAGTAGGTTATAAAATTCGGTATTACCAAGATTTTCTTGTGCGACTACAATCTCTGTTTGGGTCTGAAATTAAACACAAAATGACAATTGTGAAAATTCATCCACGTAGGTTTTAAACTATTGAGCAACGTTTAAATTGGCTGACTGTTCTTTGGGCATTCAATGTAACTTCATTTACAATTAAAAGTGCATTGTCTTATGTGGACGAGTTCAATGGTGTAGGTGTTTATTTTTTATAAATTCCACCTTTCTGGCAATTCTTAGTAGCCCATTATACAACACCATTAGTCTCTGACAGCGTCTTTTAGGGCGTCTCATTCCTTTAATGGAGCAGCACGGTACCGCTAATTGTTACGCCGTTTAGCATCACTATAGTAATAATTGGATGTTTTTAACTGTAACCATGCATTTTCAAGTGCAGGTGTACGATTTATACAGTCAACTTTTTAAGACAATCGTGCAGGTGGCAGGTTAAACTATGGTAAATAGATTCTGTTAGAGACATGATCGGCATTTAATAGGGATGTGTTGTGCAGCACCTGCAACTCCGCGAGGTGGTGGAGCGGGGTGTGGAGGGGCGGTGGTGCGGTGCGGGGAGAGCCTGCGCCGCTTTAGAAAGGCGCGACCATCGCCGCAGGCCCGGGCCGCATTCTACGGCCTGTCATTCACTCCGCGCAACTTGCCTATGCATTGCATTCCATCTCCCACCACGGTATCCACGCATCGACACCATACACATACCCGCACCTTACGAAACCGCCAACCGCACCATCTAGACAACATGCCACATTCATACTTAACACATAAACGCTTCATCGAATTATTTCTGTTCGATTTCAGCCACTAACATTGCTGTGAACCAGTTCCATGGCCTCATTTGTATAGTTCCGACAGCGCCATTCACCAAATAACCCACGAAAACAAGAACACAGTGCACATTCCATGGGATAACAAATGATAACCATAATTTGGTGTTTAGCTCATTTGTTGTCACTAAATTGTGGAATGTCGTGTGAAATCGGGGTTGATGCGCATTCCTGCCACCAGAGCGCGACAGCGTCGCGGCGACCGTACACTTTGTTTTTCACCATTTATTCTATTTTAGAGACGGATTTAACACTTGTAACTGCATCACGACCAACTGGATAGTACGCACTCGCGACATTTGCGCGCATAACACTCAAACTCAAACAGCAAACGTCAAAAATCGCATTGGAATGTAAAGTTTTGACATGGGGCTCTTACGGGTTAACACTTCTCTTTGGAAAACTTACCTGTCTCGCGGGTCGATCCACGTCGTTTTTCTACTGTTGTGGTCGATGAAATACAGTTTTCCATCAAAGTCCCTCGCGTAATCCCATCCGTCGGGCAAGGGTATCTCACCGTTTCGTCTCCTTGGCATATTTCACTGATTAAATCCATTCAAACGAGTAACGAAGCACACTCGCGAACTAGCTATACGGCCATGTTGAATACCTCATTACGAGGTGTGACGTCACGCGGGTTCGGCCAATGGCGGCGAAGGGCCCCCACGATGGAATGCGGCGCGTACGCGAGCGCGAACACACGAAGCGGTTCTGCACGTCACTCGGACGATAGCAACGATACTGACGACCGCACCAGGCGACCCCGCGTCGCCGACTGAACCCCGTCGACTCGCAGCCACGTTATCACCGCACATGATAATATTCACTACCAACACCTAATGTCTAAATGCATTCCTCAACCAACGAATGTTTACATTGCATGGACTGCTATTGCCGATTGACTGATGCTATGCACAGCGCCGAGACTGAAACTAACTGCCAATGTAAGCAAAAACTAGGTAGGTTACATACCCATTCAATCTATTTACGATTCCGCTGTATAAATATGTATAGATGGCGGTGTATATGTGTATGTACATTGCATTCCACAGCGTATGTATATACAGACGTACATATAAATCGCTGATACCTACACAGGCAAGTAAGTATCTTGCTTTATAATAATGTTGCTGCATTACTCGGGTTTGTTGTGAATATTTTTGAGCGACCTATTTGAACGTTAGACAATGTCGATAACGGGACATACCTACTTTGTGGAGTAAAATTATATGGGAGTTTGACTTCATACCTAACCAGGTCAATATGAAAAGTCCGTAATACTATAATGAGCGCTTTTTAGTGATGGATTAACTGTAGTAGTTTTACGTCGAATCGGTCAAACCTAAATTCTTGCTCATCATAAAGTGGAAAAACTTGCATAAGTATCTGGGTCATGAGCAATTACGCACGGAAGACACGAGTTCCTAAACTCTGATTTCGTGTAGCGTAGTATTTTGAACGTCCGGGTCACGGTGGCAAGATTAGATTTTATTTTCTTACTTTGCTAAAGAGCAATATAGCTTGAATTAATAAAAGCGTGTTACTTTTAACACGCTATATATAATTCAAGCTATAATTACACCAGGATTGTATCCCGGCCCTTTGTACGAGGGAAATATTAACTAGAACATCGTTTGAGGGCGATCGTTGTTCTTTATTAAGATCGCTAACAAAGTTATCATTCAAAATCGACTTATTTACAAATTAATTTTGATAGAAATTTCAAGAAAATTTGAACCCTTCTAGGCCTCACGAAGAACCAGATCTCAAATATTTCACTACTATGCATATTATATCAATGCTCTGAGTATCAATGGCTATAGCTTCTCCTCTAAGCTTACAGGAGATATAGGTACCTATTGGTACCCAATAAAGTGAAGTATAGGTACTGCACCGAATAAGGGGAAAACATCTTACATGGCATAGCTATTAGAGACAGAAGAAATTAAGAACATTAACCCAACGGAAGACCTTCTTCAGCTAGAGGTGCACAGGAAACTGTACACTACTAAAATATAAATCTCGGCAGCATTTAATTCTTTCCTTTATACCAGATACTTACATCTAAAAGGAATTTATTTTAAGCGTCTTCAGGAATGTTAATGGTATTCAATATGTCATATTCAACCCAACCAATTGTATTTGACTAGCCACCCCGGTCAGCTATCACCCATATCTTCATACATTTATTGTTCAGACTGCTGGTTGTATTTGTGGTGATCCATTCTATGACATTGTTATTGCTGCAGCCAATGTAACTTATGGGAATGATCCAAATATATTACCAAATATACACATACAATAATAGGTAGGTACAACAAGTGTGTCAAACAACTTATCAACGCATCCTAGATCCTGCCAGGATGCGAAACCAGATCCATACCATACCAAATGAATTTAGATTTTTTTCTGTTATTTGCTCAGACTTTATTATGATCGAAGGTTATTTGTTATACTGAATGATCACTGCGCCTGCGCTATCAGTACATAGTTATGTTAGGGAATTCTGCTTTTTAAATTCTACCTGGTTTTCCCGGAACTCAAAGGTAATACCTGGTATACTGAAGTAAAGAATGAGACTTAAAATTTTATTTTAAAAGGATTTAACTAATTACCTGCATTCGTAGTAATATTTGTAAACAAACAATTCGTGTTTGTGTTAACGTAAAACTATTTTATGAATACAATTTGGCGTTAATGAACGTTATTATGCAATTCTGAATGTTGAATAATTATAATTATTGGAGTTCAATTAATTTAGAATGTGTGTCCGCGAACAACTCGGAAACGGTTGCATGTGAAGGCATGCGAATTACATAATATTAGAGTTGATAATGTGGACGACTGTGTAATAATATGGCGATATGACTTGCTTGAAGGTATGAGAATTATCGTAAACGTGAGGATACTACCGAATAATTACAGCATGGGGTTTTTTAAAAAGGGAGTTAACAAATTTTTACGGGGTCGGCAACGCGCTAGTGATCCTACTGGTGTTGCTAGCGTCCATAGGCTGCGGTGACTGCTTACCTTCAGGCGGGCCGCATGCATGTTTGCCACCTTGGTGGTATAAAAAAAACTACAAACAAATATACCTACACTAATAACTAATAAAATATATCCCTCTCCGACTGCCTAATTGTCGTGGTTTTTTATGACTAAGCCGCTCACGATACATGGAAAAAGAAAAGCACACAGGCGCTAAAAAAAATATCGCTATATTTTTGGTGGTTGTGATGCCGCGATATGGGACGTGAAAAACTGAAGCTGTAGAGACTTCCAGCGACGGTTTTTTTTTATTTAAACAAAAAATACCTTTCTCAGATAAATGATGAAAATCTAACAACCCTCCAAACATTATATAGGTATTTGGATAACGATTTGTGAGTGTGTTCCTAGCGGGGCGATTTGCGAGATCATCACCGGTCGACGCGTGTGCGAGTTTGGCGCGTATTCGCAGGGAGCGAACTTATTTTTTGTGCATTGAGCGCAAGCTACACCGTTGTGAGGATGAGCGAGCTGGGGCTGCAGTCTCGACATACATAGCGATGTCATCGCAAACTACCGATCGCTAAATAATACCGAAAAACATCGGTTGCCATAACGATCTTTACGATAAATGCAAGTCTCTACTGCCGAGATACCGCGCAAACTCGTGCATTATATTTTGTTTGCGACATCGTTACACTACCGACAGTTTTACAGTATTAAATCTCCCCAAATTATAGGGAAAATTATTAGACATGATATTAAAAAAATAATTGTTGTTCTCAGGAAGCATACTCACAAATCGCTAGTAAGATGTGGCCACACAAAAATAAAAACCTAGATATATATTTTTTGACGGGCTCGTTGGTCTAGTGGTTAGTGACACTGTCCGCTAACCGATGGGTCGTGGGTTCGATTCCCACCAAGTGTCTGGGTGTTATTTATCTATTTAAGTATGTATTTACAAAAAAAAATGTATATAAGTATTAGTATCAATTGTCTGGTTTCCATAGTACAGGCTCTGCCTAGTTTGGGATTAGATGACCGTGTGTGGATTGTCCCAAGATATTATTATTATTATTTACAAAAAAAGTATATAAGTATTAATATCAGTTGTCTGGTTTCCATAGTACAGGCTCTGCCTAGTTTGGGATCAGATGACCTTGTGTGAATTATCCCAGGATATTATTATTATTATTCATTTATTGTAACCTCCGTGGCGCAGTGGGAAACCGCTTGCTTTGCAAACCGGAGGTCGTGGGTTCGAATCCCCCAATCATGACTTACGCGAGTGTAGTTTACGCGCACGCCGCCCGCACCCATATCGATAGCCTCCAGGTTATCCAGAATAGTTTCCTCCGACGTGCCGTCGGTGCCCCGTGGTACATGCGGAACGTAGATCTGCATTCCGATTTCAAGTTAGATCCCCTTCGTAAGTTCCCCAACCACTTTGTGTGATTGTTCCTTACTGTCTAGGACAATGCAGCAGGCCTAGCACGACTTGCAGTCTTGACAGATCGGTGTGGAGTATGACGTAGTTTTCAACACCGAAACGTCATTCTCTATACAAAAATGTGAAATGCTACGTCATAGTGACGTCATACTCACACTCATATGTCAAGATAGCCACATCGTGCTAAGCCTGCAGGCCGATCACCCGATTGTCTGTAAAGTAAGATGGTACATGCGTCGGATGGGCATGTAAAAAGTCTGCGCCTGACCTCTCCACTGGTCGTGTCGGTCTTCCGTCCCATCGGATTGTGAGAGGTATAGGAAGAGAGTGCTCTTGTGTCTACGTAAGCCCTTGTGCACTTTAATATCTCACGCGTAAATGGTTGATCTTGTGAAAGATTGGCCGCTGTGGTCGTATCGGCCAGGAGGACATTATTATTATGTATTCTGTGCTAAGATTCTGTGCTATGAGCGCTATCCTGCACGCGATGTACTCGTATACGCCGCGCGCTGCCGTCATGGGAAGAAATTAAGCGCACTGGAAGCGTACTTAGTGTACAAATCGCTAGGTTAACTGAATATATTCCTTACTATAATTTAAATACAAAAGTTTTATTATGATATTATTATAATGATTCACTAATCGACTCAAGAGAGCAGTTAGGGACTTTAAAGGGAGGTGTAGGTAAGTAAGTACCTACAAAAAAATAAACAGTGCGCGGCCGCGACTGTGCGGCAAGCATTTGATAAAATTTCAATTTACCTACCTACCTACCTAATTTGGATCATACGCCGTTTACTGTCATCAGTCTGCGAAATAAATATTTTCTGATATCATGCAGCTCTCGTACCTGGGGGTTGGGAGAACCTAACATATCTCTTAAAGATCTCTTACTAGTCTGTGGAACCTAACGCAGTGATACTGTCATAGACTTTTTACAACTTTTGTAGGTAGGTACCTAGCTACCTACATTATTTCTACGTAACTACGTTAAATTACAATCATTGATAGAAAACTATTATCTAGGTTCAGTTATGTAACACGGTAGGTACTTATTAAAGGTATGTACTTAGTTATTACGTATTATTACTTACCATGTTCTTCCTTCATAAATTATAGCACGTCAATGATTACAGTAAATACGTAAAATTGCAGTAAATATAGGTATTTACATGGCATTTATCAAAGGTAGGCACTAATATGTACTTAGATGGTAATTCTTACTTCTCTTAGGACTGGGTAGTAGCAGTAGAATGCGTAATTATGATAAACATTACAAACCGAACGTACACGGTCACTGTCATTTAATAGATATGAAAACAGTGGTTAAAGAAAATACTGTAACTTATTTTTTATTTAACAAACACTGTGATGTACTTTAAATATTTATTAGAATAACATTCTTTATGTTACAAGTTTTTCATATGTTTTTTCATAACTCCCGAGCGGAGGAAATTCGAAATGATAGGATGTCGATGATGACCGGAAATTTATTTTTTTGGCAGCAAGCAAGAGACAGGCGAGGTGACTTTGACAATAGAATAGGTTCCGGTTCCGAAACTAAACTACTTATTATACATAATGTCGAAAATATAAGTGAAACATTTTTATTTAGCACAGTAAAAATTCATAAAAATAAAAAATTACAAAACATAAAATAACGGTGATTTAATACTAAAATTCTAATAAATTAGTTCCTATTTATTAGGAATGTGGTACAAACAAAATGGCGCCCGCGGCACCCAACCAAACCGTCAATGTCAAATTAACAAATTGTCTGTCATGTCATTGTCATGTGGCATGTCAACATTATATTTTCTTCCATATAACACGTATATTTACACGTATTTTTCCTGAAAATTACAATAGCCCAGCACATTTTCCATATTTCATAAAGAGTTAATTACCCAAAAAAATGCCTTCCAGTGACAGCGAAGACTTTGAAAGTGCGGATGAGGGTCATAGAACTCCGGACAAAAGGGACCGAAAGAAACGGATTTCTTCCTCCAATTACAGCGAGAACGCTTCTGAAAATGAACAGCAGTCGTTTAATAACAAAACTGGTGGCAATAATGACCAAAAACCCAAACAGAAAGAGGTAAATAATGTCACATATTTGAATCATTTATTAGTACATTTCTTTGAAAAACTAAGCCATAAGTTAGTTTAATCTTATCTGGAATAATAAATTTGCACTCATAATATCTATATCCGTGCTGTATTAAATTTAATTTTACCAGTAGCAGTAGTAGTAGCTGCTTGGCAGCAGAATATCTAACATTGCGGTGCTACCTGGATACAAGGGACCTACCACCAAGTGCATTTATGAATAAATTAAATCAATGGGACTCTGGATGTTTCATGATTTCACTGTTTTGTGTAAATATATCACTGCCAAAATATACCATATGGACTTGATGTTAAGTAGTACACAGGGACCCTTAGTAGATCATGGCTACTGCTTTCTTTGTGTTCTTGCAGTAAGTAAGTTTAACAATACTATGAGTAATTGGTCTATAGTCTTAGGTCCTACTTGATCTATTATAATGAGGTATTTTATGGTTCTTCTATTGTATATGGTTTATGCATATACAGTAAGTATGTAACACAACAAAATGCAACCTGAAATGGGTAGGTGAAGAATAATATACCTAATGGTCACTTTTTATTTATATTTATGCTATTCGTTTTATTTTTTGCAGTCTTTGCAAATAATGAAATTGAATTTAATATTAAAATTAATTTCAAGAATGAAACTAACTTTATGGATTATATTGCTATTGCAATAAAGAATTTCTATTTGTATTGTTTAGTTTATTTTTGATTTCACTATCCACACAATAAGTGTTCAAAATGTTACACTTTATTGCATTCATGGTCATGGGCAGACTGAGGTGGTAGCTGTCCATATTGTTAAATTAACCTAATACTATACCAAAAAAATCTCATATTAAACCGCTGAAGAACAAATTTTCATTAGATATGATTCATTCTAGCATTCAAAAATACTGCAAAACCAACCGCTAAATTTAGGCATAGGCATTAAAGCTATTAATACCCAATATTTTTTCAACTAAGCTGTTCAAGGTTCATTGCCATTTTATAATTATATTTATTACTAGCTGACCCACGCAGCTCCGCCCGCGCTGTGTTTACGTTAACTAAACGTTTAATAACACACTCACATCGAATACATAACCTCCTTTTTTATAGTCGGTTAAAAACTGGGACCCACTTTTTACTTGCTCTCCGAAGCACGGACCCGTTTAGTTCAAATGGCGTTAAACGGTCACCCATCTATTTAATGACCTTACCTAACGTTGCTTAACCCGATCGATTACAAAACCTTGATAAAAACTCTCTATGAGTGTTCCCTTACTAATATTTATTATATTATAAAGAAAAATTGATAAAATCGGACCAAGCGTATAACCAAGTACCCATTTTGACTTTAATCCCCTCTCCCAAAAGAACCGTGCTAGATTACGGGATAAAAAGTATCCTATGTCCTACCTCGTAGTAAGATCTCAAATCATGCCAAGTTTCATTTGAATCCATTCAGTAGTTTAGGCGTGATGCTCAGCCGTGATACAGACAGACAGACAGACAAAAATTAAAAAAATTACATTTTCGGCCTCAGTATCGGTTATAGAATGCCCTCCAAAAATAATTTTCAAAATATCTTCAATGTACAGAATTGGACCTCTTACAGTTTTATTATAAGTATAGATTGTCACTATATTTCAGAAAGTAGCAGATGGTTGGGACGACTTCGATATAGAAGACACAGATGCAGTTGAATCTAAACCAACAGACCTAATAGACAAGAGTGAAACTCAAACAGCAAGCACTCAAGCAAGTAATGATCAAGAAAAAAGCAGTAAGAAGAGTCAGGATACTGGCTGGGATGATTTTGATGATTGGGGGCAGGATGAAGGCTTTAGCAAAAAAAAGGTAAAATTAAATCACCCAGACATTGATATCACTACCTCAGAGGCAAGTCCCTTGTGCAAGAGATTATCTTAATAAAAATACTAAATAGCAAAAATCTGGTACTGGCAATAAGATAGGATATCTATATATACATTTTAAATAACGCAATGTGCTGCTGATTCTATGAGTAATTAAGAAAAAAAATGTAAGTAGCACTGCAGTGCCAGTAATTCTACCATGAAACAGTGGCCAGGGCCTTTTTTTTTTTTTTTTGACGCGGGGGAAATCTTCTAAATATCCCCGGGAGCTGTGGGGCTCGACCGGGGTATGAGAGGGGGGACCCCAGGGCTCTCCGGTGGGATCTGCACCAGGGGCCCTTCAGTGCCTTGCCTTTGAGCCCGCCGCCGGGGGGCGCATTGTAGCCCCCCGGGAACCTGACACGGTACTCACGGGGACGGGGGTCGCAACCCCGCCGCCGTCCTCCTCGGAGTCGCCGCCGTACTCAATGGACGCTCAAAGAGCCCACATCCCGAGCGTCCAGCGACTCCGAAGGTTGCGCGTTGTTTATAGCCCCGGGCTCAGGGCTGGGGGGCGAGACGTTGGGCGGCCGCTTGACGCGGCCTGCGCCTTCGTCGCCGAGCAGGATCAGCGCGTTCGCGTTCCCGCTCGGCGGCCTCCTTCTGGACATGACAGTCTCGCAGAAGGCGGCCATCGCTCCCCACGCCGCATCCCCGGACAGCATAGCCGACACTACGCTGCCCAGGGAGAGGTCCGATCCGATGACTGCGACCAGGTCTCGACGCTCCAACGACCACGCGGGACAAGCCTCTAGCGTGTGTTGGGCGGAGTCAGACTGGTCGCAGTGGAAGCATCTCGTCGTCGCTTCACGTCCGATCTTATGCAGATAATCACCGAAACAACCGTGTCCGGTGATTATCTGCGTAAGCCTATAGGTGAGTCGTCCGCTCCGTCGCTGTATCCAGGCTTCGAGGTGCGGCAGAAATGCCTCAACGACGCGTTTGCGCGCTATGTGCTCCGGCTGGAGCCGCTCGCGCCACGTCGTGAGTGCGTTGTGTCGTTCCTGCCGCTTTATGGATTCGAGCGCCACCGGCTCGCCTCCGCCACTCTGTCGGGCGATGCGGATCCGGTCATAGACCCTCGCATAAATGCCCGCCAGGATGTCTAAGGGCGGAAAGCGTGCCAGTACGGTCGCCGCCTCAAAGGACACCGTTCGGTATCCTCGTGCAATCCGCAATGCCATCCTACGCAGGACGCTGTAGATTTTTGTTCTACAACGTCGAATGGCCAGCCTCGGCGTCCAAATGGGCGAGTGGCCAGGGCCTGTACCATCCCCTCTAATAGCAATATTATTTTAACCTTACTTTCTCGATAGATAGTGACAGAGCTATAAACTACATATATTGACGTCTCTATCTCATGTCAAGTTAGATGATAATACTGCTAATAGTGGTTGTGGTAAGGCCCCAGAGAACCAGTTCAATGTCTGTAAACAGTTGTCTTAACTTTTTTTATTTTTTATTATTTTGTGGCTAACTGCAATCAGTGATCTCACTATAGGCAGATTTGTCCTAAAATCTGTTTTGTGTGTCTTAACTAAAGACAAGATTCTGCTCATTTTCTGACTAAGATTCATAAAAGTCTAAGACTGAAGATAGATTATTTTTTGTGCTTTCTAGCTTCTGTGTCATTTCTGGAAACTGCTTGCCTTGCAAACCGGAGGTCGCGGGTTCAAATCCTGCGAGTAGTTACATTTTCGTGTAGTGGTTCCTTAATGGCTCTCAAACAGCTTAAGAACAACAAGGCGCCGGGTGAAGACGGAATCACAACAGAACTTCTGAGAGCGGGTGGAAAACCAGTACTTTTAGTCCTCCAGAAGTTATTTAATTCCGTCTTACTCGAGGGTACTACGCCAGAAGCATGGCACAGGAGTGTGGTGGTTCTCTTCTTCAAAAAAGGTGATAACACTTTATTGAAGAATTATAGACCCATCTCACTCCTGAGCCATGTATACAAGCTGTTTTCGAGAGTCATTACGAACCGTCTCGAACGCAGGTTTGATGACTTCCAGCCTCCCGAACAAGCCGGGTTCCGAAAAGGCTTTAGCACCGTAGACCACATACATACGCTCCGCCAGATTATACAGAAGACCGAGGAGTATAATCGGCCATTATGTCTAGCGTTTGTGGACTACGAAAAAGCCTTCGATTCAATCGAGACCTGGGTGGTATTGCAGTCCCTCCAGCGGTGCCACATTGACTATAGGTACATCGAAGTGTTGAAGTGTTTGTACAGCAACGCCACCATGTCGATCCGACTACAGGAAGAGAGCACAAAACCAATCCCATTGCAGCGAGGTGTGAGACAGGGAGACGTTATTTCTCCGAAACTGTTCTCAAACGCATTGGAGGACGTTTTCAAGCTCTTGGACTGGTACGGATTCGGCATCAATATCAATGGCGAATACATCACTCACCTTCGTTTTGCCGACGATATAGTCATTATGGCAGAGTCGCTGGAGGACCTCAATACGATGCTCAGCGACCTCAGTAGCGTTTCCCAACAGGTGGGTCTTAAAATGAACATGGACAAGACGAAGATCATGTCTAATGTCCATGATGCACCCGTACCGGTAGTTGTTGGGAACGATACACTCGAAGTTGTTGACCACTACGTATACATAGGACAAACTGTCCAGTTAGGTCGGTCCAACTTTGACAAAGAGGTCGCCCGAAGAACCCAACTCGGATGGGCAGCGTTCGGAAAACTACGCGATATCTTCTCGTCCAAAATACCGCAGTGCCTGAAGACGAAGGTTTTTAACCGGTGTGTGTTGCCAGTGATGACATATGGTACTGAGACGTGGTCTCTAACGGCTGGCCTTTTAGAAAAGTTCAGAGTCACACAACGAGCCATGGAGAGAGCTATGCTCGGAGTTTCTTTGCGCGACAGAATCCGAAATGTGGAGATTCGCCGAAGAACTCAGGTCACCGACATAGCTCTCAGAATCTGCAAGTTGAAGTGGCAATGGGCAGGCCACATCGCTCGAAGAACCGATAACCGTTGGGGAAGAAAGGTTCTCGAGTGGCGACCACGAACCGGAAGACGCAGCGTTGGCAGGCCTCCCACTAGGTGGACAGACGACATTGTGCGCGTCGCAGGTAACCAGTGGATGCAAATAGCCAATTGTCGTTCATTGTGGCGTTCTAAGGGGGAGGCCTATGTTCAGCAATGGACGTCTTCCGGCTGATGATGATGATGATGATGATGGTTCCTTAATAGTTACTACAATGCAGGCTGATCACCTGATTGTCTAGAAAGTTACATGCGCCAGATGGGTATGTAAAAAGTCGGTCCTGCATCTGACCTCTGACTAGTTGTGTTAGTCTTCCATCCAGGGGCGTAGCTATCGCCGTATCAGCCGTATCAAAGATATGGGGCCCCCGGGCTACAGGGGCCCCGAACACGTAAGCAACAATTCGTAAAATCTATCTTCTCACATAATCTCTTAGGCCGTACCATAATTTGGGCACCCCAACAAATTTTGATACGTGGCCCCATCTAAGGCAAGTACGCCACTGCTTCCATCCCATTGGATTGTGAGTAAAAGACACTTTTGCTACGAAAGCACTTGTGGACTAAAATCTCCTGAGTAGATGGTCAATCTTCTGAAAGATTGGCTACTGTAACCCGGGTGCGTCCCATTTCATATAAAGTTATTTGGTCTATCGTTTAAAATGTATATTGATACCATCAAGGTTAACAACTCGATTCAGAGCAATCAGACTCGGTTATTTTTTTATGACCACCCAGAAATAAGAGCCCTGCAAAGCAGGGCTCCGTCAAGCTATTTTGGCAGGTGGTAATCACTTACTAGGTATATCTACTCCTCAGGTTAACAACTATGAAGAAATTACAAAAAAAATAATAATATTAATATTATTTTGTTTTTATCATATTAGGCTAAATAGGTTTTATGTCTTGTGAGTGATATATTAAACGATATTATATTCAACTAGCTGACCCGGCAAACGTTGTTTTGCCATATAAATAATTTCCTAGTAAAAAAAAATTTAGGGGTGGACTACCCCTAGGTAGTCTACCCCTAAATTTTAGGACAATAATAATTAATGTTAGGACATTTAGGGGGATGAAAAATAGATGTTGGCCGATTCTCATAGATACCGGATAAGCACAAAAAATTTCATCAAAATCGGTCAAGCCGTTTCGGAGGAGTATGGCAACGAAAACTGTGACACGAGAATTTTATATATTAGATGTATGTTATGCTTAAAAAAACTAGTGATTTTAAAATTATATCAATCGTTTGTTATATCAACTGATCATTATATCAAATAATATTATATATTCAGTTGTTATATCTTGTAAATATTAGAGATTTTGTAGTTATATCAAATATTACTTACCCCTGTAACCCTATTGGCCAGGAGGACATTATTATTATCTGTACTACAGATACTTTTACAAGCTGTGAAACATGTGCACTGTTAGCATTATATAACCCCTAAAGATCCTGCAATGCATTCATCCTCGCCAGCCCTTGTTTTTGTCCCATTGTTGGGCACGGGCCTCCAGTCATTCGAAAGCTAATTAGGCTTTCTCAGACATGCAGGTTTCCTCACGATGTTTTCCTTGAAACTAGTAACAATAGCACACACGTGATTCGCACATGATTAATTAAAGAAAGCAGAGGTGCGAGAGTTTTCAAGGCAAGCGCTCGCTCACTGAGTTTCTACTGCTTAAGATCCTACAATATTAATTCTAAATATCAATCTCTGAATTCCATTATAGGAACAATCTCCAAAACCCAAGCCAAATGCACCAGAACCTGACATCAGAGCTGTCACTGAAAAACTGGCAGCAACATCCACTGGTAACAGTAGCTGGGGTTGGGGATGGAGTGTGGATTCCTTGCTGAGTTCTGCAACTGCTGGTATCAGTACAATTACCAGTCAAGTATCACAGGTACAATCACATAATTCAACAGACACACACTCACACACACACACACACACACACACACACACACACACACACACACACACACACACACACACACAGTGACACACACACACATCGATATAAACATACATGGAGAGAGAGAGAGAGACATCCACACTATGCATAAATAAATATGTTTCATACTACTTAAATATATTTACCATTGTTTCAGGGGATTACAACTGTTTTAGAAACTAGTATAGGTGCCCCAGATCCAGAAGAATTAGCTAGAAAGACTTCCAGAGAAGGAACACAGAGTAGACAGCCAGAAAGTGTACCGAGTGGTGGAGACAAGAAACGAGACAATGTGCAAACTCCTGATTGTAAAGGTGGAGGGGAGGCGGCTTTTCCGTTTGGTGGCTTAATTTCTGGTGTTACCAAATTCGTTGAAACCACTGGTAAGAATATAACAGTATTTGTAATTGACTTCAAAAAAGGAGGAGTTCCACTTTTTATATATTTTTAAGTATGTTCATCGATTTCTACGCCAATTACCGATTTCAAAAAAAATTGGTAGGGTACCTATATTTCCAATTCGGTCCCATTGTCAGATTTTCAGTAAGTTACTTTAACGCCAACGTTCGAGTTACTGGATAGTGTTGATACTTATCTTGGTAAAATAAGTCACTAAAAGTGTTAAATAAACTATTTCTAGAAAAAAATAAAAACCGACGAAAGAAAATAATCTAAAATAAAAAATAACGATGTTAGTTAAAATGAATTGCTTTTATTTTTTTCTAAAAATAGTATTACTAGAACCGCAGCGTCAGACATTCTGCCACTAGGCAGCATTAAACATCGTCATTCGTGCGCCTTAGTGCTAACCGGTTGTTTTCTATACCTCAAGCAAGCCCGCTGTCGTTTTACGTGTGTGCGTGTTCTCTGTGTTACACGATCTGCTAATCGGTGTGTGTTTTACGTTGAGCTATGAATAAATTAGACACGACTTTTGAAAAAGTCCTCGACACGGACGACAATCTATCAAAATCCGGTGAGATGAGTGTAGACGTTTCTCTTTTGGACAAGGAATCACCTCCACCCTACGTAACGTTTCGTAAGGGTATACCTGTGACTAAGGAACCACAACTTCGGGAAGAACTATTAACTTTTCAAAACAGTATGATGTCTAAACTTGAGTCCTTGTTTTCTAAACAGGATGAAAAGTTCTCCATGCTTCTGGCTCAATTTGAAGATGTAAAAACTTCTATCAATTTTATAAGTGATAAATACGATACACTTGAACAGAAAACTCAAGAAGTAAATACTCGTGTCGCGGACCTCGAAAATAAATTCATTAATATCCAATCTAGTGAAGCACGTGTAGTAGCTCTTGAAGCCAAGCTGGAATACATGGAGCAAAAATCACGTAGCTGTAATATTGAAATAAGCAATATGCCAGAGAGACGTGGAGAGAACCTCATATCTATAATGGAACAAATTGCTAAAATTATAAAGTTACCTAACTCGGTACGTGAAGTAATTGCTATACATCGTGTTCCCCAACTGCAAACGAATACACAGCGTCCGAAAAACGTAATAGTAAAATTTTCAAGCGAGATTATGAGAAATAATTTTATTGCTGCTGCTCGTCTCAACAAAGGCATTACCTCGGAGGAACTACAAATACATGGCAATTCTCAGAAAATTTACATAAACGAACATCTGACATTATATAACAAGAAATTATTTCGGCAAACCAGAGAAATTGGCAAACAACACGGATACCGTTTCATTTGGGTCAAGAACAGTGTCATATTTGCGCGAGCTGATGTTTCCTCCCCGGCTATCGTCATCAAATCTGATAAAGATCTATCGAAGCTTGTATCACATAATCATAAACAATAATTATAAAAATATATTCAATCCATTAATTTACACAATTTCCGCTTCATTCCGTAAAATGTTAGAAGCTTACTTTAATAACTTATGTGTATCTATGTTCACGTTTATCTACATAGCCTTTCTATACCGTATGTTGCTCTGTGCATTTATCGCTGGCTTCGCATTCCTTTGCTGCGGTAAAGTACTATTCTCTTGCACCCTCATATTGATAATATTTTTTGTATTCGTACTTAAACATTCTGTTCTACGATTAATGTCTGTATTTAATATAGTTTTTATTTTGTGTTATTTTAATGTTTATAGCATAAAAATCGTGAATAAACTGGTGCATACTACTAAGCTATATATCCGTATTCGTGTTCTTAAAGGTATGTTTTGCTTGATTTCTGTGAATTTATGTATACGTAGTAATACGAAAATACACCGAATTAAACATTCTGTTGTTCTATGGTCAATGTACGTATTGATTTTAATTATTAAGCTGTACTATTTTAATGTTTATAGCTTAAGAATAGTAGAAGTATTTGTGCATACTACTAAACTGCATGTATGGATTCTCGCTCCCACACGTATTATATATACTTTGATTACGTTGAATATACTTATGAACAATAATACTAAAAATTACTATGATAATTACTTAATATTGCTGCTATCTTTTTGCTGTAATTCATGCTACACTTTGATTATTTTAGTTTTTAAGTTTGGGCTCCGTGTTTATTCAATTACAACCATCTCTTTACTGTTTCTGCTTACAAATGACTAATCAAGATTTGACGTTTTATTACCAAAACTGTAGAGGTATACGTACAAAACTACATTTATTATACATGAATATCTTGTTATTTTCGTATGACGTAATCATACTTACTGAAACTTGGCTAACCCCTAATATTATGAATAATGAATTCATCGACGACCGCTATTTAGTTTTTAGATTTGATCGTGATCGTTCTATTACTGATAAGTGTGACGGTGGTGGAGTGTTGATTGCTGTGCTTCGCGAACTACGTCCTGTGAAATTATTAATGCACTCATGCCCCTCACACATGTATGTTGAAAATATTATAGTGCAAATTCCTGCATCACATCCAAACAAACGTCATGTGATTAGTGCGACATATATGCCACCTGGCTGTCAAGATAATGATTATATAGGTCATTTCGATATCTTGCAAGACATTGTCAGCGACCCAAATACCGAGGCATTCTATGTAATAGGTGATTACAACCTACCCGTTATATATTGGGTGGATAGCGGTAATTATGTTACCCCTTTCTCATCCCATACAATAGGCCAGTGTGTAATTGATTTCCTGAGTATTACTAACAGTAGTCAATATAATACTTTGAGAAATAACTTAGGTCGAATACTTGATTTGTTTATATCTAATGTGGATTGTAATAGTGTGCCTTGTGATCCTCTACTACCTCCTGACATATACCACCCTCCTTTTTCTTTATTATCATCAGTTTCTATGAAAATGATTCTCATGAAACCGAACATGCTTCCGAAACATAATTACAGAAAGGCAAACTATGAACGAATTAATAAGGCTCTCAGTGAAGTTGACTGGCAAACATGTCTTACACATTTATCTGCGGAAAATGCCCTTAATGAGTTTTATGAAATAATTTATGGACTTATCTATCTATACTTATAATAAAACTGTAACCGTTCCAATTCTGTACATTGAAGATATTTTTAAAATTATATTTGGAGGGCATTCTATAACCAATACTGAGGTCGAAAATTTAATTTTTTTAATTTTTGTCTGTCTGTCTGTCTGTCTGTCTGTCTGTCTGTATCACGGCTGCGCATCACGCCGAAACTACTGAATGGATTCAAATGAAACTTGGCATGATTTGAGATCTTACTACGAGGTAGGACATAGGATACTTTTAATCCCGTAATCTAGCACGGTTCTTTTGGGAGAGGGGATTAAAGTCAAAATGGGTACTTGGTTATACGCCTGGTCCGATTTCATAAATTTTTCTTTATAATATAATAAATATTAGTAAAGGAACACTCATAGAGAGTTGTTATCTAGGTTTTGTAATTGACCGGATTAAGCAACGTTAGGTAAGGTCATTAAATAGATGGGTGACCGTCTATCGCCATTTGAACTAAACGGGTCCGTGCTTTGGAGAGCAAGTAAAAAGCGGGTCCCAGTTTTTAACTGACTATAAAAAAGGAGGTTATGTATTCGATGCGAATGTCTGTTATTAAAAGTTTAGTTAACGTAAAAATAGCGCAGGCGGAGCTGCGTGGGTCAGCTAGTTAAAAAATATGTTCCGTTATCAAAGGTTAAACACTCTCGCTTTCCTGTATGGTTCACGCCAGCTCTCATTCGTATATTTAAAGAAAAAGACCGTGCTTGGATTAAATGGAAAAAATACGGCAACATTTCTGATCAATGATATTTTACTAAAGATATGTTATATCCCTACTAACGCACGATAAAAGTTGTCTCACTTGTAGTTAGCTATACCTAGCTATACATTTTCCTATCTATAGTCTGACAAGGACAGATACATAACGAGAAAAGTAAGAGAAAACGAGATGGCTATATTTTGTGCGTTCCGTTGTCAGCGTTGGTTAAACGCTTGTCAGTGTCATCTTGTCAACTGGCACATTCAATTTTACAATGATTTCTTACAATATTATTATGAAAATTGAAATACAAATTGAAAATCAAATTATTTTTTCAAAGTTACATGTGCTATATTATTCCTGACTGTTTATTTACTTTTGCCTGGTAATTTGTGCACATTATAAATACGCAGGACGGCATTTTCAATTTTTAATGATAGACGTCACGATGTCGCATTAACTACGCGGGACGGCGTGCGACTAACTGCTACAAAACCCAGTTGGGGGATACTCGCTGGACGTCTGGCGAGCGCTAATGGCATATCTATTGTTTAAAATATCATTGTTTCTGATTATGAAATTTTTTCGGTGCACCGTAATCGTTTTAAAGAATACTCTTTAAAATGTTTCCAAAGATACATTAATTCAGTCGAAGATAGCATACCACTTAATATTAAACATTTTTGGTCTTATGTTTCTAATCTTAAAGGTAAATCTAATTTCCCTGCTACCATGTATCTTAATGGTGTCTCGTCAAGCGATCCATCTGAAATAAGTAATATGTTTTCTGCTTTTTTCACTTCTGTTTATGAACCGTCTAATTTTAACCCTAATCTTTGGTCTCCTTCTAATAACTGCACTGACAATGCATCCATTTGTGACTCCGTGCACTTAACTATTCAGGATATACATAGTGCTTTATTAAACCTTGATCCAAGCAAGGGACCTGGCCCCGATAGAGTACCCCCTATTTTTTTGAAAGAAACTGCGGATAATATCGTTACTGGTTTGGAAATTATCTTTTCACACCACCTGCTCGATAATGTCACATTATATGTCATATAATGATGACATAAAGTGCCTCATTATATCCCTATAGTCTAGCCGGTTAATATTGTTGTACTAAACTCCCTTGGGTAATAATGTGTTTGAATTTAGAACGTCAAACGAAAATTCCACAACACTTTAACCACAGGTATATATTACTACTCTAAGCAGAGAACTGCACGAAAAACAAAACATTTGAAAATCGAACCGAGCGCGACGAGCACAACCCAGTGTTCTAGAAAAGAAAATGAAATACTTAGATGATAACGCGGCAAATCACCATGTTGATATTATTGACGGTCTCGTTGGTCTAGTGGTTAGACACCCTGGCCGCTACCCAATAGGTCGTGGGTTCGATTCCCACCAAGTGTCTGGGTGTTATTTAACTATTAATTAATATTAGTTATCTGGTTTCCATAGTACAGGCTCTGCCTAGTTTGGGATCAGATTACCATGTGTGGATTTTCCCAAAATATTGTTATTATTTTAATTCTAGCAATATTTGTATTTTATTACCTCGCAGTAGGTGTGAAAAGTAGTGTATTCACCTCGGGGATAAAGGTGCCTTTGTCTTGGGCGAGCTTAAATCCCGCGCTGTACTCAGGATTCAGGTATTAACTCCCTCGCTACGCTCGGAAGTTAACTCTATACTCCCTCGCTGCGCTCGGGAGTTGCTAGAATCCTTCGTTATGCTCGCGATTCAATTTCACGCCCGTGACATAAGACACTGCTTTATCCCCTTGGTGCATAAACTACTATTAATAAGTGTCTATGTGAGGGTGTTTTCCCTGACACTCTAAAACGTGCCTTTATTACGCCGGTCTTTAAAAACGGGGACATAAATAATATTGAAAATTACAGACCCATCTCAATATTGTCCGCCTTGTCAAAGCTTTTTGAGAGACTTGTACACAGCACTTTATATGCACACATGCACCATCTTATTATACCGGAACAGCATGGATTTGTTAAACGTCGATCCACTGGTACTAATCTGATATTATTCACAAATTATCTATTTCAAAATATGGACCTTCATGTACAAGTTGATGCTGTGTACACAGACTTTCAGAAAGCGTTTGACAAGGTGGATCACAAATTATTACTAGATAAGATAGCTTTTAATGGTATCCGCGGCAATCTTCTACGGTGGCTAGCATCTTATATTTCTAACAGGACGCAAAAAGTTGTCATCAATGGTTTTGAGTCTGATTCAGCGGTTGTTTCATCCGGGGTTCCACAAGGATCCATTTTAGGACCCCTTCTCTTTGTCTTGTTCATTAATGATATTAAATCGTGCTTTTTGAATTCTCACTTTTTAATGTATGCCGATGATATCAAAATTTACAAGTCGTGCAGAAATATTGAGGATTGCATACAGCTTCAAGAAGACCTGAACAGACTTTACCAATACTGCATCGATAATAATCTTCACCTCAGTTTACCTAAATGTCACACTATATCATTCACTAAAAATAAAAACTATTAATTACGATTACTGTTTAGACAATTTTACTTTGAGTAAGGTTCATTGTGTTAGCGATCTGGGTGTGATGCTGGACTCAAAATTACATCTTGACATTCATATTGAAGGTATTATTAATAAAGCATTTAAGATGTATGGTTTCGTCATGCGTTCTTCCGTAGATTTTAATCGTCCAGGTACTTTTTTATACCTCTACAAGGCGTTAATTCGATCACAGCTGGAATTTGCAGTTGCGATATGGAGTCCCTTTTATGACAAATACAGCAAAAGACTCGAGATGGTCCAAAAAAAATTCTTACGTAGTGCACATTACAGATGTTTTCATACAAGAATTCCATATGTACAATTACTGGAAAGGTATAAGTTACTAAGCCTAAAATCTAGACGCATATTGCTTATGACCACTATGCTTCATGGCATTTGTAATAATAAATTCGATTGTATAGATCTTAACAATAGCTTATGTTACGTCATACCAAGAACAACAGTGCAGCGTAAGGCCCGTGTACCGCGGCTGTTCTATACGCCAAAGTGCAGGACTAACGCTGGTGAAAGAGTACCCATTCGTCGACTTTTAGAAACATATAACACACACTTCATTGACATCGACATTTTTGCAGTTTCAGAGTCACAATTTAAGAATTTGGCTGTTAATAGACTTAATATGATTGATTCTAATAATCCCTGAACACATTGCTGGAACACACAAACTTAAAATTTATTATTTTTCTTAATATTACCTTAGACGCACGATTTTCCTTGTAATCTTTTATAATAATCTGTGGACTTTGCTGTGGATTACATGTTTAATAGTTATGTAAGTGCGATTTGTTTGTAAGTTTTAACATGTAATTGTTTTTTGTCCCAATAAAGTAAAATAAAATAAAATAAAAAATAAACATATTTTAATGTGCAATACACTATAGCTGGTGTAATTACCGTGCTTAAGTTCTATAATCAAGTCTCATCTCCAGGTACTAAGGTAATATCAGGTGGTCTAGGCACCCTAGAGACCATAGGCAAGAAGACCATGGAGGTACTCCAAGATGGCGACCCAGGATTAGCCAAGAAGCGGGCCATGCTCGGCCTGGCTCCCGGAGACAAACCAGTCCTGTCCCAAGTACTGAGAGAAGCAAAGGCTAAGGCAGAAGAAGAAGACAGGATACGGGAAGTGAAGAGAGAAGCCAAAGAAGTGCACTATGAGAACTTGTTTGATGATTTTGAAGGTAGGAAATACAATTTTTTTACCTACATTTGTATTTCGCGGGTGAAACCTTCAAACGGTTCCAGGGAGCTGTGGGGCTCGACCGGGGTATGTGCGATTGTTACCCTCTCCGCTCGCTCGTGAGAGGGGACTCCCGGGCTCTCTGGTGGGATCTGCACCAGGAGCCCCTCAGCGCATTGCCTTTGAGCCCGCCGCCGGGGGGCGCATTGTAGCCCCCCGGGAACCAGACACGGTGCTCACTAGGACGGGGGTCACAACCCCGCCCAAGGTACCTAACTACCCCAAGGTGGGGTTTTCCGGTGAGTGTATGTATTGCCAGTGGCGTATCTGGTTAAGAATAGCAGCCACCCGTCTCCTGTTCGGTGTCGTTAGAGGCGACTAAGGGAAAACAAGGAGACGAGCAGCAGCGTATTTCTATTGGTTTACCTACCACCTATACTGCGATCCCCAAGCCACCTGCCAAGCGTGGGGATTATGGCAACCCCTTCCTTCTAAGAAGGGAGCCGTTGTTCAGCAGTGGACTTCAGCAGTCTTTCGAATTTTGATAATTATGGTTTCCTGCTGCGCCCCGGAGTCTACAGATATAAGAAGATTAAAATAAACATTATTTCAACGTTGCAGGTCTTGTACATTTGGAAGCCCTGGAGATGTTATCCAAGCAAGTGAGCATGCGTATTGAGGAACGCCTGCGCAATGTCGACGCAGCCAAGAGACAGGACATCAAGGAAACGTTGCAACAAGTTGCCGGTATGTTTTGTTAGCATTATATCTTACAGCATGCTATAATCCTCGGCACGTAAGTTGACAAGATTTTGGCGTAGTGGGGGAAAGTTCGCGCAAGTGCACTTAATTGCTACAAAACATGCTCAATATAATATATTGCAATTTTATTGCCATAATTTTAGTCATGTCATAAAAATAAGGAAAACAGAGGAATGATAGAAATATAATGAGGTGTAATAAACGAAATTCATAAAGTTAAACTTACGTATGAAATGTATTATAAAATAAAATATTGTGATAAAGTAATTACTGATTTAATGCTTGGCGGCCGGCAAATTGCAGGATGAAAAGTCGGAATCTATTTAGAGTGATAAAATAACATTTTCAAAAACTTGTAACAAATACTTAACAAAAACAAACTGAACTATTTTAGTGCACGCAAGTTTACTCGGGGGCGAACGGGACGTAGACGAGTTGCGGGGAGCGAGGCTCGACCGGCTAACCAATAGCGCGCCCGGAACGATGTTACCTTGTTCCCCACGCCCCGCTTGATAACCAAAGAGACCTAAAAAATTACTTCTGCGCATCTAACGAATCTGGCCAAGTTACGTGCCGATGGCTATATCAGGGCCTATACTGTTTGTCTAATTTTTAGGGTTCCGTATCTAAACTGCGGTGGCTGCTTACCATCAGGCTGGCTGAGTGCTTGCCACATTGGTTGTTTAAAAAATAATTCAACAAAACAGTAATGTATTTTTACTAAGGAGAAATGTAATAGGAAAAACTATTCGAATTTTCAGTGACAGTCATGAAGGCTTTAGACCCCTTCCGAATTGTCTCAAAATTAGTTAAAGAAGGTGTTACAGGCTTAAGCCTCCCTCATCTGGTTCCCTGGACACGAAGTTATCTAGGGCAATGATAAGGCAGACGAACTGGCGAGGGCTGCTCACAAAGATATTTAGTTGTCTCTGAACCATTTTTAGGGATTTCGTACAGCACATATCACCAAGCATTATATGCGCGCGCTAGGAATACACAAGGGAAACAATGGAAGGAGGCGACAGGCTTAAATAATTCCAAAACATTCTCCAGCACAAGGGTAGTCTGTGAGGTTAAACTATTAAACCTAAACAGACCACAAACTAGGCACCTAATATGTGCACTCACGAGACATTTTGGCACCAACGAGCACCTACATACAATGAGGCTAAGTACCGTAGATACTTGCCGATTCTGTAAAGGTGAAAAACAGTCAATGCTCCACATATTGTATGGCTGCGACGCTTTTGCAAAATGTAGGTTTACGTCACCAGCAGGCTTAGCATGATGCAAAGCTTGACAGACAAGTGTGAGTATGACGTCACTATGACGTAGTATTTCACATTTTTGTATGAATGGGATCTCTTTGACTCGTTAGCAACAGAGTAAGGGCTAGAACAATTGATCCAATTGAGTCGAAGTGCATTGCGGTGGTCACCGGGCACTAGAGAGATTTTGAACCTGTCTTCCACAGAGCTTTGCGAAATGCCTGAAGAAGATGATGAAGATGAATCTCCAAGCGAAGGGTTGTCCAGGTCGGAGGCGTTCCATGAGCGTCTGCAAACAGCCACCCAGGACCTTGGATTGAAACTCCAATTCCAACCTCTTGTCAAGTCAGTATCATAGTTCTTCTTTTTATGTCAACATTCACCATAGTCAAAAGTCAAAGTCAAAATATATTTATTATGTAGAGACCCCACGGAGGCACTAAAAATCATTTTTACAAACTACCACCGTGGCCGCTACTGAGAAGATCCGGCAAGAAACTCAGCGGGCTTGTCTTTTTTTGTCATATTTTTTAAACATTAATGTAAACAGTTTTACAAATTATGCAAAAGTAGCCTTAAAATTCTAGCTTGCATGAGTTATCCTCCAATAATAAGCATAATAAGATTTTATAATAAGCCTTTTTTGACAATCGGCTTTTTATTGGAAGATCTCGGATATCCTGTGGCAGTTTGTTATAAAAGCGTATACTTTGGCCCATAAGTCTGTTGAGCCCGGTAATCACCAACTCCAATGCCCTTCACACCGGATCAATGTTTTCACACTGCAGCTTGTCGGCAGAATATCTAACATTGCGGTTGTACCTACCTAGATGGTTAGGTCTTACTAAATATAATTTATAACCTTGATAAACTTCTACCTTTTGCCCATGGTTGTCCGGGTAAGAATAGCACCCTACCATCTCCCGTTGGGCGTCGTAACAGCAGGTACTGCCAGAGCCAACGATCTTTTGTCATAGTTGACGGGCCCGTTGGTCCGTCCGTGGGTTCGATTCCCACCTTACGTCTGAGTGTTTCAAGTGCTTAACCTATTTTGGATAAAATTGTTTAGACGTTTTAAAGCAACAAATTAAGTTTGTCTATTTGATGTGAATGAGTTTAAGATTTGGGGGGAAGGGGTCATGACCCCTACCACCCCTCCACTCGGACCGCTACTGTGTAAGAGGCGACTAAGGGAAAACAAGAAGACGGGCAGCAGCGTCTTTTTATTAGATTTTCTACTATACATTATATTGCGTTCCCCAAGACGCCTGCCAAGCGTAAGGATTATGGTAACTCGGTATCGGTATGTAGGAGCACGTTGAAATGAAACTACTTTACAGATTATAATATCGCGGTTTATTTTAATTTTTTTATTTCCCGACTTATTATTTTCTCTACCGAACAATAACTACCAAGACCTAAGGGTGCATATTTGTGACTTATGGAGGTTCAACGTCTCAGTCGTCCCGTGACCATGGGTGGATGCTGCAAAGAATTCGAAACGTCTGTAATGTAAAAATCTAAAATAAACCGTCATATAATCTGTGAAAGTAGTTCCATCTTAATATGTGTAGTATTGTATCCATAAATAATGAATTTAATATGTTGGCATTCGTATGGCACGGCTTTGGATTGTATTTATACATAATTAAATACCAACACTCTCACACACAAAACACACACACACAACACACACACGAACAGACACATAAATTCATATACAGAATACAAGAATTATTACTTACCTTTTCTTTCTTTTTTATTTGTTAACTAGCTGACCCGCGCAGCTCCGTCCGCGCTTTAATTACATTTTGCTCCCCTTTTTTCCCTACTCCCTTGATTTATCTCTCTCCATCTCTCTCTCTCTTATAAGAAAAATCTAATTCTATGCCCTTTCTCTCCCCTCCCGCTTCGGTCCCCGTCACACTTCCCTTCTTCCTCTCTCCGTTGTCCTCTCTGAACCCTCTCCCTCCTCTCTCTTCTCCCAACTTGCTCCCTCTCACTCCCCCCCCCCCTTGCTCCACCTAACTCCTCCGATCACTCACTCCATCACCCTCCCCTCTCACTCTCTTGCACCCTCCTCTCGTTCTATATATCCTCGTCAATCATGGTATCAGCGACATAAAATATACTTTATAACCTATTCTCAGACCTACCCGCAAAATTTCATACATCGGTTCACCCATCTATTTAAAGACCTTGCCTTATGTTGCTTAACCTTAACCTAGCGGTATGAAATATACTTTATGACCTATTTTCAGACCTACCCGATATGCACAAAAAAATCATACAAATCGGTTCACCCATCTGTTTAATGACCTTACCTATCGTTGCTTAACCTGAAGCTGAACCTACCGGGATAAAAAGTATCCTATGTCCGTTTCCTAGTTCTAAGCTACCTCCCCACCAATTTTCAGCCAAATCGGTTCAGCCGTTCTTGAGTTATAAATAGTGTAACTAACACGACTTTCTTTTAAATAATATAGATTAAATTTCTATAGTGATTGTATGTTCAATTTCACCGATAGATGGCGCTGTTCATAATGTAAATCACGCTAACATCGTAAATTACTGTTTATTGATATTCGAAAATGAAACTTTTAAGTTTTTCGCATCTTTTTAACCGACTTCAAAAAAGGAGGAGGTTCTCAATTCGTCTGTATATATATATATATTTTTTTTTCTATGTATGTTCGCGCATAACTCTGGCAATTATGAACCGATTTGAAAAAATGTTTCTTCCATCCATTCTTTAATCCGTTAATTGGGTCCCATAAAAAAATTATTGCTTAGTAATAAGTAGTTCCTGAAAAAACAAGAATGGTGACTGCGCACTGAGAGCTGCAAGAAAGCCTATATAGATGACGTTTTAGTCGCTCGGACTCGCTCGGTCGGACAAAAATAGTCATAACTCTGGCAAATATTTACCAATTTCAATGATTCTTTTTTTATTCGAAAGAAGAAACCACTGTATTGAATCTGTATGAATTTTATTACAACCGGATAAGAACTTCCTGGAGGACCATGAACGATGTGGAGGAATTTATCTGGTAAAAACCATAAAACTGATGTTCTCCATTACATTGCTCTAACAATTATGAACCGATTTCGATGATTCTTTTTTTATTCGAGAGAGTAAACTACTATGATGTTTCCATGCAAATTTCATTACGACCGGATAATTTTTTTCTGAAGAAACATGAATTATGTAAAACTATGTAGACGATAATGTGATCATAACCTACCTAGATAATTTTACTGTTTTCGATGGTTCAATCTTTATATATGAAAATATCACTAAAAAGTTTAAAATAAAATATTTAAAAAAAAAATTGAACCGACTTCAATATCACTGAAAAGTATAAAATAATTTAAATATTATTGAAGTTGGTGCCAAATATACACAGCAGGTACGCTAACACCAACTTCAATAATATTTAAATTATTTTATACTTTTCAGTGATGTTGAAGTCGGTTCAATTTTTTTTTTAAATATTTTATACTGTTGCGACTGTAACACAATACCTATTCACTACCCGGACTTGGGGAGTTTAATTAAAATTTCATGACCCTGAGCCCTGACCTTGAAGCGTTTTTTGGAAGCGCTGTTCATTGTGTGAATTGTAGTTTTATTGCGTTAGATTAGATCATTTCGAGTCATTTTATGTCTTTTACCTAAGTAAAAATTTAGCAATTTCGTATTCTCAATTTCTACCTACCTATTACCAATGTAGCCTTGGTGGTGCAGCGGACCTGAGCGGCTATTAAATGAAATGAAATGGTATTTTTCCGTTGCCTATTTCTTTCCTAATCTCGTTTGGACTCGCTCGGGATTTACAGATTTTAACTTTTCAAAGATATAATGTCATATTGCTATCAGCAAAGTACTTAGAACATTACAGAAATCTAATGAAAATGTCCTGGGTGTACCGGACCGGCTTACCCCTTACAAAAATTGACCCTTGGCCACTGCCATATCCTATGCAAACTAAATGTCTGCTCAGTCCCTATTGTATATAGCGTAATAATACATATCTTAATGATTAACTGATCAGTCTATAATTACCCTATTCACATACAAAGGAAATTACGTGGTAATATGTGCAAGTAATGTTTCACTGCTTAGCCCCTATGAAACATAGCGTGATGTTTTATATACCAATTTATACCCCTACTTCTACACAACACATCAGTGAAAGTCCTATCAAAATCCATCCACGGGTTTTCAAATGATACCTGGACAAACAGAACGACAGACAGACAATAATTCCAAAAAAAAATGTTTTGGCGTCTATGTCGATAGTATAGTATCCCCACATAGAAATTTTGGAAACATATTCAATGTACAGAAAAAGTGCTCTTTGAGTTTTATTATAGTATAGATGTTAATAGGTATTTACAATAATACATAATGTACTGCTTGGTTTATTAAAATGTATACCTTCTTATGGCTATGGAAGAGCGGGATCGTCTGGCACAGGTGTTACACTGAAAAGGCGATTCCAACCTTGTTTTGAAGTTTGTATAATCTTTCTGGTTAATGAGTAAAGATTTTATTTATTTACTAGCTGACCCACGCAGCTCCGCCTGCGCTATTTTTACGTTAATTAAACTTTTAATAATGGACATTCGCATCGAATACATAACCTCCTTTTTTATAGTCGGTTAAAAACTGGGACCCACTTTTTACTTGCTCTCCGAAGCACGGACCCGTTTAGTTCAAATGGCGTTAAACGGTCACCCATCTATTTAATGACCTTACCTAACGTTGCTTAACCCGATCGATTACAAAACCTTGATAACAACTCTCTATGAGTGTAACCTTACTAATATTTATTATATTATAAAGAAAAATTTATAAAATCGGACCAAGCGTATAACCAAGTACCCATTTTGACTTTAATCCTCTCTCCCAAAAGAACCGTGCTAGATTACTGGATAAAAAGTATCCTATGTCCTACCTCGTAGTAAGATCTCAAATCATGCCAAGTTTAATTTGAATCGATTCAGTAGTTTCGGCGTGATGCTCAGCCGTGATACAGACAGACAGACAGACAGACAAAAATTAAAAAAATTACATTTTCGGCCTCAGTATCGGTTATAGAATGCCCTCCAAATATAATTTTCAAAATATCTTCAATGTACAGGACCTGTTACAGTTTTACTATAAGTATAGATTTATTAATTAGGTAAAGCGATTCTGGCGATTTCTCGAACCGGTGTGATGTCGTGAGGTTTCGCTCGACCTAGCCCACCACTAATCTCACGTGAGATTTTTCACAATGCTTAATGTAAATTAATTAATTGAATTTGCTTCATAAATATTATTTTATTACTTTTATAATTTATGTACTCTCGCGTTTACAAGCAGTGTATCACCTTTAGAACGGCAATAGCTTGCACGAGCCGGCCCAAAATACGTGCGGGCGGGGTAAGCGCACGTAACTTCATTCAAACGATTTTGATTGAAAACTGGCACTGGACAGTGTCCACAATAGCACACAAAGTAAACAAGAAAGGATAGAAGAAATATAGGAAAGAATAGTAACTGTATGTAGGCACTGCCAATTTCTAAAGAAATTTCTTCCAGCAGGTCTTCGAGTGCAAGTATGAACATTATGTAGACGGAAGTAGTTATTTATTATGTTGCCTAATCTGCAGGCAGTATACAGATATCCTGGCGTGGCTGTCCACCAGCGAGTCGTCCACTGAGAGGGCCGTGTACAAGCGCGCTGTGTCCAGTCTAGCGCAAGCCACAGCGCTCTCAGTGGAATTGTACCACAAAGCCGCTGAGATGCTACTGGTGAATACAAGGCGATCCACTGCGGACGAGGCCGATGCACTTACTCAGTGAGTTAATTTATTTAGTAGTGACGAGACGAGTGATAGACAAATGGCTTATACATACTTTTATAACTTATACTTGTTATACTCTGTATTAATGTTGTTAAGAGTTGATGATAACAATTTTATTACTTTAGATTTATACGAATGACAATGTTTCTGACCTGTCCCGCTTTAGTCATGTCAAACTTTGTGGACACGTTAACGTGTGTCTTTATTCATGGATGGACTTTGTGGACACGTTAACGTGTGTCTTTATTCATGGTTGGACTTTGTGGACACGTTAACGTGTGTCTTTATTCATGGATGGACTTTGTGGACACGTTAACGTGTATCTTTATTCATGGATGGACTTTGTGGACACGTTAACGTGGGTCTTTATTCATGGATGGACTTTGTGGACACGTTAAAGTGTGTCTTTATTCATGGATGGACTTTGTGGACACGTTAACGTGGGGCTTTATTCATGGATGGACTTTGTGGACACGTTAACGTGTGACGGTAATTAATAAATGGCACATAAAATAATATGGATTATGAAAATGGAATATTGAAATGAATATGAAAAAGGAATATGTTTCGTTTCAGGATGACAGTAGTACTTACGAAACACGTTAGCGAAATGGCGACGTTATTCACAGAGAAACTGAACTCACTGCCTTCAGACAATAAGGAGCAGATCAACAGTTGCATCACTAATATATTTTTAGAGGTAAACTATTATGACTTTATATTCGTCAATGGTTTTACACCAATGGGGTTAAGGTACACTTTGGTCACGTCTCCGTCACGTCACGTCACGTAAAGATTATTAGTTAGTGCTAAAAATTTACAACATTACCTTGGTTTTTTTGTGCTATGGGAAGAAATGTCAGTAGCTTACTCCTTACGGAGAAATACGAAAAAAAGCTTACACCAGAATAATCACTAGCGCGGTACCGACCCTTAAGACATCAGAAATTAAGTATTTTCTGTTGGGTAATTTCATCAGCTACAGTGCCCTTCAAACCGGAAAATAGCAATTTAGATTTTACTATCCCGACGTTTAACACATAGCTGATGTGAAACACCGACGCTGTACGAAGTCTGCAGTATGTGAACACGTTCAGGATCGCACCCACCATTATATTAGATTTGATAAACCTCAAATCCTCGCAAAAGAACACCGATTCCTACCTAGGATGATTCGTGAGGCTATTGAAATCAAAAAAACATCCTAATTTCAATAGAGAAGATGGTTGGCTGTTACCAACGGCTTGGGATCCTGTGATAAATATAATTAAATCCAATGCCAAGCAAACCACTGCACGGCCTCAAGATACTGTAAGCTCTTACTGCGTAGATCGGACCAATAATAATAACTAAGAAGACCTGAGGGTACACCGGCATAATTGTGACATAAGGACGTTCAACATCTCAGTCCTCCCGTGACCATGGGTGCTGCAAAGCATTCGAAACGTCGGGATAGGAAAATCTAAAATAAACCGCGATAAAATCCGTAAAAGTATTTTGATTTCAATGTGTAATATTCGCGTAAGTAAAAGACAAGATTATAATACATTGTGTTAAATCCCCATACATTTCATAACAGCGGCAGCGTCCTTACTGGAAACGTATGAATCCAACAGCCAACGATTTTGGTGGGGGTCATTGTTGACGGGCCCGTTGGTCTAGTGCCCAGGCGTCTAGCCAATAGGTCATGGGTTCGATTCCCACCTTGTGTCTGAGTGTTTCAAGTGCGTAACCTATTTTGGATAAAATTGTTTAGACGTTTTAAAGCAAGAAGTTAAGTTTGTCAATTTGACGTGAATGAGTTTGAGATTTTGGGGGGGGGGGGTCATGACCCCTACGACCCCCCTCTTGGACCGCCACTGTCTACACTTTAGTCACAGTCACCTCCACCACTTTAGTTCCCGTCACGTGTCAAAGTAAAAAAAAGAAAATATTTTTATATAAATTGACCAAAGCCCGTGGTGTATCTGGGTAAGAATAGCACCCTCCCATCTCCTCCCGTTGGGTGTCCGTAAGACGCGGCTAATAGAAATAAGAAGACGGTAGCAGCACCTTTCTATTAAATTACCTACAACGAATACTTACTATCATTCCCAAGATGCCTGCTAAGCGTGAGGATAATGACAACCCCTCCCTTCTAAGGGGACTAATGTTGCTGTTTTGAGATTCAAGTGTATTTTCAGTGTTAATTTTAAACGTCAGCTAATTCAAAAGTCAGGTGATAAATGGGCGCCATACTTTTTTTAGTTTTCTCTGAAGACAAACGAAAATATCGTAAAAGTAAAAAAATATAGCATTATCTAATTATTATAAGTATATTTTATGAATCAGATATCGAGTTTGAGTCTGACAGAATTACCCAGGCAGTTAAGGCCAGCTGGATCAAGAACTGCCCGGAGAAAGAGGCGGCGACGCAAAAGGAACCGTGGTGGTCACCTGCCCTTGAGAATCTAAGGCAGGAGACGCGACGTGTTTTCAACTGGGCGAAGTCAAATAATGACTTTACGGTATATGCCGAAGCTCTTACGCACTATAGTAAGGAAGTGCGCAAGGCGAAACGGAGATCATGGAGATCTCATTGCAGTAGCATCAATAGCCTTCCAGAGGGTATGAGGCTCAGTAAAGCAATGAGCTCTGCAAAGGTTAATCCACTTACATCTATTCGGAATGACCAAGGTAACCTCACTGCAACTGGGAAGGAAACTCTTACGCATATGCTAAGAATGCACTTCCCGGATTCAGTGGAGATACAAAATGTGACTGATAATATCATCACCATGGAAGAACAAAACACAAAAACTTCCAAAGACGACTGGCGTATAGCAAGGAAAGTCGTTGACGCAGACAAGGTACGATGGGCAATCAACAGCTTCAGTCCGTATAAATCACCTGGATCTGATGATATATATCCGATCTTACTACAGGAGGGGAAAAATATTCTTATACCTCACTTATGCAGATTGTACAGGGCATGCCTAGCCTTTGGGCATGTCCCATCAGCTTGGAGACAGGCAAAAGTAATTTTCATTCCCAAACCAGGGAAAGAAAGTTATGAGGATGCCAGATCTTATCGTCCTATCAGTCTCACTTCATTCTTTCTGAAAACTATGGAGAAGATGATAGACAGATATATAAGAGATGGCCCACTGAGGAGACGACCGCTCCATAAGATGCAATGTGCGTATCAACCGGGTAAGTCTACGGAAACGGCACTGCATTACGTAGTCAACCGAGCAGAACATGCATTGGAGACTAAAGAAATAAGTGCTGCAGCGTTTTTAGATATTGAAGGGGCGTTCGACAGAACGACCTTCGATTCAATAAGAACCTCAGCACAAAGTCATGGCATAGAAGCGCCAATTGTTAAATGGATTAGCACTATGCTACAGGAACGAGTTATTGAAACCAGTTTATTAAATGATAAGGTTACCGTAAAGGCAACTAAAGGATGTCCACAGGGAGGCGTACTATCCCCACTACTGTGGAGTCTAGTGGTGGACTCGTTGTTAGTAGAGCTGAACAGTGGACCACTTCAAGCAGTAGGCTATGCAGATGATATAGTCATACAGGTAAATGGAAAATTTCCAAACGTAGTAGCGGATTTGCTGCAAGGTGCTTTGGGTAGGGTGGAAAGATGGTGTACAAACACTAACCTTTCCATAAATCCAAGCAAAACTGTTATAGTGCCGTTCACGAGGAAAATACATTTGGAGGGCCTTAGGGAACTCGAAATGTACGGCACCAAACTAAAATGGGCTACGGAAGTTAAATATCTGGGGGTAACTTTCGATAGGAAACTAACGTGGTATAATCATGTTGAAAATATAACAAAAAAGGCCTTACGAGTCTTCAATATGTGCCGTTCTGCCTATGGCAAAACTTGGGGACTCAAACCAAAGGTAATATACTGGTTATATACTACGATGGTGAGGCCTATTCTCACATATGGCAGCGCCGTATGGTGGCCTAGGACTAAACTAAAGATCTGTAAAGATTCTCTCAGGAAGGTGCAAAGGGTAGTTTGCATGGCAATTACAGGTGCCTTCAAAACAACGCCTACACAGGCTCTTGAGTGGATACTGGAACTAACTCCACTACACACTTATATACAAACAGAGGCAAGGAAGTCCCTATATAGACTTGCAAAAGCAGGAGTTTGGAATCGTAACAAGCCCTGTACAAAACACACTTTATTGGATCCCGTGAAACAACTGGATGATCTAATGGATATGCCCTGTGATAAGATAAATCCAGTGTACATGTTTAATAAGAGGTACCGAGTACACATACCATCAAGGGACGAGTGGACGAGGGGACTCAAACCGGTTGGTGGTACTCACCTCATATGGTACACTGACGGTTCTAAAATGGAGTCAGGTACAGGGGCAGGAATTTATTCCAAGGACTGCAGGGTCAGTCAGAGCATGGGGCATTATGCATCGGTATTCCAAGCGGAAACCTATGCCATAATTGCCAGCATTAAAGAAATGCAAAGGAGAAATGTCAAAGGTAAAACCATTTACATTCTCAGTGACAGTCAGGCAGCTCTGAAGGCTCTAAACTCCTTCCGAGTTGTCTCCAAACTAGTTAAAGAAGGTGTCACAGGTTTAAATAACTTGGGAAGACACAACAGCGTCAGCCTTATCTGGGTACCTGGACACGAAGGCGTCGAGGGTAATGAGAAGGCAGACAGACTAGCGAGGGCCGGCTCACAGAGACATTTGGTTGGCCCCGAACCATTTGTAGGGATTCCGTATGGAACATATCACCAAGCATTATATGCACATGCTAGGAACGAACACATGAAGGAATGGAGGGCAGCGTCAGGCCTAAACCACTCCAAAGCGTTCTCTAGCACAAGGGTGGACTGTGGGGTTAAATTATTAAACCTAAGCAGGTCACAAATAAGGCACCTAATAGGTGCACTCACGGGACATTTTGGTACCAATGAGCACCTTCACAGAATGAGGCTAAGTACTATTGATACTTGCAGATTTTGTAAAGGTGGCAAAGAGTCAATGCGACACATATTGTGTGGCTGCGACGCTCTTGCGAGACGTAGGTTGGGTCATCTGGGAGTAGCATATCCTACACCAGATGATTATGTACAGCTCCAGGCTGGTGCAATCGTTGCGTACCTGAGGGAACTCTTCGACACGCCAGCGACAGAGTAAGGGCTAGGGCATGCACAATGGATCCAACTGGGTCGAAGTGCGTTCCGGTGGTTTACCGGGCCCGATTCTTAGCCACCATCAATAGAATAGAATAGAATAGAATATTTTATGAATAGAAAAATAAATATCGATATTATAAAGGGTGACCACGTACCGAAAAAAAATATAAGATTTCAAATAATGTCTGTTACAACATAACAGAATGTGTCTGTTATGTTGTAACAGACATTATTTGTATTATATTTTTCCAAATGACTAACACAAATACGAGGGTGAATCAAAAAGTTCTTAGAAGTGCATATATATGAAACCTTTTTGGATCAAGTTCGATATTCAAATTAAAGAGTGTCTATCACACTATATTTATGCAGACTGTCACTTGTTTTTGTCAGTTCGTTCGCATGTAATATTTTTTTTTGTGCAACGAGTTGCTAAAAAGTCAAAATTATGGATAAAAGTGAGTTACGTGCGGTGATAAAATATCTCAGTTTGAAAAAAATGTCTACGAAGGAAATTTTTTTGGACATTCAGCAGACATTAGGGGGTGATGCTGTACCCTATTCTACGGTTGCGTACTGGGTGGCTGAATTTAAAAGAGGTAGATCAAGCTGTAAAGATGACCCGCGTTCTGGGCGGCCTTCAACCTCCGTTACAGAAGAAAATGTCAAAAAGGTTGAGAATCTGGTTTTGGAAGACAGAAGAATGACTATAAAACATATAGCTGAGATCCTAAAGATATCTTTTGGTAGCGTTCAATCCATTTTAATTGATTCACTGGGGTTCAAAAAAGTGTCTGCAAGATGGGTGCCACGAATGTTAACCGACGAAAACAAAAAGCGACGTTTGGAAATTTCCAAGCGTAATCTCGAAATGTTCCAGCGTGATTCGGATAATTTTTGCCGTCGTCTTGTCACCATGGATGAAACGTGGGTCCACCATTTTGATCCTGAAACTAAAAGACAAAGCATGTCTTGGAAACGACCATCCTCTCCATCCATTAAGAAATTTCGAGTTGCTCCTACCGCTGGCAAAGTTATGGCCTCTGTGTTCTGGGATAGTGAAGGAATCCTTTTTATTGATTACATGCCAAAAGGCCAGACGATTACTGGACCCTATTATGCAAATTTAATCCCGAAAGTGCGTGAAGCGATTAAAGAAAAACGTCGTGGAAAACTGTCGTTGGGCGTGTTGTTCCTTCAAGATAACGCTCCTGCTCATCGATCGGAAGTTGCGCTCAACGCAATCCGCTGTGCTGGCTTCAATCTCCTTGACCACCCACCATATTCTCCGGACTTAGCCCCAAGTGATTTTCACTTATTTCCAAAATTAAAAGAGGAAATTCGTGGAACAAAATTTCACGATAATGACGCGGTTATAGCTGCCGTAGAGGACTTTTTCGAGAGTCAAGAAAATATTTTTTTTTCACAAGGAATAAGGAAGTTAGAAACGCGTTATTCTAAATGCATTGCATTGGAGGGAGATTATGTAGAAAAATAAAATATTATTATTTAAATCTTTGCATTATTTAATATTGATTCCAAGAATTTTTTGATTCACCCTCGTACACTAACACAAATGACAAATGACTAACTTATTAATTTTCGAGCATGTAATGAGTAAGTAAGTATATGCGGAATAATATTTATTTTTCAAATTACATTGCTAATTTTCTTAAATAATATTAATTAATTGCCTATGTACTGTTTTTGTGCATAAATAATAAATAAATAAATATTTCTTTTTCCATAAATAAGTAATTTATTATTTTTAAGTTAAAATTATGCTTTATTATTGTACCAATAATGATGTTATACTGATTTTATTACAAAAAGTGGCATTTTTTTTGGAAATTCATGAAAAAGCCGATGAAAAATTTCAACACTAGAATGTTCAGAATCATGTACTGGATCCCTGGTATCGGTTTTCGGTACGATGTCCCTTACACCCCGTATATCATTATGTTTTAATTCTTTTTGAAGATGGTGATTTGTGGTGGTGACTGGACTGTTGGTGACTGGTGGTGGTGACAGGGACATGACTAATGTACTTTCGGAAATCAACCCTTATTCCGTAAAAAAATAACGAATATGACTGTTTTTTCAGGCTGGCAACAGTTCAACGTACATTCAGAATGCTTTCCAACTTGCATTGCCGATACTGCAAATAGGAGCGGTGTAAATATGTAAATTGTACAATAATATGTGATAAATAAATAATATGTATTAAATGTTGTTATTATAATTACAGATTTTATCATTATGAAAATTAATGTAAATTTTATTTCGGCCTAAATGGTTTTTTTTTACTTTTCTATAAGTACATATTTATTATGTCTATGTGTACACACACAGACACATGGCATACCATGTGTCCATGAAAAATAGTATTTTTTTACTGATAAATATAATCAGAAAGCAATTATGTTTTTAAGTTATATCAAGTTTTAAATATTTTTACTACAACTTGTATATTAAATATCAAACAGCAAAAGAAGTGGAAATTTTCACTAAAAACTTTATAAATACGTCTTTAAATCACATTGGCCACATTTTTATAGTATCTCATACAAGATTATATCACTACCATACATTAAATTTTTATATAATTGTCACATAGTGTTTTTTATCAACGAACTACCTACAAATATACGTGATATATGTCAAATAATATTAAGTATACTTTAAAAAAAAAATTCTTGCAGAATATGTTACTTTAGTATGTAGTGTCTTGAGGTGTATTAGCATTACCATAAACCTTAGTGGTTTCTCAGTGCTATGTAAACATTTTGTTTGTATTTAACTTTTTACTTGATAATAAATTTAAAAAAAAAATGTATAAAATATACAACTCATGCATTTAATTTTAATGTTTTTAAATAAAAAGTTAAGCCTCAATTTTTGTTTCATTTTAGCATGTTCGACCTTTTGAAGCTTCTGTTTATGTAAAATTATACACTATATCATGATCTATTATGGCCAGTCAGACCTATGTATGGTATGGGCATTAATTATTCGTCTTGTTAGATTATCTACCACCTATACTGCGATCCCCTAGACCAGGGGTCGGCAACCTGCGGCTCTTTGGACGTGAAGCTGCGGCTCTTTAGTTCCATACGCAAATATTATTTATTTTATAAAAAAAGAAATATTAAAAAATCGTTCTGAATCGATTAACGAGGATTAGGCTCCATTTCTATCTCTCCCATTTGTACTCTCTTCTAGCCATCTGTACTCTCTTTTCACCACACCCCTCCCCCGTGACACGCGTCGTCACTGTCATCAGCAGCATTGCCAATTTGTGGGGAATTGCGGGGAATCAGGACTCGATTGGGGATTAGTGTGGCAATTGGTTGTTTGCGGGGAATATTTGGGGAATTTAACATGTACCTACTCAAAAAGTTGTTTCGCATTTCACAAGAATATTAAATTAATTAATAAAATCAGCCGCAGTTTCGAATTCCAAGACAAAGAAAATGAAGATATTAAATCCACCATGCCGTGAATGGATAAACAAAAGTCTTATTGACTCAATAAATCAAAGAAATCAACTATGGTATGACCTTAAACAAGCACCGCAAAATGATAAGTTACGAGAAGAGTTTATCAAGCACAGGACTTTTGCGTATGGTAGAATTCAATCTGCTAAGACCCAATACTATCTAAAATCTTTTAAAGATTGTCAAGGAAATTCCTTGAAAATGTGGCACCTTATCAACAGACTAACAAATAACAAAGTTGAATCCAATCAGATTATTTCAAAAATCAACACTCCTTCCGGGGTCATTACAGACTCTAAAAAAATATGTGACTGTTTTAATAAATACTTCTATTTTTGCTGCAAGCGGTGACTTGCCACCCACTAGATGCCATCTAGTAGATGGGCTCTCCATATAGCCGTCAGAAGACGACGGAGTGCAACACCGGCGCGAGTGGCTCAGGGGTGTCGAGAGGTGTGCTGCGCTTTTTTTGCCGAAGTTACTCGCGGGTTGTTATGCCCTTTAACAATTCCACCCCTGAAGCATATAGCTCTAACAGCTCCTCTCTGGACGGCCAATTAGGGCAAGCCAGAGCTGAGAGTCCTGCGGGCCCCTTCGGTGTCCGCTCGGCCGACAAAGACACGCCGAGATGGGGGCCCTGACCGACTCTGGAGCACTCGGGTCCGTGGTGTCGTTACGCACCAACAGCTCGCCACTAGCTGCCCTGCGGTATTATTATTATTATAAACATACATTGTTTCACCCGTGCGAAGCTGGGGCGGGCTGCTAGTGGATATAATATAACAACAAATAACAAAAAAGAAATCTTTGTTGAAGCTTGTCTGTAGAAGTACATACAAAGTTATTCCCTAGATGTCACTACCGCAGTTTTACATCGCGGTATGGTTTTGATACACTACTGAGTGATAAGTTGTAAGGGTGAATCAAGGGTTGCAACCTCGTACGTATGCGACCGCAACGACGTGCATCACCCCACTGAGTTTCTTGCCGGTTCTTCTCAGTGGGGGCGCGTTGTGAACCGGTGGTAAACTCAGCCCTCTCTTAAGCGACAGCCCAAGCCGAGGCCGTGCCTCCCTGAGGTGCCCTTGTGCTCGTCGCTACTTCTGCCGTAAAGGCTAGAGCGCTTCAAGCGCTCGCCTCCTATTGTCCGGTGAAGCTGCAATAGCCATCTGCGGTTAACAGCGTCTATCATTCCCAAAAAAAAAAAAAAAAAAAAAAGGGTTGCAACCTGTTGCGTCTACTTATTTAAAATCAGATTAATTTTTAAAAGCGAAACAATATTTTTTTGTTTCGTTCGTCGTTAAAGCACAAAAAAAATAAAATCAGAGAGTATGTAATACTACCGATAAAATAATGAATATAATATAGACTAGTCACTAGCTGACCCACGCAGCTCCGCCCGCGCTGTGTTTACGTTAACTAAACTTTCAATAATATACATTCGCATAGAATACAAAACCTCCTGTTTTAAAGTCGGTTAAAAACTTGGACCCACTTTGTACTTGCCCTCCGAAGCATGGAGACGTTTAGTTCAAATGGCGTTAAACGGTCAGCCATCTATTTAATGACCTTACCTAACGTTGCTTAACCTGATCGATTTCCAAACATTGCTAACAACTCTCTATGAGCGTTCCCTTACAAATATTTATTATAATTAAAATGAAAAATTGTTAAAATCGGAGCAAGCGTATAACCAAGCACACATTTTGACTTTAGTCCCCTCTCCCAAGGGAACCGTGCCGGATGTTGGGATAAAAAGTATCCTATGTCCTACCTCGGAGTATTAACTCAAATCATGCCAAGTTTCATTTCAATCCATCCAGTAGTTTTGGCGTGATGCTCAGCCGAGATACAGACAGACAGACAAAAATAAAAAAAATACATTTTTGGCTTTAGTATGTGTTATAGAATGCCCTCCAAACATAATTTTCAAAATATCTTCAATGTACAGAATTGGACCTGTTACAGTTTTATTATAAGTATAGATAGAGAGTACAGAACAGAAGGCAAGCTTCTCATACAACGATCAACGAGCGTTCGTTCGAGTAACACTGTAACGCACTGAGCACTCATAGACAGCGCTCACAGATACGAATTCTCGGTAGACGTGGGTTGTACCATGGATAAATGAACTAAAGGATAAACAACCTCCATAGAAAACAGCGTACCACGTTTTTTAGTTCTCAATTTGTGCATAGATGGCACCAAGAGTCTCAATTTTGTAGAATTTACACAAATTTTACATATATTGCAAAATCAGCGCCATCTAGTACATTTATTTACAAATAACTAAAATACTGACTGACTAAAACTTGAGATCGAGTTTGTGGAACTATTCATAATCTTATAAAATCTTAAACATATGTATTTAATTGAATATTTCTGATACTTGAAAAAATAATAATACTTGAATAATAATAATAATTATTAATAATAAATAAATACGGTCATCTGATCCCAAACTGGGTAGTTCATTTATCCATGGTTGTACGTAACGTCTTTTGGGCGTAGTCGGTTATACGTAGTGTGAAGGCTTCTGCGTTATCCTTCACTTATTTTCTAATAAAAATGCGTTTTGTATTTTAATTGCGTTGATGCTCTTATATTCTTGAAATATATCTTTACAAAAAATAATATTGCGTGCGTGACTCGATACAGACCGAAAGTTGAAGTGTGTAGTAACGAATTTGATTTTGAAGTAAGGACGTTGAACACGTTGAAAGCCAAAATATGACAGCTTATTATCCTTTAGACAGCAGTAGCGCCACTGTCTCTTGCTCGTTCGCAAACGTATTAAATTAGTGCGTGAACACGTAGTTTCGTGGATAGTAGTAACTAGTTTATTATATACAAAACCGATTTTTTCCACGCTCCGTCCGGGAACCGCCCAAATCCAAAACCCCGAAGACTTTCAACTCGAACTACACAATCGCTTCCAGTGCCTAGCCGAATGCGAAACTGCGGACGAGTTAAACAATGGGTTGGTGCAAACTGTCCATGCAGTGGGGTCCAAGTTCTTTAAGACCCCACGCCGTAATAAGCCTCAGAAGCTCTCCAATCAAACCATTAAGTTAATGGAAACCCGAACTGAGATGAGACTGCAATCTTCAGCTGATATGTCGGAATATGCTGAACTCAATAGACGAATCTCGAAATCCATGCGACACGACTTGCGTTCCTATAATACAGCATGTATTAAGGACGCAATTGAGCGGAACCAAGGCTCTAAAGTGTTTGCAAAGAATTCGTCTATTGGGCAAAGCCAAGTGACCAAGCTGAAGATCGACGACGGCAGTGTCATCTCATCAAAGTCGGAGATATTGAGAGAGCTCGAGAGGTTTTACGGACAGTTGTACACCTCGACATGAAAACCCATTGCCCGAACAGCTCAGGACACCAGAACCCAACTAACCCGACACTACACTGAGGACATCCCAGACATCAGCTTGTACGAGATTAGAATGGCTCTCAAACAGCTTAAGAACAACAAGGCGCCGGGTGAAGTCGGAATCACAACAGAACTTCTGAGAGCGGGTGGAAAACCGGTACTTTTAGTCCTCCAGAAGTTATTTAATTCCGTCTTACTCGAGGGTACTACGCCAGAAGCATGGCACAGGAGTGTGGTGGTTCTCTTCTTCAAAAAAGGTGATAACACTTTATTGAAGAATTATAGACCCATCTCACTCCTAAGCCATGTATACAAGCTGTTTTCGAGAGTCATTACGAACCGTCTCGAACGCAGGTTTGATGACTTCCAGCCTCCCGAACAAGCCGGGTTCCGAAAAGGCTTTATCACCGTAGACCACATACATACGCTCCGCCAGATTATACAGAAGACCGAGGAGTATAATCAGCCATTATGTCTAGCGTTTGTGGACTACGAAAAAGCCTTCGATTCAATCGAGACCTGGGCGGTATTGCAGTCCCTCCAGCGGTGCCACATTGGCTATAGGTACATCGAAGTGTTAAAGTGTTTGTACAGCGACGCCACCATGTCGATCCGACTACAGGAAGAGAGCACGAAACCAATCCCATTGCAGCAAGGTGTGAGACAGGGAGACGTTATTTCTCCGAAACTGTTCTCAAACGCATTGGAGGACGTTTTCAAGCTCTTGGACTGGTACGGATTCGGCATCAACATCAATGGCGAATACATCACTCACCTTTGTTTTGCCGACGATATAGTCATTATGGCAGAGTCGCTGGAGGACCTCAATACGATGCTCAGCGACCTCAGTAGCGTTTCCCAACAGGTGGGTCTTAAAATGAACATGGACAAGACGAAGATCATGTCTAATGTCCATGTTGCACCCGTACCGGTAGTTGTTGGGAACGATACACTCGAAGTTGTTGACCACTACTTATACCTAGGACAAACTGTCCAGTTAGGTCGGTCCAACTTTGACAAAGAGGTCGCCCGAAGAATCCAACTCAGATGGGCAGCGTTCGGGAAACTACGCGATATCTTCTCGTCCAAAATACCGCAGTGCCTGAAGACGAAGGTTTTTAACCAGTATGTGTTACCAGTGATGACATATGGTACTGAGACGTGGTCTCTAACGGCTGGCCTTTTAGAGAAGTTCAGAGTCACACAACGAGCCATGGAGAGAGCTATGCTCGGAGTTTCTTTGCGCGACAGAATCCGAAATGTGGAGATTCGCCGAAGAACTAAGGTCACCGACATAGCTCTCAGAATCTGCAAGTTGAAGTGGCAATGGGCAGGTCACATCGCTCGAAGAACCGATAACCGTTGGGGAAGAAAGGTTCTCGAGTGGCGACCACGAACCGGAAGACGCAGCGTTGGCAGGCCTCCCACTAGGTGGACAGACGACATTGTGCGCGTCGCAGGTAACCGGTGGATGCAAATAGCCAATTGTCGTTCATTGTGGCGTTCTAAGGGGGAGGCCTATGTTCAGCAGTGGACGTCTTCCGGCTGATGATGATGATGAAAACCGATTATTGAAGTGAAACTTCTTATGCGACTTCCTAAAATGTTAACACATAACGCGTTAAGCGTTAAATGAATCACCTATCATTTAACGCTTAACGCGTTAAGTGATAGGTGTTAATCGATAGGCGAAAGGCGTAAATTTGTTAAGGTTATGAAAGCGCTCATGTGACGCCGTCACTGAGTGAGTGGGTCAGTGGGTTTCAGTGGGGTTGAGTTGAGTTGAGTTGAGTTAGTGTGGTGTGTGTGTGTGTGTGTGTGTGTGTGTGTGTGTGTGTGTGTGTGTGTGTGTGTGTGAGTGAGTGAGTGAGTGAGTGAGGGACCGACCGATCGACTGAGCGAGAATGAAGTTTCACTTCTTCCGCGCGGAGGGACTCCACGCACGCACATATTTTTTTTTTGTAACTAGTTACTTCTATATACTGAATTATAATGTATAGCGTTGGATAGTTTTGCGTTTGTATTATGTTATGACTAGCGACCCGCCCCGGCTTCGCACGGGTGAAATTGAGAAAAAAAGAAGTGAAAAATTTAATGTTACTGCCTTTGATTATAGAATTTATTCATAAATGTTTGTAGCTGACTTTTTGTTACGCAATATGAACAAATTTTGCTTAGAACTGACGCGTGAAAGGGCTACGTATGGCGCTCTGTCCATGGGTAAAGTACTCAACGCTTAGGTTTAAGCTTGCAACGTTGAATCTCTGAGCTTGTGATTTGTTAATTGTATTTATAATTTTATTAGAAACTGCAGACGTGTACCTACCTGTGCACAATTTGGGTGGATTAAGGTTTCGTAATACAATAACAGGACACCATTTCTTTAAAACCAATTTATGGAAGTAATACGGGTTTCCTTGTTCGGTTTCATCGTTAGGCCTCATTTACGGAGGCGCGGAGTCGCGCGTCGCGTTTGGCGTGGTGTCTCGCATATCTCTCTCACTCCTACAACGCCATAATTATGTTTTAACTCAGTGCGGGCCCTCTTGAGTAATAGTGTTCTGTGGTGCGGGCCGCGCCGCCCATCGCGACGCGTGACGCCCCGCGCCTCCGTAAACGAGGCCTTAATACGTAAACGGGGGTCAACAAACGGGAATTCTTACCCACTAAAACCCCCGCGGCTATCACGTCGGCACATTAGTGGGGGGACCTGGGCTATCTGTCGGCATTTGCACTAGGTGATACCACTCAGTGGCTTGCCTTTGACCCCGCCACCGAGGGGCACAATAAAGCCACCCTGGATCCTGTCACCGTGCTCACGGTTACAGGGGTCACGGGGGAAACCAATAGGTCCCCGGGACGCTGTTGGCGTTCAACCGGGTTATGTAGGATTCTTATACACTAAACCCCCAACGGCCGTAAAATCAGTAGGTACCTACATAAGAAGGAGACCTGGGCTATCCGACGGGATCTGCACCAAGATCCCTCAGTGGCTTGCCTTTGAGCCCACCACCGGGGGACACAATAAAGCCACCCGGGAAACTGTCATCGTGCTTAAAGATACGCGGGGGAAACCTCCAATAGGCCCCCAGGATCCTCCGGGCGATCGACTGCGGTATGTGGGTTTCATACCCTCTAAACCCCCACGGCTGTCCACACAAAAGAGGGGGGCTACACCGTGTACCCCTCAGTGCACGGCAAGGGCCTTTGAAGCCGCTGCCAGGGGCGCATTATAGCCTACCGGGAATCTCTCACCGTTGTCACAGTTAAGGAGGTGGCGGGGGAAACATCCAATATGTGTAATATGTGTACATGTAACAACCAAACCAATATACAGGGTGTCCCAGAAATGGGGTATCAAGCCGTTAATGATGTATTGTGTAACCCACAAGCAATCAATTTGTGAAAGAAAATAATGAAAAGGTCAACAGTTTTAGTGCAGTAGGTTAAACATTATTTTCTTTATATGCTGAGTGGTTAGCCTCATTTGCCGGAAATGGACGTACTTACACGTTTTATTATTATTTTATGTTTTGTGCTTTTTCTAAGTTTTTCCGGCGAATAAATATTCTTTATTTATTCTTTATTCTTTCGTATCAAACCGAGTAGGCACGCAATCAATAAAAAGTAGTCTCATCATACGCACAGGCACGATGGCACAGGTTGCTTAGAAACGGTTTTAATTAGTCTTGGGACTACCCAAGACTAGCCCCCCGCTACCCCGTACTAGTACCTATTAGTACATCGTACGCGTTAGTACGCGTACTAATACTAATAGGTACTAGTACGGGGTACTGTACTAAAAGTAATGTTTCCGAAAGGCATCGGACATTTCGCACAATAGTGCACTTTATCTACTTACTGCGCCACAGACGAAACAAAAACTGCGGGCGTGAGGCATTGGTATGGTCACAGAATAATATTCTTTTTACCATATTATGGTAAACAGTGTGAGATTAAAAGGGGCAGTGATACAGGCTGGATGTACTACAATACGTTCGGTTTAGATTTAAGTTCTTTGCATTTGCAATAATGATTATTTTAGCGTGGCAAAGATTCGAATAATAAGTGGCGTTGCGCTGTAAATATTTCGCGCATGCGTAATGTCCGTTTCATACATTTACGCGAATTTGATCAACTAATATTATTATTAGCACGTACGTATTTTTAAATCTATGTCATGCCAGTCCTAAGCCTGTTAAAGTATGCAGGAAAATAAAATATATTGGTTAAAAGTTCTTCTTTTAGAAAATATTGCTTCCATCATCATCATCAGCAGCCAAAAGACGTCCACTGCTGAACAAAGGCCTCCCCCTTAGAAGGGAGGGGTTACCATAATCCCCACGCTTGGCAGGCGTCTTGGGGATCGCAGCATAGTTGGTAATCTAATAGAAAGACGCTGCTGCCCACCTTCTTGTTTACCCTTAGTCGTCTCTTACGGACACCCAACGGGAAGAGATGGGAGCGTGCTATTCTTACCCGGAGACCCGGAGTCCCTTCCCTCTAATATGGTTGAGGGGAGTGATGGCTGCTGCTCGCCCTTTGGCCTTTTAGTTTGTCGTAATTTATTATTTTCTTCTTTTCTCCCTTGCTTTATGTTTCGAACGGCAGGACACAATATCGCTAATGTCGATTCATTTGTAACAAAACAATGTTTAAAAAAAAGTGAAAAAATGACAAGCCCGCTGAGTTTCTTGCCGGATCTTCTCAGTTGAGGCCGCGTTGTGATCCCGTGGTAGCTTTTAAAAAATGACCATTCAAAAGTGCTAGCGTTAAGCCTATTTGAAATAAAGATTTTTGAGTTTGAGTTTGAGTTTAGACCCCACGGGGAAAATCAAAGACTGCCAAATATTATGACGTTTTCGCCAATGTCAAGTAAATACCTAGTTAAATAGCAATTGAAAAATAATTCATAATATCATGTGTAACGGGAAATCGAAAATTGGAAAATTGTGTAGAACCAAATCCTAGTAAAAGTTTACTGACCATGTTAATATTTTTTAATTACATTAAAACATGACACTTTTAAATGTAAATTTTTAGATTACTTCTCATTTCAGTACTGTTCATTAAATAAATTATTAACATATACAGTACAGTACTGTTCATGCTACAAGTTCTATTAAAACTGTACTAATAGGTACTAATAGCACTGTACTAGTACTTCGCACGAATTGTACTAGTGCGAACTTGCAGATGTCCGGTTAGGCACAAGACTAGTTTTAATACGATACAATTTTTTTTTAAGTAATTCAAAATATCAGTTTTTGCCGTATTTGACATCTTTTTCGGGGTCTCTACTATCAATACTATACATACCCTTTGGCTTGATATACCCTTTCCGGGACACCCAGTATAGATTTATTTGGTGGAGGACCGTCCAAATAGGTGGTGGTACCGAAATAGTTACCTATGCATAGAAGTGGTTTATGTATTTCTCATAGGTTAGGTACAATGTTTAATTTGTGGGTAACGTAAATAATTAGGAGAATATCGGCCATTGTGTCACCACCTGTTCGCATTCCTGACTGCACGAACCACGCTATCTTAATATGGATCGTACTTGTCGCAAAGTGATCGAAATTTTTGTGACTCTTTTGAGTGATGTTAATGCCTGTTCCAAATTTATTTTACTACTTAGGAAATAAAAGTTTTTGGGGTAAAGCTGTAAATATAAGCATGGTATATTTTTTCTTTTTCTTATCAGAAAGACTTTGTACATAAATAAAACGAAACGCAAGCAGCTTTTAAAGGTTGGTTCTTGAGTTTACAAGAATGTCAGTTAACAGAACACCAAAAATTGGAGAGCATTACAGATCTACTTACTAGATTATTTTTGCCTACATATTGCATACTACTTACTTATGTTTTAATTTTTAACCGGCCTCAAAAAAGGTGGAGGTTCTCAATTCGGTATGTTTTCTTATTCAATTTCAAAACTTGCAGTGGATGTCTGCAATAGCCTGCATCCAATAGGTACTACCGCTGCGTCCGATATTCTGCCACTAAGAATTTCCAAGGGCACACCTTCTGGTGAAAATACTGGGCTCAGTTATGAGACTTAAAAAAAGAACCAATGTCTCAAGATTTACAGCAATCTATTTTAAATACTTACCTATTTCCTGTATTGTTGTGTATTCTATGTCGGCTGTTACCAGTACTTAAATAACGATCTAAAATTATTCATATCGGGAATTGAAGCGATTTGCCATAGATAGGTACATATTTTGTTATGTATTTTGTTTTGTATTATATTTTGTTATTTTGAAATGTTTGTTATCTTGACGTTCCGGCCGGGTTGCAACAGCAGCCAGGTCTGCGTGTGACCACCACGAAATATAAGGTAAAATCGTGGTAATTACTGATAAAAATAATGTTTGATAATAGAACGCAAAAGTCTAAAAGTATATTAAAAGTAGTATATTTAGCCCTTAGTTTTGTGATTCTAATGGCCGTTTGCACCAGCGATCACCTAACTAAGGGAACCCGCAAAGTCACACTTAAAGAGCCCCTTACCAAAAAATCGGTTTCACCAACGCTTAGGTAAGGCGTTAGGAGTCCACTTATTTTTAGGAGCCCGATTGTTCACCCCATAACTGATCCCTAACGCTAGGTGGCAGCCATTATGTGTGTTTTGGATGAAGTACAAGTATAATTTGAAAACGGATAGCTATGAATTTTTAGAAAGTTCAAAATGAGATAGTTTAGCTTAGAAAAATATTGATCGTCATATTTATAAAATACCTACTAAAAAAATGATTGTTTTTTCCAAAATGATAAGACCAAATATTATGGGTAAATAAAAATCTATGATGCCAATAATTACCGCTGTTTAGCACAAAACTAATACAACTAACTACAAACTATAAAAATCAACATGAAGAAACAAAAAAACAAGAAAGTCGTCCCTTAATTTGATTGGCCCCAGATGTGTTGGCTTTAAAATACAAAGGAATCGTCACTTATCTAGAAGACCCCTGTAAAAGTGACACCTAGCATCGTGAAAATGAATTTAGGTAAGAATCCGATTTAGGGGTCAAGTGACCCCTAAATCGGATAAGTATCCTAAGGAGCTCCGGCCTATTCCCAGTAGTTCTACATTTAGTTCTACATGTATGACTACTAAGAAAAAAAATTCCTGTTAGTTCTACACTTACTTATGTAGAACTAGTAAGAATGCATTAAATATTATTTTTTCATTCCTAGTAAGTAAGTAGTTCTACACGATGACGTACTGCAAAAAATATTACATAAACTTTATTAGTGAGTGTGCTAGTAAACTTATAAAGGATATTTTTTTCTTCAAAAATTTGATATTTTAAGTGTTTGCTTTTTTTCCTCTAATTCATTCTTATCAGATATAAGAAAAATATTATACCAGAAGTACTAGGACAACAGAGGGCACAAAGAGGTATCATCTCTCTTGTGATATCATGTTACCCTTACCATTTCTTACCTTAGGTTCGTACATACCGGGGTACTGGCATCACCTCCTCGAGTGCCCGGTCCATTGTAATTCCAGAGAATACGTTCAGAGGAAGGACAATGGGCTTGGGACGTTGTACACTGGGCACCGGGTAATATCTCCACTCTGAGGTGGCCAGCTGTTGCTCGGTGGCGAAGCCTTAGGGGGGGGGGGGTCTGAACTGTTCCGTAGGTCTGTAGGGCGGGAGCACCGCTACAGCTGTTCCCGATTGGATCCGTCGGTTGAGCGCGGTGGTGGTGCAGGGTGGAGTCGGGGCCGAAAGGCCTTAGGGCGGGGGCACCGTAGCAACCGCTCTGATCTATATGGGCTCCGGCAGGCGGCTTTACCGGGGTATGGGGGCCGGTAGCTCGATCCAATCTTAGGGCCGAAAGGCGATAGTACGAGTAGTATAGTATATACCCGAAGTACCAGGGTAGCATAGGACATAAGCAAGCCTCATGAATATGGATACTAAACTGAAATACCCTGGTTGACCGCCACCGGGTGAACCTATATATCGAAGGTTTCTCCCACGTGAACAAACAAAAAATATTCTGCTCACTAATAAAGTTCTAATTTTCTAATACGTCATCGTGTAGAACTACTAGGAATGAAAAAATAATATTTAATGCATTCTTACTAGTTCTACATGAGTGTAGAACTAACAGGAATTTTTTTTCTTAGTAGTCATACATGTAGAACTAAATGTAGAACTACTGGGAATAGGCCCGGTGCCTACGTAAGAAACTTTTAGGGGATTGTTGGTGAAAATGGGCATAGATATTATACTAGTCTGTCCTTACAAATCTTTCATCAATAAAAGCCCTGGGCCTCAAGTCTGCTAATTTACAAACGCTTCAATAGAGTGTCGCTGGCCGGTCAAAACCACAATTTTACATATTTGGTAGTCTACTAATTTTATAAAACCGAGTGGCGTGTCAGTGGCTTATCACTGTCCCGCCATTCAACCGCCATAGCAATATTTCGTAGTCTGCACCTAAAAAATGTATCACTGGAATTGCAATGGCTTAAGTAACGGTAGCCTACTAATTATTTGACGTTTCTCTCAATGGCCTTAGAATGTTATTTTAGTAATTGAGCCACCATTATACAAACACACCTTTTGTGGACATGTTGCATAATTACACATACTTGTAATTGTTAAATATTATCTAAAAAAACGTGTTTCAAATAAGGCCGCCCGTGTCAAGATTACGTTGGCGTATTTTAGAAACGCCGACACCTTTAGCGTCGTCAATTCCGTGCCCTAATCGTGCATATAGAGACGGTGATGTGGATCCTTTTCGAAGCGGAATTACTGAAGACTTCGGTCTCAAACTCATCGGTGAGTTAGGACCTTACATTACAAGACCTCGGAGATGTGACGGAATATCACAGGAATGGAGGTTAGTAAAAATTAAATTTCTTATTTATTAACTACGTGATATCTTCTCATCTAACATTCCGCAGTGCCTGAAGACGAAGGTTTTTAACCACTGAGTAGTGGTCTTTACTGGAGAGGCTCTGTCACGTAACGGGCTATAAAAAGAGCTATGCTCCAAGTTTCTTTGCGGACAGAGTTACCGGCATAGCTCTGACGATTTGCAAGTTTAAGTAGCAATCAGCAAGCCTCATTACTCGAAAAAAACAATAACCGATGGGAAAGAAACGTTCTCGAGTGGCGACCACCAACCGGTAAACTTAGCGCAGGCAGTCCTCCCACTGAGTGGACAATATTCAAAGCCTACGTCCAACGAGGAGCATATTATAGTCGAAAAGAGTTCCATTCCCTTAATGTAATGATTTCAAGTACTTTATAAAATGGTTTGTTATTGCTTTACCAGGATTAAATGCTTAAAAGCTTTCAAAAATAATAAAAGTAATAATATCCTGGAAAAATCCACACATGGTCCCAAACTAGACAAAGCCGGTACAATTGTAACCAGACATAATGTTCTTACTAAACTCATGTTTCAAACCTATTACAGATATGTGGTGCAGAAGTTAACGTTTAATAGATGCAAGCAGCCCCGGTTCAAACCATGATAATAATATGGCAAAACCATCCACTGACTTGTCTAATGTTGGACAACAAGTCCTATTGTTAGGTAAGCAAGACAAATAATATGTACTTTCATGTAAGTTGACTTAGAGAACTACATTTTGATTACATAGAACCTTTGCATTATTTTCCTATGTGGTAGGTCTCTTGTGCAGTAGGTAGGTACCACCACAGTGTCAGATATTTAGCCTCCAAATAACAGTGTGTAGGCATTGCTGTGTGAAGGGCACTGTAGCTGATGAAATTACCGGACACAAGAGACTTAATAACTGATGTCTCGGGTGACGAGCGGCAGTGCTATGGATCTGTCTATAGGCGGGCGGGTCGCTTACCATCAAGCGAACGTCATTGATAGCCGACGGCTTGTTACAGGTTTGGTCTTTAAATAAATGTAGACTGATAATCAAAATTCTTTAATATATACTTTTAACTAATTCAATATTTAAAGTAAATGTTAACAAATTTAAACTAAAATCACATACACACATATAGAAACAATCATGTTTATTATCAATACGAGTAAAAACTGTATTTGCTACTTGCACTAGAATAAAAACCACTTGAAAGTTTTAAGATTTTGGATTTTTTGTAAAGAAAATTGTATGTTTTCAGATGTTTTCTCCCAGTGCATGCTTTTTATTGCAATCCCGTCACAGCAGGGCAAGTTGTGAGTCCATGCAGCTTTTCAACCATGTCAACCCAGAGTTACAGCGAAGCTAGGCATTGTAACAGGCTCTCGATAGACTGTGGAGAGGAAGATAAAAAAAAATTAAGGAAGACATATTAATAGTTGTGTTTATGTTGATAATATTTAACATAATAAACATTGTCATTTAAGATTTCTGTATTTTTATGAATATTGATATTCATTGGTTAGACATTTTGCTAATACCTAATTGGTAGTGGGTTTGATTCCCACCTTATTTCAGAAACAAGTATGTACTTCAAATGTATATGAATGTTTGTATCAGTTGTCTGGTTACTGTAATACAGGCTCTGTCAAATTTGTGATCAGACAACCATGTGTGGATTGTACAATTTTGTATTGATGCTTTGTACTTTTTCTTCAACACCTAAAATATACAGGATACTAATGTTCTAATAGTTGTGAATCTCAATCCCATATTCCTTAATATGTTCCAGCACCAGACGTCTACTTATTACTCATTTTGTGTACTTCTCAAAGTGACTACTTCACCCTGGTGTCTATTTAGCAAAGAGCCAATTTTTATTTAATTTCACCTGGCGCAGGAACCACTTACTTGACCCTATTAAATAATACTGCAGTATCGAATCTTTAGAAAACTACAAGATTCCATAGAACGACATTGAATACTTACTCTAGCTCGTAATAAACTTTACAATGCGATCACAATGGGCCCCTGCAGCACAGTCACTTGCTGTTGGCTTCACTGACTGTGTGTAACTATTAAGTTGATTAGTTGAATAAGTTGGTCGCTGCGTGGCTGCGGCACTCGTCAGCTCAAGACTTTCCAACCAAGCCGTAGCCTCATACATTTCAGAGGATGGCGTCAGTCATTGTTCACTTGGTTAGTGCGGAGCAAAACAAACACGAAAAGATACTCTAATTTATTAATTTACGCGAAACAAATTGAAACAATATTTATTATATTTGTAAGCTCATCTAATTCCAGGGTTGCAAACTGCTTTAAAAGTCTCCCCCCGAACTCAAGTCAGAATATATATTCTCGTTAGAGTTAATGCTACAACTGCTAAATCCCTGCAAAATTGGAACTTACAGTCTATTCCGAAGTTTATTTTTAACATAACAGTACACACATAACTTCAAAGAAAATTACTTAATAATAAAATATTTAAAAAAATGTACTGACTTCAATAACACTAAAAAGTATAAAGTAATTTAAATCTTATCGAAGTTGGTGTTGGCGTACCTACTATGTATATTTAGCACCAACTTCAATAATTTTTAAATTATTTTAAACTTTTTAGTGATATTTTCATTCATAAAGATTGACCCATCGAACATCACCACCATACTAGTGCGAATTATTCAAATGTAACATATCGGTTTTTAAAATAATTTAAAATCTGATATTTTAAGTATTCAGAATACCAACTACCAAACCCCTATAAAAAAATATTTTCCCCCTAAATCTAGGGAGATAAACCCCAAGTTGGGAACCCTGGCTAATACTGCCAGCTGTCACCTGTCATCGCCGGCTGACTTGACTTTATTCTTTTTAATTTTGTGCCGTTAATATTATTCCTTTAAGCCGTTTTAATTATTTATTATAACATTTTTGTCACTCAGCTCACGTTAGTATCAAAAATAAATATAATTTGTTAACGTTATCGTTTTTTAGTGTCAATTTATAATAAATTCAAAGATTTTGTGGATGAAAAACGAAAAAAATATTTATTGAAAATAAAACAACTTATGGTAGAATTTAATAGGCAACACCAAATTAATCTACCAAATAATTCAACTGAGACTCATGCGACACTCCATTGGTATGGTACTACCGATTTAGCAGAATGCCTAATTTGTTACAATCCTAATGGTAGTGTCATCAGCAAGTCGTTAGAATGGCAATTATATGTAATTTTATTACAATTAGCAGACTTGAGGCCCTGAACAATTGCAAGTCCATTCGCCATTCATCCAATACGTTCAGTGCGTGCCCAGCGCATCTGTCGCGCACCACATCCACAACAGGGCCTCAAGTCTGCTAATTTACAAACGCTTCAATAGAGTGTCGCTGGCCGGTCAAAACGACAATTTTACAGATTTGGTAGTCTACTAATTTTATAAAACCGAGTGGCGTGTCAGTGGCTTATCACTGTCCCTCATTCAACCGCCATAGCAATATTTCGTAGTCTGCACCTAAAAAATGTATCACTGGAATTGCAATGGCTTAAGTAATGGTAGCCTACTAATTATTTGACGTTTCTCTCAATGGCCTTAGAATGTTGTTTTAGTAATTGAGCCACCATTATACAAACACACCTTTTGTGGACATGTTGCATAATTACACATACTTGTAATTGTTAAATATTATCTAAAAAAACGTGTTTCTAATAAGGCCGCCCGTGTCAAGATTACGTTGGCGTATTTTAGAAACGCCGACACCTTTAGCGTCGTCAATTCCGTGCCCTAATCGTGCATATAGAGACGGTGATGTGGATCCTTTTCGAAGCGGAATTACTGAAGACTTTGGTCTCAAACTCATCGGTGAGTTAGGACCTTACATTACAATACCTCGGAGATGTGACGGAATATCACAGGAATGGAGGTTAGTAAAAATTAAATTTCTTATTTATTAACTACGTGATATCTTCTCATCTAACATTCCGCAGTGCCTGAAGACGAAGGTTTTTAACCACTGAGTAGTGGTCTAAGGTCTTTACTGGAGAGGCTCTGTCACGCAACGGGCTATAAACAGAGCTATGCTCCAAGTTTCTTTGCGGACAGAGTTACCAGTTATAGCTCTGACGATTTGCAAGTTTAAGTAGCAATCAGCAAGCCTCATTACTCGAAAAAAACAATAACCGATGAGAAAGAAAGGTTCTCGAATGGCGACCACCAACCGGTAACCTTAGCGCAGGCAGCCCTCCCACTGAGTGGACAATATTCAAAGCCTACGTCCAACGAGGAGCATATTATAGTCGAAAAGAGTTCCATTCCCTTAATGTAATGATTTCAAGTACTTTATAAAATGGTTTGTTATTGCTTTACCAGGATTAAATGCTTAAAAGCTTTCAAAAATAATAAAAGTAATAATATCCTGGAAAAATCCACACATGGTCCCAAACTAGACAAAGCCGGTACAATTGTAACCAGACATAATAACTACATAATGTTCTTACTAAACCTATTACAGATACGTGGTGCAGAAGTTAACGTTTAATAGATGCAAGCAGCCCCGGTTCAAACCATGATAATAATATGGCAAAACCATCCACTGACTTGTCTAATGTTGGAAAAGTCCTATTGTTAGGTAAGCAAGACAAATAATATGTACTTTCATGTAAGTTGACTTAGAGAACTACATTTGATTACATAGAACCTTTGCATTATTTTCCTATGTGGTAGGTCTCTTGTGCAGTAGGTAGGTACCACCACAGTGTCAGATATTTAGCCTCCAAATAACAGTGTGTAGGCATTGCTGTGTGAAGGGCACTGCAGCTGATGAAATTACCGGACACAAGAGACTTAATAACTGATGTCTCGGGTGACGAGCGGCAGTGCTATGAATCTGTCTATAGGCGGACGGGTCGCTTACCATCAAGCGAACGTCATTGATATGTAGACTAATAATCAAAATTCTTTAATATAAACTTTTAACTAATTCAATATATAAAGTAAATGTTAACAAATTTAAACTAAAATCACATACACACATATAGAAACAATCATGTTTATTATCAATACGAGTAAAAACTGTATTTGCTACTTGCACTAGAATAAAAACCGCTTGAAAGTTTTAAGATTTTGGATTTTTGTAAAGAAAATTGTATGTTTTCAGGTGTTTTCTCCCAGTGCATGCATTTTATTGCAATCCCGTCACAGCAGGGCAAGTTGTGAGTCCATGCAGCTTTTCAACCATGTCAACCCAGAGTTACAGCGAAGCTAGGCATTGCAACAGGCTCTCGATAGACTGTGGAGAGGAAGATAAAAAAGTTTTAAGGAAAACATATTAATAGTTGTGTTTATATTGATAAGATTTAACATAATAAACATTGTCATTTAAGATTTCTGTATTTTTATGAATATTGACATTCATTGTTCAGACATTTTGCTAATACCTAATTGGTAGTGGGTTTGATTCCCACCTTGTTTCAGAAACAAGTATGTACTTCAAATGTATATAAATGTTTATATCAGTTGTCTGGTTACTGTAATACAGGCTCTGTCAAATTTGTCATCAGACGACCATGTGTGGATTGTAAAATTTTGTATTGATGCTTTGTACTTTTTCTTCAACACCTAAAATATACAGGATACTAATGTTCTAATAGTTGTGAATCTCAATCCCATATTCCTTAATATGTTCCAGCACCAGACATCTACTTATTACTCATTTTGTCTACTTCTCAAAGTGACTACTTCACCCCGGTGTCTATTTAGCAAAGAGCCAATTTTTATTTAATTTCACCTGGCGCAGGAACCACTTACTTGACCCTATTAAATAACCCTGCAGTATCGAATCTTTAGAAAACTACAAGATTCCATAGAACGACATTGAATACTTACTCTAGCTCGTAGTAAACTTTACAATGCGATCACAATGGGCCCCTGCAGCACAGTCGCTTGCTGTTGGCTTCACTGAATGTGTGTAACTATTAAGTTGATTAGTTGAATAAGTTGGTCGCTGCGTGGCTGCGGCACTCGTCAGCCCAAGACTTTCCAACCAAGCCGTAGCCTCATACATTTCAGAGGATGGCGTCAGTCATTGTTCACTTGGTCAGTGCGGAGCAAAACAAACACGAAAAGATACTTTAATTTATTAATTTACGCGAAACAAATTGAAACAATATTTATTATATTTGTAAACTCAGCTAATTCCAGGGTTGCAAACTGCTTTAAAAGTCTCCCCCGAACTCAAGTCAGAATACCCTTTTAAATATATATTCTCGTTAGAGTTAATGCTACAACTGCTAAATCTCTGCAAAATTTGAACTTACAGTCTATTCCGAAGTTTATTTTTAACATAACAGTGAACACATAACTTCAAAGAAAATTATTTAATAATAAAATATTTTATAAAATTGTACGGACTTCAATAACACTAAAAAGTATAAAGTAATTTAAATCTTATCGAAGTTGGTGTTGGCGTACCTACTGTGTATATTTAGCACCAACTTCAATAATTTTTAAATTATTTTATACTTTTTAGTGATATTTTCATTCATAAAGATTGACCCATCGAACATCACCACCATACTAGTGCGAATTATTCAAATGTAACATATCGGTTTTTAAAATAATTTAAAATCTGATATTTTAAGTATTCAGAATACCAACTACCAAACCCCTACAGATATTTTTTCCCCTAAATCTAGGGAGATAAACCCCAAGTTGGTAACCCTGGCTAATACTGCCTGTCATCGCCGGCTGACTTGACTTTATTCTTTTTAATTTTGTGCCATAGATATTGTTCTTTTAAGCCGTTTTAATTATTTATTATAACATTTTTGTCACTCAGCTCACGTTAGTATCAAAAATAAATATATTTTGTCAACGTTATCGTTTTTTAGTGTCAATTTATAATAAATTCAAAGATTTTGTGGATGAAAAACGAAAAAAATATTTATTGAAAATAAAACAACTTATGGTAGAATTTAATAGGCAACACCAAATTAATCTACCAAATAATTCAACTGAGACTCATGCGACACTCCATTGGTATGGTTCTACCGATTTAGCAGAATGCCTAATTTGTTACAATCCTAATGGTAGTGTCATCAGCAAGTCGTTAGAATGGCAATTATATGTAATTTTATTACAATTAGCAGACTTGAGGCCCAAGAAGGGTTGCTCTTCAAAATTGACGGATTCCGAACATCTTGCACTGACATGGTGAATAGAATATTGTATGAAAAATGTATTGTTGAAAATGTAAAATGTAAATTCATCTCGATCATTCTATTATTATTATTTTCAGATGCATAGTGGATAATTTAGTTGTTTCATCTCAAAGTGGTGAATGCCAAAATAAATTCGCGTGAATTTTGAGACGTTCATAGCACAAAATATTGAGAGTACAGAAGGCAAGCTCATGTACATATGTACCTCGCTTTTCATACCTACGCTCGGCGGTCGCGCTAGTTTTATCAACTCTGGCTTATGGGAAAAAACTATCGTGATAGTGGCACTAGATTTTGATTGATTATTGAGAATAAAACTGGAAGAACGGAAATAAAAACTAATAATAACTAATATAATTCGCTCGCACTAAACCGAGATACAATCGTGTCCGTGAGCGCTGTCTATGTGTGCGTTGCTAAAACGCCCGTTGTATGAAGCTTGCCTTCTGTAGGTACTCTCAGTATGTTGTGCTCATAGCCAGTTGTAACCACTGTTCGGTAAAAGATCAGTTGGGTAAGCAACGTCAGGCAAGGTATGAAATAAAATACGAAATAGTACGAAATATGATCACGTATCGGAGTTTCGGGCTCAACTAGGGTGGCTGCTGATTCGTCAGCGGCGGGACTGGCACATTCTTTATTTTCCATATTCTATACTTAACAATTCTAAATCTCCTCTTTATCTTCGTGAGCGTTTTTCCTTTCTAGTACCGCGTGAAAAGCTTTGTCGTTCCACTGTATCTCTTATTCTTGAAATTACTCCTCACTCTTCTAGTCGCTATGACGGTTCTTTCACCATACAAGCAGTACGGTTATGGAATTATCTTCCACATTCTTTACGTGCTAGCTGTAATTGAGATGTTTTAAAAAAAAAACATTTCCTCTCCTTGATTTAATTTAATATTTATTATGTATTCTTTGTATATAATATTTATATTAATGTAGTATATTCATATATATATTTAAGTAAGTACCTAATAATTTATTTATTTGATTATACAGGGTGTAAGGGACATCGTACCGAAAAAAATTTTATAAGACGTCAAATAGTGTCCGTTACAACATTACAGTTACCATTTATATGGTAAATGACAAATGAGTAACATATTAATTTTCGGGCATGTAATGAATATATGCGGAATAATGTTTATTTTTCAAATTACATTGCTAATTTTCTAAAATAATAATATTACTTGCCTATTAATTAATTGACTATGCACTGTTTTTGTGAATAAAGAATAAATAAATAAAAATAAAATAAAAACACAAATAATTAATTAATTGTTTTTAAATTAAAATTAGGCTTTATTATCATACCAATAATGATGTTATACTAATTTTATTTAAAAAAAGTTTTTTTTTTTGGAAATTCTTGAAAAAGCCGATGAAAAATTTCAACACTAGGATGTTCAGAATCGTGTTCTGGATCCCTGGTATCGGTTTTCGGTACGATGTCCCTTACACCCGTTATATAATATGCATTTAAGTAAGTACTTAATTTTAATTAATTGTGCACTTATTTCCATTTTATTTCTTTTCTTTCTCCTTATACCTAGTGGCCTGCTGGGAGAAACCCCATATTGGGTTAAGTACAGTTAAAGGCTAGAGCGCTTTAAGCGCTCGCCTCCTATTGTCCGGTGAAGCTGTAATGGCCATCTGCGGTCAACAGCGTCTATCATTCCCAAAAAAAAAAAAAATTGGGTCATTGTACATGTGTTTTTCTATTGTAAAACCCTTTCTGTTATCTTTGTTTATATGTACATAAAGAATAAATAAATAAACAACGTCAGTCCTTACATGGACGATCGTATAGTGGCATCTGAACTGAACTTCTCCGTGCTTCGGAGGGCACGTAAAAAGGCGGTCTCTGCTATCGTCATCTAGACAACAGTCGTTAAGCTATCTCAGAGGCCTAAGGGCAGCTTGAAATCTCTGACACGAGGTTGGCCACTAACCATATGACAAAAAGTACGAATTGTATTGTCTTCTATTCTGTTCTCAAGTGACGTGTCAAGTTCGCCTGATGATAAGGGATGCGCCTGCATAACTGCAACGCACTGCCGCTTGTCCCCGAGATATTTGTTAAGACCTTTGAGCCCGGTTTTCATCAGCTACAGTGTCTTTGCCACATCAATGCTTCAATTATTGTACTTAGGTTAATTATCATTAGCTTTGGTTTTTAGCTGTATTTTTATAATTTTACATGTGTAGGTACTAAATTACTAATTCATCATCATCAGCAGCCGAAAGACGTCCACAGCTGAACAAAGGCCTCCCCCTTAGAAGGGAGGGGTTGCCATAATCCCCACACTTGGCAGGCGGCTTGGGGTACGCAGTATGGGTGGAAGATAAATCCAAAAGAAAGAAGCTGCTACCCGTCTTCCTGTACTCGCTTAGTCGCCTCTTACGACACACAACGAAAGGAGATGGGGGGGATGCAATTCTGACCCGGTATGAATTACTAATTTTATCCGTAAGTAATAATAATAAAATTTATTTATTTCAAAATAATAGTACATTATGGTAGGTACATAAGTATATGATACAGACAATATCAATTAAAGTGCACTACTGGTACTTAAAATAGGATACCCTGAGCTATAAGTACCAGTTTCCTTCCATCATGATACAGATACTATTACAAAATATAATGCAGTACTACCATATACTATCATTAAACACATAATCATATTACTTAGTTGATACAATATACTTCGCATCACAATAATTACGCAATATAATGATTTATGATCAGAGAAAAGAATACATGCGTGAACATTATATCACTGGGTGAAGAAGCTTCTCAGTTTGTTCATAGGATAGTGTTAGGAGCCAATTAGTCACAATTTTTTTAAATTCATATTTATTTTTATCGTCAATGTGCATTTTGTTACAAGTCAGGTTATAAATATAACACCCGAGAAAGTAAAAGAATCGCTTACTAAAGACTGTTTTAGAATTACTAAGCGGTAATTTGAGTCTACGAGTCCGTTGACGAATAGATGAGTACGGAAGACCTGATTGCGAATTTTTCGCGTGTTGTCTTAGGACTACTTTGAGTATAAAAAGTTGGCGAACCGTTAAAACTTGACAAAATTCATAAAGTTCTTTAGTAGGATAACGAAAGGGTTTAAAAGTACAGACTTTTAGCACCGCTCTTTGTTTGATTGATTAGCTGAAGTGGCAGTGGGCTGGTCATATTTGTCAAAGAACCGAAGACCGTTGGGGTAAACTGTTTCTGACTCTTGGTGGAGACCGTGAATCAGGAAGCGTAGTGTAGGACGCCCTGTGACCAGGTGGAGCGACGATATCCACAGACCGGTTGGGAGATACTGGGTGAGGAGCCGAAGCAGTGTACTGATGTGAGCTGATGATAATGAATTCAATTGAACTAAGTAGGTAAGTGAGAAATGCTATGTACACTCGCAGTCACATCCGGTGTACCACCTTTATGACGACAATCGCTTACATGAGCCGCCCGGCCCAAAGTACGTGCGGCACAGGGGTATGCGCACATAACGTCGCGTCGTTTAAACGATTTTGTTTGAAAACTGGTACACCGTTCGTGTCCGCGATAGTACATACATTGGCTGGCTATTTTACTATGTGTTTTTGTCGTAATTGGTGTTTTCATTTGTTTCTGATTGGTTTCTTTTTTAAGTTTGTATTGTTTTCATTGTTATATACTAATAAGTAGGTATAGTGTTTTGTGACGTCACCTAAGAAAGGTCCTAACGGAAGATCACAGCTAGTTGTCCGGAATATTGCTAGCTAGGACCTTTTTGTGACATATCATCTATACATATAAATCAATACATATAAAATTACTTGTCCTGACTGACTGACTGACTGATTCATCAACGCACAGGCCCAACCGCGGGACCTAGAAAGCTGAAATTTGGGCAGTAGGTTCTTCTTATGATGTAAGCATCCACTAAGAAAGGGTTTTTGAAAATTCTACTCCTAAAGGGGTTGTCGAAAAAAAATAGCGGGCGTAGCCGCAAGGAATTGCTAGTCTTTTATTATTTTCTTAAATAAATTTTCTTCTAGTCTTTTATTATTTTCTCAAATAAAGGTTTTTCTTCTGCTTGGTGGCAGAATATCCTGATAGTACCTAGGTGATGCCTGCTAGACGGTTCCTTGCTCGAAGGACCTTTTTTTTGTCGGGGAGGCTCACCTGGGTTGCTAAGTGAATTTACAAGTACCTACCAACTAGGTGCCTACTATCATTTTTGCTCTTCAAATGTATATAGTGGTTTGAAATCGAAAATTTAATTTCTTTCATCTTTGAACTTGAGTGCCTTCTGTCTTCTTCCTTTACTTTCGTAATCCATGGGACGTTAAACATCTCCCCAGGGAGTTAGGCGCAAAAAAAAAACCTTGACAATCCGATGGATCATCATACTTCCAAAATAATCGTCTCGTATAGACACAACCAGTAAAAAAAACTAAGCACACAAAATTCTTCTCGCAAGTTTCGAACTCATGATCTCCGGTTTATCAATAATGGGTTATTCCCCACTACGCCACAAAGGTAATAATTAAGGAAATTTAATATCACAGTGACATTTTACTAAACTATTTATTAAAATAACACGGCATATGTAGCAGATCGATTTGGCCTTAACCTTTTCATAATTGCATATATTGACCATATGTCAAAACATTATTACGTTAATTTTAACTGTCGCCCTAGTCGTGGGTCCCTTGTCACGGCGTGATTATGGTGCAAAACCTATTAATAATCCCAATAACATATAATCACGATGATTGGTTATTTCTGTACTAATAACCTTTATGCGAATATCGCCTCTCAATTCATGTAAATAAAATTAAAAATAGTTTTATGTTGACCGTAATTTTTGTAATAATTTTACACTCCAATGAGTTTGTAATTACGGCACGTGCGTTATTGATATTTTATTATGTTTTCTATCCATACTGCTAGTGCTGGACCACAATGGCCGATCCAGAGGTGTCTCGGCAACAAATGGTATACCCTGTTTTAATTTACAAGATCAAAATCGGAACTATAAATGTAATGAACACAGGAGTCATGGCCGACCGAATTAGACCGATTACCTATTGGTACGGTTCAATTGACGATAACGACCTAACAAATGAAAAACTGCAGCAATTGGATCATCGTCGCCTAGTTGCATGTTTATCGGTTTTTTACAGATTGTTCCACGGTGAATGCGCTCAAGCACTTTTTGACCTTGTACCACCATCCCCTTTCTTTTACCGGACTACCAGGCGCCGGCAGGGTCTCCACCGCTTTGTCGTTGACACTCCAACCTGCCACACTAAGCGTTTCGCTTCTTCTTTTCTCATGCGCACGGCCAAGCTGTGGAATACCCGGACAACGTTCCCTGATAAATATAACTTGGGTGTATTCAAGTCTAGAGTGAACAGGCATCTTATGGGTAAGCGCGGTCCATCCTACACCACATCTTCACTTACCATCATGTGAGATTGTGGTCAAGCGCAAACCTATTTATTATAAAAAAAAAATTGTCCCGATCAATGGTCTTTGGCTGGCCACCTGTTTTCTCAGCCGCTCAGCACTTACTTCATGTAGTATTGGCAGCAGCGCAGCACGCTATCACAAATCTGCTTGAGGGAAGCGAGGTATTTGATCTTTGTATCAGATAACTGTCCCTTGATAACAAGCCCCCTGAGTTCAGATCTTTTCAGTTGAGACCGCGTTGTGATCCCGTAATCAGATTTAATTAATAATAATGTCCTTCTGGCCGATAGGGCCACAGCCAGCGGCCAATGATTTCGCGAGATCAGCCATCTATGCGGGAGATATCACAGTGCACTCTCTCTTCCTTTTCCTTCTCACAATCCGATGGGACGGAAAACTGACATGACCGGGGACAGATCAGGCGCAGGATCGACTTTTTACATGCCCATCTGACGGATGGATTATCTTCCTTTATAGACAAACCGGTGATCGGCCTGCATTGTACTTACTGAAAAAGTACGCATTAGGTTATGCGAGTCTCTGATCCTCTCGCGGCTTAACTATGGGGATATTGTGTACGGGCCTCGTTTACTAGCGAGGACTCAGCGCTTAATTCAACGAGTTCAAAATGCTTGCTGCCGTTTCTGCTTCACCATTCCTCCCCGTAGTCACATAACTCCGTACCTGAATGATGCGTCCATACTTAATATGGAATCGCGTAGACAGCTACACCTAGCTAGTTTGTTGTTTGGTGTTATTAAATTTAAACAGCCTAGATATTTATATGACAAGCTAAAATTCAGTGACAAGTGTGGCACTAGATTCTGTCGACCGCCTTTAGCAGGACATTCGCATAAGACGGCCGCATTTAGGGGCAGTTTCCGTTATCAGGCAACGAAATGTTGGAACAATCTACCTCCTCCAATCAGGCATCTCTCTTCACTGTATTCTTTTAAAAGTAACTGTAGGTCTTTTTTATTAGAAAAACAAAAAATAGGCATTCCATCACGTTGCCTGTAATGGTTACTGCTGCTAAGCGATTGTCCTAGTCTGAATCATCTATTGGAGTCAAAAATTATTTTGTATATCTATCTGCCTATTCGTAGTTTATTAATTTATCTATTATTAATATCATGTATTTTTTATATTTACCATATTATTTATTATACACCAACATGTCATAACAGCACCAATTACACTAGCATGTATATTATATATCGCGCATTAATTCACGCATCTGTATCTCCCTTGGCAATAGCTGAAAATCAGTGTTTTGCTTCCTGAGCAATATCCCCACTGAGCTATTGCCTTTTTGTATTGCCACAGCACACACATATATACAATTTAACCAAAATGTGTATTTTGTTGTGTTTTATTTCATAGTTAACTATGTATATCACTGTGTTGTTTGATTGTTTCTATGTGTGTGAACTTGGCTGCAAATAAATGTTTTATCTATCTATCTATTGTCCTAGCCTGTAAGCTCCCCGCCAAGATTCTAACCCGCGACCACCGGTTTGTAAAGCAAGCAATTTTCCACTTCGTCACGGAGGCTACAATCAGATTGAAATGAAACTAATTTTACGGATTATATCGCGGTTTATATTTGATTTTAATTACCCGACGTTTTGAATACTTTACAGCATTCATGGTCACGGGCGGACTGAGGTGGTAGCTGTCCATACGTCATAGTTGTCTTAGGGTACCCAGGTCTTAGGAGAACTATGACGTATGGACAGCTACCACCTCAGTCCGCCCGTGCCCATGAATGCTGTAAAGTACCCATTCGAAACGTCGGGTAGTTAAAATCGAAAATAAACCGCGATATAATCCGTAATATTAGTTTCATTTCAATGTGTAGTATTCGCGTAAATATCAGAAATCATTATACAATCACATAAAAAAAAAATACTTACCATTTAAAAACGTTAGTACTACCTAACCTATTTGCAATAAGAATTTCGATTCATTTATTTGGCATAGTTTATTTTTTCGGGAAATCTCCGAGACGTCACCTACAGAGTAAAGGCACAGTCTATAAACCATAGTAGTTTGTACATTGTGGTAAAGGGCTACCTAGGGCATGCACAGTGTATTCAAGAGGTCGAGTGCATTCCGAGGCTTCTAAAAAATAGAACTTTCATTTGCCCAAAAGTCAAATTCTACCAACGTTCATGCCTACAGCACAGTTCTTCGGAACAACAATCTCACATAAATTATTCTATTTTTAGGTCATTGTGTTGTATCATTACGCGTCCATATTTGGGTGCATTGTCGATGCAGGATATTTTGAACCTTGCATAACAATTAGTCAAAACGGCCGGACATGGGTACCATTGATGAATGATAATAAAGTTGTGTATTTATATAGTATTTACAAAGTGTATAAGACAAGTTACTAAAGGAATCCCTTTTTATGATAGGGGGCTATGTGCCGTACGAAACCTTCAAAAGGTACCCGGTATCCGAAGGGGTGGAAGTCGGCTTATGTGGGATTGTTACCCAAAACCTCCCCGGTGGTGACCTGATGCTGTGTAGAGACTGGGCACTGTATTCGGACCTCACCAATCTCTTTTTTAATTCAACTTAGTGGCAATACCAGCAAGAGCGTCTTCGCCAGACGCCGCCGGCACACTAGGCTGTCGTGTCGAGACTCAACGCGTCAGCAGCCTAATCAGGGGGTCTAGTACGAGTTCCGATAGTTTACGAGCTCGATTAAACTGACAGTTTTCTCTATACATTTCACACCAGCGCCCCTGGTAAATGGAAATGTATAGAGCGTATGTGAAATGTATGTAGCGGTAACTATCAAGAACTAGTAAAATGTATGAGCAAAAACTGTCAGTTTGATCGGGCTCGTGAACTATCGGAACTCGTACCTACTAAACCCCCTGATTAGGCTGCTGACGCGTTGAGTCGCGACACGTCAGCCTAATGTGTTTCTGGCTTAAGTCCATTGTGACTTTTGTAGTTTACTATTAATACCATACTCAGGGCTTGTTAATGAGACATTATAAACATTATCATCGACATTATCGTCTTTGACACTAGGTAGGTTAAACAATAAAAATATAATTATTAATTACAAACAAATTACCTACCTGCCTATGTTAAGTTATCAAAACAAATTCTAATAATAATCATTAATCTCCATCCCATCTGTGCTTATTCAAATGGTATGGTACCAAAACCAATTTCAATGATAATCACATACACTCAATCCCATCTGTAGCTATTCAAGTCAAAATCATAATTGATATTAACAAATTGACCAACTCCCTAACCGGCACTCGAATCTAGCACCTTTCAGTCGAGATGCAAAGGTGTTCCTATGCATCTGTAAATAATCCTCCGAACTCTTAAAAGCCCGCATACCGCCATAGAAATGCCATAAATTACGGGACTTTAGGATGGAATATGTCAATGAGTTTTAGGAAGGAAGAGATCTCGACAGATGTGAATGAAATGAATAGGAAGTTTGAAGTCTAATAACAAATAATTAATTTAATATGATTTGTAGCCTCGGTACTCTGTGTCTGTGGTACTGTCGGTGGTAATAGGAACAACAATGATATGTTTATTTAACTCTGGGCGGCTGAACAGAAGAAGAAATATATTGTAGCTAATAATGTATTAACAAAAACTGCCTTTTCCAATCATCAGTATTTAAGACAGTCCATACACATTTATAATACACTTAACAGAAAGCTAAATATATATCAGTTAAATAACACGGATTGTAAAAAAAGGTGAATGACTGGCTTGAAACCATTTCCTACGAGGAAGCAGAGTCAATTCTATAATTTATTAAATAAAAATGCACTCATCATAAAATTAATATCATACATTCGCATACATACACACACATAAACAAACACACACACAAACACTGACACACACAAAAATTCACACGCACTCGCATATTATTACTACCATTTTTAATGTTGTTTTCTTTTTCGTTTTTTCTAACTGTATATTTTTTTCCATATAACTGTTAAATAGAGCTTATATAGCTATAGAAGAGTGGATCCTTCAAACACAAGTAGGTATTATTATGCTTAACTGAGGGATCAAACCTTGTATGTAATTATTTTACAGTAAGTGAAATAAACATTTTTGGTTTTTTTGTTTATTAACGCACGAAAAGTGAACACACGAAATTCCTCCAATTGGGTGAACTAGCAATAAGTCCCACGTCGGTAATATGTAACGAACGTTACGTGTGCCTTTGAAAATCAAATAACATGCCGTCATGCGTATTAAGAAAATGCACAAAAGTAATTCTTCTTTATAAGAATTTTAACATGAAATGTATGATCGAAGGTCATCACGCCTTCGATCATACATTTTATGTTAAATTTCAGGCATCGCTAACGTGTGGTGGTCGAAATATAGAATAAGGAAGGGAATTTAGGGAATATTATGGTGAATAAGAAAGAGTTATTTACCAAAATATTCCCTAAATTCCCAATAATAATATTCCCTTATTAATAGTCCCTTAACTCCGTAGTTAAGGTATGACTCTTTCGCTTGTTCCACAAAGCGTAAGATATAGATAATAAAGAGTACAAATTCATTAAAGGGTTCTAATGTCACATTAATGAAAAATGCTAACCATTATATTACCTATATTTGGGAGTTTTTTTATGTAATTTATCTGAAACGCTAGAGAGAGGGGTGCCACATGGGTGCCACTATCACCCCGGTTTCTACCCCGGTTTGAAATAATCGTAGATCCGGGGCTGCTTAACTTTATATGAAAAAATATTTTAATCTATTTTTGGTGTGCATTATTAGGAATATAACATATCTATGGTATATAATATTCTTGAGGCAAGTGCAGTATTCCCTAGCTAGTAAGATAAGGAGTAGCACTCGTATCAATACAATAACACAGTCTATATTATTTCCAGCGTTGGTTGATCTTTTCAAAGGCCCGGCCTCGACAGTGGACTTCTTCATCTTCACCAGCCGACAAACGCCTCCCACTTAGAAGGGAGGGATTGCCACAATCCCTACGCTTGGCAGGCAGTAGGTATATGTGTACTCTTAGTACGATACCCAACGGCCCAACGGGAGGTGATGGTTGGATGTTACCTGCAGTTTGCAAAGCTCGTCTACAATTATCCTAATAAGCTTAAAAATAAACTTGTCACGACCTTTTGCCACGTACGCTAAACAGAAAAGAAGAGGCATATGAAAAAAAATATATTTAGTATTTCCTTTCAAATTATTATTCGCAAGTCGCAACAATCACGCACATTAAAATGTATAGCGAAATTTATATTTTCGTTCATCTTCTCGAGAGGGGGCGTCAAATGCCGGAAATGGACACAATGAGCACTTACACCGAACCGACTTCCGGTACAGTCGCGCGCGTAAGTCACTGACATTTACACCTGTCATTTCTTTTTTTATAACGTATATCGTATAACGCGTTAGTTAAATCATATTTTTTTGTAATTATCATTTAAAAAAAAAACATATTTTCGATGTGTTTTTTACCTGATCATAAGAATGAACAAGAAAATGGAAGGATAGCGAACATTGATTTTCTCTCTCCCTCTTTTCTCTTTATCTTACTTAATAGCAGATTAATCATGACATAATATTCTGATTATTCGGCTAATAGTACGAACTATCAAGTGCAACTGTTCATAGAGGCTGTTTATACATGGTGTTAAAAACCCCTGTACAATCCCTGAGAGTATAGTGTAGTAGTATGGTAGTACACCAGAAAATATTTTCCTGAAATTAATGTATTTGCAATGTTTGTCCTTAAATATAATTCTCTTTTTTTTGTCCCATCATTTGTTAGTCGATCCGTAAGTATTTTTACTCAATTATACTTTAATTAAAAACATAGTTTTAATAACAAATATAAGTGCATGTCATATGGTGCATACCTTTAAGTGATTGTTACACTAGTTCTAACACTTTTTAAGTGTTCGCGTGTATACTATCGTTGTAAGCAAATAAAAAAAGTAAATAATTCTAATTTAGTTATTTAAATTGATTGTTTACTAAACAGTGATTACAATTGCGTTTGGCTCCTGAAAAAATGGTTATCTGGAAGAAGTTGTTTTTGGCACTAGGACTAAGTTTTTATTGCAAATTTATATCTTGTTGGTATACAATAACGAGTAATATATTGTAATGTATTTATTTATTAGAATTATACATAGTTTTATTACAATGCCCCACAAAACTGTGGACACGGTTTGACTGTGGGATCACTTACTGGGGGATTATTCACGCATACTAAAGAAATATTTTTTAAATGTTTAACATTAGTTCGTGACTAATTTCCACTGCAGACTGGGGCCTTACCACAAACCCTTATAGCAGGGCAGTTTAACACAAAACGCGCGATCATTGTACGTACACATGTCACTTTTCGTGTTAACTGTTCATGGTAGATAAGGTAGACGTTTATTAAATGTTCGGTCGTCAAAGTAATTGGCAACCCTAGGAATACTGAATTTGTATTCCATTCTATAAGCGTCCTTAACACTTATGTTCCCGACAGTACGTCTACCTGCAGAACTGTATCGGAAGCGGTGGCGTATTGTCTCACGTCCCGCGCTGTGCTGTCGAGCACTTTAATGGTGTTTTTTTACCACCATTGTTTACTTTGCAATTGTCAGTACGTACCTATAAATTTCGCAAATCTTTGATGCAAGGAACTGACTCATTGGAACGTCTTTCGGGTTAATAACCGTTCGTCGAAAATTGAGATTGCGTCATGTGGTGTCAAGTTGTTTTTTTTAATCTTTAAGAAACGGAGATAAAAGATGTACCTATATGCGTTGACCTTAGCAGTCTTTCTCAAAAGTGGGCGGTAACACCCCTCTGATAGAAGGCCTAGCAGAAATTTGAAAGAGCACAAACATTATGTCACACAATAAACGATAACGATTTGCCTGTTGGTCTAGTGGTTAGACACCATGGCCGCTGCCCAAAATGGTAGTGGGTTTGATTCCCAACCTGTATCTTTGTGTTATTTATCTAATTAAATCATCATCAGCCGAAAGACGTGTCCACTGCTGAACAAAGACCTCCCCCTTAGAAAGGAGGGGGGGTTGCCATAATCTCCACGCTTGACATGGGTCTTGGGGATCCAATCAAAAGATGCTGCTGCCCGTCTTCTTATCATTCTTTCGGATACCCAACAGGAGGAGATGGGAGGGTGCTATTCACACCCACGGGTATATTATTTATGCAATTTTATTCAACTTATTTTATACTTGAAATAAACGTTTATTATTATTATTTAAGTACGTATTTACAAAAAAAAATATAGTATACACTCGTATAGTCATAGTACAAGCTCTGCCTGGTTAGGGATCAGATGACCATGTGACGATTGCCCGAGGACATAATTATTATTAGAATCGAACCAGCACACACAATGACATATTATTCCCGGTACCACGCCACCTTATTATTTTATTTCGTGTGTACGTGCTATAAATATGACACACGTGCCCAAATTAATTTATCTATAAACAATAATTTCAACCCTAACCCAACAGCAAATTGATATCGGAAATTATTACAAAGCAAAAATTAATATTCGTATCGCAAACCAATAGTTATTGACGCGGCCACCGTGAAATTAGACCGATGGCGGAGGAATTATAATCAATCTTTGAAATATGTTGATAATGATTGTATTTCCGGTTGCGCTTTTATTGTGTCACGCGATTGGTGGTGATTGTGTTTTAATTCTTAACGCACTACTACTACTAACAATTTTTTATTTTGCTGAGGAACCCCTTAAAAGGTCCCCAGGAGCTTGCCCACTAAATCCCCAGGTCTCTCAGTTGGGCTCTGCACCAGGGACCCCTCAGTGCCTTGCCTTTGAGACCGCCGCTTTGAGACGTCCTAGGGCCCATATCCCGAAAGTCCAGCTACTCCGAAGGACTACTACTAAACGTTAACATAGAGAAGCTCAGAGTCGCACAATGAGGTACGGAGAACTATGCTCGGAGTTTCTTCGCGCGACAGAATCCGAAATGTGGAAATTCGCTGAAGAACTAGCTCACCGACATAGCTCTCAGAATCTCCAAGTTGAAGTGGCAATGGGCAGGCCACATCGCTCGATGAACCGTTGGGGAAGAAAGGTTCTCGAGTGGCGACCACGAACCGGATGACACAGTGTACGCAGGTCTCCCACTAGGTGGACAGACGACATTGTGCGCGTTGCAGACAACCGGTGGATGCAAATAGCGAATAGTCGTTCATTGTGGCGTTCAAAGGGAGGGGCCTGTCTTTAGCAGTGGACGTCTTCCGGCTGGTGATGATGATTATTAGCGATAAGCCCTCCATTAGTAAATTTTATGTTTTAGTTCTAAGTTTATATTGTAAATATCTTCTTGGTGTACAATAAAGAGTACTCTATTCTATTATGTGATGATGACTACTAGACTAATTATTTTATGCTACTATAAAAAGCAATAGTAATAGAGTAGTAGTTTATAGTTGCAAAAGACCGTACGGATAAGTACCACCCTCGGAATCGCTGGACGTTTGGGGCATGGGCCCAAAGGCAAGGGACTGAGTGATACTTGGTGAAGATCTCACAGGAGAGGAAAGGGTTACCCTCAACTAAAAAAATAAGGTACTACAACAGTATCATATACCTATTCTGCTAACAGGCAGTAATAAGTACATAGTGTTAGACAAGAAAATTGAAATCGACAATATCTATACTGTCGGGGCACCTCACTAATACTAATACGGATTGACGTGTCCCCGCACTAGACGCTCGAGGGACACTTCTCGTTTTTCGCGCCATGTGTATGTATTGTGCTAATAAATAATTATAGTGATAAATTCAGTGTTTCTCTTATTTCTGTCTTATAATAGGTACATAAATGGGTTGAAATCGAACCTACGATCTACTGAGTAGCGGCCAGTCTAACCAACCGGTCGGTCTACCAACATTACTATGTTTAGATTTAGATGCCCATATTATAGACGAAGGTGAATATACCGCATTTTTATTAATGTTTTTGGACTCAGGATCTCACGACTAGAAGACATGATTTTTAACCGCCAGCATCGATATAATATATTAACTAGATAAACATTCGCTAACAAAATGACATCTAAAATGTGGTCATAGACTTATCTGTGCTGCTGCCTGGCTAGTACCGAAAATGACGTTTCTGCGTCGATAACTACGTCATACTCCACACCGAACTGTCAAGATTACGAAGTCCTGGCAAATCGTGCTAAGCCTGCTGGTGGTGGAAACGTGAAGTAACTTTAGTTTTTTTTTTGTAGGAGTAGTACCAGATGACAGCTTCCGCGAACAAGAGGGCGAGTGCTTAAAGCGCTCCAGCTAGAAGGGTTTGGGTAGCGAATAGCACAAGGGCACCTCAGGGAGGCACGGCCTCGGCTTGGGCTGCCGCTTAGAGAAAGTGAGTTTACGCGCCCCCGCTGAGTAGAACCGGCAATAAACTCAGCGAGGGGACCGACTGCCCGATACAATTCTATAGGTACCATTAGGACACCTAATGTCAATAAATCCTATTTTTACGACTCGATCGGTGCTTAACTTTGTATAATTAGGCAATTTGTACACAAATCACCTTTGATTCTTATATGTCACCCAAAACTGGCAAGGTTTATAATTAGTCCTCTAATGACATTGGAAATTTTGTTATTCAATACCACTTAGCGACGAGACGAACAAGACGATCACCTGATGGTAAGCGACCCGCCCGCCTATAGACAGCTGCATTGCATTGCCGCTCGTCACCTGAGACATTAGTTATTAAGTCTCATGAGACCGGTAATTTCACCAAGTACAGTGGACCTTCACGCCGGAACACTGTAATGTTTACACACTGCTGCTTGGCGGCAGAATATCTGACACTGCAGTATTGCCACTAGTTAACTTTTTTTTTGACGCGGGGGTAACATTCAAAAGGTCCCCGGGAGCCGTAAGTGGGATTCTTACCCACTAAAACCCTCGCGGCTGTCGCATCGGCACAGTACCTATTGTCGTGTACCTGATAATATATAATATCTTGGGACATTCCACACACTGTCATCCAATCCCAAACTAGGCAGAGCCTGTACTATGGAAACCAGACAGACCAGAGCTTAACAGCCAGACCTTACTGGAAATGGGAACGCCAACTCATTTGGTGCATCTTTTGCGACGTTTGTATGAGGATGCAACAGCTTCCGTACGCACTGACGACATTTTGTCCACCGAATTCCATCCTAGCGCGGGTGTTCGTCAGGGATGCATAATATCACCACTGCTGTTCAACATCTACACAGAGCTAATCATGCGCATCACTTTGGAGGGCTGGACCGACGGCATAAGCATTGGTGGACGCAGAATCGTAAATTTACGTTATGCAGATGACACAACCTTGTTCGCAAGCAGTGCGGAGCGTATGGAGGAGTTACTGCAGAGCATGGAGCGCGTGAGTCTCGAGTTTGGATTAAAAATCAATCGCCAAAAGACTAAGGTAATGATTGTTGACCGCCTCAATAACAACTCGCCCGAAGTTACTTATTTAGCGAACTGTGAAGTGGTCCACTCTTACATTTACCTAGGCGTATTGATATCAAACAATGGAGGTTGCATGGAAGAAGTGAAGAGACGTATGGCAATGACAAGGAGTGCCATGGATAAATTAAAGAAAATATGGAGGAACCGAAAACTCACTAAAAGTACCAAGATCAGACTCGTATATACACTCGTGTTCCCCATTTTCTTGTACGCTGCAGAGACGTGGACTATACGAGAAATCGAAAAGAAAAAGATAGACGCTCTGGAAATGTGGTGCTGGAGAAGGATGCTTGGAGTATCCTGGACTGAATTTAGAACCAATGTGTCTATACTCCAAGAACTCGGCATCAAGCAGCGTCTGTCGAAAACCGTACAATACCGAATATTCAAGTTCTTCGGTCACGTCTCCAGAAGAAGCGAAGACTCCATAGAGCGCCTTGTCGTGCAGGGGAGGGTAGAAGGCACTAGACCACGCGGGCGGTCACCTATGCGATGGACCGACCAAATTAAATCTGCACTGGGCGGTCCCTTGCATGAGTGCACCAGGATGACCGCAAACAGAGAAAGATGGCGACAAGTCGTGAGGCGCGTAACATCTGCCCCTAGTGACACTACATAACGGCCACGACCGCTCTGTCAAGAGCGATACGACAGAGAAGAAGAGACTTAGATAGATAAATAACACCCAGACACTTGGTGGGAATCGAACCCACGACCCATCGGTTAGCAGCCAGGGTGTCTAACCACTAGACCAACGGGCCCGTCAGTGATATTTATGTATTTTGATATTGTTACTCGTAGCTACATATTCTTACTTGAAAAATAGCTTTCGATAGTACTTGTTCGTATACATATTCAAGGCTAGGGTCTATAAGTCTGTATCCATTGCGCCAATATGTTAAATTTGACTATGACTCGTCTTATCACAGGTAGGTGTATAATTTGTGCATTTATTCATGTTAAAAGTGACCTCTAAGTGCTTGAGTACACAGTGATGTAATCGGAATAATCAAGCTTCTATTCTTAATAATAAAAGATAGGTAAGTACATAGTCTATCTACGGGGTGTAAGGGACACGTACCGAAAACCGATACCAGGGATCCAGATGATTCTGAACATTCTGTGTTGAAATTTTTCATCCGCTTTTTCATGAATTTAAAAAAAAAATACCGCGTTTTTGAAATAAAATTAGTATAACATCATTATTGGTATTATATTAAAGCCTAATTGCAATTTAAAAACAATAAATTACTTATTGTGAAAAATTAACAATATAATTTTAAAAAACAATATTATTCCGCACTTATTCTATACATGTGGGATTCTGAACGCAGACGATTGAAAGAGAACGAATGAATGAGTGAGTGCGAAGGATGGAACGGATGGAAGGACGGACTAATGGTAGATAGAATCTCTGCGGTGCGATGCGAGCACATTGTATTTAATCTTAAGAAGGAAGACGGAAAATAAAAGAAGTATTACTACGAAGATAGTGTTTTATTAACCAGCAAGCGAGCCAATAATTCCATAAAAACGTGGGGGCACGTCTGGAATAAAAAAAAGGAAAACGAAGACAGAGGTTGGACACGAAGAAAAATAGTACGACGGACGACGCTACGACGCCATAACTTTTTTCCGGGGAACGACGCGTGTCACAAAACTAAAAAAAAAAAGACGAAAGACGATGACGACGAACGAAACGACGACGCCCAGCAGCACAACCAGCACAACAGAAGGTTTATATGGTGTACAAAAGTTTAGTGGCGATGATCCCACTTATTCATCCACAAAATGGGCAACAGACATAGAAGACAATGCCGAAATTTTTGCTTGGACCGCGCAACAGAAATTAATTATCGCGCGTAGATCGCTATCAGGTACAGCAGAATTGTGGTTGAGAACCGAAAAAGTCCACAAAACGTATGAAGATTTACGCAACGCTCTCCAAAAAGAATTTCCGGAGGCAGTAAATTCAAAAGAAATGCACGAAATCATGGCGGCTCGTATAAAAAGGCACGATGAAACGTGTTACCAATATATGTTGGTAATTAAAGAAATGGGAAAGCGTGCGAAATTTTCCGACTACGTCGCCATACAGTATATTATTGATGGAATAAAAGATAGTCCAGTCAACAAAACGGTATTGTACGGCTGCACCACCTACGCCGCGCTTAAAGAAAAGCTGTCAATTTACGAGAAAATGAAGACTCAGGTTAAGGCCGATAAACCTGCAAGGCAACAAACGATTCAAACAACATCATCATCATCAAAAGCATATCCAAATCGGCGGTGTTTTAATTGCGGCTTGATGGATCACGTGGCTTATGAATGCCCGAATGGTTTGAAGTGTTTCCGGTGCAATCAGTTTGGCCATATTGGAACGCAGTGCAGCGGCGCACGAGTGAAGGTGAACGAAAGCGGCCAGGTGAGACGGCGATATGGCTATGGAACGACAGACAGAGCAAGACAGCAAACAGAGGCGAAAGAAGCTATGCTAAAACAGTATCCGTCACCTGCGACTGGAACGCAGCCACACCGTTTCGCTTCCGCTATGTTCGGTCAAGACGTAAATGACATAAACAAACAACAACAATGCAAAAAGCCGATAGTAACGAAAAAAGCTGTGAAAACAATCGAAATAAATGGATTACAAATAAATTCACTCGTGGATAGCGGGTCAGACGTTAATCTTATAGCGGATGATGTGGACATAGCGAACATCAACACTCTGGAGGACAACACAGTGTTTTCGGGATTAGGTTCCACTAAGGTGAAGTCGAAAGGACAATTTCGTGCTACTATTTATATTGACGGAGAAAGTTACGACGAAGTTATTTTTCATATTGTACATAGTGATACTATACCTCATAAAATAATACTGGGACAGGAATTTCTTTGTAATGTTTTGTTAATTATGTGCGAAGGTTCTGTATGCGTAAGGCCAAGGTTGAAAGAGGAGGGATGGTTGCAGAAGATGATGGTATGTGGGGTAAGTGGTTTGTGTGTTACAGATTATATAGAAAGCAGTGAAGTCAAAGAAGAGGTTACCTACTTAGTGGACAACTACAAGCCCGTGAAAACAAAGGAGGCACCTATTGAGTTAAAGATCATACTTAAGGATGACATCCCCGTTTCCCAGCGACCTCGAAGACTAGCATTGGCCGAGCAGAGGATTGTCGAAGACCAGGTCAGCGAATGGTTGAATTCGGGTATTATCCAAGTAAGTTTTTCAGAGTATTCTAGTCCAGTGGTACTTGTGAAAAAGAAAGATGGTACTACAAGGGTATGTGTTGATTACCGGCAGCTTAATAAAAAAATTCTAAGGGATCAGTATCCACTGCCGTTGGTGGAAGATTTAATAGATAAACTTAAAGATGCAAGATACTTCAGTGTTTTAGATCTGAAAAATGGGTTCTTTCATCTGAGGGTCTCTAAGGAGTCTGTGCCATATACAGCATTTGTAACTCATCATGGCCAATTTGAATTCTTGCGCGCACCATTTGGTCTTTCAGTAAGTCCTAAGGTTTTCATGAGATTTGTTAGTATTATCTTCCGGAACCTAATTTCTCAAGATGTAATGATGATTTTTATAGACGATATCATAATTCCAGCAGAAACGGAAGCCCAAGCAGTAGAAAGACTTAAACAAGTATTAGATGTTGCCGCAGAATATGGATTAGACATCAATTGGAAGAAAGCTAAGTTAGTTTGCAAAGAGATAGAATACCTCGGACACATTATCAAGAATGGAGAAGTAAGGCCAAGTCCTGAAAAGGTTGATGCAGTAGCACGATATCCTGAACCTACAAACATTAAGCAATGCCAGAGTTTCCTCGGACTAACATCTTATTTCAGGAAGTATATAAAAGACTACTCAAAGATAGCAAAGCCTTTGTCAGACTTGTTAAGAAAAGACAATAACTATACATTTGGAGAGGAGCAAAGAAGAGCTTTTAATATACTTAAGCAGAAGTTAATTTGTGATCCAGTATTGAAGATTTACAATCCGGCATTGCCCACGGAGTTACATACTGACGCATCGAGTCATGCATTAGCAGCTATACTAATGCAACGATATCCTGAGGATGAATTACACCCTGTACAGTACATGAGCAAGAAGACAAATGAGGCGGAGAGCAAATACTCAAGTTACGAACTCGAAGCACTTGCAGTTATAGAAGGGATTAAAAGATTCCGACATTACCTATATGGAATACCTTTTAAGATAGTCACAGACTGCCAGGCTTTTGAGTTGACTTTAAGAAAGAAAGATTTAACACCTAAAGTTGCCAGATGGGTACTGTTCTTGGATCAATATCAATATGAAGTTGTTCACAGATCTGGAAATTTGATGCGCCATACTGATGCATTAAGTAGAAATCCATATGTATCAGTTATAACTAGTTTGCATGAAGAGATTAAGCAGACACAAGAAGCAGAAGAAGAACTGAATGCTATTAGACAGCTGGTGCAACGAGATGGCAAATATTGTGACTACTGGATGGACAACGGAGTATTGTATAAGGGGGATAACAAGCAGATGGTAGTACCTAAAACCATGGAAAAGGAGATTATAAAAGTAATTCACCAAAAAGGCCATTTTTCAGCAAGGAAAATGAAAGAAGCGTTAGGAAAAGATTATTATATAAAAAACTTAGATAAGAAAATTGAAGAAGTCATATTAAGCTGTATACCTTGCCTGTTGGCAACAAGAAAAGAGGGGAAGCAGGAGGGCTATCTTAACCCTATCAATAAGGAAGGAACACCTCTTCATACACTACATCTGGATCATATTGGCCCACTCACACCGACGAAGAAGCAATATAACTATATACTTACTATGGTGGATGGTTTTACTAAGTTTGTATGGCTGTTCCCTACGAAGTCTACTTCAAGTGCAGAAACTCTTAGTAAGTTGCAAGTCCACCAGCAAATCTTCGGTAATCCCGTTCGATTTATAACTGACAGAGGTACTGCCTATACCAGTAAGGAGTTTGAGGAATATTGTAAAATTGAAGATATCCAACATGTGAAAATTACTACCGGTGTGCCTAGAGGAAATGGACAGGTGGAAAGGATTCATCGCATACTCATACCTATGTTTACAAAATTATGTTTGGAAGACAAGTCTTTATGGTACAAACATGTAAGCCGAGTACAGCGGGCTATTAATAGCACCTACCAGAGGAGTATAGACACCACACCATTTCAGCTCTTGATGGGTACAAAGATGAAAAATAAGGAAGATTTACAAATAATAAATATTTTGCAACAAGAAGAAGTATGTATCTACGATGAGGATAGAGAAAGCCTAAGAGAGAAAGCAAAACTGCAGTTACAGAAGGTTCAGGAGGAAAATAAGACCAATTTTGACAAGAAAAGGAAGCAGAGCTCTAAGTATGAAGTAAATGATTTGGTAGCTATAAAAAGGACACAGTTCGGGCCAGGCCTCAAGTTTAAAGCTAAGTTTTTTGGACCTTACCGGGTAACAAAGATTAAAAGAAATGATCGCTATGATGTTGAAAAGGTCCATGATACCACGGAAGGACCAAACAAGACTTCTACCACTGCAGATTATATGAAAAGGTGGCCAGATGATAAGGATTAGTTAATGTGAGTAGTGATTGAATATTAATCAAGGAGATGAATGTTTTTCTTTTGTTTGTTTGCATAGTTTGAGGAACCTTCTGCATAATTACAAGCCATAGTGTATTATTATTATTTTTTTGTTTAATCTTTATATTTGTATTCGCTATATAAGTTGTACTGATCAAGTAATAAGAAATTGTATACTTTTGTGCTAATTTCAGAAGAGATACATATTATTGTAAAAAGTATGTACTTACTACATTATAGTAAATTAAGAAGTGTAATATTTCACTAAAATATAAACTGTCTTATGAGAAAACTTAACTAAAGTGTTTAAGGTTAGTTCCTTGTAATCATTTAGAATTTGTTTTTGTGATCTACATGTAAACCATATTATTTTATGTACTTTTATATCTTATAAGGTTATATTTATTTATTGTTTGTTACTTTTGGATAAGAGTGAGGCGTGTAAGGATTATCTGAGGACAGCTAATGATGCAGGATGGCCGATTGTGGGATTCTGAACGCAGACGATTGAAAGAGAACGAATGAATGAGTGAGTGCGAAGGATGGAACGGATGGAAGGACGGACTAATGGTAGATAGAATCTCTGCGGTGCGATGCGAGCACATTGTATTTAATCTTAAGAAGGAAGACGGAAAATAAAAGAAGTATTACTACGAAGATAGTGTTTTATTAACCAGCAAGCGAGCCAATAATTCCATATACATGCTCGAAAATTAACAAGTTAGTCATTTGTCATTTTCCATAAGTACTTAAATGGTTTCTGTAATGTTGTAACGGAAATTATTTGAAATCTTATATAAATGCTTTCGGTACGCGGTCGCTTACACCCTGTATAGGTAAGTAAAAATCATACTAATATGATCAACACATAATGTATTTCATAAAAGTATAATTTATATTATACTTTTAAGAAATACATTACGGATAGAGACCTTATGGTCTCTATCCGCGTCTGTGTGTCTGTGTGTCAATCTTGATGCGGTCATCATTTAAATTAGCCAGAATAATTATGATGAGACAAAATTCCTCAGTAAAGACACTAATATTTGACCCTCGGCGAGTTCCGGAAAAACGCCAAATCACGCAATAACTTCAATTTAAAAAAAAAGGTAGACGAGGGGGTCTACTACGTGGGGCGCACTAAAAGTTTCCGGAATGACTAAGAAAAAAATACTATTAAAGGTCAAAAATGAATTCATTGTTTCTCAAAATATTCTCCCTTTGCGTAAATTCACTTTTTCGTGCGATTAAACCAATTTTGAAAATTTTTGTGCCACTTCTCCGTGGTGACCTTAGAAATATGTTTTTCATACTCTTCGACAGCCTCTTCTGGTGACGAAAATCGTTGACCGCGTAATGGGTTCTTAATTTTTGGGAACAGAAAAAAGTCACAAGTTGCATTCAGCAGGATGGCTCATAAGTTGTACGTTTTTCACCTTCAAAAATTCGTATGTTTGTCTGGTCGTGTGGGTACAATGCTAGTTGCCATGTCGTGGTGCAAAATGATACGGCGTTTCCGGTTTGTTTTATGGCGTTCGTCAATAATTTCCGGCAAACAAATGGTCGTGTACCAGTACGTGTCCAGTTTTATTAAAAAAAAAGAAGAATCGTCCGCTTAGATGCACTTTTCACGCGCGCCTCTTTGGTTGGCTTCGGCTCATCTTGAAAGACCCATACGCTCGATTGCTGCTTTGTTTTGGGATCGTAGCAATTAAATCCATGTTTCGTCGACGGTTACTATGTCCCACACCAAATTTGACGCACCTTCGTTGAATCTGGTAAGCACTGCACCAAGTGAAGCGATCCGTTTTTTGAGCCTCGGTCAAATTGTGTGGGATCCACCGTGAGCACAGCTTTCTCACACTCAAATGTTTGTGTAGGATTGATTGTATTTAACTCATGCCCATGTCTGAGGATGCGCGAATCTCATGGTAGGTCACATGCCTGTCTGTTTCAATCATACGGCGCACAGCATCGATATTTTTGTTGTTGACAGCGATGAACGGGCGACCATCGCGAGATTCGTCACTGAGATTGACACGACCGCGCTTGAATTCTGCAAACCAGCTATGAATAGTCGTCTTGCGTGGTGCTTCATTGCCAAAAGCAGATTGAAGCCGAGCGATGCTCTGTTGAGCTGTCAAATTACACTTAAAATCGTAGAAAATCATACTACTAAAATTTTCCCGAGTTAAATCCATGTTAATGTAGACACGCAATTCTTAAAATGGCGCCACAATGTAAAAACAATTGACAGTCAGATGAAACAAACTGCATTCTACAGCCAAAGAGTTCCATTTTAAAATATTGTAATTACTTTTTAAATATTGATTATGTAAGTGGCCAGTTCCGGAAACTTTTAGCGTGACCTATATATACTGCTTACTGTACTATCTAAGCTTAAGCTAATGATGTAGTTTTTATAGCCATTTTAGTGCATTAAGTTAGAACAAAGTTAGCTATATTAACAAACTTAGCATAAGGAGCTTTCGGCGGACTTTGATAGCCGTCTTCAGTACCTTGTGTGTCCCATTGCATTAAAGCCTTAAGGCACCATTTTAGCACCCATTGTATTGTAAGCTAGAATGAGTTGTAAAAGCGTTTTAAAGCTGCCTAAATGCTGGATATAAAGCTAAGTTCAATGATACTTTAAACCAGACAGCAAGGACTACCGATTTACACTTGTGTGAATTGGTGTAAATGATTAGATAGTTATTTTGCAGGGAGCTGACAAAAATTGAGATTCGATCATTTGATCAAATCCCTAAGGCAGATGATCAGTTTACGAGATTTAAAAATAACATCTCTAATGTGCCGGACAGGAAGGCGAGTTTCATTTATATAACCGACTTCAAAAAATCTCTTATTTTCAAACATTTAAGTAATTGATGGTGAAGAGGTCGCCCGAAGAATCCAACTCGGATGGGCAGCGTTCGGGAAACTACGCGATATCTTCTCGTCCAAAATACCGCAGTGCCTGAAGACGAAGGTTTTTAACCAGTGTGTGTTGCCAGTGATGACATATGGTACTGAGTCGTGGTCTCTAACGGCTGGCCTTTTAGAGAAGTTCAGAGTCACACAACGAGCCATGGAGAGAGCTATGCTCGGAGTTTCTTTGCGCGACAGAATCCGAAATGTGGAGATTCGCCGAAGAACTAAGGTCACCGACATAGCTCTCAGAATCTGCAAGTTGAAGTGGCAATGGGCAGGCCACATCGCTCGAAGAACCGATAACCGTTGGGGAAGAAAGGTTCTCGAGTGGCGACCACGAACCGGAAGACGCAGCGTTGGCAGGCCTCCCACTAGGTGGACAGACGACATTGTGCGCGTCGCAGGTAACCGGTGGATGCAAATAGCCAATTGTCGTTCATTGTGGCGTTCTAAGGGGGAGGCCTATGTTCAGCAGTGAACGTCTTCCGGCTGATGATGATGATGATGATGATGAAGTGATTGATCAAATCACTTACTTTATTGAGAGAAATGACTCCACAGAGTTGTTATTTTAACATCTTCCATCAATATACCTTGGCGATTTGATCAAATCACCATTTTTATTGCTCCACACCTAAACGGTATAAAAGGAACCCTTATGATGAGACTTCGTCTGTCTGTTACACCTATCAGGAACCGCTGACGCTATCGATTTGAAACTTGGAATAGTTTTAGATGGTACTTACCCAACCTGTCTTACTTATTGTGCGAATCGTCTTTGTGCGATTGTTACTAGCTTTCAGTGAGGAAACCTGCATGTCTAAGAAAGCCTAACTAGCTTTCGAATGACGTGTGAAGTCCGCCAACCCGCACTTGGCCAGCGTGGTGGACTATGGCCTAAGCCTCCTCATCATGAGCTGTTGGACATAAACAAGGGCTGGTGTTGCCTGGTATTATTATTCCCAAGAAGTCAATCGGGGCTGGCCCCGGTTGACCCTGGGAAGGAAATACTAAATTGTCTTAGAGCCCATAAAAAACTGAATTAGAAAAGTATACTTAGGATTGGAGTGTTGCCAGTGATGACATACGGTACTGAGACGTGGTCTTTAACATCTGGCATTTTGGAGAAGCTCAGAGTCACACAACGAGCTATGGAGAGAGCTATGCTCGGAGTTTCTTTGCGCGACAGAATCCGGAATGAGGAGATTCGCCAAAGAACCAAGTTCACCGACATAGCTCGTAGAATATGCAAGTTGAAGTGACAGTGGGCAGGCCACATCGCTCGAAGAACCGATAACCGTTGATGAAGAAAGGTTCTCGAGTGGCGACCACGAACCGGAAGACGCAACGTAGGCAGGCCTCCTACTAGGTGGACCGACGACATTGTTCGCGTCGCAGGCAACCGGTGGATGCAAATGGCAAATTGTCGATGATTGTGGCGGTCTAGGGGGGAGGCCTTTGTTCAGCAGTGGACGTCTTCCGGCTAATAATGATGATGACTTAAGATTTATATTTCTAACATATTTTATACTAGCTGACCCACGCAGCTCCGCCTGCGCTGCGTTTACGTTAACTAAACTTTCAATAATATACATTCGCATAAAATACAAAACCTCCTTTTTTAAAGTCGGTTAAAAGCTTGGACCCACTTTGTACTTACTTGCCCTCCGAAGCACGGAGACGTTAGTTACCCATATGTTTAATGACCGTACCTAACGTTGCTTAACCTGATCGATTTCCAAACATTGTTAACAACTGTCTATGAGTGTTCCCTTACAAATATTTATTATAATTATAATGAAAAATTGTTAAATCGGAGCAAGCGTATAACCAAGTACACATTTTGACTTTAGTCCCCTCTCCCAAAGGAATGCTGAATGTCGGGATAAAAAGTATCCTATGTCCTACCTCGGAGTACCTATTAACTCAAATCATGCCAAGTTTCGTTTCAATCCATCCAGTAGTTTCGGCGTGATGCTCAGCCGAGATACAGATAGACAGACAGACAGACAGACAAAAATAAAAAAAAATACATTTTTGGCTTTAGTATCGGTTATAGAATGCCCTTCAAACATAATTTTCAAAATATCTTCAATGTACAGCATTGGACCTGTTACAGTTTTATTATAAGTATAGATTTTTATAAAAGTCCATATCTCTCTCCTTTGCAAAGTGGGAGCCAAGAAAAAATCACATTTGTCAATAAAACCTTAAAAACAAAGACTCCCACAGGTGCACCAATGAAGGTTAGTTTATATATATAATAGTAGCAAAGACCACGTTGCTAGAAAATCCAATTCCAAATTAGTGAATTAGATAATTTTTAGAGTAACCAGATTTTCATAATAGTATTGAGTGCGTGAGTTGCTGCTTGGGGGACTGGTCCGCCCACTATCCCTTTGACCTTTGGGTTTATTTTAGTCTCCTTCTACATTAATATTTCTATTATCATCCTGTCGACATCACATACTGGTACTGATAAAACAAATTATTGTAAGAAACAAATTATCATAGTGTAATAATATAACTGCTCAGTGGGCGAGCGCTTGCCTTGGAAACAAGGTGCGCACGTTTGAACCCCGGCTCACACTTTTGATTTCTTTAGTCATGTGCGAATCGTCTATGTACGATTGTTACAAGTTTTCGCTGAAGAAAAACATCGTGAGGAATCCTGCATGCTTGGGAAAGCCTGAGTAGCTTTCGAATGACGTGTGAAGTGCACCAAAACACACTTGGTCACTTCATCAAATCATAACACCTTAGTCGCCTCATATAAGAACGGGAGGAGACGGCTTTGACCCATACACTGCACGGAGGCCACGACCAGTGATACTTTACTATGGGTTTATCATAAGAAAATCAACATTATCCAATGAATAAACAAGTAAAATCCTCCCTGTTAATTCAAGAAAACATGTGCCAAATCGGTTGACAAACAATGATGAGGTCATTGTTTGAATCGATTTGAAATCTAAAAGTCTCCTAATACGCCTACTGTAAATTTATTTTACCTACCTGTTAACAAATTCGAGGGCCATACGTATTTTTTTTAATATTAACCTTGAAATTGAACTCGAGACCTCTTGAATAATTGATACCAACAGTCCGTTATTAAAAATAGATTTGTTTAAATGTCCACTTATCTCGCCGCGTTCTGATAACGATATCACGCGCGGCCATCAAAATAAATTTTAAAATAAAATGTCAATCTATACATAGTTTTAAAAGCAATATTTCAACCCTTAAACAGTACACCTGTTGTATTACTTGACAAAAAGCGTCCTTGCCTTTCATCCATTGTTCTGTTTTCGCGCCAAGTGGCTGCCAAAATCGGCGCACGCGGCTAACTAAGCGCGGGAAACGGAGAGCGTCAGTCGTATTCAGCCGTACTGCGCGCGCGCACGCCAGCACGCTGCGCGATCAGCTTATAGGTTAGAATTGGCGCGACCGCCAGGTGCCATCCGCCATCCCGCTCTAGCGCACCGCTCCCGGAATATCCCGTCTCGCACGCTACCTGCGGACAACAGCTGTTTTCTCTCCAGAGATTAGTCAGATGTTTCTCGCGAACCGTTCTGTGTTCACCTGACGTACAGTGCAGACATGGCCGCCGGGGGGCATACACCGAAACAGAGGAGGTTCGAGATATCCGCGGGAATGGCTCTGAGGGCATCCAACACCCCTAGGAGGAGGCGCGGAAGCTGCAAGTGTCTGTTCGGAGTGCCGGACAGGGATGAGACGAGGCGGCTTATGGCTGAGCAGTATGCGCGAGAGAGGAAGCGCTTCATCAGACGGTTCAATTTCGACATTGAGACAGAATGTGCGTACAGATCAGCCAAATTGGACTCGCCGGTCAAGTTCAGTGAGGACGATAAAGAAAACTCAGACAGTCCGGTTCGGATGGCGACGGACGCGTTGTCGTGTGTAGGCAACACGGAACTAAGGGTTCTAGGGTCACCATCTCGGCGTAGTACCAGCAGCAACGCCAGTTCTCCTCGTACGCCGCGGACGCCTCGCACCCCAAGGGCATCCCGCACTCCCCGGACTCCGCGAACACCCGCGTCCAGGAGACAGCTGCAAATGACAGGTCAGTGCAAACTATTGTTTCGAAATTCATCGCTTACATAGTTGATGCAATTTTATCCTTCATCCATGTCAATCTTCGTCGCATCCTCATTTGACATTCAGACGGCGTCGCTCGTGCATAATGCGTCTGTCTGGGGATCGATCACGGGATTTTTTTACTGTGTAATGTTTGCGGAGTGCATCATAATTTTGAAATATGGGCCACAAGTTGACATTACACCTTATCGGAGTGGCTTCAACGTAAATATTGATATATCGATTCACTTGGTAATGCTACTGCATTACGTTTGTTATGGAGGACAGTACATTCTTGGCATTTAGCCAGATAACGCTCTGGAACCGAAGAATCTGGCTATAGATGTTAAATAAGTCCATGTTATAAATATACTCATAAATATGTATATGCAGATGTCTACTATTATGCAGAGAATAAAGCTATCTTAAATCAACATAGTGTTCTGACTATTGATGTGAAAGTACAGATGAATCTAAATGAGATAAGACTATCATTATTACATAACATTTTGAGGTATATAATAATACAAGATAGTCTCTGGCCCTGGTGAAAGTTGATCAAAATGTAGCGTATCCACTTTCGCCGTGTAGATTTGGCCCGATTCCCATTTTTGACACGAATAAAAAAGAAAGAGAGCAGAAAGAAAATATCTACAAAATTAAAATAAATTGTCTGTTAACAGACATGACTAACTCCTCAATACATAGATTATAGATACCATTATCTATCCATACAACATTAATTTCATATGAACTTATTGCATATAAATTAATACTCGTAAAGACTATAAACTTAACTGAGAGAGAGAGAAAAAGAAGCGAAATTTCTTTCAGATTTATAAAAATCGATTTAATATCATTACATTCCCTTAAAACCTTTGTTATCGATGGTCCACCACACCATATACCGTCCACCATACCGTTATACCATACAACAGACAGATGTCATAACATCCAGGCCAAAGCAAATTACAAAATTATTATTTTCGAAATTTCGCAAGCGACAACTGGCGTCCAAAACGAGGTTCAAGGCAAGCCCTTCATTATGGGCACATCTAATTTAAGGTTACTATATCCTATTATTAGACCAGAAAAACGTATTATTTCCTTCAGAATTATTTAGTACATTCATCTAAGATTAAATTTAAGTAATAAATTAATCTGTCTCTTCAACGGTGGACCCGTTGGTACAGTACTTAGATATTTTGGCCACTATCCTTTGGTCGTGGATTCGATTCCTATCCGATGTCTGTGTGTTCTTTATCTTAATAAGTATGAATTTAGAAAAATCGTCGTGTCCAATAGTGGGACAGAAATCAGGGCTGGTATTATTATTATTATATAAATGTATTTTTTATCTGGTTACCATAGTATAGATTCTGTCTAATTTGGGATCAGATGACCGTATGAGCATAAGCCGTACCAGTATCCGCTGCAAGTATGGTGCATCCTAGCAGACCATGGCACATCTTACCGTCTGTCCTGCCTGCCTAATTACCTGCACTCGGGATAATTGTCTTCAAGAAAATAAAAGAGCACTGGATAATGATACTTATTGCGTAGATCAATATGTGATGTAGATACAAAAAGAAGTTGATACTTGTGCAGAACGTTGGATATCGATATAATACCTTTGTTCTTTACTGCGTCGAATTGCACAAGCATTTCTTAAGAGATACTCAGTTCATCTCTGCTTAAACAATTTAGTCCTTCACGGGATTTATCACGAGAGTTGGGCTACTTGTTAGTTGATAGCCTTCATTAAACGACCAAATATCCTATCTCTAAAATACATATTTAACTTAAACAACAATTTTTTTTGCATACAAATCTAACTAAAGGTATATCGAAGTACTACCTCCCACATTATTGTTTTATGAATCATACATAAGCTTTTAAGGTAATGACATCACGTTTATTTCATCTAACGTTTTCGAAGGATTGGTAACGGTTGATCAGATACGGTTTAAATTTGAAGATTTCGGATAAGGTTTAAAAACGCATTTTTTTATCCCAAATGCGATGCGGAGCATCCAGAAGCTAAAGTGCGAATTTTATTTATCCAATGATCAAATATCTATTTAGTGTTATAATTAATTTTCTTATGAGTAAAAGGTTAACAAAATTATAATAATTACCTGTTATGCCTTATGTTTTAATGCTCTCTTTCCTTTTATCCCGGCGTAAGGCAATTTATGATCCTTTCAGTCGAAATCAACCTATCTCACGTTTGCCTAGAACTGCTACGTTATACTATACTATCATAAAAGTCTGTGCATGCCACTGTCATAGACCCATTATGTAGTTGCATTGACGGAGGAAATATCTTGCACGAAAAAATATAACCAATCCAGTACCATTTTAAGGTGCCTTAAAATTACAGTACGGCTGCAAATTTGAAGGCACCCTAAGCCCTACTAATGTGTGGCCCACGTCAAAAAGAATAGTGTTTGGTTTCTCGCAATTTATAGCTTTACTTCTAATGTTTACTGCGCTCCATAGCTCGTTGGTAGATCACGAATGTTGATATTTGACGTGTTCCAAGCCTGTGCTCCGCATGTGAAGAATGCATATGTCCATGAGATTTATTATTCCAAAGTGTACCCTTTAACGAAGTCTTTAAATTAAATTGTTAAGTATAGTCGTATAAACTTACACTAGAACCTCAGCGAGTCGTGTGGCGTTCGTAAAGCCTACTATTACCTGCTTCGTCATCTTTAATATCGCATTTGCATTCCTGATGCGTAACTATAATTTCATCGTATCAGGGATTCCCACGGCCCGTTCCTCCAACTTTCATATAAGATTTGTTACATCCAGAGCTTCTTTGTTGGCTTAGGTAATTTTTTATTGTATCATTCTTGTTTAAAAATCTTTTATTGCGTCATGTGTCATGTGTACATGACAATATTATGGTAAAAATAATATTGACGTTAATTTTTAGAATGCTGCGGCGAAGCATAAACCCCTCTTTGATTATTTTTTATCATCTATGTATATCATATATTTATCTGTCACCACAAAACTCGTAAGCTTATCATGGTATTTTGACGAATAAAAGTATCATTCGACGATTGCTATTTAAATGACGTTTCAGTTTTAGGAATTTTTTTTAGCAAAAAATATGAATACTGATTTTAAAATCAAGTATATTGGGTAATCTAATAAGACATGCGTACCCAACTCATTCCCATGTCGCAATGCTCTAATAACTAAAATTCCAAAACCCTATTTTTGGCCCAAGCGGAAAGTTAAACCCAACAATACAAAAACCTACCTAACTATTTTAACCCTTTATGAATATGCACAGTATCCCAGAGTATATACTAGCCTTGATGTAGTTTATTTAAACAAATCTCAAAATTTAGAGATCCAGCTTGTTTTTTGTCGACCAACCAAGCTCCAAAAATCAGAACCTTAAAAAAATAAAAGCCACAATAGCCGCATCCTTACAACGCATGAACGCACACAAAAATTAAAATCTCTCTGTGAGAACTTCAAAAAATGTCTTGCGTTACATTTCTTACTTGGAGTTCATCGGCCGGAACTACTGTCTTGATGAAAAAACATTCTATCTCTTATAATGATCGGAGCCATGACTGACTATATCCATGGTGTTTCGAGGTCATCGCCCGGTTACGTCATCCTAAGGTTCACATTTTTTTTTGTTTCATTCTACCTTACCAAATTGCTTTTACACCTCACATCTTTTTTTCTACTGTAACTTCAACCTTAATGCCATCATCTTAGATGATTTGTGTAACATTTTGAGGGGTTTAGTTAATTTTGTCGATTTTAAGAGGAGTGTTTGTACCTATGAACGGAAATTAGGAATGAATCATTATGCTACCATATTTGGGAGTAGCCTTCGCTTTAGGGTGAAATGAGATTCATGATGTAATAATATAACTATACGAACAAACATAAGTATTGTAGTGGTCTGATCTGATGGTCAGATGTTCAGTCTGATCATCAAGGCACTGATTTGCTGAAATTTATCTCTTCTACCTATAATCACTTCTTCACTTATTCTTCTCCAAAGTCGTAATCTGTCATCATCTGTTTATCTGATCGTTTACTTCTTCTAAACTATAAAATGCAGTTTAACAGTTAATGAATTCCAACTTATTACTGCCAAGGCTAGGTTGAGTTTCGACCCAGCGATACCTAACCCTAAATTTCTCTTTTTTCGTTTTATTTATTAAACAGCAAAAATGCCACTATTTATTTATGACGATAATGTCAAAAAACCGATAACGAGGCTCATACAAGCTGAAATGCACAAACTTTTGTGCCTTACGATTATTCCACATTTGTATACATTATGGTCCTAAAACTCTTTTTTTTTTTGACGCGTGGGAAATCTTCCAAAGATCCCCGGGAGCTGTGGGGCTCGACCGGGGTATGTGGGATTCTTACCCACTAAAACCCCCGCGGCTGTCGCATCGGCACATGAGAGGGACCCCAGGGCTCTCCGGTGGGATCTGCATCAGGGGCCCCTCAGTGCCTTGCCTTTGAGGCCGCCGCCGGGGGGCGCATTGTAGCCCTCCGGGAACCTGACACGGTACTCACGGGGACGGGGGTCGCAACCCCGCCGCCGTCCTCCTCGGAGTCGCCGCCGTACTCAATGGACGTTCAAAATGGTTCTAAAACTCTAAACTAACTACGGAGAGTTATTTTCGGACTAAATCTGAAAAATCTAATCTGGAATATTAGTATATTCTATTATTGATGGCTATTAATGTGCCCGGTAACCACAGGAACGCACTTCGACTAGGCTGAATCCAATGTGCCTGCCCTTAGGCTCAATTCACACCAAGATGGCAGCGGCCGGCAGCACACTTTCAGTGTGAAAGAATTTTAATCTTTATCTACAATACGTAAAAGACCAGTATCGCTTGAAAAACGCGGCCTCTAGCGGCCTGGAGAGGCGTCTCGTTTTTCAAGCGATACTGCTCTTTTACTTATAGTAGATAAAGTTTAAAATTCTTTCACACTGAAAGTGCGCTGCCGGCCGCTGCCATCTTGGTGTGAATTGAGCCTTACTCTGTTGCTGACTTATCGTCCTGCTAGAGGGTCGCAGCCACACAGTATCTGTAACATAGACTCTTTTTCATCTTCACAGAATCTGCAAGTATCTACGTTACCTAGCCTCATTCCGTGTATGTGCTTGTTGGTGCCAAAATGGCCGTAAGTGCACCCATTAGATGTCTGGACTATTATGTTCTTTGCTTGATTTGATTTAAGTATCACTAGACATATAACTACTAGATGCACCTAGATCTAAAAAATAATATAACTTGTTAGTCCTAAAAGATAACCTAGACACACAGATACGTCTTGAATTTGGAGAGCATGTATATGTATTGTCAATGTCATTACTTATTAGCATTTCAGTTCGTCTCAAAGCTCTGTTTATATTTTTACCATTTTTTCTTCATTTCATTTATCTAATCCCAGCTTTCTGACATGAAATCGGGAAGAATCTAAATATATCTCTTCATGTCAACGATCCCTGGCCCCGGGTGAATGGTTTTTAGAATCTCATAATTAGACTTTACTACCGTAATAAGCGGAAACATGAAAATTATAGTACTTAACTATTATATAATGTATCTATTTATATGTTACATAAGTTATGCCTAAGATTCATGCATGGGTTGGATATTTAAAAAGCTAATACCAAATGATATGCTAAACCATAGATAATATGTTATATCCCTACTAATGCGCGCCAAAAATTGTGACTTATGTACTTAATTAAAATATTTTCATAGTAGTAGTAGTTTTTCATAGACTTAGTTTGAAATCTAATAGCTGTGCGTACACTCTCCCAAGATTGTATTAATTATATTAGATAAATTTTGCCACTACTGAGGATTTAATTCTACGAACTGGGTATACATTTATATAAGTTTTTTCGACCAAGTCAATATTTTTCCCCGATAATGCTAAGTAAATTGGGTCCGTACGGACTAAGTAAATAAACATTTGTATCGCTGGGTGCGCCCACTTGACCTCAATAGGGCAATCTGTGCAGGTAGGGCTTTATGTCAAAAAATTGTGTTGGCAAGCAACTAGGGTTTCTAGGTCAAGTAATAACTTGATACGGACTTTAACACGGATATTATATTAATTAATTACCCGTGGGGTATACCCGGGTAAGAATTGCACCCACCCATATCTTGCCGTTGGGTGTCCGTAAGACGCGACTAAGGGAAAACAAGAAGACGGGCAGCAGCGTCTTTTTATTGGAGTACATACACTGCGATCCCCAGCCGTCTGCCAAGCGTGGGGATTATGGCAACCCCTCCCTTCTAAGGGGAGGCCTTTATTCAGCAGTGGACGATTTTCAGCTGATAATGATGATGATGATGATGAACAGGTACATTAATAATCCGTGACTTGCTCTAGCGAGCTTTCGGCGCTGAAGAAACTCTGATGAGGTCCCAAGTCCGAAAGGAGAACGGAGTGCCCAAAGTATCTCCACGCGGGCGCACCCACGCTCCCTGGTTATAATCAAAGCAGGTTATTTAGATTGTTTATAGCCTCCGTAATGGCGCAATGGAACACCACTTGCTTTGTAAACCGGAGGTCCCGGAATCCCGCGGGGATCAATAACTTTGTGCGCTGTTTCTTATTGGCTAGGACAAAGCGAACCAATCACCTGATTGTTTGGAAAGTAAGATAATTCATGCATTGGGCATGTGAAAAGTCGGTCGTGCGCCTGTCTCTCCCCAGTCATGTCGGTCTTCCGTTCCATCGGATTGTGTGATGTAAAGGAAGAGAGAGTGCACTTGTGTCTACGCAAGCACTTGTGCACTATAATATCTCCTGCGTAGATGGCTGATCTTGTGAAAGATTGGCCGCTGTGGTCATATCGGACAGCAGGGCATTATTTTAGCCTAGCCTCGCGAGCCAGATGTACGGTTGGTATAGACGTGTCACGGGGTCTTTCGGGCGTACGTTTGTTAGCTCGGCTGAGCATGCCTCGGGGTTGAACAGCCAATGCTGTCGGTAAACTTAGGGCGCTCAAAGGTGCTTCAGTATGCGCTGTTCGTCCGGTGTGGACGGTGGTTTCTTGGCTCGCAAGCCCGTGCAGCCGGTGTTGATCCAGCTACTACGGTAGATGGAGTAATGAAATAAATGGCATATTAATATCGATGATGTAATTGCTTGATAGTATTTTTTTTATCATCTGACTCAGATCGTGGCACGTGTTTCTAACATTTGTGACCGATGACTTCATAATAGCTGAAGGTACATTAACGAGTGTGTAGCTGACCTTTTCAATGTGGTATGTACGAAGAGAATGTACAATCTAACCGGATAACGCAGAAGGGTCAAGTCTAATATAAACAATGGAAGGATAGATGAATTAGAGATTTTCTTGAGAGTCCAGTTCAAAGGGATAGTTGATCGGAGTTTCATTACAACGTCAATTTTCAGGGGCCATTATATCCCGGGGCATCTAATGATGTAGACTTTTGTCACCTTTAAAGACGCCTTTGAACACTAAAAAAAACAAGATCAAAGCGATCAAAATTACCTTCCGAAAACTTATTACTAACATATAACTAAGTACTAACATCTATACTTATAATAAAACTGTAACAGGTCCAATTCTGTACATTGAAGATATTTTGAAAATTATTTTTGGCATTCTATAACCGATACTGAGGCCGAAAATGTAATTTTTTAAATTTTTGTCTGTCTGTCTGTCTGTATCACGGCTGCGTATCACGCCGAAACTACTGAATGGATTCAAATGAAACTTGGCATGATTTGAGATCTTGCTACGAGGTAGGAAATAGGATACTTTTTATCCCGTAATCTAGCACGGTTCTTTTGGGAGAGGGGATTAAAGTCAAAATGGGTACTTGGTTATACGCTTGATCCGATTTTATCAATTTTTCTTTATAATATAATAAATATTAGTAAGGGAAGACTCATAGAGAGTTGTTATCAAGGTTTTGTAATCGATCGGGTTAAGCAACGTTAGGTAAGGTCATTAAATAGATGGGTGACCGTTTAACGCCATTTGAACTAAACGGGTCCGTGCTTCGGAGAGCAAGTAAAAAGTGGGTCCCAGTTTTTACCCGACTATAAAAAAGGAGGTTATGTATTCGATGCGAATGTCTGTTATTAAAAGTTAACGTAAAAATAGCGCAGGCGGAGCTGCTTGGGTCAGCTAGTACATATAAATAAAACAATAAAAATATTTTTGAAGGAACTATGCCCAATTTCGTGTAGTAGTGGTCCCCTCAGTACCTATAGGTATATGTTTGGCTAGCAATTGCTAGCTGACAGGTCTAGAAGTAATTATTTTTGTGTGATAATGTTCAAAGTAGGAATGTTGGATGGGGAAAAAATATCGATACCTATATCAGTAAGACGTTGTAAGGACTAAGGAAACTTGTTTTTTAGCGATCTATCAAAAAAAAAAAACATTTGTGTTACGATTTCGATGCTTTATGTTCGTTAAAATCTATATTTTTTTTAAACAAGCCTTTTTTCAAAGGTCCCCGGGAGCTGTGGGGCTCGATCGGGGTATCTGGGATTCTTACCCACTAAAACTCCCGCGGCTCATTGCCTTGCCTTTTTCTTCAACAAGCCTATCCGAATGCAACGTCCCTCGGAAAGACAAAGGCCTCTATATCCTATACTTATATTTAATCTCCCCATAACGCAGTTACAGCAGTTACTGCATTATATAGAAATCTCTTTATTGGACCCACCAGACTCTCCAAGTTCAATTGATTGACTACTAATAACCTTTCAATGGCGACACCATCAAATGCCGACACTCACTTCCTCAAATTGTTCTATTGTCACAATTGTATACATATTTCGGTCAATAGCCGAGCTTCCTTTTATATTAATCAGAACTAAAGCTGATCAATAAATTAATTACCCGTGGGGTGTCTGGGTAAGAATAGCACCCACCCATCTCCTCCCTTTGGGTATCCGTAAGAGGGGACTAAGGGATGAAGGGAAGACGGGCAGCAGCGTCTTTCTATCGGATTACCTACCATCTATACTGTAAGAGCTGTAACAGCTCAGTGGGCGAGCGCTTGCCTTGGAAACAAGGTGCGCAGGTTCGAACCCCGGCTCACACCTCTGATTTATTTAATTAATCATGTGCGAATCGTCTTTGTGCGATTGTTACTAGCTTTCGGTGAAGGAAAACATCGTGATGAAACCTGCATGTCTGAGGAAGCCTAACTAGCTTTCGAAAGACGTGTAAAGTCCGCCAACCCGCACTTGGCCAGCGTGGTGGACTATGGCCTAAGCCCCTTCAACTTGAAGGGAGGCCCGTGCCCAGCAGTGGGACATAAACAAGGGCTGGTATTATTTATTATTATTATTATACTGTAATCCCCAAGACGCCTGCCAAGCGCGGGGATTATGGCAACACCTACCTTCTAAGGGGGAGACCTTTGTTCAGCGGTGGATGACTTTCGGCTAAAAAATATATTGAAGTCGGTGCTAGCTAATCATGTTAACTAACACTATCACCAGCTGACACCGACTTCAATATATTTTCGTTATTTTATGCTTTTTAGATAATTTACTTTGAAGTCGGTTTTTATTTTTTTAAAAATAGTTTATATAACACTTTTTTGTGACTTATTTTACCAAAATAGGTTGATACCTATTTTGGTAAAATAAGTCACAAAAAAGTGTGCTGGTGCTGATGCACCATCACGCAACTCGAACGATACAGTAACTTACTGAAACATAAAAAGTTTATTTCTCTTAAACTACTGGACCGATTTTGATGAAACTTATACTCTACCCTAAGTTGAAAAATACTCTAACTATTGCAAAAAGAATTTTCAAAATCGGACTTGTAGTTTCTGAGTAATCCGTGGACAAACCTACATACATACATACATACCTACATACATACATACATACCTACATACATACATACATACACTCATAAAATTTGGTAAATTGGTTTAGAAGCCTACATAGACTAACATATATTAATATTACGAATTTTTATCAATATTACATACATACGCGTCGAATAGAGAACCTTCTTTAAAGGCAAGGCACTGAGGGGTTACTGGTGCAGATTCCACCGGAGACCAGGCCTCCCCCCTAATGTTCCGATGCGGCAGCCGAAAGTGTTTGAGTGGGTAAAAATCTCACGTACCCCGGTTGCCCCCACAGGTACCGGGGACCTATTAAAGGTTAAAAAAAGCTCGGACATCGTTCAGAGTCCACATTAACTAAAAAATATTTATATTTCATTTTGAGTCGTTTGAAAGAATCTCCTCTCGTTCGAAACATTGTAACAAGAATGGGCCCCATTAAAATTCAGTGGTTACATCAACCAGAACGGCGCACTCACCATGACGAAACTCCCTTCGGAACCAGCCACCGTGGCCTATGGGAGAGTCATGCTGTACCTATCAATGGTTATTATTAACAGTTGCTATGCTGGTAATGCTTATAGGATCATTCAGTAGTAGTTATATGTAACTCACCTTTCTACCTCTATTTTTTAACATACACAAGATAGATAGGCATAAACATACATGTGAAATATCATCGATATATAATACGATGTGAAATATGGTGGCTTACCCGACCGCGACGCTTCGAACAGTTAACAGCAGCCATGGTCTTAGGATAACGTGCTGATAGACGTTAACTGCTGAACAAAGGCCTCCCCCATAGAAGGGAGGGGTTGCCATAATCCCCACACTCGGCAGGCGGTTTGGGATATCTAATATTGGTCTTAGGATATCTTTATTACACTATTTTACGTCATAGTACCTACCTCAATGTACACGTTATTTCACTTATTTTAATTATGTTATTTTTTATACAAATCAGAAATACTATAAATATTTGGAATTTGTTAGGAAGACTCGTTCCAAAGATATCGAGTTTTTGCTCCTATACAGAATCTGTTTAAATCACTATACGGTAGATAATTACGCTTTAATTTGACCAAACTCACTGTTTGCGTGTTTCATCTGCGAATATCTACAGGATAAACGTCTTCCATGCCGTTTATATGCACGCTACTATGTCGCATAGTATTATAATCTCACATAAGTTAGTCCGGCAGTCCTCAAATCCACTTAAAGCCCGAAGCGTGTTGCAAATTGCATTATAACGGACCTAAAATGTAAATTTTTCTCTTTTGATTCACAATATCGCACGAAAACTATTAAGTTACATGTGAAACACCATCATTTCGCTTCAAATTAAATGCAACCTTACTTAGTGCTTAACTAAATCACATTTGGCATAAACTTTATGGTGTATTATTAGTTGACTAATGCTTGCGCGTAAATCGATCAAAATGCGCATTCCGTTGTACATTACTTAGTAATAATGGACATATGTCACGAGTAGGGTTGAGAGCGCGCAATGAATTTGTTGCTTCGTAACGAACGAGGCTTTTAGAGTTAAAAAGATTAAGATCTGCCGCGCACTTTGCTTTTAGTCGCATTTTCAATATTTTGTTGGAACTAGTCAGTTGCTAAAATAAGCTCGAATTTTAAATTGAGCTAATAATAATTAAAATTATTTTCACCTCTTATGTATATAACGAGTTGATTTTTATTGATTTCTTATTATAATGTCTACAGTATTATTGAATTCATTTTCTATTTTCTCTTGTCCTTTAATTATATTAGTTTTTTCGCTAACATAATTTTGAATTCAAACGACGAGCGAGTACGACATGCAAACCCTAAGCGTTTGGGGGATAATTTCTGTTTTGTTTAATTACTATGGAAACCTAAAAAAAATATATTGAAACAACTAAAGACCGATCAACACTTCATGTAACAGTATATATATTTTTTTTGATGCAGGGGAATTCTTCGAAAGATCCCTGGGAGCTGTGGGGCTCGACCGGGGTAAATAAATAACCGGGGTAATAGTATCCTGGAACAACTCACATGCAGCTCATCTGATTTAAATTAGACAGGGCCTCTACTGTATACTGTACACATGTTTTAACATTCAGACACAAGACAGACATGCATAAAATGTATGCACTGGGTGGGAATCGAACTCACGACCTTTTGGATCTTATTCATGACATCTAACTACTACACCATTGCCATCACTCATAGCCAGTGGTAATCACTGTTCAGTAACCGATCAGGTGGTTAAGCAACGTCAGGTAAGGTCACACTATAGATTGGTGACCGTTGACTGGCATTTGAACTAACCAAATGACAAACAATCAAACCGTTCCCGAACCCCGACCAACTGACCTGTAATATTAAAACACAGCGACTTTTTAATCGCACGAATCGCAAAATGCGCGGCTAACCTTACCCCAATAATTTCAGAGGTATGCAGACAGTTGCCGGCAGTGGATGTTATTAAATTAAATTTCGAAGAACTAATTGGTTTTGGGTATCACGAATTCATAATAATAGATGTGATTAGGTAGCTAGGATATTCAAAATCTATTTCCTTACCTATGAGTAAAGAACAGTCACTGTAATGTGTCTGCGCTCGGCAAAATCTGAAGTAAGTAAGTCTAACAATAGAAAAATAATTGTATACTTTTTTACACGACTTCAAACGGTTTTGGTAGACAGACGAAATTGTGCGCGTCGCAGGTAACCAGTGGATGCAAATAGCCAATTGTCGTTCATTGTGGCGTTCTAAGGGGGAGGCCTGTGTTCAGCAGTGGACGTCTTCCGGCTGATGATGATGATGATGATGAAACGGTTTTTGATCGGTTCTCAAGTTGTCCCAGATATTATTACTATTTTTCATCCCATCTATTCGAAAAGCGATGCTTTGTTCCTCGATAAGTGCGACGTGATGAAATGACTTTTTAATACTCTTTATAAGTACGCCGCAGGAAATGTGTTGGATAATCTATTTTAGTTATTTTATTATTAGATACTATTTTATTTCAATTTAGTTGTTACTCTATGTTTTGTTAAATAATAATATTACAGTAAAATATGAGACGCCTTTTATTAACCGACTTCAAAAAAGGAGGTTCTGTATTCGACGCGTATGTATGTAATATTAATAAAAATGCGTAATATTCATATATGTTAGTCTATGTGGGCTTCTAAACGAATTTACCAAATTTCACGAGTGTATGTATGTATGTATGTATGTAGGTTTGTCCGCGGATTTCTCAGAAACTACAAGTCCGATTTCGAAAATTCTTTTTGCAATAGTTAGCAGTGGCGTGCACTGAAAGCAGACAAAAATATCTGCGAGTTGTTTATGCTTTATACTATTTGTTCGTGTTCCAGCACAAATATCCTTAAATTAACCAATATTACCAACATATCCATTTACATTTAAAAAATTACGTTAATTCATGTCCAAACTAAGATTTTTTTTTAAATTAAGAATGTTTAGAGAAATCCTAGGGTAGGCAAAGTATTTGTGTCAGAATGGAGCCGCTGAATAAACTTATTAATGTTTTCAAATGCAAATTAATATTTCTATAGTATTTGCTTGCATATGTATATTTGAAATGGTATATTATCATACTTAAAATAGGTTAAACTAAACTAAAAAATAGGGTATTCGGCTTATACATTTTTTTGCCTACCCTCTGTGCACGCCACTGATAGTTAGAGTATCTTTCAACTTAGGGTAGAGTGCAAATTTCATCAAAATCGGTCCAGTAGTTTAAGAGATATAAACTTTTTATGTTTTCAGTAAGTTAATGTAACGTAAACGTATGAGTTGCGTGATAGTGCTGATACCTATCTTGGTAAAATAAAAGTCACTAAAAAGTGTTAAATAAACTATTTTTAAAAAAATAAAAACCGACTTCAAAGTAAATTATCTAAAAAGCATAAAATAACGAAAATATTATTGAAGTTGGTGCAGAATATACACAGCAGGTACGCTAACACCAACTTCAATAATATTTTCGTTATTGTATGCTTTTTAGATAATTTACTTTGAAGTCGGTTTTTATTTTTTTAAAAATAGTTTATTTTCTCATAGTGGGTGATGAAAAGTAGAATCTACTCTAGAATCGCTCACTTCGCTCTGGATAAAAAAAAGCGCCCTCGCCGTAAAAATATCATTTTGCTCCCTTGTGACACAATCTACTATTATTATTATTATTATGTATCTTTTGGTAGCTCTGGCTTCGCCCGGTCTTTTATTATGCTTACCTGGGGACTGATTTAAGGTCCTTGGCTTAGATCCTCATATAAATTAAGGCACAGAAGTAGCATATGACACAATCTACACTACATAACATTGATTAATGAATTGAAAAGAAAGGCTTTTATTTTAGTACTAGCAGCCCACGCAGCTCCGCCCGCGCTGTATACATTCGCATAGAATACAAAACCTCCTTTTTTAAAGTCGGTTAAAAACTTGGACCCACTTTGTACTTGCCCTGCGAAACACGGAGACGTTTAGTTCAAATGGCGTTAAACGGCCACCCATCTATTTGATGACCTTACCTAACGTTGCTTAACCTGATCGATTTCCAAACATTGCTAACAACTGTCTATGAGTGTTCCCTTACAAATATTTATTATAATTATAATGAAAAAATGTTAAAATCGGAGCAAGCGTATAACCAAGTACACATTTTGACTTTAGTCCCCTCTCGCAAGGGAACCGTACCGAATGTCGGGATAAAAAGTATCCTATGTCCTACCTCGGAGTATTAACTCAAATCATGCCAAGTTTCGTTTCATCCATCCTGTAGTTTCGGTGTGATGCTCAGCTGAGATACAGACAGACAGACAGAGAGACAGACAGACAGACAGACAAAAATAAAAAAATAAAACATTTTTGGCTTTAGTATCGGTTATAGAATGCCCTCCAAACATAATTTTCAAAATATCTTCAATGTACAGAATTGGACCTGTTACAGTTTTATTTTAAGTATAGATTAAATTGTGAAAACATAGCAATAAAATAATCCAGTTCTAGAGTATTTAAGACTGAAACATACCTGAAAGGCGTAAAACCTTAGCTACCGCATGTATTGTAAAAGGTATTGTCCTGGGTTCGATGTCCGCCCGTGCCCTGTGACTATGGGTTTCCTAGTTACACTATAACCGATAACACTCAGTCACAGCGAATACAATAAAAACGCCCTGAATACGACATGAACATAACATGTGTACAATGAACCATTTATAATAAAAAAAGCTTAACAATTGTAAACACGTTACTAAATTAATATCTCCTTGGCTCAACTAAGTTCAGTACTTAAATTTGTCTGTACACAGTCTTATATCTACAACTTTTTAATCCGTTTGTAATTTTTTTGTCATCTGACGTATGGCTACCAGACCATCTGCTTTCCTTAATGCCCATAGTATTAAGAAAAGCAGATGAGGAAAAGCTAGCAATCCGCCAAAGGAAAATGAAGAGGAATGTGTTGGGTATAAGACTTTCAGATAAAGTAAGCAATGCGAAGGTCAGAGAGGACGGGATTCATGGACGTCACAAAAAGAATAAGACTGTTAAAATGGAACTGGACAGGACACATTTGCAGATTGGACAAAAAGGTAACGGAATGGGCTCCATTGGAAGGGAAAAGGAAGCAAGGTAGACAAAGAAAGAGGAGAAGAGACTTATTCAAGCAGAAATGTGGACCCAACTGGATGCAGAAAGCGCGAGTTAGAAGCGAGTGGAATACGTTAGGGGGGGGGGGGGGCAGCAGAGATAAAGGCTTTTTTTTTGTATTAAGTAATTTATGGATGAGGCATCATAACAGCGTCGCGGTATTTGATAAGTAATTTTTACTACAGATCATAAAATCCCTTTTTTTTTAAAGATATTTTTTACCGGAGTTGGCAAAAAAGACTAGATATAACAAACTCTAAATCATAACTTCTATCTAATCGATAGTATGCTCTGTCAATAATAAATTGAGCTGTTAAATAGATAATCGACTGTTATAACGCCTTAATTGTTTTATTGCAACATAAATTAGGTAAGATAACTATCGACATATAGATAGGTATAAATAGTCTAGATAGCTAATGTCAGGAATGATACGATCAGAGAAGGTATGTTGATAAGTTTGCAGGCGACAAATATTACTATAATTCATGTAATGCGTGTGAAACAAAACGTTTAATAAATTCTTTCGCCAATAGCAAAATACAAAAGAGTGTTACCATTTAATACGCTGCTATTACGTAAACTATAATAAAACATTCTTAAATTCTTGATATGTCCCACTGTTGGGCACGTGCCTCCTCTCAAGATGTAGGGGCTTGGGCCATAGTCCACCACGCGGGCCAAGTGCAGGTTGGCGTACTACACACGCCATTCAAAAGCTAGTTAGGATGTCTCAGACATGCAGGTTTCCTCACGATGTTTTCCTTCACCGAAAGCTAGTAACAACCGCACAAAGACGATTCGCACATGATTATTTAAAGAAATCAGAGGAGCGAGCCGGGGTTCCTCAAGCGCTCGCCCACTGAGCTGTTAATAACTATTATTCTGTTAATTAAGATTTTCTATATATTTGAATAATAATAATACCGGCCCTTGTTTTGTCCCTTTAGATGAAGGGGCTTTAATATTTAATTTCTAAAAGGTTTAGCTGCCCTGTAGATGTGTTGAGTGGTGTGCACCTGTTGTATATTGTACTATCTATGGTTAAGGAGCGTAGATAATCATTTAACTAGACAATATGAGCGTAGCCTGATCGAATTGGGAATGTAGCCCGCAGGGCTTGGGCTCACAAAATGGATTAACTATTCGTAGAGGCATTGACCTAGCTCCTTAATACACTTCCAACTTTCACGCCGGTGTCTGTAAAGAGAAGATTGTATAATAAAAGTCGTTGAAATCTTTTGGGTGAAACTAATGTTATAAAGGGGAGAATAGATTTTATACGTAAGTACAAAATAATTATTTTTGATATAAAATAACACAACACGTGCATCCATTTGCTAATTCATATTGCTTATAATGTCTGGATTTTAACTAAACAATTAAGTGAAATAGCCGATCTATTTCTGTAAAATAGTGAACAAGTAAAACTAAATTTTAAAATAATCACAGGAATTACAGGAAAACAATATACCTACTTACGAATAGTTTGGAAAAATGTCCAGAACCACCCCAATTAATTGTTCCTTAATTATTCATTTCATGTTATTCCGCCCATTGGTTTGAGAGACAGACAGAGGCTTCAATCTTATGTGAGGATGATGATTGTAATTGTGTTGGGGTTAAAATATTACTAATAATAACTAATTAACAGACTATGCATTTTTGTATTTTACATAAAGCAAACGAGATATGATATGGCCTACTTATATCTTTTTTCTCATTCTTTAAATCCTTTGACGCGACATAATTTCGTACCAAGATAACCTGAATAGTTTTGTAGCAAGCAACAGAATCGCTTCCCGGTGAATCATTTTCCCAGAAAATCGAGTCCAAACATTTTGTTTACCAACACGAAATACACGCGAATGTGTGGCGTTCAGTTAAGGTTGTCACAATTTGTTTGGCATCGCTGGACGTTTAGGATGTCCATTGAATACGGTGACGACTCTGTGGAGGTGGCGGGGCTGTTACCCCCGTCCTCGTGAGCCTCGTGTCAGGTACCCGAGGTGCTAGATTGTGCTCCCCGGTGGCGCGCTCAATGGCAAAGCACTGAGGGATTCCTAGTGCAGATCCCACCGGCAGGTGCAGTCACAGCCAACGATTTGGGGGGGGGTCATAGTAGACGGGCCCGCTAGTCTAGTGGCCTGGCCGCTGGCCAATAGGTCGTGGATTCGATTCCCACCTTAACCAATTTTGGATAAAATTGTTTAGATGTTTTTAAGCAAGAGGTAAAGTTTGTCAATTTAACGTGAATGAGTTTGAGATTTTTTGGGGGGGGGGGGGGAGCCCAAACTTTCTACACAAATATCTAGTAGTTTAAGAAGCCCTGCATTAGACCTCTGACTTGACTTAACCACTGCTGTCTAGGTTTCTACAACCGCGACTATCTTTCCGTGCTCTCTGAATCACGGAGATCATCATCTTTATCATCATCATCATCAGCAGCCGTAAGACGTCCACTGCTGAACACCCCCCCCCCCTCCCCTTAGAAGGGAGGGGTTGCCATAATCTCCACGCTTGGCTGGCGGCTTGGGGATCGCAGTGTAGGTGGTAGATAATCCAATAGAAAGACGATAGTCTTCTTGTTTTTCTTTAGTCGTCTCTTACGGACACCCAACGGGAGGAGATGGGAGGGTGCTATTCTAAACCCAACACCCCACGGGCTAATTTCAAATGCCACTAAACGGTCACCCATCTAAGAATTGACCTTACCTGACGTTGCTTAACCAGCAGTCTATAAGCGCCTCCTTTAAATCGCTGATGCTGCCAGTATCCTGTGTACTTAAGAACTCACATCATCCGATGATCAAACTTTACAATAAATTAAATTCTGCCATGAATAGAAATATATTCCGGATATGGCAACATTGACAACCATATCGTTTATCCCGTTAGGTGCGGGTTAACAACCGCTGTTATGTATACGTGAAATTTGCGATGCTAAAAAATAACTCGACGAGCAATAGGATATATCGAGAATATTGGTAAGTACCTACAATACAGGTCGATCACCCGACTGTATGGAAAATAAGATGATCTAGTATGCGACGGATGCATGTATAATGTCGGTCCTTCGCCTGAACTCGCTCCGGTCGGGTCAGTCTTCCGTCTCATCTGATTGCGAGAGAAAAGGAAGAGAGAGTTCACCAATGTATCAGTCAGGATATTATTATTTGCTCGTGGGCTGTCTGGGTAAGAATAGCACCCTCCCATCTCCTCCCGTTAGGTGTTCGTAAGAGGCGACTAAGGGAAAACAAAAAGACGGGCAGTAGCATCTTTCTATTGGATTACCTACCGCTTATACTGCGATACCCTAGCCGCCTGCCAAGCGTAGGGATAATTGCAACCCCCCCATCCTAAGGGGGAGGCGTTTGTTCAGCAGTGGACGTCATTCCCCAGCTGATGATGATGATTATTATTAATACAGAGTCAAAAAAAAAAATGTACTTACATCTGTTGTCTGGTTGCTTTAGTTATATTGATGGTTATAGATTGAAGAAAGATATATAAAATGATTTATTGACACTAAGGAATACAGAATATGCTTACTTTAAATTATTGACATTAATATTATTTTAGATATATATAATTTTATTTCAATGTAGGTGTATATAATATTTATCTTATAAGTATATTATTATTTATATTACATGTAGATTTATAGCTTTTCTCCTCATTTTATTTTATTTTGTTTTCTGTACACTATTGGCTACCTTCTTTTGCTAACTGATCGTTCCTTTCCATCCTAAGGTTGCCTGGAAGAAATCGCAACTTGCGATAAGACCGCCCAATGCCAAAATACCATTGTATATTTTTAAACCCAATACTTTTGGTGTGCAATAAAGAGTTCTCTATCTTTATCTATCTATTTCTACATGACATGCCAAATGGCCGCTCAGCATATGTCAGCTGCCTTTACACCCATCGCTGATTTTCAGCTGTGACCTAGGTAGCTAGGAAGGTATTAGAAAGGCTATGTTTATCTTGGAATCAGGATGTGTGGGTTGTCACAGGATAGTCTCATTCGTTCGGGGTGTGGGCCCATCGAGTATGGCAGCAATTCCGGCGGCGGGGTCCCCGTGAGGACCGCGTCAAGTACCCCTTATATGCCCTCTGGCGGCAAGCTCAATGGCAAGACACTGAGGCGTTCCTGGTGCAGATCCCACTGGAAAGCCCAGGTCATTTCTCATGTGCCGATGCGTCAGCCGCTGGGGTTTTAGTGCGTAAGAATCCCGATTGACCCCATGTCTCGGGAACCGGTGAGAGAAAAAAACGATAGTATTATTAATTGATCACAATTCTGGGAATGAACCCGATACAACACGAATCGGTCACAACTTGTGACATTCGACGAACAGACAGTCACCAAATTAGCAGTATGTATGACTCATTCCATAAACTCTTGCATTATTTAAAATATGTGATGTATGCAAGACCGTTTAGTATAAAGTGCCACCGCATTTTTTTATTTATTCGGAAATGAGGAGGGAAGCGCTTATAGCTCTCCAGCCTTAAGGGCAGTGGAGCAACGAGCTCAAGGATACCTCAGGGAGGCATGACCTCGGCTTGGGTTAAGAGAGGGCTGGCTCTATCACCGGATCACAACGCGCCCCCACTGAGAAGATCCGGCAAGAAACTCAGTGCGGTGATGCTCGTCGTTGAGGTCGCATGCGTATTATTCTTCGGGCTCGCTGGTGAGACTGGTGTCTGTTGGAAAAAGTACCACCGCAGTGTCAGATACCATGCGGTGAAGGGACCGTAGGTAACGAAACTAAATTGTTTATAAGACTTACTGTCGTATCTTCTTTTTTTGCGTCAAGAATATCTTAAAGTGGAGCTAATATTATATAAAATGAAGTACAGTACTTATAAAGTTATTTATCCTGTGTCTAGCGTGCAAAAATATTTATTGCAGTTTTTGCAACTATTACAGCGGAAATAGGAAAGCAATTAGTGATCAAACTAGTTATTTATATTTTGTAGTTGATAAAGCTAGCTTCAATGTAGACAATTTATTAATCGGCCGAAGGATTAATTAAATTTATAGGTTTATTTGAAACAAATCCAGTGTCATTTATCTAGATTAATACATCCTGTGAGATTTTATAGAGAAGCTTGTGTTATGTAGTGTATGTAGTGTGTGTATCACCTCAGGCCGTTGACCCGTTTGGTCTCCAGATAAATCAGTACAACTTAGGAAGTATCTGCATGGTACCAAATTGGTGCAGCCTGGACCCTTGCCGGCTAAGGAAGTGCGTGCGGCAAAATAACGCCCCCTTCGCAGGGCGTTTGTGACCCTCATTATCTCAACCTGATTGTTGTCATTAAATTATTGCCGTACTTTTTTTTACAAAAGAATAATGAGTAATAGTAATAATGTGTAACCGGACAGTTCTGATTAGGCCGTGTCTAAATATTTTTTAATGTGCCTATTACATATTTTTAAATAAACTAAAGTTTGATTAATTAAGATTACAAATTAATCATATTTAAAAACATGTTAGTTTAATATAAAAAATATGACGTACAATGTTTTACTTTGTTAAGTCCACATATTAAGTCGCCGTAAGATGTAAATATGCATAAAATATATCGCTTTATGTAAATCCCTGGCACGACATCGTAAAATAAAAATAACAAATAAACAATAACACGGATAAACCACGGCCGCTCCCATTGTTGTCGAGACGGGCACACACACACACACACACACACACATACATGAATACATGTACCTTTCCGCCAAAAATGTTAAAACATTTTATAATTTTATGTAAAAAATATTGAAATCTTTTTTTATTTTAGACTTAAATTTGACTAAAAAAAATACATATGTTGGACTAAAATAAAACACGGTTGCAATTGGTATTTTTTTAATCTTCGTGCATAAACCTAATAAAAAAAGCACTTAACTTTATTTAGGTATAATTAGTTACATGATATTTGAGATTACTTTCGCTGTACTATTAAGTTGATTTCACATAAATTTCATATTAATTTAATTGCAAAAACAATAAAAATAAACTCGATTTCGAGTGATTAATATGAAACTGACGCCACATTAGTCGTCGAAAAGCTGCATAAAAACCTATGCGATATCCTCTAAGGTATGGCATACAATTGCCGGCCAATCAAATAAAAATTACCAAAAAACCAACACGTCTCAGTGACTAACATAACCTTCAAAATGTGGTGGTAAAAACTTGTTTATTTATTAACTTTATGTACACATCTATGATGCTTCTTGAACAAAGCTGTTTTTTTTAGAAAATGCGTGAGATATGTAAATAAATAAAACAACGGGTTGCACTCCGAGAGTGCCGGCAGAAACGAAAACTTGAATATTCACATTTAACTTGAACACATCAACAGGCTGAATGTTATTATTTTCCGTCTAGAATTTTTAGTACAACGTGTAATATAAATGAGCAAATATTATTAGAATGGTCTATTGAGACTATTTTGGTTGTGAAATAACTTGTTGATGATACGACGTGATAATAAGTAAAGTTAGCAGATGGCGCTATTCCACATCCACATATTGAATCATAACCCTCCCTCCGTTCCGTAGTCGGGTAATAAAGTTACTTTTCATTGTGATTTTTAGGACTTTCAGTCACGTGTCCTGTCACGAATTTAACATGTTTTTCCCCATCCGAAAAATTGCACAGCGCCGCTAAAGAAGTTTACACTTCAAAAACATTTTTGACAGAACATCTCAATGAATTTTTAAATAAAAAAAATTAACGAGCAATTATATTCGACTGGCCGATAATTGGTGGTGCCACCTTACAATACAAAGTCAAACGCGTAACCCAGGTAGCCGTCTCGTCGTCGGGTCTCAGTTCAATAAATACATCGGTATTACTTTTTTTTTCTCATTTTTTCTCTCAGTCACTTGGGAGCACTCCGAAACTGGTTTTTATTTGCGAATATCGCTGTCCTTTTCTTACATTACATTTTGTTTTTCCTCGCACTGACTCGCATCTAAATTCTATGTGCATTTGGATTTAGACGGATATTGCAGTGATAATTATGTTTTGTTTTTTTTTGTCATTTTTTATAGTATTTTATACTTTTTTTTATAGTTTAGTAATTAGTTGATATTTATGACTGGTCTAATATCTAATGTTTGTTTGTTGTTTAGTTGGTTTAGTCTGATATTAATGTCTTTATTTTTTATTAAAATTCTGATATACTATGTATGTTGAAAAGGAATAATACATGAAATAGATTAAAAAATTACAAGCCTGCTGAGTTTCTTCCCGGATCTTCTCAGTTGAGGCCGCGTTGTGATCCGGTGGTAGTTTTTTTCTATAAAATACGTCAATTTGAAAATGCTAATTGTGGCCTATTTGAAATAAACGATTTCATTTTATTTCATTTCAGACCTTGAGTAGAAAAAATACATTTTTGATTTGTTCTGTGCTAATTAGTTATTCAGTTTTACTTAATTGTGATAAGTAAAACGAATACTACCGTTTATCTACTCTATTTATATTATTATTATACTAGTGTATAATTATATAAATACTTAGAGTAGATTATGAGTACGATCATCTAGTACGCATTCATCATACATACGCATAATCTGTCGCCAAACAATCACTTTGGCTCTCCCAATCTAACATGAATGTTTAAGATTTAAAAAATATTTAATGTATTTTTTTTTATTTGTTCTGTGCTCAATAGTTATTCAGTTTTACGTAATTGTGATATGTAAAACGAATACTAACGTTTATCTACTCTATCTCTATTATATTATTATTATTATAGAGTAAATTATGAGTATGATCATCTAATGTCATCATTCATACTCATAATCTGTCGCCAAACAATCACTTTGGATCTCCCAATCTAACATGAATATTTAAGATTAAAAAAAAAGTAACTAATGTATTTTTTTTTATTGTTCACAGATTACTGGACGTTACGAAAACACGCCGATTCAGCGTCGAGCGACAAAGAAAATTAAAATCCAACAAACTATTAGTTGAATTAGTTTATTCGACTAAAGTCACAGACAAACTATCGTCTGTGCCTTGTGTAGGTGTTTTCTTTAAATTATTTAATAAAAGATTTTTTATTAGTATTTATAAATCAATAAGCTCCAAAGGCACAGTGTGTTCCTAAAAGTTTCTTATCAAACCGTAGTTCTTAATTATATTATTCAATTTTAGTAAAAAAATAACATAAATTCAAAATTGTATGAAAGTTATGGTATGTATACGTTTGGAATAATTAGAGGCTAATTACTTGAACAAATTTGTAATCAATTTAATATGTATAAAAAATAACGTACCTATCTTTTAATTCCAAGGGAATTATGGATATACAAAAATATATAGAATAATTATAGAGATATCCTCAGTCATTAGGCAAAATTGTTCACCTCGTTTTTATATGAACAAAAAATACTGACATTGGTATTTTAAGTAAAAATTATTACTGAAATAAATCAAGTTAATTAAAATTAATATCTGGATGTCTCGATACTTAAGAATAATAATAATATATGCGTTTGTATGTAGAATCTAGTCTGTGATCTCTGCAATAATATATTTCTTGTATATCTTCGCTTTTAAGCGGAGATGGCTTCCTATTAATCTGTCCTTTAATTTTTAAGTTTTTTTTATTGTTAGAAAAAATATCAGCTGATTGGTAATCAGCTTAAAATTCCCTATCATTAGTTTGAAATTTAGTTTCCAAATTGATTTGTAAAAAAAAAACTCTTACTACTATACAATAATACTGTTATTATCTACTGTTTCTAGGTTTTTTTTATTTTTCATTGTGTCAGTTTTTTATTTTGTAACTTTTTTATTTATTTTATAATTTTTGTACACACAATAGGAAAAACGGAAATATAGAAAAGAAAGCACAAAGGCACAGCTTATTTCTAAAGAAAGTTTAGTTTTTTTTTAATATGTTCATTATTATTTTTGGAAATTATTTCAAACTCATGATAAGGTGCCATTTAAAAATGGATTAATAGTTTGTGTGTCTAAAATTAATCAAAAACAATATATAGGCTAGCTATTATAATATATTAGATATATTTTAAATGTAAGACGTTAAGTCATAGTATAACAAATTACCTTTTCAATAAATCCATTTTAAGTAAAATAATAATTGTCATTTATTTTTGTAAAAGACCAAAAATCAGATGTTACAATTTTTTTTCTGCGTTGTTCGTATAATTTTTTTGTCAAAATTATTCAGATATTTTTTTGAGAGAGGTTTAAAACTATAATCAATAAACACTTTGTTTATATTCAAAGTTAAAGAATGTTTGACATTCTCATTTCATGTTTTAAAGTTGAGAAACACTGTACGAAGCCCACCAATTTTAAACACGTAATTTATTGTACACGCATTAATAATCTTTAAAGCCGACGAATTATGTGGTTTAGAAAATTTCAATATTAAATATCTAGAATAATCCATCTTGTATATATGTATGAATTATTTAATTACGCTTTTGGAAAGTTTAATAAATAACTTTTAAGTACTTTTTTATTTATTTGAGTTGACTCGAGCAGCAGCCATCACTCCCCTCAACCATATTGGAGGGAAGGGGGTGACCCGCCACACGAAGCCGCCACAAGCAAAGACTTTTCGATGGCGAGCATGACCGATCCAAAATCACAGTGGCTCACGTTTAATATTTACCTTCTGCTGTTAAGCAGTGCCTCGTCAGGCAAGACACAAAGCACTTTAACATATTACCAACTTTTATCACAAGTCGTCTAAGTAACAATGTAGTAGTTTATTGAAACAAAATATTTACAGTTTATTTACAAACATGTACACTTAAACTAGGTAAAAAACTTCCTCGAAGTTGTCGCCGCACTGGGAGGGAAGGGTACCTAAAAGACTGGCGGCATTACCCCATTGTATGGCCAAGCTTATACGTTGGCAGAAAAAGCTACCAGCCCGGCGGTCTCCTGAGACTTCGATAAGTTTGGATGAAATTTCTTTCACCAAAGCGTGCGTCTCATGAGACCAAGGCCCCACGGTCTCCACCGCAAAGGGCGCAACTATATAGCTCGAACCTAGAGCTGCATACTTGCGTCGCTTTGCATCACTAGCGGTCGCCGCAGCCCCTCCAGCCGCCCTGCAAGTTGCAGGGCGGCTGGAGGGGCTGCGGCGACTATCGTCTAAGTTAGATACACAATTGCTCAATTTAATAGCCTTTCTATATCATAAGATTAAAGCAGTACTTCTGACGTCACCCGTCAGGTGGGGGGTGTCTGGGTAAGAATAGCACCCTCGCATCTCCTCCCGTTGGGTGTCCGCAAGAGGCGACTAAGGGAAAACAAGAAGAAGGGCAGGAGCGTCTTTTATTGGATTACTTACCACCTATATGCGTTCCCTAAGACGCCTGTCAAGTTTGGGGATTTTGGCAAGCACTCCCTTCTAAGGGGAGGCCTTTATTCAGCAGTGGACGTCTTTCGCCTGTTGATGAAGATCATGACATCTGACGACGACTGGTGCTAAATTTGAGTCAGGTTTACCAACGCTGCAGGGTACCTAAGTACCAAAAAACAAAGTAAGTAACAAAATTGTTTGTTATTCCCATGCTGCAGGCTAACCTGCAGCATGGGAATAACAAACAATTTTGTTCCTTTACCTACTTAGGTACCTATCCAGTTAGGTCGGTCCAACTTCGACAAAGAGGTCGCCCGAAGAATCCAACTCGGATGGGCAGCGTTCGGGAAACTACGTGACATCTTGTCATCAGAAATTCCGCAGTGCCTGAAGACAAAGGTTTGTAACCAGTGTGTGTTGCCAGTGATGACATATGGTACTGAGACGTGGTCTTTAACAGCTGGCCTTTTGGAGAAGCTCAGAGTCACACAACGAGCTATGGAGAGAGCTATGCTCGGAGTTTCTTTGCGCGACAGAATCCGAATTGTGGAGATTCGCCGAAGAACTAAGGTTACCGACATAGCTCTCAGAATCTGCAAGTTGAAGTTGCAATGGGCAGGCCACATCGCTCGAAGAACCGATAACCGTTGGGGAAGAAAGGTTCTCGAGTGGCGACCACGAACCGGAAGACGCAGCGTAGGTAGGCCTCCCACTAGGTGGACCGACGACATTGTTCGCGTCGCAGGAAACCGGTGGATGCAAATAGCAAATTGTCGTTCATTGTGGCGGTCTAAGGGGGAGGCCTTTGTTCAGCAGTGGACGTCTTCTGGCTGGTGATGATGATGATGATGATGACCTACTTAGGTAAGGGAACAAAATTGTTTTGTATGTATACTTTATGAAACATATCGAAGAAACGCCAAATATTCGCCTTCATGGTAAGCGACGTTACCTGCAGACTGACGGTCATCACCTGAGATATGAGTTAGTATTTTCAGCTCGACTAGGTGGTGGGTTCCTTGCGCACCTTCTGAGTCGCTAGATGTTCGGGGTATGGGGCCTGGAACGTCCATTGAGTACAGCGGCGACTCCGAGGAAGACGGCAGCAGGGTTACGATCCCCGTCCCCGTGAGCACACGCGCTCAAAAGCAAGGCACTGAAAGATCCTTGATCAGATCCCACCGGAGAGCCCCGGTGTCCCCTCCTATGTGCCGATGCGACAGCCGCGGGGCTTTAGTGGGTAAGAATCCCACATACCCTGGTCGAGTCCCACAGCTCCCAGGGACTTGAAGGTTTTCCCCGCCAGAAAAAGAGGTACCGCCGCTGTCTCAGACATTCTGCCGCCAAGCAGCAGTCTGTAAACATTGCTGTGTTCCGGTGTGAAGGGCACTGTAGCTGGTGAAATTACCGAACACAAAAGACTTGATATCTAAATTCTCAAGGGTTGGCAACGCGTTAGTGATTCTTCTGGTGTTGCTAGCGTCCACGACTGCTTACCATCAGGCGGGCCGCATGCTTATTTGGCACCTTGGTAGAATAAAAAAAAAATTGCAGCTACACTGACTTCACAATGTGGCTTAGCGGCAGAATACCTGACACTGCAGTGGTCTTCTGGAAGTCAATAGCACAAGGGATCAAATAATGTACTCTGTGAACCACAGAGTATCTATCACTTACTGTCGCATTTACAAAAATCCATTATCATCGGCAGCCAAAAGACGTCCACTGTTCAACAAAAGCCTCCCCCTCAGAAGGGAGGCGTTGCCATAATACCCACGATTGGCAGGCGTCTTGATGATCGCAGTATAGGTGGTAGGTAATCCAATAGAATGACGCTGCTGCCCCGCTATTCGCTTGGTCTCATGAGACGCACGGTTTGGGGAATGAAATTTCGTACAATCTTATCGAAGTCTCAGGGGACCGTTGCGGTCGGGCTGGTAGCTTTTTCCGCCAACGTATAAACTTGGCCATACAAAGAGGTAACGCCGCCAGCTTTTTAGGTAACTTAGTTTAAGTATATTTGTAAATAAACTGTAAATATATAGTTATTATGTAAATAAACTATTGTTATCACTTTCTGCCATATCTAATTTTCTTTTTAAATTGGAACAATTTTCTTTTAAACTTTAATGTAGCATGTAGAAAAAATGAATTGTGTCAAAATCAAAGATATAATAAAAGGCGATTCTGATTTTGACCCTTCGTTTATGATCTGAAATCAAGTCAAAGTAATAAAGTAGCTATAAAAATAAAATAAAACTTGTGATTCATAATCTGTTACATAAACCGATTGCATACCTCTCTCCCACCGATTACTCATCGAGAATATATGACAGATGCGTAAACCTTTTGTAACGGGACTCTAAAAGTCAATAAAAAGAACATAACCTTTCACGTAACGCGAAGGGAGGGCATGAGTCACAGGACTGACGGGAATGCATACATCGCGATGACTCACTGGCTCCAAGGAAACCATGATCAACAAATAGTAGGCAATAGGCATAGGTTACTACAGAATACTGTAAAAAAACGTTGCCGCGCAGCCGTCCTTATAGTAATAATCGTATTAAAAAAAATGCTAATAATAGGCTAGATGACTAAAAAACTATTTACTCCGTCATTTAGATAATCCAAAAATATTGGACACGTATTTTTTCTTTTTTCGATTAAACACTAAGTTAAAGAGTTAAAGAGCACTATCTTTCTTTATCTTGACATTTTTTTATATATGTATAGAATTTTTTTTTTTAGTAAGTATATTCGTGTATATTCTATAGTAATAGTATTTATTTATTAGTATGTATTTGTGTTTATTACATTAAATATTTAAGTATGTCCGTATGTATTTTATTTAAATAATGTATTTTAATTAATCATTTTGCTACTTATTTTTATTTAATTTACACACTACGTCCCATTTCTTTCTTCCAACTTTCCACTCGCAGGCCTGCTGGAAGAAATTTCTTTGGAAATAAGCTGTGCCTTTGTACTATTCTTTCCTATATTTCCGTTTTCCTGTACTTTCATTGTGTGTACAAAAATTATTAAATAAATAAATAAAAAATTACGAAGATTATAGTGCGTTGAAATTCTGCTTGACATCACGCCTGTACCTATACAATTTTTGCGACGTGACGTCACGAGCCCCCACTCCCGAACTTATAAAAAAAAATAAAAAATATTAAATAAAAAAAAAATATTAAATAAAAAAAATAAAAAAATATTAAAAAATATTAAATAAAAAAAATACATGTCCAATATTTTTTGATAATCTAAATGACAGACTAGTTAGTTTTTATGTTACCCAGTCACCATCCCCATTTCAAGTCATAAATCCGATCGTCTTTTAAAAATAGTTTTTTTACCAACCCCTGTTTTTGTCCCACTGTTGGGCACGGGCCTCAAGATGAAGAGGCTTAGTTCACCGCGCTGGCCAAGTCCGGGTCGGGGCTTCACACGTCATTCGAAAGCTAGTTATGCTTTTTCAGACATGCAGGTTTCCTCACAATGATTTCCTTCACCGAATGCTAGTGACAATCGCACAAAGACGCTTCGCACATGATTAAATGTAAAAATCAGAGGTGCGAGCCAGGGTTGGAACCTGCGTACCTTGTCTCACTGACCTGTTACCTACTGCTTCAAAATATTGCTGCTACAATTGTATTTGGTAAGTAAAAAAATACATACCATCAGACCTTATACAACATCGACTCTATCATTCTAAGGTTTCCTGATAATGAACTCAATTATGTGTTAAAGTCGCATTTGTACGTCTTTTTTATACCTATTATAATTTATCTATGTCTTGTGTGTGTATGTGTACAATAAAGAATTAAAGAACTTCTTCTACCCACCTTTACTGGGATCCCCAAGCTGCTTAACAAACGTGGTGATTAGGATAAAGACATTCGCAACTTCTGGAGGGAGGCCTATATCCTGACGGTAGACATCTTCCGGCAGATGATGAAGAACAGAAGTTCCTCAATTATCTCAATGCCAGAAGGCATTGAGCATGGCAAAACATTGACTACATTTCCTAAATGGACGATCAAGACTCAACGCCTGTTAATTTCTTATATAAACGCTCAAGTTTTCTTTGCTAAGACGTTAACACAAGGCGTTTGGTAATCGAACACGGGCCTAATTCTATATGACCGCTTACATTCCGCGCTTAAGTCTTGTCCTGCTAAAACAACGTAAATATTGCCTAACAGAGTCGTATTTAATGTTTTATCTATCAAAAACCAGTAATTCTACAAGTTATTTACGAATTCATAACATAATAATATCAAGCGATTTAGGCTGATTCCGTAGACACGATTAAAACGTGGGATTTGAAAAGGTCAATGGTATTAGGGCCCTGCTGGGTGTTTAACCATTAGATTACCAGACCGGGCGAGGTGCCACATAGTACCTTGGCCACCCATCCCCCAGACCCAATGTCGGCCCTATTGGACCATGGCATTGAGCCTGCCCCTCCCCGACAACCGTATGCTACACTATCAAACAGACACCGGTCTCGCCGGCGAGGCCGAAGGGCCGTACGTATGCGACCTCAACGACGAGCATCACCCCACTGAGTTTCTTGCCGGTTCTTCTCAGTGGAGGCGCGTTGTGAACCGGTGGTAAAATCAGCCCTCTCTAAGCGACAGCCCAAGCCGAGGCCGTGCCTCCCTGAGATGCCCTTGAGCTCGTCGCTACTTCCGCCGTTAAGGCTAGAGTGCTTTAAGCGCTCGCCTACTATTGTCCGGTGAAGCTGTAATGGCCATCTGCGGCCAACAGCGACTGTTCTCCCAAAAAAACAAAAACCAGTGTAGCTGTCATTTGTGTCCAGTAATTTCACACTGGAAGCTGGTGAAAAGACTTAATATCAAATTTTTTATGGATAGGCAACGCCCTAGTGATTATTCTTGTATTGCTAGCATCTATAGGCTACGGTGACTGCTTACCATCAGGCGGGCTGCATGCTTGCCACCATGGTAGTTTAAAAAAAGAAAATATACTGAATACATGAAATTGCCGGACAGAAGGATACTTAATAACTAATGTCTCGGGTCACGAGTGGCTGTGCTATAGGCTAGCGGGTCGCTTACCATCAGGCAAGCGTTTTGCTTGCCTCGTCACAAAGTTCAATATATGAAAACTTTATTACCACGGATTCGGATACCAAACGCCTTGTGATAACGTCTTAGCAAATAAGACTTGGGCGTTTACGTTTAAGAATTTGAAAGGCGTTGAATCTTGATTGTCCATAAAGGAAATGATGTCAATCTTTTACGTAATCCCAACGCCAGAAGTATTTCTTCATTAGCCGGAAGATGTAAGAACAAAGACCACCCCTTTAAAGGGGCGCGGGTTGGTTTTGCCATAATCACCACGCTTGGAAGTTACCTTGAGGATCTCAGTATAGGTGACAGGAAATCCTTCTTCATGTATTCCATTAGCCTCCTCTTACGGCCGCCAACGGGAGGAAATGGGTAGGTGTTATTATTCTTCTTGGAAACCCTTCCACCCGGACACCCTTCTTCTTCTTAGAAGTTATTAAGGTAAATACGAGTAGCTTTTTGTAACATTTAAGCTAGACCGTAACCGCGATCCCACCCTGATGACAAATGTGGATGAAAAAGCACTGCTTCGTAATATTAATAAAACACAAACCAAAGTCAATTCAGCCTGATGAACGATTGTGTAACCTGGCCCATCAGCCGCAAACGAAGTGATTTTATTCAACCTGGTGCCAAAGAAGACTATAAGCGTTACGCCTGCCTATATACGGCTACACTGCACTGCCGATCGATATAGTAGATTTTGGTGAATGGAAGCGTAAGTAGCTTAAGGAAAATGACTAACACGACTAAGGAGATGTCAGGCACAGGACTGACTTTATAAAGTTCGCAACTTTATAGAGTGTTTCCATAATGTTTAGGTTCTCTCGTAGTATTTAAATGCACTACCACCGGATTACAAAGGAAGAGTTTTTCCGTTGCGCCACGAAGGCTAGTGTGCCCAAACTGTCATCTTTATGAAATTTATACATACTTCTATATATTTAACCTTTATTTACTCGTTGTACCCCACTCCATTTCTCTCACAAGTAGGTGTCATACGTTGCGCCTTATTGTAATGTATTAGCAACCACACGACAAGTCACTTCAAGTCTTAAGAAAATCTTAAGGCAATTTTTTATGTACGTGCATACTTACTTAGAATATCTCTAAACTATTTGTTTCTACTTGTTTTCTTTCGGCCATCGCTTTCGGCCATAATTTTTTGGAGTCTCTACGGGACAAGTTCTTACTAGCATAGAGAAAAAGGGAGAGAGAATGGAAAGAAGCAATAGATAGGTATTTATTCCATTATACTGTAATATAGATTGTGAATTTGTGAGAAATAATGTCTTATTATCCGCACGCAAAATACGCGCTTTGACGTGGAGTTGCGGAAACCAGCCCGTTTTACCTACCTAATGTCTTATTATTATTATGGTGTGTGCGGAATAAGTCTGCCCGAAAAGCGGTGTAACATAAGTTCCGTCTGGTCAATCCCGCATAATAGAAAATCGCACTGGAGACATTTTAAATTGATGTGTTTTCCTAGGGCCCAATACCCATAGGCATACCTACCAGCTCCATTTCTGAACAAAGGCCTTGCCCTTAGAAGGGAGGGGTTGCCATTATTCCCACGCTTAGCAAGCGTCTTGGGGATCGCAGTATAGGTGGTAGGTAATCAAATAGAAGGAAAAGTCTTCTTCTATTCCCGTAGTCACGTCTTACGGGTACCCAATGGGAGGAGAAGGGTGGGTGCTATTCTAACCCGAATGGCAAAATTATTAATTAGCTTTTAACCAGATTTGGTCAGGACCCTTGCATGTTATTGCAATGAGGAAGAAAATGTCATGTTACAAATCTAGTTTTTCTTAATTTTACCCAAAAAGCAAATGCCTTAACAGTGCCTATCATCAGCAGCCAAAAATCATCCACAAACGTCTCTCCAATTGCACGCCACTGACGTGGGTTTCCTTAGCCAGTACTTTGCCGCACTGTTAACTTAATGCAGTAACATAGAAACGTCATTTTCGGTATTAGCTAGGTCGATAACTACGTCATACTCCACACCGAACTGTCAAGATTACGAAGTCTTGGCAAATCGTGCTAAGCCTGCAGGGGTGTGGCGACTCGACACAACCAGATGGCACCACATGTGGTACAGCGACGCGATGAGCAGCGAGTAGTACCACACACAACGCGATAGATGGCGACACCTCCAAATCCTGAATTTCGCAAGCAAAGTTTCTCAAACATTGAGAATACAACATCCCGAAAAAAAAAACAGTCGACGGCTTCGGCCCTGACCGAGCATCACACCTCGCTCGGTCGGAGGATCCTCCCTTTAGCACCGCCGCCGTCGCATCGCTAAAGGGGTAAGCAATTATGATAGAACTTTGAGTATAGTAGTCAAGTACCTAGGGAGCTGCGGGACCATCTTTGCTTCAAGCGCTCGCCTCCTATTGTCCGGTGAAGCTTATATACAACATCCCGAAAAAAAAAGGCGGCTTCGGCCCTGACCGAGCATCACACCTCGCTCAGTCGGAGGATCCTCCCTTTAGCACCGCCACCGTCGCATCGCTAAAGGGGTAAGCAATTATGATAGAACTTTGAGTATAGTAGTCAAGTACCTAGGGAGCTGCGGGACCATCTTTGCTTTAAGCGCTCGCCTCCTATTGTCCGGTGAAGCTGTAATGGCCATCTGCGGCCAACAGCGTCTATCATTACCCAAAAAAAAAGGTTCATCGACTCAAGAGGGGAGAAATGAAACGGAGAAAGTACCTGGCTTGACTACAATAGTATCTGTAAGAATTACCTATAGATGTATAATGATGTATTCAGTTAACAAACACCCATTCTGCAATAACCTGATTAGCTAAAATTACTTTATTGTGTACACATTCGAATACATTTTGTGCATTTGCACAAGGCTGGCTCTAATATAATGCAACTAATCACCCGTTTGTATACCATAATGTCGTCTAATTATATCAATTGCATAACAGGTTAAATGTTAAATAAAGTAAGCACGCGTAAGCCGTGATACGAAAACTGTATTTCATTTTAACCATCAACAATTGTCAAATTAAGGGACACAATATGCAAATGAAGTGTGCAATATTTTTTTCTTAAGTCAATAAAATGGTGCTCATTAGCCCCCTTGTTGTTGAATCAAAATGATTTTGTTATTGATTGTATCTTTCATTGTTATGTTGAGAAAGTATATAAATATTATAAAGAATATAATAAGAGAAGTATAATAATGAGATGGGACAATGTATACACGGTCATATCGCCCCAAACTATGTAGAGCTTGTATTAAGTTGTTGACCAGACTACAGTCTGATACAACTACTTATTTAAACTTTGTAATAACTAAATATAAACAGTTTTTTTACATTAAGTACTTAAATTTAGTAAAAACTTCCTCAAAGTTGTCGCCGCACTGGGAGGGAAGGGTACCTAAAAGACTGGCGGCATTACCCCTTTGTATAGCCAAGCTTATACGTTGGCAGAAAAAGCTACCAGCCCGACGGTCTCCTGGTCTTCGATAAGTTTGGATGAAAATTTTTTTACTTAACCGTGCGTCTCATGAGACCAAAGCCCCATGGTCTCCACCGCAAAGGGCTCAAATATATAGCTCGAACCTAGAGCTGCATACTTGCGCCGCTTTGCATCACTAGCGGTAGCCGCAGCCCCTCCAGCCGCCCTACAAGTTGCCGGAGTGTGGGACGCAGCAACATATAATAATAATAATAGTAATAAACCCGCAGGGCAGCTTGTGGCGAGCTGTTGGTGCGTAACGATACCACGGACACGAGTGCTCCAGAGAGACGGTCAGGGCCCTCCCACCTCGGCGAGTCTTCGTCGGCCGAGTGGAAACCGAAGGGGGCCCGCAGGACTCTCAGCTCTGGCTTGCCTTAATTGGCCGTCCAGAGAGGAGCTGTTAGAGCTATATGCTCCAGGGGTGGAAGTGTTAAAGGGCATAACGCCGCGAGTAACTTCGGAGAAAGCGCAGCACACCTCTCGACACCCCTGAGCCATTCATACCGGTGTTGCTCCCTGTCGTCCGCTGACGATCATTTAGGGAGCCCATCTAGTGGGTGGCAAGTCACCACTTGCCGCAAAATAATTTGAAATAAAATTATGGCAAGTGACCCCGGCCTTTTGAAATAGCCCAGTCGCCAGTCCACCAAATTGAGCATTTGGCCTCATAAACTTAGAATTCTTTTCACATACTTGCAATAGTCCCTACCACCTGCCGGGGTCAACTGCGGTAATTTCATCATTGTGGCAGTTAATCCCGGGAGGTGTATTACTCGCCATTTATTTCTTCTAAAACGGGCCTCTACGTGTTGGATTCGTCCCCACGCAAGCCTCTAAAATACCGGGTTAACCCCGTGAGTAAAGAAAACATAAAATAGTAATACAGTAATACCCCGGACTTACGCGGTAGGTGGGTCCGAGCGATTGCCGTGTAAGTCGAATTCGCGTAAGTCGGGGTTCAACTTTGCATATAAATACATATAAAGTATGTTTAATCGGGACCAGAGTTTAAAGAAAACAATAATTTAGAAGAAAAAGTGTAAGATAATCAAACAATTTACATTGTTATGAATAAAGTAACCTAAACCGAAGTTATTTTGATGTCGAAGGCTTCATATATTCTAACTATGTTGCCTGACGAATTAAGTTTTTCTTCTTCTCACGCAAAATTTCCTCGTAGCATACCAGTATTTTTTTTATTCCCCGTCTTGTAGTAGAAACGCGTTCTTCATTAGAATCTCTTTTTCTAAAATTTGTAACCCCTTTTCAATTGAATTGAGTCCTTCTATTAAGTTTGCAATTGTCATTTGATTTACCGATTCAACTGGGTCTAGCGAATCAGTTTGTTCAATGTCTTGCTCATACTTACGCATTTCTATAACATCATCAATTGTTAGCTCTTGATTGTGTGAATCTAGCAATTCTTGAACGTCATCATTATCGACCTCTAAATTTAATTGTTTGGTGATATCGACCACTTCTTCTATTGCCGATGCGCGCGGCAATCAAAATGAAAAACCGCGTATCTCCGAATTCGCGTAAAACGGGGTAGCGTAAGTCGGTGTATTACTGTAATAATATTCTGGGACATATTGATTGTATTTATCATTGTTATGTTGATCCGGCATATAAATATTGTAAAGAATATAATAAAGGACAATTGAGCGCAGTATTCATGGTGTCAAGAAGACAGTGTTAGAAATACCACGCTGCGTTCCATCAATTGTATCATTGATGTAGGTCTGAAATCTTCTTCGGAGTCACTGGACGTTCGGGGTATGGGCCCCACCCACACCTGGTGTTCTGGGTGTGGGTAGACGTCCATTGCCTACGGTGATGACTCCGAGGAGGACGACGGCGGGGTTGCGACCCCCGTCCCCGTGAGCATCTTGTCTGGTTCCCAGAGATTTGACAAACCACAAATCCTCGCAAAAGAACAGCGCTACCTACCAAGGATGATTCGTGAGGCTATTGAAATTAAAAAGCATCCAAATTTCAATAGAGAAGATGGCTGGGTGCTACCACCAGCTTGGGATCCGGTGATAAACATAGTCAAATCCAAAGACAAGCATTCCACTGCAAGACCTCAAGATACTGTAAGCTCTTTCTGCGTAGATCGGACTAACAATAATAATTAGAAGACTTGAAGGTACCCTAAGAGAACTATGACATTTGGACAGCTACCACCTCAGTCCGCCCGTGACCATGAATGCTGTAAAGTATTCGAAACGTCGGGTAATTAAAATCAAAAATAAACCGCGATATAATCTGTAAAATTAGTTTCATTTCAATATTATTTATTGGAAATTCTATTTCAAAATCATATTTATCTAAAATCCGCACATCTGGCGTCCCGAACAAGATTTAAATTAGGAACGTGGGGATGAATGATGGCGCATGCGCGCCGCACCCGCCGCTGATTGGCTATTGTTTGCTGCGTCCGCGCAGCTTGCGATATAAAAAGGTGTTTATTTTGATATTAAAAGATAATGCTGTAATTACACAGCTAAGCAATGTTGTATTTTTTATTAATGTGTTTACAACCGATATACTGGTCAGATGACTGATAACAAAATACGAGTATCATCATGGGAATAGTACCTGCTTATCATTTGATTTTTATACATTCCGTGGACGGAAGACCGACACCATTGAAGAGGATCAGACGCCGGACTGACTTTTTACATTCCCATCCAACGCATGGATCATCTTAATTTTTAGTCAATCAGATGACCACTCTGTATTGCCCTAACCAGACAGGACTTGAACCCGCTGCAGCCAGTTGGCAGGTAAGCGTATTTACCATAGATAAATTACATATTTTTGTTATGCTACAAACGCTGCAGTTCCATATACTTAACTGGATTGCAAAAAAAAAAAACATCGAAACCAGCTTACCCTGACGCACAGAAATCGCCAACCATCGATTCCTCATATCATAATAACACCAAGAAGGATACAGCGACCAATCTTTCACGAGATCCCATACTCTCTTCTTCTCTCTCTTATAAAGCACTGGCAGGCGACCAATTACCCGCAGGAACTCAAATGTGAAGGTATTCTGGACTGTAAAATACAAAAGATGCTGAGATGGTTTGGCCATGTCGAGAGAATGAATGAGGAACGATTGACGAAAAAAGTGTATAAGGCGAGTGTGAATGAAAGTGTTGGACGGGGTAGACCTAGGCGGACGTTTCAAGAACAAATAAGGGACGTCTTGAAAAAAGGCCAGGTCAAGAGTACTCTAAACCGAAGAGCATGTATGAAGGGAATAATGAAAGTGGACGAAGCGAAACAAGTATGTAAAGGTCTAAACAAGTGGAAAGAAGTGGTATCTGCCTACGGGAAACAGGCGTGATTGTATGTATGTATGTAAAAATACAAAAACTATTTAAAAAAAATAAAAACCGACTTCAAAGTAAATTATCTAAAAAGCATAAAATAACGAAAATATTATTGAAGTTGGTGTTAGCGTACCTGCTGTGTATATTCTGCACCAACTTCAATAATATTTTCGTTATTTTATGCTTTTTAGATAATTTACTTTGAAGTCGGTTTTTATTTTTTTTAAAATAGTTTATTTAACACTTTTTAGTGACTTATTTTACCAAGATAGGTATTAGCACTATCACGCAACTCGAACGTCTACATTACAGTAACTTACTGAAAACATAAAAGTTTATATCTCTTAAACTACTGGACCGATATTGATGAAACTTGTACTCTACCCTAAGTTGAAAAATACTCGAACTATTGCAAAAAGAATTTTTGAAATCGGACCTGTAGTTTCTGAGAAATCCGCGGACAAACCTACATACATACATACATACATACATACATACATACATACATACATACATACATACATACATACATACACTCGTGAAATTTGGTAAATTTGTTTAGAAGCCCACATAGACTAACATATATGAATATTACGCATTTCTGTTAATATTACATACATACGCGTCGAATACAGAACCTCCTTTTTTGAAGTCGGTTAAAAAAGGTGCAATAAAATTAATTTTTAATGTTTAGGGAATTATTATATGATGTATGTAATAGCATCCACTCGTCGACAGATGTCACTTCTAACGAGAAAAGCTTGAGTTTCGACACATCACCGCGGGAGGGCTCTCCTTTATCCTGTAATGAAGTAAGTATTAAAAACTATTTAAAAAAAACTATCTTAAGATGCAAAATAAAATAAAGAAGGAATATTAGAATGTAAGCTTGCCTGATAGTGTCTTCAGTACAAACACCATAGTGAAAATAAAATCTAAATCTATGATTTACACTATAGAAAGTTAGTTATATTTATATAGTTTATTTCCACTGTATCGCTAACGGTAACGTTCATGTTTTAAAAAGAGATTTTTTATACTACCAAGGTGGCAAGCAAGCGTCCGGCCCGCCTGATGGTAAGCAGTCACCACAGCCTGTAGACGCTAGCAACAATAAAAGACACTCATTGCTGACCCTTATGACATTAGATAGGTTAGTCTTTTGCGTCCGGTAATTTCATCAGCAACAGAGCCCTCGACACCGGAACACAGCAATGTTTACACCCTGCTGCTTGCCGGCAGAATATCTAACACTGGACGTACTTACCTGGACGGTTCCTTGCACAAAGAACATGGGTAGGCAGTACCTAGGCATTGCTCGTCAACAGTTTAATCCGCGCCGCCGCCGGACCGGGATGCGCCGACCCCTCCCCGACAACCGTATGCTACACTAGCTATCAGACACCGGTCTCGCCGGCGAGGCCGAAGGGTCGTACGTATGCGACCTCAACGACGTGCATCACCCCACTGAGTTTCTTGCCGGTTCTTCTCAGTGGGGGCGCGTTGTGAACCGGTGGTAAACTCAGCCCTGCCTCCCTGAGGTGCCCTTGAGCTCGTCGCTACTTTTCTGCCGTAAAGGCTAGAGTGCTTCAAGCGCTCGCCTCCTATTGTCCGGTGAAGCTGTAATGGCCATCTGCGGCCAACAGCGTCTATCATTCCCAAAAAAAAATATGTGAATTTTCGTATACTCACTCTCCACCAGGGGTCCTAGTATGCACACCAGCGCGTATCAAAAAGTAGTAAATGCTGGTGGTGTACCTACTACAAATATACTCTCTGTCTGTCTACGTCATCGTAGCTCCCGAAGCTGTAGTAAATGGACGGATATAAATGATATTTTTTATTTGATTTAATTTGAGGCCGTTTCTATTTATGTTGTATGAAAATCTGTGTATTAAACAAATCTTAGTCTAGTATCAGATGTTTTATGTTAATTTTTTTTTTGGCTTGTAAACTACGGAAATTGTGGTAGGAATGATGTAATTTTTCTTTCGTTCCTACAACGCTTAGTAACCATTTAATAATGATTTTGATACCCCCAGGCTAAATGCAGGCGTGAGGATACGAGCTCGAGTCATTAATAATAATAATACAAAACAATGATCATTAATAAAAACTAGGAATTCAACCCTAACAATCCTCGAGCAGCAGCCATCACTCCCCTCAACCATATTAGAGGGAAGGGGGTGACCCGCCACACAATAGATAATATCTATTGTGTGGCGGGTCACCCCCCGTCGGCTGTAGGTTCAATTAAGGTAAGGGACAAAATACGACTTTTCAGGAGAGCCCGACAAAGTTTTTTTTCGGACTAAATAATTCATAACTTTTTTTGTAACAAACCTTTTTTGGATCGGATTTCACTTATAATCTTATATTTCAAAGCTCTATCTTTTTATCTAACGTTAGTTTAAATAATACAGCTATTTTAGAAAATAGATGTCCCTTACACCAACCTATTCCGTTAGTACTGTCCTTTACATCGAAGTTTTCTGTAGTCTCGTCTCTTACGTGAAATTGACCTCGACGAATGAAATTGATTGACGTTGAAATTTAGTGGTTTATGTAGACCCTTACCTTATTTAATTTTGGTAGGTGCTGGCAATTACACCAATTTCGAGTTGATATTTAAAATATTTGTTTAGATACACTATTTTTGTGCTGCTAATTTGACGAAAGACCCTAAAAATCATTGGGGTAAGGAACATTTTTTTAAAGCTAGAATTTTTTCATATACACCATTCGAAAGAGAAAAAAAAACTGAACAAAACTGTATACTCAACTCATTTTGCGTGTTTTGTCCCTTACCTTAATTGAACCTACAGCCAACGATATGTTATTTCCATTTGTTTCCTATTCTCTAGCGTTTTGTATTGTAGAATGACAACTTGTCTATTGTTTATCATTTGTTTAGCGGCCAACTTAGTTTTAGAGTTCTACCTGCCCTCAGACCTCTGACTTAACGACTGCATAACTATTTACACAAACGGCCGCACTCACTAACGCTAATTAACTTTAATTACAATTAAGTCACATTTTAAAATCTATTTATTTCATCTGTCCGAGCCGTTTACGATTATTTTCGATTATTGAATACAAGATAATTGACTATCTGTATATTAATCGTTAGTTGGCTTCGAGTAGCGAAATAATCAGATTTCAAAAAATGTTTTAATGATTATTAACTATAATTGACGTTTGCAGGTTCGGTAGAAAGTAGAAATCACTTTGCTCATGCAAAGGCGGGGGTGAAGTTCGAACCGGCGGCGGCACCTTATCGTATGCTGAGGTCCCTTAGCCACCAAGTCATCATCATCATCATCATCATGTCCACTGCTGAGCATAGGCCTCCCCCTTCGAACGCCACAATGACCGACAATTAATAATAATAATAAATCATTTATTTAATAACAAACTTAAAGTTACAATTACTATACTTGAAGTTACAAGAATATGTAGTACTTAACAAACAAACAAGCATTTCCAGGGGTAATTGGCTATTTGCACCCACCGGTTACCTGCGACGCGCACAATATCGTCTGTGCACCTAGTGCGAGGCCTAGCTACGCTGCGTCATACGGTTCGTGGTCGCCACTCGAGAACCTTTCTTCCCCAACGGTTGCCACCAAGTCAAAATATATTTATTATGTACTAGCTGACCCACGCAGCTCCGCCTGCGCTATTTTTACGTTAACTAAACTTTTAATAACAGACATTCGCATCGAATACATAACCTCCTTTTTTATAGTCGGTTAAAAACTGGGACCCACTTTTTACTTGCTCTCCGAAGCACGGACCCGTTTAGTTCAAATAGCGTAAAACGGTCACCCATCTATTTAATGACCTTACCTAACGTTGCTTAACCCGATCGATTACAAAACCTTGATAACAACTCTCTATGAGTGTTCCCTTACTAATATTTATTATATTATAAAGAAAAATTTATAAAATCGGACCAAGCGTATAACCAAGTACCTATTTTGACTTTAATCCCCTCTCCCAAAAGAACCGTGCTAGATTACGCGATAAAAAGTATCCTATGTCCTACCTCGTAGTAAGATCTCAAATCATGCCAAGTTTCATTTGAATCCATTCAGTAGTTTCGGCGTGATGCTCAGCCGAGATACAGACAGACAGACAGACAGACAGACAAAAATTAAAAAAATTACATTTTCGGCCTCAGTATCTGTTATAGAATGCCCTCTAAATATAATTTTCAAAATATCTTCAATGTACAGAATTGGACCCGTTACAGTTTTATTATAAGTATAGATATAGATAGGCCGAAAAGATTCGACAAGAAACTCAGCGGGCTTTTTTGCAATAATTTTCTTTCTTTTCGTTTCTTTCGTTACATGTGATTCAACATACAAACAAGCATACAGCAGATCTAAGCTTGCTTAGATTGCATTTTACCCTCCACGTTAACTACACACATCAAAAGTGTCTAGGGATCAAGCATTTTTGGGCAAAAAAATGGGCAGAAGAACAATGGCGTTTCGTGTGCTTTTCTGATGAGTCTCGTTTTGGTATGAGACCGGATACAAGACGTATACGACACTGGAGAACCCCTGGACGCCAACAGCGATTAAAATCCTGCCAGGAAGTCCATCCTTATAGTGGTGGAACCATCATGGTATGGGCGGGTATTTGGATCGGCGGAAGAACTGAGTTGATTTGGATCAGAGGCAACCTCAACGCTCAAATTTATGCTGAGACGATTGTATCAGACGTCATCGTTCCTCTACAAGTGCAAATCGGTCCCTTATTTCAGTTAATGCATGATAATGCACGACCGCACACCGCAAGAGTTGTAAGACAGACTCTCGCCGCAGCTAACATCAATGTCCTGCCCTGGCCTGCTCAGTCGCCAGACTTGAACCCGATTGAGCATGCATGGGATATGCTACAGAGAAGAGCTCTGCCGAATATGGAGGGTATCCAGTCGCAAGAAGACCTTTTTTTGTTGTTGCAACGAACATGGGCGGCCATTCCACAGCGTGATTTGGATGAACTCATTTTGAGTATGCCAAACCGATGTTCTTGTGTTGTTAGTGTTCGCGGTAGAAACACGGATTATTAATTGTTTAAGTTACCCAATAAAATTTTAAAGAAAACTGTTATTTCATTCTTTTTTTCGAACTTTTGTGTTAGTGGTTCAAATGTCAAAAATCCCTTTATTAGGAAAATGGCAAATTTCTTTATTAATGCAAAGGTGACTTGGTTTATCGTTACTGTGACAAACGAAAACACTTTATTTGATGAATCCTTAAAGAAAATTTTAATTAATATCTATCAGGAGAAAAGTTATTGCAAAAATATATGTTGATCCCTAGACACTTTTGATGTGTGTATCATCTTCTATAAATTAAAATAATTACCCAATGTTCTTGTACAGGTCTGTCATAAACAAGTTGGTCCAACAATTATTAAACTATACAAAAAGCACACATCCTCTAAGGATACGAACCACATAACTCTCTCCATTGCGCCGTAAAAAAAGAATTTAATTTTTTTTTTTTCTAAATGTTCCTCACTAATTCCTCCGTCGCGTCTTCTCTAATTAATCAAAACGAGTCATTAGTGAACACAAATTACCGGGACGAGTCGTGACAGACGAAATACTTAACAAAAAAAAATAAAGACACCACCATTTTATTTTATTTGGTTATGTATTATGGCCAGACAACACGCTAAGATTTAGTTCAAGAATCAGGAAATTATTAGTAGCAACCTGAAATATGGAACTTTGTTCGGCAATAGCTGTAAGCTCGGGACGCAGCGGGAAAGGGTAGATAGATATGAACCCCTGTTATATTATGTCATTGTCGTATCAGCACATCATTTTAACCACAGATATAGATTTACATAGATAACGCAAGTATCATGATTTGTATTGAAACCAAGCGTGCCGACTTTTGTACCAAGTTTTTAACACCTTCTGTGACGTCACGGCCGAATTTCGTGACGGGAAGTCCAAATCGATTCAAAGACACCGATGCCGTCGATGCCCCGCCAATGCCCTGCGCATTTTCGCTAGTTTTTGCGGCCGACCGGCTGCAAGGCGGCAACAACAGACGCGTGCGGCGGTAACTTAGTGTCTACCAACCCCGACGTTTCGTTGGGGTTCGTATACACTAAGACACACGAAGTACATACATTTTCGTTATCTATGTAAATCTATATCTGTGATTTTAACCCACGACCTGTCATCATCAGCAGCCGAAACGTCCATTGCAGAACAAAGGCCTCTCCCTTATAAGGGAGGGGTTGCCATAAATGGCAGGTGGCTTGGGGATCGCAGTATAGGTGGTAGGTAAACCAATAAACATACATACGCTCCGCCAGATTATACAAAAGACCGAGGAGTATAATCGGCCATTATGTCTAGCGTTTGTGGACTACGAGAAAGCCTTTGATTCAATCGAGACCTGGGCGGTATTGCAGTCCCTCCAGCGGTGCCATATTGACTATAGGTACATCGAAGTGCTGAAGTGTTTGTACAGCAACGCCACCATGTCGATCCGACTACAGGACGAGAGCAGAACAGACGAGATTTCTCCAAAACTGTTCTTAAACGCATTGGAGGACGTTTTCAAGCTCTTGGACTGGTACAGATTCGGCATTAACATCAATGGCGAATACATCACTCACCTTCGTTTTGCCGATGATATAGTCATTATGGCAGAGTCGCTGGAGGACCTCAATAAGATGCTCAGCGACCTTAGTAGCGTTTCCCAACAGGTGTGTCTTAAAATGAACATGGACAAGACGAAGATTATGTCTTATGTCCATGTTACACCCGTACCTGTAGTCGTTGGGAACGATACACTCGAAGTTGTTGACCACTATGTTTACCTTGGGCAGATTGTCCAGTTAGGTCGGTCCAACTTCGACAAAGAGGTCGCCCGAAGAATCCAACTCGGATGGGCAGCGTTCGGGAAACTACGTGACATCTTCTCATCTGAAATTCCGCAGTGCCTGAAGACAAAGGTTTTTAACCAGTGTGTGTTGCCAGTGATGACATATGGTACTGAGACGTTGTCTTTAACAGCTGGCCTTTTGGAGAAGCTCAGAGTCACACAACGAGCTATGGAGAGAGCTATGCTCGGAGTTTCTTTGCGTGACAGAATCCGCAATGAGGAGATTCGCCGAAGAACCAACGTCACCGACATAGCTCTCAGAATCTGCAAGTTGAAGTGGCAATGGGCAGGCCACATCGCTCGAAGAACCGATAACCGTTGGGGAAGAATGGTTCTCGAGTGGCGACCACGAACCGGAAGACGCAGCGTAGGTAGGCCTCCCACTAGGTGGACAGACGTCATTGTGCGCGTCGCAGGTAACAGGTGGATGCAAATCGCCAATTGTCGTTCATTATGGCGTTCCAAGGGGATGCCTATGTTCAGCAGTGGACGTCTTCCGGCTGGTGATGATGAAACCAATAAGATGTCGCTGCTGCCTGTCTTCTTGTTTTCCCTTAGTCGCCTTTTACGGACACCCCACGGGAGGAGATTGGTGGGTGCTATCTTATCATCAACCACAACCTATAAACTTACTATAAAAGATGGGTTTTGTTCAAAGAAGTTTGTCAAAAGCTATTTTTAATTAGGATCAATCGTTGCTATGTTTTTCTTCGTCTTCATGATGCTCGTAAATTACAATCTATACTTATAATAAAACTGTAACAGGTCCAATTCTGTACATTGAAGATATTTTGAAAATTATATTTGGAGGGCATTCTATAACTGATACTGAGGCCGAAAATGTATTTTTTTTAATTTTTGTCTGTCTGTCTGTCTGTCTGTCTGTCTGTATCACGGCTGCGCATCACGCCGAAACTACTGAATGGATTCAAATGAAACTTGGCATGATTTGAGATCTTACTACGAGGTAGGACATAGGATACTTTTTATCCCGTAATCTAGCACGGTTCTTTTGGGAGAGGGGATTAAAGTCAAAATGGGTACTTGGTTATACGCTTGGTCCGAATTTATAAATTTTTCTTTATAATATAATAAATATTAGTAAGGGAACACTCATAGAGAGTTGTTATCAAGGTTTTGTAATCGATCGGGTTAAGCAACGTTAGGTAAGGTCATTAAATAGATGGGTGACCGTTTAACGCCATTTGAACTAAACGGGTCCGTGCTTCGGAGAGCAAGAAAAAAGTGGGTCCCAGTTTTTAACCGACTATAAAAAAGGAGGTTATGTATTTGAGGCGAATGTCATTAAAAGTTTAGTTGACGTAAAAATAGCGCATGCGGAGCTGCGTGGGTCAGCTAGTCTAGTCTAAAAACTAACGAGTAAGTATGTAATATAACTTTTACTTAAAAAAAATAAATTAATTAAAATCAATGCAGCCGTTTATTTTTTAATTTCTATTTATACCTACTTGTAATTATTTGGACCTCTTAATTTTATTATCAATTCGATAAGATTCTTATCCTTCCGGAGTACGACTTCTAATTAATTTAGTCGTATAGATAACATACTTCTTAATTGCCATGACATCGCGCCATATGAGCATTAATGTCATTAAGGGCGGTATGGTCTTACGGCCTTACCCCTCTTAATTATAACGGCAAATGTATAATTATAATAATAATGACATTCTGGCCGGTACGACCACAGCCAATCTTTCAGAAGATCAGCCATCTACACAGGAGATGTTATAGTGCTTGCGTCGACACAAGTACCTACGTCAATCGATACGACCACCCCAAGCGACTTCCAGGACTATCGATGTAGGGTGGTGGATGATGCTACTGTTTTGTTTGTTAGGAAGACAATATGCGAAAACTACTGGAAGCAGTGATAAAGTGACCAGTGAATGTGTCTAAAGGAGTCTAGGCTTTGCTATATTTAAGGCGGAGTGGGCGAAAAGAGGCCGTAATTTCACCCACTAAAACACTTATTGTTTCTTCAAATATAGTTTTACCATCTCCCACGAAACAACGAAAACTGTTGGATACGTTGTATAAACTAAAGAATTTTTAGATACTGGTCGTATTAAATTGTTCGTGCTAGATACTCATACGTACACCACTTCTTTTATGGCCTGCGTGCCGACCATACGTCTCTCCCTTCGTTTAATATATCTTTATTAATTATCGACTGCCTTTTCCTTTTTCGCCCTGCAGCATCAAAAACAAACGTCTAAATAGTCATTTTAGAGTAAGCAGACATGTTTAAGACAGATTCAGGATGGCAACCCCCCCCCCCCCGGTATAAAATGAAATGTAAATTATAAAACGTCCTAAATTACCATGCAAATATATCTATCAACAAAATAAATGACACGTTGAGGAATTACCATTTCCTATGCAAGTTAAACAGGCCACTGGTGCAGTACGTGCGCGTGCGCATCTGCATACAATGCGGTCATCAATATATTACGTCACGCGCGTAGCGCGCTATGATTGATCGGAAATGAGCGTTGGTGGAAAAATTTATGAAATTGTTTTTTACCCGACTGCAGAAAAAGGAGGGTTGTATTTTTCGAGCGTATTTTTTTTTTCATTTGAGCTAGTGATGAGACAAGAAAGTAAGCAACATATCCTTATACGCACGATACCAGAGACTAATAATAATAACACTTTTACTAATAAGAAAGTGAGAAAGTTTCTCTCTCTGGAGCCTTAACTGACGTTTGCTAGGACCCAGAGCCGGTTGGCAGCCGTTTTTTATATTTTTAAATGTATTTTTTTTATAATATTTATTTAAAAATGTAAATAATGTTCTTTTATTGAAAATAAATGGGATAATACTGTTTGTTGCTATTATTCGGTTTATAAATATAATTATGTTTATTAATATTATTACTGTACATTTGCTGTATTACTGTATTTTTCTTGTTTTGTTAAGTTTTATGTTGGTTGTGCAATAAACAACCTATTTATTATAGGTACGAGTTTGTAACTAATTTAATGAATCTCTCATATTTTCCCTAATTTGAATCAGCGATATACGATCGGATTCGTATTCGTATACACATATTTGTATGTATGTACCTACATGTATGTATGTTACACATGTATACCTACTATAGTTCTTTTTTTTTAAACATAGACCTACTTAAACAGATAAATGAAATGTGATTTCATGAGCTGCAGTGTCCTTCACACCGGAACATGGCAAAGTTGACATACTTCTTTACATCAGAATATCTGATATTGACATTTTAATTTTCATTGAAATGCGCATCGCTTACTTACGAATCGTTGATATGCGCGTGCGCATCACTTTCCCAACAATAGCGATATGATCAGCCAAGCCGCATAAGGGCGCATCTGTCGCTGACAGAGGGTGGATCAATTGCTGCACTTCAATTATCTAAATAGAGGAATTACTATTTTATTGATACAATCTCTCTTATATCTCAAAACGATAAGCGTAGATAATTCATCTACAACACCGCATTACGTTAATATGTTACCGTATATGTGTTTATCTGCCTACCTCAACAACGTGAACATTTTTACCAGCCCTTGTTTTTGTCCCACTGTTGGGCACGGGCCTCCCCTCAAGATGAAGGGGCTTAGGCCATAGTCCACCACGCTGGCCAAGTGCGGGGATATCACAGACTCGCAGGTTTCCTCACGATGTTTTCCTTCACCGAAAGCCAGTAACAATCGCACAAAGACGATTCGCACATGATTAATTAATGCCGCGGTGGTCTTCTCCCGGGGACCCGCCAATATGTTCTCCGCGCGGAGCCTTCGGCTCAGCAGACGACTGGCCCCAATATCCCTATTCAATCGCCCTATCTTCTGGACTAGGAAGGTTAAGTACCTCGGAGTCACCTTGAACTCCGCCATGACTTTCGGCCCGCACATTAGGTCCGTCCGCAATCGAGCGGCTTTCGTATTAGGTCGCCTGTATCCCCTTCTCTGCAAGCGGAGTAAATAAGTTGACATTATACAAAGCTTGCATTCGCCCAATTATGACTTACGCGAGTGTAGTTTTCGCGCACGCCGCCCGCACCCGTATCGATAGCCTCCAGGTTATCCAAAATCGTTTCCTCTGCATGTACCATGGTATATGCGGAATGTAGATCTGCATTCCGATTTCAAGTTAGATCCCCTTCGTAAGTTCCTCAAAGAAGCGTCGAAACGCTACTTTGAATCCGCGTCCCGTCACGCGAACAGTTTAATCCGCGCCGTCGCCGATTACGCCCCTAGTCCTTCTGACTCGCGCCGCAGACCACGGCACGTACTGCTCGACTCTCCTGACCCCATGACGGTCCTATTGGACCGGGATGCGCCGAACCCTCCCCGACAACCGTATGCTACACTAGCTATCAGACACCGGTCTCGCCGGCGAGGCCGAAGGGTCGTACGCATGCGACCTCAACGACGTGCATCACCCCACTGAGTTTCTTGCCGGTTCTTCTCAGTGGGGGCGCGTTGTGAACTGGTGGTAAACTCAGCCCTCTCTTAAGCGACAGCCCAAGCCGAGGCCGTGCCTCCCTGAGGTGCCCTTGAGCTCGTCGCTACTTCTGCCGTTAAGGCTAGAGCGCTTCAAGCGCTCGCCTCCTATTGTCCGGTGAAGCTGTAATGGCCATCTGAGGCCAACAGCGTCTATCATTCCCCAAAAAAAAAAAAATTAAAGACATCATTTGACGACGTTGGCCGTTGCTCGACTAGTTACGTCAACAACAACATGATGTGTTTTATGATTCAACCAGTTTATCAGTGAACTGTTAACTATATGTCGATGACAAATAAAAGTCGAAAATTAACGGTTTGTTCAACCGCGAAACACCAGACCCTAAGACCCATTGCCCTAAATCATTAAAACTTTAGTGAAAGTTCCTCAAAAAAGTGTAACAAATTTTTATTATACGTTTCACAATGTAACTCTTCATCACGATATGCGTTTTGGTATCTCTAGAGGTTGCTTTGCACGCAGTACCGATTTTCAAATTGATAGTTGTGACGGAATAGTGTGATACCATCACGTTCGGTAACTGTACAGTGCCATACACACTGTTTACACACTGTTGCTTGGTGGAAGAATATCTGACCCTGTGCTGGTACGTGGCCGCGGTCTGCTGCTCAGTGCACCTTATCACATAGTAAAAGTATGCTGGTTTTATTATGATAATGACGCGTACGTTTTGACAGTTTCATATAGACAGTAGCGACACTCCTATCGGCAAATATAATTTTGTCAGCCTGTGGCTTGAAAAGAAATAGCGACGCAAGGGCGGTATTTCTGTGTGCTACTTTTTGGACCATAACACCTAATCTAGTTTAAATGTTATATCGATGCTTTCAGCCCTTATTTCTTCCTCGTTGTATTTTTTTTTAATCCAAGTGCTGCACTCAACAAATTTTCAAGTACCATCAATGCCCCCATGGGAAATAATATACCCGTATAGGTGGCGCTGAGGTCGTGAGACGTGGTAGAGATTTTTATTCATTTAGATAATGTTAGTTATTTTATGGTGAAAAACGAGTGCATGTGGGCTTTTATGTTGCGGGGTATTTGGAGGGCTGAAGTGATAAGTCTGCCCGAGTAATGGAAGCTAATAGCGTGGTGATATTTACAATACAATGCAAATATATATACTTTATTGTAGACACAGTGATCCATAGTAACAAGATAATATAAAACAAAAAACAATTTTACATATACTCGTATGCACGTAAGTACATACGTCAAATAATAATATAATAAATAAGTCCGCAGGGCAGCTTGTGGCAAGCTGTTGGTGCGTAACTACACCACGGACCCGAGTGCTCCAGAGAGTCGGTCAGGGCCCCCATCTTGGCGTGTCTTCGTCGGCCCAAGGGCCGCAGGACTCTCAGCTCTGGCTTGCCTTAATTGGCCGTCCAGAGAGGAGCTGTTAGAGCTATATACTCCAGGGGTGGAAGTGTTAAAGGGCATAACGCCGCGAGTAACTTCGGAGAAAGCGCATCACACCTCTCGACACCCCTGAGTTACCCACACCGGTGTTGCTCCCTGTCGTCATCGGACGATCATTTGGGGAGCCCATCTAGTGGGTGTCAAGCCACCTCTTGCCACAAAATAATTATGAATGTAATTATGGCAAGTGACCCTGGCCTTTGCAATAGTCTAGCTTCTAGCCCATAAAATGGTCAACGACATAGACTTATATAATCTTTCCATGTTCTTACAATAGTTCCTACACCTGTCGAGGTCAACTGCCATTTTTTCACCATCTTAGCAGTTGATCCCGGGAGGTGTTCTACACACCATTTATTTCTTAAAAAGGGCCTCTACGTGATGTATCCGTCCCCACGCAAGCCTCTAAAATGTCCGGGAATAACCCGTGAATAAAATTCCATGAGAATAATAATAAATAATAATATAATATTAACGTTACACAAAGTTAAGAAGCACGAGTATTACCTAGCATATATCGTCCCCGTAGAGCGAAAAGTGACCAAGTCCCAAAATGGCCAAAATGAGTTTTAAAAGTCATCAAACTCACCGTGTTTTTCTCTATCCACCTGTCTAACAATATTTTCAAAATGTCAAATACGTAGGGGTCGTAATGAGCCTTTCTGCCAGACTCCTTACAATAGCATTTTTACAACTTTCTTCTCTCGACATAAATGAAGCTATTCTCTTTCGCTGGATGGCATTAAAGGAATCGACTCGCGCTTCAGTGTACATTTCTGAGGCACTACAATACCGCTTCAGACCCATATTCTGTCTGAAAATGTTATTGTAGGCAATCCGAATGCTATCTTGGGTCTTTTTAGTATAGTCGGTCCAGCGATGACAAGTGTAAAAAGTCTGGCAGATGGACCTAGACCTTAGACTATAGAATACTTTATATGATCTAAGACCTAGACATAATCTTCACATCTGAGGCACACTTCGAAAAGTTAATTAATTTATTTCGACAGCTCACATTAAGGTAGTAATCATAATAAGGTAATGCTGTCTCACACTAAAATTCCTCACATCATCGTCAAATACTGGCACACTTGACTAAGGTGGGTGTGCCAACTATTTTACCTTTCAAATCAAATCAAATCAAATCAAATCATCTTTACCTTTACCTTTGTTCAGCAGTGGACGACGGCAGCTGATAATGATGATGATTAACCAACAGCAAAAAAAGTTTATTAGAAAACTTAGGTCCGTTTATACATATATTACTCTTACGGCCGAACCTACAAACGTCAATTATAGTTAATTGTGATTAAGACATATTTTGTAAATGGATTATTTCGACTTTAGAAGCAAAATAATACTTCATACGTGGATAGTGAGTAAATATATCAATAATCTCGTAATTAATACTAAAAGATAATCATAAGAGACTCGGAGAGTCGAAATAAATAGATTACAAAAAATGACTTAATTGCGATTAAAGTTAATTGAAGTTTGTAGGTTCGGCCGTTAGTGCTACTTTTTTATTGTGATATATTATAGGTTCATAGTATTGTTGGTGGCATTACTTTTATTAATTTACCCGACCTAAAACAAAGGTTGTTTAAACTAAGGACAGGTTATTTAGTTCCAATTTTAAAATGTAATATGTCCACGATGGAGAAATCAACTTTAAGTAAAGGTTGTCTAAACTAAGGACAGGTTATTTAGTTCCGATTTTAAAATATAAAATGTCCTTTCAGAAAAAAAGGTCACCGCACACGACCCCAAACTCAAATCGAAAAAATGACTCTCCAAAAATGTGTTAAAATCACAGATAAAAAAAAACTGTAAAAAAACACGCCGGTAATCAATGCATCCACGCCAAACGTGTTCTTAATTGCATACCCTTAAAAAGCAGTCACGGGTTAATACCAATACCTCCTTTTTTCATCCGTCAATCCAGACACAGAGACGGCATGTATGGCCACGGTACCTACTATTAATACCAGAACAAATCGATTGGTGGACGGTCACAGTGCCTCTTACCCGATTCCATCGCACCGCGTTCATGGTTACGGTAATGAAGTGTTAGGGTAGTGCACACAATAGATGGCCGGGAAGAAGGATTGTACGTATTGATTGATGAAGACCGATGGGGTACCAATAAATAGACTAGAATTATCTACATCGTGAGATAAATAAGAACGTACTTTTAGTAGTTATAATAATAATGTCCTCCTGGCTGGCACGACTGCATCGGCCAATCTGTGATATTATAGTGTACAAGTGCTTGCGTAGAAAAGTGCACTCTCTCCTCCTTTACCCTCACAATCCGATGTGACGACCGGGGAGAGGCTAGGCGCAGGACCGACTTTTAAATGTCCAACCGACGCATGACTTACCTTATTTTTAGATAATGAGGTGACAGGCCTGCATTATTTATTTATTCTTTATGCACAAAAACAGTACATAGGCGGACTTAATGCCAGAGGCATTCTCTACCAGTCTACCTTAGGATGATGCAGAGACAAATCATGGTAGGTGCAAGCAAAACAAGTTAATCGAAATAATCATACAATATAAATTAAATTAAAATAATTAATATAAAATTAATACTTATATATTATAAAATAAAATAATTTATACTTCAATATATATATATTGTTTACATACATTTTATGCCGCAAGTATTCCTGCAACTTTATTTTAACTGAGTAATATGTTGTAGCCATCCTGAGTTCTAGAGAGAACGCATTCCATATTCCAGAGGATCCAACATACACAAAGCTGTTGCTCCTCACGGGATTTGTACCAGCGATCTCCAGTTTGCAAAGCAAACTGTTCTATGTAGCGCCACGGACGCTACACAAATAAATATGTTTATGTGCAGTTCACATTATCTTAACAAGCCAGCCGTTAGCAACGATAGGATGCAGTATAATAAAACTTTATGCCTTTTTCATTGGGCCTGCTGTCTCCCTTTATCAGTGGCGTTATAATACTCAATTAGTGTTCACTTCGACCGCCAATTGATATCCGTTAAGTAAATTGATAATTGATGTTTTACTAAAATATCCTGCCTTTTTTACCCCTTACACTGTAGCTTAAGTATTGGACTTGCCAACGCCCAGCTGGCCTGAAAAGGCCACTTCAAGCATTTCATCTAAAGGGAATTCTTATTATGCATTCCAAGCAGATCCTTGGCAATTCCTGTAAGTTTCAACAGATTCATATTTGGTGTCAATGCGAATAAAAATTAAAACGTAACTTACTCATATTATGAGTTGCCAGATTCTGATTCTCGGCCTTTTTGAAACTATTTCGGCCGTTGGCTGCCATCGGCCCATTATCGGCCTTTAAGCCTCGGACAGCTAAGCCATCGAAATCATTGGATAGTTGCGTCAGAACTTCATATTATGTGGAGACGCGGTTATGCTTATAGTAAAGGGTAAGAATTAGATCGTTTTACATCGTATCAAATAACCTCGCTTCCTATCGGAATTGAACTCGATACTGCGGAAGCGGCGACCGACGAGGGTGTCGCTTATAGGGATTCAAGTCATCTGTTCTATGTCTGTTAGATTATCAGCAGGGTAAACCATGTTTTTAAATTCAAATTAGAACAAAATACACCACGCTAAGGGTTCGTCCGGCCTATGAAACCTAAAAAAGAAAGTTTGAAACATTTAGACATTTCGTGTAGCTATCTGTCTGAAGTTTTGCAGATCCCGAACGAATTGCTGAATTTAAATACGGTTTTGTTTATTTAAATTTGAAAGCCGGTTTAACCAACATACTTAGTTCATAGCTAATTATTTGAAATGAAAATCTGTTCAGCTGTTTATTATGAATGTTTTCTTATGTTGGAAGGAATAGACTAATGTTTTCATTAAAAGTAAATGTATAACAAAAAGATCATTCTCAAATGTATTGAAATAGTTCTTACTATCTAAATATAAAGAGTCTCTGTTTGTTAATATTATGTAATCAGTAATCATAGTTAAACTACTATGTATCCATATAACACGCATCCAGGTTTACATTATTTATTTAATTAATTGAGAGTTACGTCTGCCAACAAACTGCTATGCAGTTTGGCAGTTGTTAAAATGTTTGTAAAAGGTATTTTGTTTCCACTTAATAAACGTTTTTCTTTTTTTTTTTTTTTCATTGAAACAGAATATCGAACACTTCAATGGTACCGCCAAGAAACCTATAGATATAATATAACCAATTTTGTTTTGTGTTTTTGTAAATGGACAAGCTAGTTTCAGAGCTGCTGTGATATGACAAAAAGCGGTACCAACTTGTAACGTGCCCTCCAAAGCACGGAGGAGCTCAGTTCAAATGCTACTGAACTGTCACCATTTATGGGCTGATTTTGCCTGACGTTGTTTAACCAACTAAACCAAAAAAAAAACTGATCGTTTGCCGCACATTGATTACAAACAGCTTTTAACACCTTGATAGTTTTAGGTTATGTATGTGAGCCTTGGTCTATAATCGTACGTCGATAATCTCCCAGTTTCGGGTCATTTTAAAGGATCGTTTCTTGACCTATTCACAACCAAAACAGTAACACTACAAAAACTACAGCTAATGCCTTTGTACGCGATCACTTTCCTTTCCCATTCGCTTTCTATGAAGGCCACGCAGGGAAGCCATCACGATCTCTACCCGTTGGACCGTGACTGAAAATTCCCACTCTTTACACGTGTTACGTCACTTCTGCTACTATTTTCTTTTCTTTTTATCATATTCTATGACAATGTACACATGGTCATTCGATCCCAAACTAGGTAGAGCCTGTACTTTGGAAACCAGACAACCGATACTAATACGTATAACGGGTGTAAGGGATCGTACCCAATTTTTTTTTTATAAGATGTCAAATAATGTCGGTTACAACATTACAGAAACCATTTACATGGAAAATGACAAATGACAAGTAAGTAATTTATTGTTTTTAAATTAAGCTTTATTATTATACCAATAATGATATTATACTAATTTTAAATATTATTTTTACTATACTATTTTTTTTTAAATAAAGTGGTTTTTTTTTTGGAAATTTATGAAAAAGCCGATGAAAAATTTCAACACTAGAGTGTTCAGAATCATGTACTGGATCCCTGGTATCGGGTTTCGGTACGATGTCCCTTAAACCCTGTATATATGTACTTTTTTGCAAATACGTTCTTTAGATAGATAAATCACCCACTACTTATTGGGTAGTCATCATCAGCAGCTCAAAGACGTCCACTGCTGAGCAAAGGCCTCCCCTTAGAAGGGAGGGGTTGCCTTAATCCCCACGCTTAGCAGACGGCTTGGGGATCGCAGTATAGGTGGTAGGTAATCCAATAGAAAGACACTGCTGCCCGTCTCCTTGTTTTCCCTTAGTCGCCTCTTACGAACACCCAACGGGAGGAGAGTATTCCCACTACCGAATACCCATCTCCTTCAGGGCAAATAGTGAAAATAATTCTAAATCTATGGGGCCAGGGTGTCTGACCACTTGAGCAACACGCCCGTCAAACGTCATTTTAGATCGGGGTTTTACCGTATTTCGCTTGACTTTTCTGCCGAATTCAACCAAGTTTGTAATGCTATTCAGAACCGAGATTTTCAATTTTTTAAATCGTTGAAAATACTTCCGGTGGTAGATAATAATAACGTACTCCAGGCCGTATCCAGCCACAGCGGCCAGTCTTGTTTTACACTATTAGCCAACTATGCAGTAGATATTATAGTGCACTCTCACTTCCTTTACTCTCAACGATGGGACGGATAACTGACACGACCGGAGAGAAGTCAAACGCAGGACCGACTTTTTACATATCTATCCGACGCATGGATCATGTTACTTTTCGGACAATCAGGTGATCGGTCTGCATTATCCTAGTCTGTAAGGAACAACTACACAAAGTAGTTACTCCCTGCGGGATTTGATCCTGCGACCTCAAGTTACCCGCTGCGTCTTAAGAGGCCACAGCTTCTCATATGCAAAGGGCTTCACTGGCATGGGCACTGTTACTGTTCCAAATTTTCTGCCAACATAAAACCACGATTGCATTGAGCTATAACTACTGCTTTAAAGTATCGTGAAATATGTCAATTTTATTGTTTAGCAGACCCCTTAAATACGGCCGGATGCCGGCACTTGGGTGAGTTAGTGCGATTTAAATATTTAAGTATACTTAACTATTTTGTAAACATAACGTTTCACATTATCTTCACACTTAGTGTGGGGTAGCCGATGAGAACTGCAAGCGGCTCAGTCCTTTCATGCCTCCTATTTACGTACTGTCATACTCTGACCATTAAGTTTATTAAATTTGCTATGTCCTAGAAAATGCGGCGGGCAATAAAAGATGACAACGCTACTCGCGTTTCAGAAGAGGTAGGTGTAGGTCACCTAGATTTTTTTGTCGTATGGTTAGTGAACAACCCTGTCAGAGTTGTTAAGCTGCCCTTAGGCCTCTGACTTGGTTAACGACTGCTGTCTAGACTCTAGATGACAACAACCGAATTAATTAATGCGAGCGACGAACGGATCTCATCATCATCATTACCATCATTAGCAGCCGATAGACCACTGCTGAATAAAGGCCTCCTTAGAAGGGAGGACTGCCATAATCCCCACGCTTGGCAGGTGGCTTGGTGATCGCAGAATAGGTGGAAGATAAATCCAAAAGAAAGACGCTGCTGCCCGTCTTGCTCTTGCTTAGTCGCCTCTTAGGACGCCCAACGAGAGGCGATGGGGGGATGCAATTCAATCCTCATTTATAGCAATTAATAAAATAAATGCCAAACAGTTGGATGTTATATTAGAAAATGTTGATCAGATCAAAGTTGTAGAATAAGCGTCTTTCAAATTGATGTAAAGGAGTAACCCCTCTTTAAGGGATCAGTCATCACCAGCCAGAAGACGTCCACTGCTGAACATAGGCCTCCCCCTTCGAGCGCCACAATGAACGACAATTGGCTATTTGCGTCCACCGGTTACCTGCGACGCACACAATATCGTCAGTCCTAGTGAGAAGTTTACATTCCTGTTCGTGGTCACCACTCGAAAACCTTTCTTCCCCTTGGGCTATTGGTTCTTCAACCGATGTACCCTGCCCATTGCCACGAGGTCAGTATTTTTTTAAATTAAACTTGCATATTGACAACACCATAGCTATACTTATCTGATGTCTCAAGCGACAACCGGCAAGGCAGGCGTGTCACTTAGGTACGCCCATAAAAAAAAGCATTACTCTTTTATATACAAAACTCCGAATGTGTTGTTCATACTCTGGAACAGTCTGATTGATGGCACGCAGGTCCACTGCGTTCCCACGAGATTGAAAGGATATAATCCTTTTTATGTCCTTCGTCTCGTAATGATTGCATTCCTGCACTTGAAGACGCCGTGTAGAATAACACTTTTTGTGTGTAAGGTCTGTGTATCCATTTTTAATTACGGCTCGCACTTAGCGTGGCATACAAGTATAATTAGAGGGACGCATAGAAAGTTCTAATCACTGTTAGATATACGGGGTGTAAGGGACATCGTACCGAAAACCGATGCCAGGGATCCATTACATGATTCTGAACATTTTAGTGTTGAAATTTTTCATCGGCTTTTTCGTGAATAAAAAAAAAAATTTTTTTAAATAAAATTAGGATAACATCATTATTGTTGTAAGCCTCATTTCAATTTAAAAACAAAAAATTACGTACTTATTTGTGCAAAATTAGCCATCATCAGCAGCCGAAAAGTCCACTGCTGAACAAAGGCCTCTCCCTCAGAAGGGAAGGGTTGCCATAATCTCCACACTTGGCAGGCGGCTTGATTGAAATTAGGAATGTAATTTGAGAAATAAATATTATTCCGCACGTATTAATTACATGCTCAAATTGAAATGAAACTAATTTTACGCATTATATCGCGGTTTATTCTTGATTTTAATTACCCGACGTTTCGAATACTTTACAGCATTCATGGTCACAAAAGAACAGCGCTACCTACCAAGGATGATTCGAGAGGCTATTGAAATTAAAAAGCATCCAAATTTCAATAGAGAAGATGGCTGGGTGCTACCACCAGCTTGGGATCCCGTGATAAACATAGTCAAATCCAAAGACAAGCATTCCACTGCAAGACCTCAAGACACTGTAAGCTCTTTCTGCGTAGATCGGACTAACAATAATAATTAGAAGACCAGAGGGTACCCTAAGACAACTATGACATTTGGACAGCTACCACCTCAGTCCGCCCGTGACCATGAATGCTATAAAGTATTCGAAACGTCGGGTAATTAAAATCAAGAATAAACCGCGATATAATCCGTAAAATTAGTTTCATTTCAATGTGTAGTATTCGCGTAAATATCAGAAATCTTTACATGCTCAAATTTGTAATTTTCCACATACTTACTTAAATGGTTTCTGCGTAATGTTGTAACGGACAATATGATAAATCTTATATATAAAAGTTTTTAGTACGTAGTCCCTTACACCCTGTATAAGTAACATGATCAAGACCCCGTGAGGTGTCTGGGTAAGAATAGCACTCTCCCATCTCCTCTCGTTGGGTATCCGTAAGAGGCGACTAAGGGAAATCAAGAAGGCGGGCAGAAGCAGCGTCTTTCTATTGGATTACCTACCTATACTGCGATCCTCAGGACGCCTGCCACGCGTGGAGATTATGGCAACTCCTCCCATCAATAGGCCTTTTTTCAGCTGTGAACGTCTTTCGGTTGCTAATGATGATGACATATGTTTGCTTTATAATAGGGATGATGACTAATTTTGAAAAAATACTCTATAATGTACTTACGGGTCTACTATTGCCGAAAATAATCATATATTTGTATTAAATTTACAATTAATAGCAATACTTTCAATTTTTAAAATAGAGTTTGAATTTCATTCCAAAACGATGGTCGGTGCATGGCGCCATTTTGTGACGTCACTACGGCGGTGTAAATAAACATCTGTCTAGGTATAAAAGTGAATCATTGTACGAAAGAAAAAGTTGAGATGACAGTTTGACAGTTGTTTATTTACACAGGATTGACGTCATTCACTCTGATCAGCGTTTATTACAAAATGGCGATTAACTGTATTTGAGTAATTTATTTGCTTAAATATCACGAAAATCTCTCTATTATTATGAAATGAGATGCATTTTTGGAATCAGTGCAATATGTTCTAATATTTAAAACCACAGATTTATTGGTATTATGTGTTCCGTTTGACGTCCGAAGTCCTTTTATGAGAGAGTGCATCGTCTTTTTCTTCGCTTTGCCGCTAGATGTCGCTACCTTACCGTCACGTGACCCCCGACTACAGCGCCACAGTGGCCAAATCTGGAACTAAATGAGATTGCACAGAGCAAGCCGCCAACTTTGACATTGTTGCGTCGTTTTCGGAACCGAACGCATGTCGTTACAGTTTTTCTATTGAAAAAAATATTTAAATTATTATTTTATTGTAGCTTTCGAGACTAAAAGTAGAAAGTTACCCAATATTTATTTTTACGAAAATTTAATTAAAACCGTCACGTAAAATTGTTTAAAAATCCCGGGAATTTTCATACCGCGGAAACAGAATTAATTTTACGAGTGTACTTGCTTAGTGATCGTGAATCAACGCATTTAGGCTCTGTGATAACCGGTGCGCTCCAAGAAGATTCCAGGTTACCCACAACATCAAGATCATTGGGGTCAAGCCCCTCCTCCGGCGAAGGTTAGAGGTACTATCAGGACATCTGGTAAGTCTTTTAATAATATATTTTGTGCGAAAAATATTTCGGGATATGGTATCCCCGCTACAGCGCCGGTAAATGTAAATAATATATTACCCATTTTCACATCTACCTGGTGTAAATGATATTAAACTGTGGTAATTAAATGCTCCCATTCTTTTTGGGACTAATCTTACCACACATTCTCGCCACTGTGACTCCTTTAGGCGGGGATCTGCAGTGGTTACCAGTGAAGACACCGGGGGTTCCATAACGTTGCTATTGAGGAACTTTCTGTACCTCGAGCATCTGCTCGAGCAGGATTGTTAAGCTATTGCGTACAATACAAAAATTTAACAGTCCGGATTAGAATTCCGTATATCATACCATTTGTTACCGTTTCCATTCGTTTCAAAAATTAATTTAGAGGATCCTCCGCTCTATTCAAGTGCAGTAAATTAGAACGTAGTTTCGCGGTCCTTTCTAATGCCTTTTTGTGCATAACTATTGCTTTTTTGTGCATAAAATGAATTCCTGAACGTTGCTTTACGGAATTTTACGCGATGGTAGATAAAGCCGGAGACCAAGCTAGAATGATCTTTTTAGAAAAAGTTGAAGGTTTCTTTGGTTTGTTATTCCGATTGCAATAAAGTTCTTATGACATATCCAATTCGGTATTTCGTACATCTCTTATAAAGCTCTTCTCAGGAGTTTAAAAGAGACCTGTTAAGATATGGTGGAAAACTTATTCGCTCTGCAGAATTTATGTGCAATCCCAAAGACTTTTACTGATTATTTTACTAGCCAACGCCACTATTTAAATCTTGGTACGGCCAGTCACCAGTGTGTTCTAGATCTCGTATAGGAAGCCCTTTCGCTTCTTCCGATATGGTCTAGTGGCTTAGAGACCTGGCTCTCTCCCAGGAGGCTTGGGTTCAATTCCCGGTATTGGAACCAAAGGCATTAAAGCAAAGCAATACATAATATAAAACAAAAATTTAGATTACGATAAATAGAAACAGGGGGGGGGGGGGCGATAAGGATGCGTTCCTTGCAGAACTATTCTGAAATTAATTTCTGCTGCCCGCATTCCATTTGCTGAGAGACCACCCCTAGTACCAAAAATGGAAGCTTGAAAATGTTTTCGTTTTCAAACTGCACGTTTGAAAACATTTTCAAGCTCCAACTTGAATCTCTAGACATCGGCTTAGAGATTCAAACCATTCAAGATGCCCAGGTTCCGGTCGAAATTATATGTATAAATTTGCGCCGAGGACGCGGGTCGCAGGCGACGTCGTCGTCATGCGAACAACGACAGGCCTATTATCTCATAACCAAAGGTCCTAGACTACCTACGCATTGGTTACGAAGGATGACTGTTCTACCCTTCGGGTTAGCAGCAGCACCGAGAATGTTCCCCACAGTATCGATTTGGACTGCCGAAATCTTTCGCAGCAAGAGTCCTTGTCGGTCCGTATATCTGAATGACTCTATATTAGTCCACAAGTGCAAGGCGATGCGGAAACTTCAAATTGCCATTGCCATAGTTTCTCAAAAGCCTGGACATGGAAATCGATTCACAAAAATCAATTCTCACCCCAAACAGATGTTCAAAGTTTTCGATATAGTATGGAACACAACTCCACGTCAAGTATTCATATATTAAAAGTCCGTCAACACTTTCTGAGTATCGTAACAGCAGGCAGTTGGCCCCTCAAGCAGGCGCAACACCTCTTAGGGTGCCTAACTTTTGCAACCTTCATCACCCAACGGGGAAGGTTGCATTGCCGCACGCTGTAGCCCCACAGCATCCGTTTCGCACCGTCCATGCTTCTCTCAGAACGTGGTACAAAGCGATCTGGAATGGTGGTTAGAAGACTACGATCAGAAAACTCCCATTTATCATGAGCGACTCTGTCCATTACGAGTATTCTGATCACGGACACATTCAATGGCCAGCGTCAGTAAACAACGACAAGGCACTTGAAGTCGATATGTAGGAACGAGGGCGACACGAAATCTTTAATGCTCTTGGCATAAAGCAACTCTTGACTAACAGTCTCAGTTTTTTATCCCTTGCACCTACCGGGTCGGTACTGTACCACCCTAAAGGGAATTACAAAATACGCTGTGATAGCTGTTCTTATAAACAGCAAAAGCTATCGAAACTTCAATAAAATTAATCTTACAGTTCGACAGCAAAACCACACTATGTTCCGTATGTAGGAACAAGAGCGACACGAAATCTTTAATGCTCTTGGAATAAAGCAACTCTTGACTAACAGTCTCAGTTCTTTGTCCCTTGCACCTACCGGGTATGTACCACCCTAAAGGGAATTACAAAATACGCTGTGATAGCTGTTCTTATAAACAGAAAAAGCTATCGAAACTTCAATCAAAGTAATCTTACAGTTCGACAGCAAAACCACACTATATTCCGTGTAGGAACGAGGGCGACACGAAATCTTTAATGCTCTTGGAATAAAGCAACTCTTGACTAACAGCCGCAGGTCTTTGTCCCTTGCACCTACCGGGTGTGTACAATACGTAGACCGGCCTGCTCTCATTCACTGCCGGATCGATGCTCTCACGAAATCGATCCGGCACAGAGTGATCAGCTTTAGGAGAACTCCAGATGTACACCTCTCCGCGTCAAGCAAAGCTTACGTGCTATTGAGGTATGTTACGCTGGACTTGTCAAACTAGCACGCGTAGTTTCACAACGCTTTCAGCAGTTGTTGGAGTAACGATTTTGCGTGGAGCTTTCTCCACCAATTCTCCTGCGTCCGCGTGTGCATGTGTGGTCATCTCAACCAGTCACAAGAGCGGTTCATTATAATAGTACCCATGAGTGTGAAAGTGTTAAATGAAAGTAGAAAGAACTTTGAAACGGTCTGTTGGATTCAGCAACAAGCCGATCTCTAGTTCAAGTACCCATACTACGACAGCTACAGTACTATAGCTGGAAGCTTGGCTCATTTCGGCTGGGATACCCTAACTCAAAGCGGGTCACCAGACGATAAACAGTTCTTGTCAACATATTGGAAAACGTTTACGCTTAATAATTATATCCCGATATAGGCAACATGGGCTCAGTGGTGAACTCAAATTAAATTGCACTATCGTCATCTAAAATCGTCCGTCCGTCGGTCATTATTTTAACAAACCCATTTTTAAGTAAATTAAAGATTTGCTTATTGAACTATTTTCGTGCTTAAATCAGTTATACCATCAGTATGTGACACTTTAACTGATGCCGAAAGAGCTTCAAATAATTAAGTTAAGGCATAACGTTGTACTAACTTACTACTTAATTGTTAAAGCCATTTCATAAGCTCCAAAAACTGCTTATCTGAGATGCCAGAAAAATTGTATTACTGATACAATTTTTTAATAATAACAACCCTAAATTTGTTGTTCAGCGATGATAATGAATCCAGATTTGTCCAATTTATTAGACGTTTTAATAATTTCTCTGGTTCGCCTCAGGTCCTAGAGTAACATGACTTGACTCTTTACATTGACAAGCATGACTATCACTTTATATGCAATATTTAGTTCCCAGGAATTTGGATGTACCTCCTGTTTGTTTCTCAAAAAGAAGCTTATTCTTGATTCTCAAGCAGACTGTTTCGTGTGAACGTTACTATTTGGATCAACAGATAAGTTGTACATTATTGACACCTCCGTCCTTGAATAAATTTATTTTTATAACAAGGGAACCTCTTAGATCAACTATTACCGCGATCCTATGGGGCTGGGGTATGGTGAACTCTGTCTGAAGCAGTTATAGCGGCTACACTTGGCTAGCTTTAAATCACCTATTTATTTCTTAACTATTAAGAAAAGTACCCTATTACCGATATTTTGACTAACGTAAACTAGCGCCTTTAAGAAACGAGATATTAATTCTTATTTCATGAATATATATTTTAGAAGTACCAATAATACCAAATCGGAAAAATCACTATCCATTTTTTTCTCAGCCTATTTTATTAGGGCTTTTGTGGGGATAAATTTGGTGATTTGATTTGAAAAATCTGTATCAATTGAATAGTCTATTGAACTATTTTATGTTGTGCATTTTTGTTCAAGCTGATTTATAGAATATAATGCTCTTCATTGTACACCTAGAAAATATTCTAAGATATAATTATGCGAATGGCAGTCGTATCGATTGAAACCACTTCTTCTAGACAACCATGTTAAAAGAAAGAAGTTATAAAATATAATTAGGGCAGATTATGATTTATTTAGTTGTTTTTTTTTCATATACTTTTGTACTAATAACAAAATCTATCACATTGTTGCGTTTTACTATGCAAGCCACCAGGAGATAACAAACAGATCTCTCATAAAAGGACTTCGGACGTCAAACGGAACACATAATATGAAAATTTTAACTTAGAATAAAATTTGTATTATGTTTCCTAAGACGTCCGAAGTCCATACAATGCCTTCCTGGTGTTATATACCAGCATCATTTTATGAGCCAAACAATGACAAAGTTGGCGGCTTGCTCTGTGCAATCTCATTTAGTTCCAGATTTGGCCACTGTGGCGCTGTAGTCGGGGGTCACGTGACGGTAAGGTAGCGACATCTAGCGGCAAAGCGAAGAAAAAGACGATGCACTCTCTCATAAAAGGACTTCGGACGTCTTAGGAAACATAATACAAATTTTATTCTAAGTTAAAATTTTCATATTGTGTTGCAGTCATCATGCCTATTTAGTATGTAGGTAGAAAATGCAACGGCCTGCCATATAGCTTTCTCCGTACCCTCAAATGTTCATATTTAACTAGTGCTATCCCTTTTCTCCCCTTGCCCCGTACTGTTGACTGACCATTGCGTGGATCGGACGTGTCCGCCGCACCTTAATAAGTTAATTCGCGTGTGCCTCCGAAAAGACCATTACGGTTGTGACCTAGTGAACTTTGTGAAGCGCTTCTAGTTTAGTGTGTCTGAAGACCAGCAGAGCCACCCATCCAGTGAAGAGGAATTTACCTACCCAGCACGAGCCGGTAATGTACCACGCATGACCTTGACTTGATCCTTTTCTTTGTTTCCCCTCTCGCAATTTTATTTTGTATTTACACCCTTTTTACGCCCAGCACACTTCCCCGCGACACATATATATGAGTGGAAATTACATCATTGGTACTGCGAAGTCAAGCTGGGGTCTTTGGGGTCTATAAGTGTTTGGGGTGCGGTGGGCTCAACGCCCATCGAGAACGGCGGTGACTCCAAGGATGACGCCAGCGGGGTTGCAACCCCCGTCGCGTCTCCGTGACAGAATTCCAGGGGGCTATAATGCGCCTCCCGAAAGCAAGCTCAAGGTAAAGCACTGGTGTCATGTGCCGATGCCACAGTGTTTTTTGTTTGTTGAAACGTATGATTCAGTAGGTGGTAGGTTCCTTGTGCAAGAGCCGTCCAGGTAGGTACCACCGCAGTGTCAGATATTTTGCCGCCAAGGAGCAGTGTTGTGTTCCGTGGGCACTGTAGCTGGTGAAATTACCGGACACAAAGACTTAATATCTAATGTCTTAGGGTCGGCAACGCGCTGGTGATTCTTCTGGTGTTGCTAGCGCCTATAGGCTGCGGTGACTGCTTACCATCAGGCGGGCCGTACGCTTGCTTGCTATCTTGGTAGTATAGAAAAAAAATCTCAGCAATTTTTTTGATGGAAATCTATTTAAACCTTTATTGATAAATTGGAATCTTATCGAGGTCCTTATTTAAATGTTCAATATGTACTACCGCGGACACGAACGGTGAACCAGTTCTCAATCAAAATCATTTAAATGACGTTACGTGCGGTTACCCCGTCCACACGTATTTTGGGCCGGTATAAAATCCTATTAATACAAATGTCCTGTGAATCTCGTGAAGTGTAAAGATACAAATGAAATGTATGAATGGAAGGAAACTCATTAATATAGGCATCCCCTGCAGGATGTTAGGGTGCATACATTATGAGGACCACGAGGAACTGTCCGTCACGGCCCGTGGTACAGGAAGATGTCCCGATTTCAACTGCATTGTCCGTGTGCGACCTTTTTTTCGTTTTTTCGCATATAATTTAAGGCTATTAATATGCGTATTTAGGCGTACTTCGAGTCCCATGCTGAGCGTGGTAAATATCCCGGGACAACTTACGCATGGCCATTTGAACCCTAACTAAGATAAAGACTGGAGGAAAGAGAATATAGGCCACAGAATGGCCTTTAGGATTTTTTTCATATTAAATTCTTTTATTTCACGGCAACTGGTTCTGTATTAGGTAATGTAAAATATTCCTCTTTCACAACCAGTTGTTAAAAAAGAGGAAAATTCTTCCATTGCAACCAGTTGTGAAACATAGTTGCGATGGCGGCCGAAAGGAAATTCTTCAGTAAATATATGTGAGTACATAATATATGATAATGTACCGTAGTCTCATCTCATCTAGTAATTTTGTCATTGAAATTAGACATTATTTTCTTCATCAATTAAGTATTTTGTTCCAGTTAGATATATATGTATCTGGACATGTTTGAATTATACCAAGAAAAGAAATAAATAAATTACTTTCTGGGATTTTCTAATTGTTTAAATTTCATGCCAAGGGGAACGCCATTCTTTGGTGTTTTGGAACGTGAGATATTATCTGCCAGTCCCCCACGGGTCGCAGGTGGAACGCAATCAGTTCGTGGATGATACCTACCCGTTCCCCCGGTTCCGCCCGGCCGGCCACAACCGTCGCGCGTCGCAAACAGACTATATTATTGCAGAATAGTACAAATACGTGTTTTTATTTTTGTGTTAATATTCCCGTGGAGCCTTTTTTTTTCTTCGGGGCGTAACCTTCAAAAGCTCCTCGGGAGCTGTGGGGCTCGACCGGGGTACGTGGGTTCTTACCCACTAAAACCCCCGCGGCTGTCGCATTAACAAATGAGGGGGACCCCAGGGCTCTCTGGTGGCATCTGCACCAGGGGCCCCGCAGTGCCTTACCTTTGAGTCCATCGCCGGAGGGCGCATTGTAGCCTCCCGGGAACCAGTCACGGTGCTCACAAGGACGGGGTCACAGCGCCCCTCATGTGCCGATGCGACAGCAGCGTGGGTTTTACTGGGTAAGAATCCCACATACCCCCGTTAAGCTCCACAGTTCCCAGGGACGAGGACCTTTTGAAGGTTTCCACTCCGCAATTAAAAGGAAAGAATCTCACTTACCTCGGCTGACTTTTGAAGGTTTCCCCACGGGGACAAAAAATATGACAAGGAAATTACCGGTTCCAAGAGATTTCCTAACTAACGTATGATGAACAGAAATACTATACAGCTGTCTATTGGCTGTCAAGTTGCTTACCATCAGGCTAACGCTTTGCTCGCCTCGCCACTAACTTGTATTAAAAATACTGTTCAAGGTATTTAAATAAACAAGACAACATGTCACATTATAAAACGAATATATTTTAAACAACAGATTGCAATAAATTATTAAATACGTAGAAATAATAAATTACAATTCTCATATAAGTAAACGAAAGTAGGTAAGTATATACAGGAATTTTATAATCTTAAAATAATTAATAAGTACATAAGCTGTTTTTCTTTTAAAGAAAATATCTATTTAACTCAACATAGATCATAAAAGCAAGAGAGATATGCCACGTTCACATAATTTAGACATTGCGATACGTACAAACATGACAATAAAGCAACCTTTTAAGACCACTCTGTTGTTAATATTATTCTTTGATTATAAACTCTATGATCATCAAATAAGGTCGTGTATTGATTAAAAAGATGTTACGTTTTAAGACCTTCAAATATTTCTCCAATATTCGATTAAAAACATTGGTGGTTTTTATGCATTTAGGCCTCGATGTCGCTTCTCTCTTGTTTCTTTGTTCTGTGATACTCGACTATCAAGCTCTTATAAAGAAGAATGGCGTGAAATAATCGTCGCCGCTTTAAGCAAAACTATGGAAGCTACATGGACTTTGGGTTTTAGCTGTTAAATATGTTTACAAAAATAAGTTTATAAGATGTAATCTACGTTAATCTTCACTCTTATATCCCAACAAGGGATAGACACAGTAACACGATATCAGCAAGTGTAAAGTGACTAAAAGAAGAATCATTCAGTTTTGTTCTGCCTATCTGACAAGACAAATAAAGTATACAATACAAATCCAAATTATAAAATTGGATTACGTTTAATTACTTGCAATTTATAATATTTTTCTTTACAAAACCATATAATTTCGGCTAGAATAATATTATCAGTAACAATAAAATTATTATTGACTCGGTCCTATTAATATAACAAAATTAAAAGTAATTTACAAAATATTCCTTTTTTAAAATCACCTAAGTATAAAAAAAAATCTTTTTTTTTTAAATGGGCGACCTATGTAGTGGCTAGCTTTATTACGAAATAATTAAGTATGTCTATATATTTATCATTTATTTATTTATTTTGTGATGGAACGATTGAGATGTAATTTATATTGCTTGTACGTTAAAAATTAAAAATATATCTACATAATTACATACATCTCATCTAAAGAGACAATGTCACTACGTATTATAATATAACTCGGTGATCAAATTCGTCCTATACCGAAAATAATAATTTACAAAAGTTGAAGATTAGGGGGCACTAGCAGTTCTCATCCAAGGATCTACATTAAAATTGTTTCTTCTCCTTTTTCACTAAAAATTCACTTCTCTTTACAAACCATTAATAGAGACACAAGAAAAATTAGTTTATACAGTGTGCTTTTTATAATATGTCTTAATATTTTATATGAAGTGTAGGTTATTTTGACAATAAAGATTTTTTGGTTAAATAAAAAAAAATGTTTACTACTTTTTGGGTGAAAATTTTTGAGAATTTGTTACGATCGTAGAAGAAAAATATTGAACGAGTAGTTCTAGGTAGGTAGCTATTTTTTAGTTACTGTGAGGGGGGAGCGTGCATTTCGGCTCCCCCCTTCCCCAAGACGTGCTCTAGCCAGCGTCTGGCGCTGAAGAGACTAGCGAGGTTCAAACGTCGTTGAGGGTCACCGGGGAGATTTAGTGGGTAAAAATCCCGCATAACCCGTTCTTCACCCCTTTTTTTGTCGAGGAAGTAACCTTCAAAAGGTGCTCGGTCTCCGAGGGGGCGGAGGATTTGTACCCACCAAAACCTCCCCGATGGCCTTCATCGACGCTTATGGGGAGACTCTGGGCTCTTCGTTCGGACCTTCGCCAAGGTCTCTCCAGCGCCAGACGCTCGCTAGACCACGCCCGGAGGGGGGGGGGGGGGGGAGAGCAGAGACGCACGCTCCCCCCGGCACCCTCCCGGTCGCGACGATGCAGGGCCTACACTCCTCCGCCCCTACGAAGGCCGGGGAGTCCACCCCTACGGAAGCTGGGTACCTTTGAAGGTTTCTTCTTCGGTATTTCGTTTTTATATTAATACCTTGTTAGTAGAACATAATACATAGGTATTAGCATAATTCGCAAGTTTGAAATGAGTGTTAAAATATTTATAAATAATCAGAGAATTAATACAGGTACATAAAGAGATCAAGTCAGATAAAATTTATAAAAGTCATATTGACTTATGATATTTACGCGAATATTACACATTGAAATAAAACTAATATTACGAATTATATTGATTTGGATTTTACATTTTCGACGATATAAAATTGAGACAAAAACTTACATATTTTAAATGAATAAATTTTATTTTATTTTATTAGTAAAATAATAAAATATTCTTAAAATTTAAGTTTTATTTAATGAGTAAATGACATGCAATTTGAGTGAATAAATAGAAAAACGCTATTTTTTTAGTAATTTGTGATAGTTGATAGATCAAAATAAATTATAATTAAAATAAAATATTTACAAACATTGTTAGACTAATAAATACAATACAAAAGCAAGGTACAGTCTTTTTAAAGTGGTGTGAGGCTAAATAATACCAATTAAAAATGTATTTAAAATACTAATAATAATTAACCTAAGTATCTATAGCCTACGTGGCACATTATAAGCGTATCAAAAGCTGAAACTTCAGTGCTGAATAAAATTTTAGTTCCGGCTGTAGTAGGATTAGTTTAATTAAATAATAACTTTACTGGATTTATTTTTAGGAAGATAGAGGAAACTGATAACCAGATAAGACATATTATATATTACTTATATATTATTTAGATTTATAAACACGCCTATGATAGCTAGAAAGTGTTCATGGGTATTTTTAAGAATGGCAATAAATTTCCGTGAACGGTATTTTTACAGGCAATCCTACACGATTATTTTCGTAATTAAAATATCTTTCTTTCGATACCAATTTTTATTGGTTACCAGATCGGTGTAGTCATAGAGTTATCTGTTCATATTTGCCAGGTAGTCATGAACAGAAATAAGTAGGCAGGCCTACCAAGGCATATAGATAGATAGATAGACAATTCTTTATTGCGCACAAACAAACAGATACAAAAAGAATAAGACACAAATTAATCAAAAATGCAACAATGGGCGGCCTTATCGCTAAAAGCGATCTCTTCCAGGCAACCTTTGGATGTAGAGACAAAATAAAGAAGTTACAAAGAGCACATATATTCTCCATGTTAAAAACTATCAGTTGAAACTAAATTTGTTCTGTTACGAAAAGAGTGAAAGTTATAAAAAATTAACAAAATTATTTTAATTAAAAATAGCCTTTAAGTTTGCGACAGGCGTGTTTAAAAATTACTACCATACGATAAGAAACATTATCTCATCTGGTTATCAAATGTGTAAAGGTCGATCTTCTTTCAGACCGTACGCAATGATAATTTTACCATACAACATTGTTATTAATACGGCAATAGTAATGTATCTATAATTTTTCTGATATGTATGAGTACGTACTTTCCAGTAACAAATACGAGAGAATACTTTTGAAATTGCTTTTGTGGGTTTATCGAATAAAACCATTTCCACCCAATGAAAAATACGCGCTCTGCCGTGGAGTTGCGGAAATCACCCTTGTTATACCAAATATACGCTTTTTTTCTTCACAGACAACCGAAATCTAAAATTTCTAGCTCAGCCAGCATAACGTTGCTATAACCACAGTTCTAAGACTAGTGTTGTAATTTTAAAATGCTTTATCCAAAGACACTAAATTATATGAGAAAGAAATATCTTATACAAAATATATAAATATCGCACAACATTTTACAGAACGTATTTTACGAGAATGGTCACAGCTGTGCTTGTGTTTAGGTCCTAAACATTTGCTTTATTAGATACTAAATTTCTATACCTAATCTTTAGGAGATAATGTTTGAATACATTGTCTTTATTTTTTATGGCCTTTTTCTGTATTAATTGTTTAATTATTTACTTTGCAGTTTACCAAGTTCTATTAATAATTTCAGACTCCTTATTCCAGACAGAAAAAAAATTCTAAGCACATTTTAATGATCACAAAATCTCCAGCTGTAACTGTGATACTAATCGATGTTTTTTTGTACACTTCTTTTACAATTTGATAAACCTGATCGTGGCTAAATTTACAAAATATTGCGCACTATTCATTTAATACATGAGAATAAAAATTACAAATAATAATTTACGATTCCCATCCCTAAATTACAAATTCGATTTACAAAACTAAAGACATGGCAAGATTACACTAACGTTTTTAGTCAAAACTGATCTTTCTTTTAACATTTTGATTACTAATTTTAGCGTCAGCCTCCTTCTTTCTCTTTCTGAGTATTAGCATAGATTCTTCTTTGAGACTTCTCGGCGTGTTCTCATTTGCAAACTGCATAGATAATTTCTTTTCTAAAGGTGCTATGTTCTCACTAACAGGTATCATTCGCACAAATTTATCACTTTCTTTCTTGTACCATTCGTAAGGACCTTCAAGTGCATCTTCATTGACAAAGTCAAAGTTCCATTTTTTGGATTTTTCCTTAGTCTCTCGATTTATTTCTTCTTTGAAACGATTCGTGCAGTTGTCAGCTCTGGCTTGGTCTTCCAGGTTCTCGACGGGGAACAGTCGTCTCCTGACCGGGTTACCTGGCGTGATGCGGTGCATTGTCAGTTGGTTGCTCTTTGGTATGGTGAAGTAGTCTGTAAAGAGAGAAAAATAGGATTTAGTTGATGAATTTGATGTACCTAGAAGGTATTGATGAATTAAGTATTTCATATAATGTCCCTCGTGCCCAGTAGGTACTTGATTGACGAATGTTTTTAATAAGTACATCAGAAATCTAGGTAGTAGGTTCCTTGTGCAAGGAACCATCCAGGTACCAGCGCAGTGTCAGATATTCTGCCGCCAAGCAGCAGTGTGTAAGCAAATAAGCATTGCTGTGTTCCGACGTGAAGGGCACTGTAGCTGGTGAAATTACCGGACACAAAGACTTAATATCTTATGTCTTAACGGTCGGCAACGTACTAATGATTCTTCTAGTATTGCTAGCGTCTATAGGCTGCGGTGACTGCTTATCGTCAGGCGGGCCACACGCTTGTTTGCCACTTTGGTAGTATAAAAGACGAAAGGAATAACGTTATAGATATCATGTGGACACGATACAATGAAGAAGTTGGTGAATTCAATGAAACTGTCTCTCTGTCTGTATAGTGCGTTCACACAATTCCAATTTAGTTGATCAACTGCTATTCGAATGCAATTTGAATATCGTAACACACTACAAAATACTAGGTTCTCTATACTAATGTGAATATAGTATGTCTAATTAAACTAAGGCCATATAAATCTATTCAATAAAAACTTAATTCAACTTAAAAAAAAAGTTAATTTAATACATTTTAAACTTTCCGATTAATTTGTCTATTAAAACCGATTCCACACTTCTGAAACTCTACGGTTAAATTCATCATAATGACGGGCCTGTTGATCTAGTAGTTACACACCCTGGCTGCTACTTAATAGGTCGTGGGTTCGATTCCCGCCAATTGTCTGGGTGTTATTTATCTATTTAAGTATATATTTCGACAAAAGAATAAACAAGTATTAGTATCAGTTATCTGGTTTCCATAGTACCTACAGGCTCTGCCTAGTTTGGGATCAGATGCCCGTGTGTGGAATTGTCCCAGAATATTATTATAGAGCGTCCAACCGTTTATTTTCTTTTTGACTGCACCAATAAAACGTAACTGCGTCATGTTACGCAAAAGTTCACTTTTAAAAGTTCACTTTTAAAAGTTCACTTTTAAAAGTTCACTTTTAAAAGTTCACTTTTAAAAGTTCACTTTTAAAGTGAACTTCACTGAATTAAATTCAGTTAAATATAGAGCGTCCAACCGTTTATTTTCTTTTTGACAGCACCAATAGAAAGTGAAGTTCACTTTTAAAAGATCACTTTAAGTGTACTTTTAAAAGTGAACTTTTGCGTAACATGACGCAGTTACGTTCTATTGGTGCTGTCAAAAAGAAAATAAACGGTTGGACGCTCTATAATTAACTGAATTTAATTCAAACTAGCTACTTTTTGTGCAATATCCATTTGAAATCGTTTTCGATTTTTTTCGAAGATTTATATAGTTTAGCAAACATGATGCTAACAGTGGGGTACCCGTGGGGTACCCGTTCAAACCGTTACCGGGTTAGAATTGCATCCCCCCGTCACCTCTCGTTGGGTGTCGTCAGAGGCGACTAAGCGAGAACAGGAAGACGGGCAGCCGCGTCTTTCTTTTGGATTTATCTTCCACCTATACTGCGATCCCCGAGTGGCCTACTTAGTGTAGGCATTATGGCAACCCCTCCCTGCCAAGGGGGAGGCCTTTGTTCAGCAGTGGACGTCTATACGTCTATCGGCTGCTAATGATGAATGATGATGATGTTAAAAGACGCTTTAGCTTCCGTGTTGAATGCTACAAAAGTATTTCCAAGAGCATAGAACGCACAAGGGATGTGTCAAATAGTGATGCAACTCGCTAAACCGTTTCGCGGTGTGATAATGACAGCAGGCTCGTTTCCAACGCTAGCTATTTGCAGGATGCAGTAACGGTATACGCTCCAATTAGCACGAGCATGCGAGCTTGCCCGACTACTGGTTCTCACTCAAGAATTCTATACCTTTTCTCTGCAGTTGGCCAATCTATACAGGGTTTAAGGGACCACGTATCGAAAACGTTTATATAAGATTTTAAATAATGTCCGTTACAACATTACAGTAACCATTTATATGGAAAATGACAAATGATTAACTTGAAAATGTGTGCGGAATAATATTTATTTTTTAAATTACATTGCTAATTTTGCACAAATAAGTAGTTTATTGTTTTTAAATTGAAATTAGGCATTATACAACAAAGGTGTTATACTAATTTTATTTAAAAAAAAAGCGGTATTTTATTTTGGATATTCATGAAATAGCCGAAGAAATATTTCAACACTAGAATGTTCAGAATCATGTACTGGATCCCTGGTATCGGTTTTCGGTACGTTGTCCCTTACATCCAGTATAACTCTAAGGCACTGTGGGTTATTGGTAAAACACAAACAACCCCTTGAGACCAAATTAGTGACAACCACTATGTGTTGTGTAGTTGTTCCTTACTGGCTAGGATAATGCAGGCGGATCACCTGATTGTCTGTAAAGTAAGATGATCCATGCGTCGGACGGGCATGTAAAAAGTCAGTCCTGCGCCTTACCTCTCCCCGGTCGTGTCGGTTTCCCGTCCCATCGGATTGTGAGAGGTAAAAGGGTGCGAGAGTGCACTTGTGTCTACGCAAGCTCTTGTGCACTATAATGTCTCCCGCGTAGATGGCTGATCTTGCAAAAGATTGGCCGCTGGGGTCTTATCAGCCAGGAGGACATTATTCATAATATATTAAAGTGCTTTGTGTCTTGCCTGACGAGGCACTGCTTAACAGCAGAAGATAAATGTTAAACGTGAGCCACTGTGAATTTGGATCGGTCATGCTCGCCATCGTAAAGTCTTTGCTTGTGGCGGCTTCGTGTGGCGGGTCACCCCCTTCCCTCCAATATGGTTGAGGGGAGTGATGGCTGCTGCTCGAGTCAACTCGTTTGGCATTTTAGTTTTTAGTTTGTTGTATTTTCGTCGTATTTTTTATTTTTATTTGATATTTTGAACGGCAGGACACACTGTCGCTGGTGCTGATTTAATTGTAAAAAGACATACTTTGTTTAAAAAAAAAAATGTGAAAAGATGACAAGCCCGCTGAGTTTCTTGCCGGATCTTCTCAGTTGAGGCCGCGTTGTGATCCGGTGGTAGCTATTAAAAAATTGACAGTTCAAAAGTGCTAGCGTTAAGCCTATTTGAAATAAATTTTTTGAATCTTTGAGTCCTAAGAGATTGTTAGTGTTTTACCAAAGGCCCTGTATACATAGATAAGCAAGGTACGTACGTAGGATAAAGTTTTTGTGAACACCACAAGCCCTACGGTAAGACCTGCTTAGGTAGGCATCATAGTCTTAGCCTAAATGAATACCTACGCAACTGCTGAATTTCAGCCAAGATTTGTTTATTAAATCGGGTCAAAATAATTATCGAGTAATAAATTTAATCTATACTTATAATAAAACTGTAACAGGTCCAATTCTGTACATTGAAGATATTTTGAAAATTATATTTGGAGGGCATTCTATAACCGATACTGAGGCCGAAAATATATATTTTTTAATTTTTGTCTGTCTGCCTGTCTGTATCACGGCTGCGCATCACGCCGAAACTACTGAATGGATTCAAATGAAACTTGGCATGATTTGAGATCTTACTACGAGGTAGGACATAGGATACTTTTTATCCCGTAATCTAGCACGGTTCTTTCGGGAGAGGGGATTAAAGTCAAAATGGGTACTTGGTTATACGCTTGGTCCGATTTTATCGATTTTTCTCTATAATATAATAAATATTAGTAAGGGAACACTCATAGAGAGTTGTTATCAAGGTTTTGTAATCGATCGGGTTAAGCAACGTTAGGTAAGGTCATTAAATAGATGGGTGACCGTTTAACGCCATTTGAACTAAACGGGTCCGTGCTTCGGAGAACAAGTAAAAAGTGGGTCCCAGTTTTTAACCGACTATAAAAAAGGAGGTTATGTATTCGATGCGAATGTCTGTTATTAAAAGTTTAGTTAACGTAAAAATAGCGCAGGCGGAGCTGCGTGGGTCAGCTAGTACTTATAATAAAACTGTAACAGGTCCAATTCTGTACATTGAAGATATTTTGAAAATTATGTTTGGTGGGCATTCTATAACCGATACTAAAGCCAAAAATATTTTTTTTTTGTCTGTCTGTCTGTTTGTCTGTCTGTATCTCGGCTGAGCATCACGCCGAAACTACTGGATGGATTGTAACGAAACTTGGCATGATTTGAGTTAATACTCCGAGGTAGGACATAGGATACTTTTTATCCCGACATTCGGCATGGTTCCCTTGGGAGAGGGGACTAAAGTCAAAATGTGCACTTGGTTATACGCTTGCTCCGATTTTAACAATTTTTCATTATAATTATAATAAATATTTGTAAGGGAACACTCATAGACAGTTGTTAACAATGTTTGGAAATCGATCAGGTTGCTTACGTTAGGTAAGTTCATTAAATAGATGGGTGACCGTTTAACGCTATTTGAACTAAACGACTCCGTGCTTTAGAGGGCAAGAACAAAGTGGGTCCAAGTTTTTAACCGACTTTAAAAAAGGAAGTTTTGTATTCTATGCGAATGTATATTATTGAAAGTTTAGTTAACGTAAACACAGCGCGGGCGGAGCTGCGTGGGTCAGCTAGTAATTAATATATTTATTTTACCCATCTCCTCCCGTTGGGTGTCCGTAAAAGGCGACTAAGGGAAAACAACACGGACAGTAGCGTCTTTTTATTGGATTACCTACCACCTATATTGCGAACCCCAAGCCGCCTGTCAAGCGTGGGGATTATGGCAACCCCTCCATTCTAAGGGAGAGGCCTTTGCTCAGCAGTAACGTTTCGGCTGCTGATGATGGTGTAATTTAAGTGAGACGTCCATATAATGTCCTGTATGGAGAAACGCTGACGTATTAGTCAAGTAATTGCTAATAAAACAAATGTCCTATAGTCCCTTTGATTACAATCTATAGGCAGGCATGCCAGCCGGCTGATGACGTAAGATATATGTCGCGACGTCGCGCGAACACAACGCATGTTTACCAAACAAAATAATTCCCACTCAGCATCATCGGATAGTTTACAAAACGGTCCGCTGCGTCGACGGACAATACCGGCGAATGTAAACGTAGGCCGAGAAACTTAGGCCGAAACCGAACCCGTAATTGCGGCGACGATTGATATTATTAGCGTTATCGTGAATACATTTTATCATTAACTTTGCTAATGATGTTTTACAAACATAGTTTTCGTTGTTTTTAAGGTTACACATGCAGGGTTATTAACCGGTAGCTAAAATTTTAATCATCTGTAGTAATTTTGACGGGCCCGTTGGTCTGGCTCTAGTGCCTTAGTACTAATGCCCATCTGAGCGCTGACCGTGCCCGACATTGCTTAACCAATTTACCGAACAATGATTACAATTGGCTACGAGCTGAAGACAAGATAAACACATATTATGTTAATTTAATTATAGTATTTTTATAGTCTTCGAACAGTGTGTCCTGCCGGTATTCACATACGGGGCCGAAACCATGACATTAGCGAAAAAATGCATTGAGAAATTCAGAGTCGCGCAAAGAGCAATGGAAAGGGCGATGCTCGGAGTAAGCTTGCGCGACCACAAAACCAACGAATGGAGCAGAAACAAAACCAAACTGAGGGATGTCATCCACAAAATTTCCCAAAGGAAATGGAGATGGGCGGGACATATAGCTCGTATGCAGTCCAATAGGCGGACAAGGCGTCTTATGGAGTGGAGGGCCCGTACGAACAGGAGAAAGCGGGGCCGGCCACCTAGACGTTGGTTGGACGATATTAGAGGACACGCAGGCCCAGACTGGATCAGAAGGGCATAAGAGCGCCGGAACTGGATGCTGAAGACCGACACAGGCTGAAGAAGAAGAAGATACTATAAGACTCGCGTTCATTATCACTTTATTTTAACCGGGAATTAGCACGATTTACCTCATACAAGATACCTTGATTACTAACGATTTACTCTATATAAGGTACCTTATACACGGTCGTCATAAAGGTAGGTAAGGTAGGTAGGTTATCGTTATAAAGTTAGATATTACGTTTGTGAAGTCTACTGAATAGAGGTCAGGGTTCACCAAAACGGTCCACCAATCTTCTAACATCACTGACCGTTCGCATTATATGCAACATCAAAGACAGTTAACAATGGCTTAATAGCTAAAAGTAATTAGACGCTAGACGTCCGTCTGAGGTTATAAATAGAAGTGCATCCATTTTTCCAAAAATAACGAATTGACGACAATTAGCCGGAGCCGGCCATCGGCCATAATATCGGTCATTCGTCTATTTTCAGAGGCTTGTCACTGGGCGACAAAAAGCGCATTAGATGGCATGTTCTTGTCCAAGTTTTCGTCTGGATACTTACGAACCTGGTAATAATAATGTACTCCAGGCGGTTTCGGCCACAGAGGCCAGTGTTCCAAGGAACCCATGGTGCAACTTCGTCTATCTGTCTGTCACACTTATATATTTCCGGAACCACTGATGCTATCGATGTGAAATTTAGTACAGTTTTAGATCTTACTTACCCAATCTCATTACAATTTTTAATGGGGATTGAAATGGGGAGTCAAAATTTCAAAGTGAGACTACTATATCGAGTAGGTAGGGTATCATCATTATGTTATATGAAAGAGCCTCTATTGCACATTTCAAAACAAATTTTTATTTTGGCTTATGTCACTTAGCTTTTGGCTTATAATAAAAAAAATATAAAAAATACCGTCCCCTTTATTTCTGAAGTTTGTGGAGGGAAAAGTCTGAAAGAATTATAGCTAGTATACATGTCTATCTATATATTACAGAAAAAATAAAATGATGTTTCTAAGCCGTACAGTTTTTTAGTAATCCTAAAAAAAACCTCGAACGCAGAAGATAGTATAGTGCGCAAGTGCTTGCGCAGGCACAGCCCCCCGAGACAATGTAACATTCTGCAATCGCTATCGCTAATAGAAAGTATAAAAATGTATGAGAATGACAAGTCATCGAAAAATCACGTGACAAATTGTAGGGAATTGAGTGAATTAGCGAATGAAGAAATAGATTCGCTATGAAGCGATTGCATCTTGTGTAGGCCCTCAGGTACGCTGTCTCTTCCTTGATGGGACGGAAGGAAGACCGATACGACCGGGGAGAAGTGACCGACTTCTTCATCTTACTTTTCAGAACGTTAAGTGATCAGCCTGGCTTAGCAAAATGGTCTTAAATTACATTATACGGTATACACAAGTAAGTATGTTTACATATTTTGTCTCGTCTTGTTAATACCTTTCATTTGATACCGATATTGACTTGAATATTTAGTCTATGTTACTCCCACAACTAAGGCGAATCTAACGCCATATCATAACTCTAAATCCACTGAGCCTTTTATGTTGTAGGACGTGGCTAAGAAATCTATACTTATAATAAAACTGTAACAGGTCCAATTCTGTACATTGAAGATATTTTGAAAATTATATTTGGAGGGCATTCTATAACCGATACTGAGGCCGAAAATGTATTTTTTTAAATTTTTGTCTGTCTGTCTGTATCACGGCTGCGCATCACGCCGAAAATACGGAATGGATTCAAATGTAACTTGGCATGATTTGAGATCTTAGTACGAGGTAGGACATAGGATACTTTTTATCCCGTAATCTAGCACGGTTCTTTTGAGGGCATTAAAGTCAAAATGGGTACTTGGTTATACGCTTGGTCCGATTTTATCATTTTTTCTTTATAATATAATAAATATTTGTAAGGGAACACTCATAGAGAGTTTTTATTAAGGTTTTGTAATCGATCGGGTTAAGCAACGTTAGGTAAGGTCATTAAATAGATGGGTGACCGTTTAACGCCATTTGTACTAAACGGGTCCGTGCTTCGGAGAACAAGTAAAAAGTGGGTCCCAGTTTTTAACCGACTATAAAAAAGGAGGTTATGTATTCGATGCGAATGTCTGTTATTAAAAGTTTAGTTAACGTAAAAGTAGCGCAGGCGGAGCTGCGTGGGTCAGCTAGTGTACATATATGTACATACATATATTTTCCAAAGAGGGAGGCCTATTTTTAGCAGTGGACGTCTTGGGGCTGGTGGTGATGATGATGATGATATATATATGACCCCGATTTATTTACATGACCAAAATCGTAGCAATAAATGCATGAATACAGGAGCGATGGCTTACCTGTGGCCAGCCAAAGAAAATTGGTAGAGTTGAATATGACATATGGAACTCTACCATTGTCCGGTGAAGCTGTAATGGCCATCTGCGGCCAACAGCGTCATTCATTCCCAAAAAAAAAAATACTCGTAGCTACTTCTGCCGTTAAGGCTAGAGCGCTTTAAGCGCCCGCCTCCTATTGTCCGGTGAAGCTGTAATGGCCATCTGCGGCCAACAGCGTCTATCATTCCCAAAAAAAAATACTCGTAGCTACTTCTGCCGTTAAGGCTAGAGCGCTTTAAGCGCTCGCCTCCTATTGTCCGGTGAAGCTGTAATGGCCATCTGGGGCCAACAGCGTCTATCATTCCCAAAAAAAAAAAACAAAAAACTCGTCGCTACTTCTGCCGTTAAGGCTAGAGCGCTTTAAGCGCTCGCCCCCTATTGTCCGGTGAAGCTGTAATGGCCATCTGCGGCCAACAGCGTCTATCATTCCCAAAAAAAAAAAAACTCGTCGCTACTTCTTCCGTTAAGGCTAGAGCGCTTTAAGCGCTCGCCCCCTATTGTCCGGTGAAGCTGTAATAGCCATCTGCGGCCAACAGCGTCATTAATTCCCAAAAAAAAAAATACTCGTAGCTACTTTTGCCGTTAAGGCTAGAGCGCTTTAAGCGCTCGCCTCCTATTGTCCAGTGAAGCTGTAATGGCCATCTGCGGCCAACAGCGTCATTCATTCCCAAAAAAAAAATACTCGTAGCTACTTCTGCCGTTAAGGCTAGAGCGCTTTAAGCGCTCGCCTCCTATTGTCCGGTGAAGCTGTAATGGCCATCTGGGGCCAACAGCGTCTATCATTCCCAAAAAAAAAAAAAAACTCGTCGCTACTTCTGCCGTTAAGGCTAGAGCGCTTTAAGCGCTCGCCCCCTATTGTCCGGTGAAGCTGTAATGGCCATCTGCGGCCAACAGCGTCTATCATTCCCAAAAAAAAAAAAAACTCGTCGCTACTTCTGCCGTTAAGGCTAGAGCGCTTTAAGCGCTCGCCCCCTATTGTCCGGTGAAGCTGTAATGGCCATCTGCGGCCAACAGCGTCTATCATTCCCAAAAAAAAAAAAAAACTCGTCGCTACTTCTTCCGTTAAGGCTAGAGCGCTTTAAGCGCTCGCCCCCTATTGTCCGGTTAAGCTGTAATGGCCATCTGCGGCCAACAGCGTCATTCATTCCCAAAAAAAAATACTCGTAGCTACTTCTGCCGTTAAGGCTAGAGCACTTTAAGCGCTCGCCTCCTATTGTCCGGTGAAGCTGTAATGGCCATCTGGGGCCAACAGCGTCTATCATTCCCAAAAAAAAAATACTCGTAGCTACTTCTGCCGTTAAGGCTAGAGCGCTTTAAGCGCTCGCCCCCTATTGTCCGGTGAAGCTGTAATGGCCATCTGCGGCCAACATCGTCTATCATTCCCAAAAAAAAAATACTCGTAGCTACTTCTGCCGTTAAGGCTAGAGCGCTTTAAGCGCTCGCCTCCTATTGTCCGGTGAAGCTGTAATGGCCATCTGGGGCCAACAGCGTCTATCATTCCCAAAAAAAAAAACAAAAAACTCGTCGCTACTTCTGCCGTTAAGGCTAGAGCGCTTCAAGCGCTCGCCTCCTATTGTCCGGTGAAGCTGTAATGGCCATCTGCGGCCAACAGCGTCTATCATTCCCAAAAAAAAAACTCGGCGCTGCTTCTGCCGTTAAGGCTAGAGCGCTTTAAGTGCTCGCCTCCTATTGTCCGGTGAAGCTGTAATGGCCATCTGCGGCCAACAGCGTCTATCATTCCCAAAAAAAAAATACTCGTAGCTACTTCTGCCGTTAAGGCTAGAGCGCTTTAAGCGCTCGCCTCCTATTGTCCGGTGAAGCTGTAATGGCCATCTGGGGCCAACAGCGTCTATCATTCCCAAAAAAAAAAAACAAAAAACTCGTCGCTACTTCTGCCGTTAAGGCTAGAGCGCTTTAAGCGCTCGCCCCCTATTGTCCGGTGAAGCTGTAATGGCCATCTGCGGCCAACAGCGTCTATCATTCCGAAAAAAAAAAAAACTCGGCGCTGCTTCTGCCGTTAAGGCTAGAGCGCTTTAAGTGCTCGCCTCCTATTGTCCGGTGAAGCTGTAATGGCCATCTGCGGCCAACAGCGTCTATCATTCCCAAAAAAAAATACTCGTAGCTACTTCTGCCGTTAAGGCTAGAGCGCTTTAAGCGCTCGCCCCCTATTGTCCGTTGAAGCTGTAATGGCCATCTGCGGCCAACAGCGTCTATCATTCCCAAAAAAAAAAAAAACTCTTCGCTACTTCTGCCGTTAAGGCTAGAGCGCTTTAAGCGCTCGCCCCCTATTGTCCGGTGAAGCTGTAATGGCCATCTGCGGCCAACAGCGTCTATCATTCCCAAAAAAAAAAAAAAACTCGGCGCTGCTTCTGCCGTTAAGGCTAGAGCGCTTTAAGTGCTCGCCTCCTATTGTCCGGTGAAGCTGTAATGGCCATCTGCGGCCAACAGCGTCTATCATTTCCAAAAAAATAAAAGGAACTCTACCAATTGTCTTTGGCTGGTCACAGGACGGGCATAACTCCTGTATTCATGTATTTATTGCTACCATTTTGATCTTGTAAAGAAAAACCGGGCTTACACAATATACTTTAGAAAAACATAGTTCTCCTACTGGGGCAGTCGAGCCCAATATAAAGATACAAATAAGTGTAATACAAACATTGCAATTGAACGTATCTTATCAATGATTCAATATAATCGGATCTATATTGTGTACCACATTTCCATATCAAAGTGTTCTCAATACAGTTGTCAGTCATTGGAGATATGATAACATTGTTGTATTTAAATTATTATCAAATATATGACACTATACCGATTATCAAAATACCAGTCTTGTAACTTAAGCTTCAGTACTCTCTGGGAACTTTCGTTTCAAATTCGAGCAATCCGACTTCGGCTCGATGTAGTGCTTACCCCGATACTAAGTTTCAAAACCAGTATAAATGATTTAAGCACAAAAAGCTCAACTGCGAACCAATGAATGGTCTTCAATTACATTACACATACATAATACATATACACATGTGTATATACATATTTCAACTCCTCTCATTAAGACCTTTTATCTGATACCTATATTGATGTTTTTGGAAGTAAAAACATATAAAAATTCGGCTGGCAGATTCCATTTTTGTCACTCCCACAACTGAGACGAATCGAAAGACATATTATAAGTCAAAATCCATCAAGTCATTCAGGCTGTAGGCCATGCCAAAGAAATAAACATACGTACATACATACTACATACGTACATACATATTTACATTCATACTTACATATACACACTCTCGAAAAACATTCTGGCATTCGGACAAAAGGTTAGTGTTCTTCAGACAATATTCTTTGTCACTTATAGTTAGTGTAGCATCCGTACCGCAGTGGATTTTTTTTTGGGAATGATAGACGCTGTTAGCCGCAGATGGCCATTACAGCTTCACCGGACAATAGGAGGCGAGCGCTTGAAGCGCTCTAGCCTTTACGGCAGAAGTAGCGACGAGCTTAAGGGCACCTCAGGGAGGCACGGCCTCGGCTTGGGCTGTCGCTTAAGAGAGGGCTGAGTTTACCACCGGTTCACAATGCGCCCCCACTGAGAAGAACCGGCAAGAAACTCAGTGGGGTGATGCACGTCGTTGAGGTCGCATACGTACGACCCTTCGGCCTCGCCGGCGAGACCGGTGGAAACTGGTAAGATGATCCTTGCACTTATTTCGTGCGTGATGGGTGATTTTATTAAAAATTGGCCGTTGCGGTGGCCAGGGAGACATTATTATAATTATTAGTTGAGCATTCTTCAATTATTTCTAAATTTCTTAAATGGTTCTAGCTGCCATTGCTTTGTGCTAGACGCAACTTATTTATGTTCTACTCTCAGTTTACTGGAATGCAGGCTCCTGACTCCTGAAAAATTATTCATAAACTGTCACACGTCAGTATCGCGCGGAACTACGAGTTCTAAATTTGAATCATAGTTGCGCAGGAGTTGGTCAAACTAAGATTGTGTGTTTTGTAAACATGCTTTTCGGGCTTCGATTTAAATCCGTCCGTTCTAGAGCTACTCTGCCACAGACTACAGACGTAAGCGTCATAACATCCTTTTTTTCTTTTGGGGTTAAAATCCAATGTAAGTCGCAAAAATATCGATCAAAACAACCCAATCTATACCAAAGTTTTTTTTTATACAACCAAGGTGGCAAGCAAGCGTACGGCCCGCCTGATGGTAAGCAGTCACCGCAGCCTATAGACGCTAGCAATACCAGAAGAATCACTAGCGCGTTGCCGACCCTTAAGACATTAGATAGGTTAGTCTTTTGCGACCGGTAATTTCACCAGCAACAGAGCTCTCGACACCGGAACACAGCAATGTTTACACACTGCTGCTTGCCGGCAGAATATCTGACACTGCGGTGGTACCTACCTGGACGGTTCCTTGCACACGGAACCTACCACCAAGAAAAAAAAGTGGTTATCAAACTCGAAAGCTGTTCTTATAGAAACTACAGGAGTTCCCGATGTATGCAAAGTCGTTCGACAATTACGTTGCGCACGCGCCGGTGTGCCGCGCGGATGCAAAATGGCCGACTCAACGAACCGCTTCCGTCCTAAACGAACGCTGACAAGTGCATCCGACACCGATACAGGACACCGATCGACCGGTCTTATTGTGACAAGGGTTCAGGGGTAATGCGATACTTTATTACGACAGGTTGGTTAAGACATAGGTACCTATTCGACAGGATATTAATCCTCATTTCTGCTAACTAAGAGGTAACAAAATAAACCGTCGTCCGTCCGTCAATTAGACTATCAAAAATATTGGACACGTATTTTTTATTTTGTCAATTTAAACAAAAATGACGAAGATATAGTGCGTTGAAATTCTGCGTGACGTCATTATATATAAACTGTAAGTCTTTCTTTGTCAATGTGAGATAACAAACATCGATTCTCCATTTTTAACTGAACGCAGAAAACCAAAAATGAAAATCTTCGCAGGGACATCTATATTCGTATACCACACGGACGACGGCAAAAATATACCTTAACTTGGCATGGGGATGTCCAAAATGCATTTTACGGTGCAACGCGGACTGTACCAGCCAGCCCCCGGGGCGACGCGGCGCGGCGGCGCGTGCGCAGATCAGAACGGGCTATTTACAACCTACCCCCGCTGCGCACCGCTTCAGATCTTTGTTTACACTAAATTTAAACAGACACACTTTTTTTTCTGACGGACCGTTTGCTTCTGATGATGTTTTTATATATTATGTCAAATAACTTCGAAAAACTTGAAGAGAACTTAATAAGGAGTTAAAAGATTAAAAATAAACGGATGTAAGTAGATACTGAAATGAAAAGACAATATTTGAGAGGCAAGTTTGTTTTGGGAACGAAAGTTACTGGATGCAGAAAACCATGACCCAATTTTACGTGGCGTTCGAAGCACGGAGACGCTCACTAAACGGTCACCCATCTAAGGATTGACCTTGCCTGACGTTGGCGTTAACCAACTTATCGTTTATTGAACAGTGATTAAAACTGGCTATATTGCATATCAATATATTGGCTATATTGTAGCCTCCGTGGCGCAGTGGGAATCCGCTTGCTTTGTAAACCGGAGGTCGCGGGTTCGAATCCTGCGGGGGGCAACTTTGAGTAGTTGTTCCTTACTGGCTAGGACAATGCAGGCCGATCACCTGATTGTCTGTAAAGTAAGATGATCCATGGGTCGGATGGGCATGTAAAAAGTCGGTCCTGCGCCTAACCTCTCCCCGGTCGTGTCGGTCTTCCGTCCCATCGGATTATGAGAGGTATTATATAAAGGAAGAGAGAGTGCACTTGTGTCTACGCTAGTAGAAGCTCGCGCGGCACCAGCTCCTTGCGTAATCGCATACCCAACCGTTGAGCGATCAGCTGAATACGCGTCATCTTCCGCGACTAAACAGGCACTAATGCAAGCTATTAAGCCTAGCGACGACGGTTTCCAAATAGTAGGCATTAAAAAAACGGCTAAGTCGGGTGTCGTCCTACGCGTTACTAACGAAAAGCAAATTCAAAAGCTAGAATCTGTTGAGGCAATTAAATCCGCGGGCCTAAGATTGGAGAAACCGAAGGGACGTAGACCGCGACTACTCATTAAAGACGTGCCTAATGCCTTAAACGATACAGCTTTTTTAACTGCATTATACCGGCAAAATATTAAGGACGAAATGCCAATTGAGGAAACAGATTTCATTAAGAGTACCAAAATCATCCGTAAGCGGGAGTCTCTTCACGGTCGGAAATGGATCGGCTTAGAAATCGATTCGGTTGTTCGCAAACATCTACTGGACACAAAAGATAAGCTATTCATCGACTGGGCCCGGTGCCGTTTCTTCGATGACGTGGATATAGTGCGTTGCTTAAACTGCCAACAATTTGGGCATGTTCATAAATATTGCACAGAGAAAACTCCAGCTTGTGCTCACTGTGCCGGTGCACACGACTCTAAATCTTGTACAAACAAAGACAAGCCAGATTTTAAACCAGCTTGCGCGTCGTGTAAGCGTTTTAAAAAACCGCACGATCACCGCTGCGGGGACTCGGACTGTCCTACGTATAAATATAAGCTCGAACAGTTGATACTAAACACTAATTATTAAAATGGATAGTTTAATCATAGGACAGTTAAATCTCCACAACGATAGGGTGGCGACGTCCGAATTAGAGCGTTTAATTTCGGAGTTTAATCTAGATATTGTACTTATTCAAGAACAATACCAAAACACTGAACTGCGTAATAGGGTAGTGCAATTTGATAGCAGGTCACGAGCCGGTATTTACGTATCGCGTACTAATTTCACTGTAACGTCAATACAAGATCTCATGACGTCACACTGCGCTGTCGCGGAAGTAACTTCCCCATCCTGTAGGGTCTATGTCATCAGCTGCTATTTTCAATATTCAGACCCTGTCACTCCACACCTCCACCATCTTCGACATGTCCTGCGGTCACTAGCGGGCCGTAAAATCATAATAGGAGCCGACGTAAATGCTTCCTCTACTTTGTGGTATGGCAAGTTTAGGTATACTGACACCGATCGTCGGTGTGCGGTAGAAGACTTCATCGCTGAGATGAACCTCTCCATACATAATACCCCCGATGCACCACCGACTTATTGCAGCCCAACGGGCGAGTCTTCTATTGACGTCACACTATCAAGTGCAGACGTTCGCTTGGATAGGTGGCGCGTTCTCCCCGACGCGTCATGTAGTGATCATCGCTTGATTGTGTACGAGTTTGTCACGAGTCTGTCACAAGTTCCTTCCAACCACGCAGTTGGCTTCAGATATAAATGTAAAGGGGCAAACTGGGAATTTTTCGGGGCACTTTTTGCGTCGTGTGCCAGAGATTTTACTCGTAATGGCCTATCCGCGGAAGAAAGTGCCGAAATAATGTCTGATACTCTAATATATTGTGCCGATATAGCCATAGGTCGATGTACCTACTATTACAAATGCTAAAAGATGCGAATGGTGGAGTAATCAATTAGCCTACCTCCGCAGGTGTTTTCGCAGAGCGCGCAGAAAGCTTAATAAACTTAGAAAATCAAAAATCACGGGGCCGCGTTTTGAGGACGCATCGCGCGCGCTCAAAATTGCCAGGTCGCCCTATAGAGCTGCGGTAGAAAAATCAAAAACGGTTTTAGTGCACAAAGTAGTAGAAAAATTAGATAGTGAGGGCCCGTGGTCTCCTTTATATCATGAGTTCAAAGCTAATCGAGCAATTGATCTTGCTTATATACACAATATAAAATTTGATAATAAACACACTACGGGTATAGAAGAGACTACGCGAGTCCTACTCGATACTCTCATACCTGACGACGACACGGCCAGTGACAACGACTATCACCACCAAGTAAGAGCGTGGGCTTCGGAGCCGCCTGTCTCACCGTCGTCCGACTTACCATCGCTTAACGAATTCGAAAACATTGTGCGAGCATTGCCGTTAAATAAAGCATCCGGTGAAGACAAAATCTCGAATAAAATGATAAAGGTAGCATGCCAGTCGGCCGGTGACTCAATGCTATCCGTATTTAACCGCTGTATTGCCGAGGGCATTTTTCCCCGGGTATGGCGACGCGGATTTATTCGGATTATACCCAAAAAGGGGGATAAACCCCACGACGACCCGAAATCATATCGTCCGATTACATTACTGCCTTCGTTAGGCAAGCTTCTGGAACGACTTGTAGTGCCGCGCTTGTTGCCGGGGGGTCCCACGTTCAATCAAAAACAGTTCGGTTTTACACCCGGTAGATCCACCGTCGATGCGGCCATTTCGGTTAGAGCATCTGTCAATGCGTCCGACTCCAAATACGTGTTAGGAATTTTTCTAGACATATCTGGCGCTTTTGATAACGCATGGTGGCCGATGTTACTCCTTAAACTGAAATCTCGCGGGTGCTATTCTAACATTTACGCACTCATTTGCTCGTACTTCTCTCACGGAACAACTAAACTCAAGCTTGGTCATCATTCGGAGACTAAAGCACTTACGATTGGCTGCCCTCAAGGATCTGTATTAAGCCCTTATTTATGGAATATAGGTTTTGACGATTTCCTAGAAATACCTCTACCAAGCGGGTGCTCTTTAACCGGCTACGCAGATGACGGTCTTCTGCTAATACAATCTGATACTAGATCCGGTCTAGAAAATTCGGCGGAGACATGCCTGCAGTTAATCTCGGAGTGGGGTGAACGCAATCGACTTAACTTTGCACCCGAAAAAACCTTCCAGCTCTTACTTAAAGGAAACTTGGTAGGACCGCCGCGGATTAAATTTAACAACGTGCGTGTCAAGCGACAAGATTCAGTGTGTTATCTCGGGTTAATATTAGAGCGCAATATCACATTCATTGATCATATTAAAACTGTCGGTGAAAAAGCTAAACGCAATTTCTATGCTCTTACCAGAATATCAACTTCGACTTGGGGACTTTCGTTCAATACATTAAAGATTATATATGGAGCCACTTACCTTGGTTGCATGTGTTACGGCGCCCCAGTATGGGCTGACAAGGCCACGATAGGGGCGGCACGACGTAAATTGCTACAAAGTCAGCGTCTGGCGTTGATATTCTTGTGTAAAGCATATAGAACGGTCAGTACTGAAGCTTTACCGGTGCTAGCGGGTGTACTTCCGGTCGACTTAGAAGTACAAAGACGTGCGGCTATGTATTACTCCTCTCATGAAAACATAAATGTCGAATTCCTACCTATTCGTGACCGTTCTAAAATCTTGCGATTATTTAACGCTCAAGCGGTTGTTTATGAAGACCTTTTAACAGAATGGCAAGCCAGATGGGATGCGTCCTCAAAGGGCAGGCACCTTTATTTATTTTTCCCGGATGTCCGTGAGCGGCTCGATAGGCCATGGATAGAAGTAGACCACTGCGTTGCACAATTTATGACGGGACATGGAAACTTTAAAAGCAAATTATTCTCTTTTAAATTGGTATCGTCACCTCTCTGTCAATGCTCTACGGTGAATAATGAGTTCGAACAATCTGCGCATCATATACTTTGGGAGTGTGATCTCTGGCACAATGAGCGCAAAGTTATGTTGGACAGTTTGGAAATAACATCCGGACCTGTATATTACTCGGACCTTGTGGCGACTACGGAAAATTTCCGTGCTTTCAAGCGTTTTTGCCATACCTATTATTGGAAACAAGTTTAACAGTAGAAATCTAAATCTAGGTCCCTTTAAATTCAGTAACTTCCGTGGTGCCTTACAGGTGGACTGAATCTAGTTGGTGCACCTGTAAGAATCTCTCGTTCTGAGGTTGTATCGACCTGTGCGATTTTTACTTGTCTCCCGCTTTGCAAAGGAGGGAAGTGGAATTTATATTTTTCTAACTCCTCCTATATACTTTTTTAATTAAATTTGTTGCGGGTTCCAAGACAATTTAGCATTTCCCCGGGACTCGCCGAGGATCAAACCTCGGTGTCTTCGCTGGTGACCACTGTAGATCCTGGCTAACAGGAGTCACAGTGGTGGGAATGAGTGGTGGGATTAGTCCCATTTAAATTGTGTCTACGCAAGCGCTTGTGCACTATAATATCTCCTGCGTACATGGCTGATCTTGTGAAAGATTGGCCGCTGTGGTCGTTTCGGCCAGGATTATTATTATTGCATATCAAGCAATGAAATTAGATTCGCGAGCTTCAAATTTAACAGGCGGTGTCAAAGGATTAACACTTGCAATCGGTTCTCAAACAAAATCATTTAATAATGTTAACAGATAAATTGATCTTCAATTCGGAACCATTACTTAATCGAGACGAGAATTAGTGGGGCTGCCCGCATGACTGTGTACCCCAGCATCCCTCTCGTACAAATTGTCTCTAATATATTATTAATTTACATATTCTGAACAATTGCAATGTCTCGTCATGGTGTTTTTGAAATTTTTCGTAATATTGTCTTACCCGCATGACGTTGTGTTGTGTATATTTTTTTCGGGTAAGTATTATTCTTCGATGGCAACCCTATTTTTGAATTGTCACATCGTCTATGTAGAAATGATGTAGAGCTTATCGGAGATGTGAGAAAGAATAATCTCACTTCTCATACCAATTGGTGTTCCGATCGGAGGACAGAGACAGACACAAGCTTATGTCAAAGACATTTTACTGCTTAGGCAGTCCTTAGCAGTCCTGAACTATTTAAAGTTTTAATGATATGTAAGTGACAAGTAGTGATGGGTTAGATCTGTCACAAGTGCAAATGTCGATAATACAGTTGACGGTATAGTATACTATTGTCGTGTTTTGGATATTATGCTTTTCGATGTTCTTACTCGCGCCTCGGTTCTTACTTGAAAATAAGCATTCTGTAGTACTTGTACTTATACATATTCTAAGGGTACAATATACTCGTATCATATTCAACTCTACTAATTGTCTTTGGCTGGGCACAGGTCAGCCACCACTCCTGTGTTCATACATTTATTGCTACGACTTTGATCTTGTATAAAAAAACAGGGTACAATATATAAACTTACTTTTCAAAGTCAATGTGAGTTCACAAAACATCATCCTACCAATCGGTGTTCCGATCGGAGGACAGAGAAAGAGTTTATGTAAAGTTATGTCAAATACATTTTACTGCTTAGGACTAAGTCTAGACAGGGCTTAACAATTTTTTTATCATAAACTTATTTTAAATGTAATACTTATAACACTTGTAGCAGTGCATACGCAAACTGACAAATAATATTTTTGAAGAAAATATGCCTAATTACGCGTTTTGAATTTAAAAGCTTATTTTCAAAATTGGTATGCCATGGGAGGAATTGGTTGCCATAATCCCCAAGCTTGGCAGGCTTGGGGATCGCTGTATAGGTGGAAGATAAATCCAAAAGAAAGACACTGCTGCCCGTCTTGTTCTCGCTTAGTCGCCTCTTAGGACACCCAACGAGAGGAGATGGGGGGATGCAATTGTAACCAACCCACGGGTAAGAATAGGGTTCATTAGGTCATACCATCGATATAATATATAAACTAGATAAACATTCACGAACAAAATGACATCTAAAATGTGGTCGCGGAGGTTGCAAACTTAACTTAACTCTGTGCTGGTGGCGGAAACGTGAACTAACATTTCTATTATGATAATTACGTGTAGTTTGATAGTTTCATATAGACAGTAGCGACACTCCTATCGGCAAAAATAAATTTGTCAGGATGTGGCTTGTAAAGAAATAGCGACACAAGGGCGCTATTTCTCGCTACCACTTTTTGAACCGTGACACCAAATCTAGTTTATATATTATATCGATGGGTCATACTCAATACTACGATTCGTCTACGATTTTCTCTTGTAAAGTAAAACAGGATATAATATATGCGTCTGTATCATTTCTCTGATTTGTCTACTTGTCGTCTCTACATAATTTGGGAACAAACACAGATATAGGTCAAGGTTGGTCGCCGCTAACTTACAGTCCGCGCGCGTCTGTTGTTGCTGCCTTGCAGCCGATCGGTCGCAAAAACTAGAAAAAATCGATCGATGTCTTTGAATCGGTTTGGATTACCCCTCACAAAATTTCGGCTGTGACGTCACAGTAGGTGTTAAAAAGTCGGCACGCTTGGTTTCAATACAAATCTTGATATTTGCGTTATCTATCTAAATCTATATCTATGGGATCAGATTAGTCAGATGGCCGTGTGTGGATTGTCCTGGGACTGGGTTATTAATATACTAAAATATAAGCCCCCGATTGTAACACAGCTTGCTCTCTCACAAGGGTAACTTAAAACCACCCTCCTTACGTCAGAGGGCTAGACTAAAAATAGTGAAAAACACCACCGGTCTCACACCACATCCGCTAAGGGTAGGAGCGAATTCTGAGGGTGTTTTAGAAGTACGCATCCTTGAGATAAGATGTTTTTAAAATTAAAAAATCCCACCTATGATAAGCCGGTTGAACTAGCACGGAAGAAAATGGCAGCGCGCATTCAAGTCCCTACTACTTATTTGATAGTAGTAAAGTTGTTTTTGTTGTTGTAGAGGTACATAATTAATACATAATGTAAGTGTTGTGGTTGTGTACTGTTAACTTAAATATGTTTTTTTTTAAATAAATAAATTACATAATATAAATATCTACGCGAGGCAAAAACATTAAACTAATCTCTTTCAATCGAGTCAACTTAACGACTTCTTGAATATTACATTATTATTTTAAAAAATTGGAAAATATTACCAAAGTGTGATATGTGAAGAATTACACCAATTAGGAGAAGTCGCATCATGGCGACATCACTGGGTGACCAACGTCGCGCGGAAGTTCGCTCGACTTGCTGCAACCCATAGTCAAATAGCTAGACACATACACATTATGTACATAGTCCAAATAATATTAAAACTTGTCTTTAAAAAAACTGTCTATTATCTAAATTACATTGAACACATATTAGACCACATTGGTAGAGAAACAAAAAAATTATGTTTGGAATGAAATGGTAAGAGAGTATTGTCTGAATGTTTAATATTTTTAACCGACTTCAAAAAAGGAGGTTCTATATTCGACGCGTATGTATGTAATATTAATAAAAATGCGTAATATTCATATATGTTAGTCTATGTGGGCTTCTAAACGAATTTACCAAATTTCACGAGTGTATGTATGTATGTATGTATGTATGTATGTATGTATGTATGTATGTATGTATGTATGTATGTATGTAGGTTTGTCCACGGATTTCTCAGAAACTACAAGTCCGATTTCGAAAATTCTTTTTGCAATAGTTAGAGTATCTTTCAACTTAGGGTAGAGTACAAATTTCATCAAAATCGGTTTAGTAGTTTAAGAGATATAAACTTTTTATGTTTTCAGTAAGTTACTGTAATGTAGACGTTCGAGTTGCGTGATAGTGCTGATACCTATCTTGGTAAAATAAGTCACTAAAAAGTGTTAAATAAACTATTAAAAAAAAAAAAAAACCGACTTCAAAGTAAATTATCTAAAAACTATTTAAAAAAAAATAAAAACCGACTTCAAAGTAAATTATCTAAAAAGCATAAAATAACGAAAATATTATTGAAGTTGGTGTTAGCGTACCTGCTGTGTATATTCTGCACCAACTTCAATAATATTTTCGTTATTTTATGCTTTTTAGATAATTTACTTTGAAGTCGGTTTTTTTTTTTTTTTAAATAGTTTATTTAACACTTTTTAGTGACTTATTTTACCAAGATAGGTATCAGCACTATCAAGCAACTCCAACGTCTACATTACAGTAACTTACTGAAAACACAAAAAGTTTATATCTCTTAAACTACTGGACCGATTTTGATGAAACTTGTATTCTACCCTAAGTTGAAAAATACTCTAACTATTGCAAAAAGAATTTTTGAAATCGGACTTGTAGTTTCTGAGAAATCCGCGGACAAACCTACATACATACATACATACATACATACATACATACATACATACACTCGTGAAATTTGGTAAATTTGTTTAGAAGCCCACATAGACTAACATATATGAATATTACGCATTTCTATTAATATTACATACATACGCGTCGAATACAGAACCTCCTTTTTTGAAGTCGGTTAAAAAGCATAAAATAACGAAAATATTATTGAAGTTGGTGTTAGCGTACCTGCTGTGTATATTCTGCACCAACTTCAATAATATTTTCGTTATTTTATGCTTTTTAGATAATTTACTTTGAAGTCGCTTTTTATTTTTTTTTAAATAGTTTTGTTGCCTTTATACCGACCGTGCTTGTTTTATATATCATCATAATACATTTATTATTAATTCATACTTTATTTTTCCACCTGTAATTTACTATTCTTCTAATTTTCTTTATTAATAAACCGCTATATATCAGTGGAATTAGTCATAGACTATTGTAATCTTCTATACTTATAATAAAACTGTAACAGGTCCAATTCTGTACATTGAAGATATTTTGAAAATTATTTTTGGAGGGCATTCTATAACCGATACTGAGGCCGAAAATGTATTTTTTTAAATTTTTGTCTGTCTGTCTGTCTGTCTGTCTGTCTGTCTGTCTGTCTGTCTGTCTGTATCACGGCTGAGCATCACGCCGAAACTACTGAATGGATTCAAATGAAACTTGGCATGATTTGAGATTTTACTACGAGGTAGGACATAGGATACTTTTTATCCCGTAATCTAGCACGGTTCTTTCGGGAGAGGGGATTAAAGTCAAAATGGGTACTTGGTTATACGCTTGGTCAGATTTTATCAATTTTTCTTTATAATATAATAAATATTAGTAAGGGAACACTCATAGAGAGTTGTTATCAAGGTTTTGAAATCGATCGGGTTAAGCATCGTTAGGTAAGGTCATTAAATAGATGGGTGACCGTTTAACGCCGTTTGAACTAAACGGGTCCGTGCTTCGGAGAGCAAGTAAAAAGTAGGTCCCAGTTTTTAACCGACTATAAAAAAGGAGGTTATGTATTCGATGCTAATGTCTGTTATTAAAAGTTTAGTTAACGTAAAAATAGCGCAGGCGGAGCTGCGTGGGTCAGCTAGTTATACATAAAAAGAAAATTACATGAAAAAAAATTAAGCTAATAACAGATTTTTTCTATGTGGTTGGCTGCACGTAACCATCCAAGTAACATTGCAATGTCGTATATATAAATGTTTTGTCACGACACACAGCAATAGTGTGTATCACTGTGTTCCAGTGTGATAGACACAGTAGCTGAAAAAATTACTGTCCTCACAAGACTTAAATACTTAAGTCTGAAGTGACAAAGGGCTTAATGATAACTTAATAACATTAGAACAACGTAGTAGTAACATAATGCTACAAGTATGTTTTTTTTATACTACCAAGGTGGTAAGCAAGCGTGATTGTAAGCAGTCACCGCAGCCTGTAGACGCTAGCAACACCAGAAGAATCGCAAGCGCGTTGCCGACCCTTAAGACATTAGATATTAAGTCTTTGTGTCCGGTAATTTCACCAGCTAAAGTGCCCTTCACGCCGAAACACAGTAATGCTTACACACTGCTGCTTGGTGGTAGAATATCTGACACTGCGGTGGTACCTACCTTGACGGTTCCTTGCACAAGGAACCTACCACCGAGTAAATAGTAGTATGTATATTCTCTTTTTACAACAAAAAAAAATGAATAAAAAATATTAAAGAAAACATTGGCCGGCTCTCGGCCTCCTAGCGGCGGGTGACAAACGTGTAGTCTAGTCTGCATACGATATGTATGTAATTGCATAGGGTTATTGCCACCGTATTGTGCGAACCGCGCTCTCTACATGGTATCAAATCACCATGCCGAGTAGGTAGCAATTTTTTTTTAATTATACGGAAAAGTCTTCCCTGGTATTAACTCTCAGCTATGCTGTTAATTACTAAGTTTAAATATGACTATTTTAATTCGTCTTGTGAATATTTTTAATTAGAGTTTTTTTGCACAACATTTACTGCCGAACCTACAAACCTCAATTTAAGTTAATGATCATCTATCTCAACTGAAACTCAAAAATCTTTATTTCAAATAGGCTTAACGCTAGCACTTTTGAATGGTCATTTTTTAAAAGCTACCACCGGATCACAACGCGGCCTAAACTGAGAAGATCCGGCAAGAAACTCAGCGGGCTTGTCATTTTTTCACTTTTTTTTTAAACATTGTTTTGTTACAATTGAATCGACATTAGCGATAGTGTGTCCTGCCGTTCGAAACATAAAGGGCAAGGGAGAAAAGAAAAAAAACAATAAATTACGACAAAAATTACAACAAACTAAATGGCCAAACTATTTTTAGAAATCGTATTATTTCGGCACTTGAAGCCCATTAATACTTAATACGCAGATAGTGAGTAGAGATATCAATTATCTCGTGTTTAATCTCAGAACCTGTATAATATGGGCATTATTTGGTTGTCTAGTCTATAAGGTGGGTGGACGTCCCCAGCTGAGATGTTGCATTTTATTGGGCCTTGCTGTGCCCTACATCTATTAAAAATAATAAGTTTAAAGCGTGCTGAGTTAGCAAAAAGATCTGAAATATTAAGATTTAGTAGGCTGTAAGTCCCGGCTAGGTAGGTACCACCGCAGTGTTTCGAACGGCAAGACACAATATCGCTAATGTCGATTCATTTGTAACAAAACAATGTTTAAAAAAAAGTGAAAAAATGACAAGCCCGCTGAGTTTCTTGCCGGATCTTCTCAGTTGAGGCCGCGTTGTGATCCGGTGGTAGCTTTTAAAAAATGACCATTCAAAAGTGCTAGCGTTAAGCCTATTTGAAATAAAGATTTTTGAGTTTGAGTTTGAGTTTTAGATATACTGCCGCCAATACTGCCGCTTGTGGCCCCTTCGTGTGGCGGGTCACCCCCTTCCCTCCAATATGGTTGAGGGGAGTGATGGCTGCTGCTCGAGTCAACTCGTGCGCGGGTGCTGCTTGGGGGGTCCGACTACTATCCCTTTGGCATTTTAGTTTTAGTTTGTTGAATTTTCGTCGTATTTCTTATTTAATTAGATCTTTTGAACGGCAGGAGACACTGTCGCTGGTGCTGATTTAATTGTTACAAGACAAACTTTGTTTAAAAAAAATGTGAAAAAATGACAAGCCCGCTGAGTTTCTTGCCGGATCTTCTCATTTGAGGCCGCGTTGTGATCCGGTGGTAGGTTTTAAAAAATTGACTGTTCAAAAGTGCTAGCGTGCTGGCCTATTTGAAATAAAAATTTTGAATTTTCAAGCAACAGTGTGTAGACGAAGTGCACTTTAGCTGGTTCAATTACCGGACTCAAGAGAACCTAATAACCATAGAGTTTATATAATAAGAATAGAGTACGCGTTTGTCTATGGTCCCCTTAAACAAAGCGTAGGCAGATTTTCCTCGAAGAGGCAGGTGAATTGAATTATTTAAAGTTATATTATATAAGAGTTGTATTGATATGTAAGTGATAAGTAGTGATCTGTCACAATCCCAAATGTCGATAAATACAGCTGACGGTAACTATACGTACGTCAGCTAAACAGTAATAGGTACTAACCTATTGTCGTGTACCTGGTATTTATGTATTTTGATGTTCTTAATCGTGGCTACATGTTCTTACTTGAATTAAGCATTCTATAGTACTTGTACTGATTATATTCTAAGCTAATAACGTCTCATGTGACCAATGGCAGTGCAGAGCACCTTTCGTCGTGTTTCGTCACTAGGTTAAATAATAAAAATAAAAAAACAATTTTCTAACCTTTTCTTTTTGCTCGACCATATCCTACACCAAGGTTCTAAGGTTAGTGTCACTCGTCGGAACAGAGGGGCTTACGGCCCTCTGTGTATAATGGATGGCTAGTCGTCACTGGAGATATACGCTTCAGTTACTATGACATTAATATGATTTAGTTTTCAGTAGTTCATAAATCTATCTTCACTATGATGTTATAACCAGTATTACGACGCTCATAGCCATTTGTAACCACTATTCGGTGAACGATCAGTTGGATAAGCAACGTCAGGCAAGGTCAGTCCTTAGATGGGTGATCGTTTAGTGGTATTTGAACTGAGCGTCTCCATGCTTCGGAGGGCTCGTAAAAAGTCGGTTTCGGCTCCCGGCTATTGTCATGTAGACACCAGTCGTTAGGCTAAGTCAGAGGCCTGAGGGCAGCTTGCACAATTCTTGGCCACTAACCATAAGACAAAAAAAAACAGTAATAGAGCAGTTATAAAGAAATAAAAATATACACAGCAAACATACACAGCAGGTAAGCAAACACCAACTTCAATAATATTTCAATTATTTTATACTTTTTTGTGATATTGAAGTCGGTTCATTTTTTTTAAAGATTTTATTACTTTCCAGGTAAGGACCTACTTTTTAGTACATTACAAATACATAGTAGCAGAAGAATCTCGTAATACAATACCAGTCGAACTCAATCACGCCATAACCCATAGTCATTGAAGCATTGTCTCCATACGATCGGCATATCATCCTGCGACCATTGTTCGCAGCTAGTCGACCGTTGAACAGGAATCGAATTCGCTACCGGCACCCATTGAGGATGTATCGGGTCACGGTGTTTGGGCTTCCTGTTGAACCATCGATTGTGATCGGTCATGTTTTATGGTGGAGTGGTCACAAAGGTTATTGGATTGGTCTTGTCATTGTCGAAGATGAGGTGCGTATTTTAAAATAGGTAATAATAATATCCTGGGACAATCCAGATACAGCCAATGATCACAAACTATGCTAAAACAATAATGGAAACCAGACAAAGACATGTAACTATTCAAAATAAAGACCAGCCTTAGTGATTGTTTATACTTACGTAATAATACTAATTACTAAAATTCAGTAAAAATTTAGTTACCAACTATAACACCTAACACGTGTAAACCAAAAAAATGACAAGCCCACTGAGTTTCTTGCCGAAACGTCTCACTTGAGGCCGCGTTGTGATCCGGTAGTAGTTATTTTTTCCATAAAATATGACAATTCGAAACTGATAATTTTGCCATATTTAAAATAAACGATTTCATTTTCTTCTTTTTTCCAAACATTCTACTTGTTCGCTTGCGTACTAAACCCTGGAACTTAATACTAAAGTAATGATAATAATATAAAGTGTTTGTTTACACGTAAGTAATAATTTACTTAAACTTTAGTAAGGATTTAGTTAACAACTTGGAACTTAATACGTGTTTAGCGAGCCATTTTCATCAAATATTTTTTTAAACGTGTAATGTTTTTTTTAAGTAAATATTAATGTAGCGATATTTCTAATCCCACAATATACCCACATCAAGTGTCTAGGGATCAAGCATTTTTAAGCGGATTTCTTGAGATTGAGATGTGGCTTTGTAATAAATTTATGATTTTATAAATTTATATGGATCCTTTTTGGTGCATTTCATAATTTGAATCAGGAACTGTGAATCAAATTCGAGTAAAAGATGAAAATCAGCTGTCAATATTTTCCCTATAAAAACATACAACGCATTGAAGACATTATTAGTGCTACTGTTTCCCTACTACTGATTAAAACCAACGTTATTATGGAGCGGCGACGTCATTTAAGCAGGGAAGAAATGCTCAGAGCCGTGGGAATGATAGAAGCTGGTTCCCGGCAACGTACTGTGGCTTTAGCTCTGAATACAAGTCAGAGTGTTATCAGTCGACTTTGGACACGTTACCGAAGCACTGGTACCGTGGCTGAGCGCCATGGAGGACGGTATCGCTGCACCACACGGAGACAAGACCGATATATTCAAATCTTAACTCGAAGAGCTCCAACAATAACTGCCATGATGTTAGCCGTGAGGCTTCATCACTCTTCAGGGAACTTAATTTGCGACCAAACAGTCAGAAACCGCTTGCATGAAGTGAACCTTCATTCCCGAAGACCGCTACGGGTACCACCTATAGCAATGCACAATCGTAGGATTCGATATCAATGGGCTCTTGAACACAGAAATTGGGCAGAAGAACAATGGCGTTTCGTGTGCTTTTCTGATGAGTCTCGTTTTGGTATGAGACCGGATACAAGACGTATACGACACTGGAGAACCCCTGGACGCCAACAGCGATTAAAATCCTGCCAGGAAGTCCATCCTTATAGTAGTGGAACCATCATGGTATGGGCGGGTATTTGGATCGGCGGAAGAACTGAGTTGATTTGGATCAGAGGCAACCTCAACGCTCAAATTTATGCTGAGACGATTGTATCAGACGTCATCGTTCCTCTACAAGTGCAAATCGGTCCCTTATTTCAGTTAATGCATGATAATGCACGACCGCACACCGCAAGAGTTGTAAGACAGACTCTCGCCGCAGCTAACATCAATGTCCTGCCCTGGCCTGCTCAGTCGCCAGACTTGAACCCGATTGAGCATGCATGGGATATGCTACAGAGAAGAGCTCTGCCGAATATGGAGGGTATCCAGTCGCAAGAAGACCTTTTTTTGTTGTTGCAACGAACATGGGCGGCCATTCCACAGCGTGATTTGGATGAACTCATTTTGAGTATGCCAAACCGATGTTCTTGTGTTGTTAGTGTTCGCGGTAGAAACACGGATTATTAATTGTTTAAGTTACCCAATAAAATTTTAAAGAAAACTGTTATTTCAGTCTTTTTTTCGAACTTTTGTGTTAGTGGTTCAAATGTCAAAAATCCCTTTATTAGGAAAATGGCAAATTTCTTTATTAATGCAAAGGTGACTTGGTTTATCGTTACTGTGACAAACGAAAACACTTTATTTGATGAATCCTTAAAGAAAATTTTAATTAATATCAATCAGGAGAAAAGTTATTGCAAAAATATATGTTGATCCCTAGACACTTTTGATGTGTGTAGTTTAATTTCATAATAATTACTAAAGAAATTATTATGTGGTAGTTGTCAAAAGTGATGGCAGTTTTAGTATGAACATAGTATCCCAAAGGCCGCTCTCTATGGCCTATGTAATCTCTTTGCAACCAGAAAACTGATTCCTACAAAATATACGTTTTTTGTTATATAGATAAATAACACCCAGAAACCAGACAGACATTTTCATGCAATCGAATGTGTGTCCTGGGTGGGGATGAATGCGGTCTTGTGTTAAAAAAATTCTAGGGCGCTAAACTATAACCAATAGTTAGCTACGCGCTGGGATTTCGTGCCCACACAGTTATTAAAAAAACTCATTTAATCTCAATGTCCTAAGAGTGGCTTTCGAGAGGGGAAATATAATATCTTCATATCCTACATGGTCTGGACTTCTTCCAAAAACTTGCAATTCTACGTCTAAAGTTCATAGCCAGAAGATGTAAATTCCCTTCCGTCTCCCCTTCCGCACTTCACGGGTGGTTGACGTAAAACAATAGCGCAGGATGCGACACGAGACAATACTGTTTTGTCATCAGGACCATTGTCTGGCGACCCCAACTGTCGACGGATTAATTACAATTATGTTTTTTAAACTAAAAAAAGGTGATTGTTTAGACATTAAAAAAGTTGAGCGCCCGGTTTCGGTGATGATTTTGAGAGAAACTAAGTAGGTATTTAGTAGAGATTTATGGTTCGTTATTTATGGCCTTTAATCTATTTATTGGGCGCTCAGTCAGTTTTAATTAATCACTGGTTAACGATAAGCTGATTAAGAAAACGTCAGGCAAGGTCGAACGTCGAGGCATAAATAATAAATCGATTCCTAGGCAATAGGCATTGAGTACATCGTTCGGAGTCGCTGGACCTTTGAGGTGTGGACCCTAAAATCCATTGAACATTGCGAAGATTCCAAGGAGGACGGCAGCCCCATCCGCGTGAGAATCGGATGGCTAAAACGCGCCCCAAGCGGCTTAAAGGCAAGGCACAGAGTGGTTCCTGTTGCAGATCCCACCAAAGAGCCCAGATCTCTCCTGTCTTGTGCCGATGCGACCGCCACTGGGATTTTAGTGGGTAAGAATCTCACATAAAGCTCAGAGCCATACAACTAGAGAGAGCTTTGCTGAGTTTCTTTGCGCGACAGAATCCGAAATGTGGATATTCGCCGTAGAACTAAAGTCACCGTCATAGATCTCAGAATCTGCAAGTTGAAGTGGCAACGGGCAGGCCACATCGCGATAACCGATGGGGAAGAAAGGTTCTCGAGTGGCGACCACGAACTGGAAGCCGCAGCGTATGAAGGCCTCCCACTGCGCACGTCACAGGCAGCCAGTGGATGCAAATAGCCAATTAAGGTTCATTGTGGCGTTCTAAAAGGGGGAGGCCTATGTTCAACAGTATTCCGGCTGATGATGATGTTGAATCCCACATACCCCGGTTTACCCCCACTGGTCCCGGAGACCTATTGAAGGTTTTCCCCGCGAGAACAACCAAAAAAGGCCATAGAAAGAAAGGAAATAAAGGAGCAAAAGCTTTTATTACATTAACTACATTTAACTTCTCAATGTGCCTAGGGTACTAGTTTAGTAATTAATTTCATTATTTATCTATTGCAAAAGCGACCCAGCATCCTGTTATTACCCGTGCATTGACAGCTACTCGCTTCCCTGAGAAACGGCACGGAGTGGCGAGCGCACACGATCGAGTTACAATTATTGAAACCGCGATCCTCGTTGCATGCGTGTGGTTGCCATATCATTACCCGTCGTCGCCAAAGGACCGAGGTTCAGTGTCTTAAGTTTTTTTTTAAAACGTAAAAGGTATAGCCAGTAGTGAGTTGCCAGTCTTTTTAAGATGAGGCTGTATGGGCTAGAACCCTTTGCCTTCCCATTAGGGTCAACTAAAGGAAAAAAAAATTGCCAGTCTTCATTTTCTTTCATATGACGGAAAGAAGTATGTCGTTAATTTTAAACTTATTTCTTGTCCGCGACACAACCTATGTTTTTATTATTATTGATTAAAAAATAAATATTTAACAATGTATTTTCAACCTTTCATTTACTTACGGAATCCCTTTTAAATTTTTTAAATTAATGAATCTTCGTTTTCTTTTGCATTATAAACGTTTTTATCTATACGATGTTCAACATGTTTGTTACATCTTTTTACTATCTGATTGAAAATGAATTTGGTATAAGGGCTCCCACACATAACTGCGAATTCGCATCGCATCGCAAATATCTGCGAGAAACAAATGAATTTTCGATACAAATTCCTGCGATGCGGCGCCGCATCGCATCGCATCGCAGTGATGTGTAGCCCTAAGAGATAGGAAAATAGATTATTTCCTAATACTCAATCTTTGTGCCAAAAGACCGCTAAGATAGGTGTCACCGCAGCTCCACTAAGCACCAATGTGTAAACATTAGTAATTTCCAAACGACACTGTAGCTGCAGAAATTACTAAACTCAAAAGACTTATTAACTAATTTATCGGGTGACTAGCGTCAATGCTATCCAGCTATCCTTAGGCAACAGTTCTGTTTAAAAGGTTCTTAAAGTCATAATTTCTAAAGGTCCTTTAAATTAGGTCAATATTCTTCTTCTATCTTCTTAAAATTACTTGTCCTGAATGACTGACTGATTCATCAACGCACATGCCAAAACTAGAAAGCTGAAATTTGGACAGTAGGTTATTCATATGACTTTGACTTTAAACTTTTTATATAGTTCAATTGACTTCAAACTTACTGAAAAGATTTCCTAAATAAAATAAAAAAAAACATGTTTCGCGAATTTTCAAAAACAACCATTAGGGGTGCGGTTGGTAAACTTTGTATGGAAAATTAATAGCGGGCGAAGCCGCAGGGAATCGCTAGTGGTTAATAAAACCTTTATCTTCCACTTTCCGAGAAAATCAGAATTGCTTAACATTCGATCTATTCGATTCCATTTCTGTATGTATCAGCAAATTGCTTTTCACCTAAACGATAGATTGATTTGAGGCAAAAAGGCATTGAGTTGATACGGATCGTGCGAGTCCTTTGGCTTTAACATGTCCATGGGAAATTGCGATCGTTCGTGCCATATTACGTCGAGCAAGATGTGTAATCAGAATTGCCTTGGTTACCATGTCATAGATTAACAAAGAAGCTCATACTATACTTTTAGATTTAAAAAATCTTGGCAATTCCTCTAATGCAAATTACTTTGGGCATTTTCTAAATACCCAGGACGACATTTTACTTAACTTTCAAAGACACAAGTCACGTTCGTTACCGATGCGGGACTTACGACGAGTAAACTAGCAGGTCCCCCAAATTAGTGAATTCCGTGTCTTCAATAGAGATGCGCTAATGGCGATAATAATGATAAATCTATTGTATAAAATACCATTATAGCAGACAGAGCGAGCTGTTTAAAAATAACTACTTGAGGAGGAAAAAAAGTGGAAAAAAAAAACAAAAAAATAAGTAAAAAAAAACGTGAAAAAATGACAAGCCCGCTGAGTTTCTTGCCGGATCTTCTCAGTTGAGGCTGCGTTGTGATCCGGTGGTAGTTTTTAAAAATTACCATTCAAAAGTGCTAGCGTTAAGCCTATTTGAAGTAAAGATTTTTGAGTTTTGAGGCCCCATTGTGGTACGGTGGTAGCGGATCTAGTTGAGGCCGCGTTATGATCCGGTGGTAGTGATCCGTTTTAAAAACACTAACCATTCTAAAGTGTTAGCGCTTATTAACCTATTTGAAAAGGATTTCATTTTCTTCAAATTCAAGAACAGGGCAAATTACTTCGGTAACCCTTGTACTCTTCACGAGAGCATCAACGGCATGTGTTTGCTGGCTTTCTCGAGAAGTACACAGGTAATACATCAGGGGCCTTACCATGAACTCTTATAGCAGGGCATTTTAAGAAGAAAAGTGACCTGTCTTACAAAGTACCATTACCCCTATAGTCTACAATATTAGATATTATTGTGGCCTGCTAATTAGTGCGCTCATGGTAAGTACACAGGTTACTTTTCATTTCAGGTTAAACTGCTATAAGAGTTCATGGTACGGCCCCAGGACTGCTTTTCTTAGGAGGGTTGGAGTGGCATCCCTATCGTTGACAGATATTGCCTCACTATCCCTAGTATAATGAGTCTCGCTCGCATTCCGAATGCCCGCTGCGACAAAGGATTTCACGTACGCATAGAGGGTGCTGACGTCAGTAGCGCGCGCATCCGATGCGATTTGTATTTTAATTTTTTTACATAAATCCATTACAGGACGCGACATGCCAGTTGAGCCGCTCGTTATCTGAGATACTAGTCACTTCTCCAGGTACAGTGCGCTTCACTCAAATGAAATGTAATTATTTATTCCAAATAGGAAGATCCGGCAAGAAAACGAGCCGGCTTCGTCATTTTTGAATTACTTATTAAATAGATTTTTCTTGTTGCAATTACATCAGCATGAGCGACAGTGTGTCCTGTCGTTCGGTAGATAAAACAATAGAGAAAAAATATAATAATAATAATAATAATATCTTGGGACAATCCACACACGGTCATCCGATCCCAAACTAGGCAGAGCCTGTACTATGGAAACCAGACAACTGATACTAATACTTATCTCGGGATGTTTGGTTCTGATCTTCCGAGAGTTGTTGGTTCTTAAATAAGAGGCGAGTAACTGAAGCTTAAACCATATTTAATTGGGAAAACATAGCCTATATATACAATAGTTACATGCTTACACTAGTGAACTCTCTACACAGTAAACGCGCGCTGGGATTGGTCGATTACTGCGCGATGCGCTCGCGACCGAAGTCATAAATATGACCCGCGCGTTCCGTACCGCAATAGTTGTCCAGCTGACGCAGCGGCGCGCGGACGCACAGCAGCGCCGCGCGTGCGTGGCGATGCAGGTATTGATGTATGCCACTACAGTATTCCCCCCTAAGCGAAGCGTAGATTTTTCTTTACTACACGTCCAGAACGCGTAACATAGCGCTCTCTCGATGCTGATGTCGTTAGTCCTTGGTCGCTCCGACCGGCCGCCGACGCGACAGCATGCGGCGTAGGCGCAGTGGTTGGAAGCATCACTGGCGATGTGTCCCCATGTTCTTCTTCTTTGCAGATGAATGCCGGCTTAAGTCTATCCAGCGACACAACTGTGGTGCGATTGGGCAACTGGATTTTAAAAAACTTGTCGTGTCTCTGCAGCACTTGATACGGCCCATCGTACGGCGGTGTTAGAGGCGCTCGAACTGTGTCGTTTCGCACAAAGACATGCGTGCAGGAGGGTAAATCCTTATGGATGAACGGCTTGGCCGATGTTCTGTGCTCCTGGTACGCAGGTGCGAGTGTCGCCATACATTCGCTGAGACGGCGTACGTACTCTGCGTCATCTACTACGCTGGGTCTTGAGCTGGTTGCGAAGAAATCGGATGGCATGCGCAGGGTAGCTCCGTACGTCATGAGCGCAGGACTGAAGTTATTGTCCTCACGCAATGCTGTACGCAGACCCAGTAGAACGGTCGGTAGCTCTTCGCTCCAACATGAACTCGCGCTCCTAGCCATGAGAGCAGCTTTTAAAGTGCGATGCCATCTTTCAACTTGTCCATTCGCTTGCGGATGAAATGCTGTAGTCCGTATTCTCGAGACGCCGAATTTCTTCATTAATGAGTTGAACAATGAAGACTCGAATTGACGGCCTTGGTCCGTAGTGACGCGTAGTGGGCAACCGAAGCGTGAGATCCATCCTTCGTACACCGCTCGAGCGACTGTCTCCGCGGTAATATCACGCGTTGGTATTGCTTCGGGCCATTTCGTCTTCCGGTCGATTATCGTGACGAGGTATCGAAAGTCGTTTGAAGGTGGCAGTGGACCGACGATATCTATGTGTATATGTTCAAATCGCTGCGACGGTGGAAACGTGCCGAGGGGACTGACGATATGACGATGAACTTTCGCGCGTTGACACCCGATACAAGCTCGAGTCCATGTTCCGACGTCCTTGTTCATTGCAGGCCAGAAGAATTTGGTTGTCACCATTTTTCGTGTAGTTCTGACACCGGGGTGGCTGAGTTCGTGTTGCGCTTTGAATGCTGCGTAACGGTAAGCCCTCGGTAGGTATGGCCGTATATTTTCTGTCGATGTCTCACACGTGATTGGCCGTTGGCTCCCGGGTAATGGTATTGGCGCGAATTTTAAGTTGGGTCTTGTCCTCAGATCTTTTAGCTCATCGTCACTAGCTTGGTCAAGCGCTAGTCTATCGTAGTCGATACTTGATAAACACTGTATTTCTTCTATTCTCGATAGCGCGTCAGCTGCTTGGTTCTTGTCGCCGTGTAGGTACTTGATGTTAGTGCAGAACTGGCTGATATAATGTAGTTGTCGCTCTCTTCGCGGCGTGTCGGTGCTGTTCGGGCCTCTTGTAAGAGCGAACGTCAATGGTTTGTGATCGGTGCATATTGTGAGGTCGTTGCCCTCTATTAATCTTCGTAGATGTTTAACAGCTGTATACATCGCCAGAAGTTCGCGATCGTAAACACTGTATCGTCGCTGTGTTTCGCTCATAGTCTTCGAATAGAAGGCGAGGGGCTTCCAGATCCCATTAATTTTCTGTTGTAAGACGGCACCAATGCTAGTATCTGAGGCGTCTGTGAGTAGGCATAGCGGAGCGTTGTGCACGGGATGAGTCAGCGAGGTCGCGTTGAGTATGCTTTGTCGGCATTTGTCAAAGGCGGCGTCGGCTTGCGGTGTCCACGTGATCGGTGACTTGTCGTTCTTCTTCGTATTGTGTAGGTGTTTATTTAATTCCTCTTGGTGTTCGGCTTGATGTGGTAGGCAACTGCGGTAAAAATTTAGCATGCCTAAAAATCTTCTAAGATCTTGTACGGTTTGAGGTTTTGGATACTTAGATATGGCTTCGATGCGTTCTTCTGTAGGTCTGATTCCATCTTCAGATACTTCATATCCAAGGAATTGAATTTTGTTTTTTCCAAACTCGCATTTTTCGATGTTTAATGTGACGCCGTATGAGTTAAGGCGTTCCAAGACTTGATGTAGATGACGCTGGTGTGATGTACTGTCTGACGAGTATATGAGAAGGTCATCGACGAAACAGAATACGATGTCATCCAGGCCGCGGAGTACTTCGTGCATAAACCGTTGAAACGTTTGGCCAGAGTTTCGTAAACCGAACGTCATGCAATTAAACTCAAAAAGGCCAAAGGGTGTGATGATAGCTGTCTTTGGTGCATCTTCTTTTTCTATGGGAATCCAAAAGTAGGCCATTTTAATGTCCAGTTTTGAGTAGACCATTTTCCCGTGAAGTTGATTAGTGAAGTCTTGTATTTTTGGTATAGGGTAGCGGTCGGGCACTGTCACGGCGTTTAGTCTACGGTAGTCGCCACACACCCGTAGTGAGCCATCCTTTTTTTTTACTACATGTAGGGGACTGGCCCAGGGGCTATTTGACGGCTTGCAAATACCCATCTCCATCATTCTTTCAAATTCAAGTTTTGCTGCTTTGTACTTATCGGGCGGTAATGGACGTGGCCGTGAATATAAAGGTGGTCCAGTCGTTTCTATGTGATGCGTCACGTCGTGCTTCGTTGGAGTCTTCAGCAACATGGGTCGAAGTACATCTGGATACTGAGCGAGTCTGTCGTGGTATTCGTGATTGCTGCTTAATGTGGAGACAGATGGTTCGTTGTTAATTACTTGAATGGCGTTAACGGCGATGTCAGTGACGCTGTCGATTAATTTTCTCTGGTGCAGATCGACAAGGAGTTTGTGACTTCGTAGGAAATCTGCGCCAAGTATTGATGTCTTCACGTCTGCGATGACGAATGACCACTTGAAACTTCTACGTAGGCCTAGGTTGAGTTCTAGAGTTCGCTCTCCGTAGGTACGTATAGGTGTGTTGTTCGCGGCGTACAGTTTATACGACGTAGTGCTGTCGCGTGTTTCCTTGCTTCGTGCCGCCAATACAGATATATCTGCTCCAGTGTCCACGAGAAATCTCTCTCTAGTCTTGATGTCGACGACGCATAGGCGGTGACTGGCTTTAGGAACATCAACGCCCGCCACGGTTGATGTTTGTTTTAGTTTTCCTGCTTCTTTCTTGAACACGGTGACTCACAGCGACGCGCGTTTTCACCGAATTTGAAGTGGTAACGACAGAGCCATTCGCTGTCTAGAGGCGGGCGGGACGCGTCTCTTGGAGTCCTTGAACGAGCTGGGGAACGAAAACGCGTGCCAAATGGTCGGCGAAATGAACTTCGGCGTGGTGCTCGTTGATACGTTCGTAGTTCGGCAATTTCTAAGGACAGTCTCTCGACTTGTTTGGATAGGAGTTCAAGTGGTGTGCTGGCATCGCTGGCATTCTCTGTGCTTGAAGGCGTGGAGACTGCGGCCACGGTGTTGTTGTCAAATTGTTCCATAATTTTGTCTGCCATGACTGCTAGTCCGTCTAGTGTTGACTCCGTGTTGACTGACAAGACGGCGCGAACTTGGGTGGCCATCTGGTTCATCCACAATATTTTTAGCGCGTCGTCATTCAGTAGTTTTCCGCCCATAACGCGCATGCGTCGGAGGAGATGACTGGGCTTTTGGTCTCCGAGTTCAAGTCCGGTAAGAAGCTTTTGTAGCTGTTGATGCTCGGACTCTTCGTACGCTGTGATGAGGCGATTTTTTAAGGCTTTATATTGTCCTGTTGCCGGTGGATTGAGAATGATGTCGCTGACCATTTCGATGTCATTTCTTTCAAGCATAGTAACAGCGATATTATACTGATGTTGCTCGGAGATCTTCTGTGCGGAGACGGCGGCTTCAAACTGCTTGAACCAGAGGCTTGGTCTCTGGCGCCAAAATGGTGGAATACGCGCCTGTAGCGAGACTGTGGCTACCTCGCCCAGTGGGACGATGTCTTCCTTTTTCTGTTGCTCGGCCATTATGGATTTAATCTTGATGGTCGCTTTGTTCTGAAGGGGTCACCAATGTCGGGATGTTTGGTTCTGATCTTCCGAGAGTTGTTGGTTCTTAAATAAGAGGCGAGTAACTGAAGCTTAAACCATATTTAATATAATACGTAGGTCTTCTCAGGACTTCTTCCTCTAGGGGAGTCCGGGGCAACTGTTCGGGACTATGGTCCCCTGCAGTGGTGTCATACGCCGCCTGCTAAGACATGCGGGGCTCTGTGGCGGGCACTTGGGCCCTTGGTGTCATCGTCCTACTGAGGAGTAGGGCGACTAGGTATCCTTGCGTGTGGTGGCGAGACTGGACCTTGCAGTCCTGCCTCTAGCCGGCGTCAGGTGGTGTCTGGTGTCATCGGTGCGCTGCTTAGACCCGTGGCAGTGCTATTTTCCGGGAGGGGGGGGGGGGGGGCGTCAACGGTTCATGGTGAAAATAATTTTGCAATACATCCGGTGATGACGGGCATCGGGTCTTTGCCCTCCACCATTGCCGTCAGGATCTCTTGCAAGATCCCGATGATTATTTTCGCCGTACGTGCGTCTATTTTCGTGGGCGTCGCCTCGTCCTGCTTCGCGCTTCTCCCGCTTGGGAGCGCCGCGGTCGCTGTGGGCGGGGCTTGTGTTGTTGCCACGGGTATAGTTCGTGACGGTGGCGCCACTGTTGGTACCGTCGATGCCGCAACGGCGACGGCGACGGAGGACTTCTTCTTCTTCTTTGGGCGGCGTTTTCTTGGTCTCCTGGTTTTCCCTTGGGCAGGATTAGCCGGCGCCATCAGTGAGCCGGGCGCGCTCTCCTCTGGCGCTACGCTGCGTTCCGTCGCAAGAGTAGCGCCAGTTTTGGCGACGGGTCCCGCTTTCCTGTTCCGGGCCTCCTTCCGGAACACGGGGCAGCTGACGCTGTTTGCCGTGTGCGGGCCTCCGCAGTTGGCACACGTCGGGGGCTCCTCCCTGGGCCGCGGACAGTCGCTAGCCGGGTGGTGTTCCCCACAGCGGACGCAGGCGATTGGCCGGTGGCAATTGTGTGATGAGTGCCGGAATTGCTGGCATCTGTGGCACTGCGAGGGCCCCTTTTTCCCTCGCCATGCTTCTATTTTAACTCCGGGCATGCATAGAAGTTCCTCTATGTCGTAAATACCCGGAGTTAGGTCTGGGGTCCGCTGGATCTGCGCGAAGAAGATGCACCCCGGTCGCCCTTGGCGGGCGTTAATGGGGCGAACAAACTCGGGGCAATATCCGAGTTCGCGCAGTTCGGCTTCTATGTCTGCGGCATCGGTGTTGGGTGGCAGTCCCCTGATAGCCACCTTGAGGCTTCGCTCCGCTGGCAGCGAGTAAGAGAACCACGCTATGTTGGCGGTCTTCTCTAGCTCCGTCAGGTACCGTTGTATGATACGGTACTCGGTGTCCGCTTTCGGGAGGAAGCGAACACCTTTCCCGTATGGGCGTGCATTTGGGGTGTGCCCAAGTAGGGCTTTCAGTTTCTTGAAGTGGCTTGCCCAGTCCGGAAACACCTCCACGACCAGTGGGGGGTAGCGGGGGGCTGCGGGTTTCTTCGTTCCAGGGGCGTCGGCGTTTTCCGTATCGGCGGTGGCAGTCGTGGCAGGCGTCGTCTCCCTTCTCCTCGTCGCGCCCATCCTCTGGGGAAGCGGGGGCGGTGGTAGGGGGGTGGCTGCGGAGGCGTACGACGTCCTGGTCGGAGTGGTTTGCATCGGAGATATTATCTCCGGTAATCCCAGCGACGGCGGGGTGATTTCCGCATCTACCCTTTTCTGCGGCGGTTGCGCAGTTGGGGATGGGAATCTTCCGGCCGTGATCTTGGGTGGTGGCACACTGTACCTCGGCGGGCTCATACTGATGACCGCGGCGGCTGCTGTGGTCTTCGGAGGTGTGTTCAAGGGCGCAGGGAATGCGGGCCTGGCAAGCATGGCTTGTCTGGCTCGTGGTACGGGCTGCGATGGTGGCAGCATTGGCGTCTGTTTCGTCGCTTGTTCGCTAGGGGGCGGTTGCGACGATTGCGGTATGGGTGAGGCTCGCGGGGTGGTGAGGAAGAACTCGTCACCAGCTCCTGGAGTGCTCGGTGTCTTGGGTCTTGCACTGGGGCGGCCTGCATGCATGGATGTGGATTGCAGCAGCCGTTCCAGTTCTGGTTGAGGCAGCACCCTCTCGCGCATGCGTGAAAATACGCTCTGCGGGTGGCGCTTTGATTTCGCCTTTGGGGGCGGTTTCTGTGATGGTGGTGGTGGCATCTTTTTCGCTTTTTATTGTAGCGAAGCAACAGCAGGCAACCAGAGGGGGTTGGCAAACCCTTCACCACATCCCACTTACCCGGGCTAGCCGGGAGCGAGAGGGTTCAGGGTGCGCCTTCCCCGGCGGCACAGGAGTTCGGTGTCACCCGCTGCACAAACAGGTGCAGGCGCGATGCCGTAGGAAAATTTCTTGGCTTGAAGAAGCTTTTGGATCTGCTGGTATATTCACTTGATTCGGACCTTGGCTGTTGCGGCAGTCCACCATATTTAATTGGGAAAACATAGCCTATATATACAATAGTTACATGCTTACACTAGTGAACTCTCTACACAGTAAACGCGCGCTGGGATTGGTCGATTACTGCGCGATGCGCTCGCGACCGAAGTCATAAATATGACCCGCGCGTTCCGTACCGCAATAGTTGTCCAGCTGACGCAGCGGCGCGCGGACGCACAGCAGCGCCGCGCGTGCGTGGCGATGCAGGTATTGATGTATGCCACTACACTTATATACTTTATTTTTTGTAAATACATACTTAAATAGATAAACAACACCCAGACACTTGGCGGGAATCGAACCCACGACCCATCGGTTAGCAGGCAGGGTGTCTGACCACTAGACTAACGGGCCCGTCACGAGGCCCGATACACCGAGCCCGAGTGATATACGAGGAAAGTACAAGAAATCAAAAGACCTAAGGTATAGTAGTCTGTCTCAATCAATGAATTCAATGTTGGCGGTAAAATATCTTATACTGCAATGGCACATGATGGTCTTTTTGTTTTGTATGAGTAGTATTGTTGGCCGCAGATGGCCATGACAGCTTCACCGGACAAGAGGGCGAGCGCTTAAAGCGCTCCAGCCAATAGGGTTGGGGTAGCGACTAGCAAAAGGGCACCTAAGGGAGGCACGGCTTCGGCTTGGGCTGCCGCTTAGGGAATGTGAGTTTACCACCGGTTCAGAACGCGTCCCCGCTGATAAGAACCGGCAAGAAAGTCAGCGAGGGGATGCATGTCGAGGTCGCATCCCTTCGGCCTCTCGCCGGCGATTCCGGTGTCTGTGTGTTGTACACACATTATGGTCTCTTTCACAAGGTTTCTACTACTGTTACTTAACTAAACTCAACTAAATCGTTTCAGCAGCTCATAGCCTGTAAACAATCAGTTGGTTAACTATGTCTGAACCGTTTAGTGGCATTTAAAAACAGCGTCTCTGGCTTCGGAGAGCACGTAATTCGGTCCCGAAAAGTCGATAAAGAAAGAAGATTAATTTTAAATGGTTGTTGGTCATAAAAATGGCCTTCTCCGTAGTTTTAATACAATGACGCTCTGATCTAATTGTAACATGACACACTGTTTAAAAAAAAGTGATAAAATGACAAGCCCGCTGAGTTTCTTGCCGGATTTTCTCAGTTGAGGCCGCGTTGTGAACCGGTGGTAGCTTTTAAAAAAAAAAAGTACATGACCTTTCAAAAGTGCTAGCGTTAAGCCTATTTGAAATAAACTACACACATCAAAAGTGTCTAGGGATCAACATATATTTTTGCAATAACTTTTCTCCTGATTGATATTAATTAAAATTTTCTTTAAGGATTCATCAAATAAAGTGTTTTCGTTTGTCACAGTAACGATAAACCAAGTCACCTTTGCATTAATAAAGAAATTTGCCATTTTCCTAATAAAGGGATTTTTGACATTTGAACCACTAACACAAAAGTTCGAAAAAAAGACTGAAATAACAGTTTTCTTTAAAATTTTATTGGGTAACTTAAACAATTAATAATCCGTGTTTCTACCGCGAACACTAACAACACAAGAACATCGGTTTGGCATACTCAAAATGAGTTCATCCAAATCACGCTGTGGAATGGCCGCCCATGTTCGTTGCAACAACAAAAAAAGGTCTTCTTGCGACTGGATACCCTCCATATTCGGCAGAGCTCTTCTCTGTAGCATATCCCATGCATGCTCAATCGGGTTCAAGTCTGGCGACTGAGCAGGCCAGGGCAGGACATTGATGTTAGCTGCGGCGAGAGTCTGTCTTACAACTCTTGCGGTGTGCGGTCGTGCATTATCATGCATTAACTGAAATAAGGGACCGATTTGCACTTGTAGAGGAACGATGACGTCTGATACAATCGTCTCAGCATAAATTTGAGCGTTGAGGTTGCCTCTGATCCAAATCAACTCAGTTCTTCCGCCGATCCAAATACCCGCCCATACCATGATGGTTCCACCACTATAAGGATGGACTTCCTGGCAGGATTTTAATCGCTGTTGGCGTCCAGGGGTTCTCCAGTGTCGTATACGTCTTGTATCCGGTCTCATACCAAAACGAGACTCATCAGAAAAGCACACGAAACGCCATTGTTCTTCTGCCCAATTTCTGTGTTCAAGAGCCCATTGATATCGAATCCTACGATTGTGCATTGCTATAGGTGGTACCCGTAGCGGTCTTCGGGAATGAAGGTTCACTTCATGCAAGCGGTTTCTGACTGTTTGGTCGCTAATTAAGTTCCCTGAAGAGTGATGAAGCCTCACGGCTAACATCATGGCAGTTATTGTTGGAGCTCTTCGAGTTAAGATTTGAATATATCGGTCTTGTCTCCGTGTGGTGCAGCGATACCGTCCTCCATGGCGCTCAGCCACGGTACCAGTGCTTCGGTAACGTGTCCAAAGTCGACTGATAACACTCTGACTTGTATTCAGAGCTAAAGCCACAGTACGTTGCCGGGAACCAGCTTCTATCATTCCCACGGCTCTGAGCATTTCTTCCCTGCTTAAATGACGTCGCCGCTCCATAATAACGTTGGTTTTAATCAGTAGTAGGGAAACAGTAGCACTAATAATGTCTTCAATGCGTTGTATGTTTTTATAGGGAAAATATTGACAGCTGATTTTCATCTTTTACTCGAATTTGATTCACAGTTCCTGATTCAAATTATGAAATGCACCAAAAAGGATCCATATAAATTTATAAAATCATAAATTTATTACAAAGCCACATCTCAATCTCAAGAAATCCGCTTAAAAATGCTTGATCCCTAGACACTTTTGATGTGTGTATTTTTGAGTTTGAGTTTGGACGTGGACGTACAATGTAACTCATTAATTAACTCTAGACAATCATAAAATCCCATAACTTATTATTTTGCGCTTATTATTATTATTTTACGTGCGTTATGTCAGTCGGCCATTATGCCACGACCTTGAACTTGGCATTGCACTAGTAACGATGGCTAATTCACGTAATTGCCAACGTATCTGGCATCAGTGCATTTTGACGTATATGACATTAATTTGTTTCGGTCTATGCTAACAGATAATTAGTGCAAATCTCGCACATTAAATTACAAGTACGTTAATTAACGAAGTCCATAATAAAGGAGAATGGTGAAAGGGAATCTTGCTCAGTAATGAGACAGTAGAGGATACTAAAACTCGTGGGCTGTCCATAATATTTTTACATATTTTATAGGAAATATCAATAAAACAAACATCGCTATTATTGAACGAGCGTAGTGTGGCGCGCATAAATCCTGTGCGCGCGCATATTGCCATCGTAAAGTTCTATTGCCGAACGGCAATAGGGACAAAGTGTGCCATTGCCGTTTGGTATATACACCTGCGGTTAAAATTAACTACATCTCTTACAGCTGACTAACTATGTCCTACGTCTTTTGCTTTGTGCATTATGAAATAGGACGTCTAGTTAGGACTTTTTTAGAAGCATTTATTCAAGGTAAGAAACAAGTATAAATTATCATCATCAGCAGTCGAAAAACGTCTACTGCTGAAGAAAAACCTCCCCCTCGGAAGGGAGAGGTTACCATAATCCCATATGGTAGGTAATCCGCTATGTAAAGACCAGTACGTAAAGACCAGTAGGAAAAGACGCTGCTGCCCGTCTTCTTGTTTTCCCTTAGTCGCCTCTTACAGACACTCAAGTCTGATGGTTCTTCTTTTTAACCGGCTTCAAAAAGAAGGTTCTCTATTCGACGCGTATGTATGTAATATTAATAAAAATGCGTAATATTAATATATGTTAGTCTATGTGGGCTTCTAAACAAATTTACCAAATTTTATGAGTGTATGTATGTATGTTTGTATGTATGTATGTAGGTTTGTCCGCGGATTTATCAGAAACTACGGGTCCGATTTCAAAAATTCTTTTTGCAATAGTTAGAGTATTTTTCAACTTAGGGTAGAGTACAAGTTTCATCAAAATCGGTCCAGTAGTTTAAGAGATATAAACTTATTATGTTTTCAGTAAGTTACTGTAACATAGACGTTCGAGTTGTGTGATAGTGCTGATACCTATTTTGCTAAAATAAAAGTCACTAAAAAGTTTAAAATAAACTATTTAATAAAAATAAAAACCGACTTCAAAGTAAATTATCTAAAAAGCATAAAATAACGAAAATATATTGAAGTATATATATTCGTTGTTTTATGTTTTTTAGATAATTTACTTTGAAGCCGGTTTTTTTTTAAATAGTTTATTTTATTTACTGAAGTAAAGATAAGAAATGAATTCGGTTAAATATAGATCTACATTTTAAATTAAAATAAAACTATATTACCAATTTATTTTATCAAGACCGATAACTTGTCTACCGCATGAATGTTAGAACCATCGTACTTAAACACATAAAAAAAAATAACTGCTAAATAAAATATAACGCTGTTCTGCTAATGCTATCAAAGCTGGCACCAACATTATTATTATTAATCTAATCACAGCTAACAAAATCTCCCTCCACCCTCTCCCCTTGCAGTAACCCCATACGGAATTGATGTTAAAATCAATATGTGAGCACGCGCACTGTTGAAAGATCGATATTGTCTTTCCATCGCTCCCCTAAACATCTGTTTCTGGCATCTCTCCCCTGTGTTTATGGTGTGACCATTACTGGGTACACAATACTTATAAATAATAATAATTATAGTATTATTTTGCAGGATCAAGTGTACAAAAGATTGTCCAGGTCCCTACCACTAGCTTTTATCGCAGTTTTAAATTAATCTTACTTTTAAATTGGAAAGAGATGCAGATATACGCAGTTTAGAGTCACGTTCCTTTCTCTTGCGAAAAAAGATTATATTAATATAATACTGCTCGAACGGTGATAAACTCGCAGGTATCCACTGTGTCAAATTTTCTGCTGCTAAGCGGCAGTGTGTCAAGAAATAAAGAAAAAAGAATCATTCACTACCCAGTGGCAGTAAGTGGCAGTGGCTACCAAGTGTTCAGTGGTTTTTTGTCAGATATAAGGCACATAAAAAATCAATGTTGGTATATTTACCATAATATACTATTGTACTATTTTATACTATTGTATAAAAAAAAATAGCAAAAATAGACAACAGAAAAAAAGAAATTAATTGTGACACATTGATGTGTTTCTGTGTAAAAGACAATTCAGTTAATAATAGTTTCCGAAACTAATAAAATAGGAATTTGCTTATAAGATCATTTTTAAAGGTATTAAAAAAAAGGTCCTTCAATAAAATTTGAAGTAGCTACATTATATGTAGCTACTTCAAATTTGTATAACATATTTTAGGTACATAGTACAAAATTTTTACTGAATTTTGCTCGCCATCGGTTTTCTGCTTTTTTAATAATAAATGTAGTACCAATATTTAGTTTTGTCAAATATTTGACGAATGCTTGACATAGTACTTATAATAATAAATAATAATACCAGCCCTTGTTTATGTCCCACTGCTGGGCACGGGCCTCCCCTCAAGAAGAGGCTTAGGCCATAGTCCACCACGCTGGCCAAGTGCGGACTTCACACGTCATTCAAGAGCTAGTTAGGCTTTCTCAGACGTGCAGCCTGCACGAGGTACTGCAGGAAAACATCGTGAGGAAACCTGCACAGTGCAGGTTTCCTCACGATGTTTTCCTTCACCGAAAGCTAGTAACAATCGCACAAAGACGATTCGCACATGATTCATTGAAGAAATCAGAGGTGCGAGTCCGGGTTCGAACCTGCGCACCTTGTTTCCAAGGCAAGCGCTCGCCCACTGAGCTGTTACCGCATTACATAGTACTTAACGGTTATAAATTCGAATCTATTTATAAAGAAAGGATAACCCAATACACTTTAATGCTACTATCAAAAAGATAATTGATTAAAACTAAGGTGTTTAGAAACCTGGAAACAACGGGAGAACATATCGATCCAACGCAAGGGCGCAAGGGCGCAACGCGAGGCACCGTATAACGCAAGGGAAATTTCCTGCATCTATTTTTAGTTAAAGGGCGAGGGTTGTTTTGAAGGGAGAGTCCGTTTGTTTTTGTCTAGCCGCCCCCGAGTTTACGGCTCCAGTCGGCTCCCTTTGGTATGGATGTAATAACGTTACACCTCTGGTGGATATCCGGTAAACAGATGCTGGAAGGCTGGAGTCCATCCCTGCACACCTCCTTGAGTGTTAAAAATAAAACTATGGCACAGTCGCACAGAAGTAGCAATCTTTGGGAAGAGTTAATCTCAGACGGTAAGGCAGAAACCAAAGTCTCAACGTTATTGGTTCCCATGGTTTATTTTTGCCTATTTATGTCTATTTGTCGCTCTGATCTAATTGTAACATGACACACAGTTTAAAAAAAAAAGTGAAAAAGCCCGCTGAGTTTCTTGCCAGATCTTCTCAGTTGATGGCGCGTTGTGATCCGGTGGTAGCTTTTTTTTTAAAAACATGACCTTTCAAAAGTGCGTTAAGCCTACTTGAAATAAACTATTTTTGACTTTGACTTGATTTCTTTGGTATGGCCTACAGTCTAAACAACTGGTTAATAATATAGTCGTTAGATTCAAGTTGTGGGAGTGACTTCCTTTTGTTCTAAAATAAGAATACTAGGTCGTCCGTCAGCCGCGGAATTGCTTTCAAATACATCAATATGGGTATGAAATGCAAGGTCTTAACGAGACTACTTAGTTGAAATATACATATATGCATGCTTAGACTTTTTATGTGGGCATAATGTAGGACCATTTAGTTTGTTTGCAGTCGGGCTTCTTGTAAAGAGCATAGTTCTGAATTGTCATTTAGGTTAGCCACTAGAACTACAAAAGATAGAAATATAAATTTATCTAATTATCATTATCATCATTATCACCAGCCGGAAGGCTGCTGCACATAGGCCTCCCCCTTAGAACGCCACAATGTACGACAATTGGCTATTTGCATCCACCGGTTACCTGCGACGCGCACAATATCGTCTGTCCACCTAGTGGGAGGCCTAGCTACGCTGCGTCTTCCGGTTCGTGGTCGCCAATCGAGAACCTTTCTTCCCCAACGGTTATCAATTCCCCGAGCGATGTGGCCTGCCCATTGCCACTTCAACTTGCACATTTTAAGAGTTATGTTGGAGACCTTGGTTCTTCGGCTAATCTCCTCATTCCGGATTCTGTTGCGCAAAGAAAGCATAGCTCTCTCCAGTGTGTGTTGCCAATGATGACATAATGGTACTGAGACGTGGTCCCTAACTGTTAGTCTTTTGGACAAGCTCAGAGTCACACAACGAGTTACCTAATTACATATGTAATTACTATAGTACCGTACGTGATATTAATACAAATACGATCAATTGATCACCCAAGCAGACGATTGAGCTTAGACATTTTGTTTACACCAGTGACAAGACGTGACTGAAATATTTATTTATATAAGCATTATTCTATGAATACTTACAATGGGTATTTGATGGATAAATATTATGATTCAGTCTAGACATGCTCTACAATTATAATTTTTGTGTAACTTAGCATTTTCTTCTTACCCAATGGAAAATGGCAATGCAGCCGGGAATGGGGTAAAAGATACTAACTCATGAAATATGGAAGAGGAAGACCGACGCAAGCAAACTGTTCCAGTCAGAGAAATGTAAATACTATTCAGATTAGGGTGATTGCTCGCATGACGAGCTGATGTGGTGATTCTGCAATATTTGGAGCGGAAACTTACAATAGCGGCTCGCTATCGCTCCACTTGTACTTTCATTCAACATAAACGGCATTCTACTGCACAATGGGAATACCTAGTTGACTAGTCATGACTGGGGACCGGATTTATATGTATTAAAAAATCCAAAATATGTACTATCGAGGACACGAACGGTGTAACGGTTTTCAATCAAAATCGTTTGAACGACGTTACGCGCGCTTACCGCACCCGCACGTATTTTGGGCCGGCACGTGCAAGCGATTGTCGTCTTAAAGGTGATACACCGCTTGTGACCGCGAGAGTTCATATAACTAGTTTTAGGTATATGGCAGTTCATTTCAGTATTGGTATTGTTGCAGTACACGGATCTCATGTTTTGTAACCAGCAAAATGCAAAAAAGTCATGTTATATGTTTGACGCCTATGTATATCTATCTGTATGCCTGCCTGTGGCATTGTAACTCCCAAACGAATGTTTTGTAGAATAAATTTTCAAAATTCAAGGTCGTTCTGTTTAGTTAAAATAATGATTTGTACTTGGCTGGATAATCTTTCAACATCACAGTATGTAACTGGAACATACTTGCACACTGACGGACCCAGATCCGCGACATTAATTTTTGATCGACATATTTTGATAAGGTGAATACGGGGAATGTACCGAAAATCCAGCAGCGATGACTTACTGTGGCGACCCGCGACTGCGATGTGACATGTTTAAAAAAACAAATATTTTACACATTCCCAAATTGTTCCTTTCTTGAAGATTTTTTTTGTGGGTTTACCTCCTTGGTGTTTGCTTCGTACCGTAACCGTTGCTTTTACAGAAATATATTCATTTTTGTAAAAATATGGACTTATCTTTGAAGTATGGAAAAATATGGAAAATCCCTAGCTATGACTTATGACAAACCATCTAGTTTGTTATTTAAAAGTTCGCGTACATTGTTACTAGGTACTGCCAAAGCGGGCGACGACGCGGTGAAGGCCCTGCGTCGTAGCGGGCACCGCAAGGGTGCCGGGGGAATGTGCATTTCCCCACAACAACAAAAAAGATCTGGATCTACGTTCAAAATTTCAACGTCAATCGAGCGACCTTAAAAAGCTATTTCATAAAATATCCTGTAAGGAAAGACTTGTGTCTTTGCTATATTTTTCTAAACTACTCAATAGATTTTTTATCAATTGAAATGCTAGAGCTGAAGAATGCAGTCCCACCTGATAGAAAGCTGCGATGTAATCGAAGATGGTAAAGCACACTATCTTACTAAAAGCCTATTGACCCTGGCCTTGAAAACACCCACATTATAATCGAATCGGAAAACCGTCGCAAACAGACTAGATTATGACGGGCCCGTTGGTCTAGTGGTCAGACATCCTGCCTGCTAACCGATGGGTCGTGGGTTCGATTCCCGCCAAGTGTCTGGGTGTAGTTTATCTATTTAAGTATGTATTTACAAAAAAAAAGTATATAAGTATTAGTATCAGTTGTCTGGTTTCCATAGTACAGACTCTGCCTAGTTTGGGATCAGATGACCGTAGATTGTCCCCAGATATTATTATTTCCCGTGGGGTGCCGGGTTAGAATTACATCCCCCCATCTCCTCTCGTTGGGTGTCGTAAGAGGTGACTAAACGAGAACAGGAAGACGGGCAGCAGTCTCTTTCTTTTGGATTTATCTTCCACCTATACTGCGATCCCAAGCCGCCTGCCTGTTGTGGGGATTATGGCAACCCCTCCCTTCTAAGGGGGAGGCCTTCGTTCAGGAGGTTTCGTCGCGCGCTGCCTACTTTCGCACTTTGGTAACTTTTTAGTATTTTAATGTCATAGGTAGCACAATGCCAACTGTTTAAAACCACCATGCATTAGATCGCACCATGCCTACTTTTTTATTTTTGCCACAGTTACATCGCAATTCGCCAACTTTTTTAAAATTCAAATCTATCGATCGCGTATTGCCTATTTTAGTACAGTTACGTTAAAAATATTTATTTTGAATAATATGCTGCCATGGTTATTCCATGTATTTGTAACAAATAGATTTGTATTTTTCTCATATTTTTTTATTGTATTGGTTTATAACATTCTTGTGACAAACTTAATTTGGAGTTGGTTGCTTTAAGTAGTATCGGAAGCTGTAATTTTTTTGGTTCTAATTTAATAACATGAAACATTAATAGATACCTACGCCATCTCTGTCACCAACGAAAGCGTCGATAAAATTATTTCCAATTTTATGGGCAGACATGTACAAGTTATGAATTTTTAAAACTCAAGTAATCCAATATATTTAAACTTTAAATAGATTACCTAAAATACGTTCCATTTAAACAAAAAAAGAAACAAACATGTTGTCCGACCACTGTGCCAAGATCTCGCCCTATGGCCAATTACGTCCTTGTCGTGGGCCACATCAGATGAATCCTTCGTGAATGCATCTCAATCACGTCAACCCGTCGACGACGTAATTTATCCTTCGGCATCCATTGCGTAATAACTTTGGCCCATCTGTTTATATGTTTGTAAAAGTTTAATACAGGTGCCCATAAAGCTGTTTTACAAAGTTTACTAAACATCAGCCACAGATCCACAATATAACAAATTTTGTGGTGACTGTACAATTTGTAGGCAACATATGTACATATTTAATGTACTGCCAATATTAAAAGTAGGCATGCTGCGATAAGAATATTGTTTTAGGAAAAAAGTTGTCCATATGCGAAAGTAGGCATAGCACGATCTAACGTATGGTGGTTTTAAAAAGTTGGCACTGCGCTACCGATTACATTAAAATACTAAAAAGTTACCAAAGTGCGAAAGTAGGCAGCGCGCGACGAAACCGTTCAGGATGTCCATCTGCTGCCAATGATTATTATTACATAGCAGTAACAGCTCAGACGGCGAGCGCTTACCTTGGAAACATCGTGAGGAAACCTGCATATCTGAGAAAGCCTAACTGCTCGAGTCAACTCGTGCGCGGGTGCTGCTTGGGGGGACTGGTCCGACTACTATCCCTTTGGCCTTTTAGTTTGTTGTAATTTTTGTCGTAGTTTATTGTTTTCTTCTTTTCCCCCTTGCTTTATGTTTCGAACGGTAGGACACACTATCGCTAATGTCGATTCAATTGTAACAAAACAATGTTTAAAAAAAAAAGTGAAAAAATTACAAGCCCGCTGAGTTTCTTGCCAGAACTTCTCAGTTGAGGCCGCGTTGTGATCCGGTGGTAGCTTTTAAAAAATTGTCCATTCAAAAGTGCATGCGTTAAGCCTATTTGAAAATAAAGTTTTTTTATTTGATTTGATTAGTTTTCGAATGACGTGTGAAGTCCTCCAACCCGCACTTGGCCACACTGGACTATGGCCTAAGCACCTTCATTTTGAAGGGAGGCCCGTGACCAACAGTGGGACATAAACAAGGGCGGGTATTATAATGTTATTATTATTATTTAAAAGGCTGAATGAGACTCCGGCGCGTCGCCATTTGATTAAAGGCATCTATACACATTATAGGTATACATTTGAAATGTAATTACTTTATAATTTATATTCAACGCGATCAATAGTCGCGGTCACAAACAGTCTTTGTTTCTCGTATCGATTACTCACCGATGTAACCAGATCTAAGTAGGTCGTAGTACATAAGAATACTGTGTATGTATTACATGGCACTTGGTACTTAACGCTCGAGAGCCCTTGACAACTCATGTTCTGTTGCCGTATTTTTTTTAAATAATAGCTGTAGTGCTATTCACTAAGCAACACAACCTCGATCTCGACGCTGCGGTAGCGGTGAGTTGCGTTTTCGTATTTAATCAAATTCAAATTCACAATCATTCAAAATCATTTATTTCAAATAGGCTTAACATGTCAAAAGTGCTAAACTTTTGAACGGTAATTTTTTTTTTAAAAGATACCACTGGATCACAACGCGGCCTCAACTGAGAAGACCCAGCAAGAAACTCAGCGAGCTTGTCATTTTTTCACTTTAAAAAAAATGTGTTTTTCTTGTTACAATTATATCAGCATCAGCGACAGTGTGTCCTGCCGTTCAAAAAATTAAAATATAAAAGAGAGAAAAAAATACGACGAAAATACAACAAAGTAATAGGCCAAAGGGATAGTAGTCCCTTCACTAACTTGGCTTATGGCGGCACTACCGCCACGAGAGTTTATGGTTTTCAGTGGAACTACTTAGGGTCGAATGGTTTGACAGTCACTTCGACGTCGAGCTGAAATGCGGTAGTGAATACGGATTTTAAAAGCACTAAGCTTAACGTCGAATTCAAGGCTGGCTCGACGTAGAGCTCAGCGTAGCGTTATTGAATAGCAAAGCTGGTGCTTTATCCGGATACCATTCTCCTGTAAGTGGTAATGCAGCCATGGTTTAAACGGTGTAAAGGGTTGTAGAGGGTGTAAAGTGTGTAGTAGAGGGGCGGCACGGTGCTAAAGCACAAAATACTGAGAGTACAGAAGGCAAGCTCATGTATGCTCGCTTTTCATACGTACGCTCGGCGGTCGCGCTAGGGTTATCAACTCTGGCTTATGCGAAAAAAACTATCGTGATAGTGGCACTCCTATCTAGTATTTTGATTGAATGTTGAGAATAAAAAATCTTTAAAAAAAATTGAACCGACTTCAATATCACTGAAAAGTATAAAATAATTTAAATATTATTGAAGTTGGTGTTAGCTTACCGGTTGTGTATATTTGGCACCAACTTCAATAATATTTAAATTATTTTATAATTTTTCAGTGATACTGAAGTCGGTTCATTTTTTTTTAAAAAGATTTTATTTTATATTTTTTAGTGATATTTTCATAAAGATTGAACCATCGAAGACCGTAAAATGATCTAGGTAGGTTATGATCACATTATCGTCTACATAGTTTTACATAATTCATGTTTCTTCAGAAAAAAATATCCGGTCGTAATGAATTTGCATGGAATCATCATAGTAGTTTACTCTCTCGAATAAAAAAAGAATCATCGAAATCGGTTCATAATTGTCAGAGTAATGTAATGGAGAACATCCGTTTTAAAGTTTTTACCAGATAAATTCCTCCTCATCGTTCATGGTCCTCCAGGAAGTTCTTATCCGGTTGTGATAAATTTCATACAGATTCATTACAGTGGTTTCTTCTTTCGAATAAAAAAAGAATCATTGAAATTGGTAAATATTTGCCAGAGTTATGACCATTTTTGTCCTTAAAAAGCGACATAAAGTCATCTATATAGGCTTTCCTGCAAGTTTCCTGCGCAGTCACCATTATTGTTTTTTCAGGAACTACTTATTCGAAAGTAATAATTTTTTTATGGGACCCAACTAACGGATTAAAGAATGGATAGAAGAAAGAATTTTTCAAATCGGTTCATAATTGCCAAAGTTATGCGCGTACATAGAAAAAAATATATATACATACAGAAGAATTGAGAACCTCCTCCTTTTTTTGAAGTCGGTTAAAAAAGGAAGAACGGAAGACGAGTGTTTGAAGCGGACGGCATTCGCGCTCGCACTAAACCGAGATATACCGAGAAATCGTGTCGGTGAGCGCTGTCTGTGTGTGTTGTTCGAGCGCCCGTTGTATGAAGCTTGCCTTCTGTACTCTCAGTATTTTATGGCTAAAGGGAGGATCCTAAGACCGAGGTGTGATGCTCGGTCAGGGCCTAATACCTTAAAAGTTTAATGTTGTATTTACTCCAAGTACGTTGAAACTTCGCTAGCGCGATTCAAATTGCCCGTGTGACGTCATCTTTAGGTACTGCATACGCAGTAGGTGTACAAGGCATTATCCTATTAAGAGCATAGAGAAGAGAACCTCATGTTAGAAGTATGGTTATGCTGGCAGCGACAGAAACAAACAATGTCATGTCATGTTAGCTGCCAGTAAAGCGGCTGCTCCTTTGGCTATATTCTGTAACGGGTTGGATCCAAACTAAAAAGGACTAACCTAAGTCCATCGATATATTATATCGATCACTTACTGCCGGTCCCAATAACCTATCGATCCCTTACTATAAGTAAAAATAGTTACCATCGATAGCTATAATGACATATTTCCGTTTCAATAATAACATATTAGCAGCTTACTGTTGATTGTTCAAATGGCAGTCAGTCAGGGTTTTAGTTATCGCTCCATTTCGAGGTTTATCCCGGGATATCGATGATTTGATCGATGATAGTAAGGGATCGATAGGATATTGGGACCGGCAGTAAGTCATAATATCAAAAAGGTACACCCGTACATGAGTATGAATTGAGCAGCAGTCACCACTCCTCTCAACCATATTGGAGTGCTCTAAAAGCCAGTCACCAAAACGCGTGATTCCGACACAGCAACGGAACGCCACTAAACACGATACAGTATCGATGCAGCCTCAAAATCGCTGTAATCCCAAAACTAGCCTTTTATTTATGCAACGGAGTGACTAGACAAGCAAGACGTTTGCCTGATGGTAAACGACACGCCCTCCTATAGACAGCTGGACATTGCACTATCACTCGTCACACGAGATTTTTTCTCTTGTGTCCAATAATTTCACAAACTACAGTGCCCTTCACACCGGAACACAGCCATGTTTACACACTGCTGCTTGGCGGCACTGCGGTGGTACAGGGTCCTGTCTCCTGCTACCAAGTAAAATATGAAGCTTTCAAAGCGTGTCGCGTGCGATACGTCTTCTTTATCATTCCAGCACCGGGGGAACGAACGATTACAGACTAGGATAAGAAACCGCCCTATATGGCGTTCAAACAAGCGCGGTGTACACTTGTGTCAAGGGTACATCCTTTTCCGGAGCGTGTATGTACAAAGGAGCTTACAACATTTAATTTATTGCTTGTAAACTCCCTTTATATTAAGTGGTATGAGAATGGAAACTGTCTTTGACGTGTCTTTTGATGTTATCTTGATTGGGTTGGCGTAAGAAATGTTAAGCTTTGTTAATGGGTTTGAGTTCTGAGTCCGTGTTTTAAGTCAATATCACGTTTTTATACACGTACTATATTCACGCTTTGTTTCGAAATTTGATAAGCAGTCACGCTAGGGTCAATGTAATAGATTACAATTGACACTTCATCAAAATTTAACAACGTAACCTTCTAACGGCCGGCATAAAATATTTTTTGTTTTCGAAGTTAGAACTGCACAATTGCTGAACTTTCTTTCAATTGAGTTTACATATTTATTGTAATTACTAGCTGTAGCCCGCGGCTTCGCCCGCGTTTACTTTGTTACTCAAATGTATTTTGAATTAGAGATCGAGGTTTTTTAAAATATTGTTTACACTGATGTTGTCTTTTATTTACGCGAATGCTACACATTGAAATCAAACTACTTTTTCGGATTTATTCGCGGTTTATTTTAGCTTTTACTATCCCGACACATTTCGAATGCTTCAGCACCCATGGTCCCGGGAGGACTGAGATGTTGAACGTCCTTATATCACAATTATGCCGGTGTATCCTCAGGTATCCTTAGTTATTATTGTTGGTCCGATCTTCGGACGATCGATTTCAATATTGTTCACACTTTTATTAACCCTGATCTAATAGGTATCAAGTATGCAGCTTGTATTTTTGTGTGAGCTATCATAGCTCCCATTTCTTAAATATTGACTTCTTTATTTAAAAAGATACTGTACTTATTTTGCAATTCCATTAAAAAGCTTATGGGTTTGTTAAGTGGAAACCATTTGGTAACCCCATTGGTGTATGCCCTTAGCGGTTGATTTTCGAATAATGCCGGAAATTTGTTTATTTTTTTTAGTTCATTCACGGAGTTTCGTTACCATAGTTGCATTATAGCATAGATCTTTCTTCACGCAAACTTTAAATTAAGTCTTTTGACTGCAGGTTGAAGAATACTTTTGGACCCCAATTGGACCCCGTTAGGAGTTCATTTTCTAAAACTATTTACATATGGATTGTTTTAGTTTGATTAATGTATTCGCAAAGTTTCATCAATGCAGCATAATATTTTTCCGCGGTTCAAACTTAAAAACCATACTAAAACCCCTTTAAGGGTCGATTTTCAAAAAGTTGTGATACAGATGTTTCTTCATTACTTTTGTTTAGTACGTTGACAAAATTTCGTGTATGTGGGGTGAAAAAAAAATGTTTTCCATATAAACTTTGACTCACTTAGGGGTCGATTAACGAAACATTAGTTTATTCAATTTTTGTATTGAGTTTATGTACAGAGTTTCGTTACTCTAGCTGTATTATATGGCATTAAATGGATACCGTTCTACGTGTAAACTTTCCAACCAATGGGGTTGGAAATGACCATAGGGGTTGTTTTTTTGCAAAATGCCGGAAATAGGTTTCATAGATTCTTGTGTGCAGTACATAAATTAAGTCTTATGACTGTAGGTCGAGAAACATTTTTTGGACCCCAATTGGACCCTTTTAAGAGTCGATTTTCAAAAAATGATTATTTAAACAATAATTGCTTTAGTTTGATAAATGTATTCGCAAAGTTTCATCAATGCAGCACGATATTTTGTTTTCACGTTTCATACTCAAAAATCATGATAACACCCCTTTGCGGGACGAATTTGAAAAAGTTGTGATACACGTGTTTCTTAATTTCTTTGGCTTAGTACATTGACAAAATTTAATATCTGTGTGATGAAAAAAAAAAAAATTCCATACTAACTTTGGGAGCCCATTTGACCCACTTAGGTGTTGATTTTATAAAAAGTTGTAATACACGTGTTTCTTTATTTGTTTTGCTCAGTTCTCTAACAATGTTTCCTTTCCGTGTGACGAAAAAAAATAATATTTTTTCCATACAAACTTTGGGAGCCTATTTGACCCACTTAGGGGTTGATTTTTCAAATATGCTCAAAATTAGTTTTTTCAATAGTTGTGTTGAGTTTATTTACCGAGTTTCGTTCCTCTAGTTGCATCATAGGATGAAATGGAAATCCTTCTTTGTGCAAACTTTGGAACTCCATTAAATGACCTTAGGGGTAGTTTTTCGATAAATGCCGGAAATAGGTTTCTTAGATTCTTGTGTGAAATCTATAAACTGAGTCTTATGACTGTAGGTCGAGAAATATTTTTTGACCCCAATTGGACCCGTTTAGGAGTTGATTTTCAAAAAATGATTATTTTCATTTGGATTGCTATAAATTGATTAATGTATTCACAAAGTTTCAGCAATGCAGTATGAAATTTTTCTTCCGCGTTGCATACTGAAAAACCATGCTAAAATCCCTATAAGGGTCGATTTTCAAAAAGTGTGATACACGTGTTTCCTTATTTGTTTTTTTTCAGTACTCTAACAAAGTTTCGTTACCGTGTGACGAAAAAAAATTATTTTTCCATACAAACTTTGGGAGCCCATTTGACCCACTTTGGGGTCGATTTTACAAAAATGCTCAAAATCAGTTTTTTCAACTGTTGTGTTGAGTTTATTTACCGAGTTTCGTTACTCTAGTTGCATCATAGGATGAAATGGAAATCCTTCTTTGAGCAAACTTTTAAACACCATTAAATGACCTTAGGGGTAGTTTTTCGAATAATGCCGGAAATAGGTTTCTTAGATTTTTGTGTGCAATATATAAACTGAGTTTTATGACTGTAGGTCGACAAACATTTTTTGGACCCCAATTGGACCCCTTTAAGAGGTGATTTTCAAAAAATGATTATTTTAACTTGGATTGCTATAATTTGATTAATGTATTCGCAAAGTTTCAGCAATGCAGTATGAAATATTTTTTCCGTGTTGCATACTCAAAAACCATCGTAAAATCCCTGTAAGGGTCGATGTTCAAAAAGTGTGATACACGTATTTCTTTATTTCTTTTGATTAGTACACTGACAAAGTTTCATGTCCGTGAGACGAAAAAAAATTTTTTTTCCATACAAACTTTGGGAGCCCATTTGACCCACTTAGGTATGAAATTTCGAAAAATCCGTTCTTATTGTTCACCTAGACTGTTTGAATAATGTTGGTTCCAAATTTCAAGATTCTAGGTTATATGGTTTTTGCTGTATCGTGATTCCTAGAAAACACCCTGCTCTTTTATTAATATAGATGACAAAGATAACTTTCTTTCAATTGCGATTACATATTTATTGTCATAATGACAAAAGAAACAGACAGAACAAAGAAACTGACAGATGTCAAATGTGATCTATTAAATTGGCCCTACATTAATGACTTGTCCTATAAGCAAACCTCAATAAAAACAGTCATGAAAATTGATAAAAAAAGTAGGTACTTAAATAATAATTATCGCGAAATACATGAATAATTAATGAATTATATACGGAGTGTAAGGGACATCGTACCGAAAACCGATACCAGGGATCCAGTAGGTACATGATTCTGAACATTCTAATGTTGAAATTTTTCATCGGCTTTTTCGAGAATTTCCAAAAATATGGCGTTTTTTTTAATAAAATTAGTATAACATCATTATTGGTATAATAATAAAGCCTAAATTCAATTTATTTTAAAAATTTCAAAATTAGCAATGTAATTTGAAAAATAAATATTATTCCGTAGGTATTCATTACATGCTCGAAAATTAACAAGTTAGTCATTTTCCATATAAATGGTTTCTGTAATGTTGTAACGGACATTATTTGAAATCTTATATAAACGTTTTCGGTACGTGGTCCCTTAAACCCTGTATACCTAATCCCAAACTAACTATATGGTAAGCATATCTACAAGGTCAATTACGTGCCACCGGGCACCGCATTCTCAAATATTTTTCCGCAAATCAGAGCTGTGTGTGAAAATTGCTTTTAATCCGGTGTGAAGAGCACTGTAGCTGAAGAAATTACTGCGCTCATGAAACTTAACAACTAATGTCTCGAGCAGCATTGCGGGGCCGCGATGGGGAGGTGCAACGCTTGCCATCAGGCAGACGTCTTGTTTAACAACACCACTGATTTTTTTGACGCGGGGGAAATCTTCTAAAGATCGCCGAAAGCTGTGGGGCTCGACCGGGGTATGTGGGATTCTTACCCACTAAAACCCCCGCGGCTGTCGCATCGGCACATGAGAGGGGGGACCCCAGGGCTCTCCGGTGGGATCTGCACCAGGGGCCCCTCAGTGCCTTGCCTTTGAGCCCGCCGCCGGGGGGCGCATTGTAGCCCCCCGGGAACCTGTCATGGTGCTCACGGGGACGGGGGTCGCAACCCCGCCGCCGTCCTTCTCGGAGTCGCCGCCGTACTCAATGGACGCTCAAAGGGCCCACACCCCGAGCGTCCAGCGACTCCGAAGATATTATCCATAGCCTATGGTAACCCATAGGCTATGGATAATATAGGAGTCAGAAATATCGAGCTAACGTCTCAATGGACAAGCGGCGTTACTCCGCAATTTTCCATGGGTGGGCGTGATGCTTAACATCAACTGAAAGTAGAGCTCTTCAGTACGTCGTTACGTTTACAGTTACAGCCTAATAATAATACCAGCCCTTGTTTATGTCCCACTGCTGGGCACGGGCCTCCCCTAAAGATGAAGGGGCTCAGGTCATAGTCCACCACGTTAGCCAAGTGCGGGTTGGCGGACTTCACACGTCATTTGAAAGCTAGTTAGGCTTTCTCAGACATGTAGGTTTGCACACGATGTTTTCCTTCACCTTAAGCTAGTAACAATCGCACAAAGACGATTCGCACAGTATATACTTTTAGACTTTCGCGTTCCATTATCAAACTTTATTCTAATCGGGAATTAACGCGATTTACCTTATATTTTGACTTGACGTTTCGGCCGGGTTGCACCAGCCGTGGTCACAAGCAGACATCGTTTCAGCCGAAACGTCAAGTCAAAATATAAGGTAAATCGCTTTATTCCCGATTAGAATAAAGTTTGATTCGCACAGTAATCAGAGGTGCGAGCCGAGGTTCGAACCTGCGCACCTTATTCCCAAGGCAGGCGCTCGTCCACTGAGACAGCACACAGCACACAGTCTCTTTTATTCCAAAAGGTACAGCACTCGTGTCATGGGCCCTATAAGAACTCGTCTAACGGCAGTTTATGGGCATTCCATTGCGTTTTTTTTTCTTTATAATGGTAGTGAAAGCTAGGCGCGCTGGTTCGTGGGATGACATTGAACTCATATAATATTAATATAATACAAGTTTGTGCGTTGGAGTCGTAGTTAGGGTTACCAACTCTCAAAAGGACCAACTCGGGAGAATTTTATGAAATCGATTAGTGTGTGTGGGGGGGGGGGGGGTGTTGGAAGGTTTGTGACGAAAATCTCAATCATTTATTAATTTCTAAATTTATATGTACCTTGCATTCGAGCAGCATCTAATACTTGTCGGTTTTTCAACAGCTTTTTCATGAAGAATCGAACTTTGTTATTATTTGTAACTCTACTTTTCTACTTTTAACACACGTCTTTCGATTTCGTAAAGAAGTCAACCCAGCGTAAATCCACTCGAATTTCTTCAACGCGCTGTGGTTGCATCTCACGCAAAAGCCCAACCTCATTGTGTTGGATTACTTAATCGATTGTAGGAACACTATGATAAAGTAGTAAAAGTATGTCTATGACTCTTGTATGCCCTCCACTGAAGAGGGCGAGGTGCTACTTACTATACTGTATTGTGTGTAGAGGGTCTGGTGTAGAGGAGGCATGAGAAACCACCGAATTTACCTCCAAGGAATCGGCAACGTCGAAGGCGAGACGAACAGGTTTACACCGTGCACCGGTAGCGTCACGTGCGAGCGACGAATGCGTACATAATATTTAGAAAAACCGGAGAAATGATTACACTCCGGGAGTTCGGGAGATTAACCATTATTACCGGAGTCTCCCGGGCAATCCGGGAGGGTTGGGAACCCTAGTCGTAGTGGGCGTTTGAACTCAGAGCGGGTAGGTAGTGTTTGGGATATTTTATACGAAAGATTTCATAACCGGAGCTTTTTACGCACAAATGATCCGATCCAGCACCGCTCAGTATTAAGTTTTAAAAATGATGAGAAAAAGAACACAACCGAAATGAGAGCCTCCTCCTTTTTTGAAGTCGGTTAAAAACCTTTCTCAATAAATTATCTTAATAATAGTGAAATCGCATCGAAATTTACTGTTCAGTTTAGAAGTATGAGAGCGCTGATAGAGTTAAATAGGAACTTTGCTGCCCTAAAATTATGTTATTCATTACTTTAATTAGGAAAAAGGTTATGACCAGTTTGCATAATGTCAACACAACGCACGTAAAACGAGTACTTCGCAAAATGTTCACTTCGCAAAACGTCCTCTTCACAAAATGTTCACTTCGCAAAATGTCCACTTCGTAAACATCACGTCACGAGCTACAGTGAATTTCACACAGGAACTCGGAATGCTTTATGGTTGAATTTTTGCCACTGTAGTGGGACCTCAATTGTCTCTACGACCATGTATTTATTGGAGAGGAAACCTTCCAATGGTACCCGGTATCCACAGGGTCCGAGGCTGGGTATGTGGGATTTTTGTCCACTGAAACTGCCCCATCCCGTGGGGTGTACGGGTAAAGCCGGGCGCCATGTTTTGAACAGGACATTGTTTGTAAACATAAATAAGGGGCGTGGCTTGAGTGTTTTGTCGAACAAAACTTCTCGAACATTTTTCCGGAGCTTGTGGAAAACATCCCTCGTGTTCGCCTGTGGGATCGCTCATTTTATGTTTTAATCGCGCGTTCAGTTTTTTGGTTTGGATATGGAATACAATGTGGAGTGGAATCCAGAACCTATATTGTTATTAGTTTCGTTGATAGGGTAAAAGTGGGATAGTTGCCCCAGGGGTATAGTTGCCTCGATTGTAATTTCTCTAGTTTGCCGGATGAATCACATGTTATTTTATTTATCTTTCGAAAGACTCTACAACTACCACTAAGTTGACCGTGTTGCATGTCTCTGTGCGATTGCATGGAAACGCAAGGTGAAATCAAAGTTTTTGCGGGATAGATGGCCTCTTTTTCAGTGGGGCATCAATCCCATACGTAATTTACATAGATTAGGCAATTATCCCCTATATGGGATAGATGCCCCAAAATTTAGAGGTCCGCAAAAATCGCTAATACTCTGGAAATATCAAAGATGATGGTTTTTCCTTTCATAAGTTTGAAGATAATAAATCAAAGTACCGTATTACAAATAAAGAATTTTGCTTTTTTCACTGAGAGATATAAAGTAATTTCAAAAAGTGTGGCAACTATCCCACTTTTACCCTACATGAAGACCCATGATTTAAGATGCTACCTCAAATGAAATTAAAACATAAAAATCGTATGCATTCGGAAGGAAGTGTAAAAAAAATTCACTGAAGATAGCAGCGGACGGGAAATGTTCAATGTTTGTTTAAAGTTCACCGAACATTGTTCTGTGAAAAAATTGGCGCAACAGAAACGGCTTAAGAATGGTTGGGTGTCCATAACAGGCGACTAAGGGAAACAAAAAAAACGGACAGCAGCGTCTTTCTATTGGATTACCTACCACCTATAATACGATCCCAGATGCTTGTCAATCATGAGGATTATGGCAACCTCTCCTTTCTAAGGGGGGGGGGGGGGGTCTTTGTCTAGCAGCGGAGTCCGTGCCTTGTTTTCCCTTAGTCGCCTCTTACGGACACCAAACGGGACGAGATGGGAAGATGCTATTTTACCCGGACACCCCCCGGGTAATATTGGGATAATACAATTATTAATAATCCGTAAATATACACTTACCGGTACTCCAATTAAAAGACGATAATAATATTCCAATATCACAATAATATACACTATTATTAAATTCTTGTAAACAAACACCAAAATACGAATGCAGACTGTCAACCGCGAGGGTTGACGTTAACATGTGCGAACGGATCCACATTGGTGCGAGTGAGATAAAACATGTTACGCGGTTAAATCACAGCACTTTCACTGTATATGACAATAGCGCTACTGTATTCAGAATATTTTGCAATCAATATACCTACGTTGGAAAGAGAACGCAACTGTAATTGAGGATGGGAGGGGGTGAGGACGTCCGCCATTGTGTTTCGACGGGTTTTCGCGTTTTCGCGCATGCGCCGTTTGACGCATGCGCGGTCGATAATAGTTTTTATTTTTTTTTACTTGTTATTGTGTAAATGACAATAGAAGCAAAGAGGATATTATTACATAGATATATGTACTCACACTAAAAGGGTTCGATTTCTAAATAAATTCTCTACAATATCATATATACAATTTTTTAAACTTACCAATATTAAAAGCGAGATTTGCAATTTTGCGTAACGAAATTAGGCATATTTTCTTCAAAAATACGGTAGACGAATATTGTCTACCAACTACCTACTCGTTGCGACCTATCCAACAAGTCAAAAAATACATTTATTGGTGCAGAGATCCTGTGACCACCTTCCTCCATCATCAGACGCTGATTACCATTTTTCTACCAACTAGAATAATGGCCCTGGTGAAACATTTTTTGAGACTTACCCCTGTAACTCCTGTCAGCCAGGATCTACAGTGGTCGCTAGCGAAGACATTGAGTTTTCACCCTCAACAAGTCCCGGGGTTACGCTGAATTTTCTTGGAATTCGCAACAAATTTAACTAGAAAAGTATATAGGAGGAGTTAGAAAAAGCTCTGGTGCGCTGACACGTAGTTTTACATTCTCTTTGGCGCTGACTAAAAAATCCAAAGAAGCGATTGAACTGGAAAAAGAAATTATAGAATAATACGAAATGACGTCACAATCACTGCACGTGCCTACAGGATTTTCATCCAAAAAAAACGACTCACCGACACTCCCTCATTGTGAAGTTTATCACCGCTGTGTAAACGACCTTTTATCTAAACTTTTGGAAGCAAACACGTCGCATGTATACAAGCTGAGACACACAGATAATTGTTATGTAAATTGTTTGTGTTCAGATTGCAGCTATTTATTTCCTTATTTACATAATGATTATGATTAAATGTAGAGGAATAAACGCTATATTAGTTTATCTGTGGGTTTTCTTTGTGAAAAAGAGTGCCGCACTTAATAATATTATGTTGGCATCCAATTTTTATAGAGAATTATTTTTCCTATAGAATTACTTTAATAACTATGTGAATTATTAAAAAAAAAACAAAATTTTCAATTCCATCAATCTAGTGGTGGTTCTACTATCCTGTTATCACGAATTACGCTCGGCTGTTAGAATTTTAGATTAATTTAGAATAAAATTTACATTATTTTTTAGATAAATCTACCGTTTGCCAAACATGGAAATGAATTAGGAAGGAATTCACATTATTTTTTAGATAAACCACCCACTGTTTGCCAAACATTTAATAATATATGTAGTAGAACGCAAACAGTCCAAAAAGGAGTTAATTTTTTTGCGAGATATACTAATAATAAAAATTATAATTTTTACCAACTCAAACTCAAACTCGATATAACTCTAAAAGTAACGCAAGGCAGGGTGACCGTTTAGTGGCATTTCAACTGAGCGACTCCGTTCTTGGAAAGCACTTAAAAAGATCCCGGTTGTTGTCATCAGGACAGCAATTTTTATGCCAAGTCAGAGGTTTATGGGCAGCTTGATCAAATCTGACACCAGGTGGGCTACTAACCATACGACAAAAATATAAATAGGGTAATATAGAACTTCTCTTAATCACCGCAGAGATAAAACAAAATTGACTGGACTGGTCCGACTACTATCCGTTTGGCCTTTTAGTTTGTTGTACTTTCGTCGTATTTTTTTCTCTCTTATTTGATCTTTTAAACGGCAGGACACACTGTCGCTGATGCGGATCTAATTGTAACAAGACAAACACTGTTTAAAAAAAAAGTGAAAAAATGACAAGCCCGAGTTTCTTGCCGGATCTTCTCAGTTGAGGCCGCGTTGTGATCCGGTGGTAGCTTTAAAAAAAATGACCGTTCAAAAGTGCTAGCGTTAAGCCTGTTTGAAATAAATGATTTTGATTTTGACTTTGACATAAATTGCTAGCAAATTGCTAGCTTATTTGGGCTGCAGTCTTATTCCAAATAAGTCGACCTTTCAATAACTATGGCTCGTCCTCTCAATGTCCTACGTCTATTAAAACCATAGATTAAAACTGGTGATATTGCACCGTCATTCAGAGCCACAGAACCACAGAGAACAGTGAGTAATCGATTCATGAAGCCGTAACATAAACATACCTAAGTATATTGTGTATTTATATACACAATATAGTGGTGTAACAATAGGCAAGGACGATCTACATATAAACACGGAGCTAAGGTTAAGCGCACACAGTAAACGCGTAAAAACTATTCTCTCTCCAGTAGCTTTTTGGCCGGAATGCCCCAGAAAGAGGGTTATGTTTTTCGATAGTACCTATGTTTATTTATTTGGCACGGCCTACGGCCTACGTGAATCGATGGATTTTGACTTATATCTTATATCTCGTAAAATTCGTCTAAGTTGTGAGAGTGACATAGGTTTTTTAACTTCCAAAAAAAATCATATGGGTATCAAATTATAGTAATAATAATATCTTGGGACAATCCACACACGGTCATCCGATCCCAAACTAGGCAGAGCCTGTACTATGGAAACCAGACAACTGATACTAATACTTATATACTTTTTTATTTTTGTAAATACTTACATACTTAAATAGATAAACAGCACCCAGACACTTGGCGAGAATCGAACCCACGACCCATTGGTTAGCAGGCAGGGTGTCTGACCCTAGTGGTCCAAACCCAACCCAACGGGCCCGTCAAATTAAGTCAAATTAAAGGTCTTTACGAGACATGTTGTATGTATGATGTAATATAAGACCTTTTTTTTTTGTTCGCAGTCGGGCTTTTTGTGCTTTTATACTTGTTTTAGCATCTTGGGTCTTGTTTACCCATCCTGGGTATAAGGCCCAACATAATGCTAAATCAAGTATACTTGGGCCAACTTGGGCTTGGGCCAACAAGTGGGGTGCCTTACAAAAAATCCCAACGACTCTACCTAAGCCCTTATATAAGCGATTGGATGTTATTTACTGTTTGGATCATTTAAAAGGAAATGGTTTCAATTTATAATGCCGAGAATAAGAATTAAACTCTAAAATACTATCAATTACGTCAAAACAAGAGATGAGATTAGCATTATAGTTCTTTCTCAGTTAACATGACGCGTGGAAGACCTTGAATATGCCTCGGAACCTGTGGAGCTGAACTGGGGTATGGATTCTTACCCACTAAAATCCCTGCGGCTGCCGCATAGGCACATGAGAGTTGAGACCTGGAATCTCAAGTAGGATCTACACCAGGACTTCCCCAAGGGTTCTCAGTCTCTTGCCTTGCACCCGCTGCCGAGGGGCTCATTATAATTTATAGCCCCCTGGGAACCTGCCACGGTGCTCACGGGGACGGGGACCCTTCTCGAAGTCGCCGCCGTACTCGATAGACGTCTAGGGCCCACGCCCCAACGTCCAGCGACTCCAGAGGATGTGATACCTAGAAAAACTGACACCTAGTTACAAATCTACAGCAGGCTTAGCATGATGTGCAAATCTTGATAGACAGTTGTGAGTATGACGTCACTATGACGTAGTATTTCACATTTTTGTATGGAGAATTGACATTTCGGTGTTGTAAACTACGTCATACTCCACACCGCCCTGTCAAGATTGCAAGTCGGGTCAGAGTATGAAATGTTTAACATAGCAACCCGTTGTTTCCGCTTGCTGTAACTTCTAAACGCGCAGAATGAGTGTGCGCGCCGCGCCTGCATTAACATTGCTTATATGCACACGCGCATCGACCATGGACTTGCAGCGACCTTGGCTGCCCGCGATAAGCCACGCTCGGCCATACTGCTAATGTAAACTATTCTGTTATGAATACTACCGCGAATGTTGTGTAAACTGCAATACATTTCGCAATGAACGGGGTTATATGGTGTGAATCTGAACGAACGAATACATGACTGAAATATTGGTACAACAATCTTGCTAAAAAAAATTGATATAACCTGAGAATAGTTCATCATCATCAGCAGCCGAAGGATGTCTACTTCTGAACAAAGGTATTATCCCCCTTATAAGGGAGGGATTGCCTAAATCCCCACGTTTGGCAGGCGTCTTAGGGATTGCAGTACACTTAGGTGGTAGGTTATCCAATAGAAAGACACTCCTGCCTGCCCGTCTTCTTGTTTCCCTTAGTCGCCTCTTACGTACACATAACGGGAGGAAGGCAGGTGGACATTCAACGGGTAAAAATGGTTATATGAGTGGAATACATGTATTATTAAGAAAAATTATAAAATATTAAAAAAAAAAATTGAAACGACTTCAATATCACTGAAAAGTATAAAATAATTTAAATATTATAGAATTTAAAGTTACTTTAACTTCAATAATATTTAAATTATTTTATACTTTTCAGTGATATTGAAGTCGTTTCAATTTTTTTTAAACAGATTTTATTTTAAACTTTTTAGTGATATTTTCATAAATAATTACTGACCCATCGAAAACGGTAAAATGATCTAGGTAGGTTATGATCACATTATCGTCTACATAGGTTTACAAAATTCATGTTTCTTCAGAAAAAAATATCCGGTCGTAATGAAATTTGCATGGAATCATCATAGTAGTTTACTCTCTCGAATAAAAAAATAATAATCGAAATCAGTTTATATTTGTCAGAGTAATGTAATGGAGAACATCAGTTTTATGGTTTTACCAGATAAATTCGCCCACATCGTTCATGGTCCTCCAGTAAATTCTTAGCCGATTGTGATAAAATTCATACAGATACATTACAGTGGTTCAATCTTTCGAATAAAAAAAGAATCATTGAAATTGGTAAATATTTGCCAGAGTTATGACCATTTTTGTCCGTAAAAAGCGACATAAAGTTATCTATATAGGCATTCCTGCAGTTCTCCTGCGCAGTCACCATTCTTGTTTTTTCAGGAACTACTTATTCGTATGCAATATTTTTTTTTATGGGACCCAATTAACGGATTAAAGAATGGATGGAAGAAAGATTTTTCAAATCGGTTCATAATTGCCAGAGTTATGCGCGAACATACATAGAAAAAAAATATATACAGACGAATTGAGAACCTCCTGCTTTTTTGAAGTCAGTTAAAAAGGGGACGTTTATGCACATAATGCTTATACAGAAATGTACATTTTATGAAAATCAGTGCTAAGTTTACCTAAATTTCTAGGTCGTGAAAGATATGTGAGGTTATAGGACACAGAAAATCTATATCTCTCTCCTCCTCCAGTACTCCAACCATACCGTAAAAAAGCTTAATGTAGGGTCAACTTAATCCTTCGGAGTCGCTGGACGCTCGGGGTGTGGGCCCCTGGAGCGTCCATTGAGTACGGCGGCGACTTCGAGGAGGACGGCGGCGGGGTTGTGACCCCCATCCCCGTGAGCACCGTGACAGGTTCCCGGGGGGCTACAATGCGCCCCCCGGCGGCGGGCTCAAATGCAAGGCACTGAGGGGCCCCTGGTGCAAATCCCACCGGAGAGCCCTGGGGTCCCCCCTCTCATGTGCCGATGCGACAGCCGCGGGGGTTTTAGTGGGTAAGAATCCCACATACCCCGGTCGAGCCCCACAGCTCCCGGGGATCTTTCGATGATTTCTCCCGCGTCATAAAAAAAAACAAAGGGCCAGCTTAATAGATCACATTTGACATCTGTCAGTTTCTTTGTTATGTCTGTTTCTTTTGTCATTATGACACTAAATATGTAATCGTAATTAAAAAAAGTTAAGCAATGGTGCAGTTTTAACTTCGAAAAAAATAATATTTTATACCCGCTGTTAAAAGGTAACGTTGTTAAATTTTGATTTAGTGGCAAATATGATCTATTAAATCGGCCCTACTGTAAACATTCATAGTAAAAATAGTTCCAACGAAAAGAGAAAAACCAGATTCATCAAAAACTTCGATCCGAAGTACATACCCACAGATTATCTATCCTATAGACCATAAAGATTAAATCTTGTTTACGAAGATAAGACACAACTCTTAATCAGAGATTATTCCAAATTACAGAGCTAAAAGGAGCCTGAAACTTTTCACATCGTTTCCTGACAGCCTCTAACCATACATCCCTTAGAAAGACCACACTCCACGCCAGACGGGTCTCCTTTCCCTATCTACAAACCAAAATTACGCCGCATCAGACGTACAAAAACTTAATCGCACCTATTTTTTTCCAAGCACAGAAACCGAAAGTGTTTCGTATCTCACGATGGACCCAAAAAACTCCACAAAAGAATGTTGGGAGCCACTTAAAAACTACTTACCAGTATAGGTGTGGTATTGTACAAGTACCTTATCTCTGGTGATTTGGTTTTAGGTTAAAAGGTACAAATTGGACGGCTGTAATGCTCCTGTGGACTTTCTTTGGAGATTAGGGTCTCAATGTTTGAGCTGTTTAATCCACAGGTTTGGAGTTTCGTGGGTATATTTCGGTCATGTGGTTAGTCCAACCTGCTGCCAGTAACTTTAATTTAATTTCCGAATTTCTGATACAGTATCTGGTATATCTGTTACCTGGTAATAACTGCAAAAATATGCACTGGTTCACTGCTATTGACATTGAGATGCCTTTCTCTGACATTGTTCGTTCTTACGCTATAATCAGTGATAATAATCAGCAGATGGTAATTTAGTTATGTACTTTAGTACATTGATAAGTATGACCTCTGTTAATATAGTCCTTATTTTTTAAGTCAAGGAAATCAAATTAGACGTCATAACGTCATTGCCCTTTAGCAAATTGTAGTTATTTAATCTTCACACTTAAAGATTTAGTTCTTGGCAAATCTATCATACTGATAGAGATTTGCAAGCGACCGCGGGCAAAAAATTTCCAAGTTTTGCTTTCATAGGTTACTTTATTTTTATTTGTTTTATTATCTGCTTGAAATTATCATCAATGGCAACCATTACTTTATATAAGAAGATTACAATTTCTTAATCATTGAATCAAATCAAATTAAATCAAATCAAAGATCTTTATTTTCAAATAGGCTTAACGCTAGCACTTTTGAATAGTCATTTTTTTAAAAGCTACCACCGGATCACAACGCGGCCTCAACTGAGAAGATCCGGTATGAAACTCAGTGGGCTTGTCATTTTTTCACTTTTTTTTTAAACATTGTTTTGTTACAATTGAATCGACATTAGCGATAGTGTGTCCTACCGTTCGAAACATAAAGCAAGGGAGAAAAGAAGAAAACAATAAACTACGACAAAAATTACAAACTAAAAGGTCAAAGGGATAGTAGTCGGACCAGTCCGGGGGGACAGCACAGCACCCGCGAACGAGTTGACTCGAGCAACTTATTTAGTTACATGAAAATAGGTTACTTCCTTTTCTCTTTACATGTTTATCGGATAATTAACATATGATGGAGGTAAATGATATTTCAAACTCTCAAATTACTTTAAATCTTGTCACTCAGACCAAATTAGACCCGTGAACAACAAGACGGTTGATAATTTGAAAGCTGACATTATCATGACAGAGCAGCAGATGTCTTCAGATTAGTTTCCTCTGAGCGAAAGTCACGGTTCGATTCCTGCACAGAGGTAGAATTTGCCTAGCCGGCTCACCGAGTGCAAATACCTACTCCTTATAATAGCAATAGCAGTGTGTAAAATGTTCGTTTCCGGTGTTAATGGCACTGTCTTTGAAGAAAGGCAGTGCAAATGTGGCACCCAAGTCTTTCAAAGCACAGCTCCTCCTCATATTTCTTAGGGGTGCTGGGTACATTGAAAAGTTTGCTCAGGAGTAGGCAATATGACTGTTTATTTCTCTGAGTCTACCGGACTCGGATGGAATGGAATAATAATAATAATGTCTAATGAATGGTCGACGATAGGTTAGATTTTGCTAGACTCACGAGGAGCGAAGCAATTGCACCCATTGCCAGGGGTGGCAACAGGCACGGCACGGATACAGCGTGGCACCCCTACCACACTGCACCCGCGCCCATGTGCCCAGTACGTGTCTGCTTCGTAAATAAATAAAAAATATGTTAAGTTCCCCGAATATATTTTCCTAGAAACGTTTTTCTCTAGAGGCGCTGCTGTATAATATTAACACTATTTATTATTAAAAAAAAGTCCTCCGCCGCGTCTGTCTATCTGTTCGCAATAGACTCAAAAACTGCTGTACGATTTGCATGCGGTTTTCACCAATAGATAGAGTGACTCATGAGGCAGGTTTAAATATATAATTTGTCAAGGTTTTGTATAAATTGGTTAAAATATAACCATAATTATTGGCAGTGGCGTGCACAGAGGGTAGGCAAAGAAACGTATTCGGCTTGTTTAACCTATTATATGTATATTAGTATAGTATTGTTATTATATGTATATTAGTATAGTAGTATTAGTATTGTAGCCTCCGTGGCGCAGTGGGAAACCGCTTGCTTTGTAAACCGGAGGTCGCGGGTTCGAATCCTGCGGGGGGCAACAAATTTAAGTAGTTGTTCCTTACTGGCTAGGACAATGCAGGCCGATCACCTGATTGTCTGTAAAGTAAGATGATCCATGCGTCGGATGGGCATGTAAAAAGTCGGTCCTGCGCCTAACCTCTCCCCGGTCGTGTCGGTATTCCGTCCCATCGGATTATGAGAGGTATTATATAAAGGAAGAGAGAGTGCACATGTGTCTACGCAAGCGCTTGTGCACTATAATATCTCCTGCGTACATGGCTGATCTTGTGAAAGATTGGCCGCTGTGGTCGTTTCGGCTAGGAGGACATTATTATTATATTAGTATACCAATTTATCCATAAGTTAGCAGATCCTATAGACATATTAATTTGCATTTAAAAACTGTAATAAGATTATTCAGAGAGTCCATACACACAGAAAAACTTTGCCTACCCTACGATTTCTCTAAATAACCTAAATTTAAAAATATTTTGTACTGACATGGTATTAATGTGATGTTTTTAAATGTAAATGAATACGTCTGTAATGTTAGTTCATTTAAGGATATTTGTAGTGCCACACTAACAAATAGCTTAGAGTACAGATAACTCACAGATATTTTTGCCTACTTTCTGTGCACGCCACTGATTATTGGAAGTGTCGGAAAAAGCACGGGCGAAGCTGTGCAGTTCGATAAATTGAAGTACTTATCAAAGTTTTCGTTTTAATGTAGGGCCAATTTAATAGATCACATCTGACATCTGTCAGTCTCTTTATTCTGTCTGTTTCTTTTGTCATTATTACAATAAATATGTGATCATAATTGAAAAAAGTTAAGGAATTGTGCAGTTCTAACTTCGGCAATAAAATTTTGGCCGCCGCTTAAATTATTACAAGAATTTGTTGTTGAATTTTGATGAAGTGTCAAATGTAATCTATTATATTAGAAAGAAAGAAAGAAAGAAAACTTTTTATACGAAGCAAACAGGTTACATACATAGTTCAAAACAAAAGAAAACAGTATAAGTAGTAAGCTTGCAACGAAATGGTTCCAAGTCAGCATAAGGCGGCTTGCAAGCAGGCCGCGCTGGTCTTCCGTTGGAACCCCCGGTGACTGCATGGATACTTCGAAGCACACACGTATTGCGCAACCATAAACCTACTTTAACTATCAAACTCATGTTAGGGGCACTGAATTGGTCCAACACATGCGTGCGCGTTTCCTCTATCCGACCTCATTCCCCTGACGTACGACATCCTTCCTCAACAAATCTATAAAAAGGGAAGTGGACAATCAGATCACCAAATACTCTGTGCGCCTCTCAATAAAATGTTTGGACATGTTCTAACAAGGTTTGTTGAACCCCCATCGTAATGCATCCGTCTCCGACGCATCTGTCTTCCTCGAAACTTGTTTGTTTGCGCCGGCGCAGCCAGCCGACACATGGACGCAATGAAATTATATAATTATGTGATGATTATTTAAATTGTCATATGGTATGTTTTATGGCGGGTTGAGGGCGAGATGGCGCAGAGGTTGTCAACAATTGAGGGCTGCTGGTTCGATCTTGTTTAAGACTTTCAGGCAAATTTTCTACTTCCTAGACAGACTTGCTAGGCAATTGAAAACAGTTTCGCATATTGCGAAAATGACGTTTTCAACGAATCGCGTTTAACAAAAAAAAACTGGTCAAGTGCGAGTCGGACTCGTACACCGAGTATTCCATACCGTCTTTGGACCTATTAAAGTTATTTTACTATTCGTCTTCGTCGAATTCGTCGAATATCAGACACTGCGGTAGTACCTGCCTGGTTGGTGCCTTACATTATTCATGTAGCTGGATATTCCAAACCTTTAGCTATTTTCACAAATAACCAGTCTTAAAATGCACCTCATAAAATGAAGTACCTAGCTAATTTTACAACATTTTACAGGCGCTTCTAATATCGACGCAATAACTTCTGTTGAGGCGCTCATAGCTAGTTGTAACCTCTGTTCGGTAAACGATCAGTTGGGTAAGCAACGTCAGGCAAGGTCAGTTCTGAGATGGGTGACCGTTTAGTGGCATTTGAACTGAGCGTCTCCGTGCTGCGGAGGGCACGTTAAAAGTCAGTTCCGGCTATTGTCATCTAGACACCAGTCGTTAAGCTAAGTAAAAGGCCAAAGGGCAGCTTGAAAACCCTGACAACAGGTTAACTACTAACGTTACGATAAAAAAAAATCTATTGTGCTGATTTAGAAACCTATGTTCCAATTTTTTTTTCAGTTTAAAGCACTTGCTACATACATCTCAGCCAGTTCAAAAGGCTAATTATATTGCATCATAAATAATCTGGTCTACAAATAATCAGTATAAGTTCATTACCGACTTTGGTCACGCATAATCGCAACCTTGTTACTAGGGTAACAATCGATCAATGTCTAATGCCTTCTGGTAGCAATACCTGCTACGAGTGGCTACGACTAAGAATTTTTCCAAAAATATAAAACATAAATTTTGTCGATGAAAAAACCAATTTTCAACCCCTAGTGTAAGAATAGAGTAGTACCTAGAGCATTAACCTAACCAACCTGAGCAAGAGTAACTTAACCTAGCACTATGTTTCTACGTGCTACGTTTTATTTTATTTTTTCAAGAGTGGAATTAAATATATCACTTACCAGGTATTTCTGTAGCCTCCTCTCCAATAAAAAAAAACAAAATGTCAATATTTCTCGAATTGAATATCGAACGTGCTCAAAAGCGCGGGAATCAGTGCACCGGCGGCCATGAAGCGAGCGCTGCGTTCCTTATTCGCGCCAATACTGAGATGTGTTCAGTGTTCTACGGTAAACGCGAGCAGCTGATTACGTGTTTACACATACCACGAGAAAAAATCGACCTTGCTAAGGTTATATTTTGAATTATACACATTTTTTGAATAATACTGAATTTTCACTTCATTTCCTTCGTAATAAAATTGGAAATTCAATCGATACTGCCTCGGATATTTTCCAAGCCAGCCAGTCACTACATTCTTTTGCAGTTAAGCTTTGATGCAATTTCGCAATGATGGTTTATGGTATCATAGCTAATCTTTGATCGTTTTATAATAAATTAGTGGTAACTTTTGTGTCTATCTTCCTATTTTCTATGTAGTATTGCTTATTAACCGACTTCAAAAAAGGAGGTTCTGTATTCGACGCGTATGTATGTAATATTAATAGAAATGCGTAATATTCATATATGTTAGTCTATACGTTCGAGTTGCGTGATAGTGCTGATACCTATCTTGGTAAAATAAGTCACTAAAAAGTGTTAAATAAACTATTTTAAAAAAAATAAAAACCGCCTTCAAAGTAAATTATCTAAAAAGCATAAAATAACGAAAATATTATTGAAGTTGGTGCAGAATATACACAGCAGGTACGCTAACACCAACTTCAATAATATTTTCGTTATTTTATACTTTTTAGATAATTTACTTTGAAGTCGGTTTTTATTTTTTTTAAAATAGTTTATTTTTTTAAATCTATATACTTATTTATAAAAAAATATATTGCTGTTCGTTCATTGGAATATACTTACCTAATGTATTACTAAATCTCAATTTGTTCGTTAGTCTTGCTAAAATTCAGAAACGGCTTGAATAATTTGAATAATTTTTGTTTGTTGTGAAAAATGGTGTTAACGCAAAAGAGCGCGGGTCATCAAGTTTAGAAAAAGAAATAATACTACTTTAAACCAAAGCGTTAAATAAAACATTTTGTTATCTATAATAGTTGTTAGGCGCCTTTTGTTTTATATCAATAGATTATATTGCGTGTGGTCGCACAAGGCCCCCATGACCTTTAATATCATATATCGCCAAGAAGGACTGCCTATTCTATTCCACTTGTAACCAGACTATAAACTATGGAAATGGGTTCTTAAGGCTAGGTTACTTAGTGGTAAATTTGGCGAAAATTTAAGTTTGACGGGCTTGTTGGTCTAGTGGTGCCCATGCCCCACGATCGTGTTTGAGATTGCTCCTTACATCCCGTAGTCTATTCTTTAAATAATAGCTTACATTTCCTTATGTTAATTAATAGGTATCTCACAGAAATTCCATTTAAACTCTGTGATGATTCCGTGATCTGTTGAAGCCATAGATTTTGAATTTTAACTTAGCTGTAGTTGAAGCCAAGGGCGAAGAAAATACGTGGTAAAATGCGTGGTTCATATGAACCACGCATTTTACCACGTATTTTTGAAAATTTGTATGGTGTTTTTTTTTGTTAATATTATATTAAATACATATTTAATATAATATTAACAAAAAAAAAACACCATACAAATTTTCAAACCTTTACAGCCTTAAGTGACGAATTTTCATAAAAACAGAATTACGTGTCTCATCATTTTTATTTTAGAGTATGCTTGTTAAATTTCAGGTCAATAAATATAATAAATGTGATTTGTATACTTAAAACAAAAGTCAAACTAAAATTATTTTACCAAACCAAATTTCATCCCCTATTTTACATCCTTCACTGACGAATTATGATAAATGCTGATACGCGTATTTCATTATTTTTATTAGAAAGTCTAAGTACAAAATTTCAAGTCAAAAGACAATGTTTTTACACCCACCCCATACAAACTGTCAGCCCTAATTTTACACCCTTAGAGTTGGAATTTCCAAAAATCCTTTCTTATTGGTTCTCTAGAACATAAAATAAACCTTCTGTCCAAAGTTCGTAGTACTACCTAGCTTCGGTAGTTTGGGCTCTGCGTTGATGAGTCAGTCACGCGAAAAAGGCCTACTTACCTTCCTCTATATAATATTATTAGTATAGATAAATATTAATAAACTAAAAACAAATAAAAATATACGAAATCTATTAAAAACAAAAAAAAAAGTTATATTACTGACAAAAATAAGTTATAGGTACAGATGCCTACATATAACCACACACGGATACCAGCAAGCAATGACTTGTGTGTACAACTGTACTTTTTGCCCGATTGCCCCAGGAGGGCTATGTTTTTCCGAGAGTATGTATGTATGTGGGTATGTCAATTTCTTGGCACGGCCTACAGCCTAAACTGCTTTAGGTATATTGACTTTATAATATATCATTAGATTCGTCTTAGTTGTGGCAGTGACATAGGCTACATATTTTAAAAAAACGGTGGTACTAAGTCCTCAATTTGTATATTTTTTTACTTTCTAAAACATTAATATGGGTATCAAATGATAGGTCTTAACTCTATAGACTGCCCAGTCCAGAAGAATGTCCAGAAGTCCAATAAAGAATATTTTTTAAATATCTTCAATGTACAGAATTGGACCTATTACAGTTTTATTATAAGTATAGATTAATTATTTAATAATAATATACAGTTTTAGCATTGAAATGCATGCGATAAAGGTTCGTTGACCTCCAAGTGGACAGGTCACGTTATCACGACATTCGTTTACCGACTATCGCATGCATTTTATTGTACAATCCATTGTTATAATCATGTTTTTATATAATTATGTCTTATTTATTACCTGTGATTGGAGAAGCAGTGCCGAGTAAATATATTCGACGACAGTAATAAGTATCTCAGTGTGACCAAAATTCTGCTATTTTAGCAGAATTGAGCCTCCATTTTAGGGCTTAGCAGAAATTTTGCAGAAGTTTACATGGATAGTTGTACAAACCACATATTAAATCTGCCACTTTTATTTATATATTAAATACAGCTTTTTATATACCATGTGATATGAATTAAGGTTGAAGTACGACATGTCATTATTTTATAGGTTTAAAAGATCATATTACTTTAGTGCTTTACTACAAAAAAGTATTTTTGGATATTCTGTCCAGTCACCGATCAGATAATAAGCCTGCCCTTATAAAATTATTTACAAAAATATTAAACTTTTAAGTGTTTTTATTGATTTTCGATAGGTCAAGAAGGTAATAAACATGAATTAGCAGAAACTTAGCATTTTTTAAATGTTTAGTAGAATTTAGCAGATTTTGGCATGGCGGCTAGCATAATGATCAATTTTAATCTGGTCACACTGAAGTATCTATCGACTTTTTAGGGTTCCCTACCTCAAAGGTAAAGAAGGAACCGTTAAGACTTCTCTGTCTGTCACACCTATCTATCTATCTATACTAGAATAAAACTCAAAGAGCACTTTTTCTGTACATTGAATATTTTTCAAAAATTTCTATACTATCGACATAGGGGCCAAAACAATTTTTTTTGGAATTATTGTCTGTCTGTCTGTCGTTCTGTTTGTCCAGGTATCATTTGAAAACTCGTGGATGGATTTTGATAGGACTTTCACTGATGTGTTGCGTAGAAGTCAGGGTATAAATTGGTATATAACACATCACGCTATGTTTCATAGGGGCTAAGCAGTGAAACATTACTTGCACATATTACCACGTAATTTCCTTTGTATGTGAATAGGGTAATTATAGACTGATCAGTTAATCATTAAGCTATATATTATTACGCTATATACAATAGGGACTGAGCAGATATTTAGTTTGCATAAGATATGGCAGTGGCGAAGGGTCAATTTTTGTAAGGGGTAAGCCGGTCCGGTACACCCAGGACATTTTCATTTGATTTCTGTATTGTTCTAAGTACTTAGCTGATAGGAATATGACATTATATCTTTGAAAAGTTAAAATCTGTAAATCCCGAGCGAGTCCAAACTAGATTAGGAAAGAAATAGGCAAGGGAAAAATACCATTTCATTTCATTTAAAAGCCAGCGGTCCAGCCAGCGTTAGGTCCGCTGCACCACCAAGGCTACATTTGTATAGGTAGGTAGAAATTGAGAATACGAAATTGCTAAATTTTTACTTAGGTAAAAGACCTAAAATGACTCGAAATGACAAAGACGGGACGCATAAAGCGGTGGCTAGAAACCTCAACCGCCACCCCAAAGTCGAGGGCTGACTCCCAGCCAGGTCAACAACTGGTTGGATGAACGCGTCCGGCATGGGGTTGTTACAATAAATTATGTATTCATACTTGTACATACACATGTATGTTCGTCGGCCGGATGTCGCCGTAGCACAGATTGCTCAATCTCTGCAGTGCGTGGCTTACGGAATTTCTTTATAAATTGTGAATACAGACAGCTACTTACATTTATCCGATGTATACCTGTAGCATATTCAGCTCGTAGTGTTTTCCTGCGTAGTTACTGGACTGCGGGCATGATGAAAGTGATGTCATCGATGTGCAAGGATCTGCACAGGCCTGTGGTAGGGATAAACTTACGGCTTCTAGGCTGCCCCATACGTTAAAAGCTTCTGAAAAGTGCAGTGCGAAATTAAATTACATATAATAAAAGTTTTTTTTTTTACTGTATACGTTGTGGTTACATTGGTACATTTTTCAATTCAATTCAATTTATTTATTGCAAAATATGAGTAACTAATTAATTACAGGTGTTATACAAATATAGTACCATCATATTGGACCTTGCAGTATGCAATAATATTTATTTCACAGTTCTAACGTAGACGTTGTTACTTGATACGAATTTAAAATATTTGAGCTGTGCAGGCAACGCTGTTGAACTTTCTTTATTTTCTTCTATTGCTAAACTTACAGAACTGATATTGTTACTACCTATTGGTACAGAAATTTAATAATATACGTGTGTATAATGTAGGTTGTTCTAAGGTTTTACGAGTAAATAAATTGAAATTGAAATATAAGTTTAAACAAGCTTCCGCCGTACTGGAATTAATACTGCTAATGGTACGGAATAAAAGCATTGATTGATTGCATGATTTATCTTACGCAGGGCCTTGGCCCAATAATTACTAAGTATAGTATGTCCTTGGAAGTGGTAAATCTGAATGATTATTAGGATCTCGTAATTTACAAGATTATGTTTTGTATACGCAAGTTATACATACGCTCCGCCAGATTATACAGAAGACCGAGGAGTATAATCGGCCATTATGTCTAGCGTTTGTGGACTACGAAAAAGCCTACGATTCAATCGAGACCTGGGCGGTATTGCAGTCCCTCCAGCGGTGCCACATTGACTAGATATAGCTACATCGAAGTGTTGAAATGTTTGTACAGCAACGCCACCATGTCGATCCGACTACAGGACGAGAGCACGAAACCAATCCCATTGCAGCGAGGTGTGAGACAGGGAGACGTTATTTCTCCGAAACTGTTCTCAAACGCATTGGAGGACGTTTTCAAGCTCTTGGACTGGTACGGATTCGGCATCAACATCAATGGCGAATACATCACTCACCTTCGTTTTGCCGATGATATAGTCATTATGGCAGAGTCGCTGGAGGACCTCAATACGATGCTCAGCGACCTCAGTAGCGTTTCCCAACAGGTGGGTCTTAAAATGAACATGGACAAGACGAAGATCATGTCTAATGTCCATGTTGCACCCGTACCGGTAGTTGTTGGGAACGATACACTCGAAGTTGTTGACCACTACGTATACCTAGGACAAACTATCCAGGTAGGTCGGTCCAACTTCGACAAAGAGGTCGCCCGAAGAATCCAACTCGGATGGGCAGCGTTCGGGAAACTACGCGATATCTTCTCGTCCAAAATACCGCAGTGCCTGAAGACGAAGGTTTTTAACCAGTGTGTGTAGCCAGTGATGACATATGGTACTGAGACGTGGTCTCTAACGGCTGGCCTTTTAGAAAAGTTCAGAGTCACACAACGAGCCATGGAGAGAGCTATGCTCGGAGTTTCTTTGCGCGACAGAATCCGAAATGTGGAGATCCGCCAAAGAACTAAGGTCACCGACATAGCTCTCAGAATCTGCAAGTTGAAGTGGCAATGGGCAGGCCACATCGCTCGAAGAACCGATAACCGCTGGGGAAGAAAGGTTCTCGAGTGGCGACCACGAACCGGAAGACGCAGCGTTGGCAGGCCACCCACTAGGTGGACAGACGGCACTGTGCGCGTCGCAGGTAACCGATGGATGCAAATAGCCAATTGTCGTTCATTGTGGCGTTCTAAGGGGGAGGCCTATGTTCAGCAGTGGACGTCTTCCGGCTGATGATGATGATGATACGCAAGTTATGCACAACCTGTACTCACAATCAGTATTATTATTTATACCTTTTTACTTGATTTACGATTTCTGGGAGACATACTTTGCTATATCTCGGTCGATGCGCTACCCACTCAGGTGGCGCATATCTAGCTGGGGTTCATAAAATCCATATCTACCAGTATGTACATGATAATTTGATATTATGTGTGGTACTATAGAATGCATCAAAGATTGTTATATGTATTAACTTGATGCCATCGGAGCTATATAGGGTATACGTGGGAATTCGAAGTCGTGGGAAAACCGAGGAATTCCAACGTGTCCAACAGCTGTCTTACGTGCTGGGATAAAACACTCCGATTTTGGTGTGCCAGAAGAAAATCGTCGAGATACACAATTATTTTCACACCTTTTTCTCTGAGAATTTGTGCTATCCAGCTCGTTAGACACGCAAAAAACCTTTGGTGCTGAGCTTAGACCTTGTGGAACACAAGTCATTTCCAGTAATTCTCCTTTGTAAAGAAGACGTAGAAATCGCCTGTGTGACTGGGCTATGGGTAGATTGAAGTAAGCATGTGATAGATCCACCTTGCACACCCAATCCTGTGGCTGAAGGAATTCCGGACACGATACATGTTTAGCAACCGAAACCGGTCTGCACTGCGGTATTTTGGACGAGAAGATATCGCGTAGTTTCCCGAACGCTGCCCATCCGAGTTGGATTCTTCGGGCGACCTCTTTGTCAAAGTTGGACCGACCTAACTGGACAGTTTGTCCTAGGTATACGTAGTGGTCAACAACTTCGAGAGTATCGTTCCCAACAACTACCGGTACGGGTGCAACATGGACATTAGACATGATCTTCGTCTTGTCCATGTTCATTTTAAGACCCACCTGTTGGGAAACGCTACTGAGGTCGCTGAGCATCGTATTGAGGTCCTCCAGCGACTCTGCCATAATGACTATATCGTCGGCAAAACGAAGGTGAGTGATGTATTCGCCATTAATGTTGATGCCGAATCCGTACCAGTCCAAGAGCTTGAAAACGTCCTCCAATGCGTTTGAGAACAGTTTCGGAGAAATAACGTCTCCCTGTCTCACACCTCGCTGCAATGGGATTGGTTTCGTGCTCTCTTCCTGTAGTCGGATCGACATGGTGGCATTGCTGTACAAACACTTCAACACTTTGATGTACCTATAGTCAATGTGGCACCGCTGGAGGGACTGCAATACCGCCCAGGTCTCGATTGAATCGAAGGCTTTTTCGTAGTCCACAAACGCTAGACATAATGGCCGATTATACTCCTCGGTCTTCTGTATAATCTGGCGGAGCGTATGTATGTGGTCTACGGTGCTAAAGCCTTTTCGGAACCCGGCTTGTTCGGGAGGCTGGAAGTCATCAAACCTGCGTTCGAGACGGTTCGTAATGACTCTCGAAAACAGCTTGTATACATGGCTCAGGAGTGAGATGGGTCTATAATTCTTCAATAAAGTGTTATCACCTTTTTTGAAGAAGGGAACCACCACACTCCCGTGCCATGCTTCTGGCGTAGTACCCTCGAGTAAGACGGAATTAAATAACTTCTGGAGGACTAAAAGTACCGGTTTTCCACCCGCTCTCAGAAGTTCTGTTGTGATTCCGTCTTCACCCGGCGCCTTGTTGTTCTTAAGCTGTTTGAGAGCCATTCTAATCTCGTACAAGCTGATGTCTGGGATGTCCTCAGTGTAGTGTCGGGTTAGTTGGGCTCTGGTGTCCTGAGCTGTTCGGGCAATGGGTTTTCGTGTCGAGGTGTACAACTGTCCGTAAAACCTCTCGAGCTCTCTCAATATCTCCGACTTTGATGAGATGACACTGCCGTCGTCGATCTTCAGCTTGGTCACTTGGCTTTGCCCAATAGACGAATTCTTTGCAAACACTTTAGAGCCTTGGTTCCGCTCAATTGCGTCCTTAATACATGCTGTATTATAGGAACGCAAGTCGTGTCGCATGGATTTCGAGATTCGTCTATAGAGTTCAGCATATTCCGACATATCAGCTGAAGATTGCAGTCTCATCTCAGTTCGGGTTTCCATTAACTTAATGGTTTGATTGGAGAGCTTCTGAGGCTTATTACGGCGTGGGGTCTTAAAGAACTTGGACCCCACTGCATGGACAGTTTGCACCAACCCATTGTTTAACTCGTCCGCAGTTTCGCATTCGGCTAGGCACTGGAAGCGATTGTGTAGTTCGAGTTGAAAAAGTCTTCGGGGTTTTGGATGTTGCCCTTATAGCCTGAGGGTGAACCGTGCCGTTTTTGTCCTTTTTGAGATGACTTTGATCCACGAGATCGAAAGGAAGGTCCTCTATTTTGTTGTTTGAACGTACGCTGTTCTTGCCCCATATGGTTTGGACCGCTTACAAAGTAATGCTGCGATTGGTAGTGACCCTGCGAGGGTTGATTATGACGGCAAAGCTTAGAAGTTGATGGATATTAATTACCATAATAGTCAGAAGAACCACGCGATGGCATATTATGATTATGATGGCCTTACCCCTGTGAGGGGTGCCGTGCAGAGCTTGTGGGTTTAGCTCGCGAAGGTTTTATTCCCACCGTCAGGTCGGTTTACTGGCCAGAAAGTTTTTCTTACACCGCCTGCTTTCTCCAGCACAGTACTCAGAGCTTCAGGGCTGAAGATGTGAGTGTTTGAGGGGGGAATCTTATTCACAGCTACCCTCACTACTGGGTCTCGAATGCATTTAAGGATACCATCCCTTCTCATTTCTATGGTCTCTGCTCTATGACCACAAACCATCTGCAATAAGTTCGTCGAGACTCTGTGAAAGTCACTCTTTAGAATATGCTCCTCGATTTTTTCGTTGAGGTTACCTAGTGAAGCATTCGCTGTTCTAGACCATGCTATTAAATTACGGAAACCGTTAAGGAGTACTTCTTTTTGTTTAAATATACAGAAAGTAATAGCTGCATAAGATTTATCAGAGTATGCTAGATGACGTATATTGTCATATGCCTTCACCTCTTCGTTTGTTTCCAATTCTGTAAATCCTGGTGTACAATTATATAATTTTTGTGTTTCAGCATATCTAACATCAGACCACATAGACTTACCAAACTGTTGAATCTCGTCCAGTATTTTAAGAAACTCCTGTGAGGTTTGAGGTACTGCGGGTACCTTCAGTGTCGTTTTCATATTAAACGATAAATCTGGTATCGAATCGTGGTTTTCACCAATATTCGGAGACTGAAACGCCTGCGAGGCGTGAAAATCATTGTAAAGTTCATTACTAGCATCAGATATGCAAGAATCATTACCACTTTGACAGTTTCTTTCGTAATTAGTCACAACTTTCTGTAAAGCACTCACGTTTTTTGTCAATTTTCTAATACGATCACTGTCACGTTTGTCACGTTTCTTTTTGGAATGGCGTTTACGCTTATTTTTCTTTGAACCTGCTGAAGAATTAGCAGAGGTTGTAGAACAGTAGTTCTACAACCTCTGCTAATTCTTCAGCAGGTAAGTAGTAACTTACCGTTGATGCCGACCGTCGCCTTACATGTAAACGCGATTTATGATGTTGTGATCTAGCCGTTACATCAGAAATAACATCGGGAGCAGCCTCGATCATTGATTTTTTAACGTTATCCATTATAATACTCTGTTCCCTGTAATATAGCTGTAAATTTACACGGAACAAAAATAAAATAATTAACACAAAATATAAAATTTGATGGTAGAAAGATTATAAAATAATAATGAACGGTAAAACCGTTAAATTAAAATAAAACTTACGTGTAGATTTCGCTTTCACTTCATCAATTATTATATTTTATATAATAATTATATTAATATGAACACTTTTAGAATAGTAGTGAACGCGACGGGAAATTTCACGCCAATGACTAATTTTTTTGGAGGACAGACGCTGTTGGCCGCAGATGGCCATTACAGCTTCACCGGACAATAGGAGGCGAGCGCTTAAAGCGCTCTAGCTTAGCGGCAGAAGTAGCGACGAGCTCAAGGGCAGCGCAGCGCTGGCTCTTATAAAGCCATCCCCACTCCTGCCTGGTGACGGTAGCCTGGCGCGAAAGAGATAGCAACATAAGGTAGAAAGAGAGGGAACACGCAACGGGAAACGGATGTGCCTATCTCATTATTATAAGCTTCTAATAACGGTCAAGTCGTTTAATATTATCTTATAGTTAAGGTATGATATCCTTTCCTTATTATTTACTTTTGTATAGTACTTTGTGCATTTTCTAAATACGCATGAAGGCATACGCATTTTACTTGATTTTCAAAGGCACACGTCACGTTCGTTCCATTTTACCGACGCGTGACTTACTGCTAGTTCACCCAATTTGGGTGAATTTCATTGCTTCACTTTTCGAGTATTAATGGCGTAACTTATCTATTGTATCAAATATCATTGACTTAATCGCAATCATGGAGAAGCGTGTCGCTTACCATCACATGAACTTCCGTTTGGTTTCGTCACATTAATATAAGCAAGAATTATTATTATTATTATTAATTTATCATTCGGACCACCATGGACGCTACCTAAAAAAAAACTCATTAAGGTAATTGTGTATAACCCTTTTGCCCTACCCCTTGCGTCCTTGCCCTTCTACGTGGAAGGTAATTAAGCTGACCCGTTCATAGCCAAATACCACTGTTTGATTCGTTTCAAAACCACTCCCAAGTAGGTACTCTTATTGTCTTCAAAATGTTCATAACTTTATTAATCCATTTCTTGAAAACAGATTTTTTCGACCCTGCTACCAAATAATACCTTTATAGTCTGATAGTGAGTGAGAGATATCGATTATCTCGTACCTACCTACTAACGGCACCGAGTCGAAATTAATAATAATAAATACACTTTACTGTACACCATAAGTTACATGTAAATTGAATAATACGTTGAAGATATTATTTACTTAAAAATAGTGGATTAATTAGAATTAACGATAACTGACGTCTGTGAGTGTGACATTTGAGCTCGAGCATTTCACCAGCCCTTCACACCGGGTGCACAGCAATGTTTATACGTTACTGCGATGGTACTAACATGGACAGTTACTAATAATTCTAGATAATAATTAAGATCTAGAATCTATATTAGCATAATGATTTGCGTACATAGGACAAGTCTGTCTCTACCAAGACTACAAGTGTATTATCAAGATGTCGCTGTCGTGATGATCGCTGGGAAAAATTTAAGAACGCTAGCTATCTTTATATTCTGACAACACTAAGGCCCTTTTTTTGGGAATGATAGACGCTGTTGGCCACAGATGGCCCTTACAGCTTCACCGGACAATAGCAGGCGAGCGCTTATAGCACTCTAGCCTTAAGGGCATGAAGGAGCGACGAGCTTTGATAAAAAGCCGATTCTCAAAAAAGGCTTATCATAAAATCTCGGATTACTTGGAGGATAAAGCTGCGTGGGCTTGAACTGCTCAACTCATGCAAGCTTAGAATTTTAAGGCTACTTTTGTATAATTTGTAAAACTGTTTAGTACATTATTGTTTAAAAAATGACATAAAAGACAAGCCCGCTGAGTTTCTTGCCGGATCTTCTCAGTAGCGGCTGCGTTACGATCCGGTGGTAGTTTGTAAAAATGATTTTTGTGTAAGTGCCTCCGTGGGGCCTATACATAATAAAGATATTTTGACTTTGACTTGCTCAAGGGCACCTCAGGGAGCCACGGCTTCGGCTTGGACTGTCGCTTAAGAGAGGGCTGATTCTACCACCGGTTCACTGAGAAGAACCGGCAAGAAACTCAGTGGGGTTGATGCACGTTGTTGAGATCGCATACGTACGCCCTTCGGCCTCGCCGGCGAGACCGGTGTCTGATAGCTAGTGTAGCATACGGTTGTCGGGGCGGGGTCGGCGCATCGTGGTCCAATAGTACCGTCATTGGGTCAGGGGGTCGAGCAATACGTGCCGTGGTCTGCGGCGCGAGTCTGAAGGACTAGGAGCGTAATCGGTGGTGGCGCGGATCAAACTGTTCGCGTGACGGGACGCGGATTCAAAGTAGCGTTTCGACGCTTCTTTTAGGAACTTGCGAAGGGGATCGTCTAAGTCGAACACTAAGGCCCCTCGCGCACTATGCAGGCAGCCAAAATATTTGAACAGCCAGTTATAGCAGCAGATTGACGGCCAACTTCGTTGAGTGATAAGAGAAGGAAGAAATTATAATTTTTTACTTAACGCGTAAAAAACGCAAAACAAAGAAATGAATTTTTTTTTTTTACTCCCTATAAGCCAGTGCTTGACTGCAGTCCCACCTGATGGAAAGCGGCGACGCAGTCTAGGATGGTAAAGCACACTGGCTTATTAATACATTGGATTCATCCTCTTTTTCTAGAACGGCACTGAAGGATTTTCGTAAATACCCAGACCGGTTTTTTAACTACACGAGAATATCAGTGCAATCGTTTGATAATAATTTGGAAAATATAAGAAATTCAATCAATCGGAACCCAAAATACAGCTGGCTGCTGCGACAAACGCGCGGAGACTGATGGCAGCCACATACTATCGCGGACACGAACGTTGTACCAGTTTTCAATTAAAATCATTTGGACGACGTACGTGCGCTTACCCCTTCCGCACGTATTCTAGGCCGGCTCGTGCAAGCGATTGTCGTCCTAAAAGTGGTACACCGTTCGTGACCGCGAGAGTACATTCGCCTGCCTACACTCGCTCTGGCTGCCCGCAGCCAACGGGCTGCCGTGCAATCAGGCGCATTCTAATGGCTGACGCAGCCGGGAGTTTTGGCTGCTCTAGTCCGCGGGCTCCCCTAATAATAATACCAGCCCTTGTTTATGTCCCATTGCTGGGCACGGGCCTCCCTTCAAGATAAAGGGGCTTAGGCCATAGACCACCACGCTGGCCAAGTGCGGGTTGGCGGACTTCACACGTCATTCGAAAGCTAGTTAGGCTTCCTCAGACATGCAGGTTTCCTCAAGATGTTTTCCTTCACCGAAAGCTAGTAACAATCGCACAAAGGCGATTCAGAGGTGCGAGCCGTGGTTCGAACCTGCGCACCTTGTTGCCAAGGCAAGCGCTCGCCCACTTAGCTGTTACTGCTGTCACAGTCGTAATGCTCGAGTGGCTGCCTAGTGCGCAAGGGGCCTTATTTGACATAAAAGTATTTCTTTTAGCCATCAGTTTCCACAAACGATTCGCCACGGAATCTAAATGGAATTCCTGTGAGGTATTAATTAACAGAAGGAAAGGTAAGCTATTGTTTAAACAATGCATTTCTTATAAGAATAGACCCTAAGGGATGTGAGGAGCAATCATATAGAACGATCTATGGGGCATTGCCCTGAGGGCTGCCCCTCATTTCGGAAACATCTGAATAAGCAACGTGTTTTGAATCACGGAGATGATCCGTGAGAGAATTTCCGGATGCTGGTTATGTTATTAGATTGAAGTCTGGGAACATTGTTTCATACGTTCAATCAAATGGTGAAATACTTCAATGCTTCCTGCATTTAATAAAATCTATTTACGGGTAAAAAGTAAAAAACGAACCCAGTTTGTCGTTCGTGCGAGTTCGTCTGTGAGTCTGTCTGTCACGCATACAACATATTTCAGCAACCACTTATGCTATCGATTTGAATAGTTTTTTGTTTACCCAACCTCATAGCAAATGCAAAAACTTTTTTTTTTCTTTTACTCCCTTTGCCTCTGAAATAGAATCAAAATTTGAAAGTAAGGCTAGGTAGGCTAGGCTAGGCTTCTGCACATTCCAAAACAGTTTTTTATATTATTTTATGTCATGTAGTTTTTGCTTTATAACTAACTAGCTGACCCGCGCAGCTCCGCCAGCGCTTTTATTGTTATTTTTCTTAACTGTTAAATATATATAAAATATTTAATATATATAAAATATAAATATTGGGAAAATCCATGAAGGATTTTCCCAATATTTATATTTTAAACCGCCTAAAATTATAATGGCCAAAAAGAGTTCCAGAAGAACAGTTTGCTAAATATTTTGTATTTGGCATAAGCTAGCGTTGGTTAAGCAATGTCAAGCAAGGCCAATCCATGGATAGCCGACGTCCGGATTTTCTTGAACATTTGAACTAAGCTTCCCTGTGCTTCGGAGCGCGCGAAAAAAAGACAGTTCCGGATGTTCTAGACAGTAGTCGTTACCTTCGGAGTCACCCTGAGTACGGCGACGACACCGAGGAGGACGGGGGCGGGATTGCGAACCCTGTTCACGTGAGCACCGTGTCTGGTTCCCGGGAGGCTAGGCGCCGGGGGACGCATTCGTCCCCCGGCGGCGGGCTGAAAGGCAAGGCACTGGGGGGCTCCTGGCGCAGTTCCCATCGGAGAGCCCGGGGGTCCCCTCTCATGTGCCGATGCGACAGTTACGGGTGTTTTAGTAGGTAAGATTCCCTCATACCCCGGTTGAGCCCCACAGCTTCCGGGGACCTATTGAAGGTCCCGCGAAAAAAAAAGACAGTAGTCGTTATGCAGTCAGAGGGCCTAAGGGCAGCTTGAATAACTCTACTGACACCAGCTTGGCCACTAATCAAAAGACAAAATATTAAAAAAGGATCATTAAACGCAATTTTTATTTTCCATATTTTTCCATATTTTGGCATATTTCAAAAATAAGACCATATTTTTACAAAAATGAATATTTTTCTTTAAAAAGGGTAGCAAATAGATGTATACGAAACAAAGTACTTACGATAAGCGTAGGTAAATAACAAAAAAAAAATGTTCATACGGGGTAGGAACAATATGCGAATGAGCAAAATATTTATTATTCTGTAAACGTATCACATCGCAGTCACGGGTCGTTACAGTAAGCTATCGGCGCTAAATTCAGCGCCTATTCACCTAATACTTTCCCCGTATTCACCTTATAAATACACCTTTAAAAAATCACTGTCGCTAATAGCGATCCGTCAGATTCGAAACCGCGACCTCCGGTTGGCAAAGCAAGCGGTTTCCCACTGCGCCACTGAGGCTACAACAGGAGGCCAGTCACATACTGCGACGTTGAATTTTCATCCATCCATTTGTTAGAAGTACAAACTTAAACATGCCTTTTTTGCATTGGGGGGGTTAAAAACATGAGATCCGTGTACTGCAACAACACAAATACTGAAAATAACTGCCATATACCTGAAACTTATGTTTATTTTTAACTCCATATTTTTCCATATTTTCCTTATTTTCGCTTTTTCGTCCATATTATAGTTTTTTAGTCCATATTATATGTACATATTTTGGAATTTTAAATACATATAAATCCGGTCCCTAGTTATTAGTTAAAAGATTTTTTATTGGTTGTGGCGGCTCCTGAAGGTTAGGAAGACAAACTTTACCTGAAGCACAGCACATGCCATTAGGTTCGTCCGCCCATTTCTTGGCAGAGCAGTTAGAGCAGATCTTATTCATGACTCCGATTTGGACGGACGCTTGTTGTGCATAATCAACCTGCGGATCAAATCTGAAAGCCAGTCTGTTGCTGCTAGCTAAAATTCGATTGCGAACTCTATTTGTGGACAACTGCTGTCTCTCTGCCTGAGCTCTAAGTCGCTGCAAATGCTCGACACTCGACTCTCTTTCGCGCAACTGAGAGGTCCTTATATTTTGTTCATGAAGACGTTGGGAACGCTCCAGCCTCGACTCTCATGCACGTAACTCAGAGGTTCTCAGATTTTGTTGTGCAAGGCGTTGCGAACGTTCGACACTCGACTCTCGTGCGCGTACCTGAGAGTTTCTCTGATTTTGTTCAGCAAGGCGTTGTGAACGTTCAGGTGAAGATTCTCCCATACGACGTATTCTTGCTGCCCGTGCTTGAGAACTATGTTTAGAAGGTTGAGACCTGGCTCTCTTAGGCATTTTCAAATGTTTAAGAAAATGCTAATAGCGTGTAATATTCTAGCTCTGAAAACTGTTGTTTAGCCCTGAAAAGAACTGTTGTTTAGCCCTGAAAAGAACTGTTGGTTAGCCCTGAAAAGAACTGTTGGTTACCCCTGAAAAAATCTGTTGGTTAGCCCTGAAAATAACTGTTGATTAGCTCTGAGAAGAACTGTTGTTTAGCTCTGAGAAGAACTTTGCGTAGGTGTAATTTTAAGAAAGAAATCTAAAAAAAATCGCACGAAAATTATTAGACTTCGCGTGCGACTGCTGCGTGCGTTTGCGTTGCGGCGGAGGGAGTTTAGATGCTCCCGCATGCGTCTGAGCCGCGCGGGTACCTTACCTAAACCACAGCCTAAACTCTGTATCTAAACTCGCTAAAATCCGCATGCGCACCCCCGCCTTGGTGACGCTCACTTCGCAACGGGCCGTGCAGCAGAAATCGTAATAATTTCGCCATAACTTCAAAACCAAATGTCCAATTTTAATCATTCACAGACCAAATATTATCTACATAAACCGTACTTAATGATGAAATAATTTATTTTGATAAGAATTAATAGCATGAGTAAAATAAATGCATTTAAATGTAGTCCAAACAAAATTCAAGATTTTTAAATAAAAAAATGGTTGTTGGGCCTCACTCGACATAGATAGTGTGCCGCGGTTTTTTGTAGATATTTATAAGATCTACAATTAATTAGAACATTTTATGGTTCTATCTTTTATAGTTTAGGCAGCGTACGCAAAATAAGTAACTTTTCTGGTTGATTTTTTACACCTTGTGTCCGAAAAATCCCAAATATCTTACGGAACCCTATTTTTTTCCAAAATAAAATTTAGCCTATGTTACTCGTGGATAATGTAGCTTTCGAATGGTGAAAGAATTTTTAAAAACGGTCCAGTAGTTTTTGAGCCTATTCATTACAACCAAACAAACAAAGTTTTCCTCTTTATAATATTAGTGTAGATAGTGTAGATTAGTGTAGAAAAGGCCAAAAAACCGCACAAGTTAATTATAAGTCGCTTCACTTTTCCCTTGAAAACACCAATATTTACGGAAAATTAGTCCAGTTGCTGTGGGTATTATATACAGCGAACCTAAGTGATTTGTACGTCTTGTCGACCGGAGGGTGATGAAATAGACCAGAAGAGTGTCTGCGCTTCTGCCCAAGAAAGACTCTACTCTTTTCCAAGTGTTATGAGCTGTAGTTTTACCCTCATCGTCACATACACGTTATTACGCGTAAACCCCAATCGGGGTAGCAGATAAGTATGATTTCGCTCAATATATTAGGTGGTACCATAAAAACGAGGCGAATCTTTTATAACTAAGGGGCATAGTAAACTATAAGCTAACAGTTTAGAAACTCCAAACAGAAGAACCCTAACAGAATTGAAGTCGAGGTTCAGTTTTTAAAACGCTGTTGCCGCGAACGTGTATAGGCAGAACACAAGATTCAGTAATCAGACACCGGTCTCGCCGGCGAGGCCGAAGGGTCGTACGCATGCGACCTCAACGACGTGCATCACCCCACTGAGTTTCTTGCCGGTTCTTCCCAGTGGGGGCGCGTTGTGAACCGGTGGTAAACTCAGCCCTCTCTTAAGCGACAGCCCAAGCCGAGGCCGTGCCTCCGTGGGGTGCTCTTGAGCTCGTCGCTACTTCTGCCGTTAAGGCTAAGAGTGCTATAAGCGCTCGCCTCCTATTGTCCGCTGAAGCTGTAATGGCCATCTGCGGCCAACAGCGTCTATCAGTCCCAAAAAAAAAACAAGATTCAGTTGCCGTCTCTAAATTATTCCTAGAAAGCACGGTCCTGCATAAACGCTTTTGTTTTTTTACCGACGGTCAACTGATTTTTTTCTATAAAGCAAAGATATTTTTTTAACACAAACATCCATTTCTCTAAAATGTAGCCAGTGCCTTCTGAATACAAATTAAAAAAAAAGCGACAATATGAGACAACATAACTTATCTGTGAAGTTCACAAAGCCCAATTACTGTTGAAACGTAAATTATGTTGCTCCTATTTAAGTATGTAAGGAGGACATCTCGAAAGTGGACCAGCCTCATTAGAATGCGGTCAAGGTCGGGCCTAAAATATGGACCAAATTGGTTGACCCATTGTTACGTTGTTGTCATTGTCATTTTGTCTTGTTGGTTCTTTTTGGTGTACCTTTAATTTTGTTTTTACGGTGGAAACAAAGGTTTTTTTTATTTTACGCGGGGAAATCTTCCAAAGATGCCCGGGAGCTCTGGGGCTCGACCGGGGTATGTGGGATTCTTACCCACTAAAACCCCCGCGGCTGTCGCATCGGCACATGAGAGTGGGGACCCCAGGGCATTACGGTGGGATCTGATCTGCACTAGGGGAAGTGCTTTCGTTTAAGCCCGCCACCGGGGGGCGCATTGTAGCCCCCCGGGAACCTGACACGGTACTCACGGGGACGGGGGTCACAACCCCGCCGCCGTGCTCCTCGGAGTTGCCGCCGTAGGGACCTATGGTATCTACTCAACCGTGGTATGTGGGATAGACACTAAGGGCCCAGAAAGAGAACACTGTTTTAAGGTAACGTTGATTGATTACGATCTTCTGGTCGAAGTTATTTTAGGGTACGTTTCCGTTATTCAGATATCCATGGTTACTTTGTACCCTGGAGTACTTATGTCAGGTTTAATGTCGTTGCAAATCCCACCACTATAACTCCATATACCAGAATCTACAAAGTCAAAAATCTTTATTTTCAAATAGGCACTTTTGAATAGTCATTTTTTTTAAAACTACCACCGGATCACAACGCTGTCACAACTGAGAAGATCCGGCAAGAAACTCAGCGGGCTTCTCATTTTTTTTTTTTTAAATAGTTTTGTTACAATTTAATGGGCATTAGCGATAGTGTGTCCTGCCGTTCGAAACATAAAGCAAAGGAGAAAAGAAGAAAACAATAAATTACGACAAAAATTACAACAAACAACAAGGCCAACGGGATAGTAGTCGGACCAGTACAGTCAATGGTGACCACCACTGAAGATTCTGAAAAGCTAGTTGGGACATGGTGATTTTCTGTTAGACTCTCGATCCGGCTTTGCTGGGACGCGTGGTAGACACCTTGTTCCCGGCGGGTCGGTCAAGTCCCTCAGTCCACCCCCTTCAGTTGCCCGAATGGCGCGACGATCTGGGGGTGACCATAGAGGAGATGGACTGGGCCGTTGGCCGCTTGAGAGCCCGAAACACCGCGCCCGGACCCGACGGTATCCCGGGTAGGGTGCTGGTGTTGAGCCTGGCTGCCCTGGGGGACGTGCTGAGGCAACTATTCACTAGTTGCCTCCGTGAAGCTACGTTCCCTAGGGCCTGGAAGGAGGCTAGCTTGGTCCTCATCAAGAAGGAAGGCAGAGCCGCGGATTCTCCCTCCGCGTACCGTCCCATATGTCTGCTGGACGAGGTTGGCAAACTGTTCGAGAGAATAGTTGCCTCTCGTCTCAGCGGGCATCTGTCGCGCGTCGGTCCCGATCTGGCCGACAGCCAGTTCGGCTTCCGACAGGGCCGTTCGACCGTGGATGCGATCACTCGCGTCCGCGCCCTGTCGGATCAGGCGGTCTCCCGGGGTGGCGTGGCGTTGGCGGTGTCACTCGACATTGTCAACGCCTTCAATTCCCTACCCTGGGATGCGATCTGGGAGGCACTGGTCTACCATGGAGTGCCTCCCTACCTGCAGGCCCTGATCAGGGACTACTTGCGCGACAGGTACATCCTGTACGTGGATCGAGACGGTACGAGGATCCGGAGGGAAGTGGAGCGAGGGGTTCCGCAGGGGTCCGTATTAGGCCCCCTGCTATGGAACCTCGCCTACGACGCGGTTCTGCGTGTCGATCTCCCCGCCGGCGTAAGTGTCGTCTGCTATGCTGACGACACATTGATCGTAGCCGGTGGGGACACCTTCGAGAGGACCAAAGAGCTCGCCGAGCTTGGGGCGGAAATCGTCGTCGCGAAAATACGCGAGTTGGGCATGAAGATAGCGCCTCAGAAAACCGAGGCGCTGTGGTTCCACGGCCTACCTAGGAGCCGGGAGCCACCGCCCAACTTGCGCGTCCGTGTGGGTGAGTCGGAAGTCAGGGTGGGGCCGCACATGAAATATCTTGGCCTCACCCTTGACAGTCGCTGGGGCTTCGAGGAGCATTTCGAGCGTCTGGTCCCCCGAGTCGATAGGGTTGCAGCGGCCTTGCACAGGCTGCTCCCCAATCTCGGGGGACCGAGCGAGGAAGTTCGCCGCCTCTACGCCGGAGTCGTGCAGTCCGTAGTCCTCTACGGGGCGCCCATTTGGGCGCCGAGGTTGGCCATACGACGCTGTAGAACAAAAATCTACAGCGTCCAGCGGAGGATGGCACTGCGGATTGCACGAGGATACCGAACGGTGTCCTTTGAGGCGGCGACCATACTGGCACGCTTTCCGCCCTTAGACATCCTGGCGGGCATGTATGCGAGGGTCTATGACCGGATCCGCATCGCCCGCCAGAGTGGCGGAGGCGAGCCGGTGGCGCTCGAATCCATAAAGCGGCAGGAACGACACAACGCACTCACGACGTGGCGCGAGCGGCTCCAGCCGGAGCACATAGCGCGCAAACGCGTCGTTGAGGCATTCCTGCCGCATCTCGAAGCCTGGATACAGCGACGGAGCGGACGACTCACCTATAGGCTTACGCAGATAATCACCGGTCACGGTTGTTTCGGTGATTATCTGCATAAGATCGGACGTGAAGCGACGACGAGATGCTTCCACTGCGACCAGTCTGACTCCGCCCAACACACGCTGGAGGCTTGCCCCGCGTGGTCGTTGGAGCGTCGAGACCTGGTCGCAGTCATCGGATCGGACCTCTCCCTGGGCAGCGTAGTGTCGGCTATGCTGTCCGGGGATGCGGCGTGTTGAGCGTCCATTGAGTACGGCGGCGACTCCGAGGAGGACGGCGGCGGGGTTGCGACCCCCGTCCCCGTGAGCACCGTGACAGGTTCCCGGGGGGCTACAATGCACCCCCCGGCGGCGGGCTCAAAGGCAAGGCACTGAGGGGCCCCTGGTGCAGATCCCACCGGAGAGCCCTGGGGTTTCCCCTCTCATGTGCCGATGCGACAGCCGCGGGGGTTTTAGTGGGTAAGAATCCCACATACCCCGGTCGAGCCCCACAGCTCCCGGGGATCTTTCGAAGATTTCCCCCGCGTCAAAAAAAAAAAAAAACAAAATGGTGATTTTCTGTTGGGAATGTTTATACACTGCTGCATTCATACACACTGTTTCACTTCCTTATGAAGCACTCCTTTCACCAATTATTTCGAGAAACTGCAGGTAGTCGATTCATTCCAAATTCTAATTGTACGCAGCAGACAACTCATCTGAAACAGCAATATATGGGGTGTCATTAAAAGTAATAACATAACCATCGAGCTCATCGCACCAGTGTTATACATATTATACGTGCGCACGTATCATGCCAACGACCTTCCATTATCGCACTCATTGTCAGATGCTTACAACTGGATTTGATTGAATCAAAAAAGTAACCAGCGCCAACTGTAGGCTTATATTATATTGCGTCCGTGTTCCAGCGAGAAACCTTACTTTCCAAGCTGAAGGCTGAGCTTTTAAATCATTATTTCATTTCATTTCTTTTTATTTCATTTGATTTCATAATGTCCTCCTGGCCGAAACGACCAGAGCAGCCAATCTTTCACAAGATCAACCATGTACGCAGGAGATATTATAGTGCACAAGTGTTTGCGTAGACACAAGTGCACTCTCTTTTCCTTTATTTAATACCTCTCATAATTCGATGGGACGTAAGACTGACACAACCGGGGAGAGGTTAGGCGCAGGACCGACTTTTTACATGCCCGACGCATGGATCATCTTACTTTACAGACAATCAGCCAGTAAGGAACAACTACTCAAATTTGTTGCCCCCCGCAGGATTCAAACCCGCGACCTCCGGTTTACAAAGCAAGCGGTTTCCCATTGCGCCACGGAGGCTACACTGGATATACTAATCACCTGATTGTGTGATACGTAAGATGATAATATATGCGTCGGATGGGAATGGGATCTAAAAAGTCGGTCCTGCGTCTGTTCTCTGTCATGCCAGTCTTCTGCTCTCTAAACGGAGAGTTGTGCTTGCGTAATAATTTATGCTCTGTAATAACACCTATACTGATATTGTGAAAGAATGACAAAAGACAAGTCGCAGAAAGGTTGAGGGGTCGCAAGTTTTGCGATGAGGCTTAGTTCGGGGCACTCGCTGACAAGAGACATAAACGACATCAAGGAAATTCTGCACCCATCAGTGCAAACTCATCGTCTGAGCACTGCAGCAGGTTATGACGCTCTCGAATCGGCTTGTTCAGTCACCAAGGTGTTCCACAGACATTGGGCCATTTTGTCTGTATTAGACGCATCGGCCATAGTTGTAGTAGTATTTTGCTGTAACTAAGGCAATAATTATGATCTTCAACTTAACCAGTGGTCAGGAGTTAAAAAAAAACTAGAACATATTTTCTAAACGCAGCTGCGTCAAAACAAAAGACATAAACGCAATGAAAGTTCATTGATGTATATCCTTCCCAAATTCGAGTGGGCTTTAATGAGAGCATATTGTTTATAGCTCGGTGCGTTGACCCCAGGCCCACGTGTGGACACACGTGTGAACGCGGCTTTGTCCAAATCTTTGTCCGATCACTCCTTTCTTGGATTTCTAAGCTCGAATTAGAGGGACTCTAAATCTGGGGAACAGGGAAATGTGTTGAGTAGTGCTGTTCTTAAATTATTATGTAAACAAAGGTTTTAAATGCAGCGACAATGTTGTTCAGTATAAATAATACGAAATATTTTATACAATTTTTATATACTAGCGGTCTTATTCATAAAAAGTTATCACACACACGTATTATTCATAAACGCATTTTAGCACTAAAACGTTCTTTAGCTATGTTGTAAAGTTATAGAGGGCAGACCCCTACTATAACAGTGCTATAAGCGTGATATAAGGTAAAAAATGGCCGACTTTCAACAGCTGATTATTAAGAAAATGACATTTGTGTCAGTGTCACATCCATCAGTTCAATTTTTTTTTTTAGTTGAGCCTCATTGGGAAGGCAAAGAGTTCTAGCCCATACAGGTTTCATATCCGTTCAATTTCGTAAGAAATCAAAATAGCAGTATACACACTACAAACTATTATGATTTATTATTTTATTCAGTACTTAATGTTTATTTTATTATTATTATTATACAATTTAATGTATTTTAATATAAGTTAGTTTATTTTAGGTTAGTTATTATTACGCGCTTGTTACAAAATTACCAAACAAACATTAACAATCAAATAACAATGACAATGTTCGATGGATATATGACGAATTCCGCATGGGCGTCATAAATACAATAAATAAATAAATATTCTGAGACAATACACACATGGTCATCTGTTCCCAAACTAGGCATAGCCTGTACTATGGAAACCTGATAATTGATGCTTATACTTATATAAGTACTTTTTTTACTGTAAATACATAATTAAATACATAAATAACACCCAGACACTTAGCGGGAATCGAACCCACGACCTATTGGGTAGCAGCCAGGGTGTCCAACCACGAGACCAACACGCCCGTCAAATCGACAGTCGTCATCGTTTCGTAGACAATAAAATGTTTTATAATCTGTAATAATGTCTATGATCACACCTAGGCGGTGTGTAGACACATATTATCTGTGGGCGATTGGGTGTATTCGGTCAATTTGTTGACCAACTTCATTATAATGGCAATACTTTGATTGAAAAACATTCTATAGAGATGTATTAGTTATAGATGGTTTATGAAACGTTTATGAATAAGCAACTTTATAGAACGTTTTATAACCTTATAGAACACTATAACAAATCAGTGCTTAAAACCTTTGATAAGCTTTTTTTATGAATAAGACCGTACATAATATAAAAAGATTTACAAAATATACATAACATGAAATATTAAACTTCATACTTTTTATAACTGTTTCAATATCGATATTCAGCTATACTCGCCTTTTTTCAATGCGTGATAAATCACAAAACATATGAATGTAACAACAACGAGATGGTAAGCGACACGCCCACCCTGATATTCAGAGTTACAGTGCCACTCGTCACCTAAACCATCAGACACCTATTCATCAGTTCCCAGTAACTTCTCTGGCTACAGTATCCTTCACACATGAACACAACAATGTTTACACATTCCTGCTACCTGGCACAATATCAGCGTCAAACACAGCGTTGCTACTCGAGAGATCGCTTCCACAAGGGGCGTCCTTGAAAATATATTATGTTACGAACTTGCTTCTCTTGGCAACACCAATAACACTGCCGCAGATCTTATATAACTAATTCAATGACATATAGATTAGGAGAAATTTATAAAAACTATTTATGCTAATATCGACTCTATAGTTTTCTGTATCTTTTCTAAGCGGTATGACCCCTTCCTTTGTGAGCAAGTGCAGCTCGCCACTCACAATGTAACCCTCCGGCGTTATCCAAGTACGACGATACAATTCGGTCTCATTCATCATTTGCGTAGAAAAAGACTTCAGTACTACAAAGAACTTGGGGTCTATTGTAACTTAATTCACGTCTTGATCCCCAAAATGTTGGAATTATCAGAGCCGCAGAACTGAAACCTCGCCTAGCCTCGTTAAAAGCTTTATGATACTTTCTTCATTAGTAGCCGATAGACGTGCACTGCTGAACAAAGGCTTCCCCTTTAGAGGGGAGGGGTTGCCATAATTCCCACGTTTGGCAGACGGCTTGTGGATCGCAGTATAGGTGGAAGATAAATCCAAAAGAAAGATACTGCTGTCCGTCTTCCTGTTCTCGCTTAGTCGCCTCTTACGACACCCAACGAGAGGAGATGGGGGATGCAATTAGAATTGTATCCCACGGGCGGAAATGATACTTTTTTACTTCTCTCTCCAACTTAAGAGCTGGGCTCTTGTCGGTGAAGCAATTTCCAATCCTATCTATTATATGCCTTCATTTTGATCTCCTGATACGACATTCCACCAACTTTTTCTGCTACCTGCTTCATAAAACTTCGTCTGGGTCTTCCTCTTCCCCTTTTCCCTTCTATTTTACCTTCCACTATCGTTTTAAAGAAGGTGTCGTGTCGTATCAAGTGGCCAATCATCTTTCCTCTCCTATTCTCAATAGATCTTAACATTTCTCTTTCTTCATTGACCAGTTCTAAAACTTCCTCATTCGTCTTCCTTTCTGTCCAACTTATTCCCTCCATTCTATTCTATACTTTTTTACTTAAGCTTTATTAATTATCTTACTGTGGAGAAAGGTTGTCGGGTGGCGACCACGATCCGGAAGATGCAGCATAGGCAGGCAAGGCAACCGGGGTGGACTGAAGATATCTGCGAGTCGCAGGCAACCGGTGGATCCAAATAACCAATTGTGGCGTTCCAAGTGGGAGGCCTATGTTCAAATGTGGACATCTTCAAGCTGACAGCATCTGCGCTTCATCGTGATGATAATGATGAAGAGCATCTATCTTCCTCTTGAGCAGATGCTCAATCATCTCTCCTATATCACGAGAGTTGAGAAGGCATAGCCCATAAATACGACACGAACTAATGTAGGGCCAATTTAATAGATCACATTTGGCATCTGTCAGTTTCTTTGATCTGTCTGTTTTGTAATTGTAATTGAAAAAAGTTAAGCAATTGTGCAGTTCTAACTTCGAAAAAAAAAAAAAATATATATATACAGACGAATTGAGAACCTCCTCCTTTTTTGAAGTCGGTTAAAAAATTAATGATATTTAATGCCCGCCGTTACAAGGTTGCGGTGTTAAATTTCGATGAAGTATGAAATGTGTTCTATTAAATTACTAGGTACTACTGCTTTAAGCGCGGATTAGTTAAACAGAGTAAATTATCCATTTTTCCATAGACTGTTATGGATTGAAGTGATCCTACAGGCAGCCCATCATCAAAAGAGCTAGCCCAAATATCAAAAAAGGGTATTCAAATATTGCTTTTAATCTTTAGCGTATTGCTATGGTTTGCTCTATACAGATATGTTCAGGACGACTACAATAGGAAGAAAGGACAAAATAGTGTTTGTGTTACAGAGTGTTGTGTTTTATAGTAATATATAGTTAAGTTTTATAACTCTGCGATAGTTAAGAGCCTAGATTTAATTACCTAATAAATTATAATATAGTTTTGTGTATAAGCTCACTATCCCGAGGAGGGGTGAGCTGAATCAGTTATAGATAGCCTAGCCTAGGTCTCATAGTACTTGCTATTTGTAATTAGCGTAGGGTAATAGTATAATAGAAGTACCCACATGCCCTAGATGTGCTAAGCACATATATGAACGGCAAATAGCTATTTGCAGCTAGGTCCCAAATCTAGGAACCAACTCAGGACCTAGATCTGGGTCCGCCTTGGTGGGTCTAAGTGCCTAAACAGCACTGATGTACATATTTCCATAGTTATAGGCAGTTGTTCTATCGCATATCATGTTTTCTAGGGTTTTCGCTATGACCTAGGCCCCTAGGTGGTCTAGATCATAGATATACAGATAGTACACATCGCAGGCTACCTATCGGTACTATTTGTGGGCATGTGGATGCTACGGGCAGGGCGCAGGCGAAGTGACAAGCGGCCAAAGCATGGTCGTCGCGCCCCTATTACAGTATTTATCGGCCTGTAGTTCCCTAACAGAAATAGATAGATAAACCCTATGTACACCGTTAGAAAGCTGCTTACACGCACTTTCTAACGGTATAGGTATCATGTATGTGTCTAGAATAGTCTAAGTAGAATAAGCGAAAATGTACAGTTTTTATAATAAAAATAAAACGTTAGTGGCTGCCTCGGTGGGGCTCTCGTTACGGTAAAGTTCCCTGCAAGGATAGTAAATGCGCATTCGGCGCCTCTGTCGGTGAACAAGCAAGCGGTCGACGCGAGAACTAAAAGCAAGATATAAATAGAAGAAAAGAATATTCAGTACGAAGAGCGCCACCGTCGTAGCCACTATCAAGCTTGCTATCAAATTGGGAGTTCTTATTTCACGGACACCTTGTAACCAACCTACATTGTAACCAACAGCGTCAACACTCTTCGGCGGGTTCATACCGTACCAGCGATAGCTACAGACACACAGGACGTCAGTGGCTCGTGCATTCGGGTCCGCCCGTCCTGCACATTCGCTGGTCCTACGGAGCCGGATTACCGAAGAACCGGCTGAAGAGCTGAAGATTTGAACTGAAGGACTGAAAATTTGGACTGAAGACTTACAAGATGCCCATAACGCGTTCAAGAGGACGGGCTCCCGAGGCATGGATGATTGAGGTGGGGGGGGCCCCCACCCCCAGAGAAGAACCGTCCGTTCGCCACGAGCTGCCGCCGCGTTCCCCGTCGACCGTCAGCACCGACCCGCCGCGGCCCGCGACCCCGCGGCGGTCCCCTCCGCCGGCCCCGAGGACTGTTCCAGAGAGACCAGAGCCGCCGAGCCAGAGGAAGGGGAAACATACAGGAAAACATTCAGATGCGACGCTGCGCCCCGCCGACGAAGCACACCGACCGGACGCAGCGACCGTAAGCCGGGAAGAAGAAACCCGGACCGAAGAATCGAAGAGGCCGACCGGCCCACCGAAGTCCCACAGGACTCATCGATCCCAGAAGAGGATACTGAAAGCCCGTGAAGAAATACTGAAACTCAAGTTGGAATTAGCCGAGCTAGCGCTACAGAAGGCTGAAGAGGACTCATCGGAGGACGACTACGATGACGACGGTCACTCCAAGACAGAATTCGTACGTTCCTGGCTGGAAGAAGCACCGGAACCAGAGTCACAGCCACGCCCAGAAGAGGACGAGACCACCGGGAGGGATGCCGACGCCGACGCCGCGCAGCCCGTTCAGACACTGCCGCTCTGCCCGGAGGACATCGCGCCGGCTCAAGACAGAAGACTTCACGAGCATCGACCGGATCCCGACGCCGCACAGAAGACTGGGGTTCCGGATACAGAAGAACAGAAGTGTGCTGATCCAGTGAAGATCCCGAAGGAAGGCGACGCACTCCGTCCGTTCATCAGCGAACTAACGTCCGCTATCGCCGCGCTCGCCGACCGAAGCAAACCGTTCGAGACGTACGCAGTCACGCCGGTTGCCGCCGCATCGAAGGTCATCATGGACCTGCCAATCTTCAGTGGAGCACACACCGAGTGGTTATCGTTTCGCGCCATATATGACACCACTCGCAGCTACTTCAACGACGTTGAAAATACAGCAAGACTAAGAAGAAGTCTCAAGGGAAGAGCCTTGGAAACAGTTAGCTCGGAACTCATCGGGCACGCGAAGCCGGACGACATTATGAAGGAATTGGAACTACAGTTTGGCCGTCCGGACTCCATCGCTCAAGCGGAAACAGAAAAACTCCGAACTTTGCCGCGCTGCACAGAATCGCCGAAGGACATCTGCACCTTTGCAAGCAGGGTCAGAAGCAGCGTGGTCACACTTCGCGCGTTGAAGAAAGAATATTATCTCATCAACGCCGAGCTACTGCGGTGTCTCACCGAGAAGCTACCGAACTCTCTGCGCGTCCAGTGGTACAAGATGTTCACCGAGAAGTATAATTCAGTTCCGGACTTAGCAAGATACAGCGACTTCGTCACCGAGCAAGCCCGCTACTGCAGCGCCTTCGCACCGCCGGAGCTGATCACCGAACCACGGGCCAGTCTACGGACGACGCCGACGCACAGAGCGCACACCGCAACAGAGAAGCAGACGCCGCGGTGCAGGGTCTGCAACAAGGAGGGGCACGCCATTACAGATTGTGCCAAGTTCAAGGAAGCCGATTCAGATGGAAGGTGGGATCTCGCGAAGAAGCACAGCCTATGCTTTCGCTGTCTGAAGCCAAGATACGCGAAGCATCACTGCAAGATCAGAAGGTGCGAGATCAAGGGATGCAAGAGGACGCACCACCGCCTTCTCCATCACGAAAAGGCGGCGTTGGTAGCGTCCACCGAAGAGAGGAATGCGGAGGAAGCCAGGGAGACAGTCGCCAACGCATGGATGTCGCAGAAGCCTCAAGCCTATCTGAAGATAGTTCCGGTACGAGTCATCGGACCGGCGGGAGAGACCTCGACGTACGCCCTGCTGGACGACGGGTCTACGGTGTCTCTCATCGACGAAGAGATCGCCAAGCAAGTGGGAGCCGAAGGACGTCTGGACCCGCTCAAGATGGAAGCCATCGGGGACATTATCGTCGACACGCCAGAGTCTCGTCGCGTTGCGGTCTCGCTCACGGGGCCGCAAGGACAGCGCGTTAACCTACACGCGCGCACCGTACCAGGACTGCACCTGTCGCCGCAAACCGTGGACCGGAACGACGTCACGGGCTGCGAACACTTAGAAGATCTGCGCGAGAAGCTCGCCTACGAGGGAGCGGTGCCACGAATACTCATCGGGCAAGACAACTGGCACCTGCTTCTCGCCAGCAACGTGCGAAGAGGCCCGCGACATCAGCCGGTAGCTTCGCTCACTCCGCTGGGATGGGTGCTACACGGCGCGCACACCAGAGCATTAGGTCAGCGCGTCCACTTCGTGAACAGATTGACTGCCAGCGAAGACAGCGTAGAAGAGCAAATGAGGGAATTTTTCGCCATAGAATCTCTCATCGTCAACCCTCGTCGGCCGGCGAACGACCCCGAGAAGAGGGCCGAAGACACGCTCAATAAGCACACACACCAGTTGGAGGACGGACACGTACAGACTGCGCTGCTATGGAAGAAAGAAGACATAACGATGCCAGACAGTTACGGCACCGCTATGAAGAGGCTTGTCTCCACGGAGAAGAAATTGGATCGCAATCCCGACCTGAAGAATAGGTACGGCGAATACATGGATTCGCTCGTACAAAAGGGATACGCAGAGATAGCACCGAAGAACAGCGTACCCGGAAGAACCTGGTACCTGCCCCACTTCGACGTCCACAACCCGATGAAGCCTGAGAAGCTGCGGATCGTACACGACGCCGCCGCAAGATCAACAGGAATGTCTCTCAACGATTACCTGCTCACCGGACCGGACTTGCTGCAATCACTGCCAGGAGTGATGATGAGATTCCGCCGACACCCCGTCGCAGTCTCGGCGGACATAGCTGAAATGTTCATGCAAGTCAAAGTGAGACCAGAAGACAGAGACGCGCTCAGGTACCTGTGGAGAGGACACCGGCGGGAGGGAGCCCCGCAAGAATATAGGATGACGTCGATAATTTTCGGCGCAGCAAGCTCACCGTGCACCGCCATCTTCGCCAAGAACTGGAATGCACAGAAACATGCCAGCAAGCATCCGGAGGCGGTTGAAGCAATCGTCCATAATCACTACATGGACGACTATCTCGACAGTTTTCGTACAGAAGAGGACGCTGTGCGAATAGCGAAAACAGTACGTGACATACACCGAGAAGCACACTTCGAGTTACGAAAATGGGTCTCCAATTCAGAAGACGTCAAGAAGACGCTGGAACCAGAACGGGACGCAGTCAACACAGTCAGTATAGGCTGCAAATCAACAGAAGAGAAAATTCTGGGACTGATCTGGAAGCCGGAAAAGGATGAACTGAGCTTCAATCTAAAGCTAGCACGTCTACCAGAAGACATACTGCACAGAGTCGCGCCGACCAAGAGAGAAGCCCTCAAGATCGTGATGTCGCTATACGATCCCCTCGGCCTCGCCTCACCGGTCACAATACGGGCCAAACAAATACTGCAAGAAGCCTGGAGAAGAGGAATCGGATGGGATCAACAGTTAGACGAAGACCTGGCGCATCAATGGAAGGAATGGGTCGAGCACCTCAAGAATCTCAAGACCGTCAGTCTGCCGAGAAGCTATCCCGGATACACAGACGCAGAATCTCTCCAAGTACACGTATTCACCGATGCCAGTGAAGCCGCCTACGCTGCTGCCGTCTACTGGAGGACGACTTCGCTCGACGGAACACCGCACATCAGCCTGGTCATCGCCAAGGCGAGGGTGGCGCCGCTCAAGACCACGTCAATCCCACGTCTTGAGTTGCAAGCCGCCGTAATGGGAAGTAGACTGGCTGCTGCCGTCGTGCAAGAACACCGGGCGAAACCAGAGTCGGTAACATACTGGACCGACAGCAAGACCGTTCTCACGTGGCTTCGAAGCGGCGCGCGGTCGTACAAACCGTTCGTCGCTCATCGCGTGGCCGCCATAGAAGAGCACAGCAGGGTGACGGACTGGCGCTGGGTGCCGTCCAAAATGAACGTCGCCGACGTCGCTACCCGCGACGTGCCGCCGAACTATAACGCCGGACACGAATGGTACCGGGGCCCGACGTTTTTGTATGAAGATCCGTCACAATGGCCGAACGAGAGACCGAGCATCAACGAACCAACGGGAGAAGAGAAGACTCTGACAGTAACAGAAGCTCGCAGCGCACCGAAACACAGAGAAGTCGTTCCCGATCCGCACAGATTTTCGAAGTGGGAACGATTACTGCGGGCCACGGCAAGAGCGCTTCAATTTATAGCACTGTGTCGAAAAACCACAGCGAAAACGTGCTACAAAAGGACCAGAAAGAATCCGGAACAAGATCCCGACTGGAGACGACAGAAGAGGACTCAGAAGACCTGCAGACCTCCACAGAAGGCAGTCACCACTCGAAGATTCGTCACGTTACCGGCCGAATTCCTAAGGGAAGCAGAAGTACTACTGATCCGCGTAGTACAAGAAGAGTCCTTCGGACGGGAAATCAATGACCTCCGGAAGGGCAACAGTATCGCCATCGACAGTCGCCTGAGATCGCTGCCGATAGAACTCCGCAACGACGGCATCATCACGCTCAGAAGTCGCATCGCCGCTGCTGAAGATGTAACAGAAGAGACGAAAAGACCGCCCGTGCTAGACGGCGATCACTACATCACGCAGCTCTACATCGACTGGACGCACCGCGATCTACACCACAGTGGAACAGAAATGATCGTAAACGAGGTGCGCCAGCACTATTGGATAGTGCGACTTCGGCCCGTCACGAAAAGCATCGTGAACCGTTGCTTGAGATGTCGCATACGACGAGCACAACCTCCAGTACCGTCCACCGGCGACCACCCGAAGACACGACTGGCGCATCACCAGAGACCGTTCACATTCACCGGTCTGGACTACTTCGGACCGTTCTCCGTCACCGTCGGTCGTCAACACCAGAAGAGATACGTGGCCCTCTTCACCTGCCTCACCACACGGGCCGTACACCTCGAAGTCGCGGCCAGCCTCAGCGCGGACTCCGCCGTGCTCGCGCTACGAAGGTTCGCGGCACGCCGCGGGTGCCCCGCGGAGATCTATTCCGACAATGGCACCAACATGCACGGCGCGGACAGGGAGCTGCGCGACGCACTCGCCGAGGAAGCCGGCCGTCGTGGGATGGCGTGGCGCTTCATAACGCCCTCAGCGCCCTTCATGGGAGGCGCCTGGGAGCGTCTCGTTCGCTGTGTCAAGACCACACTGAGCACAGTACTACAGGAGAAGCACCCGCAAGAAGAGGTTTTGGCCACGCTGCTCTGCGAGGCCGAATACACAGTCAACAGCAGACCACTGACGCACGTATCAGTGGACACCGGGGACGACGAAGCCATCACGCCCAATCACCTGCTGCTCGGGGGGTCGGCGCGGCTGCCGACACCCGGGACGTTCGACGAGAGCGACCTAGACAGCAAGAAGCAATGGCGACGCTCGCAAGCGCTCGCCGACATGTTCTGGCGACGCTGGGTGCGCGAGTACCTGCCCGAGCTACAGTACCGGCGGGAGCCCCACGGGAGGGGTCCCAGTCTCCAGGTGGGCGATCCCGTCCTGATCGCCGACGGACAGCTGCCGCGCAACACTTGGCCGCGCGGGAGGGTCGAGGCAATCTACCCCGGAGCCGACGGAGAAGTCCGCACTGTGGAGGTGCGCACTGCGGGGGGCATCTTAAAACGCCCCACGAAGAAGATCGTGCCACTACCGAAATAGAAGCGTCGAGAGCGCCGGAAGCGTCGCCCTTCACCGGAAGAGGATGCAGCATCGCTCCGGCCCGTCGCGCTGCAGCACGGCGGGAGAGATGTTCAGGACGACTACAATAGGAAGAAAGGACAAAATAGTGTTTGTGTTACAGAGTGTTGTGTTTTATAGTAATATATAGTTAAGTTTTATAACTCTGCGATAGTTAAGAGCCTAGATTTAATTACCTAATAAATTATAATATAGTTTTGTGTATAAGCTCACTATCCCGAGGAGGGGTGAGCTGAATCAGTTATAGATAGCCTAGCCTAGGTCTCATAGTACTTGCTATTTGTAATTAGCGTAGGGTAATAGTATAATAGAAGTACCCACATGCCCTAGATGTGCTAAGCACATATATGAACGGCAAATAGCTATTTGCAGCTAGGTCCCAAATCTAGGAACCAACTCAGGACCTAGATCTGGGTCCGCCTTGGTGGGTCTAAGTGCCTAAACAGCACTGATGTACATATTTCCATAGTTATAGGCAGTTGTTCTATCGCATATCATGTTTTCTAGGGTTTTCGCTATGACCTAGGCCCCTAGGTGGTCTAGATCATAGATATACAGATAGTACACATCGCAGGCTACCTATCGGTACTATTTGTGGGCATGTGGATGCTACGGGCAGGGCGCAGGCGAAGTGACAAGCGGCCAAAGCATGGTCGTCGCGCCCCTATTACAGTATTTATCGGCCTGTAGTTCCCTAACAGAAATAGATAGATAAACCCTATGTACACCGTTAGAAAGCTGCTTACACGCACTTTCTAACGGTATAGGTATCATGTATGTGTCTAGAATAGTCTAAGTAGAATAAGCGAAAATGTACAGTTTTTATAATAAAAATAAAACGTTAGTGGCTGCCTCGGTGGGGCTCTCGTTACGGTAAAGTTCCCTGCAAGGATAGTAAATGCGCATTCGGCGCCTCTGTCGGTGAACAAGCAAGCGGTCGACGCGAGAACTAAAAGCAAGATATAAATAGAAGAAAAGAATATTCAGTACGAAGAGCGCCACCGTCGTAGCCACTATCAAGCTTGCTATCAAATTGGGAGTTCTTATTTCACGGACACCTTGTAACCAACCTACATTGTAACCAACAGCGTCAACACTCTTCGGCGGGTTCATACCGTACCAGCGATAGCTACAGACACACAGGACGTCAGTGGCTCGTGCATTCGGGTCCGCCCGTCCTGCACAAGATATGTATTGCAATTTCGACGTGCAGATCGAATCTGCCGCTAAGAATAGGCATGATGACTAATTTTGAAAAAATACTCTATAATGTACTTACGGGTCTACTATTGCCGAAAATAATCATATTTTTAACACGCTTTTATTAGCTTGACCTGTATGTATGTATGTATGTATGTATGTATGTAACTATGTATGTATGATGGTAATGGATTCTTGCGATGCAATTTTGACCCACTTCTACACGTCCAAAACATTTGAAATTTTGCACATGTATCAAAGACCGGTGACAATACAATAATATGGTATCATCGAGCTGATCTGATGCTGGGGCTCGAAGGTGGATAAGAGAACCCTTGGATGGCTTCATTTGATTTGTTTTAAAGAGTACTTTCCACTTTGACTATTAATGAGGACCTAGTGGAACTGGAGAAGGTGGGTGACGGAACCCTGGATTGGCTACTAGTAAACACATCGAGTTTGGGCTCATTTGATTTGTTTTAAAGAGTTCTTTTAACTTTGACCATTAATGAGGACCTGATGATGGAACAGGAAGGTGGGTAACGGAACCCTGGAATGGCTACTAGTAAACACATCGAGTTTTGGTTCAATTGATTTGTTTTAAAGAGTTCTTTTCACATTAACCATTATTCAGGACCTGATGATGGAACAGGAAGGTGGGTAACGGAACCCTGGAATGGCTACTAGTAAACACATCGAGTTTTGGTTCAATTGATTTGTTTTAAAGAGTTCTATTCACATTAACCATTATTCAGGACCTGATGATGGAACAGGAAGATGGGTGACGGAACCCTGGATTGGCTACTAGTAAACACATCGAGTGTGGATTCATTTGATTTGTTTTAAAGAGTTCTTTTCACTTTGACCATTAATGAGGACCTGACGATGAAACTGGAAGGTGGGCGATGAAACCCTGGAATGGCTACTAGTAAACACATCGAGTTTGGGCTTATTTCATTCGTATAAAAAAGTTCTTTTCAGTTTGACCATTACTGCGGGCCTGTTGATGGAACTGGAAGGTGGGTGACGGAACCCTTGAATGGCTACTAGTAAACACATCGAGCCTGGGTTCATTTGATTTGTTTTAAAGAGTTCTTTTCACATTAACCATTAATCAGGACCTGATGATGGAATAGGAAGGTGGGTGACGGAACCCTGGATTGGCTACTAGTAAACAAATCATGTGTGGGCTCATTTGATTTGTTTTAAAGAGTTCTTTTCACTTTTACCATTAATGAGGGCCTGATGATGGAACTGGAATGTGTGTGATGGAATCCTGCAAAGGCTACTAGTAAACACATCGAGTTTGGACTCATTTAATTTGAATTAAAGAGTTCTATTCACTTTGCCCAATAATTAGAACCTGATGATGGAACAGGAAGGTGGGTGATGGAACCCTGGAATGGCTACTAGTAAACTCGTTGAGTTTGGGCTCATTTGATTTGTATTAAAAAGTTCTATTTACTGTGCCCAATAATTAGGGTTGATGATGGAAATGAAAGGTGGTTGACGGAACCATGGAATGATTACTAGTAAACCCATCGAGCTTGGACTCATTTGATTTGTATTAAGGTGTTATATAGGTGTTTGTTATAGTGGTCAGACACCCTGCCTGCTAATCGATGGGTCGTGGGTTCGATTCCCGCCAAGTGTCTGGGTGTTGTTTATCTATTTATGTATTTACAAAAAAAAAAAAGAATATAAGTATTAGTCTGGTTTCCATAGTACAGGCTCTGCCTAGTTTGGGATCGGATGACCGCGTGTGGATTGTCCCAAGATATTATTATTATTATTATATTCACTTTGCCTAATAACGTGGACCTGTTGATGGACCCGGAAGGTTGGTAACGGAACCCTTGAATACTACTTGTGAAGCTATTGACTTTTAGCGTGAGTAAATACGTAGTGCTTTCTTAAACTCAATCAGATACCTACGCGTAATACCTAGTTTAGTAAAAATATGTTTTGCCACAACCTGCCTACGATTCAAGCTACAAACAAATCAATACTTGGGCTAATTTTATCCGTAGTTTAGGCGAATATTTCTAAGATTAAAAAATATAAAATAAATTACTAGTTTAAAAAACTAAAAATACACGCTTTTATAAGGCTTTTACCTACTGCACTAAAAAGCAATAAATAAATTATCGAAACCGTTCTTTCTTTCTTTCTACCCCGTGCTTGTAATTTATGGATTATATTTATGTGTAAAAGCGTGGGGCGCCTTTTCTGAATAACAGCTTAACATTTCTGTCAAATTTCAAGAACGCTAAGTATTTGTGTTCACATGACAATCTTTTGAAGAAAGAAAGAACGGTTTCGATAAATTATTTATTGCTTTTTAGTGCAGTAGGTCCTTATAAAAGCGTGTATTTTTAGTTTTTTAAACTAGTAATTTATTGTATTAAATTTACAATTAATAGCAATATTTTCAATCTTTCAAATAGAGTGAATTTCGTTCCAAAACGATGGCCGGTGGCACCATTTTGTGACGTCACTATGGTGTAAATAAACATCTATTTGTAGGTATAAAAGTGAATCATTGTATGAAAGAAAAAGTTGAGATGACAGTTTGACATTGTGTATATACACCGGATTGACGTCATACACTCTGATCAGCGTTTATTACAAAATGGCGATTAGCTATATTTAAGTAATTTAATTGCGTAAATATCACAAAAATCTCTCTATTATTATGAAAATGAGATGCATTTTTGGTATCCGTGCAATATGTTCTAATATTTAAAACCACAGATTTATTGGTATCGTGTTGCAGTCATCATGCCTATTCCCATGCATTTTATATCTTTTGTCTAGCGTTTCGTATTGTACAGTAACAACTTGGCCCCAGCTATGATCGTAAACCAAAATGTTAACTGCAAGAAGCTTAAATGTCTTGGTTAATTGTACGTTTTCACTCGGACATTTCACTTGTTAACGATAATTTCCGCTGGAGGCGTCGCGTCGCGCTCGGTCTGTGTGTCTGGAGGGAAACTTAATGATATTTTAGATGTTAATTCTTCTCGTATTATCTACATTGATAAGTAGGTAATTGTTATTCATATAGGCCAAAATTATAAGGAATATGACAATTCGAAACTACCACCGGATCATAAACGCGGCCTCAACTGAGAAGATCCGGAAAGGAACTCAGCGGGCTTGTAACGTTTTCCTTTATCATGTATTTTTTTCCCACCTGTATTATCTCGTCTCCTCACTCCTTTCTACCTTCTTTGCAGCAGGCGTCCTTATATCTTTCCTTATATTCCGCTCCTAATATCCCCTTATCCACCTATTCCTGTACAACTATAGATAACATTTATTATGTACATCTTAGTGAAAAGATGAGGCAGTCCGTTTTTCTGACTTTATACGTTAATCACACTTGGATACATTTGCTTAAAAGTCTTTTGAGCCATTTCTCCAACTACAGTCCACTTTACACCATTTTCTTTACAGTAAAGAAATTTTCGCTCAAAAATTTCCAGCCCTGTTGAAAACCATTAAAACATTATTGTTTATTGTAAACTAGTCCCAAAGTGATTTGGTTCCATCCATGTCGATTAAATGACGGCTATTTGGGCCGGAACAAAGCAATATTGTTATTATTATTATTATAAATACTGTACATTGTACAATATGACCATACACCATGTATAATGCGCCTAATTTTACAATTACCATCATAACAATGGCTTTAGCGTATATATTTTGACATTTCTCTTGATTCGATAATTTTATAATGTGAGAGTCCGATGACAGATGTCATATTATATTTTTTTTGTATTGTATTCTACACACATCAAAAGTGTCTAGGGATCAAGCATTTTTAAGCGGATTTCTTGAGATTGAGATGTGGCTTTGTAATAAATTTATGATTTTATAAATTTATATGGATCCTTTTTGGTGCATTTCATAATTTGAATCAGGAACTGTGAATCAAATTCGAGTAAAAGATGAAAATCAGCTGTCAATATTTTCCCTATAAAAACATACAACGCATTGAAGACATTATTAGTGCTACTGTTTCCCTACTACTGATTAAAACCAACGTTATTATGGAGCGGCGACGTCATTTAAGCAGGGAAGAAATGCTCAGAGCCGTGGGAATGATAGAAGCTGGTTCCCGGCAACGTACTGTGGCTTTAGCTCTGAATACAAGTCAGAGTGTTATCAGTCGACTTTGGACACGTTACCGAAGCACTGGTACCGTGGCTGATCGCCATGGAGGACGGTATCGCTGCACCACACGGAGACAAGACCGATATATTCAAATCTTAACTCGAAGAGCTCCAACAATAACTGCCATGATGTTAGCCGTGAGGCTTCATCACTCTTCAGGGAACTTAATTAGCGACCAAACAGTCAGAAACCGCTTGCATGAAGTGAACCTTCATTCCCGAAGACCGCTACGGGTACCACCTATAGCAATGCACAATCGTAGGATTCGATATCAATGGGCTCTTGAACACAGAAATTGGGCAGAAGAACAATGGCGTTTCGTGTGCTTTTCTGATGAGTCTCGTTTTGGTATGAGACCGGATACAAGACGTATACGACACTGGAGAACCCCTGGACGCCAACAGCGATTAAAATCCTGCCAGGAAGTCCATCCTTATAGTGGTGGAACCATCATGGTATGGGCGGGTATTTGGATCGGCGGAAGAACTGAGTTGATTTGGATCAGAGGCAACCTCAACGCTCAAATTTATGCTGAGACGATTGTATCAGACGTCATCGTTCCTCTACAAGTGCAAATCGGTCCCTTATTTCAGTTAATGCATGATAATGCACGACCGCACACCGCAAGAGTTGTAAGACAGACTCTCGCCGCAGCTAACATCAATGTCCTGCCCTGGCCTGCTCAGTCGCCAGACTTGAACCCGATTGAGCATGCATGGGATATGCTACAGAGAAGAGCTCTGCCGAATATGGAGGGTATCCAGTCGCAAGAAGACCTTTTTTTGTTGTTGCAACGAACATGGGCGGCCATTCCACAGCGTGATTTGGATGAACTCATTTTGAGTATGCCAAACCGATGTTCTTGTGTTGTTAGTGTTCGCGGTAGAAACACGGATTATTAATTGTTTAAGTTACCCAATAAAATTTTAAAGAAAACTGTTATTTCAGTCTTTTTTTCGAACTTTTGTGTTAGTGGTTCAAATGTCAAAAATCCCTTTATTAGGAAAATGGCAAATTTCTTTATTAATGCAAAGGTGACTTGGTTTATCGTTACTGTGACAAACGAAAACACTTTATTTGATGAATCCTTAAAGAAAATTTTAATTAATATCAATCAGGAGAAAAGTTATTGCAAAAATATATGTTGATCCCTAGACACTTTTGATGTGTGTAGTTAGTAGGTACATAATGTGTGTTTTTTTACACGAACACCTTGTGGCGTGACAAGCAGGTCGCTCGCCTGATGGCAAGCAACATACTTGCCCATAAAAATGCATTGGGCTGTCGCTTGCCTCCTGACATTAGTTATTAAACCTCTGTAATCCTACTTTCATTTACACTCTTTACGCGCCTACGGTTCTTAATTGAAAATTAGCATTCTATAGTACTTGTACTTATACATATTCTAACTGCCGAACCTACAGACATCAATTAAATTTAATGATGATTAATCCATTTTTTTTAATCGAATTATTTCGATACTCGAAGCCTAATTAATACTTAATACGCAGATAGTGAGTAGAGATATCAATTTTCTCGTGTTCAATAATCGGATTAAATCATAAATGACCTCAGAGAAAGTACCAAAGGAGTTAGTATCGCGTCGATTCCCCGAACAAATTTTTCGTGGCACTTTTGCGGGGTGCGGGAGGCGAAGTAAACACACACAGATACACTTTCACGCATACCCACACTATAGTAAACTCGCAACACATTCAAAAATACACGCACACAAATAAAGAATGACCTGACCATATGACCAAAAATTTGGCAGAGGGGTAACCCCCTCTGCCAAATTTTTGCCACTGGAGAGAGCATGATGCGCTAACGCGCATCATGCTCTCTCCAGTGGTATCTCCTCTAAGTAAATGACTCCGAAAGTCGAAATAAATAGATTTTAAAAAGTGACTTAATTTGAATTAAATTTAATCATAAATCATACGACAAAAAAACATAAACAACGCTCAGCCCAGTTAATATTTTTTTTAAATGATATCAACGTTCCAATTTCAAAATGCAACCGCAAATGCCCGCCAACGGTCAACGAAACCGCGCCAATCACGCCGACACATCAACTTATTCATTATACATCGTCCGTTTTACTTGAAACGTGCGTCAACACCACTAAAGGAAGCGTTCATTGAAATGGGTAATAAGACGGGGTGGGACGAGGGGTCCTGTAATAGGCCGCATCCTCCCGCAATCAGTGCGCAGGAGTCTGTGACGCGTGAACTGTTTTGTGGAGGCAGGTGCACAAGGGGCGATTAATGATGTCCTTCAGAAAGGAATATTGTCTAACCGATGCATAGTCCGTTACGAAGAAGGCAACCACTGGAGTAAACTTAAAGACGTAAATAGGCCAAACTTTCACTGCCCCAAGTCAACCACCACTTCCTTTTATTGTACGATTAAGTAGATTAAGGATCTGCTTGGTTATAAGACACCACTGGATCTTAGCTACTGTATGACACCTCATCGATATAATATATAAACTAGATTTGGTGTCACGGTTCAAAAAGTGGTAGCGAGAAATAGCGCCCTTGTGTCGCTATTTCTTTACAAGCCACATCCTGACAAATTTATTTTTGCCGATAGGAGTGTCGCTACTGTCTATATGAAACTGTCAAACTACAAGTCATTATCATTATAAAATCGTTAGTTCACGTTTCCGCCACCAGCACAGATAAGTTTGCAACCTCCGCGACCACATTTTAGATGTCATTTTGTTCGTGAATGTTTATCTAGTTTATATATTATATCGATGTGACACCTTTTTAATACTGTTTGTTACCGGCACTTTAATTTTCTATTCTATTCTGTTGGTGGATATGTGTTAGACCCAGTAACCACCGTAACCTGGTTGGATTTATTGTGCAATTGTGCATGTCCTAGCCAGTGGCGGTCCGAGGGGGTAGGGGTAGTAGAGTAGGGGACCAAAATCTCAAACTCATTCAAGTCAAATTTACAAACTTAACTTCTCGCTTTAAAACGTCTAAACAATTGTATCCAAAATAGGTTACACACTTGAAACACTCAGACGCAAGGTGGGAATCGAACCCAAGACCTATTAGCTAGCAGCTAGGGCACTAGACCAACGGGCCTGTCAACTATGACCCCCCCTCAAAATCGTTGGCTGTGACCGCGCCTGGTCCTAGCCCTTATGTTGCTAACGTGTCGAGGAGTACTCTTCGCAAGATAGCTGATTTTAGCAGCAATTCGCCGAAGAACCAAGGTCACCGACATAGCTCATAGAATCTGCAAGTTGAAGTGGCAATGGGCAGGCCACATCGATCGGAGAACCGTTGGGGAAGAAAGGTTCTCGAGTGGCAACCACGAACCGGATGACGCAGTCGGCGTCGTCCTGCTCGGAGTCGTAGTCGCGCCATCCTCCTCGGAATCGCCGCCGCCTTACTGAATGGACGTCCTAGGTCCCACATCCCGAACGTCCAGCGACTTCCAAAGTAACCCTGCTGGTTTTAAGAAACGACTATTACAAAAATAACACGCAATTGTTATGGTTTAATAAAAATACACCGATAACTCGCGTTATCGACGCTAACGGCAGCTTTAATTGGTCTAATGTTGGAATGTGTGCGTAACCGCCATATTGCTTATCAATATGTATTATTAATATACAATTAGTTTTTACTACGAGACATTAGGCCGCAAATTTGAAATAAAAATTACGTTTGATAATTTCGCAAGACATCACGATAAAGTATCAGTATCATCAGGATTCTTGGTATGATTTTCATCCAGTGTGGACTGAGGTCTGCGCCGGCGCACCTATGAGATTGGCACCTGTCCCCATCATCGCCACGCTTCGCGAACCACAATCCACGTTATTGCTATACTCTGTGATATACATAAGGACATGTAAATAAAGCCTTGTTTATATACATACATCATATGTGAAAAGAATAGAGAAAACAGCCAGACTAGTTACCAATTATCCCAAAAAATCATAATAATATCCTAGATTTTACTAGGTGATAGGTTCCTTGTGCAAGGAACCGTCCAGGTAGGTACCACCGCAGTGTCAGATATTCTGCCGCCAAGCAGCAGTGTGTAAACATTGCTGTGTTCCGGTGTGAAGGGCACTGTAACTGGTGAAATTATCGATTTACTATCTAATGTCTTAAGGATCTGACTGGGGGACTGAAGGGAAACTGACCCTCAGTTTAAATTTCTGTTAATTTGAACTCTTGGTAATTTTTTCTATATATTTTATATAATTAGGTATAAATCATTTTTTAAATTTTTAATTAAAGTACACAAGTAAGTACAGTGGACTCTTGCAAATGGGCAAAGACACCGGCCGGGGCAGGCCACGTAAAAGATGGCGTGACGACTTGAACGCCTTTGAAACGGAGTGGGCGGATATCACTATGGACCGGGGTAGGTGGAAGTGTATGGTTAAGGTCTCCACCTTTGCCCAGCAGAGGGACACAACAGGTTAATAAAAAAAAAATTAAAGAAATACATATTTTAAATATTTTTCTTTGGTCCCTTGGCAACTGTATTATCATATAATATTTTCTTTTCGTATATTTCTTTGCCCTCTTGCTTCTACAACTGAGATGAATACAACTCGGCCCAATTTCGTAGTCCATTTAGTTTAGACGATACCTGTTATGAAGTACATTAAAACAATACCGTTTGCTATAAAATATACTCCTTACTGCAGTCAGGAGTATAAAAAGTATAGCCGCAGTTCCATTCGGCCACATCCGGCCTACATCCAATGTTCCCAGATTTAAGAAAGAATCGGTGACGTGATTCAGACAATTACGACCGATCCACATTATATTGGGGTTGCACATGCGCGGGACGAACGCATTTCCATGATTCACCCCGTGAACCCCTTTTCCGGTCAAATTGATCTATGCGTGAACACATCTCTGGTCCTTAGGTACTGTTCGCAACAAAAGTGGTAAAATGGGATTTTTGATTGAGTACATTTTGCATAATCTGGACCATTCTGGTAAGCTATTGCACGGTTTCGATACAGAAAAAAAAAACGAGATAATAACTGGTCGCAGTTATGCCAAAACAAAGCAATACACTGTCCAAAAATTAAGTAAAACGAGCTGAACCACAGATTAATAAAGGCTGAACTTATTATTGGGACCTTTCTTACTCAATATACGCCAGTGCTTGCAGTCACACCTGATGGAAAGCGACAATGCAATCAGGGATGGTCAAGCATACTAACTTATTAAAAGCCTATTCATATCGTATCTAAAGCCTTGAAAACACCATATAAAAGGTAAACCACCGCAGGCTAACCCTACAATTCCAGTTGTTAGCTGTACTTGCCCTAAGCGTTTCGCTTCTTCTTTTCTCATGCGCACGGCCAAGCTGTGGAATACCCTCCCGGACGACGTTTTCCCTGATAAATATAACTTGGGTGTATTCAAGTCTAGAGTGAACAGGCATCTTATGGGTAAGCGCGGTCCATCCTAGACCATATCTTCACTTACCATCATGTGAGATTGTGGTCAAGCGCAAACCTATTTATATAAAAAAAACCTACTTATTATAAATGAGAACGTTAATCACTTAGTTCGGACATACCGAAAGTTCACCACTTAAGGGTGCAGTCACGCCGTGACGTGCTTGCGTAGACACAAGTGCACTCTCTCTTCCTTTTACCTCTCACAATTCCACGGGACGGAAAAACGACACGACCGGGCAGAGATTAGTCGCAGGACCGACTTTTTACATGCCTATCCGACGCATGGATCATCTTACTTTACAGACAATCAGATGATCGGCTTGCACTGCCCTAGCCTGTAAGGAACCACTGCAGAAAGCTGTTGGTCCCCACGGGATTCGAATCCGCGACCTCCGGTTTGCAAAGCAAGCAGTTTCCCGCCACCAGACCCACTTCAATTAAAATGCGACTTAAATACAATAAACCATTGAAACTCTATAAAAATACCGCATATCATAATGGTTTTTATCAGGGGAACGCCGGATGTATTGAAACAAATATTTCCTCGTTTTATGTAGGTCACATCTCAAGAGTTTAATGACACTGAATTTTTGTACTTATCTACGAGTTCATTGTTCTATACACATTTGTTATGTTAACATAGGTAATAAGAAAAAAAAAATGTGTAAACGACATAAGGTTGTGTTTAAATAGAGTTGAATTGAGCTCATAGTAAACAGATTTATAATGTTATAACTACTACTACTACTACTTTGTGTAACCTCGTCATCATCATCAGCAGCCGAAAAAAGTCCACTACTGAACAAAGGCCTCCCCCTTAGAAGGGAGGGGTTGCCATAATCCCCACGCTTGGCAGGCGGCTTGAGGATCGCAATATAGGTGACAGATAAATTTTAAAAAAAGACGCTGCTGCCCATCTCCCTGTTCTCGCTTAGTCGCCTCTTACGACACCCAACGAGAGGAGATGGGGGGATGCAATTCTAACGCAGCACCCCACTTGTGTAACCAAATCTATATTAAACAAAAAACCATCGATATACTATACCAACAAGATTAGCTGTCACGAACAAAATGACATCGAAAATGTGGTCGCGGTTACAACTATACACGTACACGCAAAACAATAATATGTTCATATAAAAAGATAACTTACATACTATAAAATAAGGTTCAATAATAATTGCAGACAATTGAGCGACAGCCGTCTCCGTAGCTCTTATTTTCGTGACCACTTTTCGGGTCGTGACAGCAAATCTAGTTGGTATAGTATATCGATGCAAAAAACATTAAGAAAGTACGTACATTTCAATAAAATAATAAAATAACAACACATCTAGGGATTGCAACACGGAAAACCGGATCCGGTAATCTGGCGGATCCGGCATCATTACACGCTTACCGGATCCGGCGATACCAATTTTAGGCAAAATCATAGCACTGTTGCATGAATATAGGTAGGTACTTTATTCAAGTCTTATTGTTGTTCAGCAGTAAACGTCTTCCAGATGGTGATGATGATGATCAAGTTCTGTGATCTCTCACTAACTGACATCTCAATAAATTAAGGTTAATTATATTAGATTTTTTAAAGTAACTTACTAAAATAATTAATCCATCTGTAAAAGTGAAATCTAGGAAGACTGAGCCACTGGTTACCGTCGTTACACCAGTTACCTACACCACATACTTACTAGATTTTAATTGTTTGTCCGTTGGACCTTAGTTATAGTTAATATTGTGTTTTTTTTACATTAAGTAGGGCAGTAGGTACCATCTAAATAATAAGTACAATTACAAAAGATTAACTCGCTAATAGCTCATTTTGGACTGAAAAGTGAAATTTTATCAATCCGGTCGGATCCGGCCGGATTGAAATTGACCCCGGATTGCAATCCCTAAACACATCTTAATACTAACTGCATATTTTGCGGTATGGTTTTATGCAGGCTAATACTTGTATGTGTGTATGTATTACGCTCTTGATAAATAATTACGACAACCTTTAACCCCGCGACACATGAAGACGCACTCCTAATATACCGAATTTCAACATACATTGCTAAAAACCATTGAGTTATTATAACTCAATGCTAAAAACCATCCCGATTTACCCAGCATTCAAGTAAAAATAAATCCTCTTCAAATCAGTCCATTCATCCCCTCCCACGTCCGGAACCTTCCTAGAGGTCTCGCGACAGATGCGTGTTCATGTCTCGACCCTCATTCAATGTCCTAAGGTCCACACACAAGGAAGACGTCCACTGCTGAACATGGCCTCCCACTTGGAACGCCACAATGAACGACAGCTGGATATTTGCATTCACCAGTTACCTGCGCCGCGCACAATGTCGTCAGTCCACCTTTTTTTTTTTTTTTGACGCGGGCGGGAAATCTTCGAAAGATCCCCGGGAGCTGTGGGGCTCGACCGGGGTATGTGGGATTCTTACCCACTAAAACCCCCGCGGCTGTCGCATCGGCACATGAGAGGGGGGACCCCAGGGCTCTCTGGTGGGATCTGCACCAGGGGCCCCTCGGTGCCTTGCCTTTGAGCCCGCCGCCGGGGGGCGCATTGTAACCCCCCGGGAACCTGACACGGTACTCACGGGGACGGGGGTCGCAACCCCGCCGCCGTCCTCCTCGGAGTCGCCGCCGTACTCAATGGACGCTCAAAGGGGGTCATTTGAGCGTCGCCCCACACGCCCCACCCCGAGCGTCCAACGACTCCGAAGGTCGTCAGTCCACCTAGCGGAAGGCCAGATTATGTTGCGAAAAAAATTTAGGGAAATAACTTTGACAGGTCAAACTTTTTTAAATACATTTTGTCTACGACTGTCCAAGGTCGAAGTTACGGTCTAATTACATGGTGATTTAAGCCGTGGCTATACGACCCTAATAGAGATTCCTTAAGGATTCCGACAGGACGAATCGATTGGCCGGTTGGGTACTCTCTGCCAATCGCATCAGTTCAGCTATGTTGTCTGAGTAGGTGCGTATGTTATGTGCTATTATGTATTCACACATAAGTAGGTACTTATCTAATTCCATATTTTTTGTGGAAATTAGATAAAACTTGCTAAATTACAATATACAGTGGCCACGCCACGCCCTGGCCGCTACCCAAATAGGTCGAGGGATCAATTCCCATCATGTGTCTGACCGCCGCACTCACAAACACACTCACTAATTAAGTCACTTTTTGAAATCCATTTGTTTCCACTGTCGGAGCAGTCTATGATTAATTTCGATTATTGAACACGAGATAATTGTTATCTCAACTCACTTTCTGCGTCTTAAGTATTAATGGGCTTCGAGTGTCGAAATAATCCGATTTCAAAAAATGGATAAATAATCATTAACTGTAATTAACGTTTGTAGGTTCGGCAGTGAGTGTTAATTCTTATCAAATTAAAAAGTAACAACGAACGAACACATATAGGCCTGTTGGGAGCTCAGAGTAATTAGAATGGAGCTAGTATCGCGTCGATTCCCCGAACAAATTTTTGTGGCACTTTTGCGGGGTGCGGGAGGCGAAGTAAACATACACAGATACAATTTCACGCATACTCTTGCAAATTTCTAATGCAAACTCTTCATGTTTCTATGAACCCACACTATAATAAACTCGCAACACATTTAAAAAGATACGCACACAAATAAAGAATGACCTGAACATATGAACAAAAATTTGGCAGAGGGGTTAGCGCATCATGCTCTCTCCAGTGGTATCTCCGCTAAGGTTGGGAGGGATTAATGTATTGGAACACACCTGGCAGGATCAACTGCTGGAAATAAGATATAAATAGCAGCCGACTCTAGCAGATGTAAGTACCTACTTAGTACTATTGAAACTATTCTACTTTTTTTTTATTGAGCATTTGGTGGACTGGTCACTGGGTTATTGCAAAATGCCGGGGTCACTTGTCATAATTCGTTTATTAAGTGAGCTCTCCATATGGCAGTGGAGTGCAACACCAGGTTCTTAGGGAAGTCAAGAGGAGAGCTGCGCTTTCTCTGAAGGTACTCACGTATTTATGCCTTTAACACTTCCACCCCAGGACCATATAGCTAACAGCCCCTCTCTGTACGGCCAATTAAGGCAAGCCAGAGCTTATTTTTATAACTACTAACGGAGTACGAAGTAATAATTGAATTCGAGTGAAGAAATAACTCGATTTCAAAAACTAGATTTATGATAAAATCAAAGTCAAAATCATTTATTTCAAATGGGCTTAACGCACTTTTGAAAAGTCAATTCTTTTAAAAAGTTTCCACAGTATCATAACGCGGCCCCAACTGAGAAGATCCGGCAAGAAACTCAGCGGGCTTGTCATTATTTCACTTTTTTTTAAAACAATGTTTGTTTTGTTACAGTTAAATCAGCATCAGCGAGTGTGTGTTTTGCTTTAAGAGAGAAAAAATACGACGAAAGTAGGTACAACAAACTAAAAGGCCAAAGGGATAGTACTTACATACATACATACATACATAAAATCACGCCTTTTTCCCGTAGGGGTAGGCAGAGCCCAAGGGCAGCTTTTCGCCTCCGTGAGAAACGAGACGTGTACTTAGTCGGATAATTAACACCAATTGACGTTTATGAGTAAATTAAAGTACTTAATAGTCTAATTCTATAATTTAAAAAACATACAAATATCAAATAACGTAACATTACAACTTAAGATGGCCGTATTTTAACGAAAACCATGTGTTGCCAACAAAAAAAAAACTGCCATAAATCGGAAACGTGTGAAGTGTGTGGTACCAGGTGGTAGTTTGGTTTTTATGCACCGCAGTGCACCAAATGTGGTTCCCATCAATCAACCGCGAGGGCCGTGGCTTCGAGTCCATGTGCCACTAAAACTGAACTTTGGGAGTTTGAAAGGAAGGATGTTAGATTTGGTGCGGAAAGATGTAGCCCCATCTTTCATCACAATATCATTATTGGAGATATTGTAAGGGATTGTGATTTATCATTTACTAACAGGGAAATAATAATAATAATAATATCTTGGGACAATCCACACACGGTCATCCGATCCCAAACTAGGCAGAGCCTGTACTATGGAAACCAGACAACTGATACTAATACTTATATACTTTTTTTTTGTAAATACATACTTAAATAGATAAACAACACCCAGACACTTGGCGGGAATCGAACCCACGACCCATCGGTTAGCAGGCAGGGTGTCTGACCACTAGACCAACGAGCCCGTCAAAAAAAAAAAAAATTTGTGACGGAAATATAAGCATTTATTCGTATATATAACAAAACTCAATAAGTATCATCATCAGCCAGAAGACGTCTAATAATAATAATAATAATAAATACACTTTATTGTACACCAAAAGTTACATGTAAATTTAACAATACGTTGTAGATATCAATGTACAAAGGCGGCCTTATCGCTAAAAAGCAATCTCTTCCAGGCAACCCAAGTCTACTGCGTAACATAAGCCTCCCGTTAAATGAGGGGGGTATAATCTTCACGCTATGCAGGCGTCTTGGAGATCGAATATGTGAATGTGAATTGGATATCAAATACATAGATGTCGTTGCTGCCCGTCTTCTGGATTTACCATAATCACCTTCTACGACACCCAACGCGAAGAGATAGGAGGGTGCTAGTCTTACCCAGACACCCCACAACGTTCAAGTTTTATCAGGACCACCTGATGTCTGAATGGGCAGGACCTACCAAGGTCCTGTCCGTTCAGATATTCCGGAAAAGCCAGGCAGAAATTAAACATAAACATACTCTCTATATTTTGTGGTTCCGCTGTGAAAGGCATTAATATCTGGGGAAAATGCCGCGGCTTAAGAGACTTATAATAATTATCTCGGATTAAGAGCGGTAGTGCAGAGCAGTTGTCTATAATATTGGCGTATGTGTAGCTTGATATAGGGCAATACGTCTAGCATTATATTGGTACAATACATATTTGCCACACAAAACATCAATATAAAAAAAAATATGTCTGTGTGTAACCAGATTACATTTTGTAAAAGAAAGCAACAGAATGAACTCAGCAGTTTCTAAAAAAATCCCTGACGAACTCATCAGACATCCGACTTGTTTTGAATTCGCTCAAGATTATAAAGATAACAATATAAATATTTAGCCAATTAGGGGGCATCCATTAATCACGTGAGGCACGAAAGGAGGGGGAGGGATTCCGAAAAAATCACGATATATCACCAGGAGGGGGGAGGGGTATAATGAGACATCACGTGAATTTATTTTTCGTTAAATGCACGATTTCTAAACCAAACAGCGGCACGTGTTCTTGACACACCGTTGCCGGCAATGAGTTCCCCTTCAACATGTAATCAGTTACCTGTATTTAAAGATAATAATATTCCGCAAATTTCAATATAGTTGATACAAAAAAAATACACGTAATCTTGGGTATGGGGGGGGGGTCTAGTTTAAAATCTCACCACATATCACCAGAAGGGGGGGGGGGTTAAAAAGTTGCTAAAAAACATCACGTGATTAATGGACAACCCCTTACACAGAAATATTATAAATCTAAATTAAAAATTTATCGTACTACACTCAGACAAACCAAACCAGGCTTACTCTCAAAACCAATCTGAATATCATTCCAATTCAATTTCAAATTACACCAGTCGAACGTCGCTGCCTTCCTGCCAGCACGGATTGGTGAAAAATTTATTGGATAGAAATCAACATTGGCTTCCACAAGAACGGATTACGAAAAGGTGAAAAATCGAACCCGCGACCTTTGATCACAGCGAATAAACTCTTAGGCCACTACGTTGTCAGATCTCCGAACGTACACATTAATAAAACGATCATTGATACGCATTCTTGATTTCAAAACATTGTTTAATCCGATTCAAGCTGTATTACGAACACCATTCGATTATATCGACGCCATTCGATTCGATACGTACATGATTTCGGTTTCTTTATACGATATTATTACAATCCTTAATTGTTAAATATACTATCCATCCAAACAGCCATTATAACCAAAATATAGTGTTTTTTACCAGAAAAGCTTGAAATAGCGCTTAGTTGTTAGAAACAACATTACCAATACCACGAACCTTTGGATTAACAATATTTTTACATAGGTAAGTAAGTATTACTTTGTAAAAATGGCAATAGTGATATTTTCTGATAAAGGTTTTGATACCCGCTGAAAGTACCACGTACTCTGTACTAGCATCATGCTGAGTTGAGACCTTTTTGTGACACATTCTATAAAATAGTTATTTTTTTTTTCTTTCTCTTTTGATTTTTATTTGTCACGAATAAATGTTTTTTTTTACTGGTACTCGTACCTAGGTACCACGAACTCCAGTACGAACGATACTAAAGACGGCCTCCGTGGCGCAGCGAAAAACTGCTGTTTTTGCGCCCAGGCACGGGTATAAATCTTGCGGGAAACAACAACTTTGTGGCTATTTTCCTTATTGCCCCCTCCTAGCCGGCCGATCACCTGATTGTCTGGAAAGTAAGACTATCCATGCGTCGGATGGGCATATAAGAACCGCTCCTGAGTTAGGTTCACCTCCCTCTCTCCGGTTGTGTCGGTCTTCCGGATAAAGAATGAGGGAGTGCCTTTGAGTCTACGCAAGCACTTGTGCAATATAATATTTCCAAGCATACGCAAGCATTTATGAAACTTTGGCCCTTGTGATCGTATTAATATAATATAATCTTTATTGGAACTAACAACATGTATACAGAAATTGCAACGATAACAGCTACATTAGTTGAATAACCGTTTTGTAGCCATTAACGCCCATTGGCGTATTGGCCAAGAGGACATTAATATTATAATTACAGAAGACAAAAGTGAGCTCTCTAGATAGCTCGTTGTGTGACTGAACTGCTCCTGCTACTTTTTTGGAGAAACTCATAGAAAGAGGTAATACCATCAATTCATTTCTAACCTAACCAAACAAAAGTGTATTTCGCAAAACGTATATGGAACGCCTGCCTAGCGGTTACGTATGTTGCTTAGTTTTTTGTTGACCTACTTCACAATGCCAATGCCAGTTCTATTTATACTTCGTCGGGTAATCTTGACATTCGCACTGGCAACTCGACGACAGACGATGTATTCCATTGCAGGTAATTTTTGTAACTTATCAATGTACTTACCTACCGACAGACACGATGATAGCATGATCAAAAAAAACGGATTTCTTTTTTTGCACAATAATAAGAAGTTAAAAACTTCTGTAGTAAATAAATAACGGTAATGACAGCAATATTCAGTTAAGGGCATTGTAAAATGTGATTTTGTTCATCAAAAATCCAGTCCCAAATCTTCAGCCCAAGAACGTAAAATCTGCAGGTTTGCAATGCAAAAAAGGAAACACATTTACCGTCAAATTCAATGTTAGACATTCCTAAAAGCTTACAATCCCGTTTTATTTTTAACCGCACCTGCGGGGAAAGTAGTTTTTGTGTGTTTATTAGAAAAACATTAACATTCACAGAACATCTGTTACGGACGGAAACGCTTTTTGTGTGCACCGCAGACTTGCGTCACTGATTTCCGTTATAAATAGGTCAATAAGTCACTAGCAACGTTATTACTTAAGCAGTAACAAAACTTAATTAAGTACAATTACCTAATATTTTATGGGTCTGAAATAATCTCATATAATTTATTAAATGCACCTATAAAACAACATAAACAACCCTTTGAAAGTCTATAAGTACGGGAACATAACAATAAATTTGAATTCATATACCGATTTCCAATCAACAGAAGATTCTAATAAGAGAAAGTAAAAAAACAAACAACAATAAACACAAAATCAAAACATATTTTTTTCGGTCAATTACTAATTGATAATTACGCGACAGAAACATAGAAACAAAAGAAAACTCATTGGTCTTCTATTTGTCCGCATCAAACACACGGAAGCTTAACGCGCCAAACACAATTTTCCGTAACAAAACTCACGCGCACCGGAAAGTGCCTTGTTTATTTCCCGCCATCCGGCGCCTCGACCAACCGAAATTTGGCGCCTAAAATACAACCCGCCAATGAAACAAATGGCCGCCATTTTCAACCAATCAGCGCCGAGCCCGCGCTCTCGCCATCGCGTCATTGTCATATCTCGAAAATTAGTACGGCGGCAGTGCAGTGAATGGACCCCGTCCGCAAATCGAAGATTTTCCGTGAAAACAATAAATAATTACACCACGGTGAGTTGTTACCCGATATATTATCCAACAGGTGTTTTTTTTTTAATTTTCTAACAGTATATCACTTTGTTTTTATCGTAAACGTCAAAATTATTTCGCAATTTATTGCCATTATTTTAGTTGTGAAAGCGACTATCACTAATCGTCTGCTTGACGAGGTGAATTATTATGTAATTTGAATATTGAACTACTGTTTAACTAAATACATTTTACATTTATACAAATAGTGAGCATTGAGTTAATATATTTTTGTACGTAATCGTACCAACAGTACAGTACTAAAATCTAGTCAGTCGTGTTTCGGCAAAATGGCGGCGATGCTCTGTGCTATTAATACATTTTCTGTCCTTGTTTTTTACCAAACAATAAATGCAAGCAGGAACGAGACAGCTATATTTCTGATAAGCAGTATGAAATTATGCTGCACACGTAGGTAACTAGACACGTCTTCGTTCTTCGTAAACAACTCAGTTGCAATGTTGCCATCGCAACGGTTTTGATACCAAATTTAAGGGTAACTTGAACAGTATTGGACCTCACACCTATAAACTGTTGTGAAATAATTTGTGCACTTTGAAAATACGATATTATGTATTATTTATATATAATGTACAACCTACTTAGATAAAATTACTTATACTTGACCTTTAAATCCTACTTCTATAAGGAGTTTAATAATAAATATACATGCTATTATGGTATTGCAAAAGGGAGCATAAAATAAAGGAAGTAATACCTACTTACAATGAGTACATTTAAAATTGGTATGGTAAAATAAAACTCGGTAAGTGCATATGTATTAACAATAAGAAAAGGAAAAATTATGTATTTGAGTAAATTAAAGTGGGGTAAAGGAAAAATAGGGAGACGCTCTAGCTGCTTGCTCTTCACAAATCACGATAGTAGCGCCACACAGCGTCGGAAAGAGGCAACGTCAAGAGTCGCTTGCGCCGCGGTTGCCCAACTCGACCGCCGCGTCGATCGCTCGCGCTGCGCAGCACAGTCGGCGTACGTACTTCTGTCGTGTGGACGTGTTACGTCACTCGCGTTCCGCTGGGTCATTTTACGACTTGTTTACACACAGTAAACTAACAATACAAATTCTTATTGGTGCGTGATGAACCAAACATTAAGACAATTGTTAAATAAACACATTTGTGTAGCTTACAGTAACTGAATATTGACCTTGTTTGCGCTAGGTGAGTACGGCGCGGATGCTATCAGTGAAGTGCGTTGCTGTGTTGCGCTGGTACGGACTCTGTTGAAGAGATGTCGACGTTGAGTGTGAGGGCGCCCGGTCTACAGGCCACGACAGTGCTGGACACTAGGTCATTACGAGTGCGCGGCGTGACCACACTAGAAGGTGTGAGAAGAAACCTGTTTGGCTGCACCGACAGGGAAGACAACAGAAGGTTCGTCGAGAGAGAGTTGGCTCGCCAATTGGAACTCGACAGCCAAAGATGGGGTTTCGACTTCGCGAACGAGAAACCGCTACCCGGAACGCAGAGGTTCGCCTGGCAACTGGTTCCCGCATCGACGATCCCCGCGGCGTTGAGAAGATCGCCTATCACAATCGCTACTTCAAAACCGAGCGCTCCGTCACAAGAGGCCAAGGTATCGAGTCCCGAGAGCAGTAAAACCCAGAAGAGAATAACAGGTTAGTGTTTTATGTTATCTTTTATCTATGATTAGTTCGTAGTACATGGTCGCATCGTAAACATTGCGTACATTGTACTAAAAATATCAATGTTTGTATTATCTATGGAACGCGCGAATGAGCTCTACCCTATCCATCCATTCAATGCCCTAGGTCTACCAGTCTGTATACTATATTTTATTACTTATTTTTTTTATAGATTTGTGTTTATGATCGCAGTAGGTACCTAAATTTGTTCATGAATGACGTGTCAAATAACTTAAAGTGTAATTAGCCAGTGTAGTGGTGATGTTAATTAAACAAAGATAATAGAGTATGTAACTATTCTCCTGTTTGCCTACTTATTACTGTATAAACATATCGTTATCAGTGCAACTGCATCGCGCAATACACTTCATCTGGAAAAAGATTTTTATCCGTAACAAAACAAAATATTGCGACGTACGCAGCGATAAGTGGGAGAGGTCACTTTGCCCCGACATTTGTTTGTTTATTGTTATTTTTAGACTTCGTATGCGTTTGTCGCGAAGTGCATTTTAAGATTTTTATCACTAGTGTTGCAAGCATTCGTAAATTGTATTATCTGGCGTCCTCAAAATGTATGAGACAACATGGTTTCTTTCTTTTAATGACTGTGTATTTACAAAAATGTACACACGTACCTATGCAAACCACTTATGGATCTGAATAGCCGTCAAACAATTCAACACCAATTAAGTCTACTACAAGTCATTTGAAGTTAAAAACAATTTACACAGTCTTTATTAAAGAGATATTTTCGAACTTATAAAGCAAGAATGGTGATTGATTACATACTTACCTAAAACATCGTCATATAAGTAATTTTAATTAGTTAAAAGTAATTTTTCAATGGAAAATCAATTTAAAAAATTTAATAAAAATCCTGGAACAATCTAAATCATGGTCATCTGACTCCAACTCGCCTTGTACTATTAGTACCGGGTAATGGACACAATTGCGTATATGTATCTGTTTTTGTTTAACATAGGCACCTATTATGTATAGATAAATAACACCCAAACGTAGAACAAACATACATGCATATATACATGTCACATACATGTTCACGAACACAAATGTTTGTCCTAGGTGGGAATCAAACCCACGACCAATTGGGTAGCGGCTATGGTAACCACTTCACCAACGGACCTATAAATGTTTAAAAAATACAGTGGAATCACTATAACTCGAATCTTGTTAAGTTGTAATCAATAGTAAGTCGAAAAAAATGCATTTCCCTTCCGCTGCACTCCTAAATACGCGGTATCTCGAATTATTTAGACTTTGTAGATCGAACAAAATGTTATTACTATATTGTTATGTTATTAATAATAATACCAGCCCTTGTTTTGACCCACTGTTTGGCACGGGCCTCCCCTCAAGATGAAGGTGCTTAGTCCATGGTCCACCACGCTGGCCAAGTGCGGGTTGGCGGACTTCACACGTCCTTCGATTGCTAGTTAGGGTTTTTCAGACAAACAGGTTCACGACCTCACGAGGTTTTCCTTCGCTGAAAGCTAGTAACAATCGCACAAGTAAAGACGATTCGCACTTGATAATTGAAAGAAATCAGTGGTGCGAGCCGGGGTTTGAACCTGCGCACCTTATCTCTAAGGTTTGCCCACTGAGCTGTTACTGCTCTTATTACTATTTACCAGATAAAATCTAGGTTACCTTGAATGTGCCATGATAGGTGTTGCCATATTTTTTATTTAGCCCTAGTGTTTATAAATAAACCAGTTAGTCTATCTAGTAGTCGTCTAGAGACGCAGTGGCGTCAGACGTTGCATTTAACGTTAATATTATACGATAGGTAATTCTTATTAACAGCTCAGTTTTATGATAGCTGATGCCAATTTAAGTTTATGATGCATTTAATATGTATTTAAGGCATGTGCCTGTCACCACCATGATACCATGATAATATATGTGTTAATATTCAATTGTATTCGTACGTGCATGCATACGTATTGTCTTTCATAAACACAGATAAATTAATTCGTGATTGTTCACAAATTATAAGAGCTATGATTCAATATTTACTTTACTCTGATAAATGCTAGTATGTTACTTGTAAGTAGGTGTTGTGAATGTGTCATAAATCCTTTACAAAGGTAGGTATTGTTTAAATACTGAAGACGAAAACAACGTCAGATTTAAACCGTTTTATAACTCGTTAAATACCGGTCGGTATAACAAAATAACAAAAAGGGTTCCAATACCAAATATATTTTTCTTAATTTGCGACGTAATATTCCTTCCTTCTTCCAACTAACCATAAACAAGGGGCCAGTGTTATTACAATGCTGAAAAAAAAAGAAAAAAAAACACTAAATGGAACGAATCATCAAACGAACGCCTGAACAAATGTTCTAGCATAAAATTATTGCTATTAAAAAACTTAACGAATTGCAATTCGAATAGTAACACGTACATATGGGCAGTAAGATACTGTTAGGTATCAAGTTCGTTACGAGTTCGCAATACGATACTAATTGAGCTTTGGCAACACCTGGAAAAGGAGACATATCATTTTACTGTTGGCAATAGGGTATTGTTAATGATAATACCACCTACTTAGTCGTTTGTTGTGACTGGTTTTATCAAACAGTATTTATTTTTGAGATTCGATCACGAATCAAATCACGATCAAAATCTTTGGTGAGATAAGGTTGGATAGAAACACTCTTAGCTACAGTTATTTATTTTATAAATGTACACAGAAATTATTAGGTGTACAAATAAGTTTCCGCCGTTTTAAGAAAGATAGTCCTACACAAGCTTTAGGTTAAAATTGATAGATGAAAGACGGGATAAAATAAGTTTAGTCATTTAGTAATAATATAACCATAAAGTATTATTGGTTTCGTATCAACATCATATTTTTTTATTCGTTTTAAAATGACTGTGTGCCAAATAAGCATCATTTGATTTGAACTTTTAATTTACTCCTTCAACTTAAAAAATATTGCAGCTGAGGTGCATGGATTGCTTGTGGAAGCTTATGCTTAGGTTGCCATAGGAGAACTTGTCGTGAGTGGTTCCAAAAGTTTAAAGACAGTGACTTTGGCATAGAAAACGAAAATCAACAGCAAACCAGTATATTCACGGGAAAAAATCATCATGCTGTGTATTTGGTGGGATCAGCTGGGTGTCGTGTATTACGAGTTGCTTAATCCGAGCGAAACCGTTACTGGAGCTCTCTACCGAACACAATTGATGAGATTGAGCCGAGCTCTGAAGGAAAAACGCGCTTATTACTACTCCAGACTCGACAAAATTGTCTCGTAAGTACATAATAATGCTCGTCCGCATGTTGCGGGTTTTGTTAAAAACTACTGGAAAATACTTAATTGGGAAATGTTACCCGACCCGCTGTATTCACCAGACAATGCGCCGTCTGACTATAATTTATTCCTATCGATGGCACATGGTACAGACCAGACTGAGCAGCGCTTTACATCATATGAAGGGACCAAAAATTGGGTTGATTCGTGGATAGCATCAAAAGATAAAGAGTTCTTCAGACGCAGTATCCGAATGCTGCCCTAAAATACTTCGAATAAACGTAATGTACCGTTTCGATACAATAAATTCCTAGATTTTGATAAAAAACGGCGGAAACTTATTTGTACTCCTATGTATTTTGTATGTAGTAAATTTTACATTATTATGCAAGTGCAAAGGCGCAGTAAAAATCTCTCTTCACTAGAGATAAACATTACATTCGGAATGTTTTACCGAAAATATTTGATTTAAGTAAGTATATAATCAGAGCTCTAAGTTAAAAAAAAACCTAAACCGTAATAGGAATCTAATTAACAAACATCGTTGATGGTTTCCATTGACAATTAAATTATTAACACTACTTTTTTAACTGCTTATTCTTGGATTACAAAACACCGTGTAGGTACCACCCTACTCATATTCCGAACATAAAAGACCGCTTTTTGTCAGTTCGTGCGATTTTTTTTTGTCCATTATAGGTGTCAAAAGCTTCATAAAGGGTTTGATTATAATTATTTTGCGCCTGATAATTAAAAATTAAGATTTCACGAATCATTTCTTAGTTAATTTTTAATGGGCAGTTTTTCTTAATTGTAGGGGATATTTTGGTTAAAGGATCGTTTAGCTGCTTATTAAATCGTTTTTAAGGTCGCGGTGCGGAACCGGGAAGTGTAAGTCTTGGTATTAATCAGAAGAATTTATGGTTACAAAAAGAGTTTAAAGAGAACATACAAGGAACAAACCAAGAACAAGGTCTATTCATTATAACTATATTTTTTCTAGCGTCACATTTCAAAGTGGTCTCATGTGCACGATGCATAATATGATGTATGCACAGTGATGTCAGACTCTAAACCCTAAAATATTACAATGCAAGTGATTACGTATTGTAATTTCATACTTCGTACTTAAAACTTTTATAACTATCAAGATAGATGTCCCGAAAGTACCTAAGCCTAGTGACACAAAATATAGAGAGTACAGGCTAGGCTTAGGAGTTATTATTTGAATTTTTTGTCCAAAACATATAGAAAAAAGTATATTTTAAATAAATCGGCGTAACGCTTCATCACGCGAACGTCTTATTTGTCACTAAGATGAATAAAAAATACCTCCTAATCACACAAAGTATTTACTTATGAAACTGACCTAGATTCGCTTGTTTAGATACACGGCTCGATGCTAATGTTACTACGCGCCTCCCACACGTGTCCCATTTTAGCTTTACAATACACATGTGCGGATAAAATAGTAAACAATTGGCATTGCTTGCTATAAATACTATCTAATCAACGTATGTGAACAGCGACAAACCGTTCTCAATCATACACGCACTCATTTACATTCATTATCTAAAATAAAATTTGGCACATACAGGCCACGTTTATTATCACTCAGTCATTAAAAAAAAAACATTTTGCAACTTTTTAATAGCTTACCTAGCTGGGCAAAGGCCTGCCCCTCCCTCTGCCAAACTTTTCCGCCCTTTCCGGCCAAGTACTGGCCGAAATTTTATGTATTGTACTTCCGATAGCATTGTTTACATTTTTATTCGATGACGATTGTAGCCATAAACCAAAAAGACAGAAGAATGCAGCCAAATTACCCCTGACTGGCTTTGTTTGAATAGTCGCTGTATCGCCACTTTCTTTAGCATGACGCATGCTGCTGCACTTTGTCCCTTCTACTGCTTTACAACACATCCTCTGAAATCACAGGGTGCTAGCGTCTATAAGCTTACCATCAGGCGGTCAACCAGCCTGTACGGTCGATTGTCACTTGACAATATATATATATTTTTTAATTTTAGTAAATTATTATCTAATAATTAAATAATGGCATTATACAACTACAATCTTATGATTGTAAAAGATGCCCTTGCCATGGCCACCGGGCGCGGTACGCGTTAGTTGTCGACGCGCAACGCGCGCGCTTCTCGATATCATCCACGCCACGCATGCGTACACACTTGTGCTTGCGCTCACCGCTTGCAAAATGGCCGCCTTTATGTCCGATCGGATTGAGTATCTTATTTTGTCATCACTTAATTTAAATTAGTTGACATATAATGTGTTCTTACATATACTGCCAATTTATTTTTTAAATGTTTTAATTTGAAAGTGTTTTTATTTTATTATTTCTAGGGGAAACTGCAATAGTGGGCCCTCTATTATTTACCTACTCATTGGTATTATTATATTTACCTAGATGTGTTTATCAATGTAATATTTATATTCATAACACATATAAAAAAAGATTGAGAAAAGCCACGAGCATGGGACCCGATTTGGGTCATAAAAAAATAATAAATATGTAATATATTTCACCAAAGAAAGCCCTCACACACAAACACGCGCGCACGCATATTTTATTTTAGAACTTTTTCAGATCAAAGCGTATATTAAATTTTCCAAGGTAATATTGTCAAAATATACCAGTCTATTAATTTATATTACCGATATTATTGCCTACGTTAGTTGCACACGCACCTCCCATCTCTTCATTTTCAAATACGTCGTAGTGACTTACGTATTTTTTCTCGTATTCAGCTCAATACAAAAGACTGAAACGAGTCCTCATTTTTTTCCTCGGTAGCTGTATAACAATATACCTGTTAACATACTGTTAACTTAATAATAGGTAGTAGTATCTGGTATACAAAAAAGTGGCTACACTTGGTATTCCGTAGGTTTAGATTTTTTTTTACTACGTTCAATTAACGACAGAATTTTTTGAAGTTTAGAAATTTATTTTATCCGTCTATTTTTAACGCCGCCAATTTATCTTATTTTAAATAAAATTCTGCAAACATTAAAACTGTCTTCTAAAAAAATTGTGTTCTAGCTTTTTACATCCAATATTTGAACATTTGTGATAGTCCCCCGTTGATTTTGAGTACGCTATTAGATTTCAGCAGATGTACGTAATCTAAGCGTTTTCTAAGAGTTCTCAAACGTTAAAGGGTCACCCGAAATTCATTGTCTGAAACTGACCAACCGTATAAACGTAGTAGGGGGTCTATGGGACCGGGTCACCCAATTTCTTATTTCCCTACCGTAATTACAGCTTGGATAGTGTCATTGAACTTCGTGTTTTCGTTTATGGGAAAGTAAGTGGACTCGACTCCGGGGTGCCTAATAATTGCACACTTGTATTAGAAATTGTTACAGTTGTAGAAATGGTTCTAGAGTTACAGTCGGTCATTGTGATTGCTTATTTCCGCTGAATTCGGAATAATAATACGACTGTTATGTATTATGCATAGGAATTAATGTAGGTAATGTGGGTTTAAAATCTCTAGACCGACCTAGAAATTCTGGTTTACTGAAAAGAAAAAAATAAAAAATAACATCTGCTTCATCATATAACATTTTTTTTTAATCAACATAAGCTTGTGCTTGACTGCAGACCCACCTGATGGAAAGTGACGACGCAATCGAAGATGGTAAAGCACACTAGCTTATTAAAAGCCTATTCACTCTAGCCTTGAAGACACCCACATTATACTCGGGCGGGAAAACCGACGCAGGCAAACTGTTCCAATCCTTAGCTGTCCTCATTATAAACGAAGAGGCAAATCGTTAAGTCCGGACTGAAGGCACTTTCACCACATAAGGGTGTGTATGCGCAGTGCGTCTCGACGTCCGATGATAGAAGGAGGATGGTGGAATGTAACTAACTAACCTAGTTGGTACTGGGATAAATTGTTATCCCAACAACAACGCAGAATAACGGCATAGGTATTGACCTATGCCGTTATTATACGTTGTTGCCTTAGTGAGTTAGAAAAACAATACCCAAAATTTTATGATTTCCTGTGGCACTCATTCGGCTATAAATTAAACTGGTAGCGTCATTAGTTTGTTTTCATAAATCACACTGTCACCCCTACCAGTGGCACAGAATAAATCTGCATTGTGTTCTGATTGTCATAACGGCGGCGGAAAGCTCGCGACCGGCGCGTGCGCAGCCCTTTGTGCCGCACCCTCACGGACACTGACTCTATAACGGTTATATTGATTTTTTAACTGTCACTTTCCGTTGCCTTTATTTGTGCGAAGCATAGTTTTAATGTTTCATGAAGTAAAATGTAATGTTGTTTCCCAACAAAAAATCAACACCATTTCTTTCCTCCAGCTTTCCACTCGCAGGCCTACTACAAGAAATTTCTTTATGAATAAGCTGTGCCTATGTACAATTCTTTCCTATATTTCTTCTTTCATTTAATGTTATTGTGTGTAAATTATAAATATAAAATAAATTAATTATTAAATCAACTATTGGCTGGCAGCCATTTCCTAATGTGCCATAGACAGCCAAATTAAACTGAAACTTTAACATTTATGTAAGTAACGAAAAAAAAAAGTTATTTTGTTAAAAGTTCTCTATTGCGGAATGAGTATTTAAATAGAGTGCCACTAGAACTACATATTAAAAAAAAACGAAATTTTCGTAACTAACGATTGCGAAAATAGACACATGCGGGTGATAAAAAAGGTTGTCAACACACGTGTTCGAAATTCGAAAATTTCAACAGATAGGGATAGGGGGAGTAACGGTCGCCATAGTTCATGGCATCTGCTGGCAACCCCCGCGTATTCGCCCCTTCTCTGCGCAAGCGCCAATATATTCCGGTTAGAATGACCGGGGATCATCTAGGGAGACGGCGACCGAGCCTCCCGGATGCGTCCTCTGCGGGACCATCGGGCACACCGCGAACTATCGCGGCTGCCCGAGGGCCCCGAGGAGGAACCGCCGGGTGGCGAGGCGCAACAATCTCCGCGCTCCCCCCCGCCCCTCGGTGCCCTATGCACCAAGGGCCTCCGCCCCTCCACCCTTGGAGTCCTACCCGCCCGCGCCTTCAGCGCCTCAGGCCCAGGCGCCCTCAGCGCCTCTTACGCAGCCGCTTCCGGCCCCCCGCGTCCCCGCGCCCTCTGCGCCGCGACCGCTCTCAGCATCCCAGCCCGCAGTGCGTCCACCAAATGCGTGGGATAAGACACTGCCATACGTCCGCCCCGCCGCTGCTCCTAAAGCAACGAGCGTCCCCGCCAAGCAACCGGCCGCGCCTGCGCCTTCAGCGCACGCGTCCAGCCTCGCTTCGGACTTCGAATTGGTCCGACGCTCTATCGATGGTATTAACATCGATAGAATCCGCCTTTTCGCGAGCCGCCTTCGGTGCGCACAGAACCCCTGCGATAGAGTACAAGCTATCGCCGAATTCGAGGACGTGTACTACGCCCTGTCCCCCGTAAACTCAAATGTAGGCCCGTAAATGGATTTACACCAGAGTAGGCAAAAACCCCATTCCCTTTCCCTCGCATTTTTCAATGCGCATGGCCTCTCCCGACAAAGAGATCAGGTTGCTGACTTCCTGCGAAGTCACCAAGTTGATATCTTGCTGGTGCAGGAGACCCTCCTGAAACCCTCTCATAGGAGTCCGAATATCGCCAACTACCATCTTGTGCGAAATGACCGTGACACCTCCCTCGGAGGTGGCACTGCCATCTATTACAGAAGGGCCCTGCACTGCATCCCTATCGATCCCCCTGCGCTCACTAATATAGAGGCCTCGGTTTGCCGCCTCTCTCTTTCCGGCCATTCGGCTGTCACTATCGCCTCTATCTATCTTCCACCTGATAAGCGGCCCCTCAGGAGTGATATCGAGTCACTCCTTGACCTGGACAACGCGGTCATTCTGGCCGGCGACTTCAACTGCAAGCATGTCAGGTGGAATTGTAACGTCACCACCGGCAACGGCAGGTGCCTCGACGGCTTGGTCGACGTTCTTGACTTTGACGTCATCGCACCTATGCGCCCGACCCATTATCCCAATAATGTCAATCATCGCCCCGATATCTTAGACATGGCCCTCCTGAAGGGCGTGACCCTCCGGTTGCGCTCCTTAGAGGTTCTCCATGAGCTAGATTCTGACCACCGACCGGTCCTAATGGAACTAGGTCCGCCACCCATTTCCCAGCCGGTCACTAGGACCGTTCTGGACTGGCATCAGCTAAACACCTGTTTAGCCGATGCCGACTCTCCGAATCTTGCCCGCTTCCCGGCGCAAATCTCGTCCCCTCAGGACACCGACCAAGCGATCGGCGCTTTCACCGATCATCTCAAATCGGCCATCAGCCAGTCCTCCCGGCAGGTTGAAGCGGACAACTTTTACGCTGTGCGCTTCAAGCTGCCCGATGACATTAGGGAATTAGTCCGCGCTAAAAACGCGGCTATTCGCGCGTACGACTCCTACCCCACCGATGCCAATCGGGTCCGCATGCGTGCTTTGCAGAGGGACGTGAAGCGCAGCATCGCGGAACTCAGGGAGGCTCGATGGGGAGGGTTTCTAGAGGAGATCTCGCCGTCACACCAGGCTTACTGGCGGCTCGCGAGATCCCTCAAAACCGACACCGTAGCTACCATGCCCCCCTTGACCCGCCCTTCAGGCGACCCACCCGCGTTCGAGGACGACGAGAAGGCTGAGGTTCTCGCTGACTCTCTAGAGAGTCAGTGCACACCCAGCTCCGCTCCCGTCGATCCGGCGCACCTCGATCTTGTGGATAGGGAAGTAGAGCGCAGGTCCTCACTCCCTCCCACCGAATCCCTCTCCCCGGTCACGCAAACCGAGGTGGAAGACCTGATCAAAGGCCTTAAGCCGAAGAAAGCACCGGGCTCCGACGGCATCTCCAATCGCGTTCTCAAGGTTCTCCCTGTCCATCTGATATGTCTTTTAGTGACTATCTTCAACGCAGCCATGTCCCACTGCGTCTTTCCTGCCGAATGGAAAGACGCGGATGTAGTAGGTATCCCTAAGCCGGGTAAGCCTCGCAGCAGCCCTGCGAGCTACCGGCCTATCAGTCTTCTCAAGTCTCTCGGCAAACTCTATGAGCGCTTGCTATTAGCGAGACTCAAAGACTTTGTCAGTTCTAATAACATCCTTATTGACGAGCAGTTTGGCTTTCGAACCAGACACTCTTGCGTCCACCAGGTGCACCGCCTCACGGAGCACATCCTGACCGGGCTCAACCAGCCCAAGCCCGTCTACACAGGCGCCCTATTCTTCGATGTTGCCAAGGCCTTCGACAAGGTCTGGCACAACGGCTTGATATACAAGCTCTTCCAGTTAGGAGTCCCCGATAGGCTCGTACTCATCATACGAGACTTTCTCTCGAATCGTACCTTTCGATACCGGGTCGAAGGTACGTTTTCTTCGCCTCATCCTATACAGGCCGGAGTCCCTCAGGGCTCCGTGCTCTCTCCCCTCTTGTTCAGCCTGTTCACGAACGACATTCCTCGTTCGAGCAGAGTCCAACTCGCCCTTTACGCGGATGACACCGCTCTCTACTATTCCCATAGGAACATGTCCTTTTTAACGCGTGCTCTTCAAGCCGCAGTCGACGCCCTGGGTCAATGGTTCCGTACGTGGCGCATAGAGGTGAACCCGGAGAAGAGTGCCGCGGTGGTCTTCTCCCGGGGACCCGCCAATATGTTCTCCGCGCGGAGCCTTCGGCCCAACAGACGACTAGCTCCAATATCCCTATTCAATCGCCCTATCCCCTGGACTAGGAAGGTTAAGTACCTCGGAGTCACCTTGGACTCCCGCATGACTTTCGGCCCGCACATTAGGTCCGTCCGCAATCGAGCGGCTTTCGTATTAGGTCGCCTGTATCCCCTTCTCTGCAAGCGGAGTAAAATGTCGCTTAGAAATAAGTTGACATTATACAAAGCTTGCATTCGCCCTATCATGACTTACGCGAGTGTAGTTTTCGCGCACGCCGCCCGCACCCATATCGATAGCCTCCAAGTTATCCAGAATCGTTTCCTCCGTCGCGCCGTCGGTGCCCCGTGGTACATGCGGAACGTAGATCTGCATTCCGATTTCAAATTAGATCCCCTTCGTAAGTTCCTCAAAGAAGCGTCGAAACGCTACTTTGAATCCGCGTCCCGTCACGCGAACAGTTTAATCCGCGCCGCCGCCGATTACGCCGCTAGTCCTTCTGACTCGCGCCGCAGACCACGGCACGTACTGCTCGACCCTCCTGACCCCATGACGGTCCTATTGGACCGGGATGCGCCGACCCCTCCCCGACAACCGTATGCTACACTAGCTATCAGACACCGGTCTCGCCGGCGAGGCCGAAGGGTCGTACGTATGCGACCGCAACGACGTGCATCACCCCACTGAGTTTCTTGCCGGTTCTTCTCAGTGGGGGCGCGTTGTGAACCGGTGGTAAACTCAGCCCTCTCTTAAGCGACAGCCCAAGCCGAGGCCGTGCCTCCCTGAGGTGCCCTTGTGCTCGTCGCTACTTCTGCCGTAAAGGCTAGAGCGCTTCAAGCGCTCGCCTCCTATTGTCCGGTGAAGCTGCAATAGCCATCTGCGGTTAACAGCGTCTATCATTCCCAAAAAAAAAAAAAAAAAAAAAAAAAAAAAACGGGGATCATCTGTTCAGAAACAGATCGCGTTTTGGGATAATGTTACGTGCTCATGCAATTGTTTGTGTTAATTGAGTAGCATTGTTATGCGTGTAATATTTGAACATCTGTTGCATCAAACATCAAACAATATCACAATGTAAAATTGTAATTATTAATCTAATTTATTATACTTACAGACCTTAATATTTGTTATTTAGTGTTCAAGTAATTTAATTTAAATGTTAAATCTGTTCGAACTTTGAACCAGCCACATATAAAAAATCCTGATATGGTTTTTATATCTGTAGTAGTACTTACACACACATTTCCTTAAAAATTGTAGTATTAATACACTTTTCTTTGAATAACACTTGCATTTTACGACAAAATACAAACTCAAGTAAAACATACTTTCTTTACAAGATCAAAAATAGTACAATAAATGTATGAACACTTGAGTACTGGCTGACCGGTGGCCAGCCAGACTTTTGATATCACCATCTGGTCAGCAATCACTCCTGTGTTTTCATCCATTTATTATTCCATTTTTGATCTTGTAAATAAAAACAAATAGTTAAAATTCACGTACTATGATATAAAATTAAAAAATACATGGCTGTATAGCCCCTAAACCTTCGCCTACATTTTTTTTTAAATTATACCACTGTCCATTACGAGTCGTGGCCATTCTTTGGCTTGCACTTGCTAATGCAGAAATGTAATAGGTCGAGACTAATGCGCGGGCAGTACGTTACAGTTCTCACGCCAGCGCATGTGCACAGACCCTAAGGAAATGCTTGTAAGATATGGTTCAATGCGCGTAACGAACTTTATGCAATTTAAAAAGTAAGTTTTCACGGCTTTTTTTAGTGTTAGTCACTTGGTCAGTCATCCAGATCAGAAAGGGTTAAAAGGGCATAGTTTACTTTTGATCCGAGTAGTTATTACCATCAACGATATCTGTATGTTATCGGTCATATAAAAACAGTATGATTTGATTACGAGGGGAGTTATATTGCCTCCTATCTGAGCTGCAGAATGAGGCTCCCGTTTTGTCCATTTTGCTTCCGAGCGCAGCTATTTTTTATAACTTTATAAACTAGTGGGTAAATCGGCGTCCATAGATTAATCACGGCTCCCTTTTAAGCGATAACTAACTAAATAAATAATTATATCTCCGGGGACAATCCACAGTCATCTGATCCCAGACAAGACAGAGCCGGTACTATGGTAACCAGACAACTAATACATTTTTTTGTAAATACATACTTATAGATAAATGGGAATCGAAACCACGAACTATTGGGTAGCGGCTAGGATGTCTAATCCCTAGCTCAACGGGCCCCATCAATTCCTAAAACAATGTCTAGTTTAGAATCGCATATAAACAATTTTATAAGGTATATAGGTATGTATTTTAAAAACGCAGTTACGCGCTATTATGTCGCATTTCAATTATCAACCATGTTGATAGATGCTGCGTTTGTAACAGTGATATAGCACGATGTCAATTAATCGTATTAAGTAAAATTTAGACCAAGGACGTACGCCAGTTCCGCTCGTGTAAGATATGCGTAATATGCGTGGTTTACGCCGTATTTGTGACTGTGTACATACTAATTTGAACCTAGTTTATCAAATGTACGTGTTAAGATAAACTAACTGTAAGATAGATGTTTGTTAAATGTATCGCAATTGATATTTTGTTAATAAAATATCTATTTTAAGGGCTTTAATCTCCGGTTTTCACCCAATTCACGACCTTAGATTTAGCATCGTTTGTTTTTCGGGCTTTAAAATATGGTTAAGATGAGAGCAAACTAGGGGTGGGCGTATAACGAACAAACTGTTCTATGTCTTCGACTGTAAACTAGTCTATCATTAGAGTAGTTTATTGGTCAACTCAATACAATACGTAAGTACGTTCACAGACGAACGTCGACTCCTAAACTTTTCGTCAACACTGTAAACTAGTCTAAACTTTAGACTGTTTTAAACCGGTTTATCTTTCGTCCGTTCCGTCAACGGTTAATGCGTCGACGACCCATCACTACAGCAAACCGATCCGAAAATGATATACGTTAAGTAGCTAACTTGCCTAAGGAGGCAGGTATCCGCGCTAGTCATAATTAATATTATCCTACTCCTATAATTACACATCTAGAAATTTCAGTTACATAACTAACAATAGATACTTACTAAGTACTATTTTAAAAAAATATCTATCACAGATTCCGAATTCCGCAATGCAACCTGTCAGATACGTCCGATTTAGATAAACTAGAAATACGTTGTGTCAGATTAAATTGTGATACGAAAGATTAATTCTTTGCTGGCGAGACTGTGAAAGGTCTTCAAGCGAAAAAAGTACAGTTACACGAAATAACTCCACGGCACACTTTCTAATTGCACTGTAGAGCGATAGAACATCAATTTTGCCGGTTAAACGAGACGCTTTTTTACTGCTGGTCGGTCAAAAAATATTCACAATGGCAACAATTAATTTAGTCTATGGTATAATAATATCTTTAAAACATTTAGGCATTATTACGTAATATCGTAATAATGTGTATGTTTTTATATACAGAATATAGGTTAAGTAAAGTATTATAACTCTGGTATCAAGTACAAAACACTACCTAGTCCGTTTATAGTTCGTACCTACCTTTATCATAAATTAAAATTTTCAATCTCTGCTTCCAGATTTCTATTAAAAATATTTATGAATAAATTAATAAAGCATATTTATTTCAATTTCAAGCCACAAAGCTCATAATTTGTTAGTTGACAATTCCTTAATATTTAAGTGCTAGTAATATTATAAAAGAAATTAAAACAGTTAAACAGTGGAGCTGTTCCTGACGCGTCGCACGGATCACCACCGCCGCCGATTACGCCCCTAGTCCTTCTGACTCGCGCCGCAGACCACGGCACGTACTGCTCGACCCTCCTGACCCCATGACGGTCCTATTGGACCGGGATGCGCCGAACCCTCCCCGACAACCGTATGCTACACTAGCTATCAGACACCGGTCTCGCCGGCGAGGCCGAAGGGTCGTACGTATGCGACCTCAACGACGTGCATCACCCCACTGAGTTTCTTGCCGGTTCTTCTCAGTGGGGGCGCGTTGTGAACCGGTGGTAAACTCAGCCCTCTCTTAAGCGGCAGCCCAAGCCGAGGCCGTGCCTCCCTGAGGTGCCCTTGAGCTCGTCGCTACTTCTGCCGTTAAGGCTAGCGCTAAGCGCTTTAAGCGCTCGCCTCCTATTGTCCGGTGAAGCTGTAATGGCCATCTGCGGCCAACAGAGTCTATCATTCCCAAAAAAAAAAAAACATTCACATGTGGCGCTGCAAACATCCCCGAAGCACGCTTAATGCTTGTGTTTGTTCCTGTCTATCCATGTAAAATAACACCAGTTTTCCTGTCAAAACATCATAATTATAACCAGTTTAAACCACAAATATTTGATAATCAGTAACAAATTTCCACTCTTCTGGCTAATTATTGCATAATTTTAATAGGCATTGTTGCAATTTTCCGCTTACCGCACGTTTTATTGGTATTTGTACTGAACCTGGCACTATTTATAACGAGTTCAATTAAAATAAAATAAAAGCAAATTACAATCCATTGTTAAAATTGTAAACTGCAAATACACACGCAGTGATACCAAGGAAAAAAATAACACATTTCAAAAAACGTCTCGGCCACTCACACCTTTCCCTTCTCACCGTCATTACCACCCCTGTACAAATTATGATCATTCCACCACGTACAAAAACAGCTGATAAATCTGCTCGGTTCCGGGCCAGGACACACTAGGATTCTACCATGGGAACGGGCCTCTTGGACCGTAAAATCCGAGACTCATTCCTGTTTTGGTGTCCAGCGAAAGTGGACTTTTCCTTTCGATGTAATTTCATACCTTGATGCTGCTGTCTTGTTTTTTAAAGAACTAACTGTTGTTCGTGAAGGGTTGAGCAAGCGTTTAGTAGAAAAGGGTTCGTCGATCGCAAATTGATTCGTATTTTGCTTTGGTTATTAGATATGTTTACGCAGAGCGTTGTAATTCTATAAGCCAAGTTTAATGCTACATATTTCGTATCTTCCTGGTTTCGTCTTTTAAATAAACTAAAAGTTACTAGTATTGCGAAATAACGTTCATAGAATAAAAAATAATACTTACTCTATATTGTACACCAAAAAGATATTTATACTAAAAACTTAGCTCTAAATCATAAAATTTACATTAATGGCGTTACCGCCATTAACAGACTGGCTGTTTAGACTGAAAATATTGTATAACTCTTAATTTAGTCCTTTCTATTTCTTAATTGTAGCAAAATACCTACCTCAATAGGATTTGAAGTTACAATGTAAAGACGTTTTATTTTAACGATTACTAATCCAAACCTACTTCAATACCAACCAACGGTCATTCCCATGGGCTGTATCGATAAAAGGGTGATTACCAATCGATGCCCCAATACAGACAGATAATTGATACTATCGATATATCACCCTTGTTAAACGGTTCCCATAGCTCATGGGAAAAGGCCGGTGTTATGGTGAGTGGCTACAGGCCTACATGAGAGTAATAAAAACCATCACTTATCACATAGATATATGCAAAAGTGTACGGTTAGTACACTCCACTTTCCGATTTAAATAGGCTTAATAATAAATAGCTTCTGCTATCGAACTTGTGGTGAGGCTAAACTTTTTTTAAAGTTAAAAATATCTACTTTTAAATCTGTCCGATGTGAGAATTATATTACTCTTTCTTTAATTAATTCCTTAGTTGCTGCTGTGTCAACATAAGTATTCAAGGATAAATTATAATATAATGTATAATTGACGTGTTTAATTACAAATATTATGTTATATGAAAAGACCCGATGACAAATTTGAATTTAAGGTAAAACCTTGTGGTGTTTTACAACACGCACAATCCCAAAAGGCTTTAAGTGTTGCCATTTTTTTTTGTTGTGTATATTTTTTTGTATGTGTTTAAGTTTTTTCTATGTAACATATTAATTAGGTACACCAAATAATGTGAAACAAACTAACCCTAGCAACTTACGATTCCATTAATACACGAGAATGAAGGGTTTTTTTATCACGTACTGACTGACTATTTTGCACTGGATCAATTAATAATGTTTAAACCTCGTGTGAATATGACCTTAGCGTGTATTGCCAACCTTAAGAATATTTGATTAAATTGCATTGTATTATTTTTATTCTGTTGGTAAGTCTGGAAATTTCAAATTAACGCTGTTTTAAAATTAACAACATGTTACTTCTTTCGGCGGAGCTGAATACCTTCTATTCTACGTCAGATTTAGGCTCAAATCGATAGATTTTACAATTTCACTACATCAACACCAACAAAGCACCTCACAATCAGATTTCATTATTTTCAATTTGGCACCGCGTTGTATTATTGTTTTAAATCGAACGCGTCAATTTCAATTTGGGAACGTTCGAATTTTATTTTTTCCCCTCGCTTCTGCTGACAGCTGTCTGAAAAGAATAATGCCAAGATTAAAAATACTGGCCGTATACATGTCGCGAACACAACCATCTCATTTTTCAGTCCAATATAAATATCTACATTTAAAAAAAAAAGAAAAAAGTTGGTTCTTGTTTTAAAAATTTGAATAAAAACAGTAATGTTCCGCACAGTGCGCCCGCGCAGATACGAACAGCTGTAGGGTTGGTTAATATTTCGATTTATGTGTAACGGTTTTTTTTATTATTAGAGAAAAATGCCCTTGGTACCTTTCGCTGAGTTGGCAGATATTTTACTACGAAAAATGTCACTACCGTCTTACTGTTTACATCGTAAACATTATCTACACTTAATAACGTGTGTAAACATGGACACGAACACTTGCGGCAACTTACGGAAGTGTCACATAATGAGCATTCGTGGGAACGGAGCTGTGGTCTACAAGGACGACTGCATGCTGACAAAATAATTCAGTGAAAGCATATTTCGGTACCTCTAATGACGTAGACCGGACCGTTCTCCCATGACAAAAGAAATAAGTCTTTAGTTCTTGGTTCCGTTACGCGTTAGACCGTTTGGGCATCACATCCGATTCAAATCGAGAAAGTGTATAATGTTTATGTAATCGATACGTAATCATGCTTAAGGTGCAGTCTATAGTAATAGGGCTCTAAAATCGCTAATATGTTCTGTAGTGTACCAGTGGCGTGCACTGAAAGCAGGCAAAAATATCTGCGAGTTGTTTATGCATTATGCTATTTGTTCGTGTTCCAGTACAAATATCATTAAATTAACCAATATTACCAACATATCCATTTACATTAAAAAAAATTACGTTAATTAATGTCCAAACTAAGATATTATAAAATTAAGACTGTTTATAGAAATCCTAGGGTAGGCAAAGTATTTTTGTCAGTATGGAGCCGCTGAATAAACTTATTAATGTTTTCAAATGCAAATTAATATGTCTATAGTATTTGCTTGCATATGGATATTTGAAATAGTATAATAACACACTTAAAATAGGTGAAACAAGCCGAATACATTTTTTTGCCTACCCTCTGTGCACGCCACTGAGTGTAGCTATATTTTTTTCTATACAACGATATACCTAGTGACGAGAAAAGAAGAAAAAAGTGCTTGTCACCCGATACATTAGTTATTAAGTCTCTTGTGCCCAGTAATTGCCACAGTACCTTTGACACCGGATAACAGCAATGTTTACACACTACTGCTGCAGAGTATCCGACACTGCGGTGGTACCTACCTGGACGGTTCCTTACACCTAGTAAACAATCCTCACTTGGCTTGGCTCGGCCTTAAGATCCTCAAGTCTCGCTGATAATCGGACTGAGTCAAATTCAGGACGGTATTCGCATAAATGTAACAATGATGCCTTATATTTTTGCACATCTCTATCATAACAACATAGTATAATATCGGATCGGGAAACCGTAAGTCCGTAGCACAAGTGTCGCTTGATAAGCGATCCGGCCTTGGACTAATTCGATAACAGTTATGAACCAGATCATTCGAACCGAGCGCTTACGTATGCAGTTGCGTGGGAACGCCTTGAAACAATCGACATTAGCAGCAAAACGTTATGTAGCTTTGAAGTAAGTTTGCCATTAAGTTTTCACTAAGGGCCGTCAGGAATTTGTCGAGATTTAAACCCACTTAAGATTAGCGACTGACGTTCGAAGAATATAACACAATTTTTTTTTTTCAAACCATTCTTATAATTTTGTACGGTTTCAATTTGTCCTTTACAAGATAAGATTAGAAACTACTTCAAATTATAGGTAATAGATTACCTACACTGTTCATTTATTTCCTCAGTTATATAATAATCTGATAATTATTTTTATAAACAATACGAATGAAACTTTTTACTCATTTCAATGAAACTCCTTGAAGAGTATAGGACAATACCCATCTGTGCCCCAGAAATGCCCAGATAAAGTATATTACAAGATTGCTCTAATAAATAAAAACTAGAATTATGTTGTTAATTTTAAATCATATGATGCACTGGATAAAAAAAATAAAAAATAAGACGTTCTTGTTGACATTGCAGTGCCAGTTTATCTAACCAAATTGTTTTTACATACATATTGACACTATACAATGGAGACAGACTAGATAATTCCAAATAACTGACATGTTTATCTGATAACATACAGATAAGTATATAAAAGAACACTGATCTGGCTTAGCTTATGTGATGATCATGAAGTTCCTAGTGAAAAACTAATAGCAATGCTGTCTGTAAACGATAAAATATATAAAAAGCCAGTAGGAAGTTCATGTTTAATGTCCAATATTTTTTGAACCTCTAGATATCATATAAATACTGTTAAAAAGTTATCATATGACATAGAGCTGCAATTTGGGCATTGCATGGCATTGCTGACTTTCAGCTCCATACTAATATGGGCATGGTCCTTTATGACAATGCCCCTATATAACATCAATCAACTTGACCACATGTATTCTTTCTTAGTTTTCAAACCAAAATCCAGGTGGAAATATTATTCAAATCTCAGTATTGTAAACCGTAAGGCGTGACACGACCTCTAAGGGGACCTGGGATATTACGTATCGTCAATAGACATCAATTCATTGTTATACCAGGGGTGAAAAGGGCAAAAAATGATCATTAAAGATTTTAATTTTGATTGGGTTTTGAGGCAAGAATAGTAGACAAAGGAGATGCAAGCATTAGGTCCGCCTCTTGAACTTTGACCAATTTATTAATTTCTACATAGTGGGCATATTTATAAGATACATTAAGAAGACCTCCTAAGAAGTTATCGGAGCTTAGCAAACGCAAGGTGCACGCTATAAAATTACACATTAGCACTCATTCATTTGCCAGAAAAACGAGGAATTATCTGTTTAAGATCATCTTTACACGCATGATGCAATCGTAATTTTTTTTTGAGAATGCATCATTTGCAGGGTTAACAACCTCGAATAAAATAAACATAATTTCTCCCGTGTGTTTGTGTAACATAAGCTTAAGCAAATGAGCAGAACTGTCAACCCTTGGATTCAAAGCAAACAAATGGTGAATACATATAGACAAGCCCTTGTATTACAAAATGTTTGAATACCCGTGTTTGTACAACTTAAGACGTGTTCATGAATAAGCAACGGTTTCACTAAAGCGTGGGAGGGTTATCTACAAATAGAGAGGTCATACTTGACAAATCTTGATATTTAAATATTCCGTTCATTTATTAGATAGTTAAGGAAATAAAAATGCATTTGCTCATTTGACCTCTCTTGCCTCTTGTAGTTGGTATGAAAAATATATTGCACTACGTATTTATCGACAAAAATTAACTGTAAATTTTAATAAATATGATATTGTGCTGATTTAACGTTTTTAATAGCAATTAACATATTCGTATTTCTTTTATATTGACATTTACCCTCCACCTTTAAAATGTAAGAAAGTAACAATAAATAAATATATCTTCTAATATTCCTGTTGGTACCAGTCTTCGAATCGTTCGTTACTTTTCTATTTAAATTCTAAAACGTAAGTACCACTTCATTTTCAAGACCTCTGTTGACACCACGTGTGAACTTTCAACTCTTGAACACATTCCGATTATACGAATCCCATTCTCAATAACACTTCATTCTTCGCGGTTATTCGGCTGTCCCTAATATCCTTGCATCCATCAACATTCCCTCGGAATGATGGATAACGCACAATGAATGGGAAACTATGTTAATTCCAAATTGTAATGTTAATTCGACACGATCATTGTGTATTCAAGTATGATCGAGTAATGAATTCGTTTTCACACCTAAATGTGTGTCTTATTGATGTCAATGCTAGGATCTCAAGAATGGTAGGCGATTTTAATTAAGAAACTACCAAAACGACTGTTCACTGACTGTGAAAGAAACCAGAACAGGCGTATTGGAACTCGGTATTTAGGTAATTTGTATTTGTATGAAAAATGTTGACCCGCACGGGTTGACCTAAGAAGAGAAAAACAAGACTCGCCTGGTACACGACACGACTACATAGTATGGACAGTCGCATTGAGTTATTGAGTCTTTTAGGTCTATTAATTTTAATTTTACTGTGCCTTACACATTGAAATATAGCAATCAAGAAATATCTAACACTGCGGTGATATCTACCTAGAGTACCTAGAGAATGTTACACGAGACTTAACTTTTTTTTGCGATGGAGAAATCCTCATGGATGCCCGCATAACGACGGTCATGTCAGACTCTTACTGTCTAAAACTCCATCGGGCCTTTCAGCACCTCCGATATAGTGGCGGGCCCCGGGAACGACACGAGACCTACCCGACTAATAATTATCTCCCTTTCCTCTCATCTTCTTTTCCGTCCTAAAAAAAAATCCTTTTAGTATTTCTGACTGTTGTGTTGCATTTGTCTACCATATTGTGATGCGGCCTGATGCTACATCTAATCATTCTAAACGAGGTTAATATGATTCAGACAAATGCGAATGCCGACTCTACAACATTAATTTGCAAATTGTGTCATCAGTCGTATAAATAATTACAAAACGGAAAAGTATTGTCAATTTCCGTAATATGACACAACAAAATGACCAATGTTTAACTGTATTTTATACAAATCGAGAAGTTGTTTATTTTGAAATAATGTGCTTGTTGCCCCGTTGTACCTTGGATTTCTTCAGGGTCAGTTCTTATAAACAACGTTTTTTTATTGTTATTACGAGCTTTAAATCCAAAATTATGTCTGCTTAAAAATATTATCCATGAAATTTTAGTGAAATATACCAATACTTTATATTTTTTTAAATTTGAAAATTTCCCCTTTATGGAATCTGTAATATTATAATATCTTAGGACCACACACGGTCATCTGATCCCAAACTAGGCAGAGTCTGTACTATGGAAACCAGACTTTTAATAGATAAATAACAACCAGACACTTGGTGGGAATCGAACCCACGATCTAATGGGTAGCAGCCAGGGTGTCAAACCACTAACTAACAAGCCCGTCAAGTAAGTCCAGTCAGACTCAGTCAGTTATTTTTTTTTAGAACTGAACATGGCTCTTAGACTATTTATTTATATGAGTGCTACCATCCCTAAAAAGATTGATAGTATTTTCCTCACACACTGTATACGGGCATAGCATAAATGAACATCCTAACAAACCTTTGACATCATCCGTGACATTTCGAATTCCTTGTCACACTTGATTGATAACTATAATTTATGACGTGTCCCAAAAACTTACAAAAAATCTCACATCCTATTCGGATGGATCGGATCCCCACACTACTAAAAATTACATTGTCGTGTAAAAAAAAGTATACATATTTTCACTTCACTTGGATCAAGTTACGATCTGAATTTTAGATTTGTTTGTATTACAGTGCGTGGTGCGTGAATAAAATTGTATAATAGAACTAATTGTGTGTGAACTGGCATTCATAATACAGTGAATTATGAATATTTATTATAATTAGGTTAATATTTGACTATACAATAGCATAGTGATTGACAGCGCATAGACAAATAAAATGCATTTGACCGTTACCATTTCTTGAAGTGGACTGTTATTATGATGTAAATATCCAAGTTTTATGACAAATGTAGAATATGAATAAGTTAGATTATTCGGATTACGATTCTATTTCGATAATAAAACTTCGAGAGGCTGAGAATTTGATTAAAACGCAATTTTGTAGGGTTTCTCTGGAACCAATGTAAATTTAAATTCAATTTAATTTCACGGTTTTACGTCAAGTCAAATTCTTAACCGGAGATTTTTTTCAACCAACATTTTGTCTCACCTCAACTGACGTACTCTCAAATTGTAGTACAACATCACGGAAACGCGACAAAAAATATGCCGAAACAAGATAGTAGGCAATACTAACAGTTAACGTGGAACTTTTCACTCCATTGACGCACCAGTAAGATCAGTGTATATAGCTGAAGTATTCTGTGCGTTAATGTACACCGTATTCCTGTCGAGTCGTTTTCAATGGGTATGTTTATATGGAAGTGGATTACGGCTTGACCGCTTGTGCCGTTAGAGGCCACCAAGGGTTGCCAAAGTGACCTTTAGGTAACTGTCGTGTTGACCATGACAAGCCTTTTAGTGTTTACGAATAAGAAAGGATCGTTATTTATTCAATAAAATGAATGTCTACATTACCTGGTTATCGGATATAGCACACCTTTTTTTTCGCAATTTTGGGGGTGTGATGCTTTTTTTTCCAATTTTTTAAATTAGAATTTTTATGTTCCGGTTTTCGGAATGTTTATTTCTAGCGTTCTTTGTCTGTGGTACTTACCTACTTAACACCTGGTCGTTCTGTAGAAACGTTATGGCATAAATTACTAAAGTTTGGGTATTTTTATTTACGATTTATGGTGATTTCAAATAAGTTACTATACTTTCATAAGGAAAGTATAGTATTTTCTGTTTTACATAACAATGATAAAAATAATGATTTCTGATATTTACGCGAATATTACACATTGAAATGAAACTAATTTTAAAAGTCCGCTCGTGACCATGAATGCTGTAAAGTATTCATTGAAACGTCGGGAAATTAAAATCAAAAATAAACCGCGATATAATCCGTAAAATTAGTTTCATTTCAATGATAAAAATAATTTACACTTATAATAGATCCAACCGTTTATTTTCTTTTTGACAGCACCAATAGAACGTAACTGCGTCATGTTACTCAAAAGTTCACTTAAATGAACTTTTAAAAGTGAACTTCACTTTAAGTGAACTCTTAAAAGTGAACATTTGCGTAACATGACGCAGTTACGTTCTATTGGTACTGACAAAAAGAAAATAAACGGTTGGATCTATTATAATAAACAAAATTATTTTTTACTAAATATACACTTAACCTCTGATGCCTTCCTTCATTCATCTTATTTCAATAGTCGCAAGGCCAGGCAAAAAATCCAGCTACTAAATACAAAAGTATGATTTAATCATCAAACAATTGCGTAATACCAAAAGAAACATTTTAAAGTGCTGTCAAATAAATTACCGGGAAGTGTATAGTTTTTCTTTCCGGCTGCGTGATAGATGAGTTACGTAACTTAACCTTTACAATATATGATGTCGTGTGATCGTGTGCTACTCATTTGTCTTGTTCGCTTTTGTAAACTTACTCATTTAACGTGATTTTTCGTTAACCAACTTATTTGAACTACTGAAGGAACTTTGTATGATAAATTGATCGTTCTGGTTTTGACATATTTTGTAAATCTAACTGAATGTTTAGATTTGTCTTATTTTCATGAGCCGGATAGCACAGTGGGTAGTGGACTAGTGGTATGTGCTAGGTCGCAGGTTGAATTCCACACACATATGTGTGTAGATATTATCTTAGATGTTTATGTCTTGTAACCTTGAAAATAATTGTGTTTTGGAGTAATTGGTAAAGAATTAAGTCCAAACCAAACTACGCAAAAATTAAAACTAAAATATGGGGTTTTCAACCAAGAAAGAGCACGAAAATAAAGCACTTTATAATCTCACGTTACACTTAATAAAATTTAAATACACAGTAGGTACTTATTTTTATTACGTTAAACATCTATGCCATGAAAAGCTAGCGAGTCAACAAACTAATTAAGGTCAACAACTTCAATTAAATTAATACTATTTTATTCTGTTTTTTTTTTTGTAAAATGCAGACAATAAAGGCAATGTTAGATTCGCGAAACAGCGGCTTTCCGCATCCCGGTGTCCGTAGCGGCGCCTGCGCAGGGGTCGTCGACCCGACGCCGCGGCGGTGTTATTGGACGTACCATAACAACACGCACACACACTTGCCGCTGCAGTAATTACGCATCCTCTTGTCCATGTGTTCAATAGATGTAAAGTGGCTACCGAACTTTTAAGTTATTATTTTTTAGGGTTATGTTATGTCGTTTTTTTAAAAAATGAAAATAGTTATTCAGTAGTAAATTCAAAATTCAAAAATTTTTATTTCAAATAGTTAACGCTAGCACTTTTGAACGGTCATTTTTTTTTTTAAAAGCTACCACCGGATCACAACGCGGCCTCAACTGAGAAGATCCGGCAAGAAACTCAGCGGGCTTGTCATTTTTTCACATTTTTTTTTAAAACAAAGTTTGTCTTTTTACAATTAGATCAGCACCAGCGACAGTGTGTCCTGCCGTTCAAAATATCAAATAAAATAAAAAATACGACGAAAATACAACAAACTAAAATGCCATAGGGATAGTAGTCGGACCAGTCCCCCCAAGCAGCACCCGCGCACGAGTTGACTCGAGCAGCAGCCATCACTCCCGTAAAACATTGGAATCACACGAAAATAGGAAAGCGGAACCGCAAGTTTGAAAATTGTTCTACTCACTACAGATTTTACGGTGGTATTTTTTCTAAAACAATCACGGTTTTATAAAGTAATAACGCTTTTCACACATTCTCCGCGTTAAACTGAGCACCTACCACAATTAAAAAGGCAACACACTAAATTAAAGTTATTACAATAACTTACGGATTCACGAAGTACTTTCCCTAAAACGGGCTCAGATGAAGAGAAAGTTTAGAAAGTAATTACCGTCCAACACAAGTTGAATATAATCTAAGAGGTTGAAATGAAAAAATAAAGTTGAGAGCGTGTCGGTCATTTCTCACGTAACCAATAGGAAACTAGGAAAGAAGGTATTATGAACAGTAAAATATTTCTGCACTACCCTTAGGTAGACTGTTAGAAAATGCCTAAGGCATTAAGTCCGCCTTGTACTATAAGTGCACAAAGTTAAATAAATAAATAAAATAATGTGACGTCATATGGCAATTGTGCCCCTGTTGTTAGATTACTAATAATATTCTTAGCGAGGTACCAAATTTCCAACTTAGCAATGTCTAACTGCCGGTCCCAATATCCTATCGATCCCTTACTATAAATTAAAATAGTTACCATCGATAGCTAAAATGACATATTTCCGTTTCAATAATAACATATTAGTAGCTTACTGTTGGTTGTTCAAATAACAGTCTGTCAGGGTTTTAGTTATCGCTCCATTTCGTAGGTTTATCGCGGGATATCGATGACTTGATCGATGATTTTAACTTATATCGATAGGATATTGGGACCGGCAGTTAATAGATTGCCATCTCAGGTTGGCCGATGCAAATACAACCTAAATAAATGGGAGCACAGAAACAGCATCAGCTGCAAGTGTGATCAGACCATGGCACATCTTACCGTCTGCCCCGCGTGTTCCACTACCTGTACTAGGGAGGATTCGCTTCAGGCCACTAAAATGGCCCTTGGAGTTTCCGGGTAAGAATAGCACCTACTCATCTCCTCCCGTTGGCTGTCGTAAGGGAAAACAAGAAGACGGGCAACAGCGTCTTTCTGTTGCTAGATGGGGGGATTATAGCAACACCTCCCTTCTAAAGGGGAGGCATTTGTCTTAACAGAGGACATCTTTCGGCTGTTGATGAATACCTTCTACCAGCTACTGCTTGTTGGGCCGATCAATTAATTTTAAAAACAGATTGTACATGAAATTGTAGTTCCGCGTAGTGATCGATATTCGAGCATATTATTTGCGTCTTAACATTAGTATTAGACTGCACGCAAGACGTAAGTACTACAGGTTGGTCCATGATGAGGTGTTATTATCGAGCTACAGGTTCCGTAAACACATGGATTTTAACGGTACATCGACAGGATGGAAGTGTTAAGGGAGGGAGTGGTAACCTTGTGAAGAAATTACCTTTTTTATTAGGATTTTCTTTATAAAAACTTCTCTGTTTATCCTTATTATATTCTATTTAATTGTCTAAATAATGCTACACGTAGAAATACCAGATTTCAAGTCCATTAGACCAACCAACTACAATTGTAGCTCTAATCAGATCACATAATTAGGATTTCCTATTAAGGTATATAGTGAATTTTGGTTTTTCTCACCAAAAAAAGTATTTTCTAACCACACAGTCCCGTTATATCTCTTGCAAATCGAAGTAGACCATCCACGACAAGCAATTACCTAAGTAATCCGTGAAATTCGATATTATTAAGCGTAAAATTCAACTTTGAAAACCATGCAGCCACTGTTAGTTGCACGATAATTGAAATAAGACGTTGCGACATTGTGTCACGAGTACGACAATACGCATTGTTTGACCACCGCCTTAAGCGTACGACCGCGGTAGCTCAAATTAACGGTACACACGAGAACGCCTTTCGCGAAGCCTCATTCCAAATTCAAATGATGCTCGTACGCACTTCGTCAACAAACAAATGCGTTGTTTTGATAGGCGATTTGTTGCGAGGTTCATTTGTCGCTCGATGTCTTATTGTGTGATTTTATTTAGGGCAACGTGCACTCTCGTTTACATTCAAACAATTCGACAAGTTAGTACTGTTACGTCCTTAGCTACTTTCATACTTAGATAATGATGTAACAGCAATTACGTCTTTATTCGTAGTTAATAATAGATTGATGATATTTTTCTTTGGTGTTACGTATATTAATTGTGGGCTTTTAATTTAAAATTAGAATGTGTGTGTAGTTAATTTCGTCCGCGTCAAGTCTTTTTAACTTTCTGAATCCTTTGATCTGCATTAAAATTAAAATTCTGGTCCGTGTTACAAGCTATGTTAACTAAACTAGTCTCGCTGTTACAGTATTATTATCAAGTTGGAGAGTGTACGTCCATAAATGTGAATTTCCAAACTTCTTCTTGTGTCTGTGTTGTGTGTGTGTGTTTTTGTGTTCTGTGTTGTGAAGAAGAAGAAGATTTCCAAACTGAACGCTAAATATAATACGGAATTCTGGATTCAGCACTGCAATAAAATGGAAGTAATTTACCGTCTTTTTAACCAGTAAATAACACCAAATTACGTCATACAGTAAGATCAAACCAAGATTGAAAGAAATTGACGAAGCCACGAGGTACAGTTACGCCAAATTCTAATTTAACCGAAATAATTGAAACAATTTCTTCGTACCGTTGTTGGAATGTTATCGTAGTGCGTGCAAACACCTTGGAAACTGGCGAAACGGTTCCGAATAATAGTTGTAGCCTAAAAACTAGGTAGGGTCAATGAACCCTTAGCTCTTTATACGCACATTATAGAATGGAAGTAAAGACACGCCACGATGAAGGATTAAGAGCCAAAAGTGTGATATAGATAGTAGTTCCTTTAGAACTTCAAATAACTGTGTTATAGATATAATCATACCGTTAATAGCAATACGGTTTTATTACATCAGAAAAAAGAAGTATGAATGTAATTACGTTTTAGTTTATCAGACGCAGTTACTCTAAGCTTAGATTGGATTAATTACTGGTTAATATATTCACGAAAGGTACTATTTATTATAACTCTCCTAATATTTGTAGTTAGGTTAGATGAAGAAGAGACCCTAGGAGTACGGCGGTGACTCCGAGGAGGATGGCGGCGGCATTGCGACTCACGTCCCTGTGAGCACCGTGTCTGGTACCTGGGGGGCTATAATGCGCCCCCCGGCGGCGGGCTCAAACGCAACTGAGGGGCTCCTGATGCAGATCTCACCGGAGAGCTCGGGGTCCCCTCTCATGTGCCGATGCGACAGCTACGGGGGTTTTAGTGGGCAAGAATCTCACATATCCCGGTTGAGCCCCACAGCTCTCGGGGACCGTTTAAAGGTTTCCCCGCGAAAAAAAGATGCAGAAGAGAAAACAGAAGAAAAAGTCGCTGCCAAATTCGACAACTAAATAGCAGTTGATCCACCGTCTAAATGGCGATAATGTTGTCATTATACTGTAATTACCTACTTTACAAACCATTAGAATTCCTATCGCGTAACCTACATATTTGACTGTAACTCTATTACCAAAACAAATTACGTAGTTGTACAGTTAGAACAGAAATTAAATCGTTTTAAATAAACGCCTTAAACATTCATGAAGATTCATTAACACCTGTGAATGATATTAAAAGTAATTTCTTCACTCAAATTTAAAAGAGCTAAGAAACTTTGGGTTGGCCTCTCAAAAAATTAGAGAAATATCGCAACCATACGAAGATAGCATCCAAATAACTCAGCTTTAGAATGGCTATGTGATCTTCTGGTGAATAAGATTGCCAGTGTTCCATCCATCGATGTAATATTTATACTGTATTGATGGTTCCATCAGTGTTTCATAAAGAGTCTATGCAGACTGACTGACCGTTTCGTAGCTTCTGCCGCAAAATAATCAGTGTTCGTTTAGTGCTTCTGCTTCCGGCTAAACGATTCCATTAATAAGCTCGCGCGTTTTAACATCTACGATTCTATCGTCGCTTACCGTCAAGTACTAATGCGGTCTAGCGCCAGCTTAAATTAAATTTTAAGTTTTGTTTATAAATGCAATAAAAATCCCATCACCCATGCAACCGATTTAAGAAATCACCACCCCAACCACTTCCTCTTTAACCAAATCTCCTGCCTAAGAAACTCCATCGATGTATTCCTATTAATATTTATAGATATTAATCTCATACACCTATACAAACTTAACACACGTGCTGTTTGTTCCCTTGATAAGGCACACAAACATATAAACGACGACTGTTAACTTAATGCGTATGAAATTGTTGTACAAATACTAGGATGTACAACATTAATATTCAACGTAGGTAATGTAAATAAAATAGTTAAAGTTCTAGTTAGTTTTGCACAGAATGTCGGTGTTATCATTCAAAATATAAATATAGTCGTTAATTATATTGCCAAAGTTGTTGTTATAAAACAATAAGTAGAATTGCTGTTTATCCCACAAAAAAATAATAATGCAGCTGTAATATGCAAAAGTCTTGGCATGATTCTTTTTCTTTCAATGTGCTATAAATTGAAATTTGTAATAACTCATCGCGATACAAAATAATCCTAAACAGTGTTATGGAAATGGATAGTTTACAAACAAACCAAGTTCGTCGCACTCTACTACTTCGTTTAGAAAGAGATAAGTATACAACCAAAAGCTTAGAGGACGCGAACGGAAAGGTTATCAACCTTTTTCGTGGATCCGTTTAGGAAAACGGCACTGCAATTTTCTTTTATTACCCTGTGGTTTTAGAAAATAAAGTTAATGATCTTTAAAAACTGTGCTTATTTGGCTCTAGAGGTCATTGTAATTTTGCCACTGTCAAAGATAATATTTTAAAAATTTATACTAAAGTAGAATCACAGAAAATAGCAGATAATAAATTTGGTAAAACTAGCTCAAGACAAGTTTTATTTTCAATTCCAACATCTCTAATGATCGACCTTGGTGAATATTTGCAATAGATGCTTAAGTGTAATTTGCAAGCTGTTTTGTTTTTTCTAACTCTGCCAATATAAAACCACTTCATTCGAATTGTCATTCGTTTAATAGAATAGGTGTGACTAACGACATACTGTGTCCAATCGCTTACAAGTTTTATTGAAGTTAATTAATTTGATATTCAAAACCGAGATTGCTACCGAAGTCTCGTGCAATTACAGAAGCAATAACATTTATGGAGTTTATGTATTACACGTTACAAAATGGTGTCGCGCAGCATTGGTAAATGTTTTGGACTTATATCTGAAATTTTAAAATTCTAATTGTTGCTCAATGTAATCTTGTTGGAATCTGATATCATTATGTCAGCTGGACTGAAAAAAATAAAAATTAGTAAGTATATTAAAAAAAAATACCTATATCATTTCACTCACGTCAGTAGCACAGATTATGTCAGTAGTGATCGCGTCTAGTATTTGATGTCCCAAGATTTAAAAGAAAAATTAAACCATTGTTCCATTTTTTTAAATTTCTATGGAGTTTTAGTATGTATTTCAGAATAGACAACCTACATCGAGCTGACATTTTGTTGAATTTTTACTAATTCGTCGATCAATTCTGTTTAAGTCTTAAGCTGAAATCCTTGGAAATTTAACTTCCCACTGCCTCCAGCCCAAACCTACGTTAACTAGATACGAAATCAGTCTCAGACTTTATATCAACCGACCCACTGGTAGGCCATTATTATAATATGAGGTCATTTTGTCCTTTATCTAATTGTTCTACCCAACCTTTTTCGAGAAATAACATACCTAACTAAATATAAAATGACCGTAATTGCTCTCCCGCTTGGTCTAATTTATGTTATGGTCAATACTTATAAATTTTTAATAAAAGACATTTTCTTTTCCAGGTAAGCATCACCGATTTATGATAATTACGCTATTCAGGAGATTGGTATGTATAATAATAGTAAACTATTAGAGTATATTGATACATCGTTACGTCGAGAGATAAATTATGTATGTTAAAGAACTAAGAACTATGATTCAGAAAGTCTATACTAAGATGAAACATCAGTGTGTATTCTAGCAGAACTAAGTGAAAAGAACGGAATATAAAATCTGATCCAAGTATTTAGAGAAATAACGTGTTTACGCTTTGATTCTGAGCAACCTAGAATCTAATAAGATTCTGTTACATATAGGTATACTTCAATAATCTACGCTGCAATTTGGCTCAAATAACATGGAAACTACTACACGATTTCCATTGAACAGAAATCTTGACTATAATTTGACCAATTTGAATAAATGACGGTCAATAGAGTAAGTGCAGGGTATTACGGTAATTTACCTCTAGTCTTAGAAATCTGGTAACATAAGTGGAGATCTGAATTCCATAGGGGAATCGTTTCGAACCGAAATTTTGAATCCCATTACTCTACGTTGAAGACTTTCAATTTATCTATTACACGTTGTTATTTTTTTCAACATGTGTATTTCTTTTCTCATATGATGCCCGAATTGCTTTCCCAGGCTTCGTTTTACCGTCCCGAAGAAATCTAAAATGGATTATTTAGAACATTGGTTGTTTGTTTCATGAACATGTTTCTTTAACTGTATAGCTACTAAGCATCCCACAGTTTGCACTACCTATTCAACTTGTAACTTATGTTTAATATCCACATTATGACCGCCTCCACTTTTTTCTTTGTGCCTATTTAGTGAGTTTTTGTTTCTCTCGGCTGTACAAATACGGGTGTGTGTGAAAGGAAAAGTCGTGAAGCACTTGTTTGAAAAAGCACGATTTTTGGGTCATGCGGGCTCTCTAATGTTTCGGCTCCGACCATAAAATAGCGAATATTGCAGACTTTTTTGACAAACCAATTAGTGGTAGATACGTTAAGTGCTAATCTTAAAACGTTTAAAGTAGTCGCTGAGAGGACATTTTTTTACAGCATCCCCATTCTATTTTTATCCAAAATGGTCCTGATAAATGGTTCAAGGGCTATCGTGTTCCCATACAAGTGGGTCACCATTAAAGTGAAGGGCGTTCATGATTGTTTTTTGCTCTAGTAACCTCATTTAAATCTTGAGACTCGATAAGAATTTCTCTAAAACTGTTATTAAGTAATCTTTTAAACATCAAGGAGCATTCGAAAAGAAGTCTGATTACACCAAATTATTCGGTCTTTAGGCAAAAACATTTGGACCAAATTCTGACCTTACTCAATTCAAATTTTGTTTGCATGAGTGGCTTTTTATAACTCTTAAAAACAAGTGAAAGCAATTGGTGAGCTAAAACGTTTATCAGCTGTTATGACTTGTACTCATTAAAGAAGAGCATTAAAGAAATCCAAATTACAACGCAAACAGCAATGCGGTAACAGATCTAGCACATTATTAAATGAAAACATGACATCGCAAGTATCATCAACAAAGCTATAATAATTGCGTTTACGGGCGTCTTCGATTGGCTGATGTCCCAATTATCGAGACTACGTAAGAGACCGGTATTGGCTTTTACTATTTCATTTATCTACGAGCAATTAACAAGTCATCTTTGTGTTGTTCCACGAACCACAATTGCGACTGTTTTTATCGAGGTGTCTTGTTAGATGAGGGCGATCACGCCAACGCGTGTTCTTGGAAACCTTACAAAAGACTTATTAACTAAAGTGTCAGTTTCTTTTCACTCCCGTGCGAGAATGAGAGGTGCAACGCTATCGCGTTTACTATTCAAGAGCGCTCGTAAAATTATTTCGAATTCGGAGAAAAAAAATTGTTTTGGTTTTTTCGATAGGGCAACGGAGCGGAATGAAAAAGCGACGCTCGTCTTGTGATTTTGTACTATGTCATAAATAAACCAAATACTACACGGTTCGTTGTTTTTGTTGGGGATTCAAATTTCGTTCGTTCGAAGCAACGGTCAAGGAATTACGGTTCAATGGTTGGCGTACGGTACTGGAAAAAACGCGGTAGATTTTTTTCTTATCTCAAAAACATACAATGTACTTACTAACTGGGTCAAACTTAATCTAATGTTTCGCAAACTCGTTTTTCTGTGCCTTTGTTAAAGTATGAAAAACCATAAATCTGAACTCATAAATCTGGTAGGCAACTGGCATATTAAAAAAAAAAAACTTTTAATTGGTCAAAAATTGTGCTGCTTCTATCTTGGGGAAGCTGTATGGCCACTAGATGCAATCTCGTCGGAGATGCGAGGTCATCGACCGAACGAGTGGGACGGCATTATATGCACGACCGCAACAGATAGGATGCGCGTACGCACAGAAAAGGAATGAAAATGATTGTATTACTGTTTGTTATCCTTTTTTTTGTGCGTGCATATGTCAGGGTGTGTAGGAGTGTGCGTGTATACGTCGTGTCTAATCCCGAATCCTGATGCGTTTTTGTTATTGTTTAGTTTATCCTACGTTACATGCTTTCAAATATGCCTATAGAATATCAAAGAGATGGAAGTTTATTTTTTTTAAGACGCTGCGTCTCACGAGAATATGATTTATACATAACTATGTCTACAATTCATCACTCAACAAAAGTCCAAATGAATTTTATGTCGCCGCCTTCGGGCCGCGTCTTTACAAATAACACAATGCTTTTAGGCATTCCTAAAAAGGATTAGGCACCAGGGTGAGGATTATATTGGTCTCTTATTCGAATTCCCGTCGCAGCGACACGTTTCGTGACCATATAAATTCGACTTTTAAAAAACCAAAACTTTTTACAATCAATTTGAATTAAGAACGAATTGGAATCGGCTAAACATAATTTGAATAACGAATTGGCATTACAATTTTGTTGTCAATGTAAATTAAAAAAAAAACATCAGCCACCTGTCACTTGCAAATGTCACTTTTCCCGCCAGACGCGATTCCCATGCGATACTCTGAGAGCTTTCTTACTCTCGCTCGCTTCGATAATTTCTAATGATTATGCATCAACGGTACCTGCGCACTGCAGTCCACGAGCTCACGCAACGGACAATGTGCATTCAACCATTCAAATTTAAATTAAAAAAACAGCTCTCAATCGCATAAAATGCACTGTTTATTGCTCAAAATACACAAATAATGCCGTTCTCATCCATTGAGGGTCAAATGTTTCTTTGTGCCTCCGTTGTCCGGTTTCAAAGGAGTAGGTTACGCTCGAACAAAGGTGGTGACATGTCTAAGAAGAGAATAGGGCGAGCCTAGCCGGGCCAAGGTTATGCTAATGAGATTTAATTGAGTTTATAATGGTCAGTATGATGGATCGCTTTGGGCTAGATTAGGGTCGGGAATGGAGGCGCGAAAATTACAATGACTAAGCTGTTGCTTTTGTTATATTACAAGGATTATTATATAAAGTAAATGCTTTTTTAATCAATATAAACTAGTACTTAACTGTAAGCCAATCTGATGGTACTAGGACTTGCGTTTTCAGGTGGGATCTGCACCAGGTGCCTTTTGTAGCCCCCATGACTGGGTCCCGGGCCTTCTGTCGGCCCCCGGGAGCTGGCTTGACCGGAGTATGTGGGATTCTTACCCACTAAAACCCCCGCGGCTGTCACATCGGCACATGAGAGGGGCGACCCCAGGGCTCTCCGGTGGGATCTGCACCAGGGTCCCCTCAGTGCCTTGCCTTTGAGCCCGCCGCCGGGGGGCGCATTGTAGCCCTGACACGATGCTCACAACCGCTCAGGGGTCGCAACCCCGCCGCCGTCCTTCTCGGAGTCGCCGCCGTACTTAATGGACGTTCTAGTTAGAACGTCCAGCGACTCCAAAGGAAGGGACGAACCATAGTCCATCCGCCGTCAACAATAGAACATCAACAGCCAAAACACACGACTCATTACAACAAAACAGAAGTCCCTCAGTTCTCACATGAATATCTAATCAAAACATTGATTCTAACATCACTAAACAACGCTACAAACACGGAATATCCTTCATTATCACAAGATATCATTGTCGGATCCGACAAAGACGTGCGGTAGGTTGCATGTAAATATCGAAAGATTAAACAAAGAGGCTCGCGCGTGCCTATTTAACGGAATACCGACAAGAGAAGGAGTCTTAATTGCTACTAAATGTAACTTTAAAACCGAGTGACAAGATCTTTAAGGATTTTTTTTAGATTATTTTGTTATCATTTCAATCCTAGCTACTTCACTGTCTGGCGCATCGATAAATACTACATTTTATTAATGGAAAGTTTATATTATTTGCATATTTTCCAGAAAAAAAAAACTAGTCTATGTTAATCTCTGAGGCCTTAGTGTGTTCGTTTTCCAAACAATACGTTATGACTTGCGTTAGCGTTTTTCCTTATAGTTTGGACGTCTCACTTACGCGATGTCGATAAACTATCTCTATGCAAAAAAAAAAACTACAATCTACTCTTTGCTTGCTACGCAAAAAAAAGAACAAACACTTTCGCGTATAATGTTATGATTTATTAAAGCCAATCCAAAACATCGATAAACATACTCATTCATTGCAGAAGTTTTGTAGTTATTAAATAGGTATCCGTATCAACTGTGTAAGGAATTCGTCGCGCTGATAATTCGCTAAATCAACATTTTACGCCAGACAGAATGTCGCTACGCGTTCTACGAAAAAAATACTATCGGAGGACATTATCGTCACACCTATATTCCAAGAAGGCTACTCTGTTAGCACAGCTGATATCATGCAGCTATCTAAATTCACACAGAGATCTTTAACCAACCGACCTACTTCCATTATCAAATCGCATCAATTGCACTCCCAATTAAAGAACCCATTTATAGGTAAATCTAGTTTCTCGAGAAACAGTATCCTATGCAAACAGTAACACCATTTACTATTTCGTGGTTTTAGCAGTGTAATGAACTTGAACAAGAGCAAATAAGATTGACAGATAACACTTTATTGAAGAAAGAAGTATAATTTTAGTTGGTATACATCATCAGCAGCCGAAAGACCTCCTCCTTAGAATGTAGGGGTTGCCATAATCCCCACGCTTGGCAGGCGTCTTGGGGATCACAGTATAGGTAGCAGGTAATCCATTAGAAAGACGCTGCTGCCCGTCTTCTTGTTTTCCCTAAGTTCAGTAGACATCCTACGGGAAGAGGTGGGAGGGGTGCTATCCTTATCCGGACACCCTATGGGTAGTTGGTAGTAAGACGTATTAGACCATTCAAATAGGTATCATCACCACAGTAGTGTCAATTAGTCTACTGCCTTACAGCACTGTACCCAAGAGATTTAAAGACTAACGGCACTGTAGTGCAAGCAGGCGAGTATCTAAATCACGTCTTCTAATTGCTGCAATTTGGGTCTATCAGTAGCCAAATCACAATTTGTAGTAGCGTTCGCAATGTTGACCATCTAAATCTTCCGTCTCTATCTTACATGCGTGAATATCACCGATCTATCGATTACTGTCAACTTACAGCTATGCCGTGGCATATTGCAATGACAATGCTGTCTCGTTGCGCAAGAGTTGCGATGTGATGTAATTAGACCACGGGGTCAAAGACCAGGCCCTTTGTGAGCACCCCTCGACGCAACAATAGCGAATACAATACACAAAGACTGGTGTCTTATTGTAATATGAATAAGAATAACGTTTAGATTTCATTTGTAACCTTTGGATGAAAAATTTGCTATGCACGGATTCGTTAAGATGCTGCTAGCAGCAATTGCATCTTTGTAGGAAAATAGTACCCCTCAACTGCCTGAAAATAATCTTTTTGTATAGCTCTGGCAACACCAGCGATTTTTTGCAAGGTTAACTTCTCCAGTCAAGCTGTTCTAGCTCTCTAGTCTAACAGATCTAACATTTAAAGTTGTTCTAACTCATCTTCCAAAATAGGTTTTAGAAGGTTCAAAATTCAAATTTTGCCCAGAACACTCGAGACCTTACCCGTACACTGTCAATAATATTGTCAATATTCTACAACCCGCCCAAATTAAATATGCACCTCGCCGGAGTGCGACGTCACAGCGCCGGGTGCACAGTTAATTCGCATGGGTTGTGGAATATTGTCAATATTATTGACAGTGTGCGGCTAGCCTTAGGTAAGCTGTTCTGTATTCAAAATCTCTTTCTTTTTTAATCGTCCAAAATGACGTTTCTATTTTCAAATTTCTGCTAGCTAACATTGAAATAAATTATGTGTTAACACCATAGCATACGTAGGTGTGAGTGAATGCTAAACACGTTTGTTTGTGCGTAGAGAAATCCGTGCCGTTTCCTTTCTGATATTTGCATGCAGTGTGTCAGTTAACACTTACTGTTATTGTTAGTTTAACTTATAAACAATACGACAGATCCAACAGACTTATCTCGGCTGCCTCGAAATAATTTAAGATGGCTCGTTCAATGTTTACATTGTTCACTTTTAATAATTAATCATTGTTATTAAAAATCTGTAATAAATAAGATTGTAGAAATTCGTCATCATTGCAGTCAGTCAAAACCTTGACTCTCGCCGCTCCGCCCGCGTTTTTTTACGTTTACCAAAATAAAAAGTACTTTGGATAATATATCTTTCTAACAGTGGAAGAATTTTCAAAATAGGAGCACTAGTACCGGATATTATCCCGAAACTCCAAACTCACAAACTTTACCTCTAATATTAGTATAGAAGTAAAAATAACATGGCTGCTACCGAGAAGATCCCGTAAGAAACTTACCGGGCTTGTCATATTTGCCATAAATTTCTTTCCTTTTTTTGAAACATGTGTTTCAATATACAAAAAACAACTGCCTTCCAGCATGTAGCTGATCTTATTTAATAATAAAAAAACACTTTCAATCAAACCACTAATGAAATTAGTAAAACGTCAACAAAAGTAAAAACGGTTCCCATATACTCTCATTCCGCTTATTCTAATTAATACCACAACCCTCCCTCAATGGGGTTGTATAAAAGATTTTTGGTGATTTAATTTGTGTGAACCACTGGCCATGTTACGCTACGTTGGTTTTCTATTTTAACTATATTTGTTTTTGTATTTAATGATCCTAGTTATTTCAGGGCTCGATTTTCTAAATTTGGACCGTTATTTTACCCGTTATTTATATAAGAATTAAATAACGGGTAAAATAAGGGTTAATTTGATTCTTGTCCAGTTTCGTACGGATAGGTCTGGGATAAATTACCTTTTATCGTTAGTTTTGGTTATACCCTGGATGATTATTCTTTTTTAAAGTTTCTTATCAATTTTCGTATCGAAATAATTTCAAACATATGTAAATAAATTACGGAACTTGTATCATTGAATAACCAAATACAAAAACACCTTAAATTCCCATAAAACACGTTAGAACTCTCATAAATTCGTTCACAAACGATAAAAAGATGAATGTGTTTACCTAGCGATAAGCAATAGCCTTGGTTTCTATTCAACGCGCAAACTTTAACCACGTACTGCAACTAAACTGAAATAATATCTTATTTATCAATGTTATAACTTTGGTTAACCGTACCAACTACCATTATATGCTTTTAGGAATACTTTAAGTTTTAGAATACATTTATTGAAACTAAATATTTACAGTTTATTTACAAACATGTACACTTAAACTAGGTAAAAAACTTCCTAAAAGTTGTCGCCACATTACCTAAAAGACTGGCGGCATTACCCCTTTGTATAGCCAAGCTTATACGTTGTCAGAAAAAGCTACCAGCCCGACGGTCTCCTGAGACTTCGATAAGTTTGGATGAAATTTCTTTCACCCAAACCGTGCGTCTCATGAGACCAAGGCCCCATGGTCTCCACCGCAAAGGGCGCAAATATATAGCTCGAACCTAGAGCTGCATACTTGCGTCGCTTTGCATCACTAGCGGTCGCCGCAGCAAGCCGCCCAGCAAGTTGCCGGGGTGTGGGACGCAGCAAGTGTGTCGACACATGTCGCATCCCACACCAACGGCTTTCCATGTTGCCATGAATACTTTTGTTTCACAATACATATTTTACAGATCTAGTAATCAATCAAGGGTATATTTTAGCCTTTATAAGATTTATATACATCTTATAAAGGCAAAAATATACCCTATTCGTAAAGTTACTTAAAGTCCTTTGTCTCAATAAAATGGAATAAAATTCGTTACAAAACGTCTTCTATTATGTTAATTTTGATAAAAACAATGACTACAATCCCTTAATTATGATAGCTTAACATTTGACGGTAATCGAGGCGGAATAATTTCTTTCACCATTCATTCGTTACACATTGTTTTGATTGTTACAAGTGTTGCGTGTGCTTTGTATGAATGTGCGGTAATGTATGCAAATCTAATCGGAGAGCCCGTTACTTAGATCCACATGTGGTCATGTGTGGGAACAACCGCGTTTTGTTTTTATTTGTATGCTTGTACACAATGAATTTTAGTATCATATCAGAAATCAGATATAATTTATTAATCAGAGAAGGATTACAAGTATCTGTATTAGCCAACCCTGTATCGCAGATTTCCATAGAATTATAACTAAAAATATCTATCAATACGAGCGAGTGAATGAATCCGAGAGATCATTGGTACAAAAAGAATCACCCAAACTTAATGACAAAATAAGTTACCAAAAATAATTATATCATCTAAAAATACATAAAAATCACCCAAACTTAAATATAATAATAATAATATCTTGGGACAATCCACACACGGTCATCCGATCCCAAACTAGGCAGAGCCTGTACTATGGAAACCAGACAACTGATACTAATACTTATATACTTTTTTTTGTAAATATATACTCAAATAGATAAACAACACCCAGACACTTGGCGGGAATCGAACCCACGACCCATCGGTTAGCAGGCAGGGTGTCTGACCACTAGACCAACGGGCCCGTCAAATATAACAAAATAAGTTACCAAAAATAATTATGTCATCTAATAATAAGAATGTGTTGAATGTTTACAAAATTCACTTTTAAAATATGTACTCGCACACAAGAAACAGCTTATCAAAATCCATAAATAAATCAATAGAGTAATTAAAAAAGCGAAAGTACTGTATATGGTAAAGATAAACTACCCTACCGTCAAAAAAGTGACGAGCCAAAAGCCATGCGTTATATCTATACCAATCCAGTTTCCATCAACCGCGTACGATACAAAATTCACACAAAAATTTGCATAGATGTTGTCGATAAACTGGTAAGTTCGGTTTTCAGTCCCCGCCCATTCCCACGGGGCATATGTGTTCTATTAATAATGCATGCATATAATAAGGGAAAACAAAGGTTAGTTTATGATTCTGATTATTATTGGGCGAATATAACATATTGATCAAATTTTAAAGTTATTCTAGCGTATACATCTACATCTGAAATTTATGAAAAATTACTACATTAATGGTACTGCTCTTTTAAATCTATTACAGTGTAATAACTACACGAATAACTTTTCTGTTATTAAAGGTATTTTAATACTTCTTAATTAATCTTTAGGATGCTGAGGACTCTACTCAGTTCAGCTTAGTGCAATCATATTTAATAAATAATAATAATATAGGACAATCTAATTACGGCGGTTTACAGAAAAGGTTACAGAAATAAGAACATTTGATGGACACGTAATTGTATAGGTATAATAATAATTAAACCTAACGTTATATTAAGACATTTCATACAATGCAATGTCAGTCGTGTGGGGGATAAAAAACCACACAATGCCGTCTTTTAAGTAGCAGCTAAGATACACCAACTGACCCGTAAACAACAACATAACAAGGTTTTGTAACCTTAATTCACTTCACAACAAAAACATAGATTAAATTACTTCGCAATCACGACGCATTGTGTCCCAATCAAAATGCACCGTTCCATATTACTGTGCAACCCACGTACAACGTCTTGCTCATTGGCTTACTGCTAACTGTACACTGTCACGTACAATTCATACGTGACATCGTAAATACCTACATATTACATAATATTTACTCTAAAAAAAATTGTTAGGTAAATGTACGATTTACTGTGGAATAAACAGTCAAATAAAACAAATATTTTTTGTCAGGATCAACTGCTGGAAATAAGATATAAACAGCAGTTGACTCTGGCAGGTGTATGGACTATTGTAAGTATGTGTAAAGATTTCAACATTTTTTTTAGTGAGCATTTGGTGGACTTAACACCGGGCTATTGCAAAAGGCCGGGTTCACTTGCCATAATTAGTACTAATTATATTTTAACAAGCGGTGACTTGCCACCCACTAGATGGGCTCTCCATATGGCCGTCTACTAGAGACGACGGAGTGCAACACCGGTATGAGTAGCTCAGGAGTGTGCTGCGCTTTCTCCGTAGTTACTCGCGCCGTTATGCCCTTTAACACATCCACCCCTGGAGTATATAGATCTAACAACTCTTCTCTGGACGGCCAATTAAAGCAAGTCAGAGCTGAGAATTCTGCGTGCCCGACTCTCTGGTGCACTCGGGTCCGTGGTGTCGTTACGCACCAACAGCTCGCCACAAGCTGCCCTGCGGGATTGTTATTATTATTAAATGATATTATCACCAAACTCGTGACAAATTACGAAGTTGTAAACATTAAATCCGCTTGCGTTTCCTTTCCCAAGACTTTGGCTGACCCATATTCATAGGCTTCTTAAAGGTAATTACTATGTTTGATGCGTCAATGCTTGACCAATCGTTTTTATGTTCAACCCCAACCGGTCACTGATTATAATACACTTTTATTATAGTGTCAGCCACCCTTCAATGTTTTACTTTCACACGTTTTAAAATTTGTAGGTCCAAAACGACTGGCTAGCTCGTAAATGTCACTAGATAATACATACATTTACGTATCCAAAAATAATCGTATAATAATGTCGTAAAAATCATATTTATAGTAAAGGATCGTTGAATATTATCAACTCTATGATTTTTAAATACGCGGGCATTCTAAAGTGTAACAAATTGTTCATAGCAACTATAAATACTAATTAGAACATCGTGACGATCAAAAACGTGTTTGATTAGATTATGTTCTTTTTTTCGAAATGACTAGAGAGTTTACGGGTGCAGCATGGGTGGTCCCATCTCAACGCGATTGTATCAGCTCTATTTTTTTTCGTTACGACCCTACCGTAACGCGACAAAATAGGTACTAATAGAAACATAATCGGTTATTTTCTGTTTATCGTTTAAAGGGCTACATTAGAAAGGCGTTTGGAAACTCTAGTACTTCAAGGGAGCTAGTAATACGAGCGGGTAACGCGAGCCGCAACCCGGTAGGGTCGAATGGTCAAGGGAGAGTCTGCTAATCCGGGCCAGATGTTTCGCTCGACCGGCTGCTCCGGACTTCTAAACCATTACACCGATAATAATTGGCCAAGAATCCCCCACTTGCCAAATGGCGCCCTCATAAGCGGATTCGATTGCGGTTTTCTTTCAGAAACCCCAAAATGCAATGAATATTATTCACTTTTTTTCTTTATAATCCCGAAATAAAATTAGCGGCCAAACTTTGTTGTTGCTTACAATCACCATTTTTTGACGTGAAATAATAGTAAAGTAGATACAACGGATCTCTATGTGTCTGAAGTTGGCTGCAAGACGCTGCGCAGTAGCTATTGTTGTATTTTTGTAGTGACAACTCACGACTGCAGTTGCGCAAAACCTAACTTCAGACGCTTCAGACACACAAAGAACCGTTGTGAGTACTGTAAACTAGTAGATCTTTAGTAAGATATTATAGAGAAAAAAATTGGCATCATTGGATATGCAATTTAATGAATTAACCGACAAACTTTTATCTTTAGTTTATTGTGTCTACCCGAAAGACCGTGTACTCGCATATATTTGGACTCACGAAGAATAATCCGCATTAATTTACTTAACAATACGTCTATTACAGACTGTGGAAACATCTAAATAGTGCGTTTAAATAACTCGCTTACAGGTCCCCCAAATATGCACGATTTAACATGAAACGCGAATTCGTTATACACGTATACTTATCTTGAGAAAATTTACTGTTAACCTGTTGTACGCATCTTATTATTTCGAGCTATTGTAGTCCATATTCATGGGTAAACACACACCGTCCTTTGTGTCCTTTGTTAGAGGAATACTTAGCAGCATCACCCCTTGTAATATCTCCTTTTGTGCGGAGAATTTGAGATTCTGGAATCGGTCCAGAGGTTGCACATCTCAGGTCGTTAGGTCATATCTAACAATACTTTGAGCGGTGTTTACTATTGAGAAACCGATGTTTAGGAGCTAGTCATCTCTTGGTCACAATGGAGGCTATCCTTACAGATTCAGAACAATACAAAAACGACAAAGGGTGCTTTGTTCTTTTAAGATATTTGGCTACCGTTCTGGCAGTTACGCGTCTTTATTATAGGTATTATCGATCTCATTGTGTCGCCGATTTATGAAGTTGCTCCTGTTATGGTATTTGAATAACGTTCATGGGAACGGTTTCGGTAAAAGAACAATGGGTTAGAGGATAGTTGATTATACTGGACACGTTATTACAATTCTATTCTTTTTGTTAGTGATGTACGCATGTGCGGTTTCTTATGTACAATTTCGAAGTTAGTTCAAACATTATTTTTTATTTTACCGTTATTATTGGTAGCTGTAATCGGCTGCATAACTGCTAGTGAATATTTTAGATCCACTTAATATCCAAACGTTATTGCATCTTACAAATCAGAAAAAGACATATACTTTAACCATTAGGAATCAGAAGCGAAAAAAACGCTGTATTTGACTACAATATTGACTAGACTCAGACCAGGAGCTATCCCAGGCTTCACTAATGTTAGCAAATTTACAATGTTGCATTCTATACCCCGGGAGACGACAAAGCAGAGGTAAAGTTAAATCTTTTACTTGTGTTTTTTTGCCAGGAGCAAGTCCGGAACGCGTGTTTCGGTAGCCACGGTGCCCGGCCACCAATGATTTACTTTTATGGTTGACGTAAAATCTGAGAATGCGGTTTGCGAGTCCATTGCAGTGTTCGGTTGCAAAAAGATCCCTAGACGTTTCTGTTGTATTAATTTTCTTGCTGTCTTCATATTTCATGTCCTTTGGTTTTCCTCTTTCTCTAAAATCAAGTATTCTAGCTTTTCGTAATTTACTCTGGCTCTGTGTATCTCTAGCTAGTATATTGTGTACTATTGTTTTAGAAGATTTAAGCGTTTCTAGGGCCTTAATTCTGTGGTGATTTTGTCATGTGCTTATTTATTTTACTAGTTCTGTACGATCAATGATTGATTCCATAAGCCACAAGATCTGTGCTCATAGGAAGCTGTGATCACTGTTTGGTAAATAATCACAGTTGGTAAAGCAACGGTAAGCAAGGTCTGTCCATGGATGAGTGACCATTTATTGGCGTTCGAACTGGCCGTCTTTGAGTTTCGGAGGAGGCGCGTTAAAAGTCCGTCGCGTCTGTTATCTAGACGAGACAGTAATCGTTAAGTCAAGCCGTCACCTAAGTGCAGCTTCAACAACTCTGACACCAAATTAGTCAATAATCAAACGATAAACATTCACAACAGCTTTGAAACACCAACCATCTATTGCCTATCTTCAATGTTTTAGAAGTACTTGAAATGTAAGAGTAGGTAGGTACTTATTATTCCATTTCCAAAATCTTTCTCACTATCTTATTGTTCATCTCCGGTAAAGTGAAGCTTTTAAAATGTTAAGAGTGCACTATATTTTTTGCGGTCACCCAACCTGACTCGCGAAGATTATCGCTGATAATCAATACGACGTTCCAGTAGCACCCAGCTTTGTAAATGAGCAGCGTATCATCCGCTGGTTCGAGTGGCCGATAACTCTCTTTGATCGTCGGCGGCGCGCCGCACGCATCCTTTGAACTCGCCGCTTCACCCGATGATATTTATTAAACGTTCATTAAGGTTATTTGTCTCGTACCTGGGATGCTGCGAACAGTAGTCGTGGGAGAGTTTGTAAGAAATAAATCAATTTTTAAGATAAACGTTGATGTGTTGTCATTGGTAGGCAACGACAATTATTTTCAGTCGATTTTAGATTAATACGTCATCATAGCTACTCAAAGTGGGCTAAATACTAAATTACAATAGTTACTTTCGGAACTTCTGATGATATTCCAATTCTTTATTCACTTTTTATACCTATAGGATACTGTCAAAACCTTTTAACATTGTAATATCTTGATTTATTTAGTTCTTACAATGTTTTAAATTATATTGTAATACTTTTTTTAATTTAAAATCATTCGAACGTGATTAGCTTTTTACTAATGTTATTTTGTATTTATAGTAGAAAATTTATTGATTTCTATACTATTGGATCTTATATTACTAATAAGTGGTAGGTATTATTTGTTTGTTTCCCGAATAAAATAAAAATATTGTTAAATTTAGATTGAATGAAATCTGGCATAAAATAATTTGGGTCTGTGAAAAGTAAAGCAAAAAAAAAACAAGCCATTGGCGTATGTCGATCAATGACACCACAATGCCACAATCTCCATTGTCTTTACAGTTCATGGTTTCTGAAAACGGCAAGCTTGGAACAATTTCATCATTTCAATCCAACGTTCTAAATCCGTATTTATTTTATACATACATTATTAAAATGAACCAAAATTTAAGGAACGTAAAGTTCTCATTCGAAAGTTTTAAAGTCCATCACTATAATGTATTTTAAAGTAATATTGATAGCTTTAAAATTGTCGAAATTTTATTTCGTTTTCTTAGTTGTGCAACAAAACTGATATTTAACCGAAATGAATTTATTTTTTTCATCATTAAATGTGGTTTAATCAGTGTATTGAGTAGCATCCATCATATTTAGTGTTGTGTTGGTAACGACACTATTAGCAGCTAAATCAACACAGAAGGGGTTATTGACCGGCTGTTACACAGCAAAATTAATGACTGAGTGTCATGATGGTACTGATTTTTTTTATTTAATGCAACACTATCGAGACGAGTAGTCGTTTGCCTGGTGGTAAACGATACGCTTGCTCATAGACCGCTGCTACGCACTGCCCTCGTCCCTTGCACTAAGGCTCAATTCACACCACGATGGCAGCGGCCGGCAGCGCACTTTCAGTGTGAAAGAATTTTAAACTTTATCTATAATGCGTAAAAGACCAGTATCGCTTGAAAAATGCGGCGCGTGGGCGGCCGCGAGCGGCCTCGAGCGGCGCCGGCGTCGCGTTTTTCAAGCGATACTGGTCTTTTACGCATTATAGATAAAGTTTAAAATTCTTTCACACTGAAAGTGCGCTGCCATCTTGGTGGGAATTGAGCCTAAGGGTCTATTCTTTAAACCATCTGTTAAAAAAAAAACTAATGAAATATCTTTACACTATGGAGATTCCTTATTCAACCTCTTCAGATTTTTAAATTCGTGACCACAAATTCTGAAAATCTAAAATTTTCTTTTTTTACTGTTTTTTATTTCTGTCGGTTCCCGGTAGGATACCAAAGGTCATTGGCACAATGCATCAAACTGGGGGTCGCGTGAATAATTTCAATATGGACGCAGTACGATGACCTTCGGCCATGCACCGCCACGCCGCAACTTTGCAATTTTATTCTGATTTATTATCTCTACATTAATTCACGCGGACTCAAGCCCGGGACCTAGTACCTACTCTCACAAAGATTGATTAGTACAATATTCAAATTATTATTTTATAGTAACAAATTTTAAATATACTTTTCTGACAACCGCTGACATTTTGTAATTGAAAAATCAGCAGTTACTTCTCTAGGATACTTGTTAATCTACAGTGTGCAAGTGACTTCTTGTTTGTTAAAGAATGTATAGGAAGGAATCCAAAGTCAAGTAAAATGCTTGTGTTTTTATCGATAAATCTGGCCGTAAATAGGAATATCTTCGCCTAATGCGTACTAATCGGTCAGAAAAAGGAAACCAATTTGCCTAGTTCGTAATGACTAGTAGACTGTTTTTCCTGGAGACATGTCCTTTTTGCACTTACTTGATGCACTCTATATGGTAACCACAGCAAAAAGTACCCAATAAGCTTATAAGGATATGGTCTGCGTCAAGTACTTTTCTGACAAAATTGGAACTAATTTTATAAAAAGAACAGATTCTTACCAGTTCTTGGGTACACTATGCAGTAGTAATATTAACTCACCGATAAATAAATAAAAAGAAATTAAGCTACCAGGATACAATGTTGCCAGAAAAAAACAAACAAAACTAATAATTTGTGGCAACGCTTTAATAGTCGTTTTTTTAAATTTAGAATAAGAACTTATACAAATTGACAAGAGTTCTAGTACTGCGACGGTTTATCTTCTACCTACGTATCCCTAAAAAATACTGTAACGTTTAGTGTCAATGCAGGTATCGAAATTTCGCAACTGCATTTATACAACTTGTATTTCACCTTGGAACTTTCAATCCAACAGTCGCTAGTGTATTATTATGTTGTGGAGGCAGTTGCTGGTCACGCAACAATTGGCAGACATTTCGCTTACTTTCACAATTACGTACTAACTCCAACCATAAAGATTTTCTAATGGTTATATACTAAGCTGGGTAATAAAATATTGTAATAGCAAGCTCAGTAATAAAAATACTACGTAATAAATACGCAGTAGAACTATTTTGAAAGAAAAAACTAAAATAGATCATTAAATACAGTATAATATCTACGAAAGCAGATTAATTTGTAATATTTAAATATTATAAATACACACGGAGCACACAAGCTAATTATGTGCAATATAAATTCCACTTTCTTAATTTAAAAAAAGAATACAGTAATTTTCTCAGTTTTGTCTAACTTGTGGCCACTTTACCCAGCAGGCTCAGCACGATGTGCAAATCTTGACAGCTTAGTGTAAGTATGACGTCATTATGACGTATTATTTCACATTTTTGTTTATAGAATGATATTTTGGTGTTGAAAACTACGTCATACTCCACACCGAACTGTCAAGATTGCAAGTCGTGTTAAGCCAGCAGGACACACAAGTTTTTATTAAAAAAAAAAATAGAATATACACGGTATGCCTTTGGATTTCTTTTTTTTTCTACTAACGGTTCTTAAATTACGCTTCCCCTGCCAGTATTTACTTAGTACTTTTTATCAGATGCAATATAGTAAGTTAATGTTTAACATGCAAAGCTTTGGACATTTGCCGATATACCTTTTGGTACAATTTATGTGAATGCGCGCTTACATAATTTAACAGCGATAAGGATAAGAAAACTTTCCACACACAACTGGACCGCAACGGGTTCAATGTTAGGGTTTCTACTCTTGACATTTCTACTGCAATGTAAACACATATTGGCCGATAGCTATAATATCGGAAACCGTCTAATCGCTGCGCGGTGGAAGCGAAAACAGCTACTTCAATTCAATGTTAACAACTTTGTACTTTTCCTAGTGTATTACATTCACATGTACCAATATACTGTCATTATAAATTTTAGCTCATTATCCTAGTAATAAAGTCTAAATTCGTACATTCATTTATTTTGATCTTTATAGAATTTGGGCACACTGTTTTAACTTTATCTAGTTCTTTTCCAAAAACTTCTGTAATCATATTTATCTACGTCAATCCATACATCATTATTCAAATTAATATATTCGCATCCAACCCAGACGCATAAGAAATATGGCAAAAAATTGTATCCCTAATCCGCCTCTTAAACCCCTGAACAGGTATTTACGACATCCTGTTTGTTAGATCGAATCTAAATAATTGCAATGTTGGAACAACATTCAAACCAGACTGAATAAGAATTACGAGATAATTCTGTTGCAACAATGTTTTACTTTGAATGTTTTCTCACATAATATTTTTTACTTCTTGCAGAAATTGCTGAAACATTATTTATTTCAAAAAATAAAAAACACTAATAGCAGCAGTGAACGATTCATTCGCCTGGTAGACTAAAATGACAGGATTACAAAAAATTGTCTCAAAACTGGCGATAAATGTAAAACATTAATTTAATATGAACAATGACATACTAAGTTTTTATTAAATAACGACACTATAATTTTTAACATATTATTAGTGTTTGTTTCATTATTCGTATCATTAGACGCATCTGTGCCCAACATGGCAATCATTATGTTAGGTCCTATTACGTCATACTTCATACTTAGGTTACCTTCTTTGACTCGCTAAAGGTTATGACTAACGGTCAAATGACGAAGCTTCGTAATATTTCCTGTTTTAACTATTGCAACACAAAATAATACACTTGTCATTTCCGATTCAATGTTGCGCAATATACGCAGATATACTATAAATTAATATCAAAAGTAGTTGCGAAACATTGTTAGTATTAAAAAAAGGAATTTAGTGGAGACTAATGGATTGCTAAATTCATAAAATGATGAAATTCTTTACTTCTTACCAAAAGCAAGTTCTATCAAGCAAAAATTTGGCTCCTGTAACTAATGGTTCAATGAATGTAAGGCTGTCTTCGACCACAACTTTGGTATGCACAATGTATAAAGAAAGAAAGAAAACCAATTTACTTGAACACCGCAAAGAACAATTTGCCTATTACAAACGAAACAGACTAATAAATAAATACGAAGAAGAAAAGATCGGGAACACTGCATAGTGTTCTTACTTTTCTTCTTAAAATTATGCGCCTTAGTACTATGGCACTATCCTTATATTTAAAATTCAATACGTATTCAGTGCATATCTAAATACACCCTACATGTACGCTACTAATTATAGAATGTCAGTCAGTCGGCCAGTGCAGTTTATTTATTGTTCATTCGCTAACACACTCGAATTCGAAATCTAGTATAGTTCATTCAGGTTTGCAAGATAATTTTACATTGAATGCTAGTGTCAGTGTGGTGGTTCTACACCAAGAACAAGGTCTACACCGAACTGGTGTCTTGTCAATTCTTGTCAGTTATCCATTGCAGCAAATTGCAGGTCTGCCCTCAGATGTATTTTACTTATTGGTATTTTTGCTTGTTTTTGACCACATTCGGATAAATTTTGACGATACTATGAAAGAACAAATTTAAACTGTGCTAAACAAAAATTCTAGTATAGACGCAAGTTAAACAACACAAAGGAACAAAAAATTGTAGCGTCAATATGGACTCTAAATTATAAGATGTAAATGTTCGATCGACCGCAACAATAAACTCTATCAGATAATATTAAACAAATGTGGATACAATGTGGGCTACCTGACTATATGTCACTTATTTGTTTAGGCCGCCATCTCAAAACCAGTAGCCGGGAGTCAAACACCCATATACGTACTACGGATACACGCGCCCGAGTGGGATTAGTTTTTGTTCAACTTTTTATCGCCAACGTCCAGTTGAAATAGAACTTCTTTTCCCAGGGCTGGCTCATGTTTGTTACTTAAAGCAACGGCCAAATAAACATTCCCTTTGGTGCGACCTTTGACTTCGTGGACTTGAGATAATGTAACACCTTACTGCAAGCTATGATAAAATTGGTAAATGTGATTAGTACTGTCTTATTCATTCTCAAATGGTGAATTTATTACATGTTCACCTGCTCTTTCCATTACGACATGAATACATGTCGAAACGAAGAAGATTATGTAAATAGTATACCATTGGTTAATGTTAATTCCTGCTTACAACATGATCAAGGAAATCTAACCAGTTTTCGAAGTACAAGTGCCACTATATCTCTGGACATGAGTTACTAAACCTCTCGTGCTTAATAAGAAAGTTGTTTTACAATCTTCATAAACCAGACTCAAGAATACTACAACAACGAAAATTATTTAAAAACCACACATTGTTTTTGTTTCTCGTATTGTATAATTACAAAACTCGTCTTATACGCAACAAGCACACCATTCTGACATCGAATCGCCTTTCACTTGGCCTAGATATTTAGGAACTGGTTCGTAATCATAATGCAAACCAGCCGGCTCCCGGTTGCGGACTGTAACAATGTGTTTCCTATGCAGCTGAGGAAATTCTTCAGGGGAAATAGTTTTGGAACAAGTTCTAATGGAAGTTCTTTTAATTCTCTCTTACGCAAGGGACATAGACATATAAAACTCTTAGGAAGTATCTTCTTTACATTCGACTAATTTGAGATGGTCGTCTAAATCTCTGTGTTGCCCAGAACTCTCCTTTTGACATTCAAGGCTTTAATTTAGCAGTAATTGTTATAAAAATCCACTAAAAAGAGACCTCTAAACACGGGTTGTTGATTGAATAACTAAGGTTGACGTTTGTCACTATTGATAAGCTTGTTGACAATCGCAATATAATTGGCAAATCGGAGCTCTGGATCTAATACTGTGAAGCGCCCCTAAAACATATCGTCTCCTTAAATTATAACGAAATCTCTTAAGAAAAATGTCGATACAACGATTTAAGATTATAAAATTAAAAACCTTTAACCGTGATCACGTAAGTGAATCCACCAGATGATGAAAGACAAATCGACGTGATAAATTCGGCTTTTATTCAGTAGTGTTGGGACACAATCGCGCCACTTCATCAACCCTGGTGTTTAAATGAATAAAATAAAAAGGCGGGAGCCGAGCGTGCGCTAGGGCAAGCGAAGCGAGCCAAGCCAACCTGTTTTGTCGCGGGGCGCGGTGCGACGCCCACGTCTGACAAATCAGCGCGCGTACGTGTAGCTATATACTACACCAATTGCTATAGTGCAGACGTGTCCGATCAAGTTGAGACTTGTTCCTAACGTATTGTCACGAGATTACTACTGAATGGATGAATTCAAAATTAAAACTGGAAATGAGGAAACAGTAATTTTTATATTTATACTGTTTGAAAGATTTTCTTTTTGGAAGTTCCTATTATCAGAAGTAGCAATTTTCGGTAGGCTGATAAGTATTTTTATTTCCACAGGCCTGTCCTTTACAAAGAAAGTTAAACTTTCCCCGATGTTATTTCGCTTAAATGTATGTGCGTCGTCTCTACTAGACGCGTAGGCACCGTCTATCGTTGCGTCTAGATCACTATCTAGATCACATTCATATTATTCTACTTCATTTCCCTCCAAATATCACACACGAAACGTGGCTTTCAAAGCCTTGTCCCTATAATTAAGTTCTGGGTGTACGGACAAAGGAAAGGCTCGTTTTCGAGTTCCATTCTCGGCAGCATTGAGTGACGCAGTAATGACTGCTATTCGAGTCCTGGGCCCTGAGTCGTGACCTGGGGCCAATGCGTCATTCTCACGAGCCCACAGCAACATCTGTAGCATCACAAAGTCACTTTATGCAGCACGTTCTCGAACAATACACATAATGACGTGTGCAATTTTATTTTTTCCAGTGGTAATTTTTGGATATTTATGCAATAACATACGAGTTGCGGGCGATAAATGGTCGAATGAGGATTTTTTGGCTTTATTTGGCACGTCACCGATGACACGCCTCGTGATTGTCTATTCAATGCGGGCGTCATGTTTCCTGGCACTCCTGCGCATTCGGTGCGGGATCAAAGGGCGGTGACAAAACACCCTTGAGAGTGCACTCCGCGGTAGCGACCCTCGAAAAAAGCTAATTTGACGCATCTCAGGCAGGATTCTATTTTTTTCTTGCTTTCCAATTTTGTCCTTACGCTTTTTTATTCTCATGCAATTAAGATTCTAGTGGTGTAGGCGAGACGGATGCAGGCCCGGCCGCCGCGGCCTTCGATGCACGTGGATTGCATTATACGCGGCTGTCAGTAGCCCCCACAAACTTGGCACATTTACAACATCTCCCTAGCAACAACTTTCGTTTTCAAATCGCTAACTGGATGTCTTAAAAACAATTACAAATATTCCGAGCTCCTCCGCCTGCTTCGGATTTCGCCGTATTGCAAATTCCTTTTCAATGGTTCATTTATCTTAAATTAACGTGCTTCAAGCGTTAACATTTTCAAATTGATGGCTCGAGATACTGGTCCTGTATGATTCCTATTAGGTTGGTGAACAATATGAATATAAACGACATCAAATTATGTACAGAGTGCAGCGTTCTTCACGCCAATATTTAGGTCGCCCGAAATAGCCGCGCCACTTTGCATTGAGTTAAACTCCACATCAATGGCCTCGTCATGTATAAGCTACACGGATGCTAAGTGCACCTTATTATGTATTATGATCATTTTTACAAAATTCCCATATTCAAAAATCGTAATTGTAATGATATCACGTATTTCATTATCAATTCAAGGTAACAAACCTTTTCTAAGCGGAATGCGAGCGTATTATTTCAACGCATTATCATAACTCACACTACAGTTAGGCTAAGTACGATAAAATATTGATAATGGTGCCGATAAACGTATGAATTGTTTGCGCGGGTTAAAACGGGCGCGTCCGCGCACGCGCACATCTCCAAGGCCATATTGTTTACGCATACACCCGCATGTTTACGCGTGGTCGGCACTAACCAGCCGATACACATTGACCACTCCCGCCGATAACAAACACAAAACATAATCACAACGGAAATTAGTCAGGTTATATTAAGAAGAAAATGGCGCGAAACGCTTCATTGAACGTTTGGCGGGAAATCATTGCGTAACCACGTGAAAGTATTTTCTTCGTGTGTGCACCAACGCTAACACGCTAAATGTGTATTAATAGAGCGCTATTTATAAGATTTACTCATGTTTACATCAAGTTGAGATTTGTAATAATGTAGTATTTTTTTACTATTTCAACATTATCAACCAAAGTTGATTACGACAATCTAACTTTAGATTGCACGCTTGCACGCGTGATATGTTACGTGTTGCTGTGTATAGTGATAGATATCAGTTTTCGCGTAAAATTAATTTGTAGTATTCATTCGTAGTACCACGAACATAACCTACCAAGTGCACGTGTTTAGGAATTTGGCGGGAAGCCTGAGTCTCCGAGGCGTCAACCAGTCGACCTTGGTTCACGTGACGTCACTGACATAGTTCCCGACTGCAGAAACCGACGTTTTTTTACCATGATTCAGACTATTTTATTATTCCGTACGCTAACTTTACGCGATACTTTAAATAATCTTGTTCGTTGCCGACCAAAAAGCAAACTTATTAGCTTGCCTTGACATTTAACCTTGAATTTAATAATGTAGCTAATCATTTATTTTTATATGTATTATGTAGCAACAACGTCTCTCTTATACGTTACATTTTGGCGGGAAGTTTTTAGGTTATGTTTATGGTTATGTTCATGCTTAAACGTGGATATATATATTATGTATACGCGTGGATGTTATGTTAACATGACATACTTCTCTTAGGCCAAGTGTCAATGTTAACGGTTGTATTTCAGTAATAACCGATAGTTGCTAGTATTTCTTATATCTTAAAGCGAGTAATGTAAAACACAGCATTTCGACACACATACTAGGTACTACTAGGCTAATTCGACCATATTCATAACAGCAGATTATAACCTCAGAATAAAGAAAATTGAGCAAAATATTTTGAGGATTACTTTTTACAAATAAGGGCAAATAGACCTAAGTAATCTTTTCTATTCTGAGCGTTTGATCACTAACACGTGGTTACTGACGTGAAAAATTGTGGACTACTACATAAACAAAACAAGTCTATTTAGAAATCAAACAAGACAATATCGAAAACTTTATAAATCTCTGCGATTTGTTCAAACTGAAAGATACATCTAGCGCCCTCTTTCTTTTATTCAATGAAAGCTAATCTAAAAAAATCTCAAATATTTTCTTGCGTAATCGATTGCTTGCTCACCATCTCCACCATCACCATCCATCACAGTGTAATCTTCATAAAAAAAATCCCTTTAGCAATCATTTTCGTCCATTGCTTTTTCTCTACCCACTGCTAAAGGGTAAAGACCGTGATGATAAACAATAATTGAACAATTGGCCTGGCATCACACACAACCTTGACCACATCGGTTACCAAGCTGTTTTTTGTTTGGCAATTTCAATAATCATCTCTCACGATCATGTTCTACTACCTAGCAGCTACTGTTGAGTTTCAATACAAAACATGGAAACTTCGATCACTTTTTGATTGGTTTCGAACTAATATTATCCCTTCAGTGTCTTAAATTATACGTTTAGGGCTATTTCGGGGTCGTTTATGTCGGGGTCTATAATTGAGACGATCACGGACTTTGTGTCTTAATTCAATTTGTTTTCAAATTTTGTTCTTTTTTACCGTACAAAAATTGAACACGTGAATTTTGTATGATTTATTATCTTCAGCGTATCAAATCATGTTTGCTGTCGTCTTTACATTCGTTAAATAAGAATTATAATAATAATCACGCTCCAAATGCCTCGCAGTTGTTCAAGTAGTAACGTATTCATCGACGGCGTTATCCGAATTTATATTGCTTTCTCAGCTACATTCGAGCCAGTAACTCACAGCCGAACCTATTATTCCACAGATTAAACAGTAGTAAAGACGCTCGTAAAACCTTTTTTATAGTCAAGGCAATATTTTTTCTGGAAATTAGAAATGGTCACAAAGAACAGCGCCGCCCAAGGCAAGGATTTGCTTAGAGAAAAAAAAGTGGAGATTCCGGTACGCTGAGTACTCTGAAACTACTTTTTTACTGGATAAAGTCGTAAAATTTCGTGTCCCTTAGGCGACCAGGCGTCTTAACGAACCTTTCAGTTTGAGGATCGTTAAATTTTTACCAATTCACAATGGTGACTGCCACGCCCTCTACAGTAATGTTTTTACGAGTGATTTTATACAATGTAATGTAGACGGGTCTCAGGCGTCGCCCTGCAATGAAATGTTAACAAGAGTCGTAAAACTGCTTTCTCCGTGAATTTTATCGAATGCAGTCGCCGTTTTATGCCGAATGAACGTTGTAGCCGCAATAAGAATTAAATTTGAATTAATATCGTCCATATCAATCATGTTTTTGTTGGGAGCAATGGTTTTGGCAACATTTTGCTGCAATTTAATATCTGAATCACTGTAGACTTTTTAAATAAATTTAACGAGACGACTGCCCATGGTCGGATATATGCTCTCTTGAGCCCGTTTTTTTCACCGGCAACAGTATATCCTGCTGCTTTGCAGCTTATTATCTGCCATACTACTGCCATACTTAGACAGCCGCTTAAGCTCTAAAAACTTTATCTTATAAACATCACCAGTGCCCTCGACAAGCTGATCACAACATTCATGAATTGTGCCATTTCCTATTTAAAACCTAATTTAAGCCTTTTACACACATTAATCGCGAACTTTCTATTTTTCCAGATTTCCTGAAACCCCGCAAGCGGTTATCAACTAACGGCAAGAAGTCGCCGGCGCACAAGCACGAGTGCGGCCACGGGGCGCACATCCGCCCGCCCAAAGTCGCGAGGCTTGCGCAAACGCACCTGAAACGAACAAGCTAGGCCGTGCCACTACGCAGGACAACCGGACTACATTGAACCCATAGGAACTGCAACGGCAGCTACGGAAGATAAGAAATAATTGAAACTAAGCCAGAAATTGGGATCCACGTTCCCAGTCGAGGTTATTAGATTCAATGTTAATTCTGTGGTATAATGAGAGGACTCGAATGCTTACTTACAGCCCAAAGTGTCGTCTCACACCAGAACTGTTCAATTTCGTCGTTGTCCAACGGATTGTGCAAATCTTTTTTTATATTATTTCACTAATTTATTATGAATCATCGTTCGGATATATAATAATGTTAAGTAATTTGTAAGTTAGCTCGAGACACTATCTTTAGGGTAATTAATATATTATGATTGGTTGAAGTCACTGGATACATCACAGTTAATATTTTGCTCATACCTACCTACAATACGTTTAAAATATTAATGTTCAATACTCATAAAACAATGAAATAGCTTACTCCGATTATTAATTTGTTCAAAATCCCTGGGTTTTGGAAAATAAATAAAATAGGTTAACAACCACAGCGGATAATACATCCCATAGTCTTATGGGTCTTTTGACTACCATATTATTTTCTAAAACAGTTCCCGGTTTTTTGATAACCTGTCTGTTTACTACACCCAGATACCATCCATCCCCGCTCAGTACAGTCCCGTAGTACTAACAAGTGACAATTATTTTATAAGTTTATTATGATCTCTTCGGCATAAGTTATTTTAATGTAATTAGCTTTATTCGTATTATTAAGTTACTGACTTTCGGCAATTATGTCGCTGCCTACATGGTCACAAGAGAAATATCTCGGAAATGCTCAGATGCCGATTGGAAATTAAATTTTCACAGGCTTCCGAGTGTTTTTGACACATTTTCTAAATTCTATACACCAATAATTTTGTATCTTTTTACGCTGTCCGCGATCAAGATACAAAAATATGAGAATGATACAAATATTCTAGATTAATAAAGTAACACAAATACTCAATAATAATAATAAAAAGACAATTTTGTTACCATTTATGTAACAGAATATTTTAATAATTTGCAATTTAAACTTAGAAGTAGAAATAAATAGAGTTGAGATTGAGTATTTGTGTTTTCAAAGATTATGTACCCACAAGTCTTAGTATATTTGTTTTGTTGTTGTATTTTAATGGATTATATTATACCTAAATATATTGACGATTGTTTACTTTTTTCTTTGGAAAATTTTGTTTCTCTAAATCTTGTTTGACAGTCAGCGAGATTGGACAACTGCGGTCCTATTTATAGTACAAATTGTCTCATCAGGTTTAGGTCTAAGGATTGCAGTCACGGCGAAAAAGACATTGCATCATTATCATTTCATTATTATTATTATATATAGATCTCAGACCTAAAGAATAGACGCTGGACGCACAGTACTAGTAAGTGCAAAGTAATGACCATAGTAAAAAAACAATGATGTCCTCCCGACCGAAACAACCACGGTGGCCAATCTTTCGCAAGATTAGCCATCTACGCGGGAGATATTATAGTGCATAAGTGCACTATTTCTTCCTTTACCCCTCGCAATCAGCCGGGACGGTAAACCGACACAACCGGGGAGAGATCCGATTGAGGAGAGGCGCAGTACCGACTTTTTACATGCCCATCCGACGCATGGAACATTCAACTGTATTATTTACACAGTGATCATTACTTTGCGACCTTGGTACCTATTAATTTAAGTGAATTCAAGTCACTGCGTCTATTCATATTCTTTTGGCCAGAGATATAGATTTCTAACTTTTGAAATAAGTTTATGTTGCAGGAATGAATACATTACGTATTTTATTTACATACCTACAACTATAGTTGTAACAGTTTACAGTTTAATAATGTTGCTAACCAAAGTATGTACGCCAGACGATTCTTTCAAAAATGAAATTAACTAAAATGAATTTTAACAATTTGACAGTTGAGGAAAACAATTATATTTTAATATATTTTGTTAAGACTACATTGGGTAGTATTGACTTTTTTGAAAATTGACGTTTGTATTATTATGAATTATTATGTTTAGTGTGTAGTCTCCAAAATCATCGACAATTTAATTCTTAAATAAATCTCACTTCATAGGTATAATCAAATTTCACATTTCATAAAGTGCGCTCTGATAACTTGAATACTCTATGATGACAGTCCACGCTTAAAAGTAGACTTGCTAAAAATCTCGTTACAATGAGCATTGCTTTCAGATTTATTTTCCGATATTAGGTACTACAAAGGGTAACAAGAGATATAATATGTAACTAGAGAAAAATACCATATTTTCAAACAAACTTTAGAGTTCCGGCACACAAACTTATTTGTCAAATATCCGTCTATCACATGCCTGAGTTTCTGTGCTGGAATTCAAAAGGTTGTTTCAAATCATTTAGTACCTACCTAGTAATATGTTCCATATTTCACACGGCTAAACCAGGTTTAACGTACTAACGTTAAACCTCAATGTAGCTGTTTACGACGTTCAAAACGCATAGTAAAATTAAATTATTATGGCGTTAACGTAGTTTTGTAGCAAGACTTTGAGCGTGCAATCTTAAAATGGTCATAGGTCAAACCATAGTTCTGTTGTTCGTTTGTGAGGCTACACAAAGTTGCATAAATTATGTTGTTCTATTATCATCAGTTATGTGCAGAATCTGACAATTTGTGTCGGCAATGATTCGTAGATTGAAGTGGCTCCTTCGTGAATTCCCTTAAAAATAGTACACAAAGATAAAATATATTTTGGTCTGTGTATGTTTATAACTTTTGTACTTCCGTTAGCATCCGCAGTATCTATAAATCTCAAAAAGTACTGTAAAATACTGTTTTTTTAGAGTACTTTTTGACGAATGATTGTGTTTTACTCCACACTGTTTTTTTTTTCACTTTTTAGTTTTATGATTCTAATTTTTGTTTCCAAATCAGACAAGAGCTGCGTTACTCTTACTAATGTTAAGCTAATGTGTTTTAAGTCAATTATAAATTCTACCAATAAAGTAGGCTAATGTCCAATTAGCGTCACTCTGATGATAGAATTTAAAATTGTATCGAACTGAAATTATACAATGTTCCACAAATAACGTCCAATGTCAAAACATTTAGGAGCACACTTCAATCATATATATATATATATATATATATATATTTCTCTTTAACACCTGTGATGTATTAAATATGATCTCAAAAAACATAATTTTACTGCCTTCATATTTAATTATTTTAATAGTAGTTCCCGTGTCCACGGAACATAAGCGTTTCGAAACAAATCATAGTATCCCTGGAGCGTTTGATTTGAGAGATAATTTAATACATCAGTTTTAATGAGTGCTGAGGAGTTGTATGGTTCGAGAGATGGGAACCGCTAGAGCGCCCGCTACACTGTAAATAAGTGCACTAACTCTGTATTTATTCCCAGCGGGTCGCGATTGTAAACAGATTATAGGTTAATACCAAACGTAGTGTAAGGGATACGACAGAAATATTAACGTAATATATTCGTACGATTATTCTAAACGGAGAGGCAATATAGATAATACGTGCCAAATAACAACGCTAAGTTATTTCAGGAAACAGATTCAATGATTTTATTGTGTGAGTTTCATAAACATTATGTATTGTAAATTTAGTTAAAAAAAGCTTTTCACTCGATCACTTGTGTTTTCTTTTCACCTATTCCTACTAAAAAAAAAAATATCGAAAATCAATATCATCAATGGCAATTTTCCATTCTAGAAGATGGTCATAAGAGCTTAGGACTGCTCAATAGAAAAATTGAAAAACAATATAATTATAACATACTGCAGAACATAAAAAATATCTACCTACTATATCAAAACACGTTATCATAGATCATACACACCAAAAACATTAAATATTTAGATCTGAGGTTTCACTTTTAGATGTTTCGGGTTCAAACCCCACGCACGTGTATTATAAAAAACAATAGTCTTTCTTTGTAACAACAAAAAAGAAAATGGAGGTGGTTCACCTGTAGTTAAGGAACGCACCTTTTCTATTCATCATCATCAGCAGCCGAAAGATTTCCACTGCTGAACAAAGGCTTCCCCCTTAGAAGGGAGGGGTTGCCATAATCCCCACACTTGGCATGAGTCTTGGGGATCGCAGTATAGGTGGTAGGTAAAACAATAGAAGGACGCTGCTGCCTTGTGTTCCCTTAGTCGCCTCTTGAGATAGGTACTCAACGGAGGAGATGGGTGATTGCATTTCTTACCCAGACACCCCACGAGCTTTCGGGGCCACCACCTGGGGGTCTAGTAAGAGTTGTGATAGTTTGCGAGTTCAGCAGCAAACTGCCAGTTTTTTCCCGTACATATTACTAGTTTTTGATAGTTACCGCTAGGGGCGCTGGTGTGAAATGTATGGAGAAAACTGACAGTTTGGTCGAGCTCGTGGTGGTCATGACCCCCCAAGATCTCAAGCTCATTCACGTCAAATTGACAAACTTTACTTCTTGCTTTAAAACCATTTTATTCAAAATCGGTTACGCAATTGAAACTCTCAGACGCAAGGTGGGAATCGAACCCACGACCTATTGGCTAGCGGCCAGGGCACTAGACTAACGGGCCCGTCAACTATGACTCCCCCCAAATCGTTGGCTCTGTCAGTACCTACTCCCCTCTGTTCTGTTAAGTACTCAGTATAAGGTATGGATTCACCACGATTGCACTTAGGCTCAATTCACACCAAGATTGCAGCACAGTTTCAGTGTGAAAGAATTTTACGTATTGTTGATAAAGTTTAAAATTCTTTGACACTGAAAGTTGAAAGTGCGCTGCCGGCCGCTGCCATCTTGGTGTGCATTGAGCCTTACTGTATAGGTGTTGATGAGAAAACGGCAATTTCTCGTACCCTGTGCCAGTATTATCGCTAGGTATCTATAAAAAGGGTCGAAATATGATCCCTCAAAATAGAGAAACCTTACCAAAGTGAAACTAGCCCAAGTAGGTGGGTGTCTCCTGGGCACATGGACAGTGAATAATCAGCCGCTCACTCATTGTCACATATGTTTGTTTTGGGTGAGAATTGAACCTTTCTTTCTACCTTTTGGACAGCTCTCAGGGTGTTTTAATCACTATACATGTAGCATCTTCGTGTGGGGATGTTGGAATGGCTAAAAAATATCGATATTTTTAAAATAAGTAAGTATATCAATATCGGTTTCGATATATCGAACAAAAATAGTGGTATGACTTAAGGTTTTTGAAAGCTTGTTTTGTTAGCGATCTCTGAAGAAAAAATATCGCAATCTAGAAAAATATCGCTAGATCGATCACTTACTATGTACTTGATATGTCATATCGAAATATTAAAATTACGCCAAAAAATAACAATCGAAACCTTCGTTACGAAATGAACGACCACCCGTTCTCGTTAATATCAAAACATGTACCTACTAGTCCCCATGCAGCCTTTGTTACAAGACCAACTGTTGGACGGATTAAAAGGTGCACACTGCACCGCAGTTATCGATGTTGGGTGACCTGCGCTTCCGCCCTGCATCCTTAGCTTCGAACGTTGTGAACAAAAATGATAGTATTTTAAACCCGGTGGTAGCACCCCTGCACAAGTGACCGACGACCACCGCAGCGTCAGATATTCTGCCGTCAAGCAGCTATGTATATAAACATTATTGTTTTCCTTTGAGAAGGGTACTGTAGCTGGTGAAATTATCAGGCAAGTGAATATAAGTACTTTTAATAACTCATATCTCAAGGCTAGTTAGTATAAGCGTTTTGCTTATAATATAATAATAATACCAGCCGTTGTTTATGTCCCACTGCTGGGCACGGGCCTCCCCTCAAGATGAGGGGGCTTAGGCCATAGTCCACCACGCTGGCCAAGTGCGGGTTGGCGGACTTCACACGTCATTCGAGAGCTAGTTAGGCTTTCTCAGACATGCAGGTTTCCTCACGATGTTTTCCTTCACCGAAAGCTAGTAACAATCGCACAAATACGATTCGCACATGATTCATTGAAGAAATCAGAGGTGCGAGCCGGGGTTCGATCCTGCGCACCTTGTTTCCAAGGCAAGCGCTCGCCCACTGAGCTGTTACCACCCACAAGCGTTTTGCTTACTAACAGGAAATAAAGGTTCGACACAACAAACGTAACATCGTTGCTGTCCCGGAGTTCCCGCCTGTCATCATTTGCCGCTTACCATCAAGGGTTTCTTTGCTAGTCTTCAACAAGGATGTTTTTTAGTTACTTAACAACTCCCTTAGCTTTTAACTAATTCAGCCATCCATACATAGTTAAATAACATAATCGATAGAAAATAAAACAACACATGAAATGATGCTCGTATGAAAATGTTTATTGATATCACAATCAAGTCTACACAACTACCCAATAGTTTACCCATCATATTCGTGTACGGCGAGTACGAATGATTAACACATATTACAGATTATAATTTACCATTTAGTACATTCAACCACCACGCTCGGTGTTGCTACCACAAAAAATGTTACAATTCTATTTTGTATTTACTATAAACTAGGTATTTTGAAATAATGCAAATAGGTTTTTTTGTGTGCTATAAATTTTTAAACACTTTAATATAGTGTACCACGACAGTTCATATTTGATACTAAGTGTCCACAATACTTGTAAATGTGACGTTAAAAGTAAAAATCTACTTTTATAAAATTACTCGCTAGGCAGTACAATGCTATTTTGAGTTATGACAAAGTTATTATATGGAGATTTTCGTAAAAGTGGATTAATTCAAATTGAAGCGAATACTTTTAATTAATTATGTAGTTTATTAAAATTTCACATTGATTTGAAAAACGTTCATTTTATTCCAAAGAAAATTATTGTCCATAAAAAAATTTTGGTTTTACACGGCATTGTAATAATCACGAAATAGGTACAATGATTGGATACGGATTACTCTGAATAAAGTCGCGTCTGCACGTGTTTTGCCGTACACACTACCATAGATAAGAGTACACACTACTCCAAACTTACATACTTATACTGATTTCGTTGATAAAGTTTTGTTCGGAATCGTGTGTAAACAAATTATATTTTATGTAGGTGTTTTATTGTGTACGACAAAACCCACACAGGACAATTAATAGCTGAGGACAGGCGTAGGCGTTCCTGAGACTCTAAATACATTCACTATCCATTAATATATACAATTTTAATTATAATAATAGAGTTACACTTAGGCACATCAATTGTTATAAAATTACGATTTTTTTTATTTAATTCGAAAATGTGATCCGATTGTTAATATTCAGCTATACCTACTACCACGAATCTAGGACACAACTAATGAAATATTATGTAAAATACGTGGCGGGTTAAGTTAGTTTTAGTAATAACTTACGACAAAACGAAAATGTAAGTATTATTTGCAAGTCTAAAATGAAATAATTACGTACGAGATACTACTACAACATTTATTTAATATTCGAAATATCAAACAGTAAATTAATGTAACATCTTTGTCTCATATAATACTAGGTATACAAGAAAAGAGTTAAAGCTGCGCGCTTGAGGGGGCTTAGTGATAAATTTGTACTTTAATGACCCCTCGTCACGATATTAATCAGTAGCATTATATTTTATAGAATTAGGTACCTATATCTCTGTTTTAGTAAGACAATATATTAAACTTACGTCGCTAAGTTGGTCGTAATACTAAGTTACTGGAACTATTCTAGCATAAAATTGCGCTACTGACACACTGAATTACTCGTTCGCTGGATAAACATTAGATTATTTGTAATGAAATGTATATTAATAAGACAGTAAGTCCTGAATAAGTTTTTGACATTGAAACAAACAGTATTAGATCTAGAAAATGGCGTCATCTAAACTATCAACGTGCTACGATGGCAATGAAGGGTTACTCGTCTGATTAAGCTTTTGTAAAAGAAGTAGGTTAGAAAAAAGGGCAATAAAAACAATAATTATAAAATTACCTCTGATTCACTTTCTTAGATTTTGATATGAAAACGATGTATGACGATTTTTAGAGCAAAATTAAATATGGTCCAGGTACTTACCAATTTCATCTACGAAACTAAGCCTGGAAAATTTTCTAGGCCGTTTGAGCAACCCTCATTGCCATCGATACACGGTAGACATGCAGGCATACACCTAAACCTACGCTGATATACACCCAGCTTGTATAAATCTTTGATAAAAGTTTTTCTAAGTTAAAAAAGCTTCTACCGCTACACATCCCTGATATTTTTTTGGATACAGCGATCTGTGTGCTCTGTTCCGTAGTCATACCAAACGCAATAAAAAACACCTATATTTTATAAGTCATGTTTACGATGAACTTTTGTCATCCAATTCAATTAATTTACCAATTATTTGGATAATGTCTACGCTGTAGGTTTGGTATTAGTATAACGGGCTGGTTTTCGCAACTCCACGACAAAACGCGTATTTTGCGTACGGGTGGGAATGGATTTATTCGATCCACCCTAACTCCTCAAGAAAGGCCATCAAGCAAATCATCATCATCATATCATATGGTATCATTTTGTTTGGTTGTTGTATCATTGTATTAAATCAAGTCATTCATTTAGATGGTATTGAGAGCCCTTCAGCTTCATGTTTGATAGCGAAATTGATCCAAATGTAAGTTATCTATCGTAGACTTGATCGTAGATCTTACCGTAAATTTTACTAGTGTATGATATTTACCGCTAGAGGCGCTAGTGTGAAATGTAACTAATAATGTGTGTAATGTATGTGAACAAAACTGACGTCATCATCAGCCAGAAGACGTCCACTGCTGAACAAAGGCTTCCATCTTAGAACGCCACACTAAACGACGACAGCTAACCATTTGCATCCATCGGTTGCCCGCGACATTCACAATGTCGTCGGTCCACCTGATGGGAGGCCTACCTGCGCTGCGTCTTCCGGTTCGTGGTCGCCATTCGAGCCACCTTTCTTCCCCTAGTTAGGTACTAGACCACCAGGTGATCAATACGACGTGTATGATTTACACGAGATGTCGTCCACTCCAATACAAGATAAAAGAGTTTGCTAACCGCGGACCAACAGCAATTGTCGTTGATAATGTTCTAATAATAATATTTAAATGGTGTGCTAATTTCTCGTAAAGACTTACCAATACTTAAGAATTCCAGTTACAACTGACCTTATTAAAATTGCGTCGCTATGAAATGACTCTTTATCTTTGGGATGTAGTTACTGGCAAAGATGTAGGTATGTTACAGAATAGATCATAGTTACCAACCCTTCGGAGAACAGACCCCACAGACCGCTGTCGCTTAACCTATTTGCCGCCCTAATCACTCTATAAGCTCTAGATAATATAAAATATTTTAGACATCTATATTTAACTCGGTTTTAGTGTCGAAATATGCGATTATACAATACGTTGTGGGGCAGTCCGGATGTCGGCAGCAATACCGGGATAGGTACTCTTCAGATTGGACGGCAAACCATTTAGCTAACCGGTGCACTACTCTCACTATGTACACACGAAGCTTTATACAATTGACATAATACGATATAAATGTGACACCTACGCTTACTAAATAGAAAACGATTAAAACTTCATTATTCCAGGCGTTGAAGTAAGCGAAGACTGCTCCGGACTGCGTAATTTTAAAATATACCCGCTACACACAAAATCACATTTATATTTTCAATAGACATTGTAAAAATAATATTTATAAACATTGGCCTATGAGTAAGTCATTAGAATTCATTGTACTTCATCTAGTTGAAAAAGCTTATTGTTATTATCACACATATAGTTTACCTATTAGGTATAGAATGGATTATACAAAAGTTAATATTACATACAGCCTAACCAACAGCCACCTATACTCTAGTAATAACGAACTTGTGACGTCAGACTTGTAAAATTATGGTTTTTAATCTTAAATATTATGCCAGATAGCGATTTGATCCCGCTCCACAGTATGACGATTGCCTTTACGTAAAAAGCAGGCGCGCGAGACCAAATAGCGAAGTTATACAATAAATGATTGAACATGACATTTGTATATTTATAGCTTTAGCGTAGCATGCCTTTACATTCTCTTTGCCTTTATCATGGTTAAGTAGTTAAGCAGACATACACAAAACCCAAACCAACGCAATATTTTTTTAAATCTGTTCCAAATGCTACGTGTTATTGTGTGTTTTGTGCTCGACATTTCGCGAGTCTCGGAAGCGAACGTAGGCGAATTTCTTTTTTCAGATTTATATTTTTTAGGTTTCAAATTTGCTATTTAACTATTAGAACTATTATAAGTTTTGAAGCCATTTTTATAATCACTAAGTGCATCAAACTGGTCTCTTTTGCAATGTCTCTTGGTGACTATAATATGACGGCCGATTAATCTATAATTCTGTTTTTAGTTGTGTCAACTTGCTAGCAATTTCAAATCACAATTTTAAACACATATTTCATAAATTATAAAATGATTTTATCGAAATAATAGTCATATGCACACCATGCGGTATCCGCATTAAGGCCAGATGTGATCTACCGCAAGCAAAAATGCTACCCGTAAGCTCAACCGCATCCAGCGATTCATCATCATCATCATCATCATCACCATCCACTGCTGAACACAAGCCTCCCCCTTGGAACGCCACAATGAACGACAATCGGCTAATTGCATCCACCGGTTACCTGCGATGCGCACAATGTCGTCTGTCCACCTAGTGGGAGGCCTCGTCTTTCGGTTCATGTTCGTCACTCGAGAACCTTTTTTCCCAATCGGTTATCGGTTCTTCGAGCGATGTGGTCTGCCCATTGCCACTTCAATCTGCAGATTGTGAGAGCTATGACGGTGACCTTGGTTCTTCGGCGAATCTCCTCATAGCGGATTCTGTCGCGCAAAGAAACTCCGAGCATAGCTCTCTCCATAGCTCGTTGTGTGACTCTGAGCTTCTCTATAAGGCCAGCTGTTAAAGACTACGTATCCGTACCATATGTCATTACCAGCACATATAATACTGAGACGTGGTCTTGTGTATGCACTTAGGTATAGGTACTGATTATTTTAGCAGATTGCACAAAATCACTCCAACTGTCCATTCAAAATTTATTGTATAACTTCATTGCTCAGATGTTTGTCGAATCGTGTCTTGTAGGAAAATATTTAAATATCGCTGTGCTCGACATCGAAACATTAAAAATTGTTATAACAGTTTTATTAACACCATACAAGAACCTACCTTATCAAAATACGTAGCATGTGTGCACTACTCCTAGGAATAGAAATGCGACTTATGAACGACGATCGATTACACTAAACGATTAACAGTCAGTCGATTCGAAACTTTATCGTACAATTTAAAGTTACGTGCTGAATTAGACGGATATCTATTTTTTTTTTAATAAAACTTTAAGTGGCTAAGACGATATATTAAAGATATCACTAGTAATTTTTTAATTTGTTATAATTTTATGCTATACAATTTTATTAATAGAAAATTAAAATGTATACAATTTAAGCATACGACATCTAGTTTTAAAGACTATTTACTAAAATTTCATTGAGATGAAGTATAACCGGATACATTTTATTATAACGACCATTATAAAAAATGGGTGAAACACCCTCGCTTAGATAATTATTTGCAATGATGATAGGATTATTGATAAAAGTTCTTGTTACATTAATGTATTTTTTAAACCAGATAAAATGCAAATATTTTACGACAGGCGACGACCCAATTCGAACCTTGAATATTAAATAGGGCCCCTAATACGCACACCGAATACATTTAATAATCGATTAGAACACGGAATATATCGATATTAATAATCGCACGGCGGAACCGTCCCTACTAGCGAGTTCACATGCAATTCCTAATTTCTATAAAACACACTATATCGTCACTAATAACGGGGCCAAACAAAAGTGTCTACTAATTGGCAAATAATAAGAATGATTATTGTCTGACACTGGGTTATTGTCGAGACAGCAGCTTAGGCGTCACTCGCCACGCTATTGACTACAGGGTGCTTCTAACGTCGGCAGACGCCGTTCGCCAAGGCCGAAAATATCTTTTTAATCTTGATAAACGTCGAATGGCGACACAGATTCGCACGAGTATACTAAATGCGATGCAAGACTGACAGGCCCACAGATACGTAACAAAAACCAATAAAGGAAAGTAGAGGTACAGGACAAAAAAATAAAAAAGAAATAAAAAGGGATATTTGGATGTTTATTTACAATTTTTCATCTAATAATAAACTATACGATTATTATTGAAGAGAAACTAAAGCAACACCAGCATAATCCCCATGATCACCCACATAATTCAGTTTAAAACATGTTAATAGTTTATTTCAACTTGTTTTACAATAAGGCCCTATACGCTAAATTAAAACATAAAAATACCCATTATTATAGTTAGTCCTCAGTTAGTACCGACAGGTACGTACTATCAAATCAAACGTAAGACTATTATCAAGAAGCTTATAGGTAAAAGTGGACACAACACTAAATACTTGTAAAGACCACTGAGTTCTATCGTTCTCTTTCTGAATACATACAGATAACACATATCACTGTCTCGGTCTTATATGTGTCTCTACTTTTACATATAAGCTTGAATATCACTATGTTTCAAGTGACCAACATTATATTGGAATACAAAATGGCGCCGTTATACAGGCTGGCCAACATAACGACAGGAAAATTCGGTGAACGGGTGCGAACGCTTTATAATTATGTGATAGGAGAGCATTTTGTACATTTTATTGTTACTATAAACAGAACAATAAATACATTATTGTCGATTCTCGAATTAGCGGTTATATTTTCGTATCGTTATTTGGTGAAACGGTACACAGTTAAACTAAATATACATATACACGGGACATTTCATACAGCTGTTTCGCAAAATGCAATTTTATACACACAATGAATTTACCTTATTGCAACAACCCAAAATGTACAGTACCCTTCATTTACTAATATTATGAGTTTTTAAATCACAGAATCACGCCGACGGACAGTGCAGTTGTAGACACGTATCGATCGACTCGAATAGAATCTCGGATTATAATCGATTGTTGTTTTGTCGACTAATCGATACATATCTCTAGTGTGTTCAGGATCGAATGCGCCGCGACAACATGCCCCATATACACAACTAAACATAATAAGGCAATTTCAAATCAATACCGTAAGCATACATTTATTAATCTATGACAAAATAATTAATTTATAGAAAATGTTAACATTCCATCTGTTAATACGCTTAATTAATAATATTAAACCCCCCAAAACTTGAGTAAAAGCTTAAAAATAATAAAATCACTAAAATAAAAGGCGTCGAGGCGACCAGGGCGGTGCTGTGGCTCGTGTAAACTCCGTTTCAAATGAACTTGAAAGTTAAATTTAGTTTGCACCAAAATAACCACATAATGCCTATAATTTTCAATTTGGAGGCCGCAAAAACAATTTCGTATTACTAAGCTGATTTAGTTGATTTGCCAAGATGAGTTCTATATGTACAAAATTATGGATGGCGAGTGGGCTTCACGTGTGGTGCCGGGTAAGAATTGCATCCCCACATCTCCTCTCGTTGAGTGTCGTAAGAGGCGACTAAGCGAGAACAGGAAGACGGGCAGCAACGTCTTTCTTTTGGATTTATCTTCCACCTAATACTGCGATCCCCAAGCCGCCTGCCAGGCGTGGGGATAATGGCAACCCCTCCCTTCTAAGGGGGAGGCGTTTGTTCAGCTGTGGACGTCTATCGGCTGCTAATGATGATGGATGGCGTGTAGCGGGAAACCAAATCCCGCGGGGAGCAACACCTCTGTGTAGTTATGTCCTACTGGTTAGGACAATGCATAGGTGATCCGTCCATGCGTCAGATGGGTATGTAAAAAGTCAATCCAGCACCTGACCTCTCCCCAGTCGAGTCGGTCGTCCGACCCATCTGATTGTGAGAGTAAGAGAGAGAATCCAGTTGTGTTTACACAAGCACTGGTGCACAATATCTCCCACGTGGATGGCAGATCTTGTGAAACATTGGCCACTGTAGTCGTAGCGGCCAGGAAGTCATTATTGTATACGGGGTGTTACAAAATACCCCGTAAAAAATATAATTAATTATCAAAGCCAAAAGTTTTGTCAACCCTAGTAAGCTGTCATGCCAGGGACCCAGATTATTTAACAGAAGGGGCTACGTACCTATTTTGCCTAATAATTGTCTACTTTAATAGTTTTTCTATTTTTTATTCATAAATGTTTGCAACCTCAATACAAGGATTGTATTATACTCAAGTACTGGCTTCAAAAAATGTAAAGTTGGAAAAAAAAAAAATGTTATTCATCAACTGAATAATTATGTTGTCACTGTATCAATTTCAAATGTGTTGACGTTTATTAAGAAAAAGTAAGTGTTCGTTTAGGTTGTTTCGTTAGGTTAGATCTTTTAACATTTTTGTCGTTCCGCGAATTAGGTAGAAATGTAGGTACATTCTGCGTAGTTTACTCTTTAATTTTACTGAAATAGGGTTTGCACATCAGTGAAAATAATAATATTATTTAATTATATTTTTTACGGGGTATTCTGTAACACGTTGTAGATGGCGTGATTTGTTGTTTACGATTTTAAGTTCATTTGAAACAGAGTATAGTTACAATTCGAGATACAGAGATCATTTTCTCTACACCTACTGCCTCGCTCTTTGCCTCGCACTCGATCGAACAGGCCTTGGCCATGCGCTTTGCAGTATAAATAGGTACAGTATATTCAAATTGTAGATTAATCGAGAAATATATAATATAAATTAAAACCAGAGATGTTTATAATTCACGGAAAACGTATCTCTATGCAAAACCTATTGATATGACAAAACAATTAAACATAGAAGCTAGTATTTTTAATTAGTAGAGATCACAAATACTTTTCACTAAAATGTCTAAGGTTTTGCATTTGTATATTAATTAATATGTAATCATCTGATATATGACCAAGGCCCGAGCCCTTAGACCTTCAGACATCGCACGGAGTATGACAACATGCACATTTTAGCTTCAATTGCGTAAAGTATGATTAGAATTAGATAAACACAGCAGGTGTGTTGTCTTTTTTCCAATTTAAAATCATTATTTAGTACACACCCGTTATAATGTAATAGTATTATTTTTTGTTCTTCACATAGAATGTGAATATTATATAATATTTGGGGACAATCCACACGCTGTCATCTGATCCCAAACCAGGCAAAACTAGACAACTAATAAAATACTTATAAACTTTTTTTAGTAGTTAGTGGGAATGAAACTCACGACGTTTAACCGCTAGACCAATGGGCCCATAATTTTTTTATTTTATTTATTTGACAATTTTTATTAATGTGTGAATTTGTATTAAACGCTATGTAAATTTAATTTAAATCTCCAAAAATTAACGTAGAAATGAAACTCCCATGAAAAAATATTGAAAAATTACTTCAAGCATTCAATAATATACGAAAATTGTGGTTTCTATACAACGTTTCCACATTCTGTACGATGTCTGATCAACTAAACAGTTAATGTAATCAAAACGAAAAAAAAGTACATAAAATTATTTACTACAACCATAAAGATACCGAACTAAACATAATAATTATTGTCGGCCAGCATAGCTAATGTACTAACAATCATTACGATAAAAATTAACATTACATAGTCTTGTCATATAAAATGTATTCCTCTTTTAATAATAATGAAAGGAGAAAGGAAATAATTATATTTACTATAGAAACTTGCGATTAAATGGTGGATATCTATAAATTAAATACTTATTATCTAATGATAAGCAAAGAAAATAATTGATTGAGACATACTCAGTATACGCTACAAGACACACGGCCAAATTCTCAAGTCTTAAATATCTGCAACTACCTCAAATAATAATGGGTCATTTGACTAATCCAATGGACCAAAAGATTTGAAGTGGCTTTAAATATTTAATGTTCTTGAATAATGTGCAATAAGTATATAAAAGGAAGGTAAAAAAATATAAAACCTATAAAGTAAATAGGATTTGAATACTAAGATGGATAAATGAACACGTCAAAATGCAGGTATTTTATAAGTAAGCCTTGGCTTTAAATAGAGCGTACTAAAAGCGAACACATGCGTGTGCTTATGTAACAATTGAAGTAAGAAAAATAAGTCACCTTAAAGTCGACCAATCATGTAACGTATGCTCAGTAGTACATATCTCGCGCGGTACAACGTCCGCGAAACAAAAACCAGTGTTTATCGATTACTATGTTTTAAATGACTACAAAAGTTGTACGATATGACTTATTTATTTAATACTTATATACAACGCGGACGCTGCACATCGCGTGGCCTACAATCAGCATCAACTCTATAATGGGACAAAAAGGGCGGGATCATAGTAACATGTGGGGGCCTGTCAAACAAAACCGAGTGTTACATTCAATGTATTAAAATACGGCAAAACTGAAATACCCAGTCGTATTACCGACGTGTATTAAGTCAGCGAATAATAGATCAACTAGTGTCACTAAACACTTATCGATAAAAAAAAAAAGTATAATGACTAAAAACTAAAATCAAATTGCAGTCGTTAAAAATAATTGCATAAACCATATTATATTTTTTTTCATCTTCTATTCAAAGAAAATAATTAATATTATTTTTATATTTTTAACAATTTCGTTCTATCTAAGGTGAATATACATGCATCATTACATTCTTAGTTAACTATTAGTGTGTACTAAACGTTTATAAAATTTCTTAGATAGACATTTTTTTTTGTTTAATATAATCGAAACTACGTTAATACATGTCATCCATCACCGAGGCTATACAGGTAATAACTCTACACAATATAAAACTCCTGTTAATATTGAATACACCTAATAAACACAGCATAAGGTTTCGTTTACAATGCGGGCGACGCCGCGACTACACTACGTGATATGGAACGTAACAAACACTAATAAATCTCAAAATATCTAAAGCAAATCCTACTAATTAAAAATCAAACATTATAATTGACACAATCTCTGCCGTACAACTAAAATATTATAGCGTCGAGCTCGCGACGACGTCCCTAGAGGCCTCCATAACACGCGCATATATATGACGCCACTAATAAGACGCGTCCTAATAAATTCCCATTATAAGATTTGGTACAAAACATTAAACTATGATAAAATATTAGTAAATGCAACCTAGTCGCTTCATCAGCCAAAACAACGCAAAATGTACAATCCATATAATACAAGGCGAGGGAAGCGGGCACGGATGACCCGCGGCATACAAATTACAAATTAATAAATTACACATACGAACTTAAAAATAGCATACTCTATTGAGTAAGAGTACGAACGAGTACGAACTAGTACGCACGGTACGACGCTCGCGAATATAAAACTCATCTTTGCTAGTAGAAATAAGAAATCACAATTTGTACAAGAAAGAATCGTTATCGATCGTTTATCAGGTAGAAGCCTTCGGGTGTCTTTACGAAAGACTTGTTGAGTTTCTATACAATATGATTAATTGATTATATATCCACTGTTCAATCCTTGCATATATTTAAATTAGTAACATTACTTTTAGATCGTGAAACTTATTCTTACATAAACATAGCTCTCTATATACTGATCTATCTAAAAAAATTGTTAATAAATCATACAATATTTAGTGTTGATTTTGAAGCACAATCATTTGTAGAATTGACAATCACCATTTTTTATTTCTATTTAGAGTAATATGCATTTTATAAAGTTGATCTTTTGGTCATATAAAATGATATTTGAGCTGAATTTGACCAAACACGATGAGGGAGTCACCTCCCTCATCTTTTATATTTTTAATTTCCTGCTAATACAAATGTATTTTCTATAAATTACAAATACAATAAATATACAAGATTGCGTATTTAATGACGAAAAGCCATATTAAGTTTTTGTATCTTCCTCAAAGTGATGTTAACTCTGAACGGGGGGTCGTTGGTCGAATTATGCTAATATTTAGACCCCATTCAGTACCCCTTGCGAGGGATGGAACAGTGGACAGAGACAGGTGGCCCGTGGGGTCACTCAGTCGGTGTACCAGAGATGCTGCTGGTGATGTTGCGGCACGAGGTAGGTGGGCGAGTAGGGCTGCAGGTAGCCGGGCAGGCGGGCCCCGCTGCCGTGGTGCGCGGGCGGCGGACCCCCCACTGACCCCCTGCACAACACAACACTGTTACACCCCATCTGGCGGTAGCCCATTGCGTCATCTCTCTATAAAGACTGGTCGCTCGTCTTTTTATATTTTTACCCGTAGTCTTTAGTTTGCGACTCGGTATTATTTAAGATGGCTTTAATTAGGTACTAGTGATGTGCTCCCATGTGGCGATGCGACAGCCGCGGAACTTTTAGTGGGTAAGAATCCCACATAGACCCCAGGACCCGGGGATCAATTGAAGGATTCCCCCGAAAGAACAAAGTAGTAGTACCATGCACCCCGTTTATTTTTGTATTGTCTAAGGCTTTACAGAGGGTTAATTTTGACGCTCCATCTCGCCCCCATTGAAAATAAAATAGAAGACAAACATTTTTTTTTTCCTAATTGCGATGACGTTGGGTAAAAGTACGATCGCCGATCAGATAGAATTTAGTACGTTAACCTGCTATTACCCGTCTCTGTCGCTTTAGCAATATATTAAAGTATTGCACAAACCGATAGAATTGGTAACATATCAGTGTGACCAGACAGACAGACGAAGTCACACCATAAAGGTCCCTTTTTAACCGGCTTCAAAAAGAAGGTTCTCTATTCGACGCGTATGTATGTAATATTGATAAAAATGCGTAATATTAATATATGTTAGTCTATGTGGGCTTCTAAACAAATTTACCAAATTTTATGAGTGTATGTATGTATGTATGTAGGTTTGTCCACCGATTTCTCAGAAACTACCAGTCCGATTTCAAAAATTCTTTTTGCAATAGTTAGAGTATTGTTCAACTTAGGGTAGAGTACAAGTTTCATCAAAATCGGTCCAGTAGTTTAAGAGATATGAACTTTTTATGTTTTCAGTAAGTTACTGTAACGTAGACGTTCGAGTTTCGTGATAGTGCTGATACCTATATTGGTAAAATAAGTCACTAAAAAGTGTTAAATAAACTATTTTATAAAAAATAAAAACCGACTTCAAAGTAAATTATCTAAAAAGCATAAAATAACGAAAATATATTGAAGTCGGTGTCAGCTGGTGATAGTGTTAGTTAACATGATTAGCTAGCACCGACTTCAATATATTTTCGTTATTTTATGCTTTTTAGATAATTTACTTTGAAGTCGGTTTTTATTTTTTATAAAATAGTTTACCATTTAACTATGGAACTCTAGAAATTGACCAAACTTTTAAAACTATATAATTAAGGACAAAAATTGTCACTCACGTGTGGTAGTGGTATGTGGGTACATAGAGGGGAGGCGGCAGGTACCCGGGGGACACTCCACCTCCGGGTGACAGCACTCCACCGCTGCTCGTTCTACAAATACAGAAAGTTATGTTACTAGTTGTGAGTTATGTTACTAGTAGTTGTATTGTTAGTTACTCCTCTACATAAAAAAAAAAACAAATAAAGAAAAACGACACTGCATAGTGAAAACAGTAACTTCATAAAGTTATATTTTAAAGACTAGCAGGAACCAGCCAGCACCAGTCGTGGGGATCGCATGATTTGCGGCACGTGAAATTAAAAACAAATATTTTCATTTTTCTCCATTGAGTTTTGCTATGAAAAGGGGAATCCCCCCCCTAACTTTTATGACTCTTGAAAAGGTTGGTGGGAGAGCTAATTGGGATTGGGTAGTCACCAATATTCTAAGCGACCTAAAGGGTCGCAATGCCCTCTTATACTGTCTCGTTTCCTTTGCAGTCCGAATCATTGATTTCGGTGCGAGCCCTCAAGACCCCATTGGATCGTACACACGAAATATTATATCCATCTGGCTAGACCCTTGAGACTAGGGCAAAGTAATAATAATATTCTGGGACAATCCACCCACATCTGATCCCAAACTTTATATACTTCTTTTCTTTTTTTTTCTTGTCTTTTTTTCTTTTCTTTTTTTTCTTTTCTTTTTTTCTTAATATTTTCCTTTTTTTTTTTTTTTTTTTTCTGGTACATACTTAAATATAGACACTTAAATTACACTCACACATGTGTGTGTGTCGTTCCACGAATCGAACCCACGATCTATTACGTTAGCGATCAGGGTGTCTAACCACCAGACCAACAGGCCCGTCTAGTGTTTAATTAATTATAATTATTTATGATTATTATATTATGAATTACTGTAAAACTGTGGAAATGTATACCCTGTTTTTCTTCCAAGATCAAATTCGCAACAGTAAAGAATTAAACACATAGTAATATTAGGCTACCGGTCAGCCAACACTCCTGTGTTCATATAAGATGGTAGAATAATCAGTGGTCGTACTTGTAGTGTGGGTGAGGATGGTGATGCCAGCCGTGCGGCGCGTGCTTGTGGGCGGCGGGCGGGCCGCCCACGCTCACGCTCACACCGCCCACGCCCACGCCCACACCGCCCACGCCCACGCCCACACCGCTCGGGTTCGTCAGGTACTCGCGACAACCGCCGCTCTGCAAGAAATATTAAAATCATCAGTCATCTAACTTGATTTTTCGTAAGGCGCCAAAGTTTAGTTTGAGTGTAAGTTTCACGCAAATCAGTTTAAAAACAGTAGAAATTAAAGATTTCAATACAATACTGAAAAAAAGCAACCGCGCAACTTGTAAAATACAGGAACACAGTGAGATATTTTACAATGTAAATAATGGTAATCTGTTAAATATAAACATTTTAATTGTATACAATAATTTTAAGCAGCCAAAGACGTAAAACACATACAGTCATCATCATCAGCTGAAACACGTGCACAGCTGAACAAAAGCCTCTCCCTTAGAAGGGAGGGGTTGCCATTAATACCCACGCTTGGCAGGCGTCTTGGGACACATACAGTATACAGGTTAAAGTTAAGTTCAGTGCGTATACTTTTATTACGGAATCAGTATATATTATATTATATCCTATATATATCATTAATAGATCATATTTGAACAATAAATAAGCGTGTTAAAAATACATTTTTGAAGTGAAACTTCTTATGCGACTTCCAAAAATGTTATCACATAACGCGTTAAGCGTTAAATGATAGGTGATAGGCGTTAAGTGATAGGTGTTAAACGATAGGCGATAGGCGTAAATTTGTTAAGGTTATGAAAGCGCTCATGTGACGCCGTCACTGAGTGAGTGGGTCGGTGGGAGAGTGGGTGAGTGGGTGAGTGGGTGAGTGAGTGAGTGAGTGATTAAGTGAGTGATTGAGTGAGTGAGTGAGCGAGCGACCGACCGATCGACTGAGCGAGAATGAAGTTTCACTTCTTCCGCGCGGAGGGACTCCACGCACGCACATTTTTTTTTTGTATCTCTTAAATTATACAACGCCAAAACTACTGAAAATTATCGCGCGTGACCTCAGCAAGCAGGGAACGCCCGTGACCATGACCACTGCGCTGTTGTGGATACTTTCAAGTGAAATTATTTCGATATTTCTGTACTGTGGTGGGTAAAACAAAAAAAAGACACATGTTTATTTTCAACAATCTATAGAAGCCGCTTGCCAAGCGTGGGGAATATGGGATGGAGGGATCCCTTCTAAGGGGGAGGCGTTTGTCCAGCAGTGGACATGTTACACTGATGAAACAAGATCTTTCTTCATACTATATCTACGATATTGTAATAAATAGAACAGGACAGAATTACTCACACTATCCCTCTTGTTGAGTTGCTGCGTCGGTACGTATTGACTGCATTGGTAGTCGTTCGTTTGACGCACTGTTGACCCGCTCTGTACACGGAAAGGAAAAACCTTTTTTTAATATTTCTTATTACGGATTTTTTTTAAGAATAGGAATCACATTAATAGATTAATATTCTGATATCACTAAGAGTATTATTATTTGGTTTCTAAAATCATGCTATAAATTTAAAGAAATATAATTTGATCATGTCATCTCGCAAAAAAAAAAAGTTCAAATTTGGAAATTTCTTTTTTTAAACGTGTCACCTTAATAATGGTAAATAATACAGCTAGTATTTAAGTATTAATAATCCTTCTAAACCAAGTCCTATCCCTGCATTACACTTTCAAATGATTGACATTGTTGATAATGTACAAATAAGTTGATTTCTCTGCTTCACCATGCTTGCTGCCATTTAATTATAATAATAATACCAGCCCTTGTTTATGTCCCACTGCTGGGCACGGGCCTCCCCTCAAGATGAGGGGGCTTAGGCCATAGTCCAGCACGCTGGCCAAGTGCGAGTTGGCGGACTTCACACGTCATTCGAGAGCTAGTTAGGCTTTCTCAGACATGCAGGTTTCCTCACGATGTTTTCCTTCACCGAAAGCTAGTAACAATCGCACAAAGACGATTCGCACATGATTAATTAAATAAATCAGAGGTGCGAGCCGGGGTTCGAACCTGCGCACCTTGTTTCCAAGCCAAGCGCTCGCCCAGCCGCTTGGTATTACAAGGGTCAAGTTCATAGGCACAGTGTTTCACCTGCGCCGTGCTATCTGCTTCGACATGCTGCTTGCTGTTAGGCGGGTCATGCTGCCAGTACTCACGGGCTGGTAGTGTTCGTGTGACGGCTCTCGCTTGGCTTGCGCTTCTTGCTGCGCCAGCGCCAGAATACGCTTCTTCTGGCTCTGCGGCGTCGCCTGCGCGCTCGTTGCTGCTTGCCGCCCGCTGCTGCCTGCCGCTTGCTGCGGCTGCGCTTGCTGTTGTTGCTGTTTGAATACGTAATATATGTAAACGATACTAGAAAGTTCTTTCTGTTTTATAACAAGAGATACTACAAATTTAACTGTCTGTCTTGTGAGACGAGTGGCAGTGTAGTGAAGCTGTCTATGGGCCGGCGTGTCACTTACCATCAGACACACCTCAGACAGACCTCTCTATCCCTGTCGGCCGCACTTACAAACGTCATCATCATCATCAGCTAAAAATCGTCCACTGCTGTAAAAAGACCTCCCCTTTATAAGGGTGAGGTAGCCGTAACCCCACGTTTGCCAGGTTGGGGATCGCAGTACCTATAGGTGGTAGGTAATCCAATAGAAAGACGCTGCTGTCCGTCTTCTTGTTTTCCCTTAGTCTCCTCTTACAGACATCCAACAGGAGGAGATGGGAGGGTGCTATTCTTACCCGGACACCCCACGGGAAAATCTAAACTCTGAAGTGTCAAAATAATTTGAAGAACTGGATTAATGATGATTAACACTAACTAACCTTTGTGAGTGCGTCAGTAAATTGCTTACAAATAGTTTAAGCTTAGTTTAACTAACCACATGATGATGATGGCAGGGCTGGTGTTCACGTTTCACGTGTCTGTCGTCCCGCGGCGATCGTGTGTTGCATATCACGTTGCTGTGCGTCACAACGCCGTTGCTGTGTGTCACGACGCCGTTGCTGTGCGTAACAACGCCGTTACTGTGTGTGACAACGCCGTTGCTGTGTGTTATCGCGCCGTTGCTGGGGTGGTTGCTGTGGGTTGCCGTCGTTGACACGCACTCGCCGCTGCCGCCTGACATATAGTTTTATTATTTGTCAGTAGTCTATCATACGTTAGTGATAATATATGTGTTTTATTATGGTTGTGTATGCGCGTGTGACGTATGTTATGTGTGATTTTATGTAGTCTCAGTTTGTGAGCGCGTAGATAGGGCGAGTGCACTTGCGTCTACGCGAGCATTTGTGCACAAAATATCTCCCGCGCAGATGGCTGATCTTGTAAAAAAGATTGTGGTCATATCGCCAATAATAATGTCCTGGAATTATTTATGACGTGTGTGCATATTACGTGGAATATGTTTATCGTGTGATAGTATATGTATGGGTATGGTGTGAGCGAGCGTTCGTGTGTGTGAAAGTTACAGTGTGCGTGTTTGAGGGTAGCATGTTTGTGAGAGTGAAGTGTGTATATATGTGTAGATAGGTAGTGTGTGTTTGTGAGAGAGAACGAGATATATAGTAGGGTGTGTATAGTTACCGGCGGGGTGGTGCGGCTGCGCGGGCTGCGCGTGTCTGTCCCGTCTGGGCGCGTCATCGTCGTCGGAGTCCGAGATGGTGATGACGGAGACGGCGGGCGATGGGGTGTCCCGGATGGTGATGGTGTGCGCGCCCCCCGGGCCCACCACCGTCCCCACGGTCCCCACAACCCCCGCCGTAGTACCATCCCACGCAACACCCGTCACCCCCGCTACAACCCCCGCGCTCACGTTCGCTCGACTGTTTCTGCGTGATATCAACAATAATACCTTTATCATGAAGAATTTATGAATAGTATGCTACTATATCGAATCTCGATTTCAATTATGAACATATTATAATCGAGGTAATTATAATATGTTCATAATTGAAATCGAGATTCGATTTAGTAGCATACCGGTATTAATTACTTTGAATTGTCATCTAATTATACCTATATTAGGGAAAAGTAAATAAACGAATATGTACGGTACTAGTAAAAATGAAATCGTTTATTTCAAATATAACAATAAACAAATATGACAATTCGAAAGTGTTAATATTGGCTATATTAACACTTTCGAATTGTCATATGTTACCGTAAAAACTACCCAAAAAAACCTCCATTGGATCACAACAAACAGAGAAAATCCGGCAAGAAACTCAGTGGGCTTGTCATTTCATACTCTATATTATGTTTGTTTTTTCAACATACTATGTATATCTGGTTCTCACAAACATAATTATATTATCATTGCCAATGTCGGAATTGAAAAATGTAAATAAAAATGAATGAAAAGAGAAATAAAGAAAAAAAAAACAGAAAAGACGATGTTTGGACCAGTCCCTCCAAGCAGTATCCGCGCACGAGTATGGTATAACCATGAAGAAAAGGGAGTGACACGCCACACAAGTATATCTGTCACAAAAGACATCAGATATGAAATACGGTTGGAAATACAAATTACTAGACACATCTTAAATTACTGGCAGTCTCATCGATATAATATATAAACTAGATAAACATTCAGGATCAAAATGACATCTAAAATGTGGTCGCGGAGGTTGCAAACTTATCTGTGCTAGTGGCGGAAATGTGAACTAACATTTCCATTATGTTAATTACGTCAGTGGCGTGCACAGAAAGCAGTCAAAAATACCTTCGAGTTGTTTATGCTTTATGCTAATTGTTCGTTTTCCAGCACAAATATCCTTAAATTAATCAACATTACCAATACATCCAATTACATTAAAAAAAATTACGTTAATTCATGTTCGAACTAAGATTTTTTATATTTAAGATTTTTTAGAGAAATCCTAGGGTAGGCAAAGTATTTTTGTCAGTATGGAGCCGCTGAATGAACTTATTAATGTTTTGAAATGCAAATTAATATGTCTATAGTATTTGCTTGCTTATGGATATTTGAAATGGTATACTAATATAATTAAAATAGGTTAAACAAGCCGAATACATTTTTTTGCCTACCCTGTGTGCACGCCACTGAATTACGTGTAGTTTGACAGTTTCATATAGACAGTAGCGACACTCCTATCGGCAAAAATAAATTTGTCAGGATGTGGCTTGTAAAGAAATAGCGACACAAGGGCGCTATTTCTCGCTACCACTTTTTGAACCGTGACACCAAATCTAGTTTATATATTATATCGATGGGCAGTCTGTACAAACGGCACTGGTAATGTTCATTAAAAAATATAAACAAATCTATACTAGTATTATAAAGAGGTAAAGTTTGTAAGTTTGTATGTTTGTATTTGATAAAGACTTACGTGTGATCATGATGGTGATGCCTGTGCCTGGAGGGTGGTGTGCCTTCCTTCACCCTCTTCTTAACCGGCGACAGCTGAGTGGGTTCCTTCTTCCCGGCACTACTCGCCATACTGCACAATATTAACGATATTAATATTGATGACAATTAAATTTACTAATGGTTAAAGGCAAATAAAAAGTTTATTTGGTTGAAATATTTTTCAGGTGTGCTTAAAATGCGATGTGTTGAATATTAAAATTTAATGATTTCAAAAAAAATAAAGGATCCGTTATAATTACAATATTAGAAACTGACAATCATTGAAAATAGTATAATACCTCAAAATTCCGGCGTTTCAAACAGAATCAGTCTCAGACTTAATAGGTTAAAGGTGAAATCACATTTTGTTACGAGCAAATAGCACTCTATTTTTAATACATTAAAAAGTTTCCACGTGCACGGGTGACTTTTCATAGAATACAGGCAAATTTACTGACAACGCCGGTCAAAAGGGGCGCCTTTTGACCGGCGTTGTCATCAAATGGAAAGGAGAATAGTGTATGCATTGTAACCCAAATTTAGTTTTTCTGTGGACAAAATGCGAATTGATCCTGACTACAGTCTTTACCCCTATGACGCAAAAAAGAGGGGTGATATAAATTAGACGCCCATTTCTCAAACGAATGGTCTGACTTTTTTATTACTATAAATATATCTGGTTATTTACTATGATTATGTTTTCTTTTATAGGGAGTTTCTAACATTATAATTTTTCTTGTTAACAGTTAAATCTATTCCACAGAGCTAATCGTGGACCAATCAATAAATCTCTAACGAATAGAGCTCTCGAATGGATGGATGAATATGAATTCATTAAAGAAAAAATTGAAATAAGGTTAAGTAAGGTTATATGTATATTCTTATACATATAAGACAGCTAAAACTGCATGTTTCATTTTTCAAGATAAACAACCTAAAAAAAACTGAAAAAAGATACAGAAATATACAAAAATGGTACACAATCACAAGAGCTAACACAGCGATATCATGTTACAGAAAAAAGTACCTAAAAGTGAAACATAAATTGGTTTTCTTTGTAAATATAAAATCAAGAAGACAATACATAGAATGATATGAGGCTAAGACTAAACTGAACTCAACTTATAAAGAAACCTTTCGTTTAATAGCTCTTACATTTTTGTTAGGAAAATGGCGAATGACGGCGGCCATATTTGTTTTTTTTTAATAGATCCCGTTATCTTTTCTAAGACTAACACGAGTTTAACAAGCACTCATAAAGAAATAAAATGTTAAACCATGTCGTTAAGACAAAAAATACATATTACAGACCAGAGCACACCGTTTGCGTACACGTAGACGACTACGCATTTGGTGTGCTGGGGCCGGGGCCCTTACAAACATGACCCTCATAATAATTATTAAATGACGGGTTCGACAAAGTACGTAGGTAATATCGCGGACAGGAACGGTGTACCAGTTTTTGTGGCCACACGTATTTTGGGCCGGCTCGTGCAAGCGATTGTCGTCCTATAGGTGACACACCGCTTGTGACCGCGATAGTACATATTAAAGTGGTGCACCTGTATTGGTGTGTTTGGTGTTGGGGCTGGTACTGTGGCACCGCACTCGTCTGCTGCTTTGTGGATCTGCCGACAACCCCTAACTTTAGTACTTATCTATATCTACTGACGTTGAGTAGTACTGTTGGCCGCAGATGACCATAACAGCGTCACCGGGCAAGAGGGCGAGCGCTTAAAGCGCTTCAGCGAGAACCTCAAGCGACATTCTGGCTTAGCGACTAGGCACTAACTTTAATACACACATCTATTAATTCTATATACACACATCTATAATATTTCACTATTGACGTGGTATGGTAAAATGAAGAAAAGTAATAACAGCCAAATTGGTGTTATTACTGTTAACTGCTATGAAACATGTGCACAAAGTATTCTAAAAATAATTTGCAGTGACTCGAGTTTAACGGGTATTCGACGGCACTCAAGGACTATGATGGAAAACCTATCGCCTTGTTTACTGTGTATCATATTGAGAAGCCTTTGACATAATTCTTATTCGATATTTAGTTACATTTGTACATAACATATTTAGCGGTCTTGCAGGTTAATAATACATAAAGCAAATCCGTTACTGTATTTTTTGTATATTTTTAATGTTGATGGAATAGCGAACGCCAAAAAGTAAGGAGCGATTTTTCCGGCATTTTTAATTTTTATTATTTTCCGCCATAGGAAGAACATTGATAGATTGTACTGCTGGCTGGCCGAAACTCGGTCGATTGTAGAATATAGATAGATAGATAACACTTTATTGTACACCAAAATAACATAAAAATACAAAGAAGAATAATCATGGATACCACATTGGGCGGTCTTATCGCTAGCTGCGATCTGTTCCAGACAACCTTAGATGAAGAGGATTGAATATTTAGCTAATGGAGGTGGGCATGGTGTACATAAACTAATGATCACGAGATATATGTATATCAATGTAAAACAAGAAAATTACATATGCATACAACAAGAACATATTATATTTAAACTTAAATGAACAGTAAAGTATAGGAGATTACCAAAGAAAAGCATAAGCATTTTTGTAAGTGTTGAAGGAGACGATAAATACAGTATGTAAAGTAAACTATAGAAGAAAAAATACCAGACAAAATATGTATTAGTAGAAGATAGATACAAGAGCTAAGACACCAAAAAGTGTTCTTTTAGACGCTTTTTGAATGAGGGCAAGGACTCGGCTCGTCTTATGTATTTCTAATATATTAAGAATAATTTGTAGAGAAGATACACAATGACCTTGTTTAATAATGTTTTAAACGTATCGAATTTAACAACGCGCAATCGAGTTAGGTTCGTTAAGACTAGAAACTCCCCCTAAATTCTCGGGAGTTTTTCTTCTGTATTGTGTTACAATATAAGATAAATCCCTAAAGGCTTAGACATATAGAATGGTCAAAATTCAAATATCAACTACCACCCGATTGAAACATCTTGACTGCGAACATCCAGTAAGTAAACTAAGCAGGCTTATCTTTTTTAATTTAAATTGTTCTTACAATAAGTATACTTTAAGTATACATTAATTTGTATGAGAATCATTGTCTAAGGCTACGGAACTTAATTAAAAAAAAAAATCTTTTTCTTTCTTTCTTTTTAATTCTCAAAATAATCCAAGATCTTATATACTTGCCACAGGAACTTGAAACATACTGGGGTCTTGAGTGTTATGTGACAGTTTTGGTATTATAGAAATGAATTTATAGGATTATAGACTGTATAGTATCATTGTAGACAGTATTACCTCTTGTGTGTGTGGTGGTGCTGGTGGTGCTGGTGGTGGTGGGGGTGGAAGGGGTCCCACACGTCGGGCTCGGCCAGCGGCGCGCCCTCCACGATGAGCGGCGCGCGCCACTCGGCCCCCACGTCCGCGACCCCCGTCACCCCCGCGACCCCTGTGACCCCCGCGACCCCGTGCTGGTGGTGCGCCGCCGCCGCGGCCGCCGCAGCCGCAGCCAACTGTTGCACCTAACAATGAGAATTATTAGTTAATAAAAAGCTTTTTGTTTAGACTTCTTAAAAAAAAAATGTAGCACATGTATATAATAAAATGTTCTCAAATACAAGGTGTTTCGATTCAGGGATCTATTGTACACTAGACTAGAAAAACGATAGCCAAAAGTACTAAAAGTGAACAACCTGTTATTCTTTCCCAGATCAAAATCGTATCAGTAAATGTATGACCACATGAGTGATGGCTGACCGGTCATCAGTCAAAGACAGGCTAGATGACTGTAAAATTCTATTTAGTCAGTCATTTAGATTATCAAAAAATATTGGACACGTATTTTTTTCTTTTGTCAATTAAACAAAAAATGACGAAGACATAGTACTTTGAAAGTCCGCGTGACGTCATGTCTCCGCACTTTTTATTATGGCGTGACGTTACACACCCCCACTCCCGAACTTACTGCCGCACTCACAAACATCAATAAATATTAATCGCAATTAAGTCATTTTTTGTAATCTATTTATTTAGACTCTCAGAGTCTCCTAAGATTATCTTTTAGTATTAATAACGAGATTATTAATATATCTACTCACTATCCTGCGTATTAAGTATTATTTGGCTTCGAAAGTCGAAATAATCAATTTGGCTTAATCACAAGTAACTATAATTGACGTTTGTAGGTGCGGCAGTAAGACTCAAAATTGATTTGTTAAATAAAAAAATACGTGTCCAATATTTTTTTTATAATCTAACTGACTGAGTAATTAGATGTATTAATTCATTGCTACGATTTTGATCTCGTAAAGAAAGATAGGGTATATAATATAGAGACGCGGCTTTATAACCGTTGCGTTATGTATGTACACATGGTGGTGTATAGTATTGTTACCTGGTAGGCGGGCTGGCACAGTATGGAGGACACGAACTGGTGCGGGAAGGGCTCTGCCCTCGTGGCGTACTGCCTCGCAGACCCCACGGCTACGCGACCGCCCTGGTACAACTGGTACTGGAAACATACGATACGATGGTGGAGTGTCTAACATTGGAAAATTAAAAATATCTAGACCAGGCCCCATAGACTGTTGTAAGAAAACGGCTCATTAAAAACTATGTTTGGAGCATCGCTTTGTATGACAGTATGACATGGGATAGAGAAAGGTTGGAAGCATATGAGATCTGGTGTTGAAGAAGAATGGAGGGAATAAGTTGGACAGAAAGGAAGACGAATAACGATGTTATAGAAATGATTAATGAAGAAAGATAAATTTTAAGAATTACTGAAACAAATTTTAAGAATTACTGAAAATTGGAGAGAAAAGATCGTTGGCCACTTGATAAGACACGACACCTCCTTTAAAACAATAGTGGAAGGTAAAATCGAAGCTGAAAGGTGTCTTCACCTTTTACAGAAGACCAAGGCGAAGTTTCGTGAAAAACTTAGAAAGTGTGTGTCAGCCAAAATATAGGCATATTAATAGATCGGATTGGAAATTGCTTAACCAACAAGAGCACAGCCCTAAAATTGGAAAGAGGACACCTAGATAATGTAACATTCTGCAAGCGTTAATGCGAATAGAAAGTATAAAAATGTGAATTACTGAAATATAAAAATCACGTGACAAATTATAGGAAATTGACATTGTATCTTCTCTAGGCCCTCTGGGCTTCCCAAACATTATTGCGCCCACGGTTGCGGTCAATACTATTTTCATATTTGATACGATTAATATCTGCATGATATGAAACAAATTGTCGTTCAACAAACCAAATTAGTGAATTTAGTGATTGGTATTCAAGACTGTTTTGTCACGGTAAATTAATAGGCACTTGGGCGAGGCTGTCTGTTCGACGGATAGATAGAGGAGTAGTGGTATATCGTGTTACCAGGTTATCATATGGCGCGGCTCGCAAGCGTTGTTGGTTGATGGTGAGGGCAAGGTGGTGCGCCGGCGCAGCAGGAGCCACCACGCCGCCGTACTCGCCCCCGCCCACGCCCACGCCCACTCCGCCCACGCCCACACCGACACCGCCCACGCCCACGCCGCCCACGCTGCTGCCTGAGCGACGGCACACCTGACAATAATAAGACGCTTGTACACACTGATATAACATTATAGTTGATTAACGAATATTTTATTTTCACAAATATTGTTTATACTTAATTAATAGACCAAAGAAACGCGTTTTTTTGTTTTTTAGGAACAACTTTATAGCTGGCTGTATACATAATTGTTGTACTTTTGTCTCTTTTCACCTTCATTTCGAAAATAATTTCGACGTGATGTCGAAATCAAGAAAGCCAAGCAAGAATTTTAACCTAAAAACATCAAACATACACAAAGTCGGTGGGTGAGAGTTGACCTTGGCTTTACACACGCCGCGACACACCGTCATCTTATTTATCATTTGGCTTCTAATTTCTGGTCTGAGTGGACGAATGTTTATTTTGCTCACACTACTGACTAAGTGATCAATAGAATCATTTTGTCACTTCACTTTTTTTTACATCAAAAACTGGTAACACAGTAAACGTCAGTTTACTCTAGTGAATTATTGATTCGACTATATACAGATTTATTATATACACTCACTAAACTAGCCAACAACATTAAATACCCAAAACATTAGCCAATTACAACGACAGCCCATATGACTCATAACTAACATCACAGTACCCACATCTGGTAGCGATCATAGTTCGACCACTCACCTCCATCATTTGCACGGAGGCCTTGACGTTGTTGCAGTGTGCGTAGTCCACCAGGTGAGCAAGGGTCACGAACGCGTGATTCAGTGCCTCGCCTGGCGTTATCCTCCTCTCCTGAACAACATAACATTGATATTAGTTCCTCATACGTTATTATTCTGCGCTCCTAGTACGAGTTCTGATAGTTTACGAGCTTGATCAAACCGTCAGTTCTTTCCCGTAAATTTTTTTTGTATACTACCAAAGTGGCAAGCAAGCGTACAGTCCGCCTGATGGTAAACAACCACCGCAGCCTGTAGACGCTAGCAACACCAGAAGAATCACTAGCACGTTGCCGACCCTTAACACATTAGATGTTAAGTCTTTGTGTCCGGTAATTTCATCAACTACAGTGCCCTTCACGCCGGAACACAGCAATGCTTACACACTGCTGCTTGGCGGCAGAATATCTGACACTGCGGTGGTACCTGCCTGGACGGTTCCTTGCACAAGGAACCTACCACCTAGTAACTGGTTTTTGATAGTTACCGCTAGGGGGCGCTGGTGTGAAATGTATGGAGAAAACTGACAGTTTCATCGAGCTCGGTAAACTATGAGAACTGGTACTAGACCCCCTGATCGTCAAAACATTGTTGAAAGTCCTACATACGGCATTATTCTGCTCTCCTGATCATCATGTCATTATCATCCAAAGTACATCCGCTGTAGAACAAAGGCCTTCCCCTTAGAAGGGAGTGGTTGCCATAATCTCCACGCTTGACAGGCCATCTTGGGAATCGCAGTAGTTGATAGATAATCTAATAGAAAGATGTAGCTGCATGTCTGTTTGTTTTCCTTTAGTCGCCTGTTATGGATACTCAGCGGGAGATGGGTGGTTGGTATTCTCACCCGGACACCCAACGGGCAACTAATATGTACATCTGTACTATCGTGAAGATAGATCTCAAATCTCATAATATCTTGCGAGATGGGTGGCCTTTCAAGACTGAATCATTCAATTCTGAGCCTACATGAACGGCTTATACATCGACCGTAAGAATCAGAATATAGACAGAGCGCACAATTCTAAGCATACCTACTTAAAAGTAATAGCAAATCGCGAAGTAAACATCACAGTACAAGTAAATACTGTATGAGCAAGAAATATAGTGAATAGGTTTTAATGACCTAGTGTGCTTTATAATCTCCGAATGCATCGCCGCATGCGATTCCGATTGCAAGCACTTGAGCACTTATTGAGTAAAAAGAGAAACTCTGACCATACACAAAGTCATTTACATAGTGGATACAAAGTGTTTTTAAATGTTTTATTTTACTTTAGTTGCCTTTACTTACTATTACTGTATGCTCCATCTATTGCTATTATTATGATCGAAGGCCGTTACATGGTCACTACTAGGCATAATCAGCCAAATAATAATATTTTCATTGCAATGTGAAGTTCACTTTGACACAAGGTGTACAATTCAAATGACACCTATTACACACAAAATAATGTATAGGTAATTGAATAGGGAAGAGGTTAATGAGGATAAATATTAAAAAGAGGAAAAATCATGTTTTAATTACATTCAGACATCTCAACGTTGTTGTTTGTGACTGTATTGAGTCACTGCACAAATTAGGTTGGTTGATAACATTCCCGGTGCATTGCACTGTTTGTCAGCCAAGACATTGGTTATTAATACCTATATGCACAAATAACCTGATTGCCGACCGCAAAGCGATCAAAAGGGAAAAAGCCAATGTCCGGTCTGTCTTTGTTAAAGTATTTTTGTTCAGTGGTTTTGATATTACAGTGACCACACGAACAATAATGATGGTCATCTGTGGAGGTGTCTCTTTCTGCCAGATGATGTCTCTTTCTTAAAAAAACACAAAAGACTCGAAATATTCTAATATAGACCGTAAGTTCATACACCTAGTAGAGTAATATATTTTTTTAATGATTTCATGAAGACAGCATTCTAGGATTTCTAGGTACAGAAGACATATGCAAATTCTTTGGGTTAATCATGTAAATTCATGTAACTTTATGCTCCTTTGGTCAATATCTTCCGTCAGGGTCCATCTAATATTTTTTCTGTGATTACATGGATCAAACTAAACTAGAACAACTGTCGCACCTACAAACATAAATTAACTTTAATTACAATTAAGTAATTTTTTGAAATTGTATTATTTCGACACTTGAACCCAATTAATACTATATACGCTGATAGTGAGTAGAGATATCAATAATTACGTAATTACTAATAAAAAATAATCATAAGAGGCTCGGAGAGTCGAAATAAATAGATTACAAAAAAATGACTTAATTGTAATTAAAGTTAATTGACGTTTGTGAGTGCGGCAGTAATCCAATCATAATTCTTAAGTATTAGCACAGCAAAGAATCCGTGGACAGTTGTTTGTCAATAACGGTGTTAGTATCTTTCACTAGTTACAGTGCCCTTCGTAAAGCGACGATGTTTACACACTGCTGCTTGGCGGCAGAAAATCTGACACTGCGGTGGCAACTAGGACCTGCACTTATTATACAATAAGTATAAATGGTAGCCCCATAGTACAAGTGTTGTCTACTATGTGATCACTTATCTGATGGCTGTGTGTGAATCGTCTTAAGATACTAATGTTTTTATAATTATACAGGGTGTGGTTCTGCATTCTTGCCATATTTACGGAGGTTGATATATACCTTTTAAAGAACATAAATCAATCATTAAATGATTAGTATAAAAAAAAATGATTATTATTATTGAATTATTTTTTATGTTTGGCACGAAAAGAAATCCCGTGTGCAACCGTCACTATAAAATAACCCCATCTGGCATCGTTCTTCGCGCAAAGTAGATAAACAAGAGTACGCGCGGTTTGCCAACCTTGAGAACGATTCTGAGCCCTCGAGAGCTCTTTATTCTGGTTGAACGTTAATCGTGAATCATTAATTATCTTTTAGTTATTAACGACTGAATTATTAAACTATTTTTAATCAATTAACATGATCCTTAACTGTTAGGTCTACAAATATGGCAAAAATGCAAATCCACATCCTGTATAATTCGGCGGGTTTATCATTGTGACATACAGATCATATTACCTGGTCCATAGTGAGCATTCTCTTGAGTAAATCAATGAATTCCCTCCTGTCTGCTTTCTCGGCCAACAGTTGGCCGCCTTCAAGATCCGTTGGTACGTTCACCTGTATTAAGACAATATTTCAACTTTGTAATCTTGGCAAAATCAAAAGAACATGGTGGAACAAACTTGTTTAGTATAATGTCAAGAAGCTACCCGCGTAATAATCTCTTATAAAGGTTGCCTGGAAGAGATCGCTTTTAGCGATAAGGCCGCCCATTGTTGCATTTTTTATTAATTTGTGTCTTATTCTTTTTGTATCTGTTTGTTTGTGCGCAATAAAGAATTGTCTATCTATCTATCTATCTTATTATTAGAATTATAAAATTAACTTGACTACATGATGGGCCCGTTGGTGGCTGCTACCCGATGGGTCATGGGTTCGATTCCCACCAAGTGTCTGGGTGTTATTTATCTATTTATTTAAGTATGTATTTACAATAAATATATATTATAAGTTTTAGTATCAGTTGTCTGGTTTCCATAGTACAAGCTCTGTCTAGACTCTAGTTTTGAATCAGATGACCGTGTGTAGATTCTCCCAGGATATTATTATTACTAATAATAGCACAACACTTGTAGACAACAAGATTTTTGTCTGCTGTCTGCACTCCTAAAATAATAACTTGTGCAGGTATAACGGGCCTCCCCCTTACAAGGGAGTGGTTGCCATAATCCCTACACTTGGCAGTAGTCTTGGGGATCGCAGTATCCAGAATCGTTTCCTCCGTCGCGCCGTCGGTGCCCCGTGGTACATGCGGAACGTAGATCTGCATTCCGATTTCAAATTAGATCCCCTTCGTAAGTTCCTCAAAGAAGCGTCGAAACGCTACTTTGAATCCGCGTCCCGTCACGCGAACAGTTTAATCCGCGCCGCCGCCGATTACGCCCCTAGTCCTTCTGACTCGCGCCGCAGACCACGGCACGTACTGCTCGACCCTCCTGACCCCATGACGGTCCTATTGGACCGGGATGCGCCGAACCCTCCCCGACAACCGTATGCTACACTAGCTATCAGACACCGGTCTCGCCGGCGAGGCCGAAGGGTCGTACGTATGCGGCCTCAACGACGTGCATCACCCCACTGAGTTTCTTGCCGGTTCTTCTCAGTGGGGGCGCGTTGTGAACCGGTGGTAAACTCAGCCCTCTCTTAAGCGACAGCCCAAGCCGAGGCCGTGCCTCCCTGAGGTGCCCTTGAGCTCGTCGCTACTTCTGCCGTAAAGGCTAGAGTGCTTCAAGCGCTCGCCTCCTATTGTCCGGTGAAGCTGTAATGGCCATCTGCGGCCAACAGCGTCTATCATTCCCAAAAACAAAAAAAAAAAAAGTGATCGCAGTATAGGTGGTGGTAGGTAATCTGCACGAAAGGAAAGACGATGCTGCCCGTCTTCCCGTTGCCCCTTAGTCGCCTCTAACGGACACCCAACTGGAGGAAATGGAAGGGTGCTATTCTTCCCCGGACACCCCACGGGTAACGGGGCTACTGCGTAACCTTGCTGAAATGCTGCCGTCAACTGGTCAAGCCCCTCTCAGACCAAAATCCTAGATCCGCTACTGGTTAATGGGGAATCGTGTGGTGGTCACCTGTCCGATGTCGTCGAGGCAGTTGAAGATGTACTTCCTGGCCTCCTTGCTCTTGATGCCGGTCTCCAGTTCGTGCTCCTCGGGCGTCTTGAGGCGCCAGAACGGGTACGTGCTGTCCACGTCGCGGTAGAAGAACTTTGCCGTTTTGCTTGCACTGGAAAACACACAAATTGTTTGTCTATAAGTATGGAGTTCGGACATACTACAAGTAGAGACGCTGTATTTGGAGATGATTGTTTTCGTATTTTTACCATACAAAGCAATAATACGGGGTGTAAGGGACATCGTACCGAAAACCGATACCAGGGATCCAGTACATGATTCTGAACATTCTAGTGTTGAAATATTTCATCAGCATTTTTATGAATTTCCATAAATCAAAAATTACCAAGTTAGTCATTTGTCATTTTCCATATAAATAGTTTCTGTAATGTTGTAACAGACTATATGAGACATCTTATATAAAAGTTTTCGGTACGTAGTTCCTTACACCCTGTATAACCTCGAACCTCTTATGACGCCGGGCCAAGCACTATCGATGTGACTACAATTAATAATAATAATACCAGCCCTTGTTAACGTCCCACTGCTGGGCACGGGCCTCGCTTTAAGATGAAGGAGCTTAGGCCATAGTCCACCACGCTGGCCAAGTGCGGGTTGGCGGACTTCATACGTCATTCAAGAGCTAGTTAGGCTTTCTCAGACATGCAGGTTTCCTCACGATGTTTTCCTTCACCGAAAGCTAGTAACAATCGCACAAAGACGATTCGCAAATGATTAATTAAAGAAATCAGAGGTGCGAGCCGGGGATCGAACCTGCGCACCTTGTTTCCAAGGCAAGCACTTACCCACTGAGCTGTTACAGCTACAATTGAATGACCTGAATTAGATAATTTTGAAACATGGTGTAACCAAGTATGTCGTATAATTTATTCGAAGGTGGCTCCATCAGCGTGATTCGTATATGTATGGAACGTATGGAACGAATAGCGTTGCTAGAACGTTACACTGAAAGTCCTGGTATAAAGCCTTTTTCTATAACAGAAACAGTTTTACATTGACTTTGTGCCACGTATGTTCATGTTTGACTTGGTACTACGTGTCGTATACCACAAATTTGACAGATATATATAAAAATAAGAAATATGGCATTTGGGTATACCATATATCCGGTATGCACTCTCGCGAGGTCCAAATGATGTGTCCAGAATCTACAGCGTCGATGAAGACTTTAGGGGAGTTTTAAAAAATATATACCAGCCCTTGTTTATGTTCTACTATTAGACACGAGCCTCCCCTAAAAATGAATGGGCTAGGGGAGTTTTAGTGGATAAACACATAACCCGACCTCCAGCCTTAAAGAGACCTTCGAAGGTTTCCTCTCCGTTAGCATAAAAATGTGTGCATGTATACCTGTTAAGCATGTGCTCGGTGGGCAGCCCCTGCGTCTGCGAGATGTACCGGATCTGGTCGTACTCCGAGGAGCCGGGGTACAGCGGCCAGCCCAGGAACAGCTCGGCCACCACGCAGCCCAGCGACCACATGTCGATCGCCTCGCAGAACGCCAGGCCCAGGATTATCTCCGGCGCCCTGGGGGTGACAAATGCAACACTATAGTAACATCAGCATTTAGTACAACTGTCTATAGGCAAGCATGTTGTCTCTACTATCAGGCGAACGTGCTGTCACGTTTGAGTAAAGATGCGTACCTGCAGTGAATTAGATTGCCAGTGCTTTTTGGTGAATATTTTTTTAGCCAAATGGTTGCTGCAGCCCAAGTCGGCTGGAGAATATCACGGGCAGCTAAACCATATCAGTTGACCGACTATCGTTCCGACACAGGTACTTTTTCCTTATGCTATTATAAGCTGTTGCCCTTTCACCACTTATCAGATAGTTTGAGGTCAAGGGCTACCTTATAGTAGGTCATTGATATTTCATCTTAACTTGACATCGAAATGGGTGAAAACTATAACTACATTTCATATGCACCTACTGGTGGAGCTTACAAAAATGAGTTAGTGTACAGTTCACTATATTTGTTAATGTTAACACTAAACTATATCGGCTCGTTAACGCACACCCACACTGGAGGGACTTTTATCTCTTTATAGCATCCCCACTCATCTTTATAGCATCGCCTGCGTAGTGTGCTTGCTTGAGACGATAAACTTGTCTACCCACAATTTTACTCAATTTACCAGTACACTACATCTATTGTCCAGCCGTCGAGAGAATGCGTTCCTGACGTCTGTCAGTTGGTTATGACTAGTGATGGGAAATAATTAACACTGTTATTCCTGATCTAAGAAAAAAGTAAGTAAAGTTTCGATAATTGTTTACTTCGATTGTAATTTGTGAATGTAACAAAGAAATTAAAAATGCGGTAATTATTATCTTCAGCAAGCAATATTGATTACCATATCAGGAAAAATATTTGTGACTGGCAAACAAACTTTAATCTGATTCCAATTCGCTTGAGGAGGTGCCTTCTTCATCCTCATCTTGGCCTACATGCATTATTATCAAAGATAGTATCCATTCTGATACCAGAAAAATAAAATAACCACTATATATTTACGCTACTTACCTTCGCGCGTTCGTTTCGTGCGGACGTTTAATATAATTAACGTTATTATTACATTCTAATATAATTAAAAATAAGAAAGAAAAAGTTTTCTACATATGTATTTACAGTGCCCGATATTTTTGGCACTGCACTTCAAAAACACACAGTTGGTGTATCCTTGTAAAAGCGTAGTATGGATTTTACCTACACTTAACAATATTAAGTTTTCTTATTTTTTTTAACATGAAATTTAGCGCAAAGCAATAACATTTATTTTTAGTTGACATAATAATTTATTTTCTTATGATATTTGGTAATTAGCAGGGCAAATAAACAATAACATTTTTTTATTGTAAATGCAACGCCACGTCAAAGTTACATCGTCCGTTCCATCATGACCTGTCAGGAACGCATTCTCTCGGCGGCCGGGGTATAGCAATATTAATAATATTAATATAGCGACAGTGTTATACCTGTAATATCTGCTCTGCAGGTATGTGTTGCAGACAGCCTTGCTGACGTGTGAGGCGCTCCCGAAGTCGATCACCTTCACCCGGTAGGGCTGCCGCGCCGGCTCCACCAGCATTATGTTCTCCGGCTTCAGGTCCGCGTGGATCAGCCCTAGTTGCTGCAAGTGGAATACAAACATTAATATAACATTTTTAGGCGGTAGGCTGTCCGTGGGGTGTCTGGGTAAGAATAGCACTCACCTATGGCCATCACTTTCCGTTGGGTGTTGTCAGAGGAGACTAAGATAAAACAAGAAGACGGGCAACAGTGTATTTCCATTGGATTAGCAACCACCTAATACTGCGATCCCCAAGACGTTTGTCAATAATGAAGATTATGGCAACCCCTCCTTTCTAAGGGAGAGACTTTGTTCAGCAGTGAATGTTTGTCTGCTGATGATGAGGCGGTTCACACGCGCTAGGAACCGTCCGGGTAAGTACCACTGCAGTGTCAGATATTCTACCACTGAGCCACAATATGTGAATATTGCGTTCCGATCTGCGTGGCACTGCAGTTGATTAAATTATTATCAGGAGTGAGATACTTAATAACCAATTTGTCTGTTGATCTTCTTCAGTAGTTATTTAGTAGTGGCGTGCACATATTTTTGACGTAAATTTTACTAGTTTTTGATAGTTACCGCTAGTTGGTGTGAAATGAATGAATGGGATGACATACCGTTTGATCGAGTTTCTAAGCTATCAGTATTTGTACTAGATCCCCAGATAGGTAAAAAAGTAACGGTCTAAAGTATATGTGAATTGAGATCTGTGATTGAATATGATTGAACTGATTATTATAGACTTTTTTTTTAATTTTAAGAAACAACCTTATACTCAAACTAATAGGCATGATGACTGTAACACGATACCAATAAATCTGTGGTTTTAAATATTAGAACAGATTGCACTGATTCCAAAAATGCATCTCATTTTCATATTATTAGAGATTTTCGTGATATTTAAGCAAATAAATTACTCAAATACAGCTAATCGCCATTTTGTAATAAACGCTGCTCAGAGTGAATGACGTCAGTCTTGTGTAAATAAACAACTGTCAAACTGTCATCTCAACTTTTTTCTTTCATACAATGATTCACTTTTAACTTTTATACCTAGACAGATGTTTATTTACACCGCCGTAGTGACGTCACAACATGGCGCCATGCACCGGCCATCGTTTTGGAACAAAATTCAAACTCTATTTTAAAAATTGAAAATATTGCTATAAATTATAATTTTAATACAAAAATATGATTATTTTCGGCAATAGTAGACCCGTAAGTACATTATAGAGTATTTTTTCAAAATTAGTCATCATGCCTATTATACCTATAATCATGCAGAGAAGTCGTAGGGTAGGCAGTCTTTTTGCTTGTATGTACTGCACGCAACTGGTAGTTTCGGCAGATGTGTAGATAGATAGGTAGGTAGTTTACTCACTTTCAATTTGAGCAGCGCAGTGAGCACCTGCTGCAGTATCGGCCTGATGTACTTGAGCGGCAGCGGCGAGAACTTGTTCTGTTTGAGGAAGTCGTACAGATTCTGTTCGAGCATCTCGAACACGAGACACGTGTGCGACCGGTGCTGGAAGCACTCGTACGCGCGGACGAAGTTGAACTCGTCCGCGGACTCCTGCGAGAGCCGCGAGAGGATTGACACCTGCCAAATGAAATTGAACCGCAGGTAGTACGCTATACGGGACAAATTCTAAATGTAAAAAAACACTCGAGAAATGATCTGTGTTACCCGTCAAACACCACACGAGGAAACAAACATAATAAACGGCTTATCTAGTCAACATGAATACCATGGACTTCTCTAAATGGTATCGTAGTGGACAGGTTGGTCAGTTAGCAACATCTTCTAGGGCTGACCATCCAGAGACTATTAAGTCATTCGAGAAGGGAGTTTTTGCGCACCCGAGAAAATTTAATTGAAATAATAAAGATAAAAGAACAGCTGCATTAAAATCTGTCAACTCGTTTGAGAGATTCCACACAGACAGGCTTTAAAACTAGAAAACTCTTCATTTTTGGCTCGAGGGTTCATTAAAAAAAAATCACAATCTTATCATAGTACATTATGAAGTTAGTTAGAAGTTTAATAATATACAATTAACATATAGGTGACCGTGAAACATGTATTAAAAACAAATTCCGTTCTTATTTCCATTAGTTTTTGAATATTTGTATTTCGGCGAAGGCATCGTCTTAATGACGTCATCGTCGTCAAAATCGAGGTCGTATCATTGGTCCATTTACATTATACAGACATAAAAGACCCGCCGGGCGGCGCGCGGTAGCACTTCGACGGGTAAACACAAACAACGGACTGGAGCATTGCCAAACACGATATAATGGACAGAGATGAAAACGGTCAAGATAAATAAGGACTTTCGCTTTAATAGTGGCACTGTTGACATCATACTGTAACCGTATAAATAACATGTTCATATGATGCACTACAAACAGACAAGTGCCGCTACGGACTAGCTAATTTGACCCGACTGCATAGCGAAACTAGTTTTTAGTAACATTGAAATAAAACCTAACCTGGTACTAAGAAGGTCTGCCACATATGGAAGCGACATAATATTGCCTTGGTAGACCATAAAAACGGTGACAAATTTATCTGAACCCATTGGTGTACAATGTATTGGTCGATAGAGGCGCACGACAAAAAGCAAGGAGAAAGAGACTTCGGTCTTTGCCTAGTGATAAGCCAGAATGAGCAAATATATGATAAACGTATCACTGTGTTCCCGAAGATTGGTGATTGCCACATCACTTTTTATCATGGTAAATAAATTATTATTATCAAACATGGATGGGCAGCATTTTTTATACCTCCAGGGAAGATGAGAGAGCGAAGTGTTTGAACTTTTTATTTATTATATTTAATAATAATATTCTGTAATATTCTGACAATCTACACACGGCAACCTGATCCCAAACTAGGCAGAGCCTAATGATTTCTGATATTTACGCGAATATTACACATTGAAATGAAACTAATTTTACGGATACAAGATACTGTAAGCTCTTTCTGCGTAGATCGGACTAACAATAATAATTAGAAGACCTGAGGGTACCCTAAGACAACTATGACATATGGACAGCTACCACCTCAGTCCGCCCGTGACCAAGAATGCTGTAAAGTGTTCGAAACGTCGGGTAATAAAAATCAAAAATAATACGCAATATAATCCGTAAAATTAGTTTCATTTCAATAGGCAGAGCCTGTACTATAGCAACGAGACAACTGATACTAATACTTATATACCTACCTTCTTTTGTAAATATACATATTACGATCAATAACACCCAGACACTGGGTAGTGGGAATCGAACACATGACCAGGGTGTGTAACCATTGGACCAACAGGCACTAATACCAAATTTAATAGGTAATAACTAATTTTAATCTAAACTTTTCCAATTTTAACCCTAATCTTGGACATCCATAGCACTGGTCCGGTCGTTCACCTCAATCTGTCCTTGGCGAGCATAGCTGGGGTGGTTCTTGAGGATCTTGATGGCGACTATCTCGTTGGTGCCCTTCTTCCAGCACTTCACCACCTGGCCGAACGTGCCTCGCCCGAGGAACTCCAACACCTCGTACCTGCAACACATGACGAATACAATCATTAGATATTTTGACATATCAAAAGATAGTGAATCTTCAAAGAAGTGATTCTTCACTGTATCAGATTCGTCTGTCGTATGGTTAGTAGCCAACCTAATGTCCCAAATATTCACGCAGCCCTTAGTGTCGCCGCACACGGGCCACCGGCCACAACCACAAAACGCAGCCACCGACCTATTTCCTGTTGTTTTCATACATTTTGCATGGACTCGCCGCACACTGTAAACGCCGGTGGTCGCCACAGGCCACAAATCGCCACTGCTCGTCTCTAGTGGTCGGCTCGGCCACAAAACGCCGTCACAAGCCACTCGCGCGATTCCCCACCCCTCTCTCCCTTCATTTCACTGTAAGCACGAGTTAAAAAAGTAGCGGCCACCGACCACAAGTGTCCAACATGGACCACAAGTGCCTGTCGCGCGCGTCAGCTTCTTTTGTAGCCGCTTCTAGCTACAAGTGGCGGCGATTGTGGATGTGGCCGGTGGCCCGTGTGCGGCGACACTTACGCCTCTAACTTAGCTTAACGTCAGCTTTCTACACGACAACTGGGACCGACTTGTACAGAATGTACAGCTCCAAGCTGACGCAATCGTTACATACCTAAGGGAATTCTTCGACTCGTCAGCAGCAGAGCAAGGGCAAGGGCATGCACAATAGATCCAATCGGATTTAAGTGCGTTCCGGTGGATACCGAGTCCAAGGCCATCAGTCATGACTAACCGATTCTTCATTTATAATGACAGCTAAGGACTGGAATAGTTTGCCTGCGTGCTTCGGTTTTCCCGCCCGATTATAATGTGGGTGTCTTCAAGACTACGACTGAATAGGCTTCTAATAAGCTAGTGTGCTTTACTGCCCCCGATTGCGTCGCCTCTTTCCATCAGGTGGGACTAAAGTCAAGCACTAGTGTAGTAACCAGTAGTAGTACTAACCAGAGTTTACATATTAAGAATAGAGTACGCGTTTGTCTATGGTCCCCCTTAAATAAAGCGTCAGGGTTCCCAACTTAGGGGTTTCCCCCCCCAAATTTAGGGGGAAAAAATGTGCGATGGGATTTTTTTAGGGGTGTTATATTCTTAGGGGTATTTTAGGGATTTTTATACCTTCAATTTACTAAGTAATAAACAGTGGGCAAATATCTCTAGTTGAAGTTTTCGATGATTTATAAATAAAGAATTTAAAAAAATGGTGTTTCTGAATGAAATTATTTATTGATTGTTTAAAATTTATTGTTCGTTTAATAATATTTTATCATTTTTAATGTATTATTTATTTAAAAATATTTAATTATTTATTTTATAAACAATATATTTTTTAGGTGGAATCTCTAGAAATTTTGGTAGTTTTAGGGGTTTTTGATTGGAGCTTAGGGGGATAAATTTTTGAGAGTTGGGAACACTGTAAAGCGTAGGCAGATTTTCTTCTAAGAGGCAGGTGTTTTGAACTATTTAAAGTTATACTATAAGAGTTGTATTGATATGCAAGTGATAATTAATTATGGGTTTGATCTGTCACAAGCGCAAATGTCGATAAATACAGCTGACGGTATAGTACCTATTGTCGTGCGCTGATATTTATGTATTTCGATGTTCTTACTCGTGGCTACATGTTCTTACTTGAATTAAGCATTCTATAGTACTTGTACTGATTCATATATTCTAGGGTAGTAACCATTCACCACGCACCTATTGGACGAGGAGTAGAGCACCTCGTGCTGCACCAGCTGGTAGTCGCCATCGCCGCCGCAACCGGAGCCTGCAGAGTCCGCGGTGCAGTCGCAGCGACGTGCGTACGCGCAGCCGCGTCGGCATGTACAGATATACGACAACCACACATTAGTTACGCACGCCAATTGAACGTAACCAGTTAATTACTATCTGTAATACTATGTATTAAACATTGCTGTAGCACATTGTCGGTGTGAAGGGGCACTGTAGCTGGTGAAATTACTGGACACACACTAAAGACTTAATATCTAATGTCTTATGGGTCGTCAACTCGCAACTGCTTACCATCAGGCGGGCCATGAGCTTGCTTGACACCTTGATTGTATAAAAAAAAATGTGCAGCGGTCGTCGTCGATATTATCCGTACTAGAAACATGAACTAAGTGAAATCCAATACATTGTAGCGGTGTTATACATAAGAGTTCAAATATAAAACATATATTATTTTTAAAAATCAAAATTAAAATAAGAAACTATCGTGTGCTTCGTGTTTAGTTTTATTTTTAACCGACTTCAAAAAAGAAGGAGGTTCTCAATTCATCTGTATATTTTTTTTTTTGTGTCAATTTTTCTTTTTGATACACATCTAGTAAAAATATGATATCTAACTTTGGAATGATGTGAATAAAATTGTGTACTAGTAGTAGTGGTAGTTCTTAACATGTGCGTAAATTTTAATGGGTATTTATTTTATTATATTTGGGAAACATACAAATTATACAACTTATTACTAAATTATGATCCGATAGTACAAAAATCAGTTAAGTTTCCACTAATAACTAAATCATAACACACCATATCATAACACTGTATGTCATTCTTAAACGAAATTTAAAGAATACGTGTATTTTTTTATTGTAACTAAAATTACGTATGTAAGATATTAGTTATAGAGCGGGATTATGATCACAAACGTACCAAAAAAAAAAAAAAAAAATTTAAAAATAATAAATAACCGAAATAAAAACGGAATGTTTAAAAATCCTGTATAATATACAACAATTAAGTATAATATACAATAATATTATTTAATTTACAACTAAGTATACTTAATTAGAAATTAACGATCAGAGGCGTTAAAAATTCTGATAGTAAACACGTCAGTGTGTAAATTTAATCTTTAGCTTGATAATAAATCAACTTGCGAGTAATAATTGGCTGAGGTAATAACTGTAATTTGAGTAGACTGTTGATAATAGACGTTCATTTTGAACAAATACTAAGTAATTAAACATTTATTATTAATTTGACATAATAAAATACTACATCCTATGGGCTACATTTCATACAATGACGAGACAGGGCCATCAATCAATCTTCGAACAGATTATTCAAAAGTTAAAAAATATGTTATAGACAAACTAACTTACACATACATAAATACATAAAATCACGCCTTTTTCCCGTAGGGGTAGGCAGAGCCCATGGGCCGCTTTTCGTCTCCGTGTGAAACGAGACGTGATGGGTGGCGAACCACATCGCCGCCATTTTGCAAACTAACTTAAAAGACTAAAATAATCTTTTTTAAAAGTCGCCTAATACCATTAAAAAAAAATACAGACCTAACTCAATATTTCTCTAGTATTATATGCTTTTTTTTCTAAAGAAGTTCCATTAGCTTTGAAAACATTGTATGTAGAGTGCTAAGTGCATATGACAAAAGATAAGTGCATGAAAGTTCAAACAAACTACAGAGTGGATCCCACGGGATCTCTCAGCACACACTGCCCTGAGATTTTACATTTTTGTTTTGTCATTTGGTTAGTGGCCAAACTAATATCAGAATTGTTTAAACTGCCTTTATGCCTTCGACTTCGACTGCTGTCTTTGTAGATGACAACATCTGGGACCGACGTTTTATATGCCCTCCGAAACAGTTATTTATTTTACAATAAAACTTTTAATCAAAAGTGTAACACAAATATGAAATATGTATATGTGCGCTAAGATGCCCGTTTAGACAGTTGTATTTTCAATTATACATTTATATAGCCTACCCACCCAAAATGTTTACAGTCCAGTTAATATTTATCATGCTATGAATATTTTTATGTGAAAACAACGGAGGGTTATATTATTTTGTGGTCAAATTGAATTAAAAGTGCAAAACCTATGAATGTTCGTCAATCCGTTCTTCAAAATCTTATACGACCCAATGAATTTGGGTCTGTATACTGAAATTAGATTAAATAGGAATAATAAATGAATCAACTACATTCGGATAATTTATTTTTTATCGTCTCAATATATTATTGATCTGTGTTAATCCACCAATACCATTAATCTCTTATCAATTCTGGAACTGCTGTATTAACGTGAGTTAACCCTTCAAATACATACGCTACACAGATAATTTTATCTTTCATGCGATGGTAAAAATAGGATGATAAGAATGGCGGCAACACTTTAAATATCTAAGAACGAGACAGTGATATGCGTTGTCTGTATCATAAGTATGTGTGTATACAGAAAGAAAACTTTAGACCTCAGTTGTCTTCACTTTGGTATTTAGAGTGTAGCCTCCACTTTAACCTATAAGCTTCTTGAATGTATGTCATTGTATGTCAGTGTATGTCGGTGTATGTCGGTATATGTCAATCTATGTTGGTATATGTCGGTGTATGTCAATCTATGTCGGTTTATGTAAGTGTATCTCTGTGTATGCCGAGGTATGTCAGTGTACGTCGCTGTATGTCAGTGTATGTGAGTATATGTCGATGTATATCAGTGTATGTCGGGGTATGTGCATGCTTGCGAGTGAAATATAAGGTAGGTAACAAGAATGTGACATTACGTTTGTGGTTACCTTGCGGCTGGGGCGGGTGGTTGGCCCCGCCCGCCGCCAGTTGCTTGCTGTGTGCCGTCGTCGTTGCGGCCTGCGGTGCCGTCTTGTGCCGCGCGCCGCTCGCGCCCGCGCCCGCTGGTTCGACGGCGCGACGCTGATCAATGCTATCTCCGACTCTGTTGAAGAAAATTAACTTTGTTTAGACAAGCTAGCAACAAACAACTGAAATACATAGATCTTAGAGGAGATACCACTGGAGAGAGCATGATGCGCTAACCCCTCTGCCAAATTTTTGTTCATATGTTCAGGTCATTCTTTATTTGTGCGCGTATCTTTTTGAATGTGTTGCGAGTTTATTATAATGTGGGTATGCGTGAAATTTTATCTGTGTGTGTTTACTTCACCTCCCGCACCCCGCAAAAGTGCCACGAAAAATTTGTTCGGGGAATCGACGCGATACTAGCTCCATTCTAATTACTCTGAGACATAGATAAATATTTGGTGTGCTCATCATAAAGAAGAGTTTACGGCAATTACGGCTCTCAGAGTATTCTGTAACAAGATATAACAAACTCGAAAGCTGAATACGCGGCGAGATATCAAATTTGTTGAACGAATTTGCGTTTGTTAAAATGTTCTTACATATTTATGTAAGAACATTTTAACAAACGCAAATTCGTACTAATACTGTTCCTATTTTATATAAGAAATCCGTGTCGTATATGAATGCATTTGAGTTCAGTCATTTATAGAATATAGGTTTCGTACCAGCTGTGGTACCAGCCTCGCAAAAGAAGCAAAGCTTATTGTAAGTCAAGATTTGAATTCAGTTCACCTTCAGGCATATTTATGCTATACTTTGTTTAAGTCATGGCGTTGTCAATATCCCGTTTTTTTTTTGTACAAGATCCTGAAGAATATGTCCTATTCGACCATACTGGCCCTATTGGACTAGAAACCGGTCAGCCATCACTCGTGTTTATAAATTTTATGGTTCTACTGGTCCTCTAGAGGGCCTAGGTCTTCTTGAGAGCCCGTAGATAGCAGGTAAGCAGCTTCGTTACCTAGTACATCTTTAAACAAAGCGTTCTTTTTACAAATGTGTTGATTTAATTGTATGATCTAATTTAGGTTCCTAGACATACATGAACAAATGGACATAACACAAATATATTTATCTATACCATAAGATTTATTAGAATACGTAACATAATTTAAAGACCTTCAAAAATTGCAAAGACTCCTTAAATACACCTGACCCCCATCTTCGATTCAACCCAAAATTCCTATTTCTTTTCTCCACTAGCCCAAAAATATTTGAGCTCACAAAAAATCAAAGCGGGCCCCGCGCAAATGTTCCCGTTACAAAAAATCCCTACTGGTTGCGCAGGCGCACGTCTACGGTGGATGCACACGGGAGCTATTATTCTTTTAACGAAGCAAGTAAAAGTTTTGACTTCATTTACACTTTGGAAAGTAAATTTTATAATGGTGTATACATTACCGTAGGTTAGGTAAAGTAGATTACTATTTTAGTGAATGTATTCGGTGGATTCTAATCATTTTCAGGATCGATTTTGTACATAGAGTTGGCAGCAAATCACCATTACTCAGTTGTTATTTGAATAGCAATTTCATTTAAAAGTTTCGCTTTATACAGATATGCCAATGTAGGAATCACAGGTGATACTAATATACTGAGATAGTATAGGAAAGGTAATAACGTCGCATTAATATGACAGGCGATATTGAAGATGCTAGATACTGGCGTCTTTGTCGTAATTTTTGGTTGGCTTTATTCTGGCATTCAGAATGACGCCAATGGACTGGTCTCGCGTAAACAAAACATTAAGTATGCACATTATTAACGCGTTTATAATTTCAAATGACAGTCTGATATACTCACGCGGCAGCCAGGTCGAAATCATCATATTCATCGTCCAAACACTCAAATTTCAGCCTCGGTATCGACAGATCCATAATTCACTTAAAACTACACACATACACACTATAATACACTGTACAGGGTAACTATATAATATCATAAATAGTCTAATAGTACGATGGGATATGGTAAAAATATGATTGTGAAACGTAGGAATACGGCTTGCATCGTTGGGGTTTGGATAGGGAATGCGGTGAGGTAGTCGGGCGACGGTAGGGAGGGGCAGGTAGCGAGGGTTGTCGGGACACCCAAATTCCCCGTATTGTGCTAGCCCCATTCAATAATAAGGGTGCGTAAGCGCAGCGCGACGGCTCGGTGGGAACGTCCAACGCGATTGTGTTTGCTTGTTTTTAAATTAGATGTTTGTTGTATGAATCGTGGATTGTATAGTATGCACGTAAGTATATTGTACTGGCATTATAATAGTTTTCTTGTTGATTTCAACACTTATTGTTAAATACCGCACCCGCATTGGAATAATTTTTAGAACGGATCGTTTTTTTTTTTAATGAGTAGTACTTATAGCCGCAAATGGTCATGACAGCTTCACCGATCAAGAAGGCGAGCGCTTAAAGCGCTGCAGCTCGAAGAGTTGGGGTAGCGACTAGCTCAAAGGGATCTTAGGACCTCTTAGCCACGGCCACTGCTTGGGCTGCCGCTTAGAGAATGTGATATTACCACAAGCGCCCCAACTGAGAAGAACGGGCAAGAACCACAGCTGGGGGAGCCGGAATCGGTAGTAGGAACAAACAAAACTTACAACTTTTACGTGTAGGAACTTACAACAAACTAGCCTATTTGAACTGGTTGCAAACTTATCGTGCACACTAACCATATTTTAAAGACAATAATATATGATCTGCTAGCAAGATTAACTTATACAGTTAGTAAAAAGATCACCATCATCAGCAGCCGAACGACGTCCACTGCTGAACAAAGGCCTCCCCCTTAGTAGGGAGGGGTTGCCATAATCCCCACGCTTGGCAGGCATCGCAGTATAGGTGGTAGGTTTTTTCTTGTCGTATGGTTAGTGGCCAAACTGGTGTCAGAGTTTTCAAGCTGCCCTTAGGCTTAGCTTAACGACTGTTGTCTAGAAGACAATGGCCGGGACCGACTTTTAACGTGCCCTCCGAAGCACGGGTACGCTCAGTTCAGATGCCACTAAACGGTCACCCATCTAAGGAACTTACCTAACTGATCTGCTGGTGGTGGTGGTTGACTGAACTGGTGGTAGGTAATGCAATAGGAAGACGCTGCTGCGGTAGGTACCACCATTAGGTATGTCAGATATTCGGCCGCCAAGCAGCAATATGTCATTAGTCATAGAGTAATGTGTGTATCCTCTTCGTTTATATAGTTTTTTTTATAAGTTCTACGTAATTGTATAACATGAAAGATTATTATTATGTATCAGGATGTGTGCGTCGTGCTTATGCAAATAAATGTTTTTCTTCTTCTTCTTCTTCATATGTAAACATTGCTGTGTTCCGGAGTGAAGGGCACTGTAGCTGGTAAAATGACCGGGCTCAATAGACTTAATAACTAACGTGTCGGGTAACGAGTGACGCTTACCATCAGGTTAAACGTCTTGTTTATCCCAACATTGAATAGACTAAAAAAAACATAATACGCGGAACCGGTCTTAAAAGGCGAGCAATGAGCAAAAGCAGTTTTTAGACGTCGGCCATATTGTATTTTTTATGGTCATTTTATACTTATCTATAATCTGTTTAGATATTAAACATTAGACGGGCAATGACATCGCGGCGTAAGGCAAGATATACAATAGCGCTAAGCATGTACATTAATGCGTGTAACTCATTAATAATTCTTATATTATTCTTATTAGTGTGGCTTTATATGGAGGCCTGAACTGAAGTTTAAAAAGCATCGAGAACACTGTGCGCGTCCCCACCCATCGTGCGTGTTGGTCTTGGGTGGACTGCTGCCTGCGCACAGCAAGCAATTTCCCTCGCGTAGGAAGGCGTGCTAAAGTGTCCCGGCACGCCTGCCGGAGGAGTTCGCGGGCTTTATACACCCGCGGACGTGTCTGTGGGCCTCATACACCCACAGACGAGGAGGAGTTCGCCGCCAGGCAGACGACCGCTGGCGGGATCCGGATGGGTACTATACGTGGCCGTCACAAAAAAGCGGAATGAGGACACCGTGGGGTTATAACCTGCGCTGCCACCACCCGGCGGTGCAGGTATCCGTGAGTATTTCCCCACGAAAAAAAAGGGTGGTGCGTGTCGGTCTGTGATTTAAGATTTATTTTTTTGGATACGGTTAATACAAAAAGATTTGTATCTTTGAAACAAGCTAAAACAAAACCCTAGATTTCCAACTGGATTTTGGCGGTCACCAATAATATTTAAAACCATTATAAGACGTTATAAGGTAAAGCACTTGGTTTGCGGTGCATGGGACGCACCGCTACAAACACGTCTGCACTACCATGGATGGGTATACAACTATTCACCACCACGGTACTCCTCCCTCGATAGTATACTACGGATACGTACGTAGTACCACGACTTTGGCAATTCAGCGCATCCTTCTGATAGTCCACAATAACACGCACGCGTTGGAAGCCCGCTTTATATACACACAGTCTATACGCCACATCGCTCCAACTTCACAATGATAAATAATTCCTTATCCCATGTTTAGAAAAAGTAGTGATGTACCGTGCCCGGGTATACGAATATTGCCAAAAGGTGCGAATATGGCCAAAAAATATAGAAATTTATCGGGAATATTTCCAATGGAAACATTCCTGGGAGTGGGTATATTCCAAGGCAGGTCACTAAGAAGAAGAAGAAAGGAGTCTATAGAGAGAAGAATATAATAAGCGATCGTGAATGTACTGACGTGGCGTCGCGGCAACAGGGTCTGGCGCAAAGCACAGGTGGAGCGGGTGGCGGCGCGGCCGGCGGTGACCGCTCCGCATCGCACGCGCGACTCGGCACGGCGGGCGCGGCGCAAAAGCCCGGCCCGACGCCTGACCAGCTCTTGTTCTGAAAATACAAAGAGGATATTGCTTTCTTAATACCCAAATTACGTATTTTTGTGACAACTTTGACGGTGGTGCTGCAAAATGCAATCTAGTACCTTTGGACTAGTAGGGAGGCGTGGTAAAAGGCGAATTGCTGACACTAGGTTAGTGGAGACCAATCTACAAAGCCTAGAAGCACGAGTAGCCAGACTCTCGGTATTCTACAGGATGCATTTTGGAGAGCGTGCTCAGGAATTACATGACTGGATCCTACCATCACTCTTCTATCATCGGACGCTCAGTGAAGGGAAAGGGTGCAGAGACACTCGCCTAATGGTAAACATGCCGCGGCCGCTCGTCACCTAAGACAATTATTAAGTCTCTGAAGTCCAGTAACTTCTCTGGCTACAGTGTCCTTAACACTAATGTTCACTTCATACAGTGCTGCTTGCCTTGCAGAAAAATATCCGACACTACGGTGGTGCCAACGTGTACATCCTCTTGCACAAGGGATTTTGCTTTAACCATATATTATATAGACAGTGATAACAATACTAGACAGCACATGAACCAACAAAGCGACAGGCGAGGAGTCGGTTGAGGACAAGTGGTGACTCCACATCTGCATTATCTTGCCAATAGGTGAGCAATATTAGTTCCGATGTAATATGTGTTTCGTGCAATTATTGTGTAGCATTATATTTAGATTTATGTTCAATTAGCTAAGTCGGAAATAGCAGACGGTTAAAAACACAATAAACGAAAATTAATTGAACTCATAAATTTCAAAAATCATACAAGAAATCTAATTCTTGATATTGATAAATCATACATAAATTAACAAATCGCTTGAGCTCTGATCTTTGGGCTGCATGTAGAAGATTATAATTTAAAATCGATTTATCAAAATAAGTACCTAGACACGAGTCAATAGTTTAGTATTCATTTATTCAGTAATAAGAATAAGGTGACCTGCGTTGGTATAAATAATACAATTGTACGACGAATATCAATAACGACGCGGCACCGTGTTGAGAAAAACACTTTTTATTTTTTACTAAATCAATTCAATATGGAGCGTGAATCAATACCTAATATTCTGCTCAAAACCAGAGTTTTACATAATAATACTAGCCTTTTTTTTTGTCCCTCTGTTAGGCACGGGCCTCCCACCAATAATGAAGGTGATTAGGCCATAGTCCACCACGCTGGCCAAGTGCGGTTGCCGGACTTCACACGTCATACGAAAGCTAGTTAGGGCTTTCTCAGACAAGCAGGTTTCCTCACGATGTTTTCCTTCACAGGAAAGCGTGTAGTGACGATCGTACAAAGACGATTTGCGCATGATTAAATAAAGAAATGCCGAGGTTCGAACCTGCGCACCTTGTTTCCAAGGTAAGAGCTCGCCTACTGAGCTGTCACTGTTTAGAGATACTGTTAGGCCTCATTTACGAAGGCGCGGAGCGTCGCGCGTCGCGTGTGGCGTGGCGTCTCGCATCTCTCTCTCACTCCACGCCGCCATATGTTTTAACTCAGTGCAGGCTGCGCCACCCATCGCGACGCGTGACGCCCCCCGCGCCTCTGTAAACGAGGCCTTACAGTTTCAGGTGCTCTAACAAAAGAATCAAATTTCTAACAACGTGACTCATGTGGAAGTGTAGGTCTGAAGGACCAAATCCGATTAACAGTCGTCGAACGTAAGAGACCCATAGTTCACTCAGTAATGGCACCCATTAGCCTCATTTGGTCCAGTAACTATAGTATGATGGCGATGAATGGTTCGATTGGAAGTCCATCTGTCGGTAAACGCTATTACTGCGGACACGCCACACATTTTAAATTTATACGGACATAGAAACCCTTTATTAGCTATGAAAAGTTACTAGGTGATAAGGTCCTTTGCCCGTGGGGTGTCCTGGTAAGAATAGCACCCACCTATCTCCTCCCCTTGGGTGTCGAAAGACGCGACTAAAGGAAAACCAGACGACGGGCAGCAGCGTCTTCGGTTTGATATCCAACTGCACGTATACTGTGCGATCCTCAAGACATGGGGATTATACCCCTCAATGAGGATGGGTATGTTCAACAGTGGAAACCTTCCGGCCGATGATGATGGCAGATTGGTGTAAAACAGTTATTATTTTCCAGGACATTTTTTTATAATTCAAGAGAGAAGATGCACATACGTTACCAGTACTCACAGGCGTAGTTCAACAGAAAATTTCGAGGTAATTGTTAGGTTGGCACGTCGATTAATGGACGCTCGCGCGGCTCATGCGCACGCGTCGCGTCACGTGGCGATAAATGAGAGCCGGACACAATGGCGATTTCGTCACAAGCGACGCTTGCTATTGGTCGAATTTTGTAACAAACAATGGCGGTGATTATAAATCGTTTAGGTATATCCAAATCTTGACGTCTTTTCAATTAATTGGCCACATGAGTATCTACTAATGATTTTTTTAACTCAAAGAGCATAGACCATAGAACGCCTTTTGGGACTTTTTTCATAAAAACTATCATCACTTTTTACACCTGCCACGTATTGTTCCGTGAATATAGAAAATACATACCTATACAAATAAAATGTAGTCTCATTCAGTAATTTTATCATAGTGATATTTTATCATAGTGATATTTGCAACATCTAAACACGAAATTAGGCAAATTACTTTTTAAAATATTTTTGTCGGCTTAGAGCGTACGCACCTTTCTACCGACTTATTACTTGGTTAACAAGTTATTGATGAAAAATTTCGCTCGCTATAGCCGGTTTATTCGTAAGTAGTTATTTGCCTTTGGCTTAGCTCAATATATAAGTTTTGCTTGATCGCGGTTTTGCCTGGTGATAAACACAAGAAAACGGTGTCGCTTGGCCGATAGTATTTCACTAGCACATCGGCGTCTCATAGAGCACTAGCAAACCAACCCAGGAACTAGGGGTGGGCGTTGAACGAACAAACGGTTATTGTCGACTGTTTTTTGTCGTCAACGAATAAACTAGTTATATCCCAGCGATAACTAGTCTAATGATTAGCTAGTTTATCGTCGGACTATGCAATAAGTCCAACGTGCGCCAACGTCAACTAGTAAACTTTTCATAAACGGTATGAATTAGACTAATTGTTTTATAAACTGATTTATCATTGACGACCGATTACTACCAGGAACACAACGCTACTTGAAATCGGCGTTATTTGGATGCGATCTTCTCTACTGTGAAGATACCTACTCCCCCAATCGGCTTAGTAAAACTATTTTTTATACTCCTTAAATACTTTTGTAAAACACTTCAAAAATGAAGGTTCTTGATCGAATCGATGGTATAATATGAACCTATGCTATATTTTTTTAGATTGTTGGTAACATATCTACAAAGTGCTACACCCACACGCCACGTGTCAATCAGTAGTAAGGTCAGTAAACTAAGGCCACTTAGTAATGTGTAAATGACCTGTAGGTATATATGGAAACCACAACACGCATCGTTTGTTTTTTTGTTACATTTACAAAAATGTCTAGCACTATGCTAGAATGTTTTTATAATACGTGATGTCAGTAAAAAATATATTCGGATCGTATAAAACGAAGAAATATTTTTTTTATACTACTAAGGTGGTAAGCCAGTGTGCGGCCCGCCTGATGGTAAGCAGTCACCGCAGCCTATAGACGCTAGCAACACCAGAAGAATCACTAGTGCGTTGCCTACCCTTAAGACATTAAGTCCTTTGTGTTCGGTAATTTCACCAGCTACAGTGCCCTTCACACTGGAAAACAGCAATTTTTACACACTGCTGCTTGGCGGCAGAATATCCGACACTGTGGTGGTACCTACCTGCAGTGGCGTGCACAGAGGGTAGGCAAAAAAAATTATTCTGCTTGTTTAACCTATTTTATGTATGCTAGCTAGTATACCATTTCAAATATCCATAAGCAAGCAAATACTATAGACATATCAATTTGCATTTCAAAACATTAATAAGTTTATTCAGCGGCTCCATACTGGCAATACTTTGCCTACCCTAGGATTTCTCTAAGCAATCTTAATTTGAAAAAATCTTAGTTTTGACATGAATTAACGTAATTTTTTAAAATGTAAATGGATATGTTGGTAATATTGATTAATTTAAGGATATTTGTGATTGAACACGAACAAAAAACAACAATCAGATATTTTTGCCTGCTTTCTGTGCACGCCACTGCGTACCTGGATGGTTCCTTGCACAAGGAACCTACCAGACTACCACCTAGTTAGTATTTCATCCATTTAATATAGCTTATTTATTAGACACTGAGTGCAATACATTTAAAAATTAAAATAAAGTTTCATGTATTTATAACCGACAAACCACATTTTAAACCGGCTAAATAACTCTATACTTGGCGTAGTTATAAAAATAATATAATCCAATTAAGATATCGAGGTACATTATAAACGTGTAGTCGTCGGATCTAGCAGCCATAAGTACTTACGCCCCCGTATGTAAGTATATGGTCGAATGATATGTGACGCAACGCGTATACATTTTCGTGGAAGTAAACGACCGACCTATGCAAATGCTGGCTGACCTTACAATGTTACGAATTTAGTATAATTATCCAATAGAATATGTTAATATTGTTTACATTAAAAGCCTAATATACGTCACAAAATCTTACAAACTGAAGGCGACTTTAAAACTGAAATAGCATCGGTAGGGCACGGAAAGTCTTACAGAACGCCGCTTCTAGAAAGCAGCGTGGTGTCCTTCCATTTAGCAGTGACTTACCGCTACTTTCTCTTTTAGGCAGCTAACTGCCTACATGATTAATAAAAGAAATTATTACAATCATGCATATTACTTTTAATTGCCAAATATTAAGGTTGTCTTTTTTATTTCCATGAATATTCTATTTTAAATCAGTATCATATCCATTTTCAACAAATATTGTATCCATTTTCAATCAAAATTGTATCCATTTCTAATAAATATTGTTTCCATTTTCAAGCAATATTGTATACATATTTAAACAATAATGAATTCGTACAATTCTCCAATCAGATCTCAAGACTGCTTTGTCAGCACATTCGTTTCCAAAGCACAAAATTCCCACGTTAAAGTATTTGCGTTTAGCGTAACAATTACGACCCAGGGTTGAATAGGAAGGTCAAAGCTTTCGTGACGGGACGTGGGCCGTTGTTTGCGGAAAATATTAGCGTGCGAGAGAAAATTAAACATTGGCACTCCATCGCAGTTATTTTAAGTAAAGCTGTTAAAACGTCTGGCTTGCCCAGCCAGGTTACTGCTTGCTATGCAGGTACACACCTTTTGAAAAAATTGGAGTGTGCGGAAAGGACTCATCAAATAGTGTAACGATATTTTGCCGGGAGTAGCTGAACAATCAGTCATTGAAGATCTTGCTGACTGACCAATCATTCCATGAATAACTCATTTAGTATCCATGCCAGCACAAAAAGAATAGGAAGAAAAATTCCATGCAAAAACGGGCAAGACCTATAAAACTGGAAATAAAGCGAGCCGTAACTACATCTGGCCATCGAGGGAGACCAAGATCGAAAGGAGTAAAAAAACATTAAGCCCTCACACTTCTAAGTTATAATACCGTACTTGTTATTAAATAGTTTTCGCCGAGCGTTGGTTCAGCGATAACACCATGATTTATGAGAATGGACTAAACGTGTGGAAACGAATCAATCATGTTTTCACACAATTTCCCTCAATGTCAAGAGCTTTCCCGCTATCTCCACGTTCCAGACGGTTTTTCATTCCGTGTTATTGTAACAAGAAAATGGTTATATACTTAATTCATAGGGCGGAAAATTAGTAAACTAGACGTAGGACTTTATACATTGACTTTTAGAGCAAGCTTAGATTGCATCACGAGGTTTCCCTCCACAGAAATTTAAGGACGGATAAATTTATCAATAGGCAAAATAAATACAAAATGAATGTATATTATAAATTACTAGTAATTTCCTGCGGCTTCACCCGCTAAGATTTTTACACCCCCAAAGGTTTTTTGAAAATTCGCGAAACACGTACTGATTTGTTTTATTTAGATAATCTTTTCAGTAAATTTCAAGTCAATCGAACCATACAATAAAAAGTTTCATACAAAAGAAAACACCCCATTTAACCCCTTTAGGAGTCGAATTTTCAAAAATCCTTTCTTAGTGGATGCTTACGTCATAAGAAGAACCTACTGTCCAAATTTCAGCTTTCTAAGTCCAGCGGTTTGGCCTGTGCGTTGATGAATCAGTCAGTCAGTCAGGACAAGTAATTTTAAATGTATAAATTATGTTAAGACCAAAGTAGACAGACTGAAAGTTACATGAAAAATGCTCCTATATTCTTATTCTTCATATAATTTCCTTTCCCAACATAATAAAAAAAGTAGGTATGCGATGTTTTTGTAAACAATTAATATTAACACACGCTTTATTAATTAAACATACATCGCACTTTCTTTGAATTATGCAATTACTTGTCCTGAATATCATGAATGCACCGCAAGAGCGTTGATGCAGAACTGAGACTTTCAGTTTCCGTGTTACAGTAGTGGCCAGATGTTTTTGACCAGGGCTGGGCTGTAACAGATAAACTAACAGCAGCTCCAGTTTAAATAACAGTTCCAAAAACTTGTTCCAAAACAATCTGTCACATAGAATGTAGATATAAATGTAGTTCTTCTTTTTTCTGCTTTTGAAGCAGATAAGAATTAATTATTCCACAGGACCGGTGACCAGTCTTTTTCAGTCGATGTTTCTGATACAGAATGTGGCAGGTGCTATCTCTTTCAATTGTTTTAAATAAGAAGAGTAACGAGCATGTTCCAAGTACCAGAATGAAACAGTTTGGCATTTGGAACAAGCTCCAAGTAACTCCGCTGTGAAACAGTAACTGTTTTGCCTAGATTGGACGCAACAGTACGATGTTTTTAATATGAAGTAAGTACCTGTTTCTTTTAACAGTTTCGATAAATATGGCTCACTCCTTCTTTTGATACAAAATATTATATTTTCTAAAAAAGAAAAAACGGTGTCTGCTAACTACAAATCAAAAGCCGTATAGCAAAACACGCGTGATACCAACATTTCTGACGGTAAGTTCATATCATCCTGAATTGGGAAAAGGACTTACGACCCTATGATCGCAAGACCTGCACTTGAACATTGTACCGCCAAGGCTGTAAATAGTTATTAAAGGAAACAAAATCAAAAAATACATAGCTTCTCTTCGAATTTTACAATCATGCATCAATCAAACATAATCAGACATTGATTAATCTAGCCGTCTAGCGATCAATTTGAAACTAACCTTTATCGAATTGAACAAAAGTTACAACTTGTGTATCATAAATGGCGAAACACTTTTAGATGTTAAAGTGCAAAATAGCACGATGCAAGGTGATATCTCTCGCACCAGATAGCCGTGACAAGAGAAACGTGCTTAAGCAAAACTAGATTCTATTTGTGTATGTTTATTGCGTTATATTGAACTTTTACATAATTAAATATTTGGGCCATCGCACACAAGATTATTTTAACATCAGCTAATTAGTGGCTAATTACCGTGCACAGAATTTATTGGCTATTTAGTAGCTAAAATGAGTTTTAATGTTAATACCACACTTTACTGCAGCAAGTCGTCTAACTAAACGCGATGCAACATCAAGACAATTACTAAAATGTCCGATTACGATCAGCAGATCAGAACTCGGCGAGACATCAAAGTGAGCATCGAGCTATGGCACCACTAAATCGCTGATCGTTACGCTAAACTATCGTGTGTGCTATGAGTCTTAGTACGTGCAGACGTAGATAAACTAAGAGTCGACCTCATAAAACGTGATATGGTCTTAGAACTGGTACTCGATCCGAGAGTACAGTTACCAAGTTATTAGTAAAGGATAGAAGCGTATCAGAAGTTAATTTAAACTTCGTTATTGGTTTTGTCTCGTTAAATTCTCACAGCTGCTCATTTGAAGACTGAAAGTTTGTCATTTTCTCGTCATTTAGAATTGAAATCTACACTAAGTGACATAATGCCTCATCAACTGACTCTGAGTGCTTAAGTGCGGCAGAAAATAATTGCAACAGTGGTCAAGAATCATAAATTGGACGCCACTCGATGGTTACCAAAGTGATGTCAGATCAAAGGGAAAATGGGTAAATGATGGACGGTGCAACAAATTTTGTGGAGGAGTAAAAGGAAGAGGCCCTTGCCCAGAAAATATATATCTTGTTTAAATGTAGAAGCATGCTGCTGTGTCACATGGTTCGTCAAACTTGTTTTTGATATCAATCAAAAGTCAACTATATCCGCTTGGTCGGTCGCCACGTCTGGATATCCCTGTATAGTGTACAGCCTTTTATCCGTGTAATAATATTAATAATGGTTAATAAGGAAAAATATAGTACGATTCTCGTTTAACATTATTCCGACAACCTTTTATTTAACGTCTCCTAAGTTCTTGAATTCAGGCATTGAAATAACTTCAATTACATTATGCTGAATTGCTAAATTCTATAAAACATTCTGTTGAGCAATTATTTTTTGCAGTTTTGTTTGCTGGACAGCAAAATCAGAGAAAATGCAATAAGTAGGCCAATTTAATTAAACGACCTGACTGCGAGCGATTTATTTAAAGCGTAAGTTATGCCGTGGGTAATAAGCAAAAGAAGGTTGTTTAAACATACAACATTAGGAAGGACAATAATCAAAAGAACCAAAATACAAGACACAATGCTTAATGAATTCAACGAACTTTCAATTATGAATATCACGTTAGAAAAGTAATTCTAACGTAATTTATGTTAGTGGTTTAAATATGTAATCATTAGTGGCAGTGAAATAGTAAATTTCAAAGCCAGAGATTATTGACACCTTAATAATATATGTATATTGCTTAATGCCCCAAACCATTAACACATTGTAGTAACAGATAATATTTATGTCGTTAAGTTTAAGCATAAGATTTATAATATTTTTGCATATAATACAGATAAAAGTTATCATTAACACAGAAGAAACAAACACCATATCATTACTACCTAATTACAAGACGAAAAAGCTTTCTAAGTAACAAGTCCAAGTTACCTAGGGAGCTATTACAGTTCTTGTCTTACAAATTAGAAATTCTCTCTAGTGTCGTGACACCAGTGTCTGTGTCTGAAGTCGCACAAACGGTGTCAAGGGTCGGGGGCGTACCATCCACTCCGTACGACGAGCTCATGTTTAGAAAGACTCAGCTCTAAAGTAGTCTACCTGACCTCATAACAGCATTAGAAGCGACGTGATTAACGCCATTCGTCTAAATAACTTTGTGGAGTATGTACATTTGTTAGCAACCTTATTGTTAGTGTTGAGTTGACCTGTTTCTCAGGGTTAGTAATAGAAATATCGTTATTAACTTGTAAACTTTATCGTTTCAAAAGAATAACCTAGATTCACATTACATTAATCCAAAATAGACACCAAAAGCAATTTGTTTACAATTATGTACGATAAAATCTCAGATTACCTGGAAGATAAAGATGAGCGGGTCAAAGGTCCTACAAATGAAAAAGAATCTATAACACTTCTTAATGTGTGTTGAAAATCCCTTTTGAACATCAGTGAAGAGGTTTAGTTTATTTCTACCATTATCCACCTGGATGTAGAGGAACTAGGCGGATGACAAATCCTAGCTAGATAAAGCATTGCAGACCGCCTCTGACGGAAATAAGAACCCTGTCGTATAAACTACTGCCTTTGCCACATTTATAACACGCACTCTGCGAAATTAGACTTTATCACTAAAAAAATAGACTTCACACACAACGAAATGAAAAACTAAAGCAATTTTCTATGGATTTGTGGAAAGAGGGTCCAATTGTGGGGGTAAGTGAATGTACTAATATTGTTTAGGATTTAATGTACCTATCGGGACATATTTTAGCGACATCTGGTAAGTAAGTTTTAGCGGTAATCGATTACCATTTGCATATTGAATAAAAAGAGACTAATAATTCTTATGTTAATAGTATAGCTTATAAGTCGATGTTCAGTCAACTTAATTTGCAAATGTGTAGGCTACAGGCTTATTCATAACTTAATGAACCACGATATTATCATACACGCTCAGTTCAGTTAAGTCAATCTTCCTACTCATGGCAATGAAACAAATAAATCTAGAATTAGAATTATTTGGTTTCAAAATTTTGAAACCTAAACTAATAATTGCTTTATTTCTTTTGTGATTAATGTTAGCCTAACTAAAAGTCCTACTTGCGGGCAGATACCAAATCCGAAACGTGATGTGTGTGGGTGTGGTGTCAGTTAACATTAATGAGATTGCACGTTTACCGTAATGAATTACAGAAACAGATGCAGAGTAATAAAATTAATACGAAATTTACTGTATTTCTCTGTCGGTCTAGGTTTGTTACCTTTTCACGGCTAAAGCGATGTTGATGAAAATTGACAAGGAAATACGGGAACATGGATTAAGGGGGAAAAACATCGATATACTATCTAAACAAGATTAGCTGTCACGGCCAGAAAATTGGTCACGAAAATAGAGCTACGGAGACGGTTGTGTTGCTATTTCAAATTAGTAAGAGCCGACAACAGCTAGCGTAAAGACGTGTCAACATGCCTCATTTGCATCTAAAACCTGCCTTAATACACGTCGCAACAGCAAATTTTCATACGGAACATATATTTCCCATTAGTAGTAGTTAATAGTATTAAATTAAATTATAGATATCAGTAAGATATCACTAAAACACGAAATAATAAACATTTCTTTAAATATCTCTGCTACTAGTCCGCCAACCGCCAAGCCGGCCGACCAAATTAAGTTTGCCGCCACTGTCTAAACAAAACACTCAAACTACACGTAGTTCTCATAACATTATAGTTCAATTCTCGTTGCGCCACCAGCAAAGATAAGTTGGTCGGCCTCCGGTTATCCCGTTCTTCCTTTCGCGCGTTGTCCGCCACTATCCCTGTCTCGTTCGTGGCGTGGCTTGAACGGTACTACGGGTATAATGCGCTACGGTAGGAACATCGCAGAAATAGTTTTAACGCTATACATCGTTGTTTTTGTAGCGTAAATATTGATAGAGCATTGTACAAAAAAATTAATGTATAATGACCATTGCGCCTATAAAAACCGTTTACATCCTGCGCAGTCCTAGACGGGTCACTCGGGCTCTTACGTTCATACGGAATATTTAAGCTATCACTACCATATTTTGGATGAAATTTAGTAGGTGACTGCTTATCTGGTTACTTATTATATATCGATGGGGAAAACCCCCACAGGAACATATACGCGGTGAATAGCTAGAACAGAAGAATTCTTAATTCCAATACTTGCAGAACTGTTACCTTGTATATGAGAAGAGGACAATACAATTCTTGAATCCATTACGGTAACACCTGAATCCGACCATCCAGTAAATGGCACACGATTGCGCAAGAGAACAAAATAAATACATTTCATGCTGAGATGTCAGAAGCAGGTCGGGGATGGAGGCTATTACCGTCAGCTCCGGTCTCCTGTGGGCCATTGTTCGTGGAGGACGTGGGTCGACCCATTTCGAGTGACAAGGTGCCTCCTACATTACGTTATTGCTTGGATAACTTGTTTCTCTTAGCTTTAGGCACTTCTATTAGTCAAAGGTATTTTTACTTTGCCTTAAATTTTTCCACATTAACTTAATGAAAGTGGACTTAAAAGTTATTGACATGAACTGCTTTATTAACTGTATGCTTGTTCACCTCAATCTTGCAAGGCAGCAAGGTGAGCATATTTCAGGTATTATATATAGGTTTATAGTAGTAAAATTGTGTCATTAGTAAAAGAACTACCGATTTAGCAAGCATAAAAAAACATAAGGTGTTAACAAATTTCTAATCATTAAATAAATTTTAACAGATAGAAATGTATTTTGACTAAAAATATATTGTGAAAATCTTATATTATTAAAAATAATAAATGTAGGTATATAAACAGATGCATATTAAGGGGGTAACATGCGCCAATGACCTTGAGAATCTGGCCGCTCCGGCCGAGAGTTGTCATCGTAGAGGGCGCTACCAGCAAATATGAATATTACATTTGAAAAATTATAGATTAAAATATGCAGATGTGTCAAATGGAGCTTTATTAATTTTGCCTATTCCGTTAAGGAAGGAAATTTCAATATAGTTACATTTACTGCAAATATACTTAACGATATCACTTTTGAATATTTTATTGATTATGTATACATAAAAGGAAAAGAAACTGATGAAATATAAAATAAATAAAATAAAATTTATTGGGAACTTAAAATAATACATGATAAAAAATGCACGATAAAAAAATTATATTAGTTCATAGTGACGCGAATAGAACAAGACTGATGCAGTATAAGAACGGTCCCCGCCAGCTCAACTTGTCGTTCACTGGAACATATTCTGTTACGTCAGTCGAAAGACGGGGAAATTTACATTGCCGATAAATCTTACTTAGCTTGTTGATCAGTGCAGTGTGGTTCTCGGTATACGGTGTTCGTGTTGGTAACGAACACCGTATACCGAGAATCACACTGCATACTGCTGGGACCTTCTGCTGGTGACTGATCTAGACAAATGTCTAAATACGAAGTCATTTTATCCTCCATAATCACTCTCTGGGGAAATCTGTATCTCACTTTTTTATACCTTGATTTTGATGTATACTTTGGCGTGCCGCCTAATAACGCATCAACTTACAGTGGTAACGTAATTGCGTGTTGCGTCAGGATATGGATTATTGCATTTCATATTCCAAACTTCATATCAAAGGTTCTCTCCGTCTATTATAGAAGGGTCAATGCCTAAATAGTGAGACTTTTACATACTTCTATTCTATTGTTGGTGGCTATTAGTTGGGCCCGGTAACCACCGGGACGCACTTCGACTCAGCTGGATCCATTGTGCCGGCCCTAGCCCTTACTCTGTTGCTGACTTATAGAAGAGTTTGTTTAGGTACCCCAAGATTGCACCAGCTTGGAGCTGTACATAATTATTTGGTGTAGGATAGGCTACTCCCAGTTGACTCAATCTACGTCCTGCTAGAGCGTCGCAGCGACACAGTATCTATAACATCGACTCTTTTTCATCTTCACAGAAATTACAAGTATCTACGGTACTTAGGCTCATGTAGCTTCTTGATGCACCCATTAGGTGCCTGATTTGTGATCTGTTTAGATTTAATAATTTAAGCTCACAGTCCACCCTTGTGCTGGGGAAAGTTCTGGAGTGATTTAGGCCAATCGCTGCCCTCCATGCTTTCGTTTGTTCCTTCCTAGCGTTTGCATGTAATGCTGGTAGTTCCATTCGGAATCGCACAGTAGTCACAGCGGATCTATGTATGAAGTTAGGTTTAGCGAACCATTGCGCAAGTATAGTTGTGAGTTGTGAATACAAAAATACAAAAAATAGCTTCTGCACTGTGTCTTGCAGCCAACTTCAGACACACGAAGATCCGCTGTGACTACTGTAAGCGTACTTGAAATGGAACTATGCACAAAATTCTAATGTTTTTGTTATGCACGTCAAAACGAAAGCGCTTAATAGAGCCGCCAAAATATAGAAAAAATATCAGAAAAAGGATATTTCCTGAATTGGTTCCAATTCTTCCAACCATCCATCTGATAGTAAGGCTTTTTGGTACGTGGAAAAATGAATTGAAACGAACTGTATTTAAGATGTTCGCATTTGCCAATGACAGGGACTTAAAATGCTGCAAATACTTCTCACATGCCAGTGGCCCTGATGAGATGTCAACGTTATTATTAAAGACGCATCTAACTGTATTGTTTTCTATTCCCACTAGCACCCAAATAACAAATAACCTAACTCCACCTATACTTAAACCCATACTTACTAGATACCCATCGTAGACCCAAGTCGTGCAGACCCATAAAACCGTATATTATTATTATTATGGCAATTAGTTCCGTGATCGACTCCGTGATGGCCATCGAATATAAACAATGATAAGATACTTAACTTTTTTACATAATAAAGTACAAGTCAAAACCACCCAGACCCAAGACAAATAGATTATGTTCATGCACATGAGTGTGGGAATCGACTCCAAGATCTTATGGGCAGCGGCCAAGGTAGCAAACTACTAAATCAACGGGCATGTGTTGTTAATCAATACGTGGATGCCAAAGTAATCCGTAGTACTGTTTGTTTTAACGCACGAATTTAGTAGAAGAAGAAGAAATAAGAAGAAGAAGAGTTTTTAGTGTAACGTCGTATGTACGTAACGTAACTTCGTCTTAAGTTCTGTACCGATGGCGGGGTTTGAACTACGCGGAGCAGTAGACATCGATTTTAATAAGCAAACAGGTTTTAGAGTAACTAAAATTTTAACGTGGTGGTACTTTTTCTGCCAACACCACCATGAGTTTATTGTTACGCAACTTAGTTAAGTAAAAAGGTATTACCTGATAGTAATCGAATCACTGACCCATAGAAAACTCCCTTTCTGTCCCTGTCATCCAAAACTATAATTATAGCGTTTCGGTCCAGTAGTTTCACCAGTTTTGTTACTTAGCGGCAGAAATCTAAGATTGCGGTGGCACCACCTAGATAGCACACAAGTACCCTTCCAACCTAACCAACCCAGATATCTCAAAAGACGAGAAACTGTCCGTTGGTAAGCGTGTCACTCACCACCAAGCAAACCACCTGGGTACTATACTCGTTGCTAAGTTGAAGAAACCAACATGATAATAATAATAACACCATTCATGTTTTGACAAAAAGAAGGCATTGTCAAGTATATCATAATGTATGTCATTTTGTCGACCTACTCAGTAGTAAATACGATCTAAATTAGTAAGATCGTTTATGACTCTGATACGCTTTAAAAGTTAGGCATTATACACGGCAACGATACTTTCGCATACTCTATGATGAACCACAAAAATGGTAGTAACATAAAAATATATTTAATTAAATAAACAAGTATAAATTCCATTTGCAATTATTTATAGTGTTATAATTATACCATTTTTAACATATTTTAATTAAAAATATGTTTAAAATCATTTAAATTAAAACCGACTTGTCAAAAAAAAATCGGGCATGTCCACTCGCCGTCACAGTCCACGAAGGACTGATATATGGCGATCGCGGGGGCGCTGCAAGGGGAAATGCATCGCGTACATGGTTTTTCTATAATTTCTTGTAAATCATGTATGAAATTAAGAAATGTAATCAATACAAATTGTAGAATAGATTGTATGCTTTTTAATAGTCCAAGTTTGACGTCTATCCGATGAACGGATGTTGAACGCTAACACAATTCATATCCAACGTAGTACAGTTTTAAAATACATATTGCTTGAAAACGTTTTATTTAATCCAATATCTAATCAATAAAACTATTTGCTGAAGATCTGAGGTATAAGTACATATAATTTTCATAGCCAATGCAATAGCGGATTGATCCATCGAACTCTTTAAACTAAGGCTATTTTTGCAATTTTACCGTTGTTACCCCCTTAAATACCTCTAACTATATAAGCAGAAACTAAACCCTAGGTAGGAGAATTCAAAAATGACTATAACGGTGTTGAATGTCTTATTGCATCACTTATTCTGTCACTAATGTAAAAAGGCCGTGAACTTTAAATTCAATATGGCCATTATGATTACGATATTAGAAGCATATGATGATAATTGGCATCAAATTTGTAATGTGTTTCGTCACTTACATTTGTATTTTCAGCTCTTCACTTTTTGCAATAAACAATCCCTTAAAACTCACGTAGCTCTTAATGATGATACCATTGCGCAAAAAACAGAAATCATAAACTATCAAGAAGTCCAATCCAGTTTCTACTAGCAATCTACCTAGCTTTAATTTAAACAAGGGATAAATTATATCGATAAGGGATATTTTTCAGATCCTCTCGCGGGGCGGCCTGACTCGCATATCTTGTCTCCGGAAACCAAAATGTTAAACAATTGCAGTAAAACAATGTATGGCAATAGCTACAGACGATTTGTTCACAATATTCTTTTAGTTGTACGCCCAGTGGATTGAGAAACTATTAACCAAGCTGACACAAGGTTAATATTATTTATTATCAATAACAATATAGAATCCTTGAGCCAATAAAGTTCGATCGCAATAAAATGATTTAGAAAATTAATGGAACGAACTATACAGCTACCTCAGGCTTAGTGCGTCATTGTTGGCCTCGATTCTACAGCTTGATTTGAATCTTCGAAATTTTAAGTCCAATAATTCATATAAATATTTTTTAAATCCTAGAAATGAGCCAGGCTAAAGCTAGTGTTCACACACACACAAACACATACATCAGAAAATCACAGTATTCAGTTATAACGCCTGGAAACAACATTAAAAACAGATCATAAGTCTGGATAAAGGTACAATATCAAAGTGTTTGCTTGGTTATATTATTTTAAAGGGAAGTTTAAGACAAAACATTGATTGCATCAATCAAATCTCGACTGAAGGCCATCGAAGCTTGGTCGTGAAACAAATCAAGCGTCATGGCTGCCAAATGCTATGTATCAGGCGGGCGCCTGTGACTCACGCGAGGAAAGCCCACTTGAAGGTGACGTCACGTTGGGCAACCATTTAAATTCTATAACAAGACTCACTTATTTCATGTGCATTTACAACCGACGGACTGAAAGAGAACAAACTATGAGGAAGGATCGAATAAATTAGGGGAAAAACATTAAATACTTATATACAATCAACAATAGAACCGTATGATGTTATGACAAGGTATTTAATTAAAGAATTATAAATGGAATAACAAGTGTTATAAGGTCGTAGGAAAACTACTAAAAAAGAGGTGACCAAAATGGACCTGCATGGACCATCTGAAAGATAATGTATACTTTGCTTTACGCAAACACTTGCGGAGGAAAGAAATACGTAAACATTACTACACCTTTATGAAATTACACCTTTATGAAATTTAAGACAGGTAAGATAATGGTGCCATGAGGAAATGGATAATGATGAAAAGATAGTGACATGTTTTTTTTTAAGTGTATGAATATCAAATCATGTTAGAACTACAAACGTTATACGCAATGCGTTTTTTTTTTGTTTGTCGTAAGCGGAATTTATGTGTAAATTAATTTTCCAAACTATTATAATTGTTAAATAGATTTGCTTTCAGTTGTTATTATTATTGAAATCCGAAAATCCTTGCAGAGGATGTTATTGTCTGTCGTACATAGTAGACATTGACTATAATCACAAAAATCTTCATAGTGCCTGCTTTGTCTGCTTCATCGATATACTATACCAACTAGATTTGCTGTCACGGCCCTAAAAGTGGTCATGAAAATAGCGCCACGGAGACGTTTGTGTCGCTATTTCAAATTAGTACGAGCCGACCACAGCTAGCGTAAGGACGTATCGAAATGCGCTATTGCGCGTATATAAACTGTCCAAATACTTATCGTACTAAGTACGTACTACTTACTTAGTTACTTACAATACTAAAATTGCAGATGGAGAAACTTTTTTACGTTTAGTATTCGTATTACGACTAATAGTTTGAATAATAAATATGAGTAAAATATCATTATACCTAATACTAAATAACAATTATTCATTTGATATTTTCTCCGCTAGTAGTTCGCAATTGCCAAGCCACAGGCTGACAAAATTAATTTTGCTGATAGGAGTATCGCCACTGTCTATACGAAACTGTCAATCCACACGCCATTACCATAATAAAAAGTTAGTTCTCATTTTTGCCACCAGCAAGGATAAGTTGGTAAGTCAGTACACACACAATGGAAGCATACATCTCTCAGTTCCAAAACTGTGTAAGTGCCAAATTGTCTGCAAATTGTTTTGAACCTTATTTTATAGTTGTTAAGATTTCTTTTTAAATGAATATATTTTTGTTTAGTCAAAACAGCTTCTTATTATCGTATCACGTTGTCGATTTTATTGAGTTTACTTTGCCTCCGATGTTAAAGGTTATATGTGCCAACATTACTGCATACAGAATTAGACTTTATTACTACTTGTGAAGGCTTCAATTTTTTTTTTATACTACCAAGGTGGCAAGCAAGCGTACGGCCCACCTGATGGTAAGCAGCCACCGTAGCCTATAGACGCTAGCAACACCAGAAGAATCACTAGCGCGTTGCCGACCCTTAAGACATTAGATATTAAGTCTTTTGTGTCCAGTAATTTCACCAGCAATTCCAGTAATTTTTAGTAATTTCTATTAGTCCAACGTTGCGAATTAATAATACCAGCCCTTGTTAATGTCCCACTGCTGGGCACGGGCCTCCCTTCAAGATGAAGGGGCTTAGGCCATAGTCCACCACGCTGGCCAAGTGCGGGTTGGCGGACGTTGCGAATTATTTAAAACTATTTTCTACAATTTCTAGTTACGTGTATAGTTGTGTAAGTATACGTAACCGCGACCACATTATCGATGTCATTTTGTTCGCGACTACTTATCTTGTTGGTATAGTATATCGATGGTCTGCTTGTTTTATTTAATACCTAATGCTGGATAGAATGTTTTAGCAATTCTTACCTACATCTACAGAAACTAATTAAGTATAACTGCCGACTGGTTACATTCAATCATTAACTTCATCCGGTCAAAAGAATCTCTCAAGGATACTACGAACGACGGCTAATGTAGTGAAGGCTAATTTCCTTGTATAGTTCTTTTGCCTTCTACTAGACTTTTTATTAGGAAGAATATCGTGGCATGGTTGGCTAACTAGACGGAACTGCAACATTGAAGTTAATGAGGCAAAGAACAGAATATATTTTATTTGACGGGCCCGTTGGTCTAGTGGTTAGTGACCCTGTCCGCTAACCGATGGATCGTGGGTTCGATTCCCACCAAGTGTCTGGGTGTTATTTATCTATTTAAGTATGTATTTACAAAAAAAAATGTATATAAGTATTAGTATCAGTTGACTGTATATATGTTGAAACTGGATATTACTTCTAATCTTCAATAGAGGAGAGATCATACTGTTCTCGTGGATGCCACCGACTTTCAAGACACTTCCACTTTTAAGACACAAAAAACATGTAATTTTGTTACAAAATATCTTACTTAAAAAAATAAAAATATCTTAAATAATTTAAGTATCAGACAATTTGGCTGTTACGCATATGTTTATCAAACTAATTACGCAGTAATTTTGTAACAAGGCTTATGTAACGGAATAAAAACATTCTGTAAGCATTATCAGTGGAATGTTCTCGATACCTTCTTATTAGACGACAAGAGTTTTTATTGACAAGATTTATGGTGATTGGTTGATCAAGAATACCCATTGTCCAACGAAATTTATGAATAAGATACATAATGGATACCGCAATAGAGAAAATATCGACATAAACTAAGACGGTATTAGGACGATTGTATGATGTCGCAAGTAAAGTAGGGGAGTATGAAAAACCTGTCTTACATGAAATGGTTTACAAACGAAAAGAAACCTAAGGGGAGCGTGCCTACTAATGTTCTGCTTATACAAACGATTTGAAGAGGGGAATAAGTATTCCCTTTAAGATACACGTGATTAACTTACGCCAACTGAAAGAAGGATTAATCGGTTACTCATCGCACATCATCAAAAAATGTAGAATCATACTACACATTCCGCAAGCAGAATCGAAATAAGAGGAAAATACGAAAAAGCGGATGCAAATGTGCATATCGTTCGTGTAACTCTGGTAGACTTATTTTATTAACAAATAAATTATGTCTAGCCACCAGGATCTGTACTCTAATCAAACTTTGCGTTGAAAAACATGTAAAGCATGGACACAAATAATAGGAATATAAAAGACCATATTCGTGCTATGTAAGTCGTAAGAGCGGGGGCTCTTACGACTTACATAGTAAGTAACGAATTCCTTGCCAGAAATACTTGTACCATAAATTGAGATTCTTGAATTTATGGTACAAGTGTTTCTGGCAAGGAATTCTTTCCTGACAGATTGCCTATCAGGCAGGAGAATAGAGCGAAGCAGTGAAATTTATCCGTAGCCACGTTTAATTACCATGACACTAATTGAATTTTAGACAAGTCGCGGGCAAGCCCCGCGACAAGCTGATAACGTGCCTATTGAAGGCCTTACTTCCAAAGTTGAAGGTTGTGTTTCAAGAATATGTAATAAAATAAAATATCTGTTGAATTATAGACTTCACGAATGTACTATATTTGCTAGTATTGGTTGAGGTAAGAAATAACTTTTTTTTAAATAATAAATAGGTTTGCGCTTGACCACAATCTCACATGATGGTAAGTGAAGATGTGGTCTAGGATGGACCGCGCTTACCCATAAGATGCCTGTTCACTCTAGACTTGAATACACCCAAGTTATATTTATCAGGGAAAACGTTGTCCGGGAGGGTATTCCACAGCTTGGCCGTGCGCATGAGAAAAGAAGAAGCGAAACGCTTAGTGCGGCAAGTTGGAGTGTCAACGACAAAGCGGTGGAGACCCTGCCGGCGCCTGGTAGTCCGGTAAAAGAAAGGGGATGGTGGTACAAGGTCAAAAAGTGCTTGAGCACATTCACCGTGGAACAATCTGTAAAAAACCGATAAACATGCAACTAGGCGACGATGATCCAATTGTTGCAGTTTTTTAAATTATATTTACTAGTCTAGTTACTAGTCTAAGAAGATCTTGCTGATTGACCAATCATTCCAGTAGGAAATATATGTAGAAACCACATAGTACTCATATCAACACAATAAGAAAAAGCCTGGTTTAGGTTTATTGACATGAAATGATTAACCGAACTTGATCTACAATAATACATTTTGGTTATATTGGGAAGACTACGAATTGACTCGACTAAGACCAGTTATTAATATTGTTCACAGTGTAAAAGTTTTCGAAGGCAGTTCTTGTAGGAAAATGCAGCATACAAAAATACCACGCAGCGTGAACAGAATTCATTTATTTAAAGCGTTTCTAAAATAAATATTTCGAAGCTGCATTTTTGCATCGCTGCTGACGATCGGTCCATCCGTTTACATCATTTGCTTTTCACAAATTGTTGAAACGAATTTGTTTTTGATACACATTCCTGATATCACTTGCAACACCTTGTTTCTCTCAATCTAAAAGCTAGAAATTGTTATCTAATACTGTTCAGTGGTAAATGTAGAGGTTTGTATTACATCCTTCGAATGTTCTACCTCGTTATGGTAGTGAGTTTATGGGTCGCAGAGCGAGGCGGTCGTATAATTCGCAGGCGATACTTGACTCTCCGAATACAGTATGTCTATATTACTTTATCCGCCTGCGTCCTTGTTGGTTTGGTACCACCGTTACGGGTTTGTTGACTTTAGAGCAACATGTCTGTAGGAGTGTATAATACATTAGATGTAGACAATATAAGGCTCGTATTACAGAATTTGACTCAAGTAGCTCTTAAACTGCATTCAACTGATCACTGCTTGAGCGGAGAATCAATACTTGAGCACCCAACGTATTACAAAACAATCCTCAAACTCAAATCATCTGAGTCGAGTCTTGAGTAGAGATTTTGATCTCTGCTTACTTGAGTTCTGAATATATAAGACAACACTGCAATCAGTCTGTTTTCTATTACAAATATCCTTAACCGTTTGTCGATATATGAAACAAGTCACCAAACACAATTTGTAAAAGACGGAGTAAATTTTTGTGAATCTAGTATGAGTTCTGATAATTTACGAGCTCAATCAAACTCAGTTCTTTCTCGTACATCTTACTAGTTTTTGATAGTGACCGCTGGTGTGAAATGTACGGAGAAAACTGTCAGTTTGATCGAGCTCGTATATTATCAGAACTCGTACCAGTCCCTCAGTATTTGGAGCTCAGGAGCGCTATAGGCAGCCGACGCTGGTCTGGCTTTACTAAATGCTTGCGTATAGGTACGAGTATTTTCCATAATCTCATAACAATGTATTGGCTGAACTTACATTATTTTTTAATATATTTACTTCCATGTGATATTTATCTTTCGGATCCCTCAATATATTTCTCGGAATTCTAATATTAAAATCATTGAATCTATTTTCATAGTAATCGATTGCTTCGAAAATATCCTTTTTTACTTGCAAAATCTCTACTCAAGCGTGGTCTCGACCATACTTACGAAAACAAAGATCAAATCTCGACCCAAGCAGAGATTTTGAGTTGATTACGATTCAAAAATAAAGGAATCGGTATTCGACACTCAAGTAATGTTCTAAAATAAATCATAAACGTCATCACGCAATGACAATGCTCAGGTGATTCTTGTTTGACTTGACAGTGCTCAAGTAAGGTTCTAAAATTAAAACTTCAACTCAAACTAGATTTAAGTAGTACTTGAGTCTTGAGTGTGGTTCTGTAATACGACCCTAAGACTCACAGACCTTAGAGAATAATTTCGATATACAGTAAAATTTCGTTGAGCCCTAGGATGAGTGGGAAATTTTGATATAGAATCGCTAACTCATGCTGTTAGGTCAGCTGGAAGTCATATCGTATACGAAACAGTTGATAAGTAAAAATTAATACCTATAAAACTCATTTTAATTTAAAGGTATGAGAAGTATTAAAAAGCTGGTTGAGCTTGCGTTAATGTGCATGTTTATTTTATAGCACTGTAAGGTCTACTTAGACTGGTTAGAACAAGATTACATTTAATAAAATGGCACGGGGACTATACCGAAGCCTGTTTAGTATAATAAATCTGACATTCCTCAATTCGGTGAAAGTAGAAATCCTCTGATAGTGAATACATAAATTGCTATTGTTCATGCGTAGAGCGCTTTTGATGACTAAACTTTGGATTTCAGGCGAATTGAATCTCAACAAGATTTAGCCCGTCCTTGCATGCGTAACCGAACCCGCAACAATGACCAACCGTGGGCTGGTGAAGTTACAGAGAGGCCAGTTTCAATTAACTAACATTCTTCGTGTATTCTGAGGGCTATCTCGGTCCATCGTCCTTTTGACCTCATGGAGAATAGGTCACTTGTAAAGAAGGCGTAACAACGCTTTGTTAAATTACGAATGGAGATAAAGGTTGTTGGCGCTATCACTGTGGAGTGTTTACGATGACAGCGCGACCTCGCGGTCGTTTAAACAAATTGTTTAGATAATGGCCTGCGGGTGATCGGAGCAGTGTTCAATATAGCAATGCTGCGGAGCGTCTGGGACACCTAGTTATTAGCCTGGAATAGTTCATTCTGATCTTCAGGATGATAAGCGGCAATAAGTTTTTCTTGCGGATGAAGCCGATTGATGTTGCTATTTAGGGTCAGACGAAATTTTTGAATACCACAGTCCCGGCAATTCATTGTATGGTATTTTCATTATGTATCGATTAAAGTTAAGGTACAGTGATAATTCAGCCTTTGGTATTAATTCAGAAACCAATGAAATGGTTAAAGATGCGACTACCTTGAGGCATTAGGTCTGCTTTGTATATACTACTTCTGTATGTCCATGTAGGTGTGCTAAATGTGGTTGAAAAGACAAAGTCCTCTAGAAACTTTTTACCAAATCCATTACAATTTTACATATCCTTACTAAATCCAACGGCCGGTAAGAAACGCCAATGTAGTTCGTTAAGATACTTGTTACTGCAGCGCTGTTCGTCGCTTGCGACACTGCTCGCCTCAACCGCTAACAAGTTTTTTTATATGTGAGAAAGGCGGCCATTGTCGTCGTAGGCTGGCCCGGCCTCGGCGGAGTTTCTACCATTTACACGACTGTGTCTCTGAAGTCTAATGTTTTTAGAGAATAATCTTTATCAAGACGTCTGATGCCAACTATTTGTCTTCTTATTTTAATTAATTAGTTTTAAGAATTTTCTTTGTTCTCGGCGACTTAGTTCATGATGCCAATTCAATGTCTGACGCAAGTAAACATTATTATAATATCGTTTGTGTGTATTATTCCATTAATTGTAGTATAACATTTATTTCTATCAACATCATTGTTTAAAGTAACGTATAATTCAGTGTTTTCAAAGGAATACATTTTTTTATCAATAACAACTTTATCGCGGTCTATCAGTCATTCGCTAGGTGACACATTTGATATTCAGTCGTTTATATAATGCTTCGGCTTATGCAAGTATTGGAAGATTGAGATAACACGGTTTATTTTATAAAATACTATTTACTGAAGAAGAAAACTTTTCGAATTCTATATGATGATTAGTTACTTTTTAACACAATACATTAAAAATCTTAGCTTAAAATATTTAGCCGATATTTCGCGTCTTAATTTAGTAGTTAATTATGTCTGAAAAGGAGAAAATAGCTGTACAATAGTACTGATGCCTAAAATTGGAAGGGCAGACAAAACATTATCTCGCCGTCCAAAGCCAACTGCGGTCACAGATGTAATACAGACGTCTCTGCAGAACGATAAAACCTCTTGTTTACTGGCCAGGGGTGCGTCATTTGTGCCTACCCACAGCATCAACGTGTGTTTTTAGTATTCGCAAGAATATTCGTCATTGAATGCGGGACTATCGAAGTGAGTTTATAAATTTAGTAATTGCGTCAGTTGTGTTGTATAGCTTTGTCTTACGCACAAATATTATATTCGTTTAGCTGTGTACAATCATTCAATGTATCATGTGTGTGAATGTGATTTATATCGTGTTTTATTCCTGTGGTAGTGGTAGGATCAGGAGGGCCAGCTTTGTTAGGAAAACATTCTTACTAAAGATTAAGTTGTTCATCTACTTACTTTAAATGAGAAAGGACCAAGGGCACTTTTGCAACACTGGATCCATTTTTTTTTTTAATTTTGCAACTGTGATCAAGCCTTAGTAACATGAAAGCTCTTCGCGCTATTTCATTCTATGGCAGCTAAGTTCAAATCCAGCGCGAAAATGGCATTTTCTAGCGTTCAAAATATTATGATTTAATATCAAAAGAGAACGTATTTAAAACGCACCAAAAAACCAGTTCAGTGCACTTCAAGAGCTTTGATATGACAAATAAATTGATTACTGTTGAACAATGTTGGTCCCAAAATGTGGGTCCCAAATGACGCATGGTTCTTTTATTTTCAAAATTGCTGGTATTCAATAACTTTTTCAGAATTGTGTAATGATGTAGTAACGTTCAAGTTAAGAGGTATTTCTAATATAATCTTTACGTAATAGTTACGTGAGCATCTATCGATACACAATGTTGTGTTTACTGCTAACAAACATGGCAACTAGCATTATCTTCTACTGTATCGTACTCGAACCAAAGGTATATAGTTCACGATGTATAATTAAGGTATAGTTCACGATGTTATTCCATGGTATTAAAGAAAAAAAGTACAAAAGGGTCCTCAAGCAGTACCTACTTGGTACGGTCAGACATTTCCAAGCCAACCCAAAATAAGTGTAAGCGAGACCAGTGCATACACGTAACGTGGTTCATTCAACCGATCATCTTTGAACTGGTGCAGTGTTCTCTCATTTGTATCCAATATCCAATGATGTTATTTATATGTTTTTTATCAATAACCATTACCAAACTTAGGGCCTAGACAAGATAATTTTTAATTTAATTTATTTTCAAAAAACACACAGTTTTACAATACACAATTACAAACTAGACACAACAATAAACATTCTTAAAAGAATTACCAGGGGTTCCCAAACTAGGCACAGCCTGTATCTTGGGAAACCAGCTAAGAAGTGGACATCAGAATTTAAACAAGACTTGTTTAGAAGAAGTGTTTAGATAAGCTTGAGAATGTGCGACAGTGTATATGTGCGTATGTCAGTGTGTGTACGTTTGTGTATGATAGGCAAAGGAGTACCTACTAAATCCGAATTTGAGAGGTTTATCTATTGATACATAGAGATTCTGTTTGATTATAATCCAGACTTAAAAGCAACTTTGTCAATTTTTCCTTAACTTCCTTCACAGAAAGAACACTCAAATTATTACGAGATGTAACAGCATTGTACGTTGCCAAGAAACAGACGCGAGCAAACCTTTTTGCAAAGGTGGTTTTAACTGTGGGGGTAGGTACCCTGAAAACGCGTTTTTCCAAGAGTTTTTTATAATCTGGCGATTTAAGAAGCGACTTATGAACAGATAGACAGGCCTTTAAAATATACAATTGCCTAACACGCAAAACTTTCATGGTACAATAAAGTGAATCCGTCGGAAATCTAAAAGTTTTCCGTAGCATTACCTTTAAAATTCCACGTTGAGCTCTTTCTAGAACAATTAGATGCGTTTTTGCTGCAGACCCCCAAATCCCAATACAATACGTGATAATTGATTGACACACTGCATAGTAAACAGTTTTTAAGGTAGCAAGGTTTGCCGAGCGTCTTAGGATTCGCATGATCCTCATTAATTTTCTCACTTTCCCTGCCAGTCCATTTATGTGGACCTGAAAGGTTAGATGCTCATCCAGCACTATGCCCAGATACTTAATATTCGTTGTACGCTGAAGTACGATACAGTTACATGAGACAGCTGAGTCTATAGAATGTGAACAGGAATGGATGTGTAGATTGAGGCGCTTGTCGGGACTTGACGCAGCGGTCTTGTGAAAACAAACAAATTTAGTCTTACTAGAATTAAGTGTAAGAAGGTTTCGTTCTAACCACTTGGCAATACGAGTCATACCCTTATCCGCGACAGAAAAAACGTTTTCCCAAGTAGATCCCCGGAACAGAACCACGGTGTCGTCAGCGTAACAGATAAGCTCCGCACAAGGGATTTCCAGGTCATGTAAGTCATTCATATATATAAGAAATAGCGTGGGTCCGAGAATACTACCTTGTGGGACGCCAAAGTTAACTGGCAGCGGATCGCTTTTAAGACCATTATTAGATACAATCGCTTCATAGCGATTCTATTTCATCAATCGCTAACGGTGTCATAACGGTCTCATACATTTTTATAAATTCTATTCGCGTTAACGCTTGTAGAATGTTACATTGTCTAGTCTAGAGGGTCTGGAATCCATAACATGGTGCGAGATTGGGAGATCCAAATCGGAGCAATACTCCTATAATCATACGAGTAGGTGATGAATACAGGAGTGATCACTCCTCCTGAGTCACTCCTGTATTAAAACATTTATTGCTACGATTTTAATGTTTTAAGGAAAAAGAGGGTTTAAATACGCATAAAACTTAAAAAATTAGCATAAGGTTAAAAAAAAATTGCAGACAATTGAGCATAAAATCAGGTGTGTAATTTGGGGTCTAATTTCTGTAAGGTTTTAAATTATCAGCATCACATTTACTGCCGCACTCAGTGTTCGTTAATAAGTCATTACCCCATCCCTGGTCGTCAGGGTTGGGGTCCTAGGACGGCCATGGTGGAGTAAATAATCCCAGCCCTTGTTATTGCCTCACTGTTGGGTACGGGCCTCCCCTCAAGGTGAAAGGGCATAGGTCATAGTCCACCACGGTAGCCAAGTGTTCGAAAGCTAGTTAGCCTTTCTCAGACATGCAGGTTTCCTCACGATATTTTCCGTCACCGAAAACTAGTAACAATCGCACATGATTAATTTTATAAATTAGAGGTACGTTCGAACCTGCGCACATTGTTTCCAAGGCAAGCGCTCGCCCTCTGAGCTGTTACTATTAACAGAGTAAATTTTTTTAACTTGGTTTCGAGTGTCGAAGTCCTATTTCAAGAACCATATTAACGACAATTAATATTATTTACAGGTTCCGAATACGGCAGTTAGTCTAATAAAAATAATAAATGGACGCATAAACGCGTTTGACGTCACGAGAGTTGCGATCGTGGCTTCGTGATCGACTCGAAGTGAAACGTAACCACAGCGACGCGGTTCAAACCGCAGGCCCATCGTTGGATGCTTCAACTATCGAACACGGAAACGGCTGCGGTTAAATTGCTTTGCTAAATTTTATATTTTTATGGAACATGAAATATGCTCGCGTTATTATGCAAAGCGTTTCGCACGTCAACGGTTTTGAAATATTTTTTGGTGGTTTATAGATAACTGTTAGAATTTAAATTACATTTCTGATGTGAAAGGAATTCATCCAAAACATGTGATTATTTTGCTCTTTTAATGTCGGCGTATCCCCACTGACTTCCTTGACGGATCTTCTCAGTGTGTGCACGCTGTGATCCGTTGGAAGACAGTCCTCTTTAAGCGACAGTCCAAATCGTGGCCCTACTGCTCTGAGATATTTGAGCGCGTCGCTCAGCTCACCAGCTTTGCGGGTGCGGTTTTAGTTATCGGCTCTCTTATCATTATCGTCTGTATGGCCAGAATAAACGCCAGTAAACTCTGCTACTGATAATTAAATATCACATATCTGGTCAAAATACTGGGCTCAGATGAGGAACTAGATGTTTTGAATGACGAGGCAGATACGCATGCATCTTTCCTGAAGTTAATTAAGAAAGAAAACTTAGGTCAGGTTAGTTAGGAGTAGCTGTAGATCTGGGGTGAGGGCTCTAGACGTCCATTCAGTACGGCGGCAACTCCGAGAACAGCAGCGAGCGGGGTTGCGACCTACGTCCCCGTGATCACCATTTCAGATTCCCGGGGAGGCAGAAAGCATTTCACTAAGGTGGTCCTGGTGCAGATCCCACTGGAGAGCCTTTTATGTGCCGATGCGACAGCCGCGGGGGTTTTACTGGTTAAGAATCCTACATACCTCGCGGACCCCTACAGATCCGGCTTCCTCCGCGTCAACAAAAAAAAAGTTATTTAGTAACAAATGAATATTGATACCTTCGAAACAGCCAAAACGTGATGAACCAAAACGCAACGTGTTGTGAAAGTGCGTCTGCTCACAATGTTGGCAGCGCACATCAAAGCTTGGCGCCAGCACTTTCGAAACGTCCCACATTACCGGCCCAAAGTAAAACCGGTGTGGTCCACCACTGACTCACACAGCATCAGCTGAACCGAGCAATAACAAACATCTCGGTTCCGATTGATATACTGCAATTGTGGGCGTATGTTTTGATTGGAAATCAATTGAAGGCTGTAACTCTTTGGCGAATCACAACATTGATATTGACGTTTCAAAGAATCTTATTTCCGTTTAATTATGGACTTCGATTGAGGAAACAATATTGTATCAATGTTCATTATTTTATACGCAGCCTTGTCATTTAGACAAGCGTGAAGGTAACAATGGACAGACAAGATTCGTACCGTTTTTATCACAGTGACAATGAATGGTTATACAATTTTAATATCACGCCTCGAGTCACTGCCGCCGCTTACACAGTGTGTTAAAAACCCCTGCTCGAGTTGTAAAAAGAATATTAACAATGTAACATCATCATCATCATCACCAGCCGGAAGATGTCTACTGCTGAACATAGGCCTCCACCTTCAAACGCAACAATATGGCTATTTGCATCCCCTGGTTACCTGCGACGCGCACAATGTCGTCTGTCCACCTAGTGGGAGGCCTACCTACGCTGCGTCTTACGGTTCGTGGTCGCCACTCGAGAACCTTTCTTCCCCAACGGTTATCGGTTCTCCGAGCGATGTGGCATGCCCATTGCCACTTTAACTTGCATATTTTAAGAGCTATGTGTCTTTGCTCCTTCTGCGAATCTACTTATTACGGATTCTGTCCCGAAACTCCGACCATAGCAAACAAATTCAAAATCATTTATTTCAAACTATTGAACGGTCAATGTTTTTTTAAAGCTACCACCGGATCACGACGCGGCCTCAACTGAGAAGATCCGGCAAGAAACTCAGCGGGCTTGTCATTCTTTCACTTTTTTTTATACAGTGTTTGTCTTGTTACAATTAGATCAGCATCAGCGACAGTGTGTCTTGCCGTTCAAAAGATCAAATAAGAGAGAAAAAAAAAACGCAGGAAAAACATATAAGTTAGATATTCTACAAAATAGTTATTGAGACACTGAATAATACCTCAGCGATCTGACAGGTTTTTTTACCACCCTGTATAGATATTGAAACGTAATGAAACCCCGCAGCGAGAGGGATTAAACGAAAATTTCACATTACGGCAACGGGATTGACTGTAACAACGTTTACCGCAGATGGTGTGTACGTGGGGCGTATAATTTAGATTTGATTCGGTATGCGTTCAATATGTTTGCCTATACATATATCTACTACGTGAGAGAGATCGTGTACATACACGTTGATAGAGTGCTGGGCACGGGCCTCCCCTCAAGATGAGGGGGCTAAGGCCATAGTCCACCACGCTGGCCAAGTGCGGGTTGGCGGACTTCACACGTCATTCGAGAGCTACTCGTAGTTAGGCTTTCTCAGACATGCAGGTTTCCTCACGATGTTTTCCTTCACCGAAAGCTAGAGACAATCACACAAAAACGATTCTCACATGATTCATTGAAGAAATCAGAGGTGCGAGCCGGGGTTCGCACCTGCGCACCTTGTTTCCAAGGCAAGCGCTCGCCCACTGAGCTGTTACCGCATTATTTAATATATCGGTGTTTAAAACAGCAAAAAGTTCACATATAGTTCAATGATTTATTATTATTTGGTCTACATGTGTGATGACTTTTTTTCTTGTTTTTGCGTCACACACTTGTGTATATTGCCAATGTCAAAGTTGTGATGCTTATGTTACAAGGCAAGAGCCATAATTTTCTAAAAGAAGAAGTAGAGTGTAGGATTATGGGCGGAAAAAATAAAGATTGTGTAAGTTAAATTAAATTAATTTATTAGCCGAACCATTGCGTCACACACACACACACGCACGCACACAAGCACACACACACACACGCGCACACACACACACACACACACATATACCGTAACACAACATTCAAAGAAGAAGTAGTTGACAGATAACGCATGAAAGAAATAAACGACCAGTATCCAAAAAGTCTTTAGGTTACAACATATCCAACAGAGTTCCCTCTCATTCTCGAATTCTCATTCTAAAATGTCTGCATGAGTTTTCAACCTTAATAAATAGGTTTTCAAGTTTTATTTCTAAACGAGTATACAATTTATGTATATAGGCATATTATTTATGTATTTACTGTATGTGTACGCATTTAACGCGTTATAAAAAAACAGCTAGGTACCACGTTTTGTAGTTCGCTTATTTCACGATTTAATAATTTAGTATTAATAACAATAACAAATAGATGTATAGAATGCACTAGCGTTGTTTGCGAGTAAGACTTGCGTGTGCTTAGAATATAGATAAAAAGGCAAAATCTTAAACAAAGGCAACTGTTGAAGAAAACAAATGGTTATTTTATTATGGTTCGTAATGATACAACATTTTGTTGCACAATGTCCATTACAAGTATAATCGTGAACATTGCGTGTTTAAAGATTTTCCCCATCAGATGTATTTTTTACATTACAAAGTATGTCTAATAAAAATACACAGCAGTATAATTGACTATTTTAGAATAATGCAACGTTGTCTACCATCGATATAATATATAAACTAGATTTGATGTCACGGTTCAAAAAGTGGTAGCGAGAAATAGCGCCCTTGTGTCGCTATTTCTTTACAAGCCACATCTTGACAAATTTATTTTTGCCGATATGAGTGTCACCACTGTCTATATGAAACTGTCATACTACAAGTCATTATCATTATAAAATCGTTAGTTCACGTTTCCGCCACCAGCACAGATAAGTTTGCAACCTCCGCGACCACATTTTAGATGTCATTTTGTTCGTGAATGTTTATCTAGTTTATATATTATATCGATGTTGTCTACCATCAAAACCCTAATTCGACCTTTTTGGTTTAATAAGTAACACTGGTAAAATTACAGGACTCCAGAGATTAATATGTTAATAATATTTCTTGTGAGGAACGGCTATTCAACTGTCCATGGGCAGACGTGTTGCTTGCCACCAGGGAAAACGTCTCGCTCGTCTCCTCACAAGTTCCATTTAAACGTTCCAAGAAAAACAACACAAAGTTGGCAGCTCTTAACGCCGACCCAGCCAAAGACGCTGACACAGACATTCAGCACTTTCCTAAACCCCATCCATATATGTATTTCCAACGCCTTTCCCTTCTACATAAAAAAAGAAACATTTGAAGGGGAAAAGTGTAGTGGAATTTTTATCTGGCACCAGACTGGATGCGGCAGGTAATTATTTGGGGTAGGGGCGGCGCCGTCGCGAGATTGCCTGCCAATCGAGTTATGTACCGAGGTAGGTGGTCAAGGGAGGGAAGTCCGATGCGTCACAGGAGTCTATACATACGTTTTGAAATATCGATGCTGTTAAGTCCCTGCATTCATGGATGTAATTTTAAATATTTTTTCATTTGCGATGGTGTAAGCAATATTTAAAACTATTCTCCATTTCAAGTCGACGCCGTAAGTAGTGAAATTATCGGTGGGCCAGACATACGAAGTCGCACCATAAGAAATTCTTTATACCTCTTAGGTACGGACCCCTAAAAAGATTAAGGTAGGTTATTCCATGTCATAGCATAAAATTGGTGTTGTGACCTCACAAGCAAATTCAGAGCTTTGTGACTCAAAACAGTAAACTTGATACCTTTAAACGAATCTGCCTCAAACTCCCAACAACGACAACTGACGTGTCATTCAAAAATAATATACTAAATTCGCTGCTGAATAAAAAGCAATTGGCAGACAAGTCTTATATAAAATTCTTATTTCTTAGAAATATTTAAACTTGAATCTGTATAAAAATACTGTTGAGATATTTGTATTGGTAGTATCTCTAGCGTTGAGCGTTGGCTGTATCACGTGAGAACACTTCTCGAAGCAATCTACCACCACATAAAATGTGGTACTGGGAATGCTGTAAACTCTCTTCGTGGTACTAAAAATAACAATTTTATTTTTAGTACTTTGGGTTGTTGATAGTTGGTGCAAGTACGGCTACTCCATTCAATTTCATTCCATTTTAAGGCCATGTGAAAAATTTCTCTAACAAATTCTCAGTAACAGTAGGTACTGAGGTTATATACTGGTTTAATTTCAATAGGCTTAGAGCTTAAATCTAATAGAGCGGTAATAATACAACCTCAAACGAGCGCAAGGGATAAATGGGTAATGATATGTATGCATGTTTGTATTCTGTTGCTTCTGATCAATATGTGGATGTCAAATACATGGATCACGATGTAGTCCAACAAATACTAATGAAGCTAACATAATTTTACATATAGCAGTAATTATTAGTGAAGGGTGTTAGATTAACCATACAAATATCTAATAAGCCTGTCTAGGCCGTTACTAAATAACCGGCAATTTTTTTACGCATCATAATTTAGGTCTTGACTTCAATTCCATTTGAGATCAAGTGAAGATAACGAGCTCTAGCTTATTAAACAACACAAGGGCAAGGATCTTGTGTTAGAGAAATAATTGTACTGCCAACAAAATAGTCCATTAGCCGGTTCGTTAGAATTATTCCAGCTATCTTAGACCTGCCATATTAGCCATTTAAGAATCTATCAATAATCCATTACCCAAATAAAACAGAACATCATCGTCACCAAGAAATATGTTCATTAATTACACAAATCCCATTAGCTAACATCAAACGCTTCACGGCTTCCCAATTTGCGGTACACATTCATGTGTAGGAACGATCTAATTTTGCGTGGACCACTTTCATCTCGCGGGAGCTGAGTAAATACGGTCCGGTTGCATCTGGCCCATTAATCATCTCAATATCACACCACTGCTGGTTTCTGGTGTATTATGGAAGTAATTCTTCAAAGAAGAGGAGGAATTAATGACAGGTTAACTTAGAATGTAAAACTTTTTTGCCATCATATTTGTACTAGAGTTGGTCTCTCTAAGAAAAGAAGACTCAAAGTAGCTCATCAAGGTGCTTTAAAACTACTGCTGTTCTTGAAGTGCGTCGTGCTACGTGATAAAGTCCGAAACGAAGAAATCTGTAGAACAGCTCAAGTAACCGACATCAGGTGCCAAAGACGTCCACTGCTGAACAAAGGCCTCCCCCTTAGAAGGGAGGGGTTACCATAATCCCCACGCTTGGCTGGCGGCTTGGGTATCGCAGTGTAGGTGGTAGATAATAAAAGACGAGTCTTCTTGTTTTCCCTTAGTCGTCTCTTACGGACACCCAACGGGAGGAGATGGGAGGGTGCTATTCTTACCCGAACACCCCACGGGTAAGTAACTGACATAGCTCTGATATTTAGTAAGTTGAAGTGGACATAGACAGGTCAGAGTCCGGAGAACTGATAACCGGTGCAAAAGAAAGCATGTTGAGTGACGACCAAGGATCATAAAACGCAATGTGGGACGGCCCCCCACTAGATGGACAGATAACCTCGTCAAGGTGGCGAGGAGCCTTTGGACGCAAGCGGCACAACATCGCTCATGGTGGAAGTGTATGAGGGAATGCTATAACTTACTTCTAAATTAAAGGCTTTTATCATCATTTAGTAAATTTCTTCAATACATATCTGGCATTTTTAGGTAAAATGTCAATAGAAAGTCATGGGCAGTTCATGGTATTATAGATAGATAGACAATTCTTTATTGCGCACAAAAAACAGATACTAAAAGAAAAATATACAAATTAATAAGACATGCAACAATGTGCAGCCTATCGCTAAAAGTAAAAGAGATCTCTTCCATAGATTTAGGTTTGATTCCTTTAAATTAAACTATAGCTAGTTGATTAATACAAATATTCTTTTGGCTCGATGTTAGACCTTATTATTCTGATTGTTACGATGCAAAATGCAGCGTACCTTACCTTTGATCATTTCTTACAACTTTCCTTGGTTCTAGTAACATTGTCACTGTAATTGCAATTCACTTCACTTTATTTGTTAAGTAATAAACTAATTTTAACACCTTTAAAGTAATTTAAATTCTTTCACTCTATTTGTTAAGTAATAAACTAATTTTAACTCCTTTAAAGTAATTTAAATTCTTTTCCAAAGATAGTTTGTTTACATTCCGTCATGGTCTAATAATTCAAATGTCAAACTCGAAAGGGCTCAGTAACGCCATCTGACAGTCCCGAACAAAATTACGTCGAGTTCACAGACAATAAAGTAAATAAAACTTTAGTAAAACTTTATTTGCAGTCCATTAAAACTAATTTACAAGGTATATTTAACTTATAATCACTCTCTAGTGAAAATCAATTAAGATTGACCAAATTAACGGAAGTCTAACAATTTTTTTTATAAGAAGTATTTTCTAGATACTTCGATTTAGCCGAATTATATTTAATCTGTGGATTTGTGAGGTTTGTCTTTGGACTAAGTGTGGCAATGGTACTAAAACTAATTTCTCCAGTCAATGACCGGATAATTTTCCCCAGATAAATGTTTTTATCGTAATTAATTCACTGGGAATTGTGAATTCCCGTGATTTATCAATGTTGTGAGACTGATTGATGTCAACTTTGTTGACCAACGCCAAGTTGCAGTAGTTTGAGGATTTTAATTGTTGTAATGAAATGCATTGTGAGGAGCATTGGACTTTAATTTTACCCTTATTTGGGCTAATCGCCACTAGGTGGTATTATTCGTTTTTGAGGTAGGATTGGAGGGGTGGAACCCCAGGCAGCTCATTTGAGCACGAATCACCGCCTAGACACCTAGACTACACCGAGACACAGTGATCCGTTCGTTCTTCAGGTAATTAGCCTATGCCAGTAGTGGCATTCTACAGAAATCATCGCATAGGTTGTTGTATCAGTGTTAAATTCTAACAATCGTTCCAGAATTCCGATGCTCGAGTGTTAGGAGCGCGGACCGGCCTACCGTACAGCCACGCCAAATACCATCCCCAAAAACTGTAAGTAGTCTTGGAAAGTCTATAATTTAGTGGTGTCTAAAACCTTGCTGATGTTAGTGTGAATAGTGTCTCATGAGGGGTCCGTATTGTCCGTTCTAGGAGTGAACTCCGAGGGCCCGTCTCGACGCCACGAATCAGGTCGTGACCGGTGCCTTCGAGTCCGTAAGAACCCCGGGACGGCTGTACGGACACCGAGTGCGCCTAGCCGAGAGGCAGGCCAGACGGTTTTTTTTTATTTCAACGATTTTTTTTATTATAACGGTTTTTTTATTATTACGTTTTTTTTTATTACCACGTTGTTTATTTTATTTACAACGGTTTTTTTATTAACCTAGTTTTTTATTAACTGGGTATATTTTTATTTAACATTTTGAAATACCGGAATTTAACCGGTTAAATTTAACTGGTACTTGTGGAGTACTGTTTTAACCGAAGCGTCGAGTGTACATCGCCTCGTCACCTCCGGATTTGGGACTGAAACAGTCCCTGGCGCCCCCCTTTTGTATTAATTATTAAGGCTTCCCCACACGGTTCTAATACTTTCGTTTACTTTAATACTGGAAGGAGTAACTCTAAAACTTTTAACGGTATTGGCTTTATTCCCAACCACCCACGACCATAGCTCCCACCGCTGAGTGAATAAGTAATATAAGCTGGCTATTTTTAAGTAGGGTTGCATAAGCGTCGCATAGTGTATGGCACTGGGCCTAATACAGTGTATTACTTTTAATAATAATTAAATATAAGGTTTAAGACTTAAGTAGGGAACAGTTTGTGATTTTGCCAATAAACAGAACATAATTGTACCACAACATATGTTTTATTCCAAGAGCAGCCCACCTACAAATCTTATATGTAACAGTGGCGCACTCAACGTGTGTTTTGTTGGGAATAGAGGTTACGTCAATTGCTGTAACTTAAAAGCCAGTTTTTGATCTCCTTCTAGAACCGTGGGTGAATTTTAATTTTAAGAAAAACCGTCTAGCGTGCCATAGCACGGAATTCTGACAGAATTTTTGTGTATGTTGTTGTTTTTTTTTTTTATATATTTACATTTTTAACATTTATTATTTTTATATACAGGTGCTCAATTTTTACAATTTTTTTTAATTATTATTTGAATTTGACAATTTTATATTACCGATTTTTTAAACATTTTATTGAATATTGAAATCTGACAATTTTTAGTTACTGATTTTTTTTTAAACATTTAATGAGATTTTTTTTACTTACATTAAACAAATTAAACAATACTGTGATACCTGCGGATTTTAAACAACAAACAGATGTTAAACTTATTGTGAAAGCCAGCTTATATTTTAACGTGTTTTTCACACTTGACTTAATGAAACACCCAATTTATTTTAATAAGGTCGCGCTTACTAATACACACAATCGCAGTGCTCGTGATCAAACATTTAAATAACGTTCTCTTTCCTTCACCTCCGCATTTGTGGCTGTATATGCCTCCGTGTTGGACTACTGTGTAGGTTTGGAGAATTATTATTTTTCTTTTTGGGGTAACAGGAATATCGAAGTTTATAGGCATTGGATGTTGTGGTTTGTGGTTGTGTCTAAGTGACTTTAGAGGGCTGTATATGCCTTGGGGTCGCTGGACATTATTTTCTCCTTCCTCCTCCTCCACATGAGTGGCTGTATATGCCTCCGTCTGGACTATTGAGTAGGTAGGGAGATTTCTTTTAAAAGTTTATAGGCTTTCGATATTTCGGTTTGTTGGTTGTGTGTTGTTGGTTTCAGTGGGCTGTATATGCCTTAATTTTTTTTCCTTCCTTCTCCGCATTTGTGGCTGTATATGCCTCAATGCAGGACTTTTGGGTCGGTATTAGTTGGCGATCGTACTGGGTGTTTGTTTACATTGTTTTAGTGTTGAACCAACAAACTCCGGACTGCTGGGTAGGCAGCATTTGGAATGTCCTGAGGCTGGAGGCCGTTTGGCGGGATTGTAGGCTGCTGTATTGGAAAGCGATAGTTGGATTTGTTAAAGGGGTCGTACCAGTAGTATTTAGTTTTTTTTTTCTTTTAATTTGGTTGAGGGTGTTTTTGTTTTGTTTTTGTTGTTTTTTGTTTTTTTTACACACTATATTGGTTTGTTGTTTGTTGTTGAAGGCCTGACTTGTTTGTTTGTTGTTTTTTTTTCTCGTTTTAAAACTTATTATTTTTTTTTAAAACCGAGTTTGCGTTTAACTAATTAGGTTTAAGTAGGGTTGATTGCTAGCTGGAGTATTTTTGTTAGGGAATAACAGGGATACCAGTGTACGATTTGGTTGTTTGTTCTGGCTTAACTTAGGTATTATCACTTAAATATATTTATCTCCACAATTTATTTGGGTTCGTCTTTTCAATGTTTGTAAATTGATTAGACTTACTTTGACAGTTGGGTTCGTCTTTTCAATGTTTGTAAATTGATTAGACTTACTTTGGCAGTACTCAGTTACATTTATTTAAAAATAAGCCTTATCACCCCTGTCAATGGCGGGAAATAACAGTGCGGTCGGTGAACACTGTAGTTGAATGTTAACTGTATATTTATCCCTGGTTTTTATGTATATGTATTAGTATCTCATCACAAACAGATAGGCCACATGGATAATTAAAAATAAGCCTTAAAACACGGGCGGACTTGTAGACCCGACACTAAAAGCCTACTACAATGTCGCCTAATAGAGCGGTTTGTTACTCTATACGTGAAGTGTGACTAAAATCCTATATATTATATTGAAAATTAAAACAACCACTTATATTTTATAATTTATTAGTATATTTTTATCAGGTACCATTATTACATGTTAATCGTACACAGGTTTGCATTGTGTCCTCTTACTTTTTCTTTCAGTAATCTATTGCTGTTGGTGCACGTTAGTTGAAGGATTATGTGGATTAATAATTTATGTAGCTAAGCTACACTAGTTTGGAGTGGTGTACCTACTGCTTTTGAATGAGAGGTCTTGCTTGGTGGTATTTTGGCAGGTATAACGCTGGAGGGCCAGCGTCGAGATTTGCCTAAGTCGGTCAAATCTCTGGTGGTTGGGGAGGTACTGTTACGATGCAAAATGCAGCGTACCTTACCTTTGATCATTTCTTACAACTTTCCTTGGTTCTAGTAACATTGTCACTGTAATTGCAATTCACTTCACTTTATTTGTTAAGTAATAAACTAATTTTAACACCTTTAAAGTAATTTAAATTCTTTCACTCTATTTGTTAAGTAATAAACTAATTTTAACTCCTTTAAAGTAATTTAAATTCTTTTCCAAAGATAGTTTGTTTACATTCCGTCATGGTCTAATAATTCAAATGTCAAACTCGAAAGGGCTCAGTAACGCCATCTGACAGTCCCGAACAAAATTACGTCGAGTTCACAGACAATAAAGTAAATAAAACTTTAGTAAAACTTTATTTGCAGTCCATTAAAACTAATTTACAAGGTATATTTAACTTATAATCACTCTCTAGTGAAAATCAATTAAGATTGACCAAATTAACGGAAGTCTAACAATTTTTTTTATAAGAAGTATTTTCTAGATACTTCGATTTAGCCGAATTATATTTAATCTGTGGATTTGTGAGGTTTGTCTTTGGACTAAGTGTGGCAATGGTACTAAAACTAATTTCTCCAGTCAATGACCGGATAATTTTCCCCAGATAAATGTTTTTATCGTAATTAATTCACTGGGAATTGTGAATTCCCGTGATTTATCAATGTTGTGAGACTGATTGATGTCAACTTTGTTGACCAACGCCAAGTTGCAGTAGTTTGAGGATTTTAATTGTTGTAATGAAATGCATTGTGAGGAGCATTGGACTTTAATTTTACCCTTATTTGGGCTAATCGCCACTAGGTGGTATTATTCGTTTTTGAGGTAGGATTGGAGGGGTGGAACCCCAGGCAGCTCATTTGAGCACGAATCACCGCCTAGACACCTAGACTACACCGAGACACAGTGATCCGTTCGTTCTTCAGGTAATTAGCCTATGCCAGTAGTGGCATTCTACAGAAATCATCGCATAGGTTGTTGTATCAGTGTTAAATTCTAACAATCGTTCCAGAATTCCGATGCTCGAGTGTTAGGAGCGCGGACCGGCCTACCGTACAGCCACGCCAAATACCATCCCCAAAAACTGTAAGTAGTCTTGGAAAGTCTATAATTTAGTGGTGTCTAAAACCTTGCTGATGTTAGTGTGAATAGTGTCTCATGAGGGGTCCGTATTGTCCGTTCTAGGAGTGAACTCCGAGGGCCCGTCTCGACGCCACGAATCAGGTCGTGACCGGTGCCTTCGAGTCCGTAAGAACCCCGGGACGGCTGTACGGACACCGAGTGCGCCTAGCCGAGAGGCAGGCCAGACGGTTTTTTTTTATTTCAACGATTTTTTTTATTATAACGGTTTTTTTTATTATTACGTTTTTTTTTATTACCACGTTGTTTATTTTATTTACAACGGTTTTTTTATTAACCTAGTTTTTTATTAACTGGGTATATTTTTATTTAACATTTTGAAATACCGGAATTTAACCGGTTAAATTTAACTGGTACTTGTGGAGTACTGTTTTAACCGAAGCGTCGAGTGTACATCGCCTCGTCACCTCCGGATTTGGGACTGAAACAGTCCCTGGCGCCCCCCTTTTGTATTAATTATTAAGGCTTCCCCACACGGTTCTAATACTTTCGTTTACTTTAATACTGGAAGGAGTAACTCTAAAACTTTTAACGGTATTGGCTTTATTCCCAACCACCCACGACCATAGCTCCCACCGCTGAGTGAATAAGTAATATAAGCTGGCTATTTTTAAGTAGGGTTGCATAAGCGTCGCATAGTGTATGGCACTGGGCCTAATACAGTGTATTACTTTTAATAATAATTAAATATAAGGTTTAAGACTTAAGTAGGGAACAGTTTGTGATTTTGCCAATAAACAGAACATAATTGTACCACAACATATGTTTTATTCCAAGAGCAGCCCACCTACGAATCTTATATGTATACTATCTATCTGAATACTATGCCGTTTTGGACTTCAGCCTTATTCGATAACGAGTCATGTTAGTCAATTAACTATCTGGTTAGTAGTTGTAATCAACGGTTTAGTGGTCGTTACTCGATAGTACAGCATCATTTAGCTTGACACAAATAGACGTGTTTGTCCGTCCCCAATTCACATTGTGGAGTACTCACGCGATCTACATGAAGGATTATACATGTTTATGTGCGTTTTTACCCGAATGTCCCAGAAGGAGGGCTATGTTTTTTCGAGTATGTATATAATGTCTATTTCTTAGGCACGTCCTGAAGCCTAAATGGCTCTACGGATTAGATTGGTCTTACTTGTGGGCACTCCCACAAGTAAGACAGAATATAGTCTATGTAGTGACAAAAAAAAATAGTCTATGTCATTACATAAGACTATATTTTTTTATTTAAAAAAAAATCGCATGCCAGAAGCCATTTTTTTTTTTACTTTAAAAAACATCAATATGTATAGTTTGAGAACATTTTGTTAGTTGGCAGTTGGGCTTTTTGTGCTTTACAAATTATACTTGTTAAGTTAATTTCTCGATTATGGATTGTGTCTGAGGTATTCTGTAAGGGAAGGGTGAGTAAAGCCCACCCTTGCCTTCCAGAAGACCTCTTATAGAAGATTCCGATAGAAGACCGTAGCTAAATAGAAGTCTGTTAACTAATACTGAGTAAAAACAAGTGTAAGCCTTCTCTGCACTATGCGCAGAAGATAATAGTGTACAAAAGTTTTCTCCAACACAGGGGGAGTCTTTCTTTTATTACTCTCTTATGGAATCCACAATGGTCTATGTTACTTCTTCTAGTGTACATGACACACTCTTACAGTTCTTTAATATCCCAATAGTAATTAGTAGTACATACTGTTAAGTCCGATAGTTAAAATATTATAATTATATTTAATTTAAGTAATTTACTATGACGAGATAGATTTCGCTAACACGAAAGATTACATGCTATTGAAATCTTTCCATTGTCTTATAAATTCGCCATCAATTTGAATAAAGTTCTCTCGCCCTGAGCAGGTGTTTTCTTTGACAAACGTCATAAACACCTAGGTGTAGCACCAGCAGGCTTAGCACGATTTGCCAAGACTTCGTAATCTTGACAGTTCGGTGTGGAGTATGACGTAGTTATCGAGCTAGCTAATACCGAAAATGACGTTTCTACGTCGATAACTACGTCATACTCCACACCGAACTGTCAAGATTACGAAGTCTTGGCAAATCGTGCTAAGACTGCTGGACCGTTTTTGGAAATCGAACACAAAACAAAGTATACAAGTACTAAATACGTTAAAGACCTTGAGAAAGTTAAAATTGCGTCAACCATATAACTAAAGTAAACGCGTATCAACCATAAAGGAATTAAATTCGCTTAAGATTATCAAATATAATAGGAATATAAATCATACTACGGTGGGTTTAAGCATCAAATTAGAACAGCCAAAAGAATCTCATTAAACTCAAGTGCAAAGGGAGACATCCAGAAGCTGAGTTATAAAGTTAGTTTTAACATAAACGTACATGACTTTTGAACTTTACTCGTAATGTGACAACATACAAGAAGGGAGAACTTTATGAATTTAAAGCTACTAGTCTTATCTACTCATGAAAAAAAAAACTAGTGTGGATTCAAGAATTATGAGAGCACCAATAAAAAAAACTTGTGTGGTTTCGAGGTAAGCCAGACGCTAACAAAATAAAATCGCTCCTAAAGTCGTTAAACGGGAATTTCGTACGAAAATAAACATTTTTACCGAGAGAAAGCTAAAAATTGAACGAGCAACCCCCACATCAAGCTCATGAAATGTGGTAGTTACAAAAGAAGTTCAATAGGGTTAGTTCCAAAAAATACAGCGAAAACACTCAACACTTTTTTACAAGACAAACAAAAGACCTTTAAATCATTTATTTTTAGTTCATCTGGATTTAGTTAAAACGTATGATCTCGATTATGTAGATAAGACCAGTTGTATGCTATATCTTATTTCAATTTAATGTAACTTTCTCATTATCCCGAATAATCGCGACAGACCTAAATGAATAATCATTTAGGAAATATACATACATTACATTCAATTTCACATAATCAAATATAAGTTTTAATATAAAGTAACCATAGGTAAAATACTTATTACCGGCGAACTAAAACTAAGACATTTCTTAGAGAAAACTAGTGATATCACGAGCTCTAAAGAACAATAGGTAAAAAATGGTAGAACGTTATCATAAACATCTCAATTTCCAACCGAGTGCCTATCTGAACATCTAAAAATCTGCATACACACGATGGTCTAAGTCAACACGAAAGAATTGCTACGGAATTTATTGCTCAGACAGTTGCATTAGTAGTGGCACTAATGAGAAATTTAGTTCATACTAAACTTAAGAAATTGAAAAGAAGACAAAAACTTACTATAATATATTGTATATTAACATTATAAGACTTTTTAGATCTATAAGACTAATATTTTGGATATATTCTTAATTTGTATATACTACATTTCTCAAAATATTCTGATGACTTTTATTTGAAGCATATGTTTATATAATGATTTCTGATACTTACGCGAATATTACACATTGAAATGAAACTAATTTTACGGATTATATCGCGGTTTATTTTTGATTTTAATTTCCCGACGTTTCGAATACTTTACAGCATTCATTTACCTCAGTCCGCCCGTGACCATGAATGCTGTAAAGTATTCGAAACGTCGGGAAATTAAAATCAAAAATAAACCGCGATATAATCCGTAAAATTAGTTTCATTTCAATGCATATGTTTATTCCATACTATTCCAACAATCGATGAGTTCCACTGCTACTAATACTAATCTGTAGATTGTCCCCCTAAAAATACCATAGCGACCGGCCCACATACATTACCCACATAATGCACCACAAGTGTTCGATGTTATCTAAGTAGGAGGCTAATAGAGAGCACAGCTATCGCTCAGGGCGGCCGTTAGTATAGGAGATATGAGCGGTAACGGTAACACGGCCGGTTGAGCCACAACACTGAATGGCATTTTGATGCCGAAATAATGCATGGGTTCATTCTCGTTCTTGGACTAGTTGGTGAGTGTAATGATGTAGGCTACGTTGAAACCAATTTGATAATAAGAGATGAAGAGCTACACTTACTCGTAATGTTAAGAAATTCAGGAATGTTAAAATCTACGAACTCAGCGATTGAAGGTGGAAAACTAAAAGCTAGTTCCAGCTAAAACCTGATTTGATAATTGTAAATCTAAAACTATTCCCTTTGTATGATATGCTAATACATATTTTATTGCATCGGTATTGATAGATGAAATCCATGAACTTTAACTGATTTTAACGTTACAATTGATTCGTCACAGTTATGATTCTGACCTTTAAATGCAAAGGCTAAAATTATTGTATATGCTATTTAGTAATGTAACCATCTAAATTTATACAAGGATATGGCAGGCGGTAAAACTATAGCAAAACGTATAAAGGCAATGAAGTTCTCGGCGCGTTATCAGAAATTAAATTATTAAGTCAAGATGGAAATTAAACCGTTAGCCATCGATACAATATGTATAAATATGACCTCAGTAAATACCATAAAACCATTTTTTTTATAAGAGGATATTGATATTATAAACGATTTCATTACGTTACGATCAAAAGACACGCGTGTTAGTCTAACATAAATAGCAGCGCGCTTGATTTAAATGTCCTGCCTTGAACTTTCCAATGTACCAATTTATGTATAAAGTAATGATTTCAATACAAGAACAGTAATTTTCCACTCATGTTAGCGCCCACGGCTAGAGCATGTCACGACTCTATATTTTTTTGATTAATTAACGGCCTCTAACTAATATTGGGCAAACAGTTGAGCAAGTATGTACTGGCGCAACGTTCACTTCACTCAAACACACATGCTGGATATTTTAACAACATAATGTATCGCTTTCTATGACATCTATGATGTAAGTTGCAACTACAGGCAACGTTTTATCTGCTTCATTATCTAATTTAATTATTATTGTAACGTACGTCTACTAAGACGTCTTGTACAAGAGACAATCCAGGTAGTTAACATCAAATATACAACCGCGAATCAACATTGTGTAAACATTGAAGTGTTCCTGTGTGAAGGACAGTTTAGCTCCGCTACTACTGTTTTTAAGTGAGGAACGGCAGTGCAGATACGTTTAAAGGGCGCCGTGTCATTTACCATTATAACAACATCTATTTTCGTGTCGTTATTACGTTTCATACTTATCATCTACTGAGCTCAATCCGTAGTTATTTTCATAAAGTCCCTGCCAGACACTGCAAGTTCGTCGCTCCATTCTGATCAGTATTGCCATTCTCTAAGCAACAGAACCTCGAGCATGACGAGCTGAGTTTTTTAATTCAGTAACTATCCAAAATTTACGGTTTTCAGCGGAACTACTTAAGGTCGAATAGTTTGTCAATCAGTTCGCCGTCGAGTTTAATGCGAGTCAATATAAATTTTGATAGTGTTAAGCTTGACGTCGATTTCAAGGCTGGCACCGCCACGATAGAGAATAGCATAGCTGACCACATATTGTCACCTCCCTGTATCATATATTCAAATCAAATCAAATCAAAATGTTTTTATGGAGCAAAAAAGTGTGTTTTACAAATAAACATACACTAGACCCCACACTAGGATACCCTGTGTTGTGGGATCTAGTCTCCTTCGTCGTTAGGTAACAGAATAAGTAATTAATAATATGGAACAGAACAAAGAGAAAAGAAAATAATAATAATAACAAAAAAGAGTGAGCATGCATGTGTAGATATTGTGTATGTGTGGTGTGTGTAGAAGCGTGTTGTGTGAGTGTGTGAGTGTGTGTGTGTGTGTGTGTGTGCGAGTGCTTAGGTTATTCTGATACTTTTAAAATGTTTTCCGTATTTGTGTAATCCAAATCAATAAGCCATGCCGTTACTCGTTGTTTGCAACTATAGTTAGACAAATGAAGCAAGTTGAGATCCTCATTTAGTTTACTGTAAAGATATGGGCCCATAAAATAAAAAGATTTATTTCCAAAGCGTAAATTACAGGCCTGTTTATTCCACTTGGCTTTCCTTTGTGAACGCTGGGTTATAATTCTAGTATGAAGAGCGCATTTGTGAAATTTAAGGGTTATTGCCATTATGTATAATTGGCGTACTGTTAAGACACCAGACTCCCGGTACAGCGCAGTAGTGGAATATCGGAACTCTTTTCTATATGCAACTTTTAGAATTGCTCTTTGTGCACGTTCAACTTTAATGAGATGACATTTGCGAGCTGAGCCCCAGGACCCGATACAATACTTTAAAATAGACTGACATAAGGCTAGATAAACTATTTTTAAAGTCTTATCATCTGCTATTGACCTTAACCTCTTAAAAATGTGTAGTAACTTTCTAACACGAGCACGCGTAGCTTCAATCTGTTTAGTCCATGTTAAATGTTTATCTATATATACTCCGAGGTACTTGATACTATTTTCTACCTTAAATGCTGCACAGCTGCATGTACTTTCCAGATTATCGTTACAGGTATGTAGCGTTAGTTTAAAATTATTTGGTGGTGAAGTTCTTTCCGTAACACTGAAGTTAATGATTTTGGTTTTATCTTTGTTTAAAGTAAGTAAATTATGGTCTAGCCAGTTTGCAACTATCTTCATTCCATTTTCTGCAGTATTGTATACTTCTTTCCAAGTCTTGCCATGGAATATTATAGCTGTATCATCAGCATATGCAAAGATTTGCGCATTGTTTAGTTTAAGTGAGCAGATACCATTGACATATATCAGAAAAAGGGTGGGGGCGAGGACACTGCCCTGAGGCACACCGTACCCTACGCGCTCGAGGTTACTCTGAAAGTTCCCTACACATACCCTTTGTGCACGGTCTGAAAGGTATGAACTGAACCAATCCAAAGCGGTGCCCCTGATATTGAAACAAGAAACAATTACGTTTGCCATCTTAGACGATAAATTACGTTTTAAAATAATTATTTATTTCCGACTCGGTCTGTAGACTTCCGTGGTAAATCAATGATTGCGAAGCCTCTCAGAAAGTACGGACTGGCGAGGATTAATCTGGGCCCGATAACAAAGGGGTAATTATAAAGTGGTGAGCAATTTGTTATATGGCTTGTGTAATTTGTCAGTAAGCTTATTTATCTGGTTGCGTTAGTAATAGAGATGGTGCCTATCGATTTATCAATGCTAGTAACGTATCACCTCAAATTTTCTAGATTAGGTACCTTAAAAACACACTACGTTAAAGTAACGACGAATTGAGGTAACATATAACTGTTATGATGTACCAGGCCAAATGAGAACGGCAAACTAATAGTGGTCACCTGAATAGCATAGCAGTGAGCATTGATTTTCACAACTCTTTGAACGTATGCCAATAGACAGTTACAACATTCCCCGAAATTATGCAAACAACTGTAGGCCGTAGATAGCCGTAGCCGTTATATACCGTGTGTGTATAGTTTAAATACCGCTAAACAATTGGTGGGTATATTGTAGGTAATGGACAGTCTGCTTGGTGGGCGCTTGGATGAGCAGGTCTCGCTAAATGTTGCGCAATTTGGCTTCAGAGCAGGTCTTTCCACCGAGAGTGCCATCCTGTGCCTTAAACAGACTGTCCAGTACTACACGGCAAGGAAGACACCAGTGTATGCTTGTTTCTTGGATTTATCCAAGGCATTTGATCTTGTATCGTACGACATTCTATGGAACAAAATGAAATCTGAGACTAAGCTGCCGGAGGAAATTATAATACTGTTCAAACACTGGTATAGTCATCAAAAGAATAGTGTAAGATGGGCAGGCAAGTTCTCAGAAGATTACAGATTGAAATGCGGTGTAAGACAGGGGGGTCGGAGTTCACCTACGCTGTTCAATTTATATATGAACGGACTAATTGATGAGCTCAGCAGGACATGAATCAGTTGTCACATAGATGGAGTTTGTATTAACAATATCAGTTACGCGGACGATATGGTGCTGCTGAGCCCATCAAGTGGTGCTTTGAAAAGACTCCTTCGTATCTGTGAGTCTTATGCGGTGGCTCAGGGACTAAGATACAATGCTGTAAAAAGCGAATTTATGATATTTAGACCGGACCACAAGCGTTATACAAGTATACCGAATATTACACTTTGTGGTACTCCCATAAAAATGGTAGAGCGCTTTAAGTATTTAGGTCACTGGGTCACTGACGATATGAAGGATAATTTGGATATTGAGAGAGAGCGAAGGTCGCTGTCTGTGCGCTGCAATATGTTGGCTCGCAGATTTGCTAGGTGTACTGAGCAAGTTAAGGTCACGCTTTTTAAAGCCTATTGTCAATCCTTTTACACCTGCGGTCTGTGGGTGAACTATACGCGGGGGGCGTACAGCGACCTACGCGTACAATATAACAATGCATTCAGGGTGGTGGTGGGGCGGTCGCGTTATTGCAGCGCCTCCACCATGTTCGCATCGGCGCACGCTGATGGTTTCGCTGCCATCATGCGTAAGCGCTGCGCCTCACTACTACGGCGGATGCGCGACAGCCCCAACACCATTCTGCGTGCATTGGTGGACCGGTGGGACTCGCCAATGCTGGCACGCTGGTTACGACTGCATGCTGTCAAGTAACTGTTTTATGCCTGTCTTGGTCTGGGTGATATTGGTCCACTCATTTTTTAAGTTATTGTCCAATATTGTATTACTAACATTAGTCTTAAGTATTTAATTGTTACTAACCCTTATGGATCCTGTTATCCGAAATAAATGAATATATTATATTGTAGTGTTTAAGACGTTATCAATTTGTAACCAGGCGACACGACGTGGAAAATAACAATGTGTAATAACATGAATATATTAAACATAAGGCTATTTATAATACAGTTTCCGAACAGATCGATACTAATAAACTCATTAGTGTCATTCTAATGCACTTTCCAAACTATAATAGCACAAATCCGATCACAAGACACAACTAATAGCAGTAAGAATTCGTTAAGCCGGGTAATTAAGAACGTGGCTAGGATATTAAAAAATGCACTATTGTTAGCGGGCGAATAGGTTGTTAATTAAAAAAAACTGCTTACAATAGCGTTAAGGATGTGAAAGAAAAGCAACGGAGACTGCTTGTGAAACAAAACAAATGAAACAAGACCGGTGGTCGTTAAATACGACAACGAGTAACTGTGTTGAGAAATCTAACTGCAAATGAGAATTTATTAGACTGTAAATTTGAATCGATAACTCCAGTTTTATGTTTCCTGATATCATCAACATACTCGCTTCATTCAGATCTGTAGATAAAGATGAAATCTGTCATGATGTCAAAATATTAAACATGTATATGTGTGTCAAATGTTATAATACTTTAGCCGATAACTTAAGATAAAAAGAAGAATAAGAGACTATGCCAAAACAATGCTTAGATAAAAGACAAATCTAACATAGGTAGCAAATCTAACATTAGCACAGACGTTGATGACTAAAAAAGGAAACCCGGCTCTAATTGAAACAATAATATAGTGACTCAACATCAGCGAGATACAATTTCTAGGCAGAATTTCGACAGTGCTGCAACACATGTTGAATAACAATGACGAATTAGGCGCCAGGAAATAATAAACAGATTGATGGATGCAGTAAAAATGGTTGGTGCAGATAATTTTCGCAAGTAACGCAATTTAGTGCGGAAGTGAGACATGTAAGCACCAAGCAAAGGCGATGATTGGCTCGAATCTAATCGATTAGAATAGTTAAAAGAAAACGGTATGGTTTTAAAAGTATTCAAATCAGTAGATGTAACTACACCCGTAGCTTTGAATGGACGGATTGTATTTTCTAATAAAGATTAGAATAGTTAAAAGAAAACGGTATAGGTTTTAAAAGTATTCAAATCACTAGATGTAACTACACCCGTAGCTTTGAATGGACGGATTGTATTTTCTAATAAAGATTAGAATAGTTAAAAGAAAACGGTATAGGTTTTAAAAGTATTCAAATCACTAGATGTAACTACACCCGTAGCTTTGAATGGACAGTTTGTGTTTTCTAATAAAGATAGTCTAGATAATACCCCAATGAATGTGGACTGTACATTTTCGGTTAAACACGTGTTAATTTACAAGTGAGTCAATGATGGTGCTAAATATCAGCGTGTTGATGACATTTAACAAGCGTCAAACAATAGTTAGCTATTGTATTTATTAAATTTACCTCTCATAAAATTCCCAGTTTCTTTTCAAAATACACGTTGAAGATTCTTCATTACCTGAAAAAAAAAAGAGATACAATTAAACCAAATTCTTTTGTCTGAAGTAAGGAAAATCAGTTTTAGGAACGTTTTGCGCAAAAGCGTATTACGTATATTTTCTTTCTATAAACTCTTGACTGTCGTTTATAGCTGCCAAATCAGGCAAAGTCAATAAATTGTTTGACCGAACATTCATGTGGATGACATCTATTTTTGGAAGATATCGACAGTCATAGTCAGTACATATTATTCAAACAAAGATTATTAATAGCACTTTTTCTCGTAAGGATTATTCCAACTTAGAATTTTGTTTACAATACAGAGGATATTGCTTTGAGTACAAGGCGAAATAATGTGACCCCTTAATATACCCCGTTGATTTCCTCCTGTTCGGAGGGAAGGGCAACTAACATTCAAGGGTTGAAGTTATCCAACACCATTTGGACTCATATTTCAACCGGATTTATGAACATAAGCCTAGTGGACAAAATCCGATTCTAAAATTTGGTCACCTATCGATATTACATCCATTCCAACTGATTGTAATCCGGTTAGCATTTATGTATCGCCTATTCGTTTTATTACCATAAACACATGAGTGTCACATAGTATAAATAAATCTAATTAGCTTCGTTTATCAAACTGTAATAAATTTAATAGAGGACTGATACAAAATGTCGGCCAAAGCAATATTAAATTGTATGCGGGTTATAATTCCCATTAGGCTAATGGGTGGATAATGGTCGTTTAACGTTATTGCACCCTATACGTACATTTCTAGCAAGACCACTTCACCTTATTAGTAGACCACTATGATAATCGCATTACGATATTAGATTTGATACAGTTAACCAAACTTGAAGTTGTTCGGATAACTGGACTACTAAAACCTATAAAAGATTGATCATTTTTACAAGCTGTCTACCAATTCCATGTAAGTACCGAATATTGATTGATTTATCGACGGACGTAAGAAAAGTTAACACATTTAGTTCCCTTCTACGAAGCACCTTAAATTTTTTCGCCTTCTGCGTACAACCTACGTAGAGGACACAGGACTTCTCGTAACCTAATCAAAGAGAAAGAAATATAATAAATTCTCATTATTTTAATCTTTCGGTTTGACATGATTTCTAACTTTTTTTTAACTAACTAACTACATAATTTTTTTATTTTATTTTACGGAGCAACTATGATTATTTTGTACAATGTAATGAAACGATTTCTTAGAACACGAAGATAATAGACGACGCGAAACTATTATGATAGTAATTACACATTTACTCTGACAGACTATGATAGCGGCTGCCATGATGAACTTAATTACTACGAAGCTACACGTATAAATAGCTCAAGAGAAATTATTATATGGAAAACTAATCTAAAAGACGATGGTTATAGTACGCTCGTTTCAGAAAAATAGCGGAGTGATAAAGTTAATAAGAGACTATGCACAGGTACCACTTAGCGTTAGATGGGATAGCTTATAGTAATGTCAAAATGAAAACAAAATCCAGACTGGAGGTCAGGCTGTACTCAAACCACAACAACCGGAGGTGCAACAAACAAATGTATCAAACTATAATCGAATTTCATACAGTTCTGTTGAAGTTCTGTCAACATTTAGATCTCCCACGGTATACAACTATTTTACTGTGACCAACTGGATTTATATCCAATTTTCGAGTTATAGGGAATCCTTATCAACGCTAATGAGCCAACTTAAGGATTATATAAACATATTAACATTCATATTCCACCGCTAAGCAGCAGTGTTTAAATAGTGCTGTGTTTCAAGCGACAAGTACTGTAACTATCCAGTTACAGTGCTTGTCGCAGTGGTTTTTTAGCTCTGCAAATTATCCAATTTGCAGAGCTAAAAAACCTCATATCAAAACGAATATCTCTGGTAACAAGAGGCAATGTCTATAGGCAGGCGTGTGGCTCACTATCCTGTGAACAGCCTCTGCTGTTAAGCCGCGTACGGCTTATTTGCAACACAACGTGCAACGCAACATGCAATGCAACATTTTCCATACATTTTAGTTCTCCTGCCGATAGTCAGTTTTTTGACGAACGCTTTGAGTGCGCGCAGCGTGATCTGGACGACTGTTCGCGACAAAAATGCGCGCTGCAAACAACCACCTACCTACTGCCTGATTTGAATTGCCGATTGGGTTTCGACCACCATTTCTTTTTGATACAGTTCAGTTTTCACCAGGGACGAGCTTTGTGAATTTTGTAGACACAACTATAATTGAAACACCAATAATAGTCATGTACATTTCAAAATCAAGCGACTCTATGACGTACGCGTTGAAGACAGCCGGATATGGCCGTTCCCAATTGAGGCGCGTAGCGTGCGCGCGGACCGTCCACATAGTTTGTGTAGCATTTCATGTTGCGTTGCATGTTGTGTTGAAAATAATCTGTACGCGGCGTTAGAAGGATGCCTACAAGAGCTTCAGCTAAAAGACAAGACTTCTCTTATCATATTTGTGTGTGTACATAAACTTATAAAATAAATAAGACAAATCACATAATATTATTATTCCAAAGCTAAAAAACACGGACATGTATCTGCGACACGAATTCGTGGCATTGACGACCTTCAAAAATATCCTTTCACTAGTATATAAACACATTAAGGGGGTAACATGCGCCAATGACCTTGAGAATCTGGCCGCTCCGGCCGAGAGTTGTCATCGTAGAGGGCGCTACTAGCAAATATGAATATTACATTTGAAAAATTGTAGACTAAAATATGCAGATGTGTCAAATGGAGCTTTATTAATTTTGCCTATTCCGTTAAGGAAGGAAATTTCAATATAGTTACATTTACTGCAAATATACTTAACGATATCACTTTTGAATATTTTATTGATTATGTATACATAAAAGGAAAAGAAACTGATGAAATATATAATAATAGAATAAAATTTATTGGGAACTTAAAATAATACATGATAAAAAAATTATATTAGTTCATAGTGACACGAAAAGAACAAGACTGATGCAGTATAAGAACGGTCCCCGCCAGCTCAACTCGTCGTTCACTGGAACATATTATGTTACGTCAGTCGAAAGACGGGGAAATTTACATTGCCTATCGGCAATCAATCTTACTTAGCTTGTTCATCTACCAACATGAACACCGTATACCGAGAACCACACTGCATACTGCTGGGACCTTCTGCTGGTGACTGATCTAGACAAATGTCTAAATACGAAGTCATTTTATCCTCCATAATCACTCTCTGGGGAAATCTGTATCTCACTTCTTTATACCTTGATTTTGATGTATACTTTGGCGTGCCGCATAATTACAATCTGATAACGCATCAACTTACAGTGGTAACGTAATTGCGTGTTGCGTCAGGATATGGATTATTGCATTTCATATTCCAAACTTCATATCAAAGGTTCTTTCCGTCTATTATAGAAGGGTCAATGCCTAAATAGTGAGACTTTTACATACTTCTATTCTATTGTTGGTGGCTATTAGTTGGGCCCGGTAACCACCGGGACGCACTTCGACCCAGCTGGATCCATTGTGCCAACCCTAGCCCTTACTCTGTTGCTGACTTATCGAAGAGTTTGTTTAGGTACCCCAAAATTGCACCAGCTTGGAGCTGTACATAATTATTTGTTGTAGGATAGGCTACTCCCAGTTGACTCAATCTACGTCCTGCTAGAGCGTCGCAGCGACACAGTATCTATAACATTGACCCTTTTCATCTTCACAGAAACTACAAGTATCTACGGTACTTAGGCTCATTTAGCTTCTTGATGCACCCATTAGGTGCCTGATTTGTGATCTGTTCAGATTTAATAATTTAAGCTCACAGTCCACCCTTGTGCTGGGGAAAGTTCTGGAGTGATTTAGGCCAATCGCTGCCCTCCATGCTTTCGTTTGTTCCTTCCTAGCGTTTGCATGTAATGCTGGTAGTTCCATTCGGAATCGCTATACGTATGTACTACTTATAATTTACAGTAGTCACAGCGGATCTATGTATGAAGTTAGGTTTAGCGAACCATTGCGCAAGTATAGTTGAGTTGTGAATACAAAAATACAAAAAATAGCTTCTGCACTGTGTCTTGCAGCCAACTTCAGACACACGAAGATACGCTGTGACTACTGAAATGGAACTATGCACAAAATTCTAATGTTTTTGTTATGCACGTCAAAACGAAAGCGCTTAATAGAGCCGCCAAAATATAGAAAAAATATCAGAAAAAGGATATTTTGAACATATTTCCTGAATTGGTTCCAATTCTTCCAACCATCCATCTGATAGTAAGGCTTTTTGGTACGTGGAAAAATGAAACGAACTGTATTTAAGATGTTCGCATTTGCCAACGACAGGGACTTAAAATGCTGCAAAGACTTCTCACATGCCAGTGGCCCTGATGAGATGTCAACGTTATTATTAAAGACGCGTCTAACTGTATTGTTTCCTATTCCCACTAGTACCCAAATAACAAATAACCTAACTTCACCTATACTTACACCCATACTTACTAGATAGTTACAAGTCAAAACCACCCAGACCCAAGACAAATAGATTATGTTCATGCACATGAGTGTGGGAATCGACTCCAAGATCTTATGGGTAGCGGCCAAGGTAGCAAACTACTAAATTAACGGGCATGTGTTGTTAATCAATACGTGGATGCCAAAGTAATCCGTAGTACTGTTTGTTTTAACGCACGAATTTAGTAGAAGAAGAAGAAGAAGAGTTTTTAGTGTAACGACGTATGTACGTAACGTAACTTCGTCTTAAGTTCTGTACCGATGGCGGGGTTTGAACTACGCGGAGCAGTAGACATCGATTTTAATAAGCAAACAGGTTTTAGAGTAACTAAAATTTTAACGTGGTGGTACTTTTTCTGCCAACACCACCATGAGTTTATTGTTACGCAACTTAGTTAAGTAAAAAGGTATTACCTGATAGTAATCGAATCACCGACCCATAGAAAACTCCCTTTCTGTCCCTGTCATACAAAACTATAATTATAGCGTTTCGGTCCAGTAGTTTCACCAGTTTTGTTACTTAGCGGCAGAAATCTAAGATTGCGGTGGCACCACCTAGATAGCACACAAGTACCCTTCCAACCTAACCAACCCAGATATCTCAAAAGACGAGCAACTGTCCGTTGGTAAGCGTGTCACTCACCACCAAGCAAACCACCTGGGTACTATACTCGTTGCTAAGTTGAAAAAAACCAACATGATAATAATAATAACACCATTCATGTTTTGACAAAAAGAAGGCATTGTCAAGTATATCATAATGTATGTCATTTTGTCGACCTACTCAGTATTAAATACGATCTAAATTAGTAAGATCGTATATGACTCTGATACGCTTTAAAAGTTAGGCATTATACACGGCAACGATACTTTCGCATACTCTATGATGAACCACAAAAATGGTAGTAACATAAAAATATATTTAATTAAATAAACAAGTATAAATTCCATTTGCAATTATTTATAGTGTTATAATTATACCATTTACAACATATTTTAATTAAAAATATGTTTAAAATCATTTAAATTAAATCCGACTTGTCAAAAAAAAATCGGGCATGTCCACTCGCCGTCACAGTCCACGAAGGACTGATATATGGCGATCGCGGGGGCGCTGCAAGGGGAAATGCATCGCGTACATGGTTTTTCTATAATTTCTTGTAAATCATGTATGAAATTAAGAAATGTAATCAATACAAATTGTAGAATAGATTATATGCTTTTTAATAGTCCAAGTTTGACGTCTATCCGATGAACGGATGTTGAACGCTAACACAATTCATATCCGACGTAGTACATTTTTTAAATACATATTGCTTGAAAACGTTATATTTAATCCAATATCTAATCAATAAAACTATTTGCTGAAGATCTGAGGTATAAGTACATATAATTTTCATAGCCAATGCAATAGCGGATTGATCCATCGAACTCTTTAAACTAAGGCTATTTTTGCAATTTTACCGTTGTTACCCCCTTAACATACATTATCAACATGCGTTACTTATGGTATTATAATTAATCTTAGCATAAACAGTAACTAAACTCAGGTTGAGTTTGATTTAGTGCAATCATTCTTTGCTGCACCCGATAGTGTGAAATTTCTGCACGTTTTCAGATTCAATTTCACACTCCGTTCCGAGATTGGCATCCGAACGGGCAAACGACAAACGTACACGCATACCAAGGATTCGTGAGACTATTGAAAAGGCCGGGAGTTACCACCGGGTTGGAATCATGCTATAGACAAAGTTATAAAAAATCAAGCATAACACTGCACCTCAAGATACTGTAAGCTCTTTCTGCGTAGATGCTAGCAACAATATAACTAAGAAGACCTTAGAATCATCATCATTAGCAGCCGAAAGATGTCCACAACTGAACAAAGGCCTTCGCCTTAAAAGGGAGGAGTTGCCATAATCTCCACGCTTGGCAGGCGTCTTAGGAATCGCAGTATATTATAGGTGGTAGGTAATCCAATAAAAAGACGCTGCTGCCCGACTTCTTGTTTTCCCTTCTTGTCTTCCATTAATCACGTGATGTTTTTTAGCAACTTTTTAACCCCTCCCCCCCTCCTGGTGATATGTGGTGAGGTTTTAAACTACCCCTCCCCTACCCAAAATCACGTGTATTTTTTTGTACAAACTATATTGAAATTTTCGGAATCTTATCTTTAAATACAGGTAACTGATTAAATGTTGAAGGGGAAGTCGTTGCCGGCAACGGTGAGTCAAGGCACGTGCCGCTGTTTGGTTTAGAAATCGTGCATTCAACGAAAAATAAATACACGTGATGTCTCATTATACCCCTCCCCCAACTCCCCTCCTGGTGATATTTCATGATTTTTTCGGTACCCCTCCCCCCTCCTTTCGAGCCTCACGTGATTAATGGATGACCCCTTAGTCGCCTCTTACGGACACCCACGGGAGATGAGAGGGTGCTATTCTTATCCGGACAACCCACGGGTAAAGACCACGGGCAAGACCTGAGAATACACCGGGATAATAACGACATATGACCGTTCCCGACCTCGGACTTACCATGGTTGCTGCAAAGAAACCGGAAAACATCCATAAACGTAATGAACACCAAGTATGCGCCTAAATAAAACATTGTGTAACTTTAGTCAATGTAATATTTGCATCCAATCTTAGTTCATCATCATCATCATCATCACCAGCCGGAAGACGTCCACTGCTGAACATAGGCCTCCCTCTTGGAACGCCACAATGAACGACATTTGGCGATTTGCATCCACCGGTTACCTGCGACGCGCACAATATCGTCTGTCCACGCTGCGTCTTCCGGTTCGTGGTCGCCACTCGAGAACCTTTCTTCCCCAACGGTTATCGGTTCTTCGAGCGATGTGGCCTGCACATTGCCACTTCAACTTGCAGATTCTGAGAGCCAATCTTAGTTGTGCCCGTTGTATTTCTGTCCTTATTTCATTAGCCACCACGTCTAAATGGTAATGACCTGTTTCGTGATAAGCACAGTTTAAGGCAAAACAACAGAAAACATTGACTCCATTTATGACGTTTGGCACTCCGCCTAGCAAGGAGTGCCAAATGAGGGCAGAGTTACGAATATGAATGGCACGCAACCTCGGGGGACGCTGTTTGTAGTAGAACTATGGCAATATATTTCCGTTCCTACATTAGTGTTACGATGTTTTCAGCTTAGTCATGTCAGGGAATTGTACGTGGGATGTGAGTAGAAATTACAAATCGACTAATAATATTGCTGCGTAAGTGTGGTGGTTTGTCCTTCTTTCACGCAGTATCGAATTTATAGGTGAGTTTTTGCATAGGAATAGTTTATGTGCCGGATTGTCATAAGCTATTTTTTACTCGAGTACTTAAGTAGGAGGATTATGTTTTTAGAGATTTTGTATGTTTCGCCTGGCCCCTATATTTAATAAACCACGCAGCCAGATATAATGGAGCCCCGTGCCCAACAGTCTTATGGTCAATAAATTTAATAAGATTTACTGATATCATTTATTCTCTTCAATAAACACACACGGTGTGAAATAAACTACGACACGAATCTGTAATAAAACCTTCAAAATCAGCGATGGTTTTTCCATTGCCAAACTTAAGGGATATATACGAAATTCCTCGAGATTTTCAAGACTATTGCTGATATCGAATCATACAGTTATCAACTTACTACTCAAAGCTCATATTATATGCATGTTGAACAATTTAAATCAATCAAATTGTACCGAAATGTACAGCAATCAAAATGTCACCATAGCAAAGTAATAAGGTAGTAATAACAATAATACTCAGACAACTGAACTACCGCAACGAACTCGTCACTCCGCGAAACGTAGCTAGTGAAAAGAATCTAAGCCTATGGCTTGAACCTTGAACTTATCATATCAAATACACTACAACGATAGCCAAGGCTGACACGGCACAAGCGTATCGCTATCGATTAAATCACGCGCCATATGGTGTACCACTTTCTATCAGAAAGGTTACGTTGTGGAATATAGATTATAGTTCCATTGTTAACTCGATATGCTTAATTAGTTACGGATAAAAACCTAATACTAGTTACTATTACAGTTTATAAATTTACGTTGCTGTATAATATGACGCTTTTCATAATTCACAAGATCGGTGATGGATAAAATGGTAAAGAATCGAGAGATTTAAGCATGATGATGATGTTTATTGACGTAGTCAGTCAGTACAAGTCAGTCAAATCAGTCATCGACATTTTCAAGTATCTCAGGAACAAAAGTATGAACTATAGAATAACATAAACACTAAGAAGGTTTCGTGAAAACATTTGGAATACGGTCTACGTTGTTTTGCAAAAAAATATAGCTTTATTTATTTTACTTTGACTGTCACAGCGCAAATTTGACTTGGGTGCTTTACGCGTACAGAGAACATAAATTCTTGAAAAGGTTCCAAAATACCTTTAATGACGCAACATGTTTTACTGCGTCCCAGGTTATTGTAGTCGGTACTGAAGGTCAATCCAATGACCAAGTACATACACACACTGAATAAGTTGTAAACAACGATGAAATACGTTTACGTAAAGACTATAATGAATTAACTTAAATGCATTACAATCAATAACACTTTGAAAGAAATAAAGCAATGAAAAAAATTCTGCAAGCACGTTATGACAATTTGAATAAATTCATGCAGTATAATCCAAATGTTTTTTTGGAACCATCCCACCATAGTAAACATTTAAATAGTAGTTGATGTATGATTAGTTGCCTACATTTTCTAGGTATCGATGAAACTAATTTATTGAGAAAAAAAAAATAATTTACCGAAATTAACAAGAACTTGATCGCAGTCTTACCTATTGATACAACCAGTGTTAAAGTATACTAGCTAGCTAATAGCTAACAGTAAAATAAATGACCTTATGTCTATGCCGACAGCCAAAGGGCCTGCACTTGTGATTTCTTATTGGCAACTAATTTATTGAGAAAAAAATAATATTTAATTTACCGAAATTAACAAGAACTTGATCGCAATCTTACCTATTGATACAACCAGTGTTAAAGTATACCAGCTAGCTAATAGCGAACAGTAAAATAAATGACCTTATGTCTATGCCGACAGCCAAAGGGCCTGCACACAGACAGGAACACTACGTCACTCGAAGGTGGTATACTTGACTGCATGCTTGTGTTAGGCGAAGATATATCCTGTCCTAATTTGAAGTAAACTTACCTGCTGCGCCTTACATTATAAATGTTCTATGTCCTATGTTCTAAAATATTAAGGCCGTTATCAAGAAGGCATTAGCAAACTTAGATTACACTGGCAAGTTAAAAGACAAATTAATAGAACATAATGAAATGTCATGAACAATAATACATTTCACAAACAAGACTATCATTAATCAAATTGAACTTTTAGTTTCGGAAGTATTTGGAGCGGTACATAAAGAACGAATTTGTGAAAGGAACGATTTAAATCTTGGTGTCCTTCACCTTAGTCTGTAGAGACACCTATTATGATAAAATAACATTTCTGTGTCATTTGAGTATGAATTTGACACCTCATTTTTTGTACAATGTGACTTAATATTAGATATATTTACGTGAAATGCCTAGCGGTTTAGATTTTGAGACAAAAGACGTTATATGTATGTACTTGAAATATTAAGCATATACGTAAAATATTAAAGCAATGTTTGTGGTGTAGATTCTCCTAGGTATTCTGAACGGGGCATCTGCGTCGACCTTTTGAAAATAGACCGGGAAGACAAATAAAAGGCTATAACTGAGCGAGCTCCAGGATGTAGATTGTGCATACCTATGGAGCAGGATGCCAGGTTTCATAATTCACCCATCTGAAAACAGTTATCACATACTGATCGAAACATGTTCTTATGAACTGTTGCTTATAGATCACAAAATTAAGGAGAAATAAATAATAATTATCAATAATTCTGAATTGAGCACATAAGCCCCATTCGCGACATCATTCTTATGACATTCTTTTAAATTGGTAAACTTTTCGATGTAGTTTGACTTGACTTTGATAATCGTCAATAATCAGACGCGAGCTACTTACTAGAGCCAAATGGTGAACAATATCCAGAATTAACCGCTGAGATATTAGTGTCAAGGCCTAGTAAAATGAAGATGTAGATTTAAGAAGGAAATATTTCTTTCTCGTGTCTATTTTGTCTAGGCCATCCATACCAATAAAACTCAGATACGCAAGAAAATTCGTAAGTAGGCGACTAGAAATGACTAAGAGTCAAACGATTTGTATCCAACTAAACGTACGTACAGACGTTCGATTCTCTAAATAATATAGAAGACCAGGAGCCAGATATTTGGTAGGAGCTGACAAAATTTTAACGAGTTAATTCATCACTCTTCGATCAACACTTTGGCATCACGCCTGTCTGCGTCATTCGCAGCCAGACCATGACGAAGTTACGAAGGTCGGTAGAGAAAAAGGTATTTGTTAACTGGTGGTGATTGTGTTGGATTTGTAAAACAGTAGCGTTGTAAAAAAAATATAAATTAACATCAATTATCAATTTACAAGTTTCTAAATAGAACACGAAAATATTTTAAAGACCTACATATTTACAAATCTAGATATAAAAAATATTTCGTTTAAATTACCTCAATGTCGAAAAGCAAACAAAAAATGTGAAAGCGTTTAAAGGTAAAAAGAACGAAACTCGACGTCATTGAAATTGCTATGGCACTGCATCCTTTAAAATATTCCCAACGCAATGCAATTGAAGCCTTCCCACGCGACACACTAAAAAGAAATCGTTAAAAAGTTCATAAACTTTCGGGTTTTTGGTCCTCCGACGGCCACGCATGTGCGTGTTTACCAGTTCGACCAATTCTGGTAGATCCCTTGCGTCACACACCATTTCGTCAACATCTGTATCAGAAAATGTGAACGCCGGAGGCGTGGTGGGTCAATTTACATTGGTACCGAGTCAATCAAGCCACAGAACACATATCGAGCTTGCTGCGACCGGTTCCAAGTCGGTCCGGCCGAACAAGACTGCGATAAACTCGAGATAATAACATTTGTACAGTGCGTGCGGATAGAGGAAAATCGAACACTGTTGACCAGTTCAAACGGAAGCTGAATTTCATAATCTTGCATTACTTTAATGGGAGGTTTTAGACGCTACCGACGCTGACATGCCACATACCAATCAGATAAGAACAGTAATAATAAGGCTCATGGCAGTTTCCAGGGATAGCTTGTAGTCACTAGGTATCCTTATTTAGAGTCGCTGGACGTTCGGGGTGTGGGATTTTCGGAGTCGTCGCCGTACTTACGACGAAATGCGAAGAATCCCAAATACCCCGGTTGATCCCCACAGATCCCGGAGACCTTTTGAAGGTTTCTCCCGCGAAAACAAACAAAAAAATTGTTACTCGGTATCCTTATCAAGGACACATAGATTAAAATATATACAATAGCTTGACAAACCTGTGTCACTCCTGCAATATACACACGTAGATGGGGCTGAAATGGCAAAGATTATCGGTACTTTTCCCTACAGAAACACGATTGTCCCTAAATCTTTTCTGTGGTGATTGTACGCGAGTCCTATTCGAGTGTCACGCACGTTGTCGGGTTCTGTAGGTATGGTCATATCACCAGTAATGATATAAATTGAGTAGTTCCAGTGATATAGTGACGAAGGGCCGTTGCATGTCACGCATTGTCTTCGGTGAATTGGTTTCGTAGAACTGTCTGCGTGCCGTTTTAAACATACTTCTAGGAATAAACTTGCTCTATCTGCTTTTAGATATAATATTACAAATTTCTACGTTATACCAGATTATGGAAAATGTGTTGTTCAACGCCTTTACCAAAAGAGAAAATTAATGGCCAAGTAAGAGACTTGTTGTTTTTGGTTTAGTTTTCTTTCTTTCTCTTGAAAAATTTCACGAGTTACCGAAGTCCCACTTAAAGGAAAGCGGACTCTGTGTCAGAAGAGTTGCCTGGCAGCAAAAGGGACGGGGGTAGGATGTTCTTAAGCCAATGCATAGCGACATTAAATATAGTAAAAATACTTACCACGGGAACCATTTTATAAAAAACAATGTTTATCTACCAAACGTAAGGTATTGAAATCGAGGAATCGAACTGAACTGCCAAAAATTCTGCAAATTTTACAGAACTCTACCATGCGAGTTAATTTCAACAGTCAGATCCATGGCAACTCATTATCATACCTCTGTTTAAATACAATATTTCATTACTAAATCATGTAAAATATGAGTAAATAATACCTCTACTTCTCACTTCTGAAAGCTATACCTCAAGATAAATATTCGATCAAAGATTGGACAGCATCATGACAAGTTTCGCAATCCAATTTTCTCATCATGCAAATCGTGGCGCAATCGAGACCACGTGGCGAGTGCACTTCTCACACCCGGATCCCACGTAGAAGTCAGGAGTGAAGAGCCCGCGCAAGACAAGCCATCCACCTATTTTTAGCACCAAGATTTATTCTTGCCGGCCTCCAACAAAGATACTGCTCTGTCTATTTTAGTTGTGGACACGACGCGTGGTCTCGCTAGTAATATGAAGAACGCTGACATGTGAAAGGATTTTTGTAAAAAAGAAATATTAAAACAGAGAGCTTCTCGTTTTAGATTTAAGCTTAGGACTATTAGGCGCCCACAAATACACATATCAGCCGATGAGATACTCTCTAAAAATTTAGCTATATATAGCTAAATATTTTTTTTATTCAGGCGCCCTGCGACCCCCAGGGCGCCTGCCCAGAGTACGGATTACGGCACCCCATCACTTCCACGTAAGAAGGGGCCTATGTTCAGCAGTAGACGTCTTCCGGCTGATGATGATAATGATATCCTCACCAAATTTTGAGCACATTACCGCAAGCATCATGCGATGAAAATTCATGTACGGCTATGAATATTTACCGAGATTATAAATCCCGGGACGTATACTGTAGTATTTTATTATGGGTCCAAACAAAACCTGTGATGGAATTAAAATAGACGTAGCCTTTACATATACTGGATTCCTCAGGAGATTCAACCTGATTATAAATGTAGTCAACTTTGCAAAGAACTTGTTTAGATTAGTTTGTGAACATATATATCACTGTTTACTACCTGGGGACAGAATATTTCAAAGAGCCTTCACTAGTCATCCTTATCACTCTTAATATCAAATACATACACAAGTGTCTGTTACAATAATATAATTTTTCGTTAAATTCATTCAATACCATAACACTTCCTTTTGTGTTTGTCCAAAATGATTTAACCCTAATAGAACATAATGTGCTATGACTTGAAACACACTGTAGGAAAATATTTTATAGGAATAACCTAATGGAACATTCTGTGAGAATGTTTTGCACTGACTCTACAGGCCAGAGGTTCCCTAAATGTGTCTCGCCAAGTCTTGTGGCGTCGCAGCTCTACCTTGGGGGAGCTGCGAAAATACTTACGTATCGCCCGCACGAACTGAATGTAAGAATTTAAAAAACTTCAGTCCCTATTTGAGAAAAGAGAAGCAAAACTCATTATTCTCATTAATAGTATACTTGTCCTAAATAATAGTTTAGTTTCTGTTGTTTGGAGTTTCTGTTCTTTGAATAAAAGCTTGTTACATACAAGTATTTTGTTTTAGAAGGCTTTGCAAAAAAATATGAGTAAACAGAAACATAGTTAAAAAGAAGTTGAGAACCCCTTGTACAGGTAATACTATTCTTTGAGGAAAAAGAGGAGGTTCTCGACTTTTTACAGCGGAAGACTAGCAGCTCGGTGGCAGATGAACAGCGCGGTATCATCATCAGTCGGAAGAAGACCAATGCTGATCAAAGGATCCTCCCTTAAAAGGGTGGGGGGTGTGGGGGTGAGTGCCATATCCCTACGCCTTATATTTCATGCGTTATAGCGTCATATTTCATGTAAATATAGATAAATAATAACAATAAATCATAGATAAGAACACATATTACCTACCTTAAATTCATGCAAACGAAGCCGCGGGCAAATGCTAGTATTGGATAAAATACTTATGCGATATATTTATACGCGTACCGATTTTCTAAACTGGCCTCGAAGCCGATATAATTACGACATTAACAATTCAGTTATGACAAATGTGGGTCAGCAGAAACATGTGTGTGATACTATCTATGAGTACATTATGTATTGGTACGTACTAGACAATGCTATTTCTATATTATATAGATCGATGAATCAGTATACCATACCGCCCCCTGTAGCATGGAGTGCTAGTTACTCTCGAAAAACATAGTCCTCCTTCTTGAGTAGTCGAGCAAAAAGCTGGTGTTTGTGACAACCAATGCGGATTCCATATCCTATCCATTTTTCACTGAACATTTGGTTTCTCTAGCCAGAGCTTAAAGTCTATAGTTTACAATATGCGTACACAATCATAATTGCTACTTTTCACGAATACATACTAATAATAATATACAGTCGCAATGAGAACCTCCTCCATTTTTGAAGTCGGCTAAAAACTCTGGATATTTTTGTTCACATTAGAGTTACATACGAAAAGAATGGAATTGGAAAATAAATTTCTGGTTCGTGCGTAGCTCCCGCCCGTGCCCAGGGTGAGCCGGGGAAGCTGGAACAGTCACGGCCAAGGTCGGTAGCGCGAGCCCCCTCTCCACACCCCCTCGGCCCCACCCAGCTACCTCGCGCTCCCCCGAGCCGGGCGCGTCGATACCACGCCGCTCATTGAGCACGCACTCACACAGACACCCCTCTACATACATAAAGAACTTTCCACGTAGCCTGTCAATGTGTAGGTACAGGCTGCGACTCGCCCAGGGGGTAAGATTTAAGAAATAAACACGTCGAATCCAGGGGCGTAGCTACCGCCGTATCAATGTTACGGGGGCCCCAGGCTACACAGAGGCCCCTAACGTGTGTAAGAAGAAGTCATAAAATCCACGATATCACTTAAACCGTACCTTAATTTGCCACAACAAATTTTGATACAGTGCCCATCTAAAGCAAGCCACGCCACTGCTCGGATCGATGGAGGTACAATATATTATGTGTCGAGCCAGCACCACCATCGCAATGGAATATATTGAGGTACATATATGGGTATACGTCGTTTAATAACCCGCAGTACTTGTGTCGTGTGATAAGCTTATCATTGAGTGTTATTCAACCGTATCGGACTACAGATAAGGAGATAAAGTCTGTTTGTCGGGAATGCGCGGTGAGTGAATGCATTTACAAGCGTTCACGACAATAAGCCTCGATGTAGAATCGTTTGCGTCATTGGTTAATATCGTATGCGTCTAGTGTATGGTCCAAGCGGTAAAATTGACTCTCACATATACAGAATACATATGAAATATACGGTACTATACAATGTTAGATCTGAGTCACAAAAACACAAATCACATATGCTAAGAAGTAGTATGGCATTAAAATTGCGACCGTGTCTCTACTATATTAAACAAATAAAACTGGGCAGCAACCAACACACGTGCCCACCCATATTTGTGTCAATTATTCAAAGAATCAGTGATTTGCTTCCTAAAATACTTATGTCATTGAGCCAGCGTAGCATAAGGATAAATTGCACCAAATCTCATGCCACGGTTGACGTCCTAAGACTCAAAAGTAAACGAAGGTGCATTGGAAACGGAAGCACGAAATATTACCCAATGTATATCGAGACGAGGCCGCAGTCTGGTTTCACCTTTGCCTCAATGCCTCGACTTTAAAAATGTACAACGACTTGAATTTCTTAAATTTCGAAATCGATACGACTCGCTAGCAGATAATATATTCATGGAGCGACATTGGCGAGGCCATTCTTGTGTGGAATACATCGGCGTTTGAAAAGGGGCACGAAATATGTCCCTGGTATGAAGACAGGTGTTCGGGGCTGACAGCATGACGTATGGACTGTACGGAGATTCTTTGATTTATCGCACAGAGAAACGGTGACAAAAAGAGTACTGGTAATACTTTTGTTTTGAAAGAAACCTAAAGCAACTGCTCTTAACTATGCATTAAGAAGTTATAGTAACGAGAAACGCAAGCTTCGTATTATTTAGGACTTTTCTTTGCGCAATTCATACACGACAGTCGTGTTAGCAGTCAGCGTTGTATAGACTCAGTTTCCCCTTTTATAAAGACGTAAACAAAGAGGGTTGTTGGGTTGATGTTGTGTATTTTTGCTATGCAGTTTAATTTTTGGAAATATTCAAATGGAAATTGTAATATTCCGTCCGAGGGTGGCTGTGCAAGCACCCCATAACATTTTTCATTGTTCCCGAATAGAGCTATAGATGAAGACACGACGGATCGTGGACCCCCCAACGTTCTGAAATATTTTGATATAAAGCATCTACTACCTCAATAAAATATAAGAACGTAATGATTTCTCATATTTACGCGAATATTACGCATTGAAATGAAACTAATTTTACGGATTATATAGCGGTTTATTTTTTAATTATCCGACGTTTCGAATACTTTTCATTATATTAGATTTGACAGACCACAAAGCCTCGCAAAAGAAAAGCGCTTCCTGCCAAAGATGATTCGTAAGGCTATTGAATTTTAAAAATCATCCAAATTTCAATACAGAAGATGGCTGGGCCCGTCATAAATATAATAAAATCCAAAGACAAACATTCCACTGCAAGACCTCAAGATACTGTAAGCTCTTACTAATTAGAAGACCTGAGGATACCCTAAGACAACTATGATCTATGGGCAGCTACCAACTCTATCCGGCCGTAACCATGAATGCTGTAAAGTATTAGAAACGTCGGGTAATTAAAATCAAAAATAAACCGCAATATAATCCGTAAAATTAGTTTCATTTCAACAGAAGAACGAGAAAAGATGTCTAATGAAATTTGTTTAATGCTTCAACATTTTATTGAAAACACAGAAGTTCCAGGTCCGATCATCAAATGAAGAGCTGAAGCAAATATACAGCTATAGAAATACGCGTCTTTGACTTCCGAATTAATAATATCAAAGGAAAAAATAATTGCAAATATTCTACGTACTTAGTTAATATAATATAACGTTAATTCTATTCGAAGGCTTGTCTGTATATGGCCTACCTTAATTTACAGTAAAAAGGAGTGGGCTGCTTAAAATTGAAGGTATAAGAGCACTAAGAGCATTGCGAAACAGTTAGTCATAGAAACGTACAGACGTTGAGTAAATTATTGTCTTAATATTTGGAGTCCTGCCCATTGAGTTCGCTCTCCTGAACGGTTTATTTTTATTTTGCTTCGCGTATACCCCGCAATGCGTGTTATGAATAATGTTTGGACTCACACGGGACGATTGGAGATTTTACTACTGGCATTTAGACGTTAACCACTTAGTAATAGTACATAACGAAGCATATTAGGGAAAGCACTAACGTAAAAAATAAAGTGCGACATGTAACGGAACGGATTCAGTACGACTTCAACCATTGTTAATACGAAGTAGGGGTGGGCGTTGAACGAACAAACTGGTCTTTTCGACTGTTTTTTGTCTTCGTCGAATAAACCAGTTTGCAGTCCACCGATAAACTAGTCTAATGATGGACTAGTTTATCGGTGAACTCGATGCGATTCGTAAGTAGACTGTGAACGTCGACTACTAAACTTTTCGTCAACAGTATAAACTAGTCTAAACTTTGAACTGTTATAAAAAACGGTTTATCTTCGACGATAAACGGTCTCATTTTGTCAACTTCCCATCACTAATACGAAGTTATTGATAAGCGATATAAGTACATTACCAAAATATTCCATTCCAAGAACCACTTAATAATCCTTATAGCGAGCAACATATTGTGTTTGTGCCATAATTTGAACAAGGAAAATGGTGCCTGATTAAATTCCTAAGTTTAGTAGAAACAAAATGTATGTAATGTAAATTAATTTACCGTCTGAAAGAAATGTTAAGCAAAAAAAAATCCTCTCTACAAGAACACGGTCTAATAAATTTGCAGAATCTTTTTTATTTGCGCGTAAATATATCCTTTCATTCTGTGGCGTGCCCTCCAGGACGCGGTGACGCGGCGCGGGTCTCTCTCAGGCCTCCATTGAGCGGCCCCCGGGCTCAGGCGTCTATTTTTAGGGGTCTGTGGTGGCAGGGGCCTGACGTCATGTCTACCCACCCCTAGCTCCCCGTACCGGAGTGGGCTTCGCGATTTCTACTGAAACGATGACGACGAAACATGGCGAGGCGTGTGTTTTGACGTTGCCATCGATACGGGTAATTCTAGCTCGCTAATTGGCGCTCAGTTTATTTATTTTGTTTGTAATTTGTAGAGATGTCCTTTCTATTGGTTGGAGAATATATTGATCTGATCTGTTCATTGAACACAAGATGTGTTCAATGAAGACAGAGATTCTGCACAAAATGGTATTGTTTATTGGTATTTTGTATACGGTATAGCACAAAGGTCCCTTTCGGGTTCTGGATTTAGTGGACCCAAATGCCAGATTAAAATTAGTAAAGTGCTGACATAAGGGTGGATGGTTATCACCTATTTATTATTGACTAGCGGACCACCCCGGTGTCGCACGGGTGGTTTTTTTCTCTAGTATTACGTTATAGCCTATGTTACTCAGGGATGACGTAGCATTCTAATGGTGAAAGATTTTTTTAAATAGGTCCAGTAGTTATTGAGTTTATTAGTTTCAAACATCCATAAAAAAGAAATCTTTCCTCTTTATAATATTAGTGTAGAAGTGTATATTGCTGAGGTAGCTTTTGGAAAATCTCTTCACATTGGATGGACAAAGTCATCGTGAAAACCTGAACAATCTTTGAATATGAGATCTAACAATCCGTAAACCCGGATCTTTTTACCTTTTATCATTCCATTGTAATTTATGCTGTTTCTAATTCACAGTTCAAAATCTTTAATCCCGTGAATTGGTGCGGTCAACAAATGACTAAGATCAAAACAAAGAAACTGTTTAAACTCAGCCCATTAATAAACTTAACTAAAATCGGACATTTTGGAGCGCCTATGAAAGATACTTGAAATGAATGGGAAGGGCTGTGCCTTAATGGGAATATTAACGAGCTAAGTATCGCTATAGCAAAGTTATAACAGTCTAATAATTCGATGAAAATAACTTCGAATTACAGCGAAACATGGCGTAGGCGACCGTCGGAGCTAGCTCTGAAGTCTCGGTAAAACGGTTTTTTTATATATAGTGATACAGCTACCCGTGGGGTGGGTTAAGAATAGCACCCTCCCATTCCTTTCCATTGGGTGTCGTAAGAGGCGACTAAGGGAAAACAAGAAGACGGGAAGCATTGTCTTTCTATTTATTGTATTATCTACCATCGATACTGCGATCCCCAAGACAAGAGTGGGGATTATGGCAACCCTTTGTTCAGCAGTGGACGATTCCGGCTGATGATGATTGACTATCAATAAGGTTGCATTTAAATCCATAATTTCCCTTTTTCCATAACACAAATATAACATAAACATACGTAACCAAATCACTCAATCTTTGTTCCGTCAAGGCACTGATTATCGGATCAACCTCGACTCGGTTGACTCAGCGTTCGTGTTTTATCTGTGTCGAACCGTGTACGTACTTGTGCTTCTTTAAAAAGTATTAAAAAACAAAACAGTATCTGTCTACAGCACATGTAGGCCGCTCCCACGCCACACAGAGAAGCCGTTGTGAAATCTCCGCTCAGTAGCTCTCACACTCCTGATTTGTATTGTAGAAGGCAATTAGGTATAGCACTAAAAAGTGCCATTGTTAGTCTAGATAAGAACAGAAGGTAGAGCACCACAGATAAATTTAGTATGTAGGTCGGAAATAACCTCGGACCCCGAGGCGGCGGACGACGCGTTGTAGGCCCTGGATAGTCGCGAGTGCCGGTGGTGCCTCCTCTCCCCGGGGAGTACTCTAGCAACCGTCCGTCGCTGGAGATTCTGGCTAGGTCCGAACAGAATGCCCAGTCTCTCTATAGCCTCGACGAAGGCTACCGGGTCTTAATGGGTAAAAATCACAGCCGGCCTCCGCCCCTACGAAGACCGGGAACTTTTCTAAGAATTTCTCCCCAACAGCAAAGAAAATGTCAGACATATCCTACAAGGAAATCTCCCAAACGTTGTGTTCCTGTTATAAGGTTAGATACGTATGAGGAGTTACTATGTAAATCACTAAGGGGACCCTCTTCGTTACTCTTGCTGCTATCAATTCCTCTGTCAAGGCTCACGTTTGTTAATAATCTAACAAGTTTTATTATGTTAAAGCTAGTTACCGTATTCACTATTATTTAGGGCTTCCTTCTGGTAGGTTTATGTTTATAATAGATAAGAGATTTAGAACAGCCTAAGTAAAAGCCACGTCTGTCGCTAGTTTGGCATAAATTCACAATAGTTATTGAAAGGATTCCACAGTAGGTAATTGGAATTAACTTAACAACTACAAAAGTCGGCACAGTTCGTACACTAAGCTAGTACGAAGCCTTATAATATTAAGTACAGGGCCGCTAGTTTGTTTTATATATACCGGAAATTAGTGAGAACACCCAAAGAAGTTATAGCCGCTCAAACTAAATCGGCATATAATTCATGGAGACGCGAGCGCGATGTACCCGTGGGGAAGCGTTTACTCAAAAACGGGTCTACCTTTTATTGCAGAACTTTTAACGTCATAATATTATTTTGCATAACATCGAATAGCATAAACTTCACTTCGCAGTAAATCGTTTTGGCAGACACTCATTTATTATACTTTTAAAACTTATACCTACTTTTGGTAGTCAAAATCATCCTTAGGCATTAATTTCATATACAAAATAATTAAAAAGAAAAACATCATATTGCAGAATGTTTACAGTCAGAATCGTCTTTTGGCATATATTTTCGGAATTGGCACCTAAGTGGCGAAGCATCTGTCTTTTTTCACAGGATTAATCCTGCCACTCATTCCTACTACTGTTACCTCTGTAAGCGAGGACTACAATGGTCACCAGTGAAGACAGACTCTCTGGGATTCGCCAAGGTTTGACCCTCGGCAAATCCCGGGGAAACGCTTAGTTGTCTTGGAACCCGCAACAAATCTAATCAGAAGAGAAATAAACCGTGTCAATGGTACCGCTATGCCGGCAGCAACACGGACATAGGATGGTCCTTCAGGCACCAGCTCAACTCCTCAGAGCACTGGTAACCTTACTCACGAACACGAACTTTAGTCAAATGGAAGCACTTCCCCAATCGGACTAGTGACCTACTAGGACCCCATCTTGAACGTAATATTGAAAAATGCAATTAACACTGTTCAATATAGGCATGGAAACAGGATCTTGCACCTCACAGTCGTCTATCACACTTCCTATCGCGAACAAACAAACCAGTTTTATTATTTCCGCCGATGAATGTTATACTGACCTCGGTATATTATAAGTCGATAGCGCTTAACGTTATGCTTTGTTTACCTGCAACAGAGAGAAATGAACATTAAAATATGTGTATAAATAACTAAGCTGTTAGCAAAACACTGAAAATATGAGTTTGGAGCTGTTTACTGGAAGAGATAATGATTTCTCTAGGGTTCTTTTCTGGCTAAGTCTTTTTTTCCTTTCAACTACGTTTCTCTTCTGATTTCGGGCGAGGGTCGATTTTACCCTAACATTACGATAGCTAAGAGGTTTAATCCAGCACTGATTGACGGATTAGACATGCTTTAATGTATTCGATATTGATAATGTCTCATGATCGGCCGTCGGTGTTGTTGTCTCTTGACTTTACGATCTGACGGAATTCATTTGATCGTTAAATTTCAGACTTGGTCTGCCTGGATACAAAACATCCATGAATTTTTGCATTGTTTAATTAAAACATCAAAACTTCAAGTTAGACCAAAGCTTTAAACATAAGCACCTTATCATGTAAAGCTTCTTTGTCGTCATATCCACGGTAAAGATCATTATTATTAAGTATAACAATATCATTATCCTTTATTATGTCAACAAAATTGAGGACAGCAAGAAGTTTCTCCTGGTCTAACGAAATTGGCTAGCAAGTAGGTGTACCGCCAACGACTATAAAAAACAATGGGGCTGTCACGCGTGCTACAGTGAATTTACTATGAATTTAATATAGATTAAAGATAACCCAAACTTGAAAAAATTTAAAATCCAATTAGCAATGAAGCAACTAAAAACTTATTTACTTGATGCAGTAACAGTTCAGTGGGCGAGCGCTTGCCTTGGAAACAAAGTGCGCAGGTTCCAACCCCGGCTCGCATCTCTGATTTCGTTAATTAATCATGTGCGAATCGTCTTAGTGCAATTGTTACTAGCTTTCGGTGAAGGAAAACCTCGTGAGAAAACCTGCATGTCTGAGAAAGCATAACTAGCTTTCGAATGACGTGTGAAGTCCGCCAACCCGTACCTACTTGGCCAGCGTGGTGGACTACGGATAAGCCCTCTCATTCTATAGGGAAGCCCGTGCCCAACAGTGGGACACAACCAAGGGCTGGTATTATTATTACTTGCATTACATTATTAACAATAGGAAACAATATTCTGTAAGGGAAACACTGATGTAATTCGATAAGCATGGGATTGGTAATCATTGCCGTAATGGTGAAGAAACAGAAGACAGCCAAGTTAGTGAAATTATTTTCGTTACTGTCACAAAACACAAAACCCAATCTCACTCATGAATTAGCACTTATTCATAACCATAAACAAGTTAATAAAGAAACGAGCAAGACGTTTGCTTGACACGCGCGCCAAACAGTTCCGTGCGTACTAATACTGCTCGTATCTGAGATATTGGTAATTAATAAGTCTCTTGATTCCAGTAGTTTCTCCAGCTACAAATATTTGGAACACATCTGTTTCCAAACTGCTGTTTTGCAGCAGAATATCTGGTAAATATTTGTTTGTGCCAGCCCTAATCCCGCCTCCCACTCGACCTCTATTTTGTCTAAGTCTAGACATTAAGGATAGTCTAACCATATTTACGAGCTAACCACCAATCAGATAGCACTACCAACTTGTTCAATTATTTGTTATTTCTTCACATTATATGAGTCTTTGTATTGGTCGATATCAAGTTTGGACTAGATGTTAATAGCTCATAAAAGTCCGGAACTACTAACAGGCAGGCACAATTGCATAAGTATTTTATTTAATACGGCTATACAAGACTGTAAGATTACGTACTACCTAAAAGATCGTAAAATCAACCTTGTCACGGTACAAGTATGGTTGATAATACCAATGACATTAAACCACTACTAAATAATACAACGTTAACATCCGTCGTCGCGTGGAGCGGTCAAAATTCAGCCAATAGTTCGCTAAAAACTCTAGACGTGAAGCTTAGAGTTGATATTTAACAAATGAACCTTCGACCAGGACGTTGACCTCGGATAATAGAATATGTAGATGGTCAGCTGGCATCACTAGCGGATCCCGAACGTGACTTGATAGCAAAGATGGGCGACTCTTGGAAGAAACATTTTTGAGAAGAAATTGGATCAAGATTATGGCAAAAAAATTATATGGTCAGACCAAACTGATATCTTCATAGAATACTGTGTAAATGTAACCATATAGAGGCTATTGTACTAAGAACAATAGACGATAGATTGTGTAATAAATGTAGTAATACATACTATAATATCGGTAAAAACAAGGAAATTAGCGGTCATCTTTGGCTTACATTACAATTTTGTGAAGTTGAAGTATAAAAGTTGAATATCGTCGTTGTCAAACCAAAATCTGCTATGTGCAAAAACTCTATTTTGAATTAACGAGTAAAAACATTTTCGTATAAAATTTTATATGAATGGATAGTTATCAAATAGTGTATCACATAGCAGATTATCTTTGATAAAAATCTGCTGCGGCACATAGCATATTTTAAAAAGTGGTCGTAGATCGTCGTACAGTGCTCATAGACACATAACAGATTTTTTATACGGTAGATAGGGCTGTGAACTACCTACACGAAAAGGTCAAAAAGTAAAAATCTCAAAAAGTGCACATAGCAGAGTTTGGTTTGACAACGACGATATGTAAATTAATTATTTACCAAGCTAGATTAGATACAGCCAAACATTAATGTATTGCGAAGAGCACTACAGGTTACCGGAGCCAAGCCTTGATAGCTAATATCTTAGGCGATGTGATGAGCGACTGCCGCAGTTATGTGTCGCTTACCATCAGATAAACGATCTGCTTGTCTTGTCACTAAGTTGTTTAAAAAAAAATGGTTGAGTAGCGAATACAAAATATCATATTTAGAACAACAAGTAATTATGACATTGATTGTTTTTATATGTTACATCCTTATCATCAGCAGTCGAAAGACTTCCATTACTGAACAAAAGCCTCCCCCTTAGAAGGGAGGGATTGCCATAATCCCCAGGCTTGGTAAGCGTCTTGACGATCGCAGTGGTAGGTAATCCGTCAGAAAGACGCCGCTGCCCGCTTTCTTGTTTTCCTTAACCGCCTCTTACGGAGATGGGAGGGTGCTATTCTAACCCGGACACCCCACGGGTAATGTGTGTGTGTGTGTGTTTGGTACTAGGGTTAATTCCACTAATAAATCCTTTTGATCACAGCCATAAGATTACCTACACAAATACCACAAATAAATTCATGGAAATGTGATGAAATCAGATAAAATGGTACGATCTTAAATAAGCTCCGTCCATAGTAATGAAGTCAAGACATTTAAACGGGGCCGTCTGTCTGCGTCACCGAGGGGGCAACGCGACACTAGCATGGAGGAAAATTGAGATTATTGCGCATCAAGAACAGGACGATGCTACGCAAAAAGGATCCAACATCGCTTTAAGGACTACGCCATATTATGTCGATTGGGCATGTAATCAGAGTCTCGATGATTCCTTTCACGTAAATCTGCGGCTTTTCATAATATGGACGAACATGGCATTGGGTTTAAGGCTCGCGACGATGGAAAAGGCGTACGAGGAAAAACTAAAAATTAAAGAGCAAAGACTGCAAATCCTGGAAACTGTTTCGTTTAATATTAAGACCTTGCACTTCTGTCTGTGTAACTGATAAAATTATTCCTTATTTCTATAAGAGTTTTGCTTCGAAGTCTATAAACGTACAGCGAGGGATTGGAATGGTTTGTCAGATTCGGTCTTCCCGTCCGTATTAAAATGTCTTCAAAGCTAGAGTGAAAACTTTCCAGACTTTTTAGAAATAAAAACCACTAAAGATACAAGTCAGTATAAAATATTTAAAAAAAAAAATTGAATCGACTTCAATAACACTAAAAAGTATAAAATAATTTAAATATTAAAGAAGTTGGTGTTAGCGTACCTGCTGTGTATATTTGGCACCAACTTCAATAATATTTAAATTATTTTATACTTTTTAGTGATATTTTCATACATAAAGATTGAACCATCGAAGACGGTAAAATGATCTAGGTAGGTTATGACATCATTATGATTTCACATTATCGTCTACATACTTTTACATAATTCATGTTTCTTCAGAAACTCAGTAACAATTTATCCGATCGTAATGAAATTTGCATGGAATCATCATAGTAGTTTACTCTCTCGAATAAAAAAAGAATCATCGAAATCGGTTCATATTTGTCAGAGAAATGTAAAGGAGAACATCAGTTTTATGGTTTTTACCAGATAAATTCCTCCATATCATTCATGGTCCTCCAGGAAGTTCTTATCTGGTTGTGATAAAATTCATACAGGTTCATTACAGTGGTTTCTTCTTTCGAATAAAAAAATAATCATTGAAATTGGTAAATATTTGCCAGAGTTATGACCATTTTTGTCCTTAAAAAGCGACATAGTCATCTATATAGGCTTTCCTGCAGCTTTCCTGCGCAGCCAACATTCTTGTTTTTTCAGGAACTACTTATTACTAAGCAATATTTTTTTTATGGGACCCAATTAACGGATTAAAGAATGGATGGAAGAAAGAATTTTTCAAATCGGTTCATAATTGCCAGAGTTATGCGCTAACATACATAGAAAAAATACATATATATATATACAGACGAATTGAGAACCTCCTCCTTTTTTGAAGTCGGTTAAAAAGTGGCTCATGTGTTCTTGAGGTACCCTATAAGGATAACATTTTACAAGGATATTTTAATTTTCCTGGTTCTTCCACGTGTCTATTTGAAATGTTAATGCGCCCAAATACAATATACTTGGAGACGAGCTCTAAACCAGCACATATTCGATGTTATCTGTCCCAGTCGAAGCATCGATCACTGACTTTTACTACGCAGCAAAAATCACATTCAAATTCAAGCCTATTTCCAATACAATAGAATACAAATTTATTCAGCCGCTATATAGATAATCGTATTCATTTGTGAACGTTTCTAAACGATTTAATCGACAGATGGAAAATTTGAAGAGCAAGCGCGTGTAGCTCCGCAAATCTACGCCGGCCCCGGCTCCTAAACCAAGCTAAGTCCCTAGCCAACGTAACATTCTACGAACGTAACATTTTACGAAAATGACACACGACAGAAATATCACGTGACAGTTATAGAAAGCGTTACCGAATGAAGAAATAAAATCGCTTTGAAGCGATTGTATCTTGTCTAGGCCCTCAGAACTTTAACGCTGGCAAATAAGACCACTTAGGCAGTATTGTGCAAACATGTGATGGGTACATGGGAACAACATTACAGTACACGACAATTGTTATCTTGGTCATGTGCAAATAGACAAACACTTGTGCTCTAGGGTGCATTGCACTCAGTCAATGCAGCCGCGATGTGCGTCATCTAACTACCGTCAGATACACCAACTGCATTTAATTAACACCCTTTGCATTGGAGCCATAGTACACGCGATACTTTTAGTATCAGCGATTTTAGTGAGTTTTTGAAAGATATGGCAACTGAGCTCTAAATTTAGCAAACTTTTGACATCAGCTTACTTCAAGCACTCATAACTCATTTTGCCTTACTTACGCCCGGTTTCCGAAAGGATGATCAACGCAAAAATCAACTAACAAGATGTCAAATCTCCTGTCAAGCGTATTTTGGGTTGCAGAAAGCTTGATCAACTATTTTAATTTGACCATCCTGTCAGTTGACATGGCTGTTAAATTTTGCTTCAGAAAGTTCATGTCAAAGCCAATTTGGGTTTCTGAAAGGCTAATTAAGCCTTGATCATAGATTATTCTCTTGTCAAATACAATGTCAACTAATCGGTGTTGGTCGACCAATTAAGTATTAAATTATACTATTTGTTTTGGATAATCTACTAGTTTATGACAGATTACGTAATTATTAGGTATAAAAAGTCCTTTGCAACAAAAATACCAAGATTGTATTAACAATTGCTACTTTTGAAATTTACGATAGTGAAATGCGCACTCCAGATCCGCGCGGGATGAAGGCCCACGAAATAAGAGTGTGGAGCCGCTTGACAATCAAAAATATTTTCTCTATGGGGTACCACTGGTGCTTTTCCTTCGAATCTTGACACATGGTGAAGGACAAAAAATACTCTGTTTCTTTCTATCACATGCAACCTATATAAATTCATTATTTTCTTGTGCGAATGAGAAAGAAAGTGACCATCCCTCCTGTAGATCCTCCATCTATGGTTACAGATTATAATATCTTTGAATTGAATGAGCTATTGAATGAAATATTGAACTAAATAGGAAATGTAGCCATACTTAAATAATATTCTTCATGTCAAATTAAAATGATCATAGATTAGTAAATTTTTCTCTAATTAACGTTTCAGAAACCCGAATTGATTTGAACAAGCTGTCAAGTTAACAGTCATGTTAGTTGAATATCCATTTGAATAGCCTTTCAGAAACCGGGCGTTAGTGCTTTATATATAAACTCTATTCTAAGGTGTGGGATAATGACTCCTTAGCAAACTCTGAATGTGGAATAGAGTCGCTAAAATTATTGACTGTTATACTATGCACATAAGAAGATGCCAAAACGCGTTGCAAAAAAAAATAGCTGATCGCTGATGCTTAGTGTATGTGATCTAATATCACGTAAAAAGATAATTGTATTGACAGAGAAATCAGTTAATTTGTTTTTTCTAGACATTGTTAAATGTAATAATAATAATATAATATCTTGGGACAATCCACACACGGTCATCTGATCCCAAACTAGGCAGAGCCTGTACTATGGAAACCAGATAACTGATACTAATACTTATATACAATTTTTTTTTGTAAATACATACTTAAATAGATAAATAACACCCAGACACTTGGTAGGAATCGAACCCACGACCCATCGGTTAGCGGACAGGGTCTCTAACCACTAGACTAATAATGAAAGAATGTAAGAAATATTTACAGTAAACAAATGACAATAAAATAAATAATAAAATAAATAACTTTTGGTGTACAATAAATTGTATTTATTATTATTATTATTAAAATAATAGTCACAGCAAAGCTTATTTATCCAGTTGTTTTTGTCTTGGTTAGGGACTATAGGTGGGGTATATGGTATTAGTAGGGGGTATATGGTATTAGAGATACTTTCACCATACAAATCTAACACATACTTATAGACTACATGAAAAGGCACATAGAGTACATATTTATTGACATTACGGTCCACATTGACACAATAGATAACATAGCGTTGTCTGTAGGCATACAAATGCACGACAAACGGTTCCATACAGATGAGACAGCCGACACACTTCGACACAATGCCACACGCACAGGGCTGCCTAAGTACTTGGTAAACGAATGGCGACTATGAACATAAAGTTGGAAGGTGTAGCTTTCAAGTTGGAGTCGTGTTTGTTCTACATGGCTGCAGTTGAAGCAAAATTATTTATGTCATTTGTGAAATACAATAATGTTATTAACAATCGAGACGTGGACCTTAACTGCTGGCCTCTAGGAGAATCTCAGAGTCACATAACGAGCTATTCGCCGAAGAACTAAGGCCATCAAAATAGGTCTCAGAATCTGCAAGTTGAAGTGGCAATAGGCAGGCAACATCGGTCGAAGAACCGATAACTGATGGGGTGGAAAGGTTCTCGAGTGGCGACCACGAAACGCAGCGTAGGCAGGTCTCCCACTAGGTGAACAGACGACATTTTGCGCGTCGCAGGTACCCGGTGGATGCAAATCGCCAATTGTCGTTCATTATGGCGTTCCAAGGGGGATGCCTATGTTCAGCAGTGGACGTCTTCCGGCTGATGATGATGAATAACAAAGTGAATACCAACACAAAATAAAGTCGATGTAATTGTATCGAATTTGACACTACATAACACGTTTTGCTGCCATCAATGTACCTATGGGATATAATAAAAGACCCCACAGTAGGTAGAAAATTACAGTAGGAAAACTTTGGAATCACATAACTTTTTATATCTACACGCAATTTGGTTACTATAGCAAATGCAAATTTATAAGAATTTAAATAACATGCTTAATAAATAATTTGGAAATTGGATCTAACTCTCCACATATCGCGATTAAAGCTAACATTTATGAATCGTAGGGTACGATCAGATAGAAAGAAAGATGGCAACCGGCACCCTTACCGCTGGCTTATGTCTACCTAACGAGACCTTAGACCTTACGAGGCCGTTATATCAAGTGTAAGTTGTTGTTATTTTAAATAACTGAAAATATTGCACTACGTTACAAACGCAAATGGTGCTTGTTAATTGCAATTATTAAGCTGGTGTTAGAACATCTGACAGCCCTGTATACATGTGTACATATCGATTGGCTTCATTGTCACCACATGACATACGACGCCATTGTCGTTTGCAACAGCAACGCACGGTGCAAGCTTACTATCTAATAACCAAGCAATTTCTCTGATATTCAATACTCTGAGTGCAGACCTCCCCTTAGAATGAACTAACAAAGTCTTATTGGCGTCTCGGAAATAATAAATATCAGTGTACCTTTTGTGCCTTCCATTATTTTAGATACAAACTGGAATAGATAGATCGGGTTCAATGCCGTATGTCCAGCAGTGGATAGATGTAGGTTGATTACGATGATGATAAATCTGGAATACTTTTTAGAACAAAAAGATGGGAAAAAAAATTGGCATCTACCAAATAACTATAACCAAAGCCTGTCACCGACAGAAACACCAGAAGCATGATTTACACGTTGCCGACTGTACAAAAATCTGTTTAACTCCGTTTTTAAAGAATTATACTGTAATTACGCGAAGAAAGCTACGGCAGGCTGTTCATTTCATAACTTAAGCATACGTAGAAACGTTTCTAATTATTATTATAATGATTTAATAACTCAAGCCAGGATGTGCTTGGTGCAGGAAGCATAGTGCCTGAGGATCTAAACATCCCGTGAAGGATACCTGGCGGAGCGTCCAGAACTAAAATGGAATTGATGAGTTATCGTCTAAACAAACAACGGATACTGCGCACATTTGCTGTGTACTTTGGTTATACTACGATGAAGTAAAAGATGTATTGCATTATATATACTTTAAATATTGTAATTGTAATTCAAGCGAGAACGTTCACATCAAGAAAGAAGCCATAGAAATATAAAATAAGAAAAATAAAAAAAGATTAAGTATAAGGATATTGGCTCCGAATACACTTTTATACCTTTTGGAGTGGAAACACTAGGTCCATGGGGCCCTTCTGCCCATAGTTTATTTAGGTGTTTAAGTAAAAGGTTGGTCGACACCACAGGTGACCCCAGAGCTGGGCATTTCCTCGCTCAGAGAGTGGCTTTAGCTATTCAGCGAGGAAATGCTGCCAGCATCTTGGGTACCCTACCACATGGGCCAAATTTTTTACACATACTAAGTTAATTTAATTATTATTTTATTTATTTTTAATTTTATGAAATTGTTTATTGTAATAAGTTGTGTGCCATTGATTAATAGAAAAATATATTTTTGTTTGTGTAGAACAATAAGTATGAAGCTCTAGCTATTGGCGTAACAGCGGAATACCAACGTAAGAACGTCACAAAAGTTATTTCTAGAAATAAAGAACAAAAATAATTAAACAACATTTTAAAACAAAAGCAATTTGTTACGACTACAGCTATACAAACTGTTGAAAAAGGCAACGTATGATTTTGTAAAATGTCGAGTGGAGGAAAATGAAAACTGTAACAGAATTAATGTTACAAGAAAAATTGTTCCGTCAATCAGCAGTAATTATGACATTAAATTTTATTCTGAGTCATTACAGTAAAGCGTGGCTGTGCAATTTTTATTAGGTAGTATCATAATGTCAGAAATTCTGCAGCAAAGCAGCAGTGTGTACGTAAATATTGCTGATTTTCAGTGTAAAAGGCACCGTATTAAGGTGTTTTAAAGTTTTTTACAAATAGGGCAAGTAGGGTCGAATATGACATATTCAACCCTACCAATTGTCTTTGGCTGGCCACCGGTCAGCCAACACGCCTGCGTTCATACATTTACTGTTAATTTTTTGATCTTGTAAAGAAAACCAGAGTATAGCTAAAGAAATTACTAGGCTCAACATCATTAATAACAACGAGGTGACAAGCGGGAGTGCAACGTTCACAATCTATTTATAGGTGTGCCTGTTGCTTACTATCAACCAAATGATTCGCATACATCACTGTATGTCTATCGTATCGTTATTACCCAATTTAGTGAGAGTTATAATAGTTAACAAAAACGTTTAAACTTCCAGTCAACTTGGGTAGTTACCAGGCGCTGGTGTGAAATATATGACAAACAAACTGACAGTTTCATCGTTTTTGTTGACCATCAAATTCGTACTAACCGCTTGGTCATAGTTGTTCAAACTGCCATTAGGCCTCTGATTTAGCATAACAACTGTTGTCTAGACTCTGGATAACATCAACCGAGACCTACATTTTCCATGCCCTCCGTGCCATCTTCTCAACACAACATTTTATTATCCTAATGTAACTACCAAGATTACACAGCGTTGCGTAAGAATTTTTCTAACAATATTCGTACATCGTAAGAGATTATACGAACGACGAATTTAATGGAACCATTAAAATTAATTCAATATCATCGGTAAACATTGGAAAAACAAACTCCGCTAGAGACGCTAGTGTCACATTGCCTGTCAAACGTTAATAACTGGAATTAATAGAGACTAGCGTCTTGGAAACTAATATATTCGTGTCGACGCATAGCCGTCAACTCGATGAAGCAACTGACGATTAATATCTTCTCCTAAAGACTAAACCTAATATGACAATAAACTAGAGACGAAAAAATGATGTTACGTGAAGGTGAAGACAAGACACTTGTCGTTTTAAAAATTTATAAGTCGCAATAAAGGCAGACACTGATTAAATTCTTCGGTCGTATAAGATATTTTTTTCTCCTATATGACACTACCAACGATGTAAATTGCGTGTTGTTTTTGTAGTAATATTGTAAATGATATACAATATTCTTTGCGATTGGGACCTCAACTGCGTAAAATGCTATTAATAGAATTTGCTTTTAATTTTAAACAACTTATTTCGTTATAAACAAATTTTCTATTTCTATTTTTATAAATAAATTCCATATTACGGACATCTAAAAGTTTCGTTCTACTCTCATTTATAACAAACCTATCATGAGTATTTTTATCTAGCTCTTGAATGTAATCTTTTGGATAAAAACATCAACATTTCATGATATCAAAACTCTGGTTCCGTCAATTTGACCTTGGATTCAGTTTAATGTAAAATGGTGTCACAAATTTTATTTCGCATTGGAAGTACTTAAGAGCACCATAAATTCCACTGCCGTCTTAATGCATTTTTATAAGTCCTTCAAGACACCAGAGAAGCATCTGATACTCAGAACAAAGCCGATGAGATTAAAGCACGAGATAATATCGTGCGCGCTAATTACAAAAGACTTGTAACATTAACATTAATTTGCATTATAACTTAATTTACGAGTAGCAACAACCTCTAGGCGTTTTGTTTATCGCTGAAGGTCGTGGAAATAGCAGGTCGTTTGTATTAAAACTTTCATAAACACCATTTTAAACTTTATCGGTCCAATATTTAACGTAGGTTATCATTTTGGTCTCAGCAGTAGAACAGGTATACTTAAGAGTATGTTATAAAAACTGGAGGTCAGAGTTTCGGAACCTACGGAAAGCGATATCTTTATGCAGTTCTTCATTACTAACTTTACCAAATGAAAAGAAAGATGTTCCCTGCCTTGGATGGTCTTGCAAAAAATCGGTCCTGCACATATACACGTAGGCAGTGGCGTGCAGTCCATACAGGCAAAACAACTTTGCCTACCCTAAGACTTCTCTAAATGATCATAATACAGTAAATAATCTAAGAAATTTGCTTTTTTGCCTACCCTGTCATAAGAGTGTATGTACGCCACTGCACATAGGTATACATTCGTCGTCGTTGTCCCGGTCGTGTAGGTCTGCCGTCTCGCGCACTTGTGTACATGTGTATAATAAATATCTCCTGCGTAGTTGGCTGATCAAAGATGGTCCGTGTCGGTCATGAGGACATTACGATTTCACGCCATCAAACTGTATAATGCAATAACCAATCGGACGTCAATTGTAACAAACAAGTTGTGCAGCCCTTGGCCACTCGCTTTGTATGCGTTCCTTACAAAATTTATAACAACCATAAAATAGATTTCTCCTGAATGTAACAAACAATTTTTAAACCGCTGCAGCACAAATCAAAGCTGAGCACGGAGTCGTTAAGGCAGTCATATTAGTGGACAGCTAGCTAAGACATTCGCAACTTTTTTTTTTATACTACCAAGGTGGCAAGCAAGCATACGGCCCGCCTGATGGTAAGCAGCCACCGTAGCCTATAGACGCTAGCAACACCAGAAGAATCACTAGCGCGTTGCCGACCCTTAAGACATTAGATGTTAAGTCTTTGTGTCCGGTAATTTCACCAGCTACAGTGCCCTTCACGCCGGAATACAGCAATGCTTACACACTGCTGCTTGGCGGCAGAATATCTGACACTGCGGTGGTACCTACCTGGACGGTTCCTTGCACAAGAAACCTACCACCTACTGAACGACACACTTCGGAACAAGTCGTGTCGTTAATGTATCGATTGACATCGATGGAAACGGAGCCGGGTCGACAACGAACCTACCTTGGAAATGGGCCCTAACATTAGCTCGGCTCTCGGTGGATCGGTCAAATAGATGACTTGCTCATTTGATGGGTTCACACGAACGTTCCAAACGTGACATCGTCAACGACCGTGAAAGCTATCCGAGCCGGCGATACAATATCCTGCGGTGCACGCCGGTGAAAGTCGACGACACTGACAAATCGTTTGTCATAGAGATCGTTTTTGGTCAATTTTAGCAACGCGAAAGTTCCAATTACATCAGCCAAGTTTCTCGCGTCCGAGTAGTTAGAGATAAACCGGTCGGACTCAAACGTGTCAGATGGATTTTTGATAAGACAAGATTACAGAGTCGAGCGATCCGCGTGGATCTATCGACTTTGGCAATGTCGTCGCCGGTGTGGCAACAACGCGGTTACGTAACGCGAGGTGAGGTGCGGGGCGGAGGCATCGCCGGGTCACTGACCCGTATGGTCCGCCGGTGCCAATTCGCCCATCACGAAATAATCATTGCACAAACTCCATGCAACGGATGATTGTGACTTAAAACAAGCGAACCTTTGCAGTTGAATTTACAAATGATGTCAAGGCGTATAAGACTCGTGCTTGTGCACACTGTTAAAGCTTGCCCACAAAGTTGTTCGTCGTTAAAAATTCTTGACACATTTGTGTTAAGATGACTAAATCTGCGCTATCAGATTTCTAAATAAAATAAAATTACATACGGAATTTTCTCACATCAAAATAGTTGAGAAGCTAAGAAACCTTGGAAATTCCAATTACGCTAACGGACAGGAAACACAAAAATAATACGAAATTATCCGAGGATGTCGCAGCATCCGGGAGGATATTAAGAATCTGAGTTACAATTCGTCGTTGTTTTAGCACAACCAGTCGCCACAGCAGAGAGGCAACGTCGCTTTAAAAATAAGATAATCATGACATTCAATTGTCAGCCCCATTTATTTTAACTCACGAACTCAAATCACACAGCAACAAAAACGAACCGCTGCATCGACTTGTTCTTTATTCGGCAGCAATAAAGTCGAATTTGTAGAGTTGAGTTCAATTACTGGTAAAAAATTGTCATGCCGTTGCCTCGGTAAGCAACCATCATCGTGTTGCCAAATTTGGCGCAGGCGCGACTTGGCAACGCCGGCACCAGCTCACTTGCACGTACTCAGTTTTGCTCCACGTAAACAAACACTATTGCGTCACGATCCGACCCGAGCAAAGTTGTACCCCAACACCAACACAGCAAGGTTCTATATCGAACGCACTTTCGATACTATTTACCAAATTTGCGAAATAATTATGAAACAATTTCAAGGTGTTTCTTCACGGAAGCTTTTTTCAAACTTGGAACACACAAGGCTGTTTCAATCAAATCGATCACTGACCCCGCTGTGAAATTACATATTAAACGATATATCGATTACTTCCTCCACCTAGTAGGCTAAAAAACTAAAACTTGTTTCTCGATAGCGATTTCAAATCGTATCCATTCGCGACCTCGAGAAATTCCCCAAGAAACAACGTCCAATGTGACATTTCTCAACATTTCGTCCCGTTTATGTATTCCCGAGGCTGCCTCCCCGTCCGATCACGTTGTAGAGCCACGAGACCCTGTCCCGTCCACGTGACGCGCGAACTGCTTGCGCAAACATATTATTCTCTTACCTTTGAATATCGCAAATGTTTTTCAATTTTAACGTCAATATTACTGAAAATAATATCGTCTGGCGACGCTCGTTGAATTGCGCAATTTCAATGAAAACACACATTAACGTGACAGCACACAGATTAAATACTCCTATATTTTGCTGGCAAATATATTTTTTGCAAGTGCAAAAACATGTTTAAATAATAAAACTGTAATAAGTACAAAATTTGTATATGTTGGCAGTAAGAAAGAGAAGTACTGACTAAACGCGCTTTCACAGGTATCCGCAAGAGAATTACTCGCAAGGACCATTAAAAACACATTAACCGATAGCCGATATCCGGAAGTCAAAATACACTAAAAGGACTGCAATCCAGTTTCGGTCGTGTCGTGAGGCGAACAGTCGAGCGGAGTCGGAGCGTTACTTTCAAAAGTGCCCCAGATGTTGGTAACGGTAAAAAGACCATCTCGCGACAGATGCGCCATTGCATGTTGTGGAGTACGCGACAACGCGCGAAAAACAAAGGCTGTAAAAAAATACTTTTTACCTAAAATTTCTCGTCCGGGTCTGACGATGAAGCTCCATGATCAAAATTACTATACAGGGTTACAGGAAAAGTCGTGCTAGATCCGTTGAGGGCGTGGAGTACCCATCATTTCTGACTTATTTCATTATGAAACACCCCACCCTAAACTTAACCAAAATAAAAAAAAAGTAAAAAAAAAAAACTTAAACTTAACTTAATTAAACAAAATAAATTTTAATAGCCTAAAAATCGGCAATTTTCAATAAAAAATTTAAAGCCGAAAATCTCGAAAAGGGTTAAGTTTAGGGTGGGGTGTTTCATAGTGAAATAAGTCAGAAATGATGGGTACTCCACGCCCTTAACGGATCTAGCACGACTTTTCCTGATCTGATTTTTTTTTTTTTATTCTATCGGAGACCAGAGAGTATTTAGTACATTTTGAATGGTTAACAAACCCCTGTCTGTCACTGAGTCGCGTGTTACTCAGAGTCGCTATACAATTCTACCCCCAGTGGGGTGTGTGCACCCATCTCCACCCGTTGGATGTCCGTAAGAGGCGACTAAGGAAAAACATTAAGACAGGCAGCAGCGTCTTTCTATTGGATTACCAACAAACTATACTGCGATCCCCAAGACGCCTGCCACCAAACGTGGGGATTATGGCAACCCCTCCCTTCTAAGGGGGTGGCCTTTGTTCAACAATGGACGTCTCCTTTTTAACAGCCTTAAAAAAAGGAAGAGGTTCTCAATTCGTCGTGTATGTATTTTTTTTTCATTTTAATTACTGCAGTTTATTCAAAGAAACATGTTACGTAAATTTCGGAAAACTGAACAATTATTACGTAATGCCAAATAAAACATTGTTGTTTTTGAATGTCATCAACAGCCCCATTGTGTGTCGCAATCTGGTTTAATACACGAAGCCTTATGAAGGCCACGACGACCGATCGCAACTGGCACGTTTCAAGACAAACAATACCCTTTTCATAAGTTTAATAAAGTCCTAACGAATCGTTCTTGTTTGTTTGAGCACACCAATTTGCTCTTGGGAAATCATTTCGTCAAATGTTTCTTTTGGTGAAAAGTACTAGAAGTTTCGACAGCAGTATGGCTTTTTCACAAGCGCTTTTGTATCCGTTGGAAGTTGGTTAAAAAATAACTTTGTGTAAGCCTCTGTAGGTAGAAAGGGGTCGGGACGAGAGACTCCGCAGGGCCACAATATTATAGGCCAAATAAAAAATTTCTGATTTTGAGCCGGATGTCTTGTTTACGAATCCGATTAAAAATTTCCTGTGTCACACCATTAAACGTGTAAATCCACCGAGTTTTGACAGAATCGGAACGAATGTGTAACGTTAACATATGAATTAACTCCAAAACATAGAATCAGCTCCGAAAACGACAATTTCTTACGGTTGTGAATAAAACAACAAGGTAGAAAATCGGTGTTGATATCCTACGAGCATTTCTGTTGACACCATCACGATTGGACCAACATCTGATCACCCAACTATAATTAGAATAGAAATAAATATAGGTATTTATGACAGCCTAAGCAGTGTACGTTCTTCTTGATTGTTTTCTTACAGACAAGAATACAGCTATGACTTTGTTCATGAAAAAAACCAAATCAGTTCATTGCGCTTTCAGTAGTCATCTCTGGTATAATCTATTTACATAAAAATGCGGTTTTTCGGTCTCGGGCTACACCCCTCTTTGTGGCTATGTTGTCGTGATTACATATTCATCGGCTGGCTCGTACGGTCCCGTCACGCGAAATTAACTTTGTACATCACTCCTGGCTCCTCATCTCGAGTCTCGACGTCTGTGTCGCGACATCTTGTGTCAATAATTCTCGATATACGAGCCGACGCTAAAATTTTCCGATACCTTATCGAATATTCATGTATTCGTGTTATCAAATTATATACGGAGTAATAAATAGCGTAGGTATTACCTAGATGGTAAGGAGGTCGCAGGCTTGTCTGATGAGGTCCGGGCCGGGTTAATTCAACCAGAGTCTGGCCAAGCCAATACGAAATGCTATAAAATAGAAAACAGATGAATGGGGATGACATATCTCTTTACGAGACTTAGCGACGAGGTAATATGTATGACATTCCCATACATTTGTTTTCTATTCTCTACCGTTCCGTATTGTAGAATGACAACTTGGCTAAGGAGCCATTTAGATTGTGCTGTCCAAGCACAATCTAAATGGCAGGGGGTAATAACAGTTGGCAGGGGGGTAGGTACGAGTTTGGAAATTGCAAGTATGTCGATCACAGAATGTTTAATTCCCTTTTAGAAATGATTAATCAATCGTAATATAAAATTATGAGGTTTTTGATGTGAACATTAACATAGATAACCAATTGTTTATCACACGAACATTTAATAGTGGCTGATGTTTTACGATATTTTAAACGTTGTTAAACACTAAGAGAATCAGTTTCTACTCGATTTGACTGCTATAATCGAAACGTGGAATTTTCCATACCCCGAAATCAATCAAACATATGCGTTAGAAAGTGTTTATTCTTGTTATGTTATTCCCACATTTTCGCCCAGACATGCCAAAACTATGCTCTCATAGAGTATGAATGAATACATAAAGATTACCTGAACAATAAATTAAGCTTTTTATTTACTTTCTATTCTTCTTAAGAAAAATAATATTAGATCATATGCAATATCATCAGACAAATTTTAGCAACGCATTTACTATACAATCTTGCGCGGTATGAGCCTTCTCAACTGGCTTTAGTTATAAATAACTGTATGTTCACTCGTTCGGGTTTTCCTAGTGCGCCGTGAACAGTCAGCCCTAGAAGATCTTGATAAAGGTCACTTCATCTGAGAACTTTTATCTGTGTAAGATTAAGTGTGCTATGACCACCTGTAACTACATTTCCAAAAAAAATTTGCGGTAATCGTCACAAAAATAAGAGCACAAAGTACGCGTGTGTTCTTATTTCGAAATGTCTCTATATAAGTATGTATGTTTGATTTTACAATTTTAAATGAGTTTTGTATATGCAACGACCATGGTTATTTATTGTTCTAGTAGGAATAATAGATCTTAGTCCATCAATAACATCTATATAATATATAAACTAGATTTGGTGTCATGGTTCAAAAAGTGGTAGCGAGAAATACATCCTGAAGCCACATACATCCTGACAAATTTATTTTTACCAATAGGAGTGTCGCTACTCTCTATATGAACCTGTCAAACTAAAAGTCATTATCATTATAAAATCGTTAGTTCACGTTTCCGCCACCAGCACAGATAAGTATGCAAACCTCCGCGACCACATTTTAGATGTAATTTTTTTCGTGAATGTTTATCTAGTTTATATATTATATCGATGATCAGTAACGTTAAAAGTTGTTACCTTGTAGCCGCTGTTGTCAGAGAAAACGTGTTGTTGTCCGGTATGTTGTATCGTTGCGGGGCTTAGCACGCGGCGCTTCTTGGCTGGCTGCTGGCGAGCCGGCGACCCTGCCGGCTGGTACTCTTGCTGCGTGCTCTCTGGCTCACTGCTGCGATATAGCGCCGGCGGCTCCGGGTACATGACATGCATTCCCTGGAACAACAACGAACAACGTATACAATGAGGCCTCTGTGGAGACACGAGGCGTGGTGCGGAGATAAACAACGACTCTTCACCTGGGTATTAGGGTAATAGGTAACAGTAGTTTATGAAACTGGGTCATTATAATCGGAGTTATTAAAACACAAGGCGAGGTTTATAAGTTTTCAACAAAAGTTACATGTAAATTAAATAATACGTTGAACATATCAATATACAAAGGCGGCCTTATCGCTAAAAAGCTATCTCTCCCAGACTACCTACTAGAAAATGAGAGAGAGAAACATAATGGACAGTTGATGGTGCACTTCAATAAAAATAAAATTTTATTGTTATGTACAAAATACATTTTTGTATGCAAGGGACTAAAGTCTGTCAATAGAGTGAGTTCATAATTTTTGATGGAAGTTCATAGTTTTATTACGAGAAGAGTGTAGTCTAAACTAAATTGAATGGTCACATGAATCAATGATTCTAAATAGGTATTAAAGTTTTTTAATATTATCGAACTACTAACGACTTTACTTTTACTACAAGTCATTTGAAATGGCATTCCCTTGATAAAAACCTCAAAAATGATAGCGAGTCGGTCTGATTTCGATTATTAGTAGTTCCTAATAGTGTACATACTGACCGTGTACCGTTGTACATAATATGTAGCAACTATGTTAAAAGTAATGGTATAAAAAAATACGGTCACGGTTTGGTTTGAGCACGAAAAACCGATATATATATATATATGCATGAATGATATTTCACGATCAAATATGTTATGTTCGAAGGTGTTCAAGGCCGGCGCATGTAAACGAGGCGGAAAGATATAGGTGTAAGGATATAATAGCCTATTAGAATCCAGTCTCCCCCTTCTCTGCTTGTCACGCAGGAGCAGACCCTTGCGGTCACCCAGAGGTGAAAGTTTATCGTTTATACAGCCCGGATATTCAACTTTTGGTGCCAATGATGCGCTCTATTTTGCCTAGCTGTGACGAAATGTCATAGAGCTGAAAATCTTGTGAAGTCTAAAAAAAATAAAAGAACTGGCTGACAGGCCCGTTGGTCTAGTGGTTAGACACCCTGGCTGCTACCCGATGGGTCGTGGGTCCGATTCCCACCAAATGTCTGGGTGTAATTTATCTATTTAAGAATGTATTTAGAAAAAAAAGTATTTAAGTATCAGTTGGCTGATTTCCATAGTACAGGCTCTGCCTAGTTTGGGATCGGATGACGGTGTGTGGATTGTCCCAAGATATTATTATTATAAACTAATTTTTCAATTTCCAAAAAAGCATAGTCTTATCAAAAGAAAATATTTACGTACTATTGGAAAATAATTGAGCACATATTAGTAATTCTAAATGCCTTGTGTTTCGGGTGGAATATTGATACAGTGCGTTATAATGGAACACATTTCTTTGAATACGATACGAATATAAAGCGATAGTGCGTGAGATAAGCAAAGCATTACGCCTATATTACATTAAATTGTCCATGTTACTTAAAGGTCTGTCCATTACCGCCTATCATAGCACGACCAATGGCCATGCTATAAACGAATCAGGCCCAAAAAGTAGTCCTTGAATGAATTAACGTGAAACAACGTCCACTAGTCCGTTCAGTTTCCGTCCAACACAAAAGCGTGCTATGACCGGAGTGTTATAGTAATCTCCGTTATTTATTTTCGGCCTCTGATACGCCCATATCATGTTATAATCCGGGTTAATGAACAGACGTCGTTTATTATAATCTGTGCAATCAATCGATTAGTCAATAAGTCTACATGGGATTGGTTGGTTGTCTATACATAATTTGTTCCTAATTATTTAGCTCTTTTCAGCACCATATTGCGATTTATAATAGACAAGACTGTCATACGCTATTGGTGAATGTATTTCTGATTTTTGATGAAGCAGAACTAAAGAACAAAGAGGTGACTTCAGCCGTCTACATTTAATATTCAATTCTGGTAACGAAGCTCCAATATTAAAAGTAAAGCGACCAGAAATTAAATGTCGCCGCAAGACGCCGTCCAATTTTAATATTTTTCGTATTTTACGAGCGGGCAATTTAGCAGAGAGCGTCGTAAAAATCGAGTTTTCATTTGCTAAGAGCCACCATTACCGGGAGGCATGTCTCCGTGCCGTGGAACCGAACCGTAAAGGCCGCGAAAGCCTGCAACTCGAACAACACGAAGACTCATTAACAAATTGAGGAGCATCCTCTAGACATATTACTTAAGAAAACTACTTAACATAACGATGTGACCGCCTTCCCTTGAAAGTGTATCATTAACCTTATTACACGCTCATAAATTCCATTATGATATTAATTCGTGGCAATGGAAAAGCGAAAGAAATACGAGTACAGCATAACAGTCTAGATTTACATTGAAACCCGATTCACCTTGAACGGGCGAGACAGAGCTGAGCCGCCTTAGTGGAACGTGAAATCCGCTTATTATAATAAAATCTCGGGGTAAGCTTTTAGGGTTTCCTTGAGAAGCGAGTAATGGGCCTTAGCTCTTTTTCCATCCGCTATAGACGGCATACTGCTGAAATAAAACAGTTATTGAATTTTGAATACATCTGTTACGGCCTAGGATCGATGGATGACCCTGTGAATACATTGTGTTATTTAACTAGTGGTCTAAAATTATTAATATTATTATATACAGTTAGATATATGAATTTAAAATGCTTGGTTGGAGTAAAGTAATACGTAATGTAGAATTACATACAGTCAACCAGTTAGTAATAAAAAATGTGAGAAGTAATACATTAGCAGCAGCATCCGAAATAATTCCATTGCTGAACAAAAGGCCTCCGAGAAGGGGGGGGGGGGGGGCTGCCAGATTCGCTGGGTAAGTCTTGGGATTGCAGTATTGGTGGTAAGGCAATCCAATAAAAAGACGCTGCTGCCCGTCTTGCTGTTTGCTGTCTCTTAGTCACCTCTTATGGGACCGGGTAAGAATAGCACCCTCCTATCTCCACCCAACGGGAGGAGATAGGAGGGTGCTATTCTTACCCGGACATCCCACGGGTCAGTAGAAAGAAGAATTTATACATTTGGTATTAACCAAAACCGACTAATCCAAACTTTAATACTCTGTGGCGTTTTCCACATCAAGTTTCAGAACGACACATAAAACCGCGCTGTCAAAAATGAGACAGTGTCTAATCTCTATGGGAATCAAAATATAGGATGTCTAGAACTGCGCTGACGCAGTTACGTTATTGTAAAAGAATATCTGATATGTATAGAAACAACACGGTGTAACACGGCACTGTACTTTAACTATGTAAAAATAATCGTGCAGTGTCCCACATTAGTGTCTGGTTAATGTGATTGTTGTGATTATCGTTTATTATATGTGTTGTAATTACATCTTGGTGTTTTACTTTCGACGGCCGGGAGTCGAGCATACCGCCAACTCCTTGCACCACTATGAGAATTGCTTTGGAAACTACCTTTTTTATCTTCTACGTAGCAAGTGGCCAATTCAAGCTAGACCTCTGATTTGAATTAGAAGCCGCAGTATAGATGACCACGACTAGGACTTTTACGTGCCCTCCGAAGCACGGAAACGCCTAATTTCAAACGCCACTAAAAAGTCACATCTATGGACTGAACTTGCCTGGCGTTGTCGGTAATTGCAACTGGCTATAAGCGCCTCCGTGATTGAGCGCGACGTTCCTAGGACTCCAGTAATTTTCCAGCTACAGTGCCCTTCACGCTGCGGCCCTAGCTACAAGTCAAGTCGAGTCAAAAATAGTTTATTTCAAATAGGCTAATATTTAAATATAATATTTAAAAAAAAAACTACCACCGGATCACAACGCGGCCTCAACTGAGAAGATCCGGCAAGAAACTCAGCGGGCTTGTAATTTTTTCGCTTTTTTTTAAACAGTGTGTCAAGTTAAAATTAGATCAGAGCGACAGTGTGTCTTGCCGTTCAAAAGATCAAATAAGACAGGAAAAAAAATACAACGAAAGTACATCAAACTAAAAGGCCAAAGGGATAGTAGACGGACCAGTCCCCCCAAGCAGCACCCGCGCATGAGTTGACTCGAGCAGCAGCCATCACTCCCCTCAACCATATTGGAGGGAAGGGGGGGACCCGACCCCTAACAACCTGAATGGTCTCTTTACAAGGGACTTACGACCTATGCGGTTTGATTGGCTGTCGATCATTATTACCAAAAACTTTACATTGTATTTCGTAACATTAACCTAGAGAGAAAAAAATACTAAATACTTTGTTTTATCAAACGAAATCTACTAACCATTCCTTAATTGGAGTTAATAGCGTATACTTCGACCAATCTAGTACGGCAATGGGAAAACTTAGCTACAATCTCGTTAACCTTTTACATGGCGGGTCAGAATTTCCATACTAATTATTCACAATTTCCACGGTCCGAGGGTCGTTCGTCCCTATTACTAAGGGTTCCTTTACACAAAGCTGTATGAAAATGAACTTTACCGTCCAATAAACTGAGTTAAAAATTGTTAATGGATTTTTTATTTCATTATCTCAAAGCAACGACTCAATTTCCTAAGTATTGAGATGCAAATCGTGTATCAACTAGAGTGATAGCCGCGATATTTGAAGCAGAACACAATAGACAGACAACAATATGGTAGTGTTGAAACAGTTTCGGAGATTTGGAACCATTTTGGGGCAATCTATTTATGATCGTTGCGGTGCGGAAGTGAAAATGGCAAGAATTATGGTGCTATCCTATAATCCTATTGTGGTAGAACAATGCGCGAGCGGTTGGCTCCGAAACCTGAGAGTATTTATCAAGGCTCACATCGACTTTCTAAAGTCGAGTGTGGGCGAAACTGCCGGACACGATACAAATGGTAAATTGGGCTCCTAAATTGGAAGGAACATTTCGTTGTACAGCAGATAAGACTTGTTATCCTAAATAATCTTAGAAACATTACTGCACTCTCATGGGAAGTAGTAGTAGTATAAAAATGGTGGGTGTAGCAGGTCCATTTTACAGATGACCGTAGTCAACGTCTACATATTTGAGTGGAGTCAATCTAATGTTATTGCCCTTTGAGGAGTAGCCATGTTCGCGGACGAGAGACTCCATTAATAAGCTAACGTCATCGACTTTTATGTTATCCAGAAATTAACATCGTGGATGGTTACTGTTACTGCTATATAACGAGAGATGGCGCTAGCTGTGGTAAGATGACGTCGCACGAACATTCCTAAATCGCGTTAGTGAAGTTTCAATGCCGCATGTGACGTAAATAGAACATCTGAACATCAACCATTGGGGGCTTCAGCCCTGACTGAGCATCACACTTCGTTCGAAGGGAGGATCCTGTCCTTACAACGCAGCCCGATAGACGTATAATCATATTAAATAATTGGAAGCATGGGTTAACAAGGTAGACGTATACCTTGTTAACTGTTATAACAGGGTATACCTGTTTTTATTAGAAGATCATAAATACAACAATGAATGTACGAATGCAGGCGTGATGGCTGACCGGTGGCTGATTTACTGTCCAATTTTTTATCTTGTAAAGAAAAATAGGGTATACGTAGATACAGAAGTCTACAGCAGCAAAGTAAACACACTGACAGTGATGACGACGCGGCGGTCAATAAACAGGCAAGTTTGTCGTAAAGTACATCGTAAAATTACACCAAATATCGCGCAACATTGAGATTGCACCCGAGCTGCATTTATAGCAAGTTACGCAACACTCGTTAACTTGAATGTCGGAGATTCGCTTAAAATATCTGCTGCATCACACCTCGTTGGAAGGCTGAAAGCATACGTGTATATTGGTAATGAAGTGAACGCAAGGTTTATAATTAAACCCACGTCGTTTTGTGGTAAGCACGTAAGTAAATGAGTGGAACGCTCTTGAAAGACAAGGGCGATACTTTACGAAAATAACGAAGATTACCTTATGAACATCGAATTTAAGAGGACTGGAAAGAACTGTATCTTAGTGAAAATAATATCAGTTTCTGCTGTCAAGTCCACCATAACGCACATTATCTTTAGCAAGCGACCGGACGTGGTTTTGTGAAACCTAAAAATTCTAAACCTATATTTGAGGCCCTCATGGCCTAGCGACTGCTATGACAGCAAATAATGAAGAGAAAAACATTGTATTAATGCACAAAGTTTATTATTAAAACAGGACTCTTTTAATTTAGTAAAGAATCCATCCTTCGATTAATATGCATAAATATATCAAATTTCAAATTATTTTCTCTACACAACTCTTCATACGCATTATTCTGGTTTAGGCCCACTTTTGCGCTGACGGCCTAATTTACGATACACATAAACCTTAAAATAATAGTCAGTATCGCATAAAAATCCAGTAGTTAACGAGTAAGCGAACAAACAGACTGTCCCGGATAGCGCGGATAGATGCGTCTGGTAGAGAGCAGTATGTGTGAGTGCGGTATGGAAGATGAGGACCTGCACCACGTGCTGTGGGTCTGTCCCCTGTATGAGGTGATGAGAAGAGAGATGATGGATGGTATAGTGCGCGATGAAGAGGGCCCAATATACTACGGCGATCTAGTGAGTTCATCGGCGAACTTCCAGCGGCTGAGGAGATTTGCACATGAATGGCACGAAGTCAGAAGCAGCGCGGAAAATGGCTAGTGGTTCAGGCGGCGACGAAGGCGTATTATGTAGTGTCAGCCCCAGAAAGGGGAGAATGCAAAATGGGACACAGGAATAGAACAGAATTTGTAGGGAGTCGAGCAGTGCGCGTGGTGGACAGAGCCTACGAGCAGTACCACGCGTATCTCTCCCGCGATTCGGCCCGTATGACCGGACGGTCGGTGGGGCCATGGGTTGGCGGAGGGTCATGTCCCGGATAGCGAACTTGTTTTATGATATTTAGTAGGGAATAGTGAAATATGGTTTCTTACAATGGGACATACATAACCAATTACTACGGCGAGACGACGTGAAACATAAAAACAATTATGTTGGAACAAGGCCAAAACGTACAAACTGGATAACTGACAGACCGAATTGATGCATAATTCCCGTAATTACCTACCACACTAGTGCAACATATACGAATATAAAGACGTATGTCGGAATCGTGACGTCGTCGTCGGCACGAGATGAACGAGTTTGTGAATAATGAGAGACATTATCCGCGATCTGGTCGTGAATACCTGTCCTTTCACGTATATGTTGACATACGACTACTCAAAGATCATGATTGAAGTGCACCTCTGATCTGTTGCAACGTTTAACTTGGTTCAGCTTGAGTTCACGCCTGAAGATCGATCAAAAGCTACAAATTGAAACCAGCAATCGACTGCAGGCCCACCTGATGGAAAAGGGCGACGAGCCCTGAAGACACCCACATTATAATAGACCGGGAAAACCGACACCGGCCAACTGCTTCATTCCTTCATTATATTATCATAATCATCAGAGACGTCCACTGCTGAATAAAGGCCTCCCATAAACCCCACGCTTGGCAGGCAGCTTGGAGATCATCATAATTCATAACAATTATACAAAACAGCAACCCGCGTCTGTCCGTTCGCTTACTTCTTCAAAACTACGCAAGGGTTTTTCATGCGGTTTTCTACTACTATTATTGCAATCAATCTATTCTTACGGATTATATCGCCCGTCCGTCGTCCGTATTATGTCCGCCCGTGACCATGGGTGCTGCAAAGCATTCGAAACGTCGGGAAAAATAAAATAAATCGCGATATAATCCGTAAGAATAGATTGATTGCAATGTCTAGTATTCGCGTAAATAAAAGACAACATTACTACTATTATTTTTAAAACATTACTCGATAAGTTTATGCTTATAAGACATAACACAATTAAAAAGTTCAAAAACATCGTGCGCAGCCGCATACAACACTAGTTTAAGCACTACATTTACCTGATGGTAAACAGTGATGGAAAACCGGAAGAGTTTATTAAAAATCTACTATTCTAGTCTTCAAGTCATTTGCAGTCGGAGACAACCGACACAGGCTAATTATTTCAATCCTGTACGTACTATGTACAAATAAGCAAAACGCTAAGTCCGGATAGCAGAAATGCCATACGGTATGGTGGAGAGCCACCGTGCGTATGGTCGTCTGATGATAAAGATGCCGGGAACGAATAAAGAGAGGCTGGCTACCATGCGTCCGCCTGCGATTTAAACTCTTGTAGCCTGGACTAATATGGTGATTCTATGTTTAAAAAGTCGTTCGGTAATGGATTCAAATAATAATAATAATACGAGCGGAATATTAATGACATTTTAATGAATTCATCGCTATTAGCTGAACAGCCCAATAATTATACTGAGTTTATCGTCCTGTGCGTACGTTCATCGCTGTTACATAAACATTTAGCTGGGTAAATTTGCTCAAGAATTGTCAACCGTCACGTCATGAAGGAACGTTCTTGAATTTTTAATTAATGCAGCTAATAATGCATATCATTTTGTTGGTATCGGATTCGGTTGGATCATTTTAACAAGAAACGGATCTTATCTATCAAGAGTCTAGTGGAACAGCTTCCTAATTATAACGTACTAGGGTCGTCCAGTGGTCGAAATTCGTATGTGTGAGTATCATACGCATGGTAGTGTGTGTAATTTTTTTATTTATTCAATAGTTTTAGGCATATTATAAAGAATTAAGCTTTTTGCACTCCTCCAAACAAACTTTAACCGTGCCAAATTTTATACATTCCTTACAAAAGTTTTTGCTTTTCACATATTAATATATATAATATCAAGGGGCTGTGTTGGTACCCAAAATGTCGAGGGTTTGATTCCAAAAACTTATGTGCTTGAAAAAGACTGTATGTCTTCGGTACATGGGTGTTATAATCAATTATGTGTGATTTTGCACCACTAGCCATAATTAATTAATGGCAAAGAACATTAACGTAAAACGATTTAGCAGAATTAAATGGAATAAAGAAACGACGCCAAATTGGCGGCTTGCGTGTGCGCCACACAATCGCCACCTGCTTGTTGCCGTTATGCGTTTCGGCTTTCGTGTCTTCAACAATAGCTGAGGACTGTCCCGCAATAACAAGTCAACCCATAATAGCATCCCGCTGCAATTTTGCATCGTATTCCGTCGCGCTTAAAGAATAAATTCGCAGTATCGTGTTGGATAATGTAACAGTTTATTGAATTTTAGTTAGGTAGGTAACGGTGGCTGCGAAATTTTACTACAGGCGCGACGATCCAAGTCTTTCAATTTGAATCACCTCAGCTTTAAAATGTTTTACAAGATGGAACTTGTCTGTTAATAAACTAGGAAATTAGTTTATTATTCCCGTTGGTCTAGTGGTTAGTGACCCTGTCTGCTACCCAACAGGTCGTGGGTTCGATTCCCACCAAGCGTCTGGGTGTTTTATCTATATAAGTATGTATTTACAAAAAAAAAAGTATATATGTATTAGTATCAGTTGTCTGGTTTCCATAGTACAGGCTCTGCCTAGTTTGGGATCAGATGACCGTGTGTGAATTGTCCCGGGATATTATTATTATTATTCATATTGGTGAAGAGATGGGCAGGTTAGCTTGATGGTATCCAACACGCCTGACTAAAGACAGCAGCACTGTACTGCCACTCATCATCATATGTTTGAGGGGAGTGATGGCTGCTGCTCGAGTCAACTCATGCGCGGGTGCGAGGACTGGTCCGACTACCTTTGGCCTTTTAGTTTGTTGTAATTTTGTCGTAATTTATTTTTTTCTTCTTTTCTCCCTTGTTTTATGTTTCGAACGGCAGGACACACTATCGCTAATGTTGATCCAATTGTAACAAGATAAACAATGTTTAAAAAAGTGAAAAAATGACAAGCCTGCTGAGTGTCTAGCCGAATCGTCTCAGTTGAGGCTGCATTGTGAACCAGTGGTAGCTTTTAAAAAATTGACTATTCTAAAGAGCCAAAAGCCTATTTGAAATAAATATTTTTGACAAAATCTTTCTTTTTTATATACTACCAAGGTGGCAAGCTGTGCCGCCCGCCTGATGGTAAGCAGTCACCGCAGCCTATAGACGCTAGCAGCACCAGAAGAATCACTAGCGCGTTGCCGACCCTTAAGACATTAGATTTTAAGACTTAGGGTCCGGTAATTTCACCAGCTACAGTGCCCTTCACGCCGGAACACAGCAATGCGATGCAGTGTCCGATTGCCGCCAAGCAGCAGTGTTACACACTGCTGCTTGGCGGTTGCTGGCGCTTGCTGCGGTAGTACCTACCTGGACGGTTCCTTGCACAAGGAACCTACCACCTAGTAAAATCTAATCTATCTAATTTGAAAAAATTAAAAAAAAAAAGGAAATTGGCTGTTCTTTATTGATTTGGGTAATGTAATGATTTGCTGCATAGAATCTTGCAGGTGATTTAATCAACATTTGTATATAGGGTTTCCAGCTCCTGTTTTGTATTTCTATGAGGATTTATTAGTAGAAATTATAGGACTCAGGACAGAATTAAGGGACCTGATGTTATTTTAAATCAGTAGAGATTGTTAATAATAAAAATCTCTTTTTTAATAATAAATTAAAATATGGTATTATAAATATCAAATAAGTAATTATACATATCATAAAACCAAAGCAAAATTACTTTTTGTACATTATATTTAGTACTACTTTTTGCTGCTTTGAGAGCTTCTTCATTTTCCAAATTTTTCTCAAATAAACAATGAAGTATCATCCTCTAGTCTTTATTTAAAAATAAGGGACACTATCTATATTTAGGGCTGAAACTTAGGCAGCTAGGGTGACTAACAACAACACCATAGTGGTCCTATGGTGTAGTAGTGTATTAATTCAAGATTCACTGATCTTAAAAAGAACATACTTTGATACTATGTTTTTTTTTATTTTCTCGTCATAATGAGAAAAGAGTTCCCATTTCTTTTGTTTTACAAGAAATAGATAATAATTGTATCAAATTTAATCTCAGTAACAGCACTCCTTAGTTTGGGATCAGGTAGGATATGCAGACTGTGCCAGAGACTGTGACTGTGTATTCATTTAAAGCAATATAACCTGTCTTACTATTACTAAGGTACTTAGTCCTCATTAAGGTATAAGTATGTTGTTATCACTTACAATGTTTTCAAGTAAACATCCATCAATGACAATTGTTAAAACAAATAGACAGGTAGGTAATATATTTTATCTATAACATATCAAGGGTATAGTAATGATCACATATTAATAAGCAGCTACACAAATAAACAGTATTCTTATTTGTGATAAAACTACAATGTTAGTTCTAGTAACTACATTGTACCCAGTGGTGTGCAGTGCATCGGACTTCTCGGAATGATCAAAATATAGTAAATAATCACCGAAATTTGCCTTTTTGCCTACCCTGTTAAAAAAATGTGTGGCGTGCACTGATTGTACCTAAGTATAATCACTATTATCATTTTTCTCCAGTTATTCACCAATAAATATTGTACCTATAGGCCTCTTGGAGGCACAATAATTTTATAAGCATCATAATTATGGTGCTCAAAAAAATAAATAGAATCATTCCTTTATGGTTATTGTGCCCAAATTGAAAAAGTGTTTAAATATTGTAATAAAATCAAATGTACTATTTCAATATACAGTGCAATATTTATTGTATTTCACACACAAGTTTGTAAACTCAACATAAAACTAGTCATATTTACTACAGCTTGCTTGCATGCAAAAACATCAATAATCTTACTTAGTGTGGAGATAAAGCATGATTTTGCATAAATAAGACATGTTTTATCATATATACGTGACAAAACAGATTCCAATAAGAGCACAAACCAAAAATCAGACTATTTATAGCCGTATCATATGTTTATTTCGTTGTGCAGACCTCGCCATTCGACGACACAAAAATCAACACCGGGCTAATTATAAACTTAGGTGGCGGCCAACCGCATACCTGTACAAGCACAGTGTGTACATAAACGAGAAAATAAAAAGGTTATTAGAAACTCACACGTTGCTAGCGACAGTTTCGTTGTATTGCTCGCCACTGTGCTCTCTTAGAAAGCGATTATACCACACCGCTGATCGGCGGGAACTAGTAGTTTTCCACTCTTGTTTCCACTCGAAAGCCACTAAAACTTATGAAGTGTTCCTCACCTCTCTAAGTCAAATTTCTGACAGTCTGATACCACTATCATACTGAAAGAAGAACACGAAAGTAGCGGACAAAGGGTCCTTCAAAACACAGCCATTTTGAAACCGTCCATACGAAATTGTTACGTGTTCAGTACTTTTGTAGGACAAAAAAAAAGAAACGCGCTTATCCGTTCGCACTCATTTTTGTTTATTAGCACAATCAAAACTAACACTAAACATTTCACACACTTTAAGTACGATTTCACTTCATACTTTCGCACACACCCGTTTACGTCGCACAAGTCCCTGACGGACGGAAGCGACGAACTCACACGAATAGAGCAGCGGATTGCGTGTCACGCACGGCGAATGTTCAGGGTTACCAGTATTCGATTAGAATATCTACTAAAAAGTATTGACGATACTAATGTTATCTAATTAATTAATTATTAGAGAATTTATGGCTTTACATAATAAAAACTACTGCACTATGAGTCAGTTATTGAGTCACAATCTCATCACTTGGTATTTTGGGTTGAAATCTGTATGGTACCCACTGTTTGTACATACGTATGTAGCACAAGTTCCAGACGGTCGGAAGGATAGGATTAATGTAAAAACACTAATTGAAGTAATATGTGAATGGGGAAGTATTTGCTATTATCTTGGTAACTTAGCATGGTTTAGGCACTATCTGCTAACTGGACTGTGACGGTATTTTTTCTTTATAAAACGTACCTACAAATTGGTGATCCCTGTGTTTATTGGCACATTGAAATTGCGATACTTATCATAAAATAATAATTTATTAGTAATAGGTAATATTATTCTAGAACAATCTACTCACGGTCATCCGATCCCAAACTAGGCAAAGCCTGTTCTATGGAAACCAGACAACTGATACAAATACTTATAAGTATACTTTTTTTTTGTTTCTTTAAATATTTAGATGAATAAATATAAAATTATTTTAATTTTTTTTTTCAGAAAGCATTCTTGGCACAATACACCGACCGCCTTCGGTTGTTGGGAGTTGAAATTTCCTCAAACCTTAATTTTGGGCATTTCATCGAGTCCAAGGCCAAAGTATCTGCAAGGAAGCTGGGTGTCCTTGCAAAAGTCCGACGGTACTTCATACCAGGACAGCTTCTGATGTTATATGAAGCGCAAGTCCAGTCGTGTGTGGAGTATGGTAGTCATATATGGGCTGGTGCTGCAAAATGCCATCTAGCTGCTTTGGACTCAGTGGAGAGGCACGCTAAGAGGCTGATTGGTGATACTGGGTTAGTAGAAGCCAATCTACAAAGCCTAGACCACAGGCGAAAAGTAGCCAGCCTCTCGGTATTCTACAGGATGCATTTTAGAGAGTGTGCGCAGGAATTGCATGACTTGATTCCACCATCCCCCTTCTATCATCGGATGTCGAGACGCACTGCGCACACCCTTATGTGGTGAAAGTGCCTTCAGTCCGGACTAAATGATTTGCCTCTTCGTTTATAATAAGCTAAAGATTGGAACAGTTTGCCTGCGTCGGTTTTCCCGCCCGATTATAATATGGGTGTCTTCAAGCTAGAGTGAATAGGCTTTTAATAAGCTAGTGTGCTTTACCATCTTCGATTGCGTCGCCACTTTCCATCAGGTGGATTTGCAGTCAAGCACTAGCTTATGTTGAATAAAAAAAATATCTCATGTGGTAGCAAATATAGTTTTGTGGTAACACTTTAAAACCATAGATAAGTAACTATTTTTACCAAATAATTCTAGCAGGCTTTTATTTCCTAGAAAAAGAACTCAGTCGTAAATATTTTACTCATGAAAAGAAAGTCGTTAAAGTTCGTTTTTACAATTTATCTGCTTTAACAAGAAAAAAATATGCACGGCTCAATCTGGTTCAATAAGATTGTCTATGGTTTATGCGCGCGTTATTCAATTTAGTTGCTAGGCAACAAGGTGTTTAGGGCCTAACTAACCAAAAGCACAGTAGTGTAAAGCCAATTTTATTTATCAGTTGACTCGTGTCGTGATGTATTTGTGATGTTACATCGCACTTGTTTCTAGTCACGGTTTAGAAATTAGTAATAATCTGATTACGTTAATTTAATTAAATAAAAATAATAATATGTCTTCTGTTTTTTATTATATAAAGTAGGTACATACTTTGATAAATACTACTACTTGAAACGTTTAAATAAATAGTTTGTTAAAAGAACGATATGTTAATATTATTAATTTCTAAGTATAGTTTAATATTTTTTGCGTGTTTAATTTGTGTGTTTGCTGATGATTATGAAAATGACGATAAACGTAAGTACCTACTATCTAATCTTAAGTATATCCATATTTTTAATATAAGTATATATTTAAAAAAAAAACATTTAAAGAGTACAAAAAACTGAAGTATGTACATAAAAAAAGTAAAAAAAAGTTCAGTGAGAAAAAATTTGGACCTATTCGTTTCGTTTAGCGGCTAAAAATGGTATGTCTTGTCTATTGAGGTAATACTCTGATCCCAAACCAGGCAGAGCCTGTACTATGGAAACCAGGCTAACACCCAGACACTTGGTTGAAATGAGGTCGGATTCGAACCCACGACTTTTTGGGAAGCGGCCATAATGACTAACTAACCACTAGACCAACAGGCCCGTAGAGGTACGCAGTATCCTATAATCTGTGGAGGTACGTAATATAAATGTACCTAACCAGGTACATAATAATTATTACCATAATGGTTTTGTCAGAAAACATGATTAGGAAATATCAATACTCTGTGATATTAAAAGAACTGAGTCTGTATCTATTTACCCAATGATCGTGTGTATGCGTTTTAAACATTTCGAAGAATTGATGCATGCGTGAATCATAGATAATACACTATATTATTAGACGTAAATTAAGTAATTAGTTATTACCAATGGTTATTACCTACATACCTGCCTACTTATTTAAAAATTAGACATAAATCATCTAAATCTTTATTCTATATGTCTAATTAAAAATGAATCGACGTAATGTATATCGCGCATAACTTCCGTCCGAAAGACTCTTGTAGTATTATGTATTGTTCTGTGGATCTACTGCACCAGGAAATTGGAATCGGTTAATTCTTTCTTTTTTGCTTTTACCAGGAGAAGATTCTTAAAGGCTTAGGCTGACGAAAAAAAATAAAGTTACGCAGTAATTTAGAAAATTACGCAGTCGGTTCTGCGCGGCACAGCTAGCACAAAATATAGAGAGTATTTTTTTACATTTTTGATTATAAGCCAAAAACCACGTGACTTAAACCGAAATAAAAATCTGTTTTGAAACGTGCAAATAAAGATTTTTATTATAATAATATATATTATATGATACCCCCACTACTATGATATACTAGTCTCACTTTGAAATTTTGAGACCCCATTTCGGCCCCCATTAAAAAAGTAAAAGAAAAATATTTTTTTTTTATTGCGATGAGGTTGGGTAAGTAACCCAGTGGTTCCTGAAATACATAGGTGTGACAGGCAGGCAGACAGACGAAGTCACACCATAAAGGAACCCTTCCCTTTTTTTACCTTTTCGTTATGGAACTTTAAAAATGGAAATATACACCAAAACAGTTCAACATAAAGGTGCGCGTCCATTGGCAGGCGCCGGACGCACCGCACGCACGGCACGCAACGGGTTTTAGTTTGCTTTGTATGATTTTACATAGCGCTGCGTCCATTATCCGCGCCGCCCGCATCGGACAAAAAATGCGATGCGTGCCGGTGACGTCACAGAAATCAGTTAGGCTGCGTTCCACTTGGGGCCCACAACGATCACGCTCACGACCGCAGTTTTCCCCGTTCCACTTGCTTGTGAGCGTAACCGTCGTAAACTCAAGTGGAACGCTCACTACGACACCCACCTTCTTAGATGAGTTGTCGTGAGCTTCGCGTGAGCGAGCAGAATCTAATCCAGCACATGAAGAAACTAACGACGAGACAACAGAACCTAATCTAGATGCAACTGAGTTTTCCGATTTCATAATATTTCAAAAATAGATACTAGAAGAATTAGACACAAATTAATAAAACATGCAACAATGGGCGGCCTTATCGCTAAAAGCGATCTATTCCAGGCAACCTTTGGATGGGGAGGAAAATAAAGAAGTTACTAAGAGCAAAGGGTGCGCGCACTTGATATGCATAGACACATAATTAACACAAAGACACAATCAAACACATATGTTGTAAACTATAATAATATATATTCATATAAGTATAATATATAAACATACATCAAATAATACTATTATAAACATACATAAATTAGTACGTACTAATATAACAAGAAAATTACGCAAATACCGACAACTTATTCCGCTAAATAAAACTTCTTTACCAGATCCTTGAAAATTGGCAGTGACGAAGCACGCCTTATAGAAACCGGCAAGGAATTCCACAAGCGAACCGCCTGCACCGTGAAGGATTTGTCATAGAAGAAACTGCTATGTAAGGGCATCGTAAGACAAAGGTTTTCCGAAGATCTAGAGTATAGGTGCTAAAATTCGACAAATAATCGAAACGTTCCCTAAGATAAGAAGGGGCGGAAGGGTTAAACAATATATTATAGAGAAGAGATAAAATGTGAAAATTTCGCCGGAGACGAATGGGTAACCATTTGAGTTTTGCACGGAATTGGGAAATATGGTGTGGCACTTTCTGGCTGGGCCACGGTGACTGATCGTAATTCTGATTGAACAGGGATTTAGTCGCTAATTAGTCGAAATTAGTCGTAAAATTTGAGAATTAGTCGGTCCGTGGTTTAAAAGTTATAGGGGTACCCCGGTGGCCCTGCCAGGGAGGACTCTTTCTGGCTGGGCCACCGCTAGATCTCGACAACCAAAGCACCCCACGAAAATCTAACGACGCTCAGATTTAGTCGTTAATTAGTCGAAATTAGTCGTAAAGTATTGGAATTAGTCGGTCAGTGGTTTAAAAGTTATAGGGGTACCCCGGTGGCCCTGCCAGAGAGGACTCTTTCTGGCAGGGCCACCACTATATCTCGACAATCAAAGCACCTTGCGGAAATCTGCCAGCACGTAGATTTAGTCGTTAATTAGTCGAAATTAGTCGTGAAATTACAGATTTGGTCGTATCTTGGTTAAAAAGATATAAGGCATTGTTTTTTATTAGGAGTAGTCTAAGAGCCAGAGTGGATTACTTTTCGAAAGAATGCATAAACACGAAAAAGTAATTTTAATATCCTGGTGACTACAATTTTAAAGCGTCACTGTCAAATAAATACAAACCTATAAATAGACCGTTGAACTTGACATTATTGTATTTTAGAGTCAAGCGAATGTGATAAAATTTTTGCCGTTAGTTAATTTATTCCCACTCCTAGACTATTCGCCGCCATCTTCTTTAAACGTACAGTCGCGTGCAATTGTGTATCAGTAATATAAGATAGCAAATAAAATGATACTGTCATTACGTTAATCACTGTAAATACATATATTTCCTTAAAAAAATTAATGCCATTTTTTTAATGTCAAGGAGTAAAGGGAATGTAATCTTAATTCTAAACACTTACTTTAGAAAAAATACAAACAGTTGTGCGGTTTTGATATTTTCATATCTGGGGGTGTTGGAAGAATAACAACTTTTACTTTTATAATGTCAACGTGGTACGGAACAGTGCACGACTCCGACTCACACTTGACAGGTTTTTTACTTACTGGTTATGCGGTAAAGTATGCGTAGTACTTTAATACTTACTTATTTACCTTAAAATAAATAAAGTTCTCCTGACCAATACGACCACAGCTGCAAAATATTAACCATCTACGCGAGAAACATTATATCGCACAAGAGCTTTCGTAGACAGAAGTACATAGAGATGGACCTATTTCTGTCTAATTCACTTGTCACTTGGTTATGTGAGTAAAGGAAGAGTCCTTTACTCACATAACCAAGTGGGGCTTTTTACATGTCCATCAGATGAATCATTTAAGTTGAAGGATCTGTTCGTCTAGTGGTTAGACATCCTGGACGCTGCCTAATAGGTCGTGGGTTCGATTCCCACCCTGTGTTTGGGTGCCATTTATCTATTTAAGTATTTATTTACAAAAAAGTATATACGTAGGTAATGATAGTAATAATATAACGATAGTATTCTGGGACAATCTACACACGGGCATCTGATCCTAAACTAGACAGAACCTGTATCATGGAAACCAGACAACTGATTCTAATGCTATATTTTTTTGTAAATACTTACTTATATATTTATAGATAAAACACCCAGACACTTGGTGGGAATCGATTAAGTATTAGTATTAGTTATCTGGTTTCCATAGTACCGGCTCTGCCTAGTTTGGGATCAGATAACCGGGTGTGTATTGTCCCAAATAAAAAGAAACTCCAGACAATCCGGTGATGGGCCAGCATTGTCCTAGTTAGTAAGGGACAACTACACAAAGTAGTTGCTTGCCGCGGGATTGTAATCTGTGACCTCCGCTTTGCAAAGCAAGTGGTTTCCCGCTGCACCGGACCACGGAGACCTCTTTAAAATAATAATAATGTCCTCCTGGCCGACACTTCCACAACGACCAATCTTTAACAAGATCAGCCATGTCCGCAGGAAATATAATATTGCACAAGTGCTTGCATAGACACAAGTGCAGTCTCTTTCTTTTACCTCACAATCTGAAGGGACTGAAGACCGGCGCGACAAGGGTAAGGTCAAGCGCAGGACCAACTTTTTACATGCCCATCCGACCCCGGGATCAACTTACCTTACAATCAGGTGATCGGATTGCATTATCCAAGTCGGTAAGGACCAACTACACAAATTTGTTGCCCCGCCCCCCACGGGGTTTGAACCCGCGACCTCCTCTTTGCAAAGCAAGCGGTTTCTTACTGCGCCACGGAGGCGCCAGAGGAAGTATATTTAATTTCATCAAATACTTAGTAGGTTATACAAAAGTATTTTCTACTCGCCTGTACCCAATGTATGGAGAAAAAGTATTCATCAATATCTTTTTATTTACTTGCCGACTAATTCTGTAACTTTGCGACAAATTTCGACTAATTAACGACTAAATCTACGTGCCGGCAGATTTCCGCAAGGTGCTTTGATTGTCGAGATATAGTGGTGGCCCTGCCAGAAAGAGTCCTCTCTGGCAGGGCCACCGGGGTACCCCTATAACTTTTAAACCACTGACCGACTAATTCCAATACTTTACGACTAATTTCGACTAATTAACGACTAAATCTGAGCGTCGTTAGATTTTCGTGGGGTGCTTTGGTTGTCGAGATCTAGCGGTGGCCCAGCCAGAAAGAGTCCTCCCTGGCAGGGCCACCGGGGTACCCCTATAACTTTTAAACCACGGACCGACTAATTCTCAAATTTTACGACTAATTTCGACTAATTAGCGACTAAATCCCTGTTCAATCAGAATTACGATCAGTCACCGTGGCCCAGCCAGAAAGTGCCACACGGAAATATGGTCAAAAAAAATAATGTTTTTTTTTCTTTTTTTCATTTCCTTATTATAATAAACGTACCTTAAACATTTCTTCTGGACCCACAGCCTTTCTAAATGTCGTGTTTTGTTTCGTCAAATGGAGTTTGAGTAAACCATATAGATTCATAAATTTAGCTCTTGACATGTAAATGTAATTAAAAAATCAAATGGCTGCTAAAGTGCTAACCGATGGGTCGTGGGTTCGATTCCCACTGTGTCTGGGTGTTACTTATCTATTTAAGTATGTATTTACTAAAGAAAATGTATATAAGTATTAGTATCAGTGGTCTGGTTTCCATAGTACAGGTTTGCCTAGTTTGGGATCGGATGACCGTGTGTGGATTGTCCCAAGATGTTTATTTATTTATTTATTAATCTTTCTTCATCATGAAGTAAATCGGGAACAAATAATGAATGATACTCTCCAAAAATTGGTCGCTTCAAATTAATATTATGAACCCACATTCTACGTTTGGTTTTACGTTTTTCTTCATCTTCCAACAAGCAACAAATAATAATAATATCTTCGGCAATCTCCATTACCGAATACGTCAACTCACGACAAGAAAACACTCGTAACTAAACAAAAAATCCGTATACAGTGGACGCATGACATCGGCAAATCCGTTCAATCCGTTGCGTGCCGTGCGTGCGATGCGTCCGGCGCGTACCAATGGACGCGCACCTTAAAAGCTCAGGCAGAGTTGCGCGGGTCAGATTAAAATGGTTTAATTCATTACCTTTCAATTTTTAGTTTCAAAAAGCTTTCCTTTACTATTAACCACAACCAAAAAACTTAATTTGTCTGTGTCTTAACTAAGATTTAGATTTTTTTCAGTGGTATTGGTCTTATCTTTTATATTTTTGGTTATACTTATTAGCGAATGGAAAGGTTACTCTATAATTATTAGAGAAAGGGCGTTAGTCTAGTGCATAGATAATATACTATCTAGTGGTTAGACACCCTGGCTGCTACCCAATAAATAGGTCGTGGGTTCGATTCCCGCCAAGTGTCTGGGTGTTATCTATTTAAGAATGTATTTGCAAAAAAAGTATATAAGTATTATTATCAGTTATCTGGTTTCCATAGTACAGGCTCTGCCTAGTTTGGGATCGGATGACCGTGTGTGGATTTGTCCCAGAATATTATTATTATAGGTCGTGGGTTCGATTCCCACAAAGTGTCTGTGTGTTACTTATCTATATTATTATTAGTACATACTGGTTTACACAAATCAAAATGAAAATCACATTGGTAGTAGGTAGGTACTGCTAGGCCGGGGTGGAATTCTGAGGCGTGGCGCCTCATGGCTGAACTTCTATTTGACTTATCAGTTGTTATTGTGCTTCACAAGTCATCATCATCATCAGCAGCCGAAACGTCCACTGCTGAACAAAGGCCTCCTCCTTAGGAGAGAGTAGTTGCCATAATCCCCACGCTTAGCAAGCGTCTTGGGGATTACAGTATAGGTGCTAGGTAATCCAATAGAAAGACGCTGCTGCATACCACCGGTTCGCATCGCGGCCTCATCTGGATGCTAATGTAAATAGCAGAAGCCGCCTTCTGAAGCTGCCTTCTTTTTTTCTTGATTTTTTCCGTAAAAAAATCCGTATGTAGAATAGATTTACTCTGGTAACATACATACAATTATAAAAATTTACTTATAATTATTTCGAGGCTAGGTCGTATCACGTTGTCAGCCAACCGCGTCCCGTTTCCGCTGTCATGGCGTTCACAAAAGGCGCGCGCGCATAACCGCCGTCATTACAACGCTATTATATGCCTTTTTGTTGGGTTTTTGTGTGCACACGAAATCTGGTTACCGACAGGATGTGCGATCTAAAATTCTACAAACCTACATGCTTTTGTTGAGGAATTGGAAATATCAGCTAACGTAACGTGATTTTAAGGATTTCTTCGCAATTTTAAACATAGTTACGTATATTTAGGACTTGTTTAGGACCAAGAGGTACAATATATAGACTAACTGCCACATTTACAAACGTCAATTATAGTTAATGATCAGTAATACTGTTTTTTGCCAACCGGCACTTGGCCAGCGTGGTGGACTATGGCCTAAGCCCTGCATCTTAAGGGGAGGCCCGTGCCCAGCAGTGGGACAAAGTTTTTGAAATCTGATTATTTCGACACACGTAGACAATACTACGTAATTTATACTCAGACTCATTAGTTCAGCAGTAGACGTCTTCGGGCTGATGATGATACTTTGATAGTGAGTAGAGATATCGATTATCTTGTACCTCAATACTGGAAAATAAGCATAAACGGTTAAAGTATGTACACCACTAGCTACCCAAATACACACATCAAAAGTGTCTAGGGATCAAGCATTTTTAAGCGGATTTCTTGAGATTGAGATGTGGCTTTGTAATAAATTTATGATTTTATAAATTTATATGGATCCTTTTTGGTGCATTTCATAATTTGAATCAGGAACTGTGAATCAAATTCGAGTAAAAGATGAAAATCAGCTGTCAATATTTTCCCTATAAAAACATACAACGCATTGAAGACATTATTAGTGCTACTGTTTCCCTACTACTGATTAAAACCAACGTTATTATGGAGCGGCGACGTCATTTAAGCAGGGAAGAAATGCTCAGAGCCGTGGGAATGATAGAAGCTGGTTCCCGGCAACGTACTGTGGCTTTAGCTCTGAATACAAGTCAGAGTGTTATCAGTCGACTTTGGACACGTTACCGAAGCACTGGTACCGTGGCTGAGCGCCATGGAGGACGGTATCGCTGCACCACACGGAGACAAGACCGATATATTCAAATCTTAACTCGAAGAGCTCCAACAATAACTGCCATGATGTTAGCCGTGAGGCTTCATCACTCTTCAGGGAACTTAATTAGCGACCAAACAGTCAGAAACCGCTTGCATGAAGTGAACCTTCATTCCCGAAGACCGCTACGGGTACCACCTATAGCAATGCACAATCGTAGGATTCGATATCAATGGGCTCTTGAACACAGAAATTGGGCAGAAGAACAATGGCGTTTCGTGTGCTTTTCTGATGAGTCTCGTTTTGGTATGAGACCGGATACAAGACGTATACGACACTGGAGAACCCCTGGACGCCAACAGCGATTAAAATCCTGCCAGGAAGTCCATCCTTATAGTGGTGGAACCATCATGGTATGGGCGGGTATTTGGATCGGCGGAAGAACTGAGTTGATTTGGATCAGAGGCAACCTCAACGCTCAAATTTATGCTGAGACGATTGTATCAGACGTCATCGTTCCTCTACAAGTGCAAATCGGTCCCTTATTTCAGTTAATGCATGATAATGCACGACCGCACACCGCAAGAGTTGTAAGACAGACTCTCGCCGCAGCTAACATCAATGTCCTGCCCTGGCCTGCTCAGTCGCCAGACTTGAACCCGATTGAGCATGCATGGGATATGCTACAGAGAAGAGCTCTGCCGAATATGGAGGGTATCCAGTCGCAAGAAGACCTTTTTTTGTTGTTGCAACGAACATGGGCGGCCATTCCACAGCGTGATTTGGATGAACTCATTTTGAGTATGCCAAACCGATGTTCTTGTGTTGTTAGTGTTCGCGGTAGAAACACGGATTATTAATTGTTTAAGTTACCCAATAAAATTTTAAAGAAAACTGTTATTTCAGTCTTTTTTTCGAACTTTTGTGTTAGTGGTTCAAATGTCAAAAATCCCTTTATTAGGAAAATGGCAAATTTCTTTATTAATGCAAAGGTGACTTGGTTTATCGTTACTGTGACAAACGAAAACACTTTATTTGATGAATCCTTAAAGAAAATTTTAATTAATATCAATCAGGAGAAAAGTTATTGCAAAAATATATGTTGATCCCTAGACACTTTTGATGTGTGTAGTTCAGTTTCTTGTCTAGAAGAAATCCCTATTAGCGATAAGACCGCCATTTGTACCTTTTTTTTTTTTGACGCGGGGGAAATCTTCCAAAGATCCCCGGGAGCTGTGGGGCTCGACCGGGGTATGTGGGATTCTTACCCACTAAAACCCCCGCGGCTGTCGCATCGGCACATGAGAGGGGGGACCCCAGGGCTCTCCGGTGGGATCTGCACCAGGGGCCCCTCAGTGCCTTGCCTTTGAGCCCGCCGCCGGGGGGCGCATTGTAGCCCCCCGGGAACCAGTCACGGTGCTCACGGGGACGGGGGTCGCAACCCCGCCACCGTCCTCCTCGGAGTCGCCGCCGTACTCAATGGACGCTCAAAGGGCCCACACCCGCCATTTGTACCTAATTTAAGTTATTTTCTAAGGTTTCTGTATGTTTTACTTTGGTGTGCAAATAAAGAGTATTCTATTCTATTCTATTCTATTCCATTCCATTCCATTCCATTCCATTCCATTCCATTCCATTCTATTCCATTCTATTCTATTCCATTCTATTCTATTCTATTCCATTCTATTCTATTCTATTCTATTCTAAACGGTTCCGACAATTGGCATAGTTAGATTAAAAAAATGTCCTAATTTAGAATTGATGGCAACTGACGTTTGTAAGTGCTTAAATCTCTGATTCACGATGTCAATAATCGACAGACAGCTACCAAAGCGACCTTTTTTGCAATTTTGAGAGGACTTAATATTTATTTGTGTCTATGTATTTTTGTTACATCTAGTGCGCGCACCCTTCGTTCTTTGATAACTTCTTTATTCTCCTCTCCATGATCTCCATCCAAAGGTTGCCTGGAAGAGATCGCTTTTAGCGATAAGGGCCACCCATTGTTGCATATCTTATTAATTTGTAACTTTTCTTTTAGTATCTGTTTTTTTTAATCTATCTATCTATCTTAATTCATAGCGGGAATGGATCATAATTCTATAAGCTTCTTTATAATTCTTATAGCATAGATTACCACAATGTCTAGCACCCTGACTAGGTAAGTATGTACTTCAAAATAGTATATCTATGCTTCAGAAGATAGCATCCGTACTCATTTCCGACGGCATCGCTAGAGACCCTAGTGTGAAATGTACGGAGAGAAGCTGAAAACTTGAACTTTGAACCAGGCCGTCTTCTATCACTGCGTCTGTAGTCTTCTTATAATTCGTTTTAATCCTTATTCTTGTCAGTGACTCATTCAGATTAGGCTCTTCGAGTTCGAGACCATATTAAGTCAAGATAAAAAAGTATTTATGAGCATCAGTTATGGTTAGGGACAATTTATAAACACTATGCAGTTTATAAATCTTTCTGTAATGTTTTTACATTTATAGTTAAATTTAAATAAAAAGCAAGACACGTTGTTGTGCGATGCGGAAAGCTATTTTGATTAGCATAATTAACGCCCATTTGGACGTAAAGTATCAGCTTGTTTCAACGTAAACATTGTACGTATATAACCAACGTACAGTATTAAGAAAATGCGTTGAGTTCATATCGAAGTTAGGAGCATGGTACGGGTTGGCGCTATTCCCTGGAACAAGGAACGGGCTGCAAGGAATCAACGGAAAGCGAAACCTCTAAAATTGCCTAATCCTATGCATTTGTTGTGGGGAGTTATGTAAATCATGCACGATCTTACGACTGAGTTTTGATAGGACAATACCATGGTCTTTAAAATTCATCAAGGATGATTCATTATTATCACAATTTATAAGCATTGTGTCACTTTCCTATGGCACTTAAATTTTTTCCATCATGTTAATTCATTTTTAACGGATGTATGCATAGACGTTCTCATATAAGAATTCTATCGGGAATTGTAGCTTCAGACCGCTTTAGAAGAATACTATTATGATTCTTCGAAAGGTTTATCGATGAGTCAACGTTGCGGCCTTCGAAATCAATGGCACAGAACACCACAAGAGTTACTCACGACAAAACATCATAGGGCCTTGAAACTGAAACTAATAGTAATTCTATTTATCATCGATTGTAAGGTTCTGCAATCCCCGCTGTCGCTCCTACTTGTGCCAAACACAAAACCCGGAGCAACTGAAAGTTACATGGAGGGAGAATAAACTACAAACCTCATTTATTCGGGAGAGCACGCGATGTTCCAAACGAAGACTTGTTTATCGAATGCCAACGCCGCAAAAATGGCATCATTTTTTTCCACGACCGACAAAACTGTTTGTTTTTATGCTAGTATGTAGGTATAGTTGATTGGATAGTTATAATATTATAGCTCTTATCAGTTATTTCGCCATAAAAGCTTACTGTAAGCCAATTGTTTTTCGAGTGTGCTGATGATATATGAGCAGCACTTACACCTATGATTGTAACCCATATGATCAAGAATCTGGAGTTTATTTTATTTTATTGGGGAAAACAAACAGTTATAAATTATTATATCATGCATGCAATATATAGAAAAATATACAATCAACATTTTCCAAGGCTAACATCTAAATAAGATTAAAGGTTATTCTAGGGACAGGGTCGATGTTACAAACGTAGCTATAGCAGTAAAATGTATTAATATTTATCTAACTTCTGCCTTCTGCCAAAATACTAGAGATATACTATAAGGAAAATAATGACGTACTTATATAGTTTTTCTACGATGTGGAAGGTTCAGGTTCAGGACTCACTGCAGGGTCTCCCTGCAGTGAGTTAACCACTACTCAGCACATCAACTACCATTTGTTTAACCTTTTTTATAGTTACAGCAAATATATCAAAGAGTTCTAGAGCACTGTAATGCACGGCAAGTTCTCACTGTTTCATTATTTCTTTTTAGTTTACAGTTCTCTGCCATTAACATCTTCTGAATAGTAGTAAAAACATGTAAAACGTTGTTTATTGTAAATTATTTCGTGACTGTTTTATATCTTCATAATTGGTAGGCACAGAATATTAGTTATTATCACGCTATTTCCCCTGACAGGGACATACGAGTAATTACGACAATTTTATTTTGGTTCCTTTTTTAATTAACAATATAAAAATAGTGCTTTGTGCCTTTTATACCTACCGAAAATCTTTCAGTGTAAGGGCAAATGCTATTGGCTATTTGCATCCACCGGTTACCTGCGACGCGCACAATGTCGTCTGTCCACCTAGTGGGAGGCCTACCTACGCTGTATCTTCCGGTTTGTGATCGCCACTCGAGAACCTTTCGACCCCATCGGCCATCTGTTTGTTATTCGAGCGATGTGGCCTGCCCATTGCCACAATACCGCAAGACAATAATTTCTATAAATGACATTGCATCTCAAATCTTTTGAAATAGAATAGGTACCTCCTTTTTTATACTATCTAGTAACGAGACAAACAAGACACCCCCAGATGGCCTGGCCTGATGGTGAACGACACACGTGCCTAAAGACTGCTCTGTCGCTCGTCACCCGATACATCGTTATTAAGTCTCTTGTGTCCGATAATTTCACCAGCTGTAGCGCCCTTCACACTGGAGCACAGCAATGCTTACAAATTGCTGTTTGGCAGCAAAATATATGACACTGCGGTGGTACCTACCTAGACGGTGTCCTGCACAAGGGGCGTATAACCTATAGAAATCAAGCTTCATTTCTGAAATTAATTAAAATAGGTTACTTCTTTAGAATTCGCTTTTTTTAAATATCCTTTCGTCAGTTTATATGCTGTTGTCGCCGGATCAGCATCACCACACTCCTCGTCTGGAAGATTTCTTCTGGACTGGATCCGGGGATGGCCCTCCAGCGCCCCCGGATTCTCTGCCGGCACCGGTACAGCCATCCACATCAGTTGTTCACACCACAACTGTGCTTGCCACAGTGTACTTGGATTCATATCCGCCACAAGTTAGTAATTAATGAATTTAGAATAAAAAGTTACAATAAAGTATACAGCCCTTGATTGGTCTAGATCAGAAACTTCCTCGAACTTGCCGTCACTCTGAGAGGATTGGATATCTTAAGAACTAACAACATCTAAGTTAGACACACATACACACTGGTATGTGCAAATACAAACCCTGAATGGATGGTTCTGTACCTATCCCCTTTGCAGTCGAGATCTCATTAAATACACAATTTGCTGAAAAATAAATTATAACTCTCGATCCAAATCTTCTGAGACTTGGAGAACGCCGAGCTGAGATGTAATTTTCTGCCAGCGTATAAGCTTAGACATTTAAGTAGGCAACGCTGCCATATATCCTCTCAAGACGATGGCAGTTCCGTGAATTTTTTTACATAGTTTAAATATATTTTTCATTGATTAGGTTGCATACCAATCGTTAAGATGATTAGTTCAACAAGATGATCCGCGCTGGGTGCAATACTTCAAATTTCTTACAGGCGGTGACAGATAAAACGACTGGCGAGTGCGTGGTCAATTGCGGTGAGCCTGGGGTACCAGATAGCCTGGAGCCCGAAATCCCTGAGGATAGAAGGTATTGGCTACTCACTGTCATTCAAGGCTCCACACCTGATAGTCTGCAGTTGAGACTTGCTAGATTATATCAGAAGGCTTTCTTGAGGTAACTAATACAGAAATATCCCTTTAGCTTGCATTGCTAATTACGACTCTGTACTTGATACATTCGCTTTTGCAGTCTTGAGAAAAACATTCATCATCTTGACATACAATTGGTAATTTTACATTTCAGGCAACAAGAACGCCATTTAGGCATCATCAAATCATTAGACGCACCGCCAGCACGAAAGAAACACGACGTCCATTCATTTATAGTAAACAGAGATAACTTTAGTCCCGTAGATCCTAACAACTCTGATTCACATACCAAATACTTTGATACTGATTTATCATCATCAGTAGAAGAATCCAATAATAGCGTGATAGATAAAGTAGATGATCCACCTTCCAAGAATTTTACAAATTCTTCAAGAACCGAATTCGTATATTCCGCGAACGTAGAAATGTTTTCATTAGATAAAATAAATGCATCACCAAAGAATCAAGAGATAAAAGTGACTAAAGTGAGTGAAGTAGAGTCGTGGATACTAGCTACTCCTACAGTAATATTGCGTAAAAGAGATATATCTGACCGAGAACAGCTGGAAGATAATAAAGAAGATCTGATTGATATACCTTTGGAGGCAGAAGGGAACGAGACACAGTTGTTTAAAAGAGAAATAATAAAACCTGAACAACAGCCTCCCGTGCAAGTGCATATACAAAATATTACTGAGGTAATTTCGATAGCACATTATTTGGTTTTAGTTTAGTACATTTCTATTTAGTGGCACAGTGTGTTAGTATGAAGAACGCGACGTTTGCCCAATGGAAAGAGAAACACCGACCCATTATACTGACCCTCGTCACGCTTTTTTGGGAGGAAACTACCTGACATCAGGTACACGCTCACCGTAGGAGCGGAGGCCGAGTTATGTGGAAATTTTACCCACTAATACCTCCCCGGTAGCCTTTATTGACACTGTGGAGAGACTGGGCACTCCGTTTGGACCTCTAACGCTGGACTTGCTAGAACACGTCCCGGGGAATGGACGAAGAAATTGACGCTCCCCCCAGGCACCCTGGAGGTGTTCGCGACGATGCATGACCTACTCTGCGTCGTCGACCGTCTCGGCGCCCCTCGTCACCTAAGGTATATCGTTTCACAAGCTTAAGTGCCATCCACAGCCACACCGAAACCCAGCAATGTTGACATAATGCCGCCGTTTATTGACATATCTGACACTGCGGTGTTGATAACTAGGGAGCTAGGTCTCTTACAAAAGCAGCCTACCACAATAACAGTGTTGTATCAAACAAACCTTGTGTAAAAATGATAATGCTGGAATATTTCAGTCGCCGGAGACCGGCAGCGTTCAGATAGTGTATGTGGTGTTGGTTGGCGGTAGAGCTGTGCCCGCTGCGGTTGCTGCAAGGGATATGAGGTTGGTAAGGGACGCTGAAGTTGCTAGGGAGCTCGGAGCTGTCGTCACTACCAAGGCTGAGCGTGAGTATCAACGCATGATTATTCGTACTACTTTTAGATATACAACTCCTCCTGTTAAATTTATATCTGTAAGGTCTATTCAACTCTGCCTACTTTTGATACAATTTAGCGTTTTCCCGGAAAATGCCAAAGTTTAAATCAAGGTGTGTTGATGAACGCAGGTACCAATTTCTTAAACACAATGGTTGATTGCTTAATTCACACATCCAAAATAACCAACTAGCATTGAAACTCGACATGTAATGCATACTTACCTATGTAAAAGATATGATTTAAAGTGAACAACATAATTCTAGTTTTTATTTATTAGAGCAATCTTGTAATATACTTTAGCTGGGCATTTCTGGGGCACAGATGGGCATTGTCCTTTGACCCCATCGATATATTTGACCCTGATGTTTGTTCGACTAGCTATCATGGCTTCTAAACGAATCGTCTGGTTTGAAAGCCATACTCGCGTTTTACCTATTTTCTCAAAATCTCCTTATTATGAGTTTCTTTTTGTTTATGTCAGTTATTTACAATGCGCATGTATATGTCAAGACACCAGTAAATGACAACGGTCTAAAAGTAGTCGTTCGTGTTTTGCCAGCAGCGTACCTGAAGACGGCTGAAGGACTAGAAGGGGAGGCTGGGACGGGTGGCGTGCATGGCACTGAACTATGGGCCCTAGCAGTAGGAGCCACTGCTGCTATACTTCTGCTACTAGTTCTTCTGGTGCTGCTGTGCTTTGCTCATAGGTGATTAAACGTAGACGGAATATTTGGCCGTGTAAGCTAGTATATGCAGCGTCAGTGGGAAACCGTTTGCTTTGCCAACCGGAGGTTGCGGGGTCGAATCCCGTGGGGAGCAACATCTTTAGTTAGTTTTTCCTTACAGGCTAGGCCCTAAGGCTGCATTATGCCCTAGCCGCTAGGGCATAATGCAGCCCTATCACCTTAATTATTGTCTGTAAAGTATGATGATCCATGCCTCGGATGGGCATGTAAAAAGTCAGTTCTGCGTCTGACCTCACCCCAGTCGTGTCGGTTTCCGTCCCATCGGATTGTGAGAGGTAAAAAAGGAAGAGATGAGAGACTTCATCATCATCATCATCAGCCCACATCAGTCCACTGCTGGACATAGGCCTCCCCCAAGGCACGCCACTGAGCCCGATCTTCGGCTCTCCTCATCCAGTGTCTGCCAACCGCTCTGCGGATATTATTATCGTCGCTCCACCTAGTCACAGGGCGTCCTACACTACGCTTCCCGATTCGCGGTCTCCACTCCAGAACCAGTTTACCGGAACGGTCTTCGGTTCTTCAGCAAATATGACCAGCCCACTGCCACTTCAGCTGGCTAATCCTTTGAGCTATGTCGGTCACTTTGGTTCTCTGGCGAACTACTTCATTCCGTATTCGGTCCCTCAGAGAAACACCCAGCATAGCTCTCTCCATAGCCCGGTGAGCGGCCCTGAATCGGTGAACTAGTCGTACCGTGAGTGGCCACGTCTCGGCTGCGTATGTAATCACGGGTACGACGCACTGATTAAAGACTTTTGTCTTTAAACATTGCGGTATCGGCGACGAGAAGACTCGACGAAGTTTTCCGAATGCTGCCCAGCCTAGCTGTATTCTTCTTTTGACTTCCTTCTCGAAGTTGTCTTTACCTAGTTGTAGCGTCTGCCCTAAGTAGGTATACGTTGTAAGTCCATTCAGCATTCGTTGTAAGTCTTGCAGCGTCTCGGCCATAATGACGATATCGTCCGCGAATCGTAAGTGAGAGATGTACCTGCCATTGATATTTATGCCAGACCTCTCCCAGTCCAGTGTCTTGAACATATCCTCCAAAGAGTTAGTGAACAATTTCGGGGATATAACATCCCCCTGTCTCACTCCTCGGCGTAGGTGGATATGTTCAGTTCGCTGGTTCTGTACTTCTACGGTCATACATCTGTATTTCGCGGCATCGAAATTCTCATCACTTCGATGTATCGCCAGTCAACTTGGCAACGCTGCAAGGCCTCCAGGACAGACCAGGTCTCGACCGAGTCAAGAGCCTTCTCATAATCCACAAACGCTAAGCATAGGGGCTGATTGTACTCTTCAGACTTATTACCTACTAATGTCTCGGGTAACGAGCGGCAGTTCAATGCCGTATCGTGTACCATCAGGCGAACGTTTTACTGTCTCATTACTAGCTTGAATATAAATTTAATATGGTCTGTGGCGATATGGTGAAACTTTTTCTTTAATCGAGCTGCTCCAATTTTGAAGGAGAGTAGTAGTCACACCAGAGCTTTGTGTCTCTGAAGTTAGGTTTGTCGAACCATTGCGCAGATACAGTTGTGAGTTATGAATACGAAAACACAAAAATAGCTATTGCGCAGCGTCTTGCAGCCAACTTCAGAGTCACAAAGATCCGCTGTGACTATATACAGTACCCCGAGTGCACCTGTACCTCTTTTGCATATATTTGCAAGAGTCGTAAGTTGGTTAAAAAATGCCATATTCCTCGTCTTTTCTAATCCAACTTAGAAGGCCATTATCCACTTGCGTTTCTTATAACCGAATCCAAAAATAAAGGAGATCCTTATTTGGTTTGACTGAATTACAGGAAGAAAACAATAAAATCTGCCGCATCGCTTAGAGCTTACAGGAACGAGTTGATCAGGGAGGCGGAGAGGAATCAACTGAAGCAAGTGCACGAAGAGAAAGATGGCAGAGTAAGTGCTGCAGATATTACCTATTAGATTAGGTCACGAGAGCATATTATATACTTACTTAATTGTTGATTTTAAGGAGTTATTGCCGCTTGCTTTACTAACCAGAATTTTTAAAGTCTCCAGTAACAACTTTGTATAATTAATTATCTTGCTGGCTAGGACAGTACAGACCTATTAGTCCTTTTACCTGATTGTCTGAAAATTGTTGCCGGTAAATGGCAAAATATTGCAAAATGAGGCTTAGCCTTCATTATATTCTGACGACTCTTTCCAGCAAAAGTATGATAAGTCCTGGCTACGTCGAAAAAAGGTTAAAAGAGTGTATTAGAACAAAAAAAATGGACATTCCAAATTTAAATTTCCCTTCCTGCATGTAAGCTTTAAAACAGCATTTTTTTCCATGGATTTATTCTGTTTATTCTCTTTCTTTCCAGTTAATTAGTGTTGTGTCTCCGAGTAGAACAAGACCGAGCAGTACTTTGCTGCCAATATACAGAGCAGCTAGCGCTTCTAGGTGAGACAAATATCTTTTGTAACATAGTGACGAGAGGCAGGGTCTTCGGAATCGCTGGACGTTTAGGGTGTGGGCTCTAGAGAACTATCGAGTATTTCGACGACTCCAAGGGTGACGGCGGGGTTGTGACCTTAGTCCCCATGAACATCCTGACAGGTTCCCGGGAGGTAGGCTCCTTAATGCAATCTGTCTCCCGGCAGCGGGCTCAAATGCACTAAAGGGGCGCCTGGTGTGGATCCCACAGGAGAACCCCCTTCCTTATGCTGATGCGACAACCGCGGGCGTTTTAGTAGATAAGAATCCTACATACTACCACAGGGTCCCGGGGACCTTTTGGAGGATTCCTCTGCGTAAACAAAAAAGGTGCAATCAGGGTAATTGATTTGACTAATACCTTAATCGTTTCAGACACTTTTATAGTACCTAGGTTACGATGTGGTTAGAGTATACTCGTAGGCAAAATACACCTCCGCCCCTGTGCAGGCACTCTCATGCGCCTCAAGTCAATATATTCTTCGCCTGGTTTGAATAAAAACCTTTCAGTAGTTTGCCACAATTCCTTCTCTTCATAATATGTTCACCCAATGTTGTACGGTGTACCAGTTCATCCACAAGTTCATCGGGAGTGTCCGAAGTGGCGGCGGCGTTGCGTCGCAGGCAGAAGAAACCGCATGCCCTCAGAATGCCACAAAAGAAACGAGGTAAGACCTAGTAAGATCTAGTGGTACGAGAAACAGACCCTAGCTGGGAAAATTAGGGGGCCTAAACCCTGCAAAAATGGTTTCATAGCATCAGATTCTCCCCGCAAACTATACCAGCCTGTGGTCCTATTCAGGACCTATTCGGTGCCACCAATGCGATGCGAGAGGCAAATAACTGGGAAAGTAGTTTCTAATTGAATCTGTTATCGACACGAAAAGAAAAGGAAGACAGCATCAAAGTCAAAGTCAAAAATCTTTATTTCAAATAGGCTTAACGCTAGAACACTTTTGAATGGTCATTTTGAGGGTTCCATACCTAAAAGGTAAAAAAGGAACCCTTATGGTCTCTTCGTCTGTCTGTCTGTCACACCTATATATTTCAGGAACCACTGATGCTATCGATTTGAAACTTGGAATAGTTTTAGATCGTACTTACCCAACCTCATCGCAAATAAAAAAAATATATTTCCTTTTACTTTTTTTATAATGGGGGTCGAAATAGGTCATCAAAATTTTAAAGTGAGACTACTATATCGAGTGGGGTATCATATGAAAGGGCTTCATTTGCACGTCTAAAAACAGTTATTTATTTTGGCTTATGTGACGTAGTTTTTGGCTGATTACCAAAAATGTCAAAAAAAAATACCGTTCCCCCCCCTTATCTTAATTGTAAAAAACAAACTTTGTTTAAAAAAATATGTGAAAAAATGACAAGCCCGCTGAGTTTCTTGCCGGATCTTCTCAGTTGAGGCCGCGTTGTGATCCGGTGGTAGCTTTTAAAAAATTGACCGTTCAAAAGTGCTAGCGTTAAGCCTATTTGAAATAACAATTTTGAATCTTTGAATCATGACTTTATCAAAAGATTAGTTGCTTGATTCCTTGGCACTGTATTTCTGGGATAGTAACGAAATCTGCAAATGATGTCTTCCAGTGGGAACGACGGACAGTCTGCTAGAAGCGGCCGGACTGGATAGCTCCGACAGCGGCCAACCATCTGCTCCTCAGACGCCAACCTCTTATCTATCCATGCCTTCAGTGAATGCGTTCCCTAGGTAAGTAGACGACTATTTGTGAAATAGTTCACACCTTCCCGCTACCTCGTACCGCGCCTCAAGCTTCGCCCCATTGGCAGCCTAGGGGTAGCAAAGCAATGCTGCCGTTTTGTGCTCCCGTACGTTCTCGAGTTTGTTGATTCTGTTTTTATTTCTGATGATTAACGTTTGTTAATTTGTGGTGCTACAATGAGTAAAGAACATCGATATACTATACCAACTAGATTAGCTGTCACGACCCGAAAAGTGGTCACGAAAATAGAGCTACGGAGACAGCTGTCGCTCTATTTCAAATTAGTACGAGCCGACAACAGGATGTATCGAAATTCCTTATTGCGCGTTTATAAACTGTCCAAATAATATAATACTTATTGTAAAACTAAAATTGCAGATGGAGATTTTTTTTTTCGTTTCGTGTTCTTATTACTACTAGTTTAAATAATAAATATAAGTAAAATATCATTATAATACGAAATAAAAAATATTTATTTGATATTTTCTCCGCTAGTAGTTCGCAACTGCCATGCCGAGACTGACAAAATTAATGTTGCCGATAGGCGTGTCGCCACTGTCTATACGAAACTGTTAAACTACACGTCATTACCATAATAAAAAAGTTAGTTCTCATTTTTGCCACCAGCACGGATAAGTTTGTAAGTCAGTACACACACAATGGAACCTGTTTTGAACCTTATTTTATAGTGGTTAAGATTTTCTTTTAAATGAGTACATTTTTGTTTATGTCAAAACAACTACTTTTTTTCGTTATATTTTGGCGATTTTATTGATTTTTCTTTGTCTCCGATGTAAAAGTTTTATGTGCCAACATTACTGCATACAGAATTAGACTTTATTACTACATGTGAAGGCTTCTATTAGTCCGACGTTCCGAATTATTTAAAACTATTTTCTACAATTTCTAGCTACGTGTATAGTTAATGATTTCTGATACTTACGCGAATATTACACATTGAAATGAAACTAATTTTACGGATTATATCGCGGTTTATTTTTGATTTTAATTTCCCGACGTTTCGAATACTTTACAGCATTCATGGTCACGGGCGGACTGAGGTGGTAGCTGTCCATATGTCATAGTTGTCTTAGCGATATAATCCGTAAAATTAGTTTCATTTCAATACGTGTATAGTTGTGTAAGTATATGTAACCACGACCACATTTTCGATGTAATTTTGTTCGTGACAGCTAATCTAGTTGGTAGAGTATATCGATGGTAAAGAAGGAGAGGTCTTACAGAGTTGGGAATGTAATTTGTTATATAATAATATCTTGGGACAATCCACACACGGTCATCCGATCCCAAACTAGGCAGAGCCTGTACTATGGAAACCAGACAACTGATACTAATACATATATTTTTTTTTTGTAAATACATACTTAAATAGATAAACAACACCCAGACACTTGGCGGGAATCGAACCCACGACCCATCGGTTAGCAGGCAGGGTGTCTGACCACTAGACCAACGGGCCCGTCAATAAATAAATTAATGACTTTCTTTGAACAAGAAAGAAATGATAACAGTTGATAACGCTGTATGATGTTCAAGATATCACAGCTATGCAAAAGTATATTGCCAGATTATAATATGAAAAATTATTACTTTAAACGAAAAACATAACCCTCCCCCTGGGGCATTCGGGCAAAAAATGATTAGTTTTTATTTTTGCACACAGTTAGCTGTGACGTCATAACGGTCGACGACGGCAATCTCGAAATGAACCAGTAGTAGGTGGTAGTATGTAGTTCCTTGTGCAAGTAACCGTCCAGGCAGGTACCACCGCAGTGTCAGATATTCTGCCGCCAAGCAGCAGTGTGTAAACATTGCTGTGTTCCGACGTGAAGGGCACTGTAGCTGGTGAAATTACCGGACACAAAGACATAATATCTAATGTGTTAAGGGTCGGCAACGCGCTAGTGATACTTCTGGTGTACCTAGCGTCAGGCAGGCCGCACGCTTGCTTGTAACCTTGTTAGTATAAAATCCTAGTGTTGAATTGTACTATAACTTCTACCAACTTTGTAATCTTTGCTTTCCCTTTAGTTATATATGGGATTTCTTTCAGAGGCAACGTAGTAGAGCCTCTATCTAGAATTCTAGAGCCAGTTTCTGTGAGACACCTGGACGTAGACACTCCGGTGTCCACTCCAAAGAAGACGAAAGCGGACCATAAGACCAAAGATGTAGTTCCCAGAAGACAGATGGCGTCCCAGTTGGTCCGGCTCGGAAGCATCGATAAGGATCCAGGGGTTATTGGACCTTTAGTGTGGGACCTGCATTGCCAGAGGATAAAAGATGGTAAGCATATCTATTCGTCTTTACGAGAAAATATAAACGTACGAGAGGTAATCTACAAAGCCTAGAGCATAGACGCAGACTAGCCAGCCTCTCAGTATTCTACAGGATACATTTCTAGAGTTATTTTTTAACAGCCATTGTTTATGTCCCACTGTTGGGCACGGGCCTCCCCACAAGATGAAGGGGCTTAGGCCATACTCGCTGTTCATGTGCGGGTTGGCGGACTTCACACGTCATTCGAAAGCTAGTTAGGAACTGGATTTTTTTGACATTTTTAATTGTAAACCATAATAAGAATGTGTTTTGAAATGTGCAAATGAAGCCCTTTCATCCGATACCACACTCGATATAGTAGGTAGTCTGAAATTTTAACGCCCATTTCGACCCCTGTTAAAAAGATAATAAAGTTTGCAATTAATCTATTCTTACGGTTCGAATGCTTTGCAGCACCCATGGTCACGGGCGGACTGAGATGTTGAACGTCCCTGCGCTTTTTTATACTGTCATAATTTTCGGTGTACCCTCAGTTATTGTTGTTTTTATTGATGTACCCTCAATTCTTATTGGTTATTATTGTTGTTGGTCCGACCTACGCAGTAAGACCTTACAGTATATACTTTTTTTTTCTTTTTTTTACCTTACAGTGTTTTGTCTGGTTTTGGATTTAATTATATTGATCACAATGCCTAGTATTCGTAAAACACAACATTAAAATAAAGTTTTTTCTTATTCGCAATAAGGTTGGGTAAATAAGATCTAAAACTCTAAGTTTCAAATTGATAGCATCAGTGGTTCCTAAAATATACCTATAGGTGTGACAGACAGACGAAGTCAGACCATAAGGGTTCCTTTTTTACCTTGTAGATATGGAACCCTAAAAAGAAAAGACTCCCTCTCGACCCCACTTAGAGCTCTTTCTTCTTTTCTCTCCCCTCTCGCAAGCCTCAAAGCCAGCCAGTCCAGCTCGATCAACGGCCTCAGCTCACAAGGAAGCTGGTCCATCTCGCATGAGACAACGGTTCAACGAGCTCATGGACGACGCATTCACTCTGTTCGGGAGTGTTGGGTCTACACATTCTCATGACACGTACACCGTTGACACAGAGAAGGGGAGCCAGGATAACGATATGCAAACAGGTAAGTATTCTTAAATTATAAATTTTATTAGTACAAAGTTCTGATAAAGAGGGAGGGGGAGAGAGGAAGTAAGAGAGGAGGAAGGGAAAGAGCGAGAGAGAGGGAGAACAAGAGAGGAACTCCGTTCTGAGCGGGTGTCCAAAGACCTACCTTTTCAATTTTTTCCTAGTTACCGTCGCATTTTTTGTTGTGGTTTCGTTGGGTCTAATAACGTGGTTGGTCGATCAATGCGCATATCTGGCGAGCAGTTTACGTGTTGCTTGTGGCGACACTCTTCTTCTACAATTTAAGAGCTGTTCTCTTGTCGGTGAAGCAATTTCCAATCCGATCTCCACCCACTTTTTCTACTATCTGCTTCATGAAACTTCGCCTCGGTCTTCTTGTCGACACTACCTATGTTTAATAAAAAAAGAGATATAGGGCACAGCAAAAACCCTCGCTTATTATGGAAGCAACCGTAGACGTAGCCGTAGTTACTTTAGCTTACAGAAGACCAGCAGCCAAACCAGCTTCAAGTGTTGTTCCTGCAGTTCAGTGAGAAATCTCTGTGCCGACAAACTGTAAGACCATCATTTTTCATTCACTATCGACATAGTGATAACTCTAACCAGGGGGGTAGCTACCGTCGTATCAGCCGTGCCAATAATACGGGGCCCCGTTCGTGTGTAAGCAACAATTCATAAAATTATATCCCCGATCTTACTGAAACTCTTATGCCGTAACTTCATTTGGGCCTCCCAGCAAATCGAACAGGCAATCGACGCCATACGTGCGGGACCCCAAGTGTACTAATTTATAGGGATTGATAGGGTGTCAGTTGGATGGTTGTAGTCTACTAATTTTATAGGACCAGTGGCGTGTCAGTGGCTTGTCACTAACCTGGGCCCCAAGGCTGCTAATATTAATAAAATGACATAGGTACAATTGCTATTATAGCGACACACTGTTGTAACTTAAAACCATAAAGGCGTTTCAGTGGCCTTTTAGCGGAATACCGAATTTGTCACAATCAATGGAGTCTCAATAGTGTGTCGCTGGAGTGGAAATTTATTTAAATTAGCAGCCCTGCCCTTTGGAGCCCTGCACAGTGTTTCATGGGACCAAAAAAATTTCCCTCTGCTGTTTATAGCTTTAATCGATCAAGGTATGCATTTAAAATGCACGAGTAAAACACCCAGGTGTCAAATTCAAATACTTTTTTTTATAAAAATTATTGAACTTTACATGACCTTTAACTTATAAAAAATAAAATTAATTTTGAAAACGTAACTATCCAAGTAGGTTATTTAAAAAAAATATAACCTGATAAAACATCCTTAGACGCATGTTTTTCTATTTTTATTTTCGGAAAATCACTTCTGGATATTTAGTTATTAATTATTTTCAGATTTTCGTTATTATTTTTTTTCTCCTTAGAAACTCAAAAGTGGGACTTGTGACTAGCACAGAAAGATAGCTCTTAAAAAGGTCTACCAATAATAAAAAAACCATGTTCCACTTCTGCGGCCTTTGGAAAATTTAATTTTTAAAAATTGTGTTAGGGTTGTCATACTGTTTGACCTTAATTAATTTTGTTTTGAACAATAGTTTTTTACATTTATATGTTAAATTAAATTGCTTGCTTGGCAGGCCGTTTTTTGTGATAGGTTCCTACATAAGCTGGGGGATTATCTCCACGTGGTGAAGGCGGGAACAGTTTTCACTGCCTAAAACTCCACAAATATACATAATAACTTAACCTGCGTACTTCCATACGCATAAATGCCTTCGGGCTTATGTTGTTCTAGCTATCTATTACGTATTTTTATTTGGTGGCACGATAGCTTACCCGGTAACGCAGAATTTATTTGTTATCATGGAGTTGAATAAGTCCCGTGATACTTCTTTGCCTCAGCAGGGGCTTACCCTTTTTACTGGAGGCTGTTCATCCAAGCCCCAACTGGAGACCTTAATGGAAAGGGGACTCGAGAGTGCCACCCTCATGTTGGTACACGATTGAGAAATGATGATGGGGACTGCACCACCGCCAGTACTTGTCAAACGCCTGAAATATCGTGATTACATATTTTTTGAATGCTTTTCTTTGTCATCTTGACTATAATTTCAGGCGTACTACACGATAACTATGTCAGTGACATTTTTTATTACTTAAACGGAAGTACTTACCCCTACTTATTTCTTTTTTAAGAAATTGAGTGACCTTTTGCGACAACCCTATACTGTATAATTTGACCTTAGAACATAATGGTCTATATCTTCCAAAGGCCGCGGAAGTGGAACATGGTATTTTTATTATCGATAGGCCTTTTTAAGAGCTATCTTCCTGTGCTAGTCACAAGTCCCACTTTTGCGTTTTTAGGAAGAAAAAAAATAATTACGAAAATATGAAAAGAATTAATAACTCAAAATCCAGATGGGTTTTTCCAAAAATAAAAAAGGGAAAACGTGCGTCCAATGACGTTTTATTAGACAATATTTATTTAAAATTAATATCTTGGATAGTTACGTTTTCAGAATTAAATTTAATTTTTATAAGTTAACGCTCACGTAATTTTCTATATTTTTTATAAAAAAAAGTATTTGAATTTGACACCTGGGTGTTTTACTCGTGCATTTTAAATGCATACCTTGATCGACTAAAGCAATAAACAGGAGAGGGAAATTTTTTTGGTCCCATGAAACACTGTGCCCTGGTATGTTACCATCCACCTTTGCACGACCACTTACCATCAAGTGTATGGTGAGTAAAAATAAAAATGTTTCATAGACGATCAGCTGACGCAAGCTCGCAACGACAATGTCCGGTTGCCGGGGTCGCCGTACACAGCTCTCGACACCGTCCGGGGGCGTTCTGCCGGACCCGGGTAAGTAAGATATAATTACATCTTTATCTTCTTCTTTACATAATACTAGCGACCCACCCCTGCTACAGACGGATGTAATTTAGGAAAAAAAAACAAAACTGAAAAATTTAAAGTTACTACCTTTGATTTCCCATGGGGTGTAATAGCAACCAACCAACTCCGCCCGTTGGGTGTCCGTAAAAGGCGACTAAGGGAAAACAAGAAGATAAGGCAGCAGCGTTAATTTATTGGATTACCTACCACCTATACTGTGATCGCGCGGACGTTTCCACTGCTGATGTTGATAGAATTTCTTCATATAGAAAGTTTGCAGCGGACTTTTCGTTACACAATATGAACAAATTTGGTTTGAAAGTGAAGCGCGAAAGGCTTATATAAAGCTGTCCCTGGGGAAAGCACTCAACGCTTAGGATCTTGTGATTTGTTAAGTCATAATCATTTTAATTGGAAACTGCAGACGTGTATCAATTTGGGTGGATTAAGGTTTCCTAGTTAAACAGGACACCTTTAAAACCAATTTACGTGGAAGCAATCCAGGTGTCCCTCTTCAGTTTCATCATGCAAGTCCCGGGGGGAGCAGAAATCCCCCCAGCACCCTCTCAGTGCTCAAGACGGCGCAGGGCCTACACCGCATCTTCGCCCGCCTAAGGGCATGTAGTTGGCCTGTATTGTAACTCCTAACTAGTGAAAAACAACATCACACAGTTGTTACTCCCTACGACTTTCGGTTTGCAAAGCAAGCAGTTTTCCGTTGTGTCAAGGAGGAAATCATAATGATAGCTATATGGTTGGTGTTATCATATTGTATAAAAAAATCCTTAGCAGACAAGGGAGTATACACCCATCGGGTGTTCCCGAGGGCGCGCGCCCTCGTACGTCCTTTACGAGGCCCGCCGCCCAACGCTCGGTGCCGCCGCCCTCTAGGGCTTGGGGACCTTCGCCGCCACAGGTTATTATACCCCTTCCAGTAGCCATTTACCCAAGCCCCTGCAGCAGGCTTAGCACGATTTGCAAATCTTGACAGATTGTTGTGGAGTATATAATTTTCAACACTGAACCGTCATTCTGTATACAATACTACGTCATAACCACATCATACTTCACACCTGTCTGTCAAGATTTAGGCTGGTGCGTAGTCGCTAGGTGCCAAAGAGGTAGCTAAGTCTCAGAAAACCATTTGCAACCGGTGCAATAACCCATTCCCACTTTACCTGCGATAAGCTAGAAGATCCTGACGTCCTTAATTTTTTTTCTTCAAACTAGCGACAAGATAGGCCAGACGTTCGCCTAATAGTAAGTGACACACATGCCTATAGACAGCTGCTTCGCACTGCCGCTGCTCACCCGAGACATAAGCTATTAACTGAAGACTCTCACATCGGCACTAGAGAGGGTAAACCTGGGCTTTCCGGTGGGACCAGAAACCCCTCCAATGCCTTGCCATTGGGCCAGCCGCTCGGGGACGCATTGTAGTCCCCGGGTACCATCACGGTGCTTACGGGGACGGAGGTAGCAGCCCCGTCACCGTCCTTCTCGGAGTCGCCCCCGTATTTGATAGACATCTAGGGCTCACACACCAAACGTCCAGCAAATCCGAAGACGCTGCTGAACCCAAATTAAGAATAATCATATTCTGGCACAATCCGCACACGGTCATCTGATCCCAAACTAGGCAGAGCCTGTACTATGGTAATCAAACAACTTATACTAATACATACTTATATACTTTTTTTGTAAATACATATACTTATATAGATAAAACACCCAGACAATTGGTGGGAATCGAACCCACGACCTATAGGTCAGCGGCCAGGGTGTCTAGTCCCTACCGTACCGTCCCTACCCTAGTCAAAACCGGTCAAGTAACCATGATATCACTACTGGTGGTAGGACTGGGGGACCATGATTACAAAACGCTCTTAACATGTGTGTGGCATATGGACCCTTGGAGAATTGAAACTATTTCACAGCAATGGGACGCCAACACGATGATAATTTAACAGTCCCTAGGTGCGCGTGCGCCGGTCGTGAATACCGCATTCATCACAACCGAGGGCCGGCTGGCGGCCGACGACCCCGCTATACCTCTCATATCCGCCATCAAGACGGAGATACAACGGATCAAGGAACACGCGCACAAACCAAATACTTAACAATTTACACTGAGGGTAGTTTTAAAATTAGTACTTAGGAAGTTCACACATGTCTATCGGATTTGCGGTTTATCAAGTTTTGTTGATCATTTAAAACATTATAGGACGTTTCATGCAAATGTGTTCGTAATGCATTCGTAATGTCTGCATTCAACCAAAATAAATTGATGATTATAATAAATCTTAAGGCCATTTTTGTTTAGGATTTCCAATATTCGAGAATTTCGAGAGGGTTACTTTATTTTGTCGTATTCGACCTGACGTCAGTTTTCAAGCTGCCTCTGATTAAGCTTAACAACTGCTGTATAGATGACAATAGCCGGGACCGACTTTTAACGTGCCCTCCGAACCACGGAGACGCGCAGCTCGTATGCCACTAAACGGTCACCCATCTAAGGACTGACGTTGCTTACCCAAGTGATCGTTTACCGAATAGAGGTTACAACTAACATGAGCGCCGAGTTAAATATGCATTATTGTTACTTATCTAAGGTCCAAGGTAAAAACGTTTAAAATAAGTAAAATCTTTGTTTTCTCGTTTTGACGAATTCCACAATTCCGTCCGCGCGTCGGTGGTCAATGGATGACTGGCTTTATCCAATGATATTAGGATTAACCATGATATTATGGGAAACGTAATTTTAGTCATCTTTATCTATAGAAAATTAGAAATAAGAATTAATTTAAATTTACAACACTAGTATAATAAGAATCTCATTTTTATAAGTTGTTGTTAAGTATTTTTATGTTTTCGATATAATTTATAAGCATTTCAAGATATATGTTACACAATAATTGTTTTTTTATTAATCAGAAAATGTTTCTGTAACATTATGTATATTTTATTATTAACGTTGTTTTTTAGATATTTCTACTATATTATCTGCCGCACTTACAAACGTCAATTAGAGTTAATGAAATCGGATTATTTCGACAGTCGCAGCAAATTATTGCTTTATACTAACTCTGATAATGAGTAAAGAAATCGATTATCTCGTACTCAATAATGGAACATAAGCATCCATCCTAGAGTCGAAATATTTAGATAAAAAATGGCGAAATTAGAATTATCCATATCTGACCTTTGTGAGTGCGGCAGTATAACTTTTGTTAACACTACAATATTATTCAGTAATTTAATACAATAAAGATTCGTGGCCAATAAATAATTGTAGTTCAAAAATCTACCTGAATCTTCTGCGAGATCATATTTGTGAATACATTTTTTTACAACCATATTTGTTGTTTTATTCAATAAAAAGTGGACCTTAAAAGTTTTAATATAATTAATCTGGTTGGTTGCTAATTTTAGTGTCAGCTGGCCCGATGAAAAAACTACCGATATTTTATGTGTATATAAAATCGGAACGTAGCATGTTGGCGTAAATATTAAAACAATAAGAATCAGTTTTGTAAGTGCATATTTATTTTGTACTTAAATCACGATATAAAAGTTCTAGGATATTTACATTTTATACATAGTTCGAACGCTACAAACTCTGGCCATAACTGGAACACATCTTTGGCTAAACATTAACTTCAGACCAATTTTTTGTAAAACTTAATAATCTGACATTATTTGTTAGTTTGTTACAATACAAAGACGCACTCAAAATGACGAACATATATGTAGGGTAAACTAACCAAATATTGACACCTTAAGGAGTAGCTGTACTAAACCATTCAAAAAAGGCATTTTCTTTTAAATTTAGCAACGTCATAGGAATCGATATTCCTTAAATAAGGATAAGAAAATGTTTTATGGTTATTTTTATTACAAATAAAAGCACTTTAATCAATATTTTTACGTTAGAAAGAAATGTCTGAAATATCCAAATGTTGTCATAGGTAAACCTTTTATTGATAGGGAAAATTACCTATTATTGTCCCCTCATTCGTTATGTAGATACATACTAAAATTAATAGAAATTTAACGCAAATCAAAAAGTATTAAATTTTGCGTTATTTTTAAACTAGGAATTGCCAGTTATCATATATTAGGGGAACATAAGTGCAATAAAATAGAAATAACACTTCACATATTACTAATTACTTTTTTGAAACATGTTCATAGTCTGAGGAATGGGTATCGCCATATTGGTTTAGAGAATCTTTGAAAATAACTTTCATATCCTGCATATAATAATATCTTGGGACATTCCACACACGGTCATCCAATCCCAAACTAGGCAGAGCCTGTACTATGGAAACCAGACAACTGATACTAATACTATATACTTTTTTTTTTGTAAATACATAGATAGATAAATAACACCCAGACTTGGTGGAAATCGAACCCACAACCCATCGGTTAGCAGCCAGGGTATCTAACCACTAGACCAACGGGCCCGTCAAGGCTATCACTATTTTCTGATCTACTATCTATTTCAATGTCTGGGCTGAGATTCTGGCTTTGGCATTTCTTCACTTTTTTCACTGAAGAAATATCATTTTTTTAAGATATTCTAAGATATAAATTAATTTCACAATAGAAATAAAGCATATTTTACCGCGATGGCAAACTTTATAATAAAACCTATTTTTGGTTTGAGTGTCAATAAAATGGTTAATGACTTATTTTCGATACCTAATATTGGCACGGGTAAAAAAAGTATTAAAATCGTCAATAAAGCAAAAAAAATATTGGCAGATTAGTGCTTATGCTCTCATAAATCAAATCAAATAATATTTGTTGCTAAAATTCAAAACATCAACTATATAAACAAAGATTAAAGTGGGTCTTACCTTAACAAGAAGTCAGGATTTAGAATTTTTTTTACATACACATACAGACTTGTCACAAGTTTTTATTCAGACGCCTTATAGAAAAAATATCTGTTTCTGTGTTGCCAGTACTCTAACGTATCAATATACTGATAATTACCTGTTTATAAAAAAATCTTTTGGGGCCTGGTAACCTTAATATAGATTATAAATGGTAAGGTGACAATAAATTGGTATGGTGTCAATATTTGGTTAGTTTACCCTATAACGGGCTGGTTTCCGCAACCCCACGTCAAGGCGCGTATTTTGCGTGCGGATGAACATATACATATTCGCAGATTTTGTTAACGAAAATTCTTATGTAATTAATAAATAAAATAAATAAAAATAAAAATAAAAAAGCCTTTTATTTCTTGCAATAAATTACAAAAGTGTGTTTACAAAAAGTGACTAATTGTTGGTTTACATCAAGTTGCAAGAACCCCGTCTTCACAGGTGAAGGCCTCCTCCAAAGACTGTAATTAATAACAGATTAAAATAATTTTGGAATCAAAAACAAACAACAAATTCCATATCGAAATATCTAGAATAATCTGATGCAGCCTCTATCGTCAACGTAACACTATTGGTCTCTGAGAAGTTCTCAAAATGGGCTATCCATAAATTATAACACGTTAGGGGGAAAGGCAACAAAGTGTGACATCGTGTGACCGGAGGAGGAAGTTGGCGAGTCATAAATAAAGTAAACTTTAATACAAACAATAAACTTTTAAATATAACTATTAATACAATATTTAACATGACACCAGCCTCGCACCAGTCACACAAATATGACCACCACACCAGTGGACTAGGGTTTCCAAGTCATGAAATCCGTGTGACTGGACGACGCTAAATGATGTAGAAAATGGCATCAAAATACATTATGCAGTTTAGAATAGGTCAGCGAACAGACAGACGCGAGTAGAAAATTTGTTTCATACTTATGGAAGTGCAATACCATATCCAAAACGAGGAGTCACTGTTTATAAACTATACACCACTGTCCACTGTCACCACAATATTTTTTCTGTACAATAGAAGTATTGTCACATAATCACTCCACAGTCAGTCTTTTAATACACCGGGCACAGTGTCGTTTGCTACGTGGACTGCAGTGTCTGCTGCGGTGCTAGCCTTCTCCATTGCGTTGGCTGTGGTACCTCTTCGTCCTGGAAATGAAACATGGTTATGCAAACTTTTTGAGGTGGTCAATATCTTAATTGAAAAAGAAAGCCATATGTCACAAATCTTCGGAATAATGGCCAAGGGCGTACGGTCTCGAAGTGAAAGCAAAAAATATTCACAACCGTCAGAAACTCCCGTTTACGATTCGTATCAAAAATTTTGGCTTTTAGGTCAGAAATCAATGGGCAAAAGTCATTTGATGACTGACGTGGGCCGTCAGTCATCAAATGACTCAAATGGTCCACTATTATTTTAAATAGTCTCAAATGTTTTACAGACATATCAAAATGTTAGTGATTTCAAAGAAAGTATTGTTTAATTACCTGGATAATTGTGATCGATACTGTGTCTGGTTTGACGTCTTCCATAGCTTTTTGTTCATCTGATATGTGTTCCGAATGTTCCATGTTTCTATAAATACATAAATAGCAATTAGTTTTCGGACATTGTCCAGTGAAGATGTCATTGTGAACAGTAACTATCATTCCCAAAAAAAATTGTAAATATTGCAAAAGTTATAAACAATTAACACCGCTCATGTCTCAACTACTCTTTACTAATTTCATGCAAGCGAGGTAGTTGATAACAGCTAGTTAATTATAATATTTATTGTGTACTTACTTCCTACTGCCAGAGTGAAATCTGCCACCTTCCCCTCGTATCCTGTTCATTGCGTGTCTGTGCCTCGACTCATGAAGATATTTCTGTAATATAAAAATAGTTTCTTTAAAAATAGCAAAAAGGGAGACTTTTCAGTTTGACGCCTGGGTTTTTGGTTCTTGGGGATAAAAAGTTTGACGCTGTCTGTTTGAGGCACCATAACTGCCAAATGAATAACTATTTATTAGGACTCTGTTCCCATGTTTCGAGGGTTTTTAAATGTAGATTTATTTACTTTTTAAATAATACGAGCTATTACATAAACTTAACATTTTGGGTTATGCAATTATAGATGGTACAGAACAGGTTTGTTTGGCAACAGATTCCATGCGAGTGGCGCATAGCAATGCCGTCCTAATGTATTATGGTAAGCAGTGCAATTCAAATTTAATGTAACTAATCAGCGGCCGGAAGACATCCACTGTTGAACCAAGGCTTCCACCTTAGAAGGTAGGGGTTGCCATAATCCCTGCGCTCAGCAGGCATCTTGGGTATCCATACGAAAGAACATACTTCTGGTCTTCTTATTTGTTTTCAGTCGCCTCTTACGACCACCAACGGGAGGAGATGTATGGGTGCTATTTTTACCCAGACACCACAGGCTATAGAACTAATAATAATAATGAAATAACAACACCAGCCCTTGTTTATGTCCCACTGCTGGGCACGAGCCTCCCTTCAAGATGAAGGGGCTTAGGCCATAGTCCACCACGCTGGCCAAGTGCGGGTTGGCGGACTTCGCACGTCATTCGAAAGCTAGTTAGGGCTTTCTCAGACATGCAGGTTTCCTCACGATGTTTTCTTTCACCGAAAGCTGGTAACAATCGCACAAAGACGATTCGCAGATGATTAATTAAATAAATCAGCGGTGCGAGCCGGGGTGCGAAACTGCGCACCTTGTTTCCAAGGCAAGCGCTCGCCCACTGAGCTGTTACAGCTTATAGAACTAATACTTTAATTTAATTTTATAATAGTCTGTCTATCCAGACATAGCAAGCGTCTTAATCGAAATTTTAATCCGTTTCCCAGGGAAAGCGTATAGACGGCCTAATAAAGGACTAACAGGTCTCTCCTTTGGTATCTTGCCGAGTTCGTGAAGTCTCGCGCGCGCGGCTCGACGCTTCAGTATGCGTTTGTACTGCCTCGCGTTCACGTACAACAGCGGCTCCTCATCGGACCCGCCGCCCGCCGGGCTGCCCTCTGATGCTGCTGTGCTGCTTGCTGCATTATTGCTGCTAGATCCGTTCACCATCTGCACACGAGGACGAGTCTTTAGAGACTATGAAACATCAGTTTTTTTATACCATGAGACTGGTATAAACATGTGACATATTAAGACAAGGAGCTCAGTACTTGATTCTTGTCCTTGATATGTAATAAAAATAGGTTCTTAATATTTGTCCAAATTATATCAATCAAAAATGGACATCTCAGCTCGGGCGTCTAAATTGATTTTCGGTATGCAGCGAATATCCATTTTTTACAACGGTCTGTTATGTCTTTCTTTGTAAAAAGCCACGTGACGACGGAAGACACCTGGTGAAAGGTTGCACATTATTGTAATTAAGGGTCTTTTTCATCGTTATTTATTGGTATTATTTCATTTAACTTTTTTATATTTGACTTAAAACCTTGTATTGCTATATCCTTGAGTATGTTCCATGTTCAGCAAGTCAGCCCATATAAATTAGTCAGTCAAGACAAGCGAGATGTTCGCCTGTTGGCAAGCGAGGCACATCATTTGCCAACTTGCCTATAGACAGCTGCATTGCACAGCCACTCTTTACTGAAAACATTAGTTGTTAAATCTCTTGTGTCCCCTTCACACTGGAACAAAGCGATGTTTACACACTGCGGATTGGCGGTAAATATCTGTCACTGCAGTAGTACCTACCTGGTCGGTTCCTTGCACAAGGAATCTCTACCACTTTTTATGTTTTTGTTCTCAATGCACTTACCATAACAATGTTGGGTTGGTTGACGATCTGTTGGGCTTGTACCGCGTTACCGACGCCAGCCACTTGCACCAAGTTACCATTCAAGTTGATCACTGAAAAAACAAAATATTTATTTTTGGGGAAGATTCTCGAGTGGCGACCACATAACGGAAGACGCAACTGAGGCAGGCCTCCCATTAGGCCATAGGCAATTAGCTCCCATTAGGTCCAGGCAAATATCATTGTGGCTATACATATACCACACATTACCCAGAATAAGAATGCATTACTTTAATGGTGCAAACATATTTCCTAAATATCATCTAATACGAAAGTGAATATGTATTTACCAGCAGGCTGATGTATGATCTGATGCTGGTCAATGGTCGGCTGCGCGCTTGCTTGGAGAGGCTGGTATATGAATGTCTGTCCGTCTGGTGTCTGTACCAACTGCATTGGCTGCAGATTGCTACCTGCACCTGAAATAGAAATGTTATATTTTGTACTGTTTATTAATGCATAATCTTGACTGCAGTCCATTCTAATGGAAAGCGGCTATCAGGGATGATAAAGAACATTAGTTACTTTATTAAAGGATATTCACTAGTCTTGAAGACACTCGGGCGAGAAAACTTGATGTTGGCAAAGTATTCCAGTCCCTAGCTGTATGCATAATATGAAGCAAAACTTTTTATCTGGACTGGTGGAACATCCACAACGTAAGGAGCATACTCTTTGTACATATTTTAAATTTCATAGATATTTTTTTATTGATTAATATTAAAAAGTGAAATGAAAAAAGAAATGATTTAATAGCTGAAAAAATAAGCAGTCCAACTGAGGTAGTACTTTAGCAGTTAGCAAAGGTCTGCAGAAAAATAATGCCATCTCAGTTTCTGCGGTATGGTAGGAAGTGGCTCTGTGAAAAATCTCTGTGCTACTCCCACTTTGTCCCTTCCCCTTCTACAACAACAAGAATAAACAACGATATATTCCGTAAGAGTAGGTTAATTACAAGGTGTACCTACCTTGAATGCTAGATAATGGCAATACTTGGAGTTGTTGCAACTGCTGGCCATTTGGTGCTGCCACCTGTAAATATGACAAGCAACAAAAATTAAATTATTATTATGATAATATCCTCGTACGATTAACACACAGACATCTAATCCCCAACTAGACAGAGCCTGCACTATGATAACCAGACAACTGATTCAAATAATTATAATTTTTTTTGTAAATATAAACAGACATGTTCATGTCAAAGTCGAAAATCTTTATTTCAAATAGGCTTAACGCTAGCACTTTTGAATGGTCAATTTTTTAAAAGCTACCACGCACTTAAATGTTTGGGAATTGAACCCACAACCTATTACATAGTGGCCACTTGGCCAGGGTGTCTATTGTCTGATACTAATGGGACCATCAAACACATGCTATGTATAGTTTAGACCAAATGTATATTTTATTTATTTTTAATAGCGGTTTATTTTTTATTTTACTATCCCGACGTTTCCATGGGTGGATGGGTTTCCGTGACCATGGGTGCTGCAAAGCATTCGAAACGTCGGGATAGTAAAATCAAAAATAAACCGCGATAAAATCCGTAAAAGTAGTTTGATTTCAATGTGTAATATTCGTGTAAGTAAAAGACATTATATAATAGCTTACAAAACTATTTACAGTAAATAAAGAAGAAAATGTAGACTAAAATTTTGTTGTGCAGTTGAAATTTTGTTGCTTTGAATTGTATATGGTACAACTACCTGGATTTGTGGTGTCCCAATCTGATAGCATGTAAAACAATAATAAATTGAGATTACCAAAAAACATTGAATGTTTATTTACTTTATAAGCAGTGGAGTAGCTTGCCTTAGATGGGCCCCGTATCTAAATTTGTTGGGGGGCCCATATGATGGTACGGCCTAAGAGATTATGTGAGAACATGGATTTCATGGATTATTGTTTACACATTTTCGGGGCCCCTGTAGTCCGGGGGCCCCGTATCATTGATACGGCTGATACGGCGGTAGCTACGCCCCTGTTTATAAATTGTCTTCTTAATGTTTTTAAACATGTTATATGTAATTAATTGGGCAAAAAATGTTATTTTTAAAGATCAGTTTACCTGGATAGTTGGTGCCGTAGAAGGAACAGTGTGCACAACAATTTGCTGACCGTTGGGCCCCTGGATCATGTGTGGGGCATTGTTCAGCTGCAGAACCTGCATCTGCTGACCATTGATGGTCAGCACTTGAGCCCCGTCCGAGCTCTGGATCTGGGCATGCTCCATCTTGAATCACTGCTGAATATGATTTATGTAATGTACTTTGTTGACTAATAAAAGTATTACTATCACTATGTACGGTCAGCTTAAAATATGGTTTACCACCCTACAGTTGAAGTTCATATGCACATCATAAAACAACAAGGTTGATTTTCCCTTGCAATTATTCATACAGTTACTAATGTTCTCTTTATCATTAACGTCAATACTGACTTGTGATCCTAGTTTAAATTGTCGCATCTGATAGAAATGTTCAACCTTAGTGTTATTTTGATTGCATAGGAAGTTTTGTCAAAACTGGTAAATGACTTTCTTGGCCGACCGTACAACATGTACTTAAATAAATTTTCATGCCATTAGGCATATACTGTCTAACTTCTGTGACCCATAAATCGCAAATAAATATTTTGAATTTTAATACCTTGACGACTATTGGTAGGTCTGTTGGACAAGGGACTATCTCCTTAGATGTTACAGAGGTACGGTCGGCCAAGAAAGTGGTTTACCAGTTTTGACAAAACTTTCTATGCAATCAAAATAACACTAAGGTTGAACATTTCTATCAGACGCGACAATTTAAACTAGGAAGACAAGTCAGTGATGACATTAACGATAAAGAGAGCATTAGTAACTGTATGAACAATTGCAAGGGAAAATCAACCTTGTTGTTTTATGATGTGCATATGAACTTCAACTGTAGGATGGTAAACCATATTTTTGGCTGACTGTACCACTGAGATGTCAGATAATCTATCTGTCACTAAGCAGCAATATGTATATATAAACATTGCCACGGTCCAGTGTAAAGCTCACTGTAGCTGGTAAATCTGGACTCAGGAGCCTTAATAACTCATGTCTTAGGTTCTATACCCTGATTTTCTTTAGAAAATCATGACCTATTGAACTCCACTGGTCAACCATCAAACCTGTGTTCCCACATTTATTGTTCCAACTTTGATCTTGTAAAGATAAATAGGGTATACAGTGCAGCTTACCATATATTTCATTATATTATATATTATTTTATTATTGTTTATATTATATGTCTTTAATTAAATTAAAAAATTAAGAAGTTGAGATATGATAATTCAAGTCTTATTTGCGGATAGCAGATTAGGTGGTAAAGGTAGGGAACAAAATATGCTTGTTTATAAAAAAAATTGTAGCTATATGCATGCATGCAAAATATCATCTAGTCTTGCTCAATAGCATTTCAATGTTGTGGGAAATATGTTTATTACATTAGTTCAAAGGAAATGCATTCCTATGAGCTACTTCTAAGTACATTGTACATTAATTATTATACAATGCTGCTAGTGATTTAGGAAATAAGATAAGACTGAAGGTTGTTTGTAGGGGATACCAAACATATATTTCAGTGAATTGATAGCAGACACTTAGGGGTTTCAGAAATTACTAAGGCAAGAGCAATGGACGTTAGACCAGAAAGTTTTAGTCTCCTTTAGTTGATTATTACGATTAGAAATTGCAAAATATAAAACTTACGGTCAAAAACTTCGTTCTTGGGGAAATTCAACACGTCACACATACGTACGAGGCCGAGCGAAGCAACGTAAACAAAATGGCTGCTTTTCAAGTAATTTCGTGAGGCATGATCGAATAACTCATTAAATTTCCAAAAGTTTTCACGCATTTCCAAATATTTGCCGGTATGGTCATTACGAAGAATAAGTCAGTGAAAATAAATTGCAAACTTACATTGGGTCCTCACTGGTTTTTCAATGATTGGTTGACAAAAGATAGACCAATGGACGAAGTCAATGATCGCAAGAACGCAGTAGATTGGTTCGACACGTTACCACTCCCAAAGAAGCGCGCTCACACCAGTATCCAATCGTTCACGTAATTAATACATTGTCTATGGTCAAAATTAGCCTATCACTATTTAAAGTTTAGCATTATTTTGATTGATTCATTATATTTACATTGTCGATTTTTTCCAATTTTAGTGATTTAGTTCGGGAATAAATATCAAAACTTTGCCCAAAACTTAAAAGTCACTACCCAATTTAGTATACCTTATTCCCCATGCTTGGCAGGTGGCTTGGTGGTAGGGTAGGTAATCTAATAGAAAAGCTACTGCTGCCCGTCTTCTTGTCTTCCTTTAAAATCGCCTCTTACACCACCTGGACACCCACCCTGGTGCTATTTATTTAGTGCTCAAATTTCATTAGACAAACTCCACCGAGATCTGCGAAAGAGCTGTGGCGAAATAGTGGCAAATTGACGATTGGCAAAAGACCACAGCAGATTATAATATAGAAAGTGTTGGGCTGTGGACTATATATTGCTTTACACGCATCGAGACTTATTTCTATATGAAAAAAAACAGTCCGGTGCGTGGTGCGTGGTCCTGTCCAAGTCCAAGGCCAAGAAACTCCACTTTGCCTGGGGGTCTAGTACGAGTTCCGATAGTTTACGAGCTCGATCAAATGACAGTTTTTGCCCGTACACTTTACCAGTTTTTGATAGTTACCGCAGGGGCACTGGTGTGAAATATATGGAGAAAACTGACGATTTGATGGAGCTCGTAAACTACCGGAACTCGTACTAGACCCCCAGGCAAAGTGGAGTTTCTTGGCCTTGGACTTGGACAGGACCACGCACCACGCACCGGACTGTTTTTTTTCATACATAGAGCCAAACTAAGTTCTATGAATTACATGAGTATTTATTTATGTATACTGACTGAATCTTTTTATAATAATAATAAACGTTTATTTCAAGTACAAAATACTCATATTAGCAGTACATAATTGAGCTTATGCTAAATTTCTAAACAGATCAAATCATGCTCGCTCACGCACGAGAATGTTTACTAACGGAGGTTTATCTGACTTTAGTTTATGGTAGCGACGGGTCGTTGACGGTTTTCCCGTTAACGTTGAATGAACAAACGTAATATGTTAATTTATAGTTATATTCGATAACATTCGTGCTACAAACGTCAACTTGCAACGGTAACGAAAATGATTTGGCGAGCTATAATGTTATTCTTACTCGTAGTCTTTATCATAGTACGGCTTTGAGTGAATTGTGAATGTGAATTGTGTCAAGATATTAGCACAGTATAAATATGTATATTTTAACTGTGATATTAGTATTATTAAAAATCAATTCATCTATATACGTTACTTACTGCCGCACTTAGATAATAAATAGTTTAGGTACTCGATAATTTCAATCTAAAATCAATACCAAGATATTCATTATACGGACTCTGAATGCGGCCCTGGCGGTTAGATTCCAAATTAGTACCTTTAGTTATGTTTGGCAACCATGCTTTACTCTATGGTCCAGTCCAGTCATTCAGTCATGAAAATTGACTCAGCTGCCATTTTGTTTGTTTGTGGGACTTGGTTTGGTTTGGTTTTAAAACATAAAAAAAACTAACGTTGCTTCATAAATGTGATTGTTTCTTTTAGTTAATTTGTGTAAATCTACGTATGCTAATATAAATTTAATAAGGCAACGTAAGATGAATTCCACAATATCTGATGATTTAGCCCGTGAACATTTAGCATCGGAAACAGTGAAGTGTCTGAGTAGGTTATATTTTAAATATCGAAATTGGTTAGTATTCAATTGTTTTTGTATGACATCTGTAATTATTCTGTTTGTTTCAGAAAACATATCGTCGAGTACTGATAATCTCACATTATTACACAAAGAATTATTAGAAATAAATCTAACTTTTACTGCATACATTGATGAGAGCAAGCGTCGACTTGCAGGAATTCGTTTGGACCTAGCAAACAACGCCAAGAGTTCTCTGAGAGCTGTCGAAATATTGTCTGAAAAATGTGAGTAGAAATGTAATAAAACATGTTGAGATTAAAAAAAATTGTATATTGTCATATAAAAATCCACAGTGCTGTGAATATCATCGTAACAAATTCATCTTTCATTTCATGGCAGTGATGCATCATAACCTTTATATAGGGAGTATTCTATGTAGCAACACTCTTTTGTAGTGCTTGGTTCATATTTTCATAACAAATTTCAATCCCAAAGGGCTTATTAAGAGTGTGGAGTACTTGGAGCCATGTGCTACAGATCTTATCCTAGATAAAAATGGATATAGGGAAGTTAAAGACTATAGTCAATCACACACACATCGTTCCATGTATCTAATAATACTTCTAAGACAACACTAATAATACGTCTAAGAGAGATTATTAGACAATGGCCGGTGGTTCGAATCTGCACCAGCTTAACACGCGAATCGCATAAGCACAATCACACATCAACCGTCAACAGGATTAACTCAGTGACATGAGAAGCAAGAAGTTCGCCTGATGGTGATGCAATACACCTGCCTATACAGTAGCATAGCACTGTCATTACTAACGTTTTGCGTGATAAGTAGCAGAGGAATGGAGCCGTCTATAATATGCATATTGCTTACTTATAAATATTACTACTAGTGATTATTTGTTATTTACAGAACAAACAATATGTCTGCTCCATCAACACCCAACAAGCGGCAGTCCAAAATGATCATTAAACTTCAGCAGGAAAATAACAACAATATTAAGTTTTCTGAACGCCAACAAGCAAGAACCTTTATTTCGTGGTATAAACGCATGATAGACAACGAAAGACAAAACTTAGGATTATATCTATCGGATGATGCCTCTCTGGAATGGTTTGGCCGGACAATAAAGACTAGAAAAAAAGTGACTGCATTCCTGAAATATGATATGCAATGTTCAAGGCATGACTTTACAACAGTTGAAAGCATAGAGAAGATACAAAATAGACATGACAGAGAGCTAAGGTATAACTTATTATTTACTATTATATTATTATGTAATGGTAACATCATTATAGCCTGGTGTGTCTCACACACCATAACTAGCACACATTAGCTTAAAACCTAAAAGGTTTAAAAATACTAATAATTCAGTCATAAACCCATCAACATCCGTAGCTGGTGAAATTACGGACACAAAAGACTTAATATGTCATGTCTCAAGGGTCGGCAACACTCTAGTGATTCTTCTGGTGTTGCTAGCAATTTTTAGTGTTTTATGGTAGGAAAAGCCTGTAAGTGTACAAGTCATGATAAATTCATAGTAAAGTAACTTTATTATAAAGGTATAAACATAGTTTCATTAACTAGATTTGAGAGTGGAATCTTAATATGGTTATTGAGAATTAAATCCAGGTTTAGATTATATATTCTTCAGAAAATAAAGCAAATCCTAATATTAAAAAGTTAACAATGCTCCTAAATCTTGATGCTTTAAAAATAAAATTATTTTCAGCAAAGAAGACTCTGTTTTGGGTAGTCCACAGAATTCCCCAGAGATTGTGAGCTCGAGAGACCGACCATCCAAACGGAAGCTTTTCAAATGTTGTGGTAGTCCAGAATGGGCGGAGGGCTGCCAGCCAGAAGAAGGTAGCACAAAAAAGAAACGAAAAACTGACTACACTTTGTTTCTACCTGATAGCATCCAGAATAATGAATGTGCTTTGAAACGGTCACTTTCTGGTGACGATTCTGTAGAAATTAACAATCAAGGTGATGGATTATTACGGAAAGTGAAACGGAAGTGTGTGCCGGTCACACCTCCTAACCATGAAGTGGGCCAAGGGGACTGTCTCCCATCCACTAGCGGTACGGCCTCTGACAGATCCCATGACGCTCTCAATGCCCAATTGCCAAAATTAGCCGTAGAATGTAATGGGTACATAGAATTTACTAGAACAAGGAACGGTTGTGGTATGGACACTATGAAGTGGGATAGAAAGTGTAAAGTGCAGATTAGTTATTCAGAAGATCCTTTAAACATTGGTGAGTACATCATTTGGGCACTGAGGTATACTGATGAGAGTAGGTGTAGGAGGAATCTATTGGCTGCTTTCGAGGAAGCTGCCAAAGAGGATGAATTGAAGAAAATTTGAGGTATTTGTCACAAAAATGTGCTTAAACTGTCTACCATTTGTGTAGTTCTCAATACAAAAGAAAAGGAAGGAAGTATACAATACTGATATCTTATTAGATAAGACCTGGTGAAAACTTCACAACACAATTTGTGTTTTTATTGTTCTTAGATGTAGACACATGAGACTTGATTTGTAGGAAAGGTTGAACTCAAAGAAACTAGATAATGCCAACTATCTCACTCATATAGATAGGTAACAATATTTAATGAAAGTATTTACCTTGTAATACTACTTTTTACCAGTGTTGGGCATAAGATTTTTTAATTATTTCATATCAAACAATTGCAATTAATTAAATTAAAATTCAATAGCTTGTTATTTACAATTAAATTAATCATTTATTGGTGTGTACGACTGCCCACTGGCGATCTAACGGCTACGACTGGCCACCGGCGAGCTAACGGATACTACTGGCCACCGGTGAGCTTACGGCTACTACTGACCACCGGCGAGCTAACGGCTACTACTGACCACCGGCGAGCTAACGGCTACTACTGACCACCGGCGAGCTAACGGCTACTACTGACCACCGGCGAGCTAACGGTTACTACTGGCCAGCGGCGAGCTAACGGTTACTACTGCCCACCGGCGAGCTAACGGCTACTACTGACCACCGGCGAGCTAACGGCTACTACTGACCACCGGCGAGCTAACGGCTACTACTGACCATCGGCGAGCTAACGGCTACTACTGGCCACCGGCGAGCTAACGGTTACTACTGGCCACCGGCGAGCTAACGGATACTACTGGCCACCGGTGAGCTTACGGCTACTACTGACCACCGGCGAGCTAACGGCTACTACTGACCACCGGCGAGCTAACGGCTACTACTGACCACCGGCGAGCTAACGGCTACTACTGACCACCGGCGAGCTAACGGCTACTACTGGCCACCGGCGAGCTAACGGTTACTACTGCCCACCGGCGAGCTAACGGTTACTACTGGCCACCGGCGAGCTAACGGTTACTACTGGCCACCGGCGAGCTAACGGCTACTACTGGCCACCGGCGAGCTAACGGCTACTACTGGCCACCGGCGAGCTAACGGTTACTACTGGCCACCGGCGAGCTAACGGTTACTACTGCCCACCGGCGAGCTAACGGCTACTACTGGCCACCGGCGAGCTAACGGCTACTACTGGCCACCGGCGAGCTAACGGCTACTACTGACCACCGGCGAGCTAACGGCTACTACTGGCCACCGGCGAGCTAACGGCTACTACTGGCCACCGGCGAGCTAACGGCTACTACTGGCCACCGGCGAGCTAACGGTTACTACTGGCCACCGGCGAGCTAACGGCCAGGGCGGACCACCGGCGAGCGTACGTCGTAACTTGGCAAAGCAAGCCGTTTTGATATTCTAGTTTTGCAATCGTTAGTCACAGTGTTAATTGTCATAATCAGCAATTACTGAGAGTTGATAATTGCCTTTTCAATGAATTTTTGCCCAACACTGCTTTTACCATATTGGTAATGCTTATAACCTGCCATGGGATGTTATTTTTAACAACCATGCCCATGTGATAGATATTGTATTTTTCTATGTATTATATATTTTTATGTAAATTTACAATACTTTATACTGTGACCATACTACCTTTACCTCTTGACAATATGAATTAATAATTTAGTTGTAAATTTTTATGAGCGACGACTGCTAAAAAATGAGTTTGATAATGTATATACATACTTATTGTATACATACATTGTTAAGGGTCTGGTTAAATGCTTAGCTGACGGAAATATCGCTAGATAAACGCACCCATAGAGATAATGATAATTTAAATACTATATTAGCGTAACGCTATGATGGCCGAACTGACGCCCGTCTTGCCTTGTCTGTTTCTTTCTCATTGATTATTCTTTCAATCAAACATAGCTGCCAGTTTTTTCTGGAGTATTCCTCCCGAAAAAACTGGCATTCGTTAATTCACGCGTACTTTCACACAACAAAGAAAATATAAACGTCAAATCGGCCATTATGAGGAGTCGCAGAATATAAAGAAATGTTAGTATATCGGCCACAAAGATCAGTCTAATGTAACTTCAGGATTAGTATTATTTTGAGAGATCAGTTTTATCACAGTTTAATACGGTCAGCTTATTATGTGCATTCGTGTTTCGTTGCCTATTCTATTGGGCTTCTTAAGATATTTTTATTTCTTTATTTTTAATGCATTCCCATTATTGATTGACCAAATTTTATAGTAGAACGTAAACTGATTGATTGACGACCTGAAACAATAAGGTTTGATCGATATACTTCACATATTAATATTGTACACTTACAATATCATTGATCGTAAATATGATTCTATTTTGCGGCGACAATATTGACAGACGCTTTGCGAGCACTGGCCTTTTTGCTGGCAAAAGTCTTTGTTAGAAAAATCAACCTTGATCTTTATCACATTTTATAATATAAAAACTCGTAGGCAGTTTTTGCTACAAATTCTTAGTTTGTGGGTTGCATCTTGTTTGCATAACTTCGTCCAAATGGTTCAATCCACTTTGTTTTAATAATTCAGCCGCTACTGTCCCACTGCAGGGCAAAGGCCTCCCTTTCCTCTTTGTTTTACTAAAACGTAAAATTTGGTCAATCTCTTTAATAGGATCTCCTTCATTCCGCTGTTCTATTTACCACCGATTTCTAGATTTTACTCTTTAGAATTAGTTTAATTTTAGTTTAAATGAAGCTTAGTTTAGACTTAGACGTTTACTTTTTTAATGCGATTGTGATTAGTATCTTTATTATGGTAGAATTCTACGATTTACGAAATTAGATACTATGTACAAATGTTTATAAGGCGAGTATTACATATCTAGATGCGAGAGACATTTAACTGTTCCTAAAAATGACATACTTATCAGTAATCCTAGCCAAACATGTGTTAATGGGTTTGTTTAGTTTGGATAGGATTACCCCTCTTTATTATATTCCATTCCAACTTGCGATAGGTACTATATACCAGCCAGCGCTGCATCTAAGAACTGACGAAAATTTGCAAGTCTTTCCATTCGACAGTATGTGATGTTAGTACTACAATTTTCAAGCTTAATCGCCGCCTTTGTGTAGCTTTTGCTAACTAGAGTTAGGGTGTCGGCTCTTAATTCAAGTGGTCTATTTGGCAAATGCTTGTAAATTCGGTCGACAGATGAAGTTACTTTATTATAAGGCTGCTTTTAGTTTAAAATTTGCTTGTCAAAAGGAACCTGTATTCCGAATTAAATTTACCAATTGAAACAATCTGCATCAGTCTTCATTTGGTTAATTTGATTATTACATTGACTCGGATGATTGAGTTGAGTTTTATTGCAAGTACAAAGCAAATGCGATAAAAACATACTTTCTGCATTAATAGTAAGCAAATTCAATGTTTGGTATGTAATTTGTAGTTGTATGCATTGTATGAGTACTTTGCTTAGTATAATAGTTTTCATTAACACCATAAAAACTTATGGTGTGTGTAATTATTTTGCTATGGGACCATTATTTTACGCGATGTTCAACCATATTTGGAACAACGTAAGAGCGATATTGTTATTGTTATGTATTTATTTTTTAAATACTTATCTTTCAAAGATTCGTATTTGAGCACAGAACTGCACCATCCAACCAATTTGACACCGATTTATAAATAAAAAAGTTCCATCGAATTCCTTTAAATATTTTAGGATCCGATTGAAAAATACATTCCAGTGATATTTGGCGTCAGTGGTTGTATTTACAAACTGTAAATAAAGTTTTAATCTATATATTATTAAGATTTTTATTTCAATAATAATTGTATCGCAATGTAGTAATCGCCTTATTTCATAGAAGTCAAAACTTTGTAGAAGCTACACTGCTTTCATTCGATATTTTATAGTAAGATATTTAATGCGTCCCTGTGTATAAGCTGGGGGTGGTGTACCTTCTACTCTCTGCATTTAGTTTTAATCGTGTTTTATACATATATATATCTACAACAAACTGTACGTACCTATGTTAGGTATACAAAGAATTGGGTGGAAAATGTATGAGTGAAAGTTTTACGAACTCTGCAAAGGCATAGAATGTGAAAGAGATTTCCAAGTGTGTTGTTAGTATTAACTATCTACCTGTAAGTTTATGTTGTTAACACATTACTTTTGAAGTGATGGCGATGGAAATATTTTTGTTTTGATTATGATAGAGATGTATAAGATAAAATAAAGATTGTTTAGAAATACTTTTTTGGATTTTCAATTGTTAATTAATGGAAAACCTGCATGCACCGAAGATGCACACGGTCACACACGACCGGGTTCTAGAAAGACTTAAAAGTTAACGAAAAGGAAATTCACTTCACTCCCGCAAATGCGATAATTTTACGTTTTTTTTTTATATTTGCCGGTGGAGTGTGTGAAATGTATGGAAGAACCAAAGATTTAGATTTTTTTCACTACGTTGGATTGGGATGAAGAGTTTTTCGTTATGTACCTGACCATGGAAGAGCAATTAAGCATTTTGTTGAAGGCGAGAATACCAGCTCCAATAATCGGAATAACTTGCACCTCCATCTTACAGCAGGTTGTCTTCGTCTATTTTGCGCTGCTGATAGCAATGCTTTAGCACAACCCTTTTTCTTTTCATAATATTCTTTAGTTTTTTTTCTTTGGGAGTTCAATCGCATAGGCCTTACAGCTTCACTGGACAAGAGGGCGAGTGCTTAAAGCGCTCCAGTCAAAAAGGCAGGGGAGCGGCGAGCTCAAGGGCATCTCAGGGAGACATGTGTATTTATAGTGTATAATCTATGGAGGCATGACCTCGGCTTTGGTTGTCGGTTAGAGAGGGCTGATCTACCACCGGTTCACAACGTGCCCCCACTGAGAAGAGCAGGCAAGAAAAACTGTGGGGGTGATGCTCGTCGTTTAAGTCGCATACGTACGAGACCGGTGTCTGTTTGATATTCTTTAATCTACTTACGCCCACATCACATACCACTTTTCATCACGTGGTATCGCTCAATGAATCGCTAGCATAAGGAACCTAAAAGCCATTTTTTGCCAGCTTTTCTTCATTACTGAAAACTATCTATAGGTACTAATATTAATTATATAGAGGTAAAATTTGGATGTTTGGGGTATACTCCGGTACTAGGTACTGATGCGGTTTTGAAAATTCTTTCACTGTTAGAAAGGTATATTATCCCGGAGTGCTACTTTTTATTATATAAATGTAAAAAAAAACCCCGGTCAGGGCTGCACGGGTCATCTAGTTTGTAATAAAAAAATATATAAAAAATCTATACTTTTTTATTTTATTTTAGACTAATTTCAATATAAAGGTACATAAACACAGTCTGATAGGTTATAAATAGGGACCGGATTTATACATATGTATATATATGTACATATAATATGGACTAAAAAAACGAAAATATGGACTAGCGAAAATATGGAGTTAAAAATAACCATAAGTTTCAGGTATATGGCAGTTCTTTTCAGTATTTGTGTTGTTGCAGTACATGGATCTCACGTTTTGTAACCCCCAATTCAAAAAAGGCATGTTTAAGTTTGTACGACTAACGAATGGATGGATGAAAATTCAACTGTTTGGTCAAAACAAAGAGGTTTGGTACTGGCTGAATAATCTTTCAACATCGCAGTACTGTGTATGTGACCGGCCTCCTGTTGTAGCATCAGTGGAGCAGTGGGAAACCGCTTGCTTTGCAAACCGGAAGTCACGGGTTCGAATCTGACGGACCGCTATTCGCGACAGTGATTTTTTAAAGGTGTATTTATAAGGTGAACACGGGGAAAGTAGTAGGTGAATAGGTGCTGAATTTAGCGCCGATAGCTTACTGTACCGACCCGTGACTGCGATGTGACGCGTTTACAAAATAATAAATATTTTGCTCATTCGCAAATTGTTCCTACCCCGTATGAACATTTTTTTTTTGTGATTTACCTACGCTTATCGTAAGTACATACTTTGTTTCATATACATCTATTTGCTACCCTTTTCACAGAAATATATTAATTTTTGTATAAAGATGGACTTATTTTTGGAATATGCCAAAATATGGAAAGTATAAAAATTGCATTTTCTCATTCCAAATGTCATGATTCGTGAAGAAAACAACATACTGAGCAAAAACTATTGAAATTATAAATATGTATTTACATATAAATCCGGTCCTTAGTTATAAACAAATGATTAAATTATTGCAAGAACTCCCAGAACACAATGAGCAAAAATAAAATTGAGTAAACAAAATTTCAGATCTATTGTGGCACCATTATGGTTTGCTAACGTTCAATATCCATCATTATAACATCATTATGTATGTCTACGCCAGTACTAAACTTGTGGACTATCCCGCGTCGATGGCTGATCTTGATAAAGATCGGGCACTATATACATATTTGTATATATTATAAAAATCACTGATTTTAGCGACTAAAAAGCTAATGCTTTAGGTAACATTATGTGTGTGTTTCTCCTGTCTTCCTGTTAAAGAAACCTTGCCAAAATTCGACATAATATTATGTACATACCGTATTTAACTATAATCACATTTGCAATTTTCTGAGTTTCAAAAGAATGTATTGTTATGGATAAGTTAAAACATTATTTTGGCTGGTGAGCGTTCTATGTGTCTTTCCCTAATAAACCCCATATTATCATTCAGTATCATCCCATGTTCATATAATATTTTTATATCTACGCGCCGACAATTTATTCCTTCCTATCTGTAAACTATAAATTACTCTATAGCGCATTACCGTAACATACATTTATTATCTTACAATTACATTTGTGACCTTAGACTATAAAACATGTAAAAAAACCATGCGATAGAAATGTTGATGGTAGAAAGGTAGCTCTAGCCCCAGACATGTCTAGTGCCTTACCTCGGAATTCTCGTAATACCTACAACTCGTAATACATAACCCCAATCTCTCCTTATGTACAGCCAGCCCCAAAGACCTCTATTCTGCTAGTAGCTGGGCAGGCTCTAAATGGCAACTATGAATTAAATTGCCATAACTATCATCACATCTGTGGACACTCACTACTGCATATCTACATAGGTACGGGTTGTGATAGTTAACTTCCGTAATTACAATGTATTTGTTTTTCATAGTTACCGCTAGAGGCGCTGGTGAGAAAAATGGCGGATATCAAATAAGACATTAAAGTTTCTATCTCCAGGCCTGCTACTAGTATAAAGGTCAGTGGGAGTGGAACCTCCCACAAAAAAAAATGTTACATTAATAGCTTACTGCCGCACCTACAAATGTCAATTAGAGGTAATGACCATTAATCAAATTCTTGCAATCTGCAGTCTTAGCACGATTTGCCAAGACTTCGTAATCTTGACAGTTCGGTGTGGAGTATGACGTAGTTATCGACGTAGAAACGTCATTTTCGGTATTAGCTAGGTCGATAACTACGTCATACTCCACACCGAACTGTCAAGATTACGAAGTCTTGGCAAATCGTGCTAAGCCTGTAGATTCTTTCAACACTCAACCGATTAATACTTTATACCATAGATTAGAATAGTATATACTGAAACTTTATACTCTAATAGTGAGTACTAATAACTCTTACTCAATGATGGAAAATAATCATAAACGGTTCCGAAAGTTGAAATAATTAGATTGGAAGAAATGGTGCGGCAGTAATCCCCAATAGGCGTGGTATGCATCCGCGCCCGCGCGCGTTGGCGGGCTCGCGGGACCACTTCTTTGCGCGGGAAAAGCAGCCGCGGTTGCGATCACCACCTACAGACCTGTCGCGCGACGCCCGCAAAGCCCGCGGGCTGCAGTGGGACCCTCTAACAACCGCGTGCTCCGCGGGAGTTCACCGCGTCGTGAAATTTGCTATCAACATTTCCATGTACTTGAGTGTTGCGGTTACGCCACCGAGCGCGGACGCGGGTGCATACCGTGCCGTGAGTTCCCAGCCTTATGTTGTCTCACCACAGTGAGCTTGAAGATCCTGTTACATTGTTAAGAATGTCCGTTGTAGCTAGTAACATTGCCTGTCATAATTATTACTGAGCAGAGTCCTACCATTCGCTCTTATGGCAGTGCTAAAGATATCATACTTTAACATGGGTAAGAGACACTGTTTCTAGCTCCGTTTCTTTCTCTCGCGAATATAAGATAACAATAATATTGCTTGAACAGTGGGTGGTATTGATCAGTGGTATGAGTTGAGAATACAAATTACAATCATGTTATTTTTTACAATCAACTATCCTCTCTAATACATTATTTAAATAAAATGGGAGCTTCTTATTTTTAACTTTTTGTGTGATGATGTGATTTAATAAGCTATAACTAAGCTTGGGAATCACTAAATATACATGGCATCAAGTAAAATGTTAATGGAAGACAAAACATTATTATCATGAATTGAAAATACATTATAAGCAGTTTCTGTCACACTTATTTTTGTAACCATGTAAAAATTCAAACAATACTCTTATCTTATCTCGAGTAGTATAAGTGATCAGCGATCAGGCTACACGCTAGGGTGTACCTGTACAGGCAAAACGGGCATGTATGGCACAAAACTGTGCAGGTTTGCACACCATACACATTCTGCTTCCCTATACAGTTAAATTTTACAGGTAGTTATGTGTATGCTAGTAGGCTAGCTTTACTGATGAACCCTTTGATAGTACAGCTGTTACGTTTTTCTTACATTTTGCAAAGAAAAGGGCAATTCATTTTCTTACTCCTTCTGTTTATTTACTAGTCTGATGAATGTGATGTGTGTTCTCTAGGAAGACTTGAGGGTCAAATCTTTTGTTTACTGTGATTCTGGTAGATTCTGATCTAATTGTGTCACAGTAATTTAAAAAATCTAAGTAATACATTAGAAAACTGAATCTTTCATCAAACTTATTCTACAACTTTCTTTATATTACCATGAACAAAATGTACAAGTAGAAAATTAACAAGTTAATTGAACCCTGTCATCATATGATTTCAAAAACATTTTATACAACATTAAAATATGAAACAACAACTTGGTAATTTATCAAGTCACAGAGTATTAAATATGTAAACAGAAATAAAATAAATTCATACTCATGAATGGCTCCATGAATATTTGCATAACAGAAACATTAGTAAGTTTATTCAACCAATTTCATGGCTCATTATATCTTATGACATAACAAGAAATGAAAGCTATAGTTATTTACATAATAGCAATTGAGATCAGTTTGTAAATATATTTCATGTGAACTGAACCAGGTTAACAAACTAAGCAATTTATTTTACTTAACTGATGATTCTGCCAATAACAATAATTTAGTAAGACAATATAAAAATTGACTGATGAACAGCATGTACTCTAATTTACCAGGCAAATCAACGTACACATGGCGACACTTCAACTTAGACTGTTTGGACTTTGAACTATAAGAAGTTGAATGCTATGAATCGTGCCATACGTTGTTATTTTGTCCCACTCAGCCTGTGTGGCGGGTGCATGCCCTGTCCCTTTCCAACAATTCTCGGTGTTGTATGTAGCATAGTTATTGTTATATGGGTGTTGAGCTTCATGTGCAGCCAATAAAACATTACATTTTCAGAGAGACAGTCACTTTAACTGGAAGAAGTTATCCATTCGCTAAATTATTCCTTTCTACCAGCAACCTTCCATCACATACAATATCACACCAGGCGGCCACCAAATTACAATCTAAATTTCATAATCAATCTAGTCTTAGTTTACTTGAGGATCAAAATCATTGCCATCATTTAAGGCATTAGTGTCTTCCATCTCCTCTTTAGCATCATTTTCTAAAACGGGCTGATTGATTGGATCGTGGGCACTCAGAGCAGCACTTATTTTAGGAGGTTGGGCCGCAGGTGATACCTTAGGGACAGGCGAAGGATTTGGCACACTTTTTGTTGTTAGAGCAGACTTCAAATGCAAGATCTCCTTCTCCAAACTCTCTATCTTCTGCTTTTTCTCTGTCAACTGTGTTGTCAGCGAATCTTTCTCTATCCTCATAGTTTCTAATAGCGCTGATTTACTAACCTGCAAGTTTTTTAAGGACTGGAGCTCTGTCTTACACATTTCGACGTCTACCCTGGAGTCGTTCGCTTGACCCTCGGATTTGGTCAACTTGTTCCTGTATTCAGCGACATCGTCGATAAGTTTCACCTTTTCTTTGTCCAACTCGTTCACTTTGATCACATATCCGTCCCGTTGTTCTAGCAGCGTCAGTGACTCCTCCATGCAAGATGTCTGCTGCTTCGAACACTCCTGCATTTGTGTACTTATCTCGGCAACCTTGTTTCGCAATTCTGTCTCGACGCTCCAACTATTGAACAGTGAAAGTAATAACAGAATACAGACGGCGAACACAGTGTACATCGGCCAGCGACGCATGTTTTCTATGCCCATGTTAGTTTTACGACTATAAATACAAGTATAGTATGTGATTCTACCTCATAGAATATAATATCTTGATTCAGTTTAATTCGAATTAAAAATAAAGCTATAATTGACTGATTGACATACACACACACAATCAAATAAATTCAAAATCAAAGATAAACAGATGACACTGATTGATTGACATTTGACACTAAATCAGTGTGACCTGATTAAAATTGATTATTATGCTAGCCAATTGCTAACTTTAAAAAAAATAATGCTAAGATTCTGCTAATTCATTCAAAATATATATCATTTCTAAAATCATTTTGTAAGAGCAGGCACATTAACCATTAACTGACTGATGACTGTACAGAATATCCAATAATACTTATTTGTGCTTTACTGAAGCAATATATTCTTCTAAAACCTTCATAAAAAAAAAATCAATTTATTGCCACCTATATACAAACTAACTACTAAACATTTTTGTGCACGTGTAAGAAACATGGGGCAACAGGGGTAGTCGTGTGTAGTTCACGAATGAATCCTTCAATTGGACTACTTCACTTGGTTTACTTCCTTCGTTCTCTAGTTCAGTTACAATTCATCTACTTCATAGTTGTTTAGTCCACCGGGCGCGAACGATCCGATCCGATACACGAACGATACGCAGTGCGGTTAGATAATGCTGTCTCGCTCTGTTGTAGGTACTGAAGTAATTTTTCTACTTCACTCAAACTTTGACTCGGTTATGTAATACAATCATTCGAGAACGATATTAGGCGTGCTCTTACTTTAGCTGTAGGTACATTGCTTGTTATTTAGAAAAGCTGATATTGAACTACCAAGCAAAATGGCAATGTACAGTTTATAAACACATTTGCACGAGCTTGAATATAAAATGTAGCAATCTTAAAAGCGCATTGTTTTCATTCGTAAGTATCTGAGTAGTTAAGAAAACTGTAAAGTTTTTAGAGTATTTTGAGCTTTATGACATGATGTTACGAGAGTACGGGACACTTTAGTATAATTGTTACAGTTTACTGTTCATCTGAAATGAGTTGTGTGCATTGAGATATAATGTACCAATTGTGTGGGATTACGTTTCCAAATGGCTTAACAAAAAAAAAACAATTTATTGCCACCTATATACAAACTAACTACTAAACATTTTTGTGCACGTGTAAGAAACATGGGGCAACAGGGGTAGACTCAGCAGATGCTGCATGCACACTGTGACGTCTGCACACAGCGCTGTTTTTCAGTTTACCCCTTTGTGCGGACTAGTTCTTCGCCGAGAGAGAAAATAACTGTATCAAGCAAGTGGGCCTAAAAACTATGTTATTATTACTTCTGCCCCACAAAAAGGCATATTATTATCATGCTTGAACCTTATTTCATATCACATGTTTTCTAAAAATCAGTATTTAATTATAACATATCGGTACATAACCGAAGAAAGTGGCAGATGTAATTATGTACGTGGTTTGTGCAACATGTGTGCAACTATCCGAGTAAAATTCAGTTAGTGTGTTCAATTATTACTAAACCATATTCTGCTAAATTTTTTGCCCTAAAAGGGGGCTCAATTCTGCTACAATAGCAGAATTCTGCTAAATCTTGTCACAATTACAAGACCTTGCTTTACTCTATGGTCCAATCATTAAAATAGACTCCCCTGTCTGACGGCAAGATGGCAATGGCCAGTAATGGCATGGCAACGCCATCATGGCATAACATAACCACAATGGCCATCTGCGGGCCAACTAAATCAATTCTATCCATAGATTTATAATAAATATCTATGTAAATCTAGTAAATAAATATTCTATTCTATGATTCTATCATTCTTAAAAAACAAAAAAAGAGGCAATGTCCTAACTAAACGCGATGACGCGATCATCGCGCGAACGAACGACGCGACCATCGCGCGATGAAATCTCAAACATATGGACGTCGAACGAGTGTCCTAAATAGCGCAGTACATTCGCCAGTCATCGCGCGATGCTCACGTCGTTCGTTCGCGCGATGATCGCGTGATCGCGTTCTATTAGGACACTCCCTGATGGGTTCAGAGCATAGATATAGAAGCACGCAGCGGATTTTAGTTTGCTTTTTATGACTTTACATAGCGCTGCGTCCGGCGCTGGCCAATGGACGCGTACCTTTATATTCTAATCCGTTTGTTCCTTCAACGCCCACTCCTATAAGCTACGCCTAAACGCCTTTAAGACTGCTATGCCAAGAAGTGCCTTGCCAGAAAAGTTGCCAGTCTCTAATACCGTCAAATCTTAGAGGAGATACCGCTGGAGAGATCATGATGCGCTAACCCCACTGCCAAATTTTGTTCATATGTTCAGGTCATTCTTTATTTGTGTACGTATCTTTTTGAACGTGTTGCGAGTTTATCAGTGTGGGTATGCTTGAAATTATAACTGTGTGTGTTTACTTCGCCTCCCGCACCCCGCAAAAGTGCCACGAATAATTTGTTCGGTGAATCGACGCGATACTAGCTCCATTCTAATTACTCTGAGCGTCAAATATACACTCTCTCACCCATTTTTGATTCAGACAAATTGATATTAGAATTTTTTATTTACTCCATTATTACACAAGCTCTATTTTATATAGACTGTGTATAATGGCCATAACTAATGTCGGTCACGTGACCCAACCCTAGAAACCATAGACTGCCATCTTCAATCCTTCATCGACTTCTTTGGTTTATAGCCACGAGGTTTTTAGAAATATTACAATTTATTAGTGAATTATTACAAAAGATACTTCAATTACGAACAAAATGCCACCCAGTAATCCCTTGCCGCCCAAAGAAAATGCGCTTTTCAAAAGAATTTTGGTAAGATGGATTGTAAACATTCAAATCGGTTTAGTGGCTCTTGTCATTCTTGGAGATTCTTGTGATTTTCTAAAATAATGCAATTCATATCAATGTCGATTTACTATAATAAATCAACTATTGAACTAATAGCGAAGTGTTTATCTTTAATTTTCATTGCTATGTGTGTTTCATACTTAGATTTTATTTATTATTAATTCATACCAGGCTAGCACCATTGGGACTGCCGGACTGCATCTATTAATAGAGGTTAAAATATATTGAATGATAAGTGCTCTGTTATCTTTCAGCGCTGTTACGAACATAAACAATATAAAAATGGGTTGAAATTTGCCAAGCAGATACTGTCTAACCCAAAGTTTACAGAACATGGAGGTAACTATGTAGACAAATAATAAATAAATCAATATGAATAATAAACTATAAAATAGGTGTTCATTCAAAGAATGCTGTGTTCAAATGACATTCTGTTTTAGAAGAATTTGTTCAGTTAGACTGAACATGGGTAACATTACAAGCTTGGACCCAAAGAAATATATTTAACAAATAATATCAGTTTCCAGTTGGACCCAAAGAAATATATTTAACAAATAAAATCAAATAATATAATAATTTCAGTTTTAGCAGTGATTCTTTATGGTAACAATTAAGTTATTGTTGATTAGGTACTAAAAAGCTAATTACCAGTTATTTTTTAACAATTTTCAGAAACATTGGCTATGAAAGGGTTAACACTTAATTGCCTGGGTCGCAAAGATGAAGCATATGAATATGTACGCCGTGGCTTGCGTAATGATCTGAAGTCTCCAGTGTGCTGGCATGTGTATGGACTGCTTCAGCGTTCGGACAAGAAGTACGATGAGGCTATCAAGTGTTATCGTAATGCTCTCAAGTGGGAAAAGGAGAATATTCAGATTCTCCGTGATTTATCTTTGCTGCAAATCCAGATGAGGGATTTGGAGGGATACAAAGTAAGTTCACGTTAAGTTATGTGTTTTAATAAGCTACCATAGACAGTACACAATTGCAATACTACTACGTTAAGTAAATCCATCTCTTCATTGTTGGAAGTGTACCATGGTTGTTATAGTTATTATACAATTAAGTGATGTTATGAGATGCAAATTACTATTAATTTTTTTAAACGATATAATGGGAATATCAAAAGTGGGGTTTGTTGGTCTCTCTATGAATCTATACACAATACTTTAAGCAGTTTCATGCACACACTTTTTTGAGGCAAAAAGGCTAATTTCTTTGATTATGCACCATATTTTGATCATTCAGAGAAGTCCTAGGGTAGTCTTTTTGTGTGTATGGCCTGCACGCCACTGACTTAAGTATGTATGATGTAGGGCATTTGTGAACACCAAACATAGTGTAATATATACTATACTTTATAAGTTTTCAAACTTTTTTGCCTACCATTTTGGATGTGGGGATTTTATTTTCCAGGGGATGGTTGTAAATCTGCAATATATAGCTTTTGGTACACTTACAAGACATTTGCATTGATAGCCCATGTTGATTGTACACATATCTTGTACAAGGTTGTAGGTAAATATTTTAATTCCAACAATTAGGGAAACCACTGCCTCCTTTCTGAAAGAGGTTTCTACCGGTCTTTTAGAGGCCTTTAAGACCACTAAGTGGGCATTATCACTGGCTGAGCTGGCTACTTGTAATTTTAATGATTTGCTTTGCTTTGTCTCTACTTTTAATCCAAACTATAAATATGCTAATTTTGTCAGTGATTAACTAATCACGTTAGGTGTCACCCCTACTATAAATCCCTATATACTTTACTAAGGCATCAATCATTTAAATTTGTATCTAAAACTTTTCAGGATACTCGCTATCAACTCTTCATGTTGAGGCCCACACAAAGAGCATCATGGATTGGCTTTGCGATGAGCTATCATCTCCTCGGTGACTATGAGATGGCCAATAGCATCCTGGATACCTTCCGCACCAATCAGATGAAGGGTCCCTATGATTATGAACATTCAGAGCTGCTGCTCTATCAGAACATGGTCCTGGCAGAGTCCGGCCAGTATGACAGAGCTCTGCTGCATTTACATAAATTCCAAAGTCAAATTTTGGATAAGTTATCAGTCAAGGAAACCTCTGGGGAATATTATTTGAAATTGAAGAGGTTGGTAAATATTTTTTTATTTCTTAGTTAAGTATACTCAACCAAGTGTTTAACTGGCTGCTGACATTAGTGAAAGCTGCTCTCCTGAAATTGGCAGCAGTATAAGACACACAAACATAAATAATTATATTATTTATGTTTGTGTATCATATTTTAGAAACCTAACTAAAAAACTAAATTTGAAGTTTAGATCAATTAATTTTAAGAGAGATTGATTAGTGTTCAGACTAAGAAGCCATTCAAAAAGTAGTATTTCACAATAAATAAACAAATAAATAAAAGATTGCAGCCATGGCTTTTCGGCTTGTTCAGTAATGTTGTAGCCTCCATGGTGCAGCGGGAGAGTGCTTGCTATGAAAGCTGGAGATTGCGAGTTTAAATCACGCAGGGAGCGAATTTTGTGTTAGTTATTCCTTATTGGGTTGGACACGGCCAGATTACAGAATTATTTGAATAGTAAGATGATCCATGCGTCAGATGTGAAAGTCTATCCTACGGATCTCCTCTCCCTGGTTGTGACAGTCTTCTGTCGGATTGTGGGAGTAAAGGAAGAGATAGTGCACCTGCGCCTGTGTAACTACTTGTGCATTATAATATCTGTGTTGGCTGATCATGTAAAAATAGATTTTCCATAGTGGCCAATAGAACATTATTATTATAATGTTGCCAGTTGGCGTCACTATGGTGGCACTTGAACGACCTGCATTCATCATTATTAGAATCTTCTGTTCATAGATGGTTGTTATAAACATGTTATACATAATGTTTCCAGGTTTAAGGAAGCAGAGACTGTGTATGAAGACTTGCTCAAGCGGAATCCAGAGAATGTGATGTATTATCAAAAATTAATAGAAGCTAAACAAATTAGTGATCCTGATGAAAAAGTGGCCTTCTTTGACGTATATAAGTAAGTTAGATACGTATGTAATTTATCATCATCAGTAGCCGAACACCACTACGGAACAAGGGTCTCCCCCCTTAGAATGAAGGGGTTGCCATAATCCCCACGCTTGGCAGGTGTCTTGTGGATTGCAGTATGAGTGGTAGGTAATCCAATAGAAAGTCGCTGCTACACTGAAACTAGAAGACATCTTCTTGTTTTCCCTTAGTCGCCTCTTACAGACACCCAACAAGAGGAGATGGGATGGTGCTATTCTTTCCCAGAAATCCCATGGATATTAAATGATACAGCCAAAGTAATCAATCTTTGACAAAATCAGCCAGATCTTCTACAATATCCTGCTTAACGTAGGATATATATTAGTGCTTGTCAAGCAATCTGTGAATAGAAGCATACTTGTTAATTAGCAACATAAGGAAAAGGATACTGTGTCAGAGAGCTTTAGCTGTGCTGGCACCAACACAGGCATGGTGGCTCCTTAATTGAATAGCTGCAGTCATTGGTCTAGTGGTGGGACACCTTGGCTGCTACCTGATCGGTCGTGGTTTCGATTCCCACTAAGTGTCTGGGTGTTATTTACCTATTCAAGTTTGTATTTCCAAAAAACAATGCATATAAGTATTAGTATCAGTTGTCTGGTTTCCATAGTACAGGCTCTACCTAGTTTGGGATCAGAGGACTGTGTGTGGATTGTCCCAAAATATTATTATTATTATATTATTAAATTGGCATTCCTGCTAGACCTCCTATAAAAAGTTATAGAAGTAATTAAACTTCATGAAGTCCTTTGACGCTGGACAGATGTGAGTAGTACCACTAGGTTTTAATAGACTGGTTAAGTGTTTCGTAGAGCCAGTATCTACAGTGGATTTTAGTTGGGAACCCACAACGTCAAAATGGAGATTGTTATGACTTTGACGCCTATGTCTGTCGCATCGAAGATCCGAAACAAATCGTCGTTTTAATGCAATTTTTACATTTGAAAGCTGTTGTATTTGGGCCAGTTCTTAGTTTAGTTTGAAATATTTGTTGCGCCGCTTATGATTAGTGTGTAATCGTGTCGATAGCTTGTATATTTACAATTTATACTTGTAACATTGAGTCATATTTGTATTTATAATGATTTACAGGAAAGAATATCCAAAGGCGATAGCGCCGCGACGCCTACAGTTGACGGATGCGCACGCGCAGCCCGTGTTCCAGCGGCTAGTTGACGAGTACCTCAGGCACGGACTGCACAAAGGAATACCACCACTCTTTGTTGATCTCAGGTATGCACCGAATTCCTTTTTTTACTTGATATATGATGGTGCTTATAGCAATGACGAATTTAAGTATGTACCTTTAAGATACATAAAATACATTTTCTACTTACCCAGGGTCTGTAGCCAAGTTGTCAATCTACAATACGGAATGCTATAAGTACTATGAGTATGAGTTCCAACTAAGAATGTGGTCGCCATTTCAAATATATAATTACCAAAAATTAGTTTTAAAATATTTTTAAAAAAAATTGAACCGACTTCAATAACACTAAAAAGTATAAAATAATTTAAATATTAAAGAAGTTGGTGTTAGCGTACCTGCTGTGTATATTTGGCACCAACTTCAATAATATTTAAATTATTTTATACTTTTTAGTGTTATTGAAGTCGGTTCAATTTTTTTTTTAAATATTTTATTTTATACTTTTTAGTGATATTTTCATACATAAAGATTGAACTATCGAATACGGTAAAATGATCTAGGTAGGTTATGACATCATTATGATTGAACATTATCGTCTACATACTTTTACATAATTCATGTTTCTTCAGAAACTCAGAAACTATTTATCCGATCGTAATAAAATTAGCATGGAATCATCATAGCAGTTTACTCTCTCGAATAAAAAAAGAATCATCGAAATCGGTTCATATTTATCAGAGAAAAGTAAAGGAGAACATCAGTTTTATGGTTTTTACCAGATAAATTCCCCCATATCATTCATAGTCCTCCAGGAAGTTCTTATCCGGTTGTGATAAAATTCATACAGGTTTATTACAGTGGTTTCTTCTTTCGAATAAAAAAAGAATCATTGAAATTGGTAAATATTTACCAGAGTTATGACCATTTTTGTCCTTTAAAAGCACCATAAAGTCATCTATATAGGCTTTCCTGCAGCTCTCAGTGCGCAGTCACCATTCTTGTTTTTCAGGAACTACTTATTACTAAGCAATAATTTTTTTATGGGACCCAATTAACGGATTAAAGAATGGATGGAAGAAAGATTTTTTCAAATCGGTTCATAATTGCCAGAGTTATGCGCGAACATACATAGAAAACATTCATTCATTGCCCTGAGTTGTTAATTCAAATTAATATCAATACTCCCTATAAACTAGCCCGACCTTCTAGGTACTCGTTTTTCCGTGTCAAAGGATTTAGGACTAACATGGGTCATTTTTCCACCATTAACAGAGTTCAGTCTCAATATAGTCACTTGTCACGCATGCCCTCTGTCGATATTGATCTGTGCTGTTCCTTGTCTAAAGGACCATGCCCATATTTGTATGGAGCCAAAAGTCAAAAATGCCATGCAATGCCCAAATTGCAGCTCTATGTCTTATGATAGCTTTTTAACAGTATTTATATGATATCTAGATTTAATGTCATATAAAGCACCGGTTCTAAAGATATTGGACATTAAACATGATAACCTCCTACTAGTTTTTATACATTTTATCGTTTAGAGACAACATTGCTATTAGTTTTTCACTAGGAACTTCATGATCATCATCACATAAGCTAAGCCAGATTAGTGTTCTTTTATATACTTATCTGTATGTTATCAGATAAACATGTCTGTTATTTGGAATTTATCTAGTCTGTCTCCATTGTATAGAGTCAATATGTATGGAAAACAAACAACATATTAAATTCTGAGCCAAATAGATAAAATTATTAGGAACTCTTGAGGCAGAGTTGTAACCATATGCCTCTGTATACGTTGAAAGCGTAACCCGCAGTTCAGGCAACGCAACATTTTGTACCTATCACAAAGAAAACAAGAAAAGTCCAAATCGCAGTCAAGTCACAAAAAACAGCGGCAGATGTCAAACAGGCAGAGTGAAAGCATGAGTGACAGTCATTTTAGTTTTTTAGAATGTTTTTAACTTGGAGCTAAGTCTTTTGAGCCATTTATTCATTAGGTTTTTGTTTGAATTATATTTGTTTATTTGAAGCCTAGATATACTTATACACTACCACAAAGTACTTTTTTACTTTTGAGTGTCTGGAGACATCATTTAGATCTTTATTCAACTCGTTGATGATTCAAAGGTAAAATAATAATCGATATTGGAATCGATTACTTAGATCAATTGATCAACAAAAAAACGATTCCTTTTTCGAAGATTTTATTTATCATGCCAATTACTTAGCCCCGAACTAAACAAAGCCTAAGATTTTATAATTTAAGAGGCTGTCAATGAGGGATAGGTTAACAAACAAATAGTCCCTATGGCGTTGGTAAAAAACTAGTCTGTCTCGGGCTTTTGATAACAAAAAAGAATGCTTAACTGGACCATGTTTTTTTCATCTGATGACGTTTATTATAAAATCATATTTTTATTTGGTTTTGTTGTAAAGCAATATATTATTATTCGATTATTTAGTAATCAATCACTTTTATGCTCAGAGTAAATAGTATATAGAGTACGCGTTAGTCCATAGACTAACGCGTACTTCCTTTAAACAAAGCGTAGGCAGATTTTGTTCTACGAGGCATGAAAATCGAACTATTTAAAGTTATATTAAAAGAGTTATATTGATATGTAAGTGATAAGTAGTGATGAGTTTGATCTGTCACAAGCGCATGTGTCGATAAATACAGCTGACGGTATGGTACCTACTGTCGTTTACCTGATATTTATGTATTTTGATGTTCTTACCCGTGCCTACGAGTTCTTACTTGAATTAAGCATTCTATAGTACTTGTACTGATTTTTGTTCTGTGCTTTTATGACTAATATCAATCATGTTGAGTTTTACATGGGCCAAAGGACGTGATTCCAGACCGTAATAAATAAAGCATGAATTAATGATTGAACGATGATACGTACTGCAATGTCAACAGAACGTCTTATTTTTTATTATTTTTTATCCAGTGCTTCATATGATTTAAAATTAACAACATAATTCTAGTTTTTATTTATTAGAGCAATCATGTAATATACTTTATCTGGGCATTTCTGGGGCACAAATGGGCATGGTCCTTTAGATCATCTTTGCATAAATGTTTAGCTGACTTTTAGCTCTCCATACTTGCAAATTACAAAATTATTATTTCTTTTTCTAATTATTTTAAATTATGTTCTACAATTTATCTTTAGTAACTTCGACACTTTGTTTTCATGAGCTATGATACATGTCAGGGCAACCTGTAATTAAGTCTGCAATGTTCAATGTATCCAACTGACGATGTATTGTATTTACTTTAAGCCGCTGTGTGACTTGTTGGTTGTTTAATAAATAAAAAAAAAAAAAAAAAATTTATATACAGACGAATTGAGAACCTCCTCCTTTTTTGAAGTCGGTTAAAAACAAATAGATAGCAAAATAAGACATTACAATAAATAATCAAAACAGGGCGAATTTTTCATTTTGTGTTTACTCTGCTGGCGGTACAAAAATCGTAAAAAACGAGTGAAGTTCCGCAGTCGCGATCATCATGGCGGCCACATTCTTAGTTGAAACGCATAGTAGAATAGAAAACAAATGTATGGTAATGACATGTATCTTCAGGTGACTTAGGTTTAAAGATGTTTAATATCTCAAAGAACATAGTTCACTTATAAGATATCACAATTACAATAATTCTAAAAAATATTACTAATCAAACAATAAACTTATCAAAGAATAATACTTATTAATTATTCCACTACATTTTGAGAAATATATTTATTGTATAAAATCTTTTACATGATGGAATAATTTTATTTTAAAGTGCCTAAACCAAGTACACCCTTTAATGTAATCTGGTAAATTCTTATATAACAGCTCTGTCGAATACTATACATACTTCTTTCATTACCGGTGTTAGTTGTGGGTGGTCGCAGACAAAGAAAGGTTTTGAAATCAAACTGCTTTTACGGATTTTATAGATCATACAGTATCTTGAGGCGGTGCAGTGTTTTGCTTGGTATTGGATTTAATTATATTTATCACAGGATCCCAAGCCGGTGGTAACACCCAACCATCTTCTCTATTGAAAATAGGATATTTTTTTATTTCAATAGCCTCACGAATCATCCCAGGTAGGAATCGGTGTTCTTTTGTAAGGATTTGAGGTTTATCAAATCTGACATAATGGTGACTGACCGCCTTAGAGGAGATACCACTGGAGAGATCATGATGCGCTAACCCCTCTGCCAAATTTTGTTCATATGTTCAGGTCATTCTTTATTTATGTGCGTATCTTTTTGAATGTGTTGCGAGTTTATTATAGTGTGGGTATGCGTGAAATTGTATCTGTGTGTGTTTACGTCGCCTCCCGCACCCCGCAAAAGTGCCACGAAAAATTTGTTCGGGGAATCGACGCGATAGCTAGCTCCATTCTAATTAATCTGAGCTGACCGCAGACTTCGTACAGCGTCGGTGAAACGTCGGGATAGTAAAATCTAAAATAAACCGCGATAAAATGCGTAAAAATAGCTTGATTTCAATGTGCAATATTCGCGTAAGTAAAAGACAAGATTAAGTAAATTTTTCCTCCTCATGCTGTGTTTAGACTCGTTCTGACAAGAGATATTTGAGTGTGTAGTTTTGTTCAGTACTTACCAGATCAAAATACAGGTATTGTATGTGTACAGTTGATTTATGTTAAATAATTTAGTGTTCTTGTAGACTATGTCAGTTGGTTGACCTAGCAAAGAGATATGGCATATCCATACATTGGTTTTCTATTCTATAATATTCCGTACTGTTGTATGACAACTTGGCAAATGAAGAAGAAGAAGAAAAATATTTATTTTGACATACACAAGGCAAGGTACCCAATGAATATTAAACACACAGAAGATAAAACGAGACGTACAATAGTGCGATAGAGAAAGGATTACAATAAGTAGGACATAACAGGGGGTCTAGTACGAGTTCCGATAGTTTTCGATCAAACTGTCAGTTTTCTCCGTACATTTCACACCAGCGCCCCTAGTGGTAACTATCAAGAACTAGTGAAATGTACGGGCAAAAACTGTCAGTTTGATCGAGCTCGTAAACTATCGGAACTCGTACTAGACCCCCAGGACTGACTAAGGTCATAATATTACTTGGTACTAGTACCAGGTAGTATTATTGGATCCTCTTAGGTACCAAGCTGTGCGATGTCAAAAATGGCTCCTATCTCAGCTTGTTGCTGCAGCAAGAATATGATGCTACAGCGCTGATTTTCAGATAGGACCAGATAAGTGAAGTCACAGAAGAAAATATATAATAATAATAATAATAATAAATTTCTTTATTGTCAGGCAACATAGGCCCATAGAATAAATACCTTATAAACTAACATACATAAGTATAAAATCAACAAATACCTTATAGACTAACATACATATTATAAACATTAAAAGACACGTGAAACCGCTGACGTGTCGCGCGCGGTGTTGGGTATCCATCCTCGGAATCGCCGGAACACAACACCCCTCGGCCAAAATTCTTCATTTGTGAAGGTCGACAGTTGTTCGGTCGGCACCCTCACCACAAAAGAATTGAAATTCACACAGTGGCGAGACTCCAACCGTTCGACCTTCAATAATAATAAGAATATAGATAACAAAATAATGATAAGTGTAGAATGTTGGACTAATGGGACTGTATATAAAGATGCTTTTTCACATAGTTTATGTTATCCATTCCAGATCGTTATACGCGGACCAAAGCAAAGCGGACACAATAGAGAAATTAATACTGCAATATATAGAGTGTCTAACGAAGAGTGGCACGTTTAGTTCCGATCCCGGGGAGGTGAAGCAACCAGCCAGTGCGTTGCTATGGGCCTATTACTATGCGGCCCAGCACTTCGACTACAAACAACAGACTGAGAGTGCGTTGCAGTACATAGACGCTGCCATCGATCACACACCTACGCTTATTGAACTGTTTATTGTTAAGGGAAGGATATATAAGGTAAGTTATCATACTTAGACTAAAGATATAATTTTATTCTAAACTATTGTTGGATGTAAATTGAGCCTGGTAAACGGCGGAACGCTATTTGATTGTACCAGGAATCCGTCCATATATTTTTTTAAGTCCGGCCCTAGGCTACGCCTTGTAGTCCTCTGGCAACTTGGCTCAATGGAAGTCTGAGTCCACGCCCCAAACGTCTAGCATCTGACGGGTTACCGGGACCGACTAGTGACGTTTGGCTTTCGCATAAGGACTCTGAGGTTTAGGTTAGCAGCAACTTTATCGGAGTCGCTGGACGTTTTGGTGTGGGCCTTAGACGTCTGTCGAGTATGGCGGCGGGGTTGCCGTAACAGGTTCCCGGGCGACTACAATACACCCCTGGTGGTGGGCACTATAAGAAACATGGTGCAGACCCCACCGTAGAACTCAGGTTCTCTCATGTGGCGATGCGATTGCCTGACGGTTAACTGCCGCACTTACAAACGTCAATTATTGTTAATTATCTTATTTTATTTATCTATATATTTATATACTAGCTGACCCACGCAGCTCCGCCTGCGCTATTTTTACGTTAACTAAACTTTTAATAACAGACATTCGCATCGAATACATAACCTCCTTTTTTATAGTCGGTTAAATACTGGGACCCACTTTTTACTTGCTCTCCGAAGCACGGACCCGTTTAGTTCAAATGGCTTTAAACGGCACCCATCTATTTAATGACCTTACCTAACGTTGCTTAACCCGATCGATTACAAAACCTTGATAACAACTCTCTATGAGTGTTTCGTTACTAATATTTATTATATTATAAAGAAAAATTGATAAAATCGGACCAAGCGTATAACCAAGTACCCGTTTTGACTTTAATCCCCTCTCCCAAAAGAACCGTGCTAGATTACGGGATAAAAAGTATCCTATGTCCTACCTCGTAGTAAGATCTCAAATCATGCTAAGTTTCATTTGAATCCATTCAGTAGTTTCGGCGTGATGCTCAGCCGTGATACAGACAGACAGACAGACAGACAGACAGACAGACAGACAGACAGACAGACAAAAATTAAACAAAATACATTTTCGGCCTCAGTATCGGTTATAGAATGCCCTCCAAATATAATTTTCAAAATATCTTCAATGTACAGAATTGGACCTGTTACAGTTTTATTATAAGTATAGATTAGGCCATTTTTTTTAAACTGAATTATTTTGACACACGAAGCCAATTCATACTTAATACGCTGATAGTGAGTAGATATATCAATAATATCGTATTCAATAACCAAAATTAATCATAAACGGCTCCGACGACGAAATAAATAGATTTTAAAAATGACTTACTTAATTAGAATTAAAGTTAATTGGCGCTTGTGAGTGCAGCAGTAAGTGTTTAAGCAGGGGCGTCGCTACCACCGTATTAATTATACGGGGCCTCCGGGCTACAGAGTTTACCTTTCGTTTGCGTCTCCCATCGATATAATATATAAACTAGATTTGGTGTCACGGTTCAAAAAGTGGTAGCGAGAAATAGCGCCCTTGTGTCGCTATTTCTTTACAAGCCACATCCTGACAAATTTATTTTTGCCGATAGGAGTGTCGCTACTGTCTATATGAAACTGTCAAATTACAAGTCATTATCATTATAAAATCGTTAGTTCACGTTTCCGCCACCAGCACAGATAAGTTTGCAACCTCCGCGACCACATTTTAGATGTCATTTTGTTCGTGAATGTTTATCTAGTTTATATATTATATCGATGGCGTCCCCAACAATTTTTGTAATGCAAGCTACGCAACTGTTTTAAGAATCCCACATATTCCCCGGTTGACCTGTCACAAGGTCCCCAACACAGATATAGATTTACATAGCTAACGCAAATGCATGTATTTCCGAACCCCGACGTTTCGTCGGGGTTGGTCGCCGCTAACTTGCAGTCCGCGAGCGTCTGTTGCAGGCGGTCAGCCGCAAAAACAAAAAAAAAAATCGGCGCGTCATCGGTGTCTTTGAATCGGTTTCGATATCCCGTCACTAAATGTTGGCAGTGACGTCACAGAAGCTGTTAACAATTCGTCACGTTTGGTTTCAATACAAATCGTGATACTTGCGTTATCTATGTAAATCTATATCTGCGGTCCCCAAGGACCTTTTGCCACCGAGTACGACTAATGACGCTCGTTGTCCGCACGTGAAGCACGCGGGCGACCCGGTGTCCGCGTACCAGTGGCTGGAGGAGGCGGCCGGCATGGACACGGCCGACCGCTACGTCAACAGCAAGTGCGCGCGGTACATGCTGCGCGCGGGACACGTGCCGCGGGCCGAGGACACGTGCGCCAAGTTCACCAGGGAGGGTACGTACCAGTGGCTGGAGGAGGCGGTACATGCCGCGCGCGGGACACGTGCCGCGGGCCGAGGACACGTGCGCCAAGTTCACCAGGGAGGGTACGTACCAGTGGCTGGAGGAGGCGGTACATGCCGCGCGCGGGACACGTGCCGCGGGCCGAGGACACGTGCGCCAAGTTCACCAGGGAGGGTACGTACCAGTGGCTGGAGGAGGCGGTACATGCCGCGCGCGGGACACGTGCCGCGGGCCGAGGACACGTGCGCCAAGTTCACCAGGGAGGGTACGTACCAGTGGCTGGAGGAGGCGGTACATGCCGCGCGCGGGACACGTGCCGCGGGCCGAGGACACGTGCGCCAAGTTCACCAGGGAGGGTACGTACCAGTGGCTGGAGGAGGCGGTACATGCCGCGCGCGGGACACGTGCCGCGGGCCGAGGACACGTGCGCCAAGTTCACCAGGGAGGGTACGTACCAGTGGCTGGAGGAGGCGGTACATGCCGCGCGCGGGACACGTGCCGCGGGCCGAGGACACGTGCGCCAAGTTCACCAGGGAGGGTACGTACCAGTGGCTGGAGGAGGCGTTACATGCCGCGCGCGGGACACGTGCCGCGGGCCGAGGACACGTGCGCCAAGTTCACCAGGGAGGGTACGTACCAGTGGCTGGAGGAGGCGTTACATGCCGCGCGCGGGACACGTGCCGCGGGCCGAGGACACGTGCGCCAAGTTCACCAGGGAGGGTACGTACCAGTGGCTGGAGGAGGCGTTACATGCCGCGCGCGGGACACGTGCCGCGGGCCGAGGACACGTGCGCCAAGTTCACCAGGGAGGGTACGTACCAGTGGCTGGAGGAGGCGTTACATGCCGCGCGCGGGACACGTGCCGCGGGCCGAGGACACGTGCGCCAAGTTCACCAGGGAGGGTACGTACCAGTGGCTGGAGGAGGCGGTACATGCCGCGCGCGGCACAGGCCCCCCCCCCCTGTACTACAGAAGAAGGAACGTATATACAGATAACGACCTGTTCGCCGGCTCTTCAACACCTGATTGGAGAAGGTAGATAGATACTGTTCTTCCCACCCTTAGAATATGGATCAGATCAGTACAAGTACTATAGACTGCTTAATTCAAGTGAGAACATGTAGCCACGAATAAGAACATCAAAAGATCAGGTACACGACAATAGGTATACATAATGTTGTCTTTTACTTACGCGAATTACACATTGAAATCAAACTACTTTTACGGATTACATCGCAGTTTATTTTAGATTTTACTATCACGACGTTTCGAATGCTTTGCAGCACCCATGGTCACGGGAGGACTGAGATGTTGAACGTCCTTATGTCTCAATTATGCCAGTCATCAGTCCTCCCGTGACCATGGGTCACTCAAGCATTCGAAACGTCGTGACAGTAAAATCTAAAATAAACCGCGATATAATCCGTAAAAGTAGTTTGATTTCAATGACAATAGGTACTATACCGTCAGCTGTATTTATCGACATTTGCACTTGTGACAGATGAAACCCATCACTATTTATCATTTACATATCAATATAACTTTAGTATAAGTGGTCTAGTTGCCATAGTAAAAGCTCTGCCTAGTTTGGAATCTGTTGACCATGTGTGGTGTCCTAGAATATTCATCATCATCATCATCATCCGCTGCTAAACAAAGGCCTCCGCCTTAGCAGCGATGAGGATCGCAGTATAGTTAGTAGGTAATTAATCCAATTGACCCGGACGAGTATGAGGTACGTTCCCGGGGCCCGACGACACAGCGGGTTGAGGACACTGGGGTTTTAGTCGGTGAGAGTCCGACATAGCCCACGCTGCTACCCCCGTAGCGGCGCGGCTATCCATGAGGATTTCCCCACATTAAAAAAAAGTTAATTAATCCAATAGAAAATACACTGCTGCCCGTCTTCTTCTTTTCCTTTAGTCACCTCTTACGGCCACCCAACAGGAAGAGATGGGTATTATTATTATTTCTTTAGGAGTATGCAACATAATTGAGGTTTTTCTCTGACAGGTGTCTCGGCGACAGAGAACCTAAACGAGATGCAGTGCATGTGGTTCCAGACCGAGGCTGCGGCCGCGTACCAGCGCTCGCAGCTTTGGGGCGAAGCCCTAAAGAAGGCGCATGAAGTTGACAGGGTACGTTGAACAGTTTGGTTTTGTACGAGGTGTACAAAATAAAAGATGCTATGATAAATTGTCACTGTTTAATGTTAAGTATGTTAAAATAATTCTGTTACATGTTAAAATTAATGAGTTACTCGGCCGGGTATCGAACGCGAACTAACTCGAACGCCGCGGCGCGACAAACGCGATCCGCAAGCATAAACTGCTGACATAATAATTATCACATGTACGTAAACCCGTACATCTTCCCCAACAAGCAATAAAGTTAACAATGTTAAATACTAGGCTAAAAAAATAATCAAAATGTAAAGGCGAATAACGCATAGTATTAATTAAAAAAATGTAAAGCAATATGATTACATAAAGCGACTAAAATGCTAAGATTGTCACGTTCACGATATAAATCTAAAGAGTCAATATATTGGTTAATCCAAGTTCGATATTGTAAACACTTTCATCGGTATGGGAGAAGTTGCTTTGTTTATTTTAGTATTTGGGACAGGGAGTACACTGGCACTAATGCACTGCACACTACCACTATCGGAGGGCGAGGGCTCGCGAGCAACTTCTGCTCCGCGGGACACCCTCGCAACACGACGTCTCCGCCACACGAACCATGCCGCTGCTGCTACGGCCGCCGCCACCAGTACGTAGCTTATTGTGTACTGGTGTACGTCATGGTACGTCATCGTGGAGTCATCTTCAAGCCGCTCTGAGGCTTTTATGTTGTTGATCTGCCGGGAGATCTTTTCGAGTGTTTGATTTATTTCCGAGTTTGCCGTTTGATCTAAGTCATAGTGGGCCAGGGATATGTTTATAATATGATTAATGGGAGCTATCTGTGGGGCGTACTCATAAGGGTCTATTTTCATTAAATTAGACTGTTCATTACGCGCAAACGTAATAAAGTCGCTTCCTTTGATGATGCAATTATGTCCTATGTCGATGAGGCCCGACGCTGTCAGCTGTTCGACGGTAACCCGATCTTCACACATAAAGCGAAGTGCACATTCATTGCAGCAATAATATAAATATGTGTTAATATGATTTAATTGTATCCATTTATTTCCACAGGCAGTAACTATCGTCTCGCATTTCTGAGTTTTGAGATTTGTTATACATAAATTCTGGTTTGATTTGAAATGATAAATAGTTGTATGTAGTTGACATTGATAAATTGCTGGGTCAATTTCGATACATTGTTGTATTTCCGCAAATGCCATAGGTAGATACATGTCCTTTTGTAAATTAATCGCTACATAATCCGAAATAGGAATAACGCTTATCGATGTGTTTTTAACTTGCCGTGGTATTGCTGTAAGATGATACAACTCATAAATATCCCTGCTGACGAGAGGTATTTTGATTTCAAAAATTAAATATTCTTTGGTCATTCTAGTTTTGACCTTGAGGACTTTATATATTTTAGGCAAATTCAGTTGTATATTCTCGATTGGTAGTAACAATTCTTTTGTTAACAATCCTGAAATGATGTTTAATTCATTTTCGAGTTGTTCCGGAGATAATAAATGTATGTTGAATCTTCCGTGATGAATGTCCGTAATCATATCGATTAAAGTGTCCTGTATGGTTCTTAAATTTGTTATTAAATTGTTTGTTATGATAGTGGACTGTGTAAACTCGTTGTCTAATTGAATGTACTGCATTTTTCGCTTTAAGCTGTCTACTGAGTTGTTGAGATTGCTCATATGTATGTCAATGGCTTTATTTTGTTTTTGTATGACTCCTTGTATTCTGCTAAGCACGTTGTTTTGTGATTCTATAATGGAAGTCTGTTTTTTCCACAACGTTGTTAAATGTTTCTGGTCTTGTCTGATAAAGGCTATGTCCTTTTCATATTGCTGTGCGAACCTCTCATCTAAGACGCCAAAGAGATCGCCTGCCACATATCCTATACCATTAATGAGGCCGCGCCTTTGCCTGGCACGCGCGTTGCTATGCTGATTAAGGAGTACGCGGTAAGAGTGTTCAATTTCCGAGAATCCGTGACGTAGTTGTGTCATAATTATTTCGCAGTGTGTCTGATTGTCCATGGAATTACAGATGTTTTGTAAATATTGCATATTTTTTGATAACGCTGTTATACCTTTCAATAATGGGTTTAAGTTGTAGTACGTTATCAGTTTCCATTCGTCTCTGACCAATTGAATGTCACCGATTCTGTCGAAATATAACCCATTTCCTTGATTTAATTTAGTGATGTTGTACGAGCCTTCACAACCACAGATGATAGTCATAAATAGAATAAAAGATATAGCGAATGACAATAATTTTTGACTGGATGTTTTGGTCCTTATTTTCTCCGGCTTATTTGGCATATTTTTATGATTCTGACCTGTAATGTCACTTGCTGCGGTCAACGGTAAAATAGATAGCTTAACTATCGGTCTTTTAATAATTCCGTTCTTTGTTTTGAGTGACACCACTCTTACTAACCCATCCTGTCCAGGATGCAACTCTACTATTCTGCCCATCATCCATTTTCCTGGTGGGAGGTTGTCATCTTGGATCGTCACAAGATCTCCTATTTTTACATTAGTTTGTTGTTTCAGCCATTTACTTCTGACTGAAAGCTGTGATAAATGTTCGGTTTTCCACCTTTTCCAAATATCCTGAGCTAGTTTGGAGGTTAACTGCCACCTAGTTCTCGCATCGTTCTCTGTTTCGATGACAGTGTTACCCGGTCTTCCGGTTAGAAAATGTGCCGGTGTCAGAAAATCCAAACTCTCAGGATCTTCGTTTAATGCACATAAAGGCCGAGAGTTCAGACATGCTTCTGTTCTTGCTAAAATTGTACTGTATTCCTCAAAAGTGAGCTTCTGCTCACCGACAACTCTCTTGAGATGATGTTTGACGCTTTTCACGCTTCTTTCCCACAGTCCCCCAGCACTCGGCCAGGAGGGAGCGTTGAAGTGCCATTCGATATTTAAATCTGCGATCTCACTTAAGGCGTTATTATCCAAAATGCTTTTTAAATCGTGATAGTTTTGTTTAAGGATCCTGCTAGCTCCGACGAAATTGGTCCCGTTATCACTGTACATGTGAGCTGGGGCACCTTTTCTGGCGGCCATCCTACGTAGAGCCGCGACAAATGCAGAACTACTCAAGTCCGAGACCAGCTCTAGATGTATGGCCTTTGTAACCATACAAATAAATACCGCCACATAACCCTTTGTAGTTTTGATTCCTCGTCCTTTGTTTGCCTTAATTTCGACGTAACCAGTGTAGTCCACTCCTGTGTGGAAGAAGGGTTGGGCAGGATTACACCTCTCTTCCGGTAAGTTTCCCATCAACTGATATCGCCGTGTCGGATTATGTTTCCTACAAGTTATACATTTTCTTAAATGCTTTTTTACTGTACGCATGCCAGACACAATCCAGTATTTTTGTCTCAAGTTAGCTAATGTTAAATTAGGTCCGCCATGATAAGTTAATTGATGGGCCTCATCAATTAATAATTCTGTTATGCGATGTTCGCTCGGCAATATAATAGGATATTTCATATCCTCGCTGATGTGTGCATTTTTTAATCGTCCGCCGACCCGTAAGATTTTTTGTTTATCTAAAAATGGATTTAATTTTAACAGATTACTTTTGTTGTTAGGCTTATCGCATTTCTCTAAGAACTTAAAGTCTTCCCCGAATTCGCTGCGCTGTACATATTTTATAACAATAAGCTTCGCCGCCTTCAACTCCGGTAATGTGATATATCCTGGCCATTGTTTTTCCTGTGAATAGTTATTTTTAAATGTAATTGTTTTAATAGCTCTAATCATCCATGCTATAATCTTTGCAACCTTGGTAAATGATTTATGCTTTTCTAAAAGCTGTGTTATGATATTTTGACTACCACTGTTTTGTACTAACAGTGCTTTCTTTCCTCTTATTTCCTCTTCTGTGCTGTAAATTGTTTTTTGTTGATTTAGAGATAACTCTCTTGCTTTTAACCAGTACGGTCCTTGCCACCATAACGTTTCCGTTTGAAGTTGAGACGCTGAAATCCCTCTACTCGCTGAGTCAGCAGGGTTTTCTTCGGATTTTATGTAATACCAGTCGTTTTGTGGTATGATTTTCGTTGCATTCTGAACTCGATTGGCGACAAATGGTTTCCAGCGGCCCGGTTCTCCTTGTAACCAACTCAGGACCACCATAGAATCTGTCCAGCCGTAGATTTTTCTGACATACTCTCCTATGCATTGTTGAATTTTTTCAATTAATTTAGTTAGTAATACTGCTCCACACAATTCTAATCGAGGCAAGGACACAATTTTGCTAGTTGGCACAAGGCGAGTTTTCGCCGCGACTAATACTATTGAAACTTGATCTTTTTGTACTATCCTCGCGTATACCACTGCTGCGTAGGCTTTTTGAGATGCATCACTGAACCCGTGCAGCTCCATTTCCACTTCCATTTGAAATCCAATCCATCGTGGTATTTTTATGTAAGCAATGTTTTCGATGTCACTTCGAATAGCATTCCATTCTGTTATTATTTTGTCCGGTATACTTTCGTCCCACTCTATATTTGCGCTCCATATTTGCTGAAATAATAACTTAAGTTTTGTACTAACTGGAGATAACCATCCTAGGGGGTCATATAGCTTCGATATTTCGGACAAAATTGCTCTTTTAGTAGGTTTTATGTCCGGTTTTGACATTTTGCATTTGAAGCTAAAATTATCGTCAACGGGATTCCATAATATACCTAATGTTTTTGATGGCGTTTCTGATTTAAAATTAAAAATAACATGCTCTTTGCTCTCATTGCTCGGAATATTTTCTAACAGCGTCGGTTCGTTTGCTGTCCATTTGCGTAGGCAGAATCCACCTTTGTCCAATAAAGTGCTGATATCTGTTATCGATTGCTTTGCTTGTTCGATAGTGTGACTTCCATGTAAATGGTCATCCATATAAAATGTTTCTTGCAGTATTTTTGATGTTTCTGGATTGTTTTGCTCATCTACTGCTAGGCGTCTCAAGGTCATCATTGCCAAAAATGGTGCGGCTTTTGTCCCGTATGTGACAGTACACAATTGAAAGGATTGCAAAGGCTCATTCGGTGTGTCTCTCCATATGATTTGCTGTAATTTCTGATCTTCCTCATGTACTGATATTTGTCTATACATTTTTTCAATGTCAGATGTATAGGCATAACGATACAGACGCCATTTAATAATGAGCGCTTGTAGATCCTGCTGCAGATTAGGTCCCTTGGACATAAGATCGTTTAAACTATAGCCGCTGGACGTCTTCGCAGATCCATTGTATACAACCCTTATTTTCGTGGTTATGGCATCAGCACGCTGCACTGCATGATGAGGTAAGTAGCATTCTAATGCCTGTTCGTTGTTGCTGTTATCGGATGGTTTCATGTGATTAAGGCTTCTATATTCTTTCATAAATTCTTTGTATAGTTCTGCTAGCTGACACTGTCTTTCAAACTTTTTCTCCAAGTTTAAAAACTGGCCTATCGCTTTTTGTTTAGAGGATCCTAATTTTTCCGTAATTTCGGGTTTAAGTGGAAGTCTCACCACATATGTACCATCATCTTTTCTTTGTGTTGTCGACTCGTAGAAATCGATACATGATTGTTCTTCCGCTGACATTTTATGCTGTTCCTGTATATCTTCGATTTCCCAATACTCCTGTATCTTTTGAACATCATTTAATACGACGTTACATTGATAAGAGTCCATTCTTCCGAACAGGATCCATCCGAATTGTGTTTGTTCAGCCAATGGTAAGGAGGTATTATCCCCTCTGCATATACCTGTCATTTTGATTGCTGCGTAGATATCTGATCCCAGGAGGATATCGATTTTCCTGCTTTTAAAAAAATCCCTGTCAGCCAGTTCAATATTTTTTAGATAATCCCAAGACGGATTATTAAAAGATCTGTTAGGCAAATTTCTTACTAACTGCCTCATGATAATAGTGTCAATATTGATTGAAAAGTCGTTATACATAGACATACATGTTATGTTAATGACACCCCTACAACTGTTCTCCCTCTCCCCTAGACCATATACAACGCCCTTGCAAGGCTTACGTTTCAAATTTAATTGTTGTGCCGCATTTTCCGAAATTAATGAAATTTGGGACCCCTGGTCAATAAGAGCCCTAAATGTTTGATAGGTACCATCCGCTGCCCTGACCTTGATCATGGCTGTGGCTAGAAGAACTTCGGATGTGTTATTTTGTGACACATGTGCATTATTATTAATTATTTGTTCATTCTGTATCCCACGGTTCGCATTCAACGTCGGTAAATTTGTCTTTGTAGCCGAGGTGCAGGCGTCGTGTAACAAAGTGTTGTGTTTATCATTACAGACGCGGCATCGCTTTGATGAAATACAACTCTTACCGCCGTGACTGAACAGGCAGTTAAGGCATACCTTGGACTGGGTTAGGATTTTCAATTTTATGTCGTTAGACATATTGAGGAATTTCTTACAAGCGTATAATCCATGGTCATCGTTGCAGTGCGGGCATTTGATGCCTGTTGATACGTGTAATGCCTTTGCAACTGGCTTATTCACGGAATTGGTACTTTTATACGATGTTTGTTTCCAAGCTTGCAGTTTGCTTGCATTAAAGTTCTGTTGATTGAAATTATTATGTTGCGATGATTTTTGTATAGAATGATCTGGCTTTCTCCTCGATGTTTCTAGACAGGTGAACTTGCTCTCTAAAAAGTCTAGGAAATCACTGAGTATAGGCAATTCGCGCGGGTTTTTTAACGATTCCACGTAATCGCTGTAGGTTTCTTGATCCAATTTCTGTGATAGAATGTGCACGAGGATTGGGTCCCACGTGCTTACGTCAACACCTAAGTTTTTAATCGCGTACAAAGATTCGACTGAGACGTCATGCATCCTTTTGATTTGTACTAGGTTTTGATGCTGTATTGTTTGTAATCCTAGTAACATATTGATATGCGAGGTGAAGATCAACCTTTTATTGTTATAGCGTTTGTTAAGAATCTCTAGACACGTATGATAATTTTCAGAGCTAATTGTGAGATGTTGAATTAATCGCTCTGCCTCGCCGCGTACTTTTCCCTTGAGAAATTGCAACTTTTGGCTGTTTGAGAGCCCTGGATTTTTGTGTATGGCTTCATCAAAAAGATCTTTGAATGAGGTCCATTGGTGATAGCTACCGGAAAACACAGGAATTTCCATTTGGGGGATCGTTTTCTCCCTATGGACAACTGAGCCTAGCTGTTTGTTTATAGCTTTCTTTATCGCGTGGTACTTCTGCTCATGCCTGGTGTACTCATACTCGTAGTGCTCGTCATCGTTGTTGATTTCCAGCTGAATTTCCCAGTGAAGCGTATCTATTGCTATCCAGCGCATCTGTATAGTTTTGAGGATGTCTTCTAATTCCCATTTCTCATCAATTAACTCCAAGTCTATGTTATTGATATTTCTCATCATTGCCTTGAAGTTAACTGCTTGCTTTCGTAGCATGTCATCTAACTTGCTGTTTGAACCTAGTGTGACCATTGCTGCTGATGTGCTAGGGTCCGTAGTAGTATACCTGGACCTGGGACTTGGTGTCTCAATATGATGCTGCTCTTCTTGTTCTTCTGCTCTTTCTTGAGTTCGCGCCGACTGAGATAATTGACCCGCCTGTTTGGTGCCAATCGCTTTATACTCTTGCTGAATTAAATTTTTTATTGATGTATAAAGCCCATGTGTTCTTCCGTACAAGGACTCGTCAAAATAAGGATGATTAGTAACCCCTAGCCCACAGATAGTCTTATGATTATTTTGAAACTCTACCCAATAAGATTCAAGGACGTCTAGTTTACGTTTAAAATAATCTCCTTTCTTCCTGTCGGCGCCATCCTTCTTGATGTTAATGCCGAGTTTATTAATGGCTTCATAAATCTCGTTTTGATTAACGTAAAGAGTTTCCATTATTATCGAATAAAATAATTGGAAAGATCTTACTTGATATGCTGACTCCCTGGCCCTGCTGTCTTGTTGTGCTAATGCTGATGTACAGCCAGAGCTGGTTGCTAGCTGCTATGCTCCACTCACAACACCACAAACCTTGTATGAGTTCAAAGTAGCTACTTCTATGTCCACACAAGACTGTAATGTCCACTCACAAAAAAAAAAAAAAGTTTTGTACGAGGTGTACAAAATAAAAGATGCTATGATAAATTGTCACTGTTTAATGTTAAGTATGTTAAAATAATTCTGTTACATGTTAATATTAATGAGTTACTCGGCCGGGTATCGAACGCGAACTAACTCGAACGCCGCGGCGCGACAAACGCGATCCGCAAGCATAAACTGCTGACATAATAATTATCACATGTACGTAAACCCGTACAGGTTTTATCTATCAAACGGCAAAACTCACTGTCGCTGATGAATGATACTAATAAGAGAAAATACTCATAGTCAGTTGTAACCACTGTACGGTAAACGATCAGTTGGGTAAGCAACGTCAAGCAAGGTCAGTCCTTAGATGGGTGATCGTTTAGTGGCATTTTCAACTGAGCATCTCCATGCTTCAGAGGGCACGTTAAAAGTCGATCCCGGCTATTGTCATCTAGACAGCAGTCGTTAAGCTTAGTTAGAGGCAACGAGCAGCTTGAAAACTCTGAAATACTGTTTAAAATAAAGGCACAGCACGTGCGTGTAAACGTGCATTCAGTCGGGACCGGATCTTCTCAGTAGAGGCCGCGTTGTGATCTGGTGGTAGTTCTAAAAAAGTTGAGTCGTTAAGCCTATGCATAATAAAGATATTTTGAATTTGTATTTACCATCCTCGATTGCGTTGCCGCTTTCCATCAGGTGGGACTGCAGTCAAGCATTAGCTTATAAGCAGTAAAAAAAGGCATATAGACAGCTGCAGTGCCCTTCACACCGGAACACAGCAATGTTGACACACTGCTGCTTGGCGGCAGAATATCTGCCACTGCGGTGTTACCTACCTGGGTCTTACCACCTAGTTTATTATAAACTAGCCGAGCCGCGCTGCTCCGCCCGTGCTCTTTTTACGTTATCTAAATGTTTAATAGCATACAGTTGCGTTGAATACATAACCTCTTTTTTAAAGTCGGTTAAAATACAGAGACCCACATTTTACTTGCTTTTTGAAGCAGGTAGACGCTTAGTTCAAATGACATTAAACGGTCACCCATCTATCTTGTGGGGAACTGGTTGTTTACAATGTCCTTCGATAGTTCAGTTAGCCCTGATGGCTCCAACTCCCACACATTGTGCGCTGGTTTGGGAACAAATAGCATAAGGATATACCCAGTGCAATCCGTGTAAATAAAACAATTGTATACATAAACAAATGGTCTAATTATTATTTAATTTACATGGACAAGAATGTGGACGGTATGTCCGCCCTTGATGCAAAACAAGTATGTACTTACACGATTCAGCTTAGAACTATAAACACATATTAAACACTATAAAACTTACACTTGGTTCTAATTAACAAAATGCCATCTGACTGACTGTTTACTTTACTTTCATTACTTTATCAATGGGCATACATTAAACACTATATTTACAATATCTATGTCCATCTGACTGAATATAAATGATTAGTACAATAACAAAATTTACACCACTTGTATACCTTATTCTATTACGCGTTATCTATGATAGGTACTTAAACAAACTATTAATTCTTATGTGCCAATCTGGCTGACATTACACACAAAATTTACTTTAAACTAAATACAATATCACTTCTCTACAGACTATAAGTACTGTGTCGATCTGACTGAGATTGATTAATTAACAATTAATTAATTACTACAAATAGTCCCTAAAACGCACTGAGATTAGACAATTCTATTTGTGAACACTTTAATTATATCACTGGTGTTTACTAGATGACGGCTGGACGACGACTGCGCTTGATCTGCCGTGTCAAACAGTTTTGTATGGTCGTTACTAGACAATCATAAATACAGCTAATACAAGACCATATTATTTTGTGTGCGTGATGCGCTCAACCAATCACAGCAATTCCGTTTGCTTGTGGTGGTCATATCTACTGATTGCAGCTATTTACATAATAAATATTCAGAAGTTACATTCATGTATGGTTTCAACAAATGTTTACATTATTTTCGTTATGTAAAATTAGTGTTTTCCCTATAATTTTAAGTAGAATTTAACAGGTTCGCCAACCTAATCACTGGGTTGGCGGGCTATATGTGTGCCGTACGTGTGTATCAAGCAGTGAGCGAGCACGAAAGATCTCCTATCTCTACTTCTAGACCAGTGTTGCAAGTCGCACCACATTGAATTAATTTATTCTTGATTTATTTTGTACTGAATGATAAAAATATGAAATATGTATGTGTAAATGTACTCATGTTCGCTCCCTGGGTCACCTCTTACTACCTACATAAGTCCTGTCCTGCACATATCTAATGACCTTTTTTTTTTTTTTTTTTGACGCGGGGGAAATCTTCGAAAGATCCCCGGGAGCTGTGGGGCTCGACCGGGGTATGTGGGATTCTTACACACTAAAACCCCCGCGGCTGTCGCATCGGCACATGAGAGGGGACCCCAGGGCTCTCCGGTGGGATCTGCACCAGGGGCCCCTCAGTGCCTTGCCTTTGAGCCCGCCGCCGGGGGGCGCATTGTAGCCCCCCGGGAACCTGTCACGGTGCTCACGGGGACGGGGGTCGCAACCCCGCCGCCGTCCTCCTCGGAGTCGCCGCCGTACTCAATGGACGCTCAAGGGGCCCACACCCCGAGCGTCCAGTGACTCCGAAGGTTGCCCGTTGTTTATAGCCCCGGGCTCAGGGCTGGGGAGCGAGACGTTGGGCGGCCGCTTGTGGCGGCCTGCGCCTTCGTCGCCGAGCAGGATCAGCGCGTTCGCGTTCCCGCTCGGCGGCCTCCTTCTGGGACATGACAGTCTCACAGAAGGCGGCCATCGCTCCCCACGCCGCATCCCCGGACAGCATAGCCGACACTACGCTGCCCAGGGAGAGGTCCGATCCGATGACTGCGACCAGGTCTCGACGCTCCAACGACCACGCGGGGCAAGCCTCCAGCGTGTGTTGGGCGGAGTCAGACTGGTCGCAGTGGAAGCATCTCGTCGTCGCTTCACGTCCGATCTTATGCAGATAATCACCGAAACAACCGTGACCGGTGATTATCTGCGTAAGCCTATAGGTGAGTCGTCCAGTCCGTCGCTGTATCCAGGCTTCGAGATGCGGCAGGAATGCCTCAACGACGCGTTTGCGCGCTATGTGCTCCGGCTGGAGCCGCTCGCGCCACGTCGTGAGAGCGATGTGTCGTTCCTGCCGCTTGATGGATTCGAGCGCCACCGGCTCGCCTCCGCCACTCTGGCGGGCGATGCGGATCCGGTCATAGACCCTCGCATACATGCCCGCCAGGATGTCTAAGGGCGGAAAGCGTGCCAGTATGGTCGCCGCCTCAAAGGACACCGTTCGGTATCCTCGTGCAATCCGCAGTGCCATCCTCCGCTGGACGCTGTAGATTTTCGTTCTACAGCGTCGTATGGCCAGCCTCGGCGCCCATATGGGCGCCCCGTAGAGGACTACGGACTGCACGACCCCGGCGTAGAGGCGGCGAACTTCCTCGCTCGGCCCCCCAAGATTAGGGAGCAGCCTATGTAAGGCCGCTGCAACCTTATCGACTCGGGGGACCAGGCGCTCGAAATGCTCCTCGAAGCCCCAGCGACTGTCAAGGGTGAGGCCAAGATATTTCATGTGCGGCCCCACCCTGACTTCCGACTCACCCACACGGACGCGCAAGTTGGGCGGTGGCTCCCGGCTCCTAGGTAGGCCGTGGAACCACAGCGCCTCGGTTTTGTGAGGCGCTATCTCCATGCCCAACTCGCGTATTTTCGCGACGACGATTTCCGCCCCAAGCTCGGCGAGCTCTTTGGTCCTCTCGAAGGTGTCCCCACCGGCCACGATCAACGTGTCGTCCGCGTAGCAGACGACACTTACGCCGGCGGGGAGATCGACACGCAGAACCGCGTCGTAGGCGAGGTTCCATAGCAAGGGGCCTAAGACTGACCCCTGCGGAACCCCTCGCTCCACTTCCCTCCGGATCCTCGTACCGTCTCGATCCACGTACAGGATGTACCTGTCGCGCAAGTAGTCCCTGATCAGGGCCTGCAGGTAGGGAGGCACTCCATGGTAGACCAGTGCCTCCCAGATCGCATCCCAGGGTAGGGAATTGAAGGCGTTGACAATGTCGAGAGACACCGCCAACGCCACGCCACCCCGGGAGACTGCCTGATCCGACAGGGCGCGGACGCGAGTGATCGCATCCACGGTCGAACGGCCCTATCGGAAGCCGAACTGGCTATATCTAATGACCTTGCCCAACGTTGCTTAACCTGATCGATTGCCAAACATTGATTGCAACAGTGAGTAGTGTTTCCTTATTATTATTTATAACTATAATGAGGAATAAAATAAAATTTTGAGTTTATTCCCCTTGCCCAAGAAAACCGTGCTGAATTACGGAATAAAAAGTATCCTATGTCCTACCTCATAGTATTATCAAATCATGCTAAGTCTTATTTAAATCATTCAGTAGTTTTGGCGTGATGCACGAACATGATAAAATAAAAATACAGTTAAATACAGTGTTAAATACAGTTTTAGCTTCAGTATAGGTTGTATGTACAGAATTGAATCTCTTACAGTTTTATTTTAGTACAGATAATGGTTATAATAATCATTGTCCACAGCATTTCTCCGAGATAATGGAAGACCAGTTCGACTTCCATTCGTACTGTATGCGCAAAATGACGTTACGTTCGTACGTGGGCCTGCTGCGACTCGAGGACGTCCTTCGATCGCATCCCTTCTACTTCAGATGTGCCAGAGTCGCCATACAAGTGTACCTGAGACTATATACCCAGCCCCTGCAGGACGTGCCACAGACCACCGAACCGGATACAGGTATGTTATTATTATTAACTAGCTCACTCACCCTGATTTCATTATCGTTACCAACAGCAGCCGAAGCACGTCCACTGCTGGACAAATACCCCTTCGAAGGGGAAGGGGGGGGGGGGATGGCCAATGCCATAATCCCCACGCTTGGCTGTAACTTGGGTCTGGGCAGTATAGATGGTAGCCAATTTAAAGCATTAGCTATACGACACAAAAAAACAAGAACTATGCCATTGACGGGCAAGTGGCACAAATGAAGATCTTATTTTGTTATTATTATATGTGTTACGTATATTAAGTGTAGGCAAATAAATGCTTTTCTTCTTTTTCAAGTATCTCTCTCTATTATTACCAAGTAAATACATAGGTTTAATCTTCTGAGGGTATCCTATCCTAAACTAGATGAATATATTCAGCTCCAAGCTGGGGCAATCGTGGCGTACCTTTCTTTCCGCGGGGACACCTTTAAAAGGTCCCCTGAATCTGGGGTCAACCAGGGTATGTGGGGTTATTGCCCAGTAAAGCCCCCGCGGCTGTTGCATCGGCACATGAGAATGGAGACCTGGGATCTCCGGTGCGATCTGAACTAGGAACCCTTCAGTGCCATGCGCGTTATAGTCCCCCGGGGACCAGACACAACGTCCTCACAGTAGTCACGTGCAACCCCGCCGCCGTCCCACTCGGAGTCGCCGCCGTACTCAATGGACGTCCTAGGGCCCACGTCCAGCGACTCCGAAGTTAGGGTAGTCAAAGACTTACCCAAAGCCCACCATAATTGCAAATAATACAGCTTCTCTTAGTTTCCGATCCAACTCCATTACATAATCTCAGTTTTTATAATATTTTTTTTGTGACACGGTTCAAACTATACGTTGCGTAACTCCTTTAGACAATAGCGAGATAACTTTCATTGTTTTTACTCTACCTGTCTCTGTTTAATCATTGTTGATGGTTAATGAATGACTGTGTTTGAAACATAAATATAATGTTTATTTATTTGAAAGTTTGTGGTTAAGTAGTACAGTCTATAGAAATAGGTAGTTAAATTCCATTGGCGCGTACTAATATAGTGAGTAGCATAATAAGGTACATATATTAGGTCTCTAGGGCCTGGTAATTTCACTAGCTGCTGCAGTGCTAGTTACTACTTCCATACTACTATCCATAGGGAAGGCCATAGGGCCTTTTAGTTTGTTGTATTTTTTTTTATCTCTTGTTTTATCTTTTGAACGGTAGGACACACTATCGTTTATGTTGATCCAATTATAACAAGACAAACAATGTTTAAAAAAAGTGTAAAAATGACATGCCCGCTGAGTTTCTTGCTGGATCTTCTCAGTTGAGGCCGCGTTGACAGGTGGTAGCTTTTAAAAAAATAGACCATTCAAAAGTGCTAGCGTTAAGCCTATTTGAAATAAATATTTTTGACTTTGACTTTGTACGCCGTCTGGAGATTCAAATCCAGGAACTTCGCGATCCGCAGCCGCGCTAACGACCGCCGAGGCACCTAGATCTGCTTTCAGCCCTAACTCTATCTGAAGATAACTGCCTAGTTATCTACAGACGTGTATATGAAAGAAGGGAGAACTTTTTAACTGTCGACAAAAAAGGAGGAGGTTCTCAATTCTGTTGATTTTTTTAATGTTTTTTTAGTCTGTGAATAGTTGCCAAGCTTACTTCTTCTAAACTGTACAACGGAATTTGATGAGCTTTTTTTTATAATTAATTAGTAAGATAATTTTTTTCGTGATGCTTAGTGCTTACTATTAATCAAAACATCCTGTTATGTGTAGTATTTTAAAAAGCTAGGCGTAATCACAGCGACTAGTTAATCATAGTGGTTTCAGATGACTATGTTTCTATGCTTACATTTCATCATACTTTGTCAATAAAATGTACATTACCACAGTTTTTAGCTTAACAATGCCATTATATCAGATTCTAACCGATAACTAATAATGTAAATCATTATAATATTAATTACGTAGTTTATAAGCGGTAATATAAGAGAAAGTGTTGATCGAGCGGCCTTGGGTTGGCCAGTAGGTCAAGTTGTGGATGTTTTTACACTTTGACGTAGTGATACACATCAGTAGGCAATTGTTATAAGGTTTTTGCCGTACCCAAAGTTATTTAGACTTTATCTTTGATGCATTCACTCGATTTGTGAATGGGTCTACTGTTGCTAAGCTGTTGCATATTAGTACAGTGTCGTTGATCTGATTTGTATCTGTTACATTATTGATGTTATTGGGAGTGGAAATTACATCTTATCTGGCTAATTCGGTGACACTGAGACCCATAACTGCTATTTTTATTCTGGGTTGTGTAAGATTATTTTTTTGCTGCGTATCTGCGTTGGTTGTTGTAGGATTATAAGAAAACAATGTGTAAGAAACATTTTCAATAGCTTTATTATTTTAAATTTCTTTGTTTTAAATGTACAATACAAAATCACATTGATTTTTCATCAATTCTCAATTTAAATAACAATTTTATTACTAACAATGCCACAATCATCCTCACACATTATCACATCATTCCATAATATTTATTTGAATACTGACATAAATAAATTACCTATCACTACGCATGCACCACAGTCTCTTAGAAAATAATTTAATAAATAAACGGAGCGTCCATTGTTCACAACATCGCTGAATCATATCGTCTTAATAGCTAAAAACTCGCGTTTTTATATATTATGGCAACGCGGGCGGGTCCCGCCAGTCTCTCGATTCTTACACTACTTAGGACACTTTAACATCACATTTGCGCTTTAATATATTTACACAGCACGTGGCGTGAGACGCCAATAGTTCAGACTAGAGCTTTGGTTTCACCGGCCGTAGCCCGGCGATCTGTACCTCTCCCTCGCCGCTTGAGCCGCCTGAGGCGTCAAGAAGTACACGTGTGCTCCTTCGCCAGGCAGCCTATAGGACACGTACGAGCCGGGCCTGCCTTCACCCGCAGTATTCACTGGTTCTATCCACTCCGCGTCAGGGTTGATCGGCGGCAGTGGCCTCCTGTAGTTCACAGCCGTGTCGCCCGCCAGCGATGGCCTGTTCAGATCGTACTGCTCCGCCGTGTATTGAGGCCTCTGCACCTGCGGCGGCAGCCTGTATTGCTGCGAGGTTCTGTACCCCGGGTTAGGTATGGGTATGAACTCGCTGTCAGGATTTACAGGCGGGCGTGGCAAGCGATCGTTGACTAAAGTGTCGTCGGCCAGTGATGGCGGGTTTTGTTGCAACTCTGCGTTCACTTGTGGCACCGGTTCGCTCTCAGGGTTTATGGTCGGTCTGGGCGGGCGGTAGTTCACTAGAGTGTCCCGGTCCAGTGATGGTGGATTAGGACTTTGGGACTCGACGATCTCGTAAGCGTATTGCAGGTTTATGTTGTTGTCTATGGGCGTTCTGACGGTATCTAGGGGTGGTGTAACGCCTAAACCGTGTAAGTTCCCGTCTTCTAGCTTCTTGCCGAATACGTCGAATGAGTTTTTGGTGATCTCATCGAAGTAAGTCTCATCCTGTTTTGTGTAATAACCTTGGCTGATCGGGTTTGGCGTTGTGTTCGGATACCTATGCTGAACTGGAACAGCGGGCTGGTCGCTTTGGATTTGATTCGTATGTTTGTTCTTATTCCTAACCTCTTTGTTGGTTAGGCCGTCCTCGTAATCGTGGTCCCTTGTGTTCGATGTTGGGTAATATCTAGTCGAAGTAGGCGTTTCCGTCGTTACCTGCACGTTCTCAACCAGGTACTGTTGATGATAGCCAGGTGACACTGATGGTGTGATTGCATTGAACTCACTATCAACGTTGAATGGCTTGCTGTAACTCACCATGGGTCTGAAAGGTTCAGGATCCAACTTAGGTGCACGAAACGGTAGTTGCTCTGGTCTCGTTTGGGTTTGATAACTGAACTGATATACAGGCCTCGACGATATGGCTTTTGGCTTGTGCGTGCGTGGTCTATGAGAGTGCGTTTTAGGCTTCTTGGTCGTGAATAAGTCTATGGTCTGTTGAATGTCAGCAATTTGCTGATAGAATGCATCAGGACGCTGTTTCGACTGTTGCACGTACACCGGCTGTGGTCTCGGCTTTTGTATGCTGAAATACTCTTGAGTGAGCGTACGAGAACCTTGTTGGTTCTGGGGCCACAAGAATAACGCATCAGCTTGATCAATAGCTCCGTATGTAACATCCACTGGCGATTCGTAGTCTGACTGAGAATATGATTGTTGCTGAGGGTATGGTTGATTGGCCGGCACCGTTTTATAATAATTTCGTCCATCGAAATACGGTGCGGGTGACGTCTTCGGCTGCTCGTCATAGAAATAGAACGACGCAAACGCATTTTCGTTGGGTTTTCTATTATTATACACCGGTTGCAACTTTGTTGTCGGCACATTGCTATGCGTATTAGAATAATGGGCTCTCAGCGGCACTTGCGTCGAAGTTATGTCATTCGCGGTAGCCGGAGGCGATTTCTGTGGCAAATCGTAAACTGCGTACGGTTTTTCAGACGTCGTCGGTATCTTACTGTTATATACTTGTTCTGGATAGTCGTAAATGACTGACACAGATAGAGGCTTTGACGCAACTTTCGTTCTCGTTTTGTGAACTGGTTTCTCCGATTTTGGCTTCGTGCTGTGGTCTTCTGGTAGGTTGTGAATTCGTACCGGCTGTCTCGAAGGTATACGCTGTGGCTTTCTTGTTTTCTGTGTTGTAACGATTTCGATTGGTGTCGGTGTTACAGTCGGGGTTTCAGTAGTTTTTGTGGACTCTGTCGTTGGCCGTGTCTTATACTTGATTCTTTGCACGGCGTGCGTGGTCGTCGGTCTCATCGTGGTCTTCTTCCTCATGTGCGTCACCGTCGATGGTCTAGGTGTCGTAGTTTTAGCTGTTTCCGTGGTCGTACCCTCCTCCATTGGAGCGAAGAAATCAGGTGGTGGAGGCAATACAATCCCAGGCACTAGTGGTCCTGCAGGTACTTTGTTCTTGTAGTCAGCGTGGTAAGAAAAATTGTAAGGCGGCGGATAGTAGATCGAAGGGTCGTCTTCGTCGTACAGGTCTGACTGGTTGCTCGGTGGTGGTAGGAACACTGCGCCCGGCGGAAAGCCTTCTGGAAAAGAGCCGTTCATGGATGCTGGGAAGTGGAATGCTCCTTCGCTCGCATTCCCGGGTAGGAATGGGAACGGAGGATTTGGCTGCGGCGCTCCCCCGGCAGTAGTGTTTCCCTGATTGTCACCCGGGGGGTAGGGCGCTCCTTGTGGAAAGAGGAATGGCGTAGGAGGTACAGGGCCTTGGCCCTCTCCCGTAAAGAAGGGAGGGAAAAGGGACGCAGGGACACTGCCGTTTGGCGTGAGGAAGACGAGCGGTCCGTCGTCGGAGAGTCGTACTGGAAAGGGCGGTGGCACTTTGGGTTTCGACGGTAGCTTTACTTGCCTGTTGGGCGCTTGATAGTTGTCGATAGGTGGCCATGGTCTACCATCTGTCTCCTTAGTACGTTCAGGGAATGACCCTCCCGTGAGTACTAGCAAGTGATCCTCAGCGAGCCAAATTTCGTCTTTCTTCAGACCTCCAAGACTTTGAAGGTTGTCTTTTGATCTGGTCTCTGAATTTGGTTCGTAACTCACTATTCCCGGTCGTTTAGGTGTTTTGGAGAAAATCTCGTTTTGTATCAGACCATATTTTCCTTCGGCCACCTGATCGGACAGCGTCTTCTTATCTTCTTCGACTTCCTTCGTTTTCGGCGAGTCTTTCCCCTCGCCGGCGCTGGACATTAGCATACCGTCATCCCAAATGCCCTGATTCCATCCCACGTTGCCGCCCGACTGGTCCGGCGCGATCACACCTACAAATTTGCCACTTGTGCTCTTGACGTCGAACGTGATAGCGTTTTTGGAAGCACCGTAATCCTTATCCGGTTTTATTTTGATGTGTCCGCCGACGAGTCGTTTGATCGTTCGCTGCGACTCAGCGGGGTCGGTGTCTGGTGGCTGGCCGAGGCTACGTTGATCGCGCACGAACGAGTCGGGCGGCAGAACGTACGTGGGCACAAGCACGCTGCCTTGCGCGCTGTACACCCATGCCAGCGCCAGCATCATCGCCAACGCCGCCCCTCTCACCATCTGAAAGTTTAGAAAACATCACTTTAGTACCGTTGCACAATAACACATAACACTACACAATCATCGATGAACTTATCTAAGTGGGGCTTTCTTTGTTACTCGTATTTGCTGCGTTGTCGGACATGGGCGCGCGAAGTGAACGGACCGGAGGGGACAAAAGCGTCGGCCAGTGGTTTGGCCACTGGCGCGCCGCGCGCCACCACCCGCCTTTTATCAAGTTTTCTAGAGCGACGTTATCTGGCTGGCATTGAGAATCAACCGTTTAATTGGAAACTGAATGGCGTATTAACGCCCGTCGAGACAGGAAGGCCGCGAAGCCTAAATACGAAGTTAAAACGCACTGTCATGCCTAAATTGACTCGACTCCGTATTGTTTATTGCGATTAGCAATGCCGGAGATACATTGTTTCACAGTCGGCCAGAGTAACCTCAACGGAGAAATGTTGATTAGTTGAAATCAGAACCAACCACTAACTGCAGAAATGCACAAGTTTTGAAACAACATCGGGTAATTTTTGCAATTTAGTTTGGCGCGAGCGCAGTAATTCAATCAGCTATGGAGTCACGAAGTGTCGTTTATAATCGACGAATCTTAGCGCTCGTAAAGTCGTTTATTAGAAACCATAAAGATGTTAGCGTTATGCATTTGTTGGTGTGGGTTGAAAATAGCAACCACTTAGCAGGTTTCGAAATAGATTTTAATTGCGGCGAAAGCTGAGCCGGCTGAAGTATTCGACAGAAGTAGCACAGAACTAGATAGTGAATTATTAGGGCAGTGAAGGCAAAGTCGCCTGTGGCGTCTGGTGGGCGTGGCAGGGCGCCGTGAAAGGCACGGTCACTAGACTCGATTTCGCCTTCGATAAAACACGAGCCTAACCCGTCCAGTAATTGTACTAAACTATGCACCGAACCTGCACCGGATCATAGCGGCAATGTTGCGCTGCATCGACATTTTAATTGGTTTCGATTGTACCGCGGTTAGATACGAACGGCATGGCCACAATGATTCGCCGTGGCATTTTCCTTTACTTAAAAATTAAATACGTTTTGGTTTATAACGATTCGTATAAACTTGCGGGTTTCTCGTGAAAGAGGGAAACGATCTTGTTCATTAGGCACGTGAATCATAAAGACCTTGATACGATTGTGTTCGTTTGTGTACGTTCCATTGGCCGTACAAGTTGCATAAAGATTGGTTTTCTGCACTCGATAAGTAATAGGTACGTTGAAACGTCTATATTAGTGCTAAGAGGCAGCGTTGTGCAATATTTGCACCAAAAGACAGGTGAGCCGTAAAGTTCATTGCGAATAGCGTCTTGACATTTGGCCATTGGCGCGTCTCATCTCGGTTGCATCCTTTCGTTTGCGATATCCAGTTTGCCTTCGTGGAAATTTGTCGCGATCAACCCTGCATTCGAATTTGTCCATTGTTATTATAATTATTTGACGCGGGCCATGGAAAAAGACAGAATGCGTGGCCTCGCGCCGCAAGGTGCCCGATTTGTGCGGTCAGTATAAAACGTGCACTGATTAACCAACTAGCAGTCTGGGAGAACTACGCAGCGCTGTTTATATTGCTAGCAGCCTTGTTTCAATACCTAAATATTTAATAAAAATATTGTGTAATTTCGTTATATTTACTTTTATTCACAAACTGATCACTTCCTGTGTTTACTGTATCTTGCAACACGACTACAGTGTCCTTGGTGCAGCAAAATTTGCAATCGATTTGCTTATATTTACCTCCTCCATAAGGTTTTAAAGTCAACATTAGTTCACTGCGTCGCAATGTACTTTGAACTAATAAATAAAAGAACGAATTGCAATGGAAAAAACGTTTCATTATGTTCTAGTTTCACTGCGACAAAACGTTGGGAAATTTTCTCGTGTGATGCATTGTTGACAATTTGTATTCAGAGCCAGGCGCTCGGTGGCCGGCGCTGACTTTCCATCGGCCTTTTGTTTGCGGTTTGGAACGAACGCCAGGACATGCTTATCCACCACGTTTCACTGCACGCTTTCCAATAAATATACTGGTTTAATGCTGTTACTACTGACCATGGGTTACGGTGAACCACGCGGTAAACAAATACGTTGCCATCTGGTTTTACAAGCAAAGATAACATTTGTTTATGATTTCACCGCAGTTTTCACTATATTTTTATGGGACTAATCCCACCACTTATTTTCCATTCCCATTCTTAAGCTCAGTAAATACAACAGTATAATATTAGGTATATATTATACATAATTAAATGTTATAGCCAATGTCTGTGACAGCCAAAGGCTGTAATTTACTCATGCGTACGAATGTGGTAATTATATGTACAAGTCGCCAACAGAACTAAGGTCTCGTGCGTTTCTAGCGGATAATTGCATGTATTGATCTCCTTGGGACCACGGAACGACGGAAAAGCCGGCAGCTGCACGCTTTATAATAGTCTCGCCCGTTTGCGACACACTAGCCCACCCGGCCGACTGTTGGCCACTCCTTTATGTCCGGCACGCGTATCGATGTTTCGCAATCTATAACTTGTGATAATTTATGATTGCTTCAAATTGAATATCGATACAACGGTCTGTGTGTTCCAGTTATTACAGATTAGCGTGCTGAGCCGCAAGCCGGGACCTCGCGTTTTCATTCAAATACGAAGGGCGATGTTATGTTTAATCCTGAGACCGATACTCTTCGATATTTGTTCTTTATACTACGCGATTATATTATTTTCCTAGTGTTCTGTTAAATTGACATTGAGATACAAGTTCCAAACCCATAAAATATCTATTAAGTGAAACTTTAAACCTAATCAAAATTTTACGACATTGGCGTTACTCGTTTAGGACTACACACGTCTGATTGCGTAATCCAGGCGCAGACACGATCCACAACTAGCTAGCGATTATTATCAGCAATCAATAAACGGTTCTTACAAGTGTTACGGTAACATTAAGACCGATGTACCGAAGTGTTACGAAAGCGCACCGAATCGCATCTGGCCACGCCAATGGGTCCCCGGATGGCTCGAATTGTGAGTCCCGACTATGTAACTGATTTATAATTTGCATGACGTTATGCAGATTGGATTATATTTTATATGCTTTTGAATTTCACTAGGTTGTAGGTCCCTTGTGCACGATATTCCAATACCTGTATCGGAATCTCTTGCGTCCTGACGCAAAAGCTAAAAACTAATGTCTCAGGGGACGAGAGGCCGTGTAAGCAACTTTTCGTCTCGTAACATTTTTTTTTGATTCGTGTTTCGAATGTGGGTGTCGTTTCTCTATGTCACTTAGTGTTGGTAATTAAGTCGCTAGTTAAATGCACTAGTCATGGTTTTCATAAATTTCTCTGTCTACGCAATCATCTTTGTGTGTATCGTGTAGTCTTCCGGCACTGTGATCTAACCATCAAAGCTATGCCTCATACACGTCCTTATGTGTTTCTTGTCTTTGATACGTATTCTCTTCTCTCGTAACGATGATAATAAACAACTCTTATTAGGTAATCCAATCGTACTTATTAAGTCATAACAAACACGTATTATGCCGACAGTAATTGGTGTATCATCTATGTGGCCGCGTGCGCAACTTTGCGTATCACAATTAATCAAAGAACATTTAGCGCTGGTTAGCGGTTTGAAGCTTGCGTGCGCGAATCATTAGCCGGTTTGATAGAGACGCTTTTGATATATTTTTCAGCGATTCCCACTGATTCCATGATTTCCTAAGTTTATGAATCTTCAATATTGATTCTGGTTTTCATAACTGTTTTAAACTGGTATTATAGATATCTATACTGTTTATCACACTCAGGGCAACTGCCTCTTGGACGAGACTAGAATTAATGTTTATGTGTCAGTCCGCCCCTGTCTTAGTTTTCTTAATTAAAATTTAAAAAAGACTAGTCAATTAATCATCATTATTAAGACTATTAATAATAGTATCTAATGGCAGGCCAATTTTTAGGCAAACGTGGCGCGTGCCGTCTGATTGATCTGAAGTCTCATTATAAATTCCTTTTATCCGAAGCCAATTGGATCGCCTTCATAATTACCATTCTTTTGTTAGGGCCTGAAATTAATGATTATACAGACCTTTGTTTTGATATAAACTATTAAAATGGCCTTGCGCAATTGATTCTTCATTTTCTATAATTAATGAGATGATATTAATGGTAACATTATTTAGTAGGTATCATGGCCACTTATCTTGGTTGATATCACGCCACGAGAGAGAAATGGACATGGATGATAGCTAGCCTTCATTAACTGAATTGATTATCATAAGAAGAAGTTTATCATCATTGTTAGTCATCATTGTTGTATTCGCTATACGTGAGATAGGTCTAAATTAAAGCTCATTAAACTACCCCTAATTATAATTGCCTGTTACTGTCGAATTTAAAACAATTCAGTAAAGCTAGAATTTAAATGAAATTGATTGATTGACTACTTTCATCTAGTCGTAAATTTTGATTGGAAAATAAAATTCTATCAGTAGATTTTAAAATACGGAGCCAAATTAAAACCTGCGAACTTAGCATGCAATTTAGTGTTATAGATTACAGTTGAGAACAATAGAAATCAATACGATCACAGTTATTCTATTCCTTTAAATGTCACACTGTGCGCACAGGTATTCGTGCGGTTGACTACGAGAAATGCTAATAGTGTCACGGCTTGTGGCAATTATTGTGGACAAGCCTGTCGGTCAAGGCGAAGCCATCTTACAACCTGTTTTGTATCAAATGCACCATCTTGGGTCTTGTCTTGCAGGATCGTCTTTAAATTCCTTGTCAAGTATTCGCTTAAGTTACTTGTATTCAAGGGATTCAATATATATCAGATTTAACTCTTAAGATATTAATATGCCAGTATTAACTACGCTTTTTAGATTAAATCTTATGATATTTCTATTTGCCAAGCTTACGGTGTCCAAATCCGGATCAATCTCACGAACTTTGTAGGTTACGTTTATATTACGTGCTTTATTATGTTTAAAAATGTATGCTTCCAATTAAACGACCTTGCATTTTAATGTGGGAACATTTGTGAATTCCTTTACTTGTTAGTTCTAATTTAGATTATCTTTTACGAATTTAGCAATGTGCCGCTTTAATGAATGTTTATTTTGCGTCGGTGGATTATTGCACAGTTACCATATTTTGACTTATTGCGTGGGCGCTCCCTCGTCGCTATGTACACAATCATTATGCGAAGTATTATTGTTCTATTGCTGTTACACACATTTTTGATTCTCTGTACTTATTGCACCTGTGCTAACGAACAGTTTTTCAACATTTGAGTCTCTGTATTTTTAAACTCTCGCCTACAATGCACAAGTTTCTTTGTTACTTAAGGTCACAATTTTATTTAAAAAATCGATTCTATATAGATCGTGACCGGTTACGGTCGTGGAGTGCGCACGCGCCGTTTCGTGGCCATTTCATAGTGAAATATTTCAAACTATTTCTAGTACGTGTTCTGTCATGGGCTCCGTTGTTAGCAGATTTATGATTTATGCCCACTGCTTGGGAACTCAAGGCTGCTTGGTGCCTTTGGCTGTATATTGTGTAAGCGTTGCAGTCTATAAACACTGTACTAGCTTTTATTATTGTGTTTACGATTATAAGATCATTATTGGTTATAGTTCAGTCAACTAAAGCAATAATATTTGAATCGTACTCGCAGAATCTAACAAATATACCTCGAAAGCTACCATATAAACAATTTGATTACCAAGCTATGAAAATGGTACAGTTTTATTATACACCATTATGACGCGCCCCTTGCATGTTTTTTGGATAAAAAATAAAGTTTATGCATACAATGTGTTAATCCCACCCTTGACTACAAAAATAACCTTCACATCGATTAAAATGCCAGTAACTTCCGCATAGCCGGTCCAATCAAGTTCACTATCGATATTCTTTACAGCAAAAGATGTCATGTTATTATTCAATGTTTCTCTATATGCATCTCTTAAGGAAGTAGAATTATTTAAAAACTTTATTTGTATCAAAATTCTATTAAATATCTTCTGTTAAAGGAACTACTTAGGAAAACGGTATTAGTACGTGATACGTTTACTAATCGCTTTCATTTCTTTTGTTTTAAACTTTCTTGTTTCGTAATTACCAAACGGTTGTATGCTATGTCACCACGCGTAATCTTCTGTGTAATGCTCGTTATTCTCGTCTTCAGTAATTGCGGTAACCGCAAGTAGTTTATTTCCGTACTTTCCATTTTTTTCATACACAAACGCATACGTTTGCCTTGTTAACATTTTGAACTTTCTTATCTAAGTTTTTATTTTACTAACGACATCATTTTTTGTTTCAGGTAAGTCTTCTATCCAATTAACAATATCGCGGTAAGCATCGGTATGTAGAATGTGTTTTAAACTGATATTAGGAGGAGCTTATTATCGCCTTCTCTCTGTGTAACAAACATCAATTAACTGATTTCAGATAGATAATCACCGTTATTAGTTACCCCTTTATTGTTTAATATGAAGCGTCTCTTGTGCAAGAGTTTCAAAATTTTTCCGCTGTTCTGGTGTTACCTTTTGGTGTTTTTCGGAGCGTGGCGGATAATAGGCAACCTTAGATTGCGCCCGAGTCCTTCGCACCGAGTCGTGCGAGGAAAAGCTGCATATTTTAATAGCGTGTTTTGCAATATTGCAATTATATTGATAGCTTAGCTGCCTCGCCTTTGTCCGTCGTATTATCGCACAAAACCGACAATTGCTATTTATTAATTGTAAAATTTTGGGTTATTAAGGGTCTGTAATGGCGGCTTATATTCTTCACGGTTATTAAAGATGGTAGTGCTGACGATGCGCGATTATTATTATTTATTATTATTATTAATTGCTGGAAGTGCGCCTATTGTTTGACTTGTCTTTCTAGTGCCATTCGTAGTTGCTACACAAAACAATTTGTCATTGTTCTCGGCTGTTTTCATAGACCTTGCTCATACGAGAAATACTTCGCGACCGGTTTCAATAAGCGTTGCTCCTTTTTTTGCTGCAACCATATCGCGAACTTTTCATCATTTGGAGCCGGATACAATTTTTTTGTACCCGCACATAAGAGCTCATGACGTAAGCGTATGTTTATATTATCACCATTTAAATCACTCTTGATATGCGAGAAAAATTTGAATTTGTTGTATTTATAAGTAAAGTCAACGCTTTTGGCAATAGGTATATTATTAGTTATAACTTGCAATGCTATTGCTGTAACGTGTACTGTTGTCAAAATATCTGAATTGGAGCGAGGCCATGTTTTCCACTTAAAAGTTTTTGGTAATTAATAAAAAAATATTAAGGTTACGGTAATTTATTTTGTGGAAAGTCATACCGGTGAATTTATTTTAGTTTGTAAATCTATATTTTTAATAGCTTAGCAAACACAGTTCCGATAGTTATTAAACATTAAGTCAGTTGCGCTGCTGTAATCACATAGTACAAACCATGTTTTATGTCACAAAAACAGGACACGCATTTACATTGAAGCCTTAAGAGAACGATAATCAGAAATAAACTCAAGGTACAATCCTCTATGGATATAGCATTCCGGGATTAAAGAAGGTGAACTGCCTTCAAGGTGATGTGTCATCGCACAGGCGACTTGTTGTGTGTAAAATAAATCGCAGGAATACCTTCACATTGGCACAACTGTAGGTCATTTGACCCCTGACTCACGACAACTCCTGACTTTTAATGTTCTTTGTACTTCCGTTCGTAACTTAAAAATGTGTTTCCTTGTTTCGAGCTTAAGTTTGTTATCTAGACGACCAATGATTCTTGTCATTTATCGTTTGAATATTTTTTTAAACAAATGGCTGTGTATTATTGTTTTCATAATGTAATACATGGAACATAATAAGTCTAATATGTCAATCACAGACATAATTTGAATTAAAACCAGTTTGTTTATTTACATTGGTATGTCGTTCTACATACGTGTCAGAGATCAAACCATATTTGATGCATCACGAATCATAGCATTGACTTTCTAATCACACGTAGGTGTTATATCGGGGCTTTTAACATACTTTTTAACACCTAGAAAGTTTACTTCAGTAACAGCTACACGCCGAAAATTTTATGGTCCACTATGATTTCGTCTAAATTGTTTTATTTCGTGGTACGTACTCACGGATATTAGTTTCATTGCATCCGCGTTTTTAATTGACATTTGTTTCTGGTTCACACGATCTATCTGGATTAAATTGGCGGATCCATAACAATATTTGATTTAATACCCGTATAATTTTCGTTCGCATTAATATCAAAATGCTAGAGATTATATTGGTCAAAATTTGTTACTTCTTCAGTATGATTTTCATCAATATTCTGATTATCATCTTTAGAACCCAAAATTTATATCCAAAAAAAGTCTATGTTCTCGGAGACCGATTTCATTTGATTTTATTCCGCAGTACATACGCGATCGGAAGACAATGATTTGCGTGTCTGCCTATGATATAATGAACGATTAACACGTATACGTACTTTATCTCGCCAAGAGGTAGTAACAGAACTCAATATTTGAACCACAATAAGGAAACCGAGAACTCCTCCGAAACCGGTGTTTTATAAGGGGTGCGTACCAAACATTTGTTATGAAGCTACAGTACAAAAATATCCGAGATTTGTTATTCATAAAAAACCCAGTATAGTCCCTTTTTTGCTCGAAGTTTTTCTTTGCAATTCAATTAGGCATCGCTCGTCCGGTACGTGAATTACTCGTCGACCGTTTTAGAATTTTATTCAATGGAATTTAAAATGGTCACGTAATATTGTTGACGAACTTACGATTATATATTTCGCGCGCGTACGTATATAGGTCCGGTTCTGTGCCGTTATCTACTCATCTCACATAGCATACTTGATGTTGGACTGGCTAATGATGGCGTAAACAAAAAAAAAGGAATTCCGAACTTTTTGTCGGAATTACCAGAATACTGAATATTTTGCTCATTATTATAGCCGCTTGGTAGATGACTAATGTTCATAAGCTCACGTCGCTGTTCAATTAAGTAATGATGATTTAGTTTATTGCACATCATAATTAAACTCTTTATACTAATAAAATATGCTGATTCTCAAGTATTCACTTTGACTTTTGATTCGGTCAGTTGAAGATTTACGACATCGAGAGATTTATAGGATATTAAATCATTTTCTGATTGAAAATATTGAAATTCGGAATAAGAAATAAATTTTCGGAAATTGTTAATTTCGCGGGGGCTTATTTTGGACACTAAACGTTACTATTTGCGCGGTAAAATAATATGAAGCTTCATGATAAGCTCTTGCAGTTATTGTAATGCAATCGTGCGAATTTAAAGCTAATAGAATTTGATCACGCTAGGATCACATCTTTTGGCTATTGAGCAACGTCGGCGTCGCTCACACAAAACTGAAACACTTTTGTCTAAACGTTCTCACAGGTGTTTGCGGTGGCGTCATTGGATTTTATGTCGAAGGCTGAGCTCTGTGAAACTTTGACGTTAATATTTGCGTCGCGATACCGCCTGCATTGTTTCTGGAGTCGCGCTTATTGTTGGCACGCCGGCGGCTACCCCGTGAGATCTGGGTCGGGGACCCTGGACGCGATTGTCCTTAAGCGTCAAATAACTTAAACCTGCCTACATAAGCATATAGTGATTGTAAACAAACACAATCTTACATTTTCTGTTAAACGGTCGAGGCTGCAGCTTTAAAATCACTTTTCTTTGGCACCCTTCAGTCTCACATCACACGAAGTAGGCGCAGAGTCACTTCACTGTCCCTTTAATTGTCACTCGAGTCACTGGCACATAGTTGGTCTGGAGCGGCGCGGGTGTTACTTGGCGGTGGTATGTCGGTTGTGTTTAGTCCCGAGGGTCACGGCGCCGGTCGGTGGTGGGGAGCACGTGTGTTCGGCAGGTCGCGCAGCGCATGAGTGGCCGCGGTGGTAGGGGGCCACGGTGTAAATACGCCGCCGTAGCGCGTGCGCACCGCCTACGCACACACTGAAGAGGTCGGTTCACACTCGGCCGTGTCGCGTCGTACCTACGAGCGGCGCTGTGACGCGCGTGTGAGAATAGATGCACACGACTATCGAGATGATATCGATTAAACCCTAATATGTATACGGAGTTACGATGTCCATCGGCATATTACGCGGTGTTTGATGTAATAATTATCCTATTTGTCCGCATTTTTTAGACATGAGTCGATATGTCGTGGATATGGTAATTATTTTTTTTTTGCAGGAAATTCGTGTGACATATTTATAAATATGCGAGATGATTTATGATGGCGTCCAAGCCTGAAATTATGGAGTTTACGTGCACTGATGGTTATGATAATGTATTCTGTTAACGTGGCCGTATGGGTGAACGGTGACGTAATATGTGTTTGCGTATTGACCATAAGTCTCTTCAATGCCTAATCGGAATTTCCCATATAAATAATAATACATAATTGATGTTCGATATGATGAAGTTAAGGATTGCTGCAATATAATAATAAAAAGTATGCTTATTTGGCATTTGTAATAATCGGAATCCTTAGAAAGTGTCGGTTCCAATATTACTCATTCTGTTTAAACGGTTGTGGTTAACCGATAAGGCTATTAGATGTAGTTGGACCCAAGGATGTTTTTGTTGTCAGTTTATAGAAACTGATGAATGAGCCAATGACTCACTGATACACAACCCTCTGGCAACATGATCTTGCATAAATCGCTCTATAAGTTCTAGGTTGAAGTCATGGAAAAGGGTGCACATGATACCTTTAGCTTCAGCTATTGGCTGGGTCCACAAAACCCAAGGATTCGCTGTGGACGAAATCGCTAACACGCGCGACTAGGATACAGCGATCAAACGCGGCGAGTCGTCAAAATCGCTGATCGCTAATTAGCACTAGCGATACCCAACAATAACCATACTATAACTGAAATCATTAAACATAGTTAAGACCGTCTTTGAAAAGCGAACTAAGTTTTTTTTTCTAGGCTTTATATATGCACCGGACCTTAAAAAGTAACATGAAAAAAAGTTGCAAGTTTTTACACTTTCTGTTCACTTGTATGTTTCTAATTAATATATATTTTTCCACTTATTTTCACTTTTTAGCTTCATTGGGAAGTTTGTTCCATGCGTTAAGCTTAACAAAGTATTTAGTTTTCAGGGAAGCCCATTTGTATTGACCTAAACAATAACTAAAATATGACTGTAACTAAGGGAAAATCCTAAGCCCAGATTAATACATGCACAATTTACCCAGACTATGGAACGTGACATTCTCTGCGTATCACTGACGTCATGAGCATGCATTTAAAATATGAATTAGAGGTAGAGATGCGCGAGCAGGTAAAGGGACGAATCCAAGGTGAAGGCTAGTATAGTGAATCCTTATAGAGCTCTGACAACCTAAGCCAAAGCTAGAACATAGCACAACTCTACGTATTCTTGTAAGGTTGAAATACATCCACATTGTGGATGAATCCTATTCATAATCAGGCCAATCCTATTTTTATTAACAGTTATGTTTTATTAATTATAAAAAATTAAGTAACCTCATATATTTCCCTCTTAATACCTATTTATAAATAGGTTCAGCAGTGGACGGCTTCCGGCTGATGATGATTCATAAATAATTTGTATAATTCTATCCTACATTTGTATTAATGATAATATGTACGTCAGAAATTTCTCTTAAGCATACTTCATAATAATAGAAATTTCTGACGTTTGCTGCCCTATCTAATGTTACAAGGTTATCCATAAGAAATACATCATCGCGGTATCAGTATGTGTGATGAATATTTTTCTCGGAACAGCTCAGACGCTCTGTGTTTCGAGCTTTTACGTAGACAACTATTAATATAAGGTAATTTCCGTTTTAAAAAACATGATCATAGAACTTATCTTTTATTATTTCGGTTTCTGTACCAGAGGCAATTAAACAATATCAGAAGTTAGCTTATAGGTTAGATCACATTCCAACTACTCAGCATTGTTGATGTTGGAGGTTGTTTTGCTCATAAACACTATTGCAATAACAAGTGCACTTCAAAAACGAGAAAAAGTTGACCCTCAACCCTAAAAGCGGTTACATCCACGACCTTGTCAGTCGAGTTCGACCCCAGGTGCACTAGAGCGGCGTTACCGGCTGGCTCTACAGCGCACATCTAGTGCGGAGTGCGTTGCGCAAGCACACGAGACGAGTCATCGACACCGGCGCGTCCTCGGAAGGTCGCGGACGGACCCCGTACGGGACAGCATTACCATATCGTATTCTTCGAACGTTATCAACGACGTGTATCAGTTTGCTTATTGGATGCCGTGCCGGATCTATATTTTTTTTATACTTTTTAGAACACGTGGAACGATTCCTTTTTTATTTAAAGCTAATGATTGTGAATACGTATTGTTCTAAGTGCTTTTGGGAACCGATATTTTCGCTGATACTAGTTTCATTAAGATTCTGGAAAGGCAGGACCTACAGGAGTCGCTAATGAAGGCACAAACATTTCGACTCTGCGAATTCCTTCGAAAGTGTGTTAATTGGTATCCGCATCAAACTGAATTAGAAAAACGGACAGGGGTTCTGCCCCTGTCCGTTTTGGTTATTATAATATATTAATACATTCGTGTTTATTAAAGTCTATATTGATAATCAATTTATTTCTGTACAACATATTTTTAGTTGTTTATTTGATAGTTTTGACACCCGGAACTGTGAATCCAAGACTAGTCTTTAGAATCCTTGGATGTAAAATATTGCTTATAATAACTTTATTTAATATACAACTTGACACCGTTACATATAAAGCTTTCAGTATGGTTAATTGGGTGTCTTGTTTACATGTTTTGCAGCGTTCACATGCCAAATACGTATTTCTATAATTATTTTATTATTCATTCTAATAAAATTATTATTAGGAATATAAATAGTATGATGGCTTAGTCGTGTTAAGTAAATTGATACCGTAAACTTTATACCGTTTTTGCATTTATGGCACCTTGCGTTTCTAATTTAGACAGGATCTATTAATTTTGCCATTCGTGTACTTACCAGCTACAGAATTCACACAAATTACTTCCATATATATTTTTATGTCGGCTATTATATCGTTTTCCGCAACACTCATATTATAGACAACACACAGTATAACTTTATTGAAGTGCGAAAAAATATTATCTTTTACATGCACGCCCGTACCCTTTCAGGTGCAACTTATATCCAACTTGCGAGCTCAATTCTATCAGCTTGTACAATTCACGAGCGCCGCGATGCCCGTTTGTTATTTTCATTATGTTTTTTTTTGCTCCTCGGAATCGTGTTTAGGTGGTGTCGTCGCGGCGCGTCCGTACCACATTCCGCGACAGAGAGGCGCTTGCCAGTTGCCTGCTCTGACCGTTTGACCACTTCATAACTCTGGGGACCCTACTATAGTTTCCAAATTAAGTCACGCTTAAATTGTAACGTCTTCATATCATACGTCTGTTTATAGAACTCGTGTCAATTTATTTATAATTTATTGCGATCACTTCTAGGGTTCGCAGTTACGCATCCAGTCTTGGCGCCAATTCATTGAATGAAACAGCTGCGGTTTTATGTTCTTTCACAGAATTAATTCGAAGCTCGACATATTATTGGCGTATGCTAGCATATTAGTCACTAGTTTACAGTTCCGTCTTGACATTTCATATTTTATGTGCTGTCATAATTCTGAAATCGTCCGAGACTTTTAATAGAATCGAACCACTTGGACGTGCATATATGTATGCTTTTCGTCCAGCGTAATGATCATAAGATAAAATTATTTGATCAATTTTATTTCAAGTCTCGTTGTTGCTATTTTTCACCTTTGTGGTTGATTATGCATAGGTCAATTAGTGAGTTACAATTGCTTACAAAACAATGTCTTCAGACCGGACTTTACGAAATTGTTCTAGAACACAAAGGTCAGTGGCGTGTGACGTCGAGTAACTGTATTCTACCACGATGGTTTGTCACGATATTGTCGCGTTCGCGCTCGTCCTTCGAGAGACGATGGTAGGTCGGCAGTATCCGCCAAGGCGCCGGTAAGCCGTGCCCTCCAAAATCGGCTCTGTACGTCGACTTAAATTATGTAATCGAATATTCATGACGACTTTTGGTGGGTGCATTGCTTTTTTAAATCTCCGACAAGCGTCGCGAGCGACTCCTCCCGAATTCCTTCCCCTCGGTATTTGTAAATTATATCAGTTTTGTTCTATGGTCCGTATTTTAAAATTCCGTTATATCAACTAGACGACTGGTGACCATATTTTTTTCTTTTGATTTGTGCTATTCGTCTTATCGTATCGACGTGAATGCTACAGGGTATTTAGCTCGTAATGGAAATATTATTGAACAAAATCTTCTAGGGATGGTCCAAAGTGCGGCAGGCGAACAGAAATAGATATTAATATCCCGCTATAGAACTGCTATGTATAGATTCTTATCGGTTTTGTTCGATTTGTGGTTTTAGTTTATCGACTTTATAATTAATTACTTTATTAATTGCGTTACCTATCCAAGTCAGGAAAGCAAAGTCCTTGCCTAGTTTTAAATATCTAGTTAAAGAACACTATCTCTCTTTATAATCGTAATTATAAAATATATTTTCTATTTTATATTATACTACTATTATATATATTTTCTTTTTATTCTTCTATTCAACAATAAAATTTAATTTTTATTGAAGTGCACCTTCAACTGCCCATTATGTTTTTCTCTATCATTTTCTAGTAGGGTTGCCTGGAAGAGATTGCTTTTTAGCGATAAGGCCGCCTTTGTACATTGATATCTACAACGTATTGTTAAATTTACATGTAACTTTTGGTGTACAATAAAGTGTATTTATTATTATTATTATTGATTTTACGTTTTTATCGGTCGTACTGCCTCTCGTCGCAACAAACTGTATTAGGTTATGAAGTTGCATAACACCTGTTAAGATTTTAAAATCTGAAACGTGTTATTTGGTATTAAATAATTTGATATGGTTTATTTTTGAACTTTTGAAAAAGAACCTTATTTAAAACCAACTTAGGATGAGTTCTATATAAATTTGTTTGTATAAATTTGTTGATGTAATTTGATTTGTAGTCTTACATAGATATTTTGTCTTCATGTCTAGTTATTATTTTGTCTTCATGTCTAGTTATTGTTCTTCTAACCAAATATTTTACGATCGCGATTAGTATAAATATGTACAAAAATATTCCGTACCGTCTTGACACACGGCAATCCATTAATTCGATATGAACTTGTTATTTTTTTGCGAACACATACATACATATTAATGTGTTTCAAATTTATAGGTGTGTGGTGAATAGGTGGGATTCCTTTATGTCTACGTAAATGTGTAGTATACTTGTGGATTTTTTAATTTGTGAAATACCACACATAGTTTTAACCTATTATAAGACTAAAATAATGTCAATTAGCGTCATGAGCTAATTGCCTATAAAGGTTACTTTAAACACATTAAGCCATTATAAAGATTTCGCACATCGTACGTATCCTCCACTCACACTCGTCGTCCATCAGAACAGCATGGATTTTTGAGATGGGACAGTAAGGGCAGATACCTTAACCGTTATAGTTACAGGCAAACGTGCCAAGGAGACCGTATTCTGAACTGCATTCACAGAATATGAAAAAAAAATGTACAGTCAGCTCAAAAAATGCTACAATACAAAAATATTTTTTGTCCTATACGACGATAGAGGTCTATACGACTATCTGGATTGTAGATAGACATCGTAATTATGTGCATGATTTTCGCCTGTTTGGCGCTGATGGCAGTAGGTAGTCATGCAGTAGTGAGTATCCACAAACTAATGATAGTATTGAGAATTTAGTTCTTTGGGCGGTTCAAATGGATACAACACATAGTTGCCATTTTATACTGAAACTCCAATCCAGCTCCTAGTTTATTAGAGGTCACTGGGACATATAGCATAAAGGCTTGATTGGCGAGTGAGATACGCCTTAGAGCGAGGACCAACTGTATGTATGTATGATTTGTCAGATCCGGGACATAAGTTTAAAGTTGGAAATTTTGAAATCAATTGCTTGTGTTCCCATGGTGTTTCGCAATGTTGAACCTTGCTAAAATTAGTTTCGACGGTTTTGTTAGCACGTTTCGATCTGTTAGCACTAGCTGGTTGCATGTTGCGGGGGCTTGTTATGCAACTAACAACTTTAATTAACACTTTTTATTAATACTAACGATATTCATATTTTGAAGTCTGTTTAAAGTTTAACTTAAGTTAGAAAGAATAGTAATGAAGGGATTGTTAAGGTGAAGGAAAAGTAACATACTGAACTAAGTACAATGTCTAAGGTAGGAATGGTAGGACTTGGGAAAGATAAAACGAGCTGTATAGGCCAACTGAAAAAGAAGGCAAATGTGACAATTTGCTTTAAATTAAAGACAATTTGGTTTATTACAAATTCCATTACTCGTTCATTTTCCTAGTTCATAAAAAAATTAATACGATGTGTATTATCGTCTTAATTTAGCTTTAAAATAAGATAACTATTTGCTGATTTCTAGTCTTTTTCTTTTGGCAAACACCGAAAAGCTATTGTAAAAGTTATTCAACTCTTTTATTTACACTTATAGCAAAAATGAGGAATAGGCATGATGACTAATTTTGAAAAAATACTCTATAATGTACTTACGGGTCTACTATATCCGAAAATAATCATATTTTTGTATAAAATTTACAATTAATAGCAATATTTTCAATTTTTTAAATAGAGTTTGAATTTCGTTCCAAAACGATGGCCGGTGCATGGCGCCATTTTGTGACGTCACTACGGCGGTGTAAATAAACATCTGTCTAGGTATAAAAGTGAATCATTGTATGAAAGAAAATGTTGAGATGACAGTTTGACAGTTGTTTATTTACACAGGATTGACGTCATTCACTCTGATCAGCGTTTATTACAAAATGGCGATTAGCTGTATTTGAGTAATTTATTTGCTTAAATATCACGAAAATCTCTCTATTATTATGAAAATGAGATGCATTTTTGGAATCAGTGCAATCTGTTCTAATATTTAAAACCACAGATTTATTGGTATTTTGTTGCAGTCATCATACCTATTGTATTCTCATTACAATATTTGCCGGCATATTGAGCAATATTTCTTTTTTATCGTTCAGTGTTGCAGCAAGTTGTATGCTCGGTTGATCTTTTGCTTAATAATGCAGAAAAAATGTATTTGTTGTTCTTACTAACATTACTACGACGGTCATAGGTCGTCGCGCTGTTTGGATACAGTTCGTGGCTATGAGTCTTGTAAAGGTTGCTTGGCAAAAATTGTCGTGATAAACCGTGCATCGAGTAATCTACTGAAGAACATTTACTCTTGGTACACACAATTTATTACTGCTCTCAAGATGTTTAATGTCTCAGGTGACTTGTGTTAAGCGACAATATGTCGATTTTTTTAGGAGAAGTCGAAACTATATTGCCGCGCTCGTCAATTAGGAGCGTATTTCAGAACAACATTAGTTTTATACTAAGGGATCATTCGTGATTAACGGGCTCTGAGTGTGACATTCAGGCTTAACCAAAATCAGGTTAATGATATCTTGGGAATGATTTTTTAATTTTGGTCTGGATGTTACCAACTAAGGAGATTCTTTATCCATTGCCAATGTTGTAATAATCTGCGGATAAGGGTTAAGAAAAATATCTGAATTTAAAAAAAATACAAATTTATTTGAAGGTAAGCTATTTTTATAGAAAATTAAAATAAGGTATCTTCAGGGTCGTGGACGAGTGGTCAGAAGCTAGAGCGACACACTAGGGCAAAGATTCGTAGAGTTTTATTGGAGACGTGTTTATTTGGAGATTAAAAATAATACCAACTTGGATCTATTCTATCCTGTTTCGTTAGATTCTATGTATATAATAAACAATAGTCCAACGTTCTAGTTTCAATCGACATTTAAGATTTCGCATCCACTTCTAGAACATTCCTATCTTGATAGTGCATAATGAGATCAAATCCGACCTGTTCTGTTCCGGCTAAGACCGGCTCGCGTCAAAAACCATCTGAACTATAAGAAAAGTCGTTATACATTTATCAGAGCTTTGGCCTGTCTACGTCATTCATTTTTTTTATTATCAGCATATATAGTAATTAAATAATAGACCAGTAGACAGCCAGTGGTTGACCTGTGTTATCATACAGGTTTTATTAAACCAGCGAAATGGCAAACGAGAATGCGACAATCGTGGTAAGCATCGTTTAGGCTTTAGAGCTAAATCGATGTGGGACCTTTCGCCACCCGTATCGTTATCGTCAGCAGTCAAAACATGTTCACTGTTAAACATAAGGCCTTCGCCTTAGAAGGATCAGGTTGCCATAATTTAAAATAAGTTCCGCTCAGTCTCGCTGGTGTAGTCGTAAACTGTTAATTTTGAACTATTTTCAAATCTGATATTTTAGTATTAGATGAATTGAGTATAGTTAAATGTGAGAAGAAATCTAGGCTGCATTCCGCTTGCTGGTTTCTTGATACCAGGGTAAATATCGTGGCAACGAGGTCCAGTCTAAGTTGATCCCAACGTGAATAAAGTGTACAGGTTTTCTGTGTTATCTTAATCCTTATTACAAGGTTTTGAACGGAACGTCTGCCTTCATCATGCTACCAGCGATGCCACATTGCCGGAAGAATACTAATAGCTTGGAAGTACTTTAGTGACGGGAAACTAATACCGATAAATAGGCCGGAGACCAAATTGGGCTAATAGATAAAACAGTGCAGTGAACGTCACTTCAAGAGACGGAGAGTGATAAACAGAAATCCGATCATCAGCGGTGATGAAGCGAAGACCTCTTCAATGAATATGAATTAGTTTTATTCTATTATTAGGTATATTCTATATTATAATAACTAACGAGACCATACACTATTACAAGACTATGTTCGTGACATTTTGTACGTATTGGTAAGTGCTGCCTCGCACTTAAAGGTTGTTACAACATGCTTAAGGAATTTAAGTATTTATAGAGTTTGTCATTACTTTCCATCTTGGTTATTTAATTATGAGCTCATCTAACTTCTGTGTCTGTGTGATACAATTTATGAACTTTACTTATAAAGCTCTTATAATTATCATTATTTCCAATGGATTTGGTGTTATTTAATAAAATATGGTGCCGATTTTATCTTGCGTATACATTATGTATATAGATTAAACCAAAGGAATGCAGTAATGCTCGTTAAAAATGATATTTAAAATGTTGTAATCGCCATTTTAAGAACAGGTGTGTGTTATGTAACAGGTGAACGGTTGACATTTGACCTATCGTCACCTTGTCGTTAATTTAGATGACGTAGGTAGGTCGGTATAAGTAAAATTAGCATTTCTTTTTGTACATAATTCCGCATTTGTGAATATGTTGAAAACGGTAAAAGGATACAACTTAAATATACAACTTTCGTGACGAGAAAAGCTAGACGTTTTCCTGATGGTAAGCGACATGAGGAGCACTGTGAACAGTGCTGTACCGTTCCCGTTAAACTTCTATAATTTGGATAAATTGGCGGCAATATTACCAATATGGCTGGAAAAATACCCAAAATATGGAATTTTACCGGGAATATTTCCAGTGGGGATATTCCCGGGAGTGGATACAATACTGTGCGAATCGGTGGTAGAGCTGAAGCGACAGCCATAGCCGAGGTCGTGCCTCCATGAGGAGCGCTCGCCTCCTCTTGCCAGGTGATACTGTAATGGCCATCTGCGGCCAATAGTGTCTATCTGTCCCAAAAAAAAGTCTGTGCGGATGACGAGCAGCAGTTGTCTATACAACTGCTGCTCGTCATCCGTAATATTAGAAACGCGCTAGCTTTTTAGTAACAGTTGCTATGTTTGGTAACAAAACGAGCGAACCCCCCCCCCCCCTCTCTCCGGGATTGTCCCTTAGCTCTCGGCACAGTGACTTGGTAGAACCCTGGCAAACAATAAGGATGACTTAATGCATTTTTGATTTACCTATATGGACTAACAAAGCAGCGCTGCAATTTTTTTATTTTGCGAAAACCATGTTATTTGACGGTTACCTTCTGTTAGAGGTACGTACTGTACCCAGTCGGGCTGCTCCAATTTTGAATGGGGGTCTTTTTAATATGTTAATGAAAAACGATTTTAAAATGGACGGACAAAATGTCAATGGTATCAAGGCTTTCGTGTCAATGGAAATTAAGAAAAATATTGTTGCCAGCGTGAGTGTAGAGGTCGGTCACATAGAATAAAATTAAGCAACTTTTTATAAAAGGTAATAGGTATATTGTGTTATATAATAATGGGAATAGTAACTTGTTTTATGCCATCGTGTTATATAATAAGCACTAAAAATATACACAAAAAAAAAGAGATAAAATACATAATTAATTAAATAATCATTTTCATTCTACAATTAAAAAAATATATACAGACGAATTGAGAACCTCCTCCTTTTTTGAAGTCGGTTAAAAAGAACAATGACACCTGACGTGGATTTCGTGTCACTGTCACTAAGAGGATGTAACTTTACGCGGGAAATAAAAAAAAACAACAACAAATAAAGCTTGTGAATCCTACAGGCCGTCCTCCATTTTACCCAAATTTACCCTTGCACATTATTCATAACGGCTTATAAAAGACCAAGGTCGTCGCACCGGCGAGATTGCGGATACTGGCGGCGCGGGTCGCGCGGTCCACAAAACTATAAGAAAAATGCAAACGAGCGGGATGTACGCGGATCGCGCCGGACCGTCGCGCCAAAAGACGTCGCGCCGGACCTCGGCGCCTTTTTAATTTTTTTATCATCGTTCGTTTATTTATGGCGTTGGCTGAATCCGTAAGCTGCCAGTCTTACGCGAATTTGGTAGTACATATAAACTTATTTATGTATATTACGGTGCATGCACGAGTGATTAAATGTTAATGTTGTTAGGAATGTGCGGTTTGTTGCCATGCGATGGTACAGCAGTGTTGGCGATTATTGTAACGTAGCATAGTTGAGCGCGTCGTGATATGTCACTTAGTAAAGTTGTTTGAAATGTTGATATATCGTTAAATTTATGCGTTTAGTTTTACCATAAATAAATACTTAAGCCATTATTTAATGAAACAATGATTTTTACACTGAAGATAGGTTATTATAAAATTCTATCTATCGACTTATCTGCACTTAGGTACAATGTGGCTAAATTGAAATACAACTTTTGTTGTGGTTAAAAGGTTCAGTCCAGTTTAAAAAATGTGTATGAACGACAATTTGATGACTCCCCGGGAACGTAGTTTCAATCTTTACTCCTATCTTCTCTTTCAATGGTATAAAAGTTTCTATTCGCGTTTTTTGTTCACTTACATCTTTTTAACCGACTTCAAAAAAGGAGGAGGTTCTCAATTCGTCTGTATATATATATATATATATTATGTATGTTCGCGCATAACTCTGGCAATTATGAACCGATTTGAAAAAATCGTTCTTCCATCCATTCTTCAATCCATTGATTGGGTCCCATAAAAAAATTATTGCTTAGTAATAAGTAGTTCCTGAAAAAACAAGAATGGTGACTGCGCAGGAAAGCTGCAGGAAAGCCTACTATATAGATGACTTTATGTCGCTTTTTAAGGACAAAAATGGTCATAACTCTGGCAAATATTTACCAATTTCAATGATTCTTTTTTTATTCGAAAGAAGAAACCACTGTATTGAATCTGTATGAATTTTATCACAACCGGATAAGTTAATCCTGGAGGACTAGAAACGATGTGGAGGAATTTATCTGGTAAAAACATGTAAAAACCATAAAACTGATGTTCTCCATTACATTGCTCTGACAATTATGAACCGATTTCGATGATTCTTTATTTATTCAAGAGAGTAAACTACTATGATGATTCCATGCAAATTTCATTACGACCGGATATTTTTTTCTGAAGAAACTCGATTTATGTAAAACTATGTAGACGATAATGTGATCATAACCTACCTAGATCATTTTACGGTCTTCGATGGTTCAATCTTTATATATGAAAATATCACAAAAAAGATTAAAATAAAATCTTTTATTAAAAAAATTGAACCGACTTCAATATCATTGAAAAGTATAAATTAATTTAAATATTATTGATATTGAAGTTGGTGCCAAATATACACAGCCGGTAAGCTAACACCAACTTCAATAATATTTAAATTATTTTATACTTTTCAGTGATATTGAAGTCGGTTCAATTTAAAAAAAAAAAGATTTTATAAACGAAGTTACTCAGCCTTATTACGAGGCGCTCTGTTTGTTTAGCAACCTCAGGCAAAATCAGTTTATAGATGGGTGACCTGTAACTCCTGTAAGTGTCTTTTCCATTGAGCGTCTCCCTGCTTCGGAACGCACTAAAATGTCGGTTACGGTTGTTATTATCTAGAGAACAATCGTTAAGTCAAGTCAGAGGCTTTTAGGCAGCTTGACCAACTCTTGATACCGTGTTGGCCACTAAACAATCAACAAACATTAATAAAAATAGTTACTCGTGGGATTTAAATAATGCATTTCATCATTACTTAGAATTATCTGAAAAAATAAAGAAATTCTTTAGAATATATGTACATTATATTTTATGTACACTATAACTTTTGTTCTCATTTTAAACTACTAAGCAATTTTTTTATGTAAGTATTTATTTTTACGGTTCTGGGTACTAGGCCTTTTAAGCCTTTCAGTTATTTACTACTAAGCAAAGTCGCAGCAGGTTGCCAGTTAATAATAAATTAACATTTGTTTGCAATTTTATAGTTAAACGCTATTGTGTGCAAATGTCATAACCGTAAATACACACGAGGGACAAAGACAAAAGGGTATAAGCAGTAGAGTTGGTTACGCAACGGATACGAAGACTAGGTTCCCGCGGACGTAACATTATAGAAAGTAGTATGGAAAAGGAAACCATCAAACTGCCTAGCGAAGGGAAAGGGATCAATTTTATAATTACTAAACTATTCGCCGTATGCGACTGTAAATTGTAGCCGCTTTAATTAAATAGTGCGTGTGAGTAGTAGTAGTAGTAGTGTAAGCTCTTTCAGCGTAGATCGGACTAACAATAATTATTAAAAGATCTGAAGGTACCCCGAGACAACTTTGACGTATGAACAGCTACCACCTCAGTCCGCCCGTGACTATGGCTGCTTTAAAGTGTTCGAAACGTGCGTCGGGATAGTAAAATCAAAAGTAAACCACGAGCTACTCCGTAAAGTTAGTTTTTAATGTTTAATATTCGCATAAATATCAGAAATCATTAAGTAGTGTGAATTAAAAGAATGCCCGGAGTTTGTATATTGGCTGTGTTTATTCTGTTTTTGTATATACATTTCTATAAATCACTATCAGTAATATAGCGTTTAGCAAAAAATCTCATCTTTAAACGCCCACCCGTTATTCAAATATTTGTGAAGTTATAATGCCGTTATGTTATTATTATAAACTGTGTGGAAATACAGTAGCCGGTAGCCAAAGGGTACACGTAATAATTTATCTTCGTCGTTTATTATCATTTTTCATTTCGAGTGCTTTACTGTTATTTAAATTTTAAGCTGCAAGTATTTTAGGTATTGTTTTCAGAATTTACATTTGTCTCTTTCGATGGACACATAGATAAATCTTTTATATTAATTTTAGATTAAACACCTTTTTGTTAACGTTCAAAGGCTATGTTTTGACTGGATATAATGATAAATAAATAGAAATATTGGCTCTATCTTTTGGCAGGGAGATGAAACCTGTGACTGAGAATTCTGTGAATATGTACCTAATTAAATTTAGATGACATTTAAAACTTATTAGGAAGACGAAAATACAGCCCGTCTAGCCAAGTGGTCATTCTATAATATGGACCGCTTGAGAATAGAAAGCAAATGTATGGCAATGACATATCTCTGCACGTGACTTAGCGACAAGATGTAATATCATTTCCACAAATAATATACAAATTATTTGATGACAACTTGTTTACCGCCCTTGGTACCAGTATCCACTTTATTCAAGATTTTAAATAATATGTGTAAAGATTATTAAGAGCCAATTGATGGACAAACGATCTCGTCAAGGTGGCAGGGAGTCGTTATATGCCAGGCGGCACAACATCGGCCATGGTAGAAGTTATGGGGCAAGCCTATTTGCAACAGTGGACATCTGTTGGCTTCATTTACCATCGTCCATCCTTTAAAGTCTTGGGTTGCAAAGACATTATACTTAGAAATGTTTACAAGAGTGCACACTCAATTATACGGATATAACTTATCTATACAGATTAAAATTCCGAAATAGTAAAGGTCTTCACGTGAATACACTTACAGAGTAGGTGAAAAGAGATGAATGCCAATGAGACCTACTGTGATTTACCTATCTTATTTCCTCCTCGTTTGTCTAACCATATAACTATTTCGATAATAAATAGTTTATACGTCTAAACATGCACACTACTACTACTATACCCGTGGGTTATGGGTTCGATATGTCATATTGAACCCTACCAATTGTCTTTGGCTGGTCACCCGTCAGCCATCACTCCTGTGCTTATGTATTTATTGCTACAATTTTGATCTTGTAAATAAAAACAGGGTATAGGTCTGTTGTAAATTAGAAGAGAAACGCGTGCTTGGTGTTTGAATATTTATTTTCGAGTGACATTAAATTTTATATTTCAAACTATATAAAATCTTAATTTCAACTTTAGAGTTTTAAATTGCCTGTATTAAAAAAGAGTCATATATTTCATGCAACAAGGTTGTCATTCCCTTGTCAAAGGGGCCGTCCAGGTGTAGGTCCACCGCTGTGTCAGTCAGATATTCAACAAGAAGTGTGTATACATTGCTGTGTTCCGTTGTGAAGGACTTTTTAAGCAACACGTCTGCCTATAGACTGTATTGCACTGCCGCTCGTCACTCGAGACATTAGTTTTTAAGTCTCTTGTGTCTGAAAATTTCAACAGCTACAATCAGTCGAACGTTATTTGAATATTATTTTGAGCGTTTGTTTTTTAGCCAATGTGCTGGAAATTGAAGCAGGAGCTATGTGTAGCGTCATTTTAATTTTAAATTTTGTACATGTACCTACTGGTTTTTAAATTTGCTTGTCGGTTGATGTGTTATTAAGTTATTATAATTAACTTATTTTGCACAATCGATATCACGTGTACCTAAATCGGGCGACAGACAGTAATTTGCATTAAAAAATAATACAATTATCATTATATTGTTTTCGATATTTTGAATTTGATAATCGATTCATCATTAATTTAATTATACCGAATGGCGGACGATGAACATTATCTAATTGGTACTCGTTAATTCGAAGATAATTATTGTTGACCATAAATAACCCTTTGTAGCCATTAACTTGGAAGCAAATGACCGACGTTGGCAATAATGAAGTACTATCAATGATGGACTACATATTGTATATACATATATTCGTTGATGTACAACTTTTCTACAAGCTATAATTATTTTGATAACCAAGTTCAAAATGAACCCATATTGTCACTCATTTTGCTTAAAAGAGTACAGATCTACAAGCTCAAAGTACACTCCCCGTTATAGTAATAATCATCCATGGAATAGGGAGACATACTAATTACTACCTTGATTAAAAATCACTACAAGTTCCCACCTCTGTTATAGTATCCATCCATGGAGTAGGGTTACAAAGTCTAATATAAACCCAGGTTTCTATTCACATTTTACTTACAGGTGGGTTGCTACTCACATTTTGCATAAAATACACAACTCTATCAGACACAAGTATCGTTCCCTCTTGATCGTATGACCAATAAAACAGAGTGAGTCTCTAATTACCAAGTCTAGAATGAATCCGGGTTGCTACTCATATGTTGCTCGAAAAAATAACACAAATCAAGATCCACACGAGAACAAGATCAGCTGGCGCCAGTGTGACCATTAAACCAACACTAATACATATTTATCAGAATTTATAATTAGACACAGAATAGCTCGCGAATTCTTAATATGGCGTTCGGCGCTATTCCGACACTGTAGCCGGTGTTATGTTAATGAGGCTGGTAAAAAATGCCGAAAACGCGAGTCGCGCGGTCATCTCCGCATTCCGCGCGGGGACGGTCGCTTGCCGCCGGAATTCCCATCAAAACATTACGCTCTGCGAATAACAACTTGTGGACAAAAAAAAGCGGACCCGGTTTTGGTAACCATGTCACCGGTCGTCTTTTTAGGTGGACTTTTTTTGCTGTGCGCTATATTATGCATGTAATGATGCAGTGCAGCGTGTACAATAAAAACGGGTGTCTCAATCTGACGTTCAATGTTAGAAAACTACATGTCCAAGGAACATAAGAATAGATTTCCGGAAATAGAAAAGAAAGGAAAATATAAAACCCCTATCTATATTTCTATATTCACGTTTTTTATTTTTCAATTACTTTATTATACACACATCAAAAGTGTCTAGGGATCAAGCATTTTTAAGCGGATTTCTTGAGATTGAGATGTGGCTTTGTAATAAATTTATGATTTTATAAATTTATATGGATCCTTTTTGGTGCATTTCATAATTTGAATCAGGAACTGTGAATCAAATTCGAGTAAAAGATGAAAATCAGCTGTCAATATTTTCCCTATAAAAACATACAACGCATTGAAGACATTATTAGTGCTACTGTTTCCCTACTACTGATTAAAACCAACGTTATTATGGAGCGGCGACGTCATTTAAGCAGGGAAGAAATGCTCAGAGCCGTGGGAATGATAGAAGCTGGTTCCCGGCAACGTACTGTGGCTTTAGCTCTGAATACAAGTCAGAGTGTTATCAGTCGACTTTGGACACGTTACCGAAGCACTGGTACCGTGGCTGAGCGCCATGGAGGATGGTATCGCTGCACCACACGGAGACAAGACCGATATATTCAAATCTTAACTCGAAGAGCTCCAACAATAACTGCCATGATGTTAGCCGTGAGGCTTCATCACTCTTCAGGGAACTTAATTAGCGACCAAACAGTCAGAAACCGCTTGCATGAAGTGAACCTTCATTCCCGAAGACCGCTACGGGTACCACCTATAGCAATGCACAATCGTAGGATTCGATATCAATGGGCTCTTGAACACAGAAATTGGGCAGAAGAACAGTGGCGTTTCGTGTGCTTTTCTGATGAGTCTCGTTTTGGTATGAGACCGGATACAAGACGTATACGACACTGGAGAACCCCTGGACGCCAACAGCGATTAAAATCCTGCCAGGAAGTCCATCCTTATAGTGGTGGAACCATCATGGTATGGGCGGGTATTTGGATCGGCGGAAGAACTGAGTTGATTTGGATCAGAGGCAACCTCAACGCTCAAATTTATGCTGAGACGATTGTATCAGACGTCATCGTTCCTCTACAAGTGCAAATCGGTCCCTTATTTCAGTTAATGCATGATAATGCACGACCGCACACCGCAAGAGTTGTAAGACAGACTCTCGCCGCAGCTAACATCAATGTCCTGCCCTGGCCTGCTCAGTCGCCAGACTTGAACCCGATTGAGCATGCATGGGATATGCTACAGAGAAGAGCTCTGCCGAATATGGAGGGTATCCAGTCGCAAGAAGACCTTTTTTTGTTGTTGCAACGAACATGGGCGGCCATTCCACAGCGTGATTTGGATGAACTCATTTTGAGTATGCCAAACCGATGTTCTTGTGTTGTTAGTGTTCGCGGTAGAAACACGGATTATTAATTGTTACCCAATAAAATTTTAAAGAAAACTGTTATTTCAGTCTTTTTTTCGAACTTTTGTGTTAGTGGTTCAAATGTCAAAAATCCCTTTATTAGGAAAATGGCAAATTTCTTTATTAATGCAAAGGTGACTTGGTTTATCGTTACTGTGACAAACGAAAACACTTTATTTGATGAATCCTTAAAGAAAATTTTAATTAATATCAATCAGGAGAAAAGTTATTGCAAAAATATATGTTGATCCCTAGACACTTTTGATGTGTGCATATGGATACATATAAAATTACACTTAATATATTTATATAATTATTTGTTGTTTCATCTGTGGGTCATCTAGGTCTAGCTGAAAATCAGCGCGGTAGATACATTTATCTGCAGCACATGCTGAGCTGGACCTTTTTCAAAACTGTACATGGCAGCGTTCAAAATTATGATTAATATTAGTACTTACCTTGTTTCATTGCCTATATGTATAGTTTTGAAATAAATTATTTCTTCTTCTTCTTCTTCTATCTCTTTCTTTCACCGTTTCTCTCCTGGGCGTGCTGGAAGAGATTTCTATAGAAATAAGCTCTGCCTTTGTACCTGTATTCTCCTAATACTTCTCTAACCATGTTTGTGTGTACATAAACTTATAAATAAATAAATAAAAGAATAATCGATAGATAAATTTTAATTCGTTTTTTTAATTGAATTTGGTTTAAAAATATAGTTGTTTTTTATATAATAATCTGTTCAGCCATTGATAGTGAACGCGTTTTGCTTGTGTCGTGGTATATATGATTTTGTTTTAATTTAAAATAAAACTGCGTATAGTTCCACAAGCGATCTACTTATTATTATTAATGTATTCCAAAACAGCCACATTATTATGCTGTCTCTAACCGCAAACGGACTACGCTCGGTCATCTTCGCCGGTATCAATAACAGTTTGATTGCTGGCGCCAACGAATGGTAATTTATAAATATTTTGCGATTCGTCTCGAATAGAACCGCTGATTTTTTGCTGGCGTATCGGTATTTTGTAAACAACTTATTCTAAATTAGATAATATCGACGCGACTTCTATATCAGCTTAATTAAGCTACATTTTTGCTACCGCGAATAAAAACATCAAATCTATAATGTGTATTTTGTGTCGCGATGTTCTATTGTTATTGTAATGGTACAATTATCGTATTATTAGCGAATAACGTTAAAAAAATTATCATTAAAATTCCGATGGCCAAAAAACTTGTGGTCGCTAACTCCCATGTTAATATACGCCAACGCGTTTTCCAAAAATGCGCGATCCGATAAAAAAGCAGCAAACAAAATCGGTTCGTGACCTTCGTTGGCTCCGACCTTGGGATGCATAACTCTAGCGCTGGAATTTTTTAATTAATGCCATATTAAAATAAGATTTTTTTAACTATTTAAATTTTAATCGATTCGGCTAATAATATTAGGTAAAGTACCACGCGCGCTGTGGGATTTAGCATACAGGACAATTAAAGCATCGGGCGTGTGTGACTAGCCTGTTGCATCGAATCCCATTGTAAATTTTCCCAATAAATTTCATTATTAATTAATTTCCGGCAATATTCCTAATATTACCGGGAACATGTTTTGGGAATATACACGGGCACGGTACATCACTAAGCGCGATATTATAATCGTTCATTGCAGCGGCTAAATTGCTGATCATAAATTCTTAAGTGCTACACCTAATTGCTGAATTTTCGAATTAGCTGATCGCTTGATATGTTAAAATAATGTTGTGTAGTCTTATCTACTATGCATACATTAGTTTATTTAGTTCTAATATATTATGTTAGAATCGACACCATGTGGTGCATATACAGATACTGCGATTCGCAGAAGGACCACCGAACCCTGATCTTATTGATGTTAGTCTATATCCATACAAGGACTATTGTATTGAAGATAAAATGTTTTATTATTCATTTTTTTCTTATTACTTTGTTTAATGATGTTAAAGTTTTTCATTGCAACGAAGACTAGGTAACACATTTAGATATATTTTTATATAAGTAGTATAAACAGATTGTACGCTCACCTGCTACAAGGACTAGATATACATATATAATGAGATTGTGCACAATATTGATGTATATTTATTCCATACCAGCGTCCCTCATCTTAAACCAAATCAAATCAAATCAAAAGTTTTTTAACGCATATTGACTAATTGTTTTTTTGATTCATTAATTTATAATTTTTAGTTTTTCAAATTTTTCAAGTAGATATACTACTACTATTTCTTTTTTGTATAAAATTTACTTTACTGAATCGCTAGCAGTTTCTGATTCTGCCGATTGATCCACTAAATTGTATTACACTGTTGCTTATCTGTGGAAACTTTTAATTGGCTGTCATATATTTATTAGTACTTAATGCTTGTATATTAGCCGTAAGTTTTCCTAATACGATAAAATAAAATAAATAAATAAAAAATACTATGTAGGTATTTTATGTTTTCAGTTTATTTATTTGCTATTTTATATAATCCTTCATACTGTCCTAGCCTTATTCCGTTGCCCAATTAACAATCTTTACAACCCCCAATAAGCCTACACAAAAAAACTGTCTTGGTTTTATACTAATCACGTTAATAATTACTATAACGTGTAATCAAAATGTCACGGGCTTTTCTTCAGATCTGTTAAATCTACGTTCAATCTCGATTACCGCGGGAAACTTGACTTACAATGAAACAATGTAAACTGTCGCGTTTTTATATAAGCCGTAGATCAGAATTAATTGGATGTGATACTAAGAACCGTCTCGTTTCAATGCAGTTATGTATCAGCAACTAAGCTAAGGGTTCATTCGACCGTACTTTTGTTAGACTTCAGAATTAGAGCTTAAAAAAATGAAGCAGCCTGACTAGAGTACACGACAGGTCGACATAGCAATCGGGGAGGTAACACCCCGCACCCCAGCACATCGTTCACGTAAGGCGGCGCGGGTGACGTGTGGGTATGCGGGGTGACCCCTCCCCCGCGTCTCAACTCATACCCCGATTGCCATGTCGACCTATCGCGTACTGTAGTTACTTCCACTGTAGGGAAGACAGTCATTAACACCACACATTCGAATGGTGGTGTGACATGTAAGGTTTGCTGAGAATTATTAAGACAATTACGTATTAAACTATCTTTAAATAAATTTAGCTGCGTTCCAATTCGCCTACGTTGCCGCATACAGACAGACAGACACACAAACAGACATAGGCTATAAATTGATACCACCCCTCTTTTTTGCGTCAGAAGTCAATAAGAATCTTTCTTTCAGAAAGTGGGTTATTATAATTGACAAACATTACATAGGTGTATGTTATTTCATGATTGGAAGAGGCTCATTCCGCGTACCCCACACATCACATAATAATGACAGTAATACATTAAAGGAGGCAGTGTCATTAAATATCGTATTAGCTACTGCCATGGCTTGTTGAACCTTGAGTTTTCCCACGGGAACAATGGGACGGCCTAGACACTGACAATGTGATGATAACCCGACCACTTTCCACTTTCCCGCGCATTCCCACAAGATGGCGGATGTGTGAAAAGCGCGCGAACGCGCTAGCGTAACAAACTCACTAGATAAAAAAGCTGCTAACATTTTTTTTTTAAAGATTAACAGTTTTTATTGTGCTTTGGTATTGGTCTGGTGATAACAAATCGAGTCTTAATAGTTTTATGTAACCAATCGATTTACAAAGCAATTCCATAATGAGTATTTACAATTTAATAACAATAAAAAAATTGTAAGCAGGTTAGGTACATAATAGCCATAGATAGAATCATAATAATATTTTAGACACCAGACGTTGGGACCTCGAAAACTTTGTCAAAACAACTATAAATAGACCAATTCTATATACACACACAAGCTATAATTATGAACTTATTATTTCTTTCATTTTGTATAATAATATAGAACCAGTTATCTGTTCAGTATATTTTAAGATGATATAACACGATCTACATTTTGTTAGGCTTAAAATATACACGTCTAATATCATAGTATATCTAATAACGAAACTACTGATGTATAATTTATAGCATATTTCATTGTTATAAAGCGACAATTAACGGTTTACCTAAAACCCTAAAATTAATTGACATTTTGCATTTTTTTTCAATTCGCGATATCGCGGTGCACAGCGGGGGGCGCGGAGGGCTACCGACGCTCAATAGGTTAATTGGCTCAAAAAGGGGAAAATTCTTTGTTGGAATTATTTGAGATTCAAAATTCTAAATTTTTATTTCAAATTGGCTTAACGCTAGCACTTTTGAACGGTCATTTTTTTAAAAGCTACCACCGGATCACAACGCGGCCTCAACTGAGAAGATCCGACAAGAAACTCAACTCATTTTTTCACATTTTTTTTAAACAAAGTTTGTCTTTTTACAATTAGATCAGCACCAGCGACAGTGTGTCCTGTCGTTCAAAATATCAAATAAAATAAAAAATTCGACGAAAATACAACAAACTAAAATGCCAAAGGGATAGTAGTCGGACCAGTCCCCCCAAGCAGCACCCGCGCACGAGTTGACTCGAGCAGCAGCCATATTAATAAGTAAGATAATAAGTAACTTAGGCTTTGGAAATGAGTTTATTTCATTTTATTCCATATGGAATTTACATCCTGAATCGAAATGGTTGAAGGTTTAAAACTTGTTGTTATTTAAAAATAGGGATACACCATGTATGTATGTATGTGTGCATGTATGATTGGTGCCAATCTATGCAGGAGTTGATGAGTTAGCAACATTATATTAAATATTTTAACTAAAATTAACACCTTGTGTTGTATTTAATTCTGTGTACCCATAACATTGCCTCACCATTTCTGGGGAAAGTACAAAGAAATATATCTTATAAATGATTGATTCGAATATTTTCTTACAAATTATCTAAGTTATATTTCGTCTTCTTAAAAAAAAACTAATAAGTATAGAAAAATCATTGCGAAATCTATTTTCCGACTGGCGCCAGCTACCGGTTATCTTTAATAATTCATTAGCTTTTTTTACAATTCTATTAATGATGTGTAATTTGACATCCCTAATAAAACATTATGGAAATCTAAATGAGACCTTCGTATACTGTAAAGCTATATTTTTAATTAATATAAGCTAGTCTTTCTCTCAGGCTTCAGTTGTCGACGGTCTGTATACCTAAGCTTCTAATTTCTATTTAGGCTCTCCAGTTGAGGATCCTCTGGCTCTATCTATCAGCAATTATGCTGCCCAGCTTATATATCAATAGTTGGTGAGTTGGCGAATGTTTTCATTTCCACTCTGTTCAGCAGAGATATACCGAGCCTTGTCAATTTCATGGATCTCTTTGCCAATTTTAGAATATATCCTCCCGACAGTAATCGACAAGTTGTTTCGCAAGAGTAAGTTACCATGGGAAAGACACACTGGTTAAAAACGCGTCTTTTCAGTGTCAGCGACCAGAACAAGCTAGATTAAGCTAAAGCTTGACAGTCAAGCATTCTTAGGTTCTTACAGTCCGGAGGATTACAAACCAAGCCAAGCAAGCCAAGCCAAGCCACAAGCCAAGCCAAGCCTTGACTGTAATCCTACCGGATTGTGAGAAGCAATGCAGTCTTAAAATGGTTAAGAGCACTAGCCTCTAGTCTTCTTCTTTAACTGAAAAGCTAGTCTTCTGTCGGTGGTCTAGTTTCTGGTTTGTTTTGACTTCTTTATACGATACTACTCCCGCTTTTTCTGCTACTTGCTGTATGAAACTTCGACTAGATCTTCCTTTACTCTTTTCCCATCAATTTTTTTCTCCAATATCATCTTAAATATCATGTCGTATGAAATGGTCTATGATCTTTCCTCTCCTCTATTATCTGTGGTTCTATCTACTATTTTCAAAAATTCCTCGTCTTTTAAAACAAGTGCGAATAATGGTTCTTTTTCTTTCTGATCATAGGTCGTTTTCTACTTGTTGTGTTATATTATAAGTGTAATATTATGTGATGTAATTAGTCTTTGACGCCCACGGATATAGATCCTAAGTCATATGCGCATAACGATGATGCATCATGTTTGCATCGGATCCTCACCATATTTGTTCATATTGGTTGTTTCACGGACTGGATTTTCCGAGTAATATATATTTTTTCTATACCTGCATTCGCTTGTACTCGACTAATGCAATGATTAAGTGTGTTGGCTTGTTTAGGTTTTACTTTTTGCTCTAAAAAAGTATTTATGTAATGCATGTACTAGCCAACATTGGTGGGAGAAAATTGCCCAATACTAATTGACAATTGAAAGTCTTCGGGTATTGTTGATGTATGGTCTCATTAATTACATTACTAATCTCAGAAAACCAAATTTTTGCGTTTCAGCTTAAAATCATAATTTTTATATGTATTATCGCAATGTTCTCTTATTGATTTGATGCATTTTGCACCAAAAACTCTCATTCCATTGTGTCCAGACTTGTATAAGAGAGAAAGATGCAAAAAAAAAAATGCCAACCATTTAGTATTTTCTGGTCTCAAATCTTTAAATATTCTGACTTCGGCGCGTTTGGCTATCCTATAGATACTTTCTTGTATAATACAATGACGTACTATCTTCAACTATCTTGTCAGTAATTGTCTGAAGAGTGAATAAAAACAAACATTGTTTCATCACCAACAATATTCTAGTGGAGCTACGGTAACCGCCCCCCGGTTTGTTACGCTGCTAATACTGTGTAATCTGCACGGGTTTTCTTATACTAGCTAATTTTGCAATGCTCGATATTTTATTGTTTCTTCGTTATTAATAGCTGTGATTATAGAGGTAATACCCACTTGAAGTATTGGTATTGTTGGTTACTTGTCTGACTTATTAAAGGTTAGATAGATTGCATTTTGTAAGTTTAAACTGATTACACGAACGAATTCTCATTTTGTTTTATAAAAATCAAGTGATGTCTAGCTACGCCTTCGTGGACAGTAATACCAGCCCTTGTTTATGTCCCACTGCTGGGCACGGGCCTTCCCTCAATATGAGGGGGCTTAGGCCATAGTCCACCACGCTGGCCAAGTGCGGTTTGGCGGACTTCACACGTCATTCGAGAGCTAGTTAGGCTTTCTCAGACATGCAGGTTTCCTGACGATGTTTTCCTTCACCGAAAGCTAGTAACAATCGCACATGATTCATTGAAGAAATCAGAGGTGCGAGCCGGGGTTCGAACCTGCGCACCTTGTTTCCAATGCAAGCGCTCGCCCACTGAGCTGTTACCGCATGCGCTTTCGCTTCGTGGACAGTAGGCCTAACATACACTCGGTATTACCAGCCCTGACGATCACTTGTACAAGGGGCTTGTACTTAACACGTACTCGCACCTTCGTATAATCTGACGATTGTATACAGCTATGTTTTACATACATATTTTGACGTTACTTTAAGAAATTTGAACGCATTCTCATCGACTTACCAAAGATTTATAATAGTAATAATAACACGGTCACCAGATCCCAAACTAGGCATAACCTTTACTGTGGTAACCAGACAACTGATACAATACATTTTTTTTTTGTAAATACATACTTATATAGATAAATAACACAGAACAAGACATATGTTCATTTAAACAAATGTTTGTCTTGGTTGGACATCAATCCCAGGACCTATTGGATAGCGTCCAGGCTGTCTAACCACTAGAGTCTAGTGGTCTAGTGACTAGACCAACGGTCCTGTCAAACTATACACTTATGTACGATAGACTTCTTAAAAAAATATTGCTTCTCTTGATTTCTGTAATACTTGTTATTTAAATGAATACCGACTAGCTTATAGTATATTAATAAAAGTTAATAGTTCAATTAGTAAAGCTATCTTGCCCACGGTCGTGGGGTCAGCCCCGAATTTGTGGTTTTCCCACTCTCTTAGGCGAATAAACTTATATATACTTATTATCCAATTATCACCTACCATTTAGCAAGCGAGGAAATCGTGAGTAATCACTATTGCGTAGCGTGATGTCATGATATGCTGGTGCATATTCTTCTGAAAAATTTATTGTAATAGGTAGTTACAAAAGAAAATTGAAATAAATTATTTAGCTAAAAACTTTACTACTACTACTTATTGCAGTCTAATACTAGCTTATTTTAATAAAGATAACATCATCATCATCATTAGCCGAAAGCCGTCCATTGCTGAACAAAGGCCTCCCCCTTAGGAGGGAAAGGTTGCCATAACCTAGTAGTATAGTTTAGGTTGCCTGGAAGAGATTGCTTTTCAGCGATAAGGCCGCCTTTGTACATTGATATCTTCAACGTATTGTTCAATTTACATGTAACTTTTGGCGTACAATAAAGATTATTATTATTTATTGTTTCTTCTCTCCGGTGGGATCTGCACCAGGGGCCCCTCAGTGCCTTGCCTTTGAGCCCGCCGCGCGCATTGTAGCCCCCTGGGAACCTGTCACGGGGGTCGCAACCCCGCCGCCGTCCTCCTCGGAGTCGCCGCCGTACTCAATGGACGCTCAAGGGGCCCACACCCCGAGCGTCCAGCGACTCCGAAGGGTGCTAGTACGGGCCTAAGCCAAGTACTAGTCAGAAATATGATCATACGGATGTCCTGGGGCTAGTTGTGAATTTAATGGTTGTGTGATAGATGGCTGTGCGAAGGATGATCGTGTAATTGATAATGCGAAATTTTCTGTATTGATATGTACGTCTTTATCTGTTTGTAAGAATTTACGGACTATTCTACATGTATTAAGTATGACTGCTTTCTGTAAGGTAATGTATGTGTAGGGTGGAAGGTTCAGAGATTTTAATGAGTGATGGAGTTGTATTGGAATGACACCCGTGGTTGAAAGTACTATAGGAACTATAGTGACGTGGTTTAGTCGCCACATTCGTTTTATTTCATCTTTGAGGTCTGTATATTTTGCAAGTTTTTCAGCTATTGTGCTTTGTATGTTGTGTGTGTTCGGTATAGCTATATCGATAATGATTGCCGTGTGGTTCTTCTTGTCATGTATAGTAATGTCTGGTCTATTATAATGAGTAGTTCTATCTGTTAATATGGCACGATCAAAATAAAGTCGATATTGAGAGTTTTCTAGTACTGATTTAGGAGTGTATTTATAGTATGGTATTGGTTTATTGTTATTAAGATTCAGATTGAAAGCTATTTTTTGGTGTATAATGTTAGCAACTTGGTCGTGTCTATGTTTATAGTCGGTCTGTACAATAGATTTGCATGCGCCAGTTATGTGCTGTATAGTCTCTGGGCAGCTATTACATTTTCGGCATAGATCTGTTCGTATGTTGGGGACTTTAATTATATATTTTTGGTAATTTCGCGTTTCTATGATTTGGTCTTGTATAGCGATCATGAATCCCTCGGTCTCTGGAAAGAGTTCTCCATGGCTCAACCAAGCGTTCGACGCGACCTTGTCGACATTAGGTTGGCATAGATGGTGACGATGTCTTCCATGCAACGATTTACGGGACCATTCTGTTATTTTATTTTCTATTGGTGTTTGTATTTCATTACTTTGCTGCGATCTGTCCTGTAGATTCAGAGGCGTTAGCTTGTTATCGTTATATACAACTGCCTTATGTAGTGAAGATTCTATGCTTCTGTGGTAAAAATAAGTCCTGAGAGTAGATACCTGCCTATTATGTAAATTAGTAATATCTATTAGTCCTCTACCTCCCTCCTTTCGCGTTAGTGTTTGTAGCTGAACACATGCTCGTGGGTGATGTTTTCTATGTTTGGTCATCAGTGGCGTGCACAGAGGGTAAGCAAAAAAACGTATTCGGCTTATTTAACCTATTATATGTATATTAGTATACCATTTTATATATCCATAAGTTAGCAGATTCTATAGGTATATTAATTTGCATTTAAAAACTGTAATAAAATTATTCAGAGGGTTTATACACACAAAAAGACTTTGCCTACCCTACGATTACTGTAAATATTCTTAATTTAAAAATATTTTGTACTGACATGGTATTAACGTGATGTTTTTAAATGTAAATGGATACGTCTGTAATGTTAGTTCATTTAAGGATATTTCTAGTGGCACACTAACAAATAGCTTAGAGTACAGATAACTCGCAGATATTTTTGTTTACTTTCTGTGCACGCCACTGTTGGTCATTGATGTATTTATTATCTTCTGTACATTTTTGAGTTCAGTTTATGACCATTTTATAATACCGAACGAGTAAGTCAGGATAGGTATTACGTAAGTATTATTATTATAATCCCCACGCTTGGCAGGCGTCTTGGGGATTGTCGTATAGGTGGTAGGTAATCCGATAGAAATACGCTGCTGCCCGTCTTTTTGTTTTCCCTCAGTCGCCTCTTACGGGAGGAGATGGGTGGGTACCCGGACACCCCACGGATAATATGCACTGGATTTTGTAAGTAAAATCATATGTGTTGCATTTATTTGGATCAGGAAGGCAGTAAACTTGTGCAAGGTAGAGAAATCAGCATGTGCATTTTTCTGATTGATAGTTTGTTGCTGGCAATGACTGCTACCCTGAATAGGTTTATTATTACTAAGATTTTATTGGTTCGTTGTTATGATTTTTACTAGTTGGTAGGTGTCTTATGTAAGGGATCTTCCAGGTCTAAACATTATTACGGGTCTTGAATCGGAGCCTGAAGTTGTGGTCTTCAGGGCCCTCGGTAACTCCGGACCACCCAAGAATCATCTTCCTTTTTTCATTACCGATTGTTAAGTTAATACCATCATAATATTTCCTGCATCATGCCTTAATGACTTCAAATTACATATACAATCGTGTAATCATACGCATAACATCACTATAATATTTATCCTATTCGTATCTCGAGAAAAAAGGCGGATGTAGCCTTTTTTATCTATCTCGTTTGCCTTGTTTATAGTTAATCAACCAATCGTAACCGCATTTAGTTGCCGTATAGAGAACCGTCGATAGCTCTCGATGTTTGATGTGAGGAATATAATAATGCCCTCGTCGGAGTTGCATTTGGAGAGATACCTTGACATGGCTGGATGGGATAGTTATGTTTTTATATATAAACCTTCAGTGAAAAATGAGTTCAATTCAGTCTAACTGATGCTGGAAACCTTTTGTGTGCTCTAAGAGAAGTTAGCGGATAATAGAGACAGACGCGGAAAGCGACTTTGTTTTATACTATGTAAATAAGATGAAGAAGAAGATACAATTATATTAAATACTATAGATATGCCATTAGCGCACGCCAGACGTTCAGCGAGTATCCCCCAACTGGGTTTTGTAGCATTTAGTCCCACGCCGTCCCGCGTAGTCAATGCAGCATCGTGACGTCTATCATTAAAAATTGAAAATGCCGTCCTGCGTATTTAATATGTGCACAAATTATCAGACAAAAGTAAATAAACAGTCAGGGATAATATAGCACATGTAACTTTTTAAAAATAATTTGAATTTGTAAATTATTTCAATTTTCTTAATAATGTTGTAAGAAATAATCCGAAAATTTTATGTGTCAGTTGACAAGATGACACTGACAAGCGTTTAACCAATGCTGACAACGGAACGCACAAAATATAGCCATCTCGTATTCTCTTACTTTTCTCGTTATGCATCTGTCCTTGTCAGACTATAGGTAGGAAAATGTATAGCTAGGTATAGCTAACTACAAGTGACACAACTTTTATCGTGCGTTAGTAGGGATATAACATATCTTTAGTAAAATATCATTGAGAAGATACCATTCAGTCGCAAGGTGGTGTAGCGAACAGCGTATCTGACCACTAGACCAACAGGCTTGTCAAACCAACTACTCTAGACCAACAGTAATAAATTATGCGAAAATTTCGATCTGAAGTGACGGGAGTTGTTTTTATTTATATAACTACTAGCTGACCCACGCAGCTCCGCCTGCGCTATTTTTACGTTAACTAAACTTTGAATAACAGACATTCGCATCGAAAACATCCTCATTTTTTATAGTCGGTTAAAAACTGGGACCCACTTTTTACTTGCTCTCCGAAGCACGGACCCGTTTAGTTCAAATGGCGTTAAACGGTCACCCATCTATTTAATGACCTTACCTAACGTTGCTTAACCCGATCGATTACAAAACCTTGATAACAACTCTCTATAAGTGTTCCCTTACTAATATTTATTATATTTTATAGAAAAATTGATAAAATCGGACCAAGCGTATAACCAAGTACCCGTTTTGACTTTAATCCCCTCTCCCAAAAGAACCGTGCTAGATTACGGGACAAAAAGTATCCTATGTCCTACCTCGTAGTAAGATCTCAAATCATGCCAAGTTTCATTTGAATCCATTCAGTAGTTTCGGCGTGATGCTCAGCCGTGATACAGACAGACAGACAGACAGACAGACAAAAATTAAAAAAATTACATTTTCGGCCTCAGTATCGGTTATAGAATGCCCTCCAAATATAATTTTCAAAATATCTTCAATGTACAGAATTGGACCTGTTACAGTTTTATTATAAGTATAGATTACACATACACATTATACATTTACCCGTAGGTTAGAATTGCATCCCCCATCTCCTCTCGTTAGGTGTCGTAAGAGGCGACTAAGCGAGTACAGGAAGACGGCAGCAGCTTCTTTCTTTTGGATTTATCTTCTACATATACTGCGATCCCTGCCAAGAGGGGCGATTATGGCAACACCTCCCTTCTAAAGGGGAGGCCTTTGTACAGCAGTGGACGTCTATCGGCTACTTATGATGAATGATGATGATGATACACATTATAAAATTTATACTTTATATCACGAGAAAAAGATAAATGACAAAAAAAGGAATGATAAAAACATTAGTAATGATAAACGATTAGTTGCGAAATGTAACCAACAATTTGTAAGGTAATTTGTTCGTGAATAACGTTTTTTTTATATACAATGTATCATATAACACTGACACAGTTAGGATGGAGGGCATACCGAATATATTGTTTCATAAAAAAACCATGTCTCGAGATACTTCTTTGTACCGCTATGTGCTATCGGGAAATTAATTTATAATAACATTCAACCCATCAGTATTATTCAATAAAGCAATGAATGTGTTGGAATAACGGGAACAGTGACACAGTATACAGCTTATATCGTTAACTGTTTGGACGATATAATATAACAATTCAAGACATTTTATAAGCGACTTCTAAAAAGGAGGAGGTTAAACTTAACGGTTCAGCTTTGCCCTGAAATATTATTTTTAAACATTATAGAGAAAGAGTTACACTGACAGATCAGTCATATCACCCCCCTTAGCCAAGTTGCCATTCTACAATACGGGACGTTGGAAAATAGAAAACAGCCGTATGAGAATGACATATTATCTCTTTGCTGAGTCACGTGAAGAGATGTCATTCCCATACATTTTATTTCTTTTCTCTAGTGTTTCGTATTGTAGAATGACACCGTGGCTACGGCCCCAGTTATATAAAATATGTATAGATGGGCCTGTTGTTCTAGTCGTTATAATAGATCCAACCGTTTATTTTCTTTTTGACAGCACCAATAGAACGTAACTGCGTCATGTTACGCAAAAGTTCACTTTTAAAAGTTCACTTAAAGTGAACTTTTGCGTTCACTTCGCGTTCGCGTTGAAAGTTCACTTAAAGTGAAGTTCACTTTTAAAAGTTCACTTTAAGTGAACTTTTGCGTAACATGACGCAGTTACGTTCTATTGGTGCTGTCAAAAAGAAAATAAACGGTTGGACGCTCTATAGTTAATCACCCTGGCTGCTACCAAATAGGTTGTGGGTTCGATTCCACCCTGTGTCTAGATATAATTCGTCTATATAGGTATGTAAGTATTTATAAAAAAAAGTAAGTGTGTGGAAATAAGTATTTGTATCAGTTGTCTGGTGGTTGTCATAGTACATATGGAAAAACATGTTAAATTTAGGCTTTTTGATCTCACCTACGACTCAAAATTGGCTTAGAATAACTTTCCTTATAAGTGGCTTCATTTGTATCTTGACTCTACATGCTTTGCTACATAAATAAAAAAATAACATTTACCGATACTAGATGGGCATTCTGGTCGTTAACTGTTTATAGTCTAAATGTAGGTCGATGTTAGGTCAGTTGATGCTGCGGGCAACGATGCGTGGCCACATTGTTGTGTTCCAGTGGGCCAACGATCGTGAACCTTGCTCCTGACCTTTGTGGCGTCAGGAAGTTGGCATTCTTTCAATACTAGCTTTGTAACAATATACTTAGACCCAATGATATTAATATAAATTATAGATATGTTATACCCCCCTCTCCTCACTACTAATGCACGTCAAAAATTGAGACCAATGTAGTTGATTGACTTGATTTTCAAAGGTACAAGTCACGTTCGTTAAATTTTACCGAAGCGGGACTTATTGCTAGTTCACCCGATTGGGTGAATTTTGTATCTTCACTCTTCATGCGCTAACATACCTATTGTATAAAATATCATTGCTCAGATCCGAACTCGTATAAACTTTGTATAATATGCAACTTGGGTGTTGACACGTTCGCTGGACGTTTGGGGACATTGAATACGGCGGCGACTCCGAGAAAAACGGTGTTGGGATTGCGACAGTCCCCAGTCCCCATGAGCACCGTGACAGGTTCCTAGGGGCTCTAATGCGCCCCCCGGCTGAGTGCTTTCTCATCTGAGACATTAACCTGACAAAGAATAGCAATATTAACAAACAACTCTGCAATTTGCCAAGCTGTGTACGTTTTTATGGCAATGTTATTGAGAACTAAATAAAATAAAAGGATAATTGTATCTTTTATAAGGATAATGGTAGGATTTAATCGCCTCGGCTCTTTATGGTAATGATGCATGTGACTATATTTTAATAATAATATAACAATTTTGCCAATTGATACTCGTAGGTGGAGCTAAGTAACTTAAGCTTTAATTAACATAAATATTTTCACGGACGGACAAGGATAAGAAGACAATTTTTTTACAGTATAAATAGAATTTTTATTTATTTACGATTTATTACTAATTTGCTTATTATCAGGGACTTTATTATCACGTCAAGTCCCTAGTGGAGCTTACGCGGTGTCAAAACGCTGTTTTCTTTTATGGTTTCTCAAAGTGTATGTTATTGAAGACTGACTTTTGTACAGTTAATTGTCAAAATAGTCTTGCGTTTCCCTGGAGAAAACGAAAAAAAAAAAACAGTATCCTTATTTTTTTTTCCTAAAATAATAAGCTTTAACCCAGTTATGTCATTGTCCGTAGACGCACTTCAAATTCCCCAGGCATTTGGGTCACCAGTCTCACCGATGATGACCCGATCGTGAACTTGACCTTACAGTAGGTCTTCTAATACTCTTCGGAGTCGCTGGACGCTCGGGGTGTGGGCCCTTTGAGCGTCCATTGAGTACGGCGGCGACTCCGAGGAGGACGGCGGCGGGGTTGCGACCCCCGTCCCCGTGAGCACCGTGACTGGTTCCCGGGGGGCTACAATGCGCCCCCCGGCGGCGGGCTCAAAGGCAAGGCACTGAGCCCCTGCCCCTGAGGGGCCCCTGGTGCAGATCCCACCGGAGAGCCCTGGGGTCCCCCCTCTCATGTGCCGATGCGACAGCCGCGGGGGTTTTAGTGGGTAAGAATCCCACATACCCCGGTCGAGCCCCACAGCTTAGGTAGATTAGGTACACTCGTACCTAATCAGTTACCACAGTTGATTTGTCTGAAAGTCACCATCATTTTATTATCATGCCTGTATTTTCCGAAGGTAAATTTTGGTTTTAAAATTTGAATGTGTAATAAAATGTCTACTATTATTAGGTAGGTACTTACGGTTGATCACATTTTATATTTGTAGTTTGTTTTTTGACTAAATTCACCTCTAAGTACATCTTTTTATCAAGCCTGTATTTTCCGTTTATGTAGTAAGGTATCAAAAAATGAACGTTTTTTTAAATGTCTGCTGTATTGTTATTAGTTACTTACAGTTGTGTACAGATAACTGTAAAGGTAACAACTATAAAGTCGTTGATATTTTTTCTGTCTATAAGTCACCTCTTTTCATCATGCCTGGATTTTCCGAAGATAGTCTGGTAATAAAAATTTGAATGTGTACCTAATATAATGCTTTCTAGTAATATGTACGGTTATTTACAGGTTACAGTTGTTCGTGTACTTTTGTGACTTTTTATCATGCCTGTATTTTCTTTGTAAAATTTTAAATATGGAAAAACTGTTCCCCGTAAATGGCACCATACCGCTGCCTTGACAAATTCTACAACAATGCAGCGCAGTGTGTAAATATTGTTGTTTCGACATGTAGAGTACTATTGCTGAAGTATTTGCTGGGCTCAAGAAATATCTCAGGATCAAAGGTCACAGGTGAGGAACGGCAATGTGATGCGAATGCCCATAGGCCTGACGCGTGACGTGCCATCTGGTGAACTGGCTCGTTATATAACTAAATTCTATTTATAAAATTATTACCAAATTAACGACACTTTGGAGACCATAAAATATATTGGTGTTGATTTGATGCCAGTATCAAATGGAATAGTTCGCTTACGTAATTTGTTCCGTGTGATGATCGACCGTGATTCAGGGTCAGGGTTGATAGTCAAATAATCGTTTTAAGGTACTGTTTGTTACGATACGGCTGACTCACCGGTATATAAATTCGGTTTCCACTTAAGAGATTTATTTATTTGGGACATAAAACAGTAATAAACCAATAAACACACATAACATTTTAAAATTGTCAATTTATTTTATTAGTATAGATAAAATATCTGGGACATTAATTACGTTTAAATATTTTTTAAACTGTTATTTATTAGTAGAAAATATAATAATAACCGTAAAAAGCGCCCGTGAAATTTGAGCAAATTCTCGTCTCTCTCGTCACAACAGTATATTTAATGACAATGTAATTTATAAACCGTGGGGTGTCCGGGTAAGAATAGCACCCTCCCATCTCAGCCTATTCCCAGTAGTTCTACATTTAGTTCTACATGTATGACTACTAAGAAAAAAAAATCCTGTTAGTTCTACACACATGTAGAACAAGTAAGGACATAAGCAAGCCTCATGAATAATGGCATCTCAGCTGCCGATGCAACAGCCGCAGAAGTTTTAGTGGATACTAATCTGAAATACCCTGGTAGACCGCCACCGGGTGAACCTATATATCGAAGGTTTCTCCCACGTGAACAAAAAATATTCTGCTCACTAATAAAATTCTAATTTTCTAATACGTCATCGTGTAGAACTACTAGGAATGAAAAAATAATATTTAATGCATTCTTACTAGTTCTACATGAGTGTAGAACTAACAGGATTTTTTTTTCTTAGTAGTCATACATGTAGAACTAAATGTAGAACTACTGGGAATAGGCCCCCATCTCCTCCCGTTGGGTGTCCGTAAGAGGCGACTAAGGGAAAACAAGAAGAAGGGCAGCAGTGTATTTCTATTGGATTACCTACCACCTATACTGCGATTCCTAAAGACGCCTGCCAAGCGTAGGAATTATGGCAACTCCTTCCTTCTAAGGGGTACCCATTTTTTCAGCTGTGGATGTCTTTCGGCTGATGATGATAATGATGATGTTATATTCTACTGCTAGCGGCAAGGTCTTCTTTCTATCGTCAGAACAAAAGACTTTAGCCATAATCCTATACGCGGGCCAATGTGGGATTGCCTTTAAAATCTTTATAGGGCTTGGTTTTCTTACATTGTTTTCCATCATCACTATTGTGGATGATATCTTTCGATTAGTATAAATATGATTCACAGAAGGTCATCAACTGGATTGTGAGGCTGGAATATGAATAAAGTTTCAGGCGTGTCCGTGAGCACTAGCCAACTATCGCTTTAAGTAATACAAAGTTACAATGTGTGCCTATTGGAAGCTATGTAGAAGGGTGTCACGACTGTGGTTCGGCGCTTGCGTAGAGTCACGACTCGATCGAAGTTCAACACCTTAACGGTTGAGTGTTCGCTGTGTACTTATAAATATGTTTGTTATGCTAATAAGTTCCCAAGTTTTGAGAGTGACTAAACATCATGTAGTATTTCTGTATTATTAACTTTTGGAACAGCTTTGATCAAATTTAATTGTTACTTGTCTCTAAGATGCAGATTTTACTCAAATTTCTTGTTACCTGTCGCTCTAAATTTATGAACTGCTGTACCCTAATTCTCACGTATATGTACTTTGCTTAATATAGTAAAGAATATAACAGATTCCTCAATGTCCACGTTTCCTAAAGTCCAATGTCCACATGAACAGTTGGCTTCATGGATAGAGACTAAATTTGACTTGGATCCGTTAATCTTGTCGTGATCTCTCTTGATTCCAGAAGGCCTACCATCACCTCTAATAGCAGTATTGTTATCATCTTGCTTGACACGAGGTAGAGATGTCAATATACGTAGTTTATAGCCCAGTCACTTTCTGTCTGGGCTCATACAGTTTCGCAATCTATAGTTGTTCCGTCAATTGTTCATAGGAAAACTATAACGATCTAACGACCTGCCCTGTTGTTCAGTTTCTAATGATTATTGATTATAAAGAAGCTAGGTACCCACAATAGGTTCTTAAAATTAACTCTGTAGAACATAGTATTGTAAAGAATAAATTGTATATTTATAACATACAAGAGGACGAACTCATACTAAACCCATACCAAAGACGAGTTGAAAAATACATACATGTGTATACATATTATGTAAGTATAATGTAATTTAAGTCCACTTTGTTTGCAGTCGGCATCGATATATAGTTTATATCGATGGCAATCGGGCTTTTTATGCTTTTATAATTTATACTTGTTACGGTAACAAATCAGAGATTGCATGTTAGCATTTGTTGTAAATTTATATTTATCCTAAAAATATCAGCTCTTAATTGGCTCCTCATTTATCACGGCAATTAAGAAATTTTAGTAAAATCTGCATCTGTTAATGATAAGTAGGTATAGGTATCGATTCGTTAAGTTATAGACGACAAAAAACTTAAACGGTTAGTAAACACGGGTATTACGTAATTTGATTTGATTGCTCGTCTTTCAGATAACCTATTGGATATTTTTGTTATATTATATCATACTCTCGCAATACCTGATATTTTTTTTTAGCTAGATCGCGATCCCGTCTTATAGTAAGTGGTAACGCAGCCGGATAACAAAGTGTAATAGCTTATTAACAAGTGTAACCCCCGTCATTGGAGAACAAACTCGGAAAATGACTTTCCTGGTCTATTATTAGACCCTGGTCTCCATATTTCTGGCAACTGCTCGTTGTGACCTATCTAACGAAGCCAAATTCGGTGGGTCTACGTTTATTGGTGCAGAAACCCCGTGACTACCTCCCTGTTCCGTATATTCTTTAGTATTATCGGATTTTCACATGTATACCACCCACAACCTAAATTTCATCTTTGGGACCAAAGGATGTAGGTAATAGAAGAGGTCTATTATATATTTAATATGGAAGCTGATGCGCTTTGAACGGCTGAACTGATGTTCATTAAAAACATGGTTAAGAATCATTTCGCTTAATTAAACTATCTTACAAATAAAAACAAACCGCATTCAAATCCGTTCACTCGTTGGTGCGCTACGATGCCACAGACAGGTGATATAGGCGTTAAACTTATAACAGGCCTTAGTTTTTTGTCGGGGGTTAAAACAATAAATTTTCGAATGGTGAACAACCACTGTGTTCACTCGTTCCTGGGTCGTGGATTCAGACAAAACCAGCCAAACGGCTCCCAAAGAAAAACTTCTCCGAAATAATAGTAGATGGGAATCGAACCCACAGCCTAATGGGTAGCGGCCAGGGTGTCTAAATACTAGACCAATGTCTTTGTTTTTATACTTCCTTATACTCGTATCCTTAATTTATGTAGAAGCCTGCACAAACACCTTAACAACAGCGGATAACTGCTACAAATTAGAATGTAAGTATGTATTAGCTAATGCGATGCGCAAGAGCTTCACGGGCCGCGCCGTGATCTTGACCGTTTCGACGGATGCGCGCGCGCCGGTCAACCTCATCTAAACATGGCTCGATTACCTCAACTCTGATTTTGAAACGGTTGTGATCATCTGGCCACCGACGATCTTGATCTTCACATTTCTGTTTATTGCATATTTTTATAGATCTCGTTATGTAATATTTTTATGTAACATTTTTTTTGTGAGATTTTCTGACTGACGTAACGTATGTTTTATTTATGAAGGAAAAACCTTGTAATGTTTAAGATATTCGTATTTGAATGATCCGAGGTTAATAAGTAAATTGATTAAAGAATTTCGTGGAACACGTCATCATGTAACTAGATTTATACTTACTGGGCGGCTGGTAGGTACTTGTGCCAGAGACCGGTCCTACTGGAATGCTGTGTAAACAGAATTTTGACGCAAAGCAAGTGTATGTAAACATGTCTAACTTAACATGGTATGCCAGTCGGCATGGTGTAAAGTCCTCGCTTTACACTACCTACTGTAGTTTAAAAAATATCATCAGCAGCCCTAAGATGTTCATTGCTGAATAAATGCAGAGGAGGAGGTAGGGGTTGCTGTAATCCCCACCTTTAGATGTGATAGGTAGGTAATCTAAAAGAAAGACGCCGCCGCCCGTCTGCTTGTTTTCCCTTAGTCGCCTCTTACGGACACGGGAGGAGATAGGATAGTGATATTCTTACCCGGACAGGAAAAAACTACTGAAAATATTACTGGGGTCAAAAGAGTTTACCATCTTACTATTGACTTTAAACCTATCTTGAAACGTAACAAAACCAGAGTCTCTCCAACTGAATCATGCCGTACAGCACTTGCACGACGCCAATATTATGTAATTGGTAGCCACTTATACAATCGTGCCAATAAAGTAATTCACATGTATCCACTATGCCAAAGTCAATGCAAAAATAATATTCAAAAATGGCTTCAAAAACTTAGTTTATCTGAAACAGAGGAAATTATTGGAATTGAAATGAGAGTTTAGCTCTCCACTTACACAGCCCCTACCTTACCACACATATACACCCACACTTTTCACACACACACTTCTTATATTTACAAGTGTTTATTCTATATTTTATGCATGTTTAAACCTTTTGTTAATTATATAGGTACATTCGTGATTAACTTATATAGATTTATCTAAATACTTTGACTGGACTTCCCTGTTTAATAGTTTAGCTTGGGCGGAAGGCGCCGAAGGCTGTAGCACAGTTTATACTAGTACAGCCTTCAACGCTACTCTTACGATAGTGTACAACTTAGTTACCTATTATAACTGTTCCTTGTATTTAGAGTAAGAGTTATTTGTACATTTTTATAGAAAAATAATAAATAAAAAAAAATATAAAAAAAAAAAATATCTTACTCTTATATTTGTTAGATTATGGATGTAGTTGAACATGGGTGAAAATAGTTTGTAATCGTGCAAACCGCTTTGTTATGTTGATTACATTTAGCATGGAACAGTATGCGTTAGATTTTATACAAGATCTCAGTTCCCACGCCATAGCAAACCAGAATTTAATCTTACCTGGCTGGACCAGTTCTTAGCAAAGGTATACATATATATTATATCATGCTCAACAAACTTGTGCAAGTACTCCATATATGCACCTTAAGTAAACCAAACGTGTTTTCTGGTCAAGATATTGTGTTATTAACTGATTTTGTTCGAATAAAGTGATAAGATTAATCAAAATCATTTTGAATGTCTCACATTACATTCCTAACCTGATTATGCGGACTCACCAACTCCTTATTATAATACTGAGGCAAAACGTGGCTGATTTCGCATTCGATGGGGAGCCAACACGGGCAATGATCCATAAAACACATGACAAGTTGCACCTGTCCCAAATGACATTTACTAATCGCTTGGACCGTTCTTGATGAACGACCGGAAAGCGAGAAAGTGATAACGCTCGCTAACATCGCTGCGGTGGTCTAAGGGGCAACGTATAATGAAGCCTATCAATATAGGAAAGAAAATTAGTAATTACCTAATTAGATATAATTTTAGGTCTATTGCAAACCGCTATATTAGATACCAGCAACTTAGCAGTACTGTGTTAATGTTGTTTAGTAAAGGTGATAAAATAAACGGATGCAAGAGACTAAATAGCAGATGTCTTATAAAGTGGCTGTAACTGCTTATAGGTACTGGTACGCGTACCGTTAACCATTAGGTGTCCTCTTGGTCTTGGCACTAAGCTGCAGTCAATAAATTAAGAATATAGATAACTAGAAACTTAAATAATACAAGCAGGTACCTGATAATTAACTTTGAAGCTGAAATTAACAAAACTAACATAATAATGGAATCTCTTTTGTCAGGTATTGATTTGTATTTATCAGAGAAAGGCGTAGAAAATGATTTTCATAATGAAATCACATTGAAATCAAACTACTTTTAGATATTATATCGCGGTTTATTTAGATTTTACTATCCCGACGTTTCGAATGCTTGGCAGCACCCACGGTCACGGGAGGACTGAGATGTTGAACGTCCTTATGTCACAATCATGCCGGTGTACCCTCAGATCTTCTTAGTTATTATTTTCATATCCTATTAAAACAAATATGATTACCAAATAACTGATTATCTAAATCATATTATAAAAGAATTAGTAGCCACTTAAGATTTTACCGACGCAGCAACGAATCAGTCGGTATCATCACATTTTATAGCAGACCTTGTCTATTATAAACTCTTGTTAGTGTATCATCAAACTATCGTGAGGTATGTTCTAAGTTTCAACATCTGTACATTTAAGTTTTTATAACTCTGAGTACGCTGATCTTAATCTCATTCCTGGATGCAACAACGTTGCAGAACTTATGTGATGAATGGTCTTTGGAAAATCTCACCGGCGTGGGAGTCTTTTTGGATAACATTTCTGAATTAGTACGTATGTAAACACGGACATTAAGTTTGTATTTATTTCTTGAGCTTCGTATTTAGTACCGGAATTTTTTTGTATACCGTTAGTAATATTGTTAGCTGAGCGGTTTTTTTTGACAAATCGCGCCACTAAGTGATTCCAAGATAGATCAAGCAACAGATTTCTTACTAAAGAAGTCTGGTATCATGATAAATGCAGTTTTTATACACCAAATAAGTACGGGTTATCGAAGCGAATATGCACTTAAACGCCTACACACTACTACGTGTAAAACCATGCACCTTATAAGGTCCGCATTGGCTATGGAACGTTGCACAAAAACATGTGAAATAGGCCAGAACTGCACGTGTTTTATTCTTCCATCGAAGCTTTGGCTCTCGTTGACCCACTAAACAAAAACCCATTTTAAAAGTCGTGACATGCCCCGCTCGCAATGTTACGGTATTTTGTTCTTTTCTCGTAATTATTTCGTACAAACTGCGCATTGACTATAAATGGACATTTTAAGATAATCTGATTGGTACATATCATGGTATTACTCAATCAACTCAAGGTTCCTTAAGTTGTTTATTTCGACTTGTTGCTAGCCGTCGATTTGATAGATTGCTTTGTTAAGTCTATCAATAAAATAGTTGATCGTGTGCTGAATGTGGTGGGTTTAATGATAATGATTGATTAATTCGATGTAATCTGCTCTAAATTCCTTCACTAGATGACTGATTATCTTCAAGCAAAATAGATATTAAAGCTGTTACTAGAATAAAATTATTAATAACCTTACAGAGGAAAGAGATAAACAAACAATGAGGCGACGGCTAGTTTACATCTTTATCTTTCACGACCGCGTATTTACCGCAGACAACCAATTTCAGCCCGTGGGGTGTCCGGGTTAGAATAGCACCCACTGAATCCTTCGGAGTCGCTGGACGCTCGGGGTGTGGGCCCCTTGAGCGTCCATTGAGTACGACGGCGGCGGGGTTGCGACCCCCGTCCCCGTGAGTACCGTGTCAGGTTGCCGGGGGGCGCATTGTAGCCCCCCGGCGGTGGGCTCAAAGGCAAGGCACTGAGGGGCCCCTGGTGCAGATCCCACCGGAGAGCCCTGGGGTCCCCCCCTCTCATGTGCCGATGCGACAGCCGCGGGGGTTTTAGTGGGTAAGAATCCCACATACCCCGGTCGAGCCCCACAGCTCCCGGGGATCTTTCGAAGATTTCCCCCGCGTCAAAAAAAAATAAAAAAAAAGCACCCACTGAATGCCGCGTATCTCCTACCGTTAAGTTTAGTAGGAGGCGACTAAGGAAAATCAAGAAAATTGGCAGCAGTGTCTTTCTATCGGATTACTTACCATCTTATATTGCGAGTTCCAAGACGTCTATCAAGTGTGGGGATTATAGCAACCAGAAGGTTTTCTAAACCTTGGTACAGCTGACGTCTTTCGGTTGATGATGATGATGATGCCATATTCACTTACAGCACCTCCCAATGTCGGAAGCCCCTAAAATAGTCCTGGCATAAAACCCGTAAGTTGATGTCGTTTCGTAAATTGCCATGTGACAGAGTATTTTTTTTTGTATAAAAGAAAAATAAATGAATTATTATGAGTCGTAAAATAATAAGTTAGGTATGATAAAGAAGTTATTACTATTAGCATAGAGAGAGAGAGGTCATATAGTATTTGTAAATGAACACTGTATTGTATTCACTCTAAAAACAAATAATTGTGTGTTGACACTCGTACTTGTGGGAAATTGACGGCAAGTTACCGAAATGAAAGAAGTTTAATTTTGGCATTGATATTTAAATGACATAGGTATGTTTGTGCTCAAAACTTCGAGGTCACTCGTCTTAAATTCTAAATTGTACTTGTTTGTTACTTTGTATTCTTCTAATTTTTGTAACACCGTTTTCGGTTTTTACATTGATATTAAATTCCGCTTTAAATTGTAACACACTTCACATGAAAACCATTAACTTGATTGCTATAGGTAACTGTTTATTAACATTTCAAATTCTTTTGTAAATGAAATTAATACAGCTGTTTTCTATTTCTGCGTAGCACAAACAATATAGTTTATTCGCCGAAAAACTGTTTTCTGCAAAGTTCTTGTTGTTTGTTACAAGTGTAATGAATTCATTATTAATTTCATGTAATTGTTTTACATTTATATGATCTTGTTTACTTTCCTGGTATCTTTTATTTTATCTTAAATCGTCTTCTTAATTGACTGATTGAAATGGTTATTTTCCACAGCTCTGAGCAGTTCATAAACTTTTGGCCTTACGTCCATTATGTCATTGTCCTATATCAGTAACTATCACACTTGTAGTTTAATGTTACTCCGCGAGACGAAATATATGAATCATAGAAACGGATTGTGGGCAGACACGCCAAGGCTATGAAAGCGTGGTGACCTTTAACTCCACCGAGAATGGAATATTTGCGATTGATTTCTATCGTCATTGTCCTGTCCCCAGTTTCTATTTTCCTGATTACTATTGACAGGTCAATTTTGCAGAATGTATACTCTTCGTTTTAGATAAAATATGCTTTAGTCTAGCTATTAACGCCCACCTCAAAAGGATAGATAGATAGAACACCCGACCAACAGAAGAAAATATAGACAAAACACCCAGACACTTGGTGGGAATCGAACCCACGCCTGTTGGCACCATAGTAAGAGCCAAGGCAATGCCTTTTTTTGCTGTTTTGATAGTGTCGGCGGCATCTCGGATCAACGAGCAGTCTGTTGCACGGTCGGTTCTGTACTAACTGGTTGGGTCGTGTGTAGAGTAGTAGCCGATTTCATCCCCTCCACCGCTGTCCCGATATTGCCACTGATTTAAGGGCCGTCTGTAGGCCGTTTAATCTAAAAGAAAGACGCCGCCGCCCGTCTGCTTGTTTTCCCTTAGTCGCCTCTTACGGATACGGGAGGAGATATGATAGTGATATTCTTACCCGGACAGGAAAAAATTACTGAAAATATTACTGGGCTCAAAAGAGTTAAGGGTTTTATCGCTTACCATCTTACTCTTATATTTGTTAGATTATGGATGTAGTTGAAAATGGGTGAAAATAGTTCGTAATCGTGCAAACCGCTTTGTTATGTTGATTACATTTAGCATGGAGCAGTATGCATTAGATTTAATACAAGATCTCAGTTCCCACGCCATAGCAAACCAGAATTTAATCTTACCTGGCTGGACCAGTTCTTAGCAAAGGTATACATATATGTTATATCATGCTCAACAAACTTGTGCAAGTACTCCATATTTGCACCTTAAGTAAACCAAACGTGTTTTCTGGTCAAGATATTGTGTTATTAACTGATTTTGTTCGAATAAAGAGATGAGATTAATCAAAATCATTTTGAATGTCTCACATTACATTCCTAACCTGATTATGCGGACTCACCAACTCCTTATTATAATATTGAGGCAAAACGTGGCTGGTTTCGCATTCGATGGGGAGCCAACACGGGCAATGATCCATAAAACACATGACAAGTTGCACCTGTCCCAAATGACATTTACTAATCGCTTGGACCGTTCTTGATGAACGACCGGAAAGCGAGAAAGTGATAACGCTCGCTAACATCGCTGCGGTGGTCTAAGGGGCAACGTATATTGAGACCAATAAAGATAGGAAAGAAAATTCGTAATTACCTGATTAGATACAACTTTAGGTCTATTGCAGTCGCTATATTAGATACCAGCAACTTAGCAGTACTGTGTTAATGTTGTTTAGTGAAGGTGATAAAATAAACGGATGCAAAAGACTAAATAGCAGATGTCTTATAAGGTGGCTGTAACTGTTTATAGGTATTTATTATTCTTCATGCACAAATTTTGTACATAGGTACGCGGACTTAATGCCTTAGGCATTAAGTCCGCGTACCGTTAACTATTAGGCGATCTCTTTGTCTTGTCACTAAGCTGCAGTCAATAAATTAAGAATATAGATAACTAGAAACTTAAATAATACAAGCAGGTAGCTTATAATTAACTTTGAAGCTGAAATTAACAAAACTAATGTAATAATGGAATCTCTTTTGTCAGGAATTGATTTGAAGAATGAGATTGATGATGGCAAAAAAATAAAAATACCACAGGAAATAAACTGCCTGCCTAAAAATAAACTCTTTGTCCTATATTTATCAGAGAAAGGCGTAGAAAATGATTTTCATATTGAAATGACATTGAAATCAAACTACTTTTACGGATATTATATCGCGGTTTATTTAGATTTTACTATCCCGACGTTTCGAATGCTTGGCAGCACCCATGGTCACGGGAGGACTGAGATGTTGAACGTCCTTATGTCACAATCATGCCGGTGTACCCTCAGATCTTCTTAGTTATTATTTTCATATCCTATTAAAACAAATATGATTACCAAATAACTGATTATCTAAATCATATTATAAAAGAATTAGTAGCCACTCAAGATTTTACCGACGCAGCAACGAATTAGTCGGTATCATTACATTTTATAGCAGACCTTGTCTATTATAAACTCTTGTTAGTGTATCATCAAACTATCGTGAGGTATGTTCTAAGTTTCAACATCTGTACATTTAAGTTTTTATAACTCTGAGTACGCTGATCTTAATCTCATTCCTGGATGCAACAACGTTGCAGAACTTATGTGATGAATGGTCTTTGGAAAATCTCACCGGCGTGGGAGTCTTTTTGGATAACATTTCTGAATTAGTACGTATGTAAACACGGACATTAAGTTTGTATTTATTTCTTGAGCTTCGTATTTAGTACCGGAATTTTTTTGTATACCGTTAGTAATATTGTTAGCTGAGCGGTTTTTTTTGACAAATCGCGCCACTAAGTGATTCCAAGATAGATCAAGCAACAGATTTCTTACTAAAGAAGTCTGGTATCATGATAAATGCAGTTTTTATACACCAAATAAGTACGGGTTATCGAAGCGAATATGCACTTAAACGCCTACACACTACTACGTGTAAAACCATGCACCTTATAAGGTCCGCATTGGCTATGGAACGTTGCACAAAAACATGTGAAATAGGCCAGAACTGCACGTGTTTTATTCTTCCATCGAAGCTTTGGCTCTCGTTGACCCACTAAACAAAAACCCATTTTAAAAGTCGTGACATGCCCCGCTCGCAATGTTACGGTATTTTGTTCTTTTCTCGTAATTATTTCGTACAAACTGCGCATTGACTATAAATGGACATTTTAAGATAATCTGATTGGTACATATCATGGTATTACTCAATCAACTCAAGGTTCCTTAAGTTGTTTATTTCGACTTGTTGCTAGCCGTCGATTTGATAGATTGCTTTGTTAAGTCTATCAATAAAATAGTTGATCGTGTGCTGAATGTGGTGGGTTTAATGATAATGATTGATTAATTCGATGTAATCTGCTCTAAATTCCTTCACTAGATGACTGATTATCTTCAAGCAAAATAGATATTAAAGCTGTTACTAGAATAAAATTATTAATAACCTTACAGAGGAAAGAGATAAACAAACAATGAGGCGACGGCTAGTTTACATCTTTATCTTTCACGACCGCGTATTTACCGCAGACAACCAATTTCAGCCCGTGGGGTGTCCGGGTTAGAATAGCACCCACTGAATCCTTCGGAGTCGCTGGACGCTCGGGGTGTGGGCCCCTTGAGCGTCCATTGAGTACGACGGCGGCGGGGTTGCGACCCCCGTCCCCGTGAGTACCGTGTCAGGTTCCCGGGGGGCGCATTGTAGCCCCCCGGCGGTGGGCTCAAAGGCAAGGCACTGAGGGGCCCCTGGTGCAGATCCCACCGGAGAGCCCTGGGGTCCCCCCCTCTCATGTGCCGATGCGACAGCCGCGGGGGTTTTAGTGGGTAAGAATCCCACATACCCCGGTCGAGCCCCACAGCTCCCGGGGATCTTTCGAAGATTTCCCCCGCGTCAAAAAAAAATAAAAAAAAAGCACCCACTGAATGCCGCGTATCTCCTACCGTTAAGTTTAGTAGGAGGCGACTAAGGAAAATCAAGAAAATTGGCAGCAGTGTCTTTCTATCGGATTACTTACCATCTTATATTGCGAGTTCCAAGACGTCTATCAAGTGTGGGGATTATAGCAACCAGAAGGTTTTCTAAACCTTGGTACAGCTGACGTCTTTCGGTTGATGATGATGATGATGCCATATTCACTTACAGCACCTCCCAATGTCGGAAGCCCCTAAAATAGTCCTGGCATAAAACCCGTAAGTTGATGTCGTTTCGTAAATTGCCATGTGACAGAGTATTTTTTTTTGTATAAAAGAAAAATAAATGAATTATTATGAGTCGTAAAATAATAAGTTAGGTATGATAAAGAAGTTATTACTATTAGCATAGAGAGAGAGAGGTCATATAGTATTTGTAAATGAACACTGTATTGTATTCACTCTAAAAACAAATAATTGTGTGTTGACACTCGTACTTGTGGGAAATTGACGGCAAGTTACCGAAATGAAAGAAGTTTAATTTTGGCATTGATATTTAAATGACATAGGTATGTTTGTGCTCAAAACTTCGAGGTCACTCGTCTTAAATTCTAAATTGTACTTGTTTGTTACTTTGTATTCTTCTAATTTTTGTAACACCGTTTTCGGTTTTTACATTGATATTAAATTCCGCTTTAAATTGTAACACACTTCACATGAAAACCATTAACTTGATTGCTATAGGTAACTGTTTATTAACATTTCAAATTCTTTTGTAAATGAAATTAATACAGCTGTTTTCTATTTCTGCGTAGCACAAACAATATAGTTTATTCGCCGAAAAACTGTTTTCTGCAAAGTTCTTGTTGTTTGTTACAAGTGTAATGAATTCATTATTAATTTCATGTAATTGTTTTACATTTATATGATCTTGTTTACTTTCCTGGTATCTTTTATTTTATCTTAAATCGTCTTCTTAATTGACTGATTGAAATGGTTATTTTCCACAGCTCTGAGCAGTTCATAAACTTTTGGCCTTACGTCCATTATGTCATTGTCCTATATCAGTAACTATCACACTTGTAGTTTAATGTTACTCCGCGAGACGAAATATATGAATCATAGAAACGGATTGTGGGCAGACACGCCAAGGCTATGAAAGCGTGGTGACCTTTAACTCCACCGAGAATGGAATATTTGCGATTGATTTCTATCGTCATTGTCCTGTCCCCAGTTTCTATTTTCCTGATTACTATTGACAGGTCAATTTTGCAGAATGTATACTCTTCGTTTTAGATAAAATATGCTTTAGTCTAGCTATTAACGCCCACCTCAAAAGGATAGATAGATAGAACACCCGACCAACAGAAGAAAATATAGACAAAACACCCAGACACTTGGTGGGAATCGAACCCACGCCTGTTGGCACCATAGTAAGAGCCAAGGCAATGCCTTTTTTTGCTGTTTTGATAGTGTCGGCGGCATCTCGGATCAACGAGCAGTCTGTTGCACGGTCGGTTCTGTACTAACTGGTTGGGTCGTGTGTAGAGTAGTAGCCGATTTCATCCCCTCCACCGCTGTCCCGATATTGCCACTGATTTAAGGGCCGTCTGTAGGCCGTTTAATCTAAAAGAAAGACGCCGCCGCCCGTCTGCTTGTTTTCCCTTAGTCGCCTCTTACGGATACGGGAGGAGATATGATAGTGATATTCTTACCCGGACAGGAAAAAATTACTGAAAATATTACTGGGCTCAAAAGAGTTAAGGGTTTTATCGCTTACCATCTTACTCTTATATTTGTTAGATTATGGATGTAGTTGAAAATGGGTGAAAATAGTTCGTAATCGTGCAAACCGCTTTGTTATGTTGATTACATTTAGCATGGAGCAGTATGCATTAGATTTAATACAAGATCTCAGTTCCCACGCCATAGCAAACCAGAATTTAATCTTACCTGGCTGGACCAGTTCTTAGCAAAGGTATACATATATGTTATATCATGCTCAACAAACTTGTGCAAGTACTCCATATTTGCACCTTAAGTAAACCAAACGTGTTTTCTGGTCAAGATATTGTGTTATTAACTGATTTTGTTCGAATAAAGAGATGAGATTAATCAAAATCATTTTGAATGTCTCACATTACATTCCTAACCTGATTATGCGGACTCACCAACTCCTTATTATAATATTGAGGCAAAACGTGGCTGGTTTCGCATTCGATGGGGAGCCAACACGGGCAATGATCCATAAAACACATGACAAGTTGCACCTGTCCCAAATGACATTTACTAATCGCTTGGACCGTTCTTGATGAACGACCGGAAAGCGAGAAAGTGATAACGCTCGCTAACATCGCTGCGGTGGTCTAAGGGGCAACGTATATTGAGACCAATAAAGATAGGAAAGAAAATTCGTAATTACCTGATTAGATACAACTTTAGGTCTATTGCAGTCGCTATATTAGATACCAGCAACTTAGCAGTACTGTGTTAATGTTGTTTAGTGAAGGTGATAAAATAAACGGATGCAAAAGACTAAATAGCAGATGTCTTATAAGGTGGCTGTAACTGTTTATAGGTATTTATTATTCTTCATGCACAAATTTTGTACATAGGTACGCGGACTTAATGCCTTAGGCATTAAGTCCGCGTACCGTTAACTATTAGGCGATCTCTTTGTCTTGTCACTAAGCTGCAGTCAATAAATTAAGAATATAGATAACTAGAAACTTAAATAATACAAGCAGGTAGCTTATAATTAACTTTGAAGCTGAAATTAACAAAACTAATGTAATAATGGAATCTCTTTTGTCAGGAATTGATTTGAAGAATGAGATTGATGATGGCAAAAAAATAAAAATACCACAGGAAATAAACTGCCTGCCTAAAAATAAACTCTTTGTCCTATATTTATCAGAGAAAGGCGTAGAAAATGATTTTCATATTGAAATGACATTGAAATCAAACTACTTTTACGGATATTATATCGCGGTTTATTTAGATTTTACTATCCCGACGTTTCGAATGCTTGGCAGCACCCATGGTCACGGGAGGACTGAGATGTTGAACGTCCTTATGTCACAATCATGCCGGTGTACCCTCAGATCTTCTTAGTTATTATTTTCATATCCTATTAAAACAAATATGATTACCAAATAACTGATTATCTAAATCATATTATAAAAGAATTAGTAGCCACTCAAGATTTTACCGACGCAGCAACGAATTAGTCGGTATCATTACATTTTATAGCAGACCTTGTCTATTATAAACTCTTGTTAGTGTATCATCAAACTATCGTGAGGTATGTTCTAAGTTTCAACATCTGTACATTTAAGTTTTTATAACTCTGAGTACGCTGATCTTAATCTCATTCCTGGATGCAACAACGTTGCAGAACTTATGTGATGAATGGTCTTTGGAAAATCTCACCGGCGTGGGAGTCTTTTTGGATAACATTTCTGAATTAGTACGTATGTAAACACGGACATTAAGTTTGTATTTATTTCTTGAGCTTCGTATTTAGTACCGGAATTTTTTTGTATACCGTTAGTAATATTGTTAGCTGAGCGGTTTTTTTTGACAAATCGCGCCACTAAGTGATTCCAAGATAGATCAAGCAACAGATTTCTTACTAAAGAAGTCTGGTATCATGATAAATGCAGTTTTTATACACCAAATAAGTACGGGTTATCGAAGCGAATATGCACTTAAACGCCTACACACTACTACGTGTAAAACCATGCACCTTATAAGGTCCGCATTGGCTATGGAACGTTGCACAAAAACATGTGAAATAGGCCAGAACTGCACGTGTTTTATTCTTCCATCGAAGCTTTGGCTCTCGTTGACCCACTAAACAAAAACCCATTTTAAAAGTCGTGACATGCCCCGCTCGCAATGTTACGGTATTTTGTTCTTTTCTCGTAATTATTTCGTACAAACTGCGCATTGACTATAAATGGACATTTTAAGATAATCTGATTGGTACATATCATGGTATTACTCAATCAACTCAAGGTTCCTTAAGTTGTTTATTTCGACTTGTTGCTAGCCGTCGATTTGATAGATTGCTTTGTTAAGTCTATCAATAAAATAGTTGATCGTGTGCTGAATGTGGTGGGTTTAATGATAATGATTGATTAATTCGATGTAATCTGCTCTAAATTCCTTCACTAGATGACTGATTATCTTCAAGCAAAATAGATATTAAAGCTGTTACTAGAATAAAATTATTAATAACCTTACAGAGGAAAGAGATAAACAAACAATGAGGCGACGGCTAGTTTACATCTTTATCTTTCACGACCGCGTATTTACCGCAGACAACCAATTTCAGCCCGTGGGGTGTCCGGGTTAGAATAGCACCCACTGAATCCTTCGGAGTCGCTGGACGCTCGGGGTGTGGGCCCCTTGAGCGTCCATTGAGTACGACGGCGGCGGGGTTGCGACCCCCGTCCCCGTGAGTACCGTGTCAGGTTGCCGGGGGGCGCATTGTAGCCCCCCGGCGGTGGGCTCAAAGGCAAGGCACTGAGGGGCCCCTGGTGCAGATCCCACCGGAGAGCCCTGGGGTCCCCCCCTCTCATGTGCCGATGCGACAGCCGCGGGGGTTTTAGTGGGTAAGAATCCCACATACCCCGGTCGAGCCCCACAGCTCCCGGGGATCTTTCGAAGATTTCCCCCGCGTCAAAAAAAAATAAAAAAAAAGCACCCACTGAATGCCGCGTATCTCCTACCGTTAAGTTTAGTAGGAGGCGACTAAGGAAAATCAAGAAAATTGGCAGCAGTGTCTTTCTATCGGATTACTTACCATCTTATATTGCGAGTTCCAAGACGTCTATCAAGTGTGGGGATTATAGCAACCAGAAGGTTTTCTAAACCTTGGTACAGCTGACGTCTTTCGGTTGATGATGATGATGATGCCATATTCACTTACAGCACCTCCCAATGTCGGAAGCCCCTAAAATAGTCCTGGCATAAAACCCGTAAGTTGATGTCGTTTCGTAAATTGCCATGTGACAGAGTATTTTTTTTTGTATAAAAGAAAAATAAATGAATTATTATGAGTCGTAAAATAATAAGTTAGGTATGATAAAGAAGTTATTACTATTAGCATAGAGAGAGAGAGGTCATATAGTATTTGTAAATGAACACTGTATTGTATTCACTCTAAAAACAAATAATTGTGTGTTGACACTCGTACTTGTGGGAAATTGACGGCAAGTTACCGAAATGAAAGAAGTTTAATTTTGGCATTGATATTTAAATGACATAGGTATGTTTGTGCTCAAAACTTCGAGGTCACTCGTCTTAAATTCTAAATTGTACTTGTTTGTTACTTTGTATTCTTCTAATTTTTGTAACACCGTTTTCGGTTTTTACATTGATATTAAATTCCGCTTTAAATTGTAACACACTTCACATGAAAACCATTAACTTGATTGCTATAGGTAACTGTTTATTAACATTTCAAATTCTTTTGTAAATGAAATTAATACAGCTGTTTTCTATTTCTGCGTAGCACAAACAATATAGTTTATTCGCCGAAAAACTGTTTTCTGCAAAGTTCTTGTTGTTTGTTACAAGTGTAATGAATTCATTATTAATTTCATGTAATTGTTTTACATTTATATGATCTTGTTTACTTTCCTGGTATCTTTTATTTTATCTTAAATCGTCTTCTTAATTGACTGATTGAAATGGTTATTTTCCACAGCTCTGAGCAGTTCATAAACTTTTGGCCTTACGTCCATTATGTCATTGTCCTATATCAGTAACTATCACACTTGTAGTTTAATGTTACTCCGCGAGACGAAATATATGAATCATAGAAACGGATTGTGGGCAGACACGCCAAGGCTATGAAAGCGTGGTGACCTTTAACTCCACCGAGAATGGAATATTTGCGATTGATTTCTATCGTCATTGTCCTGTCCCCAGTTTCTATTTTCCTGATTACTATTGACAGGTCAATTTTGCAGAATGTATACTCTTCGTTTTAGATAAAATATGCTTTAGTCAGTTTCTCATCTGAGATTAGTTTACATTAGCCTAAGTTTCGAACTCGAGTCGAGTTTGAGTTTCGAGTATAAGGATTTAGATGATCAACTGATATTTAGAACTATTCCGCCCTTTTCGAAGTCTTGCCTAAGGTGTCTATGTTTATTAGACTTATAGATTTGTACATCTATAGCCTTAACTTCGTAGTAGGATTCCGTACGTAAAAGGTGTGTGTATGTCGCATTCGTTTTTCTGTTTTATATAGTTTTAGCAAGGTTAAATCAAGCTCTGTGTTTATGCCACTGTTTATAAATAATTGTATAGATGCCATTATAACACCTTTCACATTCTTCGTTGTCATTGGCATTTGCCTTTGATTAGCATCGACACAATGGTGTTTCATTGTTAGGTTTAAATGGATTTTGATTACATGCACCGCAAAGGTGCGGCTTACGCCATTTTAATTGTTCAGATGTTGGCGAGATATCATTTGATATCTCTTTTAAGAGTAACACGTAGTTCGCCCTCATTTCTTATTAGTTAATGATGTTACGTGGACTGTAACATTTTCTGGCTAACCGGTATGCATAGCAGTTCTATTAACTGTTTTTTTTTGTTGCGAATGAAGCATACTGATATAGGTCCAAAGGTTCTACCTGACAACAGAGGTTTGAGGGTTCAAGAAAGGTAAAGCACATCTCAAAAGCAGCTTAGGGGACCATTTTCCGTGTTATTGTAAATTCAGCATAGTTTTACAAATCGATACAATTCAAAGTCTGCTAATCGTGTAATACGTGTGCCTTCCTTTGTTATTGCGTTAGTATTTTTATGTTTTGAAGTACATAAATAGATTCTATTAAAAAGTTGAGTAGCGTGAAGTTTTACTGGGATTTTAAATAAATTGAGGAAGCCTTTTAATACACAGTCTTGAGACTTCTACACCAGCAAAATGGCTTCTCAAAATCTAATGGAGTCAAGGAGACTAGGATTTATAGTGTATTCAATGCATTTAGCATTTCTTTGTTCTTATATTTTGCACGCTTTGCATATGCAACAAATGCTGGGCGGGGCGAAACCGCCTTCCTAGTACGAAACACGATTTCGACTTTGTTCTGTTTGATTAATACTTTGAAATTTACCAGTGATCCGTGTATGCTCACGACCTGTTGTTAGGCACCGTTTATCTTGAGGGTTAGCAATTTATAGTTTCATACAATATTGTTACTAAGATACGAGAATACTCACGTAACTCAGCGGATTAGTGAGCAGCGAGCTGTATTTGCCACAAAAGCAACTATCAATGAAATATTACAGCAGAAATAAATTCCAATCGGCACAAAATTACTAGAATTATGGGCGAACAATATAAAACTGCAGCCGAATTGAGAACCTTGTACGTTATTTAAGTCTTAATGAATAATGCCCTTCGATCAAATCAAAAGAAAGTTACGTGCACACAGATAGGTATGTCATCCTAAAAGTTTTACTCGGACTAAAAATTTCATTCCATATATAAAAAAAACCGGTCAAGTGCGAGTCGGACTCGCGCACCGAGGGTTCCATACCATATATGGACGTATTAAAGTAATTTTACTATTCATGTAACACCTCAGGTAGCAAAAAACAAACCGCAAACTAAGTTTGTTTGTCGAGGTATTTTTAGGATTACTAAAAAACTGTAGGCGTCTGTATATTATTAAAAGATGAATTTGAATATATTCAGTGTGATGATATTGAGTCACTGTCAATAGAGTTTATTATAGAAATATGTGCGATTGAAGTGCCTTTTTTAAGTATTTTACTAATTGTTATTTATTGGCCAAATAATACGAGAGAGGTAGAAGTTTTTAACACACAAGTAGGAAAACTATTAGAGTTAATAAAAACAAAGTACTCAAAGAAAAATGTAATTATTGGGGGAGATTTAAATGTTGACTTTTTAAGGAAAACAAATCAAGCAAGGAATTTAATACAACTTTTTAAAAGTTCAAATTTTTTACAAAATGTTAAGGAGCCTACTAGAATACATAAAGATAGTTCAGCTTGCCTAGATGTAGTTTTTACAAATTTTGATACCAATAAATTCACTATTGACGTAAAAGAATATGGTCTGAGTGATCATAAAGGTATCCTCATTCACTTATTACAGCCGGGTCCTTGCTGTACGGATTCATACTATATAAAGAAGAGAATCTTTAGTCAAAATAACTTAAATACATTTAAAAGTAAATTGTCTTCCATAGATTGGTCAACAGTAATTAAAAATGATAAATCTATAAATGAAAATTACACGACGTTTCATAAAAAATTAACAGAAATACTAAGTTTGACAATTCCATTTAAAAAAATTAAAATTAATAATAATAATAAACCATGGTTGACTAGTGGCATAAAAAAAGCCTGTAAAAATAAAAGATTTCTTAAATTATTGGCATCATATTGTGATATACCAACACTTAATAACTATTACAAAAAATATGAAAAAACTTTTAAAAAAGTGGTAATAGCATCAAAAAAATTGCAGTATATAAAAAAAATGACTAAGTCTAAAAATAAAACAAAATCTATGTGGCAAATAATAAAAGAACGAACTAATAAAATTAAAAAGTATAATAGACATAATATTACATTAAAAATAAATAATAGTAGTATAAGTGATCCTTTCCAGGTAGCAAACACCTTTAATAATTATTTTTTATCAGTGGGTGCCATTAAAGGATTGAATGCAGAACCACCTGGTCGACCTGTAATCTCTCAAATAAATAATACAATGTATCTAAGCCCAGTAACTTTCGTAGGAGTACGCAGAATAATTAAGGAGCTAAAAAACAAAACTAGCTACGGTTTTGATGAATTTCCGCCAACACTTATTAAGCACTGTTGTGAAGAGCTAGTGATGCCTTTAACATATCTCTTAAATCAACCGTTTCTAGAAGCCACTTTTCCTACACTACTAAAAAAATCAATAGTAAAACCTCTACCAAAAATAAAATCAACAAATGATGTAAAACAGTTTCGGCCCGTTTCACTGTTATCGACTTTTGCAAAAATATTTGAATCAGCTATGTGCAAACAATTAAATAGTTTCTGCGAAAAATATAACATTTACGATAATAGTCAACACGGTTTTAGAAAAAAGCGGTCAACAATCACAGCTTTGTTTGAGTACACACGTGAAATACTAAATATTATCGATAAACATAAGTACGCAATAGGCATTATGCTAGATATGAGTAAGGCATATGATAGAGTTTCCCATAAATTACTTTTAAAAAAGCTATACGGTATAGGAGTACGAGGTCAGGCATATGAATGGTTTATATCTTATTTACAAAAACGCCAGCAATGTGTGGAAATTGAATATTTTGATAGTAATACAAACACTTTAAATATAATTAGATCACAAGAACAAATATCTGAAAATTCCATACCACAAGGAAGTGTCCTAGGCTGTATCCTATTCTTAATTTATATCAATGATTTGCCTAAGATAATGGATTACAAAAAAATTCTCTATGCAGACGATATTACATTGGTTATCCCATGTAGAAATTCTGACGACTTAAGTGATCAAGTAAATAACACACTTAACTCAACAGGAAAATGGTTAGAAGACCATAACCTGATGTTGAATTTAGCTAAAACTAAAATGATGCAGTATAAACCTCGTCAAAAATCACCGCTGACGGCAAACATTTCTTTTAAAAATGGAATTCTAAAATTTGTAGATAGCAGTACACTGTTAGGTATCGAGTTCGACAGTAATTTGTCCTGGAAACAACATATAGATAAAGTAGCTGGCAAACTGTCTAGGTTTACATACGCTTTATATGAATTAAAGAAATCTACAGATTTAAAAACCTCTATTAGTGCCTATTATGCGTACGCCCATGCGTGGTTGAGTTACGGCTTAATATTATGGGGAAATGGAACAGATGCTCAGAAACTTTTTATACTGCAAAAAAGATGTATAAGAATATTAGTAAATATAAAAGATATTGAAAGCTGCAGAGTACATTTTAAAAATTTTAACACTAACCTCAATGTATATACTAGAAATATGTAAATTTGTAAAACAAAATAAGAACTTGTACCCACAAGCCAAAAATTTTTACTCCAGACCCCGTAATCTACGAAATAAAGACAAGCTAGCTCTCCCGTTTACTAGGTTAAACATGGTAAGTTCAGGTGCTTACCATGAATCAATAAAAAATTATAATAAACTTCCGCCTTCAATCGCAAATATAGAAAAATTATCAGAATTTAGAAATGTTTTAAAAGATTTTTTAATTAATAATTGTTTTTACACTATAAAAGAATATTTTCAGCATTGTTAAAGTAATATAACGTAGTTTGTGCCTTATAGTAGACGTATAGTTTATAAGAAGTTGCTGTGCCCTTACAGGGTTTATGTATGGATCAAACAATCATTATAACAACTTATGTACCTACATAAAGCAATAAATGAATATGAATATGTACAACTTAGAAAGATAATTTTATTTTTCCTGTAAAATATAGATAAACAAGTATTATTCATAATTATTTCAGATTTTTCCCTTCACAAACTTCGGAGATAAGGTGGGGGAACGGTATTTTTTTTGACATTTTTGATTATCAGCCAAAAACTGCGTGATATAAACCAAAATAAAAATCGGTTTAGCGATGTGCAAATGAAGCCCTTTCATATGATACCCCACTCGATATAGTAGTCTCACTTTGAAATTTTGATGACCCATTTCGACCCCCATTATAAAAAAAGTAAAAGAAAAAATATATATTTTTTATTTGCGATGGGGTTGGGTAAGTAAGATCTAAAACTATTCCAAGTTTCAAATCGATTGCATAAGTGATTCCTGAAATATATACAGGTGTGACAGACAGACAGACAGACGAAGTCAGACCATAAGGGTTCCTTTTTAACCGACTTCAAAAAAGGAGGAGGTTCTCAATTCGTCTGTATATATTTTTTTTTTTTTTTTTTTTTATGTATGTTCGCGCATAACTCTGGCAATTATTAACCGATTTGAAAAAATCTTTCTTCCATCCATTCTTCAATCCATTGATTGGGTCCCATAAAAAAATTATTGCTTAGTAATAAGTAGTTCCTAAAAAAACAAGAATGGTGACTGCGCACTGAGAGTTGCAAGAAAGCCTATATAGATGACGTTTTAGTCGCTCGGACTCACTCGGTCGGACAAAAATGGTCATAACTCTGGCAAATATTTACCAATTTCAATGATTCTTTTTTTATTCGAAAGAAGAAACCACTGTATTGAATCTGTATGAATTTTATTACAACCGGATAAGAACTTCCTGGAGGACCATGAACGATGTGGAGGAATTTATCTGGTAAAAACCATAAAACTGATGTTCTCCATTACATTGCTCTGACAATTATGAACCGATTTCGATGATTCTTTTTTTATTCGAGAGAGTAAACTACTATGATGTTTCCATGCAAATTTCATTACGACCGGATATTATTTTCTGAAGAAACATGAATTATGTAAAACTATGTAGACGATAATGTGATCATAACCTACCTAGATAATTTTTCGGTTTTCGATGGTTCAATCTTTATATATGAAAATATCACTAAAAAGGTTAAAATAAAATCTTTTTAAAAAAAAATTGAACCGACTTCAATATCACTGAAAAGTATAAAATAATTTAAATATTATTGAAGTTGGTGCCAAATATACACAGCAGGTACGCTAACACCAACTTCAATAATATTTAAATTATTTTATACTTTTCAGTGATATTGAAGTCGGTTCAATTTTTTTTTAAAAAGATTTTATTTACCTTTTAGGTATGGAACCCTAAAACAATTTTTTTTTTTAACATGTAGACTGGATTTTTTGACGATTATGGAGAGATAAGTAGGAGAGAATAAACAGGTAGAAATGCGTTCGAGAACTAGACACAAGTAATCTATACTTATAATAAAACTGTAACAGGTCCAATTCTGTACATTGAAGATATTTTGAAAATTATATTTAGAGGGCATTCTATAACCGATACTGAGGCCGAAAATGTAATTTTTTGAATTTTTGTCTGTCTGTCTGTCTGTATCTCGGCTGAGCATCACGCCGAAACTACTGAATGGATTCAAATGAAACTTGGCATGATTTGAGATCTTACTACGAGGTAGGACATAGGATACTTTTTATCCCGTAATCTAGCACGGTTCTTTTGGGAGAGGGGATTAAAGTCAAAATGGGTACTTGGTTATACGCTTGGTCAGATTTTATCATTTTTTCTTTATAATATAATAAATATTAGTAAGGGAACACTCATAGAGAGTTGTTATCAAGGTTTTGTAATCGACCGGGTTAAGCAACGTTAGGTAAGCTCATTAAATGGATGGGTGACCGTTTAACGCCATTTGAACTGAACGGGTCCGTGCTTCGGAGAGCAAGTAAAAAGTGGGTCCCAGTTTTTAACCGACTATAAAAAAGGAGGTTATGTATTCGATGCGAATGTTTGTTATTAAAAGTTTAGTTAACTTAAAAATAGCGCAGGCGGAGCTGCGTGGGTCAGCTAGTATTAAATAAATAACAAAATAAGTAATCACTAAACGTTGAACGCCCGCCGCTTAGTCATACTGTCACTGAAATGAAATGAATGAAATTGCATTGCTTACTTGGTCACTGTATCGATGATCATGATCAGTGTGTGGATAGGCCTAGTCCTTCGGTGGACTAATAATTAATGAATAGTTAAAAAATATTTTTGTTTATCGTCTAGCTTGTGGTACACCATAAATACCAAAGCAATTTAATCGATTTCCTAAGGCGAGGCAATAAAGGGTAGATTACTGGCGAGACAAGGACCTTGTCACAGTTTCATCATGTCGCCGAATAAGTATTTACATACATATCCTCACTTGCCTTGAACGAGGTGGGCAGAGCTTAGTGTACCGATAGTGACAATAAACACTTCCATAATTATGAGGAGGTCGCCTATTGATGATGTGCGAGTTTATCGATTAAATAGTAATCATTAATGTTGTTAAGATCTGTACGGCCTTTAAAAAGATTAGCCAACGCAGGAAATATTATAGAGCAAAAGTGCTTGCGCAAACCGATACAAACATGGAAAGATTAAGCGCAGGACCGATTGTTTACTTGCCCATCGGTCTCGTCACGTTGGTCATCTTAATTTAACGAAGGTGATCCGCTTGTATTGTCCCTCCCTTAGTTGCTCCCAGTACGATTTAAATTCGCGACCTTCAGTTTTAAAAACATGTGCGGCTTCCCGCTGCGCCACATTAAATCACTAGTGATGCACCGTGCCAGATGAAATGATATATTCCCAAAAAGAGGGAATATTGCCTATAGCCGGAAATTCAAAAATATGAAAAACCGGGAATATTCTCGATCGATCATTGTCATCGTCAATTTGTCGTTTGGAAATGTCCAACTTAGTACGACCGAATAATGATCAACTTAATTAATTTTATTCACCACTTTATGCTGTTGTTGATCATCACAAATATACTCACTATATTTATACTAATTAGTTCCAAAATACTGGCTCAAACTAGAATGGCACTTCACTGACTGTTAATAAGATGATGCCAGGAAAATGATAAATTTGTACGTAGTTTGTCATACTACAGCCAGCTAGGATTGTGTAAGTCACAACACGCAGAATTTGCCGGTCTGCTGCGCACGCGCCGGCGACCTTGCAAGGTCGGGTGCGCGTGATACATTACTTCGTAGCTCATAAATATTCATATTCGTGGGAAATTCGCAAGAAAACGAATCATCTATCATAAAGATTTATTGTTAACAATATTTTAAGGCTTGCCAATATTATATTGCTCTTTACTTACGGGGTGACGCTATTATTGGAATAATGCGTGTTGGAATCAGATGTAGGTGTGGTATTAAAAGTACGAACTATGCTATGTTGTTAGGAATTGACGTGATAGGTATACACCGTGGTAACAAATAACCGCCAAACCTAAAACTATGTAGTTGGTACAGTATCGAGAGCACAATTAATTACAATATTTTTTAATATAGCTTTAATTTTTATGATGTTACTATTTATATAACATGTCGAGTCTAATATCACTGGCGGTCTACTCAATAAGAGGTTATTAGCCTCCACTTACTTAAAAACTTACTGCCGCACCTACAAACCTTAATTAACTTTAATTACAATTAAGTTATTTTTTGATATTGTATTATTTCGACACTTGAAGCCAATTAATACTTTATACGCTGATTGTGAGTAGAGATATCAATAATTTCGTAATTACTTAAAAAAATAATCATAAGAGGCTCGGAGAGTCGAAATAAATAGACTACAAAAAATGACTTAGTTGAAATTAAAGTAAATTGACGTTTGTGAGTGCGCCAGTTAATGTTTAAAATGGAGGCGCCTTCTGCAAAAGATCGTATAGGTGTTTACCACAGTACTGTCACGTATTTCGTCGCAATGCAGCAAACATTGTTGTGTAGCTATAAAGTCACTGATATCAAGAAAATAAAAAAGTATAAATTATAAAAGCACAAAAAGCCCGACTGCGAACGAACAAAATCGGCTTAAATTACACTATGTATAATATATATACATATATTAAACGTATATACATGTATATATATTTCAACTCGCCTCGTTAAGAACTTTTATTGTTTTTGGAAGAAAAAAGAAATACAAAATGGCGGCAATTTTTTTAAAATATATATAGCCTATGTCACTCCCACAACTTTGACGAATCCAACGACATATTGTAACTCGCAGTCCCTCAAGCCGGCTGTAGGCCGTGCCAAATAAATAGACATATGTACATACATACTCTCGAAAAAAACAACACACTTCCTGGGGCATTTGGAAAAAAAAAGCTTCATTTGACGAATTAGTGCCATAGGCAGATGTGTGATCATGAGGCGAACGACCATCATCATCAGTCGTAAGACTTCCACTGTTAAACAAAATCCTCCCGCTTAGAAGGGAGGGGTTGCCACAATCCCCACGCTTGGCAGGCGTCTTGAGGTGGTCGGTGATCTAGTAGAAAGACGCTGCTGTCTGTCTTTTGCCTCCGTCTCTCAGCAATACCTACAGCGATAAATGCCTGCAGCGCTCGACGCCCCGAGGGTGTCTATCACTCGCGGCTGCCACGAGCTTGCGAGCACACATTAGTGAATTCTTTGTACAAACACACACACACACACACATACAGAACGAAAATCAAAACGCGTAAGGATTTACGTATTTGCATGTTGCAATTGCATTAATATCACCGCATTGTGTTAAAATAATTTTAATGGAGAGTCAACGTAACAATAATAATTGTTGTGTGGACGGCTGTCGCAATCATACAATTATTTGTGCTGTTTCGAATTTTCGCCATCCTAAAGTATACTAATAGATATTTCAGAGATGGTAAAAAATATATACTATGTCTTCTTACGGACACACAACCGGACACCCCACGGGAAACGACTCGAATTAGGCACACATCACATTCACGTGTCTAATGCACGTGTATTTCGAAGATCTACATATAATCATGTACCTATTAGTTGTAAACATAGCTAGGTGATTAAATCTTGTTATATTTACGATAGGCAATAGAACTGTTTTCTATGTGTGTGTGTATGTGTGTGGTGTATCCTCGCGCCTCGTCAGCATCTAAGACACATCCGCGTCTATTAGCACACACTGTTCTAGCGTCCTTATGTTATGCAATCCTTATTTCCGTAAATATATCCTATGCTGTTTTATAATGCAATGAGGAAGTGTTTTTCCATTTATTGGGAATATTACCATACTATGTTTTTTATGTGTGTGTGAGCCAATAGGAGTTCCTATTGCCAGAGTGCATTTTTCTCATTGTAGTTTCTTGATAAGACATTTCAATCTTTAGCAGATAAGGGAATGAAGCCCAAAGATCTGCTATCTAGTACCAAAGATTCAATAATACTTGATATTGTAGTTCCAATATTTATTTCTATTTTAACATGTAAAGTAAAATCTAAATGACTTGCTCTAGGGTAAAAGTGGGATAGTTGCCACACTTTTTGAAATTACTTTATATTTCTCAGTGAAAAAAGCAAAATTCTTTATTTGTATTACGGGTAGGTACTTTGGTTTATTATCTTCAAGCTTATGAAAGGAAAAACCATCATCTTTGATATTTCCAGAGCATTGGCGATTTTTGCGGACCTCTAAATTTTGGGGCATCTATCCCATATAGGGGATAATTGCCTAATCTATGTAAATTACGTTTAGGATAGATGCCCCGCTGAAAAAGAGGCCATCTATCCTGCAAAAACTTTGATTTCACCTTACCCTTCCATGCAATCGCACAGAGACATGCAACACGGTCAACTTAGTGGTAGTTGTAGAGTCTCTCGAAAGATAAATAAAATAACATGTGATCATCCGCCAAACTAGAGAAATTACAATCGAGGCAACTATACCCCTGGGGCAACTATCCCACTTTTACCCTATATATATTTTTGGTATTTTTTTGTGCGTTCATGAATGCGATGCGATTCCCACCCAGTATTAAGTTATATGTAAATATATCACTTGTCATAGTACAGGTGGTACAAGTTCTACCTGCCGTCTGTGAGTAGCCCCATGTATTATTAAAAAAATCAGTAAATATCATGATAAATTAGATGGCAGGCAAGAATCTTTGTGTTACGAATGTAAACTTGTTTTCTTGAAACCAATTTGTATAGATGTTGCCTTATAAAGGAAAATGCGGTTCGCAGAGACTACTCTAAGAAATAATGTAGACCCATGTAAGCCATTCATTTTGTAACAAAATGCGATTTAGGCGTGTAAATTGTCATAACCTACCATAAAAGGCAAAACCGGATTGGTCTTGGAAATATGAGTTATGGAACTGCATTGCTGTTTGAGTAACAAAATAATGCTTTATACCAAACAGGGGTTTACAAATAAACAATTGTTAATCCAAGAATTTGTAAAGGTTATTGGAAAATATGATTTTAGGATAATTTGTGATGACTTGGGACCGGATTTATATGTACCTATTAAAAAAACCAAAATATATACATATAATATGGACTAAAAAAATTGTAAATATGGCAAAATATGGAGTTAAAAATAACCAAAAGTTCTTTTCTTTTCAGTATTTCTATTATTGCAGTACACGGATCTCATGTTTTGTAACCCCCGATGCAAAAAAGGCATGTTTAAGTTTGACGCCTATGTCTGTCTGTCTGTGGCATCGTAGCTCCCAAATGAATGAATGGATTGTTGATTAAATTTTGGCTATGTACTGGCTGAACATTCTTTCAACATCACAGTATGTGACTGGAACATACTTGCACACTGAACTGACGGACTGATCCGTGACATTCATTTTTGATTGATGTATTGATAAGGTGAATACGGGGAATGCACAATAATTTCAGCGGCAATAGCTTACTGTAACGAGCCGCGACTGCGATGTGCCACGTTTACAGAAAAGGGAATATTTTGCTCATTCGCAAATTGTTGCTAACCCATTTTGTGATTTACCTACGCGGTATCGTAAGTACTTTGTTTCGTATAAATCCATTTGCCACTCTTTTTAACCGACTTCAAAAAAAGGAGGAGGTTATCAATTCGGTTGTATGTTTTTTTTTTTTTATGTTTGTTACCTCAGAACTCTGTCGTTTACGAACCGATTTGGAAAATTATTTTTTTAATTGAAAGGATATGCTTCCAGATTGGTCCCATTTTTTTCAAAATCAAGTTCTGATGATGGGAACCATGAGTAACTGAGGGAACTCCTTAAATATTATAGGCATACATATAGCGTTTTTGGTATTTTTAGAAACTAGTCAAACATTTTCATTCAGAAAGTATCATTTGGTGAAGTGGATCTGATGAAGAAGGCCATAGATGGCCACCGGAACTCTGTAATAAAATTAACAATTCATCCTATCCTAGCCGTGCCTACTAAACGTAGAACTACCGAATTTGGACTCAATGGATAGTACTCGACGAGTAGTTGCTAGAAAAATGGAGATCAGGGTCTGATGGTGGAGCAGGAAGGTTGTCACGGGATCTCGGCACCAATAAACATAGACCCACCGAGTTTGGGTTCGTTGGGTAGCTCTCGACGAGTAGTTGCTAGAATAATGGTGATCAAAGTCTGATAATGGAGCAGGAAGGTCGTCACGGTATCTCGGCACCAACAAACGTAGACCTACCGAATTTGGACTCGTTGGATAGGTCTCGACGAGTAGTTGCTAGAAAAATAGAGATCAGGGTCTGATGATGGAGCAGGAAGGTCGTCACGGGATCACTGCACCAATAAACGTAGATCTGCCGAGTTTGGGCTCGTTGGGTAGCTCTCGATGAGTAGTTGCTAGAAAAATGGTGATCAGGGTCTGACGATGGAGCAAGAAGGTGGACACGGGTTCTCGGCACAAATAAATATAGACCCACCGCACCGAGCTTGCAGTCCATGGTTCTCGAGAACTACGTGTATAACACCTAGATATCTTCGGTTTATGGCAATTGGTTAGTTTTTAACCGACTTCAAAAAAAAAGGAGGAGGTTATCAATTCGGTTGTATGTTTTTTTTTATATTAAGATATTGTCACATGTACTTTTTTTTTAATTTTTGTTTAAGCTTATATTTTAGTGATGGTCCATAGTTGTGTTATGTAGTGGGTGTTTTTAAAATAAATATTAAACTGGCTGTTTGTCAGAATAAAATATAAGTTGTTAAAACTTAACCTAATAATACACCAAGGGAACCACTAAAAAGAATAAAATAAAAATATTTTTTACAAAAAAAAGAACCACCTTCAAAATGCAACTAAAAAGCCTGAAATAATTTCTAAGAATTAGTGGTTTTTACATCTACATTGTTGGATTTGGACTACAACATATTATAAATACATATTACTATCGAAGTCGGCGCCTAACGTCTAGCAAATACTTACAAGGGCAGTAGGTACCTAACTGTTTTCCAGTTTGGCGCCGTCTTTGATAGGTAGTAATATGTATTTATATTATGTTGTAGTCCAAGTCCAACAATGTAGATGTAAAAACCACTAATTCTTAGAACTTATTTCAGGCTTTTTAGTTGCATTTTGAAGGCGGTTCTTTTTTTTGTAAAAAATATTTTTATTACAGAAATATAATCATTTTTCAAAAATATATACTTCTTTGAAATATGTCAAAATATGGAAAAGTATGGAAAATAAAAATTGCATTTTCTCGTGCCAAATGTCACAATTCGTGTAGAAAACAACATACTGAACAAAAACTATTGAAATTAAAAATATGCACATATTTACATATAAATCCGGTCCCCTAGTGATGACATTCATTTAAGAGTAAGAAATGGGTTTTGGCACCCGATATGCACATGTGATTATAAAAAAAATACTTTTATGATTTGTTACCGTACGCAACAATTTTAAAAATGTCGATAGTTGCGCAACACTTGGCCGACGAGCCGGCTACTAATAATGATATTGTATCGTTTGCAGACTACGAAATGAATGATTGATATTCCATCGCCAAAGCAAGCGCTATTTGTTCCATTTTTTGAATAATGTACGTGTATGTATTTTGTTATTGTCATGCTCAAGCAATCTGCTCAAATATGCAGAATTAATTAAGAAATATAATAAAATAGGTAGGTATATTCTATTCTAACAACATCTTTAGAAAAATTATGAATTCTTGGAACTGTTTTCACATTGAACGCCAAATGCCTGACGCTCAATACATTTTTATATTGGTATGATGCCTGACGGCAGTCTAAGGGTTAAATATGTAGTTTATTTTTCCTGCCTATAGTTCCTGGCGTTATAAGCATAAACATTCGCCTATAGTAGGATATATTGTTCCCATATCTATTGAGACTTCTATGTAAGTTTTGTTTGGAATTTTTAAGTAATTTGTTTTTTTTTTTCGTGACTGGTACACCATCGTTCCACACATAAGTCTAGACAAAAACCAACAATGACCGACTGGCCTGTGAACACCGCGATTTTAAATTCTTAAATTTCAAAGAAATTTCAATAGTTACTCACTCTCATTCATGCATTAGATAACTAAATCAGATTATAATAGTCTACATAAAATATGCTAATAGACGTTTTTGCTCGTGTTGAAGATTATATTAATCACAGATGAGTTTATGTAAATGCGTTGTACACAGCAATCATTATAATTGGGACTTAAATGCTGAATACAATGGACATTGCGGCGTAAGAACAGAGGTTAGATGTGCACTTACTATGGTTATTTAGACAGATAAAAACATTAATACGATTCTATTAAACACTACGTTTTAAAACATTAAAAGAATTCGTGAGGTGATTTTACGATGTAATGGATTTTGTTTTGATGTGTCAGTCCTCGTAAATTAAATTGAACCTAGATGATTATCGTCTTGCATCCATTATAAGTTAATAACAAAATAAACTCACAAATTATGGAAAGCAGCACCGTGTAGTCTATCAATATGGTTGACAAAGCTGTTTGTACAATTATTCGGACGTCAAGACTAGACAAGAGTTTCGCATTGTGATGCACTCCGGTTACTTTTTTGTGTCAATTATTCTAGGCTAGCAATTATTATCATCGTTCTGAGTTGATTTGTATTGGTTTATAGCCAATGGCTTAATTTAGGAACAGTTTCGACTTTACTGTAAAAGAAAATACATCCGTGAGCAGTTGCTTCTTTAATAATAGGAAAAAACCCAAGATGTTCACAATGATACTACGTGTTCATTTTACGACGTCACTCGGGATAGGTTCATTCAACATTTGTCGTACGTAATTGAGGTACTTAGTCGTCATCTATCTGTTTTTGCCGGTAATTGATCATTTGTTATGTAACGAACATAATTGTACAATCGGAAAACAATAGTAGTGTCATCCATCATAATTATTATATTTGTTTATACGTAGTACTAGGTTATGTTATGTAATGACATGTCGGATATTTCATGCTCTGAGATACTTCAGCCACTTTTATTATTAGGATCTTCTGTATTTGTATTTGTTATACTATGCTATTATGGACTATACAAATCTTCTGTATTTACCTTGTTTCTAAATACCATACATAAGTATTTATATAATAATTAACTTTCCTCAACCTTTAACAACACTTGTTTGTTTTGTTGCTTACGTAATACAAACGTCATTGTTTTTATTTCCAACAGCATGAAGTCTTAAGCCTTTAACGTTTCAAGTGAAACCAGCTATTATGGTTATAGTACACAGTCTTCAATAGTGGGAATTTTAATTTCTTCATTCCGTAATATGTAAATATACGCTTTGTGATATGTGTCTTTGTTTTGTTGCTATCAAGATGTTTGGGTGAAACGTCTTTTAACTTTCTTTTGGCTTTCGGAGAGCTTAATCGAGTGTGGTCCCGAATAACAATATCCCTTTTGCGGCGTTGAAAGTTGCATTTGTAAATTGTTGTATGCATCTGGGTATATTGTTGCTTGAGTTAAAGCCTTGTTTGTTTATGGTGCTTCGAAAGTTATCTCGCATACGCTTTCTCGTGTATTGTCGTAAAGAAAGTGGTATCTCTCTCTTTGTCTTGTCGACTTGACACATGGTTGTTTAAACTAATTACCAGTGTTCATGAGAGCCGATCTGTTGATTGGTTTATTCTTTGTTATATAAATTAGTTTCACTATGTTGTTGTAATTCGTGGCTCTGATAGTAGGGATAATGTGTTTATATAAATGTTATTAGGCCTTGAAATTAAACTAACTTTACGTAATTATATTGCGGTATTCCTGTTTTTTTCTCTTCCCCGACATGTCCCCGACAGATATGATAGATATGTCATATTGTTTTAGGATACACTCAGATCTTGATATGTATCAAAAATCATTATTTTACTAGGCCATCAAATATAATACGGACTTTTCCGTCTCCAGTGGACTATAAATAACGATATAAGAGAAAGGGTTTTTCTAAAATATGATAGTACACTAAATATTGTACAACCTTTCAAAAATTACGCAATATTCTAATGGCATTTTGATGACTGCTAAAATCTTTAAAACATTTCGTCGTAACACAATAATATCCAAAACAATAGTTATGAATTGCGCATCAACACATAATCCGTATAATCGGTACGTACAGAATTTTATACGAAACTGCCAAATCTTCGTACAAACAATAGACCTGGGACACATTTCACATGCGCTCGAGCGTAATATATTTCGTTATGCATATATTGTCGGAGCGGCTATTCAAGTCTTCTTATCTATTCGACTTGTTTTTGATGTAACACTAACATTGCGTGCTGTTATGATGTATGCATTTAATTGATCGTTACGTAATGCGCAATGCAATTGTAAACTGTTTTCAGTTACTTAACAGGATTTGATTGAGACGCGGATGTTTTCGATAAGCAAATTATTTGCAGAGCTTTGTTGAATTAAGTTTTTGAAAGTACCTCTTTGTTTAACATCGAGGCATTACTAACAAAGGTTTTTAAATTCTTTATCTTATCATAATTTTGTATAAAGATGACAACCCCTGAAATAAAATAAACATCCAGCCTAAGGGCTCCCACGTGGGAGCCCTAAGAGTATATAAAAGAGTCCCCGGGGCCCATCTGCCAAGACCACAGGTGACGCCAGGGTTGGGCATTTCCTCGCGCAGAGAGTGGCTTTAGCTACTGAGCGAGGAAATGCTTCCAGTGTCATAGTCATACCATGGGTTACGTGTCCAATATTTTTTGATAATCTTAATGACGGACTAAATAGATTTTTTTAGTCATCCAGCCTATTTTTAACACGCTTTTATTAGCTTGACCTGTATGTATGTATGTATGATGGTAATGGAATCTTGCGATGCAATTTTGACCCACTTCTACACGTCCAAATAATTTGAAATTTTGCACATGTATCAAGGACTGGTGACAATACAATAATATGGTATCATCGAACTGATCTGATGCTGGGGCTCGAAGGTGGATAAGGGAACCCTTGGATGGCTAATAGTAAACTAATCGAGTTTTGGCTCATTTGATTTGTTTTAAAGAATTCTTTTCACATTGACTATTAATGAGGACCTGATGATGGAACAAGAAGGTGGGTGACGGAACCCTGGAATGGCTACTAGTAAACACATCGAGTTTGGACTCATTGTATTTGTTTTAAAGAGTTCTTTTCACTTTGATGAATAATGAGGACCTGATGATGGAACAGGAAAATGGGTAACAGAACCCTGGAATGGCTACTAGTAAACATATCGAGTTTGGGCTCATTTGATTTGTTTTAAAGAGTTCTTTTCACTTTAACCATTAGTTAGGACCTGATGATGGAACAGGAAGGTGGGTGACGGAACCCTGGAATAGCTACTAGTAAACATATCGAGTTACGGCTCATTTGATTTGTTTTAAAGAGTTCTTTTCACTTTGCCCAATAATCAGGGTTGACGAAGGAAATGAAAAGTGGTTAACGGGACCCTGGAATGATTACTAGTAAACCCATCGAGCTTGGACTCATTTGATTTGTATTAAGGAGTTATATTCACTTTGCCTAATAACGTGGACCTGTTGATGGACCCGGAAGGTTGGTAACGGAATCCTTGAATACTACTTGTGAAGTTATTGACTTTTAGCGTACTTTTGACTGTTTAAAAGCTTTCTTAAACTCAATCAGATACCTACGCGTAATACCTAGTCTAGTAAACATATGTTTTGCCACAACCTGCCTACGATTCAAGCTACGAACAAATCAATACTTGGGCTAATTTTATCTGTAGTTTAAGCGAATATTTCTAAGACTAAAAAGTATAAAATAAATTAATAGTTTAAAAAATTAAAAATACACGCTTTTATAAGGACTACTGCACTAAAAAACAATAAATAAATTATCTAAGCAGTTCTTTCTTACTTTCTACCTCGTGTTTGAAATTTATGGATTATACTTAGTTATGTGTAAAAGCGTGGGGCGCTTTTTCTGATTATCAGCTTAACATTTCTGTCACTTTCAAGAACGCTGAGTATTTGTATTCATATGACAATAATTTGTAATCATTTACAAAGAAAAAGCGCCCCACGCTTTTATACATTAACTAAGTATAATCCATAAATTACAAACACGAGGTAGAAAGTAAGAAAGAACTGCTTAGATAATTTATTTATTGTTTTTTAGTGCAGTAGTCCTTATAAAAGCGTGTATTTTTAGTTTTTTAAACTATTAATTTATTTACACTTAATGTTAATCATAATAATCATAATCATTTATTGGTAAATTTGTTTTACACGTCAGTTACAATATTTAGTTTACAAAAGTCCAAATAATAATAATACATGTTAATACATAGTTTTCTTTTTATTAAATTGTTTCTCGTTTCATCTTGTTGATGGTATAATAAAAAAAATGTGTGTTCTGCCCTTCTTCTAAGAAAGTTAGTAAGTTTGTTTCTCAATTACTCTGCAACCACTCAGCTAAGTCAAGCGTCTGGTTTTAAACCTACGTAACTCAGTATTGAAAGTACCTACTGTGCTAGAAACGAAATGTGTTACCAATTAGTGCCACTGTTACAATGTTTCATAAAACTTTTATTAATCAAACACTCGTTAGCTGATATTGTTTTAGGATGAATGGTGGGAATGTAGGCCCCAAGTCGTGTGCAATCGACTTCCCTCCTGCATGTCCATTATAGATTTGTACACATATAAGTTTTGTAACAAACAAACTAATGGAATCTCTCCTGAAGCTTTTCGTACTATATTTTCACCCGACCGGCTCAGAAGTAGTGTAATGTTTATCGAGTGTAAGTATGTCTATTTCAACGGCATGCTTTGTGGTCTAAACGGCTTGACGTATTTTCGCGTGTGAGAAATCCTAATTGTGTTTGTGACATAGGATATAATTTTATCAAAAAGTATTTTGTGTTTTTATTGTTCGTTTAGTGTATTCCTTCGGAAGAAATTCCCTAAATGTGAATCAAAATGTACTATATGTACTTTAAGAGAACAAATACTGGAATGGGCGTGTATTGTTTTTTTAATAATTGATCAATATTAGTTAACATAAATCGTATTTCGTATGATGTCACGACGACTCAGTCACAAATATGACGTAGATTCATACAACAATGCAACAAAATTTGTTCATATTTTTCCATCATGCGTTAATTGATTGTGTACCTAATTACGAAGTAATAAGCCTTTGTTCTAATACTTCACTTATAACTTTGTTGTATAATGATAAAGGTGTAAAATGTATTAATGACTGCAACAGGCAACATGTGTCTCGGGCGTTGCGTGTTATTGCCAACAATTAAACAGACAATGTATTGATGTAACCGTTGATATATTGGTTTTTATATACTAATATTTCATAATGTTTATACAATACAGTAGGGTATACGTTAAAAATTATGATAATGCTCTACCTAGCATGCTTTGCTGCAAATTTGCTACTCAGTAAACTATCGCGATGTATGAAAAAAATTATGTATCCATACAGAATAAGGATATTGAACGGCCTCTGAAAACGTGCTCACTCAGAATAAATATAATAAAGATGTAGAAACATTCTACATCTTTATTATATTCACCAGTAATTATTCATTGAAAATAAAAAAAATCTTATCATATCGAAAGAGTTAACTGAACGGCTGTCTGCAAAGGGAAAAACTATTTAAAAAAAAATAAAAACCAACTTCAAAGTAAATTATCTAAAAAGCATAAAATAACGAAAATATTATTGAAGTTGGTGCTAGCGTACCTGCTGTGTATATTCTGCACCAACTTCAATAATATTTTCGTTATTTTATGCTTTTTAGATAATTTACTTTGAAGTCGTTTTTTTTTTTTTAAATAGTTTATTTAACACTTTTTAGTGACTTATTTTACCAAGATAGGTATCAGCACTATCACGCAACTCGAACATTACAGTAACTTACTGAAAACATAAAAAGTTTATATCTCTTAAACTACTGGACCGATTTTGATGAAATTTGTACTCTACCCTAAGTTGAAAGATACTCTAACTATTGCAAAAAGAATTTTCGAAATCGGACTTGTAGTTTCTGAGAAATCCGTGGACAAACCTACATACATACATACACTCGTGAAATTTGGTAAATTCGTTTAGAAGCCCACATAGACTAACATATATGAATATTACGCATTTTTATTAATATTACATACATACGCGTCGAATACAGAACCTCCTTTTTTGAAGTCGGTTAAAAACCGCATAGTGCGTATCGAGATTGCGTAGTGCTACGTACATTTACCCTGTAGTCAACGTCAAAAATAAAGCATAGGTCCCACAGGAGATTAAAATCAATAGTCTCTTAACATAAAATCACACTATTTTTAAGGATTATATCGGATAAGTAGTTTGATTTCAATGTGTAGTATTCGCGTAAATAAAAGACAACATCTCTTAACATTATTTTTACTTATTCATCAGCAACCGAAGATGTCCACTGCTGAACAAAGGCCTCTCCCTTAGAAGGGAGGGTTTGCCATTATCCTCACGATTGGCAGGCGGCTTGGGGATCGCAGTATAGTTGGTAGGTACCTAATCCAATAGAAAGACGCTGCTGCCCGTCTTCTTGTTTTACCTTAGTCGCCTGTTACGGGAGGAGATGGGAGGGTGCTATTATCAACCCGACACCCCCCGGGTCACGGGGATTTACTTATTACTTGATTACTTATTACCCAAACAGAAAACATCATTTTTTATTAAGATAGGAATCGATACACGAATATGGTCTGATATTTTTCTTACATAGAAACCGTGCATTGGTATAGAAAAAAAAACGGTGATTAAGCGGCACCATGGCAGTAATTATACAAAATATTCCACGTCCTCACATTAATCAGGGCTTGATGGACTCGCGATGTAAGCTATTTTTATTAGCATATGAATGCAGATGCAATCAGCCCCATACGTTGTGCCTGTCTGTATTTATTTTAAATACATTTCAATGGGTTGTGGTCTGAGGTGTACGTGAAGGGACCGGTGGAAATTAAAATATTTATTGGATACAAAACCGATATAATTATCTGTATTATAAATGATTTTCTCTGTTGGATTAGTGTTGTGATATGGTTTTATTTTAATAATAATCTTGTGAGGCACAGCCATAAACTAACAAAAACCATTGTTCATCCCTTGTGCTGTGGATACTGCGATACCTCAGAACCCTTTTCCTATTGTTGTTACTGTGAAATGAAATTGTTTTTTTTATTGCACATAGTCGCTTTTAAATTGCTCGTATTTATTTTAAAGCTACCACCGAATACCGCGGCCACAACTGAGAAGATCAGGCAAGGAACTCAGTTTTTTAAACACGGTTTTTTCTTAATTTCAATCATATTTTTCGTCGAGCGTTCGATAGACAAAACTTAAAGGAAGAAAGAATATTACAAAGAAAAAAATACAACAAATTAAAAGGTCAAAGAGATAATACTGCATTACACAATAAGTCCTTAATTATCATCATCACCAGCCGGAAGACGTCCACTGCTGAACATAGGCCTCCCCCTTGGAACGCCACAATGAACGACAATTGGCTATTTGCATCCACCGGTTACCTGCGACGCGCACAATGTCGTTAGTTCATCTAGTAGGAGGCCATATAAGAGACGCTGTTGGCCCATTTAAAGTAAATGATGGATACATTTTCCTTTTGGCAATTGCATGTACACTTATACAGATCCACGCACTGCGCGCCCTACGTTCAGAATCCATAATTAATTACTTGTAAGTACGGACAGCAATTAATATGTACTGACATACTTATTTACATGTCTGCATGGCGATGGTCTAGATACCTTTGGCGCATCTTTAAGTTGTTTTTTTTTCTTTAATTTATGTTGTTGAGTAGGTACAGATTGCATATCAGTGAGTTGCAGCAAAACCACCTTGTGTGTTCGTTATGCAGTCAAGAGAAGTAGTCAGAATAAAGTACCCACTTTAGGTAGTAGGAGAGGATAGGACCTTAAGGGATGTACTTCTATAGTAGATATAATATTTAATAGATAACTCTTTGCACACCAAAAATAACAGGAAATACTGACATCTCTAAATAATTTGATACAATGGTATACATTAGGTGGTGTTAATCTATACTTATAATAAAACTGTAACAGGTCCAATTCTGTACATTGAAGATATTTTTAAAATTATTTTTGGAGGGCATTCTATAACCGATACTGAGGTCGAAAATGTAATTTTTTTAATTTTTGTCTGTCTGTCTGTCTGTCTGTCTGTATCACGGCTGAGCATCACGCCTAAACTACTGAATGGAGGGTCAAAATCAAAATAATTGACTATTTACTCTATGTTACTTTTATGTCACAGTAACATAAAAGTAACATAACGGAAAATAAAGGCAGCGTTCACATGTAAAACAAAAGTTAAAGATTTTATAAGTATATTATTTATTTAAATTAGTATTTTACTACAATTTAATTAAACATTTAATTTTGATACAAAATAATTTGTTTTTGATTTTGGACTTAATGCTGTAACGTTTTCCAATTCACTAATAAAGTTGATTTCTTTTTCTTCATTCTCCTTATTATGCTGCAATATTTTGTACCTATATATTTTTTTCCTTAACGCTTTATTTTCTTTGACAATTAAATCAATCTTTTTCTTCAGTTTTTCATTTTCTTTGGTCAAATTTCTATATATTTTTTTATATTTTCTTTGGTACTTTTTTCGAGTTTCACACTTTTCTACAGCTTCTTGGCTAAGATCACACTTCTGCTTTGAAGTCTTCCAGTACTGGCGTCTTTCTTCCTTCTCCTTCTCTGAAAGCTCGCCTATTTTTTTATAAAACTTTTTAGCCCCGTCCAAATTTTTTCCTGAATAGCCTTCTATTTTTCGGGGTTATTCAATTTTAAACGCTCCCGATATCTTTTCTGCCTTTCAGCAGCAGACAAATGCATATTTGTCTGTGAACAGACCAAGAACAAAAATTAAATGTTCATCTTGTACGAGCATTATTTTAAACGAGAAATATTGGCAGGCTTCATCAATTTGTCTGTATAAAATGTAAAAAAAGAATCGGAGAAACACGGAAATTGAAAATATCAGTCCTATGTGCCTTCACTCATGACGCGACGCGATACAGTATTGCATCGAATGCAGTACCTGTGTATCATGCACGTTCAATTCAAACCGTCAGTCAATTTCGTATCGCTCGCATCAATGAGAAAGTGTTGTGAACTCACCCTAAATAAATTATATGTAACGTAACATAAAAAATGTTACATAAACGTATCATAAAATAAGATAAAAGCATGTTTTTTAAGATGTTCATGTCGATTCTACAAACTCTACTCACTTCGTAGTTATAGCAAATAATCGACTAAATAACACATACAAGACATTGTCCATAGAGCAAATATTAATGAAATATACTTATATGTCCTTTTTTTAGCAATTCAGGTTCAAAATATGAATTAATGTTTAATTTTGTCTAGCACAACTATAACGCAACTTGTGTCACGAGAAAAAAAAGCCTGCCACGCGGTGATTGGTCGTTTGGCAACTTGACGTTTCCATCAGTGATGCCGGTTGTCATCTATACTTATAATAAAACTGTAACAGGTCCAATTCTGTACATTGAAGATATTTTGAAAATTATATTTGGAGGGCATTCTATAACCGATATTGAGGCCGAAAATATTTTTTTTTTAATTTTTGTCTGTCTGTCTGTCTGTCTGTCTGTCTGTCTGTCTGTCTGTCTGTATCACGGCTGAGCATCACGCCGAAACTACTGAATGGATTCAAATGAAACATGGCATGATTTGAGATCTTACTACGAGGTAGGACATAGGATACTTTTTATCCCGTAATCTAGCACGGTTCTTTTGGGAGAGGGGATTAAAGTCAAAACGGGTACTTGGTTATACGCTTGGTCTGCTTTTATCAATTTTTCTTTATAATATAATAAATATTAGTAAGGTTACACTCATAGAGAGTTGTTATCAAGGTTTTGTAAACGATCGGGTTAAGCGACGTTAGGTAAGGTCATTAAATAGATGGGTGACCGTTTTACGCCATTTGAACTAAACGGGTCCGCGCTTCGGAGAGCAAGTATAAAGTGGGTCCCAGTTTTTAACCGACTATAAAAAAGGAAGTTACTTATGTATTCGATGCGAATGTCTATTATTAAAAGTTTAGTTAACGTAAAAATAGCGCAGGCGGAGCTGCGTGGGTCAGCTAGTTCTGAATAAAATACTATTTGTGCAATTTAATATTGCGTTACGTAATTGAAGTAACATAAAGGAAATATTTTCGGGCCCAATTTAATTTAATTTATTAAATAAGCATATATATGTTTTACTAATTTTTTGATGTTTCTATCAATAAATCATACTTTTAAAAGAGGTGATCATTAGGTTTTTTTATAGAAATAGTACTGTTTTCAATGATTTTTTCAGGGCTAAACCAATAGCGTCAAAGGTAGGACACACGTTTTTTCTATGGAAACCACATTTCGTTGTTAACATATTTTCCGAATATGTAATTAAATATTATAGAATAACTAAATTTATAATTAATATTAAATATTTTCAATATTTTCTTTATGAAATTCACTATTTTGATAACGTCAATATTACAGAGTTTTAGTAAGAATGGCGAGAAGTAAAAGGACAAGCGTTAAATGTAAAATGGTCAATTATTTTGATTTTGACCCTGGATTCAAATGAAACTTGGCATGATTTGAGATCTTACTACGAGGTAGGACATAGGATACTTTTTATCCCGTAATCTACACGGTTCTTTTGGGAGAGGGGATTAAAGTCAAAATGGGTACTTGGTTATACGCTTGGTCAGATTGTATCAATTTTTCTTTATAATATAATAAATATTAGTAAGGGAACACTCATAGAGAGTTGTTATCAAGGTTTTGTAATCGATCGGGTTAAGCAACGTTAGGTAAGGTCATTAAATAGATGGGTGACCGTTTAACGCCATTTGAACTAAACGGGTCCGTGCTTCGGAGAGCAAGTAAAAAGTGGGTCCCAGTTTTTAACCGACTATAAAAAAGGAGGTTATGTATTCGATGCGAATGTCTGTTATTAAAAGTTTAGTTAACGTAAAAATAGCGCAGGCGGAGCTGCGTGGGTCAGCTAGTAATATAAAAAGATAGAAAGATAACTCTTTGCACACCAAAAAGAATAGGAAATATAGATATTCCTAATTAATTTTATAGCATGTGAAGGTAGTCACTGGTGTACAAAAACAATTTTAATGAGATAAGTCTACATACTTGTGATAGTAGCGGTAACAGCTCAGTGGGCGAGCGCTTGCCTTGGAAACAAGGTGCGCAGGTTCGAACCCCGGCTTGCACCTCTGATTTATTTAATGAATCATGTGCGAATTGTCTTTGTGCGATTGTTACTAGCTTTCGGTGAAGGAAAACATCGTGAGTAAACCTGCATGTCTGAGAAAGCCTAACTAGCTCTCGAATGACGTGTGAAGTCCGCCAACCCGCACTTGGCCAGCGTGGTGGAATATGGCCTAAGCCCCCTCCTCTTGAGGGGAGGCCCGTGCCCAACTGTGGGATATAAACAAGGGCTGGTATTATACTTGTGATATATTATATTTTACAAATACATATATAGATATTTAATGTCTTGATGATTTTCTTGAGATCGTTAATTTTGCCACCTTACACACAGGAACACAGCGATGTTTAAACATTGCTGCGTGCTCAAAATATCTGAAATTTAGTTAATATCTGCTTATATGGCTCCTTCTACAAGTAAGGTAATAACTGTTCGATAAAGGTCGGTCAGCTTAGATGGGTGACCGTTTAGTCGCATTTGAACACTTTGCACTGAGGGTCTCCGTGTTTCGGAGGGTACGTCCGTCCCGGTTGTTGTCATCTAAACAGCAGTCGTTAGGCCAAGTCAAAGGTCTAAGGACTGACTGAACAAGTCTAGACACTAGGGTGGTCACTAACCGTACGGTTTAGACGCAAATGGTCCACTTCGCAAATGGTCCACTTCGCAAAGCGTCCACTTCGCAAACGGTCCACTTTTTTACATTGATGCACACTTCCCAGTAAACTACAAAATATTTTTTTTATTCAATCTAGTGATGGGAAAACGTCTCGGGCGATGAGCGGCAGTGCAGTGCAGACTAAATTTAAAAAAAATATTGTATTTTATTTGAAAGTGTGCATCAATGTAAAAAAGTGGACCATTTGCGTCTAAGCCAACCATACGACAAAAAATATTAATTAATTTATCTGGTGGCAGTACAACGCAGATGCGTGACTCGGTGTAAATAATGCAGCATTATCATTCCAGAACGGATCGTGACCGGGGCGCGCGCCCTCCATCTGGCCTTATTCCTCAACTGTTTACTTCGAATTCCTTAGATAGCGATGGACGACGACGAATATAGTGTGATATGTTGCATGCTGTTTATCAAAATTCTGCCTATTTAATAGTTTGTGTAGAACTTACTTTCGTGACAACACAAATACAACCGTGCTGTTCAAGTAGCAATGATCAAGGTTGATTGGACCATATATTATTTTGTCTTCTGAGTACCACAGTGGTCATCAAGTAAACGCGTAATTACGCCATTCGAGAATGCTCTCGCCCAATAACAAACTAGAGAACTGAATCAGACGACGATAAAAACGATCTTTATGAAATTGTAATAACCGTCCATTTGATCTACGACTCATAAATCAATTTATTTTTGAACAAGGAATTAATGTATTTCTGGGAAAAGCATTTGGGATGTACTAGAAAACAAAACATGTAATGTGTCTCATGTTTCTAAATCAGAGCCATGAAAATATTTTTAAAGCAGATGATCTTTTTCTTAAAATACATTCGAACGCCGTATGCGCAGAACGCGGTTTAATTCTTAAAGTAGGGCCAATTTAATAGATCACATTTAACACTGCATAAAAATTTACGTAACCTTGTAACGGCGGGCATAAAATATTTATTTTATTTTATTTTAAAATTCAACACATCTATTATTATATTTTGTCGAAGTTAGGGCTCCCACACATAACTGCGATGCGATGCGATGCGGCGCCGCATCGCAGGAATTTGTATCGAAACATTCATTTGTTTCTCGCAGATATTTGCGATGCGATGCGAATTCGCAGTTATGTGTGGGAGCCCTTAGAACTGCACAATTGCTTAACTTTTTAAAAGCTTTTATTTTTTCTATAACGATTATATATTTATTGTAATAATGACAAAAGAAACAAAACAAAGAAACTGACAGATGTCATATCATCATCATCATCATATAAGCATAAGCCGAAATACGTCCATTGCTGAACTAAGGCCTGCCCCTTAGAAGGGAAGGGATGCCATAATCTCCACGCTTGGCGGCTTGGACTCGCAGTATAGGTGGTAGGTAATCCAACAGAAAGACGCTGCTGCCCGTCTACTTGTTTCCCCTTAGTTGCCTCTTACGTAGGACATCCTCCCGTCTCGGGAGGGTGTCAGTCTTAACCCGACACCTCACGGGTCAAATGTGATCCTATTAATTTGGCCCTACATTAGAGAATATACTTTAACATTATGATTATAGGCAAGGACATAAAGACGGAAGGTATGCAAGCTTTCTTTTGCATATGAGCAGTTAGACATTTCGATTTAATTAATAATATTTTTCTTTAACACCTCAAATACTTCGGACAATGATTTGCAACAATGCAAGATGATTGAAGAGGGTCTGCATGAGGCAATAAAAGGCTGTATTGTATTTGACAGAGCCAATGACTGCCAACGTATTTTTATTTAAAACATTATTGAAATGAAGGCAAGCACTTTAACGAATATTTTACTGCCGGTCCCAATATCCTATCGATCCCTAACTATAAGTTAAAATCATCGTACAAGTCATCGATATCCCGCGATAAACCTCATAAATGGAGCGATAACTAAAACTGTGACTGTCAGTTGAACTACCAACAGTAGGCTGCTAATATGTTATTATTGAAACGGAAATATGTCATTATAGCTATCCATGGTAACAATTTTAAAAGGGTTTCCGAAGGGTTAACTTATAGTAAGGGATCGATAGGATATTGGGACCGACAGTAAGTTGTCTGTTCGAAGTTATCGTCTTTTCATTACGAAGTTTAAAATAACAGCAATATAAATTATTCTCACATTACAAAAATCTACTGACATTTTTGATGTTGGATAATAAGTAATGTGGTCAATCGACCATAATATAATCTACTGTTCTTTTTACTTGGACCAACTATTTTCGTAAAATTCTAGCGAAGCTATGTCGTATATGAATAACATTTTTTTTACGTAGAACAAACTGTCCACTATTCTCATAAAGAAATTTAAATTGTTTCAGGTAAGATATCATCGCAAACCATATTAAAAACGAACATATCCACCAAAGAACTAAGGTAAGTAAGAAACTAAAATAAACCGACTGCTTGTTAAGACAAATCTCCAAAACTATTACCTACACTGATTTTGATCTGGTTTGATCACTAGGAAAATGGTTTTTCATTCAAAGAACGTTTTGTTTTGGCATGTTATGATAATTACTTTATTTATGAAATATATCTTATCATTATTATTTTTTTATCTAATAAGGTACCTAAGAAACGTTTATATTGGAAAACTATGATGCGTCCTTGAATACGTGTGTCCATAATATTTAACAAAATATTTTTTTGTATGTATGAACCTACCTTAATATGATGAGTGATAGCCGCCATGTTTATACCTTTTGTGACATCATTCATAAGTTTATTAAAAGTACCTAAGTGCTCGTACTTTTTGTAGATATTATAGTCGTATACCACTATAAAACATAACCGCTCGCAATTTGCACTCACGTAAAACTACAATAATTTTAACGTAACCAATAATTTAAAAAATTGAAAGTACATCAATGCTTTTATTGTGAACCATTTGTAAATAGCACTATCCCGAAACCGTCTAAAACCTTGAGACTACATTATAATTTGCGAAGCGTGGACCACGATCGAGTTTCTGTCAGACTCGATCTAGGCTTAGAAATCTCCGCGTCATTGGCGAAGTATAGTAAAATATTTGTTGTTTTTCTGAGGATGTCTTGGGTAAGAACTGTATGCCATGCGGGTTAAGGTATTTTGGAATTAGTCTTCTTACTTTTTAAGAGACTACGTAGGTAGCTGCAGGCTTGTAGAGTTTTTTATCTCCCAATGAATTTTGAAGAAGTTGATGCTTGCCTGCCATGTTTATTGACACAAAAGTATGTTCCTATGTATAAGTTTATTGGTATGTGTAATAATGTTGTTTATTGGCTCTCCACACTTACAGGCTGTGAGATTGTATAGTAGATCAGATACACATAAGTTAAAGAATATAGCTAAGTGGCCGGAGCCGGATGTACCGTGACCGCTTGCAAGTGCCAAGAGATTTTCCGCGATTGAATTCTTAAACGTTTGTTCGAGATGTGACTAATGTGTTGTACTTTCTTATGTTTTGTTAACATTGTTTATAGCAGGAGTTTCTTTTTATGACGTTTATGTTCCTGGAACTTCATCAAATTGAGCAAATTTTTGTATAGAGACTTGATTCTTTAGAACAATACAGCCCGATCGCTTGATTGTAATTTAAGATGGACCGGGCATATAAAAACTCGGTCCATCTGATATGACTAAATTAGGAGAGCGGGAACCAGTGTCTACTCAAGCATTAGTCATATTTGACGGTCCCGTTGGTCTTGTACCTAGTCTAGGTTAGGGTTAACCGCTACCCAAATTTGCCGTGTACGAATATGGCTTTTAGGGGGGGGGGGGGGGTCATGACCCCTACGACCCCCCCTCTCGGACCACCAGCCTGGTGGTGTCCTGGCGGCGAGAACAATACGTACCGATCTGCCGATTGTACGAAAAGTACGATGAACTGGGCATATAAAAAGTCGGGTTGACTTCTTCCCAGTAGCATCGGTCTTCTGTCCCATCGGATTATGAGACTAAAAGAGAAGAGAATGCACCAATTTCTACGCAAACAATTCTTCAGTACGTATACACGTATGTTGTTGGCTGATCGAACGATTGGCCGATGTGGTCGTATCCGCCTCTATGACATAATTTATTATATTTATACTACGAAAGCGTAATAAAAATTACATATTTCCTAGTCCAACTGCATTACTACCAGCAATTGCTACGGCCAGCACATTAATTACATATTCACTGCGCCCCGTATCCTGTTCGATAAATAATGTGGCGTTATGTATAATACATAATACGTGCATATGTATCAGATCGGATAATAACTCAATCGTGAATACGTTGAGGTTATTTTTAGTATAATCCAGTGCACGACTGATAGACAGCTGAACAGGTAATAATAGTAGGTATACATGTCTAAGATCGGATCTCACTATTGAAATTGCAACGGTTTTTGTAGGTATTTAAACTGTGCAAGTTACAAAAACTTGCTGTATAAAGCTATACAGCAAGTTTTTGTAACTTGCACAGTTTGAATCCTAGATGCAATAACAAGGGGTGTTTAGGTTTAACGTTTGAGATTTGGCGTATCTGTCTGTGCTATCTTAACGTCAAAAAGAATGGACGGATTTTAGATTCACACTGTCGACATTTTAAATGCTTTTTAGCATCCTGTACATAATTTTTTTATTATTTTTAGATTTTATTAATCTTGCTATTCAGGTACGCTAGTGAGGTAGGTATATTTACTAGATTCCTATTTTACATCACAGAGATTTTCTAAGGGGTTGTGATGGCTGTGAGTTTTAGGGCTATACGAATAACGACTTATAAGCATTGTCCGTGGATTAAATCGGTCGTAGGCAATGAATTGGCTCTCAGTTACCTAATCTTGCTGTCTGATTTTAGCTGTCAATTTCACGGAGTGTTTTTTAAATATCTTTTGACAAATGTGTTATGTATCGCGGACACGAACGGTGTACCAGTTTTCAATCAAAATCGTTTGAACGACGACCGCCGAAGTTACGTGCGCTTACCTCGTCCGTACGTATTTTGGGCCGGCTCGTGCAAGCGATTATTGTCCTGAGGGTGATACATCGCTTGTGCCGCGAGAGTACGTAATTTATTTCCATTTATCATTTATTCCATTTCCGGTTCCATTTATCATTTATTTCTTTGAATTCATCTTAGCTGTACATATTCCATCTATGAATTTAAATGAATATATAGCTCGAATACTTGATAATTATTTCATCCAATTAAACTACATAATTAGTAATTACAAAGTGCATCGGTCAAGTGATTATAATTTTCCTACAGTGACAGAGAGTTAATGATAGTGGCATACACTTGTGACATACTAATTTGTTAGGGCTCCTGCACATTTGTACAAAGTATAAATCTAAGTTGATGTATACCTATGTGTTTTCTGCCAGGATTTTTAATGACTTCCTGTTATTTACTTTACGTTTTACTAGGTTTTAGTACCACCGCAGTGTCATATATTCTGTCGGCAAGTAGCAGTATTAAACATTGCTGTGTTCCGGTGTGAAGGGCACTGTAGCTTCTGAAATTACCGCACATAAAATACAACATCTAATGTTTTAAGGGCCGGCAACGAGCTTTTGATTCTTCTGGTGTTGCTAGCGTCTATAGGCTGACTGCTTACAATCAGGCGGGCCGCCTTGATAGTATAAAAAACAAAAATTTGTCACTGCCACAACTACTAAATGTGTCAAAAGTTTGTTTATCTGTAAAAGGGAATCTTTGAAAGTTCTAATTCTATCCTGAAAATTAATTACCTAATAGAATTTAACTGAAAATTATACAGGGTGTAAGGGACTATGTACCGAAAACTTTTATATTAGATTTCTCATATTGTCGGTTACAACATTACAGAAACCATTTATTTGGAAAATGACAAAAGACTTGTTAATTTTTGTTTTGAGCATGTAATGAATACGTGCGGAATAATATTTATTTTTCAAATTACATTGCTAAATTCAATCAAGCCGCCTGCCAAGCGTGGAGATTATGGCAATCTCTCCCTTAGAAGGGCCTTTGTTCAGCAGTGGACTTTTCGGCTGCTGATGATTGCTAATTTTGCACAAATAAGTAATTTATTGTTGTTACATTGAAATAGGCTTTATTATTATATCAATAATGATGTTATCCTAATTTTATTAAAAAGAAGGGGATTTTTTTAGAAATTCATGAAAAAACCGATGAAAAATTTCAACACTAGAATGTTTAGAATCATGTACTGGATCCCTGGTATCGGTTTTCGGTACGATGTCGCTTACAACACCCCGTATTATTATTATACCCGAGTGACAGCGTATTCATAAATGATGTGGTTCAAAAAATATTTAGTTTGGTACCATAGAAAAAGACAATTCTCGGCTCGAATACCAATACCTCAAGGTCATTTGACGGGCACACTTCCGCTTCCACTACACCAATAAGATAGACTTTTTTTATTAAATTTAAATATTACAATCATTATATAATAAACGAACGCTAACATATAAATGCTCACTTCCTACGTTCAAATAACCAAAACATAATAATAAATTACATAGTCACGTGTCAAAATTGATAGGTCTCTAATCAAGCATCATTTGTGCTGACCTTGTAGACCCCGAAGCGTGATACAGTCGAGACTCACTCCTACATCATGGTGATATATTTATACGTTTGTAGCTACACCTTCGGTTTAAACAGGAGAAGGACATGACATACATAGTTATCTTTATGAAGAGTCGTTGAGAAGGTGGCCTAAAGAAACGCCCCACGTCGTTCTTTTATTTTCAAACGACTAGACGACTGCCCCAGAGGGAAGGTTAGATTTTTCGAGTGTTTGTATTTACAAATTTATGTATATTTCCATACTTCCATAAAACAGCCCTTTTGTGAGCTATAAATTTTAAGTACATTATGTATTATTAAAAAAAAATACCGGTCAAGTGAAAGTCGGACTCGCGCACCAAGGGTTCTATCATACTATCTTTGCAGGTATTAAGTAATTTTACTACTCATATAACACTTTAGATAGCAAAAACACCAAACCGCAAAACTAAGTTTATTTGTAGAGGTTTTTATAGGATTACTAAAAAGCTGTACTACTTAGAAAGAGTATTTTATTTTTCCTGTAAAATATAGATAGACATGTATTACCCATAATTATTTCAGATCTTTCCCTCCACAAACTTTGGAGATAAGGGAGGGGAACGGTATTTGTTTGACATTTTTAACCGGCTTCAAAAAGTATTAACCGGCTTCAAAAAGTAGGTTCTCTATTCGACGCGTATGTATGTAATATTAATAAAAATGCGTAATATTAATATATGTTAGTCTATGTGGGCTTCTAAACAAATTCACCAAATTTTATGAGTGTATGTATGTATGTATGTATGTATGTATGTATGTATGTATGTATGTATGTATGTATGTATGTATGTATGTATGTATGTAGGTTTGTCCGCGGATTTCTCAGAAACTACAAGACCGATTTCAAAAATTCTTTTTGCAATAGTTAGAGTATTTTTCAACTTAGGGTAGAGTATAAGTTTCATCAAAATCGGTCCAGTAGTTTAAGAGATATAAACTTTTTATGTTTTGAGTAAGTTACTGTAACGTAGACGTTCGAGTTGCGTGATAGTACTGATACCTATTTTGCTAAAATAAAAGTCACTAAAAAGTGTTAAATAAACTATTTTAATAAAAATAACAACCGACTTCAAAGTGAATTATCTAAAAAGCATAAAATAACGAAAATATATTGAAGTCGGTGTCAGCTCGTGCTAGTCTTAGTTAACATGATGTGCTAGCACCGACTTCAATATATTTTCGTTATTTTATGCTTTTTAGATAATTCACTTTGAAGTCGGTTGTTATTTTTATTAAAATAGTTTATTTATTATCAACTCTAATAGCTGCTTTACCATCATTACACTCTCGCCTCGCACTCACACTCACGATCGCTAAATGAAGGAAGGTTAATTATATTTTAATGTTAAAATTGTGAAGCCTCAAGTATTTGAAATACTAATTACAAAATACCTCGGCGCCAGGTATTTGAAATAGGTACGAATTTCAAATTACATTTTAAGAAAGTAATTGAAATACAAATACCAAATACGTGTTTGTATTTCAATTAGTATTTTAATAACAAGTAATTCAAATACTGCCCAACCTTGGTTGTTGAGCCCAGTAATTTCACTAGCCACACTCGTTGTCAATGCAGCCTAATTGTCTAATTGACAATGCTTCACTCAGGTACGCAGCATTGTTTATTATACGCTACTGCGTGGCGAAAAAATAACTAACACTGCAGTGGAACCTTTTTTTCGCGGCGGAAACCTTCAAAAGCGCCCCGGGAGCTGTGGTCCTCAACCTAACCTTTTTTTTTTTTTTTTTTTTTTTTTTTTTTTTTTTTTTTTTTTTTTTTTTTTTTTTTTTTTTTTTTGACGCGGGGGAAATCTTCGAAAGATCCCCGGGAGCTGTGGGGCTCGACCGGGGTATGTGGGATTCTTACCCACTAAAACCCCCGCGGCTGTCGCATCGGCACATGAGAGGGGGAACCCCAGGGCTCTCCGGTGGGATCTGCACCAGGGGCCCCTCAGTGCCTTGCCTTTGAGCCCGCCGCCGGGGGGCGCATTGTAGCCCGCCGCCGGGGGGCGCATTGTAGCCCCCCGGGAACCAGTCACGGTGCTCACGGGGACGGGGGTCGCAACCCCGCCGCCGTCCTCCTCGGAGTCGCCGCCGTACTCAATGGACGCTCAAAGGGCCCACACCCCGAGCGTCCAGCGACTCCGAAGGTTGCCCATTGTTTATAGCCCCGGGCTCAGGGCTGGGGAGCGAGACGTTGGGCGGCCGCTTGACGCGGCCTGCGCCTTCGTCGCCGAGCGGGATCAGCGCGTTCGCGTTCCCGCTCAGCGGCCTCCTTCTGGGACATGACAGTCTCGCAGAAGGCGGCCATCGCTCCCCACGCCGCATCCCCGGACAGCATAGCCGACACTACGCTGCCCAGGGAGAGGTCCGATCCGATGACTGCGACCAGGTCTCGACGCTCCAACGACCACGCGGGGCAAGCCTCCAGCGTGTGTTGGGCGGAGTCAGACTGGTCGCAGTGGAAGCATCTCGTCGTCGCTTCACGTCCGATCTTATGCAGATAATCACCGAAACAACCGTGACCGGTGATTATCTGCGTAAGCCTATAGGTGAGTCGTCCGCTCCGTCGCTGTATCCAGGCTTCGAGATGCGGCAGGAATGCCTCAACGACGCGTTTGCGCGCTATGTGCTCCGGCTGGAGCCGCTCGCGCCACGTCGCGAGAGCGATGTGTCGTTCCTGCCGCTTGATGGATTCGAGCGCCACCGGCTCGCCTCCGCCACTCTGACGGGCGATGCGGATCCGGTCATAGACCCTCGCATACATGCCCGCCAGGATATCTAAAGGCGGAAAGCGTGCCAGTATGGTCGCCGCCTCAAAGGACACCGTTCGGTATCCTCGTGCAATCCGTAGTGCCATCCTCCGCTGGACGCTGTAGATTTTTGTTCTACAGCGTCTAATGGCCAGCCTCGGCGCCCAAATGGGCGCCCCGTAGAGGACCACGGACTGCACGACTCCGGCGTAGAGGCGGCGAACTTCCTCGCTCGGCCCCCCGAGGTTGGGGAGCAGCCTGTGCAAGGCCGCTGCAACCCTGTCGACTCGGGGGACCAGGCGCTCGAAATGCTCCTCGAAGCCCCAGCGACTGTCAAGGGTGAGACCAAGATATTTCATGTACGGCCCCACCCTGACTTCCGACTCACCCACACGGACGCGCAAGTTGGGCGGTGGTTCCCGGCTCCTAGGTAGGCCGTGGAACCACAGCGCCTCAGTTTTCTGAGGCGCTATCTCCATGCCCAACTCGCGTATTTTCGCGACGACGATTTCCGCCCCAAGCTCGGCGAGCTCTTTGGTCCTCTCGAAGGTGTCCCCACCGGCCACGATCAACGTGTCGTCCGCATAGCAGACGACACTTACGCCGGCGGGGAGATCGACACGCAGAACCGCGTCGTAGGCGAGGTTCCATAGCAGGGGGCCTAACACTGACCCCTGCGGAACCCCTCGCTCTACTTCCCTCCGGATCCTCGTACCGTCTCGATCCACGTACAAGATGTACCTGTCGCGCAAGTAGTCCCTGATCAGGGCCTGCAGGTAGGGAGGCACTCCATGGTAGACCAGTGCCTCCCAGATCGCATCCCAGGGCAGGGAATTGAAGGCGTTGACAATGTCGAGTGACACCGCCAACGCGACGCCACCCCGGGAAACCGCCTGATCCGACAGGGCGCGGACGCGAGTTATCGCATCCACGGTCGAACGGCCCTGTCGGAAGCCGAACTGGCTGTCGGCCAGATCGGGACCGACGCGCGACAGATGCCCGCTGAGACGAGAGGCAACTATTCGCTCGAACAGTTTGCCAACCTCGTCCAGCAGACATATGGGACGGTACGCGGAGGGAGAATCCGCGGCTCTGCCTTCCTTCTTTAAGAGGACCAAACTAGCCTCCTTCCAGGCCCTGGGGAATGTAGCTTCACGGAGGCAACTAGTGAATAGCTGCCTCAGCACGTCCCCCAGGGCAGCCAGGCTCAACACCAGCACCCTACCCGGAATACCATCGGGTCCGGGCGCGGTGTTTCGGGCTCTCAAGCGGCCAACGGCCCAGTCCATCTCCTCTATGGTCACCCCCAGATCGTCGCGCCATTCGGGCAACTGAAGGGGGTGGACTGAGGGACTTGACCGACCTGCCGGGAACAAGGTGTCTACCACGCGTCCCAGCAAAGCCGGGTCTAGAGTCTCCGTCACCGGGGGCATCCATGGGCGTAGCTTGCCCAGCACCATATGGTACGGGCGCCCCCACGGGTCCTCGTTGAGTCCCTCGAGGAGTTCGTCCCAGGACTGGTCCCTGGCGCTCTTGATGGCATTTTGGAGCGCCTTAGTGGCCACTCGGTATGCCCTGTAGAGCCTGGCTACCTCGTCGGCTTGAGCTCGCCTTCGCCTTCTCGCCCTGGTGAACTCTCGGCGGCTTCGCCAACAGACCTCGCGAAGTTGCGCGATCTGCGGCGTCCACCAGTACACCGGGCTACGCTTGGGGCGGCCGGCTCGGGGCATCGACGCGTCGCAGATTTGCGTCATCGTGCCCCGGAACCAGTCTGCTTCCACATTCGGATCGGATCGGACCTCATCGGCGCTTTCCGGCCATGCCGCGACGTCGGCCGCCGCCTCGAGCATGTCTGCGTCGAGGCGCTTCAGAGACCAACGTCGCGGGGGGCTGCCTTCTCGGCGGCTGGAACCGCGGGGACGGCGGCGGATGGCCACATCGAAGAAGATGTGGCGGTGGTCGGACAATGAGACCACCTCTTCCGCCACCCGCCATCCCGACAGTTTGCCGATGGCAGAGGGAGTCGCCCACGTCAGGTCAACGATCGACTCCCCCTGCCACCGCACGCACGTGCTCACTGACCCCCGGTTGACTAATCGGAGGTCGAGCCCAGCCGCCCAATCGAGCAACGTCTCTCCTCTGATGTTGTCTCTGGGGGAGCCCCACGCGGTAGCGTGGGCATTGAAGTCCCCCAGAACAATCAGCGGACGGGGTAGGCAACGGCGAATGCAGTTGCCTACCCGGTCCAGGTACACCTCGTAGTCGGCAAGGGACCTGTTGGGAGAGACGTAGCAGCCCACTATGGCCATGGTGCCCCATTCGACGGCGACGAAGCCCTGCCCCCTCTCCAGTAGGGTACAGGGTGGGACACCCTCTCCTCCTCCCCAATAGACCGCCACGGAGCCCAGGTCATCTCCGAACCACCGAGGGTGGTCCGGGACGCTGTGGGGCTCCGCGACCGCCGCGATGGCAACCTGACGCTCCACAACGGTTTGCATGAGCAGGTGCTGAGCGTTGCGGCAGTGATTCAGGTTGCCCTGAAGGAACCTAACGTGGGGAGAGAACGTTAGGCCTCCATGTCCTCCGGCGGGCTGGAGCCCGCTGCGCTGGCCTGGGCCGCGGTTGTCACCTCGTTGGAGGGAGCGCAAGGACCTTTTTTGCCCTTGCCCTTAGGCGGGGTACACTTCTTAGTGCCTAGCCGGTGGTCCGCTTGGCACCCCTTGTCTGAACACAAGGGGCACTTCGGTGTGCGCGCGGTGCAAATGCTTGCCCTGTGGCCCTGCTCGCCACAGGTGAAGCACCGCGTGCTCCGATTATCTCCACCGTTAGGACACCTTCTACCTACGTGCCCCCTTTCCAAGCACCGAAAGCATCTGAGCGGCCTAGCGTCCAGAGCCTGGACTCGTGATACGCCCCAGCCAACTTTGACCTCTTTTGTCGTTACCAGCGTGCGCATGGCAGCGACGGGAACTCGAGCCCAGGCCGTGCCCATGGCGGAACCCGTGCGGCGGATTTGTCCAACGGAGATCTTTTCCGCCGGGCACCCACCAGCTACCGCCAGTTCTTTGGCGACTTCCTCGGGGGTGATCGAGTCATCCAGATCGGAGACCCGGATCTCCCCCGATTTGATCGGACGGGCAATCTTGAGCGGGAAGTCCACAAGGACTTCACGCAACTTCGCGGCCAGCGCATCTGCCTGAGTTTCTGACTCTGGCCCCTCCAGCTCCATGAGGAGCCCACCAGTGACGGCTCTCTTTAGGCGGACGTTGGTGATGCCCAGATCACTAAGACGCACCCTGGACTTCGCCGCCGCCGTTACCGCCGCGTATGTGGTCTCAGACCCCTCCTCTATCGTCACAGTGACAGCGGCAGATTTCGGGACCCGAGGAAGCCCGGCTTTTCTACCTCCTCGCCTCTTTCGTCGTCGCGGTGGGGGCTGCGAGGGCTGCCGCGGAGCCGCATGAGGCTTAGGTTTCGGCCTTTTAGCCGCAACCGTTGCCCAGTTCCCAGCGTTCGCCTCCCCTGAGGTCACTGGCGCTGCCACAGAACTCTGGGGCGCAGGCACCGCCGGAAGTTCCGCTGGTGGCGGTACATGTTGCTTCTTTCGCCTTTTTGTTCTGCGAGGTTTTGACGGAGCAGCAGGGGCTGTGGCCTCTGCCGGTCTTACAGCAGCCGACCTTGTCCTCTCTCTAGCCGGCGGCGGTACATCCACCGGGGCAACGATGGCGGCACGCCTGTCAGCCGCGAGTGGTGGACGGATTCGTTCCTCTGGTGGAAGCCGACTCTGCAATGCTTCCAGCCGCGCATTCATCATCGGACCTATCACATCAATGACGGCGCGCACTATGTCCTCTCGCCCCTCACAAACTGTGTTGGGGGCCACTTGCTGTGGCGGTTTGGCTCTAGTGAGTTCCGCCCTCAGTTCCTTCATCTCCCGCCGAACCTCCGTCACCAGGGACCGACAGCTCTCGTTTTCGGATTGCAGGCGTTCAATTGTTGCTTGCAGGATAGCCATCTCCCTGGTGACGGTACGATTTCGGACCATGCTGATCCCCTCTTTCATAGCGGTCCTTGCGTCCTTAAGAGCACGCACAAACGTGCCCTTAAGGTTGCCAGACTTGGCAGCAACCTCCGCGACGATGTCCGCAACATCCTCCATTCTCTTAAAGATGGTCGCCAATGGCGGGTCATCGACAGGGTCCGAGGTATCGATGCCCAACTCCGCTCTACTCGAGGTAGCCTCAGTGGTCCTTCGTACTACACTATCCTCGACGGCTCGGCCCTCAGCCACCTGGCTTGGGCAGTCTTTCCCCACGTCAGCCTGCCTTGCTGCTGACAGTGAGGACGCCACCGCTATGTCAGGCCCAGCGTGGTCGCTCTCTACCGCTGTAGCGGGAAGCGTGTCAGGGTGCTTTAAAAAGCGTCCCCTTTCATCACGCACTGGGGTTGACACCGATGTCTTCCCTCGACCTCTCTTGTTGGCCCGCGATATCTTTTTAGACGCCGGCTTTTCCACATCATTCAAACTCGTCGCCATTTCTGACTCCGAGTTGGAGGATGACCGAAGGCGTTTCTGCGCCTGGTCACCTAACTCTATAGAACGCCCACTTGGGCCCGCTGACGCGTAGTCTTTTAAGGACTCCGCCACCATGTCACTTAATGACTTTGCACGAGGCAAAATCTTCTCCTTCTCCTTCTTCTTAAATTGAATTTTTAAATTTGTTTTTCCCATTTTGTTCCCACGATTATTGGGTAAATACATGTCCACCGGAACAGGGACCCAATGCGCCGGTAACCCTATATACTCTGGGGGTCGGGAGGTACCCAGAGTTGGCCGCTAATGACTGGTATACCGTCCAGCCGCTCTTTCGAGCACTCCGCACACTCACCACCAACACGCCGCGCACCGCAACGCCGGAGATTCGGGATTTTTTATAGAGGTTGTCTCCTCGCAGTCCGGCCGGTTAAGGCAAGACCCCCGCTCCCTTAATGGGACTACGGTATGAGCAGCGCGGCCTTTCGGCCGCGACAGATGGTACCCACAGGGCCCTGCTCCTCCTATTCCACGATTTTGCTGCTCCGTGTCACTCTCCGAAAGCCGGAGAGTGCCAGGAGCAGCAGCCGCACTACATGAAACAACACCGACACGAGCACTTATAACGAAAGCTAACCCCAATCCCAGTCCCTAACACCCCAAGATGTCGCTAATTGCTTCCAGGCCTCTCTGAAAGCAGAGAGGACCTTCAGCATCCCCCCCCCCCGCGACTCCCACCCACGCCCCGATTGACCTTTCGGCCACCTACCCCCTTACCCCCCCTCTACCCACCCTAAGGGCTTCGCCATCGGGCGACAACTATCATCGTACAGGGAAGACAGTTCCCGCCCGATGCCCAGGGTACACCACGTGGAGGTTGCCCGTGTACCCCCCTCAACCTAACCTAACCTAACCTAAATTATTAAGGTTATGAATTTGAATAAGATCGTTCTCTGTTCAATTTATTTAAGTAAAATCAACTTAGCCTAAATTTATTTAAAAGCTGGTATTTTTTTAGAATTTGCAAGACCCGTAATTTTCAGAACAATACATATGCCGCATTTTCGATGTAATATTTTTGGCAATTTAATTCATATGTTTCATTTATCGTCAACAACGTTTAACGTCAACAATCGTATCAGAAACTAGCTGACCCACGCAGCTACGCCTGCGCTATTTTTACGTTAACTAAACTTTTAATAATGTTGTATTTTACTTACGCGAATATTACACATTGAAATTAAACTACTTATAACCAACAATAATAACTAAGAAGACCTGAGGGTACACCGGCATAATTGTGACATAAGGACGTTCAACATCTTAGTCCTCCCGTGACCATGGGTGCAGCAAAGCATTCGAAACGTCGGGAGAGTAAAATCAATAAATAAACCGCGATAAAATCCGTAAAAGTAGTTTAATTTCAATAAACTTTTAATAACAGACATTCGCATCGAATACATAACCTCCTTTTTTATAGTCGGTTAAAAACTGGGACCCACTTTTTACTTGCTCTCCGAAGCACGGACCCGTTTAGTTCAAATGGTTCGTTAAACGGTCACCCATCTATTTAATGACCTTACCTAACGTTGCTTAACCCGGTCGATTACAAAACCTTCATAACAACTCTCTATGAGTGTTTCCTTACTAATATTTATTATATTATAAAGAAAAATTGATAAAATCGGTCCAAGCGTATAACCAACTACCCATTTTGACTTTAATCCCCTCTCCTAAAAGAACCGTGCTAGATTACGGAATAAAAAGTATCCTATGTCCTACCTCGTAGTAAGATCTCAAATCATGCCAAGTTTCATTTGAATCCATTCAGTAGTTTCGGCGTGATGCGGAGCCGTGATACAGACAGACAGACAAAAATGAAAAAAAAAAAATATTTTTTCGGCCTCAGTATCGGTTATAGAATGCCCTCCAAATATACTTTTCAAAATATCTTCAATGTACAGACTTGGACCTGTTACAGTTTTATTATAAGTATAGATGTTCATTGGCATGTCCAGGAATTACAAGCCGATTATTTCAAAATAAAGCTCTAAACCTATTTTTAGCATGTTCTCCGTATTCTCTATTACTATTATTCTAATAATTGCTCAACCCGTACTGAAGATTAGCGTATGAATCAACAATTAAACTGATCCGTGCGTATTGACCTCACGTCTATTTTGAGCGGCACGACCGCACAATTCGACGTCTCGTGTCAACGACATGATTAGGATGCACAGTGTTTCATGGGACCAAAAAAATTTCCCTCTCCTGTTTATTGCTTTAATCGATCAAGGTATGCATTTAAAAGGCATGAGTAAAACACCCAGGTGTCAAATTCAAATACTTTTTTTTTATAAAAAATATAGAAAATTACGTGAGCGTTAACTTATAAAAATTAAATTTAATTCTGAAAACGTAACTATCGAAGATATTTATTTTAAATAAATATTGTCTAATAAAACGTCATTGGACGCATGTTTTCCCTTGAGTTATTAATTCTTTTCATATTTTCGTAATTATTTTTTTTCTTCCTAAAAACGGAAAAGTGGGACTTGTGACTAGCACAGATAGATAGCTCTTAAAAAGGCCTATCGATAATAAAAATACCATGTTCCACTTCCGCGGCCTTTGGAAGATATAGACCATTCTGTTCTAAGGTCAAATTATACAGTATAGGGTTGTCGCAAAAGGTCACTCAATTTCTTAAAAAATAAATAAGTAGGGGTAAGTACTTCCGTTTAAGTAATAAAAAAATGTCACTGACATAGTTATCGTGTAGTACGCCTGAAATTATAGTCAAGATGACAAAGAAAAGCATTCAAAAAATATGTAATCACGATATTTCAGGCGTTTGACAAGTACTGGCGGTGGTGCAGTCCTCATCATCATTTCTCAATCGTGTACCAACATGAGGGTGGCGCTCTCCAGTCCCCTTTCCATTAAGGTCTCCAGTTGGGGCTTGGATGAACAGCCTCCAGCAAAAAGGGTAAGCCCCTGCTGAGGCAAAGAAGTATCACGGGACTTATTCAACTCCATGATAACAAATAAATTCTGCGTTACCGGGTAAGCTATCGTGCCACCAAATAAAAATACGTAATAGATAGCTAGAACAACATAAGCCCGAAGGCATTTATGCGTATGGAAGTACGCAGGTTAAGTTATTATGTATATTTGTGGAGTTTTAGGCACTGAAAACTGTTCCCGCCTTCACCACGTGGAGGTAATCCCCCAGCTTATGTAGGAACCTATCACAAAAAACGGCCTGCCAAGCAAGCAATTTAATTTAACATATTAATGTAAAAAACTATTGTTCAAAACAAAATTAATTAAGGTCAAACAGTATGACAACCCTAACACAATTTTTAAAAATTCAATTTCTCCCAAAGGCCGCGGAAGTGGAACATGGTTTTTTTATTATTGGTAGGCCTTATGAAGAGCTATCTTTCTGTGCTAGTCACAAGTCCCACTTTTGAGTTTCTAAGGAGAAAAAAAATAATAACGAAAATCTGAAAATAATTAATAACTAAATATCCAAAAGTGATTTTCCGAAAATAAAAATAGAAAAACATGCACCTAAGGATGTTTTATCTGGCTATATTTTTTTAAAATAACCAACTTGGATAGTTACGTTTTCAGAATTAATTTTATTTTTTATAAGTTAAAGGTCATGTAAAGTTCAATAATTTTTATAAAAAAAAGTATTTGAATTTGACACCTGGGTGTTTTACTCGTGCATTTTAAATGCATACCTTGATCGATTAAAGCTATAAACAGCAGAGGGAAATTTTTTTGGTCCCATGGAACACTGTGGGATGGCCATTCGTTTCATGTCTTAAGATTTATTTGATTTTAAACGTACAAGTCGCATAACTATACAGCCACTTACGACCTCGTGGTTTGACCAAATAAAAGACATTTCTCAGACCCAGTGAGAGAAGAGTGATAGAGTGGGTATGAGCGGCACGATGTACAAATTGACGTCTGGTGTCAACGACATGATTAGGATGATCATTTGTTTTATATCTGTTTCACCTTCGAGCGCCGTTGTGTTCCTGCGATAAGTTGCCAGTGTTATATGAGAAGTCGCAAAATTTTCGACTGAAGGGCCATAGCTCCTTCGGTTTGTTGCCGACACAGCAATATACGAGGCCTGCCTTTTAAGTTCTGTCGTTTCCATATTTCCCGGCAATTTTGAATTTGGAACTGTTCTATATTCGAATGTGTTTAAATTTTGAATCTCAAAACAGTTGAATGTATTAGGATTAATGCTATTGTTTAGTCACAGCGTCGATTGAAATCTGTCAGGTTACGTACGAAAATGAATCTTTCTAAGGAAAATCTTCGTGCAATAATTTTCTACAACTTTAGAAGAGGCCTGACACGGCTTCAGTGTTTTGAAGAGCTAACATCTGTGTTCAGTGATGAAGCCCCATGTCTGCGGACTATCGAACGCTGTTATTTAGAATTCCAGCGTGGACATACTAGTGTTAGTGACAAATCTCGCGAAGGACGCCCAAAATCCGCCTTCACTGAAGATAACATCATTGCTGTGAGACAACTAATTCTCGAAGATCGTCATGTGACGTATCGAGAGATAGAGGTTCTATTAGGCATCTCAGGGACAACCATTCAGAAGATCTTGCATGAAGCGCTTGGTGTGAGAAAGCTAGTTTGCCGTTGGATATCGCATCTGCTTTCCGACGATCACAAGGCGGCCCGCGTCAGATGGTGTAAGAAAACTCTGCAAAGGTTCAACCGAGGAGAGTCAAATCACGTCTACGACATCATCAGTGGTGACGAATCTTGGGTCTATGCCTACGATCCTGATTCCAAACAACAATCTACAATCTGGGTCTTTCAAGTCGAGCCAAAGCCGACTAAAGTTGTTCGTTCTCGAAGCACTTCAAAGAAGATTGTGGCCACGTTCGTTGGAAAAACCGGCCATGTTGCGACTATTGCACTTGAAGATCGTAGAACGGTTAACGCAGAGTGGTATACCACAGTTTGTTTACCACAAGTCATCGCCGAACTTCGAAAATCTAACTCAAAGCGACGCATCATCCTGAACCACGACAACGCAAGCTCACACAGCGCTCGTCAAACGATTGAGTATTTGAAGCAGGAAAAAGTAGAAATTCTTGACCATCCTCCATACAGTCCTGACCTAAGCCCTAACGATTTCTTTACATTTCCTAAAATTAAGAAAAGTCTTCGTGGTCAAAGGTTCCAGTCCGGTGAAGAAGCAGTGGACGCTTTTAAGTCAGCCATTTTGGACACCCCCATTTTAGAGTGGAATAAATGTTATAATAACTGGTTTGAGCGAATGGAAAAGTGTATTAAGCTACGTGGTGAATACTTTGAAAAACAATAAAAAGTACTATAAGGTTCTAGTTGTGTTTTTTTCTTCAAAATAGTTTTTTTTCGACATAACTTAAAAGTCATCCCTCGTATCTAACACAGGCTTTAGAATTTTCCGTGTGTTGTTTATTGGCTAGTATCCTTAAATACATGGCTGCAACACCGCTTCACATTCATTCCCATATTCTCGGTTAGAAATGTTCATGGTATTCCTACAACCGTTAATCTCGAATTGCTGTCACGTCCGATCTCGCCCTTTGTAAAAACCGTGCTGTTCGCTTCTAAACAATGGATTTAGACGGAGTTAAGTGACTCCAAGCTAATGACCTTCAGTCGTTTCACGTGCAACTTGTACAGATGCGACTGATAAATCGAGCAAATTTGTAAAAAAAAACAGTTATTATTTACTGATTGTCTGTGATTTTTAACAATTAAAATGCTTTGGTGGGTTCTCCGCTGCCGGCACAACGATACCCTTGACATAGGACCCGTGACCTTGTTCTGTTAAGCTGTCAACTGAACGGCCGCATCACCACTAACGGTGGTTCCTTGTGCAGGTACTACTGCATTGTCAGATATTCTGCCACCTAGCAAAAATTTATAAACATTGCTATATTCCAGTGTGAAGGGAACTGTAACTGGGGAGATTAACCTATACAAGACATTTAATAACTAATGTCTCGGGCTTGGAGCTTGCCATCAGGCGAACGTCTTGCTTATATCTAGTCACTAGATTAAATAAAGAAACATGATACTCATTTAATTAACATTAGAAGTTTCATTACCGGATTTTTAGTCTAAATGATATTATTTCTTTAGTTGCATGCCACGATCAAATTTCTACACAAAGAGCTATATTTCATTCTTCTAACTAATCGCCAAGCCTGTGCACTTGAACCTTGATATTTGGAAACAATCTTCAAATTATATCGTTAAGAGAAAGTGCGTCTATAATAATGATAGTAGGAACCAATTTTGAATTTCCGTTGGAAAGTTGATTGCATCCAAATCCGCATACTTCTATGTTGTTTGGGGTTTAAATACTGTATTAACTGTGCTGTGTACGTATGTACCATACTCTAATCTAAACTTTATGTTTAGATATAATAGTACATAAATCTCACATGTTCTCTGATCTAGTGAACAGTGATGTAATTAATACATTTTCACCGAAGTTTTGAATATCACGAGAAGCTGTTTTGGAGAGTCATTAATTACGAAAAGTATTGAACGCTGGTTTGATGACTTCCAACTTCCAACCTCCCGACAAGCCGGGTTCCGAAAACAGACGCACCGCTAGATTATACAGAAGACCGAGGAGTATAATCTACCGTTTGTGGACTTTGAAAAAGCCTTCGATAAAACCGAGACCTGGCGGTATTGCAGTCCCTGTAGCGATGCCATATTGACTATAGGTATATCGAAGTGTTGAAGTGTTTGTACAGAAAGGCCACTATGATGATCCGACTACAAGACGAGACCACTAAACCGATCCCATTGCAGAGGTGTGAGACAGGGAGACGTTATTTCTCCGAAACTGTTTACGAACGCGTTAGAGGACGTTTCTAAGTTCTTGGACTGCAACGGATTCGGCATCAACATCAATCATCTATCATTTTATTAAAATTAGCAGACTTGGGGCCATGTTTTTTTTGTCACCAAGTAGCAAAAAAAGCAAGGGGATGCCCGGAATCATCTCAAACGAGTACAATACAAACACGTAAAATATTACTATAATGAACCTGCATACGAACTTAAGTCATCAATGTTTGTCCACTATTTACGTTTTTTCTACGCAGTAAACGTTATGAGTAACAAAAACATAGCGAAACGCGACGCGAATTGACAAATTGGCGTGGCTAGTGGGCGGACGCCCAGATGCGATCAACACAGAACATGGCTTCTTGCATGGCTGACTCATGTAATTATTAATATAGGAGTATTTGTTGGGATTGACTGACTTGAAGGTTGGAAAAGCGGTTGCTGTAATCATGGGCTCACGATTTGTTATCATGTCGCACTATATTATTTGGAAACCAGTCTAATTTTGAACAAAACATCAAGATAGAGTAAGTTGTTCCAATAAAGGAGTGAATTGTATGCTTGTTTTGGTGCGTAAGATGAGACAGAACTAATAATCGGTTATCGTTTAACCGCACATTAAGATACTTTTAGAGGAGCTAATAATAGATAGACCCTTGTGAATGTCCACATTTAAGCTTGGAGTGTATTGAAATCCACAGTGGCCTACAGAGGAGTATTTTCAGTCTGTAATCTCAAAAGTCATCCGAATAAATACTAAAACATTGACTAGTCAATATGTTAACTTTGCAGCCCAAGTATGCCATTTAACATGTAGACAATGTTACTTGTTTAAGGATACTATCGTTTGTTTTCCAAAATAAAATAAAACTAGATAAAGACAGTATCGAATTTTATTGTATAGTATACTATAGGTATGTCATAGAATATTTCTCAGAAATTTGCAGTCTGTCTGGTTACATAATATGGTAATCGATATTGTCAATAATCATTATGTTTTTTTTTCATTCTCCGCATAGACTTGTCCAGGTGAACCTAATATTTATTTCAAACGTTTCCGAAGATGTTGCAATGTTCATGATGAATGATCACCATCCTTGGAAAAAAACCACGTTTTTAACAATAACACAATTCCTCTTGCCTTGTTCTTGACAGTGTTGAGATTTATTTGTTCCCACAGATCTGTCTAGAAAACCAGAAGCTACATATTATCTGCCTCTAATGTGCTATTCTTTACACATATACAATTATTAGTTTCCTCGAACTGATTATGTTGTCCGAGGGTTTTAATATTGATGAGGTGCATCGAAGATTCCGGGTACACAATATTTATAACAACAGAGATTGATTTGCCGACATCAATAGATATTAATTATTCACTCCCTACTCTATCACTGCATTCATACAGATCTTATTTTACTGTGTCATTAAATTACATTGTTTTTTGGAATTGACACACGTGTCTGACTTTTATGGTCAATGTTATTTGTCATTCTTGCCCGACCTGTCAGCAGATGCTGATTCAATCATCGTGTACTTACCAGAATCAATTACTCGTATGTGTAGGATGTAGAAAATTAATGTTATTATAAGTTAGTAGGTACCTACTCTGTTAACTGCTGTAGCGTCAGTTTTAACTCGTATTATTCTTGATTCTATATGGGTATCTTTAAAATCTTAACACGAATATAATCAAGAATTATAATCGTATAATTAAATGGAAACAGTTAGATGTATCATTGTTCAATGATATTTCACACTAGCGATTTGTCTTTCGAGCGAGAATGTTTATGAATATAATTATAACAAGTTCGTTGTGGTTGCTCGGTATTATTGTAAAAGCTGTGTACGCATTACAGCTCGCATCGACAAAATTAAATCGTAGTCTAATAAAAACATGGGTTTTCGTAATTTATTTACATTGCTTAGATGTTGCGGTAATACTCTAGTCACGCGGCAGTCGTGTCGCGTCCGATTGACTCGCTAGAAAAACGCTTCCAAATCGCTAGTGTGTTAAATCCTTTTAGTTCTCTAAATAAGCTAATCACCATAATTTTATTAGTTCCTAGAAGTGAGATCCTGAACGTGCATATTTAAACTTTTTATTGTTACTTTTTTTTGTGTGAAGTATGTGCGTCCGGTTACTACTCTACAATCTGTCGAGTCGATTTAAATCCGGGGTCGCTGGCCCTTTTGTTACGTTAAACATTGCGCGTTCTCTTAATTCGCTTCACTCGTAATCCTCGGGATTATCCTATACTTAGTCATCAAAGGTCTGTAGCGTAATATTTTTTTTCACGGCTCAGAATTATATCCACGATGATTCAATCGTTTGTATGTTTTGTATATCTCATCGTGAAGCTATGCCGCCGCCGTGACGTTGATGTGACAACTTTGAACCCGCGAATGATGTCATTGTGGTCCGTCGTCTGCGCCCGTTTCCAATGTGACAATGATTTATTTTTACATCTGATTTCGTCATTATTGTAACGTCACTGTTGAATGTGTGGCGACATCCCGTCGTGACGTGTAGAGCGTTTATCCCATTGCGTTGATCGTTTCAAATTGTACCTAAACCCGGGCTAACGCTGGGGTCACATCATGCGTTTTTACAGTGTTCCAAGCCCCAATGACACACTTTGTTTAAAAAATCGCACAGGGAAACTATGCGACTTGCCGCATTTTTAGTCAAAAAAAATATGGATTCACTGTGCCACATACCATGTACAGTATGTAACGACATAAACTCTTGTAGCATGCAACACGATGTGGTGTCCCACAGTGATGCTCCAACATTTTTTTATGTGGAAACCTTCAGATTGTCCCCAGGACTTTTATTGACTGGGGTATGTGGGATTCTTGCCCACTAAAAAACACATGAAATCATGGGTTCTTCGGTGGAATTTGCATCAGGTAACCACTCAATGCCTTGCCTTTGGAGTAGGGCTCCCGGGAACCTGACACGGTGCTCACGGGGACGGGGATCGCAACCTCGCCGCCGTCTTTCTCGGAGTCGCTGCCGTACTCTATGGGCGTCTAGGGCCCACACTCCAAACGTGCAACAAATCCGACGATGTCTCCAGCCGGCTTAACCAATTGCTATGGCAAAAATCGAAATTGCAATCTCACCTTGACATCTGATCTACCAGACAGTAGCAGATTCCAAATTGGATGTCTTTATGACACATCGTTTCCGTTAAGGCTCAAAGGTTATCGCCTCCCTATATATTATTCGAGTACGTCACGCCTACGCGGCTCAGCCGACGATTCGTGCGATCATCTCGTCCCGATGCACGACACGTGCGCTGCGCCTACGCACAACCGTCAACGTGTCAACTTAGGCACCTGTTACACGTATTTGGTCATTCCGTGTGCGCCTGCACGCCCTGGAATCGAATGGGTTTTTCTTGGTAGCTGTTTACGTTGTAGTTGATGTTTATCGATTAGATTTCTATTAATAGTAATGTTTGTGAACACGTCAACTGATGATTACTTAGTTTTTTAACCGACTTCAAAAAAAGGAGGAGGTTCTCAATTCGTATATATATATTTTTTTTTTTTTTCTATGTATGTTCGCGCATAACTCTGGCAATTATGAACCGATTTGAAAAAATCTTTCTTCCATCCATTCTTTAATCCGTTAATTGGGTCCCATAAAAAAATTATTGCTTAGTAATAAGTAGTTCCTGAAAAAACAATAATGGTGACTGCGCACTGAGACCTGCAAGAAAGCCTATATAGATGACGTTTTAGTCGCTCGGACTCGCTCGGTCGGACAAAAATGGTCATAACTCTGGCAAATATTTACCAATTTCAATGATTCTTTTTTTATTCGAAAGAAGGAACCACTGTATTGAATCTGTATGAATTTTATTACAACCGGATAAGAACTTCCTGGAGGACCATGAACGATGTGGAGGAATTTATCTGGTAAAAACCATAAAACTGATGTTCTCCATTACATTGCTCTGACAATTATGAACCGATTTCGATGATTCTTTTTTTATTCGAGAGAGTAAACTACTATGATGTTTCCATGCAAATTTCATTACGACCGGATATTTTTTTCTGAAGAAACATGAATTAAATTAAAGTAAAACTATGTAGACGATAATGTGATCATAACCTACCTAGATAATTTTACGGTTTTCGATGGTTCAATCTTTATATATGAAAATATCACTAAAAAGTTTAAAATAAACTCTTTTTTAAAAAAAATTGAACCGACTTCAATATCACTGAAAAGTATAAAATAATTTAAATATTATTGAAGTTGGTGCCAAATATACACAGCAGGTACGCTAACACCAACTTCAATAATATTTAAATTATTTTATACTTTTCAGTGATATTGAAGTCGGTTCAATTTTTTTTAAAAAAGATTTTATTGAACGTACATTTTTAATAAGATGCAAAAATAAGTGGCCTGTCTTGTTATGATCTAAGATTTACAGTTCTTGTGAACTTTTTGTTTACGGCAATCACAACTAAAAGGTCGCTAGCGCTTCTGTTTATTAATGATCGAGTCAAATCGATTACAGTTTTCAAATTTGTCATTCAACATCGGTATGAGTAGCTGACCTGTGACTTCTATCAAATTAATAATAATATATTGAGACAATCCACACACGGTCATCCGATCCCAAACTAGGCAGAGCCTGTACTATGGAAACCAGACAACTGATACTAATACTTATATACATTTTTTTTGTAAATACATACTTAAATAGATAAACAACACCCAGAAACTTGGCGGGAATCGAACCCACGACCCATCGGTTAGCAGGCAGGGTGTCTGACCACTAGACCAACGGGCCCTAAAAACGGCAACGGGCGGGCATTGAACGGGCCGTTCAATGTTATTAAATTGAAATTTAATAACATTGAATAATAGATGATATAAAATAATCTCAAAACAAATATGTTTTTCGAAATATTAGTGTCACCACAGCCTCATTTGTTTACTTATAACTCATTAAGAGTAACTTATGTGCATTCAGAAAGTAAAGAAATATAATAGTCATTTTGTAAAATTAGTTGCCTGATTCATCATAGTTAGGCGGTATAAGAATGCGAATTATTTGAGTGCGGAAGTTGACATTTAATTATAATTCACCAACCTTGGACTGTGTTTTAAGCACAGCTAAATTCTATACTTGGCTATTATTATTATTCTTGAACATGACTATTGTCTCAATAATGATTTCTGTTATTTACGCGATTATTATACAGGAAATTGAAACTTATTTTACCGATTATATTGTGGGTTCTTTTTTTGATTTCACTAACCCGTCGATTCACAACACTTTCAGTATTTATGATCACGGGAGGATTGATGTTTGATGTCCAAACGTCATAGTTGTCTCAGGATACCCTAAATTATTAGTATCGACTATCGACCAATTAACGCTGAAAAACTGTACAATTGTAAATGGAGAGAGCTATGCTCGGAGTTTCTTTGCGCGACAGAATCCGTAAAGAGGAGATTCGCCGAAGAACCAAGGTCACCAACATAGATCTTAGAATCTGCAAGTTTAAGTGTTATGCCAAATCCGTAGTATACATAACCGATGGAGAAAAAGGTTCTTGAGTGGCGACCACGAACCGGAAAACGCAGTATACAAAGGCCACCCACTAGGTGGACCGACGACATTGTGCGCGTCGCAGGCAACCGGTGGAGGCAAATGGCTAACTGTCGTTCATTGTGGCGATCGTAGGGGTAATTATTTAATCGATGATGAAAACCGCTTAAAAATCCGTTGCGTAGTTTAAGAGTTAGTGGATATATACAGACAGGCTCGGAAAGCGATGTATAGATAAGCATGCTGCAGTAACTTTCTACATCACATTACGAGACAAGATGTCATAAGCATCATATCCTGCCTTTGTCTGAAAGGAGAAAAAATGCCGATATCGTGTCAATGGCTAAAATTGCGCAGAACGTCCTAGATTCTCCATCACTACTATCTAAAATCCATCTTAAAGTGCCTAATAGGACTATGAGACACCCTACATACCTTGCTATTCCTCCGAGTTCTACAAACTACAGACAAAATTCATTCTTGATTACAGCAGCTAATGAAATAAATAGGCCGGTTGTCCTTCCTGAACTTGACTTGTTTGACTGCAACCCTAACTGTTTAAAAAAAATATTGAATAAATTTTGGTTCGTTTCTCGTGCTGTATAGTATTTAAATATTGCTTAATTTTGTATTTTTCAACATAACGACAGCTAACATGATTGCATCGTGATTCATTAACAAATCAGCTATGTAGTTATCACTTTTGTGAAAACATGTAATTAGTGCTTAGTTTATACTACTAGTTAACTACTTTAAAACACTATATGTTTTCCTATAAAATAAACAACTGTGAAACGTTCCTGCCCATAACATTACACTGCCGCTTATGTTTCTTAAAGACAGCCATTTCTCCAGATATAGTGTCCTTCACACCGGGATACTTGGCGGCTGAATATTTAACACTGCGGTTTTACCTACCTGGACGTAATTATGACGCGCGACTGACGCACGCAACTGAACGTTAATGTAAGAGAAATTTACCCGTTATTAGCATAAAAATGAAAAAGTCAGAGGATTTAAAAGGACAAGGAAGGAAGAATAAATATTTGTTAGTCATGATTTCCCCAGTGTTCCTTTAACCGAGGTTAACCCTTCCCTTTTAAGGTTAAGAGAGTTTGAAGGTCCGGTATAAATATTGACAAGTCTTTAGCTTTGTTTTGAGTTTTGGAAGCGTCATCGGATATACTATGTACATTTTTAATGCTTTTTATATAGGCAGGTGCTTTTATAATACTTAGTTACTTGTTGATAACGTTACGTAACAATAAGAATCTCTGCAAGTGGTGATAGTTTTAGAATATACGCGTTGAAATGTATGTATGTATATTAATCACTGTAAACATGATCCGGGCAGCTGGCCAAAGTCGTTTCTCCACAATACTGATGCATTCTTCTGTGTGTTGCGTAGCAGTTACGAGCTTACTGATAGAGTTGTATTGCAATCTATTTTTATGCTAAAAACGGTCTCGAAATCAAAATATTTATATATTTTCATCCGTGGGGTGTCCGGGTAAGAATAGCACCCTCCCATCTCCTCCCGTTGGGTGTCCGTAAGAGGTGACTAAGGGAACACAAGAAGACCGGCAGCAGCGTTTTTCTATTAAATTACCTATCTCCTATACTGCGATTCCGAAGACGACTGCCAAGCGTGGGGATTATGGCGGGTGGCTTTTGTTCAGCAGTGGGCAGCATATTTAGGCTCCTGATGATGATATATTTTCAGGATTTCCACGTTTTTTTTTTATCATCACCAAATGAAATAAAAAGTCACAAAGTCACAATAGGGAAATACTCCATTCTTTGCACTAACTACTTTATTAGCAGCCCAAAGACGCCCATTGCTGAACAAAGGCCTCCCCCTTAGAAGGGAGAGGTGGCCATAATCCCCACGCTTGACAGGCGGCTTGGGGATCGCAGTATAGGTTAATTAAGATAAATCCAAAACAAAGACGCTGCTACCCGTTTTCTTGTTCTCACTTAGTCGCCTCTTACGACACCCCGCGAGAGGAGATGAGGGATACAATTCTAACCCGGCACCCCACGGCACTTACTACTTAAGTCGTGTAAAATATCTCTGGCATAGCAACCATAGATACCTAAATTATAGGCTAATGTAGAATGTTCGGCTTTATAAATAACTGGACATTCCGTTTCGCTACGTATCGCTGCGAACGGGTTTATAGTCGGTTTGGTTGTTGTGAAATTTGCTCTATATTTGTGGTATTTAAATTTTGCATAATGTAGGGGTTTAATCAAATTTTGAACTGTGCTGCGGATATTATGTATATTCACTTTGGAATGCCTGCTATTTTTATTCTATTTCGTGACAATACCACCAAGATGTTTGATGATAACTGACACGGCTGCCTATAGACATCAACAGTGCAATAGGCATGATGACTAATTATGAAAAAATATTTTATAATGTACTTACAGGTCTACTACGAGTATTGCCGAAAATAATTATATTTTTGTATTAAATTTACATTAATAACAATATTTTCAATTTTCAAAATAGAGTTTGAATTTTGTTCCAAAACGAAGGCTGGCGCCTCTTTGTGACGTGACTGCGGTGTAAATAAACATCTGTCTGTAGGTATAAAAGTGAATCATAGTATGAAAGAAAAAGTTGAGATGACAGTTTGACAGTTGTTTATTTATACCTGATTGACGTCATACACTTTGTTCAGTGTCTATTACAAAATAGCGATTAGCTGTACTTATTTAAGTAATTTATTTGCTTAAAAATCACGAACATCTCTCTATTATTATAAACAGAATGCATTTTTGGAATCAGTGCAATCTGTTCTAATATTAAAAACCACAGATTCATTGGTATTGTGTTGCAGTCATAATGCCTATTCCGCACATTACCTGAGACGTTAGATATTAAGTAACTTGAGCGTCATTTCACTAGCTGTTCACGCTGCAATGTTTACGTGTTTATGCTTGAAGGCACAATATTTGACACTTATCTGATCTGGTTCTATCTACCTAAATATATTTTAACGAGAAAGTATTTTTTTTTGTAGAATAATTTGTAGACAAGATTCGAACATTAATTGAACTGGATTTCACCGACACAGAATTTAAACTATAACGGTTCTATTTTTATGTACTTAATTAATATGGAAAACTAAAAATAAAAGGCTTTTAATATTTTATTGCTTGTCTTAATTGGTAGTGCAGAGAGGAGCCACTCGGTTTACTATTTCAAAGTCGCGGGTTTAATCCCGCGGGGAGTACAAACTTAATGTAAGTCAATATGGAGTTAAATTATTGTACACACACAGAATTCAAACTATAACGGTTCTATTTTATGTACTTAATTAACATGGAAAACTAAAAATAAATAAAATAAAATACATTTATTTCATCTCCCAAAGTGGTTAAATACATTCATTCGTGGGTACCCCCTATTAAGTATGTAATACCTGTGCCAGGAAGTGCCGCTCTTCACGAAGTGAAGAGCAACAAAATTACTCATACGTCATAGAGAAACAAAATTACTTGTCTTAATTGGTAGTGCAGAGAGAAGCCACTTGGTTTACTATTCCAAAGTCCCGGGTTTAATCCAGCGGGGAGTAAAAACTTAATTTAAATTAAAAAAAAAAAATTGTACACCAAAAAGACAATCAGAACTTAAATTTAGTAGTAGTAGTTTATTAGTATCTTACTTATGATAATATAATACCTACGGGCCGATCACCTCATTATTTTAAAAGTAAGTCGTCTGGGGCTTCTTTAAATGTACAACTATATCCTCAATATAAAAAGCACTCGCAGTAATTCTACAACGCGGAATTATAGTAATTCAGCTTTATGACTTGTTTACGGGTCATGACAAGTGCGACAGACATGGCACACTAGCCTTTGAGCTTATCTGATTTTGCCGGGACCAGCTTTGCTTGATTTGTGGTCGTATCTTTTAATCTAAATGGCTCTGTACCGGATAGTATACCGGACAAAGGAAATTATGTTATTAAAATTCGTGTGAATACGTAGATCTAGATTTTTTTACAGTAATCCGTTTTTGGTTTACTAATTATTAAAGGCGAATCCAATTTCCGGCTGATTTAATTTAAAATGTTTTGTTATAGTTAATTAACGATGACTACAGGCTTGTTGAAAAAATATCGATACATCGATATATCGATATTTTTTCTTTCGATACATCGATATTTTCATCCGATATATATTTTTTCGATATATCGATACATCCATATAAAATATTAAGTATCGAAAACGTATCAAAAACTATATTTTTTTTGGGAAAAGATCAGATCTGTTTTATTTTTCCTAATTTTTTTATAGCGGTAAAAAGACGGCCCTGGACCTACATCACACAAGATCAGTGTAATGTATTTGTTTGAGTTCAATTAAATAGTTTAATTACTAAATAATTAAGTTTATGTTGAAATTTAACGTTTAACTTGGCTCCTACTTTTCAGAATGCATCCTTGGAATACACCGACCGCCGTCAGTTGTTGGGAGTTGAAGTTTCCTCAAACCTAAATTTTGGGCGGTTCATTTAGTCCAAAGCCAAAGTAGCTGCAAGAAAGCTGGGTGTCCTTGCTAAGGTCCGGCGGTACTTCACACCGGGACAGCTTCTGATGTTGTATAAAGCGCAAGTCCGGTCGTGTGTGGAGTACCGTAGTCATATGGGCCGGTGCTGCAAAATGCCATCTAGCTGCTTTGGACTCAGTGGAGAGGCGCGCTAAGAGGCTGATTGGTGATACTGGGTTAGTAGAAGCCAATCTACAAAGCCTAGAGCACAGGCGCAAAGTAGCCAGGCTCTCGGTATTCTACAGGATGCATTTTGGAGAGTGTGCACAGGAACTGCATGACTTGATTCCACCATCCCCCTTCTATCATCGGACGTCGAGACGCACTGCGCATACACACCCTAATGTGGTGAAAGTGCCTTCAGTCCGGACTATACGATTTGCCTCTTCGTTTATATTGAGGACAGCTAAGGATTGGAACAGTTTGCCTGCGTCGGTTTTCCCGCCCGATTATAATGTGGGTGTCTTCAAGGCTAGAGTGAATAGGCTTTTAATAAGCTAGTGCGCTTTACCATCTTCGATTGCGTCGCCACTTTCCATCAGGTGGGTCTGCAGTCAAGCACTAGCTTATGTTGAATAAAAAAAAAAACTGTTGCTTCGTGGACTTTATTTCCGATCTGATGGTAAGCGACACGTCTTTCTATAGACAGCTGTAAGGCATTGCCACTCAAGAAGCATTTTTATTACCCGACTACGGAACGGAGGGAGGGTTATGATTTTAACAAGAATGTATGTAAGTATGTATGTTCATCTGTTCCCGCATATCTTCTAATCTACTTAACATAATTTGACAAGTAGGGTGTCGTTAGAAGCGTCTTGATTGTCTGCTGGTTATAGGCTATATAATATCAAATTATTAGACTGCGATTTTATCCGTAGTCGGGTTTAAGTTTTTAATACTTATTACTTGTTTTGTTCCGTTAATAAGATACAATTTTGCTCCCGATATATCGATATTTTTTTTTCGATATATCGAAGTTGAAAACGATATATTTTAAAAATATAGATTATCGATATTTTTTGGCATTTCCAACATCCCTAGATGACTAATTTCCTGTCGTCGTTCCGCGAAATAATAACCTTGCTACGGACAGCAAATTGCCCCAGTTACCTCTAAAGCCTAAAGCCTGAGAAAGAAATGCAGGAAAAATTATTAAAATACCTGAGTCTATGCTTCATTAGTAGGTATAGCTGACGTCACGAAAGTGCTTATTTGGTTATATCCGATCAGAAGGCTTCTAATTCAGAGTTAAACTAAAAATAATAATAATATTCTAGGAAAACTCCAAACACGGTTATCTGGTCCCAAACTAGGCAGAGTCTGCACTATGGAAACCAGATAATTGATGTATATTGTTTTGAACAGCTAATTAACATGGTGGAAATCAAACCCACGACTTAATGGGTAGCGGCCAGGGTGTCTTGTCTAACCACTAGGCCAACGGGCCTGTAGAAAAAGTTAAAGTGACATTTATCTCCCTCGTTTCAGAAGCAAACTACATATCTAAACATTGTTGTGAGAAGGATTTCATCACCTGAAAATCCTGCTTATGACTCAGGCTATATTGTCAATATTATTAACAGTGTGCGGGCTATGTTAGCTCAAAAGATTCTAATCTCACCAGCAGCGTTAAAAAATAATATAAAAATTAAAATATTTTATCTCCAGGCGCTGGACCTAGAATATGTTAGTTATAACTATGTACTATGTTAGAATATGGTCAGGCAGTTCGCTTAGCATTAATGTTTGACCAAATTGACTGGCGTCAGTTCTGGCCCATAACTTTGTCTATGATGCAACCAAAAACTATCTACGGTAATGTCCACTTGCGTATGAGCCATTTGTGTATAGTCCACGTGGGCTGGCTTTTATCGTCTCGTACGATCTGCTCCACTTGCAACACTGTTATATAACGTGTTGGCTAAGGATTCCCTTCGACTGTTTGCATATTGTTACGACACAGGGTTCTTAAAAATGCCGTTTGCTTGGTGAAGATGATTTATTTCCACACACTCTTAAGAGTACAGCAATATTACAGTCCAGATCGCAGGTATACCACTCGGAGTCCGTTATCACAAGCTTTAGTCGTTCACCTTATCACTTCACTGAATCGCAGATATTTCACTCGGTATCGCAGCGTATCGCACACTGTATCGCGTTGAGATTCTTCCGGGATCGCAGCGTAGAATACACTAACTCTGGTCGGCTCGACAGCGTCTTTTATATAGGACTATGATTTCTGGAAGGTTCGCAAGTTGTAAACAAAGTTGTAAAACTTGGGGTGATAATAGCGTTCGTGGAACCAATAACAATATTTCAACAATGGGCTTAAAGTTCTAAATACCCTAATAAAAGGAACAATTAAACAACAAAGAGTAATAGAAACAATACCGGCGTTCACGGAACTGATAGTAAACATGAAACAAAAGGCTATTGTCTTAAAACTAAAAACGTGGGAATTTTAAGAAACAAAAGACGTCTCGATATTTCGACGCTAGTCCAGAGCTGTAACACTGTCCCCCTCTTAGACATGCTCGTCCCGAGCATCATTGTTGCCGTGATATCGAGCCAACCGGTCCACATGAACTATCTTTGGTTTTCCTCTCGTCCCTTGTTTGATGCGATAGGTGATATCATTTATCCTCGTAATCACCTTGTAAGGTCCTTCCCAACGGGCCTGTAGCTTCGGAGATTTCCCTTTCTTCCGTAGTGGATTATGCAGCCACACCAATGTGCCCTCGTCGAAACCACTGGTGTTTGCACGACGGTCATAGCGAGTCTTCATCTTGTCGCTGGTCCTTAGGCTGTTCTCGCGTACCAATGTGTGCACGTCATCCAGTTGGTTTTGTAGGTCACACACGTAATCCACTACTGGTCTCGGAGCCTCAGGAGGTGTACCCGTAATAGCATCAATTGGAAGCCTCATTTCTCTTCCAAAGTTTACTCTGGCTGGTGACATGCCCGTACTATCGTGTATGGCTGAGCGGTATGACATAAGGAAAAGTGGTATATATCTGTCCCAGTCCCTTTGGTGTTCGTCGACTACCTTCGCCAAGTGATTTTCCAACGTTTGATTGAACCGCTCAACCATTCCATCTGACTGGGGATGTGCTGGAGTCGTTCTTGTCTTGTTCATGCCAAGCAGCTTGCAAAGTTCTTGAAACAAGGCAGATTCGAAATTTCGTCCTTGGTCAGAGTGGATTTCCAACGGTACTCCGAATCGGCAGACAACTTCTTGAACTAGCTTCTCTGCTACGGTTTTGGCTTCTTGATTCGGCGTAGCGAAGACTTCCGGCCATTTACTGAAGTAGTCCTGAACAACGATTATGTATTTGTTCCCACTGTCGGTTTCTGGGAATGGTCCAGCAACATCTATAGCTATGCGCTCCCAAGGTGCTCCGACGTTGTATAGCTTAAGTTTTCCTTTGCTTCTTGTCTGAGGTCCTTTCACAGATGCACACGCAGTGCACTTCCGGCACCAGTCTTCCACGTCCTCCCGACATCGTAACCAGTAGAACCTTTGCCGTACTCTCACAAGAGTATTCTTCATTCCAAGGTGTCCACCAGATACTCCATCGTGCGTGTGTTTCAGAAGAGGTGCAACCTTGCTTCGCGGAACAACAATCTGTAGAGTGACCTCTTTACCATCTTCTGACTCCCACTTCCTGCATAAGAGCCCATTATTAAGCGTCAGGCTACTCCACTGAGCCCAGTAACCCTTACATATTGGGCTGTATGCCGATATGTCACTCCATTGTGGCTTGTTCCCAATCTTCAACCAGTCTATGATAGGCCGTAGATCTTTATCTTCTTCTTGAGCTCTCTTCATGTTGTCATCCGTCCACTCATCATCGGTCCCATCGATCTTAATGGTTCTCAGAGCTTCACGCATCTCCTGTTTCTTGCAGTGTTGGCATTCTTCTGGGCAAGGCCGCCTTGATAGTGCATCCGCATTATTATGTCCTTTTCCACTTCGGTGTTCTATCTCAAAATGGAATTCTTGCAGCTGCTCCAACCATCGTGCCACTTGTCCGTCAGGATTCTTAAATTGTAGCAGCCATTTTAATGCGGCATGATCTGTCCGTAACGTGAACTGCCTCCCGATCAAGTACTTGTGGAAGTGCTGTAAGGTCTTCACAACAGCCAACAGTTCACGGCGAGTCACACAATAATTTCTTTCCGGCTTCGAAAGTGCCTTGCTGAAATAAGCTATCACAACCTGGCGGTCGCCTTGTATCTGTGATAGGACACCTCCAATCCCCGTGTTGCTTGCGTCAGTGTCCACAACAAATCGTCCCTCTCTGCTTGGATAGCCCAAGATGGGCGACTCGCACAAACATTGCTTCAGGGTGTTGAAGGCTTCATCACTGTCTGAATCCCAGATGAAGGCACGTTTTTCTTCCGTTAGGCGATGCAGCGGTCTTGCTATGTCCGCAAAGTTCTTGACAAATCGCCTGTAGTATGTGCATAAGCCGAGAAAAGCTCTCACTTCTGTTTTGTTCTTCGGAATTGGCCATTCTCGTACAGCTTTCACTTTATCCGCGTCAGTTTGCACGCCTTCCGTAGATATCACATGACCCAGGTATTTAACTTCCTTCTTAAATAATTCACATTTCTTCGGGCTTAGCTTCAAATTGGCGTCTCTGATCCGGGTGAAGACTTTCTCCAGATTTCTCAAATGCTCCTTAAAGTGACGCCCCATTATGATGACATCGTCGAGGTACACTAGACATACGTCTCAAAGCAGACCAACCATGACTCTTTCCATGAGGCGCTCAAACGTCGCTGGAGCATTACATAGTCCAAATGGCATGACATTAAATTGCCAGAGACCGTTTCCTATTCCCGTGCAGAACGCAGTTTTCTCTTTGTCTTCAGGGCTTATCTCCACTTGCCAATAGCCACTCTTCAAATCCACCGTTGAAAACCAGTTCATGCCACTGAGCATGTCCAGTGTGTCATCTATCCGTGGCAGAGGATAACTGTCCTTCTTGGTGACATTATTCAGCATCCGGTAGTCTACGCAGAACCTGGTGCTACCATCTTTCTTTTTCACCAAGACTACTGGTGATGACCAAGGACTCGTCGACGGCTCGATGATCTTATTCTTGGCCATTTCATTCACCAACTCGGTAACTTCAGCTTCCTTGGCCCATGGTACACGACGAGGTCTCTGTTTTATTGGTCTGGCATCTCCTGTGTCGATCCTGTGTTTCACCAGTCCAGTCCTTCCACAGTCGTTTCCTGATGCAAATATGTCCTTATACCGCAGAAGAAGATCTTTTGCTTGAGAATACTCCGATGCTGTTAATGTTCCTTTGCAAGATTCCATAAGATCTTCAACATGTTCTTCAGAGGTATGCGTTGCACTTTTAGAATCGTTAAGGCGTTGAAGAGACTTAACTTCTTGACACTTTCCAATAACTGTGTTTTTCTTCAGGTGAATCTCGTTGTTACTGAGGTTCAGAACTCTTAATTGCGTTTCGCCTTTTATTACAAGTAATGTTCTTGCTGTTATCCAATTTGGGTGGTGACCATTATCTTCAGCAATAACACAGCGTCCGTGCTTAACATTCGAAGGAAACTTCACTCGTACAATGGTTTCTGATCTCGGAGTCAATATTGTGTTCTTCAAGCAGTATAAATTGCAAGGTCGTGATCCCTGTAGACATACTTCTTGGTCCGAAAATTTCAGCACTCCCCTTGCAATGTCTACAATACAACGGTGATCTTTTAGAAAGTCCAAACCCAAAATGCAATCATCGGTAATGTTGGCAATTAGTACCGACTGACGATAAACTTTATCACCGATACTAAGCTCCACTTCGGTGTCGCCGAGGACGGAGACTGACTGGCCAGTTGCTGTTTGAAGGCAAAGTGCTGGTATCTGCTTATTCCACAGGATCGTTCTCTTCATTAATTCTGGTCTCACTACTGTACGTGATGCTCCGGTATCCACAGTGAAACTGCACGGCTTGTTGTCCAAAGTTCCCTCGACGATAAGGCTATTTCCGTTGCAAACTTGTGTGATAGTGATGGTTGGGGCTTCGTTATGACCAGCCAGCACCCGCCCCGCGGCCCTGGCGACACTTAGTTTAACGACACGTTATCTTCTGATTGTGTCTCGGCATTTGAGACACTTTTCTTCTTCAGTTGTGGGCAATCCACCCGTATGTGTCCTCTCTCCCCACAGCCGTAGCACATCGGTCCAAATCGCGGGCTTCGTGGAACACTGGTTCGATTATTTGTCACTACTTCCCTTATCTTGTGTATCCGTGTATCTTGCCTCACCGCTTCGACTTCCAGAGCATGAGCGAGCGCAGTCTTCAAGGAACTATGATGTGCCAGTCGTACAGTGGCTCTGACTTCGGGATCTCGTATTCCATCCACAAAAGCTTGCAACAGTGTCACTGGTATTGTCTCTGGTGTTGATGAGTATGCACGACGTACTAGACGTTCGATCTCGCTAGCCCATTGCTGGAGGTTCTCGCCAGGCTTCTGAATTCTTTCTCGTAGCTGTGCCCGGCACACATGCTCCAGGTGTTTCTCGCCGTACCGGGTTTCAAGGGCTTCCATCAGATTCCCCACGGTTCTTCCTTCGACTGGCAGGTTTTCTAACACCACCAAGGCATCTCCTCGCAGGGCGAGAGTGAGTGCAGTCAGTGCATATTTATCACTCCAGGCGTTTGCCTCCATTAAAGTCTCAAATTGATGCCTGAATGCAGTCCACGAAGAGGCTCCATCAAAATGAGGTAAATCAAGCCTTGACGATGACGAGCCCACTACGACTGGTTCACGAGTTTGCAGCCTTATAACGTCCTTTTTAATAGACTGCAGACTCTCGTCGTGGGCGTCCACTCTCTCTTGAAGTTCGTTTGCTTGTGCACTGACCTTCTTAATGTCTTTTTCCATAGTGCTTACTCGTTGTCCAATTTCCTTAAGGCCTGTTTCAAATTTGCTAATTAATGCTTCCTGGTTGGCCTGCAGAGCTTCCCGCAACTCTTGTCGACTTGCTTCCTGGTTGGCCTGCAGAGCTTCCTGGTTGGCCTGCATAGCTTCCCGCAACTCTTGTCGACTTGCTTCCTGGTTGGCCTGCAGAGTTTCCTGGTTGGCCTGCATAGCTTCCCGCAACTCTTGTCGACTTGCTTCCTGGTTGGCCTGCAGAGCTTCCTGGTTGGCCTGCATAGCTTCCCGCAACTCTCGTCGACTTGCCTCTTGGCTAGCTTGGAACTCTCGTCGCATAACTTCCAATAGGGCGGACAAATCCATCGAAGGCGTAGCAGGCACACTCGTCGACGTTGATGCTTCCGTCCGCTCCTCCTCAGCTTGCCGACGTGTGCGGTCCATCTCGACTTGCCGCCTCGTGCGTGGTGTACGGTCGTCTTCTTCACGCGGCAACAAAGGCATTCCGCTTCTGACACCAATTGTTACGACACAGGGTTTTTAAAAATGCCGTTTGCTTGGTGAAGATGATTTATTTCCACACACTCTTAAGAGTACAGCAATATTACAGTCCAGATCGCAGGTATACCACTCGGAGTCCGTTATCACAAGCTTTAGTCGTTCACCTTATCACTTCACTGAATCGCAGATATTTCACTCGGTATCGCAGCGTATCGCACACTGTATCGCGTTGAGATTCTTCCGGGATCGCAGCGTAGAATACACTAACTCTGGTCGGCTCGACAGCGTCTTTTATATAGGACTATGATTTCTGGAAGGTTCGCAAGTTGTAAACAAAGTTGTAAAACTTGGGGTGATAATAGCGTTCGTGGAACCAATAACAATATTTCAACAATGGGCTTAAAGTTCTAAATACCCTAATAAAAGGAACAATTAAACAACAAAGAGTAATAGAAACAATACCGGCGTTCACGGAACTGATAGTAAACATGAAACAAAAGGCTATTGTCTTAAAACTAAAAACGTGGGAATTTTAAGAAACAAAAGACGTCTCGATATTTCGACGCTAGTCCAGAGCTGTAACAATATGAAGGCACCAGACGCAGAAGGTATACTTTAAAACTACGTATATAAATTCGCCATTTTTAGAATGTTTCAATAGAGATGACTGGGTGTTACCACCAGCTTGGGATCCAATGATAGAACATAAAAGATAACATGTATATAACTATAATAACTAAGTTGACCTGAGGACGTTCAACATCTCAGTCCCTCTAACCAAGGCTGCTGCAAAGCATTCAAAACGTCAGGGAATTAAAAACCAAAAAGAAACCGCGACATAATCCGTAAAAGTAGTTCAATTTCAAGTCCTTTCAGTCATTTATAAGAAGCGGCAGTCTGGCTTATGTTTTGTGATCGTATCAAACTGTAAGCTTGATGCTAGATTGGACTCATCAAAAAGTAGTTACGTTTAAGTGAAAAAATGCCGAAGTCAATTGTCCGTACGAGGTAAAATTAGTTCAACCACAGTTCTAAGAACAGGCTGATCAATTTCAACCGAATGCAATGGCTTTTGCCGGCCTACTAACAGGAAAATGTATGTCTTAGATTTAGATATTTATATAGGATTAAGAATTTGTGAATGCCGTTTTAATTTAAATTCTGCATGACGCCACCATTCTTATTCATGGAAACGTTTGTCATTATTGACTGACAACTTTTTACCTTTTAAGGATACAACTTTTATAAGACGTACGGTAAACAGGGTGCATTACCTTAAATTTTGCCAGTGCTTTATAGCCGGGTCTCCACCGGGCGCCAAGCCAAATGTGTGATCGGTTCGGACGTGCCTCGGAGTTGTTCGGGCGGACGTTGCCTCGGCTGAGTGTGGCTTGAAGTACCGCACATTTGGCTCGTGAGGCTGCCGCGCGAGCGGTTTAGACAGCGCTTATGACAAACAGCCCCTAACAGACTGGACACAGTTTGGCTGAAAAAATAACCTAACCTACATTTCGTAGGCCTGTTTAATTCGTCGCCCCTTTAATTTTGATCCTTCAGATCTTTGTATACGGATAGTTTTTTGCCGTCGACTGCATAAGCAGAGAAAAAATGTAAAAGTTCTCTGTGATGGCGGTTGAAAGACAGTTTGTCCCTTGCCCTGCTGCTGGGCTCAGCGATACTGCTGACCAGTGTCGTAACTGGGGACATGAGCGCCTCTGGCAAAGGAATCGATTTTCACCTCACTAATCAAAATCGGATGAGTGTAGGCGCTACGCTGAAACACAAAATAGACTGACCGTATTCTGATAATGATGACATGCGTCAGTACCTATTACTTATGTCTTTTTTTATAAACAATTGCGCTTGACAACAATCTCACATGGTGGTAAGCCAAGATGTGATCTAGGATGGACCGCGCTTACCCATAAGATGCCTGTTCACTCTATACTTGAATAAACACAAGTTATATTTTTCTGGGAGAACGGTGTACCGGAGAGAAATCCACAGCTTGTCCGTGCACATGAGGAAAGAAGAAGCGAAACGCTTAGTGCGGCAAGTTGGAGTGTCAACGACAAAGCGGTGGAGACCTTGCCGGCGCCTGGTAGTCCGGTAAAAGCGGATGGCGGTACAAGATCAAAGAGTGCTTGAGCTCATTCACCGTGGAACAATCTAAAAAATCGATAAACAGTTATTCCTTTGTTAAGTCGTTATCGTCAATTATACTGCCAGCGCGTCTGTCTAACGAATCTAAATAGTCAAGTTGATATATGGCACAGCCAGCCATCCCACAGGTGAGAACAGTACTCCATGCAGGTTCGAACTTGAGTTTGATAAAAATTAAATCCTTTGTGAAATAACGACTATAAGATAGGAGGCTGTCCGACCATGTCTATAAACAATATGATCATCAGAGACGCACAATCACAGATGTCACCATCAAGACAATAATGAAAATTAGCTAATTCCAGCAATCTGCAAATTAACATTGCGTTCTTCACGGCTAATGTAGGGCGGTGGTGTGACACGGATTGTATTTGAATACAATGGTGAACAAATATGTTATTAACAATGAGTAATAATTGCACGTACAATGTAGTATGGGATACACAAGTACGAATATATACTGCAAGACTAAATATAAAAGCGACCTAAATTGGGATTGTCTACTATCAGTTGGTCAAGTTTTATGTATCAATTACAATGCATAAATCTAAATAATAATAATAATATATATTTATTTCCAAAAAAATATAATAACTACATACAATAAATACATACATATAAAATTACTTGTCCTCTCTGACTGACTGATTCATCAACGCACAGGCCAAACTGCTGGACCTAGAAAGCTGAAATTTAGGCAGTAGCTACTTCTTATGATGTAAGCATCCACTATGAAAGGGTTTTTGAAAATTCCACTCCTGAAGGGGTTAAATGGGCTGGAATAAAAATAATAGCGGGCGTAGTCGCGAGGAATTGCTAGTAAGTTGATAAAAATTGCATCAAAATCCAATGTATATTTTAGAAGAATCAAGAGAACAAACGACAGACAGATGTGATTATGAGTTTTCATAGTATTTAGAGAGATATACGTACTATTCCCATAAATAATTAAACGCTGTCACGCAGAGGCGTAAATAAGTGTATTAGGCACCATAAAACACATGTTATTTTTAGTATATGGGAAGTAAACAGCTATTGAATCCTGCTTATTTAGCAATTACTACTATTACGAGACCGCCGCGCCGCGAGTCGCCTTAACCTGATGCAGAAAGCAATCTTTATTTTTTATCGTATGGGTTATGACCATCCTGGTGGTTTAGCCCTGCCCTTTAGATAGCTATCAGAAGCTACGGAGATGTTCAGTTCTATTCTAAGAAGTGAAGGAAGAGAAAGTGCTCTTGTGAGATGGCATGTGAATGAAATTGTGAAAGAATGGCTGCTGGTTCCGTATCGGTCAGGGGGACATTATTTTCATTATAGTGTGTCTCTAAACTCCTAATGTCACTGCCTGTCAGGTAAACTGTGATTTATTGTTGGTCCTTCAAAGTTAATTGCCATAGCCGGATGCGTTGTGCGTTGCGCCGCTTGATCACCTCGCTGGAAATAGAGTTGTTCTAATTGTAGTTGAGTATCTACCTACTTATTTCTTGATTTACTTACATGCTTATGTGGTCGTTATATTGGAGCGGAATTATTACAGATTTTTATGGTCATTGGTCAAAGCATACCTGTATATCATCATCGTCATGTGTAGGTATTCAAAATACAATGTGGGGAAGACGATACGACAATTAATGAAATATCTGGTAATACCACTACACAAGAGTATTTTGGAACTGTCAAATAAATCCTTGCAAAGAAATCAAAAAATGTTACTTTTGAACAAAATATACTGCAGAAAGACGTAATCAAAATAAAACACCATTTGTAAATATTGGGCCATTAACCTCTGGTACGGGCAGCAACAGAGCGGGCGGAAATATCTACTTCTTCATATGTTTCGACACGATCACACCGAATAGTCACCTCTCTAGTAATTATTTATTAGATTAATTACAATCACTTTTTCTAATCTCTTATTAGGCATTCGACTAGGAACGTCATTACGCACATGATGTTTAATTTATTGTCGTATTATCCACCCCAGATGGTATCATAACACAAATATCATTTTTCATTTATTCAATGTTTTAATCATCACCATCAGCAGTCGAAAGACTTCCACTGCTGATCAAAGGCCTTCCCTCTTACGGACGAATGCCGTAATCCCCATGCTTGGCAGGCGTCTTGGGGATCGCAATAGGAAATCAATAGAAAGAAGCTGCTGCCCGTCTTATTGCTTTCCCTTGGTCGCCCATTACGGACACCCAACGGGAGGAAATGGGTGGATTGTATTCTTACCCGGACACACCACGAGTCAATATTTTCATGATCTCGAACAATTAACTAAGATCAATCCCATCCAGTTAACTCAGCTTAAGCAATAAACAAAATACAATAAAATACAAACAATTAAATTAACTCCTACTGGTGTGTGTGACAGCATAAAACAATAAGAATGTTTTAACAAATCAGACTTCCAAGATTAATTTCCCTAAACACCAAAATGAATATTATAAAATAATTTACATTTATGCCATAAAATTGTGGTCTGTCCATATTGCGAGTAGGGCTGCCAATTTAACTCTCTTTTATAACAATTAATTGTTTTTACTAGCATTATAAAAAGTGTAAAAGCGTGAGGCGCCTTTTCTGAAAAAACAGCTTAACATTTCTGTCAAATTTCAAGAAGACAAGTATTTTTATTCACATGACAATATTTTGTAATCATTTACAGAGAGAAAGCGCCCCACGCTTTTTCACTTAAATATAATGCTTTAAAAACAGAAAGAAATAACGGGTTCAATCATTTATTTATTGCTTTCCAGTGCAGTATACCTTATAAAATAGAAGCGTGTATTTTTAGTTTTTTAAACTATGAACTTAAATTAGAATCGCTTTTAGTTATGTTTATTAAATATCTGTTCAGCCGTTTATCATGTTTTTTTGCGTGTGTTTCAATTTACACCTGTACTTTATAGAGTAAGATATTGTACAGTAAATTCGCAACCCTAATTGTGAGTGGCATACATATAGTATAATATGTATATGGTAATACCGCGATCCGGCGCCAAAGTGGGAGCGCTTGGCGCTTGCGAATCGTAAATAACATATTTGGTCTTCAAAGTTGTTATAATGAAGATCAGAGGCAACCTATCCTATCTATAAAACTAGAATTAGTTTTTGACTATATTAGATGATGATTTTGGATATACCCTTTCTACTTAGTACCTACTGGTATACTAAATTTATTTTATATCTACATTGATCTGGAACTGCATTCACTGGCAACCGACATAGCGACTGGAGCGGAAGGAAGAGCTGGCACATCCTTCGCATACCTATTAATTTAATCTGAACATTTAATTTTTATTCTAGAAGGGAGGACTTCAAATATATATTCTATTCTATTCACTCTGTGACGGACCAGTAGAAAACAAAACTATATTTCCCTCCAAGGTGGGATAGCTAGGTGGATAAATGGAATAGCTCCACTTATCCACCCTGGGAGGGAATAGTGGAAAAGAAAATCCACGTTTCCCTCCTAGGTGGATAGCTGGGTGGGTAAGTGGAAAACTGATCGTTTAGAGAACAGTGATTACAATGGACTATGATCGGTTCCCTGCGAGTGTGCCCTCATTATAAGTACATGTTTAGTCCTATATATTTGCCCATTGGGGAACCGCTTAGCCTTATGAAAATCTAGTTTTAAATCATCGCGGGGTTTTCTAGACCTGTGTTCCACCGACTGTCTGGGACTATCTTTTATTTTTATCGCTCAACAAAACCACTTAAAACCATTATAAAATATAGTGACCTATTTTATTGATATTTGAGTATAAGATACTAAAACAAAAGTTAACAGGTAAATCTGTTAGTATATCTGGTACATAACAAAACTGCTACATAAAAAAAATACACAATTCCCTGAAAGGTATGACGTTTCCCTGACCTGATTTGTCCAAGTTGGGAATCGAACCCATGACGGTTCGGGTAACAGCACATTTAACTCCTTATAACTTAAAATTACTGAAAACGACTACACTTTATTTTTATATTATTATGTTCTTTGTATATATTCACTGAAGAATTTAATTTAAGTGGGCATTGTAAAATGTGATAGTTTTCGATAAAAAAATCCTAAAGCCCGGGCTATATATTTTTAATCTCTGTCTACCCAGCAGGCAGGGTGTCTCACCACTACACCACTTTTGTGCTGTTAAACTTTGATGTTGTTCTATGGAGGTAATCGCCATCGAGGTTCGCCGAGCAGGAGATGACTTGCGGAAACGCCGAGACAAACGGTGTCCTCATGTGGTTAATATTGCCGCACTTATTAACGTCAATTAGAGTTACACTCTGATAGTCAACACTCGCAGACAATTAATACTTTATACTCTGATAATTTATTTATTTGGAAGATCAAAACATCAAAAAAACATTATACAACGTGTTACAAAATACCCCGTAAAAATACAATTAATTATCAAAGCCAAAAATTTTGTCAACCCTAGTAAGGTTAGGTCTTTAAAATTTTTGTCGTTCCGCGAATTAGGTAGAAATGTAGGTACATTCTGCGTACTTTTTAATTTTACTGAAATAGGGTTTGCACAGCATCAGTGAAAATAATAATATTTTTTTGTTAATTTTTTACGGGGTATTTTGCAACACGTTGTATACAAATTACTAAGATACATCGAGTTATTTAGGGTCCTCACTTATACTAAACAATATAACTAAACATTGTTAGTAGAGATATATTTTATCTCGTACTCAATAATTGAAAAAAGCATAACTCGGAAGCCGAGTCGAAATAACTGACGTTTGTTAGTGCGGCTTTCACCATCGACGGTAAATCATCGACAGCTGCATCTTCGCTTACTTACTAGCTCAGATTTCGGTCGTACTTGTAATGAGGAAAAAATAGACAAGGCTTATAAAAAGGACGTGGGAAAGAATTAAATGGGGACGCCTTTGCTATTTAATGGCTTTAAAAAATGGTAAAAGTAATGTCACAGCATCTTGGGTGCTTTAGTGAATTTTTAAAATGTTTGCGTAAAATGTATAAATGTGTGCAAACTTGACCTGATACGCGTCTGTGCTTAGATTTTCAAGTATATTATTTAAAAACAAACCTTGCTTTTAATTTGACGTTGTAGGCATGAGAAACAGATAGTTATAGGTCACCCGAGCAAAAGACTAATTGGTTCATCACTTAAATACATAGGACTGTTAACTAAACAACTCTATGAGTAAAACTTGCCCCTCTTGCTCTTATAACGATTGGGATTCGTAGTGTAGTATTAGTGGTAGACTTTCCCTCACGAATCCATTTTGGTTTGCCCTCATGAATCCAGATTGGTTTTCTCTAATGCATCCAATTTTTTTTCTCTCATGGGTCCAGATTGATTTCCCTCACGAATCCAGTTTGGTTTCCCACACGAATCTAGTTTGGTTTCCCTCACGAATCCAGATTGGTTTCCCTCACGAATCCAGTTTTTTTCCCCTGGTTTGGTTAATAATGTTTTATTTAAAAGCCGTTGTGTTATTGCATTGAGGGCTCCTTCTGATATTCTTGCATACCTTTATGGGTTATTTATTGTTTGCCCTGCTTGATGCCCATGGTCCTTTGGAATAGATCTGTCGTGCTCTTGTCAATAAATTGTTTATCATTAAGTTGTGCTTCACTCAGACACGTGCCGCGTCAATTACTGCACATCATTGAGCTTTGAGGTACCAATTTGTTTAGCGTTGCGTTATACTTAGACACTGCGAATCGGTGACACACATACCCAGCTATATAACATAACATAACTTTTTACGACATCTTCGACCGAATTTTATAGAGTTTATAGCGATCGCTTACGTGCCGTACCTTTTTTTTTTGTAGTCAGGGAGACAAATTTCAAAATGTGTCAACAGTGGCGGAGGCTGGGTTATGTAAAACCTAATTCTCGGTGGCCTTGATCGACGCTTTGGAGAGACTAGACGCTCCGTCTTCCAGCAGCCGACGTTCACTAGAGCAGATCCTAGTGGGGACCCCGGGAGGAGTAGAAAATGTACAATCCCCCTGGCACTCTCGCGGTGCTTGCAACGACGTAGCAGGGCCTACACCGCGTAGTCGCCCGCCTCGGGTATTCAATGCTGTACCTAGTATATGTAGGAATCACTAGCAAATTGCGCGACGCTGCGAGCGAGCGGTATTAAAATCGCAAATATTGGCGACAGTCGCTGAACGGTAGTGCTAAAAACGTTGTGCGTACTACTATGCGTTACATACAATATGTCGTAATTATTAGCCAATCATCTTTACCGGCTAAATAAGCTAGTGCTTGACTGCAGTCCCACCTGATGGAAAGCGGCGACGCAATCGAGGATGGCAAAACACACTAGCTTATTAAAAGCCTATTCACTCTAGTCTTAAAGACACCCACATTATAATCGGGCGGGAAAACCGACGCAGGCAAACTGTTCCAGTCCTTAGCTGTCCTTATCATGAATGAAGAAGCAAACCGCTTAGTCCGGACTGAAGGCACTTTCACCACATAAGGGTGTGTACGTGCCGTGCGTCTCGTCGTCCGATGATGAAAGGGAGATGGTGGAATCAAGTCATGCAATTCCTGTGCACACTCTCCAAAATGCATAATGTAGAATACCGAGAGGCTAGCTACTCTGCGCCTGTGCAAACTTATTATTTAATTATGTATTTGGCCGCTGCTAATTTAACAATTTAATTTGTCAAGTATTGCACATGCAGTAAATAGGTACAACACACTTGAATTTCATGTCTAACTCATATTTATATGGTGAAACTTGTATTATATGTATTTTATTTGTATTGGCTAATTTTTTGAAAATATGTAAATGAAATGTTTACTACCAGGCGAAACCGTAGCGGGCCACTTACAACTAATATATTACTAGCTGCCAATATAATTTAGTTCTCTTACAACATACCGGCTCCATTTTTCAAACACTGCCTAACGGTTCTAGTGTTTTAATTGCGAATACGACCCGTGCGACCTCTAAGCTCGGCCGCGCAGCCCCACGGTCGCAGTTTCATTAGTTTTACGAAACCCCCAGTGAATTAGAGCAGCAATTTGTGTGTGCGACGTGTCCTAGACGTATATCAAGCACAATGAGATTACGCAAGTACGCGTCTGTCGCTACAGAAATGATCCGAAACAGAAGATTTTCGCATCCGTAATCACTAACATAGATACTGCGGCGTCATCCTTGTCGAAGTTGTTGTGTTGTTCTTGTATAAATCATATTGGAAATATGTATTGCTCAAATAAGCAGGATCTTCTAGGATTCAAGCAATTTGAGGAGGCTCTTTTCGTGCACTGAATGCAGATTCCAATACAAAATGTACTTACATTAAGCAACGAGATAATGGTATCGAGCCCGTACGGATACATGGAGATGGTGCTGTCAGGGAATGAGAATCGCCGAAAGATGATTATGCGTTTTACACTAGCCGGTACAGGAAACATGGAGACAGCGGATATGAATTGAAAAGAGAATAATACGAATTCGTACCAAACAGCTAAATAATCTTACGCCAAATTTGTGGCATTTGAATATAGCAATAGGCCGCTTATCCAATCTCTTCAATCCATTACCATTACACTTGCCTTGCATATAATATGTCGTGTTCGTGCCGTTTACTGGAACCTAGACAATGCGCAATGTTGCTGTGAGATCACTGTTATTACTTTGACAGTTCTACCTTTCCCTCCGAAGCATAATATATCATATTATAGGCTAATAGAAATCGTGTCCACTCCACTAAACAGACCTCATTCGCCCTCGCTATAAGTACCGGTCAGGAATGCAAATAGGTGTGCCGGATACACAAATGCAACGCGATTGCAACTTTTAGACCACTTTTCAATTTGTAAGCCGTGGCTTATAAATCTAGAGCGTGTCTCGTTTGTAACACACCAAAGATATTTTCCACTGTCTTACATTGAATGTGCCCGTGACTATCTAGTGATAATGTTCACATGAAGAAATAAAACATATTTTGTAAAACCGCCGACATACTACGATTTAAAATTTCCATTAAATGCTTAGCGATTGATTTTTCTTTTTTTATTCAACTCAGTGAAGAGACAAGCAAGCCGTTCGCCTGATGGTAAGCGACACCGCCTATAGACAACTGCATTACACTGATGCTCGTCACCCGAGACATTAGTTATTAAGTATTTTGCGTGTCCGGTAATTTCACCAGCTACAGAGGAACACAGCAATGTTTACACACTGCTGCTTGGCGGCAGAATATTTGACCCTGCGCTGGTACCGAGCTGACCGGACCCATGCACAAGGGACCTAGGTCCCATCTGGTAAAGTCCTACTAGTTCTGGTATTGACTATCTACGTAGTTGTGTAAATAGAAAGTATAATTTGTATCAAGTGTCTCGTTGCTATAGTGCAGAGTTCTGCCAAAGGGATCAAATTGTGTAAGGATTGTTCCAGGATCTATCCTGGATGACATCTATTTCATATTAAGACTTGGTCCTCTACCACATTCCTTGAAAAGAATTCGCTTGAAGATAATTTTTAGCCATTCTAAATAAATGTACGCCTCTTTAAACAATAACATAAGGAAATGAGTCCATTGAAATTTTGCGGTTGTCTTATCTATAATTTCATTTTCGGTCGTGCTTGCTAGCCGGCTGATGGGGCAATACTAAGCACCATAGGACAGAATAACCGCACTGATACCTACCCGTAATAACCATAGATTAGTGGACAATGGTTTTTAGGGGTGCCACACTCAAGAAGTAAGGTCCTCCTGGCCTATATACCTAACAGTTAAGGTTTATGTTAATTGATTAAAAATAGTTTAATAATTCAGTGGTTAATAACTAAAAGATAATTAATGATTCACGATTAACGTTCAAACAGAATAAGAGCTCTCGAGGGCTCAGAATCGGTCCCAAGGTTGGCAAACCACGCGTACTCTTGTTTATCTACTTTGCGCGAAGAGCGGTACCAGACAGGGTTATTTTATAGTGACGGTTGCACACGGGATTTGTTTTCGTACCAAACATAAAAAATTATTCATAATTTTGCGTAAAGGTATATATCAACCTCCGTAAATATGGCAAGAATGCAGAACCACATCCTGTATATATATTTTTTTTTTTTGGGAAAGATAAAGCTGTAATGGTTATCTGCGCCCAGTGTCTCTGTTGGTTGCAGATAGCCATTACAGCTTTACCGAGCAATAGGACAAGCGCTTAAAGCGCTCCAGCCAGAAAGGCAGAGAAGCGACTAGCTCAAGGGCACCTCAGGGAGGCACGGCCTCAGCTTGGGCTGTCGCTTAGAGAGGGCTGATGCTACCACCGGTTCACAACGCGCTCCCCCTGAGAAGAGCCAGCAAGAGACTCAGTAGGGTGATCATTGTTGTTGAGTTCGCATACGTACGACTCTTTGGGCTCACTGGCGAACCGGTGTCTGTTTGATAGTGTAGCATACGGTTGTCGGGTAGTGGCAGGCTCAATGTCATGGTCCAATACGTGCTGCGGACGGGGGCGTGAGTCTGAAGGAGTTGGCAGATAGGACCACAGCTGGCTAATCTTTTAGATGATCAGCCATCTACGCGGGATATTATAGTGCACATATGCATGCGTAGACTATAAGTCACAGTATTGGGCTTTATTCGTACAGTCTACATTTTCTTCGAAATCGTATCAGCGATTAGCAAAAATAATGAGGCCTCTGCTAAGCTCGGTTTCAGAGAACTGCGTGGCCGCGCGGTCATGGCCACCTATATGACTTTCTGAATATTGGATCTGCGAATTTGCGACTAAATAAATAAAATAGTAAAGACTAGTGTTTTGCGAATTCTTTCGTAATGTTGACGTAGTCCTTTTTCTTCTACGACAATGTGGCTGAGTAGTCGAAACGGACACGTTCACTGCGACCCCTAGTAATCGACTTGTAATATTATTTTTTGATTCAACATTTTTAAACATTTCAGAGTATTTCTTTAGTTATGTTGCAGCCCTAACAGTAGCGGTGGAGGCGCTCGTTCATACGTCGCATGCGCTTGCTTAGCATGCACTATTTCGCAAACTGTTTGCAAAACTGTCTCTATACTCTATCTAGTGATTAGACACTGGCCGCTACGCGACGTCAGTTCGATTTACCCCCTGGATAATCATTTGTGTGCATGGAAATGATTGCTTGTCTTAAAAGAATAAGAATAATAATCTTTATTGCAGCCAAAAAAGGCATATCAAAATGTATACATAATAAAAATTAAAGTAAAAAATAAAATTAAGTAATACAGTTGGACGTAAAACGTCAATACAATCTAGCGTCACGCACGTTACGTTCGGTTCCCATGCATATGTACTGTCAACCAATATTTGTATATTGCATTGTCAAGACCAATACTCACTGCCTGTAATATTCTATTATCAGAGCAGGAAATTCGCTCCCAAAAAGAGGCTATACGCGCCCTGATGTCGGAGTGTTATATAGGGTGTTTGCCAAATTGATTTGTCCAAAGGAAGAGGTCTTTGGCTACTTCTTAGGCCGTAAAACTCATTACCACTTGCCACACCAGATTTCTTGTTCCAACTTTTTTTTTTTTTTTTTTAATCCAGAATTTAGCATTTAAGCTTCAATTAAATTATTAGATATTGTTATGGTGTTCAAATTTCATTTTATTTCTTAAATGTACAGTTGTGTGGTTATGTGGTTCTATCAAATACAAAAGTACTTGCTAGTAACATTTAGTTTTTTTTAATACCAATAAATTTTATGAAAAAAAATATATAGAAAGTTAAACATCAGATTTAAATTGTTATAAAAAAAACTAAAAGCAATCTGGATCTTCGAATTCTTTTAAAAATTTCTCTAGTCTGTCCCCTTTCTAACGGTATGAAATATGCCCAAAAAACCTACTTCACTAATTCGCTAAATTTGTGTTTCTAGTAAAAATCCAGTCTAGGAAATATGCCTCTTTGGAGAAAGTACTTAATACATTTTACGCGTATTTAATTTGCTGTAGGTCTCGAGAATCAACTCTATGATAATGACGTTACAATCCCACTTGGTTCATCATCATCATTAGCAGCCAAAGATGTCCACTGCTAAACAAAGGCCTCCCCCTTCGGAGGGGCTTCCATAATCCCCACGTTTGGCAGGTGGCTACATCCACCACACAATAATACGCTGCTGCCCGTCTTCCTGATCTCGCTTAGTCTCCTCTTGCGACACTCAACGAGAGAAGATGGGGGGATGCAATACTAACCCAGCACCCCACAGGTAACCCGGCACGCTTTGGTTCATTATAAGTTAATAAACCAGTCTCGCGTAAGCATCGATAAGTGTTGTAAGTGTGTAACTGGAAAATGTGGCGGGACGGTAGTCGTCTGTTAGAAAAGCGCTCCTGATAAATTCTTGTGCTTCACGAGGACCACTATCGGCTCTTCATTAAGCCATCAAAATGTTAACGTATTCTTCATTAGAGAATGTAGCCATTGTAAAACGACAAAAAAAAAATTAAATTTAACAAAAATATTCACAATACACAACGAAAATTACATTAACAAAACAACGATGCGTTATTTTCTAAAATTTATTTGTCTAATACTTAACCAGTTTGCGGCTTTCCTCCATGATAAAAAGAGACATATGAGGACAATAATATGAGGAATGCCATTGTGCAGGTGGTAGGTATCCTACTACAACAATAGGATTGTTATCAAAAATGAGGGAAAACCTGTTAGTTTTCCCTGTTTTGCGCGTGTTATTTTATTAGTGTTATTTTTTGTTATTTTATACCGTTGGAAAGGGTACATACAGACTAGAGAAGTAAATTTTGTTCTTAGTTTTTTTTATCACAATTTAGATTTGATTTGTACCTTTCTGTTTCAGAATGTTCTCTTTCTTTTCAGAAACTTAGTTTGGTATTTAAAAAAAAACTAGATGTTACTAGTAAGTTATTTTGTATTTGATAGAACCATACAACAGTACATTTGAGAAATAAAATGATATTCGATCACCATACTAATATCTTTTATTTTAATTTAAACTTACATGCTGAATTCTGGATTTATCAAAAAAAATATTAAAAAGATGTAACAAAAAAAAACTGGTGTGGCAAGTAATGAGTTTTATGGCCTAAAGAAGTAGCCAATGACCTCTTCTTTCAGTCAAATCAATTTGGCAAACGATGCACCAACTACCCTGTATAACTTCACTTTAAAAAAAATATATGGCCTCCATCGATTATAGTCGATGATTTTGCCAACAATAGTTTATCCACAGGAAAGGGTAGGATTTATTTTTAAATAACACCGCCTAAAAATAACTGTATGTACCGCTGAGCAAACAAGACAAAGTCTAAGTAATGCCTGGTTGTAACAACCTGGTCTGGCTATCTAAATATGAATGTAAATATAAAATTAAATTAACCCAATTTCGTATGTATGTATTTACAAAAAAAAGTATATAATGACTATTTGTGTCAGTTGTCTGGTTACCATAGTATTATCACAGTAGCATTATACAGGGCTCTACCTATACTCCATCCCAAATAAGCTTGGAGGCGATTACAAGTTCGTTTGCGGCTCAATAACTACATAACACATACATTGTCAACTAGGCGCGTCAGCAAAAACAACTTTGTATTACCAACCTTTTTTTGCTGCCGCGTTAACGGTCAACTATACAGCGGGGGTGTTTTATGACTGCATAATAAAGTTGTAATCGCCTTCAAGCTTATTTGGTTTGGAGTGTAGTATAGAATCAGATGACCGTGTATGATGAAGAAAAAAAAAATTGACAGTCAATACTTATACGTCTATCAATTGATTGATTAGAAATTAAACTTAAAGAGAATTGTGAATATAAATATTAGAAACTTGGCTTAACTGTGGCCACACAGCTTAATGTGACCATTAACGGCCAATTATCCATTAATGGCGGTGACACAATTCGCTTAACAGCCAATAATCGCATGTGTAATCGATAACGATCGGTGTATTTAAATTATAGCGGCCGTGGAGCGATGCACGATGTCCAAATATGGCCGAGTTGTAGGCCGTAAGATAAACTTTGACAATTTTATGTTAATAGCGAAGTTAGTAATGTTTTATCCGCTAGGGAGGCGATGTGTATTTATATACACTGTTTTTCTTTGCAAGAGCAAAATCGGGACAATAAATGTATGAACACAGACTGATGGCTGTTCGGTGGCCAGCCAAAGGTAATTGGTAGCGTTGAATGACATATTTAACCCCTACCATACCCAATAGATCGAGGGGTGTATATATTTGTTTGAGTGTATATATTTGTTTGAGTTATCTGGTTATCATAGTACTGCCTAGTTTGGGATCACATGACCGTGTGCAGATTGTCCCAGGGTATTATTAATTAATTAACCCTAATTTATTGCTTTTCATTGATTTAGATGTCATGTTTTTCTAGTGATGTATGTAGGTATGTCTATTTCTTTTCTGGGTACTATGCCCTGGCTGCCTAAATGGCGTTTATTTTATTATAATTAACTAGCTTTCCCGCGCAGCTCCTCTCGCGGAATTTTCTAATTTACTGCGTAGCTTTATATTTTTTCTTCCATAAGAACCTTTCCTGACAATAACAAAAATTATCCAATTTGGTGCAGTACATACATTTCGGCGATTCATTTTTATAATTTATTTGTACGTGTATTTACTAAAACACTTTGACATCGACAAAAATAACCATAACTCTCATTTGTCCGCAGAGAATTTGGCGCCATCAGAGCTAAAGAAACTGAGGAACAAACAGAGGAAAGCGAAGCGTAAAGCAGAACAAGAGAGTGCTTTACAAGCACAGGTACAGGTACGGCGGTGCTTGCTTTGCTAGTCTTACGAGCATTATCGTATTAGCCTCGTGATCAGGCATCTTTTATACTCTATATATGATAGTTCTTGTATGTAATCTCATCTGATTGTAAGTGGTGCCATAGATGCTTACTGGCTTGTTAAAAACAAATACTTCTTACTTCAGTAATACCTATGGGTATTTCCTTGTTGGCAACAAAATGGACGGATGGATACTACTATATTGACTCTAATTAGTGCTCTAGACTCTACTATACTGAGTGCTGCATTCACAGACGTTGGTTATCGTTAATTATAACGAGCCATTTTTTTTTAAATCTAATTAAGTACATATATCGACTCTCGCCCCCATCTCTTCCCGTTGGGTGCCCGTAAAAGGCGACTAAGGGAAAACATGAAGACGGGCAGCAGCGTCTTTTTATTGGATTACCTACCACTTATACTGCGATCCCCAAGCCGCCTGCCAAGCGTGGGGACTATGGCAACTCCTCCCTTCTAAGGGAGAGGCCTTTGCTCAGCAGTGGACAAAGACAAAAAAGTTCGGCTTGAGAGATGTCCTTTGCTTAAACAACGCTCCGCAGCGTCAAATTGGGAAAATATCTTATTCTTTGACGAAAACTTATTTCCGATAGAACAAGCCCATAATCACCAAAACGACAGGATCTGGTCTTCCACTCATCCTGGAGCTCCTGCAATTGTTCCACATCGCCAAAATGCTGAAACAGCTATGGTTTGGGGTGCGATTTGCGCTACCGTCAAAACTTCCCTAGTTTTCGTAGAAAAGGGTATAGGGTGGGAAAAGGGTAGGGGTAAGCGTAAGGGTAATCAAGAAAACTACCGTCCAGACATTGTTGAAAATGTGCCTCTTCCTTGGGACTCCACGGAAGAAGCACATTTCAAACCATCTACGGTTACCAAAGTGCTGTTGACTAACAGCACTTTGGTTGAGGAGAATGGACTGGACGAAAAAAGAAGAATGTATAAAATCAGTTCTGTAAGAAGGACATAGAAGAAGACGATTATAATAATAGACGATTAGAATATTGATAAAATATTCCATAAAACCTCTTGTCAACGCTATTTTGAGCCACCCTGTAAGACTCTCCAGGACTGTCGACAGTTCATCTCGACGTACATAGTCTTGAATATACCTACTAAGTACTCGCCAAACTGTTGATTATTTTAATTTCAATTATATCAAATGTTGGTGCAGGTAAAACGCGAACAGCATCACAAGGCGAGACAACAGCAGGAGCAGGGCGATCCGGAGGCGCCGCAGCTCGACGAACTTATACCTGACAAACTAGCGAGGGTAAGACTTACCGACTTGATTCAGATTAGGCTCCGTCCGTCCGCGGTCTCATCGAAATGACCTTTAACAAAGACAGTCCGTGAAAAATACGACAAGGTTTAGCGTTACAGTACACTTCCACTATGCCTTCGTGGCACAGCGGAAAGTCACTCGCAATACAATCTCGAGGACGTCGTGTAAAATTCTGCAGAGAAGAACAACATCTCTGCAGAATTTTACAGTTGTTAGTGTAGTTGCTCATTACAGGCTAGGACAGTACAGACCGATCACGTTTCTAAAAAGTAAGATGATCCTGCACCTTACCTCCGTCAGGTTGTGTAAGGAAGACTCCTTACCATCGGTCTGTGAGAGTCAAGGTAGGGACTAGGGAGACTGTACCTGTGTTTACGCAAGCACTTGTGCATCATAAAATCTCCTGTGTAGTTGCTTCATCCCCAAAGAATAAACGTTGTGACCATATACATTATGTCAGGTGAACGTTAACTCTTTTATACGGCTATTCTGCTGAAAACCGACACAAGTAATTACACAGCAATGTGCGAAGACCATAACATAACCAAGTAATCGTAAATATGGTGTTCACAACCTGCAATCACCGACTGTCCCACTTCCTGTATGCAAAAACAAGTAATCAACATTGTCACAACAATAGCTATTAATAAAATAAATTTACTACAAAGGTACTAACTAATAATAGTTTCTCGATCAAACAGGTAGTGCTGTTTGATTACAATCTCATATCCGCCCCAGGCGCTATGACACTGGCTAGAAGAATTGACAGATTGTCATTGGCGGTCACGAAGCACGCGTCTGGGTTAGGGTAGCCATATGATCCCGAACATATGTTCGGGATAAAATTGAGTCTCTTGACACTACAACTTACAGTTGCGAACGGCCTAACCTCTACAGGGTGTAAGGGACCACGTACCGAAAACGTTTATATAAGATTTCAAATAATGTCCGTTACAACATTTATATGGAAAATCACAAACTTGTTAATTTTTGAGCATGTGATGAATGATGAATTGCAAATTTTGCACAAATAAGTAATTGATTGTTTTTAAATTGAAATTTAACAGGCTTTATTATTACACCAATCATGACATGATACTAATTTTATTTATAAAAAGCGGCATTTTTTTTTGGAAATTCATAAAAAAGCCGATGAAAAATTTCAACACTACAATGTTCAGAATCATGTACTGGATCCCTGGTATCGTTTTTCGGTACGATGTCCCTTACACCCCGTATATGCCTGCGTGTTTAGTTTTAATTCCTTGAGCACCGACAGCGCGGCAAAGGTATGGCACATCACATTTTAGGGCATGGGAGATTGCACCATACGACCTATGACATAAGGTTGATATATATCGGTGTGTATAAATATGTCACTTGGACCTCTACCTCTACTTTTTGCACATGTTCTACATTTGTGTTTTTAGAAGAAGTGAATTCTTAAGTAGTTTTACTAGGCACTGCAGTGTTAGATATTCTGCCAGCAATGTATAAACACTGCTGTGTTCCGGTGCGAATGGCATTGGGGCTAGTGAAATACAGAGATTTAATATTTAATGTGTTGCGTGACAAGCGGTTGTGCAGTGCATCTGTCTGTGTGGGCATGCGTGTCGCTTACCACCAGGCCAACGTCTTGTTTGTCTCGTGTTCATAGATTGAATAAAAAGAAAACTAAGTAAACGCACAGACTTGGATAGTAACTTCGTTTTATACTAAATAGAGACGACATGTCAGAAGTCAGCAGTATTGTGTTCTCCAATACTACAACTATGGCATTTGCGTCTATTACAGACGATTCATGGCGTTATGTCCACCACTTTTGGTGACTAAACAAGCCAATACGAGAGCGACATAACCTGCCGCGGCGCTGAAAATGGAAGGTTCTGCTGTAGGGTGCAGAATCCCCTTGGTGACGTTTGTGTCTCTTGACAGCGAGTGTCCCGAACCAAGCTTCATCAGCAAACTTGCGATCCTCAACCCCTTTGCTGTGCCATTCAGCCCGATTTCCAGCGAGTCTTTCCCAGTTACGATGGTCGATTTTAAAAGCAATAGGAACACTGATTTAATGGTGAATGATTGGGATGAACCCTCTCGATTGTAAATTATCATGTCGATGTTATTTTCTCAAACATACCTATCGTTTTTATTTTAATCATGTCCGGGGAAAAGGCTACATGATAGTTATCCTACTTGTTACTAAGATCGTGACCACTTCGTTTGTGAATGCTAATGGGCTGTGAATGGATGTGACATTATTCTTTCTTTAATTTAAATATTATTTGAAGCTTATATCCTGATTGAGAAAGGCGTAGTCCATAGTAGATAAGATACGAGACTAAGCGAGCAGCGATTTAGTAGCTTTTGGTAACTTGTTCAGAATTGAACTCGCACACTTTATCAAACTTAATTCTAATCGGGAATTAACGCGGTTTACCTTATATTTTGGCTTGATGTTTCGGCCGGGTTGCACCAGCCGTGGTCACAAGCAGACTGGTTCAGCGAGACGGCTCCGGCACACTTTAGACTGTAAAACTAGCGATTTTATTTCTCAGAAAGTATTCAAACGCATCGCAGGATATGCGTTCGCAAAAAATGTTGTATTGCTCTACAATAAGGTTGTTATTTTCTTCCCTTCATGTCCGGTCTTTTGCTACACTCTGCTCCGACTAGAGACATCTGAAAAACCATAACAAAATGCCTTTTCACCGCTTCAGATGCACATTCATTATTTGGTTGCAGTTTTATGTAAGGTGAAGGGTATTACCCCTGGGGCTCCAACTATAAAAGAGCTTTACTGCTATGCCCTACCTGATTACTAAGCTGAACAGTAAAAAAAACTACATAATAAAGTATTTTATCATTATCTTAATAGTATTTTGTCAATATTTCCAGGTGGATGATCCACTAGAGCAAGCCATCAAGTTCCTACAACCCTTAAGAACGCTCGCCGCTGATAGGATAGATACTCATTTAATGGCCTTCGAAATATACTATAGAAAAGGTAATATATACTATACTGTATTAAACTCTGTTTCAATTGAATTTGCTAGCGATTACAACTTTAATTTTGTGGTCGAACGACGTCGACGTATACCGTGAATAAAAAAAAAAAAAAAATGAACTGTTTATTTCGGAAAAAAAAACATAACACAAATGACATGTTTCTTAACTAAAATCTTAATGAGAAAAGATTATACAGTTAAGGAGTAGCAGCTTAAGTCTGAAAATTATTACAATCCTTTCAAGTACTGATTTAGGCAATCTATTAAGTATTTTTGGCAGAATACATTTACAATTTCTTTCACCATAAGCATTATTACATTTGGGTATTTCAAAAGTTGGAAGATACTGTAGGTTACGTAAAGTCATGGGTCGCTTAGTCTTATTTAAGTTACCTATGTTATTACTGTACTCAGTTACAATGCAATCCAAAGCGTCAGCAAAAACAGCTTGGTAATTCAAAGTTATTATCGAGTATATGTATGTTTATTTCTCTGGTGTAGCAAATGGTTTAATCAACTTGATGGATTTAACATAATGAGCATCGATATAATATATAAACTAGATAAACATTCACGAACAAAATGAAATCTAAAATGTGGTTGCGGAGGTTGCAAACTTATCTGTGCTGGTGGCGGAAACGTGAACTAACTTTTCTATTAGTGTAGAGTACGTGTAGATTGACAGTTTCATATAGACAGTAGCGACACTCCTTTCGGCAAAAATAAATTTGTCAGGATGTAAAGAAATAGCGACACAAGGGCGCTATTTCTCGCTACCACTTTTTGAACCGTGACACCAAATCTAGTTTATATATTATATCGATGATAATGAGGCATCTTTAGATCCAAATACATTTAAGCAATCATCATCAGCAGCCGAAAACACGTCCACTACTGAACAAAGGCCTCTCCCTTAAAGGGGAGGGAATTGCCATAACCCCACGCTTGGCAGGCGTCTTGGAGATCGCAGTATAGGTGACAGATAAATTCAAAAGAGAGACGCTGCTGCCCGTCTTCCTGTTCTCGCTTGGTCGCCTCTTACGACACCCAACGAGAAGAGATGGGAGAATGCAATTCTAACCCGGCACCCCGCGGGGAAAACATTATTATTAATATTCAAGCAATATATTATACCTAATCTTTTTAGTTAGAACCGCCTTAATTCTATACGTCCATCGAGTACGCGGAGTTGATGCGGACAGTTTCCCGGAGGCACCTTCCGACGGTTAGCTCAATGGCGAGGCACTGCGTGTTACCTGGTGTAGATACCACCGGAGAATGCAGGGTGCTTCTTATGTGCCAATCGCACAGCCACGGGAGTTTCAGTGGGTAAAAACCCGAAGTACCCCACAACAGTTGTCCCTGGGACCTTTTGAAGGGACCAAATAAAAGATCCGTCTTAATAGCGTCCATAAATAGACTAGACAAAATGCAGTGGACACTATAGACAGTCTGTCAGTGTGTTTTTTTTCTAACTCCTCCTTTACACTTATCTATTTAATTTTTTTGCGGGTTCCAAGATAATTTAGCGCTTCCCCGGGATTCGCCGAGGGCCATTCTCGGTGTCTTCACCGGGGCCCACTGGCTGCCGGGACTCAAAATGGTAGTAGTAGTACCAATTTAATAAAATACTAACAGTCCACTTCACGTTTGCAGACAAACCATTGTTAATGCTGCAAAGTATAAAGCGCGCATGGGATCTGGACAGCTCCCACCATCACCTTCACGACTGCCTGGTGCGGTTCCAGAGGCGGCTAGAGGAGACGCGAGACACCCTCCACCCACAGGTCAGCGCTGTCATCAGCGCGGAAGCAGAACGGGTCAGTATTAATTATGTATGAAGGTTTTTGTCGTCAAAGTAGCCGCAGGCACATGGTGACACCTCGTCATCTCCTACTATGGGTCGTGCAGGCTGATCACTTAATCGTATGGTAACTAAAATGATCCATACGTCGGATGGGCATGTAATAATCTTCAGTGGATGAATGTCAGTGCCTAGCACGACTTGCAATCTTGACAGGTCGGTGTGTAGTATGACCTAGTTTTCAACACCGAAACGTCATTTTCCATAAAAAAAATGTGAAATACTACGTCATAGTGACGTCATACTTACACTTGTCTGTCAAGATTTGCACATCGTGCTGAGCCTGCTGCGTCTGACCTATCCTTAGTCGGGTCGGTCTTCCGTCTCATAGGATTGTGAGAGTAAAGAAAGTTTACAACGATATTCATTAACGTTAAATTATTTTATCGACACTAAGGTATATTGAAAGTAACGTTTTGAAGTCGTAGCTACAGTGAAGTTTCCCATACAGATGGTGCGGGGTCGCAGCGCGCTACAGATAGCGCAAGAGTTCATGTCCACCCGGGCGGGCACCTCGCAGGCGGCGGCGCTGTGGGGCGCGCGCGCACAGCGACGACTGCTGCCAGACACGACGGCCTCGGCCCTCAGTGTCGCCACCTCGCTGCACTATCCCGACGTCTCTATACAGGTACCGGTTCCATACAGGATTCTTTTCAGCTCTTTCGGTCCTTCAAAAAGGTACCCGAGACTTGTAAGAATAGCGCCCTCCTATCTCTTTCCGTTGTAAGAGATGACTAAGGAAAATCTAGAAGAAAAGCAGAAGCGTCTTGATGATGTAGACCTAGTTGCATTGCAATACCGCTTGCCATATGAGACCATTAGTTAATAAAGTGCTAAAATCCAGTCCTTTTCTCCTCGCATGCACTGTACTCGGTGCAGTAAAAGTACTGCACTTAGTAAGAGTGCAGATGTACTCATCTGAATAAATGATCTGCCAACTTAGACCAGCTTGGCGAAACTAGCTTCTAGGACTATGGCCTATGTCTAACAGTGGAACAAAAACAAGGGCTGGTAAAAAAACAGTAATTTCTCTATAACACAATCGAATGCATATCTGACACTGCGATGTACTTGGACAGTCTTGAGAGTAATAGATTGAATTGTTTTGCATAACGACTTCAGACTTCATTGAATATTAAATAATTCACACGTAACATTAAAACCCTCTCCACCTAATAAGTTTGTAATATTTAGTGCATGCACCATGAATCCATTGTAGTAAAACATTAGAAACAATAGTGGGTTTTATCTAATTATTAAATTTTACTGTTAAATGACTGTCAAAATTGACAATTGTAACCAAATTAATTCCAGGGTTGCGTAGAAGTATTAGAAAGTTTGAGAGAAGGCGATTTCGGGCCGTGCGAAAAGGAAACAGAGCAATATATAGAAGCGTGCAGAGCCAAGTTCCCCTATGCAGTGGCGTTCAAGCCGCCCGTCGCAGCCACCGACTTACCCGACGACGTCGAAGAGCCGCTGCAACCGAAGGAAGTCTCAGTCAACAACTGAACAACTACACCGCTAGACGAATCGGTACAACCCATCCGACTTGAGATACTTTTGGTACAGGGGAACCTTGTTATTCTAATATACAACTGCACTGTCTTTTAATGAATCTTTATCTCGCCAATTTCATTCAGATCATGTTCTATCGACTTACTGAGTAATATATTGGCGGATATGTTATCTGTATTGTTCTGTTTATCGTACTGGCCGAAGAGTTCAAGCTGCCCTTAAGGTCCTAACTTGGTTTAATGACCGGGACCGACTTTTTACAGCTTGGAGTTCGAGTGTCTCTTAACGGTCACCCATCTACGAACTGACCGTGTCTGACGTCGCTTAACTAACTGCTCGTTTGCCGAACAGTGCCGGCACCATTGTATAAATACAAAATTTATGCTAAGGTTAGAGATAATGACTCATTACGGACTTAAGTGTGGTAGGAAATTTTGTAAAAATGACTAATGCGTGCGTATTTGTTTTTTAATGAAATGTGGGGCTGCCAGCGTATCATCTAATATTATTTATTTTAAGGACCTTCGTCTGATGGTTAGGGATATAGGTAGCTGCATTGCACTGCCGCACGTCACACGAAACATTAGTTATTAAGTCTTGTGTCCGGTAATTTCACCAGCCACAGTGGCCCTTCACAGCAATGTTTACATATCGCTGCTTCGCGGCAGAATTTCTGACACTGCAGTGGGCGATATACCTATTCCTTGCACGAGGGACTGTCCTCCTAGTATATTTTTCCGTGTTTTGTTATCACTGAAAGGCATTACGTAGTGCGGTTTTACGTCTTGCTCGAAAGCAAACTAATTTGGACCTTACGTGGTCTTGATGTGTCAAGGTAAAATGAAAATGTACTGTTACGTCACAGGCTTCCCAAAACACCGTTTGCTCTTGCGGATAACTATTGGGTAATTTTACTTATACGCCTCTGTTACTTTCTCACGAAAATAAGTTTAATAATACTGCTCGGATAGATGATAGGCGCCGTGATCATAATAGTCACTCGGGCTTCATTATACAAGCTAGAGTTGTTGCCATAGATCTCGTCACTATATCACTTCATAATCGCTGTACAAAAACTGCTAACAGTTGCCGGAGTGGCTCTTTTCCGTAATTGAAACTTTTTACGAAGCATGATAAACATGCAGAAAAATCAAATGGATAGTGGGAAAATACTCGACGATTAGAGCTTGTAAATGGAATTTAAAAGTTAGTAGCCTGTAGCCGTAACAGTACATATAACATAGGCTCACAAATAGGCATGATGACTGCAACACAATACCAATGAAACTGTGGTTTTGAATGCTAAAACAGATTGAGCTGGTTCCATAAATGAATCTCATTTTCATAAAAATAGAGATTTTCGTGATTCTTAAATAAATAAAATTACTAAAATACAGCTAATCGCCATTTTGTAATAAACACCGATCAGAGTGATTGACGTTATCACGGTATAAACAAACAACTGTCAAACTGTCATCTCAACTTTTTCTTTTTTCAATATAATTCACTTTTATACCTACAGACAGATTTATACCGTGGTGACATCACAAAATGGCGCCATGCACATGCCTTCGCTTTGGAACGAAATTCAAAGTTTATTTTAAAAACTGAAAATATTGCTATTAATTATAAATTTAATACAAAAATATGATTATTTACGGCAATAGACCCGTAAGTACATTATATAATGTTTTCTAAATTAGTCATCATGCCTATTGTACGGCGTAATGGCTGGTAACAAGGGAATATGCTTTTAAATTTTTTATACGCTGGCGCCTAAATTATTTACTGTGGCGAGTAAATGATTCGCGTATATCAGGAATAGGGTCTGCTTGCTCGCTGTCTTGTTCACACACTATCGCGTGCGAGCAAGAGGTGTATATAAGCTACGCCATTGAATTTTGCGCTGGTTTGTTGCGTGGTTCCAATCTGAAGCGAAATGGCTTCTCTCTGTATAAATAAATATACATTTAATTGTATCTAGTTGTTTATCTAAAAATACATTTTGTATAAAAATATAGAATAACAAGGCAATAACACAACATTTCTCATGTATTTTTTTTACAAATTATAAATAAGCGTTTGACTTTATGACTGCCGTTTTTCTTCGTCCAATGTACTATAAAAAGTACAAATAAAAATATAAATGGTAATTAAATTTTTTTAGTATAAAATTCTGTACTTAATATAGTACAAAGGGCATTAGAGTTAACGAATGATTTCGATGCGCTATGAATGACAAAATTGTCTGTTTCTACAAAAAAAAAACAATATATAACCTGCGCCAATAAAGAAAAGAATCATAAATGGCGACGTTTATCATTTCCTCTCACTCGCACATTATTCCTGTCTTTAGTCACACACGTCGGTGCTGCATGCAAAAACAAAACAGTCTGGATCTGTTTGCACGCTGTCTCGACGCGCTTCGTCCTTTCAAAATTGTGTTGCTGACGGTCTGAACTGTCATTACAAGTACAAACCGCCATTTTAGATTCGTTTGTTTATTGGCGCGGCTTATACATTGTCTAACATTATGCCCATACATGATGGTTTATCAGAATCACGGATTTATATTTACTTCGTAAAAACTGGATAGATCACTTAAATATATTAATATCACTAATTTAAACTTTATCCTACATTCTTAAGGTTTGTTTTTCGGTGACACAAGTCGAAGTAGAAAAACGATCCGAGTGAGATAGCACAAAAGTAGATGTGTGTCCTTGTTTGCCCCCTTGTCAAGTAAGTTGCCAACGCCAAATATGATTCTTTTTAGTAGTTAGGTAGATTTCTTAAAAGTTGATTACATTTGCTTATAAGTTTTTCGTGTAATAAAACATCGAAATATAATACATCTATGATGATGAAATGTAATATCATAAATTAGCACACGAACAACATGCAATACTTTTATTAACAATAATATTAGTAACAATTTATCATTATGAAGGTACTGAGCTGGTGTGTGATTGTCGACATTGTCGTAGTAAGTAACCGGTGTCGCGGTGTACTGTTAGAGTAGGGTGACCATTGTTCTTAGGAGTCGCTGGACGTTTGGTTTGTGGGCCCTTAGAACGTCCAGAGTATGGCGGCGACTGCGAGGAGGGCGGCGGCGGGGTTGCGACCCCCGTCCCCGTGAGCAACGTGTCAGGTTCCCGGGGGGCTACAATGCGCCCCTCGGCGGCGGGCTCAACAAGAGTGACCATTGTTATGTATGGCGTCGCGTTGGGCGTCTCGGATGATGGTTTCCATACAAACGTTGGTTAACTCAACCGGAATTTGGGAATGAAATACAGATATCCGGAAGAAAACGGTAGCTAGGTATTACCACAAATTCAAATAATTTATGGTCTTAATTGTAGTAACTACAGCAGATCTTATATGTAATATTAAAATAAGACTTAAATTTAAATTGCATAATACATAGTAATTTCATGACTTGCCATTAAATTCCATCAAATTATACAATACAAATAATAATTATAATATTAGTATTATGTCACCAAAATTACGATTGGAACGCAAAAATCGTCACATGCGGTCGCCTCGCAACATTCAGACTGACGGAGGTCACGCAGGAGCACCGATGTGGCACCGCCCGTTGTGACCCGATCCGCCGCCAAAAGACCTTAGAAGTAAGAAAAATAATCCTTCCACATAGTAATGCGTGGACGCCTTATTAGACAGAGATACACTACTACATTCGGACCTCTCATTCGGCTCGTGATCTATAATAGACTGCGCTGTCCAGTTCTAATACAGGTTCGTGATCAGAATAGCCATTGAAATGGCAATTAGTGGCTGCTATGATTGTGCCTTAATCCTTTGGACGGTTGTAGTTGTGCCCGCGTAAGGAGGCGGAGTGTCCCTTCCCCCGCGTCCCAACCCATACCCCGATTGTCATGTCAAGTCTGTCGCTTACTGTAGTATTTTCGATTGAGGGAATTTTACTTATATATACTACGTAAATGCATTCTATATTGACATTTGGACGGTAATCGTATGGATGACTGCATAATCTCAGCGGTCACTAATTACCATTTAAATATAAAGAGGGAGAGGCTTGATCCATTTTTGGTGCCATTTTGACGGATAGGAAATGTCACAAAAGTTTTGTTGAAGGAATTTAGGAATTTTGTTTTCTTAGACATTCGATAAAGGGAGTGGTTTTCAGTGGCCAACAGTAAAAAATACTGCAAGAGTCTTTTATCAATTGACAACAGTCGCTTGCATAATTACTGTTAGTATTTTAGTCGACATTTTGAAAGGAAAGGACAAAACGAGCTTTTCTTTTAAAGGTTATGTTTTTACCGCGACATTTGAACTATATTTTTTTATATCACAATTATTCTTGTCCACGCTTATTTTACATTTCCTCACATAGTTATCGGTTGTTTTAATTTACAAATTTCTATTCATGAATGTTTATATGTTCAGGAGCTTCATATATAAATAATGATCAACCTTAAACCTGGGCGGTTAAGGCACTAGTTCCGCCCTTGTTGGACGACAATGACACTAACAGAATTGTCGTTTGATGCAATTAATTACTGTAAATAATTCATAGAAAGTAGAATTACGTGGTGTCACGTACATCACGGCTCGTGTTCTATCGTTTTACAATAAAATTAAAAGTTATAAATGTTCCTTGCTATATTTAGTTCGTAAGGTTTTGTTACTCATTTGTGCACTTTATGTCCCTTGCGTCTTCACTAGTGTAGATACTGTGTCCTAACGATGAGTTTACTAACATTTTCACGTAATAACATTATTTTGCATACCAGGGCCTGTAATTATCCCCTTACTTTTCGATAGAAATTGACAGAGCTATAAACGTATATTGACGTTTCTAACTCATGTCAAGTAAGATGATAATAATACTGCTAATAGAGGTGGTGGTAGGCCCCAGGGGAGGTTTCGGAATTTTCGCGAGAAAGGAACGGAGCTATAATCTGCGTATATCTGCGTCCCTTTCCCTCGTAAAAGTTACTTTAACACTGCCATAAGGGCCTTAGGTTCCGTAGGACATTAGTACTTATTTCCACAGGCCATTAATGCGTTACCTTATAGTTTGGCTTGGCGTTTGGGCTAGTTTGCACCAGCCGCGACCACAAGCCTACTGGTTTGGCGAAACGGCTCCGTCTGCGAGGTGGAAATATCTTGTCTTCCCCGGTTCTTTCATTTCTAAGGGTCAACTCCAGTACACACTACACTTTTAACATTCATATTTCAAACTTTGAAGTAATAAAAAAAAGGGAATGGTTTACGGATAAGTTTTATGGCGGTTTTATTGTCATTTTCATACTTAGAGGAGATACCACTGGAGAGAGCATGATGCGCTAACCCCTCTGCCAAATTTTTGTTCATATGTTCAGGTCATTCTTTATTTGGGTGCGTATCTTTGAATGTGTTGCGAGTTTATTATAGTGTAGGTTCATAGAAACATGAAGAGTTTGCATTAGACATTTGCAAGAGTATGCGTGAAATTGTATCTGTGTGTGTTTACTTCGCCTCCCGCACCCCGCATAAGTGCCACGAAAAATTTGATCGGGGAATCGACGCGATACTAGCTCCATTCTAATTACTCTGAGTTTTCATGGGGCCAATCTTATCAGACTCCTGTAAGGCTTTAAGCACCCACGAACACAATAAAATTCGCGTCAATTTGAATTCATTAAAAAATGAAGTAGTAATCTACTGTTCTGATCTTTACAAAGCCGGGGTCAAATTTATTTTGGTCATTTTAAAATTAAACCCATCTGTAATTCATCAGAATGACTGGTTCAAATTAGGTTATAACTGGGATCTTATGGAAACTACGAGCTGGCTCGTATCTATACTAATATTATAAAGAGGCAAAGTATTAAATAGGTAATCTCCGGAACTATTGATCCTATAATTATATTGCTAGAAAGCTAAACCATTGTCCATGTTCATGCATTAATAATATCCTGGGACAATCATCTGATCCCAAATTAGGCACACCCTGGTCTATGGTAACAAGAATGGTTACAAAACAGTAAAAATATGCTTTGTATTGATAAATAACATATAAACGCAAGGTGGGAATCAAACCCACGTCCTGATAGAGGCCAGGTTGTCTAACCAACGGGCCCCGATGGAATATATAAAACCTTGGTAGTCCTAGCCCGTCCTAATCATGGAATACTCCTCGAATTATTAACATTTCCTTTTCTCCAAATTGTATGTAAGCTGTATGATATAGTGTTAACATTATTGTATGGCAATAAACTTTGTATGCCCTTTATATAGCTTTGTGTAGTGTCTTATGGCGATATCAATATTAATGTTATATATCTAGTCCTGTGATCCTCCAACAGCCATGTTCTAATGGTATCTCACATCAATTTTTTTTTATAATGAAAACAGTGTAAATGTTTTTAATATCACAGAGTATTCAATTTAGGATATGGACTCTTATTATGATTCGTAAGCTATAGATAGAAGATATACCTATAGTTTATTTGCTTATATCTTTTTGTTTATTCAAACGAAATAAGAAAAAAAAATATGTTTGAGTTTTTGGCCTCCTTTGGTCCTGTTTGGACGTTCAAGCGAAAACCAAAGTTAGTTAAATGGTTAAAGGGCAAGACGTCGAATGCGTGTGCGTGTCACGTCGTAGTGACGTCGTGCCCCCTTGACACACCGGGCTAGGTATACGTCAGGTCTACGTGCTCGTATACGTCACGCAAGCCGTGTGCCATGTCTTATAAAGTTCTAGACATTACAACGATATAGTGCGTGCACCAAGCACGTTTTTGGCCTTCTTTGGTCCTGTTTGGACGTTCAAGCGAAAACGTTGACGAATGTTGGATTCGTCAAGTCAGTGTGTACGCGGCATAAAATAGCTTTTCAACCCTGCAACTATTATTATTAGTACACGTATGGCAAGTCGTATCTTCAGTTATGAAAATATACAACTTCTATTAACTAGTTTGCCAACCGGTATTGCTTCGTATAGCGCGTTCCTAACACCGCTATTTTCTTTAAAAGAAATAACAAATTGTGAGGTGTTCGATGTTATGTATGTTGACGTATGTGCATGTTATTATTAGGGAATTATTGGTTTTTAATGCTGGGTATTGAAGGTTTGTGTGGCTGAGCGAGCGCTTGTAAATAATACTATAAAGTTATATTGACTTAAAAGGGGTCAATGACCGGAATTTTTCATAATTTTTCGATATTTCGGCGCTGTTACACGTCATGATCACGATATAACGGCTGGATGCGGTTGGCTGATAAATAGATTAGGAACAGACAAATCTACCACCATTCTCGGTCTTTTGCTAACGACTAATAGTTGAACTAAAACTGATTACAAATCACGGTAAATCACTAATATATAACAGTATCACTATTTTACCCGGTTGACCCACCGCGTGTTTAGCAATTTCAATCGCTTCTTTAGTCAATTTGTTACAGTGCCGAAATATCGGAAAACCATTAGATACAAATCGTGGCATTGAATCCGTTATCAATATAATATTAGCCATGAAAGATGTAAAACAGTAAGTTTTTCACTGTACAATATAGTTGACATTGTTGACTTTACTCTTTTCGATTGCAATACTGTTGCGTAAATACTAAACTGTTAGACACCGTGAATCTTTATAACAAAATATTTTATATATTTTACTGTAACTAATTGTGTTTCTCTTTTTTATGTAAATATGTGTAAAGTTTGGACAATAAATAAACGATTGAATACTCCAAATTGTAAACGCGCACTTCTTTTATTTTGGTACAAACTTCCAAAAAAGTTGACCAACGTTCACGTAGGTACGTGAATACAGTGACGTCATAGTTTGCGTGACGTCATAGTTTGCGTGACGTCACGGAATCTATACTCGCACACTATGTTTAGTGGATATATACAACTTGATAATATTGTTTTCTTTTTATACAAAAATATGTTGGATTAAGTTACACTCAAATCTCAATTGGTTTTATCAATTAGTTATTCAAGTTGTGTAATCGGAGTAATTGCACACCTTTCTTGTGTACATAAATAATAAAATTTTATTTTAGGAATTGATATTTCTGTTTTATTTGATTTTGTACAATATAATAGTAATCGGATCACATATTTAAATTAGATTGACTCGGAACAGAACTGCTAACACTAATTTAAAAACTAATAAGAAAAAATAAACCCTATTAAGAACGCTAAAACAGCGGATTGGTTCTTGCTGTTTGTTCTGCCTAATTCTCTATGAACACCTAAAATATATTCCAGGCTATAATGTCTTCCTTGCAAAAAAACGCGTCAATATCGTATATTTAATTAGAGGTTTATGATAAAAGCCAGCAATTGTACACATCTATACTTATAATAAAACTGTAACAGGTCCAATTCTGTACATTGAAGATATTTTGAAAATTATTTTTGGAGGGCATTCTATAACCGATACTGAGGCCGAAAATGTATTTTTTTTAATTTTTGTCTGTCTGTCTGTATCACGGCTGAGCATCACGCCGAAACTACTGAATGGATTCCAATGAAACTTGGCATGATTTGAGATCTTACTACGAGGTAGGACATAGGATACTTTTTATCCCGTAAGCACGGTTCTTTCGGGAGAGGGGATTAAAGTCAAAATGGGTACTTGGTTATACGCTTGGTCAGATTTTATCAATTTTTCTTTATAATATAATAAATATTAGTAAGGGAACACTCATAGAGAGTTGTTATCAAGGTTTTGTAATCGATCGGTTTAAGCAACGTTAGGTAAGGTCATAAAATAGATGGGTGACCGTTTAACGCCATTTGAACTACGGGTCCGTGCTTCGGAGAGCAAGTAAAAAGTAGGTCCCAGTTTTTAACCGACTATAAAAAAGGAGGTTATGTATTCGATGCTAATGTCTGTTATTAAAAGTTTAGTTAACGTAAAAATAGCGCAGGCGGTGCTGCGTGGGTCAGCTAGTCTCTAATAAAATTACAACAACAAAAAAAAAAACATTAAAACGTTACGTGATTTCGTAGAAAAGATTTGAATGTGGAATTTTAAAATGTTCACAGAGAATTAGGGTCCAGTCTATTACATTGTTTGATAACTTGGTTCAAGATTTCTTTAAATTTAATTGTCATTTTAAATCATTTTAAAATAGCACCTATATTCATTTAGTAGTTTCCTAGTTTTAAATTCGATAGACACACAATTATAGGTAAATTCCCACTGTCCCATGGGGGTGGCCAGATGCATCGAAACTAATCGAAAGGTACTTCATCTTACACTTTATAGAGGTAGGTAATTAACGTTTATTTTTTTTAAATCACATTTACATTTCTGTTTCATTAACAATCTTTATGATCGAAAAATCGTCACAATAGTACATAATAAAAATAATCATATCACAATTGTACTACTTCATATAAAAACAAAAAAAAAATATAATTATGTATATAACCCATTCATAACAATTAATTCTTAATGCTAAGTTATTTTAATCGTATATATATTTTGGTACCTATTGGTAATAATAATTGACTAGAAATATCATTCGATTCCAAAATCTATTTCAATTTTTTTATGTTTTGGTTTCAGTTGCCTGCAAAGTAAAGAAAAAACACTTTTACCATTGATCATCCAAACTAAATACCCAAGCCTTGCTCTCCCTGAAGAGTTAAGTATTTTGTGTCCGGTAATTTCACCAGCTACAGTGCCCTACACACCGGAACATGGCAATGTTTACACACTGCTGCTTGGCTGCAGAATAGCCAGTATACCTACATATCAAAAATTCAATTCCTATATGTACAAGTATGCACAGCATTTACCAACTAACATAAGCAAAAAATTAAGTTAACATTACATAAGTAAAAGAAAAAATAATTTACTTGTAAGGTTACTTAATGAAAATCACAAGAGATTTATGCGAATTATTTCAGTACCATTTTTTTATATCAAAATTGGTTGTATTTTTATAATAATAATAATATTTTGGGACAATTTCACACACGGCCATCTGATCCCAAACTAGGCAGAACCTGTACAATGGAAACCAGATAACTGAAACTAATACTCACACATTTTTTGTAAATACACACTTAAATAAATAACACCCAGACGCTCGGCGGGAATTTAACCCACGACCTATCGGGTAGCAGCCAGGGTGTCTACCTACTAGACTCTAGACCAACAGACCAGTCTTTTTATGTTGTATACATACCGATATGTGACTCCAGCCGCATCAAACATCCTTTTAGACGCCTGCACTTTTATCGTATGTGCGTTCTCGTCAGACACATATATAACATGACTGATGCGAGACTGTATAATTAATTTTGCACATTCGTTGCATGGAAATAGACTGACGTAAATGGTGCAACCTTTCAACTCTGCTAGGTTTTTGTTAACGATGGCATTTAATTCTGCATGGCATACTGAAAGTCAAGAATATAATCATTTGTATGCAAACACTAGAGGCGATGAAGTCATACATTTGGGGATAGCAGCACAATACATATTTAATGGAAAAGATAATGGATAAGTACCTATTGTGTATTTAAGTAACAACTAACCAACCAATATAATGAATAATAAAAATATCCTAGGACAATCCACACACGGCCATCTGATCTCAAAACAGGCACAGCCTATACTATGGTAACCAGACAATTTCGTAAATACATATATACCTATAGATAAATAACACACAAGGTGAGAATCGCACCTACGACCTATTTGGTAACCACTAGAACAACCATTAATAATAAAATATAATAATATTCTGGGACAATTCCACACATGGTCATCTGATCCCAAACTAGGCAGAGCCTGTACTAAGGAAACCAGATAACTGATACTAATACTTATATACTTTTTTTTTGTAAATACATACTTAAATAGATAAATAACACCCAGACACTTGGCGGGAATCGAACCCACGACCTATTGGGTAGCAGCCAGGGTGTCTAACCACTAGACCAACCAGCCCAGTAATGAATGGGATTCGTTAGCACTTTTTGGCTAATAATTCATATCGGATTCCAGATAATTTTACGTAGCTCCAAGCTGGCGCAATCATGGCATAAAGGAAATCGAAACATTGTTTCGTTTTACCTTACTGGTCAGGATTATATATGCCGGTGACCGGTATACATATATAATCCTGATAATCCTGCTTAATAAATAAGATGATCCATGTGTCAGATGATCATACAAACGTGCATTTCATCTCTCTCTCTCTGTCTTGTACTATCAGGTTGTGAGGACCAGTGATGTACACCTGGAAATATCACTGGACCACTAGGACAGGTATAAAACTGTAAGGTCTCAATATACTTACTTACCATATAGAAATTTATTTTCTTTATCATCATTTTTTCCCCATGGAAATTCATCATCACTACATCCAAGAGGCATACCATTGTATCTGCAAAATAACTTGTATCCTTATTACTAAATTTTAAAATAAAAATCAGAAGTGGGATAGACATTGTCTGAGATGGATTAATACCCATGTATGTCACAATTGTATTATGTATGTGTATTAATTTGGCAGAAAATAATGTCCTCCTGGCCGATACAGTGGCCAATTTTTCACAAGATCAGTCATCTACGCGCGAGATTTTATAGTGCACAAGTGCATGCATAGACACAAGTGTATTTTCTCTTTCTTTACTCAGTATCTGATGGGATGGAAAACCGACACAACCGGGGCGTGGTCAGGCACAGGCCTGACTTATTCCATGCGTATCAGACCCATGGATCATCCATCCTACTTGACAATCAGGTGATTAATCTACATTGTACTAGCCAGTAAGGAAGAACTACACAAAGTTGTATCTGTAGGGTGTCCGGGTAAGAATAGCACCCTCCCATTTCCTCCCGTTGGGACAACCAAGAGAGGAGACTAAGGGATAACAATAAGATGGGCAGCAGTGTCTTTCTATTGGATAACCTACTACCATCTATACTGTGATCCTCAAGATGCTTGCCAAGCGTGGGGATTATGGCAACCCCACTAAGGGGAGAGGCCTTTGTTGAGCAGTGGACTGATGATGAGATGATGAAGAATAAGAAAATACATTTATTAAAGACACAAAGTTGTACCCATGGGATTTGAACACAAAAACACAACACTGCTTGTTGGTGTGGTATATGTTTTCTAAAGGGATACCAACTGTACCCTAGTTCTAAATAGATAAAATTATTTATTATTAGTATTAGCCCCAGAAAATTCACCCAAGCACTGTCAAATTTAGAAATTATTACAGTGCTTGGGTGAATTAAAAAAAAATATAAATACTTATAGTATGTAGCCTCAATTCACACCAAGATGGCAGCGGCCGGCAGCTGCCTCGAGCGGCGTCGCGTTTTTCTAGCGATACTGGTTGTTTATGTATTGTAGATAAAGCATCGATATACTATACCAACTAGATTAGCTGTCACGACCCGAAAAGTGGTCACGAAAATAGAGCTACGGAGACGGCTGTCGATCTATTTCAAATTAGTACGAGCCGACAACAGGATGTATCGAAATTCCTTATTGCGCGTTTATAAACTGTCCAAATAATATAATACTTATCGTAATACTAAAATTGCAGATGGAGAATTTTTTTTCGTTTCGTGTTCTTATTACTACTAGTTTAAATAATAAATATAAGTAAGATATCATTATAATACGAAATAAAAATTATTTATTTGATATTTTCTCCGCTAGAGACTGACAAAATTAAAGTTGCCGATAGGCGTGTCGCCACTGTCTACACATCATTACCATAATAAAAAAGTTAGTTCTCATTTTTGCCACCAGCACGGATAAGTTTGTAAGTCAGTACACACACAATGGAAACACACCTGTTTTGAACCTTATTTTACAGTGGTTAAGATTTTCTTTTAAATGAGTACATTTTTGTTTAAGTCAAAACAACGACTTTTTTTCGTATAGCTTTGGCGGTTTTATTGATTTTTCTTTGTCTCCGATGTAAAGGTTTTATGTGCCAACATTACTGCATACAGAATTAGACTTTATTACTACATGTGAAGGCTTCTATTAGTCCGACGTTCCGAATTATTTAAAACTATTTTCTACAATTTCTAGCTACGTGTATAGTTGTGTAAGTATATGTAACCGCGACCACATTTTCGATGTCATTTTCAGTGTTGCCAGATCGGCCCCTGGGGGGCCGATTCTCGGCCTTTTCGAAACTATGTCGGCCTTTAGCTGCCATCGGTCCTTCATCGGCCTTTAAACCTCCGACAGCCAATCCATCGAAATCATTGTTTCGGTTGACCAATTCCTATTCTAAAAGCATAGCACTTTATATAAAATGAAATAGACATAAGTCTTACGTTCTAAACATTAAAGATTAAAAGTTAGAGATGAAGTATGGGCTCTTGTAAAACAGAAAAACGAAAATTTTCGATGTTTTTTTTGTTTTACATCTCTTTTTTCCCCGTCTTCTAGTACCGTTTCTGATGGAGACGGCTCCCCCCTTTCCCTCAAAAAACAAGGGGGTAACCCTTGTTTTTTTGTAATTCATAAAATGAGGAAAATTTCATCAGAATTAAAAATTTAAAATGTCGTAAATGGGGGGGGGGGGCTCCGCAAGTTTTCCTTTAAAGGGGGTGGGGGTAGTACAAGTCCCCCTGCCTCCCCCAACCCCTACCCACCCCTCAATTCAACGGACGACAATGGAAAGTCGTACTTCGGCCTTTACTGCCTAAATCGGCCCCTGCCAGCACTGCTTTCGGCCCATTCTTAAACTGTCTGCTGGCAACACTGGTCATTTTGTTCGTGACAGCTAATCTAGTTGGTATAGTATATCGATGAGATAAAGTTTAAAATTCTTTCACACTGAAAGTGCGTTGCGTGAATTGTGCCGAACAAATAAATAATCCAAATGGCAACTTACCCAATACCAACAACTTTTTTATCTTCATTAACAATACAAGCACCAACCTGACAGTTTGGATCTTTACTGCGCTTTGCCGCCAAAAATGCAACAGCCATGAAATACTCCTCCCATTCTAGATAATCATTGCGTTTCACTGTCACATTTTCTCTGGAAAGTTTTAAATATTATTTAATGATGGGCCTGTTGGTCTAATTGTTAGATGCCCTGGCTGCTACCCAATAGGTTGTGGGTTTGATTCCCACCAAGTGTCTGGGTGTTATGTATCGATTTAAGTATGTATTTACAAAAATAAGTGTATTAGTTGTCTGCTTTCCATAGTACAGGCTCTGCCCAATTTGGGATCAGATGACCATGTGTGAATTGTCCTATAATATTATTATTATTTACAAAGAGACTAACTTAGACTACAGAGTCATTTTTGGCCCTTGAGCTTGTCGCTACTTCTGCCGTTAAGGCTAGAGCGTTAAGCGCTCGCCTCCTATTGTCCGGTGAAGCTGTAATGGCCATCTGCGGCCAACACTGTCTATCATTCCCAAAAAAAAAAGTCGGTTTTCGGAACTGTGTCTCACATCATTCAACTTCCATCTTTATTTTATTCTTTAGTTACATTTAATCAATCTCTGATTTAGTGGAGGCCAGTATACAAAGCCTAGACCACAGATGCAAATTAGCCAGGCTCTTAGTATTCTACAGGATATATTTTGCTGTGTACACAGGAATTACAAGACTTGATTCTGTCCCCCTTCTGTCACCAACAATACACACCACTGTAAATGTTCCTTCAATCTTATAATGGCAAGTGTTATAGCTAGTTTTTCCATATAGGTTTTTCATGCCGACTTTAATAATAGTGAACTTTACCATTCCTAATTGCATCGCCAATTTCTAATAGGTGGGGCTGTAGTCAAGCAGTAGGATGTAAGCACACATTTTATCAGACTCCTCCTAGCCAACTGTAGTACACCGTGCTGCTAAACCAACATGGGTCTGGTGACCAATCAGTATAATTATTCAAATAGCATAGCTAAGTGTTGCAGACTGGTGAGGGGCAGTAGTGTTACTGGCATGAGAAGCTACGTTCCGCGATCCCACAATGATACGAAAAAAAATACCATGGCCAATGGCTGATTATGAATATGATGTTGTGACCAAGCACTTGCTCATATTAAATAAGTACAGAAAAAAGTTGTCATATTTAGAATTGTTGACTAATTAAATGTTGGGTTGACGATAGTAAAGGTGTGAAAGATAGCAGAGGCTGGCGGTTTTAACCTCTAAATTAAAAACAATGTCACATTTTATAATAGTCGCACAAACAAATTTATTAATAGTAATCCATATGTGATATTACTCTAAGAAAGTATTGTTAATCACGGAATTTAATTATTATAGTAACAATATGGTAATAAATTGAGTACATTTCGGTTGGTACTTACGTTTGTAAAGACATCTTTTCAGTCATCTCTTCGAGACTCATTACTTTTAAGAAGCTGGACAGGCAGGCTTGCTACAATCACCACAATTTTATTACAGGGCAGTATTAAAACCAAATGAGAATTAAATAGAAATAAAACTGCACCAGAAATTCCTTTCGTACAACCAGACAACAACAAAAACAAACTCACAGATGGATGATGGGTGTCACGGGTGACAGCCCTATATTCATAGTACTCTGTGGGTGACAGACGACAGCACAGGTGACAGCACAGAACACTATTACTGGGTGACAGCCAGCCAGTGTTGCCACCTCGGTAACAGATCTCGTAGCTAAACCGTATCGAAAAAGTTGCATGATCTAAGGTTTTCTATAAAAAGTAGCTAAAGAGTAATACATCTCAAGTCTGGCATTGCGGTAAAGTACTTGATGTAATTATTGGAAAAAATAAAGGTATACCTTTAATTTACTTTTTTCTAGTTTTCTTACAAAATAAGCATAAATAAAGACATTGTTTTTATATACAATGAAATTGACCAAACTAGCCGATTTCTAACGTACATTTTACTAGCTTCTTAGTCTTTTTATAGTTACCGTTAGAGGCGTTGTGAATTGTATGAAAAAGAAACTGAAAATTTGCTAATTTTCATAAATTATAAAAAAGTGTGTGCGTGGAGTCCCTATGCGCGGAAGAAGTGAAACTTCACTCTCGCTCTGTCTGAATGACTGCGTGACGTGAGGGCTTTCATACCCCCTCCTTGGTAGCGTTAAACGTTTAACACGTTAAACGCTTAACGCAACCTTGTTGGAAGTCGCATAAGAAGTTTCATTTCAAAAACACATACTTACTGGACCTCGTGTTGATGTCCAAAGTTCGGGTAGTGCAGTTTCTTGTTGGCTCCATATTCATCCTACTTACTAGAACTAAGCAATCGAAAATCGCCCACATCGAATGTTATTTATTCTAAGTCCATATTAAACTGTTACCACTATTCCACTAATGACCATTCACACTACAGCGCACAGATTTAGTAAAGATCGAGCGTATTTATAGGTATAGGTTCAGTGAGGAGAGTTTGATTTTTAAAGTAGCTAGAAAAAGTAGCCAAAAGAGATGTTCCAAAATGTATGGTGCCTGGGCTAGGTATTTGTACACTATACTCTAAAATAGGGAAACACACATAAAACAGTTTTCAACTATCCATTTACTTTAATTTGGCTATATTTGCTTGCTTGCTTAAGAATGTTTACTTATAATGGCAACACATAACAAAAACTGGCATAGCGGAAAAGTGTCACTGTCGTGTGTCATTTTTATTATCAAGGGCATTTAATAGTATTTTTGAAGTGAAACTTCTTATGCGACTTCCAAAAATGTTATCATTTAACGCGTTAGACGTTATGCGTTAGATGTTAAGCGTTAAATGATAGGTGTTAAACTTAGAGTAAGTACCTCCTCTAAAGTGGTATCTCCTCTAAGGTGTTAAACGATAGGCGATAGACGTTAAATTTGTTAAGGTTATGAAAGCGCTCATGTGACGCCGTCACTGAGTGAGTGGCTGAGTGGGTGAGGGGGTGAGTGGGTGAGTGGAAGAGTGGGTGAGTGAGTGGGTGAGTGAGTGGGTGAGTGAGTGGCTGAGTGTATGGGTGAGTGAGTGGGTGAGTTAGAGGGTGAGTGAGTTAGTAGGTGAGTGAGTGGGTGAGTGAGTGGGTGAGTGAGTGGGTGATTGAGTGACTTTGTTGAATTCGTCGACTTCTTTGACTTCGTTGACTTCGTCGACTTCGTTGACTTCGTTGAGTTCGTTGACTTCGTTGACTTTGTTGCGCGGGGAGGTGGAATAGAAAGAGACAGAGCGAGAATGAAGTTTCACTTCTTCCGCACGGAGGGACTCCTCGCACGCACATTTTTTATTACAGTATTCCTTGTATTTTTGTTTCTGTTTTCTCATACTCCATTTTTACCCGACTACGGAACGGAGGGAGGGTTATGATTTTAACAAGAATGTATGTATGTATGTATGTTCATCTGTTCCCGCATATCTTCAAATCTTCTTAACATAATTTGACAAGTAGGGTGTCGTTAGAAGCGTCTTGATTGTCCGCTGGTTATAGGCTATATAATATCGCATTATTAGACTGCGATTTCACTTCGAATGTTGCACGCTATAGGAAAAACGTTATAGGAGAACATTGATTAAAGGATTTTTTTAACCGCATTTAAGTTAACGTTCTTTTAAACAATCCAACAAAGCATTCATAATCATTTATTCACTTTTCCATAATGTATAATTAGGTGACAATGCAAAGTTGAGTAACAATTATGGACCCTGTTGGGCACAGTGAAAATTAGGAGAGAGGAAGATACCATAGTTCAACATATAGGTTGTTGTTGTTTAATTACAAAGATTTAAATTGATTTTATGTATGATACGATTTTTATAATTGATTGTTAAGTATTATTTTATTCATCATCATCATCATCACCAGCCGGAAGACGTCCACTGCTGAACAAAGGCCTCCCCCTTAGACCGCCACAATGAACGACAATTTGCTATTTGCATCCACCGGTTGCCTGCGACGCGAACAATGTCGTCGGTCCACCTAGTGGGAGGCCTGCCTACGCTGCGTCTTCCGGTTCGTGGTCGCCACTCGAGAACCTTTCTTCCCCAACGGTTATCGGTTCTTCGAGCGATGTGGCCTGCCCACTGCCACTTCAACTTGCATATTCTACGAGCTATGTCGGTGACCTTGGTTCTTCGGCGAATCTCCTCATTCCGGATTCTGTCGCGCAAAGAAACTCCGAGCATAGCTCTCTCCATAGCTCGTTGTGTGACTCTGAGCTTCTCCAAAAGGCCAGCTGTTAAAGACCACGTCTCAGTACCATATGTCATCACTGGCAACACACACTGGCTAAAAACCTTTGTCTTCAGGCACTGCGGAATTTCTGATGAGAAAATGTCACGTAGTTTCCCGAACGGAAATTATTTTATTAAATGTAAAATATTATTATGTAAATTATGTTCACTGCATAATTAAAATATTGGACTATTATTACTTAAGTAGGTAAGTACTTACCTATTTATACAACTGTCTAGTATCTGATGCTATAAAATTCTATACTTAATTTAAAAAATATCCATTCCAAATAGGCTCAACGTAACAAGAGGCTTAACACTCTTGAACGGTAATTTTTTTTAAAAGCTACCACCTATTAATATTCAGTATTCAATATTTACAATAAAATTTATTCAATTGAAATTGAATAAATTTTATTGTAAATATTTATTATTTACCTATTAAAATATACCTACTAATTTATTTGTTATAACATTAAAATACAGGCCTTATTTATTAAATTCAAATTAATTAACAATAATTAATTATATATTTATTTTAGTTATGTAAGGGAAAAAAACCGTCAGCATTCCGCTGCGCGCTCCGGTCCCGATCGGACGTGCGCACTCGCTACGCTCTCTCACGCTCCGTGTGTTTGTGTGTTCACAGATTCGCCGCCAGGCGTCACCGCCGTCGCTTCGTGACCGCCCACCGACCCGCCGCGTGTTTGGATTGCCGCGGCTTGCGCCGCCGGCTACCTGCTCGCCGGCCACCCGCGCGCCGCACACCTGCGTCGCGCGCACCCGCCCGTGAGTGACTCTTTGTTACTTGAAAACAGGTTCCTGTTTCCAAATAACAAAGCAGTCATTCCGCGTTTTAAAAACCACGTGTTTTTAGTGGTCGCCTAGGGGATCCTTGCGGTGTTAACGCACCTAGGCGGAGCGTGACCCGAGCGCTCGCCGGTTCCCTTCAGGAAACGGCAACTCGGACGGGATCAAGGCAACCGGCCCTGGGAGTGACCCCCTAGTCGATCTTGATCGTCGCCCTCCCACCCTTCCGCCTCCTATTTCCTATTCCTTGGGTGCTGTTTGGTTTCGAACCGCCGGCTTGCCGGTCTCGTCTCCTCTGCCCCAGGGCTGTTAGGCTACACACCCTACACACCCACACACATTAGGGCCACACGTTAGGCACTCACCCACTCCCCGCCTTGCCGGCGGGGAGGATCACTCACCCGTTTTTTCGTCCGGAGAGTTTCCCTTCGGACGGAAAAATGTCGTCCCCCGCACTCTCCCAAGTGCCTCCCGAATTTGCGGTGAGACTGGTGGAGATTATCTCCGTCAAGTATCCAACGATCTTGACGGAGTTAATCTCGGCCATGAACGCCGCCGCCACCTCGAGCGAAACCCTTTCGCCGACCCCGCCCGACCTTCAGTCGCAGCCCACCGACGCGTTTACCGCACCGACTCCAGCGGCGCTTACCCCGCCACCTTCCGCCGCGATTATCTCGCCGCAGCCCACCCCGGCGCACCTAGATGCGCCAACCCAGTTCCCTCCACCGGGGTTCGAGGCCGACCCTCAGTCAGCCTCGGACATGGAGGTCGAACTCGAGTCCGCCAAGCGACCCTTCTCCTCCTCGGAGGACGAGTGGACGCTAGTCCGCGATAAGAAACGGGCGCGTCAACCCCGGGACCAGCGCCCGTCCAAGCACCAGTGCGTTGAGGAGGAGGCCTGTGCGTCCTCCCCAAACTCCCTGAGTGCCTCACCGTCCCCTCGCACCTCACCCACTCCGCGCGCATCAGCCGCCCCGGTGAGCCAACCCGAAGGCCGCAAGCCCCGCCCTCCTCCTCCTGTAATCATACAGGACAAAGCCGCATGGCCGCGAGTCACTAACGCTCTTAAAGCGAAAAACATCCGTTATACCAAGGCCTCGAACACGGCCAACGGCATCAGTGTGTCCGCCATGACGACTGACGACCACCGTCAACTCACGTCCCACTTGAGGAAGGAGAAGATCTCCTTCCACACCTACACCCTCGAAGAGGACCGTACCCTTCGAGTGGTCATCAGGGGAGTTCCGAAGGAATTCGAGCCCTCTCTCATCCTTGAGGACCTTCAGTCCCAAGGATTCCCCGCCCAAGAAGTCCACCGCATGGCGAGTGGCCGCGGTCCCAAGGTCCCATACAGTATGGTGACAGTCGTTCTCGACCGTACCCCCGAAGGCAAGCGTATTTTCGACTTGTCTCATCTCCTAGACCTCACCGGGGGCTTCTATGTCGAACCCCCCCACAAACGTGGCACTCCCGGGCAGTGCCACAATTGTCAATTATACGGCCATTCGGCCCGAAATTGTCACGCCGCTCCCCGATGCGTTAAATGCATCGGGGACCACCCGACCTCCACCTGCTCTCGCAAGCAGGAGACCGCGACCGAACCTCCCGGCTGTGTCCTCTGCGGGACCGTCGGACACCCCGCGAATTATCGCGGATGTTCGAGGGCCCCAAAGAGGAATCGCCGAGTGGCGAGGCGCAACGGTCTCCGTGCGCCCAGGAATCTAGCGCCTTCAGCGCCCATCTTTTCGGCACCCATTGTGCCCGGTCCCCCTACTCCTCCTGCGCCTTCTGCGCAAAAAGTAGTCCCGCCAAGTTCGGCACCCTCCGTGCCGCAGGCTCCACAAGGCGTCGCGCCTTCTGCGCTCCGCGACCCACGGCTCAACCGTCCCAACGCATGGAACACCCATGTTCCCAGCGCGCCCATGCACCCTGCGACTAGCGCCCCGGCGCCTCACGCCGGGTTCACCCCAGTGCCCTCAGCACAAAACACCCTGGTGTCGGACATCCAACTGATCCGTAACACCATGAGCAATTTCAACATTGCCGCCATCCGCGCCCTCGCGCACAAGCTTCGAGTCGCCAAAAACGACTTCGAACGCACCATGGCCCTTGTCGAGCACGAGAGTGTGCTCAGTTCCCTGTCAGTGGTTCCCACCACCCAATCTTATCCTTAATCAATGGATTTACACCCGAAACGGATTAAGCCCCGCTCCTTGTGCCTGGCGTTTTTCAACGCCCATGGCCTCTCTCCTCAACGCGATCAAGTTGGTGAATTCCTTAGGGATCACCAAGTTGACGTCATGCTAGTGCAAGAGACATTCCTCAAACCCGCTCATAGGAGTCCCAACATCGCCAACTACCATCTCGTGCGAAATGACAGAACTGCCTCCCGCGGAGGCGGCACTGTCATCTATTATAGGAAATCCTTGCACTGCATCCCACTCGATGTCCCTGCGCTCACCAATATCGAGGCCTCGGCTTGCCGCCTCTCTCTCTCGGGTCATCCCCCTGTCACTCTCGTCTCGGTGTACCTTCCACCTGACAAGCAACTTCTCAGAAGTGACATCGAAGCACTTCTTGACATGGATAGCGCCGTCATCCTTGGCGGTGACTTTAATTGCAAACACGTCAGGTGGAACTGTCACACCACCAATTATAACGGCGTGCGCCTCGACGCTCTAGTCGATACTCTCGACTTTGACGTCATTGCACCAATGCGCCCCACCCATTTTCCCGTTATCATCGGCCACCGTCCCGATGTCCTAGACATGGCACTTCTAAAGAGCGTAACGCTTCGGTTGCACTCCTTAGAAGTGCTCCATGAACTAGACTCCGACCACCGTCCCGTTCTCATGGAGCTCGGACCACCTCCCTCACCGGAACCGGTCATGAAGAGCGTGGTGGACTGGCAGCGGCTGAGCACCTGCTTGGCCAATGCCGACACGCCACAGCTCTCTCGTATCCCAGTCCACCTCTCGTCCCCTCAGGACACCGAACAAGCCGTCAGTGCTTTCACTGACAACCTCCAATCGGCCATCAGCCAATCTTCCCGGCAGGTTGAAGCGGTGGACCCTTATGTCCAACGCTTCAAACTGCCGGCCGACGTCAAAGAATTGGTCCGAGCCAAAAACGCGGCTATCCGCGCTCACGACTCCTACCCCACCGCAGCCAACCGGATCCGCATGCGCGCTTTACAGAGGGACGTAAAGAACCGCATCGCGGAACTCCGGGGGGACCGGTGGGACGGTTTTCTCGAGGGTATCACCCCCTCTCACCTAGCCTACTGGCGGCTAGCGCGGGCTCTCAAGTCCGACACGGTAGCCACCATGCCTCCCCTGACCCGCCCTTCAGGCGCCCCTCCAGCTTTTGACGACGAGGAAAAAGCCGAGGTCCTCGCAGACTCTCTAGAGAGACAATGCTCTCCTAGTGTCTCAGTTTCCGACCCACCCCATCGCGATCTCGTAGATAGGGAAGTAGAGCGCAGGGTTTCTGCCCCGCCATCCGACACTCTCACCCCGGTCACCCATTCCGAGGTGGAAGACCTCATCAAAGGCCTTAAGCCTAAGAAATCCCCCGGCCCTGACGGCATCTCGAACCGCGTACTAAAAATCCTTCCCTACCACTTGATCTACCTCTTGGTAGCCATCTTCAATGCCGCCATGACGCACGCTATATTCCCTTCGGAGTGGAAAGAAGCAGACGTCATCGGCATTCACAAACCCGGTAAGCCACGTGACGATCCCACGAGCTACCGTCCCATTAGTCTCCTTAGCGCCCTGGGCAAACTCTACGAGCGATTGCTTTTCGCAAGACTCAAAGAGTTTGTCATCTCGAAGGGCATACTCATACACGAGCAGTTCGGCTTTCGAGCCGGACACTCCTGCGTCCATCAAGTGCACCGCATCACGGAGCACGTCCTCTCCGGGCTCAACCAGCCCAGACCCATATACACCGGAGCCTTATTCTTCGATGTCGCCAAGGCATTCGATAAGGTCTGGCACAATGGCTTGCTTCACAAGCTCTACCTCATGGGCGTGCCAGACCGTCTGGTCCTCATCATACGAGATTTTCTCAGGAATCGCACCTTTCGATATCGAGTCGAAGGTGCGCGATCCACTTCCCACCCTATTCAGGCCGGAGTCCCTCAAGGCTCCGTGCTCTCTCCACTCCTGTTCAGCCTGTTCACGAACGACATCCCTCGTTCGGACAGGGTGCAACTAGCCCTATATGCGGACGACACCGCACTATATTTCTCACACAGAAATAAGGCTTTTCTGACGCGCACTCTTCAAGTCGCCGTCAACGCCCTAGGCGAATGGTTCCAAAAGTGGCTGATCGCGGTGAACCCGGAAAAGAGCGCCGCGGTGCTCTTCTCCCGGAGCACCAGATCCCACACTGCGGGCCATCCCAGGAGTCGTTTAGGTCAGATCACCCTCTATGGGCGTCCCATCCCTTGGACCAAAAAGGTCAAATATCTAGGCGTCACCCTAGACTCCCGCATGACATTTGGACCGCATATACGGTCAGTACGCAACCGAGCGGCCTTCGTCCTCGGCCGGCTCTACCCCATGATCTGCAGGCGGAGTAAACTGTCGCTTAGGAATAAGTTGACACTTTACAAAACCTGCATCCGTCCCATCCTATCTTACGCCAGTGCCGTATTCGCACACGCGGCTCCCGTCCACATCAATAGCCTCCAGGTTATTCAAAACCGATTCCTTCGACATGCCGTCGGTGCCCCGTGGTACATGCGGAATGTCGACCTTCATTCCGACTTCGGTCTAGTCCCTATCCGCAAATTTTTCAAAGAAATGTCCGAACATTACTTTGAAAAAGCATGCGTCCACCCGAACCCGCTCATCGGCGCCGCTGCCGACTACACCCCCGACCCCGACCCTGGTCCTGGTCCCTCAGATCGTCGACCTACCGTACATCGCCGCCGTCCGCGGCATGTACTGCTCGACCCACCCGACCCGATGTCCGTCCTCCTGGACCTTGACACAACACCAACACCTACACCGACAACGACGTCACGAGTCGTACACACACCTACACACAGACACCGGTCTCGCCGGCGAGGCCGAAGGATCGTACACATGCGACCTCGACATGCATCCCCTCGCTGAGTTTCTTGCCGGTTCTTCTCAGCGGGGGCGCGTTGTGAACCGGTGGTAAACTCACACACTCTCTAAGCGGCAGCCCAAGCCGAGGCCGTGCCTCCCTGAGGTGCCCTTGAGCTAGTCGCTACCTATCTTTCCGGGCTGGAGCGCTCAAAGCGCTCGCCCCTCTTGTCCGGTGAAGCTGTAATGGCCATCTGCGGCCAACAGTACTACTCATACAAAAAAAAAAAAAAAAAAAAAAAAAAAAAAAAAAAAAAAAAGTTATGTAAATTTTATGTGTAACATTATTCAATTTCATTTTATTTATTATTTACCTATTAAAATATACCTACTAATTTATTTGTTATAACATTAAAATACAGTCCTGATTTATTAAATTCAAATTAATTAACAATAATTAATTATATATTTATTCTATTTATGTAAATTTTCATACAAAATTTTTAATTTTATCGTTTATGTATTCAATTCATTAATTGCTGCATTTCTCCACAGGGAAAAAAGAAACAGCGGCGTCAGTAAGAGCCAACGAGAACTTTTCGGAACTGCACAACCCGAACCTGGGACATCAACAGGAGGTCCAGTACGTGTTTTGATAGTTTACGAAAACAAACCAATTTTCAGTTATTCCCATACAATTCACATCAGCGCCTCTAGCGGTAACTATAAAAAGAGTAAAATAAAGAAAACGGCGAGTTTGGTTAATTTAGTTATATATAAAAACCAGTTAATGATTTCTGATACTTACGCGAATATTACACATTGAATATCAGATTATATTAGATTTGACAAACCACAAATCCTCGCAAAAGAACAGCGCTACCTACCAAGGATGATTCGTGAGGCTATTGAAATTAAAAAGCATCCAAATTTCAATAGAGAAGATGGCTGGGTGCTACCACCAGCTTGGGATCCCGTGATAAACATAGTCAAATCCAAAGACAAGCATTCCACTGCAAGACCTCAAGATACTGTAAGCTCTTTCTGCGTAGATCGGACTAACAATAATAATTAGAAGACCTGAGGGTACCCTAAGACAACTATGACATATGGACAGCTACCACCTCAGTCCGCCCGTGACCATGAATGCTGTAAAGTATTCGAAACGTCGGGAAATTAAAATCAAAAATAAACCGCGATATAATCCGTAAAATTAGTTTCATTTCAATGTAAAAACCAGTTCTTTATTTTAGCTTCATTTGTACGAAAAATAGACTAATGTAATTAAATATCATCATCATCACCAGCCGGAAGACGTCCACTGCTGAACATAGGCCTCCCCCTTGGAACGCCACAATGAACGACAATTGGCAATTTGCATCCACCGGTCACCTGCGACAAGCACAATGTCGTCTGTCTACCCAGTGGGTTCGTGGTCGCCACTCGAGAACCTTTCTTCCCCAACGGTTATCGGTTCTTCGAGCGATGTGGCCTGCCCATTGCCACTTCAACTTGCAGATTCTGAGAGCTATGTCGGTGACGTTGGTTCTTCGGTGAATCTCCTCATTGCGGATTCTGTCCCGCAAAGAAACTCTGAGCATAGCTCTCTCCATAGCTCGTTGTGTGACTCTGAGCTTCTCTAAAAGGCCAGCTGTTAAAGACCACGTCTCAGTACCATATGTCATCACTGGCAACACATACTGTAAATATACCTTTTAATTTTTCTAGTGAGTACATCAAGTACATCAAGTATTACGCTCATAGATAATACACTATATACTTAAGAATAGATGGGTCACTCTGGTTCATCTTTTAATAAACTAATTTTACCCTCGCCTAAAGATGGCGTAACTTTACAAGAATCCAAAATGTGCCAACAGATGGCGTTTTTTAAAATAATCACTGTACGTATAGGTAAATGAAGCATGAATATTTGTAAGGAACATATTTAAAGGCAAACCAAAGAGATATTTATTGTAAAAGTTTATTTGGTAACCAATAACTTTATTCAACATATCTGAAGCACAATCATACTCTATTAATTATATAGTCCAATCCCCTTGAGTTTCTTGTTTCAGTACAGCTTTGCATTAAATTTTTCCAATTCAAGCCATTATGGTTAAAGACAATGATGTAGTGGACCTGAAATAGTTCACGAGTAGTATAAATATTATTATATTTATATACTTATGCTAGGTGCATAATGACTTGTTTAAGCTTTTGTAAATAAGTACATACCTACATAAGTAGGTAAATAACACCCAGACACAGAACAAACAGAATTCTTCAAAAACATTTGTAAATAAACTGTAAATATTTAGTTTCAATAAAATTTATAAAAGCTGTTTATCTTCAATGAGACAAGTTATTTTGAAAAAATGACATAACAACTTAGGTTACCATAGTAACCGCCAAAGGCAATTTACAATAGTACCTGGTAAGCTCCTTAAGGAAAAAAAAGCGCGGGAAACGTTGAAAAGAGTAGGCGGGTTTTTTGATTTAATATTTTTAAAATTAATTTTATCTTTGTAATTAGATCAGTTTTGTATTATATTTTTGTATATATTATCTTAGTTTAGTTGTACAAATAATATTCGTGTATATATCTCCAGTTAGGGTAAGTTTTTTCATATATTTAATCTTTGTATGGAGCCTCCCGATCCGGGGGGCACGGCCCCTCCGGTAGCATGTTTCATGACTATCTCCAATGAATCGGAGATGGACACAGATTGTTCAGTCCGTAGTAATGAAATAGCGTCTAGAAAATTAAAACGCAGTCGTTTGAGTAAGATCTGCAAACATTGTAATAAAAAGAAAAGGAAACATAGTACTGATGTTATTAATATCTCTGATTGCAACTGTACCGATCACCAGGATGTGCCTAAATCTACAATTAAAGAAAATTTCCCAAGTCATAATTACACTGCTTTATCTTCTGGGAGTTTACAGGGAAGTACTAATACTTCACTGAAAGCCCTAGAGATAACCAGTGTGCCCCCACCAGTATCCTCGGAACCCCCTCACGTTGACACCACTCCTTATGTTGGCAGAAATTTGTATGAGAGTTCAGACCTCGCTCCTTACGTTGTTCACGTAATAAAAACATTGTTACCAGAAAATACTAGCTTTCACCCAGTTTCATTTGGCAAGTTTTTGAAAAAACATAATTTTTTAAATATTGTAAATGGTAGCGTGAAAAAAATTGGAAGAAATAAAATTACTCTTTCGTTTTCAAACTTTATTAATGCTAATAATTTTATTTCCGACACACGCCTAGCTTTAGAAAATCTGAAAGCCTTCATTCCTACATCGAATGTGACACGTATGGGTATTGTTCGCGGTGTTCCAACAGATATGTCTGATGACGAAATGATCTCTAACTTTTCCCTACCCATCGGTTGCGGCAAGATAGTTAAAACTAGGCGTCTTAATTACAAAGTTCCTGTAGCAGGAGATAAACCAAAATGGAATCCATCTCAAACAGTTATACTCACTTTTGATGGACAGGTATTGCCCAAAAAAGTATATTTATGTTACACATCACTGCCAGTGGACTTATACATATATCCTACAATTCAGTGCTACAGATGTTGTAGATTCGGCCATACTCAATCGAAATGCAGATCTCGCCCTCGGTGTTACAAGTGTGGTCAGGATCACACAGGATCTACTTGTGTCATTGACGACGAGGATGCGGTTTGTTGTCATTGTTCGGGTTTCCATTCTGCAATAAATAAATCATGCCCAGAATACAATCGTCAGTTAAATATTAAAAAATCCATGGCACATACACACATCAAAAGTGTCTAGGGATCAAGCATTTTTAAGCGGATTTCTTGAGATTGAGATGTGGCTTTGTAATAAATTTATGATTTTATAAATTTATATGGATCCTTTTTGGTGCATTTCATAATTTGAATCAGGAACTGTGAATCAAATTCGAGTAAAAGATGAAAATCAGCTGTCAATATTTTCCCTATAAAAACATACAACGCATTGAAGACATTATTAGTGCTACTGTTTCCCTACTACTGATTAAAACCAATGTTATTATGGAGCGGCGACGTCATTTAAGCAGGGAAGAAATGCTCAGAGCCGTGGGAATGATAGAAGCTGGTTCCCGGCAACGTACTGTGGCTTTAGCTCTGAATACAAGTCAGAGTGTTATCAGTCGACTTTGGACACGTTACCGAAGCACTGGTACCGTGGCTGAGCGCCATGGAGGACGGTATCGCTGCACCACACGGAGACAAGACCGATATATTCAAATCTTAACTCGAAGAGCTCCAACAATAACTGCCATGATGTTAGCCGTGAGGCTTCATCACTCTTCAGGGAACTTAATTAGCGACCAAACAGTCAGAAACCGCTTGCATGAAGTGAACCTTCATTCCCGAAGACCGCTACGGGTACCACCTATAGCAATGCACAATCGTAGGATTCGATATCAATGGGCTCTTGAACACAGAAATTGGGCAGAAGAACAATGGCGTTTCGTGTGCTTTTCTGATGAGTCTCGTTTTGGTATGAGACCGGATACAAGACGTATACGACACTGGAGAACCCCTGGACGCCAACAGCGATTAAAATCCTGCCAGGAAGTCCATCCTTATAGTGGTGGAACCATCATGGTATGGGCGGGTATTTGGATCGGGGGAAGAACTGAGTTGATTTGGATCAGAGGCAACCTCAACGCTCAAATTTATGCTGAGACGATTGTATCAGACGTCATCGTTCCTCTACAAGTGCAAATCGGTCCCTTATTTCAGTTAATGCATGATAATGCACGACCGCACACCGCAAGAGTTGTAAGACAGACTCTCGCCGCAGCTAACATCAATGTCCTGCCCTGGCCTGCTCAGTCGCCAGACTTGAACCCGATTGAGCATGCATGGGATATGCTACAGAGAAGAGCTCTGCCGAATATGGAGGGTATCCAGTCGCAAGAAGACCTTTTTTTGTTGTTGCAACGAACATGGGCGGCCATTCCACAGCGTGATTTGGATGAACTCATTTTGAGTATGCCAAACCGATGTTCTTGTGTTGTTAGTGTTCGCGGTAGAAACACGGATTATTAATTGTTTAAGTTACCCAATAAAATTTTAAAGAAAACTGTTATTTCAGTCTTTTTTTCGAACTTTTGTGTTAGTGGTTCAAATGTCAAAAATCCCTTTATTAGGAAAATGGCAAATTTCTTTATTAATGCAAAGGTGACTTGGTTTATCGTTACTGTGACAAACGAAAACACTTTATTTGATGAATCCTTAAAGAAAATTTTAATTAATATCAATCAGGAGAAAAGTTATTGCAAAAATATATGTTGATCCCTAGACACTTTTGATGTGTGTAGTTGCATTTCTTATGTGGAAGCGTCAAAATTGCATTCAACTGTTCAAAGACCATATTCCGATGTTTTAAAAACTAAACCAGATTTTAAATATCTAAATTCTACTCCCAGTCAGGTACCTTCTAGTACATCATATAAAAAGACAGTATTCCTAAGACCCCGTTCCCCTCCCAGAGTTTCTAAAGGGTATGATATGGCTGCTCATAATGATTTGGTGAAAGATTACAGCAATTTACCGCCGTCTACTAACGGTCAGGCTATAAACAATAAAGATAATGATAATTCTCAGGTCTCAGTTGCAGATATCATAGCAGCTTTGATTCAACTATTATCTGGAAATAAAAATAATTTTAATTTAGATTTACCGTCCAACGCTGCCCCAATATTAGACATTTTCAAAAAACTTATATCTTTAAATAATGGATCAGAACGCTAAAATTATCCAATGGAATTGCAGAAGCATCTTAAATAAGAGGAATGATTTGATATATATGTTAAATAAATTGCAACCATTTGTGGTCTGTCTCTCTGAGACATGGCTTAGACCGGGTTTCTTATTTAAGATTCCTGGCTATACATGTGTCAGGGAGGACAGATCTGATGGATATGGTGGAGTCGCCATACTTGTAAATAATTCATATACTTTTTCTATTGTTAATGTACCACCACACAGTGACAATTTTTCTATTGTTGCGGTTAATGTAAATAATGTAAATATAGTTTCCATTTATATGCCTCATCCTTCTTCTAATACATTTTCAGAGCTTGATAAACTTATGCTTTCTTTTCCTTATCCAAGATTAGTGCTTGGAGATTTTAACTCACATCATATATCTTGGGGTTGTTCTGTGACAAATTATAATGGGGAACAAATGTTAGAACTAATTGACAAACATAATTTATGTATATTGAATACTGGTCTACCTACCCGTCATACACATCCTAGTGAAGGCCTAAGCGCAATAGATCTCTCTTTGTGCTCGCCTTCTCTTGCCTCCTCTTTGACATGGTACCCATTATCTTCATCTCATGGCAGTGATCATTTCCCGTTAATTATCTCTTTTCCATTTACATGTCGCCCGGTTCCTCAACATAGCCCACGGTTAAAATATAATCTATGTAATGCAGATTGGGATACATTCAAACAGTTAGTTGAACAGAAGGTCGCTACACTACCAGACATCACTCAAGGAAATGAGATAGATTGCTCTAATGCTCTTGTTCATACCATAGTAGAGATTGCAAATTCCGTATTTCCGATTAGAAATGGTGCATCTGGTAAAATACCATCTCCGCCTTGGTGGGACCATGAATGTACACTAGCTGTCAAAGAGAGAAGGGAGGCAGAAAAACGTTATCGAAGTTGTATGACATCTGAAAATTTTGAATTATATTCACAAGTTGCTCGTAAGACTCGTAAATTATTACGGAAGAAAAAGTTTGACGGTTGGAGGCAATTCTGCGCTTCGATTTCTCCCAACGTGAAGGTTTCACTTGTATGGAAGCATATTAAAAGATTTAGATCTGCCTTTAAAGAACCATTTAAATCTATACCGCGTGAGTTAGCTGAAAGTTTTATGGACCATTTAGCGCCTCCGTCAGTTCCTGATGCTAATGCTATCTGCCCTCTTGTTTTTCCTCCTTCCATTTCTAAGACAGCTCTTAATTCGCCATTTACACTACATGAGATGAAGGGTGTATTATCTTCTGTGAAAGATTCTGCTCCAGGTGAAGATGGTGTGCCATATTCTTTCTTGTCGAATTTAAGTGACAATATGCTGTCCTATTTTCTTGACCTCATAAACTCAATTATGTATTCTGGTAACATTCCTGATTCTTGGAAAACACAATCCATTATTCCAATATTAAAGCCTACTAAACCTTCTCGCGTAGCTACCTCCTATAGGCCAATTGCATTATCTTCAGTTTTTGCCAAACTATCTGAACATTTAGTGAAAAATCGTCTTGAGTGGTTCATAGAAAGTAACCAATTGTTAGCTAAGAGTCAATATGGATTTAGAAAGGGTAAAAGTACTTATGATAGTCTAGGTATCTTTATAACTGATATTCGTATTTCCTTTTCTAATAATGAATCTGTGCTTGCTGCCTTCCTTGATATAAGCTCTGCATATGATAATGTGTTACTTTCAGTCCTGAAAAAGAAATTAATAACATTAGGGGTACCCATATTACTAACAAATTTTATTGTTAATATGTTATCTGAAAGGATTATTAGTTTATCTCTGGATGACAACATTAAGCTAACACGTTTAGTCTGGAAGGGCTTGCCACAAGGATCTGTACTTAGTCCAATATTGTATAACATCTATACTTATGATCTAGAGGCTACCCTTGGTAGTTCAGTAAAGGTATTGCAGTATGCAGATGATTTATTAATATATACTCAAGACAAATCATTTAAGAAAGCTAGCAAAAATTTATCTCTGCATCTTAAATTTCTAAAAGTATGGCTTGATGAAAATGGTCTCGAGCTTTCAGTTCCTAAGTGTGCCATTGTTCCTTTCAGTAGAAAACGGTCTCCTCCCCCTTTTACAGTTATATATGATAATACTCCTATTCCCATAAAATCACAAATTATATTTTTGGGTGTTATCTTAGATTCTGGACTTACTGGTTTGCCACATTGTGATTATGTTGCAGCGAAATGTGAGAAAAGGTTGAATATCCTCAGGTGTGTTTCAGGAGTCTGGTGGGGTGCTCACCCTGCTTCTCTTATATTATTATATAATGCTTTAATAAGAAGTGTGTTGGATTATGGCACCTTTTTCTTGGAGCCTAGTAGTGTGTCAGGATTAAAAAAACTAGATGATATTCAAATTAAAGCTTTAAGAATTGTTACAGGCACCATGAAATCTAGTCCCAAAAATGCATTACAAGTAGAGTGTCAAGAACCTCCACTAACACTAAGACGTCAACTCCTTTCAAACAGATTTATGTTTAGATGTGCCCAATTCTCCAATCATCCTTTAGTAATTAATTTACAACTTCTGTCAAGTCTTATTTTATCATCTACATACTGGACTAATAAAAAAGTACCTTGTTTAATTAACAGTTTCCATAAATTACAATCCATTTCTGCTCCTCTACATCAGCACCAAACACTTAGTATATTCCATAATGATTACAGTTCTTTAGTTTTCCCTGTAGTTATACATCTTAATATAGGTTTAAGTAAAAAAGATCACCAACATGATTCCTCTTTTGATTGCATTATTGATTCTGGATGGTCTGATTGGCATCACATATTTACCGATGCCTCCAAACATTCTCCCACTGGCAGTGTTGGTATCGGAGTTTACCATTCTCAATACAATATTGTCCAAAAAGTAAAACTTCCACCAGAGTCTTCTGTTTTTACGGGTGAATGTCTTGGTCTTCTGAAAGCTGTTGAGTATATATTAATAGCCAAACTTAGTAAAACTATTATTTTTACAGACTGTAAAAGCGCTCTTCAGTCATTAAACAATCATCCATTCAGTAGTCGATTAAATCCTGTAATTTATGAAATTCGCAACCTATTATATCAATGTTCACAAAAAGAATTGTCTGTAGCCTTTGCATGGATACCTAGCCACTGCGGAATTTCTGGTAACATAAGGGTGGACTCTGTGGCAAATGATGCAATACAATCTGGAGATATGTTCCCATACAAAAATTACAGTATTGATTTGATCTCAAACTCATCTTATTTAAGAGATACTTGGGAAGACCATTGGGAAAATAGCAATACTAGTGTTGGCAGATTTTACCGAGCGATACAGCCAAAAATTGAATTATCCAGACCATGGTTTGTGAAGATGGGACTTAGCAAGCATGCTACAACAGTTTTAATTAGAATGAGACTTGGTCACACTTGTGCTCCGGCGCATCTTGCTAGGTTCAACATCATAGACTCACCCGCTTGCAGCTGTGGTTTTGATCCTGGTGATCTGAATCACATATTCTTTGCCTGCCCACTTTACGATCGCTCCATCTTATTATCTAATCTTCTCACATTTGGTGTACCTTTCCCTCTTTCCATTCCTAGTTTATTATATGCAAAAGATGTTAATGTATATAAAGCATTGGCATCTTTCATTATTCTTCATGATATTAAATTGTAATTTTATATTTTAATTTAACGTCTCTTATGTTTGTACCTATTGTAAAATTGTAATTTATTTATTTTACGTCTGCTGTCATTATTGACACTGACACTTCACTTCTTCCTACAACATACTATATATTTTCAAATATCTCTTTATTATACGTAGATGTATTTTATTTTTATGTGCACATACGTAACTGATATAATTATTATCTAAATTTCGAATTCCACATACTATTGATACAATTCACGTTTCCTCGTTTTTTTGGCTGAATGCGCACACACAGCGCAGTGCCATAAAAAAAAAAAAAAAAAAAAAAAAAAAAAAAAAAAAAAGCTCCTTAAGTAAAACCATAGTGTTTTATTAGGCATCCGTTAAGGCCGGCTGTTGCATAGGTTTTATTACATTATGGAAGTTTACTAAAAATATACGAAATGTATCAGATTTACTCAAATAAATTGAAGATATACAATAACAATATTAAACTAATTAAATAAAAATATATAAACTGCATTTTTAACGCCATCTAGGCAAATTATAGTAGAGTCTTAAAATTTAGTTCCTTCCCTTGCCTGAAGATTGTGCTAGTTTCCATACATTAAAATTTTGTCAGCTGTTTTAAGGAGAGTGCCACTGGCATGATTACGCTTTAGCTACTTTTAGCTACTTTTGCAGTTATTAAAAATCCTAAATCTAGAAACTTTTTCGATACGGTTTAGCTACGAGAACCTATACCGAGGTGGCAACACTGTTTTAAATATTAAATCGTAATGAATGTGGGTTTGTTTGTGTTTTTTCATAGTATTTTCGTGTTTTCTTTGAATTATTTACTACCACAGAAAGAACTAAAATTACTAGAAGGATACTTATAGTGATACTCTTACTCTGTAGAATACATAGCATAAAGAGAGTGGAATTTGTGTTTTGCGCTTTGTTTGCAATTTTTTTTCTACTGATTGTTGATAAATCATAGTTAAAGCAACAAACAAACATTTCTTAGGATTCAGGACTTAAAATTGATGACAAAATGAGCATTAATCATTGTAGTGTTTCTGGAGATTCAACAACTTACGGTGAGTATCACATAATACATGATCATTGAATTATATATTTTGGTAGTCCTATCAAAATACAGTCTATAGCCATAAGATTTACAGTTTATTTACACATATATTTAAAACTATTTACTAAAAGAAAAAAGAAAAATATATATACATAGAAAATAATAATAATATTTACAATGTAAAAGTTAGTGCCAAATCACTGTCGCTTGGCAAGGATCTAAGAAGGCTGGCAGCATTGCCCCGCTGGATGGCAGTACCTATTCTTTGCGCCAGATATATGCCAGCCCTCTGGTCTCCTGTTGCCTCTATCAGCCGCTTGGTTATGTCTTTGTATAAAAGATGTGCAGAAGAACCCCACGGGCCCAATGTCTCGACTCCAAAAGGCTCGAATGTGTAACTTCTATCGAGGTTACTGTATTTGCGCCGCTTGAGACATTCAGCGGTGGATGCAGCTGCTCCAGCCTTGACTGCGGATTCTGAAAGATGTTACGGTGCCAAAGTATCGACGCTAGTTGCGTCCCATACTAAGGGCCGTCCCATCTTCCAGGGAATGAGGGTCATTCCGTCTTAATACATTGTTTTAGTATCGATAAGTGAACAGCTGATCTTTATTATAACATTAAAAGAATTAACGCTGGCGTTCGTGAGTTACTAGGTACCGAAGTAGTTAGGCATTGGTTATTAAGTCTTGGGTCCAAAGAATTCCAAAGCTATTCTGTCCTTAGTGGACCCCAGCAATCATATTAAAAGGCTCAAAACATTGCTCAAAACAGAGCAAATTATTTGAAGGAGACAAGGCAATGGCTTTGATCCTTCTAATGTAATCAGCTCGCACCACAGCTTATAGTCTGCAATTTTTCCACTCTACAGTAGTACCTACTTGGTTGGTCTCTGGCAAAAGAGTACTAACATTTATATAGGTATAACAGTGGACCCCCCGTAATCTGACAAATGTTTTCTAGGGCAGTGTTGATCTATTAAATTCGTCAGATTATAGAGCCTATGGACCAGAATTTTTTGAAATCAAATCATATTAGAGTGATAGGCATGTCAGATTAAAGAGGGTGCCGGATTAGACAGGAGCTGAATTACTGGGGGTCCATTGTATTAATTGGAAAATATTTAATACACAATTGCTATTTTAATATTTTTCAGATTCTGATGAAGAAAATGCTTCAAATGGGAATACCTGTTCAAGTATTTTTAAGCAGAGCTGCCATAAACGGAAAAAAAGACAGAGAGACATCAACATGAACATGACAAACATAGAAAAAAAGCTATATAAAAATATTGTTGTAATGAAAATTAATGAAAGTAGATGTAAAACCCATGCAAAACGAAAGAAGGTAACATTGAAAGCTGTCATGAAAATAATATCAAACCCAGCTTTTATTAAAACAGCAGAGAATATGATAAGTGCAGCGAGAATTTTGACAATGTTGAAGTTTAGAAAACTCGACCAGAAAAGGAAGGGAAATATGTTTTATTTAAAAGAAAAGATTATTGCTTTATCCGTTATAAAACAGAGTCCCATGGCGTACAGGTTTTTTTGGAAGATATTTGTATTGCCTTCTCCACAACAATTGAAAGCCAGCCACGATGATATGAGTGAAGGAATAAATAAAAATATTTTTTCAATGCTTAAAAAGAGCGCACCAAACTTGACAAAAAGAGAAAAGCTGTGCATGATATTATTTAAAGAAATATTGATAAGGCCACGTTTACGAAAAGATAAGTTGAGAAAGGGACGAAATTCAATAGACCGTTGTTTGGTATTTATGTTACGAGGCCTCAGAATGAACTTAAAACAGCCCCTGACTTACTCTTTTAGCAGGGGACGGATAAATAAGGTTGATTTAGCAAGAAAAATTAAGGCAGTTATTAGAGATGTAATAGATACTCGGTTCATACCCATAGCCACAGTTTGTGACCATAGAGTCAATAACCAAAATGCTATAAAATATTTAATTGATGAAACAAAGAGAGAATTCTTATTAAAAGGCAAAGAACATGAAGATAATGTATTTTATGTAAAAGGGTGTGAAATAATACCACTCTTTGATCCACCACAGTTAATGAGGAGTATAAGAAATGAATTACTGACAAAAAATTTAAAATATTGTATAGATGGAAAAGTAGGAACTGCCAAGTGGGATCATATAATATTATTTTACGAGAGCGAACCAAAGTTCGACGGTCGGAAACTGATTTACAAACTAACAGAGAAGCATGTGATTCCTAAGAAGATTTGTAAAACAACAGTACTACATGCAGTTCAATTGTTTAGCTTAAGTGTCTGCAGATTTATGGCTTCTTTTGCAGGTAAGCTAGGAAGAGCAAAATTATTAATACTTCCATAGAATTAATAATAATAATATATCGTTTATAGAAATAATAAATATTTCTAAGAACGATATATTATCTCACAAAAAATATGAACATATTTATGAATTACACAGTAAGCACATTATAGTCTAATCTAATATTTGTGAGAAGCTGGTGTCCGAGGTAGGCGTAAACCTGTATTACAGATCACCAGGTCCCCACCCAACGAACATAAGGCATTACAAATAATTTTATATGAAACATTTTTATTTTTTTGTTCATAGTTCACAGGTTTATGTGTGTTTTGTATGCATATATTCAAAATATGTATGTGTGTGTGAGGTGTTTGTGAGTGTTTGTGTGGGTGTGTCTGTGTGTGTGTGTATGTGTCATAGATTTTTTTACGGATTAAATGTTTTTGAAATTACATAATCCTAGTGAAGAAGGTTTTCTGTAAATACGTAGCTCAATTTTTGCAACCATTCTGTAACCACAATTTTACATTTAATTTTTGGGAGTGAGTAGATGGATAAAACTCGATTTATTTTATTATAAGGATTACCGCTTTGATAACAAAAGAACCTGTGCGCAAAAGAAGTGCTAAATGCAGGTTGAGTACAGACTAAATCTTTTCTTTAATTTTGTTTATCTTTAATTTTGTCAGGTTCATATAACATTGATGTATGTTTTTTTAAAACAGTGTGAAGAATATAAAGCTGCCGAACAGTCAAGACGTCTGCCTGCTTATACAACTCACTTGTTGGGTGAAAGAATGGAAGAAACAAACTCACTTTCAATAATTGGATATCCTGTAGTTATTTACCAGTAGTTCTTACGTGCCTGTGGGGTGTGGCCCATTTTTTTTTTTTTTTTTTTTTTTTTTTTTTTTTTTTTTTTTTTTTTGTATGAGTAGTACTGTTGGCCGCAGATGGCCATTACAGCTTCACCGGACAAGAGGGGCGAGCGCTTTGAGCGCTCCAGCCCGGAAAGATAGGTAGCGACTAGCTCAAGGGCACCTCAGGGAGGCACGGCCTCGGCTTGGGCTGCCGCTTAGAGAGTGTGTGAGTTTACCACCGGTTCACAACGCGCCCCCGCTGAGAAGAACCGGCAAGAAACTCCGCGAGGGGATGCATGTCGAGGTCGCATGTGTACGATCCTTCGGCCTCGCCGGCGAGACCGGTGTCTGTGTGTAGGTGTGTGTACGACTCGTGACGTCGTTGTCGGTGTAGGTGTTGGTGTTGTGTCAAGGTCCAGGAGGACGGACATCGGGTCGGGTGGGTCGAGCAGTACATGCCGCGGACGGCGGCGATGTACGGTAGGTCGACGATCTGAGGGACCAGGACCAGGGTCGGGGTCGGGGATATAGTCGGCAGCGGCGCCGATGAGCGGGTTCGGGTGGACGCATGCTTTTTCAAAGTAATGTTCGGACATTTCTTTGAAAAATTTGCGGATAGGGACTAGACCGAAGTCGGAATGAAGGTCGACATTCCGCATGTACCACGGGGCACCGACGGCATGTCGAAGGAATCGGTTTTGAATAACCTGGAGGCTATTGATGTGGACGGGAGCCGCGTGTGCGAATACGGCACTGGCGTAAGATAGGATGGGACGGATGCAGGTTTTGTAAAGTGTCAACTTATTCCTAAGCGACAGTTTACTCCGCCTGCAGATCATGGGGTAGAGCCGGCCGAGGACGAAGGCCGCTCGGTTGCGTACTGACCGTATATGCGGTCCAAATAAGGGGTGTGGCCCACTCCTCTTGGGTGTCGTAAGAGGCGACTAAGGGAAAACAAGAAGATGGGCAGCAGCGTCTTTTTATTGGATTACCAGTGGCGTGCACTGAAAGCAGGCAAAAATATCTCTGAGTTGTTTTTGCTTTATGCTATTTGTTCGTGTTCCAGCACAAATATCCTTAAATTAACCAATATTACCAACATATCCGTTTACATTAAAAAAAAATACGTTAATTCACGTCCAAACTAAGATTTTTTAAAATTAAGACTGTTTAGAGAAATCCTAGGGTAGGCAAAGTATTTTTGTCAGTATGGAGCCGCTGAATAAACTTATGAATGTTCTCAAATGCAAATTAATATGTCTATAGTATTTGCTTACATATGGATATTTGAAATGGTATAATATCATACTTAAAATAGGTGAAACAAGACGAATACAATTTTTTGCCTACCCTCTGTGCACGCCACTGTGGATTACCTACCTACCACCTATACTGCGATTCTCAAGATGCCAGCCGAGCGTAGGGATTATGGCAACCCCTCCCTTCTAGTAGCTAACTGCCGCACCTACAAACGTCAATTATAGTTAATCATCATTAGGCTATGTTTTGCAATTGGATAATTTCGACACCAAAAAAATTTCCCTCTGCTGTTTATAACTTTAATCGATCAAGGCATGCATTTAAAATGCACGAGTAAAACACCCAGGTGTCAAACTCAAATACTTTTTTTAGTTAGTAGATATATGAATTATCTCGTAATTAATAGTAAATAATTGTAATGAGGCTCGTTTAGAGCGAAATAAATACATACATATATCTAAAAATGACTAAATTAAAATTAAAGATATAGCTAAAAATCTCACATAACCCGGCCTCCGCTGGCTTTATCCCCAAGAGCAAAAAAGTTTAAAGACTATTTTTAAATTACTGGTAGTTTTACAAGGTACAGTACCCTTCACACCCGAAGACGGCCATGTTTCGTCCCACAGTGGTGCTTGGCTGCAAATCTGACAATGCAATTGCATTTACCTGGTCCTTTGAACATAGTTGACTAGTGATTGCAAATCTGACACTGCAGTTGCATTTACCTGGTCCTTTGAACTTAGTTGACTAGTGATTGCAAATCTGACACTGCAGTTGCATTTACCTGGTCCTTTGAACATAGTTGACTAGTGATTGCAAATCTGACACTGCAGTTGCATTTACCTGGTCCTTTGAACATAGTTGACTTGTGATTGCAAATCTGACACTGCAGTTGCATTTACCTGGTCCTTTGAACATAGTTGACTAGTGATTGCAAATCTGACACTGCAGTTGCATTTACCTGGTCCTTTGAACATAGTTGACTAGTGATTGCAAATCTGACACTGCAGTTGCATTTACCTGGTCCTTTGAACATAGTTGACTAGTGATTGCAATTAATAATACTTTATCCTTATTGTTTCTTCGAGCGACGTGCCCTGCCCATTGCCACTTCAACTTGCAGATTCTGAGAGCTATGTCGGTGACCTTGGTTCTTCGGCGAATCTCCATATTTCGGATTCAGTTGCGCAAAGAAGCTCCCAGCATAGCTCTCTCCATGGCTCGTTGTGTGACTCTGAACTTCCGATAACCGTTGGGGAAGAAAGGTTCTCGAGTGGCGATCACGAACCGGAAGACGCAGCGTAGGTAGACCTCCCACTAGGTGGACAGACGACATTGTGCGCGTCGCAGGTAACCGGTGGATGCAAATAGCCATTTGTCGTCAATTGTGGCGTTCTAAGGGGGAGGCCTATGTTCAGCAGTGGACGTCTTCCGGCTGATGATGATAATGATGACTTATTGTTTTTCTTTTTATTAATTTTTTAGTAAGATGATTCTTGTTTTGCAGGCTGGAAGCTGCCTAAAGAATTAAGAGAGACTGTGGATTTCATACTGCTCTTTGATAAGTTATTTGACTCGTTAAATGGCACTTGTGCAAGAAATACATATCACGAGAAGCGCAAGCCTCTTCTTGATCGAGTGACACCATACTCTAAACACCACGCACTATGGAAGGAGTCCATAGAAGCGTTGAAAACTATGGAATTTGAAAGTCCGATTGCACACAATGGGTCACAATGCATAAACAGCTGGATTTGGATGCTAGAGGGGTGTGAATATCTTACAAAAAGATTGCTAGAAAAATACAATATAATTTTCACATGGATGGGACGTATCAATCTAGATGCCCTTGAAAATATTTTAAATCCATCATCAAAAGAACCGCCGCTAAGTAACAGATAATTTATATATAAGCTTAGTTTTTCTAGAATCAATCTTATTCGTATAAAAACACAAAAAAGTTTGACTGAATACAACTGACTGAATTGTTTTTATACAGTTGGGGTCTAAAAATGTTTATTGTCATAATAATATGGTCTATAATCGCTTGCACATTTTTATTTCATAAAGTTGATCGCAAATAAATTGATAGACATGGATTGCATTTGCCATGAAAAATGTCTCTGCCGTCTGCAGTAAAAACGTGCGTACGTAGTAAGTAAGTTCTAAGCCGACAAAAAATATTTTTTTTTTCAGAGGAAAATATAGATAATTTCGTTTTGTAATATTGCAAATTTCACTATGATAAAATTACTGATTGGGACTACATTTTATTTTAAAACTAGCGACCCGCCCCGGCTTCGCAAGGGTATACTACATATAAACATTCTGCTTGAATCACTATCTATTGCATTAAAATCTGTAGTTGCGTAGTTTAAAAGATTTAAGGTTTTAAACTATGTGAAGAAGATAGATGTATTTTGAACAGTTACTGAAGATTTTACTAAAGTTTGTAAATGTGGAGGTAGTTTTTGACTGACTATAACGGATGAGGTAAAAAGGAGGAGGTTGTCAATCGACTATATGTATCGATCGAATGTAGAGTGGTATACAAATAACTGTTTAGTAACTTAATTTGAATAAAATAAACCCCCACCTAACACCATGAAGTAAAACAGTAGGTCTTAGTGCATTCAATTTATTCTAGGTAATGACAAGCTCCGTCAACCGTACCAGAGATAACATTCTACTACAATTTTGTTAGGGAATGTAATGTATTTAAGTAGTTTATATATTTTAACGGTGGTATTTGATCAACATTTTCAGACCCCGACTGTAGTACATGACATTTGAACTCGTCTCGTGAAGCCCTTTCATTTGTTACATATTTGTTGCAAGTTTGTTGCATGATGTTTTTGAAAATAATAAGAATAAAAAATGGCAACTGATTACTAAAGAAAATATTTTTTTCCCGATAATGATTTCCACTCCCACAATCAACCAACTAAGCAAATAAAAACAACAGTTTCGTCCGCACAGCATACGTACTTCTTGATCTTTTCATGTAGACATGAAAGCTGTGGACATATGGAAGATCTATCAGCAAGGTCTAGGAATGATTGTCCAGGGTATACTCGGTGAACATACCATAACGTCTATCAAGGAGGCTTCACGTAGTCTACGAAATAGAATACAGACAATACCAAAGACACATCATTAGCAGCCGAAAAACGTCCACTGCTGAACAAAGACCTCACCATTAAGATGGGAGGGGTTGCAATAATCCCCACGCTTGGTAGACGTTTTGGGGATCTCAGTATAGGTGGTAGGTAATCCAACAGGAGGTCCAGTACGTGTTTTGATAGTTTACGAAAACAAACAAATTTTCAGTTTTTTCCATACAACTCATATCAGCCCATCTAGCGGTAACTATAAAAAGAGTAAGTAGGTAGTAAAATAAAGAAAACGGAGATTTTGGTCAATTTAGTTATATATAAAAACCAGTTCTTTATTTTAGCTTAATTTGTACGAAAAATAGACAAATGTAATTAATTATCATCATCATCATTACCAGACGGAAGACGTCCACTGCTGAACATATGCCTCCCCCTTGGAACGCCACAATAAACGACAATTGGCGATTTGCATCCACCGGTTACCTGCGACGCGCACAATGACGTCTGTCCACCTAGTGGGAGGCCTACCTACGCTGCGTCTTCTGGTTCGTGGTCGCCACTCGAGATACTTCCCCAACGGTTATCGGTTCTTAGAGCGGTGTGGCCTGCCCATTGCCACTTTAACTTGCAGATTCTGAGAGCTATGTAGGCTCTTGAGTAATAGTGTTCTGTGTATGTAGGTGACGTTGGTTCTTCGGCGAATCTCCTCATTGCGGATTTTGTCCCGCAAATAAACTCTGAGCATAGCACTCTCCATAGCTCGTTGTGTGACTCTGAGCTTCTCTAAAAGCCCAGCTGTTAAAGACCACGTCTCAGTAGGTACGTACCCTATGTCATCACTGGCAACACACGCTGTATATATACCTTTTAATTTTTCTAGTGTCTACATTAGGTACTATAATACGCTTTAGCTACTTTTGCTGTTATTAAAAATCCTAAATCTAGCAACTTTTTCGATACGGTTTAGCTACGAGATCAGTTACCGAGGTGGCAACCTATTCTCTAAGGTGGCAACACTGTTTTAAATTTCAAATTTCGTCCGGCCTCAATCCGTATGCGTAATGTTTGGTGTTAGCGATGGGCGATTGTTGCAAAAAATGTAATCGACTGAATCGAAAATTCTGCTATTGCGCATTCGATTGTCGATTTAGTAGTTCCTCGGCATGATTATTCGAATAACAATCGACGAACTACTGAATTACGTGCTGGCTACACGGTTATAAACCACAGGCACTAACTTGATAAAGTGGCTATGATTCCAGGAAAAATATCGATATGTCGATATTTTATGTTTAGTAGTCTTGTGTACTACAGGAACGGTGAACGGTTAGGAACCGTTGCGCAGTGCTCACCGAATAGATTCGGTGGTCGAACACCGATAGTTGGGCGGTGTATTGTGTACACATGGGTCTTGTTGTGGTACAAAAAGAACTTTCGAGATTCCATACATTGCATACATTTGATAATACCTAATTATACTGTATGTTGTAGATTAAAATAAAATTACAAGACAGAAGTTAGTAAACAGGTGCAATCGTTCTGAAACATTTGTAAACTACCTATTAAGTACCGTAGTACCGTACGGTTAGTGTGAACTCGTTCACTTCCGAAACTGTACTAGTACGGAACGATCTTTCAAATCAACGAGCAGGCGCACAAGACTGCTGACTGACTGGCACTGAGAAGTATTGGCTAGGTTTATTGAAGAAATATCTTCGTCCATCATCGGATCCTGTTCACAATATTTCTACCACCTACTCGTCATGTTCTGTCCAGAGAGTATAAATTCAGTATGTCTACGTTTATTGGTTCAGTGATTGTGTCATTAAACCCTGACCAAGATTACCACGTATACTTTAGTAGCACTGGATAAACACGTGTACATGTCGTGACTTTTGGACGAATGGAAGTACTAGAAAATGTATGTTACTATCTATATAACTAATGTATCCCTACATCTATTTGGAAAAGAGCTGATCTTTAAACAGCTGGACTGATTTTCATGATACATAGCTATGAACCCTATCCCTTTAACTAGCTTTCACATAAAAAAAACTCGCATTGAAACCCGTCCACTCGTTGGAGCGCTATGATGCCACAGACAGACTACGTCGAACTTATAAGACCCCTCCTTTTTGATCGGTGGTTAAAAATACCAATACAATATAATTAAAATAAAAAATAAACCTCGATATAATCCGTAAAAATATTAAACTATTTTTCATTAGTATTATATATATAATAATATATTGTATAATACTAGCTGACCCGCGCAGCTCCGCCCGCGCTTTTTTTAGGTTTAGGTAACCTCCTTTTTTAAAGTCTGTTAAAAACTGGGACCCACTTTTTACTTGCCTTTCGAAGCATGGATATCGATACGATGTTATATCGATACCTTATCTTTGCTTTTGCTACATCTCGTATTGGTTAGAGCTGCCGTTGCCAACGACGCTTCCCAACCGACACCGTTAGAGCTATGAAGGTCAAACGAAATCCAAGGGTGTTAAGTAGTGGCTACACAGTTATAAACCACAGGCACTAACTTGATAAAGTGGCTATGATACCAGGAAAAATATCGATATGTCGATATTTTATGTTTAGTAGTCTTGTGTACTACAAGAACGGTGAACGGTTAGGAACCGTTGCGCAGTGCTCACCGAATAGATTCGATTCCCTAATCATAATCTTACATCGGACACTTGTTCTTTTATTTCAGCTTGAACGATGAACAAGCAACCGTACGAAGTACTAAGTCCGGTCCTCATCTTGCGGATGTTGTGTGTTGCCAGGGCCAAAGTTCGGTGGGGGTGGTAGCGGGGCATCTGCCGGAGATTCTTAGCACCCCCTACTGGACCGTTACCCCACCTGCTACCAAGACGAGGAATAGAGGAGCCGCCGGGGACTAGGGGCCATTTGCAAGTCGTGTCTGTCATTGTGTGTTTAGGGGGGATTTGCCATAATCCCCACGCTTGGCAGGCGTCTTGGGGATCGCAGTATATATGAAGAAATGAATCTCAAACAAAAGACGCTGCTGCCCGTCTTCTTGATTTCCCTTAGTCGCCTCTTACGATACACCCAACGGGAAGAGATGGGGGGATGCAATTCTAACCCGGCACCCCACGGGTATTTTATACTACATATGCAAAATTCCTGTGACCAGCCCCAAACCATGTGATGATAATGATGATCGTTGTGTGATGATGATCTTCATCACCAAGATATGAACGAAGTTGATGATGTGTGATGATGATTTATCTTTTCATGTGTACTTATGTATACATGAAAAATACACGATGTATTTATTTCAATTTGTAAATAAAATTCGTTTATTAATCGGTTGGTAAAAGTAAACAAGAAGACTAAACTAGTGTAGAGGTTGAAAAAACGACGGATGCATCGTCAACGATTGACAATGACGTCCACAGCAAAAAACATTCTGTTTACGATATAAACTAGTCGAAAATTTTCTGTTTTTTTTTGTTTAATTTTTTTTCGTGGCTTTTACTCTGGTGGAGTACACCAGCCCCATTTAGACTGTTTTATAAAACAGTTTATCGTGGACGATATACGGTCTTGTTTTGTCGAATGAAAATGCGTCGACGATAGACTTGTGTAGTACATGAGAGAACTATTCCTTTTCATTTTTAGTACAACACTCTTTTAGTACTTCGTCTTTCAGTATGTATTCGACTATTCGTAGTCTCTAGCTTTGTAATAACTGGTCAGCTATTCCTATTCGTTTTTAGTACATCATTGATTTGTATTCATTTAGTACTTCGTCTTCCGCTCGAGATTTATTCGTAGTCTCTGGTTCTGCACGAACTGGTCCGATCAGTTACTCGTTGACACACTCAGAACGGGACTGAATGAGCGGGAATGATATGTACTAAAAGTACTAAAATAATAAATTATTACATTTAAAAGATTATACTAGTACGTAGCGCTCCGTTCAATGTCCGAGCAAAAACAAGCCTAGAAGATATGCATACCTATATGAATGTTAAAGAACATGAGGATTAGGTTATTATTGAATATTAATTATGTAACGTTTGTGATTTTAATAGTTTTTGAAATATTATTGTTGTATGACGCAGTATGTAAACAAATAAAGCTAACAAAAAAAAAACAAGATAATTAAATGGCTGAAATGCGTGGGGTGGTGGCGTCTTCAATTCGAACAATGATGATGATATAGATGATGATGGTGATGATTATGATGATAGTTGTGTGATGAACGTGATGAAAATGTGAATGATGATGTTGAATGGTGATGAAGATATGAATGGTGATAATGGTGTGAATGATGATGAATGGTGATTATGTGTTATAATGGTGATGAGGATGTGAATGATGATGATGATGAATAGTGAAAATGTGTGATGATGGTGATAAACATATGAATAGTGTTGATGATGATGAATGGCGATGATGGTGTTTGATGATGATGATGAACGGTGATGAATATGTGAATGGTGATGTAGATGTGAATAATGATGATGATGATGTGTGATAATGCTGATGAAGATGTGAAAAATGATGATTATGATGAATGGTGATGATGGTGTGCAGAAGTACACATGAAAAATTACACGAAAATATACTGATTACAATTTGTAATTAAAGTCATTGATCTATCGATTGGTAAACGTAAACGAGAAGCCTACACTAGTTTCGTCGTTGACCAAACGACAACGACGTCGACGATCAACGTCTACAGCTAAAAACATTCTGCTTACGATATAAACTGCTCGAAACTTTAGACTGTATTATAAACTAGTTTATCGTGGACGATAAACGGCCTCGTTTCATCAACCGAAAATGCGTCGACGACCAATCCCTAGATGCGTGTTTACCGGACGCCGGAGTTCTAAACACACTGAAAATTCAAATTAGTTTTTGTGTGTAGTACAAGAACCGTGAACAGTTAGGAACCATTCCGCAATGCTGATTAACCACCAACCGTTAATCGTACATCGGACACTCGCTCTATTAATTCAGCTTGAACAATGTGCAAGAAACCGCTCGATGTACTAAGTATGAAGAAGTATGGGTACACGACTATCAGATGCAAGTGGAAAACAGAACGATGAGAGGGGGAACCCCAGGGCTCTCCGGTGGGATCTGCACCAGGGGTCCCTCAATGCCTTGCCTTTGAGCCCGACGCCGGGGGGCGCATTGTAGCCTGCCGCCGGGGGGCCCATTGTAGCCCCCCGGGAACCAATCACGGTGCTCACGGGGACGGGGGTCGCAACCCCGTCGCCTTCCTCAATGGATGTTCAAAGAGCCCACACCTCGAACGTCCAGCGACGTCCAGCGTCATATTCAGCTTTCATCTTTTGCCTTACTGGACACAGATCCAATGGAATTACATGATGTGATTAATTCGTTGAAATCTAGCAGTGCTCCAGGCTGGGACAATATACCTTCTAGTTTTTTAAAACTTGCCATAAACGAAGTTACTCCAATTATATGTCATCTGGTCAATCTGTGCATCAAACTGGGCGTATTTCCTGCAATGCTTAAGCAAGCTCTTATTACTCCGGTATATAAGAATGGTGACAAAAACGATGTTAACAGCTATCGTCCTATTTCAGTACTATCTTCTATATCTAAGATAGTAGAAAAAGTAATGAACAAAAGATTAATCAATTATTTGAGTAAATATAACATTTTATCTGATTCGCAATTCGGTTTTAGACAAAACAAGTCGACAGAGGATGCCGTCATAGCATTAAGCTCACTAATAGTGCAAAATTTATATAAAGGATACAAGAGTCTTGCTGTATTTCTAGATTTAAAAAAGGCATTTGACACCGTTTCTGTCCCCATTCTGGTGCAAAAGCTTGAGAACATTGGCATCAGGGGTACCCCCCTACTGCTTTTCAAAGACTATTTGAGTGGTCGGAAACAGAAAGTAAAAGTTGGACAATATGTCAGTGATGACTCACATATATCTTACGGAGTGCCACAAGGCAGTGTGTTGGGCCCGACGCTGTTTTTGATTTATATCAACGAGCTGTGTAATTTACAAATTAAAGGTGCTAATATATTTTGCTATGCCGATGACATAGTCTTGGTTGTTAATGGTTCTTCATGGAATACTGTTCATAACGATACTGAACTGGCACTTATGCAGGTGGCTCATTGGTTAAGGACGAACCTTCTTTCGCTCAATAGTGAGAAGACTAACTATATATGTTTTTCGAAAAATATTCGTACCCAGCCTGCTACTAACTTTAGTATTCAATTACATACTTGTCATTATTCACCTGAAATAAATTGCAATTGCTATACAATTAATAAAGTAGCTTCGACTAAATACCTAGGTGTAATGATTATCATGGCACAGTCATATAGATTTAGTTTCTACCAGAATAAGAAAGTTAATTTGGATTTTTAAAACATTAAGATATGTAGCCTCTGAATCACTTTTGAATAGAATATATTTAGCATTAGCTCAGTCTGTGTTAGATTACTGTGTCTCTGTCTGGGGTGGGGCATCCAAAATAAAATTTTTGGAAGTGGAACGAGCTCAAAGGGCGCTCATATAAGTGATGTATTTCAAGCCGTACATGTACCCCACAAATGAGCTTTACATGGAAAGTAATTTATTGACCGTCAGAAAATTGTATATTTTATTTGTAGTACTGAAAAGGCATAAATCTGTAGTCTTTGATCCCAGTATTTTAACTAAAAGGAGGAAAGATATCGTTTTCACTATAGACAATGTCAAAACTGTTTTTGCTCAACGACAGTATATTAAACAATCGGCCCTCTTATATAATAAAGTTAATAAAATCTTAAACATCTATCCTATGGATACTCGTACTTGTAAATTAAGGATAACTAATTGGTTAAAATCTTTAACATATGAAGATACAGAAACATTATTACAATCATCTTCGTAATTTATATTGTAGTAAGTACCTATAATAAAAATTAAAAATCATGAATTTGAATCATTCGTATGAGACGTTTTTGGATTATACTTATACTTATACATAGTTAAATATTAACACTCCCTCTCTCACACAACTACACACACAGTCACACACACACACACAAACCTACACACAAACACACACACCCATAGGCAAACATACATTCAGATACAGAATACAAAAAAAAACTTACCTTTTCTTTATTTTTTGTCTGTTAATGTTAATATTTACAATAACACACAATTTACTGCTAAGTTTATTGAAATGTATAAATACATATGGCTATGGGAGAGCGGAATCGTCTGGCACAGGTGTTACACTTAAAAGGCGATTCCAACCTTGTTTTGAAGTTTGTAATCATTCTGTTTAATGAATAAAGATTTATTTATTATTTATTATTTTGCTAGGACATTGAACGGAGCGCTACGTACTAGTATAATCTTTCAAATGTAAAAATTTATTATTTTAGTACTTTTAGTACATATAATTCCCGCTCATTCAGTTCCGTTCTGTGTGTCAACGAGTAACTGATCGGACCAGTTCGTGCAGAACCAGAGACGAATAAATCTCGAGCGGAAGACGAAGTACTAAATTAATCCAAATGAATGATGTACTAAAAACGAATAGGAATAGCTTACCAGTTATTATCTGTAATAACTGGTCAACTATTCCTATTCGTTCATAGAGCCAGAGACTACGAATACATACCGAAAGACGAAGTACTAAAAGAGTGTTGTACTAAAAATGAAAAGGAATAGTTCTCTCATGTACTACACAAGTCTATCGTCGACGATAAACTAGTAATATCGTCCACGATAAACTAGTTTATAAAACAGTCTATATATATGTCTATATCGTAAACAGAATGTTTTTAGCTGTCGACGTCGTTGTCAATCGTTGACGATGCATCCGTCGTTTTTTCAACCTCAAAACTAGTTTAGTCTTTTTGTTTACTTTTACCAACCGATTAATAAACGAATTTTATTTACAAATTGAAATAAATACATCGTGTATTTTTCATGTATACATAAGTACACATGAAAAGATAAATCATCATCACACATCATCAACTTCGTTCATATCTTGGTGATGAAGATCATCATCACACAACGATCATCATTATCATCACATGGTTTGGGGCTGGTCACAGGAATTTTGCATATGTAGTATAAAATACCCGTGGGGTGCCGGGTTAGAATTGCATCCCCCCATCTCTTCCCGTTGGGTGTATCGTAAGAGGCGACTAAGGGAAATCAAGAAGACGGGCAGCAGCGTCTTTTGTTTGAGATTCATCTCTTCATATATACTGCGATCCCCAAGACGCCTGCCCCTGCGTGGGGATTATGGCAACTCCCCCCTAAACACACAATGACAGACACGACTTGCAAATGGGCCCCAGTCCCCGGCGGCTCCTCTATTCTTCGCCTTGATAGCAGGCGGGATAACGGTCGAGCAGGGGGTGCTAAGAATCTCCGGCAGATGCCCCGCTACCACCCCCACCGAACTTTGGCCCTGGCAACACACAACATCCGCAAGATGAGGACCGGACTCTTTCGTACTTAGTACTTCGTACGGTTGCTTGTTCATCGTTCAAGCTGAAATAAAAGAACAAGTGTCCGATGTAAGATTATGATTAGGGAATCGAATCTATTCGGTGAGCACTGCGCAACGGTTCCTAACCGTTCACCGTTCTTGTAGTACACAAGACTACTAAACATAAAATATCGACATATCGATATTTTTCCTGGTATCATAGCCACTTTATCAAGTTAGTGCCTGTGGTTTATAACCGTGTAGCCAGCACGTTAGTAGTTCGTCGATTGTTATTCGACGCGCACGCCAGCGCACGCACAGTGCAATCTGCGGGGCGGTGCTTGCGGGAGGGTCGATATTTGTATTAAGGTAGCCATACTTTATTACATAAGTAGTGGCGCACAGACTTTTATAACTATTGAATAGTAGCGCAGCGCACGCCCGCTGCACCATTGTTTGTAATTACTGAATTAGTACTTAGTACGTACTACGAGTATAGTAATAAGTGCGCTGCGGTACAAAATAGTAATTAAAGTTGATACGGGTAGTCCTGTTAGTCATTGTCAGCCGCCGCATGCAGTTAGTCGATAACAATCGACTAATGTCGATTGTAATCGACTTTTATCGACTAAACTGAACAATCGACTGATTCGATAAGTTTTATTCATCCATGGTTTTAGTAATAATCACAGACGTATACACGGCTGGTGATCTACATACATTCTCTTTAGAACCTTAGTCTATGGTGCTCATATATCTCGTACTTAGAGGAAGAAAACAATAGAGGGCTGAACACTTTCTTTCTCATTCACGCAAGAAAAGAATGCGTTTATTTAGGTTACGTGTGATAGAAAGAAACAGTGTATATGATTTTTTGTCCCTCAGCATGTGTTCGATTTTTCCGCGCCGTGGGTGCGAAACAAATTTGACGTTTGCTCCCACTTTGCTCCGTGACAATTTTATCGTGGTTTTAATATTAAATAAATAACTTAAAATTCTATAAAAAACTAACTGTGACATTACTGTGTGTTGTGGAAATCCTATAAGAATCGTGCAGTGCAGTATTATAGGCTGTAAAAGTGACAGTGAACGTAAAATTAGTGGAGTATCGTTTCACAGGTAAACGTTAATTATTATGGCCAATTTAGAGATTACATTTAGAAACTAATACATGTAAACGACTTATTTAGATCTTATTGCTCTAAATTAGTTACTATTTTACTTGAAAGTTACGTGTAAGATCGATAAATTCTTGTTTTTCATCCATAACCTAAAATTTTCAGTTTATTGATCGCCATTATCAGTGTTGCCAGTGTATAAAAGAGAGACTACCATAAATAAGTGGTAAATTATTATTAAGTGCATCATACACGATCCCACATGCTGGGTGCATCGAAGAATTTCTCAGATTCCCCGAATTTATTTTTATGATTTCCTGAAAATATGGATAGTTGTATACTGTGGATAGCAGCAACAAAAAGAATTAATTAGGTTGCTAAAAGTTATTCCCGAATGCTTAAATATTCAGAAATAGCGTAAGCGCTCAAGTAATTCGTCCAAGGCTGCGCAAGACGTATTCATTCGTTATTTATAGGCACAATGGTCATTGTACATTTAATCGTGCTTTTACTATATGTATGTATGTTGTTGGTTACAATTTATTGGTAAATTTGTCTGAATTATAAATAAATAGTACCGACGTTGAATAGTTTGTTTCATTTGCCCCCCTATTATGTACCTATCTCGTTTGACAACTAAAGTGATGATCAATAAAGCAAAGTGACTATTAAATAACTATCAAATGATTCATTTGGCATTGCCTAACTTGAATCACCAATAAATACCAAACACACTTTCAGTAGACATCAAAGTTTGGTGGACAACTGAAGCTTGATAGTCACTTTGCTTTATTGAACATCACTTTTTTTTTTGTAGGAATAGTACTGTTTCACCGGACAAGAGGGCGAGCGCTTAAAGCGCTCCAGCCAGAAAGGTTTGGGTAGCGACTAGCACAAGGGCACCTCAGGGAGGCACGGCCTCGGCTTAGGCTGCCGCTTAGAGAAAATGAGTACACCACCGGTTCACAACGCGCCCCCGCTGAGCAGAACCGGCAAGAAACTCAGCGAGGGGATGCATGTCGAGGTCGCATGCGTACGGATCCCTTCGGCCTCGCCCGCGAGACCGGTGTCTGTGGGTTGATGTGTTTACGACTCTTGACATCGTTGTCGGTGTTGGTGTTGTGTCATGATCCAGGAGGACGGACATCGGGTCGGGTGGGTCGAGCAGTACATGCCGCGGACGGCGGCGATCTACGGCTGTTCGACGATCTGAGGGACCTGGCCGCTGCCCAATAGGACATGGGTTCGATTCCGAACAATTGTCTGGGTGTTATTTATCTGTTTAAATATGTATATAAACAGTTTACAAGTATTTGTAATCATTTATCTGGTTACCTTACTAAAGGATCTGCGTAGATTGAGATCAGGTGGTCATTGGTCAAGCGTACATTGTCCCAAGATACTAGTACTATAGATTTGTATATTGGAGAAATTTACTAAAACTTACCCGGTAAATGGCCATAGTATGTATTATATTAAGTTATAAGAAAGCCAATTTTTGCCTACCTCTCTGGGAAATAGCATATTATTGTTTTTATCTCTTAACTTTTTTGTATGAGGCTAATAATTATCTACAGCTCTTAGCCACTTTAATCACCACGTGATATCACCTAGGTGAACAATGTGGAATAGACCTTAGCTACAGCATATATGATATTAAGTGTACATTCACTTTGTAGCCTCCGTCGTGGGTTCGAATCCTGCGAAGGGCAACAAATTTGAGTAGTTGTTCCTTACTGGCTAGGACAATGCAGGCCGATGACCTGATTGTCTGTAAAGTAAGATGATCCATGAGTCGGGATTTGCGATAGGACGTATGCCCGACTCCTGTCCGTCAAATTAAAACACCGAGCTTTGGTAATAAACACTTATAATCAAATTGAGAGAGAACAACTTATAATACAGTGGAGTAATCTTAATAATTAAAACATGTCTCTGCCATAGATACTAGCGCGCTGTCATCTTTTTGACAGCCCCTTTGGCGTTCCGAAACCGTGATCCGAGATACGCCACACATGCGTCGGATGGGCATGTAAAAAGTCGGTCCGGCGCTTAACTTCAACCCAGTCGTGTCGGTCTTCCGTCCCATCGGATTATGAGAGGTACCTATTATATAAAGGAAGAGAGAGTGCACTTGTGTCTACGCAAGCACTTGTGCACTATAATATCTCCTGCGTACATGGCTGATCTTGTGATAGATTGGCCGCTGTGGTCGTTTCGGCTAGGACATTATTATAACAATCACTTTCGTACTTTTTGCAGACTGTCATAGATTAAGACGATATAATGTAAGAAAAGTAAATGTTGTGTCAAAAAAGTGGTTTTTGGTTAGGAAAGAAAAAAAAAATGTGCGTGCGTGGAGTCCCTCCGCGCGGAAGAAGTTAAACTTCATTCTCGCTCAGTCGATCGGTCGGTCGGTCGGTCGGTCCCTCACTCACTCACTCACTCACACACACACACACACACACATACAGTCAAAACACACACACACACACACTAACTCAACTCAACTCCACTCTGAACTCCACTCTGAACTCCACTCTGAACTCCACTCTGAACTCCACTCTGAACTCCACTCTGAACTCCACTCTGAACTCCACTCTGAACTCCACTCTGAACTCCACTCTGAACTCCACTGTGAACTCCACTCTGAACTCCACTGTGAACTCCACTCTGAACTCCACTCTGAACTCCACTCTGAACTCCACTGTGAACTCTAGTGTGAACTCCACTGTGAACTCCACTGTGAACTCCACTGTGAACTCCACTCTGAACTCCACTCTGAACTCCACTCTGAACTCCACTCTGAACTCCACTCTGAACTCCACTCTGAACTCCACTCTGAACTCCACTCTGAACTCCACTCCTAACTCCACTGTGAACTCCACTGTGAACTCCACTGTGAACTCCACTGTGAACTCCACTCTGAACTCCACTCTGAACTCCACTCTGAACTCCACTCTGAACTCCACTCTGAACTCCACTCTGAACTCCACTCTGAACTCCACTCTGAACTCCACTCCTAACTCCACTCTGAACTCCACTCTGAACTCCACTCTGAACTCCACTCTGAACTCCACTCTGAACTCCACTCTGAACTCCACTATGAACTCCACTCTGAACTCCACTCTGAACTCCACTCTGAACTCCACTCTGAACTCCACTCTGAACTCCACTCTGAACTCCACTCTGAACTCCACTCTGAACTCCACTCTGAACTCCACTCTGAACTCCACTCTGAACTCCACTCTGAACTCCACTCTGAACTCCACTCTGAACTCCACTCTGAACTCCACTGTGAACTCCACTCTGAACTCCACTCTGAACTCCACTCACCCACTCACTCAGTGACGGCGTCACATGAGCGCTTTCATAACCTTAACAAATTTACGCCTATCGCCTATCGTTTTACACCTATCACTTAACGCGTTAAGGTGCTTCATTAAACGCTTGACGCGTTATGTGATAACATTTTTGGAAGTCGCATATGAAGTTTCACTTCAATATAATTTACAACAACCTCCGTATTTGCTTTACACAAAGGGTAAAATTTCCCTTACGTGGCAACTCTAAATTTAGTATGTACTTATTTTTCTGTCCTTATCGGCGGCACGCTTGGTATATGTCTGTATTATATTCTGTCTACGATCTCGTATGACAGTTACTCTCCCCCCGTTGCCTCCATGCCGCCCCGCTGCCATATAAATGTCATCCAAAACAAACCGCTTGCCCTCTTGAGTAATAGTGTTCTGTGCGCTTGCCTCGCCTCCCCCGCTTTCCGCCGCCCGCCATTACAGTGTCAAACAAAGTTGATCTAAAAGTTTTGCGTGTGATTTATTTCCGTAACTAATCCTCTCAATTTCTGAAATTGTAATAACATCTTGCAATATGTACGTACAACGAGTGCTGTGTTGTGAGTTGTGGGAATAGACGCCAGGACGTCAGTTTTCATATGTTTCCAAAAACTGAGATAGGACTCCAAATGTGGTTAATAGCATTAATTGTGATAGATTACGAAGGCTTAGCTTAGAAGATCTAAGGAAGCAATTTGTGTGTCGTAACCATTTTGTAAAAAGTTTTCTCGCATCTCCTGGTAAAAGGGCCAGCCTTCGCCGCAGCGCCTTACCTACGTTATTCACGGACAGCGAGATACCTAGTGGTTTTCCTCAAACCGCAGTCGTCCCTATTACAGGTATGTATATAATTCAGTTATTAATTGATTTTCTACATAAATCTTATACCCGTGGCATGTTATGGTAGCTCACTTATGTCTGCCTCATATGGTTGCTGTTTTGCAAAGCAATAACCGTCCGCTGGAACAATTATTATTGCCCCGTTAAACTTGGTTTGAAGTTTCCTCGAAATAATGATGAGAAAGGAACAATGCCAAGATAATAAATATAAAATTCATTATAATATATTTGGTTACCCTTACACCATTCATAGGTAGGAAGTATGAATCATAGTTGTTATCTGTATTAGTCAATCTGACTGCTTTTTATGTAGCCACTGTGGCACAGCAAGTCATCATTTTATCATTGCTTATTCCCTATGTATTTGTATTTCAGAGGCTGTCAATCATGAGCATACCTACAATAAAAGAAAACATATTGATCATAGCTACTGTAAAACACACTTTATGAATAAATGCTGTAAAATTGATCTTCTTGCGGTGCCTCTTCACTACTGAAGGTTGGCCGTCAGCTCCTCAAACCTAGATCGGTCCCTTGCCAAGCGAAATAGATGTTCCACGCTGGCAATGCCGGTCCACTGTCTGATATTTCTAAGCCACGATAGCTTGCGTCTACCGACTCGTCTTTTCCCCTCAATTTGAGGGTAAAATTGATGGTAAGATAGAGATAATATCATTGCTTATTCCCTGTGCATTTGTATTTCAGAGGCTGTCAATCGTGAGCATACCTACAATAAAAGAAAACATCGATCATAGCTACTGTAAAACACACTTTATGAATAAATGCTGTAAAATTGATGGTAAGATAGTATTTTTTTTTATAAAAACGGTTTCTAAATGCGTTTAAATGCATTTAATGATATTTTACTACAACTCTATTATTATGATATGTCAGTTGTAGGTTGCTTTTGACAAAATAAGTGTTAACAAAATAAGATATTTTGAATAAGATTATTTTTGTCAATATACATATAACTCTGCTGTTTCTCATTGATTTGGGTAATATATTATGGGCCAATCAAGTTCGTACAATCTTACAGGTGATTAAATCAGCAATCAAGAAATAAATTATTTACTTTGGTTAATTAAATGTGGCAAATGAAAATATTTGTTAAACACTGTTATAATATACAACTGAATTATTTATTTGTTATATAAAATCAAATCCAATTTCTATTTCAGATTTCAATGTTCAGCCATCATCACACACCACCAGTGAAGTGAAGTCTACGATGAAGATATTAGAAAGTCTACAACCCAACTGTCAACTGGTAAGCTAGGTTGTAATTTTCATTGTTTTATTGTGAAACTTTTGTTTTGTAGTAATGTGATATTTATTATTAATGTTTTCTTTTTAGATGAAGTGGTTCCTTGTACTCCTCGTTCAAATGTGGGCATAAAAAGAAGGCAGCGAATAGTGCATTTCAAGAATAAGTTAACACCAAACTGTGAAAGATTATTTATAGAATATACAAAGGCACGAAGACAGATGTTCACCTGAGTCCCCTCAGCTTTGAGTGCTTCAGAAAACATGGATGTATTAGCCAGGCAAAAAGACTCAATGTCCATTCACAAGCATATACCACAGTGTGGGTCATCAGAAAGATTTTAACAAAAATTTATCAAGTGGGGAATCCTCTTATGAAAAAAATTATGTCAATAATTGGGTTTTCTTCAAAGAATTTAAAAGTTTAAAACAAAAAAAATTGACCTACACTTCAGAACATGCTGTAAGACTGTTTGGTTTCATAACTCTAGAGGCAAATAAACATTTAGAAAATCAATGTCATAAAAATTTTATTTAAAAAATATAAAAAATGGTTTAAACTCAAGTATATGTTTGTTTGATTTTCTAGAGTGTGAACTTCGTATGGACATTGTATCTGAATGCTTTTTAACATTAACCTTGCGATTAATAGTATTTAATTGATGTAATGTTATCAATAAAATTATGTAAGGCACTGATGTATTAAGGTTACCCGATAGTATTAACTAACAAAAAATGCAAGCAAAGGCATTAGAAAAGTATAAAAAGAGATGTAAAAATAAAAAATAGTCATTACCTGAGTTTTTTTATTTCCCTGAATCCAAGAAGCTTATAAAATATTCAGAATTTAAAATACCCGGTGCCGGCGCGGCCCGCCCAGCTAAATAAAAAAATGCTTAATCTCCAGGTACCCAAACCCAATATAGGTACTTCATTTGCCAAGATAATTAAAAAAAAAAAGAACTGTCATACATGATATGTGAACTTCGAGGCTGTGGTTTTTGCTCTATGGGAGTGCCCTGTCTGATGCTTGAGTAATAGTGTTCTGTGGTCTGATGCGTAGCATCATAGTAGTCTGTGGACGTATATAATCGCCCATCGTAAATGGTGTTTGTTTGTGTTTTTTCATAGTATTTTCGTGTTTTCTTTGAATAATTTACTACCACAGAAAAAACTAAAATTACTCGAAGGATACGTATAGTGATACTCTGTAGAATACACTACATAAAAAGAGTAGAGTTTGTGCTTTGGTTGCAATTTTTTGTTCTACTGATTGTTGATAAATAATAGTTATACCAACAAACAAATATTTCTTGGGATTCAGAATTAAAATTGATGACAAAATGAGCTATTGTAGCGTTTCTGGAGGTTCAACAACTTACGGTGAGTATCACAGAGTACCTATAGTGTTTTAGTATCAATAAGCAACAGCTGATCTAACCCCTAACCCCTAGGACCCCGTAGGTCTATAGGGGTATACAAAGAATTTAACGCTAATTATTGGCGTTTGTGAGTTAGACATTGGATATTTAAGTCTTGGGTCCAAAAAATTCCAAAGCTGTTGTGTTTTGTGGGTCCCAGCAATCATCATAAAGGCTCAAAACGAAGCAAATTATTTGAAGAAGACAAGGCTTTGCTCCTTCTATTGTAATCAGCTCACACCACAGCAGCTCTCACACACATGTGTCCATATGTAAACACAGTAATGTTTCCACTCTGCAGTGGTACCTACTTGGTTGGTCTCTGGCAAAAGAGGCCTAACATTTTGATAGGTATATTTATACAGTGGAGCCCCAGTAACCTGACAAACGATTCGCAGAGCAGTGTCGGTCTATTGAATTCGTCAGATTATAGAGTACTGTCTAAGACCCCCTCCTCCCCATTAGACCAGAATTTTTTGAAATCATATTACAGTGATAGGCATGTAGGATTGCAGGGGGTGACGGATTACCGGGGGTGCACTGTATTCAGGGGAAAATATTTAATACACAATTGCTCTTTTAATATATTTCAGATTCTGACAAAGAAAATGCTTCAAATGAGAACACATGTTCAAGTATTGTTAAGCAGAGCTGCCATATTAAACGGAAAAAAAGACAGAGAGACATCAACATGAACATGACAAACATAGAAAAAAAGCTATATAAAAATATTGTTGTAATGAAAATTAATGAAAGTAGATGTAAAACCCATGCAAAACGAAAGAAGGTCACATTGAAAGCTGTCATTAAAATAATATCAAACCCAGCTTTTATTAAAACAGCGGAGAATATAATAAGTGCAGCGAGAATTTTGACAATGTTGAAGTTTAGAAAACTCGACCAGAAAAGGAAGGGAAAGATGTTTTATTTAAAAGAAAAGATTATTGCTTTATCCGTTATAAAACAGAGTCCCATGGCGTACAGGTTTTTTTGGAAGATATTTGTATTGCCTTCTCCACAACAATTGAAAGCCAGCCATGATGATATGAGTGAAGGAATACATAAAAATATTTTTTCAATGCTTAAAAAGAGCGCACCAAACTTGACAAAAAGAGAAAAGCTGTGCATGATATTATTTAAAGAAATATTAATAAGGCCACATTTACGAAAAGATAAGTTGAGAAAAGGACGAAATTCAATAGACCGTTGTTTGGTGTTTATGTTAAGAGGCCTCAGAATGAACTTAAAACAGCCCCTGACTTACTCTTTTAGCAGGGGACGGATAAATAAGGTTGATTTAGCAAGAAAAATTAAGGCAGTTATTAGAGATGTAATAGATACTCGGTTCATACCCATAGCCACAGTTTGTGACCACAGAGTCAATAACCAAAATGCTATAAAATATTTAATTGATGAAACAAAGAGAGAATTTTTATTAAAAGGCAAAGAACATGAAGATAATGTATTTTATGTAAAAGGGCATGAAATAATACCACTCTACGATCCACCACAATTAATGAGGAGTATAAGAAATGAGTTACTGACAAAAAATATAAAATATTGTATAGATGGTAAAGTTGGAACTGCTAAATGGGATCATATAATATTATTTTATGAGAACGAACCAAAGTACAATGGTCAGAAACTGATTTACAAACTAACAGAGAAGCATGTGATTCCTAAGAAGATTTGTAAAACGACAGTACTACATGCAGTTCAATTGTTTAGTTCAACTGTCTGTAGTTATATGGCTTTTATAGCAGGTATGCTAGGAAGAGAAAAATTTATTAATACTTTCGTAGGATTGAATATCCTGTAGTTACTTACCAGTCCTACTTATGTGCTGTTGGTAAGGGACAACAAGAAAATGGGCAGCAGCGTCTTTCTATTGGATTCAGTACCTACCACCAATACTGCGATACTCAAGATGCCCGTCAGCGGATGGTAACCCTTCTTTACCATACGCCGGCGGGTGGATGGTAAAGTAGGGTTATGTTGAAGTATGTTGTTTGCTGATGTATGGAGGATAAAGTTGCATGGGCTTATTTTTATGCTAAGACTTACATACATAATTAACAAGTAAATAATAATACCTACCAGCCCTTGTTTATGTCCCACTGTTGGGCACGGGCCTCCCCTCATGATGAGAGGGCTTAGACCGTAGTCCACCACACTGGCTAAGTGCGGGTTGGTGGACTTCACACGTCATTCGAAAGCTATTTAGGCTTTCTCAGACATGCAGGTTTCCTCACGATGTTTTCCTTCGCTAGTAAGTAAATGTATATACATAACGTACGTATACATAATATGTATACGTATTACATACATATTACGTATTATAATAATAATATCTCGGGACAATCCACACACGGTCATCTGATCCCAAACTAGGCAGAGCCTGTAGTATGGAAACCAGACAACTGATACTAATACTTATATACATTTTTTTTGTAAATACATACTTAAATAGATAAATAACACCCAGACACTTTGTGAGAAACGAACCCACGACCCATCGGTTAGCGGACAGGGTGTCTAACCACTAGACCAACGGGCCCGTCATTATGTATATATTAATATATTTTAACTCGTCTCGTTAATACCTTTCATTTGATACCCATAATCTATATCTATGTACCGCCGAAGTATGGCCGAAGGGTCGTACGCATGCGACCTCAACAACGTGCATCACCCCACTGAGTTTCTTGCCGGTTCTTCTCAGTGGGGGCGCGTTGTGAACCAGTGGTAAACTCAGCCCTCTCTCAAACGACAGCCCAAGCCGAGGCCGTGCCTCCCTGAGGTGCCCTAGAGCTCGTCGCTACTTCTGCCGTTAAGGCTAGAGTGCTTTAAGCGCTCGCCTCCTATTGTCCGGTGAAGCTGTAATGGCCATCTGCGGCCAACAGCGTCTATCATTCCCAAAAAAAAAAAAAAAAATAATACGCTAGAGACATATATTTTTTTTTTCTTTAATTATATTAAACGACATATTATAAGTGACTGTCCATCACGACGTTTAGGCTGTAGGCCGTGCCAAAGAAATATACATACATACCCTGGGCCATTCGGGCAAAAAGGACAAGTCTGCTGAGGTCTTGCCGTATCTTCTCAGTGCGTGTGTTTATGATCCGGTATTTATGATCCGGTAGTTGTAAAAAAAAAACTACGTGACGGCTATCGGCTAAAAATCTCACATAACACATTCTTTTTTGTTTGCAATCTGAAAGTTCATATTCTTGATTATACAATAATAACGTTACATTGTTTTCTTTTAGCGAGATGTTTTTTTTTTTGCAGGTCGGAGGCTGCCTAAAGAATTAAGAGAGACTGCGGACTTTATACTGTTCTTTGATAAGTTATTTGACTCGTTGAATGGCACTTGTGCAAGGAATACACATCACGAGAAGCGCAAGCCTCTTCTTGATCGAGTGACACCATACTCTAAACACCACGCACTGTGGAAAGAGTCCATAGAAGCGTTGAAAACAATGGAATTTGAAAGTGCCGTTGCACATAATGGATTACAATGCATAAATAGCTGGATTTGGATGTTGGAGGGGTGTGAATATCTTACAAAAAGATTGCTAGAAAAATACAATATACTTTTCACATGGATGGGACGTATCAATCTGGATGCCCTTGAAAATATTTTGAATCCTTCATCAAAAGAACCGCCGCTGCGTTAAGAATAATTAAGTAAATATAAGCTTAGTTTTTCTAGAATCAATCTTATTAGTATTATATAAAAGTACAAAAAAGCTTGGCTGTGAATATAACAGACTGACTTGTTATTATACAGTTGGCGGTCTAGAAATGTTATAATCGCTTGCACATTTTTATTTCATAAGGTTCAAAAAGAAAATTTCATTTCAGACATTTAACTACTTAGGATTTCACCGGCCTTAGCGAGCACTGTAGTGGATTTTCATCAAAAACTTGTTACACAAGTAATAAATCAGCAGGCCTAGCTCGACTTGCAAGTTTTGCCAGATTTGTCTGGACACGGACTAAGGGTGTGGAACTTGAGGTAGTTTTCGACTCCCAAATGTCATTCCCTATGCAAAAAATATCATAATAACTACGTCATAGTGACAGTCATCATATTTATTATAATCTGTCAATACTTGCAAGTCGTGCTAACGCAAAACCAATAAAAACGTGCGTACGCTCTAAGCCGACAAGAAATATTTTTGGAAATTTATGGCTAATTTCGTGTTGCGATATTGCAAATCTCACAATGATGAAATTACTGAATGGGACTAAGTACACTTCATTTTCAAATGTATTTTGTACATTTATTGAAGAATTTATTTTACTAAAGGTTGTAAAAAGTGATGGCAGTTTTTGTATGGAGAAAATCCCTAAGACCACTTTATGGCGCATATTAAATCTCTGTATTTCGTTAACATTTTCAGACCCCGACTGATGAAACATGTGTATGAAACATGTCTCGTGAAGCCTTTTCATTTGTTACATGTTTGTTTGCATGTCTTTGAAAACATGATTAAAAATGGCGACTGATTATCGAAAAAACTTATTTTTTCCCAATAATTTTTCCCGTGCTTTCCTCTTGAACCCCCTATCTGAGCCCCCTAGGGGTACCAACGCCACTCGCAATTCCTCTTGAACCCCCTAGGGGTACCAACACCACTCGCAATTCCTCTTGAACCCCCTAGGGGTACCAACACCACTCGCAATTCCTCTTGAACCCCCTAGAGGTTCCACGACCACTGTATGTTGGGCGTATTATTCGTCAACGGTGTATTATATAAGTCTAACTTTAGACTGTTTTATAAACTAGTTTATCGTGGACGATAAACGGTCTCATTTGGTCGATGGTAAATGCGTTGACGACTCATCACTAAGTCCAGATTAGTGTAAATTATTTATGACTATAATGACACCATCTTATGTCCTATGCTACCCTGGTACTTTTGGTAAATATTGAATCTAAGCAGTTATCACACACAGACGCTAGTTGTCATACGAGAGGTAAGTAAAGCCTAATGCAATCCTAATGGCTAACACACTGCTGGATATCACAAAAGAGGGGAAGCCTTCTTGTGCACTCTGTTGCCCTATTAGGTAAGTACTTCTGGTTTAAATATTTACGGTAAACGACAACCTCACCCAGTGCATGGAACAACAAAATCTATCATAAATGCCACACCACATCAAGTCGCTGTCAACCAAATTGAATCGCAAGATTCCATTACCATCTTACATACATTCATACATAGGTACGTACTGGTCAAGCTAATAAAAGCGTGTTAAAAAGCACAGTTTATTTTCCGTAGTATGGACCGGCCCTTAGATTGTAACATTGCCTCTTTCTTGTGTAATATGCATTCCTGATACTTTCAAAATCCGTATTCATTTGTTGGTTGAACAGTCCAATTTTCTTTTTATACTATACATAATATTTCAGTTTTGACTCAGGGGGTTCAAGAGGAATATAAAATTTGCAATTATTCTTGAACCCCCTGGTAGGGGGTTCAAGAGGAATTGCGAGTGGCGTTGGTACCCCTAGGGGGTTCAGCTAGGGGGTTCAAGAGGAAAGCACGATTTTTCCTATGTCACACCCACAATGAGCCGACAAATAAAATTCGGCTGCAAAGCATACCTACTTCTTATCTTTTCATGTAGACATGAAAGCTATGGAGATATTTCATGTCTTGGTGGAAAGATCTATCACCAAGATCTAGGAATGATTGTCCAGGGCAATCTCGGTGAACATACCATAACTTTGAAATCAAACTACTTTTATGGATTATATCGCGGTGTATTCCTCCTCCTCCTGGGTAATCCTCGCAAAAGAACACCGATTCCTAACTAGGCTGATTCGTGAGGCTATTGAAATCAAAAAATATCCGAACAGAAGATGGTTGGGTGTTACCACCGGCTTGGGATCCTGTGATAAATACAATTAAATCCAATATCAAGCAAATCACTGCACGGACTCAAGATACTGTAAGTTCTTACTGCGTAGATCGGACCAACAATAATAACTAAGAAGATCTGAGGGTACACCGGCATAATTGTGACATAAGGACGTTCAACATCTCAGTCCTCCCGTGACCATGGGTGCTGCAAAGCATTCGAAACGTCGGGATATTAAAATCTAAATAAACCGCGATATAATCCGAAAAAGTTGTTTGATTTCAATGTGTAATATTCGCGTAAGTAAAAGACAACATTATACCATAACTTCTATCAAGGAGGCTTCACGCAGTCTACGAAATAGAACGCAGACAAGACAAAAAAGACACATCAGCAGCCGAATGGCGTCCACCATTGCTGAACAAAGGCCTCACCCTTAGAAGGGAGGTGTTCCCATAATCCCCACGCTTGGCAGTAGACGTCTTGGGGATCGCGGTATAGGTGGTAGGTTATCCAATAGCTGCTGCCCGTCTTACGGACACGTAACGGGAGGAGATGAGAGGTTCCAGAAATACAGTTGGGTAAGGAATACGATTTTTAATTTGTAATGAAGCTACGGAGAGATTTAGACACAATCTAATTAACGGTAGTTAAGGGGGTCTAGTACGGATTCTGATATTTTAAGAGCTAGATCAAACTGTTATTTTTCCATACATTTCACACCAGCGGTAAATTTCAAAAACTAGTAAAATGTTTGGGAAAATACTGACAGTGTGATCGAGCTCGTATATCAGAACTCGTAGTAGACCCCAAGGTACCTATTAAAAGTTCATATAGAACCTTACCTATTCACGGGATGACTAGGCCATTCGCCTAATGGTAAGCTACGCTCCCATGACGGATGGAAATGTTTGTCATTGCCGTTCAAGCGGTTTAGTTAGTGCGGGTTTGGTTAGATCCTTCGAAGTCGCTGGACGTCCAGGGTGTGGGCCCAAGGACATCCATTGAGTACGGCGGCGACTCCGAGGAGGACGGCGGTGGGTTGCGATTCCCGTCCCCGTGAGCTTCGTGTCAGGTTCAGGCAAGGCACTGATGCTGATCCCACCGGAGAGGCCTGGGTCCCCTCTCATGTGCCGATGCGACAGCCGCGGGGGTTTTAGTGGGTAAGAATACCACATACCCCGGTCGAGCCCCACAGCTCCCGGGGACATTTTGAAAGTTTCCCCCGCATCAAAAAAAAAGGTTTGGTTAGATATCGAAATCTACCAGTCTGTATGTAACTTTCCCTTAAATTTCACACCAGCGCCTGTGGCGGTGGCTACCAAAACCTAGTAAAATGTATGCGAGAAACCTATTTGGTCGATTTAGTTTGATGAATTTTATGTGTGTAAGAGGCAGGTGTGCAGGAGGCACGGATTTATATTTACTTCGTAAAAACTGGATAGATCACTTAAATATAATAATATCACTAATTTAAACTTTATGCTACATTCTTAAGGTTTGTTTTTCATTGACACAAGTCGAAGTAGAAAAACGAGCCGAGTGAGATAGCACAAAAGTAGATGTGTGTCCTTGTCTGCTCCCTTGTCAAGTAAGTTGCCAACGCAAAATATGATTCTTTTTAGTAGTGTTAGGTAGATTTCTTAAAAGTTGATTACATTTGCTTATAAGTTTTTCGTGTAATAAAACATCGAAATATAATACATCTAGGACGATGAAATGTAATATTATAAATTAGCACACGAACAACATGCAATACTTTTATTAACAATAATATTAGTAACAATTTATCATTATGAAGGTAGCAGCACTGAGCTGTTGTGTGATTGTCGACATTGTCGTAGTAAGTAATCTGGTGTCGCGGTGTACTGTTAGAGTAGGGTGACCATTGTTATGTATGGCGTCGCGGTCGTCTCGGATGATGGTTTCCATACAAACGTTGGTTAACTCAACCTGAATTTTAGAATGAAATACAGATATCCGGAAGAAAACGGTAGCTAGGTATTACGACAAATTCAAATAATTTATTGTCTTAATTGTGGTAAGTACAGCAGATCTTATATGTAATATTGAAATAAGTAAAATAAGACTCTAAATTTAAATAAATTGATTGCAACAGATTCTCAAAATTAATAATTGCTTAATACATAGTAATTTCATGACTTGCGACTAAATTCCATCCAATTATACAATACAAATAATAATTATAATTAGTATTATGTCACCAAAATTACGATTTGAACGCAAAAATCGTCTCATGCGCCTCGCAACATTCAGATTGACGGAGGTCACGCAGGGGCACCGACCGATGTGGCACCGCCCCTTGTGACCCGATCCGCCGCCAAAAGACCTTAGAAGTGAGAAAAAGAATCCTTCCACATAGTAATGCGTGGACACCCTATTAGACAGAGATACACTACTACTTTTGGACCTCTCATTCGGCTCGTGATCTTTAGTAGACTGCGCTGTCCAGTTATAATACAGGTTCGTGGCAGGAGGTCAAACACATTATTAATTAACAATCTTCTTTATTCTTTATTAATTAAACCACTGACAATCAATCACAAAAAATAGAAGCGTCCATTTCGTTTCGTTTTCCACAGAGTACACACAGAGTAGAGAAATGTTACACAGAGTAACGAAAGGCTAAGAGCATAGTAAATACTTAACTTCGTTAACTATTAAAACCCGTACTAGATAGACAAGGTCGTTCGGCAAAACGTCCTTGTTTTAGTTCTAACCAAGGTACCTTCACTGTATTTACCTACCTACCGGTTGCGACCTATCCATTAAAGTTAAAAATACGCATGAAGATTGTCACTAGACCTTGTGCCAATAAATTCTGATTTTGTGGACATTCGCAATGGTTGAAGTGTTTTTCTGGTAAAGATTGCGAGATCACACGAAATAAGTTTCAGTAGAACAAGTATTGCACGGTTTATTCCTCTTGGTAGGTACCTACAGTTGGATTGTCCCCCATCTAATAACTACACCATCCGTCACCTACGCACCCATCTCCTACCGTTGGGTTTCATAAAACACCACTAAGGGAAAACAAAAGAAGACTGGCAGCCGCGTCTTTCTATTGGATTACCTACCACCTATACTGCGATCCCCAAGACGCCTGTGAAGGGTGAGAATTATGACAACCCCACCATTCCAAAGGGGAGGGTTCAACGCTGACCGTCTTTCGACTGATGATCATATCCCAGAAAAAAAAATGATTTGGTGTACTTAGGTACTGAAATATTATACTAAGTTAGGAAAAACCGTTTTGTTAATGAGTGTCCCTACAAGTATAAGTGTATACGTGTATTAGGTACAAATGCTACCGTAATGTACGTTTATGGATTTGGTTCGCGGATTATGATTAGCACCTACCAAACAAGCTAGTTGCATTAACGAATTTAGTTTGCACATGTTTTGTCAGTATAACGCGCGTTCAATGCGATTTAAAGCAATCCAAGTTACATTTCAGTAATTCTGTAGAATATGTTTTCTCTTAATACGATTGTGAATGAGTTCTTTCTGCTACTGCAAGCATGCAGGTCTACCGATTTAGTGCAGTGGTTATTGCGAACTTTAGCGTTAGCTAAGAGCCTTGAACCTCAGGATTGGCCGGAGAATTTTCAATTGACAGGTAGGTACAATAATTATATTTCTTGTAGTCTTTGTGGCGCTTCGGGTTCGAATTCCGTGACAACAACTTTGTGTTCCGATCTCCTGATTGGAAATTAAGATAATCCATGCGTTGGATAGGCATGTTAAAAGTCGGCCCTTATCCTCTCCTCGGTCATGTCTGTGTTCCATTCGTCCCCTCCGATTGTGGGAGTAAAGAAAGAGAGTGTATTTGGGTTTACGCAACTTGTGCACTACGAGCATCGATATTACTTATTATATCGATGACTACGAGTATAATATCTGCCGCGTAAGTAGGTAGATGGCTGATCTTAATTGTACCTAAAAGATAGGCTGCTGTAGTCGTGTCTAAAATGGTCTGGTTTTTCTCAACTTGAGAAATATGTATATTTAACTAGCAATTTCCTGCGGCTTCACCCGCTATTATTTTTTTCCCATGCAAAGTTATCGAACCCCTAGCGCATCACTAAAGCTGGTATTTGAAAATTCGCCAAACACGTATTTATTTATTTTATTTAGAGAATCATTTGAGTAAATTTCAAGTCAATTGAACAAAAAAATAAAAAGGTTCATACAAATGAAATCACCCCATTTAACCCCTTTAGGAGTGGATGCTTACGTCATAAGAAGAACGTACGGACCTAATTTCTTTTAGGTCCAGCGATTTAGCCTGTGCGTTGATAAGTCAGTCAGGACACAAAATACTGAGGTATTTTGTGGTCAGGACCAGTAATTTTATTATATGTATAGATTAGAAACTACAGTCAGACCGCTGTTTTCCAAACTTACAGATGGCGCCACATTCGATTTCATTGTGGTTGGCGCTGGGTCAGCCGGGGCTGTTGTAGCATCCAGGCTGAGTGAAGTACCACGCTTCAATGTCCTCCTCATTGAGGCTGGAGGAGATCCTCCACCTACCAGTGTGGTCAGTACTCTGTACTATGTTAAAGATTATTATTTTTAATTTAAAAGAAAGTGACGAGACGAGTCCACTACTGAAACTGAACAGAATTGAAAATAGGTACTTATAAATATATTTTATTTACCCGTGTGGTGTCCGCCACCTTCGCATCTCCTCCCGTATTGGCTGTCCGTATGAGGCGACTAAGGGAAAACAAGAAGCCACCAGCTGCATCTTTCTGTTGGATTATAGGTACCTACCTCTTATACTACGATTCCTAAGACGCCTGACAAGCGTGGGGATTAAGATAGTCCCTTCTATGGTAATCCCTTCTAAGGGGGAAGGCGTTATTCAGCAGTGGAAGTCTTGCAGCATCTACTGATGATGATGATCCAAAATAGTTTTTTTAAATCTAAAGACTCTATTTTTTAGAAGGTACTTAGTATTTAAAAAAAATGCTCATTACAGTATTTGTCCTCAATTAGATTCCAGGTTTATTCCCGACGCTGCAGGGCACGCAATATGACTGGAACTACAAAGCAAAATTTGACAAGGGCATTGGAAGAGCCCATTCAAATCGAGTCCTGAATTACCCCCGAGGGAAGGTCCTAGGAGGCTCATCCTCTATTAATTTTCTAATCTACTCTAGAGGAGTGCCACAGGATTACGAAGAGTGGAATCAAATAGCACCAGGATGGGGTTGGAACACGGTCCTCCATTACTTCAAAAAGCTTGAGGGCATGACTGATGAATCTGTGTTCTCACGACCCCAGAATGCTTATCTTCATTCTAAAAATGGCCCCGTCAAAGTGACTAGGCCTAATCAAAACCAATTAACTTCTACAATTAATGATATAAGATTGTATTTATTTGAAGAGTTGGGTATTAAGAGAGTCTCGGAGAATAACGGTCCAGAAATGTATGGAGCTTCAACGCCACACTTTATATTTAGTGATGGTAGACGGTCAAGTACTGCTGAAGCGTATTTAAAATCAGCTGCGAAAAGAAATAATCTTTATGTAGCAAAATATGCAGTAGTAACTAAAGTACTGATTGATCCCGAACGACATCATGCTTATGGCGTAGAAGTCCAATTAAATCAAAAAACAATTAGAGTGTACGCAGACATTGAAGTAATACTTTCAGCTGGAACTATAAATAGCCCCAAAATTCTAATGTTATCAGGAATAGGACCTAAGGGAGAGTTATCAAAATTAAAAATAAATACTATAGCAAACCTTCCTGTTGGAGAAAACTTACATGACCATCAAGTAATACCACTGATAGTTGAAGGTGATAATGATTTAAGTACTGCTATACAAAATCTGAAGGTTGTTACTGAGCTAAATTCAATACCAGTGCCGATACAAAGCGGTTTTTTTGGAGTTGACAACAATTATCAATATTCGAAGCCCCAGTTTCAATTCTTCAACACATACGTGGGAGCAGGCGCATCTTTTTTGGTTAGTTACGGATGTAGATCATTTGGAAACTACGACAGCTCATTCTGCGTTCCACCAGGACAAGCGAACGCTTTCAGCGAAATAGATATCATACTTCTTGTATTATTGCATCCTTTATCAAGAGGACGAGTGACATTGAAGAGCAAAAATCCCCATCGTGCACCTAAAATAGAATTAGGTTATTATAGAAATGAATATGATTTAGAAGTTGCTACAGAGGGTGTAAAGTTCATAAGTCAATACGTGAATACAACTTACTTCAGGCTAGTTGATGGCAAAATAGTCGATGCTCATATAACAGGCTGCGAAGATATTAATCACAGATCCAATAAATACTGGAGATGTTATGCTAAAAATGCAGTAGCGTCTCTCCTCCATGCCGTTGGGACTTGCAGGATGGGAAGAGATGGGGTTGTTGATGAGAGACTTAGAGTCCACAATATGACTGGTTTAAGAGTCGTTGACGCTTCAGTGATGCCTTTGATACCTAGTGGAAACACCAACACTCCAACTATGATGATTGGGGAAAAAGCTGCAGATATGATTAAAGCTGATTATGGGATTCCACTGTACTTATGAAGAGTTCCTTCAATGGATCATGGCTAGGAAAAGTTTTGCTCATTAAAATTTGTGCTGCTGTGGGTATTAAATAATAAATAATATCTCAGGTGACGAGTAGCAGTGCAATGTAGCTATCAATGAGTGCCTTAGTAGGTGATACGCCTGTCCACTGAACTTAACTTATAAACTTAAGGGTTGAACTCGATTGACGTTATCACCGGATCACAGCGCGGCCCTATTGAGAAGATCCGGCTGGAAACATAGTAGGGTAATACTCATAAAAGTCTTTCTTTATATGACCCTCCGGCATTACGCGCGAGGCATTTCATACGATCCCAGGCATTGTGGGATGTCGTTTCAATTCTAATACATATAACTAACGTGTCGATGATCGACCGCGAGGACTATTTCCTTCGATTTCCCTAGTCACAAATTTATTTAAGCTAATAGGTAGGGTTTCAGCGAGCTATATGACCAAGTGCGAGGACTAGTATATTTAGGAGTAAACATCTTTCGGCTGATGATGATAATACGACCAAGTTGAATGCGGATTGATGATAGTGTCTTATTGATGTTGATTCAGATCCTTTAGAATCGTCAAAACTCTGTAACCTCCATTCAAAGTCAAAATATCTCTTAGGCTCCACGGAGGCACTTGCACAAAAATCATTTTTTTTAGATCCGGATCGGAACGCGGCCGCTACGGAGAAGATCCGGTAAGAAACTCACCGGGCTTGTATTTTTAGTCCTAATTTTTTTTATTGTACGTAATTAAAGTATTGTTATCAATATCCTGGATGTTTTATTCGTTCTAACGTTGCTGTTATTTAGGCCGCTTCTGCCTAATCAATGTTAAGCAAACCATATCCTGTAGAAACGTATATAATTACCACTAAACTGGTACAATCAACATCTATTGTGCAATTAGCTGTGTGTTGAATCGCTGCCAATCAAGTCACCTGCTAACTGTTGCGGTGACCCTGGTATAGTAATTCTACTAAGCACCCAAATTTCAACATATTGTGCGGCTGCGATGCTCTTGGAAGACGTAGATGATTTATCTGGAAGTAAGTAGTCTATTCTACACTAGATAATTATATACAGCCAGCCCCGGATCGCCCCTCTCTCCTAGCGTTTAAGACAAATTACTTTAAAAAAAAAACACAAATATAGGTGGTATAATGGTTTGCATTTTTGAATGGGACTATAATACCAACCCTGGTTTATGTCCCACTGTTGGGCACGGGCCTCATGATGGGGGGGCTTAGGCCATAGTCCACCACGCTGGCCAAGTGCGGGTTGGCGGACTTAACACGTCATTTGAAAGCTAGTTAGGCTTTCTCAGACATGCAGGTTTCCTTACGATGTTTTCCTTCACCGAAAGCTAGTAACAATCGCACAAAGACTATTCGCACATGATTAATTAAAGAAATCGGAGGTGCGAGCCGGGGTTCGAACCTGCGAACCTTGTTTCCAAGGCAAGCGCTCGCTCACTGAGCTGTTACTACTATCCAGACAAACGGGACAATAGGAACCCTTTAATAAAGTACTCTTTACTATTACTTACGACTTGTGGAGCAATTTTAATAACATGAAATTACGTTTCTGGCGCCGCTGAAACTACCAACCGGGGCGTGTGCCCCAGTTTGCCCCCTTTATATTCGGGGCTGTATACCACGTTGGAACCTGGTGGCTGGTGCTATCGTGGCGTACCATAAGGAACTCTTCGACACGTCAGCAACATTGTAAGGGCTAGGGCAAGCACAATGGAGCCAACTGGGTGAGCCGAAGAGCGTTCTGGTGGTTACCGGGTCCAATTCATAGCCACCAACAATAGAATAGAATAGAAGTAGGTAAGTACCTAAATTAATAGACTTCTCACCTTTTATCCATAGTCCGGTTGACCGGACAACTGAACTGTACTACGGGTAAAAGATGAAACTAGGTGGTGAGAGCATACTAAGACTATCGCCTTGAAAAATCTCTTGACTAACGTTAAGTCTTGACTTAAAAATCTGTCCCGACTTAAATGCTTATCAATATAAGCTGAGGTTCCTAATGAGATCTAGTTTTAAGCATTTTACTAACGGACGAGATAAGCATACTATAGGCTACAGGTAAGTAGTAGCTGATAATATTATCAGCTTGTATCAGTAGTCAAAATCGGTCTAGTTTTCAATGCGAGTGTGAGGATTGAGTCCTCTGAAAAAAAAATATGCTAGTCATTTAGTAAAAGTTCTAAAATATTTATAAAACGGATCTCGCAATTTGTAAAAAGATAAAACAAAAGATATACTTATCCAATAATGTATGCTCACTCAGTTCTCACCACGACCACTCAAATCTCCAAATGTATTATGTGTAAATAAAATATTTGAATACTAGGATTTAGTAGGTTACTCTACACTGTTAATTCCATACAAACAAAAGTGTTTATCTCCCAAAGTAAACAAAAAAATCAATAACATACCTTTTCAATAACATACCTATTCAACATTATTTGCAATGAATGTACCTTTTTTTTTTTGACGCGGGGTAATCTTCCAAAGATCCCCGGGAGCTGTGGGGCTCGACCGGGGTAGGTATGTGGGATTCTCACCCACTAAAACCCCCGCGGCTGTCGCATTGGCACATGAGAGGGGGTACCCCATGGCTCTCCGGTGGGATCTGCACCAGTGGCCCCTCAGTGCCTTGCCTTTGAGCCCGCCGCCGGGGGGCGCATTGTAACCCGCCGCCGGGGGGCGCATTGTAGCCCCCGGGAACCAGTCACAGTGCTCACGGGGACGGGGGTCGCAACCCCGCCGCACCGTCCTCCTCGGAGTCGCCGCCGTACTGAATGGACGTTCAAAGGGCCCACACCCCGAACGTCCAGCGACTCCGAAGACCAATGAATGAATGGCAATGAATGTACCTACGTCTACATGTATGAAGAACGAAGGCTGAAAGAAAGGCAAAATTGTATCACAAATAAATCTCAAGCGCCCCGATTAAAGGGCTTAGGAATCCATTAACATTATAAAAGTATAATTATGTCACATGGGATAGCCTTAATGTGGGTAATAATGAGCGAAAAATGGTGGATTTATGCAACAAATTGAATAATTTCCGTCCGACGAGGCTCAAGCAAATGAGATCGCGGATAATCCGACCCGTATTCAGGGAAAAATAAAGGGATTTTACGGTTCTTATGTTTAGAAAAAATACCGCAGTTTCGAAAAAAATCATAAAATATTGTCAAAAATCGTAAAATATTGTCAAAAATCATAAAATATTGTCAAACACCATAAACATTGTCAAAAATCTGCTTTTTTTTACTACTTATAAGCTAGTGCTTGGCTGCAGTCCCACCTGGTGGTAAGCGGCGACGCAATCGAGGATGGTACAGCACACTAGCTTATTATAATCCCATTCACTCTAGCCTTGAAGACACCCACTTTATTATCGGGTGAGAAAACCGACGCAGGCAAACTGTTCCAGCCCTTAGCTATCCTTCCATATTATAAATGAAGAAGCAAATCGCTTTTAATGAACTTCTAGTAGTAGTTCTTTCATGGTAAGCGACGCGCCTGCCTATATACAGCTGCATGGCACTGCCGTTCGTCACCCGTGACTAGTTATAACGTCACTTGTGTTCAATAATTTCACCAGCTACAGTGCCATTCACACCGGAGCACAGTGCTTAGCGGCAGAATATTTGATACTGAATGATGCCTACCTAGGCGGTCCCATACAGAAGGGATTTTATAATACACACATCAAAAGTGTCTAGGGATCAAGCATTTTTGGGCAAAAAAATGGGCAGAAGAACAATGGCGTTTCGTGTGCTTTTCTGATGAGTCTCGTTTTGGTATGAGACCGGATACAAGACGTATACGACACTGGAGAACCCCTGGACGCCAACAGCGATTAAAATCCTGCCAGGAAGTCCATCCTTATAGTGGTGGAACCATCATGGTATGGGCGGGTATTTGGATCGGCGGAAGAACTGAGTTGATTTGGATCAGAGGCAACCTCAACGCTCAAATTTATGCTGAGACGATTGTATCAGACGTCATCGTTCCTCTACAAGTGCAAATCGGTCCCTTATTTCAGTTAATGCATGATAATGCACGACCGCACACCGCAAGAGTTGTAAGACAGACTCTCGCCGCAGCTAACATCAATGTCCTGCCCTGGCCTGCTCAGTCGCCAGACTTGAACCCGATTGAGCATGCATGGGATATGCTACAGAGAAGAGCTCTGCCGAATATGGAGGGTATCCAGTCGCAAGAAGACCTTTTTTTGTTGTTGCAACGAACATGGGCGGCCATTCCACAGCGTGATTTGGATGAACTCATTTTGAGTATGCCAAACCGATGTTCTTGTGTTGTTAGTGTTCGCGGTAGAAACACGGATTATTAATTGTTTAAGTTACCCAATAAAATTTTAAAGAAAACTGTTATTTCAGTCTTTTTTTCGAACTTTTGTGTTAGTGGTTCAAATGTCAAAAATCCCTTTATTAGGAAAATGGCAAATTTCTTTATTAATGCAAAGGTGACTTGGTTTATCGTTACTGTGACAAACGAAAACACTTTATTTGATGAATCCTTAAAGAAAATTTTAATTAATATCAATCAGGAGAAAAGTTATTGCAAAAATATATGTTGATCCCTAGACACTTTTGATGTGTGTATATTAAGATAATTTATAGATGGAGAGTAGTGTAGGTAAAGTATTTAGGTAGTCCATAAAATACTACTTATTCGACGGAACGTGCCTAGTACGTGATTCGGCTTAGTGATGTCTGTAACGTTTTAAGTGAGGGAATCGGAAACTTGAAAAATATTTATTTTTATCTAACATGAGGAGAACAGCTATTTAGCTGATGGTAAGTGGCAAACCTGTCTATAGACAGCAGCAGAGAACTGATCACCCGAGACATTCGTTTTAGTTTCTTGTGTCCGGTAATTTCACCAGCTACAGTGCCCTTCATACCGGAACATATAGCAATGTTTACAAAAGGCTGCTTGGCTGCAATCTGGACGGGCTCTTGTAAAAGGAATCTACCTACCACCAGTAAACCTCATTTGATGGCAAGCGATATACGTCTGCCTATGGACATTTCCAAACAGAAGATTTTGTTACCGATGCATGACTAAATCACTGAAACGGTCTTGATAAAATTTATACTACCATATACTTAACTTACTACTACTAAATAAATTTATTGTAACATATAGGTACTTTCCCGTGGGGTGCCGGGTTAGAATTGCCATCCCCTCATCTCCTCTCGTTGGGTGTCGTAAGAGGCGACTAAGCAAGAACAGGAAGACGGGCAGCAGCGTCTTTCTTTTGAATTTATCATTCACCTACGAGTATATTGCGATCCAGAATCCGTCTGCCAAGCGTGAGGATTATGGCAACTCCTACCTTTCCCTTCTAAGGCCTTTGTTCAGCAGTGGACGTCTATCGGCTGCTAATGATGATGATGATACCTAGTTTAGGTTTGTATGGCCGTGAGTCCACACACTACACTAACAGCCTTACTTATAAACGATGGTTAAATTTTATGCAACACATAATAGCTATTTAAAAATATTTTTTACTTATAAACGATGTTTATCCCTAATACGTTGCATAACAGCTTGCTAAAGTAGCTGTCAAATTAAACAGCGGCCGACCCTTGTTTAGAAGCTTATTAACACGTTATGTAACATGGCGGTTCTCTATCAGCTGATTCAGTCAGTTGCACTTGCATATATAATTTGTATCGATCGATGCATAGAGTTTATATATTAAGAATAGAGTACGCGTTTATCTATGATCCCCTTCAACAAAGTGTAGGCAGATTTTACTCTGAGAGGGAAGGTGAATTGAACAATTGAACTATTGATATTACATTATAAGAGTTATATTGATATGCAAGTGATAAGTAGTGATGGGTTTGATCTGTCACAATCGCAAATCAGCGCTGGAACGGAAACGAACACGGACGAAACAACGAAACGGAAGATCACCGCTGGTTGCGTATACGATCAGCATTGTTGCTGAGTTGGAACCATTTTGTGACGCACATTTTTGTTAAAGTATGTAACTACCTACTTACATATGTCTATTTTTATTTATTTATTTTTTTGTTCTATTTTTTGATTGTTAATTGTGTGTCACAAATAAATTATTCTTTCTTTCAAATGTCGATAAATACAGCTGATGGTATAATACCTATTGTCGTGTACCTGATATTTATGTATTTTGATGTTCTTACCGGTGCCTACGGTTCTTACTTGAAAATAATCATTCTATAGTACTGATTTGTGTTCTATGCATCCAAATTTGAATTTGACAACCTAGCTTCATAATTGTCGAATTGAATTACAAAATGTTGCCATTTTACCAAGTGTTAGGTCAGACGGAATATTTCAAGCTGACAACACGTCGCGGTATTGACAGAGTAAAATATGTTTTGCCTTATTAACTGTTCATTAGTTATGTCGCTCTTATGCAACGTTTATAAGTAGAAAATATAAAACTGCTTAATAAGGAGTTATGTAGTAAGTAGTTATTTGGTTGCTAAGACGGTGATTAGTAGATTTTTATAAGTAAGGCTGATAATGTTTTATCCTATCTACCTATCCTTCTTAGTTGTACACTGCACTTGCTTTCCCACTTTACTCTCATTTTCCTCTACCACTGTGGGATTTTGCTGTTAGAAAACTCAATTATAAGTTAAGCTCGCCTTTGTACTTCTTTTATGTATTGTATTTTATATTTTCTTGTGTGTATGTATCATCATCATCATTGACCACAGCATCTTTACAGATGCTTGTTGCAGCACCTATCTACGTTGTCTGGAGACATCTGCGTTTATGACTAAACAAACCAATTGCTGCACGACAAATCTTTCCACACTTATCACACACAAAGACAGAAGTTGGAGGTGGCGCGGTAGATTTCCGGACTTTCTTTTGTTTAATCATCTCCAGCCAAGCCGCATCGTGCTTAGAAATTCCACTCTTGATTAGTCTCCGCCATTCTGATCTTGATGATACGCATGCCTCCCAATTGTCCGGGTCTATTCCAAAGTCACGCATGTCACGCTTACAAGAATCCTTATAGCGAAGGCGAGGTCGGCCAACAGGTCTCTTGGCGTGGGCAATCTGACTCAACATAATCTGACGAGGCAATCTCTGTCTATCCATTCGTTGTACGTGACCAAGCCATTGAAGTATTGAATTGCAAGTGTATGTGTACAATACAGAATTTTAAGAAACTATTACTTAAATTACAGTTATTCAATTAGATTTTATATCGATTCGATTCAGTATCGACCCAGTGTGGTCCCAACACTATGCCTTATACGTGTCCGGATTATAAAATCCCAACGTGTAAGTGTATTTCGCAAGTGAATGCAGTCCATTCTTCGAGGTTGCACCGAAATCGAATATTTATCAATCACCTCGCAAGAACTGACTGTGGAAACGAATTGAGCTGGAATTATTTAGTACCAACTATTTTTAAGACCCATTACCCGTGGGGTGTCCGTGTAAGAATAGCAACCCTCCTATTTCCTCCCGTCGGGTGTCCGTAAGAGGCGACTTAGAGGAAACTAGAAGACGGGCAGCAGCTTTCTTTCTTTAGATTATTTACCACCTATACTGCGATCCCCAAGACGCCTGCCAAGCGTGGGGATTAGGGCAACCCCTCCCTTTTAAGGGTGATGCCTTTGTTCAGCAGTGGACTTTCAGCTGCCCCCTTGTTGGTGTCGGCTAGTCTGAGAGCATCACCAGTGTAGTGTTACTATGGAAATCAATGTGTAGGGGATGGCGAAGCTTGAGGGAGGATCCTCTGATCGAGCTTGGTATGATCCTCGGCCAGGGCTGAAGCCCCCAAATTTTTTTTTTTTGGGAATGATAGACGCTGTTGGCCGCAGATGGCCATTACAGCTTCACCGGACAATAGGAGGCGAGCGCTTAAAGCGCTCTAGCCTTAACGGCAGAAGTAGCGACGAGCTCAAGGGCACCTCAGGGAGGCACGGCCTCGGCTTGGGCTGTCGCTTAAGAGAGGGCTGAGTTTACCACCGGTTCACAACGCGCCCCCACTGAGAAGAACCGGCAAGAAACTCAGTGGGGTGATGCACGTCGTTGAGGTCGCATACGTACGACCCTTCGGCCTCGCCGGCGAGACCGGTGTCTGACCCCCAAATATTAATTTTGGTTTGTTGTTTATATAATTTAAGCACGTAGAAACATCGCGAGCGCGATTCAGGATTGTTCGTGTCATCTTTTACTACAACGCATCTCTTCAGTTATGTTGTAAAAAATGTAAATTGCAATCAAATTCCAATCTAATTTTAATTCTAGTACTATGCGTTTCAACTAAGAATGTGGCCGCCATGATGACCGTGACTGCGGAACTTCACTCGTTTTCTACGATCTTTGCTTTGAATATATATACTCAAAGGATTTTTGTACCGGCAGCAAAGTAAACACAAAATGAAAAATTCGCCCCGGTTTTGATTAATTATTGTAATGTCATATTTTGCAATCTATTTTTGTTAAAACATCATTTTTAGTACGAGTAATTATATATTTGAAATGGCAAGATGGTGGCCACATTCTTGGTTGAAACGCATAGTACGGCCAGATGGTCCTGGCCGAGCTAAAAATGTTCATTTGTGATATTGGTTGGTGATCTCACATTTTCAGAATAAACATAAAGATATGATATGGAGATTATGTAAATTCAATACGAGATAAGCCCCGAAGTCAAGATCGTGAGGAATCGCGAACGCGTGGGATTAGTCGTTATCTGAACTCCTGGTAAGTGCGATAATCCGCTGTTGCTGTTAAACATTAATCCCAGCTGTGAAACATGATGTATCGCCTCATAACATACAGCATTTAAAACTGAAGGCGATCGAAGACATTCACCACCGCCTCACCAGCAATCACGTCCACTGCTGGACAACAGGCCTTAGAAAGGAGGGGTTGCCATGATCCCTACGCTTGGCAGGCGTCTTGGGGATCGTAGTATGGGTGGTAGGTAATCCAATAGAAAGACGCTGCTGCCCGTCTTCTTGTTTTCCCTTAGTCGCCTCTTACGGACACCCAACGATGAGATGGGGGGGGGGGGGGAGAGATTTGCTGTTCTTACCCGGCACCCCACGGGTAAACACTGCAATCCATAAAACCAATCAAATTGTATTTTGTACATGCCTGTCTATAGACAGCTGGGCTCCAAGTCTACTAATTTACAATCACTTCAACGTAGTATCGCTGGCCGGTCAGAACAACGATTTGTACAATTAGGTATTTGAAAAAAAAGATGTATTTTTTTTTAATTTTTTTTTGAAACTTTATTATTAATAATAATTAAATATCAATTTAATGCAAAAAAGTTAATAAAATAATTTTTCAATTAATTATAATCAATTAAAAATTGATGAAAAATCACGTGACTATAAACGCGCCAAGATTGGTCACCATATAGGTGTGACGTCATAATGTTAAAGCGATTTAATAACAGTACAGCGTTAACGGCTAGTACAGGTGACTAGACAATAATATTGAAAAACGACGCTGAACGACGCTGAACGACACTGAACGACACTGAACGACGACACTGAAAGTCACTGAACGTCACTGAACGTCACTGAACGACACTGAACGACACTGAACGACACTGAACGACACTGAACGACACTGAACGACGACACTGAACGTCACTGAACGTCACTGAACGACACTGAATGACACTGGATGACACTGAACGACACTCGACGACGACACTGAACGTCACTGACGTGACACTGAACGTAACTGACGTGACACTGAACGTAACTGACGTGACACTGAACGTCACCAGTTACGTTCAGTGTCACGTCAGTTACGATCAGTGTCACATCAGTCACGTCAGTTACGTTCAGTGTCACGTCAGTCACGTCAGTTACGTTCAGTGACGTTCAGTGACGTTCAGTGTCGTCGTCCAGTGTCGTTCAGTGTCATTCAGTGTCATTCAGTGTCGTTCAGTTTCGTCGTTCAGTGGCGTTCAGTGTCGTTCAGTGGCGTTCAGTGTCGTTCAGTGACGTTCAGTGACGTTCAGCGTTGTTCAGAGTCGTTTTTTAGCAATAAATTTTCAATATTATTGTCTAGTCAAGTGTAATAGCCGTTGACGCTGTACTGTTATTAAATAGCTTTAACATTATGACGTCACACCCGCTCGGGTTTGTTCAGGAGCTGTCGGCGTGTTTCCGGTACTGAATTCAAAAATTATATTTTTTATATTGAAATAACTTTTGAATTATTGCGAATAAAAAAAAACTAAAAATAGTTTTATTATAAAACTTATATATGATCTTTACATTTATCACAAAAAAAAAACTTCTAATACCCAATTGGTAGTCTACTAATTTTATAAAACTTAATGGCATGTCCGTAGCTTATCAATGTTCCTCATTCAACCGCCATTGCAGTATTTCGTATTCTGCACTTAAAATAATGTGGCACTGGAATTGTAATGGCATACTAATTATTTGACGTTTTTCTGGACTGTACTGAAGTAGATTATTGTTTGATTGTCCTAAAAATTATGGATTGATGGAGTGTTACCAATTACCATGTGTATTATTTTCAAATTTCAAACTAACCACTTTCATTCTTGTTTTAAAAAAGGCTTAGGACATAGGAATAACAGATAACACGAACATTTGTTATTGAGTACCTACTGTGACTGAAGAGTGTAGTTGTAGATTGTGATTTAAGTAGCTATTGTGATTTTTTAAACAGATAAACTCAGAGTAGTTAGAATGGAGCTAGTATCGCGTCGATTCCCCGAACAAATTTTTCATGGCACTTTTGCGAGGTGCTGGAGGCGAAGTAAATACACACAGATACAATTTCACGCATACCCACACTATAATAAACTCGCAACACATTCATAAAGATACGCACACAAATAAAGAATGACCTGAACATATGAACAAAATTTGGCAGAGGGGTTAGCGCATCATGGTCTCTCCAGTGGTATCTCCTCTAAGCAGATAAATGATATCACAGGAACAACTGTTATCTAGTATTCATGAATACCTGTGATTTCTATATGTTACTACAAATACGCCTCTCGAACCAAGTTCACTAACTGCAGTGTGCTTCACACCGGACCACAGTGCTTGACGGAGAATATTTCTCACTGGACGAGACGCTCTCACTACTGAGGAGAAAACATTACCACTTTATATTAATCAATTTGCTATTTTTGTAACAATACAAGCACTTACGTGGTACGTGTTTTAATCTACCATAAGACAGTATCGACTTTATCGTAAGACAATAAAGTTGTGATGCCGACCAACAGCATTGAATCCAGGCTGGTACCACTAGCATATAAGATGCTGACGACAGTTCTAAAGACAATAAATACAGACAATGAACTAACTAAGCTTACGTGTATTAAAACATCATAACTACACACACACTTCATTGGATATTGTACATTAATCTAAAGTGCGAAAGTCTAAATTCAATTGAGTAACTTGGTTTCCTTAAGAACAAATATTGAAGAATTAGTGTTGTTCAAAAAACCTAAATAAAAAACTAAATGATGTTTTAATTTGTACAATAAACTAGTTGCAATAAAGTGTATAATTCTTTGATGACTATGGGTAGTTACGACTTTTTAACGTATAGAGGTTGTTCCATACGGATGTATGAGGTGTTGGGGTGGCGAGTGCATTTTATGGCGGTGCCTGGATAAACTGGCGTCCGCACTTATTGGCAACTTGTGACGTCATACACAGGACACCAAACTGCTCACTTGCTCAGTTTATTTTATTGGGCAACTGATAGTCGGTGCTTGAAACAGGGAATTGATCCTATCTTGACTTGGCGTAGTCGTAAGCCGCATGCTTTACAAATCTGCGGGGAGCGATCACTTTATTACTTGTTATACCTACCAGTTGTCGTTCATAGTGGCGTTCAAGGGAAAGGCCTATGTTCAGCAGTGGACGTCGTCTACTGGTGGTCATATCAATACAGGCCTAATGCGTCTGATGGGTATGTAAAATACCGGCTCTGCCCCTGAGGGCCTAGACTTCACAATCGCTTCATAGCGATTCTGTTTCTTCATTCGCTAACGGTGTCATTCCCTATAATTTGTCACGTGATTTTTCCATGTCTTATGTCATTCTCATATATTTTAATACTTTCTATTCTCGTTAACGCTTGTAGAATGTTACATTGTCTAGAGGGCCTGATCTTTCATCGGTCGTCGTTTCTGACTCTCGTTCCACAAATGCGAGTTAAATAAGAAAAATATATTATATATCTCTTGTGGCTAACCTTATTGCCGCTCTCACTAATGTCAAGAACTGGATTAACGAACCCCGGCTGGCACCCCGGATTCTTGGCCAGCGTGGTGGACCTACGGCCTAAGCCCCCTCATCTTGAGGGGAGGCCCGTGCCCAACAGTGGGACATAAACAAAGGCTGGTAAGTATTATTATGTTTATTTAACTATAATTTACGTTTATAAGTGCGACAGTAAATCCTTGTTATTCTGTTAAAAACGTGCTTTACCATCCATAGCTTAATCACCCCTTTCCATTAGGTGGGATCTCAAATCACTTGATTGAGGAAAAAAAAGGTACCTATCAGGATTGATATCCACCCAAGTACTTATCCACTACAGTTAATCTATTGTAAAGTTAAGACCGGGAAAGAAAAACAATTCCTCGTTGGAATCGAACCGGTGATCCCTGGCTATCCATCAATCGGGCAATCCCAATCTCGTTAGAGCACCCAACGGGCCCCGTGGTGATACCAGCTCTTCTTTATTTTTACCCTTAACGATTTTTTTTGTCGTTGGTACATTCTGGAAGGTTAATAAAATAGCATATAGTGTCTACGCTCGTTACTAATGTAGTGATAGCATGTTCATGTGATAATATGTTTATTTTAAATACTGATACTTACAAGAGGGTCATTATAAGATATTTCTTCCATCCGTCTGTCTCCTTACCAAGTTAATAATAATATCTGATATATAATCCACACACGGTCATCTGGTTCCAAACTAGGACTATGGAATCTAAACAATTGCTACGTATCATATACTTTTTTTTGTTATTAATCGATAAATAACAACCAGACCCTTTGTGGGAATCGAACCCACGACCTATTGAATAGCGGCCAGGGTGTTTAAACATCAGACCAACAGGCCCGTCAAAGTTGTATAAAATTATTACATTAAATCTAATAATATAAATAAAGAACTGCAAACAACATTCTACAAGATCTTCGAATACTTATGAGATAAATTCCCACACTGCTTAAAATAACACATAACATAACATATTCCTATGTTTGTGGGAGAAAAAAACACATAATAAGTTGGCAACACAGATACGTCTAGAAGACTATGGGAAGCCATTATTCGTGCTTCCTGAGATTGAGGGTGGACTGGAACCGCCACTAGTGTTATTTATGCACGCACCCTTAGCCACAGCGATCACCTTACCAACAGTGATACTGATTGAATTCACAAGGCCCGTCTTGAGTGATGAGCGGAGCGATTTATATTTGTATATTCAATGTTACACAAACATAGAAAATCCAAGGTTTATAACCTTGAATTTTCATATGTTTATTAATGTTTGTGTTTTGGCTTCACTATCGGTTATAGAAGGCCCTCCAAAATAATTTTCAAAATATCTTCAATGTACATAATTGGACCTGTTACAGTTTTATTATAAGTAGGAAAAAAGTATTGATACATTTTTATAGATAATTTATGATCTATAATTTTTGTCTAGGGTACTTTTATGATAAAACATACCATTTTGCTTAAAATCGCGAAAACCTAATTTTTTAGACCTCTATTATAAAAGTTCTATTTATAATTATGTTTTGAAAATTTTTTTTTTTTTTTAACAATGTTACTGATTTTCAGCTTGTTGGGATATTATGCACCTTCACTCTCATTTTTGGTCAAAATTGACCGGACTATACAGTTTCCAATGGTAAGCTCTAGTTGATGTAATTGAGGAGAAAGACGAGTGTCGCTTCTTTACATAGTATATTATATAGTATCTTTACACAGTATAAAACAAAGTCGCTCCCGCTGTTTGTACGCTTAGATCTTTTAAACTACGCAACGGATTTTAGTGCAGTTTTCACCAATAGATAGTGATTCAAGAGTAACGTTTATGTGTGCGAAGCCGGGCGGATCGTCGCTAGTTAGTTTGAGTACAATTCTTACCAGAAACCATATCAAATTCGCTTCATGAATTTTTGATAGCAAATATATTACTTAAATATAATAATAATATCAGCCCTTGTTTATGAGGGGGGCTTAGGCCTTAATCCACCACGCTGGCCAAGTACGGGTTGGCGGACTTCACACGTCATTCAAAAGCAAGTTAGGCTTTCTCAGACATGCAGGTTTCCTCACGATGTTTTCCTTCACCGAAAGCTAGTAACAATCGCACAAAGACGATTCGCACATGATTCATTAAATAAATCAGAGGTGCGAGCCCGGGTTCGAACCTGCGCACCTTGTTTCCAAGGCATGCTTAAACATACAGACCACGAATTATATTATCACCTTAGGAGGTTCCATGCGATAACTTTCATGAAAACCAAAAACACCATTCTAAGCAGGATATCGTGTGATTTATACCGTTGCATGAATCCCACATTCCGCGCCGCTTATGCAATAAAATCTCTGCTTACACGAGTGCTACTTGATCGTGCATTATTTACTTGAGCCACCCTCTGCCTTTTGCATGTCTCTAGTCTTATTGCCTTCGCAAAAACAACCGTTGCAATTGATTTATATTTCCTGACACCGTTATACTATCATACCTATTTTGTGGGAATGTAGGTAAGTTTCACAGCTTCGTTAGTCAACTAGGAGGCTAATGTGCGCCCATGGCTTTGGCCTGTTTGGACAACATTTTTTTTTTGCATCTTTTATTACTATAATCCGTAAAATTAGTTTCATGTTAATTAATGTGTAGACATGAGAAGCCATTTAATTAGCAACGCTGAATTGGCACATCTGGAAGCCGCAAAAAGAGAATTATGATTGGTATACTTTATTGTATAGGACAATACGGGCTAACCTGATTTTCGTTAAGGAATATACTGTCGATGCATGCATCGGTGATAGAAAGTCTTCTAACCTATGGGATTTAACAAAGAAAGGGAGAATGCATCCACAAATACATCAGCCGCCCAAAGACATCCACTGCTGAACAAAGGATTCCCTCTCTTAGCCACTCGTACGTCGGCGGTAACGACTGATGCCGGTTTCAATTTTCTCACGCCAGATAGCGGCAACGTCTGTTGCCTCGCCCAAAATATTTATTAAAATGCCATCTATGATCGAATGGAGGAATTAATCATAAAACTAGTCTCGTAGAGGCGTAGTCTATTAAATTGTTGAGTGGTACAACACCAGATGGCATCGTTTTGCATAAAGAATATTGAGAAAAAAAATGTCATTCAAACTGAGTACTTTTGTGTGGTGTTGTGTGTGCGTGTCGGTATCTCGTTATGTCGTAAGTAATCTGATTAGATTATTGTATTCTTATTAGAATTATACATCAAAATGATCGTGAAAAATAATGCTACAATATTTTGTTAAAGTTCAGTAGTTTTAGATACACAAAATTGCAATAAATCAACTCTGTTAGAAGGCCATAATCCCCAAGCTTGGCAGGTGTCTTGGGGATCGCAGTATACTTATAGGTGGTAAGTAATCCATTAGAACGAAGCTGCTGCCCGTCTTCTTGTTTTCCCTTACGGACACCTAATAACGGGAGGAGATGGGTAGGTGGCTGTTCTTACCCAGGACACCCCTCACGTCACCCACAGATTGCTCAGATTAAACATTTGCTTGAATGCACCTGTGTCTACGCAACTTTTTACCCGACTACGGAACGGAGGGAGGGTTATGATTTTACTGTCCGCTGGTTATAGGCTGTATAATATCACATTATTAGACTGCGATTTTATCCGTAGTCGGGTTTTAGTTTTTAAAACTTATTACTTGTTAAATACCTAATCGTAATTTTTCCGTTGCGCCTTGCAGGCTACGTAGCCTTCAGCTGATGAATTAGGATGGAAAATTATCTTCTTTGTGTGAGTGATATTAATTTAAGAACTCGCTAACATAAAATAAATGAAAAAACGTACTACGTATATTCAGGGTTGTCACGCCATATGTTATCTTATAAATTATTGGAAAGTCTTGCAATAAAACCAGTCGCCGGCTTATCCCGGGCGACATATTGGGGGAATGTGCGAAGTTGTGAATAAACTGCTTGTATAGGAACACCGTCAGGGGTGGCACGCGATTCACCGACTGGGCGGAATAATATTCCGATTTAAAGCAATTAATGTTTTATTTATTTCCGCGATGAGCACACATTGCATTGAAACTAATTTTACAGACCTTTGTCCTACTGTGCGAATACTTTTTGAAATTAATTTCTTTCAATACTTTTTGAAATTAATTTCTTTCTTATTAAAGAACTACTACTACTGCAGACAGGTTCCTTGTGCAAGGAACCGACTAGGTAGGTAGGTACCACCGCAGTGTCAGATATTCCGTCGCCAAGCAACAGTGTGCAAACATTGCTGTTCCGGCGTGAAGGGCACTGTAGCTGGTGTAATTACCGGGCACAAAGTCTTAATATCTAATGTTTTAAGGGTCGGCAACGCGCTAGTGATTCTTCTGGTTTTGCTAGCGTCTTAGGCTGCGGTGACTGCTCACCATCAGGCCGGCCGCACTAATTGCTGGCCACTTTGGTCCGCCCGTGACCATGGGTGCTGCAAAACATTCGAAACGTCGGGATAATAAAATCAAAAATAAACCGCGATAAAATCCGTAAAAGTAGTTTGATTACAATGTGCAGTAGATAGGTATACGCGTAAGTAAAAGACTACATTAGTCAGAATATCTGACACTGCGGTGGTACCTATATGGACAATTCCTTGCACATGGAACTTACCACCTGCAACTTTCATGTACCTAATCGGTGGTACAGTGCCATCTTTTTGAAACCACCATACATTAGATCGCACCATGCCTACTTTTGAATGACCAACTGACACTGTTGTTGTACCTATCGACAGTGCCTTGCATAAGGGAACTTCCGCCAAGTATCATCAGCCGAAGACGTCCACAGCTGAACAAAGGCCTCCCCCTTAGAAGGGAGGGGTTACCATGATCCCCACGCTTGGCAGGCGTCTAGGGGATCAATGAATGCTTTTTCTTTTATTTTTTTCTTTTCTATATCATAACAAAGGAGTTGTGAATCTAAGTGGTTCAACTAATACCTACATATTATTATCTTGTTCTTTTTACAAGAATAAACAAAATGTTAAGTCTTATTAATCTGTGCAATTACGCTGGAAGTCTAAAGGGGGTAAATAAGAAGCCCTCATTATTGTGCTCAGATGAAGATAAAGGGCTTACCCCGGGGAGGCAATTACCCTTATCTGCACACGATGTTGCCAACGATACGAGCACAGATTACACGACGATTCAGTAAAAATTAGAACATTTCACATTATAATAGCATTCAGTATATTTTATTTTTATTTTTATACTCGGTGGACCCGTGGGGTGTCCGGGTAAGAATAGCACCCTCCCATCTCCTCCCGTTGGGTGTCCGTAATAGGCGACTAAGGGAAAACAAGAAGACGGGCAGCAGTGTCTTTCTATTGGATTACCTGCCACCTATACTGCGATCCCCAAGCCGCCTGCCAAGCGTGGGGATTATGGCAACCCCTCCCTTTTAAGGGGGAGGCCTTTGTTCAGCAGTGGACGTTCTTCGGCTGCTGCTGCTTTTATCCAAGTAAGATAACGCAACTTGAACAGCTCTGACCAGGCCACTAACTAAACGACAGACAAACAAGTGGAATTTATATTTTTCTAACATCTCATATATACTCATTACATAATTTATGAATCAAAGTCCTCAACCGCGGCAGTCTGTCTGATCGCGATAAACTCAAGAAATACTGAACAAATTTTCATGCGATTTTCACCAATAGATAGAGTGATTCATGAGGAAGGTTTAGGATTAAAATTGGTCAACGTTTTGTGTAAATGTAGAAGACCGTTAGGTATCATTATCTAAAAAAAAGCGTTTATTGAAACTAAATATTTACAGTTTATTTACAAACTAGCTGACCCACGCAGCTCCGCCTGCGCTATTTTTACGTTAACTAAACTTTTAATAACAGACATTCGCATCGAATACATAACCTCCTTTTTTATAGTCGGTTAAAAACTGGGTCCCACTTTTTACTTGCTCTCCGAAGCACGGACCCGTTTAGTTCAAATGGCGTTAAACGGTCACCCATCTATTTAATGACCTTACCTAACGTTGCTTAACCCGATCGATTACAAAACCTTGATAACAACTCTCTATGAGTGTTCCCTTACTAATATTTATTATATTATAAAGAAAAATTGATAAAATCGGACCAAGCGTATAACCAAGTACCCATTTTGACTTTAATCCCCTCTCCCAAAAGAACCTTGCTAGATTACGGGATAAAAAGTATCCTATGTCCTACCTCGCAGTAAGATCTCAAATCATTCCAAGTTTCATTTGAATCCATTCAGTAGTTTCGGCGTGATGCTCAGCCGTGATACAGACAGACAGACAGACAGACAGACAAAAATTAAAAAAAAATCATTTTCGGCCTCAGTATCGGTTATAGAATGCCCTCCAAATATAATTTTCAAAATATCTTCAATGTACAGAATTGGACCTGTTACAGTTTTATTATAAGTATAGATATACTTAAACTAGGTAAAAAACATCCTCCAAGTTGTCGCAGCTCTGGGAGGGAAGGGTACCTACCTAAAAGACTAGCTGCAATACCTCTTTGATTGAAATATAACGATAATTATTGGAAACGACGCAAAAAGGGCGAACGAAGCTGCGCGGGTCAGCTGGTACTCTTATAGTTAAATTTGTTGCGGATTCCAAGACAGTTTAGTGGTTCCCCGGGACTCACCGAGGGTCAAGCCTCGATGTCTTCACTGGTGACCACTGTAGATCCTGGCTGAATCCCAAACAAACAACCTCACAGCAACAGAATTGATTGATAGAACCCAGTGCATAAGAGAGTATCGGTTTTTTTTTACAATCAATAGGTTTGCGCTTGACTTTAAGTGAAGATGTGCTCTAGGATGGACCGCGCTTACCCATAAGATGCCTGTTCACTCTAGACTTGAATACACCCAAGTTATATTTATCAGGGAAAACGTTGTCCGGGAGGGTATTCCACAGCTTGGCCGTGCGCATGAGAAAAGAAGAAGCGAAACGCTTAGTGCAGCAGGTTGGAGTGTCAACGACAAAGCGGTGGAGACCCTGCCGGCGCCTGGTAGTCCGGTAAAAGAAAGGGGATGGTGGTACAAGGTCAAAAAGTGCTTGAGCGCATTCACCGTGGAACAATCTGTAAAAAACCGACAAACATGCAACTAGGCGACGATGATCCAATTGTTGCAGTTTTTCATTTGTTAGGTAACTGGTCTCTTTCAGTCTAATCCTGCAGACTCGTCGCAAAATGATACTCTTCAGTACAAATTGGGTCCAGAAAGGATTACATCCACTTTCCTTATCTTGCAAAGGATAGGTTGTCCATAATCTGTTCGGTGCGGGATGCTGACTGCGCTGGTTCGGCAACACAATAAATCTTTCCCGGATAATCCGGCATCGGGCTCCGGCGGTCGCCTTTGTCCGTCCGTAGTTATATGACGTATCTATTCCACTTTGAGTACTTACTATAAGCCGTTGTGCATGGTTTTAGATAGTTTCGGAGACTACATTTTTAAACAAGGGTAAATAATAAAAGCACAAAAATCCGACAGTGAACAGAAAAAAGAGAATTGAATAACATCATAATAATATTCTGGGACAATCCACACACAGTCATCTAGGCCCTAACTAGGCAGAGCCTGTACTATGGAAACCAAACAACTGATACTAATACTTATATACCACCTTTTTTTTTTGTAAATACACACTTAAATAGATAAATACACCCAGACACTTGGTGGGAATCGAAATCAAGACCTATTATTGACTAGCGACCAGGGTGTCTAACCACTAGACCAACAGGCCCGCCAATTTGATGACACATTTATGACATTTAGAACATTTAATTATTCCGTTTCACATAATTATTCATCGATGTAAATGTAATTATTTATTTTATTTATTTTATTTATTTATTCTTTATGCACAAAACAGTACATAGGCGGACTTAATGCCAGAGGCATTCTCTACCAGTCTACCTTAGGGTGATGCAGAGACAAATCGTGGTAGGTGCAAACAAAACAAGTTATTTACAAGTTACAAGTTATTCAAGTAATTATATTAAAATTGGAGAAGAAAACATATGAATCTTCTAACCAGTTTTGTTCAGTTACACGGACATTCAAAGTTACCCAACTTGACTGTAGGTATGATAGCTGGATCATTTATTGAAACTAAATATTTACAGTTTATTTACAAACATGTACACTTAAACTAGGTAAAAAACTTCCTCAAAGTTGTCGCCGCACTGGGAGGGAAGGGTACCTAAAAGACTGGCGGCATTACCCCTTTGTATGGCCAAGCTTATACGTTGGCAGAAAAAGCTACCAGCCCGGCGGTCTCCTGAGACTTCGATAAATTAGGATGAAATTTCTTTCACCAAATCGTGCGTCTCATGAGACCAAGGCCCCATGGTCTCCACCGCAAAGGGCCCAAATATAGACTGTAGGTACATATTAATATTTTCTGCTTAACCTAATAGCCCTGCCCATCCTAGGAAAATAACCTTTTGCAATCAACAGCAAAGCCGTCAAGAATTGATTTACTACCTCATATCACTTCCAAAGGGGGAAATATAAAAAAAAATGTTTTACTTCAATCAATAGGGCGTGTTAATATCGGGCACAGTATGTGACGAATGGCGACAGTTATGGCGGCCGGAAGTGGGCACGCAACGCTGCCGTGTTCCGGCACGCGCTGTCACATCACCGGAAGTGACGTTACGAAATGGATCGATGATTTTCATTTCATCGTTTTTGGCTTAAGTCGCAGCTTCATGCTATGAAATATCCTAATATCTTTGGGTTAATGTGAAAAGCACCTAAAAATAGGTTAATCCTTTTCTAATATTTCCAGAATATAACGCTATATTTGAACGCGGCGTTATGTTATGTTTTACTAGGTGATAGGTTCCTTGTGCAAGGAACCGTCCAGGTAGGTACCACCGCAGTGTCAGATATTCTGCAGTGTGTAAGCATTGCTGTAGTCCGGCGTGAAGGGCATTGTAGCTGGTGAAATCACTGGACACAAAGACTTAACATCTAATGTCTTAAGGGTCGGCAACGCGCTAGTGATTCTTCTGGTGTTACTAGACTTGCTAGCGTCTATAGCATAGATGATACTAATATACTGAGATAGATGCGCAACTCAAATTTCATTTTTTTAATTGAAGGTCTGTTTGCTAGATGGCGTTGCTTAGCGAGTTATACGTTTAGCTCGCTAGATGGCGCTGTATTGCCAATAAATAGTTATATTAAACGGTACATAGCCACGGTTTTCAAATTTCCTTAGAAAATACCAATATTCCATTAACAAAAAATAATTTAAATATGAAAAAAAAAACCTCTTTGTTTGCAACTGTACTCTGGATATAAACGCATCCACTGTTAAACTTTACTTGCGAGTTATAATTACACACTAGCTCCTTCTATCGGCGTTTAGATAAAACTATGTTTTCGGACACCGTAACACAGATGGCAGTATATTCTATTTACATTTTAATAACCACCAATGTATGGGAGCTAAACCCCCCTGGTCTATAGGCTGCGGTGACTGCTTACCATCAGGCGGGCCGTACGCTTGCTTGCCACCTTGGCAGTATAAAAAAAAATGCTCTATATCTATAACACTTCCACCGCTGGATCATAATAGTTCTAACGGTTCTTCTTTGGACTTTGGCCATGCAAGGAGAGCCTGAGCTGAGAGTCCTGCGGATCTCCATCGGTTTCCACTCGACCGACGAAAACACGCTAGTTATTATTATTACTTATGTAAATAGCATCTTACACAAAGGACCTAGTAAATTAAATTAAAAGAGGTCAAGTGCGAGACGGACTCGCGCACGAGGGTCCATATCTTCCTTGGACCTATTAAAGTTATTTTACTATTCGTCTAACAGCTGAGATAGCACCAAACAAAAAAAAACAATCGCAAAACTAAGTTTGTATTTCGAGGGTCGAAAATCTGTTTTGATATCTGCAAACGAATCATACCCCACTCGATATAGTAGTCTCACTTTGAAATTTTGATGACCCATTTCAACCCCCATTAAAAAATAAGATGAGAATATATTTTTGTCATTGCGATGAGGTTAGTTTGTTTTTCTTTCTTGTTCTGGCGTCACACTTATTGCCAATGTCAAGTATTGATGCTTGTGTTACAAGAATTCCCGCACTTTCCACAACGACTTCAGTCTTCTTATCTTATAAAATTATGGCTTCCATGAAGTATCGACGGGTTTCGCCAGTGTCAAGTAGTTAAATAGCAGTTACAAAGTGAGTTAAAGTATTGAGTTTACAATACAATACAATACAAATACTCTTTATTGCACACAAAAGAAATATACATTTGAAATTAAAACAATTAAAAACAGTGAACAACAAGGCGGACTTATCGCTAAAGCGATCTCTTCCAGTCAACCTTGGGGTACAGGACAGAGCATTCTTATGGGCAGGTGCAGTTATATAAATAAATTAAGTGGATTAAAAATAAAAATATATATTAAAAAAAAAAAATAACAATAAAAATAATATAGTTTAATAGGGAATACGAAAATTAAAGAATTTGCATTCGCGGTCGCAACCACCAAGATGGCGGCCGCGAACCGAACTCGAGGTTAGCTAAGATCTAAAACTATTCCATGTTTGAAATCGCCGCCACTGACGCTATGTCAGTGGTTCCTGAAATATATAGGTGTGACAGAGAGACAGTCAGACGAAGTCTTGGAGGAAGGAATAGACGAAGTCTCCCCATCCTTTTTTGCCTAGGTATGGAACCCTAAAAACATCATTTGTTATAGCTGTCTCATAGGCTTATGAATGAAAACCGATTTAAATAACTGGCCCCTCTTTCAACAACTCCCCAGGCGGGGCAGCCCACGGCTCTGGACAAAGGGACACATTATTTTTTAGTATTATTTCTTTTATTTTATTGTTTGGCCACAATAGCATGAATACAGACCGACAGGAGGGTTCGAACTTCCGTTCTCTAGTGATGCGACTAATACTTGTCGATAAAATTTACTTACCTTCTTAAATTATTTGAACAGAACAATGGGATATTTATACGATAGCAAGAGAAGTAGAGCGCATCGAAAACACTCGCTCGGAGCTGACTGACTGCAAAAGTTCCATAAGAAGGTCATAGCCAAAATATGACACCACCTTCAAAAGTCGAGTTCCTAAGTAAGTATTAATACTAATCTCCTCCTGGCCGATACGACCACAGCGGCCTTTCACAAGATCTACGCGTCAAATAATAAAATAATATATCTTAGGATAATCCACACATCTTCTTAGGACATCCCAAACTAGGCAGATCCGGTAGGTACTATAGAAATTTACCGTACCCTGGTATATTGCCAAAAGTGGGATTATTGCCGGAAATGTACCTGAAATATAGCGTAGTAACTAATAGTAACCAGACAACAGATGTAACTTCTTTTTTTTTTGTACATACATACTTACATATAGAGATAAATAACATCCAGACGCATGGTGGAGATCGAACCCAGGACCTCGATACGTCGTCAGTAGGGGTAGAGTGTCTAACCACTAGACCAACGGGTACGTTATACTAGTTTACAAGTGCTTGGCTTGGGATATGTCCCAGGATAACCTACATAATATATTATACACTCATTTTAGTTACATAGTTCAAATTAAATATGTTAAGTTGGTTACATCACTAGTGAAAATAATTGTGACCGATACAGTTTTCAGTACTTCGGGCAAGGTATTCAGGCCACGTGTTGTCTGACGGTTTGCGAGATAATTTTTGAGGGTTTCATAATAAAAGCAAAAGTTTTACGGTAACGGCTTCCAAATACTTCGTTATAAACCGAAGGAATTTTATTTGTTTTGTTCTAACTGTACCTTTTATACGATTTTTTGTTTTTGGGATACCATATCTAAAAGATAAAAAAGGAACCCTTATGATGCGACTTCGTCTGTATGTCTATCACACATATTTCGTCACGGGAACGGCCAATGCTATCTATTTTAAATTAGGAATAGTTTTAGATCTTACTTACCGGGGAGGATTGAGTGAGCACCCTCTGAAAAAAAATCAAAAACTGCTAGTCATTTAGTTAAAGTTCTAAAACAATTGTAAAACCAAGCTCGCAATTTGTAAAAAGATAAAACACATCCGACATCCAATAATGTATGCTCACTCAGTTCCCACAGACGACCACTCAAATCTCCAAACATATTATGTATACATACAATATTTGTATACTAAGTTATACTTAGTAAAAGTTTTGTAAAGTAACGATCCTTAATTACAGATCGCCTGGATTACATAAGCTCACTCAATCCTCACACTTGATATTACCTGATTTTTTTGAGAACTAAAAATCATCGATGTTTAGATAGTATATCGATGCTAAATATAGAAAAAATATTGTTTTAGGTATAATTGTAGGTAGGTAGGTAAATAGGATTTTGTAAAATACTAATCGAACCATGATACTGGTGCATATTTAAATAATATTGATTTGCAGGTGCTCACGTTTTTTATATATAAAAAAAAATCATATCTTTATGTTTGTAAGCGTTACAAAAAATGTAAATAGTTTGTTTTAGTATTTTTTTTTTGGTAAATGTCCACTATTTAGTATTTAAAATTCCAAAATATTTACAAATAATATGGACAAAAAAGTCGAAAACATGATAAAAATATGGAGTTATAAATAACCATAAGTTTCAGGTATATGGCAGTATCAGTACTTGTATTTTTGCAGTACACGGATCTCATGTTTTGTAACCCATAATACAAAAAAGGCATGTTTCAGTTTATACGCCTCTGTCATTCATCCATTCGTTAGGAAGATATACAGACATCTTCCTAACGAACCACCAATGATATTTGGTTTCGACTTAGAATTTGAATTAGTCGCCCAAAGGATTTAATACGTCGCCGCCGTCGCTATATAACCTCTTCGAACATTATCGTTTCCACGTGTATCGTCGCGTATGCTATAGTGTATGAACTCCCCGAGAAGACCAGTGAAATACTCGATTCCGAGAAAGTGCGCGTTCGTGTGTGACCCAGCCGACCAAGCAAAGCGGAAGCAGTCTGCATACAAGGTACTCCTTATCCTTAACCCTCGTTGTATATTCCCTATCTATTCTATACTTTTAATAAAACTGTAACAGGTCCAATTCTGTACATTGAAGATATTTTGAAAATTATGTTTGGAGGGCATTCTATAAACGATACTAAAGCCAAACATGTATTTTTTTATTTTTGTCTGTCTGTCTGTCTGTATCTCGGCTGCGCATCACGCCGAAACTACTGGATGGATTGAAACAAAACTTGGCATGATTTAAGTAAATACTCCGAGGTAGGACATAGGATACTTTTTATCCCGACATTCGGTACGGTTCCCTTGGGAGAGGGGACTAAAGTCAAAATGTGTACTTGGTTATACACTTGCTCCGATTTTAACAATTTGTCATTATAATTATAATAAATATTTATAAGGAAACACTCATAGACAGTTGTTAACAATTTTTGGAAATTGATCAGGTTAAGCAACGTTAGGTAAGGTCATTAAATAGATGGGTGACCGTTTAACGCCATTTGAACTAAACGTCTCCGTGCTTCGGAGGGCATGTACAAAGTGGGTCCAAGTTTTTAACCGACTTTAAAAAAGGAGGTTTTGTATTCTATGCGAATGTATATTATTGACCAGCGCGGGCGGAGCTGCTTGGGTCAGCTAGTTTTATTATATTTATTTAAACCCCTGACAGGATCTCCACCATCTGTCGCCGATAGGATATCAGGAAAGCCACCTTTTTCTGAACCAGTTATATTATAGGAATAAGGTCAATTATGACTAGGAATCCTTCCCATTTGTGAACTGTCTTAATTTAGTTGCGGGACCAGCTTTACACCCACTGAGACATCCATGTGTATAGATATTGTATATTTTTAAATACATGAAGCTTATTTAAAAAGAATGTTTATAAATGTAATTCTTTAGGATGTGTGCTCACTGTGTGACAAACAGCGGATAGCGGATAACGCTTATCTGCCTTATATTTTTTTTATTTTAAACACAGTAGCTGCTTCAAGGTACGCGTTCAATGGCCCGCGCGGGACGCACCGCACGCACGGCACGCAACGGATTTTAGTTTGCTTTGTATGATGTTACGAGTACATAGCGCTGCGTCCATTATCCGCGCCGTTATTTTCCGATGCGGGCCGTCAAAATCATAGAAAGCAAACTAAAATCCGTTGCGTGCCGTGCGTGCGGTGCGTCCGGCGCGGGCCAATGGACGCGTACCTTTACCGTTCTGTTGCCTGTCTGTTAAACGCAATGAGTGGAAATTAACAACATGTCCGTTAGGCTCAGTCATGCTTGCAAATCTCGCCATTGTGAATATATTGTTTAAAAAAAATGCAATTTAAAGAAGAAACGAGAGGGACAGATCGAACTATTTATGTATATTGGGTGGAAATAGGAACTAAAATGTTCACATGAAAATTGCGATCACCATCACGTCCACTGCACTGCTGAACAAAGGTCTCCCCTTTAGAGGGGGTGAGGGGGGGGGGGGGGGGTTGCCATAATCCCCACACGCTTGGCGTCTTGGGGCTTGCAGTAAACATTATAGGTGGTAGGTAATCCAATAGGAAGACGCAGCTGCCCGTCTTCTTGTTTTCCCTTAGTCGCCTCGAATGCCCAAGCCAATAGACGTCCACTCTGAGCAAAGGTCTCCCCTTTAGAAAAGGGGTGGGGGGGGGGGGGGGCGGTGAGGTCCATCATTTTTTGACGCGGGGGATATCTTCCAAAGATCTCGGGAGCTGTGGGGCTCGACCGGGGTATGTGGGATTCTTACCCACTAAAACCCCCCGCGGCTGTCGCATCGGCACATGAGAGGGGAGACCCCAGGGCTCTCCGGTGGGATCTGCACCAGGGGCCCCTCAGTGCTTTGCCTTTGAGCCCGCCGCCGGGGGGCGCATTGTAGCCCCCCGGAAACCTGACACGGTACTCACGGGGACGGGGGTCGCAACCCCGCCGCCGTCCTCCTCGGACTCGCCGCCGTACTCAAAGATGGGAGGGTTCTATTCTAACCCGGACTCTCCACGGGTTACGAGAAGACGAGGACTTTCTTATTACTTACTAAAAATCGCTATTCCCGCTCATTAGTCGTCCGCTTCCGCGACCCGCGATGCTTCTACCATGTTTAAAACCCTACAGTCTGTTTTAAAATATGTTATATCAACATACAGTGGAGTAAAAGCAAACGTCTACTGTTCTCTTTCAGTAAAATGCTTAAAGTGTACAATTATTGTGATTTTAAATATATTTTCCTTTATTTTATTGGAAGAAATGAGGGTAAAGGTACGTTTACTGTAGGGATATTTTTTTAATAGGTATTTTTATAGATTATAAAAATAATTTGTGTTGGAGTCGCAGCAAAAGAATACAGGTGTATTTTTCGACATAATGCAGACATACTCGTAATGTCCATGATACCATGATTTGTCTCTGCATCACCATAAGGTAGACTGGTAGGTAGAGAATGCCTCTGGCATTAAGTCCGCCGCCTATGTACTGTTTTTGTGCATAAAGAATAAATATATAAATAAGATGACCGTGTGTGGAATTGTCCCAGAATGTTATTATTATTATTACTTGTATGTAATACGACCGTAGCAATTAACATAGTCGGATCTGCATTTTTGCGATTTTCATTTTATTGCATTAAAGATCTTAGAATAAGCTTAGGAATGACCCCGCAAAATATTATCTTCCTAATATCAATCATCTTTGTTCTTTCAAGTAGAAAAAGTAGCAAGTGTTCACTGCGCACGATTAACACTGTCGCATAGTACTTTGAGACGTTATCTGCGGGGCGCGGGAGTAGAACCGACGCGAGCATGCGCCGCGGATCTGCCACTTCGTGCAATGTTAACGGGAGAGCGCACGCCTCGGTTATATTAAACACGTATAAATAAATTTAAATGAGTACGTGTCGTTTATATTTATTACGAAAAATACGATGAAGAGAGAAGTAATTAAATAATATTGAGTATTGGTTACAATTATAGTATTTCATCGTACCTAGCCCAAACATGATTTTTTTTTTAAATGTTGAAATCTATTCTGACCGGACAAAACTGTAGTATATGCCAGATACGACAATGTTAATGGTTTTTTATTTCGTTCGCTGTGTCGCATGTGCCACCTACTACATTATTCCTTGGTCGGAGGTAGTTTTAAACTGTCGGATATGGTATTACTGACTTTGTTGCACGTTCATTTGATAAATAGTATTGTAGGATGTACCATTTCCTACATTATTTTCCGTCGGAAAGCAAATAAAGGGGTTGATTTCTCTATACGAATTGCCAAGGTCAGCTGATCATTTTGTATGAGGAAGTATTTTTTTTTGCTTTCCGTCGGAAGGTTTTACTTGGTACCGACTCGGGATCGTGGTCTGAATGCATCCTAGAGGTCTTCGGTGCGGTGCTGCTAACACCCTGTATTTATTAACAAATACTTACTTTAAACGCGAAAGTTTGTATGGATGTGTGGATGTAGGTATGATGTATGTTTGTTACTCTTTCACGCCTAAACGGATTTGGATGAAACTTGGTAGGTAGATAGATAAAATACTGGATTAACACATAGGGTACATTTTTTTTAAAAGTCTACCCAGTCAAAGTTGCGGGCAACAGCTAGTATGTTACATACCCACTGAGATGAACAGAGAGCCTATGAACTTATCGCTACTCTGGTGGTGGTGGAGATATCAGCGTACTCTACTACAAAAAGCGGCTTGCTACGTTAAATTTCACCGTCTATGATGTAGGATCCAAGGTAGGCACCTGCTACATGTGGCATGAAGCGATCACTCGGCGTGGCTCTATCAAAGTTTCTAGTTGTGTCTTCAACTTCATCAAATTTTATGCTGCAAGAGGCGTCAAGGAATTTCGTTTTTGGTCCGATAATTGTGCAGGCCAAAATAGGAACCGGATCGTGTTTTCGCTCTACTTGTTTGTAGCAAAAAAACTTGGTGTCACTGTCACCCATCGATTTTTAGAAAAAAGTCATACACAAAATGAGGGAGACAGTGTGCACGTGACAGTAGAACGGTAAAACAAACACAAAACTATTTGGGTGCCAGAAGAATGGTATTGCTTAGTACACTGGGCTAAAACTCAAGGTGATCCTTAGATCGTGAAAGAAATAAGACAAGAAGACATTTTTGATTTTAAAGCCTTGCTCACAAACAAAAAAAAAATACAAGGATATTACAGATCTATGCAGAGGGGGCATCATTCCTGATCGCTACCATCACTTTTATTTAAACCTACCTCACACTAACGCTTCTAATCTTACTCGTGGTCGTGATGAAACTGACTCAGAAGACGATTAGATTAAAACCGTTTGGGTTTAATATAATTCTGTAAACTGTATTTACAACCACTCGATATTCAGAATTCGATTCGATCCATAGGTAAATCACTAGTTTGACCTTTTCCATCATTTTCTTTACAGTTACCGAAAATCTAATCTATTGGTATTGAACGGTTGTGAACACGGCTCCAAGATTAAATTAACAGTAGTACGCATACTACTGTTAATATACATACCCTAAAGTGAAACTTCTATTCTAATCTATTGATGGTGGCTAAGAATCGGGCCCGGTAAACCACCGGAACGCACTTCGACCCAGTTGGATCCATTGTGCATGCCCTAGCCCTTACTCTGTAGCTGGCGTGTCGAAGAGTTCCCTCAGGTACGCAACGATTGCGCGAGCCTGGAGCTGTACATAATCATCTGGTGTAGGATAGGCTACTCCCAGATGACCCAACCTACGTCTCGCAAGAGCGTCGCAACCACACAATATGTGTCGCGTTGACTCTTTTTCACCTTTACAAAATCTGCAAGTATCAATAGTACTTAGCCTCATTCTGTGAAGGTGCTCATTGGTACCAAAATATCCCGTGAGTGCACCTATTAGGTGCCTTATTTGTGATCTGCTTGTGCTAGAGAACGCTTTGGAGTGGTTTAGGCCTGGCACTGCCCTCCATTCCTTCATGTGTTCGTTCCTAGCATGTAAAGTAAAACTTACAAGCAAAGCAAAGTAAAACTTACTTATTAACAATGTCGAATCTGTCGATTTGGGCCTAGGGTTCGACAATCGGTGTTCGCAGTTTCGGGAGTTGCAGCCTCCGGTTTAGCTTGGGCTTGGCTGGCTGCACTGAAATGCACTCAAACCAGTGTCAAGTGTGGCCGGCCAAGCCCAAGTCAAACTCTGGAGGTTGTGACTTCCGAAATTGTGATCTCAAATGTGAAGACTGTCATTTATTTTGTTGTTTAGTTGCTACTAGAAAATTTAATTCGTGTTTTGTTAATTCACAAGGACAGTTAGTTGTGATCAAACTCTGGATTATTATTGAATTTTCCAATAAAGGATATTGACTTCATTTCATAACAATAATTTAATTTTTTAATACACCCGTTTTACCCGCGTAGTTGCCGTTCCCTAAGAAAGTATTTCAATATTGTATGTAACTCAATATTGTATTACCCAAGTCCTCAAATTAATGTAAGTAAGTAGTATCTACATCATACAATATTATATATTACGGGCAATAACGTATTAAGTGGTACATCCAACATTAATAAGATTTCAAAGTCCAAAGAATACTGTAGGTTGTGCCACATCCGACCAAATTCAGAAATTATATTTCGGTTAATAATGTAGCATCTGCCATTTACGACAAAACAGTTGCATAATCTAGCGGTTAACAATGTGGCATGTGCAGTTTCTTATATTTCCAATAAATATTTGATAAATTTGCGTATACTACTACGTCGGGTAATTAATATTTATATACCACACCAAATTTGGTTAAAGTTTATTGACTATTGTTCACTTTATACACATTTGAAACTTTGAACGGGCGTACCCAAAAGTATCGATTTTTCACATACGACTATGTTAATTGCTACAGTCGCTTGTGCAAGGTTTTTCATTATAGTAAAAATAGAAATAGGTAACAAATCGGAGTAACACAAGAGTGATGGCTGACTTTTGGTGGCTAGCCAAACATAATTGGTAGGGTTTAATATGTTGGCTGGCCTAAAGGAAATCAGGGTAATACATTGATAGGGTTGATAGGTATTCAAAAAATCAGTCAGTCACTCACTCGTTCACTCACAACGTCTTTCTTTTCTTTAAACGATGTGTAGGTAGCTAATATTAATAATATTCTGGGACAATCCACACACGGTCATCTGATCGCAAACTAAGCAGAACCTGTACTATGGAAACCAGACAACTGATACTAATAATTCTATACTTTTTATAAATACATACTTAAATAGATAAACCACACTTGGTGGGAATCAAACTCACGAATTATTGGGTAGCGGCCAGGGTGTTCTACCACTAGACCAACAGGCCCGTCAAAGGTGATAAGTACTTGGGTATACGCTCTTGCTTTGTTTTGAAAAATACATTCTTACACATTGTTTGTGAAATCCGAGTGGAAGCATGAAAACTGTGCCTTATTACAACGTACGTGAATTGAATATTATTTTTAAGATCGTTAAGACAATGACATGATTTCTGAAGGCCAAACCATATCAGTTCCCCGATCCGAATTCGGCGGAAAATTGTCGCACAAATACGTTATGTACACAATATTATGTTGGGATTTCCAAACCATGTCGAAAACTCAGAGGTAGTACTTAGTACGCATGGAAATTTGCGCGCGGCTGGCCGTTCACTTTCGCTTTTATGGAAAAATCGAACAGCCTATCCCATCACCTGTCCAAGTTCTAGTTCTTGTTAAAGGTGAGTCACCCTCTGACGTAAACCAATGACCTTGTCCACGACTCCAGTCTCGGAGCGTACGCTCCAAACGGTACCCGCGCCTGGTCCCGTCTGAAAAGACTGGAATGCAAATATCAATCTAAAAATATAACTAAACGTCAATGGTTTCAACAAAAATATTTTTTTAAAAACAGCCAGTGTTCCTTTTATAATAATCATTCGAAATATGAACTGTTTCACCAAATTAATGGCTTGTATCTGCAGTGCGCATGTGCGATATAAACCGACTGTTTGCAGTCGTTCGGACAGCCGATAGTGAAAGTTGTGATGTTTTGTGTTTTGTAATCGGTTGGGTTGTTTTGACGTAAATAACTCACATATACAACAGGTGTGTATGTATGTGGTATATTATCTTATAAGCTACTAGCTGACCCGCGCAGCTCCGTTCGCGCTCTTTCACTTGTGAATCTAAACCTACAATGGTCCCCTAATGGTCCCAAATGGTATCTAAATCCCCTTGAACACACACAAACAATTTCATCAACATCGGTCCAGCCGTTTAGGAGGAGTTCAGTGACATGCACACGTACAGTAGAATTATATATAAAAAGATAGGGTAAGTCAGTGATAATACACTATGTTAAAGGGTATACCTAATCATGGATGGTCAAAATTTTTGCACATCCTACCATCGATCAAACTGTTAGTATTTATATAGGTGACAGGTGGACATGTTTTTTCATTTTTATTTTACGCAATCTATCATAATGTCGCTTCGGCCGCGTACGTAACCAGTTCTACGTAACCAGTTTCGTAAGAAGAATTTTTATTCAAAGTCAAAGTCAAAATATCTTTATTATGTATAGGCCCCACGGAAGCACTTACACAAAAATCATTTTTTCAAACTACCACCGGATTGTAACGCGGCCGCTACTGAGGAGATCCGGCAAGAAACTCAGCGTGCTTGTCTTTTTTGTCATTTTTTTAAAAACAGTTTTACAAATTATACATAAGTCAGCCTTAAACTTCTAAGCTGCTCAACTCTTATCCTCCAGGTAATCCGAGATTTTATAATAAGCCTTTTTTGACAATCGGCTTTTTATCAAAGGTTTAAATTTCTTTATTGGAAGATCTCGGATATCCTGTGGCAGTTTGTTATAAAAGCGTATACTTTGGCCCATAAACGATTTGCCTATTCTGTGGAGACGCGTGGCATGTACAACAAGATCGTGTTTGTTCCGGGTATTAATATTATACTTTTTAAAAGAACTGATATTTTTTTTTCATAAACTAAATTTTCCAATATGTATTGTGAGACAACCGTTAGAATATCTATCTCTTTGAATTTCTCTCTAAGTGAATCAATAGGAGCCAGATTGTAAATGGCTCTCACAGCTCTTTTCTGCAGAATAAATATAGTATTAAGTTCTGCAGAAGATCCCCACAGTAATATACCATATGACATAACACTGTGAAAATAGCTGAAATAAACAATTCTAGCGGTTTCAACATCAGTTAAACGTCTAATTTTCTTGACTGCATTTCTTCATACGAAACCAACGAAACCCGACGCTACGTAACCAATATCGTTGAAAGAACATTTTGTATTTCTACATCACCAACTACGTGCTAGAATAAACCGCGAGCACTACGCTCTCAAACACATGCATACACAAGACATAGCAATCAGTGTACATTTTAAATCATACAAGGGCAGTGAGAAAACATACACAGTCATAGGCTTCAATCAGGTATCTTCCTGCGCAACCGATACCTTGTGCGCAACCAGGCTTTACATCGGTCTCTAACAGGTTACCCTGAAACCTACGAATCGTACAGGCTTTACACAGGTCTTTAGTCAGCGTGGGCCCCGCTGACGCAACCCGTCACCCTCACACATTGTGGTCACCTCAAAACCACGTGAACATGGCTTTACATGAGTCTCTCCCACAACGGTGAATACAAACACATCGTGGTCACCCCAAAACCACGTGAATGGCTTTACATGGGTCTCCCAACGACTGTTTACACACTTTGCGACAGACGCCGACGTTCCCCGCACGCTTCGGGACACCGTGCACCTCGCAGGATACGGCTTCAAACGCCATCATCCTTCTGCACGCACGCCTCGCACGCCTCGCAAGCCAGGCCTCAGCACGCCATAGCTAGCACCCACGTGCCTGTATTTCCCTCTGCGAACAGAACAATAGAACGCACTTCCTTTGGATTTAGGGTCCACAGCACCTTATCGATGCAGCCCCAACCGAATATATCAGTGACACTAAACAAGGTAACGATGTTTTGACATTTACGTATATCGCATTTAGTCTGTTAGTAAGAATTTACCAACAGTAAAGTACAACAGCACTGTCAGACCCGGGAATCGAACCCAAGACTTAGAGACAACAAAATCATAAACTACCAGATCTGGGAATCGAACCCAAAACTTAGCGATCAGAATACCATAGGGGTATGTCAAATAAAGATCCAGTCCTCCACAACGGTATGCTACAAACGCATCAAATATCACATCGGAGGGCATGTGTTGTTCTGCTCACCTCATCGATCATAAATTACACGCTACTTGTAAATTATTAGCGTATTGCTCCCATAGTCTACCCCTGACCAAATAAATAGTTTCAAAAGAACATAACCTCTGCGTGCTTGCCTTTACCAAATGACAGTGTGCAACTTACGTCAGTGCGGCTGTCATTACCACAGTCAACCCTGCAGCTTCTTTTCTTACTTCGGTGTCTGGCCATCATGGCCACGACGTAGCGTCAAACACCAGTGTGCTGCGCGGCGACCGACGATGTAAGCGGTAGCCACCAACACCACCATGTGGGCGGCAACGCCGCAGCGCGACCGTAGTGGGGCTGCACAGCGCCACCTTCGTGTGGCAGCCCGTCGCCACCATGGTGTGGTGGTCACGCCACCGTTAGGGCGGCCATGCCACCGTTGGGGCGGCAGTGCTGCGTTTAGCGCCCAACGCCACTCGTGCAGCGGCAGCAACGCCACAATGCAGCCACTAATGCCACAAACGCTCTGGCGACTCGCACTTACACATTCTGTGAACATAACTGCAGAAAACTAATTAAAAATTTGACAGGTAGGTAGTCAAATCAACAAGTACATAGACACAATTAGCACTCGTTAATATATTAGGCCCTTACAACCCACAGCACTACAATCGCTCGGCCTTCCTTAACAAAACATCCAGATCGAACCAGATTTCCAATACTAGGCCGACCGTTTAACTCGCGATTCGCCTGCGGGGGTAGAAGGGAGCGAGGGGAGATGTTAGCGGATGGGTGAAAGGGGTGCGCGGAGCAGAGAGCTTACGTCAAGAGCGGCAGTGCGCTGGCTGTGCTCGCAGCGCGCGGTTGGTGTTTTTGTTACGGACGCTTGAAGATAAACGCACAAGGTATACGACTGCCAAGATAAATCTCAAGATGAATCGCTCTTCCAGTTTTGCGAACAAAATTAACAAGCAAGCTAAACAAACAGCATACAATGTATATTCCTTTTTTAAAGCCAGACAGTGATGATGATTAGCGATATGAATATTAGTGACGAATAGTCCTATAAAATTGTTATCTGTGGTTAAATATTTCTTAAACGGAGTTAATTATTGTTTTATGATTTTGTACCTATGAAGCTATTATAAAATATTTGTAAAACTTAAAAATAAATACTTAAAAAAAGATACTTATTATTTTATTCTTTACCAACAATGTCTATCTCGAGATAAATCTTTGGATTATTGACTCCGTGTGTAGCGTTACCCGCCCCCGCTCCCTTCTTACCGCGCAGGCGAATCGAGAGTTAAACGGTCGGCCTATAGTCATCGACCGAGAAAATAAACACTATCCCAAAACAATGCTTTACAAATTGTAATGACTGATCAAGATTAACAACAAAACATCTTTTAACAAAATACAACTTTACTTCCAGATTTATTAGTAATCGCACTTAATTATTATAACTAGCAGTCAAAACTCAAATCAACCCACTGCTTAAAACAATACAAAGTAACAAAATAAATCGATCTAGTTCATTTGTACTAATCTAGCCGTAGCAATAGACTTTGCCGGTCATTAGGTACTTCCACGAACGAACTCACTATAGACCTAAATAGATTAACTGGCTCGATCGTTCAACCATCCATCGTGTGTCTACTGGACTAACAACAGTACTATTAGAACTATAAGCTGAACTATTACATTTTGATAGATTGATCTAGCGATAGATCGTAATAATCCTTATCGTATTCGTCTTCCATTACCAACATGAATCGTACAACCCGTGGGCATCATTAATAAATTGTTTTTCATAACACGAATAGTACATATATACTTTTGCCGGTAGCATATGTACTTTTTTTTTTTTCGAGAATAACAAAACATGAAAATAATGGAAACGAATATAACAAAATGCATCAGAAAGCGAAGCGGATAGGCTAGAATCCAATCCCACTTCTGATATTAGAAATCCTAAATAAGATTATTTAAAAAAAAGAGAATCCGTCCAGAAACCATTGTCTCTGGACCACCTTAGTAAAATAAAAACTGAACATACCACTGAAGAATTATTACCACACTCCTGCACTAGGGATACATTGTAATCACCATGACGCAGCAACTTCACTGAGACTTCCGCACTGTACGAGATCTGAGAAACGAATGACCGCGGTACCGCTAGAGCTGTGACTTATATACGCGTTCGCTGAGCGCGTTCGGCTATCCTACCTACAATTTATTTGATATCGGTTTTTGAAGTCTAACAATATTATGGCCTACAACCTAAACGGCTTGATGAATTTTAATTTATACTTATGTCTATTTAGACATACATACATAATTACATACATATACAATACATACTCTCGACAAACCTAACCCTCTTCCCGGGAGATTCGGGCATAAAGAAAAATAAAATTTATCTCTTTAGCGGTCTTAAGTGAAAGTTTAACTCCTGTTTTAAAATATGTTTATAAAAGATCAGAATTAAATGTATTACAACAATGGGGAACTTGCATAAAAAATATAATTATAATTTAATAAAAATAGTTCTAAAAAGAGCATTGCTAAAAGATTTTTTCTAAATTTATTTATTTTACAAAATATTTCAACTTTAAGTTACGTAAAATGGAACGCAATTTGAAACACCAAAGATCGCGCGTCACGTCAAACCTCAACTAGTCGGCCATGCCCACATGCCATGACAATCAATTATCAAGAGAAAATCTCTGTGTAAACACATTGTTTTTTTTTTTATAAAATGAGAAAAGGTAATTATAGCGTAAGGTAATTAAGCTAATTATAGAGGGATTTATTTATTTTAAGAAAAAAATATAAGGATGACTATTTACAAAATGTAAGTAAGTACTCAACGTTTGGGGAGCCGTGGGCGTGTTTTTAAAAAAAACAATAAATTGATTTTTGAATTTGTTTAGACTTCTACATGCCTTGGTGGCTAACTACAGACTAACTTAACTATCTTAATTCTATCCCTCACGTAGGGTGTCGACCAACGCCTAGTGGCGTGATCCTCATGCGCCCTCAGCAAATTCTCCGCCGTCTGGAGCGTGGGCGCATCCGGTGTGCGAAAGCCACCCAGAGTTAGACAAAACAGAGAGTTGCTTAGGGTGCTAAAAAGATCGGGCGATTAGACGTGGGTGGTGATATAACTCCTCCCTCCGTAAGTTCGAGATCATCCGAGGAATGATGGATGATCTCGAAAATTCCGTAGTTTATTACAAATCTTAATTTTACGCTTATAGGCTAACAAAATAAATGAAATTAATATGATTAAAATTAAACATCCTATACTAATATTTTTAAAATTTAAAACACTTTTATATCTATCACTAATAACTCCACTTCCACTTTTCTGTGTTAAATAGTTCAGGAACTGGATATCGGTGAGATCGATTCCGTTAAGGTTAATCGGCTCTTTCTGGACATCATTTGGCTTGCTCCATATCTTAGGCAGGTTAATTACTGGAAACTTCTTAAAGGTTATATCTTTTCCTCTAGATTGGTGTCTTTTCAGATTAAATTAATTAATCTTGATCTGGCAGTCATCATCAATGGATAAAAGGTAAGTCCCGCAGATAGTTTCCTGAGTTATATCATTTTCACAGAATTTTGTGAGAGGTGTTTCGGTTTTTGCATAAGCTATCCATCGATTGGGCTGGATAAGCTCGATTTTCACATCTTCGATGATAACAGGTACTGGATGACAGGTGGAAACATTTGTAGAAAACTTCGTAAGTTCTGCGACACAACTATCTTCTGTGGCAGGTGAAACGTCGTTCTCGAAGCATAAGAAGCGGGCTTCGTCGATCTCTTGGCATGGCTGAGAGAGCGGTTTAGTTTTCAACCCTTTCACAAGGAGATATATTTAGATCTATTTAGGTAGGATAAGGGTTGTTAGGCTTGTAAGGCTGTTATAAATGGGCAATGGAATCAATTTAAAATAATTAAATTCTTCATTTCCGACTAGTGGGATGTGCATAATAAACTTTATCTGATTTTGTTTTCGTTCGTTTAGACTACGTGTTATTTCTTGAATATTTTCTTCTATCAGAATGAAATTGCTTCTGGTAGCGTTGGCTATGTTTGTAAGCGTACCCACCATTTCAGCGATGATTGTCATTTTATTGGTTATCCTATCCTGTTTTGTATTTACTTCATTAATCAAGCTCTCGTATCTTATAGCATCGTCATGGTCAAGATTGCCTGTAATTGCTTTTACAAATGAACCTAAAGGGTTAAACAATCCCCGTTTGGGTCTTGCCGGTGATGGAACCAGTTGCTTATATTTTTCAATAGTAATATTCATAACATATTCGGTCTGTGATTCGACTCCATTAAAGTCTGAATCAAAGGCGTCTACGTTAAAACTGTTTTGAACCTGTTGTTTAAGATTTTGATAGGCATTTATATTTGATTTTAATTGATCATAAATTAATTCTAAATCTAAAATTTTAATTACAGTCCACTTATCATGGCTCACGATTGCTTGACCTTCCTTTACAGGCAGCAATCCTGGATTCTTGTCAAGTAGTTGCAGATGAAGGGCCTGGCTGAGGATCGCTTGAACCGCCAGTAGTATTAACCTGTGGAGGACGCCTAATGTCTTTAATGGGAACTTTTGTTTTCCTGTTATGTGTGGTAATGGGTACAACGTTCCTTTGTATATTCCCCGTTACCTGTGCTTTCTGATATCGTGGTTTATCTTTACCACGCCTTGTGTTTACTCCTTTAATAAATACCGTATCTCCTACATCTATATCAAATTCCGTTTCTCCACCGCGTTTCTCCTTTAGCGCTATCTTTTTATCTATCATCTTGTCTGTCAAATATTCGTATAAGTATTTCGTTTTCCTTACATGTTCCCTAACCATTTGTTGTGTGAATTGTTTATTAAAATCTACATAAAATGCACTATTAGATTCGGTGTGACCGAAAACGACTTCGAATGGCGTAAGGCCCGTAGTCGAGTGTATGGTATGGTTATACGACATTACTGCATATGTCATAACAGATGCAGAGTCCGTAATTTTACGCTCATATTTGGCTATACGGTAAATTTCTATAATCGTCGAATGAAACCTCTCGACGATTCCCATAGAGTTGGGGTTGTGTGGAGTGCCAATGTGCCAATGTGCCAATACATTTTGCTCCCCTTTGCTCCCTTTGATCCCTACTCCCTTGATTTATCTCTCTCTCTTATAAGAAAAATCGAATTCTATGCCCTTTCTCTCCCCTCCCGCTTCGGTCCCCGTCATACTTCCCCTCTTCCTCTCCCCGTTGTCCTCTCTGAACCCTCTCCCTCCTCTCTCTTCTCCCCCCTTACTCCACCTAACTCCTCCGATCACTCACTCCATCACCCTCCCCTCTCCTTCTCTTGCACCCTCCTCTCGTTCTATATATCCTCGTCAATCATGGTATCAGCGTCATAAAATATACTTTATAACCTATTCTCAGACCTACCCGCAAAATTTCATACATATCGGTTCACCCAACTATTTAAAGACCTTGCCTTATGTTGCTTAACCTTAACCTAGCGGCATGAAATACTTATTCTGAGACCTACCCGAAATGCACACAAAATGTCATACAAATCAGTTCACCCATCAATTTAATGACCTGGCCTTGTGTTGCTTAACCTTAACCTAGCGGTATGAAATATACTTTATGACCTATTCTCAGACCTACCCGATATGAGCAAAATAAATCATACAAATCAGTTCACCCATCTATTTAATGACCTTACCTAACGTTGCTTAACCTTAACCTACCGGGATAAAAAGTATCCTATGTCCGTTTCCTGGTTTTAAGCTACCTCCTCACCAATTTTCAGCCAAATCGGTTCAGCCGTTCTTGAGTTATAAATAGTGTAACTAATACGACTTTCTTTTATATACATATATAGACCAGCTGACCCACGCAGCTCCGCCCGCGCTTTAATTACATTTTGCTCCCCTTTTCTCCCTACTTCCTTGATTTATCTCTCTCTTATAATTCTATGCTATTTCTCTCCCCTCCCGCTTCGGTCCCCGTCACACTTCCCCTCTTCCTCTCCCCGTTGTCCTCTCTGAACCCTCTCCCTCCACTCTCTTCTCTCAACTTGCTCCTTCTCACTCCCCCCCCCCCCTCTTGCTCCATCTAACTCATCCGATCACTCACTCCATCACCCTCCCCTCTCCCTCTCTTGCACTCTCCTCTCGTTCTATATATCCTCGTCAATCATGGTATTAGCGGCATAAAATATACTTTATAACCTATTCTCAGACCTACCCGCAAAATTTCATACATATCGGTTCACCAGACTCTCGTGCTCGTAACTCAGAGGTTCTCAGATTTTGTTGTGCAAGGCGTTGCGAACGTTCGACACTCGACTCTCGTGCGCGTACCTGAGAGTTTCTCTGATTCTGTTCAGCAAGGCGTTGTGCACGTTCAGGTGAAGATTCTCCCATACGACGTATTCTTGCTGCCCGTGCTTGAGAACTATGTTTAGAAAGTTGAGACCTGGCTCTGTTAGGCATTTTCAAATGTTTAAGAAAATGCTAATAGCGTGTAATATTCTAGCTCTGAAAAGAACTGTTGTTTAGCCCTGAAAAGAACTGTTGTTTAGCCCTGAAAAGAACTGTTGGTTAGCCCTGAAAAGAACTGTTGGTTACCCCTGAAAAAATCTGTTGGTTAGCCCTGAAAAGAACTGTTGATTAGCTCTGAGAAGAACTGTTGTTTAGCTCTGAGAAGAACTTTTGCGTAGGTGTAGTTTTAAGAAAGAAATCTAAAAAAAATCGCATGAAAATTATTAGAATTCGCGAATTATTAGAACCGCTGCGTAAGAAGCCGACCTCGCGTCTGAGCCGCGCGGGTACCTTACTCATAGATCTAAACTCCCCTCCCGCATGCGCACCCCCGCCTTGGTGACGCTCACTTCGCAACGGGCCGTGCAGCAGAAATCTTTTAATTTATATGCAGTAATATTTTAATTTCGCCATAACTTCAAAACCAAATGTCCAATTTTAATCATTCACAGATTAAATATTATCTACATAAACTGTTTTAATGATGAAATAATTTATTTTGATAAGGATTAATAGCATGAGTAAAATAAATGCGTTTAAATGTAGTCCAAACAAAATTCAAGATTTTTAAATAAAAAAATGGTTGTTGGGCCTCACTCGACATAGATACGCGCGTGTGCCGCGGACTTTTTTCTAGATATTTATAAGATCTACAATTAATTAGAACATTTTATGGTTCTATCTTTTATAGTTTAGGCAGCGTACGCAAAATGAGTAACTTTTCTGGTTTATTTTTTACACCTTGTGTCCGAAAAAACCCAAATATCTTACGGAACCCTATTTTTTTCCAAAATATAATTTAGCCTATGTTACTCGTGGATAATGTAGCTTTCGAATGGTGAAAGAATTTTTAAAAACGGTCCAGTAGTTTTTGAGCCTATTCATTACAACCAAACAAACAAAGTTTTCCTCTTTATAATATTAGTGTAGATAGCTGACCCGCGCAGCTCCGCCCGCGCTTTAATTACATTTTGCTCCCCTTTTCTCCCTACTCCCTTGATTTATCTCTCTCCATCTCTCTCTCTTATAATAAAAATCTAATTCTATGCTATTTCTCTCCCCTCCCGCTTCGGTCCCCGTCACACTTCCCCTCTTCCTCTGCCCGTTGTCCTCTCTGAACCCTCTCCCTCCTGTCTCTTCTCCCAACTTGCTCCCTCTCACTACCCCCCCCCCCCCCTTGCTCCACCTAACTCCTCCGATCACTCACTCCACCACCCTCCCCTCTCCCTCTCTTGCACCCTCCTCTCGTTCTATATATCCTCGTCAATCATGGTATCAGCGGCATAAAATATACTTTATAACCTATTCTCAGACCTACCCGCAAAATTTCATACATATCGGTTCACCCAACTCTCGTGCACGTAACTCAGAGGTTCTCAGATTTTGTTCTGCAAGGCGTTGCGAACGTTCGACACTCGACTCTCGTGCGCGTACCTGAGAGTTTCTCTGATTTTGTTCAGCAAGGCGTTGTGAACGTTCAGGTGAAGATTCTCCCATACGACGTATTCTTGCTACCCGTGCTTGAGAACTATGTTTAGAAAGTTGAACATGGCCCTCTTAGGCATTTTCAAATGTTTAAGAAAATGCTAACAGCGTGTAATATTCTAGCGCTGAAAAGAACTGTTGTTTAGCCCTGAAAATAACTGTTGGTTACCCCTGAAAAAATCTGTTGGTTAGCCCTGAAAAGAACTGTTGCTTAGCTCTGAGAAGAACTTTTGCGTAGGTGTAGTTTTAAGAAAGAAATCTAAAAAAAATCGAGTTGGAGCCGACCTCGCGTCTGAGCCGCTCGGGTACCTTACTCATAGATCTAAACTCCCCTCCCGCATGCGCACAAAATCGTGCAGCAAAAATCGTAATATTTTAATTTCGCCATAACTTCAAAACCAAATGTCCAATTTTAATCATTCACAGACCAAATATTATTTACATAAACTGTACTTAATGATGAATTATGATGATTAATTATAATTTATTTTGATAAGGATTAATAGCATGATTAAAATAAATGCGTTTAAATGTAGTCCAAACAAAATTCAAGATTTTTAAATAAAAAAATGGTTGTTGAGCCTCGACATAGATAGTGTGCCGCGGACTTTTTTGTAGATATTTAATAAGATCTACAATTAATTAGAACATTTTATGGTTCTATCTTTTATAGTTTAGGCAGCGTACGCAAAATAAGTAACTTTTCTGGTTGTTTTTTTACACCTTGTGTCCGAAAAGACCCAAATATCTTACGGAACCCTATTTTTTTCCAAAATAAAATTTAGCCTATGTTACTCGTGGGTAATTTAGCTTTCGAATGGTGAAAGAATTTTTAAAAACGGTCCAGTAGTTTTTGAGCCTATTCATTACAACCAAACAAACAAAGTTTTCCTCTTTATAATATTAGTGTAGATTACAAAACACAATAAAAAAAACACTATTAAATTTAATACGCTATAAAATTCTAAAACCTAAACACCCACAAAATATAAAACACGCAATAAAATTTCAATAAAAATTAATTAAAAGTTGCTTATAATTACTAAAATCTGTTAAGTTGCCTATTTTTGTGCAAACAAAATCAGATAAATACACAAGTCTGACGATTTAAGTTCAGGAAATGTGTGAAAGAGGCAGGGAATATGAGAAACAGGAGGTGAAAAGGTTTACTCACCAACTGCTCGATCTCATGCCGTCTTCTTGAGTCTGGTTGGCCGCCGCACAGCTTCCCACGGGAGACAATTTGTTTGGTTCGTGTTTCCGCGTTTCGCACGAATTACTAAAGCGATACCGATTTTGGGGTATTTTTCGACAGTAGAATTTCGGGAAATTCGCGAAAAATCCACAAGGCTGCGCCACTCAACGTTTGGGGAGCCGTGGGCGTGTTTTTAAAAAAGACAATAAATTGATTTTTGAATTTGTTTAGACTTCTACATGCCTTGGTGGCTAACTACAGACTAACTTAACTATCTTAATTCTATCCCTCACGTAGGGTGTCGACCAACGCCTAGTGGCGTGATCCTCATGCGCCCTCAGCAAATTCTCCGCCGTCTGGAGCGTGGGCGCATCCGGTGTGCGAAAGCCACCCAGAGTTAGACAAAACAGAGACTTGCTTAGGGTGCTAAAAAGATCGGGCGATTAGACGTGGGTAGTGATATTACTAAGTACTACATATATTTATGTCCTGGGACAATCCACACACGGTTATCTGATACTAAACTAGGCAGAGCCTATATTAAGGTGACCATACAACTGCAACAAATACTTAAAGTACTTTTTTGTAAATACATTGATAAATAATACGCAGACACAAGGTGGGAATCAAACCAACGATATAGTAGGTAGCGGCCAGGGTGTCTTACCGCTAGACCAACGGGCCTGTCTAACTAAATGACTGGTGCAACATATTTTGTTTATGGATAATATTAATTTTCTTTGAACTGAACTCTAGGGGATCATTTTATCATTCTGATTATATTAGTCGTCATAAGTCTATTAATCTTCAGTGGTAGTTTCTTTATTCACTCGCCAATCGCCATGAAACATTAGGTACTAACTCGTAGGTACGTCAAACCTAAGGAATTACGTCACGTCCGTCAATGAGCGTTTTCGCGCCAACGTGGAAAAGTCAATCTTTGATTTGCAATATCTAGATAATTTGTGCATATTTTAACGTTTTTGTTTTTGGTATCTTTAGGTGAGTCTAAAATCTTTATTATTCTTCACTAAAAAACAAAAAATTGTGCAAGTTCCCCATTAGGTAGGTACGTATGCGAGTGCGCAGGAAACCATAAAGTCGTGTTAAAAAATTGTTGATAATATATACGGTACTATATATTTTATCTATTTTAAGTGTCATGTGTTCGGCGGGCCACATTGCGCGCTTATCTAGTTTTGATAAAATTAATTAATGTTATGTTCCCTTCACTAAATAGTACGCACCTACCATAGAAGTTTCGCAGTACCGATCTAACCGCGCGCTTGCGAGAGCGGTTTGGTTATTTATTACCTGATAAAATATTTTATGTACTTAAATTTGTATCACATGTCTGTCTGTTTTAATGTTAGTGTGTGTATTGTAATAAAACTACTCTTACGGAATTTCTCGTGATTTATTTTTCAAAAATAAATCGCGACATCGCTCGAAGAACCGATAACCGTTGGGGAGTTGCGACCACCCACGAAGCGGAAAACGCAGCGTTGGCAGGCCTCCCACTACAGACGACATTGTGCGCGTCGCAGGAAACCGGTGGATGCAAATAGCCAATTGTCGTTCATTGTGGCGTTCTAAGGGGGAGGCCTATGTTCAGCAGTGGACGTCTTCCGGCTGATGATGATGAATTCCATAAGAGTAGTATTCGCGTAAATAAAATACAACATTAGTGTGTGCAGTCTCTTGTGTGTGTGATATGCGTGTTTTATCTATACTTATAATAAAACTGTAACAGGTCCAATTCTGTACATTGAAGATATTTTGAAAATTATTTTTGGAGGGCATTCTATATCCGATACTGAGGCCGAAAATGTATTTTTTTTAATTTTTGTCTGTCTGTCTGTCTGTATCACGGCTGAGCATCACGCCGAAACTACTGAATGGATTCAAATGAAACTTGGCATGATTTGAGATCTTACTACGAGGTAGGACATAGGATACTTTTTATCCCGTAATCTACCACGGTTCTTTCGGGAGAGGGGATTAAAGTCAAAATGGGTACTTGGTTATACGCTTGGTCAGATTTTATCAATTTTTCTTTATAATATAATAAATATTAGTAAGGGAACACTCATAGAGAGTTGTTATCAAGGTTTTGTAATCGATCTGGTTAAGTAACGTTAGGTAAGGTCATTAAATAGATGGGTGACCGTTTAACGCTTTTGAACTAAACGGGTCCGTGCTTCGGAGAGCAAGTAAAAAGTGGGTCCCAGTTTTTAACCGACTATAAAAAAGGAGGTTATGTATTCGATGCGAATGTCTGTGATTAAAAGTTTAGTTAACGTAAAAATAGCGCAGGCGGAGCTGCGTGGGTCAGCTAGTTATAAATATAATTCTTGAAACACTGCACCACCTCAAGACACTGTAAGCGCTTACGCGTAGATCGGACCAACAATAATAACTAAGAACAGCTGAGGGTACCTACACCGGGGTAATTGTGACAAGGACGTTCAACAGTTCAACATCTTATAGTCCCGTCCCTCCCTTTGTGTTAGTGTGTTTTGTTGTTTGTTGTAGGTGGTGGTCTGCACATTGAACAACTTCTATGCTGTAACGTACGTAACACACCGATCAATAAATAACCACCGTGTGTGTAAGCTCACTACGCTGATTGGCAGAATCGTGTTGGGCCTAGACTCAATGGAATAAGGCCAAAATAAAAAACTTATAGTCCTCCTGTAACCATGGGTGCTGCAAAGCATTCGAAACCGCGATAAAACTCGAAAAGTAGTTTTATTTCAATGTGTAGTGTTCGCGTTTAGAAAAGACAACACACAAGGGATGAAAGTGACGTATTTAGGCATGAGATGGTTTGGGGTTTGGTTGGCACACAAGCGTAGCGAGGGCGCTAATAGTTCGAGTGCCTAAAGGTCTTTCACCCGAGGTAAACACTCTGCTTTTCATTTCGAATATGAGGAAAGTAAATAAAAACCTGATTAGCTAAACAAATAATATTAGCACACGACCAGTGTATTTATTATCTATGCACTCGACAAAATAACTGAAGATCAAATTGCCGCCACTTTGCCATTTTTATTATTTATGTCTTTTTTTCTGTGGCATTCTACCAGCCAATACTTTTAATCATTTAAAATGGTATTATTAATATTTAGCTCAAATCTGGGTAAATGAAATAATAATTTAGTGAAAACTAAATTATAAGCATAAAGTCGTGTTACAAAATTGTTGATAATATTTTTTAATTACTATTTTACGCCGCGATTTAAGCGTGGCTGTATAAGTTAGGACATGGTTTGCATAGTTTTTAATTTTTTTGACGGCAGTAAGTAGTGTTGGAAAATTGCTTCCTATCAGGTGATTTCAAGCGTACTTTCCGTGTATGACAAATGAATAAAAAAGTATTTTCATTTCTCCTGTTCGGAAAATTTTATTTTCATGGGTAACTAGCCGGGTGGAAAATTGCGTTTTCATCTCTAGGTGGAAAGTAATTGATTTTTAATTTGTACGATTAGCCACGGAGTCGAAAATAATTGAGTTGCAAAACTTTTAAAGTAAAGTTCAAAAAATATAAAAATAATAAAAAGTGATATGATGTAACTTATTTTGGACTTATTTTTTATTATTTTTATATTTTTTGAACTTTACTTTAAAAGTTTTTGATTTGCTGTTTTAAATTTTTAACTTATTTTTATTTTTTAATTAGTTACTACTCTATGATAGAATAGTAATATGACATTTTCAATTATTTACATAATAAGCCTGAGATTATATTTGCATGCCAAAAGGTAGACTGTATAGAACTTGAATTGTATAATGCCGACAACACCATTGCAAATGAATTAAGTAAGTATTCTGATTCTAACCAAACACGAAACGCAGGTTTCTCAGAACATTTCAAACATAATACCCGACCAAACATTGAATTTGTTTTTTTACTTTAAATTTTATCTGATTATTCTTACTAAACTTACCAGTTTTATAAAACGTGTGTGTAGTATTTTACTTTTCTCTCAGTTGAAATGAAAAGTAGAGGGCTTAACTTGGGTGAAATTACCCATTTCACCCTCGAACTATTGGCTAATATCTCGGGTGAAAGGGTCACTTTTAACCCCTCTTCTTCTTCAGAACAACTAGGTACGTACATAATATCCGTTTACCGGGACTCACGTTTATAACGCTATACAAAGTGAAATAACCCTGTCAAATAATCGCCCCAACGATCTGGCAGGTATTTTTTTAAACAGCCTGTATGGCGGTCGAATAACCATTTTTGACTCGAAAACGGGTTTCATTTCAACGGAATTACGTGCAGGCCTACAGACAATTATGTTAACTGGTAAGTTATTTTAAACCTTATTTAAGTAACCCAAACTATCGACTCGTTTGTGTTACATTTTACGTAATCAGATCTCTATCCGATTACAAAAAAAGGAGTCGGTTCACATCATCATCATCAGCCGCCGTAAGACGTCCAATGCTGAACAAAGGCCTCCCCCTTAGAAGGGAGGGGTTGCCATAATTCCCACGCTTGGCAGGCGACTTGGGGATCGCAGTATAGTAGGTAGGTAATCCAATCAACGTCCATTGAGTACGGCGGCGACTCCGAGGAGGACGGCGGCGGGGTTGCGACCCCCGTCCCCGTGAGCACCGTGACAGGTTCCCGGGGGGCTACAATGCGCCCCCCGGCGGCGGGCTCAAAGGCAAGGCACTGAGGGGCCCCTGGTGCAGATCCCACCGGAGAGCACTGGGGTCCCCCCTCTCATGTGCCGATGCGACAGCCGCGGGGGTTTTAGTGGGTAAGAATCCCACATACCCCGGTCGAGCCCCACAGCTCCCGGGGATCTTTCGAAGATTTCCCCCGCGTCAAAAAAATAAAATAAAAAAAAAATAAAAAAAAAATAAAAAAATAAAAAAAAAATAAAAAAAAGCGTTCGGAAGCGAATTACGAGGCGCGAGTTCGAATCCTCTGAATCGTAGTTAAAAAAAAAAGTCTTTTTGTAATGTTTTGTTTTCATTGGCATTTAATAGAATAGAATATAAAGCGGTGAAGGGTAGGTTAAAAGACGACAGTCAAAGGACGTGTGAGCACGTCGTACTTTGTGAGATATTAGAATTTTGCTAAAATAATATAAATTGTTATTGATTTTGAGTTTCAAAATTAAGTGAAGTGTGTTGTGCACAAAGGGGGTGAGTTGTTTAATTAAAAATAAACAATGCGTAATTATTTAGTCACCAAATATACTCATTTGCTTTTCCATTGTTATAGACTACGGATATGCCCCTTTTTATGGATGTCTATAGTTAATAAACTTATCTAATATCCTGAGAAACCTAGCTGGCCGGGATTTGGTTTTGGCAGAGTTCCAGCAATATAAAAAAAACTCTCCTGGCGTCCGCACGTAGTGTAGTTTAATTTATATATTATGTTGTATCCTAGCTGTAAATATAGTCTTCCTACTGTTGCATGTTGTACCTAGAGTAATAAATGTCTTAAGATCGTTCTATAATTTTACTTTACCTGGATAACCCGTAACAATATTAAAAAAAAACTAGATGTTACTGGCAAGTAATTTTGTATTTAATAGAACCATACAACTGTACATTTAAGAATATAATTAAATTTGAACACCATAAGTACTAATATATTTTATTTGAATTTAAGTTTAAGTGTTGAATTTAAAGTAAAAAACTTTTTAAAAAACAAGCTTTTATTTAAATGCGCTAAAAAGAATAAGTTAGCTTAAACTCGATGCGTTTAGTAATAACGATTCCAGGGTTCTGTCAAATACCTTTCAATTCCATCATCAGGACCTCATTATTAGGCAAAGTGAATAGAACTCTTTAAGATGAATCAAATGAGCCTAAACTCGATGTGTTTACTGATAACGATTCCAGGGTTCCGTCATCTACCTTCCAATTCCATGATCAGGACCTCATTATTAGGAAAGTGAATAGAACTCTTTAAGACGGATCAAATGCGCCTAAACTCGATGTGTTTACTAGTAACCATTCCAGGGTCCCGTCACCTACCTTCCAATTCCATCATCAGGTCCTCATTATTAGGAAATGTGAATAGAACTCTTTAAGACGAATAAAATGAGCCTAAACTCGATGTGTTTACTAGTAACCATTCCAGGGTTCCGTCACCTACCTTACAATTCCATCATCTGGTCCTCATTATTAGGTAAAGTGAATACAACTCTCTAGGACGAATCAAATGAGCCTAAACTCGATGAGTTTACTAGTAGCCATCCAAGGGTTCCCTTATCCGCCTTCGAGCTCCATCATCAGATCAGCTCGATGATACTACATTATTGTATTGTCACCGGTCCTTGACATATGTGCAAAATTTCAAACGATTTCAACGTGTAGAAGTGGGTGAAAATTGAGTTGCAAGATTCCACCCGAACAAATTACATACATAGATACTTACATACATTGCAAGTTAAATAAAAGCTTTTAAAAATAAACTAAAAGCAATCGGGATCTTCGAATTATTTTAAAAACTTCTCTAGTCTGCGCCCTTTCCAACGGTATGAAATATGCCTAATATACGTATTAGTGGTTTTACTTAGCTGCGATATTTTGTATGCTAGAAGCAGTGGCGGTCCGAGAGGGGGGGTCGTAGGGCTCATGACCCCACCCCCTCAAATCTCAAACTCATTCACGTCAAATTGACATTCTTGCTTTAAAACAACTAAACAATATTTATCCAAAATAGGTTACGCACTTGAAACCTGAGTGTTTCAAGCGGGCAAGGCGGGAATCGAACCCGCGACCTATTGGCTAGCGGCCAGGGCACTAGACCAGAGGGCCCGTCAACTATGAACCCCCCTAAAATCGCTGGCTGTGACCGCACCTGGCTAGAAGTAGGTACCTACTTTCCCAGTGATTGTGTTTAAGCGTTTAATTCCATTTGAAATGAAACTAATTTTACGGATTATATCGCGGTTTATTCTTGATTTTAATTACCCGACGTTTCGAATACGTTACAGCATTCATGGTCACGGGCGGACTGAGGTGGTAGCTGTCCAAATGTCATAGTTGTCTTAGGGTACCCTCAGGTCTTCTAATTATTATTGTTAGCCCGATCTACGCAGAAAGAGCTTACAGTGTCTTGAGGTCTTGCAGTGGAATGTTTGTCTTTGGATTTTACTATGTTTAAATTAGTTTCATTTCAATGTGTAGTATTCGCGTAAATATCAGAAATCATTACGTTTAATTCCAAGTTTAAGCGGTTATTTCCACTGTGTTCTACCTCTATTAACTTCTTTATTTTCTTATCTTTTTCTTTTCACTTGTTCCAGACCCGAAGGCAAACCCATTGACCGGTTCAAGCGTAGTCGACGAATATGGTTCGACCAAAATGCGTCCCAAAACGGCACTTTGCCCGACATCCTACCTCAGGCAGATACGTTCAGTTAAATTCTTCTTTCTAGTCGGCTGTGTCGGTTTGTCATTTTCTCTTATATGGATACAAGCCTTTACCAGACAGTACAACCCTTCTGTTACTGAAAACTTCAGCAATGAAGCGCTAGAGAATATTGGACGAGACTACCGTTACGCAGACGTTTACAGGAAGACGACGAGTTTGCCTAAAAAACTGAAATATCTTCTACTGTGGACGCGTAGAGACTATGCCCCGTTATATTATTTGGGAACAGGTCAGAGGGCTTTCTTGGAGCAAAACTGCTCGGTAATCAATTGCTACGTTACCGCCGATAGAAACTTCTTCGGGAATGACATCACAAAATTTGACGCTATTATATTTAATGGTCGAAATCTGAATCCGTACGATTTACCACACCGTAGATCACCGCATCAGAAGTACATTTTCATGAATATGGAGTCAGCTGACAACTGTCCGGTTTGCAATAGCGTTTTTGATGGATTCTTCAATTGGACATCGACTTATAGACTGGATTCGGATATCCCATATCCTTATTTACTTATCCGTGATAGTGCCGGTCAAATAGTGGGACCAAAAAGAAAAATGAACTGGAGAGATGATATGAAAGAGGTAGATGATGCTATTATCAATAGAATGGTGAATAAGACCAGGGCAGCTGCGTGGTTCGTCTCGAACTGTAACTCAAGGAGTCACAGAAAAAGATTTGTTAGAAGTCTGCAGGGAGCTTTAGCTAAATACAGGTTAAACGTAGATATTTATGGCACATGTGGTACTTTTAAATGTCCAAGAAATAAGAAGTCTGATTGTGATAAGTTGTTGGAGAGAGATTATTATTTTTATATGTCTCTAGAGAACTCGTTTGCGGAGGATTACGTTACAGAGAAGCTATTAACTGCACTGCAGCATGATGTCGTGCCGATCGTCTTTGGTGGAGCTGATTATACAAGGTTTATTTTGTTTTTTATTCAGTCTAAAGATGAGACAAGAAAGTCGTTTGCCTGATGGTAAGCGATACGTCTGCCTATAGACAGCTGCATTGCACTTTCGCTCGTCACCCAAGACATTAGTTATCAAGTCTCGGATAATTTAACCAGCTACAGTGCCCTTCACATCGGAATCCAGCAACGCTTACGCTCTGCTGCTTGGCGATAGAATATCTGACACTATTTGATCTGTCATTTTGACAGTGTATTTATGATAATTATGTTCATTACTATCACGGTAGAAACGTCACAATCGGATCAATCGTCACTAACAGACCAGGTTATGTCTTTTTTTATGAACCTCACATCATGAATGTCTCGTGGCTTAGTATGATAACACAATATTACAAAAGCACATTACAATAGGCATGATGACTGCAACACAATACCAATAAATCTGTGGTTTTAAATATTAGAACAGATTGCACTGATTCCAAAAATGCATCTCATTTTCATAATAATAGAGAGATTTTCGTGATATTTATGTAGCAATATAGGGAAGCATGTGGCAACACATGCTTCGGTGCAGAGGGGGTTTTTAGGAAGCGGGATTGGTCACACTGATTGAGAGGCGACTCGCTAGAACGTATCTAGAACACGGTGAAAATTAGAAATTAAGGATTATAGTTTTAAAATAAAACAAGAAGAACTTATATGATGTTTTATTGAAGATGAACATCTTTACATGGCGCATATGGTAACGAACTTAACTCGCTCTCATTAATACTTAACCAGAAGAGGTTATGACCACGCCGCCGTCGCAGCCTGTCTTAACAAAGCCGGTGGAAATAAATTTGAAAGAGTGTAATCAAGATAAAGAAGAATACGGAGGTATGGAGTTCAGATTACCGGCAGCTGTGAGGTTAGATGCACCTTGGGATACATTATTACCGCAATGGAAAACCTTCAAACAACAATTTCAAACATATTTAATGGCGGCTGGCGGGGACAGATTTTCGGAAGCAAGAAAATCTGCAATCTTACTCAACTGTGTGGGGCCTGAAGTCCAAGATCTATACCATAATATATTAAAAAAAAAAGATGACGAGTCACATAAATATACGGAGATTATCACAATTCTAGATGAATACTTTGATCCCAAGCAAAATGAGATAATTAATACGTATCAATTTCACCAACGCAGTCAAGAAGAAGGGGAAAACTTTGATGTATTTCACACAGAATTAAGAAAATTAATTAAAAATTGTAATTTCAAGGATCAGGAAGAAAGAATGCTCAGGGACCGAATTGTACTAGGGGTTCAAGACAAAAATTTACAGCGGAAGTTACTGGAAATAAGTGATTTGACATTACAAAAAGCTGTGGACATCTGTCGGGTCTTCGAGTTATCTCGTGATCAGGGGAAGGCAATGCAACGTCAGCGACCAACTCAGAGTACCATGGTGGACATTGTTCGGAGTTCAGCTGCATCAAAAAATAACCAAGGGCAGAAAGATCCGGATCTACATGTAAAAGATAAGTATTATTTTAAAAGTAGGGACACATATAAGTGTAAAAAATGTGCCACATGGCATAAGCCTAGAAATTGTCCTGCGTTTGGAAAACTTTGTTCTAACTGCAATAAGCCTAATCACTTCAGACAGGGTTGTAAGTTTTTACAAGTGAGTACAGTCAATAATAATAGCATAGACGGTGATGAAAACAATGTACATGACTTATGACTAATTAAACAATGCAATACGATTGGAAAACTTAACAGTAATGAGTGGGTTGTAACATTAAGGGTAGAAAATAAGAAAGTTGATTTCAAATGTGATACGGGGGCTCAAGTAAATGTCTTGTCCAAAAGAGACCTCATGATAATAGTCGATGATGAGACACCTCACTGGTCTGAGACTAAAGTAGTGTTAGAAGCCTTTGGAGGTCATCACATATTTCCTATTGGGAAAATCAATTTAAACATTATTACAAATGATGGTTCATATTGCACTGAATTTATTATAATAAAAGAAAAGGTTAAGCCAATTTTAGGGCTAAGCTCGCTAAGACGTCTGAAAATCTTAAAAAATGTGGATAGTATTAACAATAAAAGTAAGAAGCTAATTATTAATAAATATTTTGAATTATTTCAGGGGGTGGGACAATTTGATACACCACTAGAGCTTCACACTCTGCCTGGAGCCCAACCAGTAGTAAAACCACCTCGTCGTGTTCCTCAAGCCTTGATGGAACGGCTTGCCAGAAAGCTGCGGAGCCTGGAGAATCAACAAATTATTGAGAAAGTTGAACAGCCTACCAGTTTTGTAAGCAATTTAGTTATAATTGAGAAAGCTGACAAAAGCTTACGTTTATGTCTAGATCCCAAAGAACTTAACCAGGTATTAGTAAGAAACTACCACTTGATACCCACATTAGAAGAAATATTAGCAAAACTTAACAACAAATCTGTATTCTCAGTACTAGACTTGTCTGATGGATTTTATAATATTAAGCTTTCAGATGAATCAACAAAGCTATGTACCTTCAGCACCCCTTTTGGTTGTTATAAATTCTTAAGATTACCCTTTGGATTATCAATAGCTCCAGAAATTTTCCAAAAATACAGTGAAAAAACATTTGGAGACATTCCGGGAGTAGTTATTTACTGTGATGATTTGTTGATTTGTGCTGAAAGCGAAGTAGAACATGATAGAATATTAAAACTAGTGTTTGAAAGGGCCAAAAAATGTAATGTAAGATTTAATATGAAAAAATTTCAATACAAACTTGATGAAGTGAAGTATTTTGGGCACATATTTTCAAATAAGGGAATGAAAATAGATCCAGATAGAATAAAAGCCATTTTAGGTTTAAAAAGTCCAAAAAATAAAAAAGAATTGCAAATAATACTAGGAATGATAAATTACTTGCGTAGATTTGTGCCAGGTCTAGCAGAAATGGCAGCTCCTATACACTTATTGTTAAAAAAAGATGTTACATGGTTGTGGACAAAAGCGCATGAGAGTGTGTTCCTTGAGATTAAGAATTGTATAAGTAAAGCTCCTGTGCTACATAATTTCGATAGTAAATTACCAGTAACCATACAATGTGATGCCTCAAAAGAAGGTCTAGGGTGTTGTTTAATGCAAGATGGCAAACCAGTTAGTTATGCATCACGAAGTTTAACATCAGCTGAGAAAAATTTTTCACAAATAGAAAAAGAACTACTAAGTGTTGTATGGGCAACTAAAAAATTTCATTACTATATCTATGGCAGAAAATGTACAATTTTAAATGACCATAAGCCTTTAGAAACACTTTTAAAAAAAGGTATACATGACATACCCTCTACTCGCCTACAAAGGTTAAAACTTAAATTGTTAAAATACGACATTGAATTTAGATATTTAAAAGGAAAGTTAATGCATGTCGCTGATCTGCTATCTCGTTCGTTTCTACATGAAACGGATACCGATGACAGTACTTATATGTATGAAGTAATTCACTGCATAGGCTTATCATCCTATTTACAATGTACAGACGATCAAAAGCAAGAATTAATAACAGAAACATTAAAGGACTTAGAATTAATTCAAGTGTCAGAATATATAAAAAATGGTTGGCCAGAAAAAATAAGTAGAATCCCTGATAATATACAATATTACTTTAAATTTAGACAAAATCTTTCTGTGGATAATAACTTAATTTTTATGAATGAAAGGCTTATAATACCAAAGGCATTAAGACTGTCAATAATAGAAAAATTACATGAAGGCCATTTAGGTACCACTAAAATGAAACAAACAGCCCGAAACTTATATTACTGGCCGAAAATAGATTGTCATATTGAAGATTTTGTAAGGAAATGTTTCATTTGTCAAACTTACCAAAATAATAATGTAAAGGAGCCACTTTTGTCACACAATGTTCCGGACTTACCTTTTACTAAAATAGGAGTGGATATAATGGAATTTAAAAAGAAAAGTTATCTTGTTATTTATGATTATACAACTAAATGGTTGGATATAAAATTAATTCCTAGTAAGACATCCTCTAGTATAATAAGCTGTTTACTAGACATTTTTTCTCAGTTTGGTGTACCACTAGAGATAGTGTCAGATCATGTTCCTTTCGACTCAAGAGAATGCCACAATTTTGCCAAGGAATGGGGATTTAAATTTATTTTCTCTAGTCCTAGGTATCCACAATCGAACGGAATGGCTGAAAGAGGGGTTCAGATAGCCAAAAAAATTTTAAGCAAATGCAGTGAAGATAAAATAGATTTTAGAATTGCATTGTTGCAATACAGAGCATCACCAGTATCAGGAACACACTTCTCACCAGCTCAGTTAATGATGAGTAGGAATTTAAGAACTAAGATACCAGTAACATATCATTATTTAAAACCAAAATTAAACAGTAATGTAACAAAAGAATTTGACACAGTTAAGAATAGAAATAAGAAATATTATAATAGAAATGTAAGAGATAAGGAACAGTTTGTACTTGGACAAAAGGTATGGTTTAAAAAAGACCCAAAGAGTAAAAAATGGATAGAAGGGAAAGTTGTAAGTCAGAGAGATTTTAGATCTTATGATATTTTGGATTGCACGGAAGGCTGTACATACACTAGGACATCATATCATGTCAGACCTCAATAATTTGTTGAACTCTAGTGGCTGAGTGTGGAGCTCTAAATTATACGCATATGACAAAAGGTGTGCACCATAGTTAATCCGGTTAATCAGTTGTTTGTTTGATATTAGTACATAATTTATCGATATTTAGTATATAACTTAATTAAGGCATTTAACTAGTTTTGGTTGGGTTTGTTTAGCTCGAAGTAGCATAAGATATAGAGTATTTTGTTTGTTTATATTGATTCAAACACAATTATTGTCGTTAATTTTTTTTGTCACAAAGGGATGTTGCAGTTAATTCTTTTACTGATAATAGGTTTTTTTTTTTTAATTGTTTTTTTTTGCTGTATAAAAAGGGAGAGATGTAGCAATATAGGGAAGCATGTGGCAACACATGCTTCGGTGCAGAGGGGGTTTTTAGGAAGCGGGATTGGTCACACTGATTGAGAGGCGACTCGCTAGAACGTATCTAGAACACGGTGAAAATTAGAAATTAAGGATTATAGTTTTAAAATAAAACAAGAAGAACTTATATGATGTTTTATTGAAGATGAACATCTTTACAATTTAAGCAAATAAATTACTCAAATACAGCTAATCGCCATTTTGTAATAAACGCTGATCAGAGTGAATGACGTCAATCCGGTGTAAATAGCAGCGTTTTCCCTGAAAGAAAACGCATATTAAACTACTTACCTTATTCGAAGCTTATAATGAGAGCGGCACTTCCGGTTTCCCGTCATATTTCTTCCTATTGGTCTACTTCACTGTGATTTGATCGGACGTGACGTCATATTGCCAGGCGGGTGGGGGGAGCTGTTGTAAAACACGCTCACTCCATTCGTGTTCATTGTGTCGAAGAAATACCAGGCAGGTTTAAAAAGTAAGCTTCGAATAAGGTAAGTAGTTTAATATGCGTTTTCTTTCAGGGAAAACGCTGCTATTAAACCACAGTACCGTTATTCGAAGCTTATAATGAGACGTGTTTGTTATCGCCTGGTAATATCAGTAGATTAATGACGCCAATGTGATTTACGGATGTATTTTAAATATCCAAGTATGAATTTTAAATAAAAATTCAATAGATTGCATTCTTATATATATATATTTGTATATGCTAATAATTTCTTTTAGAAACGAGTAGCAGAGAAAGAGAAGAGAAGAATAGAACTGTATCAGCCATTAAAATCAATATTATGGCAATTATTCATTGTGTTTTGTTAAACAATCCAGTACAAAAGTACTTTTTTTTTTTTTTCGTGCGATGTGTTTTTGACTTCGCCTTTATAATACAGTTTAAAATATATTAAAAATCTCCAAGTTCAATGTGCTAGCTATTATTAAAAACCACTACGCCTGTGACGCATGATAGGTAATTAATTAAGCTAAATTATGTTCGTGATTTTAGTCTTTTTGACCCAAACACTCAATGCCAGGTACTGCAATGTTGTGTACTTTGCAGTACGTGGCCTTCCGATTAACGCACTTCTTGGACACGACTATGCTTTACAGAGTACTAGGTGATGTTACAATGTTTACCTCTAATTATTATGCAGTGTGATAATCTTTAGCATCCAGCAAGCAACAGTGTGAAGGGTAGACTTCACTTTGTGTAGTAATAGATAAATTATATGGGATTTTTATCTAAACTCTATTAAGGCATTACTCTAGTCATTAGTCAGGGTCTTTTTATAAATGTTAAATCGTCTATACATTGCTATATATGCATGTATGTGTTCTACATGTGAAGTAAGCTACTTTGAAAATTGCTCACTAAATCATATCCTAAATAGATGAGTAAAGGATAAGTAAAATCGATTTAAGAACATGTTGCTAAGAATTGACAAGCAAGTAACTGGACTGATCAGTATTGTACATTGTCAGAGTTAGGCAATAATAATACCAAGCAATAATAATACCAAACAACAATGATTGATGCTCGAATCCGCTATAAACTAGCAAAAAATGTGGCACTATTTCGCATTATTTAGTTTAGAAAATCAAGACCAGCTCATGATTCCAAACTACTTCGTGAATTTTTAATGTAATATTTGGTTCGATTTGAAAGGTCCAGTCTGGATCACCAAAACTCACATTTTTAAGTTTCAGAACGAAAGATTATTGTCTGTATGCGAAAACTAGGACTCTTTAAAAGTTGTGTCATATGAATAGTTGACTCAAAACTCGTTCAAGAACAGAGTCTGCTCTCCGAAATAATTCAGGGCCAATACGATTAAATATATATTTAATCTATACCAGAATACTTCAGAGCCAATACGAGTTAGTATATGTTCACTGAATACTCGAATAATCATACATGGAGGATGATTTGTAGTCTTTCTGCTCCAAAGTACCTTAAATATTTATGGACATTATGTACCCCATAAATCCTACTATTTGTCTCTAGAAGGTATTGTATATGTATAAAATATTATCAATAAAATTTGATTTGTATTAAAGAACTAATTGAAAAATATAATATTCATAAGCATCTGTGAATGGTTGGTCCCACCCCCTGTCTGCATACTAGTTTCCCTTACCTCTGTAAAGGAAACATGTGTTGTCACTTTGTAATAAATGCGAAATTACAAGAGATAGTAAGCAGGATTGCAAATATTTCTTTTGGTTGCAATGCAACTGCTTTCTTTATATTTTCTTACTCCCGACATTGATCGGAAGTTAAATTATGGGGTTAAAGAACCTTTATTCTCATTAGAACAATTACAGTTCGTACAATTATACGCCTGTTCTCCGCAATTGTGAATGAGGACTGCATTACTTTTGGCTAATAATACAGGCGATGCATTTTTGCCATAACTTGGTTACTTACACCCGGTTACACCCACAGAATTGAGTTTGATATTTTTATAGAAACTCGTGAATGATTCCATCATTATAGATCCCCAGAATTCCCAATTATAAGAGTACATACCTTTTAACTTTGAAATGGGATATAGTATAGAAAAAGTAATGGTGGTCTTCAAATAAAGGACATGTCCCCACATCATATCCATTCATTGTTTGAAGAACTTTCTTAAAATGTTGTATTCAAAACTTTGATAAACTATTAGCAGTTTACGCTCTACTGGTCCTGATATTTTAAGACAGTAAAAATAAGGGACCATGATTACGATCCAAGACGTGACTGCAAGCCAGGGTTATGAAAATTATATATTTATATATAATTGATTCATAGAATCACGTACATGCAATTTTGTATAGCAACTGCAACCTTCTTCTGAAAGGTAAATCTCTATTCTCTCCCCGCGAGAGCGCGTGATAGTCAGAACAAACTCCCCAGAAAAAGGTTCTTAATAAGACGATGTGCCAGGCACACACACTGTTAATGTCTTAATATCTCTGCTGAATTTAACAGAAAAACAGGCTCTCTCGAAGAGCAATATGCAGTTACCACTCCTGCAGGGAACTGTTACTTATTGGGGTACCCTGCGGAGGTACGTAATTGCTAAAAACACCGTCAATGTCACTATGCTTATAATAATAATATCCTGGGACAACCCACACACGGCCATCCGATCCCAAACCAGATACAGTCTGCACAACGGCAACCATACAACTATTATATCGATAAATAGTAACAAACTTGGTGGGAATCGAACCCACGACCACTGAGTAGGAGTCAGGGTGTCTATGAGAACGACGGGCCAGTCAAATTATTATTTATTATGGACTTCAGAAAATAACTTTCAGACTGACAAGCATGCCAAAATTGTTTTTGAAAATTAGGTACGTGCTCTCTCCACGAGCTATACATGTTACTGTCCATGCGAGGGAGGTTAAATCTTTGTGTATCCACCCTGCGAGGGTGAGTAATAAAATATGCAGTCCTTGCGAAGGACAATATACTGATGGTGAAATAGACTTCAGCCAACCACTTCCAAATTGACAAATCAAAATTTATATTAAGAACCGGATACATGCTCTTTATGAGCAACTAAGAAATAAAATAAATAACTATACTTATATACATATGTATCACGGGATGGAGCTTTTTTATTTATATTTATATAAATATATACATATATGCCCCTGCACCACCCTGCGAGGGTGGTGGTTTGTGCAACTCCATGCAATTTAAAATGAATCTAGAAAATATGCCACGTGATGGTACTTAATGCTGATGGTGAAGTAGAAGTCAGCCAACAACGGTCAGACTGACAAGATCGTCAAAATTGATTCTGAATCAGGTGCGTGGTCATGATCAACATACATAAGATGATACATACCATCCTGCGAGAGGTTAATTATTTGTATATCCATCCTGCGAGGGTGGGCGATAATATTTGCAAACGTTATGCAAAGGAGAATAGAAATTAGACCTCGTACCACGCGATGGTACTCTATGCTGGTGAAGTAGACTTCAGCCAACATCTTTTAGACTTTGACAAGATTATCAAAATTAAATCTGGAAACTAGGAGCTTGCTTTACGACGAGCAACTGTACATGTACTGCCTCCGAGATGGGAGGTTTATAATTTGTGCACCCATCCTGCAACGATGGATGGCAACTTGTGCCATGAGATAGTACTTTATATTGATTGTATACGAGGCTTGCCATATATATACGTGAATTTTGTGTATTAGTCACTAAAAGTTACTGCGTTGCGTACGCATGCACTGGATTTCTCCAAGACAAACAGATTTGTTAATATGATAGCATCTCTACGTTTCTCAATACTCAATAATGCGTCGCACAAACTTATTGAAAAAGTTCTAAGAGATTTTAAAGAAAACCGTAATTGTATTTCAATTAACTTTGAAACAGTTATATTTCCACCTTTCCGCTCACAGACTATAATAGTAATGAACCTACATAGCCCACACAAGAAGACTACGAAATATTGTCATGCAAGCAATGATACAATGATATTGTATATAATTTCACTGCCTGCTATTTTAGCAGTTGTTAGATACAACAAAAAATATGGTCGCAAATGGTTTGTCTGTAAAATTGAGGTGGCGGCCACAATTATAAGACTTAAATACTCCATTTGTACTGTATCTAGGCTTTTAATTCCCAATCCTAGGTTACTCTATGAGTATAGTTCTACTTGTCAGCACACGTGAACTTACAGATACTGCACAATCAAAGTAATATATTAACAAAACTCACTTGTTTACTGAATTTATCCAATTATCACACCACATTGATAACGCCTGAGCGCCTTTTCTTCAAGTACAACTAATGTCACTGTTTCACTGTTCAGATTGTATTATTGTAAATTGACCATCCATTCTGAAAAAAAGCTTAGAACTAACTGTAAGAGATGTATTATTATCGTAGAACTCGTCTACAAAATAATTCTGCAAATGCTTACAACTGCAGGTAGATGTACTATATTATCGTAGGACTTGGCTACAAAATAGTTCTGCAAATGTTTTAAACTGCAGGTAGATTACAATTTGTAATATTACATTTTTATGTGTCCGTTACTAAGTGTTACTTTATCTACTTAGAAATATTGTACATATAAGCTTACCCACATTAAACTTTAATAAAAATATCAATTCAGCACAAGTATTAAATATTAATTTTTAAAGTTTTCAAATATACAAATTACTGTCAATGGGCTAAACGAAAAATGATTAATACAAATTTTAGACCAACATAGCCCAATTTACTTTCACTATATTCAAACCACACTATTTAATAGTATAAAACATTTCATTATCAATAGTATAAAACATTTCATTAGGAACACACAAACAAAACGAACGGCAAACACCGTTAAAAATGTTTTGTACTTACGTGCATTTTGTTCGGCTTCAACTATCTGTAGCAAATATTGTTATTCAATGTTTGGAATTATTTAGATTTAGAACTTAATTTAAATTCCACAAACAGCTGTATATTGTAGCCTCGGACGGGTGTCCGTGACGGGAAACAAGACGCCAATGAACACGAATGGAGTGAGCGTGTTTTACAACAGCTCCCCCCACCCGCCTGGCAATATGACGTCACGTCCGATCAAATCACAGTGAAGTAGACCAATAGGAAGAAATATGACGGGAAACCGGAAGTGCCGCTCTCATTATAAGCTTCGAATAACGGTACTGTGGTTTAATAAGCAACTATCAAACTGTCATCTCAACATTTTCTTTCATACAATGATACAATGATTCACTTTTATACCTAGACAGATGTTTATTTACACAGCCGTAGTGACGTCACAAAATGGCGCCATGCACCGGCCATCGTTTTGGAACGAAATTCAAACTCTATTTTAAAAATTGAAAATATTGCTATTAATTGTAAATTTAATACAAAAAAATATGATTATTTTCGGCAATAGTAGACCCGTAAGTATTTTTTCAAAATTAGTCATCATGCCTATTCTACATGAAAACCTAAATGAAATTTGTAACCTAAATAAAACGTTATTTGGAAAGTTCCCAAACTGTAATGTATTAATGCAATTGTACCTACATAAGTATGTGCTAACTCGTGTAAATTACACTGTACCGAAAAGAAAGTGGGTCGTTTTTAGAAAATGCGATAATATTTGTAATATTTGAGCAATCCTTTTAAAATAAAAATATTTAAAAAAAAATTGAACCGACTTCAATAACACTAATAACTATTTAAAAAAAAAAAAACCGACTTCAAAGTAAATTATCTAAAAAGCATAAAATAACGAAAATATTATTGAAGTTGGTGTTAGCGTACCTGCTGTGTATATTCTGCACCAACTTCAATAATATTTTCGTTATTTTATGCTTTTTAGATAATTTACTTTGAAGTCGGTTTTTTTTTTTTTTTAAATAGTTAATTTAACACTTTTTAGTGACTTATTTTACCAAGATAGGTATCAGCACTATCACGCAACTCGAACGTCTACATTACAGTAACTTACTGAAAACATAAAAAGTTTATATCTCTTAAACTACTGGACCGATTTTGATGAAATTTGTACTCTACCCTAAGTTGAAAGATACTCTAACTATTGCAAAAAGAATTTTCAAAATCAGACTTGTAGTTTCTGAGAAATCCGCGGACAAACCTACATACATACATACATACATACATACATACCTACATACATACATACATACATACATACATACATACATACATACATACATACATACATACATACACTCGTGAAATTTGGTAAATTCGTTTAGAAGCCCACATAGACTAACATATGTTATCAACTGTAAATAATCAATACAGTATTTATTAATGTATTACGGAATGGTCATTGACTACCGACGCATAGACTGGACTGCGGTGAGATAGATGGCGCCTCTGTCGTAAGCGTCACGCTCACTGAGTGGGGGTAGAGGGTATACCTTGTAGGCGCCCTCTCAGAAAGCAGTCCAGTCTACGCCGTCGAGTTGGAATCCTCTAAACTGTGTGAGTAACTTTTAATTATTGTGTTGTTGATAATTCTTTTGTTGTTGATGTTGATTGATTTGTCAGTTATTCTATGACTGTATAAACAGAGTATTTGTAACTAGATAAAATTATGAATGAACAATATATTTGTGAGAATTTAGTGCTTTTATTATTTGATGATTTAAGCTTAATAGTCGTATCTGTGATATTAAATGACTAAAATGATTAAACCGAGGTTCAGAAGTTCACAATTTCAGAAGCGGGATTTAATTCTGCCCTAACCGCTTTGCTTTCTGATGCATTTTGTTAAATTAATTTCCATAATTTTAATAATCTCGTTTTACCAGAAAAATACATAAGTTTGTGGGTAGTTGGTGTTTTGTCTGTATACTTTGTGTACTGGCATGTACTGGTATATGTAGTGGTACATTAGAACGATAATAGACCATAGGCAACTAATAATTCATTATTTTGAATCTTTCTTTTTTTTTCTTTTTATTATATCAATGTTTTAAGATGGGGTCGTTTGTTTTGGGTTATATGTGTATACGGGATAGAGAACGGTTTACTGCGCGTGTTATGTTTGGTGTGTTACAGCGGATAACTGCGAAGGTAGCCAAGCCTATTCGCATCCTACATGCAAGGAACGTCGTTCACGAGGTGACCCGTGGTTCAGCCGGGCGAGCGGCCGGGCTGGTGACTTGTGGTTCAGCCGGGCGAGCGGCCAGGCTGGTGTCCTGCGGTTCAGCCGGGCGAGCGGCCAGGCTGGTGACCTGCGGTCCGGCCGGCCGGGCGAGTGTCCGGGCTGGTGTCCTGCGGTTCAGCCGGGCGAGCAGCCAGGCTGGTGACCTGCGGTCCGGCCGGGCGAGCGTCCAGGCTGGTGACCTGCGGTCCGGCTAGGCGAGCGTCCGGGCTGGTGACCTGCGGTCCGGCCGGGCGAGCGGCCAGGCTGGTGACCTGCAGTTCAGCCGGGCGAGCGGCCAGGCTGGTGACCTGCGGTGCAGCTGGGTTAATTGCCAGCCGCGAACAGCAAAGGCAAGCGAAGTACCCCGCATCAGTAAGTCTCTTAGAATAATATTGAATCTAACATCCCCTGACACTCTTAATGCAATTTCTAGAGAATAACATTGATAGGTAGTATTTACGTTAGGTAGCATGCATACCGGGGAAACATAAAATAATAATAAAACGTTCCGGCAAATGAGGCTAACCACTCAGCATATTGCTGCACCGGAATACATATTCCGGTCCAGCGCTGTTTTCAGGATTAGCCCCTGTGACATTTTGATGACATAGATCACGGAGGACATTATCATTTATAAAATACCCATAATAATACCTATGGTCCGCAAATAAAGTTGATTTGATTTGATGCCATTTCGACCTTAAAATCTACAATATTACTGTGAAAATAAATCTTCTTCAGTACATACTAATTTCACTACAGAGTTAAAAATATAAAAATAGTAACAAAATGTGAAAAATAATATAAAATAAACTTAAATGTGTGCGCATAGCGCTAATGAGTGGCATCCATTTACGGATGGACAGAAAAAAAATACCAGTTATTAGCGGAGTTTCCATCAACTGACAAATTCTTAGCGGACATGCTAGCAAAGTGCGTTTTATTTATTACTCTCTTGAAACATATTACTTTATGACCGCGTTAGTTATAGGTGCGGTATATTTGGTAGACGTACTAACCATGCTGTTGAATGCATCTTTCATGGGATGGATGACCGTTCCGCTAGGTTGGCTGCAAAGCCAGTCCAAATACGAAGACTTGATAGGCTACTAGCTTGGCGATGCTTAATGATTCTGGATGATTAGATTTGGTTTTATCAAGATTGCACTCTGTCTCGGATTTAAGATTCTGGTAATTAGAGAGCAGGTAGTGGGCAGACGATGCCTACATTTGCTAGATAAATGTACCAAACTATGTTTACGTGCCGGTCCTAATTGGAAAATCCTTTACTGAAAACCAGTGGATCCACACGTTAACTTTAACTACCGGTTAACTTTAACTACCGGTTAACTTTAACTACCGGTTAACTTTAACTGCCGGTTAACTTTAACTACCGGTTAACTTTAACTACCGGTTAACTTTAACTACCGGTTAACTTTAACTACCGGTTAACTTTAACTACCGGTTAACTTTAACTACCGGTTAACTTTAACTACCGGTTAACTTTAACTACCGGTTAACTTTAACTACCGGTTAACTTTAACTACCGGTTAACTTTAACTACCGGTTAACTTTAACTACCGGTTAACTTTAACTTTAACTACCGGTTAACTTTAACTTTAACTACCGGTTAACTTTAACTTTAACTACCGGTTAACTTTAACTTTAACTACCGGTTAACTTTAACTTTAACTACCGGTTAACTTTAACTTTCACTACCGGTTAACTTTAACTTTCACTACCGGTTAACTTTAACTTTCACTACCGGTTAACTTTAACTTTCACTACCGGTTAACTTTAACTTTCACTACCGGTTAACTTTAACTTTCACTACCGGTTAACTTTAACTTTCACTACCGGTTAACTTTAACTTTCACTACCGGTTAACTTTAACTTTCACTACCGGTTAACTTTAACTTTCACTAACGGTTAACTTTAACTTTCACTAACGGTTAACTTTAACTTTCACTAACGGTTAACTTTAATATTTAAAATGTTTGTTTTGTAACAAAACTTATCTTAAATTGCGATGAAACAATAGCTAAGATGATAATCCATTCAATATAATTCATGTCGATCACGTTGGATCAACCTATCGTTGGTTAGCTTGTTGGAAATAGGAGGGTGGGTTGTGCATATTACGCTCATTATACTCATGGATTTGTTTAGTATATTTATTTACCTGAAAGCTACGAATATTTTGTTATATTTGGCGTGCCACGGCGGTTAATATCCCGCCGAAGTTCATTTAATGCGGTTGCCACTCCCTATAGGAGGGGGCTATGAATAATACTTAAAGGTGTAAACCACACACCTTCTGAAGCTGTTCTATTCTATTTGTTGTGGCTATTGATTGGGCCTGCTAATCACCGGGAGCACGTGTGCCTGCCTGCCCTATCCCTTACTCTATTGTTGACATAGAGATAACTCTTTATTGTACTAATAATAATTTACATAAAACATAACAAAGAATCTGCAAGTATCTACTTAGCTTTGTTCTGTGTGGGTGCTCGTTGGTGCCAAAATGACCCGTGAGTGCTCCCATTAGGTGCTTAATTTGTGATCTGTTTGGGCTTAATGATTTGAACCCACAGTCCACCCTTGTGGTGGCGATGGTTTTGGAGATGTTAGGCCTTTTGTTATATTTACTAGACACTCTACAGTAATAGAGATAATACGCATCCCTGTGGACATAATTCTTCACGGTAATGTTATCATTTAACAACCGTCGCCTCTATACCGTGACTTTGTGCCGAGGTTTTTATTGAATCATAACCAATAGCACAGAGTGAATGTGTGCATTTTATTATTACTTTGATTTAATATGAATTGAAAGTATTGTAACAAAATATATTCATAATTAATTTCAATGATATTTCGAAGTTTGAACGCCATTTAATATCTAATAACGCTGCAGCGCAGAGTTTTTAGTCTTCGATGCATGTTCTGCGTAATTCAGTACTGTCTCTGTAGATATACCCGGTTGATACGCGCATTGCATCTTAAGGAGCGGTAGTCACCCTATAATAATAATAATATCGTGCTTTATTGCAGACTCAAGATCCATATAAATTATAAATTAAATTAAATAATTGTTATAATTAATAATAATGATATATTATCTAAAATAAATAGTTTATTATTAACAATAAGAAATAAAACATGTATGTACCTACTGTTTAGATAAGTACATATCTTCGGCTAAAATACATATTTTTAGGTGGTAATTTCCACCCAACGTCTGTAATTTGCAGTTAGCAGCAGCCTGTCAGCTAGACTTTTAATAATTCAATTATTAAATTAACCTTAGTGGGCCATCTGTTGTATATATCTATCAATTCAATTATTAAATTAACCTTAGTGGGCCATCTGTTGTATATATCTATCTATCATCTTCTCCATAGTCTTGAGAGTGAATTAAGTAAGACTGATAAGCTTATAATAGATCTGGCATCCTCGTAACTTTCATCCCCTGTCATTCTCAACTTGAGAATGAAGACCAGAGATAGGTTTATAATACCGATATTTCTCAAGATTAGGTAATACTGATGTATTCGCCTGGTAATATTAAAATATATTATCACTTATACATCGGTATTATTGATATTTTAAATTATACTAATATTACCACAGTAGACTTGGTATTGCTCATCTGCAGACGGATTACCGTAAATTATCCGTAGAAACATAATGTTTGTATTGAATAATGTTCCCTTCACAAATCTGATAAACGCCAACCGAGTGAATTCGAACTATTCCGAATGTTATTATCAGATTTATTTACTGCCAGTCCCAATACAATATCCTATGTATCTCTTACTGTAAGTTATAATAGTTACCATCGATAGATTTATGACATATCTCCGTTTCAATAAACAAAGACAGAAATATCTGTCCTTACTATTGTTCTAGCTTCGAGACAAGCTGACTAGAGATAAGAAAATTAATATCAGGTGTCATATTTTTACTTTATAACTAAGATTGCTATCGGCGGTAGAGTATTGGGACCGGCCGTTAGAGATTAGGTTAATATAAAATATTAGCATATCATAGTTCGTGACATGACGTGATTCGTGGATTAGTAATCCACGAATCCCTCAATATTACTAATCTCTTAACTAATTTTTGCCTCAAAGTGATGGGACAAGCCCAAAGGTTCTAATAGATTTCTCATTAAGAATGATCCTAGTTTAGGAGACAGGGCTACATTAAATTGTTACAATTTTGTGATCAATAAAGATATATTATTAAGTAACAAGTTGTCAGAAATAGTCCTTGGTACTATTACTGACAGTGTATTAAATGCAGATAGGGATATAATTAAACTAGGAATTAATATAATGTAGAATCTTACCAATAAAAATAAAAGAAGCACTGCCCGACTAGAAAGCTGTCAGGTTGGTAGTTAACTTTGTATGAGTTGAGCGACAAGTGGCAGCTACTGGTGAAAGCAAGAAAGATCCAGGGTCCCTATAGGTTCACAGCCATGATCGTTTTCATATTGGGGCCGCCCCAGTCGCCTAAAAGGGTACCAGGCGGTTCTTTACGATCGTGGCCGTGGATAAAAATTAAACCATGATAGATTTAAAAAAAAAACACAACACCTATAGAAGATTATTGAGATAGCTTCCAGTGACTCTGAATATAGAGCTACGGAATCAAAATTCAGATATTATTGCAGATTCGTTTGGTAATGTGTTGCGATATAATGACTTTTATTAATTTCTATATGCCTGGACAACCCTGGTCTTGAGCAACTCTTAAATTAGGACATCCCTGGTCCTAAATCTTTGGGAAAACCCTGGTCCTAAATCATTGGACAACCCTGGTCCCGAGCAGCTTTTAATTAGGACATCCCAGGTCCTAGATTAAGCATATATCATTACTAGCTTACCCACGCAGCTCCGCCTGCGCTATTTTTACGTTAACTAAACTTTTAATAACAGACATTACTATTAATAACCTCCTTTTTTATAGTCGGTTAAAAACTGGGACCCACTTTTTACTTGCTCTCCGAAGCACGGACCCGTTTGGTTCAAATGGCGTTAAACGGTCACCCATCTATTTAATGACCTTACCTAACGTTGCTTAACCCGATCGATTACAAAATCTTAATAACAACTTTCTATGAGTGTTCCCTTACTAATATTTATTATATTATAAAGAAAAATTGATAAAATCTGACCAAGTACCCATTTTGACTTTAATCCCCTCTCCCAAAAGATCCGAACCGTGCTAGATTACGGGATAAAAAGTATCCTATGTTTTACCTCGTAGTAAGATCTCAAATCATGCCAAGTTTCATTTGAATCCATTCAGTAGTTTCGGCGTGATGCTCAGCCGTGATACAGACAGACAGACAAAGGTTAAAAAAATTACATTTTCGGCCTCAGTATCGGTTATAGAATGCCCTCCAAATATAATTTTCAAAATATCTTCAATGTACAGAATTGGACCTGTTACAGTTTTATTAGAAGTATAGATTGTATTAATTAGGACATCCCTGGTCCTAGATTATGCATATACCATTACTGTATTAATTAGGACATCCCAGGTCCTGGATTAAGCATATATCATTATTGTATTAATTAGGACATCCCTGGTCCTAGATTATGCATATACCATTACTGTTTTAATTAGGACATCCCAGGTCCTGGATTAAGCATATATCATTATTGTATTATTTAGGACATCCCTGGTCCTAGATTATGTATATACCATTACTGTATTAATTAGGACATCCCAGGTCCTGGATTAAGCATATATCATTATTGTATTAATTAGGACATCCCTGGTCCTAGATTATGCATATACCATTACTGTTTTAATTAGGACATCCCAGGTCCTGGATTAAGCATATATCATTATTGTATTAATTAGGACATCCCTGGTCCTGGATTATGAATATACCATTACTGTATTAATTAGGACATCCCAGGTCCTGGAAAGCATACTATGTTTTTAAATTGTATTCTTTGATTTTCATTTATTAATGTATTAATTAAGACATCCCAGATCCTGAATTAAGCATAAGCTTAGGTCTTTTATAATGTATTGCTGCTGTTGCTTGGTTTTCAGTACCACCCTGGTCCTTTGGACAAGCCTAATCCTGAATTAACAACATTTCATATCATCTTTTTATATTGTACTGTCGATTTGATTTATTGTTAGTTAATTTTTGTATGTAAGTCAAATGATTGTCCTCGTCCGGGGTCGTACGACTAGATTTGGATGGCCGACTGTTATCAACTGTAAATAATCAATACAGTATTTATTAATGTATTACGGAATGGTCATTGACTACCGACGCATAGACTGGACTGCGGTGAGATAGATGGCGCCTCTGTCGTAAGCGTCACGCTCACTGAGTGGGGGTAGAGGGTATACCTTGTAGGCGCCCTCTCAGAAAGCAGTCCAGTCTACGCCGTCGAGTTGGAATCCTCTAAACTGTGTGAGTAACTTTTAATTATTGTGTTGTTGATAATTCTTTTGTTGTTGATGTTGATTGATTTGTCAGTTATTCTATGACTGTATAAACAGAGTATTTGTAACTAGATAAAATTATGAATGAACAATATATTTGTGAGAATTTAGTGCTTTTATTATTTGATGATTTAAGCTTAATAGTCGTATCTGTGATATTAAATGACTAAAATGATTAAACCGAGGTTCAGAAGTTCACACATATATGAATATTACGCATTTTTATTAATATTACATACATACGCGTCGAATACAGAACCTCCTTTTTTGAAGTCGGTTAAAAAGTATAAAATAATTTAAATATTAAAGAAGTTGGTGTTAGCGTACCTGCTGTGTATATTTGGCACCAACTTCAATAATATTTAAATTATTTTATACTTTTTAGTGTTATTGAAGTCGGTTCAATTTTTTTTTTAAATATTTAATTTTATACTTTTTAGTGATATTTTCATACATAAAGATTGAACCATCGAAGACGGTAAAATTATCTAGGTAGGTTATGACATCATTATGATTTCACATTATCGTCTACATACTTTTACATAATTCATGTTTCTTCAGAAACTCAGAAACATTTTATCCGATCGTAATTAAATTTGCATGGAATCATCATAGTAGTTTACTCTCTCGAATAAAAAAAGAATCATCGAAATCGGTTCATATTTGTCAGAGAAATGTAAAGGAGAACATCGGTTTTATGGTTTTTACCAGATAAATTCCTCCATATCATTCATGGTCCTCCAGGAAGTTCTTATCCGGTTGTGATAAAATTTGTACAGGTTCATTACAGTGGTTTCTTCTTTAGAATAAAAAAAGAATCATTGAAATTGGTAATTATTTGCCAGAGTTATGACCATTTTTGTCCTTAAAAAGCACCATAAAGTCATCAGTATAGCCTTTCTTGCAACTTTCCTGCGCAGTCAACATTCTTGTTTTTTCAGGAACCACTTATTACTAAGCAATATTTTTTTTTATGGGACCCAATTAACGGATTAAAGAATGGATGGAAGAAAGATTTTTTCAAATCGGTTCATAATTGCCTGAGTTATGCGCGAACATACATAGAAAAAAAAATATACAGACGAATTGAGAACCTCCTCCTTTTTTGAAGTCGGTTAAAAAACTAAACTATAGTTTATTTTATTAGAAATATGGGAAGAAGTAAAACCTTTTTATTTCGTCTTGGTCATTGTATTAAAAACTATTCACAATAGTAGTTTATAAAACTGTTGCTTAATTGGATTAATTAAACACAAGTGTGTGTTTAATAACCTCCCCTTCGGCTCGGTTTATAATTGTTTCACACGAGTGTTTTAATACCCAATTATGTTCAGTTTCATACACTATCTAAACCATGTAATAGGTTAAAAAACAAAGTTTAAACCACCAAACTGCAATACAAAACAGATATCTTGGCATTCAATTTAATAACTCCTGTGCGCATGCGTACAACTGCGTCCCACCAGAGGCAATGTACAGCGACTTAAAAATTCGATTTTTAATGTTCGGAAAATAATAAATAACTGTAGACTTAGCAGTATAGTGTCAGATCTTAAAAAATAAGGCGACTGGGAGACCCTTTAACAACACATTTTAATTTTGAAGTGAAAGCTACTTTACCGGCGCTGTGCACTTTTTTCTGATGGGAAAAATAAAATAAATAAAATAAATACGCGTCAGGACACGTGACCGTAGGACTCGTAAGGTAAGACGTAGGTGGTGCAGGGCTCTTGCGCGAATGTTCGTGTTACAGCGTGCCACGCGCATCCATGGATGGTGACTGCTGATGGCTCGACCGTCTATGTAGTTAATGTAAAATAATTGTAATAGTTCTGAAGTGTTAAATTTTGAATGTAATATAAATTGTCATGTTTGTGTTCGATAGCGCATATGAATATTGTATTTTTCCACATAAATGGTAGTACTTTTAAACTGATAATTAAAGCAATTAGTGCAAAATTATTCCCTAATCATTCCAACATATCAAAAATGCACAACGTCAATTCAAGTTTTCTCTTTTGCCGGCAGTCCCGGAGTGCATGGGTTTTTTAAAGTGTCATTTGAATAAAGTTTCTCAATAGAGTAACTTAGTTTTGAGTTCATTATTTAAATATTACGATATGGGTGTAGATAAAAACATTAATAATGTAAGTAATTGAGGTTTTTGTTACCAACCCGGTTTCTTTGCGGCCCGGTGTAGTCATGTCTGTTGAATAGACCGCAATATCCTCCAGGGTTCTGGTGTGGTTTTAAATTATTCTAGACATTATTCATCATCATACATACATATAATCACGCCTCTTTCCCGTAGGGGTAGGCAGAGACCACTTCTTTTTCGCTTCGTCCACATTCATTATTCCCTTCATACATGCTCTTCGGTTTAGGGTACTCTTGACTCTTCATCATCATCATCAGCCGAAACACGTCCACTGCTGAACCAAAGGCCGCCTCCTTACAAGGGAGGGCTTGCCATAATCCCTAGGCTTCACAGGCGTCTTGGGGTCGTACCATATGTAGAAAGACGCTGCTGACCGTTTTCTTGTTTTCCCCCAGTCGCCTCTTATGTATACCCAACGCGTAGACTTGAAAGCCTTAAATTCACTTTTTGTTTACAGATTCCTTCCCCCTGGATCTTACATAGATGGTCGAAGGTATAAGCCTGAACAACTGGCCGCTATTATGAACGAGCTGATCCATTCACCGAAGACCTATGCCAGCTTTTTTATGTGGAAACACCACTACACGTACCACGACCCATCTTCTGAGGAAAACGTCTGTTCCATATGTCAAGCTATGAACGAAAAAGAAAGATTGGAAAGCGTGTCAATTTATCAAGAATTCAGGCAATGGTGGGAACCGGACTACAGGGTACTTTGCTAGCGATTCCCTGCCGCTCTGTTTGGTGACTTCTTTTGAGGGTACCTTATGAGCGGCTTCTAGAATAGGCATGAATACTGCAACACAATACCAATGAATCTGTGGTTTTGAAGATTAGAACAGATTGCACTACTTCCAAAAATGCATCTCATTTTCATAATAATAGAGAGATTTTCGTGATATTTAAGCAAATAAATTACTTAAATACAGCTAATCGCCATTTTGTAATAAACGCTGATCAGCAGGCTTAGCACGATTTGCCAAGACTTCGTAATCTTGACAGTTCGGTGTGGAGTATGACGTAGTTATCGACGTAGAAACGTCATTTTCGGTATTAGCTAGGTCGATAACTACGTCATACTCCACACCAAACTGTCAAGATAACGAAGTCTTGGCAAATCGTACTAAGCCTGCAGAGTGAATGACGTCAGTCCGGTGTAAATAAACAACTGTCAAACTGTCATCTCAACTTTTTCTTTCATACAATGATTCACTTTTATACCTACAGACAGATCTTTATTTACACCTTAGTGACGTCACAAAATGGCGCCATGCGCTGGCGCATGGAAGGAAATTCAAACTCTATTTTGAAAATTGTAAATATTGCTATTAATTGTAAATTTAATACAAAAATATGATTATTTTCGGCAAGTAGTCAAATAATAAAATAATATATCTTAGGACAATCCACACATCTTCTTAGGACATCCCAAACTAGTCAGACCCGGTACTATAGAAATTTACCGTACCCGGGTATATTCCCAAAAGTGGGATTATTGCCGGAAACGTACCTGAAATATAGCGTAGTAATTAATAGTAAACTCTTTTTTCTTTTTTGTAAATATACATATAGAGATAAATAACATCCAGACGCATATTGGAGATCGAACGCAGTACAGGTAGGTAGTTCGTCGTTAGGGGTAGAGTGTCTAACCACTAGACCAACGGGTACGTTATACTAGTTTACAAGTGCTTGGCTTGGGATATGTCCCAGGGTATAATTACATAATATACAGGGTGTTACAAAATACCCCGTAAAAAATATAATTAATTATCAAAGCCAAAAATGTTGTCAACCCTAGTAAGCTGTCATGTCAGGGAACCAGATTATTTAATAGAAGGGCCTACGTACCTATTTTACCTAATAATTGTCTACTTTAATAATTTTTCTATTTTTTATTCATAAATGTTTACTACCTCAATACAAGGATGTCATTATACTCAAGTACTGGCTCCAAAAAATGACATTTTGGAGAAAAAAATATGTTGTCAATTTCAATTCTGTTGACGTTTATTATGAAAAAGTATGTGTTCGTAGGTTGTTATGTTAGGTTAGGTCTTTCAAATTCTCATGGGCTGATGCGACAGCCGCGGGGGTTTTAGTGGGTAAGAATCCCACATACCCGGTCGAGCCCCATAGCTCCCGGGGATCTTTGGAAGATTTCCCCCGCGTCAAAAAAAAAACAAAGGTCTTTTAAATTTTAATTTTGTCGTTCCGCGAATTAGGTAGAAATGTAGGTATGTACATTCTGCGTAGTTTACTATTTATTTTTACTGAAATAGGGTTTGCACATCAGTGAAAATAATAAAATTAATTAATTATATTTTTTAATAGCTGTAACAGCTCAGTGGGCGAGCGCTTGCCTTGGAAACAAGGTGCGCAGGTTCGAACCCCAGCTCGCACCTCTGATTTCTTTAATTAATCATGTGCGAATCGTCTTTGTACGATTGTTACTAGCTTTCGGTGAAGGAAAACATCGTGAGGAAACCTGCATGTCTGAGAAAGCCTAACTAGCTTTCGAATGACGTGTGAAGTCCGCCAACCCGCACTTGGCCAGCGTGGTGGACTATGGCCTAAGCCCCTTCATCTTGAAGGGAGGCCCGTGCCCAGCAGTGGGACATTAACAAGGGCTGGTATTATTATTATTATATTTTTTACGGGGTATTTTGTAACACGTTGTATACATATATCACTCATAAATAATATTTTATCCGCATTTTAGTTACATAGTTCAAATTAAATATGTTAAGTTGGTTACATCACTAGTGAAAATAATTGTGGCCGATACAGTTTTCAGTACTTCGGGCAAGGTATTCAGGCCACGTGTTGTCTGACGGTTTGCGAGATAATGTTTGAGGGTTTCATAATAAAAGCAAAAGTTTCACGGTAACGGCTTCCAAATACTTTGTAAACCGAAGGAATTTTATTTGGTTTGTTCTAACTGTAGGTACCTTTTATACGATTTTTTGTTTTTGGGATACCATACCTAAAAGGTAAAAATGAACCCTTATGATGCGACTTCGTCTGTATGTCTATCACACATATTCCGTCACGGGAACGGCCAATGCTATCTATTTTAAATTAGGAACAGTTTTAGATCTTACTTACCGGGGAACCAAGCTCGCAATTTGTAAAAAGATAATACAAATCCAATAATGTATGCTCCCTCAGTTCTCACAGACGACCACTCAAATCTCCAAATGTACATATTTGTATACATACAATATTTGATAGTATTCAAATATTGTATGTATACAAATATGTATAGTTTTAGTAAAATTTTTGTAAAGTATCGTTACTTTTTATCCAGGCGATCTGTAATTAAGGGTCGTCCCTTAATTACAGATCGCCTGGATTACTTATGCTCACTCAATCCTCACACTTGATATTACCGGATTATTTTGAGAACTATATATCATCGATGTACTAGTTTAGATAGTATATCGATGCTAAAATATTGTTATAGGTAGGTAAATAGGATTTTGTAAAATGCTAATAACTAATCGAACCATGATACTGGTGCATATTTAAATAACTAGCTGACCCACGCAGCTCCGCCTGCGCTATTTTTACGTTGACTAAACTTTTAATAACAGACATTCGCATCGAATACATAACCTCCTTTTTTATAGTCGGTTAAAAACTGGGACCCACTTTTTACTTGCTCTCCGAAGTACGGACCCGTTTAGTTCAAAAGGCGTTAAACGGTCACCCGTCTGTTTAATGACCTTACCAAACGTTGCTTAACCCGATCGATTACAAAACCTTGATAACAACTCTCTATGAGTGTTCCCTTACTAATATTTATTATATTATAAAGAAAAATTGATAAAATCGGACCAAGCGTATAACCAAGTACCCATTTTGTCTTTAATCCCCTCTCCCAAAAGAACCGTGCTAGATTACGGGATAAAAAGTATCATATGTCCTACCTCGTAGTAAGATCTCAAATCATGCCAAGTTTCATTTGAATCCATTCAGTAGTTTCGGCGTGATGCGCAGCCGTGGTACAGACAGACAGACAGACAAAAATTACATTTTCGGTCTCAGTATCGGTTATAGAATGCCCTCCAAATATAATTTTCAAAATATCTTCAATGTACAGAATTGGACCTGTTACAGTTTTATTATAAGTATAGATATTGATTTGCAGGTGCTCACGTTTTTGATATAATAATAATAATAATAATATCTTGGGACAATCCACACACATAAACACACACACACATATATAAAAAAAAAAACATTCATATGAGTATTTATGTTTGTTAAGCGTTACAAAAAATGTAAATAGTTAAAGTTTTAGTATTTTTTTTAGTAAATGTCCACCATTTAGTATTTAAAATTCCAAAATATTTACATATAATATGGACAAAAAAAAATTGAAAACATGAAAAAAATATGGAGGTATAAATGGCATATCAGTACTTGTATTTTTGCAGTACACGGATCTCATGTTTTGTAACCCATAATACAAAAAAGGCATGTTTCAGTTTATACGCCTCTGTCATTCATCCATTCGTTAGGAAGATATACAGACATCTTCCTAACGAATGGATGAATCAAAATTCAAGGTCGTTCTGTTTGGTCAAAATAAGGCTTTGTACTGGCTGAATAATCTTTCAACATCACAGTACATGACTGTAACATACTTGCACACTGAACCGACGGACCGCTATCCGCGACATTGATTTTTGATCGATGTATTGATGAGATGAATACGGGAATTTATTTATAATACAATAAATATAGCGCCGATAGGTTACTATAGTGACCCGCGACTGCGATGTGACACGTTTACAGAAAAATAAATATTTTGTTCATTCACAAATTGTACCTACCATTTTTTTTGTGGTATACCTACCTACGTGGTATCGTAAGTACTTTGTTTCGTATACATCTACTTGCTACCCTTTTTGACTTATCTCTGAAATATGCCAAAATATGTAAAATAAAAATTGCATTTTCTCGTTCCAAATATCATGATTACCTTTTTTTTTTCGCGGGGGAAACCTTTCAAAGGTCCCCGGGAACTGTGGGGCTCGACCAGGGTATATGGGATTCTTACCCACTAAAACCCCGCGGCTTTCACATCGTCACATTAGGGGACCCCAGGGCTCTCCGGTGGAATCTGCACCAGGGGACCCTCAGTGCCTTGCCTTTAAGCCCGCCGCCGGAGGGCGCATTGTAGCACCCCGGGAACCAGACACGGTGCTCACGGGGACGGGGGTCGCAACTCTACTACCTTCTTCCTCGGTTTAGCCGCCGGCGCCGTACTCAATGGGCAGGTGATCGGCATGTTCTATCCTAGCTATTAACACAAAGTTGTTGGGATTAGAACCCGCGACCTCCACATTGCAACGCGAGCGGTTTACCGCAGCGCTACGGAGGCTGCACGGGGCTTAATTTAATAAAGACCACAGCTCTTATAATTTTACAGTCTTAACCATCGATATGATATTTAGACTAGATTAGGTGTTACGGTCTGAAAAGTGGCACACAGAAATATGTAGCGCCCTTGTGTCGCTATATCTTTTCAAGCCACAGGCTGACAACATTATTTTTGCTGATAGGAGTGTCACGAACCGTTAGTTCACGTTTCCGCCCCCAGCACCAGCCCCGGATCTAAGATTTTTTCGAACCGGGGCAGAAACTTGATAGTGGCACCCCTACCTTCAGCGTTTGAGAAATTACTTAAAAAAACTCAAATCTCAAATCGGCATTACAAGTTCAAGTTGTGGTGTGGGCCTGTGTGGTGCTTTTTTTTTACAAGTCGAAGGTGAGCCAACCAGGCCTCCTTATGCTAGGCGCTTTGTGGATCCATTGAGTACGGCGGCGACTCCGAGGAGGACGGCGGCGGGGTTGCGACCCCCGTCCCCGTGAGCACCGTGACTGGTTCCCGGGTGGCTACAATGCGCCCCCCGGCGGCGGGCTCAAAGGCAAGGCACTGAGTGGCAGATCCCACCGGAGAGCCCTGGGGTCCCCCCTCTCATGTGCCGATGCGACAGCCGCGGGGGTTTTAGTGGGTAAGAATCCCACATGCCCCGGTCGAACCCCACAGCTCCCGGGGATCTTTGGAAGATTTCCCCCGCGTCAAAAAAAAAGGCGCTTTGTGGAGCAAGTTTTTTATTTTTATGCCCCGGTTTGCCCCCTTCCCCCTAGATCGGGGCCTGACCAGCACATAATAAGTCCGCGACCCCCATGACTACATTTTAGATGTCATTTTCTTAGTGAATGTTTATCTAGTTTTTTTATTGTTATATCGTTGGTCTTAACGGACTTTTTGTTACTAATGTAAAAACGGGAGAAAGTCGATTCTCAACTCGGGTACATTAAAGGGTCGGGTGCTCCAACTACACTCTCGGTGTCAATCGGTCAATTACATCCTTTAGGGAGCAACGTACCTACTATTGTACCACTACAGCATAAAAAAATCTTCTACACAGTGCGACGGAAACGGTAGGCTTTTTAGTCTCGATGGTCATGCAGTTTGAAGTCATGCGTTCAATTCTCAGTTTAGACTAATGATATTTGGTTTAGACGAAGAAAATTCCTAGCAGCCAGGGTTTCATTCGCTTACAAACATCGATATTGGTTGCGCCAAATATCGATAAATAAATATTGATATGTTGACACGTCCGTTTTCCCTATATACCCTATATTTCGTTTCCTATTATTCCTGTCTACCCTCGTACCATAATATGGGCTCGCGACGCGTGCGCATAGCGTTGACGCGCGCTCCTGCAGTTGTCGTTAATCAACGGATCGAATTAGTCGCCCAAGGGGTTTAATACGTCGCCGCCGCGCCGTCGCTATATAACCTCTTCGAACATTATCGTTTCCACGTGTATCGTCGCGTATGATATAGTGTAAGAACTCCCCGAGAAGACCAGTGAAATACTCAATTCCCGACGGCGAGAAAGTGCGCGTTCGTATGTCACCCAGCCGACCAAGCAAAGCGCAAGCAGTCTGCATACAAGGTACTTCTTAACCCAAGTTTTTAACCGACTTTAAAAAAGGAGGTTTTGCATTCTATGCGAATGTATATTATTGAAAGTTTAGTTAACGTAAACACAGCGCGGGCGGAGCTGCTTGGGTCAGCTAGTTTTATTATATTTATTTAACCCCCTGACACGTTCTCCACCATCTGTCGCCGATAGGATATCAGGAAAGCCACCTTTTTCTGAACCAGTTATATTATAGGAATAAGGTCAATTATGACTAGGAATCCTTCCCATTTGTGAACTGTCTTAATTTAGTTGCGGGACCAGCTTTACACCCACTGAGACATCCATGTGTATAGATATTGTATATTTTAAATAGGTACATGAAGTTTATTTAAAAAAAAATGTTTACAAAAGGAATTCTTTAGGATGTGTGCTCACAGTGTAACAAACAGCGGATAGCGGATAACGCTTATATTTATTTTATTTTAAACACAGTAGTTGCTTCAAGGTACGCGTTCATTGGTCCGCGCCGGACGCACCGCACGCACGGCACGCAACGGATTTTAGTTTGCTTTGTCTGATTTTACGAGTACATAGCGCTGCGTCCATTATCCGCGCCGTTATTTTCCGATGCGGGGCGTCAAAATCATAGAAAGCAAACTAAAATCCGTTTCGTGCCGTGCGTGCGGTGCGTCCGGCGCGGGCCAATGGACGCGTACCTTTACCGTTCTGTTGCCTGTCTGTTAAACGCAATGAGTGGAAATTAACAACATGTCCGTTAGGCTCAGTCATGCTTGCAAATCTCGCCATTGTGAATATATTGTTTAAAAAAAATGCAATTCAAAGAAGAAACGAGAGGGACAGATCGAACTATTTATGTATATGGGTGGTGGGTGGAAATAGGAACTAAAATGTTCACATGAAAATTGCGATCACCATCACGTCCACTGCACTGCTGAACAAAGGTCTCCCCACACGCTTGGCGTCTTGGGGCTTGCAGTAAACATATATAGGTGGGTAATCCAATAGGAAGACGCAGCTGCCCGTCTTCTTGTTTTCCCTTAGTCGCCTCGAATACCCAAGCCAATAGACGTCCACTCTGAGCAAAGGCCTCCCCTTTAGAAGAGGGGGGGGGGGGGTTGAGGTTGATGGACCTTCTTACCCGGAAACCCTACAGATAAATTTCGATCAGTTTGACGTATTCGCATCTTAGAGGAGATACCACTGGAGAGAGCATGATGCGCTAACCCCCTCTGCCAAATTTTTGGTCATATGGTCAGGTCATTCTTTATTTGTGTGCGTGTATTTTTGAAAGTGTTGCGAGTTTATTATAGTGTGGGTATGCGTGAAAGTGTATCTGTGTGTGTTTACTTCGCCTCCCGCACCCCGCAAAAGTGCCACTAAAAATTTGTTCGGGGAATCGACGCGATACTAACTCCTTTGGTACTTTCTCTGAGATTCGCATAGGCAGTTGCGACACTGACAGCTCACAGCTATGTCGGGTAAAATATAATCGGGACGTTGGTTCATCACGAGACATTTGCTTTGAACTGCCCCGTCACTTGTCAGAGATGTTGGTTAGCAGGTTTCTTCAGCCGTAGTTACCGAGTTACCTACCACCTGTATGGTAGAAGAAGGGCTAGAAGACGAGCAGTCCGTCTTCATGTGAGGACACCCAACGGGAGAAGATGGGAGGGTTCTTTTTTTTTTTTTGACGCGGTCGATATCTTCCAAAGATCCCCGGGAGCTGTGGGGCTCGACCGGGGTATGTGGGATTCTTACCCACTAAAACCCCCGCGGCTGTCGCATCGGCACATGAGAGGGGAGACCCCAGGGCTCTCTGGTGGGATCTGCACCAGGGGCCCCTCAATGCCTTACCTTTGAGCCCGCCGCCGGGGGGCGCATTGTAGCCCCCCGGAAACCTGACACGGTACTCACGGGGACGGGGGTCGCAACCCCGCCGCCGTCCTCCTCGGAGTCGCCGCCGTACTCAAAGATGGGAGGGTTCTATTCTAACCCGGACTCTCCACGGGTTACGAGAAGACGATGACTTTCTTATTACTTACTAAAAATCGCTATTCCCGCTCATTAGTCGTCCGCTTCCGCGACCCGCGATGCTTCTACCATGTTTAAAACCCTACAGTCTGTTTTAAAATATGTTATATCAACATACAGTGGAGTAAAAGCAAACGTCTACTGTTCCCTTTCAGTAAAATGCTTAAAGTGTACAATTATTGTGATTTTAAATATATTTTCCTTTATTTTATTGGAAGAAATGAGGGTAAAGTAACGTTTACTGTAGGGATATTTTTTTAATAGGTATTTTTATAGATTATAAAAATAATTTGTGTTGGAGTCGGAGCAAAAGAATACAGGTGTATTTTTCGACATAATGCAGACATACTCGTAATGTCCATGATACCATGATTTGTCTCTGCATCATAAGGTAGACTGGTAGGTAGAGAATGTCTCTTGCATTAAGTCCGCCTATGTACTGTTTTTGTGCATAAAGAATAAATATATAAATAAGATGACCGTGTGTGGAATTGTCCCAGAATGTTATTATTATTATTACTTGTATGTAATATACCTACTTGTGCAAGGTTTTTCATTATAGTAAAAATAGAAATAGGTAATAAATCGGAGTAACACAAGAGTGATGGCTGACTTTTGGTGGCTAGCCAAACATAATTGGTAGGGTTTAATATGTTGGCTGGCCTAAAGGAAATCAGGTTAATACATTGATAGGATTGATAGGTGATAGGTTATTCAAAAAATCAGTCAGTCATTCACTCACAACTTCTTTCTTTTCTTTAAACGATGTGTAGGTAGCTAATATTAATAATATTCTGGGACAATCCACACACGGTCATCTGATCGCAAACTAAGCAGAACCTGTACTATGGAAACCAGACAACTGATACTAATAATTCTATACTTTTTATAAATACATACTTAAATAGATAAACAACACTTGGTGGGAATCAAACTCACGAATTATTGGGTAGCGGCCAGGGTGTTCTACCACTAGACCAACAGGCCCGTCAAAGGTGATAAGTACTTGGGTATACGCTCTTGCTTTGTTTTGAAAAATACATTCTTACACATTGTTTGTGAAATCCGAGTGGAAGCATGAAAACTGTGCCTTATTACAACGTACGTGAATTGAATATTATTTTTAAGATCGTTAAGACAATGACATGATTTCTGAAGGCCAAACCATATCAGTTCCCCGAACCGAATTCGGCGAAAAATTGTCGCACAAATACGTTATGTACACAATATGTTGGGATTACCAAACCATGTAGAAAACTCAGAGGTAAGTACTTAGTACGCATGGAAATTTGCGCGCGGCTGGCCGTTCACTTTCGCTTTTATGGAAAAATCGAACAGCCTATCCCATCACCTGTCCAAGTTCTAGTTTTTGTTAAAGGTGAGTCACCCTCTGACGTAAACCAATGACCTTGTCCACGACTCCAGTCTCGGAGCGTACGCTCCAAACGGTACCCGCGCCTGGTCCCGTCTGAAAAGACTGGAATGCAAATATCAATCTAAAAATATAACTAAACGTCAATGGTTTCAACAAAAATATTTTTTTAAAAACAGCCAGTGTTCCTTTTATAATAATCATTCGAAATATGAACTGTTTCACCAAATTAATGGCTTGTATCTGCAGTGCGCATGTGCGATATAAACCGACTGTTTGCAGTCGTTCGGACAGCCCATAGTGAAAGTTGTGATGTTTTGTGTTTTGTAATCGGTTGGGTTGTTTTGACGTAAATAACTCATATATACAACAGGTGTGGGTGTGTATGTATGTGGTATATTATCTTATAAGCTACTAGCTGACCCGCGCAGCTCCGCTCGCGCTCTTTCACTTGTGAATCTAAACCATTGTCGAATCCCCTTGAACACACACAAACAATTTCATCAACATCGGTCCAGCCGTTTAGGAGAAGTTCAGTGACATGCACACGTACAGTAGAATTATATATAAAAAGATAGGGTAAGTCAGTGATAATACACTATGTTAAAGGGTATACCTAATCATGGTTGGTCAAAATTTTTGCACATCCTACCATCGATCAAACTGTTAGTATTTATATAGGTGACAGGGGGACATGTTTTTGCATTTTTATTTTACGCAATCTATCAAAATGTCGCTTCGGCCGCGTACGTAACCAGTTCTACGTAACCAGTTTCGTAAGAAGAATTTTTATTCAAAGTCAAAGTCAAAATATCTTTATTATGTATAGGCCCCACGGAGGCACTTACACAAAAATCATTTTTATAAACTACCACCGGATTGTAACGCGGCCGCTACTGAGAAGATCCGGCAAGAAACTCAGCGGGCTTGTCTTTTTTGTCATTTTTTTTTAAAACAGTTTTACAAATTATACATAAGTCAGCCTTAAACTTCTAAGCTTGCATGAGTTGAGCAGTTCAAGCCCACGCAGCTTTATCCTCCAGGTAATCCGAGCCTTTTTTGACAATCGGCTTTTTATCAAAGGTTTAAATTTCTTTATTGGAAGATCTCGGATATCCTGTGGCAGTTTGTTATAAAAGCGTATACTTTGGCCCATAAACGATTTGCCTATTCTGTGGAGACGCGTGGCATGTACAACAAGATCGTGTTTGTTCCGGGTATTAATATTTTGTGTATCACTATACTTTTTAAAAGAACTGTTTTTTTTTTTACATAAACTAAATTTTCCAATATGTATTGTGAGACAACCGTTAGAATATCTATCTCTTTGAATTTCTCTCTAAGTGAATCAATAGGAGCCAGATTGTAAATGGCTCTCACAGCTCTTTTCTGCAGAATAAAAATAGTATTAAGTTTTGCAGAAGATCCCCACAGTAATATGCCATATGACATAACACTGTGAAAATAGCTGAAATAAACAATTCTAGCGGTTTCAACATCAGTTAAACGTCTAATTTTCTTGACTGCATTTCTTCATACGAAACCAACGAAACCCGACGCTGCGTAACCATAATATCGTTGAAAGAACATTTTGTATTTCTACATCACCAACTACGTGCTAGATAGACATTTTGTACTTTGAATGAAACCGTATGTAACTGCGTGAGTGTAGGAATTCAAAGGAGTGTTAGAATTGATTTTGTTAGATAAAGGTAGACTTCAATTAATATAATTTAGAATCATATTCTATTAATCATTGGGTAACAAATTATATACATTTATTTATTTTGCTGTTAGAATATTTATTAGATCGCAATGTGTTCTAAAAATATCGAATTTATATATACTAGTAGAGGGGGTGCAGAGTATAGCATACTACGACCGCAAATATCACCGAAATAAAACTTATTGCAATGGTAAGTAATACTTTTAAATACTTTTATGTTATGTTTAAAGTTTTTAATTTAATTCAAATTCAAAAATATTTATTTCAAATAGGCTTAACGCTAGCCAGCACTTTAGAATGGTCAACGCGCGACCTCAACTGAGAAGTTCCGGCTAAAAACTCAGCAGGCTTGTCATTTTTTTACGTTTTTTTAAACAGTTTTTGTCTTGTGACAATTTTATCAGCATCAGCGATAGTGTATCCTGCCGTACGAAAGATAAAACAAGAGAAAGAAACAAAATACGACGAAAATACAACAAACTAAAAGGCCAAAGAGATAGTCGGACCAGTAAATGGCGTAATTTATGTAAACGATGAATAAAAATTAATATCTAGTAAGTAGTTCGAACACCAAATTAGAAAAAGATAGTATAAGTACTATCTTTTTCTAATTTGGTGGTCGAACATAACTGGTTATGTAGAAATAAAAAATGTTCTTTCAACGATATTGGTTACGTAGCATATGGGTTTCGGTGGTTTCGTACGAAGAATCGGATTATGAGAGGTATAAAGGAAGAGAGAGTGCACTTGTGTCTACACAAACACTTGTGTACTATAATATCTCCTGCGTACATGGCTGATCTTGTGAAAGATTGGCCGCTGTGGTCGTATCGGCCAGGAGAGGGACATTATTATTATACTTTTTAACCGACTTCAAAAAAGGAGGTGGTTCTCAATTCGTCTGTATATATATTTTTTTTTTTCTATGTCGGTTCGTGCATAACCGTGGCAGTTATGAACCGATTTGAAAAATCTTTCATCCATTCATTCTTCAATCCATTGATTGGGTCCCATAAAAAAAATCGCTTACGAATTAGTAGTTCCTGTAGAATGGCGATTGCGCAGGAAACCTGCAGGAATGCTTAAAAACATGACATTTAGATGACATTATGTCGCTTTTTTAGGACAAAAATGGTCCTGGCTAATATTTACCAATTTAAATGATTCTTTTTTTATTCAAAAGAAGGAACCACTGTAATGAATCTGTATGTATGTTATCACAACCGGATAAGAACTTCCTGGAGGACCATGAACGATGTGGAGGAATTTATCTGGTAAAAACCATAAAACTGATGTTCTCCATTAAATTACTCTGACAAATATGAACTGATGATTCTTTTTTTATTCGAGAGAGTAAACTGCTATGATGATTCCATGCAAATTTCATTATGATCGGATAAATTGTTTCTAAAGAAACATGAATTATGTAAAACTATTGTCGCGGGGAAGTGTGCTGGGCGTAAAAAGGGGTGTAAATAAAAATAAAATTGCGAGAGGGAAAACAAAGGATAAGAGTCATGTCAAGGTCATGCGTGGTACATTACCGGCACGTGGTATAGGTAAATTCCTCTTCACTGGATGGGTGGCTCTGCTGGTCTTCAGGCACACTAAACTACATACTATATTATAAAGCAAACAGCTATGAAGACGATAATGTGATATATGATACCATAACCTACCTAGATCATTTTACCGTCTTCGATGGTTCAATCTTTATGTATGAAAATTTCACTAAAAAGTATAAATTAAAATATAAAAAAAAAAAATTGAACTGACTTCAATAACACTGAAAAGTATAAAATAATTTAAATATTAATGAAGTTGGTGCCAAATATACACAGCAGGTACGCTAACACCAATGGAGTAACACCATTCGGAATCAATATCTTTCCTAGAACGCGTAACAAATACATTTTTCAATAAACTATTTAAAAAAAAAAAACCGACTTCAAAGTAAATTATCTAACTAAAAAAAGCATAAAATAACGAAACTATTATTGAAGTTGGTGTTAGCGTACCTGCTGTGTATATTCTGCACATACATACATACATACACTCGTGGAATTTGGTAAATTCGTTTAGAAGCCCACATAGACTAACATATATGAATATTACGCATTTTTATTAATATTACATACATACGCGTCGAATACAGAACCTCCTTTTTTGAAGTCGGTTAAAAAATACGTAATGTCCAGTTTTTACCTTTCTACGATTTTATTATATGTATGGTATATTATATTATATACCATATTTTTTTCTGATGCGGGGGAAACCTTCAAAAGTCGTCAATTTTGGCATGGCCTACTGCATAAACGGTTTGATGAATTTTAATTTATACTTATGTCTATTTAGACATACATACATTGAAGCGGGTTGCACTCGGAGGGCAGTGGTTCCCGCTGATTATTAGTGGTTTTAGGAGAGATTTATTGGTTCAAAATAGTATAATATGGTCTAAAAATACAATGGTTCTTAACGGTAACACACACTTATCACTATGCAGCTAAAAATGGTTATTATATGGTAATGGTGAATGCACTGTTTGCAATGGTCTATAATGGTTGGTTTGGTGGTACGCGGATGGTTATTAGTTAGTGTCGCTTGCTTGGTGGTTGATTGCGTACTGCCTTAAAACAGGCAAGGAAAACTGTCGTGCGCCAAATATGCTAAAAGTGCAGAAATTAAACTGCTTAGCTGTTCGGTTGCGTAGCTCCGAACATACTCCCGAGCACGAGATGAGAGGATTCTTAAAAAACTATTTAAAAAAAAATAAAAACCGACTTCAAAGTAAATTATCTAAAAAGCATAAAATAACGAAAATATTATTCAAGTTGGTGTTAGCGTACCTGCTGTGTATATTCTGCACCAACTTCAATAATATTTTCGTTATTTTATGCTTTTTAGATAATTTACTTTGAAGTCGGTTTTTATTTTTTTTAAAATAGTTTATTTAACACTTTTTAGTTACTTTTATTTTACCAAGATAGGTATCAGCACTATCACGCAACTCATACGTTTACGTTACATTAACTTACTGAAAACATAAAAAGTTTATATCTCTTAAACTACTGGACCGATTTTGATGAAATTTGCACTCTACCCTAAGTTGAAAGATACTCTAACTATTGCAAAAAGAATTTTCGAAATCGGACTTGTAGTTTCTGAGAAATCCGTGGACAAAGCTACATACATACATACATACATACATACATACACTCGTGAAATTTGGTAAATTCGTTTAGAAGCCCACATAGACTAACATATATGAATATTACGCATTTTTATTAATATTACATACATACGCGTCGAATACAGAACCTCCTTTTTTGAAGTCGGTTAAAAAATCTGCTAACGGTAAAAACAATGAAAATGAAATTAACTTAAATAGCAAAAATATGAAAGCTGGTAAATAGACATGTAAGCAAAATATTAAAAAGTATACAAAAAATCACTATGTAAAATTATTAGACTACAGTATCCTCTATGGTATAAACAAAATTGTCCTTAGCGAACGCCGACATATTGCCTTTGTTATGGTCCAAAACACGCTTAACCGTAGGCCAAATTATTGACTAGCACGCTTGCGCTTTGTCTTTCACTTGGTTCATTTACACTCAGCTGACGTGTATCAGCTGTATGGTTTGCGTTACTCGTGGACTGGTCAGATTTGGCGCTTGCACAGAGTCCTGTTCCTGGTTTTCGTTGCGACGATCATCAGGCTTCCTACATAAGCGGCAACGCCAGCTCCTCCACATCCAAACAGCTGCTCCACACAAGACTGCAGCCAGCAAGATGTAGCTAATGGTATAATGGTGGATATCATGTGCGGACATCTCTTCCTCTTGCATCCTTTCCATGGATTTCAAGTCCTGTATTTGGTTGCTGATACTGGTAAATGACGAGTTAATTTCTTTGGTATTTTCTGGTAATTCTATAATAGACATTTTTATATTAACTATGTGGTTTATTTGGTCAATTTTTGGTATATAAATATCTGGTGCCATAAAATTATTGATTTGGTTGGAGTGCTGTTGCAAAGAGTAAAGAACAAATTCCTTTCCTTTGATAATACATTTCTGACCCAAGTCAATCATCCCCGACCGAGTCAGCTGGCGCATGGTAATTTGATCTTCACATATGATTTTAATTGAATATGTGTCACAACAATAATACAGGTACTGTGAAGTCTGGTGTAATTCTACCCATCGATTGGTACATGGTCTCTGTTCAATTTCACATTTATTTTCAGGCATGGTTTTAGCACAGAAGTTCTCGTTATTTTCTAGTGTAAGAATTGGTTTGAGCAGCTGACACATGTATGATTTTCCGTGACGTAGACAACTGTTTAAGTCGCCGATGGCAATAACAATGTAAGCATCTTTTTTGAGGTTTACTGCAACATAGTCTGATTACGGTACTATATTGACCATGTTGTTTTTTATCTGATGTGGAACTTGTAATACTCTATACAATTGGAAGCTTTCCCTGCTGATAAGAGGAAAAGTTACTTCAAAAATAACAAACTTTGGTGTCACTCTCGCTTTTACTTTCAGTAAGTGGTAAATGTACTGAAGGTCTGTCTCGAGGTTGTTAATTGGTAGATTTAAATCATTTATAATTTGCCCCTGTATGGTTTGAAACTCTGCCTTAAGTTGCGCTGGTGTTAGTAGATGTAAACTAATTTGGCCATGGTAGATATCCGTGATAGTATCAAGCAGAGTATCTTGAAGTCTCTTTAAACTTTGTAGCAAATTACTTCCGGCCATAGCTGATAGTGTAAAATCTTGTACATAGGACATATTCTGGATTTCTTTTTGGACAAGGTTGGTATTATCTTTTAAACTGTTTAATTTTTTATTGATAAATTTAAGCTGTGTATCCATGGTACCCTCTAACTTCTTCATCAGGTTGAATTCTGACTCAATTACGGACGTCTGGTTTTTCCATAGGTTGAATAAATGCTTTTCGTTCATTTTAATTGTTTCGATGTCCTTTGTATATTGTTCGGCGAAACGCGAGTCCAATACACCGAACAGAGTGTTTGCCAGATATCCGACACCGTCGATAAGCCCCCGGCGCCGACGCTGTCTATCGTGGACGTTAAAATGCTGAGATATCAAAAGTTCATTGTAGTATTTCACTTCTTGGTCGTCGTGACGCATTTGTGATATTATCATATGACATGGTGAATGTGTTCCAATGGTCATGCAAAGTTTTTCTAAATAATTAGTTATTTTATTGTATGCGTGGATACCTGTCCAGTATGGTTCCATATCATAAAAGACTATTAAATTCCACTTGTCCCGAATAAGTTGCATATTGGCGATTGAATCAAAGTACAATGTTTGATTACTAGGCAGTTCATAAATGGTATGCGATCCGTGAGCAGGTGGTGCTAATGTCAACATAAAAAATAAAAGTGCGGTCGCTATCGCTACAAATGTTGACCTTTTTGGGCATCTTCTTCTATCTTCTGGTTTGGTGTTTTCTTTCGAATGGTTCAGTATTTCGTTTTCTGGTTCTGGTAGGTTGGTTTTCTTCACTGGTAATACTGATAACTTAACAATTGGTCGCTTCATTATGCCGTTTTTGGTTTTTAGGGTAACGACACGTATTAATCCGTCGTCACCTGGGTGCGTGCCATTTACTCGTCCCATAGCCCACTTTCCTGCTGGTAAATTATCATCTTGGATGGTTACTAAGTCACCTATCTTAATATTTTCGTTAGGGGTCTTCCATTTGGTTCGAGCTGATAATTGGGTCAAGTATTCCGTTTTCCATCTTTTCCATAGATCTTGAAACAATTTAGTGGTAAGATGCCATGTGGTTCTAGCATCTTGTTCAGTTTCGATCACTGTCACCCCTGGTCGCGCTGATAAGAAATGAGCTGGTGTGAGAAAATCAAGGTCTTCACTATCTTCAGACAAGGCATATAGAGGTCGGGAATTTAAGCACGCCTCCAGTTTCGTGAGAAGAGTCGTGTACTCCTCAAACGTCAGTTTTTGATGACCAATCACTCTTTTTCTCCGTTTTCTTGACAATTACGAAATATCAAGACACTAAAAAATAATAATAATGGTTTGATCTGACCTGGTTAGCTCCTTACGGTATAGCTCGGTCTGCAGATTACTGGTATGTAATCGGCACTGGTATCCAATGGGCACTGGTATCTAGAACCTCGACCAACGAAAATACTGGTTAATTTTTTCACTCGCGAACCGAGGCCCTTTGTCGAAGGACCATGAAGCGGGTTGCACTCGGAGGGCAGTGGTTCCCGCTGATTATTAGTGGTTTTATTAGTTGGTTAATTTAGGAGAGAATTTTATTGGTTCAAAATAGTATAATATGGTCTAAAAATACAATGGTTCTTGACGGTAACACACACTTATCACTATGCAGCTAAAAATGGTTATTATATGGTAATGGTGAATGCACTGTTTGCAATGGTCTATAATGGTTGGTTTGGTGGTACGCGGATGGTTATTAGTTAGTGTCGCTTGCTTGGTGGTTGATTGCGTACTGCCTTAAAATAGGCAGGGAAAACTGTCGTACGCCAAATATGCTAATAGTGCAGAAATTAAACTGCTTAGCTGTTCGGTTGCGTAGCTCCGAACATACATAATTACATACATAATATAGCATTGCTAAAAGATTTTTTCTAAATTTATTTATTTATTTATTTTACAAAATATTTGCGCAATTTGAAACACCAACGATCGCGCGTGACGTCATACCTCAACTAGTCGGCCAACTGCAAGCGGTAGGCTATGCAGATGATATAGTCATACAAGTAAATGGCAAATTTCCAAATGTAGTAGTGGACTTGCTGCAAGGTGCTTTGTGTAGGATGGAAAGATGGTGTAAAAACAATAATCTTTCTATCAATCCCAGCAAAACCGTTATTGTACCGTTCACGAGGAAAAGACATCTAGAGGGCCTTCGGGAACTAGAAATGTACGGTACCAAATTGAAATGGGCTACGGAAGTTAAATATCTGGGGGTAACTCTCGATAGGAAACTCACGTGGCATAGTCATGTTGAAAATATAACTAAAAAGGCCTTACGATTCTTCAATATGTGCCGTCCTGCCTATGGCAAAACTTGGGGACTCAAACCAAAGGTAATATACTGGTTATACACTACAATGGTGAGGCCTATTTGTTAGTGCATGCAGGTAGGTTTCATATTTTGTAGGTTATTTTTTTAGCTACTAGTCTGGTTTGGTTATTCTCTTACCTTTACCTGTAAATCGCAGTAAAATTCAGAATATTTTATAGTAACAGAATGTATTCAGATTTGTTCCAGGCAGAATTACAGAAATTTATGTAATGTATGTTATGTAAGTGATGCGGCGTTGAAATGTCAATGAGGTTGACACTGAAAAACAGCGCTGCGCCGGGAATCTGGATTTCCGGTGCAGCATATCGCTGAGTTGCCAACCTCGTTTGGCGGAAGCGCGACGCACAGTTGCCTCATGTATCTCATAAGTATTTTTTTTAAGTTTAAGTTTTTTTGTGTTGTAGTAAGTTTTTATTTTGTATATGTTTGTGTGTGTCGTTATCCGCCAAATAAATGTACTTCTTCTTCTTCTTCTTCTTCTATTCTCACATATGGCAGTGCCGTATGGTGGCCTAGGTCTAAACTAAAGATCTGTAAAGATTTGCTTAGGAAGGTACAAAGAGTAGTTTGCATGGCAATCACGGGTGCCTTCAAAACAACGCCTACACAGGCTCTTGAGGGGATACTGGAACTAATTCCACTACACACTCATATCCAAACAGAGCCAAGGAAGTCTCTATACAGACTTGCAAATTCAGGAGCTTGGAATCGTAACAAGCCCTGCACAAAACACACTTTAATGGATCCCGTGAAAGAACTGGATGATCTAATGGACATGCCCTGTGATAAGATAAATCCAGTGTTCATGTTTAATAAGAGGTATCGAGTACACATACCATCCAGGGAAGAGTGGACGCGGGGACTCAAACCGGTTGATGGAACGCACCTCATATGGTACACTGACGGCTCTAAAATGGAGTCAGGTACTGGGGCAGGAATTTATTCCAAGGACTGCAGGGTCAGTCAGAGCATGGGGCATTATGCATCGGTTTTCCAAGCGGAGACCTATGCCATAATTGCCAGCATTAAAGAAATGCAAAGGAGAAATGTTAAAGGTAAAACCATTTACATTCTCAGTGACAGTCAGGCAGCTCTGAAGGCTCTAAACTCCTTCCGAGTTGACTCTAAACTGGTTAAAGAAGGTGTTACAGGTTTGAATGACCTGGGAAGACACAACAACGTCAGCCTCATCTGGGTACCTGGACACGAAGGTGTCGAGGGTAATGAGAAGGCGGACAGACTAGCAAGGGCCGGCTCACAAAGACAGTTGGTGGGTCCTGAACCATTTGTGGGGATTCCGTATGGAACGTACCACCAAGCATTATATGCGCATGCTAGGAATGAACACTTAAAGGAATGGAGGGAAGCGTCAGGCCTAAACCACTCCAAGACTTTCTCTAGCACAAGGGTGGACTGTGGGATTAAATTATTGAAACTTAACAGATCACAGATAAGGCACCTAATAGGTGCACTCACGGGACATTTTGGCACCAATGAGCACCTTCGCAGGATGAGGCTAAGTACTACTGATGCTTGCAGATTTTGTAAAGGTGAGAAAGAGTCAATGCGACACATTTTTAACCGACTTCAAAAAAAAAGGAGGAGGTTATCAATTCGGTTGTATGTTTTTTTTTTTTTTTTTTTTTTTATGTTTGTTACCTCAGAACTCTGTCGTTTACGAACCGATTTGGAAAATTATTTTTTTAATTGAAAGGATATGCTTCCAGATTGGTCCCATTTTTTTCAAAATCAAGTTCTGATGATGGGAACCATGAGTAACTGAGGGAACTCTTTAAATATTATAGGCATACATATAGCGTTTTTGGTATTTTTAGAAAGTAGTCAAAGATTTTCATTCAGAAAGTATCATTTGGTGAAGTGGATCTGATGAAGAAGGCCATAGATGGCCACCGGAACTCTGTAATAAAATTAACAATCCATCCTATCCTAGCCGTGCCTACTAAACGTAGAACTACCGAATTTGGACTCGATGGATAGTTCTCGACGAGTAGTTGCTAGAAAAATGGAGATCAGGGTCTGATGGTGGAGCAGGAAGGTTGTCACGGGATCTCTGCACCAATAAACGTAGATCCGCCGAGTTTGGGCTCGTTGGGTAGCTCTCGATGAGTAGTTGCTAGAAAAATGGTGATCAGCGTCTGATGATGGAGCAAGAAGGTCGTCACGGGATCTCGGCACCAATAAACATAGACCCACCGAGTTTGGGTTCGTTGGGTAGCTCTCGACGAGTAGTTGCTAGAACAATGGTGATCAAGGTCTGATAATGGAGCAGGAAAGTCGTCACGGTATCTCGGCACCAACAAACGTAGACCTACCGAATTTGGACTTGTTGGATAGGTCTCGACGAGTAGTTGCTAGAAAAATGGTAATCAGGGTCTGATGATGGAGCAGGAAGGTCGTCACGGGATCACTGCACCAATAAACGTAGATCCGCCGAGTTTGGGCTCGTTGGGTAGCTATCGATGAGTAGTTGTTAGAAAAATGGTGATCAGGGTCTGACGATGGAGTAAGAAGGTGGACACGGGTTCTCGGCACAAATAAATGTAGACCCACCGAGCTTGCAGTCCATGGTTAGACCTAGATATCTTCGGTTTATGGCAATTGGTTAGTTTTATTAAGATAATGTAACATCTACATTTTAAAAAATTTTTGCTTAAGCTTATATTTTAGTGATGGTCCATAGTTGTGTTATGTAGTGGGTGTTTTTAAAATAAATATTAAACTGGCTGTTTGTCAGAATAAAATATAAGTTGTTAAAAGTTAACCTAATAATACACCAAGAAACCACTAAAAAGAATAAAATAAAAATATTTTTTACAAAAAAAAGAACCGCCTTCAAAGTGCAACTAAAAAGCCTGAAATAATTTCTAAGAATTTGTGGTTTTTACATCTACATTGTTGGACTTGGACTACAACATATTATAAATACATATACTATCGAAGTCGGCGCCTAACGTCTAGCAAATACTTACAAGGGCAGTAGGTACCTAACTGTTTTCCAGTTTGGCGCCGTCTTTGATAGTAATATGTATTTATAATAATGTTGTAGTCCAAGTCCAACAATGTAGATGTAAAAACCACAAATTCTTAGAGATTATTTCAGGCTTTTTAGTTGCACTTTGAAGGCGGTTCTTTTTTTTGTAAAAGATATTTTTATGTGTGGCTGCGATGCTCTTGCGAGACGTAGGTTGAGTCATCTGGGAGTAGCTTATCCTACACCAGGTGATTATGCACAGCTCCAAGCTGGCGCAATCGTTGCGTACCTGAGGGAACTCTTCGACACGCCAGAAACAGAGTAAGGGCTAGGGCATGCACAATGGATCCAACTGGGTCGAAGTGCGTTCCGGTGGAAACCGGGCCCAATTTATAGCCACCAATAGAATAGAATAGAACTAGTCGGCCATGCCCACATGCCATGACAATCAATTATCAAGAGAAAATCTCTGTGTAAACACATTGTTTTTTTTTATAAAATGAGAAAAGGTCTAATTATAGCGGGATTTATTTATTTTAAGATAAAAATATAAGGGTGACTATTTACAAAATGTAAGTAAGTACTACATATATTTATGTCCTGGGAAAATCCACACACGGTTATCTGATACTAAACTAGGCAGTGTCATCCAGCAGCCAACCCGTGCCGACAACGAACCCATACGAAACACCTCCTGTGATGGGAGGTGGGTCAAGGGAACCAAATGGGTCGGGTACAGTGGTTGCTACACAACCCTGTGAATAACACCCTCTGGATAGCACGGTCCGATCAGGAATAAAAAAAACACTGGTTCTTCCACGGATCCACCCCACCGGCAGCAACCACGATGCAAGGAGTCACAAACACCAATACGCAAAACAGCCCAACTGTGCACCACGACGAGCGAATACAGATTTCCAAAAAAACACACCACTAAACCTTCAGTTCAGTGTCAGAGATACTTGCATCACGCTTCGGCGAAGTACAAAGAAAAAGAGAGCACGCGGTTACGGTCTTCCTCAAAATTCACATCCTCATCCTATGAGCGTTCTGAAACTTCATCAATAAAACTTATAACTGATATAGAAGAATAAATATATAATTTACATTATTCATACAACCATATAAAATAAGGTTTTACAACACAAATGAAAGAATGTAACGAAACATTTAAGTACGAAGTCGTGTCTTACGATGGCGAAAAGAAAAGTAGGCTGTGACGTCAAACACCGGACCCGTCAAACGAACTGTCATAATCAAGGTTTTGTTTACATTTAGATTGTCCGTGTAATTGAATATAAATTTAATTATTACGGCTTTGTACGAATAAAATCGGACTCAAAATTTGATATGTGAATACAAAAAAGAAATCTCAACGTTAGCCAAGGGGATAGAGTAAGACGGCCTAATTTTTCACCTTCGCTTCCTCGACCCAGAAAAATAGTTTTGCATAATGATAAGGTGATACGAAATAGACTCGTCAAGACCTCGGGTCCTTGATAGAATCTCCTGAAGCAAGCGATTATCGTAATCATACGGAAGAAATTATTCTAATAACGCCGTTTTCAGTTCCCAACTTTTCAATTCATCACGTACACTGCGGTACCGTTATAACGCCTCATCCGTAAACAATTCAACTGCTGAATTAAATAACTTTTCCCTAGATATATTCCTAGAGATACACAACTCCTCTATCCATTGAATAAAAGATTGCACACTAGTCTTGGGTAGTACGCGTACTATGTACTGATAGGTACTAGTACGGAGTACTGTACTAAAAGTAATGTTCCCGAAAGGCATCGGACATTTCGCACAATAGTACACTTTATCTACTTAATCCGCCACCGAACAAAAACTGCGTGAGGCATTGGTATGGTAAACAACACAACAGTGGGAGAGTAAAAGGGACAGTGACACAGGCTGTACTACAATACGTTTGGTTTAGATTTAATTCTTAGCATTTGCTATAATGATTACTTTAGCGTGGCAGAGATTGGAATAATAAGTGGCGTTGCGCTGTAAACATTTCGCGCATGCGTGATGTCTAGTCGTTAATCTGTATCGTGCATTTACAGTACAGTACTGTTCGTTCATGTTAATGAGTTCTATTAAAACTGTACTAATAGCACTGTACTAGTACTTTGTACGAATTGTACTAGTACGGTGCGAACCTGCAGATGTCCGATTAGGAACAAGACTATTGCACACTATCCTTCCCATTAAATTTAAGGCTGAGAGAGTGGACGTAAGAGACGCGGTCACAAGTAACAACAGGTCTTACTACCGATTTACCACTGACTCATCAACAACTGAACCACCAGGGACCACATCCACTGCTGGTTGAAAATCAACACTACTACGGAAAGTATGCGTCATCTGATCGATTCGCTGCAGCAGAACAAGGAGACGTTCCTCCAAAGGTTCTTTTAAAGTTTTATCCCCCGTTTTGAGCGGCTCGACGCGACTCAACCTGTGAAAAATGTGGTTTCCTAAAGCCTGAATGCGGTTTAACCTTTTTAGTAGTAGCGGTTTCTGATCTCAAATCGCCTCCAACTCCTTAAGCGTGCTTAAGCTTAGTACAACTGCAACGAATACGTACTTTTTTGTAAATACATTGATAAATAACACGCAGACACAAGGTGGGAATCAAACCAACGATATAGTAGGTAGCGGCCAGGGTGTCTTACCGCTAGACCAACGGGCCTGTCTAACTAAATGACTGGTGCAACATATTTTGTTTATGGATAATATTAATTTTCTCTGAACTGAACTCTAGGGGATCATTTTATCATTCTGATTATAGTAGTCGTCAAAAGTCTATTAATCTTCAGTGGTAGTTTCTTTATTCACTCGCCAATCGCCATGAAATATTAGGTACTAACTCGTAGGTACGTCAAACCTAAGGAATTACGTCACGTCCGTCAATGAGCGTTTTCGCGCCAACGTGGAAAAGTCAACTTTTGATTTGCAATATCTAGATAATTTGTGCATATTTTAACGGTTTTGTTTTTGGTATCGTTAGGTGAGTCTAAAATCTTTATTATACACTAAAAAACAAAAATTGTGCAAGTTCCCCATTAGGTAGGTACGTATGCGAGTTTACTCTATATATTTTATCTATTTTAAGTTTCATCATGTGTTCGGCCGCCCACATTGCGCGCTTATCTAATTTTGATAAAATTAATTAATGTTATTTTTCATTCACTAAATAGTACGCACCTACCATAGAGTAAGTTTCGCAGTACACTATCTAAGTGCGCGCTTGCGAGAGCGCTCGAGCGGTTTGGTTATTTATTATCTGCTAAAATATTTTATGTACTAAATTATATTTGTATCACATGTCTGTCTGTTTTTATGTTAGTGTGTGTATTGTAATTAAACTACTCTTACAGAATTTGTCGTGATTTATTCCATAAGAGTAGTATTCGCGTAAATAAAATACATTAGTGTGTGTAGTCTCTTGTGTGTGTGATATGCGTGTTTTATTATAAATATAATTCTTGAAACACTGCACCACCTCAAGACACTGTAAGCTCTTATGCGTAGATCGGACCAACAATAATAACTATGAAAAGCTGAGGGTACACCGGGGTAATTGTGACAAGGACGTTCAACAGTTCAACATCGAAACCGCGATATAAGTCGAAAAAGTAGTTTTATTTCAATGTGTAGTGTTCGCGTTAATAAAAGACAACACACAAGGGATGAAAGTGACCTATTTAGGCATGAGATGGTTTCGGGTTTGTCACACGAGCGTAGCGAGGGCGCTAATAGTTCGACTGCCTAAAGGTCTTTCACCCAAGGTAACCACTCTGCTTTACATTTCGAATATGAGAAAAGTAAATAAAAACCTGATTAGCTAAATAAATAATATTAGCACACGACCAGTGTATTTTTATTATCTATGCACTCGACAGAATAACTGAAGATCGAATTGCCGCATTTTTATTATTTATGTCTTTTTTTTCTGTGGCATTCCACCAGCCAATACTCTTAATCATTTAAAATGGTATTATTAATATTTAGCTCAAATCTGGGTAAATTAAATAATAATTTAGTGAAAAGTAAATTATAAGCATAAAGTCGTGTTACAAAATTGTTGATAATATTTTTTAATTACAATTTTACGCCGCGATTTAAGCGTGGCTGTATAAGTTAGGACATGGTTTGCATAATTTTTTATTTTATTTTAATTAGTTGACCCTAATGGGAAGGCAAAGGGATCTAGCCCATACAGCCTCGTCTTAAAGGTTTGCATAGTTTTTAATTTTTTTGACGGCAGTAAGTAGTGTTGGAAAATTGCTTCCTATCAGGTGATTTCAAGCGTACTTTCCGAGTATGAGAAATGAAAATGTATTTTCATTTCTCCCGTTCTGAAATTTTAATTTTCATGGGTAAATAGCCGGGTGGAAAATTGCGTTTTGATCTCTAGGTGGAAAGTAATTGATTTTTAATTGTTACGATTAGCCACGGAGTCGAAAAGAATTGAGTTACATCACTGTGATGTAACTTATTTTGGACTTCTATTTTATTATTTTTATATTTTTTGAACTTTACTTTAAAAGTTTTTGATTTACTGTTTTAAATTTTTAACTTATTTTTATTTTTTAATTAATTACTACTCTATGATAGAATAGTAATATGACATTTTCAATTATTTACATAACAAGCCTGAGATTATATTTGCATGCCAAAAGGTAGACTGTATAGAACTTGAATTGTATAATGCCGACAACACCATTGCAAATGAATTAAGTAAGTATTCTGATTCTAACCAAACATGAAACGCAGGTTTCTCAGAAAATTTCAAACATAATACCCGACAAGACATTGGATTTGTCTTTTTCATATTATTCTAATTTTACTTTAAATTTTAACTGATTATTCTTAATATACTTACCTGTTTTATAAAATGTGTGTGTAATATTTTACTACCTGTATAGCGGCCGAATAACCATTTTTGACTCGAAAACGGGTTTCACTTCAACGGAATTACGTGCAGGCCTACAGATAATTATGTTGACTGGTAAGTTATTTCAAACCTTATTTATGTAACCCAAATTACCGACTCGTTTATTTTTGTGTTACTTTTTACGTAATTAGATCTTTATCCGATTTCAAAAAGGAGGTCGGTCTCATCATCATCAGCCACCAAAAGACGTCCAATGCTGAACAAAGGCCTCCCCCTTAGAAGGGAGGGAGATCACATAAAAAGGAAACAAAAACATAGCACATATAGGCGGCCTTATCGTTAATAAGCGATTTCTTCCAGGCAACCCATAGGATAAGAAGAAGGAAATATAAATGTAGGTACTGCGACAAAGACACATACAAAAACAAATTACAACTAAAACACATATAACATTAACATACTTAGGTAAAAAAAATATTTTTTACAAAAAAAAGAACCGCCTTCAAAATGCAACTAAAAAGCCTGAAATAATTTCTAAGAATTAGTGGTTTTTACATCTACATTGTTGGACTTGGCCTACAACAATTATAAATACATATTACTATCAAAGACGGCGCCAAACTGGAAAACAGTTAGGTACCTACTGCCCTTGTAAGTATTTGCTAGACGTTAGGCGCCGACTTCGAAAGTAATATGTATTTATAATATGTTGTAGTCCAAGTCCAACAATGTAGATGTAAAAACCACAAATTCTTAGAAATTATTTCAGGCTTTTTAGTTGCATTTTGAAGGCGGTTCTTTTTTTTGTAAAAATTATTTTTATTTTATTCTTTTTAGTGGTTCCCTTGGTGTATTATTGGGTTAACTTTTAACAACTTATATTTTATTCTGACAAACAGCCAGTTTAATATTTATTTTAAAAACACCCACTACATAACACAACTATGAACCATCACTAAAATATAAGCTTAAACAAAAATTTAAAAAAATGTAGATGTGACAATATCTTAATAAAACTAACCAATTGCCATAAACCGAAGATATCTAGGTGTTATACTCGTAGTTCTCGAGAACCATGGACTGCAAGCTCGGTGAGTCTACATTTATTTGTGCCGAGAACCCGTGTCCACCTTCTTGCTCCATCGTCAGACCCTGATCACCATTTTTCTAGCAACTACTCATCGAGAGCTACCCAACGAGCCCAAACTCGGCGGATCTACGTTTATTGGTGCAGTGATCCCGTAACGACCTTCCTGCTCCATCGTCAGGCCCTGATCTCCATTTTTCTAGCAACTACTCGTCGAGACCTATCCAACGAGTCCAAATTCGGTAGATCTACGTTTGTTGGTGCCGAGATACCGTGACGACCTTCTTGCTCCATCATCAGACGCTGATCACCATTTTTCTAGCAACTACTCATCGAGAGTTACCCAACGAGCCCAAACTCGGCGGATCTACGTTTATTGGTGCAGAGATCCCGTGACAACCTTCCTGCTCCACCATCAGACCCTGATCTCCATTTTTCTAGCAACTACTCGTCGAGAGCTACCCAACGAACCCAAACTCGGTGGGTCTATGTTTTTTGGTGCCGGGATCCCGTGACGACCTTCTTGCTCCATCATCAGACGCTGATCACCATTTTTCTAGCAACTACTCATCGAGAGTTACCTAACGAGCCCAAACTCGGCGGATCTACGTTTATTGGTGCAGAGATCCCGTGACAACCTTCCTGCTCCACCATCAGACCCTGATCTCCATTTTTCTAGCAACTACTCGTCGAGAACTATCCATCGAGTCCAAATTCGGTAGTTCTACGTTTAGTAGGCACGACTAGGATAGGATGGATTGTTAATTTTATTACAGAGTTCCGATGGCCATCTATGGCCTTCTTCATCAGATCCACTTCACCAAATGATACTTTCTGAATGAAAATGCTTGACTAGTTTCTAAATATACCAAAAACGCTATATGTATGCCTATAATATTTAAGGAGTTCCCTCAGTTACTTATGGTACTCATCATCAGAACTTGATTTTGAAAAAAATGGGACCAATCTGGAACCATACCCTTTCAATTAAAAAGATAATTTTCCAAATCGGTTCGTAAACGACAGAGTTCTGAGGTAACAAACATAAAAAATAAAATAAAAAAAAACATACAACCGAATTGATAACCTCCTCCTTGTTTTTGAAGTCGTTTAAAAATAAAGATAATAAATACATATACTTAATAAATTATTATGTCATCCTGTTCTGTCCCACAGCTGGCCAAAGGCCTCCCTCCTTTCCTTCCATGTTGATCTATCACCCGCCTCTATCGGCCAATCTACAAAGAAGGCATCCAGGTCGTCGCGCCATTTTTTTCGAGGCTAGCCGCGTTTTCGCGTCACTGTATCGTGGCTCCAAAATGTCGCTCTGTGGGCCCACTGCTCGTCCGACATAATGAATAATATATATATAGATAGATAGATAGAGAACTCTTCGAGAGAAAAAAAAGAAGTAGAAATAAAATATACAATGGTATACATTGGGCGGTCTTATCGCAAGTTGCTATTTCTTCCAGACAACCTTAGGATGGAAAGGAACGAATAATATGATAAATAACTATAAATAGATATATACATACAAAAAAAATAGATGATGACAGATCGACAGATAGGATAAGGATAAGACACTACAAACCTTTAACTCAAAGAGAGAGAAAAAATTAAGTATTCGATGGGACAAGGACAGAATGGCTCGGTTCGGCAAAAAGCTCGAAGCATCTTTACTGTACTTTCGCTAGAATATTCGCTGCCCGTTAGTATGTTCGCTAAACACTCCTGTTCGTTTATTGTTCTGCGGGCCTACAGAGGCCACAATAAGCGTTTTATCTAAAAGGAATTCGTATTCTACATTTCTAGCAGATTCATCGCAATTCCTGTAATTTTCGCAAAATAATCACACATTTTGGGTGAATCATACTGAATCCTTTTATTAGCACTAATTACCAGACTTATATTTGGTGTTAGTGCCGCCATACGGAGAAAAATTAAACCATAACTTATTCATATTATGATTCACCGAAAGTGGCCTTTTTAGACCCGATGGTAGGTCGTTGTTTTCCTTGTAATGAAGAGACTGTTGCCTGAACTAGGTTAGCTTGTCATACAGCTTACCAGGTCTCCCCTTTCGACACTGTTGGAATTAACTTACCACGTTTCTTTACAGCAGCTTTTCTTTTTCACTTGATACATTCGATTACAGCCTTAGAATAGATACTCTACAATGATATTTTATACAATAGATATGCCATTAGCACACGAAAAGTGGAAAAACGAAATTCACCCAAATTGGGTGAACTAGCAGTAAGTCACGCGTCGGTAAAGTGTAACAAACGTGACGTGTGCACAAAGTACTGTACAAAAGAAAATATTAAGGAAATGATATCATACCTTAACTACTTTTTTTTAATTATATTGTATTTATTGAAACTAAATATTTACAGTTTATTTACAAATATGTACACTTAAACTAGGTAAAAAACCTCCTCAAAGGTGTCGCCGCACTGGGAGGGCGGAGGGAAGGGTACCTAAAAGACTGGCGGCATTACCCCTTTGTATAGCCAAGCTTATGCGTTGGCAGAAAAAGCTACCATGTACCTTAACTACTTAGGGTAAGTCCGGGGGAGATGGCCGTACGGGAGAGATGGCCAGTTCAATTATTTTCGAAACTAATGGCTAGATGGCCCAGGCTTACACTCAGTTTGATCCTTTCACAGTGGAGGTTACCAGCGACACGCGCAAAGTGATAGAGAAATTAAATCAAAAGGTAAGTAAAAAGCAGTTTATTTGTTTTCAAAAGTACAAAATTTTTTCAATGGGTTTACATCGTACCTCGTGGTGAAAAAAATTCATTGGAATCTTGTGCTTTTTATGTTTTATTATGTTTGAAATGATAGTTGTGTTGTATTCTAACCTCAAAATTGCAACCAAATCCTACTCGTTCATATTTTTATTGATATGGCCATCTCCCCCGGTCAATTTAGGAGAGATGGCCACATGCAGTCCGGTGAAGATGGCTGTTTGAGGCTAGAAGTCATAAGTAGATTAAGTTAAGTTTATATTATAAGTTTCTAAAATTCTAACTAGATGTCGCTACCATCGAGTTAGTTCACGCTATGGTTTCGATCACAACAAATAGTCATATATTCTTATTTTTTTTAATTAAATTGTACCAGATCCGAACCCTTCTAGTGTTTTATTTTAGACCTAGCTAGAGGGCGCTCTTGGTTCGGTTTACGGTCGTGTACATGGTCCTTCGTGTCGGAATAAACCGAAGTTGACCTTAAGTATAGATCGGGTTTTCGGAGAAAGATCAAGGGGCGGCGGATTGTCGTCGAAGATCTTCTTGTTCCTGCTGTGGGAACGGAGCGGAACGAGGAGGAACAGTACGGAGCGGAGGCGTAGCGGAGACTTCGGCACTGGAAAGGCGGTGCAGGGCGGACGGCGGCTACGGAGACTTCGTGCGGCGCAGGGCGGGCGGCGACATCCACACCACATCACCGGCTTACTTAAGGACAGTCACGTGACGTATAAATTTGTGTATTGTGATAAACTAACTTTATTAGAGCAGGGACTTAGAATTTGCGATTAACATTAAAAACTGGACTTAGAAAAATTTAGAAGTGTTGTTTAGGGACTTAGAATAGTTTGTGTAAAAGTGACAAGACGGGGAACCTATGCCCGATTTTGTATAGAACTTAACTTTTAAAAACTTAGAAAACTTTGTGAATATCGTGGAACATTGCTAACAATGGAGTTAGTTAATATACAAGAAGAATTGGCTGAACAAATTACAAAACTTAGGACGAACTTTAAAAAGAGTCCAAAGGAAAGATTGACGAAATCGTATGTTCAGACTAGGTTGGAATTATTAGACTCAAAATATCAGGATTTCAACAGAAATCACTATAAAATAATTCAGAAAAAAGGTACATTGGACACAACCTATTTCGAGAATGATGTATTTGGCGAAACAGAAGATTTATATATAAACTTTAAAACTGATTTAAAAGAGATGCTGGATGTACTTATTACTCAAAGTACGAAACAGGACAACACAGCAAATCCGAGTACCAGCAAGGCGTCCATAAAGCTTCCAAAAATAATAATACCGAGATTTTCAGGCGATTACTCAGAATGGATAAGCTTTAGAGATTTGTTTACGTCTCTCATCCACAAGAACGAAAGTATTGACGATGTGCAAAAACTACAATATCTAAAGGGATACCTTACGGGAGAAGCAGAGCAACTGTTACGTCACATGCCTATTTCGAATAATAGTTATCAACAGTGTTGGACTTTGTTAAAAAATCGTTACAATAACAAACAGTATTTGGTTAATTGTATTTTAAAAAGATTTTTTGGTATAAAACCTATTTCTGTCGAATCGGCCTCTTGTCTGAAAATGTTATTAGATAATTTAAACGACACACTGAACGGACTGTCAAATTTAGACATTAGTACTGAGTCCTGGGATGTAATAATAATTTATATTGTCAGTCAGAAATTAGATATGGAAAGTAGAAAGATGTGGGAAAGTAAAGTTAGTATGATAACAAGTCATTCAAATGATTTGCCTAAGATTGAAGAATTTAAAGACTTTCTGGAAACCAGATATCATTCACTAGAATTCTTAGATAGTAAAGTACAAAAGGCAAAATATTATAACACTAACTCTAAATCTAATTCTGTAAATTTACATGTATCAAGCAATCAACAAGAGAGTCAGATAACTTGTAAATATTGTGACGGTGATCATAAAATTACTTATTGTTATAAATTTAAAGTATTAAACGTTAATGACAAGCGTAATTTTGTCCAGCAGAACGGGTTATGTTTTAATTGTTTATCACATTCACACGTTGCAAAGTACTGTCGTAGCACAACTTCGTGTCAAATATGCAAACGACGACATCATACGTTGCTGCACCAGAGCGTCGATGAGGCAGTTGTCAATGAGGTGACAACGGAAAACGGGTCACAAGGACAAAATGAGGGACAAGGAAACATGCATCAAGGAACTCAAGGACTGGAGGTAGAAGGCAGCTACTTCTCGAAAAGTGTAGGAAGGGACTCGTTAATAGGCACTGCTTTAGTGAATGCAGAGTCGGGGTCGGGAAAAGGGATGATTACGCTGCGCGCTCTTATTGACCCAGGGTCACATGTTTCCTTTATAACAGAAGCCGCGGCTCAATTGTTAGGACTTTCACGGAAGACAGTCAGGGAAAATTTTGCGGGATTGGGAGGGAAACCGACATTGACTTCCAAGTCTATGACGGAAGTGACACTGCATTCTACACTCAATTCCGATTGTCAGATCCGTATGAAAGAAGTTTTCATTCTGGAAAAATTAACTGCGTTACTTCCACCACGAGAAGTGAAGCTTCAATCCTGGCCATTATTGGATCAGATAAGATTGGCTGATCCAGAACTATGTAGGCCAAATCCGGTTGACCTGTTAATTGGGGCTAACGAGTATAGCTTTATACTCAAAGAAGGGGTTAAGAAGTGTCCAACAGGGTCGTTAGTAGCCCAAGAAACTATTTTTGGATGGATAGTGTCAGGTAAAAATGAAAGTCAAGTATGTACCAATAATGAAACCCGTAATTTGGTATGCATGCACGTCCTCCATATTGATGATCTTCTTAAGTCATTTTGGGAAATGGAAAATGAACCTTCAATCACTAAAAGGATGTTAACTGAAGAAGAACTGCGTTGCGAGAATATCTACGCCGCTACTACCAAACGTGATGAAGACGGTCGTTACATAGTAAGACTTCCTTTTAAAGATGCTCATCCAGCTTGCTTAGAAGGTCATTCTCGAGATATAGCGTTGAAACAATTCCTGTCACTTGAACGAAGATTAGAGAGGGACCCGAATCTGAAAGCAGAATACCATAACACGTTTAGAGAATATTTAAAACTAAATCACATGCAACCAGTTACTAAATTTGATAAAGAATCAGGAGTATACTTACCTTACCACGCTGTAATCCGAGAAGACAAAACTACTACGAAGGTACGCATAGTTTTCAATGCATCTAGCAAGGGTATAAATGGGGTATCATTAAATGATGATTTAATGGTCGGACCCACCTTACAACCGGAACTACGGCATACGATTATGAGATGGCGAACTTACCCAATATGCTTGACGGCTGATATAGTGAAGATGTATCGCCAGATTTTAGTAGACATCAAGGATACAGCTTTTCAGAGAATCTTGTGGCGAGCAGATCCAATTCAGGAGATAAGGGAATACCAGTTACTGAGAGTCACTTTTGGGACTTCTTCGGCTCCGTATCTTGCTGTAAGAACTTTAATACAGTTAGCTGAAGATGACGGGAAGGAATATCCGCTAGCAGCTGAAAGAATTAAGCGTGATTTTTATATGGATGATTTCATGTCAGGATGCCAAGATAAAAATGAAGCTATAGAAATTTACAAGCAAATGAATTTACTTTTAAACAAAGGGGGATTTACCTTACAGAAATGGAATAGCAATGACGAGGAAGTAATGGATATAGTGAAAGGAGAGGTATTTGAAGAAGGGAAAGGTAAGGAACAAGGAAAGGAATTGGATGCTAACTCGGAAATAAGAAACAAAATACTAGGACTTACCTGGAACCGTAGATGCGATGAATTTGAGTACTCCGTGCAGCTTCCTCCGTTGACTGGACCTGTAACGAAACGAAAGGTTATATCAGATATTGCTAAACTTTATGATCCTTTAGGATGGATTGCTCCAAGCATAGTAACAGCGAAAATTCTTATACAAAAATTATGGTTAGCTGGTATACAGTGGGACGATGAGTTGCCTCGAGAACTGTTAGATGAATGGATTACATATCGAAAGAATTTAGAACAACTTACTGAGTTTCGTTTACCAAGATGGATGATGAGCAGCAACACGGATCGCGTAGTGCAACTTCACGGTTTCTGTGATGCTTCCATTGCAGCCTTTGGAGCGGTAGTATACTTACGTGTTATTGATGCAAATGGAAAGGTAAGTGCTACATTAATAACTGCAAAAACGAAAGTAGCTCCCATTAAGCAGGTTTCAATACCCCGTTTAGAATTAAGCGGAGCAGTTTTACTTGCTAAACTTCTGGTCGAAGTTTCCCAAGTATTAGATATACCAAAATCTCATCTTTTTGCGTGGACCGATTCCGAAATAGTACTAGCTTGGCTCAGTAGTCATCCTAGTAAATGGAAAACATTTATAGCGAATCGGGTAGCCGAAATTATCACAATTTTAGACCGCAATCAGTGGCACTATGTAAAATCTAACCAAAACCCAGCAGACGCAGCATCAAGAGGTGTCAAACCGGCCGATCTTGTAAACCATGACCTATGGTTGAATGGTCCGTCATGGTTAAGTGAAAAAGAAATTACCTACCATCGTCTGAAAAACAATAATACGACCTTAGAAGAGAAAAAGGCAGTAGTTCATGTGGCAACGATCGAAAATGATGATGATGACATTTGGTGTAAGTTTTCTTCGCTGCAGAAATTGTTAAGAGTTGTAGCTTACTGTAGAAGATTCCTGAAAATAAAAAATAAAGAAAATCATACTTACCTCCTGAAAAAAGAAATTAATGAAGCATTAGAAATTATGATACGAAAATGTCAAAGTAAAGCATATAGTAAAGAAATACAAGATTTATTGAAAGGAAAAGAAATAAATAGAAAATCAACACTTACCACTTTTACTCCATATTTGGATGAATTTGGAATAATCCGCGTTGGTGGGCGGATTCAACAGGCACTAGTCGACGAAAAGCAAAAACATCCAATAATCATCCCACATGATTCCCATCTTGCTAAGCTTCTGGTAGCAGATGCTCATAGTCGAACCTTACATGGAGGTCCTCAACTAATGCTAAATTATTTACAGGCCAAGTATTGGATTATAGGGGCTAAAAATTTGGTCAAGCAGCATTATAGAAAATGCGTTAGATGTATAAGGTACGCATCTTGCAATAAACCGCAATTAATGGGTCAATTACCAAGCCCACGAGTGACCCCAAATAGAGCCTTTCTGTTTAGTGGTGTAGATTTCGCAGGACCCATTAATATCCGAGCGTCTAAGGGACGCGGTCATAGTTCCTACAAAGGGTATGTGTGTCTGTTCATTTGTTTGTCCACGAAAGCAGTCCATTTAGAGGCAGTAAGTGACCTTTCCTCTCAAGGATTTTTAGCGGCCTATCGACGGTTTGTGGCAAGGCGTGGACATTGTAGTGACCTATTCAGTGATAATGGGACAAACTTTGTAGGCGCTGCAAAGGATTTAAAGGACTTGTTCAACGTAGAGAGGTCTAGCATTTTGCCGGAAATCTTGGATTGGCTATCAACAAATTCTACTCAGTGGCACTTTATTCCGCCACACGCTCCAAATTTCGGAGGTTTATGGGAAGCCGGAATAAAGTCCACCAAATATCATTTGCGTCGAGTAATCGGTAATTCTACACTGACTTTTGAAGAGATGACTACGTTACTGGCTCAAATTGAGTCCTGTCTCAATTCGAGACCAGTATCGTACGTCACTGATCAAGCTGTGACTTCACCATTGACGCCAGGGCACTTTTTAGTGGGTGAGCCGTTGATACTGCCTCCTGATCGTAGTTATGAACAAACTACAGTCAGTTCACTAAGAAGATGGCAATTGTGTCAGCGTATGTTAAAAGACTTTTGGCGACGCTGGTCGAATGAATATTTGATAGGGTTGATGCGAAGACACAAATGGAAGAATGCTACCTCTGAACCAGAAATTGGGGATGTAGTTTTGATAAAGGAATCTAATTTACCCCCGGGTAGATGGCTTATGGGTGTAGTGGTTGAAAAACATCCCGGTGCTGACAAAATAACGAGAGTTGTTACGTTGCGTTGTAAAGATTCTTACCTTAAACGGCCTACATCAAAATTATGTACCTTACCAGTGACCGAATAAGTTATCTTGGTTGTTGGATTATATTATGTTAGTAGTCATTATTTGTTTTACCAATCACTTGTTAATGCTAGTTAGTGCTAGGAAAGTATAAAATTAAGGAAGAACTGTAGTTCTTGGCGGGCGGTTATGTTTGAGGCTAGAAGTCATAAGTAGATTAAGTTAAGTTTATATTATAAGTTTCTAAAATTCTAACTAGATGTCGCTACCATCGAGTTAGTTCACGCTATGGTTTCGATCACAACAAATAGTCATATATTCTTATTTTTTTTAATTAAATTGTACCAGATCCGAACCCTACTAGTGTTTTATTTTAGACCTAGCTAGAGGGCGCTCTTGGTTCGGTTTACGGTCGTGTACAATGGCCATATTATTATTTTTAATTCTAGATGTTTAATTTAACCTTTCAATATTTTGTTGCAGATGCCGAACAAGAGAATAACAGAGCACGAACAGTGAGAGTTCGGACAGCAGCGATTTAGACATTGAAAAAGAAAATGAAGAAGACAAGTGTGCTGGGAAAATTATTACACTACCCAACTTATAGAGGAGTGGTTGAAATCTGTGATATGTTCATTATGGGTTCATGAAAACTGTACTGAATTTGACTATATGTACTCAAAGTATGGGCAGCGGAAGAAAAGAGAAGAGAAGCAGAAATAGGTATAGAAAAAGAGTCAAGTAAAGTACTGGCCATCATCCCCCTACACCTATGGCCATCTCACCCGGATATCTCGGGAGAGATGGCCAAACGAGAGTTACAGTTATGTTTTTTTTATAAATGATTTAGAAGAGAATTTGTTGATTACTTTGTGTTTAAAATAAAAAATTGAGAAAAAATACGCCTAGTTTGATTTTTATAGCGCCTCATAAAAACTACGGCCATCTCCCCCGGACTTACCCTATATATGAGAAGATATTTTAAAAACATGAGACAATTTTTGGCGCGCATTTGTATATTTTGTATGGTGGAACCACTTTGCTGCATCCCGGGAGCTGTGGGGCTGTCGCATCGGCACATGAGAGGTCTCTCCGGTGGGATCTGCACCGACGCCGTCCTCCTTGGAGTCGCCGCCGTACTCAATGGACGTCCTTAGGGCCCACACCCCGGACTTCCAGCGAATCCGAAGAACTTTAAGCGTCTGTTTCAACTGTGCTCTAACCTATTGAGTTCTTTATTTTCTTATCTTTTTCTTTTCACTTGTTCCAGACCCGAAGGCAAACCAATTGACCGGTTCAAGCGTAGTCGACGAATATGGTTCGACCGAAATGCGTCCTAAAACGGCACTTTGGCCGACATCCTACCTCAGGCAGATACGTTCAGTTAAATTCTACTTTCTAGTCGGCTGCGTCGGTTTGTCATTTTCTCTAATATGGATACAAGCCTTTACCAGACAGTACAACCTTTCTGTTACTGAAAACTTCATCGATGAAGCGCTAGAGAATATTGGACGAGACTACCGTTACACAGATGTTTACAGGAAGACGACGAATTTGCCAAAAAACCTGAAATATCTTCTACTGTGGACGCGTAGAGACTATGCCCCGTTAAATTATTTGGGAACAGGTCAGAGGGCTTTCTTGGAGCAAAACTGCTCGGTAATCAATTGCTACGTTACCGCCGATAGAAACTTCTTCGGGAATGACATCACAAAATTTGACGCTATTATATTTAATGGTCGGAATCTGAATCCGTACGATTTACCAACCCGTAGATCACCGCATCAGAAGTACATTTTCATGAATATGGAGTCAGCTGACAACTATCCGGTTTGCAATAGCGTTTTTGATGGATTCTTCAATTGGACATCGACTTATAGACTGGATTCGGATATTCCATATCCTTATTTACTTATCCGTGATAGTGCCGGTCAAATAGTGGGACCAAAAAGAAAAATGAACTGGACAGATGATATGAAAGAGGTAGATGATGCTATTATCAATAGAATGGTCAATAAGACCAGGGCAGCTGCGTGGTTCGTTTCGCATTGTACCTCAAGGAGTCACAGAAAAAGATTTGTTAGAAGACTGCAGGGAGCCTTAGCTAGATACAGGTTAAACGTGGATATTTATGGCACATGTGGTACTTTTAAATGTCCAAGAAATAAGAAGTCTGATTGTGATAAGTTGTTGGAGAGAGATTATTATTTTTATATGTCTCTAGAGAACTCGTTTGCGGAGGATTACGTTACAGAGAAGCTATTGACTGCACTGCAGCATGATGTCGTGCCGATCGTCTTCGGTGGAGCTGATTATACAAGGTTTATTTTGTTTTTTATTCAGTCAAAAGATGAGACAAGAAAGTCGTTTGCCTGATGGTAAGCGATACGTCTGCCTATAGACAGCTGCATTGCACTTTCGCTCGTCACCCAAGACCTTAGTTATCAAGTCTCGGATAATTTCACCAGCTACAGTGCCCTTCACATCGGAATCCAGCAACGCTTACGCTCTGCTGTTTGGCGATAGAATATCTGACACTATTTGATCTGTCATTTTGACAGTGTATTTATGATATGTTCAATACTATCACGGTAGAAACGTCACAATCGGATCAATCGTCACTAACAGACCAGGTTTATGTCTATTTTTATGAACCTCACATCATGAATGTCTCGTGGCTTAGTATGATAACACAATATTACAAAAGCACATCACAATTCTACATGAAAACCTAAATTAAATTTGTAACGTAAATAAAACGTTATTTGGAAAGTTCCCAAACTGTAATCTATTAATGCAATTGTACCTACACAAGTATGTGCTAACTCGTATAAACTACACTGGACCGAAAATATAGTAGGTCACTTTTAGAAAATAATTATGTACTTATAGATAATATTTATAATATTTGAGCAATCCTTTTAAAATAAAAACTAAACTATAGTTTATTTTATTAGAAATATGGGAAGAAGTAAAACCTTTTTATTTCGTCTTGGTCATTGTATTAAAAACTATTCACAATAGTAGTTTATAAAACTGTTGCTTAATTGGATTAATTAAACACAAGTGTGTGTTTAATAACCTCCCCTTCGGCTCGGTTTATAATTGTTTCACACGAGTGTTTTAATACCCAATTATGTTCAGTTTCATACACTATCTAAACCATGTAATAGGTTAAAAAACAAAGTTTAAACCACCAAACTGCAATACAAAACAGATATCTTGGCATTCAATTTAATAACTCCTGTGCGCATGCGTACAACTGCGTCCCACCAGAGGCAATGTACAGCGACTTAAAAATTCTATTTGTAATGTTCGGAAAATAATAAATAACTGTAGACTTAGCAGTATAGTTTAACAACACATTTTAATTTTGAAGTGAAAACTTCTTTAGCGGCGCTGTGCACTTTTTTCTGATGGGGGAAAAAATGTTAAATTCGCGTCAGGACACGGACTTACAGGACTTACAAGGGAGGGTTTGCCATAATCCCTAGGCTTCGCAAGCGTCTTGGGGATCGCACCATATGTAGAAAGACGCTGCTGACCGTTTTCTTGTTTTTCCCCAGTCGCCTCTTATGGATACCCAACGCGTATATAGACTTGAAATCCTTAAATTCACTTTTTGTTTACAGATTCCTTCCCCCTGGATCTTACTTAGATGGTCGAAGGTATAAGCCTGAACAACTGGCCGCTATTATGAACGAGCTGATCCATTCACCGAAGACCTATGCCAGCTTTTTTAGGTGGAAACACCACTACACGTACCACGACCCATCTTCTGAGGAAAACGTCTGTTCCATATGTCAAGCTATGGACGAAAAAGAAAGATTGGAACGCGTGTCAATTTATCAAGAATTCAGGCAATGGTGGGAACCGGACTACAGGGTACTTTGCTAGCGATTCCCTGCCGCTCTGTTTGGTGACTTCTTTTGATGGTACCTTATGAGCGGCTTCTAGAATAGGCATGATGACTGCAACACAATACCAATGAATCTGTGGTTTTGAATATTGGAACAGATTGCACTGATTCCAAAAATGCATCTCATTTTCATAATAATAGAGAGATTTTCGTGATATTTAAGCAAATAAATTACTTAAATATAGCTAATCGCCATTTTGTAATAAACACTGATCAGAGTGAATGACGTCAGTCCGGTGTAAATAAACAACTGTCACAATCTCAACATTTTCTTTCATACAATGATTCACTTTTATAGCTACGGACAGATGTTTATTTACACCGTAGTGATGTCACAAAATGGCGCCATGCACTAGCCTTCGTTTTGGAACGAAATTCAAACTATTTTGAAAATTGAAAATATTGCTATTGAGGGCCGGCGTTTCTACGCGCTCGCGTCATGTAAGCGCCTATTTTTTTCGCTGCGCCGTTTACGCGTCGGGATATCATGTTTCAAACCACTTACGGGCGTTATATAATCTGAACCACTTATCCGAATCGCATTCTGTAAACTGAGTTCTAATGAGAACAGGCGCGGTCGCAGCCAAAGTTTTTGGGGGGGGGGGGGTCATATTGGACAGGCCATTGGTCAGGGCAATAGGTCATGGGCGTGGGTTATGTATCTATATAAATATGTATTTATAACCCCCCCCCCCTTTTGAAGATGCCCGCTACAACCCCCACAAAAGTTTGGCTGGAGGAAGAATTAGCAAGTTGCGTTGGGATATTTTGGGAATATCTGATACCCAAAGAGAGGGATAGGATACGATAACCGAGACTGAAAATACCAGGTTGGTGTTGGGTTTCTCGTCCGTAAGTCCCTAATTAACAAAGTCTTAAAAGTCAATAGTGTGTCGAGCAGGGTAGCATAAACAGTTTAAGGTAATACTCAGAATAACCGCTCGGTATCGGCACACCCTGACGAGGAAATAGAGGCTAGAGGATATTAGGAGATAGCACAAGCCATACATACCTCCAGAAGCATACTTCATCGTTGTTATGGGGGGACTTCAACGCGAAGGTGCGCACGTGGAATGGCGATGAGTTGGGAGTGGGGTCGTATGAGTATGAGTGGCGGGACCAAAAGGGGACAGGAGCTGGTCCAATTCATAGAGAAGGAAGGACTCAATGCAATGAACCTTATTCAAGAAGCGATCATCTAGGAAGTGGACGTGTATGCCCCAATGGTTCAACCAAAAATGAGATCGACTTCATCAAAACGAACAAGAAGCACATATTCAATGATGTCTCCGTGATCGGTAAGGTTTAAACTGGTAGCGATCACCGTATTGTAAGAGGGGCATCGAATATCAATGTCAAGCTTAAAAGGTCTCGTCGAATGAAGTCCACGCTTCGACCGGGATCCATATGGGAACATATAATGCATAACTGCGGATGAGTTAAACCATATTGGTTGATGTAACCTGTCCACGCAGTAGGATCCAAGCTTTTTAGGACCCCACGCCACAAAAAGCTTCAGAAGCTCTCCGATACAACCAACGGAACGTTAATGGAAAACCGGATTGGGATAAGACTGCAATCTTCAGCTAATATGACGGAATATGACGAATCCAATAGACGAATTTATAAATCGCTGTTACACAACTTGCCTACTACTAATACAGCATGTATTAAGAACACAATTGAGCGAAACGAATGCTCTCAAGTGTTTGCAAAGAATTCATATATTAGGTAAAGCTGAATGACAAAGCTGAAGATCGAAGATGGTAGTGCCATCTCATCGAAACCGGAAATATTGTGAGAGCTCGAGAAATTTTATGGACTTATACACCTCGACACGGAAACCCATTTCCAGAACATCTCAGGACACCAGAGCTAAACTAAGCTAATACCACATCGGGGTCATCCGTCAGCCTGTACGAGATTAGAATGGTTCTGAAACAGCTTAAGAACAACAAGGCGCCAGATGACAGAATTACAACTACTGAAAGTGGGTGGAAAACCGGTCATTTTATTATTCCAGAAGTTATTTAATTCCGTCTTACGGAGGTATACGCCAGAAGAATGGCATATGAGAGTGGTGGCAATTTTCTTAAATAAAAATATTAAGAATTTTACGCCCATCTCATTCCTGAGCCACGCCTGCAAGCTGTTTTCGAGAGTCATTACGAAACGTCTTGACTTGAACGCAGGTTTGATGACTTCCAACTTTAGACTGCATTCATACGCTTCGCCAGTTTATACAGAAGACCGAGGAGTATAATCGGCCATTATGTCTAGCGTTTAAGGACTACGAAAAAACTCACGATTCAATCAAAACCTAGGCCATAATGTTTGGCGGGGTCGCTGGAGGACTCAATACTATATGACCTCAGGAGCGTATTCCAACAGGTTGGTCTTAAAATGAACACGGACAAGACGAAGATCATGGCTAATTAATGTCCATGTAGCACCAGTTCTGATAGTCGTTGGGAACGACACACTTGAATTTGTTAACCACTTTGTTTACCTAGGACAGACTATCCAGTTAAGTTAATCCAACTTCGACAAAGAGGTTCATCAACAACAACAGCAGCAGCCGAAAAACCTTTACTGCTTAAGCGTCTTTCTGTTGGTTGACCTGCACCTCAACCAACAGAAAGACGCAGCTGCCCGTCTTGTTGTTTTCCCTTAGTCGCCTTTTGCGGACACCCAACGGGAAGAGACGGGAGGGTGCTATTCTTACCAACAAAAAGACAAAGAGAACAAAGAGGTTGCCAGAAAAATATTTAGAGGAGCTAAACCTTTCAGCCACGGTTGCTCTCATCCTTGTTTTTCAAAATTATTTTGATAACCTGTATTTTATTTTATTGTTTCGGCGTCTCAAAGTCGGAAGTTAAATTTGTCGATATGATGTGTAAGATTTTGGGATTTTGGGGGGGGGTCATGACCCCTACGACCCCCCCTCTCGGACCGCCACTGAATGAGAAGAGTATTAGCTATGAAGTATATCCTTTTTTTGAGTTATAAATATTGATTTTTTAAAGAAAAAGTCCGAAGTGCACGGATTTTCGGCAAAGTTGATTTCACCTATTTTTGATCTCGATTTTGAGGGTAGAATATTGATCCAGGCACTAAGAAAGATCCATTCTTTGCATACAAACTCCTTTTCACACAAGTTTTAAACAAAAATCTACCAAAAAATCGAAAAGAATGAATTTTTTTTCAACGGACTTTATGACGCGTTATGACGTCATAGCATGCAATAATTCCGACAACTATATTGGATTTTATGACTTTATCTTCGAGTTATTATCATTATGATGTAATTACGATGTATTTACAACTGTTACATTACAAATAATATCGAAAATAAACCAAAAGTAAACAAACAAACAAATAATCACCCGGGTCAGATTTCATTTCGAAAATATCCAATATTTTGATAAAATACGGACTAACTAACGTCTACACTACTTTATTATGACGTTATAACATTAAACACAAAAATAATACCTCATAAAATAAAATAATACCCATTCACCACTTAAGGTTTCCACAGCCGGATTGACATAAAAAACCAGATTTATTAATAACTATTTAATTAATAAAAAAAATACATTAATTTAATATTATTTAAATCTAACTAAAAACGAGTGATAATTGCCCGATGCTTGTGGCAAGAATACAGGTGGCAGGCCCTGCCGGGTGGCCGGTGACGGTGGCATGTCACAATCAATTCCCACTGACTCGGCGTTTGGATTCCGGTAATCTTCCGAAATGCATTTGCGGCCGCCTATTACACCGGAGCATAATACCCGAAATGCATTTACGGTCCGCCTGTTACACCGGAGCATAACACCTCCCCCTTCAGATCAGCGACTATTGAAGACTGTCGTCGAAAATGGAGCTGAATGTTGTTCTGAATTGATTCCCGCGCTGCTCGAGACAGTATAAATCCTTTGTTCTTCAGGACCATTGGCGATGCCGCTAGCAGTAACTATTGGCGACTTCTTCAAACGATATTTGCGATACAGTAGTCCAATAACCAGTGCACCTGCGCAGAATATAATAACGTAGAAAGGAATTGTAGTGTGGTATAGCCCATGATTAGCGTTCTCCTTGAAGTCCATAGGCTGTTGCAATGATATTTTTGAATTGACCGAATGTAGCTCTTTGAGATTGATGGAGTTTAGTTTGAATGTTGGAATACTCTGCATTTCACTTGTTTGTTTCTCGGGCATGTCCATGATTTTCAGCACCTGTCCTTTCAATTGATTTTTAATATTTGATATTGTGAAGTCTGAGGTTTCGAGGTAGCATCCGTGCGGAATAATAGCCAGGTAACTTCCATGCACAATTTTGTAGAGATCTTGGCCGCAGAATAAATGAATTTTGACTGCATTTGGGAAACTAACGGTGAAATGCCTATCGTCCAATTTCTCAAACGCTGGCCGCTGGGACGAAATCTTGACTGAACGGCAGACTTCTGTTCTCTGCTGGGTGACGATGAGTTGTTGAATGCAATCTTGCGACGACTGGTTCTGGATCCCATGGTTTTCATCGCAGAGATACCATTTATGAACCTTTGGGCATTCTGCCTCTATGTACCTGAATCGCCCTTCGTATATTGCCAGGAATGGGAAAGGGGGTGTAAGGATCTCAAACTTATTATTAGGTACTATAGATAATTTATAAAAAACATATACTTCGGGAAGGACAATGGGAAATTTATATACTATGATTATTTTATCATTATAGTAATAAGAACCTACTTTAATTATATTATAATACTCCCTATGATCTATATCTAATATTTTATCGTTACCGTATAACTTCTGCAATTTCATGATTAAATTCTGCAACGAATTTAGATTTAAAATCGAATGGTGCAAAGTATGGGCTCTAATAAAAGCTAAAACGTTCTGTAATCTAGACAATTCCAGTGAAATGTAATCTACATTATCTCCTAAAATAAGAAATATCTGAGCCAGATGGGCATACTTAACTAAATCGTACTCCCTAGTAGCCTCAGTCTGGTTTATCTTACCTATTAATTCTCCTATTTTATTCTGATTATCAACTACGTTATCCATTATCTTCGAATAATGGATCATCCAGTCCCTAGTCAGACTGACATGACTGTTATATTCGGTAGCAAGCTTGCTGTCGTTATCTTGTAGTGCTTTTATAGCATCATTGAAATGCAAAGCATCAGTATAATCTAGATTCAAGGTTATGCTGTTAATTACAGAGCCAAGACCGTCAATAAGACCTCTTTTAAAGCGATTTGGTTCAAATGATTTTAACTGATCAGACACACTATGAAGTTTTTGTCTTAAATAGTTAATATGGGGTTCAAATAACGAAGACGTTCTGTTATTAAGATCTGGACTAATATCACCTAGTTGATTATTAACTGAATCGATTTTATCCTGTAAGTCTTGAAGACTTATTTCTTGAACAAACGAATGATAATGGGAAACTATTTTAGAGGGACCTAATTTAAAAGGAAGTATACCAGGGCCATCTTCGAGACTTTCAAGTTTTATTTCCTGCGTAAGAGCTGTGCGCGCCACCAGGTGGATCATCAGGAGGATCCTGTAACAAATTTGCACTTCTGGGTACTCTTTTCAATCTAGATTTGGCTGTGAGCCCACATTTCTTACGGGTGTAAATATGTATAGGTAAGTCTGCCATAACCTTATCATGGGTAAAGCGAGGAGCTAATTTCTGTCGAGAAGCTATCGGGTTCCTAACAAAAATTTGCTGCTCAGGGGAATATTCAATTTCTGCCTCGCGGGTTTCATTTCGTCTATTAGTTAAGTTAGCACGAGATGAAACACCTGCGTCGTGTATTAAATTATAGGCTATGGTCATTTTACTTTTATGATCAGTAATGTACTGTTGTAATAAATGAGCCGAAATGTCAATATCAAATGGATCTCGTGGATCAAAGTGGCCTGTGATAACATCTACCGGTTTGCATTTTGTAAAACTGTGAATCGTATAGTTATATGCTAGAAGAGCATATGGCATTAGGTTGATTACTGTTTCATTTTTACTCTCTAGTTTAAGTATGCGGAGATGTTCTAGTATCGTAGAGTGGAAACGTTCAACGATTCCGTTTTCGTTAGGTGTATGTGGTGCAACCCTATGGTGTTGAATCATAAGCAACTTTACAAATTCAGACATTAATTGATTTGTGAATTCGGTCCCATTATCTGAAACAATAGTTATAGGTATACCGTGATGTGTAAAAAATTTAAGTAATGCCTGAACAACGCTAACCGCTGTGCCATCTCGCAAATAATAGGCCTGAGCATATTTGGAAAAAGCATCAACCAGGGTTATAAATTTTTCACCTTGGATAGTTAGCAAATCTATGTGAACTAATTCGAAAGGTTTACTGGCAGGTGGGACTACGCGAAACTGCTGTTTCACAGGGTTCCGGTCATATTTTGCCTGCCCACAAATAGTACAATCATAAATAAATTTCGTTATATGCTCCCTCATTTTAGGCCAGTAATACTTGTGAGACAGCGCTAGATAGCATTCGTTGATACCACGATGGTTTGTCTTGCCGTCGTGATATTTACTGATTATTTCCTGCTGTCGCAGGTATTCTCTTATATTTTCTGTCTCGGTTTTAGTTAATACAAGATTCATCGCCGAATTTTTAAAACTTTTCTGTATAATAGGTATTATTGAATACATAGCCGTGGGAGGATTAATTAACAATCCCGTTTTAATTTTAGGGTTAACATATTCTCGAATAGCACTAACAATATCGTCCTGAAGGTTAGACTCCGAGACTTGAATAGCGAATCTACTATGTGTATCAAATGGTTTGGTAATGACTGGTTTTCCTTTAATATCCCCGACTACAGTTAGTACGATTTGTCTAGTGAACTTATTTAAAGGATCGTCTGTGATCGGAACTTCCAAGATAGGGCTCTCCTCATCTGTATGAGCCGTGACGGTTTCAGAATCGTCAGCACCTTCTGATGCTGTTATGGTTCTAGAACCGTCAGAAGGATCTTGTTCAGAAAGGTTAACCGCAATTGAACTTGACATCTCATTATTAATCTCTATACGAGACAATGCATCTGCGTTTGTGTTTCGTTTTCCCTGCTTATAAATTACAGTAAAATCGTATTCACTGAGTTTCAAGCGCCATCTTGTAAGTCTCGAATTTGGTTCTTTTAAATTCATGACCCACTGTAAGGGTTTGTGGTCAGTAATAATTTTGAATTTACGTCCGAATAGGTATGGTCTAAAGTACTTCGTAGCCCAAACAATGGCTAGAAGCTCCTTTTCAATGGTACTGTAATTAAGTTCACTAGAATTCAGCGTTCTGGACGCGTATGCAATTGGCTTGTCGGAGCCAATGTTGCCTTGAGATAAAATGGCACCAATTGCGACGTTTGAGGCGTCAGTCGTTAGCAAAAATTCTTTATTAAAATCAGGGTACTGAAGAATTGGGTCATTGGTTAATAAGGTTTTACAGTGTTCGAAACAGGCAACATAATTTGCATCTAAAGTGATTTTACTACCCTTCTTCAGACACTGGGTTAACGGTTTTGTTATACGTGCAAAATCAGGGATGAATTTCCTGTAATATCCAAGTAAACCGAGAAAACGCTTGATTTCTGTGGTGGTTTTTGGCAGGGGATATTTCCCGATTGCTTCTATTTTTTGTGGATTAGGTTTTACACCGTCCGCACTTATAACATGACCAAGAAAATCGGTTTCTAGCTTCAAAAATTCGGATTTATCGAGCTGAATTTTGAAGTTAGACTCGCGCAGCTTTTTAAAGACTTTTTCTAAGTTTACTATATGCTCCTGAAGGGATGTACTATATACGATGATATCATCAAGATATACTAGACATACGTCATTCTGAAGGTCTTTAAGGACATTGTCCATTACCCTTTGAAAAGTTGATGGAGAATTTTTCAAACCCATGGGCATTCTTAGGAATTCGTAATGGCCGTTCTCTACGTTAAATGCTGTTTTATGTATATCTTGAGGATTCATTTCCACCTGATAAAAACCACTTGCCAAATCTAGGGTCGTAAAATATTGGCACTTACCAAGTTTGTCTAATACGTCGGTAATATTAGGTATCGGGTATTTATCGTCAATCGTTTTCTCGTTCACTTTACGGAAGTCAATGACGAGACGCCACTTCGCTTTACCAGAAGCGTCAGCCTTTTTGGGCACAACCCAAATAGGTGAGCTCCAGGCAGAATCCGATGGTCTTATAATGTTCTGCTCTAACATTTTCGCAATCTGGTCTTTGACCTCTTGTTTATGAACGTATGGATATCTATAGCTTTTGGTATAGACAGGAGATTCATCTGTGGTTTTAATGCTATGTTTTATCTTGTTAGTGAATGTCAGAGATTCACCTTCCAGGTAAAACACGTCAGAATATTGTGCGCATAATGACCTTAAATTCGCAAGTTCTTCCTGATTTAAATGTTCAGTGCGGAGTCGGGATAAAACATGTCTAGCTCTTTCTGAAATATTAGTATATTGGGTACGCTCGCAATCGACATTAAACATTTCTGCTGATACCGGACGATCCATGGAAAAAATTATATCGTTAGGTGTAGGGTTAGTAATTTCTACCCAGCCGTGGTTATTTTTTACTTCCGTTAAGCAATCTGAAACTAAGCAGTTACAAACAGTTTGATTATAAACTAAAACATCTCCGTTTTCCATGTTGATTGGCAATCTAACTAATTTCGAAGACATAGCTGGAATGATCTCTTCGTAGAGGTTGACATTACGTGAATCATACATTGTTATCGGAATTATGGCGTTTCTAGTACAAATAATTTTATTTTTTAAATCGATGTTAGACTCCCATTTATTAAGTAAATCCAATCCAATTAATCCATCGAAATATTCGTGGAATTTATAGACGAATAACGTAATGTCACCTTTTTCTTTAAACTCCGGAAAGCATGGTAAAGTTATTGAATAATCATTTTTACTTGTCGCGTGAACGTTAGTCACCTCGAAAGGATCGTAATTTAAGGGTAAGTGACGGAAATATTTTTCTACGACAGTTGGACTTATGAAAGATTGGTTGGCACCAGTATCAATAAGAAATTTAATCGGGGGTCTTTTAATCTGAACGTACACGAGTTGCCGTTGTGACTGTAAATTTACTTCTATATTGGCTTTTCGGATTTCGAACGCTTCTGAAAATTTTCATCACTGTTAGACGACGTGTCTGGGTTTAATTCCTCGACTGTAGAACTTTCATTAATATTAGAATATAAATGTTCGGGCTGAGGTTCACAGTCATAGTAGTCAGTCACATAATAGTCATCTGGATAAGTATATTCATTATCATAGACATCGTATCCATGATCAAATTCATTAAAATTAACTTCGCGGGTCTTGAAATAGTTGCTAGGTGGTGGATTGCCGAATCTACGCCAATCGTGTCCGGTTGGTGGTAACGGTTTGGTGGCGAAATGACTAACGCCACTCATGGGACGCGGTAAGTTATTAAAATTGGACGGCTGTTGAGGTTTAGCTGGTATCTGAAACGCGTTCGCATGCGGCCTATAATTCGGTGGCGGTGCACGGAACATCTGCTGAGTCCGGCTAGGTCCACGAAACTGGTGTATCTGATTAGGTCTCCAACCCTGATGCGGTGGTTGTTGAGATGGGAACTGTCTCGACATACCGGGTATATTCGATATATTAACCGGTTGTCTTGGTACATAAAAATTTTGGTTACCGACGGCTTTTGGCATAGTAAAATCATTTAAAGGCAAATTAAAATTACTTACAGGTTGCCAATCTCTCTTTGTTGAACCGCCCTCGTTGCGCTGCTGCATATATATTGTATTAAGCTCCTCCTGTACAAACTCTAACGCCTTTTCCATGCTTTCAGGACGCATGCAACGTATTCTAGAGCCTAACGGATCTTTAAGGCCACGTAAATAACATTGCAAAGTTAATTTCTTATACAAGGATCGCTTAGCTTCTATAGTGGTCTGAACAGATTCATGTAAATTTATATATGTCATTATAGTACTAAAAAGATTTTGACAGCGCTCATAAAATTCTTGAGGACTGCTAGAGCCTTGTATCTGTAGCGAGAGGTCATTATACAAAGCGGTCTCATCGCGGTGGTCCGCGAAATTATTTATGAGAGCACTTCGTATACCGGTCCAGTTTTCTGGAATACCGCTGGAGTTAATTAATCTAGCGGCGGGTCCTGTCACCTTATTTAATATACCATTAATTAATGCTGAATTTGTTAACTCATGACCAGGTGTCGCAATAAGGTACTTAGCTACTAAGTGATCACATAAATTTAGAAATCGCGTTAATATGTACGGATTTCCATCAAACTCTGGTAATAACCTAAGGGATTTATAAATGGTATCAACATCCTCGCTACTCATTGTGAATCCGAAATTCCTATACTCGTCTATACTCGCGGATCTGCTAGTACTTCTAGTATCACTTGTTCTTCTAGATTCGCGTGGATGAAATAATTTAGAGCCTGGCATCAAAGACAATGCATAAGTATTAAAATCTTGTTTAAAATATAATACTACAATCTATAATATATATACGTATATAATATAATTATACGTATATAGGGGATTCTTAAAGGATAGGCTGACTAATAGAATAAGGGATTAGCAAATACTTGAACGATTCAAGGACTTACAGCATGCTGGTATGTTTATGTCGGCATCAATGTCTGGATGCTCCGGGCTGTAGATAGATCTGGTTCGGGATTCTCGATGAAGGCTAGAAAGCACACGCAGCGGCTATGCGGAGCCGACAGGATCGATGCTAGAGTCCTTTTTACGCGCCGCGCACTGCTTCGAGAATGCTACCGTGACTGCGCCACTTAAGGTTTCCACAGCCGGATTGACATAAAAAACCAGATTTATTAATAACTATTTAATTAATAAAAAAAATACATTAATTTAATATTATTTAAATCTAACTAAAAACGAGTGATAATTGCCCGATGCTTGTGGCAAGAATACAGGTGGCAGGCCCTGCCGGGTGGCCGGTGACGGTGGCATGTCACAATCAATTCCCACTGACTCGGCGTTTGGATTCCGGTAATCTTCCGAAATGCATTTGCGGCCGCCTATTACACCGGAGCATAATACCCGAAATGCATTTACGGTCCGCCTGTTACACCGGAGCATAACACACCTGAAAATAATACAATATTTACATTAAAAATAAACATTCCGTGACCGCCAAAATAAACATTCAGTGACAGCTACCGCCCACTTTTGCTAACTGAAGTTGTCAATGAAAAAGTCAAAACGGCAACTGAATGACGATTTTAATAAAGAGCATCCGTCCCGTCGGCCCGTCGACTCTACTATAACTTTTCAGACAAATAGGTATTCGGCCTTTGTACCCTAACCAGTAAGTAACAAATACACAATGTTGTTGCTCCTCGTGGATTCAAACCGCATCTTGCAAGGCAAGCTGCTTTTCGCTACACCACGGAGGACCTATTCGATAGTAGTACTATTCTCTACAACCTCGAGATCGATGCTATGGCAACGGCGAGTTTTGTTATCGGATTCATCAATTTGCTTACGCAGCACTAGCGCCGCGAGAATTTACGGTTTTTAGTGGAACTACTTAAGCTTGAATAGTTTGACAGTCAGTTCAATGTCACCGAAATGCGGTAGTGAATACGGATTTGTCGAATTTAAAGATGTATTAATTACCGATCAATTATTATTTGTGACAGTGATGTTACCAAAACAATAATTATATAAGTAGGTATATTCAAAATATATAGTTGTTATGTGTAGTTATGTTTGAATTTAAATATGGAACGGTACAGCATATCTAATGGCATTAGCTAGTATCAAAATAATATTGTAAATATAGAGTATAGTCGTGTCAAGACTGCATAGAACGAAATTGAGGCATTTTTATCCATTTTTGGTACTTATAATAAGAATAATTAATTTTCATAAAGAGACTTTCCAGCAGGAATAATTAAAACATGTAATGAATATTTGAGCAAAACATAATTAAGTTTACGAACTACCCCCATTTTACTTCCAAAGTTGGTATTATTTTTAAGAAACTTCCATTCTTATAACATAGGAAGTACTTAATTATTATAATATTATTACTATTTTGCTGTACTTAATACGTAAGTAATATTTAGATTACTAGATTTTTTTAATTATATTTGATTAACTCTTTTTTTAAGGATTATGTTTAAAAGTGGTCATTAATTTTAATCTGTAATTCAAAATTACGGGTAAGTAATATTTGATACTTAATTACAAAATCTGTAATATTTACAAGATATAACAACTGAATCTATAATTATCCCGTCCTTGACTTCAAGATTACTTGTAGTCCTTGTACATATACGTTCCGGTCTAGTCGCACAAGTTTAGAGAGGTTTAATAGAGAAAACAATATTATTGTCTCCCTCTCAACCACCCCGCTCCAGCAGAACGGCAGACACCTCTGAACCTGGAGATTGGCACCATGCTAATTTATAGTTGTAAGTCTATTAGTCAGTAAAGCTCTTTTGGCTTCAGGGAAGGTGGACAAGCCTATACATCATAAAAAATAATAATAATAATAATATCCGTACTCTAAACGAAGGGGTCAACTCTTGGCTTATTCTCACTATGCCGAAACTGATACCAGTAGGTCGGTTATCATTCAACTGATCGATCAACCCTTGACAGATCCCTTTAAAGATAGTGTAACAGATTTATTTCTTTTTTGTTAGATTTTATGGAGAATATCTAGGCAATTATAAAAAAAAAAAAAAAACAGGTAGATATATGATTAAAAACCAGTAGTAAGTTAAGTTAATACTTGCCCAGATTTCATACTTACTGTAAGTTTAAACGGGAAAGGCTCCGAAGACCTAAGTTGAATCCTAGCACCAGCATGATGGCCAGAACTACACTGACATAGTCCGTGGACTGAAACCAGTGAGGTTTTTAATGAGCACTCTAACCGCCGCCAGCGCGGCGTCGAGGACTGCCATCTTCACCGCTTGATTGATTGCCGACCGTGTCCGCCACGAGTCACAGCACCGTTATGCAACTCAATCTATCTCTCAGTTTAATCACTAATTATTATTAATATAAATGTTTATTTCGAAAACTTGTAGTAAAGTAAGTTTTATTCTGGGCTCCATAATTTTGCTTGTTTTGTCCCGCAACAGTTAAACTCAAATACAAAATAAAAACAATTAAAATAATAATAATACTAAAAAAAAAATAAAAAAATTCACAAATGCAATGCACATGTCTGCACCTTTTTAGACTTATTTCGGCAAGTCCCATTACACTATGTAGGTACACTACATTGTGACAATGTACGTTGTACTATGTCGCTTGAGCAAGTTAGATACTTAGCTCCTGCTTAAATGAATGTTCTAACTGTGTGAAATGTGTGAACTTTTTGATTTTTTTAGATGAATATATTCTTCAGATTTTCACGGACGCCTTTCTAACGAGTGGCATACTCCTCTGCACTCAAACCTTAAAGTTGAAGCGTAGCAATTGGTTTGAAAAACTGGTGAGCATTGGTCCACATTGAGTATGTTAAAACGAATGGTAATCCATTGATTTAGTCTCTGGAGACAAGAAAAATTGTGACTATCGTGTGTATACCTAATACCACTGCCTTTTCTTATTAACACAGAATAAGCAGTTTATTACCCTAGCTAGTATTAGGATAGGCTAATATTTGGAAGTGAGGTGCACATATTAACAAACTCATTAGTTCAAGTATAAGTTTATTATATTATGCAGGCCGATATAATAGTAATAGGATAATCAAAGACACAGAACAAGAGATCGGGTGTAAACAATTATAATAATATATGTATAACAACATTAAAAGAATATTATTAAAAGAAAAAATATTTTGAATAACATAGGGTACCCTCATATATATATATATATATAAAAAAAACAGGTAAGGGCACAAAAATACAAATGTAATTTTTTTTCCAAGACTATTTTTTAGCGATAACGATCGAAATGAGGCATTTATTATATATCGAATATAGGCCATATTCATGATCCTCAAAGTTAGTTGCAGATGGAGATTTTATAAAAAAAAAAAAGGCTGGGAATCGTAATAACCATTACCAAAATTATTACAAAGGGCTGTCATATAATAAAAGTTGACCTCTAAGAGGCCTTTATCTTATATCTTATTTTATGAGTCTCATTATAGCCTCCGTGGCGCAGCGGTAAACCACTTGTTTTGCAAACCGGAGGTCGCGGGTTCAAATCTGTGAAATCCCGTGGAGAGTAACCACTTTATATACTTGTTCATTGCTGGGTTGGACAATGCAGGCCGGTCATCTGATTGTCTGTAAAGTAAGATGATCCAGGCGTCGGATGGGCTTGTAAAAGGTCAGTCCTGCGCCTGGCCTCTCCCCAGTCGTGCCAATTTTTCATCTTAACGAATTGTGAGTGTAAACGAAGATAGAGTGCACTTGTGTCTACGCAAGCACTTGTTCACTATAATATCTCTCGCGTAGAAGGCTGATTTTGTGAAAGATCGGCCGCTGTGGTCGTATCAACCAGAAGGCCATTTATATTATTGTTTTATAATTTATGTACACACAGTAACAATAAAGGAAAGAAGAAATATAGGCAAGATACTATTCTTTACTACAAAGGCATAGCTTATTTCAGAAAGTTCTGCCTTTAAAAGTTCTATTATTACCTAATATTATAGACATAATTTTTAGAGCCTCAAATGTAATTAATATCTACGCTTGTGTTCGGTTCCCGTATATTATCTGCAGTCTCAGGCTTTTTGCTTTCTATACTCTGCCCGGATGAAATTAAATGCCTAGGAAAATCTTTCCATCTTATATTTTGGAAATGTTAATAAGGCTTTATTAACCTGATTAGGATAAACCCTAATAACTTGATTAGGAGTTTTCCTATTATAGTCGTCTTAACCGTGGTACACCATCTTTAAATCCTGAAAATATTTACTTATATAGAAATTATTTCCAAAGCATTCACTACACTGCCATCTTCCTCTAGCTGCATATTTGTTGTTCTGGTATGTTTTCGAAGACAACACATAAAACGATCAGCTTTTGCAGAAGTTATTCTCTCTTGTTTCACAGAGAACTTGTAAAATAAGTCTAATTTCAAGCAAAGAACATTGATTTTATAATGATATTAACGTCTCATCTCTGATAAGTTCGTTAATAAGTAGTTTTTATAAATTCTATACTTATTTGAAGAGTAACAAATTAGCTATTTCTATGATATACATAAACCAAATAGGCAATATTATTAAAAGTTTTAAATGTTTCTTTCAAGGAATCTGTAAACTGAAACCAATATTTCCTCGCTATGACATTGCATAGAATCTAATTACTATATTACATACAACCATAATATTGTTACGACCGCGACATAAAAGTGTTAATTACTCCGTTAATTATTACTTAATTGCAATGATCTCAAAACGCATTGTTAGTCTATAGGTCTACTATCGATTCGTACCAAAAACTCTGGAATTCTCAATAGAAAGTAGTTCCCTCAAATTCGGCAAGTACGTATGTACCTACCTACACGCTCGCGCTCGGTTCACTGCCCCCCGCCTATTGTTAGTTTATTCTCGAAGGTCGCGCCGCTATTGTATCTCGCGAAAACGATAGAATAGGTAAGTACATACGAGTTCATTCGAGAGAGTTCCACCCCTCTGTTAATTTAGGTATATAAGCCGACGCATAGTGGCGTCCGGACAGTTTGTGTTTACAAGCGACAGCGGAAACATCTTAAGGAAGCGATCGAAGAGAATTGTACCAGCGACCCTTGCGACGACTTTGGACTATTGTGAAGTACTGTGCGACTCGGACTACTGTGCCTTGTGTGTATACTGTGCCGTATAGTGTATACATTGTGAGTGTACGTGGAATAAATTCTTCTTTTACGTTAATCGGCATTTGATTACCCACCCGCACGTAACAATTGGTGTCAGAAGCGGAATGCCGATTCTGCCGCGTGAAGAAGAAGTGCGTACTCCGCGAACAAGGAGACAAGTTGAGATGGATGCTGCACGTCAGCGTGGTCTTGAGGTGGAGTCCCAGCCTGAGACTGCTACTACGTCTGGTACCGCATCGGGGGGAAACTCAACAGAGCTGAACCTGACAACCCTGATGGCTGCTATTCAGGCTATCCAGGCCAATCAAGAGGCTACCCGCCGCGACAGCCAGGCTACCCAAGAGGCTATCCAGGCAATCCAGCTCAACCAAGAGGCTACCCGCCGTGAAATGCAGGAGGCTATCCAGGCCAACCAAGTGGCTGTTCTGGGTAAGATTGACGCTGGTATTTCCATACTAGGCGAAAAAGTCACCAAACTAGAAACGGAGGTTAAAGAGGTTACTCTTAAGACCGAGCACCTGGAAGGCCGGATTGATGAGCATGACAACCGTTTTCATGTGATAACCAATAAATTAGCGAAACTAGAGACTCGCCAACCACTAACCGTGGCCTCACCCTCACCATCAGCGGCGAAACTCGACCTTCCGCACTTTGACGGGTCTTCGTCGTGGACCGCCTTCCGCTACCAGTTCGAGACACTGGCCAAGGGGAATGGGTGGACTGATGATCAATCCTTTATGGCCCTGACACTGGCTCTGCGAGGGGACGCTTTACTAATACTAGAAAACCTGCCACTGGAAGGACGCACGTTGGAGGCTCTGTTAGAAGCATTGGATACACGTTACGGTGAAAAGCACCTAGAACACGTTTATCGGGCACAACTCCGCGAGCGGACTCAGAAGGCTGGGGAAAGCCTCCAACAGTGGGCGCTTGAAGTAGAAAGGCTGGTTCGTCGTGCGTACTCTTCGTCACCGGCGACAGTTGAGGTAACTTTGTTACAAGCATTCGTCGACGGCATACGGGACGTGGAAGTAAGAGCCACCGTTCGCCTGGGCCATCATTCGACGCTAAAGAGTGCATTGGCCCATGCCCTTGAAGTGGAAGCTGTACGACCAGATAGTCGAGTACATAAAATCCGGGAAATCGTGTCGGATGATAGGCGACCACAGTATGTCCCCACTTGCTACGGCTGTGGAGAAAAAGGGCATATTCGACTGGAATGTCGTAAAAGGAGGAGGAGGGTCACGAGCTCCGGGACCCAAGTGGACCAAGACCTGTCGTTAAACTAAGTGTCGCCAGGACCGCGGGGCGGGTGCTGGCTGGTAACAATAAGGCCCCCACCATCACCATTACTCAAGTTCGCAACGGAAACAGTCTGACCATCGAGGGCACATTAAATAATCAGACATGCAGTTTGACAGTAGACACTGGAGCTTCGCGGACTATAGTCAGACCAGAGCTACTGAAACGTACCGTTATGTGGAAAAGGCGATCCCCACCATGTCGCCTCCAGACAGCAACCGGCCAGCCAGTCTCCGTCCTCGGTGATACAGATGTAGAAATTAGTATTGGTGACCGAACATACATCCACTCAGTTCTTATCGCTAATATCACGGATGATTGCATTCTGGGCCTAGACTTCTTGAAGGGTCAGCGATGTGTTTTGGATATTGATAAAGGAGTGTTAAGGTTCCCTGATCAAGAAGTTTGTCTGCAAGGATCACACCCATGCAGTCTTTATTGTTTAAAGGATTTCATACTGGCTCCAAGATCTGAAAATTTAGTATCAGTGAAATTTCCTAAGAAGATCAAATCAAACAAATGTGTTATAGTAGAAGGCTCCGGTAATCATCCACAGATAATCACTGCCAGGACATTACTTATGACAAAAGGAGTAGCAAAAGTAAGAATTCTAAACTTGAGTAATGAAGAAGTTCGTCTGAGGAAGAATAGCCTGATTGGAAGATGCGAAGAAGTAAAGTACCTGAAACGGTTAGACACTTCCGCAGTTCATCAAAATGTAAGTTCGACCAAAGACGATCACATTCGACAGCTTTTGGAAGACTGTAAGGAAAATTTATCACCATTGGAACTGCAGCAAGCCAAAGAGCTTTTGGTTACATTCAGGGACATTTTTGCAACCGGAAATGACTGTGGTAGAACAGGCCTTGTTAAGCACCAGATTGATACAGGCGATGCCAGGCCTATTAAACAGAGACCTCGACGTATACCGTGGGCAAAAGAAACAGAGGTAGCCGAAATGATTAAAGACATGGCTAAAAACAAGATCATCGAACCCTCTACAAGCCCATGGTCATCACCTGTGGTGCTAGTAAAGAAGAAGGACGGAAGTACGAGGTTTTGTGTTGACTACCGAAAGTTAAATAATGTCACGAAAAAGGACAGCTATCCCCTGCCGAGAATTGATGATACGCTGGACATGCTCAGTGGCATGAAGTGGTTCTCGACCATTGATTTGAAGAGTGGCTATTGGCAGGTGGAATTGAGTCCAGAAGATAAAGAGAAGACGGCATTCAGCACTGGAATTGGGAACGGACTATGGCATTTCAATGTCATGCCCTTCGGTTTATGTAATGCTCCAGCAACTTTCGAACGCCTTATGGAGAGGGTGATGGTAGGCCTCCTTGGGGACGTATGCCTGGTCTATCTCGACGACGTAATTGTGATGGGACGCAGCTTCAAGGAGAACCTGAAGAACCTGGAGAAAGTGTTCACCCGGATCCGAGAAGCAAATCTGAAACTGAATCCAAAGAAGTGTGCTCTATTTCAGAAGGAGGTCAGTTACCTAGGACATGTCATCTCGGCAGATGGAGTAAAAACCGACCCTGAAAAGATAAAAGCTGTGCAGGAATGGCCTGTCCCGAAAAATAAGACGGAAGTGCGAGCGTTCCTTGGGCTTTGCACTTACTACAGGCGCTTCATTAAGAATTTTTCGGACCTGGCAAAACCATTACATCAATTAACAGAGGATAAACGCGATTTCATCTGGGACTCGAATTGCGAGAATGCTTTTAGTGAACTTAAGCAACGGCTTTGTGAAGCTCCTATATTGGGTTACCCAAGCAGGGAAGGAAGATTTACTGTGGACACGGACGCTAGTAATACGGGAATCGGTGGAGTGTTGTCGCAAACACAAGGGGACCGCCAGGTGGTAATTGCATACTTCAGTAAAGCACTTTCAAAACCAGAGAGAAATTACTGTGTTACCCGCCGTGAATTACTTGCTGTGGTAAAGACTTTACAACATTTTCAGAAATACCTTATAGGAAGACAGTTCACGGTTAGAACCGATCATGCAGCATTAAAGTGGTTGTTACAGTTTAAAAATCCGGAAGGACAGGTAGCAAGGTGGATAGAGCAATTGCAGGAGTTCAACTTTGTAACCGAGCATCGCAGTGGAAAAGGACACAGTAACGCGGACGCTCTCTCACGAAGACCGTGCGCTGACGACTGCAAGCACTGTGGTAAAAATGAAGCCCGAGAAGAAGTAAATCTTATAAGGACGCATGGTTTAGACGATGAGTGGACTGGACCCAATATGAGGAAGGCCCAAGAAGAAGATGATGACCTTGGACCTGTACTGCGCTGGAAGCAAAGTGGAAACAAACCCCAATGGAAGGATATGTCTGCTTACAGCGCGACTACTAAAAGTTATTGGGCTCAGTGGGACAGCTTAGTTCTGGAAGGCAATCTGCTGTGCAGAAAATGGGAGTCCAACGACGGAAAGGAAATCACTCTGCAAGTGGTAATACCACGAATCATGGTGGCCCCTCTTCTACGGCACGTCCACGATGGTGTCTCTGGTGGTCATCTTGGAGTCAAGAAAACCCTCGTTAAAGTCAGACAGCGGTTCTACTGGCTACGATGCCGTGAAGATGTCGAAGATTGGTGTCGTAAATGTACTGCTTGTGCCTCGGTAAAAGGCCCGCAAACCAGAAGTAAGGGACAGCTGAAGCTGTATAACGTTGGGGCACCATGGGAGCGCATCGCGATTGATGTAGCTGGGCCGTTTCCACAGACTGACGATGGGAACAAGTACATAATAGTAGTGCAGGATTACTTCAGTAAATGGCCTGAGGTGTTCGCAACACCCAACCAAGAAGCAATAACGGTAGCCAAGAAACTGGTCCAGGAGGTGATATGTCGATTTGGTGTACCCATGGAAATTCATTCGGACCAGGGACGTAACTTCGAATCTGCCGTATTTCAAGAAATGTGCAAACTTCTTGGAATCCACAAGACCCGTACGACACCAGCACATCCGCAATCAGACGGAATGGTCGAGAGATTTAACAAAACTTTAGAGAATCACTTGGCCAAGGTTGTGGATGAACATCAAAGGGACTGGGATCAGTACATCCCTTTGTTCCTAATGTCCTATCGTTCTGCAGTACATGATAGTACGGGGAACACGCCAGCCAAGGTGAACTTCGGGCGAGAAATGAGACTTCCGGTGGACGCAATAACGGGTACCCCACCTGACAGCCCTAAGCCCATTACGGACTATGTGTGCGATCTTCAAAATCAGTTGGATGAAGTGCACAAGAGAGTGCGGGAGAACAGTCTGAAGACCAGCGAGAGAATGAAAACCCGCTACGATCGAAATGCGAATACCATTGGTTTCGATGAAGGAACGCTAATGTGGTTTCACAATCCGCTTCGCAGAAAAGGGAAGTCTCCGAAACTACAAGCCCGTTGGGAAGGACCCTTTACTGTTATTACAAGGATCAACGACGTCACCTACCGCATCAAGAAGGGACCCCGAGGCAAACCTAAGATAGTTCACCTGGATAGATTGGCACGTTATCATGGAGCTAATGATGCTCGGGACGAGCATAACTAAGAGGGGGGTAGTGTTACGACCGCGACATAAAAGTGTTAATTACTCCGTTAATTATTACTTAATTGCAATGATCTCAAAACGCATTGTTAGTCTATAGGTCTACTATCGATTCGTACCAAAAACTCTGGAATTCTCAATAGAAAGTAGTTCCCTCAAATTCGGCAAGTACGTATGTACCTACCTACACGCTCGCGCTCGGTTCACTGCCCCCCGCCTATTGTTAGTTTATTCTCGAAGGTCGCGCCGCTATTGTATCTCGCGAAAACGATAGAATAGGTAAGTACATACGAGTTCATTCGAGAGAGTTCCACCCCTCTGTTAATTTAGGTATATAAGCCGACGCATAGTGGCGTCCGGACAGTTTGTGTTTACAAGCGACAGCGGAAACATCTTAAGGAAGCGATCGAAGAGAATTGTACCAGCGACCCTTGCGACGACTTTGGACTATTGTGAAGTACTGTGCGACTCGGACTACTGTGCCTTGTGTGTATACTGTGCCGTATAGTGTATACATTGTGAGTGTACGTGGAATAAATTCTTCTTTTACGTTAATCGGCATTTGATTACCCACCCGCACGTAACAATATCTTTGGTTACTTATAAAACATTACTTACAGTACATAGCTGATTTTATTAGTTTAGAAAATATTATTCAAAACTTAAAAGTACATACCGTTAACTCTCTGCCTGTAGAATAAACAAAAGCTAAACTATTAGAATATATCAAACGTAAGGCCAGTTACAGACTTAAAACCTTAGGAATTTCTAAGGAGATGTCAAACCATTTTAAATATGCATCAATTCATTCGAAGACCTGATATTTGTCTGGTACCAACACTAACTTTTCAGTTATATCCTCCTTGATATGGTTTTATCTTGTCACTCTAGCCACTGTCCTATGTATCGAGGGTTCGATTCCTAGCTTGTGTCTGGGTGTTGTTTATCTTTTTAGTTTATATTTACAAGGAGGAAAGGTATATAGTTATATACCTTCACTACTAATACTTATTAGTATCGGTTGTCTGGTTGCCATGATGCAAGCTCTACCGTATTTGGATTGTCTCAAAATATTATTTTAAGTATATTATTAATTTATATAATAAATTTATCAACATCTTCTCAAACCATGGGACGATGAACATATAAAAAAGTGATATTATTAAACAGCACAATTGATGCTTCTATCTTTACTACTTACAGTAGATACGAGCAAGCAGTCTCTAAGTTTCTATAATAGACCTCAATTGCTACTTGGGTAACAATGTCGGAATTAATTGTTCAACAATGTTAAGGTAAAAGTTTAAACTATTGAATAGATAAATAATTAAAATAAATATATTTAAAGAAATATATAAATATCAGAAATCATTAAATATATAAACATAACTATAGTAATTAATTTAAATGTATGTATGCATTTTGCAATTTCTACTTTGGTTTTATTATAACTAATAGCTTAATCATCAAATTAAGAAAACTTTATCTCATCCTGGAATCTCATTAAGTGCAACATTGATTTTTTATCTCTAAACATCTACAAGTAATCTTGAAGTCAAGGACGGGATAATTAAGTGATCAAACGAACTTACCTTAAGTGAAGTTCGATCCTAATTATCCAGTCCTTGACGAAAGATTTAAGGTCCCTCCCTACCCTAAATGTCCCTGTTGAATCAATGTTGCAGCTGTATTTCATTTTACTCTAAAGATAATGAGGTGTCTGCCGTTCTGCTGGAGCGGGGTGGTTGAGAGGGAGACAATAATATTGTTTTCTCTATTAAACCTCTCTAAACTTGTGCGACTAGACCGGAACGTATATGTACAAGGACTACAAGTAATCTTTCGTCAAGGACTGGATAATTAGGATCGAACTTCACTTAAGGTAAGTTCGTTTGATCACTTAATTTTATTTGATATAATGATCCGTTGATATAATAAACGATTGATATAATTTTAGAAGAACTATTTTTATTAGGCATAACATACATTGAATATAATATCTTTTGATATATCACTCACAAGACATGAAACCCATTTAGCCTAATATGATAAAAACAAAATAATAATAATATTATTACCTGAGGAGGCAGATAGGTCGACGGAGCCCCGCTAGGCAGGGCTCCTTATTCTGGGTGGTCATAAAAAAATAACCACGAAGGCTAACCTAACCTATCCGAGTCGGATTGCTCTGAATCGAGGTGTCAATCATGATGGTATCAATATATATTTTAAACGATAGAGCTAATGATTTTCGATTAGATAAACATTATATCCAATAAGATTATACGAAATAAGTTTTAGAATATATAAATGTTATATGTAAAGAAATTATATCAACAGTTGTTATATCTCACGTTTATTATATCATGTGAACGTTATTAAAATGAAAATAGACCAAATAACTTTTTATGAAATGGGACGCATCTCAAAATTACGTGTATTTTACTTAAGCTAATTAATATATATTAAATGGTTAGACTGAAGTTAGAAGAACACCAGTGCTTCTATAGTTCCAAGATAAGACGATCAAATAGGGTAAAAGTGGGATAGTTGCCACACTTATTGAAATTACTTTATATCTCTCAGTTATAAAAGAAAAATTCTTTACTTGTAATACGGATAGATACTTTGGTTTATTATCTTCAAACTTATGAAAGGAAAAATAATTATCTTTGATATTTCCAGAGTATTGGCGATTTTTGCGGACCTCTAAATTTTGGGGCATCTATCCCATATAGGGGATAATTGCCTAATCTATGGCAATCTATATCTATCTATATCTATCTATTGGGATATCTATCTATCTAAATTACGTTTAGGATAGATGCCCCGGTGAAAACAGAGGGCATCTATTACAATCGAGGCAACTATACCCCTGGGGCAACTATCCCACTTTTCCCCTAAATACATTTAGTCACAATTATACACCGTATTTTGATACGTGCTAAACATTTTTACTTTAGAACGTATTTATGTAACATCTCACTTAGAGCCTATGCACACAGCGTTCGTAAAACGCGCGTGGACAGCGCGTTATTTATTCCACATATCAGTTAGTTTGCCCTTGTAATGATAGAAAAACGCGCGTTGATGGCGCGTTTAATAAACGCGGTGTGCAGGCGCCCTTAGTTTTGCGATGATTTGATAACACGTGGTATACAGCTGGCGATGCACTTAAAATATTTTATTATCTAATAGTGTGAAGAGATATTGATTATATCGTACTCAATAATGGAAAACATAAACGGCACCGAGAGTCGAAATAATTCAACATCATCAGCCGGAAGACGTCCACTGCTGAACATAGGCCTCCCCCTTAGAACGCCACAATGAACAACAATTGGCTATTTGCACCTGCGACGCGCATAATGTCGTCTGTCCACATAGTGGGAGGCCTGCCAACGCTGCGTCTTCCGGTTCGTGGTCGCCACTCAAGAACCTTTCTTCCCCAACGGTTATCGGTTCTTCGAGCGATGTGGCCTGCCCATTGCCACTTCAACTTGCAGATTCTGAAATAATTCGATTATAATAACCGGTCAGGTGCAAGTCGGACCCGCACATAAAGAGTTCCGTATCATTTTTAATTTTATTTCATAAATCATTTTTAATTGGTGCCTTTATACTGGCACTAAAAATAGAAACTCTATGAGCCGACTGTCTTTTAAATTGCCACAGGTCGTGTCTGTATTTTAAATGCTAGAGTGTAACACACTAATTTCACTGTACAATCGCGGACACGAACGCTGTAGGTACCAGTTTTCAATCAAAATCGTTTGAACAACGTTACGTGCGCTTACCCTGCCCGTACGTATTTTGGGCCGGCTCGTGCAAGCGATTGTCGTCCTCAATGTGGTTCCGTTCGTGACCGCGAGAGTACCTAATACAGAGTTTAAAAAACACCCTTCCCATCTAGATTAGCTGTTACGGTCCGAAAATTGGAACACAGAAATAGCGCCCTTGTGTATAGAGACACATCTTTTTAAGTCACAGGCTAAAAAAAATATTTTCGCCGATAGGAGTGTCGCTACTGTCTATATGAAACTGTCAAATTACACGTCAATATCATATTGAAACCGTTAGTTCACGTTTCCGCCACCAGCACAGATAAGTCCGCGACTCCCGCGACCACGTTATAATTGTAATTTTGTTAGTGAAAGTTTATCTAGTTTATGGTATATTATATCGATATATATCATAATTGTTGCTTATCATGGTCATGTACTTCCTGTCCAATGTATAAGTATAGTTTTAGGTTGAGAGTTGCATTTTATTTAAGACACTAGATAGTTAATATGTTTTTCATGCAATATTTTATTGGTGTACACAGATTTTCAATGCAAAATATGCGTATTTATTATTTGTAAAAATATATTTCGATACTTGAAAAATGTTTGTTGCTGTTGGTACTTATTTAATGTCAATGTTAATAAATGCAATTTGAATTTTATTTGTGCACATTTATTCTTTCTAACTTACCTTAGCTGGCGAAACGTATGAATTTATATAATAAACATCCTGTATTGTATGGAAATGCAGATTCCTTGAGACTCAATCCTTTGGATTCCTTGATAGAATACGGATAAAAAAAAAATTGTGAGTCGAACTCGCGCACCGAGGGTTCCATAACATCTTTGGATGTAAAAAGTAATTTTACTATTCATGTAACACCTCAGATAGCAATAAAAAAACAAACCGCAAAACTAAGTTTGTATAAAAAGCTATACTACTTAGAAAGATCATTTTATTTTCTATAAAATGTATATATACATGTATTACCCATAATTATTTTAGATTTTCCCTCCACAAACTTCGGAGATAGTTGAACGGTATTATTTTGACATTTTTGATTTTCAGCCAAAAACTACGTGACGACTAACCTTTTTTTTTTTTTTTTTTTTTTTTTTTTTGACGCGGGGGAAATCTTCGAAAGATCCCCGGGAGCTGTGGGGCTCGACCGGGGTATGTGGGATTCTTACCCACTAAAACCCCCGCGGCTGTCGCATCGGCACATGAGAGGGGGAACCCCAGGGCTCTCCGGTGGGATCTGCACCAGGGGCCCCTCAGTGCCTTGCCTTTGAGCCCGCCGCCGGGGGGCGCATTGTAGCCCCCCGGGAACCTGTCACGGTGCTCACGGGGACGGGGGTCGCAACCCCGCCGCCGTCCTCCTCGGAGTCGCCGCCGTACTCAATGGAACGTGACGACTAACCTAACCTAACCTAACCCAAAATAAAAATCTGTTTTGAGATGTACAAATGAAGCCCTTTCATATGATACCCCACTCGATATAGTATTCTCACTTTGAAATTTTGATGACACATTTCGACTCCTATTAAAAAACATAGGAAAAATATGTTTTTTTTATTTGCGAGGAGGTTGGGTAAGTTAGATCTAAAACTATTCCAGGTTTCAAATCGATAGCGTCAGTGGTTCCTGAAATATATAGGTGTGACCATAGATTTAAGATTTTTTTCACTACGTTCGGTGTGACAGACAGACATACTGACAGACAGAAGAAGGGTTCCTTTTAGGTATGGAAACCTACAAATTAGAAGTACTTACTTACCTACTTAATTAAACTCTTTGATTATATGTATATATAATCAAAGATTAAACTATAAAAAAAAAAGGTAAAATGCATGAAATGAAAATTACAAAAATTAATACCTAATTGAAGGCAAAATTGAGAGAAAAAGAGGGCTTGGTGGAAGAGGGATGTCATGGACTGGAAACCTATGAGACTGGTTGAAGGTAGGAAGACACAAACAAACTAATTCGCATAACTGCTGACAGGGACATATCGACAAATGGGCCGCTGACCTTCGTGAGGGACATGGTACATGAAAGAAAGTAGGTGCAGTGTAGTTTTCAAGGTCGTTACCCTTGTGCATGTGACCGTCCAGGCAGGTACCACCGCAGTGCCAGATTCTATATTAAGCGAGAACAAGAAGACGGGCAGCAGCGTCTTTCTTTTGGATTTATCCCTATACTGCGATCCCCAAGACGCCTGCCAAGCGTGGGGATTATAGCAACCCCTCCCTTCTAAGGGGGAGGCCTTTGTTCAGCAGTGGACGTCTTTCGGCTCCTAATGATGAAATAAGAACAGGGTATAGTAAATCTGTAAACAAAGTTTTTAGGGCCATAAGACAAAACTATAAGTTTAACGAAAAAAGTTTGTCAGAAAGTTAATTAGAAAAGTTTCGTACGTTCCCGGACTCGCAACATGAGGACGGCTCAACCTTCTAGGTTAAAGGGACGTGGGCTGAATGACAATGGATATTAAGGTAGAGAAAGACCCTTCGGAATCGCTTGACGTTTGGGTTTTGTGCCCTAGAGTACGGTGGTGACTCCGAGGAGGATGTCGGCGGGGTAGCGACCCATTCAACGTGACTACCGTGACAGGTTCCCAGGGGGCTATGATACGAGGCCCGGCAGCGGGCTCAAAGGTAAGGGTACCTGGGCTGAGGGGTACCTGGTGCAGATCCTCGGAGTTTCTTTGCGCGATATAATTCGGAATCAGAAGATTCGACGAAGAACTGAAGTCATTGACATACTCGTAGCTCTCAGAATCTACAAGTTAAAGTGCCATAGGCAGGCCACATCTATCGAAGAACCGATAACCCATGGTGAAGAAGGGTTCTTGAGTGGTGACCACGAACCGAAGACACAACGTAGGTAGGCCTCCCGCTACGTGGACAGACGACATTGTGCGCGCCGCAGGTAACCGGTGGATGCAGATAGCCAATTGTCGTTCATTGTGGCGTTCCAAGCAGAAGGCCTATGTTCAGCAGTGGAATTCTTCCGGCTGGTGATGATCTTCTATAATCAATTTTTTTTTTATTGTTAAGAGAGACCACTATAAGTCTAATGTCGTTTATTGATTTTTGACACGCATTTAATTTTGTCATAAAGACAATCTTCACCATAACTGAATTACCATGATCTTTCTACTTCAAATTGTGACCTTATTAGGTACTTTGTAGATATGGTGGAACATCGATAGCGTTTTAGATAAAAATGCTCCGAATATAGGAGAAGTGCCTATCGTTTTGTGATGTCATTACGGAAGCCCCGAGGCGCACTGCGAGCACAATGCATCTACGAACAATCTCCTATGTATGGAGAAGGCACGCTACACAGACGTTTTGTCTTCGCTGTTTTGGGGTAGTTGGCACCTATTGCTTCTATAAAGCAAGTCCTCAAGGTGGTAGGTCCTTTATGCAAGGAACCGTCCAGGTAGGTAGGTACCACCGCAGTGTCAGATATACCTACTGCCGCCGAGCAACATTGAGTAAACATTACTGTGTTCCAGTGTGCCGTCCGCGTGTGGTGTCCTCTGCTGAAAAAAGGCCTCCCCCTTACAAGGGAGGGGTTGTCCCTTACAACAGGGAGGCGACACCTCAGAAAGCATGGTATGGGCCGTCGCTTAACATATTGCTGGCTTTAACATCATCAGGATTGCAACGCGCTCACACTGACAAGATTCGACAAGACACTCAGGGGGGTGAAACTCATCGTTGAGATTGCATTGTTTTATATACTTACCTTCAACTTGTTTCTGAGATCCTGGTACTCGCGATAGTCAATACAAAGAGCTTGTAAGTAGATTTGCGGAGCGCACAAACCACTCCCGGCCCCACCGTTGCTCCTCATTCAATTACAGCAAGTTATACGCATTCCGAGTACAGCCATAATAAAATACTCACGTTTTGGAACGGAGACAACTGCGTCTAACTTTTAGAAGATATAAAGGGATGAATTTTTGTAGTGGGCTGGGATGACCAGATCAGAAACTAAGAAATAGCGAAAAATACCTTAAAAAGGGAAAACTTAAACTGCATCATTAGATTTTGGAAAAGTTAATATTTCATGCCAGCAGGCCTAGCACGACTTGCAATCTTGACAGTTTGGTGTGGAGTATGACGTAGTTTTCAACACCGAAATGTCATTCTCTATACAAAAATATGAAATAATACGTCATAGCAGTGGCGTGCACTGGGTTATATGACAGGGTAGGCAAAAAGTGACTTCAACCTCATCAGCAGCCGAAACGTCCACTGCTGAGCAAAGGCCTCCCCCTTAGAAGGGAGGGGTTGCCATAATCCCCACGCTTGGCAGGCGGCTTGGGGATCGCAGTAAAGGTGGTAGGTAATCCAATAAAAAGACGCTGCTGCCCGTCTTCTCGTTTTCCCTTTATCGCCTTTTACGGACACCCAACGGAAGGAGATGGGTGGGTGCTATTCTTACCCGGACACCCCACGGGGACCTAAATTGACATTAATGAATGATGTGAACACAAAACATTTGATGAGTACCTAATACTTATGTTTTTATTTCGAATAAATATATATTCTATTTCACTTCCACTACTAAGACGACACGTAGGAAGTACCTACCTACGTTAAAATCACAGAACACTATTACTCAATACTCAAGAGGTTAAAATCCATCCAGCCATTTAGGCCGCAGAGCGTCTTAAAGAACCAGACATACTACACAGTCAATAAAAACAATATTAAAGTAAAAAAACTTACAAATATGACTGCGAGTTACTCGTCTTGCTTCTACACATACATTAAGATGATTATAAATATGCCACCTCAAAATATCAAAAAATTAAATGATATTTAGATTCTATGTTTCCAGCTGGCTAACCGATTGTAAATATACTTTAAATCTAAATATTTTAGATTATTTATCGTGTCGAAAACGCGTGAATTTTTAATTTTTCTATACACACTTGGCCAGAACATCAATCACACGTTACCACTTCCATTTTCTACTAAGTAAGTTTTATAATTTGGAAACACAACACATACTGCACCGAAAACAATCGTTATCAATCGTATAATAAAAAAATATAGAATAAAAACCAACAAAAAATGGATGTCATTATGAAATCTTGAAGTTTGTACAAACTAGGTATTTTATAATTTGTAGTATTTTTCATTCATCGAGGACCCATTCTCGCATCCCGATCCCGATCCCGTTCGATCGTAGACAGAATATAACAAGACATCTAGCTAGCGTGCCGCCGATAAGGACAGAAAATAACTGAAAATAATCATTCGTACACTTAACACACGCTAAGGATATTTATTCAAATGCGTCTATTATGTAGTATAAACGATATTTCATAATGAAATTCAATCTAAAACTCCAAAGCTAGGTCGTGAACTAGAAAATTTCATGAGTACTCGAAGAAAACGCACCGTAGGTGCGGCAGATTTTGAACACACGCTGAGGGACAAAAAATCATATGCTCTGTTTCTTTCTATCACATATAATATATATAAATGCATCCTTTTCTTGCGCGAATGAGAAAGAAAGTGCCAGCTCTCTATTGTTTTCTTTCTCTAAGCGTTCGATGCATTGGGCTAAGATTGAGCTGCTATTGGTCAACATTTCTTTAGTCCTTCCTCCAAGGTCGTCATTGCTGCCGAGAGCACCCGAGCAGACCCGAGCCCACCCGAGAGGCACTGTCTATTTTTGCATGGTGTGCGTGACATTTATACTGTTGGAATCGTCGGCGTGCCTACTGGTGTGTGTAAGTTTGTTTAAAAAAAAATCTGTGAATGTGTGGGAATTAAGAGTTTCGATCTTAAAATTTTGATTAGCGGACCTCGCGGTTTGGCGCGCGGGAAATTTAAATCTCCGCGTACCTAGGAACTAGGAATAGTTTAATGCCCGTTTTTCGCGAGCTTTTGCTTATTTATAATGATGACATAATTCAAAACAAAATGTTATTGAGCAGATAAATTATTTTTGTTATCATGTATTGTTCCGGAAATCACAGGGTAGGCAAACACTTTTTGCCTATATGGACTGCTCGCCACTGCGTCATAGTGACGTCATTCTCACACCAACCTGTCAAGATTTGCACATCGTGCTAAGCCTGCTGGAATCGAACACGTTAATTTTGAAAAAATAGTACTATTCTCTTTGATTATATATACGTCTAGATACCTAATAGTCTTGTAACGTTACGTTAATAAGCATAACAACCTCATTATTCGTGTGTGCGTGCAGGCCTCGTTGTACACTCGCGTCATCTGTGGTTGTGTGCGTGTTTGGGGATCTCCAGTTATAAATATTTTTCCCATAAATAGCCATAGCGTTATCAAAATAAAATAAAATGAAATGAAATGAAATGAAATGAAATGAAATGAAATGAAATGAAATGAAATGAAATGAAATGAAATGAAATGAAATGAAATGAAATGAAATGAAATGAAATGAAATGAAATGAAATGAAATGAAATGAAATGAAATGAAATGAAATGAAATGAAATGAAATGAAATGAAATGAAATGAAATGAAATGAAATGAAATGAAATGAAATGAAATGAAATGAAATGAAATGAAATGAAATGAAATGAAATGAAATGAAATGAAATGAAATGAAATGAAATGAAATGAAATGAAATGAAATGAAATGAAATGAAATGAAATGAAATGAAATGAAATGAAATGAAATGAAATGAAATGAAATGAAATGAAATGAAATGAAATGAAATGAAATGAAATGAAATGAAATGAAATGAAATGAAATGAAATGAAATGAAATGAAATGAAATGAAATGAAATGAAATGAAATGAAATGAAATGAAATGAAATGAAATGAAATGAAATGAAATGAACAGAAATGAACAGAAATGAACAGAAATGAAATGAAATGAAATGAAATGAAATGAAATGAAATGAAATGAACAGAAATGAAATGAAATGAAATGAACAGAAATGAACAGAAATGAAATGAAATGAAATGAAATGAAATGAAATGAAATGAAACGAAACGAAACGAAACGAAATGAAACGAAACGAAACGAAACGAAACGAAACGAAACGAAACGAAACGAAACGAAATAAAACGAAATAAAACAAAATAAAACAAAATAAAAAAAAAATAATAATAATAATAATAAAATTTAATCAAATAAAATAAAAGATTTGAAAAGAATTTAAATGAATTGAAATTAAATTAAATGGCGTGTCCCTTACCATCAGGTGAACGTCTTATTTGCCTCATGACCAGGAAGAAAAAATACTTCTAAGCTTCTATATAAAAGTAATTAATTTATCAAAAAAATAAATTAAAATTATTATAATTGATTTATTTCATGTTTTGGTCACGTATTAAGTTTCATTGAATTCATTTTTGTCAAAAGAAAAATTACCCCAGACTTAAGATATATTCCCCCATTATTACCTAGCCACACCAGTATAGTCGGACAATGTACAAATTGTCGTAAAAAAACAATCGAGTTTTTATAATAATCCCTCACAGAATCTTAAGACTTATGAATGGAAAATTAAGTTAGGATCTTTATTAATTTTACTTAGTTAATATTTTCACGATTTGATTACACAATTCGGCAAAAAGTTTTTTTTTTGCGAGCACAAACCATCGGTAGAGTTCAAGTGATACTAAACAACCAAGTATACCAATTTGATGTTTTGGTATACTTGATATTGTCAAGTGTTTGAACATCGAACGCGCTATCTAGACGTATATATAATCAAAGACTATTCTATATTATTAGTATTACACCATCCGTTAGCGTCGCTAGTATGGATCAAATTCTGGGAAGACTTTGAACTATGGCACACTACAGGAAAAGGTTGAATTTTAAATATACCGATGATTTTAATAAACTGTTTCATATTTTTAACCTACGGCCAATCTTGATTTTTCTTCTTATGTTTACCTTCAACTCGTTGAGCTGCTGTATATAAAGACTCTGCATATAGTTGCCATTGAGCATATATTGGTAGACTGCTGTCCATTGCCGATATCGCGTCACCAAATTCAGCGTCAAGAAGGAGACATGACTCATGATACTTTACTAATGTTGCAGAAGCCAGTCTTGCTGGAACCCGGAGTTCTGTTCTGCACTCGGGCTTGTAATTTAAGCTTCATCTTGGACTTAATAAGACGTTGGTCTGTTCACCCTTAAGCACCACGTATTGCCCTTGTAATAAGTACATCACGAAGATCCTGCCTACGCACTATGATGTAATCAAGGAGATGCCAGTGTTTAGAGCGAGGATGCATCCAAGATGTTTTATACTTATCGGATAACCTAAAGAATATGTTAGTAATGCTGTAGTCAAACTCAGAATCAAAAGGGAGAGACCGTTGGTTGGCATTACAATTTCCAACACCATGTTTCCCCAGCACATTCCTCCACGCAATATGACATAGAGTAAGTTTTGCAGTACAGCGTTTACACACGTTTATAACGTAAAAAAAAAAACATTGTCCAATCTGAAGGGAGCTTATTCGTATATAGCTGCATATATCAGAAAAAAATACAATTAAAAACAACCCGGAGACACGTCAAAACCGACCACACATTTGGCTTGCGAGGATGCAGCGCGAGCGCATGCGCCCGGTGTGGACGAACTTAAATATTTCAAATTAATTGCACCAAAGATCTGGCAGGTATTTTTATCCTGTATAGCGCATAACTATTTTTGTCTGGAGAACAGGTTTCATGTCAACGGCCGGAGCCATTACGAGTAGGCCTACAGATGTTAACGGCCAAGATATTTCAAATCTAATTTGCGTTACCCAAATTATCGTTTCGTGTATTTTGCGTTAGTTTTTTACGATCTGTATGTATGTGGAATAGAATAGAATGCATTTTATTCCACACAGAATACAATAAATTTAATTATAGTACATTATTAAATACACGTCGTCTGTGTGAAACAGGGCTCCCACTCAGCTTAATACTGTGTTGAGCAACAAGCCACAACACAGCGCTGGTGTTCAGGGGCAAGCCCTAAGTGCTCCACGAACGCAACCCTAGATCACCAAAAACAATAACTTAAACTAGTAACTAAGCATATTTATTATGTCTATATCTAAGAGACAATATTTTTGAAGGAAGTATGCCTATTTCAAAATCAGTGACAGCTCATTGGGCGAGCACTTGCCTTAGAAAATAAGGTGCTCAGGTTTTTTTTTGTTTTTAATTTATTATGTGAGAATCGTCTTTGTGCAAATGTTACTAGCTGTTGGTGAAGAAAAACATCGTGAGGAAACCTACATGTCTGAGAAAGCGGAACTAGCTTTCGTATTATGTGTAAAATCCGCACTTGTCGCCGTCATTTCAAGAGTTTTTTTTTATAATAAATGCAAGCTGAATAATAGTCTAAGGCTGAATATTGTACCTATCTTAACATTGCAGTTTAGTGGAATCGGCGAACAAGATAAAAATAACAGATTTTATTTAGATTAGGTATGTTTTAACGTTTAGACATCAATCAGACTATTATTATGCTAATGGTTTGCTGATGGTAATGACTATATTTACGTAATCAGGGGGCCGGACGTGTTTACAAATAGTTTGCTGTATTTACATAATATTATTTCAGTTATAGAGAATACCATACAGGGTGTAAGGGACCACGTCCCGACAAAAAGTTTATACGATTTTAAATAATGTCCGTTACACCATTACAGAAACCCTTTAGGGGTCGTCCATTAATCACGTGATGTTTTTTTAGCAACTTTTTAACCTGTCCCCCCCTCTTGGTGATGTGTGGTGAGGTTTTAAACTACACCCCCCCCCCCTACCCAAAATCACGTGTATTTTTTTGTGCATACTATATTGAAATTTTCGGAATAATATTATCTTTAAATACATGTAACTGATATTAAATGTTGAAGGGGAAGTCATTGGCGGCAACGGTGAGTCAAGGCCACGTGCCACTGTTTGGTTTAGAAAATTCAACGATAAATAAATACACGTGATGTCTCATTATACCCTCATTGTGATGTTTCGTGATTTTTTCGGAACCCCTCCCCCTCCTTTCGAGCCTCACGTGATTAATGGACGCCCCCTTATATGGAAAATGACAAATTCCATTGCTAATTTTCTAAAATATTAAAAATAAATAATTGCCTATTAATTAATTGCTTTTGTGCATAATGAATAAATAAATAAATAAATTTTCCACAAATAAATAATTTAATGTTTTTAAATTCATATTAGGTTTTATTATTATATATTCATATTAGGTTTTATAATAATGATGGTATACTAATTTTATTTAAAAAGAAGTGGCATTTTTAATTAAATTCATGAAAAAGCCGATGAAAAATTTCAACACTAGGATGTTCAGAATCATGTACTGGATCCCTGGTATCTGTTTTCGGTACACCCGTTATAAATGTTAATCCCCTTTTATTTAGAAAGCCCTTAGGTATATGGATTATAAAGAGCCTTTTGACGGGGACGATCAAGACGTTTAGTTATAAGGCCACTTGAGACGCTCATAGCCAGTTGTAACCACTGTTCGGTAAACGATCAGTTGGGTAAGCAACGTCAGGCAAGGTCAGTCTTTAGATGGGTGACCGTTTAGTGGCATTTGAACTGAGCGTATCCGTGCTTTGGAGGGCATGTTAAAAGTCGGTCCCGGCCATTGTCAACTAGACAATATTCGTTAAGCTACGTCAGAGGTATGCGGTAACAGCTCAGTGGGCGAGCGCTTGACTTGAAAACAAGGTACACAGGTTCGAACCCCGGCTCGCACCTCTGATTTCTTCAATGAATCATATGCGAATTGGTGAAGGAAACATCGTGAGGAAACCTGCATGTCTGAGAAAGCCTAACTAGCTCTCGAATGATGTGTGAAGTCCGCCAACCCGCACTTTGCCAGCGAGGTGGACTATGGCCTAAGCCCCCTCATCATGCGGGGATGCCTGTGCCCAGCAGTGGGAGATAAATAAGGGCTGGTATTATTATATTTATTATAAGTCAGAGGCCTAAGGGCAGGTTGAAAACTCTTGACACCAGGTTGGCCACTAAAAATACGACAAAAAAAACTTGAGCACGGTAATTTCACCCGCTACAGCGTCCTTTATACCGAAACAGCAATGTTTACATACTACTGCTTGACAGCTAAATATCTGACTCTGCGGTGGTAGGTACCAACCTACCTGGGCGGTCCCGTGCAGAAGGGACCAACCACCTACTTTGTATTCTTTTTTGTTTACAGTTCCTTTAATTTGTTAATTTTCGTTTTGGTTAATTTATGTTGTTCGTTTTGCCACAATTCTGGGGAGGTTTAAAAGAAAAAGCCAAGTGCTTATGGCAATCTAGAAGGGAGGGGATGCTATTAGCCCCACGCTAGGCAGGCGGTTTGGGATCGCAGTATAGGTCGTAGGTAATCCAACAGAAAGACGCTGCTGCCCGTCTTCATGTATTCCCTTAGTGGCGACTTACGAACACCCAACGGGAGGAGATGGGAAGGTGCTATTCTTACCCGGACACCCTACTGGTAGTTCTTTATTAAGAAGCCCAAAATAATCCAGTACAAAATGTTTCCTGTATCAAAGATCACAGATTTATGTCACAAGGAAAGCTCCATTTCCAATCAGCCGTGAAGATTTTTATGTGGGTGCTAATTGAGCCGCCTGCCAACGCCGGCAGCCATAAAAGTTATTAATTGGTTTCCCGCCATCCCTCCCAGCGGAAGTTGTAAATACAGACCGCTACTATTTCCGGTCAATCGACACGCATCGTTTCTTTCCCCATTTCGACTTTCCAGCACCGGCTTTTTACTGTTAATAATAATAATTTTACTTGATAACAGATTGGGGAGATTTTAGTTAGTCTATCTTGGACAACAGACTACTGATACTAATATTTACATAATTTATTATAAATACCCCGTGGGGTACCGGATTTGAATAGCATCCCCCATCTCCTCTCGTTGGGTGTCGTAAGAGGCGACTAAGCGTGAACAGGAAGACGGGCAGCAGCGTCTTTCTCTTGGATTTATCTTCCAACTATACTGCTATCCCCAAGCCGCCTGCCAAGCGTGGGGATCATGGCAACCCCTCCCTTTTAAGGGGGAGGCCGTTATGCAGCAGTGGATATCTATCGGCTGCTAATTATGATTATAAATACATACATAAATGGATAAAACACCCAGACTATTGGGCAGCGGCCAGGGTGTCTCCCCGGCTGGTATTTTGAGTGTCATTTTGTTTGTGATTATTAATTTAATAAGTATACATAGAAACAAAGTATAAAAACTAGATAGGTACTGCCAAAAGATAAAAAAATACTTACTGTTATTTATGCATGTTAGGAACATGCTAGGAACGAATTCATGAAGGAATGGAGGGTAGCGTCAGGGCTAAACCACTCCAAAGCGTTCTCTAGCGGAAGGGTGGACTATGGGGTTAAATTATTAAACCTAAACAGATCACAAATAAGGCACATAATAGGTGCACTCACCTCACGGGACATTTTGGCACCAACGAGCATCTACACAGAATGAGGCTAAGTACTGGTGACATTTGCAGATTCTGCGAAGATGAAAAAGAGTCAATGCGACACATATTGTGTAGCTGCGACGCTCTTGCGAGACGTAGGTTGAATCATCTGGGAGTAGCCTATCCTACACCAAATGATTATGTACAGCTCCAAACTGGCACGATCGTTGCGTACCTGAGGGAGCTCTTCGATGCGCCAGCAACAGAGAAAGGGCTAGGGCATGCACAATGGATCCAACTGGGTCGAAGTGCGTTCCGGGGCAGGGGCGTAGCTACCGCCGTATCAGCCGTATCATGATACGGGGCCCCCGGGCTAAAGGGGCCCCCGGGCTAAAGGGGGCCCGAACATGTGTAAGCAACAATTCGTAAAATCTATGTTCTCACATAATCTCTTAGGCCGTACCATAATTTGGGCCCCCCAACAAATCTTGATACGGGGTCCGTCTAAGGCAAGCTACGCCACTGTTCCGGGGATACCGGGCCCAAATTTATAGCCACCAAGAATAGAATAGAATATTGATATTTTTTCTATTTAGTTTAAGTTTCCAACCTAATATTTTGCTACCCTAGTCTCAGGTGACTAGCGACATTGTAATGAATCCGACTATTGGCAGCTGTGCCGTTTATCATATGACAAAGGTCTCGCATGCTTAAACGTCTCGTCTGCTCAGATTTGTCGTACTAATATTTATAAATTAATCTTATATCTATTACATAATGGTTTCTTGGGCCATGTCTATGAACTTTCCATCTTGTTTTTAAGAGCAAACGTTTACCTTCTTGCGAATTTATTTTTTGCTCCGTATTTAATGTGATTTTTTTTGTCTATCCGTCTATTCACTACAAAATAAATTGATTCAAGCTATTGAGGTGTTATATTCAAGCCTATATTAGTGGAAGACCACATTAAGCTAATTAACGTGTTATTATTTAGATTTAAATGCATCGCGTGATGACTTCTACACCTCATTAATGTAATTGCTGATAAATAATGTAGGTGCTAATGTGTGGCCGTGGTTTTATTTTTCGCGGATGAGATATTTAAACTTGGTTTCATAATGCAATTTGGCTTTCTTAAACTGACGTAGGTAAATCTCAAGATATATCTATACTTATAATAAAACTGTAACAGGTCCAATTCTGTACATTGAAGATATTTTGAAAATTATATTTGGAGGGCATTCTATAACCGATACTGAGGCCGAAAATGTAATTTTTTTAATTTTTGTCTGTCTGTCTGTCTGTCTGTCTGTCTGTCTGTCTGTCTGTCTGTCTGTCTGTCTGTCTGTCTGTCTGTCAGTATCACGGCTGCGCATCACGCCGAAACTACTGAATGGATTCAAATAAAACTTGGCATGATTTGAGATCTTACTACGAGGTAGGACTTAGGATACTTTTTATCCCATAATCTAGCACGGTTATTTTGGGAGAGGGAATTAAAGTCAAAATGGGTACTTGGTTATACGCTTGGTCCGATTTTATCAATTTTTCTTTATAATATAATAAATATTAGTAAGGGAACACTCATAGAGAGTTGTTATCAAGGTTTTGTAATCGATCGGGTTAAGTAACGTTAGGTAAGGTCATTAAATAGATGGGTGACCGTTTATCGCCATTTGAACTAAACGGGTCCGTGCTTCGGAGAGCAACTAAAAAGTGGGTCCCAGTTTTTAACCGACTATAAAAAAGGAGGTTATGTATTCGATGCGAATGTCTGTTATTAAAAGTTTAGTTAACGTAAAAATAGCGCAGGCGGAGCTGCGTGGGTCAGCTAGTCTACTATATAAAAATAAGTCGGGTTTTCCTTCCTGACGCTATAACTCCAAAACGCACGAACCGATTTCCACGGTTTTGCATTCGTTGGAAAGGTCTCGGACTCCGTGAGGTTTATAGCAAAGAAAATTCAGGAAAATTTTCAACAGAAAAGCGGGAAAATCTTTTTTCACATACAGCGGATAAATTTTTGTTAGCATGAATTTATCCCTTCTTCAATATAAAGTAAACTTCACTAATATTTAGATAAATACATACATACATATAATCACGCCTCTTTCCGGTAGGGGTAGGCAGAGACCACTTCTTTCCACTTGCTACGGTCCTTACATACTAATATTTACACCAATTAAAAAATAGCTGTGAACGTTGTTCCTACCTATAGATTAAGGTTAATTAAGCAAGATAAGGCAAGGTAATTACATATATGTATATGGTATTATATAGATGGGTGAACCGATTTGTATGAAATTTTGTGTGCATATCGGGTAGGTCTGAGAATAGTTCGTAAAGTATATTTCATGCTGCTAGGTTAAGCAACGTTAGGCAAGGTCATTACATAGATGGGTGACGGCGGCAACTCCGAGGAGGACGGTGACAGGGTTGCGAGCACCATCCCCGTTATGATGGTGCCAGGTTTAAGGGGGCTATAATGCGCACTGAGGGGTATTTGGTGCAGATTCCGCTGGAGGGCCCAGGTCCCCACTCTTATGTGGCGATGCGACAGCTGCAGGGGTTTAAGTGGGTTAGAATCACAGATACCATGACGATGATATATAGAACGAGAGGACGTTGCCAGAGAGAGAGGGGGGGGATTCGAGGAGAGGGTGAGGGGTAGGGGGATTAAGATGTAGTGAGGGGGAGCAAGGTGCGAGAAGAGACAGTTGGAGGGGGTTCAGAGAGGGGACAACGGGGAGAGGAAGGGGGGAGTGTGACGGGGAATGAAGCGGGAGGGGGAAAGAGAGAGGAGAGAGAGAGGATATAATTAGATTTTTCTTATAAGAGAGAGATGGAGAAAGAAATAAATCAAGAGAGGAGGGAGAAAAGGGGAGCAAATAGTACCTAATAAAAGCGCGGGCGGAGCTGCGCGGGTCAGCTAGTCGATCTATAAATTATACTAGATTAATAATTACTAAGAATAGCACCATCCCACCTCTTCCCGCTGAATATTCGTAAAAGGCGACTAAGGGAAAACAAGAAGACGGGCAGCAGCGTCTTTCTATTGGATTCACTACCACCTATGTTTGCTGCGATCCCCAAGAAGCCTGCCAAGCGTGGGGATTATGGCAACCTCTTCCATCTCAAAGGGATCCTTTTATTCAGAAGAATAGAATTTTTAGAAGATTAATGGAATGTATAAATTGGCATAAGCATTTCAATATGAAACTTAAATTCATTTTTACATTACCTACAAACTTATTCTGCGTCTTATTTCATTCCTTCATCGGTTCTCTCCTGGGCATACTGGAAGAAATTTATATAGAAATAAGCTATGCCTTTGTACCTGTCGTATCCTAAAACTTCTCTTACCATATTTGTGTGTGCGTGTGTGTTTGTACATAAACCTATAAAATAAATAAATACCTACTGAAAATTGGATTGTTACGCAAAAGTTCACTTTAAGTGAACTTTTGCGTAACATGACGCAGTTACGTTCTATTGGTGCTGTCAAAAAAAAAATTAACGGTTGGATCTATTATAGGGAATAATGTTGTACGAATTGCTTTAATTATCAGTAGTAGTACTATCATTTATGTGGTAAAATACAATATTCATTTATTGCGCTATCGTACACAAACATGACAATTTAAATTACATTAAAAATGTTCCGGTTTTACGGTTACGTGTCCTAACTAAGTTTATAAACTAATTATAGAAACCAGTTACGAAGTAGTGTCTACATAGATCCATAGATGGCGGTTTACTCACTTCTGCTGAGATGCTTATCTTACGAATTTTCGATCAGGTCTTACGGTCACAGCGCCGCTAAAGAAGTTTTCACTTCAAAAATAAATACACTTCACAGAAAATAAAACAAACTTAAAGGCCAAAGGATAGTAGTCGAACCAGTCCCCCCAAGCAGCACCCGCGCACGAGTTGACTCGAGCAGCAGACATCACTTGCCTCAACCATATTGAAGGGAAGGGTGTGACCCGCCACACGTAGCCGCCACAAGCAATGACTTTTTGATGGCGAGCATGACCGATCGAAAATCGCAGTGGCAAAATTACATGGATGATATCGGGGGAAAATGCTAGTATAATGTCTAATTAGGTCACTACCGATGATTTTTTTTTAATGTTATTATTAAATCAAAATAGACATCTTAATTAAGTTGATCGATTCATTAATTACGGACAGGTATATAAACGGTGTTTTAACACTTCATTAATAGTAATCGGTCAAAATGTTTACAAAAGCGTTAACTGTGTTTTTGAGCATTGTCATCAGTCAGACTTATAGTCAGAATTATAATTATGGTTCTTCAGGTCTGTGTTACTAGTTATCAGTCATAGGTGTAATTATTGTGAGAGGATGGGGTTAGCAGGGACCTCATCAGTGGTTAGTCCTTCAGACTCATGCCGCCGTCCATGGCACGTACTGTTAGATCCCCCAGACCCAACGTCGGCCCTATTGGACCATGACATTGAGCCTGCCCCTCCCCGACAACCGTATGCTACACTATCAAACAGACACCGGTCACGCCGGCGAGGCCGAAGGGTCGTACGTATGCGACTTCAACGACGAGCATCACCCCACTGAGTTTCTTGAAGACTCTTCTCAGTGCGGGCGCGTTGTGAACCGATGGTAGTATCAGCCCTCTCTAAGCGACAACCCAAGTCGAGGCCGTGCCTCCCTGAGGTGCCCTTGAGCTCGCCGCTCCCCTGCCTTTCTGTCTGGAGCGCTTTAAGCGCTCGCTCTCTTGTCCAGTGAAGCTGTAATGGCCATCTGCGGCCAATAGCGACAGTCCTCCCAAAAAAAACCTCTTCAGTGGTGCAAACTAACCTAGCGTGTGCTAGCGTGTGCCAATATCAAGCGTCGGTCAGGTTGTTGGGCCCCAGGACGTCCATTGAGTACGGCGGCAACTCCGAGGAGGACGGCGGCGGGGTAGCAACCTCCGTCCCCGTGTGCACCGTGTCGTCTGATGCCCCCTGGCAGCCTCAAAGGCAAGGCACTGAGAGGCTCCTGGTGTAGATTCTACCGAAGTCCCCGGGTATCCACTTTCATGTGCCAACGCCACAGTCTCGGGGGTTTTACTGGATATGAATCCCACATACTCCGGTTGAGCCCCACAACTCCCGAGGACCTTTTCCCCCCTTGAAAAAAAACGGCTCAATATCAAAAGTCGCCAGAAAGTCCCTTAAATTATATTGGAGGAGCGAAACTCAGGATTTTGTTCTGGGAATAACAAGACACAAAGTTTTTAAAAAACAGGGGTCGGCTGAGGTCTTGCCGGATGTTGTTAGTGGAAGCTGCGTTACGATCCGATGGTACTTGGAAAAAGTATTTGTTAAAGCGACGGTGGCAGTGCTAAAGGGAGGATTCTCCGACGGAGCGAGGTGTGATGCTCGGTCAGGTCTGAAGCACCCGACAGTTGCTTTCGGGATGTTGTATCTATTCTCCAAGTTGGAGAAACTTCGCTAGCGAGATTCATTCATTCAATAGAAAGACGCTGCTGCCCGTCTTCTTGTTTTCCCTTAGTCGCCTCTTACGGACACCCAACGGGAGGAGATGGTAGGGTGCTATTCTTACCCGGACACCCCACGTGTTTTGTTATTATGTTTTTTTTTATTACAGGTGGTGGCTATATCAGTGAACCTTGCATGAACAACGACCTGAAGTGCGTCCGGCAGTTCTTTGCCCAACACTCACGCTGCACTCCTGTCTATGGTCCAGTACCGGACCCCTTGTTTTCCCCAGACATAGAATTACCAGTTCCACAAGCCAATGTCACTTTTATTGCGAGACACTGGTCGGCGCAGGGACTGAAAAGATTTACCATACGGAACTTTTAGTAAGTTTTCAAAAGGCGATTAGACCAGAAAAATAGCGCACAGTACTATTTTCATTACTTTGCCAGTACGTGTACTTGTTAGTACTTTAGGTGCCTTCACTTGTGGTACTGTACGGTCTGTCTATTCAATATTCGACAGGCCTGTTGGTCTAGTGGTTGACACCCTGGCCGCTACCCAATAGGTCGATGGCTCTATTCCCACCAAGTGTCTAGGTGTTTTATCTATTTACTATATATTTACAAAAAAAAGTATATAAGTATTAGTATCGGTTGTCTGGTTTCTACAGGCAGGGTACAGGCTCTGCCTAGTTTGGCATCGGATGATGTGTGTGGATCGTCCTAGAATATTAATAATATTATTTTTGGTTTTATTTGATTTTCTCCGGCTTTTACACCCGGACTTTTAAAAGGCTTGCCCGGAGACAAATCCAACACGTAGAGGCCTGTTGGAAGGAATTAATGGAATGATGGAACACACCTGTCAGGATCAACTGCTGGAAATAAGATACAAACAGCAGTTGACTCTGGCAGGGGTAGGGAGTATTGTAAGGATGTGGAAAGATTTCTAGGTTTTTTTTTGTGAGCATTTGGTGGACTGAACACTGGGCTATTGCAAAAGGTCGGGGTCACTTGCCATAATTAGTAGGTATACTAATTATATTGTGACAAGTGGTGACTTGCCACCCACTAGATGGGCTCACCATATAGTTGTCAGAAGACGACGGAGTGCAGCACCGGTTTGAGTGGCTCAGGGGTGTCGAGAGGTGTGCTTTATCCGTTCAGTTCAGTTACTTGCGGCGTTATGCCCTTTAACACTTCCACCCCTGGAGCATATAGCTCTAACAGCTCCTCTCTGGACGGCCAATTAAGACAAGCCAGAGCTGAGACTCCTGCGGGCCCACTTCGGTTTTTGACGAAATTATAATAATGTTACGACCGGGACATAAAAGTGTTAATTACTCCGTTAATTATTACTTAATTGCAATGATCTCAAAATGCATTGTTAGTCTATAGGTCTACTATCGATCCGTACCGAAAGATCTCGAATTCTCAATAGAAAGTAGTTCCCTCCAATTCGGCAAGTACTTATGTACCTACCGCTCGCTCGCTCTCAGTTCACTGTCCCCGCCTATTGTTAGTTCATTCTCGAAGGTCGCGCCGCTATTGTAACTCGCGAAAACGATAGAATAGGTAGGTACATACGAGTACATTCGAGAGACTTCCACCTCTCTGTTAATTTAGGTATATAAGCCGACGCATAGTGGCGTCCGGACAGTTTGTGTTTACAAGCGACAGCGGAAACATCTTAAGGAAGCGATCGAAGAGAATTGTACCAGCGACCCTTGCGACGACTTTGGACTATTGTGAAGTACTGTGCGACTCGGACTACTGTACCTTGTGTGTATACTGTGCCTTGTGTGTATACAGTGTTAGTGTACGTGGAATAAATTCTTCTTTTACGTTAATCGGCATTAGATTACCCACCCGCACGTAACAATAAGAAATAAGTAAATAGTAAATGTGAATTACAAACACACACACACACAAAGTCACAGAGTGAGTGACGCGTCGTGATAATGGATCTTCTCTTTATGGCATATAGCGAAATGCTTCTTAAAGAGCAATGGCCAATGCAATTGGCATTGTAGTCAGTGTTCATAAAATATATTCTAGAAACTATTGTAAAACTATCTCGATTGTTGAATTCAGGCTTCCTTATATGGCTTAAATTGTTAATCGAGATGTAAACATGTAGTCACTATACCATCAATATTTGTTAACTATAACTTTATATTGCAGCATTAACAAAGAAACAAGAAATCTGGTGTTTGAGGTCGAGTTTAACAAAATTACATTCAGCTCTCCATATAAAAATGGAGGATCTTTAAGATATCATCTAAAGGGGAGAGAGCCTGTAGAACTTTCGGATTATTTCTACGCAACAAACAGTAAGACAGTTTTTTTTTATTATATATCACACCTTATCCACCAGGTTATCGTGTTGTCTTAGTTAGGAGAAGGGGTGTAATTCTATACCCGATTGATGCTTCACCAGCTGTGTCAGGTATCATATGATCGAGAATTCTAGCTCTCGACATATTATATTCTAGCTCTTGACTGTTACTGAGTATTCCTACTCAGTACACTGAGCGACCTGAGAGGTTTCAAAAGGATTGCAAGAGTACTGATGTAAAATACCAAAGATTGCAACATATTTAATAGAGGTGGTCAATCAATCAATCAATCAATCAAATTATTTATTTGTAAAACATAGGTACAAAGCAGGTCTTATAATTAAAGAAGAGCGCTATGTTTTGCCGTATAGGCGTACAAATGTCATTATAATATAGGTACTAATCAGGAATTATTCATCTACATAAATAAAATAGAAGGAGGCCAGAAGGAATTTGTATTGCTATTATAATTTTGTCAATATAAAATGACAATTATTACTGTGAATGTCAAATGAGAATTTTGTCACTATTTTTACTTAGTAAAAGTTAGATTAATCATTCCTTATATCCTCGTTCAAAATATCGTTAATTGAATAAAAACATTTCTTAATTAATAATGATGTCAACTTATGTTTAAAACTTGCAATGTCCAGTGCTTTTATTTCCTTTGGTATCTTATTATATATTTGAGGACCCATGCCAAGTACACTTTTTGTTACAAGAGCTGTTTTACACTTAGGAAGTTTCAAGCTGTTTTTGTACTGATTACGTATCGGAACTGATCGTACTGTTGACACTTCATTAAACAGATTTAGGTTATTTTTTACAAAAACGGCTGTTTCCAAGATATAAAGTGACGGTACTGTTAATAACTTGAGTGACTGAAAGGCCGGTACACAACTATCTCTAGTTTTCAGACCACACATTGCTCTTACGCATCTTTTTTGTGCTTTAAATATCATGTCTCTGTCGGTGGAATGGCCCCAGAAAATGATTCCAAATCTTAATATTGAGGCTACCAACCCATGATATGCGGTTAGTAGTGCCTCTAGATTAACCTTTTTGGATAGTTGGTAGAGTGCATATGCTAATTTATTAATCTTTTTACATAGTTCTTCTATGTGTTGTCGTCGAAGCCTTTACTGTCGACGAAACGAGACCGTTTATCGTCAGCGATAAACTGCTTTATTAAACAGTCTAAAGTTTAGACTAGTTTATACTGTTGAAAAAAAGTTTAGTGGTCGACGTTCACAGACTACTTACGTAATGCGTGAAGTTCACTGATAAACTAGTCTATCATTAGACTAGTTTATCGGTTGACTGTAAACTGGTTTACTCGTTGAAGCCAAAAACAGTCTAAAAACAGTTCGTTCATTCAACACATTTAATATCATTTTTAACCCTGACAGTGAGAGGTGTTATAAGTTTGACGCCAATGTCTGTCTGTTTGTGGCATCGCAGCTCTCTAAGTAGTGGATGGATCTGAATGCGGTTTTATTTATTTGAAAGCTGGTTTAATCGAAATAGTTCTTAGCTATGTTTCATGAAAATCGGTTCAGCCGTTTAAAGATCATCAGTTCTTTTCCAAATCGATGTAGGGATATTAGGTATCTATTAGACAATATCTATTAGCGATAGAATTCTAGTAACTGTATGTGATATTGATTGTCTTCTTGTATTTTTTTTTATTGGGACTAATCCTACCACACATTCCCACCACTGTGACTCCTATCAGCCAGTAACTACAGTGGTCACCAGTGAAGACACCGCGGTTTGACCCTCGGGAGTCCCGGGGAAACCCTAAATTGTCTTGGAACCCGCAACAAATTTAATTAAAAAAGTATATAGGAGGAGATAGAAAAATATAATTGCACTTCCCCATTTTGCAAAGCGAGAGACAAGTAAAAATCGCACAGGTCGATATAACCTCAGAACGACAAATTCTCACAGGTGCACCGACTAGATTCAGGCCACCTGTAAGGCACCACGGAAGTTACTAGGTTTAAAAGGATATTTAGATTTCTACTGTTTTTGTTGAATGCATACAAAAGTCTGTCAACACAACAATACTCGATTTTATTTAAGACAGCTCTTAGGCAAGATAGATGAAATAAAACAAAGATATAGTTACTGATGATAACATTTTGCTTTACAGGAATGGTTTCATTCACTATGGTAGTCCCGATCATTAATGATCATATTGATATATCTAAGGGAAGTGTTTATGCGTTTCTTGGTGATTCTGATGTTAGTGATTATGAATTTGGCCCTGGTGTCGTCAATAAAGGTGAGTTTTTATATGATATTACTGTAGTAATAGTACTTACGGATTAGTATAGCGTATTGAACCAAGGATATTTGAAATCATTTTTAATTAAGCATGGATCATTAGGAAGTAATTGAAAGATGTGATTACTATTCGCTTACGGGGAAGAAGAATATCATGAAAAGTCATGTCCCAGAATTAAATCAGGTGGATCGTCAGATCCCATCAGTCACTAATCAGTTCTTGGTAGTCTTTCTCAATACTACCTTTTTTTTCGCGAGGGAATCCTTCAAAAGGTCCCCTGGAGCTGTGGGGCTTGACCGGGGTATGTTGTGGGATCTGCACCAGGAGTCCCTCAGTGTCTTGCCTTTGAGCTCGCCGCCAGGGGACGCATTATAGCCCGCTGGGAACCTGTCACGGTGCTAACGGGGACGGGGGTCGCATCCTCGCCGCCGTCCTCCTTGGAGTCGCCGCCATCCTCCTCGGAGTCGTCGCCGTACTCAATGGACGTTCTAGGGCCCACACACCGGACGCTCAATTCTACCTAACCTAACGATAAGGAAAATAAGGAATAGGGATAAATGTCTCCAGTGATAGGAAATTGCAGAGTAAAATATATGAAGCATGAATAAAACCGCCACCGATTTGACGGCCCTGTTAGCAGTGTTTAGATACCCTGTCTGCTGATAACCAAAGGTGACGGGTCGTGGGATCGATTTTCACCCAGGACAAACATAATATATGTGCATGAACTGTTTGTCGAATGTTTCGGTGGATTATCTATGTATGTATTTAAATAAAAATGAGCTTAATTTAGGATCAGATGAATGTGTGTGAATTGTGACGGGGTAATTTTTAATTATTATATTTTCAGATCATGAAATAAGTCATGCGTACCATGCTTTCCTAAACGGTTTTGTTACTTCTCTGAAAGAGGCCTACATTCGTTCCGGATATTATGTCATGTCGGCGTTAATACAGAGTACTATTTGTAAATTTTCACAATAATATAGCCTATTTGTTTTTAATTATAATCACGCACGACAAATAAGAATCATGTATATATTGTAAATGGTTTATACTCCAACATTATATTTTCATGTATGGCATGATTGTGCACTCATTTTAACACTATATGTGTATACACTTCTTTTTAACTAAAATTATAAAATTATATGAAAGCGTTGTTTTATTTTTATCTTTGGTTTTGTTGGAGAAAGAATCCCTAGAGAGATGGATACTTTCATTCTCATTCACACAAGAAAACAATGCGTTTATGTAGGTTACATGTGATAGAAATAAACAGAGTATATGATTTTTTGTCCTTCAGCATCTGTTCGATTTTTCCGGGTAAGTAATATTTGATATAGTGACAAAATCTCTAATATTTACAAGATATAACAACTAAATCTATAATTTTATTTGATATAATGATCACTTATAATAAATGATTGATATACTTAATTTTAAAATATCAATTTTTATTAAGCATAACATACATTGAATAAAATATCGTTTGATATATCACTCACAAGACATAAAAGCTATGTAGCTATGATAAAAACATTTTTTTTTTAAATTTTAGTCGTAGTTAGTGACTTGAGGAGTAGATATATATATGGTAAGTGATTACAACCTGCCCAGATAGTTCGACGAAGCCCCGTAAAGCAGGGCTGCTAATAGGCATGATGACTACAACACAATACCAATAAACCTATGGTTTTAAATATTAGAACAGATTGCACTGATTCCAAAAATGCATCTCATTTTCATAATAATAGAGAGATTTTCGTGATATTTAAGCAAATAAACGCTGATCAGAGTGAATGACGTCAATCCTGTGTAAATAAACAACTCTCAAACTGTCATCTCAACTTTTTCTTTGATACAATGATTCACTTTTATACCTAGACCCCTAGACAGATGTTTATATACACCGCCGCCGTAGTGACGTCACAAAATGGAGCCATGCACCGGCCATCGTTTTGGAACGAAATTCAAACTCTATTTTTAACCGACTTCAAAAAAGGAGGAGGTTCTCAATTCATCTGTATATATATATATATATTTTTTCTATGTATGTTCGCGCATAACTCTGGCAATTATGAACCGATTTGAAAAAATCTTTCTTCCATCCATTCTTTAATCCATTAATTGGGTCCCATAAAAAAATTATTGCTTAGTAATAAGTAGTTCCTGAAAAAACAAGAATGGTGACTGCGCACTGAGAGCTGCAAGAAAGCCTATATAGATGACGTTTTAGTCGCTCGGACTCGCTCGGTCGGACAAAAATAGTCACAACTCTGGCAAATATTTACCAATTTCAATGATTCTTTTTTTATTCGAAAGAAGAAACCACTGTTTTGAATCTGTATGAATTTTATTACAACCGAATAAGAACTTCCTGGAGGACCATGAACGATGTGGAGGAATTTATCTGGTAAAAACCATAAAACTGATGTTCTCCATTACATTGCTCTGACAATTATGAACCGATTTCGATGATTCTTTTTTTATTCGAGAGAGTAAACTACTATGATGTTTCCATGCAAATTTCATTACGACCGGATATTTATTTCTGAAGAAACATGAATTATGTAAAACTATGTAGACGATAATGTGATCATAACCTACCTAGATAATTTTACGGTTTTCGATGGTTCAATAGATAGAAGATATATGAAAATATCACTAAAAAGTTTAAAATAAAATCATTTTAAAAAAAAATTTAACCGACTTCAATATCACTGAAAAGTATAAAATAATTTAAATATTATTGAAGTTGGTGCCAAATATACACAGCAGGTACGCTAACACCAACTTCAATAATATTTAAATTATTTTATACTTTTCAGTGATATTGAAGTCGGTTAAATTTTTTTTTAAAAAGATTTTTAAAAATTGAAAATATTGCTATTAATTATAAATTTAATACAAAAATATGATTATTTTCGGCAATAGTAGACCCGTAAGTACATTAAAGAGTATTTATTCAAAATTAGTCATCATGCCTATTCTGGGTAGTCATAAAAAAATAACTCCCGCTCGGAGCTCCCGCCTTAACCTTCTAACCTAGCCTATCCGAGTCGGATTGCTCTGGATCGAGGTGTTAACCATGATTGTATCAATATACATTTTAAACGATAGACCTAATGATTTTTGATTAGATAAACATATTATAACCAATAACATTATACGAAATAAGTTAGAATATATAAATGTTATATGTAAAGAAATTATATCAACAGTTGGTATATCTAAATCTTATTATATCTTGTGAACGTTATTGAAATGAAAATAGACCAAATCACTTTATATGAAATGGGACGCACCCCAATATGATACGGCAGGGATGGACGAGCCTGATTGTTTAATGGTTTAACAACCTAGCTTAGCAGCCAGGTAGCCCCAATGTGATGGATCCGATTCCCACCTAGTGTCTGGGTATTATGTGTAGGTATATTTGTGTATGTGTTTAAAAATATATGTGTGTATATAAGTATACGTGTCAATTGTCTGGTTACCAAAGCTGTCTCAGAATATAGTAGTTGTCCTAAAGTTAATGCAGGGAGCCTATAAACAATAAAATATGTTGCGAAGTGTGTCGTCGAGACAAACAACTTTTCCTTTTTTACCCTTTTATCAGGAACTGATCTTCTGCTATAAAATAAAATTACCTTTAGCGGTCCACTATAAGCCGTTAGGAACTTGAAAAACAAATTAATCTCTTTTTACTACTCCTACATTCGAATCACGTACACATTACTTTATCAGGGAATAAGTATTGATAGGTGTGCTGCAAGTCAAGAGAAGTAGAAAAGTTTTCTAATTAACTTAACTAAAAGTTTTTTCGTTAGCTAGTTTCTGCGAAGTGGCTTTTGTTGTAGATACTTGTTCAGTATTAGTTATTGCTTTTGATGAATACAACTCAGCATCACGCTGTTTTTCTACTAGAGTCTGCAGGAAAATACTACAGCGTACAACACCGATGTTAGGACCAGTTTAATAAAGTAGAGACTATTTACATTTAACGGACAAATCGCACTCCCCACCAAATAAAGTCGCAAGAGCTGTTACGACCTTTTTAATGTTATTGCGTTTTCGTAATCTAGGATGTCAAATACATCTCCTAGATTTTTTTCCAGTTCTAAAGAAATATAGTCAGGTAATAAATTCTAGCAAAACCTTTAAACGTAAATACAATAAAATATACTTAAAAAAAAAGAAGATATACTTTTTAATACTTGTGTAAAGAATATACGTTACGTAACACTACCAAATGCAAACCTTGAAACTGGTTGATGGGTAGATAAAGTATGTATGTTACACTCTTTATCACTATTCACGCTATCCACTTCATGTCAAATTTTTATATACTTAGTATTTATTACTACTAGGTCTAAAAGGCAATTAATGTTTCTTAAATTATTTTCTTTGTAGTCAGATTTTGCTTTTTCTAAAAACTGTTTGTTGAAATGTTAAATTAAAAAAAATAAACAACGTTTGCAGGTGATGAAAGAAATTTATTACTGTGGTGAATAAAGGTCATTTTAGGAGGTAATTAAATCCTAACAAGTCGTGTTCACATCTATATAGAAATCACAAATAGCGGATTGTATAAAGGACAACATGACAATGACTCCCGCACGGATGTAGCCATCTTTCAAACATGTGGTAAAATTCTCGATGTACACCTTGTAACTTGATTTTATGGCTGGATCTGTAAAGTTAAAGTTATTGTTATAAGCAAAGTACTCAGGAATATACCCGTATTACAAGTCAGTAGAAAATTACTTACAACCTAATAATAATTTTGAAAAAACTGTGCCTATTTTCGTATTGCCATATTGCAAACCTTACAATGATAAAATGTCTGAATGAGACAAGAATTAATTATTTTCATATTTAGTTGTTTATATCTAGCACAAGCTAGTGCTTGATTGCAGACCCGCTTGATGGAAAGTGGCGAAGCAATCAAAGATGGTAAAGCACACTAGCTTAATATAATCGTGCGTGAAAACCGACGCAGAAAAATTGTTCCAGTCCTTTGCTGTCATTATTATAAACGAAGAAGCAAATACAGAATTTACTAAAGAACAAAGAGATTCAATGTTCAATATGTTGAATCCCTTTACTTTGCTAAAGAATTTAAAATTGGTGGCAGTTGTAAAAAGTTCCGAAAGTTTGTGACACGCACATTTTAATCAGGTAAGTTTACCTAACAAACAAGGACATACAACACAGCAAAGGACGAGGTATGCGTTGTGCATCTCGTTGTCCGATGGTGAATCAAGTAATATAATTCCTGCGCACGCTCTTTATAATGCATCCTTTAAAATACGGTGAGGCTGGCTATTCTGCGCCTGTGCTCCAGGCTGAAAATTAGCATATAGAATGTAGAGCCAATTTAATAGATCACATTTGACATCTGTCAGTTTCTTTATTCTGTCTGTTTCTTTTAAAAAATAAAATAGAATTGAATTGAAAAAGGATAAGCAATTGTGCAGTTCAAACTTCGACAAAATTAATAATATTTATGCCCACCGTTACAAGGTTTCGTTAGTTAATATTAATAAAGTGACAAATGTGATCTATTTAATTGGCCCTACTTTAGTAGTTATTATTACCTGAATTAACTAAACCTGGACCGGATTTCATAGAAACTTTGGAATCGCTTAGATACGTATACACACGTCCTCTTGATAAATCGATTCCATGAGTGATCGGAACTACCAATGTGAATGAAATTGATTCTGTAAAGAAAATGAAACAACATATTAAGTATACATTTATGCTTGAATCGGCTACGATTTTATGTGCTTCAAATAACAAGCTTATGTGCACACCTAATTGTTTTGATAATTGCATCAATTTAAAATTGAGAATCCCAATTTCAACCCTTGAACCCTAACCCTATGGGGTTATTGATAATTTCATTTTTCCTGTTTTGCAAATTACATCAACATGAACCACAGATAGAGAAATAACAGTTGGACCAATAAAGCTAGAAAATGGTATAAGGTATCTCGTAGGTCATTGAATGTAGAGGTAGAGAGTTTCTGGTCAGTACTTGGTGTAGATTTGCTATAGCTGATTATGTTGATTCAAATCGTGTGAATAATAGGATCTTACTATGTTTAAAGATAAAAAGATCCGTTAGTTCCACGGGTTCTTTTCCAGTTGAATGATATCTTATGACGGCTTCCGAAGTGTTCCAGTTTAATTCCTTAAATTCGATTTCAAACACTAACTTTCCGCTTGCTTTGTTTATACTGCAATATAAATTATAATTATTACGAATAACATTATTAAAAAAAATTGTAATTCTTATGCTACTGATATAATAAGAAGACTATAACTCAGCAGTCTTTGTTTACTATATCCTTGACTATGGTGCTATTATACGAAAGCTATCATTACCAGCTGAAACACGTCCACTGCTGAACAAAGGCCTCCCCCTAGAAGGGTGTGGTTGCCATAATCTCCACCCTTGGTGGGCATCTTGGGGATCGGAGTTTATGTGGTAATCCAATAGAAATTACGCTGCAGCTCATCTTCTTGTTTTTCCTTAGTCGCCCTGTGGCTTTCCCTTAGTCACCGGCAATGGCGAAGTCACTTCGCCATGTCGGTCATCGGTTAACATCGGTTAACGTCTGACTATTAAACGTCAGCGCTGACGAAAGTTATAGGAGAACAATAACTCATCCTTTTAACATCGGGAATTAAATAAAGAAAACAATACTAACTAGAATTGCTTGATCACATAATTTTCAACTCCTGATAGCATGTAGTCGATTCCAATAAAAGTAAGATTTGCAAATGGTATGGGTAACTCGAGGCAGGGGAAGAACAGCGACTCTGGGGCTGATTTATAAACTGGAGTGCAGGCTGAGTTATGGGCAAAGAAACTGCGGATGCAGTTCAGGTCGCTGGTCTCGCAAGGTCGACTGCCATGGTTACTGCCATAGTTACCTGCGACGTTAAAATAAGGTTAAGTTAAAATAAAATTACTTGTGATAGTTAAGAGATACAGTAAGGTTGATTAGCTTTAATAGTTTTGTCGCAAAACCGATCTGCTGCCCTTGGCATTCTAACTTGGCTTAAAGATGACAACAACCGGAAAGATCACGATGAGCTGTTGATGCTACACTACTACTCGATTAATAGTTAACTACTTCAAAACATTCATTGAAAACATTAACATTATTTATTTATTATTATTGGTTATTTATATGTGTTTCTATCAAATATAATATCTATGTATTATACTTATATAAGTATATATTAATTTGCTGTTACGTATTTTATAGTATGTAGTTATGTATTTTTTCTTTTTTCGATAATGGTTTGTATAAACAATCCCGCCTTGCAGTTCATACTTCCTCTCCATCCAAAGGTTGCCTGGTAGAGATCACTTTTAGTGATAAGGCCGTCCATTGTTTCATTCTATTTTTGTGTTTATCTATAATGGTGGAACAATAAAGTATTATCTATCTATCTATCTATTGGTAAAGCTATATTAGACAAAGCAAGGTCAGTCCTTATATGAGTGAAATGATCTGAGAGAGATCTCCGTGCTTTGGAGGGCACGTTTACAGTCGGTCCCGGTTGTTGTTATATCTAGACAGTATTCGTTAAGCCAAGTCCGATTCCTCAGGGGCAGTATGAACAATAGCACTATTGTAATAAAAAGGTAATAGAAACCTGAATAACCATGGCTAACATGGTATTGGCCACAACAATAACTGCAAAAAATACTCAATATCACAAGACACGATGTTTTTAACATTTTAATTGATTACTGAAATGAAATGTAAATCGAAGCGGTTTATATACAAGGAACTATAATTTGTGATATAATAGATATTAATTGTATGGTTCAATTTGTTAATGATACTAAAAAAATGCACCTAGTTTCATATACATGCATGGCCCGCGATCTCGGCTGCATATAGTTGCTGTATTGTGTTTCGTTAATATATGAGCGAAAAGTGCTCCACACTTTTACTCTTAATTATCATACACACATCAAAAGTGTCTAGGGATCAACATATATTTTTGCAATAACTTTTCTCCTGATTGATATTAATTAAAATTTTCTTTAAGGATTCATCAAATAAAGTGTTTTCGTTTGTCACAGTAACGATAAACCAAGTCACCTTTGCATTAATAAAGAAATTTGCCATTTTCCTAATAAAGGGATTTTTGACATTTGAACCACTAACACAAAAGTTCGAAAAAAAGACTGAAATAACAGTTTTCTTTAAAATTTTATTGGGTAACTTAAACAATTAATAATCCGTGTTTCTACCGCGAACACTAACAACACAAGAACATCGGTTTGGCATACTCAAAATGAGTTCATCCAAATCACGCTGTGGAATGGCCGCCCATGTTCGTTGCAACAACAAAAAAAGGTCTTCTTGCGACTGGATACCCTCCATATTCGGCAGAGCTCTTCTCTGTAGCATATCCCATGCATGCTCAATCGGGTTCAAGTCTGGCGACTGAGCAGGCCAGGGCAGGACATTGATGTTAGCTGCGGCGAGAGTCTGTCTTACAACTCTTGCGGTGTGCGGTCGTGCATTATCATGCATTAACTGAAATAAGGGACCGATTTGCACTTGTAGAGGAACGATGACGTCTGATACAATCGTCTCAGCATAAATTTGAGCGTTGAGGTTGCCTCTGATCCAAATCAACTCAGTTCTTCCGCCGATCCAAATATGATGAGCCCATACCATGATGGTTCCACCACTATAAGGATGGACTTCCTGGCAGGATTTTAATCGCTGTTGGCGTCCAGGGGTTCTCCAGTGTCGTATACGTCTTGTATCCGGTCTCATACCAAAACGAGACTCATCAGAAAAGCACACGAAACGCCATTGTTCTTCTGCCCAATTTCTGTGTTCAAGAGCCCATTGATATCGAATCCTACGATTGTGCATTGCTATAGGTGGTACCCGTAGCGGTCTTCGGGAATGAAGGTTCACTTCATGCAAGCGGTTTCTGACTGTTTGGTCGCTAATTAAGTTCCCTGAAGAGTGATGAAGCCTCACGGCTAACATCATGGCAGTTATTGTTGGAGCTCTTCGAGTTAAGATTTGAATATATCGGTCTTGTCTCCGTGTGGTGCAGCGATACCGTCCTCCATGGCGCTCAGCCACGGTACCAGTGCTTCGGTAACGTGTCCAAAGTCGACTGATAACACTCTGACTTGTATTCAGAGCTAAAGCCACAGTACGTTGCCGGGAACCAGCTTCTATCATTCCCACGGCTCTGAGCATTTCTTCCCTGCTTAAATGACGTCGCCGCTCCATAATAACGTTGGTTTTAATCAGTAGTAGGGAAACAGTAGCACTAATAATGTCTTCAATGCGTTGTATGTTTTTATAGGGAAAATATTGACAGCTGATTTTCATCTTTTACTCGAATTTGATTCACAGTTCCTGATTCAAATTATGAAATGCACCAAAAAGGATTCATATAAATTTATAAAATCATAAATTTATTACAAAGCCACATCTCAATCTCAAGAAATCCGCTTAAAAATGCTTGATCCCTAGACACTTTTGATGTGTGTATTTATTTACATACACGACATTACGTTAGAGTTCTTCCAGGGTAGACAGACAAAAGTTATTAGATTTTTTTTCTGCAGTATTTAGGTATAAAAGAAAAATACTTGAAAAAGTTTTAATAGGTTCTGAAGCTATAAATATATTTTGTGGTATGTCAGACAAAGTGTTACCATTAAACTTATTATTTCTTTATGTTCAGGCTACATAAGCCCATAGATAAATACTATAAACTAATATACATAACGAATATAAATATAATTATTAAACACGCAAAACAGCAGACGTGTTGCGCGCGGTGTTAGGTATCCAACCTCAAATCAAATAAATTCTGTGAAATTTGTGAAATAAGGGCAAAAGGGAATAATAAGTATTGAATTACTCCATCTATGAACGAACATACCCCAAAGCTACAGACAGTCAACAATATATTATGCATTAGTTATTAAAGTAACTAATGAGTTCGGATATCACGCGATCCACTTAAACCCTACTACAGCCATTATAACCTTAGTATAGCCTTCAATACAGTTAATAGCCTGCCCCTAAAAGTAGGCTTGAATTAAGTTATTCTGCAATTAACCTAAATTAGGCGATATCAATTCTGTGTATTTCAATACCACTAGAGACGCTCATAGCCAGTTGTAACCACTGCTCGGTACACGATCAGTTGGGTAAGTAACGTTAGGCAAGGTCAGTCCTCAGATGGGTGACTGTTTAGTGGCATTTGAAATGAGCGTCTCCGTGCTTCGGAGGCAAAGTCAGTCCTGGCTATTGCCATCTAGACAAAAGTCGTTAAGCTAAGTCAGAGGCCTAAGGACAGCTTGAAAACTCTGACACCAGGTTGGCCACTAACCATACGACAAAAAGAAAAAAATACCTCTAAAAACACAATGGAGTGAGTCCGAACTATCCAGTGAGTCGGAAGTGCAGTGCGTAGTTCCAGTGAGTCGAGGCTGATGCTGCATCGTCCTCAGTGGTCTTCGTCCTTACCAGGTGGTAGGTTCCTTGCACAAGGAAACCGCAGGCAAAACGGAAAAAGGAAAAGGAAAGGAAGCCAGTGCCGCCAAGCAGAAATGTGTTAAAATGTGAAGGGCACTGTAGTTGGTGAATTTACTGGACACAAGAGACTGAATATCTAAAGTCTTTAAAGTCAGCAACGCGCCAGTGATGGTGTTGCTAGCGTCCATAGGCTGCGGTGGCTGCTTACCATCAGGCGGGCCGCTTTGTTAGTATAAAAAACACAAGTCTGTTTTATCGCCGCCGTATTTTCTATAAAATACACTAATCGACTTCACCGAGGTTTGACCCTCGGAGAGTCCCGGGGAAACGCTAAATTGTCTTGGAACCCGCATCGAATTTAAACAGAAAAGTGAACAGGAGTAGTAGGAAAAACAAATTCCACTTCCCTTCTTGGCAAACCGGGAGACGAACAACTATATGTATAAGCCAGTTTAACCGCAGAAAGGAAGACTCATACAGACTGACTAACGATTTCATCATCAGTCGGAAGACGTCCACTGCTGAACATAGGCCTCCCCCTTAGTACGCCACAATGAACGACAATTGGCTATTTGCATCCACCGGTTACCTGCGACGCGCACAACGTCGTCTGTCCACCTAGTGGGAGGCCTGCCTACGCTGCGTCTTCCGGTTCGTGATCGCCACTCGAGAACCTTTCTTCCCCAACGGTTATCGGTTCTTCGAGCGATTACTAACGATTTAGTCCATCTGTAAGGCACCACGGATTGTACTAAACTTATGGGACCTATTTGAGCTTTATACTGGGTTATGATAATAGGTATGGCAGAATTGCTTGAAAGCACGGAATTTTTTCTTCGACGCCACAAGGTCTAAATAATAAATAGCTCCAATTGATGTGATTTTTAAATTATTTAACTTGGTGTTCCGCTCTTTTTGCCAGAGACTACACTCCCAAAGTATATGATAAACAGAATGTTCGTATTCATTATTCACCGTGGAACACTAGCACAAAGGTTGAACGAGAATAACTTACTTTTAACGTTGCCATGGCCCGTCATAAATTTATAAACGCAGTGGTCTACCTCAATCCATGTATTCGCGAGACGCTCACGGAAGAATCTCATTCGGAAAGAATAAGTAAAGTTGACGACCCTTTGAGAACGCATACTATCTGGCCTGCCACTCGGTCAAAAGATGTTCATAGACTACAGATGGTGGATTATATAATCTTGCGATTTTTACACGGTCACGCGTCGATAAGAACTCAGTGTTAATATTCTCACAAGTAGAATAGTATAGTGCCGCCCGTCTCTGTACCTCTAAGTCGATTGGAAGTACGCCTGCAAGTACCGGTAATGCCTCTGTTCTGTATGCCTTACACAAAAATATCAGCGCGAGACGTTGACTCGACTCTGTAACAATTTACGTCGTGCCGCCCCTACTGTAGCCCTATCCGCCCAGACTGGTGCTCCGAAGCACATACAGTCTAGATGAGTATTTCTCAAAATTACTGTACGTAACGAAATAGTTGTTACGAAATATTGTTACGAAATAGTCTAAGATGTAACTAAATGGTAAATGTAAGGCTTGTTACATGATGGCGAAACATAATTTATTTAATCGAATATTCTTTATGTTTCATAAGTACCTATCTTCTTATTTATTTTTGTAATATTTAACTATTTATATTTTCTCATGTCTTTTGGAACATTTAAAATACAACAAGGAAGTATTCATTTATTCATGATATTATGTAAAAAAAAAACTATCCAAATTTAAGCAAGATCTGTTCTTTTAAAGAATTGAACATAAATTTAATATAATTTCCAGTGTTTCTTCTTTAAGAATAGGCCACGTATTCTGCTGTGGATTGTTTTAGTAAATTCAATATGCATGACATTCTCATTATTTATATAATTACGTTCAGGATTAGTGTTATTTTCTATCGTATTGTTATTTTCAGCATAAGTGTATTTATTTCATGTTGGCAATAAATGTTACTATGCATAATTAGGTTGTAACTGTATACACTCAGCTTTATAATTTACTTTTTCGTAACGTTACGAAATTCATAGAAAACGTAACGAAATTCTAAAAAGGATTATAATTTCTTTAGAAATAAGCTGTGCCTTTGTACTATTGTACTGTGTTTCTCCTGTAATTTTATTGTGTGTACAAAAATTATAAAATAAATAAATAAATTATTTTCAAAGTATTGAACGATGTAGGTCGAAGTCGATATTGTTGTGAGGGCATAGAACTTCCGTTTCGCTTTTTCACCTACAGTTTTTATATACTCAATAAAAGGAAAATTATTTTCAAGTACTAACCCGCGATAACATACAGAGTTCTTCTTTTTCCTCCTCTTTAACTCTAACCTCGGTGTCTTCACTGGTGACCACTTTAAATCCTGGCTTACAAGAGTCACAGTGGTGGGAATGATTGGTGGGATTAGTCTCATTTTAAAACAGCCGACTTCACTAAGTTAAAGTTCCTAAAATCTTAACTTCGGGTGTCCAAAGCTAAAGTAGCTGCAAGGAACGCTGGTACTTTACTTTGGGACAGTTTCTCATTTTTATAAATAAAGCACAAGTCTAAACGTGTGTGGAATACTGCAGCCACATATCGGCTGGTTATAATGACATTGAGTTAATCTACAGAGTCTGAAAATAGGCAGCTCGTGGCCTCTGTAGCCTCTCAATGATCGACGCAATCTCTCGTCCTCCCGTCATTGGACGACCAAACACATGGTTGCTGACCTACAAAGTGTTTTGTTTCACTTTTATATCATGGACAGCGATGAACTGGAATAATTTTCCTTAGCCTATCCTTCTGCCTAATTAAAAAGTGTCTTATGTCTAGAGTCAAAATATTTCTAACTAGCTAGACTCCTACACTCGGCGGTAGAATCGCCACTTACTATAAGGTTAGTAACCGTCCAGCCATCTGCTACAAACCGAACAGGTTTAATAGGTAGGTAGGTTCCTTGTGCAAGGAAACGTCATTAAGTAACGAAAATTATATTGAAGTCGTGCTAACTGGTGCTGGTGTCAGTTAACATGATGAGACGTGTGCTTTTTAGGTGCTAATTTTCTTTAAATTGGTTTTTATTTTCTCTAAAAATATATTTTTATTATAATACTCGTATATTGTTTTATTAAGGCCAATTCTAAGAGATCAACGCCATAGCTTTCTGAATTTAAAAAAATATGTTTTATGGTTCAACTGCCGTTGAACGAGGATTTCAGGTTGTCGCGTATACAGACTATTCTAAAGCGTTGGATAGACTCACCTGTGAAAAAACTTAAGTGTCGGTATAAACACCAACCTCCATAAATGTCTGAAGACTTATTTGCTCAATACGAGAGAACTCGTATTGAGCAAATAAATCAGGCTGTCACTATTAAGGTTTACATCTAGCTTTGTCGCCATTCCTTCGGGGTTTTCACAGGGCTCGCAATTAGCTCCAATGCTTTTTAACTTTTATATACCAATATCATGCAAAAATCTAACGTCCTCTTGTACGCAGATGATACAAACATTTCAAACCAATTACAAAGTAATAAGATTGTTTAGGGCTACAAGATAATTTGAATAATTTGCGTAATTATTGTGTAGCTACAAAGAAATGAAAACCCATATCATATAATATTAAAGTATCTGACAATACTCTGAAATGTATTACTGAAGTAACCAAAATACCTATGTCTAATAACTAAGTGGGTTTTAACATTTTTTTCATCTATTGTAAAATAAATTTTCTAGTTACAGCATCGAACCATGTACATGTTACACACGGCTACACATGACGCTCGCTACCCTATATAACGATAACTACGCTACACGATACAGATAATTGTTAGAAAGGGACGGGGCATGCAGTGGCAGGCACGTGGGATGAAATAAATATCAGGCAGCAGGGCGTTGCGTAAATAAAACTTCGGCTTGTCTGTCTTGTTATTTTATTTATTCGGATGGAGCTCATACAATGTGACAAAGGATCGGGCATTTTTCCAACAAAGAGGATGTGGAAGAGTTGCTACCATAGATAAAACAAACGTATAGTAATGTATATCTAACAATAACATATCGCACCCCTTCGCACGATTCGTAGCGTACAACTTCTAATAGTTCAAAATCCAAACAGTATAGATTGAGGTGTCGCCGTGTATACTCTCACGGTCACGAACGGTGTACCACCTTTAGGACGACAATGGTTAGCACGAGCCGCCCCAAAATAAATGCGAGTGGGGTAAGCGCACGATACTCAAACGATTTTGATTGCAAACTGGTATACCGTTCGTGTCCGCGATTAGCCGTAGGTATATTTTAAGTGTCCTATGATAATGCACATACGTGGTACCTGCAGGATGTTTAGCATGTTGGTAGTACCGTACCAAACTGGTAAACAATAAATGTTGTTTATTAAGATGTCAATGTCAGAGCCTCTAGAAGGATATTAGTGTAATAAAATAACCCTAATGTACCTTCTTATTTTAGGACATAAAAAGAATTAAATAAAACAGCGTTTGCAGGTGATAAAATAAATTTATAAATTGTGATCAGAAATCGGTTTTATGATTCAAATAAGTCCTAACAAGTCGTGTTCACATCTACATAGAAATTGCAGATGACAGATTGGATGAACGACCACAAGATGATGGGTCCCGCGCGAGACAAGCCTTCTTTCAAGCTAGTTAAAAATTTCTCGTTGTACTCTTTGTAAGCTGTTTGTATGGCAGGATCTGTAATATTAAAGTTATCGTTGTAAGATCTTTTTCATTAGGTAAATAGAAAAAGCTAAGTATTTATTTCATCATCATCATCACCAGCCGGAAGACGTCCACTGCTGAACAAAGGCCTCTCCCTTAGACCGCCACAATGAACGACAATTTGCTATTTGCATCCACCGGTTTCCTGCGACGCGAACAATGTCGTCGGTCCACCTAGTGGGAGGCCTGCCTACGCTGCGTCTTCCGGTTCGTGGTCGCCACTCGAGAACCTTTCTTCCCCAACGGTTATCGGTTCTTCGAGCAATGTGGCCTGCCCACTGCCACTTCAACTTGCATATTCTACGAGTATTTATTTATATAACTTTAAGCACATAAAGTACAAGGCGGACGTACTCAGAGTAACTATAAATTACTCTGAGCAGACGTATGACGGGGTCGTTGGGTTAGTGGTTAGAAACCCTGGCTGCTACCCGATGGGTTTTGGCTTCGATTCCCACCAAGTGTCTGGGTGTTATGGTGTTATTTATATATTTAAGTAAGTATTTACAAAAAAAAATATAAGTATTAGATCAGTTGTCTGGTTTCCATAGTACAGGCCCTGCCTAGGTTGGAATCGGACCGTGTGTGGATTGTCCCAAGACATTATTATTATTATACTATGGGTGTTAATCTGATCTGAGGGTACACCGGCATAATTGTGACATAAGGACGTTCAACATCTCAGTCCTCCCGTGACCATGGGTGCTGCAAAGCATTCGAGACGTCGGAATAGTAATATCTAAATAAACCGCGATATAATCCGTAAAAGTCGTTTGATTTCAATGTTAAATAAATAATAATAATATATCCTGGGACAATTCACACACGGTCCTCTGATTCCAAACTAGGCAGAGCCTGTACTATGGAAATCAGACAACTGATACTAATACATATATACTTTTTTTTTGTATATACATACTTATATAGATAAAACACCCAGACACTTGGTGGGAATCGAACCCACGACCTGTTGGGTAGCAGACAGGGTCACTAACCACTGTACATAATCTTCTCCAATTGCTCGCCACTGGCGTCGATCTTCTCCTCTCCTCATCTTATTTTGGCATAGATTGTTGCTCCATCTAGCCTGAGGCATAATTTCTCTCACTATAATTTAAAAATGATTATCACCTGAATTGACTAATCCTGGACCATGATTTAAAGAAATATAAGGATCACTCTTGTATGCATACACATGTCCACTCGATATATCAATTCCATGTGTCAATGGCACAACCAATGTTAGCGAAACTAATCCTGTAAATAAAATACAATTGTATATCAGCATAATAAAAGTTTTGATAGATGCCAAAATAATAATTGTGAATTTACATGAAAAAATGTATTGCTTTACTAAACTAAATATTTACAGTTTATTTACAAACATGTACACTTAAACTAGGTAAAAAACTTCCTCGAAGTCGCCGCCCACCATACACACAAAGTCATGGGATATTCATCCCAACTTACCTGTCCGGTAGTTGTGGTATAGTATACGGGTATGCGACCCCGGCTTCCCTAGCTATTACTGTCCCATCCCTTGCCCTGCTGGGCGGTAATCCTACTTTTCCTATTTCCCACTCTAACTTGCTAATCTTCCTTTACACAACACCTATCCTACCCTTTCCCTCCTTATTCGTGAGAACGCAATGGTCAATCATATAAATAATTAGGGTAAAAGTGGGATAGTTGCCACACTTTTTGAAATTGCTTTATATCTCTCAGTGAAAAAAGCAAAATTCTTTATTTGTAATACGGGTAGGTACTTTGATTTATTATCTTCAAACTTATGAAAGGAAAAACCATCACCTTTGATATTTCCAGAGTATTAGCGATTTTTGCGGACCTCTAAATTTTGGGGCATCTATCCCATATAGGGGATAATTGCCTAATCTATGTAAATTACGTATAGGATGCCCCACTGAAAAAGAGGCCATCTATCCCGCAAAAACTTTGATTTCACCTTGCTCTACCATGCAATAGCACAAAGACATGCAACACGGTCAACTTAGTGGTAGTTGTAGAGTCTCTCAAAGACAAATAAAATAACATGTGATCATCCACCAAACTAGAGAAATAACAATCGAGGCAACTATACCCCTGGGGCAACTATCCCACTTTTACCCTAACCAAAATGGCGGCGATGTGGTTCGCCACCCATCACGTCTCGTTTCTCGCGGAGGCGAAAAGCGGCCCTTGGGCTCTGCCTATAAAAAGGCGTGATTTTATGTATGTATGTATGTATGAAAAATAAAAGAAATAAAAAAATAAATTGCAGTTGCAAATAGTGCAAATTTTTCAGTAATATTATTATGCTTTTACGATTTTTTTCAATTCATGTACGTTGCTACGTAAATAGAAACCTATTTTTTTATTTCTTTTATTTTTCATACATACAATGTACTCATATATGTATAAATGTACTCTATTTTTCTTTATAAGATCGAAATCGGGGCAATAAATGTATCACCACAGGTGTGGTGGCTGAGCGGTGGACAGCCAAAGACATTTGGTAGTGTAATATGTCATATTCAACCCTACCAATTATCTTCGAATCACTTATGTGATCATTCATTTATGGTTCCGATTTAGATCATGTGAAAAAAACGGGGTATAATTTGAAACACCGACAATTGGAAGTTCTGTTAGGCTCAATTCACACCAAGATAGCAGCGGCCGGCAGCGCATCGCTTGAAAAACGAGGCATGCCGGCGGCCGCGTGTGGCCGTGAGTGGCGCCGCTTTTTTCAAGCGATACTGGTCTTTTACGTATTGTAGATAAAGTTTAAAATTCTTTCACACTGAAAGTACGCTGCCGGCCGCTGCCATCTTGGTGTGAATTGAGCCTTAGGAGGATGCCTGTCTACGCTGCGTCTACCGGTTCGTGAGCGCCACTCGCCTTTTTTCCCCAACGTTTATAGGTACACGCATATTGCCTACATACTATTTTAAAAGGTTCTTACTATGTGTTAAGCTCAAATAATCCGATAACTCCACAGGTTCCCGTCCTTTCAAGTGGTATCTTAACGTAGATGTTGGAGTGTACCAGTTTATTTCCTTGAACTCGACCTCAAACACCAAGTTGCCTGTTGCTCGGTTTACACTGTAATTAAAAATATAATTTTTATAACAATATTTTTACAACAAATAGCCCGGGGGCTATTCGGTATTCTTTTTTAACATTTCTGATCATAAGCCAAAAACTACGTGACATGAACCAACATTAATATCTGTATTGAAATGTGAAAATGAAGCCCTTTCATATGACACCCTACTCGATATAGTAGTCTCATTTTAAAATTTTGATGACCTAATAATAATAATGAATGTACTTACCCCAAGACTGTCAACAATATGCGATTTTAGAATTCTGCAATATTTTGGACATATTGCACGAAGAGATCCATCTAATTTAGAAAAACTAGTGTTGACAGGAAATATTGAGGGAAAGCGGCCAAGAGGACGTTGTGCAAAGCGGTGGTCGAACCAGATCTCCGAGATACTGGAGCGATCTGTCAGCTCTGCCCTTCACCTGGCAGAAGATCGGGTTCAATGGAGGCGGATCACAGCTAATATACATGAGCGTGCACAGCGGAGTCACGATCCTCAGTAGTGAGGGACCGACTGGCAGAGATAGAGAGAATAATAATAATAAATTATTATTTCTAACCACTAGACCAACAGTTGGTGTAGTGGTTAGACTTCCTGGCCGCTGACCAATAATAGGTCGTGGGTTCGATTCCCACCATGTGTCTGGGTGTTTTATCTAAATAAGTATGTATTTACAAAAAAAGTATTTATGTATTAGTATTTGTTGTCTGGTTTCCATAGCTCTGGCTAGGCGGGTGGCTCTGCCTAGTTTGGGATCAGATGACCGTGTGTGGATTGTCCCAGAATATTATTATTATTTCCTATATGTATTTATCTTCACGGGTTATATACCCGGGTATTTTAGAGGCTTGCGTGGGGACGGATCCAACACGTAGAGGGCCTTTTTAAGAAATAAATGGTGTGTAAAACACCTCCCGGGATCAACTGCTAAAATGGTGAAAAAATGGCAGTTGACTTAGGACTATTGTAAGTCCCTTCGGAGTCGCTGGACGCTCGGGGTGTGGGCCCCTTGAGCGTCCATTGAGTACGGCGGCGACTCCGAGGAGGACGGCGGCGGGGTTGCGACCCCCGTCCCCGTGAGCACCGTGACAGGTTCCCGGGGGGCTACAATGCGCCCCCCGGCGGCGGGCTCAAAGGCAAGGCACTGAGGGGCCCCTGGTGCAGATCCCACCGGAGAGCCCTGGGGTCTCCCCTCTCATGTGCCGATGCGACAGCCGCGGGGGTTTTAGTGGGTAAGAATCCCACATACCCCGGTCGAGCCCCACAGCTCCCGGGGATCTTTCGAAGATTTCCCCCGCGTCAAAAAAAAAAAAAAAAAAAAAAAAAAAAAAAAAAAAAAAAAAAAAAAAAAAAAAAAAAAAAGGACTATTGTACTTACAATAGTCCTTTTTTTTTATAATTTACATACTTACAATACTTACTCACCACTTCACTTGCCATAATTATATTCATAACTAGCTGACCCACGCAGCTCCTCCCGCGCTGTGTTTACATTAACTAAACTTTCAATAATATACATTCGCATAGAATACAAAACCTCTTTTTTTAAAGTCGGTTAAAAACATGGACCCACTTTGTACTTGCCCTCCGAAGCACGGAGAAGTTTAGTTCAAATGGCGTTAAACGGTCACCCATCTATTTAATGACCCTATCTAACGTTGCTTAACCTGATCGATTTCCAAACATTGTTAACAACTGTCTATGAGTGTTCCCTTACAAATATTTATTATAATTGTAATGAAAAATTGTTAAAATCGGAGCAAGCGTATAACCAAGTAGGTACACATTTGACTTTAGTCCCCTCTCCCAAGGGAACCGTGCTGAATGTCGGGATAAAAAGTATCCTATGTCCTACCTCGGAGTATTAACTCAAATCATGCCAAGTTTCGTTTCAATCCATCCAGTAGTTTCGGCGTGATGCTCAGCCGAGATACAGACAGACAGACAGACAGACAAAAAAAAAATTAAATTTTTGGCTTTAGTATCGGTTACAGAATGCCCTCCAAACATAATTTTCAAGATATCTTCAATGTACAGAATTGGACCTGTTACAGTTTTATTATAAGTACTTATAGATTATTTTGTGGCAAGCGGTTGCCACCCACTAGATGGGCTCCCCAAATGATCGTCCTATGACGACAGGGAGCAACACCGGTGTGAGCTGCTCAGGGGTGTCGAGAGGTGTGCTGCGCTTTCTCCGAAGTTACTCGCGGCGTTATGCCCTTTAACACTTCCACCCCTGAAGCTTATAGCTCTAACAACTCCTCTCTGGACGGCCAATTAAGGCAAGCCAAAGCTGAGAGTCCTGCGGGCCCCCTTCGGTTTTCACTCGACCGACGACACGCCGAGGGGCCCTGACCGACTCTCTGGAGCACTCGGGTCCGTGGTGTCGTTACGCACCAACAGCTCACCACAAGCTGTCATGCGGGTTTATTATTATTATTAATAAAAAAAAAGAAAAAAAAAAACAGTTGCGATGAGGTTGGGTAAGTAAGATCTTAAACTACAACAGACAAATATGGGCTTCAATCTTACAGCAATTATCTTTTCTGCGTCGGGATTTAAAAATTAAAACAATACTTACTAGAATTCCCTAATCACATAATTGCTGAGTCCTCTTAATGCATAGTTGTAACCAATAAAAGTAAGATTCGCATGTGGTACGGGTAGTTGAAGGCAGGGGAAGATCAGAGGATCTGGGGCTGGTTTGTAAACAGGTTTGCAGGCCGAGTTATGGGCAAAGAAACGGCGGATGCAGTTTAGATCACCGGTCTCACAAGGTCGGCTGACATGGTGTTTATCTGCAATTTTTAATTTTAATATAAAATTAACTATGATCTTTGAGAGTTACTCCAATAAATTATGGAGACCGCCTGACAAAAAAAAAGTAATTATGTAAATTGAATAATCAAATTGTAAGAGGTAAAAGGGAGATAGTAGGATAAGCAGGTGTAATAGCGCTCACTGGGTAATGGCGCTCACCTCTGTAACTTTGTCAAAATTGAAGATAGGAACACGCTGCGGCGCTTGAAGCGCGGGGCTTGGGGAATTTTACCAGGCAGCGACGCGTATGGGCAGTCAGCTCGAGGCACGTGACCGTAAAGTTTGTTTCTCCGTATACGGCAGCGCTGATCTAATTTTCCATTTGGTCTTTACGAATAATGAAATAAGTATCTAAGTTCTGGACTTACCCAGAACTTAGATACTTATTTCATTATTGATATCACTTTTCTGAGTATAAAACTATTCTATTTTATGATAATCTAACCAATTTTGAACAATTGTGTATGTTTATAGTTAAATACAAGTTAAATTCAAGTTAAATACAAAACGACCTTTTGGGGTTATACCGCTCACCTGAGCGCCATTACCCCTTAATCACTTATTGTTTTTTGTCATGTCTTATAGACATGCCCAGAAATCGTCCATTACTATTACTACTATTTCTTGTTGTGATTACCTCTAAAATTTGACGGGCCCGTTGGTCTAGTGGTTAGACACTCTGGCTGCTACCCCATGGGTCGTAGGTTTGATTTCCACCAAGTGTCTGGGTGTTATTAATCAATCTAAGTATGTATTTATAAAAATAAAAATAAAAATGGAGGGAAGGCTAAAACTTTTGCCAGCACAAGGGTGGACTGTGGGCTTAAATTATTAAACCTAAACAAATCAATCAAATTAGGCACCTAATGGGTGCACTCACGGGCAATTTTGGTACCAACGAGCACCTACATAGAATAAGGCTAAGTAACTACCGTAGAAAATTGCAGATTTTGTGTAAAGGATAAAAAGTCAATGTTACACATACTGTGTGGCTGTGACGCTCTTACTAGACGTAGATTGAGTCTTCTGAGAATAGCCTTTCCTACACTAGACATGATTATGTATGGTTTAAGGTTGATCTCACGCTTAGTAGTGTAATAGAAATGGACCTAACTAGATATTTTTCCAAAAAACATATGTGAGCGTCATTACCCCGCAGTCTGAGCGCCATTACCCAAAGACAGGGGGCAATGGCGTTCAAACCAGTTTTTTTTTATAACAGTTTCTAACTATTTATAAGGATAAATACGTTTGGTGTTGAAATGTTGATTACTGAATAGTTAAGAACATGTAATGTTATAAAATTTTGAAATAAAATTACTATTTTGAAAAATACAACGTATTTTTCTTAAGAACGCCATTTCCCCTCCCTACCCTACCTGTGCACTATAATATCTCCCGCGTAGATGGCTGATCTTGCGAAAGATTGGCCAATGTAGCCAGGAGGACATTAAATAATCATCATCATCAGACAAAAGACGTCCAATGCATGACAAAGGCCTCCCCCTTAGATTTCAATCGGAAGCAACTATCAATCTTCTAAGTATGGACTAAACCTAAAAATAATGATATGTTTATCACTTGAATAATTTAATACATTTAATCAGGAATATACCGCAGTTGCGATTCGCATATACCTCCATTTGATTTACATTCATTACCAGTTTAGCTTAAGTAAATGGTTTTTTTTTGCCTGAAAGAAATCGTTTATTAGCGATAAGGCCGCCTAAACTCGAATGTGCACTGTTTCTGTTTCATTTTAAAATGTGTTCTGTATTTTGTGTTCGTACTAAAGTGTAAATAAGGTTTAGTTAATTATTCAGGTATGGTTGATAAATAATGATATCGCACTGTGGGGTGTCCGGGACCCTCCACTCCCGTTGCACCCTCCTATCTCCTCCCGTTGGGTGTCAGTAAGAGGCGACTAAGGGAAAACAAGAAGACGGGCTGCAGTGTCTTTCTATTGGATCCCACCACCTATACTGCGATCTCCAAGACGCCAAGCGTGGGAATTATGGCAATCCCCCCCTTCTAAGGGGGAGGCCTTTGTTCAGCAGGAGACGTATTTCGGCTGCTGATGATGATTATGATGAATAAACGTAACAATTTTAAGTAAAAATATAAGAAAATATATTAAAACAACCAAAAACACTAAACCAGAATATTTTTAATTGATGGTAAAACTAAAAAGTTTTTTTTACATAATTACTAAAACAATAAAACGTTTTGTACATAATCACTAAAACAATAAAGAAGTGATAAAAACCTGAGTAACCATGGTTAACGTATTGGCCACAACTCTGACTGCAAAAAATACTCAATATCACAAAACAAAATGTTTTTAACATCGTAACAGATTACTGAAATGAAATGTAAAAAAAATCGAAGCTCGGTTTATATACTAGTTACTATAATTTGTCAGTTGTTAAAGACTAATTAGAGGGTTCAATTTGTTAATGATACTAATAACTCAAAAATTTGCACCAATGATTGGATCTAGTTACTTAAACTTGCATTTACCCGCGATTTCGGCTATTTATTATGGATTTATAATAATATGTACTGCTATAATAATCATAACTGCTTATCAGGGAAAACAGGAGGTTCGAAATCGAAATACGAAGAACTGATCTGTATAAACTGAAATGACTTTATATAGGCACAGGCTCCGAGTGTGGAGTACTGAAGCCATGTGGAGAATCAACGGTGAGGTAAAGGGAGGATTCTCCGACTGAGTGAGGTGGCTCGGTCAGGGCCGAAGTCCGAAGTATATATAGTGAATGTACTCTGAAACTTCGCTTGCACGATTCAGGAACCGACGGTGGCGCCAACTGTCGAATTGTATGTGGTACTACTCGATCCATTACATCGCTATACCGCATGTAGCGTTAGCTTTATAGTAGAAGAAAAAGAAGAGCTACATTTAGAGCGCAGTACACCATCTTATGACGAGTCGCCACAGCCATATATGGGTTGGGCATTTTTTTTTATTAGGACCAATCCCACCACTCATTCCCACCACTGTTACTCCTTTAAGCCAGGATCTACTGTGGTCACCTCTGAAGACACCGAGGTTTGACCCTCAGCGAATCCCAGGGGAATGCTAAGTTGTCTTCGAACCCGATCTAGCAGACTCTGAATGTGTAATTTATACGTCTTTCAGCGGCTGTGAATACTTATCATCATTAGTAGCCGATAGACGTCCACTGCTGAACAAAGGCCTCCCCCTTAAAAGGCAGAGATCGCCATAATCGCCACGCTTGGCAGACGGCTTGGGGATCGCAGTATAAGGTGGAAGATAAATCCAAAAGAATGACACTGCTGCCCGTCTTTTTGTTTTCGCTTAGTGGTTGGCCACAGTGAACGCGCGGTGACTTGAGCCTAGCGCGGGCGCGGCGGCGGGCGCGCAGGGTGACGCGCGGGCTGTTGTGGCGATAACACTTATTGCAGGTGTCGCAAACCTTTTATGAGGATTCTGTATTTTTTACTGGATAGGCCAATCCTGAGATGGGAGGCGTTGAGATGGTGTGCTGGGTGCGCACGAAATAACTAAAAACAGTTAAATGAATGGAGATTTAAAAAAACAATATATTAAGAATTGAAATTGTAGTCAAAAAAGTATATTTTATTTATTAAGGAACATCAACAATATACATATTATACACTTACAATTTCAAATGTCCAAAAAATCCTTTTTAACCGACTTCAAAAAAGGAGGTTCTGTATTCGACGCGTATGTATGTAATATTAATAAAAATGCGTAATATTCATATATGTTAGTCTATGTGGGCTTCTAAACGAATTTACCAAATTTCACGAGTGTTTGTATGTATGTATGTATGTATGTATGTATGTATGTATGTATGTATGTATGTATGTATGTATGTAGGTTTGTCCGCGGATTTCTCAGAAACTACAAGTCCGATTTCAAAAATTCTTTTTGCAATAGTTAGAATATCTTTCAACTTAGGGTAGAGTACAAATTTCATCAAAATCGGTCCAGTAGTTTAAGAGATATAAACTTTTTATGTTTTCAGTAAGTTACTGTAATGTAGACGTTCGAGTTGCGTGATAGTGCTGATACCTATCTTGGTAAAATAAGTCACTAAAAAGTGTTAAATAAACTATTTTTAAAAAAATAATAACCGACTTCAAAGTAAATTATCTAAAAAGCATAAAATAACGAAAGTATTATTGAAGTTGGTGCAGAATATACACAGCAGGTACGCTAACACCAACTTCAATAATACTTTCGTTATTTTATGCTTTTTAGATAATTTACTTTGAAGTCGGTTATTATTTTTTAAAAAATAGTTTTTAGATAATTTACTTTGAAGTCGGTTTTTATTTTTTATAAAATAGTTTATTTATACATGTATTTAAAGGTATTTAATAATAAAAAAATACTTAAAACGAGCGACAAGACCGAAATGGTTTGATACCCCGCCAGCCGCGCGATCGGTCGCTTGTTGACTAGGCCCGCAGTGTGGCCAGAACGAGCGGATAGGAACGTTTGAAAAGTACGCCCGCTAACTCACTCAAGCCGGTAGCGCTAGGCTCCCGCCTAAGTCACTTCAGTGTGGCCGCAAGCGGCGGTTTCATATGTTTGATATTTCGCGCCCGCCGCCGCCGCCGCGCTAGGCCTGCAGTGTGGCCGACCACTGAGTCGCCTCTTACGACACCCACCGAGAGGCGATGGGGGGATACAATTCTAACCCAGCATCCAACAGGGACCTGAGCAGAATATCATATTGTTAGAAACTGACATTAAATAGATTGTGGGTAGAATAGCCGAACGCGCTCAGCGAACGCGTATATAAGTCACTGCTCTTGCGGCACCGTGGTCATTAGTTTCTCAGATCTCGTACAGTGCCGAGGCCGTGCCTCCCAAAGGTGCCCTTGAGCTCGTCGCTACTTCTGCCGTTAAGGCTAGAGCGCTTTAAGCGCTCGCCTCCTATTGTCCGGTGAAGCTGTAATGGCCATCTGCGGCCAACAGCGTCTATCATTCCCAAAAAAAAAAAAAAACAAAACGGGAGTCTCAAGTGTGGCTGCGTCAAAGTGATTACAATGTATTCCTGTTACAAGAGTGTGGTAATAATACTTCAGTGGTATGTAAGTTCTTGTTTTACTATTGGGGGACCAGAGACCATGGTTTCTGGACAGCTTCTCTTTTTTTTTTAAATAAGCCTACTTAAGGTTTCCAACAATATTATGTATTTAGGGTCCCCCCCTAATTGAACAAGATTATGATAAATTAAATCAGTTATTAATTACCACGAATCGGTTTCATGCAATAAATAATAGATTTTGTATATAAGGCTTGGTTTCCGTTGCACAGTCACGCGATCACGTTCGTACAGTATATAAATCATAAGTGCTTTAATTTGAAATTATTTGAGTAATTGCAGGTATCGATACAATGAAGTTATTAACTATTGCTTTGTGTTTAAGTATTTGTTCTTGTGATCGCGGTAAGTATATCGTAATTATTCCTGGGGCCTTATCATGAACTCTTAGGCTCAATTCACACCAGAACTCGAGCGGCTTCGAGCGGCGTCGCGTTTATCAAGCGATACTGGTCATTTACGTATTGTAGATAAAGTTTAAAATTCTTTCACACTGAAAGTGCGCTGCCGGTCGCTGCCGTTCTGGTGTGAATTAAGCCTTATAGTAGGGCAGTTTAATACGAAAAGTGACCTGTGGTCTTACCATAAGCGCATTAATTAGCAGGACCATCGATATAATATATAAAGTAGATAAATATACATTAACAAAATGACATCTTAAATGTGGTCGCGGGGTCGCGGACTTATCTGTGCTGGTGGCGGAAACCTGAACTAACGATTTTATTATAATAATAATAATAATAAATACACTTTATTGTACACCAAAAGTTACATGTAAATTGAACAATACGTGTACGTATATTATGTTAATGACGTGGAGTTTGACAGTTTCATGAGTTTCATATAGCAAAAATAATTTTGTCAGCCTGTGGCTTGAAAAGAATTAACGACACAAGGGCAGAAATGTGTGCCACTTTTCGGATATCACCTGATCTAGAGCAGGTCACCCAAACAGATGAGTGGTCACGTGACAATATTATTAAACTGCCATGTTAAAGAGTCCATGGTAAGGCCACTGGTATACTTTGCCAACTTGAAAAAATACAGTACTGAATAAGAAATATAAGCCAATTTATTACTTAGCGCCACATAAACTCAAACTCAAAAATCTTTATTTCAAATAGGCTTAACGCTGGCACTTTTGAATCGTCATTTTTTAAAAGCTACCACCGGATCACAACGCGGCCTCAACTGAGAAGATCCGGCAAGAAACTCAGCGGGCTTACCATTTTTTCAATTTTTTTTAAACATTGTTTTGTTACAAATTAATCGACATTAGCGATAGTGTGTCCTGCCGTTCGAAACATAAAGAAAGGGAGAAAAGAAGAAAACAATAAATTACGACAAAAATTACAACAAACTAAAAGGCCAAAGGGATAGTAGTTGGACCAGTCCCCCGCGCGCAGCACCCGCGCACGAGTTGCCTGCTCGCAGCAGCCATCACTCCCCTCAACCATATTGGAGGGAAGGGGGTGACCCGCCACACGAAGCCGCCACAAGCAAAGACTTTTCGATGGCGAGCATACCCCGGGTTGGCCCTCCCGGGAGCTCTTCTAGACAGCAACCGAAAGACGTCAACTGCAGAACAAAGGCCTCTCAAAAAAGAGAGGGGTTGCCATAATCCTCAAGCTTGGCAAGCGTCTTGTCGATCCCAGTATAGAATAGAATAAGAATAAAAACGTTTATTTGTGACACATACAAGACAGAAACACATAAAACACTCTACAGCAAAATTATTGTGCCACAAAAAGGTCCCAACTCCGCATATTGCTGGTCGCGAACAATCAGCGCTGGTCTTCCGTTGGGACCTCCTTGGTGACGTCACGAAACAAACAAAAAACAAGAATACAAAAAACAAAAAGCAAATAATAATAAAAAAGAAAAACCCAATGGAGGAGATGGGAGGATGGTTTTTACCCGGACACCTCACGGTGGTTTGGAGCTGTATGTTAAAGCTAAAATAAGTTTTTTATTTTTGGTCTTTTTTTGGTTTCCAGGTGAAGAATATAAAGGAGTGATACGGCCATGTAAAACAAAAGATCTGAATTGCATTCGACATTTCTTCGCCAAGAATTCCCATTGCACGCCTACTTATGGGCACCCACCAGACCCATATACCATAGAAAGTCTTCTATTACGAGTGCCAAGTGCTAATACCACAGTGACTTGGAACAACGCTCAGGTCCGGGGTCTCAAAGATGCTGTGATTAAAGAGTTCTAGTTAGTGTTTTTTTTTCTTCAGTCTAAAAATAGTATTAGACTAATAAACATAATTATGGTACTGAGACGTGATCCTTAACAGCTGGCCTTTTAAAGAAGCTGAGAGTCACACAACAAGCTGTGGAGAGAGCTATGCTCGGAGTTTCTTTGCGCAACGGAATCCGTAATGAAGGGATTCGTCACCGACATAGCTGTAAGATGAAGTGGCAATGGGCAGGCCACATCGCTCGAAGAACCGATAGCCTATTGGATAGCCAATTTCTCTGGCAACATGAGCGTAGCCTTATTCTAGACAGTTTGGTTGTGACATTTGGACCTTGTGGCGACTGAGGAGAACTTCCGTGCGTTCAAACGTTTTTGCCATACCTATTATTGGAAACAAGTTTGAAAAATCAAATAGGCCCCCTAAAATATTAGCAGAATCCGTGGTGCCTTACGGGTTTACTAACCTTCGTTGGTCCGCCTATAAGAGTCTTCCTTTTTGAGGTTGTATCGCCCGTTTGTTATTTCTTTGTCTTGTCTCCCGCTTTGCAAAGGAGGGAATATATGTGTTTCCAACTCCTCCTATCTACCTTTTTAATTAAAGTTGCAAGTTCCAAGACAATTTAGCGTTCCCCTGGGACTCACCAAGGGTCAAACCTCTGTGTCTTCAGTGGTGACCTCTGTAGATCCTGGCTTACCGGAGTAAATGTGGTGGGATTAGTCCCAAAAAAAAGCCAATTGGGAAGAAAGGTTCTCGAGGGGCGACCACGAACCGGAAGACGTAGGCCTGCCACTGACAACCTGGAACGACGAGGAACTGACGACATTGTGCGCGTTGCTGGTAACGGTTCATTGTGGCGTTCGGAAGGAGGAGGCCTATGTTCAGCAGTGGACGTCTTCCGGCTGATGATGATGTTATAATACAAAGAAGGTTGTATACATTTTTTTGTTTCAGTGTAAATAATTCAACCAGTAATTTAGTTTTAGAGATTGAAATCGATGCACTGTCAATATTCAGCCCGAAAACTGTTGTCAGATATTACCGCAAGGGAAGAGAACCGGTGGACTTGGTGGATTATACGTTTTTGAATTATAGTAAGACATCAATCTTATTCTTAAAAACTAAAAACCGGTCTAGTGCGAGTCGGACTCGCGCACTGTGGGTTCCGTACCTTCTTTGAACGTATAAAGTTATTTTACTAGTAACACCATAGAAAGCAAAAACACCAAACCGCAAAACTAAGCTTGTTTATCAAGGATTTGTTTAGGATTACTAAAAAACTGCACTACTTAGAAAAATGTGACTTATTACCTATAATTATTTCAGATTTTTTCCTCCACAAAATTCGTAAATAAGACCCCTTTTACTTCCACGGGGAACGGTATTTTTTTGGCATTTTTGAATATAAGCCAAAAACTACGAAACGCAAAAATAAATATCTGACTGACAGACAGACAGGCGAAGTCTCACTATAAGGGTTCCTTTTTACCTTTTAGGTATGGAACCCTGAAAAGGGTAATTATAGTTTATTAGGTGGACGTTCCCTGTTTTGGAGTCGCTGGACGTTTGGGGTGTGGGCAATTCCACCGCCGTCCTCCTTGGAGTCGCCCCCGTGAGCACTGTGACTGGTTCCGGTGGGCTACAATGCGCCCCATGGCAGCGGGCTCAAAGGCTAGAAACTGATAGGACCCTGGTGCAGATCCCACCGGAGAGCCCTGGGGTTCTCATGTGCCTATGCGACATCCGCAGGGGTTTTAGTGGGTAAAAATCCAACAAACCCCGGTCGAGCCCCACAGCTCCTTTTAATGGTTTCCCCGCAACAAAAAAAAAACATATTGTTATGTACTGCAGGAATGGTATCATTGACCCTTACCGCCCCGATCGCCAATGGAATCCAGATGGATAAAGCTGATGTTTACACGTACCTGGGAAGTTCCGGGCGTAGCACTAACGTTGGATCAGGATTAACTAACTCAGGTATGTTTCTGTAGCAAGCACGCTAGTTTTGGTCCTTCGAGCCGGATCAAAACTGGGGCATGCTTGCTACAGTTTGTGTTAATTAGGACAGAAAGGTTGGTATGTAAGTAATAACCGATCACAACGAGGGTTGTTTTGACACTGATTAATTGTAATTAAATTGTACTGAATGTAACCTAAGTAATTAAGGGGGTCGCCGTGGGGTGTCCGTTTGAGAATAGCACCCTCCCATCTCCTCCCGTTGGGTGTTTGTAAGAGGCAACTAAGGGTAAACAAGAAGACGGGCAGCAGCGGTTTTCTGTTGGATTTCCTACCACCCATAATGCGATCTCCGAGCCGCCTGCCAAGTGTGGGCAACCCCTCCCTTCTAAGGCCTTTGTTCATCAGTGGACATTTTTTCGGCTGCTAATGAAGAATTAGGTTAAAAGTAGTTTTTACTTAATGATGACGAATACAATCATTTGCACCTTTGTACTATAACCTCGCACAGTTTGCTTTTTGCTCGATTACCCTAGAAGGAGGGTTATTAACTTTTTTGAGTGCGGCAGTTAGTGCTTTTATAATTCAAACTTATAATTTTACTTGAGGCGTTCATAATCAGTTGTAATCACTCGGTAAACGATCAGTTGGTTAAGCAATGTCTGGTGAGGTCTGTCCTTCGAAGGGTAACTGTTGACACTAGCATTTGTACTTGTTTTTTTTTTCTCTTACCTATATTGTCCCACTGCTAGGCAAAGGTCTTCACATGACCCTCCAATCACTATTATGAGCCACTTCAAATCAATCCTTCTTGAATGCGTCCAAATCATCACGCTAACGTTTCTTCACTCCTCGGCGACGACGACGTCTATTCTTTGGTACCTATTGCGTGAAAACTTTGGCCCATCTATCTGCCTTCATTCAACAAATATGTCCCACCAAAACCCAAATCCTAGCAGCCTTTTGCCCCACATCGGCGATTCCTGCTTGGGGATGTATTACTATTTTGCGAGCTCGATCGGTCAACTTAATCTGCAGCACATCGTCCTTTGGCAGACATTGACTTTGAACTATTGAGTCTCAGTAAGTAACCACGATTGAGCGTAAGTTAGGATGGGCAGTATACAGATATAAATGAGTTTTCGCTTGCGACATATTGGAAGGTCTCCTTTCATCAGCGCTTTCATGGACCTATAGCTCTTCCTTGAACCTGAAATTGATAAATAAAAATCAGATACCTGTTGTTCGCATCAAGACAGCGTTCGTTAAGTCTGCTACGCCTAAGTGTAGCTTGAACACGTTACGTTGGCCTTGAACCAAACGACCAAAAATTATATCTATTATGTTACTTTACGGAAGTACAACTCATTACAATTTGTGGTATATATTTTCAGATCCTGAGATAACGAGGTCGTATAACACAATGTTGGAAAACGTATCAGTAAATATGAGGGAGGCGTTTGCCATTCAAGGTCCGTTATTCATGTCAGCGTTCATCGAAAGCACCATATGTAGTTCCAGCAAGCTTAGCACGACGTGCAAATCTTGATAGATTGGTGTGAGTATGCGGCGAGAAACAAATGAATTTTCGATACAAGTTGGTTGATTGGAACTTCGCCGCATCGCATCACATCGCAGTTATGTGTGGGAGCCCTATAACGTAGCTTAGAATATGTATAAGTACTATAGAATGATTATTTTCAAGTAAGAACCGTAGGCACGAGTAAGAACATCGAAGTACATAGAAGAAAGAAGAAGAAGAAAAGACATTTATTAAAAACACAAATTACACACACTCATGTACCTTAGAGGAGATACCACTGGAGAGATCATGATGCGCTAACCCCTCTGCCAAATTTTGTTCATATGTTCAGGTCATTCTTTATTTGTGTGCGTATCTTTTTGAATGTGTTGCGAGTTTATTATAGTGTGGGTATGCGTGAAATTGTATCTGTGTGTGTTTACTTCGCCTCCCGCAACCCGCAAAAGTGCCACGAAAAATTTGTTCGGGGAATCGACGCGATACTAGCTCCATTCTAATTACTCATGTACACGACAATTGTCAAATCCATCACTACTTACTTCCTACACTTACATAATATAACTCATATAACTTTAAATAGTTCACCAGCCTCTTGGAGGAAAACCTGTCTATGTTTTGTTTAAGGGGACCATAGACAAACGCGTAGGTACTCTGTTCTTAATAACTCTGTATAACGTAGTATTCCTCATGTTTGTATAGAAGAAGAATAACGCTTCGGTGTTGAAAACGTCAAGATTTGCAACTCGTGCTGTGCCTGCTGCTATAACGAAACGATAATACTGTTATCTAATAAATGATTACCTTCATATCTTTGTTTTATTATTTACTATGGATCACCAACAACAAATTCCTCTTCCCCAGTCCCTCACTATTGGGGACTGCTGCAAACCGCAATGTCAGTTGAGGTCTTCCACTGCTGTATATTTTCCATAGACATAAATATAAATAGACAAAACACATCAAAAGTAAAATTCACGTACTCCACTGTCTGAAATAAGCCTAAATCAGTTATGTGACTTCTACTACCGGAAGGTCATTACAGCTTTTACTTGGAGCTTTTGATGTCATGTCCTGCGATGTAATAGATATATACCGACGTATCTACCTTCAGTTTCGTAGTGCAGACGTAGAGGATATCCTATGGTAGGTTATTATCTACTTACTTACTACACTTACATAATATAACTCATTTATATTTAAATAGTTCACCAGCCTCTTGGAGGAAAACCTGCCTATGTTTTGTTTTACTAGGTGGTAGGTTCCTTGTGCAAGGAACCGTCCAGGTAGGTAACACCGCAGTGTCAGATATTCTGCCGCCAAGCAGCAGTGTGTAAACATTGCGGTGTTCCGGCGTGAAGGGCACTGTAGCTGGTGAAATTACCGGACACAAAGACTTAAAATCTAATGTCTTAAGGGTCGGCAACGCGCTAGTGATTCTTCTGGTGTTGCTAGCGTCTATAGGCTGCGGTGACTGCTTACCATTTGCTTGTCACCTCGGTAGTAGGTTTATAAAAAAAACGAACAAATTGTTAATTCTGTGGATACGCGTAGAGTGAAACATTTATTTTATTTATTTATTTTCTTAATGCACAAAAAAGTACATAGGCGGTCTTAATGCCAGGGGCATTCTCTACCAGCCTACCTGAGGGTGATGCATAGACAAATAGTAATGCTCATCATGAGTTATCATCATGAAAACATCCAGATAGGATCGACAACACTCATTCGTAGGCTTCCGTTGGGCTGGTGAGTACGCAACATAAGGCAGCAACTAGGCTATTCACAACTGATGGAAAGGACCATGCCCATATTAGTATGGAGCTGAAAGTCAGAAATGCCATGCAATGCCCAAATTGCAGCTATATGTCATGTGATTACTTTTTAACAGTATTTATATGATAACTAGATTTAATTTCATATAAAGCACCGGTTCAAAAGATATTGGACATTAAATATGATAACTTCCTACTGTTTTTTTATACATTTTATCGTTTACAGACGGCATTGCTATTAGTTTTTCATTAGGAACTTCATGATCATCACATAAGCTAAGCCAGATCAGTGTTCTTTTATATACTTATCTGTATGTTATTAGATAATATGTAAAGCAGTATATTATAATGTCATTGTCATTAAAACGTCATGGGGATGACACATAAATCGATATTTTCTACAAAAATTTACATTTATAATATTTTTTCGGCCGTAATTGTGAAAATTTAAAGTGTGTGGTTTAAAGTTTTAGCAGTCAGGATTATTTGAAAATTTAAAATTTATTTAATTACCTATGTAAAAATCGTAATTACATTGAATGGATATTCAATATATTTCGTTAGTGCATTAAGCCTATTACGAAAATGACGAATATTGTGAAATGTGTATCGTGTAATATTGTTATCGATGAGTTACTTGCTTACATACAAAATAAAGTGTCGATAGCGGATGAGGCAAGCTTGGTACGAATTTGTGCATCAACATTTACTGGTGATGAAATCGAAAAATCTAAATCTTTATTACTTGAATCACTATCCACCGATCTGCGCAGAACTGTGCGGAAAGGAAAAGGAAAAGAAAACAGAATCTTGAACGACATTATCAATATATTCAAGGCGACGGATCCAGATAAGGTACCCGTTTTTGTGGCACGTGAGCTTAGCAAACTGCCGCCCATAACCTTTGATCATTTGGACGTATCGAAGCTTTTAAAAGATCTCGTATTAGTTCAGACTGAAATTAATAACATAAAGTCATGTTATGTCACACAGGATCAATTGGAAGATCATAAAAATGAATGTAAATCCAGAAAAAAGGAGTCGCAGATGGATTTCATTACGAATGTTAACACAAAGCGAGGCGCTTGCTGTGATGATGATCCCGTGGATATATCGCCACCAAGCACTGGTGAAGAACCTGAGTGTTTTGATAAGAATGAATTGAGATTATACAATAATTCTAATGTAAATCTCGTCGAGGATAAAGAATTGCCATCAGCTGGCCTGTGTGATGTGCGCTGTGACAGTGTGACGGCGGAATCGGCACGAGCATCAACTGATACATACGAAACATCGACAGATCAGATGATTGATACGTCGCAAAAGAAAACGTATGCAGATGCTATTAAATTAAATGATGAATTTACATTAGTGCAAAGAAAAGTACGAAAAAATAACTATCGTCTCACAGGAACTATGGGTACAGTTCTAGTCACGTCGGAAGATAAATTTAAAGCAGCAGATAAACGAGTGCCAATATTTATTACGAATATACATAAAGAAACAGCAGTATCAGATATAGTTAACTATATACATAAAAAGACTGGTGATATAATAACATTAGAACAAATAATAATTAAGCGGCGTTGCGAACATCATGCATACAAATTTTTTGTATCGCAATATAAAGTTCCTATGCACTTAGATGAGAAAATGTGGCCTCAAGGAGTTATCTTTCGCAGATTTGTTCATTTCAAAGCAAAAATAATAACAAACACTCAAAAGGCGAGAAGCGGCATTCAAACAGATAAGTAATGGATACAGCTATTTATAAATTTATCAGTTTCAACTGTAAAAATGTTAAGCGCTCTATAGAGGATATACGTCAAATATGTACAACGTCAGATATAATAGCATTACAAGAGACATGGCTGTTGCCAGAAGAGATACCCTTCCTAAACACTATAAGTGAAGATTTTGCCTGCACGGGAGTGTCTGCAGTAGACACAGCTGCAGGCATTTTACATGGAAGACCATTTGGGGGGGTCGCCATACTTTGGAGAAAGCACCTTTTTCACGATGTTGTTATTATTCAGTGCGGTAATCCGCGTGTATGTGCCATCAAAATAGTATTATCAGATAAGTCGTTCTTGGTAATTAGTGTTTACATGCCTACGGATTCCATTTCTAACTTATCAGAATATACGAACATCCTTGGTTTGGTGAATGCTATTATAGAAAATTCTAACGTTAATCATGCATATGTATTAGGTGATTTTAATGCGCATCTTTCGGAACCATTCTTTAAGGAATTATATGAATTTTGCTGTGATAAAGATTGGTCATGCATTGACACTGAAATGTTGGGGCTTATGTCTGATACATATACTTTTGTGAGTGAGGCACATGGTTCTAGAAGATGGCTTGATCACTGTGTTGTAACTAGGGCAGCCATTAATTCTGTGCAAAAGATTTACGTTTTATATGACATCATGTGGTCGGATCACTTTCCCCTAGTAATCGAATGTAATCTTAATGCAGTAGCGCCAATAATGTATGATAATAAAGTGAGACAAAACAAAGTCACATGGGGTGAGCGAAATCAAGATGAAATAGATATTTACATAAAAGCGTGTAATGAAAAATTGAAATTAATTGATTTTCCACAAGAACTTCGTGGTTGCTGTGACGCATCATGTCTGAATTACAGTCATAGGGTTGTAATTAATCAATTGTATAAAAATATTGTACATGCTCTGAGTGAAGCGGCTATCGTGGGTCGAGAGAGAAGTAATAGGCGTCCTAGGAAAGTAGTGACAGGTTGGAACAAGTACTTAGCCAGTGCTCATAGGGATGCCCGGCATAAGTTCAGTGCATGGATGGGCTTTGGCAAACCGCGATCAGGCCGAGTCTATGACGAAATGTGCGAGTCAAGAAAAATTTTTAAATCGCGGTTGAAGTGGTGTCAAGATAACGAAACTCAAATTAAAATGGATATCTTGGCCGCACAGCATTCAAAAAAAGATTTTCGTGGGTTTTGGAAGAATACAAATAAATTACAAAGCAAGCCGGGGATCTCTGTGAGTGTTAGCGGAATCAGCGACCCTTTAATGATTGCTAATACATTTAGGGAACATTTCACTGTAAAATCTCCGTTAGGACCCTCTCGGTCGGTACCTTCTGTTGAACCTGGGGTGCAACTTGGGGTAAAGTTTAAGTCAAAGGAGATATCAGTAGCCATCAAGTCAATTTCAAAAGGTAAATCGCCAGGACACGACGGGCTCAGCATAGAGCATCTCCAATATGCTGGACCTCATTTACCTAGAGTACTGACTATGCTGTATAGTTTCTGCTTGTCACATTGTTATTTACCGAATGAGATGACGCGGACAGTGGTTGTGCCAGTGGTTAAAAATAAAACCGGTGACTTGGCTGATAAAAACAACTATAGACCGATTTCACTGGCCACGATCATCTCCAAGGTATTTGATAGTATGCTTAATACACAACTAAACAAATACATAGTACCACATGACAATCAGTTCGGGTTTCGTCCTGGACTGTCAACAGAAAGCGCTGTATTGTGTGTCAAGCATACGGTCTCTTACTACGTTGAACGTGAAACTCCTGTCTATGCCTGCTTTCTCGACCTATCGAAGGCGTTTGACCTGGTTTCTTATGACATTCTATGGAACAAGTTAAAGGATGTTTGCTTGCCTCAAGAACTAATAAATATACTTAAATTCTGGTATAGGAACCAGGTCAACAATGTACGATGGGCTGGTGCGTGGTCTTGTCCGTACAACTTAGAGTGTGGAGTTAGACAAGGTGGTTTGAGCTCGCCTACGTTGTTCAACCTCTACATAAATGAGCTTATCCGTGAGCTCAGCAGCACCAGGGTTGGTTGCCACATTGATGGAGTCTGTGTAAATAATATCAGTTATGCAGATGACATGGTGCTGCTGAGTGCATCAGTCTGTGGTTTGAGGAAACTAATGGTGCAGTGTGAGGAGTACGTTAAAAAACACGGACTCCAATATAACTGCACCAAAAGTGAAGTCATGGTCTTTGAGACTGGGGGGAAATGTACTGAAGCTACACCTTCTGTTTTAATCGGTGGGACGCCCTTACTGAGGGTATACAAAGTGAAATATCTGGGTCATATATTAAACCCCAACCTCAAGGATGATGATGACATCGAAAGGGAGCGGAGGGCAATGTGTATAAGAGTGAACATGCTGGCTCGCAGGTTTGCACGTTGCTCACATAACGTTAAAATTACCCTGTTCAGGGCATACTGCACTTCTTTCTACACGTGTAGCCTGTGGGCCAGATTCACTCAAAGAGATTACAATGCCCTCCGCATACAATACAATAACGCGTTTAGGATACTGTTGCGGCTGCCTCGATTCTGTAGCGCATCAGGGATGTTCGCAGAAGCAGTAGTAGATTGTTTTTACACCACGATGCGAAAAAGATGTGCGTCCCTGGTGCGCAGAGTGTGGGCCAGCCCCAACAGTATCCTATCGCTAATTGCAAGCAGACTAGACTGTTCTTATGTGAATCACTGCTGCAAAATTTCTCATGGAATATTGCAGCGGTGATTCACGTATGCAAATATGTGTGTATATTATTGTTAATATTAGTCATAATCTTAGTTTATATTTTATTTACCTACCTATTTATAATGAGTCTCTGATACTTGAGTAAATAAATATTCTATTCTATTCTATATAAAGTACCGGTTCAAAAGATATTGGACATTAAACATGATAACCTACTACTGGTTTTTTATGCATTTTATCGTTTACAGACAGCATTGCTATTAGTTTTTCACTAGGAACTTCATGATGATCATCATATAAGCTAAGCCAGATCAGTGTTCTTTTATATACTTATCTGTATGTTATCAGATAAACATGTTAGTTATTTGGAATTATCTAGTCTGTCTCCATTATATAGTGTCAATATGTCTGTGAAAACAATTTGGTTAGATACACTGGTACTGTAATGTCAACAGAACGTCTTATTTTTTTTATTTTTTATCCAGTGCTAAAATTAACAACATACTTCTAGTTTTTATTTATTAGAGCAATCTTGTAATATACTTTATCTGGGCATTTCTGGGGCACAGATGGGCATGGTCCTTTCTGTATCCGATTTCGATTAAAACTTTTTCGACAATATCTTGTAAACCCTATATATTACGAACCCATCGAGGTGTCTCATGCGCTCATATACAATTACGCCGTTTTTTTTGCGAACGCAAACGAAAGTGGCACAGCTTCCACGTCTGTATCGCTTGACATCTTTTAAATGCTCGAGAAATCGCGCCGAGCCAACGCGATGCTGGGTCATCATGCCCGCAGTGTGACATCCACGTCACGTCGTCGTCCTGCTAGCGTCGCGTCGCCGTCCTGCTAACGTCGCGTCGCCGCGCCGTACCTTACGTCCGCTGTCGCTGTCCTGCTAGCATTGCGAAGACGTCCTGTCCCGTCCGCTGTCATCATCCTGCAAGCGTCGCGTCGCCGTCCTGCTAACGTCGCGTCGCTGTACTTTCCCGGTCGCTGTCTGCCGAAACCTTCAAAGAAACTATCGAATTTGTGCATAGCGTTTACAAAATACCCGGGTAATATACACCCGGAACATTTTCATCGGCTTCAGATATGGAATCTTCCGACGTTCGTATATAACCTACGGTAAGGGCGATTAAAAAACATATCAAATTAATGATGCATAACAAAAGTTGCAGTCTTCCTTTAAACATTTCGATAACGCATTAATTATGGAAACGCCTTAATTAAATTTATCAACACCAATTATTGCAACAGGTATATAAACCACCCATTTTTTAATTCATTACATTTGTCGTGCAAAAATGCTTGCATATTCGCTTTTCCTTTTGAGTGTTTTGGTCGGTCATAGTTATAGCTACGAGTACGAACATCCGAAATATCCAGGTTTGTCTTAAAACTAATACTTATATAAATAGTATAAAAATTTTATTCCATTTTTTGGTGGCTAATTAATTGGGTGCGGTAACCACCGGAACGCACTTCGGCCCAATTGGATGCATTGTGCCTTCCCTAGCCTGTATTGCTGACGTATCGAAGATTTCCTTAAGGTCGGCGCCAGCTTAGAGCTGTACGTGATCATCTAGTGTATGATAGGCTACTACTCCCAGATGACTAAATCTACGTCCAGCAAGAGCGCCGCAGCCACAGTATGTGTCATTGACACAGTATGTGTATGTGTCAAAGTATGTCTCACCTTATTAGTTGTCCGACTACTGTACGACAGAGAACTTGCTCCAGGCAAATCAGAATGCCATTGATGTGGCCTCTTTCTGGGCAAATACCATATAGTATTTGTATATTTATTGTCGACACAAAAAGAAGAAGAAGATTGTGACAGTATTGCCATAAGGACGTTCAACATCTCAGTCCTCCCGTGACCATGGATGTTGCAAAGCATTCGATACGTCGGAAAAATAAAATCTAAAATAGTCTGCGATATATTCCGTGATATATAGTTATATTTCAAAGACTAGCTGACCCGCGCAGCTCCACCCGCGCTTTTATTCCCCCCAATCCCAATTCCCTCCCAATTCGGTCCTCGTCACACTCCCCCTCTTCCTCTCCCCGTTGTCCCTTTTCTGAACCCTCTCCCTCTCTCTTCTCCCAAATTGCTCCACCTAACTCCTCCGAACCCTCACCCCATCACCCCCTCCTCAAATCCCCTCTCAGTCACTCTCCTCTCTTGCTCTCCTCTTCCTCTCATGTCCTCTCGTTCTATATATCCTCGTCAATCATGTTATCAACGGCATAAAATATACTTTATGACCTATTCTCAGACCTACCCGATATGCACACAAAATTTCATACATATCGATCGGTTCACCCATCTAGTTAATGAACTTGTCTTATGTTGCTTAACCTTAACCTATCGGCATGAAATATACTTTACGACCTATTCTCAGACCTACCCGATATGCACACAAAATTTCATACAAATCGGTTCACCCATCTATTTAATTACCTTGCCTTAGGTTGCTTAACCATAATTTACCGAGATAAAAAGTATCCTATGTCCGTTTCCTGGTTCTAAGCTACCTCCCCACCAATTTTCAGCCAAATCGGTTCAGCCGTTCTTGAGTTATAAATAGTGTAACTAACACGACTTTTTTTTATAATAATAAATAATGTCCCACTGCTGGGCACGGGCCTCCTTTCAAGATGAAGGGGCTTAGGCCATAGTCCACCACGCTGGCCAAGTGTGGTGTAGTTGGCGGACTTCACACGTCATTCGAAAGCTAGTTAGGCTTTCTGAGACATGCAGGTTTCCTCACTATGTTTTCCTTCACCGAAAGCTAGTAACAATCGTACAAAGACGATTCGCACATGATTAATTAAATAAATCAGAGGTGCGAGCCGGGGTTCGAACCTGCGCACCTTGTTTCCAAGGCAAGCACTCGCCCACTGAGCTGTTACAGCTTACTTACTTTTTTTTATAATTATGTAAAAATATTAAAGTTATTTAGTGATTGTATGTTCAATTTCACCGATAGATGGCGCTGTTCATAATGTAAATCATGCTAACATCATAAATCACTGTCTAATCATATACAATAATGAAAGTTCTAAGTTTTCCGCATCTTTTATTCTTGCGACTGTAATAGAATACCTATACACTACCTGGACTTGGGGAGTTTCATTAAAATTTCATGAATCATTTTAACTTTTCAAAGATATAGATAATGTCATATTGCTATCAGCAAAGTACTTAGAACAATACAGAAATCTAATGAAAATATCCTGGGTGTACCGGACCGGCTTACCCCTTACAAAAATTTACCATTCGCCACAGCCATATCTTATGCAAACTAAATGTCTGCTCAGTCCCTATTGTATATAGCGTAATAATAGATATCTTAATGAATAACTGATCAATTTATAATTACCCTATTTACATACAAAGGAAATTACGTGGTAATATGTGCAAGTAATGTTTCACTGCTTAGCCCCTATGAAACATAGCGTGATGTTTTATATACCAACTTATACCCCTACTTCTACACAACACATCATCAGTGAAAGTCTTATCAGAATCCATCCACGGGTTTTCAAATGATACCTGGACGAACAGAACGACAGACAGACAGACAGACAGACAATAATTCCAAAAAAAATTGTTTTGGCCTCTATGTCGATAGTATAGTATACCCACATAGAAATTTTGGAAAAATATTCAATGTACAGAAAAAGTGCTCTTTGAGTTTTATTATAGTACTAGCTGACCCGCGTAGCTCCGCCCGCGCTTTTATTACATTTTGCTCCCCTTCTCCCTCCTCCCTAGATTTATCTCTCTCCATATCTCTCTCTTATATGCTCTTTCTCTCCTCTCTCTTTCCCCTCCCGCTTCGGTTTCCGTCACACTCCTCCTCTTCCTCTCCCTGTTGGCCCCTCTCTGAACCCTCTCCCCCTCTCTCTTCTACGAACTTGCTCCTTCTCACTTCCCCCTTACTCCACCTAACTCCCCCGATCCCTCACCCCGTCACCCCCTCCTCGAATCCCCTCTCCCTCTTTCTCCTCTCTTGCACCCTCCTCTCGTTCTATATATCCTCGTCAATCATGGTATCAGCGGCAGTAAATATACTTTATGACCTATTCTCAGACCTCCCCGATATGCACACAAAATTTCATACAAATCGGTTCACCCATCTATTTAATGATCTTGCCTTATGTTGCTTAACCTAGCGGTATGAAATACACTGTATGACCTATTCTCAGACTTACCCGATATGCACACTTTCATACAAATCGGTTCACCCATCTATTTAATGACCTTACCTAACGTTGCTTAACCTTAACCTACCGGGATAAAAAGTATCCTATGTCCGTTTCTTGGTTCTAAGCTACCTCCCCACCAATTTTCAGCCGAATCGGTTAGGCCGTTCTTGAGTTATAAATAGTGTAACTAACACGACTTTCTTATATTTAGCTTGATTAAAGTTCTATAGTGATTGTATGTTCAATTTCACCGATAGATGGCGCTGTTCATAATGTAAATCACGCTAACATCGTAAATTACTGTCTAATGATATTCGATAATAAAAGTTCTTAGTATTTCGCATCTTTTATTGTTGCGACGTGATGCAATACCTATACACTACCTGGACTTGGGGAGTTTCATTAAAATTTCATGAACGACAGATTTTACAGATTTTAATTTTTCGAAGATATAATCTCATATTGCTATCAGCAAAGTACTTAGAACAATACAGAAATCTAATGAAAATTTCCTGGGTGTACCGGACCGGCTTACCCCTTACAAAAATTTACCTTTCGCCACTGCCATATCTTATGCAAACTCTCAGCTCAGTCCCTATTGTATATAGCGTAATAATACATATCTTAATGATTAACTGTCAAAGGAAATTACGTGGTAATATGTGCAAGTAATCTTTCACTGCTTAGCCCCTATGAAACATAGCGTGATGTTTTATATACCAATTTATACCTAGACTTCTACATAACACATCAGTGAAAGTCCTATCAAAATCCATCCACGGGTTTTCAAATGATACCTGGACAAACAGAACGACAGACAGACAGACAGACAGACAGACAGACAATAATTACAAAAAAAATTGTTTTGGCCTCTATGTCGATAGTATAGTATCCCCACATAGAAATTTTGGAAAAATATTCAATGTACAGAAAAAGTGCTCTTTGAGTTATATAGTATAGAAGATAGAAGATATAGATAACACCAATTTCTTTGTTTAACTTTGCCTAATGTTAACATTGCAGATCATTACTATGTCAGTCGGCCCTGCGAGACCAGCGATCTGGACTGCATCCGCCGTTTCTTTGCCCAGAACTCGGCCTGCAGTCCTGTTTATAAACCAGCACCAGATTGTCTGGTCTTCCGCTGCTTACGATTACCAGTACCCCATGCCAATCTTACATTCTTTGGAATCGACTATGTATTGAAAGGAGTTAAAAATTATGTTATTAAGCAATTCTAGTAAGTATTTTCTTCTTGCTCCAATGCCCCAGAAGGTGGGCTATGTTTTTCTAGAGTATGTATGTAGTAGGTATACATAACGACCTTTTTTTTGACGCGGGGAAATCTTTCTAAAGATCCCGGGAGCTGTGGGGCTCGACTGGGATATGTAGGATTCTTACCCACTAAAGCCCCCGCGGCTGTCGCATGAGAGGGGTCACCCTCGTCTCTCCGGTGGGATCTGCACCAGAAACCCCTCAGTGCCTTGCCTTTGAGCCCACCGCCGGGGGGCGCATTGTCGCCCCCCGGGAATCAGTCACGGTGCTCACGGGGACGGGGGTCGCAACCTCACCGCTGTCCTCCTCGGAGTCGCCACCGTACTCAATGGACCCTTGGGCCCACACCCCGGACGTCCAACGTCTCCGAAGATACAAACGACCCACACTAACCCACGCACGCACGCACCCATCTCCTGTTGGGTGTCCGTGAGAGGCGACTAAGTGAAATCAAGACGACGGGCAGCAGCGTCTTTCTATTAAATTACCTACCACATATACTGCAATCCCCAAGCCGCCTGCCAAGCGTGGGGATTATGGCACCCCCCCCCCCCTAACTTCTAAGGGGGAGGGCTATGTTCAGCAGTGGACGTCTTTTGGCTGCTGCTGATTATGATGATGAGGAACAGGTACATAATGTATATGTATTTACTGCCTAAACGCCATGATGGGTTTTGACCTATAATATGTCGATAGATTCGTCTTGGTTGTGGGAGTTACATATTATAATACTTAAATAAGTAAATATACTGGGTGTCCCGGAAAGGGTATATCAATCCGAAGGGTATGTATAGTATTGATACTAAAGACTACGTAAAAAAATGTCAAATGCGGCAAGAATGTATATTTTTAATTACATAAAAAAATATTTATATCGTCTTAAAACTGTTCCTAAGCAGCCCTGTATCATTGTGTATAATTCTATGGAGTTACAGCCCTGTTTAATAAGAAATTCATAAATTTTCGGTTAAAAACGAACAAAATTTTTCAGTTCACTGCACTAAAACTGTTGACTTTTTTAATTATTTTCTTTCATAAATTGATTGCTTGTGGTGATTTGATTCCGAGGTGATCAAAGTGGAATAAATTGTTCCACTCAAATCACCCAGGTGATTTGATTCCGAGGTGATCAAAGTGGAATAAATTGTTCCACTTTAATCACCCAGGTGATTAAAGTTGAATAGACCGTGTGTTACACAATGGGTCATTACCGGCTTGATACCCCATTTCTGGGGCACCCTGTATATAAATAAATAGCTGTTCGTTAGTTTTCTTGCACGCTCTAAACCAGGGGTGCCGGGTTAGAATTACATCCCCCCCATCGCTTCTCGTTGGAAGTCATAAAAGGCGACTAAGCGAGAACAGGAATAAGGGCAGCAGCGTCTTGCTTTTGGATTTATCTTCCACATATACTGCGATCCCAAAGCCGCCTGCCAAACGTGGCGATTACGGAAACCCCTCCCTTCTAGGGGGAGGCCTTTGTTCAGCATTGGACGTTTCGGCTGCTAATGATGATGGAACCAGGGGTGGTCTAAAAGAAAAAAAAATTGGTATTAACGTAAAAAAAGCACAGGTGTAGCATCTCCAGTCAACTAGTTGTTAATAATTTTATTTTGCAGTGAAAACAAAGCTACAGGAAACTTAGTGTTAGAGATCGAGTTTGAGGAATTAAAATGGAGTACTCCAACGGCTATCATGAGATATCATATGAAAGGAGAAGAACCTGTGGACCTAAAGGACTTTTTTACCTTACAACATAGTAAGTCTGACTATACAGAATGTTAAAAAATCCTTCCCTCTAATATGGTTGAGGGGAGTGATGGCTGCTGCTCAAGTCAACTCCTGCGCGGGTGCTGCTTGGGGGGACCTGGTACGGCCTTCCTGCTGTCCTTTTATTTTATTTTGCAGTCTAACAGCAAAATTGATTGGTGCTTTATTTTCTACGTTCTGAAGGCAATTCACTTGAGCTTGTAAATAAATCTTCATGATGTGTACCTAACTCTGACGACTCGATTCGCCGTCTCCACTCCAGAACCAGTTTACTCCAACAGTCATCGGTTTTGCGGCAAATATGACCAGACCACTGACATTTATGGATAATCCTTTTGAGCTATGTCAGTCACTTTGTTTCTTTGGCGAATCAGTTCATTTTGTATTCGATCCCTTAGAGCAACACTGAGCATAGCCATGGACCTATATTATGTACTAGCTGACCCACGCAGCTCCGCCTACGCTATTTTTACGTTAACTAAACTTTTAATAACAGACATTCGCATCGAAAACATAACCTCCTTTTTTATAGTCGGTTAAAAACTGGGACCCACTTTTTACTTGCTCTCCGAGGCGCGGACCCGTTTAGTTCAAATGGCGTTAAACGGTTACCCATCTATTTAATGACCTTACCTAACGTTGCTTAACCCGATCGATTACAAAACCTTGATAACAACTCTCTATGAGTGTTCCTTTACCAATATTTTTTATATTATAAAGAAAAATTGATAAAATCGGACCAAGCGTATAACCATGTACCCATTTTGACTTTAATCCCCTCTCCCAAAAGAACCGTGCTAGATTACGGGATAAAAAATATCCTATGTCCTACCTCGTAGTAAGATCTTAAATCATGCCAAGTTTCATTTGAATCCATTCAGTAGTTTCGGCGTGATGCGCAGCCGTGATACAGACAGACAGACAGACAGACAGACAGACAGACAGACAGACAGACAGACAGACAGACAGAAAGACAGACAGACAGACAAAAATTAAAAAAATTACATTTTCGGCCTCAGTATCGGTTATAGAATGCCCTCCAAATATAATTTTCAAAATATCTTCAATGTACAGAATTGGACCTGTTACAGTTTTATTATAAGTATAGATTAAACTCTTCTATTGTAAAATATAGCAAAGAATGAACGCTCCCTTGGGCTATTCTTAATTTTAATTGTTATTTTTATTTTGAAATTGCAGTTGACCGTTGGAACGTTTGTCGGATTACCGGGAATCTGACAAACGTTTTGCAGGGCAGTGTGGGACTATCGAAATTGTCGGATTATAGAGCACTGCCTAAGTAAGACCCCCAACAATCCGGAATTTTTTGAAAGAGTACCTTGTAATCCGACAAATTACAGATCAAAATGATAAGTTTCTATCTGAACTACAAATTATACTATAATTATTTAGTGATAGGCATGTCAGATTTCAGGGGGGGGGGGCGGTTTACCGGGGGTCCACTGTTTATTAAAATTGTAAGCCCAGTCATCCAACTGGGACTTATTGCAAAATATAGACCTAAGACCTGCAACAACAATAAAGTAAACTTGATATGATTAAGCAAGCTAAAATTTAAGGTAATTTAGACCTTGACATAATCTATAAAATTTGTTTAATTTTCTTTACAGAATCCATTTCATTTACATTGGTAATTTCGACGAGTCATAGAAGCGATATAGGAAACGGACGTGTTTACACATATATAGGCGATTCTAACATTTCATTCAAAGCTGGTCCAGGCTTCGTTAATTCAGGTGACAATAATTACATACTACCGATCCTCCGTGGTGCGGTGGGAGCAACACCGTTGCCTAGTTGTTCCTTACAGCCTAGAACAATGCAGGCCGATCACTGGATTGTGTATTGAGTAAGATGATCCATGCGTCCGATGGGCATGAAGAATAGCACCCTCCCATGTCCTCCCGTTGGTTGTCCGTAAGAGGCGACTAAGGGAACACAAGAAGACGGGCAGCAGCATCTTTCTATCGAATTACCTACCACCTATACTGCGGTCCCCAAGCCGCCTGCCAAGCGTGGGGATTATGGCAACCCTTCCCTTCTAAGAGGGAGACCTGTGTTCAACAGTGGACGTCGTCGCTGCTGATGATGATGATGATGAAATGAGAAAAAGAGAATTTATTAATGATAACTTTAACGTTACAGATCCTGTCATTCAAGCAGCTTACAAAGAAGCGTTCGGGGAGAAATATATCACCACTTTTATAGAAGGTTACGTCAATGCAGGGACCGCCGTCATGTGGTCCTTTATTCAACATACCATCTGCGATTTCCATAAAGATGCGTCCAATAACTGTTAGGTTTTGACATCTTGTGCTTAACAACATATTTTTTTCTAATCACAATTATATTATTATTACCTGAAAACGCTGTTTCATTCTATTCTTTAATTAAAAGAATTACCTTGAGGACCTCTAGAAAACCTTGATAGTTTTATTTTTATTATTAAAACCAAATATAAATCCGTGATTAAAACAGAGTGAAACAAACGAATGGGATGGAGGGAAGTACGTTAAAAATTAAGATATCAAAATTCATTAATTCTAATAATAATAATATTCTGGGACAATCCACACACGGATTACAATTCTTCAGGGAAACATAATTTTATTTTTAAAATAAATAAACCGCATTCAAATATCTATACCTACTATAATAAAACAGTAGAGGTCAAAAAGTCTGTACATTGAATATTTTTCCACCAAAATAGGCCAGAGAGGCTATAAATAAGTAACAGAACACATATCAACAATTTTTTAAATTTCTGTCTGTCTGCCCGTTGTTACCTCATCACGGGTAAACGGCTGAATGCATTTCTATGCAATGCACATAGTGAAGTAGATACTATCCCAACTTAGAAGATAGGCTATATTTTCTCAAAATCGGACAAGTAGATCAAATGATACAGCTTGACCCTCCTATTGTAGGCAGCCACATACAAAAAAGGGGTCAGGGTTAGTTGGGCAATATGTTTACGAATAATTTAACATAAAATGCTTGGCTGAGCCGGGAATCGAATCAACTAAAAATGCAAAAACAATGACAGCCACCATTTTATTTCAACTAATCGATAGGGTAAATAGTAAGGACAAAATCTCTCGAATAAGAATTGAAGACCTCGAAATTAAACAATTTATACAAATAATGTTTGGTATCTAATATTCATGTACCTACTTTCCCCCCTTGTTCAGTTCTTTTGTTCTATCCGTATCTTTGTTTTTTAGGTTAAACACTTACAATAAGAAATTATTCTCGAAGCGAGCTAATTGATAGTATCAATTGTGTTTTAAATTAACAGGAAATAGTGGAAATGGGCCTGTGAAAAAAAATAAAGAAATTCAACATAGAACAATATAACCTGTCTTCCTATTAAAATTGTGATAACGCACTAATTATGAAAACTTTTAATTAAAATTATCATCACCATGTAACAGGTATATAAGGCATACATTTTTCATTTTATTTAATCTTTCAAAAATGCTTGTATCGTCGCTAGTACTTTTGTGTGTTTTGTTCAGTCAAAGCTGTGCCTATGATGAAAATTCTTCAGGTTAGCCTCTATATAGAATCAATTTAAAATCGCCAATGACCTCGTACTAGTTAGTTCCTACATTTTGTGTTACTACTTTTAATCTTTCTTCTTCTGAAATATAAATCTCGTGTCACGCTGTTTGTGGTCGCACTCCTCCGAAACGGGTCAACCGATTTTTATTATTTCTTTATGTATTTTTGGAAGCTATGATCAGCTAGTAATCCAATTTTTTTTCGATTATTCAAACTGACACTTCAAAATCTCAATTTTGTAAAGGTAGTATAAAATGATTACCAAAGTCATTTAACTACTTCCTCAGCAGCTGACACGTCCACTGCTGAACAAAAGCCTACCCCTGAGAAGGGAGGGATTGCCATAATCCCCACGCTTGGCAGGCGGCTTGGGGATCGCAGTATAGATGGTAGGTAATCCAATAAAAAGACGCTGCTGCCCGTCTTCTTGTTTTCCCTTAGTCGCCTCTTACGGACACCCGACGGGAGGAGATGGGTTGGTTGGATGGTTTTAGCTTAACTATTAAGAAATATACCGGCCTTAGCGATGCAAAATTTTCATGAAATACTTGTTACATGTGTAATAGGTAAGTTAGTAGAAATGTGCGTCCCCTCCAAGCCGTTCAAAATATTTTTGAAGGAAGTATGGCTCATTTCTTGTAGCGATATTGCAAATTTCACTATGATGAAATTACTGAACTCGACTAAAGTATAATTTTATATGTTTTTAGTATAATTTACTGATGAATTTCATAGTTATAATAATTGATAAGTTGATGGCGATTGTTGTATAAAAATAATCTCAAAAGCACCTCTACAGTCTCTATTATAGTAAATATGTTTGTGAATTAACAAAATTTGTTGAACATAATTTGTTTAGTGGGATGTAGGGTAGCTACTCACAAGAGGTTATTAGGGTTTTAAATTATACCAGGTGTCTAATTATACTGGGTGTTGAAGAAAATGGGACACTTCCTAAAATAGATGAAAGGGAAATAACACTAGTGTACCGTCAAAAAAAGAATTTTCGAAAAAACATTGTATCTGTTTATTAGTTATAACCATTTAATTTTTATAGCGTTATTAGCATTATTTCACATAAAAGCGTTTGGAACGTGTAAAATAAAAGATTTTAATCATATCATGTATAATTAATTAAGGGGGTAACATGCGCCAATGACCTTGAGAATCTGGCCGCTCCGGCCGAGAGTTGTCATCGTAGAGGGCGCTACCAGCAAATATGAATATTAAATATGAAAAATCATAGACTAAAAATATGCAGATGTGTCGAATGGAGTTTTGTTAATTTTGCCTATTCCGTTATAGAATGAAATTTCAATAAAATTATATCTATTGCAAATATACTTAATATCACTACACAAATAAATGACTGATGAATTATGACATGATGAAAACCGATTTTAACTCTGGAAAAGCTTTTTTTCATTTCATAGTGACACGAAAAGAACAATACTGATGCATTTTAAGAACGGTAACCCACTATTTAATATCTTGATTTATACCTTGGCGTGCCACCTAATTACAATCTGATAACCCAACAACTTACAGTGGTAACGTAATTGACGTGTTGCGTCAGGATATGGATTATTGCATTTCATATTCCAAACTTCATATCAAAGGTTCAGTTCATCAATTATAGAATGGCCAATGCCTGACTAGTAAGACTTAAACATACTTCTATTCTATTGTTGGTGGTTATTAGTTAGGTCCGGTTACAACCGGAACGTACTTCGACCCAGCTGAATACATTGTGCCTGCCATTCGGAATCCATATAAATTCGTACTACTTATAACTTACAGTAGTTACAGCGGATTTTTGTGTGTCTGTCCAGGTAATCGGGTTGGCGAACCATTGCGCAAGTACAGTTGTGATTTTTTAATACATAAACATAAAAATAGCTACTGCGCAGCGTCTTGCAGCCAACTTCAGACACACAAAGATCCACCGTGACTGCTGTAAGCGTACTTGAAATGAAACTATGCACAAAGTTCTAAGGTTTCTGTTCTGCACATCAAAACGAAAGCGTTTAACAGAGCCTTCAAAATATAACCAATAAACATCCATCTGATAGTTAAGCTTTTTGATCCCTGGAAAAATGAACTGAAACCAAATTGATGATTGATTGAGATGTTCGAGTTTGATAAAGAGAGCGACTTAAGATGCTGCAATGCATGCCAGTGGCCCTGATGAGATGCTAGCGGTATTATTAAACTGTACTGTTTCCATGCAAATTTTATTACAGGAATCATTATAGTAGTTTACTCTCTCGAATAAAAAAAGAATAATCGAAATTGGTTCATATTTGTCAGAGTAATGTAATGGAGAACATCAGTTTTATGGTTTTTACCAGATAAATTCCCCCATATCGTTCATGGTCCTCCAGTAAGTTCTTATCCGGTTGTGATAAAATTCATACAGATTCATTACAGTCGAATCTTTCGAATAAAAAAAGAACACTTTAAGAAGAAGACTTTAATTTTTTATTTTTTTTCCTTTTTAAGATTTTTAACATCCTATCCTTATCATATCTGTCTATCTGCCATCATCTATACTTTAATCCTTTTTTTTTTTTTTTTTCTACGTTTATATATTTATAGTTATTTATCAAATATATATATATATATTTGATAAATATATATATATATTTGATATATATATTTATATATATATATATATGTATGTATGTATTTGTAATTCATTTCAGTTTAATTAATTTTTATTTCGGATAATTTCATTAGATATTATTCTTAGTTGTAATTTGTTTTAGTACTTTGTCACACTACCTACATTTATATTTCCTTCTTTTTATCCTATGGGTTGCCTGGAAGAAATCGCTTATTAGCGATAAGGCCGCCTATATGTACAATGTTTCTGTTTCCTTTTTATGTGTTCTGTATTTTGTGTTTGTACTTAAGTGTAAATAAATAAATAAATAAATAAATCATTGAAATTGGTAAATATTTGCCAGACATGGCCATTTTTGTCCTCAAAAAGCGACTAAAACGTAACTTAACTTCATCTTGAGTTCTGTACCTATCGCGGGGTTTGAACTACGCGGAGCATTTGACATTGATTCTAATAAACAATCTGGTTTTAGAGTAACTAACATATTAACGCGGTGGTATTTTTTCTCGTGTCTGCCAACAACACCATCACTTTATTGTTACGCAACTTAGTTAAGTCAAAAGGTATTACCTGATAGTAATCTAAGCACCCACCCATAGAAAAGTCTCTTACTGTCCCTGTCATCCAAAACTATAATTATAGCCTTTTGGTCCAATAGTTTTTTTTTTGCTAGCTACAGTGACCTTCTATTTATGTTACATAGTGGAAGAAATCTAAGATTAAAGTGGCGCTACCTAGATAGCATACAAGTACCCTTCCAACTTAACCATCCAGATGTCTCAAAAGACGAGCAACTGTCCAATGCAACTGGCCGTAGGTAAGCGTGTCGCTCACCATCAAGCCAACCACCCAGGTAATCGACTCTTTGCTAATTTGCAAAAACCAACATGATAGTAGTAATAACACCGTTAATGTTTTGAAAAAAAATATCATAATGTAAAGGATATCATATCGTATGTAATTTTGTCGACCTACACAGTATTAAATACGATTTAAATTAGTAAGATTATATATGACTATGATACGCTTTAAAAGTTAGGCATAATACTCGGCAACTATACTTTCGCATACTCTATGATGAAGCAAAAATATGGTATTACCATAAAAACATATTTAATTAAATATACAAGTATAGATTTCATTTGAAATGATTTATAATGTTATAATTATACCATTTGTAACATATCTTAATTAAAAATATGTTTAAAATCATTTAAATTAAATTCGTCTTGTCAAAAAAAATTCGAGCACGTCCACCCACCGTAACAGTCCACGAAGGACTGATGGAAGGCGATAGCGGGGGCGCTGCAAGGGGAAATGCATCGCGTACGTGGTTTTTCTATAATTTCTTGTAAAACATGTATGAAATTAAGAAATGTAATCAATACAAATTGTAGAATAGGTTATATGCTTTTTAATAGTCCAAGTTTGACGTCTATCCGATGAACGGATGTTGAACGCTAACACAATTCATATCCAACGTAGTACATTTTTTAAATACATATTGCTTGAAAACGTTATATTTAATCTAATATCTAATCAATAAAACTATTTGCTGAAGATCTGAAGTATAAGTACATATAATTTTCATAGCCAATGCGATAGCGGATTGATCCATCGAACTCTTTAAAGTAAGGCTATTTTTGCAATTTTACCGTTGTTACCCCCTTAAGGTACTTTATTAATTCGCTACTGAATTTGAAATGTTATGGAATATCATGTCGCTGTTGAAGTTACATACAGCCTTTTGATACATTTATTCATTATTCCAAATAAAAGAATGGTTGATTTAAAAGCTTTTATGTTCCAGCTATTTTTATGCGAACTGATGGTGATAACAATAAAAATTTTGAACAACCAACTATAAGATGTTTTCGAAAACTGTACAATAATATTATGCTCTTTTATCCTTTTATGCAGGTGTCGTGTGTGCGTTTTAATGGCCACCTGGGATAAAAATATTATGTTATATAAAATATTCGTCAAAGATCACAGGTATTTCTCGTTGTCTAATTCTAACATTGCAGGTAACGATGTCAGGCGACCCTGCGAGACCGACGACCTAAACTGCATCCGCTGTTTTCTTGCCAAGAAGACAGGCTGCACTCCTGTTTATAAGCCAGTCCCAGATCATCTCATTTTCCCCCGCCTTGAATTAGACGTTCAACAAGCGAATCTTACTTTCATTGCTCTCGACTATGTATTAGAAGAAGTAAACAATTATGAGATTAGTCAATTCTAGTAAGCATTTTGTTTTTCTTTATTTAAAAAGAGAGTATTATTCAAAATTAAAAGCCTTTTGTTTTGACTGTATGGCTGTATGTGGCCTTGAGGTTCTTAAGCGCTAAATTTTATTCGATGGCCGGTGATTTTGGTATTGGCATTAAAATTATTTTATATGAATAACTATAGTAAAAATGTTGGAAGCATTTGAGATGTGGTGTTGGGGAAGTATGGAGGGAATAAGTTGGACAGAAATAAAGACGAATAAGGAAGTTTTGTAATTGGTTAATGAAGAAAGATACATTTTAAGGTCTATTGTGAATGGGGCAGGAAAGATGATTGACCACTTGATACGACACCACCTACTTTAAAACGATAGTGGAAGGTAAATAGAAGGGAAGAGGGGAAGAGGAAGACCAAGGCGAAGTTTCAAGAGGCAGGTAGTAGAAAAAGTGGGAGTGTCGTATCAAGAGGTCAAAATAAAAGCACATAACAGATCGGATTGGAAATTGCTTCATCTACAAGAGCACAGCTCTTAAATTGGAGAGGACTATAGTAATAATATATATATTATTTGCAGTGAAAACCGAACATCGGGAAACTTAGTATTTGAGATCGAGTTCAAGGAATTCAAATGGCACACTTCAAGTGCTACCTTTAGATATCATTTGAAAGGAAAAGAACCAGTGGAACTAACGGATTGTTTTACTATACAACATAGTAAGGGCCCATATTAACCACACAATTTGTATACATTACAAGTGCACTTGTATGAAGGCTTATTATCACTACTATAAAGAACGTACTTCAAGTTGAAGCTTCTACATATTGTTATAGACATTTAAGATGCTTTACATCACGCACGACCTAACTTCATTTTTCTGTCATTCTGAGGTTCAGATTACCGTCGTTTACATGAGAGTAGTGCTATTCTCAGTAATATATTTTTTTTTACTATTTTCAAATTTAAAATTGATATTATCACTAAAACAATTTGAATCTAACCTGGAACTTGCCAAGTGTTACATTTTGGTGTCTTCTTTGTTGACCACTGTAGATCCCAGCTAACAATCACGAGGTTTAAATTCGGGTATTGCTCCATAAGGCACGGCATGCACTTTATGAAAGCATTTCAAAGTTCTAACATCTTTAAATGACATGGGTTTAGTCTCTGCGCTAATTCATAAGTTTAATGTAACTAATAGTAGGTTGCGGGTACAAGATATAGTATATTATGATGTTTTTAGGTCTGTTAAACTTTACACTGGAATACAGTTATATTTACGCATTCCTGCTTTGCGATAGGATATCTGACACTGCGATGGTGACCTAGTCATCATGTTTATCACCAGCCGGAAGACGTCCACTGCTGAACAAAGGCTTCCCTTGGAACACCCCCACTGGTTGACCTAGTACCAGAAGAAAATTTTATAAATACAATACAATGCTTTCAGCATAAAAATATCATGATTCTATTTGTACCACTTTTTGGTACTTATTCCTAATTTTAAGCAAGCTTAAATATACACACATCAAAAGTGTCTAGGGATCAACATATATTTTTGCAATAACTTTTCTCCTGATTGATATTAATTAAAATTTTCTTTAAGGATTCATCAAATAAAGTGTTTTCGTTTGTCACAGTAACGATAAACCAAGTCACCTTTGCATTAATAAAGAAATTTGCCATTTTCCTAATAAAGGGATTTTTGACATTTGAACCACTAACACAAAAGTTCGAAAAAAAGACTGAAATAACAGTTTTCTTTAAAATTTTATTGGGTAACTTAAACAATTAATAATCCGTGTTTCTACCGCGAACACTAACAACACAAGAACATCGGTTTGGCATACTCAAAATGAGTTCATCCAAATCACGCTGTGGAATGGCCGCCCATGTTCGTTGCAACAACAAAAAAAGGTCTTCTTGCGACTGGATACCCTCCATATTCGGCAGAGCTCTTCTCTGTAGCATATCCCATGCATGCTCAATCGGGTTCAAGTCTGGCGACTGAGCAGGCCAGGGCAGGACATTGATGTTAGCTGCGGCGAGAGTCTGTCTTACAACTCTTGCGGTGTGCGGTCGTGCATTATCATGCATTAACTGAAATAAGGGACCGATTTGCACTTGTAGAGGAACGATGATGTCTGATACAATCGTCTCAGCATAAATTTGAGCGTTGAGGTTGCCTCTGATCCAAATCAACTCAGTTCTTCCGCCGATCCAAATACCCGCCCATACCATGATGGTTCCACCACTATAAGGATGGACTTCCTGGCAGGATTTTAATCGCTGTTGGCGTCCAGGGGTTCTCCAGTGTCGTATACGTCTTGTATCCGGTCTCATACCAAAACGAGACTCATCAGAAAAGCACACGAAACGCCATTGTTCTTCTGCCCATTTTTTTGCCCAAAAATGCTTGATCCCTAGACACTTTTGATGTGTGTATAATAAGGTAAGTACTTATAAAACATAAAAATATATGTTCTCTTTTTTCCTTTACAGAATCAATTTCGTTAACATTGGTATTACCGTTGAATCATTGTACCGATATGTCAAAGGGCCATGTTCTGACATATATAGAGGATCCCAACATTCATTTCGAGGCTGGTCCATGTGTAGTCAATTCAGGTGACAATTATTATTCATATACTGGGTGTCCCGGAAAGCGTATATCAAGCCTTAAGGTATGTAAGTAGTAGTAGTACAGTATTGCTAGAAAGAACCCCGAAAAACATGTCAAATATGGAAAAAAACGTTACAATTTGAATTACCTACAAAATTTATTTAACCGTCTTAAAATCTAAGAAACTCAGTGTCATCGTGCGTACTCTTATGGAGCCACTGTTTTTTAATGATTGCGTGTCTGCCTTGTTCATCCATTATTAGATAAATAACGAACAAAATGTTAACACTGTTGTTTGTTGTTAAAATGTCAAAATGTTTGTGCTCACTGCACTAAAACTGTTGACTTTTTCCATTGTTTTCTTTCACAAATCGATTGCTGGTGGGTTACACAGTGCGTAATTACCGGCTTGATACCCCATTTCCGGGACACCCTGTTTAGGAAAAGAAATCTTGTTTAAGGTTATGGATAAAATTCAAAATAAGCTTGAAGTAAGATGGTTACCTATTACTCAGCATGGTGTCATTGATTCTATAAGACGCAACGAACTTGGTCTTTTGTGGACACTCAGAACAGAGAGAGCGATCAACACGAGCTTCTAATGAAGCAGACTGTTTTACAAACTCGTAGTATTCATGTAGACACGAATGGAGGAAGAAGAAGGAAGAAGAAGGAAAGAGATATATGAATATATTAATAATAACCTTGACTTTACAGATCCTGTCATTCAAGCGGCTTACAAAGCGTTCACCAAGAAATATATCACAACTTTTAAAGAAGGCTACTTCCGTGCAGGGACCGCCGTCATGTGGTCGTTTATCCAACATGCCATCTGCGATTTCCATAAAGATGCGTCCAATAACTAATAGGTTTTATGATCTTATGCTTAATTTTTTTCATAACTACGATTATAATATCATCACCTGCAAACGCTGTCTGTCCTTTCATTAAAATAAATTATTGAACCTAATATTGTCTTTCATTTACGCGAATTATACTACACATTGAAATGAAACTACTTTTACGAAATAATAACGTCGTTTCAAATGCTATGCAGCACCCATGGTCTCGGGAGGACTGGGTTTTTAAATTCCTTGCGTCAAATTTACACTGTCACAATTATAGTGTAGGGTACCATACTCACCGTTACCTGATTACCGTTACCAAAACTAATACATTACCTCCTCCAAAACCCGAAGGTTTTGAAGTACAACATCTAGAGATCTGTTCAACGGAAACGGTCGAGAGAACCCGGAGGCCCTGATGCATATACCACCTAGCGATCGGTCTTTTTTTTTTTTTTTTTTTTTTTTTTTTTTTTTTTTTTTTTTTTTTTTGTATGAGTAGTACTGTTGGCCGCAGATGGCCATTACAGCTTCACCGGACAAGAGGGGCGAGCGCTTTGAGCGCTCCAGCCCGGAAAGATAGGTAGCGACTAGCTCAAGGGCACCTCAGGGAGGCACGGCCTCGGCTTGGGCTGCCGCTTAGAGAGTGTGCGAGTTTACCACCGGTTCACAACGCGCCCCCGCTGAGAAGAACCGGCAAGAAACTCAGCGAGGGGATGCATGTCGAGGTCGCATGTGTACGATCCTTCGGCCTCGCCGGCGAGACCGGTGTCTGTGTGTAGGTGTGTGTACGACTCGTGACGTCGTTGTCGGTGGTGTAGGTGTTGGTGTTGTGTCAAGGTCCAGGAGGACGGACATCGGGTCGGGTGGGTCGAGCAGTACATGCCGCGGACGGCGGCGATGTACGGTAGGTCGACGATCTGAGGGACCAGGACCAGGGTCGGGGTCGGGGATATAGTCGGCAGCGGCGCCGATGAGCGGGTTCGGGTGGACGCATGCTTTTTCAAAGTAATGTTCGGACATTTCTTTGAAAAATTTGCGGATAGGGACTAGACCGAAGTCGGAATGAAGGTCGACATTCCGCATGTACCACGGGGCACCGACGGCATGTCGAAGGAATCGGTTTTGAATAACCTGGAGGCTATTGATGTGGACGGGAGCTGCGTGTGCGAATACGGCACTGGCGTAAGATAGGATGGGACGGATGCAGGTTTTGTAAAGTGTCAACTTACTCCTAAGCGACAGTTTACTCCGCCTGCAGATCATGGGGTAGAGCCGGCCGAGGACGAAGGCCGCTCGGTTGCGTACTGACCGTATATGTGGTCCAAATGTCATGCGGGAGTCTAGGGTGACGCCTAGATATTTGACCTTTTTGGTCCAAGGGATGGGACGCCCATAGAGGGTGATCTGACCTAAACGACTACTGGGATGGCCCGCAGTGTGGGATCTGGTGCTCCGGGAGAAGAACACCGCGGCGCTCTTTTCCGGGTTCACCGCGATCAGCCACTTTTGGAACCATTCGCCTAGGGCGTTGACGGCGACTTGAAGAGTGCGCGTCAGAAAAGCCTTATTTCTGTGTGAGAAATATAGTGCGGTGTCGTCCGCATATAGGGCTAGTTGCACCCTGTCCGAACGAGGGATGTCGTTCGTGAACAGGCTGAACAGGAGTGGAGAGAGCACGGAGCCTTGAGGGACTCCGGCCTGAATAGGGTGGGGAGTGGATCGCGCACCTTCGACTCGATATCGAAAAGTGCGATTCCTGAGAAAATCTCGTATGATGAGGACCAGACGGTCTGGCACGCCCATGAGGTAGAGCTTGTGAAGCAAGCCATTGTGCCAGACCTTATCGAATGCCTTGGCGACATCGAAGAATAAGGCTCCGGTGTATATGGGTCTGGGCTGGTTGAGCCCGGAGAGGACGTGCTCCGTGATGCGGTGCACTTGATGGACGCAGGAGTGTCCGGCTCGAAAGCCGAACTGCTCGTGTATGAGTATGCCCTTCGAGATGACAAACTCTTTGAGTCTTGCGAAAAGCAAGCGCTCGTAGAGTTTGCCCAGGGCGCTAAGGAGACTAATGGGACGGTAGCTCGTGGGATCGTCACGTGGCTTACCGGGTTTGTGAATGCCGATGACGTCTGCTTCTTTCCACTCCGAAGGGAATATAGCGTGCGTCATGGCGGCATTGAAGATGGCTACCAAGAGGTAGATCAAGTGGTAGGGAAGGATTTTTAGTACGCGGTTCGAGATGCCGTCAGGGCCGGGGGATTTCTTAGGCTTAAGGCCTTTGATGAGGTCTTCCACCTCGGAATGGGTGACCGGGGTGAGAGTGTCGGATGGCGGGACAGAAGCCCTGCGCTCTACTTCCCTATCTACGTGATCGCGATGGGGTGGGTCGGAAACTGAGACACTAGGAGAGCATTGTCTCTCTAGAGAGTCTGCGAGGACCTCGGCTTTTTCCTCGTCGTCAAAAGCTGGAGGGGCGCCTGAAGGGCGGGTCAGGGGAGGCATGGTGGCTACCGTGTCGGACTTGAGAGCCCTCGCTAGCCGCCAGTAGGCTTGGTGAGAGGGAGTGATACCCTCGAGAAAACCGTCCCACCGGTCCCCCCGGAGTTCCGCGATGCGGTTCTTTACGTCCCTCTGTAAAGCGCGCATGCGGATCCGGTTGGCTTCGGTGGGGTAGGAGTCGTGAGCGCGGATAGCCGCGTTTTTGGCTCGGACCAATTCTTTGACGTCGGCCGGCAGTTTGAAGCGTTGGACATAAGGGTCCACCGCTTCAACCTGCCGGGAAGATTGGCTGATGGCCGATTGGAGGTTGTCAGTGAAAGCACTGACGGCTTGTTCGGTGTCCTGAGGGGACGAGAGGTGGACTGGGATACGAGAGAGCTGTGGCGTGTCGGCATTGGCCAAGCAGGTGCTCAGCCGCTGCCAGTCCACCACGCTCTTCATGACCGGTTCCGGTGAGGGAGGTGGTCCGAGCTCCATGAGAACGGGACGGTGGTCGGAGTCTAGTTCATAGAGCACTTCTAAGGAGCGCAACCGAAGCGTTACGCTCTTTAGAAGTGCCATGTCTAGGACATCGGGACGGTGGCCGGTGATAACGGGAAAATGGGTGGGGCGCATTGGTGCAATGACGTCAAAGTCGAGAGTATCGACTAGAGCGTCGAGGCGCACGCCGTTATAATTGGTGGTGTGACAGTTCCACCTGACGTGTTTGCAATTAAAGTCACCGCCAAGGATGACGGCGCTATCCATGTCAAGAAGTGCTTCGATGTCACTTCTGAGAAGTTGCTTGTCAGGTGGAAGGTACACCGAGACGAGAGTGACAGGGGGATGACCCGAGAGAGAGAGGCGGCAAGCCGAGGCCTCGATATTGGTGAGCGCAGGGACATCGAGTGGAATGCAGTGCAAGGATTTCCTATAATAGATGACAGTGCCGCCTCCGCGGGAGGCAGTTCTGTCATTTCGCACGAGATGGTAGTTGGCGATGTTGGGACTCCTATGAGCGGGTTTGAGGAATGTCTCTTGCACTAGCATGACGTCAACTTGGTGATCCCTAAGGAATTCACCAACTTGATCGCGTTGAGGAGAGAGGCCATGGGCGTTGAAAAACGCCAGGCACAAGGAGCGGGGCTTAATCCGTTTTGGGTGTGAATCCATTGATTAAGGGTAAGATTGGGTGGTGGGAACCACTGACAGGGAACTGAGCACACTCTCGTGCTCGACAAGGGCCATGGTGCGTTCGAAGTCGTTTTTAGCGACTCGAAGCTTGTGCGCGAGGGCGCGGATGGCGGCAATGTTGAAATTGCTCATGGTGTTGCGGATCAGTTGGATGTCCGACACCAGGGTGTTTTGTGCTGAGGGCACTGGGGTGAACCCGGCGTGAGGCGCCGGGGCGCTAGTCGCAGGGTGCATGGGCGCGCTGGGAACATGGGTGTTCCATGCGTTGGGACGGTTGAGCCGTGGGTCGCGGAGCGCAGAAGGCGCGACGCCTTGTGGACCTGGGTGCAGGCCAGGAGGAGCCTGCGGCACGGAGGGTGCCGAACTTGTCGGGACTACTTTTTGCGCAGAAGGCGCAGGAGGAGTAGGGGGTCCGGGCACAATGGGTGCCGAAAAGATGGGCGCTGAAGGCGCTGGATTCCTGGGCGCACGGAGACCGTTGCGCCTCGCCACTCGGCGATTCCTCTTTGGGGCCCTCGAACATCCGCGATAATTCGCGGGGTGTCCGACGGTCCCGCAGAGGACACAGCCGGGAGGTTCGGTCGCGGTCTCCTGCTTGCGAGAACAGGTGGAGGTCGGGTGGTCCCCGATGCATTTAACGCATCGGGGAGTGGCGTGACAATTTCGGGCCGAATGGCCGTATAATTGGCAATTGTGGCACTGACCGGGAGTGCCACGTTTGTGGGGGGGTTCGACATAGAAGCCCCCGGTGAGGTCTAGGAGATGAGACAAGTCGAAGATACGCTTGCCTTCGGGGGTACGGTCGAGAATGACCGTGACCATGCTATATGGGATCTTGGGACCGCGGCCACTCGCCATGCGGTGGACTTCATGGGCGGGGAATCCTTGGGACTGAAGGTCCTCAAGGATGAGAGAGGGCTCGAATTCCTTCGGAACTCCCCTGATGACCACTCGAAGGGTACGGTCCTCTTCGAGGGTGTAGGTGTGGAAGGAGATCTTCTCCTTCCTCAAGTGGGACGTGAGTTGACGGTGGTCGTCAGTCGTCATGGCGGACACACTGATGCCGTTGGCCGTGTTCGAGGCCTTGGTATACCGGATGTTTTTCGCTTTAAGAGCGTTAGTGACTCGCGGCCATGCGGCTTTGTCCTGTATGATTACAGGAGGAGGAGGGCGGGGCTTGCGGCCTTCGGGTTGGCTCGCCGGGGCGGCTGAATCGCGCGGCGTGGGTGAGGTGCGAGGGGACGGAGAGGCACTCAGGGAGATTGGGGAGGACGCACAGGCCTCCTCCTCAACGCACTGGTGCTTGGACGGGCGCTGGTCCCGGGGTTGACGCGCCCGTTTCTTATCCCGGACTAGCGTCCATTCGTCCTCCGAGGAGGAGATGGGGCGCTTGGCGGACTCTACTTCGACCTCCATGTCCGAGGCTGACTGAGGGTCGGCCTCGAACCCCGGTGGAGGGAACTGGGTTGGCGCATCTAGGTGCGCCGGGGTGGGCTGCGGCGAGATAATCGCGGCGGAAGGTGGCGGGGTAAGCGCCGCTGGAGTCGGTGCGGTAAACGCGTCGGTGGGCTGCGACTGAAGGTCGGGCGGGGTCGGCGAAAGGGTTTCGCTCGAGGTGGCGGCGGCGTTCATGGCCGAGATTAACTCCGTCAAGATCGTTGGATACTTGACGGAGATAATCTCCACCAGTCTCACCGCAAATTCGGGAGGCACTTGGGAGAGTGCGGGGGACGACATTTTTCCGTCCGAAGGGAAACTCTCCGGACGAAAAATGGGTGAGTGATCCTCCCCGCCGGTAAGGCGGGGAGTGGGTGAGTGCCTAACGTGTGGCCCTAATGTGTGTGGGTGTGTAGGGTGTGTAGCCTAACAGCCCTGGGGCAGAGGAGACGAGACCGGCAAGCCGGCGGTTCGAAACCAAACAGCACCCAAGGAATAGGAAATAGGAGGCGGAAGGGTGGGAGGGCGACGATCAAGATCGAGGCGATCGGTCAAGGGAAAACAAGATGATCGACCTGAAAAGGTCGTTTTGTTACACCGCAGCGCAGTCCGGCAATCAGCACACCTCACTACGCGACGCGCGAAGACCGTGCGTCGTCTCACACGCGCAGCCCAGCGACACGGCCGCTCGCTAGCTACCCCGCTATCGACTGGCGCGCCGCGGCGGACCGTTCGCCCGGCGTCAGCCGGCTCGCGAGTTTGCCGCCGCCCCGCGCGCCCGCGCACACACCGCACATAATACTCGCACGGCGATGTGCGATTTGTATATAAATATTATTTACTTCTTAGGTTAAGCACTAGCGTAAGGATAATGTAATTGTACATATATGTTTTATATTCCCAATAAATTATTCCCAATTTCCGACTCAACAATCTTTTAATCTACGAACACGCAAGCTACAGCAGCACCCTTCAGTGGTTACACCCGACGTTCAACCATGGAACAATCGCAACAAGAAATCGCAGGAATAGCCCTGTCCATGCGGATTCCTGCATTCTGGCGCGACCAACCAAGACTATGGTTCTACAGTTTCGAGGCGGCTACTAACGACCTCAAGAAGAACCAAGCACAACTGGCGCAGATGGTGATAGCCCAACTCGAAAAACAAGACATCGAACAGATCGCCGACCTGCTTTACAAGCCACCTGCCGCTGACCAATACACGGCGTTGAAAAACCGACTTATCTCCGCCTACGAGGAGTCAGACAGCCGTCAGCTGCAGAGGTTGCTGACCGAAATTGAGCTCGGGGAACAAAGGCCCACACAACTGCTACGGCGCATGCGAAGTCTCGCGAGAGAAAAAGTGCCAGAAGAGACACTAAGATTGATGTGGACAAGTCATCTACCACCACACATACGATCCGTCCTGGCTGTGAGCGAAACATTCAGCACGCAAACCACACTCGACGAGCTCGCCATTCTTGCAGACAAGATGATAGAAAATGATACACAAATAGCATCTGTCACGGCGTTCAACACACTAGAAGCGGCACCATCGGCAAGACACACCGGCACACTATCTCTCATAGAAGAAATTCAAAAATTGTCGCTGGATGTCGCTGAGCTACGGAGAAGTCCACAACGCCTCAACGAACACTGTCCCTGTCAAGAACAGTACCAACGGCGTCGACCAATCTCACGATCGCATTCACCATCTCGTCGGTATCGAAGCAACTCACCATCATATTCATCATTCTGCTACTACCACCGTCGCTTCAGGGAAAAAGCAAGACAATGTGCCAGCCCATGCTCGTACAGATGGAAGAATCCGGAAAATACGCTGGCAGTGGCGGAACCCAGCGTATCAGAGCTATCCCACCGCCTATTCGTCACCGACAAAAACTCCAGACTGACATTTCTCATCGACACCGGCGCCAACATATCAGTCATACCACGACGCACCGGAGTGAAGATGTCACCGACAGATTTTTGCCTCTACGCGGCGAACAACACACGGATACCCACGTACGGCGAAAAGCATCTGGAACTGGACCTCGGATTGCGAAGACCATACAAGTGGAAATTTATAATCGCAGCAGTCAGCAAACCGATAATTGGGGCTGATTTTCTGAACCACCACAAACTACTCATCGATATCGCCAGTCGCAACATCACCGACAAGGTCACGAGCTTGTCCGTCAATGCACCGATATGCAAATCGTCGGCACCTACGTTGCGCACCATTGATGCTGGGAGCAAATACCATGAAATTCTCGCCGATTTCCCAGACATCACCAGACCATCATCAACGAAGACCAGCCCCAAACACAACGTCGAGCACTATATCGAGACGTCCGGACCGCCGTTGTACGCCAAAGCCCGCCCGTTACCACCTCATCGGTACCAAGCGGCGAAGAAGGAGTTCGAGCTGATGATGGAGCAGGGCCTATGCAGACCAAGCAAAAGCCCTTGGGCGAGTCCACTGCACGTGGTACCCAAGAAGAACGGCGACATCCGCGTATGCGGCGACTACAGACGTCTCAATGCCGTAACAAAACCAGACCGCTACCCAGTACCAAGACTAAAGGACTTCACATACCAGCTGCATGGCATGCAGGTCTTCTCGACCCTCGATTTAAACAGAGCCTACCAACAACTTCCGGTACTTGAAGAGCACATCGAGAAAACAGCCATCATCACACCGTTTGGCCTTTTCGAATGTCCGAAAATGTGCCCAGGACTGAAAAATGCCGGACAAACATTCCAGCGGTTCATCCACCAAGTCTTATCAGGCCTGGACAACGTCTTCCCCTTCATTGACGACGTAATTGTAGCATCGCCCGATGAAGAAAGCCACGCCCGAGATCTACGCACCGTTCTAGAACGTCTCGACAAATACGGCATCACCATAAATCCAGCAAAATGCCACCTCGGGATGCGAGAGGTGAAGTTCCTGGGATACCATGTGTCGCCGGAAGGTATCAAACCCTTAGACGAAAAGGTCGAAGCCATCACTAATTTTCCGAAGCCGCAAACTATAGAAGAACTACGCCGATTCCTTGGAATGATAAACTTTTACCGTGACAGCATTCCAAACGCCGCTACAGTTCAAGCACCACTACATTCATACTTGCACAACTCCAAGAAAAAAGACAAGACGAAAATCGAATGGTCACCCGAAGCCACGGAAGCATTCGAAGCCTGCAAGACTAAAATGAAAAACGCGGCGACACTAGCGCACCCTGCTCACAACGCCCACATTGCCTTGTTTTGCGACGCATCGGACAAAGCGGCCGGATCAGTCCTACAACAAAAAATTGGCGGGAAATGGCAGGCACTGGGGTATTTTTCAAAAAAGTTCTCACCGGCCCAACAGAAATACTCCACCTTCGATCGCGAGTTATTATCCATCTACATGTCAGTCAAGCACTTCAGGAAGATATTCGAGGGAAGAGAACTCACTATCTTCACTGACCATAAACCGCTGATCTACGCACTCAACAAACCGCCATCGGATAATGACACGCAGCGCCGAATTCGTCAGCTACTTTTTATCAGCGAATTCACAAGCGATATTCGTCATGTCAGCGGAACGGACAACTCGGTAGCCGACTCATTATCACGCATCGAGGCAATAAACCTACCTACGGCACTCGACTACGCTAAACTAGCAACGGCCCAAGAGCGAGACAGCATGCTTACCAAATTACTGCAACAATCCAACATCGCACTGAAGAAACTCAAGATTCCCGGGCCCAATGTTGAAATATACTGCGAAACATCAACGGGAAACATTCGATCGTACCTAACGGAAGAATTCAGACGGCAAGCCTTCGATTCAGTCCACAGTATCAGTCATCCCGGCATACGAACAACACGCAAGTTAATGCGAGACCGATATTTCTGGGCATCGATGAATATCGACGTGGGAACATGGGCGAAGACGTGTGTGCCGTGTCAACAGTCCAAAGTTCAACGACACACACACAGCACCATCGCATCGTTCCCTACTTGCGACAGATTCCAAGCCGTCCACATCGACATCGTAGGCCCGCTCACAACCAGCGCCAGTGGGCACCGCTACCTGCTCACCATGATCGACCGCAAAACTCGTTGGCCCGAAGCAATAGCATTGGAAGAAATCACAGCAGAAAACGTTGCCAAAGCGTTCTACGAGACGTGGATATGTCGTTTCGGATGCCCTACTACCATCACTACGGATCAAGATCGTCAGTTTGAAAGCCAACTATTCAACTCGATGGCTAATCTACTCGGCGTGCAACGAAACCACACCACTGCTTATCACCCACAAAGCAACGGGATCGTAGAACGCTGGCATCGGTCGCTTAAGGCCGCACTAAGGTCTCGGCTCAACGGCAATAACCATTGGATAAATGAAATTCCGACCGTGCTACTAGGACTACGAGCCGCCGCCCGCACGGACACGAACACTAGCGCTGCCCAACTAACCTACGGGCAGGCGCTGCGACTGCCGGGCGACTTTGTTAGTCCTACTAACACATCGCATTCAATGGACCACGACTACGTAGAAAAACTTCATCAGCACATCACCGCACTGACGCCCGTGTACGAACCACATAGCCAAAAACGCGACACGAGTTAGAGTTTATTTGTTCCAAATTTATTAATGTTAAGTATGTTGACATGGAATTTTCTAAGAAGCTGCCTCATAAGAGATTATTTGCTAGACATGTCTGCCAATTATTGTTAAGAGATATATTGTATAATGAATATAAAAGTAATATTGTATATCTACGAAAACAGGCCATTCGAAATCCAATGGCAGTTTGTGTTGATAAAGCAACTCAAACTAATTGCGAATCTGATTCCCTAAAGTTAACTCAACAGAATTCTGATACCCCTGACAACTTTTTTCGTCTATAATAAAATAAATATTCTTCATCAAAATATTAATGGTGCTATTAGTAAATCAAATCTTATGGTTGTGCATCTCGAATGGCTTGCAGAACAGGGTACCCCTGTCGATGTACTATGTCTCACGGAGCATAATATGCTAAAAGATGATGTAAATTTACTACACATTGCAAATTACTCTCTTGCAACTTCCTTCAGTAGGAATAATCGTCACGGCGGTTCATGTATTTTGGTTCTTAACAAACATGAGTTTAGGAAGATTGCGGCGTTTGATGGGTATAGCGTTCCTGGGATATTAGAATGTTGCGCAGTAGAGCTCATACTGCATAAATTGGTTATCATTTGTATTTATAGGCCACCGCGTAGCAGCAAGCAGTGTTTTGAACAATTTTTTAGTATTTTGGACTCAATGCTTCATGAATTTTGCTATAGTAATAAGAACGTGATTATCTGCGGAGATTTTAATATAAACACGTTGACTAAAAGTAAAGATGTTGATTGATTTATTCAATTGGTTTCCAGCTACAATCTTCGACTGGCAATAAACGAACCTACTCGTCTGAAACGTGGTACTTGCATAGATAATTTCGTCCACAATGTTAGAGGCTGCAAATATAAAATATATGAATTTGCATTATCAGACCACACTGCACAGTTGCTTTCTTGTCCTGTAGAAAAAACCTGTTCTCTTACACACTGGTATATTGAAAGGAGAAACTATTGTAAGGAAAATATTAAAAAGTTCAAGGAGTGTATTCAGTCTCTCAGTTTCAGTGAAGTACGGATAAAGCCAATTCTGAATTTAATATTTTTCATGACATATTTACGCTATTTTATGATTTGTGTTTTCCTTTGAAAAGGATTAGACGCTGTTTGCGCAATAAGCCCCGATGGATAACAAGTGGCATAAAAAGATGCTCAAAGCGGAAGCGAGAACTACTTTGGCAATATAGGAAACAGCGTAATGAACAGAATAAACGATCTTTAAAGACATACTCCAAACGTTTAAATAAAATAATAAGTCTAACGCAGAAGTCACAAAATGATTTTCATATTAAAAATGCGTCCAATAAGTCTAAGGCTACGTGGTCAATTATTAACGGCAATAAAAACAATTTGCCTAGAGAGCATATTAAACGTATAATCAGTTCAAATGGGGATATTATTGATAATCCATGTCATATAGCGGACGCATTTAACAACTATTTCGCTAATGGTATTCAATCTCAAACAAGGCCTACTAGTGCGGATTATAAATTTCAGACATGCAATGCAAATTATTCTCATTCAGTATTTATGAAACCGACAATTCCTTCTGACATTGATAAACTAATACTTTCTTTGAAAAATACAAATAGTACTGGTTATGATGATGTAAGCACCAGAATAATAAAATCTGTATCAAGTTTAATTTCCCCTGTACTAAGTTACATTATTAATTGAAGTATTGCATCTGGTGTCTTCCCTGACAAATTAAAGGTAACCCTGATAAAACCGTTGTTCAAAAAGAATGACAAGCAAAGTATGAGTTGCTACAGACTAATAGCACTGGTACCTATCTTTTCTAAGGTATTTGAAAAGATAATCTATGAAAGTCTCTGTAGTTTTTTTGAAATAAACAAAGTCTTAGTTGAAGAACAGGTGGGGTTTAGGAAAAACAAAACGATAAATCTGGCTATTTATAAGTTCCTTGATGCCACAATGAGTAATCTTGACAAAAAACATTTAGTAGCAGCTTTATACATGGACCTAACGAAAGCTTTCGATTTTGTCAATCATAACACCTTGCTAAAAAAACTAGAAGGTTATGGAGTGAGGGGCAATATCCTAAAGCTATTAGAATCTTATTTGACTAACCGTAGTCAATGTACACAAGTTACTCGTTTATGTCCCAAAACTAAAAAAGAAATAGTATATTCATCTCAATATTGTAACGTCACACAAGGAGTACCTCAAGGGAGTGTGTTAGGACCCTTACTATTTATTGTCTATATTAATGATCTGCCTAAAGTCATAAAACAAAATATTGTTTTATTTGCTGATGACCGTACTGTTGTCTTTACCAATAACAATAAGTCGGAATTAGAATTAGAAATAAATAGTACACTTGACATATTAATTAAATGGTATAATTATAACAATCTGACAATCAATCTGGATAAAACTAATATTATGACATTTAGAAATAGGAAACAATATTTACATAATTTAGACATACAATATAAAGGACAAAAAATTCATGAAGTAGAAGATACAAAATTTCTTGGCCTACGACTAGATTGTAATATAAATTGGAAACTTCAAATTGAAAATATATGTACCAAGTTAAACCGATTTTCATATGCGCTCTATATGCTTGCAAAAGTTGTGGACCGGTCTGCTGTGATCACTGCTTATTACGGATATGTTGAGTCAGTTCTGCGGTATGGTGTAATTTTCTGGGGAAACTCTGTCGATAAAGAAAAGGTATTTAAAGCTCAAAAGAAGTGCTTGAGGGCAATTTGTAAGCTTAAACCAACAGACAGTTGTCTGCCGTACTTTAAAGATTTAAAACTTTTAACATTGCCATGTATTTACATCTATGAAGTGTGTGTATTTGTTCGGACGTATGAAACAATGTATGAGCATTTTAAAAGTAAGCGACATAATCAGAAAATTTGTTATCCAAGAAATCAAACCGCTCAATTTAATAAAAGTGTATTTTGTATGGCACCAAGAGTTTACAATCATCTTCCTACTGATCTTTTAAACTGCTCAGATGTGCAAACATTTAGATATAAGCTGAAATTATTACTGATAGATAAAGCATATTATAATATAAATCAATATTTAGATGACAAATTGAATTGAGTTTTGACATTATTGATTTATTATTGACATATTTTTTTTTTTTTATCCCTATTATTTTATGAATATTGACTGTATTGGATTATTATTTGTAGATGCTATAATTTTAAGTTTAATCATTATTGTATGCCAAAATGGCGGGTCATAGCTGATCGTACTACTTCTTTAACAACTTTTGTTTACCTATGTGCCACAATAAAATACATTTGATTTGATTTGATTTGATTTGACGTTCGTACACAAAGACCTCAGTACGTGCGACTCCGTGTTTCTACGTGTCGACGCCGTTCGAAAACCCCTCCAGCGACCGTACGATGGCCCGTTTCCAGTCTTACATCGGACAGAGAAGACGTTCAAGATTCGCATGCCAGGCCGTGACGTCATCGTGTCAATCGACCGTCTCAAGCCGGCCTATACTTTGAACGAATCGGTAACCGAACCTCAAAACACGGTTACCGATTCGCACCAAGAAGCCCACGAACCAAGCTCGTCGTCTGCGCCCTCGTACGTCACCAGAACTGGGCGCACCAGCAGGAGACCAGTACGCTTCGCTTGAGGGGGAGCCTTGTAGGGTACCATACTCACCGTTACCTACAACCGTTACCTGATTACCGTTACCAAAACTAATACATTACCTCCTCCAAAACCCGAAGGTTTTGAAGTACAACATCTAGAGATCTGTTCAACGGAAACGGTCGAGAGAACCCGGAGGCCCTGATGCATATACCACCTAGCGATCGGTCAAGGGAAAACAAGATGATCGACCTGAAAAGGTCGTTTTGTTACACCGCAGCGCAGTCCGGCAATCAGCACACCTCACTACGCGACGCGCGAAGACCGTGCGTCGTCTCACACGCGCAGCCCAGCGACACGGCCGCTCGCTAGCTACCTCGCTAGTCGCTATCGACTGGCGCGCCGCGGCGGACCGTTCGCCCGGCGTCAGCCGGCTCGCGAGTTTGCCGCCACCCCGCGCGTCCGCGCACCCACCGCACATAATACTCGCACGGCGATGTGCGATTTGTATATAAATATTATTTACTTCTTAGGTTAAGCACTAGCGTAAGGATAATGTAATTGTACATATATGTTTTATATTCCCAATAAATTATTCCCAATTTCCGACTCAACAATCTTTTAATCTACGAACACGCAAGCTACAGCAGCACCCTTCAATAGTTATTACTAGCTGACCCACGCAGCTCCGCCCGCGTTGTGATTGCGTTAACTAAACTTTCAATAATATGAATGTATATTATTGAAAGTTTAGTAGAATACAAAACCTCCTTTTTTAAAGTCGGTTAAAAACTTGGACCCACTTTGTACTTGCCCTCCAAAGCACGGAGACGTTTAGTTCAAATGGCGTTAAACGGTCACCCATCTATTTTATGACCTTACCTAACGTTGCTTAACCTGATCGATTTCCAAACATTGTTAACAACTGTCTATGAGTGTTCCCTTACAAATATTTATTATAATTGTAAAGAAAAATTGTTAAAATCGGAGCAAGCGTATAACCAAGTAGGTACACATTTTGACTTTAGTCCCCTCTCCCAAGGGAACCTTGTTGAATGTCGGGATAAAAAGTATCCTATGTCCTACCTCGGAGTATTAACTCAAATTATGCCAAGTTTCGTTTCAATCCATCCAGTAGTTTCGGCGTGATGCTCAGCCGGACAGACAGACAGACATACAGACAGACATACAGACAGACAGACAAAAAATAATAATAATACATTTTTGGCTTTAGTATCGGTTACAGAATATCCTCCAAACATAATTTTCAAGATATCTTCAATGTACAGAATTGGACCTGTTACAGTTTTATTATAAGTATAGATTGTTGAAAGTATTACAACATTACAACAGCGTCGATGTTTCACATCAGCTATGTGTTCTTTAACGCGAGTGTTTATTGCACGCTTTGTTTGCTCGATGTAGTCTCCTACATGGGCTCTCGCCCATAGTCACAGTCGAGTTTATAAATTCCTGCATCTTGTAGAGCAGTGGTTCCCAACTTTTTTCCCATCACGCAATGGGACCACAACTGAAATTTTGGAGCAGTTGTGGCCATCTGTGGCGAACGGTGACTTTCAGTCCGAAAAAAGAAATAGCGATGGAGTGCAAATTTCATACGTAGAATCCAACGATTTTTCTTTTCGTTATTCGTGAACCAGAACGATCTTCCGTTCTTTAATGCACCTTTATGTTTTAACTGTAATTTTGAATATTCATTCAAAATTACAGTTACTGTTGAGAGGACATTGACCTCTTGAAACGTTGATAGTTTTATCTTTTCTTGTTGGAGTATTCACTTGTTTTTAGGTTAATTGCAATACTAAATTATCAGTGTTATACAAATTTACCAAGAATTTACGTGGATGTGACCGTGAAGAAAAAATAAATTCAACATTGAACATTGTGGAACGCGTTGCCTATCTAAGTCAGGAAAGCTAAGTCCTTGCCTAGCTTTAAATATCTAGTTAAAGAACACTATCTCTCTTTATAATCGTAATTATAAAATATATTTTATATTATACGAGTATACTACTATTATATATATTTTCTATTTTGTTCTTCTTCTTCTATTCAACAATAAAATTTTATTTTTATTGAAGTGCACCATCAACTGCCCATTATGTTTCTCTCTCTCATTTTCTAGTTGGGTTGCCTGGAAGAGATTGCTTTTTAGCGATAAGGCCACCTTTGTACATTGATATCTTCAACGTCTTGTTCAATTTACATGTAACTTTTGGTGTACAATAAAGTGTGTTTACTATTATTATTCATTCTTTTTTTTTCTCCCAAAAGGATTGGGGTAGAGCCATATCTGCGGGCTTTTGCCCAAGCAAGAAATAGTGGGAAGGGTTTCATGTTTGGTCAAGAGATAAAAACTTTCTAACTATTCTACAAGTATTTATTATTGTTGCCTTTTGTAGAAGAGTATAAGTGAGCTTGTGTATGTCTAGAGATGCGAGACTAGTGTATAACGTGTGAGGTATAACTCCTGTGAATGATAGAACTATAGGTATCGTTTTAACTGTCTGTACTCTCCATTGATTTTTGAGCTCTATAAATAAATCAGTGTATTTCGCATTTTTTTCTGTATGAGTTAATGTGAGGTTGTGCGTATTAGGTATTGCTATGTCTACTAAATATATAATCCTTTTTTCTTTATCATGAAATAAAATATCTGGCCTATTATAATGTACTGTTTTATCAGTAATTATTGTACGGTCCCAATATAATTTATACCTAGTAGATTCTAATATTGTTTGGGGAATATATTTATAGTATGGTATTTTATGTGTGATGAGTGGTTTGTATGCGAGATACTGATGAATGATAGCGGCAACTTGATCATGCCGATGTTTATAATCTGTTTGCACTATTGCTTTGCAAGCACCGGTTATATGTTGAATTGTCTCCGGGCTACTTTGACATCTTCGGCATGCGTCGGTTAATAGTGTTCTGTCTTTTATAATGCATTGCCTATTATTGTAACTCGTCTACTTAACTATCAAAATGTTGATAATGTACTTGTGTTAAACACTTTTATTTAAATTTATCAGTACCATGTCACCGGTATATAAACACTTCACATTTCTTATTTTCATTAATCTTTCAAAAATGCTTACATCGACACTTGTACTTTTGTGCGTTTTGTTCAGTAAAATCTGTGTCTGTTGTTTTCAGGAATATTCAGGTTGGCCTTTACTTTTTAACCGGCTTCAAAAAGAAGGTTCTCTATTCGACGCGTATGTATGTAATATTGATAAAAATGCGTAATATTAATATATGTTAGTCTATGTGGGCTTCTAAACAAATTTACCAAATTTTATGAGTGTATGTATGTATGTATGTATGTATGTATGTATGTAGGTATGTATGTATGTATGTATGTATGTAGGTTTGTCCACGGATTTCTCAGAAACTACAGGTCCGATTTCGAAAATTCTTTTTGCAATAGTTAGAATATTTTTCAACTTAGGGTAGAGTACAAGTTTCATCAAAATCGGTTCAGTAGTTTAAGAGATATAAACATTTTATGTTTTCAGTAAGTTACTGTAACGTAGACGTTCGAGTTGCGTGATAGTGTTGATACCTATTTTGCTCAAATAAAAGTCACTAAAAAGTGTTAAATAAACTATTTTTAAAAAAATATAAACCGACTTCAAAGTAAATTATCTAAAAAGCATAAAATAACGAAAATATTATTGAAGTTGGTGCAGAATATACATAGCAGGTACGCTAACACCAACTTCAATAATATTTTCGTTATTTTATGCTTTTTAGATAATTTACTTTGAAGTCGGTTTATATTTTTTTAAAAATAGTTTTTTCTATCCAATAGGTACTATCATATCATCAATATAAATCTCAAACTGTTGGCTTTAAAAGACAATAAAACGCAAAATTTGTTGCGGTTCAGTTGGAAGACGCCACTCCGATGCTTGTTGACTAGTTTGCATGTCAAACTCGTAAACCCACGTCTCCTTACCAGCAACAATGTGTTTCATGAATATTGGTTCTGAATCGGCTCGTTATAGCATGCCCTTATGCGAATGAGTTTTTGAAGAAAATTCAGGTCTTTTGGAACTAGCCTACTAGCCATACCCAAGTGATTATTTAAAATGGTACGGATCGTCTTGTGAGACAGAAAGTTCGGCGGCTGTCCCTCTCAAACTTGAATGAGGATTTTCAGTAATCATTTCCTTCAATAATCAACTGCAGACGTTGATGGCCTACCAGAGCGAGGCAAATCTTCCATCACATTTCAACTGCTTTTGAACGCTTTGTTCCATAGGAACGTTTTCCAGTAACTATAACGGTTAAGGTACCTGCCCTTACTATCCCTTATCAAAAATCCATCCTGTATAGGCGGGTTTACCTTTTAGGTATGGGATACAAATGAGATATCGACAAATTCAGAACTCCCTCCTTTTTTAGAAACCGGTTAACAAATAAATTTTAGTTATACGAGTATTAGTGCATTTTCATAAATGTTAACAATACGTCTTATCATTAATTAATTGGGTAATGCAAGTATATATACTGTTTTTAGCCATTTCACTGTTCATTACCCGTTCAGAATGAATTCATTTTGTCTTGCAATTTTGTGTGTTTTTATTAGTCAGAGTGTCGGCGATGGCATTTATTTTAAGGATTCCGGTATGTTGTAACACTTAAATTACTACACAACGGAGGCTTATAAAGCCTCCATGGTTTATAAAATTCAATAAAAGCCTATTCACTCTAGCTTTGAAGACACCTACATTATTATCGGGCGGGAAAACCGACGCAGGCAAACTGTTCTAGTCCTTTCGCTGTCCTTAAAATAAACGAGTAGCAAATCGTTTAGTCCGGACTGAAGGCATGTTCACCACATAAGAGTGCATATGCGCTGTGCGATGCTATCATCGCACAGCGCATATTGAATTTGCATGACTTCATTCCAGCATCCCCTTTCTATAAAGGGGATGCTGGAATGAAGTCATGCAATTTCTGCGCACACTCTCCAAAATGTATCCTGTAGAATACCGAGAGGCTGGTTACTCGGCGCCTATGCTCTGGGCTTTGTAGATTGGCTTCCACTAACCGAGTGTCGCCAATTAACCTCTTAGGTCAGCTCTCTGCACTGAGTCCAATCCAAAGCCGTTAGATGGCATTTCCCATATATGACTACAGTATTCCACACACGACTGGACTTGCGTTTTATATCAAAAGCTGTCCCGGTGTGTGTACCGCCGGACCTTTGCAAGGACAGCCAGCTTCCATGTAGCTACTTTGTACTTGGACTCAATGAACCGCCCAAAATTAAGGTTTGAGGAAATTTTAACTCCCAATAACTGAAGGCGGTGCAGCGAGAGTTCACTGGCTTTGCAAACCGGAGGTTATGGGCATTGTATTTGTTTCGCTCATAATATAGTCAGAAATAACGCCTATTTCGTTACCAACCCAGTAGGGGTACTATTTGCGATTTTAACATACATGGTATAAATAAAATTTTGTTATATAACTATTTGATATAATTATGGCAACTAAAATAATTATTTGAGGTACTCATGTTGTTTTATTTATAATTAAAACTTACATAACACTATAGAGCGTCCAACCGTTTATTTTCTTTTTGACAGCACCAATAGAACGTAACTGCGTCATGTTACGCAAAAGTTCACTTTTAAAAGTTTACTTAAAGTGATGTTCACTTTTAAAAGTTCACTTAAAGTGAAGTTCACTTTTAAAAGTTCACTATAAGAAAATAAACGGTTGGATCTATTATAAAAACCGACATTAATTATATGAAGTTAATATAATTGCACGAAAGTATAGTTTTTGCCTCAGGGGGCGATTCTCGCTTACTTCGAATCGACTTCGATTTCGAATATGCAATACGAAGCCTATCTCTACTAAGAAATCTCGTAACTCGAAGTGATTTTCTCGAATCTTGTATTCTGGGCAACAATCGAAATAAACTTCGAAATAAACTCTATTCGAATGAGGAAAATGTTGCTATTATGAAAGATAAATGTCCCGCGAGTCATTCCGTTCAAGTAGTTGATACGGTTTTTTTACCGGATGGGATGTTTTTAGTAGAAAAACATATCTTTAAAGTGGTTCACGTCTATAATGGTAGCACGACATTTTGTACGATTTTTCACATAATTTATCACAAATTAATGAGTAATAAATACACAAAGCTGAGTGTTCTTACCATAGATTTTTATAAATCTATGGTTCTTACTTAGTAGTCTGTGGCTGTATGGTCCTAGTACCTTTGCCTGTCTTTCGACGAAGTAAAATTAAAACAAAAATACCATATGTTTATGTATTTACGTTTACGATTTTGTTTTAGTATGCCCGAAAGGTTATTTATAAAAAAAATAAGTTTTATTATTGTTGTCCGTATTCTTAAAGGCGTTTATGTGATGTTTAGGTGTATAAACCTACTCTATCTTGTCGGCATAATGATTTTATCTTAATTGGCTGTCGATCGCAGTATCTCTTAATTAATAGTCTGTGTTGTTGATTGTTTGTTTGGTAATGAATTAAGTTTTAATCAAGTGCGAGGACTTCGTAAAGTGGAGTTATACTTTAATAAACTATCCAATAATGTTATTTTGAATAAAATAATCTAGGAATATGGTACTCATCTTAAAATTATAATCATATTATACGGTAAGGGTTGACATTTGTTGTGATTCGAACTCGAGATGACGATTCGAATGGTCTTGACCAGTCGAAGCAGTTCGAGCGGCTAGCGTTCGAAATAGGTTGGGCTCGACATGTCGAGAATACAATTACGTGATTTTTAGTCGCCAATAGTTCGAATTCGAATATTTTTTCGAATTCGTGATTGATTCGAAAGTGCGAGAATCGCCTCCCAGGTGCGCGAGTACAACACGGGGAGCCAATCACGAGTGGCTGCGATGACGCGACTGGGGAAGATCCAATTAGGTAATCGAAATGACACGCCCCGCTCCAGTCCCTAACATATTACCGCCAAACAGACCCAAAAAATCACTTCTGCGCACATCGAGGTCATAGCTCAGGACTCCTGCCGTGTACTGTAACATTACAAATCATGTAGAAAATGTGAAAAATGGAAAATAGTGTCCAGTGACTAAACTATTGAACATATAATGATTGATTTTGTACTGTATTTGTACGTAGACTAGGAACGTCATTACGCACACGAGATTTAATTCGTAAAGGAGAGGAGTGGGCACTTTGTGTCTACGCAAGCACTATAATAACTCCAGCGTAGATGACTTATCTTGTGAAAGATTGGTCACTGTGGTCATAACGGCTAGGAGCAATAAATCTATCTACGTATAAGAAACTTAGTTAATTTTGCAGATCGTGACTTCATTAGTCGGCCCTGCGCTACCAGTGATCTGAAATGCATTCGACATTTCTTTGCCCGACATTCAAATTGCACTCCTGTCTGCGGGCCACTTCTAGATCCGATGATCGTACCTCGTATGGAATTGCCCATAGCACAAGCAAACACTACTTTCATTGCTGAACAATGGAGTCTACAAGGAATGAAGACATTTACCATAGCGAATTTCTTGTATGTTCCTAATGTTAATTATAATGTAAATACCTACCTACACTGGGTTCCTACCTACGGGGAAGAAACCTGTGGGGTGTCCCATTGGGTGTCCGTAAGAGGTGGCTAAGGGAAAAGAAGAAAAAGGCAGCAGCGTATTTTTATTTGATTACCCAAGCCGCCTGCCAAGTGTGGATAGTATGGTAACCCCTCCCTTTTAAGGAGGTCTTTGTTCAACAGGGCATCTTTCGTTTGCTCATGAGATACCTACATGGAGACTGTTTGAAGGTAAAAGAGCAACCTTAATCAAACACATCAATTTGCGTTTATAGACATAATGCTTGATAAATAAATAACAATTCTAATTATTCCATTATTTAGAATCTAACTGATGGAATAATTTAGATTATCAAAGAATATTGGTAATCTAAATTTGATTATTTCGACTCTTGCAGCTGTTTATACTTATGTTCCGTTATGTATGTGGTGGGTCACCCTCTTCCCTTTAATATGGTTGAGGGGAGTGATGGCTGCTGCTCGAGTCAACTCGTGCGCGGGTGCTGCTTGGGGGGCTGGTCTGACTACTATCCCTTTGGCCTTTTAGTTTAATGTACATTCATCGTTTTTTGTTTTTCTCTATTATTTGATCTTTTGAACGTCAAAACAAACTGTCGCTGATGCTGATCTTTACAATTAGATCCATAACAAACCCTGTATATAAAAATTGAAAAAATAACGAGTTTCTTGCCGGATCTTCTCAGTTGAGGCCGCGGTGTGATACGGTGGTAGCTTTTTTTAACCGACTTCAAAAAAGGAGGAGGTTCTCAATTCGTCTGTATATTTTTTTTATGTATTGTTAGTGTGATTGTAAAACTCTATTTTGAAGATCACAGATATAAAAGTTGTAGGCAGGTAGTTTTATAATTGTGAACTTGTTGAGGGTATGCAACGCATAATAGTTTGAGATGTATTTTAAAAATAACAAACTGGAGGGTAATATTTGTAACGTGTTATGAATCGGTTGTTGTAATGACTTTCAATGTGGTGGGAGAAATGTCTAGTAGTATTTAAGGTGGAACCTCATTGTATTCTGGGCAGTCTATTTGTGCGCGTGGTGGAATAAAGACGTACCACGTACTCCAGTGTTTTACTCAGAAATTCTAACTAACATATACTGCGCGAATATACGCGCATAACTCTGGCAATTATGAACCGATTTGAAAAAATCTTTCTTCCATCCATTCTTCAATCCATTTGATTGGGTCCCATTGGGTCCCATAAAAAAATTATTGCTTAGTAATAAGTAGTTCCTGAAAAAACAAGAATGGTGACTGCGCAGGAAAGCTGCAGGAAAGCCTATATAGATGACTTTATGTCGCTTTTTAAGGACAAAAATGGTCATAACTCTGGCAAATATTTACCAATTTCAATGATTCTTTTTTTATTCGAAAGAAGAAACCACTGTAATGAATCTGTATGAATTTTATCACAACCGAATAAGAACTTCCTGGAGGACCATGAACGATGTGGAGGAATTTATCTGGTAAAAACCATAAAACTGATGTTCTCCATTACATTGCTCTGACAAAAAACGATTAAAATTGAGTCCGTGGTTGTAATTAAAATAAAATTGTATAAACTATTCTTTTCAGTTTGATATCTGTAAAAAGTGTATATAAGACTATAATAAATCAGTGACAATGTTAGTGAGTGAAAGTAATACTTATAACTTCAGAAAAAATCCTATCAAAAATCTACCATAATAATCTAGTCTAACGTCTGAAACGTAATCAAAACTAGACTAAACTTATAAATCTAACGTGCAGTGGTTAAAGTGCATTACATAAACCCTTAAACATTACCCGTTTCATATACTACATAAGAAGTGACACCTTGTAAAAAACATAATTTTGGAACAAGTCCATGCAATGTTGATTTAACCTGAACAACAAAAGTAAGCAGTGAATAATTTCAATAGTCTTAATAACAACAAGGTAGCGTATCCGTTGTGCTAAAGGATTGCCGCACGACGGTACCGAGTTCGATCCTCAGTAGCTGCAGTCTTTTTGTATTCAATATTGACAATGAATTTCTTAGAAAACATTACACTACGACGCCAGCGTACACGCACAACATCGGACACTAATATAATAAATGACAGTATAATATTATCTGAATCACTGACAAATTGCACAACGACGAGTCTCCCTGACATTTCGGACGATGACGACCAGATTGGGATACTTAAGCAACAATTAGAAAAACTGACATTAGAACTAAATAGTGCTCATAATGAAATTGAGTCCCTGTCATTACAAAATAATGAGCTTAAACAACTTAATCAGGAGTTATTAAAGAAGAATGAGTTATATAAACATGTTACAATTAGTCCATTGAAGAAAAAAATACTTACTCCAAAAAATAAGAATACTATAAAATCAACCCAACCAGCTATTAAAGAAACGATTACTACTAAACAAGATAATTCAAGAATTACAAACACTACCACAAACAAAACGCAATCAATTCAGAGTAAATGTAACAGAAAGATGTGTATACTTAGTACCAACAAAACTAATAATGTATTGTCAGTTGCACAGAATAAATTTCATACAGATAATATATGTCACTACTTAAAAACTAACTGCGGGACACAGCAACTTCTACAAGGACTTAAAACTAAATTGACTGAATACACGATGGAAGACTATTGTATTATACTGATTGGTGAAGATGACTTTTTAATTACTATGGACTACTTTAACTAAATTTATTATTTAAGAGAGACTTTGACAGGGATTACAAATACGAACATTATTATATAATAATTATTTAGTAGGTAGGCATATGCCTACCTACTTTTAAATGTAACAACCGCTCAAACATGTTTAACTGGAGAATTGAAAATTTCAATAATCTGCTATATCTAGATATAATGACACATCAACATGCTTACCTACTTGATTCCAATCAGAACCTAAACTATGATACTACTATGTTCCATAACAATTCAGGAAGGGTAAACAAATATGGGATAAATATAATATTTGACGACATAAAAGAATTAATAGGAAACATTAATATAATTTCGTCTACTCAAAATACTGATTATGTCCGCCACTCAGACCAACAACAAAATAGGGAAAAGAAAGATCAAGAACTAAAGGATCAACAGTTTTTTCGATAGCTATCTAAATATACTACACCAAAATATTGCTGGATTACTAAACAAATCAGACCAGTTAGCAGTACAGTTGGATAACCTTAAACATCAAGGAACTGTCATAGAAATACTCTGTATAAGTGAACATTTTATTACGGCTGGATGTGAGTGCTTACTAAGTGCCTGGTTTTCATCTCGCAGCATGCTTCTCTCGAAATAAAAACCGCGGAGGTACGTGTATTTTGGTTAGATCAGGACAACAGTTCAGAGAACTGCCAGACGTAGCTAAACAATCTGTATCAGGCGTTATTGAAATGTGCCCAATTGAACTAACTGCCTATTCTATGATTGTGATTTGTATTTATAGAGTACCAAAAGTTGACTACTTGACATTTTATGAAAAATTAGACATAGTATTGAAAAAAAATTGTATGACCTCAAATAGAAAAATTGTTTTATGTGGAGATATTAACATTGATGTTTTAAAGCGAAATAAGCTTGCGTTGGAACTTGGTTGGAGTACTTCTTGCTTGGTTACAATTTGTATTTAGCCTTAAAACAGCCAACTAGACTAAAGAGTCAAACTTGCATTGATAACTTTGCACACAATTTAGGTAATAAATGTAAATCTCAAGTTACTGACCTCATCCTTTCAGATCACACATCTCAAATACTCAAAATACCAATTAAAAATAAGTGCCAATTAAAATTGTGGAAAGTAATCAAAAGAGATCTCTCGAAAGAAAACCTTATAAAATTTAGACAATGTCTGAAAAATTTGTCTTTCAATGAGGTCTATAAAATTGAGGACAGCAATGTAGCTTATGAAAAGTTTCATGAAACTTTTTCTCTATTTTATAAACTCTGTTTCCCCGAAAGAATTATTAAAATAAAAACAAATAAAACCGCGAAGTGGATATCTCGTGGCATAAAAAAATGTAGTAAAAAACAAAGACAGCTCATGTAGACGTATAGAACGAACCCTAGTCACAATTCAAAGACTAAGTTTAAAAAATACACTTTGCTATACAAAAAAATAATAAAGTTGACCCAAAAATCTCAAAATGACCATTTTATTAAAACCTCACAAAATAAAGCTAAAGCTACATGGCAAATAGTAAATAAACATAAATTTAACCTACCAAAAGACCAAATATCAACAATTAAATTAAATGACATTACTCTGACAAAACCAATTGACATTGCTAATGCTTTTAATAATTATTTTACTGACGAAATTGAGAAAAATAGTAAACTTGACATAAAATCGAATAATAGATTAAATAACTTGACATCCCAATCGATTTTTATCCATCCAGTTGTAGAGAATGACATTATTTTACTGACGACATCGCTTAAAAATACAAACACTGTGGGAAGTGATGGCATATCTACAAAAATTGTAAAATATGTGAATGATATTGTTGCACCTGTATTAACACACATAATAAATCTGTGCATTGTTAATGGTGTATATCCAGAAACAATAAAAAACCTTATTGTTAAACCTGTTCATAAAAAAGGTGATAAAAGCGATATAAGAAATTATAGACCAATTGCAAAAATCTCAGTCTTCTCTAAAATTTTTGAAAAAATCATCTACAATTCTCTTTATAATTATTTCAATAAATTCACCTTATTATGCAAAGAACAGAAAGGTTTTCGTAAGAATTCTACAATTAACATGGCTATATTTGATCTGTTGCGATACGTCATGGAAGCAGTTGATGATAAAACACCAATCTGTGCTCTGTATACAGATATGACTAAAGCTTTTGACTACGTTGACCATAAAACCTTATTACACAAATTATATTGTTATGGGATTAGAGGGAATATTCTTGAACTTATGAAATCATATCTCAGTAACAGAAAACAATGTACAGAGATAGTAAAAGTTTGCACTAATACAACATTTGAAATTAAAACTCTATCTGAAGCTAGATGTATTAACTATGGAGTACCGCAAGGTAGCGTTCTTGGGCCGCTCCTATTTTTAATATACATTAACGATCTTCCCAATGTGACGCAACAGCGCATGATATTGTTTGCAGATGATAGTACTGCCATAGTAAAATGTAATAAATGTAATAATATTATAAATTATAAAAATGATATCAATAATACGCTTAATGATATAATAAATTGGCTAACAGAGAATAATCTTGTAATTAATTTAACGAAAACTAAAATTATGCACTTTTACCAAAGGACCACCAAATATTAGTATCAATCATAATAATGTTGAAATAGAAGAAGTAAAAGTTACGCGATTTTTAGGTCTCTATGTAGATAGTCACCTTAACTGGAAAACTCATATAGATGAACTATGCAAAAAAATAAATAAATCAGCCTACGCACACTTACAAATTGCAAATAAAGTTAATAGAGATGCATTACTAACTGCTTATCATGGTCTAGTTGCTTCAAATCTACGCTACGGCATTATATTTTGGGGTAACTCAACAGATAGGGATCTGGCATTTAAAGCGCAAAAAAGATGCATACGATCTATGTGTGGTCTGAAATCAGATGATAGCTGTGAGCCATTATTTAAAGAGTTAAAAATATTGACTGTACCATCGCTATATATTCTGGAAATATCATTATTTGTTAAGACAAATTTACATTTATTTGAAAAAATGACATCTGTACGTGACGTTCCACTACGCACTCAATATAGAAACGCATTGTGTAATTATAGATGCAAGACTGCATTGCTGAGGAAAAGCATTTTATCTTTGGCTCCGCGTGTGTTTAATAAATTACCTGATGCCCTAAAATGTCTGAATGTAGTACAGTTTAAAAAACAATTAAAATCATTATTAGTTGAGAAATGTTACTACTCAATTAATGAATTCCTAAATAATTAATTATATCCTGTGACCTATCAATTTTTTATTGACATTTTATTATTATTGTATAATTATTTTCATATCTATTTTAATAATTTGATATCTTTGTTTGACATTTGTAATATAATCTGAGTTCTAATCGCAATGATACTAACAATAATCACAATTAGCAATAATCATTATTTAGCTGAAATTAACATTTTTGTACGCCATCCGGCATAACATAGCGCTCCACACCTTATTTAACATCTAAATTGTTTTTACTATTTACACCTATGTTAAACAAAATTAATAAATGACTTATGACTTAATTATGAACCGATTTCGATGATTCTTTTTTTATTCGAGAGAGTAAACTACTATGATGATTCCATGCAAATTTCATTACGACCGGATATTTTTTTCTGAAGAAACATGAATTATGTAAAACTATGACGATAATGTGATCATAACCTACCAAGATCATTTTACGGTCGTCGATGGTTCAATCTTTATATGAAAATATCACTAAAAAGTTTAAAATAAAATCTATTTAAAAAAAATTGAACCGACTTCAATATCACTGAAAAGTATAAAATAATTTAAATATTATTGAAGTTGGTGCCAAATATACACAGCCGGTAAGCTAACCAACTTCAATAATATTTAAATTATTTTATACTTTTCAGTGATATTGAAGTCGGTTCAATTTTTTTTAAAATAGATTTTATTTTAAAACCGTTTAACCGTTTTAAAACCGTGCCGTTAAGCCTATTTGAAATAAATGATTTTGACTTTGACATTGACTTTGTACAGCTCCAAGCTGGCGCGATCTTATAGTTCTGCGATATGCCAGCAACAGAGTAAGGGCTAGGGCATGCACAATGAATCTGACTTGTATTTAGTTTTGAGTGCTTATAATAGTGATAGATAACAATAACTGACGTTGGTTTATGCGGCAGTACACGACGAGATGAGTCATTAATTTCCTGTGCAGTAGTTAATGTTAATGTCCTTTCTGTTAGGTAATTGATATTAACGATCATTTTTGCAGCATAAACAAAAAGACATTAAAATTGGTCTTCGAGATTGAGATTAAGGAAATTACATTTAGCTCACAGTGTGGACATAAAGGAACTATTAGATATCACAGAAAGGGAAAAGAGCCTGTTGAACTTTCAGGTTATTTCTATGCAACAAATAGTAAGCAGTTTCTATATTCTAAACAACACAGCACCCAAAACAAATATGTTTAATAGCACAAAGATTAACGATGTTTTCCATAACGGGGGAAATTGGTATCCTATCTAGTTCGAGTCCCATGTAATAAGGAAGATGATAATAAATATATTGCCCTTCACCGGACTTATTTCAAATTTCCTCGCTATTAAGAAATTTCAGAAAAAAATATCTACAGGACTTAATCCTTCTTGGGCATGAAATCCCAAACATCAAGATCAAAGTTGTAATTTCGATCACGTGCTTACACACTGTAGTTCAGTGGCATAATATTTGACACAGCGGTGGTGCCTACTTGAACGGCTCCATATACAACGGACCTATCATCTACTAAACGTTGTAGATTAAACATAACTTATTTTTTTTTTGGTGGAAGTAATACCAACCACTATTTTTAAACTGAAGACGTAGGAAAATTCTCGCTCTTCTGAATTATTATTATGTCAAATCGTATGATTCGCCATGACCTTATTGTCAGAGATACAGAGCAAAACATGCCTGAACATATATATTTCGTTAGAGTTCAGCCCTCAAATATTCGATATTCCTCTGTATGTAGACTATTTTTGTTTGTGTGTTTTTATTTTTCTTTACGTTTCTTGTTTTTGCTTGTTGTTGAATAAAGTTTTACTTTACATTACTTTTTACTTTATATATATATTTGATTTTACAGGAATGGTTTCATTCACAATAGTAATTCCGTTCACTCACTGTATTGATATATCGAAGGGATATGTGCATGTATATATGAGTGATGCTGATGTGAGCGATTTCGACTTTGGCCCAGGTTTTGTCAATGAAGGTAAGCCTGTTTATGACGATGAGAGATATTATTATTCTAAGTTAAGTTCAATTTATTTTCAAAAGGATCAATCATGATGAGCCTATTGGAAGGTTAACCGATTACTTACGACAAAGAAAAAAATGAGGAATTTATTACTTATCGTAAGCTTAGCTTACTTACTTCACAGAGCTGCTCGGTGAAGAAGCTCGATTGCAAAATCGATCCGATGTGATCCCAAGTAGTGATGCAGCCATAGATTTAAGCGCAGCATCGTATTAAAGACACAATGAAAGTGAACCTGTGTTAGACAATATCGCAATGCCGATAGAAAAAGAGACTGACAAAGTTTGTTCTACCTCCAGAGCAGAACGACTAATAGAACCTTAGTAACTGTACTCATCTAATACAACGCCATTTGAAGATGGCTTTATTTAGTTGGGACCTTGTGGAAGGTAATGTTCCCAATTTCCTTATATACTTACCTTCCTTTAATTTACAGATGAGCAAATATGTGCAGCATTTAATGCATTTAAAAGCAGTTTTGTTACAACATTAAAAGAGGCCTACATTGCTTCCGGACCGTTAGTCATGTCAACGTTTATACAAAGTTTTATTTGTAACTTCTCTAATTAGCAATTATTTATTCCTAATTGCCAATAAGGTAAGCCAATCAAAGTAAGAAGCAAGTATCTTAGGCTCTACATCGCATTATCATCATATACGAGCGCAGGTTTCAGAAAACTCGTAGGTATCATTCATGCTTAGACAAAACACTGTTTTTTTTTATATATTTCAACTTATATGTAAACACTTCTCTCTTACTAAAATAATACAATTTTATTGGAAACTACAGATCTTGTTTAATTTTGAAGTGTTGTTTTCTTTTTACTTTAGTTTTGACTGTCGTTTTTACAAATACATTTTCTATCACAACTAGATTCTAGCTATGATCAAATTTTTCGGAATTGAATTTGGTAGAATTTATTTCAATAACGAAGTAGCGATTGAACCACTTATTGGTACATCCGTGGAAGGCAACGGTGGAGTTGCAACTCCAGTTCCCGTGAGCACCGTGACAGATACCCGGGACTACTATGTGTCCACCGACGACGGGCTCGAAGGCAAAACACTGACAGGTACAGATCCTACCGGATAATCCAAGTCCGTCATATCATGTGCTGATGCGGCAGCCGGGTTTTAGAAAGTAAGAATCCCATATACCCGGTTGATACGGAGTTTTTGAAACGTAAAACATAACTTATAATAAACGTCCTAAGCAAGACCTTTCATTTGATACCCATATTGAAGTTTTTGAAAAAAAAAAATAAACAATGGTGACAGACGGGCTACATATTTTTTTTTAAATATATAGCCGATGTCACTCCGATAACCAAGATATAAATTTATGGACATATTTTATGTCAAAATCCATAAAGCTGTTTAGGCAGTACGTGGTGTCGAAGAAATAGACATACAAAGATATGATGACAAACTTACTCTCGAACTAAAAAACTTAGCCCTCCATCTAGGGCCTTCGGGCAAAAATAAAGATATAAGGAAAGTTCCAAAAATATAATAAAATACATTTAATTAGAAACAAGTTCAAATTAAAAGAATAGGTCGTTAATAAAATCCACTCAGCATTTGACAATATGACATGATAAAGTATGAATCAATGAAATAGGTAGTGATCATGATTTTAAAATAAAATTTATAAATCCAAATGTAACGGCCTTTTCAGATCACAATCCACATTTATAATTTGGATTTACAGAAGTAATATAATTTATTTAAATATTGAATAATTAAATGAACCAAAATCGCAAATAGAGCCTTGAATGAAAGTCGTCAGGACAATAGGTGCTACACGAAAGGCGCTTTCCTTTACTAGCGTACTAACTCCTTCATACAAGGCATTGTACGACGCACGCACTACGGGATCTGTAAAAATAAAAATATTGTTAGTAGTTGTTTTCAAGACAAGCCAATTACTAGACGAGCATGTAGTACGAGTGGACGTTGAATGAACTAACTGTTTTTTAGACTGTTATTTGGCATCAACGAATAAACCAGTTTACAGTCTACCCATAAACTAGTCTAATGATAGACTGGTTCATCGGTGAACTCCATGCAATACGTAAGTAGTATGTGAACGTCGACCACTAAACAATTTCGTCAACAGTATAAACTAGTCTAAGCTTTAGACGATAAACGGTGTCGTTTCTTCGACGGTAAATGCGTAGACGACCCACCACTAGCATGTAGTATCATCATCACACATATAGATTTACATAGATAAAGCAAGTATCACGATTTGTATTGAAACCAAGCGTGCCGACTTTTTAACACTTTCTGTGACGTCACGGCTGCGAAATTAGACTTTTTGAAACGTCCAGGTAGGTACCACCGCAGTGTCAAATATTCTGCCGCCAAGCAGCAGTGTGTAAGCATTGCAGTGTTCCGACGTGGAGGGCACTGTAGCTGGTGAAACTACCGGACATAAAAACTTCATTTCTAACGTCTTATGGGTCGGCTGGTAGTATACAAAAAGTTTTTTTCGTTGCGCAAGCAATCTTGTTCTTATTCAGAGATCAGCAAAACTGAATTTATACATGCCTTTCTGACTAGAACATTTACACAAACATACTACTCTGCGTATACAATAAAGGATTATATGTATAAAGTTTTCTTTACTCTATTTGGCACCTACCACAAAATATTTCTACACTACCCAAAGGTAGGATGTTAGAAAATTGCTAAGGCATTAAGTCCGCCTTGTACTTTATGCGCTTGAAGTTAAATAAATAAATAAAGGGTATCTGGTAATTAATGGATAACCCTGCAGGTACTTAGTGGGTACCGGGCCATCACAGAAAAATAAATTAAAAAAATAATTATCTTAAGCAGTTTGTTTTTTTTTTTTTTAATATGAAATTTGACACTTTCGTTCATATTATCGGGTGCTATGGTTCCGAAATTAATAAAAATACAATAATACCAGCCCTTGTTTATGTCCCACTAATGGGCAAGGGCCTCCCCGCAAGATGACGGGGCTTAGGCGACCACTATGGGCTAGTACGGGTTGGCGGACTTCACATGTCATTCGAAAGCTGGTTAGGTTATCTTAGACATGCAGGTTTTCTCACGATGTTTTCCTTCACCGAAAGCACACATACGATTCGCACACAGACGATCCGCACATGAGTAATTAAAGAACTCACGTGCGAGCCGGGGTTCGAACCTGCGCACCTTGTTTCTAAGGCAAGCGCTGGCCCACTGAGCTATTACAGCTTCTCCGAAATCAATTCGTAAGATAATTATTTTTTAATATTTTTTGTGTGTAGCGAGGTTGCCTCCGACAAGCATTAGCAGGGTTATCCATTAATTACAGGACACCCGATATAACAGACCTGCATTGACCAAACCCGGACCAAATTCGCCAGATATGTTGGAATCGCCGAAATACGCGTACACGTCCCCATTCAACATATTCAAGTCATCATTGAACGGAACGATAGTTGTTATTGAAATTTCTCCTAGAAATAAGTTAATCAATTTATAAATCTACTGAAAATATATTATCAAAGTCAAAGTCAAAAATAATTATTTCAAATAGGCTTATAACGAGCAATTTTGAATGTTCAATTTTTTCAAAGGTACGACCGGATCACAGCGCGTCCTCAACTGAGAAGATCCGGCAAGAAACTCAGTGGGCTTGTAATTTTTTCACTTTTTTTAAACATTGTCTTGTTACAATTGGATCAACATTAGCGATAGTGTGTTCTGCCGTTCGAAACAAAAAACAAGGGAGAAAAGAAGAAAACAATAAATTACGACATAATTACAACAAACTGAAAGGCCAAAGGGATAGGGGATAGTAGTCGGACCAGTCCCTCAAGCAGCAACCGCGCACGAGTTGACTCGAGCAGCAGTCAGAGCCACTGTGATTTTAGATCGGTCATGCTCGCCATCGAAAAGTCTTTGCTTGTGGCGGCTTCGTGTGGCGGGTCACCCCCTCCCTCCCTCCAATATGGTTGAGGGGAGTGATGGCTGCTGCTCGAGTCAACTCGTGCGCGGGTGCTGCTTGGGGGGACTGGTCCGACTACTATCCCTTTGGCCTTTTAGTTTGTTGTACTTTCGTCGTATTTTTTTTCTGTCTTATTTGATCTTTTGAACGGCAAGACACACTGTCGCTCTGATCTAATTGTAACATGACACACTGTTTAAAATAAAAGTAAAAAAATAAAAATTACAAGCCCGCTGATTTTCTTGCCGGATCTTCTCAATTGAGGCCGCGTTGTGATCCGGTGGTAGCTTATTATTTTAAAAAAACATGACCTTTTCAAAAGTGCTAGCGTTAAGCCTATTTGAAATAAACTATTTTTGATTTTGACTTTGAGATGATCATAATATAGGGAGAAACTTAATATAATAACATAAGTAAATAAATAGTAACCCGTAACTTAAATATGACAAACGCACAAAAGGTACTTTCGCGGTCACAAGCGGTGTACCTATCACCTTTAGGACAATAATGGATTGCACGAGCCGGTTCAAAATAACGTGTGGACGGGGTAAGTGCATGTAACGTCGTTCAAACGATTTTGAATGAAAACTGGTACACCGTTCGTGTTCGCGATAGTAGGTGTGGTCTCTTAACCAACCGAAAGACTTTCAGAGAATTGGCAACCCCTGCAGGAATAAGATACCGTCTTTGACCGTAGTCTTCTCCCTTTCCCACTTAAACAACCATATCCATATACGGGGTGTAAAGGACATCGTACCGAAAACCGATACCAGGGATCCAGTACATGATTCTGAACATTCTAGTGTTGAAATTTTTCATCAACTTTTTCATAAATTTAAAAAAAATGCCGCTTTTTTAACAAAATAAAAAATAAGTTTTAAAAACTAAAACCCGACTACGGATAAAATCGCAGTCTAAAAAGTAGAAAACAAGAAAATATTTCTTGTCAGATATACTTATCTACCAACGCCTGAAGCAATTAATTATCGTCTAGTAAGTAGATAATTTATATATTTAAATTTAACGTATTATAAGTATAATTACTATAGATTGTAGCCGTAGTCGCATGCCACTGATGCCTGATGATCCGTCGTGGCGTTGTCGTTTATACATAAGTCGGCGATCTGTCCCCCTAGACAATGTAACATTCTACAAGCGCTATCGCTAATAGAAAGTTTAAAAATGTATGAGAATGACATAAGTCATCGAAAAATCACGTGACAAATTGTAGGGAATTGACACCATTAGCGAATGAAGAAATAGATTCGCTATGAAGCGATTGCATCTTGTCTAGGCCCTCTGGTCAGCTGCTAGTCGTCGAAGTGCATCCTGAATTTTGTGTTCCCATCGCGACAATATAACATTGGCCATATTCGACATTAGCAAGGTGGCATGCGACTACGGCTACAATCTATAGTAATTATACTTATAATACGTTAAATTGAAATATATAAATTATCTACTTACTAGACGATAATTAATTGCTTCAGGCGTTGGTAGATAAGTATATCTGACAAGAAATATTTTCTTGTTTTCTACTTTTTAGACTGCGATTTTATCCGTAGTCGGGTTTTAGTTTTTAAAACTTATTTTTTATTTTATTTATTTTGGGGCTTTATAATTCGTTACAAATCACGTAGAATTATTAGAATTAAGTTAGTATCGCTATAATAATTACTTAGGTTTACTAAATATATTTCGTAAACACGTAATTGTTTATTTTTTTTAGGCATCAGCGTGTGAAAATTCAAGGCTCTATCTAGTACCACTCGTTCATGAATTATAACGCTTTTTTATAAAACATGAAACCCCTTATTTGGACCCCTTAGGATGTGAATTTTGAAAATTCCGTTTTTAGTGTGCGTTTACGTATTGTGAAGAATACATCTCCCTAATTTCAAGTCTCTAGAGCCAGCGGTTTAGGCTGTGCGTTGTCTGTCAGTCAGTCAATCAGTCAGAACATCTCCTTTTATATATATTGATGATGATGATTAAAATAACTTTAATACGTGCAAAGAAGGTATGGAACCCTCGATGCGCGAGACTCGCACTAGACTGGTTTTTTTTTGTTTGATTCGGTACCTAGCTCCGAAACGGAGTATCTTTCCTACTAAAACGCCCCGTACTCAATGGACATCTAGGGCCCACAATCCAAACGTCCAACCGACAACTCCGAAGGTTGCCCGTTATTTGTCCGGGCTTATGGCTGAGGAGCGAGGCGGCAGCTTTTTTTTTTTTAGGTGACAGATTGACGCGGGTGCGAGCGTTTGCGAACACTCTCGGCAGCCTCTTATTGAATTGAAATCAATAACATTAATACGTGCAAAGAAGGTATGGAACCCTCGATTCGCGAGTCAGACTCGCACTTGACCGGTTTTTTTTTGTTTGATTCGGTACTTAGCTCCGAACCGGAGTATTTTACCTACTAAAACGCCCCGTACTCAATGGACATCTACGGCCCACAATCCAAACGTCCAACCGACAACTCCGAAGGTTGCTCGTTATTTGTCCGGGCTTATGGCTGACGAGCGAGGCGGCAGCTTTTTTTTTTAGGTGGCAGATTGACGCAGCCGCGCGCGTTTGCGAACACTCTCGGCAGCCTCTTATTGAATTGAAATCAACACATTAATACGCGCAAAGAAGCTATGGAACCCTGGATTCGCGAGTCAGACTCGCACTTGACCGGTTTTTTTTTGTTTGATTCGGTACTTAGCTCCGAACCGGAGTATTTTACCTACTAAAACGCCCCGTACTCAATGGACATCTACGGCCCACAATCCAAACGTCCAACCGACAACTCCGAAGGTTGCCCGTTATTTGTCCGGGCTTATGGCTGAGGAGCGAGGCGGCAGCTTTTTTTTTTTTAGGTGACAGATTGACGCGGGTGCGAGCGTTTGCGAACACTCTCGGCAGCCTCTTATTGAATTGAAATCAATAACATTAATACGCGCAAAGAAGCTATGGAACCCTGGATTCGCGAGTCAGACTCGCACTTGACCGGTTTTTTTTTTGGTTTGATTCGGTACCTAGCTCCGAACCGGAGTATCTTACCTACTAAAACGCCCCGTACTCAATGGATATCTAGGGCCCACAATCCAAACGTCCAACCGACAACTCCGAAGGTTGCCTGTTATTTGTCCGGGCTTATGGCTGAGGAGCGAGGCGGCAGCTTTTTTTTTAGGTGGCAGATTGACGCCGGTGCGTGCGTTTGCGAACACTCTCGGCAGCCTCTTATTGAATTGTAACCTTGCGTGTACTTAGAAGCCACACTTGAGCTAACGCAGCAGTTAGCAAAATAGTTTAACTAAACAATATGATTTTTCCCATCACTTTTGAAATCACATCAGATTCAAATTTTAAACATCGATGTCGTATTTTAGTTTTAAAACCCATGATATAACTCATGCCTACTGCTTATATCATAAAAAAAACGGTTTGCAATTACCTTTTAAAAGACACCACACGCGAGATTTTTAACTTAGGGGTCCTATTTTGACCTTAAAACCCTCATAATTTCTTAAACCTGACTTCGTCCTAATCCTATCTATCATAGTGTATCGGAAAACAGTGAAATGTGTTAAGAAATTGTAATATATTTATTTTACACAAAAATTGAGGTCCTGTGACTTCTACTTAAATAAATTTGAGAAATACAAAAACACGTGATTGCTTATTTTCTTTGAGGCATCTGTGTGTGAAAATTCAAGGCTCTAGTACCAACCGTTCATGAATTATAACGCTTTTTTATAAAACTTAAAACCCCCTATTTGGACCCCTTAGGATGCGAATTTTGAAAATTCCTTTCTTAGTGTGCGTTTACGTATTGTGAAGAATAAACCTCCCTAATTTCAAGTCTCTAGAGCCAGCGGTTTAGGCTGTGCGTTGTCTGTCAGTCAGTCAATAAGTCAATCAATCAGGACATCTCCTTTTATATATATTGATGATGATGATTATTTACTTTACACGATCATGCTTGGGCAACAGAAATACACATGTGTACCTAATTTCAACTTAATCAAAAAATATTTTTGTTTTACTTCAGAAGTTTTTGTCCTGTAGATGGCGCCACATTGAATTTAATGTAATATTATATAGCCTATAACCAGCGGACAATCAAGGCGCTTCTAACGACACCCTTCTTGTCTAATTATGTTAAGTAGATTAGAAGATATTCGGGAACAGATGGACATACATACATACATACATACATACATACATACATACATACATACATACATACATACATTCTTGTTAAAATCATAACCCTCCCTCCGTTCCGTAGTCGGGTAATTAGGATAGCATCATTATTGGTATAAATAATAAAGCCTCATTTCAATTTAAAAACAATAAATTACTTATTTGTGCAAAATTAGCAATCATCAACAGCCGAAAAGTCTACTGCTGAACAAAGGTCTCTCCCTTAGAAGGGAGGGGTTGCCATAATCTCAACGTTTGGCAGGCGGCTTGATTGAAATTAGCAATGTAATTTGGAAAATAAATATTATTCCTCACGTACCTATTCATTACATGCTCAAAAATTAACAAGTTAGTCATTTGTCATTTGCCATATGATTTCTGTAATGTTGTAAGGGACAATATGAGAAATCTTATAAAAAAGTTTTCGGTACGTAGTCCCTTACACCCTGTATACTAGAGTATCAAATTTGAAAAAAAAAAGAATATTTTACATGGCAAGTAGAGCATGTTGCCTTTAGGTGCCATGTAGCCCTGGAGGTTCGGGGTATGGGCCCTAGGATGTCCATTGAGTACGGCAGTGATTCCAAAGAGGACGGTGCAGATCCCACCAGAGAGCCCGGCCTCCCTCTCATGTGCCGATGCGACAGCCGCGGGGGTTTTAGTGGGTAAGAATCCCAAATACCTTGGTCGAGCCTCACAGCTCCCGGGGATCCTTTAAAGGTTCCCCCGCGAAAAAAAAACTGAAAAAAAGTCATTATCCAAAAAATGCCTGAAATAGAATTAACTCTAATTAACGTTTATAAGTGCGCCAAGACTTTTATGACATGCCTTGGAAGAGAGGCAGGTGATATATCATAGTCGAATTAACAGGTATTTTCAAATAATTTTACAGATTATATCGCGGTTTATTTTTGATTTTAATTACCCGACGTTCCACCACCAGCTTGGGATCCCGTGATAAATACAATCAATCAAATCCAAAATAAGCATTCCACTGCAAGATCTCAAGATACTGTAAGCTGTAAATATAATTAGAAGAACTGAGGGTACTCTAAGACAACTATGAGGTATGGACTGCTACCACATCAGTCCGCCCGTGACCATGAATGCTGTAAAGTATTTGAAACGTTCGGGTAATTTAAATCAATAATAAACCGCGATATCTGTCTATCTATCTTCTTCTTCTATACATATATAATTACTTATCCTGACTGACTGTCTGACTGATTCATCAACGCACAGGCCAAACCGCTGGACCTAAAAAGCTGAAATTGGGACAGTAGGTTCTTCTTATGATGTAAGCATCCACTAAGAAAGGGTTTTTGAAAATTCTACTCCTAAAGGGGTTAAATGGGGTGGAAAAAATTATAATAGCGGGCGTAGCCGCAGTAAATTGCTAGTAATCCGTACAATTAGTTACATTTTAATGTGTATTATTCGCTTAAATATCGTATTATCAACTAGAATTCTTACTGGTTGTTATAGTGAAGTAATCTGTTAGTTCAGTGGGTTCCTTCCCTTTCTGATAATATTTAATGGTACACGTTGGAGAGGAGAAGCTGAATTCTGGAAACTCGACTTCCATCACTAGATTTCCGGTTTCTGTGTTTATACTGTAATGTAATTTTCATTCAATTATTATTTAATTAGTAATAAGCAGTATCAGAGGCCTTAGTATATTCGTTTTACAAACAATACCTATCACTTGCGTTAGCGTTTCTCCATATAGTTTATATGGACGTCTCACTTCCGCGATTGCTTCGTATTATTTATAAGACGAATACACTCAGCCCTCAGTTCTGTAGGCGAGCGCTTGCTTTGGAATCTGCAGAAGATTCCCAGAGCAATATGCACTGCAGAAGATTCCCACAGCATAAGATATAACACTATGGTAGTAACAAAGATGTTATCATCTGCGAGCAATACAAAGTTATGACTGTCCCCTACGAAGTAGGGTAATGCCCGTTTGCACCAGCGATCACCTAACTAAGGGAACCCTCAAAGTCACTCTTAAAGAGCCCCTTACCAAAAAATCGGTTTCACCAAGGTGTCACCTAAGGCGTTAAGAGTCCACTTATTTTTAGGAGCTCGATTGTTCAACCCATAACTGATCCCTAACGGTAGGTGGCGGCCATTATGAGTTATTTTTTGGATGAAGTACAAGTATAATTTGAGAACGGAGAGCTATGAATTTTTAGAAAGTTCAAAATGAGATAGTTTAGCTTAGAAAAATATTGATCGTCATATTTATAAAATACCTACTAAATAAAATGAACATATTTTTTTATTCAAAATGATAAGAACAAGTATTATGGGTAAACAAAAATCTATGATGCCAATAATTACCGCTGTTTAGCACAAAACTAATACAACTAACTACAAACTATAAAAATCAACATAAAGAAACAAAAAAAAACCAAGAAAGTCGTCCCTTAATTTTATTGGCCCCAGATGTGTCGGCTTTAAAATACAAAGGAATCGTCACTTATCTAGGAGACCCCTGTAAAAGTGACACCTAGCATGGTGAAAATGAATTAAGGTAAGAATCCGATTTAGGGGTCACTTATCCTAAGGAGCTCCTACTTAAGAAACTTTTAGGGGATTGTTGGTGAAAACGGGCATGAGTCATTCATATACATATATCTTAGACTTTTCTTTATATGATCGAAGGTATATATTAAGAATAGGAAAGGGCATTGTATTCAACCCTGTGGAACACCTAAAGTGACCTCGGATCCAGCAGATCTTTTTCCATTGATATCAAACTTCTGAATTCCGTTACTCAGATATGAGGTCAGAAGGTTGAGAGCTCTATTTCTTATACCATAGTGGTGTGCTTGCGTGGCTATCGTGGCATATTGGACACAATCAAAGGTCAATCACAAAATACACTAAGGGCATCATAGAGCGATTTTTTGTAAAACTGAATTGTTTATCGTGACTTAGATGGTCTTTATTAAAATGTTCTATCATTTGATTTATAAGTATTGCCATCCAGCGAGGCAATGCTGCCAACCTTCTTTCAAGCTCAACCTTACCAGGCGACGGCGATTTAGCAACTTATTTATTGTTCATTCCTGTGTATATCATCTCTTTTATCATTAATTAAACAGAAGAAAAACTCACTACAGCTTCTTGATTTCAAAATTCTTCAATCCGCTCACTTTCCAATCCGTTATAACGCTAGTAACGTTCGCATATGGCATTGGCAGTACAACATTAGGGACGACCAGTGAGTCGACGCGATCGTAGACAGGAATGCAATAAAAATTCTGGGCAAAGAATAAGCGAATGCAATCTAGGTCATTACACTCACAAGGTAAGTAGCCTGTAACAAAAAAACCTTACAATTAATAATAATAATCTAATCATCACTACATATTATAAAATAAAGTTCTCCGCCGCAACCAACCGTCCTTATGTTCGCAATAAACTCAAGAACTACTGCACGGATTGACATGCGGTATTCACCAATAGATAGAGTGATTCATGAGGAAGATTTAGATATATAATGTGTCAAAATTTTGTGTAAATTGGTTAAAATATAACGACGTTGCTGGAATTGTCGGAAAAAGTGCGGGCGAAGCTCTGTGCGGGTGAGCTAGTATAATAATAATCCACACATGGTCATCTGATCCCAATCTAGACAGAGCCTGTACTATAGAATCCAGATAAATGATGCTAATCCCTACATACTTTTTGTAAATATATATTTAAATAGACAAATCATCCAGACATTTAGACACTTGGCGGGAATTGAACCCACGATCTGTTGCGTAGCGGCCAGGGAGTCTAACCACTAGACCGACGGGCCCGTCAATGTAAATGTATAAAATATTTAAAAAAGAAATTGAACCGCCTTCAATAACATTGAAAAGTATAAAATCTATACTTATAATAAAACTGTAACAGGTCCAATTCTGTACATTGAAGATATTTTGAAAATTATATTTGGAGGGCATTCTATAACCGATACTGAGGCCGAAAATGTAATTTTTTTAATTTTTGTCTGTCTGTCTGTATCACGGCTGCGCATCACGCCGAAATTACTGAATGGATTCAAATGAAACTTGGCATGATTTGAGATCTTACTACGAGGTAGGACATAGGATACTTTTTATTCCGTAATCTTGCACGGTTCTTTTGGGAGAGGGGATTAAAGTCAAAATGGGTACTTGGTTATACGCTTGGTCCGATTTTATCATTTTTTCTTTATAATATAATAAATATTAATAAGGGAACACTCATAGAGAGTTGTTATCAAGGTTTTGTAATCGATCGGGTTAAGCAACGTTAGGTAAGGTCATTAAATAGATGGGTGACCGTTTAACGCCATTTGAACTAAACGGGTCCGTGCTTCGGAGAACAAGTAAATGGTGGGTCCCAGTTTTTAACCGACTATAAAAAAGGAGGTTATGTATTCGATGCGAATGTCTGTTATTAAAAATTTAGTTAACGTAAAAATAGCGCAGGCGGAGCTGCGTGGGTCAGCTAGTAATTTAAATATTGTTGTCTTTTACTTACGCGAATATTACACATTGAAATTAAACTACTATAAACCGCGATAAAATCCGTAAAAGTAGTTTAATTTCAATTTAAATATTATTGAAGTTGGTTCGATTGTATGAAGCCATTATCTAAAACTTGTAAGCAATATTTATTTTTCTACTATTTAGTTACAAATTTTTCGTCACGATCGTCTGGGTGTTTTATCCATTTAAGTACCTATGTATTTACAAAAAAAGGATATAAGAATTAGTATCAGTTGTCTGGTTTCCATAGTACAGAAAATTGTCCTAGAATATTATTATTATATAAAAACCAGTAGTCTCATTGCGATATATACACTATCTTTATACGAAATTAGCCATATTTCCTTTATTTTTTTACACCCAAGGCATATGAATTTTGTATAATATGTATATTGTATAGTTCTTGCAAAGGTGTCCGGGTAAAAATGGCACCCACCTATCTTATTTGGGGTCGTAAGAGGCGAAGAAGAGGGCGGTCAGCAGCATCATTGTATTGGATTACCACGGCTTAGCACGACTTGCAATCTTGACAGTTCGGTGTGGAGTATGACGTAGTTTTCAATATATCGATGTTCTCAATACAAAAATGTGAAATAATACGTCATAGTGACGTCATACTCACACTAATCTGTCAAGATTTGCACATCGTGCTAAGCCTGCAGCAGGCTTAATCTTGACAGACAAGAGTGAGTATGACGTCACTATGATGTAGTATTTCACATTTTCGTATGTAGAAATGACGGTTCGGTGTTGAAAACTACGTCATACTCCACACCAATCTGTCAAGATTGCAAGTCGTGCTAGGCCTGCAGAAGTATCTACTGCGAACCTCAAGCCGCCTGACAGGTGCGCAGTTGCGCGCTGCGTGAGCCGATGAGGATTATAGAGGCCTTTCGACGTTTGTCGACTGATGATGATGATTTAGTGAAGATAAAACATTTAAAAAAATTTAACCGACTTCAATAACACTAAAAAATATAAAACAATTTAAATATTATTGAAGTTGGTGTGGACGTACCTACTGTGTATATTTAGCACCAACTCCAATAACAATTCAATTTTTGAAGTGAAACTTCTTATGCGACTTCCAAAAATGTTATCACATAACGCGTTAAGCGTTAAATGAAGGTGATAGGCGTTAAGTGATAGGTGTTAAACGTTAAGTGATAGACGTTAAGCGTTAAATTTGTTAAGGTTATGAAAGCGCTCATGTGACGCCGTCACTGAGTGAGTGGGTGAGTGGGTTTCAGTGGGTTTCAGTGGGTTTCAGTGGGTTTCAGTGGGTTTCAGTGGGTTTCAGTGGGTTTCAGTGGGTTTCAGTGGGTTTCACTGGGTTTCAGTGGGTTTGAGTGGGTTTCAGTGGGTTTGAGTGGGTTTGAGTGAGTTGAGTTGAGTTAGTGTGTGTGTGTGTGTGTGTGTGTGTGTGTGTGTGTGTGTGTGTGTGTGTGTGTGTGTTAGGTGATAGGCGTTAAGTGATAGGTGTTAAACGATAGGCGATAGGCGTAAATTTGTTAAATTTATGAAAGCGCTGCCAACGCTGCGTCTGCAGCGTTGGCAGGCCTCCAACTAGGTGGACAGACGACATTGTGCGCGTCGCAGGTAACCGGTGGATGCAAATAGCCAATTGTCGTTCATTGTGGTGTTCTAAGGGGGAGGCCTATGTTCAGCAGTGGACGTCTTCCGGCTGATGATGATGATGATGATGATGAAAGCGCTCATGTGACGCCGTCACTGAGTGAGTGGGTGAGTGGGTGAGTTGGGGTGAGTTGGGGTGAGTTGGGGTGGGTTGGGGTGAGTGGATGAGTGGGTGAGTTAGGGTGAGTTGGGGTGAGTTGGGGTGAATTGGGGTGAGTTGGGGTGAGTTGGGGTGAGTTGGGTGAGTTGGGGTGATTTTGGTGAGTTGGGGTGAGTTGGGTGAGTTGGGGTGAGTTGGGGTGAGTTGGGGTGAGTTGGGGTGAGTTGGGGTGAGTTGGGGTGAGTTGGGGTGAGTTGAGTTGAGTGTAAGTGTGTGTGTGTGTGTGTGTGTATGTGAGTGAGTGAGTGAGTGAGGGACCGACCGAACGACCGATCGACTGAGCGAGAATGAAGTTTCACTTCTTCCGCGCGGAGGGACTCCACGCACACACATTTTTTTTTTAATGTTCTATTTTATACTTTTTAGTGATATTTTCATACATAAAGATTGAACCATCGAAGACGGTAAAATGATCTAGATAGGTTATGATTACATTATCGTCTACATAGTTTTACATAAGTCATGTTTCTTCAAGAACACTTTATCCGGTTGTAATGAAATTTGCATGAAATCATTATAGTAGTTTATTCTCTCGAATAGAGAAAGAATCATGGAAATCGGCTAATATTTGTCAGAGTAATGTAATAGAGAACAGCAGTTTTATGGTTTTTACCAGATAAATTCCTCCACATCGTTCATAGTCCTCCAGGAAGTTCTTATCCGGTTGTGATAAAATTCATACAGATTCATTACAGTGGTACCTTCTTTCGAATAAAAAAAGAATCATTGAAATTGGTAAATATTTGCTTGAGTTATGACCATTTTTGTCCTTAAAAAGCGATAAAAACATCATCTTTTAGGCATTCCTACAGTTTTTTTTTGAGTCGCCATTTTTGTTTTTTAAAGAACTACTTACTTATTCATAAACAATATTTTTTTATGCACCCTAGCAGTGGAGCGGCCTATCCGTACAAGAAAGATTTTTTCAAATTGTTTCATAATTGCCACAGTTATGCGCCAACATACATACATATATATGTATATATACGGGGTGTAAGGGACATCGTACCGAAAACCGACACCAGGGATCCAGTATATGATTCTGAACACTCTAGTGTTGAAATTTTTCATCGGCTTTTTCATGAATTTCCAAAAAAACATTCCACTTTTTTTAAATAAAATTGTTATAATATCATTATTGGTATAATAATAAAGCATAATTTTAATTTAAAAACAATAAATTACTTATTTGTGGAAATGTATTTAATTATTTATTTATTTATTCTTTATGCACTAAAACAGTACATATGCAATTAATTAATAGGCAATTAATTATTATTCTTTTAGAAAATTAGCAATGTAATTTGAGAAATAAATATTATTCCGCATGTATTCATTACATGCTCGAAAATTAATAAGTTAGTCATTTGTCATTTTCCATATAAATGGTTTCTGTAATGTTGTAACGGACATTATTTGACATCTTATAAAAAAAAATTCGGTACGATGTTTAGATAGTTTTTCGAGTCTTCACTTTTAATTACAAATAATAAATCTATGATACATACTAGTCGTATATTTAAGCTATATTAGCCTTCTAACAATATTGTTGGATGGCTAAGTGGAAGGACTTACCTAAAGCCCCACGAATGGGGTGGCCACTGATAAAAATAAATAATACTAGTAAACACGATCTAAACATTTTCAACTATAAGAATGATATGAAAAACGTGAAGTGTCGTATATATAATAGCTACTAAAATTGATACGCTTTTATTATCATCATTAATTATTTTGTTACCAACAATTCAATAATAACACATATAATTACCTACAATCTTTTATAAATAAATAATTATTTTGTTACCCACAATTCAATAATAACACGTATAATTACCTACAATCTTATATAAAATAAAATAATATGACTCATAATAATTTACCTAATAGTTTTGGTCCGTGACATAGTTCAATTGGCATCATAAATTTTCTTTAGTTATCTCTGACCGTTTCTTTAGGTATCACTCTTGTTACAAAGTACATGGAGTTTCGCTTGGTTCCTTCAAAGTTTAAACTAGGCATTTGTCAAAAGGGATCCAAAAAAAAAATGTGCGTGCGTGGAGTCCCTCCGCGCGGAAGAAGTGAAACTTCATTCTCGCTCAGTCGATCGGTCGGTCAGTCAGTCGGTCCCTCACCCACTCACACACACATACATACACACACACACACACACACACACCCACACACTAACTCAACTCAACTCAACTCAACTCACTGAAACCCACTGAAACCCACTGAAACCCACTGAAACCCACTGAAACCCACTGAAACCCACTGAAACCCACTGAAACCCACTGAAACGCACTGAAACCCACTGAAACCCACTGAAACACACTGAAACCCACTGAAACCCACTGAAACCCACTGAAACCCACTCACACCCACTCACTCAGTGACGGCGTCACATGAGCGCTTTCATAACCTTAACAAATTTAACGCTTAACGTCTATCACTTAACGTTTAACACCTATCACTTAACGCCTATCACCTTCATTTAACGCTTAACGCGTTATGTGATAACATTTTTGGAAGTCGCATAAGAAGTTTCACTTCAAAAAATACGTTTCCATCACTAAATTAGGCGATAGCTATCTATAACACTTGAAACTGTTGATACAGTTGTGGTATGTATTATGTACCGACTAGCTGAGTTATCTTTTATGGTACTTACCTACTGGTCTTGCGCAAGTGAAGCTACGGACAACAGATTGTATAATAAAAGATTATCCAGTTTGATTCACGAAATTATCCAAATGTTTATCAAAATACACATCAACAGCCGAAATACTTCCACCTCTGAACAAAGGCTTCCTAAAATAATTAAAGGAGGCCCCTTAGAAGGGAGGGCTGCCACAATCCCCAGGCTTGACATGTGTCTTGGGGATCGCAGTATAGGTGGTAGGTAATCCAATAGAAAGACGCTGCTGCCCGTCTTCTTGTTTTCCCTTAGTCACCTCTTACGGACACCCAATGTGAGAAGACGGGAGGGTGCTATTCTTACCCGAACACCCCACGGGTATAACTACTACCAGGTGTTAATTAGCACCTATCTATGAGTATAGTCAAATTTTGAAGTGCATAAACACTAAAAAACTTTTTAATTTAACTACTAACTTATTATTATTATTATTTCTAGCTCTTACAATAGTAGACTTCCTAGCTGCTATCTGTTTACTGAAATAAAAAGGATTAAACACTATCGTACGCTTAAGCGTAGTAAGTGTTTAAACCTTTAAACGTTAGCAATCTTATTAGTCATGAGAAATACAGTACAGAACGACGTACAATTTATCTATACTTATAATAAAACTGTAACGGGTCCAATTCTGTACATTGAAGATATTTTGAAAATTATATTTGGAGGGCATTCTATAACCGATACTGAGGCCGAAAATGTAATTTTTTTAATTTTTGTCTGTCTGTCTGTCTGTCTGTCTGTCTGTCTGTCTGTCTGTATCACGGCTGAGCATCACGCCGAAACTACTGAATGGATTCAAACGAAACTTGGCATGATTTGAGATCTTACTACGAGGTAGGACATAGGATACTTTTTATCCCGTAATCTAGCACGGTTCTTTTGGGAGAGGGGATTAAAGTCAAAACGGGTACTTGGTTATACGCTTAGTCCGATTTTATCAATTTTTCTTCATAATTATAATACATATTAGTAAGGGAACACTCATAGAGAGTTGTTATCAGGTTTTGTAATCAATCGGGTTAAGCAACGTTAGGTAAGGTCAATAATAGATGGGTGACCGTTTAACGCCATTTGAACTAAACGGGTCCGTGCTTCGGAGAGCAAGTAAAAAGTGGGTGCCAGTTTTTAACCGACTATAAAAAAGGAGGTTATGTATTCGATGCGAATGTCTGTTATTAAAACTTTAGTTAACGTAAAATAGCGCATGCGGAGCTGCGTGGGTCAGCTAGTAATTAATAAAAATAAAGCAAAATATAAGTATACAACATTAATTTTAGTATACACAAAAACCATGACACGTGTAGAATATTTTCCTCTAAAGATGATAATACAACATTTCAAAAATATATCATGAAAACTCACTAAGTTATATGCCTGTTGAGTTGTCTTGTTGTCCGCGCATAAACATGGTCACCTTATCTGCAATGAGCGGATCGCCGGCGCGGCGTTGCCCGCCTTGCGTTCAATAATAACGATACCGCAACGTTAGTCGGACCCCAATTTGCTCCTTGTTGCTTCGCACTGACATTGAATAATTGTCACATTGATTGTAACGAGTGCTGGTATGCGTAAGGGTCGCCGCACTACTTTTTTTAACGCGTGCTTGCAGTATCATAATGGACTCCGACGAGTGAAATGAAGGGAGAGAGGGGTGGGGAGTCGCGCGAGTGGGTAGTGTCGACGTTTTGTGGCGGCGTTTTGTGGCCGAGCCGACCACTAGAAGCGAGCAGTGGTGATTTGTGGCGTGTGGCGACCACCGGCGTCTACAGTGTGCGGCGAGTCCATGCAAAATGTATGAAAACAACAGGAAATAGGTCGGCGGCTGCGTTTTGTGGTTGTGGCTGGTGGCCCGTGTGCGGCGACCCTTTCTCCATGTTGGTAATAGTTATAAATACTTTAATGACAAACTCTAACACGGTGTAAAATTATAGCAATTGATTCTGTTACTGATTCTGAACAAACTATCTGCAGGTTTCATATATACTAAAAATAATGTTGTTTATAATAAGAAAGTAGGTCGTATATCAGGATTTTCAAATGGATTATTTTAATAAAACAGCGTACCCAGATCACAAAGCATGGTTTTTTTTCAAAAAAGGAATACCAAAATGGATTTACTAAAAATCTTACAAATCAAAATGACAAATAGTGCTCTGGATTAACGACGACAGGATAATAGGTGTTACAGGCAAGTAGCCTTCTTTTAACGTTGAAACAATTTCTTTAGTGAATGAATTGTACGCCTCACGTACTTTAGGATCTGTAAAATTAAATATATTATTGGTTCTTATTTGTTTTCTACTAGTATTGGGTTTCAAAATCAAGCATGTATTTTCATTAGTAGTTTGCTAGAAGCTAAAATTAATTTTGTCAAAGATATAAACTGCTTTGAAAATCAATTTCGTAAATCAGTTTGTTTAAAAATCGATGCTAGCTGAAGTAATAATATTTATGCAATCAGTACACTCAGCACCCATATGGCAATTAGAGGAAGAAATTATACACGATTTTTACGCAAACATATGTGCGCTTTCTCCCTCTACTCCTCGGGAGAGATTAGGTGCAACACTGACATATACGAGTATACATGTCCATGCGTGGAATGCAATATGTGGAAAGTTAGAACAAGTGAGTCACTATAAATATCTAGGATTAATTGTCGATGATAGATTTAACTGGTCTCGTCATATAGACAGTATATGTGATAAACTAAGGGCCATGCTAGCTAAATTTGCAATTTTAAAGTATAAAGTGCCATTCCCAATTCTCCTTAATTTATACAAAGCACTAGCAGAATCAATTATTTCGTATGGTATAACTAGCTATGGAAGAACATTTAAAACGTACTTAGATAAAATATATAATCTACAGTTAAGGCTATTAAAAATAATATTACCAAATAAAATTAAGCAAAAGTTAAAAAAAGATGAAAACATGATAGCGATATTTAAATATTGTAATATATTACCTATTCATATAAAATCTAAAATGCATATACTTATAGAACAATTTCCAAATAAAGACGTACAAATAAAAATCATGCATAGAATTACAACGCGAAAAATTACTCATTCTAAGTTAGAAACACCTAGGACAAACAACTACTATGGTAAACGTGCAAACAGATATTTAGTACCTACTTTAATGAACGATATACCCACTGATGTAATAACTAAACTCAATGATAAGAACTATATAAATATATATAAAAAGTATTTTAATTCTGTAATACTGCTATCAATGCAATAATTACAATTTAAATATTTAAACAAAAAATAATTTATATGTTATGCAAAACGCAACAACATCCCGTATCAAGCTACACACTACGGACAGAAGCCCGGCCGCCCGGCCGTGCCGTCTTACCTGGAACCGGTTTCGCGTCAATAGTTCGCGTACGCGTTGGGAAGCCATAACAATTACCTAGTGTATAATGATTATTTTATTATTTTATAGACAGCTTGACTATAAGTTTAAAAAAAAAAAAAAATGTTATACGAGTACCTTTTGCTTGGTATCCAGACAAACCCGATTTAGGGTTTTTGAGATACTTTTTGTAATAAACTGTTATGTACCCTTTTTAATATGAATAAAGAAAAAAAAAAAAAAAAAAAAAAAAAAAAATGCAACGTATGGATTACCTTTTTTTTCAGACAAATGCTGATGCAATAAATATAATATTACCTGAATTTTCTAAACCCGGACCACATTTGAAAGATATGTCGGGTCGACCGAAATACGTGTACGCTTCTATATTCAACATATCAATACCGGAACAATCAGTGAACGGAACAATCATTGTCATTGAAAGTAATCCTGAAAAAGAAAAGAATCAAATTTCATAAATATGAACTATTTTCATATCATACCCGCAAATAAAATATTATGACAAAGAATGAAAAGAGCGGTGATCCCACTGCCACCAAACAGTGACCCCTGCTTGAGTCTTCTGCAAGTGCTTTCCTATTTGGAGGCTTTCCAATTTACGATTTACTTACTACAGTAATATAACAACATCTTTTGCTGCAGTCTTCTACAAGTACGTTCTACTCGTAAATTGGAAGCTCTCCAATTTAGAATGGACGATTCATGATTTTTGTGACCAAAACCCTCTTAAACTTAAACTTTAGTGACTAAATTACATTGAAACGGTAGAGTTGACTTTTCATATAGCCAATGTGAAGGAAAAACCTCGTTAGTGAGGTGTACTGAGTACCACACAGTCAACGCCGCACGACTCTTGAAATAACTTCATGAATAGGTTATATGTATAGTTATATTGTGCTAAAAGTTAGCGCTGATGCCAAAAGTAGCTTGCCAGGTTACCGACCAAGTGAAGGTCTGTCGTCTGTGGTCAGACGCACTTCAAAACATATCACTGTCTCGTTCTTATGTGTGTATTTAGAAAGTATTTAGAGTATTGCCTCCACTTTTGTTATAGACCGTTATCAGATGATATTACTAAACTCCTCACTTCGCTCGCTGACGTCACGTTGGCCAAAAGATGTTGTCAATGCCAACAGAAGTGACAGTTTTTAGCCCATCGTAAGAAGTGCGCTTCTCTCAATTTGACGCGTTCGTCGAATTTTACGACATACTTAAGATGATCAGCGCCTGATGTACTTAGATAGTTGAAAGTATTTCTTACTGCATGTAACATTGACGTAATCTGTAAGCACTATGGGCTCCATCCCTTTCAGATAATATTTATTGATCCACGTTGGAGAGCTGTAGTTGATTTCTGGAAATTCAACTTCGAACACTAGCTTTCCTGTTTCTCTGTTCACGCTGCAAATTAATTTGATTTTCATTAAGTGCTTTTGACTTTTTAAGTCAATCAGTCAGTTATATGGAAGAAGATCCGACATAGATTTCTAATTCTAGTTATAAACAACTCTAGATGGGGGTACCAGCTCAGATGCTGGTGAATAACAACACCAAGATATTTAATCTCAGGCACCCTATTGATGATCGATCATGTACAGTTTTTGTTGTTGACATCATCACAAAAGTGTACCTTAATGTTAAAATCTTCATCTGGTTGTGTACGACTACTGATAATAAAACAAATGAAGTTAGTCTTTAAGGTATTTAGTGTCAGTAAATTATTATTAAGCCATTTAAAAATTTGGGCCTTGCCTGTTGTAGCACTATATTGGGCATCTTTCCAGCTTGTTCCAGTAAAGATCACAGCTGTGTCGTCAGCGTAGGAGAAGACTTGTGCATTATTGATTTTCATAGTAAAGACTTCATTGATATAAACTAGGAAAAGCGTAAGGCCCAAAACACTACCTTGGTGCACGCCGTACACCCCCTCAATATCATAACTAATAAAATTACCCAACTTAACCCTCTGCTCTTAATCCAATTCTTTCCAGGCCCTATAGACAATGTAACATTCTACACGCATCAACGTGAATAGAAAGTATACAAATGTATGAGAATGACATAAGGCATAGAAAAATCAGGTGACAAATTATAGGGAATTGACACCGTTAGTGAATGAAGAAATAGAATCGCTATGAAGCGATTGCATCTTGTCGAGGCCCTCTGGTTATCTGTAAGGATGGGAGCAAAGACGGAGTCAAATGTTTTTTTCTGATCTATAAGAATACTGTTATCTGTATTAAGGCAGTCTGTTACAAGGTACAACTAAGGTAAGAGCAATTACAGCAACTTCTGTGATTTATTCTGAATTAAGCCAAATTGTGAATTGGTTGTGTATTAAAATTTAGATACTTCATTAGTCTAGTGTTGATTAATTCATCTAATATTTTAGATATAGCTGGTAAGACTGTTTTGGATCTATAGTTATTCTCATCGTCTCTGTCCCCTCCCTTATGCACTGGAATAATGATAGATTGTTTAAGAGAGCCCGGAAAAATACAGTCTATGAAACAGGTGTTGGCAAGATAGGTAATTATGGGAACAGTATCTTTGCTGATGTAATTAAGGAATCGTGTTGAGACATTATCCCATCCGACAGAGCTATCCGACTTCAAGTTTCCTAATATCCCATCTACTTCAGTAGAGTCAGTATCTAAGAGAATGAATGTGTTAGCTTGAACACCTAGAGTATTAACTGAAGAGTTAGGGTCATTATATGCACTAGGCTGAGTTTGTTGCGCCAGATATTTTTTGATATTTGCAAAGCAGGTACTTTTAATATTTAGTAATTCTATATTTTTATTATTAGCTTTACTTGTGTAGGTTTTAGTTATAATATTTTTCTAGAGAAGTTTATTATTGTAGACCAATTAAGTAATTAATTCCCTTTGAAATTTTCTTTAAATTTTTTTAATAAGGTTATTGCAGTAATTTCTATGCATGTGATATATTATTTTTGTAACTTCATTATGAGGATCTATCTCTAACTATTAACCCATCAGCGGTTGACGCGTGATCGCGCATGCGGTTCGCGTGTTAACATGGTGCAGAACCATCGGCCGGTGATTTCTTACGCAACGAAGTACACCTGGGGTAAACCAGGGTTCAATAATGCGTTTACTGTTTGGGATTATCTGTATGGTAGTGTTGATATTAATATACTCTTGTAGCTTATGAATAAGAAAGGTCAATTAATGCATTAGGATCATTGCAAAATAATAATTCTGATAAGTTTTGTTCCTGTAGAGTCTTTAGAGCTTGCTCAAAATTTAAGCTAGTCCTAGTTTCATGTTTTATTTCAGTATGTTTTATCTTAGAAATAGACAGAAACGTCGTATAGTGGTCAGTAATCAAAGTACCTAGGATAGCTATAGATGCGGATATCTTTTTATCATCAAGTTTTAGACAGCAGCCGTTAAGCTAAGTCAAGGCCTAAGGGCAGGTTGAAAACTCTGACAACAGGTTGATGAAAAAAAACATGAAATGGTCCAAGCAGTTTCTGTCTCTGGTAGGTAATATATCCTTTGGGAGTATACCAAACGACGATAACATATTTAGGTAGTGCACTTTGTTTTTATAATCATGTGATGATTCCTGGTCTTTTAGTTTAATAATAATATTTATGTCCCCGGCTACAATTATGCTTTTTTGTGCCGTCATTGTATCTCCCAAGCCGCCTGACAAGCGTGAAGATTGTGGCAACCCCTCTCTTCTAAGGGGGGCCTTTGGATGATGCTGATCGTATCTAGGTGAGTGCTTAAAGACTCCAAAAATTGTCGGTATTTAAGTTTAAGGGGGAGCGATGCATGCACAAAATAACGTTATTAAGTACGTCTAGTTGGAGACAGGAGGCCTGGGTTGACTTGATTTCTTTAAATGTATGTTTAAGCGTATTTTGCATGTATACAACTAAAATAAAAACTCACTTTAGAGTTTTAATGACAAAATTCTTCATTCCGAGAACCGTGGCATTTATTGCAATACTAGAAATATTCGCATGTGGTATTGGTATTTTGTTGTAAGCGATGACCAGTGGATCCTGGACGGGGCCGTGGACCCGGGTGCAACCCGAGTTCCGGGCAAAGAAACTGCGGATGCAATCTAGGTCATTGTTCTCGCAGGGCGTGTAACCTGCAATTTAAAAAGAACTTATAAATAATTAGTACTATAAGTCTGGCCGCAACCGCTGTACCGCGCTTAGCTGACGATATCAAGGCACAATATTTTGAAGCAGTATATTTACGAGTATAATTATATCCAATCCCTTTTTTGTCCAATATGATTTTGAGATATGTACAAATAAAGAACCAATATAAATGAAATGAATCTTTAATTTTTTTAAGTATAAAATCTTTGTAGTCATTTGTTACAAGAAAAATAAAAAGTGACTGACAATTCAATCCAAAAAATTAAAAACTATTTAGTTATTAGGTAAATAAATAACACTGACTAAAAATCTAATTAAAATATTCGGCCACTTTGAAAATGACAGTCTTGATATCTCGAGATAACGCACGACCCATCTTTAGATGTTTTATCTCATATGCGTCTACTGCTTCACCCCCAGTCTCACTGCTTGCGTGCCTAAAAGAGTGGCTACACAGTTATAAACCACAGGCACTAACTTGATAAAGTGGCTATGATTCCAGGAAAAATATCGATATGTCGATATTTTATGTTTACTATTCTTGTGTACTACAAGAACGGTGAACGGTTAGGAACCGTTGCGCAATGCTCACCGAATAGATTCGGTAATCTTAATCGTACATCGGACACTTGCTGTTTTAGTTCAGCTTGAACGATGAACAAGCAACCGTACGAAGTACTACGTACGAAAGAGTCCGGTCCTCATCTTGCGGATGTTGTGTGTTGCCAGGGCCAAAGTTCGGTGGGGGTGGTAGCGGGGCATCTGCCGGAGATTCTTAGCACCCCCTACTGGACCGTTACCCCACCTGCTACCAAGACGAGGAATAGAGGAGCCGCCGGGGACTAGGGGCCATTTGCAAGTCGTGTCTGTCATTGTGTGTTTAGTGTGTTAGTTTAGGGATTTGCCATAATCCCCACGCTTGGCAGGCGTCTTGGGGATCGCAGTATATATGAAGAAATGAATCTCAAACAAAAGACGCTGCTGCCCGTCTTCTTGATTTCCCTTAGTCGCCTCTTACGATACACCCAACGGAAAGAGGTGGGGGATGCAATTCTAACCCGGCACCCCACGGGTATTTTATACTACATATACAAAATTCCTGTGACCAGTAAAAAAACCCCGCCCCCACACCATGTGATGATAATGATGATCGTTGTGTGATGATGTGATGATGATCTTCATCACCAAGATATGAACGAAGTTGATGATGTGTGATAATGATTTATCTTTTAATGTGTACTTATGTATACATGAAAAATACACGATATATTTATTTCAATTTGTAAATAAAATTCGTTTATTAATCGGTTGGTAAAAGTAAACAAGAAGACTAAGCTAGTGTAGAGGTTGAAAAAACGACGGATGCATCGTTAACGATTGACAATGACGTCCACAACTAAAAACATTCTGTTTACGATATAAACTAGTCGAAAATTTTCTGTTTTTTTTTTTATTTAATTTTTTTTCGGGGCTTTTGCTCCGGTGGAGTACACCAGCCCCATTTAGACTGTTTTATAAAACAGTTTATCGTGGACGATATACGGTCTTGTTTTGTCGAATGAAAATGCGTCGACGATAGACTTGTGTAGTACATGAGAGAACTATTCCTTTTCATTTTTAGTACAACACTCTTTTAGTACTTCGTCTTTCAGTATGTATTCGACTATTCGTAGTCTCTAGCTCTATAATAACTGGTCAGCTATTCCTATTCGTTTTTAGTACATCATTCATTTGGATTCATTTAGTACTTCGTCTTCCGCTCGAGATTTATTCGTAGTCTCTGGTTCTGCACGAACTGGTCCGATCAGTTACTCGTTGACACACTCAGAACGGGACTGAATGAGCGGGAATGATATGTACTAAAAGTACTAAAATAATAAATTATTACATTTAAAAGATTATACTAGTACGTAGCGCTCCGTTCAATGTCCGAGCAAAAACAAGCCTAGAAGATATGCATACCTATATGAATGTTAAAGAACATGAGGATTAGGTTATTATTGAATATTAATTATGTAACGTTTGTGATTTTAATAGTTTTAATATTATTGTTGTATGACGCAGTATGTAAACAAATAAAGCTAACAAAAAAAAACAAGATAATTAAATGGCTGAAATGCGTGGGGTGGTGGCGTCTTCAATTCGAACAATGATGATGATATAGATGATGATGGTGATGATTATGATGATAGTTGTGTGATGAACGTGATGAAAATGTGAATGATGATGTTGAATGGTGATGAAGATATGAATGGTGATGATGGTGTGAAAGTTGTGAATGATGATGAATGATAATTATGTGTTATAATGGTGATGAGGATGTGAATGATGATGATGATGAATAGTGAAAATGTGTGATGATGGTGATAAACATATGAATAGTGTTGATGATGATGAATGGCGATGATGGTGTTTGATGATGATTATGAACGGTGATGAATATGTGAATGGTGATGTAGATGTGAATAATGATGATGATGATGTGTGATAATGCTGATGAAGATGTGAAAAATGATGATTATGATGAATGGTGATGATGGTGTGCAGAAGTACACATGAAAAATTACACGAAAATATACTGATTACAATTTGTAATTAAAGTCATTGATCTATGGATTAGTAAACGTAAACGAGAAGCCTACACTAGTTTCGTCGTTGACCAAACGACAACGACAACGATAGACAACGACGTCGACGATCAACGTCTACAGCTAAAAACATTCTGCTTACGATATAAACTGCTCGAAACTTTAGACTGTATTATAAACTAGTTTATCGTGGACGATAAACGGCCTCGTTTCGTCAACCGAAAATGCGTCGACGACCAATCCCTAGATGCGTGTTTACCGGACGCCGGAGTTCTAAACACACTGAAAGTTCAAATTAGTTTTTGTGTGTAGTACAAGAACCGTGAACAGTTAGGAACCATTCCGCAATGCTGATTAACCACCAACCGTTAATCGTACATCGGACACTCGCTCTATTAATTCAGCTTGAACGATGTGCAAGAAACCGCTCGATGTACTAAGTATGAAGAAGTATGGGTACACGACTATCAGATGCAAGTGGAAAACAGAACGATGAGAGGGGGAACCCCAGGGCTCTCCGGTGGGATCTGCACCAGGGGTTCCTCAATGCCTTGCCTTTGAGCCCGATGCCGGGGGGCGCATTGTAGCCTGCCGCCGGGGGGCGCATTGTAGCCCCCCGGGAACCAGTCACGGTGCTCACGGGGACGGGGGTTGCAACCCCGTCGCCTTCCTCAATGGATGTTCAAAGAGCCCACACCTCGAACGTCCAGCGTCATATTCAGCTTTCATCATTTGCCTTACTGGACACAGACCCAATGGAAATACATGATGTGATTAATTCGTTGAAATCTAGCAGTGCTCCAGGCTGGGACAATATACCTTCTAGTTTTTTTAAACTTGCCATAAACGAAGTTACTCCAATTATATGTCTTCTGGTCAATCTATTGTTACGACCGGGAGATAAAAGTGTTAATTACTCCGTTAATTATTACTTAATTGCAATGATCTCAAAACGATTTGTTAGTCTATAGGTCTACTATCGATTCGTACCGAAAGATCTCGAATTCTCAATAGAAAGTAGGTCCCTCCAATTCGCATGTACTTGTGTAAGTACCTACCGCTCGCTCGCTCACGGGTCACTGCCCCCGCCTATTGTTAGTTCATTCTCGAAGGTCACGCCGCTATTGTATCGGCTCGAAAGTACTAGACTATACAAGTACTTACGACTACATTCGAGAGAGTTCCACCCCTCTATTAATTTAGGTATATAAGCCGACGCATAGAGGCGCCCAGTCAGTTTGTGTTTACAAGCGACAGCGAAAACATCTTAAGGAAGCGATCGAAGAGAATTGTACCAGCGACCCTTGCGACGACTTTGGACTATTGTGAAGTACTGTGCGACTCGGACTACTGTACCTTGTGTGTATACTGCGTGTATAGTGTATACAGTGTGAGTGTACGTGGAATAAAATCTTCTTTGACGTTAATCGGCATTTTAATACCCACCCGCACGTAACAATTGGTGTCAGAAGCGGAATGCCGATTCTGCCGCGAGAAGAAGAAGCGCGTACTCCGCGAACAAGGAGACAGGTGGAGATGGATGCTGCACGTCTCCGTGGTCAAGAGGAGGAGGTCTAGCCTGAGAACGCTACCACGTCTGGTACCGCACCACCGGGGGATTCGACGGAGCTTAACTTGTCAACCCTGCTGGCCGCTATCCAGGGTATGCAGGAGGCTACTCGCCGCGAGATCCAGGCGAACCAGGAGGCTACTCGCCGCGAGATCCAAGAAGCTATTCAGGTAAATCAGGAGGCTACCCGCCGTGACATCCAGGCTACCCAAGAGGCCACCCGCCGTGACATCCAGGCTACCCAAGAAGCTATCCAAGAGGCCACCCGCCGTTACATCCAGGCTACCCAAGAAGCTATCCAGGCCAACCAGGAGGCCGTTCTGGGTAAGATTGATGCCGGCATTACTATACTCGGTGAGAAAGTTACGAAACTGGAAGCGGACGTCAAAGAGGTTACTCTTAAAGCGGAGAACCTGGAAGGTCGAATTGATGACCATGACCACCGCATCCGTATACTGGAAACTCGCCAACCACTAACCGTGGCTTCACCTTCACCATCAGCAGCGAAACTCGACCTTCCGCACTTTGACGGGTCTTCGTCGTGGACCGCCCTCCGCTACCAGTTCGAAACACTGGCCAAGTGGAATGGATGGAGTGATGACCAATCCTTCATGGCCCTGGTGCTGGCACTACGAGGTGACGCTCTGCTCATATTAGAGAACCTGCCACATGAGGGACGGACGTTGGAAGCTCTGTTAGAATCATTAGATACGCGTTATGGTGAGGGTCACCTGTGCGACTCGGACTACTGTACCTTGTGTGTATACTGCGTGTATAGTGTATACAGTGTGAGTGTACGTGGAATAAAATCTTCTTTGACGTTAATCGGCATTTTAATACCCACCCGCACGTAACACTATGCTTCAAACTGGGCGTATTTCCTGCAATGCTTAAGCAAGCTCTTATTACTCCGGTATACAAGAATGGTGACAAAAACGATCTTAACAACTATCGTCCTATTTCAGTACTATCTTCTATATCTAAGATAGTAGAAAAAGTAATGAACAAAAGATTAATCAATTATTTGAGTAAATATAACATTTTATCTGATTCGCAATTCGGTTTTAGGCAAAACAAGTCGACAGAGGATGCCGTCATAGCTTTAAGCTCACTAATAGCTTTAAGCTAACACATTTAGATAAAGGATACAAGAGTCTTGCTGTATTTCTAGATTTAAAAAAGGCATTTGACACCTTTTCTGTCCCCATTCTGGTGCAAAAGCTTGAGAACATAGGCATCAGGGGTACCCCCCTACTGCTTTTCAAAGACTATTTGAGTGGTCGGAAACAGAAAGTAAAAGTTGGACAATATGTCAGTGATGACACACATATATCTTACGGAGTGCCACAAGGCAGTGTGTTGGGCCCGACGCTGTTTTTGATTTATATCAACGGGCTGTGTAATTTACAAATTAAAGGTGCTAATATATTTTGCTATGCCGATGACACAGTCTTGGTTGTTAATGGTTCTTCATGGAATACTGAACGATCATAACGATACTGAACTGGCACTTATGCAGGTGGCTCATTGGTTAAGGATGAACCTTCTTTCGCTCAATAGTGAGAAGACTAACTATATATGTTTTTCGAAAAATATTCGTACCCAGCCTGCTACTAACTTTAGTATTCAATTACATACTTGTCATTATTCACCTGAAATAAATTGCAATTGCTCTACAATTAATAAAGTAGCTTCGACTAAATACCTAGGTGTAATGATTATCATGGCACAGTCATATAGATTTAGTTTCTACCAGAATAAGAAAGTTAATTTGGATTTTTAAAACATTAAGATATGTAGCCTCTGAATCACTTTTGAATAGAATATATTTAGCATTAGCTCAGTCTGTGTTAGGTTACTGTGTCTCTGTCTGGGGTGGGGCATCCAAAATAAAATTTTTGGAAGTGGAACGAGCTCAAAGGGCGCTCTTAAAAGTGATGTATTTTAAGCCGTACATGTACCCCACAAATGAGCTTTACATGGAAAGTAATTTATTGACCGTCAGAAAATTGTATATTTTATTTGTAGTACTGAAAAGGCATAAATCTGTAGTCTTTGATCCCAGTATTTTAACTAAAAGGAGGAAAGATATCGTTTTCACTATAGACAATGTCAAAACTGTTTTTGCTCAACGACAGTATATTAAACAATCGGCCCTCTTATATAATAAAGTTAATAAAATCTTAAACATCTATCCTATGGATACTCGTACTTGTAAATTAAGGATAACTAATTGGTTAAAATCTTTAACATATGAAGATACAGAAACATTATTACAATCATCTTCGTAATTTATATTGTAGTAAGTACCTAAATTAAAAATTAAAAATCATGAATTTGAATCATTCGTATGAGACGTTTTTGGATTATATTTGTACTTATACATAGTTAAATATCAACACTCTCTCTCTCACACAACTACACACAGTCACACACGCACACACACACCTACACACAAACACACACACACATAGGCAAACATAAATTCAGATACAGAATACAAAAAAAAAACTTACCTTTTCTTTATTTTTTGTCTGTTAATGTTAATATTTACAATAACACACAATTTACTGCTAGGTTTATTGAAATGTATAAATACATATGGCTATGGGAGAGCGGAATCGTCTGGCACAGGTGTTACACTTAAAAGGCGATTCCAACCTTGTTTTGAAGTTTGTAATCTTTCTGGTTAATGAATAAAGATTTATTTATTATTTATTTATTATTTATTATTTTGCTCGGACATTGAACGGAGCGCTACGTACTAGTATAATCTTTCAAATGTAAAAATTTATTATTTTAGTACTTTTAGTACATATAATTCCCGCTCATTCAGTCCCGTTCTATGTGTCAACGAGTAACTGATCGGACCAGTTCGTGCAGAACCAGAGACGAATAAATCTCGAGCGGAAGACGAAGTACTAAATTAATCCAAATGAATGATGTACTAAAAACGAATAGGAATAGCTTACCAGTTATTATCTGTAATAACTGGTCAGCTATTCCTATTCGTTCATAGAGCCAGAGACTACGAATACATACCGAAAGACGAAGTACTAAAAGAGTGTTGTACTAAAAATGAAAAGGAATAGTTCTCTCATGTACTACACAAGTCTATCGTCGACGATAAACTAGTAATATCGTCCTCGATAATCTAGTTTATAAAACAGTCTAAAGTTTCGACTAGTTTATATCGTAAACAGAATGTTTTTAGCTGTAGACGTCGTTGTCAATCGTTGACGATGCATCCGTCGTTTTTTCAACCTCAAAACTAGTTTAGTCTTTTTGTTTACTTTTACCAACCGATTAATAAACGAATTTTATTTACAAATTGAAATAAATACATCGTGTATTTTTCATGTATACATAAGTACACATGAAAAGATAAATCATCATCACACATCATCAACTTCGTTCATATCTTGGTGATGAAGATCATCATCACACAACGATCATCATTATCATCACATGGTTTGGGGCTGGTCACAGGAATTTTGCATATATAGTTTAAAATACCCGTGGGGTGCCGGGTTAGAATTGCATCCCCCCATCTCTTCCCGTTGGGTGTATCGTAAGAGGCGACTAAGGGAAATCAAGAAGACGGGCAGCAGCGTCTTTTGTTTGAGATTCATCTCTTCATATATACTGCGATCCCCAAGACACCTGCCCCTGCGTGGGGATTATGGCAACTCCCCCCTAAACACACAATGACAGACACGACTTGCAAATGGGCCCCAGTCCCCGGCGGCTCCTCTATTCTTCACCTTGATAGCAGGCGGGGTAACGGTCGAGCAGGGGGTGCTAAGAATCTCCGGCAGATGCCCCGCTACCACCCCTACCGAACTTTGGCCCTGGCAACACACAACATCCGCAAGATGAGGACCGGACTCTTTCGTACGTAGTACTTCGTACGGTTGCTTGTTCATCGTTCAAGCTGAACTAAAAGAACAAGTGTCCGATGTACGATTATGATTAGGGAATCGAATCTATTCGGTGAGCACTGCGCAACGGTTCCTAACCGTTCACCGTTCTTGTAGTACACAAGACTACTAAACATAAAATATCGAAAAATCGATATTTTTCCTGGAATCATAGCCACTTTATCAAGTTAGTGCCTGTGGTTTATAACCGTGTAGCCAGCCAGTAAGGCGCGGTACCAGCGGTTGCGGTCAGGCAAAAGGTTATTTTCAAACGTTCTAAGAGCCCGTGAACCCCAGACCTCAGTCAATTTGGAAAAGGTGAAAGTTTTTCAACACAGGTAAGAACGATGAACAGTCTTTTCTTTATTTTTTGCTTTTTTAGTCGATGTAATAAGTCGCATTGATTCTTAAAGATTGATGATTATACTTATAAATGACAATCTGGCATATATATATAACAACTAATAATTGTGATTCCCCGTGACCGTGGGGTGCCGGGTTAGAATTACATCCCCTCATCTCTTCTCGTTAGAGGCGACTAAGCGAGAACAAGAAGACGGGCAGCAGCGTCTTTCTTTTGTATTTATCTCCCACGTATACCGCGATCCCCAAGACGAGCGTGGGGATTATGGCTATGGGATATTTAAGATTTCGTTTGCGCGAACAGAGTTCGCATTCGCGCGATGATCGCGTGACCGCGTTTAGTTAGGGCATCGCCTAAGGATCTGTTTCGGCTGTCAATAATGATGATTACATATAAAATTCTACTTTTATACTATAACGTAAATGTAATTAAGTATATATTTTTGAGACCAATGTTTAAGTCTTCACACTTTAGTACAATAGCCGTTCCTAGGTATAATTATGCTATAAGCCTTCTATCATATTGTTTGGTGGCTCAATGGAAGGACATACCTGATATCCCATAAATCAGGTGGCCGCTGATAAAAATGTATAAAACTAGAAGACACGATGTTAACATTTCAACTATAACTATAAGAATGATGTGAAAAACGCTCAGAGACTAACTCTGAGGAAAAACGTGAAGTGTCGTATAATAATGGCTACTAAAATACATACGCTTTTATTATCGTCATTAATTATTTTGTTACTCACAATTCAATAGTAACACGTATAATAATTACCTACAATCTTGTAATAAAAAAAATATGACAATTTACTTAGGGCTAGCTGTACTCGCTCAATAATATTGACAATAATATTGACAATATTATTGAGTGTGCGTAGCTAGCCTAATAGTTTCAGTACATGGCTTCGTTCGATTGGAAAGTCAATTTTTCTTTAGGTATCTTTGATCGTTTATTTAGGTATCAATCGTGTTACAAAGCTCTTGGAGTTTCGTTATCGCTTGGTTCTTTCACTGTTTAAACTACTGTTTTTAACCGACTTCAAAAAAAGGAGGAGGTTCTCAATTTGTCTGTATATATTATATATTTCTTTTTTCTATGTATGTTCGCGCATAACTCTGGCAATTATGAACCGATTTGAAAAAATCTTTCTTCCATCCATTCTTTAATTCGTTAGTTGGGTCCCATAAAAAAAATATTGCTTCCGAATAAGTAGTTCCTGAAAAAACAATCATGGTGACTGCGCAGGACAGCTGCAAGAAAGCCTATTTAGATGACTTTATGTCGCTTTTTAAGGACAAAAATGGTCATAACTCTGGCAAATATTTACCGATTTCAATTATTCTTTTTTTATTCGAAAGCAAAAACCACTGTAATGAATGTGTATGAATTTTATCACAATCGGATAAGAACTTCCTGGAGGAACATGAACGATGTGGGGGAATTTAATTGGTAAAAACCATAAAACTGATGTTCTCCATGACATTACTCCGACAAATATGAACCGATTGCGATGATTCTTTTTTTATTTGAGAGAGTAAACTACTATGGTGATTCCATGCAAATTTCATTACGACCGGATATTTTATTCTGACGAAACATGAAATATGTAAAACTATGTAGACGATAATGTGATCATAACCTACCTAGATCATTTTACCGTCTTCGATGGTTCAATCCTTATGTATGAAAATATCACTAAAAAGTTTAAAATAAAATCTTTTAAAAAAAAAATTAAACCGACTTCAATAACACTGAAAAGTATAAAATAATTTAAATATTATTGAAGTTGGTGCCAAATATACACAGCAGGTACGCCAACACCAACTTCTATAATATTTAAATTATTTTATACTTTTCAGTGTTATTGAAGTCGGTTTAATTATTTTTTTTAAAGATTTTATTGTCAACCGGGATCCAAAAAAAGTTTCCATCATTGAATTAGGAACTTAATTGCACCACTAATCGTCAGACACAGTCAAGATCTACGCTGCAACTGCAAGGGCGAAGTGTAGCCAGTTGGACGAAGTTTGTCGCGACAAAATCCTTTGATGCGTGTCAATTTACAGACAACACTGCGATAGGCATTCGTGTTCGCCCGAACACATCGCACTATGACCAACTCTGTAGTGAAAAATCCTAAATCTATGGTTTGGCCAGACTTGTCGCGACAACGTGAACCTCCGCAAAACCCCGATAACGTAGCCGCAGGGTTAGAGTAACGGTCGCAACAGCTAACGTGATTATATTTTTATTCAAAGATAAATGTATTAATTTGATTATGGCCCATATATGGCCCATAGAAACAAATACCTTAAAGACTAACATACATATTATATTAATATTAATTAGTGACACGGACAGTCGTTGTGTCGCGCACGGTGTTATGTAGCCGACCTTTGAAGCGGTGAAACACAACAACCTTCGGCCTAAATTCCTCCTTCGAGAAGGTCGATAGATGGGCGGTCGGTATTCTCTGTTAAAGGAATTAAAATTATAATTAATTATATCAATGATTTATTAATGTTATTAAATTAACTAGCAACCTGCCGCATCGTAGCTTCATCCGCTATTTTAGGGATAACTGCCAGAAATTCCTTCGTTTCCACTCTTACGAGGGCAGACAAAAATCTCATTTCCTGATTTAAAAGGAACATGGAGATAAGGTACAAGAATGCTTCATCCGTTCGCAACTTTTTATAATACTCTTTTAACTGACTCCTTTTGCGAATAAAGATATACCTACATAATAAGAGCTCTAACTGTCGCACCTACAAACGTCAATCAAAGTTAATGATCATTAATCCCAACCTTAAAATCAGATTATTTCGACACTTCCAGCCTATTAATACTTTAAAATCCTATAGTGAGTAGAGTTGTCGATTATCTCATACTTAATAATAGCAATGTAGTCGAACAATTTTATGCCACCATAAATGTATACCTAAATTGAACGCAAATAAATGCATTGATTTGAAAAAGAAAATAGTATAACGGTTCCGAGAGTCGAAGTAATTAGTTTAAAAAAAATACTTAATTAGGATTAACGATGAACTGAGCACAATGCACCTGAACATGGTCAGGCGTGTCGCTTACCATCAGGCGCACTTCTTGCTCTTCGCGTCACTAATTGGTATTAAAAAAACTATTGCTGTCTCTTATCTACAACAACGAACAATGTTATATCTAAAGCTGTCCATTGGTTTAATGTCAATAATTTAAAACTGAATCAAAGTAAATCAAAATGCATAAAGTTCACAACACCCAATGTCAGGCAGTTGACATCAATGGAGCTGTTTTGGACCCTGCAAATTCAACAGTATTCTTGGGCATTACCGTTGATGCCAAGTTCCGTTGATGAGAAGTCCCGGCATGAGACTCAGTGATGCTCGTCGTTGAAGGCACATTGCCCATGAATGAACAAGCCCCATGTTGAAATAAGAAAGTAATATGAAAAAAAAAATATGTGCGTGCGTGGAGTCCCTCCGCGCGGAAGAAGTGAAACTTCATTCTCGCTCTGTCTCTTTCTACAGTCAGACCGTCGTTCGGTCGGTCGGTCCCTCACTCACTCACTCACACACACTCACACACTCACACTCGCACTCACACTCACACTCGCACTCACACACTCACTCACTCACTCACTCACTCACTCACTCACTCACTCACTCACTCACTCACTCACTCACTCACTCACTCACTCACTCACTCACTCACTCACTCACTCACTCACTGACCCACTCACTGACCCACTCACCCACTCACCCGCTCACCCGCTCACTCGCTCAGAATTGGACCTGTTACAGTTTTATTATAAGTATAGATAATGGTGTTGGGATTTGGTCGATATTTGGGTGACGATAAATAGAATATGTCGATTACTAGATCACGATTATTGGATCATGTTGATTACTGGGTGTCGATATATGGAATTTCCTTGTCGATAACTAGGGCAAAAAGAGCCTAAATCTAATTTGATTTATTGATCTACCTATTGGTATTACACTCGTTTTTACTTTAAGATAATATAGAATGAACCCTAAACTTATACCTAGTGAAAGTATCGTATAATATCATAATTAAACTAGATATTTAAAAAAATGTTCATATGCGATCCTTAAAGTGTCGATGATTGGGGGTTTTACCTTATTATACGTGTTTATTATTGAATTGTGAGTAACAAAGTAATTAATGATGATAATAAAAGCGTATCAATTTTAGTAGTTATTATATATACGGCACTTCACGTTTTTCACATCAATAAGTTGAAAATGTTTACATCGTGTCTTCTAGTTTTATGTATTTTTATCAGTGGCCACCTCATTCATGGGGCTTCAGGTAAGTCCTTTCACTTAGACATCCAACAAGATTGTTAGATGGCTAATATAGCTTAATTATACGACTAGTATTTCATAGATTTAATATTTGTACTTACTGAAAGTGTGAAGACTCGAAAAACAATATGAAATACATATATATATATATATATTCTAGATCCATGCGAAAAAGGATCTCAAAAATAGTAATTCAAAGTTCATGCGTGTTCTTATTTCCAATTCTTATTTAACCTTATCTTGTAACACTCAAGTGTAATTTTTCAATGAATTTAAATTGTATCTATCAATGCTTATATACAAGCAAATATTTTGATTCAAGTATCTGGTTAAAGAATGGCTTATTATCAATTAACGCTAATTCGCGTTTGTTTGTGCGGAAGTAAATACCTGTAATGAAAACAAGCACTAGATATATATAAGTTCTTTTTAAATTTCAGGTCACACGCCCTGTGAGACCAATGACCTAAATTGCGTCCGCTGTTTCTTTGCACGGAACTCAGGTTGCACTCCGGTCCACGGCCCCGTCCAGGATCCACTGGTCATCCCTTACAACGAAATACCAATACCACATGCGAATATTACTAGTATTGCAATAAATTTCACAATTCGCGGACTGAAGAATTTTGTCATTAAAACTCTGAAGTGAGTTACGGTTTAATTTCAATTCCGCAAAATGTATATTACCTACTAGCTGATTCTTTTTCCGACACTTCCAACAATTATCGTTTAATTCAACCAATTTACACAAAACCTTGACAAATTATATATTTAAATCTTCCTCACGAATCACCCTAACTAATGGTAAAAACCGCATAAAAATCCGTTCAGTATTTTTGAGTTTATCGCGAACAGATACAAAGAGAGTCAGACAGACGCGGCGGAGGACTTTGTTTTATAATATGTAGTGATTATGCGGAAGGACGTGCCTTACTTTCAGATATTCTTCCGCAAGCATTAATTTATTTTCAATCATGGCTATGCGCCTGCATTCCAGGTGTAAAGAGCGCTGTAACTGGTGAAATTCCCGTAATTTAGCCTCAAGAGGCTTATCTGTCCATGGGCAGGCGTGTCCGCGTTTGACTCGTCACTAACTTGCTTTTTATTATTATTTTATGTTTTCTAATTGTACTGCCATGCGGCTCTGCAGCAATTTTAATAGCCACAACTAGGGCAGCCTGCAATTTACGTTCTTTTGTTTGTTTGTGTTCAACTGGATAATAAGCCAGAATGCCGGTAAGCGCACAATGCTAATATGAGTTCGGTTCGAGTTTTTTTTAATCAGCACCTTCTCTGATTAATCGAGTAACTATTTTTATAATTATAATAATTTAAGAAGATAAAGAAAAACATTTATTAGTTGCAATAACTATACATGAAACATCAAATAAAAATAAGAAAATACATTAATTGAACTTGCTACGAAAGGGTACTAAAGAAACGAGCTAGATATGTGCCTGATAGAAAACGGCACGCCTGAGGCACCTAAGAAATTAGTTATAAACAATAATTACTTCATCTAGCTAGCACCTTTCGCGCCGGATTATCTAACACTCCATTGGTACCCTCCATATAGCTTCCTTCCATATAACTGACTGATTGATTTAAAAAATCAAAAGTAATTACAATAATAATTCGATGAAAATCATATATTTGCAGCGTAAACAGAAAAACAGGCAAGCTAGTTTTCGAGGTTGAATTTCCAGAAATCAACTACAGCTCTTCAACATGGATCAATAAATATTATCGGAAAGGGATGGAACCCACAGTTCTTACAGATTACGTCAAAGCTACATCCAGTAAGAGATACTTTTAACTATCCACATCAACCTATGTCTAGCCTAGTTATGTCGTAAAATTTAATTAAGACCCCTTAATGTTGGGAGAGCAAAAATGTCTTTACGACGGGCTAGCAACTTTTGGTTATCGTGACGTCAGAGGGCGAAGTGAGGAGTTTAAAAATATCATTCGACGATGGTCAATAACAAAAAGGCATAGATAACAGTGGAGGCAACATCCTTAATACTTATGTGAAGACGACTGTAGTCGAACACTCTCTTAGTAAATATACACATAAGAACGAGACAGTGACATGTTTTGAAGAGAGTCCAACTACAGTCGTTTTCACTTGGTCGATAACCCGGCAATCTTTTGGCATTGACGCTAACTTTTGGCATAATATAACATAACCATTTATCCTAATCGTAAAGTTAGCTTAGTTAGGTTGCTGTGAAAACGTCCGTTCAAAATTGGAGAACTTCCAACTAGGAATGGACTTGGAGAAGACTGACTTGGAGCTGCGGATGATATTATATTACTGTCCTAAGTAAATTGTAAATTGGATAGCCTCTAGCCTCTCTCTACTTTCCTAGTTGGATGGTAGTGAGTAAGATTGCCAGTATACTCTATCAAGAGTCAGTCTGTTAGCGGCTGAGGGATCACACCTCGTTCTTTCCTTCTGTCCATTTGTCATATTTTAGTTGCGGGTTCAATATTTTATAAAATTTGTTCATAATTATGAATTTTGATTCTTTTGTTTTTCAGGGTCAAATTCAATGACAATGATTGTTCCTTTCACTGATTTTTCCGGTATTGATATGTCAAATATAGAGGCGTACACGTATTTAGGTCGACCCGACATATCTTTCAAATTTGGTCCGGGTTTACAAAATTCAGGTGATATTCTCTTTATTGTATCCACGGATCAGCATTTGTCTGAAAATAAATCTTTATTTTCATTATTATTTGGATTATCTACTACATGCGTCGCATGGACATTTATGTATGTCAGTTTTGCACATAATCTCTCCCGAAGAATAGAGGGAGAAAGCGCACGTATGTTTGCGCGATTATCGTGTAATATTTCTTCTTCTGATTTCTTGGATGATTTTCATTAATATTGGTCGCTATTGCCGTATCGGTTGCAGTGTGGACTGATTGCATAATTAGTATTTCTTCAGCTAACATTGATTTTCAAACGAACACATTTCCGAAATTGATTTTCAAAGTAGTTTATATCCTTTACAAAATTAGTGTTAGCTTATAACACACTACGAATGAAAATACATGCTTGATTTTGAAACCCCGATACGGGTAGAAGAAAACAGATAAGTACTAACAATATGTTTAATTTTACAGATCCTATAGTACGTGAGGCGTACAATTCATTCACTAAAGAAATTATTTCAACGTTTAAAGAAGGCTACCTTCATGTAACACCTTTTATCCTGTCGTCATTAATCCAGAGCACTATCTGTCATTTTGATTTGTAAGATTTTTAGTAAAACAATTTTTCTTGAAAAAAAAAATGCTTTGTGATCTGGGTACGTTGTTTTATTTAATTATGAATTTATTTCAAAATCCTGATAGACCACCTACTTCATTGATATAAACAACATTATTTTTAGTATATACGAAACCTGAAGATAGTTTGTTCAGAATCAGTAACAGAATCAATTACAATAATTTTTGCACCGTGTTAGATTTTGTCATAAAAGTATATAAGTATTAAAAACATGGGCTTCGTCGCAAAATGTCCCTTTCGCAAAATGTCCCTTTAGCATTATGTCCCTTTCGCAACATTTCAAATGTCTCAAGCAATGAAATGCACAGAAAAGTAGTTGGCGTACTATCAGGCCAATGTTCTCCAACTCCTCTCTTCTCAAAATTGCATTTTGTTGCTTTACAAGACTAGCAACATCGCGCGTCTTGACTTTTATCGGAGTGATCTAATGATGGAAATGTATTATTTTGGATGAAGGTTGACAAACGCCTTGTTGGAATACTGGCATCACCTCCTCGAGTGCCCGGCCCATTGTAATAGGCATGATGACTGCAACACAATACCAATAAATCTGTGGTTTTGAATATTAGAACAGATTGCACTGATTTCAAAAATGCATCTCATTTTCATAATAATAGAGAGATTTTCGTGATATTTAAGCAAATAAACTACTTAAATACAGCTAATCGCCATTTTGTAATGAACACTGATCAGAGTGAATGACGTCAATCCGGTATAAATAAACATGTCTAACTGTCATCTCAACTTTTTCTTTCATACAATGATTCACTTTTATACCACCTACAGTACAGACAGATGTTTATTGATACCGAATTGACGTCACAAAATGGCGCCACGCACCAGCCTTCGTTTTGGAAAGAAATTCAAACTCTATTTAAAAAAATTAAAATATCGATATTAATTGTAAATTTAATACAAAAAAATATGATTATTTTCGGCAATAGTAGACCCGTAAGTACATTATAAAGTATTTTTTCAAAATTAGTCATCATGCCTGTTCCCGAGGATACGTCCGGCAAAAGGACAATGGGCTTGGGACGGTGTACCCTGGGCACCGGGTAATATCTATCACCTCTTCGGAGTGGACAGTGTTGCTCGGTGGCGAAGCTTTAGGGCGGGGGCGCCAAGCTGCTGTTCCCGGTATATGGGTGCAGGTTGAGCGGCAGCGAAGCGCGGGGCGATGTAGGGCCGAAAGGCCACGTAGGGCGGGCACAACTGCTGTTCCCGTGCAAGAATGCTTCATCAGTTCGCAATTTCTTATAATACCCTTCTAACTAATTCCTTTTGCGAATAAAGATATACCTACATAATAAGAGCGCTAACTGCCGCACCTACAAACGTCAATCAAAGTTAATGATATTAATCCAGACCTTGAAATCAGATTATTTCGACACTCCCTGCCTATTAATAGATACTTTGTACTCCTATAATGAGTAGAGGTGGCCATTATCTCGTACTTAAAAATAGCAATGTACCTACTTAGTCGAACAATTTTATGTAATGTCACCTTATATGTATAACTGCATTGAACGTAAATGATAATTCGATTTGAAAAAAAAATGTAAGTGGTTTACACTAAAAAATTTTTTTCAAAGTTTTTTTTTTCAGTTCAGAGAGTCGAAATAATTAGTTTAAAAAAATGGCTTCGTTAGAATTAACGATAATCGACGACTGTGAGTGCGGCTGTAGGCATCAGTGTATTATCATTGCAGTGTTTCAGTCCAGTTTAATAGCAAATGTATCTGGAGAAATTAATGGGCTCAAAAGACTTAATAGAACATGAAGCATATGACATCTACCAGCTTTGGACTAGATATACTTGAATTTACAACCTTACCTTACATTTCCCCATGTTTTGTATGTACTCTTGCAACACCACAGCAGGTACCTTCCAGACAGCTGCCAATGTCACTTCATAGTCTCATACATTACCGAAAGTTTCAGGTGACGAGCACTAGTACAATGCACCTGAACATGGTCAAGCGTGTCGCTTACCATCAGGCGCACTTCTTGATCTTCACGTCACTAATTGGTATTAAAAAAACTATTGCTGTCTGTAATCACGTTGATTTAGTAGTCTTGAAACAAAGGCGCGATTACGCTTTTTCATATACATATGTTATGTGAAAGTCCGCTCAGCTCCGCTAACAATGTTTCCACAAAAGTCCGCTCAGCTCCGATCAGCGCCGCTATATCCAGCTCAGCGCCGCGTGTTCATATATTTTATTTGAAAGTCCACTCAGCTCCGCTAACAATGTTTCCACTGAAGCGGAGCGGAGATTTGAAATCTCCGCTCCCCGCTGCACTTGATTGGCAAATTCACGGCCCGCTCAGCTCCGCTCCGCCAAGCTCCGGCCAGTTCCGCTTCAGTGGAAATGCACCCTAATTCTTATACAATAATGCTTTTTTAGAACAAGGCAATTCATAAATCACATTGTATTTGTACCTAGATAATTATCAAGTTTTTGTTATGAAATCATTATAGTTTGCGTTATTAAGTCGAGTAAGTACAGCGATCATTATGTAAACGTACCTACTAATGCCAATAATATCCTGAGATTTGCATAATCAGGACACAACTATCAGTAGGTACTTACATAATTTGTACTTTTTTAAGGAATTCAAAATTATCTGCGCTAATTAAGACACTGAATAAATTTTAATTTACCTATTTGCTCTCGTAGCGCTGGCCGTATTTCACACCATGCCGCCCTTAATAATATTATTCGCAGGGGGCTTGTCATTGCCACTGTTCCTACCGTACTGGAACTAGTCGGTATTACACGAGATGATGGTAAGAGGCCAGACGGTATCACTTTAATATCATGGGAACATGGAAAGCCGTTGGTGTGGGATGCGACATATGTCGATACACTTGCTGCGTCCCATGCAAGTATGCAGCCCTCGGTTCCAGCTGTATATTTGCGCCCTTTGCAGTGGAGACTATGGAGCCTTGGTCTCATGAGAAGCACGGTTCAGTGGAAGAATTTTCATCCAAACTATCGAAGTCTCAGGAGACCGTCGGGTTGGTAGCTTTTTATGCCAACGCATAAGCTTGGCCATCATCATCATCATCATCACCAGCCGGAAGACGTCCACTGCTGAACATAGGCCTCCCCCTTCAAACGCCACAATGACCGACAATTGGCTATTTGCATCCACCGGTTACCTGCGACGAGCACAATGTCGTCTGTCCACCTAGTGGGAGGCCTACCTACGCTGCGTTTTCCGGTTCGTGGTCGCCACTCGAGAACCTTTCTTCCCCAGCGGTTATCGGTTCGCCGAGCGATGTGGCCTGCCCCTTGCCACTTCAACTTGCAGATTTTAAGAGCTATGTCGGTGACCTTGGTTCTTCGGCGAATCTCCTCATTCCGGATTCTGTCGCGCAAAGAAACTCCGAGCATAGCTCTCTCCATAGCTCGTTGTGTGACTCTGAGCTTATCCATACAAAGAAGTAATGCTGCCATATTTAGTTTCACTAAGTACTCAAATATAATTCCCCGTGGGGTGTCCGGGTAGGAATAGCACCCTCCCATCTCCTCACGTTGGGTGTACGTAGAGGCGACTAAGGGAAAACAAGAAGACGGGCAGCAGCGTCTTTCTATTGGATTACCTACCACCCATACTGCGATCTCCAAGATGCCTGTCGAGCGTGGGGATTATTAAAAAAAATCGTGGTTGGAGCTGCGTGGGACAGGTAGTATTAAATAAAACTGCGTCCTCTAATCACAGAGTAAATTTATAATTTGGATTCAAAAGAAAAAAAAACTGCACAATTGATTGCTATATCAATGAATCTCACAAACCAAAATCGCAAATATTGCTCTGGATAAACGACGTCAAGATAATAGATGCTACAGGAAGGTAGCCCTCTTTGATCGTTTCAATAATTCCTTTAGCGAATGAATTGTACGCCTCACGCACTATAGGATCTGTAAAATTAAACATATTGTTAATACGAGTATTTACTTCTTTTTACCTAAATTAGTTTTCAAAATAAACCCTATATTTTACTAGTGCACTTACACACTTTTCATTCATAATTAGTTCTAAGCTCGTACTAGTTTCGTCAGGGATATGAGCTTTGTTTTGAAAATCGATTTGTTGTGATAAAGAAAAATGTTGTTTCTAGGCGTTAAATCCATAGCAGCTAGGTGAAGTCATATTCATGCAATCAATATAGAATGCCCTCTTGACCGATACGACAGCAACAGTCAATTTCCAGGAAAATCAGAAAATTAAGCAGTAGAAATTATATCACACAGTGATTTCGCAAACATAGGAGCACTCTCTTCCTTTACTTCCCGGAAGAGATCAGATGTAAGACATACATACGTCAATGAACATGCGACTCGTAAATCATCTTTCTTTGAAGACAGAAAGAAGAATCTGTGGATACAATAAAGAGAATAAATCACCTGAATTGTATAAACCTGGACCAAATTTGAAAGATACGTTGGGTTGGCCGATATACGTGAACACCTCTCTATTTAACATATCAATACCGGAACAATCAGAAAACGGTACAATCATTGTCATTGAAATTGATCCTGAAAAACAAAATAATCGTTTATTCGAGATTTTATCATTATCATCTACCCTATCGATTATTGGCTGTCTATTGTTTGCATATTTGGTTGGTTCGATTCCCGGCTCAAGCAAGCTTTTTAAACAATGTTTGAATGCGGTTATTAGATAATATTTAAAAAATAAAAGAATGTTTCCTTTCAGTGAATTTTGATATCTGTAATGTTTAATGTACCCCTACGTGTTCCGTTCGTTTGTTTTACTCTGTACAGTAGTCGTATAAGCCATATAATAATTTCATCATCATCAGCCGGAAGTCATCTACTGCTGGCTATAGGAATCACTTCTGTTAGCCCCCCCCCCCCCCCATAAACGCCACGATGAACGACAATTGGCTATTTACATCCACCGGTTGCCTGCGACTAGTACAATGTCGTCTATCCACCTAGTGGGAGGGCTACCTACGCTGCGTCTTCTAGTTCGTGGTCGCCACTCGAGAACCTTTCTTCCCCATCGATTAACGGTTCTTCGAGCGATGTGACCTGCCCACTGCCACGTCAACTTGCAGATTCTGAGAGCTATGTCGGGGTACCTTAGTTCTTCGGCGAATCTCCTCATTCCAGATTCTGTCGCGCAAAGAAACTCCGAGTACACCTCTCTCCATGGCTCGTTGTGACTCTGACTGTTCTCTTCTCTAAAAGGGCCGTCAGTTAGGGACCACGGAATATAATCATTTAAATAAATTGTATGATGGCTAAGTGGAAGGACATACCTGAAACCCCATAAATTAGGTGGCCACTGGTAAAAATAAATGAAACTAGAAGACACGATGTAAACATTTTCAAGTTAATGATGTGAAAAACGTAAGATGCCGTATATATAACAGCTACTATAATTGATATGCCCTTATTAGCATTATTAATTATATATTATCTTACCTAATAGTTTAATTCCGTGGCTTCGTTCGATTGGAATGAAATGTTTTTCTTTAAGTATCGCTCGTCTGCTTGTTTCTTTAGGTTTTCATTTTTACGCAATGCTGTGAGGTAAAAATAAGTAAAAAAGGAACAATATTAATGTCTGAGAATTAGGAGAAGAGTAAATCATCGAGGTAGCTGAAATTGTTTTATACATATTATAATGTGAACAGACGTGGTTCTGTAAAAAAACTTGAACCTAAAGTTTTCCTCTCACGTAGAGCCATTAGGAACTTGAAAATTTACTAACCTCCCTTTCACCAGTTCTACATTTATAACACGTACGCGTTTCTATAATACAGGAATCTGTATATAGATGTGCTACAAGTCCAACGAAGTAGAAAGTTTGTAATTAGATTGAAATGAAGTTTTAAGCGGTTAAGTGACTCCTAATTCGAGCCACAATAAATGTTTAGATAGGTAACCGCTAGGAATTGATTCGCATCCACTCTTGCGTGGGCAGACAACAATCTCATTTCCTGATTTAAAACGAACATGGAGATACGAGTATGTTTCATCTATTCTCAATGTGTTAATACTCTTTTAAGCTACTTCTTTTGCTTCTTACGACACCATCGATATAATATATAAACTAGATAAACATTCACGAACAAAATGATTTCCGCTACCACAATTGCAACTTCCGCTACCACATCTAAAATGTGGTAGCGGAAGTTGCGAACTTATCTGTGCTGGTGGCGGAAACGTGAACTAACATTTCTCTTATGTTAATTACATGTAGTTTGACAGTTTCATATAGACAGTAGCGACACTCCTATAGGCAAAAATAAATTTGTCAGGATGTGGCTTGTAAAGAAATAGCGACACAAGGGCGCTATTTCTCGCTACCACTTTTTGAACCGTGACATCAAATCTAGTTTATATATTATATCGATGTACGACATAATGGACGACATGGGTGGATGCTTTTCTTACCCAGGCCTTCCACGGGTAGTATTGCATACAGTTAACTAATTGTCGGTGTAATCCCATCCAGTAGGTCCGCCATGGTCTAAAGATATTACAATAAATTGTGCGGATGGCTTCGCTAGTCTGAAGGACTTGATACTAAGGTGCGATCACGCATATAATTCTTGAACAATAATAATGCAGACTTTGTTAGAACAAGGGAAATCATAAATCGCATTGTATTTGTGCCTAGATAATTATCAGTTTTAATTGTTATGAAGTTATTAAAGTAATTTTGTTTGCTTTATTCAGTTGAATAAACCACAGCGATATGGAAACATATAATCACAATCTACTATCGTTTAATTAAATTTAAAACTCAACTTACTTCGCACTATCTCTCCCTTCTATAACGGCTTATTGCTATTGATCGTCTTTCACTTTCTTAGTATGTCATATTACTATTACATGGTCCCGTGGGGTGTCTGGGTAAGAATAGCACCCTCTCAGCTCCACCCGTTGGGTGTATGTAAGAGGCGACTTAGGAAGACGGGCAGCAGCGTCTTTCTATGGATTACCTACCACCTATGCTGCAATTCCCAAGACGCCTGCCAAGCGTGGGGATTACGGCAACCCTTCCCTTCAAAGGGGGAAGCCTTTGTTCAGCAGTGGGCGTTTTTTCGGCTGCTGCTGATGATGATGATGATGTATTTTACGTAGTCTATCTATTATTGTTATTATGTATGTATTTAGTTGTTTATTCTATTTTTTTCAAATTTTTTTTTCGCCCCTGTCTTTTTTACCAAATATTTAAAAAAATGTATTTAAGTGCTTTAGTAGTATTGTATACTAATACCATACGTTTTTAGGATTCGATACTTATAAGGTAAAAAAGGAACCCTTATGGTGAGACTTCGTCTGTCTGCCACGCCTGTATATTTCAGGAACCACTGACGCTATAGATTTGAAACTTGGAATAGTTTTAGATTTTACTTACCCAACCTCATCGTAAATGAAAAAAATATATTTTTTCTTAATTTTTTTTTATGGGGTTGAAATGTGTCATTAAAATTTCAAAGTGATACTACTATATGAAAGGGCATCATTTGCACATTTCAAAACAGATTTATATGTTGGTTTATATCACCTAGGTTTTGGCTGATATTAAAAAAATATAAAAAAATACCGTTCAGTTAATCTTTATTGGTCGCCTGCTATACATACATATATATGCCTAGGGCAGGGGCCGTTGTAACTAAAAAACCATGTAAACATATTACCTATTATTATTAATAAACTTTAGGAACTTTTTCAAATGTTTTGCTTTTTTCTATATTTTTTATTATATTTAATTTATTATATCTGGAAAATAATGTACTTAAATTATTATACCTAACCTTCATAATTAAAGATTAGTTGGATTTGTGGCGAATATCTAATTTTTATTCATGAATAAAAAAAGTCTTTATTTTTGTTTCTCATTTTACATTGGGAAACAAGTGGTGCCTATCTACAGAATGTAAAAAAACACGTGTCCGATCCGCGAGGGTATTATTCAGTGTATCAATACAAACACATGTACATAACTCATTTGTTAATCATCCCAATTTTTTTTTCAAAAATACAAGATCAGATTAGTTTTTCTGGAACAAAGTAGGAAAAAAAATATGAGATATTCAACAAATGAGTTATATACATGTGTTTGTATTGATACATTGAATAAGACCCTCACGGATCGGACACGTGTTTTTTTACACCCTGTATATGTAGAAAGTAATTGTCCCAGAACTCGTAACAATTCATCATCATCATCATCATCAGCCGGAAGACGTCCACTGCTGAACATAGGCCTCCCCCTTAGAACGCCACAATGAACGACAATTGGCTATTTGCATCCACCGGTTACCTGCGACGCGCACAATGTCGTCTGTCCACCTAGTGGGAGGCCTGCCAACGCTGCGTCTTCCGGTTCGTGGTCGCCACTCGAGAACCTTTCTTCCCCAACGGTTATCGGTTCTTCGAGCGATGTGGCCTGCCCATTGCCACTTCAACTTGCAGATTCTGAGAGCTATGTCGGTGACCTTAGTTCTTCGGCGAATCTCCACATTTCGGATTCTGTCGCGCAAAGAAACTCCGAGCATAGCTCTCTCCATGGCTCGTTGTGTGACTCTGAACTTTTCTAAAAGGCCAGCCGTTAGAGACCACGTCTCAGTACCATATGTCATCACTGGCAACACACACTGGTTAAAAACCTTCGTCTTCAGGCACTGCGGTATTTTGGACGAGAAGATATCGCGTAGTTTCCCGAACGCTGCCCATCCGAGTTGGATTCTTCGGGCGACCTCTTTGTCAAAGTTGGACCGACCTAACTGGACAGTTTGTCCTAGGTATACGTAGTGGTCAACAACTTCGAGTGTATCGTTCCCAACAACTACCGGTACGGGTGCAACATGGACATTAGACATGATCTTCGTCTTGTCCATGTTCATTTTAAGACCCACCTGTTGGGAAACGCTACTGAGGTCGCTGAGCATCGTATTGAGGTCCTCCAGCGACTCTGCCATAATGACTATATCGTCGGCAAAACGAAGGTGAGTGATGTATTCGCCATTGATGTTGATGCCGAATCCGTACCAGTCCAAGAGCTTGAAAACGTCCTCCAATGCGTTTGAGAACAGTTTCGGAGAAATAACGTCTCCCTGTCTCACACCTCGCTGCAATGGGATTGGTTTCGTGCTCTCTTCCTGTAGTCGGATCGACATGGTGGCGTTGCTGTACAAACACTTCAACACTTCGATGTACCTATAGTCAATGTGGCACCGCTGGAGGGACTGCAATACCGCCCAGGTCTCGATTGAATCGAAGGCTTTTTCGTAGTCCACAAACGCTAGACATAATGGCCGATTATACTCCTCGGTCTTCTGTATAATCTGGCGGAGCGTATGTATGTGGTCTACGGTGCTAAAGCCTTTTCGGAACCCGGCTTGTTCGGGAGGCTGGAAGTCATCAAACCTGCGTTCGAGACGGTTCGTAATGACTCTCGAAAACAGCTTGTATACATGGCTCAGGAGTGAGATGGGTCTATAATTCTTCAATAAAGTGTTATCACCTTTTTTGAAGAAGAGAACCACCACACTCCTGTGCCATGCTTCTGGCGTAGTACCCTCGAGTAAGACGGAATTAAATAACTTCTGGAGGACTAAAAGTACCGGTTTTCCACCCGCTCTCAGAAGTTCTGTTGTGATTCCGTCTTCACCCGGCGCCTTGTTGTTCTTAAGCTGTTTGAGAGCCATTCTAATCTCGTACAAGCTGATGTCTGGGATGTCCTCAGTGTAGTGTCGGGTTAGTTGGGCTCTGGTGTCCTGAGCTGTTCGGGCAATGGGTTTTCGTGTCGAGGTGTACAACTGTCCGTAGAACCTCTCGAGCTCTCTCAATATCTCCGACTTTGATGAGATGACACTGCCGTCGTCGATCTTCAGCTTGGTCACTTGGCTTTGCCCAATAGACGAATTCTTTGCAAACACTTTAGAGCCTTGGTTCCGCTCAATTGCGTCCTTAATACATGCTGTATTATAGGAACGCAAGTCGTGTCGCATGGATTTCGAGATTCGTCTATTGAGTTCAGCATATTCCGACATATCAGCTGAAGATTGCAGTCTCATCTCAGTTCGGGTTTCCATTAACTTAGTGGTTTGATTGGAGAGCTTCTGAGGCTTATTACGGCGTGGGGTCTTAAAGAACTTGGACCCCACTGCATGGACAGTTTGCACCAACCCATTGTTTAACTCGTCCGCAGTTTCGCATTCGGCTAGGCACTGGAAGCGATTGTGTAGTTCGAGTTGAAAGTCTTCGGGGTTTTGGATTTGGGCGGTTCCCGGGCGGAGCGTGGACTTCATCAGACGGGACCTCTCAAGCTTGACATTGATATTCAATGTGCCTCTAACAATGCGGTGATCGCTACCGGTTTTCACCCTGCCGATCACGGAGACATCATCGAATATATGCTTGTTGGTCGTCATGATGAAGTCGATCTCATTTTTGGTTGAACCATCGGGGCTTATCCACGTCCACTTCCTGGATGGTCGCTTCTTGAAGAAGGAGTTCATCACAAAGAGTCCCTCCTTCTCCATGAAGTCGACCAGCCGCTGGCCCCTTTGGTTCCGCTGTCCGTACCCATATGACCCCACTTTCAACTCATCGCCATTCCGTGTGCCCACCTTCGCGTTGAAGCGTCGCGTAACAATTAGATTTGCCAAAAAATATTCAATGTATAATTTTGAAATGAAACTAATTTTACGGATTATATCGCGGTTTATTTTTGATTTTAATTTCCCGACGTTTCAATTAATTAGTGACGACGATGAAATTAGTTTCATTTCAATGTGTAATATTCGCGTAAGTATCAGAAATCACAATGTATAATTTTTACTTTGCTATAATTATATGAATACCATACATATTTAATTTATTTATTTATGTCAAGTTACAACGACTCATATATACACAATATTAAATTACATTACAATAAAATAATTAATTCATTTAGACACATTACATTTAAATTAAAATTCATATGTGCATTACTTCTACATAAGTCAAGCCGTTTCAACGTTCCACATACATAGGTAGGTTTAATAAAATTATAACAAAGTAAAAATTATACATTGAATATTTTTTGGCAAATCTAATTGTTACGAGTTCTGGGACACTAACTTTCCTTACGTAGCACTAACACCACGTGAATTTATGTTTTTCCCACTTCATGTAAAATAGTTTAACACGTTCGCTGTCCATGCATATGTATTTTTTATTCTGAACGGACGGTTCTTCCTCTATGGAAGGAATTGCGGGTAAGGAAATTTATGAAATAAAACACAAATGAAAATATAATGGCCGATGATGAAAAGTATCAAAAACAATTTAATGTTGTACCTGTAACTTCTCATACCGATGTAAACAACTTTATGCTTTCATGAAACGCTTACAGCATCGGCTTCACTTTTTATTTGATGGTATTTACCTATCATGTCGTATAACATTTTTCTGACACTGCTTGTAATAGTTTCAGGCAATATTTCATTTCAAATACGCAGAATTATTCACAAACAGATTAAATCGAATCGTTGTATGAAGCTTGCCTTCTGGTACTCTAAGTATTTTGTGCCGAGGCCGTGCCTCCCTGAGGTGCCCTTGTGCTAGTCCACAGATATAGATTTACATAGATAACGCAAGTATCACGATTTATATTGAAACCAAGCGTGCTGACTTTTTAACACTTTCTGTGACTTCAGGCTCAAGGCTGAACAACAGACGCGAGCGGACTGCGACGACCAACCCCGACGTTTCGCCGGGGTTCGGACACGCGTAGTACATGCATTTGCGTTATCTATGTAAATCTATATCTGTGTGCTAGTCGCTACCCCAACCCTTCTGGCTGGAGCGCTTTAAGCGCTCGCCCTCTTGTCTGGTGAAGCTGTCATGGCCATCTGCAGCGAACAGTACCTACTACTCCTACAAACACTAGCTTGCCTGTTTCTCTGTTTACACTGCAAATATAATTTTCATCGAATTATTATTCATCATCATCTTTATCAGATGGAGGCCTTATTATACTTTTTATTTTTACCTGTACATGGAGCTTGGATATTCTACATAATCTATACATATAAAATTACTTGTCCTGACTGACTGACTGACTGACTGATTCATCAACGCACAATCCAAACCGCTGGACCTAGAAAGCTGAAATTTGGACAGCAAGTTCTTTTTATGAAGTAAGCAGCCACTAAGAAATTCCACTCGTTGAAGTGGTTAAATGAGGTGAAAAAATAATAGCGAGCGTAGCCGCAGTGAATTGCTAGTATTCTATAGATTAAAAAACATTAAGCAAGTTAGTGACGCGGCAAAGAAGATGATCGCCCGATAGTCAGCGACACGCCTGCTTATGAACACCCACATTGTATTAGTTGTTAAGTCTTCTGAGCCCGGTAATTTCACCGTTTGAAAATTGCTTCTTGGCGGCAGATTATCTGACACGCAAGCATGTATCTTCGCATACAGATTTTGACAATCCTCCGGTTAACATCATCACGAATTAAAATTGAACAAAAATTCACTTAAGAGTTTTAATGTCATAGTTCTTCATTCCGCGAATTGTGGCATTTTTTACAATACTAGTAATATTCGCATGTGGTATTGGTATTTTGCTGTATGGGATGACCAGTGGATCCTGGACGGGGCCATAGACACGAGTGCACCCTGAGTTCCGTGCAAAGAAACAGCGGACGCAATTTAGGTCGTTGGTCTTGCAGGGCCTTTGACCTGTAATGTTGAAAGAAGTAAATCTGTAGTATTAGCTTATTCTTAATACAGGGCACTTACTGCCATACAAATATCAATTAGCGTTAATTCTCATTAAATCTGATTACTTCGACACTTCGTTACGGTATTGATTACTAGGAATTACTAATTGATAGGTCTACTCACTAACAGCGTAAAGTGTTCATTTAACTATTTAACAACCTGAGGGAAACGTACCTGCACATTAGTGGAACAAATGTATAAGAAGAAATGTTTAGTTGGTCAATTTTGTTACTAGAAATTGTTGAATTCCAAGGGCTTCTTTAAATCTAAAATACAATGTTTATTCGAGATTTTATCATTATCATCTACCCTATCGATTATTGGCTGTCTATTATATTATATAGGTACTATTTCCAATTGGGCGAGAGGAGCTCAAGTAAAATACGTGTGTTCGTAAGCAGCGTATATTCGACTGATTCAAGGAACGGCTTAACCTACCCGCTATTGTTTTGTAAAACTATCAATACATTACAATCCTCCACCTTAACTTAAACTATACTCATATACAAATTATTATGACCAAGGTCAACCTACAAGAAAACAATATTTAAATGATGGAGTAGTTACTAACTGACATTATTCAATTTATAGTTTGGCGGCTTTTCCAAACGACATTTACGTATAGGTCTGACCTGGGGCGGTGTCACGTAAGGCGGCGAAACTAACTGCGGCTCAGCCGGTGCAACTTCGGCACCCACACCCCTGCTGTCGGTTAAAGACTCGCTAGAAACGCTCTTCCGTGGTCGTGGAACAATGTCCCCCGATTCTGAATTCCCGATAGGCACCGACACACCTGCGTCACCCGTTGGTTCCGATACGGGTGAAATCTCCGGCTGTACCGAGGGAGCCGCTAAAGAAGTTCGCGTTCTCCGTCTTAGCTGATCGATATGCCTATGCGATTCTCTGCCTATAACGTCCAGTACCTTATAATCGGTTACACCTACTCTTTCCACCACTTTTCCGGGAACCCACTTACTACTACCCTGATATTGTCTAATCCACACCGGGTCCGCTGGTTGTACGCTACGCTCGACGTCCGTCCCTGACTCTTTTTGTTGCTCCTGAGTCAGACGAACTCGTTCTCTCCGGTCTGGTCTAATGAGATCCAGTTTAGTACGAAGTCTCCTACCTAACATAAGTGAAGCCGGACACTCTCCAGTCGTACAATGCTCAGTATTCCTATAGTGTAAAAGAAAGGTATCTAAAAAGGACGAAATATTCTCGTTTTGACGCACCGCTTTTTTAATTGCCTTTTTTACAGTACGAACCGCATTTTCCGCGGCACCGTTCGAAGCCGGGTGATACGGAGCTGAAAATACATGCTCGATACCATTTTTAGCTAAATAATCAGCAACTTCTTTACTCGTGAAAGGCGGACCGTTGTCGCTGACTAATTGTTTCGGCAAACCCCAACGTGCAAATACCTGCGACAAAATTTCTAGCGTGTAACGAGCCGCCGTACTGGGTACCGGAAATACTTCTAACCATTTTGTGCGAGCATCGATTAATATTAAATATGTTTTTCCAAACATAGGTCCCAAGAAATCTAAATGCACTCGTGACCAGGGCTGCGCCGGCCACGGCCACGGCGTGACTGCGTGCCGCGCCGGGGCGTCCGCCTCGCTCGCACACACTTCACACTGTTTACACAGTGCTTCTAATGCCTCGTCGATGCCTGCCCACCAAACGTAGCTGCGGGCTATCGCCTTGGTTTTGATTATTCCCATGTGGGACTCGTGCAATGCCTGCAAGACTCGGTCTCTGCACGCTTCCGGTACCACTACCCGGTGACCCCACATAATACAACCCAACTCCTCATAAAGCTCTTTCCGTCTATTAAAGTAAGGTTGCAGTTCCCTCATTTCATTAGACTCGGGCCATCCGCTCCTTATAAATAATAATATCCTTCCTAAAATAGGGTCACGCATCGTTTGCCGTTTAATGATGTTGCTATCGAGCAACAATTCGTTCGCAGCGAAGTGTAAGTAAGTCTGTTAGGGAGGCTCGAGCGATGAGTCCTTACCTACGATCGGCACCGGTAGGCGAGATAATCCGTCCGCGCTGTTGTTATTTGTACTTATATATTCAATATCATAAGTATACGCTGACAATATTATCGCCCACCGTTGCATTCGACTGGCAGCCATCGCCGGTATGCCGTGCTTTGGTCCAAAAATACTTACTAAGGGCTTGTGATCTGTTCTCAACGTAAACCTACGACCATATAAATATTGATGTAATTTTTTAAAGCAAAACACTATCGCTAGTGCCTCGCGATCTATCTGCGAGTAATGCTTTTCGGCGTCGGTGAGCGCGCGCGACACATACACCACCGGGCGGTGAGACCCGCTCTCGTCCGCCTGGGTCAAAACACCCCCTATTCCCCGAGCACTCGCGTCGCACGTTAATAATAATGGCTTATCTACATCATAATGAATTAATACTTCCGCACTCGTTAGGATCTTTTTAACCTTAAGGAATGCCGTTTCACAGCGGTTATCCCAATTCCAATCGGCGTTTTTCCTTAATAACTCATATAAAGGTGACAGCAACGTACTAATGTTTTTAACAAACTTGGCATAAAAATTCACTAAACCTAAAAAGGACCTAACATCCGCCACGGTTTTAGGACGCGGTATTTTAACTATTGCTGCCACTTTTTCAGGATCCACCTTCACCCCGTCTTTGGAAATGACGTATCCTAGATATTTGACTTCATCAGTCAACAAAAAACATTTATTCTTCTTTAGCTTCATACCATGACCATGCAACCTATCTAACACCCTTCTTAATGTATTCATATGTTCCGAAATATCCCCTTTTGTGGCAATAATCACATCGTCTAAAAACACTTCCACTCCCGGTATATCATTTAGAAGATTTGACATAATACGCTGGAAAATACCCGGGCTCGAGGATAACCCAAAAACTAATCTATTGTACTTAAACAGACCTCGATGCGTATTGATAACGGTCAAGTTTTTCGAGTCATCGAGCTCAATTTGGCTATAAGCTTGGGACAAGTCAATTTTCGAGTACCAGCGAGCTCCATTCAAACTAACCAGTAGATCACCTATTCTTGGCAGAGGATATCTATCGATCAGCAAGACGGGATTCAATGTAATTTTATAATCGGCACAAATGCGTAGTCCCCCGTCAGCCTTACGTACCGGCACCAACGGCGTCGCCCAGTCCGAGCTGTCGACCGGCTCGATGATGCCGTCGCGCAGCATCGCGTCCAGTTCCGCGTCCACTCGCCCCTTCAGCGCGTACGGCAAGGGGCGCGCGCGACAGAATACCGGTGCGGCCCCCTCGCGCAGCCGCAACTGAGCCTTACCACCCGTGAACCGGCCCAGGCCATCACTGAACAATTCCTTATACCTGTCAATTAACATGGATACATTATCAAATGAAACACTATTTTCACAAAAATTTACATGTTTGACAAAAGATGGTATCTGCACCCCTAACTCAGACAGCCATTGCCGGCCTAACAGAGAGGTTGTACCGCCTTCTATAACAAACAATTCCAGGACTTTCTCCGTATTCCCATATTTCACCGTCGGCCTGATAAATCCGAGGGGTTTAATTGCTCTGCCATCGTAAAATTTAAATATTAAATTGTATTTTTCGATAGGTCTGGATCCAAAATATTTATCATACGTCATTTTACTAATACACGATACTGCCGACCCCGTATCTATCTCCATATCAAGAGCCTTCTCGTCTACCCGTAACGTGAGACTTACTGGTCTGTATCCACTTAAGCTGAGCCGATGCAAGTCCTCCTCCAGCTCCTCTGAACTAGGTCCTTCACTGCTGCGCTCCACCATAGCTGCATCGACATGATTGAGGTCCCGACCGCGGCGTTTTATCGTGCTCACCTCGGCCCGTGCACACATACGTCTTAAATGGCCCACTTGTTTACATTTATTGCATGTAAACTTTTTATAACGGCACTTCTCCCCGCTGTGGCCGCGTCGGCCGCATACCGTACAGATTCCCGGGTATTCTCTACGCTCTCCGCGGTTATTGAGCCCTCTCACTGCATGCACAGCTTCCGACGACGCCACGGAGGTGCCCACTGGCAATGGCCCCGGGTCGACCACTGCCGCGTCACGCTCTGCTGCCTCCAACAAACTCGCCAACTGAACCGCCGCCGAATATTTCAAATTGTCTTCTGCGAACAATCTCTGACGAATTACTTCACTATGCACCCCACACACCAATTGATCTCGCAAATTTTCCTCTAGGTTACATCCAAAATCGCAATGCCTCGATAGCCTTTTTAATTCACTGACATATTGTGCAATAGATTCCGAATTGGCCTGCCTCCTTTGTCGAAAGCGATACCTTTCCGCCATTATCGACGGTTTCGGTTGCAAATGATCTTGCATTATCTTAATCGCCTCTTCATAAGTTTTCTTGGCCGGTGTAACAGGACTGGACAAACTGCTTAATAAGTCGTATGCTTCCTCGCCTATCGCTGTTATAAGTGTTGGCAGCCAGAGTGATTTCTCAACTTCGTTCACCTTAAAATACATTTCCAGGCGTTCAATGTACCGCGACCAATCACCCGTCCTTAGGTTAAATTCCCCGATTTTACCAATAGACATCTTGTTTCTTGCGTAAGATATATAACTGTTAATAATATCCTCGATCGCCAATATTATATAGGTACTATTTCCAATTGGGCGAGAGGAGCTCAAGTAAAATACGTGTGTTCGTAAGCAGCGTATATTCGACTGATTCAAGGAACGGCTTAACCTACCCGCTATTGTTTTGTAAAACTATCAATACATTACAGTTTGCATATTTGGTTGGTTCGATTCCCGGCTCAAGCAAGCTTTTTAAACAATGTTTGAATGCGGTTATTAGATAATATTTAAAAAATAAAAGAATGTTTCCTTTCAGTGAATTTTGATATCTTTAATGTTTAATGTACCCCTACGTGTTCCGTTCGTTTGTTTTACTCTTTACAGTAGTTGTATAAGCCATATAATAATTTCATCATCATCAGCCGGAAGTCGTCTACTGCTGACTATAGAAATCACTTCTGTCAGCCACGACCCCCCCCCCCTCCCCGTAGAACGCCACGATGAACGACAATTGGCTATTTACATCCACCGGTTGCCTGCGACTCGTACAATGTCGTCTATCCACCTAGCGGGAGGGCTACCTACGCTGCGTCTTCTAGTTCGTGGTCGCCACTCGAGAACCTTTCTTCCCCATCGATTATCGGTTCTTCGAGCGATGTGGCCTGATTCTGAGAGCTATGTCGGGGTACCTTAGTTCTTCGGCGAATCTCCTCATTTCAGATTCTGTCGCGCAAAGAAACTCCGAGCACACCTCTCTCCATAGCTCGTTGTGACTCTGACTGGTCTCTTCTCTAAAAGGGCCGGCAGTTAGGGACCACGGAATATAATCATTTAAATCAATTGTATGATGGCTAAGTGGAAGGACATACCTGAAACCCCATAAATTAGGTGGCCACTGGTAAAAAAAAAACTAGAAGACACGATGTAAACATTTTCAAGTTAATGATGTGAAAAACGTAAGATGCCGTATATATAACAGCTACTATAATTGATATGCCCTCATTAGCATTATTAATTATATATTATCTTACCTAATAGTTTAATTCCGTGGCTTCGTTCGATTGGAATGAAATGGTGTCTTTAAGTATCGTTCGTCGGCTTGTTTCTTTAGGTTTTCATTTTTACGCAATGCTGTGAGGTAAAAATAAGTAAAAAAGGAACAATATTAATGTCTGAGAATTAGGAGAAGAGTAAATCATCGAGGTAGCTGATATTGTTTTATACATATTATAATGTGAACAGACGTGGTTCTGTAAAAAAACTTGAAACTAAAGTTTTCCTCTCACGTAGAGCCATTAGGAACTTGAAAATTTACTAACCTCCCTTTCACCAGTTCTACATTTATAACACGTACGCGTTTCTATAATACAGGAATCTGTTTATAGATGTGCTACAAGTCCAGCGAAGTAGAAAGTTTGTAATTAGATTGAAATGAAGTTTTAGGCGGCTAAGTGACTCCTAATTCGACCCACAATAAATTTTTAGATAGTTACCCGCTAGAAATGGATTCGCATCCACTCTTGCGAAGGCAGACAAAAATCTCATTTCCTGATTTACAACGAATATGGAGATATGTTAATGCTCTTTGAAGTTACTTCTTTTGCAATAAAGGTAGGTAAGTATAATATATGCAGTGTTTCAGTGTAATGGGAAACATAGGCCTCCTCCTTAGAAGGGAGGGGTTTCCATAATCCCTACGCCTGGCTGGCTTCTTGGAGTACAGGTGGTAAGTAATCAAATAGAAAGATGCTGCTGTCCGTCTTCTTGATTTTCCTTATTTCTCTTACAACACCCAAAAGTGAAGACAAGGTGGTTGCTATTCTTACCTGGACATCCTACATACAGTTAACTTATTGTCGGTGCAATGTCATGGTCCAGTAGATCCGTCTTGGTCTGTGGATCTTACAATACATGGTGCGGATGGCTTCGTTAGTATGAAGGACTTCTCCTGTATTATTGGCGTGCTAATGTAAGACTCGATACATAGGCGCGATCACGCATATAATTCTTGAACAATAATAAAGCAGACTTTTTTAGAACAAGGCAAATCATAAATCAGTTTGTATTTGTGCCTAGATCATTATCAAGTTTTAATTGTTATGAAGTCATTAAAGTAATTTGTTTTGCGTTATTCAGTTGAATGAACTACAGCGATGTGGAAACGTATAATCACAATGATTATAATCTACTATCGTTTCATTTAAAACTCAACTTACTTCGCACTATCTCTCCCTTCAATAACGGCGTATTGCTATTGATCGTCTTTCACTTTCTTAGTATGTATTAGTCTATCATATTACCATTACATGGTCTCGTGGGTTGTCTGGGTAAGAATAGCACCCTCTTAGCTCGTAGCCCGTTGGGTGTCTGTAAGAGGCGACTTAGGAAGACGGGCAGCAGCGTCTTTCTATGGATTACCACCTATGCTGCGATTCCCGAGACGCCTCGGGACCCGTGAAATAATTCCCCGTGGGGTGTCCGGGTATGAATGGCCACCCATCTCCTCCCGTTGGGTGTCGGACTATGGATAAACAAGAAGACGGGCAGCAGCGTCTTTTTATTAGATTACCTACCATCTATACTGCGATCTCCAAGCCACGTGTCAAGCGTGGGGATTACGGCAACCCCTCCCTTCTAAGGGGACGGCCTTTGGTTAGCAGTGGACGTTTCGGCTGCTGCTGATGATGATGATGATTATATATTTTATGTAGTCTATCCATTATTGTTATGTATTTATTTATAAAACTAGCTGACCCACGCAGCTCCGCCCGCGCTGTGTTTACGTTAACAAAACTTTTAATAACAGACATTCGCATCGAATACATAACCTCCTTTTTTAACCGACTTCAAAAAAGGAGGAGGTTCTCAATTCGTCTGTATATATATATTTTTTTTTTATGTATGTTCGCGCATAACTCTGGCAATTATTAACCGATTTGAAAAAATCTTTCTTCCATCCATTCTTCAATCCATTGATTGGGTCCCATAAAAAAATTATTGCTTAGTAATAAGTAGTTCCTAAAAAAACAAGAATGGTGACTGCGCACTGAGAGTTGCAAGAAAGCCTATATAGATGACGTTTTAGTCGCTAGGACTCGCTCGGTCGGACAAAAATGGTCATAACTCTGGCAAATATTTACCAATTTCAATGATTCTTTTTTTATTCGAAAGAAGAAACCACTGTATTGAATCTGTATGAATTTTATTACAACCGGATAAGAACTTCCTGGAGGACCATGAACGATGTGGAGGAATTTATCTGGTAAAAACCATAAAACTGATGTTCTCCATTACATTGCTCTGACAATTATGAACCGATTTCGATGATTCTTTTTTTATTCGAGAGAGTAAACTACCATGATGTTTCCATGCAAATTTCATTACGACCGGATATTATTTTCTGAAGAAACATGAATTATGTAAAACTATGTAGACGATAATGTGATCATAACCTACCTAGATAATTTTACGGTTTTCGATGGTTCAATCTTTATATATGAAAATATCACTAAAAATATTAAAATAAAATCTTTTAAAAAAAAAATTGAACCGACTTCAATATCACTGAAAAGTATAAAATAATTTAAATATTATTGAAGTTGGTGCCAAATATACACAGCAGGTACGCTAACACCAACTTCAATAATATTTAAATTATTTTATACTTTTCAGTGATATTGAAGTCGGTTCAATTTTTTTTTTAAAAGATTTTATTTATAGTCGGTTAAAAACTGGGACCCACTTTTTACTTGCTCTACGAAGCACGGACCCGTTTAGTTCAAATGGCGTCCATCTATTTAATGACCTTACCTAAAGTTGCTTAATCCGATCGATTACAAAACCTTGATAACAACTCTCTATGAGTGTTCCCTTACTAATATTTATTATATTATAAAGAAAAATTGACAAAATCGGACCAAGCGTATAACCAAGTACCCATTTTGACTTTAATCCCCTCTCCCAAAAGAACCGTGCTAGATTACGGGATAAAAAGTATCCTATGTCCTACCTCGTAGTAAGATCTCAAATCATGCCAAGTTTCATTTGAATCCATTCAGTAGTTTCGGCGTGATGCGCAGCCGTGATACAGACAGACAGACAGACAGACAGACAGACAAAAATTTAAAAAAATTACATTTTTAGCCTCAGTATCGGTTATAGAATGCCCTCCAAATATAATTTTCAAAATATCTTCAATGTACAGAATTGGACCTGTTACAGTTTTATTATAAGTATATAGATTGCACCTGCTCATGAATAATATTCTGTCTTGTACTCTAAGGTTGTCTGGAAAAGATCGCTTTAGCGACTCTGCAATCTATTATTTTTCATTTTATAAGTATTTTTCTTTAGTGTGCATTTAATATATCTTCTATCTTCTATACTATAATAAAACTCAAAGAGCACTTTTTCTGTACATTGAATATTTTTTCAAAATTTCTATGTGGGGATACTATACTATCGACATAGAGGCCAAAACAATTTTTTTTTTAATTATTGTCTGTCTGTCTGTCTGTCTGTCTGTCTGTCTGTCTGTCTGTCTGTCTGTCTGTCTGTCTGTCTGTCTGTTGTTCTGTTTGTCCAGGCATCATTCGAAAACCCGTGGATGGATTTTTATAGGACTTTCACTGATGTGTTGTGTAGAAGTAGGGGTATAAATTGGTATATAAAACATCACGCTATGTTTCATAGGGGCTAAGCAGTGAAACATTACTTGCACATATTACCACGTAATTTCCGTTGTATATGAATAGGGTAATTATAGACTGATCAGTTAATCATTAAGATATTATTACGCTATATACAATAGGGACTGAGCAAACATTTAGTTTGCATAAGATATGGCAGTGGCGAAGGGTCAATTTTTGTAAGGGGTAAGCCGTTCCGGTACACCCAGGAAATTTTCATTAGATTTCTCTATTGTTCTAAGTACTTTGCTGATAGCAATATGACATTATATCTTTGAAAAGTTAAAATCTGTAATTCCCGAGCGAGTCCAAACTAGATTAGGAAAGAAATAGGCAAGGGAAAAATAACATTTCATTTTATTTAAAAGCCAGTTCATGAAATTTTAATGAAACTCCCCAAGTCCAGGTAGTGTATAGGTATTGTATCACATCCGCAACAATAAAAGATGCGAAACACTAGGAACTTTCATTATCGAATATCATTAGACAGTAATTTACGATGTTAGCGTGATTTACATTATGAACAGCGCCATCTATCGGCGGAATTGGACATACAATCACTATAGAACTTTTATAACTCAAGAACGGCCTATCCGATTCGGCTGAAAATTGGTGGAGAGGTAGCTTAGAACCAGGAAACGGACATAGGACTTTTTATCCCGGTAGGTTAAGGTTAAGCAACGTTAGGTAAGTTCATTAAATAGATGGGTGAACCGATTTGTATGAAAGTGTGCATATCGGGTAGGTCTGAGAATAGGTCATACAGTATATTTCATACCGCTAGGTTAAGGTTAAGCAACATAAGGCAAGATCATTAAACAGATGGGTGACCCGACAAGAGAGGAGAAAGAGGGAGAGGGGATTCGAGGAGGGGGTGATGGGGTGAGGGATCGGGGGAGTTAGGTGGAGTAAGGGGGGAGTGAGAAGGAGCAAGTTCGTAGAAGAGAGAGGGGAGAGGGTTCAGAGAGAGGACAACAGGGAGAGGAAGAGGGGGAGTGTGACGGAAACCGAAGCGGGAGGGGGAAAGAGAGAGGAGACAAAGAGCATATAATTAGATTTTTTTTATAAGAGAGAGAGATATGGATAGAGATTAATCTAGGGAGGAGGGAGAAAAGAGGAGCAAAATGTAATAAAAGCGAGGGCGGAGCTGCGCGGGTCAGCTAGTTTGTAATAAATTGGTAAATGTGCTACAATTATGTCCTTCATTATGTCCTTAGGGGTTGGAAAAAGTGTACTTTTGTTTATATTGTACTACAAACCACTTTCACCAGGTAGATGTTATAAATTAATAAATGGCTTACTACCATTTTACCTGGCATATATATCTACCTACTATTGAGGATTTTCTGGCAGAATAACTTTTTTGTTCTCGAGGGGGAAACCTTCGAAAGGACACTTGGCGGTCTTTGTTGGTGTAAATAAATTATATGTATTTGTAAATAAAAAAACTCATTATTAAATTAAGTTTATTATAATATTATTTTTTTAGGCGTCAAAATCCGGAATGAAGAAACTTGCCGAAGAACCGGAGTCCACATCGCTAAAAGAACCGAAAACCGATCGGGAAGGAAGGTTCTCAACTGGCGACCACAAACCCGAAGACGCAGCGTAAAGCGAAAGTCGCGAGAAATGACATTGTGAAAGTCGCGGGAAATGACATTGTGAAAGTCGCGGGAAATGACATTGTGAAAGTCGCAGGCAACCAATGGATGCAAGTGGCTAGCTGTCATTCATTGCGGCATTTTAAGTGGGAGGCCTTTGTTCAGTAGTGGATGTATTCCGGCGGATGATGATGATGATAATATCCTATTGGTGAACTTTAATAAACGCAATCTTTCATTAGGCCTTTTTGTGATAGTTGAAACTGCATATAGTGCTTTCGATGAACACTGACATGAATAACGGCCCTTGAACGATGAACGCCTCTCTTATGCTGATTGATATATCTTCCATCATTGTGTTGTAAGACCTTATTACTTCTGGATCTGAAAATATATACCAGAACAGAAATGTTATGGATTGACCTACTTACTATTATTTCAAAATTATGACACGTCTTATTTTTTGAAACGTTATATCATCACTCATCTAACACCATCTAATTAGTTGAAATCCATTAATCGGTTTAAAATACAGAGCGTGCTAAAAATAAACACACAAATATACATGCAAAAATACAACTACTATTGTGTGAAGTAAAAACATACCTGAATTAATTAATCCTGATCCAATATAAGAATCAGGCTCAGAATTTCCCAAATATGCGTAAACCTCAGCTTTATCAATCTGGATTCCTTTAGCGATCGGTGCGGTAAGAGTCAGGGACACCATTCCTGTAATACAATATTTCTCTAACTGCCTCACTCAAAGACCTGTTAATAAATCCTTATCTTGACCAGTAATTAAAACCGCTGTATCAGATATTTTGCCGCCAAGCAGCAGTGTGTATACATTGTTGTGTTCCGGTTTGAAGGGCACTGTATCTAGTGAAATTCCGGGCCTATGAGACTTGATAACTAAAATATCGGTGCAGTGCACCTGTCTGTACAGCTTACCATCAGGTCAACGACTTGCTTGACTCATAACCAAGTTAAATAAAAAAATGGTAGCGGTCTTCTGTTAAAGGTCTTCCCCAACCGGTCTGCTCCAGTTTTAATATGGGCGTTCCCATTGTACATTAGGACACAGCTCTGATCAAGATCTCATCGTCTTCTCTATTCTTTCTCTTTTTAAGGATAGGAATATTAGTCTTACTATAATTCATAAACGTGTAATCCACCAAGTCCACCGGTTCTTTTCCCTTGCGGTAATATCTGGCAACAGTTTTCGGGCTGAATATTGACAGGGCATCAATTTCTATCTCTAAAACTAATTTACTGGTTGATTTATTTATGCTGAAACATAAAGTTATACATTGAATGGTACAAGTTTTACTTCTTACATCATTGGCTACAAGTTACAACATTATAATATACAATCAGATAAGCATCCATTTTTTTTTAACTTATTGTAGCCGATTTATTTATTTATTTATTCTTTATGCACAAAATAGTACATAGGCGGACTTATTGCCAGAGGCATTCTCTACGAGTCTACCTTATGGTGAAGTTGAGACAAATCGTGAAAATCGATTTCGTTTTCGAGTACATTTAGAAAATTAGCAACAAATTAAAATATTAAAATGGTAAAACGACATCGCTATTTCCGTGTATACATATATGCTTGTTTATTTGATTACTTATTTGTAAGGTATGTAGGCTGTATGATATATAGGCCTGTGCCTACACAAGTACCCTCTTATGTTTTTATGACAGTTTTGTGTCTCGTGATTAAAGCGTCTACATTGCATCTTACGTGTGTTTGTTTTTATATCCCAAATACCGGATATTTGGCGACGAATTTTCGATTCACGCGTATATTTATTGTGTTAAGCATAAGTTGTGCTAAATAATAAATAAGTAAAGCAATGGTCGATGTACAAACAAAATTTGTCAGCATGGGTGCATTGTTTGGCGGGAGTCTTACATTTGATCATCGGGTGCAGGAATGGAGTATTTTTCATAGTCGATTTGTGCAATTTTGTACAGCAAATGGAATCTCCGATGAAAATGATAAATCTGGAGTAAGAAGACGTGCAATGTTGTTGACTGCATTCGTGGAAGACACCTACCGTGTGGCAAGGGATTTAATTTTTCCCAATGAATTGGAAAAGGCAGAATACACAGTATTACTAGAAAAATTGAATAGTCATTTTCTAGGTAAAAAGAGTACTTTTGCGGAAAGATACAATTTCTATAAGGCGGAACAACGACCGGGAGAAGATTTAAACGAGTGGGCGGCACGAGTGCGAAACTTAGCACAATTTTGTGGTTTTAAAACAGAGTTGGAAACGGCTTTGCGTGATCGTTTCGTTTTAGGCCTGGAAAACACAAAAGAAAAAGAAAAACTGTTCGCAGAAAGCATAGACACTTTGACATTCAGCAAGGCCCTGGAGCTCGCACAGAGTGTACGCTGTGCGCGACTCGCAGTGCACACCGCACGAGTTGGCAACGCCGCAGCCGGAGTCACCAGCGCCAGCGGGGACGCGGCGCAGCCTGTGTTTGCGATGCGGCGCAGCGGGAGCAGCGGCAAAGGTGCGGGCGCAGGCCCGTCGTATGCGTCGCAAGTGCCTAAGTGTTGTGACGTGTGCGGTTATAAAAATCATACGAAAGAAAAGTGTCGGTTTGCAAATTATACCTGTCAAAAATGTAACGTAAAAGGTCACCTTAAGAGAATGTGTAGAGCTAAAATAAGTACCAACAATTTCTTGGATGCACGACGCAGAGGAAGGTATTTATAATTTATTTAATCTGCAAAATCCAGCGAGAGACGAGCCGATTAAGCGCAATGTTTTGATAGACGATAATCCGATTTTGTGTGAAATAGACTGCGGTAGCGCGGTGTCCGTTTTGCCTACGGTTATTTATAATAAGTTGTTTACAAAAAGTAAATACAGGCTGCAGGCGTGTAACAATGTTTTTAAATTTTATACCGGGGTTAAGATAATGCCGGATGGTTACGTGTCATTACCTGTAAGTTACGACAGTGCTAATAAACTACTTGATTTTTATGTGATAAATACTAGCGAAAAACGGTTACCACTTTTAGGTCGTGACTTTATGAAGCTGTTTAACTTACACTTGTGTAGTAATATTAATTGTAATAATCTAGGTGAAGCGGATAGCGATAGCGAGTTACTTATGAAAAAATACTCTTTGCTTTTTAGTGACGAGTTGGGGAAATTTAATAAGTACAAAATAAGTTTGAAAATAAGGCCGGATGCGCAACTAAAGTTCTTTAAGCCTCGTTCCGTTCCTTTAGCATTAAAACCTAAAATAGAGGAGGAATTAAAGCGGTTAGTAGATCTTGGTATTTTAGAAAAAATTGATCATTCGGACGTAGCCACACCGATTGTACCGGTATTACGTCCCGACGGAAATGTAAGGATTTGCGGAGATTTTTCGGTAACTTTAAATAAAGTTTTATACGTAGACAACTATACAATACCGCGAATAGAAGACCTGTTTGCAAAACTTCACGGAGGGGTAGAATACAGTAAATTAGACTTATCCCGCGCATATTTACAACTGGAGTTAGATGAGTCGAAAAAATGGACTTGTATCAACACCCACAAAGGTTTATACCGCTACAATCGACTTGTGTTCGGTTTATCTAATGCGCCGTTTATTTTCCAACGCGCAATGGAGCAATTGCTAGGTGATATAGAGGGGGTATGCATATATTTAGACGATATTTTGGTAACAGCACCCAATAGATATATTCACCTACAACGATTAGATTTAGTTTTAAAGAAATTACAAGAAGCAGGTCTGAGACTTAAGCGCGAAAAATGTGAGTTTTTTAAAAGCTCTGTAGAATACCTCGGTTACGTTATTGATAAGAACGGCTTACATAAATCAAAACGCAAAGTTGAAGCCCTCGTAGATTGTAAGCCCCCTAAAAATGTTACCGAATTAAAATCATTTTTAGGAATGGTGAACTATTATCGATGTTTTGTACCGAATACGTCATCAGTTCTTAGCCCTTTAAATAAGCTATTAAGGAAAGGTGTAAAATGGGTCTGGGGTAGCGTACAAAATCATGCGTTTAATAAAATTAAAGAGGAGTTGGCTTCAGATCGTGTATTAGCGCACTATAACCCCGAGCTGCCCACCATAGTGACGTGTGACGCGGGCCCGTGCGGTCTCGGCGCGGTGCTGGCGCAGCGACAGCCGGACGGCACTGAGAGGGTGGTGGCGTACGCTTCGCGGGCTCTCAACAAAGCGGAGACTAACTACGCGCAAATACAGAAGGAAGCTACGGCGATCGTTTTTGCTATCAGGAAATTCAATCATTACTTGTATGGCCGTATGACACCATTTATGTTGCGAACCGATCACAAGCCACTATTATCAATTTTTGGAAGTAAGAAGGGAGTACCGATTTTAGCAGCAAACAGATTGCAAAGGTATGCTTTGTTTTTATCGGCTTATAATTTTAACATCGAATATGTAAAAAGTGATGACAATGTTGCCGATTTTTTATCGCGGTCTGTTGAAGAGCAGATTTTTAATGAGACTGATTTTATAGATCGCTCGCTGTATATAAATTTTATTGGTGAAACTATATTGCCTCCAATAACGGTCGACAGTATTAGAGATGAAACATTGCATGACTCCACATTACAAAAAATTACTAAATTTATTAACAACGGTTGGCCCACAAAGATTAAAAATTTAGATTTGCGTCCATATTTTTTGTGTCGTAACGAACTATCAATAGAATCGGGGTGTATTTTGCGAGGTCATAAAGTGGTAATTCCAGAGGTGTTTCGAGAAAGACTACTAAATGAATTACATAATTCACATTTTGGAGTAGTAAAAACAAAAACAGAAGCAAGGTCTCGTATGTGGTGGCCAAACATCGATAGACACATCGAGGAGAAAATAGGTTCGTGTGGTGTGTGTAACACACTCCGGAGTAGCCCACCGAACGCCCCGCTTGCACCGTGGCCATACCCCGAGCGCGCATGGGAACGCGTGCATTTAGATATGTTTATGTTATCGGGGACACAGTTTCTCATTGCAGTGGACGCACATTCAAAATGGGTAGAATGTTTTATTATGCCAAAAACGGATAGTGAGTCAGTAATAAGCAAGTTATGCGAAATGTTTAGTAGATATGGTTTAGTACGCACTCTCGTAACAGATAATGCTACAAATTTTTGTTCAAATGAATTTGAAAGGTTTTGTACCCTTAACGGAATCAAACATCTAACTGGCGCACCGTATCATCCAGCTTCCAATGGACAGGCAGAGAATAGCGTAAAAACTGTAAAAACGGGTTTAAAAGCAATTTTAAATAGCAGTACTAATCAAAAGTCGATAGTGACAAAGTTAAATAAATTTTTATTCGATTATAGGAATTCCATTCATTCCACAACGGGATTTTCACCTGCCCAGTTGATGTTAGGACGTCCGTTGCGTTGTCGGCTGGATTTAATACGCTCGGAATTAGCTGTTAGCGATACAAATTTATCTCCGTTTTCATCCGCAGCCAAGAACAATGTCATGCATGCACAAAGTAATCAATGTAAACAATATGGAGGTTCAAGGAAAATTTATTTTACGATTGGTGATAAAGTATTAGTGAAACATTATTTCAACAATGGAAATAAGCACACCTGGAAATTAGGCATTGTAAAAAAAAATATTGGGTCTCGTGTGTTTTTAGTGTATATTCCACAATTAAATGTGACGATTAAGAAACATATGGATCAATTGCTAATGTACAAAGGGAATTCATCATCAGAGGTCAATGACGATATTAGTTGTTTCGGCGATTACACAACTCATGATGCCGGTAAGGTTACGCAATCCGACCTTATAACTGATCCAAACCCACCGGCAACTCAACCAGAGTGTTCAGCTGCCTGTATTCCTCTCTCGCCCGTTTCCCCGGCTTCGGAAGTAGTTGTGGAGGAAAGAGGAACAACCTCAGATGATGAGTTCCTTGATGCTGGGTCTCCTGGATCCGGGGATAATGACTTGCACAGCGGTGAGTCAGGTCGGGACTATAATGTTGAAAATTCAACGCCCCAAAGGTCCCCACCGATGCGCCGCCGTTATCCGATTAGGAGTACCAGGTTGGCTAATCCACCTAATTATAAGTATTAGATTTAATTATATTTGGAATAGTGAGGGAGGGATGTAAGGTATGTAGGCTGTATGATATATAGGCCTGTGCCTACACAAGTACCCTCTTATGTTTTTATGACAGTTTTGTGTCTCGTGATTAAAGCGTCTACATTGCATCTTACGTGTGTTTGTTTTTATATCCCAAATACCGGATATTATTGTAAATAACCAATATTAGTATATTGGTGCAGTTTTCACCTTAGTTAACAGATTGCTTTGGAAAGGTTTGTGTAATTTTTTTCGGGTTATGAACTTATTATCATAACCCTAAAAAGGCTGGACGAAGCCGCAGCGGGTATTAATTTATAATTTTATCGAAGTGATGATGAAAGTTAAATTGAAGATGAAATATTTCCAGCTATCTTAACCACTAGTCTAGCTCCAGAAAAACACACCAATCATAATGTTAAAGCCAAATCAAGCAAGCAGAGACTTAAAGTTAGCACAATTCAGGATTGCGCTCTATATAAATTGGACTAGCACAGTATTGTGTTTGTTAGCTCAGTATTTTGATATTGTAAAGAAAAACAGGGCCTGTACCATCACCTCTAATAGCAGTATTATTATCACTTTATTGTCTCGATAGAAAGTGACAGAACTATAAACGTATATTGACGTTTCAACCTCAAGTCAAGTATGATGATAATAATACTGCTGGTGGTGATAGATCTGACTGGAGAGAGCTGATAAATAAAATAATATCATCATCACCAGCCGGAAGACGTCCACTGCTGAACAAAGGCCTCCCCCTTAGACCGCCACAATGAACGACAATTTGCTATTTGCATCCACCGGTTGCCTGCGACGCGAACAATGTCGTCGGTCCACCTAGTGGGAGGCCTGCCTACGCTGCTTCTCCGGTTCGTGGTCGCCACTCGAGAACCTTTCTTCCCCAACGGCTATCGGTTCTTCGAGCGATGTGGCCTGCCCATTGCCACTTCAACTTGCATATTCTACGAGCTATGTCGGTGACCTTGGTTCTTCGGCGAAGCTCCTCTTTCCGGATTCTGTCGCGCAAAGAAACTCCGAGCATAGCTCTCTCCATAGCTCGTTGTGTGACTCTGAGCTTCTCCAAAAGGCCAGCTGTTAAAGACCACGTCTCAGTACCATATTTATCATCATCATAGTCATCACTGGCAACACACACTGGTTAAAAACCTTTGTCTTCACCTTCACCGGTGGCTATTAATTGGGTCCGGTAACCACCGGAACGCACTTCGACCCAGCTGGATTTCGACCCATTGTAATAGGTACTTGGTGGTAGGTCCCTTGTGCAACGGACCATCTAGGTAGGTAGCACCGCAGTGTTAAGATATTCTGACGCCAAGCTGCAGTGTGTAAATATTGCTGTGTTCCGAACTGATGGGTACGGTAGCTGGTGAAATGACCGGGCTCAAGATACTTAATAACTCTCTCTCGGGTGACTATCGGCAGTCCAGTTCCATGCAAAGAGCATGTCCCAGTGCTCTAGCGATCGTCTGGCGCTGGATAGACCCTGGCCAGTTCCGAATGGAGTGCCCAGAATGTCCCTATAGCATCAATGAAGGCCACCGGAAGGTTTTAGTTGGTAAATATTTCACGAACCCAAACCTCCGTTCCTAAGGAGACTAACTTTTGAAGGTTTCCCCGACTACAAAGAAAAGGCGTATCTTAAGTAAGCAATTGTTCATTGAAATTAAACTACTTTTACGGATTTTATCGCGGTTTATTTATTGATTTTATTATCCCGACGTTTCGAATGCTTTGCAGCACCCATGGTCACGGTCATATGTGTAATATTCGCGTAAGTAAAAGACAACATTAAGCAATTGTTCAATAAAAAAAAATGATACTAACTAGAACACTTTAACCACAGCATTTTTGAGACCCCGGACCTGGGCATTGTTCCATGTCACCGTGGCATTCGCACTGGGCACTCGTAATAGGAGACTTTGTATGAGATATGGGTCCGGAGGAGATCCATAAATAGGCGTGCAATGGGAATTCTTGGAAAAGAAACCACGGATACAATTCAAGTTTTTTGTTTGACATGGCCGCGTAACTCCGTCGTTCTGTTCACCTGGAAAAGTAAAAAAAATAAGAATAAGAAAAAAATATGATATTTATATATTTTTCTTAAAATGTAGAAATACCGGTCTCGTGCGAGTCGGACTCGTGCACCGAGGGTTCCATAACTTCTTTAGACCTATTAAAGTTATTTTACTATTCGTCTTTCACCTCAGATAACAAAAAAAACCGCAAAGCTAAGTTTGTTTGTCGAGGTTTTATTAGGGTTACTAAAAAACTGTACCTACTATTTAGAAAGATCATTTTATTTTTCCTGTAAAATATAGATAGAAATGTATGACCTATACTTATGTCAGATTTTCACCTGCACAAAATTCGGAGATATGGGGTCGGTATTTTTTGGTCATTTTTGTTTATAAGCATAAAACTACGTGACTTATACAAAAGAAAAATCTATTTTGAAATGTGTAGAGGATAAAGTTACCACTAGAAACACCGATTTATACTCACCGCGATCACCAGAACAAATACTGAAACACAAAAATATAATAGATAATAACTTCATTGTATCGATCCCAACAATTATTTAAGTACTTAAGTAATTTCATATTAATGTGCGTATGATTTTTATACAACACGAACATGATGGCGTGAACGGAAACCCAGCCCAGTAAATTATTAGGTATTTTTAGGGTTCCATACTTATAAGGTAATAAAATTTTTATAAAAAAAAATAAACCGACTTCAACAGACACACAGGCACACTAAAAAGTGAAAAATAACTTAAATATTATTGAAGTTGGTGCTGGTTAGACGATTCGAGTGGTAGCGTACGTATAGTGTTTATTTGAGCACCAACTTCAAAATTATTTAAGTTATTTTTCACTTTTTAGTGTGCCTGTGTGTCTGTTGAAGTCGGTTTATTTTTTTTTATAAAAATTTTATTTTATACTTTTTAGTCATATTCTCTTGAGTAGTCTTTATTCAACTATATACCGATTTGGATAATATAAAGTTTTATCACTAACTGGTATAAATTTAAATTTTCTAAACCCCCAACCATAGATCAAAAATTCGGTGTATCCTACATTTAATGGAGCAGAGTTCCTGTTACGACCTTCCTGCTTGCTCCTATCATCAGTCACTGAACATCATTTTTCTAGCAGCTACCCGCCGAGAACTACGCATCGAGACCAAATTCGATGGGTCTACGGTTATTGGTGCATAGATCCCGTGACCACCTTCTTGCTCCATCATCAGACCCTGATAACCATTTTTCGAGCAACTACTCATCGAGACCTACCTAACGAGCCCAAACTCAGTGGGTATACGTTTATTGGTGGTAATCCTGTGAGACACGACATTCACCCCCCCCCCCCCGACATAGGTGTCAAACTTATTGTACCCCTCGTTTTTCGTCGGGGATTCAAAAGGAACCATTGAATTCGGTAGGATGATCTGGATGGTGTATGACCATTTTGTAGACGAAGACATCATCTATTTTATGGTTTCTACCAGAGTTATATCTCCTTCCCATCACTCATGTTCTTCGAAAAAGTTCTTATCCGGTCTTGATGAAATTCAGACCGAACCATCCTAATGGTTCATGCTTTCGAATAAAAAAAGAATCACCGAAATAGGTAAATATTTGTAAGAGTTATAACCATTATTGATTTGAACATCATCTATTTTTAGGCGTTTTACCAGATAATTCCAACATTCCATTCATGTTTCTTCAAGAACTACTGGTTCATAAGGGATAAAAATTTTATGGGACCAACTTGATGGAACGTCCGTTAGGTACAAAAAAGAATCATCCAAATCGGTACATATTTGGCGGAGTTATGAGTGAACATACATTAAAAAAAAAAAACATACACGATGAATTGAGAACCTCCTCCTTTTTTGAAGTCGGTTAAAAAAGGAACTCTTATGGTGAGACTTCGTCTGTCTGTCTATAACACCTATATATTTCAGGAACCACTGGTACTAACGATTTAAAAATCGGAATAGTTTTAGATATCACTTTCCCAACCTCATCGCAATTTTTAAGGGGTTGCATTGGGGTCTAAAATTTTTAAAGTGAGTCTTCTATATCGAGTGGTATCATATTGTTACGTGCGGGTGGGTATTAAAATGCCGATTAACGTCAAAGAAGATTTTATTCCACGTACACTCACACTGTATACACTATACACGCAGTATACACACAAGGTACAGTAGTCCGAGTCGCACAGTACTTCACAATAGTCCAAAGTCGTCGCAAGGGTCGCTGGTACAATTCTCTTCGATCGCTTCCTTGAGATGTTTCCGCTGTCGCTTGTAAACACAAACTGTCCGGACGCCACTATGCGTCGGCTTATATACCTAAACTAGCAGTCCCCCGCGACTTCGTTCGCGCAAAGGTAGTTAATGAAGAAATACCGACCACATTCCTAAGAATTGGACTAATACCTACTGATAACGTCCTGTCAAAAGTTACTCAACCCGATAACATGTTGCACAACTTGGGAATCAAAATCAGGTCCAAGCGAGCAATGGTCATACTTGCGCTCATCGTCACTAAGGCAGTCCAAATAAAAATGTAAAATCTAAACATCTTATCTACACTAATATTATAAAGAGGAAAACTTTGTTTGTTTGGTTGTAATGAATAGGATCAAAAACTACTAGACCGTTTATAAAAATTCTTTCACCATTCGAAAGCTACATTATCCACGAGTAACATAGGCTAAATTTTATATCGGAAATAATGGGGTTCCGTAAGATATTTGGGTTTTTTCGGACACAAGGTGTAAAAAATCAACCAGAAAAGTTACTTATTTTGCGTACGCTGCCTAAACTATAAAAGATAGAACCATAAAATGTTCTAATTAATTGTAGATCTTATAAATATCTACAAAAAAGTCCGCGGCGCACTATCTATGTCGAGGCCCAACAACCATTTTTTTATTTAAAAATATTGAATTTTGTTTGGACTACATTTCAACGCATTTATTTTACTCAAGCTATTAATCCTTATCATAATAAATTATTTCATCATTAAATACAGTTTATGTAGATAATATTTGGTCTTTGAATGATTAAAATTGGACATTTGGTTTTGAAGTTATGGCGAAATTAAAATATTACGATTACTGCTGCACGGCCCGTTGCGAAGTGAGCGTCACCAAGGCGGGTGTGCATGCGGGAGGGGAGTTTAGATCTATGAGTAAGGTACCCGCGCGGCTCAGACGCGAGGTTGGCTCCCTCTCGATTTTTTTTAGATTTCTTTCTTAAAACTACACCTACGCAAAAGTTCTTCTCAGAGCTAATCAACAGTTCTTTTCAGGGCTATCCAACAGATTTTTTCAGGGGTAACCAACAGTTCTTTTCAGGGTTAACCTACAGTTCTTTTCAGGGCTAAACAACAGTTCTTTTCAGGGCTAAACAACAGTTCTTTTCAGGGCTAAACAACAGTTCTTTTCAGGGCTAAACAACAGTTCTTTTCAGCGCTAGAATATTATACGCTGTTAGCATTTTCTTCAACATTTGAAAATGTCTAAGAGAGCCAGGTCTCAACTTTCTAAACATAGTTCTCAAGCACAGGCAGCAAGAATAGGTCGTATGGGAGAATCTTCACCTGAACGTTCACACACAACGCCTTGCTGAACAAAATCAGAGAAACTCTCAGGTACGCGCACGAGAGTCGAGTGTCGAACGTTCGCAACGCCTTGCACAACAAAATCTGAGAACCTCTGAGTTACGTGCACGAGAGTCGGGTGAACCGATATGTATGAAATTTTGCGGGTAGGTCTAAGAATAGGTTATAAAGTATATTTTATGCCGCTGATACCATGATTGACGAGGATATATTGAACGAGAGGAGGGTGCAAGAGAGGGAGAGGGGAGGGTGATGGAGTGAGTGATCGGAGGAGTTAGGTGGAGCAAGGGGGGAGAAGAGAGAGGAGGGAGAGGGTTCAGAGAGGACAACGGGCAGAGGAAGAGGGGAAGTGTGACGGGGACCGAAGCGGGAGGGGAGAGAAATAGCATAGAATTAAATTTTTCTTATAAGAGAGAGAGATGGAGAGAGATAAATTAAGGGAGTAGGGAGAAAAGGGAAGCAAAATGTAATTCAAGCGCGGGCGGAGCTGCGCGGGTGAGCTAGTACTACTTATAAAATTACTGGTCCTGACTGACTGACTGATTCATCTACGTACAGGCCAAATCGCTGGACCTAGAATGCTGAAATTTGGACAGTAGGTTCTTCTTAAGATGTAAGCATCCACTAAAAAAGGGTTTTTGAAAATTCCACTTCTAAAGGGTTAAATGGGGCGGTAAAATAATAGCGGGCGTAGCCGCAGAGAGTTGCTAGTTAAATATAAAATATTTTCCCATGAACTTTTAAATGACAATAAACTTGGGAGGGAACTTGAGGTCAAATAGTGAAATTTGTTATAGATATTTTTCTGAATAATAAACTAAAATACACGTAGTTGTCTGTTTAAAGCATCTAACACTATGCCGAATGACACCATAACCCCCTCCCTATGTTTTTAGGTTTCCATACCTAAAAGGTAAAAAAGGAACCCTTATATATAACCCCGCGGTACTTTGTCTGTTTGTCTGTCACATCTATATATTTCAGGAAATACTGGCGCTATCGATTTGATATTTAGAACAGTTTTAGATCTCTTTTTGGATAAGAATACTTAACGCAAATTAAAAATTTTTTTTTTCTTTGTTTTAATGGGGGCCGGTGTCAAAATTTCAAAGAGGCTACTACATATATCAAGTGCGATATCATATGAAAGGGCTTTCAAATGCAAATTTCAAAACAGTTCTTTTTGTTTTATCTTAATTTTGCGTTAGGGTTTTTGTGTTATTTGAGGTATAAGAGGAATAGTAAAATAACATTAATATGTGCAAAGAAGATATAGAACCCTCGGTGCGTGAGTCCGACTCGCACTTGACCGGATTTTTTTTTGGTTCGTTTCCGTACCTAGCTCCGAACCGGAGTATCTTACCTACTAAAACGCCCCGTATTCAATAGACATCTAGGGCCCACAACCCAAACGTCCAACCGACAACTCCAAAGGTTGCGCGAGATTTGTCCGGGCTTATGGTTGAGGAGCAAGGTGGCAGCTTTTTTTTTAGGCGGCAGCTTGACGCGGGTGCGCGCGGTACAGGATACGCGCTTCAATCGACAACTCCAAAGGTTGCCCGTTATTTGTCCGGGCTTATGGCTGAGGAGCAAGGCGGCAGCTTTTTTTTTTTTAGGCGGCAGCTTGACGTGGGTGCGCGCGGTACCGGATACGCGCTTCAATCGACATCTCCAAAGGTTGCCCGTTATTTGTCCGAGCTTATGGCTGAGGAGCAAGGCGGCAGCTTTTTTTTTTTAGGTGGCAGCTTGACGATGGTGCGCGCGGTCCAGGATACGCGCTCCAACCAACAACTCCAAAGGTTGCCCGTTATTTGTCCGGGCTTATGGCTGAGGAGCAAGGCGGCAGCTTTTTTTTTTAGGCGGCAGCTTGACGCGGGTGCGCGCGGTGCAGGATACGCGCTCTAACCAACAACTCCAAAGGTTTCCCGTTATTTGTCCGGGCTTATGGCTGAGGAGCAAGGCGGCAGCTTTTTTTTTAGGCGGCAGCTTGACGCGGGTGCGCGCGGTGCCTTCGGAGTCGCTGGACGTTCGGGGTGTGGGCCCTTTGAACGTCCATTGAGTACGGTGGCGACTCCGAGGAGGACGGCGGCGGGGATGCGACCCCCGTCCCCGTGAGCACCGTGACTGGTTCCCAGGGGGCTACAATGTGCCCCCCGGCGGCGGGCTCAAAGGCAAGGCACTGAGGGGCCCCTGGTGCAGATCCCACCGGAGAGCCCTGGGGTCCCTCCTCTCATGTGCCAATGCGACAGCCGCGGGGTTTTAGTGGGTAAGAATCCCACATACCCCGATCGAGCCCCACAGCTCCCGGGGATCTTTGGAAGATTTCCCCAGCGTCAAAAAAAAAGGGTGCGCACGGTGCAGGATACGCGCGTTTGCGAACACTCGACAGCCTCGTATTGAATTGAAACCTTGCGTGCATTTAGAAACCACACTCGCGCTAACACAGCAGTTAGCATAATAGTAAAAACAATATAATCTTTTCCCATCACTTTTAAAATCATATCAAATTCAAATTTTAAACATCGATGTCGTATATAAGTTTTAAAACCCATAATATAACGCATACCTACCATTTACATCATAAATAAATACCAGTCAAGTGCAAGTTGGCCTCGCGCACCGAGGGTTCCATACCATCCTTGGACGTATTAAAGTTATTTTACTATTAATGTATGTAATTAACACCTCAGATAGAAAAAAAAACAAATCGCAAAACTGAGCTTGTTTGTCGAGTTTAGTATTACCAAAAAACTGTACTATTCAGAAAGATCATTTAATTTTTCCTGTAATATATAGATAGAGATATATTACCCATAATTATTTCAGATTTTTCCTCCATAAACTTCGGAGATAAGGGGGGGACGGTATTTTTTTTGACATTTTTGATTATCAGCCAAAAACTGCGTAACATACACCAAAATAAAAATCTGTTTTAAGATGTGCGCATGAAGCACTTTCATATGATACAGATATAGTTCTCACTTTGAAATTTTGATGACCCAATTCGATTCTAAAAAAATTAAACGAAAAATATATTTTTTTAATTTGTGATAACATTGGGTAAGAAAGATTTAAAACTATTCGAAGTTTCAAATCGGTAGCGTCAGCGGTTCCTGAAATATATAGGTGTGACGGACAGACAGACAGACAGACAGACAGACGAAGTCAGATCATAAGGGTTCCTTTTTTACCTTTTATGTATGGAACCCTAAAAACGGTTTTCAATTACCTTTTAAAAGACACCACTCGCGAGATTTTTAACTTAAGGGTCATATGTTGACTTTAAGACCCTCATCATTTCTTAAACCTCACTTTATCCTATAACACTCTTTCATGTTGTGTCGAAAAACAATGAGAATTGCTAAAAAAATAATCAAATAATATTTTTAGCAAGTTTGTGGTCCTGTATCTTCTTATATATATATTTTTTTTTTTAAATGCTAATACAGGTAACTCTTTATTTTCTTTAAGTAATCTACGTGTGCAATTTCAAGGTTCTGGTACCACCAGTTTTTATATACCATAAAACCCCCTTTTTGGACCCCTTCCGGTGCGAATTTTCAAAATTCCGTTCATAATGTGCGGTTACGTATTGTGATGAATCCACTCACCAAATTTCAAGCCTCTAGGCTCAGTGGCTTAGGTTGTGCGTTGTCTGTCAATTAGTCAGTTAGGCAAGTTTGTGGTCCTGTATCTTCTTCTATATATATTTTTTAAAAAAATGCTAATACAGGTAACTCTTTATTTTCTTTAAGGAATCTACGTGTACAATTTCAAAGTTCTGGTACCACCCGTTTTTATAAACCATAAAACCCCCTTTTTGGACCCCTTCCGATGCGAATTTTGAAAATTCCGTTCTTAGTGTGCGGTTACGTATTGTGATGAATCCACTCTCCAAATTTCAAGTCTCTAGGGTCAGCGGTTTAGGCTGTGCGTTGTCTGTCAATCAGTCAGTCAGGACTTATCCTTTTATATATATAGAAGAAGAAGATTAACAGAGGGGTGGAACTCTCTCGATTGTACTCGTATGTACCTACCTATTCTATCGTTTTCGCGAGATACAATAGCGGCGCGACCTTCGAGAATGAACTAACAATAGGCGGGGGCAGTGGACCGAGAGCGAGCGAGCGGTAGGTACATAAGTACTTGCCGAATTTGAGGGAACTACTTTCTATTGAGAAGTCTAGTTTTTTCGGTACGGATCGATAGTAGACCTATAGACTAACAATGCGTTTTGAGATCATTGCAATTAAGTACTAATTAACGGAGTAATTAACACTTTTATGTCCTGGTCGTAACAATATGAAAGGGCTTCATTTGCGCATATCAAAACAGATTTTTATTTCGGTTTATGTCACGTAGTTTTCGGCTTACAATAAAAAATTCCAAAAAATACCGTGACGACACCGTCCCATCATTGTTATGCTCTTCGCTTGTACCTTATAGGTGGCTTGTACATGTTATTTTGGCGGGAAAAATGTAAAACGTCAAAAGTTGTTGCTTAGATTGAGTGTGTTTTTTTATTGAAAGGACGTATTTTACAAATCTATACTTATAATAAAACTGTAACAGGTCCAATTCTGTACATTGAAGATATTTTGAAAATTATATTTGGAGGGCATTCTATAACCGATACTGAGTCCGAAAATGTATTTTTTTTTAATTTTTGTCTGTCTGTCTGTATCACGGCTGCGCATCACGCCGAAACTACTGAATGGATTCAAATGAAACTTGGCATGATTTGAGATCTTACTACGAGGTAGGACATAGGATACTTTTGATCCCGTAATCTAGCACGGTTCTTTTGGGAGAGTAGGGGATTAAAGTCAAAATGGGTACTTGGTTATACGCTTGGTCCGATTTTATAAATTTTTCTTCATAATTATAATAAATATTAGTAAGGGAACACTCATAGAGAGTTGTTATCAAGGTTTTGTAATCGATCGGGTTAAGCAACGTTAGGTAAGGTCATTAAATAGATGGGTGACCGTTTAACGCCATTTGAACTAAACGGGTCCGTGCTTCGGAGAGCAAGTAAAAAGTGGGTCCCAGTTTTTAACAGACTATAAAAAAGGAGGTTATGTATTCGATGCGAAGGTCTGTTATTAAAAGTTTAGTTAACGTAAAAATAGCGCATGCGGAACTGCGTGGGTCAGCTAGTAAATTATAAATATTATAACATAATAAACTGTATTCGTCCCTTATTTATTAGTTCATCTCAATTCCTCATAATATGTATTGTTTAATTGGTGGCAACGTCTTCAGTTAAGTATAATAATGTTTACCAAACCGGCTTCATTTTTAATATAAAGTGCTTTGTTGCATAAATACGTAATTTATTGTAGGTACCTTATTTTTAGAATAGAGAATAGCATCCCCCCATCTCCTCTCGTTGGGTGTCGTAACAGGCGACTAAGCGAGAACAGAAAGAATCTGGAAAATAATGTACTTCCTTACTTAATGGATACCTAACCTTAGCAAATAAAGTTCAGTTACATTTGTGGCGAACATCGAATTTTGATATAAGATTTAAAAAAAATCTTTATTTGGTTTCTTTTTTTTACATTTCCTAGTTAAGGCTACCAAGTGGTGCCTATAAGTAGCATCATATATTATTGTACATAATGTAGCTATAGTAAAATAGTAGCAAAGTAAAAACTGTTAAATTATCCAAAAAAAATATTCAATGTACTTAGGTATTGTATATTTTTTTTGGATAGTTTAATAGGCATGATGACTGTAACACAATACCAATAAATCTGTGGTTTTAACTATTAGAACAGATTGCACTGATTCCAAAAATGCATCTCATTTTCATAATAATATAGAGATTTTCGTGATATTTAAGCAAATAAATTACTCAAATACAGCTAATCGCCATTTTGTAATAAACGCTGCTCAGAGTGAATGACGTCAATTCTGTGTAAATAAACAACTGTCAAACTGTCATCTCAACTTTTTTATACCTAGACAGAATTGTTTATTTACACCGCCGTAGTGACGTCACAACATGACGCCATGCACCGGCCGTCGTTTTGGAACGAAATTCAAACTCTATTTTAAAAATTGAAAATATTGCTATTAATTGTAAATTTAATACAAAAATATGATTATTTTCGGCAATAGTAGACCCGTAAGTACATTATAGAGTATTTTTTCAAAATTAGTCATCATGCCTATTGTTACGAGTTGATTGTTAGGCAGGAGGCATCTTGATGCCAATTGTATAGTTTATAGAATTTATGCCTATCTTAATGTCTGTGTCTATGTGAAGGGTTGCCCCTTGTTGCTATTTGGCATTTTTTTATTCAAGATCTGGTTAAACTATAGGATATAAATTGTCACGCTGTTTGTTATTTTTTATTAGCAATATTGTAATATGTACTTTTTCTTCTACGATTTTCTGTGAAATTGTTTTAATTTGAAGGTTGGTGCCAATACCACCCAATACTGCTGAACAGATAGGTATAGTTGCTCACAATGCGTCCTCAACTGAGAAGATCCGGAAAGAAACTCAACGAGTTTGTCATTTTTGACACTTTTTTTAAACAGTGTTTGTCTTGTTACCGTTAGATTAGTATCAGCGACAGTGTGTCCTATCGTTCGAAAGATAAAACAAGAGAGAAAAAAATACGAGGAAAATACAACAAACTGAAAGGCCAAAGAAGAAGAATAAACGTTTATTTGTGACACGAAGAAACAAAACAGTGAGTAGATAGGTACAATGAAAAAGGACGTGTCACAAAAAGGTCTTAACTCAGCAATATGCTGGTTGTGGACAACCAGCGCTGGTCTTCCGTTAAGGCCTTTTTTCGTGATGTCACACGTAAACAAAATACACTAACAATGAAATTAATACAAAAAAAAATATGATTGATAATTAAAATAAAAACAAAATAAACTATAAATAAAAAAAATAAAAAAAGGGATAGTAGTCGGAGCAGTCTCAGTACTTAACGTTTGTGGGTGGACAGTCTAAGTTTAAATGACATGCTGATTACATATCCACTTACCTTCGGAGATACAACCGGTAAGGAAGTCTGAGTTCAGGATATCGTAGACCCTTGATCAAAGAGCCAACCCTATTGTAATGTATTCTGTAAGATAAAACCTACTAAAAATTTAGCCCTACGGTTGTTTTTCTTTCAAAATTATTCTCGATCTTATCAATTAAATACTGCCCTATAAATATTCATTCCTTGGATAGCAACGAAGTATATAAGCTGTGTCATTTTACTTAACATTGGAATAATTGGTCAAAATGGTTTCATACTTGTCTATTTTAAATATTTTGTCCATGTTATATGGGTTTATTCGCTGTGGCAGATCAGGTATGTATAAGCAGATAAGTGTGAAGAAGAAACAAATATTATTGTATTTTATGATATTTATTACGTTATTAGCCGACCCACGCAGCTCTGCGCCCGCGCTATTTTACCATAACTAAAGTTTTAATAACATACATTCGCATCGAATACATAACCTCCTTTTTTAAAGTCGGTTAATAACTGGGACCCACTTTTTACTTGCCCTTCGAAGCACGGAGACGTCTAGTTCAAAAGGCGTTAAACGGTCACCCATCTATTTAATGACCTTACCTAACCTGATCAATTGTCAAACATTGATAAAAACTGTCTATGAGTATTCCCTTACTAATATTTATTATAATTATAATAAAAAAATGATAAAATTGGACCAAGCGTATAACCAAGTACACATTTTGACTTTAATGCCCTCTCCCAAGAGAAACGTGATTACGGGATAAAAAGTATCCTATGTGCTACCTCGTAGTATCAACTCAAATCATGCCAAGTTTCATTTGAATCCATTCGGTAGTTCCGGCGTGATGCGCGGCCATGATACAGACAGACAGACAAACAGACAGACAGACAAAATTAAAAAAATACAGTTTCGGCTTCAGTATTGGTTATAGAATGCCCTCCAATTATAATTTTCAAAATATCTTCAATGTACAGAATTGGACCTGTTACAGTTTTATTTGTATAGATTATAGATAGTTTCATAGAATTTTGTTTTTGTTTTGTTGTTTGAATATAATAATACTAATATTAGGTCCATACATTATTACATATGAAATTGGCGTTTTGTTCGGGAGGAATATAAAGTCAATTTTTTTTGTAAAATATATTTAATTAATCAAAGTATGCACCGTTGTTATCTATGCACTTTTGCCATCTCATAGGTAGTTCATTGATCCCTTTACTAAAAAAACCATGGTGTCGAGAATCAATAAACTCTTTGAAGGCGGTTTGGACTGCCGCATCGGAGTTGAATATTTTTCCTTGTTGTTGGAGCAAGGTCCGGGGAGTACGGTGGATGTCGCAGACATTCCAATTGTAGCTCATCTAAGTTAGTGGTCTTGCGTTGTCGTGAAGCAGCAGTGGCGTAGAGCAATTGACCAATCTCAGTTGTTTAGCAGCTAGATCTTCCTTCATGGTTAGCAGTTGCTGACAATAGATATCTGCCGTAATCGTTTGGCCAGATTTTAGACAGCTGTAGTGAACGACACCGGCGCTAGTTCACCAAACACTCACAAGTAACTTTTACTGAGTCAATTTTCGTTTAGGGCAGGATTTGTCTGGGTCTCCACGATTCAGCCATTGCGACGAGCGCTTCCGATTATCGTACAGTATCCACTTTTCATCACAAGTAATGATTCGACTTAAAATCCCTTCATTATTGTGTCGGTTGAGCAAAATAACACAGCAGTCGATGTTCGATTCACTCAATTCATGAGGTACCCAACGTTCTAGTTTTTTTAATTTCCCGATTTGCTTCAAGTGGATTAATACAGTTTTATCACTTATCACGAAGCCTGCAGCTATCTCTGAAGTGCTTTGTGATGGATCCGCTTCCACAATAGCCTTTAATTCTTCATTTTCCACTTTGGTCACTGGCCGTCCACGGGGTTGGTTCTGAAGGTCGAAATTTCCAGAACTGAAACGTTGAAACCAAAAACGTACCGTGCTTTCTTTTGCGACACCAGCGCCGTACACATCATTAATCCTTCGAGTTGTTTCTGCAGCACTGGTGCCAAGGTAGAACTCGTACTCGTAAATATATCGATATTTTATGTTTTCCAATGTGCGGTAATAAGCGATGCCAAAGAAAAAAAAATAAGGAAACAACAACAAATGAATTTATAAATTTGAATTTGGAATTCTTAACCAAAGAGGAGATATTTCAGATCAAAGTGGACAGTACGACAAAATGCTAATTTCATATGTAGGACCTAATATATTTATATTGTTGAATCCTATGCGTTATTTAAAGCTATACTGTTTTATTTATTAAGCTTTGTAATTTTTTAATCATTATCTATAAGAAAAACCACCAAGAAAACCAAACAAAACGTAGCTGGAAGTATTTTATTTTATTTTATGCTCTCGCGGGGGCCTTTAATAGGTCTCCAGGACCTGTGGTGGTCAACCGGGGTATGTGAGAATCTTCTCCACTAAACCTCCCACAGCTGTCACATCGGCACATGAGGTGGGAACCTGGATTCTCCGGTGGGATCTACACCGCCGCAAAGAGCGCATTACAGCCCCCCGGGAACCTGACACGGTGCTCATGGGGACGGGGTTTGCAACCCCGCCACTGGAGAGCCATGTGCTGATACGACAGCCGTGGGGATTTTATTTTATCTCGGAAGCCCAAGCCAACACATCTCAAGAAAGCGATCGAAGCCAAGTATACCTACCGGCGGCCTCAGCGACGATTTCGGACAACTCAAAAGTACTGTGCGATTTGGACTACTATGCCTTGTGATCTATGGTGTGTCTGTATGTGGAATAAATTCTTCTTCTACGTTGATCGGCATTCTATACCCATTCGCACGTACACATAGTATTATTGAATTCCTGAATAAAATTAAGAAAAACTTGCAGAAGGATCCAATGACAAAATAGAAAGACCCTGTCCGACGAACAGTTTGGAATGCGTCCGCAGTTTTTTTGCTGACAACTGGGACTGCACCCGGGTATGTGGTTGCGACCCGGATTCAATTACCATCCCTTATATTGAGGCAATGATACCGGATTCAAATATTCTTTTCATTGGCCATAACTACACAATACAAGGACTGAAGAATCATGAAATTAAAAATCTGTTGTGAGTATACGTCAAAGTGGTTACTGAGTTAAGTTTTTAAATATACTATCATCACCTCCGGCTGGTGATGATGAGATGTCCACTGGTGAACGTAGGTCTCCCCTTGGAACGCCACAGTGAACGACAATTGGCTATTTGCATCCACCGGTTACCCGCGACGCGCATAATGTCGTCTGTCCACCTAGTGGGAGGCTTGCCTACGCTGCGTCTTCTGGTTCGTGGTCGCCACTCAAGAACCTTTCTTCCCCATCGGTTGTTGGGAATGAAGGTTCCTAAAGATCGCAAAAGGCCATGGCAGCTCTACCGGGCAAAAGAGGTGAGCGCTTTTGACACCCTATTCTGAATGGCTTGGTACGATCCAGTGTGTACACCCGCTGTAAGAATGCCTCTGGCCACATGAGCGGATTTTACTATGACTTGCTATGAACTTGCTATGAACTTAGCAGGCAAAACAATTTCTTTGTATGAAACTAAAAGAAGATACGCCCGCTGGAACGTTGCGTATCTGGCCGTGCCATGCACGTTTAACATCACTGATATAAGAATATTTTAAAATTAAAACATTATAATCATCACACTGTCAGAGAGCTAGGTATATAAAAATAGGGGTTGTCCCCTATGTGGCCACCACCAATCACCTGGTCACAAACCAGTGCCAATTTCAAGTCATATATTACCATATATTTTTTTCACTAACACCACAATTTTCAGTTTCTGCACATTTTTTTAAAATATTCTCGTCCCCCTCTCTCTCTTTCGATCCCTCTCCACCTCCTGCTGATAGAAAGGGTTTGTACCCTTTTTTAAAATTCGTGTACACGTCTTTATGTATGTAATTGAATAAGTATTATCAGTAACTTTTAAGTCAATCAATCAGTAAAATAAAAAGTTTCATACATGTTTATACACCCCATTTTATCCCCTCAGGGTTTGATTCACTAAAAATACTTTGTACTGAGTATACTTGTCTTGAATGTCAGAGAACTATATAAATATAGAGGTTTCCCCCTATATGGCCACCACCAATCCCCTTGCCACCATCAATCCACCAAATTTTACCACCCCATTTCATCCCATTAGGGTTTCATTCGCTAAAAATACTTTGTACTGAGTGCTACTTATTACATATTGATCCTCTGATCAAAGTTTTAATTTTTACCGTAAGACAACATTCCACCCCCATTTTTAAGTACTTAGGGTTTAAAATATTATGTATTTTATTGGATTACAGCATGAACAGAGCTACCGGGAAATTTGTCTTCGAAGTTGAGTTTAAGAAACTCAATTTTAGTTCTTCGCAGGCCACTTGCAGATATAATTTAAAAGGAAGAGAACCTGTGGATCTTTCAGACCATTTCTACGTAATACACTGTAAGAAAAATCATCTTATTTTCAACCCGTAACGCCCCAACTGCCCCAATGAAATAGAATATCGTGTTTATAGCAAAGATAATTAAGTAGTTGTAAGTTAGGAATAGACTGGAATAGGGGTGGTGCGGGAAAAATTATTTCCCCAAAACTTGTTACCACTGGTAATAAATCATTCAGTCTTCTAGATACGTGCGTAAGCAACGACAAAAAATATATTTTTAAAATTTCGTGAAGCGATAGTGCAATTCTATAAATGATAAAAAAACTACAGTCTACGAGTTTATTTTCATAATTATTTCGTATTAACTGAAGAATATATTAAAGTTGACTATTATCGTTGGAAGTGGGCAAATTTTGTAGGAAAATGTTCCTAAAGGCATTTGACTCTGTTGAGACCTGGTCTGTCCTGGAATCCCTGCAGCGTTCCCAAGTTGATTGGCGATATATCCAAGTGTTGAGATGTCTGTATGACACTGCCACTATGTCCATCCAAGAACAGGGTCAGCCGTCTGAGCATATCTCTATGCATCGAGGTGTGAGACAAGCGGACGTGATTTCCCCCAAATTGTTCACAAATGCATTAGAAGATGTGTTCAAGACGCTCGACTGGAAAAGGCGTGGAATCAACTTCGACGTTGAGTGCATCTCACACTTGCGATTTGCGGATGACATTGTCATTGTGGCTGAAACGTTGCAGGATTTACAACAGATGCTGAACAGCCTAGCTGATTCTTCTCAATGCCGATACATTGAAATTAAATAAAACCAAGATGTGTGAAATGTTCAATAAACATGTCACACCGGAACCGATTTCAGTACACGGCAGTGATCTCGAAGTTGTTCAGAAATATGTGTACCTCGGGCAAACTTTGCAGTTGGGGAAGAACAATTTCGAGAAAGAAGCCAATAGGAGCATACAGCTGGCAGCATTTGGGAAATTACGTCGAGTATTTTCGTCACCCATCCCATAGAATCTGAAGACAAAAGTCTTCAATCAGTGCGTCCTACCTGTTTGACATACGGAGCCGAAACGTGGACACTCATGGTGGGGCTGGTCTACAAATTTAAAGTCACTCAGCGAGCTATGGAATGGTCTATGCTTGGAGTTTCTCTGAAAGATCGAATTCGGAACGAGGTGATCAGACAGAGAACCAAAGTTATCGACATAGGCCACCGGATTAGCAAGCTGAAGTGGCAGTGGGCTGGCCATATCTGCCGTAGAGCCGATAATCGTTGGAGCAAACGAGTTCTTGAGTGGAGACCGCGAGTCGGCAAACGTAGCGTGGGAGGTCCGCACGCGAGATGGAGTGACGATATACGTAAAGTGGCGGGCAGAAATTGGATGAGGAAAGTCGAGGATCGTAGTCAGTGGCGTGATATTGGAGAGGTCTATGCCCAGCAGTGGACGACTATAGGCTGATGATGATGATGATGTTCCTAAAGGCCACTCTATAGCATGTCATATACACAAAACTGTAGTTGTTAGCCTTATTTGTTACTTACAGTTGTTTGCGTTTGATTAGTTGTAGGTAGGTATATTGTATAGTTTTTAGTTCGGAGAACAGCAGTCGCAGCTAAAGCACCCGCTTTAGCTGCGACTGCTGTTCTCCGTACATAAAACATGCCTATTTCTTAGTTTTTCGATAATCTACAGCTTAGGGGTGAAATGGCGTAAATAAATCTGATAACAGTCATGGGTATAATTAGATGTTTTATGGAACATTAATGGCTTCTTCAGACCATTAGAAGCCGCGGGCAACAGCTCGTATACTAAGAAGTACAGTAATAAAGTAGCTAAATATAGATATTGACATAGAAATTACATAACTGCAAGCAATGATATTATATACAACTAGCTGACCTACGCAGCTCCGCCTGCGCTATTTTTACGTTAACTAAACTTTTAATAACAGACATTCGCATTGAATACATAACCTCCTTTTTTATAGTCGGTTAAAAACTGAGACCCACTTTTTACTTGCTCTCTGAAGCACGGACCCGTTTTGTTCAAATGGCATTAAACGGTCACCCATCTATTTAATGACCTTACCTAACGTTGCTTAACCCGATCGATTACAAAACCTTGATAACAACTCTCTATGAGTGTTCCCTTACTAATATTTATTATATTATAAAGAAAAATTGATACAATCTGACCAAGCGTATAACCAAGTACCCATTTTGAATTTAATCCCCTCTCCCAAAAGAACCGTACTAGATTACGGGATAAAAAGTGTCCTATGTCCTACCTCGTAGTAAGATCTCAAATCATGCCAAGTTTCATTTGAATCCATTCAGTAGTTTAGGCGTGATGCTCAGCCGTGATACAGACAGACAGACAGACAGACAAAAAATTACATTTTCGGTCTCAGTATCAGTTATAGAATGCCCTCCAAAAATAATTTTCAAAATATCTTCAATGTACAGAATTGGACCTGTTACAGTTTTATTATAAGTATAGATAGATAGATATGCCATTAGCGCTCGCCAGACGTTCAGCGAGTATCCCCCAACTGGGTTTTGTAGCAGTTAGTCGCACGCCGTCCCGCGTAGTCAATGCAACATCGTGACGTCTATAATTAAAAATTTAAAATGCCGTCCTGCGTATTTAATATGTGCACAAATTACCAGGCAAAAGTAAATAAACAGTCAGGGATAATATAGCACATGTATCTTTAAAAAAATAATTTGATTTTGTAAAATATTTCAATTTTCTTAATAATATCGTAAGAAATATTTGTAAAATTGAATGTGTCAGATGACACTGACAAGCGTTTAACCAACGCTGATAACGGAACGCACAAAATATAGCCTTCTCGTTTTCTCTTACTTCTCTCGTTATGCATTTGTCCTTGTCAGACTATAGGTAGGAAAATGAATAGCTAAGTATAGCTAACTACAAGTGACACAACTGTTATCGTGCGTTAGTAGGGATATAACATATCTTTAGTAAAATATCATTGACTGCAAGCAAAGGAATAGGTAGTGCTGTTTAATTTTAAATTTAAGAGAAGCTAATGAGGTATCTTGTCTAACTGATAAGGGCATTCGATAAGCGTGCGAGTTTAACCATAAAATAATTATCCAAGAATAGTGTGGAGTGCGAGGAATTTCCAATTCACAACTGAACGACTTATTAACCGACTTCAAAAAAGGAGGTTCTGTATTCGACGCGTATGTATGTAATATTAATAAAAATGCGTAATATTCATATATGTTAGTATGTATGTATGTAGGTTTGTCCGCGGATTTCTCAGAAACTACAAGTCCGATTTCGAAAATTCTTTTTGCAATAGTTAGAGTATCTTTCAACTTGGGGTAGAGTATAAATGTCAAAATCGGTGTAGTAGTTTAAGAGATATAAACTTTTTATGTTTTCAGTAAGTTACTGTAATGTAGACGTTCGAGTTGCGTGATAGTGCTGATACCTATCTTGGTAAAATAAGTCACTAAAAAGTGTTAAATAAACTATTTAAAAAAAAATAAAAACCGAATTCAAAGTAAATTATCTAAAAAGCATAAAATAACGAAAATATTATTGAAGTTGGTGCAGAATATACACAGCAGGTACGCTAACACCAACTTCAATAATATTTTCGTTATTTTATGCTTTTTAGATAATTTACTTTGAAGTCGTTTTTTTTTTTTTAAATAGTTTATTTTTCTATTTGTATTATTTAAATGCGATGGTAGCGTAGTAGCTAAAGGACCCCGGACTTTTCAGTAGCAATATGATTTCTACTTTGTAATAAGTACATATGTAGTAATTGGAAGATTTTCTAATGGAGAGGGAAGAAATCATGACTCGTGATGGGAACACAGTCCCTAGCATATATTCGAAGGGACACGTCATCCGTGCGGACGATTATGGCTTTCATAATTCCATCATCATTAGCAGCCGATAGACGTCCACTGCTGAACAAAGGCCTCCCCTTAGAAGGGAGGGGCTGCCATAATCCCCAAGCTTGCCAGGCTTGGTATCGCAGTATAGGTGGAAGATAAATCCAAAAGAAAGACGTTGCTGGCCGTCTTCCTGTTCTCGCTTAGTCGCCTCTTACGACACCCAACGAGAGGAGATGGGGGATGCAATTCTAACCCGGCACCTCTCATATCACGGAAGAAGGGAGTCTTGCCCAGCAGTGGATAATTACTAGTTAACATTGTTATTATTTTCTATTTCAGCTGGGATTTCATTTACACTGGTTAGTGATTACGACAGATGTAGTGATATGTCAAAGGGTCAAGTGAATGCATACCTTAGCGGCGGTGTTGGTAATGAACCTCACAATTTTGGTCCAGGTTTCGTCAATGATGGTAAGATATTAATACTATTAGCAATCCTAAGTAGGATAACTTAAAAGTAAGAAGATGTCCAGAAACCATGGTCTCCGGACCTCCTTGGTAAAACAAGAACTTAACATATCTCTGAAGTATTATTACCACACTCCAATACATTGTAAACAAACATAACACTCCTTTTGGGACAGGCGAGTATATTATTATTGTCGCGGTTGCTGTCTCTTTACAACCCCTGAGAATGTATGTATAACGACGAAGTTTCTTGGTCGTTTGGTTTACTGGCCAGCTTGTTGTCAGAGTTTGTAAAAAAGGAACCCTTATGGTGAGACTTCGTCTGTCTGTCTGTCGGTCTGTCTGTCACACCTATACGGTGTGTGTGATTCTTAAGCTGTTTGAGAGCCATTCTAATCTCGTACAGGCTGATGTCGGGGATGTCCTCAGTGTAGTGTCGGGTTAATTTGGCTCTGGTGTCCTGAGCTGTTCTGGCAATGGGTACCTGTGTTGAGGTGTATAACTGTCCGTAAAACCTCTCGAGCTCTCTCAATATCTATCAGATGACACTGCCGTCATCGATCTTCAGCCTGGTCATATGGCTGCGCCCAATAGACGAATTCTTTGCGAACACTTTAGAGCCTTGGTTCCGCTCAATTGCGTCCTTAATACATGCTGTATTACAGGAACGCAAGTGGTGACGTATGGATTTCGAGATTCGTCTATTGAGTTCAGCATATTCGGACATATCAGCTGAAGATTGCAGTCTCATCTCAGTCCGGGTTTCAATTAAATTAATGGTTTGATTGGAGAGCTTCTGAGGCTTATTACGGCGTGGGGTCTTAAAGAACTTGGACCCCACTGCATGGACAGTTTGCACCAACCCATTGTTTAACTCGTCCGCAGTTTCGCATTCGGCTAGGCACTGAAAGCGATTGTGTAGTTCGAGTTGAAAGTCTTCGGGGTTTCGGATTTGGGCGGTTCCCGAACGGAGCGTGGACTTCATCAGACGAGACCTCTCGAGCTTGACATTGATATTCAATGTGCCTCTAACAATGCAGTGATCGCTACCGGTTTTCACCCTGCCGATCACGGAGACATCATCGAATATATGCTTCTTGGTCGTCATGATGAAGTCGATCTCATTTTTGGTTGAACCATCGGGGCTTATTTACGTCCACTTCCTGGATGGTCGCTTCTTGAAGAAGGAGTTCATCGCAAAGAGTCCCTCCTTCTCCATGAAGTCGACCAGCCGCTGGCCCCTTTGGTTCCGCTGCCCGAACCCATATGACCCCACTCTCAACTCATCGCCATTTCGTGTGCCCACCTTCGCGTTGAAGTCCCCCATAACAACGGTGAAGTGTGTTTTGGAGGTATGTATGGCTTCTGATATCTCCTCATACATAGCCTCTACTTCACCATCAGGGTGTGCCGAGGTCGGCGCGTAAACCTGTATAACCTTCAACGAATACCGACTGGTTATTCTGAGTATAAGGGACGCTACTCTACTCGACACACTATCGACCTTAATCACGTTGTTAATAAGGGACTTACGGACGAGAAACCCGACACCACCCTGGGATTTCCGGTCTCCTTCCCGGAAGAAGAGCATGTTGCCAGAATCAAGGGTTATCGTATCCTGTCCCTCTCGCCGGATTTCAGATAATCCCAAGATGTCCCAACGCAACTAGCTCAATTCTTCCTCCAGCTCGACAATCTTCTCATCGGTCCTCATCGTGCGGATGTTGTGTGTTGCCAAGGCCAAAGTTCGGTGGGGGTGGTAGCGGGGAATCTGCCGGAGATTTTTAGCACCCCCTGCTCGACCGTTACCCCTCCTGCTACCAAGGCGAGGAATAGAGGAGCCGCCGGGGACTGGGGGCCGTATGCAAATAGTGTCTATCATTGTTTGGGTTGCCATGATCCCACGCTTGGCAGTCGTCTTGGGGATCAAAGAACATATATCAATCATTAAATGATACTTAAAATTATGAAATATTTTTTGTGTTTGGTACGAAAAGAAATCCCGTGTGCAACGGTCACTATAAAATAAACCCGTCTGGCACCGATCTTCGCGCAAAGTAGGTAAACAAGAGCACGCGCGGTTGCCAACCTTGGGAACTATTCTGAGCGCTCGAGAGCTCTTATTCTGGTTGAACGTTAATCATGAATCATTAAGTGTCTTTTAGTTATTAACCACTGAATTGTTAATCTATTTTTCATCAATTGACATAATCCTTAACTATTTGCTCTACTAATATGGAAAAAATGCAAAACCACACCTGTAGGTAGGTATATGTCAAGAACCACTGACGCTGAAACTTGGAATAGTTTTAGATCATACTTACCCAACTTTATGGCTACTGAAAAAATATATTATTCCTTTTTTTATTTAATGGGGAATATTTATTTATCTAAATGGGTCAATAAAATTTCAAAGTAAAACTACTATATGAAGAGGGGCTAACTACTGTAATCATATGAAAGGGCTACTAAACTGCTTGGCTAATACCATGTCTTTAGATTCGTCTCAGTTGTGGGAGTGACATAGGCTATTTATTTCTCAAAAATCGCGGCCGTCAGTTGCCATTTTGTATTTTTTTTACTCCCAAAAACATCAATATGGGTATCAAATAGAATGTCTTAACAAGACGTATTCAAATATTATATACATGTGTTTATGTATTATGTAGGTCGTAGGTATGTAGGTATAATTAAATTTAAGTCCATTTTGTTTTTTCGCAGTTGGTTTTTTTATGCGTTTATAATTTTTATTTGTTTCAGATCCCGAAATACGTTTGGCACACACTGCGCTGATGAATAATAGAATCATAAGTAGTAAAGAGGTTTTTGTTACTGTGGCACCAATTGTCTTTTTAAGATTTATAAACGCAACTATTTGCCGTTTCAATTCTTAACCTACATATTAAGTACCAGTACCCCGGAACCTAACATGACTGTGCCAAGAACGAATCATGCAGAAAAAATATTTGTTTGAATTTATATTAAATAACGTCCACAAGACCGCTCCGTTATCGGTCAACATCGTGGCAGACTATGTTTATACTTTCTGGTCCGTGCCTAATATTGTTCATAGCTTGGTCAAGGTATGATTCAGTAAGGGCAAATGCCTTTCATTAAAATCCACAAAATTAAAAATAAATTAACTAATATTTGTAGCACATCTGCCATATCATTGATTGTTTTTTTTTAATACTTGTTATTTAATGTTGTCTTACTTACGCGAATATTACACATTAAAAGCAGTTTAATTTCATTACTTGTCATTTTCATTACCCATACGTTTTTAGGATTCGATACTTGAGTATTTCTCAAAATAAATGTACATTTGTGAAAAAAAAAGTGTGCCTCGTAATATTCAAAATGTTACACGTTTTTATTCAATTATGAAAACATAATTGTAAAGTTAACATATTAAACTTTAAAATTACTATACATGATTAGTATAATCTATCATCCAACTAATTAAAAATCATTTTTTTAATAACCATGTCTTTTGCTTTCCATACAAAAAAATAAATTAAAAAATAAATTGCAACCCTACCTCCCTCATTCGTATTATACTACATAAAATACGTTATGTCACGTCAATATTGTCCACTTTTGTGTATTACAGGTCCATATTAAATGTAGTTTCTCATGATACAGATAAGAACCGTACAAGAAACGTACAAGAAAAAAAAATACAATTCAGTTAACAGTACAATCTTGATCAATAGGGGTAATTTAGAATGTGTTTTAGAAATTTGTTTGCCAAAACTTCTCGCACTAGGCTACGCCTGTCTCGCGAGGAGTTTTTTTTTAACTATTTTGCTTGACTATTTTGGTATAATAACATCGATATATTTTATTTTAATTTTATTTCTATAGGTATATTATATCCAGCCTATTGTAACTGTTATGTCTGTTTGTACCGGTATCTATCACATTAGTTTTTTAGTAGTAGGATGAATCGAGCGTGTAATGAATCACTCAAGCACATTATCTTGTCTTTATATTTTATTTATTAACATAACGTGAAATAAACAGTTTAAAATTTTATTATATTTTTATTTAAATTTTTACTTTCGCCTACTAACATAAATATGCCAATAATATTGTATTTCTTTTATTTTTCTTTCATTATTTTCTTTTAAGCTTCTAAATTGTAACAATTGTGGATCATCCTTATAATTTCATTTGTAAACACAATAATTGTAACTACTTTTTTGTGTCAGTTTAGATAATTGCTTTTATTTTAGGTGAATAAAATGCAAATACATTTGTAATGTAAACTACATTCTTGCACTCAATTGATAAGTAAACCTTAGTTGTTATATTCATGACTTTACTTACCCACTAGTTATCAAGGTGGTTAAGTGAAATACATAATCTAAATATTATCTTATTTCCAAAGACATCAACTAAGTAGATTTTTTTTGTAGGAGTAGTACTGTTGGCCGCAGATGGCCATGACAGCTTCACCGGACAAGAGGGCGAGCGCTTAAAGCGCTCCAGCCAGAAGGGTTTGGGTAGCGACTAGCAGAACTAGCAACAAGGGCACCTCAGGGAAGCACGGCCTTGGCACAAAATACTGAGAGTACAGAAGGCAAGCTTCATTACAACGGGCGACACGATATCTCGGTCTATCTCGGTTTAGTGCGAGCGAATTATTTTAGTTATTATTAGTTTTTATTTCCGTTCTTCCAGTTTTATTCTCAACAATCAATCAAAAAACTAGATACGAGTGCCACTATCACCTTAATTTTTTCGCAGAGTTAAGCCAGAGTTGATAATCCAAGCGCGACATGAGCTTGCCTTCTGTACTCTCAGTATTTTGTGGCCTCGGCTTGGGCTGCCGCTTACTAACTATGCTATCATCTAACGTGAACTATCGTGGCAGTGTTCGACGCGGCGACGACGAGTCAGCCTTGAATACGACGTCGAGCTTAACGCTGTTATAAAATCATGACTTACGCGAGTGTAGTTTTCGCGCACGCCGCCCGCACCCGTATCGATAGCCTCCAGGTTATCCAAAATCGTTTCCTCCGACGTGCCGTCGGTGCCCCGACCCTATTTGCCCCATTGGCTGACCGGTGGCCAGCCATCACGCTTGCGTTCATACATTTGTTGTTCAATTTTCGATCTTGTAAAGAAAAGATGTCCCATGCCCTATATAATATAAAATGCATGAAAATCTGGCTCAGAGGTCTGTGCACTACATATAGGGTATTTGTATACTTCCAAGGTAGCAAGCAAGAGTGCGGTCCGCCTGATGGTAAGCAGTCACCGCAGCCATATAGCCAATAGGCATACTGAAATTCAGCTTTTTTATCTTTCAGGGATCTTATGATAAATCAAAGTAATTCAGCCCAGGTTAATCAAAGCAAGCCTGCCAAGCGTGGGGATTATGGCAACCCTCCCTTTTATGGGAGAGACTTTTGTTCAGCAGTGAAAATCTTTCGGTGGCTAATAATAAAGATGAAATCAAAGCAAAATTACACAGTTTTACTTAAACTTAATGCAAATAATGGACGTAGTGTGACAGTATCTACCAAATCGGCTAGGAAAGTGAACGTGTGAGTCAATTCAACTTTTTAGGGTTCCATACTTAAAAGGTAAAAGAGGAACCCTTATGGTCTGACTGCGTCTGTCTGTCTGTCTGTCACACCTAGATATATTTCAGGAACCACTGACGCTATCCATTTGAAACTTGGAATAGTTTTAGATCTTACTTACCCAACTTCATCGCAAATGAAAAAAAAATATTTTTTTACGTATAAAATGGGCGTCGAAATTGGTCATTAAAATTTCAAAGTGATACTACTATATCGAGTGGGATATCATATGAAAGGGCTTCATTTGTACATCTCAAAACAGATTTTTATTTTGGGTTGTGTGACGTATTTTTTGGCTGATAATTAAAAATGTAAAAAATAATACCGTTCCTCCCCCTCCCCCCTTATCTCCGAAGGTTGTGGAGAGAAAAAACTGAAATAATTAAGGATAATTTATGTCTATCTAAGTTTTATAGGAAAAATAAAATGATCTTTCTAAATAGTACAGTTTTTTAGTAAACCTAAAAAAAATCGACAAACAAACATAGTTTTGCGGTTTGGTTTTTTCACTATCACATGAATAGTAAAATAACATTGATAGGTTCAAAGATGGTATGGAACCCACGGCACGCGAGTCCCGGTATTTTATAACAGCTTAGCTATACGGTTGTCGGGGAGGGTTCGGCGCATCCCGGTCCAATAGGACCGTCATGGGGTCAGGAGGGTCGAGCAGTACGTGCCGTGGTCTGCGGCGCGAGTCAGAAGGACTAGGGGCGTAATCGGCGGCGGCGCGGATTAAACTGTTCGCGTGACGGGACGCGGATTCAAAGTAGCGTTTCGACGCTTCTTTGAGGAACTTACGAAGGGGATCTAACTTGAAATCGGAATGCAGATCTACGTTCCGCATGTACCACGGGGCACCGACGGCACGTCGGAGGAAACGATTTTGGATAACCTGGAGGCTATCGATACGGGTGCGGGCGGCGTGCGCGAAAACTACACTCGCGTAAGTCATGATTTTATAACAGCGTTAAGCTCGACGTCGTATTCAAGGCTGACTCGTCGTCGCCGCATCGAACACTGCCACGATAGTTCACGTTAGATGATAGCATAGTTAGTAAGCGGCAGTCCAAGCCAAGGCCACAAAATACTGAGAGTACAGAAGGCAAGCTCATGTCGCGCTTGGATTATCAACTCTGGCTTAACTGTGCGAAAAAAATATCGTGATAGCACTCGTATCTAGTTTTTTGATTGATTGTTGAGAATAAAACTGGAAGAACGGAAATAAAAACTAATAATAACTAAAATAATTCGCTCGCACTAAACCGAGATAGACCGAGATATCGTGTCGCCCGTTGTAATGAAGCTTGCCTTCTGTACTCTCAGTACTTTGTGCCAAGGCCGTGCTTCCCTGAGGTGCCCTTGTTGCTAGTTCTGCTAGTCGCTACCCAAACCCTTCTGGCTGGAGCGCTTTAAGCGCTCGCCCTCTTGTCCGGTGAAGCTGTCATGGCCATCTGCGGCCAACAGTACTACTCCTACAAAAAAAATCTACTTAGTTGATGTCTTTGGAAATTTGAAGATAATATTTAGATTATGTATTTCACAAAACCACCTTGATAATTAGTGTGTAAGTAAAGTCATGAATATAACAACTAAGGTTTACTTATCAATTGAGTGCAAGAATGTATATTTACATTACAAATGTATTTGCATTTTATTCACCTAAAATAAAAGCAATTATCTAAACTGACACAAAAAAGTAGTTACAATTATTGTGTTTACAAATGAAATTATAAGGATGATCCACAATTATTACAATTTAGAAGCTAAAGAACGAAAAATAAAAGACAGACAATATTATTGGCATATTTATGTTAGTAAGTAGGCGAAAGTAAAAAAATAAATAAAAATATAATAAAATTTAAAACTTCACGTTATAAATTTCACGTTATGTTAAATAAAATAAAAACTCAACGCTTAATCTTCTAAGACAAAATAATGTGGTTGAGTGATTCATTACACGCTCGATTCATCCTACTACTAAAAAACTAATGTGGTAGATACCGGTACAAACAGACATAACAGTTACAATAGGCTGGATATAATATACCTACACAAATAAAATTAAAATTAAATATACATAATCGATGTTTTTATAACAAAATAGTCAAGCAAAATAGTTAAAAAAACTCCTCGCGAGGCGTAGCCTAGTGCGAGAAGTTTTGGCAAACATCTAAATTACCCAATTGATCAAGATTGTACTGTTAACTGAATTGTATTTTATTTTTCTTGTGCCATTTGATATCTGTATCATGAATGTGTCTTTTGGTAATAAACTTATTATTATTATATTCTAAATTTACAGTATAATACTAAAAGGTAGGTACTAAAATATAACTAAAACATAACTTAACAAATATAATACTTATCTAGAAATTAAATACAACTATAATACAATTTAAAATAAAAAATGTTGTCCACGTGGGATGGTGGCAAGAATGCTGGCTGCATTACCTCGTTGAATCGCTATGCCGATCCGTTGAGCGAGGAATGAGCCGGCCCTCCTGTCGCCCGAGGAGGAGGCCAGTTTAGGGCTTATTTTTTTGAAGAAGTTCCTCGTTGAGGAACTCCAGGGTCCAAAGGTTTCAAAAGCAAGCGGCTCAAATATGTAACTATTAGTAACAGCTACATATAGCAGCTATGCTATATTATTATATACTGACTACAAAATATAGGAGCGAAAAGTTAAGTAGGTAAATACCATATTTTAAGAACAGAAATAACTAGATTATGGAAGATGCCGGCTGAAGTAATATCGATAACTATTGATAGGAGCGACAGCAATATACTCCTCGCTTCTGGCGCAGATCCCACCACAGAGCCCGCCTCTCATGCCAATGCGACAGCCGCGGGGGTTTTAGTGGGTAAGAATCCCACATACTCCGGTTGACCCCACAAGTTCCGGGGACCTAAGTTTCCCCCGCCAAAAACAGAAAAAGACTTTTGATAAAAGAGCCAACCCTATTCTCATATATTCTGCAAAGTCACATTTTAAATTGTAAAGTAAAAGTTTATCTACGGGTAATTTATTCTCTCTTAGAATTGTTTTTGACTATTCTTTATCAATTAAATACTGGTGCACTTCGATTGCAACTAAGTATATAAGCTGAGTCTCTGTTTAACTTTTCATTAGAGTAATTGGTGAAAATGGTTTCGTACATATCAATTTTAAGTGTTTTGTCCATGTTATATGGATTAATTAGCTGTGGCAACTCAGGTTGGTATAAAAAGAAAAGTGTGTTCGCTGGACGTTCGGGGTGTGGGCCCTTTGAACGTCCATTGAGTACGGCGGCGACTCCGAGGAGGACGGCGGCGGGGTTGCGACCCCCGTCCCCGTGAGTACCGTGTCAGGTCCCCGGGGGCTACAATGCGCCCCCCGGCGGCGGGCTCAAAAGCAAGGCACTGAGGGGCCCCTGGTGCAGATCCCACCGGAGAGCCCTGGGGTCCCCCATCTCATGTGCCGATGCGACAGCCGCGGGGGTTTTAGTGGGTAAGAATCCCACATACCCCGGTCGAGCCCCACAGCTCCCGGGGATCTTTCGAAGATTTCCCCCGCGTCAAAAAAAAGAAGAAAAGTGTGTACCAGATTTTATGATGTTTATTATAACAATAATATCTTGGGACAATCCACACATGGTCATCCGATCCCAAACTAGGCAGATCCTGTACTATGTAAACCAGACAACTGATACTAAAACTTACCTATGTTTTCTTTGTAAATGCTTACTTAAATAACACACAGACACTTGGTGGGAATCGAACCCACGACCCATCGGGTAGCAGCCAGGGTGTATGACCACTAGACCAACGGGCCCGTCAATATAGACTATATACCGTAATTATGTTAATATAGACCGTATATACTATCAGGTTATCTTAGTAAAGGGTTCTTCCTAGTTTGGGATCTGATGGACGTGTTTGGAATATCCCAGGCGTTTATAGGTAGGGGTTGCCATAATCCTCCCGCTTGACAGGCGTCTGGGGGATCGCAGTATTGGTGGTAGGTAATCCAATATAAAGAAGCTGCTGCCCGTCTTCTTATCATCCTTTGTCGCCTCTTACAGACACCCAACGGGAGTAGATGGGAGGGTTCTTACCCGACCAACCCATGGGGTATTACTTTTAATAACTTTTCAGAAATTTGAATCAATTTGGCTAGCGTGGCCTTTTGTGCCTTTACCCGACTACGGAACGGAGGGAGGGTTATGTTTTTAACAAGAATGTATGTATGTATGTATGTTCATCTGTTCCCGCATATCTTCTAATCTACTTAACATAATTTGACAAGTAGGGTGTCGTTAGAAGCGTCTTGATTGTCCGTTGGTTATAGGCTATATAATATCACATTATTAAACTGCGATTTTATCCGTAGTCGGGTTTTAGTTTTTAAAACTTAGTACTTGTTTAACTTTCGTTACATTATTTTATATATGTCAATAGAGCGTATTACTGAATTCATGAATAAAATTAAGAAAAATTTGCAGATGGTTCCAAAGACAGTATAGAACGCCCCTGTCCGACTAACGATTTGGAATGCGTCCGCAATTTTTTTGCTCAGAACTGGGACTGCACCGCGGTTTGTGATTGTGACCCGGATTCATTGACCATCCCTTATGTCGAGGCACCAATATCGCATGCAAACGTGACCTTAATTTCCAGGAAGTACAAAAAACAAGGACTGAGAAATCGTGAAATCAAAAATCTTTAGTAAGTATGCGATATACTTCAAAGGGATTAAGCTGGTTTCAGACTACGCTATAATAATATAGCTATACCTTTACGGTCTTATTCATAAAAAGTTATCACACACTTATAGGCTCGCTATAGTATGATTTTCAAAAAGTATTATTCATAAACGCATTTTAGCACTAAAACGTTCTTTAGCTATTTAGCGATGTTACGGCGGCGGTGCTAAAGGGAGGATCCTCCGACCGAGCGAGGTGTGATGCTCGGCCAGGGCCGAAGCCCCCGACAGATGTTGTCGGGATGTTGTATATATTCTCCGAGTTGGAGAAACTTCACTTGCACGATTCAGAAATCGGTGGCGCCATCTGTTATCTTGTATGTAGTACTATTCGCTACTTCCTCGCGTCGCTGTACCACATGTGGCGTCATCTTATGTCGAGTCGCCACAGCTATGTTATAAAGTTATACGGTCTTATTCATAAAAAAAGCTTATCAAAGGTTTTAAGCACTGATTAGTTATAGTGTTCTATAAGGTTATAAAACGTTCTATAAAGTTGCTTATTCATAAACGTTTCATAAACCATCTATAACTAATACGTCTCTATAGAACGTTTTTCAATCAAAGTATTGCCATTATAATGAAGTTGGTCAACAAGTTGACCGAATACACCTAATCGCCCACAGATAATATGTGTCTACACACCGCCTAGGTGTGATCATAGACGTTATTACAGATTATAAAACATTTTACTGTCTACGAAACGATGACGACTGTCGATTTGACGGGCGTGTTGGTCTAGTGGTTGGACACCCTGGCTGCTACCCAATAGGTCGTGGGTTCGATCCCCGGTAAGTGTCTGGGTGTTATTTATCTATTTAATTATGTATTTACAGTGCGTAGCTGTTATTTTCAGTATTCAGACCCTGTCACTCCACATATACATCATTTGCGCCGCGTTCTCCAGTCCCTAGCTGGGCGAAAAATCATTATCGGAGCCGACGTAAACGCTTCATCTACTTTGTGGTATGGCAAGTTTAGGTACACCGACACTGATCGTCGGTGCGCAGTAGAAGACTTCATCGCCGAGATGAACCTGTCAATTCACAATACCCCAGATGCACCACCGACATATTGTAGCCCAGTGGGCGAGTCTTCTATTGACGTCACACTGTCAAGTGCCGACGTTCGCTTGGATAGGTGGCGTGTTATCCCCGACGCGTCATGTAGTGATCACCGCTTGATCGTGTACGAGTTTCTGCCTAGGCCGTCACAGGGTTCTCCCGATTGCGCAAGTAGCTTTCGTTACAAGTGCAAAGGAGCTAACTGGGAGTTTTTCGGCCTACTATTCGCGTCGTCTGTCAGAGACTTCACTCGCAATGGATTGTCAGCCGAAGAAAGTGCCGAAATAATGTCTGACACCTTGACATACTGCGCCGATATAGCTATAGGTCGATGTGCTATTACTAATGTTAAAAGATGTGAATGGTGGAGTAATAACCTAGTTCATCTACGCAGATGTTATTGTAGAGCGCGTAGAAAACAGAATAAACTCAAAAAATCGAAAATCACGGGTGCCCCATTTGAGGACGCGTCACGTGATCTTAGAGTTGCCAAATCTCGTTACAGAGCTGCGGTTGAAAAGTCTAAATGTATTTTATTGCAGAGAGTAGTAGATAAATTAGACAGTGAGGGGCCGTGGTCTCCTTTGTACCATGAGTTTAAAGCTAATCGATCAATTGACTCAGCTTATATATGTATATATTATATATATATATATATATATACATTAAAATTAATGATACACATACTACAGGTATAGAGGAAACCACGGTAGCGCTACTCGATACGCTCATCCCTGACGATAACACAGAAAGCGACAACGATTATCATCGCCAAATAAGAGCGTGGGCTGCAGAGCCACCTCTCTCGCCGTCATCCGACTTACCATCGATTATTGAATTCCAGAACGTCGTACGAGCTTTGCCTTTAAATAAAGCCTCCGGTGAAGATAAAATATCCAATAAAATGATTAAAGAAGCATGTAGGTCTGCTGGCGACTCAATGTTAACCGTTTTTAATCGATGTATAGCGGAAGGCGTTTTTCCGCGGGTATGGAGACGCGGGTTTATTCGGATTATACCCAAAAAAGGGGACAAACCCCCCGACGACCCGAAATCATATCGACCGATTACGTAACTGCCAGCGCTTGGAAAGCTCTTAGAACGCCTTATAGTCCCACGCTTGTTGCCGGGTGGTCCTACGTTTAACCAGAGGCAATTCGGTTTTACACCCGGAAAATCGACTATCGACGCGGCCATTTCGGTTAGAGCAACTGTAAGTAATTCCGAATTTAAGTACGTGCTTGGGATATTTCTTGATATATCCGGTGCTTTTGACAACGCATGGTGGCCGATGTTACTTCTCAAACTCAAATCTCGCGGATGTTATGCAAACATTTTTTTAATTATTTGCTCGTATTTTTCTCAGGGTACGACTAAACTTAAACTTGGTCACCATTCCGTAACTAAACCGCTAACGATAGGCTGCCCACAAGGGTCTGTCCTGAGCCCGTATCTGTGGAATCTTGGTTTCGATGATTTCTTAGAAATACCCCTCCCACCTGGGTGCTCCTTAACAGGATACGCGGATGATGGTCTTCTTTTAATACAATCGAACACTAGATCGGGTCTTGAAGACTCGGCGGAAACTTGCCTAAATTTAATATCCGAATGGGGTAAACGTAACCGGCTTAGTTTTGCACCGGAAAAAACGTATCATCTTTTATTAAAAGGTAGTCTGGTAGGCCCACCGCGGATAAAGTTCAACGGCACGACTGTTAAAAAGAAAAACTCAGTCTGTTACCTTGGTTTAGTATTGGAACGTAACTTTTCGTTTATTGAGCATATAAGAACCGTTGGAGAAAAAGCCAAACGTAACTTCTATGCCCTTACAAGAATATCGACATCGACTTGGGGACTTTCGTTCAACACGTTGAAAATTATATACGTAGCCACTTATCTGGGCTGTATGTGCTACGGTGCCCCTGTGTGGGCTGACAAGGCTACGATAGGGGCGGCACGCCGTAAATTGCTTCAAAGTCAACGTCTGGCGTTGATATTTTTGTGTAAGGCATACCGAACAGTCAGTACTGAAGCGTTACCAGTACTCGCGGGCGTCCTTCCGGTTGACTTAGAGATACAGAGACGTGCGGCTATGTATTATTCCACTCGTGATAATATGAATACTGAATTCCTACCAACACGTGACCGCGCAAAGATCTCGCGTTTGTTTAATTCTCAATTGGTGGTTAATGAATACCTTCTAACTGAATGGCAAATCAGATGGGATTCGACTTCGAAGGGACGTCATTTGTACTTATTTTTCCCGAATGTGCGTGAACGCCTTGCTAGAGCGTGGATAGAGGTGGACCACTGTGTCGCACAATTCTTGACGGGGCATGGCAACTTTAAGAGTAAACTATTTTCCTTCAATCTAGTGCCTTCGCCTCTCTGTCAGTGTTCTACGATAAATAATGAGTACGAACAAACTGCCCATCATATACTTTGGGAGTGCAGTCTCTGGCAACATGAGCGTAGCCTTATGCTAGACAGTTTGGTTGTGACATCTGGAGTCGTATATTACATGGACCTTGTGGCAACTAAGGAGAACTTCCGTGCGTTCAAACGTTTTTGCCATACCTATTATTGGAAACAAGTTTGAAAAATCAAATAGGCCCCTTAAAATATTAGCAGAATCCGTGGTGCCTTACGGGTGGACTAGCCTTCATTGGTCCGCCTGTAAGAGTCTTCCTTTTTGAGGTTGTATCGACCGTTTATTAATTCTTTGCTTGTCTCCCGCTTTGCAAAGGAGGGAAGTGGAATATGTATTTCCGACTCCTCCTACCTACCTTTTTAATTAAATTTGTTGCGGGTTCCAAGACAATTTAGCGTTCCCCTGGGACTCGCCGAGGGTCAAACCTCGGTGTCTTCAGTGGTGACCACTGTAGATCCTGGCTTACAGGAGTAACAGTGGTGGGAATGAGTGGTGGGATTAGTCCCAATATGTATTTACAGTAAAAAAGTACTTATTTAAGTATAAGCATCAATTATCAGGTTTCCATAGTACAGGCTGTGCCTAGTTTGGGAACAGATGACCATGTGTGTATTGTCTCAGAATATTTATTTATTTATTGTATTTATGGCGCCCATGCGGAATTCGTCATACATCCATCGATCATTGTCATTGTTATTTGATTGTTAATGTTTGTTTGGTAATGTTGTAACAAGCGCGTAATAATAACTAACCTAAAATAAACTAACATATTAAAATATATTAAATTGTATAATATTAATAATAAAATAAACGTTAAGTACTGAATTAAATAATAAATCATAATAGTTTGTAGTGTGTATACTGCTATTTTGATTTCTTACGAAATTGAACGGATATGAAACCTGTATGGGCTAGAACTCTTTGCCTTCCCAATGAGGCTCAACTAAAGAAAAAAATTGAACTGATGGATGTGACACTGACACAAATGTCATTTTCTTAATAATCAATAATCAGCTGTTGAAAGTCGGCCATTTTTTACGTTATATCACGCGTATAGCACTGTTATAGTAGGGGTCTGCCCTCTATCAGTCTTATTAAAAAATAGCAGTATACACACTACAAACTATTATGATTTATTATTTTATTCAGTACTTAACGTTTATTTTATTATTATTATTATACAATTTAATATATTTTAATATAAGTTAGTTTATTTTAGGTCAGTTATTATTACGCGCTTGTTACAACATTACCAAACAAACAAATAACAATGACAATGATCGATGGATGTATGACGAATTCAGCATGGGCGTCATAAATACAATAAATAAATAAATATTCTGAGACAATACACACATGGTCATCTATTCCCAAACTAGGCACAGCCTGTACTATGGAAACCTGATAATTGATGCTTATACTTATACTACTAAAGTACTTTTTTTACTGTAAATACATAATTAAATAGATAAATAACACCCAGACACTTAGCGGGAATCGAACCCACGACCTATTGGGTAGCAGCCAGGGTGTCCAACCACTAGACCAACACGCCCGTCAAATCGACAGTCGTCATCGTTTCGTAGACAATAAAATGTTTTATAATCTGTAATAATGTCTATGATCACACCTAGGCGGTGTGTAGACACATATTATCTGTGGGCGATTGGGTGTATTCGGTCAATTTGTTGACCAACTTCATTATAATGGCAATACTTTGATTGAAAAACGTTCTATAGAGACGTATTAGTTATAGATGGATTATGAAACGTTTATGAATAAGCAACTTTATAGAACGTTTTATAACCTTATAGAACACTATAACTAATCAGTGCTTAAAACCTTTGATAAGCTTTTTTTATGAATAAGACCGATAGTATATAGCTCATAGCACAACAATATCGCGCACCATATATTGTTATGGACACGTTCACACTGTACTGTACTATATATTATTGGCTTACTATACGCTATAAATTGGTGCGATGATCTGAGTTCATGTTGTGCTATATCGCGCGGCCCCCTTTTCTTCCTCCCTCACCCCCGGCCGTCCCGCAAGCGAAACGAGCGATATACTTTAAATGCTTGCGATAATATCGCGTAATGTGAACGCCATGCATATATAGTATAGCTTTAGGCCCTTCTTTGCTTTACTATAGCTGTATAGCTATATATTATAGCGTAGTCTGAAACCCGCTTTACGTAATTGTGGTAAAAACAACAATATTTTTAGTATACAGAAAAATCGAGAGACTTATGGATGTAATAAATATAAACTAGATTAGCTGTTGTGGTCTGAGAAGTGGAACACAGAAATAGCGGCCTTGTGTCGCTATTTCTTTACAAGCCGCAGGCTGACATAATTATTTTCCCGATAGGAGTGTCGCTACTGTCTATATGAAACTGTCAAAATACACGTCATCTATTACTTATAATAAAACTGTAACAGGTCCAATTCTGTACATTGAAGATATTTTGAAAATTATATTTGGAGGGCATTCTATAACCGATACTGAGGCCGAAAATGTATTTTTTTAAATTTTTGTCTGTCTGTCTGTCTGTATCACGGCTGAGCATCACGCCGAAACTACTGAATGGATTCAAATGAAACTTGGCATGATTTGAGATCTCACTACGAGGTAGGACATAGGATACTTTTTATCCCGTAATCTAGCACGGTTCTTTTGGGAGAGGGTATTAAAGTCGAAATGGGTACTTGGTTATACGCTTGGTCCGATTTTATCAATTTTTCTTTATAATATAATAAATATTAGTAAGGGAACACTCATAGAGAGTTGTTATCAAGGTTTTGTAATCGATCGGCTTAAGCAACGTAAGGTATAGTATCTATCTTATATAGGGGATAATTGCCTAATCTATGTAAATTACGTTTAGGATAGATGCCCTGCTGAAAAAAGAGGCCATCTATCCCGCAAAAACTTTGATTTCACCTTGCCTTTCCATGCAATCGCACAGAGACATGCAACACGGTCAACTTAGTGGTACTTGTAGAGTCTTTCGAAAGATAAATAAAATAACATGTGGTCATCCCCCAAACTAGAGAAATTACAATCGAGGCAACTATACCCCTGGGGCAACTATCCCACTTTTCCCCTATAAGAAAAAAAAGCAAAGTTATTATAAGTTACTAGTTGTTTTATCTGGTTGGTCCGCGCATAAACATAGTCACCTCACGAGCAGCGCAGTAACTGTATATAGAAGCGCACTTGTTTTTGAAGTGAAACTTCTTAGACGACTTCCAAAGCGTTAAGCGGGTTACAGACTACGCTATACTATTGAGCTATATAGTATAGGAAAGAAGGACCTAATGCTATACTAGTATACTATATAGCATGGCGTTCACATTACGCGATATTATCGCAAGCATTTATTTTATTTCGCTCGTTTCGCTTGCGGGACGGCCGGGGGTGAGGGAGGAAGAAAAAGGGGGCCGCGCGATATAGCACAGCATGAACTCAGCACATCGCACCAATTTATAGCGTATAGTAAGCCAGTAATATATAGTACAGTACAGTGTGAACGTGTCCGTAACAATGTATGGTGCGCGATATTGTTGTGCTATATACTATATGCTATTATAGTATAGCGTAGTCTGAAACCAGCTTAAAAACGTTAAACGCTCACGTGACGTCGCGGGGAAAGAGACAGAGCGAGAGTGAAGTTTCACTACTTCCGCACGGAGGGACTCCACACACGCACTTTTTTTTATTCAACTTAGTGAGGAGACAAGAAAGACTTTCGCCTGATGGTAAGCGATACGCCTGCGACGAGACAACTACATTGCACTGCCGCTCGTCGCGTCCAACGTTAGTTAGTACCTTGTGTCCGGTAGTTTCACCAGCTACAGTGTTCTTCACACAGCAATCTTCACATATTGCAGAATACTGACAATGCGTACCAACGTCCCTGAACAGTCCCTTGCAAAAGGGACCTACCAACTTTTTTTTGGTGTTGTCGGGGAGGAACTGCCCGGAACTGGAGTTTTCATAGGGGCGGAAGCCGGATTATGTAGGATTCCTACCCATTAAAACCTTTCCGGTCCCTTAATCGACGCTACAGGGAAACTCTGGACACTCCGTTCAGAACTCGCTAGAGTACTCTCCAACGCCACCCTCACGGTGTTTGCAATGACGATGCAGGGCCTGCATCGCGTCGTCAGCCACCTCAGGGTCACATTATAGTAGGGATGCCCAGAGTCCCACCCTGTGAATCCACCACCCACGAGCCCCCTTTAAGGTAGGGGATACCTCGTCACATTTCCATTGGACACCGATGGGGCTGGACGGCGTCACCTCCGCCGAGCGGGATCAGCCCTCTCCCGATCCCGTTTCGCGGCCTTCTTCTGTGACGTAACGGTCTCACAGAAGGAGGCTGTGGCACTCCAAAATGAACACATATTATATTGCATTACAGCATAAACAGAGCTACCGGGAAACTTGTCTTCGAAGTTGAGTTTAACAAACTCAATTGTAGTTCTCAGTGCGCTACCTTCAGATATCATTTCAAAGGAAAAGAACCTGTGGATCTTTCTGGCAACTTTTACGTAAGCGGTAAGAAAAGTTATCTATCTCATCTTAGAATTTGAACAAAATAGTAGCAGAACCCCTAACACACCAGTAGCACAAACCACGGGGGGGGGGGGGGGCGTGGGATGTCTGGGTTAGAATAGTACCCTTCCATCTTATCCCGTTGGGTGTCCGTAAGGGTGCTTGTTTTCTGACTAAGGGAAAACAAGAAGACGAGCAGCAGCGTCTTTCTATTGAATTACCTACCACCTATACTACGATCCCCAAGATGCCTGCCAAGCGCGGGGATAGTGGTAGCCCCTCCCTTTTAAAGAGAAGGCCTGTATTCAGCAGTGGACTTCCGGCTGGTGATGATGAAACGCATTATCAGATACCGCTATAAATAGACTGTTACGAATTTAGGTCTCTATGGACAAGACGAAGATCATGTCTAATGTCCATGATGCACCCGTACCGGTAGTTGTTGGGAACGATACACTCGAAGTTGTTGACCACTACGTATACCTAGGACAAACTATCCAGCTAAGTCGGTCCAACTTCGACAAAGCGGTCGCCCGAAGAATCCAACTCGGATAGGCAGCGTTCGGGAAACTACGCGAACTCTTCTCGTCCGAAATACCGCAGTGCCTGAAGACGAAAGTTTTTAACCAGTGTATGTTGCCAGTAATGACATATGGGACTGAGACGTGGTCTCTAATGGCTGGCCTTTTTGATTTGCTCAGAGTCATACAACGAGCTATGGAGAGAGCTATGCTCGGAGTTTCTTTGCACGACAGAATCCGGAATGAGGAGATTCGGCGAAGAAATTTGCAAAAATATGATCACATTTTTCTCAATATCGTTCCAAACTCAAGTGGCTTCCTATTCGTCTGCTCCCCGCGGGATTTGAAGCACGACCTCCGGGTTGCAAAGAAAGCGGTTTCCCGCTGCGCCATGGAGTATACAATAGGACTAATACTAATCGAAAGATTTTCTAAAAGAGAGGAAGAACATCGTGAGGGGAACCAAGCCATACCCCAAAATTATCCTAAAGTCAGGTCTGGTCCACCAATCGGGGCTTGACTGTACAGACGCGGAAAGCGACTTAATTTCTTACTATGTAAGGAAGATAAAAAAGAAGAAAATAAAGAATATAATAATATATTTTCTATTTCAGGTCGCTACTCGTTTACACTGGTTACTGCTTTCGACAGCTGTACTGACATATCAAAGGGCCATGTGTTTTCATACATCTGTGACCCTAATATGACCTACAAATTTAGTCCAGGGTTCGTCAATGAAGGTAATATTTAAATTGGGGGGACTGGTCCGATCATCGATATAATATTTTATACTAGAATAGTAGTTCGCGCATAGGTAGTTAATATAACATTACCAACAATGGACTATCTACCGCTGAGAATCTTCTGACAGAAAATTGTGACCTGATAATACTTTGTCTAACTTGGGAATCGATTTCAGGACCTTGCATACGATTAGCCACACTCGCACTCATAGGATCATCGCGGCACTTGACATAAAAATAGAAATAACTAGTAAAATGTTTTCACATTACTTTTAAAATCACATCAAACTTAAATTTTGTACTTGGGAGTCTCAATTTGGTTTTGGGACCTATGATGTTCCATACTTGTATTTTTATATAGTAAAAATGTTTTTCAATTACCTTTTGAAGAGAATGAGACTACAGGTTTAGATGCCCGAATTTATCTCTAAAACCTATGGTATATTCATCTGCCAATTTTCGCTGACTATGCGCAAGTGACGCAAGCTGGTCGCGAATTTTTGAATATGCAAAAAAAATCGTCATTTTGAAATACTCGAGCGTGTCAGTGTAATGGTCAAAGCCCTCTTTTTGAGCTCGCTGGTCCTGGGATTCCCTTAATTTAAAAGCCGGTCTGTTCAGGATCACAATACGTAACCATGCCTTAAGCGGGTTTCAGACTACGCTATAATATAATAGCATATAGTATATAGCTCATAGCACAACACTATCGCGCACCATACATTGTTATGGACACGATCACACTGTACTGTACTAATTTTATTGGCTTGCTATACGCTATAAATTGGTGCCATATGCTGAGTTCATGCTGTGCTATATCACGCGCCGCCCTCTTCTTCCTCCCTCACCCCCGGCCGCCCCGCAAGCGAAACGAGCGAAATACTACAAATGCTTGCGATAATATCGCGTAATGTGAACGCCATGATATATAGTATAGCATTAGGTCCTTCTTTGCTATACTATATAGCACAATAGTATAGCGTAGTCTGAAACCAGCTTTAGTAAAAATACAATATGACTTACCGGGCTGTAGTCCACGCTGTGACCTGATGAGCGCTCACTTGCATTTACTAGGCGGCCGCCGATAGTCCGTATTAATCTTCTTCTTCTTCTTCAATTTAAGAGCTGTGCTGTTGTCGGTGAAGCAATTTCTAATCCGATTTATTATGTGCCTTTATTTTGACGTCCTGGTACGACACTCCACCCACTTTTTCTTCTATCTGCTTCATGAAACTTCGCCTTGGTCTTCCTCTTCCTTATTTTCCCTTCTATTTTACTAGTAATTATAAAATCCGTATTAATACTAATTATAAAATTGTCTAATTACAAAAATAAACAGTCACATAAATGAGGAAGTCCAAATTAATGTAAGTACACACATCAAAAGTGTCTAGGGATCAACATATATTTTTGCAATAACTTTTCTCCTGATTGATATTAATTAAAATTTTCTTTAAGGATTCATCAAATAAAGTGTTTTCGTTTGTCACAGTAACGATAAACCAAGTCACCTTTGCATTAATAAAGAAATTTGCCATTTTCCTAATAAAGGGATTTTTGACATTTGAACCACTAACACAAAAGTTCGAAAAAAGACTGAAATAACAGTTTTCTTTAAAATTTTATTGGGTAACTTAAACAATTAATAATCCGTGTTTCTACCGCGAACACTAACAACACAAGAACATCGGTTTGGCATACTCAAAATGAGTTCATCCAAATCACGCTGTGGAATGGCCGCCCATGTTCGTTGCAACAACAAAAAAAGGTCTTCTTGCGACTGGATACCCTCCATATTCGGCAGAGCTCTTCTCTGTAGCATATCCCATGCATGCTCAATCGGGTTCAAGTCTGGCGACTGAGCAGGCCAGGGCAGGACATTGATGTTAGCTGCGGCGAGAGTCTGTCTTACAACTCTTGCGGTGTGCGGTCGTGCATTATCATGCATTAACTGAAATAAGGGACCGATTTGCACTTGTAGAGGAACGATGACGTCTGATACAATCGTCTCAGCATAAATTTGAGCGTTGAGGTTGCCTCTGATCCAAATCAACTCAGTTCCTCCGCCGATCCAAATACCCGCCCATACCATGATGGTTCCACCACTATAAGGATGGACTTCCTGGCAGGGTTTTAATCGCTGTTGGCGTCCAGGGGTTCTCCAGTGTCGTATACGTCTTGTATCCGGTCTCATACCAAAACGAGACTCATCAGAAAAGCACACGAAACGCCATTGTTCTTCTGCCCATTTTTTTGCCCAAAAATGCTTGATCCCTAGACACTTTTGATGTGTGTATATAAGTCCGAATTAAAATCATGCAAAGTTTTGTGATTTAATTGGGGAAGGGACGTCTGCACCGAGCCGACCCGAATCTGTAAGTGCATTGATGTAATAACAGCGCAGTACACAACGCATAGTGCCTGAACAGTCAGATTATTATACCCTCTCACTCCTTTACCTCACCCCCTTCCCTCTAATATGGTTGAGTGATGGCTGCTGCTCGAGTCAACTCACTCGTGCGCGGGTGCTGCTTGGGGGGGACTGGTCCGACTACTATCCCTTTGGCCTTTTAGTTTGTTGTAATTTTTGTCGTAATTTATTGTTTTTTTCTTTTCTCCCTCGCTTTATGTTTCGAACGGCAGGACACACTATCGCTAATGTCGATTCAATTGTAACAAAACAAACAATATTTAAAAAAAGTGAAAAAATGACAAGCCCGCTGAGTTACTTGCCGGATCTTCTCAGTTGAGGCCGCGTTGATCCGGTGGTAGCTTTAAAAAAAAATGACCATTCAAAAGTGCTAGCGTTAAGTCTATTTGAAATAAAGATTTTTGACTTTGACTTTGACACACTCAAATATACAGATTTTCTGAAAGCACATCATTTACCACCTTACCTTAATCTGACATGCTTTAGTATTTCTGACGATCGATTTTTAGGGTTCCGTTCCTAAAAGGTAAAAAGGAACCCTTGCTGCCGCACTTACGAACGCCAATTAATTTTAATTACAATTAAGTATTTTTTTGTAATCTATTTATTTCGACTCTCCGAGCCTCTTATGATTATTATTTATTAGTAATTACGAAATTATTGATATCTCTACTCACTATCAGCATATAAAGTATTAACTGGCTTCAAGTGTCGAAATAACACAATTACAAATAATGACTTAATTTTTTTAATTTTTTTTTATAATTAAAGTTAATTGAGGTCTGTAGGTGCGGCACTTAGTCATCGTCTGTCTGTATGTCTGTCACACCTATATATTGCAGCTATCGATTTGAAACTTGGAATAGTTTTAATGATTACATAGCTTTTATTTTCTTTTATTAGGCGTCGAAATGGGTCATCAAAATTTCAAAGTTAGATACTATATATATTGTGTGGGGTATCATATGAAAGGGCTTCATTTAAAATCGTAATTTTTGGATCTAACACTATGATGATCTTTTTTTCAGATCCTGAAATACGTTCGGCGTACACTGCACTGTCAAGTAATTTGATTTTAAGTACTAAAGAGGTTGAACATTATATGGCACCAATTTTCTTTTTCAAATTTATAAACGCCACTATCTGCCGTTTTAATTCCTAATCTACAAATACGTAATACATAATACAAAATCAGTTTTTTTTTCAGTACTCTATACATTGTATTTTATTTACTACTTTTTAAGTAGGTATAAATAACCTCAATTTTTTGTGTTAATCTTGTGTTTTTTTTGTTCTCTGTTATTGTCTAGCACTCTGTTATTTTTATTTTTTATTTTACTTTTTTTGTTCTTGCCTTTACTAATACTTCATTAGAAAAAATCGCGATGCATGCCGTATTATAGAAGTAAATATAATATTTAAAAAAATACAACGTCATCTTCGTATATGGTGGATGGCCCAGCATAATATAGTACCTAATTATCAACTTTAAGTATTCCTTAACACATTTTATGAAATATTAAAAATCTAATTCGTTTTGATACATGTTACGTCAGGTTTCGCAGTAGCATCATTAAATCCGATTCGAAATTGTTCCCTGAAGAGTTTTATTCTTTATTTCCGCTTCGTGCGGGTATTATCAGCTAAAAAGGGTGGGGGAATAAACCCTAACCGAAAGTATACAAAAATACTATAAAAATACATAAACTGACACATTTAACCCAAAAAAATTGGATCGCAGGAGACAATTTTCGATATGACTGGCTTGAACCTGTTAATGAATGTAGGCAATCACTATGTACCTACTGGGCAATTGTGATACCGGTTACCCTAGAATATTAATTGATAATCCGGCTATCATCTAATGTTTTTTTTTTTATATTTGTAATTTTATGTAATTTTTTAAGTGTGGATAAAGATGTATTGAATTTATATTATACCTATTGGGAAATAATATTAAATCGAATTGATATTGTTGATTATCATTCAATCATTTATCATAATTAAAATTTTAGATTGTTTTGTGTTTTAGTTATGTTTTTCTTTCTATGTGCTAGTGGCGAAGGCTCCATATAACTCGATTCCTACCGGCTTCCCTTTGAAAACAGGCGTTTGTTACGACGATCTAATAAGACATTTATTTACTAACATAACGTTAAAAACATAGGTATTTAATACACCATCAAATAACAATAATTTAAAAAACGCCCTAAAGTACATTTTTATTAATAGCAAAAAGTTACATTTTGCATTTACTTCAACCGCTCGCAGGCCGCGGCGCGGCAAGCCGCTTGCAGATCAGGAATTCCATGCGCAAGTACCATGTAAAATGGCTTCGTCGCAAAAGGTCCCTTTCGCAAAATATCCCTTTCGCATCATGTCCCTTTCACAAAATGTCCCTTTCGCATAATGTCCCTTTCGCAAAATGTCCCCCAAGCGGACCGATTGCCAAAAAACGACATTCCGATTCATTTCGGTTAGGTTAGGTTGGAACAGTGGTCTTTTGGAGTCGCTGGACGCTCAGGGTGTGGGCCGTTTGAGCGTCCATTGAGTACGGCGGCGACTCCGAGGAGGACGGCAGCGACTCCGAGGAGGACGGCAGCGACTCCGAGGAGGACGGCAGTGACTCCGAGGAGGACGGTGGCGGGGTTGCTACCCCCGTCCCCGTGAGCACCGTGACTGGTTCCCGGGGGGCTACAATGCGCCCCCCGGCGGCGGGCTCAAAGGCAAGGCACTGAGGGGCCCCTGGTGCAGATCCCACCGGAGAGCCCTGGGGCCCCCCTTCTCATGTTCCGATGCCAATGTAAAGATCCCACATACCCCGGTCGAGCCCCACCCGAAGGTCCGAAGCTTTTTTTTTTTTCTTTGACGCGGGGGAAATCTTCGAAAGATCCCCGGGAGCTGTGGGGCCCGACCGGGGTATGTGGGATTCTTACCCACTAAAACCCCCGCGGCTGTCGCATCGGCACATGAGAGGGGGAACCCCAGGGCTCTCCGGTGGGATCTGCACCAGGGGCCCCTCAGTGCCTTGCCTTTGAGCCCGCCGCCGGGGGGCTGACCGATAACTACTTTTGAATTTCGGGACATACCAGTATATAAATAATCAACTATATTTTTGGTAATTAACTTAACATTTCAGTTCATAACGTCTTACAACTCAAAAAACCGGATATATTATTAATTTCATAATATTTGGGTAGGATTTATCCATCAATGTAAACAACTATTTCAGTTTGCGCTAGGATCTATACAATGACATAAAAGGGACATTTTGCGAAAGGGACATTATGCGAAAGGGACTTTATGCGAAAGAGACATTTTGCGAAAGTGACCTTTTGCTACTAGGGGACATTTTGCGAAAGGGACATTTTGCGACGAAGCCTGTAAAAGGCCGGGGATGATTAGTATCAAGAAGAATTCAGTATTGTACCTGTAATTTCCCATATCGATGTAAACAACTTTACGCTTTCATGAAATACAGCATTGGCTTCACTTTTTATTTGATGGTGTTTACTTATGATGTCGTATAACATTTTTCTGACACTGCCTTTAAATTTGCAAGTAATATTTCATTTGAAATACACAGAAATATTCACAAACAGATTTGAAAAATGTATGTTTCTAAAACCGAAAACCATTCAGTGTTAAGTTAAACTAGACGGAATCTCTTTCCATACATCCATGACGAATGAAAATAACAAAATAGGGTAAGACTATTATAATGAACAGCACTAAGAAAATCAATCGCTATAGAAATCAACTTTTTGCCTTAGCTTTTTGCATACAAAATTATTTTTAACGATTTTTGCGTGATAACATTAACATTTTTTTGACAACTTAATGCAAACTTTTGATAAATATCTGCTTGACAGTCTAAAATAGGTTATGTTATAAAAAGTAAATGGACTACCGACCGTAAGAACGTCGAGACGTCCAATGCCCTACATAATGCATGAAAACCAGGCTCAAAGGTTTTTTTTTTTTTTGGGAATGATAGACGCTGTTAACCGCAGATGGCTATTGCAGCTTCACCGGACAATAGGAGGCGAGCGCTTGAAGCGCTCTAGCCTTTGCGGCAGAAGTAGCGACGAGCACAAGGGCACCTCAGGGAGGCACGGCCTCGGCTTGGGCTGTCGCTTAAGAGAGAGCTGAGTTTACCACCGGTTCACAACGCGCCCCCACTGAGAAGAACCGGCAAGAAACTCAGTGGGGTGATGCACGTCGTTGAAATCGCATACGTATGCGACTTCAACGACGTACGACCCTTCGGCCTCGCCGGGGAGACCGGTGTCTGATAGCTAGTGTAGCATACGGTTGTCGGGGAGGGTTCGGCGCATCCCTATCCAATAGGACCGTCATGGGGTCAGGAGGGTCGAGCAGTACGTGCCGTGGTCTGCGGCGCGAGTCAGAAGGACTAGGGGCGTAATCGGCGGCGGCGCGGATTAAACTGTTCGCGTGACGGGACGCGGATTCAAAGTAGCGTTTCGACGCTTCTTTGAGGAACTTACGAAGGGGATCTAATTTGAAATCGGAATGCAGATCTACGTTCCGCATGTACCACGGGGCACCGACGGCGCGACGGAGGAAACGATTCTGGATAACCTGGAGGCTATCGATACGGGTGCGGGCGGCGTGTGCGAAAACTACACTCGCGTAAGTCATGATAGGGCGAATGCAAGTGTTGAGATTATTGTTTCATACATGCATGTAATTAAATGTAAATAATATATTTGTAAGCATTTAAAACCAGTCGCTCAATACAGATACAATAGCATTCCAGCGAGAGATAAGAAACTCGTCGCGAGCGCATCGTTCACTGCGTAGTGCATTATTCCTTGCAAATTGTAATATAGCGGAACTGAATTGTACAATAACATTCTGTACGGGAGCAAAGTGAGTGTTCAAAACAAGTTAAGAGTTACTAAATTGTCGCCGTAAACATGTCTACAACCACAACACAAGAACAGCAACAATATCTTTCTATGTTAGAAGACAATGCCAATTTACTACAAAAATCAAGAACTAACTTAAAAAAGTGCCCCAAAGCAAGATTGACAAGGGGATACGTAGAAGCACGATTGAAAATTATAGAAGAATATTGGATATCATTCAAAAGGGCACATGAAGCGTTAGTGAAAATAACCCCCAAAGAACAAAAGGGTATATTGCCGTATTTTTTAAATGAAGAGTTTTTTATTTATGAAGACTTGTATAATGTTTTACAAGGTGATTTGAAGGACATGCTCATGGATTCGTCAACCATGAATACAAGTACGAAACCTACGGCAAGTAATATTGTGCATTTACCAAAAATACAATTACCTAAATTCGACGGAAATTATGAAGGAAGGCCAACTTTTCAAGACTTGTATAAATCGTTGGTGCATGACAATAGTAATCTTAGCGACGTACAGAAACTTCATTATTTGAAGACCAGTGTTACTGGAGAAGCGGAGATGTTATTGAAGCACATACAAGTAACATCCAGTAATTACACAACTGCATGGAAGCTTTTGAGCTCAAGGTATGGCAACAAACGAATAATCGTAAACTCCATTATGAAGAGATTATTTAATCAAAGAAAAATGACTTCCCAATCAGCTGTCTTATTAAAAGGCCTGTTAGATACGACTACAGAATGCCTAAATAACCTTCAGAATTTAAAAGTCAACACCGCCTCTTGGGATCTTATAATAATACATCTTCTAGTTCAGAAGATAGACCCAGAGACACACAAAAGCTGGGAGGAGCATGCCTACCGGGAAGACAGCGATTCACTGCCTACTTGGACGGATCTAAAGAAATTTATGGAGTCTAAGTTCCGCACCTTGGAATTATTAACTGCTAGTAAAGAAGTGAGACAAATCAGGGAGCGTGCACACCATGTTGCCACAACTTCTTCACAGAAGACATGTATAATGTGCAAGGATACACACACACTATGTCATTGCAAACTATTTATCAAGATGGAACCCAATGAGAGAAGCGAATATGTCAAAAACAAACATTTATGTTTTAATTGTCTAGTACCAGGGCATTCAGTAACCAGATGTAAATTACCAGTGTCCTGTCAATATGTCACAGACGTCATCATTCGCTACTACATGAGTTAGTTAAGAATACAGAACCTGCGTCTTCACCGGGCACTACACAGCCGCTGGCTTCACAGCATGTAGTAGAAGAGGAGGAAACAATTCACGTCAACACAATGATCGCGTCACACTGCACTACTAGACAAGGAGTAGCACTATTAGCAACCGCGATAGTGGAAGCAACCAACGAGAGAGGCCAAACAATTCCGCTGCGCGCGCTGATAGACCAGGGTTCTCAAGCAACATTTATAAGCGACAAAGCGACTCAACTATTAAAATTGAAACGTCAACCAGTCAAAGGTACTGTCGTAGGCGTAGGGTCTACAAGAACAGACATCAAGCATATGGTGCAGCTACAAATACGATCACAGTGGGACCGAAGTTATAGTTTGCCAATCCAGGCCTATGTGATGTCGAAGCAACTCACCACAAAGTTACCAAATAAAGCAATCACCTCACAGCCTTGGCCTCATATTGAGGGGCTTAACCTGGCCGATTCCAGCTACCTGACTCCCGGGTCAATAGACTTACTATTAGGAATTAACGAGTATGCAGAAATAATACAGCCAGATCTGATAAAGGGTCCACCAGGCACACCAATTGCACAAAGCACCACACTGGGTTGGATTCTTTTCGGAACTGTGTATGACAGTCAACCACCAGAAGATACTTACATGGTTATGCATCACCAAGTAGACGTCGATGAAATATTGAAATCTATATGGGAAATAGAAGTTGATAAGAACAGACACTTAACAAAGGAAGATAAGAAATGTGAAGATATTTATAAGAAAACAACAACTAGAAACAAAGACGGAAGATACATAGTACACTTACCATTCAAAACTGACAGTCCACGAACACCTGAAGGAAACCCAAAGGAGATAGCTACACAAAGATTTCTGCAACTGGAACGTAGATTGCAGAAGTCACCAGACCTGAAAAAAGAATACACAAATGTCATTAATGATTACATACAGCAAGAACATATGGAAATTATACCAGAAAGAGAAAGGGAATCTGTACAATCGGTTTACTTACCTCACCATGCGGTGGTTCGCAACGATAAGGAAACATCCAGAACACGCATTGTCTTTGATGCGTCCTGCAAAGGAACAAATAACATATCATTGAATGATGAACTCTTGGTAGGACCACAGCTACAAGAAGATTTAAGGCATCTGCTAATCAAATGGCGAATGAAACGAGTTTGCTTCATGGCAGATATCAAACAAATGTACCGGCAAATATTAGTTACCAGTGAGGACACAGATTTCCAACGCATTATTTGGAGACCAAACGAGTCTGATAATTTACAAGAATATCGACTACTTAGAGTTACCTTCGGTACAGCATGTGCGCCGTACTTAGCTGTAAGAACGTTGCACCAAATAGCTCATGATGAGGGAACAAATCAGCCATTAGCTATGCAATCGATCGAAGATAACTTTTACTTGGATGATTGGCTTGATGGTGCAGACGACACAGCAGCAGCTACCACACTTGCCAAAACTGTCACCGAGATACTAGAAAAGGGAGGTTTCCAGCTCACTAAATGGTCATCAAAGGACATTGAATTTATGAAGTCCATAGAACAAGAGAACAGTTCGTGTAACGCACATATAAACATGAATCTTGACGGAACTATTAAGGCACTCGGTATAGTATGGAACTTGAACAAAGACACGTTCCAACACAACATTTCATTATCAACATCAGAAGGCACCTGTGTTACGAAAAGAAGAATTTTATCAGATATACAAAAACTGTTTGATCCACTTGGCTGGATCGCCCCAAGTACTGTAATGGCGAAAATCGTTCTGCAAAAACTATGGCTAGAGAAAGTAATATGGGACGAGAATGTAAGCGACGCATTATGTGAAGAATGGAGACAGATTAGAACAGATTTTGCCAATGTAAAGGATATACAGACAGACAGATGGCTTGGCACAACTGAAACTAAAAAAAATAGTATACAACTACACGGATTCAGCGATGCTTCAATGCATGCGTATGCAGCCGTAGTATACGTCAGAATTGAGACATCAAACCAGAATTACGAAACAAAACTCATCGCTGCTAAAACACGAGTAGCTCCACTGAAAACAATTTCCTTGCCGAGATTAGAGCTATGTGGAGCACTACTCCTCTCCAGGCTTATGAAACAAATCGGATCAGCAATGGAAGTTCCAGCTGCAAACATGTTTGCATGGACAGATTCGACGATAGTGATGGCGTGGATATGCGGTGAACCGAATAGGTGGAAACCTTTCGTTGCTAACCGTGTCGTAGAAATTGTCGAAAACTTGAACAGCAAACACTGGTACCATGTTCAGTCGAGTGATAATCCCGCAGACATAGCTTCACGAGGGATGATGTTATCCGAACTTCAGCACTGCCAATTGTGGTGGCGAGGACCCAGTTGGTTATCTGAAAAAGAAATAAAAATTAGTAAACAACAAGTAATGACAACAGACATGGAATTAAAAACAATTAAAATAAATACTTACTTAATAAATACTTTTGATGTGTGTATCTTCTTGGTGTACAATAAAGAGTATTCTATTCTATTCTATTCTATACTTACCACAACATTCAGGAACAGGAAAATTCTATGACTAAAAAATTTGAAATGTTTAACAACTTACCAGAATTATTGAAGACTATTACGTACTGTAAAAGATTCTTGAACTGCAAAAAGAATAAAAATACCGATGAAGAGATTACTACTCAAGAATTAGATAATGCGTTATTAAGATGCGTAAAAATTATTCAAGCAGAAGAATTTACAGAAGAAATAGAAAGACTTAGAATAAATAAGCAAGTAAAAAGAACGAGTCCATTGCGATCTCTGAACCCTTATTTAGACGAAGAAGGTATCCTTAGGGTGGGCGGTCGCCTGAGACATACAAACTTACCTGATGATCGAAAGCACCCAATTATCCTGGAGAATAGAAACGGATTGACCCATGTGATCATCGCTGATGCACATTCCAAAACTCTGCACGGAGGAGTACAGCTTATGCTATGCTGTCTACGGTCTAAATACTGGATCTTGAAGGCGAAATCGTTGGCAAAGAAATATGTTCATAAATGCCTCATTTGTGCCAGACAAAATGCATCTGCAAGAGTTCAAATTATGGGAGACTTACCTGAACAGAGAGTGACTCCAACAAGACCGTTTTTGAATAGCGGTGTAGATTTCGCAGGTCCTTTCTATATTCTGATGTCCAAGGGTCGAGGGAACAAAACTAGTAAGGCCTACGTGTCCATATTCATATGTATGTCAACAAAGGCCATTCACATTGAGCTCGTTGGTGATCTTACTTCCGAAGCCTTTGTCGGAGCCTTCAGACGCTTCGTGTCCAGGAGAGGTAAATGCAACCACCTATGGAGTGACCAAGGGCGTAATTTCGTGGGAGCCAATAAAGAACTCCAGGATGCTTGGAAGGAGGCGAGCTTACAGTTTACAGGAGAAATAGCAGAGACACTGGCTACAGAAGGAACCCAGTGGCATTTCATTCCCGCCTACAGCCCTTCATTCGGTGGCTTATGGGAGGCAGGAGTAAAATCCATAAAATACCACCTCAAAAGAATCGTAACAACTCACCTGACGTATGAAGCTATGACCACAATACTCTGCCAGGTGGAATCATGTCTTAATTCACGCCCATTGTGTCCTATAGATGACACTGATCCAGACAATATGAACCCACTTACACCAGGGCACTTCCTTATTGGAGAAGCACCAATTGTTGTCCCATCACCGGACATGAAGGACATAAAGCTGTCCAGCTTGTCCTGTTGGCAACATATTCAAAAACTCGTCAATGATTTCTGGAGACGCTGGCAAGATGAATATTTATCGAGACTGCAACAACGTCCTAAATGGTTAAAGAAAAAAGAGGAATTTCAAGTTGGAGATATAGTTTTGATTAAGACAGAGAATTTACCACCAGGAAAATGGTCATTGGGACGAATAGTTGAGAAGCACCCTGGCATGGACGGTCTAACGAGAGTTTATAGTGTTAAAAGTGGTAGTTCAGTAACAAAACGGACTATAACTAAATTATGTCATTTGCCTATCGATACTACATAGTAAATTTTGTGTCCAGTTATAATGTATTCATATACTGTATTTAATGTTTATATAATGCATGAATAAACCGCCCTTTGTAACTTTTACCTCTATCAACAGTACTTAAAACATTTGTATCGTAATTTTGTGTAGCATATTTAAGTAATTTCTTAAAAGGACCTACAGTCCTTTTGGTGGGCGGTATGTTGAGATTATTGTTTCATACATGCATGTAATTAAATGTAAATAATATATTTGTAAGCATTTAAAACCAGTCGCTCAATACATTAACTCAGATACGCACGTCTTTTACTGAAAACATCCCTCATTCAAAAATCAACCTTATTACAATCAACAGCAAGCTTTGTATAATGTCAACTTATTTCTAAGCGACATTTTACTCCGCTTGCAGAGAAGGGGATACAGGCGACCTAATACGAAAGCCGCTCGATTGCGGACGGACCTAATGTGCGGGCCGAAAGTCATGCGGGAGTCCAAGGTGACTCCGAGGTACTTAACCTTCCTAGTCCAAGGGATAGGGCGATTGAATAGGGATATTGGGACTAGTCGTCTGTTGGGCCGAAGGCTCCGCGCGGAGAACATATTGGCGGGTCCCCGGGAGAAGACCACCGCGGCACTCTTCTCCGGGTTCACCTCTATGCGCCACGTACGGAACCATTGACCCAGGGCGTCGACTGCGGCTTGAAGAGCACGCGTCAAATAGGACATGTTCCTATGGGAATAATAGAGAGCGGTGTCATCCGCGTAAAGGGCGAGTTGGACTCTGCTCGAACGAGGAATGTCGTTCGTGAACAGGCTGAACAAGAGGGGAGAGAGCACGGAGCCCTGAGGGACTCCGGCCTGTATAGGATGGGGTGAAGAAAACGTACCTTCGACCCGGTATCGAAAGGTACGATTCGAGAGAAAGTCTCGTATGATGAGTACGAGCCTATCGGGGACTCCTAACTGGAAGAGCTTGTATATCAAGCCGTTGTACCAAACCTTGTCGAAGGCCTTGGCAACATCGAAGAATAGGGCGCCTGTGTAGACGGGCTTGGGCTGGTTGAGCCCGGTCAGGATGTGCTCCGTGAGGCGGTGCACCTGGTGGACACAAGAGTGTCTGGTTCGAAAGCCAAACTGCTCGTCAATAAGGATATTATTAGAACTGACAAAGTCTTTGAGTCTCGCTAATAGCAAGCGCTCATAGAGTTTGCCGAGAGACTTGAGAAGACTGATAGGCCGGTAGCTCGCAGGGCTGCTGCGAGGCTTACCCGGCTTAGGGATACCTACTACATCCGCGTCTTTCCATTCGGCAGGAAAGACGCAGTGGGACATGGCTGCGTTGAAGATAGTCACTAAAAGACATATCAGATGGACAGGGAGAACCTTGAGAACGCGATTGGAGATGCCGTCGGAGCCCGGTGCTTTCTTCGGCTTAAGGCCTTTGATCAGGTCTTCCACCTCGGTTTGCGTGACCGGGGAGAGGGATTCGGTGGGAGGGAGTGAGGACCTGCGCTCTACTTCCCTATCCACAAGATCGAGGTGCGCCGGATCGACGGGAGCGGAGCTGGGTGTGCACTGACTCTCTAGAGAGTCAGCGAGAACCTCAGCCTTCTCGTCGTCCTCGAACGCGGGTGGGTCGCCTGAAGGGCAGGTCAAGGGGGCATGGTAGCTACGGTGTCGGTTTTGAGGCATCTCGCGAGCCGCCAGTAAGCCTGGTGTGACGGCGAGATCTCCTCTAGAAACCCTCCCCATCGAGCCTCCCTGAGTTCCGCGATGCTGCGCTTCACGTCCCTCTGCAAAGCACGCATGCGGACCCGATTGGCATCGGTGGGGTAGGAGTCGTACGCGCGAATAGCCGCGTTTTTAGCGCGGACTAATTCCTTAATGTCATCGGGCAGCTTGAAGCGCACAGCGTAAAAGTTGTCCGCTTCAACCTGCCGGGAGGACTGGCTGATGGCCGATTTGAGATGATCGGTGAAAGCGCCGATCGCTTGGTCGGTGTCCTGAGGGGACGAGATTTGCGCCGGGAAGCGGGCAAGATTCGGAGAGTCGGCATCGGCTAAACAGGTGTTTAGCTGATGCCAGTCCAGAACGGTCCTAGTGACCGGCTGGGAAATGGGCGGCGGACCTAGTTCCATTAGGACCGGTCGGTGGTCAGAGTCTAGCTCATGGAGAACCTCTAAGGAGCGCAACCGGAGGGTCACGCCCTTCAGGAGGGCCATGTCTAAGACATCGGGGCGGTGACAGGCTCAAAGGTCTGTGCACTACCGCAGTCTATAGACGCATACTGAAGTTCATTTATCTTTCAGGGACCTTATTATAAATCAAAATAATTCAGCCCAGGTAAATAAAAGCAAAATTACACAGTTTAGTAGTTTAGTTACTTAAACTTAATGCAAAATACTGCTGGCTTTTTAGAGAAGCTCAGAGTCTCACAACGAGCAATGGAGAGAGCTACGCTCGGAGTTTCTTTGCGCGATAGAATCCAAAATGTGGAGATTCGTCGAAGAACTAAGGTTACCCACATAGCTCTCAGAATTTGCAAGTTGAAGTGGCAATGGGCAGGCCACATCGCTCGAAGAACCGATAACCGATGGGGAAGAAAGGTTCTCGAGTGGCGACCACAAACCGGAAGACGCAGCGTAGGCAGGCCTTCCACTAGTTGGACAGACGACATTGTGCGCCTCGCAGGTAACCGGTGGATGCAAATAGCCAATCGTCGATCATTGTGACGTTCGAAGGGGGAGGCCTATGTTCAGCAGTGGACGTCTTCCAGCTGGTGATGATGATGATGATAAATACAAAATAAGAATGGATGTAACTGTGTGTACAAAATCTCCATGGTAAGTGAACGTGTTAAGACTCGGTTCGACGTTGAGCCGAAGTGCGATAGATAATATGGATTTTAACAGCGTTAAGCTCAACGTCGTACTCAAGGCTGGCTCGACGTCGAACACAGCCACGATAGTTTACGTTAGGGAATAGTACTATAGCTGGTGTCTTTGGAACCTTTGACAGTATTTAATTTAGACGTGTAAGTTTATATTTCACACAACAGAGTTATAACGTAAATTATTTATCCAAATTGATAAGTACTTAGTGAGTAAGTAAATTCATGAATATAACAACTACGTTTTACTTATCAATTGAGAGCGAGAATGTAATTTACATTGCAAATTTTAGTCACTTAAAATAAAATACAATTATCTATACTGACACAAATTCAAAATTCATATACAAAACATCTTTATTATGCATAGGCCTAGGGCACTTACATATTGTCAACTTTTTTTATACAAAAAGTAGTTGCCAGTATTGTTTCTCCAAATACAATTTTATGGATGATACACACTTTGATTAAAAGGATACACAATTAATACAATTATGTAGCTTATATGTTTATAATCATAGTAGCATATACTTATATTCATAGAGTTTATATATTAAGAATAGAGTACGCGTTTGTCTATGGTCCCTAAACAAAGCGTAGGCAGATTTTCCTCTAAGAGGCAGGTGAATTGAACTATTTTTAGGCTGTATTATCGACATTTGCGCTTGTCACAGATGAAACCCATCACTACTTATCACTTACATATCAATATAACTCTTACTGCCGCACCTACAAACGTTAATTATAGTTAATTGCGATTAAAGTTAACTGATGTCTGTGAGTGCGGTAGATAGAACATAACTATAAATAATAATAATATAATAATATCTTGGGACAATCCACACACGGTCATCCGATCCCAAACTAGGCAGAGCCTGTACTATGGAAACCAGGCAACTGATACTAATGCTTACATATAAGTACTTTTTTTTTGTAAATACTTAAATAACACCCAGACACTGGTGGGAATCGAACCCACGGCCCATCGGGTAGCAGCCAGGGTGTCTAACCACTAGACCAACGGGCCCGTCCGTCAATAGAAATAATCGGGCCAATAGAAAGACGCTGCTGCACGTCTTCTTGTTTTTTCTTAGTCGCTTCTAATGGACACCCAACGGTAGGAGATGGGAGGGTGCTATTCTCCCCCGACCCGGACACCCCACGGATTTTTTTGTTTACTTTTTAAAAACTACGTAATGTATTTTGTTGAGGTTTATATACATATGCTGCTTGGCGGTCAGACCCCTTGACCATGACCTTTCAAAAGTGCTAGCTTTAAGCCTATTTGAAATAAACTATTTTTGAGTTTGAGTTTTGAGTTTGAGTATGGCGGCAACTCCGAGGAGAGCGACCCCGTCCGCGTGAGCACCGTGTCTGGTTTCTTGGGTGCTATAAAAAGAAACGGGCATATATTGCGGTATTACGAGTTGTATAATAATTTATGCAACTTTTTAATGCCACTATCGCCGAGTCCGTTGAGAGACCGGGACGGAAACCGAACTGCGCGTCATCTATGCTTATACTTTTTCTGAGCTCGGGATAAATGAGACGCTCCAGTATTTTACCTATTATAGTGCCTAATGATATGGGTCTATAATTAGAGGAATCAAGTTGCCTGTTTTGTTTTTAATTACCGGTACTACTATAGTTTTCATTAAAGGGTTTGGCAGATAGCTATATTTTATACAAAGATTAAAAAATGTACACAAATGTTCGATTAATTTGTCACTACCCCAGAGCATGTGCTCGACACTAAGACCATCATGACCCGGCGACTTGCCGCGCTTTATAGATTTTATTGCGTTTCTTATCGCATCTTTATTGTAATTCAATAATGAGGATGCGTCTTTGTCACAATACCCTTGGTCGGGCACATGCTCTACAGGTAAAGGTTTAACTTTAAATTTATTTGCAAACACATCTGCAATTTGGTCTGGTTCCTGAACACTATCAACCACAACTGGTAGATTCGATTTACCTTGTAGTTTTTTAGTTGAGCTCCAAAATTTTATGAAGTTTTTGTTATGTGTGTGCATAGCTAAAATGTTCATTTTAATTGATTCCTCGTTACTTTGGCACCATTTAAGTTTGCTTTTAAATACACGACGACTAGTTTGCATGTTATCATAATAAGTTCCACTCCTAGGCCTACCAGCCATCACCCAACAATGAAACTGTAGTCTGGCCATCTGGTGACTGTCTCTGACATGGTAGTTCCACCCGACTACTTGTTTATTCTTATTTTTACTATACCTGGTTTGTGATGTATAACAAGCTGCCTTCTGCAAGACACTAACATCGTGGTCATAATACCTATTAAAATATAGGCAATAATCATTTTAATGTAAACAATTTTGGTTATTGGTACAGTCACATGTGTATATATCAATGTCATCTAAATATTTATGACAATATTTGGTATACTCACGTATCTGATCTTCAGAACGCACACCCCATCTAATCTTACTTAAGTTATCATGGCTGTCAGAAATAACTACCGGTACCACATTGTCTGAAATGGAAATGTCACATTTTATTTGGAGTGGATAGTGGTCGGACCAGGCGACGTCATAAACAATACTAACGTCCACCACAGACAGCCACGCTGCTTTCGTCGTTATGCAGTGGTCGAGCCATCTCTGACAACCATGAGCGTCACTTACGAAGGTAAAACTATTCGATTCTCGGCCTAGCACGTTTATATCAGCACACTCCCATTCCATGTCATTACAAAATTTTAGCATCTCTTTCCCAAAATCAGCTGATGTGTGTGCGTTATAGTCGCCTATGACGTAGACGCATTGCACATCAGCCTCATCAATAATAGCACTTATTTCCGCCAAACAGTCTATAAACTCAGTCATATTATCGTTATTATCAACCGGCATATATACATTTATTATTAGAATAAATTTAGTACTAATTGTTATTCGCACGGCCGCAAGACGATCGCTAGTGCAGTCGACCGGAGTTACACGCGGGAATTTAAATTTATTCCATAGTTAAACCACCGTAACACATCATGTTAACTAACACTAGCACCAGCTGACACCGACTTCAATATATTTTCGTTATTTTATGCTTTTTAGATAATTTACTTTGAAGTCGGTTTTTATTTTTTAAAAATAGTTTATTTAACACTTTTTAGTGACTTATTTTACCAAAATAGGTATCAGCACTATCACGCAACTCGAACGTCTACGTTACAATAACTTACTGAAAACGTAAAAAGTTTATATCTCTTAAACTACTGGACCGATTTTGATGAAACTTGTACTCTACCCTAAGTTGAAAAATACTCTAACTATTGCAAAAAGAATTTTCAAAATCGGACTTGTAGTTTCTGAGAAATCCGTGGACAAACCTACATACATACATACACTCATAAAATTTGGTAAATTTGTTTAGAAGCCCACATAGACTAACATATATACTAATGTTACGCATTTTTATCAATATTACATACATACGCGTCGAATAGAGAACCTTGGCTTTTTGAAGCCGGTTAAAAATCGCTCTAATCTGTTTTTTTTACAGTAATCTTGAACGACGTAAATTCCGTTTCGTATTTTTGCGTCAACAATTCAATCTTCAAACATTCTTCACCCATATCTCGAACATATTTTTGAATATCATCAGCCGTTGTCGATCTACTCACACGGGATACATATACCAATGATGATAGCTCTGCCACCCTCAATTTGGTGGAGCCCTGCGCTGTACCACTTATATTTGTATACTTTTTGCGTTTTTTATGTTCCACTAAAATAAAGATGTCATCATGTGACAAATTATTACGGTTTAACCGCACAGGTGCAGGTTTCCTGTCAACAATGATATCTCTATATGATTGCACATTGATCGTCGTATCATTTGTCGCAGTCATTTGTTTACAAGGCGATTTTGAGTTAGAACCCGCGTCAGATAGTGTATGATTCTGTGTTGATGTCAACCGTTTATGTACGGTTGTCAGCGCCCGGTGAAAATAGATTCTTACGCGTCAAAACATATTCCTGCTTGGCAGGAGAATAATCTCGCACTGCTATACGCCTTCCTTGCACCACAGACCTCACGCAAACGTAACAAAAGAGCATTTTTGGTGAAACTTTTACTGATAAAGAAAAGCTAGAGTTTCATATTCATATTCATATTCATTTATTCACTTTTCCATAATGTATAATTAGGTGACAATGCAAAGTTGAGTAACAATTATGGACCCTGTTGGGCACAGTTGGTTTCAAGAATGGAAAGTCCTCATTTCTTATAATATCTTATTCCACTCACTTATGTTTATAGCCTCGGGCTCATAAGCGGGTTTACTACGCCTGGTATAGCCAATATCCCCAAGTCCGGACCGCGCCCGGATTTATTTATGAAGTTACATACGGCTCTCATAAATAACCAATCAGAAGATTGCGACTCGCCCACACCGTTGTTATTAGCTGAATGCGATACTCTATCCATTTATATTTGGAGAAATATTTGCGATAGAAGAGTTTTTATACCTACTGAATCAAGAGACAAGCAAGACCTTTGCATGATTTTTAAATTCTTCATTTCTATTCCATTGTTGGTGGTTAAATGGGCCAGGGACCCAACTGAATCCATTGTGCTTGTCCCAGCTTAGTGATGTACATAATCATCTGGTGAAGGATGGGCTACTCCCAGATGACTCAATCTACGTCTAGCAAGGGCGACGCAGTCTCACATTATGTGTAATATTGAATCTTTTTCCTCTACACTTACTTAGCCTCATTCTCTATAGATGCTCGTTGGCACCAAAGTGGCCCGTTAGGGCACGCATTAGGTGCCTAATTTGTGTTCTGTTTGGGTTAAGAATTTAATCCCATAGTCTACCCTTGTGCTGGCGAAAGTTTTGGAGTGGTTTAAGCATATCGCTTCTCTCCATTCCTTTGTTTGTTCATTCCTAGCGTTGGCAAATAATGCTTTTTAAACCCATAGACAGCATGCAAACTGTTATCACCTAAGACATTAGCTTTTATTTTGAGCACAGTGTTTTGTCAGTTGAGGGTCATTTCCAACCGAGTACAGTAGTGTTAGTAAGCCTACCTGATGGAATATTTTCTCTAAAACCCTATTTATTAAATCCATGGTGTATTTAGAAGTAGTCTAGAAACAAAGACAGACGTGAATAGCGACTTACCCTGGTGCTATTTAGGGATGAAAGAAATATTCGGGTCTACACTCTCATCTTTTACTAGCTATAGAAGTGAGCATTAAAGGCACAGTACAACATTGAAGTTAAAATGTGTGCGGACACGTGACTTGTGTGTGTAAAATGAAACTATCTCACTTTCAACGGACTCACCTCTCACGAAATAAAGAAGCCAAGTTAGAGCCCGACCTATGAAAACAGCAGGCCCGGTGGATGCGGCATTTTAGAAGAATACTATCTGTTTAATATTCTATTTTAAAATATATTCTTTTATTAATATTTAAAGATTCTTAATTAATTTATTTATTTGCAGACATGATTTTTACCATGTCGTCCGGAAAACAAGAACCCTTCAATGGTTTAAAAGATTTCGCGTAACTAAACTCTGTTTCTTATAAACGATATCAATTAGTTTGCGGCTCAATAACTACGTAAACCTTTTTAAAAAATCAACTTGCTTACATAGCGCTACTGCTTTCCCCAAAAAAATCAGCAGATAAGAGTTACTATATTCGTTTTATACCAGCTAGCTTTACATTTATGGACCCGAGAATTATTTGATATTGTCAATGTATCAGTAACATTTAGGGTAACCTAGAAATAGAGTCCAAAACTCGCTCGCATCCATTGAAGCACGTAGACAGTCTTTAAAGGCTTTTCTTTTGGACTGTTTTTTTTTTGTCATGTTAGTGAATGACGGCTGCTCGAGTCAACTTGTACGCGGGTACTGCTTGAGGGACTGATCCGACTATCAGTTTGGCCTCTTAGTTTGTTGTATTTTCGTCATATTTTTTATTTTATTTGAACCTTTGAACGGCAGGACACACTGTCGCATGATGCTGATCTAATTGTAACAAGACAAACACTGTTTACAAAAAATGCATGCAGTGAAAAAATTGCAAGCCCGTTGAGTTTTTTGCCGGATCTTCTCAGTTGAGGCCGCGTTGTGATCCGTGATCCGGTGGTACCTTTTAAAAAAATGACCGTTCGAAAGTCTTAGCGTTTGAGCCTATTTGAAATTTATTTTTGATATTGATTGCTATTCGAAATTTGAAATTGACACATCCAATAGTTTTCTCGATTCAGTTTCCCTTATACAAGGGATGCATCAGTATGCGCCCCGCAACCCGTAAATGCCGGACCGACTTGCAATACTTATAGCAGTTTAGTGTTGGCTCGAGTATTGTATTACATGGGGTATTATGTGCTCCAGGGTTGAATACGTGACTCGACCGACTAGAGCCTTTGAATATTTCCAATAGTATTTATTAAAATTATTCTTTTTATACAGCGAAAAAACAACACCATAGAATCGGTCGACTATTAGTGATACACCTGCATAATAACCTTAAATATAGATGCATTGTACTCAGAGACGGATTTACAAATATGACTGCTATTGGCTGAACCATGCCCTCTCTCCCTACCTCACGTTGGGTGTCGTAAGAGGCGACTAAGGGAAAACAAGAAGACGGGCAGCATCTTCTTTCCATTGGATTACCTATTACTTTACTGCGATCCCCAAGACGCCTGCCAAGCGTGGGGATTATGGCAACCCCTCCCTTCTAAGGGGGAGACCTTTGTTCAGCAGTGGACCTCTTTTGGCTGCTGATAAAGATGATGATGATATGTGTCGATGGTGATGCTTGCCACATTGGTAGTATAAAAAATTAAAAAAGCACTTATCAATTTACCTATCTTCAGTCGAGAGGTATACTTGGGAGTCGCTGGACGTGTGGATTATTCGTCTACGGCTTAAATCCTAGACGTACATCGAATACGGCGGAGACTCCCAGAAGGGAGAAGGGTTGCGACACCCCCCACCCCTCATCATGAGCCCCGTAACAGTTTCCAAGGAGGCTGAAATGTGTCACCTGGCGACTAGCTTGAAAGCAAGGCACTGAGGGGCACCTGGTGTAGATCAAACAGTAGGACTCAGGTCCCCCTTTCACGTCCAGATGCGACAGCTATGGAGGTTTTAGTGGTTTACCCACGGGCCACAGGGACCAGGGGCCTTTTGAAGGTTTTCCCGCGAGCCAGAATTATATTTTAAATACCTACCCATACCCATGAATTTACTAGGTGGTAGGTTCCTTGTCCAAGGAACCGTCCAGGTAGGTACCACCGCAGTGTCAGATATTCTGCCATCAAGCAGCAGTGTGTAAACATTGCTGTGTTCTGGTGTGAAGGGCACTGTAGCTAGCAATTACTGGACACAAAAGAGTTAATGTATTAAGGGTCGGCAACGCGCTAGTGATCCTTCTGGGTATGCTAGCGTGTATAGGCTGCGGTGACTGCTTACCATCAGGTTGCATGCTAGATTGCCACCTTCGTTATATATAAAAAAAAATACGAGTCAAAGAACTCGTAGAAATTTTGGTATCTTTCTCTTTCTGCCTACCCTGTCGTAAAAGTGTGTGCACTTTACTGGTGGGCAATAAACAGCCGTTTAGAATCGCTGGACGTTTGGAGTGTGGGCCCCAGACCTCTATCGCGGGTTCCCAGGTAGGCGAGGTTACAGGTTCCCAGGACCTATTGAAAAATATAAAAAAATATTTATAAACATAATCGCAGTTCCATCGCAGACCATACAAAATATTATCATTAATATTTCAGTACAGAAGCGAGTGAATGTATGAAATACAACAATGCTATTAGCTAATATAATTTAGTTGAAGATCGAATGTGGACAGGGTGGGGTAATCAAATATTTGCGGGGCGGACTGCCGGAGGCGCATCGCACGTGCCGCTATCCTGTTTACCCCACCGATATATAGAAAACTATTTTATTACGTATAAAATACAATACAATACAATATATATATAATACTTATAATATATTGTGTATTATATACATAATACACAATATATTATAAGTAAGTATATAAGTACATTTATTAATTTATCTTGAGAATACTCCAAACATCCACCGAAAGTTTGGAGTATTCCATCGAATACGCAGGCGAGTCCGAGGACAAGGCAGCGGGGCTTCGACCCCCGTCCTCATGAACAGCATGACAGTTTCCCAGGAGGCTATAATGCACCACCTGGCCACGGGCTCGAAAGGAAGGCACTGTGGGGTACCTGGTGTAGATCAAACAGTCATCTATGGAGATGGTTTACCCACTGGCCATAGGGAACCAGGGGCCTTTTGAACGTTTTCTCCACGAGCCACAATTATATTTCAAATATATGGTATTAGCGCACGAAAAATGAAGACATGAAACTCAACTACTACGGTGAACTAGCAGCAAGTCCTGCGTTGCTTAAATATAACGAATGTGACGTGACCCTCTGAAAATTCAGAAGTCATGCGAAATTAGAAAATGCACAAAGTAGGTACGACCCAAAAGTGGAAGGGATATCATACTTAACTATTCATATGAAAAAAAATATTTTATATTTTTAGTGTGCATTAGTAGGGCTATAACCACAGATACCTATAGATTTACATAGATAACGCAAATGCATGTACTTCGCCTCTCCGAACCCGGACGGAACGTCAGTGTTGGTCGCCGCTAACTTACAGTCCGCGCGTGTCTGTTGTTGCAGCCTTGCAGCCGGTCGGCCGCAAAAACTAAAAAAACATCGGCGGAGCATCGGCGGCATCGGCGGCATCGGTGTCTTTGACTCGGTTTGGACATCCCGTCACTAAATTTCGGCCGTGACGTCACAGAAGGTATTAAAACTTGGTTAAAAAGTCGGCACGCTTGGTTTCAATACAAATCGTGATACTTGTGTTACCTATGTAAATCTATATCTGTAAATCTATAACATATTATCTATACTTTTTAATATCATTGATTGTCCATTAACATCACCACAGTCAAACAGCTACGAATATGTATAACAAGACTACTTTCAACCAAATGTGTTACAATTTCAAAAACTAAAGACTAAAAGGACTCACTGCCGTTCTTAAAAAAAAAACTTTGTTATTTCAATAAAGTATGCGAGAGATCACAAGCACGCGCCCTTTGCGACAACGTGACCGGCGCCCTGAATGTGCTGAAAACTGTACTGAAAGAGATCGCAGATTACTTTATCTACCTTGGCATTGTGTAGGAAAGCGATCGTTCGATATACGAGACACGTTTTCACATGCCTAAAAGGTGGTAATTGTATTCGGAGGTCTATGCTTAGAACATCTTCCATAGATCACGATCCATGAGCATAAATGACACACCATGGACCACATCATCATCATCATCACCAGCCAAGTTTACTGTTGAACATAGACTTTTCTAACGACATAATGAACGACTATTGGCTATTTGCATCCATCGGTTACCTGCAACGCGCATAATGTCGTCTGTCCACCTATAGTGGGGGCCTGCCTACGCTGCGTCTTCCGGTTCGTGGTAGCCACTCGAGAACCTTTCTTCTCCATCGGCTATCTTCAGCTAGACTATAGAAAAAAACCGACATGGTAAAACAAACTCCTAAAACGACATTCCTGCTCCATTACCAGGGCCTGATCACTATCTGTGTACCAACCACTCGTTGCGACCTATCCAACGAGTCCAAATTGGGTGGGTCTACGTGCATTGGTGCAGTTATCCTGTGACCACCTTCCTACTTTATCATCAAACTCATCAGAGTTTGATGATAAAGTAGGAAGGTGGTCACAGGCTACCACGGACCGGAAGACGCAGCGTAGGCAGGCCCCCACTACACGGAAAAAAATGGTTTAGCTGTGGTCTCAACGAGTAGTTGGCAGAAAAATGGTAATCATACCATTTTTCTGCCAACTACTCGTTGAGACCTATCCAACGAGTCCAAATTCGGTGGGTCTCAGACCCTACATATTTTTTCGTATTATCGGATTTACACCTTTATACTAAATTTCGTGTCTTTCGAACTAATGAAAGTAGTAGAAAAGGTCTAAAAAATTAATATCCCTACAGCTTTTTAGAGAAGAATTCTCTAGTTGTAGTCGGCTGAACCGATTTTCATTGAACAAAGCAAAGAACCATCTTCATTAAACCACGGATGCCACGGACATACAGACAGACAGACAGACAGACTTAGGCGTCAAACTTTTAATACCCCTCGTGGGATTAATAATAAAAAAAATATGCACCCTTAGGAGTCATTAGTTATTACAGACTAGTTTTACTAGCTGTACACTATTTTTTTTAAAAAGCAAAATAAGAAAGATTTATCACAATCGGATTAAAAATTGAATAAGTAAAATAGTAGTATCCTGGGGGCCAACTGTCACCTCTATTAGCAGTGCTAATACAATATTAGATCGACTTTTCCTACTGGGACGTCCAAAAACTAATCTTATTTGGGTGCATAAATAACATTGTTTTCTAAGTAGTTTTGGTTAAATTAAGGTTAAATTCTTCACTAAAACATGCTCAAACAGCATTACAACTTACTGTGCACGTCACAGTATACTTTTGATAGCTAAAATTATTGTTTTCTTTCAAAATTAGCCGTCATAAAAAAGTTGCTCGGAGGCGACTGCAATAACATTATTTTGTAAAATTCTAGATGAAAAACGCTGACTTACTTACAAAAAATAGTTTTGGGGACATTTAAAGTTAGTCAAACTTATTTATTTGTATCAATAGTACTTTAGTATCTACGTGTGTGTAATAAGTAAGTTTGGTTTCAGATGGTGATCAAGCAAACGAATTATTTCAGTTTTTGGATGCTGTTTACGCTGAAACTAGTAATAAACGAAAGCTGCGTCGTATGCAGCTTCGTGAGTGACCACTTCACTTAAGTTGAAGCCAAAAAACACGAACTTAAAGAACCTAAGTTCCTAACGAATAATCCAAGCGAACGCCGTAAATCTCCGTCTGATGAAGAAGCCGACAACAATGGACTTGACGATTTGTGCAAATAATAAGTGTAGATAATAATATTATACTTAGTTGTGAATCTCATGAAACTTGTATGTGTACCAATGGACCATCCAGATATTGTTTCCCAATATTGGATGCAACATCCAATTGTATCAAAGCTTGCTATAAGCATCGTGTAATACTTACACAATTAGTGCAGCTAACATAACTGTGAAACAACGAAGTTGTGATTCGTGAACAGCCACACAACAATACCAGCGAATAGTCAGAAAGAAATTTATATAGCTCTGCAGCAGGGTTTAACGGTTAGGGATTCCCCCTGGTTCGGAGACTGTTGTAGTTTGATAGTAATATACCGTTTTTATTTTCATTTTGGTTAGGTATTTATTTATCTATGTAGTTTTGAGGTTTGTTTTGTGAATTATTTATCTATACAGTTAGTTACTTACTTACTACTATAATAGTTATAAGTCTAGGGTTATAACATAATAATACTGGGACAATCCACACACAGTCATCTGATGCAGGCAGAGCCAGTACTATGGTAAGCAGACAACTGATACAAATACTTATATACTTTTTATTGTAAATACATCCTTTAATAGATATAAACAACACCCAGATAAGGTGGGAAATGTGCCCATAACCTATTGGGTAGCGGCCAGGGCACAGAACATTATTACTCCAAGGGCCAGGGTGTCCTACCACTAGACCATAGTAGTCAGTAACTCATACTTGAATACATAAGGTAATTTATAAATATTGATGTAAATATGCAATAAAACGTGTGCTTTTTAAGAGATTTTTATTTTATTTCAAATTGGCAATAACACTATGCTATGCATACAATACTATGCACTACTTACATTTTTTTACCAATAACATATACTTTAGGTGTATAGGTTATTTAATAATGATATATTATGCTTAAATAAACAAAACTTAGATACGTAACAGCAAGAGAATCAAAGTAAGTATATGTTAACATTTTTTGAAACCGGGTTGCAGTCAAACAAGGCTGGTTTGCTTTTATTATAGAATCTTCATGTTTTATTATGGTTGAGGCCAACTGACACACACAAATGTTTAATGCTGTTGTATGTACTCAGTCACTCCTTAGTACAGAGTTGCTAAGTGAATAGGATCCTATTCAACAATAATTATTATATCTGCGGCACACTATGATTAGAAATAAAGTATTGATGGATGCACTAAGGTACCACAATCTACCCCTTTAGTAGCCCGCACACTGTCAATAATATTGTCAATATTCTACACCCCGCACGATTTAAGTCCAGATTGCAATCCAGCGAGGTGCACAGTTAAGTCGGACAGGTTGTAGAATATTGACAATATTATTGACAGTGTGCGGCTAGCCTTTGGGTAAATTAATCTGCTATTTGTCAGAATTTGTAGCCTATAATGCATTAAAATTACTATTCCGTCGTTTTAACCGTATGTGAACTCAGAATAATTATGATGAAATTTTTGTTTACTGGGATCACTGCACTGGGATCTAACAAATTTTCTTGAGTTTGTTGATATTTAAGTATTTTAAGTTTCTAGCCCTGCTGCAGTGGCTCAAACAGCTAGCAGCAGCTGTTATTACATCGGCGCGGGGGCGGCGGACGTATGATGGTAGTAGTGAACTTTACTTCTGCAAGATGAATAATAAAACACGATTTAGCTTACACGTTAATAATTTCATTAATAGAAAATACATGTTCTTTCTTTTAATTATGTTCAACTATGACTAATCCTTACCTTGTTTCCATAGCGAAAATTCTAATTCTATGAACACAGTTTGTTTGTTTGCCGCCAGCCGTTTGCCTCACATAGGTACCATCTAAATAGTCGTAATCATTTTTCGATTACAAATTCCATTTGTTTTTATCTCATTTGTTTACCGAAAACGAGAACTTGAGATAAATAAATACGTCTCCATCCCAGTGCCAATATCTGTGTTGCCAGCAGATGAATCTGAATCGAATGGCCGAAAGCCGAAAGCTTTACGGGAAAGGGCCAATTTATTGGTAGGAAAGGCCGAATATAAAAGATCATTGCCCAAATGCTTTGGACGGAGAATTATTTTTTTTGTCATTATATTCAATATCAGTATGTACTATTTCTTTGGCACGATTGCTAACCTTAATGGTTTTTAACTTGCATATTGTTAGATGAATTAATGCCCGTCTAACTGTTAGACGCGCATTAATTCATATTATTAATTCATATTAAGAATTTGTGCGTTTTTATCATCATAATCAGCCGGAAAATTTCTAGACATGGCCTATGTCTAGAAATTTTCCCCTGGAGCACCACAAAGAACGACACTTGTCTATTTGCATCCTGCGACTTGCATAATGTCAGCAGCGGTCACTCTAGTGGTAGGCCTGCTTATTTTTGCTGTCTGGGAGGAAACTTTCAAAACGTTTTCCTTACGGTGCAGGCCGGGGGATTTGGGATTTTTATCCACTAAAACTTTCCCGGTGGCCTTCATCAACGCTGTAGAACTTAGGGCACTCCGACCGGACATCACCAGAATCCCTCCAACACCGGACGTTCGCTAGAGCACCCGTCCCTCCCGGGGGAACAGAGAAAACAAGGTCTTCCGTCCCCTGTACCGTCACGTTACTTGCGACAACGCAGGATCTACACTGCGACGTCACCTGCCTCGGATTGGTTACCTTGGACCTAAGAAACTTCCTTCCACATTGTCCTCAATTCATCATTCTTCGAATAATGTGGCCTGCCCATTGCCACTTCAATCTCGTCAAAAAACTCCAAGCGTAGTTTGTTGCATGACTTTGAGCCACCATGTTATTTAGATTTCTGTGGGTGCCACACTAAACCAATAGAAATATGACAATCGAACCAATGTTTTGGATGGATTTGCTCAAAGCCGATGGCTGCCAACGTACATTCCGAAAGGCCGAAAATTGTTCGCCTAAGGGCCAATCTGGCAACATTGTGGGCCCACATTTTTGTTTTATGGTTCCGTTCCAATTCACTTTAAATTTACTTATCTAAATATCGGCATACATATTATGTAATTTTCTTTTTATTTTTACATTTTGAAGTTATACAATTGTACATAATAATTATATTAATAATTATTAAAATATAACAACTTTTAAATATTTTTTAAGCAAATATTCTTACATATAATTTATTAATGTTTCTCCCCAAAATCGTAATTTGGAACGTCATATGAAAGAGAAAGCGCTATGTGCTCGCGTATAGCGTCATTTCTTTCTGACCTCAGCAGGTCATAGACAATTTTTATTAAATCCTTTATTCTTTTCCGCACTATTTGGTTTTGTAAGCATGTACAGCGTAGGTCACAGTAATTTTAAGAGTAAAGTGAATATAAGCTCAAAACAAAACTCTATTGAATTAATGTTATATAATTAAAGGTGACAGTTGGCCCCCTGGACTCCATATTTGTAAACGTGGTGATTCGGCCGTATATCGAAACTACGCCCGGCCAATCAGGTAACAATGTTTCGAGTTTCCTTCCCACCGGTTCGTTTGGTAGAACAAACTAGTCACTCAACTAAATATCATTATTATCATTGATAAAACCAATAAAAAGGAACCAGAGAGACACAGTGTCCTTTTGTGCAACCTGGTTGTGTATTTTTTTTGGTGTAGATGTATGGTGTAATAGGTAATAGGTATTTTCTATATAAAAACTCAGTCTCGTCTTCGATATCGCGTATTACAAGCTCGAAAGTTCAAGTGAAATTTCAGTAGAATAAAATACTACCTGTCCTGTAGCTGTACTTTCTGCGTAACTTTCTTATTTTTTAAGTAAGTTTACATTTGTAAGAACCTTACAGAATTATCAAGTTTGGTGCAGTCGTTCGGAAGGTATGCGGGAACATACATTTTAGATTTTTATTTTTTCAGATATGCGCTATCGCTTAGTTATTGTATTAAACATTAAAATGAAAAGTTAATTGTAAGCTGACAAGTTGTAATCGATGACCCTATGCAAGAGAGAGAGAGAGTAAGGCTTAAGCTTAATAAAGAATTTTAAATTTGATTTAAATATATTACATTTTGAAAAAATAAAGACCGGAACTTATTAAGTACTTATGTCTTTTTGTGTTTATTCTGCTGGCAGTACAAAAACCGTAAACTTTATGACTGTTGTTAGCCGTAAACGAATAAACTAGTTTACAGTCCATGCATAAACTAGTCTATAGACTAGCTAGACTATAATCGATATTCGACGTCCAACGTCGACCACAAAATTTTTCGTCAATGGTATAAACTTTTTTTTTTTTTTTTTTTTTTTTTTTTTTTTTTTTTTTTTTTGACGCGGGGGAAATCTTCGAAAGATCCCCGGGAGCTGTGGGGCTCGACCGGGGTATGTGGGATTCTTACCCACTAAAACCCCCGCGGCTGTCGCATCGGCACATGAGAGGGGAGACCCCAGGGCTCTCCGGTGGGATCTGCACCAGGGGCCCCTCAGTGCCTTGCCTTTGAGCCCGCCGCCGGGGGGCGCATTGTAGCCCCCCGGGAACCTGTCACGGTGCTCACGGGGACGGGGGTCGCAACCCCCGCCGCCGTCCTCCTCGGAGTCGCCGCCGTACTCAATGGACGCTCAAGGGGCCCACACCCCGAGCGTCCAGCGACTCCGAAGGGAATGGTATAAACTAGTCTAACTTTAGACTGTTTTATAAACTGGTTTATCGTGGCCGATAAACGGTCTCGTTTCGTCGACGGTAAATGTGGCTACGACCCATCACTGCCGTAAATAATTTGTGAAAAACTATACTCGTTGTTTACGGTATAATCCTATTCTTACTTGAACCATGGCACAGTGATGATTGTCTTCGGAGTCGCTGGCATTCGGGGGCCCTAGGACGTCCATTGCGTACGGCGGCGACTCCGAGGAGGACGGCCGCGGGGTTGAGACCCCTGTTCCCGTGAGCACCGTAACTTGGTTCCCAAGGGGCCCAAAGGCAAGGCCTCTTATGTGCCGATGCGATAGCCGCGGGGGTTTTAGTAGGTAAGAATCCCATATAGAGCCCCACAGCACCCGGGGTCCTTGAAGGAATGGTACGTTGATGCATGTTTATAACACTACTACAATAATAAGCTAACACAGAATTATTCACAAAAGCCAATTTTTTATCTTAAAAATGTCATAGAACGTAAAAAAAATATGTAAAGGCAAACTAGAAAAGATAAAAGTAATCATTGCTCGGGGCCCATTGGACCATTCGGTTTTATTACGACCCGCGGCCGTCGATACTCGGTCGATAAGACCCCAGCAAATGCGGCCAGTTATCAGTTGAAAAGTGTCCCATCGGGCTTCGATAAGTGCCTGCGAAGGAGCCAAATGTTACTGAAGCTGTAAAATATTTTTGTATTTGAAGATATGTCATACATTTTATAAATGACAATGAAATGACATACTATTAATACTTAATACACATTATATAAATCTATTCATATTAAAAATATTATAAGTACCACAATTGATCATCAAATATCATCATCATCACCAGCCGGAAGACGTCCACTGCTGAACATAGGCCTCCCACTTGGAACGCCACAAAAAACGACAATTGGCTGTTTGCACAGGCTAGGTCCTATCTTCTCCATTGGCCATCGATTCTTCAAGTAATGGGGCTTGTCCATTGCCAATTAAATTTTCAGATTCTCCTCATTCCGGATTTTATCGCCCAAAAAATATTTTACTAGATTCTAATAAGCTTCAAGAGCATTTCAAATAAACCAAACTTTACATTACTTTTATAGTCCAGAAAAACAACATAAACACAATAACCCTCCCGATGCCGTTGCCAAAACGAAATGCGTTTTCTCCCGTCCGATCGGGTTACGTACAAACCGTCGTAACCCTTTGTCGGTGTTTATTGGGGTACAGAATGGCGGAGCCGTCACACGAGAACATAAGGAACTCGAGCTCGATACGAAGAGAATGGGTTTGATTGAAAACAACACAATCTGCGCGTGTGTGAAGTAGTGTACTTTGTTTTGTTATGTTGTCATTTCTTATTCAGGTTAAATAGTTTTGTATAGGAGCTAAGTAGCTCTATTATGCTGAAAGGCCTTGCAGTTAAAATAATTAAGGCTAATTATTTGATTTCGAAAAACGTCAAAATTTACTTTTCTAAATGAGTAGAGGTGTCGAGATAATTAAAAAAAAACATAGCTCGTCTCCTGGGGCATTTGGGAAAAATATAAAAATCCTAAGTATCGTTAAACTTACCTAAATAAAACCAAACCAATAACTACTATTTTTTTTTAGTTTATATTTTTATGTTTTACAAACATTAATTATTGCTTTTATACAGCCGAGGCTCAGTTGCTCACAAAATAGTTAAATACGCTTTTCAACAAAATTAACTATAAAATACACAATATAACAAGAAACTCATAGAAATTTCCAGAAACTCACTTCCTTTCTACGAGTATCTCGAACGCGATCCAGCCATAACCCGCCGCGCAATTTCCAGATTGAATTTTTACGACAACAAACAGTCGGATAAAGTGATAAACAAATGTGTAACTTGGGAGTTGAAGGACTAAACTGCGATATAAAATGGTTGCGAGCGTTGTAATAGATAAATGTATTAGATGGGATGGATATACCCGCGGCGAGCAGCGGCGGGTTAGGTCTGTGTGGTATGCGATGTTTCCTGAAAATTTGTGCATAAATAATATTGAAAATCCTTATAAACATGCATGCTTATCGTGCAAATTGTATTAAATTAAAATATTTCATACAATTCGCGGCTGAGTTGCAAAATGTCATTGTGGGTAATTATGAGAGTAAGATAATGGGATATCACCACTTGCCGTTTTGTGACGTACATAGATATTTACTGTCGCACCCACAAACGTCAGTTATCATTAAGTAATCCTATTTATTCAATTTCTTTGAATCCAACTATTTTGACTTTCGAAGCAGTTTATGCTTATTTTTAACCGGCTTCAAAAAGAAGGTTCTCTATTCGACGCGTATGTATGTAATATTAATAAAAATGCGTAATATTAATATATGTTAGTCTATGTGGGCTTCTAAACAAATCTACCAAATTTTATGAGTGTATGTATGTAGGTTTGTCCGCGGATTTCTCAGAAACTACAAGTCCGATTTCAAAAATTCTTTTTGCAGTAGTTAGAATATTTTTCAACTTAGGGTAGAGTACAAGTTTCATCAAAATCGGTCCAGTAGTTTAAGAGGTATAAACTTTTTATGTTTTCAGTAAGTTACTGTAACTAGACGTTCAAGTTGCGTGATAGTGCTGATACCTATTTTGCTAAAATAAAAGTCACTAAAAAGTGTTAAAAAAAACTATTAAAAAAAAATACCCACTTCAAACTAGATTATCTAAAAAGTATAAAATAACGAAAATATATTTAAGTCGGTGTCAGCTCTTGCTAGTCTTAGTTAACGTTAATTTTCGTTATTTTATACTTTTTAGATAATTTAGTTTGAAGTCGGTATTTTTTTTTAAATAGTTTTCTATTGTTGAGAACGAGATGAAAGATACTCTACTCTCTATCAGAGTGCATAAAAAGTATTAATTGGCAGTGCGTGTCCAAAACATACGTTTTCAGGAACTGAATTAATAATCATTAACTGTAATTTATGTTTGCAAGTTCGGTAGTAAGAGTATTATTGTAATATTTTATTATATACTGATATGTTTATATGTGTTTATAATGAGTCACAAATAAATAGATATATCTTCTTCTTCTTCACGTTGTGGAATTTATATTTGATAAAACTACATTTCTAAGATTATTGAAATTATTTTAGTGCAATGACGAAGCCCGTTAGAATTGCATCCCCTATCTCTTCTCGTTGGGTGTAAGAGGCGTCTGATCGAGAACAGGAAGACGGGCAGCAGCGTCTTGCTTTTGGATTTATCTTCTACCTATACTGCGATCCCCAAGCCGCCTGCTAAACGTGGGGATTATGGCAACCCCTCCCTTATAAGGGAGAGGCCTTTGTTCAGCAGTGGACGTCTATCGGCTGCTAATGATGATGATGATGTTATTAAAGCACTCTTCTAAAAAGTTTAATAAATGTCAGCACAAAAAAATATAGCGAATTACGTATGTATGCGAAGAAATTTACGGACAATACTTCATTTGTACGTAGAAGCGTATGGAGTGATGTTATTAGAGGAAAATCTAACAACGCGCTACGAGAGAGGACATAAAACGACTTACATGATGGCGTTATTAAATTGGCAGTGGTGCCGACTTTAAACATTCACAGATCTAAGATATATTTTTTAAAGACGATAAACGAATTCATACAATAAATAAACTATTTAAAAAAAATAAAAACCGACTTCAAAGTAAATTATCTAAAAAGCATAAAATAACGAAAATATATTGAAGTCGGTGCTAGCACACCATGCTAAGTAAGACTAGCACGAGCTGACACCGACTTCAATATATTTTCGTTATTTTATGCTTTTTAGATAATTTACTTTGAAGTCGATTTTTTTTTTTTAAATAGTTTATTTAACACTTTTTAGTGACGTTTATTTTAGCACAATAGGTATCAGCACTATCACGCAACTCGAACGTCTACGTTACAGTAACTTACTGAAAACATAAAAAGTTTATATCTCTTAAACTACTGGATCGATTTTGATGAAACTTGTACTCTACCCTAAGTTGAAAAATACTCTAACTTATGCAAATTTTCGAAATAGGACTTGTAGTTTCTGAGAAATCCTCGGACAAACGTACATACATACATACATATATACATACATACATATATATATATATACATACATATATACAAACATACACTCATAAAAGTTGGTAAATTTGTTTACAAGCCCACATAGACTAACATATATTAATATTACGCATTTTTATTAATATTACATACATACGCGTCGAATAGAGAACCTTCTTTTTGAAGCCGGTTAAAAATATACTAATGCACAAGACTTGTGCAATATTTTTGAAATAGTCGTGGTATTTATTTTGGTTGTGAAATAGGTAGGTGGCTTGCATTAATTTCCCTAGAGCGTTCATGCCTATAAGTTTTTAACGTAAAATGTTAAAACTAAAATGACCGTACAAACGTATACGAACATTTCTAATTTACATGTGCTAAAAATAAAATTCTGTAGATTAAATTGTTTTTTTTTTATTTCCCGACTAATTTTAAAATTTTACTGTATTGTAACTCCTATGCCTTCAAAGGCCAGAGTCAGATAGATGCCTTTGGGAATATTTTCATACATTCCCACTTCCTAGAACTGCCAGCTTTATTAAATTCTTCAATTTATTTCTTTAATATGTCGTTAGATTCGTCTTAGTTGTGAAAGTGACATAGGCTATAGATTTTTCCAAAAAAATTATATGGCGGCCGCCAGCCGCTATATTGTATTTTTTTTAGTTCCAAAAACATCAATATAAAGTAAGTAATTTTATTCGACACAAAGTACAAAAAAAAAACAGTAAAACACACACAAAAAAAAACGTTTAACAAATAGAAATAAAAAATAAGAACAAATGCGTGTTCTGCAACCCCAGGAAACTTGCGTCGAATAGGTACCTGGCTCAGCATGTGCTGGTCACAAACTGCAACCAACGCTGGTTTTCAGCCAGCACCTCCAGTGACTCAGGGAGGTCTAAGTGTACCTTAACAAGAATAAAACTTGCTCCAATAATAACTTCAAGTGTACTTATATATAACTACGTATACGTTATTATTAATATGTATATGTCACAGTAAAAACTCTGAGGGCACCATAAAAATAACGGGATGTCAACAATGCCGACGTTACTGACACAAAAGTTACTCCTGCTATAACATTTTGACAGTTTATTTAATATAAAAATATGGGGACTCCCCCAAGTGGTCTCCACCGGCCCCTACAACCACACCAACACCATCTCTTAACCATCAGTGAGATCACCATCCCTTGTAATTATTAATTATAGTTGTACAAGAACTATGATTAATTCATATTAGGAATTCAAACGGACTTTGCTGGTCCGACTCACCGACCGTAATACGCCAAACTTTTAGAAGCCGAATCGGACACATCCAATCCACAGGAATAAATGCAGCAGCCAGGAAAATCTGCGAATATAACTTAAAACACACACTAATATTTTCAACGAAACGAGACAGGTCCGAACGGTCCGACGATCCGAGCGACTCTGTCTCGGTTCTGGCCGTTGCGTTGTATTTATAGTAAATCCAAATTCACTTTTGTGTAAAAGTACCCTCAATAATTATTATTAATTTTACAAACAATTTAATCGCAAGAATAATTTGAATAATGACAACTTAAACCACAACAAAAATGACGAAACAAGGAGGCCGAAACGTCTCCAGCCCGGCATATATATTTTATATAGACGCATACTTAAAATACATGCTAACACATATGAGTATCAAATTAAAAGGTCTTAACGGGACGAGTTGAAATATATACCTACATATGTATACGTTTTTTGTATGTATAGTGTAATTTAGGACTATTTGGTTTGTTCGCAGTCGGGCTTCTTATACTTTTTACCCGACTACGGAACGGAGGGAGGGTTATGATTTTAACAAGAATGTATGAACATGAACGTACATAATGTTCATCTGTTCCCGCATATCTCCTAATCTATTTAACATAATTTGAGAAGTAGGGTGTCGTTAGAAGCGTCTTGATTTTCCGCTGGTAATGATGTGATATTATATAGCCTATAAGCTATATAATATCACATTATTAGACTGCGATTTTATCCGTAGTCGGGTTTTAGTTTTTAAAACTTATTACTTGTATAATTTATACTTGCTATTGTTAGATTTGTAAAACGGCAACACGAAATAATGAATATTTCCTTCAAAAATATTTTTGTCTCATGATTTGTGTACACACACACGCAGTTTTTTTAAATATTTTGTACATTCACTGAAGAAAATAAAGGTGGCAATTGTAGAAAGTGATACCGGTATTTTGTATTAAAAAACTCCCAAAGACCGTTCTAAGCTCCATTTCAAATAAACTTGAAAACTTTTACAACTTTATTCTGCGCTCGTAAAACACACCTTGCGTACATTTGAAAAGGCAACGCAGCAGTAATAACTACTTGGTCTTAACTTACAATTGTTCTTAGTTCTAGGCATGTAGTTATTGAGGTTGTGTAGCCTTCGAAGCGCAGTGGGAAACCGCTTGCTTTGTAAACCGGAGGTCGCGAGTTCGAATCCTGCGGGGGGCAACAAATTTGAGTAGTTGTTCCTTACTGGCTAGGACAATGCAGGCCGATCACCTGATTGTCTGTAAAGTAAGATGATCCATGCGTCGGATGGGCATGTAAAAAGTCGGTCCTGCGCCTAACCTCTCCCCGGTCGTGTCGGTCTTCCGTCCCATCGGATTATGAGAGGTATTATATAAAGGAAGAGAGAGTGCACTTGTGTCTACGCAAGCGCTTGTGCACTATAATATCTCCTGCGTACATGGCTGATCTTGTGAAAGATTGGCCGCTGTGGTCGTTTCGGCCAGGAGGACATTATTTATTATTGAGGCACAAAACGAACGATTAATTAAGAACTACAGCTATTTGCACCAAAACAAGGTTGGTTTTCATGGGCCTTTCATATATAAATTAGGTTTGTTGCATTTATGTATTATATTTCAATAATTATATGTTATTAATGTAAAATTTAATTTTTGTCGTTTTTACGTAATTCTATTTGGATTTTTTGCATTGTTTTTAATTTTCTAAATATTTTTCTTACTTTATCAGGACATTACTATATAATTAATTTTAATCTTATTTCAATTTTCTTTGTATATTTTCTATGCGTGACAATTTATCATGGCAAATTTTGTACATACCTAGAATAGGCGTGCATATCCGACTTTATTTATTTTTTAGTGAGTGATTGATGTGTTCGCTGTAACTGTTGGTGTGTCAAATAAAATAAAATAATAATAATAATACAAATAATATCAATCTACCCACTATGGCTGCAAAGTTTGGATTACAATGAAACTGAAAATTTGTTGGACCCTCTAGCCTAGCAATTATTATTACGTTCATTGCACACTCACATACTCACCATCATTTTTCATCTCTATATCATTTATTTTTATTATTTCTTATGCTTTCTTTTTTTTTGTATCAAACTGTTTTTCTATTTCATTTTATTACCTTAATGTAAACAATTTTAGAATTAATTATCTGTTATACAGGTTCTACCTACTTTAGACACCATCTCTATAATAATGTTAAATATGTATTGTGATTTTTGTAATGATGATGAGAAACAATAAATATATTATTATTATTAATCAGTGCGTCCTACCCGTAATGACGTACGGTGCTGAGAATTGATCACTTATGGTACGAGTAGTCCACCAACTTAATTTCGCTCAGCGAGCTATGAAAAGAGCTATGCTCGGCGTTTCTCTGAAGGATCGAATAAGAAACGAAGTAATTGGCCAGAGAACAAAATTTACCGACATAGCTCAACGGATTAGCAAGCTGAAGTAGCGTTGAGCAAGCTGAAGTGGCAGTGGGCTGGTCATATTTTCCGCAGAACCGATGATCATTGGGGAAGACTGGTTCTGGAGTGGAGACCACGAACTGGAAAACGTAGCGTAGCACGTTGTGACCAGGTGGAGTGACGATATACGCAAAGCAGTTAGCAGTGACTGGATGAGAAGAGCCGAAGACCGGGCTCAATGGCGTTTATTGAGGGAAGCCTATGTTCAGCTTTGAACTAATGTAGGCTGATAATGAAGATGAAACAAAAGATTTAAATTGGAGCGTACATCAAGTCCCACTGTTGGACACGGGCCTCATTATAAGGGCGCCACCACGCTGGCCAAGTGCGGGTTGGCGGACTTCACATGTCATTCGAAAGCTAGTTAGGCCTTCTTAAACATGCAGGTTTCCTCACAATGTTTTCATTCACCGAAAGCTAGTAACGATCGCATAAAGACGATTCGCACATGATTAATTAAAGAAATCAGATCGGGGTGTTCGGACCCCGGCTCGCACCTCTGATTTTACACCTTGTTTCCAAGGCAAGCGCTCGCCCACTGAGCACGGTCACTGGGAGCGTACATTATATCGTAAAGCTGGTTTCAGACTACGCTATACTATTGAGCTATATAGTATAGCAAAGAACCGCTTCGGCCGTCTACAGAACCGGAGTTTCGGAACTGATTCCGATCGAGGCTTTTTATTTCCTTGTATGGAACTGGTTCCGATCGAGGCTTTTTATTTACTTTTACGTAACCAGTGGACCTAGTTCACCCAAAAGTGGATATTTTTTGTTAATTAGCAAAATAGCAAATTCATTTGTTTCTTTTCACCTTTTTTTAAAATGTGGTACTAGGTAATTGCTAATTGGAAGTAACCCTATATAGGTAACTAACTGACACGCGCAGCTTCGCCCGCATTTTTTTACCTGCACTACAATTTTCAGTTTCTGGTATTTATTTATATATTCTTCTCCCCCCTCTTCTCTCTCTCTCTATTCCTGTCCCCATCTATGCTCGTAACTTTGATAAAGACTTCCGTTGTTTTTGATGATGCGTGCAAATAGTGTAATATTTTTTTCCATACAAACTTGACTAACCTCTAGCGCAACCGCGTGCGGGATATCTTTCTTTATTTTGTTCGGAAAATATTTTCAGTGAGCTTCGAGTCAATCGACTCGTAAAGTTTCGAATACGATGACACCCTATTATTTAACCCACTTAAGGATTAAATTTCCTAAAATCTCGTCACTCATGGTATCCTCCTTTATATTTAAATATAAGATATAGATTAGAAGATTTGATTTCCTGATTAATAACTTGGTAAGACCAAATGTTAAACAAGAAAAAAATCATCATGTTTACTTTATAGTTGTATGATTATTTCTCATATACATTGGGGTTAAGTATCTACCTAGTTATTGGTTAAATCCGTTTTATAGTTTTTCCGCGAACCAAGCATAAACATCCATCTATTCAAACTTCAACGTTTATTATATTAGTAGGAGTAGAATTATACCTTCTGTTATAACCTGTCTGTGTCTCTACTTCAGTTATGATCACGGCTGGTGGAATACGATAATTACTTGATCGGAACCAGTTCCATACAAGTAAATAAAAAGCCTCGATCGGAACCAGTTCCTTACAAGGAAATAAAAAGCCTCGAACGGAACCAGTTCCGAAACTCCGGTTCTGTAGACAGCCGAAGCGCAAAGAACCTACTGCTATACTATATAGCATGGCGTTCATCGCATCGCATTATCGCTCGTTTCGCTTGCGGGATGGCCGGGGGTGAGGGAGGAAGAAAAGGGGGCCGCGCGATATAGCACAGCATGAACTCAGCACATCGCACCAATTTATAGCGTATAGTAAGCCAATAATATATAGTACAGTACAGTGTGAACGTGTCCATAGCAATGTATGGTGCGCGATGTTCTTGTGCTATGAGCTATATACTATAATGCTATTATATTATAGCGTAGTCTAAAACTAGCTAAATATTCCATCGCAATAACTTTAAATATTCACAATTTATACCAGTATCGAAAGCAGGCTAGATGTTAAATATAGAGCTTAGATTATCACAGAGCAATAGTCTGTGGCGGGATGGCGCCCGCTTCGGTGGCAGATTAAACAAATATTACCCACCGATAGTGTTGGCTTATAACTCTACTAGATACGGTATTTGATAATAATTAATAACCGTTACAGATGGCTTTAAATATAATGACATTGGATGATAGTGTCTATGTGGCATAGATTGATAAGTATGTATTCGACAACTTGGCCTAACTTCTGTATAACAATTTTCGTAATAGTCAACATGATACGGCAGTGTCACGGCTAAGCGTCAACACGGACTGCCCAAACAGAACGAACTCGTTTTCTTTCACACTTTTCGTTACGTTTTCAGCCCCTATCACTCATTATAGATATATCATATTGTTACGACCGGGACATAAAAGTATTAATTACTCCGTTAATTATTACTTCATTGCAATCATCACAAAATGTATTGTTAGTCTACTAACGATCCGCATAGAAAAATCTAGACTTCTCAATAGAAAGTTGTTCCCTCAAATTCGGCAAGTACTTAGGTATGTACCTACCTACAGCTCGCTCTCGGTTCACTGCACCGCCTATTGTGCGTTTATTTCTCGAACCGTTACCCCTATTGTGTGGGCTCGCGAATATACTGGATTAGGTATTTACTAGTACCTTCGCGAAGTTTCCATCCCTCTATTAATTCAGCTATATAAGCCAACGCATAGAGGCGTCCAGGCAGTTTGGTCCGACACCGGTCTCGCCGGCTAGGCCGAAGGGTCGTACGCATGCGACCTCAACGACGTGCATCACCCCACTGAGTTTCTTGCCGGTTCTTCTCAGTGGGGGCGCGTTGTGAACCGGCGTTGTCCTTGAGCTCGTCGCTACTTCTGCCGTTAAGGCTAGAGTGCTTTAAGCGCTCGCCTCCTATTGTTAGGTGAAGCTGTAATGGCCATCTGCGGCCAACAGCGTCTACCATTACCAAAAAAAAAGTCCAGGCAGTTTGTGTTCACAAGTAACAGCGGAAACATCTTAAGGAAGCGATCTTTGCGACGCCTCTGGACTACTGAGTCCAGAGGCGTCGCAAAGGTCGCTGGTACAATTCTCTTCGATCGCTTCCTTAAGATGTTTCCGCTGTTACTTGTGAACACAAACGACTCAGTAGTCGTACTGTGTGACTATTGTGCCTTGTGTGTATAGTGTAAAAAGTGTGAGTGTACGTAGAATAAAATCTTCTTTTACGTTAATCGGCATTTTAATACCCACATAAAAATATCTATACAGTTAAATATCCATAATAGAACTAATTATATTCGGCGGTGTATTGCTCTGCACAAACCACGTCAATTTCCTCTAATTGAACAATGTTTATAGTAATAATATAAGGTAAAAGCCGGTGGTAATTTTATACATAAGTATTTTGTAAATTCATAACAAATCAACATTTATTAAGACGTGGTTTTGTACACAACGTACGTATGGTACTGTACATACTGTCTATATACACGAAGCTCAGATTAATTAGAATGGAGCTAGTATCGCGTCGATTCCCCGAACAATTTTTTCGTGGCACTTTTGCGGGGTGCGGGTGGCGAAGTAAACACACACAGATACAACTTCACGCATACTCTTGCAAATGTCTAATGCAAACTCTTCATGTTTCTATGAACCTACACTATAATAAACTCACAACACATTCAAAAAGATACGCACACAAATAAAGAATGACCTGAACATAAGAAAATAATTTGGCAGAGGGGTTAGCGCATCATGGTCTCTCCAGTGGTATCTCCTCCAAGAAGATAAGTTAATTTATTACATTATCAACAGTCTTAGCATAGTGGGCTTAAGTTTTGTTGCCAAGACTTCGTAATCTTGACAGTTCGGTGTGGAGTATGACGTAGTTATCGACGTAGAAACGTCATTTTTGGTATTATCTAGGTCGATAACTACGTCATACTCCACACCGAACTGTCAAGATTACGAAGTCTTGGCAAATCGTGCTAAGCCGGCTGCAGGCTGCATACTGCCGACTCTAAGTTTTACGTAGTCTATGACAGCCAGACAGCTTTTGGCGCGTAATACCGAGCAATATCAATACTGGAAGTCGACCTGAGAAATGAGCGTCGAACCCCCTTTCAACACCCGCCACCCCATCCCCAATATTATTGTAAACTTGCAACCAAATGTATATGCATATACTTCATTATATTGTTGGACCACGGTATCAATATAAGCCGCCGAACACAAGTGCACAGCTAGCTATACATTTGAAAATACTATCGAATAGTGGAAATAGGGACACTATTAATTCTTCGGAGTCGCTGGAAGTTTTATGGTGAGGGTCCCAGACGTCTATTGAGTACGGCGGTGACTCCGAGGAGGACGGTGGCGGGGTTGTGATCCCCGTCCCCGTGATTACTATGACGGTATCCGGAAGACTACAGTGCGCTCTCCGGCGGCGGGGTTAAAGGCAAGGCACTTAGTGGTACCTGGTGCAGATCATCCATCGGAGAGCTCAGGTTTTCCCCTCTCATGTGCCGATGCGACAGCCGCGGGGGTTTTAGTGGGTAAGAATTCCAAATACCCCGGTTGACCCCCACAAGTCCCGGGGACCTATTGGAAGTTTCTCCCGCGAGAACTAAAAAGAGGGACACCATTGTTTATTAACATCATCTTTTTCTCTATCAGTATCTTCTATATCTATCTATCTATATCTATACTTTTAATAAAACTGTAACAGGTCCAATTCTGTACATTGAAGATATTTTGAAAATTATATTTGGAGGGCATTCTATAACCGATACTGAGGCCGAAAATGTAATTTTTTTAATTTGTGTCTGTCTGTCTGTCTGTCTGTCTGTCTGTCTGTCTGTCTGTATCACGGCGGAGCATCACGCCGAAACTACTGAATGGATTCAAATGAAACTTGGCATGATTTGAGATCTTACTACGAGGTAGGACATAGGATACTTTTTATCCCGTAATCTAGCACGGTTCTTTTGGGAGAGGGGATTAAAGTCAAAATGGGTACTTGGTTATACGCTTGGTCCGATTTTATCCATTTTTCTTCATAATATAATAAATATTAGTAAGGGAACACTCATAGAGAGATCAAGGTTTTGTAATCGATCGGGTTAAGCAACGTTAGGTAAGGTCATTACATAGATGGGTGACCGTTTAACGCCATTTGAACTAAACGGGTCCGTGTTTCAGAGAGCAAGTAAAAAGTGGGTCCCAGTTTTTAACCGACTATAAAAAAGGAGGTTATGTATTCGATGCGAATGTTTGATATTAAAAGTTTAGTTAACGTAAAAATAGCGCATGCGGAGCTGCGTGGGTCAGCTAGTAGCTAATATGTGTCAGCTGGAGATGGCATGACTGTCAGGTGGAGTACTTTAAAGTTATTCCTAACAGCATACTCGTACAGGAAATACGTCTATAAAACTACGTTTTAAAGACATAAAGCATACCTACTGCGTGTTGACACTTTGATACATAATCTATTCTATTCTATTCTTGGTGGCTATAAATTTGGGCCCGGTATCCCCGGAACGCACTTCGACCCAGTTGGATCCATTGTGCATGCCCTAGCCCTTACTCTGTTGCTGGCGTATCGAAGAGCTCCCTCAGGTACGCAACGATCGCGCCAGCTTGGAGCTGTACATAATCATTTGGCGTAGGATAGGCCACTCCCAAATGACTCAACCTACGTCTCGCAAGAGCGGCGCAGCTACACAATATGTGTCTCATTGACTCTTTTTCATCTTCGCAGAATCTGCAAATGTCACCAGTGCTTAGCCTCATTCTGTGTAGATGCTCGTTGGTGCCAAAATGTCCCGTGAGTGCACCTATTAGGTGCCTTATTTGTGATCTGTTAAGGATTAATAATTTAACCCCACAGTCCACCCTTCCGCTAGAGAACGCTTTGGAGTGGTTTAGGCCTGACGCTGCCCTCCATTCCTTCATGTGTTCGTTCCTAGCATGTGCATATAATGCTTGGTGATATGTTCCATACGGAATCCCTACAAATGGTTCGGGGCCAACCAAATGACTCTGTGAGCCAGCCCTCGCTAGTCTATCTGCCTTCTCATTGCCCTCGACGCCTTCGTGTCCAGGTACCCAGATAAGGCTGACATTGTTGTGTCTTCCCAGGTTGTTCAAACCTGTAACACCTTCTTTGACTAGTTTAGAAGCAACTCGGAAGGAATTCAGAGCCTTCAGAGCTGCCTGACTGTCACTGAGAATGCAAATGGTTTTACCTTTGACGTTTCTCCATTGCATTTCTTTAATGCTGGCAATTATGGCATAGGTTTCCGCTTGGAATACCGATGCATAATGCCCTATGCTGTGACTGACACTACAGTCCTTGGAATAAATCCCCGCCCCTGTACCTGACTCCATTTTAGAACCATCAGTGTACCATATGAGGTGAGTTCCACCAACCGGTTTGAGTCCCCTCGTCCACTCTTCCCTGGATGGTATATGTACTCGGTACCTCTTGTTAAACATGTACACTGGATTTATCCTATCACAGGGCATGTCCATTAGATCGTCCAGTTCTTTCACGGGATAAAATAAAGTGTGTTTTGTACAGGGCTTGTTACGATTCCAAACTCCTGCTTTTGCAAGTCTGTATAGCGACTTCCTTGCCTCTGTTTGTATGTAAGTGTGTAGTGGGGTTAGTCCCAGTATCCACTCAAGAGCCAATGTAGGCGTTGTTTTGAAGGCACCTGTAATTGCCATGCAAACTACTCTTTGTACCTTCCTAAGAGAATCCTTGCAGATCTTTAGTTTGGTCCTAGGCCACCATACAGCGCTGCCGTATGTGAGAATAGGTCTCATCATCGTAGTATATAACCAATACATTACCTTTGGTTTGAGTCCCCAGGTTTTGCCATACGCAGAACGGCATATATTGAAGACACGTAAGGCCTTTCTTGTTATGTTTTCAACATGACTATGCCACGTTAGTTTACTATCGAGATTTACCCCAAGATATTTCACTTCCGTAGCCCATTTTAGTCTGGTGCCGTACATTTCTGGGTCTCTAAGGCCCTCTAAATGTCTTTTCCTCGTGAAAGGCACTATAACCGTTTTGCTTGGATTTATGGAAAGGTTAACTAAGGCTAACAAAGCACCCTGCAGCAAATCCGTTACTACGTTTGGAAATTTGCCATTTACTTGTATGACTATATCATCTGCATAGCCTACGGCTTGAAATGGTCCATTGTTAAGTTCCACTAACAACGAATCCACCACTAGACTCCACAGTAATGGGGATAGTACGCCTCCCTGTGGACATCCTTTAGTTGCCTTTACGGTAACCATATCTATACTTCTATACTATATTATATATTTATTAAATAAATTATAAATTATACCCACTAAACCCCCCGCAGGTCAGAGGGTGGTTTAAAATATAAAAATTGGGAAAATCCATAAAAAAAGTTTACAAAAATAACAATAAAAGCACTGGCGGAGCTGCGAGGGTCAGCTAGTGTCCAAATATAGGTCCAATAATGTACAGAATTCCTCAAATATAGGTCTAATAATGTACAGAATTCCTCAAATATCTTGCCAATAATATCTTGTGAATAAGATCGACGCGCGATTTAATAAAACTGACTGATATTAACATCCGAGGGTCGAACCTCGCCTGAGGCTTGGATCTCTTGGTTCCAAGGCTAATATTATATGGTAGAACTATATATATATACTTGGAACTTATATCTGATATGTATGTTGGTGGCGTAACTTACGTGTATCATTTGATTTACTGACGAGACGATTTGCTAGTTCGTCTGAACTAAAAATGTAGGTACAAAGATTAACTGCCTCGTCACAAAAGATATTTTAAATTTTCTAAGCCATTTAATTTTACTAGCTACACCAACCTACTATTATTTAATTTTAGTGAGCCTTGGGCTATGTATGGTATTGCATGCTATTAGGCACACTTTAATTTGAACGGCGGTATTTATTATACGGTCGTTAAATTCTTCTTAACTGTAGGAGTGATATTGAGATTGAGATGATAGTTGTCTATAGCACCTTCAGAGCCGTTGGATGTTAGGAATGCCCTAGACGTCCACTAAGTACGGTGGTGACTCCAAGGAGGATGGTGGCGGGATTGTGACACCATGGCGACGCCCATCCCCGTCAGCACCGTGACTAGTGCTCGGGGGGCTAGAGCCATCTGGTAGCGGGCTCAAAGAAGAGCCATAAATGCAGCCCCGGATCTACGATTTTTTCGAACCGGGGCAGAAACTTGATAGTGGCAACCCTCCCTTCAGCGTTTGAGAAATTACTTAAAAAAACTCAAATCTCAAATCGCCAACCAGGCTTCCGTATGCTAGGCGCTTTGTTGAGCTATTTTTTATTTTTAATCAAATTATATTATGATTTTGGCACCCCCTGAAGGCGCGCCCGGGGCCGGTACCGCCGTTAGATGCCGGTGCCGCTTTTTGCCAACTGTAAAATTAAAGTATAGGTATAGTATATCGATGGTCTCAGCCCTGAGCCCTGGGCTGTAAACAACGGACAACCTTCGGTGTCGCTGGACGTTCGTGGTGTGGGCCCTAGGACGTCCATTGAATACGGTGGCGACTCCGAGGAGGACGGCGGCGGGGTTGCGACCCCCGTCCCCACGAACACCGTGTCTGGTTCCAGGGGGCTGCAATTCGCCCCCCGGTGGCGGGCTCAAAGGCAATGCCTTGCCCCTTGTGCAGATCCCACCGGAGAGACCGAGATCCCCTCTCATGTGCCGGTGCGACAGCCGCGGGGGTTTTAGTGGGTAAGAATCCCACATACCCCGGTCGAGCCCCACCAGCTCCCGGGGACCTTTTGAAGGTTTCCCCCGCATCAAAAAAAAAATTATATCGTTGGTCGATTCTATGCAACCGTCCAACGAGTTCAACGTAGACTACCAGAACTTTACACTGTCGATATACGGCATCCATTCATTACTAAAGCGTGATCAGATAATAATATCCTGCTTGAATTATCATCAAGTTCCGTTAAAAAATATTATATAAAATCTATATTCTAACAAGTAGGAAGCCATGACAATATAAACGGTTAAAACCTGTTAGTGGGTTACAGTCAAAGCACCGCGCCGCAAGTGCTAGCCAAACACAAGCGGACATGCGGACAAATATACCCTTGTTAGTCCCGGCGGGCTAGCTACTCGTTAAATGATACTGGCCACTATTAAATCCTACTTTGTTAGCTTAAAAGTGAAACAATTACTTTTTTCCTTTTTTTGGGTACTAACGGCCTAGTGGTTAGATAGCTTGGCACTCTTGACAGCTACTCAATAGACCGTGGGTTTTGATTCCCATGGGTGCATCAACATCTATTCGCCGCCTACGACAACTTTTTTTTGTCGTTAGTGGTTAAACTGGTGTCTGAGTGGTTCAAGGTGCGCTTAGGATTCTGACTTTTTAGTTTGACGCGGGGGAAATGGGAAATCTTCCAAAGATCCCCTGGAGCTGTGGGGCTCGACCGGGGTATGTGGGATTCTTACTCACTAAACCCCCGCGGCTATTTTATCGGCACATGAGAGGGGGGAGCCCAGGGCTCTACGGTGGGATCTGCACCAGGGGCCCCTCAGTGCCTTGCCTTTGAGGAGGAGGACGGCGGTCGCAACCCCGCCACCGTCCTCCTCGGAGTCGCCGCCGTATTCAATGGACGTTCAAAGGGCCTTCTGTCCTTCTGTCTAGATGACAATGGGGACCGACTTTTTACATGCCCTCCGAATCATAGAGAGACGCTCAGTTCGATAGCTCTGTTAAATGGTTACCCATGTATGGACTGACCTTGCCTGCCGTTGTTTAAACAACGCTATGAGCAGCAGTACCAGCAGCCAAAAGACGTTCACTGCTAAAGAAATGCCTCCCCCTTGCCATGATCCCCACGCTTGACAAGCATCTTGGGAGTCGCAGTATAGGTGGTTGGTAATCAAATAAAATGACCCTGATGCCCGTCTGAAGCTCAGAGTCACACAACGAACTATGGAGAGAGCTATGCTCGGAGTTTCTTTGCGCGACAGAATCCGGAATGAGGAGATTCGCCGAAGAACCAAGGTCACCGACATAGCTCGTTGAATATGCAAGTTGAAGTGGCAGTGGGCCGGCCACATCGCTCAAAGAACCGATAACCGTTGGGGAAGAAAGGTTCTCGAGTGGCGACCACGAACCGGAAGACGCAGCGTAGGCAGGCCTCCCACTAGGTGGACCGACGACATTATTCGCGTCGCAGGAAACCGGTGGATGCAAATAGCAAATTGTCGTTCATTGTGGCGGTCTAAGGGGGAGGCCTTTGTTCAGCAGTGGACGTCTTCCGGCTGGTGATGATGATGATGATGCCCGTCTTCTGGTTTGCCTTTAGTCACCTCTTACAGACACCCAATGGGAGGAGATGGGAGATTGCTATTCTTACCCGGACACCCCACGGGTGACGCTATGAGCGCGCTATAACAATAGCCTAGCTATTCCATTGGGAAATCCGCCACCACGCAAGAACACGCTGAGCGGCCGCAACATTGGGTTGGCATACACCACGCATCATATTGGGGCGGCTCGGCGATGCTAAGATAGGGGAAGTAGGTGCCAGGACTAGGTAGCATATGTGGTCAGTGTCCTACGGAAGATATTCGGTTGTTCTATACAGGATGTTCCAGAAATGGGGTATCAAGCCCGTAATGGCGTATTGTGTAATCCACAAACAATCAATATATGAAAGAAAATAATGAAAAAGTCAACAGTTTTAGTGCAGTGTGCTCATAATTTTGTTCGATATTTAACCGAAAATGGATTAATCCAGTGGCTCCATAGGAGAATTCACGATAACATAGGGGTGCTTAGAAACAGTTATAAGACGATATAAATAAATTTTGTATGTAATTCAAAATATGATTTTTTGCCGGTTTTGCCAAGTTTTTCGGGGTCTTTACTATCAATACTATACATACATTTTGGCTTGATATACCCTTTCCGGGACACCCAGTATATTGCATAGGTGTTGAAACTTTGCTAGCGCGATTTAGGAATTTTCGTGTGAAGGTTTCTTTACTACAGCGCCATCTCTTCTGTTATGTAGCAGTATCTTGTAGTTACAACCATATTTAACGAATATATGGGAAGTAAAGAATATACGAGTTTCTATTTTGATGACGTACACACTAGCTAAAGTTATCGATACGTATAATACAGTTCTGACGGCAATAAAACGCCAATAAAACGCGACGTTTCGACCGCTCGTAAAGTGTGACCGGGGCACTAGCGTCCGGTGTTATAATGTGAGGTATAAAAACTCTACTCAAACACAATTGCCTCTATGGCTTTTACGGCACCTTAAAATATGACGATCGGGGTGAATAAGGTCGAGAACATTTGTGTGCTGATATTATATTATAGCTAGAGTCATAGTCCTCTGCAATAAACTATTGAAGTTTGTTATTACTCTTCAAATAAGACTTCAAAAATGAGGTTCTATGTTCAATTCGTATGTATGTAATATTAATAAAAATACGTAATATTCATATAATATGTTAGCCTATGTGAGCTTCAAAACAAATGTACCAAATTACATGAATTTTATATGTATTGCCAGTGATGACATATGGTACAAAAACGTGGTATCTACTGCTGGCCTTTTAGAGAAGCTCAGAGTCACACAACGAGCCATGGAGAGAGCTATGCTCGAAGTTTCTTTGCGCGTCAGAATCGCCAAAGAACCAAGGTCACCGACAGCTTTCAGAATCTGCAAGTTAAGTGACAATGGGCATGCCACATCGCTCGGAGAACCAATAACCCATGGGGAAGAAAGGTTCTCGGGTGACGACCATGAATCTACTTACTGTATCCATTATGATACGGCCACAGAAATGTAAATGATTAAGAATTCTATGGAAACAAGTCTAGTATCATGGGGTATATCGCAATACATATCATGGGACTTCATATGCACTCGGAATAATCAACTGTTATAAATAATAATAATAATACCAGCCCTTGTTTATGTCCCACTGCTGGGCACGGGCCTCCCCTCAAGATGAGGGGGCTTAGGCCATAGTCCACCACGCTGGCCAAGTGCGGGTTGGCAGACTTCACACGTCATTCAAGAGCTAGTTAGGCTTTCTCAGACCTGCAGGTTTCCTCACGATATTTTCCTTCACCGAAAGCTAGTATCAATCGCACAAAGACGATTCGCACATGATTCATTGAAGAAATCAGAGGTGCGAGCCGGGGTTTGAACCTTGTTTCCAAGGCTAGCGCTCGCCCACTGAGCTGTTACCGCTGTTTTAAATAGTAACATTATAATAGAAAAGACAATTACCAAATTGTATGCAAAAGCAACAATAAGTAAATATATATAATACAGTGATGTGAATTTATTTCTAAATTAAATTACTATAAAACAATACTTTCTGTTGATATCTTATTACAGAAGAGAGCAATAAGAACCGATTGGTTTTCAAATACAATATGAATTGATAAACAAATTTCAATTTGCTAGAAGCGAGCTCGGTCTAAACTGAAGCTTTCTCTCGGTTATAATAATATAGAATTCTAAACTTATTCTTTAGTTCTTTGTTCTTATTATTCCAAAAAAGAAAGCAAATATCCTAGATAGATTCCACTCGCCCAATGAAGTGTTAAATATTCTGTCACAAAGCAGTATTCTGGTGTGAAGGTTGTTGATTGGGTTCAAGAAACTAAATGACTTATGCCTCAGCTGATGTGGGGTGTGAAATGTAACTGTCTTTGGCTCAGCATCCATCAGACTAACGTCCTCTGCTCGTTAAGTCACCAGGTTACATAAAAAAACTACGACAACTCAATGTTTAGAACCTGAGACCACTACCGAAGTCTAATAATGCTCTTCAAAAGAAATCTTTCTAGATGACTTTTTTTTATAATGTTGCTAAAAATAATTATTAGTTGCTACCAAGAAAAATAATTGTAATAACCCTACTATCGACGTCCCGCGCTTTTACTCACGTAAATTGATGATAACATACAGACAGAGATACATATGCATTTATAAATGGGCATATGAATACTTTCGAAAGCTCCTATATTGTTTATAGGAAAGTGTGTGAGTGTTTATGTTTGCTCCTTCTTCATACTTTAATCGCTAAACTATTTCATAGTGACAATGAGATAAAAAAAATTAAGTCAAAGGTTTAGGCATGATGACTGCAACGCAATACCAATAAATCTGTGGTTTTAAATATTAGAACAGATTGCACTGATTCCAAAAATGCATCTCATTTTCATAATAGTAGAGAGATTTTCGTGATATTTAAGCAAATAAATTACTCAAATACAGCTAATCGCCATTTTGTAATAAACGCTGCTCAGAGTGAATGACGTCAATCCTGTGTAAATAAACAACTGTCAAACTGTCATCTCAACTTTTTTCTTTCATACAATGATTCACTTTTAACTTTTATACCTAGACAGATGTTTATTTACACCGCCGTAGTGACGTCACAACATGGCGCCATGCACCGGCCATCGTTTTGGAACGAAATTCAAACTCTATTTTAAAAATTGAAAATATTGCTATTAATTGTAAATTTAATACAAAAATATGATTATTTTCGGCAATAGTAGACCCGTAACTACATTATAGCGTATTTTTTCAAAATTAGTCATCATGCCTATTGTATGTTAGACTTACCCCGGATAACTATTTACACGAATTGCCGCAAAATGAACGCTGTATCGTTGCGATAGAGTTATCTTTTACTTGATTTACTTGTTATAAACACGATTTATTTTAAAAAATTCTATTTGGTGAACGATTTTGGATAAAATATGTCACTGACAGTCTTACCCCATGTGATGGGGGAAGACTGCCAGTTTTAAAGCGATTCAAGAGGTGAACTCAGAATTATAAGTTACCTTTACACAAGTGTCGAGTCTCGTCAATCAGTCTTAATTCACACGAGATTCAAGTGAGTTTTTCCTACGCTGTCAGTAGTATTCAACATAGAGTTTGCATTCCACCCGCATTCAACCTTCAATTTCCTACCGACGGTAGATCGTAAAGGAGCATACAGCGGGTGGCACCAACAAACTTTATTAGCGGCATTTGTGTAGACAAGTTGGTTGTATGGAATTGGAACCGTCCGCAAGACCGTATTTTAAAACTCTAGGCATACTTACGCTACCGGCTATAGTGATATTGCAGGTTGCCGTATTCGTAAGAGTAAACTGGACATCATACAAGACTAACAGCTGTGTGCACTCTTACAGCACCCGGAATGCTCAAAAACTAGTTGCGATAAAGCACAGCCTCTCGAAATCATCCAAACTTACCCATGTCATGGGTTCGACGATTTACAATAAGCTGCCGGATCAAATAACCAAGGCACCTACGCTAAACAGTTTCAAGCGTCGCCTTAAAAGCTGGCTTATTGAGCACTCGTTCTATAGTTACGAGGAATTTATAACACAAAAAACGTAACGCGTAAATATCCAAATTTATTGATTTTTGACCTACACACATCAAAAGTGTCTAGGGATCAACATATATTTTTGCAATAACTTTTCTCCTGATTGATATTAATTAAAATTTTCTTTAAAGATTCATCAAATAAAGTGTTTTCGTTTGTCACAGTAACGATAAACCAAGTCACCTTTGCATTAATAAAGAAATTTGCCATTTTCCTAATAAAGGGATTTTTGACATTTGAACCACTAACACAAAAGTTCGAAAAAAAGACTGAAATAACAGTTTTCTTTAAAATTTTATTGAGTAACTTAAACAATTAATAATCCGTGTTTCTACCGCGAACACTAACAACACAAGAACATCGGTTTGGCATACTCAAAATGAGTTCATCCAAATCACGCTGTGGAATGGCCGCCCATGTTCGTTGCAACAACAAAAAAAGGTCTTCTTGCGACTGGATACCCTCCATATTCGGCAGAGCTCTTCTCTGTAGCATATCCCATGCATGCTCAATCGGGTTCAAGTCTGGCGACTGAGCAGGCCAGGGCAGGACATTGATGTTAGCTGCGGCGAGAGTCTGTCTTACAACTCTTGCGGTGTGCGGTCGTGCATTATCATGCATTAACTGAAATAAGGGACCGATTTGCACTTGTAGAGGAACGATGACGTCTGATACAATCGTCTCAGCATAAATTTGAGCGTTGAGGTTGCCTCTGATCCAAATCAACTCAGTTCTTCCGCCGATCCAAATACCCGCCCATACCATGATGGTTCCACCACTATAAGGATGGACTTCCTGGCAGGATTTTAATCGCTAATGGCGTCCAGGGGTTCTCCAGTGTCGTATACGTCTTGTATCCGGTCTCATACCAAAACGAGACTCATCAGAAAAGCACACGAAACGCCATTGTTCTTCTGCCCAATTTCTGTGTTCAAGAGCCCATTGATATCGAATCCTACGATTGTGCATTGCTATAGGTGGTACCCGTAGCGGTCTTCGGGAATGAAGGTTCACTTCATGCAAGCGGTTTCTGACTGTTTGGTCGCTAATTAAGTTCCCTGAAGAGTGATGAAGCCTCACGGCTAACATCATGGCAGTTATTGTTGGAGCTCTTCGAGTTAAGATTTGAATATATCGGTCTTGTCTCCGTGTGGTGCAGCGATACCGTCCTCCATGGCGCTCAGCCACGGTACCAGTGCTTCGGTAACGTGTCCAAAGTCGACTGATAACACTCTGACTTGTATTCAGAGCTAAAGCCACAGTACGTTGCCGGGAACCAGCTTCTATCATTCCCACGGCTCTGAGCATTTCTTCCCTGCTTAAATGACGTCGCCGCTCCATAATAACGTTGGTTTTAATCAGTAGTAGGGAAACAGTAGCACTAATAATATCTTCAATGCGTTGTATGTTTTTATAGGGAAAATATTGACAGCTGATTTTCATCTTTTACTCGAATTTGATTCACAGTTCCTGATTCAAATTATGAAATGCACCAAAAAGGATCCATATAAATTTATAAAATCATAAATTTATTACAAAGCCACATCTCAATCTCAAGAAATCCGCTTAAAAATGCTTGATCCCTAGACACTTTTGATGTGTGTATATTAGTTAATATTATTTTTCTTAAATGACATTGACATTCATTATTATTTTGATATTATGACTAAATTGTGACATGAAATTAACGACTTCTATAGAGACTAGTACTGCTAATTAATGATTTTCTTATGAAATTGATATGTAATTTATGATTTGACTGTATTTACTTAAATGAACTGACGTGTAAAATAACTTTACTAATAAATGATTATGATTATGTTGGCTATTGGTGTATTGGTTGTATGTTGGAGTTGGTGGTTTCAAATGCAACAAATTTTGTTGGCCACGTTAATAATTGTATTTTAAGTTATCACGCTGGAATACAATACGATTTAATACTAATCACCCTCAGTAATCACCGAGTACATTACGAAGTTGATTTTTTAATGGCCCTAGTGCAAAGATTCTTACATAAGTTAGTATATCTCCAGTATACTTTTCTTTTGTCATATTTTCTCTAAGTGCCAACACAAGCCAAGGCTGTGCCTCCCTGAGGAACCTTGAAATATTCGCTAACCTTCTCTTCGGAGACGTTCGGGGTGTGGGCCCTAGGACCTCCATTGAGTACGGTGGCGACTCCGAGAGTACGGCGGCGGGGTTGCGACCTCCGTCCCCATGAACCATGTCAAGTTCCCGGGGGCTATACTGCGCCCCCCGGCGGCGGGCTCAAAGGCAAGGCACTAAGGGGCTCCTGGTACAGATCCCAACGAAGAGCTCCTAGTTCCCTCTCATGTGCCGATGCGACAGCCGCGGGAGTTTTAGTGGGTAAGAATCCCACATATCCGGGTCGAGCTCCAAGCTCATGGAAAAATTTTAAAGCTTTCCATCGCGAAAAAAAAAACTGGAGCGTTTTAAGCGCTCGCTCTTTTGCCCGGTAAAGCGTTATGGCAACTTTTCATGTGCCCCCCGAAGCAAGGAGACGCCTTGTCCAAATGCCACTAAACGGACACCCGTGGCAGAACTAACCTTGCCTAATGTTGCTTAAGCAACTGGTCGTTTATGGCATACTGATTACACGTTGCTATGAGCATCTCCCGGTTTGTCATCTGGTATAACAAGTTCCGTAGAGATGCAAAATTAATACTGGAAAATAAAATCTATTATTTTCTGGGAATAAACTTGGGATATTGTGTTTTGCTGCCCAAGCTATGATGGGGAAGTTGCACCTGAGGTCCACACCACTGCTGCGCAAATACTGCCCATAAACGTTCTCGCCATGTGACAGTCAACGCTCAACTGATCGTAAAACCATTTACGAGCGTGTCTCACAACGCCATCTACTAGCGGAGATTGGCAACTATCCAGTAAATCCGCCGCACACCCATAGATGACGTTAAACTAGATCTTTTACGGCGTCTAAGCTTCAAATGCGAGTTAAATTTAAACGATCGAGTCGTTTGTCAGATACTTTACGGTTATTCTAAGTTATGTACGAAACGAGACTTAGTGGAGAGAATTTGACTGTCTATGTAAGATTTTCATCGAGTTTTCAGACGCTTAAGCAATGAAGGGGACGATAGCATGAAGGAGTTTTTCCCCTTGTCTTATATTTCATTTTTATATGTTCTCCAAGACTATCGACGGACCTGCTGACACATTTTATTAGGTCTATAAAAGGGAATGGCGTAAAACGGAGCCAGCAAAGTTCCGACAATTGTTTCAGCGAAATGACCTCGCAGTCTGAACAGAAAGTTATTGAAGAAATAAATGTAGGGCTGCATTCTTGTAGAACACTGGGAATAAATGAGGTTGAAAACATTACTATTTATCTCTGGTAAGGATGAGCAATATAGCCTCATCCTATTTACTTTTGGATACTAATGAAATATGTACGTACGCGTTTCAACTAAGAAGGTGGCCGCCATCTTGGCATTTCAAATATATAATTACTAAAAATTATGTTTTAACGAAAATAGATTGCAAAATAAGATATTACAATAAATAATCAAAAACGGGGCGAATTTTTCATTTTGTGTTTGCTCTGCTGCCGGTACAAAAATTGTAAAAAACGAGTGAAGTTCCGCAGTCGCGATCATCATGGCAGTCACTTTCTTATCTGAAACGCATAGTAATAGTGCATAATGCCTATGGTCTCCATATGACGTAGGCAGATTAAAATTGAAAATGGTTTTGTTAGGTAACTAAATACTTTAAAGTTTCATATTTTAAAGTAGACACCTCGACTTTAAAACCATTTGAGTATGGAAAAACAGTAGCTTTTAAATCTTTGACCAAACTTAATTTGGTTGAAGACTTTTTAGTTGAAGAATTTTGGATTTAACGACCCGAAATAGTAGAATTGTTTTTAAAAAATCAATTTTAAAAGGAGCGAAGCGTAAGCTGGGTATCAGGACTCATTCCAGACAAGCGGACAAAAGAGAACGCCTGCGGCCAGCCCTTATAAAGTGGACTTTTATATCGGTGGCCCGCGAAACACGACCTCTCACTGCAAAGTGTATTACACAGAATTAGTTTTCAAATGAAGTGCTCTTTAGTAAAACAAAGCTTCATACGGTCGGCGTGGCCGTGATTTTACGACAAGTGCAAACAATTTTGACAAACCTAATTAAAACAGTCTTCTTTCTATCATGTTGACATGATAATCTGGATTTCGTGTATTTATTGGAAGTGGTTAGTCAATCAACAAGACAATGGCTGATTAACTGTTGAATGGCTGTTATTGAAGAGCTCTTTTTGAGTTCCGTAATAGTTCCGGACGAAAGAGCATTCGGTGTAGGCATTGCTTGTTGTAAATTTCTATGTTACAGTTTTAGGTTTTGCTATAGACCCTTTTACACCCCGAAAGTCCAGCGAACTTTCGGGGCGTTTTGCCCCAGAATTTCGTCGCACTCTGCCAACTATCGGACCATCCAAGCAATCGTTTTTACAGTGTCAGATATTCTGCCAACAAGCATATATAAATTCATCTATTCTGGTATAAATGACACTATAGCTGGTGAAATAGCTGGACTTAGGAGACTTAATAACGACTGTCTCAAGTGACTAGCGGTAATGCAATTGTTTATAAAAAAAATAAAGATGTTTATATTATCCATGGCAAGGCGTGTTGAGTTGCTGCTCGGTGGATATCCTTTTTCACGAAACTGAGACCAAATTGTATCATTTTCTCTTGCCACATCTAGTTCCGATACATCCGTGCACCCATTCCCCCAGAGATTGAATAAGGCCGGAGTGAAGTCGACGCCGGATTTATGAGGATTCCCTCCGACACCGCACTCCACTCTGATTGCCAGTTTATTTTGTGTCAAAGTGCGTGAGCAGAGACAACGGAGCCGACTCCGAGCGAGCGCTAATAGCCTTACAGTTAGGCACTTTCATGGTTTCCGATTTTCTAGGAACATAGAATTCTCTATACTTACGTGTGTGTAACCGTTAGTCTGTAGTTACAAGAAGGATACACAGATGCAAGTGACGTTATCGTTTGTAAAAAGTATATCCAGGTTTCTCGCTTATTTTCGGGCCCTGTATTCATTAATTTGACTGGCCCGTTGGTGTAGTGGTTAGACACACTGGCTGCTACCCGATGGGTCGTGGGCATAGGGTTTATATATTAAGAATAGAGTTCGCGTTTGTCTATGGTCCCATTAAACAAAGCGTAGGCAGATTTTCCTCTACGAGGCCGGTTTTTTGAACGGTTTAAAGTTATATTACAAGAGTTATATTCATATGTAAGTGATAAGTAGTAATAGGTTTGATCTGTCACAAGCGCAAATGTCGATAAATACAGCTAATGTTATTGTACCTATTGTCGTGTACGTGATATTGATGTATTTTGATGTTCTTACCTGTGCCTACGGTTCTTACTTGCATTTGAGCATTCTATAGTACTTGTACTGATTTTTGTTCTGTGGTCGTGGGGTTGATTCCCACGAAGTGTCTGGGTGTTATTTATCTATTTAAGTATGTATTTACAACAAAAAAGTATATACCTAAGTATTAGTATCAGTTGTCTGGTTTCCATATTTTGGGATCAGATGACCGTGTGTGGATTGTCCCAAGATATTATTAATTAGGTACTGCTACAATATTTGATTCTAATTTATTTCATGAAACAAAAAAAATACTTATCGTAGACATACACTATTTTAAATTAGAAATTGAAAATATAAATATATATCATCATTAAAATATATGTCAATTCACCCCCAATTCCTCTCGTTGGGTGTCGTAAGAGGCGACTAAGCGAGAACAGGAAGACAGACAGCAGCGTCTTTCTTTTGGATTTATATTCCACCTATACTGCGATCCCCAAGCCGCCTGCCAAGCGTGGGGATTATGGCAACCCCTCCCTTCTAAGGGGGAGGCCTTTTTTCAGCAGTGGGCGTCTATCGGCTGCTAATGATGAATGATGGTATCATCATTGCTGTGTTCCGGCGTGAAAGGCCGTACTATCTTGCTTATCTCGCCACTGAGATAAAAAAAACAGATTTCGCCAAAGCTTAACCCAGCTTCAAATAAACCAACAATGATACCACAAACATACACACAGACAGAACACCCCCTTTTTGTGATGGGTTAAAAAAGCCCCCGTTTTCACCCAATGCAATCCCGAGTTATCTAATCAACAAACACGTAAGGTAATATCGCACTTGTCATTTCAACGGGCGGGCATATTTTTTTTATCTCCCCCTAAGATCCCACTTCTGAGGGACCCATTTTTCGGGTAATTTCGTACTTGAGAGGGGTTAAAAGGAGTTTAGATTTCATATATTTTTTTGCTTACCGTACAAAAAGTTGTCTTATATTAAAGTTCCGAGTGTTGAGTTTTTAGAAAAACAAGTAGTCGGTTTTAAGTATTATTTTAGGTAGAAAAGAATGTCTGAGTAAGTTTCATCTCAGCTTCAGTTACTCTGTCGCAAAGCATCTTAACTATGTAAACATTGCTGAGTTGTCGTAAAAGTCTGGAGAAACAAATGGGATTGAAATAACTGACGGATCCTTAGGCCTAGTGGATAGACACCCTGGCCGCTACCCAGGCACTAATATATCGTGGTTTCGATTCCCAAATTGGTGTTGTTTATCTATTTAAGTATCTACTTACAAAACAGTATATAATAAAAAAATGAAATCGTTTAGTGTGAACAAAATAACCTTTTACAAACATTTAAACAACTGCATAGCAGTTTGTTGGCTGACGTAGCTCTCTATCAATAAATACTTAATGCAAGTCTGGACGCGTGTTTATGGCCACACATAGTAGTTTTACTATGATTACTATATTATTGACATACTTGTCGCATGAAGGCAGACAGATGGGCCAAGGTTGTCACACAATGGGTGCCGAAGGATGGACGTCGTCGTCGTGGAAGGCCTAAAAAGCGTTGGCGTGACGACTTAGACACATTTTGAGAAGGACTGGTCTGAGATGGCTCAGGACAGGGATATGTGGATGGTCATGGGGGAGACCTTTGCCCAGCAGTGGGACAATATAGGTTAAATAAAAAAAAACTATATTATTAAGCTGATTACATAATACTATCAAACAGAGACTCTTTATATTTAGTTAGTAAGAACTTTTTCAATGCATTTGGGAATGACCTTTTTGTTATACATTTCTTTCTGATATCTACTGGTATACTATTTAAAATTGAAGTATTATTAGTAACAGTACAGACTTTACATAGTTTGGGATCAGTTGACTGTGTGTCAATTGTCCCAGAATTAATAACTAATTATTATTATTATTACCTGCATATGTCTCAAATAACGATTGGCAGTGTAACGCGAATCTCTATGTGCAAGTGTTAGCCTATAATGGCTGAAAGTCTCACTTGTCTTTTCATTGACTTTTTTATCACCATCATCATCATCAGGCGAAAGTTGTCAACTGCTGCACAAAGGTCTCCCCTTTAGAAAAGAAGAGGTTGCCAAAATCCCCACGCTTGGCTGGCGTATTGGGTAGGTATCATAGATGGTAGGTAATTCAATAGAAAGACGCTGCTGCCCGTCTTCTTGTTTTCCCTTAGTCGCCTGTTTCGGACACCCAACGGGAGGAGATGGGAGGGTGCTATTCTTACCCGGGCACCCCATGGACATTGTTCTTATACATCTTAGTTAAACATGCAAGATGTTCACAGTTAACAACGCCCCTATGCCGCATACAGCTGTATTGCTTTACCGTTGCCACCCAAGACATAGTTATTAAGTTTCTTCTACCCGGTCATTTCACCAGCAACAGTGCCCCTCACTCCGCAACATAACAATGTAGACACATTGCTGCTTGCATTTTTGACGGTAGGGGAAACCTTCCATAGGTCTCCGGGAGCTGTGGGGCTCGACCGGGGACGTCCGATGTGGGATTTTTACTCACTAAAACCCCCGCGGCTGTCGCATCGGCACATGAGAGGGGAAACAGGTCTCTCCGGTGGGATCTGCACCAGGGGCCCCTCAGTGCCTTGTCTTTGAGCCCGCCGCCGGGGGGGCGCATTGTAGCCCCCCGGGAACCAGTCACGGTGCTCACGGGGACGAAGGTCGCAACCTCGCCGCTGTCCTCCTTGGAGTCGCCGCCGGCGCCGTACTCAATGGACGTCCTAAGGGCCCACAGCCCAAACGTCCAGCGACTCCGAAGACAAGAAACCTACCGTTTTTGAGAGTAATTCCAATGTAAAGTATCAAAATAGTTTAGTCCCTGTATAAAATCGTAATTTTCTTTGTACGGGGCGTTACTGATACGCCCACGGTTGGGGAAAACTGGGATGAGCCGCCGCATCGTGGCCAGTTGATATATCCTCAGCGGCCAAGTTAATTATCGTTTGTATTTCATTTATTTTTTGGTAGAAAGACCAGATTTTTTAAATTGTATAATCTATTGCTTGGTTAGGATCAGCCTAAGAGCTTGGCCCTTTGTATGGCCCCGGTTCAAACCTCAGTCATTGCAAATTGCCTATTCCACTTTGTTTGAATCTTATTATGTACTCGTTCACTATATCATCACGTACTTCATAAGAACATTAGAGTACAGTCTAAGATTTTTTTAGTAATATTTCATAGTAACAATATTGCAAAATAGATTTCTTTCTAAGACAGTAACGAATAAGTTACTGTAGCAAAGTACGCCTTGGCCTTCTTCACGACTTTTGTAAATGAATATAATAATAAAATTAATATAATAAGTTAGTGTTGTTTAAGATTACTAAATATATGTCTGTAATGTAATATCTATATTTGCCATTATTAGAGCTTAGAAACTCACTGTAATTTTTGTAATTTTCTTCTCTGCCTCCCATAAAAGTGTGTGCAAGCCACTGATTACAACTGTCTATAGACAGGCAGCTTACTATCAGGCGACCGCCTCAAAAGACATTTTATATTGTGTATAAAATATATCCCTAAAAGTTTTCTACATCAGCCGTGTCAAACTTTAAAAGCCCCGGTGCATGTGTTAGCTTCCTTCGAAAACTTTATTGAGAAATGGCTCCAAGAATTGATTCTGACGTGCTCTTTAAAACCCGCTAAAATGCCTGTGGTGCACACCAACAGCGAATTTTCTACTTTAATATCTTTGCTGTAATGTCTAAAGTCTTCTGTTGAATATTTATAAAGAAATAACGGCTTTCTTCATATTTATTAGTTGTTCTTTTTATGTGTAATGGATTTTTAAGTGAATAAGCAACAACAAAAGTTGATGCTGCTCTTTCTTATTAAGATCAAGTCGAGTTACTTGAGCGTAGGTTTCGGAGTAATCGTTTTTCTTTTCATATGTTTTTAGACTTTCGGCCAACTTCATACTTTCACGACTACATTACGTATTTAAAGGCATTACATACACGACGAATTCACGCCTTCTGAAGCGTTAGTAGCCCGTTGTAATTCAATGTTAGGTAAACTATCATTTAGCTAAGCAACATCAGGCAGGGTCAATAAAAAAAAAACATTCTTTTGAACATTTGAGGCACTTGTACTGAACATCGTCATACTCCGTGCACATGAAAAATCGTTCGGTTGTAATCCAGATAGCGGTCAAAAGGAGGACAGCATGATTTTTTATTAATCTATTGTAAGAACCTAATTTATTTTGTGAACACATCAGGATCGCACCAGGTATTTGGGTAACACCACAAATCTTAATGGTTTCTGATATTTACGCGAATATTTCACATTGAAATGAAACAAAAAAATGAAGAAGAAAAAAAAACCATCATCATCATCATGAAGATTGGACTAACAATAATAATTAGAAGACCTGAGGATACCCTAAGACAACTATGACATATGGACAGCTACCACCTCAGTCCGCCCGTGACCATGAATGCTGTAAAGTATTCGAAACGTCGCGTCGGGTAATAAAAATCAAAAATAAACCGCGATATAATCCGTAAAATTAGTTTCATTTCAACCACAAATCTTCTCAAAAGAACACCGATTCCTACCAAAAATGCTGGTGTAGTGAAGATATTGAACTCAATAAACCATCATATATGTAATTTAAACAATGAAGATGGTTGGTTGCAACTAATTTATAACGCTTTTCTTTTCTCTGATTACAAATTGGGACTAAACTTATTTTGTGTGTTGTTTTTATCGGTGTTAAGGGTCACTGTAGGTGGTGTGATTGTGACCTGTTGCACTAAGTTCAACCAGTTAAACTTATTGGACAAAAAACATCCAATTATGTCAACTTTTTTATAACCGTAGAACTTACTGAACAATATTGATCCTATTAGTTCAACTTTTTATTTAAATCATAAATCATTTATTTAAAATCTTTTACATTGAAGTCGGTTCAATTTTTTTTTAAAGATTTTATTTTTGACTTTTTAGTGATATTTTCATATATAAAGATTGAACCATCGAAGACCGTAAAATGATCTAGGTAGGTTATGATCACATTATCGTCTACATAGTTTTACATAATTCATGTTTCTTCGGAAAAAAATATCCGGTCGTAATGAAATTTGCATGGAATCATCATAGTAGTTTACTCTCTCGAATAAAAAAAGAATCATCGAAATCGGTTCATAATTGTCAGAGCAATGTAACGGAGAACATCAGTTTTATGGTTTTTACCAGATAAATTCCTCCTCATCGTTCATGGTCTTCCAGGAAGTTCTTATCCGGTTGTGATAAATTTCATACAGATTTATTACAGTGGTTTCTTCTTTCGAATAAAAAAAGAATCATTGAAATTGGTAAATATTTGCCAGAGTTATGACCATTTGTGTCCTTAAAAAGCGATAAAAAAGTCATCTATATAGGCTTTTCTGCAAGTTTCCTGCGCAGTCACCATTATTGTTTTTTCAGGAACTACTTATTCGGAAGCAATAATTTTTTATGGGACCCAACTAACGGATTAAAGAATGGATGGAAGAAAGATTTTTGCAAATCGGTTCATAATTGCCAGAGTTATGCGCGAACATACATAGAAAAAAAAATTGAGAACCTCCTCCTTTTTTTGAAGTCGGTTAAAAATATTATACCAGAAGTACTAGAACAACAGAGGGTACAAAGAGGCTTCCTCTCTCTTGTGATATCAAGTACCTATTTATTTATTTACCAGTTCGTACCTGGGGTTCGTACAATACCAGAAGTACTATTAGAGCAGGAGAGGGATTAGGAGGTGTTACCTCATAAGTGACGTCTACAGTATGTTATCCAAGTGTGACCTTCAATTTATACCAGAAGTACCAGGGTAGCAAAACACTTAAAAACAATAATTTAGAGTGCAGAGCAATATTCCTACATATATTCCTACATTACTCATTGCTCAGTGGCTTAAAAATATTTACACCTTAAAAATAGTACCAACAAAATATTTCCGCATGATATGTAAGTACACTTTAATGAAAGCCAAGGGGTGGAACGTATTTTTTAGCCACGGGTGGCTGTGGGATGGTATCGAAGCAATATATTCATGGCGTAGGCACCCTAATGATTTACGGAACAATATTTCCAATGGTTAGTAACTTATAAATGATTTTTGTACCTTTTACATTTGTCGGTCGTAAATGCTTTCTCTGTAAGAATTTTGTTTGCTGAATCTGCAAGTTGATGTGGCAATAGGCAGGTTACATCACTTGAGGAACCGATAACGGATGTGGAAGAAAGGTTCTCGAATGACGACCACGAATCAGAAGACGCAACGTAGGTAAGCGTCCGACAAGGTGAACTAACAACAGCACGCGTCACAGGTAAACGGTGGACTGCTTTTGGCATACAAGCTTTGATCAATACTTTTATGTTAAAACTGCTATACTTGGGATTATTTAACCCCTTGTCCGGTGAAGCTGTCATGGCCATCTGCGGTCAACAGTACTGCTCCTATAAAAAAAGATTATTTAAGAAGTCGTTATCTCATACTTTACGAGTAGTTAGTTATATTAAATCTGTAATATAAAGTGATGCTGTAGTTAGTATAAACTTCAGAACCAAATTAAGGTGTCGGGGACGAAGCTTTCAAAAGCTACCCCATCTCCTTAGGGGTCTTATGTGGAATTTTTACCCACTAAAACCGCTCTGGTGGCCTTCATCAATGTAATGAAGACACTCCGTTGGGTCTTAGAGTTAATTTATGACGTCATCATATCATAGATAGAGATGTACTAGCTTGTTTACACCATAGACCAATCACCATCAAATATAAACTGCGATATTCTTTACCTTTACATACTTAGTATAAAACAATGTCGCTCCCGATTTTTGTACGTATAGATCTTTTAAACTGCTCTGCGCATTTCCAGCAATATTTAGAGTGATTCAAGAGGAAGGTTTATATGTAGTATACTTGTATATTTTTTCAATAAAAGCTCGGGTGGAGCTGCGCGGGTCAGCTAGCAATGTATGCAATTGTATTTATTTCAGTATGTATTACTTGTCAATTTTTTTTTATTAAAGCACGTGACGATACAGGCAAGACATTCGCCTGATGTTATGCGACATTCCTGCCTAAAGAAAGCTGCAGTGCACTGCCGCTCGCCACCCAAAATATTAGTTAAGTCTCTTTTGTCCGGTAATTTCACCAGCTACAGTTCCCTTCACACAGGAACACATCAATGTTTGCCAAGCAGCGGCAGAAAATGTGATACTGTGTTGGTACTTACTTGGACGTTTTGAGACCTACCACAAGTTATATAAGAAATTATTATCATTATCATCAATTATATTAAGCGAGTATCAAATTCATTACTCACAGTATACAGCTCAAAGTGCGCCTAACGGAGGCGGTACCAACGGGACGAGATGAAAAATCACAGATGACTTTTTTTTTATTGTAGGAGTCACCACCCTAGGGAGTCGAGTGTAATTACAAAGAAAAGTGTCTACTAATAATGCAGTCTACAATATTTCTACAGTCAAAAATTATGTAAGTATACCTACTTGCCCTGTTATTCTTTACTTACAATATCAAAATTTTAGCAATACGTTTATGTATCTACAGGGGAGTGATGGCTGACCGGTGGCCAGCCAAAGATAATTGGTGGGGTTCAATATGTCATTCAACCCTACCAATAGGCTAGATGACTAAAAAAATATAATTATTCAGTCATTTAGATTATTAAAAAATATTAGACATGTATTTTTTCTTTTGTCAATTAAACAACAAATGACGAAGTTATAGTGCGTTGAAATTTCGCATGACGTCTCCCTTGTATACAATTTTTACTGAGGCGTGACGTCATGAGCCCCCACTGCCGAACTTTGACGCTCTGGCATTTTCTATTGATTTGTTAAATCAAAAAATACGTGTCCAAATTTTTTTTTATAATCTAACTGATGGACTAATTTGAATTATATTTTTGTTACCTAGTCATCATCCCCATTGTCTTTGGCCACCAGTCAGCCATCAGATGTTATAAAAAAACACTATTAACAAACTACTATCACCCGTAGCATTACTACAACGACGATTCGCGTATCAGGCTAGGAGTCTATGGCCTTATCTCGGGCAACGTTTTATATTTCTCTATGCTACTGGTACTTAAACTGGGTCAAGTTAGTAACGAAATAAGCAGCAACTTCATTTGATCAACAGCTGATCAAACCCAGTGCAACGCTGGTTGCGTTGCAGTATTAAAAAAAATGTAAAATGTAAGAAATTAACAGGATATAACTTACGGCTACTAATCAGTAGCCATAAGTTATAGCCTGTTAATTTTTACTCTTTCAGCACAATAAATGTAGTACCTCCGACCAGTAGGTGTGACTAGCTCAACCACGCATCAAGAGCACGCAGGCAAGGCCCTCGGCTTGTGCTTAGAGAAAATAAGTTTACCACCGGTTTACCACGTGCCTCCAATGAAAAGAAGCTCAACGATGCATGTCGAAGTAGCATGCGCTCCTTCGGCCTTGCCAGCAAGACCGGATTCTGTGTGCTTTATTTATATTTATGCACCTAAAGGCGTCTGCCCATTACACATTGACCATACCATAATCTTGCTATGAACGTATCAGGCTAAAAAATATTAATTGTAAGATTCGATACGAAGCAACCGTATAGTCCGCTGTACTGCGCAGACTCCTTTAAAAATAATTTTTAAAAACTTTTGTCACCGAATGTACAATTAATTCAATGGAACGGAATAACCGCTCGCTTGTCCCGCTCGCACTTCCGATGCCCGGCCCCCGTAGCGTTACCTGACACCGTTGCCCGGCAACAAACACTTATGCACCCCGCCGTTCTTTACAGCTGCGGCGCGCGAGTTGGATTTCACGCAATCGGTCCTTGTGAGTCAATTTGTTTAGAAAGATGGTCAAGTGTTATATTTTTTATGTTTACTATGAGACTACTTAAACAATGATATCTTTTGTTCCTCAGATTACGACTCTGGCGCAGAGTTATGCTGTGTTGAAATTGTGATTGCGCGTTTTAAAGCTCGTCTTGTATTTAAAAGCTCATAACTCAAAAATTAAAGCGATGATATATGGTTTTTAATCTTTGATTACGTTACTTAAATAATGGATAATAGGATAAGAAATAAAAACGTATTCTCGTCTTACATATTTATTAATTTACAGGCCTCTGATCCCATACCATTATCTGGCGCCGCGCGGCGTAAAACTTGACAAGGCATATCATGCACAAATATCATTTTTAGGCATAAAATGAAAGTAACAGTTAATAAGTAGTTTTATATTCTTTTAAAACAAACAAAAATCATAGGGATAGCATTCACCACTTCTGATAAATATGAACATTTCTGAGACAGTTCCCATGCTCTCAGTAAAATCACTTTAGTTTTTCGGATTTTTTTTTGTTCTATATACTTTTACTTTTCATGCTGGATTTTTATATCTACGTGTTAGTTATTTATACACCTAATAGATCTTGAAGAACAAAACTCAATTTAACAAGAAAATCAGCAAAAATATCGCACACAACCCGCACCGAATCAACACTCAGTGACAAGAAAGAGAAAGAACGTTTTATTTTTTTTTTGTATTTTTTTCTCTATGGCTTGGATATTCGACTGAGATTAATAGGACGGGAAATTTAACGGAGAAACGAGATAAATAATACAAACTAAGCCCTAGAGCGATAAAGACAAGCATATTTAATTTTATTCAACCGCGGTAGCATGGCGGCGCCATGTTAACTACTAGTTGACACGGGCATAGTAGACTGAATCGCGATGTTAACTACCAGCTAACATGGACGTTTTAGCGAGTGCGTTTTGTTAACTACCCGTTAACACGGGCAAGCAAGCGGTTAAGACAGTTCGATACAGCAGCGTGTCTGTCCGGCGCCGCGTAATATTGATATTGACTGTGACTGTACCTCGTCGCCGCGGCTAATGTACAGTGAAGCGACAGTTTTGCAAAGCCCTCTCAATGTACAGTTCATTTATATATATTTCGAGGTCCCGAGCGCTTTCCGTGAATGTTTCCATCGAAATATCATTGAATGATAAATGCTTGTGGAAAGGTCTTTTATTTGGATTAAAAACGTTCGCTGTCAAGAAAAAGGGGCAGTGACTAGGATACTTTAAAGAAGTGCAGAGTGCGATTCTTCTTTGTGCGATTGTTACCAGCTTTCGGTGAAGGAAAAAATCGTGAGGAAACCAGCATGTATGAGAAAGCCTAACTAGCTTTCGAATGATGTGTGAAGTCCGCCAACACGCAATTGGCCAGCGTGGTGGACCCCTTTTTTTTTTTTTGTTAGCGATTGTGGAATCCTCATAGGATACACCGCGCATAACACCTACCATGCGCGGGTTATGTCGGACTCTTACCGACTAAACCACCATCGGACCTTCCAGCACCTCCGCTATAGTGGCGGGCCCCGGGAACGTACGTAGTACTTCATCCGGTTCCCGCCAGCGGCCGTTCGGCTTACGCCAAACCCTCCAACGGCTCGAAAGCCGGAGCCTCTCCAGGCTCTTCCCCCCCCCCCCCCATGTCACATGTGGTGCCCTCCAGTCCACTCTGCTCAACAGAGAAGTACCAAGGGCGACCACAGTGACGACTCACCCTATAGCCTTTCGCCCCCCCCCCCCCCCCCAATTGCACCGAGCTACCGGCAATGCCGCCTGCCGGTGCCCATACCCCGCAGTGCGGTTGCTGCGGTGCCCCCGCCCTAAGGCCTTTCGGCCCGACTCCCCCCGGCACCACCACCGCGCTCAACCGACGTACGTGTCCATCGGGAACAGCGGTAGCGGCGCCCCCGCCCTACGTGGCCTTTCGGCCCTACATCCCCCCGCGCCTCGCTGCCGCTCAACCGACAACCGAATTACAATGGGCCAAACTCTAGGAGGAGAAAGCCAGTACCCCCACGTGGTGGACTCCTAACCTAAGCCCCTTTATCTTGAGGGAAGGCCCGTGCCCAATAATGCGACATAAACCAGGGCTGGTATTATTATATTATTTGATAGACCAGGAGCGATTCATACTTAAAAATGTTCCCAGTTTTCCCTGTGATGAATTCAAAATTACAACCTAGCTCTATTTTGTAACTTATTGCTTATAATAATTTATCTGTATAAAATGCAGTCACTTACATAAATATAAATCTATCATCATTTTAATGGATTTATAAATCTCCGAACAAAAGTATCCACCCAACGCCGTACTCACTTAGATCATTTTTATTTTTTCCTTGCCGCAATAAAACGGATATACGGTCATATCGGTCCACTCTTCTTGAAGTGCAATAATTCCAGCCGTCAGCCGCACACGGTGCGGTGTCGCCACTGTGCGCCACTCGAAAATGAAAATATATAGCCACTCAGCACTTGAGCGCGCGACTGTCCACAAAAGTCTTCTTCGTTCGGAAACAATTTTTTTGCGGTATTTAGATTTTTTGACAATGTCAATGCGTTAATTATAAATGTTGCCTTATCATTTACCTACTCACTAGTTGCACAAGATTGCGATCGAAGATCGCGGCTCCGTTTCATTACTATGCTCCTTTAACTTATAGTTATTTAAACTCCTAACATTCCTGCCTCCGTTTCTCCTACGATCAAAGATTTTAAAGTAGACTTAGACATAGACTATCCATTGCCAGCAAAGTTTTCACTTAAAACTTGTTACCATTGGTAATAAATAAATCTTGTAGATACTTACATACGTACCTACTAAGCTGATCAAAAATATTTTTGGTGAACCGGTTTTGTACTTTATGTAATCCATTCGCTTTTTGCTCATATATTTCATAACATTTTTTATACTTACAAGATTTAAATAACATTAGTCTGTCTACAACTCATGAATACATTTGGTTAATACGGTCGAAGGGGAAAACAGAATTAATTTTTGCCAAACAAATTGCGCGGAACGAAAAAACAACGCGTTTTGAGGAATAAAATGTACCTACTGCTTTTCACCCGGCGTATCTTAGGGTAACAAATAGACCACGTAATTCCGAATGATATAAAAAAATGTTTTTTTTTCTTTTTTTTTTTGGGAATGATAAACGCTGTTGGCCGCAGATGGCCATTACAGCTTCACCGGACATTAGGAGGCGAGCGCTTGAAGCGCTCTAGTCTTTACGGCAGAAGTAGCGACGAGCTCAAGGGCACCTCAGGGAGGCACGGCCTCGGCTTGGGCTGTCGCTTAAGAGAGGGCTGAGTTTACCACCGGTTCTATTTTAGAATATTGAAAATATTTTTTGAAAGATTTATGTGTCCCTAATAATAAATAATAAAAAAGCCTCTATATTAATCCATATCCATTAAAGGTTACAATATTTTTAACAGAATACACTAATGTTTTATCTAAGTAAGCAAGTAATTGTTGTCTTTCTTATTTAATTGTCTTTGTTTCTTGGATAGGAACCCCTCTTTGGGTATAATCCTCCTCCAGCTTATTCCAGATCTCTCTGTCTTTCGCTTTCAACATCCATTCTTTGCCCGCTGTAACTATGATGTCGTCTGTCCACCTTTTCTTCGGTCGCCCTTTTTTCCTCTTTCCAGTTGGCGTCGCCTCCACTGTCTATCTGTTATCAGTATAACGTGCCAGGTGCCCTGCCCATTTCCATTTAAGATTCAGAGCACGATGCAGGGCATCTGTTAATTTTGTTCTCTGTCTTATGTGTGCACTTTTGACTTTATGATTTTTTCTTATTTTTAGTGTGCTTCTTCATTTTAGTTTTAATTTTAGTGTTATATGTCCATGTTTGGCATCCTTAGGTAAGATTTGGCAGAATGCACGTATCTAGCACAATCTTTTATAGGTGTCCCCCTTTCAGAATTTCTTTTAGTGACCAAAATTTTCACCAGCTCATAGTTATGCGACGTTCTACTTCCTCTTCCTCACTCCTATCTTCGAAAGACATGTGTTCCTAATACATACAAACTTAATGATATTTAAGAGCCTAAAATGATAATAATAAACTTGTTACATTTTATGACCTTCAATAGGTTCGTTAGTCCGGGACTGGGGGATAATCGAGGAACGTGGGATATTTATCCATTAAAACCCTACGGTTGTTGTATAGACACATGAAAGGGGCTAGGCTGGGCTAGGGCCCGCGAGCGGTTCGGGAGTCCGCTCAGTGGCGCGTCCCCCGGGTGGCGGTTAGGGGAGCTCTCCGAGTGGACAGTCCGACTTGCGTGAGCGGTCAGCGTGGACCAAATCCCGAGGGTCGAGGCGCCCCTGACTTCGGTCGAAGCGGCTCATGTGTTCCCACCTTCTTATCCTCCTTCCTTATTCCTTCCTTTCTTCTTCCTTTCCTCTCCTGGGGTCCGGTGGAGACAACCACTTGCAAAAATCATGGTGGGGGCGCCGAACTACTGTTCCCGGTACGGGGTACTGGTTGAGTGACAGCGAGGCGAGGGGGAGTTGTAGGGCCGAAAGGCCACGTAGGGCGGGGGCGCCACTGCCGCTGTTCCCGATGGGGCACAACGTCGGTTGAGCGCGGTGGTGGTGCAGGGGGGGAGTCGGGCCTAAAGGCCTTAGGGCGGGGGCACCGCAGCAACCGCACTGCCGGGATGGGTATGGGCGCCGGCAGGCGGCAGTCCCTGTGGTATGGGACCCGGTAGCTCGGTGCAATTGGGGGGAGGAAGGCTTCAGGGTGTGTTGTCACTGTGGTCGCCCTTGGTACTTCTCTGCTGAGAAGAGTGGACTGGAGGGCACCACATGTGACACCGGGGGGGAGAGCCTGCGAAGGCTCCGGCTTGGCCATTTTGGTCGAGCTGTGTTGTGGGTTTGGCGCAAGCCGAACGGCCGCTGGCGGGAACCGGATGAAGTACTACGTACGTTCCCGGGGCCCGCCACTATAGCGGAGGTGCTGGAAGGCCCGATGGTGGTTTAGTCGGTAAGAGTCTGACATAACCCGCGCATGGTAGGCGTCGTGCGCGGTGTATCATTGAGGATTCCACCATAGCTAAAAAAAAAAAGGCAGGGCTAGGGCCCACACCCCAATCCCTTCGGAGTCGCTGGACGTTCAGGGTGTGGGCCCTTTGAACGTCCGTTGAGTGCGGTGGCGACTCTGAGGAGGACGGCGGCGGGGTTGCGACCCCCGTCCCCGTGAGCACCGTGTCGGGTTCCTGGGGGGCTACAATGCGCCCCCCGGCGGCGGGCTCAAAGGCAAGCCACTGAGGGGCACCTGGTGCAGATCCCACCGGAGAGCCCTGGGGTCCCCCCTCTCATGTGCCGATGCGACAGCCGCGGGGGTTTTAGTGGGTAAGAATCCCACATACCCCGGTCGAGCCCCACAGCTCCCGGGGATCTTTGGAAGATTTCCCCCGCGTCAAAAAAAAAACAACAAAAAAAATAAAGGGCCCCACACCACAAACGTTCCGAAGCGGTTCCGAAAGACTTTTTTTACTCTGAATTTTTAGTACGTCTGGCCTTGACAATGGTTACCAATTGAAAATATTTATAGAATTTGCTGGCTTACTTTATAATTAAACTTATAAAAACTAAACGTCGTACTTATAGTTAGTATCACAGTTTTTTAGCATTCCAAACACCAGACAATCCTGAGATTCAAACTTTAAGTACAATATTTGCTGTAAGTATTTTAATGAAAGTAAGTTCGTCTCTACAAAGGATCTTGCAACTAACCGGCTTAATTTATTTTCACCCTAATTCGTTCCAAAATGGTTTCACAAAGATAAAAAATGCCGCGCAAACTGTATTACGTAACGTCAGCACAAAGCAGAGATGCTCTTTACTTATTAACTTTAATTTTTAATATTCCCGCGCACTCCGCGTAAAATTGCAATCTAACCTGTGGAATAAAAAGAAAATGCCTCTACTTGCACGAATTATTTATGTCTACTCTGTGCCTTTATGGTGCTCTTGTTCTCGTTGCTTTCAAGAGATGTTGAGATTTTGTATGATCGCTTAGTAAAATATCGTAGGCAAAGAGATTCAATAATTAAATTGGTACATAATGCCTATTGACCTTTGTTACTATAAAACGATTATTAACTAACGTAATGGCTGGCGTGAAACGGGATAAGTTTGCAATAGGTATGATGATGGGCCTGTTGTTCTAGTGGTAAGACACTTTGGCTGCTACCCGACGGTTCATGGATTCAATTCCCACCTTGTGTCTGGGTCCCAAGATAAAAAAAAAATATAATTTCTAAATTAAATTTAACTAAAGTCTTACAACTAAACCCATGCATTCTTGCTCGAACGTCAGTTTAAAAAAAAACATTTTCCCGCCAATAATAAATGTTGCTACCTCAAAAAAACATACTACGGCGTTCAAATATCTATAGTCTAATGAAATTCTTATCGGGTCGTCTGCCTTCGGGGAATGAAAATATTATTTTCCAACCGTATTAATGCAAAAACTGTGTATTGTGGCGCGTTGTGATGGATCGGCTGACTGCCAATTTATAATATTATGATCGAGATTCCTGGAATGATGTATCGGTGATGTTGGCTGAATTAAATTTTGCTTACAGTAGTAGTACAGTGGTAAGTTGCCGTAAAACTGAACTGTAGTAACAGTTCAGTTTTCCGGCAATCGAGTTATTTAATACGATGATGAAATAATAGTATTTTGTAAAAAAATATATTTTGAAGTGAAATCTTCATAAGCATCGTTGTGATTTGAAAGTCGATAAAACGAAAAAGCGACATTAATTTGTGATTATTTTGAAAGTCGATGAAAAAAAAAAGCGACATTAAGTATTTTTTTATTTTATTTTTATGTTGTTATTTAAAAATCGATGAAACTAAAAAGCCACAGTATTTTTTTTAAGGTTTCGCTTCTACCACGTGTGAATTGCACACATAGTAATTTTTTTTTACGTAAACCTACTAGGTGGTTGGTTCCTTGTGCAAGAAACGATCCAGGTAAGTACCACCGCAGTGTCAGATATTCTGCCGCCAAGCAACAGTGTGTAAGCATATCTGTGTGCCAGTCAGTGTGAAGGGCACCAATTATCTGTAATTGGTGAAATTACCGGAAACAAGACTTAATTAATAGCTAATGTCTCAGGTGACGAGCGGCAGTGCCATGCAGCTGTCAATAGTTGGCAGCATCAGGTGAACGTCTTTCTTGTCTCATCATTAGGGCGAATAAAAAAATACTTGACACCGAGTGAGAGAGAGAGAGATGCCGTATAACCACGGATCATAACGTAAGTCCATGCGTAAAACTGACGTAAATTTATTTTATGGTAAACTAGCTGGCCCGCGCAGCTCCGCCCTTGATTTATTTCTCTCTCCATCTCTATCTTATAAGAAAAATCTAATTCTATGCTGTCTCTCTCCTCTCACTTTCCGCCTCCCGCTTCGATCCCCGTCACACTCCCCCTCTTCCTCACCCCGTTGTCCCCTCTCTGAACCCCCTCCATCTCTCTCTTTTCCCACCTTGCTCCCCTCACTCCCCCCTTGCTCCATCTTAATCCTCCTATCCCTCACGCCACCACCCCCTCCTCGAATCCACTCTCCCTCTTTCTCTCCTCTCTTGTACCCTCCTCTCGTTCTATATATCCTTGTCAATCATGGTGTCAGGGATTCTTACCCACTTAAACCCCTGCAGCTGTCGCATCGCCACATAAGAGGGGGGACCTGGTCCCTTCAGTGGGGTCTGCACCAAATACCCCCTCAGTGCGCATTATAGCTCCCTTAAACCTGGCACCATGGTCACGGGGACGGGGCTCGCAACCCCGTCACCGTCCTCCTTAGAGTCACCGCCGTCCCCCATCTATGTAATGACCTTGCCTAACGTTGCTTAACCTAGCGGCATGAAATATACTTTACGACCTATTCTCAGACTTACCCGATATGTACACAAAATTTCATACAAATCGGTTCACCCCGTGCACCCAACGTTCACACCTATTTTTTCATTGGTGTAAATATTAGTGAAGTTTACGTTAGGTATATTGAAGAAGAGACAAATTCATTATAACAACTTTTTATTAATAGTTAATTATTTCTCATAAAAATTAAAGGATAAAAAATGTTTGTTGTGGGTTATCCCTAAGAGATAAACATATACCATCCCGGACCTTGTTAAGGTGTACAATACTGTAGTAGGTACATTATTTAGATCTATTTCGTAGGGTTCAGCCAGCGTTTGCAATTTAAGCGCAGAAAAATGTGTTTATTTACGACATCACATTAGAAACATCTAAAATGATGAGTGTTTCTCCACTATATTATGCATGTGTTATACATATAAACCTTAGTTTTGAATGACTCTATCTATTAAAAAAAACGGATCAAAATCCGTTGCGTAGTTTTAAAGATCTAAGCATACATAGGGACAGACCCCCTATCATGACTTACGCGAGTGTAGTTTTCGCGCACGCCGCCCGCACCCATATCGATAGCCTCCAGGTTATCCAGAATCGTTTCCTCCGACGTGCCGTCGGTGCCCCGTGGTACATGCGGAACGTAGATCTGTATTCCGATTTCAAATTAGATCCCCTTCGTAAGTTCCTCAAAGAAGCGTCGAAACGCTACTTTGAATCCGCGTCCCGTCACGCGAACAGTTTAATCCGCGCCGCCGCCGATTACGCCCCTAGTCCTTCTGACTCGCGCCGCAGACCACGGCACGTACTGCTCGACCCTCCTGACCCCATGACAGTCCTATTGGACCGGGATGCGCCGAACCCTCCCCGACAACCGTATGCTACACTAGCTATCAGACACCGGTCTCGCCGGCGAGGCCGAAGGGTCGTACGTATGCGACCTCAACGACGTGCATCACCCCACTGAGTTTCTTGCCGGTTCTTCTCAGTGGGGGCGCGATGTGAACCGGTGGTAAACTCAGCCCTCTCTTAAGCGACAGCCCAAGCCGAGGCCGTGCCTCCCTGAGGTGCCCTTGAGCTCGTCGCTACTTCTGCCGTAAAGGCTAGAGCGCTTTAAGCGCTCGCCTCCTATTGTCCGGTGAAGCTGTAATGGCCATCTGCAGCCAACAGCGTCTATCATTCCCAAAAAAACAGGGACAGACAGACATCGGGAGAGACTTCGTTTTTTTTATAATATGTATATGAGATATTTCAGAAATGTTTGCAAAGAAATTAGTTCAGTTTTTTTTTCTATTATAATGTTTGTTTCTATTATAATGTTGATTAGATGATATACCCAAGATGCCTACCAAGCGTGGGGATTATGGCAACCCCTTCCTTCGCAGGGGGAGGCCTTTGAGGTAATATGATCGCAGCTTATCACCAAACATGAAATAGTATATTCGGTAGTTTTCATTTTTGTACGTAGTACAGTTCATATTATTATTATCATCCGTTTTTAATAATCAATAGCTTTGTCTTGCCTACAATAATTATAGGTATAATATTTAACACACTCGATCGACCGTTTTTAACCGACTTCAAAAAAGGAGGTTCTGTATTCGACGCGTATGTATGTAATATTAATAAAAATGCGTAATATTCATATATGTTAGTCTATGTGGGCTTCTAAACGAATTTACCAAATTTCACGAGTGTATGTATGTATGTATGTATGTATGTAGGTTTGTCCACGGATTTCTCAGAAACTACAAGTCCGATTTCGAAAATTCTTTTTGCAATAGTTAGAGTATTTTTCAACTTAGGGTAGAGTACAAATTTCATCAAGTAAGTTACTGTAATGTAGACGTTCGAGTTGCGTGATAGTGCTGATACCTATCTTGGTAAAATAAGTCACTAAAAAGTGTTAAATAAACTATTTTAAAAAAAATAAAAACCGACTTCAAAGTAAATTATCTAAAAAGCATAAAATAACGAAAATATTATTGAAGTTGGTGCAGAATATACACAGCAGGTACGCTAACACCAACTTCAATATATTTTCGTTATTTTATGCTTTTTAGATAATTTACTTTGAAGTCGGTTTTTATTTTTTTTTAAATAGTTTTATCCAAATCAAAATTCAAAATTTGGCAACACCGACAGAAAAATGAATTCAAAACTCGAGAGATTAACCGCCGCCTCTTTTATTCATTTCTATAACCTCCGATGTTCTTTGAATGTATTCATGGCGGCTCGTTCGAAATTTAAATTTTTCCGACAATTTTCCCGCGCCGACTTTCGCTTATAGCTAGCTAAGCTACGTGTTTTCTCAACTTGAGCGGCTAATCTGTTGATATTGATACAGAGGTACACTTTGGGGGTTTGAAAAGGTTTTTCTAGTGTCATATTTGCGGATTTCTGCATAATATAAAAGGGAATCATTCTCCATATCTTAATTTTTATTATTAAAAACCGGTCAAGTGCGAGTCGGACTCCAGCACCGAGGGTTCCATAAAATCTTTGGACCTATTATAGTTATTTTACTATTCGTCTAAAACCTCAGATAGCACAAAAAGCTTAGTTTTGCAGTTTCAAAACTAAGTTTGGTTGTCGAAGTTTCATTAGGATTACTAAAAAACTGTACTATTTAGAGAGATCATTTTATTTTTCCATGTATTACCATACATGACATGTATTATCCATAATTATTTCAGATTTCCCTCTACAAACTTCGGAGATAAGGGGGAACGGTATTTTCTTTTTTCACATTTTTGGTTATCAGCCAAAAACTACGCGACATATACCAAAATAAAATTCTGTTTTGAGATGTGCAAATGAAGCCCTTTCATATGATACCCCAATCGATATAGTGGTCTCACTTTGAAATTTTAATGACACATTTCGACCCCCATTAAAAAAAGGAAAAAGAAAGAAATATATTTTTTTTCATTTGCGATGAGGTTGGGTAAGTAAGATCTAAAATTATTCCAAGTTTCAAATCGATAGCATCAGTGGTTCTTGAAATATACAGGTGTGACAGACAGACAGACAGACGAAGTCTCACCATAAGGGTTCTTTTGGTTCGGTTTGGAACCCTAAAAAATAAAAGACGTCATCTTCTCGGTTACTGGTTGGTTGTTTACATAGATATAGAATTTTTCACTACGGTTGTTTAGGTACCTATGTATAAAGGTATGATAACATATATAGAAAAAAAAACCCCATTGCATTGCAGGCTAGCCAAATATGAACTTTGAAGTTTACCAAAGTTGTCCAGCAATGTGAATGATTAAATTTGACGTCCATAGCAGCAAGACCCGTGGGATTGTCCCTCGCAAGCCACCGACAGAGTTCAATTGAAATTTGTAGCGCGGAACTGTAGTCCTACGAGGTCTGAAATTACATACGAGTGTGAAAACTCGAGTGAGCATTGAATTCACTTTGAAGAGCGAGTTGGACTTTCAAAACATTTCCTACACTCCTATGGTCTCCTGGTACTACGGTGGTTTTAATATGACAGATGTGTGGATAGCTATTTGTAGATACATATTTTTCTGTAAGAATCTTTTACAAAGTACCTATTAGAAAACTTAAAACAAAAGATTCATAAAGTCATCCCCTAGTTATGGCGTGATCACGGGAAATATGGATTCATTTTTATATATCACTAATAACTAAATTAACTAATAATGATCTGATTCAGGCTTTTTTTTTTCATTTTAATAAAATAAAATAAAATACAGGCGGTCACGGATCGTCGCGAGCAACGCGCTTGTGCCGGGGAGCGTGTATTTGTGCTTACCACGCGATGTCTAGCGAGCATCTGGCGCTGCAAGAAGAAGAAGAAACGTTTATTTGTGATACGAAGAAACAAAACACAAAAAGGTCTTAACTCAGCATTTTACTGGTTGCGGACAACCAGCGCTGGTTGTAGCGGGGAGCTTGAGCGGGGAGAGCTCTGACGAAAACGGGAATGCCGAGAGTCACTCTGATAGAACTTCAATGAAGGAGATTTTAGTAAGAATTTAAAAATCCGGCCTGAAGAGACTGGGTATCTTTTAGAGGTCCCTCCCTGACAGCAAAAAAAGGAGTCCGATACAACCCGCACTGCCACTCCCGTGGCAGCACAGGAATCCATGAGGGTTTCCCTATGAAAAAAGTTACATTGCGTGCGAATGTACATTTATAAACGAACCCCTCTAGTTAATCAGAGACAAGCGGATCTCTAAATCATTTATAAGAATGTCTACGTCGCTTCGCGAGCGCCGAGGAGGGATTTTTTCTTGTCTTAAGTAAATAAAAATCCAATCAGACGCAAATCCAATTTTCATTCCGCTCGCCGTCGGATTCACTCGGGATTGTAGCTACGGGTTAATTTTTTAAGGATTTTTTTTACATTTTCACACTATTTCGTTTAGAGTCCGTCGTCTGGGTAGCAGTTTAGCGGGGAGGTTTAGGCTTGCTGGCTTGTCTTGATGTTTTAATTGAGTACTATACTCATCGATATAATATTTAAACTAGATTTGGTGTCACGGCCCAGAAAGTGGTAGCGAGAAATAGCGCCCTTGTGTCGCTATTTCTTTACAAGCCACAGCCTGACAAAATTATTTTTGCCGATAGGAGTGTCGCTACTGTCTATATGAAACTGTCAAACTACACGTCGTTGTCATAATAAACACGTTAGTTCACGTTTCCGCCACCAGCACAGATAAGTTTGCAACCTCCGCGACCACATTTTAGATGTCATTTTGTTCGTGAATGTTTATCTAGTTCATATACTATATCGATGACTATACTATACTATAATGTATTATTGTAACAGCCAAAATCATCATCATTATTAGCAGCGGCAACCAAAAGACTCTTCCACTGCTGAACAAATCCCTTCCCCTTAGAATGGTTGCTATAATTTTCACGCTTGGCGGGAGTCATGGAAAAGAAGAAGAAGAAGAAGAAGAACTACATTTATTCATGGGGGTCATAGTATGCAGGTATTCCAATAGACAGACGCTGCTGCCCGTCTTCTTGTTTTCCTTTAGTCGCTTCTTACGGACACTCAATGGGAGGAGATGGGATGGTGATATTTTTACCCAGACACCCCATGGGACCTGCACCCCGTGCCCCGTGTCCTCCACTCAAAAGCCAAAATATTGTAATCATATTGTAACACAGTTTGAAAAACTGTGTGTCCCACTGCTGGGCACGGGCCTCCCCTCAAGATGAGGGGGCTTAGGCCATAGTCCACCACGCTGGCCAAGTGCGGGTTGGCGGACTTCATACGTCATTCAAGAGCTAGTTAGGCTTTCTCCGACATGCAGGTTTCCTCACGATGTTTTCCTTCACCGAAAGCTAGTAACAATCGCAGAAAGACGATTCGCACATGATTCATTGAAGAAATCAGAGGTGCGAGCCGGGGTTCGAACCTGCGCGCCTTGTTTCCAAGGCAAGCGCTCGCCCACTGAGCTGTTACCGCTTATTTAGGCATGCAAAGCAGGATATTAATAATCTTTAGCTAAAATCAAATTGAACCAGTTCCTATATATTTTTAGCCTCCATACACACACACACCCATGCATGAATTTAATTAGGAGTACACAGAATTGCAATATGGGAGCCAGGAGGATGGGTAATTGAATCAACGAGATTCATGGTGAAAATAGCCTATGGTCCTGTTAATTCGTTGCACTAAATCTAAATCTCTATAAGTAATTAATAAATAGTATACAATGAAGGCAATTTATGCGTCATAGACATAACTTTGATTATTACGTACTCTCGCGGTCATGAACGGTGTACCACCTTTCGGACGACTATCGCTTGCACGAGCCAGCCCGAAGTACGTGCGGGCGGGGTAAGCACACGTAACATTGTTCAAACGATTTTGATTGAAAACTGGTACACCGTTCGTGTCCGCGATAGTACATATATTATACGTACGTAATAATCAAAGTTATATGTATACATTCAGTAATCAAGAGGCAGTAAAATAATTGTATTACACTATTCAAGAAATTCCTGCCTGATTCTGGCCTGGCTGATTCTTCTCATTGCATCGGTCTCCGGATTAATTTGGATAAAACCAAAGTCATGATAAACGAGCACGTTGTTCCGGGACCGGTTGCCGTCAATGGGATTCCTCTCGAAGTTGTCCAGGAGTATACCTACTTAGGGCAGACGCTACAACTGGGTAAAGACAACTTCGAGAAAGAAGTCAAAAGAAGAATACAGCTAGGCTGGGCAGCATTCGGAAAACTTCGTAGAGTCTTCCCGTCGCCAATACCGCAATGTTTAAAGACAAAAGTCTTTAATAAGTGCGTCCTACCTGTGATGACATACGCAGCCGAGACGTCGCCACTCACGGTATGACTAGTCCACCGATTCAAGGTCGCTCAGCGGGGTATGGAGAGAGCTATGCTGGGTGTTTCTCTGAGGGACCGAATACGGAATGAAGTAGTTCGCCAGAGAACCAAAGTGACCGACATAGCCCCCGCATTTCCACTCTGTCATACATTTTTCCACTTGTTTCCACTCATTTTCATCCTTTACTCCATTTTCTGCTCGTCTCTATCCTATCTCCAACTACTCATTTTTGACCTTTTTCAATAGTTTCCATAGTTAACCAATCTTTTACACTTATTTTTCACTTATTTTCCGTCTGGTTTCGCTGTTTTTGTTTATTTTCGTTCACATTATATTATATTTCTTTACTATACATGCTGGGTGCTTGACAGTATTCCGGTAGGTAAGTGGTGCTTCACTTAAAATTCTAATGTATGTTTTTCTTTGTTATTCATATTTCAATACATCCAAGTGTTCACGCCCTAAGCTGTCTTGCAATGGAATCCATTATACTTTATTTATGGAGTGGCTCCGAAAATATTTATCTGTGTCGATAATGTTTCGGACGCGCCCCGTTCTCGGCCCGCTCCCGTCGCGGTGCCGCAGGAAATGAAAGCCTGCCAATACGGACTTCTCGCCTTTTGTAAAATATTATTATTGCTTGTGTAAATAGCTCTGATTTGGAAGGAAGAGTGATGGTGTTGGGCGATTTTCTTCGCTGTCGTCGGTTTTATATCCTACCTTGTATAACTGAACATTTCATAGTATGTTCACTTAGATTATCTATATTGGACACGTATTTTATCTTTTGTCGGTTAAACAAAAAATGACGAAAGCGACCTTAAATAAATAAATGAAAAAAAAAACATGACGAAGATATAGTGCTTTGAAATGAAATGTCGCGTGACATCACGCCGGTATACAATTTTTACTGAGGCGTGACGTCACGAGCCCCCACTCCCGAACTTTGACGCTCTATATCTTTGGCTTTGATTATATATACGTCTAGATAGCAAGTCGTCTTAAAAGTGACGTTCACACTGAATCACTACTCCATTATCCGCGTGTGCGTGCAGGCCTCGTACTACACTAGCGTTATCTGTGGCTGTGTGCGTGTTTGGGGATCTCCAGTTATAAATATTTTTCCCATAAATAGCGATAGCGTTGTGGGCTATGCATTGATATATACTGTGTAAATAGAATAGAATAGAATGGAATAGAATGGAATAGACTGGAATAGACTGGAATAGACTGGAATAGACTGGAATAGACTGGAATAGACTGGAATAGACTGGAATAGACTGGAATAGACTGGAATAGACTGGAATAGACTGGAATAGACTGGAATAGACTGGAATAGACTGGAATAGACTGGAATAGACTGGAATAGACTGGAATAGACTGGAATAGACTGGAATAGACTGGAATAGACTGGAATAGACTGGAATATACTGGAATATACTGGAATATACTGGAATAGACTGGAATAGACTGGAATACACTGGAATACACTGGAATACACTGGAATACACTGGAATACACTGGAATAAACTGGAATACACTGGAATACACTGGAATACACTGGAATACACTGGAATACACTGGAATACACTGGAATACACTGGAATACACTGGAATACACTGGAATACACTGGAATACACTGGAATACACTGGAATACACTGGAATACACTGGAATACACTGGAATACACTGGAATACAATGGAATACAATAGAATAGAATATTAAATTAAATTACATTAAATGGCGTGTCTGGAATATAATGGAATACAATGTAATACAATGGAATACAATAGAATAGAATATTAAATTAAATTACATTAAATGGCGTGTCCCTTACGTTCAGGTGAACGTCTTATTTGCCTCATGACCAGGAAGAAAAAATATACTTCTAATTAAGTACTTACCTATATAAAAGTAATTAATTTATCAAAAAAAAAATTAAAATTATTTTAATTGATTTATTTAAAGTTTTGGTCACTATCTACGTATTACGTTTAATTGAATTCATTTTTGCTAAAAGAAAAATTACCCCAGACTTAAGATATATTCCCCCATTATTACCTAGCAACACCAGTCTAGTCGGACAATGTACGAATAGTCGTAAAAAACAATCGAGTTTTTATAATAATCCTTCACAGAATCTTAAGACTTATCAATGGAAAATTAAGTTAGGATCTTTATTAATTTTACTTAGTTAATATTTTCACGATTTGATTACACAATTCGGCATAATGTTTTTTTTTTGCGAGCACAAACTATCGGTACAGTTCAAGTGACACTAAACAACCAAGTCGACCAATTTGATGTTTTGGTGTACCTGATATTGTCAAGTGTTTGAACATCGAACATGCTATCTAGACGTATATATAATCAAAGATCTATGGTATTTTTTTATTGAATTGTTAAATAAAAAAAAACGTGTCTAATTTTTTTAGGGTTCCATACCTAAAAGGTAAAAAAGGAACCCTTATGGTCTGACTTCGCCTGTCTGTCTGTCTGTCACAAACCTATATATTTCAGGAACCACTGATGCTATCAATTTGAAACATGGAATAGTTTTAGATCTTAATTACCCAACTCCATCGCAAATGAAAAAAAAATATTTTTCCTTTTACTTTTTTTTATAATGGGGGTCGAAATGGGTCATCAAAATTTCAAAGTGAGACTACTATATCGAGTGGGGTATCATATGAAAGGGCTTTATTTGCACATCTCAAAACAGATTTTTATTTTGGTTTATGTCACGCAGTTTTTGGCTGATAATCAAAAATGTCCGACCGTTCCCCCCCCCCCCTTATCTCCGAAGTTTGTGGAGGGAAAAATCTGAAATAATTATGGGTAATACATGTCTATCTATATTTTACAGGAAAAATAAAATAATCTTTCTAAATAGTACAGTTTTTTAGTAATCCTAAAAAAACCTCGACTAACAAACTTAGTTTTGCGGTTTGTTTATTTGCTATCTGAGGCGTTAGACGTATAGTAAAATAACTTTAATACGTCCAAAGATAATATGAAATGCTCGGTGCGGGAGTCCGACTAGCAATTGAATGGTTTTTAAAGTAGGTATATTTACACTTTACGAAGTCCTCGCACTTTAACTTCATTAACAAACAAACAATCGATAACAACCGAACTAAGAGATACTACGATCAACAACCAATTGGGATAAAATCACTATGCCGACAAGATAGTATATCTCAACATCACTACAACTTTAAAAATACGAACAACAATAAAATTTAACTTTTTATAACCTTTCGGGCATACTACAAAGAAAATCGTAAATATTCTATTATGGTATTTTTATTACACCTCGCCGAAAGACAGGCAAAGGTACTCATACCATACAGCCTTGTTTATTTTTGCCACAGTTAGATCGCAATTCGCCAACGAATCGAGGTAGGGATATTTTGTATACAATAGACATTTTTCATTACTTCTATTAGTCTGAATGATCTGAAATTTAGAACATATGTAAATCCGATGATATTAAATAAAATGGTAACCCTTCACCAGGGTCTGATGATGATCAGGAAAAGGAGGTAACAGGATCTCGGCCCAAATAAACGTAAACCCACCGACTTTGGGCTCGTTAGGTAGGTCTCGGTGAGTAGTTGCTAGAAAAATGGTGATCAGGGTCTAATGATGGAGCAGGAAGGTGGTCACGGGATCTCTGCACCAATAAACGTAAACCCACGGAGTTTGAGCTGGTTAGGTAGTTCTTGACGAGTAGTTGCTAGAAATATGGTGATCAGGGTCTGATGGTGGAGCAGGAAGGTGGTCACAGGTTCTCTGCACCAATAAACGTAGACCCACCGAGTTTGGGCTCGTTAGGTAGGTCTCGATGAGTAGTTACTAGAAAAAATGGTGATCAGTGTGATGATGGAGCAGGAAGGTGGTCACGGGATCTCTGCACTAATAAACGTAGACCTACTGAATTTGGATTCGTTGGATAGGTTGCTGCGAGCAGTAGGTAGAAAAACTTGATCAGAGTCTGGTGATAGGAGCAGGCAGGTAGGTGGCAACAGGAATTCGGCTCCATTAAATGTAGGACCCACCCAATTATAAATCTATGGTTAAATCTTGACGAGTAGTTGGACAGATACTGATCAGGGTCTGATAATAGCACAGGAAAATCGTTTTAAGAGTTCGTTTACCTATTAAATTTATACTTGTAGTACAGTTACTAAAGTACAAATAAAAGTAAAGCATGCCGTAATAATTCTGTTCTTTAATGAAAGTCAAATTACAAGAACCATCTTCCAAACACTTTTATGGTTGCCTAGCAACCTTAACAAATATTTATTTTGAAAAACATGCCATGGATATTTTTTAATAGGGGCTGAAATATGGTATCATATTAAAGGGCTTTATTTGCACATTTTAAAGCAGATTTATGTTTTGGTTTTTGATAAGTATGTAGTTATTGGTTTTTTTTATACGACCAAGGTGGCAAGCCTGCGTACGGCTCGCCTGATGGTAAGCAGTCACCGCAGCCTATAGACGCTAGCACAACCAGAAGAAGCACTAGCGCGTTGCCGACCCTCAAGACATTAGATGTTAAGTCTTTGTGTCCGGTAATTTAACCAGCTTAAAATCAAAAATGTCAAAAACATTAAATAAAAAATACTCGTCTCCGACTTGTCTCCGAAGTTAATGGAGGGGAAAATCTAAAATAATTATGAGTAATACATGTCAATAGATATTTTACAGGAATAAATCTAATTCTAATTATTAGCTTTTTAGTAATCCTAAAAAACCTCGATAATCAAACTTATTTTTGCGGTATGGTCCATTTTTTTTGGAAATCTAACAAATTCAGCAGATGCACAGATTCTATATATTTTAATTAGTAATAACAAGTAAGGATAGACACGTCTCTTTATTTCTCACAATGGCAGAATGTACTGACAAGATCTTTTAAATATAAATACATCTTACGCTATGCTCATAAAAAGTTCGACCATGTAAAGTTATAATAAAATTATCAAATCTTAATACTTTTGCTATCTGAGATGTTAGATTAATTGTAAAATAACTTTAATTTGTCCAAGGATGGTATGGAACCCTCGGTGCGCGAGTCCGACTCGCACTTGACCGGTATTTTTTTTATAATCTAACTGACGTACTAATTTTTTTTAGTAAAAAAAGTTTTTTTAGAGGATCTTGATAGGAGAAAATCTCTATGGTATTTTACTTTTCCTTTTTTACTGTAAAAACTAAAGTAATTGCTCTTTTTACACTTCAACGAGTGATAAAATAAAGTTATTTGCCATAGTCTGAACTTTTTTAATAAGGCCCAACATGTTGTCTCAAACAAAATTGCATTCCGGTTATTCCTATGAAACTTACATAATTTATTTTAATCATAATTATTTTTAATATGAAATAAAATTAGATTATCTCTCTCTCCTCCCCTCTCTCTTTTTATCTCTCTCTCTCTCTCTCTCTCTAGTAACACTTCCTTAATAAAATAGAAAGAGAAAAGTATGTTTATCATTGTATGTCAATAACCTTACATTTAAGTAAGTTTAATTCGGTTTGAGCAATTATGTACTTATTTAAAATAGTTTTCTTTTTTTTTTACTTCTTATTGATATTTATTATCATTATTTTTACACACAATCATTTCTTGCTTTCCACATTCCACTCGTATGTCTGCTACAAAAAAAAACAGCCCCTTTGTGTTTTTATTTCCTACACTTCTTAATTTTATTGTTCACTAGCTGACCCGCGCAGCTCCGCCCGCGCTTTTATTACATTTTGCTCCCCTTTATCCCTCCTCCCTCGATTTATTTCACACTCCATCTCTCTCTTAACAGAAAAATCTAATTCTATGCTCTCTCTTTCCCCCTCTCTCTTCGGTCCCCGTCACACTCCCCCTCTTCCTCTCCCCGTAGTCCCCTCTCTGAACCCCGTCCCACTTTCTCTTCTTCCACCATTCTCCCCCTCACTCCCCGTCACTCCCCCCTTGCTCCATCTTAATTCCCCAATCCCTCACCCCATCACCCCCTCCTCGAATCCCTTCTCCCACTCTCTCCCCTCTTGCACCCTCCTCTCGTTTTATATATCCTTGTCAATCATGGCATTTGAGGTTCTTACCCACTTAAACCTCTGCAGCTGTCGCATCGCCACATAAGAGGGGTACCTGGGCCCTCCAGTGGGATCTGCACCAAATACCCCACGGTGCGCATTCTGGCCCTCTTAAACCTGGCACCATGAGTCGCCGCCGTCACCCATATATGTAATGACCTTGCCTAACGTTGCTTAACCTAGCGGCATGAAAAATACTTTACGACCTATTCTCAGACTTACCTAATATGCACACAAAATTTCATACAAATCGGTTCACCCATCTATGTAATGACCTTACCTTATGTTGCTTAACCTTAACCTAGCGGTATGAACAACGTTCACAGTTATTTTTTTTATTGGTGTAAATATTAGTGAAGTTTACGTTATATTGAAGAAGGGACAAATTTATGCTAACAACAATTTATTAATAGTTAATTATTTCTCATAAAAAGTAAAGGACAAAAAATGTTTATTGTGGCTTATCCCTAAAAGATAAACATTTACCATCGTGGACTTTTTTGTAGACCTTGTTAAGGTGTACAATATTGTAGTACATTATTTTGATCTATCTTGTAGGGTTCAGCCAGCGTTTGCAATGTAAGCGCAAAAAAGTGTGTTTATTTGCGACATCACATTAGAAACCTCTAAAATTATCAATGTTTCTATAATATATTATGCATGTATTATACATATAAACCTTCCTCCTGAATCACTCTATCTATTAAGAAAAACCGCATCAAAATCCGTTGCGTAGTTTTAAAGATCTAAGCATACATAGGGACAGACAGACAGCGGGAGCGACTTTGTTTTATAATATGTATAGATGTGTGTAAACTACATTAATAAATAATAAAATAGCCTTTTATTTCTTGCTTTCAAATTTCTAAAGAATATAAAAATACGAAAATAAAACATATATTTATGCAAGAGCCCCCTCTTATTTTAGGGTTAATAAATTATTAAATAAATTAATAAATCTTACACATGTTAACTAGTTTTTCTGATATATTTTTGGGCAAAAATCCGATCGTTCAGGTACTGAAATTAATGTACCAATAACTGAGTCCCTTACAATATATGTATTTATATCTAGTGAATGCGGTAACATGATACGATCGTGCATTTCCATAATATCCGGTGCGCGGTGCGCGGGAAATGAAAGCATCGTATCTGCGTGTCTAACCAATGGCATAGATATAATTGATAATTGAGTGGACGAACAGGAGAAACTACGTATGTACCTATTGCAAATGAAACAGTACGTTGTCTCTTCGGGTAGGTATATAACCAGCCTTATAATACACTGTAACGCAGAACGACGTTGAAAATGTAGTTATTTTTTAATTATATACAAAGGATGAAAGGGAACCTATTTAGGCTCGCTACGCTCGTGCGCCAATAGTCTAACAGCCGAACCTACAAACGTTAATTATAGTTAATAATCATTAATCCATTTTAAGAACGGGTTATTTCGATACACGAAGCCAATTAATACTTAATACGCAGATAGTGCGTAAAGATATCAATTATCTCATATTGATTAATCGAAAATAATCCTAAACGGCTCCGACAGTCGAAATAAATAGATTTTAAAAAGTGACTTAATGAGAATTAAAGTTAATTAGCGTTTGTGAGTGCCACAACTAAGGGTGACTTTAAAAGCGTGGGTGCAACCGCGCTGCAAATTGGAGTCACCCTAAGACGATTCTAAAGACATATATAATAAGTCAATCGAGCTGTTAAGTCCGTAGGCCGTGCCAAAAAAATAGGCATAGATACATACATACGTATTTACATACACACATATACAGGGTGTCCTAGAATGGGGGTATCAAGCCGGTAATGACGCAATGTGTAACCCACAAGCAATCAATTTGTGAAATAAAATTATGAAAAAAAAGTCAACAGTCTTAGTGCAGTGAACTCAATACTTTGTTCGTTACTTAACTGAAACTGGGTGAATTTCTTATTAATCAAGGCAGGTACGCAATCAATAAAAAAACAGTGGCTCCATATGTGTAGGCATCATGACACAGAGTTGCTTAGAAACAGTTTTAAGATGATTTATATAATTTTTATCTGTAATTAAAAAAAAAAACATTTTTAGCCGGTTTTGATATTTTTTTCGGGATCTTTACTATCAATACTATACATAACTTTTGGCTTGATATACCCTTTCCGGGACACCCAGTATACATACTTTCGAAAAAATAGCCCTCCTGGGGCAATCGAGCAAAAGAATAAGCTAATCAGTACCGAATACTATTCTTTCGCGTTTCACTTACGAACATTTTTATTTTATTCAATCCACTGAAGAGACATGGAAGACGTTCGCCTAATGGTAAGTATCAACTGCCTACAGCCAGCTGCATATCACTGCCACTCGTAATTTTCACCAACTATGGGCTCCCACACATAAGGGCTCCCACACATAACTGCGATGCGATGCAATGCGGCGAGAAACAAATGAATTTTCGATAGAAGTTGCAGGAACTTGTATTGGAAAATTCATTTGTTGCTCGCCGCATCGCATCGCATCGCAGTTATGTGTGGGAGCCCTAACTGCGAATTCGCATCGCATCGCAAATATCTGCGAGAAACAAATGAATGTTTCGATACAAATTCCTACGATGCGGCGCCGCATCGCATCGCATCGCAGTTATGTGTGGGAGCCGTATGTGCGATGCCTGTCACACCGGAATACAGCAAAATTTGAACACTGCTTCTTCGCGGCATTTTGCTAAATAATCCCGGTTGAATTGATAATGTAACGTAACTTACCATCATGTGAAGGTCCAGCTCCTTTCATCACTGACTGAAAGAATGACTAATCTAAACTGTTTCTTTCGTGGCTTATATGTGCTTACGGGAGCCACTCAATTCGCCCAGCATCAGGGCATATTTCACTCCGTAACAAGCCAGAGGGATGGAATAAAAATTACCTTTCGTGTTCTCTATAAATTTGGACGCTTAGCCATGCCAGCCAAATGGATATTGCATATATTTTACGTAAAAAGCACTTTTGAAAATGTTACAGCGTTCGTGGGATGAATCGAAAGATGCACGTTCGTTGAGATCTAGAAAAATATTTACCTACTGAATTTTATTTTGGGCACAGAGAGCATAAAAAACACCGCACAAGGTTAGTCCAGCTTTCATATCAAAAGGACTTATAGGTAAGCAAAATGACTCAAAATTAGAATAACCAAAATAAATGAGTGTTTGTTTAGCGGCATCTCTGTGCTTCGGAGACCACGTTAAAAGTTGATTCAAGTTGTTTTTATTTTGAAACCAGTCGTTAAGTTGGCCAAACGATTTCTGTCAGAGGCCTAAGGACAGCTCGAAAAATTTGACGCCAAGTTGGCCAAAAACCATAGAGCCGTTTAGGCCGAGCCAAAGAAAGACATACATCTACATAGGTACTTATATACATACACAAACACTCTCGAAAAAAATAACCCTCCATATGGAGCAGTTGGGCAATAAAATAAAGTAATTTGAAATATGAATTAATAAAACTTGTTGTTTGGCGTCATCAATTATACTTACAATCAATATGTACTTATTGTAGTACGATTGACGAAAAAAGTGTATAAGGCGAGTGCGAATGAAAGTGTTGGAAGGGGTACCTAGGCGGACGTTTCAAGAGCATGTATGAAGGAAATAATGAAAGTAGACGAAGCAAGACAAGTATGTAAGGAACGTAGCAAGTGGAAAGTATGGTCTCTGACTACGCCTACGGGAAAGAGGCGTGATTATATGTATGTATGTATTAAGTACAAATAATAGAATCATAATGTATATCTTAACATAAATGTCAGCTTAATATTAAAGACCGCGCGGACAATAACGTCATTAGCGCTGCACGCCACATTAGGGGCCCATCAGACGTCCGGCCTACAGCTAACAGGGCACGACGAGCCGTCGACTAAGTGAGCTTTAATTTACTTATATGTTGCAGTTAACTGTAATGGGGCATATAAACGCGATTGAGAGATTATAAAGAGTTTTGTAACCTCTATGGCACAGCATTAATCTAAACTTCGTCTGTGGAGACAAACTTTCCCCGTCACTGACAACTACATCCCACAGATTGAAGCGCTGCCTCCCGGGACAGACATGCGTCCAAAGTCTCAGGGACTTCCATGAAGGCCACCTTCATGGAAGTCCCTGAGACTTTGGACGCAGGTCGGCCGCTGCAAAGAAAATATTTGCCAGTGGTGATGACCAATGCATATGTGGATATGCCCCGCAAACTATGACCCATTTGTTTTCTTGCCCTGCGTGCCCAGACACCTGCACTCTTGAAGATCTTTGGAATGCTACAGACAAGGCACGAAATGTAGCTGCTTACTGGGCTAATTTATTTATTTATTTATACTCTTTATTGTACACACATAAAAATAAAATAAAAAGGACTTGAAGAAATTTGTACAAAGGGCGGCCTTATCGCTATCCGCAATTTCTTACAGGCAACCTTGGGATGGAAAAAAGATTGCATGGAATACGAAAAGTGGGGTAGTTAATATGTGAGACAATATACACTAATAAAAATACATATCGATACCTCGGGGCTCAAAGGGCGTAACCACCATTTTGGCGAAAATGACTTTTTAATGCAGTCCTACTCAGTTTTTTCTGCTCTATCGATCTGTATATTTAAAATCATCCAATTCGCCAAAAAATGGCGTTTACGACCCCATTTTTTGTAGAAACTAAAACAGATATTTTTAGTTTTTGTGCCGTAACTGCAACCACTGTTAATTATCATAAATGCGATGGTAGTAAACGCCACCGTAGATTATACAAATGCTTTTACGCCTAACAATTTTCAACGATATATTTTTAGTTTTGGGTCGTAAACGACATACCTTATGGTACATACCATACATTATGGTGCTTACGCCCGAACATATCAATTTTTAAAGAATCAACTTGCCTCATACGCCCTTAATTATTTCTGTTGGTCTAAAATAAAAGAACACATACACCCCAAAAATCAATGGATGTGTGATGAATGATGGTTGTAACCGTCATCTTGCCTACTAATTCAATCAGTTTGTAGCCAGTTACTTTGTTTTCTTCAGTTGATTAAATATCAATTACAATTTTATAATATGGACTATATTAACTTGGCATACTTACCTATTTATCAACTCAGATAACAAATTATACAAATAATTATTTATATTACCTATACCTAATTACCTGTCGACATTCAATTATAATTGAAATTACAATTCGTAATATTTATTAATCAATGGCACAAAACTTATTACAATAAACAATTTCATAAAATTAAAAATAAATAAAATAATAATTAACTTAGTAAGTGTAAAAAATTTGGACCAATTACCTGTCTTACCCAAAAACTATTCAATAACACATTTTATTTATAAGTAGGTACTAATATAATGAAGCTGGATGGAACAGCTGGTTCATTATAAAAGGAAAATGATAACTAAAGATCACTTTACATAATAAAAATATTGTTTATCAAACAATCTAGGTATCGCCACAAAATTTAACACTATTAACTAACCATCTTAAAAAAAACAAGGAACTCTTGAGATCAATTATTATAATTTTTAAGTCTTTTGGTGACCTGTTAGTAGGTGGGTACTTTAAATCTACATAGACCTATGAATACCTAGATATACCTATGTAGTTACCTACCTAATAACCGGCCACCAAAAGAATAAAAAAGGTTAATTAAATGATCTCAAAATTTGTTTATATATTTATTTGTATTTATACTTTATGTACACATTGCAAACACAAACAGTTTTGAAATACAAAATAACACACAATATGTACAATAGTGTACTTAACCCAATATGAGTTCTCTCCCAGGAGGCTCCTATAAGGAAAGAAGAAACAATGAAAAGGTAGGAGCAAGTATACAATTAATAAAAATGAAATATAATAATAACACATACATATTAAATAAAATAAATAAACTAATACTATAAAAATAATACATAGGTTGTTAGTGCTAAATTTGAAGATACCTAGATTATTTAATAAATAATATTTTTATTACCTACGTAATGTGATTTTTATTTATCATTTTCCTTTAAAATGAAAACTAGCTGTTCCATGTCATCTTCATCCACGAGAAACGTTTTTGCTTCGCCCCCGAATGTCGTAGCGTGATGTTAAATACCTTCCTCAAGAATTGAACTATCAAATTCAAAAATATTTTTTTTCAAATCCGACTGTTAGTTTCAGAGATAAGCGCGTTCAAACAAACTCTTCAGCTTTATTAGATTAGTTTAAATAGTTTTTAGGTAAGACATGCAACTAACTACTGGACTAGGTAATATCAATAATTATTTGTATAATTCTTTAATAAATAGCAGTGGCGTGCATACATTTTTATGCCAGGGCCAGGGTAGGCAAAAAAGGAATTTCTTGGAATAGCTATTAAATAATAGTCATTAAGAAAAGGGTAGGCACAGTCTTTTTGCCTGTAAGGAGGTGCACTCCATACAGACAAAAAGACGCCAAGCCACTGATAAATAGGTATGCTACGTTGATAAAGTCCATATAAAATTGTAATTTATACTTAATCAACCTGTCTACAAAATGATAGAATTAGTAGGCAAATTGGCGGTTGCAACCATAACTCATCACACATCCACTGATTTTTGGGGTGTAACCGCCCCAAACATGCAATTTTTCGGGGCGTATAGGAAAGCTAATTTTGTTCATTTTAAATTTATTCCAAATATAATATTACTGTGATCTGCAGAAGAAAAAAATAAGACTTTTGGTGTTTAAATGGCTTATTTAGGTCAAAAACCAAAAAAGTTATGTCAAAAATAAAAAATATTTTTTTGTTTTTTGGCTCTACTGAAAAGTCGAGTTTTGGTGCTTACGCCCTTTGAGCCCCGAGGTATCGATATAATAAGTTAATACGATTTAGTTTTTGCCATCGACACGATAAGAAGAAGAAGAAGCATTCTTATGCTGGTGGTTAAAAATTGGGGGTCCCGATTCAAATTCTGCATTGAGTGTACTTTTCGAACAATACAGGTCGATGAACTGGGGCCTACCACCACCTCTTTTTGCAGTATTATTATCATCTTACATATGAGGTAGAGACGTCAATATACGTTGTTTATAGCTCTTGTCACTTTCTATCGAGAAAGTAAGGTGAAAATAATATTGCTATTAGAGGTGATGGTACAGACCCTGATTGTCCTTGCGTCTGATGTACACGTAAGCGCTTCAGAGGCTCTGCTGCGCGCGTTTTTAATTTACGGAGTGTAAGAGTAAGTGTTAGTGAACTTGTGTCTGCGCAAGTTGAATTATTTTCTGATTACTTAATCATAATTTTATTAAAATTCAACTTGCTTGCTTAACTGCAAACCTACCCGATAGAAAGCGGCAATGCAATCAATGTTGGTAAATCACATTAGCCTATCAACCTGTCCGCGGCGCACGCTATATCGTATGCCTGTTAGCATGATACGGATCGGGATCATCCGCCGTTGAGTGGTTAAAAGCCTATTCACTCTTGCCTTGACACTCACATCAACACACCCAAAATCTATACTGCCAGAGATAACGACTTACGAATAATTGCGGCAGTAGGTAGCACACAAAACTGTTTATTCCAATAAACTATTTTATAAAAAATAAAAACCGACTTCAAAGTAAATTATCTAAAAAGCATAAAATAACGAAAATATATTGAAGTCGGTGCTAGCTAATCATGTTAACTAACACTATCACCAGCTGACACCGACTTCAATATATTTTCGTTATTTTATGCTTTTTAGATAATTTACTTTGAAGTCGGTTTTTATTTTTTATAAAATAGTTTATTTAACACTTTTTAGTGACTTATTTTACCAATATAGGTATCAGCACTATCACGCAACTCGAACGTCTACTTTACAGTAACTTATTGAAAACATAAAAAGTTTATATCTCTTAAACTACTGGACCGATTTTGATGAAACTTGTACTCTACCCTAAGTTGAACAATACTCTAACTATTGCAAAAAGAATTTTCGAAATCGGACTTGTAGTTTCTGAGAAATCGGTGGACAAACCTACATACATACATACATACATACATACACTCATAAAATTTGGTAAATTTGTTTAGAAGCCCACATAGACTAACATATATTAATATTACGCATTTTTATCAATATTACATACATACGCGTCGAATAGAGAACCTTCTTTTTGAAGCCGGTTAAAAAGGAATATTAAAGGTATCTATATATATATAAAAATCAATGCCACTTTTCGTTGTAATTTTATAACCCAAGAACGGGCTCACCTATCCAAACCAAATGTTTAGGCTTTGTTCGGACTATTTAGTAGATGGTTTATGTGAAGTTTGCACAAAATCGGTAGAGCGGTTCTTCATTTATCACATTTTTTGTAACAAATGAATTCAATAAATGGCGGATCATTTTGTAAATGGGGATTTTGCTGTCATATTGAACCGTTTTTCAGAATTGAAACTTTTTTCAGTGTTGACAGTAAAAGCATGTTATGTCATTCATGCGGTCATTTCATTTTGGATATTTTTTGTTCTGAATTTGAAGTTCCAATTTTTTTTTAAAACTTTCACTTTATACGTAGCGAAGTACGTACCGGGCCGCTAGTGTATTATATGATTTACAGTCATAGCAGCTTTTCGTCAGCTGTTAACATGTCTAACAAAGGTAACTACGGTACATATGGGTGCGTTTCTAAACCGGTGGCCACAAAGCGAATGCGTTTCAAAATACATCGCATCTCCTGTCCACATTGATAGGTACAATCATGCACACCAGACTAACACCATTAGAGCGTGTGTATTTTTGATGAATCTAGTAACGAAGTAGACAATAATATGTGAGAGTGATCGCAACACAGAAAGTTGCACTGCTGCTCAACTTGTGACAGTATTAAGGTTCTTGAGTCAAATCTTGTTTTAGCTACAGTGCACACCGGAACTGAACCAAGCACTGGTAGGTACCAGTGCTTGGCTGCCGTGATTTAGACAAGTCTTGTGCACGAGGAATCTATTATTTAATTTATTTCAAATCAAATCAAACATCTTTATTTTTAAATAGGCTTAACGCTAGCACTTTTAAATGGTCATTTTTTTAAAAGCTACCACCGGATCACAACGCGGCCTCAACAGAGAAGATCCGGCAAGAAACTCAGCAGGCTTGTCATATTTTCACTTTTTTTTTTAAATTGTTTTGTTACAATTGATTCGACATTAGCGATAGTGTGTCCTGCCGTTCGAAACATAAAGCAAGGGAGAAAAGAAGATAACAATAAATTAAGACAAAAATTACAACAATCTAGGCAGCCAAAGAGATAGTAGTCGGACCAGTCCCCCCAAGCAGCACCCGCGCACGAGTTGACTCGAGCAGTCATCACTTCCCTCAACGATATTAGGGGGAAGGGGGTGACCCGCCACACGAAGCCGCCACAAGCAAAGACTTTTCGTATTATTATTAAGTAATACTACTAATAATAATATTCTGGGAGAAACTACACACGGTCATCTGCAGCCAAACTGGGCTGAACCTGTCTATAGAAACCAGACAACGGATACTAATATTATATACTTTTTTTGTAAATACATACTGAAATAAAAAAAAACATCCAGGCACTTGGTGGGAATCAAACCCACCACTGGGTAGCGGCCAGGGTGTCTAACCACTAGACCAACAGGCCTGTCAAATTTTTGTTAATCATTGTTTACATGTGATTACTCAAAAGACTGTCACACGTGACACAAGATTGTGGCACAGCGGCATAATCGCGAATGTTCTTTTATTTCGGAGCCGTATGTTAAAATGTCTACAAAATGTTTTAAATGCATCAATTAGGGAATATATGTACCGTAAAAATAAAAACGGTTCCAGGGTCCAAATGTCTGAATCAGAATGATTCCTTTGTGAAGGTGTGAAGGGCACTGTAGCTGGTGAAATTACTGGACACAAAAGATTTAATATCTAATGTCTTAAGAGTCGGCAACGCGCTAGTGGTTCTTCTGGTGTTGCTACGGTTCCAGGGTTCAAATGTCTGAATCAGAATGATTCCTTTGTGAAGGTGTGAAGGGCACTGTAGCTGGTGAAATTACTGGACACAAAAGATTTAATATCTAATGTCTTAAGAGTCGGCAACGCGCTAGTGGTTCTTCTGGTGTTGCTACGGTTCCAGGGTTCAAATGTCTGAATCAGAATGATTCCTTTGTGAAGGTGTGAAGGGCACTGTAGCTGGTGAAATTACTGTACACAAAAGATTTAATATCTAATGTCTTAAAAGTCGGCAACGCGCTAATGGTTTTTCTGGTGTTGCTAGCGTCTATAGGCTTCGGTGACTGCTTACCATCAGATGGCCGAATGCTTGCTTGCCACCTTGGTAGTATATAAAAAAATTAAAGAGTCAAAAAAGTTATTAAATTATTATTTGCTAACACTTTACTATGTAAGTGTCCACTGTTCGCGCCTATCCGACTAAGTGAACGCATCAATTATTCGATTCTGTTGTCGATATTAAAACCTATGTCGATTTAATTCCGCACTCATAAATATGAGTAGCAGATGAATAGCAATAGTCTGTGGTATTTGCAATTAAACTTTCATCATATACGGAACGCTTGTAAAATCAAATATGTAATTTATTTATTAAGTGTTAATGAGTTACTGGGAAATAATTTCATGTTAATTACATACGGTACGGAGAACATCGATGGTACTATGGACATATACCATCACGCTTCTATCCTATCTGGGGGTGGCAGATTTACTAAAACTACCTATATTTGGTTAGTTTAGATCCCATGAGACCGCGAGTCGGAAAACTTATCGTGGGACGTCCGCAGATGGAGTGACGACATACGTAAAGTGGCGGGCAGAAATTGGATGAGGAAATCGGAGATTCCTAGTCAGTGGCGTGATATTAGAGAGGCCTATGTCCAGCAATGGACGACTGTAGGCCGATAATGATTATGAGATCGCATGTAATTTTATTTCTCCCATGACGCCTCAACAAAAAAGACTAATGGGCTGGGTTAAAAAGACTGTGTAGAAGACGAAGATACTTCACTAGGAACTTAGGAATAGACCGGAGATAGTGAGCAAAAATTTCATCGCAAAACTTGTTACCAGTGGTAGTATGTCAGTAGAATTGTGCACATACATATTATATTGCCGGAAGAGGGTCGCCAAGCAACGCGACGATTAAAAAAACATTATGTGCGAAAGGAAGCCAAGACCTAGATACAAATGGTTGTAGCGACATCGGAAGAAAAATAAGATAAAATAACTTCTATATGAGAGGTATAGGGATATAATATACCTACTGGGTGTCCCGGAAAGGTATATCAAGCCAAAGGGTATGCATAGTATTGATAGTAAAGACTCCGAAATAGATGTCAAATATCGAAAAAACTGATATTTAGAAAAAATCAAAACAAAATTATATGGTCTTGAAACTGTTTCTAAGCAACTCTGTTAAATAAGAAATTCATTAATTTTTTATTAATTATCTAAAAAAAATTAAGCTACCTGCACTATAATTGTTGACTGTTTTATTTATTTTCTTTCACAAATTGATTGCTTGTGGGTTACACAATGCGCCACTACGGGCATGATACCCCATGTTAAATAACTTTGTTGGTGTTACCATATATACCATATAACGAAGCTGCAGTCGCAGGCGAAGTTTAGATTGGTTCACCGCATCCATTGTTGGTGCAGACATCTTGTATTATAAGCATAGATATAATATGTATTATATTGATGATTACAATGTTTCAAGACTATCCACAACTTCTCGGTGGTATGCACGTTGTAATCTATTATTTGTACTTACTAGCGACCCGCCCCGGCTTCGCACGGGTGCAATACTGATACTAAATAAACTACAGAATGTCTTTATACACAACGCACACATCATTTTTGTAATTAGACAATACAAACATGTTTTCTTTAGAGGTTATTAATATGAATTAAAGGATCAAAAACATATACCATCGAGGACTTTTATTAGACCTTCGTTAAGGTGTACGATACAGTAGTACATTATTTTGATCTATCTCGTAGGGTTCAGCCAGCGTTTGCAATGTAAGCGCAAATAATGTGTTTAGTTACGTCACACACATCACATTAGAAACCTCTTAAATTATCAGTGTTTCTCTATTATGCAAGTATTATACATATAAACCTTCCTCTTGAATCACTTTATCTATTAAAAAACCGCATCAAAATCCGTTGCGTAGTTATAAAGATCTAAGTATACATAGGGACAGACAGACGGCGGGAAGCGACTTTGTTTTATAATAAGTGATGATGATTATTATGATTAAAGACATATTTGAACTACTTACTTACAGGTCTAAGCGAGAAAAGATAGATAGATAGATAGACAATTCTTTATTGCGCACAAACAAACAGATACAAAAAGAATAAGACACAAATTAATAAAAAATGCAACAATGGGCGGCCTTATCGCTAAAAGCGATCTCTTCCAGGCAACCTTTGGATGGAGAGGAAAATAAAGAAGTTACAAAGAGCAGAGGGTGCGCGCACTCGACATGAATAGGTAACATTAACACAAAGACACATAAAAACACATATGTGAAAAGAACATACATACATATGAAAAGATTTCATCAAACTCTTGTTACACGTGTAATACTTAAGCAGAGATCAAAATCATCATCATCATCAGCCCACATCAGTCCACTGCTGGGCATAGGTCTCCTCCAAAGCACGCCACTGAGCTCCTCATCCAGTTTCTGCCAACCACCCTGCGAATATCGTCGCTCCGCCTGGTCACAGGGCGTCCTATACTACGCTTCCTGATTCGCGGTCTCCACTCCACAACCAGTTTACGAAGAGTTTTCAGAGATCGGAATAGGTAGAGTATATTTACCTAAACTTCGAGGAGAGAAGTAACATAAAGTATTAAGTATTATTAATATTATAATGTTCTGTTATTATTACACGCGAATACTACACATTGAAATCAAACTACTTGTACGGATTATTTTGCGGTTTCAGACTATGTACGATATTTCAACGTAATTCTCAAGTACCCACCAGCTAACTTATTATAGTATCGGATTCCCATAGTTAGCGAGAACCCGAGCAGATTAAATTGCCGAGAAAATAACTCTTAATTTGATGTCGACCGTTTTGTGTTTCATTCGAGTTCAGTTAGATAAATGTGTGTCAGAATAAGTGAGCTGTCTCACTTAGGGCGGGCGAAGGGTGAATAGAGATAAATCGAAAAGAGAGTAGTCTTTTTGACAGTTGTCCTCGCTATGCTGACGGTAAGGTCTCCGTGGCGCAGCGAGAAATCCCTTGGTTTGCAAGCCGGAGGTAGCGGGTTCAATGCCTGCGGGGAGAAATAACTTTGTATAGTTATTTCTTAATGGACAGGGCGAATTCACTTCGGTCGATTCTTTGAGATGTGTTCGCTTTCGATTCTCAGGTAAAACACTCAAATACCTCAATAAGTCTGCTGTATATTGAGAGGGGAATATCTTTAGTACCTCTCTAGTACCATATTTACGAGTCTATACGCGGGGATTCAAAATAACGAAAAAAAATAGGTTACGTAAACAAACGCTAGGTCGAAGATCAGAAAACTTTGTAGAAGGGTAGGTTTTTTTCTATTGACAATTCTGTATATTTCCGTATGGTTCGTTTGTAGACACATTAACCAGCAATGCATTTTGTGTCAGTCGTAATTAAATAACTCCGGTTCAATTAACACTTTTATGTTGCGGTCGTATCACTGTAATACCTAATAATGTCCTCCTGGCCGATACAACCTCAGCGGCCAATCTTTAACAAGATCAGCCATCTACGCAAGAGATATTATAGTGCACAAGTTCTTCCGGAGACAATTGTGCACTCTCTCTTCCTTTACCTCCCACGATCCGGTGGGAAGACCCATACTGGGAGAGGTCAGGCGCAGGTCCTACTTTTTATCTGCCCATCCAACGCATGGATCATCTTATTTTACAGACAATCAGATGAACGACCTGCATTGTCCTAGACCTAGACAATAAATACCTTCGGAGTCGCTGGACGTTCGGGGTGCGGGCCCTTAGAACGTCCATTGAGTATGGCGGCGACTCCGAGGAGGATGGCGGCGGGGTTGCGACCCCCGTCCCAGTGAACACCGTGTCAGGTTCCCGGGGGGCTACAATGTGCCCCCCGGCGGCGAGCTCAAAGGCAAGGCACTGAGGGGCTTCTGGTGCAGATCCCACCGGAGAGATCGTCTCATGTGCCGATGCTACAGCCGCGGGGGTTTTAGTGGGTAAGAATCCCACATACACCGGTCGAGCCCCGCAGCTCCCGGGAATCTTTTGAAGATTCCCCCGTGTCAATAAAAAGACCTACACAGTATGAAACAACTGCACAAACTTGTTGCTTCCCGTGGCATTTGACCCGAGATTTTTTAATTATTTTTTTTCACTCAATAAATATACCTACATTTTGCACACAACGCAAATCACAACAAACCAAGCGGACATTAAAATAGTATTTAAAGGAAATAACAATGCTAAAGCTTGGGGTACCAATTAGTAACCGAGCCGCCTCCGCTTCGGTAGAACAAACGGGTGCTTCAAATAAGCGAAAAACATCTAAGCAACGCGGTTTAGGGTTCCTTCGAGTAATTGCTGCGCCCCGAGCGAATTGGCAAAGAATATGAAAGGAAGAGACGGGTAGTGTACGTTTACTGAGTGGATCTACAGTGGGTAAAATTAAACACGCCGTGTTTTCATTCTCGGCGAGTTGCTGCGGTCAAAGTCAAAAATCTTTATTTCAAATAGGCTTAACGCGAGTATGGTCAATTTTTAATGGTCAATTTTTTAAAAGCTACCACCGGATCACAGCGCGGCCTCGCGTCATTTTTCACTTTTATTTTTAAACATTGTTTGTTTTGTTACAATTGAATCAACATTAGCGATAGTGTGTCCTGCCGTTCGAAATATAAAGCAAGGGAGAAAAGAAGAAAACAATAAATTACAACAAACTAAAAGGCCAAAGGGATAGTTGTCGGACCAGTCCCCACAAGCAGCACCCGCGCACGAGTTGACTCGAGCAGCAGTCATCACTCCCCTCAACCATATCAGGGGTGACCCACCATTGTCTAGGAACCTGCAAAAAATCATGTTTCATGTACGTATGTGTATAAGGTTGTAATTCTATGCTTAATAGTAAAAACAGGAGCTTCTTAATGCTCAAAGAGGATTCATTTACTTTTCTTAAAGAAGATCTTAGAATATACAAAGCTTTCAGCCGAATCGAAAAACGTCTGCTAAATATCATCATCTCAAATGTTGCATATATTTGTTGACGTTGACTATTGCATAATACGGCAATCATACGGCGGTTATCTCTTGGAATAAATAGTTTTCTTGATGGTAAGTTTTCGTTTTTTTTTTTTTGCCGAAGTTGTGTATATTTGACAGCACTAGCTGATAGTGGCCCTGTATCAGAGGACCCTGGAGCAAAAAGGACGTAGCGGGGTCCATCAGCATCCTCCACATGGTACAGCACAGGGACTCCTTAAAAGGCACTGGAAACTGTACCTACTTACTAATGAAAAAGTAGAGTGCCATTTCATATGAATTGGTGTATATACACCAACCCTTGTTTTTGCCCTGTTGGGCATGAGCATCCGCTCAAGAAGAAGAGTCTTAGGCCATACGCCACCACGCTGGCCAAGTGCGGGTTTACGGATGTTTTCCTTCACCGAAGTCTGTCATTATATGAAGATTAGTTAGTGGTTCTTCTCCAATATTTTATTGGAACCTCTTCTATGTAAGTATACTTTATTCTTTAACCTAACTGAGAAAAGGCAGTTTTATCCGACTCCTTTTGCGTCAATCAATTAAATCCGTTCTATAATTGTTATAAGTAATAATGTTATATTAATTAACTTTACATCTAACGCTCAATATTTTTATTCGATCTAACGTAGCGTAATATTAATCTCATGGAAAAAAGTTTACAATACAATACAATACAAATATTCTTTATTGTACACCACAAAAGAAGATACAACTTAAAAAGCAAAAGTAAAATTGCAGTGTGACAATTTAAGTTAACCAAACCTAAGTCACCTAATTCTTTAGATATCTAAAGAAAAAGTAAAACATATATCTGATTCGGATTAATCTCAACACTTATTCCCACCACTGTGACTCCTGTCAGCCAGTATCTACATTGGGCCTGGTCACCAGTAAAGACACTGATTCGGATTGCGGGTTTAAGTGACGAAATTGTGATTTGTACTTAGGTAGGTAATCTATACTTATAATAAAACTGTAACAGGTCCAATTCTGTACATTGAAGATATTTTGAAAATTATTTTTGTAGGGCATTCTATAACCGATACTGAGGCCGAAAATGTATTTTTTTTAATTTTTGTCTGTCTGTCTGTCTGTCTGTCTGTCTGTCTGTCTGTCTGTCTGTCTGTCTGTATCACGGCTGAGCATCACGTCGAAACTACTGAATGGATGTAAATGAAACTTGGCATGATTTGAGATCTTACTACGAGGTAGGACATAGGATACTTTTTATCCCGTAATCTAGCACGGTTCTTTTGGGAGAGGGGATTAAAGTCAAAATGGGTACTTGGTTATACGCTTGGTCAGATTTTATCAATTTTTCTTTATAATATAATAAATATTAGTAAGGGAACACTCATAGAGAGTTGTTGTTATCAAGGTTGTAATCGATCGGGTTAAGCAACGTTAGGTAAGGTCATTAATTAGATGGGTGACCGTTTAACGCCATTTGAACTAAACGGGTCCGTGCTTCGGAGAGCAAGTAAAAAGTAGGTCCCAGTTTTTAACCGACTATAAAAAGGAGGTTATGTATTCGATGCGAATGTCTGTTATTAAAAGTTTAGCGTAAAAATAGCGCAGGCGGAGCTGCGTGGGTCAGCTAGTAATTAATATTGGGCTTAATTGATTTAGAAACAGAAGTAGGAACCAAATCTAAACTATCACACTCAATTTTTCTTCCTCTTCTACAACTAAAATAGAAGAAAGAATGAAGAAAAGAAATGAAGAAGTAGGCATAGCCACTTCTATTGCCAAACATTTCACTAGTGGTAAGTTACGTTAACTGTAACTCACATGGAGTTACTTATGCCCAAAAGTACACACGACAGCCATTAAACTTTTCGACCTGAGACGGGAAGTCGGACAGGCGGGGCGGAAGTGACGTCACGGCGCCCTCCCCCGACCTCCACCGGAACAGCGCTAAAAGCCTTTACCTGCATTTGTCTAAGTCCTAGTCCCCTGTGTGCCAAAATTGATTGCAACTTCGGTTCGATAGTTTCAATAATTATTAATAAAAAAAATACTAAAGTAACATAATGATCAATTATGCTAAGCATAAAGATGAAGACGCCCTTCGACCCATTTCCGATAAGTAGGCCTTTATGAGCCATGCTAAGTAAATAAATTGTTACTTCATTAAAGTTGAGGAAAATATAAATTCCGGGATCTGAATATAGACTTAATAGTTGGTGTGCTGTTACTCAATCATCCACAAGTTATGCACAGAAACCTATAGTTAACCGCTTACACAGAGATTATAATAACAATTTTCATTCAACGGACGCCTTATACCGGAAGCAAGTCTAGCTTTAAAAAATATATTTTAAAAATAATGGTACTGGAGACTACTAATAGACACACGCATGCAGTTACATACATATACCCTCATGAGCGCGCACACACGAACTACATATAATGTATCTATTAAATTATACTTTTTCTTTAATAATTACTTAATTATTCCTTTTTTTCTTTTCTTTTCACGTAATTTTTTTGACTTATATTAATTGGCTAAAAAATGAAAATCCTTTTTTGGCTTTTTGTATAGCAACTTAGTTATGACTGTGTATTATAGGCGCTGTGGGTTATGTTTCAAAAAAAAAAGAGTAAAATAAAATAAATAAATAATGAGAAAATGGAAATAATTAATAGAGAGGAATAGATGATATTATGTTTCAAACTACTTTTACGGATTTTATCAAAACACTGCACGGCCTCAAGATACTGTAAGCTCTTACTGCGTAGATCGGACCAACAATAATAACTAAGAAGACCTGAGGGTACACCGGCATAATTGTGACATAAGGACGTTCAACATCTCAGTCCTCCCGTGACCATGGGTGCTGCAAATCATTGGAAACGTCGGGATAGTAAAATTAAAAAATAAACCGCGATAAAATCCGTAAAAGTATGTAGTTTGATTTCAATGTGTAATATTCGCGTAAGTAAAAGACAACATTATGATAATATTTTATTTTATTATTCCCCGCATTACATAGTCTCTACATCCCTATCTCAATGTTTATTTGTGTTTATTTGTTTTTGTTTGTTTTCGACGCAGCGGCAGTCGCGTGCTCAGTGGACCAGCAGTGATGCCTGCCATACCCAGTAACAATCGATTCCCAACTCAAAAACAAGTTTTTAACCCACTTTTAAAAGCTTTGCGATACGCTAATAACTGTATATTTGTTAAAAATATCAATCGCCAACTACTATTACAGTGTTGGATAACTGGTATGTGTGTCAGGTTTTTGTTCTACACAAACATTATATTTTTTAGGTTTTTTGTTACCGGGACTGTTTTTAATACAGTTCAATTCCCAATGGCGTGGTTGCCATAACACAGGCTCTGCCTAGTATAGGAAATAAAAGATCGACGATTGTCGCATCATATTATTAGTAGGTAATTTAAAAAAACTGAATATATGTTAAAGAACTAAGGTCACCGGCATATCTCTTAAAATCTGCAACTTGAAGTGACAATGGGCAGGCCACATAGCTCGAAGAACCGATAACCGTTGGGGAAGAAAGGTTCTCGAGTGGCGACCACGAACCGGAATAAGCAGCGTAGGTAGGCCTCCTACTAGGAGCGCACAATGTCTGTCACATTGTGCGCGTCGCAGGTAATCGGTGGATGCAAATAGCCAATTGTCGTTCATTGCAGCATTCGAAGGGGGCGGTAGGCCTCCCTCTTCGATGGATAGTTCAGCAGTGGATGTCTTCCGGCTGGTGATGATGATGATGAAATATTTAATACATACCGTAAGTTATACTTACTTTAAATCTACTAGACACGCGATACTAACAACTTGTTAGTAACGAGGTGTTGAACAGAAGTAAATGATATAAATCTCTCACGCAATCTAAACATCCATTCGCTTCATTGATCAAGCTTGGAAATGTTACTAACTGATGCTATGGTAAAACAAAAAAAAACCCCATGTAAATTAGAGTGAGACAAGATACTTGCAACACTACCAACTACTCTTTCAAATAAAAAAAAATGGCCATATTTTTAGCCGTCTGCCCCAGAAAGAGGGTTACGTTTTTGTGTATGTATTTTTTTAAGTATGTATAGACATAATGAAGAAGCGTAGGATGCCCTGTGACCAGGTGGAGTAACGATATACGAAAAGTAGTCGGCAGTGGCTTGATGAGGAGAACCGAAGACAATGGCGTGTATTGGGGGAGGCACAGATATAGATTTACTTAAATAACGCAAATGCATGTACTTCGCGTGTCCGAACCCCGACTAAGCGTCAAGACTTCGCGTGTCCGAACCCCGACCTAGCGTCAAGACTTCGCGTGTCCGAACCCCGACCTAGCGTCAAGACTTCGCGTGTCCGAACCCCGACCTAGCGTCAAGACTTCGCGTGTCCGAACCCCGACCTAGCGTCAAGACTTCGCGTGTCCGAACCCCGACCTAGCGTCAAGGGTTGGTCGCCGCTAACTTACAGTCCGCGCGCGTCTGTTGTTGCAAAAAAATCGGTCACAGTGTAGATGTTAAAAAGTTGGCACGCTTGGTATCAATACAAATCGTGATACTTGCGTTATGTATTTAAATCTATATCTGTGGGGGGAGACCTATGTCCAACAGAGAACTGATGTGGGCTGATTATTATGAAGTATGTATAGACATAATATTTTAAATTTGAAGTCTACATACCTTTTATTTGAGACCTTTTCGTTTTTGATCTTCTCATTGGAGGCTGCGTTACGATCCGGTGGTATTTGTAAAAAAGCTGATGCTGTGCAAGAGCCCTCGTAAGGCCTCAGCTATGTGCAGTGATCCTAGACATAATCTAAATTCATTGTGTGGCCTATACATATATAGAAACTGAATTAAATTAAATTAATTAATTAATTTGAATTTAATTAAAGTAGAAATATACCTAAATTTTCTTATTTCAAAAATCCTTGCTGCGTTTAATATTTTTACTAATTTGTAAATGTTTAATAAAGATTGGATTATCCATATCACAAACGCAACCACAGTGATACCAACTAAATTAAATTGCGCTGTGGCATGGCAGTCTTTGTCTCAAAGGAGTAGCACCTAATTGAATTACTTGTCTCAAACTTGTCTCATTGCGATACCTGTCCCGGCATTGTTGATAACAGTTAATATTATTAGATTCATGTGATCGTGGCAGGTGAGCATGAACTTAGGAATTTAATCACAAACAAGTGTGCGACGTAGTATCGGAGAATACGGAAATGTGAAGTTAAATCTAAGTCCCTAACCAACACTACAGGAAAAGCCACTGTAGCGGGACCCTATAAGACCATGCAGAAGCCCACACTCTCCGCATCACGGAAGGCCTCTGTAGAGGTAGTGAAGGTGCCAACAAACGTAGCTATATACCCCAGCAGGACAGCCAAGTCTAAGGCCTGTGTCAACAAAGCAAAGCTTCACCGAAATAATTCAAGGAATTTAAAGAACGAAATAAAGACACAGGCCGTGGTTTGGCTGTGCCAGTTGGTGAAAGAGACAAACTAAACAATGAAATGAAAGAGGACACAAAAACGGACCAAATATAAATTATAAGCCGATGGATACGGAGAAAGGCAAGGCAGAAGGAAAGGATGTAGAAGAAAAAACTAATAATAATAATAGAAGAACACAGTAAATTACTATTCAAGTACCCAAAGAGCATGAAATACTTAAAGGGTTAACCAAAAACCTTAATGTCCTTAAGACCAGGTACCTTTTGAGGGTTTCCTCCTGGTCCAAAAAAATAAAGACACCACTAGGCAAGACACACTGAAAAGTTAAACATAACCTTGTTGAAGATCTCACCAAAACATGGATGTAATGTCTAAAACGCGCAATTACGATAAAGTAAGTCACAATATAAGACCTATCTAACCATTCTTGATCATTGAAAAGATGCTACCTGCAACTCTTGTAGTGATAGAATAGAATAGAATAGAATAGGATAGAATAGGATAGAATAGGATAGAATAGGATAGAATAGGATAGAATAGGATAGAATAGGATAGAATAGGATAGAATAGGATAGAATAGGATAGAATAGGATAGAATAGGATAGAATAGGATAGAATAGGATAGAATAGGATAGAATAGGATAGAATAGGATAGAATAGGATAGAATAGGATAGAATAGGATAGAATAGGATAGAATAGGATAGAATAGGATAGAATAGGATAGAATAGGATAGAATAGGATAGAATAGGATAGAATAGGATAGAATAGGATAGAATAGGATAGAATAGGATAGAATAGGATAGAATAGGATAGAATAGGATAGAATAGGATAGAATAGGATAGAATAGGATAGAATAGGATAGAATAGGATAGAATAGGATAGAATAGGATAGAATAGGATAGAATAGAATAGAATAGGATAGAATAGGATAGAATAGGATAGAATAGGATAGAATAGGATAGAATAGGATAGAATAGGATAGAATAGGATAGAATAGGATAGAATAGGATAGAATAGGATAGAATAGGATAGAATAGGATAGAATAGGATAGAATAGGATAGAATAGGATAGAATAGGATAGAATAGGATAGAATAGGATAGAATAGGATAGAATAGAATAGAATAGAATAGAATAGAATAGAATAGAATAGAATAGAATAGAATAGAATAGAATAGAATAGAATAGAATAGAATAGAATAGAATAGAATAGAATAGAATAGAATAGAATAGAATAGAATAGAATAGAATAGAATAGAATAGAATAGAATAGAATAGAATAGAATAGAATAGAATAGAATAGAATAGAATAGAATAGAATAGAATAGAATAGAATAGAATAGAATAGAATAGAATAGAATAGAATAGAATAGAATAGAATAGAATAGAATAGAATAGAATAGAATAGAATAGAATAGAATAGAATAGAATAGAATAGAATAGAATAGAATAGAATAGAATAGAATAGAATAGAATAGAATAGAATAGAATAGAATAGAATAGAATAGAATAGAATAGAATAGAATAGAATAGAATAGAATAGAATAGAATAGAATAGAATAGAATAGAATAGAATAGAATAGAATAGAATAGAATAGAATAGAATAGAATAGAATAGAATAGAATAGAATAGAATAGAATAGAATAGAATAGAATAGAATAGAATAGAATAGAATAGAATAGAATAGAATAGAATAGAATAGAATAGAATAGAATAGAATAGAATAGAATAGAATAGAATAGAATAGAATAGAATAGAATAGAATAGAATAGAATAGAATACATTTTATTCCACACAGAATACACACAGAATATATAATAATTTTTATGTGTTCTGTATTTTGTGTTTGTACTTAAGTGTAAATAAATAAATAAATAATAAATAAATACAACAAATTTAATTATAGTACATTATTAAATACAATAAATACAACAAATTTAATTTAATACAATAAATAAATACAACAAATTTAATTATAGTACATTATTAAATACACGTCGTCGTCGTCGTCGTATGTCGTGATGTTACTTTTCCTCTGTATCTTTCAGTACAATTTGAGAGAATTACAAACAGCAATCATATTTGCTTCAAGATTGCACGAAGGTGGAGCATAAAAAATTCAGCGATGACAAATGGGCGAGGGGTCGCGGACAAGTGTCCGACATCCATCTCGTGGAGCCGGGAATCTGTGAGCCATTCGCATGGTAGTCACGGCATTCAAAACTGACGACCATACTTCTTTACTTTGGGCTCATATATTTTTATTTTTGGCCCATTTGTCATGTCGAGATCTTCTTAGTTGTTTTTCTTTTTTTTTTAGATGAAGATCAAACTATGAGTGTTTGAAGTTTTTGTTGCATAAAGGTGGGGTCTGATTCGCTAACCTGTTTAGCTCATAGATTTAGGATTTTTCACTACGTTCAAGGTTTAGCTACACATATGTTAAACAAAAATTGACTTCAAAGAAAATGATCTAAAAACTATTTTTAGAAAATATAATAACGGAAATCTATTGTAGTTGCCACCCAGCTATTGCCCATATATTAACATAATGTGCTTAGCACCGAATTTAATAGATGTATTTTCGTAAGTTTTTGCTTTTTAGATAATTTTGAAGTCAAGAACTACTAGTCATTCATTACCATCCGACAATTATAATTTTTACTCTTTCCTTGCCAAAAATAACAATGATCGATAAAATTAATTGAAATAAGTAAAATCTCGATAAATGTGCCGTTTAAGCCATGGTATAACATGGAAATGGCAAACCAATCGTCGACAGCTTTGCGAGGTTTGTCCAGTGTTGCTAGATTTTAAAAAGCGTCTTTGATATTTTTTTAACATCCGCCAGGGCAAGAGATCTTCTTTAAAATGAAAGCCGAGAGTATCCAGATGAAAACAAAAAAAGTTAGTTTCCGTCACTGTTTTTCGTTTAACATTAAAATTGGTTAGAGGCTTAGGAACTTTCTAAGCCACTTATTCAAACGACCGCGTAGGTAACCATAGTAGCTGTGATAGTTGTGAGATATTATACCGCTAAACAGCTCCGTTTTCTTTATTTAGCGTGAATGTATACTTCCCGTATACCAGTGTAAAGCGCTTGGTAACTGGTGTAATTACTGGGCTCAGAAGACTTAATAACTAAAGTCAGATGTAACGAGCGGCCGTACAAGGCACCTGGCCTCAGGCAGGCGTATCTTATCGCTTTTAATCGGGCAAATACTTAATAAGTCACTTGTAAAAACATATAAGTAAACCAATTTGCCTATCTTTCATCTTCCCAGAAACTAAGCTACCCGCCACACCAGTTTAGAAGAAGTCAGCGAGCAAACAGCCAGACAGACGCTGATGACTTTGATGTAAACTGCTTAGAGATTAGAATTTGTCCATGCTCTCTTCCATCCTAGTAAAACAATATCTATGGTATTTTCCATAAAATACTAGCGCGCCACACTAACGAGTTGTCCGCCATCCATAATCCATATTACGTTGGCAACACTGCTATCGGAATGAACGCGTACAGCATTGAGTGAATGAATGAATGAAGCTTTTGGACCGAGGCTGGCCTACCCTCCGGTTTATAATTAAATCGCGATCTGAACGTAGAGACATCCCGTTTAATTAAGAATTCAGTTTTTATATTTAAAGTGATTTTTGATTTCGAATTGGTTTATATTGGTATTTATATTTTTTAACTGTGATGAGAAAGCGACGGGCCTGTTGGTCTAGTGGTTAGACACCCTGGCTGCTGAACAATAGGTCGTGGGTTCGATTCCCGCCATGTGTCTGGGTGTTTTATATAAGTATGTATTTACAAAAAAAAGTATATAAGTATTAGTAGCAGTTGTCTAGTTTCCATAGTACAGGCTCTGCTAGTTTGGGATCAGATAACCGTGTGTGGATTGTCCCAGAATATTATTATTATTCCATTTATTCATTTTTAACTAATTATTTTACATTTTAAAATATAAATATAAAAACAAGTACATTTAAAAATATAAAACACCGCTTCCAACCGGCTGTGGGAACAGGGTCCTAGCAGACGGTGGTTAAGGCTCCAGAGAGAGGAACTTCCTCACAATGCGTGCCGTCTCCAGGAGCACTGCCTTCTGTATCTGGTCTATTATTATTATTATTAAAGGGTGTCTAAGCTTAATGTCTATATCTTATTTTGATTGTTTTTGATACTACCAAGGTAGCAAGCAAGCGTGCGGCCCGCCTGATGGTAAGCAGTCACCGCAGCCTATAGACGCTACCAACACCAAAAGAATCACTAGCGCGTTGCCGACTCTTAAGAAATTAGATATAAGGGTTTGTGTCCAGTAATTTCACCGGCTACAGTGCCCTTCACGCCGGAACACAGCAATGCACACACTGCTGCTTGGCGGCAGAATATCTGACACTGCGGTGGTAGCTCAATCAATCAATCAAGCAATTTATTCTTCAAAAATCAGATTTGGTATAGTAAGCTATTACACTTGGGCGAAAGTAAAAATTACAATAATTTCAACCTTAAAGTTTATAACAGTGATTTCCACACTAGGTTTAAAACCTGTTTCGTGGAAGTCTGTAGCATTTATGAAAAGCAAGGTGGATTAGTTGGTAGAGGTAGTGAGGTGTTTGTATTAATTTCTTAATCAAAATAGCAAATTGTAGGTGATTGAATGAGGTTAAAAATATCAGATGTGTGTTAGTGTGGGTGTGTGTTAATGTGGGTGTAAGTTTGAGCGAGTATTACTATGCGTGCCGGAGTGTGTGGGTGAGACAGTGTGTGTTTGTGAGTGTGTGCGTCCGAGTGTGTGGGTATTTATGTTGTGCTTTAGGAGGTTGTGCTGCTGAATTACAAGGTGTAAATCTGTGCGGGCTATGAAGCGATTTTCAGAAGCTGTTCAACTTCATGGTAATTTAGGGATTGTAACCAGCTCATAACTTTAGGATTAGCTTCACGGGTGTTTTTTTTTTAGTCATTTATTCATAGTAAAAGAAATGGTTACAAAAAGTTGGTACAAAAATTAACAGCGAGAAAAATCATGGTGATATATGTATCGCTGCTTCACTCGCTAGAATGTTTAAATTAACAGATAATTAAAGCGATAAGAAATAATTTAGTTAGCTATATTACGTAGTACCCACAGACAACCACACCCGGATAGCAGCTAGCAATCACCTGTGTGTACAACTGTGTGTGGTGTTACAATTGTGGAGTTGGCATGATTTATTGATATTGTTAAAAATGTGTGGATGAAGAAATATGTTAAATCTTTTAGCAAAAGAGGTGTGGGTACGTGGTTTTTTTAAAAAAGCTAATGGGACGGTTCCTTGCACAAGGAACCTACCACCAAGTAAAACGTATATTTACGTTTTTTTGTCTGTCTGAGGCATCGTAGCTCCCAAACGAATGAAAAAGCTTTTGCGCGATTGCGCTTTTTGGTTTGAAAGCTAGTTCAATTGGGATAGTTATAAGCCTTATTTACTGAAAATTTGCTTTCGCATGTTGCGAGTAAGCATTTTTTTTTGTTACTTTTTTTTTATTTTTGATATTAATAACTGGGGGTCCGGGTAAGAATAGCACCCTACTGTCTCCTCCCGTTGGATGTCCGTAAGAGGCAACTAAACAAGAAGACGGCAGTGTAGAGTTCACTATATTTGTTAATGTTAACACTAAACTATATCGGCTCGTTAACGCGCACACCACGTCTGACCCGCACAGTGGTTGACACTCGACTGACTCCCCTCCTACACTAGAGAGGCTTTTATGTCTTTCTCGCATCCCTACTCAGTGCCTGCGTAGTGTGCCCGCTTGAGACGATAAACTTGTCTACCCACAACTTTACTCAATTTACCAGTACACTACATCCCTTCCTTTTTTTGGAAAATTAAATTTTTAATTTAAATGTAAATTAATAATCGTTTCTTAAAATAACAAATATGTAACTATCATAAAATGAATAATGTTCATTAAATGATCTTATTATACACTGTCCTTTATACATCTTTCTTTTTTTTTTTTTAAATTATAAGAATATACATTCATAGACATTCATCGTAATTTAATTACCTAGTTAGAAATTTATGACTATCTACTTCATAATACCATTTCTGAAATAATATTTTTTCAAAATTCTTTACATAGAAGCATTTATTACATTTTATTAAACTAGGTATTTTATTATATATTCTTGGAGTATCAAAAGCACGTTTCATTACTCCTGCCTGTGTGGCTTAGTGGAGTGCCCCTGAATTGAGTTTCTACAAAACCCCTGATCCCAGGGGATTTCAAGGATAAGGCTTGTATTGAGTGGGAGTGCGGGGTCACTCGAGAAGGATATATTGGCACACCAGTTGGCGTGCTCATCAAAGGAAGTTAGAAACAGTCTTAATCATTTCGCCAGACATTCTAAATGTACCAGCTGTGGACAACTGAACTCATGGTCCACTCACCGATGCTTGCATTTAACGCAATAAATAATATCCTCCTGCCACAGCGGCCAATCTCCCACAAGACCAGCCATCGACGCGGGAATAGTTCACCCGCGCGTACACCAATATTATTCCATCCCTGAAAGGCCAACCTTATCCGAGCAGCTTCCTATTCTGACCTTCCAACGGCCTAGGAACTAAAGTCACAAGAGTATTGATCACAACTATTATAGATTCTTATAACACAAGCTAGTAAGACCCTGTGATACGAACCCACCGCACTACATGAAATATCACCAGAGAACATTCCAGAGTAATAAGAAAGTACAGCGGCAACAATAACACAAGGCTCGTAATATCCATTGGTCGCATTGGATCTTTACAATAGATTCACTACCACTGCTCCCCGGATAATTAGCGATTATTATGATAGACTCAGTCGATTAAATAGGTAATATTGATAAAAATAATAATTGTATCCTCCACCGAAAAGTTCAAATAAGACCACCGTATTTCGCTGTCAGTCAGCCACCCGTATCAATGACATCGCTAGCACGTCCATCCTACGAGGCACTGCCTCCCCGTGTGTGGATCTATAGAGGAATATACTCACATAGCTTTATTTGCTCGGTCAGTCTGGACAGAGTTGATGGACTCTAGTCAAATAAAGCCAAAACTAGGAAATAATTAGACCGTTAACATTCAATGTTGGGACCAAATTCAAATCTGCTTACGACGGCCAATCAGTTCTAACTCTAACGCATCCGGATCAAGATTACCCACTGATCAGAAAAGAGCTGCCTAAGCCAACACGCCCTTGTAGTTAACTTCGATAAGAAGAACCCTCCCAACTACTCCGCGAGTCTTGCTGTCGAAAAACTTAGTATTGTTCTGAAAAATATTAAACTTTTATAAAATTTAGAGAGCAGATTATTAGAACTTCTAGTCACACGAACTTTACGCCTTACAGTATCACCACGAGATCCGAAAGAGGTTCAAGGAAACTGAAGGTTCATTAAAATGAAACCCGCTTTAAAATTTTAGGGATGCAACGACGTACCAAAAGGAGAATGCTCCGACCGAGCGAGGTGTGATGCTCGGTCAGGGCCGAAGCCCTCCACAGTTGATGTCGGATACAGATACAGATACAGAAGTTTATTTGTAAAAAATAGGTATTTACATAGAGATCTTAAATAAAAAAAGACATGGTTCGCTATGTTTTGCCTTATAGACATACAAATATGTAGGTGCGTAGGAGCAGCATGCAAATAAATTTATAATTATTACATAATTCAAAATGAAGTTATACAATGTCAAATAAGAATTCAATTATTAATGTCAATGTTAAAGTTTTTTTTTTTTTTTTTTATAATAGATAGGTTTGAGCTTGACCACAATCTCACATGATGGTAAGTGAAGATGTGGTCTAGGATGGACCGCGCTTACCCATAAGATGCCTGTTCACTCTAGACTTGAATACACCCAAGTTATATTTATCTGGGAAAACGTCGTCCGGGAGGGTATTCCACAGCTTGGCCGTGCGCATGAGAAAAGAAGAAGCGAAACGCTTAGTGCGGCAAGTTGGAGTGTCAACGACAAAGCGGTGGAGACCCTGCCGGCGCCTGGTAGTCCGGTAAAAGAAAGGGGATGGTGGTACAAGGTCAAAAAGTGCTTGAGCGCATTCACCGTGGAACAATCTGTAAAAAACCGATAAACATGCAACTAGGCGACGATGATCCAATTGTTGCAGTTTTTCATTTGTTAGGTCGTTATCGTCAATTATCCTGCGAGCGCGTCTGTCTAGCGAATCCAAGGAGTCAAGTTGATATTTGGCAGAGCCATCCCACAGGTGAGAACAGTACTCCATGCAGGGTCGAACCTGAGCTTAGCTGAGTTAAGTACATAAGTCAAATAATGTCGGGATGTTGTATATATTATCAACGTTTGAGAAACTTCGCTTGCGAGATTCAGGATTCGGAGGTGTCGCCATCTATCACGTTGTACGTGATGCTGCTTGCTTTTCATCGCGTCACTGTACCACATGTGGCGCCATCTGGTTATGTTGAGTAGCCACATCACTCTCCCCGAAGACTGGAAGTCGATGAACGTCTTCATTTGCCCGCTCGTCCTTGCGTTCCCGTCGCTGTGCCAATACCAGTGGATGCAGTTCCAGTGAGTCGAAGCTGATGCTGCTACGTCTTCGGTGAGTCGAGGTGTGCAGTGGGTATGGCTGACAGCTGCTAGGCGTACCGCTCTTCTTACAAGGACCGGCCGTAGTGCAGGTGTGTTGTGCCATGTTGTGGCCGAAGGTCGACCAGGCTTGCATCCGCAGCCGCAATACGTTGGTCATCCGATGAGGCCGGGATACTGCTGGCTTGTGACTCGCTCGTTGTTGCAGGAGAGAGCGATGGCGAAGCTGTGCTGTTGTCCGATCCGAAGGCTGCATGTTCAGTGCGGGGTTACCAGTTCAGCCTCATGCTCGTTGGTACCAAAATATCCTGTGAGTGCACTTACTAGGTGCCTTATTTGTGATCTGTTTAGGTATAATAATTTAACCCCTCAGTCCACCCTTGTGCTAGAGAATGTTTTGAAGTGGTTTAGGCCTGACGCTGCCCTCCATTCCTTCACGTGTTCGTTTCTAGCATGTGCATAAAATTCTTGGTGATATATTCCATATGGAACCCCACAAATGGTTCGGGGCCAACCAAATGTCTAAGAGCTGGCCTTCGCTAGTCTATCTGCCTTCGCATTGCCCTCGATGCCTTCGTGTCCAGGTACCCAGATAAGGCCGACATTGTTGTCTTCCCAAGTTGTTCAAGCCTGTAACACGTTCTTTGATCAGTTTAGAAGCAACTCTGAAGGAATTCAGAGCCTTCAGTACTGCCTGACTGTCGCTAAGAATGCAAATGGTTTTACCTTTGACATTTCGCCTTTGCATCTCTTTAAAGCTGGCAATTATGGCATAGGTTTCCGCTTGGTATACCGATGAATGCCCCATGCCGTGACCGACACTATAGTCCTTGAACAACCTCTTCCCTACCAGGGTAACCATCAGATCAGGATTAGTAATACTTGACATTGCTACCTCCCGATTAGCCTCCACCATACACTTTATTGTACGGTATTTTGAACTCATTCGCGATTTGATGAAAGGTATTTAAACCCTCATTCGCAATTTAATGCCCGTTCACAATCCAATGTGCACCACTTTTCATATGGTATCTAAACCACCCCTTCGCAATTGAATGCACGGTATTTAAACCCTCGCAATTGAATGCACGATACTTAAACCCTCGCAATTTAATGCACGGTATTTAAACCATCGCAATTTAATGCCTGTTCACAATTGAATGTGAACCACTTTTTGTATGGTAACTTCGCAATGTAATGCGCGGTATTTGAACCATCCCAATTGAATGCACGGTATTCAAACACCCATTAGAAATTTGACACAGCCCTACAAAATTTAATTTAAGTAAATAATACCATATAGGTTAGGTACTGCAAATTAAATAGTAGAACCAATATCACTCAGGTATTTTAAAAAAAACCCTTACATTACAGATCAAGATAACGTTTGCTAACCTTCTACACCCACACATAACTGAATAATCTCTTCTATTGGGACTAGTTACTTAAAAGTATTATTTGTCTTATAACAGTTAGAGAGTGATCACTGAATTTGTATTCAACCTATAACCATTAATCACTTATATGCCATTACATTTTATTAGGTTAAGGTTAAAATAAATACGTGTTGTAATCACAACCTCAAGCAAACCTTGTGGGAAAATCTAACCTAGGAGATGTAATGGCCCCAGGAACCCAACTCATTGTTGATGTAATATGCAAGTATATGTATAGAAACTTTAAAGTTTACATTTGCTGTCTAGCTGCGTATATCAGGAGGCCAGGTGCCTTTCTTAAAAAGTTTAGAAATATTGTGGACATCGATTTATTAATAAAACCAACTACACGCCTTTGGGTCAGTCAATTATTAGCTATTCTATCTGTCTGGGAAAGCGCATCAAAACGCTTCTTTAAACTGCAGAAAGGGCACTAAGATCTGTGATTAATGTATATATATTTTCTTTGTTTTTCTTTTTTTAACTTTTTCGGGTTCCTTTTTGGTATCACGGTATTTTTACAAAGAACCCCAGTACAGAAAATATTTTGTGTTTAAACCCGCATACTGTACGTACTACATTTGCACGTAACGCAATTCCAAAGTATTGAGATATTTCTAAATCATCTGTCTATGAAGCGAAAGATTATGACAAAATGGTCGCAGTCCTTTGACCTCGTTAAGATAGAGGAGACTACTTGAGAATCGAGATAACCATGACTTCACAATTCTGTATTCTTTTTTTTTTTTAATAGGTATGTTCACTTTTACATATAAAAATATTATTTCCAAAAGGTAATCTTTGGACCATGTCAAGATAGAGGCTACTTGAGAATTGAGATAATCGTTTAACTTCACACTTCTGTTTTTGTTTAATTATGTTCACTTATCACTCGAATATTATTTTTAAATAAGTGAAAAGATTTTCATTGTATGTACTTATATGATCAAACACATATTTTGCCACTCAATTCTACACACACACACACACATATCACTTGAATATTATTTTTCCAAAAGTGAAAAACTAATTGTATGTACTTATATTATGATCAAACACTTATTATGTCACTTTCAATTATTCAAAAATAGTTTATTTTGATTAATTTTATTAACTTATCACGTAATAAAGTATTTCGTCCACGCCACTTATTTGTTTTTTTTTTTAATTTATATTGCACTTTTATTTATCAAAAATATAAAATTACTCACGGTTTTCACCTCGTCGCCATGTGGAGTTCACTATATTTGTTAATGTTAACACTAAACTATATCGGCTCGTTAACGCGCACACCACGTCTGACCCGCACAGTGGTTGACACTCGACTGACTCCCCTCCTACACTAGAGGGGCTTTTATGTCTTTCTCGCATCCCCACTCAGTGCCTGCATAGTGTGCCCGCTTGAGACGATAAACTTGTCTACCCACAACTTTACCCAATTTACCAGTACACTACAGGCAGCAGCGTCTTTCTATTGGATTACCTACCATCTAACTGCGATCCCGAAGATCCTTGCCAAGCATGGAGATTATGGTAACCCCTCACTATTAAAGGGGAGGCAATTGTCCAGCTGTGGACTTCTTTCGGCTGATGATGATAATGTATCTACATGACAAAAAATAATTCTAAAATGCATGTAATAGGCGGTGTTATCGCTAGTGGCGATTACTTTCAGACAACCTTCAGATGGAAAATGTTGAAAACATTGGATAGGATAGTAGTTTTGTACTCGTACTGACTATATTATTATAATAATACTAACCCACACTTTATTGAAATATGCTCAGCAGAATACTGTGCCTGTTCGAAGTTCAGCGGACGAACTAGTCGAGTGCTATTGGCAACTGTAACATGTTACTGTAACGCGGATTATAGAAAATAATACAAGGTACTGGATGTGACATAACAGTGTTTGTACTTAACATCTCAGAACAGCTTTACTGTGTTAGGCTTATAACCGTATTATATCAGATTTGATAAAGCTCAAATCCTCGCAAAAGTACACCGATTCCAACCAAGGATGATTCATGAAGCTATTCAAATCCAAAAACACCCTAATTCACAATCACTGCGGACCAACAATAATAACTAAGAAGACCTGCAAAATACCGGCAAGATATTTGTGATATAAGGACGTTCAACATCTCAGTCCTCCCGTGATCATGGGTGCTGTAAAGCATTCGAAACGTCGGGAAAGTAAAATATATAATAAACCGCGATATAATCTATAATAAACCGCGATCTAATCCGACTAATTTGTTTGATATAAATAATGTAGTATTCGTTGAAATAAAAGACATTATCTTATTACCGTATTCGGTATTCGCTAATGAGTCATTATTTCATCCTTTAGTATAGTCTTTGTATTGAAATCTTTATTTAAGCAACGAGATAATGTTTCATTAAAATACTGAGTGCGGTTGCTAGTTCATTTACGCCGGGACATAGAAATATTTACTGCTGCTGTTGCTTGGCGGCATAATATGTCTTTAATGTTTTTTTATTAGTTCACAGGTATGGGCCTTTTCCATTTAATTTAACTCCACACCTATCGCACTTGAACCTGGTTCAATAGGAATCGCCTAAACTCGTGAGACATATCACGGAAGTTTCTGGACACCAGACAGGGCATGCGAGTTGGATGTCGGATGCTGATACAAATTCCCATCCGGAACTTTGAACTCTGGCCGAACAATCGCGCAATTGAGATGTCAAAACGAATTATGTTTGAGTGCACTACGTACTGTGGACACGGCAGATTCTGTGAATGTGAAAAAGAGTCAATGCAGATGCATGCTCTTGAAAGACGTAGATTTAACCATCTGGGAGTAGCCTATCCTACACCAGATGGCTACAGCTCCAAGCTAGCGCAATTTTGGTGTATCTTAGGGATTTCTTCGATCAGTCAGCAACAGAGTAAGGATTAGGGTACGCGCAATAGATCCAACTGGGTCGATGTGCGTTCGAATGGTTACCGGGCCTGTTTTATAGCCAACAAAAATAGAATAGACATTTTTATGTGTATTACGAATAGTCGCAGGACGATAATGCTAATGGGGAAAAATAGCACCCTCGCACCTCCTTCCTGGGGTGTGCCGCTCACCATAATCCCCACGCTTGGCTGGCATTTTTTTTTATACTACCAAGGTGGCAAGCAAGCGTGCGGCCCACCTGATGATAAGCAGTTAGCGCAGCTAAAGACGCTAGCAATACCAAAAGTATCACTAGCCCGTTTAAGACATTAGATATTAAGTCTTTGTGACCAGTCTGGCTCCTACCGATTCACTTAGAGAAAAATTCAAAGAAATAGATATTCTAACGGTTGTTTCACAATTCATATTTGAAAATTAGTTTATGTTCAGAAAAATATTGGATCATTTAAAAAATATAGTGATATTCATTGTGTTAATACCCGGAACAAACACGATCTTGTTTTGCATTCCACGCGTCTCCACAGAACAGGCAAATCTTTTATGGGTCAAAGTATACGCTTCTATAACAAACTGCCACAGGATATCCGAGATCTTCCACTGAATAAATTTAAACCTTTGATAAAAAGCCGATTGTCGAAAAAGGCTTATTATAAAATCTCGGATTACCTAGAGGATAAAGCTGCGTGGGCTTGAACTGCCTGACTCATGCAAGCTTTGAATTTTAAGGCTTACAATTTGTAACACCATATAAAGTGTTGGATAACTGATGGCTGCTGCACTAGTCAATTAATTGATGACATCAATAATATGTTAAAGTGCTTTGTGTCTTGCCTGACGAGGCACTGCTTAACAGCAGAAGTTAAATGTTAGACGTGTGCCACTGTGATATTAGATTGGTCATGCTCGCCATCGAAAGGTCTTTGCTTGTGGCGGCTTCGTGTGGCGGGTCACCCCCTTCCCTCCAATATGGTTGAGGGGAGTGATGGCTGCTGCTCGAGTCAACTCGTGCGCGGGTGCTGCTTGGGGGGACTGGTCCGACTACTATCCCTTTGGCTTTTTAGTTTGTTGTACCTACTTTCGTCGTATTTTATTATTTTTTTTTCCCTGTATTATTTGATCTTTTGAACGGCAAGACACACTGTCGCTCTGATCTAACTGTAACATGACACACTGTATAAAAAAAAAAAATGACAAGCCCGCTGAGTTTCTTGCCGGATCTTCTCAGTTGAGGCCGCGTTGTGATCCGGTGGTAGCTTTTTAAAAAAAAAAAAAAAATACATGACCTTTCAAAAGTGCTAGCGTTAAGCCTATTTGAAATAAACTATTTTTGACTTTTGACTTTTGACTTTTTTGACTTTTTTGAGTAATTTTACTAGCTACAGTGCCCATCACGCCGGAACACAGTAGTACTTTCACACTGCTGCTTGGCGGCAGAATATCTTACATTGCGGTGGGAACTACATGGAAGTATCCTTACACAAGGATGGTAGGTTCCTAGTCTTGGGAATCGTAGTACAGGTGGTAGGTAATTGAATAGAAAGACGCTCCAGCCCGTCTTTTTGGCCCCTTAGCCGACTCTTACGGACACCCAATAGGAGAGGATGGATGGGTGCTGTTCTTACCCGAACCGAACACACCACGGGTTACTATTACTTATGTAAATCCACAAAAATTTGAAGTAAGTGATACAATTAACGGAAGCAAGGAGTACGTAGATAAATATGGTCACCACGGGCTGTCTTGCTCGCGTAGCGCTGGCCGTATGTCACGCCATGCCGCCCTTAATGATATTATTCGCAGAGGGCTTGTCACTGCCGGTGTCCCTGCCGTACTGGAACCAGTCGGTATTACACGAGATGACGGCAAGAGGCCTGATGGTGTCACTTTAATACCATGGCAACATGGAAAGCTGTTGGTGTGAGATGCGACATGTGTCGACACACTTGCTACGTCCCACACCCCGGCAACTTGCAGGGCGGCTGGAGGGGCTGCGGCGACCGCTAGTGATGCAAAGCGACGCAAGTATGCAGCTCTAGGTTCGAGCTATATATATGCGCCCTTTGCGGTGGAGACCATAGGGCCTTGGTCTGATGAGACGCACGGTTTGGTGAAAGAAATTGTCATCGTAGAGGGCGCTACCAGCAAATATGAATATTACATTTGAAAAATCATAGACTAAAAATATGCAGATGTGTCGAATGGAGTTTTGTTAATTTTGCCTATTCCGTTATAGTATGAAATGATGCAGTTTAATAACGATACCTAACCCACTGTTTTATATCTTGATTTATACCTTGGCGTGCCACCTAATTACAATCTGACAACCCAACCACTTACAATGGTAACGTAGTTGACGTGTTGCATCAGGATACGGATTATTGCATTTCATATTCCAAAATTCTTTCATATTCAAAATCTGTATTCTACGCAAATAAATGATTCTTATTCTTATTCATATCAAAGTTTCAGTGTGTCTATTATAGAATGGTCAATGCCTGACTAGTGAGACTTATACATACTTATATTCTATTGTTGGTGGTTATTAGGTCCGGTTACAACCGGAACGCACTTCGACCCAGCTGAATACATTGTGCCTGCCATTCGAAATCCATATACATTCGTACTACTTATAACTTACAATCACAGCGGATTTTTGTGTGTCTGAAGTTAGGGTTGAACCATTGCGCAAGTACAGTTGTGAGTTCTGAATACATAAACATAAAAATAGCTACTGTGCAGCGTCTTGCCGTGATTATTGTAAGCGTACTTGAAATGAAACTATGCACAAAGTTCTAAGGTTTCTATTCTGCAAGTCAAACCGAAAGCGTTTAACAGAACCTTCAAAATATAGTTTTTTTCTTAAAAAGGGACCTTTTTAACATATTTCCTAAATTAGTTCCAAATTCTCTAACCAATAAACATCCATCTGACGTTTGAGCTTTTTGATCCCTGGAAAAATGAACTGAAACCAAATTGATGATTGATTGCGATGTTCGAGTATGACAAAGAGAGTGACTTAAGATGCTGCAATGCATGCCAGTAGCCCTGATGAGATGCTAGCGGTATTAATAAAGAAGCTTGTAACTGTAATGTTTCCTATTCTAATGCGTATATTCTCTTTAAGAGCGGCACAAGTACCCGAATCTTGGAAGCTTGCTAGCTTCCAACCTTACTCAAGACCAGACCAGATACCCAACGTCGACCCAAGTCGTGCAGACCCAAAAATCATAAATTATTTTTATTACGACAATTAGTTCCGTGATAAGAATAATAGCGCACCCATCCATCTCCACCCGTTGGGTGTCCGTAAAAGGCGACTAAGGAAAAACAGGAAGACGAGCAGCAGCGTCTTTTTATTGGATTACCTACCACCTATCTGCGATCACCAACCGCCTGCCAGGCGTGGGGATTATGGCAACCCCTCCCCTCTAAGGGAGAGAGCGCCTTTTTTCAACAGTGGACGTTTCGGCTGCTGATGATGATGATGATGAGTTCCGTGATCGACTCCGTAATGGTCATCGAACTGAAACTATGATAAGATACTTAACTTTTTCCATAATTAAGTACAGGTAAAACGACCCAGACCCAAGACAAACAGATTATGTTCACGCACATGAATGTTTGTCCTGTGTGGGAATCGACCCCAAGACCTTAAGGTCAGCGGCCAGGGTAGCAAACTACAAAATCAACGGACCTGTGTTGTTATTCAATATACGTGGCTGACAAAGGAATCCGTAGCACTGTTTGTTTGAACGCACGAATTCAGTAATAGTCTTTTTTAGTGTAACGTCATATTATATACTATCACGGACACGAACGCTATACTATTTTTCAATGAAAATAGTTTTTGATTGAAAACTGGTATAGTGTTCGTGTCCGCGATCCGGATGACGACGACGTTCCGGGCGCTTACCCCGCCCGCGTGTATTTTGGGCTGGCACGTGCAAGCGATTGTCGTCCTAAAGGTGATACACCGTTCGTGACCGCGAAAGTACGTAACGTAACTTCTTCTTGAGTTCTGTACCCATCGCGGGGTTTGAACTATGCAGAGCATTTGACATTTTATTTTATTTGATTTATTCTTTAGCACACTTATATATTTAATTTACATTGATTCTAATAAGCAATAGTAATAATAACACCGTTCATGTTTTGACAAAAAAAAAACATAATGTAAAGGATATCGTAATGTATGTCATTTTGTCGACCTACACAGTATTAAATACGATTTCAATTAGTAAGATCATATATGACTCTGATACGCTTTAAAAGTTAGGCATAATACTTGGCAACGATACTTTCGCATATTCTATGATGAACCAAAAATATGGTATTACTATAAAAATATCTTGAATTAAATATAGAAGTATAGAATTCATTTGAAATGATTTATAATGTTATAATTATACCATATGTAACATATCTTAATTAAAAACATGTTCAAAATCATTTAAATTAAATTCGTCTTGTCAAAAAAAATTCGAGCACGTCCACCCTCCATAACAGTCCACGAAAGACTGGTGCATGCCAGTGGCACTCTCCTTAAAACAGGTGACAAAATTTTAATGTATGGAAACTAGCACACCTTCAGGCGAGGGAAGGAACTAAATTTTAAGATTCTACTATAATTTGCCTAGATGGCGTTAAAAACGCAGTTTATATATTTTTATTTATTTAGTTTAATATTGTTTTTGTATATCTTCAATTTATTTGAGTAATGTTATATTTCGAATATTTATATTAAACTTCCATAATGTAATAATACCTATGCAACTGCCGGCCTCAATGGATTATTGTTGTGTGTGGGCCCCAAGTGGAACGCGCTCCGTATAGTATTGTACTATATCTGTGGTATTGTAAATTGCCTTTGGCGGTTACTATGGCAACTTAGGTTGTTAAGTCATTTTTTTAAAAATACTTTTTTCATTGAATATAAAAAGCTATAAACAATTATTGAAACTAAATATTTACAGTTTATTTACAAATATGTTTTTGAGGAATTCTGTTTGTTCTGTGTCTGGGTGTTATTTATCTACTTAAGTAGGTATGTACTTATTTACAAAAACATTTTTAATAGCTAAAACAAGTCATTAAGAACATGGCATAAGTATTTATTTATAATAACATTTATACTACTCGTGAACTATTTCAGGTCCACTACATCATTGTCCTTAACCACAATGGCTTGAATTGGAAATATTTAATGCAAAGCTGTACTGAAACAAGAAACTCAAGTTAAGGGGATTGGACAATATATGTAAATAAAAGAGTACGATTGTGCGTCAGATATGTTTAGATAAAGTTATTGGTTACCAAGTAAACTTTTTACAATAAATATCTCTTTGTTTTGCCTTTAAACATGTTCCTTACAAATATTCATTCAACATAAAGCTTCATTTCCTTATACGTAAAACTTAGAGGAGATACCACTGGAGAGAGCATGATGCGCTAACCCCCTCTGCCAAATTTTTGGTCATATGGTCAGGTCATTCTTTATTTGTGTGCGTGTATTTTTGAATGTGTTGCGAGTTTATTATAGTGTGGGTATGCGTGAAAGTGTATCTGTGTGTGTTTACTTCGCCTCCCGCACCCCGCAAAAGTGCCACGAAAAATTTGTTCGGGGAATCGACACGATACTAACTCCTTTGGTACTTTCTCTGAGACGTAAAATGATTATCAAAAAAGCGCCATCTGTTGGCACATTTTGGATTCCTGTGAAGTTACGCCATCTTTTGGCGAGGGTAAAATTAGTTTATTAAAAGTTGAACGTGAGTGACCCATCTATTCTTAAGTATATAGTGTATTATCTATGGACTGGTGGAAGGCGATCGCGAGGGCGCTGCAAGGGGAAATGCATCTCGTACGTGGTTTTTCTATAATTTCTTGTAAAATATAAATGAAATTAAGAAATGTAATCAATACAAATTGTAGAATAGGTTATTATGGTTTTTATAGTCCAAGTTTGACGTCTATCCGATGAACGGATATTGAACGCTAACACAATTCATATCCAACGTAGTACATTTTTTAAATACATATTACTTGAAAACATTATATTTAATCCAATATCTAATCAATAAAACTGTTTGCTGAAGATCTGAGGTATAAGTACATATAATTTTCATAGCCAATGGAATAGCGGATTGATCCATTGAACTCTTTAAACTAAGGCTATTTTTGCAATTTTACCGTTGTTACCCCCTTAACCTACCTTTTTTTTGACGTAGCGGAAATCTTCAAAAGATCCCCGGATTCTTACTAACTAAAACCCCCGCGGCTGTCGCATCGGCACATGAGAGGAGACCCAGGTCTCTCCAGTGGGACCTGCACCTGGAGCCCCTCAGTGCCTTGACTTTGAGCCATTGTAGCCTCCCGGGAACCAGTCACGGTATTCACGGGGAGGGGGTCGCAACCCCGCCGCCGTCCTCCTCGGAGTCGCCGCCGTGCTTAATGGACGTCCTAAGGGCCCTCACCCCGAACGTCCAGCGACTCCAAAGGAACTACTTAACCCACCATATCTTAACATGCAATATCAATGATAATATATAAAACATATCATTGTGCAATATACATGATTTAATAATTAAACATTGTCGTTTAACAGACATTACCGGAGTTTGTATTTTAACATGTTTTAGTTATTTTAGGATTCCGTCTTAAAAAAACTATATTATTATATTATTCTTCTTCCATAATAATTAGCCTGAAAGCTTATTACAAGCCTTTAAGATAGACGTGCCATTTATTCTAATGTTATACTATACCCCTAATGAGCGAATCGTTTACTGCACATGACAAATACCCAGGGCCTTGCACAGCCCTCATTATTCACAATGTTACCATTCTGCCATGACCCCCGACCCGACTCTTCAAGTCGTTGCCTCTGTACTTCTTTGAAACATCACGAATAATGTGGAAGGTCAAGTTACGATGGTGTGTCTGTTAAGAATTGTGTTGTACTTCAACTTGAAGGGAAATCATGTATTTGCATGTACCTAGGTTAATGAGGATGTAAAATGCGCAATGCTGAAAGAGTATTATGAATTTGATTTTCTTTTCTGCAACGAAGCCGAAAATTTATCTGAAAGGAATCATCAGATCCTTTACAATTTCTGTAATTTTCATAAAATGGTCACACATTTCAAGTGAATTATACTTCAATTAATTTATTAGCACGGGCGACTACGGGCCTGTTGGTCTAGTGGTTAGACACCCTGGTTGCTACCCGATTGGTCGTGGATTCGATTCCCACCAAGTGTCTGGGTGTTATTTATCTATATAAGCACCTATGTATTTACAAAAACTATTTTAAAAAAATAAAAACCGACTTCAAAGTAAATTATCTAAAAAGCGTAAAATAACGAAAATATATTGAATTTGGTGCTAGCTAATCATGTTAACCAACACTATCACCAGCTGACACCGACTTCAATATATTTTCGTTATTTTACGCTTTTTAACCGACTTCAAAAAAGGAGGTTCTGTATTCGACGCGTATGTATGTAATATTAATAAAAATGCGTAATATTCATATATGTTAGTCTATGTGGGCTTCTAAACGAATTTACCAAATTTCACGAGTGTATGTATGTATGTATGTATGTATGTATGTATGTATGTATGTATGTATGTATGTTTGTAGGTTTGTCCGCGGATTTCTCAGAAACTACAAGTCCGATTTCGAAAATTCTTTTTGCAATAGTTAGAATACCTTTCAACTTAGGGTAGAGTACAAATTTCATCAAAATCGGTCCAGTAGTTTAAGAGATATAAACTTTTTATGTTTTCAGTAAGTTACTGTAATGTAGACGTTCGAGTTGCGTGATAGTGCTGATACCTATCTTGGTATAAGTCACTAAAAAGTGTTAAATAAACTATTTTTTAAAAAATAATAACCGACTTCAAAGTAAATTATCTAAAAAGCATAAAATAACGAAAGTATTATTGAAGTTGGTGCAGAATATACACAGCAGGTACGCTAACACCAACTTCAATAATACTTTCGTTATTTTATGCTTTTTAGATAATTTACTTTGAAGTCGGTTATTATTTTTTAAAAAATAGTTTATTTTTAGATAATTTACTTTGAAGTCGGTTTTTATTGTTTTTTAAATAGTTTATTTAACACTTTTTAGTGACTTATTTTACCAAGATAGGTATCAGCACTATCACGCAACTCGAACGTCTAGGTTACAGTAACTTACTGAAAACATAAAAAGTTTATATCTCTTAAACTACTGGACCGATTTTGATGAAACTTATACTCTACCCCAAGTTGAAAAATACTCTAACTATTGCAAAAAGAATTTTCGAAATTGGACTTGTAGTTTCAGAGAAATCCGCGGACAAACCTACATACATACATACACTCATAAAATTTGGTAAATTTGTTCAGAAGCCCACATAGACTAACATATATTAATATTACGCATTTGTATCAATATTACATACATACGCGTCGAATAGAGAACCTTCTTTTTGAAGCCGGTTAAAAAATGTACATAGGTAGTTGTATCAGTTGTCTGCTTTCCATAGTACAAGCTCTGCCTAGTTTGGAATCGGATGACAGGGTGTGGATTGTCCAAAGATATTATTATTATTAATTAGCAGACTCATATTTAGTGTTAATGTTGCGAATACGAATAAAAATGAAACCATAACTTAATCATGATATTATCATTCAGCAAAAGTGGCCTTTTTAGACAAACTGATCGTTTATCCTCCTCTAACTATGGTCATAGTATGTACTAGTAGCCTCCGTGGCAGAGTGGGAAACCGCTTGCTTTGCAAACCGGAGGCCACGGGTTCAAACCCCGCGGGGTGCAATAACTTTGTGTACTACACACTATCGTGATGTTTAAATAAACAAGTATTGGATTATTTATAAGATTTATTCCAGTAACCATTGAACAGCGTGTACGACCGAAGTAGTAGAAAAAGAATAGGACGAGACATAGACAACGACGAATACGGAACAGTAAAGACCACAGACAATAAAGACTAATACTAATAATAGACTACATAATAAAGTACATGTAACATCTCCCTTTTTTAAATAAATTTACTTTACTGTGGCAACATTTTAGTTTATCGTATTATAGGAACAACACTACCAAATGACACTAATGACGTTGACATTTATGACATTGACATTTGTGACATTGACATTTGTGACATGAAAATATTAAAATATAACCTACATAAATATTTTATATAAACAAAAAGTTTTATTACGTATATAAACAAACATAACACTTTTCCAGCAATACCGAAATTATTAATTACAATACCTAGAAGGTTTTTTGATGGCACGTCCGAATGACGAATATTTAACAATACAACCATCTGCGTTAGTATCAGTGGCTATTAACTTAGGTGGCGAACTACTAACATCAAACTTTTCATTACAGGTATCAGTGTTTATAGGTTCATCAATGCTGCTAGAAGTTGCAGTGTACTTAGGTTTCAGGATGTGTTGTCTGTTTCTACGGAAATTACCATCAGGAGTGGCAATTGTGTATGACCTGGGCTGAGGGCCTGTCTGTGTGATGTATCCAGGTATCCAGTGACTATCAGGTTGCTTCTTAAAATACACTTTATCTCCTTTGTTTACATGTGGTAAGCTTTTAGTCCTAAGATCATAATAAAGTTTAGAATTATATGTTTTTGTTTTAATTTGTTCCTTAATGTTCTTGTAATTACACACTTTAGGTTTCAGACTATTTTCAGTGACAGGTAATCTAGTTCTAAGTGATCTTGACATAAGCAATTGTGCCGGTGAACACATATTATCCTTTGGAGTATTTCTATCTATATCTATACTTATAATAAAACTGTAACAGGTCCAATTCTGTACATTGAAGATATTTTGAAAATTATGTTTGGAGGGCATTCTATAACCGATACTGAGGCCGAAAATGTATTTTTTTTAATTTTTGTCTGTCTGTCTGTCTGTCTGTCTGTCTGTCTGTATCACGGCTGAGCATCACGCCGAAACTACTGAATGGATTCAAATGAAACTTGGCATGATATGAGATCTTACTACGAGGTAGGACATAGGATACTTTTTATCCCGTAATCTAGCACGGTTCTTTTGGGAGAGGGGATTAAAGTCAAAACGGGTACTTGGTTATACGCTTGGTCCTATTTTATCAATTTTTCTTTATAATATAATAAATATTAGTAAGGGAACACTCATAGAGAGTTGTTATCAAGGTTTTGTAATAGATCGGGTTAAGCAACGTTAGGTAAGGTCATTAAATAGATGGGTGACCGTTTAACGCCATTTGAACTAAACAGGTCCGTGCTTCGGAGAGTAAGTAAAAAGTGGGTCCCAGTTTTTAACCGACTATAAAAAATGAGGTTATGTATTCGATGCGAATGTCTGTAATTCAAAGTTTAGTTAAGTTAACGTAAAAATAGCGCAGGCGGAGCTGCGTGGGTCAGCTAGTATTGCAATAAAGCTAAATATGGGTCTGAATTGTCAGCGAAACATTTTCTCAGCATGTTTTTAATTGTGCCGACTGTCCTTTCTACCATCCCATTGGAGCGGCTTAAATAGGGACTGGATGTTGTGTGTTCTATCTGCCAATGAGTTGTAAAATCATGAAATTCTTTTGAATTGAAAGGGGGACCATTGTCGGATATAAGAATACTAGGTATGCCATGTCTGGCAAAAATGGATTTAAGATGTACTATTACATTACTGCTGGCGGAGCCTTGGGTAAGTAATGCTAGTTCGACATATTTGGTGAAATAATCAACTACAATTAAGTATTTTTTGGAATTGAACTCAAACAGATCTATACCTACTTTATACCATGGAATGAGTTTATATTCATGAGATTGAAGTGGCTCTTTTGAGTTACTACGACGGTAAGTAAGACATATGTGACACATATTAACATATTTTTCTATGTCTGAATACATATTTGGCCAATATACTTTATTTTTAGCCAAACGTTGGCAGCTCTGTATGCCTTGGTGGCCATCATGCAAAAGTTTTAAAATGTCTTCTCTTAAGGAGATTGGGACTAAAATACTATTATTTTTGAAAACAACTCCATTTATTACATGAATCTCATTCTTTATAGAAAAATAGGGCTTAATTGAATCTGGAACAGACCTTTTATGTTCCGGCCAACCATTGTTATGATATTTAATCAAAATGGATAGTTCTGGGTCATTAGAAGTATGCTCTTGGAACTGCTTAAATTTAGCAGGACTGACTGACAGGGATTGTATGACTAAATTAACATGGAGGTCAATATCTCCTTCTAAGTCGGTTAGAGCCTGTTCTGGCAGTGCAGCTCTTGACAGAGTGTCTGCAACATATAAGTACTTGCCTGGTTTGTATACCACATTCAGGTCATATGGCTGAAGTCTAAGCATTATTCTTTGAAGTCTAGGGGGTATACTATAAACTGGCTTATTCATCAGTGAGACAATTGGCTTATGGTCTGTTTCTACATTGATTCGACGACCATATACATACTGATGAAATTTGGAACAACCAAATAAAATGGCTAGAAGCTCTTTCTCTATTTGAGAGTAGGCTTGTTGACATGAACTAAGAGATGCGGAAGCATAGGCAATAGGTCGCTTCTCATGAGTGATGACAGCACCCATGGCATCTTTTGATGAATCGACTGACAAGGTAATGTCTTTAGACGGATCATAGTATGTTAAGACAGGTGCCTTTGTAATTAGGTCTTTCAGATTGTTAAATTCTTTGTCATGTACGTCTGTCCAGTACCATTTAACATCTTTAGAAAGCAATGTTCTGAGATTAGAGGTCTTTTGGGACAAATTAGGTATATATGAGCCAAGGTAGTTTACCATTCCTAGAAAGCGTTGAAGTTCTGAAAGTGGTAGGTGGTGGCATGTCACATATAGCCTTCACTTTAGTCTGGTCAACTTGCACACCATGCTGACTGAATACATGGCCTAAATACTTTACAGAGTTTTTGCAAATGTTGGACTTGTCTTTGTTAAACTTTAGGTTAATTTCCCTAGCTCTTTGAAGAACTTTCTCTAATCTAACATCATGCTCTTGCTTAGTAGAGCCAAAAATAAGCAGATCGTCCATCATGACCTTTACTCCTTTGATGTCGCTAAACCTTTTAGTCATCTCGGAGTGAAAAATTTCTGGCGCTGCATTTATTCCAAATGGAAGTCTCAAGAAACGATAACGGCCTTGTGGTGTGATAAATGTACACAGTTTTGACGAGCTTTCATTAAGTTTAAGCATCCAAAAACCCTTATTGGCATCTAATGTGGAAAAATAACAAGCCCCTGCAAGATCTGACTTAATTTCATCAATGGTAGGAAACTGATAGTGGGGTCTCATTATTGCTTTATTTAATTTTCGTGGATCTATGCATAATCTAAGACTGCCATTCTTTTTTGAGGTAAGTACTATTGAACTAACCCATTCAGTAGGCTCTTCTACTTTAGTAATTATATTATTTTGTAGTAATGACTCTAATTCCTTTTTCAGGTCATCAATCAGGCTAAAAGGGACTCTACGGCAGGCATCGACAGATGGTACTGCATCTGGTTTGAGAATTAGGTTACATTCAAAGTCTTTAATACAACCTATTCCTTGAAAAAGGTCACTAAATTTAGAAATTATGTCTTCAGTTTGAGCAATAGATTCAAATCGAACATTGTGTAACCTGTTAATGAGTCGAAGCTCCTCACAACTTGTACGGCCTATAATGTTTTGACAGGGTAAATCAACGACGTAAAATGTGGCATTAAATGTTTGGTTATTGTGTGAAATGTTCAATCTACATTGTCCTACACTGGGTAATACTTCGCCACTGAAAGTTGATAGCGTATGATTACTTTTTTGAATTTCAGACAAAGGTACATTCAATTTATTATATGTATTGAGAGAGATAACATTAGTATCTGCTCCTGTGTCGAGTAAAAAATCAACTGTGACATTATTAACTGTGACATTGTTAACTGACATGCAGTGCCATTTCTACAAACGTATAGAAATACATACACGCAAGTACACACACACCCAAACTCACATTTACTCACACGACTCGCCCTCATACATATACATACATCCCTCGTCTATCCTAACACATTTCTCACTTACATATTTTTTCTTATTTTTATTTTTTTGCTTTAATCCCGAAATGCCAAATTGTTGTTTTTAAACCTTTAATTTTTATTTTTATTCTACATACTTAAATGTTTGTAACACCAATCGTTTCATTGTTCCTAACTTGAAATATATAAATGTACAATGATATCTAGATTTGTATAACGAACCGGAGCTTTATGATATATTACGGAATCACAATGTGAAGTCATTCTATTGTTACTGCGATACAGGCCTGCGAGCCTAGTGTAGTAACTACTGCAAGTTCATTTGAAGTTAATATTTTGGTTGATAAATAAAGTTATAAAGTTATTAATCGTAAGTACAATTTTGTAGGGATTTACTTTATTGACATTAGATAAATAAAGACTACCTAAAAAGTTGTTTTCATTACCATGATTACCTTGTGTATCTTCTTGACATAATATATGACTTATTTGCTTGCGTGAGCGGCAGACTATGGAGAAATGGTTCTTCTTTCCGCATGCACGGCATACTGCACCCATTGCTGGACATCTGACTCGGTGTACTTGCCCACACCGCTGGCATTTGGATTGGTTACTGGTTGATCTTGACTCTCTTTTTGGATGGGACACCTTGACTGGTCTTGTACGACTTCTGGATCTTGACATCATACCAATAGTATTTGTTGGTTGGCTGTCCGAACTTAAAGTAATTGTATCCAATTTAGTATTTCTCACAGTCTTCGCTAATGTGACGGCATCTTGAAATGTCTTCGGTTTTTCGATTAGAATTCGCTCTTTCATGTACGCATCATTGAGATTCCATGAAAATATATCTTTGGTCAGGTCATCGGCGATACTACCGAATTCACAATTAAGACTTATGTTTTTTATGTCCGTTGCATAAGTTTCGATATCGTCCGATCCTTGCTTCCTATTGAATAATTTGTGCCTCTCTATTGTCGTATTCCTTTTCGGCATGAAGTAATCTTCAAATTTTTTGACTAGTGTTTTATATGTAACGTCCTCCATTTTGACATCGAATGAATTAAATATGTGGATGCATTCCGGACCCATCATATTTAAAAGTATTGCTACTTTGCGTTTGTCTGGTTCGGCATCAAAGTTATTAGCAGTCATAAAAATTTTGTGAGACATGTAGAAATTATTCCATGCCATGGCGAGGTCAGGTGATTTTAAATCCAATCTTATTGTCGACGCTGTGACGGCGGCCATTTTATAGGCACAAATTGTAAAAAATTATGTGACAATGACTAACTTGTGAGTGGTTTTCTTTTCCTTCCTCCAAAGTGAGCGGCCTTTTTGATTTATCTTCTGAACACCATATCGTGATGTTTAAATAAACAAGTATTGGATTATTTATAAGATTTATTCCAGTAACCATTGAACAGCGTGTACGACCGAAGTAGTAGAAAAAGAATAGGACGAGACATAGACAACGACGAATACGGAACAGTAAAGACCACAGACAATAAAGACTAATACTAATAATAGACTACATAATAAAGTACATGTAACACACACAATGTGTAGTTATTCCTTGCTGGCTAGGACAATGCAGGCTGATCACCTGATTGTCTGTATAGTATGATGATGCATGGGTCGGTCCTACGCGTGACTACTCCCTGGTCGTATCGGTTCTCCGTCCCACAGTATTGTGAGAGGTAGAAGGAAGAGAAAGTGCACTTGTGTCTACGCAAGCGTTTGTGCCCTACAATATCTCCCCACGTAGATGGCTGATCTTGTAATCGATTGGCCACTGTGGTCGTATCGGCCACGGGGACATTATTATGATGAAATTTCGGGTTGCGTACCGGATTACCAGATTTAAAGATTTTTTTTATGCATGCATCCTAGCAGGACAGCTCTTATCCTCGTCTAGCTAGGTTCATACTATACATACTACTGCATACATTGTGTACTAGGTAGGTAGGTGGTAGGTCCCATATGCAAGGAAGCGTGCAGGTCTTAGATTTTTTGTCGCAATAGTCGTTACATAATATATATCTGTGTTCCAGTATGATAGGGACTGTAGTTGGAGTAATTACTGTAATTTACCCGCAGTAATTTACTGGGCTCAAGTAGATAATAATTTGAACTCAGCGTCTCTCTGGTTCAAAAAGCACGTTAAGAGTCGACCCCGGTTGTTGATATCTAGACATTTAAGAATTCCTTAAGCCAAATCAAAGGCCTAAGTTCAGCTTGAATCACTCCAACACCTGGGCATTGTTTTAACATGTTTGATTATCTGCCAAAAACTGCCTCACATAAACCAAAATAAAAATCTGTTTTGAGACGCGTAATAGACCAAGATGGAGGGACAGGAGGGAGGCCTTTGCCCAGCAGTGGGACAGAACAGGCTGACATTGGCATTTGAGACGTGCAAATGAAGCCCTTTCATGTGATACCCCACTTGATATAGTAGTCTGACATTGAAATTTTGATAACACATTTCGTTTCTCATTATAAAACTAAAAGAAAAATATATTTTTTTCATTGGTGGTGTGGTTGGGTAAGAAAGATCTAAAACTATTCCAGGTTTAAAATCGATAGCTTTAGTGGTTCCTGAATATATAGGTCTGACAGACAGACAGACGAAGTCTCACCATAATCTCCCTTTTTACCTTTCAGGTATGGAACCTTAAAAATATTTTAAGCAATAAAAAACTCAACAGAATTTGTACTCAACAGATTCACGAAATATACAAATGAAGAAAGCACCAAAATGTTAATATTTACAATCGGATAAAACTTGGGCGCAAATCTCTTGGAGTCAAACATCGCGCCAAAAAAAAAACAAAAAAAAAACCACTCCATTACTCCTGACTTCATTAGACAGTTTTTATTGTTACCCGCATCTAAAATTGAGCTGTAACTCGAAGGATTAAAGTACAATTTTAAATAAGAGATAAGTTTTAAGGTTGAACACTTTTTCGTTTAATTTGCCTTGGCGTGGTAAATATTTGCATTTTGGCAGCAAAAGCTGCTCTGCGTTTCTAAGTAGCAAACAAAATTCTAAATTCTAAAGATTAGCAGTGGAAATCCGTAGCTGCTTATCCAAATGATTGGTTAAGCCAAGTTTTTTTTTACAGGAAGGCAAAGTATGCAATCATTAATCAGCTATAAATAACATACAATACAATATCTGAAGGCCCCGTGTGGTAACAACTGAAAAAACAACCAATAGGTAGTGGGTTCGATTAACACTTGGTGTGGTGTTTATCGGTAATTGAAAAAAAATACATATTTCTATTCTCTTAGTGGTGATTTTTTATTTTTTTTTAATGACCGTCTTATAATAGGAATGCATTGGCAACTGTTAAAGTATACTTACTTACTAACTTATTAAAAACAAAATAGTTCCACCATTATTTTTACGTTCACTTTTGCTGCAATATTTTCAAACAAGTAGTTTTTAATATTTCCGAAAATTCATGCTGGCCAAAATCAATTTTCTAATCTACAAAAAAGCTAAACACCCGACACAACGTCTCGCAACGAAGTGAACGAAATTCCAAATTCAAATCAGTTCGTGAGCTGAGTGCGAAGCGGGCGGACGTGTCACGACAACCATTTATTCCGTTACAACTCTGTTTCAAATGCTAAATATACTGTCGAAAACGAGAATATTGCGGGGCACCGTTTGCATAATTTGCATTTGAGTCTCTGCCCCTGTTTGGGTTGCTGGATCCGTTCGTAATCTTGATTAGTGCTATTTGGTTAAGATAAATTAGGCACATCTTGAATTTATATTACGTCTTCCCTTACGCTCATTTCTAGCGGGCGATGTAATGGTATAAATTTGTCACTAGAGAGTCAAATGGATGCGCTTTTTTTTATACAAAAACCACGACGTGTAGTTTCAAATAATTGCCACAATATATTACTTTAGAAGATTAGAAGTTATAGGTATTTTTGACCTAAACATGTAAACCAATTATCGCTGAAATAATTATTTCAACAAATCTAATATCTTTCAAAACATTATTTGTTTGTGATTAAAGTTACTCGCTTAATTAGAAATGACAGTTAAATATTATCATTATGGTCCATTATTAATTTCATTTGTATATGGTATCGACTATTCAGGGTACATGTCAAAGTAACTGTTTATTTTTATGTAAGTATAGCATTATTTATATTCTATCTATTGTTGGTGGCTATACATTTGGTCCCGATAACCACCGGAACGCACTTTGACCCAGTTGGATCCACTGTGCATGCCCTAGCCCTTACTCTGTTGCTGGCGTATCGAAGAGCTCCCTCAGTTACGCAACGATCGCGCCAGCTTGGAGCTGTACATAATCATCTGGGGTAGGATAAGCTACTCCCAGACGATTGAACCTACGTCTTGCAAGAGCATCGCAGCTACACAATATGTGTCGCATTAACTCTTTTTCACCTTTACTGGTAAGTGTCTTTAGCATATTATTATTATTTACAAACGTAGCTTGTTGCGGACTCTTTACTATATTTATTTTTATAATTTTTACTTTTTAAAATTCAACATTTGACATTGTAAGATTGGCTCTATGTGTTGACTGTTATCGCCGAAAGTTAAGAAATTACATGGAAATCACAAATTAAAAAGGTATTTTCATTTATTACCATTATTATATCACATTCCACTCATCTCTCCATCCATTTAAGCTGTCGTTCACATAGCTTATATACAAAATTCTTAAAGCTGGAAATTCAAGAGCAAATTGTATTGTCACCCATAGTACGATCTGGTGCAAGATGTATAAAATGGCACAAACAATAGTATGACAAAATGTCCAATGTTTACCAACTTAATTCTTAACTTTATCCTCCGGTCTCCGTGCCATAGTTTTTATTAAGTTACTGTGCAGGACGGGCGGACCCGAATGCACGAGCCACTGACGTCCTGTGTGTCTGTAGCTATCGCTGGTACGGTATGAACCCGCCGAAGAGTGTTGACGCTGTTGGTTACAATGTAGGTTGGTTACAAGGTGTCCGTGAAATAAGAACTCCCAATTTGATAGCAAGCTTGATAGTGGCTTCGACGGTGGCGCTCTTCGTACTGAATATTCTTTTCTTCTATTTATATCTTGCTTTTAGTTCCCGCGTCGACCGCTTGCTTGTTCACCGACAGTGGCGCCGAATGCGCATTTACTATCCTTGCAGGGAACTTTACCGTAACGAGAGCCCCACCGAGGCAGCCACTAACGTTTAATTTTTATTATCAAAACTGTACATTTTCACTTATTCTACTTAGGCTATTCTAGACACATACATGATACCTATACCGTTAGAAAGTGCGTGTAAGCAGCTTTCTAACGGTGTACATAGGGTTTATCTATCTATTTCTGTTAGGGAACTACAGGCCGATAAATACTGTAATAGGGGCGCGACGACTATGCTTTGGCCGCTTGTCACTTCGCCTGCGCCCTGCCCGTAGCATCCACATGCCCACAAATAGTACCGATAGGTAGCCTACGATGTGTACTATCTGTATATCTATGATCTAGACCACCTAGGGGCCTAGGTCATAGCAAAAACCCTAGAAAACATGATATGCGATAGAACAACTGCCTATAACTATGGAAATATGTACATCAGTGCTGTTTAGGCACTTAGACCCACCAAGGCGGACCCAGATCTAGGTCCTGAGTTGGTTCCTAGATTTGGGACCTAGCTGCAAATAGCTATTTGCTGTTCATATATGTGCTTAGCACATCTAGGGCATGTGGGTACTTCTATTATACTATTACCCTACGCTAATTACAAATAGCAAGTACTATGAGACCTAGGCTAGGCTATCTATAACTGATTCAGCTCACCCCTCCTCGGGATAGTGAGCTTATACACAAAACTATATTATAATTTATTAGGAAATTAAATCTAGGCTCTTAACTATCGCAGAGTTATAAAACTTAACTATATATTACTATAAAACACAACACTGCAACACAAACACTATTTTGTCTTCCTATTGTAGTCGTCCTGAACATCTCTCCCGCCGTGCTGCAGCGCGACGGGCCGGAGCGATGCTGCATCCTCTTCCGGTGAAGGGCGACGCTTCCGGCGCTCTCGACGCTTCTATTTTGGTAGTGGCACGATCTTCTTCGTGGGGCGTTTTAAGATACCCCCCGCAGTGCGCACCTCCACAGTGCGGACTTCTCCGTCGGCTCCGGGGTAGATTGCCTCGACCCTCCCGCGCGGCCAAGTGTTGCGCGGCAGCTGTCCGTCGGCGATCAGGACGGGATCGCCCACCTGGAGACTGGGACCCCTCCCGTGGGGCTCCCGCCGGTACTGTAGCTCGGGCAGGTACTCGCGCACCCAGCGTCGCCAGAACATGTCGGCGAGCGCTTGCGAGCGTCGCCATTGCTTCTTGCTGTCTAGGTCGCTCTCGTCGAACGTCCCGGGTGTCGGCAGCCGCGCCGACCCCCCGAGCAGCAGGTGATTGGGCGTGATGGCTTCGTCGTCCCCGGTGTCCACTGATACGTGCGTCAGTGGTCTGCTGTTGACTGTGTATTCGGCCTCGCAGAGCAGCGTGGCCAGAACCTCTTCTTGCGGGTGCTTCTCCTGTAGTACTGTGTTCAGTGTGGTCTTGACACAGCGAACGAGACGCTCCCAGGCGCCTCCCATGAAGGGCGCTGAGGGCGTTATGAAGCGCCACGCCATCCCACGACGGCCGGCTTCCTCGGCGAGTGCGTCGCGCAGCTCCCTGTCCGCGCCGTGCATGTTGGTGCCATTGTCGGAGTAGATCTCCGCGGGGCACCCGCGGCGCGCCGCGAACCTTCGCAGCACGAGCACGGCGGAGTCCGCGCTGAGGCTGGCCGCGACTTCGAGGTGCACGGCCCGTGTGGTGAGGCAGGTGAAGAGGGCCACGTATCTCTTCTGGTGTTGACGACCGACGGTGACGGAGAACGGTCCGAAGTAATCCAGACCGGTGAATGTGAACGGTCTCTGGTGATGCGCCAGTCGTGTCTTCGGGTGGTCGCCGGTGGACGGCACTGGAGGTTGTGCTCGTCGTATGCGACATCTCAAGCAACGGTTCACGATGCTTTTCGTGAGGGGCCGAAGTCGCACTATCCAATAGTGCTGGCGCACCTCGTTCACGATCATTTCTGTTCCACTGTGGTGTAGATCGCGGTGCGTCCAGTCGATGTAGAGCTGCGTGATGTAGTGATCGCCGTCTAGCACGGGCGGTCTTTTCGTCTCTTCTGTTACATCTTCAGCAGCGGCGATGCGACTTCTGAGCGTGATGATGCCGTCGTTGCGGAGTTCTATCGGCAGCGATCTCAGGCGACTGTCGATGGCGATACTGTTGCCCTTCCGGAGGTCATTGATTTCCCGTCCGAAGGACTCTTCTTGTACTACGCGGATCAGTAGTACTTCTGCTTCCCTTAGGAATTCGGCCGGTAACGTGACGAATCTTCGAGTGGTGACTGTCTTCTGTGGAGGTCTGCAGGTCTTCTGAGTCCTCTTCTGTCGTCTCCAGTCGGGATCTTGTTCCGGATTCTTTCTGGTCCTTTTGTAGCACGTTTTCGCTGTGGTTTTTCGACACAGTGCTATAAATTGAAGCGCTCTTGCCGTGGCCCGCAGTAATCGTTCCCACTTCGAAAATCTGTGCGGATCGGGAATGACTTCTCTGTGTTTCGGTGCGCTGCGAGCTTCTGTTACTGTCAGAGTCTTCTCTTCTCCCGTTGGTTCGTTGATGCTTGGTCTCTCGTTCGGCCATTGTGACGGATCTTCATACAAAAACGTCGGGCCCCGGTACCATTCGTGTCCGGCGTTGAAGTTCGGCGGCACGTCGCGGGTAGCGACATCGGCGACGTTCATTTTGGACGGCACCCAGCGCCAGTCCGTCACCCTGCTGTGCTCTTCTATGGCGGCCACGCGATGAGCGACGAACGGTTTGTACGACCGCGCGCCGCTTCGAAGCCACGTGAGAACGGTCTTGCTGTCGGTCCAGTATGTTACCGACTCTGGTTTCGCCCGGTGTTCTTGCACGACGGCAGCAGCCAGTCTACTTCCCATCACGGCGGCTTGCAACTCGAGACGTGAAATTGACGTGGTCTTGAGCGGCGCCACCCTCGCCTTGGCGATGACCAGGCTGATGTGCGGTGTTCCGTCGGGCGAAGTCGTCCTCCAGTAGACGGCGGCAGCGTAGGCGGCTTCACTGGCATCGGTGAATACGTGTACTTGGAGAGATTCTGCGTCTGTGTATCCGGGATAGCTTCTCGGCAGACTGACGGTCTTGAGATTCTTGAGGTGCTCGACCCATTCCTTCCATTGATGCGCCAGGTCTTCGTCTAACTGTTGATCCCATCCGATTCCTCTTCTCCAGGCTTCTTGCAGTATTTGTTTGGCCCGTATTGTGACCGGTGAGGCGAGGCCGAGGGGATCGTATAGCGACATCACGATCTTGAGGGCTTCTCTCTTGGTCGGCGCGACTCTGTGCAGTATGTCTTCTGGTAGACGTGCTAGCTTTAGATTGAAGCTCAGTTCATCCTTTTCCGGCTTCCAGATCAGTCCCAGAATTTTCTCTTCTGTCGATTTGCAGCCTATACTGACTGTGTTGACTGCGTCCCGTTCTGGTTCCAGCGTCTTCTTGACGTCTTCTGAATTGGAGACCCATTTTCGTAACTCGAAGTGTGCTTCTCGATGTATATCACGTACTGTTTTCGCTATTCGCACAGCGTCCTCTTCTGTACGAAAACTGTCGAGATAGTCGTCCATGTAGTGATTATGGACGATTGCTTCAACCGCCTCCGGATGCTTGCTGGCATGTTTCTGTGCATTCCAGTTCTTGGCGAAGATGGCGGTGCACGGTGAGCTTGCTGCGCCGAAAATTATCGACGTCATCCTATATTCTTGCGGGGCTCCCTCCCGCCGGTGTCCTCTCCACAGGTACCTGAGCGCGTCTCTGTCTTCTGGTCTCACTTTGACTTGCATGAACATTTCAGCTATGTCCGCCGAGACTGCGACGGGGTGTCGGCGGAATCTCATCATCACTCCTGGCAGTGATTGCAGCAAGTCCGGTCCGGTGAGCAGGTAATCGTTGAGAGACATTCCTGTTGATCTTGCGGCGGCGTCGTGTACGATCCGCAGCTTCTCAGGCTTCATCGGGTTGTGGACGTCGAAGTGGGGCAGGTACCAGGTTCTTCCGGGTACGCTGTTCTTCGGTGCTATCTCTGCGTATCCCTTTTGTACGAGCGAATCCATGTATTCGCCGTACCTATTCTTCAGGTCGGGATTGCGATCCAATTTCTTTTCCGTGGAGACAAGCCTCTTCATAGCGGTGCCGTAACTGTCTGGCATCGTTATGTCTTCTTTCTTCCATAGCAGCGCAGTCTGTACGTGTCCGTCCTCCAACTGGTGTGTGTGCTTATTGAGCGTGTCTTCGGCCCTCTTCTCGGGATCGTTCGCCGGCCGACGAGGGTTGACGATGAGAGATTCTATGGCGAAAAATTCCCTCATTTGCTCTTCTATGCTGTCTTCGCTGGCAGTCAATCTGTTCACGAAGTGGACGCGCTGACCCAATGCTCTGGTGTGCGCGCCGTGTAGCACCCATCCCAGCGGAGTGAGCGAAGCTACCGGCTGATGTCGCGGGCCTCTTCGCACGTTGCTGGCGAGAAGCAGGTGCCAGTTGTCTTGCCCGATGAGTATTCGTGGCACCGCTCCCTCGTAGGCGAGCTTCTCGCGCAGATCTTCCAAGTGTTCGCAGCCCGTGACGTCGTTCCGGTCCACGGTTTGCGGCGACAGGTGCAGTCCTGGTACGGTGCGCGCGCGTAGGTTAACGCGCTGTCCTTGCGGCCCCGTGAGCGAGACCGCAACGCGACGAGACTCTGGCGTGTCGACGATAATGTCCCCGATGGCTTCCATCTTGAGCGGGTCCAGACGTCCTTCGGCTCCCACTTGCTTGGCGATCTCTTCGTCGATGAGAGACACCGTAGACCCGTCATCCAGCAGGGCGTACGTCGAGGTCTCTCCCGCCGGTCCGATGACTCGTACCGGAACTATCTTCAGATAGGCTTGAGGCTTCTGCGACATCCATGCGTTGGCGACTGTCTCCCTGGCTTCCTCCGCATTCCTCTCTTCGGTGGACGCTACCAACGCCGCCTTTTCGTGATGGAGAAGGCGGTGGTGCGTCCTCTTGCATCCCTTGACCTCGCACCTTCTGATCTTGCAGTGATGCTTCGCGTATCTTGGCTTCAGACAGCGAAAGCATAGGCCGTGCTTCTTCGCGAGATCCCACCTTCCATCTGAATCGGCTTCCTTGAACTTGGCACAATCTGTAATGGCGTGCCCCTCCTTGTTGCAGACCCCGCACCGCGGCGTCTGCTTCTCTGTTGCGGTGTGCGCTCTGTGCGTCGGCGTCGTCCGTAGGCTGGCCCGTGGTTCCGTGATCAGCTCCGGCGGTGCGAAGGCGCTGCAGTAGCGGGCTTGCTCGGTGACGAAGTCGCTGTATCTTGCTAAGTCCGGAACTGAATTATACTTCTCGGTGAACATCTTGTACCACTGGACGCGCAGAGAGTTCGGTAGCTTCTCGGTGAGACACCGCAGTAGCTCGGCGTTGATGAGATAATATTCTTTCTTCAACGCGCGAAGTGTGACCACGCTGCTTCTGACCCTGCTTGCAAAGGTGCAGATGTCCTTCGGCGATTCTGTGCAGCGCGGCAAAGTTCGGAGTTTTTCTGTTTCCGCTTGAGCGATGGAGTCCGGACGGCCAAACTGTAGTTCCAATTCCTTCATAATGTCGTCCGGCTTCGCGTGCCCGATGAGTTCCGAGCTAACTGTTTCCAAGGCTCTTCCCTTGAGACTTCTTCTTAGTCTTGCTGTATTTTCAACGTCGTTGAAGTAGCTGCGAGTGGTGTCATATATGGCGCGAAACGATAACCACTCGGTGTGTGCTCCACTGAAGATTGGCAGGTCCATGATGACCTTCGATGCGGCGGCAACCGGCGTGACTGCGTACGTCTCGAACGGTTTGCTTCGGTCGGCGAGCGCGGCGATAGCGGACGTTAGTTCGCTGATGAACGGACGGAGTGCGTCGCCTTCCTTCGGGATCTTCACTGGATCAGCACACTTCTGTTCTTCTGTATCCGGAACCCCAGTCTTCTGTGCGGCGTCGGGATCCGGTCGATGCTCGTGAAGTCTTCTGTCTTGAGCCGGCGCGATGTCCTCCGGGCAGAGCGGCAGTGTCTGAACGGGCTGCGCGGCGTCGGCGGCGTCGGCATCCCTCCCGGCGGTTTCGTCCTCTTCTGGGCGTGGCTGTGACTCTGGTTCCGGTGCTTCTTCCAGCCAGGAACGTACGAATTCTGTCTTGGAGTGACCGTCGTCGTCGTAGTCGTCCTCCGATGAGTCCTCTTCAGCCTTCTGTAGCGCTAGCTCGGCTAATTCCAACTTGAGTTTCAGTATTTCTTCACGGGCTTTCAGTATCCTCTTCTGGGATCGATGAGTCCTGTGGGACTTCGGTGGGCCGGTCGGCCTCTTCGATTCTTCGGTCCGGGTTTCTTCTTCCCGGCTAACGGTCGCTGCGTCCGGTCGGTGTGCTTCGTCGGCGGGGCGCAGCGTCGCATCTGAATGTTTTCCTGTATGTTTCCCCTTCCTCTGGCTCGGCGGCTCTGGTCTCTCTGGAACAGTCCTCGGGGCCGGCGGAGGGGACCGCCGCGGGGTCGCGGGCCGCGGCGGGTCGGTGCTGACGGTCGACGGGGAACGCGGCGGCAGCTCGTGGCGAACGGACGGTTCTTCTCTGGGGGTGGGGGCCCCCCCCACCTCAATCATCCACGCCTCGGGAGCCCGTCCTCTTGAACGCGTTATGGGCATCTTGTAAGTCTTCAGTCCAAATTTTCTGTTCTTCAGTTCAAATCTTCAGCTCTTCAGCCGGTTCTTCGGTAATCCGGCTCCGTAGGACCAGCGAATGCTGGTTGGTACTCTTCAGCCGATTCTTCGGTTATCCGGCTCCGTAGGACCAGCGAATGTGCAGGACGGGCGGACCCGAATGCACGAGCCACTGACGTCCTGTGTGTCTGTAGCTATCGCTGGTACGGTATGAACCCGCCGAAGAGTGTTGACGCTGTTGGTTACAATGTAGGTTGGTTACAAGGTGTCCGTGAAATAAGAACTCCCAATTTGATAGCAAGCTTGATAGTGGCTTCGACGGTGGCGCTCTTCGTACTGAATATTCTTTTCTTCTATTTATATCTTGCTTTTAGTTCCCGCGTCGACCGCTTGCTTGTTCACCGACAGTGGCGCCGAATGCGCATTTACTATCCTTGCAGGGAACTTTACCGTAACGAGAGCCCCACCGAGGCAGCCACTAACGTTTAATTTTTATTATCAAAACTGTACATTTTCACTTATTCTACTTAGGCTATTCTAGACACATACATGATACCTATACCGTTAGAAAGTGCGTGTAAGCAGCTTTCTAACGGTGTACATAGGGTTTATCTATCTATTTCTGTTAGGGAACTACAGGCCGATAAATACTGTAATAGGGGCGCGACGACTATGCTTTGGCCGCTTGTCACTTCGCCTGCGCCCTGCCCGTAGCATCCACATGCCCACAAATAGTACCGATAGGTAGCCTACGATGTGTACTATCTGTATATCTATGATCTAGACCACCTAGGGGCCTAGGTCATAGCAAAAACCCTAGAAAACATGATATGCGATAGAACAACTGCCTATAACTATGGAAATATGTACATCAGTGCTGTTTAGGCACTTAGACCCACCAAGGCGGACCCAGATCTAGGTCCTGAGTTGGTTCCTAGATTTGGGACCTAGCTGCAAATAGCTATTTGCTGTTCATATATGTGCTTAGCACATCTAGGGCATGTGGGTACTTCTATTATACTATTACCCTACGCTAATTACAAATAGCAAGTACTATGAGACCTAGGCTAGGCTATCTATAACTGATTCAGCTCACCCCTCCTCGGGATAGTGAGCTTATACACAAAACTATATTATAATTTATTAGGAAATTAAATCTAGGCTCTTAACTATCGCAGAGTTATAAAACTTAACTATATATTACTATAAAACACAACACTGCAACACAAACACTATTTTGTCTTCCTATTGTAGTCGTCCTGAACAGTTACTGTGAAACAGACTTGTTGGGAATTTTTCAAAGTTTCGAGGCATGGCTGCGATGCGGGCACCGTCGCACCGTTCTTTCACCTTAACTAGAACGCGACTTCAATTCAATTAGACGACAAACTTGGACTTGAATCTTTCGGTTATATATTTCTTGTAATAAATATTGCTTTACTCAATTTGTCTATGGGTTAGCTATAACCGGATAACTAACTTATAATGGTTCCAAAAGACTTACCTAATTATAACGTTGATAGTAAATTGTTTTGCTGCTGCAATCAGTCGATATTGAATCATTATCTTCAAAATTAGAATGATTATGAGAAGTCACCTACATACAAGATTAAATAATCACTTCTGAATGAGACAGGTGGTGGTGTAATGATACTGAGTAGTATCTGCGACCAAGCGATCCTTGCTGCGACCAAGCGATTCTTGCTGCGAACAAGCGATTAAGGGATCCTTGTTTAAGACCTCCCAGGTACTCTACCATAAAACAGTAGTGCGTAAACATTGCATTATTAAGGTACTCTAGTTGGGGCAACCACCAGGGTCGAGGAACTTCTAATAAGTATCTTGTACAAGGGATTAACCAGGTCCAGGCAGGATCACCACATTTCCAGATATTCTGCCGTCAAGCAGAAATTTGTAAACACTGCTATGTGTGTAAGGTTTGCACGATTCCAGCGGGAATAACTACTAATCTCAAAGAACTTTATTACTTAATCTTGCGATGTGTTCATCGCTGCAATGCAACTGTGGGCAAGTAAAAGCTCACCCCTTAAGATAAAAAAAACAGTAAATACAATCTTTGCAAAGCTAGCTAAATATAAAAGCCACCACAACAATACAGTCAGAAAACTTTTCGCGAGCAAGCGTATAGATATCAAAGGTCGAATGCACCCCCCAGGGAGCCGCGGTTACCCGCCGATTAAAGCCTCGAGACCATTTGATGTATTCATCCCTTCGACTGAGCCGAAGCGAGATAAAAGTTCCAGCTTAAAACACCCCAGAGAGAGTCGTTAAGTGATTCGATTTTCAATTTCATTTCAGCTTTATTTATTTGGTCTACGTGCATTTAGTTTGGCCTGTAAAGATTGCAGTATTATTTTATTTTTGTAATGGAACTAAAAGTTGAAAGTCAAAGTTAAAATTATTTATTTAAAATAGGCTTAACGCTAGCACTTTTGAATGGTAATTTTTTTTAAAGCTACCACCGGATCACAACGCGGCCTCAACTGAGAAGATCCGGCAAAAAACTCAGCGGGCTTGTCATTTTTATCACTTTTTTTAAACATTGTTTGTCTTGTTGCAATTGGATCAACACCAGCGATAGTGTGCCCTGCCGTTCGAAAGATAAAACAAGAGAGAAAAGAAAAAAAAATACGACAAAATTACAACAAACTAAAAGGCCAAAGGGATAGTAGTTGGACCAAGCAGCACCCGCGCACGAGTTGACTCGAGCAGCAGCCATCACTCCCCTCAACCATATTAGAGGGAAGGGGGTGAGAAAGTATTATTTATAGTTAGTGCGAAGTTAACTATGCATAAAATTAAAAAAAAAACGAAACTAAGAATAATGAAGAACAAACTGTTAATAAATAAAGAATAAAGAGTTCTAAATAAATAATGTTACGTGTCTACTTCTTTGAATCTCATTTAATTTCGATATAAGTTAAAAAATCTTTCAATCTCCTGCTCTCTTTTACGCTTTCTAAGTTAAAACCGATATGCTTATCGCCAGTAATAAGCTCATAAATTCATAATGACCTGACTTCGAAAACAAAAACTTGCGGGTTAAATTTACATCTAGGTTAAATACTTGTAAACACGTTTTATTTGGATCTGTATTTTTTTATCTTCTAGGTTTAGATACTTAATTTATTATTTCTCTGAAAAATGCACCAAAAGAAAATATAGCTAAACATTGCTGACGAGTGTACTTAATATTTTTTTTACAATATTAGGTTTTCACCTACTTATAACATAGAATCTCTTCCTCCCGAATATATTTGTTTTAAAACAAGTAATTATTATAATACAAATCACACCTTCTATTTCACAAGACATGGAATAACCTAATATGCACTGACACGTCTCGTGTCTTAATATTCCCGAAGTACCGAGGAGCACAATATAGCCAAACTCGATCCCACGTTGGGCGCCAAAATGTCTCGACAGTACAAATTGACAGCGCCACCTACCGTCTCGCGGCGGAATTGCGCAGCGGGGCGGCAGTCCGTGACCGAACTGCACGATGCGCGGACGTGTCACGCTTACAACAAAATACTTCGATGAAATTTATTTAGATTCCTATTTTGCATGACGTTGCGGCTGATTTGTATGAATGAATAATACAATCCAAGTTCCTAAGACTGGCTGACTCACTCAGAGTGGTATTTCATCGCTGAATATTATTTATATTGAAAGCACTTAAGTAGACACTGAGTGCGGCGTTAAATTCGTTCTATAGTAATAATTTATTCACAACACATCTAAAAAATAAGTAGGTGAGTATAATACTTTAAACTTTGAAAATAAGTTTGATACTTTATTTTACTCATTTAAATAAAATTTTTAGACTCTCCATAATGATCATAAAACTATTACAATTATAGGTGCGAATAACGCACGTAGGGTACGAAACATGTACGTATAAATAGATAAATACTTTCTTCCTTTCCTGTAATAATTAATTTCTCCAAGCTGTCAGGATTTTTGTGGCCGAAGTGCTCAAGGATTTGTACCTGTACAGGAAAATGGAAAAGAGTGGACTAGCATAGATTTGGTCTTTAAGGTATTTCTGCCTCTCCTTATTAAGGGCTGCATCAGGGCACCCTTAGATATTCTGACACATATACGCAATTCAAGCTCGCATGAACCAGTACTGCATAATTATGTAGATAACCTAGGAAGATAAAGTTGACTAGTATATCCATGTTTAGAGATCCGGTAAATTCTAACTATTTGGTTTTATGAACTGCCAGGATTTTAATTGTAGTCCTATGTATTTATGGAAAATCTATTCCATCTTGTCCAGCAAAACCACAATCTCGAATTCAGAAGGAAGGTCAGCATAACGAAGGTTTGTTACTCAGACGCCACCAGTCGAGACATTACATTTCCAATTTTCGAGGTTCTTTCGGATGATACACTACATACATGCATTGAACAGGATGGGTGACAAATTTACAATTTTCGAGGTTCTTTCGGACAAACACTCCCTATATGCATTAAACAGGATGGGTGATAAATTACAGCCCTGAACTATACCAAATTCCCCGTTCTGATGACGATTAAAATTGATTCAATCGAGTTTTCAATACGAATAATGTTCTAAATTGTTGTAGCAAATTTAGTTTATTTTAGTAATAAACTGGCGGCCCGGTACGTGCTTCGTTACGTATAAAGTGAAATATTAAGAAAAAAATAATTGGAACATCAAATTCATTTATTCAAACAAAATTACTACATTAATAGTAGTACACAAATATGTTTTTTCAAATAAAGAACAAAAAATATAAACACAAAGCAATAATTATCGCTGACAATTTTCTTTATTCGAAGCACATCCAAAATTAAATGACCGCATGAATGACATAACAACATGCTTTTCTGTCAACACTGAAAAAAGTGTAATTCTGAAAAAAGGTTCAATTTGACAGCAATATCCCCATTTACAAAATGATCCACCATTTATTGAATTCATTTGTTGCAAATAATGTGATAAATGAAGAACCGCTCTACCGATTTTGTGCAAACTTCACATAAACCATTTAATCAATAGTCCGCACAAACCCTAACATTTGGTTTAGATAGGTGAGCCCGTTCTTGAGTTATAAAATTACAACGAAAGGTGGCATTGATTTTTATAGATATAGATAACTTCAATATTATGTAATATTTTTGGAGATAGATTTATTATAATGGATTAATTTTATTGTGTCTTGTGAAAAAATAAATTAAGATTACTTTTTAAACTTTGGTTCTATCAATTCTAACTTTGTATATCGTCAATTCCATAACTTATCAAACTCTATTTTAATTGTATTAACGCTTGACGTTTCGGCCTGGTTACACCAGCCGTGGTCACAAACTGACTGATCAGTATTTTGGCTTGACAAGGCAGGTCAAGCCAAAATGTATGGTAAATCGCGATAATGGCCGATTAAAAAAATAGTTTGATAATGGAACCCGAAAGTCTCAAAGTCTATTATAACTTATATCGTGATCTTTATGGCCATGGGGCCTATGCTTAATAAACATATTTTGACTTTAGCTTAGTCTAAAAGTCCGAAATTAGTCAATTTAATTCATGTAATTAATGCTCACAACCTGCTATTGAGCTTTTTCATATCTGCTATTTTGGGAATTCTAAACTAAAACCTACCGGTTAGCTTTTAATCTTCAAACTTTGCGGAAACTTAAACTGTCATAATGCGAAAAGCAGTTTAACGAAAAACCTAGGTTTAGAGCCAGGTTTGAGGAACAATTTCTTGAGTTTAAACCCAGGTTCATCGTTAAACTGGTTTTTGTAATAAGACGGAAAATGTTTTCTAGCTTAGTGATGAGGCAAAACGTTCGCGTGCCCAAACATTTGCATTTTTAGTCATCTGGCGCTTAAAATCAAATCAAATCATTTAGTGTTTCTAATGATGGGTATTGTACAGATTACATAAATTGGACATCAAAATTATATGTACTTAGTATGTATTTATATTATAAGTTTCTAAAATAAAGAGAAATAAAAGAGACTTTTTTCTCAGATCATTGGTTTACTCGCTGTAACCTAAGAAGTCGTGAATTCGATCCCCACAAAAGACAAACACATGTGCATGAAGATATTTATGTTTGTCATATGTCTGGGTATTATTTATGTATATAAAAATGAATTCACATATATTTATGCCAGTTGCCTGGTTGTCATAATACAGGCTACTATATAGTTTGGGTTTGGCCTTGCCACCACATCCGTAATGATACTTTCTCGATAGATATATTGACGTCTCTACCGCGTGTCATACTAACATTATAATAAATATTTATTAAATTATTTATTAAAGTATTTATTAAATATTGCTTTATTTTATCCCAGGCAGGGTATTATTATTAATTTACACATTCATAAAATTACTTCTCCACTATCATAAAATAACTAACTTTACTTTGGCTAGACCTAATACATATAACAAAAACCTTATATACACCCATGTATACCCATTGTATACACACAAAGGGCAAAAAATCAAGCATCTTATTCTTAAGATTACTCATCAGAGCATGCGCTAGAATTAAGCCACGCCTACATCTGAAAGAGACGGCAACGGATTTCAGGAGTCCGTTTTTCAGGCATATTTGATTTAGTAAGATTGATTTGCGATAATAGATAAAGTATGATAAAAACGGAGAAAGTGGTATAATATCATTTTTGTTTTATCAGATTGGAATTTAATTCATTTTGTAAAAGCGTTAAGGTTTTTTTATTGCAAAAGAGCTTAGAACTTATGGATGAAGTTATGCAAACCGTTGCCAGTGCTATAATTTATGTTGGAATTCTCGTTACTCGATGTGGTTATATTAAATTGACTCAAGAGATGTCTTGTAGAGTTCTTCAATTAGAGATTGTTGAAATCTGCGTATAAAAAAACTAGATTAAACTTTTGGTTACTATTTAAAGCCAATCGTTATAAATAACTTACATTGTCTTAAAAATCAATGATCTTCTTCATATCCTCTATTCTGAAATACATTTACTTACTGTTAATATTTTAGACAGTTTTATGGTTTAAGTTAGTTAACCTATAATGGAAGATAATAATGTAGATGTCTTCAAGACTAGAGCGAATAGGCTATTAATAAGCTAGTGTGCTTTACCATCCTCGACTGCGTCACCGCTTTCCATCAGGTGGGACTGTGGTCAAGCACTGGCTTATATTGGATAAAAAAAATCATTTTACAGGTTGCTTACAAAAAAATAATATATTTTATTAATGATGATCCTAAAAGTGTAACGGTTATAATAATAATAAGGATAATTTATTATTAGAAAAACAAATCTTTAATAACAATAAAAATAGGAACGGAATGACCATGACTGTCGATTTTTTTTGTATAAAGTAACAAAAATAAAGATCTGCTATTTACCGTATAATACTAACTTAAAATATGCATCAGAAATTATTTTATTATACTTACGTAATGTAATACTCTCAGCGCCATGAATGTTTATTTACAAAATAATCCTGAATGTTACCAGTTAAAATAGTATTTCATGTAAGTTTATGTAGGTAGGTGCTGTATAAAAGATGGATTTATGAAATATACTTTACCTATAATGTTTTGAGTTATAAAAAATATTGTATGTCTCATTTTTGGATAAAACCTGTCGCTAAACGATGATTCAGTTCAGTGTGTGTGATTAGACTGATTAGAGTAACCCACTATCTTATTATGAAAACAAGAAGTTAGTAAAAAAATTAATGAGCTGCCTGTAAAAGAGAAGTAACCGAGGTCTCTCAGCACGCTCTCATGAAGAATTAAGGCTTGAATAATCTAATTTCTCATTATGAATTACTATTCATCATCATTCATTCTTCTCTTTTACAGGTAGCTCACTAATTTTTTGACAGACTTCTTGTTTTTATAGTAAGATAGTGGGTTATTATAATCAGTCTAATCACACAAACACAACTAAAAAATACACACAAGTAAAATTGGACCATAAAAGTGAATTTTACTAAAATGTGACGTGCGCACTAAATTTATTAGGTACTAACAGTCTGTACGTAGACCTACTCTTCTAGTAAGCATCCAATTACCAAATGTTGCACGCATCTGGATGCTACTGGCAGCATCTACTCACCCTAATTAATTTCCCTTTCAGCAAATTTTCCCTGAACCAAGTTTTTCTACCCCCGCAGTCACATCGTACCGTCGGTATTTAGATATTTTTCTCATGGAAAACTTCTATTCATTACATCGTCTGACGGACTAAAGTTGGTGTTTTAATTAAAGATTTTCGAAGCCCGCCCCTGAAGCCTTAACTCACTGAGACGTGGTTGGCTTATTTTTTTTTCGACACACTCATTCCCGCCTCGCGACCCTCCCAAACAAACAGCCGAGGACTTTGAAAAACATTTTTCTTGTTTTAGTATTTTATTCCGTATACTAACCGATATTAGAGTCGTAAATCGTTTGAACGCTGTGGTCGTTTACGCCGTTCTGGCTTCACGGTAAGATTTTCAGTTCATTTCATGAAAGCGAGGAATAGATTCAGTTGACCGCGAGCTTTCGCGACGAAGGTCGTATGGGGGGTAGGCTAGAGCTGTTCGCGAAATATTTCGGAAAACTTTACGCTAAACCATATATAATAATTAAGTTGTGATTGTGTGTATATGTATTGTATATTTTAGATAATATCTCCGAGTGATTTTGTGAATTAATCATTGGTGCTTTAAATATGTCTTTGTAAGGTAAGAACTTTTCTACTTGTTTAGCGACATTTTATGAAATCGAAATTTAAACAACAAAAACTTTGAATATAATAAATTAGTATATTATGAAAATGGCAATAGGTCAAATTGGCTATATAATTAGGTTAAATCAAATTGGCTATAGGTCTTCGTAAATATAAATTTATGCGTTAATATTTAAAACAAAATAATATTAATAATAAAAATAAATCTTATTGTTTTATCAAGTAAAAATAATTTAACGATTATTTATAAAAATAAAATGAGAATGTTAGCTTACCGGCTGTGTATATTTGGCACCAACTTCAATAATATTTAAATTATTTTATACTTTTTAGTGATATTGAAGTCGGTTCAATTTTTTTTTACGAAGATTTTATTTTAAACTTTTTAGTGATATTTTCGTATATAAAGATTGAACCATCGAAGACTGTAAAAAGATCTAGGTAGGTTATGATCACATTATCGTCTACATAGTTTTACATAATTCATGTTTCTTCAGAAAAAAATATCCGGTCATAATGAAATTTGCATGGAATCATCATAGTAGTTTACTCTCTCGAATAAAAAAAGAATCATCGAAATCGGTTCATAATTGTCAGAGCAATGTAATGGAGAACATCAGTTTTATGGTTTTTACCAGATAAATTCCTCCACATCGTTGATGGTCCTCCAGGAAGTTCTTATCCGGTTGTGATAAAATTCATACAGATTTAATAAAGTGGTTTCTTCTTTCGAATAAAAAAAGAATCATTGAAATTGGTAAATATTTGCCTGAGTTATGACCATTTTTGTCCTTAAGAAGCGACATAAAGTCATCTATAGGCTTTCCTGCAGCTTTCTTGCGCAGTCACCATTCTTGTTTTTTCAGAAACTACTAAAAAAATTATTGCTTAGTAATAACTAAGCAATAATTTTTTTATGGGACCCAATCAATGGATTGAAGAATGGATGGAAGAAAGATTTTTTCAAATCGGTTCATAATTGCCAGAGTTATGCGCGAGCATATTACATAGAAAAAAATATATATATACAGACGAATTGAGAACCTCCTCCTTTTTTGAAGTCGGTTAAAAATATATATTTATTATTAATAAAGATATATTATAATTATTATTTGATTATGTATTATATAGTAAAAAAAAAAATTGGTCAGAGTATATTCAGTATATTCAGTGTGTGGACATAATTTGTGTGTTAATAAAAGTGATTTCTATTATGAGAAAAATGAAGTATATATTTTTAGTAGGTATATAATATATTTTAGAATATTTTATATATTATGACTTGAATTGATAAGAACATTTGTTAGCGTGCATTAAAATAGTAAAAATATTTATTAAAATAATAATAATATTTACAAAGCTTATTGGTACTCTTATCGACCTATACAAGAAAGTTTTTTTTTCATAATTTAAATAGGTATATTTGTAAATAAACTGCAAATATTTTGTTATTAGCAAAAAGAGAATTTTGAAAATTTAATAACCCAAATATAACTAAAGTTATTACACATTTATACATGAAAATAAAACTAAATTTACACCATTTTGAAAAAAAAAAATCTGAGTACCGTCTTATCCGTTACGGGTTGCTGCTCGGCTCTTGGCTTAAGGGATGCCTTCTTTCTTTGAAGTGTGAAGTGGTTGCGTATCGGACATATTTTGTGGTAGATAGTTATCTCATTTTTTGTCAACAGAGTGTAGGGCACTGTTGATTCAACTAATTATAGCTATGTAGTACAGTTTGGAAATAACTCACTTGACATACGAGTACATAATACGTTTATTTTTCATCTCAATTGTTAGACAGTAAATGTCTAAATTAATTGCTTTCAAATAAATTAGGTTAGCGCTAGAATGGTCTTTAATTCTTTGATTATTTATTAGTGTATCAAGAAAAGATAAAATACAATAAAAATAAGTACAAAGGCGAACTTAACTCATGATTGAGTTTTCTAATAGTTAACCCCAGAGTGTAGTAAGAGGAGAGTAAAATGTGAGAACCCCTGGCAGACTGACATTTGAACAACTATCAGTAAGCTGATAATATTTTATAAAAACACTTGACAGTCATTTTCTATGAAATACTTAACTTTGGTAAGCTTTGGGACCACGGAAAGATAGAACAATCAGTAAAGGTAAATATTTCTTATGTGTCTATCGATGGTAACTATTTCAACTGACAGTAAGAGATAGATAGGATATTGGGACCGGTAGTAAGTGAAGTGTACAACTAAGAAGGATAGGTAGAATAACATGGCAATATTTTTTTTATGGTCGAGATTTTTTTAAAGCTACCAGCGGATACAACGTGGCGTCAACTGAGACGATCCGGCAAGAGACACAGCAGGCTTGACACTTTTCCTGTTTTTAAACAGTGTGTTTCTTATTACGATACGAAGATAAAACAAAAAAAAAAACAAAAAACTATATACTTATTAAAACCAGTAGCTGATCAAATATTGTGTGAGATAAGACTGTTTAATGACATCACTGAGTGCGGCATTTAGACAAGTGGCGCAGTAAGCTAGCTATTTAGTACAGATACGCCAGATTAATTAAAAAAATATAAAGGGCACATACTCGTATTGACTCGTCTCTATCTTTATGAATGCTTATATATGAACTCCATAATTTAAGGGAAATATTTTTGGAAACTAGTATGAAAGTAGAAAAAAAAAAATAAGAAAAAAAAAGAAAGATAAGTATGTTGGATAAGGCCATTACAAAACGTAAAACACAAACAAACTATTACAAACAGGACGATATTAACATCCATGCACCGTCTCCCAACTATCCGATACACGGCACACTCGCTAATACCCCGAAGCATCTCTCACAAAGCCTTACTCCAAAATGCTTAGCTTAATAAGCAAACCATCAAACATTCAGATCAAGATCTGAGTAGGACATCGAAGCCCTACCTACCTAACGATCGGCCTCCACCATATCCCCATATAGCCGACTCTGACCAGTTTCCTATCACGTCCTTCCTGGGTATCAGACGTAGGCTACACAACCCGGCAAGACTCCACCACCTACGCACACATGTTCACATTCCACCGTAACCATCACAACTACCTACATAGAAATACACCAAGACATACCTAGGTACCAAGGGCCACACATCCGCACTACATTAATATCACACGAGAGTAGAAACAATACTTTCTAAGGTAACAGATTAGTAAAGAATATAGAACTTAGCCCTGAGCAAGTCCTCGACTGCTCTTTGACGCTGACTGCACTCTCGTTCGGATCCTCACAATCGACGCACTTCTACACCTCACTTATTTCTTTAGTTGGAAATATCTCTAAGTATATAAATAAGCTTTACTTTTCTTAAAAATGCGTTACCCGTTGTGCTATTCATTACATCCCGAAACAGGTGTGGTACAGCATTGGCGGGGCCAAACATGCTCTTGCGTCCAGCTGTACCAGCTACGTTGCTGTACGTATCCCGGCTTCACGCTTGCACTACTGCCGAGGACATAACGGAATACGTACGATTAAAGACGAAGCTTACCTTGTGGGTCGAGAAGCTCAACTCGCGGCACATAGTGTCATTCAACTCCTTTGTGGTGCGAGTTCCTACAGCCGAGCTGGAGACCTTCATGAAGGAAGAGTTTTGGCCGAAGGTAGTCCTGTACCGGAAGTTTAGAGGAAGACTACGGGACTCTCCTGACCAGCGCAATACGTCGCCGCCACAGCGTGTAATTTAATAGTTTTATATTGTATTTAATATGTATGTTAGTTTTAAGGTATTTATCTATGGGCCTATGCAGCCTGAAATAAAGTTATTATTATTATTATTACAGTTATAACCACTGCTCAACAAAGGCCTCTCTCCCTTAGAAGGGAGGGGTTGCCATAATCCACACCCTTGGCAGGCGGCTTGAGGATTGCAGTATAGGAGATAGGTAACCCAATAGAAAAACACTGCTGCCCGTCTTCTTGCTTTCCCTTAGTCGCCTCTCATGGACACCCAACGGGAGGAGATGGTGGTATGGTGGTGGTGATGGTGGTGGATGGAACGGGTGGATGGTGGTGGTATGGTGATGGACGGGGGGGGGGATGGTAGGGTGCTATTCTTACTTCTCGTATCTATCATATAAAATTACTTGTCCTGACTGACTGTCTGATTCATCAACGCACAGGCCAACCGCTGGACCTAGAAAGCTGAAATTTGGACAGTAGGTTCTACTTATGATGTAAGAAGATTTACTTAGAAAGAGTTTTTGAAAATTTCACTCCTAAAGGGGTTAAATGGGGTGAAAAAAAATTGCGGGTGTAGCCGCAGGGAATTGCTAGTTTAATATAACTATTAATTCAAATATATTTTTAGCTTTTATGTTTTTTCTTAAGTTTGAAGCTAAATAACTGTAGAAAATTGTTTGCTACTGAATTTTCAAAGAAAATTGAGGAAAAAATTCAGAAGAAGAAGTACGCACGAAACTTAAAGCATATTGCTTCAAAGGTGAATAGATGAGTCCTTATATTAAACCAAACCGCAACCCACACTCAATTTCATGAAAAAACTTATAAACGCCTCGTTACACCGATTACAGATTGTTTGGATGTGGCATATTATATATTATAATATATATTTAAAATGGCGGTTTTTGGACTCGGGAATTACGTATACCTTTCTTATCTATCACAATATTTCGACCCCAATGAAAGTTAAGTTCAAGAACAACATATTTGTACATGTATATATTTTTTGAAAGATTTCTCAAGTATTTCTTTACTCATAATTTGTGACATGGTTTGGAAATTAGCTGTTTAAAAAGCAAAATAAATAAATAAATGTTTTCCTTCTACAATTTTAGGCTATTGACCGTGAAGTAATTGCCATTCTAATCTATTTTCTACTTTTGTTTTGACCTCCTGATACGACACTCCACCCACTAAAATATATATTACTTTTAATTTTGATTATTAACCGTAAAATTTACTATCTTTAAACGTCCCAGTATTTTGACTTACATAACAAAGATGGCGTATATTCTGATAACAACACTTGAATGAAAAATAAAATTATAAAGCCACATCCATTTGTCACACATCCTCGCAGCATACAGAAGATACGTTCAAGTTTTTGACGCAGTCACGGCAGAGGCTCCTTTAAGTGTATTCTTTCCAAAAAAAGTTACGGCTTATGGATTAAATTTCCTTATTCTTTGACACTTCGACTGTTTATGACAGTAATTTTTTTTAAAGGGATAAAAAATGTTTCAGGGTGTGTTTTGAAATGTTACTTTTATCATGGATAAATGAACTAAAGGATAAACAACCTCTATACATTCGAGCGTACCTCGAAGTTTTGCAAAAAAAATCCTTAGATTCAGGGTGCGCCACTGTGCACCGATCGTTAGAATTTGCCAATATTTTCCGCAAGCGCTAGTATAGCAGATAAATTAGAGAGAGTACCAGTTTCATAAAGATTGACAATAGATGGCGATATTTTACAAATAGCGTCCACACCCAAGGTCACATCATGTAAAATTTGTACTTGTTATCAAATTAAACGATATTCGCGATCATTTAATATACCAGTATAGCGCTCGAGCGGAGAGGCCATCGGGTGGGTGGGTGTAAGGATCATTCATACCTACGCATCCATGCCTACGCATAAAAACGAAATTCTAATTTTTTCGAATGTATTTTTTTTTTCATTAATTTCGAACATATTGCGATTCGAACATCATGGATAAATTTTTTATTTATTTTTTTTTTTTTTTTTTTTTTTTTTTTTTTATTATTAATAATTAACTATCATATGTCTGAATCTTTTTATTTGACGGGTCGACATTGGAAACTTAGTGAAAAGATTTTCCGAACCATAATATAAATGAAGATATGTTGCGCAAGTTTTCAGAAACAACCTTTACGGGTGCGCTAGGGGTTAGTGAACATTTTATGGAAAAAACTATTAGGTACGTTGTTAGATTGATATGAAATTTTGTGAAAACTATACTTCTCACGGGTGTGATTTAGAAAAAAAAGGTGTGAAATATGTACTTATGTACCTTTAATTAAAGAATTTCTTCATAAATAATGTTTACAGCTGACATTTCGACGCGATAAACGGAGACCCACCGAGGTTTGGCTCGTTAGGTAGGTCTCGACGAGTAGTTGCTAGAAAAATGGTAACCAGGGTCTGATGATGGTGCAGGAAGGTGGTCACGGGATCTCTGCACCAATAAACGTAGACCCACCGAGTTTCGGCTCGTTAGGTAGGTCTCGACAAGGAGTTGCTAGAAAAATGGTGACCAGGGTCTGATGATGGTGCAGGAAGGTGGTCACGGGATCTCTGCACCAATAAACGTAGACCCACCGAGTTTCGGCTCGTTAGGTAGGTCTCGACGAGGAATTACTACAAAAAATGGTGATCAGGGTCTGATGGTGGAGCTGGAAGGTGGTCACGGGATCTCTGCACCAATAATCGTAGACCCACCGAGTTCACCGACTGGCACAGACTTCAATTATTTTTACTATTTACCTAATGCTTTTTAGATACATTTCTTTGAAATCGGCTTTTTTTCTGAAAATATTTTATTACATTATTTTCTTTGAAGTCGGTTTTTATTTTTTCTAAAATATTTTATTTAGATAGGACTTCAAACGAAAATAGTTTGGGGTGAATAAAACACATTAGAATATGGTCAAAATCATTTATTTTGCAAAATTCTTATTTTTGATTCAATCTTTTTTGGGTCCTTGTGTTTAGAACTTTTACAAAAGTAGTGAATTTTTACAATTATCATTTGTTTTAGTAAAAAACGAATATGTTCGATACAAGATATATATAACAAATTATCTTCGCCCTCGCACCTTAAATTATTTATAATGGACTCGTAAAGCCGAACATAAATATTTCTAGAATGAACAATATCTTCAAAATGTAAATTAAAACCACTGATGGCCAAATTAACCAATTTAATTAAATTATCGCTTGGCATTTTTAACATGATGCTTTTATTAAAATCGTAGGATTTATTTAAAATCAACATTTGAGTGCTGTCATCAATATCAAATTCCTTTTTTATTAGTTCGTTTGTACAATTTTCACAATTATGAAATTGTTTTAATGTTTTAAACGCCAGGTACCCAGCAAAGTATGTGACCGAACAATCTTCTAAAGTTGTAGATGGTTCTTCGGGACAGGGCACTGAATCATTCGTAACACTTTCACACCCAAGGTCCAGGTCAAAGCAAATTATGCTAGGTCTAGCGCTACTAGTTGATGGGTTGTTGCTGCTTTCAATTTCATATTCACTTTGTGTGGGAGATGGAGGTTGTACGGCCACTGGTTCTATGAATTGCTCAATTTCATCTTCACAATTTTTCGTGGTAGGCAATTTTATTAAAGAATTAATTAAATTACTTCTAAAAATGGTTTTTAATGATTTTGCAGTAGGATTTTTATTGGCTCCACCTTTTTGCCTAAATCGAGAAAACAGATTTTCAACCACGTCTTGATTTAATTTGCTGGTTATTAAAAAGTAATTATCCGTGCTTTCTTCTGCAAACAGTTGCATAACTGCTTCACAGGACTGCACAACACCATCAAAACACGGAGGCCTAGAAAATATTTCTTTTACTGTCCCATCTTTGTTTATTTTTACAGAACATTTTTTTAAAGATTCGAACATCATCTTGCCTTGTGATATGGAATCCCTTACATATGTAGATTTTTTTGAAAGAGCACATTTATATGGATTTTTAGTATAAAGTTTTTTGCTATTAAGCGCATCAAATAAATTATTAACAATTTTAACAAACTTGGCTGTTGCTTCAGCGGTTTCGCTTTTTAACTGACCAGTTTTTTTGGCAGTGAGAATGGCGGCTGCGACAGAGTTACTGAATATTTGAGTAGCGAAGCTTACTTTCATTTTTTGAAAGGCATTAGGGTACAAGTGTTGTTCCGTAACTTTGGTTAATGTTCGACTTTTCTTTGAACGTTGGTCTATTTTATGTGTTTATGATATCTTTAAAACTTATTTTATTATTATTATACACATAATCATTGTTTAAAAGATTGTTGCGTACATTTTTTATAAGATGCGGTACATCAAATAAGGCAAATATTTTTCTACCGTTACAAAAAAAATGGATCTTTATGTGACACTCCTAACATTCTATATAATTTTTGGTTAGTGGTCATTTGATCACAAACAACTGCTTTTGGCAATAGCCCATGATCAAACAGCTTATCTATGATAGCTTTTAAATATAATGCTAGGTATTCTGCTTTTAGGTTACTATTCCCCAAAAAGTAGGCTACAGGCATCTTCCACTTGTTATATAGACCCCTAGCCACAAATACTAATGCATATTTGGCAACTTTTTTTGTCCTGTGGTTTTTGCCACAATCTTCATATCCCTCAATTAGGTCATATTTTTTTGAGTATTCTAAATTCTGCATAATCGACATTTCATCAAAGCTAATAACACAGGCTTTGTCTTTAAAAGTAGATTTAGAAAACCTATTTTCTAATTGTGTGAAGACTTGTGTTTGCAAGCCTGGAAAACAACTAGATTTAGATAACCACATTCTAATTGTAGATGGGGCAGCAAGCACTATTCCTTGTCTCCGCAGAAACTTATAAGTAGCAGGCGACTTATAAAAAAGGGAGAGACAGAATTTTTTTTCTTCCACAGTCCAAGCCTTTTTTCGTTTAATATTCCTTTTCTGCATATTTATCAACACCTTGGAAGCTTTACTTTTATTTTCATCAACATCTGAACATTGCCTCAATTTTTTTTTAAGGCGATGAATTTTAACATAAAGTGCTTTATTTACTTTCTTCAACTTTCCAACTGTGCTTTTTAAATATTTGGACTTGGGAGAGTCATTTTCATTCTTTTTTAATAGATTTTTTAAAGATAATCTTTTAGACATTGGAAATAAACATCTTTTTGGCAACTTTTTTTTGGGCGAAGTTAAGATTATAGGTCCTTGATATATTGAGGATGCTGAGGGTGAGCTTTCAGTAGTTTCTGATCGCAACTTTTGTTTATTACACACATAAAATTTTGTTGGTGTCTTCACTTTTAAATGTACTGGAGAAGGTGGTACATCTGTAAAAGAATAACATTTAATTGGAGGGACATAAAGATACAATAACAGCAGCATTGCAGTGGTGTGCAGTACATACAGACAAAAAGACTGCCTACCCTATGACTTCTATAAACGTCTATATTAGGTATTATGTCTATGACAGGCCCGTTGGTCTAGTGGTTAGATAGCCTGGTCACTACCCATTGGGTCGTGGGTTCGATTCCCACCAAGTGTCTGGGTGTTATTTATCTATTTAAGTATGTATTTACAAAAAAAAGTATATAATATTTTTTACCGGATAAATTCCTCTACATCGTTCATGGTCCTCCAGGAAGTTCTTATCCGGTTGTGATAAAATTCATACAGGTTCAGTACAGTGGTTCCGTCTTTCTAATTAAAAAAAGAATCATTGAAATTGGTATATATTTGTCAGTTATGCCGTTTTAGTCCTTAAAAAGGTTCAAAAGTGTCATCTTTTAGGTATTCCTGCAGAGTCGCCCTTCTTGTTTTTTCAGGAACTACTTATTTAAAAGCAATATGTTTTTAATGGGAAACAATCAATGGATTGGCCAACCCATACAATAAAGATTATTTCAAATCGGTTCATAATTGCCTGAGTTGTGCGTGAACATACATAAAAAATATATACAGACGAATTAAAACCTTTTTGAAGTCGGTTAAAAAGTGCTTATTTGTCTACCCTGTCATAAGTGTACACGCCACTGATCACATGTAAGGAGGAGTAACTAGCCAGTATGTTTTTGGTCCTTAATTAGGCAGTTTAATTGAAAATATTTTAGATAATATTGTGTAGTCAACCGACGCAAAAAATAGTGATTTTTAGTAGTTTATTAATTTACTTGTTTATTGATTGCTAGTGGGTAGAAGTGAAGGTATGATTCTGTCATATTATATGTATTTGGAAATGCATACCTGCTTCCAGGTTACGTTCATTAGACATTGCATCGTCAATAATGTCCGTTTGAAAAGGAATCGGAACCGCTGGACCAAGTAATTTGCTTCTCATAACGCCTCGACTGATGTTGGCTTGTAGAAAATGAGCAGCGCAGATGCATTTATTCTTCAGTTCATCATTTGTTAATAAATGCAATGAATCATTCCCTGAAAGAAGTATTGAAGTTATTTACTTACAATTTATTTATTAAGAGGTTAATATTTAATTGTGCTGATTATTATTTTAAGCTATACACTCATGAATGTATATTTTAAATCCTCATGGGGAGACTTACGGATCAAGACTAGTTCTCACATTTATTAAAATGTAGATAATTTAAATCTATGTGTAAACTAGTCTGATCGATGTAATTTTAACTACATTATTTATGTATATAGGTATATTTGGAGGGTGAGCTCATCCACCTCTGAGATGAGCCTATGATCACATTTACCTGCGTAACTTTACTACTTACTATTGTAATAATTTAAAATCATATAAATCTATTATTATAATTATGTATTTTGTAAGGGCAAATTGTAAAACATACCTGCATTGCGAATCCATAATTTTAGACGTTCTTGATCATGGACCGGAAAATAGAACATTGATATGTCTCGACTGGTGTTTTTACAATTATAATAACAACACTTTTTATGAGTCATTTTTAAAATGAATCTCAAAATCCAAAACGACGGGAGCGAGTTCACAACAAGATCGGAGTCAGTTTCACGAGCCAAGGTCACAGGTTAAACGGAATCAGTAAGTCATTTAAAAAGCAAAGGTCACAAGTAAGGCAGAATCAGGGTCCAATATAGAAATCCAGTTTAAAAATATAAGGAATTAACGAAAAAACTTTGAGCCACGCGTCCATGCCAGTGGCACTCTCCTTAAAACAGCTGACAAAATTTTAATGTATGGAAACTAGCACAATCTTCAGGCAAGGGAAGGAACTAAATTTTAAGATTCTACTATAATTTGCCTAGATGGCGTTAAAAATGCAGTTTATATATTTTTATTTAATTAGTTTAATATTGTTATTGTATATCTTCAATTTATTTGAGTAAATCTGATACATTTCGTATATTTTTAGTAAACTTCCATAATGTAATAAAACCTATGCAACAGCCGGCCTTAACGGATGCCTAATAAAACACTATGGTTTTACTCAAGGAGGTTACCAGGTACTATTGTAAATTGCCTTTGGCGGTTACTATGGTAACCTAAGTTGTTATGTCATTTTTTCAAAATAACTTGTATCATTGAAGATAAACAGCTTTTATAAATTTTATTGAAACTAAATATTTACAGTTTATTTACAAATATGTTTTTGAAGAATTCTGTTTGGTCTGTGTCTGGGTGTTATTTATCTACTTATGTAGGTATGTACTTATTTACAAAAGCTTAAACAAACAAGTCATTATGCACCTAGCATAAGTATATAAATATAATAATATTTATACTACTCGTGAACTATTTCAGGTCCACTACATCATTGTCTTTAACCACAATGGCTTGAATTGGAAAAATTTAATGCAAAGCTGTACTGAAACAAGAAACTCAAGGGGATTGGACTATATAATTAATAGAGTACGATTGTGCTTCAGATATTTTATGTTGAATAAAGTTATTGGTTACCAAATAAACTTTTACAATAAATATCTCTTTGGTTTGCCTTTAAACATGTTCCTTACAAATATTCATGCTTCATTTACCTATACGTAAAGTGATTATTTTAAAAAACGCCATCTGTTGGCACATTTTGGATTCTCGTAAAGTTACGCCATCTTTAGGCGAGGGTAAAATTAGTTTATTAAAAGATGAACCAGAGTGACCCATCTATTCTTAAGTATATAGTGTATTATCTATGCACGCGTCACAATCACAAACAACAACAAAAGATGTCTGATTTCTGAGTTGCCAATCGTTTAAATAGTTTCCCCCCAACCTCAAGTCCAAATAAAAGTAAAAACTTCTATTTTTGTGTGAATTGCTGCAACTGCTGAATCTCTACAACATTTGAAATGCGTGTCTTACGGTAAATACTTAAATAAAAGGCACGTGCCAAAGGGGCCGTGATTAAAATCATCTCAAATTTACTACTACTGACTAGTGTGAATTCATCAAACTAACTGTAACTACATATTGGTTTTTGAAATTATTTTAAGCACCTGTTCAGAATACCCCCTAAAACAATGCTAAGCTAACCCCACACAGACATTTTTTCCTCTAAATCTAGGGGGAAACTCCCTAAGCTGGTAACCCAGTCTGCTTTTTTCTTGTTGTCCCATGATGGTCATTTGTAATAATTTGATTATGTTATTTTTTATTCCTTCCTCCAAGATGTTATTAGATCAGAAATATTTACGCAATGTAATTTTTATTGCTTGGCATTATCATGGATCCAATGTTGATCCATGGCAGTATGAATTTGATGGCTTTTAATTTGTCGGGCTTTTTGGTTTAGTGGTAATGGTAGACACCCTAGCTGCTAGGTAGTGGGTTCAATTCCAAGTGTCTGGGTGTTTATCTTTATAATGTGTTTAATATAAATAAATATTAGCATGGATAAATGCATTTATTCATTATATTAGTATTAGTTGTCTGGTTTCCATAGTACAGGCTCTGCCTAATTTGGGATCAGATGACCGTGTTATTTATTATATAATTATTTTCTGTATTACGTGTGTATTACAATGGATAAATAACTTTTAAATCATTTTTTTTTCAAATATCAGACTAAACCTTCCGCAAACTCAATCTTGATCCATGATCTCGAGTTTTTGTCAATCAGTATTGTAGTTATTTGTAAATAATTGTACTAGATGGCGCTGATCTTATAATCTGAGTAAATTTTACAAAATTGAGACTCTTAGTGCCACCTATGCACAAATTGAGAACTAAAAAACGTGGTACGCTGTTTTCTATGGAGGTTGTTTATCCTTTAGTTCATTGGATCCATGCTTTTATGTAGAGACACTCCAATCTCGTGAAGAGAGAGATTTAGAAAGAGATGTTTTTTTTCGGTCCCCACACCGTTATCGATATTTAATTATAATCTTAATTAAATTTATATGTTCAATTAAAAGCTATATGTGTCAGATCTTCTACCGGCAGTGTGTAAACATTGCTGTGTTCCGGTGTGAAGGGCACTGTAGCTGGTGAAAATACCGGACACAAATGATCTAATATCACAACTGTCGGCAACGCGCTAGTGATTCTTCTGGTATTGCTAGCATATATACCTTCAGGCTGCATACTTGTTTGCCACCTCGGTAGTATAAAAAAACATCGCTAAGCATGTACGGCATGCAGATTTCTGCTTTATGATGCATCTTTGTCGTCTAGTTAGTGGCCGGTGTCACAGTTATCCAAGCTACCCTTTTGAGTCCTACCCATCTAAAGGTCCCTGGTTCGTTCCCGGGTTTCGGCACCAAACTTCGTGTTGCATAAATAAAGCAAACACAGCAAAAGTCAAAACCCGTCAAGCCATTTAGGCTGTAGTTAATGCCAAGTAAAAAACATAATTATAGTTCATACTTCAAACAACATACCCTTTTTTTCTGACTGCACCGAACAAGTATTAGACGATTAATTCACGCTAATAGCACGAAAAAAAGGTCCGAACCCGAAATAATCTCTTTAATTTTTCCTTAGTACCGTTCAAAAGCTTGAAAAACAACCGTTTACATTGTAACAATGTGGATTGTGTCGGTGGCGTCAACGGAAGCCCTTTGTGGGGTCGGCTCATATCCTTGATTAGGTGTACACTGGCAGCGATGTAATTAAGGGTAATGTGACAGGCCCGCTGTCAGGTAGCCCGCCTTTTGTATTTGAAAATGTCGTGTGTTTTTCTAGATTATATAATTATGTGAATGGATTTTAGGCAGAGAGATTAAATATATAGTCGTTAGAGCGCCCCCTGGCCTTTTATTTATACAAAAACTGTCATTGCTTCCTCTTTACGTCTGTCTGTCTGTCTGTCACACCTATATGTTTCAGGAACCACTGATGCTACCGTTTTCCCAGATAAATATTATTCAAGTCTAGAGTGAACAGGCATTTTATGGGTAAGCGCGGTCCATCCTAGATTACATCTTCACTTACCATCACGTGAGATTGTGGTCAAACGCAGAACTATTGCTTTCATAAAAAAAACCGCCCCTCTACCACTTGTCTCCGAAGTTTTACAGAAAAAATAAAATAATGTTTCTAAGTAGTACAGTTTGTTAGTAATCTAAAAAAAAACTCGACAAACAAACTTAGTTTTGTGGTTTGGTTTTCTTGTTGTTAGAAGTGTTAGATGAATGGTAAAATCACTTTAATATGTCCAAAGATGGTGTGGAACCCTCGGCGCGCGAGTCCGATTCGCACTTGACCGGTATTTTTTTTAACACAATGTAGCTGTCATACCTATTACCTCTAGCGTATGATATTTACAGCGTTTTGTGGTGAGATCTTGTACAAGTCTCAACAGAAGTCACCAAGTCAATCTCGCCCAAATCACCAGCAAACAACTCCATAATGCATCGGTACGGCGCAATCTCGGCAGAGTAATCTAAGAACATTCCCTGGGAGCTATCTATTGAATAATAGAGGCGATGTAGCACTGCGCTCGTGTTAATATTGTACGCCTTAATTATCTAGGATTATATGGAGTTACCTGCGATCGTCTTGCTACTGAATAAAGGTGGATTAGACTTAGCCGTGTCTGGTACATACGTTTTCTTCTAAGCCGAAGTTCGATGGTGATCATTTGTTGCTTTATTTTAAAAAACAACATTAGCGTTATTGTTTGCTACTGATATAAGGCGACTTAGACTTAGCCGTGTTTGTGCATCTTTAGGCCGAAGTTCGATGGTGATAATTTGTTGCTTTATTTTAAAAAACAACATTAGCGTTATTGTTTGCTACTGATATAAGGCGACTTAGACTTAGCCGTGTTTGTGCATCTTTAGGCCGAAGTTCGATGGTGTTCATTTGTTGCTTTATTTTAAAAAAACAACATTAGCGTTATTGTTTGCTACTGATATAAGGCGACTTAGACTTATCCGTGTTTGTGCATCTTTAGGCCGAAGTTCGATGGTGATAATTTGTTGCTTTATTTTAAAAACCAACATTAGCGTTATCGTTTGCTGCTGATATAAGGCGACTTAGACTTAGCCGTGTTTGTGCATCTTTAGGCCGAAGTTCGATGGTGATAATTTGTTGCTTTATTTTAAAAACCAACATTAGCGTTATCGTTTGCTGCTGATATAAGGCGACTTAGACTTAGCCGTGTTTGTGCATCTTTAGGCCGAAGTTCGATGGTGTTAATTTGTTGCTTTATTTTAAAAAACAACATTAGCGTTATTGTTTGCAACTGATATAAGGCGACTTAGACTTAGCCGTGTTTGTGCATCTTTAGGCCGAAGTTCGATGGTGATAATTTGTTGCTTTATTTTTATTTTTCTTAATCTCGCCTAACGGAGTGGTCGTGGTCATAGATCGCCTGACCTCCGTGGCTATCGTAGCCTCCGTGGCGCAGTGGCAAACTGCTTGCAACCGGTGGTCGCGGGTTCGAATCCTACGGGGCAACAACTTTGTGTTCCTTACTGGCTAGGACAATGCAGGCCGATCAACTGATTGTCTGTAAAGTAAGATGATCCATGCGTCGGATAGGCACTTCCCCGGTCGTGTCGGTCTTCCGTCCCATCGGATTGTAAGAGATATAAAGGAAGAGACAGTGCACTTGTGTCTACGCAAGCGCTTGTGCGTGTGATTGATGGCTGATCTTGTGAAAGATTGGCCGCTGTGGTCGTATCGGCTAGGAGGAGATTATTATTATTTTATTAGATCGCCTGGGAGCTTGGTGGCGGCTTTTGCGAGACTTATAGACATATATATTAGACTTAGTACACTAGAAAACACTTCCTAGATGATTTAATGGGGTCTGTCCTTATGAATAATCGGTCTATTCCAGTTTGATCACCTGGGTGATATCACCTGGGTGATTCGGCCGCAAAAAAGTGAACATTCTACTCTTCCAGTCATTCCAATGATTTGTCCAATACAATACCAACCCTTGTTTATGTCCCACTGTTAGGCACGGGCCTCCTCTCAAGATGAGGGGGCTTAGGCCATAGTCCACCACACTGGCCAAGTGCGGGTTAGCGGACTTACACGTCATTCGAGAGCTAGTTAGGCTTTCTCAGACATGCAGGCGACCGAATCCTCACGAAGTTTTCCTTCACCGAAAGCTAGTAACAATCGTACAAAGACGATTCGCACATGATTCATTAATGAACTCAGAGGTTCGAGCCGGGGATCAAACCTGCGCACCTTGTTTCCAAGGCTAGCGCTCGCCCACTGTGCTGTTATCGCAATCTTAAAAATTCTCTCTTTCAGTATCGTTAGTGCAGTCAGCAGGCTATTTTGTCAGCAAAAAAATCTCTCTTTCAGTATCGTTAGTGCAGTCAGCAGTCTATTTTATTGTCAGCAAGCGCCATCAAAGGTGTCAATCTTCTTATATTTTTGATAGATAGTCCATGGTTTTAAGCTCTGTACAGGAAAATACAAAATAGATAGATAGATAGACAATTCTTTATTGCGTACAAACAAACAGATACAAAAAGAATAAGACACAAATTAATAAAACATGCAACAATGGGCGAAATATTAAGCATCTTATTAAGCAAGCCTTGGTATTTTTGGTTATCCAGTGATCTTTCCATATTTCCGTGAACTTTTCCACGGCTGATCGTATCGGCCAACATTACAATAATGTCCTACTGACTAATATGGCTAAAGCTGCTGTAACAAAATCGAATAACTCAAGATTATAGTACCTACACAAGTGCTTGCGCAAGCACATATGAACCGATTCTCGCAATCCTACAGGATGGAAAACCGACACGACTGTGGGGAACTCAAACGCAGGACAAACTTTTTACATGCCCATCCGACGCATGAATGACTTTTAAGAAAATCAGATGATCGGCCTGTAACTGGTACAATATTAAATTAAGATGTCGCTCCCTGCATGATTGGAATCCGTGACCTCGTGTTTGCAAACCATGCGGTTACCCGCTGCGCTACGGAGACTATAATGGGTGTCTTGTATTAAGCTTGATATAAATTTTTATTAATACCCCACGAATGACACAGCATAAGCTAAATACCTTTTGTTTATTAACAGAATATGAAGCCATTAATAAAGGTTCGCTAATTAAAACTAATTACGTAAAACAAAAGTTAATGAGATAGCATGACTCGCTTGTTTTCACTATAGGAACGGTTATTCAATGCGTATATTTAACAGTTAATTACGACCTCATAATTATTTACCCTACGTTATAATAATACTAGCAACACGGCGGCGCAGTCTTTTCTAAAGGTTCATGTATTCCGGAATAGGGAGATTCAACGAAGAACTGAAGTCACCGACATATTATAGCTTTCAGAATCTGCAAATTGAAGTGGCAATGGGCAAGGAAGAACCGATAATCGATGTCCCCATCGATAAACTCAGCATTGGATAAACTCAGAGTCACACAACGAGCTATGGAGAGAGCTATGCTCGGAGTTTCTTTGCGCGATAGTATCCGGAATGAGGAGATTCGCCGAAGAACCAAGGTCACCGACAAAGTCTTAAAATCTGCAAGTTGAAGTGGCAATGGGCAGGCCACATCGCTCGGCGAACCGATAACCGTTGGGGAAGAAAGGTTCATCGAGTGGCGACCACGACCCGAAGACGTAGCGTAGGCAGGCCTCCCACAAGATAGACTGAGGATATCGTGCGCGTCGCAGGCAGCCTATAGATGCAAGTAGCCAATTTTCGTTCATTGTGACGTGATAAGAAGTCCTTTTTCAGCAGTGGACATCTTCCGGTGATGATGATGTATTCTAACACTAACACCTTCTGGAATAGTTACCGCTCCGCCAACTCCTGAACAGCTAAGGGAACTGGCTGCATTACCGCTTATTACCAGAAACATATCATAAGGCTGTCTTTCACAATCGCAACAAAACGTACAATGATGCTGTGGCGTAGAATAAGAGTAAGCATTTAATGAATGAACTGTTTTTTACCCGACCACGGAACGGAGGGAGGGTTATGATTTTAACTACTATTTACATGCCCTCCCAACGCACGGATCATTGCACTTTTCACTACTACTACTTGTACTGAAAAGTACAATGATCCGTACTTTGACAATTAGACGATCAGCCTGTATTCTCAGCTATTACGGACTCCACAAAGTTGCTGCAACCCGCAAAATTCAACCCCCACCCTTCAAATTTTATGTAAAGCGAGTGGTCGCCTACTGTGCCTAAGGCAAACGACAATAAATTATGATCGAAAACTATCTCAGAACTATATCAGCAAGAAAAGGCTACAAGCAAATTACTAAATAAACAACGAAATAATCTATGTGGTGAGCCTGATGCCTGCAATATAAATAATAAATAGGTGTACTTCAATCCCTGGAGAGCGACCGTGAGTGTATCTTTGCGCCAATTTTTCGCTCTGTAGTTCACTGGATGTAAAATGTATAAGATTGACTAAGGTCAAGGCCCGTCTGGATTTCGTGATGTCTCTTTACTGGAAAAACCCACAAAAAAGTCTAAATATATATTTATTACATGCTTGTACGTATGCGCCTATCTTCTCCTGTTGGTTATCGATAAGATGCGACTAAGGGAAAACAAGAAGACAAGTAGTAGCGTCTTCAGCTATACTTACTGCGATTCCTAAGACTGCCAAGCATGGGGTTTATGGTAACCCCTCCCTTCTAAGAGGTCTTTGTTCAGCAATGGAGGTCTTACGGGTACTGCTGACAATAATGATTTGCTTGTATATATTATATATTTTGACTTTTTTTGAGGCCTATACCTCAAACCCCGCGAGGCTTTCGTCTTTTTAACAGCTGCTTCACAGGATAGTAATGTGGCTTCAACTAAAAAATGCAACAAATAACTCAGACGGGTAAAAAGAAGACATTATTTTTACTTAATTATCATCATCATCATCACCAGCCGGAAGACGTCCACTGCTGAACATAGGCCTCCCCCTTAGACCGCCACAATGAACGACAATTTGCTATTTGCATCCACCGGTTGACTGCGACACGAACAATGTCGTCGGTCCACCTAGTGGGAGGCCTGCCTACGCTGCGTCTTCCGGTTCGTGGTCGCCACTCGAGAACCTTTCTTCCCCAACGGTTATCGGTTCTTCGAGCGATGTGGCCTGCCCACTGCCACTTCAACTTGCATATTCTACGAGCTATGTCGGTGGCCTTGGTTCTTCGGCGAATCTCCTCATTCCGGATTCTGTCGCGCAAAGAAACTCCGAGCATAGCTCTCTCCATAGCTCGTTGTGTGACTCTGAGCTTCTCCAAAAGACCAGCTATTAAAGACCACGTCTCAGTACCATAACTATACCATACTTAATTATACGTTATTTTAAAAATGATTATGTTATTACCATCGATATAATATTTATACTAGTTTAGCTGCTACGGTCCAAAAAGTGGCACACAGTAATGTAATAGCGCCCTTGTGTCGCTATTTCCTTTCAATCCACAGGCTGACAAAATTATTGTTGCCGATAGGAGTGTCGCTACTGTCTATATGAAACTGTCAAACTACACGTCATTATCATAATGAAACTGTTAGTTCACGTTTCCGCCACCAGCACAGATAAGTCCGCGACCCCCGCGACCACATTTTAGATGTAATTTTGTTAGTGAATGTTTATCTAGTTTATATATTATATCGATGGTTATTAGAATAAATACGTCTTAAAATTATAATTTGCATAAGTACCTATCACATTTCTAGAACACACAGTTAACATCTTTTCTCATAAATGAGCTAAGATAGTTTAGGTCATTTACAAGTTACCTATCACTTTAAGCAATCCTAAAGAGTTAAAATCAAAGTAACCGAATACGCGGTGTATTCGGTTAAAACAATTACAGATAACGTTAACCTACCTAAAACCTAAAATAAACCGCGATATAATCCGTAAGAGTAAATTAATTACAATTACAGATATTGTGCAGCTTCATTATAAAGCAAAATATACCGCTGCCAGACATTACTAACTACTTTATAAGACAAGAAATATACCGCTGCCAATACCACATTACTTGCTACATTATATTTTGCCCGACTCACGAACCCCAACCACCCTATTCTGTCAGTTAAAAATTCCACCATTAAAGAATACATTTATATATAAAGTTTAATACCATTAAGGTGTCCCCGTCGGGCAAGTGTGACGATAAACAAGCGACAATGCACGACCAAATCCACTCAACTAAATTAACTCACCAGTACTTGTTACTGCATTAGGCTGACTGTCACACCGTATTATTATTTAACGCATTACTTTCGATGGTTACTTTTATCCAATATAATAGTTTGTTTTTGTTATGATTTGTTTTGAAGTTAAGTAGTTACAGCAATTAAATGTAGGTATGTAGCATGTGCATGCTAGCCTTGATTTTTTTTATTGTTTTCTCTTTCTGTGTTGAGAATCAGCGCTGTAGTAAGAAACTTAGCGTAATGCTACATTGATGTACAGACCTCTATGCAGCATTACGCTAAGTTTCTTATTATTTCTAAGTTTATTTTTAATTCAAATTGGTGACGATAATTAAGTTCGATGCTGAGCGATACTATAGACAGCTGCACTATACTGCCATTCGTAATTCTGGAGTCCAGTAATAACGTTCAAACCGGAACACAACAAAGTTTACACGAATAGAATAGAATACTCTTTATTGTACACCAAGAAGATATTTACAATATAAACTTAGAACTAAAACATAAAATGTACAAATGGCGGTCTTATCGCTACTTACTAATAATACTAATTACTGCCAGTTGAATTGAAATTATTATTTCAAAGTCTGCCAATTTAATAATTTCAAAGTCTTTATTAAAGCATTAAATAACGACAATATATTGAAGTCGGTGCCAGCTGGTGCTGGTATTAGTTAACATGATGTGATTAATTCTAAAAGTATTTACTAAAAAATAGCTCTTACAAAATAATTCAATAATTATTTATGACACTTCAGGCAACATTTTTAAAAGCAGCGTACAACCATCGGCGCTCAGTCCGGTGTAACACACGGCCTCATTTATTTGTATTTCGTATAGGGGAATCCGATACCCGCTAGGCGAGCAGACGAATGGTATTGGATTGCTCGAAAAATTGCTGGCGAAATCCTTTGTGTTTTCTAATGGCATTTTCTATTTTATGACCGACGGATTTGATTTCGGTTAATATAATATAAAGGTTCTCAACATATCGGTTTCAAGGAAAATCGGTAACAAAACGACATTTCTTGTACATCGGATTATTTTTCTATGAACGGACAAATTTTGAGAATTCAATTAATGTGCTTTATGTGCCGGTGGGGGTAAACGACACGATTGCCTGTAGATAGCTCCACTGCAATATCGCTTGTCACCTGAGACATTAGAGAGTCCCTTTACTTGAGTCCCTTCACATCGAAATGCAGCAAAGAAAACACGCAGAATATCTGACACTTTGATGCTCCCTTAGGTCTCTTATGCAAAGAGACCTAAGAACTAGTAAATAGTACCTACCTGGTTGATTCCTTGCACAAAAGACCTAAGAACTAGTAAATAGTACCTACCTGGTTGATTCCTTGCACAAAAGACCTAAGAACTAGTAAATAGTAAGTAGGGGAAAGTGGTCACCCTTCGTACACGGGGCACATTCATACAGTAAGTCTAGAAGAAAAACTAAACGGCACACAAACACGCCTTTGCTTGTGTGCATAGACATACCGGCCACCATGTTACTAACGGAACTTCGGGGCAGTCGCGCCACGCTGTATGAGCTGACAAGACGTTAAGTGTTTCCGCGCGTGGTGAGTAATTTTACTTACTAAAGTTTAGTTCGTAATTATAGGAATAATTTTTATGTTTTTGACTAAATAGTGATGATTAATTAATGTTATTGTTGTTTATTTTGAGCTTTAATTGTAATATTTCTCATACTAAATTAGAATTTATATGAAATTGTAATTTTAATTTTAGAGTAAGGCCTGGGTCACATTCGGGCAGTACTGCAGGGGGCACATTCGTACGTATACGAATGCTCCCCCCTTATTATCTTATTTACCGCCAGTACATCAAATATCATTTTTTTATGAAATGTAGGTACGTCAAAAATTATTTTAAGCATATTATAATTAGGGTACTTTTTATGTATATAGATCAGAAACCTTTAACTTATAGCTCAGCTGCTTAGTTTTATTATGTAAATCTTTTATAAAATATTTTCTTGCAGAATCATGGTGTGGAAATATAAAAAAGGGTACGCAAACCGAAGAGCTAAAAGTATCTTATCTTCGGAAGCAACCAGGATCATCATGGCGATTCTATTACCCTGATATAGAAGATATACATACTTTCTATTTTGGAGGCATCGCCATGATCCTCCCTGATCCTTCGATACGAGCAAATTCTACACCTAGAATGGCTAGACTTTTTACTTTTACAGTTAATTTTAATGTGCAATAAGTTCTAATTATAAGGATGACCAGGCTCCGAGGAGAAGAATATACGATATCACAGAATATAAATCACTTTTATTTAAAAACACACTGTTTCCATACTACACTCTTTATACGCGACTAATATAAATTAGATAAATTAGATTCACAATAAACAGTTACTTCCAACTCTTAACAGTCTCGTGGTTGACACTCGAATTCCCTCACAATACCACCGACCATGCTTTTATCAGAAAAATCCCTACCCGAAAACGAAACTCCCAAAACGACTCGCCACGACCAATCACAGCCCGCATCAGTTCTCTTTAATGCGGCCCCGTGATTGGCCGGCGGCGGCGCTACGAATCAATTGCAGAGTCTATGACTAACTTCCGCTTCTGTCAGTACTCGAAAAGTAGTTACCAGTATATTAAAATATTAAACAATTAAAATAAAGTATTAAATAAGTAGCGATAAATCTCTACAAAATTGCAAACCCTAACAATCGACCATCCTGACGACGTGTGCGTCCCCGCGCACGACCCAGGTGGAACCCTAACAATCGGTGTCGAGTACATGGTCAGCAGCACGAAGGTCCATTCTAATACAATCAATTGAACATCAACAATTTGTACAAACTATAGTTTAGAACCCGTTTAATTTTTATTTTATTTACATCATGTACATATTTTACATTACAATAAACTTCGTTAGTTAATTAGATAATGAATTATATTTCTTTTATTTTATTTAAAACAAATGTATCATCAATATCTGTTAGCAAAACTGTACACTTAATTTGGTGGTCTGGTTTTAGATCTAAGTTTATATTGTAAACATCTAGTATTCCATTCTATTCTAATTTATTAGACAACGAATCGAAACGACATCGAAATATCAATATGTACATATATGGACTTACTCAGTTCCACGCAAGACTGGTGATGCGCACACCAGCGCAAGCCGATCGATTGCTTCACATGGCGCAGGTGAGACTACTTAATGGCATTGGGATCGAATCGAGTCCATGCAGGACTGCCCAACTACCATTTCAAAATCATATAGACACCGACTGGCGGATATACAAGCCGATCGATTACTTGATACCGCACAGTGGCACAATGCATCGTGGTGGCTCACACAAGCCGATCGATTACTTGTGGAGACGCACCATCGTGGCACCGAACGTATCAAAACATGGCACGATCGATTCGATACCATGCATGACCGCACGACTACCAATTCGAAACACCAACTGGCGGCACAAGCCGATCGATTACTTGATACCGCACATTGGGTCGATGCATTGTGGTGGCTCACACAAGCCGATCGATTACTTGTGGAGACGCACCGTCGTGGCACCGAACGTATCAAAACATGGCACGATCGATTCGATACCATGCATGACCGCCCGACTACCAATTCGAAATCAGATTAACACCAACGGCGTGCACAAGCCGATCGATTACTTGCGACGGCGCAGTGGGTCGATGCGCACAAACCGATCGATTGCTTGTGATTTATCTGAAAAGATACAAAAGACCTTCTGTAGCAACATTACTCTTAATATGTCTCATATTATACACACAAAATTACGGATTCAAATTAATCACTATCATTACTATTCTACTACATTAGCTTTAGATTCATTTTCGTGAACTTCTATTGCACCTAGTTAGTAGTTCCAATCCAAGGCCTGTAGCTTATAGTTCGTTTTGCGTGCTAATCCGCAAAAAATTAATGACTATAGGGTTCTATAAACGTGGACATAACCTTTTTGCTTTGCCCATGACTGTTAAAGCAGGGTTTATATTATTGTCCTCTGATCTATCCTATCTTGAACCCCATTGCGAATAACGGAAAACCGCTAATAAGGAAAGTTTGATAGACTATCACGTTAAGAATAGAGCTTGATCCCATTCATGCTGGCACCAAATAACACCTCTGAATCAGATACACCTATGTTTTTGTTGGTATCGTTAAGTATCCAACAAACTCTCCCCAAAAGCCTAACCCAATCTTTCTCATCATGTTTAGTGGCTTTAGCGATTCAAGGTTATTACGATCGAGCCCTTCCAACTAACCGTCAACACTGACTAAACACAATGTTTAAAACCTTTTCAAAAGCAAATCTTATGAAAGCATGTGAGGTAGAACAACTACCGTGATCGCTTGCCAATCTATCCTCTGATCGACCCTAATTGTGTAAATTAAAATCTTCAAAAACGAACGCAGATTTTTTTTTACAGGTATAATAAATCAGGTAACCACAACCACAAGTAGGTGCGTATAACCTCACTTAGATTTTACGAAGGGCCCAAGGTGGTCAACATGCAAATCATGAAATGGCACCACTATTTTTGTTTTTGTGACATTGTGGAGTAATCCCTCATTCGCTTTTAAGATGTTTTTTTTTACAAGAGAATTCTATACAAACGTTTATATATTTTTTTTTCAATACATTAATCTTTTTACTTATTTTATAATAATACTTTTAATCATATATACCAACGATATTGTACCATAATTTTAATTATATTTTTTTGTTGTGGCCCTACACGGTCCATAATTATACTTCGCTTTAAGCCACCAATTTAATCAATAACCATCTTGTAAATACAATGGAATGCAATAAACAATATGAATATTTTAATTTTTGTGTTAACATTTTTTTTTGACGAACCAGTATTGTCTGTCTGTCTTCTATTGACACCGAAATGTCCCATTTCGCCGTGGTTCATACCTGTTCATACGACACAGGTGCCACCCCGCACCCCTCAATACTACCCATGGAATACTGCGTTTATTACCATGTAAATAACTTAATACTTGACAGTCCTTTAAAACGTAATTATTTATGTAATTTAGGCCTTTTTCATCACGATCGCTGTTACTTTTGACCCTACAGAGTTGTCTCCCAGTTGGACAGTGCAACCAGTAGTCATTAAAGATTGTTATTACACTCAGAAATTGGTCAGAAAAGACTTCCTCATTGTCTGCTACGGGATTTCACGGTAGCTCATTTGGCGACATGACTCACTTTTGAACCAGCCCTATGTTACAGAACAATCGAACTCTTGCAAAGTTTACACATACAGCCACCCAGTAAGAGACTCTCGGGATTAACCCCGCTACAGAAATGTGGAAAGCAGATCACTAACCGGTACTAATTAAAATTCCGTACCTAGCAGATAACCCTAAACTTTCGCAGAAAGAAAATAACAGCTAAAGTTCATAACTGAGTAGAGGTTCTTCGCTTCTGCTAAAGTCTGTGCTAACGTAAGCGACGATATGCTTGCTCTGCTCAGAAATCGGAACCAGCTATTAACCCAACTTATTGTAGCAGTGCTCGACGTTGAGCTAGCACAGAATTAGATGTAGATCCTAACGCCGCTAGGATCAGTATTCACTATCATTTCTGCTCGGCGTCGAGCTGACCATCAAACTATTAGACCGTAAGTAGTTTCAATGAAAACCGTGAAACCCTCGTGGCGCTAGTGCTGCTTAAGCAAACTTAGTGAATACGAAACCGCGACAAGCCACTGCCGTAGCATCGAGCTAGAGCCCGTGCTGCCTAGAGAACAGCACTACGGGGAAAATAGCCTGAGCGTGACGACACAGGCCAGCGGGTCTAAAATGGACACTTTCGGTGAGTCATAATATAAGTAAGTTACGGTTTAATTTTTCTTCATATGGCAGCACTAACACCAAATATGAATCTGCTAATAAATTAATTGAGTATGATTCACCTAAAATGAGAGAATTTATCTGTGACCATTTTCCAAAAACTAGAATTGTTAAGGATCTGCATGAAATTAAAAACATGAATCGCTTTTATGTGAACTGCTTATGTGGCCTTTTTAGACCAGTTATTCAGCAAGTAAGGCTATTCAGTCTTCAATGACAGGAATAAGATAACCGAATTTAACAGCCAATAATCAATGCACATTCTTAACGATCCATCCCTTTTACGAACAAGCAAACTAGGACGACTTTGAGACGGGCTAACTATTCCGGTATATTACATTTCGCCTAACATGGACCGAACCTTCTCACGTTCGCGATGGACGATTATAACCAACTCACGATGTCTGTCCTAAATTATGGAGAGATGTTATAGTTTCAGTATGTATAATAGACATTGCTTGTCTTCAGACATTTTTTTTTTTCTACGTGCCTGATTATTAAGCGGGCTCATCAATGCTGTGCTTGTGACTACATTTGACGGTGGACCCGTTATGACCTTGTCAGAAAATTGTGTTACCCGCTCGACCAAATACAAAATCTATCAAATTCCGACAAATGGCTGATGAGTTTACTATCACAACATCAACACGTCCGCACTTAAATAAGAGTCCTTAGACGCATAATACTGTTTCTTTGGGTCCCCTGCTGTGGTTGTTTTTTTTTCAAAACTGCTACTAAATGGTAGATCAATCAGCCAATACCGTGGCTGCATCGTACAACCCAAAGACACCAGCTGATTTAGTTCTAAGGGAACATTCACTCAGTTGCCTAAATCAGGTAAGAGAATTCATTACCCACATCAAGAAACTACAACTTAACAGTGGCGTGCAGTCCATACACGTGCAGTCCATACAAGCAAAAAGACTGCCTACCCTACGACTTCTCTAAATGACTAATATAGAAAATAAGCTAAGAAATGTACTTTTTTGCCTACCCTGGCACTAATTAACACAAACTATATGCACGCCAATGCAACTTAGTCAGGTTTTTATAAGTGATTATGTTTGTGTGTTTTCCGCTAAAGACTGACTATCATCACTGGCTTGTCTAACATATAATTCACAACCCCTGATGCAACTTGGGCAGTAACGTAATCTAAGCATAGTTGAGGTAATAACATACACAGACTTAAAACAATTCTAAAAACGATGAGAGATGATTAGACAGTCCTAATTTTTGTACAACATATCCATTCGTTAAAGTGGAGTCACTACTAAATGGACCAAAAGGTACAAAGGCCGTGAAGAGTCCCATTTTCCGTACTTCATTCGTAAATTTTGAGTAACGGCTCGGCTATTCCGACTATTAATTAAACCTATACATGTCGCTTTTTGTAATGCATATTAATAGATTTAGGATAGCACCAATAACTACTGTTTTAGTCGCAAAATTAGATACAATTCCTAAATATGACTTAGCATAATTCATACTGGGGAAACGGTCAGCAACTTTGGCTCGTAAAGAGTTCCATCTAAAAAAAAGACTGATCTATAATGCCACAATATGAGGATATGAGCATCGCGATGGCAGAGAACCAGACCTCAAAGTTCGATAGTTATATCCGTGAATAATACAATCCACCGCACGTTTCCCTACAATATCACGTTGATTGTGTGTCAATTATTCGTAATAAACCTCGTACCTACTCCGTCTCCTAAGTAGCCCCCCCTTCAAGACATAAGACCCGGCTATGTTCTGCTCTAAAGGAAAAGCCAACAGTAATTTCTCTTGCCATTCCTACCAGGTCAATAGAAACTACCAGACCTTGACCAGATCCTAGAACTTCTAAATACCAAAATGAGTGACAGTTCTACCACCCTCCAGTATAGCGATGCACACTCGTTAAACAAATATCATTATTTAACAAAACATGCATGCGTTGAGTTGAAGGATCCAAAATATAATAGTCTTGGTTTTTGCGTCCTGAGAAGATGCAAGACCATCCCTAACGCATTTAAAAATATCGAAAACATCTTTTTTTGGAAAATGAAGGACTACGTGACCTGTTAGATTGTCCCGCGTCGACACGTGGCTCTGTGCTACCGGCAGTCAGTGGACGGATTGCGATGGCTGCTTCCACGACGGTCGTTGTTCCGCCGTGATTGTGAACGCTGATTCCGATCCACCTTAGTCATCCTCGGGGCAGTCATTCCGTAGCTCACGCTCGACTCGCAACAAAAAGGTTGTGTGAATATTATGTTACAGACTTACACGTGTATCGTATTATGACGGTAGGTTGTAAAGATTAGCGAGCATTTTATATAGGCAAGCTAAAAATATTACCTATGTAGTTAAAAGAAAACAGTTAGATTGACGACTACCTAACAGAATCACTGCAATACACTGTAGGAATATTTTGGTATCAGGTCACCCAATAATAACCGATGAGGCCATGGGTAGTATTATTAGTAGTGTATACTACTAATACTGCAATCTGACACTAATACTGCGCACTTCAGCTATAATTTGATACAATAAAGACAGTGATATCATCTTCTATATTATTCCATATCATGCAAGAAATAAATACAATCTCCCAATTATATTATTAGAAGAATACAATTGGTATGGAGGTATCTGTCAATCATTGGACTACCTATTGAAATTTCTCTGTCTTGACTGTCAGCTGTTTTTATTTGCAGAAAATAGTGGATTATACTTATACGGTTTAAGACATTTATATTCTCAAAAGATTACAAGATAATCACTTACAGAGAAAATACAAAATATAATATACGAACTTGTTGTTTTACGAACAGTTTGATTTACTCAATTAGCGTTGTACATAAAAATAGAGGGTACCTACTTAAAAATATTTAATCATTTTTATTTTTCCAGGTATTGCGGTACCTTCAAATTTCATATAGAAATTTAGAAATCACAATGCATGATAATAAATTTTAAGCAGCAAGCCGATATAGAAAACCTACAACGCACAGAGATAAATATCAATTCAAACTAATTCAAAAGACAAAAATTACTTAATTTAAAACACTTGTCTAAAAATTGTAGATTTGGGCGTGTACTTACGTTTTGTTGAAGTTAGTTGCGATAGCCACTTCTGATCTATAAGGATGACCAGGCTCCGAGGAGAAGAATATACGATATCACAGAATATAAATCACTTTTATTTAAAAACACACTGTTTCCATACTACACTCTTTATACGCGACTAATATAAATTAGATAAATTAGATTCACAATAAACAGTTACTTCCAACTCTTAACAGTCTCGTGGTTGACACTCGAATTCCCTCACAATACCACCGACCATGCTTTTATCAGAAAAATCCCTACCCGAAAACGAAACTCCCAAAACGACTCGCCACGACCAATCACAGCCCGCATCAGTTCTCTTTAATGCGGCCCCGTGATTGGCCGGCGGCGGCGCTACGAATCAATTGCAGAGTCTATGACTAACTTCCGCTTCTGTCAGTACTCGAAAAGTAGTTACCAGTATATTAAAATATTAAACAATTAAAATAAAGTATTAAATAAGTAGCGATAAATCTCTACAAAATTGCAAACCCTAACATAATGTTACAACCAAATGTTTAGTATACCTACTTTAAGTTTCAATTGTCAAAGATTTATTACAAAGATCTCACACATATTGATTATAGATCTGTTACAGACTGATAGTAAATTTTAGAATTATCAAAAAGTATAATATTTTATTTTTCGTTTTTTTACGGAAGAACAATTGATGAATTATGCGTCAAGTGAAACATTATTAAGTTAGTTTTATGATAAAAACATTATTCTTTGTGATATAATAAAGTTATCGAGTTTAATAGGCTTTTTAATTACCCTGTATCAATCTACCCCATGGTGTATGAAAGTATCCCACTCGCTGTATGAAAGTACCCCACCTGTGGGGTGCGTTCGTACAAATATCTTATCGTAGAAAAATGGCTATAACCCTTTAATCGTCTGACATAATAGTTTCAAAGTTTTTAGTAACTAACTATGATATATTTTGTACACGTAGGTGCATAAACTAGGTAATTTTAACAGTTGATCAAAGAGTAAAAAAATAATATGTAAAAAGTGTACGAAGGGTGACCACTTTCCCCTACCTACCTGGTTGATTCGTTGCATAAAAGACCTAAGAACTAGTATCTAAATAGTAGGTACCTACCTGGTTGATTCCTTGCACAAAAGACCTAAGAACTAGTAAATAGTAGGTACCTACCTGGTTGATTCCTTGCACAAAAGACCTAAGAACTAGTAAACAGTATTTTTCCTATAAGGAACTCCGCTACCATAGAGGATGGATATTCAGAAAAGTTTTTTTAGTGCTCACGTGGTGGGTCATCCACTGCTGAACAAAGCCCCTTAGAAGGCAGGGGTTGCCATAATCCCCACGCTTGGCAGACGTCTTGGGGATTGCAGTATAGGTGTTACTGGTAGGTAATCAATAAACGGACGCTACTGCCCGTCTTCTTGTTTTCCCTTAGTCGCCTCTTATCGACACCCAATGAGAGGAGATGCAAGGGTGCTATTCATACCTGGACACTCACGGTTATGTTAAGACTGATGATTGATGTGATTATATATTATACATGTATGCATTTTCATAGCTTTCCAAGTCTGTCAAAATTAAACAATTTATGAAATAGATACAATTTATGAGATAGATACTGCAAAACTTTTGATATAACGTCACCCTGATATTATGGGGTTTGAGCGAGGTCATCGTACGATTGGCGCCACGGTGTCGCGACATCTCGTCTGAGAGCAACCCCACCGTGGAAAAGTTACAGTAGTATACAGGATGAGTCAAATAAACAAGGAAAAAGGAGCTAGTAAGAATACAAATAGATTTTTTTTAATAGGCAATAAAATTTATATACCGTGATCCAAATTCAAAAAATGTAGATTTTGTTTTTTTTTTACTATTTGTTCTTTTTTCGGAAAAACTTAACCTACTACCTCGGCGAGCATCACTGAGTTTACCATTTTCCGGTGGTAAACTCAATCCTCTAGCGGTAGCCAAAGTCAAAGCCCTGCCTCCTTGCGATGTCATTAGTTGCCTTTAGCTAGTTGTCCTGTTGTCGTTCTGAATTGAGGGCTTAAAGCACTCCCCCCACTATTCGGTGAGGCTGCCATTCACTGCCATGGTCATCTGTGACAGTACGTAGTGATCAACTTTTGGAAAAATTAATTTCCCTCTTTCTAAATATGTAAATTTGAAAATCTATATCGTTTAGTTCACTGGTATTTTTATAGGTACAAAGTAATAAATACAATTGAAATTTTTGGGACAGCTTTAATTGGAAACATTTTTGCGCTAAGAATTATCAATATAATCTTGAACATAGACAACATCAATAAATATTGATATAAGATATATTGATATAATAAATATTGATATATAAAAATACAGATTAGTCAATTCTGTAGTAAGTAGATATTTTTTTAACTATAAAAATGTACCCTTATTTTTTCTACCCGTAACAAGCAATATTGAACAATGTATTCATGGAAAAAGCCTACTTGGGTTTGTTACGTCAACTGCAAGTTGCCAGATACACCCACATCCTGTAAACAACGAGCTTTGTCTACCGACCGCTGTTAACTTCCGGTTATAGTGGGGCCTGGAAATAAGCGTATGCGAGTAACGTCAGTAAATAATTAATTGAAGCGTTCGTGAGCTGGTTGAAATGAACCGCTTGGGTCACTGTGAATTAGTGTGGGTTATGTTGTATTTGCAAAGAAGCACTATACTACTAAGTATTTGAGGGATCTTTTTCTTATAATGTTGTCTTTTACTTACGGGAATATTACACATTGAAATTAAACTACTTTTACGGATTTTATCGCGGTTTATTTATTGATTTTACTATCCCGACGTTTCGAATGCTTTGCAGCACCCATGGTCACGGGAGGACTGAGATGTTGAACGTCCTTATGTCACAATTATCTTTTATTTTTTATTCTTTTTTTTTTCTTTATTATCTTTTTCTTGGTTTTCTTTGTATTAAAATAGGAAAAACTCAATATTTAAACTAGATGAACATTCACTAACAAAATGACATCTCAAATGTGGTCGCGGACTTATCTGAACCGGTGGCGAAAACTGCACTAGCCATCTATCTCTACATACGTCCCGGCGCGTAACAATGGAAGATGCTTCTTTGAATGGCGTAATAATACCTGTTTGATCAACTCACAGTGTCCGGGAATAGCACCCTCACATCGCCTCCCGTTCGGTGACCGTAAGAGGCGACTAAGGGAAAAAAAGAAGACGTTCAGCACCGTCTTTCTACGGTTCCCCAAGCATTTCTACCACCTATACTGCGATCCCCAAGACGACTGTCAAGAGCGGGACATTATGGCAACCCCTCCTCTCTAAAGGGGGCCTTTGTTTGTGAACGTTTTTCGGCTACTGATAAACAATGCAGTCTAGATTATCAGCCCTTGAAGTTCTTGTGTATTGGTCAATCTTTCCACTATGATATATTTACCTCTGTAGTATTTTTGTCGAGAAATAAGTAGTCAAGGTATAGTTTAAATAAAATGTGATGTTTAAATAAATTGCATCACATTTTATTTAAACTATACCTTGACTACTTCAAGGTATAGTTTAAATAAAATGTGATGCAATTTATTATTCGCTTATTTTAAAGCCCTAACTGACAACTGGCAACACTTATAACGACTTAACAATGCATTACGATCATTTTCAAACATACGCCCCAAGACTTAAAGTCCAGAATTGTACACCAACGAAGTTACTACAATTTATGATTTCTGCAAATGTATTTTTTCGCGATACTTTTTCTGAGGAAAAATGTTGTGTTTAATGAGCCATTTGTCATAATGTTATATGTACTATGAATAAGTATGTATTTGTATAAACGACTTTTGTACATTTTGTAAAATACTTTGTATACGCGTGGATAATAATAATTATAATATTTTGGGACAATCTACACACGGTCATCCGATCCCAAACTAGGTAGAGCCTGTACTATGGGAACCAGACAACTGATACTAATACTTATTTTTTTTTAATAACCCCCAGACACTTGGTGGGAATCGAACCCACAACCCATCGGATAGGAGCCAGGGTCTCTAACCACTAGACCGACTGGTCCGTTAATATGTTGCTATAGATTTATTTTTCCACTAACCCACACTTGGCCAGCGTAGTGGACTATGCCTAAGCCCCTTCATCTTGAGGGGAGGCCCGTGCCCAGCAGTGGGACATAAACAAGGGCTGGTATTATTAGATTTATTTTTACTCCATACATTATATTCTATTCAAAGATATTATTGCCAAACGTTATGGCTACACATTGCCAAACTGGAGCAGAAGCGACGGTGCCAGATATTTCCCGGCGCCAGACTGTCTGGCGTCTGGTACAAGGAGGGGGAAAAGTCGATATACTTGTTATTGTTAGTCTTAACCAATCTATTTTTAATGATACGCCTCAATCAGGTCTCCGTGCTTTTCTGCACCAAGTAAATGTGCCTTGGGTCATCATCTCATGCAATCGAGACTTCTTAAGGTTAAAGGAGACTGCCCTCTGAATCTGTTCCATTCGGACAGGTACATTTGAAACCACGTTATCATCGTTGCAAACGGTGGTCCGTATACATAACTAATGGATTTTTAGTCAACTTTTCGGTGACTGCTACAACTTTAAAGCTATCTCTTATAAGTATATCTATAGATATAACTTTATTTTAAATGATACTCAACATGCCTGCTGTCCTGCTCAACATCTTAATTTCAGTGATATTTTCATTTCATAACAATATATTTACTGTTTTATTAGAAAGTTTTATCAAGGTTATGAAATATATATGTCTAGGTATTTGGGCCAATGTCATATAACATGCCCCAGACACGTTAGGTCATGGTTCATGTTAACGTTTTAAATCTAGGCACATTAATAATTTTATTAAAAGCAAGAGCTTTTTTTCACATGACAGTGGTTAATTTGTAAAAGTTGTGTTAAATGAGGTATATATTTGTGTAAATCCTTTTGTTTTTCGTAGTTCATAATAGCTCACAGAGGAGTTGGAGTCGGTCGGTTTAAAGAAAACATAGTTTAATGAGGATAATATGGCGACTCGGCTGTTTGTGAGTGTGGGTTCTCCCCACAAAGTATAGCCTATTTGTTGTCTTGTCCAGCATGGATCGACTCCTCTACATTTCAGGAACTATTAGATGTAACCGAAAACACAGTGCGAGTGGCAAAGTATTGGGAGGGCAGGGCATGATTGCATCTATTGTCGATACGAAAAGAAGAAGAAGAATGGTTCTTCCTGAATAGGATTGCCCATACTTACGAGTGCCGCTTCGTTCTTCCCCTCAATAGTTGTCTTTAATATTTGTTGGTTATAAGTTAAAAATGATTTTTTTTTTATTTATTTTGATTTTATGTTCCAGTTTAGAAAAAGGAAACTGTTTAATAGTTGTATTTTGTTTGAAGTGCAAAATGTATTCCCAATACTACTAATAGTATTATTTCCCGTGAGGTGACCGGGTACGAGTCCCCACCTCCCATCTCTTCCCGTTGGGAGGCGATTAAGGGAAATCCAAAAAACGGGAAACAGCGTCTTGTGTGTGATATCCAAATACACGTATACTGCGACCTCCAAGACGTCTGCCAAGCAAAAGGAACACCTATATTCGGCAGTGGATGTCTTCCAGCGGATTATGATTAATAATACTGTATCCTAACGGGTATTCAATTAGGTATATTTGCAAATTTGAATTATTTAAAAAAATCGGATAAGCATATGTATGGGTAAGCCTGGATACATGCACGCATACACGTATAAATAAAAAAGACACAAACTGAAGTAAATGATCTCATAATAAACCAGACGAAATTTTATATCACAAAAAAAGGAAACAGGCAACGACAAACAAGACTTACATGCAAAGACAATCCCACTGAGTTTCTTGCCGGATCTTCTCAGAGGAGACCACGTCGACGATCCAATACCTACTCAAAGTAGGTATCGCAAAACAAAATACTTACCAAAAACTATGAAAAAATCAGAAAATGATTTTACTTCGTGGGCCTCCTTTTTTTGAGTTTTGATCAAACTTGTAATATAAGAATCATCGTACCACGATTCAAAGTACCTACGATACCACTATATTGTTACGTGCGGGTGGGTATTAAAATGCCGATTAACGTCAAAGAAGATTTTATTCCACGTACACTCACACTGTATACACTATACACGCAGTATACACACAAGGCACAGTAGTCCGAGTCGCACAGTACTTCACAATAGTCCAAAGTCGTCGCAAGGGTCGCTGGTACAATTCTCTTCGATCGCTTCCTTAAGATGTTTCCGCTGTCGCTTGTAAACACAAACTGTCTGGGCGCCTCTATGCGTCGGCTTATATACCTAAATTAACAGAGGGGTGGAACTCTCTCGAATGTAGTCGTAAGTACTTGTATAGTCTAGTACTTTCGAGCCGATACAATAGCGGCGTGACCTTCGAGAATGAACTAACAATAGGCGGGGGCAGTGACCCGTGAGCGAGCGAGTGATAGGTACTTACACAAGTACATGCGAATTGGAGGGACCTACTTTCTATTGAGAATTCGAGATCTTTCGGTACGAATCGATAGTAGACCTATAGACTAACAATGCGTTTTGAGATCATTGCAATTAAGTAATAATTAACGGAGTAATTAACACTTTTATCTCCCGGTCGTAACACTACCCCCCTCTTAGTTATGCTCGTCCCGAGCATCATTATCACCATGATAACGTGCCAATCTATCCAGGTGAACTATCTTAGGTTTGCCTCGGGGTCCCTTCTTGATGCGGTAGGTGACGTCGTTGATCCTCGTAATAACAGTAAAGGGTCCTTCCCAGCGAGCTTGAAGTTTCGGAGACTTCCCTTTTCTGCGAAGCGGATTGTGAAACCACACTAGCGTTCCTTCATCGAAACCGTTGGTATTCGCATTTCGATCGTAGCGGGTCTTCATCCTCTCGCTGGTCTTCAGACTGTTCTCCCGCACTCTCTTGTGCACTTCGTCCAACTGATTTTGAAGATCGCACACATAGTCCGTAACGGGTTTAGGACTGTCAGGTGGGGTACCCGTTATAGCGTCCACCGGAAGTCTCATCTCTCGGCCGAAGTTCACCTTGGCTGGCGTGTTCCCCGTACTATCATGTACTGCAGAACGATAGGACATCAGGAACAAAGGGATGTACTGATCCCAGTCCTTTTGATGATCATCCACTACCTTGGCCAAGTGATTCTCTAGAGTTTTGTTAAATCTCTCGACCATTCCGTCTGATTGCGGATGTGCTGGTGTCGTACGGGTCTTGTGGATCCCAAGAAGTTTGCACATTTCTTGAAATACGGCAGATTCGAAGTTACGTCCTTGGTCCGAATGAATTTCCATGGGTACACCAAATCGACATATCACCTCCTGGACCAGTTTCTTGGCTACCGTTACTGCTTCTTGGTTGGGTGTTGCGAACACCTCAGGCCACTTACTGAAGTAATCCTGCACTACTATTATGTACTTGTTCCCATCGTCAGTCTGTGGAAACGGCCCAGCTACATCTATCGCGATGCGCTCCCATGGTGCCCCAACGTTATACAGCTTCAGCTGTCCCTTACTTCTGGTTTGCGGGCCTTTTACCGAGGCACAAGCAGTACATTTACGGCACCAATCTTCGACATCTTCACGGCATCGTAGCCAGTAGAACCGCTGTCTGACTTTAACGAGGGTTTTCTTGACTCCAAGATGACCACCAGAGACACCATCATGGACGTGCCGTAGAAGAGGGGCCACCATGATTCGTGGTATTACCACTTGCAGAGTGATTTCCCTTCCGTCGTTGGACTCCCATTTCCTGCACAGCAGATTGCCTTCCAGAACTAAGCTGTCCCACTGAGCCCAATAACTTTTAGTAGTCGCGCTGTAAGCAGACACATCCTTCCATTGGGGTTTGTTTCCACTTTGCTTCCAGCGCAGTACAGGTCCAAGCTCATCATCTTCTTCTTGGGCCTTCTTCATATTGGGTCCAGTCCACTCATCGTCTAAGCCATGCGTCCTTATAAGGTTTACTTCTTCTCGTGTTTCATTTTTACCACAGTGCTTGCAGTCGTCAGTGCACGGTCTTCGTGACAGAGCGTCCGCGTTATTGTGTCCTTTTCCACTGCGATGCTCGGTTACAAAGTTGAACTCCTGCAATTGCTCTATCCACCTTGCTACCTGTCCTTCCGGATTTTTAAACTGTAACAACCACTTTAATGCTGCATGATCGGTTCTAACCGTGAACTGTCTTCCTATAAGGTATTTCTGAAAATGTTGTAAAGTCTTTACCACAGCAAGTAATTCACGGCGGGTAACACAGTAATTTCTCTCTGGTTTTGAAAGTGCTTTGCTGAAGTATGCAATTACCACCTGGCGGTCCCCTTGTGTTTGCGACAATACTCCACCGATTCCCGTGTTACTAGCGTCCGTGTCCACAGTAAATCTTCCTTCCCTGCTTGGGTAACCCAATATAGGAGCTTCACAAAGCCGTTGCTTAAGTTCACTAAAAGCATTCTCGCAATTCGAGTCCCAGATGAAATCGCGTTTATCCTCTGTTAATTGATGTAATGGTTTTGCCACGTCCGAAAAATTCTTAATGAAGCGTCTGTAGTAAGTGCAAAGCCCAAGGAACGCTCGCACTTCCGTTTTATTTTTCGGGACAGGCCATTCCTGAACAGCTTTTATCTTTTCAGGGTCGGTTTTTACTCCATCCGCCGAGATGACATGTCCTAGGTAACTGACCTCCTTCTGAAACAGAGCACACTTCTTTGGACTCAGTTTCAGATTCGCTTCTCGGATCCGGGTGAACACTTTCCCTAGGTTCTTCAGGTTCTTCTTGAAGCTGCGTCCCATCACAATTACGTCGTCGAGATAGACCAGGCATACGTCCCCAAGGAGGCCTACCATCACCCTCTCCATAAGGCGCTCGAAAGTTGCTGGAGCATTACATAAACCGAAGGGCATGACGTTGAAATGCCACAGTCCGTTCCCAATTCCAGTACTAAAAGCCGTCTTCTCTTTATCTTCTGGACTTAATTCCACCTGCCAGTAGCCACTCTTCAAATCAATGGTTGAGAACCATTTCATGCCACTGAGCATGTCCAGGGTATCATCAATTCTCGGCAGGGGGTAGCTGTCCTTTTTCGTGACATTATTTAACAATCGGTAGTCAACACAAAACCTCGTACTTCCGTCCTTCTTCTTTACTAGCACCACAGGTGATGACCATGGGCTTGTAGAGGGTTCGATGATCTTGTTTTCAGCCATGTCTTTAATCATGTCGGCGACCTCTGTTTCTTTTGCCCACGGTATACGCCGAGGTCTTTGTTTAATAGGCCTGGCATCGCCTGTGTCAATCCGGTGCTTCAGAAGGTCTGTTCTACCACAGTCATTTCCGGTTGCAAAAATGTCCCTGAATGTAACCAAAAGCTCTTTGGCTTGCCGCAGTTCTAGTGGTGATAAATTTTCCTTACAATCTTCCAAAAGCCGTCGAATGTGATCGTCTTTGGTCGAACTTACATTTTGATGAACTGCGGAAGTGTCTAACCGTTTTAGGTACTTAACTTCTTCACATCTTCCAATCAGGCTATTCTTCCTCAGACGAATTTCTTTATTACTTAAGTTTAAAATTCGAACTTTTGCTACTCTTTTTGTCATAAGTAATGTCCTGGCAGTGATTATATGTGGATGATTGCCAGAGTCTTCTACAATAACACATTTGTTTGATTGAATCTTCTTAGGGAATTTCACTGATACTAAATTTTCCGATCTTGGAGCCAGTACGAAATCCTTTAAACAATAAAGACTGCATGGGTGTGATCCTTGAAGACAAACTTCTTGATCAGGGAACCTTAATACTCCTTTATCAATATCCAAAACACATCGCTGATCCTTCAAGAAGTCTAGGCCCAGAATGCAATCATCCGTAATATTAGCGATAAGAACTGAGTGGATGTATGTTCGGTCACCAATATTAATCTCTACGTCTGTATCACCGAGGACGGAGACTGGCTGGCCGGTTGCTGTCTGGAGACGACATGGTGGGGATTGCCTTTTCCACATAACAGTGCGTTTTAGTAGCTCTGGTCTGACTATAGTCCGCGAAGCTCCAGTGTCTACTGTCAAACTGCATGTCTGATTATTTAATGTTCCCTCGATGGTCAGACTATTTCCGTTGCGAACTTGAGTAATGGTGATGGTGGGGGCCTTATTGTTACCAGCCAGCACCCGCCCCGCGGTCCTGGCGACACTTAGTTTAACGACAGGTCTTGGTCTACTTGGGTCCCGGAGCTCGTGACCCTCCTTCTCTTTTTACGGCATTCCAGTCGAATATGCCCCTTTTCTCCACAGCCATAGCAGGTGGGGACATACTGAGGCTTCCTCTCATCAGATGCTATCTCTCGGATTTTATGTACCCGAGTGTCTTGACGTACAGCTTCCACTTCGAGAGCATGAGCCAGTGCGCTCTTTATCGTCGAATGATGGCTCAGACGAACGGCAGCTCTGACTTCCACGTCCCGTATGCCATCCACGAATGCTTGTAGAAGATTCACCTCCACAGTCGCCGGTGCCGACGAGTATGCACGACGAACCAACCTTTCTACCTCAAGGGCCCACTGCTGGAGGCTTTCACCCGCCTTTTGAGTACGCTCACGGAGTTGTGCACGATATACATGTTCTAGGTGTTTTTCACCATACCGCGTCTCTAACGCTTCTAAGAGAGCATCTAACGTCCGTCCTTCAAGTGGCAGGTTTTCCAATATCATCAGAGCGTCTCCTCGCAGGGCCAGTGTCAGGGCCATAAAGGATTGGTCATCACTCCACCCATTCCCCTTGGCCAGTGTCTCGAATTGGTAGCGGAAGGCTGTCCATGAAGATGACCCGTCAAAGTGCGGAAGGTCGAGTTTCGCAGCTGATGGTGAGGGTGAGGCCACGGTTAGTGGTTGGCGAGTCTCTAGTTTCGCTAACTTATTGGTTATTACATGAAAACGGTTGTCATGCTCATCAATCCGGCCTTCCAGGTGCTCGGTCTTAAGAGTAACCTCTTTAACCTCCGTTTCCAGCTTGGTGACCTTTTCGCCTAGTATGGTAATACCAGCGTCAATCTTTCCCAGAACAATCTCTTGGTTGGCCTGGATAGCCTCCTGCGTAGCCTGGATGTCACGGCGGGTAGCCTCTTGGATAGCCTCTTGGGTAGCCTGGATGTCACGGCGGGTGGCCTCTTGGGTAGCCTGGATGTCACGGCGGGTAGCCTCTTGGATAGCCTCTTGGGTAGCCTGGATGTCACGGCGGGTGGCCTCTTGGATAGCCTGGATGTCGCGGCGGGTAGTCTCTTGGTTTGCCTGGATAGCCTGCTGGGTGGCCTGGAGATTTACCTGCATACCTTGGATAGCAGCCAGCAGGGTAGAGAGATTTACCTCTGTCGAGCTTCCCACTAGTGCAGTACCTGATGTGGTAGCGGTCTCAGGCTGGGACTCCTCCTCTTGACCACGCCGACGTGCAGCATCCATCTCTACTTGTCTCCTTGTTCGCGGAGTACGCGCTTCTTCTTCTCGCGGCAGAATCGGCATTCCGCTTCTGACACCAATTGTTACGTGCGGGTGGGTATTAAAATGCCGATTAACGTCAAAGAAGATTTTATTCCACGTACACTCACACTGTATACACTATACACGCAGTATACACACAAGGCACAGTAGTCCGAGTCGCACAGTACTTCACAATAGTCCAAAGTCGTCGCAAGGGTCGCTGGTACAATTCTCTTCGATCGCTTCCTTAAGATGTTTCCGCTGTCGCTTGTAAACACAAACTGTCTGGGCGCCTCTATGCGTCGGCTTATATACCTAAATTAACTGAGGGGTGGAACTCTCTCGAATGTAGTCGTAAGTACTTGTATAGTCTAGTACTTTCGAGCCGATACAATAGCGGCGTGACCTTCGAGAATGAACTAACAATAGGCGGGGGCAGTGACCCGTGAGCGAGCGAGTGATAGGTACTTACACAAGTACATGCGAATTGGAGGGACCTACTTTCTATTGAGAATTCGAGATCTTTCGGTACGAATCGATAGTAGACCTATAGACTAACAATGCGTTTTGAGATCATTGCAATTAAGTAATAATTAACGGAGTAATTAACACTTTTATCTCCCGGTCGTAACAATATACAAAGAGAGCGACACACGGACAGACAAAGACGTCAAACTCATACCAACCCCTCCTTTTGGATCTGGGGTTAAAAACTTTATTTTGTACTGTAGGCCAATGTAATAAATAGATCACAATTGACATCTGTCAGTTTCTTTGTTCTGTATGTTTCTCTTGTCATTATTACAGTAAATATGTTATCATAATTGAAAAAAGTTAAGCAATTGTGCAGTTCTAACTTCGAAAAAATTAATAATAAGTGGCGGGTCACCCCCTTCCCTCTAATATGGTTGAGGGGAGTGATGGCTGCTGCTCGAGTCAACTCGTGCGCGGGTGCTGCTTGGGGGGACTGGTCCGACTTCTATCCCTTTGGCCTTTTAGTTTGTCGTAATTTATTGTTTTCTTCTTTTCTCCCTTGCTTTATGTTTCGAACGGCAGGACACAATATCGCTAATGTCGATTCATTTGTAACAAAACAATGTTTAAAAAAAAAGTGAAAAAATGACAAGCCCGCTGAGTTTCTTGCCGGATCTTCTCAGTTGAGGCCGCGTTGTGATCCGGTGGTAGCTTTTAAAAAATGACGATTCAAAAGTGCTAGCGTTAAGCCTATTTGAAATAAAGATTTTTGAGTTTGAGTTTGAAATATTTTATGCTCGCCGTTACAAGGTTACGTAAATTTTGATGCAGTGTCAAATGCGATCTATTAAATTGACCATACTTTACCTTAAGTCAATTCTTTCTGTTTTCCTAATTCTCTTGCGCTACACTTCTATGAATACCTATAAATTAATGTTAAGGGCTTTGTAAGTAACATCAAATCGCAGTGTTCGCACCGAATATCTTTAAGGCGGTCGGGGTGCAATCTTCAGTCGTTAGCCCCGCCCACTTCCGGTGTAGCAACCGATAGGATCTACTTCCGGGACTCGATGTTTACCCTTTAACGAGCACGGCTATCATTTTGAATCCATTTGTAAGCTGTTGTTAACGCTTTACTTTGTTTTTGTATAGTTTAATAAAGCCTCTTATGACGGTGTATAAAAAGTAGTAGTGTAATAATTATAATCATTTTTATTAATATGGTTAGTAGCCATCATGGTGTTAGAATTGTTCTAGGCCTGTGATTTCTTCGAGTCACTGGACATTCGGGGCGTAGACCCTAGGATATTATTGAGTACGGCGGCGACTCTGAGGAAGACGGCGGCGGGGTTCCGACCCCCGTCCCCGTGAGCACCGTGACAGGTTCCTGGGGGGCTATAATGCGCCCCCCGGCGGCTCCTGGTGCAGTTCCCACTGGAGACCCCTCTCATGGTTTACCCCCGGGTAAACCATGAGAGGGGTCTCATGTGCCGATGAGACAGCCGCGGGGGTTTAAGTGGGTAAGAATGCCACATACCCTGGTTGAGCCCCACAGCTTCCGGAGACCTTTTGAAGGTTTCCCCCGAGAAAAAACAGGCCTGTGACTTGGCATAACGGTTACGTGTCTTCCGAACACCGTCTTAGTGGGATTTAAACTGGGAAACAATCCCACTAAGCGGTCACCCATCCATGGACTAACCTTGCTTGGCGTTTATTAACCAACGGTTTACCGTATTTTTTTTTTTTGTGGAAACCCTTTAAATGTCCCCGGGACCTATGGGTCCATCGGGATATGTGACATTGTTACCCACTAAAATCCCTGCGGCTGTCGCATCCGCACATGAGAGGTACACCAAAGCTCTCCGGTAAGATCTGCATCATGAGAGCCTCAGTGCCTTTGAGCCCACCGCCGGAACCAACAGTGATTAAAACTGGCTATGATCACCATCTCATCAAAGTATCCAAAGTATCCGTTTCTATAATAAACTGCCACAGGATATCCGAGACCTACCAATAAATAAGTTCAAAAGCACTATTAAAAGCCGGTAATCTAAAAAAGGCTACTATAAAATCTCGGATTACCTGGAGGATAAAGCTGCGTGGGCTTAAACTGCGATGCTCATGCAAGCCTCTAACTTTAAGAAATATTTATTGTCAAAATTAAAAAAAGAATACATTTAAAAAATGATGCCTACTGAGTTTCTTGCCAGATCTTCTAAGTAGAGGCCGCGTAGTGATCTGGTGGTAATTGTAAAAAAGTTGACAATATGTATCGTTAGGCCTATGCATAATAAAAATATTTTGAATTTGAATCTTTCTTGCAAGCAATAACCTTGGTCTTTTGATTAGCGATAAGCCAGCTTTAGATGAATCCAATTTGTGATGCCACTCTTACTCCAGTCTCTTATCAGATCCTAGTAACGATACAAAAGGTTCACAGAAGGAAATTAACTTTTTTATCTCTAACTCTGGTTTATGTTAGATAACGCTAATGACAGTAAGACGGTGCGATTTATTGTATCAGATTACGGTTTACATCCCATAATCACAAGGCTTTTATTAAACCCGGACGCCAAACGATGTGTTATGAGTGTTATACTTAGAATATGAATCAGTACAAGTATTATAGAATGCTTAATTCAAGTAAGAACATGTAGCCACGAGTAATAACACAAAATACATTAATATCAGGTTCACGACAATGTGAACTATACCGTTAGCTGTATTTATCGACATTTGCGCTTGTGACAGATCAAACTTATCACTTACATATGAATATAACTCTTTTAAAATAACTTTAAATAGTTCAATTCACCTGCTTCCTATAGGAAAATCTACCCACTCTTTGTTTAAGGAGACCATAGACAAACGCGTACTCTATTCTTAATATATAAACACTATGGTGTTAAAAGATTGAAAGTTGGTTATGTTTATTGGTGTGTCTCTCTGTCAGTCTCCATCATCGCAAGCATGCGAGTAACGAATGAAAGAGAAGAAGAGAAAGAGAGAGAGAGAGAGAAGAGTTTAAATGTAGTAACTTTTTATTTAAAAGTTAGTTTAATCAGTTTGGTTTTTACCTGTAAGTATCTGAATAAAATGTATTGCACAATTACTATAAAGGCTGACTTAATGTTTCAGGCATTCTCTGTCAATTGTCTGCCATTTCTAAAATTGGTTAAACTAATTATTATAAATTGATATTTATCTTTCATCATGATCCCCAAACTTCTCAGGCGTATTGGGTAACACACAGCAGATTTAATATTCAATAGGCATGATGACTAATTTTGAAAAAATACTCTATATTGTACTTACGGGTCTACTATTGCCGAAAATAATCATATTTGTGTATTAAATTTACAATTAATAGCAATATTTTCAATTTTTTAAATAGAGATTTTTTTTCGTTCCAAAACGATGGCCGGTGCATGGCGCCATTTTGTGACGTCACTACGGTGTAAATAAACATCTGTCTGTAGGTATAAAAGTGAATCATTGTATGAAAGAAAAAGTTGAGATGACAGTTTGACAGTTGTTTATTTACACAGGATTGACGTCATTCACTCTGATCAGCGTTTATTACAAAATGGCAATTAGCTGCATTTGAGTAATATATTTGCTTAAATATCACGAAAATCTCTCTATTATTATGAAAATGAGATGCATTTTTGGAATCAGTTCAATCTGTTTTAATATTTAAAACCACAGATTTATTGGCATTGTGTTGCAGTCATCATGCCTATTATTTTAGTAAATGCGGTAAATAATAAGACCACAACATTCGCCCTGCCTATTTAAATTATTACAATGTGTCATCGTGCGAACGTCGTGTCTCTTAGATAGGTCTAGTTTTCAGGGTCTTTTACATAAGGAGCTCAACCATGTTAGTCATGGCCACGAATGACGTGCACGGGAAAAGCCTTCACGAAGTAAATAATGTTAAGTTTGGCGAGCGTATGCTTTACAATCAGGCCTAGAAGTTCGTATAATCTGAAGTATTCATATCAACATGAAAAGAAAAAGAAAAAGGAAACAGTGAATAATGTTATCTTTTACTTACGCGAATATTACACATTGAAATCAAACTACTTAAATACACACAAAATAATAAAACACTGCTCAAGATACTGTAAGCTCTTACTGCGTAGATCGGCCAACAATAATAACCAAGAAGACCTGAGGGTACACCGGCATAATTGTGACATATGGACGTTCAACATCTCAGTCCTCCCGTGACCATGGGTGCTGCAAAGCATTCGAAACGTCGGGATAGTAAAATCAAAAATAAACCGCGATAAAATCCGTAAAAGTAGTTTGATTTCAATGAAACAGTGAATGCTCAAAATCACCAAAACACAACCGGGAATATAGCAAATAATGCTAGAATCCATAAAACAGAACGTTAGTTACTTTTTAACTCGCGCGTTAGATCGCGTGGTTACATACAATTAGCGGGGTTACCTCATATTTGTCTTATGTTAACAATGTCAGTTAATTGCACCAACCAATTCATTGTAATCTTTTTGCTTTTAAGTATAAGTATTTATGGGTATTTTGTATTTCTCCCACCAAAACCAGTGGCAGTTTTCTTGTTTCCATTGTTATAGTTTTTGCAATGAACATTGGATAAAGTAGTATGATAGCGGAAACATTTAACAACGTGGGACAGTCAGTACCCTAATTCTCTATGATTATTTTCAGATTCCACGCTGAAATCTTGTTTACCAAATCACGTTTATTTCCTCATAATTATTACAGCCCGCCTGATGGTAAGCAGTCACCGCAGCCTATAGACACTAGCAAAACCAGAAGAATCTCTAGCGCGTTGCCGACCCTTAAGACATTAGACATAATGAAGTTACTTTATTTCGAATTAATTAATGGCGTGCATAATTATTGGAGATTTACAGCTTAAGCGCGGAATTTAAGTGGTCATCATTAAAGTATTATTTAATTTACATATTACAGCGCTTCAAACTTGAAGTCACCCTACCACCAGGTCATAGAGTATTAGGGTGACTTCAAATTTGATGCTCGGCTGCAGCACGGCAAATTTGAAGTCTTACTATGTGTATCATGCAGAAGCTTATACATGACTAACAGAAATACCACAAAAATGTTAGGAACGTAATACAATTAACCTTCTGCTCGTTATAATTCCTGATGCTTGTAATGTTCAGAGAAGCACATGCTGCAACCTAAAGGGTCTGCTGATAACTGTTGTAGCTAGACTGGAAAAGTCCTTCTCCTTAAAAAGGCCATAGGCAAATAATGCCATCATCAAATTAAACCCTGCTTTGAGTACGGTTGCGTGTACTCTGTGAGGAGTTGCTATGCTGGCGATTGAAGGCACACTGTTCATCCCGTTTTCTGATAGCGTAGCTATTCCTCTGACTTAGAGATTAATAATCTAGAATATTTTAGCATCCACGATTACTTTACGAATTGTCAAAAAGTGAGATTGAGGTCAAACGTCTAGCAAAAAATCTAAATAGGTATTTCTATTGTTTCAGGTGAAGTGAGACAAATGTTGTACGCGGCGTGACCGGGAGCAAACACTATGCACCAATGGTCACTCTTCATACTGGTCCTGGTATGCGTCTCCGTCAGAGGTAATATAAAGAGCATATCATTAAACTTTCTTCCTGTTATTTATTCAAACAACGTAAGCTTAATTGATGTATTCCTGACAGAAGAATCCAATATCACTTTATTAGATGGTAGGACTTTTTTAACTGTAACAGCTCAGTAGGCGAGCGCTAGCCGTAGAAACAAGGTGCGCAGGTTCGAACCCCGGCTCGAAGCTCTGATTTCTCTAATCAATCATGTGCGAATAGTCTTTGTGCGATTGTTGCCAGCTTTCGGTGAAGGAAAACATCGTGACGAAACTTGCATGTCTGAGAAAGCCTAAATAGCTTTCGAATGGCGTGTGAAGTCCGCCAACCCGCACTTGGCCAGCGTGGTGGACTACGGCTTAAGCCCCCTCATCTTGAGGGGAGGCCCGTACCCAGCAGTGGGACATAAACCAGGGCTGGTATTAGGACTTTTTTGCAAGAAATCGGTCAGTACCATCACAGTTCCTAGCGCGAATAACAGTTGTGTGTGAACATTGCTGTGATCTGGGTAAGGGTGACTTCAAATTTGTAGCACGAAGGAACGCAGCTGCAAATTTGTAGTCAACCTAAATGGCAGTGTAGTGAGCTAAATACAATAATGATTCAGGTTCAGAACAGCAGTACACAGTGAAAGTCTATTCATCTCGTCGAAAAATGAATAGTACGTACATATATTTAAAGATTTTTCTCTGTTCCAGATATATCAGGTAGCTGGGAGGAATGGTGGACATACGATGGAATATCAGGTTAGTATTTACGTTTACATTTTTCAATATAAGCTAGTCATCATCATCAGCAGCCGAGAACGTCCACTGCTGAACAAAGCCTCCCCCTATGAAGGGAGGGGTTGCCATAATACCTACGCTTGGCAGGTGTCTTGGGGATCGCAGTATAGGTGGTAGGTAACCCAATAGAAAGACGCTGCTGCCCGTCTTCTTGTTTTTCCTTAGTCACCTCTTATGAAACCCCACGTTATAAGATAGTGCTCGACCATAATCGCACCTAATGGTAAGTCTAGATGCAACTGTGGGTCTATCAAACAGACACCGGTCTCGCCGGCGAGGCCGAAGGGTCGTACGTATGCGACCTCAACGACGAGCATCACCCCACTGAGTTTCTTGCCGGTTCTTCTCAGTGGGGGCGTGTTGTGAACCGGTGGTAAAATCAGCCCTCTCTAAGCTACAGACCAAGCCGAGGCCGTGCCTCCCTGAGGTGCCCTTGAGCTCGTCGCTCCCCCTGCCTTTCTGGCTGCAGCGCTTTAAGCGCTCGACCTCTTGTCCGTGAAGCTGTAATAGCCATCTGCGGCCAACAGCGACTGTCCTTCCAAAAAAAGAAAAAAAAAGAAAACAACTGTGGGTGGAAGGCTTTTGGCCGCCATTGCAACTGAAATTCACACACAGTTTCGTAACATAAAAAATATTTTTAGTCTTTCTTGATTTAACTGATTAGAAGTTTGATTTTTCGCAACGAGGTTAGCAACGAAGTTCTCAAAAGTGTAGATATGATCCCGCAGTATATTTTCCTTAAAAGTTAGTAGCTTGAAAACTAGTTGCCAAATAGTGACTACTATAGAGGCACACTATATGTTAGTGCTAGTACTTAGCTTTATTTTTTTATTAATTAAATAAGGTCACGGCTTATAAACGTAATAATATGTTAAAATCACAACTCAGTAGCGTATCATAGTGTGTAATTAGACACTCAGAAATTTGTAAGAGTGGTGAGGAAGTCCAAACCACATAGTCCGTCGCTGCTCGTTATACCTACTCATACTCGGAGCCTCCTGACTATCCAATTCATCTCACTCATGACACCTGGCTAAGAACCTTGGATATTGACATTTAATCTGACATAATATGTTTAATTTTATTTATTTTTGTATAACCCAAGTACCTATATTTTATTAAATGCCATAGGATTAAATAAATAAATTAGACACTTAAAAACAAGTTTTTTGAGGTAAAAAGATCGGGCAATGCTTTAGGCATCATTAGTCTCAATATTCATTGCTATGCGGCAATGTGTATTGCAGATAACGCAAATGAAATAACTAATAAATGTTATACATTACATTATACATATTATTATGTTACATTATTTATTGTTAAACAGATACGGTAATAATCATGCAATAAACTCTTTTTTGAACTATTGTCCAGAATTTTAATAAATAATTTGCAAATTCTATACGAATTTAGAAAATACGCGTTAATATTATTTTCCATAGAGTTACTTTGTACCTGCCTAAATAGGCTAAGTAAGTTCACATGAGTCGCTGCTAGTTGATCAGTGTTTGTAGATGAACAAAAAGCAAATTAGAATGGCCACGTTTAAATAATACAATTAAAATTCATTCAACAGTTAAAGCAAACTTAGAATTTCGAAATAAAACAAAAAATAATTCAACTTAAACGCGAGAGGTTCTTGACCGACTGATAGTATCGCTTTCAACAACGAGTTGAAACAACGAGTTGAAAGCGATTCTACGAATCAGCCATTTTTCTTTAATTCTTTATTGTACACATACACACAAAACACAGATAAAATACAATACGAGTACATGAAAAAAGTTAAAAGGCGAGCTTAACTCATAATTGAGTTTTCTACCAGCAAACCCCAGAGTGGTAGAGAAAAAGAAGATTAAAGCAAGAGTGAGAGAGAGAGAGAGTGTGAGAGCAAGTGAAATGTACAACAACTAAGAAGGATAGGTAGAATAGAAAGTTAAGTAAAGTTGGCACCTACTTATATTACCTATATAAACCTACATAAGAATACACACAGTAATTACATAAATAATATGATATAATAAATAAAATTATAATATACTTAAACATACATATATATTAACTATTAACAATCGAAAGGAAATGCTCTTTTGTTCTTCCTCTGAAGACATCCACAGAAGGACTTTGTCGTACGCTGAGAGGTAAAGAGTACCACAACCTAGCCGCTTCAACGGTAAAGGAGCCGCTATAACGACTGGAGGAGTGTTGGGGAAAACGAAGTAAAAGAGAAGAGGAAGATCGACAGGGTTTACCTCGAGGAACAAGATACTCAAAGCGTTCACTTAAGTAAGAAGGACAACTAGGATTATTAAGAACAGAGTAAAGCAGAGAAAGAATATGAGTGGCTCGACTCTGCCGAATAGGTAGCCACTTCAATTTCTTACGGTATTCGGATACATGGTCATACTTTCGTAAACCGAAAATGAAGCGGATACCCAAATTCTGCAGTCGCTCGAGTTTATCAAGGTGTTCCTCCTTAGCATCCAAGAAGCAGACATCCGCATAGTCTAAAAGTGGTAAAAGAAGGCTTTGTGCAAGAGTAACTTTGGTTTCAAAAGGCAAGGATTTCTGGAGGCACTTGATTGACTGAAAATAATAGTATACCCTCCTGCTTACCTCTGCAATATGGTTGTCCCAAGAGAGAAAGTTGTCCATAAGACCACCCAGGTTCTTTACACTTTTGGCTAATAATATGGTCACCGAATTATAGACGATTGGGGGTATATACTGATCTTTTAAAGAATTAATTATATATCTACCACCAATGAGAATAGCTTGAGACTTTGAAGGATTAACTAATAACCCAAAGGATTGAGCCCAGCTACTAATATTATATTACTGCTACTAATACACACATCAAAAGTGTCTAGGGATCAAGCATTTTTAAGCGGATTTCTTGAGATTGAGATGTGGCTTTGTAATAAATTTATGATTTTATAAATTTATATGGATCCTTTTTGGTGCATTTCATAATTTGAATCAGGAACTGTGAATCAAATTCGAGTAAAAGATGAAAATCAGCTGTCAATATTTTCCCTATAAAAACATACAACGCATTGAAGACATTATTAGTGCTACTGTTTCCCTACTACTGATTAAAACCAACGTTATTATGGAGCGGCGACGTCATTTAAGCAGGGAAGAAATGCTCAGAGCCGTGGGAATGATAGAAGCTGGTTCCCGGCAACGTACTGTGGCTTTAGCTCTGAATACAAGTCAGAGTGTTATCAGTCGACTTTGGACACGTTACCGAAGCACTGGTACCGTGGCTGAGCGCCATGGAGGACGGTATCGCTGCACCACACGGAGACAAGACCGATATATTCAAATCTTAACTCGAAGAGCTCCAACAATAACTGCCATGATGTTAGCCGTGAGGCTTCATCACTCTTCAGGGAACTTAATTAGCGACCAAACAGTCAGAAACCGCTTGCATGAAGTGAACCTTCATTCCCGAAGACCGCTACGGGTACCACCTATAGCAATGCACAATCGTAGGATTCGATATCAATGGGCTCTTGAACACAGAAATTGGGCAGAAGAACAATGGCGTTTCGTGTGCTTTTCTGATGAGTCTCGTTTTGGTATGAGACCGGATACAAGACGTATACGACACTGGAGAACCCCTGGACGCCAACAGCGATTAAAATCCTGCCAGGAAGTCCATCCTTATAGTGGTGGAACCATCATGGTATGGGCGGGTATTTGGATCGGCGGAAGAACTGAGTTGATTTGGATCAGAGGCAACCTCAACGCTCAAATTTATGCTGAGACGATTGTATCAGACGTCATCGTTCCTCTACAAGTGCAAATCGGTCCCTTATTTCAGTTAATGCATGATAATGCACGACCGCACACCGCAAGAGTTGTAAGACAGACTCTCGCCGCAGCTAACATCAATGTCCTGCCCTGGCCTGCTCAGTCGCCAGACTTGAACCCGATTGAGCATGCATGGGATATGCTACAGAGAAGAGCTCTGCCGAATATGGAGGGTATCCAGTCGCAAGAAGACCTTTTTTTGTTGTTGCAACGAACATGGGCGGCCATTCCACAGCGTGATTTGGATGAACTCATTTTGAGTATGCCAAACCGATGTTCTTGTGTTGTTAGTGTTCGCGGTAGAAACACGGATTATTAATTGTTTAAGTTACCCAATAAAATTTTAAAGAAAACTGTTATTTCAGTCTTTTTTTCGAACTTTTGTGTTAGTGGTTCAAATGTCAAAAATCCCTTTATTAGGAAAATGGCAAATTTCTTTATTAATGCAAAGGTGACTTGGTTTATCGTTACTGTGACAAACGAAAACACTTTATTTGATGAATCCTTAAAGAAAATTTTAATTAATATCAATCAGGAGAAAAGTTATTGCAAAAATATATGTTGATCCCTAGACACTTTTGATGTGTGTATTATTATTATTGCACCCGTACCGGTAGTTGTTCGGAACGATACAATCGAAGTTGTTGACCACTACGTATACCTAGGACAAACAATCCAGTTAGGTCGGTCCAACTTCGACAAAGAGGTCGCCCGAAGAATCCAACTCGGATGGGCAGCGTTCGGGAAACTACGTGACATCTTCTCATCAGAAATTCCGCAGTGCCTGAAGACAAAGGTTTTTAACCAGTGTGTGTTGCCAGTGATGACTTATGGTACTGAGACGTGGTCTTTAACAGCTGGCCTTTTGGAGAAGCTCAGAGTCACACAACGAGCTATGGAGAGAGCTATGCTCGGAGTTTCTTTGCGCGGCAGAATCCGGAATGAGGAGATTCGCCGAAGAACCAAGACCACCGACATAGCTCGTAGAATATGCAAGTTGAAGTGGCAGTGGGCAGGCCACATCGCTCGAAGAACCGATAACCGTTGGGGAAGAAAGGTTCTCGAGTGGCGACCACGAACCGGAAGACGCAGCGTAGGCAGGCCTCCCACTAGGTGGACCGACGACATTGTTCGCGTCGCAGGCAACCGGTGGATGCAAATACCAAATTGTCGTTCATTGTGGCGGTCTAAGGGGGAGGCCTATGTTCAGCAGTGGACGTCTTCCGGCTGGTGATGATGATGATGATGACTAATATTATCAAGGTCCTTATTGATAGCAGTGATAACTTCAGCTAGCTGCCCAACTACAGTGTGACGATACAGCTGCAAGTCGTCTGCATAAAGATGATAATGAGAAGTGATGACTTTCGTGATAGCATTGATAAAAACGGAAAAGAGAAGAGGGGAAAGGACGCCACCTTGCGGTACACCTGCAGTCAAATTACACCATTCAGAGGAAGCCTCTTCACAGCGAACAGCTTGCAAGCGACCTATAAGATAAGATTTAAACCACTCAATTGCTGAATATGAGACATTAAGAGAGGAAAGGATACCTAAGAGAATATCAAAATCAACAGAGTTAAAAGCACTGCTGAAGTCAAGCAAGACCAGAAATGTTACCAATTTTTTCTCCATGGCCAACCGGATGTCATCAGTAATTTGATTAATTTTTGATTTAATTTTATTAATTAAAACAAAAAAAATATTGAAATGATTTTTGCTGCTACAATTTTGTGGAACTGCGATGTAATTTAGCAGTTGATCAGCTAAAATCAAGCCTTCTTAACTCACTATTAAATGCATTTTTAGTTTACAGCAATGATATTACCACCAACAAAATAAAGCCGATTTTTTTCTTTTACTGCAATACAGCGTTTTACCTACGCACTGTTTTACCTACCGCTGAATAATTTGACACTGTAGTGGAACCTATTGTATCTTACACAAAAGGACACAAATAAATAATTTTATAATGAATAACAAATAACAGAGCGTACCAAAAGAAATCCTCACATACGATTAGCTCAGATAAGTGGACACGATTTCGGTGCGGGCGGCGTATTCACCGACAATGTAATGATACGGCTGACTGCGCGCTATCATTAAGATACTATCAACCGCCATTACCGTGACTCTATGGATCGTGTGTGGTTATGTCCTGGATTTTCAATGTGCATTGATGGTATTGCTTCTTCAGTAGAGGCAGTCATAACAAAACAGATGGTAAAAAATGAATGTTGTGTTGATGTTCATCATTTTGTGAGTCATTATTTTGTGCATATCTTAATAATTATTTAACGACCCTGCTGTAAAGGAATCGATGTGCCGGTTGCTTAAGGGTCTAACGGTGGACAGTCAGCCTCTAACATATCAGCTTTTCGTACAGTGCTAAATTTAAGTAACAAAAAACATCACACATTAAAATTTGGTAACAAACCCTTACACAACTTACATAACTTTTCGGGCACATTTTTTTAATATTGCTAACAACTTTCAAATCAAGTCATCTTTATTTCTGACAATACGTAAGCTTATATAAAACAAAGTTTTTTTATTAATTATAATAATTTCCTTTATGATCTACCCATCGTACGTGTCAAATATACAATTATTATTAAAACAATTCAACACAAAACATGTAATAAATAAAATATTCTTATAAAAACTGAAGTTAAAATTGCTAGAAGTTAAAATACATGGAAGTCAAAAACCGAACCTTGAACCTTTTTTGAAGCAGATTAAAAATCGTGAACGCTACAGTGGCAATAGTGAGATGTAACGACATCACTCCCCCATTGAAAATCCCAGTAACATTAACCACGATTGAATACACTATGATGGCCAAATTTTGCGGTGCCCTGAATTCCTATTGAATGCCATATCGCTGCCTCTATTACCGGGCTATCGCGGGGTCGAATAGACCCCTTTCCATTTGAGTAACGTTCTGACCTGGAATTTGATCCGTCATTTTAAACTAATATCTTTGATGTGGATACCGATTAATATGGTATAGTATTAGGCATACTATACCATATTAATTGGTATCATCATCATCATCATTAGCAGACGAAACGTCCACTGCTGAACAAAAGCCTCTCCCCAAGAAGGGAGGGGCTGCCATAATCCCCACGCTTGGCAGGCGGCTTGGGGATCGCAGTATAGGTGGCAGGTAATCCAATAAAACACGCTGCTGCCCGTCTTCTTGTTTTCCCTTAGTCGCCTTTTACGAACACCCAACGGGAGGAGATGGATGGGTGCTATTCTTACCCGGACACCCCACGGGGAATTATTATTATTAGTATTAATTGGTATGTATCTGTTAAGTTACTCTTAGGGGTGCTCCAAGGCCAGTCGGACAAATAGGAATTAATTTTTCCTAACTGTCCGATGATTGAACTACACACATCAAAAGTGTCTAGGGATCAAGCATTTTTGGGCAAAAAAATGGGCAGAAGAACAATGGCGTTTCGTGTGCTTTTCTGATGAGTCTCGTTTTGGTATGAGACCGGATACAAGACGTATACGACACTGGAGAACCCCTGGACGCCAACAGCGATTAAAATCCTGCCAGGAAGTCCATCCTTATAGTGGTGGAACCATCATGGTATGGGCGGGTATTTGGATCGGCGGAAGAACTGAGTTGATTTGGATCAGAGGCAACCTCAACGCTCAAATTTATGCTGAGACGATTGTATCAGACGTCATCGTTCCTCTACAAGTGCAAATCGGTCCCTTATTTCAGTTAATGCATGATAATGCACGACCGCACACCGCAAGAGTTGTAAGACAGACTCTCGCCGCAGCTAACATCAATGTCCTGCCCTGGCCTGCTCAGTCGCCAGACTTGAACCCGATTGAGCATGTATGGGATATGCTACAGAGAAGAGCTCTGCCGAATATGGAGGGTATCCAGTCGCAAGAAGACCTTTTTTTGTTGTTGCAACGAACATGGGCGGCCATTCCACAGCGTGATTTGGATGAACTCATTTTGAGTATGCCAAACCGATGTTCTTGTGTTGTTAGTGTTCGCGGTAGAAACACGGATTATTAATTGTTTAAGTTACCCAATAAAATTTTAAAGAAAACTGTTATTTCAGTCTTTTTTTCGAACTTTTGTGTTAGTGGTTCAAATGTCAAAAATCCCTTTATTAGGAAAATGGCAAATTTCTTTATTAATGCAAAGGTGACTTGGTTTATCGTTACTGTGACAAACGAAAACACTTTATTTGATGAATCCTTAAAGAAAATTTTAATTAATATCAATCAGGAGAAAAGTTATTGCAAAAATATATGTTGATCCCTAGACACTTTTGATGTGTGTATTAATCGGACTACTTGGAATAAACGCGTCCTAAAGGCCCATTTACACGATGCCAGTTTCTTGCCTGTTACAATCATATTGAAGCAATAAATGCCTTGCATCGTCTGAACGACATGTCACATTCTTGCGCTACTGGGCAAGATTTGCATTCAATAATTATATTCATTTTTTAACTAGTATCCGCGTGTAAACAGTTACTTACAATTATTGAAGGTCAAATATTGCGCTTCATTTATTGCTCTTGTATGTACAAGAAAATGGCATCATGTAAATCAGTCTAAACACGATTTGCACCTAACACTCAGAACAGTGTTTTTTTAACATTTTTTTTAATCCATCAAGAAAATCGATGTGCTAATTACACGGTATCAATGCTCGCCACAAAATAGATGTGGGTACTAAATATAAACACTCTTAATGATAGTGATAGCATCTTAACGACTTGACAGGCGATCGAAATATATTGTTACCATTATTACTGGTGACGGAATACCATCAGACGAAAGGTTTATTTATTTCGTCATTAAACCGAATTAAAAAGAATACTTATACAATGCAGCTATGTTATATATGAGTATATTATATAATGTAGTAGGTAATAAGAAACACAGCAACGACCAAGGTTTTACAAGATGTTGCGTGAAGTATTTCCGCAGGCAAAGGTGCACTATCTTTTCCTTTAGTCTCACAATCCGATATGAGGACAGAGACATAGCCAAAACGTCACACAGCGTACAGCGTCTTGCTATTGGATTAGGTACCTACCATGGATATACCGGGATTATGGCAACCGCTCCCTTCTATGGGGGAGGCCTTTGTTCAGCAGTGTAAATCTATCTGCTAGCTGCTGATGACATAGCCAAAGGGTTACGAGTAAAAAATACATACATAATTGTCTCCATGCTATGTTGGGGCTGGTAGCAGTTACTAACCTTGATGATGACATTTCTTATAGCTAGAGGTATAGAAATTATTGTAAAGATACAACTAGGTGGTAAAAAGGTGGAAGGTCCGTTGTGCATGGAACCGTCCAGGTAGATACCACCGCAGTGTCAGATTTTCTACCGCCAAGCAGCAGTGTATAAACATTGTTGTGCTCCTGTGTGAAGGGCACTGTAGCTGATGCAATGGTGCAACAGGACACAAGACGTAATAACTAATGTCTCGGGTGACCACCGGCCGTGCAATGCAGCTATATACAGGCAGGCGTACCGCTTACTATCAGGCGAACGTCTTGCTTGTCTTCCTCGTCTTACTGTCGTCACCAGGTTAAAAAAGAAAAAAGAAACAGAATTAGGTACTTTCAACAATGATTTATAAAAATAAAAATAAAAGTGCCAGATGAATTTTATTCCAATAAAATTTTTGCGTGAAGTTTTGCGTACCTATTTTACTGCTACTGTCTTGTCTCCACCAGGTCCTGGCTTCTGGGGGCTGATCAACCCTCAATGGAGTATGTGCAACAAGGGACGTCGACAGAGCCCAGTGAACATAGAACCTGAGAAACTGCTCTTCGATCCTTGGCTGAGGGACATACAGTTTGATAAACACAAGGTAAGTTAGTTTATAAATCCTAAAAAGATTCCTTTATTAATGAATATTTGATTGATGAATTGATGAACGATTTCTTTTTAAATCTACTAGGCTTAGATGAATACTAGGTAACCGCTGTCTGATTGTTTTATAGCAACCAGACAACTGATATGAACTTTATTTCAGAATAAAAACTTGTATAGCCAAACATGTAAGCAAATTTTATCTTTTCTGTCAACACAGCGATACCTCTGACACTTTCTTGCTGCTGACACAGCGATTTCCCTGATACTGCTGACACAGCAGCAACTGTGACGATCTGTTACTGCTGGTACAGCGGTAACTGTCACCATCTGTTCCTGCTGACACTGCTATACCTCTGAAAATCTGTTAAGTACTGCTAAGACAGCGGCAACTGTGTCCATCTGTTACTGCTGAAACAGCGGCTACTCTGACACTCTGTTACTGCTGACACAGCGGCTACTATGACAGTCTGTTCCTACTGACACAACTACTCTACTAACACTCTCTTACTGCTGACACAGTGACTCTTCTGACTCTCTGTTACTGCTGACACAGCGGCAACTGTGACAATCTGTTATTGCTGACAAAGCGACAACTCTGACACCGTACCTGCTGACACAGCGACAGCTCGTACGCTCTGTTACTGCTGACACTGCGACACCTCTGACAACCTGGGCAAAGCTGACACTTTCTGCTGACACAGCGACAGCTCGGACATTATGTTACTGCTGATACAACGACACCTCTAATATAATGTCAGCTTCATATTGTTTTTAAGAAGCTATACCTATGTTGTCTACTTCCATTTATGGTTTTATCACCACTCAGTGCCATGCCATCGAAGTGACCCTTTATGGCAAAGAATTTTCTCATTGAACACGATATTTGGGTCATACTCAGAAAAAGTGTACATAAAACGAAACTGATATGTAACGTAGCTGAGGATCAGTGTAACGAAACTGATATCATTAAGCATAGTACACACTGAATATAGAAATACCAAAAAATAATAAAATTATAGATTAGGTACTAATTCTACAAAAAAAAAGATTGGTTTAGAAGCTAAGTTTGAAACTCAACATTTTACGCCACGAAAAATACGTCCATAAGTTTTAATGTAATTATGATAAAATTTTATCATTCATATAAATGTAACTTCGTAAACTCAGCTTTATAATTTCTCAGTTTCGTAACGTAGCGCTATATAACTAAACTGAAGATAAAATCTGATAAATTGTAACCTCAAATAATAACTCAGTATGCAACCATTTCTTGTATACACAATATCTGAATGTATTTAACAATATATCTATACTTATAATAAAACTGTAACAGGTCCAATTCTGTACATTGAAGATATTTTGAAAATTATATTTGGAGGGCATTCTATAACCGATACGGAGGCCGAAAATGTAATTTTTAAAATTTTTGTCTGTCTGTCTGTCTGTCTGTCTGTCTGTCTGTCTGTCTGTATCTCGGCTGAGCATCACGCCGAAACTACTGAATGGATTCAAATGAAACTTGGCATGATTTGAGATCTTACTACGAGGTAGGACATAGGATACTTTTTATCCCGTAATCTAGCACGGTTCTTTTGGGAGAGGGGATTAAAGTCAAAATGGGTACTTGGTTATACGCTTGGTCCGATTTTATAAATTTTTCTTTATATTATAATAAATATTATTAAGGGAACACTCATAGAGAGTTGTTATCAAGGTTTTGTAATCGATCGGGTTAAGCAACGTTAGGTAAGGTCATTAAATAGATGGGTGACCGTTTAACGTCATTTGAACTAAACGGGTCCGTGCTTCGGAGAGCAAGTAAAAAGTGGGTCCCAGTTTTTAACCGACTATAAAAAAGGAGGTTATGTATTCGAAGCGAATGTCTGTTATTAAAAATTTAGTTAACGTAAAAATAGCGCAAGCGGAGCTGCGTGGGTCAGCTAGTTAATCATAATTATATTCTTACCAAAATAACAGCCGTTTATAACCCTGATATATTTTTTCTTCCAAATAGGTTCAACACCAATATCAACACACAGAACGTCGACGAAAACAAAATGGCCTCCGTAAATGATCACTATAGGAAGCACTGGTGTTGGCAATAAATTAAAATTACTTGCCGTCAGTATTAAACAAATGCGTTCAGAATTATTCATACGTAACTAACCCTGAGTAACGAAACGGTATAATTGTTGGACAAGATTAATATTATTTATAATATTAATCGAATCGTTAATAAATATTAACAATTCTAAGTAATAAAATGTATAACTATATAAATGCTGGACTCAAAGAGGCCTATATAACAACAGTCAAACTTAAATAAATCGTTTAAAAGCCGTAACAACCAATTTTTGACTAATTGAGATCGCCAGTTGGACATTCAGAAATTGTATAGGGAGATATTTTACATTTGTTTTTCCATAGTAATAAAACTAGGATTTGATGAAAGTATCATGTTATTTAAATAGAAATAATCGAATATAAGTCTAGAGATACACGTAAACACAACTAAAAATACTGACTATGATATTTACATTTTAAATTTAAATCGAACTACTTGGACAACATAAAATGCCTAATGTACATTTTTTGTGAGTATGACCCATTTCAAGTGTTAGGTGTATATCTTTTTTTGACAAATGTTGGAAGCTCTAGTACATTGTTAATACTGCTATATGCTAGCTCGCTCGGTGTAATCCCATGCGAAACGTTTTACATGGTAAGCCCATGGCGATAGCCGCATGTACACGCTTTTTGTTAAACCGTATTACCATAAACTGGCATGATATTGCCTTAAAAACACGTTATGTGTTTTATTAACTGTGCATTTAAATCTAGCCTTATGTACAAAACGATATAAGAGTCATTATTCGTTAAATGGTGTAAGATTTTATAGTTTTACTTTATTTATGGTCAGTTTAAAAAAACTCAAGGAGAAATCAACTGGTGATGGTAGGATCCTATTTCGTTCATATTGTTACCTAAAAGGTCTCTCTCCTGACTTGGGCTGTGATCATAAAAAGCAGTTTTTTGTTTTATTTTTATCGTTAACCTTTGGCGAGTGGCCAACCTGACGTCAGAGTTGTGACAGTTTAGGTATTTGACTTGGTTTAACGACTGCTGTCTATATGACAACTACCGGACCCAACTTGGCCACTCAAATGTCACTAAATGGTCACTCATCTATGGACTGGCCTTGCCTGACGTTGCTTGACAATCTGAATGTTTACGGAACCTTAACTGAATAGCAATACAACGCCACATGATCGAAGGTACTTACTCAATCGTACTTTTCCTATTTCAAGAGGGTGTTTTTGCTGGCTTTTAAAATCCTTACTTATTTTTATAAACTGGCTACAAAACTCTATATGTGTATAAAAATAACAAAAAACAAGCAAATTATACGGTCCGTAGCAAAAACACGTTGGCGATAACATGCGATGTAGGTACTATCACAAGGCACCGCGCGCATACATTAGCATCACATTGCCTGAACTTGTAATTCACACTAAAGGCTTTAACACACTGGGGATTTACAAGCGTGATAGTGAGATGGTTGGTTACCCCGTGTGTTTATGCACACCAAAAATTATGTCCCATCTATCAGCTACGTTAAGAAACGAATAACTTTGAAAGATAGCACAACGACAATATTAGATTATATATAGATTAGATTAGATATAGATTTATTTTTTAACCGACTTCAAAAAAGGAGGTTCTGTATTCGACGCGTATGTATGTAATATTGATAAAAGTGCGTAATATTAATATATGTTAGTCTATGTGGGCTTCTGAACAAATTCACCAAATTTTATGAGTGTATGTATGTATGTATGTATGTATGTATGTATGTATGTATGTATGTATATATGTATGTATGTATGTATGTATGTAGGTTTGTCCACGGATTTCTCAGAAACTACAAGTCCGATTTTGAAAATTCTTTTTGCAATAGTTAGAGTATTTTTCAACTTAGGGTAGAGTACAAGTTTCATCGAAATCGGTCCAGTAGTTATATAAACTTTTTATGTTTTCAGTAAGTTATTGTAACGTAGACGTTCGAGTTGCGTGATAGTGCTGATACCTATTTTGGTAAAATAAGTCACTAAAAAGTGTTAAATAAACTATTTTAAAAAAAATATAAACCGACTTCAAAGTAAATTATCTAAAAAGCATAAAATAACGAAAATATTATTGAAGTTGGTGCAGAATATACACAGCAGGTACGCTAACACCAACTTCAATAATATTTTCGTTATTTTATGCTTTTTAGATAATTTACTTTGAAGTCGGTTTATATTTTTTTAAAAATAGTTTATTTTGTTTTCAGTTTTCCTTCGTTTTTAGGGTTTCATACCTAAAAGGTAAAAAAGGAACCCTTATGGTGAGACTTCGTCTGTCTGTCTGTCTGTCTGTCATAAACATATATATTTCAGGAACCGCTAACGCTATCGATTTGAAACTTGGAATAATTTTAGATCTTTTTTATCCGCATACATCGCAAATGAAAAAAATATATTTTCACTTTTACTTTTTTTATAATGGGGGTCGAAATAGGTCATCAAAATTTCAAAGTGTGACTACTATATCGAGTGGGGTATCATATGAAAGGGCTTCATTTGCACATCTCAAACAGATTTTAATTTTGGCTTATGTGACGTAGTTTTTGGCTGATAATCAAAAATGTCAAAAAAAATACCGTCCCCCCCTTATCTCCGAAGTTTGTGGAGGGAAAAATCTGAAATAATTATGGGTTATGCATGTCTATCTATATTTTAAAGGAAAAATAAAATGATCTTTCTAAAAAGTACAGTTTTTTAGTAATCCTAAAAAAACCTCGACAAACATACTTAGTTTCGTGGTTTGGTTTTTTTGCTATCTGAGGTGTTACATGAATAGTAAAATTACTTTAATACGTCCAAAGATGGTATGGAACCCTCGGTGCGCGAGTCCGACTCGCACTTGACCGGTATTTTTTTTATTATTATTTGAGCGAGCTCGTAGTAGTAAATCAATAAAGTTGAAGACTACGATTATTAAAATTAAAAAAGCGTGTTAACAAAGTCGCTATCTGCATCTGACTACTTGTCCGCTTTCACTATAATTTAGAGATTTTTTCCTGAAGGTGTATAATACATACACTATTCATGAGTGGGGTGGGGTGGGGTGAAATCATTGTGAGTTTCCACTTCTTGCTAACGTATTATCTGTCTGACATAACCCTTATACCTCATAAAATGGCTATAAAGTAACTACTTATTATCTCAAAAGCCTTGAATTATTCCTTATTCGAATACTGAGGCAATATTTTCAGCACAAACCTTCAACGAACTATCATTATCTATTTTTATGATCGCTGTTAGAGGTCGCAGCCTAATTCTGAAGTCATTTATTAACATATAATATTCAGTGTTATCACTTACATAAAACTGTATCGGAACTACAAAGCAAAGTCACTCCCAATGTTATCTACTTTTATTACGTGAGGTTAGAGAGAATGGAAGGAACTTTCATATTTGAAGCGTACTTGTCGGGATGTGACGAGTGTGGTATGCAAAAAAATTTGTTTACTGCATTTACCTAGGTAGAAGTAACTTTTTAACCGACTTCAAAAAAGGAGGTTCTGTATTCGACGCGTATGTATGTAATATTAATAAAAATGCGTAATATTCATATATGTTAGTCTATGTGGGCTTCTAAATGAATTTACCAAATTTCACGAGTGTATGTATGTATGTATGTAGGTTTGTCCACGGATTTCTCAGAAACTACAAGTTCGATTTCGAAAATTCTTTTTGAAATAGTTAGAGTATCTTTCAACTTAGGGTAGAGTATAAATTTCATCAAAATCGGTCCAGTAGTTTAAGAGATATAAACTTTTTATGTTTTCAGTAAGTTACTGTAATGTAGACGTTCGAGTTGCGTGATAGTGCTGATACCTATCTTGGTAAAATAAGTCACTAAAAAGTGTTAAATAAACTATTTTTAATAAAATAAAAACCGACTTCAAAGTAAATTATCTAAAAAGCATAAAATAACGAAAATATTATTGAAGTTGGTGCAGAATATACACAGCAGGTACGCTAACACCAACTTCAATAATATTTTCGTTATTTTATGCTTTTTAGATAATTTACTTTGAAGTCGGTTTTTTTTTTTTTAAATAGTTAATGGTACTAATCTCGCCACGATGACTTGTAATTTAGTATTTAGTGATTGCTAGAGAAAATACAGGGATTTATCATTAGCCTTGGAGAAAAGCTACGTCAGTCCTTATATGAGACCGCTTAGTGGCAATTTAACTGTGTTACCCCGTGCTTCGAAAGGCACGTGAAAAATAGTTCTGGTTGTTTTCATCTACACAGCAGTCGTAAAACCATGTTAAATGCCTAAGGGCCAAGTTGGATAGTAAGCATACGTGTAATGGCCTTTAGGTTTCGAGAGACTAAATTTAATTGATAAATTGGATATGTGTGCATGTAAGCTTGATAAATGCACACTGAAATATAAACAAGATACCGAGCACTTGCAAGGTGAGATTTTACATTTACAAGAGAAATTAATATCATTATCAGATAGATATGCAAGTTCTCAAAAAGTAATAAAAGAGTACACACTGGCCATGAATGAGCTAGTTATAAATAACAAAATGAATAGCGATCAAAACCAGTCATTATGCTCTTCATCCCCGATGTGTAGTCCCAAAACTAATAAGTCATCAAAGCAATCTTCCCTTCATGTTGTAAGTGATAATTGTTAAGTAATCTTTCTGTTACCTGTGATACATCAAATTCCACCAAAATTGTGATATTTGGTGATGAATTTAGTAAGGACATGGGCCACATGTTGACTGATATTTATTCGGGTTATTCTATAGTTAATTATTGTATAACTTATCCTCAATTATTAGATAAAATATCAAAACATAATTTTAGTCCGGATACTATATTGATAATATTGGTAGGAAATAGAGGAAATGTGTGCAAAGAACAGTTGCATAAGTACTATGAGTTACTGTCAAATATTTCTGTCAAAAGAATTGTAATGTTCACATTTCCCTACAGTAAAGGTTTGCCACAGGATGAAAATACTATTAGACATAAATTGAATATGACTTTACATACCATAACATATTGCAATGGTTTTGACATACAAAATAAATTTAATTTAATTAACTTAAATAACATGAGTAAAGTTAATTTTTATTTGACTAAAGATAAATACTATCTTAATAAATATTGTAAACAACAAATAGCACTGTCGCTATCATTTTATTTATATACATCAGCCAAGAATTTGGCTACACAGGTTGCTTCTATTGAGCAACAAAATTTTGACATTCAAATTAATTCAGCCAAGAAGTTGGCTATTAATAATAACATTTTAAATCATTTAAATTAGACTCTAAGACAACAGAGACCAACTCTGGCATGGCTAAACTAAATGATAATTTTAATTTAAATTCACAGAAAAGCCCATGTAATAATAACCATAAATTAAATGTAAATAAAATAACAGGCATATACTTCGTACATCAGAATATACAAGGAATGTTGGGCAAAGACTTAGAAATTGAATTGTTCTTGAATGGTCACAATATAGATATTTTGTGTGTAACTGAACATTGGCTAAAAGGTGACCAGTTCATGTTCAATTTTGATAACTATCAAGTTGTCAGCTCGTTCAGCAGAGTGAACATAATTCGCGGGGGCTCTTTAATTATTATTAAGAAGAATATTAAATATAAAGAACGTACAGATCTGGTGAGCCTTTCTGTTGAACGAGTTATTGAATTAGCTTTCATTGAGACTGAGCAGTTTTTGGTGTTGAGCGTATATAGGCCCCCGTGTGCACCATATGATGATTTTGAACGAATATTAGAAGCTGTTCTGCACAAAATGTCTTATACGAACAAAACTATTGTTGTCTGTGGAGACTTCAACATAAATTTACTGGAAAATAACACTGTGACTAGTAAATTTATAACATTATGTAGATCACATAATTTGTACAACATATGCTTTGAGCCCACTAGGATAACAACGTTTAGTGCAACCTGTATTGATAACGTATTTACAAGTATAAAACCGTTGCACAAGAATATTATTAATAAACTGGATTCTGAACATTGTGGACAACTTGTTGTGTTTCCTAGTAAAATCATTAAATGTCAAAGAAATGTTACGTTTGTTCCGATAACCAAACGTCGCTTATGTCATTTCAATGCCACCCTGACTGACAGCTTGTCTGTGTTGCCCAGTCATAACGATCCAAATCTTTTATATAACTCTTTATTCCAATGTATCGATAATCGCTTTGGAAAAATATTTACACCTAAAACTATATCGATTAATGATCGTGTATCGTTTAATGATTGGGCGACGATAGGTATTCATACGAGCCGGAGAAAATTGTACGAACTTTATAATGAAAGATCTGTTAATATCTCGCCGCTATTTAAAGAGTACGTAAAACAATATTCTAAGTTATTTAAACGAGTATGTTCCATAGCTAAAGCTAATTATTTAAAAAGTAAAATCAGACACTCTGAAAACAAAATTAAGATGACATGGAATATTATAAATAGTGAGACTGGTAAGTCATCAGTACGGAATAGTGATTTTTGTTTACATGTTAATACAGATGTAACGGCGGATTTATATGTAGCGACAGAGTTTGAACGTTTTTTTACAGATATTCCTATTAATATAACGAAAACTCTAAATTCCTCGTCCACTTCCGCTGAAATCCTATTAAAAGAAAATGTACCAGAGTGTGGCACATCTTTTCAATTCTGTTTTGTAACTGCCAATGACATCATAAATACTTTTAAACAGCTTAATCAGAAAAAGACAGCTGATGTATGGGGGCTTTCTGTACAAACAATAGCGTCTATAATTGAAGCAATTGCCCCTCAATTGGCAGTGATATTTAATAACTGTGTCAAGAGTGGAGTATTTTCTGACCTCATGAAGCACAGTAAAGTTATACCTTTGTTTAAGTCTGGCAGCACCACTGAGCCTACAAATTTCAGGCCAATTTCGGTGTTGCCAGCCTTGAGTAAAACTTTTGAAAAGCTTATTCTATGTCAAATACTGGATCATTTTAATAAAAATAATCTTCATAATAGACAGTTCGGCTTTAGAAAGAATCGCTCAACTACAGACGCGGGAGTCGAATTATTGAAATATATCTACGAGGCTTGGGAGCAATCACGGGATGCTCTTGGTATATTCTGTGATTTATCCAAGGCTTTTGACTGCGTAGATCACGACACGATGGTCAGGAAATTACGCCACTATGGTGTAAGGAATAAAGCTCTAGACCTTCTGACTTCATATTTGAATAATAGAATTCAGAGGGTCGATGTAAACGGTAAGAGATCTCCAGGTTCCGTGGTTTCCCTGGGCGTCCCTCAAGGTTCAATATTAGGCCCATTTTTGTTTTCAATATATATTAATGACTTACCCTACTTTGTGGGGGACAAACATAATATTGTATTGTTCGCGGATGATACATCTCTTCTATTTAAAGTTAAGCGTAAACTCCATGATTATGACGAAGTGAACAATGTACTTTCTATGGTTGTCCATTGGTTCAATGTTAACAATTTAAAACTTAATGAGACCAAAACTAAATGTATGAAATTTGTAACTCCTAATGTGAGACAGCTGGCAACCAATATAGAAATAAATGGAGCAGCGTTGGACCTTGAGGCGTCGACTGTGTTTTTAGGTATAACAATTGACGCCAAACTACAGTGGGGCCCACAAATTAAGAAGTTGTCGGGTAGGCTAAGTTCCACGGCTTATGGAGTCAAGAAAATTAGACGTTTAACTGCTGAAACCGCTAGAATTGTTTATTTCAGCTATTTTCACAGTGTTATGTCATATGGTATATTACTGTGGGGATCTTCTGCAGAACTTAATACTATTTTTATTCTGCAGAAAAGAGCTGTGAGAGCCATTTACAATCTGGCTCCTATTGATTCACTTAGAGAGAAATTCAAAGAGATAGATATTCTAACGGTTGTCTCACAATACATATTTGAAAATTTAGTTTATGTTAAAAAAATATCAGTTCTTTTAAAAAGTATAGTGATACACATAATATTAATACCCGGAACAAACACGATCTTGTTGTACATGCCACGCGTCTCCACAGAATAGGCAAATCGTTTATGGGCCAAAGTATACGCTTTTATAACAAACTGCCACAGGATATCCGAGATCTTCCAATAAAGAAGTTTAAACCTTTGATAAAAAGCCGATTGTCAAAAAAGGCTTATTATAAAATCTCGGATTACCTGGAGGATAAAGCTGCGTGGGCTTGAACTGCTCAACTCATGCAAGCTTAGAAGTTTAAGGCTGTCTTATGTATAATTTGTAAAACTGTTTTTAAAAAAATGACAAAAAAAGACAAGCCCGCTGAGTTTCTTGCCGGATCTTCTCAGTAGCGGCCGCGTTACGATCCGGTGGTAGTTTGTAAAAATGATTTTTGTGTAAGTGCCTCCGTGGGGCCTATACATAATAAAGATATTTTGACTTTGACTTTGGTACTCTTCAATAATAAATAGCGGACTGTAAATATAGGTTTACTAACGTTGTCTTCGCGTTAAGTATAAAGTAAAATATTGTCGCGAGTGTCGCGTTCGCCGTCTTGTCGTGCAGTGCCGAGGTGACGCCGAGCCCGCTAGCGCCGCCTCCCCGCGCCGCTCGCGTTCGGTACGCAGATAATTATGCCTTATTTTAAAGTGATCTCTTCTCTGTTAAAAAGGGAGTTAGTGCCTCAGTCACTAGCACAGTTCTCGCAGAATTCTAGCAATTATGTCCACTGGTATTATCGCTGTGGTTTTTAAGGTACTTCACCAGTCGGGTTTCTCCTGTTCTTTGAGCCGGTTTCCCAATATTTCGTAAATCCTACACTTTATAACAATAGACAGAATTTCCACCCAGTCTCTTCCAGCAACTCATCATCTTCGTGGAGAAGTGCTCGCGTGTCAACAGGCTATATGTCATTTCCACTCAAAGCGCATAAGTTGCCAGGCTTTAATCAAGGTGCGACCCATTGATTGATAGGATCAGCCCCGCTGAGCTCGCTCGTTATACGGCGTGATTCATTCCATAATGCACGCCTCCTGTATATTACGGTGAAGATATTTTTTTTGTAGCTATTGTTATTTGTACTGTCAGAAGGTATTTTAAAGAGCTTTCTTATGCTACTTGCCTAGCCTGGATCATCACTATCATCAGCCGGAAGACGTCCACTGCTGAACAAAGGCATCCCCCTAAAGGGGGTTTGTCTTAATCCCCTCGCAAGGCACCTGTCATAGAGATCGCAGCATGGGTAGTAGGTAATCCTATTGGATTACTAGTAATAGTCTTTCTATTGAAAGACTCTGCCGGTCTTATTGTTTTCCTTAGTCACCTCATTCATCACACAACTGTCGCTTAGAGAGTACTGGTTTTTACTAACGGAACACAATATCTACAGTATCATACAGATACTGTACCTATTTAGACAGTCACTTAAAGAAAGGCACCTACCATCTAAAAATAGTTGATTTGATAACAAATATTATTTCTTGGACCTTGTTCCCAGGTTAGCGGGGTACTCCAAAACACAGGACAATCCCTGGTCTTCCGAGTGGAGAAAGACTCGAAGCATCAGGTCAACATCAGCGGAGGTCCCCTCTCTTACCGCTACCAGTTTGAGGAGATATACTTCCACTATGGCATGGAAGACAATAGGGGGTCAGAGCATCAGATTGATCACCATACGTTCCCGGGAGAAGTAAGTAAATATAAAAGTATACAGAATGTAATTTTGGGTTTAACCAAAAGATATTATGTTAAAACTCAGCTTAGCCGAAAATGTCTTTATTTGTGAGCCCCATTATAGTTTGGAAAACGGTTGACTCCGCAAAGACCAACACAGCTTCATTCTCTTCTACTTTGGATGTCATATTATTTTTTTACACTTGCACTCTGCCTAACACTGACTACCTAACAGATAACTGCTTAAATTAATAATAATAATAATATCTTGGGACAATCCACACACGGTCATCTAATCCCAAACTAGGCAGAGCCTGTACTATGGAAACCAGACAACTGATACTAATACTTATATACATATTTTTTTTGTAAATACATACTTAAATAGATAAATAACACCCAGACACTTGGTGGGAATCGAACCCACGACCCATCGGTTAGCGGACAGGGTCACTAACCACTAGACCAACGGGCCCGTCAAATTGTCAGGCCTTAGCTTAAAATCTTGGAAGAAATTAATTAAGAGGAACTCCTTAATAGAAATACCGTAGGTGAGCAACAAGAAGAAAACAGATATCAGAAATTCTTGAGGAGGTCATGTCGGCTACGGCTAGTCAATAAAACTTTGGTACTATTTAAGTACTGAATAGGAACCTCAACTATAGAGTCAGGTGAGCTAGGAACTCCAACTATGCGAGGGCTGACCGCGATCATGGTAACTATGTGCCAACATTCCCTAACTTGGATGCCGCATCCAACCTGATTCGATTTCAAATTAATTTGCAGTATGGACTTACTTATCTAGTTCATGGTATTTAATACTAGGTATCGGTTAAACGTGTATATACAGCATGTAGCACAACGTCATTCAAACCGTAAAGCTGGTTGATGGGTGGATGCAGTATAATGTAATGATCAGGTAATGATACATTTTTTATCACCATTCATGTTATCCACTTTATTTTTAATTTGAATACAGGATATTATTACTAGTAGATTTAAATTGCAGTTGTTGAGATTTATCGCTTGCGTACGAAACCAGTTCTACGTAACCAGTTTGGTACAAGGAATTCTTTTTTTCTTTCTAAATTCGGTTCTTAATTCGATTGTACAATATTTATTGCCTTAAGCTATTTATGGATGATTAATATTTAAAAAGTAAATAATTCAAAATTGTATTACCTAGCACTTACAAAACACCCGCACCAAATACGCCACCACATACGTTTACCCCCACCTCACTCCCCCCTTTAAAGGCTGACATCGTCCTACGTTGACGCGTTGTTCATCTTGTCCGGTGAATCTGTAATGGCCATCTGCGGCCAACAGCGTCTATCATTCCCAAACAAAAAAAATATAACGCGTTGTTCAGTATCAGAGATAATACATTTGTTCAGTACGATCCAATCTTGATCAAGTTCAAATAGACAGTGAAATCACTGAAAACACTGGTTTGAAAGAGATGAAAAAGAAAAAGATTAATTGAAAAATGTTCTAATAAGCCTTAAAAAAAAATGCAAAAAAATATATATAATTTATTATAATTGGAACAAAACTTCCCAAAGATGCAAATTAAGTTAACAAATTAACACCTTAAGCGCACCGGCCCGTCTCGAACTCGTTGTCGGTTCCCGCGGTCCCAAATACCAAACTCCAACTCCAAACTTATCGAGGACGCGATCGCTTTACGAATATCACTTAGAAACAAAACAACAAAACGGAGTTACAAATTGAAGTTAAACCAAGACAGTTTAAAATGTTCGGTGAATCCGTGACTCTGCTGATCTTGAGATCGATTGATGACACAAATTAAGATAATACGGAAGTTAATGTCAATAAAATATTAAAGAAAGGTTTTTTTTTGCTATTTGGAACTTGCTACCACAGAACGTTGGGCCTGATGGTATTGAAATATGTGGTCAGTAGTCAGTTATGATAACTTTTTTTTTTAAATTATGCAACTGGAAGGCTAATTAATTCAAAGTGTGTAGTGGGAAAAGATTCAGGGGTTGCGTTATTACTGCTAAAAAAATTAAGTACTTTTTTAAAATTTTCTTACTAAATAAAATATAATATAACCTTTTACATAATCTCCCGTACTTATAGCTTCCATATTAAAGAAGTTAACAAAGAAGAAAAAAATCTAATTAAGGAAACTCAAATAATCGTACAATCGGACTTCGAAATTCAAATTTCTCGATATGAAAATAATAAAGTGAAAATGACAATCGTTAACAAATTAACACTTAAAACGCGTCGCTGTTATCGAACGCTCATTATAGCCCCCAGGGCCTAAAGTGCCGAACTTCACCCCTCTTTAACTTTGAGTACCGTCGTTATACAATACTAATGCTGAAATATTGAGAAAGTTTGCGCTTTTTATGTGCCGTGCCCGATCAGAAGTGGCGTTGTTAAATGAGTGAAATAAGAAGTGAAAAATGAAATAAAATGATTTTGACTTAATTCATACTTATTATTATAGAAGGTTATTTAGAATCTTTTTCGTTAAGTAATTGATATTTTTTAAACTATTGAAGTTAAATATGAGTTATTAAATAAAATTAACCCTAAAATGCAAGTTAGCCATCAAAGTCAAGTAGTACCAATTGGAATGCGCCATTCAAAGACTCATACAAACCACAGATTTTTGTAGTATGTGCGCGGATGAACTTGTTTTTTTTTGTAGTTTTTATATGTATATATTTTTATACAATAATATCCCTTTTTTATAATACCGGGAATATATTAAATTCTATATAGAATAGAGTAAAATAAGATGCATGAGCAACTCCAACATGAATACAGCTTGGATGCTGTGGTGACCACGAACCGGAAGACTTAGCGTAGGCAGGTGGACTGATGACATTTTACGAGTGTAAGGCAACCGGTAGATACAAATAGCCAATTATCGTTCATTGTGGCGTTCCAAGAGGTAGGCCTACAGATTTTTGTAGTATGTGCGCGGATGAACTTGTTTTTTTTTGTAGTTTTTATATATATATATTTTTATACAATAATATCCCTTTTTTATAATACCGGGAATATATTAAATTCTATATAGAATAGAGTAAAATAAGATGCATGAGCAACTCCAACATGAATACAGCTTGGATGCTGTGGTGACCACGAACCGGAAGACTTAGCGTAGGCAGGTGGACTGATGACATTTTACGAGTGTAAGGCAACCGGTAGATACAAATAGCCAATTATCGTTCATTGTGGCGTTCCAAGAGGTAGGCCTATGTTCAATAGTGGACGTCTTCCGGCTCATAATTATGAAATGAGCAACATAATCAGAAACTAAGATATGAAGAAGTTACTAACCTTTTTTTTTTTTTTTTTAATCTAACCTAACATATCTATACTTATAATAAAACTGTAACTGGTCCAGTTCTGTACATTGAAGATATTTTGAAAATTATATTTGGAGGGCATTCTATAACCGATACTGAGGCCGAAAATGTATTTATTTTAATTTTTGTCTGTCTGTCTGTCTGTCTGTCTGTCTGTCTGTATCAAGGCTGAGCATCACGCCGAAACTACTGAATGGATTCAAATGAAACTTGGCATGATTTGAGATCTTACTACGAGGTAGGACATAGGATACTTTTTATCCCGTAATCTAGCACGGTTCTTTTGGGAGAGGGGATTAAAGTCAAAATGGGTACTTGGTTATACGCTTGGTTCGATTTTATCAATTTTTCTTCATAATTATAATAAATATTAGTAAGGGAACACTCATAGAGAGTTGTTATCAAGGTTTTGTAATCGATCGGGTTAAGCAACGTTAGGTAAGGTCAATAAATAGATGGGTGACAGTTTAACGCTATTTGAACTAAACGGGTCCGTGCTTCGGAGAGCAAGTAAAAAGTGGGTCCCAGTTTTTAACCGACTATAAAAAAGGAGGTTATGTATTCAATGCGAATATCTGTTATTAAAAGTTTACTTAACATAAAAATAGCGCAGGCGGAGCTGCCTGGGTCAGCTAGTTTTTAAATATAATATGTGATAGAATAAACTGCGGGTCTAAAAAGGTCACTTTCGGTGAATCATAATATGTTTTCTTCGTATGGCGGCATTAACACCAAATATGAGTCTGCTAATTAGTGCAAATACATGAATTGTGTATGATTCACCTAAAATGTGTGACCATATTTCAAAAACTCGTAGAATTTTTAAGGATATGCTTGGAATTCACAACACGAATTGCTTTTAAGTGAACTGCTTAATGTGGTTCTTTTAGCACCGCTGGTAATAATTTAATTATTCTTCACGACAACAAAGAAAAAAAACAATTAGCTGATTGGGATCCAAACCTTTGTAGTAATATTGTGGTGTATTTCTGAACTAATTCCACAAATTAACTGAACAAACTACCAAGCTCTATAAGCTTTCACAATTGTATTGATTCTTCGAAATAACTTTGTGATACCAATCGTTTGATTAATTCGAATCGCAGTGCGGTGGCGGTAGTTAATTAATGTATTTTTCATTTTTATTTATTGGAGCGTGAGTAATGTTAATGAAGGTTTTAATGCGTATTTGTGTCTGTTAGCTGCGTCTATATCATTATCAGCCTACAATTGTCCAGAGCTGGACATAGACCTATCCAATTGCAAACCAATTTATCTGTGGAGTGCCCGGGTAAGAATAACACCATCTTCTCCCTTTGGGTGCCGTAAGAGGCGGATGAGGGAAAACAAGAAGACGTGCAGCAGAGACTATCTATCGGATTACCTACCTGCGATCCCCAAGAAACCTGCCAGGCGTGAGAAGTATGGCAAACCCTTCCTCTGAAAGTGCAGGCCTATGTTTTGCAGTGCTTGAACGTCTTTCGTCTGTTGATGATGATGATGATGAGAAATTGCACGCCACTGGCTATGATCTTTAGCTTTCGTCGTCAAGTTGTACCACCACTCCATCTTTCTTCTTTTTTAAATATTTCTGTGTTATTTATTATTATTATTATTATTTTATTATTTTTTTCTTTTTTTGTGTTCCAATGTGAAAAGGAACTTTACCTGGTGCAATTACTGGGATGAAGTGCAGCTGTCGATAGGCAGACGTGTCGAGGCAAACGTCTTCGCATCTCCATTCGTTCGGGTCAATGATGTAATGTTATTTATTCGCAGATCCAGCTATATGGTTTCAACAAGGAGCTTTACCACAACATGTCTGAGGCCCAGCACAAGTCTCAAGGCATCGTTGGTATCTCGCTCATGGTTCAAGTAAGATAAAACCTTATTTTATAGCAACTAGACTGATTTCCCAAAAACTTTATGCGTTTAATTTTCTAACAGAGGTCTCGTAGCTCAAGTCCTTAACGCGATCAATTAATAGCTACATGTGACATTCACTGTAGCTGCGCCACGCCATAGTGGCTGCCCATACGTTGCTCTCGTTCCCTCGCTTACTTTTTCTTCGGTGATTCCCTTTCTTTTTTTGTTTCTTTTCGGTGCTTTTCAAAAACTGCCAACTACTGAACTAAACAAACAATTATAGTTCCTTCAAAAGTAGTCGCCAACTTGCACGAAACAAATAAGAGAACAAAAAACCAAGAAAGAAGTAAACAAAGAAAAACTTCATATTATGTGGTACAGTAGTCACAACGGATTTTTGTGCGTCTGAAGTTGGCTGCAAGACGCTGCGCAGTAGCTATTTTTGTGTTCTTGTATTGACAACTCACGACTGTAGTTGCGCAATGGCTCGCCAAAACCAACTTCAGACGCACAAAGATTCGTTGTGAGTATCTACTGTATACAGATATAAAAATTACAAAGTAAAAATCTTTACAGGTTGGTGAACCAACTACCACAGACTTCAGATTGATCACAAGTGCATTCAATAAAGTTATTTATAGAGGTAAGTTACAATAAATACGGCCGCAAAATTTCCGACGTATCCCACTGCTGGCTAACATTACCTATGATCCGGTTAGCAGTTGTGCTTAGTTTCACTATGTGGGTCCTTTGTGCAAGGGATTTTACAGCTAGTTACCACCGCAGTGTGAGGAATTTTACTGCAAAGCAGTAGTATTTCAGATACACATACATAGTACCCGCGGGGTGCTGGGTTAAAATTGCATCCCCCCATCTCCTCTCGTTGGGTGTCGTAAGAGGCGACTAAGCGAGAACAGGAAGTCGGGCAGCGGCGTCTTTCTTTTGGATTTATCTTCCACCTATACTGCAATCTCCAAGCCGCCTGCCAAGCGTGGGGATTATGGCAACCCCTCCCTTCTAAGGGGGAGGCCTTTGTTCAGCAGTGGACGTCTATTGGCTGCTAATGAGTAGTATTTCAAGTTTTTTAGTGCTCCGGCGTGAAGAGTACTATAGATGGAGAAACTCTTCGTCTTCTTCAATTTAAGAGCTGTTCTCTTGTCGGTGAAGCAATTTCCAATCCGATCTATTATGTGCCCTTATTTTGACCTCCTGGTACGACGCTTCACCCACTGTTTCAACTACCTGCTTCATGAAACTTCGCCTTGGTCTTCCTCTTCCCCTTTTCCATTCTATTTTAACTTCTACTATCGTTTTAAAGAAGATGTCGTGTCGTATCAAGTGGCCAATCATCTTTCCTCTCTTATTCTCAATTGATCTTAAAATGAGATGGAGAAACTACTGGGCTCAAAAAAGGCCGCAAAGCTGCAATGCCATGGTAGGATAACTTGATTTTCTTGAATCTTCTTCTATTCTCCGAAACTAGTTTCAGAAGACTACAAAATTACGTCTCCGTTAATTTCTCCTCAATTTCGAGTTGCGACGATATTATAAACTCACTTTCTTCCAGGATCTTCATCACCAATCAAGCATTTGCCTCTAAGTTCACTCTTGCCGAACACGCAACAGTACCTCACGTACGAGGGTTCCACAACACACCCTGGCTGCTGGGAGACCGCTGTGTGGATAATCTTCAATAAACCTATTTATATTTCGAAGCAAGAAGTAAGTCATCAAGATATCGTAAACAATGATCAAACAATGCAGCCTTAGCATGACGAGTCAATCTTCACGGATCGGCGTAATTATAATGTCAATATGAAGCAGTTTTCTACAGAGACAAATTATTTTTGTGCAGTGGATGTGTCTTGAAATCAACGTCATATTCCAGATCGCTCAGTCAAAACGTGTATGCCGTACCAAGCCTGCTGATTTAGCCACAAACAAAGGCACAGTGTTTTTTTAGGTGATAGGTCAAGAGACCTATCTATCTACCTATCTATTTTCTTGCACCTACCTTCTTAGGTAGGTGCAAGAAAATGTCAAATTTGGATCTTAGTACTAGATATTCTGTTGTGTAAGACAGCAGTGTATGACAGTGTTATGTTACAGTTATTGCTTCGTTCCAGTGTGAAGGAAACTGTGTGACATGATCTCTTTTTTTTACGTGCCATCTCCATCCCGGAGGTCAGCGTTCATTTGTCGATATGTCTCCCTATCAGCAGTCATGCGAATTAATTTGTCCGTATCTTCCACCTTCAACCAGTCTCATAAGATTCCAGTCCATGACATCTTTATTCTACCAGGCCCTCGTTTTCCTTCAATTTTGCCTTCCATGATTAGTTTTAGTAATTTGTACTTTTCATTTCTATAAATATGTCAAATATATGCAGTTATTTGCTTTCGTCCGCCATCGCAACTGAGTTTCGCAACTAGTTCAGTGTGACTTAATAAACTGCTAGAAATTTTACAAGATTTTTTTTGCAAACAGATGTACGCTCTTCGTCAGCTGATGCAGGGCTCCCAGTTGACGCCGAAGGCACCGTTGGGGAACAACGCGAGGCCAGTTCAGCCTCTGCACCATCGTACAGTCAGAACGAATATCAACTTCAATAAACAAGGACTTCAGGTGTGTTGACCAAAACACATTGTATCATTTATGTTAGGTAAAGCGGCGTTCAAAAGAGACCTATCCCTTGTGAAAGGAGCCATCCAGGTATCATTGAGATTATACCGTATTACTTGTAGTAATGCGATCTAGTACATAGGTTTTTAATAATTATCGAAAACGATTAGTCAGTTTGTAATGGTTACTGCTAGAAGCGCTGGGGTGAAATCTATCAAAGAAATACGACGAACCGACTGAACGCCATTGAACAAAAACATCTAAAAATCACAATATTGTGGCTAATAAAATGTATTTAGATAATTTAAAATATTATTTGTAATAATATTTTTGCCCACGCACATTTATAATCTAGCTTCCGTTGACCTTCGTGAACTGACGATAAAAATCCTTTATCACAAAGTTCGCAGCTAATAAACACGATGTAAACAGGGTTATCAAGAGTTTTAACTTGTTCGTCGCGTTATACAGTGGGTTATTCACGGCTTTTAGGGTAGTACATTTTGTGAGATAAGACTGAATTGTAGGATGTTTAATACCTAAAGTTATTGTGAATAATATAGATTTTATAAAAGAAAAACATAAAAATGTTCATGAACTGACACCGTCAGACAGTGTTTACGGTTTTGTGGGACAAAAACTTAGTACACAGTTTTTTTTTAATAGGAACTTGAAAAATATACTATCATTCATCATTCCTTATGGCTGCTGCTCGAGTCAAAGACTGGTCCGACTACTATCCCTTTGGCCTTTTAGTTTGTTGTACTTTCGTTTTGTTTTTTTCTATCTTATTTGATCTTTTGAACGGCAAGACACAGTGTCGCTCTGATCTAATTGTAACATGACACACTGTTTAAAAAAAAAGGTGAAAAAATGACAAGCCCGCTGAGTTTCTTGCCGGATCTTCACAGTTGAGGCCGCGTTGTGATCACACATTAAGCCTACTTGAAAGAAACTATTTTTGACTTTGACCTATTCGTGGAAACTGTTTTGCTAATAATTTAAACATCTAAATGTATCTTTATGTGTTATAAAAGCTGTATGTTTTCCTTAAGTAAATAAATATAAATTAGCAGCCGATAGACGTCCACTGCTGAACAAAGGTCTCCCCCTTAGAAGGGAGGGGTTGCCATAATCTACACGCTTGGCAGGCGGCTTGGGAATCGCAGTATAGTTGGAAGATAAATCCAAAATAAAGACGCTGCTGCCCGTCTTCCTGTTCTCGCTTAGTCGCCTCTTACGACACCCAACGAGAGGAGATGGGGGATACAATTCTAACCCAACACCCGGCGAGAAAGATATCTACGTGATTATTTAAGTGTTGTAGTTACTATTTTTTGGTATAGATATTTTTTAAGTGTAAAAACCACAGCGCAGTACGAATAACAGCGAAACCAAACTGCATCCGGGTAATAAATTAGCACCAAATCCCAACTAAGGCGTCGCTTGTCCAATTCAAGGATGTAAAATATAATTTACGCCGCGCCCCGTCGCATTTAATTAAGGTTGCACTATGCCTTCCTCATAGTGGTAGTGTTATCGATCTTGCTCAGTTCCTTACTTCATTCACAAATTCAAATACACACACATGCACAGATGAAGTGTTTTTTTTTTCATTTACAGTATTCCTTACTGTAAATACGTATGCGGTACAAACAAAAAAAATACAGTCGAATTGAGAAACTCCTTTTTGAAGTAGGTTTTAAAGAACAGCATGACGGACAGGCTCATTAGTTTAGTGGCTATCCATGAGTTCGATTCCAGTTTTCCGTTTGTCATTACTTCTCAGAATTTGATCCATACTGGCGACACTATCGGACGGTGTAATAATATAGGGTGTGTATTTTTTTTTCAAAATTGATTAATTTGATTTCTGGGTTGAAAAATTGATATTTTTAATATTCCAATGATTCAGTTATCTAATATATAAAATTCTCGTGTCACAGTTTTCGTTGCCATACTCCTCCGAAACGGCTTGACCGATTTTGATGAAATTTTTTGTGCTTATCCGGTATCTATGAGAATCGGCCAACATCTATTTTTCATCCCCCTAAATGTTAGGGGTAGTCCACAAATTATTTATATGGCAAAACAACGTTTGCCGGGTCAGCTAGTAGTATTTATAAAAATTGGGTCTGAGTCTGCATGGAGAATTATTCGTTATTCTATAGAGTTATCGATTTGGCCACCCACATCCGCTTGCAAATTCATCTGTATTTTTTTTTTAAATTTATTTAAAACAGTTACAAACCCATAATTTATGGTACCATGATGAACCCGATAAAATGAACCCGTGATTTACCCGTGGGGTATCCGGGTAAGAATAGCACCCTCCCATCTCCTCCCGTTGGGTGTACGTAAGAGGCGGCTAAGGGAAAACAGGAAGTCGGGCAGCAGCGTCTTTCTATTAGATTGTCTATCACATATACTGCGATCTCCAAGCCGCTTGCCAAGCGGAGGGATTATAGCAACCCCTCCCTACTAAGGGGGAGGCCTTCCGTAGAATGAATAGATTAGTTTAATAAATAATAATAATAATATCCTGGGACAATTCACACACGGTCATCTGATCCCAAACTAGGCAGAGCCTGTACTATGGAAACCAGACAACTGATACTAATACATATATACTTTTTTTTTTGTAAATACATACTTATATAGATAAAACACCCAGACACCTGGTGGGAATCGAACCCACGACCTGTTGGGTAGCAGACAGGGTCACTAACCACTAGACCAACAGGCCCGTCCAAAAAAAAAATCGTCGTTTTAAATGTGTTATTTGTTCCAGGGTTCCAACAACTGTCCAGATATGTACCGCAATATGCACTATACAGGTAATTCTATCGACAATTACATTTGGACTGCACTCTGTTTAAATTTAACCACGCATCCGAGCACTTTGATGGCATGTTTTGAATCGTTTACTAACTGAGGATTGAATATTTCTAGATCATAGTCTTCTTTCATATTGTCTTGGTGGAGTCTAAGCCCTGATAGCCGTATGTTAGAATATGAGGTACCTAAAAAAAAATAGTAAAATATTCCTCGTCTTATTCCTCTTAATTAATTAATAACCAACAATGATATTATAAACCATAGATATGCTATACTATTGCGCGCCAAAAATTGTGACTTGTGTAATGTATTTAAACTTAAGTAGGTACTTACATATTTTTCGTAATCTAATTTATCTATTTACATTTTTTTATTAATTATTGAGTAAAAACAAAACTAGAGTAACAAGGGAAAAATAAATAAAATAAAATTAATTATACAATATATACAAATCGTCCTCACTCTTTGTCGGCAAAGTCCCCAGAACGCTGGCAGCATTGCCACGCTGGATGGCAATGCTAATCTGCTGACCGAAATAAAAGCCAGCGTTCCGGTCTCCAGATGTTCCTACGAGGAGTAATTAAAATATTTTCTCATGTATATATAGTTATGGTATGATATCCTTTCCTTATTATTTTCTTTTGTACAGTACTTTGTGTATTTTCTGTTGTGTATGTACGTGTTTGTGTGGCTTCATGCGTATATCGCATGAAGCCATTTTACTTGATTTTCAAAGCCACATGTCACGTTCTTTAGATTTTACCGACACGTGACTTACTGCTAGTTCACCCAATTTGGGTGACTTTCGTTGTTTCACTTTTCGTGCGCAAATCTATTGTATAAAATATCATTGATAACTGATTATATTTTATATTGTGATATCTATCTACCATAATATAAAATCTTAAACCTATTCGTTGTTTACCACTAAGCAAATGTCCTACTCAATCAGTTTATTAAAACATACAAATCTACACCCTATTCCACTTCTGAAGTCCATTATGACAGACACTTAAAAACTTTGATCAAGTTATTTGTGCGGATGATGGAAATAAACACTAAAATAAGCTTAAAAAAATTACATTGCCTGAGAGAGTAATTGGCTATCGTATATGGATTAAAATGCTTCTTCACCGTTTTTCATTTCATTTATTAACACTGGTTTTGTCACCACTAGTGACAAATGGGAAAATATTCCAACTGTCACCAATAGCCACGTTACCACCGGCCGCACGGACAGACTAGATCCTGTCCAGTCTAGACTAGTGCTTCTGTCATTAAGGACTTCAGATACGGAACCAATTGTAGGTCCTTCTTTGAATGCACTGTTTGTCCTTTCACACATTAACTAATGAATGTACTTTGTTAACATGAATGATTCTGACTTTACAGCACGTTATCACCGCAAGTCGCGATCCAAAAAAAGCGTTGCATGCAAACGAAACACTAGACCAAAGAAATGCCACAAGAATAGGTACAGCATGGTTTAGATGAAAGTGTTCACTTATTAAAAAGCTTGCTTATAGCTTACCCGCATCTCAAGCAGACAAACTTTTCTCCATGGCTTCCTTATAGTCTCTGTGGCATGCTTACTTTGCAAACAGGAGTTCGTGGGTTCAACACTGCGGGGAGCAAAAACTTTGTATACATTGTCGTTTTTTTTTCACTAGCAATGTAATGACGCTTATTGTATTAATAATCCGCAACATCACACTAATTTATCAACCACAAATCAGTCCGTATCAAATAATTTCACTTTCGCTACTTTTTTAATCGCAAATGTAAGGACCAAAGCACACGATACTTTTGGCATCGACGATCTGTGATTTTACTGCTGCATGTATGTGGCATTGCTGTGGGAGAATCTCGGGTTTTAGCGTTTAAGTGACTCGGTGTATCTCATATACACGTGGTATCAAAATCGCTAACATTAGCAACTACATTGATGAGCGCTAAGGCTTTAGAGATTGACCGCTAAATCAAACTTATGAATATCAATTAATTCAATAGGTATACCTATTTAAAGTATCATGTGTTGCTGCTAATGCTGAGGCTCTATATAAGATGATTATTGCAAATTGTGATTGATCCGCCAGAATACAGTAGGTGATTAAATCTTATCGTTGAATTTGACATAGTTTTTATAATAAAAAAAAACATCAAAGCTTTCAGCTAAATAATAAGATATTTCTTAGGATTAAACAATCATATAGAAAAAAAAACATCGAAGCTTTCAGCTAAATAATAAGTTATTTATTTGCATTATACAAGCTTCGGCAGCATCAGCTTTGGACAAAAAATTGAACCAAATATGTTACATTACTTAAAATGTTCCATTCTTATTCTTAAGGTTTTCACTAGCCATGAAACATAAGATTAACTACGTAGAGCGTACACTGAATCGGCTACTTTGTTACGCTTTTTGTTTGTTTTATAATGTATGTTATACAGGGTGTCTCAGAAATGGCGTATCAAGCCGGTAATGACGCATTGTGTAACCCACAAGCAATCAATTTTTGAAAGAAAATAGGTAATGAAAAAGTAAATAGTTTTAGGCAAGTGGGTTAAAATTTTTTTTCGTTATGTACCTGAAAATGCATGAATTTCTTATTAAACCATGTAGGCACGCAATCAATAAAAATCAGTCTCTCCATAGGAGTAGGCACGATGACACAGGGTTGCTTAGAAACAGGTTTTAGACGATACAAATATTTTTTTCTGTAATATAAAATATCAATTTTTGCCGTATTTGATATTTTTTTTGGGGTCTTTACTATCAAAACCATACTTACCCTTTGGCTTGGTATACCCTTTCCGGGACACCCAGTATATATATATAATGTTTATTAATATATATATATCTGTGTTTTGTTTTCAGCCACGCAATGGCCAAAAGAGCAGACCATGCGGTACAGAAGCGTTGATGATCTGTCTTTTACTCGAAATTAATCCATGTTTAGAGATAATGAGGACTCTGTTTAAATTTTTTTCATAAATTTTAACATTTAATTGCTTAATATAAATAAGTTTTAAGAAACATTGTTTAAATAAACGCATTGAAACTGTCTGAAGCAGTGGTCAATAGTAATAATATATAAGTATATAATTTTTTTAAATTTATTGATCATAATTTTTGAATTATTTTACATTGTTTCTATTTTTAATAAATTCGGAAATAAATTATAATTTTGTTTTAAGGTAAAAAAATAATAAACATATTTTTTAAATATTTAATAATACTGCTACCTGCATATATAATGAGCATTTTATGTAAATACATTCATTATTTAGTAAGTGTTAGGAAAAAAATCATAAATTTCATTATACACAAGTCGAAATTAAAATAGCCCAACTGGTATACATATAATCAGAATTATATAAATATATGGAGTAGTATATGATATGTGTATGTATATTCAATGTAGAAGGTATGTATAGGCCTAGACGTCTCTGTAATCATTAATGTGATTAGTTAAATCAGTAATATATTTTAAGGTACCCGGACAACGTTTTCCCTGATAAATATAACTTGGGTGTATTCAAGTCTAGAATGAACAGGCATCTTATGGGTAAGCGCGGTCCATCCTAGACCGTATCTTCACTTACCATCATGTGATATTGTGGTCAAGCGCAAACCTATTGATTATAAAAAAGGTGATACAAAACTAAAATAAATTTTATATATGCATATTTATATATATATATATTATAATATATTATAAAGTAAAGAAGAATATATTGGCAGAATCGTTAAGTAGAATTGCTACGTCACGCACATTCCATTAAAGTAATACAAGGAAAAGTCAATCCCGAAATATTTCCATATTGTTTAAATAATTGAATTTTTGAAACAATTCTTTTGTCAATTTATAGGCTGTTAATGCATTATATCTTTATGTATTTAATTTTTATATTGCCTATATATAGAAAAAGTAATTTAAGAAAATATAAATAGAACATAGCTCAAAAAAATCAGCCTATTCTGTCCAACTGCTGAGCAAAGGCCTCCCTTCCTTAAAAAAAACGCTACAAATAAAACATTAAGAAGTAAGGATCTATTAAAAATAAAATTTTATTTTCATAGATGAAAATAATTGACTTGAATTAAGATACTAAAATTACATTGAATACATATATAAATAAAGTAGCTCTAAACTGATAGTTGTTGATCGTCAATTGTGTAGACAATATTCTCCAGTGTACTATAACAAGCAATATACAAAATACAAGAAAGCTTTTAACTCTACTCGTATATACAATACTTGTACTTGTCAATATATAACATATATAGAGTAGATTTTGGTGTATATATAACTGTATATATATTTTGGTTCTAAATTTATAATTAAAAAAGTATCATAATTCGTCCACACTGTAAGGTGTATTTACTGCGAAAATATACGATTAAGGCTTTGTAATATATGAAACACTATATACAAGTATATTATAAACATTATATACGTATTCTATTACAATATGTCGTAGAATTAGAATTCATTTCGAGAAAACGCGGATTCTTATTATATTGAATGTTAGCTTATAAAAAATAAACTTATGAAAATTAATACTTAAATATAAATTCTCATTTTTGTTATTTTTATATGCTTCAAATTTCATGTAACAAAATTAGATGGCTTGTGACGTATGTATATCCAGAAAAAGTATTAGAAATTATTTGTAGATAATGTTTGCAGTAAAATTACTATTTATAACAAAACTCCGGATTTTAAAAGGCTTTCTAAACATTAATTTGTAAATAAATGTGTGAAATTAGATATTTTGTTCTTAGTAGTAGTTCTGAAATTATTTAACATTAGAAATATATAATACGACTATAATTAACTGTAATGTAACTACGGAATTATTGTGTAGTTTAGACGCCTGTGTTGTCCATTGTTTAAACAGTAATAAAATATTTATAAACTACATGATATCTTTTATTTATTTATCTAAAGCACTAATCTACTACGCAGTCATATGAACGTATCAGGGAAAAAAAACTATTATACTGTATGAATTAATATGTTTATACTGTATGCACTCTATCCGATGATATAAGAAATCGCTTCTCTATTGGCTTTATTTCCAATAAGTGAATATGTGTTCACTTACGTGTACTATAAGTGAAAATGTGTTCCCAGCTGCATAAATAATAAATATTTTATTATATACTGTACGTATTAATAATTATTATCAAACTGGGATAATCCTCATTCGACTAACAAGATCCCAATTTAGAGAAAACTTATATCCAGACAGCTGATAGATTCTTATTCACCTACAGTGGCGTGCATAGAGGGTAGGCAAAAAAATGTATTCGGCTTATTTAATCTATTTTAAGTATGTTAGTATATAATTTCAAATATCCATAGGCAAGCAAATACTATAGACATATTAATTTGCATTTCAAAACATTAATAAGTTTATTCAGCGGCTCCATACTGACAAAAATACTTTGCCTACCCTAGAATTTCTCTAAGCAATCTTAATTTGAAAAAATCTTAGTTCGGATATGAATTAACGTATTTTTTTTTTAATGTAAATAGATATGTTGGTAATATTGATTAATTTAAGGATATTTGTGATGGAATACGAACAAATAGCATAAAGCAAAAACAACTAGCAGATATTTTTGCCTGCTTTCTGTGCACGCCACTGTTCACCTATATATGTAGGTACTTTTGTATATAGCACCCAAAGGCAGCCATTTACATGCTCAGAAATATACACCAAAAGACAAAGACTAAGGTCTTGGGTGGGAATCAAACCCCTATTTGAGTAGCAGCCAAGGTGTCTAACCAATACACCAACGGGTCTGTTTTTTTTTTAATATTTCGGGGCAATCCACACACGGTCAACCCATCCCGAACTAGGCAGAGCCTGTACTATGGAAACCAGACAACTGATACTAATACTTATATACATTTATTTTTTTGTAAATGCATACTTAAATCGATAAATAACACCCAAACACTTGGTAGGAATCGAACCCACGACCCATCGGGTAGCAGCCAGGGTGTCTAACCACTACACCAATGGGTCTGTATTATTTTAAATTCAGTATTTACGGTTCTTACTGTGAATTCATAGTAAAACATTGCACTCGGAAACGCTACTGATGTCTCGGGGGACGGCGGAAGTGCGCCCGCTGTCTGCGACCCTCGCTTCCGGAGGAACTACGCCGCCTACGCCGTAGCGCTACGATAAGTCTACGCCGTAGCATATGCACTTAGTTCTTACTTCTTTGTGCATTTTTTTGGAAAATAAAAGGTAGGTATTGAAATATTACCCGTGGGGTGCCGGGTTAGAATTGCATCCCCCTACCTCCTCTCGTTGGGTGTCGTAAGAGGCGACTAAGCGAGAACAGGAAGACGGGCAGCAGCGTCTTTCTTTTGGATTTATGTTCCACCTATACTGCGATCCCCAAGCCGCCTGCCAAGCGTGGGGTTTATGGCAACCCCTCCCTTCTGAGGGGGAGGCCTTTCTTCAGCTGTGGACGTCTTGATAGACGATGAATAAGCTGTGTGAATAAGAAGCTCCTCCTATAGTTACAAACGTCAACTAACTACATTTAATCGAATCATTTCAAGAATCAAAGCAAATTAATACTTTATACTTTAGAAATGAATAGAGATTTCGATTATTTCGTACTCAATAAAGAAAAATAGCATAAACGAAGGTCAAAATACCTTCGGAGCGGTTTAGATAAAAAAAAATAGTTTAATTAGAATTAACGTTACTCGAGGGAACAGGGGGAACAATCTCTCAAAATTTAAGCAGCCAGACCAGAAACGTCTTCGTTAGTCCGCCTGTAAGAGTCTTCCTTTTTGAGATTGTATCCTTGTGTTAATTCTTTGCTTGTCTCCCGCTTTGCAAAGGAGGGAAGTGGAATTTATGTATTTCCAACTCCTCATATATACCTTTTTAATTAAATTTGTTGCGGATTCCAATACAATTTAGCGTTCCCCTGGGACTCGCCGAGTGTCAAACCTCGGTGTCTTCAGTGGTGGCCACTGTAGATCCTGGCTTACAGGACTAACAGGGGTGGGAATGAGTGGTGGGATTAATCCCAAAAAAAAGACCAGAAACGTGGAACCACTTCAATCCCACAGAAATCCTTCGATCCACATAGTTAATTATATATGTTTCGGTGTGAAGGGCACTGTAGCTAGTAAAATTACCGGACAGAAGAGATTTAATAACTAATGGGGTGACGAGCGGTAGTTCTATTCAACTGACTATGGGCAGGTGTGTCGCTTACCTTCAGGCAAACGTTTTGCTTGTCACGTCACTAGGTTGAATAAAAAAAAAATGTTCGTAAGGATATAGAATATATAAATATATAATAATAATAATAATATCTTGGACAATCCACACACGGTCATCTGATCCCAAACTAGGCAGAGCCTGTACTATGGAAACCAGACAACTGATACTAATACTTATATACATTTTTTTTTTGTAAATACATACTTAAATAGATAAATAACACCCAAACACTTGGTGGGAATCGAACCCACGACCCATCGGTTAGCAGACAGGGTGTCTAACCACTAGACGGGCCAACGGGCCCGTCCATATCTATACTTATAATAAAACTGTAACAGGTCCAATTCTGTACATTGAAGATATTTTGAAAATATACTGATACTGAGGCCGAAAATGTATTTTATTTAATTTTTGTCTGTCTGTCTGTCTGTCTGTCTGTCTGCCTGTCTGTCTGTCTGTCTGTCTGTCTGTATCACGGCTGAGCATCACGCCGAAACTACTGAATGGATTCAAATGAAACTTGGCATGATTTGAGATCTTACTACGAGGTAGGACATAGGATACTTTTTATCCCGTAATCTAGCACGGTTCTTTTGGGAGAGATGATTAAAGTCAAAATGGGTAATTGGTTATACGCTTGGTCCGATTTTATTAATTTTTCTATATAATATAATAAATATTAGTAAGGGAACACTCATAGAGAGTTGTTATCAAGGTTTTGTAATCGATCGGGTTAAGCAACGTTAGGTAAGGTCAATAAATAGATGGGTGACCGTTTAACGCCATTTGACGCCATTTGAACTAAACGGGTCCATGCTTCGGAGAGCAAGTAAAAAGTGGGTCATAGTTTTTAACCGACTATAAAAAAGGAGGTTATGTATTCAATGCGAATGTCTGTTATTAAAAGTTTAGTTAACGTAAAAATAGCGCAGGCGGAGCTGCGTGGGTCAGCTAGTAATATATATATAATAATAATAATATATGTTTATATAATAATATATATCTTCGGAGTCGCTGGACGTTCGGAGTGTGGGCCTTAGGACGTCCATTGAATACTGCGGTGACTCCGAGGAGGACGTGGTGATCCTCGTCCCCGTGAGCACCGTGTCTGGTTCCCGGGGGGCTACAATGCGCCTCCCGGCGGTAGGCTCAAAGGCAAGGAACTGAGGGGTGCAGATCCCACCGGAAAGCCTTGGGGTACCCTCTCATATGCCGATTTGACAGCCGTGAGGGTTTTAGTGGGTAAGAATCCTTTCGGACCTTTTGAAAGTTTTCCCCGCTCGAGTGAACTCGTGCGCGGGTGCTGCTTGGGGGGACTGGTCCGACTACTATCCCTTTGGCCTTTTAATTTGTTGTACTTTCATCGTCTTTTGTTTTCTCTCTTATTTGATCTTTGAACGGCAGGACACACTGTCGCTGATGCTAATCTAATTGTAAAAAGACCAACACTGTTTAAAAAAAGTGAAAAAATGACAAGCCCGCTGAGTTTCTTGCCAGATCTTCTCAGTTGAGGCCGCGTTGTGATCCGGTGGTAGCTATTAGGTAAGACCATTCAAAAATGATAGCGTTAAGTCTATTTAAAATAAATAATTTTGACTTTGACTTGACTTAGAAAAAAAAAATCGATCGAAGCAGTAACAGTGCGCCAGTAATAATATTATATTTAAATCAACATTACGCATTATGCCCAGTTATTAATGCACCGCAGCAGACGGGGACCCAGGGCGGAAACTCCGCGGACGGAAGTGGCCGGCGGCCATATTGTTTGCGGGTGAACTTCCGGTGCAACCGTCGCCACTTGTTCGCGGCAACTTGCTGCATTACATGCAGTTTAACATGTTTTTAAACTAGTCCTTGCAACCAATGTATGCAGCGGATATATTTCTCACAATATTTTACAGAAAATGTAGGTTTGTATAGGCACACTATTACCACATAATTTATAAATATCCACGTACTTAATAACCTTTGCATATAAAAAAGGGTTAAACAATATTATTATTTAAGATCAGAATGGCATTTGAGGCATTGACTATCAGTCAGTATTAGAGCAAAATTGATATATGTATAAATTGACAAAATGTTATTGAATACATTATTTGTATATTACCGATAAGTTTATCGGTTTACCATTATAGTCGAATAATAGTAGTGTATGCACCAAGGGGATAAAGCAGTGACTTATGTCACGGGCGTGAAATTGAATCGCTAGCATAACGGAGGATTCTAGTAACTCCCGAGCGTAGCGAAGGAGTATACAGTTAACTCCAGAGCAAAGCGAGGGAGTTAATACTAGAATCCTGAGTACAGCGAGAGATTCAAGGTCACCCAAGACAAAGACACCTTTATCCCCGAGGAGAATATACTACTTTTCACAACTAATGCGAGGTAATTAAATACAAATACTAGGAAGAGATTACTTAGGTTATCTGGAAGAGATTGGTTTTTAGCGATAAGGCCACCTTTTTACATCATCAACGTATTGTTCAATTTACATATAATTTTTGGTGTCAAAATCAATAATAATAATATATATTAAGTATTTAATAATAATAATATATATTATTATTATTAAATACTTACTGCTAATGCTAGGTATAAAATAATAATATGAACACACCAACTTCCTGCGTTCGCGCCCACACCTACTGCGAGGCGAGATAATAAAATACAAAACTGTTAGAATTAAAATAATATCAACAGCGTTAGCGCCTTCTTTTTATCTATTTTTTTCTTTTCTAGAACCTGGAACAAGATTCGGCCCCAATTCGGCAAATATATTTTTTAGTGCAAGTCTCTGCTTAGATAGAGTGGTATAGTTATATATCTACTGTAAAGAGCCTCCGTGGTCAAAAAATATTTGACGTTCGTAATTCAAATTACATTTTAATGAAGAATTTTTGTAGAATAGTAAGCTAACATTAAACCATGGATAATTAAACTAAGTAATCGCTACTATATTTCTTTCTCGCTAAGTAAAGTAGATAGATACTCTGTGTACCATAGTTTTATAAAAATGCAATGCTTGTAACTTTTGCGTAGTTGGTAAGATTAATTATATTCTATAGAAAAAATAAAATTATAAATTAAAATCTATTACGTAAGTAAATAAAATAAACCTAAATTTTAAACAGCGCTTTTTAACAATGATTCAGTTGACTCATAGTCCATCATATACAGATGTTTTTGTATAATTTTTTTACATATAAAATGACTGCTATTTGATATAAAATAGGACTGATTGGTTTTGTTATATATTGATGGTCCTAAATAGGGATAGAATCTCTGTGCAAAACTTGTTCTACAAAAGGGAACCTTGTAAACTTCGTGTTTCCTTCGGTTGTTAAAAACTTGTCTGGGATATTTGTGTTGTTTGAGTATAATCGTCTTTATAAATAGTTGCCTAATGGTGAGAACTGAGTATTCTTTGTATAGTTCGGTTGTCGGGTACCTAAAGTTCTTGAAATTAATTACCTTGATTATTGCTCGCTGCGCTCTTTCTACTTTGATCAAAATAGTTTTTGCTGCACCTCCCCATGCTATTATTCCATATGTTGCAATAGATTGACATAATGCGAAATAAACAGATTTGATTGTTGTATAGTCGTTTATATGCCGAATTTTTTTAAAAAGTATAATCAGTTTTCTTAACCGAGAAGTAAGGTTATCAATTTGTATTTTCCAATTTAGATTTGCATCTAGTATAATTCCGAGATATTTTATTGAAGTCACAGATGATATAATATGACAGCTGCAGTTAGAAGTTTTAGAGTTACAGACATGTGCTTTTAACGTAAAGGTATTTTGCGGAGGTTGATCATTATCTTTTATTGTGAAGGTCATATATTTTGTCTTAGATAGGTTTAATGTTAGAGTATTTTTGTTAAACCATTTCATAATAGTTGTTAGTCCGTTTTCAGCAATGTTTTTAACACCATCCCATGTGTTTTCATGAAATATAATAGCGGTATCGTCAGCAAAAGTTATAATTTCAGCATTATTTAATTTTTCGTTGAGTAAATCATTTATGTAGATTAAAAAAAGGGTTGAGGCTAATACGGACCCTTGAGGAACACCAAAGTAAATGGGAATACTGTGACTAGTCATATCGTCGATTTTAACTGCTTGGCTTCTGTTGGACAGGTAGTCCGAGAGGAGTTCATGTGGTAGACCCCTTACTCCCATATACTCTAGCTTGGTTAGTAAGTTAGGGAGAGAAACAGTATCAAAGGCCTTTGCTACATCTAGGAAGGATAATTGCCTAATCTATGTAAATTACGTTTAGGATAGATGCCCCGCTGAAAAAGAGGCCATCTATCCCGCAAAAACTTTGATTTCACCTTGCCCTACCATGCAATCGCACAGAGACATGCAACACGGTCAACTTAGTGGTAGTTGTAGAGTCTCTCGAAAGATAAATAAAATAACATGTGGTCATCCGCCAAACTAGAGAAATTACAATTATACTCCTACGAGGCAACTATACCCCTGGGGCAACTATCCCACTTTTACCCTATGTTATTTATTAATAGATATTCAGTATTAGGCTAACTTCTTACCTACTTAAATATATTTTCTACTGCCCGACTTAAAAAGGCGGTTCTTTGGTATCATAATTTACCCTTGCCTAACAGTGAGACAAAACCAAGGGCACAGGTAGAGACATCAATATACGTAGTTTAGCTTTGTCCCTTTCTATCGAGAAAGTAAGATTACAATAAGATTACGATTAGAGGTGGTGGTAGGGACCTTGGATTTGACTGTAAAATTACGAAGCGTTTATTTGGGAACTTATAAGTACGTATGTAGCTTGCATAATGTCTATGCGAACTTGCAGGTATCCACAGTAGACCATAAGACAACCACGGCTGGAGCACTAAGTGAGTTGTTTGCGAACAATAAACGTTGTACACGATGCATTACGCTGTCAATGAGCGGTAATTCAGTTGTGACACGCTACGGCTCGGCAATGGACGGTTAGCAAAGAAAATTAATACTTAATAAAAAAACTTAACCTTAAGTTTTTTTTATTAAATTTTCTAATTATCTTAGTGATGAGTCAGGAGGCCGCCTGGTAGTAAGCGAAACGCATATACGTGAACAAGTACACTGCAATACCGCTGGTTACCATAGACATTAGTTATTATGGCTCTTGAGCATGGTAACTTCACCAGCTACAGTGCCATTTACATGGGAACACAGCAGACAGTAGCGATGTTAAGTCAACACTGCTTTTCGGCAGAATATGGACGGTGAACCGCGGGCTAACATTTGTATACATTAAAGCATGTCTGGGTCCTTCCGTGTCTGGGTGTAATTTTTCTATGTATGTATATTTGAACGAAAAAAGTAAATAATTATTTATATCAATTGTCTGGTTACCGTAGTCTCTCACTCTCTCTCTCTTTCTCTCTCTCTCTGGATTGGGATGACCGTGCTCGGATCGCCCCAGAATTATATTATTGTGGCGTTATTGAAACTAAATATTTACAGTTTATTTATAAATATGTATACTTAAACTAGGTAAAACACTTCCTCCAACTTGTCGCCGCACTGGGAGGGAAGGGTTTACTTACCCCTTTATATAGCCAAGCTTATACGTTGGCAGAAAAAGCTACCAGCCCGACGGTCTCCTGAGACTTCGATAAGTTTGGATGCAATTTCTTTCACCAAACCGTGCGTTTCATGAGACCAAGGCGTCATGGTCTCCACCGCAAACGGCGCAAATATATGGCTCGAACTTAGAGCGGCGTTATTTAATTTAGTTTTTTTCTCAAAACGTTTTTTAAAGTTTCATATGCTTTTTTTTCTTTGCTTTCCTTTGCATCCAAGTTACAACGGATAAGTTGGTCGAGTAATAAAAGTTTGCATAAAACTGTTTTGCTGACTGTAGCACTCGGGAGCGCCACTTCGGCGTATCGCCAAGATACAATGAAATTACAGAGCTGGCTTTTTAGCTTAAATTCGTGAACTCTGACCTTACCGCGGTTGTTTATATGTTTGCATCGTCTTTATTACCTATTGTTTTTGCAACTTAAGTTTAAATAAATTCTTCTATTTTTTTTATGTATTTCGAACATCTTTTATGCATTTTTATCATCATCAGCAGCCGAATCTAAAGCGAAGGCCTTTGTTTAATACTGAACAAAGGCCTTCGCTTTAGAAGGGAGGGTTTACCATAATCCCCACGCTTGGCAGGCGGCTTGAGGATCGCAGTATAGGTGGTAGGTAATCCAATAAAAAGACGCATTATTAATTTTAATAATAATAATATATATTATTATAATATATATTATTATTATTAAATACTTACTGCTAATGCTAGGTATAAAATAATAATATGAACACACCAACTTCCTGCGTTCGCGCCCACACCTACTGCGAGGCGAGATAATAAAATACAAAACTGTTAGAATTAAAATAATATCAACAGCGTTAGCGCCTTCTTTTTATCTATTTTTTTCTTTTCTAGAACCTGGAACAAGATTCGGCCCCAATTCGGCAAATATATTTTTTAGTGCAAGTCTCTGCTTAGATAGAGTGGTATAGTTATATATCTACTGTAAAGAGCCTCCGTGGTCAAAAAATATTTGACGTTCGTAATTCAAATTACATTTTAATGAAGAATTGGCTTCGACCTGAAAACATGAATGGAAAATGACCGCAATTTAATGAAGAATTGGCTTAGGCCTAACTACAAATTGATTTATTACGAGATTACTTACGACGAGGCTGTATGAGCTATAACCTTTTGCCTTCCCAATTAGGGAGAACTAAAGGACAAAAAAAACAAATCACATTATTACCCAAGGGAGTTTAGTACAACATTATTACCCGGCTAGACTATAGGGATATAATGACCTACTTTATGTCAAGTTTATATGACACATAATGGAACATTATCGAGCAGGTGGTGTGAAAAAAATTAAATTGTTTCAGTAATGTCTAAACTTAGGATAGGCTTAATTTCAAATTAAACTGAGCTTATACGAATCAATGAGGTGTACTTTTACTACGAATTGCTAAGTATTATAGAAATACACTGTCCGTGGGGTGTCCGTAAAAGGCGACTAAAGGAAAACATGAAGACGGGCAGCAGCGTCTTTTTATTGGATTACCTAGAAAAGAAAAAAATAGATAAAAAGAAGGCGCTAACGCTGTTGATATTATTTTAATTCTAACAGTTTTGTATTTTATTATCTCGCCTCGCAGTAGGTGTGGGCGCGAACGCAGGAAGTTGGTGTGTTCATATTATTATTTTATACCTAGCATTAGCAGTAAGTATTTAATAATAATAATATATATTATAATAATATATATTATTATTATTAAAATTAATAATGCGTCTTTTTATTGGATTACCTACCACCTATACTGCGATCCTCAAGCCGCCTGCCAAGCGTGGGGATTATGGTAAACCCTCCCTTCTAAAGCGAAGGCCTTTGTTCAGTATTAAACAAAGGCCTTCGCTTTAGATTCGGCTGCTGATGATGATAAAAATGCATAAAAGATGTTCGAAATACATAAAAAAAATAGAAGAATTTATTTAAACTTAAGTTGCAAAAACAATAGGTAATAAAGACGATGCAAACATATAAACAACCGCGGTAAGGTCAGAGTTCACGAATTTAAGCTAAAAAGCCAGCTCTGTAATTTCATTGTATCTTGGCGATACGCCGAAGTGGCGCTCCCGAGTGCTACAGTCAGCAAAACAGTTTTATGCAAACTTTTATTACTCGACCAACTTATCCGTTGTAACTTGGATGCAAAGGAAAGCAAAGAAAAAAAAGCATATGAAACTTTAAAAAACGTTTTGAGAAAAAAACTAAATTAAATAACGCCGCTCTAAGTTCGAGCCATATATTTGCGCCGTTTGCGGTGGAGACCATGACGCCTTGGTCTCATGAAACGCACGGTTTGGTGAAAGAAATTGCATCCAAACTTATCGAAGTCTCAGGAGACCGTCGGGCTGGTAGCTTTTTCTGCCAACGTATAAGCTTGGCTATATAAAGGGGTAAGTAAACCCTTCCCTCCCAGTGCGGCGACAAGTTGGAGGAAGTGTTTTACCTAGTTTAAGTATACATATTTATAAATAAACTGTAAATATTTAGTTTCAATAACGCCACAATAATATAATTCTGGGGCGATCCGAGCACGGTCATCCCAATCCAGAGAGAGAGAGAAAGAGAGAGAGAGTGAGAGACTACGGTAACCAGACAATTGATATAAATAATTATTTACTTTTTTCGTTCAAATATACATACATAGAAAAATTACACCCAGACACGGAAGGACCCAGACATGCTTTAATGTATACAAATGTTAGCCCGCGGTTCACCGTCCATATTCTGCCGAAAAGCAGTGTTGACTTAACATCGCTACTGTCTGCTGTGTTCCCATGTAAATGGCACTGTAGCTGGTGAAGTTACCATGCTCAAGAGCCATAATAACTAATGTCTATGGTAACCAGCGGTATTGCAGTGTACTTGTTCACGTATATGCGTTTCGCTTACTACCAGGCGGCCTCCTGACTCATCACTAAGATAATTAGAAAATTTAATAAAAAAAACTTAAGGTTAAGTTTTTTTATTAAGTATTAATTTTCTTTGCTAACCGTCCATTGCCGAGCCGTAGCGTGTCACAACTGAATTACCGCTCATTGACAGCGTAATGCATCGTGTACAACGTTTATTGTTCGCAAACAACTCACTTAGTGCTCCAGCCGTGGTTGTCTTATGTTCTACTGTGGATACCTGCAAGTTCGCATAGACATTATGCAAGCTACATACGTACTTATAAGTTCCCAAATAAACGCTTCGTAATTTTACAGTCAAATCCAAGGTCCCTACCACCACCTCTAATCGTAATCTTATTGTAATCTTACTTTCTCGATAGAAAGGGACAAAGCTAAACTACGTATATTGATGTCTCTACCTGTGCCCTTGGTTTTGTCTCACTGTTAGGCAAGGGTAAATTATGATACCAAAGAACCGCCTTTTTAAGTCGGGCAGTAGAAAATATATTTAAGTAGGTAAGAAGTTAGCCTAATACTGAATATCTATTAATAAATAACATAGGGTAAAAGTGGGATAGTTGCCCCAGGGGTATAGTTGCCTCGTAGGAGTATAATTGTAATTTCTCTAGTTTGGCGGATGACCACATGTTATTTTATTTATCTTTCGAGAGACTCTACAACTACCACTAAGTTGACCGTGTTGCATGTCTCTGTGCGATTGCATGGTAGGGCAAGGTGAAATCAAAGTTTTTGCGGGATAGATGGCCTCTTTTTCAGCGGGGCATCTATCCTAAACGTAATTTACATAGATTAGGCAATTATCCTTCCTAGATGTAGCAAAGGCCTTTGATACTGTTTCTCTCCCTAACTTACTAACCAAGCTAGAGTATATGGGAGTAAGGGGTCTACCACATGAACTCCTCTCGGACTACCTGTCCAACAGAAGCCAAGCAGTTAAAATCGACGATATGACTAGTCACAGTATTCCCATTTACTTTGGTGTTCCTCAAGGGTCCGTATTAGCCTCAACCCTTTTTTTAATCTACATAAATGATTTACTCAACGAAAAATTAAATAATGCTGAAATTATAACTTTTGCTGACGATACCGCTATTATATTTCATGAAAACACATGGGATGGTGTTAAAAACATTGCTGAAAACGGACTAACAACTATTATGAAATGGTTTAACAAAAATACTCTAACATTAAACCTATCTAAGACAAAATATATGACCTTCACAATAAAAGATAATGATCAACCTCCGCAAAATACCTTTACGTTAAAAGCACATGTCTGTAACTCTAAAACTTCTAACTGCAGCTGTCATATTATATCATCTGTGACTTCAATAAAATATCTCGGAATTATACTAGATGCAAATCTAAATTGGAAAATACAAATTGATAACCTTACTTCTCGGTTAAGAAAACTGATTATACTTTTTAAAAAAATTCGGCATATAAACGACTATACAACAATCAAATCTGTTTATTTCGCATTATGTCAATCTATTGCAACATATGGAATAATAGCATGGGGAGGTGCAGCAAAAACTATTTTGATCAAAGTAGAAAGAGCGCAGCGAGCAATAATCAAGGTAATTAATTTCAAGAACTTTAGGTACCCGACAACCGAACTATACAAAGAATACTCAGTTCTCACCATTAGGCAACTATTTATAAAGACGATTATACTCAAACAACACAAATATCCCAGACAAGTTTTTAACAACCGAAGGAAACACGAAGTTTACAAGGTTCCCTTTTGTAGAACAAGTTTTGCACAGAGATTCTATCCCTATTTAGGACCATCAATATATAACAAAACCAATCAGTCCTATTTTATATCAAATAGCAGTCATTTTATATGTAAAAAAATTATACAAAAACATCTGTATATGATGGACTATGAGTCAACTGAATCATTGTTAAAAAGCGCTGTTTAAAATTTAGGTTTATTTTATTTACTTACGTAATAGATTTTAATTTATAATTTTATTTTTTCTATAGAATATAATTAATCTTACCAACTACGCAAAAGTTACAAGCATTGCATTTTTATAAAACTATGGTACACAGAGTATCTATCTACTTTACTTAGCGAGAAAGAAATATAGTAGCGATTACTTAGTTTAATTATCCATGGTTTAATGTTAGCTTACTATTCTACAAAACTAATATTATTGTTCTTTATACATATATATTATTATATATATATTATTGAATTTAATGGTCTGTACGTAATTAACGCAGACAGATACATCGTACTGAAATTTTAATGTATTCACAATTATCTAGACCATTGTAACCACCACCAACCACAATAATCAAAGAGAGAGAGAGAGAGAGAAAAAAAGTATTTAACCAAAAAGATATAATTTATACAGCAAAGTAATTATATTATACACGTATGTAGCTACATTGTTTGGTCATTTTGTGCATTATATTTTTAGCGTTAGAATAAATTATCTGTCTTGTATGCATATACTATGTTACTTCGACACAGTAGACTGGCCGCACTACACTGCCGTCATACAGTTTTATAACTAGTACGGAGGGTAGGTGTCTATTTTACATGTCACAACTTAGTTCATGAGTATTAAATTGTATTATCATACACAGCATAAACCGCATTAGCTGTACTTTATCACTTTAGATAAATTACATTAATTTTGTAAACTTAGGCTAAGTTGATGTAAAATGAAATAAATAAATTCATATTCAAATTATCCCCTATATGGGATAGATGCCCCAAAATTTAGAGGTCCGCAAAAATCGCCAATACTCTGGAAATATCAAAGATGATGGTTTTTCCTTTCATAAGCTTGAAGATAATAAACCAAAGTACCTACCCGTATTACAAATAAAGAATTTTGCTTTTTTCACTGAGAAATATAAAGTAATTTCAAAAAGTGTGGCAACTATCCCACTTTTACCCTAATACCAGCCCTTGTTTTTGTCCCACTGTTGGGCACAGGCCTCAAGATGAAGGAGCTTGGGTCATAGTCCACCACGCAAGCCAAGTGCGGGTTGGCGGACTTCACACGTTATTCGAAATCTAGTTAGGCTTTATCAGACATGCAGGTTTCCTCACAATGTTTTCAGTTAAAAGCTAGTAACAATTGCACAAAGACAATTCGCACATGATTGATTAAAGAAGTCAGAGCTGCGAGCCGGGGTTCGAACCTGCGCACCTTGTTTTCCAGGGCAAGCACTCGCCTACTGAGCTGTCACTCAAACTCAAACTCAAAAATCTTTATTTCAAATAGGCTTAACGCTAGCACTTTTGAATCGTAATTTTTTAGAAGCTACCACCGGATCACAACGCGGCCTCAACTGAGAAGATCCGGCAAGAAACTCAGCAGGCTTGTCATTTTTACACTTTTTTTTTTTAAACATTGTTTTGTTACAAATGAATCGACATTAGCGATATTGTGTCCTGCCGTTCGAAACATAAAGCAAGAGAGAAAAGAAGAAAACAATAAATTACGACAAACTAAAAGGCCAAATGGATAGTAGTCGGACCAGTCCCCCCAAGCAGCACCCGCGCACGAGTTGACTCGAGCAGCAGCCATCACTGCTTGTAGTAACAGTACCGTAATACCTTATGTCATAGTAAACTTATAATAATACTGCTTTAGAGGTGCGGTTGGACCCCAGGAAGCACTTACATCATATTGCATTCGATACCTAGATTCAAATATCGATTGCAATCGCAGACGAAATGGACATCCCTTTGAGGTCACACACAGCGAATATCAGCACAAAGTGTGGGCCCCAATCAAATCTAGTAGAGTACAGAAGAAAGGAATCAGTCCAAACTGGATTGTCACAGTTTCAATTCTATTTGGATGGCGACCGCGAATACGAGAGATAGTATTGTCAAAGGAGAGGTTTTATCGCATAAATGGAGCGATTCACAGTTGTTTTTGAAGGGAGTAATGTTGCCGTTGCGTCTCTACGTTTGGCAGGCGTCTTGGAGATCGCAATATATAATAATAATATCTTGGGACAATCTACACATGGTCATCCGATCCCGAACTAGGCAGAGCCTTTACTATGGAAACCAGACAACTGATACAAATACCTATATACATTTGTTTTTGTAAATACATACTTAGATAGATAAGTTGACACAGAAACTTTGTAGAATTCGAACCCACGACCCATCAGGTAGCGGCCAGAGTATCTAACCCCTTTTTTTATTTTATTTTTGACGCGGGGGAAATCTTCGAAAGGTTCCCGGGAGCTGTGGGGCTTGACCGGGGTGTGTGGGATTCTTACCCACTAAAACCCCCGCGGCTGTCGCATCGGCACATGAGAGGGGAGACCCCAGGGCTCTCCGGTGGGATCTGCACCAGGGGCCCCTCAGTGCCTTGCCTTTGAGCCCGCCGCCGGGGGGCGCATTGTAGCCACCCGGGAACCAGTCACGGTGCTCACGGGGACGGGGGTCGCAACCCCGCCGCCGTCCTCCTCGGAGTCGCCGCCGTACTCAATGGACGCTCAAGGGGCCCACACCCCGAGCGCCCAGCGACTCCGAAGGGAGTATCTAACCCCTAGACCAACAGGCCCGTCAAATGATAGTACCGGTACCGGGACATAAAAGTGTTGATGCCTTGGTTAATTATTACTTAATTGCAATGATCACAAAATGCATTGTTAGTCTATAGGTCTACTATCGTAAATTAATTACAATGTTAATTATACTCACTAACGTCCCGGTCTAAAGGTGTCACAGTATTCACAAGAATAAATCACTGCACACACGGTGGCGCAGCTCCTCCGCTGAGATCGAGTCGTTTCCAGTGATTTAACACCTAATTAGCGGTAGCGATGAGACCTCCAAGATGTTGTGTGTGCGGCTTTATTTATGTCCCTTTTAAGTTAAGTCTAAGTTTGTCAAATTGTGTTATGGACGTAGGAGCAACACTAATCTTCGTAGATCGGTGGTAGTCCTGATATTATATTGATGGATCAGGCTATAGGCTCCACACTGGGGAATACTTATTGACACTAAATATTGAGTAATTGAAGTCTGAAATAAATGTTATATTATTCCATTTTAATGATTTTTATATTAATAATTTAACTTAACTTAACAAAACACAAACGTACACTCACACAAATAATACACAACACAAATACACGTATTATTATTATTTTGTAAATTTACTGTTTACCTTCTGCTGTTTTACTTATGATTTCTTTCTATTATTTCTTTTGTTTTGTTTATTATTTATTAGTTTTTAAGTCTCAGTTCACCTATACAAAAACGAAAATTTATACAGCGCCCGGGAAACCAAAGGAACTGCTTACTTACAACACAGGCTCTAAAGAGACCTAATGTAAGTAACGGAGGTCATCTAGGTACCCTGACAATCTGTACTCATCAAACGTATAGTTAAAATATGTAGCATGTACCCTAACTCATATACTTTGAAATAAATTTCATTTCATTTCAATTTAGAAAATATACAAAACACCTTCCAACCGGCTGCGGGATAGGGTCCTAGAAAACGTTGGTTAAGGCTTCAGAGGAAGGAATTAAGGACTGCCTTTTTATACGCGGCATGGGCTAATGTGAGCTTCTTAAGGTGTTTATCGATGCTCAAGACAGCAGAAAAATTATTTTAGTTTTTTGCTATGTCACCAATAAGTCTGTCTTCTGCAAGTAAATAACTTCACTTCTTTTTACTAAATATATGCATATGCAATCATATTTGTTTAGAATGTGGCGATGCAATAGGTATTTGTAAGAGACACTAGCTGTTTAAAAGCCTCTCTATCCTTGATAACACCGTTATAAGCGGACCCGTCTAGAAACTCAAAAAGTATTCAAAGTCGTTCAACTTAAATATCTCACAAAAAACCCTCTTAATCCCGAACAAGGGCCGTAAACATGATTTCAGCTGTACAAAGGTAAGGAAAACAATTATAGCCAGCATTGAGATCCGCTATTAAGTACAGAGCACAAACGTATCTGAGAGCCAGTAATGGCGTGCACTTCAAACAGTGGGGACTCAAAGAAATCATTATTCCGCGAGCTTCCTCGCGCGACCACTTGGAAATATAGGGAGGGGAAAGATAAGTTTTTATTAATCGTTTTCTTTTATTTTGAGTATCTTTGTTTTTTATATCGTATTCGTATTGAATTGAATTCGAAAAGGATTTAATGTTATTTTTAAAGCACTGTTTTTTTTAATACCAGACGTAGATACTCCTTCTATGCTTTATGTTTTAGGCGTGTATAATCATGTACGAGTTTGTCAGGTTCTGCGGTATGGTCTATCGCCTTATCGGTTGGTTTTAAGATAGTGTCATTATTTTTAGGAATTATGTTTTTAAAATTTAAAAAAGCAGTAATCATATGATTATTTTTTCTGTTATTTCCAAAAAAACACCAACGTGAGGATCAAACAAAAAGGGTTTAAAGGGAAAAGCTAGTATTGATACATCCGTATATACCATGTTTCATGTAGGTATGTTAGCAAAATGTGAGTTATTTTTTATGCAGTTGGGTTTTTTAAGATTCTGTAATTTATAGGTAACTTCTTGTTTTCCGTCAAAAGTCACTTAAAAAACATATAGGCCAACGCTTACCAACGCCACAATAAACGTATTATCGATATTGGTAAAGCGCTTGTCTCTGCTCACGTCATGACGTCACGGTCTGAGATAGACTGACATCAGAACGCAATCTGTGGGGATTGCGTTCTATATACAAGGATATTAATTCTATAGCCTGATAGACGAGAGATTTGCAACATGATACCGGATTAAAGTAAGTATCTTCTGTAACTAATCTAGTGGTATACTTTAAGATAATGCTATCATACGAGTTTTGTTTGTTATTTTTTAATTAATTTTCGTTACCCGTGGGGTGTCCGGGTAAGAATAGCGCCCACCCATCTCCACCCGTTTGGTGTCGTAAGACGCGACAAAGGAAAAACAAGGAGACGGCCAGCAGCGTCCTTCTATTGGATTATTACCTATACCTACTGCAATCCTCAAAACGCATGCCAATTCCCGTTAACTTCCCGTTTGGAACAATAAATCTAGATAAAGATAGATAGATAGATAAATACTTTATTGCACACATTGTGTTGAACAATACACGAAACAGTAACATAAATTAATGTGATCAAAGGCGGTCTCATCGCTCAAAGCGATCTCTTCCAGACAACCTTTGTAAAAAGAGCTATATATAGTGCACAGTAATAATACAAAGTGAAAACCGGTATATTAGTATCACTATGATGAAAACAATGTAGACAAACAATAAATAATACATTAACAACACATTATGCATATATTACGTATAAAAATATTATTGTATACTAATACATATTTATGTGAACATATATAATTAATATAAGATACTATACTTATATAAATACCTATTCCACAAAAATTATCTTTAGATACAACAAGGTCTGGTATTATTTATAATATATATATATACATACAATATATAAATATAATAAACATGTACCTAATAGTTCACAATGTACAGGTAAGATTAGTTGCTAACTAGGGATTTAGCAAGAAGATGCTTATGCAGGTTGTTCCGAAAGACAGGCAGAGACTTGGAATGCCGCACATAAGGAGGAAGATCATTCCACAAATGCGTAGCTCTACCAGTAAAAGAGTCCCGGTAATAGCCAGATTGTTGTAGTATTCTATAGTTCTTATCTTTCGGCTGATGATGGATTCTCGTCATGAAAAAAATCATTTTCAAAAATTAAGTTATTTAACGTATTAAAATAGGTTAAGAGGAGTCAGAAATTGATAGGGAAAAGTCAGAGTTTGTATCTCTTTGTACGTGTTTATCATATCGAGTATATCAAAAAAAGAGTAAAAAATATCGATAAGTTTCACCCCATCACTGGAACAGGTGCGCGCTCCGCCGCGGGGTAACGAAGCTAATCTGTACTCAAGTGTCGACAATTTGAGGGGTAACAACAGAAAATAAGCAAGCCTTAACCGCTCCATGTTGAACTTAATCCGCGGTTTAATACACCGTCGTAATGGCGGCCCGATTATTCAACCTATTATTTTCCATACCCTCACAGTTTTGTGTCAAATTTCTTGTTAATGGGCTAGGAAATGCTGCAGCGCATTGCCAGTATTCCAATGTCATACCAGTGTGAATGTTGGGATTTCTCCCAAACTCGCACTATGCCCGTGGGTTGCCTGGGTAAGAATAGTACCCCCTCCCCTCATATAGGTGACTAAGGGAAAACCAGAGGATGGGCAGCAGCGTCTTCTGTTACTTATCCATTTTTAAATTTACTGCAATACCCAAGACGCCACCGTGGGGGTCACAGATATAGATTTACATAGATAACGCAAATGCATGTACTTCGCGTGTTCGAACCCCGACGAAATGTCGGGGTTGGTCGCTGCTAACTTACAGTCTGCGCACGTCCGTCGTTGCAGCCTTGCGGCCAGACGGCCGCAAAAACTAAAAAAAAATCGGTGGCATCGGTGTCTTTGAATCGGTTTGGACTTCCCGTCACTAAATTCGGCCGCGACGTCATAGAAAAAAAAAACACAACAAAAAAAAACTTGGTTATAAAGTCGGCACGCTTAGTTTCAATACAAATCGTGATACTTACGTTACCTATGTAAAACTATATCTGTGGTGGGGGACATAGGCGGGGCGGCCTATGTTCAGCAGTGGACGTCCTCCGGCTGGTGATGATGATGACAGACTATATGCATTAGGTAGCCTCCGTGGCGCAGTAGGAAACCGCTTGCTTTGCAAACCGGGGGTCGCAGGTTCGAATCCCGCGGAGAGCAACAACTTTGTATAGTTGTTCCTTAGCTAGGACAATGCAGGCCAATCACCTGATTGTCTATAAAGTAGATCCATGCATCGCATGAGCATGTAAAAATTAAGTCCTGAGCCTGGTCTCTCCTCGGTCGCGTCGGTTTTCCGTCCCATCGGATTGTGAGAGGTAAAAGAAAGAGAGAGTTTTTTTTTTTTTTTTTTTTTTTTTTTTTTTTTTTTTTTTTTTTTTGGGAATGATAGACGCTGTTAACCGCAGATGGCTATTGCAGCTTCACCGGACAATAGGAGGCGAGCGCTTGAAGCGCTCTAGCCTTTACGGCAGAAGTAGCGACGAGCACAAGGGCACCTCAGGGAGGCACGGCCTCGGCTTGGGCTGTCGCTTAAGAGAGGGCTGAGTTTACCACCGGTTCACAACGCGCCCCCACTGAGAAGAACCGGCAAGAAACTCAGTGGGGTGATGCACGTCGTTGCGGTCGCATACGTACGACCCTTCGGCCTCGCCGGCGAGACCGGTGTCTGATAAGAAAGAGAGAGTGCACTTGTGTCTACGCAAGCACTTGTACACTAATAATATTGTTACGACCGCGACATAAAAGTGTTAATTACTCGGTTAATTATTACTTAATTGCAATGATTTCAAAACGCATTGTTAGTCTTTAGGTCTACTATCGATTCGTACCGAAAAATCTGGAATTCTCAATAGAAAGTAGTTCCCTCAAATTCGGCAAGTACTTAGGTATGTACCTACCGTTCGCTTGCTCTCGGTTCACTGACCCCGCCTATTGTTCGTTTTCTCGAACGAGTGCCGCTATTGTATCGGCTCGCGAAAACACTAGAAGTAGGTATTGTATTGTATTGCGTGAATGATCTCGAAGTTTCCACCACTCTGTTAATTTAGGTATATAAGTCGACGCATAGAGGTGCCCAGACAGTTTGTGTTTACAAGCGACAGCGGAAACATCTTAAGGAAGCGATCGAAGAGAATTGTATCAGCGACCCTTGCGAAGACTTTGGACTACTGAGAAGTACTGTGCGACTCGGACTACTGTGCCTTGTGTGTATACTGCGTGTATAGTGTATACAGTGTGAGTGTACGTGGAATAAAATCTTCTTTTACGTTAATCGGCATTTAATTACCCACCCGCACGTAACAATATCTTCCGCGTAGATGGCTGATCTTGCAAAAGAATGGCCACTGTGGTCGTATCGGCTTTACACTAATATAACTTTTGAAAACCCGCCATTATTACAAATACAAAATGGCTTAAGTAACTAACTCTGGTACACCACCACTTTCCACATAAAATCAGCCGAAGGATTCGCTCTACTCGCCCTTGAGAAATAACTTTTAAACTAATAGACGGATTTAAATCATCATCATCAACCGGAAGACGTCCACTGCTGAACAAAAGCCTCCTCCTTAGAACGCCACAAACCAGTTAGCTATTTGCATTCATACTTTGTTAGTTCCCCGTGGGGTGTCCGGGTAAGAATAGCACCCATCTCCTCCCGTTTGATGTCCGTAAAAGGCGACTAAGGGAAAACAAGAAGACGGGCAGCAGCGTCTTTCTATTGGATTAACCTAACATCTGTACTGCGAACCCCAAGCCTCCTGCTAAGCGTGGGGATTATGGCAACCCCTCCCTGCTAAGGGGGAGACCTTTGTTCAGCAGTGGACATATATCGGCTGCTGCTGATGATGATGATAGTTTGATGGATACGAATTTGAATACGATGGTTTAATCTGGATGGTTCTTAGCTATGATTGATTCAAATGTATTCAGCCCTATAATATGAAATCTCTATCGCGTGCCTAGTATTTTACATTTTTAATTTTTGGTTGTTAGCTTACTTACTCCAATTTGAGAACAAGGCGTACATTAAACCCAAGACGAAAATACTTTTTTCACCGAAATTTAATACACACATCTCAAATAGCGCAGTATTCGTAATTTATGTGTTTAATTTCGCGTTATAGAAGGGAATTTTACGTACACGACCGGCGTACGTGTCCGACACTTAATTTATGGGAAAAAAATATTCCGCGGATCGCTTAATATTGGGTTCTGCCGTTAACCCACTGCGTTTGTCGGAAATACATTCAGAAATTACCGGGTTTAAGTGGCTTACAGCCTCACTTACAAACGTTAATTAGACTTAATAATCATTGAAATGTAACGAATTTTACGTATTAGGTTTACTGCCGCACTTACAAACGTTAATTAGACTTAATGATCATTGAAATTTAACTAATTTTATGGTTTATATCCATATGCAATCTGTGACCATGTATGCTGTATAGTGTTCGAAACGGATATTAAAATCAAAAATAAACCGCTATATAATTGTAAAATTCGTTAAATTTCAATGTGTAATATTCGCGTAAATATCAGAAATCATTGTTAATCCAGTTCTTGAATAGATCAGATAGGATTATTTCGTCGCTCGAAGTCAATAAATACTTAACCTGTTATGTCCCACTGCTAGACAAAGGTCTCCCCCATACACTTCCACCTACCCCGGTCCACAGCGATATCCGATCACTCCGTTACAAAGGCCTTCAAGTCGTCACACCATCTTTTACGTGGCCTGCCCATTTCACCACGGAGTCCACTGTGTGACGATTTTTGTCCATCAGTTTAAATTCATGCAGTTTGCGTGCCCTGCCCACTCCTACTTTAAGATGGTCAGATAGCAAAATAAAAAATAAAATATCATCACAGTACAATTACATTGTGTGGAGCTGGCGTCCGAATAGGCATAAGCCTGTATCTCGGATTACCAGGTTAATTAAAGTAATTAACCAAAAAGGCTGGTTACAAAAAATATAAATTGCTGCTTAAAGGCAAGATAGCATTCCTATTATTCATTTTAAATAAATTCACTAAGTAATAAATCATGTAATCGCGTTAAATAACATACATTAGTTTCAAATCGATGCCGCATTTCATTCCAATGAGTTATGAGTCCGCATCGAATAATTACCGACACTGGTACTCGTTTATGTACTAATGGATATCGTACAATTTATGTGTGTCAGTGTATCACGTAGAACGAAAGTCACCCATGAACAATAAACAACGTATAGGTTCGACCTAACCTTGAACTTTAAAAATGGATTTTCTTTGGAATAGAACTAAGTTTTTTTATACTACCAAGGTAGCAAACAAGCATGCGGACCGATTGGTTACTATCAAGCGGGTCGCATGCCTGTTGCAGTCACCGCAGCCTTTAGCAACACCAGAAGAATGACTAGCTCGTTACTGACCCTTAAGTAAGTAAGTATTATGTGTCCGGTAATTTCACCAGCACCGTTCACACCGGATGTTTACACACTGCTGTTTCGCGTCAGAATATCTGACACTGGCAGTGGATATTGTATCGATATTTCCAAAAAATATTGTTTGAGTTTAGATCAAAATAACCAGGTAAAGCATAAACAGAAGTAAACAAATGTATTGTGGAACTTGAAAACCAAACAATCCATTCCTTCGTTGAAAAACTCAAGATTTGTAAACTTTCTAACGACGTTATCGAGTGTACGCAAACCAGTCAGTATTCAAACACAGGACAGTAATGTCTTTTAAACAACATTTTATCAAATGAAGAAAAAAATTCAAACGGATATGTATCAATCATCATCGTACCACGTGAAAGAAATGATGTTCGTCAGTGTATGCAAGAAGACAGTGATCAAACTAATCATATATCTGGCTTTTGCTATTGGACTGTTGTTGATAGCTGTAGTTCCCCATTTTTTTTGCTCCAAGAAACAGATCCCCTATCACAGACACCTAAGGTACCCAACGGATTTGAAGTATATACTAATCTGGAAGGAACCAACCGGGCACAAGGGACACTTTGTAAGGAAAGAGACAGAATTTTCAACAGGACAACATTTGTTTATCCAACAGCAATGTGCCCATATCAATTGTTATTTAACTTATGATAAAAACGCCTTGAAAGAAGACCATTATTTCGATGCCATAGTGTTCAATATAGAAGATGTTAAAAGACTGGACGTTGATAAATTCAATTTAACTAGATGTCCAGAACAGCTGTACATATTCAGATCAATGGAGTCTGCAGAACACAATCCTATATGTGATCACGATTTTGATCACTTTTTTAATTGGACGTGGACTTACAAACTAGATTCTGATATACCACAACCGTTCTTCAATATACATAATGCTAGTGATACAATTGTAGGTCCAATGAAAGATATGAAATGGATTGAACATATGGACGATACGGACAGGTTTTCCGAGAAATTGAAGAGTAAAAACAAAGCTGTAGCTTGGATTGTTACTAAATGTAAGCTGAAAACACAACACCAGGACTTCATCAAAGAATTTAGGAATGAACTAAGAGGTTATAATTATTCTTTGGATGTGTACGGTCCTTGTGGCCAAAAGAAATGTCCTGGAGGACGTGTGTTCAAATGTTTTAAGATGGTGGAAAAATCCTATTACTTTCAATTGGTTCTAGAAGATTCTGTTGCAGAAGATTACGTGACGGGAAGCATTGTTAATGCAATGACGCATTTATCTCTACCAATTGTGTATGGAAACTCTCATTACCGAAAGTAAGTTGGCGTTTATACAACGTGTTGCAAAATACCCCGTAAGAAATAAATATTATTTTTTGCACTGATGAGATGAGCAAACCCTACTTCAGAAAAATTAAAAAGTAAACTACGCCGAATGTATCTACATTTCTACCTAATTCGCCTTGCTAGGGTTGACAACACTTTTGGCTTTGATAATTAATTATATTTTTACGGGGTATTTTGTAACATGTTGTATGTAAGAGTCACTGCCTATATTTAAATTCAAATCAGTGTGTAGCCGATTTCTTTACAAATTCAAGTTAGGTAGTCCTAATATTCTTTATTGAAATGCTATACCTTTACTGACTGGGAAACTCCTCCTAGTGAGCACCGTGTCTGGTTCCCGGCTATAACGCGCCCCCAGCGGCGGGCTCTAACGCAAGGCACATGTGCCGATGCGGTAGCCGCGAGGGTTTTAGTGGGTAAGAATTCCCCGATTGAACCCCACAGTTTCCGGGGACCTATCGAAGCTTACCCCCGCGAAAACAAAAAAACGGGGTAAAATCAATGCCTTCTTGAAAAATAATTAATTAGACTAAGTATCCGATAAATCAACGTATATAACAATAATGACTCTTAAGTAGGCTGATCACTGTCGTTAAACGGTCAGATGGTTAAAAAACGTAAAGTAAGGTCAGTCCATAGATCCCCATCTATGGACTGACCTTACTTTACGTTTTTCCCACCTATACACCGTAGATGGTTTATAAACTGAGCATCACAGTGCTTCAGAAAGCGCGTGAAAAAAGTCGGTTCTGATAGCTATCATCAGTAGGACATCCCAACCAAGAGCGGCAGGAGCACGCCCATCAGAGAGGGCGTAGAACGATCACATGGGAGATCACTAGACGATAAACGGTTTCAAAAGAAAAATCCATAGACATAAAACATCGTAAGTTGGGACATAGTTATAATAGGCATGATGACTGTAACACAATACCAATAAATCTGTGGTTTTAAATATTAGAACAGATTGCACTGATTCCAAAAATGCATCTCATCTTCATAATAATAGAGAGATTTTCGTGATATTTAAGCAAATAAATTACTTAAATACAGCTAATCGCCATTTTGTAATAAACGCTGCTCAGAGTGAATGACGTCAATCCTGTGTAAATAAACAACTGTCAAACTGTCATCTCAACATTTTCTTGCATACAATGATTCACTTTTCTTTTATACCTAGACAGATGTTTATTTACACCGCCGTAGTGACGTCACAACATGGCGCCATGCACCGGCCATCGTTTTGGAACGAAATTCAAACTCTATTTTAAAAATTGAAAATATTGCTATTCATTGTAAATTTAATACCAAAATATGATTATTTTCGGCAATAGTAGACCCGTAAGTACATTATAGAGTATTTTTTCAAAATTAGTCATCATGCCTATTATGTGTACCCACAAATTTCAGCTACAGTCCAGGGGGCTGTGATGTAGAAAAAGTTGAGAACCCCTGATTTAGAGTTTAGACCCGTGGGGTGTCCGAGCTCCTACTCGTTCCTACTTACATCGAGTAGGAGTCATTGGAATGTCAAGTTTTTATATGTTGAAACAAAACATTTGAAACTAAATATTGAGGAACTAAATAACCCGCTCGGAGCTCGGAGAACCGATAACCGATAGGAAGAAATGCTCTCGACCACGAACCGAAAGACGCAGCGTAGGTAGGCTTCCCACTAGATGGACAGACGACATTGTGCGCATCGCATAACCGGTGGATGCAAATAGCCAATTGTCATTGTGGCGTTCGAAGGTGGAGGTCTATGTTCAGCAGTCGACGTCTTCCGGCTGATGAAATTGTTAGTTTGTGTGTTGTTATTAGAACTCAATGTTTTTCTCTAGAGTTTGCCTTCTTTCATTCGCCGACATAATATCTATAGATATTTTGTTTGTTCAAGGGGTCACTTATCGCTTTCAATAAGTGACCTCGTAATACTTTATTCCAAAAAATGCACGTCAAAAATTGCAATAAGAACGATGCAGGGAGAAATATTTTGTTTACTTAAACTGACTTTTTTCAGTTTTCTACCACCGGGTTCGTATATCAACGCCCAAACCTTCGATATGAAGAAACTGGGGGCTCTTGTGGACTATCTAATCAAAAATAAAGATATGTATCGGCTTTTCTTCGACTGGAAGAAGCACTACTACTATACTGCGAGGCAGAGGATCAATGTGTGCGATTTGTGCAAGAAACTGAATGAAAATTACACCGCAAAGACGCACGAACACTTCAGGAGATGGTGGAATCCGGAGTATACCGATATCTGTCAAAGAATGAGCCTAATGCACATGTTTAATTCAGAACATTAGTTAATAAGCATTTAATAATCACTCATATACATTTTATAAGAAATATTTTGGTTTTAATTTCTGGGACAATCCACACACGGTCATCCCAAACTAGACTCTGCCAGTCTGACTATGGAAACCAGACCATTGATACATTTTTTTGCTATAAATACATATTTAATTAAATAAGTAACTGCCGCACTCACAGACGTCAATTAACTTTAATCGCATTTAGGTCATTTTTTGTAATCTATTTATTTCGAATTTTCGAGTCTCTTATGATTATCTTTTAGTATTAATTACAAGATTATTGATATATCTACTCACTATTAGCGTATTAAGTAGTATTTGGCTTCGAAAGTAGAAATAATTCATTTACAAAATATGACTTAATCACAATTAACTATAATTGACGTTTGTAGGTTCGGCAGTGAGACCAAGTCACTCAAATTAAAAATGGTATCCTATTTTGATGATGAAAATTATTTAAATATTGAACAATATTGTAATTATTTCGTTTTTAGGGCACCGTACCTAAAAAGTATAAAAGGGACCATTATGATGCGTGTGCCTTCGTCTGTCTGTTTGTCTGTCACACCCTTAGTCTATTTAAGCAACCACTATAGTTTTAAATATTGCTAAACCAACTACACCTCAAATGAAAAAAAATATTTCCTATACTTCTAACTGTAATGGAATTTGAAATTTCAAGGTAATACTACTACATCAAGTGGGATATCATACGAAAAGGCTTCATTAACACATTTCAAAACTGATTTTATTTCATTTTGTGTTTCATAGTACTGCCAAGGGACCTTTATATAAAAATATACATAATCATATACTTTCGCCATCTCACCCATACCCCGAATTTTACATTAAAAGGAGAGATGTCTTTCCTCCGGGACGCATCTGTGATCGACGTCCCCCGACTCAGATTTATTGAATACTTTTTAACAGTACCATTCACACAATGAAAAACCCGGCCATCCGTCTTCTTTACGTGTCTATTTATTTCTTTTATCATTCCCCTATCACAATTGTATTGTTACGGAAAACAGTGTTTTTTAGAAGCAATGGATTGAGTAAATTGAGTTTAAATCCGCTCATAGTCAGTTGTACTATTCGGTAAGCGATCAGTTGGAAAAGCAACGGCAGGCAACGGCAGGCAAGGTCAGTCCTTAGATGGGTCGGTCACCCATCCATTTAGTGGCATTTGAGCTGAGCGTCTCCGTGCTTCGGAGGGCACGTTAAAAGTCGGTCCCGTTGACATCTAGACAGCAGTCGTTAAGCTAAGTCAGAGGCCTAAGGGCAGCTTGAAAACTCTGACACCAGGTTGGTCACTAACCATACAACAACAAAAAAAACTTTGTTACTCCTGGTATAAGTTAATTGATAGTTAACAAACTCTAAGCTCCTTCTAGCGGAAAGATATCTTCTTATTTCCAAATTGTGGATACAGCTTTATCATTATCATGTCTAATGTCCATGTTGCACCCGTACCGGTAGTTGTTGGGAACGATACACTCGAAGTTGTTTACCGCTACGTATACCTAGGACAAACTATCCAGTTAGGTCGGTCCAACTTCGACAAAGAGGTCGCCCGAAGAATCCAACTCAGATGGGTAGCGTTCGGGAAACTACGCGAAATCTTCTCGTCCGAAATACCGCAGTGCCTGAAGACGAAGGTTTTTAACCTGTGTGTGTTGCTAGTGATGACATATGGTACTGAGACGTGGTCCCTAACTGTTGGCCTTTTGGATAAGCTCAGAGCCACCCAACGAGCTATGGAGAGAGCTATGCTCGGAGTTTCTTTGTGCAACAGAATCCGGAATGAGGAGATCCGCTGAAGAACCAAGGTCACCGACATCATCATCATCATCATCATCACCAGCCGGAAGACGTCCACTGCTGAACATAGGCCTCCCCCTTCGAACGCCACAATGACCGACAATTGGCTATTTGCATCCACCGGTTACCTGCGACGCGCACAATGTCGTCTGTCCACCTAGTGGGAGGCCTACCTACGCTGCGTCTTCCGGTTCGTGGTCGCCACTCGAGAACCTTTCTTCCCCAGCGGTTATCGGTTCGCCGAGCGATGTGGCCTGCCCATTGCCACTTCAACTTGCAGATTTTAAGAGCTATGTCGGTGACCTTGGTTCTTCGGCGAATCTCCTCATTTCGGATTCTGTCGCGCAAAGAAACTCCGAGCATAGTTCTCTCCATAGCTCGTTGTGTGACTCTGAGCTTATCCAAAAGGCCACAGTTAGGGACCACGTCTCAGTACCATATGTCATCACTGGCAACACACACTAGTTAAAAACCTTCGTCTTTAGGCACTGCGGTATTTTGGACGAGAAGATTTCGCGTAGTTTCCCGAACGCTGCCCATCCGAGTTGGATTCTTCGGGCGAACTCTTTGTCGAAGTTGGACCGACCTACCTGGATAGTTTGTCCTAGGTATACATAGTGGTCAACAACTTCGAGTGTATCGTTCCCAACAATTACCGGTACGGGTGCAACATGGACATTAGACATGATCTTCGTCTTGTCCATGTTCATTTTAAGACCCACCTGTTGGGAAACGCTACTGAGGTCGCTGAGCATCGTATTGAGGTCCTCCAGCGACTCTGCCATAATGACTATATCATCGGCAAAACGAAGGTGAGTGATGTATTCGCCATTGATGTTGATGCCGAATCCGTACCAGTCCAAGAGCTTGAAAACGTCCTCCAATGCATTTGAGAACAGTTTCGGAGAAATATTGATCTCGATTGAATCAAAGGCTTTCTCGTAGTCCACAAACGCTAGACATAATGGCCGATTATACTCCTCGGTCTTCTGTATAATCTGGCGGAGCGTATGTATGTGGTCTACGGTGCTAAAGCCTTTTCGGAACCCGGCTTGTTCGGGAGGCTGGAAGTCATCAAACCTGCGTTCGAGACGGTTCGTAATGACTCTCGAAAACAGCTTGTATACATGGCTCAGGAGTGAGATAGGTCTATAATTCTTCAATAAAGTGTTATCACCTTTTTTGAAGAAAAGAACCACCACACTCCTGTGCCATGCTTCTGGCGTTGTACCCTCGAGTAAGACGGAATTAAATAACTTCTGGAGGACTAAAAGTACCGGTTTTCCACCCGCTCTCAGAAGTTCTGATGTGATTCCGTCTTCACCCGGCGCCTTGTTATTCTTGAGCTGTTTGAGAGCCATTCTAATCTCGTACAGGCTGATGTCTGGGATGTCCTCAGTGTAGTGTCGGGTTAGTTTGGCTCTGGTGTCTTGAGCTGTTCTATCAATGGGTTCCCGTGTTGAGGTGTATAACTGTCCGTAAAATCTCTCGAGCTCTCTCAATATCTCCGGTTTCGATGAGATGACACTGCCGTCATCGATCTTCAGCTTCGTCATATGGCTACGCCCAATAGACGAATTCTGTGCGAACACTTTAGAGCCTTGGTTCCGCTCAATTGCGTCCTTAATACACGCTGTATTATAGGAACGCAAGTCGTGTCGCATGGATTTCGAGATTCGTCTATTGAGTTCAGCATATTCCGACATATCAGCTGAAGATTGCAGTCTCATCTCAGTCCGGTTTTCCATTAGCTTAATGGTTGTATTGGAGAGCTTTTGAGGTTTTTTACGGCGTGGGGTCTTATAGAACTTGGACCCCACTGCGTGGACAGTTTGCACCAACCCATTGTTTATCTCGTCCGCAGTTTCGCAGTCGGCGAGGCACTGGAAGCGATTATGCAGTTCAAGTTGAAAGTCTTCGGGGTTCTGGATTTGGGCGGATCCTGGACGGAGCGTGGACTTCATCAGACGAAACCTTTCGAGCTTAACATTGATATTCAATGTGCCTCTAACAATACGGTGATCACTCCCGGTTTTCACCCTGCCGATCACGGAGACATCATCGAATATATGCTTCTTGGTCGTCATGATGAAGTCGATCTCATTTTTGGTTGAACCATCGGGGCTTATCCACGTCCACTTCCTGGATGGTCGCTTCTTGAAGAAGGAGTTCATCGCATAGAGTCCCTCCTTCTCCATGAAGTCGACCAGCCGCTGGCCCCTTTGGTTCCGCTGCCCATACCCATACGACCCCACTCTCAACTCATGGCCATTCCGAGTGACCACCTTTGCGTTAAAGTCCCCCATAACAACGGTGAAGTATGTTTTTGAGGTATGTATGGCTTCTGCTATCTCTTCATACATAGCCTCTACTTCATCGTCAGGGTGTGCCGAGGTCGGCGCGTATACCTGTATGACCTTCAGCGAATACCGATCGGTTATTCTGAGTATAAGGTACGCTACCCTGCTCGACACACTATCGACCTTTACCACGTTGTTAATAAGGGACTTACAGACGAGAAACCCGACACCACCCTGGGATTTTCGATCTCCTTCCCGGAAGAAGAGCAAGTTTCCGGAATCAAGGGTTATCGTATCCTGTCCCTCTCGTCGGATTTCAGATAAACCCAAGATGTCCCAACGTAACTTGCTCAATTCTTCCTCCAGCTCGAGAATCTTCTCATCGGTCCTAAGAGTGCGGACGTTGTGTGTTGCCAGGGCCAAAGTTCGGTGGGGGTGGTAGTGGGGCATCTGCCGGAGATTCTTCGCACCCCCTGCTCGACCGTAACCCCGCCCGCTACCAAGGCGAGGAATAGAGGAGCTGCCGGGGACTGGGGGCCGTAAACAAATACTATCAATCATTGTGGGGGGGGGGGGGTTTGCCATAATCCCCACGCTTGGCAGGCGTCTTGGGGATCGCAGTATAAGTGATGAGATGCCAAAAAACAGAAGACGCTGCTGCCCGTCTTCTTGATTTCCCTAAGTCGCCTCTTACGTACACCCGAAGAGTTGGGGGGGTGCTATTCTTACCCGGACACCCCACGGGCCACCGACATAGCTCTTAAAATCTGCAAGTTGAAGTGGCAATGGGCAGCCCACATCGCTCGGCGAACCGATAACCGTTGAGGAAGGAAGGTTCTCGAGTGGCGACCACGAACCGGAAGACGCAGCGTAGGTAGGCCTCCCACTAGGGTGACCGACGACATTGTGCGCATCGTAGGTAACCGGTGTATGCAAATAGCCAATTGTTGGTCATTGTGGCGTTCGAAGAGGGAAGCCTATGTTCAGCAGTGGAAGTCTTCCGGCTGGTGATGATGATGATGATGATGAAATACAGCATTGCTGTGTTACGGTGTAAAGGCCATTATAGCTGGTGAAAATACTGCTAGAGTTAATTAATGTCTCCGTGTCATGGGCGCTTTATAAGGCGTGTCACTCAACATCAAGTGAAGGTCTTGCTTGTAAAGTCACTAGGTTAATAAAAAAAAATACAAAATACTAACTTTTCTGTAAATGTACCTATAGCATTTGAATAACACTAACTATATTCACTCGTTGAAATGTTTATCATTTAGGTAAATTAATCTTCGTTATCATATTCGGAGGTTTATAATAAATGATTGCAAACCACGCGGCTCGTTCATATCTGTAAATAATATTGTAGGGTAACAAAACTGTCTGATATTGACATCGATATAATATAATAAACTAGATAAACATTCACTAACAAAATGACATCTAAAATGTGGTCGTGGAGGCCGCGAACTTAACTGTGCTGGTGGCGGAACCGAGAACAAACTGTTTTATTATGATAATGACGTGTCGTTTGACAGTTTCATATAGACAGTAGCGACACTCCTATCAACAAAAATATTTTTGTCAGGATATGGCTTGAAAATAAATAGCGACACAAGGGTGCTATTTCTGTATGCCACTTTTCGGACCGTAATATCTAATCTAGGTTAAATATTATGCCCTGCTGTTAGAGTTCATGGTAATGCCCCTGGGCCTCTTGTCCCAGCCCAGTAATGAGGGACCCAGAAAAATTAACTAAACAATAATTACTTTAAATTAATTTCCTAATCCAAAATCACTTACTTGACGCTATTTATATTTTTTATTAATTATAAAATACACCTTTCACACATTACGTATTAAAGGTGCAAAAAATTGAAAGAGGTGCGAGCTGGGATTCGAACGTACGTTTCCAAGGCAAGCGCTCGTCCACTGAACTGCTTGACTACAAACTCAAACTCAAAACTCAAAAATAGTTTATTTCAAATAGGCTTAACGCTAGCACTTTTGAAAGGTCATGACTTTTTTTTTAAAAGAAGCTACCACCGGATCACAACGCGGCCTCAACTGAGAAGATCCGGCAAGAAACTCAGCGGGCTTGTAATTTTATCACTTTTTTTTTAAACAGTGTGTCATGTTACAATTAGATCAGAGCGACAGTGTGTCTTGCCGTTCAAAAGATCAAATAAGACAGAAAAAAATAATAAAATACGACGAAAGTACAACAAACTAAAAAGCCAAAGGGAAGGGATTCTTGGGATCGCAGTATAGGTAATCCAATAGAAAGACGCTACTGCCAGTCTTCTTGTTTTCCCTTAGTCGCCTCTTATGGATACCCAACGGGTAAAGTCAACCAGGCGGTATAATATAGTTAATAATAAAACACGTTTTACCATCTACGATTCTATCTCCGCTTAAAATGACTCACAGCTCACCATTAACTTGCAACATTATTGTATAAGAGAGATGTTCAATGAATATACACCTCATGGTATCCCTACCCCATTAAAATGTGCTCAGACCGCAACCCTGTACCGATCGGCCGCTGGGGACACAATCAGTTATTTAACGCTGTCGGCGGGGCTGTGGTTAACTTTGGCTTACCTTACAGTCATGTTTAACTTTTATATAACCTACCTTTATATATGATGCTGTGATGGATTTTTCCATCAGATACATAAAGGGAATTTAAAAAAATATTTATTAGTACAAATATTACAAAATAAGTCAAAGTTTTTTTTACTGTCAGGGAGAAAAGGTCTCGATTATGTAGGAGATTTTTATCCACTTCAACCTCCGCAGTATTCTTCATAGACGTTTCGAAGCGATTCTGGGCACTCTTCAGTGCCGAGTGCTGGCTAGATTCCTTAGGTACCGGCTTAACCTGCCCTATCTTACAAATGCATCAACAACCTGGCTATCTGGATGGTACCGGTAGGTGGTAATAAGAAAACTCTAACCAAAGCCCCCAAATTCGAGACTCAGGTGCATACGAACAACACACAGCGTAATAGGAACAACTAACTATGCATAGACTTTACTATTGGTTTACAGTTATGTTAGTAACACTAAGTAAACGTGAGTTTAGTGATTAAATATATTTGTTCTTTTTTAATTTACTTTGTTAATATAATAGTATTACAAAATGCCTGCCACCTACTTCAATATGCCTACCACCATCTTCATGAAGCCTAACGCCAACCTTAGGAAACCCATCATTGACTATAAGAAACCTTGCACCAACTTTAAGAAACCAATCATTGACATCACCTAACTTCTAGGATAAGTTAAGCTTTTCGATGAACTTACTAATAAACTAAACGAACGAGACGTTAAACGGTCTCGTTGTTTTTTAAAAACCATCCTGATTAAACCAGATATAATAAAAATCATATTTAAATCCATCCATTCGTTTGGAAGCTGTTATGCAACAGACATACAACGATGACAAAAATATAACAACCCTTTATTTTTGCGTCAGGATTTAATTAAATAAAAAAAAACTACGTTCTTTTTTAACACGCTTTTATTTAAATTCAGTAAAGTCCAGTCGGTATTCAATGAATACCTAATGTTGTTAAATAATCTAAAGACTGTCTAACTTTAATATAGATTTAAACGTACTTGGTCTGTTCAACACTATCATGGTTTCAATTTTCTTATACAGTCGACAGATTATTATATAACAGCTCTCAAATATTAGAAGCTAACACAGACCGTAGTGGGCTCTATTAAATGCTCCGAAAATTCGTTAAAATCGAGTTTGAAACTAGTGCAAAGAGTAGGGGTGTAATGCCCAAGCAGCAGGTGCGCTGAAGTCAGTTAACACTAACTAACTTCGATATATTGTCGAATCTCGCACTCGAATACAATTGCAATGGTTACGTTATTATAGCAGCTTCAAACAGCTATGTGTAGCTAGTAAATATCATTGCTACTAGTTTTACGGTTAACCATAAAACTCGATGTCAATTTCAGCTTTTTTGCCCAAATACCCCAAAAGGAAGACCATGTCTTTTTTGGCACGGCCTATAGCCCAACCGGCTCGATGGATTTTGACTTTTAATATGTCATTAGATTCGGCTTAGTTGTGGGAGTAGTTACTGAAAATATTTGCAAATTCTATGTAGGTGAAAAACTATTTTTCAAAAAATAAAAACCGACTTCAAAGTAAATTATCTAAAAAGCATAAAATAACGAAAATATATTGAAGTCGGTGCTAGCACATCATGTTAACTAAGACTAGCACGAGCTGACACCGACTTCAATATATTTTCGTTATTTTATGCTTTTTAGATAATTTACTTTGAAGTCGGTTTTTATTTTTTGAAAAATAGTTTATTTAACACTTTTTAGTGACTTTTATTTTAGCAAAGTAGGTATCAGCACTATCACGCAACTCAAACGTCTACGTTACAGTAACTTAGTAAAAACATTAAAAGCGTATATCTCTTAAACTACTGAACCGATTTTGATGAAACTTATAATCTACCCTAAGTTGAAAAATACTCTAACTACTGTAAAAAGAATTTTCGAAATCGGACTTGTAGTTTCTGAGAAATCTGCGGACAAACCTACATACATACATACACTCATAAAATTTGGTAAATTTGTTTAGAAGCCCACATAGACTAACATATATTAATATTACGCATTTTTATTAATATTACATACATACGCATCGAATAGAGAACCTTCTTTTTGAAGCCGGTTAAAAACAGTCAATGCTGGCTACACACAATGTGCAGCCGCGACAAGCTCTTGCAAGGCGTAGGTTGAATTTTCTAGGAATAGCCAATCCTACACCAGATTATTATACCTATATACACAGCTCCAAGCTACCGCAATATTGGCTTACTAAGGAACTCGCGGACACGTCAGCAAAAGAGTAAAGGGTATGCACAATGGGTCCAAATGGGTCGGAATGCGTTCCTGTCACAGAAACTTAATTAACGAGTCATTTAGATTTCCTTCGTTCCGAGGATACCTACCTTTGTACCTAACAAACAAATTGCATATCAAGATATAGTGAAGTGTAACTGTAAATTAGCATAAAGGAAAAGGTTCAGAAAGTTTCAGCAGTTAAAATCCGGTCGCTATTTTTACAACACTTTCATACAGTTCTCCAAACTGCACGTAATGTCCCACCTCCATATTCTGTCCCGATTTTTTCCAGCCTTATATTCTAATTATCCAGCCTGCTCCTCAAGGGCCTGACCAGGCATAATTCAAATTGCGAGCTCAGTGCCGCCCTCTCGCGGTGCGAAGTGTCGTTGAAGACACTCGAATATTCATCAGCCGTGGTTGATTACTTCATAGACTTTACCTAGAATCTGACTACGACTATTTGGTGATTTTGTAGGTGATAATAGTCACCTATGTCATTAATCTGATATCACAAATTTATTAGTTAGTGAGTTTGTTTGTCTATCTATCTACTTAATAATTAAATTATGATGAAGATCATATATTTTATTGTACTGAGTTTGATCTTGTAAAGAAAGGCTTAATAATGAAGCTTCAGTAGTCAGTGAAGCAAGAAATCACTTGTCTTGCAAACTGGAGGTCACAGATTCAAATCCTGCGGGAATCAATAACTATGTAGTTCTTTCCTTACTGGTTAGAACAATTTAATTCATACCAATCACCTAATTGTCGGGTAAATAAGATGAATCAATTCCAATTAGTCTTCATCCCTCTCGCATTGATCTTCCGTTCCATTGGATAATGACAGTAAAGGAAAAGTGAGAGCACTTGTGACTGCGCAGGTATTTGTGCACTATAATGTCTCATGGCCGATATTTTGAAAGATTTGCCGCTGTAGCATTTGACAGCCTGATGGTCTAGTGTTTAGATACCCTGGCTGCTACCCAATAGGTCGTGGGTTCGATTCCTGCCAAGTGTCTGGGTGTTATTTATCTATTTAAGTATGTATTAACAAAAAAAATGTAAGTATTAGTATCAGTTATCTGATTTCCATAGTACACGCTCTGAATAGTCTGGGATCAGATGACCGTGTGTAGATTGTCCCAGAATATTGTTATTGGTGGAGACCAATCTCATTCGATTCTGAGAGTAAAATAAGAGTGAGTGGACTACTGCAAAACAGTTGTGCACTATAATATGGTTGATCTTTTGAAAAAATTGACCGCTGTGGTAGTATAGGCCAGGAAGATATTAGGGCGTATCATGTCACAGTACAGCGCCCTTATAACATGTCTTAATTATAACATGTCTTAAAAATAGAGAGTATAAGCCCTGGCCGAAGGAGGATACTATGGCTAAACAACTTTTAAAACATCAGTGATTTTACCAAACACCTTCGCAACTATTCCGATTGGCAGATTATAAAGCAGAACAGTTATCTTTATATATATAATTCTACTGTACGTGTGTATGTCACTCAACTCCTCCTAAACGGCTGGACCGATGTTGATGAAATTTTTGGTGTGTGTTCAAGGGGATTCAAGAATGGTTTAGATTCACAAAGCGCGGGCGGAGCTGCGCGGGTCAGCTAGTAAATTATAAAAAACACGAAAATCCCGACTGCGAATTAACAAAATGGACATAAATCACATTATACAAACATAATACATATACACACCAATATTTCAACTCGTCATTTTAAGACCTTTTATTCTATACACATATTAATGTTTACGGAAGTAAAAAAAAACTATAAAATCGGCGTCCGCCAGCCGCCATTTTAAATTTTTGAAAAAATTATAAATATCTTATGTCATTCCCACAAGTACGACAAAAGTAACGACTTAGTATAAGTCAAAATCCATTGAGCCGTGTATATAGGCTGTAGACTGCCAAAGAAATAGACATACACACATACTTACATAATCTCGAAAAGTATAACCCTCTTCCTGGGGCATTCGGGCAAATTGCCTTAATTATTGCTAACCAATAGGAGACGGCACTGAAAGAAGAAAAATTATGTAACCGATATGCCTTTAAAGCACCACGACACGACATGACAGAATAGTACATTTCCAGCTTTAATAAATAACTCGCAAAATCAAACCGGTGACGCAAACAAACTGTCTCAACTGATTAACATACTGTAGGAGTACCTAAGTAGGGTCAGCAACAAAGAGCTGTTGAATATTCGAGCAGGCGACGATCTCGGCGATATGCTAACCAGCTCCGCGCCTTACTCGACATGCGGACCTTACTGATGAAATGTATGAATTTTTCAGTATTTACGAGTAGACGACCCATTGTTTTGTGTATCTTTTTGATTGGACGACTCGCGTAAATTTGGAGACATTTGGAACGATTTGTGTTTTGGAGAGTCAGCTAATAATGCACTTTGTTACTCGGCTGAATATATTTGCTTGGCTGATATTGCTTTAGAACATTATACGGTAAATATAAGACACCTTCAAATGATGTGTGCTTTGTCTCTTGCCTGACGAGGTACTGCTTAACAGCAGAAGTTAAATGTGAGCCACTGCGATTTTGGTTCGGTCATGCTCGCCATCGAAAAGTCTTCACTTGTGGCGGCTTCGTGTGGCGGGTCACCCCCTTCCCTCTAATATGGTTGCGGGAAGTGATGACTACTGCTCGAATCAGCTCGTGCGCGGGTGCTGCTTGGGGGGACTGGTATCCCTTTGGCCTTTTAATTTTTTGTAATTTTTGTCGTAATTTATTGTTTTCTTCTTTCTCCCTTGCTTTATGTTTCGAACGGCAGGACACACTATCGCTAATGTCGATTCAATTGTGTGTTTAAATAATGCTTAAAAAAATGTGAAAAAATTACAAGCCGGCTGAGTTTCTTGCCGGATCTTCTCAGTTGAGGCCGCGTTGTGATACGATGGTAGCTTTTAAAAAAATTACCATTCAAAAGTGCTAGCGTTAAGCCTATTTGAAAATAAAGATTTTTGATTTTGACTTTGACTCTGTGTTCCTGAAGTGGAGTTGCAAGTGCTTTATAAGGAGTTGCATGCAGTGCTAGCGGCCCAAGGAGCCTCACTTCATCTTATTTGCTGGCAACAGTGCTACGATTATTAAAAACGAAAAACTAGACCACTTCATCATCAACGACTGCACCATTAGGCGGGATTATAGTTTACCACTAACTTAAAAAAATGTAGCCTTGCGAAGATCATCGCTCCACCTACTCTTGAGGCTGTTTACCGATCTACGGCCTCTAATCGGGAACAACTCTTATATTGTCTAACTTCCTACGTATACTTATACTTTTTTATTTACACCTCAAATATTATTGTAAAGACATCTTATTTTCGCCAAACCTTTTGTATTGAAAGCAAATGTCAACTATTCTTTAAAGAATAGGCTGAAGGTGACAATAGCCTTAACCTTTGGCCAAAATAAATACCCTTTAAACGAAAAGAAAGACATTTTTCTATTGTTGGGTGATTCATAACTATTGAAAACAAATTATAGTGAGTTTAGTGAAACAATTTCTTTAACAAAAAAGAACGTAGGTTTTATTTCAATAAGTTACTAGGCATTTGTTTATCAGTGAAAATTATTAAAGAATTACACAGTTTAGCTTTACATTATATCCAATCTCAGAAAATTTTGGTAGAAAAGTCATACAAAAATATCTTAATATTTTCCTTAAGTCTAGTAACATCAATATCGTATTTATCATCAAAATCCCGTTTAAAATATTCACTAATTCACTTAACTTTTTTTACTCTAGAATCTTTTAGATAAGAGAACACTTCATCAAAGCGTTCAGCACCTTTTGGATAACACCTATCCCTCATGGAGCCGTAATACCACCACTTTCTGAAACACTCGTGACTGCTTCTGATTTCCCTTTGTCGTTTATCATTCAAAAGTCTACACACATCACAAAGCCCTTTATGGTTGTCCATCGCACGGATGGTGTAGTACTTCTTCCAACTGAAGTACCTGTGATACATAGACGGGTTCTTGATGAGGTAGAACATGAAAGCAGCAAGCTGCCCAGGTGTATAGTTCTTGGAGTCTATGTAAGAGTTTTCTGGCAGGAATCTGTAAAGAAAGAAGATGTGTCTATATATGTCATAACTATTAATATTTAACTAAGCTCCGTAGTAGTACTAACACAATTACTGAAAGTTTAAATAACTTTGGTATTCTATTCATTTTATAGGTCTATGACTACTGGTGCCACATTTTTTTACAATATTTTTTTTAGACACTCTGGGAATACTAATTGAAGATAAGATTATTTAAAATACAAATTTGTTAGATATCAGACGTCCTAACATCCAAACTTCCAAGCTATACTAATTATCATCAAACCTTAAGCCAAAGACTTACTGTTTTACAATCATCAGTTCTTACAATTTGTTATTAAGTAACCTATAACTTACTTGGAATAATTAGCCCCACCAACTACAATAGGCACAGCATCATGATCATAAGCCATCAATACTTCCTGAGTAACATAATCTTCAGATACACTATCTTCGTATGCTAAATAAAAATAATAGCGTCCATCAATGATTTTCCCACAGTTTCCTCCAGGACACTCAATGTGGCCACAGCCATAAATATCGAAAGCTAATGAATAATGTTTCATTGCTATTTGCAGCTTCTTTGAAAACACCATTCTCTTAACCTTTGAGCTACATTTGTTTATTATCCAAGCTAATGCTTTAGTTTTGATATTTATTTCATCTATGCTGCTGAAATTAGCATAGCCTTTTGTAGCATTTGCCGGGTGAGGTGTCGCAACAAATTGGTATTCGTCTCTAATATCCGTTTTCCATGTCACGTCTACTCGTGGGGCTACAACTTTACCCTTTAAATTTCTGACTTCAATAAACGGGGTGAATATATCTGAATGCAGCTTATAAGACCATGTCCAATTGAAATAGTTGTCTAAATGTATGTTGCATAAGGGGTAATTTTCTGATGACTCCATTCCATGGAAAATGTACTTCTGTTGTGGCAATCTTGACCTGGGCAAGTTTCCTTTGTTCCATCCCCGTAAAATGCTGATATTGAATATGATGGCATCAAAATTTGTGTAATCTTTGTTGAGGATAGTTTTATTTGTAGTTAAATAGCAATTAATATTCGAACAGTTGCTATCAATAAAGGGTTTTTGTCCTTCACCAATGGGATTATTTTCTTCATTCGTCGATGTCCACAGTGCGATATATTTCAGGTCATGATTAAAACGATCTAAAAGTTTATTTCTCTTTTTAAGTTTCCTCAGACTATCTTCGTAGTCAGATACAGTGCTGAATGCTGTGTGGAAGGAATAGAACGCTAACGCGATGTACATAAACAGACCGGTGAAACTGACTAGGAAAAATAATTTCGCGAAAGTTTCCGTGCGGGATACTAAATACATTTTCGCGAAGTTACCGACGACCGCGTCGCGGGAACAATGGGTAGCAACGTCGGCTTCATCTCGATAAATAACAAAGAATGCGTTCGCTGTCTCATTAGATGACGATGGCAAACAAAAAATTCTTTTGATTTCAAATAAACAAAGCGACTCAGTAAGCGTTCTGTACACAGACAGCTCAGTGACTGAATTCTTTGGACATTACCATGAATTGTATAATGATTGTTGTGATGTTCGCGCTCGTTCTTATTAAAGTCATTGTAATTATTTTGTTATAGTAGATGTCCTCTACATTGCATATCATAATTTTCAAGTGAAGTGAGGTGTATACTATTATTTTCATGGATATTTCCTGGATTACACAGGTCCTTTATGATGGGTCCATCCAAGGATGACTCCCTAACGAATTGGAAAATATTTTACCGCGAAGTAGCAGTTTGTTAACTTTGTTGTGTTTCAGTTGGAAAGACACCATTGCTAGAAACATTACTACGGTCAAGAGATTTAATCACTAACTAGCTGACCCGTGCAGCTCCGCCCGCGCTTTTATTACGTTTTGCTCCCCTTTTCTCCCTCCTCCCTAGATTTATCTCTCTCCATATCTCTCTCTTATAAAATCTAATTATATGCTCTAATCTCTAATTATATGATACCTGGACGAACAGAACGACAGACAGACAGACAGACAGACAGACAGACAATAATTAAAAAAAAAATTGTTTTGGCCTCTATGTCGATAGTATAGTATCCCCACATAGAAATTTTGGAAAAATATTCAATGTACAGAAAAAGTGCTCTTTGAGTTTTATTTTAGTATAGATATCTCTGTTCAGGATTGACGGTGCATAGCAACTATCAATGGGCGAACGAGGTGGTTCCTACTAAGCAATTATTCTGCTCGTTAGACTATTGTGTTAAATTAATAAATCAAACGCGGTTAAGCAGTCATTTCATACATCAAAATGAAAATAGATTTTTTCATCAATCATTATGATTCTCTTACTTTTTCTCTTCTCTTATTATTTTATTTCAGTTAAAAGAAACGAACATTCAAAACATTTTATATTGTTCTTTCGCCATATATAAGAATTCTCTAAGTGAATATGCATATGTTTTATTTGTTCCATTTCTTTATATCTGAGACATCTAAAATGTTCTGTCGCCGAGACCTCTCAAAGGAGATCCGCCTGTCTGTCTGTTCGCAGCCAAAAAGCTCTCGAGAAAAATTTTCTATCAGCCGATGTCTCCCTCTATTTGCTAAGACTTGTTTCGTTAGAGGCATTCCCTGTTTCCATTGCACTAAGAAATGTCTGACGAGTTTTGAGTGAGTGGAAATGTTTTGATGGTCCCTTGTGCCATCGGAGCCGGACCCTACAGGTACAGGTCGACATGGCAATCAGGGTAAGAGCACCGTCTTACGCGAACGATGTGCCCCCGCACCCCTGCTACCTCCCCGATTGCCATGTTGACCTGTCGCATACTGTATGTACAACAAGTCTCAAGTATTCTGCCGACAAGCAGCAATGTGTAATTCGTGTATTCTGATGTAAAGTGCACTGTAGTTAGTAAAATTAATAGGCCTAAGAGACTTATTAACGAAATTATCGAATAACAATCGGGAGTAACAAAGTTCCTGCTTATGTAAAAACTATGGGTATATTGCTTTGAAAAAGAAATCAACCGACAGACAAGGCATTTTTTATTTTTCTTTAATAAATTAGTAAATAACCTCAGTTATGCTTTTTATACCTATATATTCTAGTAAACCTTAGGTTTGTCCGTCCCGTCCGTCTACCCGTAACCGTCCTTCGGAGTCGCTGGACGTTCGGGGTGTCCTAGGATGCCATTGAGTACGGCGGCGATTCCGAGGAGGACGGCGGCGGTGTTGTGACCCTCGTCCCCGTGAGCATCGTGACTGGTTCCCGGGGCACTACAATGTGCCCCCCGGCGGCGGGCTCAAAGGCAAGACACTGAGGCTACCCTGGTGCAGATCCTACCGGAGAGCCCTCTCATGTGCCGATGCGACAGCCGCGGGGATTTTAGTGGGTAAGAATTCCACATACCCCGATCGAGCCGCACAACTCCCCGGGACCTTTTGAAAGTTGCCCCCGCGAAAAAAAAAGTTTTTCGTTTTTAGAGAATGTCTATAAAATTCATGTATCGTTATCAGTCTCAAGAATACACTAAGATTCCGTGCCGTACTGTACAATGGACACTAGCCGCACTCTTTGCATGTAGGACGTGAAGTCTTCGGCAAATATGGACACCGTGTATGAAGTCAAACAGAATTACGTATTCCATAAAAATATACCCCTTTTGCACACGTGACAACCGGGACGAGTCAATATGAAACGTGCATAATTTCGACTAGTTCTATATAAAAATATACGTAGATACCTTTTATACCTTAACACCTTCGGTGCGGAACAGGCCGATATCGGCCTGCCGCGGTATTTCAACTGGTGCGGTCGAAGAAAACTATGTCCCACTCGCTTGTGCAAAACGATTATCTCAGGTGTTCGTAAGAGTTCGACAGGAACAGATATATATTTCAACTTGTTGTTTCCTGTTTGGTAGATCCCGGGGCGAATCGAACGGAAGTTAAAAAATTATATACATCATGTTTGGTTAAGCGTTCGTGACCGCGACAGTACATCCAATTCTATCCAATTTAAAATTTTACAGATACTTCTGCACTGATATGACCCTAAAGGTAAAATAATAGATTGAAATACAGTACCTGAACTAACCCAATGTTATACTAGATTGCAAATTATGCAGATCATTAAGGGGCGCTACACAGTTAAGCGAGCCGGCTATATTCGGTTTGGCAGTATTTGTTAAGGCCGGCCCGAAACAATTACTACACATTATGTATCTTATTCGGTTATTGCCGATCGGGTAATCTGTTAGGGCTATACTTATGCGGGTCGGTATTCGGTTCGGCAGTAATTGCTAAATGACTAGCGAGACGGTGGCGGAGCCGAGCGGCTTTTTTTTTTGCCGAACGGCTGTATTTATTAATGCCGGCCCGCAAACACGTAGCGCCGGTCTATGCCGCCCGGCCTTGTTCTCGAACATTCATCTACATATGTTCAATTTTGTCGCCTGGGTGTGCCGATTTGTGCCGGCCCGCTTAAATGTGTAGTGCCCCTTACAATGGCGATCAGACAACCGATACATGTTATTTCACATAGTGAGAAAGTAAAGATTTCAATTAATACCTACTGATCCTATTGATTCACTTAAAGAGAAATTCAAAGAGATCATGTGATACAATATCTATATACTAACGGTTGTATCACAATACATATTAGAAAATAAGGTTTATTTAAAAAAAAAACAGTTTTTTTAAAGTTTAGTGATACACATAATATTAATACCCGGAACAAACACGATCTTGTTGTACATGCCACGCGTCTCCACAGAACAGGCAAATCGTTTATGGGCCAAAGTAGGTATACGCTTTTATAACAAACTGCCACAGGATATCCGAGATCTTCCAATAAAGAAATTTAAACCTTTGATAAAAAGCCTTATTATAAAATCTCGAATTACTTTGAGGATAAAGCTGTGTGGGCTTGAACTGCTCAACTCATGCAAGCTTAGAATTTTAAGGCTACTTTTGTATAATTTGTAAAACTGTTAACATTATTGTTAAGAAAAATAAGACATATAAAGACAAGCCCGCTGAGTTTCTTGCCGGATCTTCTCAGTAGCGGCCGCGTTACGATCCGGTGGTAGTTTGTAAAAATGATTTTTGTGTAAGTGCCTCCGTGGAGCCTATACATAATATAGATATTTTGACTTTGACTGGTGATTAAACTCAAACCATAAACTTTACTGATACTGTCTTTGGGAACAAACTACGTCATATAATTTGAAGCAGAGCAATTGCTAAAATTGTCAAGGGCTTATAATGAAATCAACACATTTTCCAATACCGCAATCTCTTCATAAAGGGGTGTAGCTGACATAATTAAGGTAAATATTTGAAGGCGGTCGGAGAGGCATCCTCCGTTGTCGGCACTCACGGCATTCGGCTGGGAATGTCGGTGCCCGCATACCAAGTACCAACCAACGACAACACAAACCAAGTTATACAAGTCAATAAACCAAATCAAAATTAAATCAAATCAAATCATTTATTATTCGCAAATATGGGTATTATACAGATAATATACATTAAAAAGTCTCTACATATTTTTCCAAAAAAGGAAGCATGCAAACATTTTTTAAAGAAAATAAAAACTACCACTTAAGTCTAGAGTTGATGGAAAAAAAAGAAAAAAAAAGGGAAAGCCAGTCGGCAACGCGCTAGTGATTCTTCTGGTGTTGCTAGAGTCTATGGCCTGCGGTGATCGCCACATGCTTGCCACCTTGGTGAACGAACTAACTATCACACAGTATTCCCCCCACCACTCCACGAATGATAAAATATCATTTTATTCACGCCGTCCCATCGCGTGGACGTGCGGGTCGTTTGTCATCCGCGAACATTGTTTCGGAAACAACAGATAGGATGTTATAAATGACGATTCGGTCGTGAATTCCGTTTGGCGAGCTTTTTATTTGGCTTCGTAACAAATTGTCAATTGGTTTACCGGTGGATTGAATAAACCATACGAAAATAGAGTTAGTGAGATAGAAATCCCTGAAATATCTAAGGATTTTGGGAAATTATCGGACACAAAGACTTAATATATAATGTCTTAAGGGTCGGCAACGCGCTAGTGATTCTTCTGGTGTTGCTAACATCTATAGGCTGCGGTGACTGCTTTGTAGTGTAAAAAAAAATTGTTCTTCACTATAAGGAATATAACATCCAACGCTTTCCCTCAAGGAACTGGCCATTTTAGTAGGTATAAATAATCTAGCGGTACGGGAGTCGCAACCCCACTGCCGTCCTCCTCGGAGTCGCAGCCGTGTTCAATGGACGTCCTCACCCCGAACGTCCAGCGATTCTGAAGGAATAATATCCTAGGACAATCCAGACACGTCATCTGATCCCAAGCTAGGCAGAACCAGTTATAATGGTAACCAGATAACTACAGATTTACCTATCGCTAACGATAATGGGAAATATGCACGCCTTAGAATTTATTTGAACGATGTATCTGCTCTACAAATTCGCACTTGGCCCGCCAGAAGGAGAATAAACGACTGCTCAGTAATAAGTCGTTCATCATCATCATCAGCAGCCGAAACGTCCACTGCTGAACAAAGGCCTCTCCCTTAAAAGGGAGGGGTTGCCATAATCCCCACGATTGGCAGGTGGCTTGGGGATCGCCGTGTAGTTGGTAGGTAATCCAATAAAAAGACGCTGTTGCCCGTCTTCTTGTTTGGCCTTATTCGCTTTTTACGGTCACCGAACGGGAAGAGATGGGGGGGGGGTGCTATTCTTACCAGAACCGCCCACGGGGAATAAGTCATAAGGGTAATAAAATAAAATACCAATACGTTGCACTAACCTTACCATTTAGACAAGAAAAGGCCCCGTCGTTTTATAACGTCATGAAGAAGGAGAAGTCTGACCTACTGCTATTTAACGAGCACTATTCTAGTTTCATACCTTATTTAGCTTTCGAATGACGTGTGAACTTCGCCAACCAGCACTTGGCCAGCGTAGTGGACTACGGCCTATTACCTTTCATCTTGAAGGGAGGCCCGTGCCCAACAGTGGGACATAAACAAGGGCTGGTATTATTAAGTTATTTAATATAAGCAAGTTTTGTTTTCCTTGACACCAGTATTCAATGCACGCGTTTCCTCTTTAGTTGTTCCAAGGGAAACTTTTGATTTAAAAGCCCACGTATTCCGTAACTTTATAAAAAAGTAGGTAATAAGCATGCAAGCCACCTGAGCCCAAGTATAACTTCCAAGTTGGAAGAAATGAGGTAAAATCGAAGTTCCGGAGGCAAGTTTAAAAAGTCTAATTTTCCTTCATACGCGACTGGAGTACAGCGGTCCCAGGTAAGCGACGAAAGATATGTACGGATACGACTTTTTATGTTTTTTTGATAACACTGGCTTAAAATTGCTAAGATTCATTATTGGGAGTACGAATCAAACACGTACGATCCTTTGACACCTCCCAGGATTGATCGCTGAAATGAGACATAGACAACACACGTTAACCCCGCCAGATGTGGGTAGGTACTATTTCGAGTAGTATGTAAAAAGTATGAGTATTTTTCAAATGAAATAAAAACGCGACTATGGCAACTTTTTATTATTTTTATTAGTAACACACGGACACATGTAAATATAAAACAAAAAAGGCCTACATTGTGGTTTAGTATTACCACATCTACAAAATGTCAAATAACCGACAAGTTCAAGTGAGTAAAGAAAATATTTTCACATTGGTTATGTGTGGTTGGTGATAGTGGTTTAACACTTTCTGTAGGTACATATTTTTGTTTCTTAATGGTTTTGGATACTTACTTATCAGCACAGAGGGATAACTATTATAAATAAGTACTACACATAACATCCCTCAAACGAAGTATAGTAGTATAAAATAAAATGATCCATGTTATTGCCAACGTGTCGCAACGAGCAACATCGGACTATGCCATAATAAGGCAAAGTTGGCGATCTCACTAGTGAGATTTTTGCCCCAATCATAACTTTAGAATAAAAAGTTTATGCGGAATGGCGTCTAATATTTCAGTTTTACTATCATCTAATAAATAAGTTTGTTTATGTGTTATTTATATTGCTAGTCTCCCGTGGGGTTTCCGGATAAGAATAGCACCATCCCATCTTCTTCCATTGGGCATCCGTAAGAGGTGACTAGGTCGTAGCTCACTTGCTCGCCCCCACTTTAACATAGCTCCCGCACAACACCGCTTTAAAACGGTCACGATTACTCGCTGTCCGCACACCGACACCTAGCAGTCGACTACACTGTCCACGCGCTTACAGCTGACAGTCAACCAGCTGTCACCGTGCATACGCTTGAAACAAGTGCGCAACAAGCTTCAAGCGCGTGGACAGTGTAGTCGACTGCTAGCCGTAAAGCTAGCAGTCGACTACACTGTCCACGCGCTGACTGACAAAATTTGTGATTAGTCTCCATTGAAATTAATCGTATGTCCCACGCACCTACAATCACAGTAGACACTCTAGCAACGTGCTTCAAGCGAGCAGGCGGCGTGCTTACATCGCGCGGGTCACCAGGTTAAAGCGCGTGGGGTTGGATAAGTAAGATCTAAAACTATTCCCAGTTTCAAGCGTCTGTGGTCCTGAAATATATAGGTGTGACAGACAGACAAAGCCTCTCCATAAGGGTTCCTTTTTTACCTTCTACGTATGGGACTCTAAAAAGGAACAATTAATAACATATTCTAATAAAAAAAAATGTATATATGTTAATGGCATTAAAAGCACTGGCGTAGGTGCTGAGTCGTGCAATAAATCGTTGGAACATCTTCGCATCGCGGACCAATTAGTACAAGATGTTGCCGCGCAGCCCTCGCGGGATCGGTTCACGTTGAACGGAACCAATTTTAATAATATTCAAGCTTCTTTTGCTACAGTGACTATAGTTTTTATTTAACTTGGTAATGAGACAAGCAAATTGTTCAACAGATGGTAAGCGATACGCCTGCCTTTAGTCGAATAATTAATTCTCTGGAGTAAACTGACGTTTACTGTGTTACCAGAATCTGATGAAAAAAAAAATTGTGAAGAGACAAAATGATTCTATTGATCACTGAGTCACTACTCTTGAGAAAAAGAAGCATTCGTGCACTCAGACCAGAAGTTAGAAGCCAAATGATAAATAAAATGATGGCGTGTCGCGGCGTGTGTAAAGCCAAGGTCAACTTTCTCCCACTGACTTGGTGCCCATGAAGCCTTTTTGTTCATCAATTTCACTAGATTTATTTATAGTAATAATTTATTAACAACTCAATATAATTTATATTTAAAATTATTGTTAGTATTAAGCTATGTTCTTATTAACTTTGAGCAATCACTATAGAATGGGAAACATCATTTCTACTATTAATATGGCAATATTATTTTACAAAGTGACATTATCAAATGTCAGTTAACTCAGTGAATTAATAATTGGACTTTATAGAGCTACACTGCACTGCTGCTTGTCCCCTGAGATATTAGTTATTAAGTCTGTGGAGCTCGGTAACTTCACTAGATACAGTGCCCTTAAAAACAAAACCCAATGATGCTTACATACTGCTGCTCGACAGCAGAATATCTGATCCTTCGGTGGTACCTGGACTATCCCTGCCACGAGGGACCTGGGACCACCTGGATGGTCCCTTACACCACCTACACTTCAAGGGAGGAAGAGCAGTAACATCCACCTCAAATTAGCCATATAGTACTAAGTTCTATTGGCAAAGTGTTCCTGTGGTTGCCAAGGACGCCAGTGCTGTGCGAGCAGCTAAAGAACCTGAACTAGCACGTCTATGGCGCATATATTATCATGATCCTTTTTATTACAGGTTTTTACTGCATACTTATTGCATAACATGGTCCTATAGCTGGCATGGCAGCGAGACTAGTTTTTAACGAAAGCCGTGAAAGCGTTAATTACTTTTGCAGTAATTAATATGATTTAAAGATCCGTGAAAAATGTTATCCGTATCTCATTTGTGTTTTGTTATCATGAAAATATCCAAAAATCCAAATATTGTTAATTTGGATTTTTGGATATTTTCACCAAGTATACAATTCAACATGCGGTAACAGCTCAGTGGGCGAGCGCTTGCCTTGGAAACAAGGTGCGCAGGTTCGAACCCCGGCTCGCACCTCTGATTTCTTCAATGAATCATGTGCGAATCGTCTTTGTGCGATTGTTACTAGCTTTCGGTGAAGGAAAAACATCGTGATGAAACCTGCATGTCTGAGAAAGCCTAACTAGCTCTCGAATGACGTGTGAAGTCCGCCAACCCGCACTTGGCCAGCGTGGTGGACTATGGCCTAAGCCCCCTCATCTCGAGGGGAGGCCCGTGCCCAGCAGTGGGACATAAACAAGGGCTGGTATTATTATTATTATTATACAATTCAAAGGTGATTTGAAAGCATACCTTCTTTAGCACATGTCGCATTTAATGTTATGACTATTAAATACTATGGTGCAAATATTACCCTCTCTCTCTCTCTCTCTCTCTCTCTCTCTCTCTCTCTCTCCTCAGCATTCATTATTTTTTCGTTAATGCCATCTGATGATAGGATCTGATCTTCCATTGTTTTCCTTCCACTGCCCTATCTAAAGTGTTCTTAGAAACATAGCAAAAAGTACTTAAGATATTTTGCAATACAATCCTCATCCTATGATTTAGTCTTCTGTAACCAGAGAGGTTCAGATTTATTGCAATATCGCTTATATAACGAGAAGGTCTGTTCACGGCTCGAAACCATCTCGGCCTACCCTTGAAGCTTATCCGCAGTGTCGCAGATCTGACTATGAATGGAGAACTTCCAAAATTCTTGTTATTTATTGTATAATAAATATTTTAGACTCGCTTAGAGATACCAAAAACAAAAAAGTTATAATATGCACAAATTATCTAGGTATTGCAAATAGGGCTGGTAGCTTTTTCTGCCAACGTATAAGCTTGGTTATACAAAGGGGTAATGCCGCCAGTCTTTTAGGTACCCTTCCCTCCCAGTGCGGCGACAACTTTGAGGAAGTTTTTTACCTAGTGTACATGTTTGTAAATAAACTGTAAATATTTAGTTTCAATAAATGTCTTTCGATATTGCAAATCAAAGCTTGACTTTTCCACGTTGGCGCGAAACGCTCATTGACAGCCGTGACGTCACTTCATTGGTTTGACGTGAAAATTAATATTATCCATAAACAAAATATGTTGCACCAGTCATGTAGTTGGACAGGTCCGTTGGTCAAGTGGTAAGACACCTTGGTTACGCTACCTACTATATCGTTGGTTTAATTCCCAGCTTATGTCTGCGTGTCATTTATCAATGTATTTACAAAAATGTATTTGTTTCAGTTCACCTTAATAATCGGAGCCAGTTCTCTGCCTAGTTTAGTATCAGATAACAGTGTGTGGATTGTCCCAGGATATTAATATACTTAGTACTTACTTACAATTTGTAAATAGTCATGCATATATTATTTTCTTGAAATAAATAAATCCCGCTATAATTATTTCTTCATTGAAAAAAAATTATATGTGTTTACACAGAGATGTTCTCTTCAAAATTGATTTGCATGGCCGTCTAGACGAGGTATGACGTCACGTGCAATTGGTGGTGTTTCAAATTGCGTTACATTTTACGTAACTTAAAGTTGAAATATTTCGTAAACTAATAATAATTTTAGAAAAAATCTTTTAGCAATGCTCTTTTTAGAACTATTTTTATTAAATTATGATCATAATTTAACATTATAATTTTTATGCAAGTTCCCCATTTCAATACATATCATATCTGTAGCGGGCAAATAAGCCTTACGTTCTACTATTAATATTAACTAAAAGAACTTTACATGTATTCTAAGCTTAAAATGATTTGTTATTAATTCATTGGTACTGAGACTAACTGAGACCCCAAGTTTTGTAAATTTTCAGAACTTTCAGCGGCCTCGAGAAGAAGTTTGAAGCCTTTTATTTTCTTTATTTTTCGCGGGGGAAACCTTTAACAGGTCCCCGGGAGCTGTGTTTCTCGACCGGGGTATGTGGGATTCTAACTCACTGAAACCCCCGCGGCTGTCGCATCGTTACATGAGAGAGGATCCTCGGGCTCGCCGGTGGGATCTGTACCAGGAGCCTCTCAGTGCCTTTGAATTCACCGCCAGGGGGCGCCCCCCAGAAACAAATACGGTCCTCCCAGGGAACGGGATTGCCGTCCTCCTCGGAGTCACCGGCGTACTCAATGGACGTCCTAGAAGAAGTTAGAAGCCTAGCTGACAAGCCTAGTATTTAAAAATCCTAGAATCTAAGAAAGTTTTGAAGCAAGTTTTACAGTTTACTTGTTACGACGATTGAAGGTTTTATTTTGCACTTCCGATTATGACCCCCACAATATTATATTCAAATAAAAATAAAATAAATATTTCCTGGAAGAGATCGCTTTTAGCGATAAGGCCGCCCATTATTGCATGTTTTATTAATTTGTGTCTTCTATACATATAAAATTACTTGTCCTGACTGACTGACTGACTGACTGACTGATTCATCAACGCATAGGCCAAACCGCTGGACCTAGAAAGCTGAAATTTGGACAGTAGGCTCTTCATAAGACGTAAGCATCCACTAAGAAAGGATTTTTGAAAATTCCACTCCTAAAGGGGTTAAATGGGATGGAAAGTAAAATTGCGGGCGTAGCCGCAGGGAATTGCTAGTATTCTTATAATATCTGTTTGTTTGTGCGCAATAAAGAATTGTCTATTTCTTCACTACCCTAAGGTAGACTGTTAGAAAATGTCTAAGGCATTAAGTCCGCCTTGCACTTTATGTGCATGAAGTTAAATAAATAAATTATTTTATAACGCTTTACATTACTGTGAGAACATAGACATCTATTGATTTTACTAACATTTGCGTGTTATGTGACCACAATTATTGCAAGATCCATTCGTCTAATTGTCATACATATAGAAATCTATCTCTAGATTCCGTCGAGCAGCAGTTATGTATATAGTAAGGCAGAAGCCGTACCGCAAGCTATCAGCTTGATGCATAGGTCCCATTGTGCTTGCTATGAATCGCAGTAGCGTTGGGACAAAGGTGTCCTGCAACGCTTTGCTTAGACTACATACGCAGTTAACCAATTCAGGATAACACAGAAGATAATACAGTCGAACTTGTTTGTAAAAACAAAACCAATTGCTGTCTACTGTCCAAATGGTAATTTTAATTCAATCTATAATGAAAATAATCTAGGCTATCACACGCCTGCTTAAAGATAGCTATATTAAGAAAATTAAATAAAACATATTTAAGAATGAAACCCGCCCTCGAAAACTAACTAAAAACTCCAAAATAATGCATACATAGATACGTAAGGAAGGACCAGATTTAGAAATGGTAAGGCGTTTATCATTCTAGTGCAAGTATGAGTTGGACTACGGACTCGCATTTAGCCGATTTCGGATAGCTATGATCACAACCTTATATACTTACCACAATATTTTTATCAAAGTGCTTACGTAATATCGACGGACCCGTTGCTCTAGTGGTTGGATACTCTGGCCACTATCCAATATGTTGCGCGTTCGACTCCCACCCAGTGTCTGGGTGTTATTTATCTATGTAAGTTTTTTTTTACATATCAAGGTGGCAAACAAGCGCGCGGCCTGCCTGATGGTAAGCAGTCATCGCAGCCTATAGACGCTAGCAAAACTAGAAGAGTCACTAGCGCGTTGCCGACCCTTAGTCATTGTGTCCGCTAATTTCACCAGCTACAGTGCCCTTCACGCCGGAACCAGTGTGCAAACATTGCTGTGTTCCGGCAGAATAACTGACACTGCTGTACCTGGACAGTACCTTGCACAAAGAACCTACCATCTAGTAAGTATGTACTTATAACTACAAAAAAAACCATAGTCATTACTTAGCAGTAGTAGTCTGGCTGGTTTTCTTATAGACTCTGCCTAGTTTGGGATCAGATGACCGTGTGTTGATTGTTCCAAGACATTATTGGTAGACCACCCAGTCACTAAACATATTCATGCACACAACACAATCATGTTTTGTTCCTGGAATCGATAACTCTCTCTCTCTCTCTCTCGGTTGGGCTCCTTCACCGGACTCCTTTGTCTTCTCTGCTCGGTTCGACTTCTCTCATTATTTTGTGGTTCGACAGTCTTCCATCCCGTATGTTCTCTATGTAAAGGATAGCTTCTCAGAAAGGGACGGGGATATAGTGAGCATATCAATCTGTCAATTGACAAGTGCATTATTCACGCGTTAAGGGGACCAAGGACCGAGTCTGTACGTGCATGTACCATGTCACAGCGTGATATACAGCGTGTCTGGGGAGCTTTGCTGGTGTTAGTATGTATTTATTGAAGACGATGCTTTATAGTAACTCATGTCTCGTGTAACGACTTGCACTCTCTAGATTCAAGATTCAAAATTTTATTTCAAATAGTATTAACGCTAGCACTTTTGAACGGTCAATTTTTTAAAAGCTACCACCGGATCACAACGCGGCCTCAACTGAGAAGATCCGGCAAGAAACTCAGCGGGCTTGTCATTTTTTCACTTTTTTTTTTTAAAACAAAGTTTGTCTTTTTACAATTAAATCAGCACCAGCGACAGTGTGTCCTGCCGTGCAAAATATCAAATAAAAATAAAAAATACGACGAAAATACAACAAACTAACAACTAAAATGCCAATTCTAGGGGTGACGAGTATTATTGAAATAGTTTAAAAAACTAGTACTTTTAAAGTAACCAAAAAAGGGTTACGTTCAAACTGAAATATAACAAAATCAAGAATGTAGTTTATAAGCAGACGTGACGAGTGCAAGTTTAATAGAGAACAAGTTTAATAGTAGAAATCTAAATATAGGTCCCTTCAAATCAAGTAACGTCCGTGGTGCCTTACAGGTGGACCAACTAGTTGGTGCACCTGTAAGAATCTTTCGTTCTGAGGTTATATCGACCTGTGTGATTTTTACTTGTCTCCCGCTTTGAAAAGGAGAGAAGTGGAATTTATATTTTTCTAACTCCTCCTATAAATTTTTCTAATTAAATTTGTTGCGGGTTCCAAGACAATTTAGCGTTTTCCCCGGGACTCGCCGAGGATCAAACCTTGGTGTCTTTACTAGTGACCACTGTAGATCCTGGCTAACAGGAGTCACAGTGGTGGGAATGGGTGGTGGGATTAGACCCATAAAAAAAAGCAGACGTGACGCTTACCATCAGATGTATTAACTCATCATCATCATCAGCAGTAGGCGAATGACGTCCACTGCTGAACAAAGGAATCCCCTTGGAAGGGAGGGATTGCCATAATCCCGACGCTTGGCAGGCGTTTTGGCAGCGCAGTATAGGTGGTAGATTATCTAATAGAAATACGCTTCTGCTCGTCTTCTTGTTTTCCCTTATTCGCCTCTTATAGACACCAAACGGGAGGAAATGGGAATCTACCATTCTTAACCGGACACCCCACCTAGCAGAGTTAGTTATTTAAATAATAACAGTATATTGTTTACCCATTTTTCGCCTCTGTTCATAACATGTCTAAGAGTTTCGATTTGGCTGTCCAAAATATGACTGTGAAATATTATTGTTATCTGTGATAACCTTCTTTTTAGGGTTCCTTATCTAAAAGGTAAAAAAGAAGAAGAAGAAGAAAAATATTTATTTTCACACACACAAGACATGGTAATGAACACACAGCTGATACAAGAAGAGACATACAGTAACGAGAAAGGGGAAAAAGAAAAGAAAGAATTACATTGACATATAAAATTTTTATAAAAAAAAATTAAACCGACTTCAATAGACACCACACTAAAAAGTGAAAAATAACTTCAATATTATTGAAGTTGGTGCTGGTCAGTTGATTCTGGTGTTGGGGTAAGTATCGTGTTTATTTTAGCACCAACTTCAAGAATTTTGAAGTTATTTTTCACTTTTTAGTGTGGTGTCTATTGAAGTCGGTTTATTTTTTTTTATAAAAATTTTATTTTATTCTTTTTAGTCATATTCTCTTGAAAAGTCTTTATTCAACTATATACCGATTTGGATATAAAGCTTTAATACCAACAGGTATAAATTTATTTTAATTAAAATCTCCCAACCCAACCACAGACCTAAAATTCGGTGGGTCCTACATTTCATGGAACAGAGTTCCTGTTAACATCATACTGTTTGCTCCCATCACCAGACTCTGAACATCATTTTTCTAGCAGATACTCGTCGAGACCTACACAACGAGCCCAAACTCAGTGGGTCTACGTTTATTGGTGCAGAAATCCTGTGACCACCTTCCTGCTCCATCATCAGACCCTGGTGAAGGTTACCATTTTCTTAGTACCAGTTTTTCAACGGATTTACATATGTTCTAAATTTCAGATCTTTCGGAGTAATAGAAGTAATTAAAAATGTCCATTGTATACGAAATATCCCTATCTCGACTTGGAAAAGAGCTGATGGTTTTCAAAGCTAAACCGATTTTCAAGAAACATCGCTAAGAACCATCTCCAATAAACCAGCATACGCCAATCTGTCCACTCGTTTGAGCGCTGCGATGCCACAGACAGTTATCAGACAGACAGACACGACCCCCCCCCCCCCAAACTAATAACACCTCGTTTTTGGTCGGGGGTCAAAAAGAAACCATCGAATTCGGTACGATGATCTGGATGGCGTATGACCATTTTGTAGACGAAGACATCATCTATTTTATGGTTTCTCCCAGTTATATCTCCTTCCCATCACTCATGTTCTTCGAAAAAGTTCTTATCCGGTCTTGATGAAATTCATACCGAACCATCCTTAGGGTTCATGCTTTCGAATAAAAATAGAATCACTGAAATTGGTAAATATTTGTATGAGTTATAACCATTATTGATTAGAACATCATCTATTTTTAGGCGTTTTACCAGATAATTCTAACATTCCATTCATGTTTTCTCAGGAACTACTGGTTCATAAGGAATAAAAATTTTATGGGACCAACTTGATGGAATGTCCATTAGGTACAAAAAAGAATCATCCAAATCGGTACATATTTGGCGGAATTATGAGTGAACATACATTAAAAAAAAAAATACATACACGATGAATTGAGAACCTCCTCCTTTTTTGAAGTCGGTTAAAAAGTAAAAACAATAACATTTATCATTACCAAGTTGTGCGATGCCAAAAATGGCTCCAATCTCCGCTTATTGCTGCTGCCACAATAAGGTGCTGCAGCGCTGGTTTTCAGAAAGGACCAGATAAGTGATGTCACGGAAGAAAAATACTTTTATTATATATAAATAATAATAATGAGTAAAATGTTAATTAAAGAAAGATATAGGTATAATATAAACCTAAGTGTAGTAGTAGTAGTGTAATGACAATGTTAAAAAAATAAAATAAATAAGAGAATACGAAAAAAGTAACAGTAAGTAAAACGGAACTCTTATGGTCTGACTTCGCCTGTCTGTCTGTCTGCCTGCCTGTCTGTCACACCTATATATTTCAGGAACCCATGATACTATTTTTTTTTTTTTTTTTTTTTTTTTTTTTTTTTTTTTTTTTTTTTTTTTTTTTTTTTTTTTTTTTGGAGGGTAGGTGTGGAATAATACAGACGCAACATAATCTTTTAAAGTATATTTAAATTATAAATAAAGCTTTTTTCACCTTTATTCATATATTTGCTTAGTGATAAACAGTTGAAAAAGTACTACTTACGTTTGCTGCTAATCTATGTGACTCTATGTCCAAGATTAAACCACCTGCCAGCTTAGCATTTAGTGACTGCACAAATTAAACTATTACTACTTTCACAAGTGCACTATGTCTCAACTAGATGAAGTGTTATCTGTCCAAAGGAGTCTTGAAGAGAATTTCACGAAAAAGTTGAGTCAACTCGAAGCACAAATCCAGAGTGCTGGGCCTGCCAAGGACACCGTGGCAAAGGTTGCTGAAGAGTTCCGGGCTTTTAGGGAACTCATTTTCTCAATGCTTGGGCTGCTTCGTAAGCAAATTAGTGAGTGTGTCAGACAGCTTGATGGTTTGGAGACCAAGAATCGACGGAAAGCTCTTGTCTTCCAGGGTATCCCAGAGGTAGATAAAGAAGACTGCAAGACAGTTATCATGGGCATAGTCAATACCAAATTGGATTTAAAGGACTTCACTGGATCTTCCATTGCGCACTGTCACAGACTTGGAATGCCCGGCAAAGAACATCATAGGCCCATATTGGTGTGGTTTTCAAATGTGGAAGATAAATTGTCTGTCTGGAGAGCGAAGACACGGTTGAAGGGTACCAAAATATCAGTCAAGGAGTTCTTGACAAAAGCCAGGCAATCCATTTTTAGTAAGGCGCGGCTTCATTTTGGTATGCGATCTTGTTGGACACAGGACGGCGTTATCGTGATTAAGGCTTCTGATGGGAGTCGGCATAGGATCACTTCGGCGGAGGAGTTCAACCCCTTGTTGGCAAAGTATCCTAAGGCACATAGCGTATCCATAACAGTAGATAACACCTTACGTAAATGAAGCGAATTGTCACGGTATGGTTTATAACGTTTATGTTATGTTTTCTGATAGATAACCTATCATATTATCATACTTTGCCGTGGTATATATGGTTTATCTATCTGAATATTAGTACTTTTTCTAGATGTTCTTCTTGTTTTTTTTTTTGTGATAACCATTTATTTTTATTTTTTGTTATTGTCTGATTTAGTAAAACACTTTAACCATAAAATGTCAACTGTCAGATGTCAAGTTTGTACATTGTTATGTCAATTGTCAGGTGACATTGTCATTGCTGTGGTGCGTTCCATAGACAGACTGTTTATGTTTATTTTGTCATATTTTGTGTGAACTTTACATAATTTTTTTTTTTTTTCTCTTTTATTTTTCTAGATGTTAGCTGGCGGGTGGTGCAGAGATCAAGTGTTGCACCACTTATTTGTATGTTATTCGGTATTTAGTGTATTAAGTATATAATTATATTTGTATTTATTTTATATGTATTCTGATAGTGATTCTTTTTGTTCTGCTATTGAATCTGCTGATTCTAGTGATAATAGTTTTTGTTCCCTAAATAATAATCTTAGTGACTTTTTGCAACAAAATTTTAATCAACAGTCTAATAAGTTACTCAATGTTTGCCATATTAATGCTCAAAGCGTACCTAGTCATCATAGCGAAGTGTATGACACTTTTATTAACAGTAACGTCCATGCCATCCTGATTTCTGAAACTTGGTTTAAACCTCACCTTCTATCAACAACCTACGCACTACCTGGTTTTATTCTTGTTCGGAATGACCGAACTGTTAAAGGTGGCGGTGGTGTTGCTATTTATTTGCGCAGCGATTTCCCATATAGAATCTTAGCCACTTCATCTTCAAATGTTTCATCTTCGGCTGAATTTCTTTTTTTAGAGGTTTGTGTTAAAGGAGTCAAAATTGTGGTTGGTGTTGTCTATTGTCCGCCAGCAATTAATTATTTCACTGATATAGAAGCTGTTCTAGAATCTTTGGGTTCTGAATATGCACATCACATCATCATGGGTGATTTTAACACTAACCTCCTAGCACTTAACTCTTCTCGCTCCCGTAATCTTCTTCGTTTGATTGAGTCAGCTAGTCTGCATGTATTGCCTCTTCAGGCTACTCATCACAATAATATTTCTGATGACACTTGGCTTGATTTAATCCTCACTTCCAATCTCTCTCTTGTTTCGTCCCATGGCCAACATGATGCCCCTGGTTTTTCTCATCATGATCTTATTTTCCTTTCTTATATCTTAAAACCTCCTAAACCTAACTCTAAGGTTCTGTATAGGCGTTGCTTTGCTCGTATGGATGTCTCGAAGCTTCATAAAGAAGCTGCTCAAATTTGCTGGGAGCCCCTTGTAGATGCTAGCACAGTTGATGATAAGATCAACATCTTTAATGACATAGTTAATAAGCTTTACGACGTGCATGCTCCCGTTAAGAAGGTTAAGTTGAAGCGATTACCTGCACCGTGGATGACTAGGGGGATTCGGATGGCGATGAGGCGAAGAAACCGTGCTTTTCGGAAATTTAAAAATGATCGTTCCGAAGACAACTGGACTTTCTTTAAAACTGCTAGGAATTTGTGCAATAAGATGATACGCGACGCTAAACGCCGCCATATTCTAGATAATATCTCTTCTTCTTCTTCTGCTGATGTTTGGAAATTCCTCGGAACTCTTGGCATTGGTAAACAAAGTCATTTTGACCTTCCAACCACAATAAAGTTAGATGATCTGAATCAACATTTCACCACAGCTTCTTCATTAGATCATCAAACAATAAACAAAACAGTAAATTATATAGCTAGTTTAAAGGCTCCAGCAATCAATTCTTTTAATTTCATTCCGGTTAGCTCTGAAGACATCAGGAAGATAATTCTGTCCATAAAATCTAATGCCATTGGCTGTGACAATATCAGCCGACACATGATTGTAACAATACTAGACTTCCTTTTACCGGCTATAACGCATATTGTTAACTTTTCCATTGAGTCCAGTGTTTTTCCGTCCTTATGGTGCAAAGCCTACGTTCGACCACTTCCCAAAATCACTAATCCCTCTCTTCCCAGTCATTTTCGTCCAATTTCTATTCTTCCTTTCTTGTCCAAAGTGCTTGAGGCTTGTGTCCATAAACAATTCTCTAATTTCATTCATCGTAACTCCCTGATTAATTGTTTTCAATCTGGATTTAGGCCCGGGCACAGCACTGTTTCTGCGTTACTTAAAGTGACTGGTGATATAAGAACTGGTATGGAGAACAATAAAGTTACTGTTCTGGCGTTGGTTGATTTTTCCAACGCTTTCAATACTGTCAGTCATAAAATTCTTCTATCTATCCTCTCCCACCTGATGGTGTCTGATGAGTCATTGGAATGGTTTTCTTCTTATCTTCGGGAACGTCAGCAGTCAGTTCGTGTAGATGAGTCGTCATCGGCTTGGTGTAACATTAGTACTGGCGTTCCTCAAGGCGGTATTCTTTCTCCTCTTTTATTTTCAATTTTTATAGATCTCTTGACTCCTGAACTTCAGTGTGCGTATCATCTTTATGCTGATGATTTACAATTGTACTCACAAGTGGATGTTGATAGCGTCTCTGACGCAATCAATAAATTAAACGATGATTTAGTTGCTATTAAAAAATGGTCTGACAAATTTGGTGTGTCAGTTAATCCTGCAAAATGTCAAGCTATCATTGTAGGTAGTTCACGAAATTTCCGAAAAGTTAACGAGTCATGCCTGCCTGCCCTGCAGTTTAACGGTGCTGTCATCCCCTTTAGTTCTAGTGTAAGAGACCTTGGATTGTATATTGATAACACACTCAATTGGCAAACTCAAATTAAGAACATCAGCCAGAAGGTCACTCGAATTCTAAGATCTCTTTATCGATTAAAAAACTTATTACCATCAAATATAAAAGCAATGCTCGTACAGACCTTAATCTTTCCGATAATCGACTATGGTGATGTGTGCTATTATGAACTGAATGCAGATCTACTCAATAAACTTGATCGCCTTCTGAATAACTGCATTCGGTTCGTTTTTAATCTCCGTAAATATGACCATATTTCCACGCATCGTGCCCTGTTGCAATGGTTTCCTATTCGTGAGCGCAGAATTTTAAGAGCTTTGACTACTCTTTTTTCTATACTCTTTTCACCTAACTCACCTACTTATTTAACTTCGCAGTTTACTTATCTATGCTCTACTCATGATAAAATTCTTCGTTCTTCTAATAATCGTCTTCTTCTATGTCCTTCTCACAGAACTGATTTTATACATTCTTCTTTTTTCGTCCAGTCCATTCTCCTCTGGAATGCGCTCCCTCTAGAACTCAGGATGGCTACAACACGTTATACATTTAAAATAAAGTTACAGGAATACTTGCGCAGTAAAATGGCAGATTCTTCTCGAAGATAATTATGTATATAATATATATATTAGTATATTTTATTTTCTAATATATAAGTATTAGTATTATATTATTTATTGTAATTTAAATTATAGTTTTAAAATATTTATCTATGATTATTTCGTTTCGCTTGTTTTGTTTGCACCTACCACGATTTGTCTCTGCATCACCCTAAGGTAGACTGGTAGAGAATGCCTCTGGCATTAAGTCCGCCTATGTACTGTTTTGTGCATAAAGAATAAATAAATAAAAATAAATAAATAAATACTATCGATTTGAAACTTGTAATAGTTTTAGATCTTACTTATCCGACCCCATTGCAAATGAAAATAATATATTTTTTCTTTTACTTTTTTTATATTGGGGTTCGAAATGGGTCATCAAAATTTCAAAGTGAGACTACTATATCGAGTGGGGTATGAAAGGGCTTCATTTGGACATCTGAAAACAGTTTTGTATTTTGATTTATGTCAAAAAAAAATACCCCCTTATCTCCGAAGTTTTTAGAGGGAAAAATCTGAAATAATTATGTGTAATCCATATCTATCTAAATTTTACATGAAAAATGATCTTTCTAAGTAGTACAGTTTTTTAGTAATACTAAAAAAAACCCGACAAACAAATTAATTTTGCGGTTTGTTTTTTTTTTTTGCTATCTGAGTTGTAAGACGAATAGTAAAATAACTTTAATACGTCCAAAGATGGTATGGAACCCTCGGTGAGCGAGTCCGGCTCGCACTTGACCGATATTTTTTCTAAAGCTCCAACTGGGTTTTAAAAAAGAAGTTGTACAAAATTTACATCCTAAAAAAGCACTCAATCTGAAGCAAACATACTCTCATACAATTTGTCAGTATTATACCATACAAAAGGCAACCAAATGAAATTGGAATGTCGTGCGTGCTACTCAAATCCCCCGAGTAGACTCGATTTAAATAGACGTGGCGGTCCTCTGTGAGACGACAGGCGCTGTGAAAGCTCTGACCTTCATAGGACTTCGAAAGGGTACTCGGCTACTTTTATATTTCAACTAGTTTCTTGTCACCCGGCATTTTTTAGCTTCTGAACCTAAATCATTGTGTTCATAAAAATATTATTGTCACTCGTACTCGCCAGTCCTAATCGACCGATCATAATTTTTCCTGCAACTTGGACATTTCTATGCAAGTAAAAAGATTATGTTCTCAGAAAGCGGTATATAATGCCTTAGGAGACTTTATATTATTCGAGATGCCTAGAGTTCTAACGCAAAGGTATAAATTATCTTCTACAAATTAAGTAGAGTTAAATACTAACCCCTATTCGTACAAAAAAAAAATTGTTCATTGGTTGGTATGTACCTAATATATATGTATATATACGACAATAACAACCTGACAATTTTTTTTTTAAATTAAGTATTTGTAGTAGTTCGAATCATAGATTATACACTATATACTTAAGAATCATATCTTTATGAAATGAGAAATTGAAAAATAGTCGCGGAAACATTCATGAAATACTAAAGTACCGCCAAGTGATTCACAAACACCTCTATATGTAGTTTTGAGTAATATTTCTTTGTAGAACAAATATTCAAGTTGGCCTTTTCAAACGACATCAGCAACTTTATAAATTAAAACTTTGCGAATATAATCGCTTATTTATGCCTATCGCTGGAGTAATACCCAACGCCTTAACAACACGTAACAGACTACAACTTCCAACTAAAATTCACACATTTCTTAATAAGCAAGCATTTCAAAGCATCAAAAGGAGCCCTGAAAAATATTTTCCGACATGAAAGGGCCGCACAAAAGGCTGGAGGTGCGCTCGCGGAGGTATAGACGGCGCTCCGGGACGTCGCCACTTGTAAAACATGCTTTTTCCACGTAATGCCTTTGAGGAAATTAAATAAACTGCAACACCGCATCATAAGCATCCTTACGGGGCACGCTGAGCCCTGTGCGTTTCCATTGCGTTACCCGATATGGGGAATTGATAAAGTCTACTACTGGGCTGTGGCTGAAAATCAGCGCTATGCTCTTTGAGCAAATATATCGTTGAGCTACTGCGTCACTGTGATACACACTTTGTTGAGCTATGACACGTAATTATTGTTTGCATATTGTTATCTTTACTTTTACTCGTCCGGGTGAGTATAGCACCCTCCCATATCCTCCCGCTGGGTGACCGTAAATGGTGGCTAAGGGAAAACGAGTATACGGTCAGAAGCGACTTTCTTTTAGATTAACTACCATGTATACTGCTATTCCCAAGCAGAGATGTAGATGTGTTTTTCTTTAGGTGGTAGGCGAAGGCGCCTTCGGAGTCGCTGGACGCTCGGGGTGTGGGCCCCTTGAGCGTCCATTGAGTACGGCGGCGACTCCGAGGAGGACGGCGGCGGGGTTGCGACCCCCGTCCCCGTGAGCACCGTGACAGGTTCCCGGGGGGCTACAATGCGCCCCCCGGCGGCGGGCTCAAAGGCAAGGCACTGAGGGGCCCCTGGTGCAGATCCCACCGGAGAGCCCTGGGGTTCCCCCTCTCATGTGCCGATGCGACAGCCGCGGGGGTTTTAGTGGGTAAGAATCCCACATACCCCGGTCGAGTCCCACAGCTCCCGGGGACCTTTCGAAGATTTCCCCCGCGTCAAAAAAAAAAATGTCGGCGAGATTATGGCAACCCCTCTTCTCTAAGGGAGAGGCATTTGTTCAGCAGTGGACATTTCGGCTGCTGATGATGATGTAGTCTACATTACCATAATTATCTAGCATAAGTTTATTGAACTAAATGGCCTATTCCCAGTAGTTCTACTCTTATAACAGTGGACACACGCAACTTACATCGCAGTATACGGAAGTTGCCGCCGCGGTGTTGGCTTCCTTTTATTTGCGGCCAAATGCGATTTTAGCTCGCTCCTTGCCTCTATATCCTTTGAATATATTTTGCATGTAGCGTCGCTTTTGATGTTTAGTATCATTAGTTTTGTTTACGTAATAATACTCTATATTTTTGAAGTAAATTGTAAATAGGATCTTTTTATTGTATCTTATTTCTTTATCTTTGAGTCAAGGTTTTATTGAATTTTCAAGTGATCTATACCAAGTCGCAATAGTAGCACTAGTTTATTGGTCCGTTGAGCAGGTGTAGTAGCAAACCGCTTGCTTCGCAACTGGAGGTCGCGAATTCAAATCCCTCGGGATCCAATAACTTTGTATTCCCTAATGTTGAAGGGCATGCAGAATGGATCCAAATGGGTCGAAACGCGTTCTGGAGGACTGGAACGCATTTCGAAGACTGGAAGGCATTAACCTGGAGGTTACCGGTCCTATATTATAGCCATCATCAATAGAATGCAGGCAAGGCAGGCCGAAAGTCGGAAAGTTACGTTATCCATCCATGCGTCGGATGGGCCTGTAAAAAGTCATTCCTACTCCTGACCTCTCCATGGTCGTGTCGGTCGTTCGTCCCATCTGATTATGAGAGTAATAGAAGAGAGAGTGCGCTTGTGTCTTCGCATTTTTTTTTTTGAGTATGATAGACGTTGTTGGCCGCAGATGGCCATTACAGCTTCACCGGACAATAGGAGGCGAGCGCTTAAAGCGCTCTAGCCTTAACGGCAGAAGTAGCGACGATCTCAAGGGCACCTCAGGGAGGCACGGCCTCGGCTTGGGCTGTCGCTTAAGAGAGGGCTGAGTTTACAACCGGTTCACAACGCGCCCCCACTGAGAAGAACCGGCAAGAAACTCAGTGGGGTGATGCACGTCGTTGAGGTCGCATGCGTACGACCCTTCGGCCTCGCCGGCGAGACCGGTGTCTGATAGCTAGCATACGGTTGTCGGGGAGGGTTCGGCGCATCCCGGTCCAATAGGACCGCCATGGGGTCATGAGGGTCGAGCAGTACGTGCCGTGGTCTGCAGCGCGAGTCAGAAGGACTAGGGGCGTAATCGGCGGCGGCGCGGATTAAACTGTTCGCGTGACGGGACGCGGATTCAAAGTAGCGTGGAATTTACGAAGGGGATCTAACGCACTTACGAACTACAATATACGTGTCTATCCTGACCGATATGACCACAGCAGTCAATTATTCACAAGATCAGCTGATTCAAGCGGCCGGGAGGACATAATCTTGACATAGTATAAAACATGGACCGACTACATTGTTCGCGTCGCAGGCAACCGGTGGATGCAAATAGCAAATTGTCGTTCATTGTGGCGGTCTAAGGGGGAGGCCTTGATTCAGCAGTGGACGTCTTCCGGCTGGTGATGATGATGATGAGTATAAAACAAAGTCGCTCTCTCTGCTTGTACGCTTAGATCTTTTAAACCACCCAACGGATTTTAGTACAGTTTTCAGTTATAGATAGTGATTCAAGAAGAAGTTATATGTACGAGTAGTATGCGAGGGCGAAGCTGCGCGGGTCAGCTAGTTTGTTATAATATAACCTTTGCACTCTTACTGAAAATATTTTAGTCACTGATCACTCTCAGATGAAACGCAAACAAATTACAAAGGTGAAAACATTATCGTAAATGTATATCTGGACAATGATATTTATATCTGGTTTAGAGTGATAAACACTATTGTTTTAATACAATGTGCGATTGAGGAGGTGACACGGGGTCCAGTGTAGTACGGAGTCTCGAACTATTAGCATCATGTGTCAGTGCATAGTGATTTTAACAGTTTTATTTTTCGTGAGTACATTTTTTTGTCATCCCATCTCCTAATCCGATATAATCCAATATATCGCGATATAATCCGTAAAATTAGTTCCATTTCGATCCCATCTCCTCTCGTTGGTTATCGTAAGAGGCGACTAAGCGAGAACAGGAAGACGGGCAGCAGCGTCTTTCTTTTGGATTTATGTTCCACCTATACTGCGATCCCCAAGCCGCCTGCCAAGCGTGGGGATTAAGGCAACCCCTCCCTTCTAAGGGGGAGCCCTTTGTCCAGCAGTGGACGTCTATCGGCTGCTAATGATGAACGTAGATGGGTGTTATTTATCTATTTAAATATACCAGCTATAGTCCTTTCATGCCGGAACTTTCAAAATTAAACCCCAATCGCTTCCCGTCGGGTGTCATACGTGTAGGAGGCGACTAAGTCAAAACCAGAAGCCTGTCTTCTGTTTATAATCCATAATCGCGTATACCGCGATCCCCTGAACGCCTAATAAGAGTGGGGATTATACCCTTTAGGTGGGAGACGCATGTTCAGAAGTGGACATATTCCGGCTGATGACCCGTAAATACGAGTATCAATGGTTCAGTGTCTCATATGTGAGTCGTCGTTGATTTTGAGTAGATGATCCCAGATTATTAATTTTATTTGCTACTAGCTGACCCACGCAGCTCCGCCTGCGCTATTATTACGTTAACTAAACTTTTAATAACAGACATTCGCATCGAATACATAACCTCCTTTTTTATAGTCGGTTAAAAACTGGGACCCACTTTTTACTTGCTCTCCGAAGCACTGACCCGTTTAGTCCAAATGGCGTTAAACGGTCACCCATCTATTTATTGACCTTACCTAACGTTGCTTAACCCGATCGATTACAAAACCTTGATAACAACTCTCTATGAGTGTTCCCTACTAATATTTATTATATTATAAAGAAAAATTGATAAAATTGGACCAAGCGTATAACCAAGTACCCATTTTGACTTTAATCCCCTCTCCCAAAAGAACCGTACTAGATTACGGAATCAAAAGTATCCTATGTCCTACCTCGTAGTAAGATCTCAAATCATGCCAAGTTTCATTTGAATCCATTCAGTAGTTTCGGCGTGACGCTCAGCCGTGATACAGACAGACAGACAGACAGACAGACAAAAATTAAAGAAAATACATTTTCGGCCTCAGTATCGGTAATAGAATGCCCTCCAAATATAATTTTCAAAATATCTTCAATGTACAGAATTTGACCTGTTACAGTTTTATTATATGTATAGATTTTGAATATTTATGAGACAATTCTTTGCTACATTACAGACACAATCAAACGCTGATTCTGCAGAAGAACAGCAAGGGTACACCTACAACAACTACTTTGCACCATCGACCCTCAATTTCCAAGACATCTACTCCAGCAGCGTTGGCGCCCCGTCAGAGGAAATCTTCGTCGCAACTCCTGTTGGGCCAGACGATATAGTACTCTCTAGTTCAACCGCAGCAACAACTGAACAAGTAGTCCATCAAACTACTGGAAAAGACGAATTCCATCTAGATAACGTGCCGCCAAATTACGTCGAATTTCGACCCAAAACAGAACCAGTGACCACAGTAGGCCCTAGGTTTATTCTTAACTCTTCATTCTTAAAGAGGAATGATACAAACGGAACTACATCCACTTCAACAACTACAGAGGAACCGGATGATACTTCTATAAATGTATTGCCTATAAAGAAGAATTATCAGAGAGGAGTGCTCGATCTGTTGTTTCCTGCTGTCAGAGTGAAATCTTTTAAATCTGTTTTTGATACGTTTAAGCGATTGTTGTCTCATACTTTCTGATCTTTATTTTTGTCGTTTGTTTTTTGTTTGAATAAATTTTAATAAGGTAATTTGTGGCTTTAATTTTGTTTTAATTCATATAAAAAGCTTTTGTGCACAGTCAGGGTAATTCTGGGACAATCCACACACTGTCCCATCTAATCCCAAACTAAGAAGATGGTAACCAGACAACTGATACAAATGTTTACCTATATAGCATTTGTAAGTACTTACCCAAATAGATAAATAACATCCAGATACTTGGTGAGAATCGAGCCCACAATCTATGGTAGCGGCCAGGAAGTCTAACCGTTACACCAACAGGCTAGACAATATATAGAGGGTTAGGAAAATAAATAACTTGGACTCTTGTCATTTTTAAAGTTTTTTTTTGGCGTATGGTTAGTGGCCAACCTGGTGAGAGTTTTCAAGCTAACCTTAGGCCTCTGACTAAGCTGCACGACTACTGTCTAGATGACAATAGCTGGGACCGACTTTTACCGCGCCCTCCGAAGCACGATTTTCCAAGATGTGCCCCATTTAGCCATTGGAGGTGGCTCTTTCCGCGCAAAATGGACATTAAAAGGGCACGATATTAAAAGGCACAATAACAAACATCCAAATGCACATCGATCGTTTTGTAATGAGACCACTACTACTTGATTAATACTCGATTTGTAACAAATGTTTCGAACATAATAATGTAGTAATACCAGCCCCTGTTTTGTCCCTTACTTCCTGGCCTTACTTCAGTAGTCTGCCATATTTCAACAGCCCTTGTTTTGGTCCCACTGTTGGGTACGGGCCTCTCAAAAAGATGAAGGGGCTCAGGCCATAGTCCACCACGCTGGCCAAGTGCGGGTTGGCGGACTTCACACGTCATTCGAAAGCTAGTTAGGCTTTCACAGACATGCAGGTTTTCTCACGCTGTTTTCTTCACCGAAAGCTAGTAACAATCGCACAAATACGATTCGTACATGATTAATTAAAGAAATCAGAGGAATTAATCAGAGGTGCGGAGCTGGGTTTCGAACCTGCGCACCTTGTTTTCAAGGCAAGCTCTCACCCACTGAGCTGTTACTGTTTGTTTGGAAAATGATTTACTGTATTGAAATTTGTAATTGAAGATCAGAATCCTTGTAAGCAATAGTATTTAAGTGTGATTTTGATAAGTCAAAACAGCGACGCTCGACCAAAGTTTGAGTACCCCAGCAGAGGGCGTACAATGAGAGACATTTGCGGTGTATCACATTCAAGACAATAACCGCTCGCACGAGCCGGCTTAAAGTGCATGCATGGTGAGCGCACATAAAGTCAAGTAAATGATTTTGTTTCAAAACTGGTAAAGTGTTGGTGATGACAGGTGACGAGTACGAACAGTCGTAGACACCCAAAGTAGCTACAATCAAATATCTGCCTTGTCGCGTCGTCACTAGGTTGAAAAAAATATGCGTGCGTGGAGTCCCTCCGCGTGGAAGAAGTGAAACTTCACTCTCGCTCTGTCTGTTTCTATTCCCCCTCCCCGCGACTAAACGAAACTGAACGACACTGATCGACACTGACCGACACTGAACGACACTGAACGACACTGAACGACACTGAACGACACTGAACGACACTGAAGGACACTGAACGACACTGAACGACACTGATCGACACTGAACGACGCTGAACGACACTGAACGACACTGAACGACACTGATCGACACTGAACGACACTGAACGACGCTGAACGACACTGATCGACACTGAACGACACTTAACGACGCTGAACGACGCCGAACGACACTGAATGACACTGAACGAGGCTGACCGACACTGAACGACACAGAATGACACTGAATGACACTGAATGACGGAATCACTGTAGACTGAATGACTGGGTTACGTGAGCCATCCATGGTAGCGTTTAACGTTTAACGCAACTTTGTTGGAAGTCGCATAAGAAGTTTCACTTCAAAATGTTACTGGCATCGAGTGGTACCAATAGTAAGACAAATCTACTGCACAACTCGCTAGGCTAAAACGTGATTCACACTGATTGCACTAATTACACTTGACGCGAAAACGCGTTGCTGTACACTTGCACTCGAGCGGCTGAAGCGCTTTCGAGTGCCACTTGAGCACCAGAGTGCTTGCAGCAATTAATTTTTTGGATTAACGCCAAACGTTAACGGGCAAAGTTTGAGAAACGCTGGCACATTTCTCGGTGAACTTGTTGCAGTTGTAGATAAAATGTAATGTGTTAATGTTTAATGGAAATTTAACCAGTGTTTTGGATAAGCCAAAATGTATTATTATTATTTATTTAATTCCACACACGTTCATCTGATCCCAAACTAGGCAGAGCCTGTACCATGGGAACCAGACTACCAATACAAATATATGTACGGTTTTGCTGTAAATACACACTCATAGTTATAAATGACACCCAGTTAAAAGATGGGAATCGAAGCGACGACCTATTGGGTCGCGGTCAGGGTGTCTAACAACTAGGCCAACGGGCCCGACATTAATATTATGTTATGTAAAGTCTAAATCATTATACAACAAGAAAATGATAACACATGCTGGGATAGTCCACACACGACAATTTTAGTCCTAATGTTTAATTACATTACAATATTGTATTAATTTACACTAGGGCTAAAAATAATAAGATAATACTCTAACTGCCGCACTCACAAACCCCAATTAGCTTTAATTCTAATTAAGACACTTTTTAAAATCTATTTATTTCGACTGTGGGTGCCAGGACCAACCTTCCTCATCGTTGTCGCTGTGGGGAGTACGTAGATAAATATGGTCACCACGGGCTGTCTTGCTCTGGTAGCGCTGGCCGTATGTCACGCCATGCCGCCCTTAATGATATTATTCGCAGGGGGCTTGTCACTGCCGGTGTCCCTGCCGTACTGGAACCAGTCGGCATTACACGAGATGACGGCAAGAGGCCTGATGGTGTCACTTTAATACCATGGCAACATGGTAAGCCGCTGGTGTGGGATGCGACATGTGTCGACACACTTGCTGCGTCCCACACCCCGGCAACTTGCAGGGCGGCTGGAGGGGCTGCGGCGACCGCTAGTGATGCAAAGCGACGCAAGTATGCAGCTCTAGGTTCGAGCTATATATTTGCGCCCTTTGCGGTGGAGACCATGGGGCCTTGGTCTCGTCAGACGCACGCTTTGGTAAAAGAAATTTCATCCAAACTTATCGAAGTCTCAGGAGACCGCCGGGCTGGTAGCTTTTTCTGCCAACGTATAAGCTTGGCCATACAAAGGGGTAATGCCGCCAGTCTTTTAGGTACCCTTCCCTCCCAGTGCGGCGACAACTTCGAGGAAGTATTTTACCTAGTTTAAGTGTACATATTTGTAAATAAACTGTAAATATTTTGTTTCAATAAAAAAAAAGTTTCGACTGTCGGAGCCATTTATGATTAATTTCGATAAAATGAATACGAGATAATTGTTATCTCTACTCACTATCAGCGTATTAAGTATTAATGGGCCTTGAGTGTCGAAAAAATCCGATTTCAAAAAATGGATTAATCATCATTTACTTTAATTGACGTTTGTAGGTTCGGCAGTAAGAACTAAATATTTGCCATTATTCTTTCGGGTGGCAGCAAGCTTTCTTTTGTTGAAATATCTATAATGATTCTCTCGCCAAAGGAGTTAGCAGAGGTGTACAGTGACGCCCGTGTTTCGCTTCCTATGTTCTATACAATTTCCAACATCAGGCTGCTACAAAAAATCCCAATAACATAACCTGATTTAAGAATCAAACTCAAAACTTCGTGATCTATAGTCATAAATGAATTAAAAATAAAAATCCTTTTTTTAATCCTGGCACTTCAGAACTCGTAACAAGAACTAAATTGAATACTAAGATTTGCAAAGGCAGACGAAAAAAAATCTCCCTCAGCATTTATTCGACATCGACGAGTCAACGGAGGGGATTTTTCTTTTTTATTTAAATGAAGTTAAACGCGCCGAGTCAGGGCGGGGAGGTGATAATTTTATATTCACGAGCTGTCGAAGGGATGCTGACTGATGTATACCTAATAGCATCAATACACTTAGTACCTACCAGTTCTGATAGTAAAAAATATGATTACATGCTCGTAGCCAGTTCTAATCACTGTTTGGTAATAGATCTGTTGTTCAGTAGATGGGTAACCGTTAACTGAGCGTCTCCGTGATTTGGGGGGTACGTAAAATGTTGGTCCCGATTGTTGTCATCTAGTCAGCAGTTGATAAGCCAAGTCAGAGGCCTACGAGCAGCTTGAACTTTTATTTTAACTTTGAGCTTGAATTTTGACTCCTGTGGGCTAGTCATCTGTGGCGGGTTAAGGAGTTTAAAAATATTCCTAAAGCAATTTTTAAGTGGACTGTAACTAAATATATTATATTGTTAGCGACAACTGGCTGATAGTAGGTGCTTGGTGGTTCTTACGGGGAGACCACGCAAGCGTCTGCGGAGTATATGGTTCCGTGGCGTGGCGAGTGGACACCTGAAGTATGTGCTGCTTTCTTCGACAGTAAGTTGAATTTGATTATTTTATTAGGTATTGCCACAAATAAGTCCAGTAGGTATGCGTGATAGAGCACGTAGACCGTCGCCGGTATGCGAACTTTGGGCCTTTGCCGATGCCGTTATGCGAACTTTGGGCCTCTGACGATGCCAGTATGCGTGATAGAGCACGTATGCTGAGGTCGGTATGCGAACTCTGTGCCTCTGCCGAGTCCGGTATGCGAACTCTGGGCCTCTGCCGATGCCGTTATGCGAACTCTGGGCCTATGACGATGCCAGTATGCGTGATAGACCACGTATGCTGAGGTCGGTATGCGAACTCTGTGCCTCTGCCGAGTCCGGTATGCGAACTCTGGGCCTCTGCCGATGCCGGTATGCGAACTCTGGGCCTCTGCCGATGCCGATATGCGTGCTAAGTTTGTGCGTATATTGATGCCAGCGAGTAAAGCTTTTGCTGATGGTATATGCGTAAATTGATGCTAGCAAGTCAGGTGCCTTTGCTGCATCGTGATACTTATAAAATCCGTTCCCTTTGCAATTACATTTAAAAGTATTTAGCTTACTTGCCCTTAGATTGCTTAAAAACATTCATTATAGCGTCTTATGTACATACTATTCAAAACTATGTATTTCTTGCAGTTTTATTCTGTTTGCTTCTGTAGCTGAAAGCTTAAGTATCATAAGTCAAAAGCAAAATGGAATTTAGCAGTTTGATTACTATGAAATTAAACACATACAGTTTCAAGGAACTTAGCTGTTTTGTTTACTGTTCTGTTTGTAGATGCAGACCATCCGGAGGAGTCCACTATCCAGACAGTCCATGCAGCCGTAGAGGGAACTGAACCAGGTTGTTCAGCCAACAGTGCTACGCAGATGGACGAGGCCGTCCATTCGTCAGGAGAGGCCGTGTTAGCGACAACTGGCTGATAGTAGGCGTGGCTAAGCTACGTCACCGCTATCACGTGACCAGTTCGTCGTGAGAGGGGGAGCCGTGGCTCCTTCGGCATCAGAGCCGTGGTGGCGGACCCAACTCGTTCGGCTGCCGGCCTAGTAGGACGCGTCTACCTAAGCTCATTCTGTCTGTTTATCGTAATTTCTGTTTAAATAATTGTTATTTTGGAATATTATTATTTTGTGTGTTCTAATTGTCTTTTTTTTTAGTAAATTATTTTAATTATCGCTAAATATATAATTATATATTAAAACGCGGACAAAAGAAACTATACTACATTTGCAGCATACTGAATTACAAGGACAAAGGAAGGTAGCTACTGCAAGAACACAAAAGGAGTAAAACGCAGTTGCTACAAGGAACGGAACGTGCGCCCTACCTTGACCGGCTGCGATGGCGTGCTCGGCTGCTTAGCTGCTACTGTCCCTCCCACTTCTTTTGCTTTTAACGAGGGTAGAATTAATTATTTTATGTATTATTTTTAAATAACATCGCGGTCACGCCATAAGTAAAATATTTGACGGCGGCACACAAATTCACACGTCTTATTTCAGAATGTCAATTCTTCTCTTTTTTATATAAGGCGCACTAGGGAATAGGGTGAAGGATAGGGAAATCCAGCCTGCCACAAGTGCATTTTTGTAAATAAAAAGTTTTCAATAACGAGATCCAACAATCTGAAAGATGTGGTATGAATTGGGATGCTCGCTCCTAAGATTACTATGGACTTCTTATTGTCCATGTATGGAATTTAAACGAAACTTTTCATAGGCCTCTCCCCTTTCTATTTACGTACGTTAGACAGTAACCATATGATCCCCAAGACGCCTGCCAAGGGACAGATTATTTCAACTCTCGTAGCCAATACTCTATACTCTGAAAGGTTTCCCCGTGGGGTGTCCGGGTACGAATAGCACCCCCCCATCTCATCCCGTTGGGTGTCCGTAATAGGTGACTAAAGAAAACAAGAAGACGGGCAGCAGCGTCTTTCTATTGGATTACCTACCTTTACTGCGACCCCCAAGCCGCCTGCCAAGCGTGGCAATGGCAACCCCTCCCTTCTTAAGGGGGAGGCCTTTGTTCAGCAGTGGACGTCTATTGGCTGCTGAGGACTGATAGTGAGTAGAGATATCAAATTATCTCGGACACAATAATGGAAATGTTAGGCTCAAAGATTTGAAATAATAAAATTCATAATGGGATATTCAGGATTAACGATAACTGACGATTGAAAGTGCGGCAGTAAGTGTAATCATATTGTAAAGACTTAAATAAAACCGCATAATCCGTGTTATTACTTTAATTCCGATTTTCCAGTGTAATAAAATAGTATTACATAATTAAATAATCATAGAATTACTTACATAGAACTATCAGATTTATTTCAATAACTAGCGTCCTATTCCGGCGTCGCACGGGTGAACATTTTTTTTTTCGAGTAAAAAATATGCCTAGCCTATGTTACTCAGGGATAATGTAGCATTCTAATGGAGAATGAATTTTTGAAATCGCTCCAGTAATCTTTAAGTTTATTCGTTACTGTTATGTAGGTCCTAATCCAGGTATATTTTGTTGTGCCCAGCAGGGTCCACAATGACTCCTTTATATATATTACCACCTAATTACAAACATTGTGGAATGCAATAAATACATATGAATATGAATATTTGTCATTCACCTGTCACGAAGCATGAATAAAAGTCAGTGTGTTACCGGCCGGCTTGCACGAGACAGGTAATCAGCTCTCATGTCTGCACTTTTCACATACTCAGTTATGTAATTATAACGGCTTAGAAATATTGCGTACATTTGCAATCTATTTGCGGACACCTCTGGAATTCCAGTGTGGTCCAAATATCGAGAGGAGCGGTTTATGATCTGTCCGATAAATGGAATCGACCTACCGTATAAATATTGGTGGAAACGGCGAACACCAAAAATAATCGCGGTGGCTTCCTTTTGGATTTGATAGTATCTTTTTTCAGCCGCGTTAAGCGTTCGCGACGCAAAAGATATAGGTCTTTCTTGACCTTCTTCATCAATTTGCGATCAATCAATCAATTTGCATCCCATCCTCGTCGCCACTAGAGGATTTGCGTGCACGGGAAGCGAGTAAACAACAAGGCGGCCGGTAACACACTGACTTTTATTCATGACGCTATTAGGGTCAAATTTTATTCATTCTTTGTGACAGGTGAATGACAAATACTTCATGCTTTTATTCATTCTTTGTGACAGGTGAATGACAAATACATAACAGTTACAAACATAAAAAACTACAAATCTTACCTCTTTATAATATTAGTGTAGATTAATCATTGATCTTATTCCGTTTCTAAACGAAAGTAACAGAAATATACAACATTAAACTTTCGTCTGAAAACTCTTTAATTCGCGAACTTCCTGTAAGAGTTTGGTTTCCGCGCCATCGGCCAGCTTTATCCTATTAGTGATAATTAAATCTAACTTTGAATTTGTATTCAGTGGTTTAAGGCGAATACACAATATTATTGTTGTGAAAATAAATACTTGCCATTTTTTTTCTTTTCCTCACGTCATGGTGGAAGGATCAAGAACACTTTAAGCCTTAATAAATTATTACCTATGTTGTATTTTACTTACGCGAATATTAATTAAACATTGAAATCAAACTACTTTTACGGATAATATCGCAGTTTATTTTAGATTTTACTATCCCGACGTTTCAAATGCTTTGCAGCACCCATGGTCACCATCGCATGGTTAGGATCGCACCCACCATTATATTAGATTTGATAATCCTCAAATCCTCGCAAAAGAACGCCGATTCCTACCTAGGATGATTCGTGAGGCTATTAAAATAAAAAAAACATCCTAATTTCAATAGAGAAGATGGTTGGGTGTTACCACCGGCTTGGGATCCTGTGATAAATATAATTAAATCCAAAATGAAGCAAAGCACTGAACTATGTATTCTGTGACTGCACGGCCTCAAGATACTGTATGCTCTTACTGCGTAGATCGGACCAACAATAATAACTAAGAAGACCTGAGGGTACACCGGCATAATTGTGACATAAGGACGTTCAACATCTCAGTCCTCCCGTGACCATGGGTGCTGCAAAGCATTCGAAACGTCGGGATAGTAAAATCTAAAATAAACCGCGATATAATCCGTAAAAGTAGTTTGATTTCAAATTATTACCTTTTCACTTATTATTGCACTTATAAACGTCAATTAGGGTTTACTATTATTAATCCCCCGTGGGGTGCCGTCAGGTTAGAATTGCATCCCCCATCTCCTCTCGTTGGGTGTCTAAGAGGCGGCTAAGCGAGAACGGGAAGACGGGCAGCAGCGTCTTTCTTTTGGATTTATCTTCCACCTATACTGCGATCCCCAAGCCGCCTGCCAAGCGTGGGGATTATGGCAACCCCTCCCTACTAAGGGGGGAGGCCTTTTATTCAGTAGTGGACGTGTGTCGGCTACTGATGATTATTAATCCAGTTTATTTTACACGAATTACTTAAACCCCCCCCCCCCCCCCCCCCCCAATTCCATATTCATACACGGTAAAATTGCGTAGCGGCTAGGGTATCTAGGTACAAAACCAACGGGACTGTCAGTAACGATAACCCCCCCTCGTTGGCTGCGACCGCACCTGATTATGGCAACCCCTCCCTTTAAGGGGGAGGCATCTGTTCAGCAGTCTTGTGCCTGCTGATATAAACCAATTAATACTCTGATAAAGAGTAGAGATATCGATTATTTCGTACTGAATATTGGAAAATAAGCATAGCCGATAATCTAAATAATTAGTTTTATAAAAAGGACTGACATTCATGTGTGCGGCAGTAACTCTAGATGTTATTAGAAAATCTATATAAAGGGTGAAGATAATGGCTACTTAACAAACTCTGAGCGTGACAGTTAATGTTTTATTTTACATGAGATCGTTGTCACATTTTCTTACGAACGCTACCCAGTCAAATTTAGTAGCTCGTTGCTAACACTACAATAACGCCGAAACGCTAACGCACCTATAAAATTTTATTTATACGTGTTATAATTTGAAATTCAACGGCCGGCCGACCGAACGCGTGCAACCGTTAAATGAATGAAGTTTCCCAACTTAGGGCCGCAACTTGGTTTAATACCGACTTTGAAGGCGCCTATGATGAACACCATCCTTACTTTTAATGACTTTTCGCTAATATCTGGTTCGCTTTCGCCTTTTGAGGGCGAAAAAAACTTCGTTGAGACCGTTCCCTTTCGATTTTACTGGTCCTTTGAATATAAGCATTTTTGGTGTTTTATTAAAAAGTTGAAGTTCACCTTGTGAAATTTAAGTATTTTTGATTACTTGGGTGTATCTGTATGACTTTAGATTGGGCCTTATATAAGGTTATTTTTGGTGGTGCTGTCTTTTAGCAAATAGATAGGTACTTAAATAGATCCATTATTAATAACATCTCTTACTTATAATAATAATATCTTGTGACAATTCACACACGTTCATCCGATCCCAAACTAGGCAGATCCTGTACTCCTGTACTTTTATTGTAAATACATACTTCAATAGATAAACAACACCCAGACACTTGGTGGGAATCGAACCCACGACCCATCGGGTAGCAATCTCTTACCACTAGACCAACGGGCCCGTCAACTCAAAACTTAAAACTTTATTTAAGACTCGATATATCGGCCTCAATTTTAATCTAAAGAGAAGAACAGATACTGCATCCAGCATTATAAAATTTCTTTAATATAAGAAGCTCATTATGCGTAGCTCCAAACAATTCAACAAATAAATAATTACGTATACCTATATTGTGTACGGGAATAGGGTTGGCGGAAATATTAATACTCTTTATTGTACGTACATTGTAATGTATGCAAGAAATTTAAAATACTTAGTACAAATTACCTTGGTACAACTTTTTTTACTTATTTTACTATTTTCGAAAAGCTTACCACTAAGTAGGTACATTTTTTAATTAAGTAATATAAGTTTTACAAGGCGAATTTAAAGTTTTCACTGCTAACAAAAAAGTATTACAAAAAAATATGGTTACGTTAGACAAGTAAAATTATACACTTATAATAATATGTTCAAGAAATATAAATTACACATTGTAAATAAAAGACAACATTAATATAAATTACTTTACGACCGTTTTAGCTTTGACGAGGACCCCCACAGCGGCGGACGTCAAAGAGAATATAACGCTAACGCGAGATCGCATTTTCGCGCTACGTGTGGCGGATCGTGGTGATGCGGTTGTATGATGAGAAAGATGGATGCGCGTTAATTGCGTTAGCGAGCGAGAATGTCCCTACTTGGCGAGGATGTCAGTACACCGTAATAGCTGCTCAAGAAAACAATAGGCAACCAAAGAAAACATGCGCTTACCTCCAGTGAGCAAAGCGGGCGGGCTCAGGGCAGCTCAGCCACGTAGCGACACCAACACCAAACCCCAAGCACAGTCAATTAGTAAGCACACACACTCACACCAATTAATTAGTTAGTTTATTGTTAGTAGAGTAACAAGCGAGTAAAACACTGGAGCGCAGCGAACGATGTACGAGAGTCCCCGGGTAATGCGATGCGCGTGAGTAAGGTCTACGGAGAACTGTATATGAGCGATGCGACGAGTAGATCCGAGCACAGTCGGCGGACAACTGAACGCGTCAGGATGCGTTGGCGCGCGGTTCCAAGGCGCGCGCGCTGCGGGGTACTCATGGACGGTGTTGTATCCAAAACCGATACCATATATGGTATTGCGTCGCGTCATTGGCGATGGCTTTGCCTACCATTGGCTCGCGCGGTTGCTTTCAAATGGCAAGCCCATTGCTTCAATGATATGAGCTAAAACGGCGTGAACATCCTCCCCGGCTTGGAAATCCATAGGGATTTACAAAGAAAATAATGCAGGAAAGATGGTAAAGGATATGCGGAATTAAAGACGTAAAGGATGCGATAATGATCGTTGAAGTATATGATGGTGATATATATGATGATATAAATGCGATTAAAATAAAATATATGCGAATAAAGTATAATAGATAAGAGAATAAAATTATTGTGATGGAAGAGGACATAGTTTAACAACTGGACGCTTAAAGGTACCAGATGTGGTCCGAACTAAAGCAACGCGAGCGATACCGTCTTTTCCAGGGAATACAGTTTCTATAATGCCTGTCGGCCAGCGAAGCGGAGGCGTATCATCCTGGTGAACGAGAACTAAAGTGCCTGGTTTAATGGGCACGTCTGGTGTATTCCATTTTTGTTTTAATTGAAGCGTATGTAAATAATCTACACTCCATCTCTTCCAATAGCTTTGGACGAGGCTGTCTAAAAGTTTTTTACGATTGCAGAGGCTAACAGAAGTGTAAATTTCATATGCGGGTAAAGATTGCAAAGGTGTCGTGTTAAGAAAATGAGCGGGCGTTAATATGATATGTGGTTGATCAGACAGCAAACAAAGCGGACGCGAGTTCAAAATGCATTCAATTTGAGTCATTATAGTAAGAAGTTCTTCATAACATAGAAGCTGTTGGCCAATGCACCGATATAAATGCGACTTTACACTTTTTATGTTTGCTTCCCATAATCCCCCGAAATGGGGAGCGCGAGCGGGTATATTTCGCCATGTGATTCGGCGATTGCGTAATTCGGTGTCAAAAGCCGTTTGCGTATCTTTAGCGGATAAGAAACTATACAGTTCATCTAACTGTCGTTTTGCACCAATGAAGTTGGTTCCATTATCGGAATATATGCATGATACTGGTCCACGTCTAGATAAAAAACGTTTAAGCGCGTCTATAAATGTGTCCGTACTTAGGTCCGATGCGATTTCAAGGTGTATGGCTTTAGTAGTCATACACACAAAGAGACATATGTAAGCCTTTTGACTTTTAATGCCACGTTTACGTGCGAGTGTGATGTTAATAGGACCTGCGTAATCAACACCGGTATGTGTGAAAGCTTTAGCTTCTAAAACACGAGCGGGAGGAAGACTAGCCATCATAGGCGTAGGATGCGAAGGTGCAACTCTGAAGCAGAAGTTACATTGACGTATTCTTTGTCGAATTATATTGCGACCGGAGATGATCCAATAGCGTTGCCTAAGTAAAGACATAAGAAGATGAGAACCAGTGTGACAGTTAAAGCGGTGACAGTTATCAATGATTAGATCAACTACGTGATCGCGACGAGGAAGTAAAACAGGATGACGATTTTCAAAGGGAATATTAGCGTTTGTTAATCTGCCGCCTACTCTGAGCAGATTATTTTCGTCGACAAAAGGATCTAATTTTCTAAGAGCGGGAGAAGGTAAACTACCTTTATTTATATTTTTAATATCGTCAGCGAAATATTTTTGCTGTAGATCGTAAAGTAGTACGGTTTCAGCGATATCCAGATCAGACACTTGAATGGAATCCGAGCGCGGTAATTTACGAGCGAAGCGTAAAACATATACTATTACACGTAATAATTTATTCCAGGAGGATACTCTAACGGAGAGTTCAAGAAGCGGCGAAGTATTTTCTTTTGGTATAGCGGTAAGTGTAACAGATTCTTTTATTTCAGGTATAGGACCTTCAATATTGGATGATTCGAAAGGCACTATTGGCCATTCAGCAATTGGACTACTAATCCAAGGTGGGCTATGCCACCAAAGCGGGTGGTTAAGTAATTGTGAGGGTAGTGCACCTCGTGATATAACATCGCTAGGATTTTGCGTACCTTCAACGTGAAATAATCGATCGGGAGATAAAAGTTCGTGTATCTTACTGACACGATTAGCGACAAAGGTTTTCCAGCGATGCGGGAGCGAATGAATCCAAGATAATGCGATGGTAGAGTCCGAAAAAGCGAATATATCCTTTATAGGGTAGCGGTTATTCAATGCGGTATATACTTGATTAACAAGTTTAGCTAAAAGTAATGATGCGCATAATTCGAGCCTTGCTAGGCTGACAGTTTTTACAGGAGCTACCTTAGACTTAGAACATATCAAATGAATTGATATGTCGCGGTTAGGATGTGTCACGTGTAGATATAGAACGCAACCGTAAGCCTTCATACTAGCGTCTCCAAAAGCTACTAAGTGTACAACGCAACCATTAGCGACACCTAAATGACGCGGTATACGCAGTGTGGATAGTAATTGTAATTCGTTTTTAAATGTATTAAAGCGATCGGTAATAGCTGGAGGAGGTTCCTCATCCCAACCTACCTTTGAAAGCCAAAGCTCTTGTAGTAACAACTTGGCATACAGAATAACGGGCGCGACGAGTCCCAATATATCAAACAAGCGAGCGATAGTCGAAAGAATTGCGCGTTTAGTATTATCTTTAGATGCGGGAGACGTAGTAAATGAGAATTCATCTGTTTGCGGTAACCATTTTAAACCCAAAATTTTCATAGTATCATTATTATCCGTAAACTCTATAGATGCGCGATGCGATTCCGGGACATGAGCGAGAAGTTCAGGCGAATTACTTGCCCATTTGACAAGATGAAAACCGCCAGTTTTGAACAATGCGATTAATTCGTCCACCAGGCGGATCCCGACGTCGACTGACTGCACAGACGTTGTCAAGTCGTCCATGTACAGTTCTCGAGTGGCGATATCTGCGGCGAGAGGAAAGCGTTCACGTTCGTCATCAGCGAGCTGATGAACTGTCCGCATAGCGAGAAATGGACTTGAGCGAAGACCGAAAGCCACGGAATTAAATTGGAAAATGCGAAGCGGTTCATTTTGATCAAAGTGATATAATATTTTTTGATATTTCCTATCATCTTCTTTTAACAGAATGCGAAGGTACATTTGTTGAATGTCAGCGGTAATAGCGATTTTTAAATGGCGAAAATTTAAAAGAAGTGAAAATAAATCTGCCTGCAAATTTGGTCCAGAGTGTAACAAATCGTTAAGCGAAGTACCATTGTCGGTTTTAGCACTAGCATCTAAAACTATGCGCGCTTTTGTTGTCGCCTTATCTGGTCGTACAACAGCGTGGTGCGGAATAAAATATCCTTCTTCTACAACAGCGGGTGAATACGATATCTCCGATAAATATCCTTTTTGTAAATATTCATTAATGACGTCATTGTATGATTGACGTAGCGCGGGAAGAGAGTTAAACTTGCGTTCAAGCGAATTTAAACGACTAAGAGCGTGACAAAATGAGTTACCTAAAGATTTAGGATCACCCTTAAATGGAAGCGAAACAATATAACGTCCACAAGCGTTCCTTGTGACCGTTGATGCGTATAATTTCTCACAGGCTTGATCATCCGGACATATATTTTTAATGGAAGGCACCTCCTCGAGTTCCCAAAATTTAGCGATAGTATTATTAAGATTATCTACCAAAGGACCGAAGGACCAGACTATACCTTCACGGTGCAGAGGTGATGTCTCACCCATGACAATATAGCCAAGCGTAGTCTCGAGAGCGTGAGGCACAGAAACCGCGGTGTCCGAAAAATCTGCTGATCGAGCGAGCGGCGGTGGTATTACATTACCAGGAAGTAAAATTGATGCGAATACTTGTGCGCCAAGAATGGCGTTTATTTCCCCAGGTGAATGCCAAAATTCATCCCCTAGCGGTAAATTAACAAAATGATCCAACATTGTAGTGTCGACCATGCGAGCGGGCAGCTGATCCGTAATATGATCAACTACAAGCAACATTATATTATAATTAGCGTCCGAGACGCGCGATTGTATGGTGAGCCACACGTAACCTAATAGGTGCTGAATTTGACCCAACAGTTTTTAACGACGAGTTAACCATTGGTTGAATATTTAAATTTAATTTATTGCAACAAGCGAGCGAAATAATATTATTTTGTGAGCCACTATCTATTAGGCATCTTATAATAGTACGGGTTCCATTAATAGGAACATATACTTTTTTTTTTTTTTTTTTTTTTTTTGGGAATGATAGACGCTGTTAACCGCAGATGGCTATTGCAGCTTCACCGGACAATAGGAGGCGAGCGCTTGAAGCGCTCTAGCCTTTACGGCAGAAGTAGCGACGAGCACAAGGGCACCTCAGGGAGGCACGGCCTCGGCTTGGGCTGTCGCTTAAGAGAGGGCTGAGTTTACCACCGGTTCACAACGCGCCCCCACTGAGAAGAACCGGCAAGAAACTCAGTGGGGTGATGCACGTCGTTGCGGTCGCATACGTACGACCCTTCGGCCTCGCCGGCGAGACCGGTGTCTGATAGACATAACGCGCGTATCATTGCAACACTCGTTCGCGGCGCGCGAAGGCACAATCGTCGCGTCCGCATCCAATACTTGAGCGTGCATGCACGCAGAGGCGCGCGCGGGGGGTGGCTGGCGTTCGGTTGAACCGGCAGTCACGGCAGTGGCGAGCGATCGCGGCCGTTGCGATGGTAACGGTGGTTGCAGCGCGGGCGCGGGCGGCGCGGGCGGTGTGGCTCGAACGGGCAAACGAGGCCTGTTATCGGCTACTTCGTTATGATGCGAACGTTGAGTATAATTTTCGAAATGTATAAGCGTATGATGTTTTTTATAACATTGTTTACAAACACTATTTGAAAGACAATTAGATAACGTATGTTTTGTGCTAAAGCAATTTATGCACATGCGGTTATTTTTAATAAAATTAAAGCGATCTCTCACGGACAATTTTTTAAATACCGGGCATTCATATAAATGCACGTGATGCGAAGTTTTACAATAAATACAAGCGGAATTATCATTTTCCGTGATAGCGAAAGTATGCGAGAATTTTGGTATATTATTGCGATGTGACCGTATTTGGGAGTTATACCCTCCTATTGCGCGAGAGTCTTGCGATTGCGAAGAGTTCGGTGTGCGAACTTTTGCGGTACGTTCGACAATTTTTATATGTTGACGAACAAAATTAACCAAGTCAGTGCTAGTAGGTATATCCTTATCTCTGACGGATAATTCAAAACTTTGAGCGACATGCGAATTTAACTTTTTAAGAGCGATATGCGTAAATATAAAATCTGATAAATCATTTATTTCTAAAGCTTTTAATGCGGACCATGAGGAATGAACACGTTCAATAAAGTTATTTAATTGTGCGGGCGAATCGGAAGTAGGTTTTATGTCGAGTATGTTGTTTAGGTACATAGATCCAAGTAACCTTTTATCTTGGTATTTAGCGACTAAAGCGTTCCATATAGTTATGTAGTTCGATTCATTAGGTATTATACCAGCGAAAACGTTTAATGCGGTACCACTTAATTTACCTACTAAATACTGTACGCGCTGAGCGTCGGTCAGTTGCGGATTATCGTGTACATTAGTTTTAAAGTTTTGATAAAAAAGCGGCCATGATTCTGGTAGCCCAGAGAATCCTACCAAATCCAATGGCGCAAGACGACAGGTATTATTACTAGCGGTAGCGGCGGCCGGTTTATCAGTGACCGGGATACGACACGAGTCCAATAAGTTCGCGCGTGTATGTTGTATGAACGAAAACAAAGTTTCGAATGCGGTCCAATTATTAAAATCAAGTTGACACTTAGGATCAATTTCTAATAATAATGCGTTATGTTGGTCACATAAATCGTTAAAACTATTGTACAGTTTATCAATGTTTGACGAATTGGCGAGAAATTCTTGTTTACTTCTTGTATCTATATCAGAAGGAATTATTTTCTTTGCGGAGTTATATAAAGAATTAACATGCGAGAATATAGCTTCTTTTTTAGCGATAATAATTTTCAATTTAGCCTCGTGCGCCATTTTGAGACGCCTCCGGGCCGCGGGTTAGTACCTACAGGCAATATGAAAAGAACACGTGCGTAGGTACCTATGTAGGTACGAGCGAATGCGAGTCAATAATATGAAATGCGATATGATATTATGTAATTAGAGTTTATAATTTTTAAGGATGCGAAATGCGATATAAAATACTAAAATGCGGATAGGTATACGTATGTATAGGTAGGTACCTTATGAATGAGTTTATTATTAGATGCGAAATGCGAATAAATGCGATATAAATAGTAAAATGTGAATAAATATACGTATGAATAGGTAGATACTTAGGAATGCGAAACAACAAGTAGGAACATGAATATTAAGAATAAGGAGAATACTTAGGTATTTTCCAACGATAGCGTATGCGTTTGAGCGTAACGGCCGGCTTTAAATCCGGTTCGAAAGGGCCATAAAAATTATGGTGATGCGGTTGTATGATGAGAAAGATGGATGCGCGTTAATTGCGTTAGCGAGCGAGAATGTCCCTACTTGGCGAGGATGTCAGTACACCGTAATAGCTGCTCAAGAAAACAATAGGCAACCAAAGAAAACATGCGCTTACCTCCAGTGAGCAAAGCGGGCGGGCTCAGGGCAGCTCAGCCACGTAGCGACACCAACACCAAACCCCAAGCACAGTCAATTAGTAAGCACACACACTCACACCAATTAATTAGTTAGTTTATTGTTAGTAGAGTAACAAGCGAGTAAAACACTGGAGCGCAGCGAACGATGTACGAGAGTCCCCGGGTAATGCGATGCGCGTGAGTAAGGTCTACGGAGAACTGTATATGAGCGATGCGACGAGTAGATCCGAGCACAGTCGGCGGACAACTGAACGCGTCAGGATGCGTTGGCGCGCGGTTCCAAGGCGCGCGCGGTGCGGGGTACTCATGGACGGTGTTGTATCCAAAACCGATACCATATATGGTATTGCGTCGCGTCATTGGCGATGGCTTTGCCTACCATTGGCTCGCGCGGTTGCTTTCAAATGGCAAGCCCATTGCTTCAATGATATGAGCTAAAACGGCGTGAACAGATCGGAAACATCCGCCGGCCGTGGAGGTCAAGGCCTTCTCAACAATTGGTTAATATTGTTTTATTAATCCACAATTTAACATTTGAAAGCTGGTTGGCTTGGCTACCTCTCAAATTATATTTTAAAAAGCTAAGTTCCTATGACGACCTTCCTGTAATAATATAATACAATTTACTATTCGGTAAATAATCTGTAGGTCTACATTTAATGTAGCAGAGTGACCACCTACTTGCTCCATTATCCGACTTAGATCACCATCTTTCTAACAATAACTCGTCGAAACATATGCAACGAGTTTAAAATTGGACCTCCTACTTCACGTCACTAATTTACCCAAAAGAAAAAAAATATATAAATATCTTACAATGGCATAATAAATTAAAATAAACACGTGCGACAGCCCTAATCAGGCGAGAACCGGTTATGTAAATACCCGGACAAGTTGTCAAGCGATCCCGGATCACAATCAAAGGGTTGAATGCCGTCGCGTCGTTTAAGACGGGTTAAGCTCTGATTGCACACCTACTTGGCTACTGACTGCAGACAATAGATTATGTTATTGCTACAAAACAATTTACTGAATTAACAAAAACAAAACAATATAAAAAATGTAACAAAAAAACTAAAAACTAAATAAAAATAACCACTTCCACGTTACAAAGTTTCTTTTTAAATTTTTTATGTAAGAGTTTCTGTATAATTATAATACATACCAACTCCAATATTATGTATATTTGAGAAAAGAAAAAGATATAGACTATGGATGCTGTGAACTAGGTTACAAAGATATATAATTAAAATTATAGCCAAACCAGCAACGTAACCCGTTGTATTTCTGCAATGAGTAAAATTGTTCTCACCTCACAGAGCACTGATGGCTCTGCGAGGCTCTGGTTATCGTTCGTCTCTCTTGCTGCATGCGTGTCGACGCACTCTTGACACATAACAATATGCTAGTGAGTCGCCACCCACGGCTGCATAATTCCTGCACGGTGTCTTCACGTGACTTAGCGAAGAGATATGCCATTCCCATCACACGTTCACAATCCTCAGTCATGAGGGACCAACTGGCAGAGAGAGAGAGAGAGAGAGAGAGAGAGAGAGAGAGAGAGAGATGTCATTCCCATCCATTTGTTTTCTATTCTAGCATTCAATATTGGAGAATGGAAACTTGGCTAAAGGGGCAGTTCTAATATAAATAAAGGTAGATAAAGGTATTCGTTACTTCTTCGTGCATCGAATGTATTGCACATCATTCTGTTTACGATAAAATATTTGGAGCCTTTGTTGTAGGAGTGGGCGTTGAATGAACGAGCTGTTTTTTGGCTTCGACGAATAAACCAGTTTACAGTCTACCGATAATCTAGTCTAATGATAGACTACTTTATCGGTAAACTCCATGCAATAGTCTCAACTTTAGACTGTATTATAAACCGGTTTATCGCTGACGATAAACGGTCTCGTTTCGTCGACGGTAAATGCGTCGACCCACCACTACTTTGTTGTATAATATCTCGTGGTTTGTATAATAAGTTTTGGAATAAAAACGTATTTCCACATTTTCAACGAAAATAAATCCACAGACAGCCACCGCGAGTGAGGGCGCCACTCACCTATTTGTCGTCATTTGCATAGTAGCCGTCTCCCTCGCCGCACGAATTCATCACTGAGAGCGTAGCACCGGACAAACACATTTTCATATTTAATTTTCTATTTAGTATAATTGCCCACATATTTTCCTTTTCTCCACAACGTTAATTTACATATACGGTATTCGTTCAGATGCAAATTTATGTTTGAATATCTCTGTGCAGCTTGATGAATGAAATTGGCGTCCATAGTTACGTTGCACTACTGCTCGTCAATTCATTAGGTTATTAAATGCCCATGGGGTGTCCGGGTAAGAATAGCACCCTCCCATCTCCTCCCGTTGGGTGTCCGTAAGAGGTGACTAAGGGAAAACAAGAAGACGGGCAGCAGCGTCTTTCTATTGGTTTACCTACCTGTACTGCGATCCCCAAGCCGCCTGCCAAGCGTGGGGATTATGGCAACCCCTCCCTTCTAAGGGGGATGTCTTTGTTCAGCAGTGGACGTTTTACCGCTGCTGATGATGATAATGACTTCCACCCGTTGGATATCGTAAGAGGCGACTAAGGAAACAAGAAGACGGGTAGCAACGTGTTTCTATTAGAGTATCTACTTATTCTGCGATCCCCAAGATGTACAAAATGGCTAGGCTATGCATGCAAGCATGGGGATATGACAACCCCTCCCTACTAAGGGAATTCAGCAGTAGATTACATTGGAGTACAGTGCAGAAGAATATCTGTTACTGCTGTGTGTGCGTACTTACCTCAGTAAATGCGTCAAGACTTCACTCGTTTCGCATTTTTCTGCGTATTCCTGAGATAATACTAAATGTTTACGATTGGAATTATTTACAAACAGTTCCATGTCTCTCAGACGTTTACCGTCAAACTAAATCGCAGTCATGTCAAAGTTGGTGAAGACCCTGGTGCTCGTAGCGTACACGATCCTTTTTGTCAAGTACTTGGAGCTATCATTCAGCGACCCTTTTATAGAACAGATCGACATAAAGTACATTTTCCGTACACCCGGAGATCACAAGAAATTGTTAAGAAGCTTAAAAAAGTTTGGACGCAACATTACACCAGCTCTAGTAAAATACCACAAGCCAGAAAGATTCGCGACTGATTACAAGTATATTTTGAAGTGGACGGATTCCTATATCCACTACTCTTCATCGATATATAGGAACGGTCAATCCGCCTTCATTACCAACAATTGTAACTACAGCAATTGCTACTTGACGAACGAAAAATCACTGTTACTAGATATACGTAATTTTGATGCCATTATTTTTGACGTCGAGAATGTTTGGGATGCATATCCCACATGGCGGGATGTGCGTCAGAAATACATATTCACTGCTTCGGAGTCAGCTGCTAATTATCCAGTATGCCACCCAGACTACGACAGTTATTATAACATCAGTTGGACTTACAGGTTAGATTCCGAGATCCGTTGGACTTATCTATCGATTTACGATAAAAATGGGCAGGTTGTTGGCCCAAAAATCAATATGACGTGGATAGACCCCATGTTACCGACTCCGGAAAGGATATCGAGGCTATTTATGGGTAAGACGAAGGCAGCGGCTTGGTTCGTATCGAATTGCCACACAAAAAGTGGCCGCCATAAATATTCTAAGCGATTAGAAATAGCGTTACGAAAGCATGGATTGAAAATTGATATATTTGGTTGGTGCGGGAAAATGACTTGTCCAAAAGATAGGATGGAGGATTGTTTGGAGTTATTGCAGACAGATTACTATTTTTATTTGGCGTTTGAGAATTCTTTGAGTGAGGATTACGTTACTGAGAAGGTTTTGTACCCATTGCGTCATTACACAGTACCAATTGTGTTTGGTGGAGCGGACTATTCAAGGTAAAGAATGGTGCAGCTTTCTATCTTAATTATTACTGCAGTTAATATTTGTCAAAAATTACATTATTTTTTGTAATGAGTTTATCGTTTATTTTCAGATTTCTTCCACCCAATTCGTACATAGATGCGCGTAAATCTAGCCCCGCTAAAGTGGCCCAACTAATGTTTAAGGCTATTGACAATCCCGATGTTTACGCGGATTATTTCAGGTATAGCAGTGAATAATAATCGATAAATTGCGGCAAAAAGTAGTCTTTGCTTGCAAAGAAACACTAATCGGACGTGGTTAGGGCGAAATTGGTTGATGGGATGGAGGGGTATAAGATTGTTTCGGGCTTTATATGTTGCCTTGTGTACTTAATAAATGTTTATTTTTTTAGATGGCATAACTACTACGAGTATCGTGAAGCGTTCTCGCAAGCTGATGTATGTAACCTCTGCGCACATCTCAATGTGCAGGCAAACAAGACGTCAGTCATCAAGAACTTCAGGAAATGGTGGAATCCAAATTATGAAACCGCTTGCAAGAAGGATTTCGTTGGTTTCTTAGATTTCCCCGATAACGCTGGTACTCCTATGGGAGAGGTTACGGACATTAAGAAGGGTAGGCCTGAGATCCTCCGGTAGTCATTGATCCACGAGTATACTGATATAATAATTATAGGTAATAAATTTCTATCTATATTTTACAGGAAAAATAAAATATTGCTTTTATTACCTAATCCTAAAAAAAACATTGACAAACAAAGTTAGTTTTGCGGTTTGGTTTTCTGCTATCTGAGGTTGTCACATGAATAGTAAAATAACTTTGTATGGAACCCTCGGTGTGCGAGTCTGACTCGCACTTGACTGGTATTTTTGATGTACTGAACCCTAAAAAAATATATTGTGCTAAATTAATACTTAAAAATACAATATAACTTTTTGTGAGGATTGAGGTTTGGCGTTTTTTTTAATTTTAGTAACGTTTTATATCCCATGATTCACAATTTTTTTTCTATTTTCCCTCAAGGATAGTTCAACATCTAATCATGAAATAATAATAAAGAGCTACTCTCTAATTCATAATTAAGTGTGGATAGATTATAAACAGATAATGTGACCTGATCCTCATCAAAACTTTATCAACACCAAATGGCCAGTCCCAAAACTACCACATTCATCACTGGAGCTTATTAATATCAAAATTACAAAAGCTTTCGACCCGAAGCCGTTAAAACATGACTCTCGAATATCAAGCCGGGTAGTTCGCCAACTTTCCCCACTATTAATGGTTGTCTAAATCACATAATACATTTAAAGGGCGACTCGCAAAGCAATCCTCTTACAGCGCTCGTTAAAGGGACTCATTATTCAAAGCCTCAAATTTTCACCGAGATAATTCCAATTAGGCTGGCATTGTAGAGACATCGCAGAAGTTCCAGTATGTTTTTTTGAACTCAATGTGAGTTAGCGCCTGACATTAAACCCAGTTAATGATTCATCATCATTACGTCCCTTAGAAGGGAGGGTTTGCCATAATCACCACGCTTGGCAGGTGTCTTGGGGATCATAAGCTGTTTTTTTTTGTTTTTTGGGAATGATAGACGCTGTTGGCCGCAGATGGCCATTACAGCTTCACCGGACAATAGGAGGCGAGCGCTTAAAGCACTCTAGCCTTAACGGCAGAAGTAGCGACGAGCTCAAGGACACCCCAGGGAGGCACGGCCTCGGCTTGGGCTGTCGCTTAAGAGAGGGCTGAATTTACTACCGGTTCACAACGCGCCCCCACTGAGAAGAACCGGCAAGAAACTCAGTGGGGTGATGCACGTGGTTGAGGTCGCATGCGTACGACCCTTCGGCCTCGCCGGCGAGACCGGTGTCTGATAGCTAGTGTAGCATACTATTGTCGGGGCGGTTATCCCGGTCATGGGATCAGGAGGAGGTCAGGAGGGTGATCATAAGCTGATTACCTTCTACCACTATACTGCGATCCCGAAGACGCTTTTTTCAGAAGTGGACGTCTTTCGACTGATGATGAATGGTTAGGTAGTTACTATTAAATAGATTTTTTTTTTCGCTTGTTACTGGTTTTTTTTATCTCGGCGAAGAACAAGTCCGAGCGAAGGGGTATGCTGAAAAACAGCGTTGTGTGCAGACGTCAGTGTGCGTGCAACATATGCTGCGTCTACACCTATTGCCTTATCATGTACTAATTTTTTTTTCTGTTAATTGTGTTACTGTAGTGTTGATGGCAATAAATTGTTTTTTTTTTATTCAACCAGACAAGCTAGATGTTCGCCTGATATTGAGCGATACCTATAAACAGCTGCATTGCACTGCCGCTCGTCACTCGAGGCATTAGTTAGTAAGTTTCTTGTGTCCGGTAATTTCACTAACTACAGTCCATGTTACAACGGAACACAGCAATGTTTACACATTACTGCTTGGTGGCAGAATATGTCGCGCTACGATCGGTGCCTGAATGATCCATGGCATAATGTATTTACCACCAGTAGGTATACCTGTCCTTCTGAATACTGCCTGTACTGTGAGCCGCAGTCATCGCCACCATCGGCGTTTTTTTTTTTCGTGCAATATAATTAAAATTTCCGCTGACACCTTGCAAAGATTAAACCTATTATATTTTGACGACGAAAAACCGCAGGCATAAAATATAATTCGTGAAAATATCGAGTTTTTAAATGGGTTTTTTGATCATTCGTTTTACTGATTTCTTTGTGTTGTTTATAAGCTACAGCTTGACCACAATTCCATCTGGTGATAAGCTAGAAGGTGATGAAATCTTGGATGGTAAACGACACTACCCATCTCATGGTAAGCGGTGATGTAATCTCAGATGGTATAATGACGATGAAACAATAATAATAATTAATAAAAGATATTTAACGGGAGAAAAACTCTTTGCTGCCCGCAGCAGCGAATGAGCCCATTCATCATCATCATCAGCAACCGCAAGACGTCCACTGCTGAACAAAGGCCTCCTCCTTTGGAGGGAGGGGTTGTCATAATGTCCACGCTTGGCAGGCATCTTGGGGATAGCAATATAGGTGGTAGGTAATCCAATAGAAATACGCTGCTGCCCGACTTCTTGTTTTCCCTTAGTCGTCTCTTACGGACACCCTTGAGGACGAGATGAAAGGGTACTATTCTTACCCGGACACCCCACGGGCAGGAGCCCTTTATCCAATTTTATAAAATCTTTTTAAAAAAAAATTGAACCGACTTCAATATCACTGAAAAGTATAAAATAATTTAAATATTATTGAAGTTGGTGTTAGCGTACCTGCTGTGTATATTTGGCACCAACTTAAATAATATTTAAATTATTTTATACTTTTCAGTGATATTGAAGTCGGTTCAATTTTTTTTTAAAAAGATTTTATTTTAAACTTTTTAGTGATATTTTCATATATAAAGATTGAACCATCGAAAACCGTAAAATTATCTAGGTAGGTTATGATCACATTATCGTCTACATAGTTTTACATAATTCATGTTTCTTCAGAAAATAATATCCGGTCGTAATGAAATTTGCATGGAAACATCATAGTAGTTTACTCTCTCGAATAAAAAAAGAATCATCGAAATCGGTTCATAATTGTCAGAGCAATGTAATGGAGAACATCAGTTTTATGGTTTTTACCAGATAAATTCCTCCACATCGTTCATGGTCCTCCAGGAAGTTCTTATCCGGTTGTAATAAAATTCATACAGATTCAATACAGTGGTTTCTTCTTTCGAATAAAAAAAGAATCATTGAAATTGGTAAATATTTGCCAGAGTTATGACCATTTTTGTCCGACCGAGCGAGTCCGAGCGACTAAAACGTCATCTATATAGGCTTTCTTGCAACTCTCAGTGCGCAGTCACCATTCTTGTTTTTTTAGAAACTACTTATTACTAAGCAATAATTTTTTTATGGGACCCAATCAATAGATTGAAGAATGGATGGAAGAAAGATTTTTTAAAATCGGTTAATAATTGCCAGAGTTATGCGCGAACATACATAAAAAAAAAAATATATATATATACAGACGAATTGAGAACCTCCTCCTTTTTTGAAGTCGGTTAAAAATAGGTACGCATATGTCAACTATCAGTGATGTGTTGTTAACGAAAGTGGCTGCGTACCATTTCTTACTGATTAAGCCACGACGATACATTATTATACAAGGCGCCGCTGCTAAAAATTACAGAACGAAAACCAAACGTTACAAATCTCAACTTCTTAAATCTGTATCTTAGATGAAAGTTGCCCGTGATATCTCAAAACCAAGCGCAAACTTATATTTACTTAGTACTTTAAGCATAAATATTAAGCGAACTCATGAAAGTTCATTAAAACTAACAAACTTGATTTTAAGTTTCACGAGTGCTGTTTAAAATTTAAATTTGGGACGGGCCCCGTGACGTCATACGTCATTAGGTGAGAGCTGCATACATCTTGCGAAAGTTTGTTGAACTCTAAACGAATGCAAAAGAGATGAATTATTATGTTGTTGTCATAGTATAGATAAGATTAATCTTTTTTATAGATACTACATAACGCATAAGAATATATTTTTCGTACGAAAAAAAATAATGATTTTTTGACTAATATAATCTACCTACATAACTTTCATGAAGGTTTTCTAATTCGTGTGCTAAAGGCACGAAGCTCAATATTGTTTTTACTTTTTCACCGTTTTTTTTTTTTTAATGGATAGTACTTACTTTAATAATATATTGAAAGAAACATTTTTAATCAAGTAATTACTGAAATAAAATTGGATTTAAATTAAAATTTGCATTTTATGTAAAATATACTTACTGTAAACGCTATCTATACGTACTCAACTCACACGCAATACATCAAAAACACCTGTCACTCATCATCACACATGTCATTTTGACATTCTTATCATCGGTTTATTAGCCGTTACAAAATCAAAAAAGAGCTCTCTTCTCACCGCTTGTTCGTCGCGCACGCAACACTCATTTTACACCAACTCAATTTCAATTAACTCCTACTCCTTTATTATCGTCTTCCTTACGGCGCTAAAGCCATCGAAGTGCTTTTTATTTCAATTAAAAGTCGCGAGCTCCCAAAGAGATGCTAAAATAAAAGCGCCGGGTGTTGTGGAAGACATCGAGCCAGCGCCTTCCTGTTACTGTAAGTCTTTTACTTCCATATTTTCCCACACTTACTGATTGTAAAAATATACATGATGACTTACTCCTTTCATGAGACGCTCATAGTCAGTTGTAACCACTGTTCGGTAAAGGATCAGTCAGCAACGTCAGGCAAGGTTAGTCCTTAGATGGGTGACCGTTTAGTGGCATTTGAACTGAGCGTCTCCGTGCTTCGGAGGGCATGTTAAAAGTCGGTCCCGGTCCCGGGGTCTGTTGTCATTTAGACAACAGTTCGTTAAGCTAAGTCAGAGGCCTAAGGGCAGCTTGACAACTCTGACACCAGGTTGGCCACTAACCATACAACAATAAAAAACTATTTTCATGAATTGTTAAGTGCATGGGCTTAATTTTAAATTCATTAACATTTTTCGTTCACCAACTTATATTGTTATCGTTGTGGGCGCCTGCGAAACCTGCTGGTCCGTTGAAATCGTGCATTTTAATTTAATAATACACTCCTTTGCAAAAAAACGGGCACCTTACAGTCATTGGCTTTTCTATGGATAATATTAATATTTTTAGTATTTCATTAGCTTAGATGACTAGAAATTTATTATTATCAATGAGAATATAGGTTTTAACACTTAAATCCTGGAATCGGTGTTTCAGTCAATGAAAACAAAGAGCCGTGTTAAAATGAACATTTTTATGGGTATAGTGAAATTAAGACTAAGAGATTTTTTATGGAATTTTAATAAAAAAAGTCATTAATTAATAAAAAATAATAATAAGTGTGACCTCCTCTTGCAGCAATTACGGCATGTAATCTTCTCGGCATGATTTCCACTAGACTTTTGATGGTGTCCTGTGAAATGTGTTCCCACTCAGCCGAGTTCACACGTTTCAGCTCCCTGATGTGTGATGTGATTGTGGAGGTGGTTGGACAGATCGTACTCGCCTTTTTAGGAGGTCCCAGACGTGCTCAATGGGGTTAAGGTCGGGATCCAGACGACGAATACCGACCTCTTGCGTATAAGCATCTACAGCGCCAGAACGGTGGGCCCTAGCATTATCGTCCATGTAAATGGCATCATCACCAATTACAGCCAGTGCGCGTTGTGCATGTTGACAAATGATTTCTGTTATGTACCTTTGCGCATTTAGTGAGCCATTTTCAATGAATATTATCTCAGTACGATAGCTAGAACTTACGCCCGCCCAAAACATAACGGACCCCCCACCTGGTCTTCGTAACACTCGCCGACGTCAGTCCTCACCATGCAGACAAATTCGAGCCTCATCCGAGAAGAGTACGTTACTCCAGTTACGTAGTGTCCAAGATAGGCAATTTCTAGCCAACCCCAATTGAGCAATGCGGTGCTCACGGAGTAACTTAGGGGCCCGCGCTGGTCGTCGACTGCGTATATCAGCTGCTAAAAGCCTCCTCCTCGCAGTCCATAGGCTAACTTGCATTCCTCGCACCTCTTCAAGGTTTCTTTTGAGGTCTATGTAACTGCATTTGCGGTTCGGCAGCGCCTGAGTCACTAAAAAGCGGTCGTCTCGTGGTTGTGTGCAACGTTTTCTCCCAGAACCTTACCTTCTCTGAACGGAACATGTCTCTTGGTATCGAGTCCAGGTTTTTTGGACGGTTGAACGACTCACGTTTAACCGCTGTGAGACGTAACACTGGCTACACCCCTCTTCCAGCAGCGCTATAATTTTACTAGCTCTTATTGCTTTTTCTGCCATTGCAATAGACACAAAGATATTTGTTTTAAGTGACAAAAAGGCAGGATTATGCGCCAACCGCTGCCACTGTTCCCGATGGGGCACTACGTCGGTTGAGTGCGGTGGTGGTGCAGGGGGGAGACGGGCCGCAAGGCCTTAGGGCGGGGGCACCGCAGCAACCGTGCTGTCGGGGTATGGGACCCGGCAGACGGCAGTACCTGGGGTATGGGACCCGGTAGCTCGGTGCAATTGGGGGGGTAGGGCCGAAAGGCTATAGGGTGTGTGTCACTGTGGTCGCCCCTGGTACTTCTCTGTTGAGCAGAGTGGACTGGTGGGCACCGCACGTGACAATGGGGGGAGAGCCTGCAAAGGCTCCGGCTTGGCCATTTTGGTCGAGCCGGTTGTGGGTTTGGCGAAAGCCGAACGGCCGCTGGCGGGAACCGGATGTAGTACAAAGTACGTTCCCGGGGCCCGCCACTATAGCGGAGGTGCTGGAAGGCCCGATGGTGGTTTAGTCGGTAAGAGTCCGACATAACCCGCGCATGGTAGGCGTCGTGCGCGGTGTATCCTATGAGCATTCCACCATCGCAAAAAAAAAGGATTATGCGCCAATCAGAAATTAGTCTATTAAAAAAAAAAACAAGAAGTTAATTTTTAGTTACCTTATAACCTTTTACCCGAAAACCTGCGAAAAGTAATTAAAAATTTATAAATTGAAAAAGGGATTATTATTTTTAAAAACAAAGGTTTCGAATTTGGAATGAACTTTTTTTTCATACGCAGACTGTTTATTATGTGCCAGTAACATAGTTTGGCTATTAAAACCTCCTTAGAACTAAATTATTACCAATAATGTAGAAAAATCAAAACCGCCCGTTTTTTTTTTGCAAAGGAGTGTATTTTTTAGCTAAGTAAATTGATATTAATCACAAAAATCATTAAGCTGGCCGATAAAAGGATGAAACTGGTATCCTTAGGCCGACCCAGCTCAAAGTCCACATATAGAGTAGAGAGTAGGCAATTACACACACAACAAAACACAACACAACGCCAGAACTTTACATTTTAATACAACGCCACTCGAAGGTGGCATTTTTGGCTGCGATCTTCTATACTATATCAAAGATACTACATGTCTCGAGCTCATTCGAATTTTGAACAGTCTTTGTAAATAAAAACGGAGAATATCCATATGTTTCTAACGTATTGCATTATAAAGAGCCCCAATCATAACTTAAATACACTTTGCTACGAATTTCTTGGGTAAACTTAGCTGCTGTTTATAAATTCATATTTTGATATATTAATACTGGCTAGTCCAAGTGTTTTCTTTCTTTATTATATCTTTAATCGACTTCAAAAAACGAGGAGGTTCCCAATTCCTCGAAATCTTTTTTTATGGATGTTCCCCGATCACTCAAAGACCGATTTGGAAAATTCTTTTACTTTTGAAAAGTTACTTTCCAGGTAGTCCCATGGTCATCTGGTCAGGATCTGATAGTGCGATCCTAGAGAAACCAAGGGAACTCTTAAAATTTTATAGATACACTTGAAACGATTCGGTTATTTTTAGCGATAGTGCAATACTGGAGAAACCAGGGGAACTTCAAATTTTATAGGCAATTTTGAAGCGTTTTTGGTATTTTGTTAGCGATAAAGCTTTATATATTAAGGACTATATGTATTAAGGACGCAATTGAGCGGAACCAAGGCTCTAAAGTGTTTGCAAAGAATTCGTCTATTGGGCAAAGCCAAGTGACCAAGCTGAAGATCGACGACGGCAGTGTCATCTCATCAAACTCGGAGATATTGAGAGAGCTCGAGAGGTTTTACGGACAGTTGTACACCTCGACACGAAAACCCATTGCCCGAACAGCTCAGGACACCAGAGCCAAACTAACCCGACACTACACTGAGGAAATCCCAGACATCAGCTTGTACGAGATTAGAATGGCTCTCAAACAGTTTAAGAACAACAAGGCGCCGGGTGAAGACGGAATCACAACAGAACTTCTGAGAGCGGGTGGAAAACCGGTACTTTTAGTCCTCCAGAAGTTATTTAATTCCGTCTTACTCGAGGGTACTACGCCAGAAGCATGGCACAGGAGTGTGGTGGTTCTCTTCTTCAAAAAAGGTGATAACACTTTATTGAAGAATTATAGACCCATCTCACTCCTGAGCCATGTATACAAGCTGTTTTCGAGAGTCATTACGAACCGTCTCGAACGCAGGTTTGATGTCTTCCAGCCTCCCGAACAAGCCGGGTTCCGAAAAGGCTTTAGCACCGTAGACCACATACATACGCTCCGCCAGATTATACAGAAGACCGAGGAGTATAATCGGCCATTATGTCTAGCGTTTGTGGACTACGAAAAAGCCTTCGATTCAATCGAGACCTGGGCGGTATTGCAGTCCCTCCAGCGGTGCCACATTGACTATAGGTACATCGAAGTGTTGAAGTGTTTGTACAGCAACGCCACCATGTCGATCCGACTACAGGAAGAGAGCACGAAACCAATCCCATTGCAGCGAGGTGTGAGACAGGGAGACGTTATTTCTCCGAAACTGTTCTCAAACGCATTGGAGGACGTTTTCAAGCTCTTGGACTGGTACGGATTCGGCATCAACATCAATGGCGAATACATCACTCACCTTCGTTTTGCCCACGATATAGTCATTATGGCAGAGTCGCTGGAGGACTTCAATACGATGCTCAGCGACCTCAGTAGCGTTTCCCAACAGGTGGGTCTTAAAATGAACATGGACAAGACGAAGATCATGTCTAATGTCCATGTTGCACCCGTACCGGTAGTTGTTGGGAACGATACACTCGAAGTTGTTGACCACTACGTATACCTAGGGCAAACTGTCCAGTTAGGTCGGTCCAACTTTGACAAAGAGGTCACCCGAAGAATCCAACTCGGATGGGCAGCGTTCGGGAAACTACGCGATATCTTCTCGTCCAAAATACCGCAGTGCCTGAAGACGAAGGTTTTTAACCAGTGTGTGTTGCCAGTGATGACATATGGTACTGAGACGTGGTCTCTAACGGCTGGCCTTTTAGAAAAGTTCAGAGTCACACAACGAGCCATGGAGAGAGCTATGCTCGGAGTTTCTTTGCGCGACAGAATCCGAAATGTGGAGAATCTCTCTCTCTCTCAGAATCTGCAAGTTGAAGTGGCAATGGGCAGGCCACATCGCTCGAAGAACCGATAACCGTTGGGGAAGAAAGGTTCTCGAGTGGCGACCACGAACCGGAAGACGCAGCGTTGGCAGGCCTCCCACTAGGTGGACAGACAACATTGTGCGCGTCGCAGGTGGATGCAAATAGCCAATTGTCGTTCATTGTGGCGTTCTAAGGGGGAGGCCTATGTTCAGCAGTGGAAGTCTTCCGGCTGATGATGATGATGATGAAAGCTTTATATCACAATCAGTATAGTTGAATAAAGATTATTCATGATTGTTCATGAAAAATGTTATTAAAAATAAAAAAGCTAAACCGACTTCAATAGTCACCACACTAAAAACTGAAAAATAACTTAAATATTATTATAAGACCAAGACGCCTGCCAAGACTGACCAAGAAGCTTAGGGATTATGGCAACCCATCCCTTCTAAGGGGCCTCCCCCTTGTTCAACAATGGACGTCTTTCACCTACTGCCTACAACATAGGTGATAGTAGGTACTTATTACTCAATGGATATAGGCAAGCGTGTCGCATATCTCCAGGTGAACGTATAAGTTCTTTAATTATTTATAGTACATTATAAAAACATACAAATTAAAATTACAACATTAGTACAACCATGTCCCTTTGGCTTTTTAGTTTGTTGTACTTTCGTCGTATTTTATTATTTTATTCTGTCTTATTTGATCTTTTGAAAGGCAAGACACACTGTCGCTCTGATCTAATGGTAACATGACACACTGTTTAAAAAAAAGTGAAAAAAATGACAAGCCCGCTGAGATTCTTGCCGGATCTTCTCAGTTGAGGCCGCGTTGTGATCCGGTGGTAGCTTGTTTTTTTTTTTAAAAACATGTCCTTTCTAAAATGCTAGCGTTAAGCCTATTTGAAATAAACTATTTTAGAGTTTGAGTTTGATGTACGTACACAAGCGAGCTTAAGTCAATACTGAGTTTTCTTCCAGCAAATTAAAATTGTAAGTTGATTAGAAATGAAGCCGGTTAAAAAGTAAAAATACCTTTTCGTTTTTTTTTGGCGCGGGGATATCTTCGAAAGATCCCCGGGCGCTGTGGGGCTCGACCGGGGTACGTGGGATTCTTACCCACTATAACCCCCGTGACTGTCGCATCGGCACATGAGAGGGGGACCCAGGTCTCTCCGGTTGGATCTGCACCAGGGGCCTCTCAGTGCCTTGACTTTGAGTCCACCGCCGGGGGGCGCATTGTAGCCCTCCGGGAACCAGTCACGGTGCTCACGGGGACGGGGGTCGTAACCCCGCCGCCGTCCTCCTCGGAGTCGCCGCCATACTCAATGGACGTTCTAAGGGCCCACACCCCAAACGTCCAGCGACTCCGAAGGAAGTGAAAATACCTAACCAAACTCTCATTTCTATTCGACGCTAACTAATAAAGTGCGTATCCGAATTACCTACTGGAGCTACGTTCGGTAAAAATAACTGTTTAGCAGCGAATCCGGCGAGCGATGGTGGACGCAACTTGTTAATTAGTTTCTTTACTACCTTGTGTGTGTACATACTATGGGACATTTAGCCGACAGCAAAACAAATAAAGTAGTTTGTTTTTGACTTAGCTCTACCGTTTGAACACATTCAATGCTACTTGAGTTGTGAGATGCATCACTGTATGCAGTTTTTGGTAATTCATATACTACTCTGTATTATTTGAAATGAATCCGTCGGCGGTCGATGCGTGATCGCGCTTATGCCATTCGGGTGATAGGATAGTGGAATCACCGGCCGTTGAGAGGGCATTATGTGTAAGTTGTGATAATAATTATAACGAAACAAATGCAATTTCACGGCGCCGTGTAAATACTAGGCCTACGGAGCTATGGGCAGCCAAGCACACGACACCGTGTACTTGCCTTTTTTTCATTGTGTGATGTTTTAATTATGCTTCACCTAGTATCAAAAATACTATCTAAACTATCGTCGCTAACCTTGCCTGCAGGCACTTCATCACATCATAGAGAGAATTTACCTTCCTCGCTTGAACATCCAAACTATCATCGGTACAAAAACTACCATGAAGATTATATTTATAGGAAATAAAGTTGAGGGGCGTATGTAACCTAAGTAAATGAGCGTTTGACTGTTGGTAAAAATTTCACGCGCCCCACGACTTATTTTTTTTTTGTCTGATCAATGCCCTACATTGATGAGGAGATTAGCGTGTTGACTGGTAAGACCTACCGAATCATTATTAGCGTTTAATACTTTATCCACATCATTAATATCTTTATTTCGATAAAATCGTTTAGTTTTTTTTACATTTTTTATTTTGGACTAGCGGCCCGGTATGTGCTTCGCTACGTATAAAGTGAAATATTAAAATAAATTAATTGGAACATCAAATTCATTATGAAACACCGACTGCTCGCTAAAAAACTGAAAAGTACACGCACACATTATATATATTGCATTTGAACAAAAAATATAAACACAAAGCAATAATTATCGCTGTCAATTTTCTTTAATCGAAGCACGTCCAAAATGAAATCACCGCATGAATGACATAACAACATGCTTTTACTGTAAACACTGAAAAAAGTTTCAATTCTGAAAAAAGGTTCGATTTGACAGCAAAATCCCCATTTACAAAATGATCCGCCATTTATTGAATTCATTTGTTACAAAAAATGTGATAAATGAAGAACCGCTCTACCGAGTTTGTGCAAACTTCACATAAACCATCTACTAAATAGTCCGAACAAAGCCTAAACATTTGGTTTGGATAGGTGAGCCCGTTCTTGAGTTATAAAATTCCAACGAAAAGTGGCATTGATTTTTATAGATATAGATTATTATTATTATTGATGCTTATCTTAAATTATGAGCAATCCATGTATAAATGAAATTCAATACCAACAGTATTTGCTAATACTGTTGCTACTACAGTAATCTATAAGTCTCTTTGCGTGAACGTACACCAAACTACGATGCCAACAAGTTCCGATGAGTCGATAAGGAGATTAGCCGGAGTATAACTGCCAAGGAAGAATAAAGAGCTAACTTTCGATGAATTATTTTTATTACTCCTAAACCCACAAAACCTCATGGGCTTCGACTAGTACAAGAGTTACCCTATGAGTTTTCTATAAGTAGTAGCTTGGATTGAAATAGGATTCGAATCTCGTGTGACCACAAATTTGGGCTTAGCGAAATTGATCGACTATTCCGCAGCTGATTTAAAATATTGGAAAACTCTACTGTGAGAAAAACAACGATGTGTTCCAGTACGAAGGGCACTGTAGCTGAAGAAATTATTAAACTCAAGATAATAAATAATATCTCAAGTGACAATCGGCCGTGTATTGTATTGTATCGATTGCCAATGGCAATCTTTACTCAAAATAATACTAAAAAATTACCGGTCAAGTGCGAGTCGGACTCGCGCACCGAGGTTTCTATACCATCTTTGAACTTATTAAAGTAATTTTACTATTCATGTAACACCTCAGATGGCAAAAAAAACCCTATGTACCCCACTCAATATAGTAGTCTTACTTTGAAATTTTGATGACCCATTTCGACCCCCATTATGAAAAAAGTAAAACAAAAATAATTATTTTTTATTTGCGATGAGGTTGGGCAAGTAAGATCTAACACTATTTCGGGTTTCGCATCGATTGCATCAGTGGTTCTTGAAATATATAGGTGTGACAGACAGACAGACAGACAGACGAAGTCAGACCATAAGGGTTCGTTTTTTACCTTTTAGGTATGGAACCCTAAAAACGGCGTCTAATTAGTTTCCTATTTTCGCCAATCATCTGTAAGGTTAACCTACGGTAGAGAACCCTCGGTGTGCGAGACCGACTCGCACTTGACCGGTATTTTCTTTATATATTTAAATGCACTCCAGGCTTCAGATTATAGGTTTGAGAAAAGACGAACACTTTTCTACAAAAGTTCACAAAGGTTTGACAATTTTGTAGAAAAGCGTTACTGAACTGTTTTATACAGTTCAGTAACGCTTTTCTGTATCTTTCAAGACTTTAGCATCATTAGACAAATGCACCGTGCACAATCTTAACCTCTTTGTATGTTGTATTTGAGAACTAGCAATTCCCTGCGGCTACGCCCGCAATTTTTTTTTTCCACCCCATTTAACCCCTTTAGGAGTGGAATTTTCAAAAACCCTTTCTTAGTGGATGCTTACGTCTTAATAAGAACCTACTGTCTAAATTTCAGCTTTCTAGATCCAGCGGTTTGGCCTGTGCGTTGATGAATCAGTCAGTCAGTCAGTTAGGACAGGTAATTTTATATGTATAGATAGATAGATGAGATTGAGGAAAGAAGTCGAGTTTTTTAACCAATGTGTGTTGCCAGTGATGACTCGGAGTTTCTTTGCACGATAATAAGGAGATTCGACGAAGAACTAAAGTCACATGGACATAGCTCTCAGAATCTGCCAATTAAAGTGGTAATGGGCAGGCCACATCGCTCGAAGAACTGATAACCGATGGGGAAGTAAGGTTCTCGAGTGGCGACCACGAACTGAAAAACGCAGCGTAAGCAGGCCAGGGGGACTGACGACATTGTGCGCATCGCAGGCAACCTAGCCAACTGTCATTCATTATGGCGTTCCAAAAAGGAGGCCTATGTTGAGCAGTAGACGTCTTCTGGCTGGTGATGTAATGATGATGAGATTGAGTAAACACCTGGCGATTATTCTTGCAGAAGGCAGCTAAGTATACGCACTTATCGAAAGCTATATAAAATCCACAATACAGCATCGTAATCTGCCGGTTTAGAGCGCTCTGCAAACGTATCGGTTTTATTAGACGTGGATCGAATAGGTTCCGCTGACTCATCGGCCCCACGGCACCGCCCATTCCGTGTCGCGCGGTTCGAGTACTTTTCCAAACTAAACGTCCGATCGAAGTGAACTTGCCTTGAAAAAGCCATGACTTTCTTTGGTTAAATAGACGATGCACAAAAAATATAAAAAGGTTTTGTCAAAGATTATTTTGTGTATACTTATTATGGTTTAAAATAGGTGACTACGGGAACCTTCGGAGTCGCTGGACGTTCGGGGTGTGGGTCCTTATAACGTCCATTGAGTACGGCGGTGACTCCGAGGAGGACGGCGGCGGGGTTGAGACCCCCGTCCCCGTGAGCACCGGGACTGGTTCCCGGGGGCTACAATGCGCCCCCCACCAGCTGGCTCAAAGGCAAGGCTCTGAGGGGTCCCTGGTGTAGATCCCACCGGAGAGACCTGGGATCTCATGTGACGATGCGACAGCCGCGGGGGTTTTAGTGGGTAACAATCCCACATACCCCGGTCGGGCCCCGGATCCCGGGGATCTTTTAAAGATTTCCCCCGCGTAAAAAAAAAGGTGACTAAGGGAAAACCAGAAGACGGGTAGCTGCGTCTATTGGAGTACCTACCACCTACACTGCGATCCACAAGACACCTGCCAAGCGCCCTTCTAAGGGGGACGCCTTGTTGAACAGTGGACGTCTTCCGGCTGATAATTTGATAGCTCAAGAGCTACTGCAGTGGTTCAGTGGTGAAGGACTCCTATTGTCGTAAGATTCTAAGTTCGATTGTCAAGTCAGATAAAGTCCTATTAACTTTTTCTTAAAGAATGTTCTTCATGGCAGCCCAAAGTTTAGAACGGTGCCTATCTAGTGGTTCATCACTAAGTGTCGCCGCACACGGGCCACCGGCCACAACCACAACACGCAGCCACCTACCTATTTCCTGTTGTTTTCATACATTTTGCATGGACTCGCCGCACACTGTAAACGCCGGTGGTCGCCACACGCCACAAATCACCGCTGCTCGCCTCTAGTGGTCGGCTCGGCCACAAAACGCCGACACAAGCCACTCGCGCGATTCCCCACCCCTCTCTCCCTTCATTTCACTGCAAGCACGAGTTAAAAAAGTAGCGGCCACCGACCACAAGTGTTCAACATGGACCACAAGTGGCTGTCGCGCGCGTCAGCTTCTTTTGTAGCCGCTTCTAGCTTCAAGTGGCAGCGATTGTGGATGTGGCGGGTGGCCCGTGTGCGGCGACACTAAATGGAATAAAACAATGAGTGTACAATATTTGAACTTGAATTAAGTGGATTTTTTTTCTTCGTAGTTTTTAGACATTTGGGGTGGGGAGGGACACGTGGTGCAGATCACACCGGAAAGCCCAGGTTTTTGACTCTCATGTCGGTTTAAGTGAGTAAGAATCCCACGCACTTACCCCAGTTAAACCCCATAAGTCCCGGGGCATATTTAAATTTTCCCCCACGAGAACAAAAAGAAATGGAACTTCTTAACTTTGCTTGCAACATTTTAACTCGAGATTAGTTAATTACTCGTATATGCCCATCGATATACTATCTAAACTGTTTAAATAGTATATAGATGTATATGCCAGTAAAAGTAAAATGTAACAAAAAAGTTTTGAGTAATTTTCTTTTCTAAAAACATTAAATGGCATATCAGGTTGGCAGGTGTACGTTGCAATAAATACATATAAACCGTGTATTAAGCTGGTTGACGTTTCACGCTGATATGGGTGCGTTGTGACGTCAGCAACGCTAACCGTTATTACAATAAAGGCTTGCAGTTACTGTTTTTTTTTTATTTGTATATTTGTCCACGCACAAAGCTATGTTCTCACGATAATTGATAATGACGTAGGTACCGCATAACTAGTTGTTCATACCGCAGAGCTGGAGTCTCAATCCTTGATTCCGGAGCCCAGGGTACAGACAATGTGCTACGAGATGGATCCTAATTGTAGCCCCGTAACAAATAAATGAACTTAACGTACAAGTTCATCTATACTTATAATAAAACTGTAACAGGTCCAATTCTGTACATTGAAGATATTTTGAAAATTATATTTGGAGGGCATTCTATAACCGATACTGAGGCCGAAAATGTAATTTATTTAATTTTTGTCTGTCTGTCTGTCTGTCTGTCTGTCTGTATCACGGCTGAGCATCACGCCGAAACTACTGAATGGATTCAAATGAAACTTGGCATGATTTGAGATCTTACTACGAGGTAGGACATAGGATACTTTTTATTCCGTAATCTAGCACGGTTCTTTTGGGAGAGGAGATTAAAGTCAAAACGGGTACTTGGTTATACGCTTGGTCCGATTTTATCAATTTTTCTTTATAATATAATAAATATTAGCAAGGGAACACTCATAGAGAGTTGTTATCAAGGTTTTGTAATCGATCTGGTTAAGCAACGTTAGGTAAGGTCATTAAATAGATGGGTGTCCGCTTAACGCCATTTGAACTAAACGGGTCCGTGCTTCGGAGAGCAAGTAAAAAGCGGGTCCCAGTTTTTAACCGACTATAAAAAATGAGGTTATGTATTCGATGCGAATGTCTGTTATTCAAAGTTTAGTTAACGTAAAAATAGCGCAGCGGAGCTGCGTGGGTCAGCTAGTCCTTACATAAGAACGCACGTCAGGGTTTGCTCATCAGAATAATAAGAGAGCACTATTCTAATATCATATGACCGGGTAAGAATAGGACCCTCCGATATCCTCCCGTTGGGTGTCCGTAAGGACTAAGGTAAAACAAGAAGTCACGCAGCAGCGTCTTTTATTGGATTACCTACCCAATACTGCGATCCCCAGGACAATGAGGATTATGGTAACCCCTCAGTTCCCCCTTTGTTCAGCATTGGATGTATCAAAATATGGTAGGTTAGTAAGCTGAAAACAAAAACGTGGTAACAGCAAATACACCTCGATATAATGGGAATTTCTTTTTGTGTGTGCGCCCGCAAAGCGCATTCGGCCGCGTATCTATTCATCATTTAATTTACATTTGAGCGGCCGCCCATTCGCGCTGTTTCCAATGATTCTGGGTGGAATACAGTACCTACCTTACATAACAATACTCATATTATAAATGAGAATTAGTTTCGCTTGTCCTGATAAACAATGTATGTTATGAACATTGGAGTTAAAAAAATACAGAATATCGACTTAAAAATCTGTTGCAAAATTACTATGCTCACTATATTTTTGTGTTTGAAGTAAGTATAGTAAATTAAGGACGTTAAATCCAATAATATGACAGTTTATTAGCCTTCAAACAGCATTAGCGCCTTTCGTTGGCTATTGCTTGTTCGGAAACGTATGAAATAGTGCTCGAACAAAGCCCATATGCTTTTTATCCAGTTAAAACTGTGTTTTACGGTACCTAACCTAATAAACATCGATATAATGCTAATAAAGGTTAGATACCGAAAAAAAACGTTCCTTTTAGGGGCATTTTTTTAATTTGCCCCCATTTTACTATGACGAATAGAGCATTCTGATACGAATGACCGTCATTAGAAAGCCGCTTTAAATTTCATAATTAGAACGCGTATTACTGTCGTAACATATTTGTACAAAAAAATGTTAAAAGAAAATCCGGTTTAAAAGTTAACTTAAATTGGAGTACCACGTTTTTATTGACAACAGTAGAATTCTGTTCCCTCTACGTTTTTGTTCCAACACGGATGTGTAAAATATTAGTCTGAAATCGACGGGTTCGAATCCCTGTCAGTGTTTTTATGCAATCAACAAAAATACGTTATATACCCTACTACGGAACGGAGGGAGGATTATGATTTTAACAAGAATGTATGTATGTATGTATGTTCATCTGTTCCCGCACATCTTCTAATCTACTTAACATAATTTGACAAGTAGGGTGTCGTTAGAAGCATCTCGATGGTCCGCTGGTTCTAAGCTATATAATATCACATTATTAGACTGCGATTTTATCCGTAGTCGGGTTTTAGTTTTTAAAACTTATTACTTGTCAAAACTACAGTTTATCTTCTATACTATAATAAAACTCAAAGAGCACTTTTTCTGTACATTGAATATTTTTCCAAAATTTCTATGTGGGGATACTATACTATCGACATAGAAGCCAAAACAATTTTTTTTGGAATTATTGTCTGACTGTCTGTCTGTCTGTCGTTCTGTTTGTCCAGGTATCATTTGAAAACCCATAAATGGATTTTGATAGGGCTTTCACTGATGTGTTGTGTAGAAGTCAGAGTATAAATTGGTATATAAAACATCACGCTATGTTTCATAGGGGCTAAGCAGTGAAACATTACTTGCTCATATTACCACGTAATTTCCTTTGTATGTGAATAGGGCAATTATAGACTGATCAGTTAATCATTACGATATGTATTATTACGCTATATACAATAGGGACTGAGCAGATATTTAGTTTGCATAAGATATGGCAGTGGCGAAGGGTCAATTTTTGTAAGGGGTAAGCCGGTTAGATTTCTGTATTATTCTAAGTACTTTGCTGATAGCAATATGACATTATATCTTTGAAAAGTTAAAATCTGTAAATCCCGAGCGAGTAAAAACTAGATTAGGAAAGAAATAGGCAAGGGAAAAATACCATTTCATTTCATTTAAAAGCCAGCGGTTGTTTTCATGAAATTTTAATGAAACTCCCCAAGTGCAGGTAGTGTATAGGTATTGTATTACAGTCGCAACAATAAAACATGCGAAAAACTTTCATTATCGAATATCATTAGACAGTAATTTACGATGTTAGCGTGATTTACATTATGAACAGAGCCATCTATCGGTGAAATTGAACATACAATCACTATAGAACTTTAATATGTATATATTATATAAAAGAAAGTCGTGTTAGTTACACTATTTATAACTCAAGAACGGCTGAACCGATTTGGCTGAAAATTGGTGGAGCTTAGAACCAGGAAACGGACATAGGATACTTTTTATCTCGGTAAGTTAAGGTTAAGCAACGTTAGGTAAGGTCATTAAATTGATGGGTGAAACGATTAATATAAAATTTTGTGCGCATATCGGGTAGGTCTGAGAATAGGACATAAACTATATATCATACCGCTAGGTTAAGGTTAAGCGACATAAGGCAAGGTCATTAAATATAGATGGGTGAACCGATTTGTATGAAATTTTGTATGCATATCGGGTAGGTCTGAGAATAGGTCATAAAGTATATTTTATGCCACTGATAACATGATTGACGAGGATATATAGAACGAGAGGAGGGTGCAAGAGAGGAGAGACTGAGAGGGGCTTTGAGGAGGGGGTGATTAGGTGAGGGATCGGGGGAGTTAGGTGGAGCAAGTTGGGAGAAGAGAGAGGGCGAGGGTTCAGAGAAGGGACAACGGGGAGAGGAAGAGGGGGAGTGTGACGAGGACCGAAGTGGGAGGGAAAGAGAGACGAGCAAAATGTAATAAAAGAGCGGGCGGAGCTGCGCGGGTCAGCTAGTACTTATATAAGTATGACGGCTTTTCAAATATGGCGTTGTAATAATTATAATGAAACCGATAAGCGTGTCCACAACATAATATAACGAATTACTATTTGTATAATCTATGTACGTCTTGTATAAATTATATAATATATTGTGCAGGTGCAGTCAATCTTTCAGTCTGAAATGCGATTATCGTGAAATGTACCTGCACTGAAATGTTTCGTACAACCGTTTTTATATTATTTTTTATTACTGTAAGTAAATAAATAATTATAATGTATCCATTTAATCACTGCTAAGCCAATATAGCAGTTAGCCAATAGGCCCGTTAAATGATTTAAATGAATGAAGAACGCCTATGACTTAACATATTTCTACAAACTCAAACTCAAAACTCAAAAATCTTTATTTCAAATAGGCTTAACGCTAACACTTTTGAATCGTCATTTTTTTAAAAGCTACCACCGGATCACAACGCGGCCTCAACTGAGAAGATCCGGCAAGAAACTCAGCGGGCTTGTCAAAGCAAATAATAAAAGAAAATTTGGTTTAAAAGTCAACTTAAATTGGAGTGTACCACGTTTTTATTAACAACAGCAAATTTCTGTTCCCTCTACGTTTTTGTTCCAACACAAATGTGTAAAATATTAGTCTGAAATCGACGGGTTCGAATCCCTGCCCGTGTTTTTATGCATTCAACAAAACACAAGCCTACTAACTTCCAGACTAGAACAAATCATCGCAAAGGCCTCTTCCTTGAAGGGAGGGGTTTCCATAATCCCCACGTTTGGCAGGCATCTTGGGGATTGCAGTATAAGTGGTAGCTAATCTAATAGAAAAATGGTACTGCCCATTTTTTTTTTACCACTTATAAGCTAGTGCTTGACTGCAGTCCCACCTGATGGAAAGCGGCGACGCAATCGAGGATGGCAAAACACACTAGCTTATGAAAAGCCTATTCACTCTAGTCTTAAAGACACCCACATTATAATCGGGTGGGAAAACCGACGCAGGCAAACTGTTCCAGTCCTTAGCTGTCCTTATTATAAATGAAGAAGCAAACCGCTTAGTCCGGACTGAAGGCACTTTCACCACATAAGGGTGTGTACGTGCCGTGCGTCTCGTCGTCCGATGATGAAAGGGAGATGGTGGAATCAAGTCATGCAATTCCTGTGCACACTCTCCAAAATGCATCCTGTAGAATACCAAGAGCCTGGCTACTCTGCGCCTGTGCTCTAGGCTTTGTAAATTGGCCGCTACTAACTCTGCGTCACCAATAAGCCTCTTAGCACGCCTCCCCACTGAGTCCAAAACTGCAAGATGACATTTAGCAGCACCAGCCCATATGTGACTACAGTACTCCACACACGACCGGACTTGTGCTTTATATAGCATCAAAAGCTGCCCCGCCATCTTGCTTACGACACCCAATGGAAGGAGGTGGGTGAGTGCTATTCTTACCCAGACACCCCGGGGGCAATTGGCCACAAGAACCGTGTGGGTGGTACGGGACAAAAACATGTCATCTTCATCATCAGCAGCCGAAAGACTCTGGCTGGAGCGCTTAAAGCGCTCGCCCTCTTGTCCGGTGAAGCTGTAGTGGCTATCTGAGGCCGACAACGACTGTCCTCCCAAAAAAGAAACAGTCGATAGACGTCCACTGCTGAACTAAGGCCTCCCCTTTAGAACAAGTGAAGGCCAAGAGACTAGGATCCCGCGGGACCCTTTTATTTTTAAACTTAGTGTCGGTAAGCAACACACCTTCCTATAGACAGCTGCACTGCTATTTTTCACCCCGAGACATTAGTTACATTTACGAGACATTAATTACAAAACTTATATAATCTAACACCCACACACATACACACTTACTTCACATAATAATCTGTACATACCAAGAATCTATGCATAAACAACCACATTATATTCAAGTTCAACTGACTTTACACTATACTCATACGCACTTTCACTTTCGTATTCACATTTGAGAAATAACTGGTATCCATAACACAAGTTTAATCTTACCTTGGGTACCAGAGTTTTCACACTAAATACTCGTTTTGGCAATCCGCGTCCCGTCACGCGAACAGTTTAATCCGCGCCGCCGCCGATTACGCCCCTAGTCCTTCTGACTCGCGCCGCAGACCACGGCACGTACTGCTCGACCCTCCTGACCCCATGACGGTCCTATTGGACCGGGATGCGCCGAACCCTCCCCGACAACCGTATGCTACACTAGCTATCAGACACCGGTCTCGCCGGCGAGGCCGAAGGGTCGTACGTATGCGACCTCAACGACGTGCATCACCCCACTGAGTTTCTTGCCGGTTCTTCTCAGTGGGGGCGCGTTGTGAACCGGTGGTAAACTCAGCCCTCTCTTAAGCGACAGCCCAAGCCGAGGCCGTGCCTCCCTGAGGTGCCCTTGAGCTCGTCGCTACTTCTGCCGTAAAGGCTAGAGCGCTTCAAGCGCTCGCCTCCTATTGTCCGGTGAAGCTGTAATGGCCATCTGCGGCCAACAGGGCCTATCATTCCCAAAAAAAAAAAAAACTAACTGTATAGCTCACTGTGTTTAGCAGTATTTGGTTGTATGTTGCCCCATTCTTATCGTAATAAAGAATTTTTTGTTTTTGTTTTGTTATTTGACAGGCCTGTTGGTCTACTAGGTCATCATAATCCCGTTCGGAGTCGCTGGACGTTCGGGATGTGGGCCCTAGGACGTCCATTGAAACCGATGCCGACTCCAAGGCGGACGGCGGCGGGGTTGCGACCCCCATCCCCGTGAGCACTGGCGGTGCGGTGACAGGTTCCCGAGGGTTTATAATGCGTCCCCTCAAAAGTAAGGCACTGAGGCGCTCCTGGTGCAGATCCCACCGGAGAGCCCAGGGGGCTCCGCTCATGTTCAGATGCCGACAGCCGCGGGGTTTTTAGTGGGTAAGAATCCCACATACCCCGGTCGAGCCCCATGGCTCCCGGGAATCTTTAGAAGGTTTCATCCGTGGAAAAACATCATCAGCTGAAACACGTCCACTGCTGGACAAAAGGGAAGCAACCCTTCCCTTCTTCCCCCCTGGGAAGAAGGGAAGGGTTGCTATAATAAACACGGCTTGCAGGTGTCTTGGGGATCGCAGTATAGGTGGTAAAATAACGTTACTCGGTTGCAATTGTTGAAATTTTCTATGTGTATGAAACGCAATTAGTAGTTCGCTACATAATAAAAAAATACATAGACGCATGAAATCAATTTCATTGTAAAATTACACGTTTATAAACGGTTTGCGTGTGATTTGTTTCTTTGATATACTCGATTACTAATAATACTTAATACTCAATTATTATTTTTTATTGTTTTCGCATTCTTTATTTAACCTAGCAAGTATCTAATAAGCACGACGCCTGCCTATATACAGCTACTTCGAAATGCAGCTTGACACCCGAAACATAAGAATTTCTTGTAATGTTAGTTTTGTTTGATTGATATTTATCAAATAAATGAATAACCAGTTTACTATAAACAAATAATAATATGCTGAACCATTATTTATTCGTATGACCTGCAAATTTTCATGTTTCAAGCAAATAAATTAATTATAAGCCCAAAACTGGCCTCCTCCTCGGGCGACAAGAGGGCTGGCTCATTCCTCGCTCAACGGATCGGCATAGCGATTCAACGAGGTAATGCAGCCAGCATTCTTGCCACCATCCCACGTGGACAACATTTTTTATTTTAAATTGTATTATAGTTGTATTTAATTTCTAGATAAGTATTATATTTGTTAAGTTAATTTTTAGTTATATTTTAGTATGAATAAATATTTATTATATTCTATATTGATATTGAAGAAATCCTGACGTGTCATCATCATCAGCCGAAAGACGTCCACTATTAAATAAACCCCTCCCCCTTAAAGGGTCCATCAACCCTACGCTTTGCAGGCGTCTTCGACATTGCAATATAGGTGGTAGATAATCTAATAGAAACCGCTGCTGCCTGTCTTCTTTTAGTCGCGTCGTACGACACCCAACGAGAAGAGATGTAAGTACCTAAAATCATAAATAGATATTTGTGTATGAAGTATGCTGTCAATTGTTTCAGATTCTCCAAAACACGTATCAAACAGAAACATCATCAAATTCAGCTGAGGTTAAAAATGAAGATAATTTTAAACATGATAATGTTAACAAAAACACCAAAGCTGATTATATAAAAGAGGATAGTAAAGCAGTTACACCAAATGAAACGCGTAATAATACAAATGGAGATTTTAATAAAAGCAGCAACTCTAATATAAAAGATAACAGTGCTACTAAAAATGAAAATAAAATATCTGACAACTACAATGACATACCGAGGAACGTAAGCACAGATAAAACATTCATAAATAATAATAAGTCTGCAAATACCGGAAAGGTTAATAACACAAGCGATAATGTTAATAAAACCCGTCCATCGTGGAACCCTGCGAAGGATTTTTTCAATGCTGTATCTGATTCCAAGGATTTTTTCAAAAAGATGTCTAATATTATCCAACGAGATCCTGATGACTCCAAGAATAAGTCATCAAGCCCTGAATCTCAAGATGGTTTTAGTAAACTAACAGACACGTTCTTTCCCTTCAAATTGTTTAAATAGATTCACTGAAAAAACATTAATGCTCATGTTAAAAAAATCATCTTTACGACTGATGTCATTTTTAGTCAATTCAGTACATAATAATATAATGAAACATAAAGTTCTAGTCAAACCTAGAAGATCTTTAGTGTCTTTAGGTACAACTAGAACATAACTAGCTTTGTAATTTCATTGTACTACTAATTGTTTACAGTAGCAGTAGGTCTACCAAAAATAAATAAATAATTGGAATCTAAATACTTCTTTACCTCCAAGCTTATATACCTCCAAGCTAATTAGCAATTACATTTAGATAGGACAATTTGGTTCAGATAATTTCTCGAACAGTTTAATGAATGCAAGAAAGTTAGCTTCCCTCTTGCATGGCGTGCTCGTCAAAAAGTTTGCGGTTGGCACGGGAGCCGGCTTGAGATCCTGTGAATCTATTATACAATTTACACTGTACCTATTTAAAAGTCATGACTGAAAAAGATAGGATCTCGTAGAAACAACATGAACTGAGGGTGTAGTACAAGGTCTGATCTTGGGCTCTGTTAGTTAACTAAACCTGTCAAACTTTCCAGTTTCTCTTGAACATGTGTAAAATATATGGAATAAAATTTGATGTTCGATATTTTCATTGTCTATTAAGTAAACTTGTATTAGAGAGGCCCTAAGGTACAAATTAACACAAGATAAAATTAATCACATTTACACACACCAACAGGCATGCACGCACGCACGCACGCACGCTTGATTGCACTCAAACAAACACGCAGGCACATACACGCAAGGATTCAACGTCCGTAATTTTCTACGCCTTGTATGAAGTCTCAGTATAGTTTGGTTATATGCAGATAATCCGTGATATAGCGTTGATATCGTAGCCGTACACGATGGGGTGGTTATTTTTCACTTAACGCATCCCTATCTTATCTGCAACCCCATTTTATACAAATTGCCAGCATCTCGTGCAGGCGATAGCCTAGCTGGGATTTATGACGTCACCAACATTATGCATACATCTACATAATAATATACTGGCAAGAGTTTTCTTCAGGATACAATGAAGTCACTACGACTTTATTTTATGGAATATTTACCTTTTGAATTTTAATCTCTATACACGGACGGGCCTGTTGGTCTAGTGGCTAGACACCCTCGCCGCTACCCAATAGCTCGTTAGTTCGATTTCTACCAAGCGTCAAATCAAATAAAATCAAATTAATTTATTTGTTAAACATAGGTAATAAAGATGATACATGATACATCAAAGTGTACTATGTTTTGTCGTAATAAAAAATCATCTTAAATACTTCATAGCAATGTCATGATTATCATTTTAAAAAGTAAAATTTCTGGGTGTCATTTATCTATTTAAGTACTAATAATCTATTTAAGTAAAATATATACGAAAAAAAAAAGTATTAGTATCAATTGTCCCCTAATCACCATCAGTCTACCAACTACTCGTCGATAACTATTCAACGTTTCCAAATTCAGTGGTTCATCGTTTATCGCAAAGTCCACCTTACTGGATCATATTTCTAGCAAATACTCATCGTGACCTATATTGAGTCTGATGGTTCTACGTTTTATGGATCAAAGTACCTAAGTCAGCTAGGTGGCAAGCAAGCGTACGGTCCGCCTGATGGTAAGCAGTCACCGCTGCCCATAGACGCTAGCAACACCAGAAGAAACACTAGCACTAAATATTACAGGTCATCAACATCATCATCATCAGCAGCAGATGAAACACATCCACTGCTGAACTAAAGGCCTCCCCCTTAGAAGGGAGGGGTTGCCATAATCCCCACGCTTGGCAGGCTTGGGGATCGCAGTATAGGTAGACGATAAATCCAAAAGAAAGACGCTGCTGCCCGTCTACACGTTCTCACTTAGTCGCCTTTTACGTCACCCAACAAGAGGAGATGCGGGGGTGAAATTCTAACCCGGCACCCCTCGGGTATATTAATAATGATAATAATAATACCAGTCCTTGTTTATGTCCCACTGTTGGGCACGGGCCTCCCCTCAAGATGAGGGGGCTTAGGCCATAGTCTACCACGCTGGCCAAGTGCGGGTTGGCGGACTTCACACGTCATTCGAAAGCTAGTTAGGCTTTCTCAGACATGCAGGTTTCCTCACGATGTTTTCCTTCACCGAAAGCTAGTAACAATCGCACAAAGACGATTCGCACATGATTCATTACATAAATCAGAGGTGCGAGCCGGGATTCGAACCTGCGCACCTTGTTTCCAAAGCAAGCGCTCGCCCACTGAGCTGTTACCGCTATTATATTAAGGGTATATTATTACCAGTAAATTCGTACAATGTTGCGAAACCCTTCGGAGTCAACGATCACGGGTATTGCATGAAAATTAAATGCAGTCTAATATCGAGATGTCTAAATATTTGAAAGTGTAGACGGTCGCTATCTTCTGGCGGCGCGCCAACTCCTAACTACAGTCGAAATCTCACGAGCGCTCCAATAATATTCAAGATATTACAGAGATGTATTAAACTATATACATTTGTTTCTATATCTATAAAATTCAGCGAAGTAGCTTGAGACTCGAATGCATTTTAGTAGATAATAATAATGTTTTGGGACCACCTGGAACAGTGCCGGATTAGCCATACAGCAGGGTTCAGCAAATGCTAGGGGCCCGCGCCTTGGAGGGCCCCGCACATATAGCAAAGAAAAAAAAAAGTGATATGTGATATGGATTGACTGTATCGAACTGACGTGTAAAATAACTTTACAAATAAATGATTATGATTAATAATAGAGTACGCGTTTGTCTATGGTCCCATTACACAAAGCGTAGGCAGATTTTCTTCTACGGGGCAGGTGAATTGAACTATTTAAAGTTATATTACAAGAGTTATATTGATATATAAGTGATAAATAGTAATAGGTTTGATCTGTTACGAGTGCAAATGTCGATAAATACAGCTAACGGTATACCTATTGTCGTGTACCTGATATTTATGTATTTTGATGTTCTTACCTGTGCCTACGGTTCATACTTGCATTTACGCATTCTATAGTACTTGTACTGATTATTGTTCTGTGGTTTATACCTTCCACCGTCTATTTAGAATGAGTAGTAGTCTATATCAGTCATATAAAATTATCTTTCTTTCTTTTTTAACCTTCATTAGTTATACTAAAAGTCAAAAGGCATAATGCTCCATAAATATTTACACTGCGTGCCTCTGTTACGACTGGGCTTGAGGGTGGCCCTGGACCTAGGCCCTGTGTTTCCATGGACCTAGGTAGAGGCCGCCCTCATGGGCCGGAACAGCAGCCGAAGGTGTCACGAACTCTCAAGTCAACTCGTGCGCGGGTGCTGCTTGGGGGGACTGGTCCGGCCGCTGTCCTTTTATCCTTTTTTATTTTATTTTTTTTCTTTTGTAGTCTAGCAGCAAAATTGATTATTACTTTATTTACGTTCTGAAGGCAATTCACTTGAGCTTGTAAATTATTCTTGGTATGTATCTAACTTAGACGACTTGTGACAAAAGTTGGTAATATGTTAAAGTGCTTTGTGTCTTGCCTGACGAGGCACTGCTTAACAGCAGAAGGTAAATGTTTAACGTGTGCCACTGTGATTTTGGATCGGTCATGCTCGCCATCGAAAAGTCTTTGCTTGTGGCGGCTTCGTGTGGCGGGTCACCCCCTTCCCTCCAATATGGTTGAGGGGAGTGATGGCTGCTGCTCGAGTCAACTCGTGCGCGGGTGCTGCTTGGGGGGACTGGTCCGACTACTATCCCTTTGGCATTTTAGTTTGTTGTATTTTCGTCGTATTTTTTATTTTATTTGATATTTTGAACGGCAGGACACACTGTCGCTGGTGCTAATCTAATTGTAAAAAGACAAACTTTGTTTTAAAAAAAAATGTGAAAAAATGACAAGCCCGCTGAGTTTCTTGCCGGATCTTCTCAGTTGAGGCCGCGTTGTGATCCGGTGGTAGCTTTTAAAAAAAATGACCGTTCAAAAGTGCTAGCGTTAAGCCTATTTGAAATAAAAATTTTTGAATTTTGAATTTTTGAATTTTGAACTAAGTCGGGAGCCAAATGAAATATTTGGGTCTTGTCCCCGACGCGAATTGGCGATTCGTCGTCGATTTCAAGGGTTTAGCCGAAGCTGATTCGGCTGTGGGTTCTCTGTCGCGGCTCCTTCCGAATCCGGGTGGCCCGAGTGATAGTTGCCGTTGCCTGTATATCGGGGTAGTACGAACGATGTCCCTTTATGGCGCACCGGTGTGGACTTAGGTCTAAATCCTGACTGCCTAAACCAAGACCCCGTTGCCACGACCACAGATAGCCATGGAGGTCCAGGTGATACCGAGGATACCGCACATTTTCGTGCGAGACCGCATACGCGCTGTCGAGGTGCGCTACCCTGGGACTTGGAGGCGCTGGTGTTGACCGCAGTTTATTGACAGAACACAGAAGTGCGGAGCGGGGATGGATGGAGCACCTCCTAGTGAAGTTCAGTGGTGGCGAAGGGAAGCACAAGACACCATTGTGTGGTCACAGGAGCGAGTGGCGGAACACCCGGTCGTGACAGACTGGGTGCACCGAAAATACGGTACGCTCACATTCCAGCCGGGGCATAGTTACTTCAACAGGTACTATTACAAAACGGCCGGAACGGAGAAGAATCCCAGCTGACATAAGAGTAACGGCACTGACGATCATGGCGCAGCACACACTTGAGGTTTGCACGGCGTGGACGGTGGGGCGTAATCAGCTGTGCGCCGCAATTGGGGCCGACATGTCGCTGTCCACCTTGATCCAAGACATAATAGGCAGTGAAAGGGCGTGGTTGACAATGGCCTCCATCTGTGAAAGCCTTATTTCGCAGGAGGAAGCAATGGAGCGGTTTACAAAGAGCGATCCCGTTGTTGATCCGCGAATCTGCAGGAGGGCCACGCAGAAGGCGGGCCAATGCTGATCTCATGACCCCATAGCCAGGCAGCAAGAACGGTTGAACTGTCGTCTGTGCATTGCATACTGACAAGTCGCCCTCGAGAAGGCTGGCGTGGTAAGGTGTCTCGGTACGCTACCGGATTATAGTCTGCGGGCTTTTACACCCGCACACAGGTCCGTGGGCTTAACACCCACGGACGTAGGAATTGCCGCAAGGCGAATAGCCGCAGGTGGGACTTGGTCGAGTACACACGTACGTGCGGGGCTAGAATATATTGCAGAGAGTGCAAAGGATTTTTACATGATTTGATTCCACCTTCTCCTTTCTATCATCGGACGATGAGATCCACGGCGTAGCTACGCACTCTTACGTTGTAAACGTCCGATATGAACGGACAAAGCAGTTTGCGTCAATATTTACAAATGAAGACTGGAACAGCGTGTTTTTCCTGCCAGTTGCCCACTCAATTATAATTGTTTGTGTTTTCAAAACTACATTAAATAGAGTTTTTATAACCTAGGGTGCTTTACCATCCGGGATTACAGTCAAGCAAGCCCCTCCTATGATATAGTAAAAGTAGCGTATGTCATTTTTTAACCCCCGACCAAAAACGAGGGGAGTTATAACTTTGACGCCTATGTCCGGAAGTCTGTCTATCTGTCTGTCTGTATGGGCATCGTAGCGGTCCAACCAGTGAACGGATTTTTTTTATTCGAAAGCTAGTTTAAGCGAGATGGTTCTTAGCTATGTTTCATGAAAATCGGTCCATCCGTTTGAAGACCATCAGCTCTTTATAGGGATATTTTGTATACAATAGACATTTTTCATTACTTCTAATAGTCCGAAAGATCTGAAATTTAGAAAATATGTAAATCCGATGATACTAAATAAAATGGTAACCTTCACCAGGGTCTGATAATGATCAGCAAGAAGGTGGTAACAACGTAGACACATGGAGTTTAGGCTCGTTGGATAGGTCTCGACGAGCAGTTGCTAGAAAAATGGTGATCAGGGTCTGGTGATGGAACAGGAAGGTGGTCACGGGATCTCTGCACTAATAAACGTAGACCCACCGAGTTTGGACTCGATCGGTAGGTCTAGACGAGTAGTTGCTAGAAAAATGGTGATCAGGGTCTGATGATGGAGCAAGAAGGTGGTCGCGGGATCTCTGCACCAATAAACGTAGACCCACCGAGTTTGAACTCGTTAGGTAGGTCTCGACGAGTAGTTACTAGAAAAATGGTGATCAGGGTCTGATGATGGAACAGGAAGATGGTCACGGGATCTCTGCACCAATAAACGTAGACCCACCGAGTTTGGGCTCGTTAGGTAGGTCTCGACGAGTAGTTGCTAGAAAAATGGTGATCAGGGTCTGATGATAGAGCAGGAAGGTGGTCACGGGATTTCTTCACCAAATAAACGTAGTCCCGCGGAATTTGGATTCCTTGGATAGGTTGCTGCGAGTAGTAGGTAGAAAAATGTTGATCAGAGTCTGGGGATGGGAGCAAGCAGGAAGGTGGCAACAGTAACTCGGCTCGATTAATTGTAGGACCAACCGAATTATAAATGTATGTTTAAATCTTGACGAGTAGTTAGATAGATAGATCAGCGTCTGATAATAGCACAGGAGAGTAATTTTAAGAGTTCGTTAAACTACCTATCTCGGGGGTTTGTTAATTTTTTTTAATTTGTACTTATTGTCTTCTGAGAACGTCTAAATAACCTTACTATGGCAACAAAAACACTATGCAAGTCAAGGACCCTGCGTTCATATTTGCTACGGGACCCGCGCTGGCTTGATCCGGCACTGACCTGGAATCCAGAGCAGCTTTCTATAGGCAGACATGTCGCTTACCATCAGGCTATCGTCTTGCTAGGTGAAGTAAACAAATTAACCAATCGAAACATTTACCATTTGCTAACGTAGAAGAAAAATATCGTGAGGAAAGCCTAATAACCTACCCCAAAAATATTTGAAAGCTGCCTGATCCACCCAGGCATGTAACCTACCAGGACACTACGGTGACCATGTGACCACACGAGCAATAATAATTTTCTTTAAAAGGTCATCATCATCATCATCACCAGCCGGAAGACGTCCACTGCTGAACATAGGCCTCCCCCTTCGAACGCCACAATGACCGACAATTGGCTATTTGCATCCACCGGTTACCTGCGACGCGCACAATGTCGTCTGTCCACCTAGTGGGAGGCCTACCTACGCTGCGTCTTCCGGTTCGTGGTCGCCACTCGAGAACCTTTCTTCCCCAGCGGTTATCGGTTCGCCGAGCGATGTGGCCTGCCCATTGCCACTTCAACTTGCATATTTTAAGAGCTATGTCGGTGACCTTGGTTCTTCGGCGAATCTCCTCATTTCGGATTCTGTCGCGCAAAGAAACTCCGAGCATAGCTCTCTCCATAGCTCGTTGTGTGACTCTGAGCTTATCCAAAAGGCCAACAGGTATAAAAGGTATTTCATCTAAATGGAATTCGTATTCTGCATTCCCAACAGATCCTTCGCAATTCCTGTAATTTTCGTTAAATGGTCACACATTTTAGGTCAGTCATACTAAATTCATTTAATAGCACTAATTAGCAGACTCATATTTGGTGTTAATGTTGCCATACGAATAAAAATTGAACCGTAACTTACTCATATTTTTACGCTCATATTATAATTCACCCAAAAGTGGCCTTTTTATACCCGCAAATGATGTAGAAGAAGAAATGCAAATTCTTTGGATCCACCACGCTGGCCATTTTGCTTTTGCGTTGAAAACAAAACTTTCTGTCTTGTGTCAATTATTATGTTGCCTGCACTGATGCATTCGAGTTTCAAATACATTTATTTTCCTACATCATTGCCCGCAGCACGTTGGCAATGGACTTTCGACTTTCATACACTATTCCTCCCGCATATTTGCAGTACAGTAACGACGTAATTTCTGCCTCGGTTTCGAAAATAGAAGAAGGTACTTTTCGAGCACGGTGCAGTGTAAAGGTGTATCCTGTATCTTGCGTAAGAACTACAAACTTTATCTTTTATCTATAGCTGCAAAAACCTTCAGAATGCGACGTATTTACTAACCGGACATTCACTGTAATTAGTTAAAAGCTGTCTTTGCGAGCACCGACATCCTTTGGTAATGCTGTGCCACAAGTAAACGAGAAATAGGAAAATATATTAGAGCTTGTTACGTTGGGTGCCACTGTTACGTGACAGCCCGTTGTACGTTACTGTTACGGTCGCCTGACGGCTAGGTACAAGAATAAAAACAACAAGTAAAATTACAAGTTGTTTATTGAATCGAAAATAAAAACATATACGTTAACCCGGCAGGAATTAAATTTCCACTAATAAAATTAAAACTATAAAGTCTCTAAAAAATCGCACTAGAACCAAACTCTAATGTCTCTAAATAAAGTCAAAACACACGGGTGTGGATTCGCGGCACAGGGAAGTTATCTGGTCGGAATAATAAAAAAGGTGCTGGGGCTTAACTTTTGGCCGTCCGAGTCCTCGACGCTTGGGGGTCTTCGGTAGTGCCTTCAGCCGACACTCTGTTTCTTGAAGGACACCGGTGGCTCGGGTGTTACAGTGCAGCCTGAAGCGTCGCCGCTTGTACAGTCAATCTGTACGATGAACGGTGGAGTCCCAATCGGTGTAACGGGGAACTCCAAGCGGGCACGGCGCAGTCCCAACAGTGAATTCCAAACGGGGAACGGTGAACCCCTAGCGGTGCAATCCTAGCGGTGCAGCCCTAGCGGTGAACTCCAATGGGTACGGTGAACGATGGGTACGGTGAATGATGGAGTCCCAACGGTAAACGGTGTAACGGGGAACTCCAAGCGGGCACGGCGCAGTCCCAACAGTGAATTCCAAACGGGGAACGGTGAACCCCTAGCGGTGCAATCCTAGCGGTGCAGCCCTAGCGGTGAACTCCAATGGGTACGGTGAACGATGGGTACGGTGAATGATGGAGTCCCAACGGTAAACGGTGTAACGGGGAACTCCAAGCGGGCACGGCGCAGTCCCAACAGTGAATTCCAAACGGGGAACGGTGAACCCCTAGCGGTGCAATCCTAGCGGTGCAGCCCTAGCGGTGAACCCCCAATCCTGGAACGCGTCGAAACATCTTCTGTAGCGCGAAAGATCCGATGCCCTGGCACTAGTGTGACCAGATATGGGCGTCGGTATCTTTCGCAAAACAATTAAATATTTTGCGGAATGGAGTGGTGAAATGCATTTCCGGTTGAAATGTAATTTAAAGAAAATTAAATATTTAAATAAAATATTTTTACCCAACCCAGAATCAAATCCCCAATGTTTTATATGCCGGATAATCACCATTCCACAACGCCATGCAGAACAAAGAAAATATTACATTTTCCATTAACAATTATAATAAAACGTATTGAAGGAACAAAGACTTTTAATATTTATTTCCCCGGTACTTTCCCTTCTAATAACCAAAACTAAATATATCTTTCAGCTATGTGATGAACTAATAGAAAAAAAAAATAATTTATGTAAGCAACTACATTACAGTTGTTTTTAACACTTAAAGGAAATTAAGACATTCTTATACAACAATGTACTCATACAAGACTATAAGTTTAATTTACAATGACAAACTTGTAAACAATTTTTACTCTGGAAAATTCTATTAGACTACTAATTATGAAAAACACAATGCTTATTACTTCCAGTATGAACTGATATTATGGAGTTTAAACTATCTGGACATTCTAAAATAATAATTACTCATTAGAATATAGGTTAAAATTACTGGCATAGACTTCACAATGGAATTAGTTATTGAGACTATATTTCACCTGATTCTTGTGATGGCTAAAACTGATTGGGCTAAAATATTAAGATATAGGAATTTTATAAGGAAAATACCGTGTCAAAACATATATAAGAGTTATTGGAATGAATAGATAAATGAGGTTATAATTGATTGACATTAAAACATCCTGTCACATTCACTACCTAGAAGAAATGAAATTAAGAAATAAAATAGCCATAGCGACGTTAATAATACTATAAAAAGATTGAGATATTACTTGCTAGACTGTAATTGGATTACCTAACATGAAAATTAATTAATTTGGATAATTGTATGAACTTACCAGGGGGTTAAAATCCGGTTTTTTAAAAAGAACTACTCTAAACACTGGGAACAGCAATTTCGTACGTAGCACAGAACTCTTGCTCACAAATCACACGCGTGTCACTTCACCAACAATCAAAATGATCCGATTCCCTCGCCCATACTTAAATATATACCGACGATGACCTACGCTCGCGACGCGACTGGAATGAGGTTCCGAATTCATTCCTTCTTTCCGCCAACAAAACGAGTGCGACAGAGATACGAAATAAAAACACTAATGCTTCCGAGCGAGAAGGAGCAACTCTCGAACAGACTGGAATGTCGAGATAATAAAGTTCGATGATTCGGTTTCTGGAAATTTTCTGCAGTGAGCGCGAATACTAGTTGCGTCGCGCGGTTCCGTACGATAATAAAAATATTTATTGTAGTTATATGTTCGTAAATTTTTTATTTTACAATTTTAATGATTTTACGTTGTTACAACGTAACAAGCTAATAGTGGGGTTCCTTTACGCTTTGAGAGTTTTTAGTAGCAAGCCTCTCAGTATTCTACAGGGCCCGTTTTGGAGAGTATGCAAAGGAATTACATGATCTGATTCGACCTTACCCTTCATATACCCTAAACATACGATAACTACGCAACCTTACGTTGTGAACGTCGCATCAGTCCTGACAAAACGATTTCCTTTATAATTTTTAATTAACCGGCTTCAAAAAGAAGGTTCTCTATTCAACGCGTATGTATGTAATATTGATAAAAATGCATAATATTAATATATGTTAGTCTATGTGGGCTTCTAAACAAATTTACCAAATTTTATGAGTGTATGTATGTATGTAGGTTTGTCCACGGATTTCTCAGAAACTACAAGTCCGATTTTGAAAATTCTTTTTGCAGTAATTAGAGTATTTTTCAACTTAGGGTAGAGTATAAGTTTCATCAAAATCGGTCCAGTAGTTTAAGAGATATAAACTTTTTATGTTTTCAGTAAGTTATTGTAACGTAGACGTTCGAGTTGCGTGATAGTGCTGATACCTATTTTGGTAAAATAAGTCACTAAAAGGTGTTAAATAAACTATTTAAAAAAAAATTAAAACCGACTTCAAAGTAAATTATCTAAAAAGCATAAAATAACGAAAATATATTGAAGTCGGTGTCAGCTGGTGCTAGTGTTAGTTAACATGATGTGCTAGCACCGACTTCAATATATTTTCGTTATTTTATTAAATGCTTTTTAGATAATTTACTTTGAAGTCGGTTTTTATTTTTTTTTAAATAGTTTTTAGGTATAGTGGCCTACAGTGGCTGGTTGCCCAAAACACGGTAAATCAAAAGGCAGAGATGTTTTTTTTTTACTTGTATATTCATCATCATCATCACCAGCCGGAAGACGTCCACTGCTGAACATAGGCCTCCCCCTTAGAACGCCACAATGAACGACAATTGGCTATTTGTATCCATCGGTTACCTGCGACGCGCACGATGTCGTCTGTACAGCTAGTGGGAGACCTGCCAACACTGCGTCTTCCGGTTCGTGGTCGCCACTCGAGAACCTTTCTTCCTCAATGGTTATCGGTTCTTCGAGCGCTGTGGCCTGCCCATTGCCACTTCAACTTGCAGATTCTGAGAGCTATGCCGGTGACCTTAGTTCTTCGGCGAATCTCCACATTTAGGATTCTGTCGCGCAAAGAAACTCCGAGAATAGCTCTCTCCATGGCTCGCTGTGTGACTCTGAACTTCTCTAAAAGGCCAGCCGTTAGAGACCACGTCTCAGTACCATATGTCATCACTGGCAACACACACTGGTTAAAAACCTTCGTCTTCAGGCACTGCGGTATTTTGGACGAGAGGATATCGCGTAGTTTCCCGAACGCTGCCCATCCGAGTTGGATTTATCGGGCGACCTCTTTGTCGAAGTTGGACCGACCTAACTGGATAGTTTGTCCTAGGTATACGTAGTGGTCAACAACTTCGAGTGTATCGTTCCCAACAACTACCGGTACGGGTGCAACATGGACATTAGACATGATCTTCGTCTTGTCCATGTTCATTTTAAGACCCACCTGTTGGGAAACGCTACTGAGGTCGCTGAGCATCGTAGGTATTAAGGTCCTCCAGTGACTCTGCCATAATGACTATATCATCGGCAAAACGAAGTTGATTGATGTATTCGCCATTGATGTTGATGCCGAATCCGTACCAGTCCAAGAGCTTGAAAACGTCCTCCAATGCGTCTGTGAACTTGTATTATCAAGTAAGTGTTATTATCAAGTATTAAATAATATTAATAACATCGTCAAATATAAGAAAATATATGTCTATCAAAGAAAATTTGTTTTTCAAAAGTGACATGTATTGTTTTTTCCCTTAGAGCATTTTAATACTTTAAGTTTGTTCCTTGTGTGAACCCACTTATCTCAACCAACGATCAGTTTCTTAGGAACCGACGAGCGACCTCTTTGGTCGCCAACATTTACGTACAGCTAAGGATTGGAATAGTTTGTCTGCGTCGGTTTTCCGAGGGTATTTTTAAGATTAGAGTGTGTAATTTTAATAAGCTTGTATGCTCTACCATCCTAGATAGAATCGCCGCTAACCGTCAAGTGGAATTGCAATCAAGCACTAGCTTATAATGCCCTCCTGGCCGAAACGACCACAGCGGCCAATCTTCCACAAGATCAGCCATCTACGCGGGAGATATTATAGTGCACAATTGCTTGCGCAGACAAAGGTGCACTCTCTCGTTTACCTCTCACGATCAGATAGGATGGAATACCGACACAACAGGGGCGAGAACAGACGCAGCACCGACTTTTTACATGCCCATCCGACGCATGGATCATCTTACTTTACAGACAATCAGGTGATCGGCCTGCATTGTCCACACACTGCATTGTAGACAGTAAAGAACAACTACACAAAGATGTAGCTACCCGCGGGAATTGGACCCGGCACCTCCGGTTTTCAGAGCCAGCAGATTCCCACTGCGCCACGGAGGCTACTAGCTACAGAGTATAAAAAGCTTATTTTGCGATATAAATCCACCACCACATTTGTCATTGCCGGCTATTGTCATCTAGGCAGCAGTCGTTAAGCTAAGTCAGAGGCCTAAGCACAGAACACATATAGCCAGCCTAAGGCTAGCACATCTCCAATAATATTGTCAATATTCTACAACCCGCCCTTTCTTTTTTTTTTTGACGCGGGGGAAATCTTCGAAAGATCCCCGGGAGCTGTGGGGCTCGACCGGGGTATGTGGGATTCTTACCCACTAAAACCCCCGCGGCTGTCGCATCGGCACATGAGAGGGGGGACCCCAGGGCTCTCCGGTGGGATCTGCACCAGGGGCCCCTCAGTGCCTTGCCTTTGAGCCCGCCGCCGGGGGGCGCATTGTAGCCCCCCGGGAACCTGTCACGGTGCTCACGGGGACGGGGGTCGCAACCCCGCCGCTGTCCTCCTCGGAGTCGCCGCCGTACTCAATGGACGCTCAAGGGGCCCACACCCCGAGCGTCCAGCGACTCCGAAGTCTACAACCCGCCCGACTTAACTGTGCACCTCGCTGGAATGCTATGTTACAGCGCCAGGTGCACAGTTAAGTCGCACGGATTATAGAATGTTGACAATATTATTGAAGGTGTGCGGCTAGCCTATGGGCAGCTTAAACAACTCTCTTATCAGGGCCACTAAAAAAAAATCTTCACATAACATCAGATATAATTTCAGTCTGATCCTAGACGTCCATCAAGTACGGCGGCTGGGTTAAAGGCAAAGTCAAAGTCAAAAATATATATTTCAAATAGGCTTAACGCTAGCACTTTTGTATGGTATTTTTTTATAAGCTACCACCGGATCACAACGCGGACTCAACTGAGAAGATCCGGCAAGAAACTCAGCGGGCTTGTCTCGGTTGCGACTCTCGTCCCCGTGAGCAGCGCGACAGGTTCGGGTTCTTGCGGCGGACTCAAAGGAAAGGAACTGAGGGGAACCTGGTACAGATCCCACCGGAGAACCCCAGTTCCCTTCAAGCGCCAATGCAACAACCACGGGAGTTTTAGTGGGTAATAATCCCATATACCATAGTCGACCCCCCACATGGACCTTGTGAAAGTTTCTTTCGCGGGAACAAAAAAAGGGATTTAAAACTGGTAGCTTAGGATATTTAGTTACTGCCGGCCCTATATCCTATCGATCCCTAACGATAAGTTAAAATCATCGATCAAGTCATCGATATCCCGCGATAAACCTCCGAAATGGAGCGATAACTAATCGATAGGATATTGAGACCGGCAGAAATAGTCTGGTAGCCATTTGACTAGGACACAATTATATGAGAAAGATCAATTTAATTTTACACCCTAATCGGATAATCCAGACAAATGTATCCGGATAGTACAGGTTAAACACGAAACGAATGTTTAATCCGGTTAAAACCCGGGTGTATAAGGCAATCTGTGTGGAGTGAAGTATTAAAGCCGCGGACAACATCCAATGTAATCTGATAGCGGATTCTAGTTATTCATGACTGGGCTAAATGGAATGTTACCACTGAAAATAAAAGTGCTTTCAATGTTTACGAAGTTTTGCTTGTGGTGATAATTTTTATAGAATAGGAAGCTATTTTTAACAGTTTATGCATCGATATAATATATAAACTAGATTTGGTGTCACGGTTCAAAAAGTGGTAGCGAGAAATAGCGCCCTTTTGTCGCTATTTCTTTACAAGCCACATCCTGACAAATTTATTTTTGCCGATAGGAGTGTCGCAACTGTCTATATGAAACTGTCAAACTACAAGTCATTATCATTATAAAATCATTAGTTCACGTTTCCGCCACCAGCGCAGATAAGTTTGCAACCTCCGCGACCACATTTTAGATGTCATTTTGTTCGTGAATGTTTATCTAGTTTATGTATTATATCGATGAGTTTATGTGACAAGCAGTAGGTATATTTGATTGATAGTCAACGCCATGCCTGCCTAATGATAGCGTCATTAAATATTAAATCACTTGTGCAGTGTGCTCGAGTCAACTCGTCACTCGTCCGACTACTTACTATCCGTTTGACATTTTAGTTTGTTGTAATTTTATCGTAATTTATTTTTTTCTACTTTTCTCCCTTGTTTTATGTTTCGAACAGCAGGACACACTATCGCTAATGTTGATCCAATTCGTCGGGCCCGATGGTCTAGTGGTTAGACACCCTGGCTGCTACCCGATGGGTCGTGGGTTCGATTCCCACCAAGTGTCTGGGTGTTATTTATCTATATAAGTATGTATTTACGAAAAAATGTATATAAGTATTAGTATCAGTTGTCTGGTTTCATAGTGTACTATAACTAGTGTACTACAAACTAGGCAGAGCCTACAGGCTCTGCCTAGTTTGGGATCGGATGACCGTCTGTGGATTGTCCCAAGATATTATTATTGTAACAAGACGAACAATGTTTAAAAAAAAAATGAAAAAATGACAATCCCGTTGAGTTTATTGCCAGATCTTCTCAGTCGAGGTTGCGTTGTAATCTGGTGCTTTTAAAAATTAACCATTTAAAAGTGCTAGCGTTAAGCCTATTTGAAATAAATATTTTTACTTTGACTTGTGTCCGGTAATTTTACCAGTTACAGTGCCCGTCACACAATTAAACATTGTTGTTTTCCGGCACTGCTATATACCCAGACAGCCCCTTCCACAAAGGACCTAATATCCAATCATGGATTCCATGATCCAATTAACACTTATAATTTGTTGCAGACCTAGCTGTACATTGTTTTGGACTGTGTCATTTGGGCTCGTTGGTCGCAAGCAAGCACTAGTTTCTTCCACTTCCTTAGTAACTCTCTCTTTGTTAAAATCGTGGCTTCTTAGTGCATAGATTCGCAAATTTTAGTCTTTTTTGTGGAGCGCAACGCTGACCAATATTTCTTTACTAAGCTCTGGTTTAGGTTCCTAAAGTAAAAAGTCAAACGTGTAGTAAGGTGTCAAATTTTATCTTCTAATAGACCCGTTACATAGCTCAATCAGTCCTAACCCCATACACAGAATACATTAAAGACTCATACACCCCAGTTTGTACTCCGGACATTAGATAAATAGCAAGTGCAACTTTAGCGACCCCTATTTCGTGGGTCCCGTTAACTAGCCAACTTCTGTGGTTGTTTACTTTCTTTTGTGCAGGGAAAAGTTCTCTTTGATTGCCCTGGGCAGTCGGGCCATCGGCACAAGTTTGTTTTAGTGGGTTCGGAAATTAAGAGACGGGTGTTGGCAGATAATAGAATTGGTTACTACTTTTTTCACTGCTTCTTATGACTATTTTTGTGTAGCTTTCGTAATATAGCCGGAATTACAATTCGCAATCCGCAGATCGCGGGTTTGAACGAGGAGCAACAACAACTTCCATAACAGATACAGGTAGTACATGCAGGTCAAAGAGGTACAAGAATAACAAAGCATAACTTTAAATCTTCGGCTGGATTCGGTCTTTTTGATAAAGTATAATTTTAAAGACGGGTAGACATCGGGAACCCGTTTCAACTTTCTTGAAGCCAAGAGAACCGCCCGCGTAAAAATTAAGCAGCCAGACTTAGTAATACTAAATCCTCTTTAACTAGGCTTGGAAATCTTGGAAAATATAAAGTAATTGAGCTTTTCCTCCTATAATGCCCATTTATCCATAGGCATAATAATATTTCTTCTGTAACGAAAACCAATTTTAGCAATTCCGTAAACCTATTAGAAATTTCTACTATAGCACAGCTACGAAGTAAGCTTAATCTACACCGGATGAGCAGCCTTCGCCAAAATGAATGAACTTTTCGAAGCCGTAGTTCGAAGCCTCAGTAAGTCGATCGATCACTTCGCCAGTTGATCCACCGTCTACTTGTTTGTTTTGTGTTCGATTCCCAAGCCGATGCTAGGAAAAATCTTTAATGGATTCTGTTTTGCTTTTGTTATATTGTGTTCTTTTGTTGCTTACTAGTATACCTACTTCATACGCGCATGGATAGCGCAACGATCAATCAGTTAAAATAATGTTTTCCCGTCACTGTGCAATAAAGTATGCAAATATTATATTCTGACAAAATCAAGTTTTGAACATGTCTTGTTTTGCTTTTGGGGGCACATGATATATTACCATAGGAAAAATGCCATTATAATTTAGTACCTACCAAGTGTAGATTTTCTTAACCAACTTTGTGAAACGCCAGCATTGTCTTTTATATCGTATGGTTTGTCGCTAATCTGGTGTCAGATTCGTTCAAGCTGCTCTTTTGGGCCTCTGACTTGGCTTAAAGAATACTGTCTACTCGTAGATAACAACAACGGAACTCTTTAAATTCCACTTAACGATCACCGATCTATGGAGTGACTTTGCCTGACGCTCCTTAATCAACTGATCATTTACCGAACTATGACTATGAGCACTTCAAACAAGCATCAAGCTAAATTCTTGAAAATATCTCCGATTCCCTACAAAACGAATGCAATATACTCTCTCCAATCTTTCCTTACCGTACTTAATCATAATCCAAGTACGATTTCGGGCACCCTCGGTGTGTGATTATGTATCTTAAAAGCGTGTCACTGCGGAACTATTTGTCATACCCTAAGTGATTTCCCTCGTACAGACTACATGACGAGGATTTGTTGAATCACGGCTGTGATATATTGTGCTTACATAAACATAACTAGGAGCAAGTTTTTCTGAAAAAAAATTTCAAGCGAGTGTATTAATAGTTAAATGGAAAAGCGTTGGTAGCTTAGTAGCTAAGAGAACTGTTTGGCGTGCCAAGGCGCTGGTTTGGACCCCAGTATAGTATCAAAGTGATATCCGATTTGCACTGATTGAAAGATTCGCCGTTCGTTAACAGTTATGTAGGAAACATAAGACACACTGTTTTGAATTCTTCCGCCCTTGTTCGTGTCCGAATAAGAATAGCACTGACCCATCTCTTTACGTTGGGTGTCGTAGGAGGCGACTAAAGGGAAACCAGAAGACCGGGCAGCAGCGTCTTCTGTGCGATATCCCCAAGACTCCTGCCAAGCGTAGAGATTAGGACAAAATCTCCAAAGGGGGAAGCCTATGTTTGGCAGTGGGCGTCCGTTTAGCGGCTTCTGATGATGTAGAAGAACTTTTACTATCAAACTCATAACAAACCCCAGAATTCAGCAGAATCCTCGCAGGTTGTAAAATAAGAAATGGAAGGTCAGTTCGTAAACATTTTTAAATTCCTACTACTTATCGAGTTGTCTTACTTTTGCTGCAAATGCCGGGTACGACCATGACGAAGGCTGTGAAGAGATGACGCCCCAGAGATAGGAGAATCAACTATGGTTGGAAAAAATGAAGATATCTCTCCCATACAGCACCAGGTCTGTTATCACTAATTATATTAGAACCAACATCGGTCAATATGGACGCGCCATTTACATAACCGGTATTAGCTAATGGATTCAGAGATAGGTCAGGCGTAGCAGTTTGAATTATTGTAATTGCCTTTATCGGAGCGGTACCGTAAACATGATAGGGAGATATACACCAATGGGGTACTATTGTCTTGTCAAACAAGCTAAAATAAAAATTAATATGGCTTAAGATAATTAATCACGAACAGCTTAGGTCGGGAGTGGCAGTGCAACGGGCAGTCGCTTACCATTAAGCGTATGTTTCGTTAGTTACAAGAAAAAAATAAAATAATGAATTCAAAGTTTAACAAAATGCTGAAACAATTAAACGTGTAGGGACGGATATTATACTGGAAGTTTTACATAACAATATGCTAAATATTTAAATAATCCTCGTGTCTCGTCTATTATATTGTTGGTGGCTATGAATCGGTCCCGGTAACCACCGGAACGCACTTCGAACCAGTTGGATCCATTGTGCATGCCCTAGCTCTTACACTGTTTCTGGCGTGTTGAAGAGATCCCTCAGGTACGCAACGATTGCGTCAGCTTAGAGCTGTACATAATCATCTGGTGTAGGATAAGCTACTCCCAGATGACCCAACCTACGTCTCGCAAGAGCGTCGTAGCCACACAATATGTGTCGCATTGACTCTTTTTCACCTTACAAAATCTGCAAGTATCAGTAGTACTTAGCCTCATTCTGTGAAGGTGCTCATTGGTACAAAAATGTCCCGTGAGTGCACCTAAAACCTCGTGCCTCATAATGGATATTAAATTCTATTTTTCAGAGTACAACAAAACATACTTTTTATTCACGAACGATGATACTTCACCAAAGCGTCCATCGTGCAGCATTCAAATCATTTTTAAAATCAACTTTTTAAATTCAACTATATCTCCCCGGTGCCGCGTTTAAAAAGTCATGTTGGCCAAACTGTCGGATGCCAAAAAAAAGAGAGGCACAGATAGCAAATATCGAAACATGTAGCTAAGCGCCACGCGCCGCCTGAGGCTACAATGTTCGTGAAAAATGCAGGATTAAACTTTGCAGCGTTATGCCTGTCAATATACTAGGAATTATCTTCGTTTTATTAGGTATCGGTAGTCCGCAAAATTGCACCATTTTTAACAGTATTTCATAACTTCGTACTTGTTTTATTCAGGACGTTCGCCTAATAGAAAGCGATACGCCTGACTTTAGACAGCTACCCTGCGCTATGACTCGTGCGTGACACATTTGTTATTAGATCTGTGGAACCTGATAATTTTACAAGCTACAGTGTCCTTCACACAGGAGCACATAAATGTTTACGATGGTTGCTTAGTGGCTGAATATTAGACACTATGGTGGTACCTACCTAGATGACACCTTGCAAAAGGAATTCGCCACCTAGTGAATGGATATTGAAGCAGATGACCTAGTCTTCGAAAGAACTCCTAAGAAGTTAATAGTACAGTCTTAAAGTTTTGTATAAGTACTTGTTTATTTTTAAGGGGCTTTTATCCCAAACGGAAACGAACATGGCGGCCCCAAAATAATAATAATATCTTGATCCCATACTAAACAGAGCTTTTACTATGGAAACCAGACAACTGATACATTAGTATCAGTTGTCTGGTTTCCAAAAAAAAAGTATATAAGTAAGTATTAACTTACTTATATACAAAAAAAAAGTATATAAGTAAGTTAATACTTACTTATATACTTTTTATACATACTTAACGGGTGTACTCGTATGTACATTTATTGAAACTAAATATTTACAGTTTATTTACAAACATGTACACTTAACTAGGTAAAAAACTTCCTCAAAGTTGTCACCGCACTGGGAGGGAAGGGTAGGTACCTAAAAGACTGGCCGCATTACCCATTTGTATAGCCAAGCTTATAAGTAGGCAGAAAAAGCTACCCTGAGACTTTGATAAGTTTGGATGAAATTTCTTTCACCAAACCGTGCGTCTCATGAGACCAAGGACCCATGGTGTCCACCGCAAAGGGCGCAGATATATAGCCCGAACCTAGAGCTGCATACTTGCGTCGCTTTGCATCACTAGCGGTCGCCGCAGCTACCAGCCGCCCAGCAAGTTGCCGGGGTGTGGGACGCAGCAAGTGTGTCGACACATGTCGCATCCCATCCCACCCACATACTTAGCTAAATAAATAATACCCAGACACTTGGTGGGAATCGAACCCACGACCCATCGGGTCGCTACCTGGCCGCTGCCAGGGTGTCTAACCACTAGACCAACGGGCCCGTCAATATACTGGAGTCAACGGTTGTGAATAACTAGACCCAAGTTACGTCATCTAAGCTATATTCGATGTCATCAGCAGACAAAAGACGTCCACTCCTGAACAAAGGCCTCCCCCTTAGAAGGGAGGGGTTGCCATTATCCCCAAGCTTGGCAGGCGGCTTGGAGATCGCAGTATAGGTGGTAGGAAATCCAATAGAAAGACACTGCTGCCCGTCTTCTTGTTTTGCCTTAGTCGCCTCTTACGGACACGTAACGGGAGGAGATGGGAGGGTGCTATTCTTACCCGGACACCCCACGAGTATATAACCGTATATATATGTAATGGGGCATAAAACAATTATCATAAAATTAAATAAAAAATAATAATACCCGAAAAATAATTAAAATAATAAACAAAATAGTAACAAAATTCAATGTTAAAATCTATTCATCTAAGGTTAAAATAATAAAATAATGTTTAATTAAGATAAGCTGGCGTTCCAAACTTTGGGCTGCTACTACGAACTTCCTTCAAGAAAAGCTTAATGTTATCTAGTAGTAGTAGTAGTAGTGTAGTAGTACTAGTTTCCACCGCTGTATCAGATTTTCTACCACAAAATAGAAGTGTGTAAACATTGTGTGTGAATGATACTGAAGCTAGGCTATTCCCATCATCAAGAAACTTAATATCTAATGCCTCAAGCGATGAGTGGTAACTCAATGGATTTGTCCATAGACAGACGTATTGCTTGCCGTCAGAAAAACATACTGCGAGTTTTGTTAGTATAGGCAAAACTTCACTAAAAAGTCTTAACATTTATAAAACATCATTACCTAGTCTAGGTACCTATGCTATTGAAAATAAAGTTAAGTTTCCAAATACCCCAAGTTCCACCGGTAAGCCCGTCTGCGAAAGTTTGGTGCAAACTCGTGATCCTGCGCGCAAACTTTGTGAATTTTAAACGCTTTTTTTATATTTTTTAAATCGCGCCGTTAGAAACTTACTGTTGAAAGGATTTGGTGAGGCTTTAAGCTAGGCCTTTTATTAGGTGGAAACTGTGACTTTCTTTTATATCATAGGGTTTAAAAATTGGCGTAGCTGGTGATATCACCAGATCCAAAAGACTAAGGTGACAAACGGCAATTCGATGTACTGTCTATAGGTAGGCATGTCGCTTACGACAAGGCAAATGTCTTACTTTACTAGGTATCCAAACCTTCAATTCTATTAAATTCTATTTTATCGTGATTCACGAGCTATTTATTTGAGCAACTTCTTACAGCAGCGAGTAAAAATTGATTTAGAGGCTAATATTTAGTAATTCTATAATGGCGGCTCATGCCTAATTCCTGCCCTGCGTTCCGCGTAGTTACATGTGAACTCACGCAATTTCACCAGACATTGTTAGTATATAGGTAGATTGCTTTGTATCCAACCCTCACGATACAGTCGCGATTCTATTGCCTCTAAACCATAATGGGCCTGGGGAATGACTCAGTAACATTTTATATAAAAATTGGATAAAAAGTTTATCGTTTTCTAAAGCGCTTAAGACAAAAATGAATGGCTAGGTACTGAAATGAAACGATTTTTACGGATTGTATTTCAGGTTATTATATTTTAGATCGATAGATATGTATAATTTACTAACTGCCGGTCCCAATATCCTATAGGATAACCACTTTAATACCATGGCAACATGGAAAGCCGCTGGTGTGCACGAAATAAGTTTTAGAATATATAAATGTTATATGTAAAGAAATTATAGCAACAGTTGGTATATCTCACGTTTATTAGATCTTGTGAACGTTATTGAAATGAAAATAGACCAAATAAATTTATATGAAATGGGACGCACCCATATAGATTGAGCTTCGTAGAAGTTAGTTAAAACGTTTGTAATAAATTGTTACTTACCAATCTATCGTCCATGTATTTGTGGATTTCCATTAATCCTTTAGACATTGATAATCTTTTTGATGTCGTGCATTCCCAGTTCTCAAGGACAAAATTTACCGTTTCTGTATTTTGAAGCCAGCTTCATAATAAATAATAGGCTTATTGTTTCTATGGGCCGTAGTTGCCTGCAATAAAGGTTTTATTATTATTTTTCATTTTTAGTTACTCGGGCTTTTACACCCGGACTTTTAAAAAGCTTGCATGGGGACGAATCCAACACATAGGACTGTTAGGACAAATTAATGAAATGGAACATACCTGCCAGAATCAACTGCTGGAAATAAGATATAAACAGCAGTTGACTCTGGCAGGTGTAGGGACTATTGAAGTATATGGAAAGATTTCTTGATTTCCTTAAATTGTAATTAATTAATTCCTTGTGGGCATTTGGTGGACTGAACACTGGGCTATTGTAAAAGGCCGGGGTCATTTGCCATAATTAGTAGATACACTAATTATATTTTGTCAAGCGGTGACTTGCCACCAACTAGATGGGCTCTTCATATGGCCGTCAGAAGACGACGGAGTGCAACACCGGTGTGGGTGGCTCAGGTGTCGAGAGGTGTGCTGCCCTTTCTCCGAAGTTACTCGCGGCATTATACCCTTTAACACTTTCACCCCTGGAGCATATAGCTTTAACAGCTCCTCTCTGGACTAGCCAATTAAGGCTAGCCAGAGCTGAGAGTCCTGCGTGCCCCCTTCGGTTTCCGGCCGACGAAGTCACGCCAAGGTGGGGGCCCTGACCGACTCTCTAGAGCACTCGGGTCCGTGGTGACCTTACGCACCAACAGCTCGCCACAAGCTTATGTAAAATGGAAGATACCTTTTTTTTGACGTGGGGGAAATCTTCGAAAGATCCCCGGGAGCTGTGGGGCTCGATCGGGGTATGTGGGATTCTTACCCACTAAAACCCGCGCGCCGGATCTGCACCAGGGACCCTCAGTGCCTTGCCTTTGAGCCCGCCGACGGGGGGTGCATTATAGCCCCCCGGGAACCAGTCACGGTGCTCACGGGGACGGGGGTCGCAACCCCGCCGCTGTCCTCCTCGGAGTCGCCGCCGTACTCAATGAACGTTCTAAGGGTTCCACACCCCGGACGTCCAGCGACTCCGAAGAGCTTATGTAAAATGGAAGGTTTAGTATAAGTGGCCGAAAAATTCTTTGTGAAATATTAGCACATTTTCATATAATAAGGCATATGTAGGACCGCTATTCTGTTCAATTAATTACAGGCAATTATAATTTATTATATTGTACTAACCTTTGAATGTATCAATGACTGGTTGGTCATAAACCCAGATTTCCAATAATTTTGTAACGTCCTCCCTTGCACAATAACTTCACCGTCTATCCTATCACCTCAGCTTATCACAGATCATGACTATGATCACGCGTCGCGTCTGTCAGCATTCGAAAAACTAACTACCAAGCAATGTTGCCAGTGCTGTCAAAAAAATACAGATGAAACTTTTCTATCAAAAATGTAATTTCTATCAAATAATATATTTAACATTTTAACATTAAAATGTAAAAAATAAAGGTTAGTAATGTACATGCGGAAATCGACATCAAGCCAGGACCGGGTGATAGGCTAAGTCATAACTGTTAACAAAAATATATGAAAAAAATCTTTATTAAGAACTAGCTGTACCCGCGACTTCACACGCAGCCAGTAGGTAGGTAATTTTCGCGTTATACTCATAAAATAAAACTCGATATAACACGATCCATCTCCATTGAACTTGATCACCTTCGGCCCGATTCGATCCGGCCCTTTTATTTTTCGCGGAGAAACCTTCAAAAGGTCCTCGGGATCTGTGGAGGTCAACCAGGGTATGTGGGATTCTTACCCACTAAAGCCCACGAGGTTGTTGCATTGGCACATGAGTGGGGACACCAAAGTTCTCCGGTGGGATCTGCACCAGTGTGATTAGTGCCTTGCATTTTAGCGTTCACGGTGTCAAGGTGCTCACATGGATGGGGGTCACAACACCGCTGCCGTCCTCCTAAGAGTCGCCACCGTACTGGATGGACATCCTAAGTAAGGGCCACACCCCGAACGTCCAGCGACTCTGAAGGAACTCAATCCGACTCCATCCAACCCAGTCTGACCACCCGATTCGACTCGATCGATTTACATAAATTATATCAAAATCATCCTATATATTTTGCGCGTTACCCTTATATTTTGATGCCCCGTCCTGCAGGAACCCTTCAATTTTTCGGGATAAAGAGTCTCTTAGTTAAGCGGTCAGCGGAGCACCACTTAATTTGCAAACCGGAGGTCACGGGTTCCATTCCCGCAGGGAGCAACAACTTATTGTTTCCTACTGGTTAGGACAATGACGGATCTTTTTAACCGACTTCAAAAAAGGAGGAGGTTCTCAATTCGTCTGTATATATATATATATTTTTTTTTTTATGTATGTTCGCGCATAACTCTGTCAATTATGAACCGATGTGAAAAAATCTTTCTTCCATCCATTCTTCAATCCATTGATTGGGTCCCATAAAAAAATTATTGCGTAGTAATAAGTAGTTCCTGAAAAACAAGAATGGTGACTGCGCACTGAGAGCTGCAGGAAAGCCTATATCGATGACTTTATGTCGCTTTTTAAGGACAAAAATGGTCATAACTCTGGCAAATATTTACCAATTTCAATTATTCTTTTTTTATTCGAAAGAAGAAACCACTGTATTAAATCTGTATGAATTTTATTACAACCGGATAAGAACTTCCTGGAGAACCATGAACGATGTGGAGGAATTTATCTGGTAAAAACCATAAAACTGATGTTCTCCATTACATTGCTCTGACAATTATGAACCGATTGCGATGATTCTTTTTTTATTCGAGAGTACTCTCTCGAACTGCTATGATGATTCCATGCAAATTTCATTACGACCGGATATTTTTTTCTGAAGAAACATGAATTATGTAAAACTATGTAGACGATAATGTAATCATAACCTATCTAGATAATTTTACGGTTAAGAACTTCCTGGAGAACCATGAACGATGTGGAGGAATTTATCTGGTAAAAACCATAAAACTGATGTTCTCCATTACATTGCTCTGACAATTATGAACCGATTGCGATGATTCTTTTTTTATTCGAGAGTACTCTCTCGAACTGCTATGATGATTCCATGCAAATTTCATTACGACCGGATATTTTTTTCTGAAGAAACATGAATTATGTAAAACTATGTAGACGATAATGTGATCATAACCTATCTAGATAATTTTACGGTTTTCGATGGTTTAATCTATATGAAAATATCGCTAAAAAGTTTAAAATAAAATCTTTTTAAAAAAAAATTGAACCGACTTCAATATCACTGAAAAGTATAAAATAATTTAAATATTATTGAAGTTGGTGCCCAATATACACAGCCGGTAAGCTAACACCAACTTCAATAATATTTAAATTATTTTATACTTTTCAGTGATATTGAAGTCGGTTCAATTTTTTTTAAAAAAGATTTTATTGTCTAGAAAGTATGATGATCCATACGTCGGATAGGTACTGAGGGGCTTGGATGACATTATTATTATTATGATGACAGCTACGATGGCGATTATGTGTAGGTATGCCACATACAAAATAGTACTATTTTGACATTACCTAAATTCATTTTTCCATTTTACTACTAAGTACCCGTACATCCGTAAATCTATTGTTCAAATAACCCTGATCTTGTTTGTAAGCTGTCTACACGATAAGTGTCAAGCTGCATATCGTGATCTACTTGCTTTTTGTTCTCGCGGGGGACACATGCAATAGGTCCCGGGACCTATGGGGTCAACCGGGGTATGTCGGATTCTTACCCACGGCTGTCGCACGGCACATGAGACGGGAGGCGTGGACGCTCCGATGGGATCTGCACCAGAAAACTGAGGGTTTTCTGGTCTTGCCTTTAAGCCCGCCGCTGGAGACACTTTATACATCCACCAAGCTAGCTGTCGTACTTGTTAGACATCTAGGGCCACACACCTCAAACTTTCTGAAGGAGCTTTATTCTTATATATTGAAGAATGTTATTGTAAGTGGTCAATAACATCTTATATTTTTTTATTAAGTACTTCTACTATCTTATGTATTTCAAGATCAATGATTCAATGATTTCGATATCTATCACATCAACGTATTTTACAGAGGTTTAGTTTGAGATTTCATGGAACCATTATATTTTTTAACACTATGACTCAAAGTTGATAACTTTGTTGAGATTTCAAAAATAAAAAAGTAAATTCAAAAACTATAACCCAACTAGCGAAAAATCACCCTATGAAAAGTATAAAACCATATTTATTATAATTTTCAATATTTATCGCCTATTAAATAAACAACTAACACGTTATATTATAGCGTTTCATCGAGTCGTAAAGCGAGCTGCAAAGTCTTAGTGAATTGATGTGATTAAGTGAATCGTCACTCTGGCAACACCTGCAAGAACCGTTATTTCATTTGTCCGCGCAAAACGCGAATAAATTTGCTACCATCCCAAATTATTGTATGCTACTGCAGCGAATACTATATTTGCAACAGTCGTTAAAATATTCGGGCTCGTTTTAAAACGTTTCTTTTGTACCTATTAACTCGCTTTCTTGTCTTACGAAGAACATACCTACTTACTAATATTGGACCATAGGAACATTAGGAATGGTGACCATTGGAACTACTGAAATACCCAAAATAACCCCGTCGTGTTTAGGCTAGATGTATTTGTCTTGACAAGTACTAAGCCTGTATCTGCTGTCTGTGTGTTCGCCATAATATGAGCAGCTAGCTTAAACGCCTTTTAAACGCGCTTTTATTAGTTTCACCTGTAATAAGTACGTAGGTATATATGATGGTAATAGAATATTGCCACTCCATTTTCACCCACTTCTACACAAATCGTTTGGAATTTTGCACATGTGTCAAAGACCCGTGACAATATATTAATATAGTATTATCGAGCTGATCTCATGATAAAGCTCGAATTTGGATAAGGGGGAACCCTTAGATGGCTACTAGTAAACTCATCAAGTTTGGACTCATTTGTTTTGTTTTAAAGAATTCTATTTACTTTGACCACTAATGAGGATCTGATGATGGAACTGGAAGGTGGGTAAAGGAACCCTTGAGTGGGTACTAGTAATCACATCGTGTTTAGGCTCGCTTGATTCGGCTTTAAGAGTTCCATTGACTTTTCCCAATATGAGGATCTGATGATGGAGCTGGAAGGTAACCCTTGAATGCGCGAAAGTTTGGAGAGCCTAAAGCAATATCTCAATGGACTAAAGCCTAATGCATAATAATCCATCGGACGTACCTACTGTAAGCAGTTGCGCATTATTGATGAAAGTCTGTCTAATAACCACAGATCTTGGATTCGTATATCAACTCTCAAAATTGACAACGATACATTCGAAACGATATACTTACGATATTATTCCGAATGTATCATACCTACCTACTCTAACAAATATTCGAACTCCTCATCGTTTATCGTACCTATCTATAGAATTTTTGGTCCTCGGTACGATTCATTTGGTCCTTTTTTATTTTCTTCATTATTTACAATGAACTAAAGACCACGCATACAAGTCGTGGGCACTGCTGATGTTATCCCGGTTTTACTCACTGTGGAACATATCAATGTTTAAAACCCATCTCAGAGACCGAGTGAATACAGTCAAATCCATTTGTTCACTATTTTGGCGGATTCCATAAACCAATCTGGTATATATGGTAATACTTTTAAAGGCCCGTTATCTGAGTTAAACACTAATCTTGTTAGCTGTACTGGCAAATTATTCTATGGTATTGTTACAAATATAATATTTGCAAAAGTCGCAAAAAAATTCGGGCTCGTTTTATAATTCAAACTAAAACGCAAGTATTTAATAGGTAGTAAATGCCTATTACTACATAAGATTGAGTAACCGTAAACAGTGTTTTATTATTATCTTAGGTATTATATCCATAATAATCGGCAACAAGTAGATATGTATACCTAAATATATAAAACCATCCACGAAATGTATGATCATCAGCAGCCTAAAGTAGTCCACTGCTGAACAAAGGCCCTTAGAAGGGAGGGGTTGCCATAATTCCCTCGCTTGGCAGGCGTCTTGGGGACCGCAGTATAGATGGTAGGTAATCCAATAAAAAGACGCTGCTGCCCGTCTTCTTATTTTCCCTTAGTCACCTCTTACAGAGTCCCAACGGGAGAAGATGGGAGGATGTTGTTCTTAGCCGGACACCCCACGGATTAGATGCATGTATGAAGTACATACGTGTAAAATCGAGATATTTATTTTAGTCAACAGAAGTCAAGAAAATTTGTCAAAAAGCATGCCTTGAACACAAGAGTCCCATGTTCAAACAACGCCTTGCACCTCGGAGATTTTCTTATTTCATGTCATCTTAATTTCAATATTGATTATCACTTGTGTTATGGTGCAGTGTACGATGTAAGTACACATCGTGTGGAAACCTGCACATCATTCAAAAATAGACGTGTGTAGTTTGCCAACCCGCACACGGCCAGCTGGTGGGCTATGTCCAGAACCCCCTCCATATAGAGGGGTGTGTCGATATAATGGCTCACCCCTTACACTATGCCTTGATCGCTTGGGTTCGTAATGGAAACCGTCAGTGAAACCGTTAGTTTTGAAAATTTTGATATACATTTAACTTTACGAGACTGCATAAAGAACACTGGCCGTTGTGCGTTGTTGTAACTTGCTGTAAAAAAATAGTTGTAAAATTTAGAACAATTAGATAAAGTTCCAAAATGATCTTATAAAACTCACGCAACTCTAGTTGGCTACCCCTGACAAGGTATTATTATGGTTCACTGTTAAGTTAATTTGAAAGTATTAATAAGATATTTCGCTATATAAAGACATATAATTAGCGACCAGAGCTCGAAATATTAGTTGTGGTGTTTAAAATAATGTGGAAGGCTTACCAAGATTTAGAAAACAAATTTAGTACTTGTTGCAAAATCATTTGCAGTGATTGCAAAGACCATTTAGCTATATGAAGACATTATAATTAGCAACCAGAGCTCAAAATATTACTTGTGGTGTTTAAAATAATTTGGAAGGGTTACTAAGATTTTGAGCAATATTAACAAATGAAACTTAACAGATTCATCTGCAAAAACATTTAGTACTTGTTGCAAAATTATTTGCAGGGATTGCAAAGAACATTTAGCTGTAGGAAGACATTAAAATTAGCCACCACAGCTAAAAATATTAGTCGTGTTGTCTAAAATAATTTGGAAGGGTTACTAAGACTTTGAACAATATTACTAAGATATTAACAAATGAAACTTAACAGATTTATCAGCAAACAAATTTAGTACTTGTTGCCAAATCATTTGCAGTGATTGCAAAGACCATTTAGCTATAGGAAGACATTATAATTAGCAACCACAGCTAAAAATATTAGTTGTGTTGTTTAAAATAATTTGGAAGGGTTACTAAGATTTTGAACAATATTAACAAATGAAACTTAACAGATTTATCAGCAAACAAATTTAGTACTTGTTGCAAAATCATTTGCAGTGATTGCAAAGACCATTTAGCTATAGGAAGGCATTATAATTAGCAACCACAGCTAAAAATATTAGTTGTGTTGTTTAAAATTATTTGGAATAGTTACTAAGATTTTGAACAATATTAGCAAATGAAATTTAACAGATTCATCTGCAAAAAAATTTAGTACTTGTTGCAAAATTATTTGCAGTGATTGCAAATACCATTTAGCTATATGAAGACATTATAATTATCAACCACAGCTCAAAATATTAGTTGTGGTGTTTAAAATAATTTGGAATAGTTACTAAGAGTTTGAACAGTATTAGCAAATTAAACTTCACAGATTCATCTGCAAACAAATTTAGTACTGGTTGCAAAATCATTTGCAGTGATTACAAAGACTATTAGCAGGACCGATACAGACATGTCTTTGCTGCTTAAGGCATCTATCTTTTTGCAATAGTGACGAAGTATTTATCCATAAATGGTAATAATGATTTGTAGCCACAGCTAAGGGCAACCCCTAATGTTGTTTTGATGATATAGCGAAAAAAGTTTGCGATAGTTGTTAAACAATTTGTAACACCTGTTAATTTTTTGTAGTTCTTATAGCTAAATGTCGTTATCAATAATAGCTAAGTGGTCTTAGTTGTAATACACAATGCTTTGCTGATGTACCTAAGATATTATACAGAGCAGCAAATGAATTGGCAGCAAAACCAATTTAGCGACCACAGCTAAACCATTTTTTTCCGTGTAGTCTTGTATCCAGGTTTAGTTAAATCATTATACTGACACATTTTATTTTAGGTCAGACAATTTAGCCCATTTCACAAACGTTATCCGTATATTCGTTAGTTTTGTGATCTCAATGATCTAGCCTTATGCTAGACAGTTTGGTTGTGACATCTGGAGTCGTATATTACATGGACCTTGTGGCGACTAAGGAGAACTTCCGTGTGTCCAAACGTTTTTGCCACACCTATTATTGGAAACAAGTTTGAAAAATCAAATAGGCTCCTTAAAATAATAGCAGAATCCGTGGTGCCTTACGGGTGGACTAGCCTTCGTTGGTCCGCCTGTAAGAGTCTTCCTTTTTTTTTTTTGCCGTGGTCTGCGGCGCGAGTCAGAAGGACTAGCGGCGTAATTGGCGGCGGCGCGGATTAAACTTTCGACGCTTCTTTGAGGAACTTACGAAGGGGATCTAATTTGAAATCGGAATGCAGATCTACGTTCCGCATGTACCACGGGGCACCGACGGCGCGACGGAGGAAACGATTCTGGATAACCTGGAGGCTATCGATATGGGTGCGGGCGGCGTGCGCGAAAACTACAGGGCGAATGCAAGCTTTGTATAATGTCAACTTATTTCTAAGCGACATTTTACTCCGCATGCAGAGAAGGGGATACAGGCGACCTAATACGAAAGCCGCTCGATTGCGGACGGACCTAATGTGCGGGCCGAAAGTCATGGCGGAGTCCAAGGTGACTCCAAGGTACTTAACCTTCCTAGTCCAGGGGATAGGGCGATTGAATAGGGATATTGGGGTTAGTCGTCTGTTGGGCCGAAGGCTCCGCGCGGAGAACATATTGGCGGGTCCCCGGGAGAAGACCACCGCGGCACTCTTCTCCGGGTTCACCTCTATGCGCCACGTACGGAACCATTGACCCAGGGCGTCTACTGCGGCTTGAAGAGCACGCGTTAAATAGGACATGTTCCTATGGGAATAATAGAGAGCGGTGTCATCCGCGTAAAGGGTGAGTTGGACTCTGCTCGAACGAGGGATGTCGTTCGGGAACAGGCTGAACAAGAGGGGAGAGAGCACGGAGCCCTGAGGGACTCCGGCCTGTATAGGATGGGAGTCTTCCTTTTTGAGGTTGTATCGTCCGTTTGTTAATTCTTTGCTTGTCTCCCGCTTTACAAAGGAGTGAAGTGGAATATATGTATTTCCAACTCCTCCTATCTACCTTTCAATTTGTTGCGGGTTCCAAGACAATTTAGCGTTCCCCTGGGACTCGCCGAGGGTCAGACCTCGGTGTCTTCAGTGGTGACCACTGTAGATCCGGGCTTACAGGAGTAATAGTGGTGGGAATGAGTGGTGGGATTAGTCCCATTAAGAAAGAAATATATTTTATATTATATACTACTATTATATATATTTTCTATTTTTTTTTCTTCTTCTATTGAACAATAAAATTTTATTTTTATTGAAGTGCCATCAACTGCCCATTATGTTTCTCTCTCTCATTTTCTAGTTAGGTCGCCTGGAAGAGGTTGCTTTTTAGCGATAAGGCGATAAGCGCATTTGAACATTGATATCTTCAACGTATTGCTCAATTTACATGTATCTTTAGGTGTACAATAAAGTATATTTATTTATATAAAGAAGAATCTCAATGATCTCCAGACGTCTGTTGAAAATAATCGTACAAACATAACAACATTTTTATTATCGAGATCGATGTGAAACAACAGTCCCAGCATTACAATAAGCTGATTATTCAGTGATTTGCATCACGCCGCGACTCGATTTCCATGTCAAAACCCACAACTCGGAGACGGACTGATTATACGGCACCGTCGTTAACTACAGACGTCTACAGATGTTTGTATTATCTCGATGGCTTTATGTATACACTCAGAATCGCATTACAGTGTCTGCCCTCAAATATGGAACATGAATCCATATATCTAGCAGTCAGAGCGAAAAACTTAATTGTTCTGAGCTGCAGACTTCAGGAAGTCAGGATTATTTCTTAATATTTCTTGGCTATATAGAGTACCTGGCCCGTGGAGTGTCCGGGTAGGAATCGCACTAGGGGCACAATATATAGCTATATTTTGTGCTAGGGGTGAGCGTTGTACGAAAAAAACGTTATTTCGACTGTTTTTTCTCTTCAACGAATAAACCACTTCACACAACTTCTACAATCCACCGACAAACTAGTTTAATGATAGACTAGTTTTTCGGTGAACTCCGTGACCCGGTTACGTATACCCTGTTTTTCTTTAAATGATCAAAAATTGAACCGATTGCTGACAGGTGGCCAGCCAAAGACAATTGGTAGAGTTAAATATGTCATATTCGACCCTTTTGCCCATAGGATCAGCCATCACGCCTGCGTTCATATATTTTATAGTTAAATTTTTGATCTTGTAAAGGAAAACAGGGTATAAGTAGTCTGTGAACGTCGACTAATAAACTTTTCGCCAACAGTATAAACCAGTCTACACTTTAAACTGTTTTTTAAACCGTTTTATTAATGACGAGTTTCTCGTTTCGTCGACGGTAAATGTGTTGACGACCCATCAATAAATCGCACCCGCCCATCTTCTCCCGTTAGGTGTCGTACAAGACGATTATGGGAAAACAAGAAGATGGGCAGCAGCCTCTTTCTATTGGATTACCTACCACCTATACTGTGGTACCTAAGACGCCTGCCTAGCGTGTGGATTAAGGCAAACCCCTCTTTAAGGGGAGGCCTTTGTTTAGCAGTGGACATCATCCGGCTGATGATGATGATAGGCCATCTGGCCTATCATCATCACCTTAAAAATCATCTGTCCATGTTTTGTTTTCCATCCAGACGCCACGCGAAAGCATTTCTTTCCATCTGAACTAAATTTCCCATTCAACCCAATTTTTTTTCTTTTAAATTCAAGTTCAAATTCCCTCAATTCTTCTCTCAGGCTGATTGCACCAAGCGAATTTCTATTATTTCACTCATTACCAGTGGCGTGCACTGAAAGCAGGCAAAAATATCTGCGAGTTGTTTACGCTTTATGCTATTTGTTCGTGTTCCAGCACAAATATCCTTAAATTAACCAATATTACCAACATATCCATGTATTGTGATATACTTAAGTTTCTTTTCAGATTACTTCATCTAACGAAACTTTGGGCATAGTTTATTCTAAAGGGCACTAAACGACGTTGAGCGTTTTTACGACTATATATTTTTCGACTTTTACGAGACTCCTACAACCATATTTGTGATCTCGTTCCTTTATTAACTTCTCAAAGCTTAGACCTACATCTACATGATTTAAATAAGTTATTAGATAATATCTTTGCATTACAAAGTCCCAACGTCAGTCAAGGTTCCCACCTCGCATATTTCACTGAAACACATTGAACTAAGCCCATTAACTGAACCAAATCACGAGTTATGAAGTAACCCATCGACACCCCTATAAGTACACTATATTAGTCTACTATACTTGGCTTAGGTGTTGTTCAGATTGTACTTACTTATTCTGATAGAATTCGTCAACTATTTGACTATATAAAGAACAAATTTCATGAGCTCAGAGTTTTCAATTGCCTACCAAAAATTCAAGATTTGATCTTTTGGACTAACTAATTTTTCAAGGGGTCAAATCTCGAATCGGAAGCAAATTGTTAATAAGCCAGGTATATCAACAGGTGCTGTTAAACTTATTAGGCCTATTTCAGTTCTCCACTCTTGTTCTTGTCTCTAATGTAATCAAGAATGAGAAAAAATATGAATGGCAAAAAAGTAGTCGTCGCAAATAATATGTAAGTTAAAACTGCCAACTGAATAACGCAAGTATCTTCCGTTAACGGCCAGAATTTGCGGTTCCAGACTGGAAACAGGACTAGACTGTCAGTCAAAACACCCTTAATCATTGGATCCTTACTAGGCACAACCTCTGTGGCAATCAGACAACTGATAGGCACCAGTCGCACTCTATAAGTATATTTTTTTCGCTCTGGTGACTACTACTACTACTTTCTACTAACTTAATATAAGGCTAATTCAACCATCCAACCATCTAGATTTGTTAGGTCTCAATTTATCCTCCGACCTTATTTAATTTCGGACGATCCATGGAGTCAAAAGCCAAAATCTCTGCTAAAAAACTTGGTATCTTGAATAAGGTGAGGCAGTATTTCACAAAGGAACAGCTTTTGATTCTTTACAAAGCTCAGGTTCGACCCTGCATGGAGTACTGTTCTCACCTGTGGGATGGCTCTGCCAAATATCAACTTGACTCTTTGGATTCGCTAGACAGACGTGCTCGCAGGATAATTGACGATAACGACCTAACAAATGAAAAACTGCAACAATTGGATCATCGTCGCTTAGTTGCATGTTTATCAGTTTTTTAAAGATTGTTCCACGGTGAATGCGCTCAAGCACTTTTTGACCTTGCACCACCATCCCCTTTCTTTTACCGGACTACCAGGCGCCGGCAGGGTCTCCACCGCTTTGTCGTTGACACTCCAACTTGCCGCACTAAGCGTTTCGCTTCTTCTTTTCTCATGCGCACGGCCAAGCTGTGGAATACCCTCGCGGACGAAGTTTTCCCTGATAAATTGGGTGTATTCAAGTCTAGAGTGAACAGGCATCTTATGGGTAAGCGCGGTCCATCCTAGACCACATCTTCACTGACCATCATGTGAGATTGTGGTCAAGCGCAAACCTATTTATTAAAAAAAATAACTTAGTTACTTACTGGCCTTACTTATAGTACCTCAGTCTGAACACATCGTGAACAGAACTTTCGTCGTAAAATAACGCATAACCGCGGGAAGATCACTCAAACTTGTAAGAGGAATTTACGTTTTATGAGGAAAAATTGCGAGCGCTGAGGCGCCCGCTACCAACATACTTAATAACGTAGCCTCTAGTACTGTAGAATAGTATTGCAAAATAAATAATTGAAAATAGTAGAGAGAAGATGAAAGGTCACCTTATATGATATAGCAATTTTATAATAAATACCACAGAAGGAAAGATAAATGAAGTAGAGAAAGAAAATGGCCGATGTTACATGAACTACCTACATAATATATTCTCTACAGGGAATTAAAGGAGATTGTTTGTGATAGAGCTTCCCTCTTCCCTGTTTCTTCTTTCTTCTCAATAAGCTAGTGAACTTTATATGACTAAAATTAAATCACCGCTTATCAATGCACAATTATATGATATGGTGATTTACAATACTAATTACCGCTGTAATCACAGAATCACGAATCCTCTCGTGATAGCACTAGATAGAAATATCGGAAACTCATAATCAATCGTGGCAGAAAATAGTAAGTGTAGTAGTATGATAAGTTTAAATAACCTAAAATCTTTTGACAATTTAGACGCATCGATAATTACTGATGCTATATCAGTAAATATTAATTGCTTGCAGGAATTCTGTGAGCTGAACAATATAATATCTAACAGGAATAACGCCGGCATCTGAAGTATTTGCGCGTGAGCGTGCATGATGTAATTATTTCACAGTGCACCCACCAATGTTGAAAGTTTATGCAGTTATCGGGAAATATTCCGCTCAATAAATACATTGAACATTCCTTTAATAAAATATGCATCTACCATAAATATACAGAGCGAAAACTGTGTATAAGATCAGTCTCGAAAATATCTAAACTTTAGAAAAAAATTGTTGAACTTTTTACTGATATTGCAACTGCAAAAATAATGACGATTATTTACTTTATTAGGCTGCACTTAGGCCTAATGTAGGATCAATTTAATAAATCACATTTAACATCTGTCAGTTTCTTTGTTCTGTCTGTTTGTTTTGTCATTATTACCTTAAATATGTAATCGTATGTAGTTGAAAAAAGTTTAGAAATTGTCCGCCGTTACTAGGTTTCGTTGTTAAATTTGTAAGTGTCAGATTTGATTTATTAAACTGGATACTACTTTAAGGATTACGGTCTTAGCATTAGGCAATCTCGAACATTTTTCCTATACTTAGATCATAGCACTAATAATTAATGGTAGGTGTGCAAATGTGAAAAAGAATTCAGATTTAAGTACTTATACCTAAATTAAAAACTAAATAAAATAGAGGCGTAGCGTTATTGAGATCCCTTAAGGTGACTGGGTACCTTATATAACCTTTTAAAGTTTTCCTCCCTGACAGAAAAAAAGGTATTGACGTCACAGACTATCCGAAAAATGGTTTTGTTAGTACCAAGATACCCCTTCTGACCAATGATACTATAGTATAGTATCGTCAGAAGGGCTTTAAAATACGTTGTTGCACACTCGTGTCGACCCATTTCAGCATCAAAGGTGTTTTGTGTAGGAAATATTAGAAGTTTAACCACATTACAATAATCGGGAAAGTTCTCCGCGCCGCCATGGCGCGGCGGTTTCCCGCGTAAATCAATTACCGTAAAACGTTAAATAGTTGGCAATATTGCCACCAACTATGCGAGGCAACATCACGGCAATAACTGCTGATAAACGCGGCATAACTAGATTATGTGTGTGGAATACGCGGATATATGAGGAATTTATAAATTGCGGAATACGCGAGCACTGCATTTTTCTAAGGTATTTTCTTATTTATGTAAGTACATTATTGAAAGATATTCTTCGTCAGTCGGGACTTGTAATATCGATGAAGTCGAGAGATCGTTCTATCAAACGACGAGATTACTTGTGATAAAATAATTATACTTTTTTTTCGCGGGGAAACCTTGAAAAGTTCCCCAAAAGCTGTGGAGCTTCACCGGGGTATGTGGGATTCTTATCCACTAAAACACCCGCGGCTGTCACATCGGCACGTGAAAGGGCTCTCCGGTGGGATCTGCACCAGAGACCCCTCAGTGCTTGCCTTTGAGCCCGCCACTGGGGGGCGCATTGTAGCCCCCCGGAAACCAGTCACGGTGTTCACAGGTCCTCCTCGGAGTCGCCGCCGTGGACTCAATGGACGTCCTAGGACCCACACCCCGAACGTCTAACGACTCTAAGGAAAATAATTATCCTATACTTACCAGTTTTTTTACAGAGATATTTATTTAAAAACCGGTAAGTAATTAATGATAAGAAAGTTTTGGAGAGAGACTGGCGAGGTCAAGTACAAGTTACTAAAATATTTAATTAAAGTCAAAATTGAAGGAAAATGAGGGCCTGGTGGAAGAAGGATTTCATGGACTGGAAACTTATGAGACTGGTTGAAGGTGGAAGACACAGATAAATTAATTCGCATGACTGCTGACCCCTGTCAGCAGTCATGCGAATTAATTTATCTGTCTCCCTAGACATGTCGACAAAATTAGTCACCAACCTCCATGGTGGAGACAGGAGATGGCACGTGTAAAACAGAAGAATTAAGTACTAGGTACTATAAGTTCAGTAGTACCTACTACAAACTTTCAAAGGTACAATAAAGTGTGTCTTAAAGAAAACCAAATATTTTCTTTCTCTTTCTTTCTCTCTACTATTAAACGTATGTTTTACCATAATACAAGCTTAATCCACTCGGAAAACTGTGCTCAGTTAATCACGCAATTAGTTGCGTATTCGCAAAACGATTAATCTCAATCGGATATACGCAAAAAAGTCAATCAATAACCAACGTATCCCGTTGCATACGCGGCAGCGTGTTTCGATCGATCAGCGTGAAAGAGTAGAACTAACTTGTCAGATTGGAGCGTGATCACTCAATCCCGCCATTACAAGGGTCTATCAGTCAATCCTAGGCGTCTTTCCATTATTGAAGACGATACGAAAGTCCTCAGCAAGCAGAAAATAGTAGTTTAGGTTATATACAAAATATATAATAATTTATACAAAAAATATGGCTCAGTGGCATGCCTTAGGGGCTTATGTCCAGTAGTAGACTAATGTGGACTAATGACGATGATACACATTATTTTTTACTCTTGCGGAGGAAACGTTCAATATGTCCCCAGGTCGCAACCGGGATATATGGCATTCTTACCCACTAAAACCTCCGCGACACATAAGAGAGCACCAGGGCTCACCGGTGGGATCTGAACCAGGTACCCCTCCATGCCTAACAGCCGTCGGGGAAGTTCCCCAGGAACCGACATAGTGTTCACGGGGACCAGGGCGCAACCACCCCGTTGTCTTTCTCGGAATCATCGCCGTACCTACTCAATGGACTTGTTGGGGCCACACTCCAAATGTTTGTGACCCCTTACTGTGACTTAAATATGGGTGGATAGTTGTACTCGTATACATAGTACATTCAAACATCCTCATATCGAACTCTTTTGTGTCTATATATGACTCATTGTCCTCCAAGATTACTACGAGTATTATTGCTAATCATTTGTTTCATAGTTACGTATGTTGTGATTTCATGAATTTTCATAGCCAACAAGTTATTTACAATTCTAATATTAACGAATATCTAAATTATAGGGGATCGAAAGTAGATTAAAATCATAGCTAATTAAAGATTAGACATAATTTTTATCAATATTTTCTATAATCATTTACCCAAGCCCAAAAAAAATATAATAAAATTTCTCTGATAAATATCTGGCCTTATCAGACTGCAATAGAACAAAGAAACAAGTCACATAATTTTTATTTCAATTGGCAAACCGAACTCTGTTTTAAGCCTGTCAGTTTTAAATGCCTTCGAAACACAATAAAAAACAATGGAAACAGTACCACACGAAGCAGCGTTCAGATGAAGATAGATCGCGGAGGAGACGCGTGGTCACCCTGCCCGCTCGCCGTTGTTGGAGGCAGGACGAGGCTTGATCGATGTCTCCTTTGTTATGCGACCCTGGTACTTTCGGTTTGTTAGGTAGAGACAAAGACCTAAATACCAGATTTAGATTTTTTTCCACGGTAAATACACCTTTTCTTTGGTAGCGAGGTCGAAATATTGACATCTGTGATTATGAGCTTGCAAGTTAGATTCCCGGGTCGACCACATTGTTACTTCATATTAAGCGCAGTAAGTAACTAATGAGGGAGAGCTAAGAGAGGTAGAGCATAGCGGGAACACTTGCGCTCTATAGGGTGTCACTTGCTTGTTACGTTTTTTTACTTGCTTGTACAATGATATTATATGTAAAAAGAGGTAGAAAGGTTATAGGCATCGATATACTCGTAGTGAAAAATTCTATATCCACGTATTATTAGGCGATACGATAGTGGCGAGAAAAAAGTGAGCTAATTTAAGAGAAGTTGAATCAGTTCCACACCACCCACGGCAGCATTGTCAGCGTCACATCGTTTAAATTTTCTTGAATAATCGCACAAAATACACAAACAAATATAGTATAGATGCATGCATAGTGTGAGTGCTGTGCCAATTTCAATCTCTGTCGATTCTTACTGTGCCAATTTCGATTCTTATCCAATAAAATCCCCGCAGTTGTCGCGTCAGCACTGGAGAGGCTCCAGTGGGATCTACACTCAGTGCCTCGCCTTTGAGGCCCCATTGAACCGGCCACTGTTCTCACAGGGCCGGGGGTCGGTATAAATAACGGTGGTAGTACTTCGCATAATGTCAACTCGAGTTTTTCGCAAAACGTCCACGTCACATAACGTCCTCTTCGCAAAATGTCCATTTTGCAAAACTTCGCATAATGCCCACTGTTTTGTATAAAAATGTTCTATTATAAGGCTACTTTACAACCTGTGTTTAGTTAATAATCTCTTTGGTTACAACTATTTCGTTTCAACATTATCCTCCGTTATTACCAGTAGTGTTATGCGCTAAGCAAAATAACCTCGAGTTCGACGCCGCGGCACCGGCGAATTGCGTTTTCGCATTCACTAACTTTGCTTACGCAGCACTAGCGCCACGAGAATTAACGGCGTTTTGGTGGAACTACTTGCGGTCGAATAATTTGATTGTTCGTAGGTGAAAATCGTATTCGTTAAGCAAAATTTGTCAATCGTCTTGCCCTCGACTTCGCCCATAGCCTCGACATAACTTGTCAAAATAGAAAGCTTGTATTTTGCAGCTTTTTGTAGGCGAATTTGTGAACGAATTGCCACCGCTGCTTTAAAAGTTTTTGAATTGTATTATTATACGTGGATATTTATTGTTTTTGTGTTTAGAATAGTGTTAAAGTAGCTGTACGTGTGTTGTGCATCGTAGATTTACTAAGAGCCAAAAAATCTGATGATTTCCTTAAGCGTCGTCAAGTTCGTGAATTACATAATTCAATTAAAGGCTTTTTGAAGATTTACTAATATTTCAACATAGAATAGAATACTCTTTATTTGCACACCAAAGTAAAACATACAGAAAACTTAGAAAACATAATTATCTACCTCGACATAGAAGATGACTAGTGCATTAACTAATAAATTTAAGGAAAGAAGAAAAAGGGTATCTATTTGAATCTCTCAATTCGTTTTCATATAAGTAACTAACTTGTCTCGTAACTAATTTATATTTTTCTAACTCCTATATATACCTTCTGTACTGTGTACCTATCTATTTCTTTGTTCCGTTTCCCTGTTGTTTCGTTTCCAACAATACAATGCCAGTGAATACTTACTTATTAAATGCAAAAGTACCTAAATAACTTGTTTGAGTTGATTTATGTTATTAAAATAATTACTGTTTTCAGATTCTATATAAGTATCATCTCAGGCTAATGGAACGAGGAACTTACAAGATGCTAGTGGCCACAAATGTGGATTACTACCTATATATCGCAGTCCTCTCACACAAGTTATTCATGTTGTAAATGCAAGGCTAATATTGTAAAAAGGAATTCACGAAGTTTCTACAAAATATAGGAGAGTGGGTGATAGCCGGTTTCATTGTAATGTGTAGTATTTACATAAATATAAGAAAGAATTAATTTAATAAAATATTTAATATTAATTATGTATTGTTTTTTCAACAAATAAAATATTTAAAAAAAGAACTTCATACCTTATTTGGAAACAAACAAACAATAGTTACATAAACTGGTAAAATTTGTTTGTTTACAAAAATAATATTAAAAAAAATATATAACAGGTGAAACCGCAGGAAAAAATCTTACCTATGGAGGGCAAAGTTTAGGATTGTAGAATTCATTAATTCCACAGATTACACCTACATACAAAAAACTACTTATATTAGTATTAACAAACAAACAATTATTATTTATTATTTACAAACATTTATTAAAAATATTACACAGTTAGTAGACAAATACTTAGATTAGAACTATCTATGTAAACCCCTGTTTTTCTTTAGAAGATAAAAGTCAATAATTCATTTTCTTTCATCATTACACCTGTGTTCATACATTTATTGTGATATTGATAGCACCTAAACACAGCATGTTACAGTTGATGTCATTCTAAGATTATTTCTTATATCGACTTCCAGAGCCCGCAAAACCTGCTATGTTGTAAGAAATCCAGGCTGGTGTGATCGAAACTTTGAGCCATGCTCACCAAAATTTAGGCATGCATCAGTTCTATCGCTACACTGAATTCTTCTATAGCTTTCAGTCAAACTAGCCATTTATAAATTTCTGAGCTGGGGCACTACGATGCAATAGTCGCCGTGCTGTGTTCCTTTACAGCTGTCTCTCAAATGGATTTCCTCCACTGCAACCGCCATCAATATATGAATATATCTCAATTAAGTTGACAAGGACATCTTTCTTATCTTCCCTGTACTAAAATAAATAAATTGTATTAGTTTAGTTCAGTGGTAAATTATACCTACAATAAAAGATAAAGAATTATCAAAACACAGCTGACCTTAGCTCATGGTTGTTAACTTTTAGTCTGTGACTAAGGTTTTGATGCAATCATAGTAGTATTCAGGATTCATTTTTCCTTGAGTACGGTGTGTGGTATGAGGAGTACGAGCAAGTCCAGTCGCGAGAACCTTATGCTTTTCTAACGTTTCAACTTGTTGTTCACTTCACATTTTAAGAAAAAAGTCAACTTATTGCTAATTTTATCGATTGACTATACCATATCCGTTTTAGTCTAGTCCAGTCAGGCAGCCGCAACATAGAACATCGTAATTGGTCTTAGGCAATTGGGGTAAATTTAATGGCGGATATAGTTCTCTCACTCCCACAATATTACTCGCTCTTTCTTTCATGACATTCCCGCCATTGAATGTCATTGCTTAGCTTGTTTACGTGCGTTCTAGAACTTTAAATTACAGTAATTTGGAAAAAATTGATAATTTTTGAAATATATATCGTGATTCAATATTGCTATTTATCTAATTAAGCTTGTGATAGCCTACTTTGGTTAAAATGAGGTATAAAAAGTGTGAGATATGTGGCTTTAAATCCGAAAGAAAAGATGGCAAAAAACGTTGTTTTATGGCCAAATATCCTCTGGATGAAGTTCGGTAAGCAGATCATTGTTATTTTTTTCTATCCTTTCTATATTATTAGGCGAAAATATCAACAATTAATTATAATCCATCAGTCATCATCTTTTCCTTGAGAAAAATAGAGAGGAGGTATGGCATATCTTTTATATATCGATATTAGTGAAGTGTAAAATAAAATATAATCACTGGGCAAAGGGCATTTTTAAGAACCCTGCGACGTAACTATTTTCTGAAGTACTTATATAAAATTATTAAAAAAAAGATCATTATCTCGTCACTAGTATATATTTAGATGTTCCATGTTGCGTTACACACACCAATACGCGCACACACATACACAAATTGAGTCATACAATAACACATTGAGTTACAATGTGTGTGAGAAAAAAACAATAATATAATATATAATATTTAAATCTAATATATAATTGACAGATATACTGACAGATACTTTAACGGTCAATCTTATCATCCTCCTACACAGTTAGCTACCGTGGGTAATTTTGTTTCAGAGAAAACAGGATCTGTGACAAGCAACATCTTGATGCTGAGCTTCTACGTGTCAAGCAAGTCCTGCAGTCAGTTGCAAGTTTCGCGCCGTGACCGTCTTTATCACGTGAACGTGTGGCATCCTACAAATGACTTGGACATTAACACCTAAGCTATCCAGTGACCAGATTATGTATGTATTCGGAACGTTGAGTCGTAAAATATCAAACAAATTACCTGTTATAGTTTATCAGTTTATTTATTTTGTTTATTGCAGGTAGAGGACATCTAAAACGAAAGAAAGAAAAGTAAAAAATATTTACATGTGTTTTTCTTTATTAATAAAATAATATGTTATTCGTAATGGCGTTTTATTGTAAACAAATTTCAATAAATTGAACCTGGTGCCATTGGGTTTGTTTTAGCATCACTAAAACATACCCAGTGGAGCCAGGTTCTGTTGGGTTATTTTTATTTTATATGAATACCAAGGAAAAAAATCGATATCGACAGAATTTATATGGCACGTCTCTAAATTCTATTCGTTATGTTGCTAGGACTGATTGTTCAGTCGACCTGTCATTATTTGATCAGGTTGGCTATCCTGAGGTACTACTTTTTTGACATTTGGGTTACTTTTTTTTATTGTATGGAGTCCCGTCTCTTCTTACGGTAGTATTACATACTCTTTGAGTCCAGTTACCTAGACAGGGTATCCAGGTCCTGCATGTGAAATTTCCCCAAATCAGGTTTTATTTTTCCCCAAAAAGATACATTTTTATACAATTTTCCCCAAATTAATTTCGTATCTAATCCTTCCTTAGCTATACCTAATAATTTTATAAAACTAAAAACGAGTTAGTTTCTTAGTTTATTTGTTCCGCTTTCACGTATTTGGCTGAATTTTTGTCATATAGAGATAGATGGGAACTTGTACGTTAGAGGCTACTCTTTGGAAAAGAATTATTAAACTGTTCCAGAGGGACAAGAGGAACCAAAATTCACATATCTATACTACTAGTATGAGATGAAACTATAGCGGAGATTATTAAAATAAGATCTCTATCCATCAAAAAACACACCTTCCCCCGCCATTCTGACCATTAGCCATGAGTATTTTATTGTTTTACGTGTGATTCTGAAATATGTTTGATGAAACGATTTAAAATGATATAAACTTTCTGAATTAGACTTTTGTTTCTCCACAAGCTTTCGCCAAGCAAAAATGTGTTCCCCAAAATTTTCCCCATAGTTTTCGTTTCGCCAAAAGTTCCCCGAAGTTTTTATTTTTCCCCAAAATGGGAAAAAACCCCCAATCTGGAGACCCTGTACCTAGACTAGATAGACACTTGGAACGCGACATGACATTGACAATGACAGTCAAAATGTCCTGCGTGATTTTTTTGAATTAAAATCAAGCAAAGGTATCGACCACATACTGCCAAACACAAATACATATCAAGAAAAAACAATGTATAGTGCATTCCTGTGCCTAAAACTGAAAGTATGATGTTCATTGAACCATCTTTTGCATCCAGAAATTTTATTATTGATGGCATTTCCATTAGAATCGTGTTTAAAATAAAAACCGATTTTTACCGAAAAAAACTTTGAGCAGTCCTTAACTCGCCTTAGATAACGGCAGCGAACGGCACGGCCTCCAGTTCGTCGTCGAGCCGAAATGTGATAGAGAATGCGGATTTATGCTCGACGTCGAAATGAAGACTAATTCGACATCGAGCTTGCTGTCGAGCGTAGTCACGATTGGTTACTTTAATGAATTGCATAGCAGTACCTACCCATATTTCGAATGTAATCTTATTACCGTCGTAATTATTCAAAGCACGGCCCCCTTTGAGACTATCTAATTTAGCAGTTTGGGTTTAACAGAACACACTGAGTTATAACAATCGGACAATGATAGAATGTTAATAGACTTTGAATGCGTCTTTCCTAACGATATTATAAATAATGTTTTTAACATAAACACTTATCGGTTTATTCCCATCTCGGCACCTTCCCATCTCGGCACCCATGAATTTATTTGTAACTAGCTGACCCACGCAGCTCCGCCTGCGCTATTTTAACGTTAACTAAACTTTGATTAACAGACATTCGCATCGAATACATAACCTCATTTTTTATAGTCGGTTAAAAACTGGGACCCACTTTTTACTTGCTCTCCGAAGCACGGACCCGTTTAGTTCAAATGGCGTTAAACGGTCACCCATCTATTTAATGACCTTACCTAACGTTGCTTAACCCGATCGATTACAAAACCTTGATAACAACTCTCTATGAGTGTTCCCTTACTAATATTTATTATATTTTATAGAAAAATTGATAAAATCGGAGCAAGCGTATAACCAAGTACCCGTTTTGACTTTAATCCCCTCTCCCAAAAGAACCGTGCTAGATTACGGGACAAAAAGTATCCTATGTCCTACCTCGTAGTAAGATCTCAAATCATGCCAAGTTTCATTTGAATCCATTCAGTAGTTTCGGCGTGATGCTCAGCCGTGATACAGACAGACAGACAGACAGACAAAAATTAAAAAAATTACATTTTCGGCCTCAGTTTCGGTTATAGAATGCCCTCCAGATATAATTTTCAAAATATCTTCAATGTACAGAATTGGACCTGTTACAGTTTTATTATAAGTATAGATTCCTACGAAACGTTCCCATCTCTGTACCCTTCATTAATCATTGTTAGGTTCACAGTGTAGAAAATAATGGAAACACAATATCAGACAGTAAGTAAATAAACTTGATTGTTTATTGAATCAAAATAAACCTTTTTCAAAAATGACCGTTTATAAAACAAGATTAATTTAAAATACTAGGGTATAGTGGACAACGTAAAATATATTTAATGGGAATTTGGAGGCTCCATTATCACTGCTTTGGCAGTAACTTAACAAATCTTAAAATATATAAAAAATCTACAGATCGTATAAATAATCATTTTAAAATCTTTACAGCAATTATTTAAAAACATATTACAAAAATCAACAGGTTATAAAAAGTACAATGAATAGCCTAATCAGCTTATCAGTACCTGTGTAATCAAAACGTAGGCAAGTTTGGTCGTCCATATTTTGAGGGCTTTCATACCATTTATTTTTGTTTGTAATTTTGATTGAATGATAAAAAATATTTTTTCATTAATTTTTTTATAATGGGGGTCGAAATGGGTCATCAAAATTTCAAAATGAAACTACTACATATATCGAGTGAAGTATCATAATAATATGAAAGGACTTTATTTGCACATCTCAAAACAGATTTTTATTTTGGTTTGTCATGTAGTTTTTTGCTGATAATCAAAAATGACCGTTCCCTTATCTTCGAAGTTTGTGTAGGGAAAAATCTGAAATAATTATGGGTAATACATGTCTATATTTTACAGGAAAAATAAAATGATCTTTCTAAGTAGTACAGTTTTTTAGTAATCCTAAAAAAACTTCGACGATCAAACTTAGTTTTGCCGTGCGAGTCCGACTCGCACTTGGCCGGTAATTTTTTTTATAATAAGGAAATATTTTTTTTCTCTGCTCTATCCGGCCACGGCGGCCAACCTTTTAGAAAATTAGTTACTATAGTGCACAAGTACTTGCTTAGGCACAGGTGCACTCTTTTTTAATCCGATGGGACGGACGACCGACACGGCTGGGGAGGGGTCAGGTGGAGGACTGACATTTTACATGCCTATCCGAAGCATGGATCATCTTACTTTTCAGACAATCAGGTGGTCGGCTTGTATTGTCCTAGCCAGTAAGGAATGAAGAAGAAGAAGAAGAAGAAGACTAACACAAAGTAGTTGCTTCCTGCGGGATTTGAACCCCCGACCGCTGGTTTATAATGCAAGCGGTTTCCCGCTGCGCCACACACACTACAAAAATACTACACACTGAAATGAGACAAATTTTACGGATTATATCGTAGTATATTTTTTTATTTTTACATGCCGACGACCCACGTTTCGAATGCTTGGCAGTCGGGGGTGGTCTTTCATCGTCACCAGAAGGTTTCACCTCTTTAGTTAACATGAACGCGAAGATTAAAACTTTTTTCATTGATTAGATACATATTCGATTAAGTCAGATCAGCCCGGTTATTAAGCTACAATGCCCTTCCTACCGAAACACGGACATTTTTACACGTTGCGGCTTAGCGGTCCTACTGTACGGTCACTTGCACGAAAATTTGTGTGCGCTGGTACCACGGAATAATATTATTCCGTGGCTGGTACCACTTCTGCTACCTAGATAAAAAAAAATACATCCACTCAATAATACTTGTAACTTTAACGGTCACAAAATTGGTCTGAACATTTTATGATCTGCAAAAAAAGCTAGTAGTCGTGCAATATGGTGACAAAAAGGCGACATCTCATATCGGATGAGCAAATATATTCAAGGGGCCCATTTCGGATTCTGTCCCACGCATGTGTCATAGACAGTGGCCCTCTAGGGGCCCCGAGGTGCTTCACAAAAACTGAATATTGCAGATATGTTCGCATTATTGTCACGCGTTTCCATTTGCACTGACGATACGATTATAATATCCGTCGTGATAAATACAATTAAGAACAAATGTCTGGAAAAATAAACAACTTCTCATAAAAATATACTTACGGTATTTTTTATACACGATAAAATCCGGAATGAGGAGATTCGCCGAAGAACTAGAGTCACCGACATAGCTTTCAGAATCTGCAAGTTCAGGAAGCAATAGGCAGGCCACATCGCTCTAAGAACCGATAACCGATAGGGAAGAAAGTTTCCCGAGTGGCGACCACGAACCGGAAGACGCAGCGTAGGCAGACCTCCCACTAGGTGGACAGACGACATGTGCGCGTCGCAGGTAACCGTTAGATGCAATTAGCCAATTGTCGTTCATTGTGGCGTTCCATGGGGAGGCCTATGTTCAGCAGTGGAGTTCTCCGGCTGGTGATGATGATGGAATGATTTTTTATGATTTTTTTATACGGCGATTTCCAGCATTGATCTATTTTTATTGTACTTGAAAACATTTGTAGACAATTTAATAATTCAAAATAAGTAGGTAGGTACTATCGCGGACACGAACGGTGTACCAGTTTTCAATCAAAATCGTTTGAACGACATTACGTGCGCTTACCGCGTCCGCACGTATTTTGGGCCGGCTCGTGCAAGCGATTATCGTCCTACAGGTGACCGCGAGAGTACATACACGAATTTTGTGGCCTAATTTCTGGAACCGTTTTTTGAATCGTTCATAGTAGGTATAGTGTTTTTTTTTTCAAGGGAAACATAGTGGACGCTTTGCGAAGTGGACCATTTGCGAAGTTGACGCTTTGCGAAGTAGACAATATGCGAAGTGGACCATTTGCGAAAAAGTCGATTTGACAATATGCGAAATGAACCATTTGCGTCTAAACCATACGAACCATCTATATACTTATAATAAAACTGTAACAGGTCAAATTCTGTACATTGAAGATATTTTGAAAATTATATTTGGAGGGCATTCTATTACCGATACTGAGGCCGAAAATGTATTTTTTTAAATTTTTGTCTGTCTGTCTGTCTGTCTGTATCACGGCTGAGCATCACGCCGGAACTACTGAATGGATTCAAATGAAACTTGGTATGATTTGAGATCTTACTACGAGGTAGGACATAGGATACTTTTTGTCCCGTAATCTAGCACGGTTCTTTTGGGAGAGGGGATTAAAGTCAAAACGGGTACTTGGTTATACGCTTGCTCCGATTTTATCAATTTTTCTATAAAATATAATAAATATTAGTAAGGGAACACTCATAGAGAGTTGTTATCAAGGTTTTGTAATCGATCGGGTTAAGCAACGTTAGGTAAGGTCATTAAATAGATGGGTGACCGTTTAACGCCATTTGAACTAAACGGGTCCGTGCTTCGGAGAGCAAGTAAAAAGTGGGTCTCAGTTTTTAACCGACTATAAAAAAGGAGGTTATGTATTCGATGCGAATGTCTGTTATTAAAAGTTTAGTTAACGTAAAAATAGCGCAGGTGGAGCTGCGTGGGTCAGTTAGTTTTACTTATAAAACAGTTAATAAGGTTAGTAATACATGAACCAATAAAGTTTCATTTTGAAAAATTAATGTCTTTTGAGAGCAGGGATCTATATAGTTCCAGTGTAACTCGTGTTATAATGGAACCGTTCCCTCAAGTGCCTAATACATAATGGATACTGGGCCCGACTAGTTTCAATAAAAGGATTTTTTGCATACCCTCCTTACATCCTTGCGATATTGTAACATCGTTCTCCTTGCTAAAGTTATTCCCTTTTTTACACAAATCATATTTTAAATGTCATTCATGTGACGTTGGGGAAAAGAGGGACCTACCTAATGTATGTATTGTGTACTTTTGTTAGTCAAAAGTGGCAATCAGAATTAATAATGTCGTTATTTTAAACTGTCAGTGTACTGGGGGCAGCCCCGGACCTACGATTTTTTCTAACCGGGACTGAAACTTGATAGTGTCCTTCAACGTTTGAGAAATTACTTAAAAAACCTCAAATCTTGCATTGGCATCACAAATTCACTTGTGGTGTGGGCCTGTGCGTCACCTTTTTCTTACAAGTCGAAGGTGAGACAACCAGGCTTCCGTATGCTATAGAGCGTCCAACCGTTTATTTTCTTTTTGACAGCACCAATAGAACGTAACTGCGTCATGTTACGCAAAAGTTCACTTTTAATAGTTCACTTACAGTGAACTTTTAAAAGTGAACTTCACTTTAAGTGTGGAGCGAGTTTATTTATTTTTAATCATATTATATTATGATTTTGGCGTCCCCTGAAACTGCCGCCCGAGGCCGTTCCCCGGTTTGCAGATCCGGGGCTGCCTGGGGGTGTCAGTCAGGAGACTAACAATACATACATTTTACTAGTTTTTGATAGTTACCGCTAGGGGCGCTGATGTGAAATGTACGGAGAAAACTGACAGTTTGATCAAGTTCGCTAAATATCAGAAGCCGTACTACACCCCCAGAAGGCGAATGCGTCCAATCCAATGAAATTACCGTTTTATACCGACGCTGCTACGTAACTTATAAGTATGCTGCTTCTTCTACTGCTTTTTTATACCACCAAGGTGGCAAACGAGCATACGGCTCGCCTGATGGTAAGCAGTCACCGCAGCCTTTGGACGCTAGTAACACATCACTAGCACGTTGTCGGCCCTAAAGACGTTAGATATGGAGTCTCTTGTGTCCGGTAATTTCACCAGCTACAGTGCCCTTCACACCGGAATACAGCAATGATTACACACTGCTGCTTGGCGGCAGAATATCTGACACTGTGACCTGGTACCCACATAGACGGTTCCTTGTACAAGGAACCTACCACCTAAGAAAACTACTATTACTGCTTTGCTTTATCAGGATTTTAATTTAGTCTGATAAAACCAGAACTTGAACTAAACGTTGATCATAAAGCTGCTGAATTGAAATGGAACTGAATTGGACATATTATTATCTGGCGCATGCTGAGTGAACTGTGGCCTAGACACATCACGGAATGGGTTTCCCATAACGGTAGGCGGTGGCGTGGCAGACCCAGGCGGATATGCTTATGACGCAATGGACCCAAGCAGCCTTAAACTGGGAAAAGTGGAGAGAGGGTAGGGAGGCGTAGCTCTACAGTGGGACAAACCAGGCTAATAATAAAAACCTAACATTCTACAGCCCCCGCCAATTGGGTGGACTTGCACTTCATTCATAAGTACATAATAATATACAATCATTTTTTCAGGCCCAAACGCCTGGTCACAAAAATTCACACTACCAAAAAATTACTCGCCCTAATAAAATTGTGGCATAATAATGCCCTTCTGGCCGATACGACCACAGCGGTCAATCTTTCGCCAGCCATTTACTCGGAAGATATGTGCACAAGTGCTTGCGTAGACAAAAGTGCACTCTCTCTTCCTTTTACCTCTCACAATCCGATGGGATGGAAAACTGACACGACCGGAGAGAGATCAGGCACAGGACCGACTTTTTACATGCCCATCCGACGCATGGATCATCTTACTTATACAGACAATCAGGTGATCGGCAAGCATTGTCCTAGCCAGTAAGGAACCCACGGCCTGGTTTATAAAGCGAGCGGTTTCCCGCTGCTCCACGGAGGCTACAAACAATATAATAAACATAACAAATTCCCATTTACCAGTGATCGAGTTTAACAGAATGAGGCACCTCGCCGCACGGTAGTCGGAGCGAATCTGATCTGAAATGCAAACCGCGAGCCAAAGAATCTCATTAGCGAGACGCGACCCACGTTAGCTAAGCCAGTTCCTTATTCTGATCACTTTCAAGATTACTTCGTTTCGTTTTTAGAGTTCCATACCTAGAAGGTAAAAAAGGAACCCTTATGGTCTGACTTCGTCTGTCTGTCTGTCTGTCTGTCACACCTATATATTTCAGGAACCACTGATGCTATCGATTTGAAACTTGGAATAGTTTTAGATCTTACTTACCCAACCTCATCGCAAATAAAAAAAAAATTTCTTTTCTTTTACTTTTTTTATAATGGGGGTCGAAATAGGTCATCAAAATTTTAAAGTTAGACTACTATATCGAGTGGGGTAGCATATGAAAGGGCTTCATTTGCACATCTCAAAACAGATTTTTATTTTGGCTTATGTGAGTAGTAGTTTTTGGCTGATAACCAAAAATGAAAAAAAAAACCTTATCTCCGAAGTTTGTGGAGGGAAAAATCTTTAATAATAATAATATAAACCTCGTCAAACAAACTTAGTTTTGCGGTTTGCTATCTGAGGTGTTACATGAATAGTAAAATTACTTTAATACGTCCAAAGATGGTATGGAACCCTCGGTGCGCGAGTCCGACTCACACTTGACCGGTTTTTTTCATATTGAGATCGTTACTATAGCACTAGAGAGACGGTTTTGGATTAGCGTCTGTTCAATTTTGAACTCTGCTTGTAAAAGGATGGAAGAAAGTTGTTGTAAATTTGATGCCTATGACTGTGGACATCGTGTACGGATTTAAATGCGTTTTTTTAAATCTGAGTTAATGTTGTTTCTGATGTACCTGACAAAGAGTACCGCTGAGGCGGTAATGGGCGGGTGCCATATCTAAAAAACTATTTTCCACTCTTACAAACATCAATAACTAACAATAATAATAATAAGCCCAAAGGGGAGCTTGTGGCAAGCTGTTGGTGCGTAACGACACCACGGACCCGAGTGCTTCAGAGAGTCGGTCAGGGACCCCACCTCGGCATGTCTTTGTCGGCCAGGTGAAAATGGAATGGGCCCGCAAGACTGTCAGCTCTGGCTTGCCTTAATTGGCCGTCCAGTAAGGAGTTGTTAGAGCTATATGCTCCAGGGGTGGAAGTGTTAAAGGGCATAACGCCGCGAGTAACTACGGATAAGCGCAGCACACCTCTCGACACCCCTGAGCCACTCACACCGGTATTGTTCTCTGTCGTCTCTAGCGGGCGGCCATATGGAGAGCCCATCTAGTGGGTGGCACGTCACAGTATAATAATTGGTAATACTAGTTATGGCAAGTGACTCCGGCCTTGTACAATAGCCCAGTCTTTAGTTCTCCAAATGCTCAAAGAAACCTAGAAAACTATCCTTATACATATTTGCAATTGCAATAGTTCATACACCTGCCGGAGTTAACAGCTGTTTATATTCATTTTCCAGCAGTTGATTCCGGCCGGTGTGGTCCATATCATTACTTCCTTCCAACGGGCCTCTACGTGTTGGATTCGTCCCCACGCAAGTCTTTTAAAAGTCCAGGTGTATTACACCTGGACCCGAGTTATCAAATACAAAAGAAATAATAATAATAACTAATCAATAATCAACATAACTGACGTTTGTAAGTGCGGCAGTATGATTCAAACAATTCTTAAATTTTTTAACATTTACATTTCTGAATCGAATACAAAATCGATACATGTATAGAATAAGGCGCCGTGTCCGCCGCACTGAAGACATCGCGTCTTTGCATTCGTACCAGCTCGCTCATTGGAAAATCACTCCCGCCCACTGAATACTGAACAACCGGCACAATATCTGGGAATATCAGCGTATTAAATCTCATATAGCGTGCCTGACATAGTGTTCATATCGACTGGGATTGTGTTCCGTTTGTGCTTTGAATACGCTATGATATTAGATAAGACAACCCCTCTATATAATGTAATTGAAATGAAAAATTCATTGTCATCTCTTGGGAAGGTCTGGTTCAATCGGATCTAAATACAATAATAATTTCATTACCCCATCTTTTTATGGTTACTTTTGGAAATACAAGAGTTTATTTATATGTACAGACCTATGGTCCTTAACCTTTCTTGATTGATACTGACTGAGGGCCAATTCCTCAAACCTCACTCAAGCATTTTTATAACCAAAGGATAACTAACTAAAGTGTTATTTCATAGATCCTCATTATTCAATTATCGTCAAATATTGACTATGCTCTACTGAATCTCTACCATATCCGGATTTCAGTGATGTCAGTCTAGTAATCTCAAGAGAGCACGAGAAAAGATATCGTGAGCTATCCAATTGATTAATGAGCTCTGATCGGGCTTAAACGTACTCATTTCATGTAAATACCATGTTGACGATTGCCAGTACTTTGCTTTGCTTGCCACTGTGGAGCCATAGTTGTCCTCCCAGACTACTAAGAGATACTTGGTTGTCCTTTTTTGTGCTGGCGCAGTGATACTTTGGACTCTTTTCCTTATCTATACTTATAATAAAACTGTAACAGGTCCAATTCTGTACATTGAAGATATTTTGAAAATTATATTTGGAGGGCATTCTATAACCAATACTGAGGACGAAAATGTATTTTTTTTAATTTTTGTCTGTCTGTCTGTATCACGGCTGAGCATCACGCCGAAACTACTGAATGGATTCAAATGAAACTTGGCATGATTTGAGATCTTACTACGAGGTAGGGCATAGGATACTTTTTATCCCGTAATCTAGCACGGTTCTTTTGGGAGAGGGGATTAAAGTCAAAATGGGTACTTGGTTATACGCTTGGTCCGATTTTATCAATTTTTCTTTATAATATAATACATATTAGTAAGGGAACACTCATAGAGAGTTGTTATCAAGGTTTTGTAATCGATCGGGTTAAGCAACGTTAGGTAAGGTCATTAAATAGATGGGTGACCGTTTAACGCCATTTGAACTAAACGGGTCCGTGCTTCGGAGAGCAAGTAAAAAGAGGGTCCCAGTTTTTACCCGACTATAAAAAAGGAGGTTATGTATTCGATGCGAATGTCTGTTATTAAAAGTTTAGTTAACGTAAAAATAGCGCAGGCGGAGCTGCGTGGGTCAGCTAGTTGTTAATAAGCATCCACTTCTATTCACTGCTGCTTTGTCGCTTACCATAAGGTAGCCTAACAGCGAAACACAAGCCCACATCGATTAAAAAGAGCCATAATCCCTACGCTTGGCAGGCTTGGGGATCGCAGTATAGGTGATAGGTAATCCATTGAGTACGGCGGCGACTCCGAGGAGGACGGCGGTGGGATTGCGACCCCCGTCAACGTGAGCATCGTGTCAGGTTCCCGGGGGCTACAATGCGCCCCCTGGCGGCGGACTCAAAGGCAAAGCACTGAGTGTTGCAGATCCCACCGGAGAGCCCTGGGGAACCCAATCATGTGCCGATGCGACAGCCGCGGGGGTTTTAGTGGGTAAGAATCCCACATACCCCGGTCGAGCCCCACAGCTCCCGGGGATATTTCGAAGATTTCCCTTAGTCACCATTTACGGGCACCCAACGGGAGGAGATGGGTGGGTGCTATTCTTACCCGGACACCCCACGGGGACTGTCAGTCTGTGGTTGTAAAAAATATTACCATAAATTTGATCGTGAATTATTACAAATGCCTGGCTTTACAAATAAGGATCTACCTTTACCGGTTCCCTCACTCTCCCTAATACATTCATATGTCACCGTCATCGCAACAGAAAAAAATGTTTTCTAAAGCGTACATCAAAATGATTTCCTTGTAACAACATTAATCGGGCGGGCCATTCAAAAAACATGTACAATTTTGCCCGGGACCTGTCCGAGACCCACATCACGTGCACAATAAGCGCGCGAATCTTTGTCGCCATTTTGAAAAAAGCGCGCCAAATCTCATTGTGACAAATCAAATGTATTTCTTTTTAACCGACTTCAAAAAAAAGGAGGAGGTTATCAATTCGGTTGTATGTTTTTTTTTTTATTATTTTTTTTTTTTTTTATGTTTGTTACCTCAGAACTCTGTCGTTTACGAACCGATTCGGAAAATTATTTTTTTATTTGAAAGGATATGCTTCCAGATTGGTCCCATTTTTTTCAAAATCAAGTTCTGATGATGGGAACCATGAGTAACTGAGGGAACTCCTTAAATATTATAGGCATACATATAGCGTTTTTGGTATTTTTAGAAACTAGTCAAGCATTTTCATTCAGAAAGTATCATTTGGTGAAGTGGATCTGATGAAGAAGGCCATAGATGGCCACCGGTACTCTGTAATAAAATTAACAATCCATCCTATCCTAGCCGTGCCTACTAAACGTAGAACTACCGAATTTGGACTCGATGGATAGTTCTCGACGAGTAGTTGCTAGAAAAATGGAGATCAGGGTCTGATGGTGGAGCAGGAAGGTTGTCACGGGATCTCTGCACCAATAAACGTAGATCCGCCGAGTTTGGGCTCGTTGGGTAGCTCTCGATGAGTAGTTGCTAGAAAAATGGTGATCAGCGTCTGATGATGGAGCAAGAAGGTCGTCACGGGATCTCGGCACCTATAAACATAGACCCACCGAGTTTGGGTTCGTTGGGTAGCTCTCCACGAGTAGTTGCTAGAACAATGGTGATCAAGGTCTGATAATGGAGCAGGAAGGTCGTCACGGTATCTCGGCACCAACAAACGTAGACCTACCGAATTTGGACTCGTTGGATAGGTCTCAACGAGTAGCTGCTAGAAAAATGGAGATCAGGGTCTGATGATGGAACAGGAAGGTCGTCACGGGATCACTGCCCCAATAAACGTAGACCCACCGAGTTTGGGTTCGTTGGGTAGCTCTCCACGAGTAGTTGCTAGAACAATGGTGATCAAGGTCTGATAATGGAGCAGGAAGGTCGTAAAGGTATCTCGGCACCAACAAACGTAGACCTACCGAATTTGGACTCGTTGGATAGGTCTCGACGAGTAGCTGCTAGAAAAATGGAGATCAGGGTCTGATGATAGAGCAGGAAGGTCGTCACGGGATCACTGCCCCAATAAACGTAGATCCGCCGAGTTTGGGCTCGTTGGGTAGCTCTCGATGAGCAGTTGCTAGAAAAATGGTGATCAGGGTCTGACGATGGAGCAAGAAGGTGGGCACGGGTTCTCGGTACAAATAAATGTAGACCCACCGAGCTTGCAGTCCATGGTTCTCGATAACTACGAGTATAACACCTAGATATCTTCGGTTTATGGCAATTGGTTAGTTTTATTAAGATATTGTCACATCTACATTTTTTTTAAATTTTGCAAAAGCTTATATTTTAGTGATGGTCCATCGTTGTGTTATGTAGTGGGTGTTTTTAAAATAAATATTAAACTGGCTGTTTGTCAGAATTAAATATAAGTTGTTAAAAGTTAACCTAATAATACACCAAGGGAACCACTAAAAAGAATAAAATAAAAATAATTTTTACAAAAAAAAGAACCGCCTTCAAAATGCAACTAAAAAGCCTGAAATAATTTCTAAGAATTAGTGGTTTTTACATCTACATTGTTGGACTTGGACTACAACATATTAAAAATACATATTACTATCGAAGTCGGCGCCTAACGTCTAGCAAATACTTACAAGGGCAGTAGGTACCTAACTGTTTTCCAGTTTGGCGCCGTCTTTGATAGTAATATGTATTTTTAATATGTTGTAGTCCAAGTCCAACAATGTAGATGTAAAAACCACTAATTCTTAGAAATTATTTCAGGCTTTTTAGTTGCATTTTGAAGGCGGTTCTTTTTTTTGTAAAAATTATTTTTATTTATTCAATGCCGTCGTACAAGTCGGATGCTTACGTGGATCTTGTAACTTTCTTTTATTATGGTAACTTTTGTATTCTAACTACCGATAGATGAAAATAAAATTAAATAAGTATCAATTAAATACTTAACAGTTTTCTTTTTCCTCATGTAAGAAATATGTAAGAGACATTATGTAACATGAATAGTGAACTTGCAGTTGCAGTTTCATAACACTATGTGCGTAACACGTTCCAGACAACAATTAAGCCTTGAAGAAGACATCAACAAGCTTGTTTACTAACAAGATTTTTCATCAGAAGTGTTCTCTGCTTCTGTACCCATTGTTACCTAAGTGAGCATAATTAAAAATGTTTCAACCACACAATACATCTACCGCTTCCAACGACAGTCCAAAGACTTGTTTTCCAGTCATCACATTGATATACCATGAGTCGGTCCACGAAATATTTTAAAATCATCTTCCACATGGTGGTTATAATTCTGGCAAGTTACTTCATCAAGCAAAAGTCCATCAAGCCTGTTATCGTGAAGAAAATTGGAAGGTATTTCCCAGACATAAAGCATCTTTTGCTGTGGACAAATGTTCCTGGTTTGGAGAATGATGGTCAGAGACACTTTACGGACAGAAATTGCGAACACATGAATTGCTATTTGACCAAAAATCGGAGCTTTTTTAATGACACAAGATATTTTGATGGGATAATCTTCAATTTGCACGAAGTAAGTAGTCATTACATGGAGTTGCCAAAAGTCAGGGCTATGACGCAAAAGTACATATTTGCTGCAAATGATTCTGCTGACAATTATCCTGTCTGCAGTACAGTATATGATGACTTCTTTAATTGGTCTTGGACTTACAGGTAAGACTTAACATTTAAAATCTATGATTTATGAGTCAATGTATTCAACAATCCAACAGACGACCAAACAACCAATAAAAACATGCTGCTTGCTACCTTGGTTTGAATGATTTTTTATTACTAGAGATTTCCACCACTTACATATTGCATTACTTTGCTATTTCTTTATTTATATAATACATAACGCATTTAGCAAAAGATACACATAAGTACTTATATGTATATGAATGAAAGGCAGAGCCTTTGTCCATACACAACATAAAATGTCATCTGTTAATGAAATTGTGTGTGCTAACTTCTAGTTACTCTGAGATGCTAACGTACATGTGTTGGGCAAATAAATGCAATTCTTCTTCTACTTCTTCTAATATATGAATATAGCTTTATAATTATGTTGTAGGTTAGACTCCACAATACAATACAGATTTTTCAGCTTCCAAAATCTCCAGGACGATAATGTAGGCGATAAGCCACAGTGGTTACACATAAAAAACATGAGACCCGTCGACCGCTCCTTCAAAAGCATCCTAACATCTAAATCTAAAGCCGCAGCCATATTCTTGAACAAATACCAAACAAGATCAAGAAGAGAAAGGTTCTTGAAGAACTTGCAGATAGAATTGGCCAAATATAATCTAACTGTGGATGTTTATGGTGCTTGTGGTCCATTAAAATGTGGTAAAAGGAGCATGAACTCATGCTTTTATAGGCTGAAAATGAATTACTACTTTTATTTGGCTCTTGAAGATTCTATATCGACTGATTATGTGACTGATAGTGTGTTGTATGGGTATCAGCATAATGCAGTACCTGTTGTGTATGGAGGGGCGTCATATTCCAGGTAAAAAGATCTTTGATGTCATTAAATTATATTATCTGTATGGCCTTTTGGTGATGGCCAGAGGTGGGCTTGAAGGCAATGCAAGAAGGGGTCCCTGGTACAGATCCCACCGGAGAGCCCAGGACCTCCGCTGATGTGCGGGTTCGACAGCCGCGGGGTTTATAGTGCGGTTGCCGAATTACATATACCCTGGTTGACACCGTACAGAGTCTCGAGAACCTTTTGTAGATTTCCCCTGAGAAAACGAAAAAAGATACTAACTTAAGTAAATTCCTTTTCATCAAAACAATCTTATTCAATTATCATCTTTGCCCAGGTATTTACCACCGCACTCCTACATAAACGGTATAGAGCTTGGCGAGAAGCTGCTAGCGAAGAAAATGTTCGAAGTCATTCAAAATAAGGAGAAATACTACGAGTACTTCAAGTGGAGGAATCACTATGTCGTGAGGGAGACAAAAGTGCTTGACCCATGTACGCTGTGTCAGACCTTCAATAACCCGTCATGGCTGCTGTATAAAGTCAGCTATGTAAAGTTCAGGGCATGGTGGTACCCCGAATATACCGAACGATGCGATTTCAGTAAGAGATATATTATACTATAGCAGCTTTAAGCAGATGGATTGAAGAAGAAATGAATGTCATCAAAAGCAGCTGAAGAGCTTTTAGCTTGCGAGCTACATGGTCATATAAATTACACCTGTTAAACAATATCAATGAAACTAATGTTCGTTATATAAGCTGTGTTGACTTGAACTTTAGGACTAAATTGCCTTAATTCCTCTACCTGTAGATTAATGATTCGAATGTCGTTTTTTATTGTGATCTGAAAGTAAAAGTGACTGAAATAAAGAATGGCTATTTTATTATAAGCTTGAGTCCAGTGGCGGCCCGAGAGGGGGGGTCGTAGGGGTCATGACCCCCCCCCCCCCCCCCAAATCGTTGGCTGCGACCGCGCCTGCTTGAGTCGTTATTATAATAATAAACTTTGAGCGTTGTATTCATGTGGTTTGTAAGACTGCCAGTACTCTAGGAAGGAAGGAGGAACTATTTCGTTATGTTGTACAAGCTTGTGGATTTCACTGCTGCTGCTCCGCTTACCATCAGGTTAGATCGCTGTCAAGCTCTTTTCAGGAAGTTTACAAAATGTTTCGGTATGTCTGTACGTGTGTACCCATCCACCGTCAATAGGGATGATGACTGGACACAAAAAAAATCTAATTACTTAGTCCGTCAGTTAGATTATCAAAAAATATTGGACACGTATTTTTTAATTAACAAAGATATAGAGCGTCTAATTTCGGGAGTGGGGGCTTTTGACGTCACGTCTCAGTAAAAAATGTATACCTGAGTGACGTCACCCAACATTTCAAAGCACTATATCTTCGTATTTTTTTGTTTAATCGACACGTATTTAATGACGGACTAAAAAAAATTTTTTTTAGTCTTATTGTTGGCTCGTATATGTTTAAAAAAAACTGATGTCCGTTCAGGAAAGGTTTGTAGATGAAAATGAAATTCTTCGCATTCTGCATACAATCGACGTTTAGTTTGTTTTTTCCACAAAGATATACATTTTATACGTCCTCTCGCACCTTAGAGAATTAATCCAACCAATCCAATTTGGATTAATACTCTAAGTCTCGCACTATCAATAAATATTGTCGACAACGCAACACATCGTTCACACACACACCCAAACAAGGCTTAAAAGTTTAAATTATTTCATCAGATTAAATCCGTTGATAAAACACCGGACTCTGGCGACATCCGGCCCAACGTTAATATAACTTTAAATCCTCTTTTTAACCAGATCGCTGTACCGTGTATATCGCGTGCAAACATATTGTATTTATTGTTCTCACTCGTCGTATTATGTGGGATGAGGAATTTTGCACATTAATTCACGTTTTCTGGCGTACGATTTGTAATTAAAATAGTTCGGATTTTTTAACTTCTCGTGTATTGGTTTCTGTTTTTATTAATATCGTAATAGAAAAATGAGATCATAAAATTGCTTTTGAGAAAAAATAAAGAATGCCTGATCCAGCCTTAGGTATTGCTGCCTACTTTGGCTGAATCACAGAAAATTTAAAACCTTTTGTATAATTGTTTTATGTGCTGGACAGTGTCTCATACCTACAAGCGTCGTCTCGTGCCTTTCGGTTTCACTCTGTGTCGATAGTATACTATTAAAAAAAGAATTACCATCCGATAACGATTAAACAAAGATCAGGCATACTCACGACTACCAACTACAGACTTTAACCCAGATTCTTTCAACATTATCACCAGCCGGAAGGCTTCCACTGCTGAACATACGCCTCCCCCTTCGAACAGCACAATGAACGACAGTTGGCTATTTGCAGCCACCGATTACCTGCGACGCACACAATGTCATCAGTCCACCTAGTGGGAGGCCTACCCACGCCGCATCTTCCGGTTCGTGGTCGCTACTCGAGGACCTTTCGACCCCATCAGTTATCGGTTCTTCGAGCGATGTGACCTGCTTATTGCCATTTCAACTTGCTGATTCTGAGAGCTATGTCGGTGACCTTGGGTCATCGGCGAATCTCCTCATTGCGGATTCTGTCGCGCTAAGAAACTCCGAGCATAGCTCTCTCCATAGTTCGTTATTTGACTCTGAGCTTCTCTAAAAAGTCAGCTGTTAAAGACCACATCTCAATACCATATATCCTCACTGGAAAACAAACAAAAATAATGGCTTAATTAAAAAAAAATACCAGTCTAGACGATAAAGTTTATATAAAATCCAGTGAGTTTAGAAGACGCAACTTATCTTAAGCCAGACGGTGCAAAGTTGTTTGCAGGAATACTGCCACATATTTAATGAGCCCTCATTGTCTGTGGAGGAGTTGAGATATTGTTTCTTGAACGATTTGGAAGTGTTCATTTTATATTTATCAGACCAGTATTAAGTATTGGTAGCCGCCGTGGTGCAGCAAGAAATCGCTTGCTTAGAAAACCGGAGGTCGCGGGTACTATTTCCACGGGTAGCAACAAACTTGTGTACTTGTTTCTTACTGGTTAGAACAATGCAAGCCGATCATCTGATTGTCTGGAAAGAAAGATGATCCATGCGTCGGATGGGCCGTGTCCGTCTTTTTAACCGATTTCAAAAAAGGAGGAGGTTCTCAATTCGTCTGTATATATATTTTTTTTTCTATGTATGTTCGCGCATAACTCTGGCAATTATGAACCGATTTGAAAAAATCTTTCTTCCATCCATTCTTTAATCCGTTAATTGGGTCCCATAAAAAAATTATTGCTTAGTAATAAGTAGTTCCTGAAAAACAAGAATGGTGACTGCCCACTGAGAGCTGCAGGAAAGCCTATATAAGATAATAGATGACTTTATGGTGCTTTTTAAGGACAAAAATGGTCATAACTCTGGTAAATATTTACCAATTTCAATGATTCTTTTTTTATTCGAAAGAAGAAACCACTGTAATGAACCTGTATGAATTTTATCACAACCGGATAAGAACTTCCTGGAGGACTATGAATGATATGGAGGAATTTATCTGGTAAAAACCATAAAACTGATGTTCTCCTTTACATTTCTCTGATAAATATGAACCGATTTCGATGATTCTTTTTTTTATTCGAGAGAGTAAACTACTATGATGATTCCATGCAAATTTTATTACGATCGGATAAATTGTTTCTGAGTTTCTGAAGAAACATGAATTATGTAAAAGTATGTAGACGATAATGTGAAATCATAATGATGTCATAACCTACCTAGATCATTTTACCGTATTCGATGGTTCAATCTTTATGTATGAAAATATCACTAAAAAGTATAAAATAAAATATTTTAAAAAAAAATTGAACCGACTTCAATAACACTAAAATGTATAAAATAATTTAAATATTATTGAAGTTAGTGCCAAATATACACAGCAGGTACGCTAACACCAACTTCTTTAATATTTAAATTATTTTATACATTTTAGTGTTATTGAAGTCGGTTCAATTTTTTTTTTTAATATGTTTGTCACATCGGATTGCAAGAGTAAATGAAATATTTTAGAAAAATTAAGAACCAACTTTAAGAGAAAATGATCAAAAAGCATTAAATAATGAAAATATATTGAAGTCTGTGCTACACCAGCACCAGCTGTCCAGCATACGCGTCGAATACAAAACCTCCTTTTTGATGTCGGTTAAAAAAGAGAGCGACGCTCTCTTCTTTTATAATTTTACTCTGGTATTTTTCTTTTCACTTTGTTTTTAGTGCGATATACCTCCTGCGTAGGTAGTTGATAAATCTTGTTAGATTACTGGCGTGGCCAGGTCAACCTTGAGCAAATTTTTATTTCTACCCTAAAAGGGCGGGAGAAGCCCTAGTTCTTTTTTTAACAGCCCTTGTTTTTGTTCCAATGTTGGGCCACGGGCATCCCCTCAAGATGATGGGGCTTAGGCCATAGTCCACCACTCTGGCCAAGTGCGGATTTGGTGCGAATTGGCACACTTCACGCATCATTCGACGTAAGGCTTTCTCGCCATGCCAGTTTCTTCACGATGTTTTCCTTCACCGAAACCTACGTATTCAAACACAAACTCAAAAATCTTTATTTCAAATAGGCTTAACGCTAGCACTTTTGAATCGTCAATTTTTAAAGGTACCACTGGATCACAACGCGGCCTCAACTGAGAAGATCCGGCAAGAAACTCAGCGGGCTTGTCATTTTTTCACTTTTTTTTAAACATTGTTTTGTTACAAATAAATCGACATTAGCGATAGTGTGTCCTGCCGTTCGAAACATAAAGAAAGGGAGAAAAGAAGAAAACAATAAATTACGACAAAAATTACAACAAACTAAAAGGCCAAAGGGATAGTAGTCGGACCAGTCCCCCCAAGCAGCACCCGCGCACGAGTTGACTCGAGCAGCAGCCATCACTCCCCTCAACCATATTAGAGGGAAGGGGGTGACCCGCCACACGAAGCCGCCACAAGCAATAAATTAACAATTGCACAAAGACGATTCGTTCATAATTAAATTATTACAGAAATCAGAGGTGCGAGCCGAGTTTCGAACCTGAGCACCTTATTTTCAAGACAAACGTTCACTCACTGAGTTACTGCTTAGCCCCCAGCATAGCTTTCGCTAATGGCCAATAATTTATGCTACCTTCTTGCTAGAAGACAAAGGCATAATAATTCACATCTCATTCTCAAAGGCCTCCGAAACGCTTAATTATTATGCTAAACGTCTCCCTGATCCCGGGGTAAGCACAGTTTTTGCATCAGACAATCTAAATTTCTAATCAGCCCGCATTCAGAAACGCTAATAAATTCTGCAATAGACTGGGATAAGAGAATGCTATTACAATATTTTGTTCGCACTTCTTTGTTTTCAATTAAAGCCTGGAAAATATGCGACAACCACCAGTAGGTACCTACCGATAGTTTACAAATAAATACGGATGTAACTTAACTCAGGGGGTGTCCGGGTAAGAATTGCACCCTTCCATCTCATCCCGTTGGGTGTCCGTAAAGGGACAACAAGAAGACGGGCAGCAGCGTCTTATTATTTGATTACCTACCACTTAAGTATACTGCTATCCCCAAGACCAAGCGTGGGGACTTTTTGTTTTTTTGACGCGGGGAATATCTTCAAAAGATCCCCGGGAGCTGTGGGGTTCGACCGGGGTATGTGGGATTCTTACCCACTCAAACCTCCGCGGCTGTCGCATCGGCACATGAGGGGACCCAGGTCTCTCCGGTTGGATCTGACCGGTTCCCGGGGGGCGCGTTGTAGCCCCCCGGGAACCAGTTACGGTGCTCACGGGGACGGGTGTCGTAACCCCGCCGCCGTCCTCCTCGGAGTCGCCGCCCCGTACTCAATAGACGTCCTTGGGCCCTTACCCCGGACGTCCAGCGATTCCGAAGGAAGCGTGGGGACTATGGCAACCCTTCCCTTCTAAATGGGTGGCCTTTGTTCAGCAGTAGTCGTCAATGATAACGTAAAACGGGCGGTTTCCGACTGCGCTATAAACATATATATTTTACTCAACCTGGTGACGAGACTAACAAGATGTTTGCTTGATTATAAGCGCCGCCTGCCCACCTCTTGCTGATAGTCAGCTGCACTGTACTGCCGCTCGTTGTGACGAGACGCCGTCGTCTCCTGTGAGGAGGCTTTGGATTTGAGCCCGGTAATCTCACCAGATAGTGCCCTTCACACCGGAACACATGTCTTTATGTTACCTATTAATAAAGTATGGAAGTACTTATTCGAAATAAAGGATACTTGAATTTTGTTTACACACTGTTGCTAGCCGGCTGAATATCTAAAACTGCCATAATAATAATAATACCAGCCCTGGTTTATGTTCCACTGCTGGGCACGGGCCTCCCCTCAAGATGAGGGCGCTTAGGCCGTAGTCCACCACGCTGGCCAAGTGCGGGTTGGCGGACTTCACACGTCATTCAAGCTATTTAGGCTTTCTCAGACATGCAGGTTTCCTCATTATGTTTTCCTTCACCGAAAGCTAGTACCTAACAATCGCACAAAGACGATTCGCACATGATTAATTAAAGAAATCAGAGGTGCGAGCCGGGGTTCGAACCTGCGCACCTTGTTTCCAAGGCAAGCGCTCGCCCACTGAGCTGTTACCGCCTCACAAACTGCCATAAACCTAGTAAAAAATATACAATGTGATATTTTTTTTAATTCAAAAATGTCGTCGCGTAATGTTGAGAACTTGTGAAAACGTTTAATAGGATCGTCTGTTTACCGTCGGAATTGAGTCGCAGAAAGTTCAACCAGAAAATTAGCTTCCTCTTCAGTTTTCGGTGCATTCGCTATCGCTACGGTAAATTTTACTACGTATAGAATTTTTAGAATTTTACTAGATATAGAATTTTTCACTATATATAATATCTTTGCTTTGACTTTACTAAATAAATCGCATAGAATACCTAATGAAGGCATAAAACCTCTCCATAAATATTTTGCATAATATTACACACGTAGTGAAAATCCTAAATCTATGATGCTTTTAGATTGTAAAGTGCCTGATCGATAAAAATGTATATCCGCGGATACTGATCCGATTACGGATATTTAGTGTCAAGATCCGCAGATACGGATAGGTACTTAACATTCGGTGTCGTCGTGACCTTGAAACGATAGATGACGCCACTTGACGCTTTTTGCAATATAAAGGTGCCAAATATTTTTAATAAATAATAATATTTCGGGACATTCTACACACGGTCATCTGATCTTAAACTAGGCAGAGCCTCTACTATGGAAACCAGGCAACTGATACTAATACTTGTGTAAGTTTTTTTTACAAATAAATACTTAAATAGATAAATAACACCCAGACACTTGGTGGAAATCGAACGCACGACCGGCTATTGGGTAGCGGCCAGGGTGTCTAAGCACTAACCCAACAGGCCCGTTACCTACTTATTATGATAAAAAATAAGATAATTCAATTCTATTCCACATCGTCTCCGTGCAAAGACAAAGCAAAGGAACGAAGGTAAATTAAGTACCCCAAGTTTAAAATGAAATACTTGGGAAAAAGCAATCCGGCCTTGCAACAGCGTGGCACTACGTTTGCGTAGGTAAATTAGTTGCTAGTTCTGTCTGCGAGCAAGTTAAATTGCCTCCTTGACTCATTGCGGTCCTTCCATTTTTATGACTTTTTTTTGCTTAAGTAAGTACATGTAATTTACTTGAACAAGGTCTGAAAGTATAATTTTTTAAACAGTCAACATGAAATTCTAGTTCTTGTAGTTTCTAAGAGAGAGCAGGCATACCAGGTATGCATGCCGTGTTTTGGCAGTGCGTGAACCAGGAAATTGTAACAAAATCAGTCCGGCTGTCTTCCAGATAACTTATCTACCTACAATCCTAAACGATGTTGCAATAGACACGTACATAATAAGTATAATAAGTATAATCAAAGTTGGTCACGATTATTTGAATTTTTTGAAATTTAATCAATTATCGTAATATCATATATCTACGCGAATACTACACATAGAAATGAAACTATGTACTTGTAACATAATAGTTAACTAATGTTACACAAACGCGACGTTGTTTGTAGGTAGGTACCAAGATTGCGGCCTGTAAACTCGTCAGCATCGCACCCGGCATTAGGGCACATAACTGCGAATTCGCATCGCATCGCAAATATGTGCGAGAAACAAATTAAGTTTCGATACAATTTCCTGCGATGCGGCGCCGCATCGCATCGCATCGCAGTTATGTGTGGGAGCCCTTATAGGTAAAATTGATAAACGACATTGGCAATCCTCTCAACAGAACGATTCCTACCAAGTATGCTGGTGTGTGTGTGGGACTATTGAGTACGGTGGCGACTCCGAGGAGGACGGCGACGGGGTTGCGACCCCCGTCCCCGTGAGCACTGTGACTGGTTCCCGGGGGGCTACAATGCGCCCCCCTGGTGCAGATCCCACCGGAGAGACCCGGGTCCCCTCTCATGTGCCGATGCGACAGCCGCGGGGGTTTTAGTGGGTAAGAACCCCACAAACCCCAGTCGAGCCCCACAGCTCCCGGGGATCTATCGAAGATTTCCCCAGCGTCAAAAATAAAAAGGGTGCGGGGGGGGGGGGGGGTTGTCGGGCCGAAAGGCCTTAGGGCGGCGGCACCGTGGCAGTGCTCTGTAGGGCGCCGAGTGAAGCGGCAGCTCGGTGCAATTGGGCCCCCCCAAGGGATTAGGGTTATAGGATGTGTTGTTACTGTAGTCGCCTGGTACCCCTCTGTTGTGCAGACTAGTGGAGGGCACCACACGTGACATCGGGAGGGAGAGCCTGCAGAGGCTCCGGCTTGGCCATTTTGGTCGAGCTGTTGGTGGGTTTGGCTCACACCGAACGGCCGCTGGCGGGAACCGGATGAAGTACAATGGTACGCTCAGGGGGGCCCGCCACTATAGCGGAGGTGCTGAAAGGCCCGATGGAGTTTTAGTCAGTAAGAGTCTGACAAAACCCGCATTAGACGGATATCCACGAAAAAAAGGGTGAGTCTGGAAACCAATATTTTCAATACCAACCACCACCAACCCGGTGCTGCCGTCTTGCAAGGGGCCACGGGGCCACGGGATGGTACGGCATGATAGATATTTTAATAGCGCCACTCGATTGGTTGAATCAGAGATTGTACAACTATAAACGTAATATTTAAAATTGGAATGGATCGAGTTTCTAGAATAATCTTTCTGAAGACACCGAGATTAATACACAAGCCGTACAGTAGGAAGTCGTAATGTAGATGCTACAAAGCGTGCTAAAGAAATAAACCAGGTTTAAACCATAGATATAGAATTTTTCACTACTATTGGTTTAAACTCTGTTTTTCTTTACAAGATCAAATTCGGAATATTAGAATGTATGAACCAGTATGAACTAAGGAGTAATAGCCGACCGGTGGCCCGCCAAAGACAATTTGTTGGGTTTGAATATTCGTACATATAATACATATAGCACACTCCAAAATGTTGCAACAGACAGTCAGGTGAATAAAGCAAGGTATTATTTTACAATAACATGACAATATAACACGTCAGGTACTAAATTAACCATAGTTTTACCGTATGCGAATACGTATAACGAAACGCACTCGAACAAAAAGAAGAAGATGAACGAAACGCATTTTAAAAAAACTTGCACATTTTTGACAGCCATCTAAATTGACAAGTGAACGAAAACATCTGTGCATTATTTATAGTTCATAATAAATAAAAACAATATAAAAACTGATCACAAACAAAGCAAAGCACCTAATAAGTAACAATTACATAACAAAATTCCGTGCAGAAATAAGAATATTACGTATCTTTGTTTGTGAAAAGTTAGGTTATGTTATGAGTCAACCGCAATGATACGATAGATTCAAGTTCGACTGTGCCTTAAAAAAGTCTGCCTTATATGGGTTGAAGAGATTATTACATTTAAGTTTTACCTCAGTCAGTGCGTGTTAAATTTCCGTCATGAGTGAACGCGAAGGCCCTAGTGGGTCTGGCTCTCAAAGTTCAGACAAAGGAGAAAATAATGCAAGAACACCGTCTCAACCAATGCCCACTGGCTCCAGGTATGTTTCTTTGTTTGCCTTTTCTGTATTATTTATTTGATGTATTGTAGACTTAAATTTTACTTAATTAAATACAAAATATCAAGATTAATACCATAACAATATTGATTAACCTTCAACCTTTATACACCTTTGGATAAGTCTAATAGGCTTGTTTGTCTTAGTAAAATACATTGTGATTTTTAAACAAATGAAACATAATAAAAATAATGGAGTCTGCCCAGTACTTTGGACCATTATATAAACTTATCGGGCAAAAAAATATTATTTGTCTATATGAAGTAACACCTACTAGATGGTTTCATCTCTGGGCATGCCATAGCCCTACTGTGACCAGGCATGGTATGGTATCATGTAATGGCTAAATGCTTTTAATGTAAATATTTTAAATGACCATGATTCCTTGGTCTAAATAAAAAAAAATAACAGTGATGATCAGGCAAACATGACATACACCAATGGTGAGTTATACTGCACTGTGGCCTATCACATGCAGTATTAGTTATTGAGCCCAGTAATTTTCCTAGTTACCTTGTCCTTCATACCCCTGCTGCTTGGCAGTAGAATATTGCAGTGACCTGAGTGGCCTTGTGCACAAGGTACTTACTACTACTAGTTAATAATCATCATTAACACGTTAAACGCCAAGTGTCCGGCACACAGTGGATTTTTCTATTGTAATGTGACCGGACAGCAGTCAAAGGCTTAACAGTGGATAGTCATCTGCTGCTCATCAAAAGCCTATCCATTAGAAAGGAGGTGTTGCCATAATCCACACGCTTGACAGGTGTCTTGGGCAGCACAATATTGGTGGTATGTAATCCAATAGTAAAACGCTGCTACCTGTCTTCTTGATTTCCATTAGTTACCTCTTACAGACACCCAAAGGGAGGAGATGGGAGGGTGCTATTTTTACCCGGACACCCCCCAAATGACCTATTTTACTTACACTACAATAAGCAAATTAACCAGCAGTATCGGTCTTGCCATTGTAATTAAGAAGCACAGAAAGAACTGTTTAAAATGGCAATATTTTTTCGCAATAAACGCCACACTGGCATCATTGACTAGTGATGTCCCTATACTGCCCCAGTCTGGCTGTTTCAATTTAAAATGTATCCACTGTAGTAGTATTATGTATTTTGTGCGACAGTGATCTACCATTCTCAAGATTGACTTGCTGAAATATTCTTGCTGCTCATTTCCATGCATATTGTTGTTACTACAAATATCATACTTTGTAATAAAAAAACATGTGTGCAATTCACACATGGTAGAAGTAAAACCTTCAAAAATGTTGGCTTCAAGAAAATGAGAAGATAGAAAAAAAAACCCGATTTTAAGATACACTGTTTAATGCTACCTATCTCATTTTCTCCCACGTTAAATCATATGAATTTATGTGTCTGTCTCTTTTTACTGTCGCTTTTTCTTCTCATTGACTTTCAAATCACAACAATGCTAAAGAAGTTTTCACTTCAAAACATAATATATTATTATGTTGTAGCGGCAACAGCTACTATGCAAGTGAACCGATACAGTTCCGAGTACGAGGATCCACAATAACCGGTGCCTCGCCACCTAAGTTTGTCATGCTCGAGGATATAATGAAAGCTGCCCATGGCATGCAGAACATGGCTTTAGCCCATGAAATAGCTGTGGATAAGGACTTCAAACTTGAGCCTTTTGAGCCTCCAGACAACAGGTAATATGTGTACTTATTGCATATACAAAATATTTTTTAACTGCCCTTGTTTTTTGGCCCACTGTTGGGCACAGGCCTCCTCTCAACATTGAAGGCGCTTAGGCCATAGTCCACCACGCCGGCCAAGTGCAGGTTGGCAGACTTCACATGCCATTCGAAAGCTACAGTATACGACAGGTAGACATGGCAATAGGGGAGGTAACACGTAACACCCCGCACCCCCACACATCGTTCACGTAAGACGGCGCGGGCGACGTGCGGGTATGTGCGGTGTCCCCTCCCCCCGCATCTCAACTCATACCCCAATTGCCATGTCGACCTGTCGCGTACTGTAGTTAGGTTTTCTTAGCAGGCAGGTTTTCTCAGAATGTTTTCCTTCACCGAAAGTTAGTACAAGTAATAATAATAATAATATCTTGGGACAATCCACACACGGTCATCCGATCCCAAACTAGGCAGAGCCTGTACTATGGAAACCAGACAACTGATACTAATACTTATATCATCGGCTTAGAGTGTAAACCTGCTAACTAACTTCAACATAATTTTACAGGGCAGACAAAAAACTTCTTAAAATTTATATTTGTACCGTATGAACCAAACCCAAAATATGGGTGATTTATTATGTAATATTCTATAGTATAAACTATAAATTAATAAATATTTTTTTTGTATTTACTGGTTTATAAGCGATTTTGCGACATAGTAGGTTTTATTACGTTAAAGTTGTACATTGCGATCTAATTTAGCAGGTTTTCTGGTTTAAATAAAGAATTACGTTACTATAGGAAATAAGAATAAACAAGTAGTAAAGTTAAGTTTTTATTCAATTAGACTCCCATAAAGAAAAACAATCATACATATATACAAAATATTTTGGAAAAACATAATAAATTAAACGTAAGTTTTGTTTTTTTTAAATATTACTTTATTATAACTTTTACGCGTACTTAGTTACTCTTGAGGAACAACGGTTTGATGGGTCTGTTGGTCTTGTGGTTAGTCACCGTGGCTGGCTGTTACCCAATACGTCGTGGGTTCGATTCCCGCCAAGTATCTGGGTGTAATTTATCTAGTTAAGTATATATTTACAAAAAAGGTTCCTTTATTAGTATCTGCCTAGTACAGCCACTACCTAGTTTGGGATCAGATGACCGTTATTTTATTATATCGTCAAAACGTAATTAATGACATCTGTAACAGAGAGCACAGTAAATAGGTACTTATTGTCCAAAACATTAAAACTTTACGTAACCTTTTGGTTATTAAATAAAAATAATATGTTTTATAATTAACAATCGTTAAAGTTGTTATGTACCTTTATAGTTGGGTGAATCTCCAAAAAAATTTTTAGAGTACACATACAAAATACTAGCAAAGTCTCAAAACTGTGCAAAAACACTGTTTAATAAAACTGTTTCAGGTGAATGTGATTTAATTTTATTATTTAGATAGTTTTGAAATTAATTGATCTTAATTGTTGTTATGCGTGCTTACTTTTTCCATTTGTCCATCCCTTTGTCTTGTTAGCTTTAAATTAGCGTACTGAATATTCTTAGTCGGTATATGGTTGCGTTCGTGGGGTCACCTAGGGCTTGCCCCTGAAAACCAGCGCTGTGTTGTGGCTTATTCCTCAACACAGCATTAAGCTGAGTGGGAGCCCTGTTTCACACAGACGACATGCATTCAATACTGTAATTAAATTATTTGTGTAATCTGTATTCTCTCTGTGTGAAATAAAATTCATTCTATTCTATTCGATAGTCTAAAAAAAACTGCTAACAGTGCAACAGGAGCAGTATAGGTAACGTATTTTAAACCAATGATATCATAACTAATGGATACGTTACCTACGAGTACTAAGCAATCGACAGTTAAGTGATACCAGCATTAGTTTAGAAGAAATAATTAAATGTGATTTATTCATTTCCAGTTTAGTTACTGTATTTGGATAATTTACATAATAGTATTTTCGATAGTTTCGATGATCGATTATTCCGTAAAATTCAAACGAATCGACAATACTTCCGTGGGTGATGTGCTACTGATTCAAGTTGTGCTCACGTTTAGCTCACCTTTTGCTGCAGCTTTCAGATCGCCATGACCTATTTTTACTTATAAGTAATATTAATTCAAACCACATTTTTACTAAAATATCAATGAGTTCATCTAAAATAAAACTGAGTTTAAATAATAGATACCTATTTACTTTTGCAAATATCTGTCATCAAGTATTAGAACACAATATAAACTATTTTGTAGCGAAGTAACAAAACGGCGGCAACACTGCAATACAAAATAGCGGTGGAGCTGGATTTAGCTGTGAATATTTGAAGTGACTCAATTTAGCAGTTTTACTCATCACACTTTTTTTTACACTTACAGTCTTAAATATAAGTAGCCGATTTGTTTGGACGATGCGGCGTCTCTTTCTCTTTCGAACGGTATTAATATGTCAAAAATGATAAAAAATGGATTTGGCAGGTTTACACTCTAAGCCGACGATATACTTTTTTTTTTGTAAATACATACTTAAATAGATAAACTACACCCAGACACTTGGCGGGAATCGAACCCACGACCCATCGGTTAGCAGGCAGGGTATCTGACCACTAGACCAACGGGCCCGTCAGTAGTAGTACAAGTAACAATCGCATAAAAACGATTCGCACATGACTAAAGAAATCAGAGGTGCGAGCCAGAGTTCGAACCCTACGCTCCTTATTTTCCAAGGCAAGCGCTTGCTCTATGTAATTTATTTTTTATTCCTTATAAAAAAACTGAAACTGCTTATAAAATTATTTTTATTACAAATATTGAACGAAGTTGCACTCCCTTTGTGCATTCATTATTTACTTAATGGCCATGCTCAAGATATTACCAAAGTGGGAAGTGGTCCAATGCCATTAATGTTGGCGTAAAGCTGCGGAACCACCGCTGCGCACGGGCATGCTACGCACTTGTTAGGTGGAATCATCCACTGCGATCATGGCCAGATATATACGAAATACGGATGCGTCGTTTTCATACAAAGCTTAACTACGGAGTATGCGCGGGCTCGCCCTTCACGCGTCTCGGCCGTTCGCTTGTTGACCCGTCTAGACGGCTTGGTGAAACGAGTGTGTGTAAACGTATTACCGCAAAACCTGTATCGAGTTCGTTCAATAATGAGCAGAATCGATAACACTACTTTTTAATATACTAGCGGCCCGTCCTGGCTTCGCAAGGGTCTCTTCGAGAGAGAATTTTTTTTTCTAGTAATAAATATAGCCTATGTTACTTAGGGATTTTCACCACATTAGTTTTGTTTAACCATTCGTTGGTGGGGTTAAGATGGTTTGCCAGACAGTCCCTATAAAGCCCTTTATATCGCTCGACCCAAATATCATTGGTTTGACCTCATCAATGACCGTCCGATGACAATAAGTCTCTTCAATTTTTGTAAACAATACCCTTACTTATATATATGACTTTCAAACATTTGTAAACAAACAATATCCTTGTGACTCATGATGTTATCTCCACCTAACGACCTACCCCGGCTTTGTTTATTCCATTTACATCTGTCCTTATGGCGCTGCGCCTACGCTTTTGATTAAGTTTCGCTACGCCGCACTCAATATTGTGTCTGTCATTGAATGCCCGCTACTCTGACCTAAAATATATATGTACGTTTCGACTGCACGGCCACAGTATCGTAGAAGAATAGTAAGATTATACACATAATACTTCTGGAAGATGTAATTTACCAGTAAAGGTCATATTGATAAAATTATGATGAAATCATCCATATCAGATAAATAATAAATTCTTTAGTAGTAGACTTTTCTGTAGGCCTTTTTATGATCTATATACTACGATACTACTTCTAATGAATTCTGACATATCTAAGTCTTCTCTAATTCTTTGATGAAAAACATCGAGATTGGATTTTATTGGATCTCATTGAACCATCCCAGCCGGCTCTGTGGCAGTAGGTACCTACGGATGTGACATCCAGTTGATGTGAATTGTCCGTAGTTAGTGAATTGTAAATTTCGACTAGCACATTTAATCCAAATATTTCCAGTTACTAACTATGGAGAAAACAATATCGTGCTATGCAATAGAATTTTTTGAACGGGGTGTCTGAGTGACCGATCCGCTTGGCCCGCGTGGTGGATTATTAAGCCTAAGCTTACTCATATCGAAGAGAAGAAGAGGCCGTTGCCCAGCAGCGGGATATTTTCGGGTTAATATTGTTATTATTTATAACTAATCTAGCCCACACGTTTACAGCTATTAATATTAATGTTCCAGCTACCAGAAATTGGTTAAGGAAACAATGCACAAGGCGTACTTTGACATTTTAAGAGAACAACTGAATTCAGACCCACCCGAGTACAAGCAGGCTATTGTTCTACTCGAAGATGTAAAGCAGGTAATTTAATAAAGTGTAGAAAAAAAAAGATAATCACAAGTTCATCGCTGGATGTCCTCAATTAAGGGAACATTTTATTTTAAACTTATTCACGACATATTCAGTCTAAGCCATGGGCAGCTTTATTGCATTGCCGTGCCGAGACAGAAGCTAATAAGGCATTTGTGCTCCTTAGTTTCACCAGCTACAGTGCCTTCACACCGGAACACAGCCACATACTGCAACAAGAGGTTTGAGGTTGTATCGACCGTCTGTTAATTCTTTGCTTGTCTCCCGCTTTGCAACGGAGGGAAGTAACGTATTTCCAACTCCTCCTATCTACCTTTTTAATTAAATTTGTTGCGGGTTCCAAGACAATTTAGCGTTCCCCTGGGACTCGCCGAGGGTCAAACCTTGGTGTCTTCAGTGGTGACCACTGTAGATCCTGGCTTACAGGAGTAATAGTGGTGGGAGTGAGTGGTGGGATTAGAACCAAAAAAAAACTGCAACAACCAACAGTAGTTTGCGGCACAGCGGGAAACTTCTGGTTCAAATTCTGCGGGAAGCAACGAATTTGTGTAGTGTTGTTCCTTACTGTTTATGACAGTACCCGATCACCTGATTGTCCTGATTGGAAAGTAAGATGATCAATGAGTCGGATAGGCATGTAGAAAGTCGTTCCTGCACCTGACCTCTCCCCAGTTGGTCTTCCGTCCCATCGGATTGTGTGCGTGGTGTGTGTGAATCGTTTTACATTTCCTAGGGTCTATTCGCCATCCTCCTACCACGTCACACTCGCATCAGGGAGATGATAGAAGAAGTATTAGACACGGAGTTCATCAAGCAGCAAGCTGAGAACAATAGTTTAGACTTTAACAAGTATGCGACGTTCGTGATAGACTTAATGGCGAAACTCGCAGCCCCGGCACGAGACGAAATTATACAGAATATAACGAAGCTTACTGACACGGTAAGTTGAATGTTTGTTACTTCCATGACTAATTGGTCAATTGTGTTTGACGGATTTGTGAATAAATAGCATTAGTCCCATCGATAATTTTGATCGGATTTGAAAACGAGAATTCCTGGTGGTTGTAAATAATCGTATTGGTCAGCTAGAGATCCTGGCTGAAGCTGGACCTATTTGAAATAGGTCTTCTCTATATAATAGACATAATATGCAGTTGTAGGGTTTTACCTTAAGTAAAACCACTTGTGTTAAGCCTACGCTTTGCCTTCTTTGTGCTCGAAGTTATAGCACAGGAATGACTTCTTCACTGATATGATCATCTTAACTTCAGACCTCAGACGGACAGTTCAAAGCAAAACCAAAATACAAACTTTAACACTTAGAAACATTTTTTTATATATCCTCTAAAATATAGATAGGTAGACATTTATTACCTATAATTATTTCACATTTCTCCCTCTATAGACTTCGGAGACCAGGGAACGGTCTTCTTTTGATTTTTTTATTATAAGCCAAAAACACGTGACATAAACCAAAATCAAAATGTGTTTTGAAAAGTGCAAATGAAGCCCTCATCCGAATCCGAAAATTTTGACGCCTCATTTCGACCCCCATTAAAACGAAAATAAAAAGAAATGGTGTGACAGACAGACAGACAGACGAAATCACCATACACCATATAGGTCCCTTTTTTGCCCTGTAGGTATGGAACCCTAACTAGCGGAAGTACCCCGTGTACTATATATACAGCGTGTTACAAAATACCACGTAAAAAATATAATTAATTATCAAAGCCAAAAATGTTGTCAACCCTAGTAAGGTTAGATCTTTTAAAATTTGTGTCGTTCCGCGAATTAGGTATAAATGTCGGTACATTCTGCGTAGTTTACTTTTTAATTTTACTGAAATAGGGTTTGCACATCAGTGAAAATAATAATATTCTTTTATTTATTTTTTACGGGGTATTTTGTAACACGTTGTATATCGAAATGTCGGCCATTAATATTTCTGTTCAAAGGGCTATTGGTACATCCCACAGGTGGAGATATTCCGGGCTATACTGGAGACACTAGAGGTTCTCAAGCTGGATCTAGCCAACACCCTGATAGCCATGATCAGACCGCATGTGCAGCAGGAAAGCGTCCAGTACGAGAGAAATAAATTTGACGAGATACTTAAAGTTTCTGAAGGTAAGCCGCGATAGGAACCCGCTCACACACATCCTATCTCAGAAAAACGAAGTCTTTCTGCCGCACTCACAAACGTCAATTAACTTTAATTACAATTAAGTCATTTTTTGTCATCTATTTATTTCGACTCTCCGAGCCTGTTGTGATTATTTTTTATTAGTAATTATGAAATTATTGATATCTCTACTCAGAATCAGCGCATAAAGTATTAATTGGCTTCAAGTGTCGCAATAATACAATTTCAAATAATGACTTAAGTGTAATTAAAGTTAATTGAGGTTTGGAGGTGCGGCAGTTAATATCTAGCTGCCCTTAGGCCTCTGACTTGGCCTAACGACCAGTGGCGTGCACTGGATTATATGATAGGGTAGGCAAAACTAAATTGACTTTAATTTAATGATGTGAACACCATAAGAAACATACTTAATTGTTTGTTGAGTAACTAATACCTACTGGTTTTTTAAAATATATATATTCTATTTCACTTCCACTACTAAGGAGTACGTAGGAAGTACCAGACATACATACACACTCTAAAAACATAACCCTTCTATTATTGTAGTAGAGTAAAACAACTTACCAATATGAGAGAGACTGCGAGTTACACACATGTACACACACACACTAAGATGATTGTAAATATGCCACCTCAAATATCCAAAATTTAACTGATTTTATAGACAAATTAATTTAAGGATACACGAAGTGGCCTTGATAAAGACCCGATTGCTTATTGGTACGCGTACAAACAAAAATGTGTGATATTTTAAAGAGGACTCTAAATGCTTTTCTGACTGGTCGTGCTTTTTTGCAGCGACTTAAAATTGTATATATCTACGTAGCCGGTGACGGTCCAGACATTTTTATTATTTGAAAATAATAAACACGGAAAACAAAACAGACGGTTTCTATGTTTACAGCCGGCTAACCAATTGTAATTATCATATTCTTTATTATTAAATTTTCGCGTGACTTTACCTTTGACCTGAATTAATTCCAAATTCGGCATACAACGGCCATCTTTAATTATTTTTCTTTTAATTTCGTAAGAAAGGGACGAAATCGCGTGATTTTTTAATTTTTCTATACACACTTGGCCAGAACATCGATCACACGTTACCACTTCCATTTTCTAGTAAGTTTTTTAATTTGGAAACACTAATAAAATAATAATACACGGAGTAGTCACTTTTTCGAACATACTGCACCGAAAACAATCGTATAAATGAAAATAAAAACCAACAAAAAATGGATGTCATTATAAAATATTGAAGTTTGAACAAACTAGGTATTTTATAATTTGTAGTATAACGTATTGCGTTCGTTCGACGTATTGGGCTCCTTATTGGTTGACTCATCTAAAAGAGTATATTGGATCAACCAATGAGGGATCGACTGTCACCGAAAAGACAGTGCCTATCTTAGAGTATCATGTTTGCATGTGTGCGTGACATTTATTCTGTTCGCATGGTCGGCGTGCGTACAGGTGTGAGTAACTTTTCGTTTGAATGTGTGCAAATCAAGATTTTGTCTTTTAAAACCTTTAGAGCTTGATTAGCGGGCCTCGCGGCTCGAACGCGCGAAGTTTAAATTTCCGCGTACTTAGGAATAGTTCTATGCACTTGCCGCGCGCCCGCGCCCGCCTGCGTTGACGCGGCGCGGCGTGCTCAGCTGATTGATTTCAAACATATCGCGCGAATTTTTTTATTTATAATCTTTTTATAATAATGAAATAATTCAAAACAAAATGTTATTGTGCACTTAAATTATGTTTGTTATCATGTAATGTTCCGGAAATCACAGGGTAGGCAAACACTTTTTGCGTATATGGACTGCACGCCACTGCTAACGACTACAGGTTAGATGATAAAAACTGTTTAGTGACACTAAAAAGACACCTTTGACGGGCCCGTTGGTCTAGTGGTTAGACACCCTGTCCGCTAACCGATGGGTCGTGGGTTCGATTCCCACCAAGTGTCTGGGTGTTATTTATCTATTTAAGTAAGTATTTATAAAAAAAATATGTATATAAGTATTAGTATCAGTTGTCTGGTTTCCATAGTACAGGCTCTGCCTAGTTTGAGATCAGATGATCGTGTGTTGATTGTTCCAAGATATTATTATTATTTTTGATTTTTTATAACACGGGCTTTTACACCCGGACTTTTAAAAGGCTTGCGTGGGGACGAATCCAACACGTAGAGGCCTGTTGAGAGAAGTTAATGGTAGGTATGGGACACACCTGTCAGGATCAACTGCTGGAAATAAGATATAAACAGCAGTTGACTCTGACAGGTGTAGGGACTATTGTAAGTATGTGGAAAGATTTCTAGATTTTATTAATGAGCATTTGGTGGACTGAATACTGGGCTATTGCAATAGGCCGGGGTCACTTGCCATAATTAGTGTACTAATTATATTTTGGCAAGCGGTGACTTGCCATCCATTAGATGGGCTCTCCATATAGCCGTCAGAAGACGCCGGAGTGCAACACCGGTGTGAGTGGCTCAGGGGTGTCGAGAGGCTGCGCTTTCTCCGTGGTTACTCGCGGCGTTATGCCCTTTAACACTTCCACCCCTGGAGCATATAGCTCTAACAACTCCTCTCTAGGCGGCCAATTAAGGCAAGCCAGAGCTGAGAGTCCTGCGGGCCCCCTTCGGTTTCCACTCGGCCGACGAAGACACGCCGAGGTGGGGGCCCTGACCGACTCTCTGGAGCACTCGGGTCCGTGGTGTCGATACGCACCAACAGCTCGCCACTAGCTGCCCTGCGGACTTATTATTATTATTATTATTACTTGTCCATTGACTGGCGTTGCTTAACCAATTGATCATTTTCCGAAATTTTATTATAACTGGTTATGAGTGACTTAAAAGTCTATACAGGGTGGTAATTTAAGGTAGGGCAAGGGAAGGCACCTTAATCATTGTAACTAAAGGCAAACGTTGACTTCAGACTGTCCTTAACTTGACCTTAATTCTCAGATCTTGTGTAGTGTACAGTCGGCAAGAAAATGGGCAATTTACACTTTTTTTATGCCAATCAATCCATAAAAGGATCGGAACATTGAGTTTAGGAATACTCAAAGAACTTTTTTCCTTGTATAAAAATAATTTTGACATCAACAGACGGGCTTCAATACACTCGTGAATGGCTGAAACGACACATCGACACGACAGACTTAAGTCTCCCGGTGACCGATAAAACTGTGATAAGAAACGTGACTGCACAGACGCTGGCTAAGGCGTACCTTGAACTGTTGGAGTGGGACAGCTCCAAGAATTATCCAGAGGTAAGTTTCTGCAGTACATCCTTTATGTAAAAAAAACTAGGAGGGAGACGAGCGAGATTTCCGCTGGACCTGCCTTTATACAATGCACTTTTCATGCTCTAACCTGCCCATGAATATTACATTATATAAATTAAGGGTCAAAAAACGACAATGAGAGAATTCCTCCGGTTTAAGCCGATATGGATAGATTCTGTGATGGATATGTTTGGTTTTTTGTATTTCTCTATCATCACCCTTTACGTTTATAGTATGACGTCACTAGTATATGATAGTCTTAATGTAAGAAATACCTTTTGATTGAATTCAATATGGGTAATTTTTTTTTTTGGAGATTTGATTTTAAAATTAGTGATTTAGTATTCTAAATCACTAATACTATATCTAATAACTAACATGTACTATAACTAATAACTCATACTATAACTAATACTATAATAAATTCTATGTAATATCTTACACCATGTATTATTATACATGGTGTAATATATTACGTTCGTCAAGTTCGTACGTTTAAATATAATTTCCTGTATTGGCGTAGAAGGCGTTTTGAAATCGTGCAAGTTTGTACGATTGTAAAAAGTTTTGGCTTGGTTTTTAAAAAGTTTTGATAAATGTGAAACGTCAAAAGGTTTTTCTTAGATTGGATGGACTTATATAAGTTTACTTTTAGATAGTACCTACCCATGTGGTAAAATAAGCTCATTTTCATTCTTATTTATTTATCCTAACGCACATATTATATAGGGCGGACTTAGGCATTTTCTTACAGGTTATCTTTCTTTCTAATTTTTTTCAATAAGCTTCTTTTTCTTAATTTTTTCTTTTTTCGCAGACTGTGACGTTGGATGCGCCTCGGTTCGCGGAACTTGGCTCGCAGGTGTATCGGCTGATATGCGGAGCAGCATTGCTGCTAGTGAGTCCGTCCTGTGGCGATGCTGCTTCCGCTCTAGCGCACAAGATGGCGCTGAAGGACAAGATACTGATCCTCATCGACCACGCCACCAATGACATGTGAGTGGATAGTCTGACATACTATGCGTTTCAACTAAGAACGTGGCCGCCATGATGATCGCAACTGCGGAACTTGACTCGTTTTTTACGATTTTTGTACCGGCAACAGAGTAAACACAAAATGAAAAATTCGCCCCTGTTTTGATTATTTATTGTAATGTTTTATTTTGCTATCTATTTTTGTTAAAACATAATTTTTAGTAATGATATATTTGAAATGGCAAGATGGCGGCCACATTCTTAGTTGAAACGCATAGTACTTATATTAATATACCAGTTATTTTTTTATGCAGTGCTTATATTTTTGTCATGTAATCAGTATCGTTAATAAATCTTTTTTTTTTTTTGCATTTATTAAATCCACCACAAAATTACGAAAAATGTATTCACCATGTGCACGGCAGTGAAAGTCACGTGACCTTGGCAAACGGTGAACGCCCTTGACCATGATAATTGCGCCTTGTTGTGGATAATTTCAAGTGTTTCTTTTGTAGTCTAGCAGCAAAATTGATTGTTGCTTTATTTACGTTCTGAAGGCAATTCATTTGAGCTTGTAAATTATTCTTGGTGTGTATCTAACTTCTTCGACTTGTGATAAAAGTTGGTAATATGTTAAAGTGCTTTGTGTCTTGCCTGACGAGGCACTGCTTAGCAGCAGAAGGTAAATGTTACGTGAGCCACTGTGATTTTGGATCGGTCATGCTCGCCGTCGAAAAGTCTTTGCTTGTGGCGGCTTCGTGTGGCGGGTCACCCCCTTCCCTCCAATATGGTTGAGGGGAGTGATGGCTGCTGCGAGCAGGCAACTCGTGCACGGGTGTTGCGCGCGGGGGACTGGTCCGACTACTATCCCTTAGGCATTTAAGTTTGTTGTATATTCGTCGTATTTTTTATTTTATTTGATCTTTTGAACGGCAGGACACACTGTCGCTGGTGCTGATAACAAGACAAACTTTGTTTAAAAAAAAAAAGTGAAAAAATGACAAGCCCGCTGAGCTTCTTGCCGGATCTTCTCAGTTGAGGCCCCGTTGTAATCCGGTGGTAGCTTTTAAAAAAATTGACTGTTCAAAAGTGCTAGCGTTAAGCCTATTTGAAATAAATATTTTGAATTTTGAATTTTTTGATATTTTTGTACCAAGGTGGGTAAAAACAAAATAGACTCATCTCTATTTATCAACAATGTATAAGTGTGCAAAATTTACGCATTACAAAAAAAGTTAATCTGTATAGATAAGTACCACCCAGACACTAGATGGGAAATAAACCCACGACTGTTGCGCAGCGGCCAGGGTGTCTAACCACTAGATCAACGGACCCGTCCACAGATATAGATTTACATAGATGACGTAATTATCACGATTTGTATTGAAACCAAGCGTGCCGACTTTTTAACACCTACTGTGACGTCACAGCCGAAATTTTGTAACGGGAAATCCAAACCGATTCAGACACCGATTCCACGCCGATTTTTAGTTTTTGCCGACCGGTTGCAAGGCTGCATTAACAGACGCGGGTGGACTGTGAGTTAGCAACGACCAACCTTAACGTTTGGTCGGGGTTTGGACACGCGAAGTACATGCATTTGCGTTATCTATGTAAATCTATATCTGTGGACCCGTCACATTGAGAAAAACATTTATAAGAATTTTTAAGATAACTAAAGTTTAATCGTATTGTGACATAATGGTATGGTAACATAAAATGAATTTGAATTTTTTAACTTAATACTATGATACAGAGAATTGAAAACGACTCTGCCGTCCGTTGCGGAAGAGGTGATATTAGTGACGGAACAACTCCTGGAGGGACTTAATCAGCCGGCTCTTACTGCGGACACGAAGGAGCTTATCCGGACACAGATCACCTCGCTCGGTGACCCTGAACACAGGGTCAGGGAGATTGTCAGTAAGTATAATGACCATACATTACATAATGGTCAGCCTAGACCCTTAGTTCTCAATGTGGTACAGGTGGACCCCCGGGGGTCCACGGGAGACTACGTTGTTGCAACGCAAATTTCCATAGTTAGATCTCAGCACCATCCGCAAGACGTCCTCAACTGAACAAAGGCCCTTAGAAGGGAAGGGTTGCCATAATCCCCACATTTGGCAGTATAGGTGGTAGGTAAGACGTTGCTGCCCGTCTTCTTGGTTTCCCTTAGTCGCCTCTTACGGACACCAACGGGAGGAGATGAGGGGTGCTATACCCAGACATCCCATAGGTGAGTAGCACGGTAGTTAAATCTAAATAATACCAGCCATTGTTTTTATTTTTTTATTTTGGGAATGATAGACGCTGTTGGCCGCAGATGGCCATTACAGCTTCACCGGACAATATGTCCCACTGCTGGGCACGGGCCTCCCTTCAAGATGAGGGGGCTTAGGCCATAGTCCACCACGCTGCCCAAGTGCGGGTTGGCGGACTTCACACGTCATTCGAAAGCTAGTCAGGCTTCCTCAGACATGCAGGTTTCCTCACGATGTTTTCCTTCACCGAAAGCTAGTAACAATCGCACAAAGGCGATTGGCACATGATTAATTAAAGAAATCAGAGGTGCGAGCCGGGGTTCGAACCTGCGCACCTTGTTTCAAAGGCAAGCGCTCGCCCACTGAGCTGTTAGCTAGTTAGATCTAATCTTCTCATTTTTGTTTTGGGAATATGGTAGAAACGTAGCTGCGTAGGTCCAGCGGAGCCAGCTACATTTTGAAACAGGTCTATGAGATAAAAGTCTTGGACCGTCTGGCATAGACGTTATTTAGTTATTAAGTCTCCAGTTACAGTGCCATTCATACCGGAACAAAGCAAAATTTACACACTGCTGCTTGGCGGCAGAATATCTGACACTGCGGTGGTACCTACCCGCGGGTCTAGTACAGGTTTCGATAATATACGAGCTCGATCAAACTGTCAGTTTGCTCCCGTACATTTAGTGGGTTTTTGATAGTTACCGTTTGTGTGAAATGTATGGGCAAATCTGACAGTTTGATCGAGCTCGTTAACTATCAAAACCCTTACTACTATTTAATCGTATGGCATTTAATAAAATATAGGTACTTAGGTAATAAAAATAGAAAAATAATACAAATTGAAGAATATTATGTCAAATTAAATGTCAATATCCAAGGATTTTAACCAGGTGACTGTGTCAGGAGTAAGATGGATTAGATCGTCAGGAGGCCCCGAGTATGAGTATAGCGAGCAGCGACGGACTATGTGCTCCATGGTTTAGACTTCCTCACCACACTCACAAATTGCTGAGTCTTTCCATCCCCATTTATGTAGCATGTAGTTACATCGCCTATGGCCGGTTCTGAACCTATTCAGACGGCACCACAAGTTTCGTGGAAGGTTGAAGGTTGTCCAGAAAACCTGCTTATGCTGCTGCCCAAAATCTTTCTGGTTTCAGTGTCACTGAAAGTTGGAAAAATGAGTGGGCAACTACAAGATCTAGCACACAGCACATTGACCCATCACTGCAATTACCCGGGTTCAAGCTTCCACGAAAACCCTTACTAGAACCCCCTGAACGGTGCCTTGCACAAGCATTTCTTCTTCCCCAGGACAAAGAGTACTGGAGTTTCTGACAACTATACTAGTCTGCGGGGGAGGGTCCAGACAGATCCCGGTCGGACTGTCCGCGTTTGCCAGAGAGCTGACTTCCATCTCGGGCACTCTTCTGCGATATGTGATGCACAATAAAGCGGTCTTCACATCACACTACATGGACATCGTAGAGGAGGAGTTAAGTAGAAATTAAGCAATCCTTAGTGTTACTTGAACCACTGTCACAATTCTTACTGAAATAGTTTAAGTTTGTTCTGTATTAGAAAGAGAGCTAGCCTGTTTTGAAGCGAGATCTCCAGGTGAAGGGCTCCCTCACCTGGAGATCTCGCCTAGTAATGTAACATTTCAGATTCGATTTTAAGCACTAACTTACGGTACCTACTGCCTCCTTTACTTAACGAATATTCGCCTATAATGTAACATTTCAGAGAGTGAAGGTGCATAAAATCACAACAAGCTGAAAATCAGTAAAATTGTTCAAAACATAATTATAAGTATTTTTTTTAAGTTCCCCATCATTCCCGTGTACGAAAAAAATAATACTCTAGGTCAAAGGTCAAAAAATGAGTTTTTCGCGATTTTCAGTAAAACGGTAAGTTTTATCATATAAGTACCCCAGATAAAAATTATGGCTTCGGCCGTTAAGGAAACCGGAGTTTGGAAACCAGTTTCCTAAAAGGCTTTTTTTATACCTCTACGTAACTGGTTTCCTATAAGTATTTTTTTATACCTCTACGTAACTGGTTTCCTATAAGTATTTTTTTATACCTCTACGTAACTGGTTTCCTATAAGTATTTTTTTATACCTCTACGTAACTGGTTTCCTAAAAGTACTATGTTATTGTTGTTTGAGCCTCCTACGAAACTAATAACCGGATTTCGGGATAAATGTTTATTGGAATCGAGTATTGTATTTTAATGTTTTTTGTAAAACCGTATTTGACATTTATGTGTGGTTTATTTCAAATATTTGGATTTAATAATAACATTTATAACATAAAAACAATTAAATATTACAATTTATTTATTCATATTTTTAACAATACAAACATATAATATAAGATATAAGCTTAGTGCTTGTTTACACAATTCAGTAACATAAAGCTCGAGTGGCGACCACGAACCGGAAGACGCAGCGTTGGCAGGCCAACCACTAGGTGGACAGACGACATTGTGCGCGTCGCAGGTAACCGGTGGATGCAAATAGCCAATTGTCGTTCATTGTGGCGTTCTAATGGGGAGGCCTATGTTCAGCAGTGGACGTCTTCCAGCTGATGATGATGATGATGAATAACATAAAACCTAAAAACTTTTCTTAAGATTAAATCAAAACAACTTCCTTAGTTTAGAAATTAAAATAAAAATGCGTATGGTGAAATAATTTCAATAAAGTGCCCCACAGTTATTAGTCCATTTTTCAAATCTTTTATTGCATTATTAATTCCAGTATCTATTTCTTGGTAGCGTTTACTTTTTTTGGAGTTATTTTTAAAAATATTAGTAACTTTAGTCTCCTTAATCAAAATTTCTAGTAAATTGGCTACTGTAACATTTTTCTTGCCAATGTACCTGTTAATCCGGCTATGCCAACCTTCCAAGTTGTTAGTTGTTCTGACCTCTTCGTTACTACAGCAACAAGTTTTCTCAAGGATTGTATTGTTCAGCCATTCTTTTTTAAAATAGGTATTGAATTTATTTATGTCATCTCCGGAGGGCGTTTTCAGCATCACATACTGAATACCACTTTCTATGAAATCTCGTGGTAAACGTGCGATTCCGGCACACCGCGATACATGGCGTTTCTTGACAGGGGTTGTTATTTTCAACTTTTTACTCATTCTGATTAAGCATCTGTTGAAATGGAAATAACAACCTTTCACTTCGATTCCTTGATAAACTTTACGTACTGCTTTCATAGCAGCCTTTTCAAAGTCCATTGTTACTTTGGACGGCCTCCAATCTTGAAAGATAGATTCAATTAGTCGAAAAAGTGTTTCATAAGTTTTCTGTTTCTTATCTGGGAGTAAGCAATATATTAATGGATTTATAGATTTATGTTGTTCATTATAACCATGTAATGTGTATAATTGTTTAAATACTTTTGGACAGGACTTGAATGTCCCGTCGCACAATATATGTTTGAAGTTTTTTACTAAGTGCCGGATATTTTTATTACAGAATATGAGAATACGTTTATCACCTCCTTCACTGATGTAGTCAGCTAGAAGAAATTTTTCTTCAAACTTTTTTGGTACTACCACATCACTTGAAGTTGAAAATCTCATTTTAGGTACACCTAGGACTCTGTTTGGATTATTAAACAGTCCTGTTTTCTTATTCTCATAAGGAGGAATGTTAGCCATCAAATGTATACCATCACATTCCAATTTATACACCATTTCATCATACTGCTTTTGAATAGACTCAAAATTAGAACCTGTTGCATCTTTTAGTTTATCGAGTTCTTTCAAAACTTTATTTTGTTCATTGTTTGGCGAACACTCAAAATGTATATTACATTTTACCACTTCATTTTTTTCATTCAATGTTATACACCATGGTAGTATACTACCATGGCATCCTCGGCTATAATTGCTACAAAGCCAAAACGTGTTACCGTTTTTATATACTTTTTTTCTGTGATATTTGTGACCCCCATGTAGGGCGGCAACGCCTCCTTTTTTCGTGGATATGAATTCCAAATCTCTCAAATCCATTTTAAATAAATATTTATGGTACTTTAATTAGCCAGAGTAACAATACATACGTCGAGTCAAACAAGAAAATAATCTAGTGCATCATAATTATCTGATAGATGATGTCTTTCAAAACGATAACTAGCCAGATATACAAAAGAGATTAGTTATTCAGTGACATAGAATTATAAACCTTTTCAGAACCTACGTTTCAACTAAGAATGTGGTCGCCATGATGATCGCGACTACGGAACTTCACTCGGTTTTTTTACGATTTTTGTATCGCCAGCAGAGTAAACACAAAATGAAAAATTCGCCCCGGTTTTGATTATTTATTGTAATGTTTTATTTTGCTATCTATTTTTGTTAAAACATAATTATTAGTAATTATATATTTGAAATGGCAAGATGGCGGCCACATTCTTAGTTGAAACCATCGATATATATGAAACGCATAGTAGTTACGTAGAAGTGTAAAAAAATACTTATAGGAAACCAGTTACGTAGAGGTATAAAAAAAGCCTTTTAGGAAACTGGTTTCCAAACTCCGGTTTCCTTAACGGCCGAAGTGAAAATTATAGATCATAAAATTATCTATATTTTTTTTTATAAATTATGAATATTAAAAATTCTAGAGGTAACATACTTTTTCGTTCTTTGTCCGTAACAGTTACATTAGGTTGCGAACTGTACTTCGGAGTCGCTGGACGCTCGGGGTGTGGGCCCTTTGAGCGTCCATTGAGTACGGCGGCGACTCCGAGGAGGACGGCGGCGGGGTTGCGACCCCCGTCCCCGTGAGCACCGTGTCAGGTTCCCGGGGGGCTACAATGCGTCCCCCGGCGGCGGGCTCAAAGGCAAGGCACTGAGGGGCCCCTGGTGCATATCCCACCGGAGAGCCCTGGGGTCTCCCCTCTCATGTGCCGATGCGACAGCCGTGGGGGTTTTAGTGGGTAAGAATACCACATACCCCGGTCGAGCCCCACAGCTCCCGGGATCTTTCGAAGATTTCCCCCGCGTCAAAAAATAAAAAAAAAGGTTGCGAACTGTAATGCTTGGTTCTCCTCCCTCACTAACGTAATGCTCGACGATATGACGTTACATTACAGGCGAATGCTCCAAGTTAAGGACCACCTTTTAGTTAAATCCAGCTAATATTAGATTACAATTAAATTCTCTAGTAAATTAAACCCTAACATCACCAATTTTATTACACCCACTACACGTTTGTCCTAAACACACGTGTAACCTAATTGTTGCTTCAACTTGTAAGTAATCGATTTATCCCGTCAGGAACTGTCTGTCTGTTCAGACGGAACTTCGAAATATAATACCCTGGGACAACTCACACACGGTCATCGGATCCCAAACTAGGCAGAGCCTAAATAAACCCAAAAAATAACCCAATAAAGAAAACCCATATGAGAAATATGAACCCTAATAACCATCGATATAATATAATTATGAACTAGATAAACATTCACGAACAAAATGACATCTAAAATGTGGTCGCGGAGGTTGCAAACTTATCTGTGCTGGTGGCGGAAACGTGAACTAACGGGTTTAATATTTAGTTTGACAGTTTCATATAGACAGTAGCGACACTCCTATCGGCAAAAATAATTTTGTCTGACTGTGGCTTGTAAAGTAATAGCGACACAAGGGCGCTATTTCTCGCTACCACTTTCTGGACCGTGACACCAGATCTAGTTAAAATATTATACGGTTAAATTCACAGTGTATACATTTTGGGCCATTTCAGATGGTAAAAGGGTGTTTGATTGACTGGTGGCATATTGTAATGACAGACAAACGGATTGTTAAGATTTCAAACGGTTGAAGGCTGTCTGATGTTATCTACTAGACACCCATTTTTTGTTTTATCAAAAACATCGATTTAATATATAAACTAGATAAACATTCACTAACAAAATGACATTTTAAATGTGGTCACGTGGGTCGCGGACTTATCTTTGCTGGTGGCGGAAATGTAAACTAACGGTTTTATTATGATAATGACATATAGTTTGTCAGTTTCATATAGACAGTAGCGACACTCCTATCGGCAAAAATAATTTTGTCAGACTGTGGCTTGTAAAGAAATAGCGACACAAGGGCGCTATTTCGGTGTGCCACTTTTCGGACCGTAACACCTAATCTAGTTTAAATATTAAAAACTTAGAAAAAATAACTGATCAACAAAATTTTTATCGAGTACATAATTTAATAATCTAGCCTAGTGTGAAGCGTTAAACACGTACTACGTATGTACTAACATATTTAATTCGTTAACTTTTCAAATTAATTTAACGTTTCGTATACTATTATGATAGAGTTGACAGACTTACAATTCTTAATTTGTATTCTACATGATGGCATCTACTATGCATCTACTGATAAATAAAAACATATTTTTTTAAATAATTAGAATTTAATTTTATGTAACAGATGATATTTTTTAGCTTTTTTTTAAGACCAAGTATATCTTTAATGTTGGTTGCGACACAAAAAGAATATTTTAATGTGCAATAATGTTATTGATATATGTCATTTACATAATACATAGATACTGTCATCGCAATGAGTACGTATTCAAAGAACGGTGTTAAAAGAACATTAATAAAATTTCATTTATATGATCAATTAAGATTATTTATATTTACAATAGGTCCGAGAGGTCCATTTAAGTGTCTCCTATCTTACCTGAGTTAATTAGGGTTCCATACCTAAAAGGTAAAGAAGCGTGTTAAAACGGGAAGCCTTATGGTGAGACTTCGTCTGTCTGTCTGTCACACCTAAGTATATATTTCAAGAACCACTGACTGACTATTTGAAATTTGGAATCGCTTTAGATCTTACTTACCCAACCTCATCGCAAATGAAAGAAATATTCTTTATCTTTTTTTTAATGAGTGTCGAAATGGGTCTTCAGAATTTCAGTGAGACTATTATGGGTATCATCAAAATAAATGGGCTTCATTGTCACATTTCAAAATAGATTTTTATTTTGGATTACAATCAAAAAACAATTCGTTCCCCTTATCTCCGAAATTAGTAGAGGGAAAAATCTGAAATAATTATGGATGTATTACCCCGTCTATCTATATTTCTAAATAGTGCAGTTTTTTAATCATTTTGAGTAATTATAAATAAAACTTCGACAAACAAACTTAGTTTTGCGGTTTGGCATTTCTGCTATCTGAGGTGTTAGACGAATAGTAAAATAACTTTAATACGACCAAAGAAGGCGACTCTAACTTGAGCGGTTTTTTTTATTATGAACAGGCCAATAATACTGCGTTGTTAGTTAATTTATAAGAGAGTTTCAACATTTATACATCGCACCTTCGGCACACGATAAACAAGGCTTCACTTGTCTTGTCGCTGACCAGATCAGAGACAGATTGTACACTCCACGCGTCTCCACAGAATAAGGAATCCCATCATCCGTTTCTAACTCCTCCTATATACTTTTGTAATTAAATTTATTGCGGGTCGCCGCGAAATACTCGCAGAGGGTCAAATCTCGGTGTCTTCACGGGTGACCACTGTAGATCCTGGCTGACAGGAGTCACAGTGGTGGGAATGAGTGGTGGGATTAGACCCAAAAAAATCCGTTCATGGGCCAAGGTATACTATACGGCTCTATAATAAACTACCACAGGACATCCGAAACCTACCAATAAATTAATACAAAAGCACCATTAAAAGACTTGTCTAAGGAGAAGTATTTTGTAAAATTTGACATCACTTGGAGGATAAAGTTGCATGCACATTAGACCACATTTTTTTTCGTTGGACAGTGGTTAATGCAAACATAATAATTATAATTTAAGTTTTTACGTATTAATACGGCTGTGCATGAACAGTTAATACTAATCACAGTAACATATTAATGTAACTATTCTAGTATGATTGTCTCAAATATTTTAAATTGGCTGTATAAATGTTATTGTCTGTGAAATAATGAGTCTATGGATGAATTTTTTAGGTCTAAATTTGCATGATTTTTTGTTTGTTGTGTGCGCTTGTGTGATTGTTTAATTCGTTAAGCAATTAGCACTAAACTGTCTACTTCATTCCTTTGCTGTTTTAGCATATAAATGTATTGTTATAATATAATTATTTATAATAAAAATTGTGTGTTAAAGAGACATTTATTTCCTAAAATGACGAAACTAATCATTATTTAAATTGACCTAGCAATTACGTATTACAATTTCAGTTAAAATCTTATTTTATTATACATAATATTATAAATTTACTGTATACAAGAATAAGCCCAATTTTATATACACCATGATATATTACTAACTTACCTAGTTAATTTTATGTTAATATTATGTTCAGTATGGATGAAGTGTTATAAAAATATATCCTTATTAATCCCAGGTTTAACTAAAACATCGGGAACAAATTAAATTATGTATTTGTGGTTGTGTGATGTATATTATACACATTTTGTATTTTAATCAAGTGAATGATGCACTAATAAAAGTATTTTTAAGATGAAAAAAGTTTTTTTTATGTACACCCATAATATCTCCTATCCTACATTCGATAGCTTATACATAATACCTATAGTATAGTACACAGCATCACGCCTCTTCCCGGAAACTGTCTGCAGAGGTGAGGTGTCTTTCCCAGGAGAGAGGAGAGGTGTCTTTCCCACGTTCTGCGAACTGTGCAAGGGGCGAGCTTACAACCATTACCCAGGAACAGTTCGTTTGTTCTGAGGTTTTACATACATAAGGCTAAGGTTATACATACATATATAAGACAACCAGACAGCCGATATAAAGATACAGAGCGATTTATTCAAGTCAGCGTGGATGGCCAAATACAAAACTATAAGGAATAGCGAAAAATACTCAATGAACTAACTAACTTTGAACACTAAAACAGCAATGTTTGTTTTTTTAATCAATATTCCGATCCTAACCAGGAATAGACGACCTTGATTTGAAAAAAAAAATTACACCATCCGATAGTTCCGCTAATAAGAATCAAATTCTGGAATGGGAAGTAATCGCATATGGCAAACCGAAGAAAGAAACCAAATTTAGCTACATTTCCTTTAGTTTACCATATATCATTACTTTAATTCCAAAATTTCTGGGAAGAATTTCTTACTAGAGAAACTATTGGGTGGTAATAATATAGGATGTTTTTTACGATTCCTGGCTAGGAATTTAAGTAGATTTTTTTAATCCAATGTCCAATGCAGTTTTAATATTCATGAAATCAGAAATCCCTAAAAACTTTTACCATAACGTTTTGGGGGTCAAACATGCACAATCTAACCTGCCCTGCCTAGAGTGCCAAGAACATGGTTCTTTCTTTTGTCGTATGGTCCAAAGATTTTGAATGTAGTGAAAAAAATCGAAATCCTCTGAAGGCCTTTGACTTAGCTTAACGACTGCTGTCTAGATGACAATAGCCGGGACCGACTTTTATCGTGCCCTCCGAATCACGGAGACGCTCAGTTCAAATGCCACTAAACGGTCACCCATCCAAGGACTGACCTTGCCTGACGTTGCTTACCCCACTTATCGTTTACCGAGCAGAGGTTACTATAGGCCGACCATTTAATACGCGTATCGCCTGAGGGGGTAGAAGGGAGCGAGGAAGGATATTAGCGGATGGGTGAAAGGGGTGCGCGGAGCAGAGAGCTTACGTCAAATGCGGCAGTGCCTAGTATTACTATGATCTGTGGGCAGTGCGCTGGCTGTCACAGAACATTATTTGCTGGCTGTGCTCGCAGCGCGCGGTTGGTGTTTTTGTTACGGACGCTTGAAGATAAACGCACAAGGTATACGACTGCCAAGATAAATCTCAAGATGAATCGCTCTTCCAGTTTTGCGAACAAAATTAACAAGCAAGCTAAACAAATAGCATACAATGTATATTCCTTTTTTAAAGCCAGAAAACAAGATCATGAATCGATATGAATATTAGTGACGAATAGTCCTATAAAAAGTTTATCCGTGGTTAAATATTTCTTAAACGGAGTTAATTATTGTTTTATGATTTTGTACCTATGAAGCTATTATAAAATATTTGTAAAACTTAAAAATAAATACTTAAAAAAAAGATACTTATTATTTTATTATTTACCAACAATGTCTATCTCGAGATAAATCTTTGGATTATTGACTCCGTGTGTAGCGTTACCCGCCCCCGCTCCCTTCTTACCGCGCAGGCGATTCGCGAGTTAAACGGTCGGCCTATAGCTACGAGAGCCTCAAGCACATGGTGAAAAATAAAAGAAAATATCCATTTTTACTATCACTTTAATGAAATTACATTTTAATATTATTTATAGTAAGTGTTTTCAGAACACAGTCATGGTTATCACATAGTATTTTAATCAGAACCGCTGTGACGAGACGACGCACTAGAAGCGGACCCACTGCGCGAGCCCTGCAAAGAAAATAGATATAGTTTTTGGGTTTTGGCTAAGGAAGGGGCAGCAAATCGGCTAAACGCTTCAGCCTATTACACCGAACTCCACTATGTCCGTGCTATGAACGTAAGGGGCGCTATACATCTATGCGGGCACCCAGCCAGCGCTAGCTAGCTAGCGGGCTATAAATCGGCACACCCAGATCCCAGGCAGCAAAATAAAAATATGTATAACCTTTTTTTCTTTCATCATTCATTAGCAGCCGATAGACGTCCACTGCTGAACAAGGGCCTCCCCCTAAGAAGGGAGGGGTTGGCATAATCCCCACGCTTGGCAGGCGGCTTGGGGATCGCAGTATAGGTGGAAGATAAATCCAAAAGAAAGACGCTGCTGCCCGTCTTCATGTTCTCGCTTAGTCGTCTCTTACGACACCCAACGAGAGGAGATGGGGGATGCAATTCTAACCCGGCACCCCACGGGCTTTTTAGGGTTCCATACCTAAAAGGTAAAAAAGGAACACTTATGGTCTGACTTCGTCTGTCTGTCTGTCACACCTATATTTCAGGAACCACTGATGCTATCGATTTAAAACTTTGAATAGTTTTAGATCTTACTTACCGTTGGGTAATTAGCTCATTGCAAATGAAAAAAATATTTTATAATGGGGGTCATAAAAATTTAAAAGTGAGACTACTATATCGAGTAGTGTATCATATGAAAGGGCTTCATTTGCACATCTCAAAACAGAGTTTTATTTTGGCTTATGAGACGTAGTTTTTGGCTGATAATAAAAAATGACAAAAAATATACCGTCCCCCGTCCCCCTTATCTCCGAAGTTTGTGGAGGGAAAAATCTGAAATAATTATGGGCAATGCATGTCTATCTATATTTTACAGGAAAAATAAAATAATCTTTCTAAGTAGTACAGTTTTTTAGTAATCCTAAAAAAAACTTCGACAAACAAACTTAGTTTTGCGGTTTGGTTTTTTTGCTATCTGAGGTGTTACATGAATAGTAAAATTACGATAATACGTCCAAAGATGGTATGGAACCCTCGGTGCGCGAGTCCGACTCGCACTTGACTGGTATTTATTTCTTTACAAGATCAAAAATTGAACACCAAAGGTACGGTCCATAATCCGCCGGGGGTTAAAAATCCCTGCTTCTGACCTGACGCTTGCGACGAGCTTTGATATACTTAAGGACAAATTAAAGGCACCCATTGCATTAATAAATGCTTCCTTAGATGACAGCATATAGCTTACCTGTTTAGAACCGCTTCGGGACCGACTCTTAGACTTATCAGATCCGCTGCCAGACCCTGAGTTTCTTCTGGAACTCGCTCTAGATGAGGCTTTAGAGCCAGACGCTTTGGACGAGGCACGGGATGAAGCTCGGGAGGACCGCTTACTGGCTCTCGACGAGGCACGGGAACTAGCTTTTGAACCCTGAGGAAACAAGATTACTTAAGCAACTTACGTTTGCCTGATGATAAATATAGTCAGTTGTAATCATCGATATAATATATAAACTATATTTGGTGTCACGGTTCAAATAGTGGTAGCGAGAAATAGCGCCCTTGTGTCGCTATTTCTTTACAGCCACATCCTGACAAATTTATTTTTGCCGATAGGAGTGTCGCTACTGTCTATATGAAACTGTCAAACTACAAGTCATTATCATTATAAAATCGTTAGTTCACGTTTCCGTCACCAGCACAGATAAGTTTGCAACCTCCGCGACCACATTTTAGATGTCATTTTGTTAGTGAATGTTTATCTAGTTTATATATTATATCGATGTTTAAACCTATTAATGTCACTAGCTACAGTGCGCTTCACACCGGAACACGGCAATGTTTACACGTAACTGCAGCTTGCGTGGCAGAATGCGAAACACTACATGGCAAGGGCCTTCAAATTTTCATTTAAAACATTCATGTTTCTTCTAATAGTCCGGTCAATTTAGACATTCGAAGGTGCATAAAATCCCAACATTATATTAACTGCCAATTAGGATTTAACATTTGATAAAAATAAACTCAATCAAATTTATTGGAAAATTGAGGTTATGGGGAGCATTGGGCACCCAAGTAGGAGGGAGGTTTGGGCATGCCCAATGCTCCCTCAGTTTTTAGTACCTACATTTTGATGTCATACTTTTCTACATTTTTGATATACCCATTGCAATAAATGTCGTTATCATTTCTTTTTAGGGCAATGCCGTTTGCATTTAAAAAGAAAAATAAGCGATGCGATATCCCTAAAGATGTTATTTTGCGCGCATTTAAAGAGGTGTCAAAAGGAGGGAAAATTAAAACTACTGCCCTTAAATATGATATACCCAGGTCTAACCTGCATGTCCAACATTATGCAGTTTTAATTCTAAGTCACTTTGTTTAATTTTTTTAAAGTCTATGATAAGAAAAAATATTTTTGGTAATTTTTTTTATAGCAATGTTACAGCATAGTAGTATACCTACTAAAGCAACATGTTGCGTTTTTAATACAATGCCCAAACCTCCCGACCACCGGGAGGTTTGGGCACTTTGGACATCTGTCAGAAGATCTTTTGTAACTTTTAGACTAATTATAATACCAAAACTTTTCTTAGCCTAATTATAATACCAAGCTTTTATAATTACTGCCAAATATATGTGCTAAATATATTTGGAATAAAATTTTGATTGTGATTAAAAATAACAGTTTTATTACCAACTATGTAAAAAAGTGCCCAATGCTCCCCTACCTCCCCTACTCTTATGTCGACTTATTGAAGGAATTGAAATTTAAACCGAATTATTATTACCGCAATTATCTACGAATAATAATAATATTCTGGGACAATCCACACAGATCACAAATTAGGCAGAGCCTATACTATGGAAACTAGATGACTTTTTCTTGTAAATACATACATAAATAGATAAATAACACCTAGACACTTGGCAGGAATCGAACCCACACCTATTGGGTAGCAGCCGGCATGACCACTAGACCAACAGGCCCCAATAAGATGAAAAGACTTTTCTCGATGATTTTTTTCTTACGATTTATTATAATTGCTGCTACTTTTTTATTTTTAAAAGATTAAGAATCATTATTTGTCAGCATATTTTTATGTTACAATAATAGATGGTACCAAGTATTCTACAGTTTCCGGCGTACAAATGTTTTATCGTTACAGGGTGACATAATCATGTCAAGGAATAAAATTATTTAAATTTTATCGTGATAATCTTTACACTTAATATGCCAAAAACAATGCTCCGACTTGTACATGTTTATAAATTCTTCCATTACTACATTCCGCTTACGAGACGACATACTGTATTAGAGCGCCGCGCGTCCTTTCCCTCTAACAGTCATCGGACAACTGACCACAGAACACTATTACAACTGACGCCTGCGCAGGCGAGCGCCATACACGCTCAGGTTTACCTGCGCAGTTGAACTGTACAGGTATACCTGCGCGTGTATGCCGTACTTAATACTTGGTTCTCCTCCCTCACTAACGTAATGCTCGACGATATGACGTTACATTACAGGCGAATGCTCCAAGTTAAGGACCACCTTTTAGTTAAATCCAGCTACAAGTAGAGGTGAGTCAGCACCCGGTAGAAATTCTCTAGTAGATTAAACCCTAACATCACCAATTTTATTACACCCACTACACGTTTGTGAGTGAGTATACGTTCACACGTCCTAAACTCACGTGTAACCTAATTGTTGCTTCAACTTGTAACTAATCGATTCATCCCGTCAGGAACTGTCTGTCTGTTCAGACGGAACTTCGAAATATAATAATAATATCCTGGGACAACTCACACTCGGTCATCTGATCCCAAACTAGGCAGAGCCTAAATAAACCCAATAAAGAAAACCCATATGAGAAATATGAACCCTAATAACCATCGATATAATATATGAACTAGATAAACATTCACGAACAAAATGACATCTAAAATGTGGTCGCGGAGGTTGCAAACTTATCTGTGCTGGTGGCGGAAACGTGAACTAACGGGTTTAATATTTAGTTTGACAGTTTCATATAGACAGTAGCGACACTCCTATCGGCAAAAATAATTTTGTCTGACTGTGGCTTGTAAAGTAATAGCGACACAAGGGCGCTATTTCTCGCTACCACTTTCTGGACCGTGACACCAGATCTAGTTAAAATATTATATCGATGCTAATAACGGTTAAATTCACAGTGTATAAATTTTGGGCCATTTCAGATGGTCACAGGATGTTTGATTGACTGGTGGCATATTGTAATGACAGACAAACGGATTGTTAAGATTTGAAACGGTTGAAGGCTGTCTGATGTTATCTACTAGACACCCATTTTTTGTTTTATCAAAAACATCGATTTAATATATAAACTAGATAAACATTCACTAACAAAATGACATCTTAAATGTGGTCACGTGGGTCGCGGACTTATCTTTGCTGGTGGCGGAAATGTAAACTAACGGTTTTATTATGATAATGACATATAGTTTGTCAGTTTCATATAGACAGTAGCGACACTCCTATCGGCAAAAATAATTTTGTCACACTGTGGCTTGTAAAGAAATAGCGACACAAGGGCGCTATTTCGGTGTGCCACTTTTCGGACCGTAACACCTAATCTAGTTTAAATATTAAAAACTTAGAAAAAATAACTGATCAACAAAATTTTTATCGAGTACATAATTTAATAATCTAGCCTAGTGTGAAGCGTTAAACACGTACTACGTATGTACTAACATATTTAATTCGTTAACTTTTCAAATTAATTTAACGTTTCGTATACTATTATGATAGAGTTGACAGACTTACAATTCTTAATTTGTATTCTACATGATGGCATCTACTATGCATCTACTGATAAATAAAAACATATTTTTTTAAATAATTAGAATTTAATTTTATGTAACAGATGATATTTTTTAGCTTTTTTTTAAGACCAAGTATATCTTTGTTGGTTGCGACACAAAAAGAATATTTTAATGTGCAATAATGTTATTGATATATGTCATTTACATAATACATAGATACTGTCATCGCAATGAGTACGTATTCAAAGAACGGTGTTAAAAGAACATTAATAAAATTTCATTTATATGATCAATTAAGATTATTTATATTTACAATAGGTCCGAGAGGTCCATTTAAGTGTCTCCTATCTTACCTGAGTTAATTAGGGTTCCATACCTAAAAGGTAAAGAAGCGTGTTAAAACGGGAAGCCTTATGGTGAGACTTCGTCTGTCTGTCTGTCACACCTAAGTATATATTTCAAGAACCACTGACTGACTATTTGAAATTTGGAATCGCTTTAGATCTTACTTACCCAACCTCATCGCAAATGAAATATTCTTTATCTTTTTTTTAATGAGTGTCGAAATGGGTCTTCAGAATTTCAGTGAGACTATTATGGGTATCATCAAAATAAATGGGCTTCATTGTCACATTTCAAAATAGATTATTATTTTGGATTACAATCAAAAAAAAATTCGCTCCCCTTATTTCCGAAATTAGTAGAGGGAAAAATCTGAAATAATTATGGATGTATTACCCCGTCTATCTATCTTTCTAAATAGTGCAGTTTTTTAGTCATTTTTTAGTCAGTTTTTTAGTAATTATAAATAAAACTTCGACAAACAAACTTAGTTTTGCGGTTTGGCATTTCTGCTATCTGAGGTGTTAGACGAATAGTAAAATAACTTTAATACGACCAAAGAAGGCGACTTGAGCGGTTTTTTTTATTATGAACAGGCCAATAATACTGCGTTGTTAGTCAATTTATAAGAGAGTTTCAACATTTATACATCGCACCTTCGGCACACGATAAACAAGGCTTCACTTGTCTTGTCGCTGACCAGATCGGAGACAGATTGTACACTCCACGCGTCTCCACAGAATAAGGAATCCCATCATCCGTTTCTAACTCCTCCTATATACTTTTGTAATTAAATTTATTACGGGTTCCAAGACAATTTAGCGTTTCCCCGGAACTCGCCGAGGGTCAAATCTCGGTGTCTTCACGGGTGACCACTGTAGATCCTGGCTGACAGGAGTCACAGTGGTGGGATTAGACCCAAAAAAATCCGTTCATGGGCCAAGGTATACGGCTCTATAATAAACTACCACAGGACATCCGAGACCTACCAATAAATTAATACACAAGCACCATTAAAAGACTTGTCTAAGGAGAAGTATGCAAACATAATAATTATAATTTAAGTTTTTACGTATTAATACGGCTGTGCATGAACAGTTAATACTAATCACAGTAACATATTAATGTAATTATTCTAGTATGATTGTCTCAAATATTTTAAATTGGCTGTATAAATTTTATTGTCTGTGAAATAATATGAAGTCTATGGATGAATTTTTTAGGTCTAAATTTGCATGATTTTTTGTTTGTTGTGTGCGCTTGAGTGATTGTTTAATTCGTTAAGCAATTAGCACTAAACTTTCTACTTCATTCCTTTGCTGTTTAGCATATAAATGTATTGTTATAATATAATTATTTATAATAAAAATTGTGTGTTAAAGAGACATTTATTTCCTAAAATGACGAAACTAATCATTATTTAAATTGACCTAGCAATTACGTATTACAATTTCAGTGAAAATTTTATTATTTACTGTATACAAGAATAAGCCCAATTTTATATACACCATGATATTTTACTAACTTACCTAGTTAATTTTATGTTAATTTTATGTTCAGTATGGATGAAGTGTTATAAAAATATATCCTTATTAATCCCAGGTTTAACTAAAACATCGGGAACAAATTAAATTATGTATTTGTGGTTGTGTTATGTATATTATACACATTTTGTATTATAATCAAGTGAATGATGCACTAATAAAAATATTTTTAAGATGAAAATAGTTTTTTTATGTACACCTATAATATCTCCTATCCTACATTCGATAACTTACATAATACCTATAGTATAGTACACAGCATCACTTCCCGGAAACTGTCTGCAGAGGTGAGGTGTCTTTCCCACGTTCTGCGAACTGTGTAAGGGGCGACCATTACCCAGGAACAGTTCGTTTGTTCTGAGGTTTTACATACATAAGGCTAAGGTTATACATACATATATAAGACAACCAGACAGCCGATATAAAGATACAGAGCGATTTATTCAAGTCAGCGTGGATGGCCAAATACAAAACTATAAGGAATAGCGAAAAATACTCAATGAACTAACTTACTTTGAACACTAAAACAGCAATGTTTGTTTTTTTAATAAATATTCCAATCCTAACCAGGAATAGACGACCATGATTTGAAAAAAAAAAATTACTCCATCCGATAGTTCCGCTAATAAGAATCAAATTCTGGAATGGGAAGTAATCGCATATGGCAAACCGAAGAAAGAAACCAAAAGAGATGTTCCAAAATGTATGGAGCCTGGGCTAGGAATTTGTACACTATACTCTAAAATAGGGAAACACACATAAAACAGTTTTAATTATCCATTTACTTTAATTTGGCTTTATTTGCTTGTAAAACTTAAGAATTTTTACTTAGAATTGCAACACATAACATAAAACTGACATGGCGGAAAAGTGTCACTGTCATGTATCATTTTTATTATCAATGGCATTATAAGTATTTTTATTACTGTACTCTTTGTATTTTTGTTTCTGTTTTCTCCTACATCATTTTAATAATTAAAATATCAATGATAATCAATTCACTAATACAATACAAGCACACAACCAATTATGACAAGTGTGACAGCAGCAGTAGCTATTGACAGCTGGCTGGCTGACAGTTCAATTCGACATCAGTGAGACGCCATCTTAGGACGCCATGTTGAATATAGATATAAAATGAATGATAATTATAATTAAAATTACAACAAAAATAGTAATTTAAACGAAATATTTATATTTTTCCCGGATTCTATGGATTTTTCTCGATTTTTTGAGGTGGTGTACATATTCCTGGCCCATTTTACAACAACTCCTTTAGCTACATTTCCTTTAGTTTACCATATATCATTACTTTACTTCCAAAATTTCTGGGAAGGATTTCTTACTAGCGAAACTATCGGGTGGTAATAATATAGGATGTTTTTTACGATTCCTGGCTAGGAATTTAAGTAGATTTTTTTAATCCAATGTCCAATGCAGTTTTAGTATTCATGAAATCAGAAATCCCTAAAAACTTTTACCATAACGTTTTGGGGGTCAAATATGCACAATCTAACCTGCCCTGCCAAGAGTGCCAAGAACATGGTTCTTTCCTTTGTCGTATGGTCCAAAGATTTTGAATGTAGTGAAAAAAATCGAAATCTATGGCCTCTGACTTAGCTTAACGTCTGCTATCTAGATGACAATAGCCGGGACCGACTTTTATCGTACCCTCCGAAGCACGGAGACGCTCAGTTCAAATGCCACTAAACGGTCACCCATCCAAGGACTGACCTTGCCTGACGTTGCTTACCCCACTGATCGTCTACCGAGCAGAGGTTACTAGCTACGAGAGCCTCAAGCACATGGTGAAAAATAAAAGAAAATATCCATTTTTACTATCACTTTAATGAAATTACATTTTAATATTATTTATAGTAAGTGTTTTCAGAACACAGTCATGGTTATCACATAGTATTTTAATCAGAACCGCTGTGACGAGACAACGCACTAGAAGCGGACCCACTGCGCGAGCCCTGCAAAGAAAATAGATATAGTTTTTGGGTTTTGGCTAAGGAAGGGGCAGCAAATCGGCTAAACGCTTCAGCCTATTACACCGAACTCCACTATGTCCGTGCTATGAACGTAAGGGGCGCTACACATCTATGCGGGCACCCAGCCAGCGCTAGCTAGCTAGCGGGCTATAAATCGGCACACCCAGATCCCAGGCAGCAAAATAAAAATATGTATAACCTTTTTATCTTTCATCATTCATTAGCAGCCGATAGACGTCCACTGTTGAACTGAGGCCTCCCCCTAAGAAGAGAGGGGCTGCCATAATCCCCACGCTTGGCAGGCGGCTTGGGGATCGCTAGTATAGGTGCAAGATAAATCCAAAAGAAAGACGCTGCTGCCCGTCTTCATGTTCTCGCTTAGTCGTCTCTTACGACACCCAACGAGAGGAGATGGGGGATGCAATTCTAACCCGGCACCCCACGGGCTTTTTAGGGTTCCATACCTAAAAGGTAAAAAAGGAACACTTATGGTCTGACTTCGTCTGTCTGTCTGTCACACCTATATTTCAGGAACCACTGATGCTATCGATTTGAAACTTTGAATAGTTTTAGATCTTACTTACCGTTGGGTAATTAGCTCATTGCAAATGAAAAAAATATATTCTTTCTTTTACTTTTTTTATAATGGGGGTCATAAAAATTTAAAAGTGAGACTACTATATCGAGTGGGGTATCATATGAAAGGGCTTCATTTGCACATCTCAAAACAGATTTTTATTTTGGCTTATGAGACGTAGTTTTTGGCTGATAATAAAAAATGACAAAAAATATAATAATAATAATAAATACACTTTATTGTACACCAAAAGTTACATGTAAATTGAACAATACGTTGATGATATCAATGTACAAAGGCGGCCTTATCGCTAAAAAGCAATCTCTTCCAGGCAATCTAACTAGAAAATGAGAAAGAGAAACATAATGGGCAGTTGATGGTGCACTTCAATAAAACTAAAATTTTATTGTTGAATAGAAGAAGAAGAAGAAAATAGAAAATATATATAATAGTAGTATATAATATAAAATAGAAAATATATTTTTAATTACGATTATAAAGAACCGATTATATATACCGTCCCCCCCCCCCTTATCTCCGAAGTTTGTGGAGGGAAAAATCTGAAATAATTATGGGTAATGCATGTCTATCTATATTTTACAGGAAAAATAAAATAATCTTTCTAAGTAGTACAGTTTTTTAGTAATCCTAAAAAAAACTTCGACAAACAAACTTAGTTTTGCGGTTTGGTTTTTTTGCTATCTGAGGTGTTACATGAATAGTAAAATTACGATAATACGTCCAAAGATGGTATGGAACCCTCGGTGCGCGAGTCCGACTCGCACTTGACTGGTATTTATTTCTTTACAAGATCAAAAATTGAACACCAAAGGTACGCGTCCATTATCCGCCGGGGGTTAAAAATCCCTGCTTCTGACCTGACGCTTGTGACGGGCGAGCTTTGATATACTTAAGGACAAATTAAAGGCACCCATTGCATTAATAAATGCTTCCTTAGATGACAGCATATAGCTTACCTGTTTAGAACCGCTTCGGGACCGACTCTTAGACTTATCAGATCCGCTGCCAGACCCTGAGTTTCTTCTGGAACTCGCTCTAGATGAGGCTTTAGAGCCAGACGCTTTGGACGAGGCACGGGATGAAGCTCGGGAGGACCGCTTACTGGCTCTCGACGAGGCACGGGAACTAGCTTTTGAACCCTGAGGAAACAAGATTACTTAAGCAACTTACGTTTGCCTGATGATAAGTATAGTCAGTTGTAATCATCGATATAATATATAAACTAGATTTGGTGGCACGGTTCAAATAGTGGTAGCGAGAAATAGCGCCCTTGTGTCGCTATTTCTTTACAAGCCACATCCTGACAAATTTATTTTTGCCGATAGGAGTGTCGCTACTGTCTATATGAAACTGTCAAACTACAAGTCATTATCATTATAAAATCGTTAGTTCACGTTTCCGTCACCAGCACAGATAAATTTGCAACCTCCGCGACCACATTTTAGATGTCATTTTGTTCGTGAATGTTTATCTAGTTTATATATTATATCGATGTTTAAACCTATTAATGTCACTAGCTACAGTGCGCTTCACACCGGAACACGGCAATGTTTACACGTAACTGCAGCTTGCGTGGCAGAATGCGAAACACTACATGGCAAGAGCCTTAAAGTTTTAATTTAAAACGTTCATGTTTCTTCTATAGTCCGGTCAATTTAGACATTCGAAGGTGCATAAAATCCCAACAAGCTAAAAATCAGTAACATTGTTCAAAACATAATTATAAATAGAAATTTTAAGTACCCATCATCAGAGGTCAAAGGTGACAAAAAATGAGTTTTGGCGATTTTTAGTAAAACGGTAAGTTTTATCATAGATGTAGCCTTACAAAAATTGTAGATCATAAAAAATGTATCCGTACTTTTTTCCTACGAGCCACCGTTTCTGAGATATAACGATTCAAAAAGTTGTAAAAGTTGTTATCGTCATCTATAATATGCGTTTCAACTAAGAATGTAGCCGCCATGATGATCGCGGCTGCGAAACTTCACTCGTTTTTTTCCGATTTTTGTACCGGCAGCAGAGTAAACACAAAATGAAAAATTCGCCCCGGTTTTGATTATTTATTGTAATGTCTTATTTTGCTATCTATTTTTGTTAAAACACTATTTTAGTAATTATATATTTGAAATGATAAGATGGCGGCCACATTCTTAGTTGAAACGCATACTACTTAAAATAAAACTGTAACAGGTCCAATTCTGTATCAGTCTGTCCGTTTGTCTGTATCATAATGATAGTGATTTGGTAATGGAAACCATACAACTGATACTAATACTTTTTTTTTGTAAATACATACTTAAATAGACAAGTAACACCCAGAAACTTGGTGGGAATCGAACCCACGACCCGTAACCATAATATACCTTGCCGCTGCCTTTGGAACTTGCTCTCGAGCTGGCTCGCGATCCCTTGCCGCTGCGGGATGACGAAGAACGTCGAGATCCAGACCTCGAGCGAGACCGAGACTTGCCTGAGCCGGACCTGCAATCGTGCAAACGAAGACACATTGTTCCACTTAGGGCACACATTGTTACAAAGTATGCACATGTTGTTACTAAGCAAGCACATGTAGTTGCAAAGTGCGCACTTATTGTTACAAAATAGGTACACTTTGTTACAACGCAGGCACACTCTGTTACAAAGTAGGCACCCATTGTTACAAAGTAGGCTCACGTTGTTACAACGTAGGCACACGTTGATACAAACTAGGGACACGTTGTTACAAATTGAGCATAAATTATTCCAATTCGCCCAAAAATGTTACACTTGTTACACTTGGGGCACACTAACAAATAAACAGTTTACAAATTCTTGTAATAGCAAACCACATTTTTCAATATTTCTGCATGTGCAGACTTATCCGCAAGTACACTTTATTTTTTATGGTACGGGGGAAACCTTCAAAAGGTCCCCGAGAGCTGTGGGGATCGACCGGGGTATGTGGGATTCTTACCCACTAAAACCCCCGCGGCTGTCGCATCGGCACATGAGAGGGGACCCAGGTCTCTCCGGTGGGATCTGCACCAGGGGCCACTCAGTGCCTTGCCTTCGAGCCCCCGGGAACTAATCACGGTGCTCACGGGGACGGGGGTCGCAACCCCGCCGCCGTCCTCCTCGGAGTCGCCACCGTACTCAATGGATGTCCTAGGGCCCACACCCCGAACGTCCAGCGACTCCGAAGATCCGCAAGTACACTAGGCCAGCATCCCTAAAGAAAAATTACACCTTACAATTTGAGAATCCGTATCAATAATAGTATTTACCTGGCAGAACCAGACTGTGCTGATCCGGACCGTGACCTTGACTTCCTCGACCCTGAAGCGGACCGCGAACGACTTCGCGACTTGGACTTTGACCGCGACTTTGACCTCTCGCGCGACCCTGACCTTGACCTGTTCGAGCCCTTCGACCGTTCCGACCCTTGCGGCGATTTGGAAGCCGATTTCGAGCGAGAACGAGATCTGAAAGTAAATTTTATAATGTAACTAGCTGACCCACGCAGCTCCGCCTGCGCTATTTTAACGTTAACTAAACTTTTAATAACAGACATTCGCATCGAATACATAACCTCCTTTGTTATAGTCGGGTAAAAACTGGGACCCTCTTTTTACTTGCTCTCCGAAGCACGGACCCGTTTAGTTCAAATGGCGTTAAACGGTCACCCATCTATTTAATGACCTTACCTAACGTTGCTTAACCCGATCGATTACAAAACCTTGATAACAACTCTCTATGAGTGTTCCCTTACTAATATGTATTATATTATAAAGAAAAATTGATTAAATCGGACCAAGCGTATAACCAAGTACCCATTTTGACTTTAATCCCCTCTCCCAAAAGAACCGTGCTAGATTACGGGATAAAAAGTATCCTATGTCCTACCTCGTAGTAAGATCTCAAATCATGCCAAGTTTCATTTGAATCCATTCAGTAGTTTCGGCGTGATGCTCAGCCGTGATACAGACAGACAGACAGACAGACAAAAATTAAAAAAATTACATTTTCGTCCTCAGTATCGGTTATAGAATGCCCTCCAAATATAATTTTCAAAATATCTTCAATGTACAGAATTGGACCTGTTACAGTTTTATTATAAGTATAGATATTGTGGACAACAGACAAAGCTATTTACTAATGTAATAGATATTCAAATAACCATAGAGTTTATATATTAAGAATAGAGTACGCGTTTGTCTATGGTCCTCTTAAACAAAGCGTAGGCAGATTTTCCTTTAAGAGGCAGGTGAATTGAACTATTTAAAGTTATATTATAAGAGTTATATTGATATGTAAGTGATAAGGATGGATTTGATCTGTCACAAGTGGAAATGTCCATAAATACAGCTGATGGTATAGTACCTGACATGAATGTATTTGGATGTTCTTACCTGTGCCTACGATTCTTACTTGAAAATAAGCATTCTATAGTACTTGTACTACTGTGTTCTGTGCAAATAACACTCAAATGAACTCAATAAAATACAGCTAAGGGATCGCGGCTTTATCAGGGCCTGTAGTTTCAAATAGATGCACTCAAGAGGACGACGTTTTGGTACCAATGAGCACTCACAGAATGACTTAAATTACTTTAGATACTCGCAAATTATGTAGAAGTAGCCTATCGTACACCAGATGATTACAAAGCTGGCGTAACTTAGGGAACGACCGACCTACGACCCGTCAGCAATATAGTAACGGATTGGGAATGCAATCAAATTGTCAAAGTTTTCGTTTCGGTGATTAAATGGGACCAATTAATAGCAAATAGAATAGTTATTGTTTCTTTATTAGGATAGAGCGAAATCTTCTTTTGGCGTCCTTTACCCGTTTTTCTACCCCGGGGGTGTCCAGGTAAGAATAGCATCCCCCCCATCTCCCGTTGGGTGTTCGTAAGGGAAAACAAGGCGGGCAGCAGCGTCTTTCTATTGGATTATCTACCACCTACATACGGAGTGTAAGGGACATCGTACCGAAAACCAATATCAGGAATCCAGTACATGATTCTGAACATTCTAGTGTTGAAATTTTTCATCGGCTTTTTCATGAATTTGCAAAAAAAAATGCCTCAACAAACATCATTATTGGTATAATAATAAAGCCTAATTTCAATTTAAAAACAATAAATTACTTATTTGTGCAAAATTAGCAATCATCAGCAGTCGAAAAGTCCACTGCTGAGCCTCTCCCTTAGAAGGGAGGGGTTGCTATAATCTCCACGCTTGGCAGGCGGCTTGATTGAAATTAGCAATGGAATTTGAAAAATAAATATTATTCTGCACGTATTCGTTCATCGATATACTATCTAAACAAGATTTGCTGTCACGACCCGAAAAGTGGTCACGAAAATAAGAGCTACCGAGACGGCTATCGCTCTATTTCAAATTAGTACGAGCCGACAACAGCTGGCGTAAGACGTGTCAAAATGTCTTATTGCGCGTTGAAAAACTGTCCAAATACTCGTCGCAACACTAAAATTACAGGTGGAATATCTTTTTTTCGGTTAGTAATCCTATTACTACTAGTTTAAATACAAAATATAAGTAAGATATCACTAAAATCCGAAATAACAATTATTTATTTGACATTTTCTCCGCTAGTAGTTCGCCATATGCCAAGCCACAGGCTGACAAAATTATTTTTGCTGATAGAGAGTGTCACTACCGTCTATGCAAAACTGTCAAACTACACGTCACTACCACAATAAAAAAGTTAGTTCTCATTTACGCCACCAGCATACATAAGTTGGTAAATCAGTACACGAGCGTTACGTAGTTCTCGAACAAAGAATGCATGGAGTTTCATTGTTATAAAATTGTGCAATTTTTTTCACAACTGCGTAATATAGAAAAAGTGGTGATGAGATGTGTGTAAGTTTGTATTATTATACTATTAGAAACCCTAAATAAGATTATTTAAAAAAAGAGAATCTGTCTAGAAACCATTGTCACTGGACCACCTTAGTAAAATAAAAACTGAACATACCACTGAAGAATTATTACCACACTCCTGCAGCAGGAATACATTGTAATCACCATGACGCAGCAACTTCACTGAGACTTCCGCACTGTACGAGATCTGAGAAACGAATGACTGCGGTACCGCTAGAGTAGTGACTTATATACGCATTCGCTGGGCGCGTTCGGCTATCCTACCCACAATTTATTTTATATCGGTTTTGGAGTCTAACAATACCATCATTTGAAAACTCGTTGGTCTAATGGTTAACCATCCTGGCCTCTATCCAATAGGTTGTGGTTCAGATTGCCACTTTTTCTCTGGGTGTCATTTATTTAGATAAGTATGTATTTTCAAAAAAGTATATACGTATTTATATTAGGTGTCTGGTTACCATAGTACAGACTCTGGACAGTTTTGGATTACACGGCAGTGTGTCCTCAAATATTATTATTACTTTACAACAAGAACGTGGTTGCTCCGTGTATTAATATTATGTGTATCACTATACTTTTTAAAAGAACGGTTTTTTTAACATTAACTAAATTAGTAGTTTAATATGATGAATGAGAAATAGTCTCAATGATACACAATAATTATTTTTATTTGATGTTTTTTTATTGTTTCATTTTTTGTAGATTCCCTAGTAATCCATTTCGATGTGCTGAATGGGTTTCAATAGTCGCTAAAGAAAGAGGAGATGAATTGTATAAACCTCACGCATTTTCGTCAATTTGCTCATTACATTTTGATGAATCAAATATTTCATGTAATACTCGAAGACGTAGATTGTTAAAATCTGCGGTTCCAAAATTACAGGTTTGTAGATAACTATATTTTTTTTATTAAATACAAGAGTTTGGGATCAGATGACCATATATAAATTGTTCCGGAATATTATTATTTTTATCAGTTTACTTATGAATACGAATAGTTATTAAATACGTAGACAATGTTTATTATGGCATTTATTGATGCTATTGGTATTTATTAATAACTTGGTTTAAAGAATAATGTACATTATTCTTTAAAACATCTTAACTATATAGAGACCCAACTATTTAGACTAAGTTTTAAGTAGATGTTATAGTGGTATTTTTTGCAGATCACACCATCACCAACTATTCAGAGTGCAACCAGACAATTTAATGCTCCTGAGGATGATTTAGTATCTATTATTTCTGAAACAGTTTCATTATCAGACCTTATACCATTACATGATTCTCCTAGAAAACATCATTTGAAAAAAAAATTAGCAGAAAGCCGAAAAACTATTGAGATACTTAAAAACAGGGTTCATAATTTGCAGAGAGTTAAAAAACGACTTAATAAAAGAAATTGTACTTTAAAGAATATAGTTAAAATGCTTAAAAGTAATAGATCCATTGATGACTCAGTTTTCATAGATTTATCAAAAAATATGGAAGTCACGGAAATATTTAACGGGATGTATATAAAAAATAAAATGAATAATTCCAGACCCTTTAAGCAATATCCTCCAGGCGCAAGGAAATTTGCTCTAACGCTTCATTTTTACTCACCTTCTGCTTATAAATATGTACGAAAAATGTTCGATACTTGTTTACCTCATCCACGGACATTATACCAGTGGTATCAAAGTGTTGACGCGGAACCTGGATTTTGCACCGAAACCTTAAATAGGCTCGAAGAGAAGGCAAAAACCAGCGGAAAAACCATTATATGTGCTTTGGTTGCTGATGAAATGTCCATAAGGAAACAAAAGATATGGACAGGTAAACGTTATGAAGGCCTAGTAGATATGGGATTAGATAGTGATGATAACAGCCAAATGGCAACGCAAGCTTATGTTTTCATGTTAGTTGCTATAAATGACTCGTGGAAATTACCATTGGCTTATTTCTTTATTGACAGTATCAAGGCAGATATGAAATCCAATTTAATAAAAATTGCCTTGCAAAAATGTTATAAAATAGGTGTTCAAATTCGTTCAGTGACATTTGATGGTTGTAAAAGCAATATTGCAACGATGAAAAACTTAGGATGCGAGTTGGATGATTACAAAAATTTAAAAACTTATTTTAAACATCCATTTGCTGACTATAATGTTGTTATATTTTTAGATGCATGTCATATGTTAAAATTGATGCGAAATACGTTAGAATCAAAGAAAATTATATATATTGCAGATGATAAATTCGTCAAATGGAAATTTTTAACAGAATTATACAACTTGCAGGAAGAAAATAGTTTGCACTTGGCAAATAAACTTTCACATAGTCATATTAACTTTAAAAATCATATAATGAATGTGAAGCTGGCATCCCAGCTCTTTAGCAGAAGCGTTAGTAAGGCTTTAGAATTTTGTGAAAATACTTTGAAAATTCCCACATTCCAAGGGGCCGAGAGTACAGCAAACTTTATCATGAAACTTAATAATGTTTTTGATATACTTAATACACGTAATCTTAAAGACTTTGGTTTCAAAAAACCCTTGAATAAGAACAATTCACAGAAAATATTGTCATTTTTATCAGAAGCGAAAAATTACTTACTTTCTTTATCAATTGAGGTAAAATATAAAAAAAAGGTTAAAATTGGCACTGAAGTAAGAACTGTGTTTAATAATAAAAAAGTTCCATTGGCCTTGACACAAAATAATACTGGCTTGTTGGGTTTACTGGTATGTATTAATAGTTTAATATATTTATATGAAACATTAATTTTAACTGATGCCCTTCCGTTCTTATTGACCTATAAACTCAGCCAAGATCATGTAGAATTATTTTTCGGAAACATAAGGAGTCAAGGCGGACACAATAATAATCCCAACACGAGACAATTTAAAGCCAGTTTTAAAAAACTGCTGTCTCATTTGGAAGTAGGCTCCAAATTTACTGGGAATTGTGTACCAATACAAAATATACCAATTTTATCAGGATTATCAGCACTCAAAAAAATTAATAGTTCTTCGACGGGATATCGTTTTGATGAATGTGAAGAAAATTTAAGTGCTATAGAAATCATAAAAAATAAATCTATACAGCACAATTTTGATAAATACCAGATAAATTGCAACGAACTCATTCAAAAATTAGAACAAAGCCCAATTCCGGAAATTGTTTTCCAAATAGTAGGTTACATTTCTGGTTTTGTGGTAAGTAGTCTAGTAAAAAAGCTTAGGTGCGAGGACTGCAAAAGAAAATTATGGGCAAAAGAAAAATTATGGTTCCACAAACTAGTGGATTTACGAGATATGAATGGCTTATTTTATTGTGCAAATGATGTATTTGACATTTGCATGAACACTGAACGCGTTATACGCAACTGTGTTCGTTTAAGTGGTGGTAAAAATATACACAAGAAATATGACAAAATATTTATATCTGTTGCAGTTTTAAAATTATATATTAATAAAGATGTTTTTGTCGGAGAAAATGAGCATAACCATAACATTGATTTACTGAGATTAGTTGTAGAAAAATTCATCGATGTAAGACTGCATTATGTTTGTAAAAAAGAAACCGCCCAGACAAAAAATGATTCAAAAAGACAGATTTATAATAAATTAAATTTGTTTAAAGGTAATTAACATTTCTTTTTTCAGACAACTGATACTAATACTTATGTAAATTTTTTTTGTAAATCCATACTTAAATAGATAAATAACACCCAGACACTTGGTGGGAATCGAACCCACGACTCATCGGTTAGCAACCAGGGTGTCTAACCACTAGACCAACGGGCCCGTCAATTAAATATAAATATAAAATATAATGTCAAATACATTGTCACTAAACTTGATTAATTATTAATGTTCAGTGTAGATAAATTAGACTTAAAATAAAATAAAAACTTGAAAGCGTTAAATATGCCATGTTTAGTACCGACTTCAATACTATTGTCATTATTTAACGCTTTTTGTAACATTTGTAACGCTTTTTGTAAAATTGTACCTAACGAAACCTAATTATTTTAGGTCTATGCATAATAAAGAATTTTGAATTTATATGTATGTCTTATTTCATCCAGTCGTTCTCTTGACCAACATGCGTATCATGTTAATCTGTTGGCGGTCGACGCGTCATAGCGCTTATGCGATCGGAATCATCGGCCGTTGAGAGCTTAATGTTGTAACAAATAAATGCAGATATACTACTAGAAAGAAATAACAATCATTCTGGAGAAGTTGGGTACAAAGTAATGCTTTCTTTTATGGCTAGCATAACATTATACGTAACTTACCATATTTTTATATTACGGTTATTCTGGAAAAAATAAACGTAAGCAACTCCATACCTTTCCTTAGCTTACTGTACGTCTAAGCGTTCAAAAACAATGGAACTCAATGGAAGCACACAACTCTCAGCTCCAAAACTGTGTAAGTGCCGAATTGTCTGCAATTATTATTGAACCTTATTTTATAGTACGTAAGTTATCTTTTTATATGAACATATTATTGTTTTGCGTGTATGTGTATAGTTGTGTAAGTATATGTAACCGCGACCACATTTTCGATGTCATTTTGTTCGTGACAGCTAATCTAGTTGGTATAGTATATCGATGTATTCGTTACATGCTTAAAAATTAACAAGTTAGTCATTTGTCATTTTCCATACAAATGGATTCTGTAATGTTGTAACGGGCAATATGAGAAATCTTATATAACAGTTTTAGGTACATAGTCCCTTACACCCGGTATACTGCGATTCCCTAGACACCTGGCAAGCCCTCCCTTTAAGGGGGAGGCCACTTGTTCAGTAGTGGACGTATTTCGGATGATAATGGCCAGTCTTGTTAATATCTTAGTTTTTTGCGCTTTTGACGCCTCTGTCCACTTAGAAATACATACATTGTTTAAAGTGGATATCATGTGTGTCAGTCAAATGGCCAGTTTGAGTCTCACCTTTCTTTTTCTGTATTTTCCTGTTTCTCCTCCTCTTCCTCGTCGTCTTCCTCCTCCTCTTCCTCGTCCTCCTCCTATAAACGTAATATACGAATGTAATCCATCAAGCGATTTAAGTTACAGAGTGTGCGAAAGAAATACACACAACCAATACAGAGGTCAGGCTTTACATGCCGATCTGACGCATCAGATCAACGTACTTTCTAGACGATCAAGTGATCATTGTTGCTCTCCGCGGGATTTGAAACAGCGATATCAGGTTTACAAGGAGACTGGTATCCCGCTGTGCCATGGAGAATGACGCCTTAAATCAGGGGTTCCCAACCTTTTTTACATAACCCTGGACCATAGCTGAAATGTTCACAGCCCCTATTCATTTTGTACCCATATATTATATTATTATTGTATTTTTACGGGCCTGTTGGTCTAGTGGTTAGTGACCCTGTCTGCTACTCAACAGGTCGTGGGTTCGATTCCCACCAAGTGTCTGGGTGTTTTATCTATATAAGTATTTATTTACAAAAAAAAAGTATATATGTATTAGTATCAGTCATCTGGTTTCCATAGTACAGGCTCTGCCTAGTTTGGGATCAGATGACCGTGTGTGAATTGTCCCAGGATATTATTATTATTATATAATCAATCATCCCTGCGATCTCCCTACTTTTTAATGGAAGTCGAAATGCGTCATCAAAATTTCAAAGTGAGACTACTATATCGACTGGGTTATCATATTAAAGGGCTTCATTTATGCATCTCAAAACAGATTTTTATTTTGGTTTATGTCACTTAGTATTTGGCTGATAATCAAAAATGACAAAAAAATACCATTCCCTCTTATCTTCGAAGTTTGTGGAGGGAAAGATTTGAAATAATTATGGGTAATACAGAAAAATAAAATTATCTTTCTAAATAGTACAGTTTTTGCTATCTGTGGTGTTACATGAATAGTACAATTACTTGAATACGTCCAAAGATGGTATGCGAGACCGACTCGCACTTGACCGGTATTTATCGACTATCACACCATAAAAAATTGCCCAGTCGGGTACACTACCTGTGCTGGTTCGAGCTGTTTCTCCCTGAGCCTGAGCATGCGATGCTCGGGCGCGCTGAGCGGCCGGTGAGTGACCACGAGCCGAGTGAGCGCTTGCGCCGCCGCCCCCGCACGCGCCCTACGCTTGGACAGACGCACGCGAGTCTCCAGCTCGTTGTAGTACACGCAGTGGTTGCGGACCACCTGCGTAAACACGACCACTCAATACTACAGACGCCAACATAATGATAATTACGCGGGATAATCCGCAGCCATCTTTACCCTTAGTTATGAGTTGAGATGGTAAAAAACAGACTTCAGTAGGGCTATTCACAACTCTCGGAAATTTCCGCACCACTCTCGGAAATTTCCGTATTTGAATCCGATGTAAATTTTTCCGGTGATAACTTGTTAACGCTATGCACAAATCCAATAGTTTCTATAAAATTACATGATAAAAGGATTCGTAAATAGGGTTTACAAGATATCACCGAAAATGTTACAACGGATTCTGATACGGAAATTTCAGAAAGTTCTGATTAACCCCATAGATATTCAAGAAGCATTGAATAAGAAAAATAAAATTGATTGTAGCAAAATAACAAAAAAAGAAATTATGTATAATATGATTGATGATGACAAAAAAAAAGAAAAAACAATCAATTGCTTCAACACTTGCCCTAGTTCAAATTAGTAGGTATTTCAGTCAAGTTTCTATTAGAAGCAAATGCCAAAAAGGAAACGTATTATACATGCTGAATTTTTCAATAGGGGTGTGGATAGCCAAATCCAAAACCGGGACTCGGAACTAAAAAGAGTTGCGGGCCAGAACTAAAACAGCATAATTGGATTTTTAAGAAATCAATATTTAATTGCTAGCCAGGAATCAAATTTGTTGATTTTGGAAAAAATACACATTGTATTATTATTACACCACACGATGGTGGTGATAAGGATCAAATTCTGGGAAGTAATGGTACAAGGGAAACTAAAGGGAAAAAAGTATTTTTTAACAAAATACATTTCTTTTTCGCTATTGCTGATTTGGCCATCCACACCCACTTGAAAAATTCACCCTGTATACCGGAAAAATGCAAGCTGCATAAGAAAGAACTCACCAAGAAGTAATTCTCTTCGTAACCCTTAGATGCCTTACTCTTAACATTCCAGTTGTACTCCCGAGCCATCTTGTATTCATATGTGTCCCCATCCAAGTATTGGATACCTTCAGCAACGTCACGACGACGTTTTTGAATAGTATCTTCTGTAGGAAGGCAGTATGCCACAAATTGTTCTCCGCTTTCGTCCATCACACCACTACAAAATTAAAAATGTGATTAAGTAAGACGTGAAAGAAATTAGTACATTGATTAGTACAATCAGGCCAATCACCTGATTCAAACGTCGGTACTGTGCCCAAACTCTCTTGGTTGTGTCTATCTTCCATTACATCGGATTATGAGGTTTAAGGAAGACAGAATGTACTTGTCTATGCAAGCATTTGTACACTAAAATATGTCCCACATAGATGGCTCACTTGTGAAAGATTAGTTGCTATGACCATATTTATCTCTTAGGCTAGCTACACACAGTCAATAATATTGTCAATATTCTACAACCCGTGCAACTTAACTGTGCGGTGCTGTGACTTCGAATTCCAGCAAGGTGCACAATTGAGTCGGACGGGTTGTGGAATATTGTTAAAATTATTGACCGTGTGCGGCTAGCCTTACATAAGGGGTGTACCATTTGGAAAAAGTATAAAGAAATTAAACTCACCGAATCATAGCTTGAGACATTGTCTCAATCTGTCCAGCAATATTCTTGTCTGCAGGTGCCGGATCAGAGTCGAATATGACTTGAGCGCACGGATACTTCCACATCTCGAAATCAGGAAACACTGACATGATCTCCACAGGAGTCACGCCTGGCTTACTGTAGTGTTTCTCAATCGGTTTCTTGTTGTCTTCAAATGTCTTCTCAATAGCCTTGATTTGACTTTCTCGGTCCATGTATAGCGTCTCCTCACTGAATATCTTTTTGACGTTGTAACCAACCTTGGCTTCAACCTGTAGTTTAGGATTACTTTTTTAAAACTTGTGCTTATTGAGATGATGACTATAGTGAAAGGCATTGTTAGTACAGTCTCATCCTAGATAGCAGCGGGTATAATACACCAGGGCAGTAGAACCAGAGTCCAGGCCTTTCATAGAGAAAGTTATTCATTCAAAACAAGGATGGGACTGCATGGATGGTGCCTGCTCTGCCACTACCCAGGCTAGACATTGCTAGCAATGATAACTGTGTTACAGGGATGGTTCATATATCTGTACAGAATTAATTGATAAAATATTAATATGTAAATAATAAGCTATCAGCCCACAAAGTCTCGCTGTTGAAAGATATATAAAAATATAATATGACCAACTAAACAGTTATGGCACTATCCATCACCAGGACAGTTGTGAATTGGTGAACCAGATACACATTTGAACTGAATTCTAGGATATGGCAAGGATTTATTTAACAACACAATGTATTTTATCATTGTTAGAGGGTAATAAGTGCCTGAATAAGGTTGGAACTGGCACCCCACAGCTGTTCCAAGCAGCAACAATACAACAAATGCAATATACGAAACTACTGACTTTCTCCATAGACTGTGGCTGGAACCGCGTCTGTTCTGTAGATATATACTCAGAGCGTCGTAACCAGGACACGTTCTTGGCATGATGACGAGATCTCTTCGAGTCTTGAGGAGTGAGGATGTCGTCTTCCAATAACTTCTCGTCAGCCGGATCCAACAGCGCATTCCCATCCCCTTGGTATATATCTCGGTTTATGAGATCTATGTGCACGCCAAGATCGTGCTCAGTGAGTACTTCATACCGGTAATTCTTCTCTAACGATGTTGGATTGTATTGAATGAACCGCGTCGAAGAGAAAGGGTAGGTAATGAATTTCAAATCGAAAGGTATGTCCGGGAGTGTGTTGCAGTATTTCACACGTGTCACTAGCTCGGACCTACGAATAAAATGATTAGTATTATTGTGAATCTCATTCTTTCCGTGATTATCAGATGCTGACCTTCTTTCGCCCGTCCGTTGTTGGCGTTTCTCCCGTTCGGGTTCATTTGTTTGTACCGTAGGTGGCATCTTGAATAATATACCTGATTTCCTTTGATGTCACTCACATACTTCTATAAAATAGAACAGAGCAAAACCATCGATTTATCTAATTTAAATAAAATAAACAACACGTTTGTTGTCCGTTCCACAGAAAAAACTCCTTCGTTAAGTTCGTTACTACTTCTGTCTGACAGACATTGACGTTTGCCGTAGTGTACTGCAAAGAATATACTCTTTGTAATCATAGATTTAGGACTTTTCACTTTTCGTTGCTTTTCCCATGAAGCTATTAGGGTCAAAGTGGAGGAAACACTCCCAAATACATGCCTGAGGTCAACGCTATCCCTTTCAATGAGGTCGGATCTCTCTTTCTAAGAGGGCAACCTTAATGTTTCATGAAAAATCAGGACATCTTTTTAACTTCGTCGCATAATACGACTTACTTGGCTTGTTTACCAAGTGTCTGGGTGTTTTATTTATTTATTTATTATTTATTATCTATATAAGTATGTATTTACAAAAAAAAAAGTATATAAGTATTAGTATCAGTTGTCTGGTTTCCATAGTACAGGCTCTGCCTAGTTTGGGATCAGATGACCGTGTGTGAATTGTCCCAGGATATTATTATATTATTATTATGCTTTAAGTTTAAACCGATTAAATATGTCTAGTTGCTTAATCAGTCTGATTATGGGTTGGAGCAGCCCAAATACGGAAGAACTGAGTACAAGAAGAACAAACTGTGATTGATAGGGAAACAGATGATAAATAAATAAGGACCTCCTTCTGGCCGATATGACCACAGTGGGTATTTTGAAAGATCTCAGTCTACGCAAAATATATTATAGTGCGCAAGTGCTTGCGTAGACACAACTGCACTCTCTCTCTCTCTCTTCCGTTTACCTCTCAAAATACGATGGGATGAAAAACCGACACGACCGGGGAGAGACCAGGTGCAGGATCAACATTTTACATGCCCATCTTACGCATGGAGCATCTTACTTTACAGAAAATCAAGGGATAAATAATAAGCTAATGGTTGTGAAAATAAAAGCATATGAAGTTATGATAAAAAAAAATATTGTGCTATAAAATCATTTATTCAGTACGTTTAACGATCTCCGATTAATCACAAGATACTGAATAGCAATAGGCATGATGACTAATTTTGAAAAAATACTCTATAATGTACTTACGGGACTACTATTGCCGAAAATAATCATATTTTTGTATTAGATTTACAATTAATAGCAATATTTTCAATTTTTAAAATAGAGTTTGAATTTCGTACCAAAACGATGGACGGTGCATGGCGCCATTTTGTGACGTCACTCCGGCGGTGTAAATAAACATCTGTCTAGATATAAAAGTTAAAAGTGAATCATTGTATGAAAGAAAAAAGTTGAGATGATAGTTTTGACAGTTGTTTATTTACACAGGATTGACGTCATTCACTCTGAGCAGCGTTTATTACAAAATGGCGATTAGCTGTATTTGAGTAATTTATTTGCTTAAATATCACGAAAATCTCTCTATTATTATGAAAATGAGATGCATTTTTGGAATCAGTGCAATCTGTTCTAATATTTAAAACCACAGATTTATTGGTATTGTGTTACAGTCATCATGCCTATTAGCATTATATGCAAACAACTAAAACACCTTTTAACCAACACATTAGACGATAGAAAAAGCATTCGCGGTAAATTTAGTTTTCCATTGGACCAACAGCAGATCATTGCAGCTTCATCAAATTTATTTTCCAATGGGACAATGGATAGTCATAGGTACATTCCTTCACTCAATATTTTTAGGAAATCTACAAGAAAATAAAAAATGTATTAATATTGACCAGGGGTAAATAAAACAGTATGTATATTTATGGAATGATATAGGTACTCTCGCCGATACGGCCAATCCAACCACAGCGGCTAATCTTTCGCAAGATCAGCCATCATCCAGTGCACAAATGCTTGCGTAGACACAAGTGCACAAGTGTACTTTACATGCCTATCCGACGCATGGATCATCTTACTTTACAGACAATGACCGGCCTGCATTATCCTAGCCAGTGAGGAACAACTACACATAGTTGTTGCTCCCCGCAGGATTCGAACCTGCGACCCCCGGTATGCAAGCAAGCGGTTTCCCACAGCGCACAGTATGAAAAATGACCCAAAAAACGGTCATCCTGTTTTTAGTGACTTATCATAAACTATAATATATTTCAAATGCAAGAGCAGAACACCCGAAGTTCAAATGTACTTAGAACATAAGTTATGAGTATTTTAAGATATTTTTAATAATTTTGAAAACTTTAAAAAAGTAACGTTTAACATACTTTTTATTATTTTTTATTTGGATGTTGTAAAAAAGATGTGTTTAGGTATTTACTACATGAAACAATTACGTTTTTGTTTCAATAGGATCACAGATATAGCTATTTATTAAAATTTTTGTTTTTATTTTTTTACTCCTATATCCTGCAATAGTCGGATTCCATTTCTTACTTAATACATTATTTATACCTATATTATTGACCAAAAAAAAAATCAAATACGTAACTCGTAGGATCTCGGAGTTATAAGTTTCTAAAGTTAATTTTGATTTCTACGGTTTTAGGGGTGTCACAGGAATTTTGCTCTAGGTAGTATAAAATAAGTTACAGAAAAAAATCATACCTGTACTAACCCCTGATACAGTACATATATAGTAGGAACAGTATTATATAGGCTACGGACGGTTTAAATAATCTGTTTTTTTTTTACATAAGTACATAAAAATCAACTACCAACAACCCTAACGCGTAAATTTTAAAGTACAATATCTCCGAGATCCTACGAGATTAGGATTTGAAAAAAATAGGGGTTATTAGGATATATCTTAAGATTATAATAGGCTAGGTAATGAATCCAACATCCCAAGGATAACGGAGAAAAAAAATCATAACCGAAATGTTAAAAAAGCAATTTATCTCATTTTTTAGTATAGTTACAGCTGTGTAATTTGTACTAAAATTTAGCTCAAAGTACTCTCTAAACATTAGTAATAAGATGATTAGCTATAAATGACAGTATTTCTAGATATCGACAACTTCTTGATTTTTTTGGGTTCCATAGAAAAAACCTAAAATGTTGATTATCTCTGGATATATACAAAATTGACACTTGGGTGTTCTCGTCGTGCATTAAGGATGTTTATAGCTTGCTTTTAAGAAAATAAAACAGTGATGACCGTTTTTCGGGTCATTTTTCATACTGTGCAGCGCCACGGAGGCTACTAGACGCGACAGGACTAGGAGGCGACAAGAATAAATATGATTTTAATAATATGTATCTAATAAGTTACAAAACTAACTGTACCTAAACTTAACCTACATACCTACACACTTGTAAAATTAATGAACATACAATATGTTTTCAATATCAATCCTTTGAACTAAATACATCGTTTATTTTTTGATCATAAAGTGGCGGTAAAAAATCCCCAAAACGGAAAGTCTTCAAAAAATCTTTACCATGGTTACTCTATTAAAATAATGTGAAATATTTTAAAATTAAATAATTCAAGTACAAATTAATATAAACTTAAACCCAATACTAACAAACGAACTGAAAACGTGTTATGTGCCTATCGAAAGAAGAACTGATCGAAAATATGGTGCATAATGCACAGGGATCATCGGTAGGTAATTATTGAACAAAATCGCACTTACGAGTGATATTCGGTATTAAATACTGAATACAACATATTTTTGCAACCAAGTACTGCACATTTTATCACCATTTTTATGATTTTAATTCACTTTATCGTGAAATTATGGTATTTAAATGTTTGATCGATTTATATGACAGACAGTTTCATGCTGACAATAAGCGACAGTGTTGCCACAAAATACGAACCCTTAAAATCGGTAATTAAAATTGCATTTGAGTATAATTGGCGAAAACAAAATAGAGCATTATTCTAATCGAACTCGCAGAACAGTACCAATAATTTTTTTATTAGACATGATTGTCATCGTATTTTAAGTTTTCGGGTGGAAAACATTCTTTTGATGTGTAAGTAAAGCATTTCTATATTAGGGTATCCATTTCTCGGGTAATTTCAATTATAACATGGACCACACATCGGACCTCAATGAAAGGGATAGCGTATGCCTCAATCAAGTATTTGGAGTTTGGGCTCCATTGTTGACCTACTAGCTTCGTGGCTTTTCCTGTGTACTGATTTGTGTTCTGTTCTGAAGTGTTCTGGGTAAATACCATACTGTTTTTCTTCTTTCTGAATGACACCACACTCGAGATTTTTAATTTATGGGTCCTATTTGACTTATTAAGACCCTCAAAATATCTCTACTTCGCCTTAATAGGTACTCTTTTATTTTGTGTCAGAAAACAGTGTTTGTTGTTATGTATAATAAGTATCGGATGAGATATCGGAAGTCAAACATAGCTCTAAAACATACTTCACCGTTGTTATGGGGGACTTCAACCCAAAGGTGGACACACAGAATGGCAATGAGTTGAAAGTGGGGTCGTACTGGTATGGGCGGCGGAACCAGAGGCCAGTGTCTGGTCGACATCATGGAGAAGAAGGGACTCTACGAGATGAACTCTTTCTTCAAGAAGCGACCATCCAGGAAGTGGACCTGGATAAGCCCCGATGGTTAAACCAAAAAAGAGATCGACTTCATCATGACGACCAAGAAGCACATATTCAATGGTCTCTGTGATCGGCAAGGTTAAAACAGGTAGCGATCACCGTATTGTTAGTGGCACATTGAGTATCAATGGTAAGCTCGAGAGGTCCCATCTGATGAAGTCTACGCTCCGTCCAGGAGCCGCTCAAATCCAAAACCCCGAAGACTATCAACTCGAACTACAAAATCGCTTCCAGTGCCTAGCCGAATGTGAAACTGCGGACTAGATGCAACTTGCGTTCCTTTAATACAGCATGTATTAAAGACGCTATTGATCGGAACCAAGGCTCTAACCAAGGCACCGGGTGAGAACGGAATCACTACAGAACTTCTGGAGCGGGTGGAAAACTGGTACTTTTAGTCCTCTAGAAGGCATTTAATTCTGTCTTACTGTTTTACTCGAGGGTACTACGCCAGAAGCATGACACGGGAGTGTGGCGGTTCTTTTCTTCAAAGGAGGTGATAACTCCGTAATGAAGAATTATAGACCCATCTCGCTCCTGAGCCATGTATACAAGCTGTTTTCGAGAGTCATTACGAATCGTCTCGAACGCAGGTTTGATGACTTCCAGCCTCCCGAACAAGCCGGGTTCCGAAAAGGCTTTAGTACCGTAGACCACATTCATTCATACGGTCCGCCATAGCTCGTAAAATATGCAAGTTGAAGTGGCAGTGGGTAGGCCACATCGCTCGAAGAACCGATAATCGTTGGGGAAGAGGTTCTCGAGTGGCGACCATGAACCGGAAGACGCAGCGTAGGACGGCATCCCACTAGGTGGACCGTTACGGCATTGTTCGCAGGCAACCGGAGGATGCAAATGGCAAATTGTCGTTCATTCTGGCGGTCTAAGGGGGAGGCCTTTGTTCAGCAGTGGACGTCTTCCGGCGGACATATCACCATCAGGTGGGAGATTCTTCGAACGTTACAATGAACGCGAAATAGGCGCTTTGCATTCACCGGTTGTCTGAGACTTGCATAATATCGTGATTCCACCTAGTGGAGGCTTACCTACGCTGCGTCTTTGGATTCGATGTCGCTACTCGAGAATCTTTCTACCCCATCGGTTATCGGTTTTTCGCGCAATGTGGCCTGCCCTGACCAGATTCTAAGAAATATGTCGAAATTTCCTTATCTTGGATTCTGTCACGCAAAGAAACCCCGAGCAATGGTCTCTACTTAGCTCGTTGTGTATATAACTCTGAGCTTCTCTAAAAGGCCAGCAGTTGAAGACCACATTTCGGTGTCATAAGTCATCACTGGCAATATACACCGTTAAAATTATTTTCTTTTTTGTTTAGATTATAATCTAAAGCAAAAATACCTTTATTCTTCTATCAATATAATATTAGTATAGATAACGAAACAAACAAGATATGATTTATTTCCTGGGAAGGCTGACACTTAAGTTGTACCTAACAGCCTAAACTGTTTTAGTGAGATTATGGATAACGTTTTACGAATTTTTGCTTATACACGTTCGGGGCCCCTGGGGGCCCCGTATCATTGATACGGCGGTAGCTACGCCCCTGTCTCCAGGCCAAATCCAGCTACGACGACGGCCAATCATTTTCTTTATCACGATTAGCCAACTACGCAGGGGATATTATAAATACGCAGGCGTAGGCACAGGTGCACACTCTCTATTCCTTTAACTCACACAATCAGATGGGACGGAAGTACGACGCGACTGAGGAGAGGTCAGGTGCATGACCGAATTTTTACATGCCCATACGACGCATGGATCATCTTACTCTTCAGACAGATGATCAGCCTGATTTGAACCCGCAACCTCCGATTTGCAAAGCGAGCAGTTTGCCGCTGCACCACGGAGGCTACAACTCATTCCACGTTCACATACATGCCACATTCTATATGAATGGTTTTTTTTTGTTGTGATGTTTTGTTGTGTGTATTAGGTATTTTCATGGAAAGCCTAGCGAAAACTTAAATCTCTCTCAGTTGTATGTAAAGTAGGTACATAATACCACATTATATCTTTGAAATTAGTAGTTAATTTTATCAAGTAGTCGACTGTTATGATCGATTAGATCTCTAATGGGGAACTTGCACAATTTTTGTTTTTTAGTGTATAATAAACACCCTGGCCGCTACCTACTATATCTTTGGTTTGATTCCCACCTTGTGTCTGCGTGTTATTTATCAATGTATTTACAAAAAAGTACTATAAGTATTCCTCTGGTCCCCGTGGGGTGCCGGGTTAGAGTTGCATCCCCCCACCTCCTCTCGTTGGGTGTCGTAAGAGGCGACTAAGCGAGAACAGGGAGACGGGCAGCAGCGTCTTTCTTTTGGATTTAACTTCCACCTATACTGCGATCCTTAAGTCACCTGCCAAGCGTAGGGATTGTGGCAACCCGTCCCTTCTAAGGGGGAGGCCTTTGTTCAGCAATGGACGTCCATCGGCTGCGAATGATGAATGATGATGATGATGACTATAAGTATTTGTTGTAGTTGTATGGTCACCCTAATATAGGCTCTGCCTAGTTTAGTATTAGATAACCGTGTGTGGATTGTCCCAGGACATAAATATATGTAGTACTTACTTAAATTTTGTAAATAGTCATGCTTGTAATAATTAGTAAATAAATCGCGCTATAATTAGACCTTTTTTCATCTACACTAATATTATAAAGAGGAAAGATTTGTTTGTTTGTAATGAATAGGCTCCAAAACTACTAAACTGATTTCCAAAATTCTTTCACCATTAGAAAGCTACATCTTCACTGAGTAACATAGGCTATTTCATATTTAAAAAAAAAAATAGGGATCCCTACTAAAATTAAAATAATGTAACCCAAGGTGTGAAAAACTCAGTCATAATATGTCTGTCATTGCATGCGCTGCGGAAACTATTGATGATACAACAAAAAAATGTTCTACAATATTATAGAACGTATCAATATCTACAAAAAAGTCCGCGATACCATGTGTCTAACTATTACAGTTATGTCACTACAAGTACTTTTTTATATTTTAAATGTTGATAAAAGTTCCGTCTTCATTCAGAAGATGTTATTGATACCTTTATAATAATCCTTATACAATTAAATCATGTTGTATTCAAGTCTGCTTCAATATCTATACATTACTATTTATATTATTGAAATCGGACATTCCGTTCAAAAGATACTTCGAATTTAAAATTGTCAATCCGTTCTTTCTTCGCGTGCGCTGCATAAATTGTTAAAGATAATCTACACTATCTACATCTACACTAATATTATAAAGAGGAAAGATTTGTTTGTTTGTAATGAATAGGCTCCAAAACTACTGAACTGATTTCCAAAATTCTTTCACCATTAGAAAGCTACATCTTCACTGAGTAACATAGGCTATTTCATATTTAAAAAAAAAATAGGGATCCCTACTAAAATTAAAATAATGTAACCCAAGGTGTGAAAAACTCAGTCATAATATGTCTGTCATTGCATGCGCTGCGGAAACTATTGATGATACAACAAAAAAATGTTCTACAATATTATAGAACGTATCAATATCTACAAAAAAGTCCGCGATACCATGTGTCTAACTATTACAGTTATGTCACTACAAGTACTTTTTTATATTTTAAATGTTGATAAAAGTTCCGTCTTCATTCAGAAGATGTTATTGATACCTTTATAATAATCCTTATACAATTAAATCATGTTGTATTCAAGTCTGCTTCAATATCTATACATTACTATTTATATTATTGAAATCGGACATTCCGTTCAAAAGATACTTCGAATTTAAAATTGTCAATCCGTTCTTTCTTCGCGTGCGCTGCATAATGTGAAGTTTTATCTTGTGGATTATTATCCGTGGATATTTGCATAGGGAAATATACGAATTAAATAAAACGTTGTTTTATTGTACAGTAGTACAATTGTAATTATTGGAATATATGACAAGACTTGAGTAACAAAAGGAGTCGCTAAGCAACTACAACTACCAAAGACGTAAAAACATAAACACTATAAAAAGGTTGTATGTCTTCACATCCACGATACTTTTTAGAACTTGGACAAATCTTGAAGTCCAATTCTATTGCTTAGCATGTTAAGTCTTGGACCAAATAATGGCTTAGTAAACATATCTGCTAATTGTAGTTCTGAGGAGACTTGTTTGACATCAAAGTCCCCATTCTGTATACATTCTCGAATGAAGAAATGTTTTAGCTTGATATGTTTCGTTCTCCTATGAAACTCGTACGGCGGGTTCTCAGACAATTTAATTGCAGACTCATTGTCAACATAAATTGTCGGTTTTTCATTGACATCTGTTAATTCCGTCATTTCCTCCAGGAGGTCTTTAAGCCATAACGCTTCTCGCGCAGTTTCAGTCAAGGCTACAAGTTCTGCTTCCGTTGACGAGATTGCTACTGTTGGTTGTTTTTGGCTTTTCCACATTATGGGACCGGAGAACAGGAAAATCATCCCTGACGTAGAATGGCCAGTAGTTTCATCACCACCAAAATCAGCGTCACTAAAACATATTAGCTTCTTGCCCCGGCTTTTTGTGAAGACACATCCTTTGTCTAAATTACCTCGAAGGTATCTGAAAATTCTTTTCACTCTCATTACATCAAGCTTGGTAGGACTTTCTAAATTTCTTGACGCAACGCTTACAGCGTAACTAATATCTGGTCTTGTAGCGACCATTAAATAAGCTAAGGCTCCCACAGCTTCACGATAGAGAAAATGCGAATCTGAGTTTTCATCTCTTGCTTCGATTTTGCCAACTTTAACTGTTGGAGTTGGAGCGGATTTGCAGTTAGCCATCCCAAATCTCTCAAGTATCTTTTTTGCATACGACCTTTGCTTTAAAGTGATACTCCCTTCTTTGGTTTTATTGATTTCAAGTCCAAGAAAATAAGAAGCTGGTTTTGTGGTTATTCTAAACCTATGTTTCAGCTCTTCAATGAATTTTCTTCCAACATTTTCATTAGTTGAAGCCACCAAACCGTCATCTACGTAAAGAGCAACCAAGACTTGCTTACGTATGAAAAGACAAGGATCTTTTGTGCTTTGCTTGAATCCAGAATTTGTAAGATACTCTGTTATACAAGAGTTCCAGCATAGAGGAGATTGCTTAAGACCGTAGAGACTTCTTTTGAGTCTGCACACTCTCTTAGTGCCGTCGTCATATCCCTCTGGCTGTTTCATGAAGATTTCTTCTTTTACTGCACCGTTTAAAAATGCAGTTGATACGTCGAACTGTTGTAGTACCAGATCTTCTCTAGCTGCTATTCCCAAAACAGCTCTGATAGTACTGAGGCGGGCTACTGGACTAAAAGTCTTCTGATAATCCACACCTGGTTTTTGTGAAAATCCCTTTACTACCAATCTGGCCTTAAAACGCTCAACAGTATCATCTGGATTCTTCTTAATTTTGTATACCCACTTGCATGACAGTGGTTTACGGCTCTTAGGAAGGTCGACTATTTCCCAAGTGTTCATTTCATTCAATGAATTCATTTCACTCTGCATAGCCTCTAACCATTTTGATTTATTTTTGCTATTCATAGCATCTTTAAACGTTTGAGGTTCTGTTTCATTATGTATGTCAGTAACAGCCATTACATAATCCTCAAATCTTTTTGGAAACTCAATCTGAGTTCTATCACGAAGATTGTATCTTGCTTCCTCTTCTTGAATCTGCACAGATGGATCAACATCTATGTCAGCATCTTGATCTACATTTGGTTCATTAAGACTATCCTCTATATTTTCATCAATCTCAGAGGTGTCATAAAATAACTCGTGGTTATTTTCTGTTCCATTTTGCATATTATTTGCTGTTGTAGAGCTTACATTTTGTTCTGTTCTTTGCCCACTGGCGTTTTTATTTGTATTGTTTTTAAAATATATTTCTATTTCTTCTTCACTTTCAATCTCATTCGATTGTTCGTGACTATCACACTCTTCGAAAGGAATGGAAGTAACATTTTTATTATCTTCATAGAACATTTTCTTCAAAATACGAACATCTTTAGATATAATTACTTGTTTCTTCGACGGAACGTATATTCTAAAAGCTTTTGATACTTCCGAGTAACCGGCAAACATTCCAGGGATTGCTTTTGAAGCGAATTTGATTCCATTTCTTCCTTTCTTAAGAATGAATGTTTTAGCACCAAAAACATAAAGATGATTTACGCATGGTTTTCTAGCAACCCACCTCTCGAATGGTGTTTGGTTGCCAATACTTTGATTAACGCTTCGGTTTGACAAATAGTTTGCAGTGTAGACCGCTTCTGCCCATAAGCACATAGGTACTTTGGATCCCAACATCATGCATCTTGCCTTTTCTATAAGGGTTCTATTTTTCCTCTCGGCAATTCCATTCTGATGCGGTGTGTATGGTACAGTTAACCTTCTAGATATCCCGTTTTTCTTCATAAATGCGTCGAATTTCAAATTTCGGTATTCAGTACTGTTATCACTCTGTAGGCATTTAATTTTGTTTCCAGTGAAGTTCTCTACCTCTTCTTTGAAGTCTATGAATTTTTGTAGAACTTCATTTTTGTTTCTAATGAAATATATTCTGCAGTATCTACTGTAGTCGTCAATGAAGGTTACAAAATATTTGTTGCCATTAAGTGAATTCTGTTTAAATGGTCCAGAGACATCACTGTGCACAATCTCAAGATGTTGAGTTGTACGTGAAGTGCTCTTATCTTTTGGCTTGCTAGGTACTCTGCTCAATTTTCCTTCTATGCATATTTCGCATTCTCCTAAGGAACTATTTTTATTGAAATTTAGCCCAATTAGGCTTTCATTCTTTAGAGCGAGCTTCAAGTCCCTTTCGCCCATGTGACCCATTTTAAAGTGCCATTGTTTGATATCATCCGACTCATTTTTCTTTGGCTCATCATCACTACATTCTGTAGCATTGGCCCTATGTCTATCAACATTACCATCCTTGGTATGTAGGTAATATAGACCATCTTCTTCATCTCTTACTGCTAGTATTGTATCTTTATGCTTGTTGTTTTTAATTATTGCTTTCTTCTTTGAAAATAGGACAGTGTATCCCATATCAGTAATTTTTCCAACTGATAGAAGATTAGCAGTCAAGCTTGGTACATATAGTGCATCTGTTACACCAATTTTTCTTCCTTCAATTTCTATTTCTGCATGACCTGACCCTTTTATTTCAGCTGTTTTATCCTTTGAAGCTAGGTTAAGAGTTTTTGAAACATTTTCCATATTGATAAAGAGCTTATCTGAAAATGTCATATGGGATGTGCATCCACTGTCTAGTATCCAGTGCTTTTGTGCTTTATCATTTATTAATTTACAGCTGTAAAAGGTTTGTTTCTCTCTTAATTGTTTTCTTCTGGCTATTTTTAGTCTTGTAATTTTTCTTGAATGTATTTTTATTGTTTGACCAGCATTTAGCTGTATCATGGCCATTCTTTTTACATATTTTGCAAAAAGTATGCAAACATTCTTCGTCATTATTTATAGTGCTAGTACTTGGTATATCACGACGACGTGCATCACTCTCTTCAATAATTTTTACTTTTAACTTTTCCGGATCTGGTAGTGAGTCTTGAGATTCAATAGCAGTTCTAAAATTTTCGTACTCGGAAGATAGGCTATACAGTATCATTATTGACAGTAGGTCACTGTTGATATCAATATCCATATCCTTTAATTTATCGACTGTGTCCATTATTTGTTTTAGGTGCTCACGTACATCATTCCCTTCTCTCAGTTTTCTTAAAATTAATTGCTTTAAAAGAGTAGCCTTTCTGGCGGGACCCTTACTTGCAAACGTTAATTCGAGAGTTGTCCACACATCTTTGGCATATTCACAGTTCTTGACCTGTTTTAACTCTGATGGTGCTATCAGCAACAGCAGTTCTGATTTCGCCATTTCATCATTATCAAGATCATCTTGTGATGCGACATCCTTTGGTTTTTCTTTAACGTATTTCCATAGTTTATTTTTAACTAAATATGCTTTTGCATGTATACACCAGGTATCATAATTATCTTTTCCCAAAGATTGCACTTTTAATACTGACATTTCTATTTTCGTAATTCCCAATTGCAGTTTTATTTAGATAATTATTATTACCTTTTTGCTCTGCTACCATGTGAAGTTTTATCTTGTGGATTATTATCCGTGGATATTTGCATAGGGAAATATACGAATTAAATAAAACGTTGTTTTATTGTACAGTAGTAATTATTGGAATATATGACAAGACTTGAGTAACAAAAGGAGTCGCTAAGCAACTACAACTACCAAAGACGTAAAAACATAAACACTATAAAAAGGTTGTATGTCTTCACACATAAATTGATATCTATAGATAGATAATCTACACTATCTACACTAATATTATAAAGAGGAAAGATTTGTTTGTTTGTAATGAATAGGCTCCAAAACTACTGAACTGATTTCCAAAATTCTTTCACCATTAGAAAGCTACATCTTCACTGAGTAACATAGGCTATTTCATATTTAAAAAAAAAATAGGGATCCCTACTAAAATTAAAATAATGTAACCCAAGGTGTGAAAAACTCAGTCATAATATGTCTGTCATTGCATGCGCTGCGGAAACTATTGATGATACAACAAAAAAATGTTCTACAACATTATAGAACGTATCAATATCTACATAAAAGTCCGCGATACCATATGTCTAACTATTAGAGTTATGTCACTACAAGTACTTTTTTATATTTTAATCTACACTAATATTATAATCTACACTAATCTACACTAATATTATAAAGAGGAAAGATTTGTTTGTTTGTAATGAATAGGCTCCAAAACTACGGAACTGATTTCCAAAATTCTTACACCATTAGAAAGCTACATCTTCACTGAGTAACATTGGCTATTTCATATTTAAAAAAAAATAGGGATCCCTACTAAAATTAAAATAATGTAACCCAAGGTGTGAAAAACTCAGTCATTTAATGTCTGTCATTGCATGCGCTGCGGAAACTATTGATGATACAACAAAAAAATGTTCTACAATATTATAGAACGTATCAATATCTACAAAAAAGTCCATGATACCATATGTCTAACTATTAGAGTTATGTCACTACAAGTACTTTTTTATATTTTAAATGTTGATAAAAGTTCCGTCTTCATTCAGATGATGTTATTGATACCTTTATAATAATCCTTATCCAATTAAATCATGTTGTATTCAAGTCTGCTTCAATATCTATACATTACTATTTATATTATTGAAATCGGACATTCCGTTCAAAAGATACTTCGAATTTAAAATTGTCAATCCGTTCTTTCTTCGCGTGCGCTGCATAAATTGTTAAAGATAAGACGAAATGATCTACTAAAACATGACTAAAACAGTAAAGGTTGAAAATTATAATTTGAGTCTGTAAATTATAATTTTAGAAATAAATAAGCAAGAAAGAACACAATATTGGCTACTTTTAACATTTCTGTCTGTCTGATCACGGAAAAACGGCCCGGCTGTATGCAAATCAATGCAATTTATAATAGTGAAGGAGGTACTTTTTTGTTCTTGCGGAAACAACCTTCAACAAGTTTTTGGGACCCGTGTCCCCACCGATTTCAACCGGGAAATGTGGAATTCTTACTCACTAAAACAACCGCGGCTGGCGCACAGTACATGAGAGAGGGGACTGGGCCCTCCGGTGGGATCTGCACCAGGAATCCCTAAGTGCCTTGCCTGTGAGCCCGCCGCCGGGGGACTCAATATAGCCCCCCGAGAACCAGACACGGTGCTCACGGGGACATGGCTCGCAACCCCGCCGCCGTACTCCTGTGAGTCGCCGCCGTACCTACTCGATCGTACGGCTCATACCCCAAAACGTCCAATCACTCCAAACAGTGAAGTAGGTATTTTTTGACGCGGGGGAAATCTTCAAAAGATTCCCAGGAGCTGTGGGGCTCGACCAGGGTATGTGGGATTCTTACCCACTAAAACCCCCGCGACTGTCGCATCAGCACATGAGAGGGGACCCAGGTCTCTCCGGTGGGATCTGCACTGAGAATAGGTCGTAAAGTATTAGGCAAGGTCCATTACATAGATGGGTGATGGCGGTGACTCAGAGGAGGATGGTGACTGGGTTGCGAGCCCCATCCGCGTGATCACGGTGCCAGGTTTTCGGGAGCTATAATGCGCAGTGAGGGGTATTTGGTGCAGATCCCACTGGAGGGCCCAGGTCCCCTCTAATGTGGCGATGCGACGGTCGCAGGGGTTTAAGTGGGTAAGAATCCCAGATACCGTGATTGACGAGGATACAAGTATAGAACGAGAGGAGGGTGCAAGAGAGGAGAGAGAGGGAGCGGAGAGAGAGGAGGGGGTGTTGTGGTGAGGGATAGGAGTATTAAGGTGGGGCAAGGGGTGAGTGAGAGAGAGCACGGTGGGAGAAGAGAGAAGGGTACGGGGTTCAGAGAGGGGGCAACGGGGAGAGGAAGAGGGGGAGTGTGACGGGGACCGAAGCGGGAGGGGGAAAGAGAGAGAGAGGAGAGAGCATAAAATTAGATTTTTCTTATAAGAGAGAGAGATGGAGAGAGAAATAAATCCAGGGAGGAGAGAGAAAAGGGGAGCAAAATGTAATAAAAGCGCGTGCGGAGCTGCGCGGGTCAGCTAGTTATATATAAAAAAAAAGGTAAAAGGTATGAGTCATACCCATGTCATACCTCAACTAGTCCCAAGAACATAGTCGGCCATGCCCACAGGTCATGCCAATCAATTTTTAAGAGAAAATCTCTGTGTAAACACAAACTCATTGTTGTTTTTTTTATAAAATGAAAAAAGTATGACAGACATCACGCACGCTTACTGGTGTTTCAAATTGCGTTCCATTTTACGTAACTTGAAGTTGAAATATTTCGTAAAATAATAATAATTTTAGAAAAAATCTTTTAGCAATGCCCTTTTTATAACTATTTATAATTATAATTTTTATGCAAGTTCCCCATTCAGTAGATTTTGACATGGCAGCATATGGCAACTCTAATCTGTCAGTGCTGTCAGTGTCACTTCACACCACTAATTTTTCGGGAACGTGATTCCAATTTCCATTCTATTTCATTCGTTCGCCGTATTTCATTCTCGGCAGTTGGTAGTATTGGCATTTATTTCGTCCGACGCCATCTTTCTTTTCACAACTTTTGTCGGCAATAGAGGTACGTTTAATAAATTTGAATTTTCGCCAATTATAACAGTTTAGTGACTAAAAAACGCGTCATCACTGGTTCAATTCATTTTTCCAGCAAAATATATAATGTAACTTACACGAAACTCATAATTTGTTCAAGATTACAATCTGCCATGTGGTCGATCAAAATGGTTTTTCATAGTACTACGCATTTATGTTTTAGGGCGAAAATTTAAAAGTACAACTACTCTTCGTGTGTAAATTTCAGCCATACATTGTTAAGTGCATTAGATGTGTTTCAGAATATCGATCATACATTTTTTTGTTCGGAAGCCGGTACTAGTAACCAACGTGGCGGGTACTCGATTCTAACGTACGTGGAATTGTTATAGATAAAACAATGGGAACTGTGGAACGTGCTGGCGATGACCACACTTCGGAGATGGAGTCCGGCGAAGAGGAGGAAATTGTCGGCGGCGGTGAACTAGCACAGCATCTCATGAAGAGGTGAGTACCTGTTTAGAGGTTAGCCTTTATGCTAACACCATGTTGGCCCAATAAACAGGACTAAAGTATCTCAAATCTTGCAGTTCTTAAAAGTTAAACATTTATGTCATTGTCAAACCATGTGTTGTCTAACCTTACAGCATACTGTTTTTTATTGCCATGTCTTACCTATTTCATATTTATTACTTACTACAATTCTAGGATTATTTTTAAATCCTGTCATTTTATCTGTTTCTGATTCTAAATTTGATTCTAATAATACTTGAAAATACATGTGTAAATCAAATAGTTCTTCGCTTGGAAGCCACTGATTAGCCTAGTTAGTATCCAATGGTCTCGTCTGACTTGGTCTCAAAAAATGCCAAAATGCTACTCTGGAAAACAAACTAATAAAATATCAGTTAAACTTTTATTCATGCTTTTTGCACACTTAACAACATTGGATAATGATTGGATACAATAGGTTGTAACTGATTCTCAGTAGCAATCAGTTTGGAGCGATACGGATATTGGTTTCCAGAGTAAACCGGCTGATAAGTTAAGTGTTTTGCCATCCTCGATTGCGTCGCCGCTTTCCATCAGGTGGGACTGCAGTCAAGCACTCGCTTATAAGTGTTAAAAAAAAACAAAATAAGTGATAACACAGAACATTTTAACAATTTACTTTTTGAACTGTGATGGTGTGCTGTCGAGTAAAAAAATAGTGAGTAGGTAAAAGCAGAAAGCTAAAACATTTCATTTCCATCAAATATTTTGACATGTGTAAGATTTAGGTTTCATCAAACTAAACTTGCATTATCTCTGTCACGGTATATACCGAGTATAGAATTTTAGAAGGCACAATGAAAATATAGAGACTAATATGTTGGTATTTTTTATTTGCCTACAGTCGTAAAAGTGTAAACACACAATAGTTTTCATCTATTATTTAATTTATTTCAACACCGGAAATAATTACTGTGTATTATAAATAACAAAAGAAATTTGAAACGCCCCATTTCTTTACTACTTCTAACATGAGAATCTTTATTTCATTTGTATTTTACGTGATACAAAAATAGTTTTATAAACAACAGTTTAAGAGTACAGTATAAAATAATATGTTATTTACACAAATACTACACATTGAAAAAAAAGAAATACTTTTATGGAATATAACATGGTTTATTTTAAATATTTTGTGAAAGTAAGTAAAATCTAAATAAACTGCGATATATTCCATTACATAGAGTAGTTTTATTACATACAGTAATTTTTTTTCGTAAAGACATGACCAATCCATGACAAGGCATCCTAATTCCCATTAAAATGATTGCCTCACATGGTTTTAATAAATTCATCTGTGATGAATCATTGTCATTGAGCACGATTGGAAGCTACTGGCCTAAGGAATGTTTAGGTCCTTTGTTTATATTGTGTAATTAACACCTAATTAGTCATTTGAATCTGCTGAATGTTATAATAATTTTACTAGCACGTAACCGCGATTTCGATAGCGCAAAATTCGTGTTTTTAGGGTTCCATACGTAGAGGGTAAAAAAGGAACCATTTGGTGCAACTTCATCTGTCTGTTACACCATATATCTGCCTGTGTCTGTTTGTTAGATGTATTTTAGCAACTACTAATTCATTTACTAATTGGTTTAAAATTCGGAATAGTTTTAAAGATTGCTGACTCAACTTCATCGCAAAAGAGAAAAGCTTTTTTAATTCTTTTATTTAAGTTATTATGTACAATAAAAATGGGAAGTAGCATAGCTTTTTGCAAACCACTAATAAATTTCGACCAACAAACTTAGATATGCGGTTTGGTCTTTTTGCTACCTGAGGTGTTAGATGACTAGTCGCACTTGACCGTTTTTTATTAAAAGTGCATTACATTCTTAAAAAAAAAGTGAATCCATAAAATTCATAATTTAAATGTGCTACATAGTGAAACATAATTATCTTCCTGTAGATATCATATAAGTCTAAACAGGTATTTGTCTAAACAGGTATATTTTATTTTAGTTATTATTTGATCCGCCAATTTTCCTAATTTCGGCTCTAATCAACTTGCAAATAATTTTTATCAACCACTATCCGTCTCGAGATCGTACCTACTCGAACCACTTGCACCAACAGAGATGAGATTACGGGTCATTGAACTAATGAGTCAGTTCACGCTCCACTTGACCAGTAAGAACCCAGTCAGGCTCACGTAACTATAATATGCTGGACAAGTTTAACCAAGCGAAAAGGTGTTATTGAAATATTATCCCACTATCTATATGGTTACTAATATAGGGCTAACTTAATAGGTCACATTTGACATCTGTCAGTTTCTTTGTTCCGTCTGTTTCTTTTAAACCGGCTTCAAAAATAAGGTTCTCTATTCGACGCGTATGTATGTAATATTAATAAAAATGCGTAATATTAATATATGTTAGTCTATGTCGGCTTCTAAACAAATTTACCAAATTTTATGAGTGTATGTATGTATGTAGGTTTGTCCGCGGATTACTCCGAAACTACAGGTCCGATTTCAATTTTTTTTTCAATAGATTATTTTTCAACTTAGGGTAGAGTACAAGTTTCATCAAAATCGGTCCAGTAGTTTAAGAGATAATATTTTTTTTGTTTTCAGTAAGTTACTGTAACGTAAACGTTCAAGTTGCGTGATAGTGCTGATACCTATTTTTTTGCTAAAATAAAAATCACTAAACAGTGTTAAATAAACTATTTTTGAAAAAATAAAAACCGACTTCAAAGTAAATTATCTAAAAAGCATAAAATAACGAAAATATATTGAAGTCGGTGTCAGCTCGTGCTAGTCTTAGTTAACATGATGTGCTAGCACCGACTTCAATATATTTTCGTTATTTTATGCTTATTAGATAATTTACTTTGAAGTCGGTTTTTATTTTTTCAAAAATAGTTTGTCATTATTACAATAAATACGTAAACCGATCATTTCTCATCATAATACTTGCGTTTTTTATAAACTTGTCGTTGGCAGAATCATCGGGAAGCCATTATATTTGAATTGGTACAACATTGAAAAAAGCAATTGTGCAGAAAAAAATAATAATATTTTATGCCCGCCGTTACAAGGTTGCGTTGTTAAATTTTAATGAGGTGTCAAATGTGATCTATTAAATTGGCCCTACTTTAAGTAATACTTCTTACGTAACCCCGACATAAAAGGTGCTTCAAGTTTTAAGCCTATGTTAGTTTGTCTGTCTATCTAAACCAGTGGTTCCTAAACGGTAGTCCGTGGACCGTGAGAGACCTCAAAATGGTCAAGGATGTCATCATGCACTTGATTAACTAAATTACAACGTCGACAGCGACGCAATAATGAATGACGCACTGCATTATTGCGATTGAAAATAATATACGCATGGTTTATTTTTATGACTTATTTATAGAACTGCCTTTTATTGGTTTATAAATACTATCGCCAAATATTTGGTAGTCCATGGCAAGGCCAAAATTTAAACAGAAGGCTAAGAATCACTATACTAGATATGCTCTATAACTAGAATCGTAGCTCCCGTACGAGTGGACGGATTTGAATGCATTTTTTTTAATTTGAAAGTTAACGATATCAGTCTCAAATGTGGACGGATATTCTGCTCATTTTTTAACATTTGGAATCTCACGGCATAATCTAACTTATGCTTCGATGTTTTGAAGTTGTGCCAAATGGTTGGCGGAGGCTGGTCAACCTTTATAACTTTCACTCTTGTAAAAATGATTTTATCAACCTTTATAACTTTCACTCTTGTAAAAATGATATTATAGCTGTGCCACTTCCAGTTTGGCATAAGCTGTGGCCTGAATTAAATCTGTAATATTTATGGTAGAATCCCAGACAAAACAGCGCATGGATGACGTAAGATTGAAATCAAATTATGTCAGTTAATAATGGTAAAACTTTATAGTTTTTATCCGAATTAGGCTGCTGTTAGTATTTAGGTAGGAACCCGTAGGTATATTGAATTATTTGCAACATTCTATACTGGAATTCAAGTATTCCGTCGTAAAAAGTAAATAAACATGGCGGTATTGCAACCATCGACAATATTAGGGAGGTGACGCCTCATGAACGAGTGAATCTGACCACATCATAGATTTATGATAAATCCCTTAGAGGAGATACCACTGGAGAGAGCATGATGCGCTAACCCCTCTGCCAAATTTTGTTCATATGTTCAGGTCATTCTTTATTTGTGTGCGTATCTTTTTGAATATGTTGCGAGTTTATTATAGTGTGGATATGCGTGAAATTGTATCTGTGTGTGTTTACTTCGCCTCCCGCACCCCGCAAAAGTGCCACGAAAAATTTGTTCGGGGAATCGACGCGATACTGGCTCTATTCTAATTACTCTGAGGAAAAATCCAATACAGTATCGATATTTATGTCAGCAACGGTAGGATTAAAAAGAATACATTATTACTGTGAATTATTTTTATTGATAATTTCACCTTTATTTAAACAAATAACACCTCGAAACCCTTTAATTCAAAATAATTAACAAATGCGTCAATATTAAAATGTTAATTTGAGTGTACAACAATTTTACTTATTCTCTAGAAGATTGAATATAACGTCAAAGGGTAGCATTTGGGATTTTTGCGAACCATTTTGTAACTTCCATCTTTTTGGCCACAAGCTGCAAACTAACTCTGATGGAAATGCGTGCGTAAAAATATAAAAGTTTATATCTTTTAAATCGATTTTTATGAAACTTAAACTTTTCCCTAAGAAAACGCCACAATGAACGACAATTGGCTATTAGCACTCGCCGGTTACCTGCGACGCGCACAATGTCATCTATCCACCTAGTGGAAGGCCTACCCACACTGCGTCCAGTTCGTGGTCGCCACTCGAGAACCTTTCTTCCCCAACGGTTATAGGTTCTCCGAGCGATGTGGCCGGCCATTGCCACTTCAACTTACAGATTTTAAGAGCTATGTCGGTGACTAGTTCTTCGGCTAATGTGCTCATTCTGGATTCTGTCACGCAAACAAACTCCGAGCATAGTTCTCTCAATAGCACGTGGTGTGACTCTGCGCTTATCTGAAAGTCCAACAGTTAGGGACCACGTCTCAGTACCATATGTCATCACTGGCAACACACTGGTTAAAAACCTTCGTCTTAAGGCACTGCGATATTTCGGATGAGAAGATTTCGCGTAGTTCCCCAAACGCTGCCTATCCGAGTTGGATTCTTCGGGCAACCTCTGTCGAAGTTGGACCGACCAAACTGGATAGTTTGTCCTAGTTATACGTAGTGGTCAACAACTTTGAGTGTATCGTTCCCTACAACTACCGGTACGGACATTAGACATGATCTTCGTCTTGTTCATGTTCATACTAATACTCACCTGTTGGGAAATGCCACTGAGGTGGCTGAGCATCGTATTAAGGTCCTCCAGCGACTTTGCCATAGTGAAATTAGTGAATATATCAACGGCCAAACGAAGGTGAGTGATATATTCGCCATTGATGTTGATGCCGATTCCGTTCCAGTTCAAGAGCTTGAAAACGTCCTCCAATGCGTGAAAAATACTCAAACTATTGCAAATATATCGCAATCGAGTTTGAAGATTTTGAGAAATCGTTGGACAAACCTACATACATACACTCATAAAATTCGAAACATTCTTATTACATAATATTAAATACTACGCGTCAAATACAGTATATACTCTTTATTGAAGACTGTAATGTGTTTAACAATATTATAGATGAGGCCACGTATGCATTACATAATATCATAGACTTGATGGTAAATAAATAGGACCATATCGTCCATTATTATAGTCTGTCTATTATGGATAAAGCTTATTATCTAGCATTTAATTCACAGTGTGACTACGATTTAAATAAGAACTTTAGGTGACGAAATTCTCGCGTAAGGGAAAGAAAATTCATAAAACTAGAGATTTTTAAAAGACATATTTATTCTGAGGAATAAGCAAATTCTGAGCTGGAGCTCGTCCCGGTTACATGTATGATAAATCGCGGTGTTTCACTTGCTGCATCTATTATGCCATCCAATTTTTGTTGGATATAGTATTTTGTATAAAAACTGTATGGTAGATACTTCGTAGGAGTGGTGGATGCTTTATAATAAATAAGCTATGAATGACAGATAGGTTGTAGATTAAAATAACGTTGTCATGCACCATCACATCCATTGTGCTTAAAATAATAAAACTCTGCTTAAAACTCCAGTAATCTTTTATTGGAGCCCCTCTGACCTAACAATTTTAACAAGATTTTAAAAGAGGGTGTTCACAAATGACGTGCACTAGGTGGCAGCACTAAGGCGTAAGTCCCGGAACCTGTCAAACCGCATACGTTTTCATATTTGGGACTCAATTTTATTGATATTTATTTAAATAAATAATTAAATATGTAATATAAAATATTATCTTACAATCAACATAATATAATCCGTGTAGACGTGGGCAGAGTAGCGATTTACTTTGAAATACGGACGGCGGACCTACTGTTTATGTTGAATCTACCTCAGTTTAGTCTGAGTTTAATATAATACTTTTTATTTTATAAAATGATTGGTTGTGGATCAATTTGAAACCATTCAATATAGAGATTTAGATCTTTAAATATTGGACATCACTCATTTCCATAGACAAAGTGTGTGTTCTATATATTGACATATTTTATCTGTGGCATTCTCATGTCAAAAATATTTAATTTATTCGTATATCTTAAGATTTTAATTATATTTTCAGTAGTTTAACTAGTTTTCCGAATCAGTTGGATGTTTTACGTGTGTGTGGTGATAAATGGAAAGATTTCATGTTGTTTTGGTGAAGAAATTTAAGTTTGTTTTGAAGTACCTGGTTTGTATACAAAAAATGACTTTATTTCTGGTTTTGGGTATACATTGTTTGTTTGGTAAAAATTTAACCTAGACTAGTTTTAATTCACATCGATAAAGCTAAAAAAGTTGAAGAATAGATATCCATAGACTGTACCATTACCGACAATAAAAGAACTTTTAATCTATTTCATACACATCATTTATCACACTTTTGTAGTAGGTACTATACTCCATACATACCTAGACGAACCTTAAATTAAGCTCGAAACATTATTTACCCAATATTGATTAATTATTATTATAGTTACTTTTTCTTCGAAAGTTTAATTCCTTCTAGTGGCACCTGTCTTAGCTTTTGTTTAACATAAGCTAGTGCTTTTTATTAACTACTAAGGAAGGCCATTCACAACAATAAAGTATACTCCATTTTCTAGAACTTCTAGAAGTTGTTCTCAATGTAGAAACGCGGCGCAGCAGACTACGGAAGTCTGCGAAAGCTATATGACACAGACAGCATGACTAAGGAAGCGTCGCAATAAGTACGCGCGAATGTAGAAATCCGGTTCTCAGGACCTGCGATAGGTCCTTCACCCACCTCTTTACAATAAAAAAGTAAAATACCGCTCTCGCTACGGCTTCCGTACCGAATTGTACTTTTTATGCTATGATAAAAATCTAAGCGGTGATGTTTATTTTAGTATTTTTTTTTTACCAAAGAGACAAGTATCGGATACTTTTAGTGCGTATTCAAACTTATTTCTAAGCAACCAGTGCTTATCTCTAGCACCTATCAGCATTGCCATCGATACACAAGCAGGGAAATAGTCCACCCTAGATCGAAATCTATCGAAAATAGTCTGCGTTGGTTTAGCCACCTTTTTTATGTCAGGGAGGAAAGCTTCGAAAGGTACCCCAGTTTCCGAAGAGGATGGATTCTAAATTATGTGGGATTCTCACATAATAAATACCAGAGCCCACTTGATGCCTACACGTAGTACGTACCATTACGTTGTAATGTATGAAACTTTATGAGACATGACACATCGGATACGTATACGTCAAAACGTCACGCAAACAGTGTGCCATGCCTCATAAAGTTCCAGACCATTGCAACGCCATAGTTACTATGGCGTTGTAACTATGGCATAGTACGTGCGCGCTTACGTCTACGCATCGGGTGTGCTCCTTGCCTTCATATTGACGCAGTGGAGAGAACTCGTATTCTTCAGTGCCGATTGCTAGCTAGACCATATTCCGGGGACTAGTAGATACTATAGTATTGCTGCCTGCAGTGGCAAGTGTCAAACAAATGATCGAGATTTAATTTTAACTACGAGTCCTTCGAAAATACAAGTAGGTACAATTATTACAATCTCTTATTTTAAACGATAACGAATTTAATCGAATATTCTATGAAAAGTCCTTAGCACATTTTAAATTGCGTTGCTTACAAAGTTGACTCTTCGCTATTTTTAGTTTGCAGTCATGGATGTTTTTTTCCGCGAATTGTAATATTTAGATTTGCGAGATTCATTAGCAACGATCTCTCGGGGCCATGAGAAGTCAGGATTAGTCGCGAACCCCCTATAATAAGCACAGGCTAGGTAGGATTCGTTATTTTGTGGGGTTTATCATAGGTATATCATCATATCGTCGGGGTTAGCAGTGTTGATTAGTCTCGTATATCTGATCCAGGTGCAGACAGTTTCAACATGAATCGATTATAAGTTAGTATAAGCGTTACGCCCCTACAAATTAAAGACTGCGCACAACTGCAGCAGCAGTATACGACAGCTTATTAATCATTTATTAGAGAAGATAGTGAGCTATTTATAAATGCAAGACCCAAATAATTAACGATAAAATGAAACAGCTTGATAATTTTTCCGCACGCATTTCGTGCTGTAATTACCGTTAGTTTCACCATTCTATGTTGTCTATAATAAGACTTCTTATTGCTTATGTATAAATTCTGGTCCAGCATAAAAACTGTTGGCTCAATAAATTGAAACTGTAACGAGATACTTCGAGGACTGGATGGTGTAAAAAACTAATAGTCATGTTACATATTTAGTCACAAAAAACGCACAAGTAAAAAATGGGTTTGATTTCGAGCTAAACATAGAAGGTCGGAACACCGATTGCTGTGCCCGCTACGACCACATTTTGTAGGTACATTATCATAAGACAATACGAACCAAATACGCCACGATTTAAACCTAACTCTTATTCCAACAATTTATTTTTAAGGTCTGATGCAATTCAAGCAAATAAATTCTACACTTTTCTATTCCTGAGGGCCATTCTACACCGCGTGCGTTGGTCGATATCTCTCCATATTAGTCTTTATCACTTTCCACGCGATAAATTACGTCGTTGTATTTTGTTTTATTCCATATGACGTCACGGCCTCGATGCACTGCAGCCAAGATTATTTTATACGTAGTAACACGTAGAGGCGCGGCGTAGCACGGCCCTTGAACCTAAAACGTCCAAATCCATTGTTAAGTTAGAAGATTTAAGACAAATACGCTTAGCTACTTGTTTTATACTATTATCAAGATAACTACCAATTGCAGCGTTAGTATGCCCGGCTTTAATTGATGATTACGTCCGATGGACTTGGAATAAATGAATACTTTATACAAGTTATAAACGAACAATTAAATCGTCCCTTAAAAAAAACTGATGGTTCTGAGACGCTAAAAACTGTAATTGTAGTTTTACTGTTTGGCTAATCGCTCCAATCTTTGGCGGCCAATATCTACCCAAAACGGACACAGTCACAATGAGCTAAGTTTAAATTTTCTCATTGTACTTACAAACTTGATTAGTAAAGGAAGAAAAAAAGATCCACTGAGACGAATACACTACTTTTCCACTTTGCTAGCTAATCTCATGATTTTTCCCCAGTCTGCTCTTGCTGCTTCGTTTACATAGAACTGTTTATTTTGTTGTGCAATGTTGCTATTTCAAGAAAATTGGGGCGCATCTGTGAATTAACTGCCCGCTGTTTCTTTATTTGGATGATCGTGTTAAGAAATTATGTTTTAGATTTATAATCCAGGGCCGTCCAGGTAGGTACAGAGCGATGCAAAATTAAAGGCGCCCGTGAAGTTAGGCTCAAGTCGCTGCGCAGTAACCAATTTAAGGTATCAGCGGGGTAATGCCGAGGTTGTCGATTGTCAACTTGTCTACATGCGCGAAGACGCAATGCACGAACTTCACAGAGCCGCCTTTAAGTTTGAATCGAACTATACCACCGTAATATTCTGCCACCAGGCAAAAATGTATTACCATTATGTTTTGATGTGAAGGGCACTATTGCTAGGCTCAAGAAAATTAGTTTTGTATATTGGGTGACGAGCATTAGTGCAGTGCAGCTGTCCACCCACTGGCAGGCGTGTCGCTTACCATCAGGCCAACGTCGTGCCTGTCTCGTCTAAGTTTCGTCGAAATAGGTTATGTTTGGCAGGATTTCATAGGATAAGGTATTAACAGTGCTTGCTCTAGCGATTACGTAGCCTCGGACTAAAAGACAAATTGCCGCCTCCTAACAATATGTAATTTATACATAAATGGCGCCCCGGGGAAATGAAAATGACCGGGTTCTCTGGCCTTAGAGCTAGCTCTGGGTATTAACCATCTGTATAATATTTAAACTAGATAGCTGTCATGGTCCGAAAAGTGCCAGACAGAAATAACGCCCTTGTGTCGCTATTTCTTTTCAAGCCACAGGCTGACAAAATGATTTTTGCCGATAGGAGTGTTGCTACTGTCTATATAAAACTATCAAACTACACGTCATTATCATAATGATTCACGTTTCGCCACCACACAAATAAGTTCACGACCCCCGCGACCACATTTTAGATGTCATTTTGTTAGTGAATGTGTATCTAGTTGATATATTATATCGATAATATTAACAGTTAATTTTGTTTGTCCCAACAGCGGCATCACCCGCAACGAAATGTTGGCCGCAATCACGAACCGCATCCACGCGGAGGCGATGGCGTCGCTGCCGCCGAACGTGCGCCGGCGCATCCGAGCGTTGCGCACGCTGCAAAAGGAGTTCGTCGATATTGAGGCCAAGTTTTACAGCGAAGTGCACGCGCTAGAATGCAAGTACGAGAAACTATACAAGCCGCTGTTCGAGAAGGTGAGATATAGTAGTAATAACAGTATAAGTATACAAAGGATACCCTGTGGGGTGTCCAGGTAAGAATAACACCCTCCCATGTCCTCCCGTTGGGTGTCCGTAAGACTAAGAGAAAACAAGAAAACAGGCAGCAGCTCGCCTTTCTATTGGATACCTACCACATATACTGCTGCGATCCCCAAGACGCCTGTCAAGCGTGGGGATTATGGCAACCCCTTGCTTTCTAAGGTCTTTGTTCAGCTGTGGACATCTTTTGGACGATGATGATTATGATAAAGTTTACAAAGGAAGCGCACATATTTGTATTTATTGGTCGGTAAACGATCAGTCGCTTAAGCAACGTCAGGCAAGGTCAATCCTTAGATGGGTGACCGTTTAGTGGCATTTGAACTGAGCGGCTCCGCGCTTCGGAAGGCACGTAAAAAGTCTGTTCTGGTTGTTGTCATAATCACAGCAGTAGTTAAGCCAAGTCAGAGTACTACTTAGAGACTTCATTTTATTTTTTCTTAAAAAAAAGGATCTGAAAAGAACTTCACAAACTTCGAAGTACTGTTTCTAGATCGGTTACTGTAGTGACTCCTACATAATTTTAATACGGTGTTCTGTGATATAGCGCGCTCAAATAGTGAACGCGGCGTACGAGCCCACGGACGAGGAGTGCCTGAACCCCTGGCGCGACGAAGCCGAGGAGGAGGAACTCGCCCGCGCCGTGCAGAGCGCAGCCATCACCGAGGGCGATGACAAAAACAAACCCGCCGAAGAGAAGCCTGCCGAGTGAGTACCTTTTTTTTTTTTTTGGTGCGGGGGTAACTTTCATATGTCTCCGGGAGCTAGGGTTGCCAGCTTCCGTTTTGTATGTAGAGGATTTATTGGTAGAAATTATAGGACTCAGGACGGAATTAGGGACATGATGTTATTTTCAGTATAACGCTCTGTTATGGTGTCAGTAGACATTTTTAATAATAAAAATCACAACCCCCCCTTCCCCTTTTTTTAAGGGAGAGGCCTTTGTCTAGCAGTGGACAACTTCGAACTGATGAGAATCTGCTGGGTTCATGAGCGAGTTATATTGAGCAAAAATCTTGTTGTAAAGAATTTTTTTTGGACTGTTTGTGTTTAACATTTTGGTATTCACAAGCAATATGCATATCCTAAATTCACTAATGATGGTGAAGACCAGAAGCGAACAAATAGATATACATAGATAGTCACTATAATGAGTTCCTAATATCATATTATGTAATTTGATACCTACTCATTTTCTCTAGCAACCAAGAAATCCCATTTCTTATATGATGACTCTCAACACCAATTACTGAAAAATCAATGATTGATTTGTTTTAACATGCATCACCAACTGATAACTTGAATATCTAAATCAAATTGTTACCCAAAGTAACCCAATAGCTCACGAGACGTGTATTTCAGGCCCCCAATGGACCCTAATGCGAAGGGTATCCCAGACTTTTGGTACACCATATTCAAGAATGTCTCAATGCTGTGCGAAATGATGCAGGAACACGACGAACCTATTCTCAAGTGCTTGCAAGACATAAAAGGTAAATATTTATGTTTATAAGATTGGTTTTGGAGGTAGGCAGAGTATTAGGTGTGAAAGGTGAACCTGAAAACTGTTGTTCTTTGTGCGCCTAGCGCAAAGCTTTCGTGTTCGTCGTAAGGGTACTATTCCAATAAAGACACAGGAAAACTTGATTAATACTTGAATAATAATTTGGAATAGTAAGTACCCTTTACCATCTATGATTCCATGACCGCTTACCATCAGGTGGAATTGCGGCCAGGTAGCATATTTATAGTAAAAAAAAAAACCTTTCCTGAACAGTTTTGTTAAATTAAAACTCACATCTTACCTTTTTAACATACTTTTACTTTTGCAAGTTTTGTGGAAGTCATGTTTATGCCAAATGTTGGTATAAACATGACTTGTATACATTGTCTGCTCCGAATCCTATTATTATCTAAAATCCCATAAGCTGAGTAAGGAAAAAGAAAATACAAGTAATCATTTTTTCCCTTACATTCTACCTATCAAAGCATAATAATGAGATGGAAAGATTTTTGACATACAATTTGTTTAAAAATGTATCCAAACTTTTTAATGATGACACTCAACACCCAATATCTGAGAAATCATGATTGATTTGTTCAACATGCATCACCAACTGATAATAAACAACACTGCACACACGACACACTCCGCCACGGTCCCACACTGACCCAACATTTGGTCCCCAGTGCAAATGCATGAGGATCCCATCGGCTTCACGCTCGAGTTCCACTTCGCGCCGAACGACTACTTCACGAATACGGTGCTCACAAAAGAATACTCTATGAAATGCAAGCCCGACGATGAGAATCCACTGGAATTTGAAGGACCTGAGATTTATTCCTGCAAGGTTCGTACCAATCTTAGACCACATAATAGCTGAAGCGGTGGCGTGCACAGAAAGTAGGCAAAAATATCTGCGAGTTATCTGTACTAGCTATTTGTTATTGTGCCACCACAAATATCCTTAATGAACTTACATTACAGACATATCCATTTACATTTAAAAACATCACATTAATACCATGTTAGTACAAAATATTTTTAAATTAGATTACTTAGAGAAATCGTAGTGTAGGCCTTTGCCTAACCTAAGATTTCTTTAAATAATCTTAATTTAAAAAATAACCTTAATTTAAGATTATTCAAAGGGTCCATACACACAAAAAGACTTATTTTGTGTGTATGGACCCTCTGAATACTCCAGTTTTTAAACGCAAATTAATATGTCTATAGAATCTGCTAACATATGGATATTTAAAATGGTATACTAATATACATAATTATAATAGTTTAAACACGCCGAATACGTTACTTTGCCTACCCTCTGTGCACGCCACTGCTGAATAGATCCGGCTTAGCCTAAGATAAACTTGTATTTCGTGATGCGTGCAAGTGGATCGTACGACTGTGCTCAAGAATATGCGTCAACAAACTATTCTTCAATTCTATTAAACGTTCATAGTCATAGCTAGGTGTTTTATACAAGCAACGCAGATCATGACATTAATTAAAATTTAATTTGAGAAGGATTTTAAACAAATTTATTTTTACAAAGACCACCGACAGCTTAAACATGAAACACGTTGACCCTCCTCCCCCCTTCAAGGGAGGCCTTTGAATAGCAGTGGACGTCTTCCGGCTGAAAATGATCAGTGACTCAGTTCCATACTATAGTTAATTAATGTAATCTATACTTATAATAAAACTGTAACAGGTCCAATTCTGTACATTGAAGATATTTTGAAAATTATATTTGGAGGGCATTCTATAACCGATACTGAGGCCGAAAATGTATTTCTTTTAATTTTTGTCTGTCTGTCTGTCTGTCCGTCTGTCTGTCTGTATCACGGCTGCGCATCACGCCGAAACTACTGAATGGATTCAAATGAAACTTGGCATGATTTGAGATCTTACTACGAGGTAGGACATAGGATACTTTTTATCCCGTAATCTAGCACGGTTCTTTTGGGAGAGGGGATTAAAGTCAAAATGGGTACTTGGTTATACGCTTGGTCCGATTTTATCATTTTTTCTTTATAATATAATAAATATTAGTAAGGGAACACTCATAGAGAGTTGTTCTCAAGGTTTTGTAATCGATCGGGTTAAGCAACGTTAGGCAAGGTCATTAAATAGATGGGTGACCGTTTAACGCCATTTGAACTAAATGGGTCCATGCTTCAGAGAGCAAGTAAAAAGTGGGTCCCAGTTTTTAACCGACTATAAAAAAGGAGGTTATGTTTTCGATGCGAATGTCTGTTATTAAAAGTTTAGTTAACGTAAAAATAGCGCAGGCGGGGCTGCGTGGGTCAGCTAGTGTAAAACTATAACAATAAATTGTACTATGTGCAGGGTTGTGAAATCAACTGGAAGAAGGGCAAGAACGTGACAGTGAAGACGATAAAGAAGAAGCAGAAGCACAAGTCTCGCGGCTCGGTCCGCACCGTCACCAAGTCTGTGCAGGCCGACTCGTTCTTCAACTTCTTCAGCCCGCCCACCATGCCTGACGACCCCAACTCAACCTTAGCCTCCGATATACAGGTATATTCTAATGGAAACCAGACAACTGATACTAATACTTATGTACTTATACTCCATCCCAAATAAGCTTGAAGGCGATTAAAGTTCGTTTGCAGCTCAATAACTACATAACGCATACATTGTCAACTAGGCGCGTCAGCAAAAACAACTTTGTATTACCAACCTTTTTTTGCTGCCGCGTTAACGGTCAAATATACAGCGGGGGTGTTTCATGACTGCATAATAAAGTTGTAATAGCGTTCAAGCTTATTTGGTTTGGAGTGGGAATCGAACCCACGATCTATTCGGTAGTAGCCAGGGTGTTTTACCACTAGACCCACAGCCCCGTCAAACAAACATGTATAATACGAGAGTTGAAACTATTTTTGCAATCATGCCTTTTTTCGTTTGCTGCGGGGGAAACCTCCAAAAAGCTGGGGGGTTTGTGAGTTTCTTACCCAGTAAAACCCCGCGGTTGTCGCATCGGCACATGAGAGGGAACCCCAGGTTGTCCTGTGTTATCTGCACAGGTGCCCCTCAGTACATTGCCTTGGGTGCAATATAGACAACCCAAAGAGACTTGTTGGGGTCTTTTAAAGAAAACGACGATTTAATCACATCTGTCGACCTTCATAAAGGAATTTTGATCGCAGCGAAATAAGACAACCATGTAGCCGACCCAGCATGACCGCGCGCGCTACCAAGATTACGTGTTAATTAATTTGTAAATAACTTTTATGTATGTTAGTCTATGCCTGAAATGAAGATTAAAAATTCAGCAGTACTTTATTTTTTCAAAAATAGTTAACAGAACCGCAAGCACATGAAAAACGTTAATTTCGTTTGTGGCAAAACCAGGCGCTGTTAACGGCTGATTTCGAGATCGGTCACTACATCCGCGAGCGCGTCGTCTCCCGCGCCGTGCTTCTGTACACCGGCGAGGGGCTCGACGAAGACGACGACGACGACTATGAGGAAGAGGTCAGTGCCCCCTTGTATCACACCACTAAACACACACACACTAATTACTGCACTCACAAACAACAAAATGAATTATCATTGAAATCTGTTTATTTCTACACTCTATGTGGATTAATACTTAATACTGTTTCTTGTAAGTAGAGATATTTACTATCTCGTTCTTTATAAGGGCACATAACTATAAACAGCTCTGAGAGTTGAAATAATTTTAATTTGTGTTTAAAATGTGAGCTAACTGATGTTTGTGGGTGCGGCAGTGGTTCATGCATAACTGATAGCTTAGCTAGTCTCGAGCTACCTTTTAACGTTTAAAAATTCTCGTCTCAGCGGTATTATGAGCTTGCATATCAAAACAAAGAGATATTATGAGTATGGTTGACGTAACTCAACTATGTAAATCGAATATTTGTATACGAAAGCTATTTCATTGTTAATTAAACATCATCCCATGATCTGTACAACTTAAACAAACTCAATCTTAGCATATTGGAATATTCAAAGTAGCATTTTAGTGTTATTTAATGATAGAATTTTGTGACATGTTATAGTATAGTACCTTCTGTTCGATTGTCTTTTGCAGTCAGCATATACATTAATAAAAATAATATGTTGTGGCATTAACAGGTGGCCTTCAATATTATAACATGTTACAGAAATTGGGTCGTAACTATTACATCATCAAAGCTCATGGTAGCTTTTACAATCATAGTCAAACCACGAACGCTCGTGTGTTTTATTACGCCAACAATTATCAAATACACCAAAATAAATTAGACACGTCTTCTGTTATTGCTTTCCTCTGCAAATCTGGAACAGTGAATTCTACAGCCATTAGCATTCTCACGAGGTGTCAGACATATTGCATGGTAGATACTTGCTGCTTGCTTAGCTAGACTCGTTGATTTTTTTTTTGTTGCCTCTCCCACTCCCTCCTATCAGACGGAGATACGTTATCTATTCTAGACACCTGACCCTTATCTATTTGTCAAGTTAGTTGAGTGTATAAATCTTCCCTGGGCACTGAGTAGATCGGTATCTGCGTCTGGTTACGGGAGGCCCACATCCATTAGCGACGATATTTGGTTTCAGGAGGATTCGTACTCTGACGAAGACTCTGGGACTGAGGAAGTGTCCGACGCAGAGGATTGATGCAAGACCATTTCGAGCGCCCTAGCGTTATATAAGCCTATGAAGGCAGCCCGCTATGTCGATATTACACGTAGAGGGGACGAGTCACAGCCAAAAACACTAGTTATATTCGTAGGAACAGTGCACTTGTTGAAGATAACTAATCTTACAGTAAGATTTTCTTATAGTTAGTCCCAAACGCAGCTAGCTAATGTTTTGGCTGACTCCCTCGTTCTGCGTGTAATATATTTTAATTCGAATCCCCGCTGCTACGGGCCGGGTCCTAGCGGTGCGATGCACACAACTGTGCTTAACTTTATCGCGACCATATCACACCATATCTTTTTTTTTTATTGTACCAAATAATATCGGGTTCGCATAGCGACTCGTGATAGCGAATACTCTAATTGTTGTGCTATTAAATTGGTAGTATTTTATCGCTAGATCTATATTTTAATTTATCGCGCTCTCGTTCCGTTTCTATGCATGATTTATCCTCGATCTGATAAATATGTTTTAGATTAGATTTATTATTATATTTAGACTTCAGAGCGTGAAGTGTGAGGTGCCTTCATTATTCATGTCAATGCATGTTAACTGTTAGGATAACTATTTTGCATTTCTAGTTTAGTTATACAATTACTAGTTTTTATTTATTATACAGTAATTATAGTGTATTTTTGTTTACGAATTTTACACGTTCATTCGATTACTTTGAAATTTCATGTGATATTAATAATTCTATAAGGCTATAATTTGTTGTTTCATATTTAATAAAATTTAAGTGCTGTCATTCCACTGGAAGCTAGGTAGAGCGCGCTATCGCCGCGACTAGCTCGGCCCGGGATCGAACGTACAGAATCTCTTGTTAGTGCCAAAATGCATTTGAATTTACCACTAAAGAAACATCTCTAAACTGTGATCTATCCGTATATATTTTTATAATGATTTGACAATAGTTAGGGCGGATGTTAGATGTATATTTTTTATTTATGAAACCTTCTATTGAAGCATAATGATGTATAGCAGCTCTTCAGGTAGATTTTATATATTGGTAATGGCTTTGATTTTGGCATGTCGTAATGATGACATTAAAAATTGTATGCTTATTACTTGAGTGTGTTTCATTTATTATTTTTTATCCTTATTTGCATGCTATTGTGCGAGTTGGAAGAGAATGCTGATGGTTGCAGAATAATTCACATTCAGTGTATGTTAAGGTAACGATGTATTCATATTGGTGTTGTAATAACTGTTGGTGTTAGACAGTTTCCGAAAACATGCCACTGTGTGTTTTGCCCACGTAAACATCTACACAAAACATTGTTTCGTTACACAAATTGTTAATAACCTGATCAGATCTTGAGCTACAAGCTCGGTACTATTAGACTGTCCTATTTCTCCATTTCACACATTTTCTATAGATACCGGTAAAGGCGCTCGCGCTGTAACGTTTATAGTTAAGTGTGCAAACTCGTACTAGGCGTGCGGGAGTCGTGTGTGTATGTATATACACAAAATATTATGTTTTGTATATTGTTTAGGGCAAAACAACGACGCATGTGTTTGCTGAACACTTTAATCTGTGTGTCACTATATCATTTAATTTAGGCGATTCATAGAACAGTAACAATGAATACAAAAAAATGGGCAGTGCGTTAATCCAATTACGATCTCTCTTTTTAGGAAACACATCAGGCTGACGTGTCGTGACTCAACGCGTCAGCAGCATATCGGTTACATAGATTTTGTATGGTTAGAGACACACTATTATGGCGTGTCGTGGCGCAGTTCGAGCTATCCGATTGACTGCTGACGCGTTGAGTCATGACACGTCAGCCTAATGTGCCAGAGCCTTTATTGTTTGATCACTATTCCACCTGATGGCGTGTGGTCATGCATTTGTGTATCTACGCCAATACGCTCACATTGTCTGCCACACTTCACATACGTCCCATTTATCATTAATTCTATAATAAGCTATTGTTTAACCTAATTATTTGGACTGAGCCAGTTATCCTTATTTTACAATACTGAGTGAGATATTCTATACCTCTACTCACTATCTGAGTATAAAGTATTAACTTAGAACTAGATGAATTATCTAACTCTTTTGTAAGTGTGCCAGTTGCTTATTAACAGTACAAATAATAGGACACAGGGAGGTCACTCTGTCCTCAGCTAAATGTGCAAACAATAGCATCTTAGTAGCATTTTTCTGTAAATGGAGGTGCTTCGATACTCAGGCTGCTTTATTAATCACTAATAATCTACCCCTCTTTTAGGTCATATAATAATAAGTAGTTGTCTACAGTTACTATTATACAGAATGCTAAAAATACCATGTCTGACCATCATTGATGAGTTTGTTATTTGCTATCGTAATGTAATTGTAAACGTGATATTAACTTTGCCACTGGTCATATTGATATTCGTTATCAAGAGGAACGAATCACATTGTGCTTAAAAAAGCCGACATTCTGTCTGTTTTATAGAATGTATCTTATTGATCTCGCTTTTAAATATAATTTTGCTTGTGGCAGTGCTATTTTGAATCCCCCCAACGCAAAAAGGAGAGGTGTTATAAGTTTGACTCCTGTCTGTTTCTCTGTCGTAAAATCAGAATCTATTTTGTGTTTGTTAAAATCCGGCTCGAAGGACCAATGTTTAAATTACCGTCATATTCATTTTGTTTTGAGATGTGGCGATGCAAAGTAGACTACATTCTCTTTGATGTTGGTAGGCTAGTATAACCATGAATGTTAGAAGAAGAAGAATGTATTATATTTTTGAAAGCTAGTTAAATCGGGAGGGCTCTTAGTCTGTGTAGCCGTATGCTATAAACGTTTTTTTATAGTTATTTTAAATATACAAAATATAGAGTAATACGCCGTATTCCGATCAGACAAGGTGTTTTTACCATTCTGTGTTAACTAAAGTGTCATTAACTTTACCCCCAAGCCTAACTTGACATAATATTAACATGCATTTTAATGACGTCTCACATTGCTGGGTGTTAGGAGGAGGAGGAATGTTCCAGCGAAGAAAGCGAAGACGACGAGCCAGCGCCCCGGAGACGAGGCAGGAAGGCCATCAAGAGCACCCAGGAAAACCCCGCGGAGTGCAAGAATCAGTAGCGCTAAGCCCACGCCGCACCAACTCGCTGGAGGCCGCCTCTATACAGAGGTTCAAACGATTGTACGCATGAAGCTATTAGCATAAAAGCGGAGACAACGCTCTGAATGGCAAATATGTATTTGGAGGTTTGTTTCCACTTTTACCCATATAGCTTTATGATTATATGTTGGTGCTGACAATTTGCCGCTCACAATCAAACGACTGTTTTATAAAATAAATATAACACTGAGCGATAATTCCTCTGTAGATAAAAAGTATTATTTTTAAAATATTCAATAGCTAAAATTGGGCCCCGCAGTGGCTATGTTCCGATGTTATACAGTTAGATAAATTTGATGTCGTTGCGCGTATTGTCCTTTCTGTTTGCAAGCAAAGCGAATATTTTATGAAATGAAAAGTGTAACACTACTTTTAATATAATAATCGGTGTATACATATTTTAGCCCGAATCTAAACTAAAGCCGTCAGCAATACTAAACATTCCTATACATGTGTTGACGTACAATTGAAAGTAATCTATAGAGACTCGCGCTTTCCAGTTTTAAGCCACGCGTTTTTAAAGCCAGAGTTATGTTAGTCCGCCTTATCAGTATCGTTCACTTCATTGTTAATTAGTAATATCGGTTCGGTGCATATTGCACAGAGTAGCTAGGTTAGTCTTGAGCCAAGTGATGTAACGCTGAGTATTAGCGGCTGTTCGATTAACGGTCTGTAAGACTGTAAAAGGGGTGTAGATAAATTGAAATATATTTATAATAGGGGGTACTTTGTACCACAGTATATTTCAATGTCAGTTCAGAATGGTTTTATAAGTAAGTCTTAGGTTTCAAAATATCGTCCAGATACCACCGCTGTATTAGATATTCTGCCGCTAAGCAGCAGTGTGTAGAACTGTTGCATTGCCAGGTCACGGTATTTCGGTGTGACTGCCACTGTAGTTAGGAATTTACCTTAAATAAGTACATAAATAATGTCTGTGGTACGAGCGGTAGTGCAAGTTTCCAAGAACAAGCGTGTCGCTTGCGGCCTTAAGAATGCAACAATTCTCACTATTTAATACTATTCAATCTGTATTCTGTACCTATATACTATGAAGAGGTTTGGCGAGTGAGAGTAGGTACTGTGACTGTGAGGTTCGGAATTCGAATTTCAACAGCAATATTATTTATTATGATTTTTTTTTACCGTGTCCAGTATAAATAGGCAGTAGACCCGTATTTCATTGCCACTTATATCATTGCTGCTGAAACATAAAATTAATTCCAATTTAAATAATTGTTTCCATCGTTTACCGATGATTCTGCCAACGACCGGTTTGTAAAAGGTGCAGTTATTCTTTGCTGCTTCTGAACTAAGGCGTGATGTCAATTATGTATTCTATTGACTATTGTTAAAATGCTTGCAATAACTTTATTTTGCAGTTGTATAACGCCATATAAATAATTAAGAATGCTACGCATGCAAAGGAAAAAAGCTCTGTAATACGAAGTTATTTCTGCTGCCACCCCAAGTTTTTAGGGTATGCGTTACGTTGTTTTCGAGGTGCAAATGAGTTTGTAATTGATTGCAAATTCATTTGAAACGTTATATACATTATCTACACCTCTATTCTATGTGCTACGTGCGCTGAGGTAACGACGATTCGCCGTTCCTACATTAGATGTAATTGTTATTTTGTTATGACAGTGAGATTGTAAAGGCTATTGAAACCAGCGGTTCTTTTTTTATAACGTCTGTATTAGCGTTAAATAAAGCTCGCGTACACAAGCTATAGGGTATTTGTACACATAACATTTTTAAATAAATTTAATAATTAAATGTATTTGCACTTTTATTTACACAATTCGCCGGTTCCTTGTAAAAAAGAAAACATCCCGAATGATCGAGGGGTACTGAACTGAGCGACAGTGCTTGAACAGGGATGTAAAGGTGAGACTGCACATGACGCGGTACGTCACGGCACCATAGCACGGTACTACCGATGAGTATAATCCTCGGCACGTAAGTTGCCAAGATTTTGGCGTAGTGGGGGAAAGTTCGCGCAAGTGCACTTAGTTGCAACAAAACATGGTCAATAGAAAATGAAATTAAATGAATGGATATTGAATTTTTTTTGCCATATTTTTAGTCATGTCTTAAAAATAAGGAAAACAGAGGAATGATTCAAATATAATGAGGTGTAATAAATGAAGTTCACAATGTTAAGAAATGTATTTTAAAATAAAATATTGTGTAAAGTAATTACTGATTTAATGCTTGGCGGCCGGCAGGTTGCAGGATGAAAGTCTGAATCTAAATCTTTATATCTACTTAGAGTGATAAAATAACATTTACAAAAACTTGTAACAAATACTTAACAAAAACAAACTGAACTATTTTAATGCACGCAAGTTTACTCGGGAGCGAACGGGACGTTGCGGGGAGCAGTGGCGGTCCGAGAGGGGAGGGGGTCGTAGGGGTCATGACCCCCCCCCAAAATCCATATTCCTAGACGTCAAAATTGGGTAGCAATTAACCCTAACCTAGTCTAGGTACAAGAGCAACGGGACCGTCAAATGTGACCCTCCCCCAAAATCATTGGCTGCGACCGCGCCTGGCGGGGAGCAAGGCTCGACCGGCTAACCAATAGCGCGCCCGGAACGATGTTACCTTGTTCCCCGCGTCCCGCTTGATAACCAAAGAGACCTAAAAAATGACTTGAAAACCAAAATACTAATCAGTTTTGAAATGTGCAAATGAAGCCCTTTCATATGATACCCCACATAATAAGTCTCACTTTGAAATTTTGAAGACCCACTTCGATCCCCATAAAAAATATTTTTCTTTTTTCCATTTGCAATGAACTCTAAAAATGAAATCGCCGATAGGTATGTACGCCATTGATATATGTATTGTTTGAATAGTATATCGATGATGTATATGCATAACTTCCGAACGACTGCACCAAATTGGATATTTTTTTTGTGTTCGTTATTGTCAGAAGGTTCCTACTAAAAAAAAAAAATGTGCGTGCGTGGAGCACGGATTTATATTTTACTTCGTAAAAACTGGATAGATCACATAAATATATTAATATCACTAATTTAAACTTTATACTACATTCTTAAGGTTTGTTTTTCGTTGACACAAGTCAAATTAGAAAAACGAGCCGAGTGAGATAGCTCAAAAGTAGATGTGTGTCCTTGTCTGCCACCTTGTCAAGTAAGTTGCCAACGCAAAATATGATTATTTTTAGTAGTGTTAGGTAGATTTCTTGTTAGGTAGAAAAGTTGATTACATTTACTTGAAAGTTTTTCATGTAATAAAACATCGAAATATAATATATCTAGAACGATGAAATGTAATATCATAAATTAGCACACGAACAACATGCAATACTTTTATTAACAATAATATTAGTAACAATTTATCATTATGAAGGTAGCAGCACTGAGCTGTTGTGTGATTGTCGACATTGTCGTAGTAAGTAACCGGTGTCGCGGTGTACTGTTAGAGTAGGGTGACCATTGTTATGTATGGCGTCGCGTCGGTCGTCTTGGGTCATGATTTCCATACAAACGTTGGTTAACTAAATCTGAATTGTGGAATGAAATACAGATATACGGAAGAAAACGATAGCTAGGTATTACCACACATTCAAATAATTTATTGTCTTAATTGTGGTAAGTACAGCAGATCTTATATGTAATGACTGCGGACTTCCATTAAATTCCATCCAATTATAAAATACAAATAATAATTAGTATTATGTCGATAATTACGATTTGAACGCAAAAATCGTCTCATGCGGTGCGCCTCACACTCTTGACGGAGGTCACACAAGAGCACCGATGTGGCACCGCCCGTTGTGACCCTATCCGCCGCCAAAAGGCCTTAGAAGTGAGAAAAAGAATCCTTCCACATAGTAATGCGTGGACACCCTATTAGACAGAGATACACTACTACTTTCAGACCTCTCATTCGGCTCGTGAGCTTTAGTAGACTGCGCTGTCCAGTTATAATACAGGTTCGTGCAACCAACTCACCCCAACTCAACCACTCACTCAGTGACGGCGTCACATGAGCGCTTTCATAACCTTAACAAATTTAGGCCTATCGCCTATCGTTTAACACCTATCATTTAACGCTTAACGCGTTATTTGATAACATTTTTTGGAAGTCGCATAAGAAATTAAGAAGTTTCACTTCAAAAAGTTTCGCAGAAAATTACGCGGGAGCTGCACGTGACAGCTAGTATTAAACAAAAAGGATTTAAGATATAACATAGAAATAAAATCCAATCTTCGTAAAATCAATTTATTAACTTTCAATGATTTTAACAATTTATATATCACGACTTGTCTTTACAACGCAATCAGATCCTTTGTATCTACACACTCTTGACGTACCAACCTACTTTAGGGCATACTAAAACAGACAATACAGGCTTTGCCCCACAGCTGCCTCAATGAAAAACATTTGAGAGTTTGCAATACTGACCACGCATGGCTGAGAAGACAACCGATGTGTCCCTAAAGCAGGTTAGACGAATTTACTAAATTATATTTAAAATATTGTCTAAAAACTTCACGTTAAATATATTGAAGTGTTATTTCATGGCGCTTCACACTTCACATTATGTAAATTCTTATGATAAATTAAATATGAATATCGATATTTAAAAGTACTAATTTTTATCCGCAGAATAAGTCGAATCGGCACGTATACGTAGGTACTAAGGAGACAATCGAATTAACTTTTGTACTCTACATAAATAACCTATTAAGTACTTATAAATATTGCATATTTTGACACCACGTGAACTGACTGTTATAAAACCTCGACTGTACTTAAATAATTGATGTTAAGATTTTGGTACCCTTCATCTTCGGGAGGCCCGTGCCCGACAGTGGAACATAAACAAACAAGGGCTGGGATTATTAAACTTTTTATTATTAAGATTTTGGTAACAAATAATTCTCAAGGCAGATATGGTGACAACACAACCGCATGATGCTTTAAGGATAAAAGAGAAGCAAACACTGAATACTTACTTGAAGCAAAGGTCTAAAATCGCTATCCAGCCCCCCTAGACAATGTAACATTCTACAAGCGCTATCGCTAATAGAAAGTATAAAAATGTATGAGAATGACATCGAATAATAAGTCATCGAAAAATCACGTGACAAATTGTAGGGAATTGACACCATTAGCGAATGGAGAAATAGATTCGCTATGAAGCGATTGCATCTTGTCTAGGCCCTCAGTTCACTGTGGTCCGAAGTCTTTCTAACACACTGGTGGACTCACCGGCGCGTTAGAAAGAGAGATCGGACCTGACATTTATTTGGAGCACAGATATAGATTTATAGATAACGCAAACGCATGTACTTCGCGTGTCCGAACCCCGACGAAACGTCGGGGTTGGTCGCCGCTACCTTACAGTCTGCGCGCGTCGTTATTGCAGCCTTGCAACCGGTCGGCCGCAAAAACTAAAAAAAATCAGCGGCATCGGTGTCTTTAAATCGGTTTACACTTCCCGTCATTAAATTCGGTTGTGACGTCACAGGTGTTAAAAACTCTGTTCTAATGTCGGCACGCTTGGTTTCAATACAAATCGTGATACTTGCGTTATCTATGTAAATCTATATCTGTGATTGGGAGTGTTGTCTCCACTTAGGGGTGACCCTATACCTTGATGCACAACTGCGAATCTCACAAGGGTATGAGCAAACAGTCGCATTCGTTCTTCCGTTAAGGCTACGTACGTCACACCAAATGCGTAGACGTAATCGAGACGTGTTTGTGCACGTAGTGTGACGTTGTAATGTCTGGAAATTTACGAGACATGGCACACCTGAGAAATTGCACACCTGACATGGCACACCTGATGAGTTGCGTGACGTATACATTCACGTAGACATGACGTATACCTAGTCCGGTGTGTCAAGGGGGCACGGCGTCACTACGACGTGACACGCACACGCATTTGGTGCGCCTTAAATCTTATAGTTTTATGAGACAGAACACCGCTACGACCGGAGAGAAATCATTGATATGTGTTTTATTAGATGGTGAAGGTTGCAGTCACAATCATTTAATAAAAGTAAGTCGCTTGACCAATGTGATTAAAGTAATTGAGTCGGATAGGTGATAAATGTGATATTTCGGTCAGAATATTTAGAACTTTCTAGTTCTAGTCTGATCGTAACTAGTGACAGTAAATAGGCAAAAAAACAGGTTCACAATTCGACTATACCTATATTTTTTCTGCAGTATTTTACAAGCAGAAATACTTATAAATAAAAAAAAATCTATAAACATTTCGACGTAGCCGGGTAATCTAGACAATTTGATTGGACATACTATTTATTGCTAATGTGGTTTTATATCAAAATGGGTATACTCAATCAATAAAAAACAATTTTAAGTAAATTACAGATAAATATCCTTCAAAAATTTGAGCCAGTCTGAACAACTTCGTATAGCACCATATGTATGTTGCCTAAATAATTATACTAGATATACAACTAAGGACAATATATCGCTATCATAAGTAGGCACACGAAGGAATGATGCGATATGGTACATATTGTTAATAGATACATAATTAGTAAACATATACAAAAAAGATTTACACAATGGCGTTTCAAAATAACTGATCAGAGAATAATCATGAAGTTAGTTTGCTAGATTGCACAACGGATCTTTATGTCTGAAGTTGGTTTTAGCGAACCATTGCGCAACTAAAGTCGTCGAATTGTCAATACAAAAACACAAAAATAGGTACTGCGCAACGTCTTGCTGCCAACTTCAGACACACAAACATCCGTTGTGATTACTGTAGTGTTAATGTTTATTAAGTCATTTTTAATCTTTAATTAAGCCTTTTTAAATCCTTCAGTTTCAGAGTACGAGATACTCTATATCTCTACTCACTATCAGAGTATTAATTAACTGCTACTATTGAAATAATACGGTTTCAAGATTGAATTAATGATCATTAACTTTAATTGGCGTTAAGTGCGGCAGCTCCTTGAAGCAAGAGACCGTCCAGGTTAGACGGACTACCACAGTCTTAGATACCCTGCTGCCAAGCACTCAAACACACAGCGCGCCATCGATCATATTATTTTGGTCTGAGACAAAAAAGAATATATTAATATGTATGGCCGCTACTATATATTTTGTATAATAGGATCGCCAATTATCATATACAAAAAAAAAATTAAGAACCCCAGAAATTCTTATATAATCACAACATTACTGATCGCTCATATCTCTAGAGCAGTGGTTCCCAAACTTGATTGGGCTCCGACCCACCTAACAAAAACTGCCAAATTCGGGACCCACCTCTTGGCTGTCTTAAAAAGGGCATACAATATTGGTAACGCTCAGATTCCCTAGTCTCTGTGTTAATTAATTCGTCTTCTGCCCATTCAGCCATTTCGTCGATACGTCATGCAACAGTATTATTTGACAGTGGTATGCACTCGATTTCCTTTAATTATTTTTCTCCAAACATCGCTCCAGCAGCATAGCACGGCAGCGGTAACACTAAGTCTTCCCCAATGGTGTGAGGCTTTCCTGCTCTGGCGATCCATAATAATATAGATAGCGATAAGCTAATGAGGTACGAGGCGTACGAAGCATTTTCAATAATATTAATAAAATGTGAAACAATGTTTTTTGACGATTTCATGTCCAATAATTTTCTTTGAAAAAACTTCCTTTACCTTCATTAAAGTTGTGCCACAAAACAACTCGTCGAGACCTATCTAACGAGACCAAACTCGGTGGGTCTACCTTTATTGGTGCAGAGATCTCATGACTACCTTCCTGCTCCATCATCGGACCCTGATCACCATTTTTCTAGCAACTACTCGTCGAAACCTACCTAACGAGCCTAAACTCGGTTGGTCTACGTTTATTGGTACAGAGATCTCGTGACTGCCTTCCTGCTCCATCATCAGACCCTGATCACCATTTTTCTAGCAACTACTCGTCGAAACCTACCTAACGAGCCTAAACTCGGTTGGTCTACGTTTATTGGTACAGAGATCTCGTGACTGCCTTCCTGCTCCATCATCAGACCCTGATTACCATTGTTCTGGCAACTGTTCGTCGAGACCTACCTAATGAGTCCAAACTCGTTGGGTCTACGTTTATTGGTGCAGAGATCCCATGACCACCTTCCTGCTCCATCATCAGACCCTGATCACCATTGTTCTGGCAACTGTTCGTTGAGACCTACCTAATGAGGCCAAACTCGGTGGGTCTACGTTTATTGGTACAGAGATCCCATGACCACCTTCCTGCTCCATCATCAGACCCTGATCACCATTTTTCTAGCAACTACTCGTCGAAACCTACCTAACGAGCCCAAACTCGGTTGGTCTACGTTTATTGGTACAGAGATCTCGTGACTGCCTTCCTGCTCCATCATCAGACCCTGATTACCATTGTTCTAGCAACTGTTCGTCGAGACCTACCTAATGAGCCCAAATTCGGTGGGTCTACGTTTATTGGTGCAGAGATCCCGTGACCACCTTCCTGCTCCATCATCAGACCCTGATCACGATTTTTCTGGCAACTACTCGTCGAGACCTATCCAAGGAACCCAAACTCGGTTGGTCTACGTTTATTGGTACAGAGATCCCGTGACTGCCTTCCTGCTCCATCATCACACCCTGATTAGCATTTTTCTAGCAACTGCTCGTCGAGACCCTACCTAATGAGCCCAAACTCGGTGGGTCTACGTTTATTAGTGCAGAGATCCCGTGACCACCTTCCTGCTCCATCATCAGACCTTGATCACCATTTTTCTGGCAACTACTCGTCGAGACCTATCCAACGAGCCCAAACTCGATGGGTCTAGGTTTATTGGGGCCGAGATCCTGCTACCACGTTCTCGCTGATCATCATCAGACCCTGGTGAAGGTTACCATTTTATTTAGTATCATCGGATTTACATATGTTTTATATTTCAGATTTTTCGGACTAATAGAAGTAATTTTATACAAAATACCTCGTACCTACCTACCCTAAAAAAAGTTTTTTTTTTTAACATTTTTTCTCGACACGGAAAGGAGCTGATGGTCTTCAAACAAATAAATAAAACCGCATTCAAATCCGTTCACTGGTTGGACCGCTACGATGCAACAGATAGACATACATACAAACAGACAGACAGACTTCCGGACATAGGCGTCAAACTTATAACTCCCCTCGTTTTTGGTCGGGGGTTAATAAATATCACAAAAACAAAAGACGTCCGACTCAGGCTCACCACTTTACACGAAATGCATTTCGCCACCTGTCTCGACCCCCGCTCGCTCCTCTCCTCTCGCAGTCATCGGTCGCGCGCGCCCGCGCCCTTACCCCTCCCTCAATGGCGGACCGGCTGTAAGCCCGATCGGCGATCGGTCGGGTTTTCAGGGCCCACTTAATATTCGCTCGCGACCCACCAGTGGGTCGCGACCCACAGTTTGGGAACCTAGGCTCTAGAGAGTTATAAATAGTATATAATGTAGCTTCATACAACAATATACGTATAAAAGCAAATGACCGAATTTCATGGTAACTATAATTTCGAATATCAATATATAAAAAATACGTACAAATACTAATACATATATTATTATCATTTTAAGCTTTTGAAAGTAAATAAATTAAAATACATGTAAAGCTCTTACTTACCGCACTCACAAACGTCAATTAGCGTTAATTTTAATTCAGATAGTTTTTCATCGCATTATTATGACTCGGAGTATGCTTAGGATATATAGATTTGTGATCATCATCAGCAGAAGAGTCGTCCACTGCTGAACAAAGGCCTCCCCCTTAGAAAAGAGGGGTTGCCATAATCCCCACGCTTGGCAGGCGTATGGGGATCGCAGTATAGATGACAGGTAATCCAATAGAAAGACGCTACTGCCCGTCATCTTGTGGAGAGGAGATGGGCGGGTGCTATTCTTACCAGGACACCCCCCACGGGTTGATAATTATATTATTAGATCAGATTTGTGATAATTAATATTAATTAAACATTGTGAGCGCGGTAGTGTTAGTTAATTAAATAATAATAATTTTAAAAATGATGACAACAAGAATGAGATTTCAGGTCAACTGATTTGCACAAACATTCCAACAGTGGACAAAAATATTTAAAACGTCTTAAAAAAATATATTATGAGAAACAAATTACTAAAAAATTTAACCTATAATAAATATCTAAATATACAACATGAATGTCTTTCATACTACGGAGCAATAGTTAAACATGGTGTATTAGAAAAGTAAAATAATACTTAAGAACCTTATCAATTCATAATTTTAGCAATATTCATACCAAGCAAAGGAAGAACATACATATGTTTTTCAATTCTATAATAATAATATCTTGGGACAATCCACACACGGTCATCCGATCCCAAACTAGGCAGAGCCTGTACTATGGAAACCAGACAACTGATACTAATACTTATATACTTTTTTTTTGTAAATACATACTTAAATAGATAAACAACACCCAGACACTTGGCGGGAATCGAACCCACGACCCATCGGTTAGCAGGCAGGGTGTCTGACCACTAGACCAACGGGCCCTATTGTAAAACTCTTTCTACTTTTCTAGTGTGTATATAAAGAATAAATAATAAATAAAGAAAATAAAAGCTTTTAAAAAGAAGTCGGTTAAAAGAAACGATTTCGACATAAAATTACATGTGAACTAGCTAGTTACTGATATATATATTGAAAACAAATATTTATATAATCTGTCATAGTCTGTCTACCGTGCTAAGTAGCATGGCTATCTCTTTCGCATAGAAGATAGATTTATTTTTATCGTATGGCTAGTGGCCAATCTGGTGTCTGGCTTTAGCGCACTTTCAGTGAGAAAGAATTTTAAACTTTATCTACAATACTTAAAAGACTAGTATCGCTTGAAAAACGCGGCGCGCGAAAGTGCGCTGCCGGCCGATGTCATCTTGGTGTGAATTGAACCGACTTTCTACGTACCCTCCTAAGCAAGGGGACGCTGTTTAAATGCCACTAAACGGTCACCCATCTAAGGACTGACCTTGCCCGACGTTGCTTACCCAACTGATCATTTATAACTGGCTATGAGTGCCACACACGAGACAGTAAATTTGAATCGATATATCTATCACTTGCACGCATCTCGGAAAGCCTAGGTGGTAGGTTCCTTGTGCAAGGAACTGTTCAGGTAGGTATCACCGCAGTGTCAGATATACTGCTTCCAAGCAGCAGTGTTTACTGCTGTGAAGGGCACTGTAGCTGGTGAAATTACCGGACACGAGATACTTATAATAACTAAAGTCTTTAGGGTCGGCAACGCGCTAGTGATTCTACTAGTGTTGCTAGCGTCCATAGGCTGCGGTGACTGCTTACCATCAGGCGGGCCGCATGCTTTCTTGGTGGTAAATTCAGGCCGGTTAAGTAATAGCATACGCTTTAAATCAATAGCTATAGCCTGTATTCAAGTCGGTTAATTTATAAGCTGGACTGAAATATTATTTTATTTTTCCAATACACTGATTTAAATTCTATCAGACAGCAGATACATGCCATCATGCTACACACTTTGTCGTCTTTATTTCAGCTGTAAATGTGAAAATAATATTTAAGTAAGTACATAATTTGTTTATAAAATTCTTTTCCGAATAAGTAGTATAAAATGTGTAGTCAAACTTACTATGCGTTTCAACTAAGAATGTGGCCGCCATGATGATCGCGCCTGCGGAACTTCACTCTTTTTTTACGATTTTTGTACCGGCAGCAGAGTAAATACAAAATGAAAAATTCGCCCCGGTTTTGATTATTTATTGTAATGTCTTATTTTGCCATCTATTTCTGTTAAAACATCATTTTTAGTAATTATTATATTTGAAATGGCAAGATGGCGGCCACATTCTTAATTGAAACGCATAGTACACGTGCATAATAATATAATGGATTTTATATTTAGGGGCCAAATACAAGTTGTACTACGGTACGAGTTTTGTATAGGTAGTATATCCATACATTCTACTCGCCTCTAATATTACCGTTAGAGACGCTGGTATTAATGTGAAATGTATGGACACTTTAAAGAATGAGATTATTGTCCAGAAGAACAAACTAAAAATTAAAAAAAATATCCCCGACACAGGAAAAACTTTCATCAAACAGCTAAGAACGTCTTAAATAAATAGAAAACACATTCAAATCTGTACATTCGTTTGATAGCTATGATGCCACAGACAGACATCCCTCCTTCTTGCATCGGGTATTAAAAACTCGTACAAGAGTACTAGTACTACATACATGACGGTCAATATAATAATACAACCTTATTGTCTAGCGCTAGTGCGTTAAACGAAACGTGCCTTTTGCGTGATTACACCACTAAAGGAGATGTTCCATTTTGGGCCAACACTATGTACACTACATGGAAAAATAGGAAAACCATAGGAGGGTTTCATAAAAATACTTTTAAATTAATTTGAAGCAGAGTACAATTGTACAAAAATGATTACTTTTGCAGTTATTTAGTATGTCCACCCTGTTTTTAGGGCAACCATGACAGTTGCGTTTGACGTTGTTTTACTATTTGACAGTTAATGCTATAGTTGACGTTTCGTAATAGATTGTTTACGCGTGGAGTATATAATGTATTTCGCAGTTTTTAGTGATTATTTATGTTTGCGGACATTCATTGACAGTTTCTTTCTTGACCCGGGGCTTTATTGTATTGATTATCGCCTGTGATTTGGATTGGAATTCGCAACAAGTTCAATCGCAGGTATAGTCAGTTGTCAAATTGACATTTTAGTTACGTATTTCCGATCCATCATATTATTGTGGGGTGTTGCTACAGTGGTATTATATTCTCTTTGGTGTTGCTCTCCTTGACCAAGATATCTTAAATGTACAATAAAACGAAGCAATATTAAAAAAAGATAACATTACAAAACAGTTACTATATTGAATAGTTATATATACATATAGTGTACATGGTGTTGGCCCAGGCTCCATACATTTCTGGAACAACTCCTTTTAGTCGATTGTACATAGACGTACTATTTCTAACCGACTTAAGAAAAGGAGGAGGTTCTCAATTCGTCTGTATATATATATATATATATATTTTATATTAAAAATTGACACGCATATTTAGTCTGTTTTACTAGGGCAGCCAGCCAAAACGCATTTCATGATAAATACAACAGATACTATATCTATATGATACTCCGTTTTTATATATAAGTATTTAAATTAATCGCTTTTTTCAGTTGACTCAACGACTGGCTACCTTCTAACTAATACAATATTTTTTAAAGGCCTATATTTATTTTTTTATAAATTTCGAATAAGTTATTCATAGAAAAATATATTCATAAGGAACTTTTTCAATTGCAATACAGATAATATCGCGGTTTATTTTTCATTTTACATTTCCGACGTTTCTAATGCTTTGCAGTACCCATGGTCACTGGAGAATGACCAAATACTTCTATATAAATAATAGTAGTATTGTCGTGAATAAAACGCTAAGGAGTCTGCTTACTACATCGAACCAAATTAGACCTTGGTATGAACGAACCAGTCACTGAAAAGAAATTACTGTATCATGTTTGCCACCCAGACTATCGACTGTACCACAGCGTAAATAAAACACTATGAACAAACGGCTCTAATCACACACACAAACAGACAATATAGACCGTATTATTTATACTGTTTCAGCGCTTAGCGGAACGGCAACATCGCCTGCCATGCAGAAGACATTTTTTGAATTTTGACAGTAACGTGCATGACACGGCCGGATACGCGACGCAATAGTGGGCGTTGCTATATACAGATCCATTCAAATTTTTGCCTGATACGGTCATAGTATGTAGTAATATAACTTGGGTGTATTCAAGTCTAGAGTGAACAGGTATCTTATGGGTAAGCGCGGTCCATCCTAGAGCACATCTTCAATTACCATCATGTGAGATTGTGGTCAAGCTCAAACCTATTGATTATAAAAAAAAAGTATGGTCTCGTCATGTAGGCAAACAATTTAAACGGAGATTAATTAACCAAAAGGCGCGTATCGTTTAATCGCCCGCGCTAACAACTTGTCTTAAACCTGAATCTGCATCCCTCGTGGCATCCGTGTATATGATGGGGGGCTGCGCAGTACGGGCACCGCAAGTTGGCTGCAAACGCCGCGATGTATCGTCACGCGGGCGTCTTTGTCTTTTTGCCGAACGGCAGGTGGATGCGTCTTTTCCGAGGCTTCGGGATGCCCTCATCGTCCATTAGGGATGAGTCCGTGGACTCTTCCTCGGGTGGAGTATTGCTGGATGGTGTTGGTACGTCTGTAATTAAATATTTTTCCGATATAGACATGTCATTATAAGTTACAGATTTGAACATAATAATAATAATATCTTGGGACAATCCACACACGGTCATCCGATCCCAAACTAGGCAGAGCCTGTACTATGGAAACCAGACAACTGATACTAATACTTATATACTTTTTTTTTGTAAATACATACTTAAATAGATAAACTACACCCAGACACTTGGTGGGAATCGAACCCACGACCCATCGGTTAGCAGGCAGGGTGTCTGACCACTAGACCAACGGGCCCGTCAAAATTAAGCATGGATTAACAAACACATCATTAAGCATGGAGAAAGAGTTTTTGCCAACGGTGGGTCCTATTTCAAAAACTGTACGTGACAGCTTTTAGAAGGTATAAGTTTATACTAAGGTCAAATATATTTGTAACTATGTACAGTCTGCGAAATTAATTATCTTCTTCTTTTTCTAGTGCTGTCAGTTTCCTCCATATATTTCACACTAGCGCCACCAGCGGTAACTATCAAGAACTAGTCAAATGTACGGAAGAAAACTGACAGAAAACCCGTAGTAGACCGCCAGACAACATAATAATGGCATAAAATCTTTTTTTTTTAAAATTGAACCGACTTCAATATCACTGAAAAGTATAAAATAATTTAAATATTATTGAAGTTGGTGCCAAATATACACAGCAGGTACGCTAACACCAACTTCAATAATATTTAAATTATTTTATACTTTTCAGTGATATTGAAGTCAGTTCAATTTTTTTTTAAAAAGATTTTATTTTAAACTTTTTAGTGATATTTTCATATATAAAGATTGAACCATCGAAAACCGTAAAATTATCTAGGTAGGTTATGATCACATTATCGTCTACATAGTTTTACATAATTCATGTTTCTTCAGAAAAAAATATCCGGTCGTAATGAAATTTGCATGGAAACATCATAGTAGTTTACTCTCTCGAATAAAAAAAGAATCATCGAAATCGGTTCATAATTGTCAGAGCAATGTAATGGAGAACATCAGTTTCATGGTTTTTACCAGATAAATTCCTCCACATCGTTCATGGTCCTCCAGGAAGTTCTTATTCGGTTGTAATAAAATTCATACAGATTCAATACAGTGGTTTCTTCTTTCGAATAAAAAAAGAATCATTGAAATTGGTAAATATTTGCCAGAGTTATGACCATTTTTGTCCGACCGAGCGAGTCCGAGCGACTAAAACGTCATCTATATAGGCTTTCTTGCAGCTCTCAGTGCGCAGTCATCATTCTTGTTTTTTCAGGAACTACTTATTACTAAGCAATAATTTTTTTATGGGACCCAATTAACGGATTAAAGAATGGATGGAAGAAAGATTTTTTCAAATCGGTTCATAATTGCCAGAGTTATGCGCGAACATACATAGAAAAAAAAAAAAAAAAAAAAAATATACAGACGAATTGAGAACCTCCTCCTTTTTTGAAGTCGGTTAAAAAGACAGAAAGATTTCTGGCAGAGTTCGCAAAATAATATTGCCCACATGGTATTTCTGTATAATAAGTTTTCGTCTATGTGCGATTGTTACTAGCTTTCGGTGAAGGAAAACATCGTGAGGAAACCTGCATGTCTGAGAAAGCCTAACTAGCTCTCGAATGACGTGTGAAGTCCGCCAACCCGCACTTGGCCAGCGTGGTGGACTATGGCCTAAGCGCCCTCATCTTGAGGGGAGGCCCGTGCCCAGCAGTGGGACATAAACACGGGCTGGTATTATTATTATTAAGTGTAATTCAGTGGTGTTGTATAAAGCATTATTTTATCATTTGGGAGTGAGTGCGATTAATTCCCAACGCTTGTGTATTGAGATCCAAGACGCCTGGATTAAGTCAACCCCTCCCTTCTAAAGGGGGAAGCCTTTGTTCAGCAGTATAATATAATAATATTCAGACACAATCCACAAACGGTCATCTGATCCCAAACTAAGCAAAGCCTATACTATGGTAACCAGACTACTGATACTAATACATAAATACTTTTTTTTGTAAATACATACTCATATAGATAAAACACCCAGACACTTGGTGGGAATCGAACCCACGAGCTATTGGGTAACGGCCAGGGTGTCTGACCACTCGACCAACAGGCATAAGTTTTCTGTCAGATTTCGCTAAACAATAGTGTAATTCAGTGGTTTAATATATATTACTAAATTCCCAACGCTTGTGTAATAAGATCCCAAGACGCATGACCAGCATAGGGATTATCCCCCCTCCCTTCCAAGTGGGAGGCCTTTGTGCGGCTGACGAATATGATGTGTATTAAAAACATGATACCTTCAGACAACGGCTTCTGCTTGGTGAAAGGGTTCCGAGCCGGTAGTCGCGGATCATCCAGGCCACAAGCTCCGGGAACGACGTCAGTACTCCGCGAACGAGCTATCGGCGCCTGCGAAGACATCGTACGGCGCGGCGCCGATTGCCCGCCGACGGCAGAGCGCATCGACGCTCGTAGTTGCGGCTGCGACGCCGATTGGACCGCCCGACTTATAGGCTCGTCGCCCGACCAGTTAACACTACAGAATACACCAAGTATACATTTAAGAATTGATCCATCTATCTAGGAGCGTTGTAAGAAGTCTTTCTGGGCCCCAAGTTTGCTAATTTACAAACGCTTCAGTGTCGCAGTCTACTAATTTTATACCACTAGTGGCTTGCTACTGACCAGGGTCCCAAGTCTGCTAATTTTATTAAAATGACATACATATCATTGCTATTCCAGCGACCATATTACTGAGACCTACGATCATGGCGTCTCAATGGTGTGACCGTTATGGTTTTTTTAGAGTCTCAATAGTGTATCGCTGGAATGGCCGGAATGGAAATTAGCCAACGTGGGGGCCCTGTTTGTTGCATGATAGTTCCAGAATGAATGGACGGATTTCAACGCGTTTTAGTGAAATTGGAGGCTCGTTTAATCGGGATTGTTCATACATATGATTGGTGAAAATTTGATAACTTTTTTTTTTAATTGTTTTCGTAAGTTAACACTTAATAAAATTTACTAGGAGACAGTAAAGATAAATTTAAAATCACATCTCAATAAAAATCAACTTGAAACGACTAACCAAATATGAGTGTTAAACACATTAGAATAAGGTATACAATAATTCCAGCCTTCAAAATTCTAATAAGTACTCACTTATCCCCTCCCATCACGAACTGCACTTGCTCTCTCTTGCGTTCGTCGACGGGACTCTTGCGGACATCGTTGAAGGAAGACCGAGACCTGAGCTCCTCGTACGAAGATTTCTTATCGTCGGGCCTTCGCCCCTCGGGGGGTCGCTCGTCCTGTCGTCTCTCGCGAGCCTCCTGCGCTAAACGTTCTTCTAACTGTAATCTGAAAAAAAAAGTATTTGAATTTGAGGAACGATTAACCGATTAAGAGGCTTACGGTCTTATTCATAAAAAAAAGCTTATCAAAGGTTTTAAGCACTAATTAGTTATAGTGTTCTATAAGGTTATAAAACGTTCTATAAAGTTGCTTATGCATAAACGTTTCATAAACCATCTATAACTAATACGTCTCTATAGAACGTTTTTCAATCAAAGTATTGCCATTATAATGAAGTTGGTCAACAAATTGACCGAATACATCCAATCGCCCACAGATAATATGTGTCTACACACCGCCTAGGTGTGATCATAGACATAACAGATTATAAAACATTTTATTGTCTACGAAACGATGACGACTGTCGATATGACGGGCGTGTTGGTCTAGTGGTTGGACACCCTCTACGGAGTCGCTGGACGCTCGGGGTGTGGGCCCTTTGAGCGTCCATTGAGTACGGCGGCGACTCCGAGGAGGACGGCTGCGGGGTTGCGACCCCCGTCCCCGTGAGCACCGTGACAGGCTCCCGGTTGTAGCCCCCCGGCGGCGAGCTCAAAGGCAAGGCACTGAGGGGCCCCTGGTGCAGATCCCACCGGAGAGCCCAGGGGTCTCCCCTCTCATGTGCCGATGCGACAGCCGCGGGGGTTTTAGTGGGTAAGAATCCCACATACCCCGGCCGAGCCCCACAGCTCCCGGGGATCTTTCGAAGATTTCCCACGCGTCAAAAAAAAAAAATACAAAAAAAAAGTTGTTTGACATCCTGGCTGCTACCCAATAGGTCGTGGGTTCGATTCCCGCTAAGTGTCTGGGTGTTATTTATCTATTTAATTATGTATTTACAGCAAAAAAAGTACTTATATAAGTATAAGCATCAATTATCAGGTTTCCATAGTACAGGCTGTGCCTAGTTTAGAAACAGATGACCATGTGTGTATTGTCTCAGAATATTTATTTATTTATTGTATTTATGACGCCCATGCGGAATTCGTCGAAAGAAAATTGGGCGCAAAATATAGGTCTACCAATATCTTTTAGTGTGTTATCACATCTCCCCAATGTATGTAAGTGCTAATTAGTATATAAGGCGAGTATCGCGCTAGATTACTGCGGTAATAAACGTATCTTTATATGTTAATATAAAGCATTTTTACTGTCCGGATAGTGGGAATGTGTAAAGCGTCAATTAAAATTTATATAGGTACTTAATTTGTCAAGGTGATAGGACCTTTGGTGCAAGGGACCACCGCAGTGTCAGATATATTGCTGTCAAGAAGCAAAGTGTAAACATCGCTGTGTGCTGGTGTGAAGGACAATATCACTGGTAAAATTACTGGCATCATAATTAATGTATCGGGTGACAAGAAACAGTGCAATCCAGCTGCCTATGGGCAGGCATATCGCTTAATATAAGACTAACGTCTATACTTTGTCCATTTTATTATTGGTTTTTTGACAGTTCGACGTTTGAAGTTTTTAGGAACGTGAACATAGTAAGTAAACGAAAGAATCGATATCGAAAAATGTACATTCGATTAAATATTTTTTTGATTCTGACGACTCATGTTAATGTTTCAACCTTAAAATGTTGTCTTTCTTTGTTATATTATGCATGAGGCCCTCAAAATAAAATGAATGAAAGTAATGAAAACATAGGGTAAAAGTGGGATAGTTGCCACACTTTTTGAAATTACTTTATATCTCTCAGTGAAAAAAGCAAAATTCTTTATTTGTAATACGGGTAGGTACTTTGATTTATTATCTTCAAACTTATGAAAGGAAAAACCATCATCTTTGATATTTCCAGAGTATTAGCGATTTTTGCGGACCTCTAAATTTTGGGGCATCTATCCCATATACGGGATAATTGCCTAATCTATGTAAATTACGTATAGGATAGATGCCCCACTGAAAAAGAGGCCATCTATCCCGCAAAAACTTTAATTTCACCTTGCCCTACCATGCAATCGCACAAAGACATGCAACACGGTCAACTTAGTGGTAGTTGTAGAGTCTCTCGAAAGATAAATAAAATAACATGTGATCATCCGCCAAACTAGAGAAATTACAATCGAGGCAACTATACCCCTAGGGCAACTAACCACATTTACCCTATTACACCTTATTTACATATTAGCATTTATTTCTATCGATTATTTGTAATCTGTGGCACAATCGTAGTAATCGTTATGTGTGGCAACTCACTAAAGTGCGGTACGCGTCCATGAAGTACAATATTATTTCTGTGAATTTGTAACTTTAACAATACGAAACTTTATGGGCGTCCGCTGTCAAAAAACCAATAATAAAATGGACAGAGTATAGCTTGCTTCATCACTAGTTAACTTTTAAAAATAAAATTACATTAATAATCTAAAAAGATATAGCACTTTAGTCTATTTTTTTTAAATTTATAATACCTGGCTTCAGCCAATCTCAGATCTAATGGGTAATGTGGCGAATCAGCTTCGCTGCCCGATGAGTCTTCGCGCCATAAAAAGTTGTCCGCCACTGAAATTATTTATTTATTTATATACAATTCAATCGATAGTTAGAACAGAGCTATTAAGAATGTTGGGTTATATTTCTTGTATATTAAAAACGCAGGCGATGATATTTGTTACGTGTTTGTAAACATTTAAGCATGTATGAAATAATATTTACAAAAAGAAAATGCATTACGTAAGCATTCTAAATAAAGTTTCTTACCTGAATTGTGCCATACAATGTTGCCAACTAAACACTAATAAAGCAAAGTAATATAGTCTATGGTGCACATACCTAGCAATACTAACGAAAGCCGGGGCGGGAGGATGGCGGGAAAATAAAACAAAATCACAATCGTCAAAAGCTTTCAAACGTGCATAGAAAATGTGAAAAAGAAAGTAATAATAAATAACCAATTTATAAATTTCATCATCAAGCTGGATTTTAAAAGCAATTAAATACACCCAGCTACAAATTAGTTGCGTTTCAAATAGCATAGAACAGTATATATTAGGAAAATAATTTTTTTTACTGGCAACTGTGCGGTCATTATTATGCCTGTAAATTAAATACTAGGGTTACATGCATACAGGAGAGGAAAGGTAAAACCCACACCGTTATAAGGAAATTACGTACATATAAATAAGAACCTTATTATTTCATACATGCTGCATGTTTTTTAAACATTAAATTATTAAAAAAAATATACCTATTAAATAAATTAATCGCCATTGCCTGAAAGCTTCCTACCGATTGTGACATTATGAATTTTAAAAATACGATTTATTAATCGAAAAAAATACATTCTTACTTAACAACTAAAAAAAAAGAATGATCTTACAATTAGCATAAGATTTACACAATTAAAATCTACGTCAGGAACTCGACTAATTTGTAATCGATAAGTTGAATATTATACGATTAATTAATCAAATCGACTAAAACTACATTTCTTTTTATTTGAGACAAGATTACATATCACATTGTTTGTGTAAAATATACTTATCAATGGGTAACTTTGTAAATAATATATTTTTAAATGTCAACATTGTTAGAATTGTCTTTAGTTTAAATCGACTAAAATATATTGATACACTATACTCTAATTTAAGTACAAAAACTAAGTTTTTTTTTATAAATTTATTTAAAACTTGAGCACTCAACTAATAACTACATTTATAATTTAGTTTTGTAAGTTACACATTATTTTAGATATTAGAAGAATTAAGATTGTTTACGAGAAAATAACAGTTATTAGGAATTAAATCGTGAACTGGTAAAGCCACCATGTTGGCGCGGCTTGACGGGTTAATTAACTACATAAATAATGTCAGATATAAGAATGTAAAACCTAAAAGACTAGCGCCTTTTTTTTCTATACGATGTATAAAATAATGCAGCTCTATAATATGATTTTAACTATAACAATATTGTTGGCTTACATTTATCCATTCTGCAGTTATCTACAGTGCCAGAGGACAGTGCCATCAGACCATTCTTTAAGGGAATTGTGATGGGAAAATACCAATTGACGGAAATATTTCTTTATTTTTCACAGTAGGTATAAAAATAGTATTTGCAATCGAAAATTGGAATGGTCATTAGTTTGTTTAGCCAACTTCGATATTTAGGGTGATTCTTTCCTGTTCTTTAGTTCCACCCTGTATGTGTTACAAAGGAAGTAATTTGATATATTAAATATAACGACAAAAAAAACATTAAAGGCTATGTTGGTGATTTTGATCATTACAACAACAATTATTATTGAATAAAACTTTATAATTAAATAACATTAAAAATATATAAATAAAAAAATAATAATAATAATAATAATAAAATAATAATTATAAATTGATAAGCTCTCAGTAAGCTAGAAAAATTCTATTTAGTCCGCAATTTAAATTATCAAAAAATACACGTATTTATCTTGTGTCAATTAATCAAAAAATTACGAAGATATAGTGCGTTGAAATTCCGCGTGACATCACGCCTTGGTATAGTTCGATTCAAACTTAAAGATGGCTCTGTGAAGTTCGTGCATTGCGTGTTCGCGCATGTACAGTCAAGTTGACAATGGACCTCGGCATTACCCCGCTGACACCTTAAATTGGTTACTGCGCAGCGACTTGAGCCTAACTTCACGGCCGCCTATAAGTTTGCATCGCACTTAGGCTTGCCAGACGTCCTTTAATTTAAAGGACGTCCTCTTTTTCAGCTCCAAATATAGTGTCCTTTATTTAAAATACCGGTCAAGTGCGAGTCGGACACGCGCACCGAGGGTTCCATACCATCTTTGGACGTATTAAAGTAATTTTACTATTCATGCAACACCTCAGGTAACAAAAAAAAACAAACCGCAAAACTAAGTTTGTTTGTCGAGGTTTTTTTAGGATTACTAAAAAACTGTACAACTTAGAAAGATCATTTTATTTTTCCTGTAAAATATAGATAAACATGTATTATTCATAATTATTTCAGATTTTTCCCTCCACAAACTTCGGAGATAAGGGGGGGGGGGAGTGGGTCAACGGTTTTTTTTTTTACATTTTTGTTTATCAGCCAAAAACTACGTGACATAAACCAAAATAAAAATCGGTTTTGCAATGTGCAAATGAAGCCCTTTCATATGATACCCTACTCGATATAGTAGTCTCACTTTGAAATTTTGATGACCCATTTCGACCCCCATTATAAAAAAAGTAAAAGAAAAGAAAATATATTTTTTATTTGTGATGGGGTTGGGTAAGTAAGATCTAAAACTATTCTAAGTTTCAAATCGATTGCATCAGTGGTTCCTGAAATATATGCAGGTGTGACAGACAGACGAAGTCAGACCATAAGGGTTCCTTTTTTACCTTTTAGGTATGGAACCCTAAAAAAAGAATAGAGGACGATAATTCGTCCTTTATTTTAGAAAAAATGGAAAATGAAGAAGCTCTTAATTAAAGCAGCAAAAACTAATACTAAATAATACAGTAAAAAAAGAAATGTTTTTTTGTTTGTTTTTTAATACTTACCCAATGATATTATATTAAGATAGTGATTTTTATTAGTAAATATCTCTACTGATATAAGAGCGTTTTACTTAAACTAACGTCATGTCCTTTAATTCCGTCCTGAGTCCTATAATTTCTACTAATAAATCCTCTACAATACAAAACAGGAGCTGGTAGCCCTAATCGCACTGTACACATTTTACTGAGGCGTGACGTGACGTCACAAGCCCCCACTCCCGAACTTTAACGCTCTTTATCATTGTCAATTTCAATTGATTCGTTAAAATATATATTTCCAATATTTTTTGATAATCTAACTGACGGACGGACATTAGAATTTTTACCTAGTCATCATGCCTATCGTTATCCTATAGTTTTATAAATAATGGTATACTACAAAGCTGCTAATTATATCAAACTAACTGCCGCACTGACAAACGTCAATTAGTTCTCTCTTCACACCGGAACACGGCAATGTGTATACACTGCTACTTGGCCGCATTGGACCTGGGCGGTCCATTGCACACTACCTACCACTTAGTAAATTAATTAGAAACAACGATAAGTGAGGTTTGTCAGTACGACAGTTAATGGATGTTTACTTAATTTATGATAGGCCCCGCACACCTTCAATAATGATGTCAATATTTTACATTTTTCGTCAACATTAGCAGCCGATAGACTGGACAAAGGCCTGCCCCTTAGAAAGGAAGGGTTGCCATAATCCCCCATGACAGGCGGCTTGGGGATCGCAGTATAGGTGGAAGATAAATCCAAAAGAAAGACGCTGCTGCCCGTCTTCCTGTTCTCGCTTAGTCGCCTCTTACGACACCCAACGAGAGGAGATGGGGGGATGCAATTCTCACCCGGCACCCCACGGGTTTTCTGTCGGCGAATTATCTGTGCACCTCTCTGGAATACGACGTCACAGCGCCAGGTGCACACTTAAGTCGCTTGTAAAATATTGACGATTTTATTGAAGGTATGTGGCTAGACTATGGATTCAAACTAATTGTGTGCCGTGGTCGGTCTCAATCGACGTGCTCGTGGATAGTCGAGTCCTCGAGGGTCTTACCTGATCCGCACAGCGACGCATCGTCTCCCCCCACGCTCAGGTCATCCTGAGAGCTACTCATACGACCTGCGAAAAACAGTTCAATAGGGTACATATTCCCCCAACAGATCAGTAGGGTAAATATTTCTCCAACCGATGAGTAGGTTACATATTCGCCCAACAGATCAGAAGGGTACATATTCCCCCAACCAATTAGTAGGGTACATATTCCCGCAACAAATCAGTAAGGTGCATATTTTCCTTTAAAAAAACAGTAGGGTATATATCCCCCCAACAAATCAGTAGGGTACATATTCCCCCAACAAATCAGTAGGGTACATAATCCCCAACAAATCAATAGGGTACATACTCCCCAAAAAAAAAAAACAGTGGGTACATATCCCCCCAACAAATCTGCAGGCCTAGCACGACTTGCAATCTGGACAGATTGGCGTAGAGTATGACGTAGTTATCGACCCCGAAACGTCATTCTCTATACAAACATGTGAAATGCTACGTCATCGTGACGTCATACTCACACTCGTATGTCAAGATTGGCACATCGCGCTAAGCCTGCAGTAGGGTACATATTCCCCCAACAAAACAGTAGGGTACATAATCCCCCAATAAATTAGTAGGGTACATAATCGCCTCTTACGGACACCCAATGGGAGGGTGCTATTCTTACCCGGACACCCCACGGGTAATATGACATATTGAACCCTACCAATTGTCTTTCTCTGGCCACTGGTCAGCCATCACTCATGTGTCCATACATTTCATGTTCCAAACTTTATCTTGTAAAGAAAAACAGGGTATACCCTCCCCCCGGGTGCAAGGTCCAGCTTGTTGGACTAAACGAGCACTATATCGCACCTTTTCAAATTGACGTGTATTATTGTTTTCTGGGCCCGGTCATTTCATCAGCTACAGTGCCATTAACACGTCTGACGGCTAGCGGTAGAACATCCGACACTGCAGTGGTACTCAAACCTGGATGGTTCCGTGTTCCTCAAGTATTGGAAAACATTCAGTAGAAAGTACAATCAAGTTGGGTAACTTTGAATTTCCGTGTAACTTTGAATAAAACTGGTTAGAAGGTTTGACGGGCCTGTTGTTCTAGTGGTGAGGCAACTTGGCTGCTACCCAATAGGTCGTGGGTTCGATGCCCGCCAAGTGTCTAGGTGTTATTTATCTATTTAAGAATGTATTTACAAGCAAAAAAAGTATACATAATATATAGGATAGTAATACATATATATATTACTATCAACTGATAGTAATATATAATTTATTCCATACAAAAATATCTGGTTTCCATGGTACAGGCTCTGCCTAGTTTGGGATCGGATGACCGTGTGCGGAATTGTCCCAGAATAATATTATTATTTGTTTTTCTCCAAACATTTAATTACTTGAATAAATTATGAAACGTAACAATAAAATTTTCTAAATGTCAAAGGTGCCATAAAATTAAGAGCTGTCGATAAGTTTTAAAAATGTAGCAACTTTTTGTGGTAATAAAGCACATATTTGCTATGATTTTATAGGGTAGTTTGTTGTTGTGGGGCATTTGGGGAAAAAACCAAAAAGAAACTGACCTCGTACGGTCGGTCGTCCATTTCCGTTTCTATACAAAGTGGATTCAAGGAACTGTAGACCGCTGTTGTTAATGATGTTGAACCCGCACAGCCGCTCTATTTGCTTCCACCTATGCATGCGCTCCTGGTGACAAAAAATTGTATTCACATATTTCTCCATATAATTAAATATCGGCTTTATTAAGTAAATAAATAAAAATAAAAAATATAAAAATTTTAATTCTAAATTTCGGTATAGAGAACATTGTGTAAGAATGACAAAATAAACATGTAAACAAATGCAGAATTCATATCGCCATTATGTCAAATAAGTGTGGCTATTGTTGGACGATAACCAATAACTTGTTTTCTGATAACATTTATTAATGATATTAATAGTATTTAAATCCTGCGTTATTATTAGTGTTCAGTTAAATGTTATGAAAATATGAGGGTAGACGGCAATGTTATTTTTACGTGTTGGCATCCTTGTTTTGTGTAAAGTATAAAAATGGCTGTTGATGTGAAACATAGGTCATTCACTGTACAACTTTCCTGTCCTCGTATCGAATTTTTGTCTCATTCCTTTAATAAATAAAGCTTAATTGTAAGGAAAATAATTAACCAAACAGCATGTTTTTCATGAATTTCAACGTTATTAAATATGATAAGACCTCTTTATGTTAGCTGTGAATTCGCTTAGATACCACGAATCTTTGCTTTCGTGTGGATTAAAGAATATTTTATACCTGTAGTTCTTGCGTGACTTCGTTGAGTGCAGTTCTGGCCTCCACGATGGAGCGGTCGACGTCGTCAATGGACTTGCCGTGAGTCGACACGAAAGCGCTCACAAGACTCGACCGCTTTTTCCGCAATTTCTCACACTGGGAAAAATTAAATAACATTAAAATAAATTATGTCCAAGGAACTGTTTACTTTGTTTGCAAAAATCGAAGCCTTGCTTGACAAATATGCAATTATCATGTTTTTTTTTTTAAATTGACAAAATACTCTCTGTATTTTGTCACTTTCGAAGTTAACGTAATTTTAGTAGGAAGGACGGACGTAGCAGCTAGCTTTAATTGGAGTAGATATTAATAAGAATAGAATTTCAGTAAGTTTGCGCTGCAGACAGAACTACTCAAAGGTTGGCTAGATCAGTTTTAGTGATAAGGCTCCCATTGTCTTTATATTTTTTAATTATCCTAGTGAGACGAGGTAAGCAAGACAAGTGTTCGCTTGATAATAAGCGGCACACCTGCCTTAGACAGTTAATTGCAATGCATTAGTTATTAAGTATCTCGTGTCCGGTAATTTGACCAACTACAGTGCCCTTCACACCGGAACACAGCAATGTTTTCACACTGTTACTTAGCGGAAAAATATCTGACACTAAAGTGGAACATACCATATGTCATGTGTTATGTCCATAACATACCGGCACATCCCTTGCATATGGGACCTAATTAGTAACGTAGCTATTTTAATTCGTACATTTTTTTTTTAAATTTGTGCATAAAACATTTATCCTGTAAACGATTAACGGCCGCACTCACAAACGCCAATTAACATTAATAATAATTAAGTCGCTTTTTAAAATCTATTTATTTCGACTGTCGGAGCCGGTTATGATTATTTGCGATTATTGAATCCGAGATAATTGATATCTCTACTCACTATCTGTGTATTAAGTACTAATTGGCTTCGATTGTCAAAATAATCCGATTACAAGAAATGGATTAATGATCATTATCTATAATTGACGTTTGTAGGTTCGGCAGTAAGACTCAATAGGTTTATTACTAGCAGCGATCGGAACAGGTAGTGTATATTTAGTATTTACCTAAACTTCGTGAAACGAAGTAACATAGAGTGGATACCTCTTCTAAAATCCCGGAATAATTTTAAAATCACGAATTACGTATTGAACTATAAAAAAATATATACTTAGTTACAAATTATTGATTTGAAGAGTCATTTTAGATTTTTTAGGGTTCCATTATAAAATTGTGTCAAATAAACTGTTTATTTCAAAAAGAACAACACACAGCTTTTATCCAGTATTAAGAATATTTGTTTAATATTAACTAAAAATCAAATTAAATTGGCTGGTTTATGGTTAACCTTTTTACTTTAAAAATCAGTAATTTGTTACCATAAATAAAGTTCGATAAATAAATTAAAACATCATTATAATTACAACGGAATTTTAGAGAAGGTATTATCCACTTTATGTTACTTCCTTCAACAAAGTTTAGGTAAATATACTTAACCTATTCCGATCCCTGATACTAGATATTAAACTCGCATCTACGTACCGCATCCCTGGCCTGCTGCAACTGCATGTCAGCCTGCTGCTTCTTGCGCAGGTAGGAGCGGTTCTCGACCTCGTGCGTGAGCTGCAGCCACTGCTGCAGGCCGGCCGGGGGCGCCCAGCACCGGTCTTCCAGCTCACCCTCCGCACGACGCAGCTCCGAGCGGAGCATCTGATGCCACGTTTATTAATACCTTAAGACTATCTTCAACACTCATCATCAGAGACGCGAAGGATGTCCACTGCTGAACAAAGGCCTACCCCTTAGAAGGGAGGGTTTGCCATAATCCCCACGCCTCCTGACCCCATGACGGTCCTATTGGACCGGGATGCGCCGAACCCTCCCCGACAACCGTATGCTACACTAGCTATCAGACACCGGTCTCGCCGGCGAGGCCGAAGGGTCGTACGTATGCGACCGCAACGACGTGCATCACCCCACTGAGTTTCTTGCCGGTTCTTCTCAGTGGGGGCGCGTTGTGAACCGGTGGTAAACTCAGCCCTCTCTTAAGCGACAGCCCAAGCCGAGGCCGTGCCTCCCTGAGGTGCCCATGAGCTCGTCGCTACTTCTGCCGTTAAGGCTAGAGGGCTTTAAGCGCTCGCCACCTATTGTCCGGTGAAGCTGTAATGGCCATCTGCGGCCAACAGCGCCTATCATTCCCAAAAAAAAAAAAAAAATCCACACGCTTGGCAGGCGACTTGGGGATCGCAGTGTAGGTGGTAGGTAATCCAATAGGAAGACGCTGCTGCCCGTCATCTTGTTATCCCTTACCCACCTCTTACGGACACCAAACAGGAGGAGATGGAAGAGTGCTATTCTTACCCGGACACCCCACGGGTAATTCAAAATTTTAACAGCCAAACTGTGAAAGTAGTAGTAATAAGTAATTTTTCATTTGTATATTATAAAACTATAAAAAGGTTTTTAAACAGCATATAATGAAAATTAAACAATGTTATAACTACCTACCTCAATTTCGGCCTTTAGTTGTGTAACTTCCAAGTCTGATGATGCAGAATTCAAAAACGGAGTGTCTCCGGCTTCTCTTAATTTCTTCTCTAAATTTTTCTTCTCCATTGTCACGTTCTCCTGCGCATATAAAAGGACATCTGGTGAAATTGCCTTCAGTCTGGACCAAGCAGTTTGCTTCTTCATTTATAATAAGGACAGCTAAGGACTGGAACAGTTTGCCTGCGTCGATTTCCCGCCCGATTATAATGTCTTCAAGACTAGAGTGATTAGAATTTTAATAAGCTAATGTGTTTTACCATCCTCGATTGCGTCGCCGCTTTCCATCAGGTGGGACTGCGGTCAAGCACTAGCTTATAGGTAGTAAAAAAAAATATTTAGTTCTTCTCTTTTTTGCATCTTAGTGTTATTAATTCGTGGGAAAGAATATTTCGTAATCAACACAATTCATTAAGAGCGGAAGACTGTTCAGCGGACGAAACACACGATCTATCTTAGCGTCTAAGAGCTTTTAGGTTAAATCCCAGGGAGCGTCTAACAGCTTTTAGGTTGATTCCAATTATTATAATTTTAACTATATGTCATTCTACTACGACTTCCACGTCCTCGTCCTCGGTTATGTGTCTAAATGATGTCCTCATTTCTATTTTTTTTTCGTAGTGTTAGTTGCCAACCTGATGTCAAAGTCGTTCAAGCTTCTGTAAGTAAGAGTAATTAGAATGGAGCTAGTATCGCGTCGATTCCCCGAACAAATTTTTCGTGGCACTTTTGCGGGGTGCGGGAAGCGAAGTAAACACACACAGATACAATTTCACGCATACCCACACTATAATAAACTCGCAACACATTCAAAAAGATACGCACACAAATAAAGAATGACCTGAACATATGAACAAAATTTGGCAGAGGGGTTAGCGCATCATGATCTCTCCAGTGGTAAAGACAAGACAAGATGACAACCACCGGGACCGATTTTTAATATGCTTTCTGAAGCACAGACGCTCAGTTCAAAGGCCATCTATAGACTGTCCTTCCTTAAGTTGCTTACCCAACTAGTCTTTTAGTGTGTACCAGTAGTGGTCAGTTCTGTTATGTTATATGTATGTACTTATTTGAATTTAGTAGCCTCCGTGGCGGAGTGAGAAAACGGTTGCTTTGTAAACCGGAGGTCGCGGGTTCGAATCCTGCGGTGGGCAATCAATTTGTGTAGTTGTTCCTTACTGGCTAGGACAAAGCAGGCCGATCACCTGATTGTCTGTAAAGTAAGATGATCCATGCGTCGTAAAAAGTCGGTCCTGCGCCTAACCTCTCCCCGGTCGTGTCGGTCTCCCGTCCCATTGGATTATGAGAGGTATAAAGGAAGAGAGAGTGCACTTGTGCACTATAATATCTCCTGCGTACATGGTTGATCTTGTGAAAGATTGACCGCTGTAGTCGTATCGGTCAGGAGGACATTATTATTATATTTGAATTTATTTATTTACCTGTTCCATACGTGCTCTCTCCAGATCCTTCTGCATATCGTTGAGAGCCATCTCCGCTTTCTTGAGCTGTTCCATGTCCTGTAGCATCCTCTGTAATTGCGAGCGACTGGCTCGACCGGCCCGCAGCGCCAGCCACCCGCCCACGACGGCGCCGAGAAGCAGCGACGCGAGCAACCAGTCCTTCCATCTACTGCCTTCTGTAATTAATACCCACGGGTATAATTGGATCGCTGGGATTCAACGCTTTGTTTAGAAAAAGGAGTGTCAATTATTTATTTCAAATAGGCTTAACGCTTGCACTTTTGAACGGTCAATTGTTTTTAAATAGCTACCACCGGACCACAACGCGGCCTCAACTGAGAAGATCCGGCAAGAAACTCAGCGGGCTTGTCATTTCTTCACTTTTTTAAACAGTGTTTGTCTTGTACAATTAGATCTGCATCAGCGACAGTGTGTCTTGGCGTTCAAAAGATCAAATAAGAGAAAATAAAAGACTACGAAAGTTCAACCAACTAAAAGACCAAAGGGATAGTAGTCCGACCGGATTTCAGATTACATTGCTCATCTTCTTAAAAAGTTTTTTTAGCCCTGTCTTGTACTGGGCAGCGTCCTTCCCGTATTATGAAACCAGAGAGCTATAGTCCGCAATGTCACGGTCAAATTCTTTGAGTTTGGAATGGGAATTAATTTTCTTTACAAGTTTTCTTTCAGGTTTATCAGAAAAGGGTAAATATTTTGATGAGTAGGTACTTATGATTCTGACAAAGTCAAAGTCACTTTGATACCGCCAAGGCAACGAAAGTGTTTGACGTTTATAAGCTAGCAGAAGTTTATCATCACTTTGATCTTCAAACGACTTGTTTGTATGGTTTAGCCTGAATAATACTGAATATAAGCCTACGTTATATTGAAAATTAACTATTTTCAATTAAAATTATAAGATAGTCAAGTCATACTGACAAATATTATAATTATTTATGCCAAACTGCTTAAGTTTTTGACGACTTTGCAGTATGTTTTCTACATTCCGCTTCCGTAATAGCATTTGATAAACTTTAAACCCAATGTATTTATTAACGAACGAGAACAACGAGTTGGGACCACATACTAATAAAAAGAATTTTACAATATAAATAAGGGTTGATTATGGCTAACTTTTTATTATAATTAGTTGCTCCGGATTCATCGATAATTCAGGACTCCCGCAAGGTAAGATATTGGGCCCAATACTCTAGCTGATTAGTTTTATTCTATGCAGTTCGATAGCATCATACGCTTGGTTTACTAGTCCTCTGACGATTACTTAATTGGTATACTAATCAGTGAATTAGAACAAAAGACAAAGTTTAATTGACGAGTATTTTAGTTAATTATACGACATTTTTAAAGCCATTAATTAACCATGATGACTGGGTTTGGTAGACCGATAACACTGGGATTATATACCTTAATATTAAATGGGTAGGGTTCATACACTGTTAATTTTGAATATATTATATATTTAATTACGTGTGGCAATAAAATGTTGGTACATTGATATTTGTTTTTTTTTTAATAATTTAATCTAGAAATATTTTGTGTCTGAAATATATTTTTACACGAATCTTCGCGATCACAAAGAGCTGGTAAGATAGTAAAGTGTCACTAGTTTTAAAATTAACCCACTTTTAGCCAATTAGCACTTTTAATTAGGTCGTAACTCAGCCTATGACCTATGCGGGAAACTAGATATCATTGGTTGACAAGGTTTGTTAGAAACGTTTAGTCTAGTTCACTACATGATCAATGGACTACCTGTTGATAGTAATAAGTCTTCACAGCACGTAACAATCATAATAATTAAGTATATTTAAAACAAGTACTCGATATCCACCAACAAAGTACTTAATGATACATCCTAAAATACACAAATATATACTTTATCACATTGTTTCTAAAGATCATTTTAGTATGAATGAACTATTGTTTAAATTAGGAGGAAAATAATGGAAGGTCAAGTGTAATTATTAGCGAAACCTTAGCTGCATTATACAGCAATGAATAAAAAATTGTTACCATCGTCATTTAAATCCACATAGTTTATGAACAATAGGTAAACACAGTACGAGCAACCCACAGCGATCCAAGTCTCAAACATTTATTAAAGTCACATATTACTATTCACACCACTAGACACTTTACAATTTTCTTACCACTGAACGTTACATTATTACAAAATATCACGACAATTTATTATGACAAAGGTATTCAAGGTCGGGTCAATCAATTCTTTTTGCAATGGTAATCGCGGAAAGACACGTTTCTACATATTTTGATGCCGACAGTTCAGAGTTACCGCCGCGTACAATTCTCGTGTTCGAATGAAGCTAAATCACACTTGTATTGTAGGTAGTGATGTAACGGTACAGACACTACAATTTCGATTAAAACGAGACATGTTTAACTAGAAAGATTAACGATTGGCTTCTCCTAATCCTCTTTTACTTTTCTTATTAAATTCGATGCGGGTTCCAATACTATTTTCCTGAGACTTCACTGGTGACTAATTGTAGATCCGTGATCACCATCACCAAAGATCATTTGACCAAAGAATGAATGGGCAATTAGGTTTATTTTTCTTTCTCATAAGGATTACAACTTAGGGTCGCCGCACACGGGCCACTAGCCACATCCACAATCGAAGCCACTTGAAGCTAGAAGCGGCAACAAAAGAAGCTGACGCGCGCGACAGCCACTTGTGGTCCATGTTGGACACTTGCGGTCGGTGGCCGCTAATTTTTTGGAACGCGTGCTTTCAGTATCATAATGGACTCCGACGAAGGTTTGTGAAATTAAGGGAGAGAGCGGTGGGGAGTCGCGCGAGTGGCTTGTGTCGGCGTTTTATGGCCGAGCGGACCACTAGAGGCGAGCAGTGGCGATTTGTGGCGTGTGGCGACCACCGGCGTCTACAGTGTGCGGCGAGTCCATGCAAAATGTATGAAAACAATAGGAAATAGGTCGGTGGCTGCGTTTTGTGGTTGTGGCTGGTGGCCCGTGTGCGGCGACGCTAAAGGTCACATACTTTCTTTGCAACAAGCTCTCATGTGGTTGCTAAGCGGATTAGAAATCTATAACAATGAATAACACTTAATTTCGTCTGTATTTGTTAGCAGCTGTATAATCAGGTGTATGCAATTGGTAAATATTAAGCTGTCTTGCTGAAAGTGAATAATTGATGGAAGACCTTGACGTTTTGTTAATACGAATAATTCAATTTACTCTTGCAATTTGACTGAAAATATTTTTACACACCACCTGCTCGATAATGTTCCATTATGTGTCATATAAACTTGACATTAAGTACCTCATTATATCCCTATAGACTAGCCGGGTAATAATGTTGTACTAAACTCCCTTGGGTAATAATGTGATTTGAATTTCGAACATCAAACGAATATTCCTCAACACTTTTACCACAGCTATAATACTACTCTAAGCAGAGACCTGCACGAAAAAAAAAAACATTTGCAAATCGAACCGGGCGAGACGAGCAGAACCCAGTGTTCTAGAAAAGAAAAAAATGAAAAGTAAAAAACTTTTTAAAACACAAGCTTTTATTTAAATGCGCTAAAAAGAATAAAATAAACATTTCCTTTAAAACTTTTAATATCAATTTATAACGTCATTACACAATTTATTGATATAAAAGCTTGTCGCTGCGCTTGCGTTGCGCGTTGCTAGGATCCTTCGTTATGCTCGCGATTCAATTTAACGCCCACGACATAAGACACTACTTTATCCCCTCGGTGCATAAACTACCATTATAAATTTGCAAGTACATACTTACATACTTGTCAACTAACTGCCCCTAAAGCTTGGTTATGCTTTGGTACGCTGTGTAGTTTTAACGACATGATGGATGAGCAGTGTTGCCCTTTTAGCAATTTTCAGTGGCTAGATCTAGCGGATTTTCTACGGATTTAGGCAAAAAAATATTTAACTCAGCCAACAAAAATAATTTGTCTATACCCAAAACCAGATATAAAGTCATTTTTTGTAATCAAACCGGGTACTTCAAAACAAACCTAAATTTCTTCACCAATACAAGATGAAAACTTTCCATTTATCACCACACACACGTAAAACATCCAACTGATTCAGAAAACTAGTTAAACTACTGAAAATATAATTAAAATCTTAAGATATACGAATAAATAAAATATTTTTGACATGAGAATGCCACAGATAAAATATGTCAATATATAGAACACACACTTTGTCTATGGAAATTAGTGATGTCCAATATTTAAAGATCTAAATCTCGATATTGAATGATTTGAAATTGATCCACAACCAATCATTTTATAAAATAAAAAGTATTATATTAAACTCAGACTAAACGGAGGTAGATTCAACATAAACAGTAGGTCCGCCGTCCCTATTTCAAAGTAAATCGCTACTCTGCCCACGTCTACACGGATTATATTATGTTGATTGTAAGATAATATTTTATATTACGTATTTAATTATTTATTTAAATAAATATCAATAAAATTGAGTGCCGAATATGAAAATGTATGCGGTTTGACAGGTTCCGGGACTTACGCCTTAGTGCTGCCACCTGGTGCACGTCATTTTTGAACACCCTCATTGTGTTATTCATAGTCATTTATTCGTCGCTTCGTATCGATGTCGTACGTACTGAATGCTCTCTGGTGTCTTTTCTTTAACGACTTTGCTTTCGATTTTTGGTTTTGTGTTTGCTTTGTGATTTGGACCGTGTTTTCGATTGGACTGACGACTTATTGCTACGATCTAAGGATTTTGATACTCTCGATTAGATTTCAATTGAAGTGTTTGTGTGTATGTAAGGTAAGATTTTATAAGATTATTTTAGTTTAAAGTAATTTAAGTAAATTGAAAAAAAAAATTATGATAAAGTAAAAAAAATACATTTATCAATAGAAATATACAACATCGTTTAAAAAAATTCAATTCACATACATGCACTACAGGTTCTTTTTTCCATCCATTTTTTTTACATGTAGTTTTACTAAGTGTTGACGATTAAGTCTCCAAAGCTATTATACATTTGCACTGTCGTGCACTCATTTGTTTCAATGAGCATTATTTTATAAGCTTGAATATTTAATTTATAAATTATGTCAATACTTTTTATTAGTAATTACAACAAGTCAATAAATCCATTTATTTCGTTTGAGTCCAAAATATAAATGGGTAATTACCCGGGTGGAACTCACGAGTGGGTTAAAACCCATTATAAATCAGTTCGCTCCACACACTGGATGGCTTGACAAAATGTATATAGATTTCACTCTGTTGAACCATCCAGTGGGTTGAGCTCAATTGGTGATAATCTTCGGAGTCTCTGCACGTCCAGGGTGTGGGCCCTAAGACGCCCATAGAGTATGGTAATGACTCCGGCGGGGTTGCGACCCCTATCACCCCACGTCCCCACAGGTACCAGGTACCTTTTAAACTTATTTCCCGTGAGAACAAAATAAAATGGGTGACTTTATTACAAGAATTATAAGTAATCACTAAATGTGTTTTTAGTGCTTGAAGATGAGCGAACCTCGTCCTGGGCCATCTGAACCTACATCGTCAAAAAGGAAGAGACGTAACTCCCCGACAATTTTGAGTAGTCCCATGAAAAAAAGGCCAAGACCTACACAGTTAACTTCCAACGAAAAAAATATTGCAATCAATATTTATAAATTTGTAGCGAAAGCTATGCCCACATATCCGTATAAGTCGGAGGTTTCGCAGGCTACTGCGGAAGTAATGGGCATTTCTAAAAGAACTGTGGAGAGAATTGTACGTGAATACAAAATAACAGGAAATGTACATTCACCTCAACACAAAAAGAAAGGAAATCACTGTTCTTCACTAAAAACCTTGGACGATTTTACAATTAGCGCCATTAGAAGAAAAGTTCACCAATTTTACTTTAGCAACGAAATTCCGACTGTAAAAAAAGTATTGGTGGAAGTTAACAGTGATGAAGATCTTCCTTCATTCTCTCAAACCACCTTTTATAGACTTTTAAAGAGTATGAATTTCACGTACTCGAAAAGAGAACGAAAAAGCATTTTAATTGACAGACCAGCGGGGCTATTACGTATCTCGTTTGACAACTAAAGTGATGATCACCAAAGCTAAGTGGCTATCAAATAACTGTCAAATGATGCATTCGGTATTGCCTAACTTGAGTGACCAACTGAAATGACGTCATGAGCACCGATTCTCGGTGATGATCACCGTAGACAATATTTGACAGATGATTCTGTATCGATAACCTATAATTGGTATTATGTAAGTAAAGTGTACATCAAACTGATGGTCACCCAAGTTGCGATGACCATCGTGAAAGCAACTAATAAGAAGCAGTGTTTTATACTGTTGAAGGTGATCGTCACTATAAGCCGGCTATTTGAAACGTAGGTAAAAATGTGACAACTATTTTCGCAGGATTATAACTTTTTTTTGTGACCTAAAGAAAGTATTTGGTTGGAGTGTATCCTTGGGGGCTATGGTGGGGGCGCTGTGAAGTTGAGATTTAGATGAATCGTTGAAGATTTTTTTTCGTGCCGCGAGTGTACCTACTACTCTCGCGGTACGAACGGTGTACCACCTTTATGATGATAAATGCTTGCACGAGCTGGCCCAAAATGCATGCGGGCGGGGTAAGCGCACGTAGGTAACGACGTTCAAACCATTTTGATTGTAAACTGGTACAGTATTCTTGTCCGCGATAATACATTGAGCTATAATGTACTGAAGTAGGTACATAGTTATTTTTGATTAATTTCGGATGCTGCCTTTCTCTTATCACTGACTTATAGTTTAGCGGCAAATGGCATGAAAAGATGTAAAACACCTCGAATTTCTTGAAAACTTTATTTTAATTTAGTGAGTTTGTTTTTTTTCATAGAATTAGGATTTTTCACAATATCTTTGGGTTTTTATTATTAAACTTTTGTTGTCTATGCTCCCAATGTCCACTAGGCGAAAATACCTGCAAATTAAAAAGTACCACTAAATGTTCTTTGTATAATGGTTCGGGGGGAAATTCAACTTGGTCGCATAATGTCGATAAAAAAGTAGAGATGGCTAAAAGACAAGTGATGAGCACCGTAGTACACCGTAGGTTGATGTCCACCGAAAGCCATACGTAATACCAATGTTATCATACTTTCGGTTGACATCAAATTTCGGTGGACAACTGAAGCTTGATAGTCACTTGGGTGGCTAAAGATACGCAATAACCCTGCTGAAGTAGGTACATAGTTATTTTTGATTAATTTCGGATGCTGCCTTTCTCTTATCACTGACTTATAGTTTAGCGGCAAATGGCATGAAAAGATGTAAAACACCTCGAATTTCTTGAAAACTTTATTTTAATTTAATGAGTTTGTTTTTTTTCATAGAATTAGGATTTTTCACAATATCTTTGGGTTTTTTTTATTAAACTTTTGTTGTCTATGCTCCCAATATCCACTAGGCGAAAATACCTGCAAATTAAAAAGTACCACTAAATGTTCTTTGTATAATGGTTCGGGGGGAAATTCAACTTGGTCGCATAATGTCGATAAAAAAGTAGAGATGGCTAAAAGACAAGTGATGAGCACCGTAGTACACCGTAGGTTGATGTCCACCGAAAGCCATACGTAATACCAATGTTATCACACTTTCGGTTGACATCAAATTTCGGTGGACAACTGAAGCTTGATAGTCACTTGGGTGGCTAAAGATACGCAATAACCCTGCAGATTTGATGGTATGGAGGCGGACATATTTGCTAAAAATAAAGGATTATAAAAACCAAAACAAAAAAATTTACTATACCGATGAAACATGGGTCAATGAAGGTTAGTTGTTTGTATGTCATGATGAGGTTTAATAGTGCAGTGTAAACTCCATGTAACGTCACTCGATTTAACGACTAACTCCGTAAAGCGTCGAAGTTACTTAGCTTTAATTTTTTTTAGCTTGCCTTCCATACAATGATACACTCCATATAGCATTACACCTACTCTCAATAACGACAACAATTAATGAAAAGTGCCTTTTAAGTTAATGTTGTCTTTTATTTACGCGAATACTAGACATTGTAATTAACCTATTCTTACGGATTATATCGCGATTTATTTTAATCTTACCGACGTTTCGAATGCTTTGCAGCACCCATGACCACCCATGTCCGCCCGTGACTATGGGTGCTGCAAAGCATTCGAAACGTCGGGAAGATTAAAATAAATCGCGACATAATCCATAAGAATAGATTAATTACCTTTTAAGTTGCCAAAATTAGTAAAAACGCGCAGCTGTGCACGTTCTTTTGTCGCTTTATTATCGTTGCCCTTAATAAACTTGACTGTCGGCATCATGCATACCGAAATTTCTAAGTAATTCGTTCTTTTGTTTACAAATTCGGATTGCTTGCACGTGTAGACTATTGTTGACCATGACTATTATGCAGGAGTCATAGATTATGTATACCTTATCATATTCTTAGTTGCCACAAGCTCAAACTGTTCACAAACTGCAGGTAAACATGGTTTTTCTGCGTGGGTTTTTTTATGTACATAACTAGTGAATATGTAGACACTAGTCTGAATAAACTTTTATATTTTTACGCACGCATTTCCATCAGAGTTAGTTTGCAGCTTGTGGCCAAAAAGATGGAAGTTACAAAATGGTTCGCAAAAATCCCAAATGCTACCCTTTGACGTATTATATTCAATCTTCTAGAGAATAAGTAAAATTGTTGTACACTCAAATTAATATTTTAATACTGACGCATTTGTTAATTATTTTGAATTAAAGGGTTTCGAGTTGTTATTTGTGAAAGGTGAAAGGTGAAATTATCAATAAAAATAATTCACAGTAATAATGTATTCTTTTTAATCCTACCGTTGCTGACATAAATATCGATACTGTAATGGATTTATCCCCAGAGTAATTAGAATAGAGCCAGTATCGCGTCGATTCCCCGAACAAATTTTTCGTGGCACTTTTGCGGGGTGCGGGAGGCGAAGTAAACACACACAGATACAATTTCACGCATATCCACACTATAATAAACTCGCAACACATTCAAAAAGATACGCACACAAATAAAGAATGACCTGAACATATGAACAAAATTTGGCAGAGGGGTTAGCGCATCATGCTCTCTCCAGTGGTATCTCCTGGGATTTATCATACATCTATGATGTGGTCAGATTCACTCGTTCATGAGGCGTCACCTCCCTAATATTGTCGATGGTTGCAATACCGCCATGTTTATTTACTTTTTACGACGGAATACTTGAATTCGAGTATACTACTAGATATATTTGGAAATATTCTATACTGAAACAGTTATCCTATCGGATAAACTGTTTTGTTCAGCATTTATTAAAGTGAGTGACAGTTATAAATATCAAAGAGCATGGCACAAACCTATTGTACCTTACTTGTTGCTCTTTTATTCAGGCTTCTTGTATTTGTTCCACAATTTCATATACCTGTGATGATGATGAAAGGTAGCATTTTCAGGGTCATGAGTCATATACATATCAAAATTTATCCAACAGTTTCAGTCAGACGAGAGAGTTTATCTTTGAAAATCATAAAAACTCTAAGCTAAACTTTAGCCACTTCTAACCGATTTCGGAAGGCTTTTTTGGTATCAAGTTTTATCATTGATATGGCCACAAATGTGGTTATCCTGACGGCAACACTGCATATGGGGTAAAATAATCATAACAAATAATACACTCGGACCATCTATACACGGCAATGGCGTGCAGTCCATGCAAGCTAAGGGTCGCCACACACGGGCCACCAACCACAACCACAAAACGCAGCCACCGACCTATTTCCTGTGGTTTTCATACATTTTGCATGGACTCGCCGCACACTGTAGACGCCGGTGGTCGCCACACGCCACTAATCGCCACTGCTCGCCTCTAGTGGTCAGCTCGGCCACAAAACGCCAACAAAAGTCACTGGCGCGACTCCCCCACCCCTCTGAAGGGATTCAAACCTTCGTCGTAGGTCGTAGTCCATTATGATACTACAAGCACGCGTTAAAAAAAGTAGCGGCCACCGACCGCAAGTGTCCAACATGGACCACAAGTGGCTGTCGCGCGCATCCGCTTATAGCTTCAAGTGGCGGCGATTGTGGATGTGGCTAGTGGCCCGTGTGCGGCGACCCTTAAGGACTAGACCGACTGGCCCGTCGGCGTCTTACATTATTTTCGCGAGTTCCTGCTTAATATGCGTTTTTTCAAGGCCGCCTTACCTAATAAACCATTATGAACCTGTACTAATAGTTTCTCAGTCTCCCATTTAACGTAACGTATGGTGCGCCTACGTGCTACGATTTAATAACACGATACAAGCGGTAATAACTGGGGCTCTAAAATACGCTCAGTTCAGCCACAACTCGATCCGTACAATATTTATTGTTTTATTGTTGAACCGTGGGCCATTGTGCCTTGTGGTTTCATTTGTGATTTCATTACCATGGTACATTAAGATCTTCTACTTTAGGTGTTGGAAATAAGTGTATAGAATGTGTAAGGACTTCTATGTTTCAACATAGGACATAAAGCAAATTGATTATCACAAGCCGAAAGACGTCCACCGCTGAACTCAGCCCTCCCCCTTGGAAGGGAGGGGTTGCCATAATCCTCACGCTTGGCAGGTATTGGGGATTGCGGTATAGGTGACAGGTAATCAATAGAAAGACGCTGCTGGCTATCTTCTGGTTTTTTTTAGTCGCCTCTTACGGACAACCAACGGGTGGAGATGGATTTTAAGAATTGATTATATTATTCCATTTGTTTGTAGTTTGGAAGTATTAAAGTTATTTTACTAATCGTGTAATACCTCAGATAGCAAAAAAAAACCGCAATACCTGTTTGTCGAGGTTTTTTTAGGTTTACTAAATAAACATCATTTTAGTTTTCCTGTAAAAAATAGATAGACATGTACTTGTTAAATGTAAAAAAAAACCGAAAAAAAAATATATTTAATTTGCGATGAGGTTGGGTAAGTAAGATCTAAAACTATTCCAAGTATCAAATCGATAGCGTCAGAGGTTCCTGAAAAATATAGGTGTGACAGACAGACATACAGACGAAGTCTCACCGGTTCCTTTTTTACCTTTTAGGTATGAAACCCTAAAAAAACTACATCAAAATGAGTCTATTCGTTTGAAAGCAACGTTGACAGACCGACACAAAAACCGATATGTACTACAAACCTATAACACCTCTTGTGTCAGTAATACATGGTAACTTTATTGTTCAAAAACGTTTTCTTATAACTCGGGGCCCGTTGGCTCGAATCGGGATCAACAAAAACCGCGCAAAAAAAATAGGCCCGGGCTCCAAAGGGTTAACCAAAAACATAGATGTTTATTTATAAGCATTGCCTACAAAAAATGTCGTAGCAACAATGTACTAATGATCATAACGACAAACTTATTTTGGCGTTGAACAACAAAAAATTTAATTGCGAAGACGACGGCGAAAAACTTTAAGTATTTTTTCTGTAATGTTTATGTTACTAAGGATGATAATTCAGATGCTCTCTTTTTTTGCAGCGTTAGTACAAAAATCTTTTACCCTTGTAAGTGATAACCGTAAGGGGCACCACACATTTAAGAGGGCCGGCATAAATCTGCACACCCGGGCGGCAAAAGCACAAGGACGCCAGGCGACCAGCGCGCGCGCGTCGCAGGCGAGCTACGGTTACGAAAGGCCTTGGGATTGGCACCCGAATGAGTGCCGAATTGTAAAATGAAATCGTTTATTTCAAAGAGGCCAAAATTAGTACTTTCGAATTGTAATTTTTTATAGAAAAAAAAACTACCAGCAGGCCGCGTTGTGATCTAACGCGGCCTCAACTGAGAAGATACGTCCGGCAAGAAACTCATTGGGCTTGTCAGTTTTTAATCTATTCAATGTACTTTTTCTTTTCAACATAATTATATATATATAAATATTCTTAACATATTACATTTAACATACTATATTATAATATTAATACGTAGAAATACTAGACAGGAGAATTTAACACAATGAACTTAAATTTAATAAAATACTTAAAAATTAATGAAATGAGTAGGGGAAACTAGACCATAACAATTGCTACACCTGTAAAAGGTGCTAAGTCATACGTATAATGTATTATTATTAAGATCTTAATGTACACTTAGCAAGCAATAAAACATTTGATTTGATATACATCTGGTTCTCACAAACATAATTTTATCCGTGCCAATGTGTAGCTATCGGAATTTAAAAAAGGCAATAAAAACCAATCAAACGATAATAAATAAAAAAAGGAAGAAAATGAAACTGGCCGGATCAGCGTGTCTAAAAAGGCCACTTTCGGGGAATCATAATATGAGTAAGTTACCGTTTAATTTTTATTCGTATGGCAGCATTAACATCAAATATGAGTCTGCTAATTAGTGTTAATAAATGAATAGAGTATGATTGACCTAAAATGTGTGATCATTTTACGAAAATTACAGGAATTGCGAAGAATTTGATAGAAATTCAAAATACGAATTCCTTATAGAGGAAATGCTTAATGTGGCCTTTTTAGGCCCGCAGTCCCACCAAGCAGCACCCGCGCACGAGTTGACTTGAGCAACAGCCATCACTCCCCTCAAACATATTAGAGGGAAGGGGGAGAACCGCCATACGAAGGTGCCACAAGCAGAGACTTTTCGATAGGGAGCATGACCGAACCAAAAATCCCAGTAATTTACAGCAAGGTCCCAAAATAAAAATATATATATATATGAATTCTTCCAGCAGAACACTGTACCGAACGAACCCGATCGTGATGTGTAATAATTCCTTCGAGCCGGCCGCGGCCTTGTCGTCCTACAAATACTGCCGAACCGAATATGAATAAGTGTGTAGCGCCCCTAATACGACCTGCACAAATTAAGAAGCATAACAACTTTTTAGGCATTTAGGCAAGTACTTACCTGACTAATTACTTAATTTAAGTTTATAGCGGCACGCGACTACAACTATGCCTAACCTGCTCAACACTGTTACCGAATTCCAGTTATGTAGGTGAATTAAAAATTCGGTATTTTTTTTTTCTTTTGATTTTAGTTTGCCAAACTTTATCTTTGTAATGGTTTATTTTCAAGGTTTAATATAACTGAGCAGCTCATCAACACAAATAACAGATTGTTATGTAAGATATGAGTGTATATTTAATTAATTATACTGGTCTTGATAGAAAACGCGTTTTTATTCTACATTCGCAAATTGGTTGAACTGTGCAACGTAAATTATGTTTATTTTTAGTAACCGATGAGTAACATCGAAAATAAACTATTTAAAAAAAAAAAACCGACTTCAAAGTAAATTATCTAAAAAACATAAAATAACGAAAATATTATTGAAGTTGGTGTTAGCGTACCTGCTGTGTACATTCTGCACCAACTTCAATAATATTTTCGTTATTTTATGCTTTTTAGATAATTTACTTTGAAGTCGGTTTTTTCTTTTTAAATAGTTTATTTAACACTTTTTAGTGACTTATTTTACCAAGATAGGTATCAGCACTATCACGCAACTCGAACATCTACATTACAGTAACTTACTGAAAACATAAAAAGTTTATATCTCTTAAACTACTAGACCGATTTTGATGAAATTTGTACTCTACCCTAAGTTGAAAGATACTCTAACTATTGCAAAAATAATTTTCGAAATCGGACTTGTAGTTTCTGAGAAATCCGCGGACAAACCTACATACATACACTTGTGAAATTTGGTAAATTCGTTTAGAAGCCCACATAGACTAACATATATGAATATTACGCATTTCTATTAATATTACATACATACGCGTCGAATACAGAACCTCCTTTTTTGAAGTCGGTTAAAAAGGCCTGAGAAGGGAGGGGTTGCCATAATCCCTACGCATGGCGGGCGTCTTGGGGATCGCAGGAGGTATAGGTGGTAGGCATTCCAATAGAAAGACGCTGCTGCCCGTCTTCTTGTTTTCCCTTAGCCGCCTCCTACGGACACCCAACGGGAGGAGATGGGTCGGTGGTTTTCTTATTACATGGGTTTGTTGTTTACGGAAAAGTAATTAACCTATCACCAAACATGTAGAGTGATTTATATATTGTAAGGCTGAATAATTTGCTTTATCAACATACATACTTTATTTGCCTCAAATTTAAATTCAAAATCATTTATTTCAAATAGGCTTAACGCTAGCACTTTTGAACGGCTACCACAACGCGCCCTCAATGGTCTTGTAATTTTTTCACTTTTTATTAAACAGTGGTTGTCTCACGAATGGGCGTCGGCTTTGGATACTTCTTACTTCATTATTACACACAACGCGATTAGTTTTCGGGTTAAATCATAACCTCGGTAATAGCTCTGGGATTTACAAACCTAATAAGTGGTAATTTCTGCTGATATAAAAAGCTGCTGTTGTTGTTATATAAAGCGCAAGTCCGATCGTGTGTGGAGTACTGTAGTCACATATGGGCTGGTGCTGCGAAATGCCATCTTTCAGCTTTGGACTCAGTGGAGAGGCGCGCTAAGAGGCTTATTGGTAACTCTGGGTTAGTAGAGACCAATTTACAAAGCCTGGAGCACAGGCGCAGAGTAGCCAGCCTCTCGGTATTCTACAGGATGCATTTTGGAGAGTGTGCGCAGGAATTACATGACTTGATTCCACCATCCCCCTTCCATCATCGGACGAGACGAACGGTACGCACACACCCTTATGTGGTAAACGTGCCTTCAGTCTGAACAAAGCGATTTGCATCGTCATTCATAATAAGGACAGCTAAGGACTGGAACAGTTTGCCTGCGTCAGTTTTTCCGCCCGATTATAATCTGGGTGTCTTCAAAGCTAGAGTGAATAGGCTTTTAATAAGCCAGTGTGCTTTACCATCCTAGATTGCGTCGCCGCTTTCCATCAGGTGGGACTGCAGTCAAGCACTGGATTATAGGGAGTAAAAAAAAAAAACTAATACGCATTTTTGGAATGTCTTAGAACACCGATAGTGATGGTTTTTTTAAACTTAAAGACTGGACACGCAGGAACTTCGAGATAATTTCTCTTGCTACGTTGTCCTTCACATCTGAATACAGTAATATTATTTCTGACACAGGTGGTAGGTCACTTGGAGCTGGACAGTCTTTTGAATATAATTAATAAAAAATATATCATTTTAATGACCACTGGTTACGAAACTGCAGAATAATTAAAAACGTGATTTAAATCTAGAAGTATAGAAAAACATCTAACCTTGTTGAAGGCTTTAATTACGAGGGTGATTATAAGTCGCATTGTATAAATCAAGATCAGGAGACTTGGCGGTTACGATTAGTTTCATTAATATTCTAGTATCTTTATATTGGGTGAGAAATCTATTAAACTCTGCAGGTGAAGGCAGCTTAGTAACCCAGGAACAAAAGTATTTTCCTCATATTCGAAATTAAAAGAAGTGTTTATCTCGGGTAAAGACTTATACAGAGTGTAAGGGATTTCAAATAATGTCCGTTACACCATTACAGAAACGACTAAGTTTTTAATTTTGCGAGCATGTAATGAATGCGTGCGGAATAATATTTATTTTTCAAATTACATTGCTAATTTTGCACCATTAAGTAATTTATTGCTTTTAAATTGAAATTAGGTGTTATTATTATACCAATGTTATACTAATATAATTTTAAAAAGCGGCATTTTTTTGTAAATTCATGAATAAGCCAATGAAAAATTTCAACACTAGAATGTTCAGAATCATGTATTAGATCCCTGGTAACAGTTTTCGGTACGATGTCCCTTACACCCCGTATAGGCTCTCGAACTATTTGCGCCCTCGCTACGCTTGTTTTCCAAACCATCTCGTGCCTTATAGCTCCCTTTCATCTCTTGTATAAATCTACTATTCCTGACCATTGAATCCGCGGGTATTTTAGTGGTATCTGTAGTCCACTGAAACCTTATCCTTGCCTATACGAAAAATTGTAAAGACAGACGCACTTACCTTTAGGAGGTCCGAAGAGAACCACGTCCATCGCTTTGAGCGCCAGTTTCTGTTTGTGAATTGGGTCCTTGATGCCGAGCACGTTGCTGAGATACTGCATATTGTTTACTGCCAATCTATGAACAATAAATAATTCATTGAGCAACAATTCAATGAGAACTTGCTTCAGTCTGCTGTATGCAGGCAGGCGCATATACCTTTGAGTACGCTCCCTTGTTTCAAGTCTCATCAAAACCTATAAATCCGTCAGTGTCAAGGTTTTACCAAAAATTGCTTGGTAAGCAAGATTTTTAACCGTGGGCAAAATTGTTTAACTTAGAGCCACCGAAATCTTAAGAATCTAGCTTGGTCGTATGCGATATTTTAACCACAGCACCCTCATTAAAGTAATTTTTTCTTTTGGGAATGATAGACGCTGTTGGCCGCAGATGGCCATTACAGCTTCACCGGACAATAGGTGGCGAGCGCTTAAAGCACTCTAGTCATGAAAGTCGGCATGAGTTTGGGTCAACTAGTCCGTTAGGGGTCGTGCATTAATCACGTGAGGCTCGAAAGGGGGGGGGGGGGGAGGGGTTCCGAAAAAAATCACGAAATATCACCAGGAGGGGGGAGGGGTATAATGAGACATCACGTGTATTTATTTTTCGTTGAATGCATGATTTCTAAACCAAACAGCGGCACGTGGCCTTGACTCACCGTTGCCGGCAACGACTTCCCCTTCAACATTTAATCAGTTAAGTACCTGTATTTAAAGGTAATATTCCGAAAATTTCAATATAAACTATATTGAAATTTTGTACAAAAAAATACACGTGATTTTGGATAGGGGGGGGGGGGGTAGTTTAAAAACCTCACCACATATCACCAGGAGGGGGGGAGGGGTTAAAAAGTTGCTAAAAAACATCACGTGATTAATGCACGACCCCTTATCTACGGGAAGTGTCATCTTAAATATTTGATCTACAATACCAGCCTGTTCCCAAGATGGAGTCATGTGTCTGATAATATCCGACCAAGAAATAGGTTTTTTACTAACCTAAGGTACTGCATGGTCGTGAGACGATTCTGGCAAAGAGGGCGATGCACGCTACCTTATTAACATAAGACTCATGTGTCAGGATCGCTACGCTTGAAGCAAGAGTCCCTTAGCCGTCAGCAGAACGATACCTCAAAAGGCACTGCCTACCTTACTTCACGTTACTTACTTAGGGATACAACTCAACAATGGTGAAGTTCATATCAGGTCGATGTACTCTCGCGGTCATGAACGGACGACATTCGCTTGCACGAGCCGGCCAAAAATACGTGCGAGCGAGGTAAGCGCACGTAACGTTGTTCAAACGATTTTGATTGAAAAATGGTGCACCGTTCATGTCCGCGATGGTACTTTCCCAGTTGTTGTCCTCCCCAGTCGGGCAGTTTAATTGAGATTGAGATGGCGTTCTTTGTATTTTTCAACTAGCAATAATAATAATATCTCGGGACCGTGTGTGGATTACACACGGTCATCTGATCCCAAACTAGGCAGAGCCTGTACTATGGAAACCAGACTACTGATACTAATACTTATATACATTTTTTTTGTAAATACAAACTTAAATAGATAAATACAACCCAGACACTTGGTGGGAATCGAACCCACGACCCATCGGTTAGCGGACAGGGTGTCTAACCACTAGACCAACGGGCCCGTCAATGATTACTGAATTCACTTTACCTGGGCAAAGTAGCACCAGTGACCTTATGCTGTAGAAATAGTGTTTCGTATTGCGGCAGGTCCACGGACTGAGACAGCCACTCCACAGTCTGTTCCACAGTCCAATTGTGGACCTGGAACAAATAATTAAATTCATTTACAATGCTTATATGGTACGGTTCGTATTACACTAATCTTTTCTTGCTTTTGAACCTTCAGTCCACATTTTTGAACCATTATGTGACAGGCTATAGCGAATTGCAACTTTGTGCAAAAAAAAACATCATCAGCAGGCGAAAGACTTTCACTGCTAAACAAAGGCCTCCCCCTTAAAAGGGAGGGGTTGCCATAATCCTCACGCTTGGAAGGCGTCTTGGGGATCGTAGTATAGGTTGTAGGTAATCCAATAGAAAGACGCTGCTGCCCGTCTTCTTGTTTTCCCTTAGTCGCCTTTTACGGACACCCAACGGGAGACGATGGGAGGGTGCTATTTTTACCCGGACACACCACTGTGTAAATTGAAATCGGACAGAACATGAACCAGACGCAAAATTCTGGAACTTGCACGGATTTCTTGGCCAGTTCGCCAGATAAACATGAATTATTACGCCAGTTGAGGCTTAAACGTATACCTTAGGAATTTTTAAAATAATTCATTTCAGATTCCAAGCAATAAAAATCTAACACCGTTAACTCCTTAAATTTAAACGGGCCAATTGTGTGACAGACAGACTGTCTTCTCAAAAAGGAAATTAGTATTTGGAAGGCTTCGCTGTATTCTGCAGAAGATCTTAAACCTGTGACGTAACGACATATCTAAGCTTTAAAAAGATAAATGTATCAAACCTCGGAACGAAGCCACGCTTCCCATAATTCCTTGACGGAGATATGCATGTCATCGTTATGGTGGAAAGCTCGCTGCCTCTTTTCATACCCGCTGTCGTACTGCAATTCCTCGCGGAGGAACTGGAACACAAGAAAGTATGTTACTTTCAGGGTCTGAGACCGCAAATAAGCGAAACGATTTCCAATCAATACGTAAGAATGTATAATCAGGATAAGATAGCTATGACTGGAATAGTTCCCTGGTTTTGCGCCACATCTTAATTTCAGTGTTTTCCAGTTTAGAATGATGCTTTCAATAGGTTAGTGTGGTTTATCACCACCTCTATCATCTCTATCTGCCATCTGATAGGATCGCAAAATCAAAATATAGTAATTCTGTGATTCTCACAACTAAACCATGATAACTCCTCAAATATGGCCACCCTAAATGCATAATCAAGATATACATAATTGTTTTTGTATATTTCGTCATGAACAAATGCTGTACTTACGTCATCACTCTCGCTAAGGTCTACGTTTCCATTGGCGTCGTCGTCCAACTGCCTGTGGAGCTGAGTGATCGCCTCGAGGCCGGCGCGGTCCTGCAAGCATGAGGGCTCGTTGTGGCACGCCTCGAAGAGAACTGCAATAAATAACCGAGTATTAAAACAGTACAGAACCTCGAATGGGGTTACATATCATCTATGTTTACAGGGCGCACTCTGGATAATGAGCCCTAGAAAATCTTGATGACCAATATACGCACTAAGATTTCCTTCCAAAAAAGACTAGTAGAACAGGTACTCCTTAGGATGGAAATAGAGACCAGTCCGGAAGGCCAGCCAATATTAAAATATACGAACCCTTAGTTCGAGTGCTAAAAAAAAAAAAAACTCAAACCAGACCCGTTTTGAGACTATATTTTTTTTAAGGTACGTGTATTATGGTTATCCTGATAAAAAGGTGACGCTGATTTATGTGTGTAACATAAAAAATAGACTATTTAAAATATCAGGAAAAAGACAAGCCCGCTGGGTTTCAATCGAGAACTTATCAGTTGAGACCGCTCTTAAGATTCTGTGGTAGCTTTTAAATTTATTGGCGATTCAAAAATACTATCACTAAACTTATTTAAAATAAATTATTTGGTTCGTTTCAATTGCACTTGGCCATTGCTTTTGTTTTCATTTCTGTATACTGTGGCGACGCTGATGTTAAACGGAAATGGTATGTTCAGTCCTGAAATAACGATCACAGTCGTTTTATCACGGAATTAAACCAGTATCATTATCAGAAGACCAACTGATATAATGCGGTACAGAAACAATATGATGGCAGGGCCTATTCCTGTTGGGCTGTCTGACTAGGCAAAGAGACTATAGTCATCACTTCACACATATCTTTTAGTATTTTAAATCAAATTTGCAGTTTATAAATGATTAGCCGACGCGAACAGCATCGCCCTCGCTTTTTCAAATACTTCAAACAATTATCGTTTTATTTCTTTTTTTTTACTACTTATAAGCTAGTGCTTGACTGCAGTCCCACCTGATGGAAAGCGGCGACGCAATCGAGGATGGCAAAACACACTAGCTTATTAGAAGCCTATTCACTCTAGTCTTGCAGACACCCACATTATAATCGGGCGGGAAAACCGACGCAGGCAAACTGTTCCAGTCCTTAGCTGTCCTTATTATTATTTCAAACACTTTACACAAACCCTTGACAAACATTGCATGCCTGAAGATCCGTTCAGTAGTTTTTGAGTATATCGCGAACATACAGACAGACGCGGCTTTGTTTTATAATATGAAGTGGTGTGGTGATGATATAACTAGCTTCAAAGATGATTTCAGCGAAAACATGCGGTCTTTCCCACCTTGTACCGTTTATCAGCAGTATTGAATGAACTTCATTAGCGTTTTAAATGGTGTATTAATATCCTACTTATATTATCGTTACGACCACTTGCGACCCTGCTTATCTTTACAGACATATTCTAGGTCTAGCTACTGTAGTTAGAATTAACATACTCATTATAGCTCACGCTAACATTGTATTTGTTCATTATAAACTTCTTATGTGCCATTACTTTTTTAGTAAATCCGCTCTCTTTACGTTATAGTTATTTTGATACTCCTAAACATATTTAAATAGGTGCATATTTACCAATAGTGGACCCCCGGTAATCTGGCCCCGTCTAATCCGGCGCCCCCTGTAATCCGACATGCCTATCACTGTAGTATGATTCGTAGTTCAGATAGAATTTTATCATTTTGATAAAAGTTACTCTTTTTCAAAAAAATCCGGACTATCGGGGGTCTAGGCAGTACTCTATAACCCGACAAATTCGATGGTCCGACACTACCCTGAAAAACGTTTGTCAGATTACCGGCGGTCAACTCAACTTTTTTTTATGAAATGTCCCAAAGTTTCTAAACTTTTATTTTAGTTTATTTAGTGTTAAAATGGAGCTTTATATATTTTGCATATTATTTTATAGTCCATTATCATTGTTTAAAGATGCAGTTGTGGTCATATCGGTAAGAACAATTGAGAAGGAAGCCACTTTTGGGTTAAGTACTTGGTTCAGATATTATTATTATTATTTTATTTATTTGAGCACAAAACAGAATACAATTAAAATATTTATGTTCTTAAAGTAATAGTTCTTAAAGCTAGATTGTCTTCCTTGACATGTGCCCTACCATACACAGTGCGAGAATTTAAAAAATTGCGAATTTAGATGAGAAAATGATGTACATTTTTGAAAATCAACCTCCATATATCATAATACTAAAGTTTCCGTTTCTTTCGAAAAGGTAAATCACAAATCCCAGGTTTTTACCACAAACATTTATACATGAAAGGTATAAATCATGTTATCATGAGATTTTGACATAGCATAGTTTTTAAGCAGAACAGACGAGTTGGAAGTCTATGCAATTTGTCGGAAATATTTTGATGAATGGATGTTTGCAGCATGGTAAATACGAAAACGATAATCCTTACAGATTCACAGAAAACATAGACTAAGAACGTCTGTATGTATTTTTCCATTAATTTTGAAATAGAATACGCGATGTAACGCTAATGACCTCAGCGACGAATCACTATAGCGAATAAATACGCGAGGAATTTCCTCATTTATCTAAAAGCGAATATTCTGGCACCTTCCAATTACGATTTCTGTTGTTCAGTTGTTATCTTAATTGTATAAGTGACTATTAATTTGATTTCATTATTATGTAAACCCTGTTTTTCTTTACATGATCAAATAGGGTCGGTAGGGTCGAATATGACATATTGAGACCTACCAATTGACCAGAAAAATTGTCTTTGGCTAGCCACCACCGGTCAGCCATCACGCCTGTGTTTACACATTAATTGTTCATTTTTTTTATTTTGTAAAGGAAAACAGGGTATATTTATCAATACACATTATAGAGCGAGCGAGAGAACTTTTAAAAGTGAACTTCACTTTAAGTGAACTTTTGCGTAACATGACGCAGTTACGTTCTATTGGTGCTGTCAAAAAGAAAATAAACGGTTGGACGCTCTATAATTACCCACTCAATTTCTAAAGGTACAGTAAACACCTTTCTTTTCTTTTTTCGAAATAAACCTTTAAGTAAATAAGGATATGAATTTCTATTAAAATCATCATCAACATCGGACGAAAGACGTCCACTGTTGAACAAAGACAGGTTGTTATAATTCCCATGCTTGGCAGGCCTCTTGGGGGCCGTCCGTCGCTTCGCAGTAGGTATAGGTGGCAGGTAATCCAATAGAAAAACGCTGCTGCCCGTCTTCTTGTTTTCCATTAGTCGCATGTTACGACACTCAACGTGAGATGCGTTGATTGCTATTCTTACCCGGACACAGTACGGGCGCGTCTATTATAATGGGACACTTTAATTAAAACCTATTTATTTTATAGAGCGTCCAACCGTTTATTTTCTTTCAAAAGCAAAAGCAAAAATAAGCAAAAAAAAAAATGCTAAAGTTCACTTAAAGTGAAGTTCACTTTAAGTGAACTTTTGCGTAACATGGCGCAGTTACGTTCTATTGGTGCTGTCAAAAAGAAAAACGGTTGGACGCTCTATAGTAAATGATGAAACCTGAACACAATTCGTCTACAAAATATTTCCACTCGTTATAGTGTATTATAAAAATTACTTAAAAAATTATTAACGCAAAGCATTATATAATTTAGGTTAATTAAAAACGCCATAACACTGATAAACAATTGATCCGGTAATTGAACGATAGACAGATTAATAACAAAGCAATTTAGTTAGTTACAGAACAGTTTGCGTGCGTTAGTTTTACCGCCCGATTATAATGTGAGTGTCTTCAAAGCTAGAGTGAATAGGCTTTTAATAAGCTAGTGTGCTTTACCATCCTAGATTGCGTCGCCGCTTTCCATCAGGTGGGACTGCAGTCAAGCACTGGCTTATAAGGAGTAAAAAAAAGAAAAAAGTTATTTATCAACAATAGCCGTTTTTGATTGGGATTAGATTGTTGATAATGTTAAAGTAGATGTAGACTCCAAAGCACGGCGAGAAAACGCATGCTTTTCCAACCAGTGCGCACTGGGGCGGTATATATGACGGTGGTACCTATCAGACACCGGCGAGACCGCCAGCGAGGCCGAAGGGTCGTACGTATGCGACCTCAACGACGTGCATCACCCCACTGAGTTTCTTGCCGGTTCTTCTCAGTGGGGGCGCGTTGTGAACCGGTGGTAAACTCAGCCCTCTCTTAAGCGACAGCCCAAGCCGAGGCCGTGCCTCCCTGAGGTGCCCTTGAGCTCGTCGCTACTTCTGCCGTAAAGGCTAGAGCGCTTCAAGCGCTCGCCTACTATTGTCCGGTGAAGCTGTAATGGCCATCTGTGGCCAACAGCGTCTATCATTCCCAAAAAAAAAAAATTGACGGTGGTACCCAAAACTCAAATGATTAAATAAAAGTAGTTAAGAATTATTTTTATTTTTTATGTAGGGTAAGTATTCCCGCAGCTGTTAGCGATAATTAGATTAATGAGAAGTTAGTAATTTACCGGATTGTAATAGTTAAAGTGTACTCTGTTATCAGTTTATTGCGTTTCTGTAATTAATTGAACACAATCAATATTTTATTTACATTTAAACATTATAATGTCGATTATAGATCAAGATAAGCCCAATTTAAAAACTACTTACATTTAACCAAACATTGAATAATAGTCGATAGTTTTCTGGAGGAGATGATGTAAAATTTTATGGCTTAATATTTAAAAAAAGCGCAAGGGTTTTCACATTATTTTATAGGGCGGTATTAAATCCGCGCGACCACCGCACACTGGGGTCAGTGTGCGGTGGTCGCGCGGATTTAATTCCATGAGGAGCAAAAACGTTATGTAGTTGTTCCGTACTGGTAAGAGCGATAATAAGACCAATAACCTGATTGTCTGTACAGTAAGATGATCCATGTATCGGATCGGCATGTAAACAGTCGGTTCTACGCCTGACCTCTCCCCGGTCGTATTGGTGGCGTCGTTGGGATGACGCCACCAATACCAAGCCATCCCATCCCACCCTTTTTTTTTGACGCGGGGGAAGTCTTCCAAAGATCCCTGGGAGCTGTGGGGCTCGACCGGGGTGGGATTCTTACCCACTAATACCCCCCCGCAGCTGTCGCATCGGCACACCTTTGAGCCCACCGCCGGGGGGCGCATTGTAGCCCCCCGGGAACCTGACACGGTACTCACGGGGACGGGGGTCGCAACTCCGCAGCCGTCCTCCTCGGAGTCGCCGCCGTACTCAATGGACGCTCGAAGGGCCCACACCCCGAGCGTCCAGCGACTCCGAAGATCCCATCCCACCCATCCCAACCCATCGAATTGTAAGGTGTAAAGGAAATAAACTATTTTTTTAAAAATAAAAACCGACTTCAAAGTAAATTATCTAAAAAGCATAAAATAACGAAAATATATTGAAGTCGGTGCTAGCACATCATGTTAACTAACACTAGCACCAGCTGACACCGACTTCAATATATTTTCGTTATTTTATGCTTTTTAGATAATTTACTTTGAAGTCGGTTTTTATTTTTAAAAAAATAGTTTATTTAACACTTTTTAGTGACTTATTTTACCAAAATAGGTATCAGCACTATCAAGCAACTCGAACGTCTACGTTACAGTAACTTACTGAAAACATAAAAAGTTTATATCTCTTAAACTACTGGACCGATTTTGATGAAACTTGTACTCTACCCTAAGTTGAAAAATACTCTAACTATTGCAAAAAGAATTTTCAAAATCGGACTTGTAGTTTCTGAGAAATCCGTGGACAAACCTACATACATACATACATACCTACATACATACATACATACATACATACATACATACATACATACACCCATAAAATTTGGTAAATTTGTTTAGAAGCCCACATAGACTAACATATATTAATGGGCGATTCTCTGTAAGCTCGTAAATCGCTGTCCGAACCGATTTTTGTTTTAAATAATACAATAAAATAAAATAACTATCAATCTATAATTAAATAAAAGACTGAAACTTTACAGCGCAGTTGTATTTAGAACCATAACAAGTTTAACAATTTTTCTAGAAATTATCAAAGCTGTAAAAATACAGTCCCCTGGCTGTCCCATTCTAAGAATTCCCACTTAGAAGTAATATTTAAAAGTCAGTGAGCAAGACTGCATAAATTTGGCAATTAATATCTAAAAATAGAATATTTAAGTTATAATTTGTTCATAAAACATGGTCTAGTAATGTATTTTTTCGATTTGATAATGCCATGTAAATTTTGTCCGGAGTTTTTTGAAACAGTCCCCTGCCAAAAATTTAAAGACGCAATAGAATAAATCTGTTATGTCTACAAACGTAATTTGGAGTGAAATGAAACGCAATCATTCTGAAGTAAGTAACATTGTCGAGAATGGCGGCGGGACGCCATTTTGTTCAGTGTCCGAGCGTCATCTGTGAGGGTAAATGCGTCTTGGTCACTTCGACACACAGTCCTCTGATGAGTGATTTTACTGATGTTAGTTAGTGTTATTGTGTGTGTATAATATTGATTATAGGTATGATTTATGTCCAAATGTAGTGGTTGCTTCGTAACAAACTATTTTTCAATAGTTTTGCAAATATTATGGAAGTAATCTGAAAAACACAGTCCCCCGGCTACAGTCCCCTGGCTGAAAATGTGGCAGGGGACTGTGAACCGCGCCAGGGGACTGTAGATTTCACATATTGGTCAATGTTTATAAGTTTTATTGGTGTAAATTCGTCACTCGTCTAAGTATAAAAAATTATATGTTTCACGTTATTAATCTTACTGAACGTAAATTACGTTACAGGATGTTAACATACATTTAAGATGCCTCCTAAAAAAATAAAGGTATCACGAGAGGAAGTCTTAGTTTACCTACGGGATTCAATCCATTCTTTTTTCACAGTCGCTGAAAACATATCGCATTCACCTGCTGCCATTTGGACACATGTACAACCAATTTTCAGGACTCTTCCACAAGGCATAAAACGCGTACATTTCTTGAGAGATGGCCCTGTCACACAGTACCGTAATAGAACGATGTTTTTTGTAACGGCAACTACTCGCTGAAGAAATTCCAGATGTTGAAAAATGTACGTGGAACTACACATAAAGTGATCACGGTAAAGGCGCACCAGACGGCTTCGAAGCAACGTGCAAAAGAACAGCTGATTTTGTTGTTAATTCTGGGGGTGATATCAACAGTCTAAGTGTCGATGATTGATAAGTTAGAAATGGAAGCGTCCAATCAGAAGCTTTTCAAAGGCACCTTGAATGTGCATCAGGTTGCGGGTGATTATTTCAGATTCATCCTTAATTTCCCAGCTAAATGTAAACCCCTAACAATGAAAAGTCAAAAATGAAACAAACAAAGTACAACACGTTTCTAGTATCTACGGATTTCGCCGAAATCGGTTAACGGGGGACATTCTAGTGGGGAAGCGTTTGCTGTTTCCCTGGATGACAGATGGAGATGACAGAAGATGACAGCACTGTTGTGGAGAGATATATGCCGAGTGCTCGGGCCAGTAAGGATGTTATCCAGTCTGAAATTGCAGCCATCTCTCAATAGAGTGATGCCACTCTTGTGAGATTCAATGCCACCAAAACTCAAGCGTGTCTGTTGACCGCTAAAAGGAGTCCGTTCACCTCGGCTCCTTTTCAGAATGTACCCTTGGAATACACCAACCGCCTTCAGTTGTTGGGAGTTGAAATTTCCTCAAGCCTCAACTTTGGGCGGTTCATTGAGTCCAAGGCCAAGGAATCTGCAAGGAAGCTAGGTGTCCTTGCAAAGGTCTGCCGGTACTACACACTTCGGCAGCTTTTGATGCTATATAAAGCACAAGTCCGGTCGTGTGTGAAGTACTGTAGTCATATATAGGCTGGTGCTGCAAAATGCCATCTTGCAGCTTTAGTGTGTATTTGGTCTATTGGAATAAATGTTTGTACCTGGTAGGTCCTTTGAGTGACGACACAAATAAGTATACACAAAGTTCACAGTCCAGGAAAGTATATTCACAATCACAAACACAAATATAGTTCACATACAAGAAGTAGAATTGAAGGAGAAAAACAGAGATAGCGTGACGGAAAGTTAAGCGTAAAATATAATACGAAAGACACGATAATATTAAGCACGTAATTATTTAGCACAGTGGATCAACGGATGATATCTCGGTCTGTTACATAGCCGTGAGCGGTAGGTGTCCAAGCAATGTTATTGCGACTACCCTGCGCGTGCGACCAAGTATTAAAAACTCGTTCACGGACGCGGATCCGTTGCACCCTATTCGCACGTCACACGATATTAATATCGTGTGCGGGAAATGAAATATTAAATATTATATTGGTAATTATTTTAGAAGATACGTAAGAAATGGAAAGTTTAGTATAGAAAATATATAATGCGAATAATATAATACGTATGTATGTATTTATATATTAATAGAAATTATTATTTAAGTGTAAGTGTGTATATATTTATATAAAGAGATATTTTAATATTATATATGTGGACATAAATAAATAGAATGTAGTGAGCCCACATCACTCCCCCCCAGAGACCGTCCCTACGGTCGATAGTAGTCAGGAAATCGAACTCTGCGGCCGGAACGGGTTGATCTGGCATTCGACTGAGCTGGAACATTAGCCTGACTAAGATTAGGGGCAGGATTGGAAGTAGGTTCAGAAGCAGGAATAGAATTAGGAGTGGGGATTGGTGAAGGTATAGTGTTAGGGGAGGGGTCAACAAGTATATAGGCTGGCTTGAGGCGGTCTATGGATACTGTAACGACCTTACCCTTGACAAGTATCTTAAAAGTTTTATCCCCACGCTCGAGCACTTCGTACGGACCGGAGTAAGGAGGTTGCAAGGAACCTCGCGATGCATCGACCCTTAAAAATACATGGCTCGAGGAAGTTAAATCTTTGTAAATGAAGATTTTATCTTTACTGTGGCGAGAAGCTGGAGCTGGACGCAACTTATTGGCAAAATGACGTAGGCGAGTAGTAAAGTCCGACAAATCCGTAGAATCTGGGACAGTGGCCTGGAAAAACTCACTAGGCAGACGTAGAGGTTCGCCATAAACCAGCTCAGCTGATGAAGCCTTTAGGTCCTCTTTATAGGATGATCTAATACCTAATAGTACTAGTGGTAAATTGTCCACCCAATTGCAGTCCGCATGGCACATGATGGCTGCTTTTAGCTGACGGTGGAACCGTTCCACCAAGCCGTTGCACGCCGGATGGTACGCGGTTGTACGGCGATGTTTGAATCCTATCATTCTTCCAAGGTATTGGAAGAGTGTGGATTCAAACTGCCGACCGCGGTCTGTGACAATATCCGTAGGGCATCCATATCTGGATATCCAGGATATTAGTGCCTTGCCTACGGTTTCTGCTGTTATGTCCATCATCGGCGTGACTTCTGGCCAACGGGTGAAACGGTCCACCACAGTTAGGCAGTAGCGATAGCCTTGAGATGGAGGAAGGGGGCCAACGATATCCACATGGATAAATGCGAAGCGAGCGCGAGGTAAATCGAATGTACCCAAGGGTGCAGATACGTGGCGATTTACCTTAGCTCGTTGGCAAGCCAAGCACTTACGAGACCACTCTCGACAGTCTTTGCGCATGCCAGGCCAGACGAACCGCTCAGCTACCAATTTTGTGGTTGCCATAGCGCCTGGATGGCTAAGATTATGAAGGCTGTCGAATAGTGGCTTTCTAAGTGGCTTGGTTACAAAAGGACGAGGTCGTGATGTGCTCACATCACAGTAAAGTTCCTTACTGCTGCCAGGAATTTGGAGCCTTTCGAGGCGGAGTGAAAATTCACCGCTTGTAAATTGGAGCAGCTCTTGATCGTTAGCTTGGGACTCCGCTAGTTGATCAAGGTCTGTTGGCATCTGCAGTTCATCGATTCGCGACAATGTATCGGCTACGACGTTGTCTTTGCCAGATATGTGTCGGATGTCGGTCGTGAACTGCGAGATGTAGTCCAAGTGGCGATACTGACGAGGCGAACAATTAGCCTTTCTTTCATGAAATGCATAAGTAATCGGCTTGTGGTCAGTATATATAAAAAAGTGCCTGGCCTCCAACATATGCCGAAAGTATTTTATGCCTTCGTATATCGCTAGCAATTCGCGATCGTAGGGTGAATATTTTTGTTGGCTAGGGCTAAACTTGCGCGAGAAAAACGCAAGTGGTTGCCAATTGCCATCCTTGAGTTGCTGCAAAACTGCACCCATTGCTAAGTCAGACGCGTCAGTGACTAGCGCCAGTTTAGCATTAGTGTCTGGGTGTGCGAGTAGTGCAGCATTAGCAAGGCTTTGCTTAGACTGGTCAAAGGCAAGAAGCGCCTCGCCAGTTAAATCAATAGGTTGGGAGCCTTTAAGGGAACCAACGAGTAAGGCATTGAGAGGAGCTTGGATTAAAGCTGCGTTGGGCAAAAATCGCCTATAAAAATTCAGCATACCCAAGAAGCGCCTCAGTTGCCTAACAGTCTTTGGGGCTGGGAAGTCAATGATGGCCTTGACCTTAGAGTCGAGAGGTTTGGTGCCAAATTCGGATATATGGTATCCAAGAAAAGTTACCTCTCTGGCTCCGAAAACACACTTTGCAGTGTTGATTAGGACACCGTACTCTTTCATTCGCTCGAACAACTGCTCAAGGTGACGTTCATGTTCGTCCTCGTCTTGAGAGAAGCAAAGGAAGTCATCGCAATAGGGATACACAAAATCAAGTCCTCTGGTCATTTCATCGACGAATCTTTGAAAAGTTTGACCTGCGTTCCTCAAACCAAAGGTCATACAGGGGAATTCGTACAAGCCAAAGGGTGTGGTGATGGCCGTCTTCTGTATATCGTCCTTGAAGACCGGGATCTGGTTGTAAGCTTTTACCAGGTCTATGGTGCTAAAGACCTTACAACCAGCTATGCTATGAGCAAAGTCGTGGATGTGCCTAATTGGATAACGGTCTGGTACAGTCCGTGCATTAAGCATCCGGTAATCTCCGCAAGGTCGCCAGCCGTTATCCTTCTTGGGAGCAAGATGTAAGGGAGAAGCCCAGGAGCTTTCAGAAGGTCGAGCTGTACCGTTACTAAGCATAAGTTCGAATTCCTTTCTAGCTATCTGGAGTTTATCAGGGGCGAGCCTGCGGGGAGTACAAAATATAGGAGGACCTGGTGTGGTGCGAATATGATGCACGGTGTTGTGCTTCGGAGTCCACAGAGTACCTGATGGACGAGTAATTTCAGGATACTTACTTAACAAAACATGATACCTGGTATCGCCCGTTGCTACCTTTACCGAACAAACATTGGTCTTAGCTATACTAGCGCTAGAAAACAAAGTAGTTGTATTGTCAATAAGGCGTTTGTTTCGAACATCTACAATAAGATTGTAATGGCTAAGAAAGTCGACACCAATTATTGCTTTGGTTACATTAGCTACTGTGAATCGCCATGGAAAATTACGTCTTAATCCTAAGTTTAAATTTAATTCAATGCTACCAAAAGTGTCTATCGAGGTTCCATTGGCCGCACATAACTGGAATTCAGTCCTAGTTCGTCGCTCACGAAGTGCAGAACGAGGAAAGACACACAGGTCACTTCCAGTGTCTACCAGAAACTGAGTGTCCGTGTTGCGGTCGGAGACGAAGAGGCGGCCTGAAGATGTCGGGCAGTCGTCAGCCACCATTAGCGACTGCCTGTGGCATTTCCCGACTTGCCGTAGTCACACGGAGCTATGCAGTCACGAGCTTTAGGCCCAAATCTGGAATGGTACCAACAGATGGGGTACTTGCGGTAGCTGGAGTCCGATCGGGACCTGCGACGTGAAGGTGATCGATGTCGATGAGGCCTGGATCGATGACGTGGGCGGTTAGACGTACGCGATTGTCGTCTCTCGTCAAGCTTCAATGCGAGGTGTTCCACCATCTTCCTCAGTTCAGCGATTTCGCTAGGAGAGCTGTTATTGGTTGGGGCAACCGCAGATGTTGATGCGACTACAGGTGGCGAAGTTAACTCCTGGATGCGGTCTGCCAGATCAGCTAGCTGTTCCAGGGAGTGCGTGGGCTGGGATGCCAGCACCGTCTGAATGCCTATAGGTAGTTGGTTGCTCCAGATCTGCTTTACGATATCGTGAGCAGCAGACGATCCAGCTAAGTCCTGAAGGTGGCGCAAGAATTGTGAAGGCTTACGGTCACCCAGTTTTTCTTGCGTAAGCAGTTGCTTCACCTTCATCTCGTGCGAGGCTGATAGACGACGAAGAAGTTCGGACTTTATCTTCTCGTACCTGTTTTGGGAAGGCGGATGCCAAATAATGTCTTTCACCGTCTTTGCATGCTGTATGTCGAGATTGGTAGTCACGCTGCTAAATTTTATATAGTCTTCTGTTATTCCGAGGCTATCAAATTGGCTCTCTAGAAGTGCAAACCACAGTTCCGGATCCTCAACAGAAAATGTAGGCACCTTCAGCTTAAGCTGCCGTCGTCGGTCAGATGACGTATCGTGCCGCTCAGTGGAAACGCGCATTTTTCTAGGCTGACGCGTAGTAACGTTTTCGCCCATAGAACCGGCGGTTTTTATCGAGTCACTGCTATCACTCATTGTTTTAATAGTGTTCTAAACGAGGGTCACCAGATTTAGTATAGATTTAGTGTAGATGAGGTCCGTATGGAATAAATGTTTGTACCTGGTAGGTCCTTTGAGTGACGACACAAATAAGTATACACAAAGTTCACAGTCCAGGAAAGTATATTCACAATCACAAACACAAATATAGTTCACATACAAGAAGTAGAATTGAAGGAGAAAAACAGAGATAGCGTGACGGAAAGTTAAGCGTAAAATATAATACGAAAGACACGATAATATTAAGCACGTAATTATTTAGCACAGTGGATCAACGGATGATATCTCGGTCTGTTACATAGCCGTGAGCGGTAGGTGTCCAAGCAATGTTATTGCGACTACCCTGCGCGTGCGACCAAGTATTAAAAACTCGTTCACGGACGCGGATCCGTTGCACCCTATTCGCACGTCACACGATATTAATATCGTGTGCGGGAAATGAAATATTAAATATTATATTGGTAATTATTTTAGAAGATACGTAAGAAATGGAAAGTTTAGTATAGAAAATATATAATGCGAATAATATAATACGTATGTATGTATTTATATATTAATAGAAATTATTATTTAAGTGTAAGTGTGTATATATTTATATAAAGAGATATTTTAATATTATATATGTGGACATAAATAAATAGAATGTAGTGAGCCCACACAGCTTTGAACTCGGTGGAGAGTCGTGCTAAGATATTTATTGGTCACGCAGGGTTAGTAGCGGCCAATTTACAAAGCTTAGAGCACAGGCGCAGAGTAGCCAGTCTCTTAGTATTCACAGGATGCATTTTAAAGATTGTGCGCAGGAATTGCATGGCTTGATTCCACCATCCCTCTACCATCATCAGATGACGAGAAGCACGGCACGTACACGTACTTATGTGTTGAACGTGCCTTCAGTCCAGACTAAGCGGTATGTTGATGCATAAACATGGCATAGAAGTAATATGATTGATACTAATGAATGTCTTACTTCTATATAAAACAGTCCCCTGTTGCACCTAACAGTCCCCTGTCATGGATTTTCAGAAAATGACAAATAACTTGAAAAACTCCAATAAATTCAATTGGCCCTCTTATGTATTAACAATAATAGTTACTTTCCTAAGCAATGGTATTATATTTCTGCGAAAATGCTAAAAAAATATGCCAGGACAGTGTTTGTATGGGCCATTGCGAGCTTACAGAGAATCGCCCTAATATTACGCATTTTTATTAATATTACATACATACGCGTCGAATAGAGAACCTTCTTTTTGAAGTCGGTTAAAAAGGTGCACTCGTGTCTACGTAAGCATTTGTGCTCTTTAATGTACCACGCGAAGATGGCTGATCTCTTGAAAAATTGGTCGCTGAGGTCGAATCAGGATTCGTAAATCAACATGATAATTATTGTGCGACCACACACAAGTTATTCGTTACATAAATGCAAATGTGTTCGCACGTTACAATCAATGTATCAAACGGAAATGTTTGTTTATCCTCTATCTACCCGGCTGCTTATGTCAGGACCGCAAATATAATTCTGTTACTAAGGGGCCATGTTAATAATGTGATAAATAAAACACGACCGTCTGTGCTTTGCATCACATGTTGAAGTTTTAAATCAAACTCCGTTAGCCTGCGTGATTCAAATCCTTATAAAAACTATGGTTACAGGAAATAATTTGTTTAGGCGAAAACGAAACAAAGTAAAAATTTATACAAATAAGGATGTTTTTTCAATAATTTACAGTATATAAACTAAAAGGTAAAATAAAACTCAATTAAACAGCCATCGATATATTATAAATAACAACGAAAATATTTCGTTTCGTCTTTGTTTGACAAAAACTAAATCCGCATTGGAATTTTTTCGCAATTGAATTCTGATTTTTTTTTTCTCTATAATTTATTCTAGCTATGCCAGAATTTATTTTAGCTATGTTCTTTCTGAGTAAGAACAAATGTTGAAAGATACTTTAAAATCAGACAAATTAACCTTAATTTGAGTGTGTTTCAAAATTCGCACTTTGGAAAAGAACCATTTTGCTTCATGGTGTTATGTAGGTCACATAGTAGGCCATAACGTCCATGGACCAATCTTCCCATAATTGGTCTGTATATAAGTGGACAAGTGGTCTGTGGTGAGTCCTATATAATCCATTCCCACATTTGCTTCCTGTAATGCATATACAATATGCACCAATACTGTAAGATCTGAAAGCAGTTTATACAGAAACGACTACTGGATCAGTTGACTTTGAATTGAAAGATATGTACTATTGTTGGCTATTTTTAAACAACTGAAACAAAAGGTGGTAAATATGTCAATGCAAATTTTAATGTCTCCATTCTTCAAGCCACTTATACACGTGTACCGATACCATTTGTATACATATAAGTGGATGATGGATCGTTACATGTACCATAAATATGTACGGACATTTATTATGCACTGTTAAATTTTATTAAGGACGAAATAATAATCATACCATGGCTTAATATTGTGAATTTCCTCACAACACCCTAAGAAAGTTATTTAACTATATTCAAAATCATTTATTTCAAATTTAACATAGCACTACTGAACGGTCAATTTTTTTTAAAGCTGCTGCCTCCGAGTCACAACGCGCCCTCAACTGATAAGATCCGGCAAGAAACTCAGCGGGCTTGTTATTTTTAAACTTTTTTTTTAAACCGTGCTTGTCTTGTTACAATTAGATCAGCATCAGCGACAGTGTGTCCTGCCGTTCAAAAATACAAATAAGAGAGAGAACAAAATACGACGAAATTACAACAAACTAAAAGGCCAAAGGGATATCTCACTGTTACGCAATTGAATTCTGTATGTCGGTTTAAAATATACAGAAAGATGTAAAATGGATTCGACAATGAGATCTCTTGGTCGATACATGAGTTAATGATTTCTGATATTTACGCGAATATTACACATTAAAATGAAACGAACTTTACGAAAGATGTCTGGGTGCTACCACTTGGGATCTCATAATAAATATAATTAAATCGAAAGACAAGCATTCCACTGCTACACCTCAAGATACTGTGAACTCTCTCTGCGTAGGACTAACATTAGTAATTAGAAGATCTGAAGGGACAGCTACGACGTAAGGACAGTGGACAGCTACCAGTCACTGAAAGTAGTTTAAAACAGAATCGACTTTACAGCATTCAGCACGGTCACGGGCGGACTGAGTCCGACCGTGACCGTGAATGCTGTAAAGTGTTCAAAACGTAGTTAGTTTCATTTTAATTATACATGAATTAACCAAAAAACACCAACACGTTGATTAGGCGATTAACAGCAAAAATAAGACGCTATTCCAAAAAAAAACGATCACTCTCAGGACTATAATTAGAACACGTTTACAATAAGGATAAACTTACAATAACCTTTTTTTGGTTAGTTTTGCATGAATGAATAATCCGATGTATCCTCAATAAACCACATATAAGGTCAGTATACAATAGATATTCTAAACACGATATGAGCTGGTGCGACACCAGGAAATCCCGAAAGTACGAATGATTGCCAAATCTACAACATAATGTATTGTTTGGACGCTATCGAAACACAGCGCCAACGTCAGGCGGCATAACGCTAGAATTTATCATCTAAAATTGGAATATTTCTCTTAGTGACTTCGAGATATTTTTATATACGTGAAATCTGTGCACTCTGGACTTTATTCAAAAATCAGATAACACTAGCAGATGGCATAAACTTAATTAAACTCTCGTCGAGAATATTCAATAAGGAAGTACAGATTTTCCTCGGTAATACATTGGAATTTTACGATGTTACGATATGTGATGAAGTTTGACAATTCCTTCGTGCACTCAGTACAATATACTATGCGTTTCAACTAAGAATGTGTCCGCCATGATGATAGCGACTGCGGCAAGTTCACTCGTTTTTTAATTTTTACGATTTTTGTACCGCCAGCAGAGTAAACACAAAATGAAAAATTTGGCCAGGTTTTTATTATTTATTGTAATGTCTTATTTTGCTATCTGTTTTTGTAAAAACATCATTTTTAGTAATTATATATCTGCAATGGCCACATGGCGGACACATTCTTAGTTGAAACGCATATTACATACATATTTTCCCCGCTTTAATGTGTGTTACATACAGATCAATAAATTTATATTATTATTTCCGAAATCTTGAGGCTTTACTAAGTAAATGGCTGTTTCAACAAGCAACATTTACATTAAAAAAACATAATTATTTTGTTAACAAAAAATATTTCAGTAAGGTAAGAATATTTTTATACACAATTAAAAATCGCGAGAACACCTGATGGAACCTGATGCGAAAGTCGATGTAAGCAACTGATCACATATCGTGCAGTGTGAAAGAAGAAAGAAAGAAAAACATTTATTCAGCGACATCTAAATCTAACTTATCTATTACAATTTTTATTATAAATAATGCCGCTGAAGGGTTATCCACTCAGCATGTGCCGTTGCTCCTATTTGGAACAACGACGCTGATCTTCTGTGGACACCCGTTGGCGAGAGCGCATCTGAGCGCAACAGCATACACCGCACATAAAATACTTAAGTATAACAAAGAAAAGAAGGGAAAAAATAAAATAAATAAATAAACAATCACAAGCAAACCAGGAGACATACAAGAACATGGAAGTAAACAATTATTTAAAAGTGTGCGCAGTTGCGCACAGAAAGCTCTTGCAACGCATGATATGGGAGTTTCTACAGGCGTCCAGACGAAGTGTTACTTCTTCATTTATAGACCTGGGATAATTTATATTGGTCTACACGTTCAATTATAATATTCAGGGTTAAATTACAGATCTAGCTTGTGATGTGAATAGGTGTTCTTTAGGCTAGCGCGCTTTACCATCTACTGACTACATCACATCAAAATGATCTTGAAGACTATCAAGCTGTATCTAATAGAGAACAAGGACGCTGGTATTTTTAACATTTCAGGTGTTACTAAAATGCCGGATGTGTACTACAAGGAGCCTACTACGTTTCGAAGCTAATTAATATTGTTCCATTACATTTGAATCCTGTCCTAATAATGGATGATGTAATAGCAAACGATGGCCAGTAGAGGCTGTGAATGGCACAATCAATTCTATTAGTTGAGTCCAACAGAGGAACACATCCAGCCATTTAACTCCCCTTTTATTAAGATCAATTGGTGTTGAGCGACGCAAACTGTTTATAACTAAACGTATTGTAAGCAAAGAATTTTAAATGGTTTGTCACGAAAGCCCAATTTCCAGAGTTAGACTCTGTCTGTGTTGACTGAAAATATTTAAGGAAAAAAATAAGGCAATATCGCAAAACTAATGATATGATGTTAAACGTAGCTATACGACCTCTTGGCGTGCGATCTTAGCACGATAATAAGATCATACGTAAAAGATCAAATATGACAACGGTCTTGTCATAACATTATATCCGTAACGAGAATCTAGGTTAGAATACATTGCTAGATAGTAGGGTTGTCAGGGTCTAGACGCGATTAAGTCATACTGAGCATCTCTCTCTTAATCATAACTGGGAAGTTAGAAGTTATTATCACTTGATAAAGAAAGTAAATTTGCAAGCCGGCAGTTAAGTATGTTAATAAAAGATATGTCATGTACATATTTGTTCGAAGTCTGCGAACCAGTTGGATGGAATTAAAATATTAATATTATACCTAACTATTATAACTTTAAATAAACATCTAATTGAAGACCTTGAAAACCTTTAGATAAAGTGATAACTTTAACCAAGGCCATAAATATAAAAAGAAGAAGAACAGAAGCACAACGTTTGTCATGGGATTGACTTAAAACTAGCAGTGGATATGATAAAAAAGAAAATAAAGACATTGTTTATAATAATAGATTAATTACGCAAGATAACCCTGATACGTAACATTGAACACGGTTTCACAGTAATACGTGAGTCAGCAGGCAAGATATAACGGCACTTATAAGGCGATATCAATGTACTGCACAATTGGAGATTAATACTTGTAATTGTGTTCGGATAGCTATCATCAAAATGTATAGGTACAAAAACTTATTAAATAGGAACGAATATTACAATCCATAAAAACTCCTAGGTTAGGAGTCAATTTCGTTTGTAAGACGATCTCAGCATTTTTGAAGGTCAAAGATAAAGAGAACCGATGATCTAGATGATCACACTCTATGAAAGAATGAGTACAGGAAAAAGATAATCTAAATGTTAAGTTGTTTATGAAGCTCTCATGAATACATGTTATAGACTAAATAAAATTTGAAAGTGATCTGGATAAACATTTTTGTTACAAATGGACAAAATCTATCAAAACGCAATAAATTTTTATTCAAGCAGACAGTTTAGTATTCATGCAAAAGGCACCGAGTGAATTAATTGCCACAATTAACATGTCCAACTACAGAAACAGAGTTATTGTAAAACTAATTACAATTACGCATAATCATAATTAAAATCTCAGAAAGTGAGGATTATTAAACGGAATTGTTTGAAATGATTTTGGAAGATTTTAACATGGAAACCACATCACGAGAGTTAAATTCAAAATGTAAACCACATAATTTAATATGTAGATACCAATTGGTTGATAATTGCGTAACAACTAATCAATCTGGCCTGATAACATTACGATTGAAAATTTCTGGATTTGAATGAAATAAAACTAAACTAAACTCCATATGACTCGTCACTAGACTCATGGTAACTACTCGTACTCTTCTATCACGGAAGCAGAGCAAACACAGCCAAGATTTTTTTGTCTAAATAATGATGCGATGTTAGGAAATTAACAAACCATCTTTTTTTTTTAAACCATAATCTTTTTGTTCTCCGCAGGCGAGATGCGAAAACTTGATACTTTATAGTCATAAATAATGTTCTCCAAATAAAGATTTGGTAGTATCTACCTGACTATGGGAAAAACCTGATGTTAATGATCACAACTTTAGCATATTTTGGACTACCAACATTTTTGTCAGTTCGATGCTGAAATTCGTTCGAGCGCATCGGCGCATGACGACGGCTCAAAGACGATGGAAAAACATGATTAACCCCAAATGAACCAACTGTGAATAATATAATCGCGAAACGACCTTCATCAATGTAATCGCACTTTGTAAAAGGTTACATCCGTTAGCACGAGGTAACATTAAAAATTTATCAAACAACATAATAAGTAACTAAAACCAGAGAGAAATCTTCCTAAGAACGTTCAAAAATCAACTCCAACCAACAACTAAAGTTTTTTAACTGCCAGAGCCAAAGTAAACCATTTTTGCCAACTGTTGACGTCATGATGTGTTCATCTCAAAGAATTTGCATGTCTGTTGCATCTTGCCCGATTTTAGGCAACTTTCTATCTGGTTCTAGAAGTTACTCATACGACAAACCCCCATAAAAGCAGGTCAGCGTATATCCTGAAATTGGTAATTACTTTTAAATTACTAAAGTATACTTATAGCCTCAGTGATCAGCGCCAACAATCAACTACAGGCAGAGCAACTCTTGCAAAAATCAAAGGTTAAAGGTAAAGATTAAGAAAAGGTCAAAGTCTATCTAAGATAGACTAGTTCAATCCAAACAAAAAACAAACTAGAATAGCTTCTTTTTTTTTAGTGTCGACATGAACAACAATAGAGTTATCAGCAAGATGTAAGGCTGATGATCCAAGGGTCGCGCAGATATATTTTATTATTTCGCCATTCGCGGGCACTTTTTGACATAATGACTAACGTCTCGCCCTTCTCTAAATTGCAAAAAATATATCCTCAATATTAATTTCATAGGTTAATCGAAAAAATAGAACGGCATTTAATACTAAATCTATCCCTTGATAGTTTATTGAGCATGCATGTCAATCGGACTTGTTGCGAGCTCTCTGTACAACCGATGCCACGTCGACACACGTAACGCGTTCTAAAATAAGACGAAATCACATATAGTACGGGCTCGTTAGTCTGCCATTGATATGAGAGTATTTTGATGAGTCACACTGCCGTCTACCGTTGCAGAGACAGTATGGTAGTCACGTGAAGTCGGTTCCGTGGAATATAATTATTTCAATGATCAAGGGTGTGCAAGAGGAACGGGAGTTCTATTAACAAGGCCAATCGTGTGCTATGACCCGTACGTATCCTGAGGGGTATTTTTTTTATTCATTACAAGCTAGTGCTTGATTGTAGATCCACCTGATGGAAAGCGGCGACGTAATCGAAGATGGCAAAGCACACTAGCTTATTAAAAGCCTATTCACGGTAGCCTTGAAGACACCCGCATTATAATCGGGCGGGAAAACCGACGCAGGCAAACTTTCCAGACGTTAGCTGTAAATGAAGAATCAAATCGTTTAGACCGGACTGAAGGCACGTTCACCACATAAGGGTGCGTATGCGCTGTGCGCCTCGTCCGTTGATAGAAGGGGGACGGTGGCATCAAATCATGCAATTCCTGCGCATACTCCAAAATGCACCTGTAGCATACCGAGAGGCTGGCTACTCTGGCGTCTGTGCCCTAGGCTTCGTAGAATTTGTAAATTTTCCAAATAATGCTATTAGCTGCTAGAGCTCACCTAAGTTATAGTATAATAACTCAGGTGATTAGGTATAGTATATATATAAGTTATAGTACCAGTGAAGTGTCCGCGTAAGAATAGCACTCACCTATCTCCTCCCGCGCGTTGGCTGTCCGGAAGAGGCGACTAAGGGAAAACAAGAAGACGGGCAGAAGCGTGTTTTTATTGGATTCCTATCACCTATACTGCGATCCCTAACCCGCCTGTCAAGCAAGATTATGGCAATCCCTACCTTCTCAGGGGGAGGCCTTTGTTCAGCAGTGGACGTCTCCGCTGCTAATGAAGTTATAGTAAGAGGAACTTCTATGCAATATTTCATGCTTCTAGATTCACCAGAAGTCTGACTCTGTCAGCCAGTGATAAGAATTTTGTTGAGTGGAACATGGGCCACGCGCTACCGACCTCGGAGTTTCAATGTGGAGAGTGTGTTTTTGGAGTTTTCTATCGGTAAATTTTCAGTAGAAGTCTGGAGTGTATGCGTCATGAATGTGCTTGGTAAGCAAACTGAAGCTGCCAGTGGCGTTGCAATTGCTAAATGCTTTTGGAAGCATAGCTGTAACGGTGGTTAAGGAAATTCTGCTATGCCATTTTTTCTGCCAGTGTAGCGATTGATACAGAGTTTTTGTGTCTAGTCGAGGCGCACATAGCCCGTTGTAATTATTGTTCGTTAAACGATTAGTCAGGCTATGTGACTCGGTAGATGGGTGATCGTCTACCGCCTGGTGGCGTTTGAATTGAGCGTCTCCGAGCTTTAGAGTGTCCGACATAGCTCAAAGGATTAGCCAGCTGAAGTGGCAGTGGGCTGGTCATATTTGCCGAAGAACCGAAGACCGTTCGGGTAAACTGGTTCTGGAGTGGAGACCGCGAATCGGGAAGCGTAGTGTAGGGCGCCCTGTGACTAGGTGGAGCGACGATATCCGCAGAGCAGTTGGCAGACAACGGATGAGGAGAGCCGAAGATCGTGTTCAGTGGCGTGCCTTGGGGGAGGCCTATGTCCAGCAGTGGATTGATGTGGGCTGATGATGAATGTGCTTTAGAGGGCATGTAAAAAGTCGCTCCAGGTTATTGTCATCTAGACAATGCTTAGTTTAACTGTTAAGTCAAGACTAAGTGAAGCTTGAACAACCATTAACCATACGAAAAAACTGCGTGTAGTAGGTTTAAATAAAAAATCAAACTACTTAATGGGGTAATAAAAAAAATGTAAATAAGTATGTAAAATACGAATAAATATTAAGTACCTACTGTGTTTCTCTTATCTTCCAAGTTCGGTCGGGTCACAACAAACGATCGCAAAACATGCATTATAATTGTAATCAGATAAGGAGTATGTTTATCTGTCTCGTACACAGTTCATGTACCTTGAGAATGTGAATGGATTTAACCTACTTTTTACCTGAGACACATCGAAGACGGGTGGGTGTACATTTTACTTTAGTTTGTTTATGTGTCTGAAGGCGCCAATTTTATGGCGAGATAACTAGAATGTTCACCTGATACTTAAATCTCTAGAACATCAAGACCATAGGAAGGCATGCAAGAGATAAAATTAAAGGAAGCAAAAGTATGTAAAGATGGACTAGAGTCTTTGCATCCTCAAAATTGACTCTTATTTATAAACAATACCTAGTTAGCCGTGGTGCCAGCCAGAGGCCGACTAAGCCCATCTATAAGGGCGCATCTATATCCATGGCGAACTAAGCATAACGGTGGCTAGGGGTGGAAATATAGAATGAGGCCCTCGGGCCCAAATTGGTGTTTTTTTTTGTCGTATGGTTAGTGGCCGACCTGTTGTCAGAGTTTTCAAGCTGCCCTTAGGCCTCTGACTTAGCTTAACGACTGCTGTCTAGATGACAATAGCCGGGACCGACTTTTTACGTGCTCTCCGAAGCATGTCCAATGTATTTTTAGTATACACATTGTAACAGCAAACATCAACGAAGTGGTTTTTTATTTGCATAAAACAATAATCACCGTAATATGATACCTATAACTTTAACGGGGTAGCAAACAACTAGGTTATTAACAAGACAGCTACTTAACAGAATGGGTCGAAACTTGCGTGGCTGGAGTGAATGGACTACCACCCACAAAATAGACTCTAGTGCAGTGATTCCCAAAGTGGTCTATATCGACCCCTAGGGGTCTATGACAACCTGCAAGGGGTCTACGTCAGCGAGAAAAAAAGGGTTCCATGTAGGGTAGGGGGGTCTACCCAACACGGAAAAACATGGCAAGTGGTCTATGACACAAAAAAGTTTGGGGAACTCTGCTCTATTGACTAGAGTCTAGTCATTGATTAATACACTATGCGCTCCTAGAATCTTCAAGTTAAAGTGGCAACGGGCAGGCCACATCGCTAGAAGAACCGATAACCGATGGGGAAAAAAGCTTCTCGAGTGGCAACCACGAACCGGAAGACAGGAAGCAACCAATGGATGCAAATGGCTAAATGGTGTTTTGTTTTTTTTGTCGGTCATTGTGACGGTCTAAGGTGGCCTTTGTTCGCAGTGGAACAAACATACAAAATGTATGAAAATTACTGTCGCTAAACTCACCATTAGTTTGGTTTCAATAAAAAAAACTATAAAAATAGTTTTCATACATTTTTGTGCAAGTGCATAATTTCAATCTAGCTATGCTTTCGACCCAGCTGGAGTGGAATTTTTCTCCTTCCCCATCATTCCCGTGACGCACGATTAAATTAAACAAACAACAGACAGACAGTTTTATTATATTGATACCAAGAAGTATCAATTAATGCAGGTAGGATATATTTTGACGAAAATACATTTGAGTCAGCTTTTAGTGATATATCTAAGATTGGTGTATTTAAATCTTAGATATCATCTTGTATATTTTGTATCCAAGTAAATAAAGAAATATTTGATTTGATTAAAAACAATGTCTAGAATAATTTTCATAAAAAAAATCTTGACATGCCGATAATATTTGGTACTATATGCAATTTTTTCTTAGAATTTGTCTAATTTCAATTAGTCCCATAAGTTAGTTTACAAACGTTCATACATGTAGGTTGGTCATAAATTACTTTAACAGCCTCACTCACTGCCTTAAATACGAATATGTGTGTGTCTGTCTTCTAAGGAAGATCTTTCGCTTCTTCTCCTTGTACCCCTCTAAGAGTTCATTACCACTGAATGGGGGTAGTGGAAAAGAACAGACTGTGAAATGTCCAATCACAGTGTTTGAAGTCTCCACTCCGCATCAGTGGAAACAGTGTAAATGTAACGGAGCAGACTTTCAAGTAAAATATATGATGGCTTTGGTGCCAAGGAGAGGGTAGCAGGACAGAACTCGTACACTGCTTTTTAGTTTAGGTCTCTTGTATCTGTGCAAGCAATTGGATATTATTTATTATCAGCTAACTTTTTTTTTATATGTATGAAGTATGTTTTATTGTATCAGGGGTTGTTTAATCATAATAATTTGAACTTATCTTCTTAAGTTTACCTCATGATTATTAGCTGGAAGACTCTCTTTAGCTCTTTGAGGCTAAATTCACACCAAGATGGCAGCGGCTGGCAGCTCACTTTCAGTGTGAAAGAATTTTAAACTTTATCTACAATACGTAAAAGACCAGTATCGCTTAAAAAGCGCGGAACCACCTGCGGCCGCTCACCTCTCTTTCAATCGGTACTACTCTTTTACGTATTGTAGATAAAGTTCTAAATTTTTTCACACTGAATGTGCGCTGCCAGCTGCTGCCATCTTGGTGTGAATTGAGCCTAAGCAACACAATAAAATAGAAATATATTTTCTATTTTATATTATACTACTATTATATATATTTTCTTTTTATTCTTCTATTCAACAATAAAATTTAATTTTTATTGAAGTGCACCTTCAACTGCCCATTATGTTTTTCTCTATCATTTTCTAGTTGGGTTGCCTGGAAGAGATTGCTTTTTAGCGATAAGGCCGCCTTTGTACATTGATATCTACAACGTATTGTTAAATTTACATGTAACTTTTGGTGTACAATAAAGTGTATTTATTATTATTATTATTACAATAAACCTATGTGTGTGTGCGCACCAATTACAAATGAAACAACTAGCTAACCACACTAAAAGTATTATACATAAACGCTTATTCATTTGGCCATTACCAAAATATGAGTATGTGTTAATAAACTTTGGATATCAGTACATTGTACTCCAACATCTGGTGTTGTTACACACATTAAGTATTGAAAAATGTACCTTAGTTTAGCTAGATAGAGTTCGAATTGTAATCAAAAGGCTGATTTTATCAAAGATAATGTAGGGATGATGAGGAGCATGTTAGCTTAATATCTACTACTGTAGTGTTTAGATAAACTATTTTAGTGTGCTAAGCAGTGAAGTGTTTAATAGCTTTATTAAGTACTTATAATAGCAATTTTCAAAACATATTTAGCTAAATAGGATGTTTTATACGTATAATATAATGCTCTGTGGGCTAATACAACCACAGCAGAAATTTCAAGATCAGCCAATTATACAAGAGATTACAGTATGATAATAATATTATCCACACGGTTCTCTGATCTCAAACTAGGCAGAGCCTGTACTATGTAAACCAGACAACAGATTCTAATACTAACCCACTTTTTTTTGTAAACACGTACTTAAATAGTTAAGTAACACCCAATCACTTGGTGGGAATTGAACCCACATTTACCCACATTGGTAGTGGCTAGGGTGTCTAGCCACTAGACCAAGAGACCCATCAAACACAGTGACACACAACATTTATACAGAGTACTAGTATTTCTGCAGACACAGGTGCACTCTCCCTACCTTTAATATCATAATCCAATAAGGAAAAAGATCAACTCAAATGTATATAGAAGAATCAAAGACTAAAACCCATATACTTAGTTGTTTCCTCCAGACTTTCTTGGCTCTACCTCACACAAACAAAATTGATCAAATTTATAATTGTAAAAAATGATAAATAGAAAATTATTAGGGTTGAACAGATCAGCCCTTACTCCTGTGTTCATACATTTATTGTTCTGATTTAGATTTTTCTTGTAAAGAACAGGGTATACATGGTTTTGATTATAATAATGAAGTTTATAATAAAATGTGTAGGTGGCATTTGGTATTATCAGAGAAAAATAACAAATTTATTTCTCAGAAATATCTCGAAATCATAATGATAAAAGTTCACCATTAAGTATCACAGTTGTATGAAAATTCGTTATTGACAGTATTGGCAAGAGTTTTTGAAATTATGATACACTGCAATTAAGAATTACATGTAGCACGTCAGCAGATGTCACCTATTAGAAGTCAGAAACTTGACCGAATTCAGGGTCGTGAAACTTACTTTGGTCATTGGAAGCGGTTCCCGCGGAGTCGCCTATAAATGAACCGCTCCTGACAGGGCCCCACTGCTGTCTCCTTCCGCCATCTCTTTGCTCTGTTCTCTCTACAACATCTTCTCCATTGCACAGATGAAAAGCAAACACGCACCAATAAAACACTACAACGATACGCATCGTGAACTTTCAATGCCACTAATGCAATAATCGTACGATAATAAAGAAAACTACTTTATTCACACTGCACTTTTTACACATTCTAAAATAATATACGAGAAAAAGAGTTTTTGTTTTCTAGGGCCACATCACAAGTCTATACATATACCGAAAAAACAGACAGATTTTTTTATCACAGAAAGAAGGAAGGAATCCAGCGAGCGAGCGAGTGACACAAAAAAAATCCTGTGAATTCGTGTGAATTCGAGGCCGGCTGTGCAAGTCTATTTTGATGGTTGGGCCATAGAGTAAAGCAAGGTGCTGCAAGCAATCGAAAATTTTTCCCCGTAAACTTAAGTCAGACTAGACTGTCAGACAGACAGACTACTACTACATAAATACACGCCCCCAAAAAAAATTTTACGTTTGTCTTAGAACCAATATTTTATATCTATGCTTAGAACCAATAAAACCGTTTGAGTATTAACAAAAAAATTAATTGTCTACCTACGCAATAGAGAGAGACAGACGATACATGGAATGGAAGTATTTTTAGACGATACTCTGCTGTGTAGAGACGTACTCGATGTAATCGACTATTGAATCGACTAGTTAAAGATAATACAGTTCGTAAAGTCACTAAGTCCATTTTCTTTGTTTCGACATCTAGGATCATTTGAAGTGAAAAAGATTATTAGAAATGGCTGAACAATAAAATTTGGAATTATAGAAGACAGTTAAACTTAAGGTCATTTTATTGAAAAATGAGTAATGTCATAGAAGAAAAAATACGGGGAATATTTTATGCCAAGAATTTGAATATGTCTTATTCTTACATACTTATTAGATTAGAATGCTGTCTGTACAAAATTATCGAAAATATATATTATTCTATCGAGCCCATGCCCAACAGTGGGACAAAAACAAGGGCTGGTATTATTATTATTCCATTTATTCATTTTAAACTAATTATTTTACATTTTTAAATATAAATATAAAAACAAGTACATTAAATATTATATTTACGCTATGGGTGCCTTCCACTTGGCGCCCACAACGATCAAAACGCTCCTTTAGTCGTTCCACATCACATAACGACCGCGGTCGTTGTGGTCGTGGCGAAAAGTCACTCATGACGTCTTGACTTACGCTCACTCGAAGCTCACGACGACCCATCTAGAAAGGTGGGTCACTTGAGTTCACGACGGTAACGCTCACAAGCAAGTGGAACAAGAAAAACTGCGGTCGTGAGCGTGATGTGATCGTTATGGCCGCCAAGTGGAACGCGCTCATAGTCACTGTAGTGTCAAAAACCAAAAACCACTGAACAAACTACAATAACTCCAACAAAGACAGAACGGAGGTGGTGGTGTTGGCATTTTCCCTTTATATCACTTTTAGGTTTAGATGGGTAGTTAGACATGACACCACGATACTACCGCGGTGGTTTTAAGTTGGTAAAGTCAATTTCGATATAAAATGGACTTAGTGACTTTTAGAACTAAGCCTTCCAAACATGATTTCATGCTTTGTTTCGCAGTTCACTCACAGACAGAATGGAACGCACCCATATTTTATTTACCAAAATATGTCAAATGACCTTGCCTTGCCAGTTTGTAAACAATACCTTGAGAATCAACTTTTGATCTTAATTATCTTATTTCCTTATTGTCTTATACGTTAAGAGACAGTGGTTAACGATTTTATTGTGTCCGTACGAGACAGAAGAGTGCGAATCCTTAAAAATGAACATTGATTTTGAAGCCATGGCTGTTTTGGAAGAGGAATCACAGAACGTAAGTTCTATTTATTTCCTTTCTTTGTTACGTTTGTCTAACATGATAATGTGATTCTATTATTTTGTAGTTGCCAATCTTTTGTTACATATCGAACATGTTTTTAATTCTAAACTACAAGAGTGTTGGATTTTAGGTATTAATTAACTATATGAGTGTACCTACCTATTTTATAAATAGTTCGATCTTATTGATGTTATGACATGGTTTCAATCTATTTCCTTTACCTACATATTTTTATTGCACAACAAGGCGAAACAATTTCATCATATGTTGTGCGAATCAGACATTGTTTATGCGAATTTATTCATATTTCAATCATAAAAAAGTAGGACTATGATATAGCAAAAAAACAATATGAAGATCAGTATTGCCTTAGCAGGTTTTGTTTACCATACATGTTGGTTACCTATTGATTGGATTGATAAGGGAAATACATGACACACAACCTCTTGTTTAAAGTTGGTTAAAAGACTGATGTTATAACTTATATTTGACCCTTGTGCTATATATACATACATTATGTAATAATATGGATATTTATGTAATTAGTTGTAAAACAATGTATCATTGTATTGCATGGACACTACTATTTTACATCTAAAATAAAATTACTAAACCTAGTAAGGGTAGAGTGCACATAGTAACTTCAATGTAACAGTGGAAACAAACAGGCTGCTAACAGTATACTAGGTATATTTTTTATTATTCCTTATAAAAATATATACATATATATGAAATATATACATATATATATACAGGGTGTCCCACGGCGATGCCACACGGAGGGAAAGTACCTTAAATATTAAAGATAGGATATTTTACTGAAAGAAGACATCGTTTTATTTTTAATAATAAGTAGAACTGCATTCACAGATTTTTTTATTTTTTTTATTAAAAGAGTGAGAATTTGTATACAACAGAACGGATCACACTTTGAGCATTTGATAAATTAATTTTTTTTTTAAATAAAATGTAAAATTTTATGATCTTAGTTTCATTTAATATGCTAGGTTATTTAGGAAAAAATAATGCTTATGAGTAGCCCTTTCAAACGCTATTATAAAATACATGTAATTTTTCAATCACATTTGGCGGGTTCGATTCCCGGTTGAGGTAGGCGATTTTTAAAAAATCTGTGAATGCAGTTCTACTTATTATTAAAAATAAAACGATGTCTTCTTTCAGTAAAATATCCTATCTTTAATATTTAAGGTACTTTCCCTCCGTGTGGCATCGCCGTGGGACACCCTGTATATATATGTTTTTTAAAGATGTCAAATATGTACTCTCAAATACATCCTTTATGTATAAAACCAGATATTTAATTCTGTTGCTCTCATAGTATCCTTATTGCTATTAAAATCCTCTTGGGTTCTGTAGTGTTGGGATACAAAATATTTTTTAAGTTTATTTCATTTTATACCAGTATATATAGCTTGCATAAAAACATGATTTGGTGAATTCGAGATTTGCACAGGTCACAATAACTGAGTTATTTAGTCTGTAGTAAAATGCTTCTTTTAAAAAATGTATTTTCATAAATTACAAATGTTAATTATTTCTATTTACCAGAGATTAACAAACCTACATGTGCTCTGGTCTTAAGTTCTAACCAGTATTTCTGTTTTAGATAGTTAGATAGATAACTTGTTAATTGTGTAGTAATACAGCAAATGTACAATTGGTGGCCTTATCACTAGTAGTGATCTCTTCCAGACAACCTTTGGGTGGAATGGAACTGTAATAGCATATATAGTGTTTTAACATTTTATACTTATTTATATAGATAGATAGATAATACTTTAATGTTCCACCATTATAGAAAAACACAAAAAAAAACAGTAAAGTAGAATGAAACAATGGCCTGCCTTATCACTCTACCAGGCAACCTTTGAATGGAGAGGAACTACGAACTGCAAGGTGGGGTTGTGTAAAGAAACCATTATTGAAAAAAGAAAAAAATACATAACTACATACAATAAAGTTCATAACAGCAAAATATTCTATATATTAGTATAATACATAAATGTTAGTAGAAAGATAAAGTTGTAATTGACCCCAAATAAGTTCAAAATACGTAGATATGCTGCCAGATGTGTTTTCAAAGACTACTGATAGTATGTCTATTATCATTTCCGTTATAATGTGATACATGTGTCTTCTCAGCAAAGAAATGTCAATCATTATCTTTTTGATTGCATCTGGATATTATTTTAGAGAAGAAAATGTAAAAAAAAAGAACTAATAATTATTCTTTAACAATAAACTCCTAACTGAAATTAAACAAATAAAAATTAGTGAAACAAAAAATAAAGTATTTATTTGTTGCCACACTAACGCCACCTAGTTTCATAGCCACATATTACTTATTTATCGCTGTACATAAAGCTTTTTACAGTATGTGTGATTACTTCATAAAATGATTTTAACGCTTTTTAACAGATGGCGTTGGTACATAATTGTACGTGTTGCAATTTATTATTGGTTGCTGAGCACTAGATATACTTTGAACTTATATCTTAAAAGTTCAAGGGCTTCTTCCAGTCTTAAATGATTCTAAACCTAAAAGATTTTTTAAATAATTATGTATTAAACACATAAACCTGGTAGGTATCACCATCAGGTGTAATACTGCTGTGTTCTGGTGTGAAGTGTAACACTGTAGCTGGTGAAATTACCGGACAAAAAAGATTAACGGCCGCACTCACAAACGCCAATTAACTTTAATTCTATGTTTATGATTATTTTCGATTATTTAATCCGAGATAATTGATATCTCTACTCACTATCTGTGTATTAAGTAAGTATTAATTGGCTTCGAGTGTCGAAATAATCCAATTTCAAGAAATGGATTAATGATTATTAACTATAGTTGACGTTTGTAGGTTCGGTATCTAATGACTTAAAGGTCGGCAACGCGCGAGTGAATCTTCTAGAGTTGCAAAGCGTCTATAGGCTGCGGTGACTGCTTACTATTAGCACATATCTATATCTGTGATTAGCACAGTGTATAAACTAATACCACAGTATATAAACTAGTACAGTAGTTCGACGCCTTTGATGTTTGAATAAAAGCCGACACCGCATGGCGCACTCCGTAGCACGTAGGGTTGTCACAGTTTGTTTTTATAATTTACTTAAAATATTATTTTATTACTTATTTGGTCATAGTAAAATACTAACTGCCGCACTCACAAACGTCAATTAACTTTAATTACAATTAAGTATTTTTGTAATCTATTTATTTCGACTCGCCGAGCCACTTATGATTATTTTTTATTAGTAATTACGATATTATTGATATCTCTACTCACAATCAGCGTATATAGTATTAATTGGCTTCAAGTGTCGAAATAATACAATTTCAAAAAATTACTTAATTGTAATTAAATTTAATTGAGGTTTGTAGGTGCGGCAGTAAATAAAGTATATTTCTATTAGCGGATGGTAATGATTTCTTTGTTTATATTTACTTTATTCATTGAAGTTCTTCATAGTAAGAAATACAAAAAGGCATTTCGTGGAGACAAATTCTATTATATTGTATATATTGTAATATCTTGTCTTATATTGTAATTAATTAATAAATTTCCAAATCGTTTAAAACACCATTGGCCAACTGAAAAATATTGTCGGTTTGTAATATACAAACAGGATTTCAAATTTCTGTTAATGAAACGTATAAAATATGTCAGTCATTTTCGATTTGAAAATGGATGTCATTTTCGTAATCAGCACCTAAAGAAACCTCGAAAATGACACCAATAACATTTCTTTGAAAAAAGAAAAAATCCGCTTTTTTGGATTTGAAAATGGATGCCATTTTCGTAATCAGCACCCCGAGAAACCTTGAAAATGACACCAATAACATTTTTTTGAAAAAAGAAAAAATCCGCCATTTTGGATTTGAAAATGGATGCCATTTTCGTAATCAGCACCCCGAGAAACCTCGAAAATGACACCAATAACATATTTTTGAAAAAATAAAACATCCGCCATTTTGGACTTGAAAATGGATGCCATTTTCGTAATCAGCACCCCGAGAAACCTCGAAAATGACACCAATAACATATTTTTGAAAAAAGAACACATCTGCCATTTTGGATTTGAAAATGGATGCCATTTTCGTAATCAGCACCCCGAGAAACCTCGAAAATGACACCAATAATATTTTTTTGAAAAAAGAAAAAATCCGCCATTTTGGATTTGAAAATGGATGCCATTTTCGTAATCAGCACCCCGAGAAACCTCAAAATTGACATCAATAACATTTTTTTGAAAAAAGAAAAAATCCGCCATTTTGGATTTGAAAATGGATGCCATTTTCGTAATCAGCACCCCGAGAAACCTCGAAAATGACACCAATAACATTTAAAAAAAAAAACCGTCGTTTTGGAATTGAAAATGTGTAAAATAATATCTCTCTCACACAGCACAGGTAGTATTTTTATATAAACCATTTTTATATAATCAGTTATAACTGATTACAAAAAAAAAAAATACATACACGACGAATTGAGAACCTCCTCCTTTTTTGAAGTCGGTTAATTAAAACAAATACGCGTAAGCCCTGAAAGTTATGTCCCGAGCTACTAACTAATTCGGGCGGCAGCAGCGTACGCAGCTCGGGCGCGCCTACCCGCGTCTCACCCCTCACACCCCGCACGATTGCCCTGTCTAGACGGCTTCGTCGGACGACTGTATTGGTTTATAGACTGTGCTAATACAGTGGGTCGACGCCTTTGATGTTTGAGTAAAAGCCGACACCGCATGGCGTACTCCGTAGCACGTAGGGTTGTCACAGTTTGGTTTTATAATTTACTTAAAATATTATATTATTACATATTTGGTCATAGCAAAATACTAAGTATATTTCTAATAGCGCACGGGATGGTAAGAGAGGGGGGGATGCATATTCTTAGCCGGCCTCTTCATAGTAAGAAATACAAAAATGCATTTCGTGGAGACAAATTCAAATAGAGTTTTACAATGTTATTGTATATTAATTAATAATTCCAAATCGTTTATTATAAATAGCCAACTCAAAAATATTTTTCGTTTGTATATTTACTGGATTTGAAATTTCTGTTAATGAAACGTATAAAATATGTCAGTCATTTTCGATTTGAAAATGGATGTCATTTTCGTAATCAGCACCCCGAGAAAACTCGAAAATGACACCAAATACATTTAAAAAAAATGAAAATATCCGCCATTTTGGATTTGAAAATGGATGCCATTTTCGTAATCAGCACCTAAAGAAACCTCGAAAATGACACCAATAACATTTCTTTGAAAAAAGAAAAAATCCGCCTTTTTGGATTTGAAAATGGATGCCATTTTCGTAATCAGCACCCCGAGAAACCTCGAAAATGACACCAATAACATTTAAAAAAAAAAAAGAAAATATCCGCCATTTTGGATTTGAAAATGGATGCCATTTTCGTAATCAGCACCTAAAGAAACCTCGAAAATGACACCAATAACATTTCTTTGAAAAAAGAAAAAATCCGCCATTTTGGATTTGAAAATGGATGCCATTTTCGTAATCAGCACCCCGAGAAACCTCGAAAATGACACCAATAACATTTTTTTGAAAAAAAAAGAATATATCCGTACCTAGTTTTGGAATTGAAAATGTGTAAAATAATCTCACACATCACAGGTAGTATTATAAACCATTATAACTGCTAAAACAAAAAAAAAAAAATACATACACGAATTGAGAACCTCCTTTTTTGAAGTCGGTTACTTAAAACAAATACGCGTCAGCCCTGAAAATTATGTCCCGAGCTACTAACTAATTCGGGCGGCAGCAGCGTACGCAGCTCGGGCGCGCCTACCCGCGTCTCACCCCTCACACCCCGCACGATTGCCCTGTCTAGACGGCTTCGTTGGACGACTGTATTGGTTTATAGACCGTGCTATTAGGCGGGCCGCACGCTTGCTTGCCACCATGGTGGTATTAAAAAAAACCCATGCTTGAATCTGCAGGACCACAGATATGTATATCTATAACTGTGTGCAGGACCCTGTCCCAAACTTACGATTTCCCCTTACGAGAGTAGGTAGAGGGCAGTTGGTACTTAAAATGCTATGTATTCACAGCTGCATAGCCTCTAAGCTATTATCGCTGTTTAAGTCAAGATAAGCGTGTTACTTTGCTTGTTATCAAATGTGTCCAGAGTTTGTGAACTGTACTTAGGTGTGCTTACTGTATGAGTCAACGACACGTGTGTGTCAACGCGATAGGCTTGCCCATATTGGGTTAAAAAAAGGCTGGTTGATGTTACGAGTAGGTTGTAAAAGATTATTTTACGAGAGATTTTTTTTTTGGCCTGTTAGTTTAGTGCAGGGATGGCAAACCAATGGCACGCGACACAATATTTTGGCCACGCCGCTACCGCTTACAAAGTTCATTATGCACTGAGAAAAAAATAAGTACTTCTATTATGATTCTTTTTTTCAAAACAAGAAGATATGTTTTTGAATAATAATTATCAATAATAAGATAAATAATTTTAACGGATTTCGTTAGATGGATTTAGTATTATTTTTACCTCAAAAATCGAAATCAAAATTATTTGACGGCACGTCTGTGGCCTTATTAAACATTTCTTCCATAGATCCATAGAGGTTCGCCACCCCTGGTCTAGTGGTTAGACTCCTTGGCCGCTGACCAATAGGTCGTGGGTTCGATTCCCACCAAGTGTGTGGGTGTTTTATCTATATAAGTATGTATTTGATAGCTTTAGTTACTAGTTGGTTAAATATACCGGTGTGACAGACAGACAGAGAGACGAAGTCGCACCATAAGGGCTCTTTTTTTTCCTTTTAGGTAAGGAATCCTAAAATCAACTAAGGAAAAAACGTTTTCATAACCGGAACTGGCTGCATTTTAGAAGGCAGTCGTTAAGGTGCCGTCTTTAAGTTGAACAAACTTTTAATAAATAAAATATTTTAAAATGAATTGAACCGACTTCAATAACACTAAAAAGAATAAAATAATTTAAATATTCTTGAAGTTGGTGTTAACGTACCTACTGTGTATATTTAGCACCAACTTCAATAATATTTAATTTATTTTATGCTTTTTTGTGTTATTGAAGTCGGTTCATTTTTTCAAATATTTTATTTTATACTTTTTAGTGATATTTTCATACATATGGATTGAACCATCGAAAACGGTAAAATTATCTAGCTAGGTAGGTTACGATCACATTATCATCTACATAGTTTTTTACATCATTCATGTTTCTTCAGGAACAATTTATCTGGTCGTAATGAAATTTTCATGGAATCATTATAGTAGTTTACTCGCTGAATAGAATAATCGAAATCGGTTTATATTTGTCAGAGATAATGTAATTGAGAACATCAATTTTATGGTTTTTACCAGATAAATTCCTCCACATTTTTATGGTTCTCCAGGAACTTCTTATCCGGTTGTGATAAAATTTATACAGATTTATAATAATGGTTCCTTCTTTCGAATTAAATAAGATATTTCGAATAGAAATATTTGCCAGAATTATGCCCATATAATGTTCCTTAAAAAGCGACAAAAATTTCATCTTTTAGGCGTTTTTACAGATTTTTCTGACGCGCCATTCTTGTTTTATCAGGAACTACGTATTCGTACGTAATATTTTTTTATGGGACCCAATCCGTGGATCGGTCTATACAAGAAATAATTTTTCAAATCGTTCATAATTGCCAGAGTTATGCGCGACCATACATAAAAAAAAATATATACAGTCGAATTGAGAACCTCCTCCTTTTTTGAACTCGGTTAAAAACTATATTTATAAAAATATATGCATTATCGTGAGGCTCGCTTGGAAGATATACATATTATATATCGATGTTAATACCTACATATAATTTTGAACAGCGTCCTTCAGTGTTAACCTAGGTCATTATCCGCAGCCAGTACCTTATACAATATACCTACAGTTTATATACCAACGCGTTGTAAATCAGCAACTACGCAGTAGGATTTAACGAAACGCAAATAGATACCTCCATGCTGTAGAAAATGTCACGGTGAAAGTTTGAATTTCGGATTTTATAAAAATCACTAAAAATGTTAACTAAATTGTTTGAACTGAGCTAGTTGATGAAATTTCTGTGCTCCTTAGGGTGACTTCAAATTTGAATTCATGTTCATGTTCTCATTAATAAAACTGTCATTTGTTAATATGCTAGTAAGAATTTACTACCAATTAAAATGTAGCAACACCAGAGTTGTAAGTACGATTAACTTGGGAGCACTGGATTCTGAATTGTAAATTATAACACTGGGTTAGGTAATAGCAAAAGGTTCAATACAAATTCCAATATAAAATTTCTATTCGTTAGAGAACAGCTCTATTCGTTAAGCTATCTGGCAAGAGGGTACGATGCGACTACCATACGTAAATCCTCAGTCCCATAATGATACATGAATTTTGTAATAACCGAATGTTAATTTGAATTTTGTATCACCCAGCCTCAAATACTTTAAAGGAGGAGGTAAAAAATTATTAATTACCAGCGAGTGCATACTTTCGACAAGCATAAATAGTTATGAACAAAGAGAGTTGATTTGTACAACATCTTAGACCAGGAATTCCAATCCGGGGGCACGCCAGGGGGCGTGTGTAGAGGGATCGCAGGGGACGTGGGACTATTGACTGTTGCAAAAAATAATCCATAGTCACAAACGATAGTCACTAAACGATATGGGGGTACAAGGTGAAAGGGGGTGTGATCTAAAAAAGGGAACCCCTGTTTTAGAGCATAATTTATAAAAATAAATAATAGTGTGCAAAATTAATATTTTAAAATAAAATTAAGTTGTCGTGTCTGAGGTTTTGCGTTATTAAATTAACATCTTGTACATAAAAGGCAATGTCCTGATTTATTGACAGACAAAGCACAACCTAAACTGACCCTAGGCTCGAAATTTAATACCAACCAACGAAACCGGAACCAAAACGAGACTCCTAAGTTCAAAACTTAAGTTCGTTGTTATTTTAAAGATGCGCGCAAATGTACTTTTAGTTCTGCGACTACGAGTGCGGCTTCTCATTGTACGCAAGATCCTGAATTCTATTCCCAAGTTTGGATTCCACAAGTCTAATAGTAGACAAAGTTAAACTTCTAAAATCTAGTGACCGTCCTTTGATAATTTCAAGAAACTTTCCGGTAATGAAAATAAATATTTCAAGAGAATAAGCGCATTTCATATGAAGAGATTCAGCATTATGTTACAAATTGGATGAAGTGTGCCTGAGATTCTACACAGGCATCTTCGTCGTAGTGGCTTCAGTGACTTAACTTAATTTTTTCTTGACCGCAACACATATTTTGTTAATCATTCGGAAATAATGTTGATTTTCCATCTTGTTATTTAGATTATGTAACCGTGACGTTGGGAACTTCAACAATATATGGTTCACTCCCGCATTATTTGTGTTACAGGATATGACCAGTTTAGCTCAGTTAGATGTTAATGACCCTAATTATGGAATATTTAGGTCTCAGTCATTGTCAATGCTTTATAATCTATTTAATTGTATATTTACTATAACTTATTTTAAATTATTCTTGTTACGTTTCACGACACATTTCATGTTCAGTTTGTATTCAATTAGATATTCTGAGAAGATACCTGTGTTTATTATTGCTACAACATAAGTCTTTATATTGCACTCACTGTTACCGAGTGCAGCCAAACGATAAGGTCACTTCGTCGGTGTCCAAGGTGGGGACTGTATGAGCTCTTGCGACACTTCGTTCTTGCGCTCGTGCACGGCATTCCCCGTATTCCACATGTCTGTGTCGTCATTTCATTGCGATTTAAAAAGTTGTTTTTAAAATAAGAAGAGTGAACGCGGTCGTTCCCACTGCGCAACGCGACTCGGCGCAGCCAGTATGCGTTGAGGCAGTCGCTAGGGCGGACACGACACTCCAAATACACGTCGAAACGTAAGTAACATTATGTTTCTTACTCGATTCTTGTGAGAAAATCTATTTAAAATTATCATTTCTAGTGACCGGTATGTTGAATTCGCGTGTGTGCAGAGTTTAACGTGAAAATATTTTAGGTTAGATATTGACATTAACTACGCCGCACAAAATGAGCATCGTTTGACGCGAACGAACGACGCAGTTTGGTTGGTATCGGCCGGTCTTTTGTTGCTAACCGAGAAACAACTAACTGCGTATTTGTTTGTTTCTATCGCGTTAAATTATATGCAACATTGTTGCAGATAAGGCGATAAATGTTAATTTTATTACTGCAGAATCAGTTGTGATGTGATGTCTTAGGTCATGGAATGCAGACATAGAAAGTTACTTGTAGGTAATAAATAATGTAGGGGACGTATTAGGCATATCATTTATTTTGTAAGTACCTATACAGAACAAAATATGAGTGTAGTCATATCTGTTTATCAGTCTATAAAATAGATAAAAATATTTGTCAGATAATATAGCTAAATATGATTTCGAAACTTATTTGGTTACAAAATGTATACTTGCTAATGATTATAGTGTCCTTATTTCTTGTAATAGAATTGTATGTAAGTTATTTTATCTTCAACTTATTTTTCCTCTAATTGCCTCCTTTATTTAATTTACTATCAATTTATACACGAATTAGTATTAATATTTAGCAGGTTAAAAATTAACGAAATCTATATCACTATACATATTTTTCACCTGTAACGCCGCGCCGCGCTGTCTTAATATCATATTGCGTTGCGTGCGGTCCAATTCAGATAATGCTTATTATGTGGTTTTATAAAGACGCTTATTTAATGCTAAATTTGTAGCAGATAAAGTGCTTAAGTTGAAAACGCAGAAATTAAATCGTATGAATTTTTACAGCTGGTCAGACATCTGTTGTGGTTCCTGTGTTTATTAGTCCATCGATTTCTACATCACAGTACCAACATGTTGCTAATAATAGTCTGATACTTATGATTACCAAGAATTATGATGCTTAGTTTTGTCAGCCGGATCCGGTAAAGTAAACCATGTATACATGTGCGTTGTTCATTTAACCGATATTTGTTGAGCTGTGAACTGAAAGATTAACTGAAGAAACAATACCGAGCAGTAAGAACCATTTTCTTATCTTACTCTGAGATGCTAAATTATAAATATCCTAGAATCCAATTTTTTTGTTGATCGATCTCCCTTATGCAAGAATTTTGTATATTGGCAAATTTATAAGTTTCACTGCCACTTATTATCGAGGTGTATTAATGTAATCTGAAAACTGATGTATTCATGGGAAAATTGTTTTGAGTTTAATAGTTTTTTTTTGTTTAAGGTAACGACAGAATAGAGTACCTAGATAATATGAAAATCGCCATCACCATTATACGCAATCAAATATTAAGCTTGATTCAAATAATTCATTTGTCTTTGTTATTCTCTCCATTATTACCTCTACCTCTCGTAAAGTGAAATCATTTTTCTTTTATTGAATATTACAAAGTTTTAACCGGAATCAGATCCCAGTCACTATGAAATGAGGCGTAGGCCGTTGATAGCATTGAATTTCTATGCAAAAGTTGTTTCCAGACACATATTATGTATGTACAATTCTATTTATATCTCCATATTAAATGGTACATAATTACAAGTAGGTAGGTGATTCGAGACCTAATGACCTGCTGCTCTGCACTATTGCACGCCAGTCTATTTCCTTAGGGTAACATCAACATTGGTCATAATGTCATGGTCATCATGCTATTTTTAAAGCTCATTTCTCGGTCACTACACCAGAACCCTTATTATCCTTTATTATCGTATCAGAAATTGCATTCAACTGTGCGAGCGCAAGATAATCTTGCGTTGTAAGAAGATCAATGAGTTCTTTATGCTGATTACGCAGTTTAATATACCTCAATCGAGTGGCGTCATAAGATTTCCGATGTGACGCCTTCAAGCGGCCGCGTTGCGCCGGTCAATGACATATATTTTATTGAATTGGATGAATTGCGCATTTAAAATGACATATTTCCTTTGAGACAGATGCGAGCTTCATCCCAACGTAGTTTTCGTTAGCGACAATATATTCAATGTATCAAGGGGCGAAGATGTCGTATATCCTCCATGATACTACTGTTGGGTACATACAAACAATAGTGTAACGGGTCTTTTTCCTCCTGTGACACTGTTATATTAATTCTCTGTGTTTTGTGACCTCGTTTTTTTCCTTCGATCCTTTGATTATTATATACACAATCAAAAGTTCTACGCATTCTTTTACAACTCAAAACTTAGCGGCCTTGCCATCATAGTCATCAAAGATTTCGTCTTTGTCACAGCTGACATTTGTGATAAGTTAATTTAAATAATATTTTCTAATACGTTTATAGGCAACCCATATTCCATGTCCTCTCTCTGTACCATACAAATACCATACAAACGTGGTTCGTAAACAATAATACTCATTGTCGACTGACTGTCACGGTAATAAACAGAAAAGTGTTGTTATAATGCTGATGAATTTAAACCTTATTTAGTAGTCTTAAAGACGATGCATATTCTACGCAGCAGTAGTGACGGTGTGCGTTTCCAATGAGGTTTCGGTGTCAACGAACCGTCCGCCATTGCCGATAGTTCGCCTTGGTTTGTTTTTTATTTACTTACTTGTTTACTACTTATGTAATTTATACATATCTACAAAAACTAGTTATTACTCTCATGTTACATATTCTTGTAAAAAAATCTCCGCATATTAAATCAATTTTTAAGCTATGCACTATTTAAAATATATACACAACTAGCTGACCCGCGCAGCTCCGCTCGCGCTCTTTCACTTGTGAATCTAAACCATTCTCGAATCCCCTTGAACACACACAAATAATTTCATCAACATCGGTCTAGCCGTTTAGGAGGAGTTCAGTGACATACCTACGTACGAACAGTAGAATTATGTACAGTAGAATTATGTATATAAAGAAAGGCACACGAAAGTTCTGCGCTCCTGGCCGCTCATAAATATTTGAATATCGAATGTAATATTTTTTTAAACAAAAGAAACTTAATCATTGATTAAAAAGTTTTTTATTACAATTTGAATTCCGGATGAGTTCCCCTGAGAAGATCCGGCAAGAAACTCAGTGGGGCGATGGTCCTCGCTGACGTAGCATCATACGTACGGTCTTTTGGCCTCGCCGCCGAGACCGGTGACCAATTGATAGTGTAGCATACGGTTATAGGGGGTGGGGGGTGTTGGTTTGTGGGCAGAATATCGTGGTAGTACGGACCTAACTGGTCGCTTCAAGCACAAGGAACTTATACCTACTTAGTTAACATGTGATTTACCACTGAGTCTAATATATATTTAATAATATTATATTTTTAAACAATTTATTGAACAGGTCATTTATGTAAATGTCTGATTTCTATAACGTGCCTGCAACATAGCATTTAAAATTATTTATTTGTACCTACCTACTCAATTAGGATACATACTATATATTTTTATTTTAGTAAAAAATACATATATTAAAATAGTCTAGTCCAGCTGTTATCTCTAAGATCCATTTATTATTATTACCGTACATATTTGGATCAAAACGCGACGCGGGGAAAATATGTAGTTATCTGCTTATATGCTTAAGGGCAATTATTTAGATACTTTCAAAGACATAATATAATAATTCAAATTTCCTTGGAAGTAATAGAAATATTTGGCAATGTTAATCTACGCAGTTCATGAATGAGACACATTTAGCTCCGTCCGCTAACGTGTAACCCAATGATAATATGTGTAACCTCATCTCCCACTATGATCTCACCTATAATCTAGATTTTTCTAGATACCTACTTTCTTACTTTGGCAACATTGTCTTAGAGCACGGTCATAGTGTCAACATAATTCTAATTCGATTCGATTTATTAGAACCAATGATATTTTAGAACGCTTTTTATTTGAACATGGAACACTCTTTTGTGGAAATGAGCCAATGGGATCGACGCATTCCCGTCATTGTAAAATGACGTAATGGATATGGATTGGTTGTCTTTCCTCTTACCGCATTCGCGGTCAACGGACATCCTTTGAATATGTGAATGCAAGGTTACACGAACGTTTGCCGACGGATTAGGTAATCATTACTACGCCTTTTGATATAGAGATGTTTTATAAAGATCCATATAAACACGTATATTGTACGTTTTTTGCCCGAATGCCCCAGGCGGAGGGTATACTATATAATTATGTCGTTAGAATCGTCTTAGTTGTGGGAGTGATCTAAGATACATTAAAAAAAAAAGTTATTTTTTTGTTTTCGTTCCAAACACATCATGGGTAACAAATGAAAGGTCTTAACGAGACGAGTTGAAATATTTTAATTTCGGACCATTTTGATTGTTCGCAGTCGGGCTTTTATGCTTTTTACAACTAACGTGTTGTCCTTCAACTATCGTGTATATACGACACAGCTTGTCGTGGTTTAAACTTTGGCTTATTGGTTTCGCTCCCTCATCATGTTTAATCTAAAGTCTGTTTCAATCGCCCACTACTGAACACGAAGGTGTGATCACATCTTCAGCTACCGCCACTTTAAAATAAACGAAATTCCTCCGTCTAGCACAAGGGTACTTCTCTCTACTTAGGTATAGGTACGTTTATCGATTCGCGTTCTCTAAAAACATAAACATGTTTACTCCAACATGTTATCTAAAAGGTTAACAAAAGGTAACGTTATACCTAGTGAGAGTTGTATTCTGTGTTCGTGTGTACCTACATACTCGTACACCCATTCTTCTTACCTACTTACCTCTATCTGTTAATTAACTGGAACTCTGGGTAGCAAGAAATGAAAAAAGAAATTACTTAGATAGCGTCTATCTGTTGTAGATTATTGACTTTATTTTGGGATCACACAGCAGATAGTTGTAGAATTTGAACAAGTTTGAAAAAAATTTTTTTGCCGGTTTTCCAGTGAGTTAATTTTATTTAGATTTTATTTTGAACCAAACTAATACTTATCTTTTTGGTGCAGCCCCCTTAGCCAAGTCTCATAAAAATACTTCTAGTTAAGTACTCTGAGAAAAATACAGAACAGAACGCTAGAGAATTGAAAATAAATGTATGGCAATGATCTAAGGGTGACTAGAAATTTTCAGCGCTGCAAAGGAGAATGGCCAAAACATACCCAAGCCCGGCGCAAAAGTTTTATATCTCAGATTTTAAAGTTAAATTAGTATAGTAATTCTCAGTTGTCATTATTGCTGAATTCAGTGGCTAACATGTTTTATTTGCCCATTCTAGTTGCTTAGCGGGCTTTTTTTACGTGAACCCTATTATTTTTTCTTATAATTCCCTGGATCAGAGCGAACAAAACAAAAAATATTCAAATCGGTCAAGCCGTTTCTGAGTTTTATCGAGACTAACAAATAGTTATTTATTCATTTATATACAAGTATAGTAACTATATAGGTTTAATTAACTAGATTAATATACTTAGTATTTTCCCGTGATTTGTCGTTGCACTCATAGGTACCGATTGCATTAGAACAAGTTATTACATTATTTTTATTTATTTTTATTTTTATCACTATTTAAACTATTTTAGTACTAATACTAGCACTTTTTACGTTCTATAGTAGTTCTATATAATAATCATACGAAATAATTTCAATTATTGACACCTTTAAAAAAAACACGATTTTCCTTGAGCGCCTACGCAACTTTAATGGCTAAATAAAATACTTAAAAAAAAAATCGAACCGACTTCAATAACACTGAAAAGTATAAAATAATTTAAATATTATAGAAGTTGGTGTTGGCGTACCTGCTGTGTATATTTGGCACCAACTTCAATAATATTTAAATTATTTTATACTTTTCAGTGTTATTGAAGTCGGTTCGATTTTTTTTTAAGTATTTTATTTTATGCTTTTTAGTGATATTTTCATACTAAAAGATTGAACCATCGAAAACGGTGAAATGATCTAGGCAGGTTATAATCGCGTTATCGTCTACATAGTTTTACATAATTGTTCTACAGAAACAATTTATCCGGTCATAATAAAATTTGCATGGAATCATCATAGTAGTTTAATCTCTCGAATAAAAAAAGACTCATCGAAATTGGTTCATATTTGTCAGAGTAATGTAATGGAGAACATTAGTTTTATGGTTTTTACCAGATAAATTCCTCCACATCGTTCATGGTCCTCCAGTAAGTTCTTATCCGGGTGTGACAAAATTCATACAGAATTATTACAGTGGTTTTTCTTTCGAATAAAAAAATTATCATTGAAATTGGTAAATATGTATTTACCAGAGTTATGACCATTTTTGTCCGTAAAAGCGACATAAAGTCATCTATATAGGCTTTCTTGCAGCTTTCCTGCGCAGTCAACATTCTTTTTTTTTCAGGCACTACTTATTACTAAGCAATTATTTTTTTATGGGATCCAATTAACGGATTAAAGAATGGATGGAAGAAAGATTTTTTCAAATCGGTTCATAATTGCCAGAGTTATGCGCGAACTTACATAAAATATATATATATATATATATTATACAGACGAATTGAGAACCTCCTCCTTTTTTGAAGTCGGTTAAAAAGATGTTAGACTCTGAATTCAGCAATAATGACAACTGAGAATGACTATACTAATTTAACTTTAAAATCTGAGATAAAATTATTTTGCGCCGGCCCTGGTTTTTTTTTGTATGGGCCATGGTCATTCTCCTTTGTCACCATAACTCTTCGCTAAGTCACGTGATATGTATTGTAGAATGGCAAAATGGTTACGGCCTCAAGGCCGTACCACCTTCCCTCCCCGTCCCTCGAATACCTTGACTTCTAAGCAAAAAGCAATTATATAATTTTGCAGGAGTCCCTAGGCGGCGGGGTGTACGGGTCTGTGGGCGCGTCTGGCACGGAGGGAGGGGAGAGACGCGAGGGAGGCAAGCGCGGGCGCAGACCTGGCAGGAAGGCGCAACTCGACAAGCAGGACATGAAGGCAAAGCTGGGTAAGTAAAAGAGAAACTAAAAAATCTTCTATAAGTACTAGTATCAGCTTTGGACTCAGTGGAGAGGCGTGCTGGGAGTCTTATTGGCGACTCGGGGTTAGTAGAGACTAATTTACGAAGCCTGGAGCACAGGCGCAGAGTAGCCAGCCTCTCGGTATTCTACAGGATGCATTTTGGTGAGTGTGCACAGGAATTACATGACTTGATTCCACCATCTCCCTTCTATCATCGGACGACGAGACGCACGGCGCGCACACACCCTCATGTGGTAAACATGCCTTCAGTCCGAACAAAGCGATTTGCATCGTCATTCATAAATAAGGACAGCTAAGGACTGGAACAGTTTGCCTGCGTCAGTTTTTCGGCCCGATTATAATGTGGGTGTCTTCAAAGCTAGAGTGAATAGGCTTTTAATAAGGCAGTGTGCTTTACCATCCTAGATTGCTTCACCGCTTTCCATCAGGTGGGACTGCAGTTAAGCACTGGCATAAAGTGAGTAAAAAAATATATTATAAAGAGGTAACATTTTTACGGTTTGATGTTCGGTATTATCTCCGGTACTACTGATCTGATTTTGAAAATTCTTTCACTGTTAAAAATGTATATTATCCCTGAGTGGTATAGACTACTTTTTATTTTGGTAAACGTAAAAAGAGCGCGAGATTATAATAGTGTGTTTCCAAGGCTATAGTGGGTTAATAGGTTTTCAATAAGTTATTGTGCTTCAGGTAGGCCGCTGTAGACTCTTACTAAATAGAGGTGGGGGATAGACAGTAACGCTAACATCAGTTGCGAGTGTGGTGTACCGTGTCCTATGGACGCTAGCAACACAAGAATCGCTACCGGCAGAATACCTGACACTGCGGTGATTACCTACCTGGACGGTGCCTTGTACAAAGAACCTACCACCTAGTGTTGTGTGTTATTGGTAAAATTGCCAGTTCTCTATAGGAGGACCTTTGACATAGGGTCTGGGTCTTTGACACAGAGTCTGGGTCTTTGACATAGAGTCTGGGTCTTTGACATAAAGTCTGGGTCTTTGACATAGAGTCTGGGGTCTTTAACACAGAATCTAGATCTTTGACATAGAGTCTGGGTCTTTGACATATAATCAAGGTCTTTGACATAGGGTCTGGGTCTTTAGAGTCCTGATCTCTGACATAGAATTTAGGTCTGTGCCACAGAGTCTGGGTCTTTAACATAGCGTTGGACTTTGACATACAGTCTGGAACTTTGAAATAGAATCTGGGTCTTTGGCATAGAGTCTGGGTCATTGGCATAGAGTCTGGGTCTTTGACATAGAATCTGGGTCTTCGATATAGAGTCTGGGTCTTTGACATAGAGTCTGGGTCTTTGACATAGAATCTGGGTCATTGACATAGAGTCTAAGCCTTTTCCTTAGTGTTATTAATAATAAGGTAGTCCATATATATCTGTATGTCTATCCACATAGAGATACGACAAATGTTTGCAGAACGCAGCAGGCAGTCGGCGCGGGAGTGCCGCGCCCGGAAGAAACTCCGGTACCAGTACTTGGAGGAACTGGTCGCGGACAGGGAGAGATCCGTGCTGACTTTGAGGAAGGAACTCGATAAGGTATGTGACTATTAACTGAGGCGATCATAGCCAGTTTATTTTTGTGGTATGGTTGCCAAACTGGTATCCGAAGAGTTCAAGCTGCACTTATGCCTCTTAACGACTTCTGCCTAGATGACCACAACCGTGCACTCCCAAGCACGGAGACGCTCCGTTCGAATGCCTCTAAACGGTCACCCTTCAAAGAACTGACCTTGCCAGTTGTAATCACTGATTGGTAAATGATCAGTTGATTAAGCGGCGTCAGGCAAGGATAGTCCTTGAACAGTTGACCGTTTAGTGGTCAAATGCCGCTACTGGGGTTTGACCCTTTGACCAATCTATAGGCGTTTGAACTGAGCGTCTCCGTGCTTCGAAGGACACGGAAAGAGTCGGTCGCGGTTGTTGTCATTTAGACAGCATTCGTTAAGCCAAGTTAGATGCCTAAAGGCAGCTTGAATAACTCTGACTTTTTTTTTGATGCGGGGAAACCTTCAGAAAGTCCCCGGGAGCTGTGGTGCTCAACCGGGGTATGTGGAATTCTTACCCACTAAGACCCCCGCGGCTGTCGCGTCGGCACATGAGAGGGGACCCAGGTCTCTCCGGTGGGATCTGCACCAGGGGCCCCTCAGTGCCTTTGAGCCCCCGGGGGCGCATGAACAACTCTGACTCTAGCTTAACCAGTAACCCCACGACAAAAAAAGCTGAAATCAACCTTCAATTTCAGCCAATAACTTCATTTGCTGAAGTTAGCCACACTTGGTTTGATTGTCTCTACCCTCGAGAGTCAAAGTTCGTGCACCGATTTTTGATGTTTACTAATAGTGTAATGATTAACAGTACAATGGCGTAAAACTTTGTTACGTCATTTCAGTAGATCATCCTAGTTAGCCAATATCATTTGACAGTTGCTTGATCGATATTTTGAGTATGAAGCGCGCTCATAGCCGGGTTTACTGTAGCTAGTGAAATTCATCATTATTATAAGCCTACATTAGTCCACTGCTGGACATAGGCCTCCTCCAATACACGCCATTGAGCCCGCATAGTGGAAATACTGGGCTTAGAAGACTTAATAACTGATGTCATCACGAGCGGCATATCTGTCTATAGGCAAGCGTTTCCCTTCCCATCAATGAACGTCTTCCTTGTCTCGTCCGTCGATAAGTATAAACAAATATTAGCACCTATATCTTTTATTTTTAGTATTACAAATGGAACTTGGAACTAGACCAAGGCAGGATGCCCGAGGGTCTAGAAGCGATGCTACAAGAAATAGGCGTCGTCAAACAGGAGGAGGCGAAACCGAATTTTAACATGACCTAACATGACCAATGCATTGCTATTTCGAAACGGGCAACTGTGATGGACAAAATTATTAGGGGTGAGCGAAAATGAAGTGATGAGTGAAAAAAATGTATTTTTTTATTATGTTTAGTCTAGAACCTAGTTTATTGATCCCACGGCATATAAATGAGAAAACAGGTGATTGATTTGATGGCGATTTGATGGCCATTTAATGGATAAACTTTTTTTTTTATAATAATTGAGACAATTAATTAATTGTGAAAAACAAAAAAGAAGTAATTGAGAAAAGAAATTGATTATTATATCAAATAATTTATTATAAAATATAATAAAAAAAACATTATAAAACAATCCAATTATATTAATATTATATATGATTATATTTTAACTCCTACAATAGGTATCTTTGTTATTTGATCGTTTACCAAAAATAAATAAAAATTCTTTTAAGTATATTTGTGTTCTATCACCATGGTCCACATTGCATTCACAATGGATTTAACGAAAGCATTCAAATATTAACTTATTAATAAATACATACATATACAGAGAGAATTCAGAGCAAAATTCCTTTTCTTTTAGTGCAAGGTAGTTTATTCTTGGGAAACTAAGGGAAAAATGTTTTTAAAATCAGCTGTAACTGAAGCTAAAAATGTATGTGAACAGCAGATCGCATCGCTGTTTTAAATTAATAAGTTTCGTATACGTTTTATCAGAGACATTTATGTACTTAGATCTACACCGACCATACCGAGCAAAATTTTAATCGAAAAATTGTTTCATGTAATATGTCAGTAGAAACGTACTACGCTAAATAATATTTTTGAAGAAAATATGTCGTATATTTACTAAAGAATTTTATATAAACAATGGTGACAGTTTGTTTATGAAAAAAATCCACTATGACCTAAATTTAATCTCTTTGCGTTTTATATACAGTATTTTTCTTCCTCTGTCAATCGGATTGAGAGAATAGGTTCATTGATTGCGCATGATGACACCAGGGAAATCTTTCCCTCGTCAACTGATTTTCTTTATTTACATTTAATCTTGGTAAACCATTCTTGGATTTTATTTATGTGACTTAAACACGAGATGTCATTATTAGAAGTTCCTGATTTCTATAATTTAAGGCCATCAGCAAGTACCTAATAGATAATCACATTATAATTTTAGATTCAGTTGACTCAATGGTGAAATAACTTGTAAATTTACGCAAATTGACATCGAATTGTGAAATGTTTGGAGCATGTGTAGAAGCGCTCTTTTGAAAATCTCTGTGGAATTTGAGTCTATGAGATTGTGTAACTAGACTTTAAAGTTTCTGAAAAAGAATTAAATGTGTAAAGAGAAGGTTGAGAATGGTCCAATAAAAATATATATGTTTATTTATTTTTGATACAAAATTGTTTAAATTGACAATGGTTTTTGTTATATATTACGTTTTGATTTGGTTTTGATATAACAGTTATCATTTACTTATTTTTAGAGAAAAGTGGTTCTCTTAATTTTCGAATGACATAAAATGTCGATACATTTATAATATTGAATTTAATACTTGGAATGAATGAGTATATATTGGGTTGTCTAGTGTAGTTATTTTTATAACATATTTAAGCATCTATTTTTCTATAGCTGTATCCTAAATATTAATTTTAAGAATTCCTAAAAGGATAATGTGTATAATCTTTTGCAATGTTGGAATTGTTTTACGTCGTATAATGTACGTATCTTTAAGATATGTGTTTTTTATTATAAAAAGTAAGCTGTAGTAATTTGGTACTAAATTTAGTTATTTTTCGAACCTATTCATTAAAAGCTTATAATAATTTTATTATCATTGAAAATTTGCTTTAAAAGCAACATGTTAATTAATGCCATGTAATGTTATATATATATATATATATATATATACTTATATTAATTTTAAGTTTAAAAATGCTATGAAATAAGGAAGTTCATCCAAAGATAAACTGGAAAAATTAAGGTATAGAATTTGAATCTGCAGTGTTAATTTAAAAATACTAATATCTGTGGTAGCTTCTTTTTGTCACACAGCCTTGGTTGTCCAACATAAAAAAGTTCTTTTTTTTCTATTGTCATCAAAATACCAATTGCTTTAAATGTCAATAAAGCTGTGTGAAAAAAAATCTACAGCCCTATTTGTATAGCCTATACAAATAAGGCTGAAGATTATAGGCCTTTCTATTTCGACAATTTAGAGTTATTGTGACCAATTTGTGGCGGTAAAATCTTATTCACAGAGATATAAACAAGCTACCTATAAAGGTTTAAAGTATTTTTAAATAAATCCTGTATAATTTATATATATATTTGAAAACAAATCTATACCTATCTAATAACAAAAAATATTATAAGTTTGAGCCATACATGAAATTTGTTTAATTTGTATATATATACTTGGGATTTAAAAGCCTGGATAATGCCGATATAAGGTTTTTAGTCGTCGTAATTTTGTTGAAAATACATAATTGTATTAAAATTGGTTTAAAAGTAGGTACATTTAAATTATATTTAAATGCCAAATATCTATTATATTTATACCTACATATTTAAAAATGCATATTTTTAATGCGATATAAATTTTAATATATATAAAACTTATTTTTGAATAAAAATTTGCCGTGCAGCTTATATTTGCAGAAACCTATAAAAAAAGTCACTGGAGTAGGAGACGACAATCATTTATTTATCACGGGATGACGTGGTCGCAAAATCCCTGTAGTGTATTATATATTAAATATACAGGGTGTCCCCAGAAATGGGTTATCAAGCCGGTAATATTGCATTGTGTAATCCACAAGCAATCAATTTATAAAAGAAAATAATAAAAAAACTCGAACTGTTTTAGTGCAGTGAGCTCAAATTTTTTTGAAACGAAAATAGTTTAATTTCTAATTAAATAAGACATAAATGCAAAAATAAAAACAGTGGCTCCATAGGAGTAGGCATAATGACACAGTGTTGCCACAGTATATAAACTAGTTTATAGACTGTGGTGTTGCTTAGAAACAGTTTTAAGACGATCTAAATTTTTGTATGTTAATTCAAAATATAATTTTTTTCCGTATTTGATTTTTTTCGGAGTCTTTACTATCGATACTTTTTGGCTTAATATACCCTTTCCGGACCACCCAGTATATGTATAATTATATTGACTTACGGGTTAACTAAAATAATCCTGGCAGTAAACCCGTAATTCAATGTAATATTGTAAATTTATTTATCATTTTTAAGTTCATAAAGATATCAATCATAGAAACTGCGCACATTTTTTTTTGTAAATAGCTTTTTCAAAGTAATCGTATAGATAAACTTTTATTAAGAGTTATTAGGTCATCAGAGATGGCTTACTCGTCAACTGAGTGATAAAATCGTAGATTCTTATTTCGACGCCATTTATAGAGTTTTGTGGTACTATTGTTGGAATGAAAGCCTTTAATATCTTACATTTGTGTGCATTATTTTGCTGTAAATAGCTTATACTTATACCTTATTTCTTGAGTGTTTTTTTGTCCTATATGATAACGTTTGCGTTACAATAAAAAAATATTTTTATGGTTTGTGTAGAAACAAAAATGAAATTTAGTTACAGAGTATGTACCTTTTTGCCCGACTGCCGTTAGTTAGATTCGTCGTTTATTATGGCCTCAAATTAATCGAGTCAAATTCAGAAACCTTCCTTTTAAAAAAAATGTTAATATGGCGGCCGTCTGTCGCCATTTTGTATTTATTTACCGCCAAAAATAGTAATATGGGTCTCAAATGAAACATCTTAACGAGACGAGTAAAAATATATATAGTACATGTCGTACTGTATTCGTTTTATGTAGATATGTATAATGTAATTGAATTCCATCTTGTTTGTCCGCAGTCGGGCTTTTTATGCTTTTAAAATTTATAGGTACTTGTTAAATCTTTGCTTATGATATTGAATGATAGGTTGCATTATTATCTATGCTTATCTACTTCGTATTTGAATAGCAGAGTACAAATATTAAAAAATAAAGGTAATAAATAACCTAGATTTATTTTTGTTAGGTTACTTTTTTTTATTCTGTTTAAATATGTACCATAAGTTAATTATTTATAGATTTATTTTGATAACACGTACATACTTCCTACGTTCAATTATTAGTTTTAGGTTTGATTTTGTTAATTTCAAGTGGCTAAATGGTCGGTAGTTTTTTTTTTTATTATTTTACTTTTTTTTAATGGGGTGAAGTGGCACTATTTGACATGTTTAACGTTTTAAATTAATGACCTATAATTATTTAAAAAAATTAATAGAAGCTTAGATACAGAGTTCAGTTTATCCTTATTTCATTATATTAATTATGTCGGCAATCCGCCTTTGATTTTTAATTTTACTTAATGAAATAGTTTTCATTAAATATTAGTTGCTTCTTAATTAAGACATTGATCTATTTCTTTTTAATTTAAATTTGCATTAGTAATTTTTTTAATATCATTATTTTTACGTAACGGCTATCGTTAGTAATCTAAGAAGGTAAGTTTTTATTAATTTACTATTAAATTTTCAACAATTAAACTTATTTTTTTTATACCTACTCTATTTTATTAGATATTTTAAGAGAATTGGTATAAACTGATTGAGCCGTGGTACTATCTAAAATAATATGGTGACGCGGCTTGATTGGTTATTTAGAATAGGAGAAATAACCTAATAAACTTCGGGAAAAGGATAGGAATGCCGGGCAGTTATTAGATAAAACATATTTAAAAGGTTTAGTTTATTAATAAAAATAAAAAAAATGTACGCCACTGGTGTTTCTATTCTTAACCCTATGAGCGTTTTGGAAACAGCAAACGCAGCTTGGATTAGAAATGAAAATACTTCATACAACCTAAAGGAAATCCACCTCAATTAGCTTGTAGTCAGCCCCTTGCACCACTTTTTTTTCACTTACATACCTCTATGGTAAACCTCTATGGTACCGCTTCGTAAAATATATATACAAGAATTTAGGGTAACTCATGCAAATTCATAGCGATCTCTGAACAAACGAGTCCGATATGCAGATAGAACGACATTATTCCGATGTCTCGCCATTATTAGAAAGGTAACACTGAAATCCTTATTAATTTAATAGATTAAAATAATTAGTTTCTATTCCGTGGTAGGTAAAAAAAATTGGAAGTGCCATTCATTTGTTATAGAAATGTAACAAAACAAAGTTTTAATTTTTATTCTTTAATAATTTTTCGTTGCCAAAGTGGCTAGTGCGTTACAGTGAAAATTTAGTAATTTTATCTCTAAATTACAATAAAATTAATGGTTAAAATAAGGACTATTATACTGCAAGTCATGTAAGGGGCTTTTAGATTAAGTTAAAAATTATGGATATTAAAAATTATATATATCCTAATATATGACTTGGTTAAATAAGCATACATATATTTTTTATATTTATTTATTTCTGATGATATCATTTAATTCAGCACGTTCTTTAGTTTTAGAAGTGAAAGATCTCATCAAAAACATTGTTTCTTTTTTGTAAATATTTTCAAATATACAGGGTGTTATAAAATACCCCGTAAAAAATATACCCCAAAAAAGTAAAAAAATATTATTATTTTCACTGATGTGCAAACCCTAATTCAGTAAAAATAAAGAGTAAAACTACGCAGAATGTAGGTACTACATTTCTACCTAATTCGCGGAACGACAAAATTTTTAAAAGACCTTACCTAACGAAACAACCTAAAAACTGGTGGAAATGTCCAAATGTTGGAAAAAAAAACTCGAAACAGTTGTAGGATATCGATTAGAAGATTTGAAATTGACAACATAATTTTTCTTTCAACGTGACATTTTCTGAAGCCAGTACTTGACTATAACGACATCCTTGTATGAGATAGCACATCTATATAATATTATATGAATGAATAATAGAAAAACGATTAAAGTATACAATTATTAGGTAAAATAGGTACGTAGGCCTTTCTGTTAAATAATCTGGTTCCCTGACATGACAGCTTACTAGGGTTGACAAAAATTTTGGCTTTGATAATCGATATAATATATAAACTAGATAAACATTCACGAACAAAATGACATCTAAAATGTGGTCGCGGAGGTTGCAAACTTATCTGTGCTGGTGGCGGAAACGTGAACTAACATTTCTATTATGATAATTACGTGTAGTTTGACAGTTTCATATAGACAGTAGCGACACTCCTATCGGCAAAAATAAATTTGTCAGGATGTGGCTTGTAAAGAAATAGCGAGACAAGGGCGCTATTTCTCGCTACCACTTTTTGAACCGTGACACCAAATCTAGTTTGTATAGGTATTATATCGATGTTGATAATCAATTATATTTTTTACGGGGTATTTTGTAACACGTTGTATAATACCGCACATTTACTTACTATATTTTTTTTACATTATAACTTCATTCTAATTTAAAAATATTCTTTTAATTTTTGTTTACAATAATGTTTTGAATTTGTTTTATTTTTATGAAGTTAGAGCTTTGCACCGGAGCAAGTAAGAGCATGAATATCTGCGAGAAACACATGAATTTTCGATACAAAAATTCATTTGTTTCTTGCAGATATTTGCGATGCGATGCGAATTCGCAGTTATGTGTGGGAGCCCTAAATCGGAAGTATTTACCGGTTAATGTCTGATAAAGTAAATATTGATTATAGGTTAAAAAGCAACAAAAAATCGCTAGAAGGCTAAACAATAATCTCTAGAGGTTTTTCTGCTTATTAAATTTCTCTCGGGTGTAAGCCTCTAATTGAAGTAATGTATTACATGTAATTTTGCGTTTTAATGCAATCAGTGTAACATTAGTTATTTAAATATTGAATTTAAGTGTTAAAATAACCAGTGCACTATGAAGTTGTTCTAACTCAAAGAGATTCAATATATATAGAGGGGGAGAGCGAATAAAGCGATTACCCCAAAAATTGTATACACTGGTAATTAGTCACTTACAGCCCCACCTTCAAACCTCAATTATAGTTAATTATCATTAATCCATTTTTAAATTCGGATTATTTCGACACTCGAAGCCAATTAATACTTATTATTCTCATATTGAGTAGAGATATCAATTATCTCGTACTTAGTAATCGAAAATAATCATGAACTGCTCCGACAGTCGATATAATTAGATTTTAAGGAATGACTTAATTAGGATTAAAGTTAATTGACGTTTGTGAGTTCGGCCGTTAGTCGTGTACAAGTACCAGTAACAACGACGTACATACCAATAACAAAAAGGAAATTCTTAATACGTGCTGCGGTATTGCTAATCACGTTCCGGCAATAAGGTTGAACGAGAATATAATTTATTTTCATGAGTATTTTGTATATTTGCCAAATATTTAACTAATAATTTAGAATCAGTAGGTGTTTCTAGAAAAGTGTATATTTGAATACCCGCCATCTGTTGTTCAATAGCTGTACTATTCTTACATTGTTTTTGTAGTTGATAACTTGGTTACCAAAACCTTTAAGCCAAGTTAATAGTCAACATCCTTATCTACGATAATAACGCACTGGCTCAATGGCCTGTGTAACTAAATCATATTCTCTAAAAAAAGGGACTAAAATAGGGCCATTTGTTGGGTAATAGCTGAGTTTAGTCAACTCCTAACAGTACATGTTTCGTCTACTTCTCGCTAGGTGACACTGTTGAAAAAGAGCAACAACGCTTGTATGGAAAACACTTTCGAAAGCCCCTCTATATATCTTGAATCTCTCTGTTCTAACTATATAATATTAGTATTGTCAATACTTAGAATTAAGGATATAAAAAAAGTTTATAAATGTTAAAATTGGTTTATCCAAACATTGCACCTGTCATGATTTTTTTTTGTTGAAATTCGCAGCATGAAATGTGAAGTAGGACGTTTATGAATGCTTTTTAATATGTTATCTTCGATTATTATTTGTACTAGATTTGTTGCTTTGTTGCTGCACACAACCGCCAACCAGCCTTAATTCTAACTATCTAATTATTTCGACTCTAGGAGCCGTTTATGCATATTTTCCATTGAGTACGAGATAACCGCTATCTCTACTCACTGCCAAGTACGGGCTTCGAGTGTTGAAATAATACAATTTCAAGAACTGAATTAATGATAATTTACACTAATTGACGTTGGTCAGTGCAACAGCTAGCGACGGTAAAGCTAAAGAGCACTTTGCTCACGAAAATTATTTCAAGTTATCTGCAAAAGTGCAAATGCTTTGAACCTTATTTTGTAGTGTTTAAGGATTATTTGTAATTAATTTAAGTTTCATATTAAAATTCTTATGTACAGTGAAAGACATTTCCGATTAATCACCTTGAGAACGATAATCGCTTGCACGAGCCTGCTCAAAAGACGTTTCAGCGGGGTAAGCGCACTTAATGTTGTTGAAATGATTTTGCTTGCAAACTTGTCAAACGTTCGTGACAGTACATTTACAATATTTTGGATATCATTTTGTTCGCAATTATTTATCTAGTATACATAATAAGACTTGGCGGATTTAAAATATGGCTAGAAGCCAAGAAATTGCGGTTTTAATATTTTTAATGGTGGACTGTATAAGGTGTATTAAATTAGTAGGTATTGAACGCTACTCGACGCTGTAAAACGCAGGTAATCAGACCAGGAAAAAGGTAGGAAACAGCTAGCGCCACTCACCTGATGATTAGCTGGTACCAGGCACAATGTGTCGACACAAAAGTTCACAAAACTTCACAATTATAGGCAATAGAAGCACTCTCGCGGCGGCGGCGGTGTGCTGTAGGTCTCGTGGTTAAACGGTAACTAAGCGGGTATAGGCCACTCAAGGAAGAACGGGATTGGTTGATTTGGAAATACGTCATTTACGTCACAAGAGAGCGTTCAGAAATGCATGATTAATTTAAATACCAAACAACCTCCCGGCTTTGAGGTAACCTCAAAAACAAAATAAAAATAAACCCAAAAAGGGGGAAAACATATATAAGAACATCACCATTAAATTAGGTGTATGCGTGCGGTAATATAATCTAATAATGCCGAATATAAAATAAGTCATAAGGACAAAAACTAGAGCGAAGGATAGTGCTTATATCAATAATAATTGTAACTTAAACTAGCGATAACATAAAGAAAACTACTGCGTTGGTAGCGGACAAAGTCGCACTACCGGACGCTGCAGGATGCCACTTTTGGTTTTCACTTCAGCAACTCGAATTACACCGTCTTTGCCGGGAAACAATTTAGTGATAACCCCAAGCGGCCAACGTAATGTCGGACAGTTCTCTACAATGATGAGAACTACTGTACCTACAGTTACAGGATTTGCAGGTGTGTTCCACTTTTCTCGCGACTGCAGATTATGTAAATATTCCGTGCGGAATCTCTTCCAAAACGATTGGACTAATGAGTCCATTAACGAAAAGCGCGTTTGAAGAGTCATGCGATCATTTTCTAACGTAGGAGCGGGTAAACATTCCAGCGGAGCGGTATGTATAAAATGGGCAGGTGTCAAAGCGGACGTCATAGGAAAAGTAGCTTTTGGTTTTAACCTAAAACATGCGTTACATTTATGTATGCGGGAACGAACAATACGGCGGGCGGATAAAATCCAAAAACGTTGTCTCAGTATTGAGAGTAGTAGTTGCGGACCAGCGTGAAAGTTTTTCTTATGATAAAAGTCAATTATCAAATTAATTATGTGACCATTTTTCGGCAACAATATTGGATGTTTATGTAATTTTTCTAATGATGCGTTATCTAACCGACCTCCGACATATAGAATGCCGTCATTCATGTATGGCGTTAATTTGCGAAGAGCTGAGGAACAACCTTTTCCTTTATCTATAAGTTTAATATCATCAGCGAATGAAGCGTGTTGGACGGCCTTAATTATAACAAGTTCAGCAGCGTCTAAATCTTGCGCGGTTATTACATTATTGCGGGGCAATTTTCTTAGAAATCTTAACACATACACTACAGTGCGAAGTAACTTATTCCACGAGGATACTCTATAACTTAATGTAAGAAGTAGATGCTCAGTTTGCGCGGCGGCGGCGTCGCAAGCGACGTGAGATAATGTTTTTTCTTCAGGTAAACATGAGCTTTGCGGTGAAAATTGCTGAATTGGCCATTCACTAATAGGAAAAGACATCCAAGATGGGCCTTGGAACTAGAGATTATTCTCTATTAAGCGTGAGGGAAGCAGCCCGCGAGATACACAATCCGCGGGGTTTTCTACTCCTGCGACGTGATAAAAATGATCACTTGGCAATAAAGATTGACATTGCGAAATTCTATTGGCGACGAAAGTATTAAATCTGTGTGGGGAAGAGTGAACCCAGCACAGAGCGACTTCAGAGTCAGAAAATGCGTAAATATTATTTATTGGGTGTCTTATTGACAATGTATTGACCACTGAACGCACTAACTTAGCGAGCAGTGTTAAGGCGCAAAGTTCAAGTCTCGCTAAAGTCACGGTCTTTACCGGAGAAACGCGGGATTTTGAACAAACTAACGTGACTATAGGGGGAGAATCTTCATTAACTACGTGAAGGTATATGACGCAGCCAAAACCTTTTTCGCTAGCGTCAGCGAAAGCGATAAGCGAAACAACAGAAGAGTCCTTAATACCCATATGGCGCGGGAACTGAAGACCCGAGATTAGCGGTAACTCTGAAATATATTGTTGCCACAACTTGACAACAGAAGGAGGCGGAGACTCGTCCCAATCAATTTTGAGGAGCCATAGTTCTTTTATTAATAATTTAGCGAATAGCGTTATGGGACCGACAAGACCCAATACATCATAAAGTTGTGCGGTAGCGGATAGCATAGAACGCTTTGTACAAATAGCGGGCGGTTGAGATACAGTAAAAGTAAAATTATCAGTAGCGGGATGCCAGCGAAGGCCTAAAATCTTATGAGTGTCATTATCGTTAAAAGAAATATATTCTGGTTGACGATGACTTGCGGGTATGTGTTCCAACAATTCGTGGGAATTACTCGTCCATTTAACTAGATCAAAACCACCGGCTTTGAAAAGTTGGATTAATTGTGTTGCTGTCGCTACAGCTTCATCTAGCGTTGAAGCTGTGGAAGCAAGGTCATCCATGTATATATCGAGCTGTCTTTCAATAAGACTAGCTGCGAGAGGATAGTTAGCCCCTTCATCTTTTGCTAACTCACGCATGACGCGAAGAGAGAGAAAAGGTGAGGAACGAAGACCAAAAGTGACACGAGTAAATTCATACGTTTGCAAGGGTTCGTCATCAGAAAAGCGAAATAAAATTCGTTGGAACTTGCGGTGCGAATCTTGTACATGTATGCAAAAATACATTTTACGAACATCAGCGAAAAAAGCAATAGAATATATTCGTACATTGAGTAAAATATTGAAAATATCAGTTTGTAAGTTTTCACCGGTATGCAAAATATCATTAAGTGATAAACCGTTATCCGACTTACAACTGCCGTCTATTACTACACGGAGCGGTGTGGATGATTTATCCTCCCGAATAACCGGGTGGTGAGGTAAGTAAAAACAAGGCACATCAAACCTTATCATTTCTTGCGGAACAAGTGTTAAGAACCCTTTATCTAAATATTCCCTAATGACGTCATTGTAACGCGCGCGAAGTTCAGGATTTCTACTAAATCTTCTTTCAAGAAGAGAAAATCTTTTTTCAGCGATTTGAAGCGAATTACCTAATTTTTCTGGTGGATCCTTAAATGGCAAAGCGACAACGTAACTGCCATCAGGATTGCGAGCGGTATTAGAGGTGAAAATATTTTCACACTCATTATCTTGCGGACTTATATACTTGGTAGAAGGCAATTCTTCCATTATCCAAAATTTTTGAAGCATGTCATTAAGCGGTTCTTGATTAATTAAATGAAAAGAATGCGATTTATGAGTAGGGGACTCCACATAAGCGTCGCCCATTATTACATAACCTAGCGTTGTTTCTAGCGCCATAGGCGCGTGCGGCGTAATTATTTTATTTGACAGTAATATTTTACAATAGGTATTTACCCCCAAAAGTAAGGAAATTTCCCCAGGTACAAAGAACTGGTCATCAGATAAACGTATCGAAGATATATAATTAATCTTATTTAAATCAATCTTAACGTCCGGTAATTTCCCGGTAATGTGAGGCACTACTAACGGTTCGACTTCATATACGAATTCATTATCGAAGCGAGATGTGAATTTAACGTGAGTAACGCCTAATATTTTTTGCGATGAACCACCAATGCCATGAACTTCGGTAAAGCGGTTTTTTCCCGATATGGGTAAAGATAAACGTTTGCAACAATCAAGCGAAATATAGTCACTTTGTGACCCTGGATCTATTAAACATCTTACATAATATTCACGTCCATAATTATTTATTACTTTTATTTTTGCGGTCGCTAATAAAGCAGCGGTTTGAGTGTGATTAATATCATTGTTAAGGTTTGTAATACTGAACGACAAGATCGTAGTAGACTCCAAGCCCTGAGTGCATACACTATCACCCGAGTTGGACTGCGGATTAATTTCGATCTTATTCGTAGAAGGATTAGAGGTTAAATTACAGTGAGCATTACGAATACCCGAGACGGCCGGCTGGGAAACCGGTTTTTGATTTAGCGCTTGCGCTTCATATTTAATTGTAAAATGTAATAAGGAATGGTGGCGTTGATTGCAATGTAAACATGTACGTTGCGAATTACAAAAACTGGACTTATGTTTATTACTTAAACAATTCGTACAAAAACCATTTTGTTTTATGTAGTTATACCTTTCCTTAGGCGTTAATTTAGAAAAGCGCGGACAATTAAACAAGTGTGTGTGTGTCTTATCTTGACACATAACGCACGGTTGATTGTTGTCAGTATTAATAAAAGTTCTAGTAGGACCACTGTTAGGTCTAGGTATATTATGTTTTTTATTATTATTAGAAAGTTTGTTTGCGGTAGGTTCAAATTGTTTTTGTATATTATTAAGTATCTTACTTTGCTCTTGGACGAAACTGATAAGACTCTGATATGTAGGTATATCAGTTTGACGTTGCGACAATTCAAAGGCTTTAACAGTATCTGCATCTAATCTCTGCAATGCTAATTGCAAGCACATAAAGTCTGTTAAGTCATTTAATTTTAACTGTTTTAGCGCTTTAATTGAGGAATCAAAATTATTAATAAATGATTCTAGATTTGCGGCGGAACTAGAAGTAAGCGGTTTAAATCTTAACATATGATTAAAATAAGAGACAGCGAGTGAACGAGTATCGTTATATTTTTGTATAAGATTATTCCAAATTATGGGATAGTTTTCTGGCGTAGCGGACAGCCCAGCGCAAATTGCTTTGGCTTTATCAGTAAGTTTACCAACTAAATAATATACGCGTTCAGTATCCGTTAAATTCGGATTATCATGAATAATACTTTTAAATTGTTGATGAAACATAGGCCAATGACGAATATCGCCATCAAACGATTGTAATTCAATAGGCGGCAACTTATTATGGTAAGAAGAAGACTTGGATTCAGTCTTTATCGGAATATTAGAGTCTTTCTGTAACTTAGAAAGAACCCCCTTTATATGACAGTATAACTCTTCAAATGCGATCCAGGTTTGATAATCAACGGAACTGGTGGGGTTGGCTTGTAAGTAGACATTATTATAATCATCAACAACCTTTTCGAAATCAGTACGTAACGTATCTACATTACTAGCGTTTAACAAGAATGTATCACGCTGTTGTTCATCAGCGATAGCTGATCGCGACAATTCGTAAATTTTTTGCAAACGCGAGAACATTGCTTCTCGTTTTGCTCGAAGAATGACAACCTTTGGGTCCTCCCGGCATGGCGACCGTTCTTCACCCCTAGATTTACTCATTATTCAGCGGATTAATTTAATAAAAGCAGGCGATAATAAATAAAGTATGCGTTTGTTGGTTTTAATAGCTTAAAAACCAATTGCTATTAAATTAAAGCGGTACTAAGTATTTAAAAACGATTAAGTACAACTAAGCGAATGAGTTACCCTAACTACCGAGATATGCACCTATGAAATTATTTAATTAGCTTTAATAATCTATAACCAATTAAATAATTAGCGAGCGTAAAATATAATATTATTAATATTTTAATAACTTAGCGTATTGTGAAGTGAAATGAGCGCGTTAAGTAGGTAGGTGGCACGTATTATCTGCGACGCGAGCCAAGCGGGGCACAGAATGCTACCTGCATACAGCGTATGATTGTAAAGAAAATAATTTTAAGTACGTAATTACGTTTATTAATCTATAAGCACTGTCCTTCAACACAAATAAATGCCTGCGAATTAGATTGCATAAATCTAGAAGCGATTATGTATACTTATGACTTATGTATACAATCAAAGCGGGCGGGAATAATTTATAATTAAATAGGCTTTTAATTGTTATTTCACAGACAGCTAGATAATAATAGCGATTAGATAATCGAATAATGAAACCATTGGATGGGACCAAAAAAGGTATCAAATCCGGTGAGATGGACCAAAAAAAGGTGGCGGATTTAAAATGTGGCTAGAAGCCAAGAAATTGCGGTTTTAATATTTTTAATGGTGGACTGTATAAGGTGTATTAAATTAGTAGGTATTGAACGCTACTCGACGCTGTAAAACGCAGGTAATCAGACCAGGAAAAAGGTAGGAAACAGCTAGCGCCACTCACCTGATGATTAGCTGGTACCAGGCACAATGTGTCGACACAAAAGTTCACAAAACTTCACAATTATAGGCAATAGAAGCACTCTCGCGGCGGCGGCGGTGTGCTGTAGGTCTCGTGGTTAAACGGTAACTAAGCGGGTATAGGCCACTCAAGGAAGAACGGGATTGGTTGATTTGGAAATACGTCATTTACGTCACAAGAGAGCGTTCAGAAATGCATGATTAATTTAAATACCAAACAAGACTATATATTTTATCTATTTAGAAAGTATTTTAATTTACTTTGAAATTTATGAGAAGTCATCGACCCCAGTGATAGTTAAGTCTACATTTAATTAAGTAAACTAGTACCTAATTAAGAAGGTATAGCGAATAAGTTAGAATATTGTTTAATCTACCTTACTTATAGAGAACCAGGTTGGGCTCGCCATAATAACAGATAATATTATTTGCAAATAAACCTGTGTAAGTTCACTCCGACTTCACCCTCAGAAATTTCTCCATAATGCCAAATATTTCATTGATAAGTTCATTAAATAAATTAATTTTTCATGTCCAGGTAAAATAGGTACGGAAATATTAATAAGTATGCTCCAAGTTAATAAAGTAAAATGCGAAGATTGCGTATTTCTTCAATATCCAATAAAAAATCTTAGCCTTAAAAGTGATCAGCCCCCCTAGACAATGTAACATTCTACAAGCACTATCGCTAATAGAAAGTTTAAAAATGTATGAGAATGACATAAGTCATCGAAAAATCACGTGACAAATTGTAGGGAACTGACACCATTAGCGAATGAAGAAATAGATTCGATATGAAGCGATTGCATCTTGTCTAGGCCCTTATCATAATGTAAGAATAGTCATCAACCTGAGAATTTCTTATATTATAAGATGTAGTATAGTTATTTTTATATACGTGTTAATGAATCCTTATTATAATAATTATAATGTGTAACTTTCGTACTCAGAAACGTCAATTAGTGTTAATTATCACTAATCCAGTTATAGAAATCTTATTGTTTCGACTTTTTACTACTTCTATTAATATTTTATAATGAGTAGAGTATCACAATTAAGCAGTAACTTAAAAAAGGCTTAATTAGAGTTAACGCTAATTTACGTTTGTGATTTTCGACATCCAAATATAGTTTTTTGGCCATTTCTAATGATTCGAAATCATTATAATTTATTACCTATAAGTAGTTGTGTTACAACTCGATCATGTAGTATTCTTTTGTGATAAATAAAAAATGTTTTTTTCTTTGTTTGACTAATAATTGTTTTATTTAATAGTTTTCTGAACCCTTTTATACCCCTAGTACAGATTATTAAATAAAGTTAAATTACGTATTAATAGCTTTCGGTGAAGGAAAGCCTAACTAGCTTTCGACTGACTCCAACCCGTAGGCCAGCGTGGTGGACTATGGCCTAAGCCCCATCATCTTGAGGGGAGGTCCATGCCCAACAGTGGGACATAAACAAGGGCAGGTATTATTTACGTATTATCAAGAATACAGCGTCCTTGTACTATCGCGGACATTAACGCTGTACCACCTTTAGGATGATAATCGTTTGCACGAGCCGGTCCAAAATACATGCGCACAGGGTAAGCAAATGGAACGTCGTCGTTCAACTGGTACACCGTTCGTGTGCGATAGTACCTATCGATGGTTACATTCAGTGGACGTTCAGATTGTCTTCATTAATTGCTGCACTCACAAACAACATCCTAACTAGCCCTGAACTATTCCTTATGGAGCATATTACCACAGTCTAAGCATTATAATGCAAACATTAACGCTTGAAAACTTTATCCAGCTCAAGGAAGGGCTATCTATGGGTTTCAGTTAAACCTAAATCCTTATCTTCAACCGGCAATTTTGACTTTACCAACTCAGAACCCACATGTATATATAGAACATGTCCATGTCTTATTACCTAGTAAACTACCTGGCCAAAACTATTTAGTGAGCGCGGTTTATATACCCCCCAACTCTCCTGAAGAGGTTTACCTAACATACTTTAATGACTTACAGCACGTTATTGATTCCAAGAAATTTGACAAATTCTTACTATATGGTGATTATAATTTGCCTAACATTGACTGGTCATCAAATAACCCCCTTAAGATCATTGATAATAGCCCAACTTCGTCTAGTATTTCTAATAACACAATGACCTTGGCTAACTTTATGGCGACACATGATGCCGCACAACATAATAAATTCATTAATAATAATGGTAGGATTTTAGATCTCTTAATTTCTAACGTTGATTGCATAACCTCACAGCCAAATGCTTTGCTTCTTCCGCCAGATCTGCATCACCCCCCATTCTTAACATTTGTTTATCTTGATGTGAACGAATCTTATATGAAGCGTTTTAAAATTACGAAGTTTGATTATCACAAGGCTGATTATGCTGCCATAAATAATAAACTTATAGCGGTTGACTGGTCTATAACGTGTGAGGTTGTCGGGTTGTCGTTGATTAAAATACGTCTTGCTCCATTGAATAAAGTTTATTGAGTGACTCGCTTACAGAAATATATAGTACTAGCTGACCCACGCAGCTCCGCAGCGCTATTTTTACGTTAACTAAACTTTTAATAACAGACATTCGCATCGAATACATAACCTCCTTTTTTATAGTCGGTTAAAAACTGGGACCCACTTTTTACTTGCTCTCCGAAGCATAGACCAGTTTAGTCCAAATGGCGTTAAACGGTCACCCATCTATTTAATGACCTTACCTAAAGTTGCTTAACCCGATCGATTACAAAACCTTGATAACAACTCTCTATGAGTGTTCCCTTAATAATATTTATTATAATTATGAAGAAAAATTTATAAAATCGGACCAAGCGTATAACCAAGTACCCATTTTGACTTTAATCCCCTCTCCCAAAAGAACCGTGCTAGATTACGGGATAAAAAGTATCCTATGTCCTAACTCGTAGTAAGATCTCAAATCATGCCAAGTTTCATTTGAATCCATTCAGTAGTTTCGGCGTGATGCGCAGCCGTGATACAGACAGACAGACAGACAGACAGACAGACAAAAATTAAAAAAATTATATTTTCGGCCTCAGTATCGGTTATAGAATGCCCTCCAAATATAATTTTCAAAATATCTTCAATGTACAGAATTGGACCTGTTACAGTTTTATTATAAGTATAGACAGTGAATATGCTCCGTAAGCAGTTTACTTACATGCTACATCATCCCCCTAATTTTATTAAAAAAAATGTTACACAATTTTTTTGAATACAATACTATAAAAAAACAAAAAAAATATAAACTTAAGTATTTACTTTATTAATTAATTATAAACAATTATGATAAAAATTTCTTAGTTCTATTTTTGTGAACAATAACAGATTTATTATTAAACTCAATTTTAACATTCGGTTCTAAATCTTGAATTACATTATAAGGACCAGTATATAAAGTATCTAGTTTACTTCCTGTTTCATTTTTCAATAACAGCTTATCTCCTGGATTATACATAACAGTATTTATATTTGTATCATATTTCTGTTTTCTAACAATCTTACTTAAAATTAAACTATTTTTCGCATCATTTTGAGCTTTTTGAATTCTATATTTAAATTCCGAAACATAATTATCAAAATTGTACAATGGTTCTACAATATTACATAAATTATTAGGTATTCTACACACTTGTCCGAACACTAATTCGTAAGGTGTATATTTAGTTTCTGGGTGTACAGTGGTGTTAAAAGAAAAGCACCAGTACTGCAACCATGAACTCCATGATGATGGTTGATTATTTGTCTGAATGCGTAAATAGGCACCTAACATTTTATGTGTATTTTCTAATGCTCCAATACTCTGGTGATGGTAAGCTGTAGCTATCGTTTGTGTAATGCCTAAAAGTTTACACATCTCTGACATAATATTTGAAACGAATTCTGTACCTCTATCACTAGCTATTTCTCTCGGTATACCGTAGCGCAATATAAAGTTTTCCGTAAATTTTCTTGCAACTTCTGTAGTACTTTTAGTTTTTAAAGGGTACGCTTCAACATATTTGCTTAGTTCACACTGTAATGTAAGAATATAGCAGAATCCCTCATCGTCTCGGTCTAATGGACCTACAATATCTAAAAATATTTTATCAAAAGATGAAGATGCTGTAGTCGTAATTGATAACGGTTCCTTATGAATTTTTGTATATTTTTGTTTCTGGCACTTATCGCATTTCTCGACATAGCAACGAACGTCTTTTTCTATTGATGGCCAATAATAATATTTTTTAATATTATTTACCATTCTCCTAACTCCTACGTGTCCACTACTAGGTAATAAATGAAAATCATTTAATATAACTCTTTTCTCATTTTCTGTAAATATTTTCTGAACATCTTTTACGATACATAGTGTAGGTAAATTCAATATTTTATTTCTCGCAATATCCTTGGCTAACCATTCTAAAATATCTTTATATTTACGCGTTTTTATTACAGTTATCTCCGTAATATTTAATTTTTTGCATAATAATGTCAGTTCTTTCAATAAATCATCTCGTGAGTTTATCGATAAAGAATAATGGCTTGCAAATATACTCTTTTTATTTTTACTATAGATAAAACTCTTATTCTTTGAATAATATAATTCTTTTTTGACTAAATTCTTTAATGAACTGCGCAGTTCTCTGTCTGGTAAAATAATAAATTCTATATCCGTGTCAGATTTCTTGAGAACCTCTACAACTTTAGGGTGATCAGTCCTATCGTTAGTACAAGTATCTAAATTGTTCGTCAAATTATGTGTTAAGCTCTTTTTCCGCTGAGCTCGTGTTAGTACACACAATAAATTATTAGACATTTCTTTCAACTCATCTGATGTTAAAACAATCCTAGATAAAGCATCTGCTACTATATTTTCCTTTCCTCTCACGTATTCTACTTGAAAGTCATATTCTTCCAATAAAAGACGAAATTTGGTCAAACGACTTGATGGGTTTGACATGTTAAATAAATACAACAGTGGTCTGTGATCTGTTCTAATCACAAACTTCCTACCATATAAATACGGTCTAAAGTACTTTATCGACCAAACAATCGCTAAAAGTTCTTTTTCTATTGTTGCATAATTTATCTCAGACTTGTTTAAAGCTCTACTGGCATAAGCGATTGGTTTTCCGTTTGAATTACATAATACACTTCCTATCGCAAAACCTGAACTATCTGTTTGTAAAATAAATTCGTTTTCTGGTGAAAAATTTGGATAATCCAAAACTGGTGGATTTGATAATAATGTTTTAAGAGTATCGAATGATTTTTGACAATCCGAACTCCATTCAAATAGAACATTCTTTCGACATAATTTATTTAAAGGTAAAACTATCTCCGCAAAGTGTTTAATAAATTTCCTGTAATAGTTACTAAATGAAACAAAACGCTTGACGTCGTCCGTGGAAGACGGTGTCGGATAATTTTCCACGACTCGGATTTTTGCTGGATCGGGCAAAATACCATTAGCTGATATTATATGCCCTAGGTACCTATAAACATTGGCGTTTTAAAAATTCACACTTAGTTGGATTTAATTTTAAATTGAATTTACGTAACCTAGAAAATACGGACATTAAATTTTTGTTGTGGTCGTCTAAATTTCGACCAAAAATAATTAAATCATCTAAATATATTATGCACTTATCGTAATTTAGACCTGACATAGCAACAGTCATCAATCTACTGAAAGCAGAAGGACTAATTTTTAATCCCATCGGTAATCTACACATCTGAAATTGTCCTTTGTCTGTTGTGAATGCCGTATACTTTCTACTCTCTTCCTTCAAACTACACTGATAAAAACTATTACTCAAATCGCAGTGACTATAGTACATAGCACCTGAGAACGAATCGAGTATGTCATTTATATTCGGTAGAGGGAATTTATCATCCTGTATTCGTTCATTTAATTGCCTATAATCTACCACTACTCTCCATTGCTTCTTTCCACTTCTATCTAACTTCTTAGGCACTAATAGTAATGGACTGGACCATTCACTACTACTTTTTTCTATAATACCACTTTCTAGCATCTGGTCAATCTGTTTATTTAGTTCCTCTTTTTGTGCGAACGGTATTCTATACGGTTTCCTATATACAGGCGATATATTATCCTTCAAATGTATAGACTGTTCATAAACATTGGTCACACTAAGTTTGTCTCCCGGTAAATGAAATATATCTGAATACTTTGCACAGATTTGTTCTATCGATAATTGTTCCTCTTTTCCTAAATATGTATTTAATTTTAGAGAATCAAATAATTTCTGTATTCTATCTACGCTGACGTTCGATTTTTGAAACGTACAAAAATTGTAATCATTTAAATTTACTACTTCAAGGTCGTTCAAAATTAACGTAACTTCATCCATAGTCGTATTTAAAATTCGTATAGGTATTTTTCCATTTTTCGGCTTAGCTACAATACTCGCTAAAAATACACCGTTTTGAAGCTCTTTAGGTAAAACAACACACTCATAATTCACACGGGTTTGTATGTATTTAATAACCTCACACCGTGGTTCTATAGTCAAAGTATAATTGTAATAGTGCATAGGTAATATTGCCCGATTTTGTCCTACTCTGAGTGACAAGGAATCGGCATCATAGTCAATTATTCCAGTATACTTCTTTATAAAATCTTGACCTAATATACCTATAGCCTTACAAGGTAAATTCTCAAATACGTAAAACTTATGTCTAAAAATTATATTATCGTAATGTAAAGACAAGAAAACAAAACCATTTGATTTTATACTACCACCTATACCATTTATACTTAAGGGGGTAACAACGGTAAAATTGCAAAAATAGCCTTAGTTTAAAGAGTTCGTTGGATCAATCCGCTATTGTATTGGCTATGAAAATTATATGTACTTATACCTCAGATCTTCAGCAAATAGTTTTATTGATTAGATATTGGATTAAATATAACGTTTTCAAGCAATATGTATTTAAAAAATGTACTACGTTGGATATGAATTGTGTTAGCGTTCAATATCCGTTCATCGGATAGACGTCAAACTTGAACTATAAAAAGCATAATAACCTATTCTACAATTTGTATTGATTACATTTCTTAATTTCATTCATGTTTTACAAGAAATTATAGAAAAACCACGTACGCGATGCATTTCCCCTTGCAGCGCCCCCGCGGTCGCCTTCCATCAGTCTTTCGTGGACTGTTATGGAGGGTGGACGTGCTCGATTTTTTTTTGACAAGACGAATTTAATTTAAATGATTTTGAACATATTTTGAATTAAGATATGTTACATATGGTATAAATATAACATTATAAATCATTTCAAATGAAATCTATACTTCTATATTTAATTAAAGATATTTTTATAGTAATACCATATTTTTGGTTCATCATAGAGTATGCGAAAGTATCGTTGCCGAGTATTATGCCTAACTATTAAAGCGTATCAGTCATATATGATCTTACTAATTGAAATCGTATTTAATACTGTGTAGGTCGACAAAATGACATACATTATGATATTCTTTACATTATGTTATTATTACTATCATGTTGGTTTTTGCAACTTAGCAACGAGTCGAGTACCTGGGTGGTTGGCTTGGTGGTGAGCGATACTCTTACCTTTGGAAGGGTGTTATCTAGGTGGCGCCACTTTAATCTTAGATTTCTTCCGCTATGTAACATAAGTAGAAGGTCACTGTAGCTGGCAAAATAACTATCGGACCAAAAGGCTATAATTATAGTTTTGGATGACAGAGACAGGAAGAGACTTTTCTATGGGTGGGTGCTTCGAATCCTATCAGGTAATACCTTGTTAGTTAACTAAGTTGCGTAACAATAAACTGATGGTGTTGTTGGCAGGCACGAGAAAAAATACCATCGCGTTAAAATGTTAGTTACTCTAAAACCAGATTGCTTATTAGAATCAATGTAAATTAAATATCTATTTAAATTTTACATTACCTATGCATCTACCACTATGACGCTCTCCATCATCCAAAGGTAGACTGGCAGAGAATGCCTAAGGCATTAAGTCCGCCTTATACATATTTAAGTGTGCTAAAGAATAAATAAAATAAAATGTCAAATGCTCCGCGTAGTTCAAACCCCGCGATGGGTACAGAACTCAAGATGAAGTTACGTTACGTACTCTCGCGGTCACGAACGGTCTATCACGTTTAGGACGACAATCGCTTGCACGTGCCGGCCCAAAATACATGCGGGCGGGGTAAGCGCCCGGAATGTAGTTCAAACTATTTTGATTGAAAACTGAAACACTAAAAAAGACTATTACTGAATTCTTGCGTTCAAACAAACAGTGCTACGGATTCCTTTGGCAGTCATGTATATTGAATAACAACACAGGTCTGTTAATTTTGTAGTTTGCTACCCTGGCTGCTGACCTTAAGGTCTTGGGGTCGATTCTCACACAGGACAAACATTCATATGCATGAACATAATCTGTTTGTCTTGGGTCTGGGTCGTTTTTAACTGTACTTAATTATGGAAAAAGTTAAGTATCTTATCATAGTTTCAGTTTGATGGCCATTACGGAGTCGATCACGGAACTCATCTACATCATCATCAGAAGCTGAAACGTCCACTGTTGAAAAAAGGCCCTCTCTCCCTTAGAGGGGAGGGGTTGGCATAATCCCCACGCCTGGCAGGCGGTTGGGGATCGCAGATACGTGGTAGGTAATCCAATAAAAAGACGCTGCTGCTCGTCTTCTTGTTTTACCTTAGTCGCCTTTTACGGACACCCAACGGGAGGAGATGGATGGGTGCTATTGTTCTTATCATGGAACAAATTGTCACAATAAAAATAATTTATTATTTCTGGGTCTGAACTACTTGGGTCGACGTTGGGTATCTGATCTTGAGTGAAGTTGGAAACTAGCAAGCTTCCAAGATTCGGGTACTTGTGCCGCTCTTAAAGATAATATACACATTAGAATAGGAAACATTACAGTTACACGCTTCTTTAATAATACCGCTAGCACCTCATCAGGGCCACTGGCATGCATTGCAGCATCTTAAGTCACTCTCTTTGTAATACTCGAACATCGCAATCAATCATTAATTTGGTTTCAGTTCATTTTTCCAGGGATCAAAAAGCTTAACTATCAGATGGATGTTTATTGGTTAGAGAATTTGGAACTAATTCAGGAAATATGTTAAAAAGGTCCCTTTTTAAGAAACTTATCTACTTTTTAAGAAAAACATCTATATTTGGAAGGCTCTGTTAAACGCTTTCGTTTTGACGTGCAGAACAGAAACCTTAGAACTTTGTGCATAGTTTCATTTCAAGTACGCTTACAGTAGTCAGGGCGGATCTTTGTGTGTCTGAAGTTGGCTGGAAGACGCTGCGCAGTAGCTAGTTTTATGTTTATGTATTCAGAACTCACAACTGTACTTGCGCAATGGTTCTCCAATCCTAACTTCAGACACACAAAAATCCACTGTGACTACTGTAAGTTATAAATAGTACGAATTTATATGGATTCCGAATGGCAGGCACAATGTATTCAGCAGGGTCGAAGTGCGTTCCGGTTGTAACCGGACCTAACTAATAGCCACCAACAATAGAATAGAAGTATGTATAAGTCTTACTAGTCAGGCATTGGCCATTCTATAATAGACGAAATGAACCTTTGATATGAAGTTTGGAATATGAAATGCAATAATCCATATCCTGACGCAACACTTCAACTACATTACCACTGTAAATTGTTGTTATCAGATTGTAATTAGGTGGCACGCCAAGGTATAAATCAAGATATTAAATAGTGGGTTACCGTTCTTAAACTGCATCAGTTTTGTTCTTTTCGTGTCACTATGAAATGGCAAAAAGCTTTGAGTTAAAATCGGTTTTTATCATGCATTTAAATAATTCATCAATCATTTATTTTACGTATACATAATCAACAAAACATTCAAAAGTGATATTATTAAGTATATTTGCAATAGATATAATTTTATTGAAATTTCATTCTATAACGGAATAGGCAAAATTAACAGAACTCCATTTGACACATCTGCATATTTTAGTCTATAATTTTTCAAATGTAATATTCATATTTGCTGGTAGCGCCCTCTACGATGACAACTCTCGGCCGGAGCGGCCAGATTCTCAAGGTCATTGGCGCATGTTACCCCCTTAACTCGCATTTATGTAAATCTAACTTAAATTGATTCAAAATCTTATAATTAATCGCTGATAAGGAGGCCCCCGTATCTACTAAAAATTCTAATTCTAAATTATTTAATCCTAAATTTACCCAATTTATGCTATCGCATGCTAAAACCTGATTAGGGACGAAAAAACTCATTGGGAACTTCTTCGTTATTTTCTACGATTGTATCTAGTGGTCTATTATCAGTGAAATGATTTAAAGTCGAACGGTTTGCGCAATAACCGCGTTGACGATTCGCAGAATAACACGCTGGCTACACGGTTATAAACCACAGGCATTAACTTGATAAATTGGCTATGATTCCAGGAAAAATATCGATATGTCGATATTTTATGTTTAGTAGTCTTGTGTACTACAAGAACGGTGAACGGTTAGGAACCGTTGCGCAGTGCTCACCGAATAGATTCGATTCCCTAATCATAATCGTACATCGGACACTTGTTCTTTTAGTTCAGCTTGAACGATGAACAAGCAACCGTACGAAGTACTACGTACGAAAGAGTCCGGTCCTCATCTTGCGGATGTTGTGTGTTGCCAGGGCCAAAGTTCGGTAGGGGTGGTAGCGGGGCATCTGCCGGAGATTCTTAGCACCCCCTGCTCGACCGTTACCCCGCCTGCTATCAAGGCGAAGAATAGAGGAGCCGCCGGGACTGGGGCCCATTTGCAAGTCGTGTCTGTCATTGTGTGTTTAGGGGGGAGTTGCCATAATCCCCACGCAGGTGTCTTGGGGATCGCAGTATATATGAAGAGATGAATCTCAAACAAAAGACGCTGCTGCCCGTCTTCTTGATTTCCCTTAGTCGCCTCTTACGATACACCCAACGGGAAGAGATGGGGGGATGCAATTCTAACCCGGCACCCCACGGGTATTTTAAACTACATATGCAAAATTCCTGTGACCAGCCCCAAACGATGTGATGATAATGATGATCGTTGTGTGATGATGATCTTCATCACCAAGATATGAACGAAGTTGATGATGTGTGATGATGATTTATCTTTTCATGTGTACTTATGTATACATTAAAAATACACGATGTATTTATTTCAATTTGTAAATAAAATTCGTTTATTAATCGGTTGGTAAAAGTAAACAAAAAGACTAAACTAGTTTTGAGGTTGAAAAAACGACGGATGCATCGTCAACGATTGACAACGACGTCGACAGCTAAAAACATTCTGTTTACGATATAAACTAGTCGAAACTTTAGACTGTTTTATAAACTAGATTATCGTGGACGATATTACTAGTTTATCGTCGACGATAGACTTGTGTAGTACATGAGAGAACTATTCCTTTTCATTTTTAGTACAACACTCTTTTAGTACTTCGTCTTTCAGTATGTATTCGTAGTCTCTGGCTCTATGAACGAATAGGAATAGCTGACCAGTTATTACAGATAATAACTGGTAAGCTATTCCTATTCGTTTTTAGTACATCATTCATTTGGATTAATTTAGTACTTCGTCTTCCGCTCGAGATTTATTCGTCTCTGGTTCTGCACGAACTGGTCCGATCAGTTACTCGTTGACACATAGAACGGGACTGAATGAGCGGGAATTATATGTACTAAAAGTACTAAAATAATAAATTTTTACATTTGAAAGATTATACTAGTACGTAGCGCTCCGTTCAATGTCCGAGCAAAATAATAAATAAATCTTTATTCATTAACCAGAAAGATTACAAACTTCAAAACAAGGTTGGAATCGCCTTTTAAGTGTAACACCTGTGCCAGACGATTCCGCTCTCCCATAGCCATATGTATTTATACATTTCAATAAACCTAGCAGTAAATTGTGTGTTATTGTAAATATTAACATTAACAGACAAAAAATAAAGAAAAGGTAAGTTTTTTTTTTGTATTCTGTATCTGAATGTATGTTTGCCTATGTGTGTGTGTGTTTGTGTGTAGGTGTGCGTGTGCGTGTGTGACTGTGTGTGTAGTTGTGTGAGAGAGAGAGTGTTGATATTTAACTATGTATAAGTATAAATATAATCCAAAAACGTCTCATACGAATGATTCAAATTCATGATTTTTAATTTTTATTATAGGTACTTACTACAATATAAATTACGAAGATGATTGTAATAATGTTTCTGTATCTTCATATGTTAAAGATTTTAACCAATTAGTTATCCTTAATTTACAAGTACGAGTATCCATAGGATAGATGTTTAAGATTTTATTAACTTTATTATATAAGAGGGCCGATTGTTTAATATACTGTCGTTGAGCAAAAACAGTTTTGACATTGTCTATAGTGAAAACGATATCTTTCCTCCTTTTAGTTAAAATACTGGGATCAAAGACTACAGATTTATGCCTTTTCAGTACTACAAATAAAATATACAATTTTCTGACGGTCAATAAATTACTTTCCATGTAAAGCTCATTTGTGGGGTACATGTACGGCTTAAAATACATCACTTTTAAGAGCGCCCTTTGAGCTCGTTCCACTTCCAAAATTTTTATTTTGGATGCCCCACCCCAGACAGAGACACAGTAACCTAACACAGACTGAGCTAATGCTAAATATATTCTATTCAAAAGTGATTCAGAGGCTACGTATCTTAATGTTTTAAAAATCCAAATTAACTTTCTTATTCTGGTAGAAACTAAATCTATATGACTGTGCCATGATAATCATTACACCTAGGTATTTAGTCGAAGCTACTTTATTAATTGTAGAACAATTGCAATTTATTTCAGGTGAATAATGACAAGTATGTAATTGAATACTAAAGTTAGTAGCAGGCTGGGTACGAATATTTTTCGAAAAACATATATAGTTAGTCTTCTCACTATTGAGCGAAAGAAGGTTCATCCTTAACCAATGAGCCACCTGCATAAGTGCCAGTTCAGTATCGTTATGATCGTTCAGTATTCCATGAAGAACCATTAACAACCAAGACTGTGTCATCGGCATAGCAAAATATATTAGCACCTTTAATTTGTAAATTACACAGCCCGTTGATATAAATCAAAAACAGCGTCGGGCCCAACACACTGCCTTGTGGCACTCCGTAAGAAATATGTGTGTCATCACTGACATATTGTCCAACTTTTACTTTCTGTTTCCGACCACTCAAATAGTCTTTGAAAAGCAGTAGGGGGGTACCCCTGATGCCTATGTTCTCAAGCTTTTGCACCAGAATGGGGACAGAAAAGGTGTCAAATGCCTTTTTTAAATCTAGAAATACAGCAAGACTCTTGTATCCTTTATCTAAATGTGTTAGCTTAAAGCTATTAGTGAGCTTAAAGCTATGACGGTATCCTCTGTCGACTTGTTTTGCCTAAAACCGAATTGCGAATCAGATAAAATGTTATATTTACTCAAATAATTGATTAATCTTTTGTTCATTACTTTTTCTACTATCTTAGATATAGAAGATAGTACTGAAATAGGACGATAGTTGTTAACATCGTTTTTGTCACCATTCTTGTATACCGGAGTAATAAGAGCTTGCTTAAGCATTCCAGGAAATACGCCCAGTTTGAAGCATAGATTGACCAGATGACATATAATTGGAGTAACTTCGTTTATGGCAAGTTTTAAAAAACTAGAAGGTATATTGTCCCAGCCTGGAGCACTGCTAGATTTCAACGAATTAATCACATCATGTATTTCCATTGGGTCTGTGTCCAGTAAGGCAAAAGATGAAAGCTGAATATGACGCTGGACGTCGCTGGACGTTCGAGGTGTGGGCTCTTTGAACATCCATTGAGGAAGGCGACGGGGTTGCGACCCCCGTCCCCGTGAGCACCGTGACTGGTTCCCGGGGGGCTACAATGCGCCCCCCGGCGGCAGGCTACAATGCGCCCCCCGGCGTCGGGCTCAAAGGCAAGGCATTGAGGGAACCCTGGTGCAGATCCCACCGGAGAGCCCTGGGGTTCCCCCTCTCATCGTTAAACACGCATCTAGGGATTGGTCGTCGACGCATTTTCGGTTGACGAAACGAGGCCGTTTATCGTCCACGATAAACTAGTTTATAATACAGTCTAAAGTTTCGAGCAGTTTATATCGTAAGCAGAATGTTTTTAGCTGTAGACGTTGATCGTCGACGTCGTTGTCTATCGTTGTCGTTGTCGTTTGGTCAACGACGAAACTAGTGTAGGCTTCTCGTTTACGTTTACTAATCGATAGATCAATGACTTTAATTACAAATTGTAATCAGTATATTTTCGTGTAATTTTTCATGTGTACTTCTGCACACCATCATCACCATTCATCATAATCATCATTTTTCACATCTTCATCAGCATTATCACACATCATCATCATCATTATTCACATCTACATCACCATTCACATATTCATCACCGTTCATCATCATCATCAAACACCATCATCGCCATTCATCATCATCAACACTATTCATATGTTTATCACCATCATCACACATTTTCATTATTCATCATCATCATCATTCACATCCTCATCACCATTATAACACATAATCACCATTCATCATCATTCACAACTTTCACACCATCATCACCATTCATATCTTCATCACCATTCAACATCATCATTCACATTTTCATCACGTTCATCACACAACTATCATCATAATCATCACCATCATCATCTATATCATCATCATTGTTCGAATTGAAGACGCCACCACCCCACGCATTTCAGCCATTTAATTATCTTGTTTTTTTTTGTTAGCTTTATTTGTTTACATACTGCGTCATACAACAATAATATTAAAACTATTAAAATCACAAACGTTACATAATTAATATTCAATAATAACCTTATCCTCATGTTCTTTAACATAGGTATGCATATCTTCTAGGCTTGTTTTTGCTCGGACATTGAACGGAGCGCTACGTACTAGTATAATCTTTTAAATGTAATAATTTATTATTTTAGTACTTTTAGTACATATCATTCCCGCTCATTCAGTCCCGTTCTGAGTGTGTCAATGAGTAACTGATCGGACCAGTTCGTGCAGAACCAGAGACTACGAATAAATCTCGAGCGGAAGTACTAAATGAATCCAAATGAATGATGTACTAAAAACGAATAGGAATAGCTGACCAGTTATTATAGAGCTAGAGACTACGAATAGTCGAATACATACTGAAAGACGAAGTACTAAAAGAGTGTTGTACTAAAAATGAAAAGGAATAGTTCTCTCATGTACTACACAAGTCTATCGTCGACGCATTTTCATTCGACAAAACAAGACCGTATATCGTCCACGATAAACTGTTTTATAAAACAGTCTAAATGGGGCTGGTGTACTCCACCAGAGCAAAAGCCCCGAAAAAAAAATTAAATAAAAAAAAAAAACAGAAAATTTTCGACTAGTTTATATCGTAAACAGAATGTTTTTAGTTGTGGACGTCATTGTCAATCGTTGACGATGCATCCGTCGTTTTTTCAACCTCTACACTAGCTTAGTCTTCTTGTTTACTTTTACCAACCGATTAATAAACGAATTTTATTTACAAATTGAAATAAATATATCGTGTATTTTTCATGTATACATAAGTACACATTAAAAGATAAATCATTATCACACATCATCAACTTCGTTCATATCTTGGTGATGAAGATCATCATCACATCATCACACAACGATCATCATTATCATCACATGGTGTGGGGGCGGGGTTTTTTTCGTTGGGTGTATCGTAAGAGGCGACTAAGGGAAATCAAGAAGACGGGCAGCAGCGTCTTTTGTTTGAGATTCATTTCTTCATATATACTGCGATCCCCAAGACGCCTGCCAAGCGTGGGGATTATGGCAAATCCCTAAACTAACACACTAAACACACAATGACAGACACGACTTGCAAATGGCCCCTAGTCCCCGGCGGCTCCTCTATTCCTCGTCTTGGTAGCAGGTGGGGTAACGGTCCAGTAGGGGGTGCTAAGAATCTCCGGCAGATGCCCCGCTACCACCCCCACCAAACTTTGGCCCTGGCAACACACAACATCCGCAAGATGAGGACCGGACTCTTTCGTACGTAGTACTTCGTACTGTTGCTTGTTCATCGTTCAAGCTGAACTAAAACAGCAAGTGTCCGATGTACGATTAAGATTACCGAATCTATTCGGTGAGCATTGCGCAACGGTTCCTAACCGTTCACCGTTCTTGTAGTACACAAGACTAGTAAACATAAAATATCGACATATCGATATTTTTCCTGGAATCATAGCCACTTTATCAAGTTAGTGCCTGTGGTTTATAACCGTGTAGCCAGCGTGTAAGTACGACGATACGTACCGTAACGTGATGCACCGTGGGCACCGTGAGTACCGTGGGCACCGCGGCCTCTTTGCCACAAGTTACCTGACGCAGCAAAACGCTGTTGCGATGCATTCCTATTTGTTGCAAAGTTATTGTAATATACGCGACCTCGACCTCGAGGTTTATTTAACCTAGTCGAAAAACTACCTCTGTTACCTCTATTGTATGACATGAACTGATGATCTGAAGATGAGACAGATTCATCTTCCGCTGTTCTAACGGCTTCCTTTAGTGAAGTTAAATTTCGCGCCGTAATAATTGTACTTAACCTTTGACTCTTCAAACCTTCGGCAAAACGTTTAATTGCGTTTTTTTCGTTAAGAGGGCACAAAACTTTATATGCGTCATCATTACCATTTGCTTGAGAAATAGTCAAATCCACAAATAACTTCTCTATCTCACTCCCAAATTCCTTAACAGATCTGTCACCTTGGCGAGCAGTTTGTAACTTAGACTGTAAAGCAGTATCAGATTTTCGGGTGAGAAAATACGTACGCATATCCTTCAAAAGTAAACTAACATTATCGTAAGACTTAGATAAACGCATTTTTGCTGAGCTTGTTAAGCGACTTTTTAAAACAAAATTAATTAACAACGACTTATCACTACTTAAAAGCATAGAATCATATAACTCAATAGCGTCTATTAAATCCTGAGTAATATTTTCCTCTCCAGTCATTTTAGGTAAGAGGCTGACTGCCGTTCTTAAACAAAATTTCTCCTCTGACATGTTGTCTTGTTGTGAATTACTACTGGACATAGAAATAAATTCTTCCTCAAACTTCAAGATATTACAGTACACTTGCTCAATCTTAGCGCACAACAATAATATTTCCTTAGAACTATCTTTCGCTAAGCAACTTAAAATACTTTCAAATGAGTTATACAAAGATTTTGCCTCAGACAGCTTATTCTGAAAATTACTACCTGTTCTTCTCTTAGAACCTAACTTACGTATGTTTTCATTAATTTGATTCAACTCTTTATAAATTTCCGATAATTCTAATAATTCCTTATCCATAATCTAAATTAAAAATTACACAATTAATAGGAAAAGATCATAATAGTAAATAATTTGTAGTCATAATTTTATATTATTTCATATTTATATTTTTTATAAAGGATACTTAAGGCGCAGTGACGGCTTCTTAGATCCTCTCGTCTTGGGGCTGGCCTCGGGTTGCTCGACGCTGGCTAAAACGAGACAGGATACGCTCCATTGCACCTCGCTCGAACTCCTTTCTCATCCATTGCTTATGGCACCGCTTGTATAGGTAGAAGATTCCGACGAAAATGACCAACAGCATACACGTAGCAATAATTGATAGCAGTATGTTATTTGTAGTTATATGTTCCGCTGTTGCACTGGCGTGGTTCTCTCCTCCGGCTGCATTTTGTGCGATTATGACCTCTTCTTTGGATTGTGTTTTTCCCATAATAATATATGCACGACGACACGATGATCAATATTTCGATGACGAAAAATATGTTGTAATTAATCCGACGATTTAAGTTCACACACGACAAATTAATTTTATATAATGTATTTGTAATAGGAGCTTACTGGCAGAGTCGCCATATAACGTGTGAGGTTGTCGGGTTGTCGTTGATTAAAATACGTCTTGCTCCATTGAATAAAGTTTATTGAGTGACTCGCTTACAGAAATATATAGTACAGTGAATATGCTCCGTAAGCAGTTTGCTTACATGCTACAGGTCAAACGTTTTGGGCAGTTTGTCTGCTAATGATGCTGTAAACAGTTTTTACGAATTAGTTTATGAAATTATTAGAGATCACATACCAGTAAAAATTACTAAAACAGATAAATATCCAATATGGTTCTCAAAATCGTTAATACATATATTTAAAAATAAAAAAAACGCCTGGTGTAAATGGAAAACGTACAATAATCTATCAGATTATGAAATATTTGCACTATATAGAAAAAGATTTAAAAATGAATGTGATCAATGCTATAAACGGTATTGTTACAGACTTCCGGTCCCTGCTCAACTTTGTGCACCTAGATAATTATATATTGATTATATTTGTGATTTAATTTGTTCTATAGCATGACATTATTTTGATTTGTGTTTAAATACTTGTTTGTAACTACCTACTAAATGAAATATAATTATGTCGCCGTGCGCTTGACAGCTTCCGGCGTAACAAAATACTGATTATGAGTAATATTTACATTAGTTGTGGTTTATATGTATTATTGATTGATAATTGTCCTAATTAAATCTCCAATCTAAATAGTATTAATTAATGTTAAATATGTAATAGTTTTTGTATATGTATGACTCTTGATTAGCTTATCTGTTTGCCTTTATATACCGGTGTCGCAACGTTCGAGTTAGTCATTCTGTCACCGTCGTTGAGAACAGTTGTAAGTGGAAACTCTGCACGATTGTTTATAAAATATAATTGACCGTCAAATGCTTATGTGTTGATTATTGTGACCATCCTGATTACCTGAAGTATTACACTATATTGAGTCCGTTGAAAACCATGTTTCAGAGAATATTAAATATTTTTGGACATTTGTTTCAAATAATAAAGGTAATAATAAAATTCCTACTACTATGAACTACAATGGCGAAACGTCGAATGATCCAAGTAAAATATGTAATATGTTTTTAACCTTCTTCCAATCTGTGTATGAACAGTCTACAGTAGATAGTAATAGTTGGGTACCACCCAGTAATTTTGCAGATAATTGTATTCGTATTAGTGATATTGTATTAAAAGAAAGCGAAGTTTACTCTGTACTAAAGAACTTAGACCCTTCTAAAGGACCTGGCCCTGACAATATACCGGCATACTTTTTTAAGCATACAGCTAATACGATTTGTAAACCAATTTGCGTTATCTTCAATAAGTGCTTACAAGAGGGTCTTGTTCCTGAAGTATGGAAAAGGGCTAATATAACACCAGTTTATAAAAGCGGTCCGAAAGATGACATAGAAAATTATCGCCCAATATCTATTCTGTCTGCCTTGTCGAAGCTTTTTGAAAAACTTGTGCATAACGTTCTATATCCACTGATCCATAATATACTACTGCAAGAGCAACATGGTTTTGTCAAACGTAGATCTACTGTTAGTAACCTATTGCTTTTTAGCAACTATCTATTTGAAAATCTGGACATGCGTGCTCAGGTTGACGCAGTTTATACTGACTTCCAAAAAGCATTCGACAAGGTTGACCACGAGCTTTTTTTTTGCTTAATATAATAGCATTTAACGGTATCAGAGGAAACCTCTTACGTTGGTTTATATCTTACATTACAAACAGAAGTCAAAGGGTAGTATTAAATGGTTATCATTCCTGTGATTGCATTGCAACATCCGGGGTTCCCCAAGGATCCATTCTTGGTCCTCTACTATTTTTACTCTTCATTAATGATATTAACCAGTGCTTTCGCTTTTCTAAATTCTTGCTTTATGCTGATGATCTAAAAATATTTAATTCCATAAAGGATACTAATGACTGTATATTGATTCAGGAAGATCTTGATAGATTATCTATTTACTGTTTGGAAAATAAACTTCACCTCAGCTTGCCCAAATGTCACTACATAAGTTTCACTAAGAATAAAAATATAATTTCATTTTCATACTCTTTATGCAATACACAATTGCAAAAACTCACAAAGGTTTGTGATTTAGGTATTGTGTTTGATTCTAAATTACATTTAGATACTCATATAGATACAATTATTGTAAAAGCTTATAGAATGTACGGTTTCGTCATGAGAATTGGAAGAAATTTTCGAAGGCCTGATACATATCTGCATTTATTTAAATCATTGGTTCGTCCTCTACTCGAGTATGCTGTTCCTGTATGGAATCCGCTGTACAATAAATATGTAGATTCTATTGAAAAAGTACAACGCAAGTTTATACGCTCTTTAAATTACAGGTGCTACAAATTATATATTCCTTATAATGAATCATTAATTAAATATGGACTAAAGACTCTTAGTAATAGACGCCTTTTACTGGAAGCTACTATCTTGTATAATATTTGTAATAATAAACTCGACTGTGCAGATCTCACTAGCAAAATTGCCTATCTAGTTCCAAGAACGGTACATCGCCGCATGATACGTACGCGCCAGCTTTTTGCCCTTGGTCAATGCCGAAGTAATGCTGGCTTGCGTGTTCCTATGCGACGTCTTGTACAAAACTACAATCTGCATTTTGAGGATATAGATATATTCACGTTGTCTCCTACAAGTTTTAAGTCTAAAATTTCAGAAACGATAAATAATATTGTATAGAGTCAGTAAGTAAAATGCGCGGTATCGATTTGGTTCTACAAAGTAGTACTTATAAGTAATAACGTGATAGTGATTGTACGTAATTTGAACAATTTATTTTCTTTGTTATTGTTAATTCGCCTATAAATAACATAACACGCATGGATAGATCCGTGGATAACGTTGTGGGCTATGCATTGATATATGTACTTTATAAATGTGTAATTTCGTTTTTGTAAAATATAATGTATAGTTGTTTGTTGTCCCTAATAAAATAAAATAAAATAAAACAAAACAAAACAAAACAAAACAAAACAAAACAAAACAAAACAAAACAAAACAAAACAAAACAAAACAAAACAAAACAAAACAAAACAAAACAAAACAAAACAAAACAAAACAAAACAAAACAAAACAAAACAAAACAAAACAAAACAAAACAAAACAAAACAAAACAAAACAAAACAAAACAAAACAAAACAAAACAAAACAAAACAAAACAAAACAAAACAAAACAAAACAAAACAAAACAAAACAAAACAAAACAAAACAAAACAAAACAAAACAAAACAAAACAAAACAAAACAAAACAAAACAAAACAAAACAAAACAAAACAAAACAAAACAAAACAAAACAAAACAAAACAAAACAAAACAAAACAAAACAAAACAAAACAAAACAAAACAAAACAAAACAAAACAAAACAAAACAAAACAAAACAAAACAAAACAAAACAAAACAAAACAAAACAAAACAAAACAAAACAAAACAAAACAAAACAAAACAAAACAAAACAAAACAAAACAAAACAAAACAAAACAAAACAAAACAAAACAAAACAAAACAAAACAAAACAAAACAAAACAAAACAAAACAAAACAAAACAAAACAAAACAAAACAAAACAAAACAAAACAAAACAAAACAAAACAAAACAAAACAAAACAAAACAAAACAAAACAAAACAAAACAAAACAAAACAAAACAAAACAAAACAAAACAAAACAAAACAAAACAAAACAAAACAAAACAAAACAAAACAAAACAAAACAAAACAAAACAAAACAAAACAAAACAAAACAAAACAAAACAAAACAAAACAAAACAAAACAAAACAAAACAAAACAAAACAAAACAAAACAAAACAAAACAAAACAAAACAAAACAAAACAAAACAAAACAAAACAAAACAAAACAAAACAAAACAAAACAAAACAAAACAAAACAAAACAAAACAAAACAAAACAAAACAAAACAAAACAAAACAAAACAAAACAAAACAAAACAAAACAAAACAAAACAAAACAAAACAAAACAAAACAAAACAAAACAAAACAAAACAAAACAAAACAAAACAAAACAAAACAAAACAAAACAAAACAAAACAAAACAAAACAAAACAAAACAAAACAAAACAAAACAAAACAAAACAAAACAAAACAAAACAAAACAAAACAAAACAAAACAAAACAAAACAAAACAAAACAAAACAAAACAAAACAAAACAAAACAAAACAAAACAAAACAAAACAAAACAAAACAAAACAAAACAAAACAAAACAAAACAAAACAAAACAAAACAAAACAAAACAAAACAAAACAAAACAAAACAAAACAAAACAAAACAAAACAAAACAAAACAAAACAAAACAAAACAAAACAAAACAAAACAAAACAAAACAAAACAAAACAAAACAAAACAAAACAAAACAAAACAAAACAAAACAAAACAAAACAAAACAAAACAAAACAAAACAAAACAAAACAAAACAAAACAAAACAAAACAAAACAAAACAAAACAAAACAAAACAAAACAAAACAAAACAAAACAAAACAAAACAAAACAAAACAAAACAAAACAAAACAAAACAAAACAAAACAAAACAAAACAAAACAAAACAAAACAAAACAAAACAAAACAAAACAAAACAAAACAAAACAAAACAAAACAAAACAAAACAAAACAAAACAAAACAAAACAAAACAAAACAAAACAAAACAAAACAAAACAAAACAAAACAAAACAAAACAAAACAAAACAAAACAAAACAAAACAAAACAAAACAAAACAAAACAAAACAAAACAAAACAAAACAAAACAAAACAAAACAAAACAAAACAAAACAAAACAAAACAAAACAAAACAAAACAAAACAAAACAAAACAAAACAAAACAAAACAAAACAAAACAAAACAAAACATATCACAAAGGCACCTCGTGGGTGCACTCGCTGGACATTTTGGTACTAACGAGCACCCGTAACCTCAATACAGATTGAAGCTGCGACGTTCTTGCAAGACGTAGGTTGAATCGTCTGGAAGTAGCCTGTCCGACACTCTCGGAACTCAGCTTCGAACCATCAGCAACAAAGTAATTTTTAGTAAGTCAGAATACCATATAACCAGACTTCTCCCCCACTAGAGGTTAACCATAAAAGACGAGCTCTCTGTGAAACTTCAGGGAGGCAAGGCATCGGGTAGAACTATCGGTTCACCCAAGAGGTTCGAAGTACTTACGTACAGTTCGCGTCATGTAAAAAGAACGCTGGAAGAAAGGGAAGGGGGTGTGTCTGCGCATGGGTACACTCGCGCACGAAAGTACTAATCCTTTCGGTCACGACATGCATCGTATAACGGTTATTGGTTGGCACATTAAAAATAATAATATATTAAATAGAATATCGAATGGAAATAAAAACATGTTTTATTCAGTGTAAACTGTATAATCTAATTTAGTACATATACAAAAAAATCAAGTAAGTCAAAAATAATAAAATTAAAGTAATGGGGTCTAGTAGTCCTTGGTAGTAGTTGGGGTCCTTCCATTAAGTCGTCTTGGATGACGTGAAAACCAGATAAGGACGCAGTTTTTGTGCTAGAGGTGGTCATTTCATCGTCATCGCTGTCGTCGCTTGAGCCTTTACCATCATCTGAGTCAAAATCACCATCATCATCACATTTTGTTGCCTCTGCGGTCCGTTTCATACATTGTTTTAAATTATCTACTGACTTATTATCAGCCTCTCTCTTCATAAAACAAAATATACCTACATCATAAATATTTTTTCTAACTCATCCATTTCGTAATTAAAAACTTTTGTGCGCGATGGTATTTTGAGAACGAACGTAACGTAAACACAGCGCGGGAAGCAAAGCTTAACTGAACTGACGAACCAATAGCGCTCCTGCAAGCATGCTGCGCGTGACCCGCCCGCCCCGCGCCCACCTCATACCACCAAATAGACCGATAAATCGCCTAATGCGCAGCTTGACCGCTAGCGTTCTTTTTACGTGACGCGACTTGTACCTAATAGCTTAAAGTCTTTGGTGTTGCGTCTTTACCTTGGCTGCGAGATCTTGGGTCGGATTCTAATATTCTTTTTTTTATAAAAATCTTGATATCTACTGTTATCCGTGGGGTGTCCGGGTGGAAAACCACCCTCCTATCACCTCCCGTTGTGTGTCCGTAAGAGGCGACTCAAGATTACGAAGTCTTGGCAAATCGTGCTAAGCCTGCTGCATTGTAAGGCAAGGAAGCACGGGACACAGACAGTGGCATGTCATAGGAAAAGGTTTTGGACAACTCGCTGGTGGCTTATGCAAAACTACACTCGATTAGGATAAGCCTCATCCGTATTTATTTATGTACGTACATGTTGGTTTAATACTCAAAGACGTACATACTTAAGCACTACTTATACAAAAACAACGCAGAAATAACTCAATCGCAGTTTAAGTTAGTCGGCTTTAGCTAAACGTACATTGAATAACAGACGAGGAAAATATTCAAATTTTCCGTAATTGTGTTATGTATGCTAAAATTTTAGGAACAAATATGCTGGCAATCGTGAATTTAATAAATTAAAGGATTACACGAGGGGTTTTAATAAAAATTTTATTATTTTACACAGAGTTAGTAAATCACTATGTTTATTTGCTTATAGCCTCCGTGGTGCAGTGGGAAGCCACTTGCTTTGCAAATCGGAGGTCACGGGTTCGAATCCCGCGGGGAGCAACAACTTTGTGTAGTTGTTCCTTACTGGCTAGGACAATGCAGGCCGAACACCTGATTGTCTATAAAGTATGATCCATGCGGCATGGAAAAAGTCGGTCCTGCGCCTAACCTCTCCCCGATCGTCGACACGATTATTGATAATGGCTGGGTAAGACCGACGTCTTCCGTAAGGATTGTGAGAGGTTAAAGAAAGAGAGAGTGCACTTGTGTCGACGCAAGCACTTGTGCACTATAATCAGGGGCGTAGCTACCGCTGTATCAGCCGTATTAGTTATACGGGGCCCCGGGGCTACAGGGGCCCCTAATGAGTGTAAGCAAAAGTTCGTAAAAGGTTATCCTCGTCTCAGTCGCACTTAAACTTTTAGGCCTTACCTCCATTTGGGCCCCGTAACAATTTTTGATACAGGGCCCGTCTCGGACAAGCTACTCCACTGACTATAATATCTCCCGCGTACATGGCTGAGCTTGTGAAAGATTGGCCGCTGTAGTCGTATCGGCTAGGAGGCCATTATTATTATTATTATAGACTAGCAGCGCCTGCGGCTTTGCCCGCAGCCAGCAATGTTAAATTATTCGTAAAAATAATGTCCAACTAACCCTGACCCCATTTTTGTATGTGGCTGCCCACAATAGGAGGGTCAAGTTGTATCACTTGATCTACTTGTCCGATTTTGATAAAATATAGCCTATCTTCTAAGTTGGGATAATACCTACTTCCCTATGTAAATTGCATTGATGTGCATTCAGCCGTTTCCCCGTTATAAGGTAACAACTGGCAGACAGACAGACAGAAATTTCAAAAATTGTTGATATGTGTTCTGTCGCTTGTTTATAGCCTCTCTGGCCTATTTTGGTGGAAAAACATTCAATGTACATGCAGACTTTTTGACCTCTACTGTTTTTTTATAGTACTAGCTGACCCACGCAGCTCCGCCCGCGCTGTGTTTACGTTAACTAAACTTTCAATAATATACATTCGCATAGAATACAAAATCTCCTTTTTTAAAGTCGGTTAAAAACTTGGTCCCACTTTGTACTTGCCCTCCGAAGCACGGAGACGTTTAGTTCAAATGGCGTTAAACGGTCACCCATCTATTTAATGACCTTACCTAACGTTGCTTAACCTGATCGATTTCCAAACATTGTTAACAATGGTCTATGAGTGTTCCCTTACTAATATGTATTATAATTATGAAGAAAAATTGATAAAATCGGACTAAGCGTATAACCAAGTACCCGTTTTGACTTTAATCCCCTCTCCCAAAAGAACCGTGCTAGATTACGGGATAAAAAGTATCCTATGTCCTACCTCGTAGTAAGATCTCAAATCATGCCAAGTTTCATTTGAATCCATTCAGTAGTTTCGGCGTGATGCTCAGCCGTGATACAGACAGACAGACAGACAGACAGACAGAGAGACAGACAGACAGACAGACAGACAGACAAAAATTAAAAAAAATACATTTTCGGCCTCAGTATCGGTTATAGAATGCCCTCCAAATATAATTTTCAAACAATCTTCAATGTACAGAATTGGACCCGTTACAGTTTTATTATAAGTATAGATAAATAGATACACTGTCTAAAATAAGTATCTGGACTTACGATATTGTAAAAGTCGCGAGCAACCGAAGGATGCAAATGGCTAAATGTATAAAAGTTCATTGTGGCTTTCTAAGGGAAGGCCCGTGTTCAGCAGTGGGAGGTCTTCCGGCTGATGATGATCTAAATTAAATATTTATTTACATAAAAGGTACCTAAGTAGTACCGTGGATAACTAGTACCTACCTATTTAAGTAGGTACTTGTTGTAAAGTTAATATATAACGATAATTCAAATTCAGAATTCTTTATGATGCATTTGCTTCACGGGGTCTCTGTGCGGGCTTGTCTTATTCAATTATATAATAAAAATAATATTACAATATATTATTATATATCTTAAACTATAAGCTTGTAAGAGTACCTACTGCAGTTCAAGCCCACGCAGCGTACCTAATCAAAGATTTTATAATAGCCTTTTTTAGACAAATGGCTCTTAATGGTAGTTTTAATTTTGTTTATTGGTAGATCTCGTATATCCTGGGGCAGTTTATTATAAAAACGTATACCTTGATATTATATAGGTACTTACTTAATATGTTATTTGACGGGCCTGTTGGTCTAGTGGTTAGACACCCTGGCTGCTACCCGATATGTCATGGGTTCGATTCCGGCCAAGTGTCTGTTATTTATCTATTTAAGTAAGTAAGTATGTATTTTCAAAAAAAGGTAATATAAATATCTGGTTTCCATAGTTCAGGCACAACAGGCTCTGCCTAGTTTGGGATCAGATTACCGTGTGTGGAACTGTCCCAGAATATTATTATTATAAGTTACTTAATTAATCCATCACTATTGTCCACATACCCGGACAATGTTTTATAATTATAGGTATAACTTATTATAGATATTTCCTGGTCACAATGACTAATTTAGTCAGAATTACTGTAAACGCTATTTACAAATCCAATAGTTGCTACCTAATATGAAATTACATCATCTTTCCGAATATAATTGTCAAAGCTTTTCAGACAAATTTCAGTATTATCAGCCGAAAGATGTGCATTACTGAACAAAGTCCTCCCCCTTAGAAGGGGGGGGTTGCCATAAACCTACGCTTGGCAGGTGGCTTGGGGATCGCAGTAGGTATAGGTGATAGGTAATGCAATAGATCTTTCTATGCGGCTTCTCTGCGGTCCGTCTTCTTGTTTTCCCTTAGTTGCCTCTTAAGGGTCGTCCATTAATCACGTGATGTTTTTTAGCAACTTTTTAACCCCTCCCCCCCTCATGGTGATATGTGGTGAGGTTTTAAACTACACCACCCCCCCCCTATCCAAAATCACGTGTATTTTTTTGTACAAAATTTCAATTTAATTTATATTGAAATTTTCGGAATATTATCTTTAAATTCAGGTACTTATCTGATTAAATGTTGAAGGGGAAGTCGCTAGCAACCAACGGTGAGTCAAGGCCACGTGCCGCCGTTTGGTTTAGAAATCGTGCATTCAACGAAAAATAAATACACGTGATGTCTTATTATACCCCTCTCCCCTTCTGGTGATATTTCGTGATTTTTTCGGAACCCCTCCCCCCCCCCTTTCGAGCCTCACGTGGTTAATGGACGACCCCTTAGCCAACGGAAGAAAATGGGTGGCACCCCACGGGTAACGAGTCAGACGAATGCATAAGAATTTCTGATTGAGAAACCCCATTATGTCTAAATTGGGACTCAAACCTAGGTCTCCAGCAGCAGTCGTTGTTAGTCTATATATGGTTTTAGTAAGTTTTTATCTCTATTTCAATTTCACCGATTTTTGGGTTAAAAATTATACCTATTCGCACTCCATTGGACTAAGTTTTTAATGTGGTTTTCATTTCAAAGCTTGTATTTCAGAGATAACTTACTTACAGTCGATATAAAACTTATTCGTGTTTAAAAGGCTTCCATCTTTTAACGCAGAATTTTTAATTAAAATCAATAAGAAAAAGAAAATTGGAAAATTCGTGTTCAGTTATGAGGTTGTTATCCACGAAGATGGAGGTCCTAGATAAGACCTAGTATTTGATATTCTTAATCCATAGTAGGTACATAATTTTTTTTACTCATATATTTACAGTTTATTTACAAGTAAAAAAAATCCTCCAAGCTGTCGCCGCACTGGGAGGGAAGGGTACCTAAAAGACTGGCGGCATTACCTCTTTGTATGGCTAAGCTTAAAGTACGTTGGCAGAAAAAGCGTGTCCGTTTCGACTGATCGGCTACAGTGTCGTAGCAGAAAAACGACTACGTCAATATTACGCAAATTCGCAGATCCTTTTTTTTTTTTTTTTGACGCGGGGGAAATATTCTAAAGATCCCCGGGAGCTGTGGGGCTCGACCGGGGTATGTGGGATTCTTACCCACTAAAACCCCCGCGCCTGTCGCATCGGCACATGAGAGGGGGGACCCCAGGGCTCTCCGGTGGGATCTGCACCAGGGGCCCCTCAGTGCCTTGCCTTTGAGCCCGCCGCCGGGGGGCGCATTGTAGCCCCCCGGGAACCAGTCACGGTGCTCACGGGGACGGGGGTCGCAGCCCTGCCGCCGTCCTCCTCGGAGTCGCCGCCGTACTCAATGGACGCTCAAAGAGCCCACACCCCGAGCGTCCAGCGACTCCGAAGGAAAGTAACTAACCTTTTTTTTTTACGCGGGGGAAATCTTCGAAAGATCCCCGGGAGCTGTGGGGCTCGACCGGGGTATGTGGGATTCTTACCCACTAAAACCCCCGCGGCTGTCGCATCGGCACATGAGAGGGGGGACTCCAGGGCTCTCCGGTGGGATCCCCTCAGTGCCTTGCCCTTGAGCCCGCCGCCGGGGTGCGAATTGTAGCCCCCCGGGAACCTGTCACGGTGCTCACGGGGACGGGGGTCGCAACCCCGCCGCCGTCTAAAGATGCGCGACTATGAATGATTTCATTCGAATTATTTGACTTTCTAATTCGACTTATTCGAATGATTTTAAGAAGTTAGTAACTACTTTGATACGCACTCGACTTTGATTATTCCGCGAATTGAATGATGTGATTTGTCAGGCGCACTGGCATTATTCGTTCCGGGACCGGAACGGAAAATAATTCATTCATCTTTCATTCCAAAAACTGTCAACTGAGTCGCGAACAGTCTAGTTCAAACTCCTTTAGTAATTACTGTAGTGGTTATTCGACTATGAACATTAGTATATTACTAATATTCAAGTCGACATCGTACATTAGTAGTTGTTTAATACTCAAAGGTAGTTGTAGATGATTCGAATCGTCGGGTTAGTAACAGTCGCGCATCTTTACCGCCGTCCTTCTCGGAGTCGCCGCCGTACTCAATGGACGAAGGAAAGTATGTAACTAAACCTAACCGTGGCAGGGCCAGATTAAGCCAGCGCGGGACCCGTTGCAAATCCTATAGCGAGCAACCTACTCTTGACTTGTATTAGATAAATAAATCTATACTTATAATAAAACTGTAACTAAAATTATATTTGGAGGGCATTCTATAACCGATACTGAGGCCGAAAATGTAATTTTTTTAATTTTTGTCTGTCTGTCTGTATCACGGCTGAATCACGCCGAAACTACTGAATGGATTCAAATGAAACTTGGCATGATTTGAGATCTTACTACGAGGTAGGACATAGGATACTTTTTATCCCGTAATCTAGCACGGTTCTTTTGGGAGAGGGGATTAAAGTCAAAACGGGTACTTGGTTATACGCTTGGTCCGATTTTATCAATTTTTCTTCATAATTATAATAAATATTAGTAAGGGAACACTCATAGAGAGTTGTTATCAAGGTTTTGTAATCGATCTGGTTAAGCAACGTTAGGTAAGGTCATTAAATAGATGGGTGACCGCTTAACGCCATTTGAACTAAACGGGTCCGTGCTTCGGAGAGCAAGTAAAAAGTGGGTCCCAGTTTTTAACCGACTATAAAAAATGAGGTTATGTATTCGATGCGAATGTCTGTTATTCAAAGTTTAGTTAACGTAAAAATAGCGCAGGCGGAGCTGCGTGGGTCAGCTAGTATTTAAATAAAAAAAATTAAAAAAAATTAATAGTAAATACACTTTATAGTACACCAAAAGTCAAATGTAAATTGAACAATACGTTGAAGACATCAATGTACAAAGGCGGCCTTATCGCTAAAAAGCAATCTCTTCCAGGCAACCTCACTAGAAAATGAGAGAGAGAAACATAATGGGCAGTTGATGATGATTGTAGATATTAAAGTTTATAGGTGTGACTTATGCAAATTCCTTGGGTACACCTACGTGCGGGCCCCCTAAAAGCGTGGGGCCCGTAGCATTTGCTGACTCCTGCAATATGGCTAATCCGGCACTGAACAGTGACCGCGCGGTCGACACATGGAGAACTGTGCGGCCACGCAGTTCTCTTAAACGGAGCTTAGTAAGAGGTCTCAAAAAAAGGTAAAGGTAAAAAAGTGAAATATGACGACCCCGCTGAGTTTCTTGCCGGATCTTCTCAGTTAAAGCCGCGTTGTGATCCAGTGGTAGCTTTTAAAAAATTAACCATTCAAATTAAGCCTATTTGAAATAAATATTTTTGACTTTGCTCATTCTTTTGGCTAATCGCCGATACGATTTCGAAGAAAATGCAGAAAGTATAATGAATCATACTCAATTCATTTATCAGCACTAATTAGCAGACTCATATTTGGTTTATCATACGAAGAAAAATTCAACTGTAACTTACTCATATTATGAATCACCGAAAGTGTCCTTATTAGAACCGCATGGTCGTACATTTAAAACATATTTAAACTGTATAAAATTACTGCAAATACGTTTTATGAAATATCTTGTTGATTCAAAAACTAAGTCTGAATGTAAAGAGAATTATGATAAACTTTTCGTCGTATGTAAACTACTTCCAGTACATATGAAGGTCAACTATTTGGTGGTCCTTGAGCAGTTCTATAATGACCAATTTAAGGTTCCAGTACAAAACAGCTATAACACTAGGAGAGTTAGAGAGCGGAAATTGTTGCGGCCATCAGTTAAAAACTATTAAATGGTAAAAATTAATGGTAAAAGAACCAACAAGTATTTGACCCCCACACTATATAATAATAATAATAATAATAAATCCTTTATTTCAGGCTACTATGGCCCATACAACAAATACCTTACAGACTAACATACATAATTACATATTATATCTAAACATTAATTGACACGTAAAACTGCTGACGTGTCGCGCGCGGTGTTGGGTATCCGTCCTCGGAATCGTCGGAATACAACACCCCTCGGCCAAAACTCTTCATTTGTGAAGGTCGACAGTTGTTCGGTTGGCACCCTCACCACAAAGGAATTAAAATTCACACTGTGGCGAGACTCCAACCGTTCGACCTTCAGGTTGAGCTTGGTCTTGATCTGCACGTACTCTACAATCTCCTCTACCTTCGTAGAGCAGTGCAATCTGGACACATACAGCAGCGTCGCCGGGACAGCCGGACGCAGCAGATGGTTTGGTCCCGTCGGTGCGATGCCGCACTTATTGCGGTTGGATGGCTTCCTCTTCCTCCTCTGTACCTTGACGAAGCCTTCCTCGTCGCACTGGTCCCTCCTAGGACCCGTTGGTCCAGTCCCACGAATAGAAATAAAATAAATAAAAAAAATATATAAATATATATAATGAAATTGACTGGCTTAATAAATATCAGGGTAATTTAAGTAATTTATCCCTTAAAAGGAAATTAAGACAGGTGTTGCTTGCTGAGTTCAGTACAAAACAATGATTGTAATCGCCAAATATGATACCTACTCGTATTTAGTAAAAAAAATAAACTGTCAGTAAGTACATAGTTATAGGTACTTAAGTAGTAAATAATTATATCGCAGGACCCTTCGTAAATATAACCTTTTGTATTGTATCAACCTTTTGTATTGTATCTACCTGTTGTATTGTATCACTCTTTTTTAGGTATATTAAATCGAGCGCTAATCCCGCCGACAAACTGTTACGCAGTTGGCGGGTTAAAATCAAATATATAACTTTTGGTCCATTAGGTATAGGATTAATTAATTTATTTATTTATGTGGAGAGTCTTAAAAGGCCACTCTATGGATTTACCTTGTACGTATAGGTATAAGTAGATGTTTTCCTGATCAACTGGTATTATTTTCGTATATTGCATCACAGTCAACGGGTGGTGGCATTCGACATTACAATTGCAACGGAAAATCACATATTTACTCAATTTTACGACGTTCTGGATAGAGGTTAGTATTTTTTAGTCAACTCATTAATGTGACGAGAGCTTTACCGTTTTTATTTACTTAATTTATTCATATAATTGCACCTGTCCGTAAGTCTTTGCTTGTGGCGGCTTCGTGTGGCGGGTCACCCCCTTCCCTTCAATGTGGTTGAGGGGAGTGATGGCTGCTGCTCGAGTCAACTCGTGCGCGGGTGCTGCGCGCGGGGGACTGGTCCGACTACTATCCCTTTGGCCTTTTAATTTTTTGTATTTTCGTCGTATTTTTCTTTTTTTTTCTCACTCTCTTGTTTTATCTTTTTAACGGCAGGACACACTGTCACTGATGCTGATCTAATTGTAACACTGTTTAAAAAAAAGTTAATAAATGACAAGCCCGCTGAGTTTCTTGCCGGATCTTCTCAGTTGAGGCCGCGTTGTGATCCCGGTGGTAGCTTTTTTAAAAAATATATTGATCGTTCAGAAGTGTTAAGCCTATTTGCAATAAACAATTTTTAATTTGAATGCTCTGAGGTTGTCTGGAAGTGACCGCTTTATCGATAAGACCGCCTTAAATTGTTCACTTTATTAATTGTTTTTAATTTCAAATGTAAGATACATTTGATCTTTGTTGTTTTGTTCAATAAAGATTACTTGTATTGTATTGTGACGAGAGCTTTGCCTGATCCATTAGCGCCCACTGGACACAGACTCACTGATGCTCTTCACCCCATAGATAGGCTCCCAGACATAGGTTAGTCTTTTGAGCCCCGTAATGTCACCAGCTGCTGTCCTTATATACTGGTATGTTTAGGCTGCTACTTTGCGACAGAATATGTGTGATCTCGTGCCTAAATAAATTCAAACCCGCACGTAACGCGCTAACTTGTGCTTCCTTCTAGGGGCTTACCACCATTTGTTCGAGCAGTATTATTGTAAGCTTATTATAACGAAAGGCCGCTCGCGAGTGGGAAACCGCTTGCTGGAGGTCGCGGGTTCGAATCCTGCGGAGGGGAAGCAACTTTGTTTATTTGTTCCTTACTGGCTAGGACGATATGCAGGCCGATCACCTGATTGTCTGTAAAGTACGATGATCCATGCGTCGGATGGGCATGTAAAAAGTCGGTCCTGCGCCTAACCTCCCCCCCCGTTCGTGTCAGTGAGAGGTATAAAGGAAGAGAGAGTGCACTTGCGTCTACGCAAGCGCTTCTGCACTATAATATCTCCCGCGTAGATGGCTGATCTTGTGAAAGATTGGCCGCTGTAGTCGTATCCGCCAGGACGACAACGAGAGAAACGAACGGAGCTATACACTGCGTATAGACAGGTATCCATATTTATACTGTGGTATAACTGTGTCTCATTCCCACGTAAAAGTAATATTATTTTAACACTGCCTTAAGAGCTGGTGGTAGAACCATTAGGGGCCATTGTTTTTCGAGAGCATGTAGATATGTAGAAATCGCAACCTGCGATAAGACCGCCCAATGTATACCATTGTATATTTTCTTTGTACTTCTTTGTTCTCCTGTAGTTTTTGGTGTGCAATAAAGAGTTCTCTATCTATCTATCTATATGTATGTAAGTATGTATTATTTCTTCATTTTTTCCTTTTATAACTTTTTTCTTTATTTTTTTCTATAAATACCCTCGCTTGCGAGTTGCCCGTGCTGCTAAATAATACCTACCATGTATAGTTGCCGCCGGGAGGTGAAATCATCCGGTAGACAATAAATATTAAGTCTCTTGTGTCCGGTAATTTCACCAGCTACAGCGCCCTTCACACCGGAACATACCAAGGCATTGCAAGACATTGCTGCTTGGCGGCAGAAACTGACACTGCGGTGGTACCCACTTGGACGGTTCCTTGCACAAGGAAGCTTCCTGTAAGATAGATGGTCTCCTACCACAGATGTAGATTTACATATATACAGCAAATGCATGTACTTCACGTGTCCGAACCCCGACGAAACGTCGGGGTTGGTCGCCGCTAACTTGCAGTCCGCGCGCGTCTGTTGTTGCAGCTGGTCTGGCGCAAAAATAAAAAAAAATCGGTGGGGCATCGGCGGCATCGGTGTCTGTGAATCGGTTTTGATTTCCCGTCACTAAATGTCGGCCGTGACGTCACAGAAAGTGTTAAAAAGTCGGCACGCTTGGTTTCAATACAAATCGTGATACTTGCGTTATCTATGTAAATCTATTTATCTGTGTCTTCTACGTTACAGGATCTGTGTACCACATCAATGATGTACCGGGCGGTGATACTCGCGTGCGCTGCGCTGGCGGTGGCTCTCCCCGGTGACGAACCTATACACCTGACGCTGGGCCCGGAGTCCACACCTGAGGACGTCGTGCTGTACCTATTTGATGTTATATTGTCACCGTATAGAATTCCCAATGGGGAAGACCAGGGAAACACCCCGTTAACTATAGGTGGCGGTTGCCCCAAGGATCATACTTATGATAATATGAAAGTATGTCGCAAAACTAAACCGGATTCAACACTTAAACCTATAAGTGAAGATGACTATAAATAAGTTGCTTGTTGACGTTAACTCGCGGACGCGGTGGCGGACGCGGTCCGCAATATCACACAGCGTACTATGCAAGTATTCACGTAGAATAGGCAAGCTAGCGACAGCCGCGCGCTCGCGGTTCGGTGTTATCAAACCTATTATGTTCGTGTGTGTCTGTGTTCACGTCGAACTAGCGATTTCAAACAGTTTGAACATCGATATCATATTTATACTAGATAAACATTCACGAACAAAATGACATCTAAAATGTGGTCGCGGAGGTTGCAAACTTATCTGTGCTGGTGGCGGAAACGTGAACTAACGATTTTATAAGGATAATCACTTGTAGTTTGACAGTTTCATATAGACAGTAGCGACACTCCTATCGGCAAATATAAATTTGTCAGGATGTGGCTTGTAAAGAAATAGCGACACAAGGGCGCTATTTCTCGCTACCACTTTTTGAACCGTGACACCAACTCTAGTTTATATATTATACCTATCGATGAGTTTGAACTTAAAACAAATGAACGCTAGAAATGAATCCGCAAAAGCGCCTAGCGTCCAATGTGAACACAAGCTCGAGAAGTCCATCTGGCCCGCTCCCGCGCCCGCGCCCGCGCCCGCGCATTCAATGTGAACGAGCACAAATTAGCGGCGGGAACGTCGACGACACATCATGTTGTATCTTTAAATTTGAATGAATTATTAAATAATACTTAAAAGTGTCTAATCATTCATCATCAGCAGCCGATAGACATCCACTGCTGAGCAAAGGCCTCCCCCTTAGAAGGGAGGGGTTGCCATAATCCCTACGCTCGGCAGGCGGCTTGGGGATAGGTAGAAGTTAAATTCAAAAGAAAGACGCTGCTGCCCGTCTTCCTGTTCTCGCTTAGTCGCCTCTTACGACACCCAACGAGTGGAGACGGGGGGATGCTATTCTAACCCGGCACCCCGCGGGTGTAAAGTGTCTGTTGAGTGATATAAACCGATACACGTGTTTTCCTAAACATCCTGTATGTTTGGGCATTTGGCGGACGGAGCCCCGTTTGTTGCCCAAATGCCCAGGTGGAAGGTTATGTTTTCGAGAGTATGTATGTATGCATGTATGTTTGTATGTCTATTTCTTCGGCACGGCCTACAGCCTTAACTTGGCTTGATGGACAGTGACCTATAACATGTCGTTAGATTAGTCTTAGTTGTGGGAGTGACATAGGCAACATATTTTTTCAAAAAACTTAATATGGCGGCCACTAGTCACCATTTTTTTTTATTTTCAAAACCATCAGTATGGGTAGGTATCAAATGAAAGGTGTTATTATTATATATAATCCATAGATATATTATTATATCTGTTCAGGACGACGCGAAAATATAGACTAATGGTGTATTTGTGTTACAGTGTGTTGTGTTTTATAGGCGATAGTTAAGAGCCTAGATTTAATTTCCTAATAAATTATAATATAGCTCTGTGTATAAGCTCACTATCCTGAGAAGGGGTGAGCTGAATCACTTATAGATACCCTAGCGTTGGGTAATAGTATTATAGAAGTACCCACATGCCCTAGATGTGCTAAGCACCTATATGCACAGCAAAAAAAATGTGCGTGCGTGGAGTCCCTCCGCGCGGAAGAAGTGAAACTTCATTCTCGCTCAGTCGATCGGTCGGTCGGTCGGTCGGTCCCTCACTCACTCACTAACTCAACTCAACTCAACTCAACTCAACTCAACTCAACTCACACTGAAACCCACTGAAACCCACTGGAACCCACTGGAACCCACTGGAACCCACTGGAACCCACTGAAATCCACTGAAACCCACTGAAACCCACTGAAACCCACTGAAACCCACTGAAACCCACTGAAACCCACTGAAACCCACTGAAACCCACTGAAACCCACTGAAACCAACTGAAACCCACTGAAACCCACTGAAACCCACTCACCCACTCACTCAGTGACGGCGTCACATGAGCGCTTTCATATTTCAGATTAAGGTGATTCATTTAACGCTCAACGCGTTATGTGATAACATTTTTGGAAGTCGCATAAGAAGTTTCACTTCAATAACTATTTGCAGTTAGGTCCCAAATCTAGGAACCAACTCAGGACCTAGATCTGGGTCCGCCCTGGTGGGTCTAAGTGCCTAAACAGCACTGCTGTACATATGTCCAAAGTTATAGGCAAATGTTCTATCACATATCATGTTTTTTAGGGTTTTTGCTATGATCTATGCCCCTAGGTGGTCTAGATCATAGGTATACAGAGAGTACACATCGCAGGCTACCTAACGGCACTATTTGTGGGCATGTGGGTGCTATGGGCAAGGCGCAGGCGAAGCCACAAGCGGCCAAAGCATAGTCGTCGCGCCCGTGACCGTCAGAATGACAGGTCCACAGACGTATTTTGAAATTAAACTAATTTTACGGATTCTATCGCGGTTTAATTAATTATGATTTTAATTACCCGACGTTTCGAATACTTTTAAAAGAAACTTTTATTAAAATCTATACTTATAATAAAACTGTAACAGGTCCAATTCTGTACATTGAAGATATTTTGAAAATTATATTTGGAGGGCATTCTATAACCGATACTGAGGCCGAAAATGTAATTTTTTTAATTTTTGTCTGTCTGTCTGTCTGTATCACGGCTGAGCATCACGCCGAAACTACTGAATGGATTCAAATGAAACTTGGCACGATTTGAGATCTTACTACGAGGTAGGACATAGGATACTTTTTATCCCGTAATCTAGCACGGTTCTTTTGGGAGAGGGGATTAAAGTCAAAATGGGTACTTGGTTGTACGCTTGGTTCGGACCAAGCCAATTTTATCATTTTTTCTTCATAATTATAATAAATATTAGTAAGGGAACACTCATAGAGAGTTGTTATCAAGGTTTTGTAATCGATCGGGTTAAGCAACGTTAGGTAAGGTCATTAAATAGATGGGTGACCGTTTAACGCCATTTGAACTAAACGGGTCCGTGCTTCGGATAGCAAGTAAAAAGTGGGTCCCAGTTTTAACCGACTATAAAAAAAGAGGTTATGTATTCGATGCGAATGTCTGTTATTAAAAGTTTAGTTAACGTAAAAATAGCGCAGGCGGAGCTGCGTGATCAGCTAGTCATAAATAAACCGCGATATAATCCGTAAAATTAGTTTCAATTTCAATGGTTAATATTCGCGTAAATATCAGAAATCATTATTAGACGTATTTTGGTTTGGAATGGTGTCCAAAAATTGCTTACCAATTGCTTATATTTGGTTACTATGATGAGAAATTTGCTTACTGCATATTTTAGTCACAAGCGGTGTATCACCATTAGGACGACAATCGCTTGCACGTGCCGGCCTGAAATACGTGCGGGTGGGGTAAGCGCGCATAACGTCGTTCAAACAATTTTGATTGAAAACTGGTACACCTTTCATATCCGGGATAGTAAAATTAAGTATATTCTATTCTAGCTGTATTTGAAGTTGTATTTTTTTACCCGAGTTTTTAGAGTTATACGTATGTACCTAACAGTATACTTACTTAACATACATTCAGACAGCATTTTATGCTAAAATTAGATGAAATCTCTCTAACAAACTTCATAAATTAAATAAAAGGATAACAATGAAATCTTAAATTATTTTAATTATTTACAAAAAATGGTAAACTAACTAATTAATTGCTCGAAATGGGCTCCATCTTCTTTGTTACACAAATTTATTCTTCTAACGAATTTATTTCTAGTAACCTTTAATAACGTGTTGTGGTGAATGTTATAAATCGTATTCTGAACTTCAACTCGTTCACATTCTCATAAGATTTAATGTAAATTTGATTTTTTACATATCCCCACAAAAAAAATCTAAAGGGGTGAGATCTGGTGATCTCGCAGGCCATCTGATTGTGCCGTATGTACCAATCCAGGTATTAAAATGGTTATTAATGTAGGCAGTAGTGATTCTGCTGTTATGGGCTGGAGCACCATCTTGCTGTTTCGCTCTTCCTCGGGGAAACCATTTAACTCATTTCTTAATAAATCCAGTATTTCTAAATACTTGACAGTGTTTAAGTGACCTTCGTACACATGGACTAACACAACCATATTTCTCATAATTCCGCACCAAACGTTGAAAGAAAATCTTACTTGTCTGTTAGTTTCGTGAACACGAAGAGGATTCACTCGAGACCAATAGTGGTTATTGCGGCGATTGTACATGCCGTTATTGCTGAAGTTGGTTTCGTCAGACCATACAATGTTACTAAAAAAAATAGGGTTACGGTCAATTTCTGTTAGCATGTCTTGACAAAATTGTAGTCGTCTCTCACAATCCCCAGGATGCAATTTTTGTACCAACCGACCATCGCGATAACATTTAAACTTATACTTTTTCAGCACTTTAAGCACGCGAGTATGAGTTGTTCCAATTATTTCGGCAGCATTTGTACATTTGTGCATTTTTGTACATTTTATGTTTTAGTTCTAAGTTTATATTGTAAATATCTTCTTGGTGTACAATAAAGAGTATTCTATTCTATTCTATCTTTTACCGTGACACAAATATGAAATGATTTGTAAAAACAATCAAATGTGAATAACAGATGAAAATCCATTTTCAAATGTAACATTCCATATTTAAACTACGACACACACGGAGTTATGTCGCATCTAAGAAAGGAGTCTGCATTACAAACACGTGCAAATTGCAATCGTCATATCTAAATAGTAATACGTCATTTTAATGGATATATGACGTCAATGATAATTATTAATTAATAACATAAGTAAACAGATGGATCTTTGAGTAAAAGTGCTTTAACTTGATCCATTGAATTAATAATTTAAGATTTCATTGTTTTCCTTTTATTTAATTTATGAAGTTTGTTAGAGAGATTTTATACTTATAATTGACCCTAACGATCGATGCAATAAATGTACAGGGTGCAACTTTTAGAGATTTTAGTCGGTTCGATTACCGGGTGCGGCAAGCGAATTTAAAAAAATCTTCGAATACAGTTTTCTTTCTTTAAAAAAAATAAAGGAATGTTTTCTTTGAGTAAAATTTTCTATCTACAGTATTAAGAGTACTTCCCCTTCAGGTGGCATTACAAAATTCCACTCTGTATAAAGTAAAATGTGAAGTTTTGTGTATTTCTTCAATATCCAATAAAAAATCTTAGCGTTAAAAGTGATTAGGTATTAGTTATCATAATGTAAGAATATGAATAAGTCTTGAAATCAACCTGCGAATTTCTTATATTATAAGATGTAGTAGTTATTTTTTATATGCATACGTGTTAATGAATCCTTATTATAATAATTACTAGCTGACCCGCGCAGCTCCGCGCGCGCTTTAATTACATTTTGCTCCCCCTTTTCTCCCTACTTCCTTGATTTATCTTTCTCCATCTCTCTCTCTTATAATAAAATCTAATTCTATGCTATTTAGAGAAATAGCAATAATAATAATAGGGGAGAGCCCCTCCCGCTTCGGTCCCCGTCACACTTCCCCTCTTCCTCTCCCCGTTGTCCTCTCTGAACCCTCTCCCTCCTCTCTCTTCTCCCAACTTGCTCCCTCTTACCCCCCCTTGCTCCCTCTTACCCCCTCCCCCCCTTGCTCCACCTAACTCCTCTGATCACTCACTCCATCACCCTCCCCTCTCCCTCTCTTGCACCCTCCTCTCGTTCTATATATCCTCGTCAATCATGGTATCAGCGGCATAAAATATACTTTATAACCTATTCTCAGACCTACCCGCAAAATTTCATACATATCGGTTCACCCGACTCTCGTGCACGTAACTCAAAGGTTCTCAGATTTTGTTGTGCAAGGCGTTGCGAACGTTCGACACTCGACACTCGTGCGCGTACCTGAGAGTTTCTCTAATTTTGTTCAGCAAGGCGTTGTGAACGTTCAGGTGAAGATTCTCCCATACGACGTATTCTTGCTGCCCGTGCTTGAGAACTATATTTAGAAAGTTGAGACCCGGCTCTCTTAGGCATTTTCAAATGTTTAAGAAAATGCTATTAGCGTGTAATATTCTAGCTCTGAAAAGAACTGTTGTTTAGCCCTGAAAAGAACTGTTGTTTAGCCCTGAAAAGAACTGTTGGTTACCTCTGAAAAAATCTGTTGGTTAGCCCTGAAAAGAACTGTTGATTAGCTCTGAGAAGAACTGTTGTTTAGCTCTGAGAAGAACTTTTGCGTAGGTGTAGTTTTAAGAAAGAAATCAAAAAAAAGTCGCACGAAAATTATTAGAATTCGCGCACGACCGCTGCGTAGGGAGCCGACCTCCCGTATGACTTATATACTCATTGCCGTATGAGCCGCGCGGGTACCTTACTCATAGATCTAAACTCCCCTCCCGCATGCGCACCCCCGCCTTGGTGACGTTCACTTCGCAACGGGCCGTCCAGCAGAAATCTTTTAATTTATAAGCAGTAATATTTTAATTTCGCCATAACTTCAAAACCAAATGTCCAATTTTAATCATTCAAAGACCAAATATTATCTACATAAACTGTACAATGATGAAATAATTTATTTTGATAAGGATTAATAGCATGAGTAAAATAAATGCGTTTAAATGTGGTCCAAACAAAATTCAAGATTTTTTAATAAAAAAATGGTTGTTGGGCCTCACTCGACATAGATATGCGCGTGTGCCGCGGACTTTTTTGTAGATATTTATAATATCTACAATTAATTAGAACATTTTATGGTTCTATCTTTTATAGTTTAGGCAGCGTACGCAAAATAAGTAACTTTTCTGGTTGATTTTTTACACCTTGTGTCCGAAAAAACCCAAATATCTTACGGAACCCAAAATAAAATTTAGCCTATGTTACTCGTGGATAATGTAGCTTTCGAATGGTGAAAGAATTTTTAAAAACCGTACAGTAGTTTTTGAGCCTATTCATTACAACCAAACAAACAAAGTTTTCCTCTTTATAATATTAGTGTAGATAATGTGTAACTTTCGTACTCACAAACGTCAATTAGTGTTAATTATCACTAATCCAGTTATTGAAATCTTATTATTTCGACTTTTTAATACTTCTATTAATATTTTATAATGAGTAGAGGTATCACAATTAAGCAGTCACAGCTTAAAAAAGGCTTAATTAGAATTAACGCTAATTTACGTTTGTGATTTTCGACATCCAAATATAGTTTTTTGGCCATTTCTAATGATTCCAAATCATTATAATTTATTACCTATAGTTGTGTTACAACTCGATTATGTAGTATTCTTTTGTGATAAATAAAAAATGATTTTTCCTTTGTTTGATTAATAATTGTTTTATTTAATAGTTTTCTGAACCCTTTTATACCCCTAGTACAGATGATAAAATAAAGTTAAATTACGTATTAATAGCTTTCGGTGAAGGAAAACATCGTGAGGAAACCTGCATGTCTGAGAAAGCCTAACTAGCTTTCGACTGACGCCAACCCGTAGGCCAGCGTGGTGGACTATGGCCTAAGCCCTTTCATCTTGAGGGGAGGTCCATGCCCAACAGTGGGACATAAACAAGGGCTGGTATTATTTACGTATTATCAAGTATATTCGGGAATTACGGGACCAAGTATAGCGTCCTTGTACTACCGCGAACATTAACGCTGTACCAGTAGAGTAAGCAAACGGAACGTCGTCGTTCAACTGGTACACCGTTCGTGTCCGCGATAGTACCGATGGTTACATTCAGTGGACGTTCAGATTGTCTTCATTAATTGCTGCACTCACAAACAACATCCTAACTAGCCCTGAACTATTCCGTATGCAGCATATTACTAAGCATTATAATGCAAACATTAACGCTTGAAAACTTTATCCAGCTCAATGAAGGGTTCAGTTAAACTTACATATCTCAAAGGTACCTCGTGGGTGCACTCGCTGGACATTTTGGTACTAACGAGCAACCGTAACCTCAATACAGATTGAAGCTGCGACGTTCTTGCAAGACGTAGGTTGAATCGTCTAGAAGTAGCCTGTCCGACACTCTCGGAACTCAGCTTCGAACTATCAGCAACAAAGTAATTTTGAGTAAGTCAGAATACCATATAACCAGACTTCTCCCCCACTAGAGGTTAACCATAAAAGACGAGCTCTCTGTGAAACTTCAGGGAGGCAAGGCATCGGCTAGAACTATCGGTTCACCCAAGAGGTTCGAAGTACTTACGTACCTAATAGCTTAAAGTCTTTGGTGTTGCGTCTTTACCTTGGCTGCGAGATCTTGGGTCGGATTCTAATATTCTTTTTGGTATAAAAATCTTGATATCTACTGTTATCCGTGGGGTGTCCGGGTAGAAAACCACCCTCCTATCTCCTCCCGTTGGCTGTCCGTAAGAGGAGACTAAGGGAAAACACGAAGACGGGCTGCAGGGTCTTTCTATTGGATTACCGATACTATACTGCGATTCCCAAGACTCCCACCAAGCGTGGGAATTATGGCAACCCCTCCATTCTAAGGGGGACGCCTTTGTTCAGCAATGGACGTATTTCGAATGCTGATGATGATGATACTATTATCGTATCAGGAGTAACACTTAACAGAGGTTAGAGAGGATACCCAGCCATTACCACTTAATCAGCACTCATTCAGCAAATTAGTGAATGACGTACAGGAAATCGCATACATACCTCTGACCCTTTGGCCAGCGTTATGACAGAGCTGGTGTCTGCTATGGAGTCGCTGGACGTTCGGGGTGTGGGCCCTTAGGACGTCCATTGAGTACGGCGGCGGCTGGTTCCTGGGGGCTTAAAATGCGCCCCCCGGCGGCGGGCTCAAAGGCAAGGCACTGAGGGGCAGATCCCACCGGATAGACCTGAGTGACCTGACCCCCCTCATGTGCCAATGAGACAGCCGCGGGGGTTTTAGTGGGTAAGAATCCCACAAACCCCGGTTGAGCCCCACAGCTCCCGGGGATCTTTGGAAGGTCTGTAAAAGTCGTGGCCTTAAAACCGACCGGCTCTAGGGAACTATTTACACATATTAATGAGAGTACTATTTATTTGAAGGACGGAAGGACCGGTATCATAGAATGATACAGTGCCTATTTACTGATTCAGGTGGTGAGGTGGATTTTCAAAATGTTGATAGGAAACATGGGCACTTCTAAGCCGAACTCGGAATGTGAGTAGGTCCACTTCTGCAGTCTTAGCACGATTTGCCATGACTTCGTAATCTTGACGAGTCAAGATTACGAAGTCTTGGCAAATCATGCTAAGCCTGCTGCATTGTAAGGTAAGGAAGCACGGGACACAGACAGTGGCATGTCATAGGAAAAGGTTTAGGACAACTCGCTGGCGGTCTATGCAAAACTACACTCGATTAGGATAAGCCTCATCCGTATTTATTTATGTACGTACATACTTAAGCACTACTTATACAAAAACAACGCAGAAATAACTCAATCGCAGTTTAAGTTAGTCGGCTTTAGCTAAACGTACATTGAATAACAGACGAGGAAAATATTAAATTTTTCCGTAATTGTGCTATGTATGCAAATTTGCTAAAATTTTAGGAACAAATATGCTGGCAATCGTGAATTTAATAAATTAAAGGATTACACGAGGGGTTTTAATAAAATTTTTATTATTTTACACAGAGTTAGTAAATCAGTATGTTTATTTGCTTATAGCCTCCGTGGTGCAGTGGGAAGCCACTTGCTTTGCAAACCGGAGGTCACGGGTTCGAATCCCGCGGGGAGCAACAACTTTGTGTAGTTGTTCCTTACTGGCTAGGACAGTGCAGGCCGAACACCTGATTGTCTATAAAGTAAGATGAGCCATGCGGCATGGAAAAAGTCGGTCCTGCGCCTAACCTCTCCCCGATCGTGTCGGTCTTCCGTAAGGATTATGAGAGGTTAAAGAAAGAGAGAGTGCACTTGTGTCTACGCAAGCACTTGTGCACTATAATCAGGGGCGTAGCTACCGCTGTATCAGCCGTATCAGTTATATGGGGCCCCCGGGCTACAAGGGCCCCTAATGAGTGTAAGCAAAAGTTCGTAAAAGGTTATCCTCGTCTCAGTCGCACTTAAACTCTTAGGCCTTACCTCCATCCATCCATCCATTCACCATCCATCCTCCATTTGGGCCCCGTAACAATTTTTGATACAGGACCAGTCTCGGACAAGTACTCCACTGAAAGATTGGCCGCTGTAGTCGTATCGGCTAGGAGGCCATTATTAATATTATTATTATAGACTAGCTGACCCACGCAGCTCCGCCTGCGCTATTTTTACGTTAACTAAACTTTTAATAAGACATCGAATACATAACCTCCTTTTTTATAGTCGGTTAAAAACTGGGACCCACTTTTTACTTGCTCTCCATAGCACGGACCCATTTAGTTCAAATGGCGTTAAACGGTCACCCATCTATATAATGACCTTACCTAACGTTGCTTAACCCGATCGATTACAAAACCTTGATAACAACTCTCTATGAGTGTTCCCTTACTAATATTTATTATAGTATAAAGAAAAATTGATAAAATCTGACCAAGCGTATAACCAAGTACCCATTTTGACTTTAATCCCCTCTCCCAAAAGAACCGTGCTAGATTACGGGATAAAAAGTATCCCATGTCCTACCACGTAGTAAGATCTCAAATCATGCCAAGTTTCATTTGAATCCATTCAGTAGTTTCGGCGTGATGCGCAGCCGTGATACAGACAGACAGACAGACAAAAATTAAAAAAAATACATTTTCGGCCTCAGTATCGGTTATAGAATGCCCTCCAAATATAATTTTCAAAATATCTTCAATGTAATGTAATAGAATTGGACCTGTTACAGATTTATTATAAGTATAGAAGACTAGCAGCGCCTGCGGCTTTGTCCGCAGCCAGCAATGTTAAATTATTCGTAAAAATAATGTCCACAATAGGAGGGTCAAGCTATATCTCTTGATCTACTTGTCCGATTTTGATAAAAAATAGCCTATCTTCTAAGTTGGGGTAATACCTACTTCACTATATATTTTGCATTGATATGCTATATGATATGATATGATATGCATTCAGCCGTTTCCCCGTGATAAGGTAACAACGGGGAGACAGACATACAGAAATTTTAAAAATTGTTGATATTTGTTCTGTCGCTTATTTATAGCCTCTCTGGCCTATTTTGCTGGAAAAACATTCAATGTACATGCAGACTTTTCGACCTCTACGGTTTTATTATAGTATAGATAGATACACTGTCTAAATTAAGTAGCTGGACTGACGATATTGTAAAAGTCGCGAGCAACCGAAGGATGCAAATGGCTAAATGTAGTTCATTGTGGCTTTCTAAGGGAAGGCCTGTGTTCAGCAGTGGGAGGTCTTCCGGCTGATGATGATGATATCTAAATTAAATATTTATTTACATAAAAGGTACCTAAGTAGTGCCGTGGATAACTAGTACCTACCTATTTAAGTAGGTACTTGTTGTAAAGTTAATATATAACGATAATTCAAATTCAGAATTCTTTATGATGCATAGGCTTCACGGGGTCTCTGTGCGGCCTATTATACCATCTGGGGTGGATAATACGACAATAAATTAAACATCATGTGCGTGATGACGTTCCTAGTCGAATACCTATTATGAGATTAGGAAAAGTGATTGTGATTAATCTAATAAATAATTACTAGAGAGGTGACTGTTCGGTGTGATCGTGTCGAAACATACGAACGAGTAGGTATTTCCGCACGCGCTGTTGCCACCCGTACCAGAGGTTAATGACCCAATATTTACAAATGGTGTTTTATTTTGATTACGTCTTTCTGCGATTTATTTGACGGTTCCAAAATACTCCCGTGTAGTGGTATTACCAGATTTATCATTAATTGTCGTATCGTCTTCCCCACATTATATTACAAAAATAATATTACAATATCTTTATATATATAATTCTACTGTACGTGTGTATGTCACTGAACTCCACCTAAACGGCTGGACGATGTTGATGAAATTTATTGTGTGTGTTCAAGGGGATTCGAGAATGGTTTAGATTCAATAAAAACGCGGGCGGAGCTGCGCGGGTCAGCTAGTATTATTATGTATCTTAAACTATAAGCTTGTAAGAGTGCCTACTGCAGTACAAGCCCACGCAGCGTTATCCTCCAGGTACCTAATCAAAGATTTTATAATAGTAGTTTTAAATTTGTTTATTGGTCGATCTCGTATATCCTGGGGCAGTTTATTATAAAAACGTATACCTTGATATTATATAGGTACTTAATATGTTATTTGACGGGCCTGTTGGTCTAGTGGTTAGACACCCTGGCTGCTACCCGATAGGTCATGGGTTCGATTCCGGCCAAGTGTCTGTTATTTATCTATTTATGTATGTATTTTCAAAAAAAGGTAATATAAATATCTGGTTTCCATAGTTCAGGCACAACAGGCTCTGCCTAGTTTGGGATCAGATTACCGTGTGTGGAACTGTCCCAGAATATTATTGTTATAAGTTACTTAATTAATCCATCACTATTGTCCACATACCCGGACAATGTTTTATAATTATAGGTATAACTTATTATAGGTATTTCCTGGTCACAATGACTAATTTAGTCAGAATTACTGTAAACGCTATTTACAAATCCAATAGTTGCTACCTAATATGAAATTACATCATCTTTCCGAATATAATCATAATCATAATATATTTATTTGCATAAAAACATGGTATAATAAGATGTTACAATTTGTATAAAGTACATACATGTTTTTGCTAGAATTGTACATAGCATGCAAAAAAGAAAAAAATCACTTCATGTCAATTAGTTCTTTTACGCTATAAAAGTTTTTTTCAAGTAACCAGTTATATAATTTAATTTGAAAATTTCTGGAGCTAAGAGCTTTTAATTGACTAGGTATTTTATTATATATAAGAACACACATAGCTACACAGCTCTTGTTATATTTACTTAGTCTAGGAATATAATCTAATACAAGTTGATATGGATCTCTCCTATTTCGAGCATTGACATGGTTCGCTGTTTTAAATAGCTCCTTATTTTTCCACACATACATACATATTTGATAGATATAGAGGGATGGTAATGGTAATAAACCAAGCTTTTTAAATACTGGTTGACACGAGTCAAGAGGTTGGGGTCCGTATATTGCCCTAATGCACTTCTTTTGGGCGACAAATGTTCTGTTTTGGTCGGTACTGTTACCCCACACTATAAGTCCATAACGTAATAATGACTCCACATAAGCACGGTAGCACATAATTGCTGTTTTTATGTTTGTAATATTTTTAACTTGCCTGAGCGCATATACAAATCTATTTATTTTATTGCATACATTATCTACATTTACTTTCCAGTTTATGTCTTCATCTATAGTCACTCCCAGAAATTTTGTGGATGACATTTTTTTAATAGTTGGCACATTCAGTTGAATGTTTAATTTATAGTTATAAGATTTATTAAATTGTATATATACTGATTTGTCTAGGTTTATTTTTAAATTATTTACATCTAGCCATGTAGTTAATTTGTCTATCGTTACATTAATTTCCGTTTCATGGTCCTGAACTGTGTTATTATTTTTGTTACATGTCACGATAATAGAAATATCATCAGCATATAAAATACACTTATGATTAGTTATGTCAGTAATGTCATTTATATATAATAGGAATAAAATGGGACCTAGTACACTTCCTTGGGTACCTTGCTTGATTATTCTATTCTCTGATGAATATGCCGTCATTTCCTTGTTATCATCAATTTTAGTAACGATAACACGTTGCTGTCTATTGCGTAGGTACGATGATATCCATTGTAGTGTAGGTCCCCTAATGCCAATTGTTTCTAATTTATGTAATAATATATCATGTGAAACTAGGTCAAAGGCTTTTGATAAGTCAAAAAATAGTCCTGTTGTGAGATGGTTATTGTTAATGTTTCTTAGTATTTCTTTCATAAGTGTGAACATAGCCAATGTTGTGGATTTACGTTTTTGAAATCCATATTGCTCGGTTTTAATAATTTGAAATTTGTTACAAAAATCTGCAAGTCTTTTATACATACACTTTTCATATATCTTGGACAGAATGGGTATTAATGTTATTGGTCGATAATTTTTAACGTCACAAATGTCTCCTTTTTTGTACAATGGCTTAACAATCGACAGTTTTAATAAATCAGGAAAAGATCCATATGAGAATGACATATTAATAAGATATGTCAAAATGACAATTATCTCGTCAGAGCATGCTTTTATGATTTTTGTATTTATTTCGTCATAGCCTTCAGAATTTGTATTATTTAATGACATTATTTCCCGTTTAACTTCATATTCAATCATCGGCTTAAGAAACATTGTGTTACATGTTGAGTTTTTACTAGAGTTACATTTGGTGTTTTTCGGAGTTGATTCTACAGTAATATCAATATAGTGATTGTTGAAAGTTGAGGCTATTTGATCAGGTTTTGAAAGTAGAGTGTTGTTGATTCTAATATTCTCAATATGGTTTTTATATCTGGTATCATGTAATTCATTTTTAATAACTGTCCATGTAGCTTTGCATTTGTTTTCATTTTTATTTATATATTTAATATTTTGGTTCTTTTTTGAATTATAGATACACTTTTTTAGTATGTTAGAGTAAGTTATATATTTCGATTTATTGTAACCATTTTTGTTTTTGTAATATTTATATCGGAGTGTTCGTTTTGTTGTGCAACTGCGCCATGCCATGCACTTGTTGTCAAAGCTTTTCAGACAAATTTCAGTGTTATCAACCGAAAGATGTGCATTGCTGAACAAAGTCCTCCTCCTTAGAAGGCTGGGGTTGCCATAAACCTACGCTTGGCAGGTGGCTTGGGATCGCAGTATAGGTGATAGGTAATGCAATAGAAAGACGCTGCGGTCCGTCTTCTTGTTTTCCCTTGCCTCTTACCCAACGGAAGAAGATGGGTGGCCCCACGGGTAACGAGTCAGACGAATGCATAAGAATTTCTGATTGAGAAACCCCCTTATGTCTAAATTGGGAGTCAAACCTAGGTCTTCACGACAGGCACTTGGTCCTTGGTGGAGGTTGTTATCCACGAAGATGGCGCCGGTCCTAGATAAGACCTAGTATTTGATATTCTTAATCCATAGTAGGTACATTTTTTTTTAAATTCATATATTTACAGTTTATTAACAAGTAAAAAAATTCCTCCAAGCTGTCGCCGCACTGGGAGGGAAGGGTACCTAAAAGACTAGCGGCATTACCTCTTTGTATGGCTAAGCTTAAAGTACGTTGGCAGAAAAAGCGTGTCCGTTTCGACTGATCGGCTACAGTGTCGTAGAAGAAAAACGACTACGTCAATATTACGCAAATTCGCAGATCCAATATCCAGAAAGTTATGAAGGCTAACCGTGGCAGGGCCAGATTAAGCCAGCGCGGGGTCCGTTGCAAATCCTATAGCGAGCAACCCACTCTTGACTCTTGACTTGTATTAGATAAATAAATAAATAAATAATAAAATAAAATTTATTACCAGCCATTGTTTATGTCCCACTGCTGGGCACGGGCCTCCTTTCAAGTTGAAGGGGCTTAGGCCATAGTCCACCACACTGGCCAAGTGTGGGTTGGCAGACTTCACACGTCTTTCAATAGCTAATTAGGCTTTCTCAGACATGCAGGTTTCATCACGATGTTTTCCTTCACCGAAAGCTGGTAACAATCGCACATGATTAATTAAATAAATCAGAGGTGCGAGCCGGGGTTCGAACCTGCGCACCTTGTTTCCAAGGCAAGCGCTCGCCCACTGAGCTGTTACAGCATAAAAAATTTTTTTAATAGTAAATACACTTTATAGTACACCAAAAGTCAAATGTCAATTGAACAATACGTTGAAGATATCAATGTACAAAGGCGGCTTAACGCTAAAAATTAATCTCTTCCAGGCAACCTCACTAGAAAATGAGAGAGAGAAACATAATGGGCAGTTGATGATGATTGTAGATATTAAAGTTTATAGGTGTGACTTATGCAAATTCCTTGGGGGCACGTAGGTGTACCCAAGGAATTTGCATAAGTCACACCCGGGCCCGGGGCCCCCTAAAATCGTGAGGCCCGTAGCATTTGCTGACTCCTGCAATATGGCTAATCCGGCACTGAACAGTGTCCGCGCGGTCGACACATGGAGAACTGCGCGGCCACGCAGTTCTCTTAAGGGGGTAACAACGGTAAAATTGCAAAAATAGCCTTAGTTTAAAGAGTTCGATGGATCAATCCGCTATTGCATTGGCTATGAAAATTATATGTACTTATACCTCAGATCTTCAGCAAATAGTTTTATTGATTAGATATTGGATTAAATATAAAGTTTTCAAACAATATGTATTTAAAAAATGTACTACGTTGGATATGAATTGTGTTAGCGTTCAACATCCGTTCAGTACCTACCTACTGCAGTTCAAGCCCACGCAGCGTACCTAATCAAAGATTTTATAATAGCCTTTTTTAGACAAATGTCTCTTAATGGTAGTTTTAATTTTGTTTATTTGTAGATCTCGTATATCCTGAGGCAGTTTATTATAAAAACATATACCTTGATATTATATAGGTACCTACTTACTTAATATGTTATTTGACGGGCCTGTTGGTCTAGTGGTTAGACACCCTGGCTGCTACCCGATAGGTCGTGGGTTCGATTCCGGCCAAGTGTCTGTTATTTATCTATTTAAGTATGTATTTTCAAAAAAAGGTAATATAAATATCTGGTTTCCATAGTTCAGGCACAACAGGCTCTGCCTAGTTTGGGATCAGATTACCGTGTGAGGAACTGTCCCAGAATATTATTATTATAAGTTACTTAATTAATCCATCACTATTGTCTACATACCCGGATAATGTTTTATAATTATAGGTATAACTTACTATAGGTATTTCCTGGTCACAATGACTAATTTAGCCAGAATTACTGTAAACGCTATTCACAAATCCAATAGTTGCTACCTAATATGAAATTACATCTTTCCAAATATAATTGTCAAAGCTTTTCAGACAAATTTCAGTATTATCAGCCGAAAGATGTGCATTGCTGAACAAAGTCCTCCTCCTTAGAAGGGTGGGGTTGCCATAAACCTACGCTTGGCAGGTGGCTTGGGGATCGCAGTAGGTATAGGTGATAGGTAATGCAATAGATCTTTCTATGCGGCTTCTCTGCGGTCCGTCTTCTTGTTTTCCCTTAGTTGCCTCTTAAGGGTCGTCCATTAATCACGTGATGTTTTTTAGCAACTTTTTAACCCCTCCCCCCCTCATGGTGATATGTGGTGAGGTTTTAAACTACACCACCCCCCCCCTATCCAAAATCACGTGTATTTTTTTGTACAAAATTTCAATTTAATTTATATTGAAATTTTCGGAATATTATCTTTAAATTCAGGTACTTATCTGATTAAATGTTGAAGGGGAAGTCGCTAGCAACCAACGGTGAGTCAAGGCCACGTGCCGCCGTTTGGTTTAGAAATCGTGCATTCAACGAAAAATAAATACACGTGATGTCTTATTATACCCCTCTCCCCTTCTGGTGATATTTCGTGATTTTTTCGGAACCCCTCCCCCCCCCTTTCGAGCCTCACGTGGTTAATGGACGACCCCTTAGCCAACGGAAGAAAATGGGTGGCACCCCACGGGTAACGAGTCAGACGAATGCATAAGAATTTCTGATTGAGAAACCCCATTATGTCTAAATTGGGACTCAAACCTAGGTCTCCAGCAGCAGTCGTTGTTAGTCTATATATGGTTTTAGTAAGTTTTCATCTCTATTTCAATTTCACCGATTTTTGGGTTAAAAATTATACCTATTCGCACTCCATTGGACTAAGTTTTTAATGTGGTTTTCATTTCAAAGCTTGTATTTCAGAGATAACTTACTTACAGTCGATATAAAACTTATTCGTGTTTAAAAGGCTTCCATCTTTTAACGCAGAATTTTTAATTAAAATCAATAAGAAAAAGAAAATTGGAAAATTCGTGTTCAGTTATGAGGTTGTTATCCACGAAGATGGAGGTCCTAGATAAGACCTAGTATTTGATATTCTTAATCCATAGTAGGTACATAATTTTTTTTACTCATATATTTACAGTTTATTTACAAGTAAAAAAAATCCTCCAAGCTGTCGCCGCACTGGGAGGGAAGGGTACCTAAAAGACTGGCGGCATTACCTCTTTGTATGGCTAAGCTTAAAGTACGTTGGCAGAAAAAGCGTGTCCGTTTCGACTGATCGGCTACAGTGTCGTAGCAGAAAAACGACTACGTCAATATTACGCAAATTCGCAGATCCTTTTTTTTTTTTTTTTGACGCGGGGGAAATATTCTAAAGATCCCCGGGAGCTGTGGGGCTCGACCGGGGTATGTGGGATTCTTACCCACTAAAACCCCCGCGCCTGTCGCATCGGCACATGAGAGGGGGGACCCCAGGGCTCTCCGGTGGGATCTGCACCAGGGGCCCCTCAGTGCCTTGCCTTTGAGCCCGCCGCCGGGGGGCGCATTGTAGCCCCCCGGGAACCAGTCACGGTGCTCACGGGGACGGGGGTCGCAACCCTGCCGCCGTCCTCCTCGGAGTCGCCGCCGTACTCAATGAACGCTCAAAGAGCCCACACCCCGAGCGTCCAGCGACTCCGAAGGAAAGTAACTAACCTTTTTTTTTTACGCGGGGGAAATCTTCGAAAGATCCCCGGGAGCTGTGGGGCTCGACCGGGGTATGTGGGATTCTTACCCACTAAAACCCCCGCGGCTGTCGCATCGGCACATGAGAGGGGGGACTCCAGGGCTCTCCGGTGGGATCCCCTCAGTGCCTTGCCCTTGAGCCCGCCGCCGGGGTGCGAATTGTAGCCCCCCGGGAACCTGTCACGGTGCTCACGGGGACGGGGGTCGCAACCCCGCCGCCGTCTAAAGATGCGCGACTATGAATGATTTCATTCGAATTATTTGACTTTCTAATTCGACTTATTCGAATGATTTTAAGAAGTTAGTAACTACTTTGATACGCACTCGACTTTGATTATTCCGCGAATTGAATGATGTGATTTGTCAGGCGCACTGGCATTATTCGTTCCGGGACCGGAACGGAAAATAATTCATTCATCTTTCATTCCAAAAACTGTCAACTGAGTCGCGAACAGTCTAGTTCAAACTCCTTTAGTAATTACTGTAGTGGTTATTCGACTATGAACATTAGTATATTACTAATATTCAAGTCGACATCGTACATTAGTAGTTGTTTAATACTCAAAGGTAGTTGTAGATGATTCGAATCGTCGGGTTAGTAACAGTCGCGCATCTTTACCGCCGTCCTTCTCGGAGTCGCCGCCGTACTCAATGGACGAAGGAAAGTATGTAACTAAACCTAACCGTGGCAGGGCCAGATTAAGCCAGCGCGGGACCCGTTGCAAATCCTATAGCGAGCAACCTACTCTTGACTTGTATTAGATAAATAAATCTATACTTATAATAAAACTGTAACTAAAATTATATTTGGAGGGCATTCTATAACCGATACTGAGGCCGAAAATGTAATTTTTTTAATTTTTGTCTGTCTGTCTGTATCACGGCTGAATCACGCCGAAACTACTGAATGGATTCAAATGAAACTTGGCATGATTTGAGATCTTACTACGAGGTAGGACATAGGATACTTTTTATCCCGTAATCTAGCACGGTTCTTTTGGGAGAGGGGATTAAAGTCAAAACGGGTACTTGGTTATACGCTTGGTCCGATTTTATCAATTTTTCTTCATAATTATAATAAATATTAGTAAGGGAACACTCATAGAGAGTTGTTATCAAGGTTTTGTAATCGATCTGGTTAAGCAACGTTAGGTAAGGTCATTAAATAGATGGGTGACCGCTTAACGCCATTTGAACTAAACGGGTCCGTGCTTCGGAGAGCAAGTAAAAAGTGGGTCCCAGTTTTTAACCGACTATAAAAAATGAGGTTATGTATTCGATGCGAATGTCTGTTATTCAAAGTTTAGTTAACGTAAAAATAGCGCAGGCGGAGCTGCGTGGGTCAGCTAGTATTTAAATAAAAAAAATTAAAAAAAATTAATAGTAAATACACTTTATAGTACACCAAAAGTCAAATGTAAATTGAACAATACGTTGAAGACATCAATGTACAAAGGCGGCCTTATCGCTAAAAAGCAATCTCTTCCAGGCAACCTCACTAGAAAATGAGAGAGAGAAACATAATGGGCAGTTGATGATGATTGTAGATATTAAAGTTTATAGGTGTGACTTATGCAAATTCCTTGGGTACACCTACGTGCGGGCCCCCTAAAAGCGTGGGGCCCGTAGCATTTGCTGACTCCTGCAATATGGCTAATCCGGCACTGAACAGTGGCCGCGCGGTCGACACATGGAGAACTGCGCGGCCACGCAGTTCTCTTAAACGGAGCTTAGTAAGAGGTCTCAAAAAAAGGTAAAGGTTTAAAAAAGTGAAATATGACAAGCCCGCTGAGTTTCTTGCCGGATCTTCTCAGTTAAAGCCGCGTTGTGATCCAGTGGTAGCTTTTAAAAAATTAACCATTCAAATTAAGCCTATTTGAAATAAATATTTTTGACTTTGCTCATTCTTTTGGCTAATCGCCGATACGATTTCGAAGAAAATGCAGAAAGTATAATGAATCATACTCAATTCATTTATCAGCACTAATTAGCAGACTCATATTTGGTTTATCATACGAAGAAAAATTCAACTGTAACTTACTCATATTATGAATCACCGAAAGTGTCCTTATTAGAACCGCATGGTCGTACATTTAAAACATATTTAAACTGTATAAAATTACTGCAAATACGTTTTATGAAATATCTTGTTGATTCAAAAACTAAGTCTGAATGTAAAGAGAATTATGATAAACTTTTCGTCGTATGTAAACTACTTCCAGTACATATGAAGGTCAACTATTTGGTGGTCCTTGAGCAGTTCTATAATGACCAATTTAAGGTTCCAGTACAAAACAGCTATAACACTAGGAGAGTTAGAGAGCGGAAATTGTTGCGGCCATCAGTTAAAAACTATTAAATGGTAAAAATTAATGGTAAAAGAACCAACAAGTATTTGACCCCCACACTATATAATAATAATAATAATAATAAATCCTTTATTTCAGGCTACTATGGCCCATACAACAAATACCTTACAGACTAACATACATAATTACATATTATATCTAAACATTAATTGACACGTAAAACTGCTGACGTGTCGCGCGCGGTGTTGGGTATCCGTCCTCGGAATCGTCGGAATACAACACCCCTCGGCCAAAACTCTTCATTTGTGAAGGTCGACAGTTGTTCGGTTGGCACCCTCACCACAAAGGAATTAAAATTCACACTGTGGCGAGACTCCAACCGTTCGACCTTCAGGTTGAGCTTGGTCTTGATCTGCACGTACTCTACAATCTCCTCTACCTTCGTAGAGCAGTGCAATCTGGACACATACAGCAGCGTCGCCGGGACAGCCGGACGCAGCAGATGGTTTGGTCCCGTCGGTGCGATGCCGCACTTATTGCGGTTGGATGGCTTCCTCTTCCTCCTCTGTACCTTGACGAAGCCTTCCTCGTCGCACTGGTCCCTCCTAGGACCCGTTGGTCCAGTCCCACGAATAGAAATAAAATAAATAAAAAAAATATATAAATATATATAATGAAATTGACTGGCTTAATAAATATCAGGGTAATTTAAGTAATTTATCCCTTAAAAGGAAATTAAGACAGGTGTTGCTTGCTGAGTTCAGTACAAAACAATGATTGTAATCGCCAAATATGATACCTACTCGTATTTAGTAAATAAAAATAAACTGTCATGATGACTGATGGCTGCTGCTCGAGTCAACTCGTGCGCGGGTGCTGCTTGGGGGGACTGGTCCGACTTCTATCCATTTGGCCTTTTAGTTTGTCTTAATTTATTGTTTTCTTCTTTTCTCCCTTGCTTTATGTTTCGAATGGCAGGACACAATATCGCTAATGTCGATTCATTTGTAACAAAACAATGTTTAAAAAAAAAAGTGAAAAAATGACAAGCCCGCTGAGTTTCTTGCCGGATCTTCTCAGTTGAGGCCGCGTTGTGATCCGGTGGTAGCTTCTAAAAAATGACGATTCAAAAGTGCTAGCGTTAAGCCTATTTGAAATAAAGATTTTTGAGTTTGAGTTTGAGTTTGTCAGTAAGTACATAGTTATAGGTACTTAAGTAGTAAATAATTATATCGCAGGACCCTTCGTAAATATAACCTTTTGTATTGTATCAACCTTTTGTATTGTATCTACCTGTTGTATTGTATCACTCTTTTTTAGGTATATTAAATCGAGCGCTAATCCCGCCGACAAACTGTTACGCAGTTGGCGGGTTAAAATCAAATATATAACTTTTGGTCTTAAAAGGCCACTCTATGGATTTACCTTGTACGTATAGGTATAAGTAGATGTTTTCCTGATCAACTGGTATTATTTTCGTATATTGCATCACAGTCAACGGGTGGTGGCATTCGACATTACAATTGCAACGGAAAATCACATATTTACTCAATTTTACGACGTTCTGGATAGAGGTTAGTATTTTTTAGTCAACTCATTAATGTGACGAGAGCTTTACCGTTTTTATTTACTTAATTTATTCATATAATTGCACCTGTCCGTAAGTCTTTGCTTGTGGCGGCTTCGTGTGGCGGGTCACCCCCTTCCCTTCAATGTGGTTGAGGGGAGTGATGGCTGCTGCTCGAGTCAACTCGTGCGCGGGTGCTGCGCGCGGGGGACTGGTCCGACTACTATCCCTTTGGCCTTTTAATTTTTTGTATTTTCGTCGTATTTTTCTTTTTTTTTCTCACTCTCTTGTTTTATCTTTTTAACGGCAGGACACACTGTCACTGATGCTGATCTAATTGTAACACTGTTTAAAAAAAAGTTAATAAATGACAAGCCCGCTGAGTTTCTTGCCGGATCTTCTCAGTTGAGGCCGCGTTGTGATCCCGGTGGTAGCTTTTTTAAAAAATATATTGATCGTTCAGAAGTGTTAAGCCTATTTGCAATAAACAATTTTTAATTTGAATGCTCTGAGGTTGTCTGGAAGTGACCGCTTTATCGATAAGACCGCCTTAAATTGTTCACTTTATTAATTGTTTTTAATTTCAAATGTAAGATACATTTGATCTTTGTTGTTTTGTTCAATAAAGATTACTTGTATTGTATTGTGACGAGAGCTTTGCCTGATCCATTAGCGCCCACTGGACACAGACTCACTGATGCTCTTCACCCCATAGATAGGCTCCCAGACATAGGTTAGTCTTTTGAGCCCCGTAATGTCACCAGCTGCTGTCCTTATATACTGGTATGTTTAGGCTGCTACTTTGCGACAGAATATGTGTGATCTCGTGCCTAAATAAATTCAAACCCGCACGTAACGCGCTAACTTGTGCTTCCTTCTAGGGGCTTACCACCATTTGTTCGAGCAGTATTATTGTAAGCTTATTATAACGAAAGGCCGCTCGCGAGTGGGAAACCGCTTGCTGGAGGTCGCGGGTTCGAATCCTGCGGAGGGGAAGCAACTTTGTTTATTTGTTCCTTACTGGCTAGGACGATATGCAGGCCGATCACCTGATTGTCTGTAAAGTACGATGATCCATGCGTCGGATGGGCATGTAAAAAGTCGGTCCTGCGCCTAACCTCCCCCCCCGTTCGTGTCAGTGAGAGGTATAAAGGAAGAGAGAGTGCACTTGCGTCTACGCAAGCGCTTCTGCACTATAATATCTCCCGCGTAGATGGCTGATCTTGTGAAAGATTGGCCGCTGTAGTCGTATCCGCCAGGACGACAACGAGAGAAACGAACGGAGCTATACACTGCGTATAGACAGGTATCCATATTTATACTGTGGTATAACTGTGTCTCATTCCCACGTAAAAGTAATATTATTTTAACACTGCCTTAAGAGCTGGTGGTAGAACCATTAGGGGCCATTGTTTTTCGAGAGCATGTAGATATGTAGAAATCGCAACCTGCGATAAGACCGCCCAATGTATACCATTGTATATTTTCTTTGTACTTCTTTGTTCTCCTGTAGTTTTTGGTGTGCAATAAAGAGTTCTCTATCTATCTATCTATATGTATGTAAGTATGTATTATTTCTTCATTTTTTCCTTTTATAACTTTTTTCTTTATTTTTTTCTATAAATACCCTCGCTTGCGAGTTGCCCGTGCTGCTAAATAATACCTACCATGTATAGTTGCCGCCGGGAGGTGAAATCATCCGGTAGACAATAAATATTAAGTCTCTTGTGTCCGGTAATTTCACCAGCTACAGCGCCCTTCACACCGGAACATACCAAGGCATTGCAAGACATTGCTGCTTGGCGGCAGAAACTGACACTGCGGTGGTACCCACTTGGACGGTTCCTTGCACAAGGAAGCTTCCTGTAAGATAGATGGTCTCCTACCACAGATGTAGATTTACATATATACAGCAAATGCATGTACTTCACGTGTCCGAACCCCGACGAAACGTCGGGGTTGGTCGCCGCTAACTTGCAGTCCGCGCGCGTCTGTTGTTGCAGCTGGTCTGGCGCAAAAATAAAAAAAAATCGGTGGGGCATCGGCGGCATCGGTGTCTGTGAATCGGTTTTGATTTCCCGTCACTAAATGTCGGCCGTGACGTCACAGAAAGTGTTAAAAAGTCGGCACGCTTGGTTTCAATACAAATCGTGATACTTTCGTTATCTATATTATCTGTGTCTTCTACGTTACAGGATCTGTGTACCACATCAATGATGTACCGGGCGGTGATACTCGCGTGCGCTGCGCTGACGGTGGCTCTCCCCGATGACGAACCTATACACCTGACGCTGGGCCCGGAGTCCACACCTGAGGACGTCATGCTGTACCTATTTGATGTTATATTGTCACCGTATAGAATTCCCAATGGGGAAGACCAGGGAAACACCCCGTTAACTATAGGTGGCGGTTGCCCCAAGGATCATACTTATGATAATATGAAAGTATGTCGCAAAACTAAACCGGATTCAACACTTAAACCTATAAGTGAAGATGACTATAAATAAGTTGCTTGTTGACGTTAACTCGCGGACGCGGTGGCGGACGCGGTCCGCAATATCACACAGCGTACTATGCAAGTATTCACGTAGAATAAGCAAGCTAGCGACATCCGCGCGCTCGCGGTTCGGTGTTATCAAACCTATTATGTTCGTGTGTGTTGAGTGTTCACGTCGAACTAGCGATTTCAAACAGTTTGAACATCGATATCATATTTATACTAGATAAAAATTCACGAACAAAATGACATCTAAAATGTGGTCGCGGAGGTTGCAAACTTATCTGTGCTGGTGGCGGAAACGTGAACTAACGAATGACTTGTAGTTTGAGAGTTTCATATAGACAGTAGCGACACTCCTATCGGCAAAAATAAATTTGTCAGGATGTGGCTTGTAAAGAAATAGCGACACAAGGGCGCTATTTCTCGCTACCACTTTTTGAACCGTGACACCAACTCTAGTTTATATATTATACCTATCGATGAGTTTGAACTTAAAACAAATGAACGCTAGAAATGAATCCGCAAAAGCGCCTAGCGGCCAATGTGAACACAAGCTCGCGAAGTCCACCTGGCCCGCTCTCGCGCCCGCGACCGCGCCCGCGCATTCAATGTGAACGAGCACAATTAATAAGCGGCGGGAACGTCCACATCATGTTGTCTCTTTAAATTTGAATAAAATATTAAATAATACTTAAAAGTGTCTAATCATTAGTCATTAGCAGCCGATAGACATCCACTGCTGAACAAAGGCCTCCCCCTTAGAAGGGAGGGGTTGCCATAATCAGACCTCCGTCACTCGCCAATACCTACAGCGATAAATGTACACTGGCGGCTGCCACGCGCTTGCGAGCACACGTTATTGAATAATTCGTGCAGAACGAAAATCAAAACGCGAAAGGATTTACGTATTTGTGTGTATATTGCATTAATATCACCGCATTTTGTTAAAATAATTATAATGGATAATCGTAACAATTATAATTGTTGAGTGGACGGCTTTTGCAATAAACAACAGACTTCAAAACTGTCTTTTTTATAACTTACTAGCTGTAGCCCGCGGCTTCGCCCGCGTTGGCTTTTTAAAAGTAAAACGCGTTTTAAATTAGGGATGAAGGTTTTAAAAAAAATTGTTAACACTTTTATTAAACCTAGACCTAATAAGTATCATGTCATCAAATATACTTAGCCTGTATTTTTGAGTAAGACATGATAGCTCCTATTTTAGTGCCTGAATGGGTTTCCTAAATATTCATTGCTTTATTTTAACTAAAAAAACCTGTCAAGTGCGAGTTGGACTCGCGCACCGAGGGTTGCAATCCTTCATTGGACCTATTAAAGTTATTTTACTATTCGTCTAACACCTTAGATAGCAATGAAACCACACCGTAAAACTAAGTGTGTTTGTCAAGGTTTGTAAAGAACTATACTACTTAGAAAGATCATTTCATTCTTCCTGTATTCTATTCTATTTTTGGTGGCTTTAAAAATCGGGCCTGGTCACCGGAACGCACTTCGACTCATAGGTGCATATAATGCTTGGTGATACGTTCCATACGGAATACCATGTACCCAGATAAGGATGACGTTATTGTGTTTTCCCAGGTTGTTCAAACCTGTAACACCTTCTTTACTTCTTTTTTCTTTTGGACTATCAACCATTCTTCCTGTAATTTTACAGGTTTTTAATATAGTTATCTATCTAGACATGCCTACTTCACTACTTTTTATTTTTATTTATTTATTTTTATTTAATATTATCAATGCGAAAGTAACTCTGTCTGTATGTCTGTCTGCTACGCTTTAACGCCTAATCCACCGAACCGATTTTGATGTTTGGTACGGAGATAGATTAGACCTTAAGAAAGGACATAGGCTACCTTTTATCCCGAACAAAAAGCTTGAAGGGGTTGAAATAGGGAATGAAAGTTAGTACTCGTATGGAATTTAGCCATTGTTGAAAATAAAACCATGACTTTGTTTTACAATTGATAAGAAAACCCTTCTCCCTACTATCCCTACTTATAACTCCTACTTCCTCTATCTATACTTATATATCTAACACTTCTATACTAATATTGTAAAGAGTTTAAATTTGTATTTTTGTATGTACAAACACACAGTTTGTATGTGTAATTTAAGGGTAATCTTCGGAACTGCTGATCCGATTTTGAAAATTCTTTTGCCTGCATAGGTAGCAGGCTGGGTTGAGCTGGATCATCGTGCTAAAGCGAGCTGAATTATGTACCTTGGTAAATCCAGGAATTCTTACCCACTAAATCCCCCGCGGCTGTCGCATCGGCACATCACGGCACATGAGAGGGAACCCCCAGCTCTCCGGTGGTATCTCGATTCGGTACCTAGTTTCAGCGTCATAAAATAAATTAGTTTTTGTTACTCTTTAAAAGGGTTAATTTGGATAAAATCGTTGGGTTCAGTTCGGATTTTTACTATCCGAGGTATAAGAAGTATAGTAAAATAACATTTATATGCGCAAAGTAGCTATAGAACCATCGGTTCGCGAGTTCGACTCGCACTTAACCGGCTATGGCTGAGGAGCGAGGCGGCAGCTTTTTTTATTAGGCGGTAGCTTGACTCGGGTGCGCGCGGTGCAGGATACGCGCGTTTGCGAACACTTTCGACAGCCTCGTATTGAATTAAAACCTTGCGTGCATTTAGTAGCCACACTCGAGCTAACGCAGCAGTTAGCAAAGTAGTTTAAATAAACAATATAATCTTTTCCCAACATTTTTAAAATCATATCAAATTCAAATTTTAAACATCGATGTCGTATTTTAGTTTTAAAACACATGATACATCCCATACCTACCGCTTATATCATAAAAAAACGGTTTTCAATTTCCTTTTAAAAGACACCACACGCGAGATTTTTAACTTATTGGTCCTATTTTGACCTTAAAACCCTCATAATTTCTTAAACCTGACTTCGTCCTAAGCCTGCATATCATATTGTATCGGAAGACAGTGAAATGTGTTAAGAAATGGTAAAATATTTATTTTTTACAAAAATTGAGGTCCCGTGACTTCTACTCAGAAAATTTCGAGAAATGCAAAAACACGTAATTATTAATTTACTTTGAGGCGCCTGCATGTGAAAATTCAAGGCTCTAGTACCAACCGTTCATGAATTATAACGCTTTTTTATAAAACATAAACCCCTCTATTTGGACCCCTTAGGATGCGAATTTTGAAAATTCCGTTCTTAATGCGCGTCTACGTATTGTGAAGAATACCTCTGCCAAATTTCAAGTCTCTAGGACCAGCGGTTTAGGCTGTGCGTTGTCTGTCAGTCAGTCAATCAGTCAGTCAGGGCATCTCCTTTTAATATTGATTTAATTAAATAACTTTAATACGTGCAAAGAAGGTATGGAACCCTCGATGTTCGAGTCAGACACGCACTTGACTGGTTTTTTTTTAACCGACTTCAAAAAAGGAGGTTCTGTATTCGACGCGTATGTATGTAATATTAATAAAAATGCGTAATATTCATATATGTTAGTCTATGTGGGCTTCTAAACGAATTTACCAAATTTCACGAGTGTATGTATGTATGTATATATGTATGTATGTATGTATGTATGTATGTATGTATGTATGTATGTATGTAGGTTTGTCCACGGATTTCTCAGAAACTACAAGTCCGATTTCGTAAATTCTTTTTGCAACAGTTAGAGTATCTTTCAACTTAGGGTAGAGTACAAATTTCATCAAAATCGGTCCAGTAGTTTAAGAGATATAAACTTTTTATGTTTTCAGTAAGTTACTGTAAATTAGAAGTTCGAGTTGCGTGATAGTGCTGATACCTATCTTAGTAAAATAAGTCACTAAAAAGTGTTAAATAAACTATTTAAAAAAAAATAAAAACCGACTTCAAAGTAAATTATCTAAAAAGCATAAAATAACGAAAATATTATTGAAGTTGGTGCGGAATATACACAGCAGGTACGCTAACACCAACTTCAATAATATTTTCGTTATTTTATGCTTTTTAGATAATTTACTTTGAAGTCGGTTTTTATTTTTTTTTAAATAGTTTTTTGGTTTGATTTGGTACCTAGCTCCGAACCGGAGTATCTTACCTATTTAGTAAAACGCCCCGTACTCAATGGACATCTAGGGCCCACAACCCAAACGTCCAACCGACAACTCCGAAGATTGCCCGTTATTTGTCCGGGCAGCTGTTTTTTTTAGGCGGCAGCTTGACGCGGGTGCGCGCGGTGCAGGATACACGCGTTTGTGAACACTCTCAACAGCCTCGTATTGAATTGAAACCTTGCGTGCATTTAGTAGCCACACTCGAGCTAACGCAGCAGTTAGCAAAGTAGTTTAAATAAACAATATAATCTTTTCCCAACATTTTTAAAATCATATCAAATTCAAATTTTAAACATCGATGTCGTATTTTAGTTTTAAAACACATGATACATCCCATACCTACCGCTTATATCATAAAAAAACGGTTTTCAATTTCCTTTTAAAAGACACCACACGCGAGATTTTTAACGTATTGGTCCTATTTTGACCTTAAAACCCTCATAATTTCTTAAACCTGACTTCGTCCTAAGCCTGTGCATATCATATTGTATCGGAAGACAGTGAAATGTGTTAAGAAATGGTAAAATATTAATTTTTGACAAAAAAAATGAGGTCCCGTGACTTCTACTCAGAAAATTTCGAGAAATGCAAATACACGTAATTGTTAATTTCCTTTCAGGCGTCTGCATGTGAAAATTCAAGGCTCTAGTACCAACCGTTCATGAATTATAACGATTTTTTATAAAACATAAAACCCCCTATTTGTACCCCTTAGGATGCGAATTTTGAAAATTCCGTTCTTAGTGCGCGTCTACGTATTGTGAAGAATATCCCTGCCAAATTTCAACTCTCTAGGACCAGCCGTTTAGGCTGTGCGTTGATATGTCAGTCAGTCAGTTTCTTCTTTTATATATACAGATAAAAGATAAATAGTTAAAGATTATTAAAATAAAAAAATATTGGAAATGATTAAATACAGGAAAAATATTAAAATAAAAAAGAATATCTAAACAAACCACAAAAAAACTATTTTTAAAAAACTAAAAACCGACTTCAAAGTAAATTATCTAAAAAGCATAAAATAACGAAAATATTATTGAAGTTGGTGTTAACGTACCTGCTGTGTATATTCTGCACCAACTTCAATAATATTTTCGTTATTTTATGCTTTTTAGATAATTTACTTTGAAGTCGGTTTTTAGTTTTTAAAAATAGTTTATTTAACTCTTTTTAGTGACTTATGTTACCAAGATAGGTATCAGCACTATCACGCAACTCGAACGTCTACATTACAGTAACTTACTGAAAACATAAAAAGTTTATATCTCTTAAACTACTGGACCGATTTTGATGAAACTTGTACTATACCCTAAGTTGAAAAATACTCTATTGCAAAAAGAATTTTCGAAATCGGACTTGTAGTTTCTGAGAAATCCGCGGACAAACCTACATACATACATACATACATACATACATACATACAAACATACATACATACACTCGTGAAATTTGGTAAATTTGTTTAGAAGCCCACATAGACTAACATTGTATATGAATATTACGCATTTCTATTAATATTACATACATACGCGTCGAATACAGAACCTCCTTTTTTGAAGTCGGTTAAAAAAGAGAGTATCAGTGCATTAGGACATAATGACTATCTAGTCGTTTCATATACGAAGTAGTTTCAGCACTTTCTTTTTGAAGGTCGGTAGCACATCGTGAAAAACGTCTAAATCTGATGATGGTTTAGCGTTAAGACAATTGTACTCGTTACACATTCTTCTGATTGGTGAGTTCAAACCGAGGTTGGACTTGACCGGTTTTATACAGAAGCTTTTGGATATAGGATAACGTGGCAACCTAGGGGGCACACTCAGCGTTACAAGTTCAAGAAGATCACTACAATTGATCCTGACTGGGACTTCTCATATTGGAATGGTAAGATAGTTAAGGATAGTTAATTCAGCAAAATCTGTTAGGGCTATCTTTTGGTGGATCCTTAGTGGCATTGCTTTCGAGCTAATACTGATACAAGGTAATTATAATCTAAGTCATCGATTTGGAGTGAACAAGAGAGAGGCTACTTTAAAAGCTGGTATGCGACTTGGGTAAACTAGCTTGGTTAACGGTATTAGTAGTTTTAAATTCACACGTTCTATCAAGTGTACCTTATACATATTTTATAAGCGCGGCTTACATTATCATGGGTAAAAGTTTGGCGGATAGGTTTTCTTTATTTTTTTGTGTAAAATTGTTATGGTTGTATAAATAATAATCGATTATCTTCAAATGTGCGGTACAGAGGTTTCAAAGGTTGCATTTGGGTGTTTGCCAGCGGTAAACTGCCAGCACCAGTATGAGCTAAGCTTATGGGCTTCCTTATGGGTATGCTACGGGCATTGCAAGTATAATGACAGATTCAATTATTAAGAGTTGATGATCATTTAAAAAAAAACGAACGAAACTTAAGCACAACTTTGTAACGGAACAATATGAAGAGAATTAATGTGTTTTTTGATAGGCCAGCGGGAATATTGCGTATCTTTAGCCACCCAAGTGACTATCAAGCTTCAGATGTCCACCGAACTTTTATGTCAACTAAAAGTGTTTTAGTATTGATATTTATTGGTCACTCAAGTTAGGCAATACCGAATGAATCGTTTGACAGTTATTTGATTGTCACTTGCTATTAGTGATCATCACTTTAGTTTTTAAACGAGATACGTAATAAGGGGGGCAGCGAGTGTAGTGGATACTCCAACTGCTGCCGCTCAGTGGTACTTCCATTCAAGACACATTTTGTGTATATGGGTTGTAATATTGTAACGTATGTAACATGTGTGTCTGTTAGTTTTGTATCCGACTTTGGTATTTGGTGACCGGGTGTTGGTTGTCGCAGGATATAAATATTTTTTTTTTATTCAATTATACTGGATGGTATTTGGAAACATAAAGTTTGAATTGTTCTGTTTCTAAAATAATGTTAAACAATACTGTAATTAACAGTATCGACGGCAAAAAGGAGATTATAAATTCTACAACGTTTACGTTAATCCATACCTTCAGATCTTGTCTTATGTTTTTTTTTGTTTTCAGTGTTTGAAAAAGCGACATAAGTTCGGAATCTGATGGGACATAAGTCCGGATCTGAATAAGCATCGGAGTAAGACCGCGAAATATCCGAACAGGAGAGAAAAGCCGGCTTTGTCCTGGTGTAAGCGTAATCGGTGCTGGACGCGGTGTATATTCGGCGTTCATTCTTAACGGGAATTGGTATTGGTATCGTATTAAAACAATCTCGTTTGTCAAAGTAATTAGGTATGTGAGAGATAGGCCCTTGGGGTCGAAAGAGTTAAAGTGGGGTATATTCTTTTTTACGTCGAATAGTATTACAGTTTTTGCTATAGGCCGACCGTTTAACTCGCGTATCGCCTGCGCGGTAAGAAGGGAGCAGGGGCGGGTAACGCTACACACGGAGTCAATAATCCAAAGATTTATCTCGAGATAGACATTGTTGGTAAAGAATAAAATAATAAGTATCTTTTTTTTAAGTATTTATTTTTAAGTTTTACATATATTTTATAATAGCTTCATAGGTACAAAATCATAAAACAATAATTAACTCCGTTTAAGAAATATTTAACCACAGATAATATTTGTTTAATTTCGGATTTGTTTAATTTTTTTTGGTGATTTAATATTTACATTATTTTGTTCATCTTTCAGTTCATTTCCTTCTTTTATTATTTTACATATGGTAGTCACCGAAAGTCCTGTAGCTTTAGCAACAAGTTTGTTTAGGTTTACGTCTCAAGATACTCTGTAGAATTATGATCTTGTTTTCTGGCTTTAAAAAAGGAATATACATTGTATGCTATTTGTTTAGCTTGCTTGTTAATTTTGTTCGCAAAACTGGAAGAGCGATTCATCTTGAGATTTATCTTGGCAGTCGTATACCTTGTGCGTTTATCTTCAAGCGTCCGTAACAAAAACACCAACCGCGCGCTGCGAGCACAGCCAGCGCACTGCCGCACTTGACGTAATGCCTGATTTACACGTATTAAGTTGTCAAGTAGGTAACTAAATTTTAAGTGACTTAATTTTAAGTATGCGTTTACACGTCGTTTTTACTAAATTTTAGTTAAAATCTTTAGTTCTTTAGTTCGCCCCAATGGACGGTCGCACGATCCGTGACGATTTCATAGTACTTTGTAGCGACGGACAACGAATTTATTTTTAGGATTAAATTATATAGACAACTAATACAGATTATTTTAAAATGTCTTTTTTATAATATATATAGTACTATAATTATAATATTAGATATAGAAAAGTAAATGACTTCGTGTCTTTCTTGATTACTGAATTTGTGTTTGATGTAATTATTTAACCATTTTACTTGTTTATTGCCTTCCATCCCCGTAAGCACCATGTCTGGTTTCCGGGGGACTACAATGCACCCCCAGTGGCAGGCTCCGAAGGAAACGCTCTGAAGGACTCCTGGTGCAGATTCCACAGGAGAGCCCAGGTTTCCCCTCATGTGTCGACGTGACAACCACGAGGATTTAGTGGGAAAGAATCCCATTTACCCCGGTTGACCTACACAGGTCCTGGAACCTGGGACCCATTGAACAATTCGCCGCAAAAAAAAAGAATGCGAGATACAGGCTTAAATTACCCCTAAATTTCTCTGTTGATCTAAAAAATCCCGAGACTATTAGCCAAATAGCTCTCGAATCACTTAATTATACGGCAGTATACTAGGAAAAGTAAAAAAAAAAACATTTGATTGCAAATATTAATACCTACAACGTAGTAGGTATTTAAAAATTCCAGGACAATACAAATTCTGGAACAATCCCGTATTTCTGGCAAGCCTAAATATACGTTGGTACAACGAAAACGTGACGAAAACGACTTCGCTCATAATACACACATCAAAAGTGTCTAGGGATCAAGCATTTTTAAGCGGATTTCTTGAGATTGAGATGTGGCTTTGTAATAAATTTATGATTTTATAAATTTTGTATGGATCCTTTTTGGTGCATTTCATAATTTGAATCAGGAACTGTGAATCAAATTCGAGTAAAAGATGAAAATCAGCTGTCAATATTTTCCCTATAAAAACATACAACGCATTGAAGACATTATTAGTGCTACTGTTTCCCTACTACTGATTAAAACCAACGTTATTATGGAGCGGCGATGTCATTTAAGCAGGGAAGAAATGCTCAGAGCCGTGGGAATGATAGAAGCTGGTTCCCGGCAACGTACTGTGGCTTTAGCTCTGAATACAAGTCAGAGTGTTATCAGTCGACTTTGGACACGTTACCGAAGCACTGGTACCGTGGCTGAGCGCCATGGAGGACGGTATCGCTGCACCACACGGAGACAAGACCGATATATTCAAATCTTAACTCGAAGAGCTCCAACAATAACTGCCATGATGTTAGCCGTGAGGCTTCATCACTCTTCAGGGAACTTAATTAGCGACCAAACAGTCAGAAACCGCTTGCATGAAGTGAACCTTCATTCCCGAAGACCGCTACGGGTACCACCTATAGCAATGCACAATCGTAGGATTCGATATCAATGGGCTCTTGAACACAGAAATTGGGCAGAAGAACAATGGCGTTTCGTGTGCTTTTCTGATGAGTCTCGTTTTGGTATGAGACCGGATACAAGACGTATACGACACTGGAGAACCCCTGGACGCCAACAGCGATTAAAATCCTGCCAGGAAGTCCATCCTTATAGTGGTGGAACCATCATGGTATGGGCGGGTATTTGGATCGGCGGAAGAACTGAGTTGATTTGGATCAGAGGCAACCTCAACGCTCAAATTTATGCTGAGACGATTGTATCAGACGTCATCGTTCCTCTACAAGTGCAAATCGGTCCCTTATTTCAGTTAATGCATGATAATGCACGACCACACACCGCAAGAGTTGTAAGACAGACTCTCGCCGCAGCTAACATCAATGTCCTGCCCTGGCCTGCTCAGTCGCCAGACTTGAACCCGATTGAGCATGCATGGAATATGCTACAGAGAAGAGCTCTGCCGAATATGGAGGGTATCCAGTCGCAAGAAGACCTTTTTTTGTTGTTGCAACGAACATGGGCGGCCATTCCACAGCGTGATTTGGATGAACTCATTTTGAGTATGCCAAACCGATGTTCTTGTGTTGTTAGTGTTCGCGGTAGAAACACGGATTATTAATTGTTTAAGTTACCCAATAAAATTTTAAAGAAAACTGTTATTTCAGTCTTTTTTTCGAACTTTTGTGTTAGTGGTTCAAATGTCAAAAATCCCTTTATTAGGAAAATGGCAAATTTCTTTATTAATGCAAAGGTGACTTGGTTTATCGTTACTGTGACAAACGAAAACACTTTATTTGATGAATCCTTAAAGAAAATTTTAATTAATATCAATCAGGAGAAAAGTTATTGCAAAAATATATGTTGATCCCTAGACACTTTTGATGTGTGTATATTTGTATATTATCTATGGTATGATCTATGGCTATACCTTTGCACGCACACCTGCAAACGTGCATTATACATGTGTGTGTCCAAACGTATCAAGAATAAACCACGCCCACCTACTTACCCGAAAATTTCTATTCTACTTCATAAGTTGCGTACTAAATTTTAACTTGGGACTTTCTACTAAAGTGATTGTTTACACGTAATAATTTAGTAAAGATTTAGTTACCAACTTAATACGTGTAAACGAAAAATTTTACTTATTCACTTAAGTACTAAATTTTAACTTAGAACTTACTACTAAAGTGTTTGTTTACACGCAATAATTTACTTAAAATTTAGTAAAGATTTAGTTACCAACTTGCAACTTAATACGTGTAAATCAGGCATAAGCTCTCTGCTCCGCGCACCCCTTTCACCCATCCGCTAACATCTCCCCTCGCCCCCTTCTTACCGCGCAGGCGATACGCGAGTTAAACGGTCGGCCTATAGAACTATTTATATTGCTAGAACAACATTCAATAATGATGATGCAACTACTCAGTAAGTGGAACTGTATTGACTACTTCGGGGACTGGTGGTGTCGATGATAATAATAATATTCTGGGACAATCACAGTAGTAATATTACGAGTAAATTGACACGCTGCAGAAAATGGAATTGGGTTTGAGCACAAACAGGCAAAAGTAGTAAAGTAGTAATCTCTTGATTAGAAACCAGAGATTGTCACATGGTGAAAATCAGTATTAGTCACTCGGATGTGGTGTAGATCAAGCATTTGGTGAGCGTGTCAGTCAGTTCAGCTGAGCGGCCTCCGCGGCACCTGATCTGTATCAAGATGTAGTGATTGGATTTCCCTATTGGAGTAAGAGATTTCAACAGTTGAACGAAATGGGTGGGAACCTGCTAGTGGAAACGTGGATTATCCTTGGGAAACGTTGACGTTGTTACGGTTGTAGTACAGTAGAGTTGTTAGAGTAGTAGTTGTATTTGTAGATTAGTGCGGTAAGAATATTACAGTGGTCTCTCTTTTGAGGCCAGCTGGGCAAAACTGTTACAGTGGTTTCTTTGTGGAATTAGCTGGGCGAGATTGTTACAGTGGTATTTTTATGGGTCCAGCTGGGCAGGACGAGTTGTTTTTAAATGATGGAGACGTTGAGTCGGAGAGCTGGGGAGCGATGGTACAGTGGTCTCTATCGTTGGGACCATCTGGCAGAAATGAGATGGAAGCGGAGAGGATATTGGGCCAGTGGTCTACTTAGTAGGCCGTCGAGTTCAAATCATCAGAGAAATCAAAAATCAAAAAAATCAAAAATTCTTTATTTACAATACAAGTTAGTGCAATTTTACAGGGGTTGGGACTCTCCTTTTAAGTTTGAAAAACCTGTATTAGGAGAGCCCCGCTCTTTCTTAGAATCTACTAAACACTTGTACTATAATTACAATACAAAAGTAGGTAAATAAAAAGTTTACATCAATAAATTAAATCAGTGAATATTGCTTATAAAGCGGTGTAATATGATAAATAAGTGTGTGTGTGTGTGTGTGTGTGTGTGTGTGTGTGTTTGTTTACGCCTGCGTGTGTTTAGTTAAGAATTTTTTCTGTTTCCTCGTAAGTTAAAGATTTCAACCACTTTGTGACAGTATTTTTACAATTGTGATAGGTCATAGTATATATTTTTAAAAGTCTATTTATTTTGTTGTAAATTTTAATTGATTGCGTACTAAATTATTTTGAAGCGAATACAGTTCTGGTTACGTTTTGTCGGATCACTGAGTACTGATGCCTCTTCTTTAATATATTAGAATCCACAGATAAGTTCTTATGGGTTTTAAGAATACATTGTACTATATATAGTTGTCTAACTGTCAGTACATTTACTTCATTAAACAACTTGATTGTGCTGTAGTATCTATTTTTGAAGGACATAACTTTTAAAACGGATCTTTGTGTGCGTTCAATGCTCATAAATTTAGTTTTATATGTGCCTCCCCATATGGTTATACAATATAGTAGTATCGACTGAACAAGGGTAGTATATATATATAAAATTAGTTGTTTATCAGATATATTTCGAAGGTGTTTAAATATCCAGATGAGTCTTCTTACCCGATTTGAAACTGCTTCAATTTGAGGGTACCAAGATAAATGTTTGTCAATAATTATGCCTAGATATTTTGTAGAGTTAACCCTGTCAAGCTGGGGACAGTTACAAGTACTAGTATTGTCATTATTACACATATGAGCAGTAAGTGAAAACTCAACACCAGGCTGCAAAGACTCATTGATAGAGAAGGTTATATAAGAGGTCTTGCTCGTGTTTAATGTGAGTGAATTTATCTGTAACCATTTAATGACTGTCTGCAAACCTGTTCTCGCTATATCGAAGGCTTCTGTCCAATGAGTACCATGGAACAAAAGTGCAGTGTCATCTGCATAGGAAAAAATACGTCCGTTTGTCAGTTGCAAGTCAGTCAAATCATTTATATATATTAGAAACAGGGTAGGTCCAAGAACACTACCCTGGGGGACTCCCCACTCTGTAGTCTGCAGATCTTCGCTGGTGAAATTACTATCAAGTTTAACTCTCTGTGTTCTATTGCTTAAGTAGCTTGTTAGTAACGATAAGAAGGATCCTCTTATACCCACTTTTTCTAACTTATGGATAAGAATAGGGACAGAGACCGTATCGAATGCTTTTTTTAAGTCCAGAAAAATACATATACCTTTTCTTTTTTCGTCGATATAGTTAGTCAGGTTCTTAGTAAGGTCTAGAATCGCATCCTCTGTACTCAAACCTTGACGAAAACCGTATTGATGTTTAGATAATATGCCAAATGTGTTTAAATATTTTATGAGTCTACTATTAATCTACTATTAATTATTGAGATTACTGGTAATACTGAAATTGGTCTATAGTTACTTATGTTGTCTCTGTCTCCACTTTTAAAAATTGGGTGTATTATTGAGCGTTTAAGTAGATGTGGAAAGATACCAGTTCTAAAAATTTGGATAGAAAGATGCGTAATTATTGGGACTAACACGTCTTTGGCAATTTTTATAAATTTCGTTGGAATATTGTCCCACCCGGCTGCTGATTCTGATTTAAGATTTCTGATGATTGTATCGATTTCTGAGTGTTCAGGTTCAATGATACCAATTGAATTTACCTGAGAAGGAAGTGAGTTAAGATAATTGCGTAAGATGTTGGGGTTTGTGTTTATATTATCTGCTAATGATTTGCCAGTATTATTAAAAAAAATATTTATAATATCTGCAGACTCTTTTGGATTATTGGTTATATTTATTAGTTCCGAATTACATTGTTTCTGTTTATTTAAATTAGTTATGTCTTTTATACTATTCCATAATGTCTTATTATTTAATTTAGCCTTGTTCAGTAGATCTCTTTCGTATTTTCTTTTTAATTTTTTTATTAAATTATTACAAAAATTTCTATATCTGTGGTATGTTATTCTAAGATTTTCATTGTTTGGATCCAGACGTAATTTGTTTTGTAGTCTATTTCTGTTTTTAATACATTTTAAAATGCCAGGCGTAATCCAGGGCTTTATTATTTTTTTGTTGTTTGGAATCTTCACGGTTTTAGTATTACTGTTTAATGAGTTTTTAATTAAATCAATTAATTTGTTTGTTAATTCTTCTGGGTCTTGAATAGTCATATAATCAATATTATAATTATCTTGAAGTGTACTTAATGCGGCAGGATAATCTATAACTGTTTTTGTTTTAGAAGCAGTGTATGGTTTATTTTTGTTATAAATATGCATAGCGGTCATTTTGTGGTCAGTTATAGTCGTGTTAAAGACTGAGATAACGGCCGAATATTTTTTAGGATCTAAATTAGTAATTATATGATCTATACAGCTGTTGATTCGGGTATCAAGTCTATGGCCAGGTAATAGGCCATGACCTGCTAGCATATCAAGATACAAGTCCGAATATTTGTCATTATATCCTAGGATAATATTTATATTTATGTCGCCAGTAATAATAACATTTTTATTTTTTAAGTGTGCTGAGTCTAGGTACATATCTAGTGACCTAATAAAGTGCTCGGGGTTCTTTTCAGAGGGTGAACGGTAGATGCAAATTATTATGTGGTCTAGGGTATTTATTTCTAAACATGATGCACCCAAGAGAGCAATTTCTTTGACTGAATGCTGTATTGCACTTTTCATAAAAACCACTACACCATCATTTTGGTTTACTTTTTTAAAAGTATTGTACGTTTGGTATAACGATTTGCATGGGAGTGGCTTGTTTGTATTTATGCGGCATTCTGTCAACACAATAACATCTATGTTCTTTTTAAGCAAACTAAGATTAATCTCCAAGTCATCAATGTTGGTTTTTTTGTGTACACTTCTAATATTTTGTGTGATAATTGATATGTGAGGTGAAGCAGAAGGTAAATATTGCGATAGTTCCTCAATCTGACATTTAACAGCACTTATATTGTTTAAGTTATCTAATTCTTTATTTAAGTAATTAATTGTATCCATTTTTTTATAATTTCAGTTGTACGTAAATAAATAATATATGTGGGTAGTAAATACTTTAAAAGAGGGTAGGTAGAAAATAAATTTATTTTAACAATATATGAAGCTTGACATTTTAAGTTGGATTTATTAACTGTGGATAGAGTGATAATGTACTGAGAAAATGATTGTTTAACCAGTAATTCGGTTGCATTCGCAAATAGGTAGAAATAATAACATAGAACGTGAATATGTGTAAATTGGGCTGTGTATATTTTCTGTGTACGTTGTGTGGTGAATATCTTATGTAATAACAATATAACTAAACTTATCTTGGATAGTTTATAGTATTGTACAGTGGTTGTAAAGATGTTGACATGATAACAACAGTGCTTTATTTCATCAGACAGTGCAAGGTAATTACAATAACATGTATAGACTGATAGTCACTTACAAATCATTTGGTGTATTTGGGATTCATTTGTTATTGTGACAATAGGTGAATTATCATCCTTACGTAGATATACTTTTCCATAATTAGTCCAGCAATATTTGTAGTTTTTCGTATTTTTTAGATCTCTGGCGAGAAAATATAATCTTGCTGCTTTCGGTGTAAGATGTTCTGATATCAGGAGACGCTTTCAACCCAAGATGCTTAGCACTCAATTTATTCGATTTATTTCGGTTGTTATAATTTTTCACGGCTTGTAACGTTTCAGTTTTGATTAAATTACTCGAGAACTCAACGATAATGGAACTTTTTTCTTTTTTGGGGTTATTTATTTTAATAATATCCTTAATATCGCTCTTTCCCAGGTTTAGGTTCAAGTTTTCCGATAATTTGAAAATCATTTCGGATATATCTTTCTTAGTTTCTGCCCCTTTTAAGGGTATATTTTTTATCTCGATATTAGTTTTCCGCTCCGTTCTTTGGATGTCCTCCAGTTTGTTCTCTAATATTGTTATATGTTCACTATCCTTTTTTGCCTGGATTTCTTGTAATTCTATTTTTTTCTTAAGTGCAGAGTTTTCTTCACATAAAAAAGTTAGCGTACTCTGGACCATATTGTTAGTTTGTTGAATATCTTTTAGTGTTGATAATATGGTATTTATTTGTTTATTCTGTGAGGGTGAAAATTGGGTAAACATATCTTGAAAATCTTTTTTGAGATCACTAGTAATATCCTCCAATTGAAAGTTGCATATGTCAATGGGCCTCTTCCGTTTAATCCGAGACGTTATGTCGGGATATGAAAGAACCAAGGCTGGTTTACTCGGAGGCGAGTACCGCGAGTAGACGTCAGGCGGCGTCACAGTGCTAACGGAACACAGGAGCCAGCCGGCGCGGTCGCCATATTGGGTGAAAACAGTCGCCGTCTCTGGATGCTTTTAGCAGTTTCCTATGGATCGTTGCCTTTATAGTAAACCGGGTTACGAATTTGATCTGAGAATAAACGACTGTATAATCTTTCAAATCATCGTTTGTTATTGGGGAACCTGGGATCAATACCCGGGTCAGGGATCTGATGTTCCGTGATACGCCAGGAATCAGGTGGTGATGGCCATCTGCCGACTAGTATATTTTTTTTCTACGTACCTATGTTCGCGCATAACTCTGGCAATTATGAACCGATTTGAAATATCGCTTACGAATAAGTAGTTCCTGAAAAAACAAGAATGGCGACTGCGCAGGAAACCTGCAGGAATGCTTAAATACGTGCCATTTAGATGACATTATGTAGCTTTTTAAGGACAAAAATGGTAAATATTTACCAATTTTAATGATTATTTTTTATTCGAAAGAAGGAATACTACCACTATAATGAATCTGTATGAATGTTAATACAACCGGATAAGAACTTCTTGAAGAACCATGAACGATGTGGAGGAATTTATCTGGTAAAAACCATAAAACTGATGTTCTCCATTACATTATTCTGACTAATATGTACCGATTTCGATAATTCTTTTTTTATTCGAGAGAGTAAACTACTATGATGATTCCAAATTCCATTCAAATTTCATTACGACCGGATAAATTGTTTCTGAAGAAACATGAATTATGTAAAACTATGGAGACGATAATGTGACCATAACCTACCTAGATCATTTTACACCGTCTTCGATGGTTCAATCTTTATGTATGAAAATATCGGTAAAAAGTATAAAATAAAATATAAAAAATAAATTGAACCGACTTCAATAACACTGAAAAGTATAAAATAATTTACATAATAGAAGTTGGTGTTAGCGTACCTGCTGTGTATATTTTGCATCAATTTCAATAAAATTTAAATTATTTTATACTTTTCAGTGTTATTGAAGTCGGTTCAATTTTTTTTTTTACTTCCTTATCCCTTTATGTGATTACAATATAAACATAATGAAACCGTTGTTGATTGTTTTACCGTGGATTTACCCCGCACGTATAGGTATCTTAGACGTTTTCCTGATCAACTGGTATTATTTTCATATATTACGAGTATATCACAGTCAACGGGCGGTGGCATTCGACATTACACTTGCAACGGAGAATCACATATTTACTTAATTCTACGACGTTCTGGATAGAGGTAAGTATTTTTTAGTCAACTCATTAATGTGACGAGAGCTTTTTCGTTTTTATTTACTTAATTTATTCATATTATTGCACCTGTCCCTGTCTTTGCTTGTGGCGGCTTCTTTCGGCGGGTCATCCCCTTCCCTTCAGTATGGTTGAGGGGAGTGATGGCTGCTGCTCGAGTCAACTCGTGCGCGGGTGCTGCTTGGGGGGACTGGTCCGACTACTATCCCTTTGGCCTTTTAGTTTGTTGTACTTTCGTCGTATTTTTCTTTCTTTTTTCGCTCTCTTATTTTATCTTTTGAACAGCAGGTCACACTTTCTCTGATGCAGATTTAATTGTAATAAGACAAACACTGTTTAAATAAAGTGAAAAAATGACAAGCCCGCTGAGTTTCTTGCCGGATCTTCTCAGTAGAGGCCGCGTTGTGATCCGGTGGTAGCTTTTTAAAAAAAGAATTGACCGTTTAAAAGTCTATTTGCAATAAATAATTTTTAATTTGAATGGCCTGAGGTTGTCTGGAAGAGATCGCTTTATCGACAAAACCGCCATTATTATATGTTTTTAATTTCAAATGTAAGATACATTTGAAATTCTTTGGTGTGCAATAAAGAGTAGGTATTTGTACTTGTATTGTATTGTGACGAGAGCTTTGCCTGATCCATTAGCGGCCACTGGCAGCAGTGGCAGCCTCACTAATGCTCGTCACCCCATAGATAGTCTCCCAGACATAGGTTAGTCTTTTGAGCCCCGTAATGTCACCAGCTGCTGTCCTTATATACTGGTATGTTTAGGCTGCTACTTTGCGACAGAATATGTGTGATCTCGTGCCTAAATAAATTCAAATCCGCACGTAACGCGCTAACTTGTGCTTACCACCATTTGTTCGAGCAGTATTATTGTAAGCTTGTTATAACGAGAGACCGCTCGCGAGTGGGGAACCGCTTGCCGGAGGTCGCGGGTTCGAATCCTGCGGGGGGCAGCAACTGTGTTTAGTTGTTCCTTACTGGCTAGGACAATGCAGGTCGATCACTTGATTGTCTGTAAAGTAAGATGATCCATGCGTCGGATGGGCATGTAAAAAGTCGGTCCTGCGCCTAACCTCTCCCCCGTTCGTGCCCTAAAAGGGGGGCCATTGTTTTTCGAGAGTATGCATGTATGTAAGTACCTATGTTATGTATATATTATTTCTTCCTTTCCTTTTATATACCTTTTTTTTTCTTTACCCTATTTATTTTTTTCTATAAATATCCTCGTTTGCGAGTTGCCCGCGCTGCTAAATAATACCTACCGTGTGTAGTTGCCGCCGGTCGGTGAAATCACCCTGTAGACACCAAAGACAATAGATATTAAATCTCTTGTATCCGGTAATTTCACCAGCTACAGTACCCTTCAAACCGGAACATACCAATGTTTACACATTGCTGCTGCAGCAGAAACTGACACTGCGGTGGTACCCACCTGGACGGTTCCTTGCACAAGGAACTTGCCTGTAAGATGGTCTTCTACGTTACAGGATCTGTGTACCACATCAATGATGTACCGGGCGGTGATACTCGCGTGCGCTGCGCTGACGGCGGCTCTCCCCGATGACGACTCGATACACCTGACGCTGGGCCCGGAGTCCACACCTGAGGACGTCATGCTGTACCTATTTGATGTTATATTGTCACCGTATAGAATTCCTAATGGGGAAGACCAGGGAAGCACGTTATATACAGCTAACCCAAATTGCCTCATGGGTTATGAACATGATAGTAAAGGAAAATGTGTCAAAACTAAACCGGTATCAAGAGCTACTGTAAATGTATCTGACTATAATTGATTATTATATTAATTGTTCATTATAATACAACGTCCTTTTTTTCGTTTTTACAACTTGATAATAATAATAATAATAATAAGACGGCTGGATCAAGGGCCAGATACAGAAGGCAGTGCTATTGGAAACGGCACGCATTGTGAGGAAGTTCCTCTCTCTGGAGCCTTAACCACCGTCTGCTAGGACCCTGTTCCCGCAGCCGGTTGGAAGTAAATAAATGGAATAATAATAATAATATCTTGGGACAATCCACACACGGTCATCTGATCCCAAACTAGGCAGAGCCTGTACTATAGAAACCAGACAACTGATACTAATACTTATATACATTTTTTTTTTGTAAATACATACTTAAATAGATAAATAACACCCAGACACTTGGTGGGAATCGAACCCACGACCCATCGGTTAGCGGACAGGGTCACTAACCACTAGACCAACGGGCCCGTGATGTGTGTGATGCCACTGTATATCTAAGTTGGCGACCGGGCGACCCCACATTGCTAGCCTAGCCGCTTCTGTGGGTGTACGTGGCTTCATAATACTGTTTAAAAGCCATAACCCTTTACAATTTAGTACATAATAAATTAAATTGTCCAGAATTAGTTAGTAATTTGTGTTATATTGTGCCTAGCAGTGGCGGTCCGAGGTCGTAGGGGTCATGACCCCCCCCCCCCAAAATCCATATTCGTACACGGCAAAATTGGGTAGCAATTAACCCTAACCTAGTCTAGGTACAACACCAACGGGACCGACAAATGTGAAAAATCGTTGGCTGCGACCGCGCCTGGTGCCTAGAACGGTTTTCAGGCGGAAAGCACGTGCTGGCCAGCTGTTTGCTCTAGACAGTTGTCACAGTTAAAATATATTTATACTGTGCAGTTGTCGTACAAACAGCGGCTCGCGCAAGCCTCTTCGCCGTATGGTGGGATCTTATAATAACAAGTTTATAAATATTGATATATATAATTGTACCTTAAAGAAATATAAATTCGAAACAATTTCGAATCCGTTCACTACTTAGAAATATACGATGCCACGGACAGACAAACAGACGTAGACGTCAAACTTTTAACACCCCTCGTTTCGTAGGGGCTTAAAAGATACGTCCACATTACCTGTATAAAGCCAAATTTCCAGAATTGAGACATCTGGGAGGCGATTCTCGCACTTTCGAATCAATCACGAATTCGAAAAAATATTCGAATTCGAACTATTGGCGACTAAAAATCACGTAATTGTATTCTCGACATGTCGAGCCCAACCTATTTCGAACGCTAGCCGCTCGAACTGCTTCAACTGGTCAAGACCATTCGAATCGTCATCTCGAGTTCGAATCACAACAAATGTCAAACCTTACCGTATAATATGATTATAATTTTAAGATGAGTACCGTATTCCTAGATTATTTTATTCAAAATAAAATTATTGGATTGTTTATTAAAGTATAACTACACTTTACGAAGTCCTCGCACTTGATTAAGACTTAATTCATTACCAAACAAACAACACACAACCTTTCGGGCATACTAAAACAAAATCTTAAATCGTAAACATAAATACACAAACATATGGTATTTTTGTTTTAATTTTACTTCGCCGAAAGACAGGCAAAGGTACTAGGATCATACAGCCACAGACTACCAAGTAAGAACCATAGATTTATAAAAATCTATGGTAAGAACACACAGCTTTGTGTATTTATTACTCATTAATTTGTGATAAATTATGTGAAAAATCGTACAAAATGTCGTTCTACCATTTTATAGACGTGAACCACTTTAAAGATATGTTTTTCTCCTAAAAACATCCTATCCGGTAAAAAAAACCGTATCAACTACTTGAACGCAATGACTCGCGGGACATTTATCTTTTATAATGGCAACATTTTCCTCATTCGAATAGAGATTATTTCGAAGTTTACTTCGATTGTTGCCCAGAATACAAGATTCGAGAAAATCACTTCGAGTTACGAGATTTCTTAGTAGAGATAGGCTTCGTATTGCAAATTCGAAATCGAAGTCGATTCGAAGTAAGCGAGAATCGCACCCCTGTTACCCAATATTTATCATGTACTTCACGCTGACAGAAAGGAAAATGACCGTGTGTCCCTATTTTGGTCACGAATAGCGACCGTAGGACGCTCTAACGAGGTTAATTGGCATCGAGGGTGGAAGCATCATGTGAGTATCTTGATTTTGTTACCATATGAATAAGTACCTCTATGGTGTGTTGTGTCGATGTGATTTTATTTTGTTTTTCTTCTTTTTAAGGGGTTTTTGTATATATACAATACATACCAACCTCATTGTATGTACATTAATAATTAATAAACGAAACAGAATAAATAATAAAATGAATATACCACTAATTAAAACTAATCAAATAAAGTAAAATACAATCAATATCTATCTATCTATTCTTATAATAAAACTGTAACAGGTCCAATTCTGTACATTGAAGATATTTTGAAAATTATATTTGGAGGGCATTCTATAAACGATACTGAGGCCGAAAATGTAATTTTTTAAATTTTTGTCTGTCTGTCTGTCTGTCTGTATCACGGCTGAGCATCACGCCGAAACTACTGAATGGATTCAAATGAAACTTGGCATGATTTGAGATCTTACTACGAGGTAGGACATAGGATACTTTTGATCCCGTAATCTAGCACGGTTCTTTTGGGAGAGGGGATTAAAATCAAAATGGGTACTTGGTTATACGCTTGGTCCGATTTTATCAATTTTTCTTTATAATATAATAAATATTAGTAAGGAAACACTCATAGAGAGTTGTTATCAAGGTTTTGTAATCGATCGGGTTAAGCAACGTTAGGTAAGATCATTAAATAGATGGGTGACCGTTTAACGCCATTTGAACTAAACGGGTCCGTGCTTCGGAGAGCAAGTAAAAAGTGGGTCCCAGTTTTTAACTGACTATAAAAAAGGAGGTTATGTATTCGATGCGAATGTCTGTTATTAAAAGTTTAGTTAACGTAAAAGAAGCGCAGGCGGAGCTGCGTGGGTCAGCTAGTTTACAATAAATGTAAAAAATTAGGTCCATGTGGCATGGTACCTAAAATGCTGGCAGCATTTCCTCGCTGTAACGAAATAGAAACTCGTTGAGCGAGAAAAGGGTTAGCTCTTGGATCCCTGTGATATCGACCAGCCGTTTTGAAAGTGCATAAAGTCAAATCAAACAAATCAAAAACCTTTATTTTCGAATAGGCTTAACGCATACACTTTTGAATGGTAATTTTTTTACAAGCTACAACCGGATCACAACGCGGCCGCAACTGAGAAGATCCGGCAAGAAACTCAGCAGGCTTGTAATTTATCACTTTTTTTTTAATATTGTTTTGTTACAATTCAATCGACATTAGCGATAGTGTGTCCTGCCGATCGAAACATAAAGTAAGGGAGAAAAGAAGAAAACAATAAATTACGAAAAAAAATTACAACAAACTAAAAGGCCAAAGGGATAGTAGTCGGGCCAGCCAAGCAGCACCGGCGCACGAGTTGACTCGAGCAGCAGCCATCAAAAAGACAATGGGCATGAGGACCTGAGGAGCATCAAGGACCCAGGGTCTCAACTCCGAAAGGCATAAAAATATATTCGGAGCCGATGACCCTGTATTTATGTGCATTCAATAAAATAAATAAATGAGAACACGTCACACGCCTTCTGTGCCGTTTTGCTCTTCCAAAAACACATTCAATATCGCCTAACAGAGTAATATTTACTGTGTTTCATGATAAAATCGTCGTTTGTAAATTCATGGCAAAATAACTATGTTCTAACCCATAAATTTAGGATTTTTTTACTACGATTCTAACGATATAAACTTGGTTTCGTAAATAAGATTTGACCGTGGAAATTCAAAACGATTATAAAGAAATAGGGTCCTGCTACTGCTACTTAGGGCAACTTTGCAATTCGATGCAAATTTAAATTCACCATTATTTTCTTGATTTCGTTAACAACACGAGAAGGGATCCCGTGTTAGAGATTCGATGTTCCTTTAATAGGACGACAGTTATTATCAACATAAATTGTTATTTAGGTACGAAAAGCTTTTGCTGCCTCCATGCTGCCTCTGACAATAAGACCCAATAATTTCCTTCAGACTTCTATAATATGCAAAGTCCAGCTTTATTAAAAAGTTTCTGTAATAAATATAATAATAGCAGCCCTTGTTGTCCCACTATTGGGCACGGGCCTCCCCTCATGATGAGGGGGCTTAGGCCATAGTCCACCACGCTGGCCAAGTGCTGGTTGGCGGATTTCACACGTCATTCGAAAACTAGTAAGGCTTTCTCGGACATGCAGGTTTCCTCACGATGTTTTCCTTCACTGAAAGCTAGTAACAATCGTTCCGTTTCGCACATGATTAATTAAAGAAATCAGAGGTGCGAGCCGGGGTTCGAACCTGCTCACCTTCTTTCCAAGGCAAGCGCTCGTCCACTGAGCTGTTTATTGTTGAGTTACTGTAAAATTACGCATAATCGAATTCAGAAATGGACTCAGAGTCAAAAGGTCTAGATCCCGAGACTACGTATTTGATAAATGATAATGTAGTTGGAATACTTGTAAATGTGATATTAATGTGGTTTAGAAATGATATTTTCGGCTGTTGTTGGAGAAATTTTCTAGTCATCCAGTTTTATCTAGTAAAGATTTATAGCTTTAGAACTTTCATTGCAACGCCATAAGGTGCGCATGGTCTTGGAATCACTGTTAACAATCAGCTAGTTAAGCAACGTCAGGTAAGGTCAGTTTTTAGATGGGTGACCATTTAGAAGCATTGACGGGCCCGTTGGTCTAGTGGTCAGACACCCTACCTGCTAACCGATGGGTCGTGGGTTCGATTCCCGCCAAGTGTCTGGGTGTTGTTTATCTATATAAGTATGTATTTACAAAAAAAAAAAAGTATATAAGTATTAGTATCAGTTATCTGGTTTCCATAGTACAGGCTCTGCCTAGTTTGGGATCGGATGACCGTGTGTGGATTGTCTTAAGATATTATTATTATTATTATATTATTTAAAGCGAGTGTTCTGTACCTTGGAGGGCATGTTAAAAGTCTGTTTCGGTTGTTGTCATCTAGACAGCGGTTGTTAAGCCAAGTCAGAAGCCTAAGGCCTCATTTACGGAGACGCGGGGCGTCACGCGTCGCCTGTGGCGGCGCGGCCCGCACTAAATTCAAATGTAGGGCGTTGTATGAGTGCGTTTACGGAGAAGCGATTTTACACGCCCTTGAAATGGAGCGTGTTTTACGGTGGAGCCCGCGGATGGCATCGTCACGTCCCACGCGGCGTTAATCGTGGCGGCGCACGCAGCGGCGATTCTCGATGAAGCGATGCCTGTGGCGGAACCTTCTGCCAGTCTATTTGGTAATCGTGCAACACAGACGTAGTCACCATCGCAATGGAGTATGATATGATCGATTTTTTTTTTAGAAGAAAATTGTATGTTAAAAAGTGAGTTGCACCGCCGTTACCTGCGGCGCCACTCTTCCCGCCCCGCGTCTCTATAAACAGCATCATATATTGCTATAAGTCTGTGTTTACGCGTGCGATGATACGTGCCGCTTCACGCGCCGCCGCTACGTAAACAATAAAAACGTCCGAAGCGCCGCGAGACGCCACGCCACACGCGACGCGCGACGCCCCGCGTCTCCGTAAATGAGGCCTAAGGACATCTGGTACAACTTTGACACCTTTGAGTCTAGTACGAGTCTTGATAGGTTGCGAGCTCGATCAAACTGTCAGATTTTCCCTTATATTTTACTAGATTTTAATAGTTACCGCTAGGGGCGCTGGTGTGAAATTTATGGGGAGAACTGACAGTTTGATCGAGCTCGTAAATCATCAGAACTCGTACTAGACCCCCTAGTTGGCCAGTACCGACAGGACGAAGTGGAAGGTAAACTTTCGACGTCCCTGAGGGTCGATGGTTCTACCGACTGCGATGGAAGTAGCGCTGGTCCTGCAATTAATGGGACCAACCAGCTTCGGTACAAGCCCGCGATGCTCCCGGTTGAAAACCAAAAAAACAGAAGTAAGAAGCTGGCCGGTGAGACAATTTGTAGAGTGGAATATGATATATTGAACCCTTGTGTTCATACATTTATTGCTACGATTTTGATTAAATAAAAGCCCGGTATAGACGTTCTAATCCACGGAGAGTTAAAAATCACGTATCAATGAACATATTTTATTTTAAGTAGGTACACTTATTTGTGTATTAGCTGTTTCAATAAATGTCGCAGGGAAGTGTGCTGGGCGTAAAAAGGATGTAAATACAAAATAAAATTGCGAGAGGGGAAACAAAGAAAAAGAGTCAAGTCAAGGTCATGCGTGGTACATTACCGGCACGTGGTGTAGGTAAAGTCCTCTTCACAGGATGGGTGGCTCTGCTGGTCTTCAGGCACACAACTAGAAGCGCTTCACATGTTCACAAAGTCACAAAAGTAGTCTTTTCGGAGGCAGACACACGAATTAACTTATTAAGGTGCGGCGGACACGTCCGATCCACGCAATGGTCAGTCAACAGTACGGGGCAAGGGGAAAAAAGGGGCAGCGCCAGTTAAATATGAATATTTGAGGGTACGGAGAAAACTATCTGGCAGGCCGTTGCATTTTCTACCTATACCCAAAACCAGATATAAAGTCATTTTTTGTAATCAAACCGGGTACTTCAAAACAAACCTAAATTTCTTCACCAATACAAGATGAAAACTTTCCATTTATCACCACACACACGTAAAACATCCAACTGATTCAGAAAACTAGTTAAACTACTGAAAATATAATTAAAATCTTAAGATATACGAATAAATAAAATATTTTTGACATGAGAATGCCACAGATAAAATATGTCAATATATAGAACACACACTTTGTCTATGGAAATTAGTGATGTCCAATATTTAAAGATCTAAATCTCGATATTGAATGATTTGAAATTGATCCACAACCAATCATTTTATAAAATAAAAAGTATTATATTAAACTCAGACTAAACGGAGGTAGATTCAACATAAACAGTAGGTCCGCCGTCCCTATTTCAAAGTAAATCGCTACTCTGCCCACGTCTACACGGATTATATTATGTTGATTGTAAGATAATATTTTATATTACGTATTTAATTATTTATTTAAATAAATATCAATAAAATTGAGTGCCGAATATGAAAATGTATGCGGTTTGACAGGTTCCGGGACTTACGCCTTAGTGCTGCCACCTGGTGCACGTCATTTTTGAACACCCTCATTGTGTTATTCATAGTCATTTATTCGTCGCTTCGTATCGATGTCGTACGTACTGAATGCTCTCTGGTGTCTTTTCTTTAACGACTTTGCTTTCGATTTTTGGTTTTGTGTTTGCTTTGTGATTTGGACCGTGTTTTCGATTGGACTGACGACTTATTGCTACGATCTAAGGATTTTGATACTCTCGATTAGATTTCAATTGAAGTGTTTGTGTGTATGTAAGGTAAGATTTTATAAGATTATTTTAGTTTAAAGTAATTTAAGTAAATTGAAAAAAAAAATTATGATAAAGTAAAAAAAATACATTTATCAATAGAAATATACAACATCGTTTAAAAAAATTCAATTCACATACATGCACTACAGGTTCTTTTTTCCATCCATTTTTTTTACATGTAGTTTTACTAAGTGTTGACGATTAAGTCTCCAAAGCTATTATACATTTGCACTGTCGTGCACTCATTTGTTTCAATGAGCATTATTTTATAAGCTTGAATATTTAATTTATAAATTATGTCAATACTTTTTATTAGTAATTACAACAAGTCAATAAATCCATTTATTTCGTTTGAGTCCAAAATATAAATGGGTAATTACCCGGGTGGAACTCACGAGTGGGTTAAAACCCATTATAAATCAGTTCGCTCCACACACTGGATGGCTTGACAAAATGTATATAGATTTCACTCTGTTGAACCATCCAGTGGGTTGAGCTCAATTGGTGATAATCTTCGGAGTCTCTGCACGTCCAGGGTGTGGGCCCTAAGACGCCCATAGAGTATGGTAATGACTCCGGCGGGGTTGCGACCCCTATCACCCCACGTCCCCACAGGTACCAGGTACCTTTTAAACTTATTTCCCGTGAGAACAAAATAAAATGGGTGACTTTATTACAAGAATTATAAGTAATCACTAAATGTGTTTTTAGTGCTTGAAGATGAGCGAACCTCGTCCTGGGCCATCTGAACCTACATCGTCAAAAAGGAAGAGACGTAACTCCCCGACAATTTTGAGTAGTCCCATGAAAAAAAGGCCAAGACCTACACAGTTAACTTCCAACGAAAAAAATATTGCAATCAATATTTATAAATTTGTAGCGAAAGCTATGCCCACATATCCGTATAAGTCGGAGGTTTCGCAGGCTACTGCGGAAGTAATGGGCATTTCTAAAAGAACTGTGGAGAGAATTGTACGTGAATACAAAATAACAGGAAATGTACATTCACCTCAACACAAAAAGAAAGGAAATCACTGTTCTTCACTAAAAACCTTGGACGATTTTACAATTAGCGCCATTAGAAGAAAAGTTCACCAATTTTACTTTAGCAACGAAATTCCGACTGTAAAAAAAGTATTGGTGGAAGTTAACAGTGATGAAGATCTTCCTTCATTCTCTCAAACCACCTTTTATAGACTTTTAAAGAGTATGAATTTCACGTACTCGAAAAGAGAACGAAAAAGCATTTTAATTGACAGACCAGCGGGGCTATTACGTATCTCGTTTGACAACTAAAGTGATGATCACCAAAGCTAAGTGGCTATCAAATAACTGTCAAATGATGCATTCGGTATTGCCTAACTTGAGTGACCAACTGAAATGACGTCATGAGCACCGATTCTCGGTGATGATCACCGTAGACAATATTTGACAGATGATTCTGTATCGATAACCTATAATTGGTATTATGTAAGTAAAGTGTACATCAAACTGATGGTCACCCAAGTTGCGATGACCATCGTGAAAGCAACTAATAAGAAGCAGTGTTTTATACTGTTGAAGGTGATCGTCACTATAAGCCGGCTATTTGAAACGTAGGTAAAAATGTGACAACTATTTTCGCAGGATTATAACTTTTTTTTGTGACCTAAAGAAAGTATTTGGTTGGAGTGTATCCTTGGGGGCTATGGTGGGGGCGCTGTGAAGTTGAGATTTAGATGAATCGTTGAAGATTTTTTTTCGTGCCGCGAGTGTACCTACTACTCTCGCGGTACGAACGGTGTACCACCTTTATGATGATAAATGCTTGCACGAGCTGGCCCAAAATGCATGCGGGCGGGGTAAGCGCACGTAGGTAACGACGTTCAAACCATTTTGATTGTAAACTGGTACAGTATTCTTGTCCGCGATAATACATTGAGCTATAATGTACTGAAGTAGGTACATAGTTATTTTTGATTAATTTCGGATGCTGCCTTTCTCTTATCACTGACTTATAGTTTAGCGGCAAATGGCATGAAAAGATGTAAAACACCTCGAATTTCTTGAAAACTTTATTTTAATTTAGTGAGTTTGTTTTTTTTCATAGAATTAGGATTTTTCACAATATCTTTGGGTTTTTATTATTAAACTTTTGTTGTCTATGCTCCCAATGTCCACTAGGCGAAAATACCTGCAAATTAAAAAGTACCATTAAATGTTCTTTGTATAATGGTTCGGGGGGAAATTCAACTTGGTCGCATAATGTCGATAAAAAAGTAGAGATGGCTAAAAGACAAGTGATGAGCACCGTAGTACACCGTAGGTTGATGTCCACCGAAAGCCATACGTAATACCAATGTTATCATACTTTCGGTTGACATCAAATTTCGGTGGACAACTGAAGCTTGATAGTCACTTGGGTGGCTAAAGATACGCAATAACCCTGCTGAAGTAGGTACATAGTTATTTTTGATTAATTTCGGATGCTGCCTTTCTCTTATCACTGACTTATAGTTTAGCGGCAAATGGCATGAAAAGATGTAAAACACCTCGAATTTCTTGAAAACTTTATTTTAATTTAATGAGTTTGTTTTTTTTCATAGAATTAGGATTTTTCACAATATCTTTGGGTTTTTTTTATTAAACTTTTGTTGTCTATGCTCCCAATATCCACTAGGCGAAAATACCTGCAAATTAAAAAGTACCACTAAATGTTCTTTGTATAATGGTTCGGGGGGAAATTCAACTTGGTCGCATAATGTCGATAAAAAAGTAGAGATGGCTAAAAGACAAGTGATGAGCACCGTAGTACACCGTAGGTTGATGTCCACCGAAAGCCATACGTAATACCAATGTTATCACACTTTCAGTTGACATCAAATTTCGGTGGACAACTGAAGCTTGATAGTCACTTGGGTGGCTAAAGATACGCAATAACCCTGCAGATTTGATGGTATGGAGGCGGACATATTTGCTAAAAATAAAGGATTATAAAAACCAAAACAAAAAAATTTACTATACCGATGAAACATGGGTCAATGAAGGTTAGTTGTTTGTATGTCATGATGAGGTTTAATAGTGCAGTGTAAACTCCATGTAACGTCACTCGATTTAACGACTAACTCCGTAAAGCGTCGAAGTTACTTAGCTTTAATTTTTTTTAGCTTGCCTTCCATACAATGATACACTCCATATAGCATTACACCCACTCTCAATAACGACAACAATTAATGAAAAGTGCCTTTTAAGTTAATGTTGTCTTTTATTTACGCGAATACTAGACATTGTAATTAACCTATTCTTACGGATTATATCGCGATTTATTTTAATCTTACCGACGTTTCGAATGCTTTGCAGCACCCATGACCACCCATGTCCGCCCGTGACTATGGGTGCTGCAAAGCATTCGAAACGTCGGGAAGATTAAAATAAATCGCGACATAATCCATAAGAATAGATTAATTACCTTTTAAGTTGCCAAAATTAGTAAAAACGCGCAGCTGTGCACGTTCTTTTGTCGCTTTATTATCGTTGCCCTTAATAAACTTGACTGTCGGCATCATGCATACCGAAATTTCTAAGTAATTCGTTCTTTTGTTTACAAATTCGGATTGCTTGCACGTGTAGACTATTGTTGACCATGACTATTATGCAGGAGTCATAGATTATGTATACCTTATCATATTCTTAGTTGCCACAAGCTCAAACTGTTCACAAACTGCAGGTAAACATGGTTTTTCTGCGTGGGTTTTTTTATGTACATAACTAGTGAATATGTAGACACTAGTCTGAATAAACTTTTATATTTTTACGCACGCATTTCCATCAGAGTTAGTTTGCAGCTTGTGGCCAAAAAGATGGAAGTTACAAAATGGTTCGCAAAAATCCCAAATGCTACCCTTTGACGTATTATATTCAATCTTCTAGAGAATAAGTAAAATTGTTGTACACTCAAATTAATATTTTAATACTGACGCATTTGTTAATTATTTTGAATTAAAGGGTTTCGAGTTGTTATTTGTGAAAGGTGAAAGGTGAAATTATCAATAAAAATAATTCACAGTAATAATGTATTCTTTTTAATCCTACCGTTGCTGACATAAATATCGATACTGTAATGGATTTATCCCCAGAGTAATTAGAATAGAGCCAGTATCGCGTCGATTCCCCGAACAAATTTTTCGTGGCACTTTTGCGGGGTGCGGGAGGCGAAGTAAACACACACAGATACAATTTCACGCATATCCACACTATAATAAACTCGCAACACATTCAAAAAGATACGCACACAAATAAAGAATGACCTGAACATATGAACAAAATTTGGCAGAGGGGTTAGCGCATCATGCTCTCTCCAGTGGTATCTCCTGGGATTTATCATACATCTATGATGTGGTCAGATTCACTCGTTCATGAGGCGTCACCTCCCTAATATTGTCGATGGTTGCAATACCGCCATGTTTATTTACTTTTTACGACGGAATACTTGAATTCGAGTATACATACTAAATTATAAAGCAATCAATAAAGAAAATAAATTTTTATTTCAACCTCAACATATATTCTAGTCTAGACGGCACTTATAACTACCATTATTAGAAATCATTAATCCGCTAAACCGATTTTGGAAAACAAATTAACTTAAGTATTTACTTTGTTTTCAATCAATTTAACTTTCGCTGACGCCTGAGTCACAAAATATGGAGAGTATTTTGTGCCTGAGTACAATACAAATGAGTTGGTAAATTAATATCAACACCGCTCTATCATAAAGTTGGTAAGATCTTATACTTTTTTTTTTGACGCGGGGGAAGTTTTCCAAAGATCCCCGGGAGCTGTGGGGCTCGACCGGGGTATGTGGGATTCTTACCCACTAAAACCCCCGCGGCTGTCGCATCGGCACATGAGAGGGAGGACCCCAGGGCTCTCCGGTGGGATCTGCACCAGGGGCCCCTCAGTGCCTTGCCTTTGAGCCCGCCGCCGGGAACCAGTCACGGTGCTCACGGGGACGGGGGTCGCAACCCCGCCGCCGTCCTCCTCGGAGTCGCCGCCGTACTCAATGAACGCTCAAAGGGCCCACACCCCGAGCGTCCAACGACTCCGACGGGAGATCTTATACTATGTGAACCCTACCATTACCTCGAATAGCAGTACTAACGTAATATTACTTGCTCGATATAAAGTGACAGAGCTATAAACTACACGCTGCTATAACGTATGTTGACGCCTCGTCTCATAGTAAGATAATAATCTTATCTCATAGTAAGATAATACATCTTACTATGAGACGATTTTAATCTATTTTACTGCGCAGGATAGTAATTACCGCGACCACCATCTATAAAGTAGTAGATATTATGCTGCTTTACAATTAGTGGTATGGTAGGGCCCCAGCAGACTATCGCTTGATGGAAACCACCGCCAGCGAAGAAGCGACTAACTAACGGCTATTTTATCGCTCAAGAAACGTACAATAGATATACATTCCGTGTAAACAAAAGAGATGCATATACAAATAGTTGATCGCTGACTGTTCACACTGCCGGCGAGGACTCGCTTCACTAGTTTGTCGCTAAACGACAAGTGCTATCAAAGTTAATACTCGCTCAGCGATACTTGCTCTGCTTAACCAGTGTGTGTTACCAGTGATGACATATGGTACTGAGACGTGGTCCCTAACTATTAGCCTTCTAGATAAGCTCAGAGTCACACAACGAGCTATGGAGAGAGCTATGCTCGGAGTTTCTTTGCGCGACAGAATCCGGAATGAGGAGATTCGCCGAAGAACCAATGTCACCGAAATAGCTCTTAAATTCTGCAAGTTGAAGTAGCAATGGACAGGCCACATCGCTCGGCAAACCGATAACCGCTGGGGAAGAAAGGTTCTCGAGTGGCGACCACGAACCGGAAGACGCAGCGTAGGCAGGCCTCCCACTAGGTGGACAGACGACATTGTGCGCGTCGCAGGTAACCGGTGGATGCAAATAACCAATTGTCGTTCATTGTGGCGTTCGAAGGGGGAGGCCTATGTTCAGCAGTGGACGTCTTCCGGCTGATGATGATGATGATGATACTTGCTCAGCGATGCTCGCTTGGCGGTTAGAACTCACACTGAGTAACCAACCAGTCCAGCGGTCATTTATACCTAGCGGATCCACCCTGAGCGAGTGGTGCGAGTAATCGCCGATGCACTTGCATACTAGCTTCTAGCCCAGCGAAAAAACTAAAGCCAGCTTCTAGCTCTACTTGCTTCTCGCTCATAGTTGGCGGTGGGACAAGTGCCTAAGGCACTAGAAGAGGAGAAGCCAGCAGAGCTTTAAACTAGAAACGAGTTGTTGAGGAGCGAGAAGCGAATGTGTAGTTCCGAAAGTTATTTCACGATGGCACAGGGTTCTTTAAAAACGCTTTTAAGACGATACAAATATTTTTTTATGTAATTCAATATATCAATTTTTGTCATATTTGACATCTTTTTTGGGGTCCTTACTATCGATGCTATAGCATGTATATATACATACCCTTTGGCTTGATATACCCTTTCCGGGACACCCTTTGGCTTGATATACCCTTTCCGGGACAGCCAGTACATGCATCTCTTTTGTTTACACGGAATATATATGTATTGTACGTTTCTTGAGCGATAAAATAGCCATTAGTCAGTCGCTTTCTCGCCGGGCTGTGAGACTGCTGCCTAAGGTGCATAAAAATCTCCAGTATAGGTTACACGTGGCGATTTTTTGCTTTTACTTTGCATAATACTAAACATATTAATTTATTTAATTTTACGTTAAGTAATATAATACCTAACTATATATATAAGCCAAACGAAGCGGACTATCGCAGAAAGGGTTAAAGAGCATATCACAGCTGTAAAGAACCGTCAGATTAGCAAGTCAGCGATTGCCGAGAATATACTTCAGTCGGATACAAATCACTGGATTGAGTTTCATCGCCTTTCCACCGATCAACACTTTTATTAACCGACTCCAAAAAAAGGAGGTGGTTCTCAATTCGTCTGTATATATATATATTTTTTCTATGTATGTTCGCGCATATCTCTGGCAATTATGAACCGATTTGAAAAAATATTTCTTCCATCCATTCTTTAATCCGTTAGTTGGGTCCCATAAAAAAAATATTGCTTCCGAATAAGTAGTTCCTGAAAAAACAATAATGGTGACTGCGCACTGAGAGCTGCAGGAAAGTCTATATAGATGACTTTTTTGTCGCTTTTTACGGACAAAAATGTTCATAACTCTGTGTTTACCAATTTCAATGATTCTTTTTTTATTCGAAAGAAGAAACCACTGTTATGAATCTGTATGAAATTTATCACAACCGGATAAGAACTTCCTGGAAGACCATGAACGATGAGGAGGAATTTATCTGGTAAAAACCATAAAACTGATGTTCTCCATTACATTGCTCTGACAATTATGAACCGATTTCGATGATTCTTTTTTTATTGGAGAGAGTAAACTACTATGATAATTCCATGCAAATTTCATTACGACCGGATATTTTTTTCCGAAGAAACATGGAATTATGTAAAACTATGTAGATGATAATGTGATCATAACCCACCTAGATCATTTTACGGTCTTCGATGGTTCAATCTTTTTAAATGAAAATATCACAAAAAAGTTTAAATTAAAATCTTTAAAAAAAAAATAGAACCGACTTCAATATCACTGAAAAGTATAAAATAATTTAAATATTATTGAAGTTGGTGCCAAATATACACAGCCGGTAAGCTAACACCAACTTCAATGATATTTAAATTATTTTATACTTTTCAGTGATATTGAAGTCGGTTCTATTTTTTTTTTTAAATATTTTATTCTAGAGTTGTTCGTGAAGCGATTGAAATAAAGAAATATAAAAATTTCAACCGGGAAGATGGCTTTAGATTATCAGCTGCTTGGGAACCAGTGATCAAAATGACAAAACCTCACTATTTGCCGGCGGTTAAATATACAGATACTGTGAGTGTAGTGTGTAGTGGGCTTAACGTTACAAGTGAAAGAACAGGGGTAGACGAAGATATTTCTGCCTCGCGCACGGAGCCGTCTCGCTGAACCAGTCTGCTTGTGACCACGGCTGGTGCAACCCGGCCGAAACGTCAAGCCAAAATATAAGGTAAATCGCGTTAATTCCCGATTAGAATAAAGTTTGATAATGGAACGCGTAAGTCTAAAAGTATATATAATACCTACCTACATTACGGATTACCTCGATTGTCGACTAATCGATTCGCAAGCGCAAACACAGTGTTTTGTACGTTATTATTTGCGTCCCTCTTGTGTAAGTTAGTACTTGTGCAAATAAGATTGAGCGGCTGGCTTGGCTGTTACACAAAAACGGTATTATTAGTAGAACGCGAAATTGTGGCATATTTTCTAGACGCTAGCAAGTTTAATTTCTTATAAGTTTGTTATAATTTATTACAGTAACGTTGTTTGTCTAGCTAAGAATTCAGGACTTTCAGGCGCGACTTATTTACTTCATATTTCTTCCAATCGTTGGACCTTGGCATTGTTTTCTTCTAGGAATAGGAAAGGTATTTTCAACAAGGTACACTCACGGTCACGAACGCTTTACCAGTTTTCAATCAAAATCGTTTGAACGTTGACGTTACGGCGCTTATCCCACCCGCACGTATTTCGGGGTGCAGAAACTGCCTAATTAGTAAATTGGTGAATTAGTAAAATTGATTTATTCATGACTAAAAAAGTTAATCATAATCATAACTAAAATATCTGTTTTATTAGATACAATAAATTTTAATAAATACATAAGTACTTACAATAAATGTAGAAAATAAAATCTTTTTAAAAAAAAATTGAACCGACTTCAATATCACTGAAAAGTATAAAATAATTTAAATATTATTGAAGTTGGTGTTAGCGTACCTGCTGTGTATATTTGGCACCAACTTCAATAATATTTAAATTATTTTATACTTTTCAGTGATATTGAAGTCGGTTCAATTTTTTTTTTAAAAGATTTTATTTTAACCTTTTTAGTGATATTTTCATATATAAAGATTGAACCATCGAAAACCGAAAAATTATCTAGGTAGGTTATGATCACATTATCGTCTACATAGTTTTACATAATTCATGTTTCTTCAGAAAATAATATCCGGTCGTAATGAAATTTGCATGGAAACATCATAGTAGTTTACTCTCTCGAATAAAAAAAGAATCATCGAAATCGGTTCATAATTGTCAGAGCAATGTAATGGAGAACATCAGTTTTATGGTTTTTACCAGATAAATTCCTCCACATCGTTCATGGTCCTCCAGGAAGTTCTTATCCGGTTGTAATAAAATTCATACAGATTCAATACAGTGGTTTCTTATTTCGAATAAAAAAAGAATCATTGAAATTGGTAAATATTTGCCAGAGTTATGACCATTTTTGTCCGACCGAGCGAGTCCGAGCGACTAAAACGTCATCTATATAGGCTTTCTTGCAACTCTCAGTGCGCAGTCACCATTCTTGTTTTTTTAGGAACTACTTATTACTAAGCAATAATTTTTTTATGGGACCCAATCAATGGATTGAAGAATGGATGGAAGAAAGATTTTTTCAAATCGGTTAATAATTGCCAGAGTTATGCGCGAACATACATAAAAAAAAAATATATATATATACAGACGAATTGAGAACCTCCTCCTTTTTTGAAGTCGGTTAATTAGGCCTATGTGGCATGGTACCCAAAATGCTGGCAGCATTTCCTCGCTGTATGGAAATAGAAACCCGCTGAGCGAGAAAATGGCCAGCTCCCGGATCCCCTGTGACGTCGACCAGCCGTTTTGATATAAAATTAAACAAACAATGGGCAGAAGGACCCCATTGACCCAGGGTTTCGACTCCGAAGGGCATAAAAATATATTCGGAACCGATGACCCTGTATTTGTGTTTTTTATTTATTTCGGCCGCCCGCGCCGCAGCATCTCTTACTAGTGTCCTGGACATGCGAAGGAGCCAGTGTGTCAACACAAGTGGCATCCCACACCAGCACCCGACCCATGCTCCAGGGCACGAGAGTCATACCGTCTGGCCTCTTGCCATCATCACGCACGATAATTTGCGGCTCCGAAATGGCCGGTACGTTAATGGTGGCAAGAGCTCGACGAATGATGTCATTTAAGGCTGCATGACGGGGAGAAGCGGCCGGCGCTCCTAGCGCAAGAAAGTCCATGGTGTCCCAGCCGGTCGACATCGGTACCACACGGGCATTTATGTGGAGTGCAGACGTCAGCTCCGAGACGCAAACTTATGGCTATACGAAGTGAGTTAGGGTCGAGGCAGTTTCCCGTATTCGGACATGGATACGCCTGTAGCCAATATCCAGATTCTTTACAGGAAACTGCCTGAAGCCTTGCGAGCTCGGAGCCTGAACTGTTGCTTATTAAACTTTGGAAAGTAGCACTACAGGACAAATTATCCCAGCATTTTTGAGAGGTTGGATCTGTTGGAATTAAACTCGGCCAGGCCGATTGCCAAGCTTTCCAGGCATCATCCACATAGGAGATATCTATATCAGATAGCCTCGCATTAGACAGAATCTGTTTAACTAGTTGTTTGTTTTTATGCGAAGACGAAAGGAAAGCTGGCAATGAAACACTAGAAATTTTGCGAATGCCAACCCCACCGAATCTGATGGGCAGGGAGGCCTGGGTCCAAGCTTTTTCAGATAGATTTACATTTATAATTTTTTCAAAACGGTTTTTAATTAAATTGTCAATGGCACAAACAGAATTTTGAAACAACCAAACTGGGGACGAACGTAGGAGATACGTGTATTTTGGAAGGAAGAGACAACATTTTAGAATAAAAAAGGCCGAATGAGAATTAATATCTGATAAACGATGAGAATGTTCCTTGAATTTTGCTATTGATTTTTCGAATAAACTCTCAACTGAATCTGGAAAAATAGGGGATCCGAGCAAATAAAGTGATTCCTTGTTAACAATCTTAATATTGGGGGCTAAGCTATTGAACTGAGCAATAGTGCCTTTTTTATTAGGGAAGTTGTCTTCCAGAAACAATTCGCATTTATCAAAATTTAATTCAAGGCCTAAAAGGTGGAATTTAGAAAGTATTAGTTTTAAATCTGCAAAGACTTTATCGGCAGTATCTCCTAAAGTATCGTCATCTAAATACCATAGATTTAATTTAGAGTCCAAACTTTGTATTATAGAATTTATAGCCAAACTAAACATGGCCGGGCCGAGATCATAACTAAATAAATCAGTCATTAGTTATTCAATCATTATTATTGATTAATGACTAAACTAAAAAATGTCAAACTAAGCGAGTCCATTTTTTGTTTAATTGAACTTATCTATCAAGCTATTATAACTGTGCATCACCCTTAAGTTCACTGATAGAGGATATATTTTCCATTAAATCTGACATTGTACCTACCTATCTATACTTATAATAAAACTGTAACAGGTCCAATTCTGTACATTGAAGATATTTTGAAAATTATATTTGGAGGGCATTCTGTAACCGATACTGAGGCCGAAAATGTAATTTTTTTAATTTTTGTCTGTCTGTCTGTCTGTCTGTCTGTCTGTCTGTCTGTCTGTATCACGGCTGAGCATCACGCCGAAACTACTGGATGGATTGAAACGAAACTTGGCATGATTTGAGATCTTACTACGAGGTAGGACATAGGATACTTTTTATCCCGTAATCTAGCACGGTTCTTTTGGGAGAGGGGATTAAAGTCAAAATGGGTACTTGGTTATACGCTTGGTCAGATATTATCAATTTTTCTTTATAATATAATAAATATTAGTAAGGGAACACTCATAGAGAGTTGTTATCAAGGTTTTGTAATCGCTCGGGTTAAGCAACGTTAGGTAAGGTCATTAAATAGATGGGTGACCGTTTAACGCCATTTGAACTAAACGGGTCCGTGCTTCGGAGAGCAAGTAAAAAGTGGGTCCCAGTTTTTAACCGACTATAAAAAAGGAGGTTATGTCATCATCATCATCATCATCAGCCGGAAGACGTCCACTGCTGAACATAGGCCTCCCCCTTAGAACGCCACAATGGATGGAATGAATGGAGGTTATGTATTCGATGCGAATGTCTGTTATTAAAAGTTTAGGTATCGTAAAAATAGCGCAGGCGGAGCTGCGTGGGTCAGCTAGTATTGTTTTATAAACAAAAACAAAACAAGTGATTCTGTTGTAAAACTTGTGTCTCATTTTGTTATGACAAGAGCTATTATTAAAACTTGTGAATAACAAATCAACATTCAGTAAGTGTTGACTTGTTAACGACGTAATTTTAAGTATTAAATTAGTCATATCAAATTTAGTCATGATTAAATAACTAACACTAATCAATCTTCAATCACCACACCATGATTGAATTAAATTAATCATTACTCATTAGTCATGATTAAATAATTTAATCTTACTGCCAAACCTACCTACTGTGAGTGCGGCAGTAAGTCATCAATCATCAATCAAACTAAATTTTGCCCAACACTACTTAATGAAGTGGGAATGCACCCTGCATTCCCTCATACCACCACTAGATGTCGCTACCATGGTCTTAGATCGCGCTATAGTTTTATTTTGCACAATACTTATTGTCCATGATGAACTTTAGCTCGGCCTCATAGAGCACTGAGCAACCTGCTCATAATAATTTTTTTACGCGATGCTAAGGTAGTTTTTACTTTTACTGTCGCGCAACTTTCATTCATTCTAGTCATGGTTCATACTTGCTAAAATAAAAGCAAAACCAGGGCTTTCAAGTAAGAGTTAGGGATGTGAGATTAATGGAAAAGAATCGATTAAATAAAAATCGATTTTTCTTTATTCAAAATTAATCGATTTGTCAAAAATCAATTTTAATAAAAATAAATAATCGATTACCGAGAAAAAAAATCGTTTTTTTTGTAGTATTTATAGTACATGCTAAATGAAAAAAATCTAGATGTTATTCATTTATTTAAGTACATATCCATTTTCAGAAACAAGTTTATAAATATTAGTAACTATCAGTTTTATTTATAAATTAGATAGGTATTAGCCCATGATACTAAATCAGGTTTACTCGTAATCGTACTGGCTAAAGTTGAATATAAAACAACAAATTGAGGAAAGCGCAGTTTTAGATTAACACAAAGTTTCATAAAAAAAAATTGAACACATACGTTGTAGGAATGTTGTGATTTCTGGCCTTTGTCTAGCATCTTGAGATGAAGAATAATCCGACGTAAATAGAAATTGGATTTATATTTAATTACGTGTTTTGAGCTACTATTCAAGTAAAACCCTATTAATTATTGTTTAACTACCGTATTCTGTTAAATTTCTGCTGAAGTTCATTAGATTCTGGTAAAATTTTCTATTCTGCGACATAATCTACTAAACCCTAAAATGAGGGATTTTTTCATCCGTCGCATAGATACGAGCTGTATCTAAAAATCGATTTAAACACGTAATTTATATAATCGATTTACTAAAAATCGATTAATATTATTATAAAAATCGATAGTAAAAAATCGATTATAAGAAAATAATAATCGATTTAAATAAAAATCATTTATTTTTTAACATCCCTAGTAAGAGTCGCCTAAAATACTAGACTAGAGTCAAAAACCAGGGCTCAAATACTTGCAAGTATTTTTCGTACGCAAGGCTAGCGAAGTACATACAAGTAAACACGTCCGTCGCAGTATGTCACACTTCGCACTCGGATTAAAGTATTACGCGTTTGTACAAACTTAAGGGGGTAACAACGGTAAAATTGCAAAAATAGCCTTTGTTTAAAGAGTTCGATGGATCAATCCGCTATTGCATTAGCTATGAAAATTATATGTACTTATACCTCAGATCTTCAGCAAATAGTTTTATTGATTAGATATTGGATTAAATATAACGTTTTCAAGCAATATGTATTTAAAAAATGTACTACGTTGGATATGAATTGTGTTAGCGTTCAATATCCGTTTATCGGATAGACGTCAAACTTGGACTATAAAAAGCATAATAACCTATTCTACAATTCGTATTGATTACATTTCTTAATTTCATTCATGTTTTACAAGAAATTATAGAAAAACCAAGTACGCGATGCATTTCCCCTTGCAGCGCCCCCGCGATCGCCTTTCATCAGTCTTTCGTGGACTGTTATGGAGGGTGGACGTGCTCGATTTTTTTTTGACAAGTCGAATTTATTTTAAACTAGCTGACCCGCGCAGCTCCGCCCGCGCTATTATTACATTTTGCTCCCTTTTTCTCCCTCCTCCCTTGATTAATTTCTCTCTCCATCTCTCTCTAAAAAAGTCTAATTCTATATTCTCTCTCTTCTCTCTTTTCCCCTCCCGCTTCGGTCCCTGTCACACTCGCCCTCTTCCTCTCCCCGTTATCCCCTCTCTGAACCCCCTCCCCCTCTCTTTTCTCCCACCTTGCTCCCCCTCACTCTCCCATTGCTCCACCTTAATCCCCCTATCCCTCACCCCATCACCCCATCACCCCCTCTTCGACCCCATCTCCCTCTCCCTCCTCTCTCGCACCCTCCTCTCCTCATATCCTCATCAATCATGGTATTGGGGATTCTTACCCATTTAAACCCCTGCGGCTGTCGCATCGCCACATAAGAGGGGGGACCTGGGCCCTACAATGGGATCTGCACCAAATACCCCTCAGTGCGCATTATAGGCCCCGGAAACCTGGCATCCTGATCACGGGGACGGGGTTCGCAACCCCGTCACTGTCCTCCTTGGAGTCGCCGCCGTCACCCATGTATGTAATGACCTTGCCTAACGTTGCTTAACCTAGCGGCATGAAATATACTTTACAACCTATTCTCAGATTCTACCCGATATGCACACAAAATTTCATACACATCGGTTCACCCATCTATTTAATGACCTTGCCTTATGTTGCTTAACCTTAACTTAGCGGTTTGAACAACGTTCACAGCTTTTTTGTAATTGGTGTAAATATTAGTGAAGTTTACGTTTTATAGACGAAGGGACCAATTCATGCTAAAAATAAAATAAATAAAATAAAAATAGCCTTTATTCCCTTTAAAAAAAGTTTACATACAGTTCGAAATAAAAGGATACACTAAAATTATGGGATCGTCCAGTTTAGGACGTAGGCCTCCTCCATCTCTCTCCATTTTTCTCTATTTTGAGCAGCGCGAGTCCACAGTTTCCCTGCCGTCAGCTCGATGTCATCTCTCCATCTACGGAGGGGGCGTCCCCGAGAGCGCTTACCAGTAGGGGTCCAATAAAGGACTCTCTCACTCCATCGGTTGTCATGTGTCCTCGCAGTATGCCCCGCCCAGTTCCACTTGAGTCTAGCAGCCATAGCAAGAGCGTCTATCAGCTTGGTTTTTTGACGTATTTTCTGACTGTTTATACGATCTGACAGTTTGATACCGAGCATGCTTCTTTCTATGGCTCTTTGGAAGGATCTTATTTGTATACGTGTGTCCTTGGTGGGAGACCAGGTCTGACATCCATATAATAGCGTGGGCAATACTGATGATTCAAATACTTTTTTCTTTAATGCTATATCAAACTTTCCTTTAAATATTTCTTTATTCATCCAATATTTTTTCCATGCCAAGGATACTCTCCTGGTAACTTCCTTTGCCGTTCTATTTACGAAATCAATGTTTTGTCCGAGATATGTGTATTTCTCTACATATTCCAACTCTGTGTTCTCTATGTATACTGGTATTCTTTGACTGTTGGTCATGACTTTTGTCTTTTCCCGGTTCATTTCCAATCCGCATTTTCGGCTTTCTAGATTGAGATCTGATAGCATTTTTTGTAGTTCTACTTGTGTTTCTGATATAAGGATTATATCATCTGCAAATCGCAGATGAGATAAGAGCTCTCCGTTAATGTTTATGCCACAACTGTGCCAGTTTAGTTTTCGAAATATCTCTTCGAGAAGGGCTATAAACAAGGTTGGTGAGATCGTATCACCCTGTCTCACTCCTTTTTCAATGTAGAACTTTTCACCGATTTTTTCTAATTTTAGTCTCGCATTGCATTCATTATATATATTCTTCAATAGAGTTATATATTTTTCGTTGATACCTTGATGTCGAAGGGCCTTCCATAACTCTATATGCATGATAGAGTCGAATGCCTTGGTATAATCAACGAATGCTATGTATAGCTCTTTACCGTATTCCATGTATTTCTCTATGACTTGCGTTATGGTAAAAATATGGTCTACAGTTGAATAGCCCTTTCTAAAGCCTGCTTGGTCTCTAGCCTGATTTTCTTCTATTTGCTTATTAATTCTTTTTGAAATAACAGAGGTAAAAATCTTATATATTGTTGGTAATAAACTAATAGGCCTGTAGTTATTAATATTTTTCGCATCACCTTTTTTGTAGAGCAGGGAAATAACACAAGTTTTCCAAGCTTCCGGTATGTATTCTTGACTTAATATTTGGTTAAAGAGGTCAGTAAGTATATATAATATTGATTCGTCTAGAGATTTAATTATGTCATTGGTTATTCCGTCTTCTCCGGGGGTTTTATTTGTCTTTAATTTGTTGATAACGGATCTAATTTCAGAAGTCAAGAAGAGCGGCGGCGGCTCCTCATTATTTCTCTTGGGTGCGTAGTCTTGTTCTTTATTCCCATCGTTTTTATAGAGACTTTTGTAAAATTTTGTAGCTAATTGTAACAAATCCTGTCTATTGGTAATTATGTCCTTGTTTTGTTTTAGTCCTGAAATCCATTCTTTTTTATTATTTAATTTATTAAAAGCTCTTTTACTCGATCCTGATGACTCTAGTTCTTGCTGAATTGTTTGTACTCTATGTTCTTGATATCTTTTCTTAATTTTTTTGTTTATTTTTCTGTAGAGGGTTTTTAGTTGCTTTCTTTGTTTGTATGTTCTATTGCTTGTTTTTTGTAGTAACTGTCTTTTTTTGATCAATAACATGATGTCTTCTGTTATGATTTTGAACGGTTTATGTTGAGACGTTACTGGTAAATTATTTGCACATTTATTTATTGTATTGACTATGGTTTGGTAGTTTTCTTCAATGTCTTCTGAATTCTTTATATTTTCTTGTGCCATCAGATTTTTAATGAGTTCCTGCTCTGTAGGTGAAAGTAGTTTTTTGATTTTTTTACACGCATATCTTCTACTTCTCTTTGATAATCCATCTAATTGTACTTCGCAACGAACTGGGCGATGATCGGATGGGAATATTGTATGCAGGACTTGAACATTATTAATGGTTCTTACTTTTTTTGCCAGTATGAAGTCGATCTCGTTTTTTGTTTTTCCATCCGGAGATTGCCACGTCCATTTATTTTTTGATTTATTTTTATATAGAGTGTTAGACACAAATAATTTATTCTCATTACAAAATTCAATCAATTTCTTTCCTCTATCATTTCGAGTTCCATATCCGAATTTTCCTACTACTAGATTTTCTTCTGTTAGTGGTACTCCTATCTTTGCATTAAAATCGCCAATAATAAATAAGTTCTTTTTCGCGTTCTGTAGGGCTGTATTTAAGTCACTGTAGAAGGCTTCAATTTCACTATCGCTTGCCTTTTCAGTTGGAGCATAAACTTGTATTATCGTCAGATCATTATTTTCGAATTTCATGTCCAGCCTGGCTACTCTATCTGTGTATGTAAAAAAGTTTTCAATGTTTTGCTTTAGGTATCTTTTAACCATAAAACCAACGCCATTCCTGCCACTGGTCATTCCAAAGTTAAACAATATATAGTATTCATTTTCTGTTATGCTTTGACCGGCCCTTTTTGTTTCAGACAGTCCTATAATGTCCCATTTAATTTCTTTTAAACTTTGTTCTAACTGTAGCAATCTGGTACTCTCAACAAGCGATCTGACGTTATATGTTAATATGTAGAGTCTTTGTGATGTAGTTAAAGCTAAGTTTTTCTTACAAGTATGAGTTGGAGGGTTGTGGTCTACTGCTCCCACGGCGACCACCCGTCTTGGGAGAGTGTTTTTATTGTAATATGTTCTTCTAAATGTATATTCTGGTATGGAGGGGGCCGGTGGTTCTCATTCTATTTCTTCTGTGCGTGTGGGTGTCTGTGACACGTATGCCATCATTGTGTTTCTGTGCGTCCTGTATTTTTTATTGGTATGAGCGTTTCTGTTATTACTCTGTCCTTTAGAACAAATTTTAGTATTTATGTTTGTATTAGGTTCACCTGACATCGAGGGAACTGGAGACTCTGACAAAAACCTCTTTTTAAATTGTGGGTTGTCACTTTTCTTCTCTTTAACAATGAGCTTATCATATTTTAGGTATGCCACATTTCCCTTATCTCTTTCTTGTTGTAATTGTTGTTTGAGTTCGTTTCTAGTTTCCAAAATTTTTGTCGGAAATTCTTCCTTTATATATATGTCAGTACCGTCAAGCTTCTTTTTCCTTTGCAGGATCTCTATTTTTGTAGCTAAAGTACTAAAGCTTACTGAGATAGGACGAGGTTTAGTACCTTTTTTACCTATTCGGCGCATAGCTTGTATTTGATACTCTTCGATTTGTAAGCTTAGTTTGTCTGTAATGACGTTCAGTACTAATTTTTGTAGTTCAAAGTAATTAGTTTCAGTTTCTAATATGCCAAATAATACAAGGTTTCTCTGCACGCTTTTCTTTTCTAGTTCATATAGTCTTTTTTCTTGATCATCTAGTTTAAGACGCATGTTTGCAACATGTTCGTTAAAGATATCGAATTTTTTGTCTATATGATTCTCAATTTTTGTAGATATATTATTTTCGAGTTGGGATATTTGACTTTCTATTACTAAAAATCTATCATCGAGGCCTTTTTTCATGTCCATTATCAATTTATGCAAATTTTCCATGCTTGGTGTAGTGTATTTAAATATTTATGAAAATTATATTGTCCTCTGTTATTTAATAACTTTGTGTTTGACAACTGTGTGGTAATGGAACTTATGACTCGTAGCTTGCTTAGCGGTATTGTGTCGCCATCTATTAACAATATCTATGCAATAAGGATATCACTAGATATGGAAGGATCCATATCGCTGGATTAATATTCTGCAGAGGTGAAATTGATTTAGTGCAGGTTATTGCAAATAGATGTCGCTAACATCAATCTTTAAATTTCCAGAACCATGATTTGCATATTTTTTATGATAGGTTATAGCGGCATAGTCATTGTTATTATAAGAGTATTTCTCAAAATAAATGTACATTTGTGAAAAAAAAAAGTGTGCGTAATATTTAAAAAGTTACACGTTTTTATTCATATATGAAAACATAATTGTAAAGTTAACATATTAAACTTTAAAATTAATATACAATTAGTATAATCTATCATCCAACTAATTATAAAACACTTTTTTAATAACCATGTTTTTTGCTTTTCATACAAAAATAAATTGAAACCCTACCACCCTCATACGTATTATACTACATAAAATACGTTATGTCACGTCAATATTGTCCACTTTTATGTATTACAAGTCCATATTAAATGTAGTTTCTATTGAAAAGTAATTTTATATGGGTTTCCATAGTAAATTACTTAATTAAATGAGAAAAACAACATGAGTCATGCCCATTTACTTTTTCGTTATTACTCTTTAGTTACGTTTTATTTCTACTTCCATGTAATTTCTAAATGAATTTGTTAAATTTTAAGATGGGCAAGCCTAGCTTCTTTCAGATTGGTTGTTGGTCTGGCGTCTCAATCATATCTTTGAATATGAAAATCAGTTAAAACCGGTTTCATTTTTCAACTACTTTTTCGTAACAAAAATTATTACCAGCAGTTTTTCACAATGTGGAGAGCCTTGATTTGTTTTTCTTATTATAATACCTGTGGTATGAACATAGAAGCGTATATATATAATTGCAGTTTCATGGTATAACATACTGTTAACTTTTTAGAATCCTGTTTTGTCTAATCCTTTTTAGAATTTCGTTACGTTTTCGTTACGTTTTCGTAACGTTACGAAAAAAAAATTATAAAGCGGAGTGTATACAGTTACAACCTAATTATGCATAGTAACATTCATTGCCAACATGAAATAAATACACTTATGCTGAAAATAATAATACGATAGAAAATAACATTAAACCTGAACGTAATTATATAAATAATGAGAATGTCATGCATATTGAAGATACTAATACAATCTACAGCAGAATACGTGGCCTATTTTTAAAGAAGAAACACTGGAAATTATATTACCTTTTTGTTCAATTCTTTAAAAGAACAGATCTTGCTGTTTTTTAAATTTGGATAGCTTTTTTTTTATAATAACATGAATAAATGTATAACTTCCTTGTTGTATTTTAAATGTTCCAAAAGACAGTAGAAAATATAAATAGGTAAATATTACAAAAATAAATAAGAAGATAGGTACTTATGAAACATCAACAATATTCGATTAAATAAATTATGTTTCGCCATCATGTAACAAGCCTTAAATTTACTATTTCGTAACAACTATTTCGTTACGTACATTAATTTTGAGAAATACTCATAAAGTTATTTCAATATATCACTTCACTTCACACGAAGTTTATATTATAGTTTTTAATATTTCACTTTCAGTTTGTCGTAACTAGCTGTATATTTTAGGTATTAATAAGTTTATGTGGTAAATTTGTTTTTTGCACTTTTTGATTCTATATCACCATATTTATCGCAATCCACAATATATATGCCGTAACGACGTCAGATTAACACTTTGTGCACACTTTCAATGATTAATGCTGTTTATATACAAAATCCTTTGAATCAAAACACGGAATCGATGTAAACGTTACACGACGCTAGCGCCCTCCCTCTATTCATGCTACCAACAATTTAATAATAGTAATTATTTCTCATAAAAAATAAATGATAAAAAATGTTTATTGTGGGTTATCCCTAAGAGATAAATATAACCATCGCAAACTTTTTTTAGACCTTGTTATGGTGTACAATACTGTAGTACATTATTTTGATGTATCTCGTAGGGTTCATCCAGCGTCTGCAATGTAAGCGCAAAAAAATGTGCTTATTTACGACATCACATTAGAAACTTCTAAAATTATCAGTGTTTCTCTACTATATTATGCATGTATTATACATATAAACCTTCTTTAAGAAACACTCTATCTATTAGGAAAAACCGCATCAAAATCTGTTGCGTAGTTTTAAAGATCTAAGCATACATAGGGACAGACAGACAGCGGGAGCGACTTTGTTTTATAATATGTATAGATGATTTTGAACATATTTTTAATTAAGATATGTTACATATGGTATAATTATAACATTATAAATCATTTCAAATGAAATCTATACTTCTATATTTAATTAAAGACATTTTTATAGTAATACCATATTTTTGGTTCATCATAGAGTATGCGAAAGTATCGTCGCTGAGTATTATGCCTAACTGTTAAAGCGTATCAGAGTCATATATGATCTTATTAATTGAAATCGTATTTAATACTGTGTGGGTCGACAAAATGACATACATTATGATATCCTTTACATTATGTTTTTTTTTGTCAAAACATTAACGGTGTTATTATTACTATCATGTTGGTTTTTGCAACTTAGCAACGAGTCGAGTACCTGGGTGGTTGGCTTGATGGTGAGCGACACGCTTACCTACGGACAGTTGCATTGGACAGTTGCTCGTCTTTTGAGACATCTGGATGGTTAAGTTGGAAGGGTACTCGTGTGCTATCTAAGGGGCGCCACTTTAATCTTAGATTTCTTCCGCTATATAACATAAGTAGAAGGTCACTGTAGCTGGCAAAATAACTATCGGACCAAAAGGCTATAATTATAGTTTTGGATGACAGGGACAGGAAGAGACTTTTCTATGGGTGGGTGCTTCGATTACTATCAGGTAATACCTTGTTACTTAACTAAGTTGCGTAACAATAAACTGATGGTGTTGTTGGTAGGCACGAGAAAAAATACCACCGCGTTAAAATGTTAGTTACTCTAAAACCATAGCTAATGTAAAATTTAAATATCTATTTAAATTTTACATTACCTATGCACCTACCACTATTACCCTCTGCATCATCCAAAGGTAGACTGGCAGAGAATGCCTAAGGCATTAAGTCCGCCTTGTACATATTTAAGTGTGCTAAAGAATAAATAAAATAAAATGTCAAATGCTCCACGTAGTTCAAACCCCGCGATGGGTACAGAACTCAAGATGAAGTTACGTTACGTACTCTCGCGGTCACGAACGGTCTATCACCTTTAGGACGACAATCGCTTCCACGTGCCGGCCTAAAATACATGCAGGTGGGGTAAGCGCCCGGAACGTCGTTCAAACTATTAACATTTGAAACTGAAACTTACACTAAAAAGACTATTACTGAATTCGTGCGTTCAAACAAACAGAGCTACGGATTCCTTTGGCAGCCACGTATATTGAATAACAACACAGGTCCGTTTATTTTGTAGTTTGCTACCCTGGCAGCTGACCTTAAGATCTTGGTGTTGATTCCCACACAGGACAAACATTCATGTGCATGACCATAATCTGTTTGTCTTCGGTCTAGGTCGTTTTTACCTGTACTTAATTATGGAAAAAGTTAAGTATCTTATCATAGTTTCAGTTCGATGGCCATTACGGAGTCGATCACGGAACTCATCTACATCATCATCAGCAGCCGAAACGTCCACTGTTGAAAAAAGGCCCTCTCTCCCTTAGAGGGGAGGGGTCGCCATAATCCCCACGCCTGGCAGGCGGTTGGGGATCGCAGATAGGTGGTAGGTAATCCAATAAAAAGACGCTGCTGCTCGTCTTCTTGTTTTTCGCCTTTTACGGACACCCAACGGGAGGAGATGGATGGGTGCTATTATTCTTATCATGAAACTAATTGTCACAATAAAAATAATTTATGATTTTTGGGTCTGCACGACTTGGGTCGACGTTGGGTATCTGGTCTTGAGTAAGGTTGGAAGCTAGCAAGCTTCCAAGATTCGGGTACTTGTGCCCCTCTTAAAGATAATATACGTATTAGAATAGGAAACATTACACGCTTCTTTAATAATACCGCTAGCATCTCATCAGAGCCACTGGCATGCATTGCAGCATCTTAAGTCACTCTCTTTGTTATACTCGAACATCGCAATCAATCATCAATTTGTTTTCAGTTCATTTTTCCAGGAATCAAAAAGCTCAACTATCAGATGGATGTTTATTGGTTAGAGAATTTGGAACTAATTTAGGAAATATATTAAAAGGTCCCTTTTAAAAAAAACTATATTTTGAAGGCTCTGTTAAACGCTTTCGTTTTGACGTGCAGAACAGAAAATTTTGAACTTTGTGCATAGTTTCATTTCAAGTACGCTTACAGTAGTCACGGCAAGACGCTGCGCAGTAGATATTTTTATGTTTATGTATTAAGAACTCGCAACTGTACTTGCGCAATGGTTCGTCAACCCTAACTTCAGACACACAAAAATCCGCTGTGACTGTAAGTTATAAGTAGTACGAATGTATATGGATACCGAATGGCAGGCACAATGTATTCAGCTGAGTCGAAGTGCGTTTCGGTTGTAACCGGACCTAATAACCACCAACAATAGAACAGAAGTATGTATAAGTCTCGCTAGTCAGGCATTGGCCATTCTATAATAGACTGACTGAACCTTTGATATGAAGTTTGGAATATGAAATGCAATAATCCGTATCCTGATGCCACACGTCAACTACGTTACCACTGTAAGTGGTTGGGTTGTCGGATTGTAATTAGGTGGCACGCCAAGGTATAAATCAAGATATAAAACAGTGGGTTACCGTTATTAAACTGCATCATTTCATTCTATAACGGAATAGGCAAAATTAAAAAACTCCATTCGACACATCTGCATATTTTTAGTCTATGATTTTTCAAATGTAATATTCATATCTGCTGGTAGCGCCCTCTACGATGACAACTCTCGGCCGGAGCGGCCAGATTCTCAAGGTCATTGGCGCATGTTACCCCCTTAATACTACATTATACAATATTTACTTTATGTCAATAGAATTAAAGCTGAAAGTTCATTAAAAACGAGTCCGCACCGTTCGCTGCCTCTTATCCGCGGCCCCTTATCTTGTATGCCTGTACTACTAAGTAATCAAGTGTGTGCGTACGTAAAATACGTACTAGCATTGCGCGGGGCGCACAGCCGGCTCGTACCAGGGCTGCGTACTTGGAATCAAAATACCTGGTTTTAAAACCTGGTCGCGTAAATACGCACCACATACATATAAATAAATTTTATTAAATACTTACGTACCTAAGTACGTACACGCTTATTTATTTCTACAATACCTACTGACTCAAAAGAAAAAAAATACTCCAAGAGGCCGATGCTAGTCATCATTATCATCATCAGCAGCCGTAACAAGTCCACTGCTGAACAAAAGCCAGTTAACGGTTGCCATAATCTCCACGCTTGGCAGGCGGCTTGGGCATCGCAGTACAGATAGAAGATAAATCCAAAAGAAAGACGCTGCTGCCCGTCTTCCTGTCCTCGCTTAGTCGCCTCTTACGACACCCAACGAAAGGAGATGGGGGGATGTAATTCTGACCCGGCACCCACGGGGAACGGTACCTACCATATCCCAAAAACGAATTTTACGATATTTCCAACCACAAAATGAAGTGGTATTCACACCGCTGTCATTATAGAATATACCGTTATCAAGGATTTAAAAGAAGTGCTGAAAAATTCAGTGAAACTGCCTTGAAATGTACAAAACAATTCCGAAGTTTTATCGTCTGTGACAATTATTTTCAAGTTACGACGACAGTGTCAATTAATTACAAGTTATGACTTTTGTGAAGAGATATTTATTAGTCTATTAATTTTACAGGGAAACAAATAAACAGTATTTCTTATTTTGAGTTAAAATCCAAAATAAACTGAAGTGCAGACAGTGTACGGTCTTTTATTTTGGATCTTGTTTTGTATTATTCTAAAAATTGCTAAAATTATTTGTTATTTTACTTTTTAGGGTTCTGTACCCGAAGGGGGCCAACGGGACACAATTAACAACACCCAGACGGATGGTGTGAATCGAACCCACGACACATTGGGAGAAAACCAACAGTTTGGTCGAGTTCGTTAACCATCAAAACCCCATAATAGACCCTGTGATTTCAGTGATACGTTCCGTACATATTCACAGTGCCCTTCAAACTGAAATGCATCAATTTTCAGTTAGTGCTGCTTGCCGGCAGAATACCTGACACTTCCGTGGTGCCTGCGTGAGTTTGTGCATCGGAGGTAGGGTTGCCATCCGCCTGGGCTTTCCCAGATTTGTCCCTGTTTAGAGTGCGTACGGGGAGTGCGTCCGGGCGGTGTTTCATTTGTTTTTGGAGCTTAAAAGTTTTATAAAAACTATTCTTAATTTATCATGTAACTTAAAAAAAAAATGGACACGTCCGGGTTCTAAGCTTAAAAATCGGGGTTTTCATGCTTCTTGTCCTGGTTGTCAGATTTTAAAGATGGCAACCCAAATCAGAGGGCACGTAAAAAGGGTCAAGTCACGGGCTTCAACTTGAACCACTGTGACGAAAGCTTGGCACAAACTACCTATAGGTACGATAAAGAACATAAGTCAATGACAGCTAAAAGGTATTAGCTATTGCTCGCCCCTTCGGAGTCGCTGGATGTTCCGGGTGTGGGTCCTAGGACGTCCATTGTGACGTGGCGGGTCACCCCCTTCCCTCCAATATGGTTGAGGGGAGTGATGGCTGCTGCGAGCAGGCAACTCGTGCGCGGTGCTGCTTGGGGGGACTGGTCCGACTACTATCCTTTGGCCTTTTAGTTTGATGTAGTTTCGTCGTATTTTTTTCTTTTTCCCTCCTATTTTATTTTTTAAACCGCAAGACTCACTGTTGCTGATCTAATTGTTAAAAACAAACACTGTTTAAGAAAAAAGTTAAAAAATTACAAGCCCACTAAGATTGTTGCCGGATCTTCACAGTAGAGGCCGCGGTGTGATAAGCTTTAAAAAAAAATACCAATTAAAAGTGCGGTTAAGCATATTTGAAATATATATGAATTTGAATTGAGTGCGGTGGCGACTCCGAGGACGGGCGGCGGCGGGGTTGCAACCCCCGTGTCCGTGTGCACCGTGACAGGTTCCCGGGGGCTACAATGCGCCCCCCGGCGGCGGGCTCAAAGGCAAGGCACTGAGGCGCTCCTGGTGCCTACTGTGCCGATGTGAAAGCCGCGGGGGTTTTAGGGCTCCCACACAGAACTGCGATGCGATGCGATGCGGCGAGAAACAAATGAATTTTCGATACACAGTTGCAGGAACTTGTATCGAAAATTCATTTGTTTCTCGCCGCATCGCATCGCATCGCAGTTATGTGTGGAAGTCCTTAGTGGACAGCATAACATGTATAATTATTATTAACCTTTTTAAATTAATTACTTTTTCGTAGTCATTTGATAATTACGGAGTTTCTCAAACTGGACTGAATAATAATCATATTTCATTCATTTAAGTTAATTCTGTCCTTTTCAAGTAATTGTTTTAATTTCTTCTTTCTGGTGTTTCCTTGTTTTTTTTTTCTGTTAATTAACACGAAGTACAACTTTCCGCTAGCACAGGTTCATTAAGGCAGTTGATTGCCGAGTACTGTTTTTTTTCATAATTAAATCATTGTCTGTTTATACGACGGTAAATAATTCCGAAAAATCTGGGTTTGCTGTTATGAATAACATCGTTAAGCACCTTAGCCACCATAAGGTGCCCCGTGGGGTGTCCGGGTTCTTACCCGTCATCCTCGTCCCCGTCGTCCTCCTGTCATAAGAGGCGACTTAGAGAAAACAAGAAGACGGGCAGCAGCGTCTTTCTTCACCAAAATTTAACAACGTAACCTTGTAACGGCGGGTATAAAGTGCAGTACTAACTTCTAATAAATTAATAATATTTTATAATTAATAATATTTTATAATAATATTTTAAATTAATAATAAATGTAAGTCAATGATATATATCATTGACTTACATTTATTGTAATAATGACAAAAGAAACAGACAGATGTCAAGTGTGATCTATTAAATTGGCCCTTTTTTTTTTTTTTGACGCGGGTTAAATCTTCCAAAGATCCCCGGGAGCTATGGGGCTCGACCGGGGTATGTGGGATTCTTACCCACTAAGACCCCCGCGGCTGTCGCATCGGCACATGAGAGGGGAGACAGGCTCTCCGGTGGGATCTGCACCAGGGGCCCCTCAGTGCCTTGCCTTTGAGCCCGCCGCCGGGGGTCGTATCCGCTCACGGGGACGGGGGTCGCAACCCCGCCGCCGTCCTCCTCGGAGTCGCCGCCGTACTCAATGGACGCTCAAAGGGCCCACACCCCGAACGTCCAGCGAGTCCGAAGGATTAAATTGGCCCTACATTAAGTTGGCTGATAACTAGTCACATTCATTATGGGAGATGTTTGCCTGGAGGGCACATCGGATACATGCAGACAGGCAGGGATCCGGTGGGTGGTGCGGTTTTATTTGACTTGTATACTTACTACTCTCAATATGAACAAAGTTTATATGATACTATTACTCGTATCTCTCATGTTTATGTAATAGCAAATATTATAAAGTCCCTCGTATTCCGTTAATGTCTAACTTTTTACCATTATTTAGAAGAAGAAGAAAAGAAGAAATACATTTATTCGTGACACCCAAAAAAAAAACAGAAAAAACCATTAAGTATTTTATACAATGTGTCACAAAAAGGTCTCAACTCTTGTATCGAAAATTCTATTGTTTCTCGCCGCATCGCATCGCATCGCATCGCAGTTTGTGTGGAAGCCCATAATGCTGGAAGCGACAACACAACCAGCGCTGGTCTTCCGTTGATACCTTCTTGGTGAAGTCACGTGATTGTGACAAGAACTAAAAAAAGTACCTATAGGTATAAAATAAAATAAAAAAGAAAGTTAATAAAAACAGTTAAATTTTTAAAATTTAGTTTTATTATTAACTAGCTGACCCACGCAGCTCCGCCCGCGCTATTATTACGTTAACTAAACGTTTAATAACAGACATTCGCATCGAATACATAACCTCCTTTTTTATAGTCGGTTAAAAACTGGGACCCACTTTTTACTTGTTCTCCGAAGCACAGACCCGTTTAGTTCAAATGGCGGTAAACGGTCACCCATCTATTTAATGACCTTACCTAACGTTGCTTAACCTGATCGATTACAAAACATTGATAACAAATCTCTCTTCCCTTACTAATATTTATTATAATTATAATGAAAAATTGTTCAAATCGGAGCAAGCGTATAACCAAGTACACGTTTTGACGTGTACTTGTACGTGACGCCGTAATTTTCGTGCCAAAAGTATTGATACCCAGACAGCCTCTTAATCTTCAAGTAACGCCGGTTGGTAGTGAGCGCAATACCCATCTCCAAGTATTGTACCAAAATGTGCGTGGGTTAAAAACCAAGTTACCAACATGGAGATCAAGTCTGATTCTTAGTGAGCACAATTTGGTAGCTGTTACAGAGACGAATTTAGACAATTCCGTAGAGGACTCTGAGGTGTCAACTGGGGACTGGAGCATTCTGCGCAGGGACAGAATGACTGCGGGTGGCGGCGTGCTGCTGGCCGCATGTCCGGGTGTTACCTTGAGAAGACGACGTGAGCTTGAGACAGACTGCGGAGAGGATATCTGGGCTTCTCTTACAATCTATGGACAAAAGGTATTCGCGTGTGTCGTGTACATCAAGCCCACCGCAACCGATGACGATTATATGACGTGGTTTTGCAAGGTTGAGAGCTTCATTGTTAGTTAAAAAGGAATTGTAGTAATCTTAGGAGACCTTAATTTAAACAGTGCATCTGTAAATATCAATAACTATTACTGTTATTTTCTAAACTTTTGTAATCTGGCTGATATGAATGGAGTGATGAATATGCGTGGGAGTAAGTTAGATGTAGTGTTAGCACGGGAGGGCACTGAAGTTACCTGCGAGTACATTAAGGGTATGGAACTGGTCCCTATCGATCTCTATCATCCCCCATTGGATATAGCTTTGCCCGTAACTAGACAAAATACTATCGATGAAAAATTAGACCCTAGCAACATAGATCAAACTCATGACTGGAACTTTGCTAAAGGAGATTTCGAACGTTTATACCATCAAATACGTTCGGCACCATGGCATGAAGTTCTTGGCTGCAACGATGCATGTTTTGCTGCGGATAAGTTTTATGCCATAATGTACAATTTGTTCGACTCCACCATTCCCAAGAAAAAGAGACATATTTCGAGTAATAGGCGGTATCCAGTCTGGTTCACTCGTGACATAATCAGCGATATTAAGCAAAAAATTAGGCTACATAAAACATGGAAACTCACACAGTGCAAACAAACATACGCAAAGTTTGCAGCATTACGGTCGGAATTAAAATTAAGAATCCAAGAAGCCTATAGATTATACTCATGTAGCGTGGAAGCTAACATAAAAGACAATCCAAAACAGTTTTGGCAACACGTATCTAGCCTAAGATCAAAGGGTGGTTTTGAACCAAATGTTACCTATAACGAACAATCTTGTTCGGGCGTCAAAGCTGCTGAAGCTTTTGCACAATACTTTGCGAGCGTATTTTTACCCGATACTCCCAATTTGAACAGTCAGAATCCATGTACGGGAGGTGGCAATATACCTCTTCCATCTCTGACTCCCCAGGATGTAGAAATAGCTATTGACAAACTTAAAACTCGTAGCTCGATTGGTCCTGACAACATTCCCGCCTACATTCTTAAGGGATGTAAAGACCTCATAACAGTACCTTTATGCCATCTTTTTAATTTAGCTCTCCGGTCTGGCCTATACCCTAAGCAATGGAAATTATCGCGAGTCACGCCTATTCCTAAAACTAGTGATAAAATCGACAGTGGAAAAGCATAGGCCTATCGCAGTCCTCCCGACCATTGCAAAAGTTTTCGAGCTTATTCTTCATGCGTACATTTACAGAAATATAAACGTGTATTTGTCTGATGCCCAGCACGCCTTTAGGTCGGGTCGTTCTATCAATTCGAACCTATTAATCCATACGGATTTCGTTTCTAAAAGTTTGGACTCGGGAAGGCAAATTGATGTTCTGTATTTTGATTTTTGCAAAGCTTTCGACAGAGTCGACAATGATTTGCTCTTGAATAAACTGGGAGCTTTGGGCTTTGCCTCAGGATTTCTGAATTTTTTCGCAGACTACATGCGCGATCGTAAGCAGTTCGTCAGACATGGCTGTTTCGAGTCAAAGCCATATGATACCCGATCAGGAGTCAGTCAGGGATCCGTGTTGGGCCCGCTTCTGTTTCTAATCATGATTAATGACTTAGTCAACAAAGTAACATCTTCAAAGTGCTTATTATATGCCGATGACTTAAAAATAGCAATGGAAATAAAAACTGATGAAGATTGTAAACTGTTACAAAATGATCTAGATGCCATTTATCAATGGAGTATCCAGAACAAACTGTCTTTCAATACGACTAAGTGTCAAGTAATGACTTACACTCGAGGGTTGCGGCCAATACGATATAATTATACATTAGGTGGTAAGCCAATCGCTCGTGTAACCAACATCAAGGACCTGGGAGTAACATTTGACCAACGTCTTACATTTAGAGACCATATTTCTGCCCTTGCCAAGGAATCCTTTAGACGTTTGGGTTTCGTTTTGCGTAATGCTCGAGACTTCAAAAACCCACAAATCATCAGCCTTCTGTATACTGCTCTAGTTAGAAGTAAACTCGAGTGTAGTGCCTGTGTCTGGAATCCTCATTCAGCAAATCAAGTACTGATGCTTGAAAAGATTCAAAAAACTTTCCTCAGGCACCTATTCAAGAGGATATACTACTTCTTTCCATACATGTACCCGACTAACTATATTATGGGGATGTTAGGCTTTAATTCATTGGAGGTGAGGAGAGGTCTCGATCAGCTTGTAGTGACATGCAAAACCCTTCGAGGACGTATTGACTGCCCTGAACTTCACAACCTAATCTGCCGTCTGTATGTGCCTGGTAACTACATTGCGCACAGTCGCAACCGCCGGCACAGATTGTTTGCACCGCCTATGTGTCATACTGTTGCCAGAGCAAATTCCCCGGTGTGTCGTACTCTTGAGGTCTTCAATGCCCTCTTGATTGCCTACCCTGAATGTGATGTGTTTGCTGATGAATGGAAGAAAATTATCCGAGTGTGTCTGGCGTTCTGTGAGAGAAAATATGCGAGGTTGTCCACTGTTCTGTGTTAGTTTTAAATCTAATTTAGCTAAATAAGTATTTATTTATAACTGTATATTTATGAAATTATGTTAATTAATGTAACTGGTTTAAATATCGTTTTAATTAACAATAAACAATTAAACAATTGACTTTAGTCCCCTCTCCCTAAGAAACCGTGCTGAAAGTCGGGATAAAAAGTGTCCTATGTCCTACCTCGGAGTATTAACTCAAATCATGCCAAGTTTCGTTTCAATCCATCCAGTAGTTTCGGCGTGATGCTCAGCCGAGATACAGACAGACAGACAGACAAAAATAAAAATAAATACATTTTTGGCTTCAGTATCGGTTATGGAATGCCCTCCAAACATAATTTTCAAAATATCTTCAATGTACAGAATTGGACCTGTTACAGTTTTATTATAAGTATAGAAGATAAACTACTACTAGCTTAGCTAGTGTTCCGGTATCTGTTTACACCAGCTCAACTTTGTAGTGCACTTACATAATTATATATCGATTATATTTGTGATCTTATTTGTTCTGTAGCTTTGCATTATTTTGATTTGTGTTAAACTACCTACTAAATAAAATGTTATTATGTCGCCGTCCGCTTGACAGCTTCCGGCGTAACAAAATACATATTATGAGTAATATTTAAACTAGTTTATGTTTATAGGTATTATTAATTGATAATTCTTCTTATTCAATCTCCAGTCTAAATAGTATTAATTAATGATAAATATGTAATAGTTATTGTATAAGTATGACTCTTGATTAGCTTATCCGTTTGTCTATATAAATAGAAGTGTCACAACGTTCGAATCAGTTTTCGCCCTATCATGACTTACGCGAGTGTAGTTTTCGCGCACGCCGCCCGCACCCGTATTGATAGCCTCCAGGTTATCCAGAATCGTTTCCTCCGTCGCGCCGTCGGTGCCCCGTGGTACATGCGGAACGTAGATCTGCATTCCGATTTCAAATTAGATCCCCTTCGTAAGTTCCTCAAAGAAGCGTCGAAACGCTACTTTGAATCCGCGTCCCGTCACGCGAACAGTTTAATCCGCGCCGCCGCCGATTACGCCGCTAGTCCTTCTGACTCGCGCCGCAGACCACGGCACGTACTGCTCGACCCTCCTGACCCCATGACGGTCCTATTGGACCGGGATGCGCCGACACCGGACATACCGGACCGGGATGTGAACCGGTGGTAAACTCAGCCCTCTCTTAAGCGACAGCCCAAGCCGAGGCCGTGCCTCCCTGAGGTGCCCTTGTGCTCGTCGCTACTTCTGCCGTAAAGGCTAGAGCGCTTCAAGCGCTCGCCTCCTATTGTCCGGTGAAGCTGCAATGGCCATCTGCTAACAGCGTCTATCATTCCCAAAAAAAAAAAAAAGTTCGTTCGAATCAGTCATTGAGAACAGTTGTAAGTGGAAACTCTGCACGATTGTTTATAAAATATAATTGACCGTCAAATGCTGATGTGTTGATTATTGTGACCATCCTGATTACCTGAAGTATTACACTAGCTTGTAGTCTACCTTCGGAGTCTCTGGACGTTCGGGGTGTGGGCCTTAGGACGTCCATTGAGTACGGCGGCGACTCCGACCGAGGAGGACGGCGACGGGATGCTATCCCCGTCCCCGTGAGCACCGTGTCAGGTTCCCGGGGGGCTACAATGCGCTCCCCGATGGTGGGTTCAAAGGCAAGGCACTGAGGCCCCTCAGTGGTGCTGCACCACTGGTGCAGATTCCACCGGAGAGCTCGGTCTCATGTGCCGATGCAAAATCCGCGGGGGTTTTAGTGGATAAGAATCCGACATACCCCCCTCACACCGCCGCCGCCGGCGTCGGTTGACGCCTCTCAGGGACCACACCTTTTGAAGGTTTCCTAAAAAGAAAGTGGGTATACTGTTGATTCATGTCGACAAAGGTGAAGCTGTAATGGCCATCTGCGGCCAACAGCGACCCATGAAAAACATTTGAAATCACGAAAAGGGCACGGCATGAAATTAATAATGTAAACAAGTACTAGGTGGTAGGTTCCTTGTGCAAGGAACCGTCCAGGTAGGTACCACCGCAGTGTCAGATATTTTGCTGCCAAGCAGCAGTGTGTAAACATTGCTGTGTTCCGGTGTGAAGGGCACTGTAGCTGGTGAAATTACTGGACACAAAAGGCTTAATATCTAATGTCTTATGTTTTCCTTTATTGTCACAATCTTTTAAATCCTTTACAATTAGGTTTCCGCCCGGGCCATAGCACGACTACTACACTCGTCAAGATCACTGATGATATACGTCATTCCATGGCAAACTTACTGTACTTATATTGCTGGATTTCAGTAATGCGTTCAATACGGTTGATTTTGACATTCTCTTGGCCTTACTTCGCTCAATGAATGTATCTCCTGCGGTTGTCGATTGGTTTTACAGTTATCTTTATGGGCGCAGGCAGCGGGTTCGCCTGGATGAGGATTTCTCTTCCTGGTGTGATACGACTGCTGGCGTCCCTCAAGGTGGTGTCCTTTCTCCACTTCTTTTCGCAATTTTTATAAACTCTGTCTCGCAAAATCTATCTTCTTCGTACCACCTATATGCAGACGATCTACAAATTTATTCTAGTGCTTCATTGGATGAACTACCAGAGTGTATTAGGGTAGTTAATAATGATATTTTCCTTATAACCGAGTGAAGCAAAAAATTTGGCTTAAAAGTTAATCCTGCAAAATCTAAGGCGATGATAGTGGGTAGTTCGCGATTGATTTCAAGGGTAAACTGGAGAACGATCCCTAGTGTCAATTTAGATGGGGAATTAATACCTTTTAGTGAAACGTGTAAAAATTTAGGAATCTTAATTGATCGCTGCTTGAGTTGGGTTCCTCAACTCCAAGTTACTAGCCAGAAGTTGTTTGCTGCTGCAGCCTCGTTAAAAAGACTCCGTAACTTTCTTCCCACTGCCACTAAAATTGTTCTAGCTCAATCCCTATTACTTCCAATTCTTGATTATGCTGACATCTGCTATTTAGATCTTACAGAGGACCAGTTTAATAAACTTGAGCGTCTTCAAAATGTTTGTATACGATTTATATTTGGTTTGCGCAAATATGATCATGTTTCTCAATTTCGTTCTAAGCTCAAGTGGCTTCCTATTCGTCTTCGTCGGAATACGCACATCCTGTCTCTTCTTTATAATATACTATTTAATTCTTTTTCTCCGCGTTACCTAAAGGAACGTTTTGTTTTTCTCGGCAATGATTCCCACTGTTTGAGGTCATCAGAAAATCTCACTCTTATGTTCCCTTCTCATAATAGTTCGTTTTACGATAAGTCATTCACAGTAGAAGCTGTTCGTCTGTGGAATGCCTTACCGGTCACTGTTAGACATGCACCATCTCTGCCTATCTTTAAAGATCGTTTGAAAGCATTTTATTTGTCCCTATGAATTTTATATTGATATTAGCCGGCTGCATTTATTTATTTATTATTGTTGGTTATTTATATTTGATTCTATCAAATATAATATTTATGTATTATACTAATATTTATATATATATTATTTTGCTGTTACGTATTTTATTGTTTAAAGTTATGTGTTTTTTTTTTCTCTTTTATAATTGGTTTGTATAAACAACCCCGCCTTGCAGTTCATAGTTACTCTCCATCCAAAGGTTGCCTGGTAGAGATCACTTTTAGTGATAAGGCCGCCCATTGTTTCATTCTATTTTACTGGTTTTTTTTCTCTTGTATTTTTGTGTTTTTAATAATGGTGGAACAATAAAGTATTATCTATCTATCTATCTATCTGTCTTAAGGGTCGGCAACGCGCTAGTGATTCTTCTAGTGTTGCTAGCGTCTATAGGCTGCGATGTCTGATTACCATCAGGCGGGTCGCATGCTTGCTTGCCACCTTGGTTGTATAAAAAAAAAGTAGTAGGTAACAATAACAGTTTAAACTTACCTAATTGCCCTACATAAATTGTTAATGACCCATAAAGGTAAAACTAGACTAAACTAACGATGGCTAGACCCCGATCTAATCAGATGGAAACACCAATTATTGATCTCTGTAACTAATTGATGGAAATTAATTCATGTAAATGTATAGTCGAGGATACGGACGGATATTGGTAGCCCGCGCCGCGAGCGGTAATGTTACGAAGTTTTAATAAGCCAGTTATAGAGCGTCCAACCGTTTATTTTCTTTTTGACAGCACCAATAGAACGTAACTGCGTCATGTTACGCAAAAGTTCACTTTTAAAAGTTCACTTAAAGTGAAGTTCACTTTTAAAAGTTCACTTCAAGTTACGTTCTATTGGTGCTGTCAAATAGAAAATAAACGGTTGGACGCTCTATAATTTCTACCTTTCTACCATAAATCTAGTTTTTTTTTAATATTTCAATATCTTTGGGTTCTACCTAATTATGAATGGACTTCATGGAGAAGGAAGAAGCGACCATCCAGGATGTGGACGTGGATAAGCCCCGATGGTTCAACCAAAAATGAGATTGACTTCATCATGACGACCAAGAAGCATATATTCGATGATGTCTCCGTGATCGGCAGGGTGAAAACCGGTAGCGATCACCGCATTGTTAGAGGCACATTGAATATCAATGTCAAGCTTGAGAGGTTCCGTCTGATGAAGTCCACGCTCCGTCCGGGAACCGCCCAAATCCAAAACCCCGAAGACTTTAAACTCGAACTACACAATCGCTTCCAGTGCCTAGCCGAATGCGAAACTGCGGACGAGTTAAACAATGGGTTGTTGCAAACTGTCCATGCAGTGGGGTCCAAGTTCTTTAAGACCCCACGCCGTAATAAGCCTCAGAAGCTCTCCAATCAAACCATTAAGTTAATGGAAACCCGAACTGAGATGAGACTGCAATCTTCAGCTGATATGTCGGAATATGCTGAACTCAATAGACGAATCTCGAAATCCATGCGACACGACTTGCGTTCCTATAATACAGCATGTATTAAGGACGCAATTGACCGGAACCAAGGCTCTAAAGTGTTTGCAAAGAATTCGTCTATTGGGCAAAGCCAGTGTCATCTCATCAAAGTCGGAGATATTGAGAGAGCTCGAGAGGTTTTACGGACAGTTGTACACCTCGACACGAAAACCCATTGCCCGAACAGCTCAGGACACCAGAGCCCAACTAACCCGACACTACACTGAGGACATCCCAGACATCAGCTTGTACGAGATTAGAATGGCTCTCAAACAGCTTAAGAACTTCTGAGAGCGGGTGGAAAACCGGTACTTTTAGTCCTCCAGAAGTTATTTAATTCCGTCTTACTCGAGGGTACTACGCCAGAAGCATGGCACAGGAGTGTGGTGGTTCTCTTCTTCAAAAAAAGGTGATAACACTTTATTGAAGAATTATAGACCCATCTCACTCCTGAGCCATGTATACAAGCTGTTTTCGAGAGTCATTACGAACCGTCTCGAACGCAGGTTTGATGACTTCCAGCCTCCCGAACAAGCCGGGTTCCGAAAAGGCTTTAGCACCGTAGACCACATACATACGCTCCGCCAGATTATACAGAAGACCGAGGAGTATAATCGGCCATTATGTCTAGCGTTTGTGGACTACGAAAAAGCCTTCGATTCAATCGAGACCTGGGCGGTCTTGCAGTCCCTCCAGCGGTGCCACATTGACTATAGGTACATCGACCATGTCGATCCGACTACAGGAAGAGAGCACGAAACCAATCCCATTGCAGCGAGGTGTGAGACAGGGAGACGTTATTTCTCCGAAACTGTTCTCAAACGCATTGGAGGACGTTTTCAAGCTCTTGGACTGGTACGGATTCGGCATCAACATCAACTTTGACAAAGAGGTCGCCCGAAGAATCCAACTCGGATGGGCAGCGTTCGGGAAACTACGCGATATCTTCTCGTCCAAAATACCGCAGTGCCTGAAGACGAAGGTTTTTAACCAGTGTGTGTTGCCAGTGATGACATATGGTACTGAGACGTGGTCTCTAACGGCTGGCCTTTTAGAAAAGTTCAGAGTCACACAATGAGCCATGGAGAGAGCTATGCTCGGAGTTTCTTTGCGCGACAGAATCCGAAATGTGGAGATTCGCCGAAGAACTAAGGTCACCGACATAGCTCTCAGAATCTGCAAGTTGAAGTGGCAATGGGCAGGCCACATCGCTCGAAGAACCGATAACCGTTGGGGAAGAAAGGTTCTCGAGTGGCGACCACGAACCGGAAGACGCAGCGTTGGCAGGCCTCCCACTAGGTGGACAGACGACATTGTGCGCGTCGCAGGTAACCGGTGGAAGCAAATAGCCAATTGTCGTTCATTGTGGCGTTCTAAGGGGGAGGCCTATGTTCAGCAGTGGACGTCTTCCGGCTGATGATGATGATGATGATGAGGTATAGTTTGATAGAATATAATTGGTTTTAGTTACTCAACTTAGTTTTAAATGTATTTTGCTATTCTGTTGTGCACAGTTTAATATTTAAAATAAATATTAATAAAAAAATATACTTATTAAAATAAAATAAAATTAATATTAAAATTAATATAAGTGTCGTAGCCGGAGAATTATTTTAGTTTAGTTTAGTGTAATCAGATGAACAAGAGAATTGTTTTCTCTTAACATAATTTGACCAATGATAACCTCACTATCAACTCAATTTAGTAGCTGTCGAAATCAAATTAAGTACTTAATCATCATTTGACACCACTTAACTAAAATTTAGTCTAGTTTAGTCTAGTGGTGACAACAGAATCGGCACCATTACCTATCTATTGTCACCCACCCCAAGGGTATCCACCTCTTACCCAAGAAAGTCGAATATTTGGTGGGATTTTGCTGCTCTCGCCTCATATTGTTTACGCCACCTCGTCGAAAAAACTATTTGATTAATAATGATAAGGCGAACTCAGTCAGAAATCTGAGCCATACGTTGGCCTATTTACCTTCCTGATTGATGTCCTTGCTAATCGCGCGAGGCCCTGAACATTGCTGGAAGCTTGTTGGAAGATATAAATGAACGAGATTTTGCAGTCGTCAGAAAATCAACGTAGCGAATTAGATTAAAAAGTTTAGGAGGGAACATTTGAAGGAATTTATCGAGGATAGATTTTCACTTCGTCCTTCATTAAGCAAGATAATTAAATAAAATACTAATTAAATGTTATAATGATATATTTTATTATACTGAGTAATTTTCCCTTCAGAACCCTTCAGAATCTAAACTTTAGAGAATAAGAAATTTGATCGGGATTAATGGCACTAGAAATGAAAATATTGTACAAATATCATCAAAGATTAAACAACACAGATGTGGAAATAGGTATATCTATATAATTAGATTTATGATTAACGAGAGTTAATTTATTTTCCACTGCAAAATATAAAATAAATTGTTTGCACCAAGGGTTTAGGAAGTAAGTAAGTACATTATTTTGGCACAGATTTTTCTTATCCTACTTTTTAAATCAGTTGATCAAAGTTGTTAGGATAGAAAGTAAGCAAATATTATTTAAATATATTAATATATCTTAAATTTGGACACTTTTACAAATTAATAACATAACATTGAAAATAACACAATATCCCATATTATAATGTAGGTTTATACTATATCATAATAAAAAAGTGTTCTTTATTAACATGGTAACATCTATATTTATCAGTAAAAAATGCTAATAGTTCCGTTTACAACAACCAATTTTATAGAATATGTACTCCGCGGACACGAATGCTGTACCAGTTTTCAATCGCTTGAACGACGTCTCTTACCTTACCACACCCGCATGTATTTAGGGCCGGCTCGTGCAAGCGACTATCCTCCTAAAGGTGGTACACCGTTCGTGACCGCAGGAGTACATAGATTAGAATTGCCTCATCAACATAAAAAAAACATTAGTAGTAGCTAATGCTACTAATGCGCTTAATACTTAAATGTTACATCAAAAATTCTGAGGTATGTATAGTTTAATAGCTAGATTAATCTAACTGTGTTCTTAAAATGTAATATAAAAACGGCTTATCAACTATCGAATACACTGGCACTTATACTACTTAGCCTCTGGAGTTCTCCTGATAGAATTTAGCTTATTCTGATAGAGATATGTACGTTTTAAATGAATTCTAATTTAAATTCTACTGAGTACCTACAGAAAAAAACCGGTAAAGTGCGACTCGCGCGTCGAGGGTTCCGTACCCTCTTTGGACGTATAAAAGACCAAACCGCATAACCAAGTTCCTATGTTTTTTTTATATCACTGTTTGTTTTTCCTGAAAAATACATTTATTACCTGTAATTATTTCAGACTAGGAAATTACCAAAAACTTTAACGGTATTTTTTCCATTTTTAATTACGAGTCGAAAACTACGAAACAAGATAAAATAAAAATCTGTTTTAAAATGAGCAAATGAAGCCCTTTTTATGATAGCCCATTTGATATAGTAGTCTCACTTTGAAACTTCGACTCCCCTTTTCGGACCCTATCGAAAACAAAGCAAAAACACTTGTTTATATCCCAAATTTTAAATCAATAGCATTAGTGGTTACTGAACTATATCGGAGTAATAGACAAATGGACGAAGTCGCACCATAATGGTTCCTTTTTACCTTTTAAGTACGGAACCCTAATAAGTAACCCTAGTAAGTAAAAAATAATTATTAGGTAAAACCACAGAGGTTTTCCTTAAAAAATATTAGAACAAAAAATTAATTATTAGGTAAAAACCACAGGAACATTCTTTAAAAAATATTCGGGATTTTCCCACTCTTAAGTATTGCAATACTTAATTGTTGTCTCTTTCTTGTGTCGTCTCTCTCGCTCTCTTGCCTTCTGCATTTGATCACGGTGTGTGCGCTCTCGAGTTTAATTACTTTAATAATACTAATCAAAGTTGTATCACGTTCAAATACCAATAAACTGCTGATAAAACAAGTGAGTGAATTATCAATTAAATCTCCCAAAACCAAATAATAATCCACACCCACCGAATTCGGAGAACAGAAATTTAATTAGAACTTTAATTCCCGTTATCTACCTAGATAACGGGAAATTCTTGTAAGTACCTACTTATGTACTAAGAAAATTACATTTAATTAAAAATATACATAACACCAGCCCTTGTTTATGTCCCACTGCTGGGCACGGGCCTCCCTTCAAGATGAGGGGGCTTAGGCCATAGTCCACCACGCTGGCCAAGTGCGGGTTGGTGGACTTCACATGTCATTCGAAAGCTAGTTAGGCTTTCTCAGACATGCAGGTTTCCTCACGGTGTTTTTCTTCACCGAAAGCTAGTAACAATCGCACAAAGACGATTCGCACATGATTAATTAAAGAAATCAGAGGTGCGAGCCGGGGATCGAACCTGCGCACCTCGTTTCCAAAGCAAGCGCTCGCTCGCCTTGTAAATAAAAATATACATATTATTACTTAATATATCAAATTGACCACATATTTACCTCTATTACATCTATGCCATAAAATGTATGTACACATAATTATATTCATTTAAAATTCGAATGAAACATAATAAATTACAGTTCTTTTTTTTACACTACATGAACCCTGGCACCGATAATCATTGGAAAAAAAAGGTTTACATTTTAGAAAAAGTTTTGACCACAATCTCTTCACTATCTCTCTCATCCATTAAATACGGCGACGGGTCTTTTACGTAATCAACTTTACTGACGAAGGATATCCTCGATTCTCTCTTCATCGTAGTCGAGTGGACGCTGGGTATGTTAGTGATATCACGGCAGGTGGTGTGGTCCAGATTGATCCGGGAGTCGCGACGGCTTACTTTGCGGCACAGAAGGGTCTGACGGAATGCAAGACGATATCTAGAAGAAAAGAAGATTATTATACATGGGGCTACAATGACCCATTTACGAGGTAGTTTGGTTTAAGTCAGGGAGTAAATAGACTGCCATCTATAATGGGGTTTAGCGCCGTGTGTACTCACAGACATAGATCTTCGTCTGTGATGACTACAGTTCTACAGGTATTATTATAAACCCGTGTACCCGCGGGGTTAGAATTGCACCCTAACATGGAGGCGACTAAGCGAGAACAGGAGACGGGCAGCAGCGTCTTTCTTTTGGATTTATCTTCCACCTATACTGCGATCCCCAAGCGGCCTGCCAAGCATGGGGATTATGGAAACCCCTCCCTTCTAAGGGGGAGGCCTTTGTTCAGCAGTGGACGTCTATCGGCTGCTAATGATGATGATGATAACTATTTTAAAGTCTATCAACTATTCCTTTGTAGAATAGAAGTGGATGAAAGAGTGCCTGATGGCCTGCCTTAGTTCCAATTTTATCTGCGAGTGTAATAGTACTGTGTGTTGCTAATATTTTGATATGTTGTGCAGCTTTCAAGGCTTTAGCGGCACTGATCCAATTAGTAAGATTTAACATCCTATAAATCTAATTTCCGAATTCCGCGCCATCGACCTCGGCCTGATATTGAGAAGTAATAAAAACTTTATAAGGTAGGTACTAGCTGACCCACGCAGCTCCGCCTGCGCTATTTTTACGTTAACTAAACTTTTAATAACAGACATTCGCATCGAATACATAACCTCCTTTTTATAGTCGGTTAAATACTGGGACCCACTTTTTACTTGCTCTCCGAAGCACGGACCCGTTTAGTTCAAATGGCGTTAAACGGTCACCCATCTATTTAATGACCTTACCTAACGTTGCTTAACCCGATCGATTACAAAACCTTGATAACAACTCTCTATGAGTGTTTCCTTACTAATATTTATTATATTATAAAGAAAAATTGATAAAATCGGACCAAGCGTATAACCAAGTACCCGTTTTGACTTTAATCCCCTCTTCCAAAAGAACCGTGCTAGATTACGGAATAAAAAGTATCCTATGTCCTACCTCGTAGTAAGATCTCAAATCATGCCAAGTTTCATTTGAATCCATTCAGTAGTTTCGGCGTGATGCTCAGCCGTGATACAGACAGACAGACAGACAGACAAAAATTAAACAAAATACATTTTCGGCCTCAGTATCGGTTATAGAATGCCCTCCAAATATAATTTTCAAAATATCTTCAATGTACAGAATTGGACCTGTTACAGTTTTATTATAAGTATAGATCTTCAGCAATTTCGATTTCGGAGATTTTTTCGACAGCCAAATTACTTTGGTGGGCGGAAATTAATCAATGTTTACGACGGCTTACCGTGATGTACATATAATGATAGGGATTAGTAATTAAAGCTTCAAAAAATATTTTAAATGGAACTTTCTGCTCGTCAATGGACCTTTTGCACTTTGAAACGGATAGAAATTTCACGGATAGGTAAAAAAATAAATACGTGAATATTTTGGTTTCTCAGGTATCTTCAACTAATCAAGCAACACGTAAGCGACTCGCCTGCATATTTGCCTGACACTTTAGTTAGTACGTCAATTCAGCATGGTAATTTCACCAGCTACAGTGCCCTTACACTGCTGCTTGGCGGTACTTTGCACATGAGACCTACCAAATAGTAAGCTTTTCTTTGAAATTACAATTTTATAATGCTGCCAACATCTTGGGTCAAACTACCACATGGGCCAAATTTTTTACACCTAATAAGTTAATTTAATTTTTCATTTTTTATGAAATTGTTTTTTTAATAAGTTGTGTGTTGTAAATAAATCATACCTCATTTTAGGACTAACAATGTGGTCTGGTTTAAAAATTTGCCGCAGTATCAAACAGTCACAACTTAGTCCCAAATGGGTAAACAGAGGTGTTAAAGGTAGGTATAACGCGCTGGTTTACCCAACTCCTGGTCAAAGTGCGTATTTTGCGTACGGGGTGGGAATAGATTTAGTCCACCGCAACTCCTCGATAAAGGCCAGCAAGCACTGGATGCTAACGTCAATCGGACAATAAACAAAGGTATATCACAACCAACATTTCACCAGCTTTGATGCCGGAGCAAACAGTTGTTTAGTCAACTCCTTACAGCCTCTAAGGCTCTTTAGAGGCTGGCTCACATCGTGTTTATAGTGAAAGTGTATTGTTATCTTTATGGACACATCTAGCGGCCAATCGCGCACTTGATCAGCTATCTACGGGAGATGTTATAGTGCACAAATGATGCACATACACAAGTGCACTCTAAATTCAAACTCAAAATCATTTATTTCAAATAGGCTTCATTTTTTTTTCAAGCAGCTACCACCGTCTCACAACGCGGCCTCAACTGAAGAGATCCGGCAAGAAACTCAGCAGGCTTGTAATTTTTTCACTTTTTTTTAAGAGGGCTTTCAAGTGCGACAGCCAAAAAACTGAGAATGCGGTCTTTTATATTCGAAATTATGAAAAACTGTTATAATTCTAATATGTTTTTTTTGGTCGGTGAACTGTGTTGTACTTTTATCTTGAAAGTTAGCAGATTAAAAATTCCAAAAACCTCTTACTTACTCCTCAAAACCAATGTTTTATAAGACCATTATTTTTGACTGCTCGAAACACGTGAGTTTAGATTCAATTTCCTAAGATTACATCCCTGTTAAAATAATAAATGAGTATGCAAACATCATCAAAAACCAGTGGTTAAGAAAGTTGTTAGAAAATATTGTTTAATTTATATTGTTTACATATGTAAATAACCATCAGACTGAAACGAAAATTTGCGAAAATTGCTCGGTTTAAATAATGTTTTCTAGCCCTTTAAAATCTTTTATAATAAAAAATTTAAATTTTTACTAACAAGAAGAGCTATTTTTGCAAACAATTTTTTTTTTTTTTTTTTTTATACGGCTAATTTTCCAAAATAAATTATTTTAGTATTGGTATAAAACGACATGCGTCAACGCAGAAACCTCAGTAATAGTGTTCTGTGGTAGCGGCCGTGGCCTCGTACAGAAAGGACCTGTGTCGCTCTTGCTCCCACCCAATCTCTCGTAAATCACGATTCGAACAGTACATACACTGTGCTTTAAACTACGACGAAGTAATTTTAATACTTTACGAGTATTATTTTATTTTTAATGATATAATATTTGTTTGATTTTAATTACAACTTATGTTTATCATTATACTTAATTATTAGTAGGTATTATATCATACTAATATGATACAAGCAAAAGTATGTATGTATGTATGTAAGAATGTTTGAGTGTAACCAGATTTAGCAGAATTTAACCTTAATTTTTTTTCAAAGCAGTTTTAAACAGAATCTAATACACTGGACCACAAAGAAAAAGGGTCGGTTAGAAATTAGAAAATCTTCAAAAGTACCTGACCTAGCTTTATGAAATAAAGACTAAATTAAAGAATATTTTAATGTGCTTACATGAAAATAAAAATAAATAAATTCAAGCTATTTATTTTTAATAAATGTAAAATAAATATATAAAAAAAATGCATAGTTTTTCCAGTATTTTCATAAATGTAGATTGGTTACAGATGTGCCGTTTTCACGCATTTTAGTACTTTGTGTTGCCTCCACGAGCTTGCAATACTGCTGTTATGCTATTTGGCATACTTTCTGCTAGGTTTTGGAGCTGATACTGCGGAATATTCTGCCATTCATTCATTGTAAGTTATATTAAAACTAAATTAAAATCGTACTTTTTAACACAATTATAAACTTCCGTAAAAAATGCAACATACTAAATTAGGAATTATTAACCTATAAGTAATAACTTAGTTATATAATACTATGTAATATTTAACAAAGATCCAAGGCTGATGACGAATGTTGAATTTGTGAAGTAACACATACAAGCCCAAGAGGCTTATGTGTTGCTATTTTACTTATGTTTTTGTATATTTTTTCTTATTATGATAATAAATAAAAAAATAAAAAAACCTCTATTACAGCTTCTTTCTTTGCTTTCATTTCACGTAGCGTAAATGACCGAGGATTCCGCTGATGTACACATCGTCCCAGTTCGTCCCATGCATGCTCAATGGGGTTAAAGTCGGGGTTGCGTGTTGGCCACGCCAAATTTGTGATACCGGCTTCTTAAAAATAGGCAAACAGTATCTGAGCTGATGCGCGCGGGCATTGCCTTGCATAAAAACGGCATTCTCGCCTATGTCCACTAAAAAAGGGACCAACGTAGTCATTCAGAATTTCAGTACGAAACTGGTTATGTAGAAATGGTTACGTACGCGGCCGAAGCCGTTTCTGCAGTTAAAGTGCTATTTTCTATCACCACTAGCTCAGTGCGGCTTTCGGATGAAATCCCAGCCCACATGTGAACAGAGCCTCCGCCGTATGGTACTTTTTCTGCTATACAGGCTTTGTTATAGCGCTCTCCCGGTCTTCTGTACACTCTTTTCCTCCCGCCATGCTCGTATAATCAGTATCTAGACTCGTTTGGAAACATAACTCTTCACCAGTCAACCAGAGTCCAATTCTCGTATTCTCTACCATAACTCCACCTTGAGTTTCTGTGGTGTCTTTCCAGTTTTGGGCCATTTGCAGGTCTTAATGGCTTTAAATTTGCTTCAGCCAGATGCCGCCTTACTGTATTCGTACTTAAATTGTTTCCTCCAGCTCGTGAATGATGATTCTTTACTTCAACAGCCGTAAGAAAGCGATTTCTTAAAATTATTGACACCATATAGCGATCCTCCCGCGCCGTCGTGCACCTTGTTCGGCCTGTTTCTGGTCTTTGAAGATAATATCCAGTTTCATGGAAGTGCTGGAGTTCTCGCTGAACTGTAGAAAGAGTCACACCAACAGTTATCGCTGTATTTCACTGACTGTGCCCATCTTCAAGCATTGTCAGGATCTTGGTACATTCTTCAGGGGTTAACGACATGATGACTTCAGAATAATAAAATTTATAAGATAGTGACACCATGTTTATAACTTCTTTATTGCAAAGCTAAAACAAAGGCGAAACAATTGATTTGATTTTTTTGGTACAAAATTAAAAACCGACCATTGTTTTACATTTTTAGTTTTTTTTTTATACAATTATCAAAAATAAATAAAAACTTTTAATATTATTTTATGCGGCATTAAACATTCTTTAATTTAGTCTTTATTTCATAAAGTCCAGTACTTTTGAGGATATGGATGATTTTCTAACCGACCCTTTTTCTTTGCGGCCCAGTGTAGTTCATTACAAATTTAAGTTCAGCAGAAATTTGCGTAAAAAACGTAATTAAATCATTATATTTATATAAGTCCACTTTCTTCAAATATACTCACAATGGATCTTTGTGTGTTTGAAGTTGGGTTTGGCAAACCATTGCACAAGTAGTCGTGAGTTGTCAATACAAAAACACAAAAATATCAAGCTTTTATTTAACTTGCACTATTTGTATACCTACAGTATGTAAGTTGTCCGTTAACATGGGCAAACCATTTTTCGACCATTTGTTTAGTGTTTAATCTTCCCTTAATTTGCACAGGCGTCATGTTATATAATGAAATGAAGAAGTAAATGCGTCATTTGCTATTAGTTACTAAAGAGTTCCCTATTTTATCAGATCCTATATATGCGTTGAAACATAAACATTTAAATAACTCTATTCAAATCTGTTAAGTAGTTTTTGAGAATATTGTGAATATACATTGAATGCTACTGCGGTAATAAAGAAACTGTTGACAAAATACCATAATTTACAATACATACAATTAATCAGAAATCAAATACACACATCAAAAGTGTCTAGGGATCAACATATATTTTTGCAATAACTTTTCTCCTGATTGATATTAATTAAAATTTTCTTTAAGGATTCATCAAATAAAGTGTTTTCGTTTGTCACAGTAACGATAAACCAAGTCACCTTTGCATTAATATAGAAATTTGCCATTTTCCTAATAAAGGGATTTTTGACATTTGAACCACTAACACAAAAGTTCGAAAAAAAGACTGAAATAACAGTTTTCTTTAAAATTTTATTGGGTAACTTAAACAATTAATAATCCGTGTTTCTACCGCGAACACTAACAACACAAGAACATCGGTTTGGCATACTCAAAATGAGTTCATCCAAATCACGCTGTGGAATGGCCGCCCATGTTCGTTGCAACAACAAAAAAAGGTCTTCTTGCGACTGGATACCCTCCATATTCGGCAGAGCTCTTCTCTGTAGCATATCCCATGCATGCTCAATCGGGTTCAAGTCTGGCGACTGAGCAGGCCAGGGCAGGACATTGATGTTAGCTGCGGCGAGAGTCTGTCTTACAACTCTTGCGGTGTGCGGTCGTGCATTATCATGCATTAACTGAAATAAGGGACCGATTTGCACTTGTAGAGGAACGATGACGTCTGATACAATCGTCTCAGCATAAATTTGAGCGTTGAGGTTGCCTCTGATCCAAATCAACTCAGTTCTTCCGCCGATCCAAATACCCGCCCATACCATGATGGTTCCACCACTATAAGGATGGACTTCCTGGCAGGATTTTAATCGCTGTTGGCGTCCAGGGGTTCTCCAGTGTCGTATACGTCTTGTATCCGGTCTCATACCAAAACGAGACTCATCAGAAAAGCACACGAAACGCCATTGTTCTTCTGCCCAATTTCTGTGTTCAAGAGCCCATTGATATCGAATCCTACGATTGTGCATTGCTATAGGTGGTACCCGTAGCGGTCTTCGGGAATGAAGGTTCACTTCATGCAAGCGGTTTCTGACTGTTTGGTCGCTAATTAAGTTCCCTGAAGAGTGATGAAGCCTCACGGCTAACATCATGGCAGTTATTGTTGGAGCTCTTCGAGTTAAGATTTGAATATATCGGTCTTGTCTCCGTGTGGTGCAGCGATACCGTCCTCCATGGCGCTCAGCCACGGTACCAGTGCTTCGGTAACGTGTCCAAAGTCGACTGATAACACTCTGACTTGTATTCAGAGCTAAAGCCACAGTACGTTGCCGGGAACCAGCTTCTATCATTCCCACGGCTCTGAGCATTTCTTCCCTGCTTAAATGACGTCGCCGCTCCATAATAACGTTGGTTTTAATCAGTAGTAGGGAAACAGTAGCACTAATAATGTCTTCAATGCGTTGTATGTTTTTATAGGGAAAATATTGACAGCTGATTTTCATCTTTTACTCGAATTTGATTCACAGTTCCTGATTCAAATTATGAAATGCACCAAAAAGGATCCATATAAATTTATAAAATCATAAATTTATTACAAAGCCACATCTCAATCTCAAGAAATCCGCTTAAAAATGCTTGATCCCTAGACACTTTTGATGTGTGTAGTTGCCCAACGGATCAAGACTGTTTTTCATATCACTAGAGTCTTTGTATGTGTGCGTGGAGCGTACAAACACGCGTCGGCCGGTCCTGCACGTGTAGGGCGATCCGTAGATACCTAAAAGTTACTACGCGAAACAATTGAGAACGCTCTAACAGTGTTTGTCTTGTTACAATTAGATCATTATCAGCGACAGTGTGTGCTGCCGTTCAAAAGATCAAATTATAGAGAGAAAAAAAAATACAACAAACTAAAAGGCCAAAAGGCTCTTACTCTTTATTCTCGCAATCTGATTGGACGGAAGACCGGGGAGAAGACAGGCACGACAGTTTACATACTCATCCGACGAAATCATCTCACTTTCCAGACAATTAGGTGAACAGCCTGCATTGCCCTAGCCAGTAACGATCAACTAGGTGTAGCTACATTAAGTTATTGCTCCCCGCTAGATTTAAATCCGCAATCTCCGGTTTGACAAAGCAAGCGGTTTCCCGCTGTGTCACCGAGGCTACATAAATAAAGGCCATTATTACGATACCGACCTTGTAATTTCAGTGTAAAATAAAACGGGTCCCAAATTGGCGTATCGTTGTCATTGCCTAATATCGCTGTATTTATTATTCGCTCTTCTTTATTGACGGATATGGTATATCGTTGTCGATATGTTCTCCTCGTAATTTGAACTGGTATGGCCGTGGATAATACAGGGCACAGCTTATTAACGTTAGCAGCATGACGAGACCATGCGTTGGAAAATAGCGTTCAATAGCATCAAACTGTTTGATGTTTTTAGAAGTAAAAAATATATTCATATTTTGGATGTAAAAAGTGACAAAACCAAAGGGTGTAAAAAGGCCACTTTCGGTGAAACATTATTAATAAGTTACAGTTAAAATTTTCTTCGTATGGCGGCATTAACACCAAATATGAGTCTGCTAATTAGTGCTAATAAATGAATTGATTATGATTCACATAAAATGTGTGACCATTTTTCAAACATTAGTAATTTTTATGGATATGCTTGAAATCTAAAACATGGATTGTTTTTAGGTGAATTGCTTGATGTGGCCTTTTTAGACCCGCAGGCCACAATATTAATCTTTTCTGGGGCTACCTTATGGTGGTGATATTTTCTGGTGCTGCCTTATGGTGGTGATATTTTCTGGGGCTGCCTTATGGTAGTGATATTTCCGTTGACGAGCGATTTAAATTTTTAAACGGGCTCTGCCGTTTCACCCTCTCTTAAATGTCACTTTATTGGTCACTTTATTGCCTCGTCGAATAGCGTAATATAGATGTATATCTTTTGGAGCTTGGTATATCTTTTGGAGCTGATTAAATATTTCCAGTACACGACGAATCCTCGAACGGCGTTGTTTGCTAGGCGCACTTCGTTCAATCCAACATAGAAATCATTTAGATCATGATTGACTAATCTTCGCAATACAACATTAATAACCTTTAAGGTCTCATGTTGATACTATAAAGGAGGCGGATGAGTATATGACAAGAAGCTCTAGGAAAAGAACATAGTCAATCAAAAGGCACATTACGATTTGGGGTGCCTTAATTATGTATCGATAATGGCCATATTTCAGAATTTTTCCGTTCTCGATTTCGACGAGTCGATTTTGGCGATTTTCTTTTGCAGCAATATGGCCGTTTTCCCAGCCTGATATGTGATTCCTGCCTCTCGGTTTTATCAACAACCCTTTTGAGTTACGTCATTTTTAGGTCGTACTTCACGTACCTACACAGGCTAATTAGGTCAATTTGTCTATTCACATATCAAATGATGCGCGCGCGAAATGGTGCGGGATGATGTTGTTACGGACGAAAACAACCATGTTGCGATATTTTTTAATTACATTTTGTGAATAAAGAATGAGATAATTTAGTTAGTAATTAATAAAAAAAAACACAGATCGTGGCTAACGTACGCGTAGATTCAAACAGTATTGTAGGTTAATACCTACATGTTATTTATATTCCATTATCTATGACAATTCCAATGTCTGTTACCTGGACTTGACTAAAGAACTACATACTTGGCAAACACGTCTCCAAAGTTTATCTTTAGTTTGCGTAAGTACGACCATGCTTCCGCATTTCGCTCTCAGCTTAAGTGACTTCCGGTCCGCCCTCGTAGGAATATTTATTATTTTTCTTGCCGTAACTCTCATGTAGATTTAAAGAAACGTTTCACTTTTCAAGCTTCTGTTAAGTTTAGTCATCTTAGAATGAAATGAAATGAAAATTAAATGAAATGAAAAAAAAAGAAATAAAATAAAATATATTTCGTTCAGCACTGCACATACTGCAGCATACTTAACCTACGCGTGTTTCGAGCATGTTGCCGAACTCAACGAAAAAGGTGGCGAACTCTTCATTCATCCAATACACTTTATCTTAACATTACTTCCCATTAATGATTTCTGATATTTACGCGAATATGACACATTGAAATGAAACAAATTTTACGGATTAGTTCCAGAGACGAACACTGCAAGAAAAATGAAATAACATAAGCAACTGAGGAATGGGAAGTTAAATTGTTTGAAACATCGGGAAGAATCCGTAAAATTAGTTTCATTTCAATAGCTTCCTATTCCTAAATTGTGTTGTTCCTTATTAAAATGTTATTTAATTTATCGTGCAGTGTTCGTCTGTAGAACTCCATTAGGCGAGGCGCGCCTCCATTTTAGTTTCGATTTTATATCAGTTTCCTTAGTTTTTGCTAATATTTTACCTATCTTTGTAATTTAAGCAATGTTTATAGGTATATCGTACATTACTTTGTCCAATATGCTCTGCACCTATCTCGTAAATTGTGTAACGTCTATATCAGCTGACCAAGGGTTGCCGGGAAGAAATCGTTTTAAGCGATAAGGTCGCGCAATTTGTACTACATCATTTGTTATGTTCGTTTTGTTATTTAATAGTGATGAGTAGTGTGCTATTATGGTATTGCAATATACTTAACTAAAAATTGTATTTTTGGGAAAAGGTTTTATATTATAAGAAATTAAGGAGAAAAATGTTAAAGGACAGATGTTTAGGATAGGCCAGCTCGCGTCTATTGAATATACAGCTGAAAAAAAAGTCGCAGTGATATAATACCGTCTATAACCTTCATCAGCCAAAAGACGTCCACTGCTGAACAAAGACATCCCCCTTAGAAAGGAAGGGTTGCCTTCCCTACGCTTGGCAGGCGTCTTGGGGATCGCAGTATAGGTGGTATGTAATTCAATAGCAAGACACTTCTACCCGTCTTTTTATTTTCCCTTAGTCGCCTCTTACGGACACCGACGGGGAGATGGGAGGGTGTTATTATTACCCGGACACCCCACGGGTATCACAGACACTAAGGACAAGTAAAATCAACCTAATAAACTAAGTTACTTGAAGTATCAAGGCTCTACTCAGTGCATAGTAGAGAGGACGTTGCAGTAACTAATAGCAATTAACGTTGACCACAAGCTGCTACGCAAATGTAACTGGTATTTATTTTATGTCTAGTTGTAATAGTACAGTCTCTGCCTAGTTTGGAATTAGGTCATGTATGTAATTTACTATGCTATAGTGCTTGTTTCTGCTAGCAGAATATCAGCGCTGCGTCATAATTAACATGGCCTAGCAACATGCTAAGGTAGGGTAGTATCGTTTGACCCCACACGAGATTGTTCTTTTTTTCTTTGTGTTATTATTTTTTGTCTACTTCTTGTGTGTTGGTCAAATATATGTATTTTCTTTCTTTCTTTCATAGTGCTTTACAAAAATACGTTTTTCATGATCGGTTACCTGTCCAAGCGTCGGGCCCCCAGTGAGGAAGTGACCAGGCGTCAGATAATCCAGATCTTCTACATCTTCAGATAACGGGCTTAGTGGCCTGCTGTTCATACATGCTTCGATCTGTGTAAGAAGTGTAGAAAATTGTTCGTAGGTTAGCTTCTGTTGTCCAATAACTCGCTTTAGGTGGTTCTTCATGGAGCGTACTGCAGCTTCCCACAACCCTCCTGCCGATGGCCAGGATGGTGCGTTAAAGTGCCACTCTATTTGCAGGTCATTGATTTCTCTAAAGAACTCTGAAGACAGCATTGTTCTGTATAGTTGGAATTCTTCATTTAATATTTTTGCAGCTCCGACGAAGTTGGTTCCGTTGTCAGAATAAACATGTTTTGGAGTGCCTCTTCTGGCGCACATTCTTTTCAGTGCCGCTATTAACGTTTGCGTTGACAAATCCGAAACGAGTTCAATATGTACTGCTTTTGTGCTCATACATATGAATATGGCTATATAACCCTTGCAGGTCTTTATCCCGCGGCCTTTGTTAATCTTCACTTCCACGTGACCCGTAAAATCGACGCCAGTGTGAGAAAACGGCCGTGATGGAGTAATCCTTTCTTTAGGAAGGTTGCCCATCAACTGTTCAGTTTGAATTGTTGCGTAACGACGGCACCGGATGCACTGACGTAGTGTTTTCTTGACGGTTCTATTGCCACTGACGATCCAGTATTTGTTTCTAGTGTGAGCTAGCGTTAATCTTGCTCCACCGTGTAATGTACGCTGATGCGACTTTTCAATGATAAGTTGAGTCAGTCTCCCCTCTCCTGGGATGAGAATGGGGTGCTTAGTTTCTTCTGGCAAATATGAATGTTTAAGACGCCCTCCGATGCGTAGAACTCCGTTAGAGTCCAAATATGGATTGAGTTTCAATATGGTGCTCCTTTTTGGAAGTTTTCCGGTTTTGTTGAGGAATTTTATTTCATTTTCAAAATAATTTCCTTGTATTGATTTGATAATTATACATAATGCATTGTTTATGTCATCCAAGCTAAGTTCGTTGCACTCATTTGACCTCTGTTTGTTTTGTAATGCATCGGTGAAACGTATTGTCCAAGCGAGTATTTTTGTAATACGATCGATGTTGCTATGCCGCTCAAGTAATGAGTTAATTAATTCATTTTTATTTGGTGTAGGTTCCGTAGTGTTTGTCATGTAACAATTTGTTACTAAACATTCGTTCGTTGTATAAGTTTCAGTTTTTGTAAAAGTTTGGTTTTCTTGTTCCTTGAGCCATTGAGGTCCTTCCCACCACAGCGAAAAGTTGACTAGTTTAGATGGTGACAGTCCTCTTGTTGCACAGTCGGCTGGGTTTTCGCTACTCTTCACGTAACTCCAGTTTACTGCAGGCACGATGCTTGTAATCTGTGTAGTTCTGTTTGTGATATACTTTTCGTATTTAGTTTCACTTCCCTGAAGCCATGCTAAGACGACTTTAGAGTCGGTCCAACAAGATATCCGCAGATCGTACTCTGAAAGTATCTTAGTTATTTTTTCTAGAAGTTTCGCTAACAAAACAGCCGCGCATAGTTCCAATCTCGGTATCGTGATTTTCTTTTTCAGTGGTGCCACTTTAGTTTTCGCTGCGAGTAGAGTAGTTTCGTACGCGCCGGTCTGTGATGTAGTTCGGCTGTAGATGACGCATGCGTAGGCTTGCTCGCTCGCGTCACAGAAGGCTTGCAATTCGATCGTTTTATTGTGTTCGTTGCGGATCCATCTTGGTAAACGGATATTGTTTATGTTTGGTAACTCGGACTTAATTTTTATCCATTTCCTTGTTACGTTATCAGGCACATTTTCGTCCCAGCTAATATTTTGGTAGTTTACACACCACAATTCTTGAAAAATTAGTTTAGCTTGGATGGTCATTGGAGCTAACCAACCAAGGGGATCGTATATCTTGCTTATTTCTGATAATAGTCTGCGTTTAGTGTACGCGACTGATATGTTTTTGTCAGGCGTTTCGCTAATGAAATGGAATGCGTCGCTTGCATCATCCCATGCGAGTCCGAGTGTTTTGCTGAACTCTTGTTGCTTAAAATTAAAGTTGTTTGCGTAGCTTTTCTCTTTTTCTTGTAAATCCTGGAGAATGGATGGTTCGTTAGTAGCCCATTTTCTTAAGATGAAACCCCCTGTTTTCAGTAACTCGTAGAGCTCCTGTTGTAGCAATTTTGTTGCTTCGATTGTATGGTGGCCTGTTATGACATCATCCATATAAAAGTCATTTTGTAAAGCTTTCTGGGCTAAGGGGAAAGCGTTGCCTTCATCTTGAGCTAATTGTTTTAGAGTCCGCATTGCCAGGAATGGTGCAACTTTTGTACCGTAAGTTAGGGTACAAAGCTGCATCTCTTGAAGTGGTTCTCTTGAGGATTCTCTCCAAATTATTTTTTGAAGATATTGTTGATCTTGATGAATGAGGATTTGACGGTACATTTTCTCGATGTCCGCCGTTAGAACATATTTATAGCTTCTCCATTTGATGATTAAAGATATTATGTCCTTTTGTAAGTTAGGCCCCTTTTGCATCAAGTCGTTTAGGCTGTAGCCAGAGTCTGTTTTCATTGATGCGTTGAACACTGCCCGAAGCCTAGTTGTGCTTGAGCTTTCCCTTAACACGCCATGGTGTGGAAGGTAAGCTTGAACTTGACTGTCTGTCTTTGTAGCTGGTGTCATGTGACCTAATTCGATGTATTCACGTATGAATTGTTTATACAACTTTGCGAAGTGTTCTTGTCTTGCCATTTTCTTTTCTAAATGAAGAAACTGTGCAACAGCTTGAGGTTTGGAAGTTCCAAGGTTTTGTTCGAAGTCAGTTTTCATAGGCATTTTAACTACGTATCGCCCGTTCTTTAATCGCTCCGTCGTTTCTGTATAATATTTTTCACAGTATTCGTCGTTTGTAGAAAATTCGGGTTCCGAAGGGATTTCTTCTGTCTCCCAGAATTTTGATAAACTGTCTAACTCCATTAGAGTTACTAGGCAGTTAAGTTGCTTTGTAGTACCGCCGCTTAGTATCCAGCCCAACTTGGTTTGTTGCGCTACTGGCGAATTATTGTTGTGTTTGAGTACTCCTTCTAGGATAATCTGCGAGTAGATTGCTGCATCTAGCACTAAATCGATGGGCGCTGAGATGTGAAAGTCCTTATCAGCCAACTTGATGTTATCAAGGTGCGGCCAGGTCTTCGCGTTGATTGTTGAGCTAGGTAGGTTGTTGATAAGTTTCCGCATTACTAGTGCTTCTGTTTGGAATGTATAATCAGAGTGGATAGATTTGCATTCCAGTTTAACCATTCCTTTGCTTGTGCCCATGATAGTGCCAACGCCAGTCACAACCGTGTTGGTTTTGTTCCGTGGTAAGTTCAATCGTTGTGCGGCATTTTCTGTAATCAGTGTTACTTGCGAACCTTGATCGAGTAATGCCCGAAGGATGACGTAATCTCCTTCTCTGTTTTTGACTTTCAGCTGAAGAGTCGTTAAGAGTATCTCTTGTTCACCGTTAATGTGATTCGAAGTTCGCTCAACCGCCGTTGTGGCGGATGACCTTGATTGTTGCCCTTTTAGATTGTCATCATGCAGAAGAGAATGATGTTTTAGGTTACACGTGTAGCATCGCCTCGTTGAGTTGCATTTATTGCCGCCGTGACTAAACAAGCAATTTTTGCATAAGTCCAGTTTCTTTGTTGTTTGGTTACGCAATGCGACATCCATGCTCAAAAATCTAGAGCACTGCCTCAGAGCGTGATCGTTTTTGCAGAGAGGGCATTTTCGGAGTGAAGCATGATAGGTTTTTGTCCAGTTTTCTGAGCTGTTAAAGTTCGTTGACTTGTAATTGTTATAATTTTTATGTTGTATATTCGTTGAATAATTCTGTTTTTGACCGCCTTTTTTTGTTCGCGCCATTTCTAATGACATAAACTTCAACTCTACGAATTCCATAAACTCGTCTAAGTTTGGAAGTTCTCTTGACTGTTTCATACTTTGTATATATTCGCTGTAGGTGACGTCATCCAGTTTTGATGATAGTAAATGCACGATGAGCGGCCCCCATACACGGACGTCTATGTTGAGGTTTTTTAGCGCATTTAAACACTCTTTTGTAGTATCATGCAGCTTTTTCAAGTTAGCTGAGTTCGGTTTATCGATTGATGCTTGATTGAGAAGGGTGTCTATGTATGAGGTGAAAAGCAACCGTTTGTTATCGTAGCGGTGCTGGATAATCTCTAGACATGAGTCATAATTCTCCGCACTTACAGGTAGATGTTTGATTAATTTTTCTGCTTCGCCTCTTAGTTTTGACTTGAGAAACTTCATTTTTTGTGTCTTGTTCAGCGTTGGGTTGTTATGAACCATCTCAAAGAATAAATCTCTAAAAGAAATCCAATTGGTATAAGTTCCGTTGAACTCCGGCAATTCAATCCTTGGCGTTGTTTTTTCATAGTGTGATGTTTCGAAGATTTTTCGATTTAAGTCTTCCTTTAGGGTGTCGTAGACTTGTTCCCAATAGTCGAACTTCACTTCATAATCTTCGTCATTTCCTTGTAAAAGGTAGCTAAGTTCCCAGTGGATCTTATCGATGGATTCCCACTTGGACTGTAGTATATTAAGTTGGTCTTGAAATTGCCATTTTTCCTTCATTTCGTCGAGATTAATTTTCGAGATTGCTCGTTTTAAGGCGTTGAAGTTGCACATCTGATGACGTAATAGCGTAGATAGAAGCTTGTCTGTCTCATCTGCCGTTGGTCGTTGCAAGCTTGAATCAAACTGCGGTTTTCCGGGAGCGTCTGGTGATTTCGATTTTGATATTCCCGAACATCCAGGCTCACTTAATAACTCGTTTTTTCGTTGAGTCATTGATTGTTTTGTTTCGTCGAACATGCTTCTTGTTATGTCGAAAATGTTCTCTTTAAAATAGTCATGATCTCTTTTTGCTGACTCATACTGCATCAGGATCTCATGATTTGTTTGAAATTCATCCCAGAGGGACTGTAGAACTTCTATGCGTTTGTTAAGGTAATCTATGGTTTTTCTACTCACAGAATCCTTTTTGAAGTTACTTTGAAGAGTTTTGATCTTCTCGTAGCTGTTTTGTTGCTTGGATATGAGCTCCAAAAATTGATACTCTCCTTTGGACATTGTTAGTAGTTAGTGGTTGGTGCGTAAGTCTTGTGTTTCACAAGAAGTTGTAGTAGCAGTAGACGTTATCTCCGCTATGTTGTTGTTGCAGCAGTAGACGTTATCCCCGCTGTTGTGCAGTTTGAAACGTAGCAGTAGACGTTATCTCTGCCTTTTGTGAAGTTTGAAAAATAGCAGTGGACGTTATCCCCGCTGTTTTGAAGTTTGAAGACTGGCAGTAGACGTTATCTCCGCCCTTATGTAGTTTGAAGAATAGCAGTGGACGTTATCCCCGCTGATTCTTCTTTTCTTGAGCAATAGCAGACGTTATCTCTGCTGGTTTGTTGTTTGAAGATTAGCAGTGGACGTTATCCCTGCTGATCCGTATTTTCTTGAGCAGTAGCAGACGTTATCTCTGCTGGTTTGTTGTTTGAAGATTAGCAGTGGACGTTATCCCTGCTGATCCGTATTTTCTTGAGCAGCAGTAGACGTTATCTCTGCTGTCTGTAGTTTATTTTGTAGCAGTGGACGTTATCCCCGCTGGTTCGTTACTTGCTGGCACTCAGCGCAGTCTTCCCTCTCTTCGTGATGGGGAAATTCCACACTAAGCACTTCGCAGATATGTCACGAAGAACTCGAAGACGGTCCCCGTGATTCCAATGTCGAAGGATCACGCGATGTTGGGGATATCCTGTCGTTGACGGTATCCCGGTAGTTGTAGTATAGTTTACACCAAAACCACTGATTATAGTTTATACGTATTTATTTATAGTTATTGTCTACGGCTATGTTTAGTGTCTGAGTCGCACCTTACGTAATGTTTTTGTAGTTATTGACACATTAGCGCGTGACGGAGGTTTTAGCACGACTCGTCGTCTATATAAAGTAGGTTAATTATTAATTTGCTGTATGAGCATTATTGGCTCGTACAGGACATAGCAATCCAAGTGCTATGTCCCAGGTAACTGATCATAAAAAACGTAGTTTTGTAAAGCACTATGAAAGAAAGAAAGAAGACAACTGAATCAATCATAAAAGAATATATTCCATTATGATTGCTTCCATGATTTAGTCTTGAAAAGATAAAAATTACAACATAATAATGTGGTCGTTCATTAGGTAACGTCTTTCCCATCGATCTATTTCCCTTATTATGTTTGAATGATGTATTCCTGAGAACAACCTTAACCTCAAAAGGAAGAGAGACAGGGCTAAAAAGAGCTCTAAATCGATCTAATTTGTTCTGGAATTAAAAGGAGACATAATAAAGAAATTTAAATTATAGGTGGCTCACATCTTCTGACTACGAGTGAGACTGGCTTCTGAGTCTGTACCTAGGTACCATAGATTATCAACCAGCCATCAATATTATGTTAATTAGACTATAGTAGGTAGAATAAAACCTAGCCATTAAAATAGAAATAATAATAAAAACTATATTAAAATAATTAATACTGCTTACAAAGCAAATGATTCTATTTTGAATAAAACTAACAAACTTCGAAGTTACTCAGACGAATAGAATATTCACTGTATATCTTGATTAGAGGAAACTTAAATAAATTTTATAGAAAGTTTTATTGGACCCAGGCTACTAGACATAACCATATAAACACGACCTTAAATTTAATAAAAAAGGTTACGATGAAATTATTTCAAAATTTAGGGACCGATTGAAGACTTTCGGGGTGGGAAAACAAAAGGTTAATGATGAGAAACAAAAAAGAATCTAACAACTTACTTAAAATAAAAGCTGCTGAATAACAAAGGAAGTTTCAAAACAATAAGGACTTAAGACCTCTCTAAAGTATGCATCTTTTGTTATCGTTACATAAAATTCATAGCTGGAAATTAGTGCCTGAAATGATTTGATAAGGAAAGGTAGTTTAGATAACAAAAATATAAAGTTGTCTTGGTGGCTTTGTTATTTCTATTCTCGGGTTTTTACTTACGATATGAGGCCTCCATATGGAAATATGTAAAACCCTTTAAAATATCACGACTTTCTAACAACGGACAGGCATGTTTACTTTTGTTCTAGTAATTATTTCATATTTTTATCTCTGATCCCTTTTTAGCTTTCCTTTCCAGACTAACAATAAATGCTTATGCATTATTACGGTTACTTTTTTTATACTATAATATTCAATCAAGTCTTTTTCCTTTCTACAACTTTGTATACTGGAACATTTTTTTAATATTTTATGTCGTTGTTTTTGTGTATGTGTATGCAGGGCAAACCAGATTTAGGAGACATGGCTTTATGGAAATTTAAATATTCATGGCCATTAAAAGCAGCCGCGAAATTGGCGTCTATCAAGTCGTGAAAAATAAATACGTCGTGCAACGAATAATAATCGCTTGGGTGATTCGTGCAGCCATGTTGTAAGTAAATACTATAAAGTCATAGTATTAAATTAGTGTACCTACTTAATTCTTAAATAATGGCACAAATTGCATCTACTCTAAAGACTTTAAAAACATCTGTATTTATGAAAATGAGCGTGATTTAACTTAGGATCATTACAAGATGTTGGAGTAAGAATTCAATGCTATTGCGGGCATTGTACTTTTATTTATTTGCGAATGATACTCCTCGGAATATAGAAATTGGAACATAACATTTTTATGCCTTATATCTGCTTTGGATTTATTCAGACATTTAACTGCTTATGAACATAATTAAACCTTGGCCGCCCAAGAGAGCAAAATGTTCTCTACAAAACTTATTACCGCTGGTAATAAGCCATGCAGCGTGTGTACGCACTAACCCAACCAAAATATTTTTCGAAAAAATAATATGCCTAATTATGCCGCAACCCATATATTGTAAACTTATAACCTTAAATAACATTACTGAATAATACTATTATTTCTATTTGTATTTTGTATATTTACTAGAGAACATTATAAAAACTGCTGAGAGTTGTAGAAAGTGGTTACCTACAGTTCTTTTATGAAAAAATGTGCGTGCGTGGAGTCCCTCCGCGCGGAAGAAGTGAAGTGAACTTCACTCTCGCTCTGTACTGTACGACACTGTACACCGGTCAATCAATCAATCAATCAATCAATCAACCAATCAATCAATCACCCACTCACCCACTCACCCACTAACCCACTCACCCACTAACCCACTCACCCACTCAACCACTCACCCACTCACCCACTCACCCACTCACCCACTCACCCACTCACCCATTCACCCACTCCCCCTCTCCCCCACTCACCCACTCACCCACTCACTCAGTGACGGCGTCACATGAGCGCTTTCATAACCTTAACAAATTTAACGCTTAACGTCTAACGCATAACGTCTATCGCGTTAAATGATAACATTTTTGGAAGTCGCATAAGAAGTATCACTTCAAAAAAATGCGAAGCAGCAGTGTGTTAACATTGCTGTGTTCCAGTGTGAAGGGCACTATAGCTGGTAAAATTAGCAGACACAAAAGACTTAGTACCTAGTGGCTTAAGGGTCGGCAACGCGCTAGTAATTCTTCTGCTAGCGTCTATAGGCTGTGGTGATTGCTTAACATCAGGAGGCCGCACGATTGCTTGTCAACATCATCAACATCATCAACCGGAAGACGTCCACTGCTGAACAAAGGCCTCCTCCCTAGACCACCACAATGATCGACAATTTGCCATTTGCATCCACCGGTTGCCTGCGACGCGAACAATGTCGTCGGTCCACCTAGTGGGAGGCCTGCCTACGCTGCGTCTTCCGGTTCGTGGTCGCCACTCGAGAATCTTTCTTCCCCAACGGTTATCGGTTCTTCGAGCAATGTGGCCTGCCCAGTGCCCACTGCTTCTTCAACTTGCATATTCTACGAGCTATGTCGGTGACCTTGGTTCTTCGGCGAATCTCCTCATTCCGGATTCTGTCGCGCAAAGAAACTCCGAGCATAGCTCTCTCCATAGCTCGTTGTGTTACTCTGAGCTTCTCCAAAAGGCCAGCTGTTAAAGACCTAGGTAGTATAATAAAAAAATAAGACTCACCTGCCACTCATGACGTTGTACAATATCGGGTTGACAGTAGCTGACACGTAGTACAGGGCTCCAGCTACATTGAAGAGGTGCTCGTTGATGACATGAAACTGGGGTAGACTATACCCGTAAATGAAGAAGACGCGTTGAACGTGGAACGGCGCCCAGCAGACGAAGAATGCTATCACTACAGCCGCTGCCAACAAATAAGATTTTTGATTGGAATTTTTTTATTAACCCGGGGGTGGCAGTGTAGAATAGCATCGCCACATCGCCTCTCGTTGGGTGTCGGAAGAGGCGACTATGCGAGAACAGGAAGACGGGCAGCAGCGTCTTTCTTTTATCTTCTACCAATACTGCTATCCCCAAGCCGCCTGCTAAGCATGGGATTATGGCAACCCCTCCCTTCTAAAGTGGAGGCCTTTGTCCAGCAGTGGACGTCTATTGGCAAAAAATAGGTACATTCGTTTCTGAAGTCTCTGACTCCTGAGCTAAATCTGTATAACAGAAGTCAGTTTCCTCTCAAAATATTTATAGTATGTAATGGAAACAACAATAAGTTTAAACCTCGAGTCTGAAGTCTAAACAGTATTTTGTGGTTTAAACTGTAGATCCGAGGTTTAGGCTTGTCAGATTGAAATAGCTTTCTTCCCAAATAAATCACAGACATAATCTATATCTATCTATTCTATATACTTATAATAAAACTGTAACAGGGCCAATTCTGTACATTGAAGATATTTTGAAAATTATATTTGGAGGGCATTCTATAACCGATATAATAATAAATAATAATAACTATCACGGCTGAGCATCACGCTGAAACTACGGAATGGATTCAAATGAAACTTGGCATGATTTGAGATCTTACTACGAGGTAGGACATAGGATACTTTTTATCCCGTAATCTAGCACGGTTCTTTTGGGAGAGGGGATTAAAGTCAAAATGGGTACTTGGTTATACGCTTGGTCAGATTTTATCAATTTTTCTTTATAATATAATAAATATTAGTAAGGAAACACTCATAGAGAGTTGTTATCAAGGTTTTGTAATCGATCGGGTTAAGCAACGTTAGATAAGGTCATTAAATAGATGGGTGACCGTTTAACGCCATTTGAACTAAACGGGTCCGTGCTTCGGAGAGCAAGTAAAAAGTGGGTCCCAGTTTTTAACCGACTATAAAAAAGGAGGTTATGTATTCGATGCGAATGTCTGTTATTAACAGTTTAGTTAACGTAAAAATAGCGCAGGCGGAGCTGCGTGGGTCAGCTAGTATAATAATATGTATATACGATATATTTATAAGTTCTGTCCTTATCGTACGTACACTGTTAGATAGAGACGCTCTTGATAGAGACTCAATAACTATTAATTTGAACCAAAATATGATGACCTCTGTGTGTGATGAGAAAGTTTATCATTTCGCACGAGTAGGTACACTATGTGCGATGGAAACTACAGATAGTTTGTCACAAACAGATGTCACACAGAAAATCTACAACTTAGCTACACACATCAAAAGTGTCTAGGGATCAAGCATTTTTAAGCGGATTTCTTGAGATTGAGATGTGGCTTTGTAATAAATTTATGATTTTATAAATTTATATGGATCCTTTTTGGTGCATTTCATAATTTGAATCAGGAACTGTGAATCAAATTCGAGTAAAAGATGAAAATCAGCTGTCAATATTTTCCCTATAAAAACATACAACGCATTGAAGACATTATTAGTGCTACTGTTTCCCTACTACTGATTAAAACCAACGTTATTATGGAGCGGCGACGTCATTTAAGCAGGGAAGAAATGCTCAGAGCCGTGGGAATGATAGAAGCTGGTTCCCGGCAACGTACTGTGGCTTTAGCTCTGAATACAAGTCAGAGTGTTATCAGTCGACTTTGGACACGTTACCGAAGCACTGGTACCGTGGCTGAGCGCCATGGAGGACGGTATCGCTGCACCACACGGAGACAAGACCGATATATTCAAATCTTAACTCGAAGAGCTCCAACAATAACTGCCATGATGTTAGCCGTGAGGCTTCATCACTCTTCAGGGAACTTAATTAGCGACCAAACAGTCAGAAACCGCTTGCATGAAGTGAACCTTCATTCCCGAAGACCACTACGGGTACCACCTATAGCAATGCACAATCGTAGGATTCGATATCAATGGGCTCTTGAACACAGAAATTGGGCAGAAGAACAATGGCGTTTCGTGTGCTTTTCTGATGAGTCTCGTTTTGGTATGAGACCGGATACAAGACGTATACGACACTGGAGAACCCCTGGACGCCAACAGCGATTAAAATCCTGCCAGGAAGTCCATCCTTATAGTGGTGGAACCATCATGGTATGGGCGGGTATTTGGATCGGCGGAAGAACTGAGTTGATTTGGATCAGAGGCAACCTCAACGCTCAAATTTATGCTGAGACGATTGTATCAGACGTCATCGTTCCTCTACAAGTGCAAATCGGTCCCTTATTTCAGTTAATGCATGATAATGCACGACCGCACACCGCAAGAGTTGTAAGACAGACTCTCGCCGCAGCTAACATCAATGTCCTGCCCTGGCCTGCTCAGTCGCCAGACTTGAACCCGATTGAGCATGCATGGGATATGCTACAGAGAAGAGCTCTGCCGAATATGGAGGGTATCCAGTCGCAAGAAGACCTTTTTTTGTTGTTGCAACGAACATGGGCGGCCATTCCACAGCGTGATTTGGATGAACTCATTTTGAGTATGCCAAACCGATGTTCTTGTGTTGTTAGTGTTCGCGGTAGAAACACGGATTATTAATTGTTTAAGTTACCCAATAAAATTTTAAAGAAAACTGTTATTTCAGTCTTTTTTTCGAACTTTTGTGTTAGTGGTTCAAATGTCAAAAATCCCTTTATTAGGAAAATGGCAAATTTCTTTATTAATGCAAAGGTGACTTGGTTTATCGTTACTGTGACAAACGAAAACACTTTATTTGATGAATCCTTAAAGAAAATTTTAATTAATATCAATCAGGAGAAAAGTTATTGCAAAAATATATGTTGATCCCTAGACACTTTTGATGTGTGTAGTTTGTCTGCGAATCTTGCATATACCTAACATAGTATATTTTAGTTCCAACCGCATAAAGTTAGTTTCTAGAGTTATCTAAATTAGTTTGTTTTACACCTAAGTTGTGTTTAACTAATATCAGAATTGTTTAAGCAGCTTTTTGTGTCCGATTTGGCTTAACAACTACCGTCTAGATTAGATAACAATAACCGGGTCTGAAATTTGACGTACATTTCTTCTGAAGGGCGCATTGAAAACCAGCGTCGGTGGTCACGCAAGCAAGTCCGGCTTCAGCTGAGTGCGTCCCTTTGTGACTGATATGGATATGTGTGTGTGTGTGATTTTTGTTGTATTCTTTAGTTTTGTTTGTTATTTTTTGTTTATACCTCTCCTTTCGAACTTGTTTTGTAATGATTATCTGTCAGTCAAATAAAATTACCTTTCTTTCTTTCTTTTCTCTGCTATTCCGAAAAAATGCTGAAAATCTTTTGTATTTTAAAGTTTTTACAGTAAAAATCTGATATTTTGAGACATGAAATTATAGTAGAAAATGGTACCTTATTGAGGTGTCTACGGTAGATGGCAGAATTGTAGAAAATACGGTAGATTTAACGTAATTACGGCGTACTTGGAGACACTGTACCTAGTCTGTGTTTGCCTTATGCACGTTTACTTACCTAACATAGAAAATTAAGCTTTGTTTAACAGAAATATTTTAAATCTCTCTCGTCATGTTTAAGCAATTAAATGTATTTTCTCGTTATTTCTTTCTTTGTTAAATTACCACTAAACGGTCCCTCATCTATGCTAGCAACGAGTGCACCCTAATTAATTGACTGTAGTAACTTGCGTAATGCTATAGTATTATAATTTTACAAAATAACCCATTAATCGAGGTATTTAATATCATCAAACCGCGGACCCTCCATTAACTTAAATTGACTTGAAACCCATTAATGTAATGAGTTCACTGAAGTTAAATGGCCATGCCGGTAGAAAGTGCAGGAAGGTGGAAAAACGTCCAACTACCTCAAAATTTACTTTGCAAATTATTTATGTAGGGCACCTACACCTTTTAGCCTTAATAATGGTACCATTTATTTAGGTCCATAAATACACATACCTAATGTCCAGCCGCCGAGAGAATGCGTTCCTGACGTCTGTCAGTTGGTTATGACTAGTGATGGGAAATAATTAACACTGTTATTACCTGATCTAAAAAAAAGGAACATAAGTTTCAATAATTGTTTATTTGGATTGAAATTTGTGAATGTAACAAAGAAATTAAAAATGCGATAATTATTATCTTCAGCAATATTGATTACTATATCAGGAAAAATATTTGTGACTGGCAAACAAACTTTAATCTGATTCCGATTCGCTTGAGGAGGTGCCGTCTTCGTCCTCATCTTCGCCTACATGTATTATTATCAAAGATAGTATCCATTCTGATACCAGAAAAATAAAATAACCACTATATATTTACGCTACTTACCTTCGCGCATTCGTTTCGTGCGGAGGTTTAATATAATTGACGTTATTATTACAGTCTAATATAATTAAAAATAAGAAAGAAAAAGTATTCTACATATTTACAGCATAACTACAAATAACTATAAATAACAAATAATTACAATTGCCCGATATTTTTGGCGCTGCACTTCAAAAACACGTAAAAACGTAGTATGGATTTAACCTACACTTAACAATATTAAGTTTTCTTATTTTTTAACATGAAATTTAGCGCAAAACAATAACATTTATTTTTAGTTAACATAATAATTTATTTTCTTATGATATTTGTTAATTAGCAGGGCAAATAAACAATAACATTTTTTTTATTGTAAATGCAACGCCACGTCAAAGTTAAATCGTCCGTTTCATCATGACCTGTCAGGAACGCATTCTCTCGGCGGCCGGGGTATAGGCGTAATTACTGTGCGGTAAACGCTCAGTCAATCAGTGGGGCAAGTAACGTCAGTCGAGGTCAATCCGTAGATGGGTGACCATTTAGTGGCATTTGAACTAAGAGGACACATAAAAAGTCGCTCCTGGTTATTGTCATATAATCTAGACGGCGCGGCGGCGGCAGACAGCAGTCGTAGCTAGTTTTTTTTTTTCAATTTGTATTGTAAGTATGACATTTTTCTTGGAAAGAAGAGCGATGAGAGGATGCGGTAGGAAGGAAATTAAATGAAGGTCTTTTTTAGCAGTAGACATTTTCCAAGTGATGATGATGATTATATGTTAGTAAATAAAGTAATTTGTTTGTTGATTGCAAAACTCAGTTGCCTAAACGGCCGAAAGGTACCTCTTAGTGACATTAACATCGATATCTTTAGGGCACGCACTAGTGGAATAAGGCTAGCCAAACACCTTCTGTAATATTGTCAATATTCTACAACCCATGCGACTTAACTGTGCGCTTGGCGCTATGACGACGCAATCCAGCGAGGTGTACAGTTAATTCGGGCGGGTTGTAGAATATTGACAATATCAAATATTATTGAAGGTGTGCGGGCTACCTAAAAGAGAATCGTCGATAAGCGTGCCACGCCCCTCTTGGCCCCACAACTGAGGGATGCCGGATGTACGCAAATATAAAGATACTTCGTATCCGAAGCTATTGCGTGTCCCATTTATCTTCCTTGGATGTTAGCTTTTTATAGAGGCTGCGAATAATGGCCGCTAGTTATATTCCTTTGAACAAAAAAGATATTTGGGTCTAGATTTATTACTGTACCGCGGAGCATGGGCTTAAGTATTTATTGTTATGTGTAGGCATTCAAAGACTTCTAACTAAATACCTACCTTATGATACGAGATCTGTATCGCTAGATCCATAAACTTTTCTTATTACATTCTATAAGAATTCATTAAAAGTCGAACCTAAAAGCCGTATTTTAGTAGTTACCTTAATTAACACTATCTTATTTACTTTATTAAGCAGAGTGGTTTTGGCACTAAAGCGTTGAGAATCGCCTGGTTACTCGGTTCAAAAGCGCGGCGCGATGAGTAGAGTAGTAGCGAGTTAGTGCTATAAAAAATAGTTATTTCAAAGAGGCTTAACGGGCTTAAGAGGCTAGCACTTCTGAACGGTCAAATTTTTTAAAAGCTACCACAGGATCACAACGCGGCCTCGCATGAGAAGATCCGGCAAGAAACTCAGCGGGATTGTCATTTTTTTCCTTTTTTTTTATACAGTTTTTGTCTTGTTCCAATTTGATCGGCATCAGCGACAGTGTGTCTTGCCGTACGAAAGATAAAATAAGAGAAAGAAAAATATGACGAAAATACAACAAACTAAAAGGCCAAAGGGATAGTAGTCAGACCAGTCCCAAGCATCACCCGCGCACGAGTTGACTCGAGCAGCAGCCATCACTCATCATAAAAAACTCAAATTCTTGGTATTAACTAATATTCTATAACTATACGGCCACATTATCGGACGAATATTCGTTATGGGCTGTCGGGATCAAAACTTCGTGTTCGGCCATCGGCGATGTTGCTGTCCACATTATCGTCGTAGCAAATGCACGTGGTGCTCGGGCGATCAATCGTCGGAATTTAAAACTATAAAATAAAAAAAGAAGAAATGGGTAGGTGGTGGATGACTACTATTCATAGAAAGCGACCAACGTAATTGTATTGCAGCCAAATTTCACCACTAATCATACGTCAGACACAGTCAAAATCTACGCTGCAACTGCAAGAGCAAAGTAAGTGTAGCCACATGGGCGAAGTTTGTCGCGACAAAACCATTTGATGCGTCTCAATTTACCGGCAACACCGCGATAATTTCGCTCGAATACATCGCCCTATAACGAACTGTTTGGCCAGACATATCGCGACAACGCGAACCTTCGCCAAATCCCGATAATGTGGCCGCTAAGTTAGCAACACAACCTCGAGTTACGTTTTCGTATTCACTCACTAAGCTTACAGAGCGCCACGAGAATACGGTTTTCAGTGGAACTACTTAAAGTCCCGCGTTACGTAATAATACCCGTGGGGTGTCCGGGTAAGAATAGCCCCCTCCTATCTCCTCCTGTTGGGTGTCCGTAAGAGGCGACTAAGGCGACCAGTGTGTATTGCCAGTGATGACATATGGTACTGAGACGTGGTCTCTAACGGCTGGCCTTTTAGAGAAGTTCAGAGTCACACAACGAGCCATGGAGAGAGCTATGCTCGGAGTTTTTTTGCGCGACAGAATCCGAAATGTGGAGCTTCGCCGAAGAACCAAGGTCACCGACATAGCTCTCAGAATCTGCAAGTTGAAGTGGCAATGGGCAGGCCACATCGCTCGAAGAACCGATAACCGTTGGGGAAGAAAGGTTCTCGAGTGGCGACCACGAACCGGAAGACGCAGCGTTGGTAGGCCTCCCACTAGGTGGACAGACGACATTGTGCGCGTCGCAGGTAACCGGTGGATGCAAATATCCAATTGTCGTTCATTGTGGCGTTCTAAGGGGGAGGCCTATGTTCAGTAGTGGACGTCTTCCGGCTGATGATGATGAAGAGGCGACTAAGGGTAAACAAGAAGACTAGCAGCAGAGTCTTTCTATTGAATTACTTACCACCTATACTGCGATCTCCAAGCTGCCTGCCAAGCGTGGGGATTATGGCAACCCCTCCCTTCTAAGGGGAGGCCTTTGTTCAGCAGTGGACGTATTTCGGCTGCGGCTGATGATGACTTAAAGTCGAATAGTTTGATAGTCAGTTCGACGTCAAGTATGTGGGATTCTTACCCACTAAAACCACCGCGGCTGTCGCATCGGTACATGAAAGGGGACACCCGGGCTTACCGGTGGGACAGATCCCACCGGAAAGCCCGGGCTTTGAGCCCGCAAGGAACTGAGGGGCTCTTACCAAGAGCCCCTTAGTGCCTTGCGGGTTCAAAGCCGCCACCCGAGCGCGTATTATAAGCTCCCCGCGGAAACCAGACACGGTGCTCACGTGGACGGGGATCGCATCCATCCTCGGGGACGCCGCCGTACTCAATGGACGTCCTACGACCTACACCCCGAACGCTCAGGGACTCCAAAAGCTACTTAAGGACCTATACTTACTTGCGCTAACACGCCAAAAATTCAATTTTCGAACAACCTCGAGCTCGGTCGTTTAACAGCTTAGTAGAGCTTTTCTATTAACCGGACAATTGGATGTTAGAAAAATCTTGTGAATCGCTCTGTTGTGTTCGACAACTAAATCTTTCACACAAAGCTGTGCGATCAAATGGAAACACATTAGGACATACGGATTGTCGTTTCTGCCTGAACGAATGAACTGACTACGGTAAGACACGTGAACAAATGAACTAAATGTGGGTCGCTACTTCTGCCGTAAAGGCTAGAGCGCTTTAAGCGCTCGCCTCCTATTGTCCGGTGAAACTGTAATGGCCATCTGCGGCCAACAGCGTCTATCATTCCCAAAAAAAAAAAGAACTAAATGTGAATGTTCCATCACTGCGTCTCTTTCAGACGCGCGAAAGTGATATAGCTATCACTTGCGCTTGGCTCGGAGAGCCTGAATTCAGGCCGGTCCGTTTCCGTGAACTTTAATGTAACTCTCTGACGTTCTCTCTGGTGTAAATTTTTTTTTTTAAGTATTAGTGTCAAGGAAACTTTAAAGCAACATGGTAAGTTCTTCAGCTTTGCAGAAGCTCGCAATCGTTTAACGCCAACTTCATGTATTCTTGATAAGCAAGGTTGAATAATGTCCAATAGTCATACATCAGAACTATATATTTACAGTTTATTTACAAATGTACTTAAACTAAGTAAAAAGCTTCCTCTAAGCTTCGTCGCCGCACTTAGAGGGAAGGGTACCCAAAAGACTGGCAGCGTTACCTCTTTATATGGCCAAGCTTATACGTTGTAGAAAAAGCTATCAGCCTGACGCGACGGTCCCCTGAGACTTCGATAATTTTGGATGAAATTTCTTTCACCAAACCGTTTGTCTCATGAGGCCAAGACCCCATAGTCTCCACCGCAAAGGGCGCAAATATATATCTGGAACCTAGGACTGCATAGTTGCGCTGCTTTGCATCACTAGCGGTGGCCGCAGCCCTTCCAGCCGCCCTACAAGTTGCCGGGTGTGGGACGCAGCGAATGTATCGAACTAGTTGGATATTTTATTCCAACAAGTCATACATTTAGGAATATATCTATGACTACTTGGAATATGCTACTAACAGGTACTTTGACAGTCGGAGCGATCGTTACCGATGCGCCCCTTCTCTTAAATTAAACAAACCAAAAACGCTATCTACATATATACAAAGATATATAGCATACCTTACTTTAATTACAGACCCCTTATAAGCAACTAGCAGTCCCCCGCGACTTCGTTCGCGCAAAGGTAGTTAATGAAGAAATACCGACAAAATATACTCAACCCGATAACATTTTGCACGACTTGGGAATCAAAATCAGGTCCAAGCGATCAAAGGTCATACTCGCGCCCATCGTCACCGAAGCAGTCCAAATAAAAATCTAAAATTAAATACAAAATATTTTCCCATGAACTTTTAAATGACAATAAACTTGGGAGGAAACTTAAGGTCAAACAGTGAAATTTGTTAATACAACGGGAATATTTTTCCAAATAATAAACTAAAATACACGTAATTGTCTTTTTAAAGCATCCAAGAATACTATGCCGAATGACACCATAATCCACTCAGCATGTTTTTAGGTTTCCATACCTAAAAGGTAAAAAAGGAACCCTTATGGCGGTACTTCGTCTGTCTGTCTGTCTGTCACATCATGTATATATTTCAAGAACCACTGGTGCTATCGATTTGATATTTAGAACAGTTTTAGATCTTACTTGTTGGATAAGAATACATATCGCAAATTAAAAAATATTTTATCTCTTTTACTGTTATTTTAATGGGGGCCGGTGTCAAAATTTCAAAGAGGCTACTATGTCAAGTGGGGTATCATATGAAAGGGCTTCATTTGAAAATTTCAAAACAGTTTTTTTTTTGTTTATGTCTCGTGTTTTTTTGGCTTATAACAAAAAATGTCACAAAAAATACCGTTCCCCCCTTATCTCCGAAGTTTGTGAAGGGAAAAATCTGAAATAATTATAGGTAATAGAGGTCTATCTATATTTTAAAGAAAAAATAAAATGAAGAAAAAATAAAGTGGTACAGTTTTTTAGTAATCCTAAAAAACCTCTAGAAACAAACTTAGTTTTGCGGTTGGGTTTTTGCTATAAGAGGAATATTAAAAGAACTTTAATACGTGCAAAGAAGGTAGGGAACCCTCGATGCGCGGGTCAGACTCGCACATGACCGGCTTTTTTTTAGATTTTTTTTGGTTCGATTCGGTACTTTTTTGTTTCGCGGGGGAAACCTTCAAAGGGTTTCCGGGAGCTGTAGGGCTCGACCGGGGTATGTGGGATTCTTACCTACTAAAACCCCCGCGGCACATGAGAGAGAACCCCGGGCTCTCCGGTGGTATCTCGATTCGGTGCCTAGCTTCGAACCGGAGTATCTTCCCTACTAAAACGCCCAGTACTCAATGGACATCTAGCACCCACAACCCAAACGTCCAACCGACAACTCCAAAGGTTGCCCGTTATTTGTCCGGGCTTATGGCTGAGGAGAAAGGCGGCAGCATTTTTTTTTTTAGGCGGCACTACTAAAAATGTAAGATTATTAATAGGACGAAGTAGAGTTTGAGAAATTTTGAGGGTCTCTAGGTCAAAGTGGGACCCAAAGTCAAAATCTCGAGTGCGGTGTCTTACGATTTTCATGATAAATATGTGGGATATTTCAGGGACAAAAATGGGTTACTATAAAAAAACGTTATCATCATCATCAATCAATATAATATATAAAAGGATAAGTCCTCACTGACTGACTGACTGATTGACAGACAACGCATCGAGGGTTCCATACCTTCTTTGCACGTTTTAAAATAACTTTAATACGTGCAAAGAAGGTATGGAACCCTCGATGCGCGAGTCAGACTCGCACTTGACCGTTTTTTTTTAGTTTTTTTTTTTGGTTCGATTCGGTACTTTTTTTTTCGCGGGGGAAACCTTCAAAAGGTTTCCGGGAGCTGTAGGGGTCGACCGGGGTATGTGGTATTCTTACCTACTAAAACCCCCGCGGCTGTCGCATCGACACATGAGAGGGAACCCCGGGCTCTGCGGTGGTATGCTTAGATTCGGTACCTAGCTTCAGAGTCATAAAATAAGTTAGTTTTTGTTAATCTCTTTAAAACTGTTAATTTCGATAAATTTGGTTGGGTTCAGTTCGGATTTTTACTATCTGAGGTATTAAAAGAATAGGAAAATAACATTTATATGAGCAAAGCAGGTATAGAACCCTCGGTGCGCGAGTCCGACTCGCACTTGACCGGCTTTTGTTTTTTGGTTCTATTCGGTACCTAGCTCCGAACCGGAGTATCTTACCTACTAAAACGCCCCGTACTCAATGGACATCTAGGGCCCACAACCTAAACGTCCAACCGACAACTCCAAAGGTTGCCCGTTATTTGTCCAGGCTTATGTCTGAGGAGAAAGGCGGCAGCTTTTTTTTTTAGGCAGCAGCTTGACACGTGTGCACGCGGTGCAGGATACGCGCGTTTGCGAACACTCTCGACAGCCTCGTATTGAATTGAAACCTTGCGTGCATTTAGAAGCCACACTCGCGCTAACGCAGCAGTTAGCATAATAGTTTAAATAACTAATATAATCTTTTCCCATCACTTTTAAAATCATATCAAATTCAAATGTTAAACATCGATGTCGTACTTTAGTTTTAAAACCCATGATATAACGCATACCTGCCGCTTATATCATAAATAAATACCAGTCAAGTGTGAGTTGGACTCACGCACCGAGGGTTCCATACCATCTTTGGATGTATTAAAGTTATTTTACTATTAATGTAATTAACATCTCAGATAGCAAAAAAAAAAACAAAAAAACACAAAACTAAGTTTGTTTGTCGAGTTTTTTTAGTATTACTATAAAACTGTACTATTCAGAATGATCATTTTATTTTTCCTTTAAAATATAGATATACATATTATAATTATTACCCATAATTATTTCAGATTTTTCCCTCCACAAACTTCGGAGATAAGGGGGGTATTTTTGGTGGTATTTTTTTACATTTTTGATTATCAGCCAGAAACTACGTAATATAAATCAAAATAAAAATGTGTTTTGAGATGTGCGAATGAAGCTCTTTCATATGATATCCCACTCGATATAGTAGTCACACTTTGAAATTTTGATGATCCATTTCAACTTTAAAAAAACTAAAACAAAAAATTTTTTTTTTTTCATTTGTGATGAGGTTGGGTAAGAAAGATCGAAAAATGTACCAAGTTTCAAATCGGTAGCGTCAGCTGATCCTGAAATTTATAGGTGTGACAGACAGACAGACAGACGAATTCAGACCATAAGGGTTCTTTTTTTACCTTTTAGGTATGAAACCCTAAAAACGGTTTTCAATTACCTTTTAAAAGACACCATACGCGAGATTTTTAACTTAGGGGTCCTATTTTGACCTTAAGACCCTCATAATTTCTTATATCTGACTTCGTCCTAATAATACTCTTTCATATTGTATCGGAAAACAGTGATAGGTGTTAAGAAATGGTAAAATATTTTTTTTATTACCGAAATTGAGGTCCTGTGACTTTCGAGAAATGCAAAAATACGTAATTGTTTATTTTATTTGAGGCGTATGCGTGTGAAAATTCAAGGCTCTAGTACCAACCATTCATGAATTATAACGATTTTTTTATAAAACCCTCTATTTGGACCCCTTAGGATGCGAATTTTGAAAATTCCGTTCTTAGTGTGCGTTTACGTATTGTGAAGAATTTATACACCTCCCAAATTTCAAGTCTCTAGGGCCACCGGTTTAGGCTGTGCGTTGTCTGTCAATCAGTTTTTTTCAGGACTTATCCTTTTATATATATTGATTGATGATGATGATAACGTTATTTTTATAGTAACCCATTTTTTGTCCCTGAAATATCCCACATATTTATCATGAAAAACGTATTTCATTTACCTTTTAAAAGACATCACACTCGAGATTTTGACTTTGCGTCCCATTTTGACCTTGAGACCCTCAAAATTTCTCAAACGAAGTTCGTCCTATTAATACTCTTACTTCTCAAGGACGAAGTTCGTCCTATTAATACTATTACATTTTGTGTCGAAAAACAGTGAGAATTATGAAAAAAAAATCCAAATAATATTTTTTGTAAGTTTGTGGTCCTGTATCTTCTTCTATATATTTTGTTTTGAAAAATGCTAAGACAGATAACTCTTTATTTTCTTTAAGGAATCTACGTGTTCAATTTCATGGTTCTGGTACCACCCGGTTCTATAAACCATAAAACCCCCTTTTTGGACTCCTTCCGATGTGAATTTTGAAAATTCCGTTCTTAGTGTGCGGTTACGTATTGTGAAGAATCTACTCTCCAAATTTCAAGTCTCTAGGGCAAGCGGTTTAGGCTGTACGTTGTCTGTCAATCAGTCAGTCAGGACTTATCCTTTTATATATATAGAATAAAATAACATTAATACGTGAAAATAAGGTATGAAACCCTCGATGCGCGAGTCAGACTCGCACTTGACCGGTTTTTTTTTTGGTTTGATTCGGTACCTAACTCCGAACCGGAGTATCTAACCTACTAAAACGCCACGTACTCAATGGACATCTAGGGCCCACAACCCAAACGTCCAACCGACAACTCCGAAGATTGCCCGTTATTTGTCCGGGCAGCTGTTTTTTTTAGGCGGCAGCTTGACGCGGGTGCGCGCGGTGCAGGATACACGCGTTTGTGAACACTCTCAACAGCCTCGTATTGAATTGAAACCTTGCGTGCATTTAGTAGCCACACTCGAGCTAACGCAGCAGTTAGCAAAGTAGTTTAAATAAACAATATAATCTTTTCCCATCACTTTTAAAATTATATCAAATTCAAATTGTATACATCGATGTTGTATTTTAGTTTTAAAACCCATGATATAACTCAAACCTGCCGCTTATGCCATAAAAAAAACGGTTTTCAATTACCTTTTAAAAGACACCACACGCGAGATTTTTAACTTAGGGGTCCTATTTTGACCTTAAAACCCTCATAATTTCTTAATCCTGACTTCGTTTTAATCCTGTCTATCATATTGTGTCGGAAGACAGTAAAATGTGTTAAGAAATTGTAAAATATTTATTATTTAAAATTTCGAGAAATACAAAAACCGTAATTGTTTATTTTCTTTGAGGCGACTGCGTGTAAAAATTCAAGGCTCTAGTACCAACCGTTCATGAATTATAACGTTTTTTTATAAAACATAAACCCCTATAAAAAAAAAATAGAGAGGGCGATTGATTTGGTGACATTCTATTTGCTCATGAATATCAAATGGCAAGGGGCTTAGGGGCCTATGAGGTTAAGTTTTAAGAAATGTTATATGCTATTGTATGTAGCAATAATTCTTTACTTTTATCTACTTTTGTTAAGTATATATATATTTTTTTCTGTAGCGTTACATGTTGCGAAAAAATAAAATTTATTTCTTCTTCTTCTTCTCTTCCTATTTGGACCCCTTAGGATGCGAATTTTGAAAATTCCGTTCTTAGTGTGCGTCTACGTATTGTGAAAAATACACCTCCCAAATTTCAAGTCTCTAGAGCCAGCGGTTTAGGCTGTGCGTTGTCTGTCAGTCAGTCAATCAGTCAGTCAGGACATCTCCTTTTATATATATTGATTGATGATTAAAATAACTTTAATACGTGCAAAGAAGGTATGGAACCCTCGATGCGCGAGTCAGACTCGCACTTGACCGGTTTTTTCTTTGGTTTGATTCGGTACCTAGCTCCGAACCGGAATGTCTAACCTACTAAAACCCAAACGTCCAACCGACAACCCCGAACTTTGCCCGTTATTTGTCCGGGCTTATGGCTGAGGAGCGAGGCGGCAGCTTTTTTTTTTAGGCGGCATCTTGACGTGGGTGCGCGCGGTGCAGGATACGCGCGTTTGCGAACACTCTCGACAGCCTCTGCGTGCATTTAGTAGCCACACTCGAGCTAACGCAGCAGTTAGCAGAATAGTTTAAATAAACAATATAATCACTTTTAAAATCATATCAAATTCAAATTTGAAACATCGATTTTGTATTTTAGTTTTAAAACCCATGATATAACTCATACCTACCGCTTATATCATAAAAAAACTGTTTTCAATTACCTTTTAAAAGACACCACACGCAAGATTTTTAACTTAGGGGTCCCATTTTGACCTTAAAACACTCATAATTTCTTAAACCTGACTTTGTCCTTTATCCTGTCTATCATATTGTATCGGAAGACAGTGAAATGTGTTAAGAAATGGAAAATATTTATTTCTTACAAAAATTAAGGTCCTGTAGCTCCTACTTAGAAAATTTGGAGAAATGCAAAAACACGTAATTGTTTATTTTCATTGAGGCGTCTGCATGTGAAAATTCAAGGCTCTAGTACCAACCGTTCATTAAATATAACACTTTTTTATAAAACATAAAACCCCCTATTTGGACCCTTTAGGATGTGAATTTTGAAAATTCCGTTCTTAGTGTGCGTCTACGTATTGTGAAGAATACCCCTGCCAAATTTCAAGTCTCCAGAACCAGCGGTTTAGGCTGTGCGTTGTCTGTCAGTCAGTCAATCAGTCAATCAGTCAGTCAGTCAATCAGTCAGGACATCTCCTTTTATATATATTGATGATGATATAAAACATCTCCTAATACGAGTTCAGGTATTATTGGAATTTGATTCGAAGGAATTCGACAAATTTCACTCGCGTTACGTGCAAATAAGAAAAAAAACAACCACATTCCGTTAACGCGATTTATATGTATAAAGGTAATGCGTGCGAGTTACCGCGCCTTCGGAGCGTGTAATGATTCTTTATATAGGAAGCTTGAATCGGTATACTCTTAAGAAATCCAAATAAAAATGCAAAAGCTTTCAACATGATTTTTACGCGTAGATTGTTGATTTTGCCTCCACATCTTGTCTAATCCTGGATTATCCAAATGAGACATAAATTAACAAAGCTTAGTATTTGGTCCTAAATAAATAAAGTCTGTGTCGACTCGACACAAGATGACGCCACATGTGGTACAGTACTACATACAACAAGACAGATGGCGCCACCGATTTCTGAATCGTGCAAGCGAAGTTTCTCCAACTCGGAGAATATATACAACATCCCGACCACATCTGTCGGGGGCTTCGGCCCTGACCGAGCGTAAAACCTCGCTCGGTCGGAGGATCCTCCCTTTAGCACTAACGTTGCATCCTAAAAGTCTGTCGGTCGTTAACTTGTATGTTTTTTAAACAAACTTGTGACGTGTCATACAGGACATTCATCCAATTATAAGCATTAAGAAGAAATACATAACTGAGCAATACACCTTTTTTTATTTGCAGTGGGTGAGAAGGGGGAACTTCTGGAGGTCTCCGTAGTGGCAGAAGCCGGGTTGTGTGGGGTATTTACCCACTGAAACCACTCAGGGCACCTCGCCAGCCATGCTGTCCTAATAATAACTGAAAACCTATTAGACTTAAACTTTACTCTTTATCAGACTGCGTCTGAAGAAAATATCGATTGAAAAGACAATTCGATTATACGAGAGAAAATCAGATTATCTCGAAGGATATATTTGTTCGGTCATACAACTCCAACAGACACACTTGTGGGTGGCAAAGATATAACTACTGACACTACGTATATAATTAAATTTATCGAAATACTTGGTTCAATATTGATTGTAACTGACAAACACACACGAACTAAACATATTCTGGCTCGCTTCACAAATGTTTCTATTCTATAATTTAATAAAATATAAATAGAATTTTAGGATCCATTCCGAGACACGCTAAAATCGCTAGAATAGTGATATTTTACGTTCCAACAGAATGCGATCATCATTGACATACTGTAATAAGGACATGACCTGTACTGAACATCAAAAATGTCGCCACTTTTTTGGTGCTAAAATCTGAATTGTGCACCAAAGCACAAAATATCTATATTTTGTGACCAAAGCGTTTTATCGTTCTAAGAGAAAGTTCTTGAGGGCATATATTACTATTGACATCATTGGCTATCAAATTCGGAACGCTCGTGAAGGCAATTTATATCGAAATCTCTAATTTCTCTTCCAATTTCCTTTATAGTTTCATTAATTACTTTTTACTCCATACATACCTAATAATAAAATAGCCATGAAAATCTCGATTTTCCTTACAACGAGCTATAACAAACCAAAATTGTCACATGCTGATTGACTTTAACAGCGCGCAGCGATTAAGGGTAGATCTTTAGACGGATTAATCTTCTTCTTCTATACCTACGTATATATAAAAATGAATGTTTGTCTGTATGTCCTTTAAAGAATCGTAAACTATGCATTTGATCATGTCCTGATCTTCAGCAAACTGTTGTACATGAGCCCAAAAAGGTTTCTGAGTAAAAAGAGCGCGAGCGGAGCTGCGCGGGTCAGCTAGTAGTATATACAAAGTACTCTGTGGTTTAATCGCAATATGGTGGATTTAATAACGTCATACGTGATGTCACACGGGAACTCGCTGTCGCGCTCAGAGTGACTCAAAAGGCGTGTTATCGTGATATGATATCGAGTTTAGCGTATCACGGAATGTATCCTTAATTATTAAAATAAGGTGCACAAACATTTTTCTCATATTTTTAGGTAAGTAGTTAGAATTAAAATGAAAACAAATTAGAATACACAGAGTGTACTTACTAGAAAGTGATCTCTTTAAAACGAAGCAATTAAAAGTAATAGGTACCAAATTACTAAAAGCAAATTGTTCAAACGTTTTTAATTCGTAGCTTTATTTGCACATATAGTAGGTAATGTAATATTAAAGTATCAGTCACTTCTAGACGTCCAATTAAGTTGAAGTGTTTCTGCTAGGGCACGATAAGATGACGATACAATTATTTCAAAATAATTATTATGCTCTCTCAGACTCATGATAGTATGTTATTAGTTTATAAAGCCTGTTTACTTAGATCATATAAAAGAAATATTCTATAGTCTAAGCCTGTTTATCGTTCTTATTTTTTAATTGACATTTAAATAAGAGAATTTGCAAAAAGAGAAGTTTCTCAATTCGAGTTTATTTATTTTGTTTTTATGGTGCTTAATGGCGTATTTGAATAATTTTAATTTGTTTTATAGCTATATTTGTGGCCTCGTAGATTGTATCCTGACCTGATAAACAGTATCAGAGTTAGTGCTAGGGATAGATAGTACCTACTCTGTATTAAGCATTGGTTAAAAAAAACTATCTGGCTCTCTACCACTAATTGCCGGACCCAATATCCTATCGATCCCTAACTATAAGTTAAAATCATAGATCAAGACATCGATATCCCGCGATAAACCTCCGAAATGGAGCGATAACTAAAATCCTGACAGACTGTCATTTGAACAATCAACAGTAAGCTGCTAATATGTTATTATTGAAACGGAAATATGTCATTATATATATATCGATGGTAACTATTTGACGGGCCCGTTGGTCTAGTGGTTAGTGACCCTGTCTGCTAACCAACAGGTCGTGGGTTCGATTCCCACCAAGTGTCTGGGTGTTTTATCTATATAAGTATGTATTTACAAAAAAAAAGTATATAAGTCTGCCTAGTTTGGGATCAGATGACCGTGTGTGAATTGTCCCAATATATTATTACTAGCGACCCGCCCCGGCTTCGCACGGGTGTAATTGAGAAGAAAAAGAAGTGAATAATTTAGTTACTGCCTTTGATTACAGAAATTCTTCATAAATAATGCTTGTAGCTGACTTTTCGTAACGCAATATGAACAAATTTTGTTTAGAAGTGACGCGTGAAACGCTACGTACGTACCTATAGCTGTCTCTCCATGGGCAAAGTACCTACTCAACGCTTAGGTTTAAGCCTGCAACGTTGAATCTCTGAGCTTGTGATTTATTAATTGTATTTATAATTTTATTAGAAACTGCAGACGTGTACCGGTGCACTATTTGGGTGGGTTAAGGACAGGAACAGGACACCATTTCTTTAAAACCAATTTAAGGAAGCAATACGGGCTTCCTTGTTCGGTTTCATCGTTAAGACGTAAACGGGGATCAACCGGGGAATTCTTACCCACTAAAACCCCCGCGGCTATCACGTGGGCACATTAGTGGGCGGACCTGGGCTCTCTGTCGGTATCTGCACCAGCTGATACCACTCAGCAGTGGCGTGCACAGAGGGTAGGCAAAAAAATGTATTCGGCTTGTTTAACCTATTTTTAGTATATTAGTATACCATTTCAAATATCCATAAGCAAGCAAATACTATAGACATATTGATTTGCATTTCAAAACATTAACAAGTTCATTCAGCAGCTCCATACTGACAAAAATATTTTGCCTACCCTAGGATTTCTCTAAACAATCTTAATATTAAAAAATCTTAGTTCGGACATGCATTAACGTAATTTTTTTTAATGTAAATGGATATGTTGGTAATGTTGATTAATTTAAGAATATTTATGCTGGAACACGAACAATTAGCATAAAGCATAAACAACTCGAAGATATTTTTGCCTGCTTTCTGTGCACGCCACTGCCACTCAGTGCCTTGACTTTGAACCCGCCGCCGGAGAGGCACATTAGTATAGTTCCCCGGGAACCTGTCACGGTGCTCACGGTTACAGGGGCCACGGGGGAAGCCTTTAATGAGATTTACGGGACCCTGTTGGTGGTCAACCAGGTATGTAGGATTCTTTAGTGTATAAACCCCCAACGGCCGTGCAATCAGCACATAAGAACCCCTTCTTGGGCTATGCGCTTGGACCATGATACGCTCAGTGGCTTGCCTTTGACCCCGCCACCCGGGGACACAATAAAGCCACCCGGGAACCTGTCACCGTGCTCACGGTTACAGGGGTCACGGGGGAAGCCTTCAATAGGTCCCCGGGACCCTGTTGGCAGTCAACCGGGTTATGTCGGATTCTTATACACAAAACCCCCAACGGCCGTTAAATCAGTACATAAGAAGGAGACGTGGGCTATCCGGTGGGTACTGCACCAAGATCCCTCAGAGGCTTGCCTTTGAGCCCGCCACCAGGGGGCACAATAAAACCACCCGGGAAACTATCATCGTGCTCAAAGATACGGGGATCGCGGGGGAAACCTCCAATAATCCCCCAGGATCCTGTGGACGATCCACTGCGGTATGTGTCCCTCACGGCTGTCCCCACAAAAGAGGGGGGCTGCACCGTGTACCCCTCAGTGCAAGGCAAGGGCCTTGGAAGCCGCTGCCGGGGGCGCATTATAGATAGATAGATAGATATACTCTTTATTGTACACAAACTCACCTACACATAAAATAAAACACATAAAAACACTTAAAAACTGAAATATGTACAAAGGGCGGCCTTATCGCTATTCGCAATTTCTTCCAGGCAACCTTGGGATGGAAAAAAGAGAGAATGAAACATAAAAGTGGGGTAGTTAGCTAGTGCAACAATTATGATATTGAGAAAACAAAAAAAAAAGAAAGAAAGTAAAGAGAATATAACATAGCCCCCCGGGAATTTGTCACCGTTGTCACAGTTAAGGGGTGGCGGGGGAAACATCCAATATGTCCCCGGGATCCCGTGGGGAAGTCAACCTGGGTATTTGGGATTCTTACCCACTAAAACTCCCGTGGCTGTCACATCGGCACATGAGAGGGAAACCTGGGTTTTCGGGTGGGATCTGCACCTGGTGTCCCTCAGTGCCTGGCCTTTGAGTCCGCCGACGGGGGGGCAAGCATATTATATCCCAGATTTATAGAATGTCTAGGACTTACTTGATTGTTAAGTATGTAGGTACCTCTTTAAGTTTAGTCAACGTAAGCTAATTCAATTTATTTACTTAGATAAAACTTCTAAATAAATTCAGTTAATATATAAACCTTCAGTGAAAAATTAAAAAAAAAACAAAACGATCAAAAATAAAATATTTAAAAGTACACAAAAAAAATCCCAAAGAGAGATTTGAACCCGGACCCTGCTGTGCTTAGAAGACGCTTCCGTAACCTCCAGACCACGGCTACTTTCTATTATTCGAATTACTTGATCATATTCTTGTTATATGTCTGCTCAGTCCCTAATGCATATAGCGTGATATTTTACCTTAGATCCAATTGTACAAAAATTAAGTTTCCACTAATAACTAAATCATAACATTAGAGAGAAGTTAACTACGTATGCATGATTTTAAATTTTTAAAAATCATTAAATATAAAAAATATATTAGAGATAAAAAGTGCCGGAGTCAATATGAGTTAAATATTTAAAACATCGAATCTTAATATAAATAAAAAAATCAAAAACAAAGTTTAATAATAATACAAAAAAATAATCCGATCAGGGGTAGCGAACCCGGACAGTCCGTACTTAGAGGACGCCTCCGTAACCACTTGGCCAAGGAACTTTTGTTTAATCTTTCAAATTATCGTATCTTATTGTTTTAATATATTTGTACTGCCATCGGTTGAGTAATAATACTTCTTTTTTACCCTGTAAAGGGATAAATTATAAAAAATATGAAATACTAATTCAATTAATTTTCTTAACGAATGTCTGTGCAAAATTTCAAGTCAATAGAACCAAGGAATCGCGTTCTCCCATACAAACTTTGCCCCCCTGTTTGACCCCCTTAGAGGTTGAATTTCCCAAAATCCAGTCTTAGTGAGCACCTACGTCTTAAAAGGAACCCCCATGCAAAGTTTGAGACTCCTAGCCCTTGTAGTTTCTGAGATTTCGTGATGAGTGTGTTTTTGTCTACTCTTTTATATAATAAGACTAGCGACCCGCCCCGGCTTCGCACGGGTGTAATGGAGAAAAAAAAATGTGCGTGTGTGGAGTCCCTCCGCGCGGAAGAAGTGAAACTTCATTCTAGCTCTGTCTCATTCTATTCCCCCTCCCCAGGAGCGCTGAACGTAAGTCGCTGAAGTTTCACTTCATTGACTCGGACTGACTGACTGACTGACTGACTGAATCCGAGTCAGTCCGAGCCAGTCCCGGTCAGTCCCGTCAGTCCCGGTCAGTCCCGCTCAGTCCCGGTCAGTCCCGCTCAGTCCCGTCAGTCCCGGTCAGTTCCGGTCTGTCCCGCTCAGTCCCGGCCAGTCCCGGTCGGTCCCGGTAAGTCCCGGTCAATCCCGGTCAGTCCCGCTCAGTCCCGCTCAGTACCGCTCAGTCCCGGTCAGTCCCGCTCAGTCCCGGTCAGTCCTGGTATGTCCCGCTCAGTCCCGCTTAGTCCCGCTCAGTCCCGGTCAGTCCCGGTCAGACCCGCTCAGTCCCGGTCAATCCCGCTCAGTCCCGCTCAGTCCCGGTCAGTCCCGCTCAGTCCCGGTCAGTCCCGGTCTGTCCCGCTCAGTCCCGGTCAGTACCGGTCAGTCCCGCTCAGTCCCGTTCAGTCCCCGTCAGTCCCGCTCAGTCCCGCTACCACACCGTACAGTAGGATTCTTATACACTAAACCCCCAACGGCCGTTAAATCAGTACATAAGAAGCCTTTTTTTTTTTTTGACGCTGGGGAAATCTTCGAAAGATCCCCGGGAGCTGTGGGGCTCGACCAGGGTATGTGGGATTCTTACCCACTAAAACCCCCGCGGCTGTCGCATCGGCACATGAGAGGGGGGACCTCAGGGCTCTCCGGTGGGATCTGCACCAGGGGCCCCTCAGTGCCTTGCCTTTGAGCCCGCCGCCGGGGGGCGCATTGTAGCCCCCCGGGAACCAGACACGGTACTCACGGGGACGGGGGTAGCAACCCCGCCGCCGTCCTCCTCGGAGTCCCCGCCGTACTCAATGGTCGCTCATAGGGCCCACACCCCGAGCGTCCAGCGACTCCGAAGGTAAGAAGGAGACCTGGGCTATCCGGTGGGATCTGCACCAAGATCCCACAGTGGCTTGCCTTTGAGCTCGCCACCGGGGGGCACAATAAAGCCACCCGGGAAACTATCATCGTGCTTCTATCTACTTCCAATAGGCCTCCAGGATCCTGCGGGTGATCGACTGCGGTATGTGTCCCCCACAGCTGTCCACACAATAAAGGAGGGCTGCACCGTGTACCCCTCAGTGCAAGGCAAGAGCCTTTGAAGTCGCTGTCGGGGGCGCATTATAGCCCCCCGAGAATCTGTCACCGTTGTCACAGTTAAGGGGTGGCGGGGGAAACATCCAATATGTCCACGGGATCCCATGGGGAAGTCAACCTGGGTATTTGGGATTTTTACCCAATAAAACTCCCGTGGCTGTCACATCGGCACATGAGAGGGAAACCTGGGTTCTCGGGTGGGATCTGCACCAGGTGTCCCTCAGTGCCTGGCATTTAAGTCGCCGCCGGGGGGCAAGCATATTATATCCCAGATTTACCGTATATTATATGGAATGAATGATATATAGAATGTCTAGTACCTTCTTGATTGTTAAGTATGTAGGTACCTCTTTAGGTTTAGTCAACGTAAGCTAGTTAAATTTATTTACTTAGATAAAACTTCTAAATAAATTAAGTAAAAAACCTTCAGTGAAAAATTAAAAAAATAACAAAATAATCAGAAATAAAATGATTAAAAATACACAAAAAAAAATCCTAAAGAGAGATTTGAACCCGGACCCTGATGTGCTTAGAAGACGCTTCCGTAACCTCCAGACCACGGCTACTCTCTATTAATCGAATTACTTGATCATATTCTTGTTATATGTCTGCTCAGTCCGTAATGCATATAGCGTGATATTTTACCTTAGATCCAATTGTACAAAAATTAAGTTTCCACTAATAACTAAATCATAACATTAGAGAGAAACTAACCACGTATGCATGATTTTAAATAAATAAAAAAGTATCAAATATAAAAAATCTAATGTTGTCTTTTACTTACGCAAATATTACACAAAGCAAAGCATTCGAAACGTCGGGATAGTAAAATCAATCTATACTTATAATAAAACTGTAACAGGTCCAATACTGTACATTGAAGATATTTTGAAAATTATTTTTGGAGGGCATTCTATAACCGATACTGAGGCCGAAAATGTATTTTTTTTTATTTTTGTCTGTCTGTCTGTCTGTCTGTCTGTCTGTATCACGGCTGAGCATCACGCCGAAACTACTGAATGGATTCAAATGAAACTTGGCATGATTTGAGATCTTACTACGAGGTAGGACATAGGATACTTTTTATCCCGTAATCTAGCACGGTTCTTTCGGGAGAGGGGATTAAAGTCAAAATGGGTACTTGGTTATACGCTTGGTCAGATTTTATCAATTTTTCTTTATAATATAATAAATATTAGTAAGGGAACACTCATAGAGAGTTGTTGTTATCAAGGTTTTGTAATCGATCGGGTTAAGCAACGTTAGGTAAGGTCATTAAATAGATGGGTGACCGTTTAACGCCATTTGAACTAAACGGGTCCGTGTTTCGGAGAGCAAGTAAAAAGGGGGTCCCAATTTTAACCGACTATAAAAAAGGAGGTTATGTATTCGATGCGAATGTCTGTTATTAAAAGTTTAGTTAACGTAAAAATAGCGCAGGCGGAGCTGCGTGGGTCAGCTAGTAAATAAATAAACCGCGATAAAATCCGTAAAAGTAGTTTAATTTCAATGTATAAAAAATCTATTAGAGATAAAAAGTGCTGGAGTTAATATGAGTTAAATATTTAAAACATCGAATCTTAATATAAATAAAAAAGTCAAAAATAAAATTTAAAAATACAAAAATAAAATCCATACACGGGTAGCGAACCCGGACAGTCCATGCTTAGAGGACGCTTCCTTAACCACTTGACCAAGGAACTTTCATTTTATTTTCCGAATTACCCTATCTTATTCTTGTGATATATTTGTACCGCCGTCTGTTGAGTAATAATACTCCTTTTTTACCCTGTTAAGGTATAAATTAAAAAAAATATGAAATACAAATTTAATTAACTTTCTTAACGAATATCTGTGCAAAATTTCAAGTTAATAGGACCAAGGAATCGCGTTCTCCCATACAAACTTTGCCCCCCTGTTTCACCCCCTTAGAGGTTGAATTTCGCAAATCCCCGTCTTAGTGAGCACCTACGTCCTAAAAGGAACCCCCATGCAAAGTTTGAGACTCCTAGCACTTGTAGTTTCTGAGATTTCGTGATGAGTGGGTTTTTGTCTACTCTTTTATATAATAAGATTATTTCAACTTATAGTAAGGGATCGATAGGATATTGGGACCGGCAGTAAGTGACAAATCTTTAACCGTCCCTGAGCAGTTAGCTACTGGCAGCTAAGCAAATCTCTTATGGAAGCTATTTTAAAACATATTGAAATCAAACTACTTTTACGGATTTTATCGCGGTTTATTTTAGATTTTACCTTCGATCGATCGGTGATAGTAATATCACAGTATATAATAGACTGTGGTAATATCACGACTATTACTGTGTGGTATTCGCGTAGACAACTTTATATATACACATACTTATGAATATTAAGTAAATATATCCATGTTTGATAGTGCCAAAGGGGAATAACTTTATGTTAATAGCATTATGCCAAAACATGTCAAGGACTCTGTCCCTTAAGGACGGGGTCAGAATGTAACCTTTAATGTAATTTGAGGTAAATTCGACACCGCCCCTAATGTCCTCGCGTTCTTCGTAGAGTGTTCACAAGCCCTGTGAAAGGGCCATTCGTCCCTTCCTATGTGGGACAAGAGGCTCATTTAGTTACAAGGATGTGTAAGCAGGTGTGATATGAGCGAATATTTAACGGACCTGTTGGTTTAGTGGTTAGACAGCCTGGCCGCTACAGGGTCGTAATAGGTCGAAGGTTCGGCTCCTTCGGAGTCGCTGGACGCTCGGGGTGTGGGCCCCTTGAGCGTCCATTGAGTACGGCGGCGACTCCGAGGAGGACGGCGGCGGGGTTGCGACCCCCGTCCCCGTGAGCACCGTGACAGGTTCCCGGGGGGCTACAATGCGCCCCCCGGCGGCGGGCTCAAAGGCAAGGCACTGAGGGGCCCCTGGTGCAGATCCCACCGGAGAGCCCTGGGGTTCCCCCTCTCATGTGCCGATGCGACAGCCGCGGGGGTTTTAGTGGGTAAGAATCCCACATACCCCGGTCGAGCCCCACAGCTCCCGGGGATCTTTCGAAGATTTCCCCGCGTCAAAAAAAAAAAAAAGGTCGAAGGTTCGATTCCAACCATGTTTTTATCGATGTAAGTATGTATCTACAAGAAAAAAGCATTTCAGTATTTGTATCAGCTGTCTTGTTAACATAGTACAGGTTCGGCCTAGTTTGGGATCAGATGACCGTGTGTGTATTGTGCTAGGATATTATTATTATTTTATACTACTAAAGTGGCAAGCAATCGTGCGGCCCGCCTGATGGTAAGCAGTCACCGCGTATAGACGCTAGCAACACTAGAAGAATCACTAGCGCGTTTCCGACCCTTAAGACATTACTTATTAAGTCTCTATGTCCGGTAATTTCACCAGCTACAGTGCCCTTCACACCGGAACACAGCAATGTTGAGACACTGCTGCTTGGCGGCAGAATATCTGACACTACGGTGGTACCTACCTGTACGGTTCCTTGTACAAGAAACCTACAACTCTAGCGGAGTCTAGCGAGTAGAGATACAGATTATCTCTTATTCAATAATAGAGCATCAATAAGCATTTTGAAGTGGCAATGGGCAGGCCACATCGCTCGAAGAACCGATAACCAAAGGGGATGAATGGTTCTCCAGTGGGGGGACTACGAACCGCAACGTAGATAGGCCACCGACTAAGGTGAACTGACGACAATGTGCGCGTCGCTGGTAACCGATGGACGAAAATAGTCAATTGAGGTCTTCAGGCTGGTGATAGAATATGCTCCACGCTTGGCAGGCGTCTTGGGGATTGCAGTATAGGTGGAGAGAAGTGCAGAAGAGATTCATGAGATGGGAGGGTCCTATTCTTCTACGGATATGAGGTTATAATTTTTTTAAATAACTCTATGTTGTGGTAAGCTTGGTAAGTATAGGTATGAGCCTTATATTTGCATGTTTATACCATAAATCAGTAAGGCTTTTAATCCGGATTGGATACGACAACTTGAGGTCACTACGGCAGGATATGGGATTTTAATAAATTACAGTAAGCTTGACCCAACATAAAACGTTGACATATAAAAGGCAAAGAAATTAAGTATTACTTAAATAGTATTTTAATGTGTTTGATGTAAGGATACTACGGCTTTTATATAAACATGTATATATATTTGGCGGGCCTGTTGGTCTAGTGGTTAGACGACCTGGCCGCTGACCAATAGGTCGTGGGTTCGAATCCCAAAGTGTCTGGGTGTTCTATGTACGTATTTACAAAAAAAAAGTATATAAGTATTAGTACCAGTTGTCTGGTTTCCATAGTACAGGCTCTGCCTATTTTGGGATCTGATGACCGTGTGTGGATTGTCCCAGAATATTATTATTATTGGTTTTATTTGATTTTCTCGGGCTTCTACAATCGGACTTTTAAAAAGCTTGCGTGTATTATTATATTTTAACTCTTTTCGTTAAGACCTTTCATTTGATACACATATTGATGTTTTTGGCTGTAATAAAATGGCGGCTGATGGTCATAATGTTAATATATTTTTTTAAATACATATATAAAGCCATGTCACTCCCACAATCAAGGCAAATGTATAATATTATAAGTCAAAATCGAACAATTCGTTTAAGCCAGGCCGTGCCAGGGAGACATACTAACATACATAGATTCTTAGATACATACTCCTGAAAAATATAGCCCTTCTACTGGGGCAATCGGGAAAAAATAGAACGATATTTGCATTATACAAATATTTAACTAAATTAGGTATATTTTTTTCTTAGCTATTTAATAAATCTATACAAAAAAATATACTTAAGTTTGTTTTTGCTATTGGTCTGCTCTACATAACAGTAACTACGCGGTCGCCCGGTCGGGATAAACACATTTACAGTTTTGCGGTAAAGATACACCTCAGAATAGTTTAAAATAATAATTATTTATGGTAGGTAGTTATTTATTACTAGGTAGTAGGTCCATTGTGCAAGGGACCGTCCAGGCCGTCATTTTTTTATTATAAGCCAAAAATTACGTGATAAAAACCAAAATAAAAATCTGTTTAAAAATGTGCAAATGAAGCCAGATGATTTCATATGATACCTCCTTCGATATAATATATGAACTAGATAAACATTCACGAACAAAATGACATCTAAAAAGTGGTCGTGGAGGTTGCAAACTTATCTGTGCTGGTGGCGGAAACGTGAACTAACGCGTTTATTATGACAACGACGTGTAGTTTGACAGTTTTATGTAGACAGTAGCGACACTCCTATCGGCAAAAATAATTTTGTCAGGCTGTGACTTGTAAAGAAATAGCGACACAAGGGCGCTATTTCTCGCTACCACTTTCTGGACCGTGACACCAAATCTAGTTTAAATACACACATCAAAAGTGTCTAGGGATCAACATATATTTTTGCAATAACTTTTCTCCTGATTGATATTAATTAAAATTTTCTTTAAGGATTCATCAAATAAAGTGTTTTCGTTTGTCACAGTAACGATAAACCAAGTCACCTTTGCATTAATAAAGAAATTTGCCATTTTCCTAATAAAGGGATTTTTGACATTTGAACCACTAACACAAAAGTTCGAAAAAAAGACTGAAATAACAGTTTTCTTTAAAATTTTATTGGGTAACTTAAACAATTAATAATCCGTGTTTCTACCGCGAACACTAACAACACAAGAACATCGGTTTGGCATACTCAAAATGAGTTCATCCAAATCACGCTGTGGAATGGCCGCCCATGTTCGTTGCAACAACAAAAAAAGGTCTTCTTGCGACTGGATACCCTCCATATTCGGCAGAGCTCTTCTCTGTAGCATATCCCATGCATGCTCAATCGGGTTCAAGTCTGGCGACTGAGCAGGTCAGGGCAGGACATTGATGTTAGCTGCGGCGAGAGTCTGTCTTACAACTCTTGCGGTGTGCGGTCGTGCATTATCATGCATTAACTGAAATAAGGGACCGATTTGCACTTGTAGAGGAACGATGACGTCTGATACAATCGTCTCAGCATAAATTTGAGCGTTGAGGTTGCCTCTGATCCAAATCAACTCAGTTCTTCCGCCGATCCAAATACCCGCCCATACCATGATGGTTCCACCACTATAAGGATGGACTTCCTGGCAGGATTTTAATCGCTGTTGGCGTCCAGGGGTTCTCCAGTGTCGTATACGTCTTGTATCCGGTCTCATACCAAAACGAGACTCATCAGAAAAGCACACGAAACGCCATTGTTCTTCTGCCCATTTTTTTGCCCAAAAATGCTTGATCCCTAGACACTTTTGATGTGTGTATTATATCGATGGATACCTCACTCGAAATAGTATAGGTGTGACCATACATTTAGGATTTTTCACTACGTTCAAGGTGTGACAGACAGACAGACGAAGACGCACCTTAAGGGATCCTTTTTACCTTTTATTTATGGAATCCTAAAAAGTACATTACAAAAGGCACCGCAGCGCAAATATTTTATATTGTTAAATTAACTACGTAATTCAAAATTATTTATGTAATTTGACATTTAATTTAATTGAAATTTTGTTAACATTAATTATATCAACTTTTTATAGTACTGTTAATTTAAATTGTATTAACCGTTTTGCTTATTGTACTTAGCTTTAAGCCCATCGATATTAATATATGAACTAGATAAACATTCACGAACAAAATTACATCTAAAATGTGGTCGCGGAGGTTGCAAACTTAACTGTGCTGGTGGCGGAAACGTGAACTAACGGGTTTATCATCATGACAACGACGTGTAGTTTGACAGTTTCGTATAGACAGTAGCGACACTCCTATCGGCAAAAATAATTTTGTCAGGCTGCGGCTTGTAAAGAAATAACGACACAAGGGCGCTATTTCTCGCTACCACTTTCTGGACCGTGACACCTAATCTAGTTTAAATATTATATCGATGTTTAGTTACGACCTTGTAAACATTATGGAACTCAATAAAATAATAAAATAATCTGTAACAGCTCAGTGGGCGAGCGCTTGCCTTGGAAACAAGGTGCGCAGGTTCGAAGCCCGGCTTGCACCTCTGATTTCTTTAACTGATGTTTTCCTTCACCGAAAGTTACTAGCTTTCGGTGAAGGAAAACATCGAGAGGATACCTGCATGTCTGAGAAAGCCTAACTAGCTTTCGAATGACGTGTGAAGTCCGCCAACCCGCACTTGGCCAGCGTGATGGACTATGGCCTAAGCCCCTTCATCTTGAAGGTATGCCCGTGCCCAGCAGTGGGAAATGTGCGTGTTAATGAACAAGGGCTGGTATTATTTTTTATTTTAATAAAAAAAAACGATGTAATGAAGTCGGTTAAAAATGTATAACTTACCCAGCATCCTAATGATCGCTTTCCTTGACTTCGCCTGTCTGGTCTCGCCGTGTACGTGTCCGTTAAGTAACCCTATCTTCGTTTTCTCCGTTACCCGTGTTGATCTGTGTCAAAAAACAAAGGATTTATCATTTTTGAAGTGAAACTTCTTATGCGACTTCCAAAAATGTTATCACAGAACGCGTCAAGCGTTAAATGAAGCACCTTAACGCGTTATCGCTTAACGCGTTAAGTGATAGGTGTTAAACGATAGGCGATAGGCGTAAATTTGTTAAGGTTATGAAAGCGCTCATGTGACGCCATCACTGAGTGAGTGGGTGAGTGGGTGAGTGGATAGTGAGTGGATAGTGAGTGGATAGTGAGTGGATAGTGAGTGGATAGTGAGTGGATAGTGAGTGGATAGTGAGTGGATAGTGAGTGGATAATGAGTGGATAGTGAGTGGATAGTGAGTGGATAGTGAGTGGATAGTGAGTGGATAGTGAGTGGATAGTGAGTGGATAGTGAGTGGATAGTGAGTGGATAGTGAGTGGATAGTGAGTGGATAGTGAGTGGATAGTGAGTGGATAGTGAGTGGATAGTGAGTGGATAGTGAGTGGATAGTGAGTGGATAGTGAGTGGATAGTGAGTGGATAGTGAGTGGATAGTGAGTGGATAGTGAGTGGATAGTGAGTGAGTGAGTGAGTGACCGCCGACTCCGCCGACTCCGTTGACTCCGTTGACTCCGTTGATTCCGTTGACTTTGTTGACTTCGTTGCGCGGGGAGGTGGAATAGAAAGAGACAGAGCGAGAATGAAGTTTCACTTCTTCCGCGCGGAGGGACTCCACGCACGCACATTTTTTTCTCCAATATCCTCCGGGACGATTCGACCACAGCGGCCAATCTTTCGCAAGATCAGCCACTTTCGCAGCAGATATCATAGTGCACAAGTGCTTGCGTAGACGCAAGTGCACTCTCTCTTTCCTTATACTCGTAATCAGATAGAACGTAAGACCGACACGACCAGAGAGAAATCAGTCGCAGGACCAAAGGCAGTATTTTTCAAGGCCTTATTTTTATGACTTGGCTTAATAGTTGTCTAGATAACGACAACCAGGGCCAAATTTTCACGTACATTTTTGGAAATTTCTGAAAAAGCACGGGCGAAGCTATTCCCTACTAAATATAGAACTTTTTGTTTGCTTTTTATTATTTTTTCTCATTGCTCGCTGACTTGGCTACATTATGCAAAATAGAAAAGTAAAGAAGTCGGTTAGCAAATATTTTTATTTCTATTCATTAACCAAAACTGAATTAATTTCTTATCACACATGCCCTATAAAGTAGCCGTGTGATAAGATATTAGACTAGCTGCCGCACTCACAAAAGTCAAAAAGTCAAAAGTTAAAAATCTTTATTTTCAAATAGGCTTAACGTTTGAATGGTCAATTTTTTAAAAGCTACCACCGGATCACAACGCGGCCTCAACTGAGAAGATCCGGCAAGAAACTCAGCGGGCTTGTCATTTTTTCACTTTTTTTTAAACATTGTTTGCTTTGTGACAATTGAATCGACATTAGCGATAGTGTGTCCTGCCGTTCGAAACATAAAGCAAGGGAGATACGAAGAAAACAATAAATTACGGCAAAATTACAACAAACTAAAAGGACAAAGGGATAGTAGTCGGACCAGTCTGGGGGGACTGGCAGCAGCACCCGCGCATGAGTTGACTCGAGCAGCAGCCATCACTCCCCTCAACCATATTAGAGGGAAGGGGTGACCCGCCACACGAAGCCGCCACAAGCATAGACTTTTGGATGGCTAGCATGACCGAACCAAAATCACAGTGGCTCACATTTAACTTCAGCTGTTAAGCAGTACCTCGTCAGGCAACGCCAACAACTTTAATTCCAATTAAGTCATTGTTAATCTATTTAAGTATTTTGACCTCATATGATTATTTTTGATTATCAATTACGAGATAAATGATATATCTACTTACTATCAGTGTAGTAAGTCATAATTGGATTCGAGTGTCGATATAATTCAATTTCAAAAAATGGCTTATACATAAGCACTAAAAGTTTCCGGAACTCGCCACTTACATAAACAATATTTAAAAAGTAATTAAAACATTTTAAAATGGAACTCTTTGGCTGTAGAATGCAGTTGTTTCATCTGACTGTCAATTGTTTTTACATTGTGGTGCCATTTTAAAAATTGCGTGTCATCATTAACATGGATTTAACTCGGGAACATTTTTGTAGTATGATTTTCTACGATTTTAAGTGTAATTTGACAGCTCAACAGAGCATCGTTCGGTCAATGTGCTTTTGGCGATGAAGCACCATGCAAGACGACTATTTATAGCTGGTTTGCAGAATTCAAGCGCGGTCGTGTCAATCTCAGTGACGTATCTCGCGATGGTCGCCCGTCCACCGCTGTGAACAACAAAAACATCGATGCTTTGCGCCGTATGATTGAAACAGATGGGCATGAGTCAAATAAAATCAATCCTACACACACATTTGGGTGTGAGATAGCTGTGCTCACTGTGGATCCCACACAATTTGACCGAGGCTCAAAAAACGGACCGCGTCACTTGGTGCAGTTCCATGCTTACCAGATTCAACGAAGGTACGTTAAATTTGGTGTGGGATATAGTAACAGGTCACGAAGCATGGATTTATTGCTACGATCCCAAAACAAAGCAGCAATCGAGCGTATGGGTTTTTCAAGATCAGCCGAAGCCAACCTAATCGGCACGCGTGAAAAGTGCATCTTTTTTTAATAAATCTGGACACCTGGCTACTTTTGCTTTAGAGACTCGTCGTACCGTGAATAGTGACTGGTACACGACCATTTGTCTGCCGGAATTTATTGACGAACTCGGTAAAAATAACCGGAAACACCGTATCATCTTGCACCACGACAATGCTTGTTCCCACACGGCCAGACAAACAAACGAATTTTTGAAATTGAAAAACGTCACCATAAGTTCTATGACCGATACAGCCCCGATCTGGCACCTTGTGACTTTTTTCTGTTCCCAAAAATTAAGAACCAATTACGCGGTCAACGATTTTCGTCACCAGAAGAGGCTGTCGAAGACTATGAAAAACACGTTTCTGAGGTCACCACGGAGGAGTGGCACAAAAGTTTTCAAAATTGGTTTAATCGCATGAAAAAGTGCATTTACGCAAAGAGAGAATATTTTGAGAAACAATATATACATTTTTAACTTTCAATAGTATTTTTTTCTTATTAATTACGGAAACTTTTAGTGCGCCCCACGTACTTAGAGATAGTTAACGATAGTTGACATTTTTAGGTGCGACAGTTAGAGATTTAGATTAGAGCCTATAAAGTGTAGTAACACTTTATAATCATGGTGGATGACATTCAAAAGTAGAGTTGCTAACAAACAGTATATGTATATTGAGCTAAAAAAATATAATATGAGAAAAATATAATAAGACCACTTTCGCGTGTCAACGACACATTGAAGTTAAAATATGTATTCGCGAGCTGGCTCGATCTCAGCTTTGAATATTAAATTCGTTACGATATTTGACTCAGAGCAATATTTGAATACAGGAATACTCGTACCGTGACACATTGACATTTATTAGGCACTCACAGATGTATTGATGTCTCTAAATAAAATATAATCTCTATACAGACAGCCGATTAATCAGCAAGTTTTCAATGCGTCTTCATCACCATTAACATACAGGTGATACAGTCGTCCACTGCTGGACGTTAGCCTCTCCATCTCCGATTACACACCAAAAGCCGTGTCTCCACCGGGCACACGGGCCCAGCCTCGCGGGCTTTGAATATGTATATGTACTATAGAATGCTTATTTGCTAGTAAGAAATGTAGGCACGAGTAAGAACACCGAAAAGCATAATATCATGTACACGACAATACTCTACCGTCAGCTGTATTTAACGACATTTGCGCTTGTGACAGATCAAACCCATCACTTCTTGTCAGTTACATATCAATATAAAAAGAAGTAACTTTAAATAGTTCACCTGCCTCTTGGAGAAAGGATTAAAGAAACCATAAACAAACGCGTACTCTATTCTTAATATCTAAACTCTATGTTCGCGGACCTAATGTGTGGACGTGTCTCGAAGTCGTTCGGGCGCACGTTGCCTCGGCTGAGCGTCGTCACATTCGGCTCGCGAGGCTGCTGCGCGAGCCCGTGCGCCCGGTGGAGACGCAGCTAATGACTAAGATCCTCGGCTTTCCTCGTCCTATTATTGCCTGCCCATCCTGCTCCATCTCGCTTGAGGTCCCACGGACTAGTGCTCCAGTAGACCAACGGGCTCGTTACAAAAACATAAAATAACGTATTTCTTTCGATACCCTAATAAATAACGTCTTTCTTTCATATGATACCCTAATAAATAACGTCTTTCTTTCATGTGATACACTTGATATTTTGACGACCAACACTGAAATTTTGATGACCCATTTCGACCCCGAAGTAAGATCTAAAAGTAAATTCCAACTTTCAAATCCGCATCATAAGGGTTACTTTTTACCTTTTAGGTATGGAACCCTAAAAACGCAAACTGAATATCGTAAGAAGTATGACTTTCCTTACAAAGATTGAAAAAAGGTGGTTGGATTTCATGCCGGATTGTGTCATTCGAGACCGAGTTACGATCCGGTAGATAGTTGTTATAAAAAGAGATGACACCGTAACATGAACTCGTACGTACCTATACACATATATACATACGTAAGAATTCCTTTTACTCGTGTAGACGTACAGCCAGTGTAATATTATATTATTATACTATTTTTATTTTATTAAAAAACGGTCCAGTGCGAGTTGGACTCTTGTACTGAGGGTTTCGTACTTCTTGGAGGTAAATACCTTATAGACTAACATACATATTATATTATACTAAACATTATAAGACACGTGAAACTGCTGACGTGTCGCGCGCGGTGTTGGGTATCCGTCCTCGGAATCGTCGGAACACAACACCCCTCGGCCAAAACTCTTCATTTGTGAAGGTCGACAGTTGTTCGGTTGGCACCTTCACCACAAAGGAATTGAAATTCACACTGTGGCGAGACTCGTTCGACCTTCAGGTTGAGCTTGGTCTTGATCCGCACGTAGTCTACAATCTCCTCGACGTTCGTAGAACAGTGCAATCTGGACACATACAGCAGCGTCGCGTCGTCAAGACGGCCGGACGCAGCAGATGGTTAGGTCCCGTCGGTGCCATACCGCGCTTATTAAGGTTGGCTGGCTTCCTCTTTCTCCTCTGTATATAATGTAATTTAAGCCTATTTTGTAAGTTCGCAGTCGAGCTTTTTGTGCCTCTATAATTTATACTGGTTTACCTTTTTATGTACGAAACCATAAAAACACAATTATAACTGTTACAGCTTTTTTGTTCATAAATATCTACTATAATAGGACGATAAGAGTTAATATATCGTTGATCAAAAATAAATTGGACTTCACTGTATGAAATACGCACGTACAAAAACGTATCTACATTGAATTAGATGTCTGCGCGAGATGGAACCTTATCCTTCAATCTCTATGGAATTGTCTAGTTATGATTAATTGTTTTATACAGAACGAACTACAGCCTTTGTGAACAATATTTCACAGTAGGTATATATTTCCACCCGCGGGGTGCCGGGTTAGAATTGCATCCCCCCATCTCCTCTCGTTGGGTGTCGTAAGAGGCGACTAAGCGAGAACAGGAAGACGGGCAGCAGCGTTTTTAACCGACTTCAAAAAAGGAGGAGGTTCTCAATTCGTCTGTATATATTTTTTTTTTTTTTTTTTTATGTATGTTCGCGCATAACTCTGGCAATTATTAACCGATTTGAAAAAATCTTTCTTCCATCCATTCTTCAATCCATTGATTGGGTCCCATAAAAAAATTATTTCTTAGTAATAAGTAGTTCCTAAAAAAACAAGAATGGTGACTGCGCACTGAGAGTTGCAAGAAAGCCTATATAGATGACGTTTTAGTCGCTCGGACTCGCTCGGTCGGACAAAAATGGTCATAACTCTGGCAAATATTTACCAATTTCAATGATTCTTTTTTTATTCGAAAGAAGAAACCACTGTATTGAATCTGTATGAATTTTATTACAACCGGATAAGAACTTCCTGGAGGACCATGAACGATGTGGAGAAATTTATCTGGTAAAAACCATAAAACTGATGTTCTCCATTACATTGTCTGACAATTATGAACCGATTTCGATGATTCTTTTTTTATTCGAGACAGTAAACTACTATGATGTTTCCATGCAAATTTCATTACGACCGGATATTATTTTCTGAAGAAACATGAATTATGTAAAACTATGTAGACGATAATGTGATCATAACCTACCTAGATAATTTTACGGTTTTCGATGGTTCAATCTTTATATATGAAAATATCACTAAAAAGTTTAAAATAAAATCAAAAAAATTGAACCGACTTCAATATCACTGAAAAGTATAAAATAATTTAAATATTATTGAAGTTGGTGCCAAATATACACAGCAGGTACGCTAACACCAACTTCAATAATATTTAAATTATTTTATACTTTTCAGTGATATTGAAGTCGGTTCAATTTTTTTTTTAAAAGATTTTATTCTTTTGAATTTATTTCTCACCTATACTGCGATCCCCAAGACGCCTGCCAAGCGTGGGGTTAATGGCAACGCCTCCCTTTTAAGGGAGAGGTCTTTGTCCAGTAGTGGACGTGTTTTCGGCTGCTGCTGATAATGATGATTATAATTTTGTAATCAAAACAACGCCAGAAAGAAATAATGTTTCCAATATGATTTAAGTTCAAAATAAAAAGTAGTGTGGCGACTCGACATAACCAGATGGCGCCACATGTGGTACAGCGACGCGAGGAAAAAGCGAGTAGTATAAGATACAATAAGACAGATGGCGCCACCGATTTCTGAATCGTGCAAGCGAAGTTTCTCCAACTCTGAGAATATATACAACATCCCGACAACAACTGTCGGGGGCTTCGGCCCTGGCCGAGCATCACACCTCGCTCGGTCGGAGGATCCTCCTTTTAGCACCGCCGCCGACGCATCGCTAAAGTAGGATAACTAGCTAGGTGGGTTCTTCATGCGCGTGGGGTGTCCCTCCCATCTCCTCCAATTGGGTGTCCGTAAGAGGCGACTAAGGGAGACGGGCAGCACCGTCTTTCTATTGGATTACCTACCACCTACATGTACTGCGATCCCCAAGACGCCTGCCAAGCGTGGCCATTAAGGCAACCCCTCCCTTATAAGGGGGAGGCCTTTGTTCAGCAGTGGACGTCTTTCGGCTGCCTATGATGACGTGCTTCATGCTAGGGATTATCCAGGTAGGTAGACAGATACGAACACCGAAGTAACAAAATTCAATTTTTTTTATTTCAAATAGGCTTATCGCTAGCACTTTGGAACGGTCATTTTTTTTTTTTAAAGCTACCACCGGATCACAACGCGGCCTCAACTGAGAAGATCCGGCAAGAAACTCAGCGGGCTTGTCATTTTTTCACTTTTTTTTTTAAAAACAATGTTTGTCTTTTTACAATTAGATCAGCACCAGCGACAGTGTGTCCTGCCGTTCAAAATATCAAATAAAATAAAAAATACGACGAAAATACAACAAACTAAAATGCCAAAGGGATAGTAGTCGGACCAGTCCCCCGCGCGCAGCACCCGCGCACGAGTTGACTCGAGCAGCAGCCATCACTCCCCTCAACCATATTGGAGGGAAGGGGGTGACCCGCCACACGAAGCCGCCACAAGCAAAGACTTTTCGATGGCGAGCATGAGCGAGGGCGAGCAAATAGCTATTTGTATATATTGCTGTGTTCTTGTGTGCCCTTCACACAAGAACATGTAACACTTCACACTGTAGTTGGTGAAATAATTGGGCTCAAGAGAAATGTCTAATGTCCCGGGTAACTAGCAGCTGTGTAGTGTAACTATCTATAGGCTGGCGTGTCGCTTACCATCAGATAAACGTGATTTTTTTCGCAATTTACGAATTACCTAAAAGTTTTTATTTTATTGTAATAGAACAACTAACGAGACATACACTATTACATGACTATGTTTGTTACATTTTGTACTTATTGCTAAGTGCTGTCTCACTTAAAGGCTGTTACAACATGCATAAGGAGTTAAAGTACTTACCTATTTATAAAATTTGTCATTACTTTCCATCTTGGTTAATTTTTTATGAGCTCAAAATCTAACTACTGTGTTCCGTGTGATACAATTTTTGAACTTTACTGATAAAGGACTTGATTGTGTCGGAAAAAATGTCAGTTATATCACTAAATTTATTGCATAATTTAGTCATGCACGGAACAAGGGAGTTGGCACCTAGGACGGAAGAAATGAAAGGAGACGTTAATGGAGTTATAGGACAGAGCCACAAAATATAGTGGCAGAGCGGAGGACGACGCGAAAAGTTACCTGGTAGAGATGGCTTATTCCCAGTACTTCTACATGTATGACTACTAGGAAAAAAATCGTACCAGTTCTACAGTCATGTATAACTGGAAGGAATGCATTAAATATTATTTTTTCATTCCTTGTAGTTCTTTACGATGACGTACTGCAAAAAAATATATCATAATCTTTATTAGTGAGAGTGCTAGTCAATTTACAAAGGATATTATTTTTCTTCAAAAATGTGATATTTTAAGTGTTTTCTTTTTTTAAATTGTGACACATAAGTCGAATGTAATTTTCGTTTCCTTTGTATATTTATTATAACGATGGAGCAACAATGTATTTTTAGCAAAAAATCTATCGCCCGGTTAGTAGATCTTTTTTTTTTTTTTTTTTTTTGACGCGGGGGAAATCTTCGAAAGATCCCCGGGAGCTGTGGGGCTCGACCGGGGTATGTGGGATTCTTACCCACTAAAACCCCCGCGGCTGTCGCATCGGCACATGAGAGGGGGAACCCCAGGGCTCTCCGGTGGGATCTGCACCAGGGGCCCCTCAGTGCCTTGCCTTTGAGCCCGCCGCCGGGGGGCGCATTGTAGCCCCCCGGGAACCTGTCACGGTGCTCACGGGGACGGGGGTCGCAACCCCGCCGCCGTCCTCCTCGGAGTCGCCGCCGTATTCAATGGACGCTCAAGGGTCCCACACCCCGAGCGTCCAGCGACTCCGAAGGACGGTTAGTAGATCCTGCTCTAACTCAGACGCTCTTCGTCGGACAATAACCCCCCTTTAGGCCTCGTTTACGGAAACGCGGGGCGTCGCGCGTCGCGTGTGGCGTGGCGTCTCGCGGCGCGTCGGACGTTTTTACTGTTTACGTAGGGGCGGCGCGTGTAGCGGCGCGTATCATCGCACGCGTAAACACAAACTTATAGCAATATATGATGCTGTTTATAGAGACGCGGGGCGGGAAGAGTGGCGGTGCCCGCCGCTGCGCCCGCGGCGGGCACCGCCGCGTGCAACGGCGGTGCAACTCACTTTTTAACATACAATTTTCTTCTAAAAAAAAAATCGGTCATATCATACTCCATTGCGATGGTGACTACGTCTGTGTTGCACGATTACCAAATAGACTGGCAGAAGGTTCCGCCACAGGCATCGCTTCATCGAGAATCACCGCTGCGTGCGCCGCCGCGATGAACGCCGCGTGAAACGCGGCGATGCCATCCGCGGGCGCCGCCGTAAAACACGCGCAAACGCGTGTAAAATCGCTTCTCCGTAAACACACTCATACAACGCCCTACATTTGAATTTAGTGCGGGCCGCGCCGCCACACGCGACGCGCGACGCCCCGCGTCTCCGTAAATGAGGCCTTAGGATGATACTCTTATATTCAATACAAATCTATCAAAAAATACTGGATATAATATGTGGTAAAATACAAACAAATATTTCTTTAATTGACGCACTTACAAACATCAATTAAAGCTAAATAGCCTATTCAAGTTCTTGAAATCGCATTATTTCGACACACGGAAGTTAATTAACTTCTCTTCTTCATATTTTATACTCTGATAATGACTAGAGATATAATATTTCTAGATTTCAACAATGAAACATAAGCATAACCGGAGAGCCGAAATAATAAGATTCAATAATTAACGATAAATAATAATATGTGTGTGGATTGTCCCAAGATGTTATATCTTGGGACAATCCACACACAGTCATCCGATCCCAAACTAGGCCGAGCCTGTACTATGGAAACCAGACAACTGATACTAATACTTTTTTTTAAAATACCCAGATATTTGGTGGGAATCGAACCCACGACCCATCGGGTAGCAGGCAGGTGTCTAACCACACATACATATGTATGTATGTACGGGTGGGAATATGTATTCCCACCCGTAGATCAAGATCTTATACATATGTACCTAATGGGTAACTAACAAATACTTATATAGCCTTGATATGGTCCGACTCGCCCGACTCTACATTGACATTGCTAGGTCACCGAAAGTTCTTAATTACCCTCATATACCAATATTTTTTGTCCCAGTTTTGAAATAATGGACGTAAAACTAATAAAATTGCCGATTCACCTACACACACGACACTGTTGTTGAATAAATCTAATGATACATTTTTATTCCCGTTCAATCAATCACCCTGACTTCGTATTAGCAAAAATATATTATTTTAGCGATATCAGTAATAATATGTCGATATTACGTGAGGCCCTGGTAAAGATTTCTTATACGAAAAGCGAGGCCATATACACTATGCTATAAACATACAGGGTGTAAGGGACATCGTACCGAAAAACCGATACCAGGGATCCAGTACACGATTCTGAACATTCTAGTGTTGAAATTTTTCATCGCCTTTTCATGAATTTCCAAAAAAAACGTTTTTTTAAATAAAATTAGAATAACATCATTATTGGTATAATAATAAAGCCCAATTTCAGTTTAAAAACAATAAATTACTTGTTTGTGCAAAATTAGCAATCATCAGCAGCCGAAAAATCCACTGCTGAACAACCCTTAGAAGGGAGGGGTTGCCATAATCTCCACGTTTGGCAGGCGGCTTGATTGAAATTAGAAATGTTATTAGAAAAATAAATGTTATTCCGCACGTATTCATTAAATGCTCAAAAATTAACAAGTTAGTCATTTCTCATTTTCTATATAAATGGTTTCTGTAATGTTGTAACGGACAATATGAGAAATCTTATAAAAAAGTTTTCGGTACGTAGTCCCTTACATCCTGTATATAATCAAAGGCACCGGGGGGTGTCCGGGTAAGAATAGCACCCTCCCATCTCCTACCGTTGGGTGTCCGAAAGAGGCGACTAAGGGAAAACAAGAAAACGGGCTGCAGCTATTGGATTAACCTACCACCTATACTGCGATCCCCAAGCCGCGTGCTAGGCGTGGGGGATTATGGCAACCCCTCCCTACTCACGGGGAGGCCTATATTCAGTAGTGAACGTATATCGGCTGCTAATGATGATGATGAATCAAAGACTTTAAAATTTAATTAACAATTTTTTTTTTCTAATACAAATTTTTAGTTGTCGACGAAGAGTGACATTGAATTCAAAAATAAGGCATCAGATTAACAAAAGTAAAATATCATTGAAACCACCTATGAATTGGAGCACAGAAAACTGAGGTTTAAATAATGGAATGAAATTTAAATTACTTATTCAGTTTTATTCCTTTAAATAAACCGTAATATATTCAGTAATAAAATAAACATATGAAAATAATGTAACGAGCTGTCAATTCATATCGCTGTTTATTTTAAGCAAGATTATATCACATTGATTTTTATTTAGAGCTTATCGTTCCCACTGTATGCGAGCCTACTTCGATATTTCAGTGAGGACATTGATAAATTATTGTGAGACACGACACGTAGCTGGATCCATCAAGCAACAAGATCGGTCGACAGATTTAGCGACTCAATGTTTTTCTTGTAACGATTAATTTTAACATTTTATCATGTTGTATTGCTAAGAGAACAGGAATTTATTGAAACGGAATATTTACAGTTTATTTAAAAACATGTACACTTAAACTAAGTAAAAAACCTCCTCAAAGTTGTCGCCGCACTGGGAGGGAAGGGTACCTAAAAGGCATTACCCCTTTGTATAGCTAAGCTTATACGTTGGCAGAAAAAGTATTGTATTGTTTAATATATTATTACATATAGAATTATTATTTTATTTATAATACGTAATTATGTATGTTAGTCTGTAAGGTATTTGTTGTATGGGCCATAGTAGCCTGAAATAAAGGATTTATTATTAATACTAAACTAGCTTTCAAGTAAAAAAATACCGCATTCAAATCCGTCCACTGGTTATTTATTTTATTTTCTTTTTATTTATTTATCAAAATACAAAAAAAAACAGTTTCCATAGGTAAAACATAGAATTGGCACTAATTTAAACCACTGGGGTTTGTCAGTTATGCCAAGAAAAATCAACACCAAGCTTAGTAGTGCACGTTAAACCGTATAGAATATTATGAGTATAATTATGTACTTATATTAAGATTCTATATAATATTATTGTAAGCGTTAACTGAAAAATAACAAAAGAAAAAGAACAAGCAACGGAACTACGTAAGAGCATTTGTGGGTATAAAAAATAAATAATTAATAATGTGATCTTGGATATCTATTGGCCAAGAAAATATGATTTCAATTTTGCTTTAATATTGTTATGCGTAATATTGTCTTTTATAGAAGAGGGTAGCTTGTTTAAAAAGCGAGGTACAGGTACCGCGTAGTTCGCTCGCCGTAAGTGTTGTTTGCTGGCGTTGTACGCAAACATTCACGAACCACGGCTCTCGTAAATATAGGACCGTTACGATGCCTCAGACAGACATACAGACAGACAGACTTCCGGACATAGGCGTCAAACTTGTAACTCCCATCGTTTTTGGTCAGGGGTTAAAAACGGGCACAGCTGGCATTAGCATAGCAGCATAGCAGTATAGCAGCATAGCAGCCTAGCAGCCGTCGAGTATTGTTTGTGAAACAAATGGCTTGCCATGATAAACGTGCTGAGAAATGCAATACTTTGCACAGTATTTCACTTGCATACTATTTTACGTTTGTAAATACGGGTATTACACCTGTATTCATAAATAGCACACGATTTTTTTACTGTGCGAATAGCTGAGCATTGAATGCGGCTCTGTGACTGGCTACAGGTTAAAGGCCACGTCACACCAAATGCACGTAAGCGCGACGTGTTTGTGCACGTACTATGACGTTTATTACGAGACATGGCACACCTCTTGAGTGACGTATACGCGCACGTAGACATGACGTATAGCCCGGTGTGTCAATGGGGCACGGCGTTACTACCACATGACACGCACACACATTCGGAGTTCCGTGTCCTTTACGCTATGCTATAACTAATCACAGTGCCGTATTCAATAGTTAAGTAGTTATTCGCAAATATTTTAGACTAGCTGACCCACGCAGCTCCGCCTGCGCTATTTTTACGTTAACTAAACTTTGAATAACAGACATTCGCATCGAATATATAACCTCCTTTTTTATAGTCGGTTAAAAACTGGGACCCACTAATTACTTGCTCTCCGAAGCACGGACCCGTTTAGTTCAAATGGCGTTAAACGGTCACCCATCTATTTAATTACCTTACCTAACGTTGCTTAACCCTGATAACAACTCTCTATGAGTGTTCCCTTACTAAAATTTATTATATTATAAAGAAAAAATGATAAAATCGGACCAAGCGTATAACCAAGTACCCATTTTGACTTTTATCCCCTCTCCCAAAAGAACCGTGCTAGATTACGGGATAAAAAGTATCCTATGTCCTACCTCGTAGTAAGATCTCAAATCATGCCAAGTTTCATTTGAATCCATTCAGTAGTTTCGGCGTGATGCGCAGCCGTGATACAGACAGACAGACAGACAGACAGACAGACAAAAATTAAAAAAATTACATTTTAGGCCTCAGTATCGGTTATAGAATGCCCTCCAAATATTATTTTCAAAATATCTTCAATGTACAGAATTGGACCTGTTACAGTTTTATTATAAGTATAGATTTTTTTATTCAATATAAGCCAGTACTTGACCCAGTTCATGGAAAGCAGCGATGCAATCGATGATGGCAAAGCCTACTTTAATAAGCCTATACACTCTTGCCTTGAAGACACTCAGATTAAAATTAGATGGAAAAACCGACGCAGGCATCGATATAATATTTAAACTAGATTTGGTGTCACGGTCCAGAAAGTGGTAGCGAGAAAAAGCGCCCTTGTGTCGCTATATCTTTACAAGCCATAGCCTGACAAAATTATTTTTGCCGATAGGAGTGTCGCTACTGTTTATATGAAACTGTCAAACTACACGTCGTTGTCATAATAAACCCGTTAGTTCACGTTTTCGCCACCAGCACAGATAAGTTTGCAACCCCGCGACCACATTTTAGATGTCATTTTGTTCGTGAATGTTTATCTAGTTCATATATTATATCGATGGACGCAGGCAAACTATTTCAGTCCTTAGCTGTACATATTTTTTATGAGGAAACAGATGGATCCGTCCATTGTTGCTTATTAAAACGGGTGTTTGACTCGCGTTTTTGCTTTATGTTACATGGCGTAGATGTCGCAGAAAGCGTTGTAGCGCTCGGAGATTTTTGGAATTTTACTCGATCAATTTGTAAAAATGTTGAACATTGCGTTTTTTACAACTCTTACTTAATGGTAATCACAATGTAATTGTTGAGTCTGCGTGCGAACTGGCACGGTGCCTAACGGCATACGAGATTTTGGGGCATACCATTGGTATAATCACAGGATTACCATACAACTATAGAATAGAAGATAGACTTTTAGTATTGACGTAAATACTGCGGGGTTATCCATGTCGTCATTTGGTATTTCAGCTAGGTCAAAGATTCCTAACGGGGGCAATTCCACCCCTCTGTGGGTGTTGAAGTTCAAAGGCAAAAACAATCCTATCCGAAATCCATTCTGAATGTAGGAATCGATCCGACATTCCTAAATTAAACCAGTTCATTGACATTGAATAAAATTTAGATTAAACTAACTGTTATTTACGACATCGGAAGGTTACGGTTGGTTAGGTAAAAAATACGTAGTCTACTACTTTTTAGGATTTTTCCGCGGATTTTTCTTCTGTTTATAAAAATATTGTTGTTATGTTACCGTAGCGCAGCGGGATACCACTCGCGTTGCAAACCGGAGATGTAGCGGATTCTGAGACCCTGGGTAAATCGCTGGCTACTTGTTTTGATTGGATGTCATGGCCGGGTACGGCCTTGGAAAGATTTCCTAAAAGCTACACTGAAACTATAAAAGAGTTTGTTATCTATTATATTTTTGTACTAACATACCTTATATGCAACCCCATTCTGGCGTACAAGCACAAAATGAGGACCGCCGGCACGAAGAAGAAGAATATGCTGCTGAGCTCCAGTAGTGGGGATGGTGCCATCAGCGCACAGAACGCAGAGTCCAGAGATATGTTGCCAGAATCTGTGAACAAAATCGTTATCTTGAAATACATACGTACAGCTTTTAAACCTTTTTTGGACTAATCCTACCATTCATCATTGCCTTTTTTTAAGGGGGTAACATGCGCCAATGACCTTGAGAATCTGGTCGCTTCGGCCGAGAGTTGTCATCGTAGAGGACGCTACCAGCAAATATGAATATTACATTTGAAAAATCATAGACTAAAAATATGCAGATGTGTCGAATGGAGTTTTGTTAATTTTGCCTATTCCGTTATAGAATGAAATGATGCAGTTTAATAACGGTAACCCACTGTTTTATATCTTGATTTATACCTTGGCGTGCCACCTAATTACAATCTGACAACCCAACCAACTTACAGTAGTAACGTAGTTGACGTGTTGCATCAGGATACGGATTATTGCATTTCATATTCCAAACTTCATATCAAAGGTTCAGTCCGTCTATTATATAATGGCCAATGCCTGACTAGTGAGACTTATACATACTTCTATTCTATCGTTGGTGGTTATGAGGTCCGGTTACAACCGGAACGCACTTCGACCCAGCTGAATACATTGTGCCTGCCATTCGGAATCCATATACATTCGTACTACTTATAACTTACAGTCACAGCGGATTTTTGTGAAGTTAGGGTTGACGAACCATTGCGCAAGTACAGTTGTGAGTTCTGAATACATAAACATAAAAATAGCTACTGCGCAGCGTCTTGCCGTGACTACTGTAAGTGTACTTAAAATGAAACTATGCACAAAGTTCTACGGTTTCTGTTCTGCACCTCAAAAGGAAAGCGTTTAACAGAGCCTTCATAATATAGTTTTTTTTTCTTAAAAAGGGTTTTTTAACATATTTCCTAAATTAGTTCCAAATTCTCTAACCAATAAACACCCATCTAATAGTTGAGCTTTTTGATTCCTGGAAAAATGAACTGAAACCAAATTGATGATTGATTGCGATGTTCGAGTATGACAAAGAGAGTGACTTAAGATGCTGCAATGCTTACCAGTGGCCCTGATGAGATGCTAGCGGTATTATTAAAGAAGCGTGTAACTGTAATGTTTCCTATTCTAATGCGTATATTATCTTTAAGAGCGGCACAAGTACCCGAATCTTGGAAGCTTGCTAGCTTCCAACCTTACTCAAGACCAGATACCCAATGTCGACCCAAGTCGTGCAGACCCAAAAATCATAAATTATTTTTATAGCGACAGTTAGTTCCGTGATAAGAATAATAACACCCATCCATCTCCTCCCGTTGGGTGTCCGTAAAAGACGACTAAGGAAAAACAAGAAGACGAGCAGCAGCGTATCTTTATTGGATTACCTACCACCTATCTGCAATCCCCAACCGCCTGCCAGGCGTGGGGATTATGGCAACCCCTCCTCTTTAAGGGAGAGAGGGCCTTTTTTCAACAGTGTACGTTTCGGCTGCTGATGACGATGTACATGAGTTCCGTGATTGACTCCGTAATGGCCATCGAACTGAAACTATGATAAGATACTTAACTTTTTCCATAATTAAGTACAGGTAAAAACGACCCAGACCCAAAACAAACAGATTCTGTTCATGCACATGAATGTTTGTCCTGTGTGGGAATCGACCTCAAGACCTTAAGGTCAGCGGCCAGGGTAGCAAACTACAAAATCAACGGACCTGTGTTGTTATTCAATATACGTGGCTGCCAAAGGAATCCGTAGCACTGTTTGTTTGAACGCACGAATTCAGTAATAGTCTTTTTTAGTGTAAGTTTCAGTTTTCAATCAAAATAGTTTGAACGATGTTCCGGGCGCTTACCCCGCCCGCGTGTATTTTGGGCCGGCACGTGCAAGCGATTGTCTTCCTAAAGGTGATAGACCGTTCGTGACCACGAGAGTACGTAACGTAACTTCATCTTGAGTTCTGTACCGATCGCGAGGTTTGAACTACGCGGAGCATTTGACCTTTTATATTATTTTATTTATTCTTTAGCACACTTAAATATGTACAAGGCGGACTTAATGCCTTAGGCATTCTCTGTCAGTCTACCTTTGGATGATGCAGAGGGTAATAGTGGTAGGTGCATAGGTAATGTAAAATTTAAATAGATATTTAATTTACATTGATTCTAATAAGCAATCTGGTTTTAGAGTAACTAACATTTTACCGCGGTGGTATTTTTTCTCGTGCCTGCCAATAACACCATCAGTTTATTGTTACGCAACTTAGTTAAGTAACAAGGTATTACCTGATAGTAATCGAAGCACCCACCCATAGAAAAGTCTCTTCCTGTCCCTGTCATCCAAAACTATAATTATAGCCTTTTGGTCCGATAGTTTTTTTGCCAGCTACAGTGACCTTCTACTTACGTTACATAGCGGAAGAAATCTAATATTTAAGTGGCAGTGGTGGTGATGGTGGTGGTGACCTAGAGAGCACACGAGTACCCTTCCAACTTAACCATCTAGATGTCTTAAAAGACGAGCAACTGTCCAATGCAACTGTCCGTAGGTAAGCGTGTCGCTCACCACCAAGCCAACCACCCAGGTACTCGACTCGTTGCTAAGTTGCAAAAACCAACATGATAGTAATAATAACACCGTTCATGTTTTGACAAAAAAAAAACATAATGTAAAGGATATCATAATGTATGTCACTTTGTCGACCTATACAGTATTAAATACGATTTCAATTAGTCATCATCAGATCATAATATATGACTCTGATACTCTTTAAAAGTTAGGCATAATACTCGGCAACGATACTTTCGCATACTCTATGATGAACCAAAAATATGGTATTACTATAAAAATATCTTTATTTAAATATAGAAGTATAGATTTCATTTGAAATGATTTATAATGTTATAATTATACCATATGTAACATATCTTAATTAAAAATATGTTCAAAATCATTTAAATTAAATTCAACTTGTCAAAAAAAATTCGAGCACGTCCACCCTCCATAACAGTCCACGAAAGACTGATGAAAGGCGATCGCGGGGGCGCTGCAAGGGGAAATGCATCGCGTACGTGGTTTTCCTATAATTTCTTGTAAAACATGAATGAAATTAAGAAATGTAATCAATACAAATTGTAGAATAGGTTATTATGCTTTTTATAGTCCAAGTTTGACGTCTATCCGATGAACGGATATTGAACGCTAACACAATTCATATCCAACGTAGTACATTTTTTAAATACATATTGCTTGAAAACATTTTATTTAATCCAATATCTAATCAATAAAACTATTTGCTGAAGATCTGAGGTATAAGTACATATAATTTTCATAGCCAATGCAATAGCGGATTGATCTATCGAACTCTTTAAACTAAGGCTATTTTTGCAATTTTACCGTTGTTACCCCCTTAACAAGCAAGAAGTGCGCCTGATGGTAGTTAAGCGATGGAAGCGAGCGCAGGTTCGAACCCCGGCTCGCACCTCTGATTTATTTAATTAATCATGTGCGAATATTCTTTGTGCGATTGTTACTAGCTTTCGGTGAAGGAAAACATCGTGAGGAAACCTGCATGTCTGAGAAAGCTTAACTAGCTTTCGAATGACGTGTGAAGTCCGCCAACCCGCACTTGGCCAGCGTGGTGGACTATGGTCTAAGCTACTGAGCGGAGATCCGTGCCCAATAGCGATATAAACAAAGGCTGATATTATTTTGTTTATTTTAGAAGTGAAACTTCTTATGCGACTTCCTAAAATGTTATCATTTAACGCGTTAGACATTAAATGCGTTAGACGTTAAGCGTGGGTGAGTGGGTGAGTGGTTGAGTGGGTGAGTGGGTGAGTGGGTGAGTGGGTGTGTGGGTGAGTGGGTGAGTGGGTGAGTGGGTGAGTGGGTGAGTGGGTGAGCGAGTGAGCGGGTGAGCGGGTGAACGGGTGAGCGGGTGAGCGGGTGAGTGGGTGAGCGAGTGAGCGGGTGAGCGGGTGAGCGAGTGAGCGAGTGAGCGAGTGAGCGAGTGAGCGAGTGAGCGAGTGAGCGAGTGAGCGAGTGAGTGAGCGAGTGAGTGTGTGAGTGAGTGGGTGAGTGTGAGTGTGAGTGTGTGAGTGAGTGAGGGACCGACCGACCGACCGACCGACCGAACGACTGACTGACTGTAGAAAGAGAGAGCGAGAATGAAGTTTCACTTCTTTCGCGCGGAGGGACTCCACGCACGCACATTTTTTATTTAATCCCGGTCACCGGTCATCGGTCAGATATATTGTGAAAGCCTGAATTAATAACGCTGTGTCGTGCCGCGGCGCGTATTGTGTTTATGAGCCTATGAGCCCTAAGAAGTTGTCATTACACAATGTGCTAAATCCTCAGAGAAATGTTTTAGTAACGAAGTGTTGACATAAAAGCTGTAAAGCTTCACAGTTCGTAAATTTAATTTTACGACCCGAATTCCTTGTAGGCTTGTCGGTCGCGCACGTGTGACGCGGCGCTGAAGTTGGCGGATCCCCTGAGGACCGATACCAAGATACGGTGCGCGACAAACCACTCACGTTGAGATATGGAGAATGGAGAATTTAGGTCTACTGTGTGTCAATGACTTGCCAAAAATAATCTTTCTATTTTAAAAAATAACAGCAATAATAATAATAATTAATTCAATAATAGCAGTAACAGCTTAGTGGGCGAGCGCTTGCCTTCGAAACAAGGTTCGAGGACCGGCTTACACCTCTGATTTCTTTAATTAATGGTCTTCGTGCGATTGTTACTAGTTTTCCGTGAAAGAAAACATCGTGAGGATACCTGCACGTCTAAGAAAGCAAATTAGAACAATATAAATTGATATTTGTGACAATACATTTGCGTAGGCAACATTTTTCGACTAATATTATAAGCAATTTCAAAACAAACATTTCAGTATAAAATTTACAAGACATACAACTCCCTGCAGGCATCACTCGCGCTGAATTGCTAATTTTCTAAGAAGGTATCCATCACTCGTTTTGAAATAGAAGACTTGACATGGTCATTTTACTTAGATGCTAATAACCAGAAATTTATGCAACCTACTCACAGATGTCAAATGGGCCCTCCATTTGACATCTGTGAGTTTATTTGTTTTATCCGTTTCTTTTTCATTATTACAATAAATATGTAATCCTATTTGAAAAAAGTTAAGTAATTCTGCGGTTCTAATTTCGAAAAAAAAAAATGTATGCCTGCCGTTACAAGGTTACGTTGTTAAATTTTGATGAAGTGTCAAATGTGGTCTTTTAAATTGGCCCTACTTTAGACATTCGTGAAAGAAAACTCAAACGCAAAACTAAGTTTGTCGAGGTTTTTTTTAGGATTACTAAAAAACCGTACTATTTAGAAAGATTATTTTATTTTTCCTGTAAAATATAGATGAATATGTATTTATATACCCATAATTATTTCAGATTTTTCCCTCAACAAACTTCGGAGATAAGGACGGTATTTTTTTACATTTTTGATTATCAGCCAAAAACTACATGACATAAACCAAAATATAAATTCTGTTTTGAGATGTACAACTGTAGCCCTTTCATATGAGTAGTAGAGTCTCACTTTGAAATTTCGACGACCCATTTTGACTGTAAAAAAAAACTAATCGAAAAATTTGTTTTTTTCATTTGCGATGAGGTTGGGTAAAAAAGATCTAATACTATTCCAAGTATCAAATCGATAGTATCAGCGATTCCTGGAATATATTAGTGTGACAGACACACAGACAGACAGACGAAGTCTCACCATAACCTTTTAGGTATGGAACCCTAAAAAGTGAAAAAATGGCAAGGCCGCTGAGTTTCTTGCCGGATCTTCTCAGTTGAGGCCACGTAGTGATACGGCGGTAGCTTTATAAAAAAAATGATCTTTCAAAAGTTCTAGCGTACCCTTTTGAAATAAACAAATTTTGAATTTGAATTTGTCCAGTGGAAATGCTAATGATGCATTAGCATGCTAACAATGAATGTGAATGCTAATTAATCCATCTTATAAGTCCGCATGTATATCACATTTGTCACATTTTTATTGATTACCCTGCATAGTCGCGGATTTGGTGAGTTCGGCCACAAAATATAGACTCTATATATTTCGTGGTTCGGCCATAATACGGTACTTCTTGTGCGGCGTTGCTAATGCTGTTATTTTGTGTCCCGAAACGATTTGGTACTCGGAATCTAATACGAAATTAGAAACTTATTCGAATAAAGGAGGCATGAACATCAAAGGCAAGCTTGGAAGGCGCAACTCAAAGGCTAAGCAATCCGTAACTTTATTATCCAATCCTGAACTTTTCTACTATGCTATTTTTTCTTTTGACGAAGGTTGTTGTTATTGGCTTAGAATGGCTACTCCCTTCTGTTCAGTTTATTACCGTGTTTCCTCGAAATGTACGTTATCCGAGACCAAAATAATAAGAGTAGACCGAGCGACCAGTAATTTCTTTATTTATTAGGAGCCTCAACAAGATTTACACAAATCAATTATACAAAACCATACAAAATATGATGTTACATGTATCCTTATTAATAGAGGGCCACATCATGCATTAATTTATCTTACAAATATAATTTGATTAGTTCATGGATAAAATTTAAAGAATTCCAATTATATCTGTATAGGTAATTATATTTGTAAAAGCATAGTTAAAACGGTAGTTTAATATAATTTTACATATTTTATATAAAGATGTCTAAGCGAAGATATCAAAGTGGTTTAAAACTTTAGGGGTAGTAGTTTAAATTCAAAATTAAAATAAAATAATTTATATAGGTAGGTACTTCTTAAAACGTTATTAAAGTTAAATTGTGTTACTTTCACCAGGAAAAAGTTCCCGGTGATTTTTGATTAGATATTCCTTGAATAGTATTAAATTACAAAATGTTAAAGAAGTTAAGTATCTTGATTCTAAATTGATTTTTGACAACCATGTCACAGAAATTGTTAATAAGGCATCAAGGGCCCTTGGCTTTCTTATGCGAGCATCAAAAGATTTTCAGTATGCCAAGACCTTGAAAATTCTATACTCCACCTATGTGCGCTGCCATTTGGAGTATGCATCACAAATTTGGAATCCTAAATATGGCATCTACATTTCACGAATAGAGAACATTCAAAAGAAGTTTATGAGATACTTGAATTACCGTATAAAATCACCCATACGTGAATACGGTGCAACACGCAAAAAAAAAACACCATTTTCTTCAGCTTAATCAACGAGGTGAGATTGCAGATGTACTATTTCTTGCGCGCATTGTTACTTCGACCTCCATCGACTGCCCAGAGTTACTTAGAAAACTTAACGTTTACACGCCTAGGCATGCTTTTCGACGTAGTCCACCCACTCTTTATTCCTTCATTGGCTTCTACGAACTATCGTCAAAATAGCTGTCTCAACCGTGCTTGTGCTAGTTATAATTAAGGATCAAACGAACTTACCCTTACGTGAATTTCGATCATAATTATGTGAACAGTTCGGTCCTTAGCAACTTATAATGTTTACTTATTGTAGTTATGCGTCCTTACTACTAGCCTTGCACGGAATGACTTAAAGTTTTTTTTTTTTTCGGGTACTTAAATATTTTGTCACTTCACCGCCTCCTATAAGACGGCCCACCCGCAGTGTGTCTTCATTATGTTTAGAGTAGGAAAAACGTTTCACATTTTATCCTTGGGTCGGGTGATGTGTAAAAGGGAGGGGAGTATATAAGTTGCTAAGGACCGAACTGTTCACATAATTATGATCGAACTTCACGTAAGGGTAAGTTCGTTTGATCCTTAATTATGTTTCATAGTTCGGTCCTTAGCAACTTATAATGTTTACTTATTGTAGGATGTTTAGAGTCTAGATCTATAAAATGTGAATAGTTAGCTATTATGATTTGGGGGAATAGGTAATATAATACAAATTATGCCCTAAAAATCCAAATTCATTTATCTCTGTAATCTCTGTAAAAGCATCACATAATATTAGGCACTAGATTTTCCTTTTTGTTTTAAATATCAAAAGAGAGAGTCTAACTCCTTACGACTCTTATAACACCAATAATATAATATTACACTTAGCCAACAGTAAAATCCATACGTAAGTATTAAGACCGTAATAAAGAAGTTTTTTTTTTATTCAATATAAGCCAGTGTTTGACCACAGTCCCACCTGGTGGAAAGCGGTGACGCAGTCGAGGATGGTAGATTATCTTCAATGACCAATCGTAATATTAATACTGCAGAGGAACCGCAAGCAAAATTATACATTAGGGTTAAGTACCAAAGAATAGATAAGTCGTATCGAGAAAAATCTCTCCTCAAAACCTGTCAACAGTGGCAATAAATCTTTGTCTTGTAAAAACGCGCAAATGCACCTTATAAAACATATTTGAAAGGAAATATGCATAACCTCACCATTAGACGATGACTGAAATTGAAGTCTATTTTCGTAATTATTTTGTATAATCAATAACCGAAAAATATATACGAGTATATGTATAAAATATATATATAAATAATGTAAGTAAATATCAGTTTGTGAACGTAAATGTTCCTAAAGGCCACACAGGCCACATATAATAGTTAGAAAAACCTTAAATTATTTTTTTAATTAACACGGTGCACAACAGAAAACATTACTGAACATTATCACCTTGACAATAGGTAAGCAATAATTTGTAATTCATGAACAAACTTGTATTTCATTCATAACAGTAAAAGTTATCTTTATGATTAATTAATTGCACTTTGAAAGTTATTGCTTTCTTTTTTGTTTTTTTTTTATATTTTTTTATAGGAAATAAGTAGTAGAATAAGGCCAAAAAAAAAAAAAAAAAAAAGGATATTACAACAGTCATACATCGAACTTAAAGTTCTTTATTTCATACTAACTATACCGCCCGTACAGAAGGCGCTAATAACTTAAAGAAGATTGTAAGCAGATCATGGTCGTGATCGCTATTTTTTTAGTACATTTAGGTGCTATAAAGGTAGGTAGGTATATACACAACAATCACAGTCTTTAATTAATGCAGTCATTACCGTACGTAATTTTAAATGTATCTAGTCATTGTTCTCGATTACTGTTCCAAAAAGGATTTAAGTTCTTTATTATAATATTTTTTTTTGCAGTATTTTTAAAAATATAGGGAAAACACTTAAAGTCTCCATATTACAAACATATCTATTTCCGGTGTACTTAATGTGTATTTTATTTTCTACCATTAAGCACTTTATCTAATTATATTTTCTCCTTTACCTTAATGTTACTTTACATGGAAAATACAAATATCTAAATAATTGTTTGGTGTTCATATAAATATATGAAGCAAATAATTATGTATAGCGTTTAGAACAGACTTATCAAAGAAAAACCTTAGACCTTCCGTTTGGTTTATTAATCACGGTTAAAATCAGAGGTAAGATACTCATATCTGGACCTTATACAAACAAATACGCCAAGGTATGTTTTATATTTTGTATTTTTTATTATTATTATTACCAAGGGATGGTAATAGTAAGTACTAGTAAACACGACTAATATACACATATCAAAAGTGTCTAGGGATCAACATATATTTTTGCAATAACTTTTCTCCTGATTGATATTAATTAAAATTTTCTTTAAGGATTCATCAAATAAAGTGTTTTCGTTTGTCACAGTAACGATAAACCAAGTCACCTTTGCATTAATAAAGAAATTTGCCATTTTCCTAATAAAGGGATTTTTGACATTTGAACCACTAACACAAAAGTTCGAAAAAAAGACTGAAATAACAGTTTTCTTTAAAATTTTATTGGGTAACTTAAACAATTAATAATCCGTGTTTCTACCGCGAACACTAACAACACAAGAACATCGGTTTGGCATACTCAAAATGAGTTCATCCAAATCACGCTGTGGAATGGCCGCCCATGTTCGTTGCAACAACAAAAAAAGGTCTTCTTGCGACTGGATACCCTCCATATTCGGCAGAGCTCTTCTCTGTAGCATATCCCATGCATGCTCAATCGGGTTCAAGTCTGGCGACTGAGCAGGCCAGGGCAGGACATTGATGTTAGCTGCGGCGAGAGTCTGTCTTACAACTCTTGCGGTGTGCGGTCGTGCATTATCATGCATTAACTGAAATAAGGGACCGATTTGCACTTGTAGTGGAACGATGACGTCTGATACAATCGTCTCAGCATAAATTTGAGCGTTGAGGTTGCCTCTGATCCAAATCAACTCAGTTCTTCCGCCGATCCAAATACCCGCCCATACCATGATGGTTCCACCACTATAAGGATGGACTTCCTGGCAGGATTTTAATCGCTGTTGGCGTCCAGGGGTTCTCCAGTGTCGTATACGTCTTGTATCCGGTCTCATACCAAAACGAGACTCATCAGAAAAGCACACGAAACGCCATTGTTCTTCTGCCCATTTTTTTGCCCAAAAATGCTTGATCCCTAGACACTTTTGATGTGTGTATTAGAGTTCAAGAATAGTTCCTATCTCCAAAAATATAGAATAGGTAGTAAAAAATACTGATATGGTCGTGGTCAATCTCAAAAATCTTAAGAAGCAAAATACATTGAATAGAGGGCGTAAACTAGATAGTTTTGTGTTTATTGTAGACAAAGCATATAAGTTACTCAAGACAGCTTGTTTGTGGTTTATTACACAACGCTGGTAGATAAAATATATCAGGAAAGATCCAAATGAAATATCCAACAAAAAATTACATAAATATAATCGTATGGATTCTGAATAATAACATCAAAGATCAGCCAGAATGATTTTTTTTTTTACTGTGGCTTATATAAATATATAATTGTATTATGACACAGTGATAAGCTCGAACAAAGTTCCCCTTTTTTTTTTTTAAATACGCTGTTTATAGGTTTATATATGTTACGGCTAAAACCCGAAGCGCGGCTGCACCTAGTTTTAGCCGGTTAGAACTAGGTGTAGCCACTTACTCTTGGTTAAACCTAGTACGAGCCGATTGTTTTCGGGTAAAACTAGGTCTAGCCTTCATCATGCCGGCTACATGAATGTATCTTTTATTCAGGGTGTATTTCCTACTAGACTTAAAACTACGGTATCCAAACCTGTTCATAAAAAAGGAAACAAAAATGAAGTACGCAATTATCGACCAATTGCTCTAATACCTATTATATCAAAAGTATTCGAGAAAATTATGTACAAGCGATTGATGACCTTCATTATAAAATTTAAAATACTATGCCCTGAACAACATGGTTTTCAAAAAGGAAAGTCCACGTCATTAGCCGCTTTCAAATTAGTAAATAATATCATACCATGCGTTAATAAGAAAAACCATATCACAACTATATTTTTTGATATGAGCCGTGCATTTGATTGTGTATCACATGACATATTGCTACGTAAATGTGAAGCATTTGGTATACGTGGATCTGCAAATGATTGGCTTAATAGTTACCTTCGTGATAGATTGCAATATGTTGAAATAACTAGTCTTAATGATAGAAATGAAGAAATCGTGGTACAATCGGAGGCTAAAATTAACAAAGTAGGGGTGCCCCAGGGCAGTATCCTTGGTCCATTATTATTTTTATTATATATCAATGACTTGCCCTCCGTCACTGAATATCAGTGTATTCTTTACGCTGACGATATTTCGGTTGTGGTTCCATGTCAGGAAAATCTAGATTATGAGGGAGAATTAAATAAAACCATTCATGATATAGTAGGGTGGATGACTGATAATAACCTGAGTGTTAATATAGCAAAGACTAAATTTATTCAATTTCATAATAGAGGTGCAAGAAAACGTAAACTGACATTGAAATATCAAGATCAATACTTAAGTGAAGTTGATGAGGTATGTTTTTTGGGTATTACACTTGATGCCATGTGTAATTGGAAGTCACAAATAGACATACTTTGTAAAAAAATTAATCGGTTTGTTTATGCACTTTGGAGGCTTACAAAAATTACAAATATACAAACAGCACTAAAAGCCTATCACGCCTTTGTGGCATCTAATCTCAGATACGGCATTGCGTTGTGGGGCAATTCAGTCAAGCTTAGCAGTCTCTTCATAATCCAAAAAAAATGTATTAGAGCTATCTGTAATATGGCTCCATGGGAAAGTTGTAAACCCCTTTTTCGGAAACTATCGTTACTCACTCTTCCTTGTATTTATATTTTTGAAATATGTGTACTTGTTAAAACGAATCCAGATCTATACACATGTAATAGAGATGTTTGTAAGTTTAACACACGATACCCTGATAAATTAGTTCATTCGGGCATGAGAACTGAAATAGGTGGTAGAAACGCTTATGCTATGTCGGTTCGAATATATAATCATCTCCCACAGGCTATTAAAGATCTTCATATAAATAAATTCAAAAAGCAGCTACAAATGCTACTTATTGACAAATGCTTTTATTCCGTTGTAGAGTATTTAAATTCTAAAATGTAATTTGAATAAATAATAAAATTGTAGATGTAGCATAATTATCAGACATATTTCTGAATGTACTTATAATAATATGATTTATTTGACGACTGGTGATGTGACATTCTTAACTTATTCTTAATAACTTAATTTTCTATGTACTCTTATTCTAGAAATGTCTTACTGATTATGATTATGAATCTATCTAATTTGTTGCATTGTATTCTAATTCATTATTTAATTCAAGTACTTAATTTTAAATTATGTTAAACATATTTGCATGCCATTTATATGGTAAATGTGCTGCGCTCTTATTAAATACTGTGACATCTTATTGTACCCACATTTTAGCAAATAAATTGATTGATTGATTGATTGATACAACTAGGTCCAGCCATTCCCTGTTGGATAAAACTAGGTCTATCCGATAGCATTCCGGCTAGAACTAGGTCCAGACAATCCCTGTTGGATAAAACTAGATGCAAACAAGTTGAAACAAGTAACAGGCGCCTAGCTCACGCGAGTCGCGTCGCGCTCGCGCGCCCCTGCCGCCCGCTACCCGTACACCCGCGTTTGCCCTTGCGCTTTGAGTTTAGTACGCGTTGTGCCGTTGTACAAAACAGACGTACTTTCTTGTTTTTCGCACTCATACGTTCGAATTCAGAATGGCTGTGAATGAAGACCTACAGACTATGAAGTCAAGTTTTTTGGAACAGTTTCAGTGTTTATTAGCCACAAAACATGGTGAAAATCAAAGCTATATGAATGATGTGCAGTATTCCAAGTTTATAGAAGACGTTAAAGCTGCCAAAATATCCATGAAACGTTCTACGTTACAATATCGCCGTTTGAAGCGCTTCGATGTTTGTTGTATTGGCGACATCGAAAAGTTGATTTCTCCTGTGTCGAGCACCGAAAATTCCGAAAATATCAAATATTACGTCAAGAATGAAGACTTGTTTGATGTTCTTCATGAAATACATCTGTGTGTTGGGCACGGCGGAAGAAACAGAATGGTTGCAGAAGCTAAAAAGAAGTATGCAAATATTACTCAGGAGGCGATTCTTTTGTATCTTCGTTTATGTAAGCCATGTCAAATGAAACAAAAATCTACCAAAAAAGGCCTTGTTGTAAAGCCTATTTTATCCAGCGAGCTAAACAGCCGTTGCCAAGTAGATTTGATAGACATGCAGACAAACCCAGATGGTGACTACAAGTTTATACTAGTTTATCAGGACCACCTCACGAAATTCGTACAACTTCATCCGTTACAAAGTAAGACTGCGGAAGAAGTATCAAAGAAATTACTTGATATATTTTGTATCTTTGGATCACCCTCAATACTTCAATCCGACAATGGCAGAGAGTTCGCGAATCGAGTTGTGGAAAGTTTGACGCAGATGTGGCCAGGTTTGAAGATTGTGCATGGGAAACCACGACACAGCCAGTACAAGGTAGTGTTGAACGTGCCAATCAAGACATCGAAAAAATGCTTATGACTTGGATGGCTGACGAGAACTGCCAAAAATGGTCCGAAGGCTTACGATTTATTCAGCTAATGAAAAATAGAGCTTACCATCACGGAATTAAAAGATCGCCGTACCAGGCAATGTTCGGTTCTGATGTAAAGGTCGGGCTGAAATCATCTGATCTATCAACTGAAGTCCTTGCAAATATAGAAAGTGAGGAAGATCTTGAGAAAATTCTTAGAGAGTTAGTTGATGATGAGAGTGACGAAGCTACTAAAGAGAATGAGCCATCAAAAGAGAATGAGCCATCAACATCAGGAAGTTGCCAGAGAGAAATCGAAATGACATATTGCGGGCTCTGTGACCAGAATGAGGAGAAAAAATGTAAGCTGTGTGAAAAGAAACTAAAAATTGACACTAACAGGAAAGGCGCACAGGAAGGTTTGGTAAAACAAGCTATAAAAATGACGGCTTCATCAAATGAAAAGTTTCCCCCATGTAAAGTCGGTGATACAGTCCGAGTAAAAATTCCTGACGTGGACAGAGGTAGAGGCGACTTTCCCAATGTGTTAATGGTTGTACTTGAATGTAACGACAAGGGGTTATACAAATTAGGAAACAAATACGGCACTATAACAGAACTATTTTCAAGAAATCAGTTCACTGTGTGTGACTAAAAATTTTTAGATATTGACATGGTTTCACCCGAAAAGAAATCACTACGCCAAATAGCCAATGCACAATCGACCTCTGGTGGGCAAGGCTATAAAAGATGCCACTGCAAAACCAAATGTGGCAACAAAAAGTGCCTTTCCAAAGCTGCTGGTATTTTGTGCAACTCAAAATGTCACTCAAGTTTAAGTTGTTCTAATAAATAGTTTATGTTACTTTATAAGAATAAAAAACTCTACGTTTCTTTTTATTAGATTTTTTTTAATATCTAAAAAAGCTCTGCCGATAGCATGCCGGCTACAACTATGTACAGCCAATCCCTATTAGATAAAACTAAGACACGCGCTGCTGCTGCAGACGCTGTGAGTCACACTCGCTAGTAGACCTGCAGTAGATCAGCAGCACCTGGCGCTCACAACCTGCAGAGGCGCGTGCCTCGCTATGCCCTCCACCCCGCGCCGCTGCTGCAGATGCTGTGAGTCATGAGTGTGACGCGGGGCGGAAGGCTTGGCGGGACACGCATCTAAGTTTTATCCAACAGGGATTGTCTGGACCTAGTTCTAGCCGGAATGATATCGGATAGACCTAGTTTTATCCAACAGGGAATGGCTGGACCTAGTTGTAGCCGGCATGATGAAGGCTAGACCTAGTTTTACCCGAAAACAATCGGCTCGTACTAGGTTTAACCAAGAGTAAGTGGCTACACCTAGTTCTGTCCGGCTAAAACTAGGTGTAGCCGCACTTCGGGTATTAGCCGTAACATATATATATATATACATAATTATATATGCCTTAGTTAAAAAAATTATCACGTAAAAATGATCGTGTTAAGATAATACAATAAGACTAACTGTGTTTGGACAGGGTTTTTGAAACATCCTGTATATACTTTTACTTCATTATTATTGTTTATTTTTGGAAAAATCGAACTTTATGAATTTACTACACAGATTTAATGTAGTATTCAATATTTTATGACCATTAAATTTAGAAACTAGAATTATGTATGACAAAAAATTCGTCCTCAATTTTGTCATAAGTATTCAAATATTGCATCTATATTGTTCATAAAGTTAAACCATAAATATAGTCATCAAGGTCATACATTTAGCTAAATTAACGACGAATTAATAATATGACGATTGTTTTGTTCTCTAGATCAGATTTATCAATACTTATTTTCAACTAAGTATTTATAATAAGTGTAGGAGGCGGCCGGCGACCGGCGGCGCGGCGTACTGACCCATAAGTTCAGAGGCTACTTACTGCAGCTCCACGGTGGTGCTCACGGATGCTCCGGCTGTAGGCCGGCCAGGATCTCGTCGAGCCTGTGGTAAAGCCCGCCCCGGCCAGTCCGCCTCGGATCTGCTAGATACCACTTTGCAGTACGAACTACGAAGTTTTGAAGTCTTATTAATTCTACTGTGAAAAAATATTAGTATTGTTATTATAACTTCTTAATTATTTACTCATCTCGTCCAGTGGCGCACGACGTATTCCGATAATTAGGAGTACCTACAGATCGAATTATATCCGACGATATTGTACGAATCCCAGGCAACTGGTGGATGGTAGTAGCAAATTACAGTTAATTGTGACGTTCCAAGATGGACGTCTTCGTATATTCAACAGTGGATTTTGTCTGGCTGATGATAATGATCGGATTACATGTTCCCAGATGTGTTGGCGGCATGCATTTCATAATAGCGTTTGCAACAATTACCTGCAATAAGGAATGCGTATCGCATTTATCTGTACATATGTACATTGTAAGGGGGAGGCCTATATTCAGCAGTGGACGTCTTCCGGCTGGTGATGATGATGATGATGATGTACATTTTTTGTACAAATGAGACGACACGGTGTGGAAACACGCACCGTAAAGAAACATGTCATACTGACATACCAGCAGCAAGACCTATACTCACATGAACATTGTGTATTGCACAAAGATGTAAAGTTGTTCATTATCTTACGACAGAGACGACCCAGATTGTATTGGAAGCTCGCATCGTATGAACACAGCGCAAGCAACAGCTGTTGGAATGTATACAAAACTCCTTATTCTATTAGGAATAGACATACACAGTGACATGTATTGTCTCTACCCTTTTTTTTGCCGTCATCCGCTACCGCGACAAGACCTGTATATTATTATCCTGAATAAATCCATCTTTCTTAACTTCCACTGCCTATCTTTTTGCCCATAACCCATCAGGTTATGGGCCCAGGGCACAGTCGCGCTCATATTTATATATTATTTTATTATTTTATTTTATAAGTTTGGACTCCGTGTTTATTCAATTACAACCATCTCTTTACTGTTTCTGCTTACAAATGACTAATCAAAATTTGACGTTTTATTACCAAAACTGTAGAGGTATTCGTACAAAACTACATTTATTATACATGAATATCTTGTTATTTTCGTATGACGTAATCATACTTACTGAAACTTGGCTAACCCCTAATATTATGAATAATGAATTTATCGACGACCGCTACTTAGTTTTTAGATTTGATCGTGATCGTTCTATTACTGATAAGTGTGACGGCGGTGGAGTGTTGATTGCTGTGCTTCGCGAACTACGTCCTGTGAAATTATTAATGCACTCATGCCCCTTACACATGTATGTTGAAAATATTATAGTGCAAATTCCTGCATCACACCCAAACAAACGTCATGTGATTAGTGCGACATATATGCCACCTGGCTGTCAAGATAATGATTATATAGGTCATTTCGATATCTTGCAAGACATAGTCAGCGACCCAAATACCGAGGCATTCTATGTAATAGGTGATTACAACCTACCCGTTATTAATTGGGTGGATACCGGTAATTATGTTACCCCTTTCTCATCCCATACAGTAGGCCAGTGTGTAATTGATTTTCTGAGTATTACTAACAGTAGTCAATATAATACTTTGAGAAATAACTTAGGTCGAATACTTGATTTGTTTATATCTAATGTAGATTGTAATAGTGTGCCTTGTGATCCTCTACTACCTCCTGACATATACCACCCTCCTTTTTCTTTATTATCATCAGTTTCTATGAAAATAATTCTCATGAAACCGAACATACTTCCGAAACATAATTACAGAAAGGCAAACTATGAACGAATTAATAAGGCTCTCAGTGAAGTTGACTGGCAAACATGTCTTACACATTTATCTGCGGAAAATGCCCTTAATGAGTTTTATGAAATAATTTATGGACTTATTAAAAAATATGTTCCGTTATCAAAGGTTAAACACTCTCGCTTTCCTGTATGGTTCACGCCAGCTCTCATTCGTATATTTAAAGAAAAAGACCGTGCTTGGATTAAATGGAAAAAATACGGCAACATTTCTGATTATGAAATTTTTTCGGTGCACCGTAATCGTTTTAAAGAATACTCTTTAAAATGTTTCCAAAGATACATTAATTCAGTCGAAGATAGCATACCACTTAATATTAAACATTTTTGGTCTTATATTTCTAATCTTAAAGGTAAATCTAATTTCCCTGCTACCATGTATCTTAATGGTGTCTCGTCAAGCGATCCATCTGAAATAAGTAATATGTTTTCTGCTTTTTTCACTTCTGTTTATGAACCGTCTAATTTTAACCCTAATCTTTGGTCTCCTTCTAATAACTGCACTGACAATGCATCCATTTGTGACTCAGTGCACTTAACTATTCAAGATATACATAGTGCTTTATTAAACCTTGATCCAAGCAAGGGACCTGGCCCCGATAGAGTACCCCCTATTTTTTTGAAAGAAACTGCGGATAATATCGTTACTGGTTTGGAAATTATCTTTAATAAGTGTCTATGTGAGGGTGTTTTCCCTGACACTCTAAAACGTGCCTTTATTACGCCGGTCTTTAAAAACGGGGACATAAATAATATCGAAAATTACAGACCCATCTCAATATTGTCCGCCTTGTCAAAGCTTTTTGAGAGACTTGTACACAGCACTTTATATGCACACATGCACCATCTTATTATACCGGAACAGCATGGATTTGTTAAACGTCGATCTACTGGTACTAATCTGATGTTATTCACAAATTATCTATTCCAAAATATGGACCTTCATGTACAAGTTGATGCTGTGTACACAGACTTTCAGAAAGCGTTTGACAAGGTGGATCACAAATTATTACTAGATAAGATAGCTTTTAATGGTATCCGCGGCAATCTTCTACGGTGGCTAGCATCTTATATATCTAACAGGATGCAAAAAGTTGTCATCAATGGTTTTGAGTCTGATTCAGCGGTTGTTTCATCCGGGGTTCCACAAGGATCCATTTTAGGACCCCTTCTATTTGTCTTGTTTATTAATGATATTAAATCTTGCTTTTTGAATTCTCACTTTTTAATGTATGCCGATGATATCAAAATTTACAAGTCGTGCAGAAATATTGAGGATTGCATACAGCTTCAAGAAGACCTGAACAGACTTTACCAATACTGCATCGATAATAATCTTCACCTCAGTTTACCTAAATGTCACACTATATCATTCACAAAAAATAAAAATATTATTAATTACGATTACTGTTTAGACAATTTTACTTTGAGTAAGGTTCATTGTGTTAGGGATCTGGGTGTGATGCTGGACTCAAAATTACATCTTGACATTCATATTGAAAATATTATTAATAAAGCATTTAAGATGTATGGTTTCGTCATGCGTTCTTCCGTGGATTTTAAGCGGCCAGCTACTTTTTTATACCTCTACAAGGCGTTAATTCGATCACAGCTGGAATTTGCAGTTGCGATATGGAGTCCCTTTTATGACAAATACAGCAAAAGACTCGAGATGGTCCAAAAAAAATTCTTACGTAGTGCACATTATAGATGTTTTCATACAAGACTTTCATATGTACAATTACTGGAAAGATATAAGTTATTAAGCCTAAAATCTAGACGCATATTGCTTATGACCACAATGCTTCATGGCATTTGTAATAATAAATTCGATTGTATAGATCTTAACAATAGCTTATGTTACGTCATACCTAGAACAACAGTGCAGCGTAAGGCCCGTGTACCGCGGCTGTTCTATACGCCAAAGTGCAGGACTAATGCTGGTGAAAATTCGTCGACTTTTAGAAACATATAACACACACTTCATTGACATCGACATTTTTGCAGTTTCAGAGTCACAATTTAAGAATTTGGCTGTTAATAGACTTAATATGATTGATTCTAATAATCCCTGAACACATTGCTGGAACACACAAACTCAAAATTTATTATTTTTCTTAATATTACCTTAGACGCACGACTTTTCCTTGTAATCTTTTTATATTAATCTGTGGACTTTGCTGTGGATTACATGTTTAATAGTTATGTAAGTGAGATTTGTTTGTAAGTTTTAACATGTAATTGTTTTTTGTCCCAATAAAGTAAAATAAAAATAAAATAAAATATTTAATAATATTTTTGCGATTTTTAGATGAGGTGATTTATTGAAAAAAATTCTCAACGTACGGTAAGCAAAATGGCGTACCAACCCGGACCATCTTGTACCAGCATAGAAAAACTTAAAGGTAATGAAAATTATGGTACATGGAAATTTCTCATGAAAATGTTATTGATTCATGAAGAATTGTGGGAAGCCGTTGAGGATGACAAGGATGACAAGGATGAAAAGAAGTCGCAGAAGGCGCTTGCGAAAATATGTTTGTCGGTACAGCCTAATGTATTCCCACATATTAGGAATTCTAAAGGTGCGCGTGAAGCATGGCAGAGTCTTGCCAAGGCTTACGAGGACAAAGGTTTATGCAGACGGCTAAGTCTTTTGAGGTCGCTGTTTAGTACAAAATTAAGCGACTGTAATCAAATGGAAGACTATTTGGACAAAATATCCAACCTGGCACAGCAGTTGCATGATATAGGTGCACCAGTAGACGACGAGTTTGTCGCGATTATAATGCTCAGTGGGTTATCGGCTCATTATGATCCGTTGATAATGGCGCTGGAAAATTCAACATTAAAACTAACTACTGATGTTGTAAGTGGTAAGCTTCTTCAGGCGTCAAATCGGCAAAATGGTAACGATGTTATGATTGACAGTACAGCTCTGGTAGTAAGAAAAGGTCCAAAATGCTATAAATGCAAGGAATTAGGTCATTTCTTCAAAGACTGTCCTAAAGGTAAAGCAAGTAAGGCTAACAAGGAGCAGAAGAAAGCGAAGAAGTCTATTATGGCTGTCTCAGCACTCTCTGTGGGTTTTAAGAGCGGTGCTTGGTACGTCGACAGCGGAGCATCTAATCATATGTGTAATAATAAAAGTTTAATGTGCAATTTTAGCGTTGGTGAACCTATTAGTGTCTGTGTAGCTAATGGACAGACTCTTCAAACAGAAGGAAGTGGAAATGTCCAGTTACATTTAAAAGACTGTGTAAGGACTATAGAAAATGTTGTATATATTCCTAGGCTTACAGCTAATCTATTATCGGTAAGCGTATTAGTTAATAGGGGGTATAAGGTTATTTTTGACAAAAATAAATGTAGTGTTAGGGATAAGGATACTATCCTAGCTACTGCTACTCTTTGTGATGGTTTATATCAGCTAGATACTGTGGATAAGCCGTTGCATCGCGAGAGGGCAGTCATGTCACCGCCTGAGCAGGGGCGTGAGTCTGTGCTGACCACGTCGCTTGAATCGCAAGAGCTTTGGCATAAGCGACTAGGCCATCTCAACGCGAGGAGTATGAGTTTACTCAAAGCAGGTATGGTAGACGGTGTCAATTATAACAGTGATCGTTCACAGTTTAGTCCTTGTGTTTCCTGCATCGAGGGTAAACAACCACGATTGCCATTCCCAAAGAAGGCTAGTAGGGCAAAAGCGATACTAGGGCTGGTACATACGGATGTATGTGGTCCTATGCCGTGTGCTTCTTTCAGCGGTTGTAAATACTTTCTTACTTTTATTGACGATTATAGTAGGAAGACGTTTGTGTATGTATTACAATCGAAAGATCAAGTCTTTGATCACTTCAAACAATTTAAAGCCATGGTAGAAAATCAAACTAACCGTAGGATTAAAATTGTCAGAAGCGATAATGGTGGGGAATATGTAAATAAAGCTATGCAAAATTACCTAAAAGAATGTGGAATAAAACACCAAACTACAGTTCCATATTGTCCACAGCAGAATGGTGTTGCCGAGCGGGTCAACAGAACTATTGTGGAGAAGGTGAGATGCATGTTGCGAGATGCTCAGCTGGATCAAAAATACTGGGCAGAAGCAGTCAACACTGCTGTATATCTTAAAAATAGATCTCCAACCAAGGCGGTTATCGGTCTCGTTCCTGAAGAGAAATGGAGCAACAAACGGGTGAGCTTGAAACATTTACGTGTTTTCGGGTGTACAGCACATGCTGTTGTACATAATAGAAAGAAGCTGGATTCAAAGACGAAACAGTATATCTTTACAGGGTATTGTGAGGAAACGAAAGGCTACAGACTAATAGACCCACGTAACCTGCACAAGTGTACCGTGGCCAGAGATGTTGTGTTTATGGAAAATTCTTTCTTAAAACAAGGGTCACATGATAATAATATACAGGTCTTGTCGCGGTAGCGGATGACGGCAAAAAGGGTAGAGACAATACATGTCACTGTGTATGTCTATTCCTAATAGAATAAGGAGTTTTGTATACATTCCAACACTGACCCTTAAACATAACTCCTATGTACCATACACAAAAATACATAAACATATAACAAAGTATAAAACAAATATTTAAGTTAGCAAAGTGACAAAAGTATGTACTATACAAAACTAAAATTTATTAAATAAACATAACCCTTTAATAAATTTATCATGTACAACTTTTGTTAACGGTTTAGTTAATATATCCGCTATCATTAACTCTGTACTCAAATATTTAACATTTACAATGTTATTGGATACACAATCTCTCATAAAATGGTGTCGTACATCAATGTGCTTTGTCCTACTATGATACATACAATTCGAGGTCAATTTCTGAGCTGACTGACTGTCATTATAAATTAATACATTGAATAGTTTCCCTAGTAGCTCTTTTAAAAAACTAGAAATGAATAAAGCCTCTTTGCACGCATCTGATAAAGCCATGTACTCCGCCTCTGTGCTAGACAGTGCGACTGTTCGCTGTTTACGACTCTCCCACGAGATCAACGAACACCCCAATTTAAAAACAAAACCTGTGTAAGATCTTCTATCAAGTTCGTTCGCTGCCCAGTCTGCATCCACGTACGCGGTAATATCCAGTCCTCCTTTTTGAAACAGTAAACGATAGTTCATCGTTCCTTTCAAATACCGCAGCACCCGCTTAGCAGCTTTCCAATGAACCTCAGAGTGTGAGTCGTTGAACTGACTAAGAACACTCACTGCATGAGCAATGTCCGGTCTACTGCATACTGCAACATACATAAGGCAACCAATTAAATTTCTGTAATTAACATTACCTTCTTTGCCTTCACATGCAACCAATTTAACACCTTTCTCCATTGGTGTTATTGCAGGCTTGCAGTCTTTCATCTGAAACCTATCTAGAACTTTGAGGATATAACCTGACTGATCTAAAGATATTTTGTTACCATCTTTGCAGACTCTCATTCCTAGGATTTGATGAACAGGACCTAGATCTCTCATTTCGAATTCTTTCATCAATTCTCGCTTAATTCTCGTTTTTATCGCCGAATTCTTTGTTGAAAATAATAATATGTCATCAACATATAGAGCGATTATGACAATGTCATCTTGTATTCTTCTAAAAAATACACATGGCTCAGATGAGGTTTTGCTGAACTTCATTTTCTGCAATAAAATCTTATTTATTTTATCAAACCACATCTTCGAAGCCTGTTTTAATCCATATATAGCCTTATTTAATTTATAGACCATTTTTTCTTTACCTCTTTGTACATAGCCTTCTGGCTGCTCCATAAATACAATTTCATTAAGATCACCATTTAAGAACGCAGTTTTCACGTCTAAATGATCTATATCTAAATTGTATTCCGCCGCTACAGCCAGCAATGTACGAATAGTTGAGTGCCTGACTACTGGCGAAAAAGTTTCTGAGTAATCCACCCCATATTTCTGTGTATAGCCTTTAGCTACGAGTCGGGCCTTATATTTTAAAAGCTCTCCATCTAAACCTCGTTTTCGCTTAAAAACCCACTTACACTTTATAGGTTTCCGGTCTTTCGGTCTTTCAACAAGAGTGAAACATTTATTCTTAACAAAAGAATTGTACTCATCTGACATCGCACGCTTCCACTCTGCAGCATCTGAGCCGGTCAGTGCTTCTTGCACAGTATCAGGATCGTCATCATCACTGCACAGTTTCCTTACCATCAGTACAGCTTCTGATGATGATTCAAAATCCTCCGCACTCTCCGCAGAAGCTTCTTCTAGGGTGCTGTCTCCTGGAATATAAGTTGGATCCGAAGCAGTATTTGTAGGGTAACTATCCTCGCTATCAGAGTCAGTCACTGTGTTTATATTTGTCTCTTCTATTGCTAGGTCATCAGATATTTCTGGACTCACAGTGGATGTCTCAGGCAGTACCGAGGATTGTGGCTGATGAACACTTATGGGAATTTCCATAAACTGATCACTAGACACAACATTCCTACTATCTGGGTAACTTGGATCCAACTTATATTCCAGGAGACAGCACCCTAGAAGAAGCTTCTGCGGAGAGTGCGGAGGATTTTGAATCATCATCAGAAGCTGTACTGAAATCAAAAATACTGGGCAGAAGCAGTCAACACTGCTGTATATCTTAAAAATAGATCTCCAACCAAGGCGGTTATCGGTCTCGTTCCTGAAGAGAAATGGAGCAACAAATGGGTGAGCTTGAAACATTTACGTGTTTTCGGGTGTACAGCACATGCTGTTGTACATAATAGAAAGAAGCTGGATTCAAAGACGAAACAGTATATCTTTACAGGGTATTGTGAGGAAACGAAAGGCTACAGACTAATAGACCCACGTAACCTGCACAAGTGTACCGTGGCCAGAGATGTTGTGTTTATGGAAAATTCTTTCTTAAAACAAGGGTCACATGATGATAATAGTAAGGGTCAGATGTGTGTTGATCCAAGTTACCCAGATAGTAGGAATGCTGTGTCTAGTGATCAGTTTATGGAAATTCCCATAAGTGTTCATCAGCCACAATCCTCGGTACTGCCTGAGACATCCACTGTGAGTCCAGAAATATCTGATGACCTAGCAATAGAAGAGACAAATATAAACACAGTGACTGACTCCGACAGCGAGGATAGTTACCCTACAAATACTGCTTCGGATCCAACTTATGTTCCAGGAGACAGCACCCTAGAAGAAGCTTCTGCGGAGAGTGCGGAGGATTTTGAATCATCATCAGAAGCTGTACTGATGGTAAGGAAACTGTGCAGTGATGATGACGATCCTGATACTGTGCAAGGAGCATTGACCGGCTCAGATGCTGCAGAGTGGAAGCGTGCGATGTCAGATGAGTACAATTCTTTTGTTAAGAATAAATGTTTCACTCTTGTTGAAAGACCGAAAGACCGGAAACCTATAAAGTGTAAGTGGGTTTTTAAGCGAAAACGAGGTTTAAATGGAGAGCTTTTAAAATATAAGGCCCGACTCGTAGCTAAAGGCTATACACAGAAATATGGGGTGGATTACTCAGAAACTTTTTCACCAGTAGTCAGGCACTCAACTATTCGTACATTGCTGGCTGTAGCGGCGGAATACAATTTAGATATAGATCATTTAGACGTGAAAACTGCGTTCTTAAATGGTGATCTTAATGAAATTGTATTTATGGAGCAGCCAGAAGGCTATGTACAAAGAGGTAAAGAAAAAATGGTCTATAAATTAAATAAGGCTATATATGGATTAAAACAGGCTTCGAAGATGTGGTTTGATAAAATAAATAAGATTTTATTGCAGAAAATGAAGTTCAGCAAAACCTCATCTGAGCCATGTGTATTTTTTAGAAGAATACAAGATGACATTGTCATAATCGCTCTATATGTTGATGACATATTATTATTTTCAACAAAGAATTCGGCGATAAAAACGAGAATTAAGCGAGAATTGATGAAAGAATTTGAAATGACAGGACCTAGTCCTGTTCATCAAATCCTAGGAATGAGAGTCTGCAAAGATGGTAACAAAATATCTTTAGATCAGTCAGGTTATATCCTCAAAGTTCTAGATAGGTTTCAGATGAAAGACTGCAAGCCTGCAATAACACCAATGGAGAAAGGTGTTAAATTGGTTGCATGTGAAGGCAAAGAAGGTAATGTTAATTACAGAAATTTAATTGGTTGCCTTATGTATGTTGCAGTATGCAGTAGACCGGACATTGCTCATGCAGTGAGTGTTCTTAGTCAGTTCAACGACTCACACTCTGAGGTTCATTGGAAAGCTGCTAAGCGGGTGCTGCGGTATTTGAAAGGAACGATAAACTATCGTTTACTGTTTCAAAAAGGAGGACTGGATATTACCGCGTACGTGGATGCAGACTGGGCAGCGAATGAACTTGACAGAAGATCTTACACAGGTTTTGTTTTTAAATTGGGGTGTTCGTTGATCTCGTGGGAGAGTCGTAAACAGCGAACAGTCGCACTGTCTAGCACAGAGGCGGAGTACATGGCTTTATCAGATGCGTGCAAAGAGGCTTTATTCATTTCTAGTTTTTTAAAAGAGCTACTAGGGAAACTATTCAATGTATTAATTTATAATGACAGTCAGTCAGCTCAGAAATTGACCTCGAATTGTATGTATCATAGTAGGACAAAGCACATTGATGTACGACACCATTTTATAAGAGATTGTGTATCCAATAACATAGTAAATGTTAAATATTTGAGTACAGAGTTAATGATAGCGGATATATTAACTAAACCGTTAACAAAAGTTGTACATGATAAATTTATTAAAGGGTTATGTTTATTTAATAAATTTTAGTTTTGTATAGTACATACTTTTGTCACTTTGCTAACTTAAATATTTGTTTTATACTTTGTTATATGTTTATTTATTTTTGTGTATGGTACATAGGAGTTATGTTTAAGGGTCAGTGTTGGAATGTATACAAAACTCCTTATTCTATTAGGAATAGACATACACAGTGACATGTATTGTCTCTACCCTTTTTTTGCCGTCATCCGCTACCGCGACAAGACCTGTATATTATTATCCTGAATAAATCCATCTTTCTTAACTTCCACTGCCTATCTTTTTGCCCATAACCCATCAACAGCTACCCGATGTTGGGTGTGTGCATCGCATGAACCGTAAATACTCACATAATTATATACTCACATCTGCAGAGCTGACGTATCGCACTATAACGGTGAACGTGTTCATTATCTACGACAGAGACGACCCCGATTGTATTGGAAGCTCGCATCGTATGAAAACAGCAAAAACAACAACTACAGGAGTGTGCATCGCTTTTGTGTAACGCACTATACGGTTAACGTGTTCAACACTACGACAGAGACGACCCCGGTTGTATTGGAAGCTCGCATCGTCTGAACACAGCGAAAACGTCAAACCCGCTGGTGGGGCGACAACTACCCGCTGGTGGGGTATCGCTGTTAACCGTAAATGTGTTCTTTATGTACCTGTGAGACGACCCTGTATGGAAGCTCGATTCGTACGAACACAATTTAAATAGTGCACGACGATCCATTTCCCGAAGACGAAGAGTCGTCCGACGTCACCACCGCGGCGGCACCTCTCCGTTGTCCCGACGTCGCGGCGTCGCCTCTCAGTTGTCCGGTTCTTGACTTTCACTTTTACTTTAATACTAATTTAATTTTTTTTATTTAATACTAAATACACTTGGAGCTTTGGATTGGAGACGTGCGAAGGCTTGAGCACGGAAACAAACATTGAAGACACACTGCGGGTGGGCCGTCTTATAGGAGGCGGTGAGGTGACAAAATATTTAAGTACCCGAAAAAAAAAAAAACTTTGTCATTCCATGCAAGGCTAGTAGTAAGGACGCATAACTACAATAAGTAAACATAAACCGTCTTATTACGAAAACAAGTTTAACCTTAAACCTTGGTTTAAACTGAGGAAATTGTTCCTTAAACCTGAGTCTAAACCTGGGTGTAACGTTAAACTGTTTTTCGTAATAAGACTGTATAAGTTGCTAAGGATCGAACTGTGAAACATAATAAACTGATACATAATCATGACCTATATTAAGGACCAGTGTTTCTATGTGGCGAAGTCGACTGAATACTTTTTTTTTAGTGAACAATAAATATGATTTTAGTTTTTATTAGTTATGCATGCGATTAAATACTATTTTGTTACACGCACCATTATAGCTACACTAGGTCTATTAGTGGAAACTTTTTAATAACTGTCTGTTTTTAATTACCTATTTAAGTTATTCATAGTTGATAGTCTTCCAAAAATTGTAAAATAAAATAAAATTAAACAATATTACAGAAAGAGTTAATAATTATTAATTGAATTACAATTTACAATCCAAAAATAAATATTTAGGTGTACATAATTAATTAAAATAAATTTCATGCCAACCTAGAACTGTTGTGAAGTGCTTTGAAAGTATATGGTAATGACCACAGTGTAAATAATATTGTTCGAACAAAGGATTTTACACCTGTCAGTTTCTTTGTTCTGTCTGTTGCTTTTGTCATTATTACGTTCTGTCTGTTTATTTTGTCATTATTACAATATATGTAATCTTAATAAAAAGTTAATTAAGCAATTATGCAGTTCTAACTTCGAAAAAAATTAATAATGTTTTATACCCGCCGTTACAAGGTTACGTTGTTAAATTTTGATGAAGTGTCAAATGTGATCTATTAAATTGGCCCTACTTTAATTACACATTCAGCCGTTTGTTCTTTATGTTTAATATATGAGCATAGATATATGATTATGCTGTAACAGCTCAGTGGGCGAACGCTTGCCTTGGAAACAAGGTGCGCAAGTTCGAACCCCGGCTCGCACCTCTGATTTATTTAATTAATCATGTGCGAATCGTCTTTGTGCGATTGTTACTAGCTTTCGGTGAAGGAAAAACATCGTGATGGAACCTGCATGTCTGAGAAAGCCTAACTAGCTTTCGAATGACGTGTGAAGTCCGCCAACCCGCACTTGGCCAGCGTGGTGGACTATGGCCTAAGCCCCTTCAACTTGAAGGGAGGCCCGTGCCCAGCAGTGGGACATAAACAAGGGCTGGTATTATTATTATTATATGATTATGATTGATAGATTTGATATATGGGCCCGTTGGTCTAGTGGTTAGACACCCTGTCCGCTAACCGATGGGTCGTGGGTTCGATTCCCACCAAGTGTCTGGGTGTTATTTATCTATTTAAGTATGTATTTACAAAAAAAAATGTATATAAGTATTAGTATCAGTTGTCTGGTTTCCATAGTACAGGCTCTGCCTAGTTTGGGATCAGATGACCGTGTGTGGATTGTCCCAAGATATTATTATTATTATTATAGCTCTCTCCATAGCTCGTTGTGTACTCTGAGCTTCTCTAAAAGGTCAGCTGTTAGAATAAGGACCACGTCGCAGTACCATTTATGCCATCACTGGCAACACACACACACACACTGGTTAAAACATTAGTCTTCAGGCACTGCGGTGCCTATTTCGGACGAGATGTCGCGTAGTTTCCCGAGCGCTGCCCATCCGAGTTTGATTCTTAGGGCGACCGTGTTGAAGTTGAACCGACGGACCGTAAAAAAGCGTTTAGTTGTAAATTAATTATTTATAATAACTGTTGAATATATGGATAGTTTCTAAAATATGCTGATGATATTTGGACGCGATTTTTTGCATTCTATTATAAGAAGTTCTACATCATCGATGGAATCATGGAACCACACACAGTACAATTTAGTGAGTCCATCTTTTTCATTAAAATGTTTATCTAAGCAGAAGCACAAAATGCAATATCTAATCTATCTTTCTGGTGAGTGCTGACGACACGACAGACGACAACGATGCAGCGTGCATCGTTTACAAAAATATATAGATTTAAGAATTTTTCACTACGTTACGGACATTAGTCGATCTCTTTAGGTAATATCTATGGTAAAGATTATATTCTGACAAAATTGAATCACTAGGGAAGCTTCAAACGAAGTCATACCGTGATGCAAAGCTATACTAGCGACATCTATGGACGGTACATTTAAACCCGCACGGACAGCATAGATGAAGTTTACGAACAGCTATAATTTACATGTCTCATCAATGGCATTTTAATATCGATAGATTAAATAATTATATTCTGTAGTTTAAGTTCTTAAGTTTATACAAACGCATAATACTTTAATCCGAGTGCGAATGTGATATACTGCGACGGACGTATTTTACTTAGCCCGTGCGTACGAAAAATAATTGTGAAACTATTTGAGTTTATTCAGCAATTATGACACATGAATCATACCTAAAATATACCACATAATGGTAGTCATATTGCCATTTATCAGGCACACTTCCAAACTACAAACCGATATCGGACATAACACTGTCCAACATGGGAATAGGACCTATGACGTTGCGACAGACAGCCTCCTTAACGATGGCGATGTGATAAAAAAGTCGATAATCCCTACTTCCTTACATGTCCATAGTAAATGTGAATTCCGTAACACAACATAATTATGAAAACAGAACACCTCTTCCGAGGCTTTCTTGTCCCAAACATGGCAAATGGCCCCATTTATCTTGCAGGGTACACATACACGTTAATTAAAGGGCACTCAAATGGTTACTGTTATGCTTTCATTTAGAGATGATGCGAATATTAGGCTGCTTTTCGGGATGCGGCCTTTTTCTATTCGGTATTAATATTATAGACATACAAAAACCACTAATCTAATAAAATAAAATAAATATCATAGAAATATAAAACCACTAATCTAATCATAAACGAAAAACAATCTGTAAGTGTTGTGGAATTTGCATAATGTCTTACAAAGTACTAATCCAATTTTTTTGATAAACATATTAATACATTGGCTATAATCTACTTAAGTATACCCTATTTTTCTTTGCAGGATATAAACTATTTTATAAAAAAACTATTTAAAAAAAAATAAAAACCGACTTCAAAGTAAATTATCTAAAAAGCATAAAATAACGAAAATATATTGAAGTCGGTGTCAGCTGGTGCTAGTGTTAGTACGATATGATGTGCTAGCACCGACTTCAATATATTTTCGTTATTTTTTGCTTTTTAGATAATTTACTTTGAAGTCGGTTGTTATTTTTTATAAAATAGTTTATTTAACACTTTTTATTAGACTTATTATTACACTTTTTACTTACTTTACCAAAATAGGTATCAGCACTATCACGCAACTCGAACGTCTTCGTTACAGTAACTTACTGAAAACATAAAAAGTCTATATCTCTTAAACTACTGGACCGATTTTGATAAAACTTTTACTCTTCCCTAAGTTGAAAAATACTATATCTATTGAAAAAAGAATTTTCGAAATCGGACATGTAGTTTCTGAGAAATACGCGGACAAACCTACATACATACATACATATATACATACATATTGTAAGAATCTATTCATATTAATACATTGTTAAACTATAATAAGTATTTATCATGACATTGTAAAGGTAGAACAGGTTTGACATCGTACTTAATAGATGGCGCTAGTTGACTTGTACTGTTTTGCCAACGCAGCAGTAGTCGTTGGCGACTAGAATAGTTTAGTCAGTCAACGGTATGATTTCATGGTAAACAGTCGATTGTGAGACTTTGTAGTGAATAGTGATTGTGAGATTATGTGGCGAGCGGCCGTGGGACGGCCGCTGTGTAATAATGTGTTTGTGAGCTTGATTGGCAGGTTGTCAAAGACGTGCCATCGGAGGAACTGCGTTGATGATTGAGATGCAGTCGACGAGCATCACGAGGTTTGATGCGATCGCTGAGTAAGTTACAACCCAGTATTATATCTATTTGATTAATATGTAGATTATTATTGACTAAATATTGTTGTGTGATATAATTGATGATGGTTAATTAATTAGCGATAGATGATGACCAAGAGTTGGCGTTTGGTGTGGTTATAGGGGCTGGTGGAGACCACTTGGGGAGGTCCCCACATTTTATAGGCTTGTCAATGTATCGCATACCTTGATTATTATTGAATTATTAAGATAATTTCCCGTAAGAGTGTTTTAACTCCTACAATATATACATACATACATACATACACTCGTAAAATTTGGTAAATTTGTTTAGAAGCCCACATAGACTAACATATATGAATATTACGCATTTTTATTAATATTACATACATACGCGTCGAATAGAGAAACTTCTTTTTGAAGCCGGTTAAAAATCTTAGTTTTATGGTTAGTGGCCGTAGACAGAATATAATACAGACATATACCAAGCGTGCCGCCGATAAGGACAGAAAAATAAGTACATACTAAATTTAGAGTTGCCACGTAAGGGAAATTTTACCCTTTGTGTAAAGCAAATACGGAGGTTGTTGTAAATTATATTTTCTTTCCTAACCAAAAACCACTTTTTTGACACAACATTTACTTTTCTTACATTATATCGTCTTAATCTATGACAGTCTGCAAAAAGTACGAAAGTGATTGTTATAATAATGTCCTCCTAGCCGAAACGACCACAGCGGCCAATCTTTCACAAGATCAGCCATGTACGCAGGAGATATTATAGTGCACAAGTGCTTGCGTAGACACAAGTGCACTCTCTCTTCCTTTATATAATAGGTACCTCTCATAATCCGATGGGGCGGAAGACCGACACGACTGGGGAGAAGTTAAGCGCAGGACCGACTTTTTACATGCCCATCCGACGCATGTGTGGCGTATCTCGGATCACGGTTTCGGAACGCCAAAGGGGCTGTCAAAAAGATGACAGCACGCTAGTATCTATGGCAGAGACATGTTTTAATTATTACGATTACTCCACTGTATTATAAGTTGTTCTCTCTCAATTTGATTATAAGTGTTTATTACCAAAGCTCGGTGTTTTAATTTGACGGACAGGAGTCGGGCATACGTCCTATCGCAAATCCCGACACATGGATCATCTTCCTTTACAGACAATCAGGTCATCGGCCTGCATTGTCCTAGCCAGTAAGGAACGACTACTCAAATTTGTTGCCCTTCGCAGGATTCGAACCCACGACGGAGGCTACAAAGTGAATGTACACTTGTGCTAGTCGCTACCCAAACCTTTCTGGCTGGAGCGCTTTAAGCGCTCGCCCTCTTGTCCGGTGAAACAGTACTATTCCTACAAAAAAAAAGTGATGATCAATAAAGCAAAGTGACTATCAAGCTTTAGTTGTCCACCAAACTTTGATGTCTACTGAAAGTGTGTTTGGTATTTATTGGTGATTCAAGTTAGGCAATACCAAATGAATCATTTGATAGTTATTGAATAGTCACTTTGCTTTATTGATCAGCACTTTAGTTGTCAAACGAGATAGGTACATAATAGGGGGGCAAATGAAACAAACTATTCAACGTCGGTACTATTTATTTATAATTCAGACAAATTTACTAATAAATTGTAACCAACAACATACATACATATATTTAAACAACATGCATATAGTAAAAGCACGATTAAATGTAAAATGACCATTGTGCCTATAAATAACGAATGAATACGTCCTGCGCAGCCTTGGACGAATTACTTGAGCGCTTACGTTATTTCTGAATATTTAAGCATTCGGGAATAACTTTTAGCAACCTATTAATTCTTTTTGTTGCTGTTATCCACAGTATACAAATATCCATATTTTCAGGAAATCTGGGAAATTCTTCGATGCACCCAGCATGTGGGATCGTGTATGATGCACTTAATAATAATTTACCACTTATTTATGGTAGTCTCTCTTTTATACACTGGCAACACTGATAATGGCGATCAATAAACTGAAAATTTTAGGTTATGGATGAAAAATAAAAAAAACTTTCAAGTAAAATAGTAACTAATTTAGAGCAATAAGATCTAAATAAGTCGTTTACATGTATTAGTTTCTAAATGTAATCTCTAAATTGGCCATAATAATTCACGTTTACCTGTGAAACGATACTCCACTAATTTTACGTTCACTGTCACTTTTACAGCCTATAATACTGCACTGCACGATTCTTATAGGATTTCCACAACACACAGTAATGTCACAGTTAGTTTTTTATTGAATTTTAAGTTATTTATTTAATATTAAAACCACGATAAAATTGTCACGGAGCAAAGTTGGAGCAAACGTCAAATTTGTTTCGCACCCACGGCGCGGAAAAATCGAACACATGCTGAGGGACAAAAAATCATATACACTGTTTCTTTCTATCACACGTAACCTACATAAACGCATTCTTTTCTTGCGTGAATGAGAAAGAAAGTGTCCAGCCCTCTATTGTTTTCTTCCTCTAAGTTAGTGGCCAACCTTATGTCTGAGTTGTCAAGCTGCCCTTAGGCCTCCGACTTAGCTTAACTACTGCTGTCTAGATGACAATAGCCGGGACCGACTTTAAACGTGCCCTCCGAAGCACGGAGACGCTCAGTTCAAATGCCGCTAAATGATCACCCATCTATGGATTCACCTTGCCTGACGTTGCTTACCCAACTGGTCGTTTACCGAACAGTGGTTACAACTGGCTATGAGCGTCTCCACTATAAATACATGAACACATTGGTCTGTATGCGGTAACAGCTCAGTGGGCGAGCGCTTGCCTTGGAAACAAGGTGCGCAGGTTCGAACCCCGGCTCGCACCTCTGATTTCTTCAATGAATCATGTACGAATCGTCTTTGTGCGATTGTTACTTAGCTTTCGGTGAAGGAAAAACATCGTGATGAAACCTGCATGTCTGAGAAAGCCTAACTAGCTCTCGAATGACGTGTGAAGTCCGCCAACCCGCACTTGGCCAGCGTGGTGGACTATGGCCTAAGCCCCCTCATCTCGAGGGGAGGCCCGTGCCCAGCAGTGGGACATAAACAAGGGCTGGTATTATTATTTATTATTATTGGTCTGTCATTATCATACTCAACTCTATCAATTGGCTAGCCACCACCGATCAGCCATCAACCAAGTTCATACATGTATTGTTGTTTTATTAATAATAATAAGCCCGCAGGGCAGCTAGTGGCGAGCTGTTGGTGCGTAACGTCACCACGGACCCGAGTGCTCCAGAGAGTCGTTCAAGGCACCTCGGCGTGTCTTCGTCGGCCGAGTGGATACTGAAGGGGGCCCGCAGGACTCTCAGCTCGGGCTTGCCTAAATTGGCCGCCTAGAGAGGAGTTGTTAGAGTTATAAGCTTCAGGGGTGGAAGTGTTAAAGGGCATAACGCCGCGTGTGACTACGGAGAAAACGCAGCACACCTCTCGACACCCCTGAGCCACTCACACCGGTGTTGCACTCCGTCGTCTTCTGACGGCTATATGGAGAGCCCATCTAGTGGGTGGCAATCCACCACTTGCCACGATATAAATAGCAATACTAATCATGGTACGTGAATCCGGACTTGTAGGTACAATAGCCTAGTCTTTAGTTCACCAAATGCCCACTCAAAGAAACTTAGAAAACTATCCTTATACAAATTTGCAATAGTTCTTATACCTGCCGGAGATAACTGCTGTTTATATTTATTTTCCAGCAGTTGATTCCGGCAGCTGTGTTCCATGTCATTACTTTCTTCCAACAGGCCTCTCTGCGTGTTGGATTCGTCCCCACGCAAGCCTTTTAAAAGTCCGGGTGTAATAGCCTGAGTTATCAAATATAAAACTAAAATAATAATAATATTCTGTAACAATTGCACACACATTTTGATCTTGTAAAGAAAATTTAGACATACACAACTTTTGCCAAATCGTTTGCGCTTATGTCGAGAGCGTAACGCCTTTTTCATGAAAAAAAGCCCGGGGCAATTAGAGAAACTAAGACAGCTACTTATAGTACTCGGAATAAGAATCATTTTAGAGAGCTAGAAAAGTTTTGTTTAGTCTGGGAAACTTTTTGTGTGAAAAAGACCTCCCGTATACCTAGGCCTCAGTATTCGGCTGAATATACCTGTACCTAGGTATATATTCGGAACATCTCAAGCTGTGATCTCAAGTTACATTGTTTTATTTATTTATTTATATTATGTTACCTACTAAAGTAAAGTAAGTTAAGTATATATTTACAAAAAAAAAGTATATAAGTATTAGTATCAGTTGTCTGGTTTCCATAGTACAGGCTCTGCCTAGTTTGGGATCAGATGACCGTGTGTGAATTGTCCCAGGATATTATTATTATTATTACTACTAAGTTTTTACATAAGTGTTCTTAAGCATCTAATATCAAGGAAATTTTAACCGCTTGCTATTACGTGTTTTAGTTGTGGGTTAAACCACAGAACTCCCCTGCGATATAGCCTGCGGTGTTCTTCCTTACTAGTTCTGGTCAGATATCAGATAAGACGTTCTTTGAACCGAAAGAAAGATGACCCATGCGTGACGGAGATTTTGAAAAGTGGACCTTTATAATCCTTCCGAATTGTTTTGCTACAAAAAGAGAACAAATGATACCTATTTGATCCACGGAAGCCTATTTAAAATGTGAGCAGGATTTGCTGATTTTTTCCCCGGTCGGTCCCGGTTGTCTAAACATTATATCTTGGCGCAGTTTAAGAACGGTAACCCACTTTTTACATTGGCGTGCCACCTAATTACAATATGATAACCCAAAAACTTACAGTGGTAACGTAGTTGACGTGTTGCGTCAGGATATGGATTATTGCATTTCATATTCCAAACTTCATATCAAAGGTTCAGTCCGTCTATTATAGAATGACCAATGCCTGACTAGTGAGACTTATACATACCTACTTCTATTCTATTGTTGGTGGTTATTAGTTAGGTCCGGTTACAACCGGAACGCACTTCGACCCAGCTGAATACATTGTGCCTGCCATTAGGAATCCATATATATTCGTACTACTTATAACTTACAGTAGTCACAGCGGATTTTTGTGTGGCTGAAGTTAGGGTTGGCGAACCTACCACCTATACTGCGATCCCCAGGCGTGGGGATTAAGGCAACCCCTCCCCGCTAAGGGAGAGAGGGCCTTTGTTGAACAGTGGACGTTTCGGCTGCTGATGATGATGTTGATGAGTTCCGTGATCGACTCCATAATGGCCATCGAACTGAAACTATGATAAGATACTTTACTTTTTACATAATTAAGTACAGGTAAAAACGACCCAGACCCAAGACAAACAGATTATGTTCATGCATATGAATCTGTGGATGAATGAATGAATCTATATGAATATCCTGTGTGGGAATCGACCCCAAGACCTTAAGGGCAGCGGCCAGGGTAGCAAACTACAAACTCAACGAACCTGTGTTGTTATTTAATATACGTGGCTGCCAAAGGAATCCGTAGCACTGTTTGCTTGAACGCACGAATTCAGTAATAGTCTTTTTTAGTGTAACGTCATATTATGTACGTAACGTAACTTCATCTTGAATTAGTAAGATCATAATATTATATGACTCTGATACGCTTTAAAAGTTAGGCATAATACTTTCGCATACTCTATGATGAACCAAAAATATGGTATTACCCTAAAAATATATTTAATTAAATATACAAGTATAGATTTCATTTGAAATGATTTATAATGTTATAATTATACGATTTGTAACATATCTTAATTAAAAATATGTTCAAAATCATTTAAATTAAATTCGACTTGTCAAAAAAAAATCGAGCACGTCCACCCTCCGTAACAGTCCACGAAGGACTGATGGAAGGCGATCGCGGGGGCGCTGCAAGGGGAAATGCATCGCGTACGTGGTTTTTCTATAATGTCTTGTAAAACATGTATGAAATTAAGAAATGTAATCAATACAAATTGTAGAATAGGTTATATGCTTTTTATAGTCCAAGTTTGACGTCTATCCGATGAACGGATATTGAACGCTAACACAATTCATATCCGTTGGATATGGAGTACATTTTTTAAATACATATTGCTAGAAAACGTTGTATTTAATCCAATATCTAATCAATGAAACTATTTGCTGAATATCTGAGGTATAAGTACATATAATTTTCATAGCCAATGCAATAGCGGATTGATCCATCGAACTCTTTAAACTAAGGCTATTTTTGCAATTTTACCGTTGTTACCCCCTTAAGGACCTACTGATGGTTTTCTCCGCCAAAACTAAGAAAAAGTTAGTGGCTAAGGTGGCTAAGGGAAGCTTGATCAACTGTAACACGGTGACACCGGGTTTGCCACAAACACACAAAAAAATATATACAGTCGAATTGAGAACATCCTCCTTTTTTTTAAGTGGGTTATAAAGTAGTCCCTACACTGGTCCGTCCGTATATCAAGCATAAAATTAAAATTTTTAAAAAATGCCCCGACACTCAACGAGCTCTTAAAATGACTTTCCTGTGCTATTATCAGACCCTGATCAGTATCTGTCTAACTACTCGTCAAGATTTAACCATAGATTTGGTGGGTCCTACATTTAATGGAGCCGAGTTCCTGTTGTCACCTTCCTGCTTGCTCCCATCACCAGACTCTGATCAACATTTTTCTACCTACTACTCGCAGCAATCTATCCAACGAATGCAAATTCGGTTGGTCTACGTTTATTAGTGCAGATATCCCATGACCACCTTCCTGCGCCATCATCAGATCCTGATCACCATTTTTCTAGTAACTACTCGTCGAGACCTACCCAACGAGCACAAACTCGGTGGGTCTACGTTTATTGGTGCAGAGATCCCGTGACCACCTTCCTGCTCCATCATCAGACCCTGATCACCATTTTTCTAGCAACTACTCGTCGAGACCTATCCAGCCCAGACTCGATGGGTCTACGTTTATTGGGCCCGAGATCCTGTTACCACCTTCTTGCTGATCATGATCAGACCCTGGTGAAGGTTACCATTTTATTAATTATCATCGGATTTACATATGTTCTAAATTTCAGATCTATTAGACTTATAAAAGTAATGAAAAATGACTATTGTATACAAAATATCCCTACCTCGACTCGGAAAAAGAGCTGATGGTCTTCAAATGGCTGCACCGATTTTTAAAAAAACATAGCTATGAACCATCTGGCTTAAACTAGCTTTCAAATAAAAAAAAACTGCATTCAAATCCGTTCACTGGTTGGACCGCTACGATGCCACAGACAGACATACATACAGACAGACAGGCCGACAGACAGACAGACTTCCGGACATAGGCGTCAAACTTATAACTTTGCGCTTTTGGTCGGCGGTTAAAAATAGATACAGATATCTGATATACGAGAGTTCTGACGTAGTTTAATAGGAAACCTCGCAATGACGTCAAATACGAAACTGAGATTATTGAATCAAATGGAAAATCTTTTTATATACTCTTCACTTAAAGTGTACATAGATATAATTCTTAGCATTTTGCAATGTGTATAAAACATATCATCTAGCTGGGTATAGCTACTCCTTTTTTTACAAGATCACAATCGGAACAATCAATGAACAAATATAAATAACCAAACACATTTGGGTAGGGTTGAATATGACGGATTGTAAAGAAAAACAGGGTATTAAATGTATACCCTATATTTTTGGTTTCCTTCCTTTGAGTCTTCTTGAACGTGTTAGCGTCGGTGATATTTTATATAAATATGTATAGCAAATATTATTATAAAGTAATTTATTTGGTTCATTTATGTTTCGTCAGCGACGATTGAGGGTAGTAGATATTGATTATGCTTTGAAAATGTGTTGTATTAATTAAATATCTTGTTAGTTGGTGATATTTAACTATTGGTTAATGGCTATAAAATTATTATGTAACGCCCTATGCAATTCGAATAATTTATTATTGATATTGTATAAAATATTGTATAAAATATTGTATAAAACGAGTAATGAAACTGACAGTGTCACCCCCACTACTTCAGTGGATTGGGATTGCTATAAATACATTGTAATCGTTTAGAACGGACAGTCTTGAACAGTCTTGAACAGTCTTCAGTCGGCGACGGATCTCTAGAAAGCTAAGTATATTTAGTATTGTTTAATTTACATTGTTATGATGGTATTGTGTTATAATGTTATTATGTTGTATTTATGATAAGTCATATAATATGATATATGACTTGGAGCTGGAGCTGGAAGTGGTTGTAGGGGCTGGTGGAGACCACTAGGGGAGTCCCATATATTTTTATATGGTTCTCACGTCATTTACAGTATTATGAAATAATTACTTTAAGTCCTGAGATAGGAAATGTGTCATAATCGACATTGTTATTTAATAAATATTATATACTGATATTTGAGACTTTTGTGTTAAGGTACCTACCTCCAAACCAGTAATAAATATCCGATAATTTGATAAAGAATACTTTTCATAAAGTATTACCCTACATTATTCAGAACTAAGGTTATAAATTATCTAGACTATTAAATAGTCGGCTATACATCCTGATATATTAATACAGATATATATACCATTAATTTAACATCAGAAGTGGGATTGTTCCACATGTCCACTGAATCTTTACTAATACCTGTGTGATTTGTTCTCAGTATGGATTACGGGAAAAGGCTGATCTTCTAAAGGCGACTGCTCGTTCGCTGACCATGGTTGCAGATTGAGAGGCGAAGTGAAAATATCAGTGATATGGACCAATGTACATCCGTAAGCAATTATGTTCAGTTTGTGATTTGTAATATATTGTCAGGATAACCAAACGGGGTTGGTTTTTAAGGATTTATGTATGTGAACTTTGTTGTACATCCATAAGCAATTATGTTCAGTTTGTGATTTGTAATATATTGTCAGGATAACCAAACGGGGTTGGTTTTTAAAGATTTATGTATGTGAACTTTGTTGGAATTTTAAGAACAGTTTGATTTGCTTGACGAATTGGCATGATCTCCGATCATGGTCTTATAGAAGATATTGTATATATGTATTTATTTGCGGGCGGTCTCTGACTTGGTACTGTATAATAAGTCATGTGCGGCAGATGACACAGTATGTCTAGGCCAGAAGACTATATATATATTCTGTATAGAAAACATTGTAAAAAGATAGTGTACTTCGAGAGCGAAGTACTGGCCAGTATGGCCGTGATTGATTATATCAAGATAAATTGCGAGTTTATGCCAAAATGCTTAATGTTCCTTCTTATTTACAAAGAGTAAATAGAAAATAAAGAAAAAAAAAAGAAACACAAAAAATAAACATTTTTTGCGAATAAAATTGTTAATTCCAACAAAGTTACTATGAAAAAAAAAATCAATAGGTGGGTGTTTGATTGTACAAAGTATCTATTTTTGTTGAATTTTGTGATGGTCTATGTTATAACTGTTTTTCTTATCTAATGTTTTACGATACAAAGATGTTTGCCACTAAACTGCTTAGTAGAGTAGATGTTTTATGTTTTGTACTTCGAGAACGAAGTACACGTCAGTATGGCCGTGTTAGCGTCGGTGATATTTTATATAAATATGTATAGCAAATATTATTATAAAGTAATTTATTTGGTTCATTTATGTTTCGTCAGCGACGATTGAGGGTAGTAGATATTGATTATGCTTTGAAAATGTGTTGTATTAATTAAATATCTTGTTAGTTGGTGATATTTAACTATTGGTTAATGGCTATAAAATTATTATGTAACGCCCTATGCAATTCGAATAATTTATTATTGATATTGTATAAAATATTGTATAAAACGAGTAATGAAACTGACAGTGTCACCCCCACTACTTCAGTGGATTGGGATTGCTATAAATACATTGTAATCGTTTAGAACGGACAGTCTTGAACAGTCTTGAACAGTCTTCAGTCGGCGACGGATCTCTAGAAAGCTAAGTATATTTAGTATTGTTTAATTTACATTGTTATGATGGTATTGTGTTATAATGCTATTATGTTGTATTTATGATAAGTCATATAATATGATATATGACTTGGAGCTGGAGCTGGAAGTGGTTGTAGGGGCTGGTGGAGACCACTAGGGGAGTCCCATATATTTTTATATGGTTCTCACGTCATTTACAGTATTATGAAATAATTACTTTAAGTCCTGAGATAGGAAATGTGTCATAATCGACATTGTTATTTAATAAATATTATATACTGATATTTGAGACTTTTGTGTTAAGGTACCTACCTCCAAACCAGTAATAAATATCCGATAATTTGATAAAGAATACTTTTCATAAAGTATTACCCTACATTATTCAGAACTAAGGTTATAAATTATCTAGACTATTAAATAGTCGGCTATACATCCTGATATATTAATACAGATATATATACCATTAATTTAACAAACGCATCTAAGACTATGCACGATGAGTGGTAAGATAAATTAAAAACGTCCAAAAAAGTTTTAACACCTTTGGTTGATTAAATCTATACATATAAAATTACTTGTCCTAACTGACTGATTCATCAACGCACAGGCCAAACCGCTGGACCTAGAAAGCTAAAATTTGGGCAGTAGGTTATTCTTATGATGTAAGCATCCACTAAGCAAGGGTTTTTGAAAATTCCACTCCTAAAGGGGTCAAATAGGGTGGAAAAATAATAATAGCAGGCGTAGCCGCAAGGAATTGATAGTATTTACTACTAAAGAAATTATCAAAACAGCATCTTAGTAACCATAAATGAGTTGATCCTATATTCTAAGAGTTCGTAATACTGAAGTAATTAGTCTAATTAAATCATCCTTGATTCCTTTCATCAAAGGATTACACAAAATTGTATTTAAAACGCCAATAATGATGCCAAATGAGTTTGAAGGGAATTATAAGTAAACAGTCGATGTGTGTATACAATATAGGTTCATATGTATATAGGCGAGCAAATAATTCGATAACGAAACGTTCGCACTGTTAATTAGGAGAGCAATGGTTACTAGGATTAATTCCTTAAATAACATGTTAAACACATCTCAAACAATGTGGCAAAAGAAGAGAAATACGTAGAGAGGTATCTTGAATACAACTTATTGATGAGACCTTTGAGACCATCTAAAATGTCGCCTAAGTTAAATCACCTGTGATACATTAGTTGTTTTTGAGTGTAGAATTTTCGCTGGCTAGATTTTTTTTCACACCGGAAATGAATGACCCGTGGGGTGTCCGGGTAAGAATAGCACCCCCCCATCTCCCCCCGTTGGGTGTCTGTAAGAGGTGAATAAGGGAAAACAAGAAGATGGACAGCAGCGTCATTCTATTGAGTAGCTACCGACTATACTACGATCCCCAAGACTCCTGCCAAGCGTGGGGTTTATGGCAACGTGGGGGGGGGGGGCTTTGTTCAGCAGTGGAAGACTTTCGGCTATGATGACAATGGATATTGCATTTTTGCGGAAAAATATCTGACAAAACTGTAGTATCGTACCTACAGATTCGAAACATAGTCTCGTACAAGAACCTTAATACCTAGTACCTACTATATAAATTTTTACATCCCAACAACAATACGCACATCTCGGTAGAAAGGAACCAATATAATGTAAGATGTGACAGAAAATATTTCGTTACCTACACATCGGTGCACTTTCGAAGCATTGAACCGACACGGTACCCCAGAATATTAAAGGTCAGGACGGTTGATCTCTGGAAGAAATTTTAATATTACTATGTCAAAGTAACTCTGAAATATTGCTTTGAAATCTTGGCTAACTTCAGATTAACAAACTTATTATATGAATCTGAGTAGGTATAAAAAATAAGTTTTAATTAGAGGCACCAATTTAGATAGCTGTACTTACTCCGTTTCAAATGAACTTACAAGTATACTAGTAGAACTATTATGTATTCTGTGACTAGAATGAACAAAGAAAATGATTGAATACATTAACGAATGAATGAGGGTTTCCAGGAAAATTTACTCCATCTGTTGGCGCCACTGAGGATATTGTGGTCATCAGACGACCGTGTGTGGATTGTCCATGAATATTACTATTAAAATTAATTTACGTCCTCGCCAATATGACCACAGCGGCCAATCTCTCACAAGATCAGCCATCTACACAGGTGCTGTCAAAGTGCACAAGTGCTTGGGTAGACAAAGGTACAGTCTCTTTCCTCTTCCAATTCGATGGAAAACCGACCCGGCCAAGGAAAAGTCAGGAACAGAACCGACTTTTAACGTGCCCATCCGAATGCATCGGATAGGCGCGTTAAGACGAAGCCAGACCATAAGGCTTCCTTTTTTACCTTTTAGGTATGGAACTCTAAAAAAGCACAAATTGGTAACTCTCCGCAGGATTTGAACCCGCGACCTCTGGTTTACAAAGCAAGCAGTTCTGCGCCTGCGAAAAGCTACAATATATAAATGTTGATATACGGTGTACGTTAAGGGTGAAGTTTAATTAATTTTCTGTGAGCACTGCCGTCAATTTATGAACCACATTACAATACAATTAATACCATCGCATTAATTAATGGAGACATCCCATTTAATGAGTTACAATCTCGTTGTTTTTGGTCGTTGTCTAACCCCATGATTCATTTGCGCAAGCATTTTCAAGGATACATTTATGGGCCAATTAAATTAAATGATATCGCCAAAAGGTGAAGTCCTTTGTGATAAATTTTTGCCGTTTTATGAACGACTATACACCTGACCTTGACCTATATTATAAATAATGTGTGTGTTTAGGACCTTCATATCAGTATCAGTAAAACCACGGATATTTATTTTGAGAACTCAACAATGTCTCGTACATTGTTGACTTCTTCGAGACTTGGCTTCAAAACTGACTTACTACAGAAGAAATACTAATTATGAAGAATATAGCGTGAGCGGAATTACAAAGCTTTTCGCAAATGCTGATGAAGTATTAAAAGATTGTAATAAATATGATTTTAATGTAGACCTTGAACAAATTGTTTTGTGTGTAAGTAGGAGGAGACGACTATAATCCCACAAGGTTAATATATGAATTATCGGCGGCTCTAAAACATTTTAAAAACTATAATTATTATTATACTTTATTGGGTACACTTAAAAACAGAAAACAGTACAAAAACAATTAACAAAAGACAAAGGTATCACAAAGGGAGAGCGTAACTCAAAAACGTGAGTTCTCTTCCAGCAAACCCGGGCATAGAGAGCACGTGACGAAATGTTATCGGGTAAAACCAAGTGTACCTACAGATGTAAGTTAAGTTACATTAAAATAAACATACATATAGACAAATAAATAACACACATAGGTATATCAATACATATATACACGTTTAAACATAAACTAATATATTATGATATCAAATATACATAATAAATACAAAAATATATATAATGATAGATATATAATACATATTTTATAATAATACATACATACATTTGATTTTATTGTAGAAATCACATTGAAAGGGAATATTCTTTTGTTCTATTTCTAAAAATGGGCAGAGAAGGGCTTTTACGTATAGAAAGGGGAAGGCTATAATGTAATTGTCTTAGGCGTCAAATTATATGTAAGTAAACAAAAATAAAGTCGCTAGTCACCTGATTTATTAGATCTCTGTCATCTCTCCCTAAGAAGAGAGGGGTTACCAAAATCCCTAAGCTTGGCAGGCGGCTTGGGATCGCAGTAAAGTTGGAAGATAAATCCAGAAAAAAGACGCTGCTGCCTGTCTTCCCGTTCTCGCTTAGTCGTCTCTTACGACACCCAACGTGAGGAGATGGAGGGATGCAATTCTAACCCACCACCGCACGGGGATCTCTGTAGTCCACCTCTTATAGAAGTATTATTGTAATCTTACTGTTGTGGGAGAAACTGACACAGCTATAAATATAAACTACGTAGGTTGACGTCTCTACCTCGTGCCATAGTAAGATTACAATAATTACGAGTATTAGTATGATCAAAGGCCTTAAGCCTAAGAAAGCACCGGGCTCCGACGGCATCTCCAGTCCACCTGATATGTCTTTTAGTGACTATCTTCAACGCTGCCATGTCCCACTGCGTCTTTCCTGCCGAGTGGAAAGATGCAGATGTAGTAGGTATCCCTAAGCCGGGTAAGCCTCGTAGCAGCCCTACGAGCTACCGGCCTATCAGTCTTCTCAAGTCTCTCGGCAAACTCTACGAGCGCTTGCTGCTGGCGAGTCTCAGAGAGTTTGTCACTTCCCATAATATCCTCATCGATGAGCAGTTTGGCTTTCGAACCAGACACTCTTGCGTCCACCAGGTGCACCGCCGCACGGAGCACATCCTGACCGGGGTCAACCAGCCCAAGCCCGTCTACACAGGCGCTCTATTCTTCGATGTTGCCAAGCCCTTCGACAAGGTCTGGCACAACGGTTTGATATACATACAAGCTCTTCCAGTTAGGAGTCCCCGATAGGCTCGTACTCATCATACGAGACTTTCTCTCGAATCGTACCTTACAATACCGGGTCGAAGGTACGTTTTCTTCTCCCCATCCTCTACGGGCCGGAGTCCCCCAGGGCTCTGTGCTCTCTCCCCTTCTGTTCAGCCTGTTCACGAACGACATTCCTCGTTCGAACAGAGTTCAACTCGCCCTTTACGCGGATGACACCGCTCTCTATTATTCCCATAGGAACATGTCCTATTTGACGCGTGCTCTTCAAGCCGCAGTCGACGCCCTGGGTCAATGGTTTCGTGCGTGGCGCATAGAGGTGAACCCGGAGAAGAGTGCCGCGGTGGTCTTCTCCCGGGGACCCGCCAATATGTTCTCCGTGCGGAGCCTTCGACCCAGCAGACGACTGATCCCTATATCCCTATTCAATCGCCCTATCCTCTGGACTAGGAAGGTTAAGTACCTCGGAGTCACCTTGGACTCTGCCATGACTTTTGTCCCGCACATTAGGTCCGTCCGCAATCGAGCGGCTTTCGTATTAGGTCGCCTGTATCCCCTTCTCTGCAAGCGGAGTAAAATGTCGCTTAGAAATAAGTTGACATTGTACAAAGCCTGCATTCGCCCTATCATGACTTACGCGAGTGTAGTTTTCGCGCACGCCGCCCGCACCCGTATCAATAGCCTCCAGGTTATCCAAAATCGTTTCCTCCGACGTGCCGTCGGTTGCCCCGTGGTACATGCGAAATGTAGATCTACATTCCGATTTTAAGTTAGATCCCCTTCGTAAATTCCTATTAGAAGCGTCGAAACGCTACTTTGCATCCGCGTCCCGTCACGCGAACAGTTTAATCCGCGCCGCCGCCGATTACGCCCCTAGTCCTTCTGACTCGCGCCGCAGACCACGGCACGTACTGCTCGACCCTCCTGACCCCATGACGGTCCTATTGACCCTGAGGTGCCCTTGAGCTCGTCGCTACTTCTGCCGTTAAGGCTAGAGTGCTTTAAGCGCTCGCCTCCTATTGTCCGGTGAAGCTGTAATGGCCATCTGCGGCCAACAGCGTCTATCATTCCCAAACAAAAAAACTTACTCCTAGAGGTGGTGGTAAGGCCCCAACGCTCTCACAACGTTACATGCAGGAGAAAAGTAGGATTATTCAAAATATATGGGCCACGACATCATCTTATGCAATCGTAATGGGAATAGTGGCATAAAAGATGACATGTTTCCTATCAATGGGAAATCTTATTGGGAATATTGATTTGTTCGCAGGAGTTTTTGCGATTTATATACATACATAACTATACCCTGTTTTTCTTTTCAATTATAAAAAAACAGTAAATGAATGAACGCAGGCATATGAACGAACGAACATCAACATCATCAGCACCTGGAAGACGTCCACTGCTGGACAAAGGCCCCCCCTTAGAAAGGAGGGGTTGTCATAATCCCCACGCTTGGCAGGCGTCTTTGTATAGGTGGTGGAAGGTATTCCAATATAAAGACGCTGCTGCCCGTCTTCTTGTTTTCCCTTAGTCGCCTCTTACGGACACTCAACGGGAGGAGATGGGAGGGTGCTATTCTTACCCGGACACCCCAAGGATCAAAGAAAAACATAGTACAGATCTATATCTGAATATAATATAATATCTCGATATAGAATTCATAAGGCGTCAGTGCAGCCGCATAGGTTCTATAACCTATGCGGCTGCACTGACGCCTTATAATACCAGCCCTTGTTAATATCCCACTGCTGGGCACGGGCCTCCCTTCAAGATGAAGGGGCTTAGGCCATAGTCCACCACGCTGGCCAAGTGCGGGTTGGCGGACTTCACACGTCATTCGAAAGCTAGTTAGGCTTTCTCAGACATGCAGGTTTCCTCACGATGTTTTCCTTCACCGAAAGTTAGTAACAATCGCACAAAGACGATTCGCACATGATTATTTAAAGAAATCAGAGGTGCGAGCTGGGGATCGAACCTGCGCACCTTGTTTCCAAGGCAAGCGCTCGCCCACTGAGCTGTTACAGCTGTTTTGCACTGACGCCTTATGAATTCTATATCGGAGAGACAAAATTCCAAAAAAAAAAAAGTTTATATTATTGTCTGTTCGAGCGTCTGTACTTTATTACGGTCAAGAATATTACTGAAATTCACGGTCTACCAGACGAGTATACGATAAAGTTATGTGAAATATGTGTAGCACTTGAGAGGACGGAGCAACTATGTTCACACATCATACACACATATCACACACCCACATAATATCTCGAGCTGTTACAAATTTTCCTTCGCTTTATAAGGATTACGTGATTCGGATTCGTTTTATCTATGAATAATAGTCGGCCATTTGATACAATACATTTGAAATGTGCTCAGATTACTTACATAGGTCTGTATCTGCCCGTGGGGAGTCTGCGTATGAATAGCACCCATCTTTCCGTTCGGTGTCGTAAAAGGCAACTAAGGGAAAACAAGAAGAGAGGCAGCAGCGTCTTCTATTGGATCATCTATCACCTATACTGTGATCCCAAGAAGCCTGCAAAGCTTGCGAATTATGGCAATCTCTCCCTTCTAAGGGTGAGTCCTGTCCAGCAGTTAACATCTTTAGGCTGATGATGATGATGTATGTAATATAGAGCACAGGGGAAAAGTCTCTGTATCTGGTGAGATTACCTACCGAGTTCGATTAGACTAAATAACTAATGTCTCGGTACCTACTACATGAGAACTAGCACAGCTCCCAAACCTGGTGTAGTATTATACGTTTGCCATCGATAAAATAAAATAATATATCGATGACGTTTGCTATAAAAAAAAGTAAACAATATAACACTCGAAGCAATATACCTAACCACTCAAGCGCCCAAAATTGAAAGGTCATATCGTCGTTGTCAAACCAAAATCTGCTATGTGCACTTTTTGAGATTTTTACTTTTTGACCTTTTCGTATAATTCACAGCCCAATCTACCGTATAAAAAAACTGTTATGTGTCTATGAGCACTGTACGACGATCTGCGACCACTTTTTAAAATATGCTATGTGCCGCAGCAGATTTTTATCAAAGATAATCTGCTATGTGACACTATTTGACAACCATCCATTCATTAAAATTTTAAACGAAAATGTTTTTACTCGTTAATTCAAAATAGAGTTTTTGCACATAGCAGATTTTGGTTTGACAACGACGATATTCTTGTCATATTACACCGAACTGTCAGCGATCGTTTCGGCAAAAAAATGTAATTTGACACACCCGATGAAAACACTTGTCGCTCGCAAACTACAAGCGGCATACTACAAGTAAGATATTATTAACAAAAATGTAAATGCTACATCATATTATAACCACAGCATCTTTATAACGCAAAAGGCTAAAATACCATGAAATTATACGTTTACTTAAAATTAAGAAACAATCACAGAGAACGCTTTAGATAACATAAACATTGAAATAAGACAAAAGATTCCACAAACATTGAAGAAACTCGAAACAACTGTTGTAAAGATTATATCTTTACAATCTCTTCCCGCAGGCGGCTAAAGCCGCCACTTGAATTGTAATTGCAAGCCGAGTTTATATAGGTAGACCGACCTCGTCCGGCCCCATCGTCAGGGACCCAAAAGAACGACGATGACGAGGTATGCCTTAATTAAAGGGGGTTCGTGGGTCACGGGGTCACGGACGCACTGGGTGGGCTCTGTGCCTCCCTACTAAATGAGACCCAGAGGAGGGGGGGGGGGGGGCTATTCTATTCTATTGTTGGTGGCTATAAAATCCGGCCCGTTAACCACCGGAACGCACTTCGACCCAGTTGGATCCATTGTGCATGCCCTAGCCCTTACTCTGTTGCTGACGTGTCGAAGAGTTCACTTAGGTAAGCAAAGATTGCGCCAGCTTGGAGCTGTACATAATCATCTGGTGTGGGGTAGGCTACTCCCAGATGACTCAACCTACGTCTCGCAAGAGCGTCGCAGCCGTACAATATGTGTTGCATTGACTCTTTTTCACCTTCGCAGAATCTGCAAGTATCAACAGTACTTAGCCTCATTCTGTGGAGGTGTTCATTGGTACCAAAATGTCCCGTAAGTGCACCTATTAGGTGCCTTATTTGTGATCTGCTTAGGTTTAATAATTTAACCCCACAGTCCACCCTTGTGCTAGAGAAAGTCTTGGAGTGATTTAGGCCTGAGGCCACATTCACGCGGTGTACACACTCATCGTAGCAAGCACCGCGAGGTTGCGCGAGGAAACATGCATTGACTTCTGGGTATCCGAGCGACTGTGACTCGTCGCCAATCGTTTTGTCGCCAATCGTTTTGTCACCAACCGTTTGAGGAAACGTGCATTCTCTTCTGGACATCCGGCGCTGAAGCGACTCTGACTCGTCAGGGTTCCTAACAGTTTGAAAAGTTTTCCCCTAACTCAAGTCAGAATATCCCTATACGAGTATGTATATTTTCGTAGGAGTTAATGTTGCAACTGATTCTCTGCAACGTTTCTTTTATATAATGAAGGAAGAAACCCTGGGTGGTAGCCCTCTGCCTCTACGGAGGCCGAATACCTTTGAACGTTTTCTCTTCGACAAAAACGGATACCTCGTCTACTAGTTAATGAAATCTGTACGTAGGAGCTCGTCTCCTCGTCTAAAGAATTAAGTAAAACTAAGTGAGGCGACCGTAACTTAATTTGCAGCGGATGTTGCAAGCTTCGGATAAAATACGTAGGAAGATAGATAGGTGAAGGGAATAGGTGAAGGTAATAGGTGAAATATAAATTTTAGCATAAGTTTATTATATGCACCTTATTACCTTCAAAATAACTATTTCATATTGATCTTTCTTTTTATTTTATTTTTTGTTTATTATTATTTGTGCTTGGCATTCCGTGGTGCCAGTTTGAGGTGCTACCAGAATACCAGCGCTGCTCTATATACAATATAGTGCAGCAATATGCGGAGGCAGAACCTTGTTTGTCCACACACAATTATTGAAATCTGTTATTATTTTGTTATTTTTTATGTCCCGTAAGTGTTGGGCAAATAAACGCTTTTCTTCTTCTTCTTCTATTACTGGAGATATGTACTGCCGCACTCACAAACCCCAATTAACTTTAATTCTAATTAAGTCACTTTATAAAATCTATTTATTTCGACTGTCGGAGCCATTTATAATTAATTTCGATTATTAAATACGAGATCATGGTTATTTCTACTCACTATCAGCGTATTAAGTATTAATTGGCTTCGAGTGTCGTAGATTCAAGATTCAAAGATTCAACATTTTTATTTCAAATAGGCTTAACGCTAGCACTTTTGAACGGTCAATTTTTTAAAAGCTACCACCGGATCACAACGCGGCCTCGACTGAGAAGATCCGGCAAGAAACTCAGCGGGCTTGTCATTTTTTCACATTTTTTTTTTAAACAAAGTTTGTTTTTTACAATTAAATCAGCACCAGCGACAGTGTGTCCTGCCGTTCAAAATATCAAATAAAAATAAAAAATACGACGAAAATACAACAAACTAAAATGCCAAAGGGATAGTAGTCGGACCAGTCCCCCCAAGCAGCACCCGCGCACGAGTTGACTCGAGCAGCAGCCATCACTCCCCTCAACCATATTGGAGGGAAGGAGGTGACCCGCCACACGAAGCCGCCACAAGCAAAGACTTTTCGATGGCGAGCATGACCGATCCAAAATCACAGTGGCTCACGTTTAACATTTACCTTCTGCTGTTAAGCAGTGCCTCGTCAGGCAAGACACAAAGCACTTTAACATATTAAATTTTATCACAAGTCGTCTAAGTTAGATACACACTAAGAATAATTTACAAGCTCAAGTGAATTGCCTTCAGAACGTAAATAAAGCAACAATCAATTTTGAGAATGGGAATTATATTTTTTTTTTTTCCAATATAAGCCAGTGCTAGAGTCTGGCGACCAACGAAACACTGTTAATGTGATATCGGTTATTTATTATAATGCTTAGAGATACTACAAGTAATGTCAAGACAAGTGTCTAGAGGCGACTGACGAAAGGCTTACTTAATTAACTATACTCTACTTACTTAGCTATGGGATACGTCATTTAATTAATTATATGCATCCCTACAAAAGTTTTTTGTATCTATGTAGTGTACCCGCAGACAGATTGCGGGCGTAACTTGGAGTAGAGTAACCAGAGAAAGATCAGAATGGAATAGGTTGGAGGAGGCCTTTGCCAATTGGCAAGCGGACTTGCAGAGAGTAAAGAAGCAAGAAATACGCTAAGAATTTAAATTTTGTAAAATATATATTGTATAACAGTGTGGTAGTAGTGTAAGAAACATAATTGTGTATCCGTTGTCCGAATAAAAAAATATTTATTATTTTAGTGTACCCGTTTATAGTGTATTATTTATAATACATACATACATACATAAAATCACGCCTTTTTCCCGTAGGGGTAGGCAGAGCCCAAGGGCCGCTTTTCGCCTCCGTGAGAAACGAGACGTGATGGGTGGCGAACCACATCGCCGCCATTTTGGTTACTTAAATTATTTATATGATTTTTTTTTCTATTATTTATACTGTGATATATTCGAAAATCTGGATACAGGACATGAGTACATAGCAGTCTCTATTATTTTTATTCCTTGCCTGATACGTTCATAACCGTGTTATGGTATAAGTCGGTGTAGTAGACTTACACCTTTAGTGTCGCCGCTAACGGGCCACCGGCCACAACCACAAAACGCAGCCACCGACCTATTTCCTGTTGTTTTCATACATTTTGCATGGACTCGCCGCACACTGTAAACGCCGGTGGTCGCCACACGCCACAAAACGCCGACACAAGCTACTAGTGGTCGGATCGGCCACAAAACGCCGACACAAGCTACTAGTGATCGGCTCGGCCACAAAACGCCGACACAAGCCACTAGTGGTCGGATCAGCCACAAAACGCCGACACAAGCCACTAGTGGTCGGATCAGCCACAAAACGCCGACACAAGCCACTAGTGGTCGGCTCGGCCACAAAATGCCGACACAAGCCACTCGCGCGATTCCCCACCCCTCTCTCCCTTCATTTCACTGCAAGCACGAGTTAAAAAAAGTGGCGGCCACCGACCACAAGTGCCAACATGGACCACAAGTGGCTGTCGCGCGCGTCAGCTACTTCTGTAGCCGCTTCTAGCTTCAAGTGGCGGCGTTTGTGGCTGTGTCTAGTGGCCCTTGTGCGGCGACACTTATTCTGCCGCAAAACAACAGTGAGCATTATTTTTCTGGCGTGTTACATTATAATGGAATTATGGTCAGGCAATAAGCAGGCATGTCGTTACTATGCGGTGAATACTCCATACAAATCAGACTCAGAGATTTTAAAAAATAATTGAAAAACTTTAGTGATCTAACTGGAAAATTTCTAAGAAAAAAAAACAAGTCATTCCACTTTGAGTTCAGATCACGAGCCAAAGGCAATTACGATAATTAAATGAATGAAAATTTCTAGGATATAAAATATTCTGTAAGAAGTATTTTTTCTAACGCATAAAATTATGTTGGAATTTAGACTGAAATATCTGCCCTGTTTTTTATTTAATCATAAAGTCAAAGCAGGTATTTGTAACGGAACGTACGAAATTTCATTAGTATTTATAATCTAATTCCACCATATAGGTACTGGCAAGTGTACATTGACTTAATATTTCTGGCGTAGCTATTCGAACGGTTTCGTTGTACATAAGCGCTACGGAATTTCGAATGGTAGCACAAAATATACTACGACTTTGCTACAAATATACTACGACTTTGCTTCGAATATACTACCGCTTTGCTACGAATATATTCGAATATACTACGACTTTGCTACGAATATACTAAGACGTTGCTACGAATAAACTACGACTTTGCTTCGAATATACTACGACTTTGCTACGAATATACTAAGACGTTGCTACGAATAAACTACGACTTTGCTTCGAATATACGAAGACTTCGTTACGAATAAACTACGACTGCTTCGAATATACTACGACTGCTACGAATATACTAAGACTTGGCTACTAATATACTACGACTTTGCTACGAATATACTAAGACTTTGCTACGAATAAACTACGACTTTGCTTCGAATATACTACGACTTTGCTACGAATATACGAAGACTTCGTTACGAATAAACTACGACTGCTTCGAATATACTACGACTGCTAAGAATATACTAAGACTTTGCTACGAATAAACTACGACTTTGCTACGAATATACTACTACTTTGCTACGAATTTTCGGGTGCTACGAATAAACTAAGACGTTGCTACGAATAAACTACGACTTTGCTTCGAATATACGAAGACTTCGTTACGAATAAACTACGACTGCTTCGAATATACTACGACTGCTACGAATATACTAAGACTTTGCTACGAATATACTACGACTTTGCTACGAATATACTAAGACTTTGCTACGAATAAACTACGACTTTGCTTCGAATATACTAAGACTTTGCTACGAATATACTATGACTTTGCTACGAATATACTAAGACTTTGCTACGAATAAACTACGACTTTGCTTCGAATATACTACGACTTTGCTACGAATATACGAAGACTTCGTTACGAATAAACTACGACTGCTTCGAATATACTACGACTGCTAAGAATATACTAAGACTTTGCTACGAATAAACTACGACTTTGCTACGAATATACTACTACTTTGCTACGAATTTTCTAGCAGTTTGTAGCTGTATGTACTACTGGCACCGCTCTACCATACCCTGTTTTTCTTTACAATATCAAAATCGTAGCATTAAATGTGTATGAACACAGAAGTGCTGACAATTGGTAGGGTTGAATACGAAAAGGAACCCTACCAACATTTCTAGTCCGTCATGTAGATTATCAAAAAATTTGGACACGTTTTTTTCTTTAGTCGATTAAACTATGCTGTAAGTACAAAAACTTATCAGCGATACGGTAATACAATGTCGTCACAAGTTACTGACGAAGCCCAAACTAGACAATAAGCCTGTATCTTGGGATTCTGGGGTACGAAGTTATACAGTTTGATTAAAAGTGTGAACTAGCAAATGCAGGATTGTAGGCTGAGACTAAAATTTGCAAAGGAAATAAGTACAAAAAAAAAGAAAAACAAATAATACCTTAATTTAAAATACTTAACAAAAAAAAGCATTAAACAAGATCTTCATTGATTCTAGGTTACCTAACATTTGTGGTGTGTGTTTGCGTGTGTGTGTGTGTGTGGTAATGTTAAGGTTAAGTACAATGTTAAGTATAATTCTATTTATACCTAACCTTACCTACGTGTGGGGCTAAGTGAGGCTAAGTAGCATTTTATTTTCGCTCATTACACTTAACCCTACTAGTTGCTCCTATCAGTGGTTGGGTTCTCATCGACCGTGACCCACGGAAGTCCACCCTAAAAGCATTAAATATAACAACTCGTAAAAGCCGACTGAATTAGAAAGCTAGTATAAGCCTGCTTCATTAATCAACATAATTTGCCTAATCACGGTACAAGGTCTATTGCGATTTCTCTCACCACCATCAAAACAATGAAACTCTTAATTTATAGCAGCTTAATGATTTTCCGGCAAGTCGTATGATTAATTAATCTATTCCTTCGGCTTCCGCACCGAAGTAGTAGGAAGGCTTTTTCATTAATTAGAAATTGTCTTGACAACTCTGGTATGATCTAGAATCCTTTAACACTGAGGGACATGTACAATTCGGTAGTACTGTAAGACCATTTATTTAATTAAGAGCCTCCCTTGATCGAAGCCCTGAAATTTAATTCTACCCAGGAAGGCCAATAATGTCGCATTCACCCTGGACTTCGTGTAAGGAAAATTCTTGAAAGGACCAGCAATGAAAAAACAATTAATTGCTAATTAGTTCTGTCTTAAGAAATTCGTAATTAAGTCAATTTAGAAAAAAAATATGTAACTTTTGAAAAAGCTATGGTGCTGTCTTAGCAAATAAAATTCTTCACAAAGATATCCGAATTTAATTCAACTTCTCTAGGCATTTAAGAGCAAAATTAGACTTTATTGAAACTTATATCAAATCAAATCAAATCAAAAATCTTTATTTTCAAACAGGCTTAACGCTACACTTTTGAATGGTATTTTTTTAAAAGCTACCACCGGATCACAAGACTGCCTCAACTGAGAAGATCCGGCAAGAAACTCAGCGGGCTTGTCAGTTTTTCACTTTTTTTTAAGCATTGTTTTGTTTTTTTTTTTTTTTTTATACTACCAAGGTGGCAAGCAAGCATACGGCCCGCCTGATGGTAAGCAGCCACCGTAGCCTATAGACGCTAGCAACACCAGAAGAATCACTAGCGCGCTGCCGACCCTTAAGACATTAGATGTTAAGTCTTTGTGTCCGGTAATTTCACCAGCTACACCTGAAGACCCTTCACGCCGGAACACAGCAATGCTTACACACTGCTGCTTGGCGGCAGAATATCTGACACTACGGTGGTACCTACCTGGACGGTTCCTTGCACAAGGAACCTACCACCTTGTTACATTTGAATCGACATTAGCGATAGTGTGTCCTGCCGTTCGAAACATAAAGCAAGGGAGAAAAGAAGAAAACAATAAATTACGACAAAAATTACAACAAACTAAAAGGCCAAAGGGATAGTAGTTGGACCAGTCCCCCGCGCGCAGCACCCGCGCACGAGTTGACTCGAGCAGCAGCCATCACTCCCCTCAACCATATTAGAGGGAAGGGGGTGACCCGCCACACGAAGCCACCACAAGCAAAGACAATCAGTTATTTGACTTGTGAAACAGCCATCAGTAATCCACCAGATTAAAAGGTGTTACAAACTGTAAGCCTAAAATCCTAAGCTTGCATGACTTGAGCAGTTCAAGCCCACACAGCTTAGAATGGCATTGATTATCGATGCATACTTAGGGGACATCATATGTATGCAGAAGCTCTTAGTAGAGTCACGTCTAAGTATTATTATTATGTACACATTTTAGTACTTATTGATACCTTATCACCAGAAATATGCTATTATTGCAAACAGTGTTGCCAGGGCAAGTCTACCAATAAGCAGGTGCAAGCTGACAAAAATATTTCAGTATTGATAATAATACGATCCAAATTATCGCACTGTATGCGTCCGTAGAAGAAAGACATCAAAAGCTTGTTAAGCTCATGATGGGGCTCTGGGATAAAACTTTTCTTAGTTTCCCGGAGAGCGGTTTTTGACCTCGATAAATATGAATAAGTACCTATGGGCCATATGAACCCGTGGGGTGTCCGGGTAAGAATAGCACCCCCCCCCCCATCTCCTCCCGTTGGGTGTCCGTAAGAGGCGACCAAGGGAAAATAAGAAGACGGGCAGCAGCGTCTTTTTATTCGTTACTCTCCACCTATACTGCGATCACCAAGCTACCAAGCGTGGGGATAATGGCAACCCCTCCCTCTTAAGGGGGAGGCCTTCGTTCAACTGTGGACATCATTCGGCTGCTGCTGATGGGCCATAGGTGCTGGACAGGACAGACGATGACAGCATGATGGTAAGTTAGGGTGCAGAAATAGATGGAAGCGCACAAGAAATAGACCTTGTGTCACGTACTTTATATGTGTGGTATTTTCTACCAGTCTACCTTAGGGATGCAGATAGCTATGGTAGACGTTGCCGTTCCTATTTAGCTTACATATTCCTTCCGAGTCGCGAAGCTGAGATGTTGAACCTTAACCACTACTCTTATTTGGCCAACGACTAAGTAGCCTCACAGACGTATTCGGCTACAGCGACTGCTTCTGAAGCTCCAGTTAATTTGGAGAGCTATTATGTGTTGCAGCTATCTGGTATGCTCTCAGGTGACTGGCATACCCGATCTTTGCACTAAACGTGCGCCCGCAGTGGGCGCACGTCAGTACACCATTTAAATAATTGTAAATGGCTACTGGTGGTCGGGACTTGAGATCGTCTTTTTCTTGTCCAAATTAGACTTTCGCTCTAGTTCAAATTCGTAAACTTTCTTTTGAACGAGCTTCCGCCACATGCGTAACTTTGTATGTATTCATAGTAGGTACCCGGAAAATCTGCACAGTTTGCGTAAAACCGGATATCTGGCAACACTGTTTAAAAGGACGCGATTTACATATGTCTATAAAAATTTCTACTAGAGATTGTCTAGTCAAACATGAGTGGAAAAGGGCGGCAAATTTAAAAAAAAATAGGTAGTGCAGCCCTGTTCAAACTAGGAATAATCATACTTGATACTTTAATATATTTGTTATTCTTTAGAAGTCCAAGGTCTCTAATGTGTCGATGAAGGCCACTGGGGTGGTTTAATGGTAAAGGGTAAAGTCCGACGTAACCCGGGCTCCACCCCTACGGAGACCCCTGAAGGTTTCCTCCCCGACAAAAAAATATGATAGGTCCCTTATGCAAGGGGCCTCCAGGTAGGTATCAATGCCGTGTAAGACAATTTGCCAGCAAGCAGCAATGTGTAGACATTGTTTTGTTACGTCTTGAAGGGCTCTATAGCTGGTATAACCTTCCTTCTAGGGCAGTCGGGCAAAAAATACCGCCTCAAATGACTTAATAACCCATGTCTCGGGTGATGAGCGAGAGTTTCTTAGTAAAACATTAATATACTAAGAAGCAGTGCAGTGTAGCTGTCTATAAGCACGTATGTCGCGTACCATCAAGCAAACGTCTAACTTGTTTCGTCATGAAGTCGATTAAATAAAAGAAATAAGCTAAATAAAGGTTAAATATTATTTTTTAAGTACTTGATTGCACCGTATACTTATTGTTTATCATTATTCTATGCATTAGCATAGAATAAAAAAATAGAATAGATCAGTTGTAGGTATAAGTATTTGTTTAATTTATTAATCACAATATCAAATTACAGGATTTTAAACTGGATTATATTATTAACGAGGCACAGTTTTATCATAATATTTCCTTTTAATCTTGTCTTCGCAATTTCATAAAACTCCTTTTTCATTTACCATAGAGTGCTTATACTAACGCCTGCAAAAAAAGATGAAATCATACTTTATTATAATTATAATTATAATTCCCTTGTGTGCCTACACAACCTAACCTTATTAAAATTTGTAATATCTCATTCCATCAAAAGATGACATACCTACTTTATCTCAACATCATGACATACATACTAATAAATGAGTACTAGAAATCCTATAAGCCATAGAGTTAAGTATTAAGAATAGAGTACGCGTTTGTCTATGGTCCCATTACACAAAGCGTAGGCAGATTTTCCTCTACCGGGCAGGTGAATTGAACTATTTAAAGTTATATTACAAGAGTTATATTGATATGTAAGTGATAAATAGTAATAGGTTTGATCTGTTACGAGCGCAAATGTCGATAAATACAGCTACCGGTATAGTACCTATTGTCGTGTACCTGATATTTATGTATTCTGATGTTCTTACCTGTGCCTACGGTTCTTACTTGCATTTAAGCAATCTATAGTACTTGTACTGATTATTGTTCTGTGCTATAAGCATTCTGTATTTTTCATAAATGTATATCTTTGTCTCCAACATAAATTATAAATTGGTAGGTACTCTTTCTTCATAGCAATGGTTTACTTTGATTACCACTTCATTTTTTGATCAGGATTCTATGCCAATCTCTCTGCAAAATGTGCAGTCTTCGAGGTTGCATGTATCTGGTCTGGTTGTAGTGGACAAATCAGCAGGCGTAAAAGGTTGTAAAGGGAACTCGGGATACAGTTAGAATACTAACCAGTCATAGAAGCGATTTTAAGGTATTGGTTTATATTAATAGGTCAAGTTGATTCTTGTAAGTCTTTTAATTTATCAGTTAGGGCGCGGACTGTCTGCAACATTTTAGGATTAGTAGTACAATACGCTGAAATAAACAAGACGATAACGATGTAGGTGGACAGACGACCGATGGATGCAAATAGCCAATTTTATCGTCATTCATTGTGGCGTTCTAAGGGGGAGGGGACGTCTTTCGGCTGATGATGATAAGTATCAAGAAGAATTCAGTATCGTACCTGAAATTTCCCATACCGATGTAAACAACTTTACGTTTTCTTGAAGAACAGCATTGGCTTCACTTTATATTAGATGGTATTTACTTATCATGTCTTATAACATGTTTTTGACACTGCTTTTCATAGTTTCAAGTAATATTTCATTTGAAATATGCAGAAATATTCACAAACTGATATAATCTTGAGGTTATGTAAACAACAAATGACATTTATCGCAATGTTGTCAGTTTTTAAAACCGCAAAACTAGTAGTGTCAACAAAAACTAGACAGACTCTATACAAAGTAGATCGTCTCTGACCCTTTTAATACTTTAGCCGTAGTATTAAACTTGACACTTTGACTATGGAAAAAAGGCAAAAAGGATCTTCATCCAAAATTCTCGTCTGTAGCGAGCGACATCTAATAAAAAATTAAATCCTTGTTCCACAAAATTTGAGACACAGACATTTAATTTTCTATTCTGCTGAACAATCTGCGCCCACAGATATCTTTGATCCGCTAATTGGGAATTTTAAAGCCTTATCTTACCACTTTATTGAAGTTAGATTATGTACACCGCAGTGTCATTATCAAGGGCTGATCTACTTTCTGGTTCGTTACAGAGATTTGATTAAAATTTTAATGACCTAGTGACTAGCAAGATATTTAATAATTTGGATATATTTAATCCCCGCATCAACATTCTTAAAAACTCATTTAGATTCATCTTTATGCCCTCCCATATGACTATGTAATTCCCGTACTAGTAATAAAACAATTGTTACTACATTTGATTAATTTATTTTATTTTTATTTTTGAATTTTAATTTTTAATCGATATTATTTATTTAAATAACAATACATTTTGCATGCCTTACGGGTAGAAACGCTTGAAACAAATATCACATTACCTATTAACACCATTGTAACAGTATTTTCTGCAAAATAAATTCTTTGATTTGATTTAATAATCGCTCTTCTTTGGTACATATTTCTCGTTATCATTTTAAACAATAATGTTAATTTGCGTTCTTTATTAAAACAAAGTTCTTTATTACCTCTATATGTCGGCATCATTAGGATTTCAAATAAATAAATAGTAAGCGACGCTCGTCACCCATGACATTCTTTTTTTGACGCGGGGAAAACTTCAAAAGATCCCCGGTAGCTGTGGGGCTCGACCGGGGTATCCTTACCCACTAAAACCCCCGCGGCTGTCGCATCGGCACATGAGAGGGGACCCAAGTCTCTCTGGTGCGATCTGCACCAGGGGCCCTTCAGTGCCTTGCCTTACAGCTCGCCGCCGGGTGGCACATTGTAGCCCCTCGGGAACCAGTCACGGTGCTCACGGGGACGGGGGTCGCAACCCCGCTGCCGTCCTATTCGGAGTCGCCACCGTACTCAATGGACGTTCTAAGGGCCCACACCCCGAACGTCCAGCTACTCCGAAGACCCATTACATAACCCAACCCAGAACACAGACAGACAGACAGACGAAATCACACCATAAGGCTACCTTTTAGGCATGGAACCCTAAAAAGAGATGTCCAAAAAATGAGTTACTGCATGTAACTCATTTTATAATCGTATTGATACCCTCACGGATCAGATAGAGTTTTTTTTTACACTGTATGTACCTATATATAAATCGAATTCTTGTAAAATCTAGCCAATTTAGCATAATGTTATCTTACTGCACACAAACGGTTCATTTATTTAATTTTATAAAAAAATCATGCAGGATCCAATGAGCCGCTAGGCGGAGGTAATGAAACGAGAAATCTCAAGGGCCGTCTGAAAGCCTTGTCTACGAAACAAACTCAGAAAGATCAAATAACGCTTTACTCCATATTTACATACGAGCGTGCCTTTTATACGTTTCTATTAAAGTAGCATATATATATCAGTTACAGTTATTTGATTCGTCCGATATAGCAAAGCGGCATCGTATTTATCCCTTACGGTCGTCACTGAAAATCCTCCAGTCCCGGTCATAAGGGCTATATTGTTACAATGTGTCCATAGTTTTGTTGAGCTCCTTAAGTTATATTCGATTTGGTCTCTATACAATTTTCTTTTTATGACGCTGTTTATCGGATGCCCGATATTTTCGCAATCGTTATGTAATTTAGGGGTTAATAATAGGTAAGATAAGATCCGCTTTCCACTAGTGATGTGATCATGCGTTTAATGGGCCGACTTTCTTATTATTCTAGCTATTTTTTTGCGTTTTTGTTTTGGTTAACATTAATACACATTCTGGTGCTTAAATATTGAAGTTTTAAATAGTCCTGATGCGTTTGAATCGGATCGGACCATAGTTAGACCACAGGTTAGACTTTGGACTCTTTCTCGGTCTTTCTTTTTCTTCTCTCTCTTTTTCTTTCTTATGGTCTTCGGAATCACTGGATGTTTGGGGTGTAGGCCTTTTTTTATTGGGACTAATCCCACACTCGGCTCGAAGAACCGATAACCGTTGGGGAAGAAAGGTTCTCGAGTGGCGACCACGAACCGGAAGACGCAGCGTAGGCAGGCCTCCCACTAGGTGGACAGACGACATTGTGCGCGTCGCAGGTAACCGGTGGATGCAAATAGCCAATTGTCGTTCATTGTGGCGTTCTAAGGGGGAGGCCTATGTTCAGCAGTGGACGTCTTCCGGCTGATGATGATGATGATGATGACAATCCCACACTCATTCCCACCACTATTACTCCTGTAAGCCAGGATCTACAGTGGTCACCACTGAAGATACCAAGGTTTGACCCTCGGCGAGTCCCAGGGGAACGCTAAATTGTCTTGAAACCCGGAACAAATTTAATTAAAAAGGTAGATAGGAGGAGTTGGAAATACATATATTCCTTTCTAATATTTTAAGGGGCCTATTTGATTTTTCAAACTTGTTTCCAATAATAGGTACCTATGGCAAAAACGTTTGAACGCACGGAAGTTCTCCTTAGTCGCCACAAGATCCATGTAATATACGACTCCAGATGTCACAACCAAACTGTCTAGCATAAGGCTACGCTCATGTTGCCAGAGAGTGCACTCCTGGGGGGTGGAGTGTAGGCATTACCCACTAAAACCCCCGCGGCACGCCGCATAGGCTCTCCGGTGGAATCTGCACCAGGAGTCCCTCAGCGCCTTGCGTTTGAGTCCGCCGCCGGGGGGGGGGACGCATTGTAGTCCCCCCGGGTACATTCTAATATGTCACCTTTTCCATTTTAATTAAGATCATCCATTTTAATGAATAGCGTTGAGCATACAGAGCTCATTAGCAATTTAAAAACTATAAAGGGACCAAAAAATACGTAGCACTTACAATTCAAAAGCGTAATTGCATAAATTTGAATGTAAAACGGTATGAAATTACTTGGTATTTAATTTCTTTTGTAGTAGAGACAACAGAACCGTAATGTTGTCTTTTATTTACGCGAATACTACAGATTGTAATAAAACTACTCTTACGGAATATATCGCGGTTTATTTTACGTTATACTTTCCCGACCTTTCGAATGCTAGGCAGCGCCCATGGTCACGGGTGGACCAAAGTAAAACCTAAAATAAACCGCGATAAATTCCGAAAGAGTAGTTATATTACAATAGAACACTTTTATTTTATTTATTTATTTAAAGGTTTACTAACGATCACTATACTATTAAATTCAAAGATAACAGCATACAACACAACTCTACTAAGTATAGTGACCACTTCCCTGGGCGTCCCTCAAGGTTCAATATTAGGCCCATTTTTGTTTTTAATATATATTAATGACTTACCCTACTTCGTGGGGGACAAACTTAATATTGTATTGTTCGCGGATGATACATCTCTTCTATTTAAAGTTAAGCGTAAACTCCATGATTATGACGAAGTGAACAATGTACTTTCTATGGTTGTCCATTGGTTCAATGTTAACAATTTAAAACTTATATATAATAAATAATATAATAACCTTATATATAATTTTAGGTATAACAATTGACGCCAAACTACAGTGGGGCCCACAAATTAAGAAGTTGTCGGGTAGGCTAAGTTCCGCGGCTTATGCAGTCAAGAAAATTAGACGTTTAACCGATGTTGAAACCGCTAGAATTGTTTATTTCAGCTATTTTCACAGTGTTATGTCATATGGTATATTACTGTGGGGATCTTCTGCAGAACTTAATACTATTTTTATTCTGCAGAAAAGAGCTGTGAGAGCCATTTACAATCTGGCTCCTATTGATTCACTTAGAGAGAAATTCAAAGAGATAGATATTCTAACGGTTGTGTTACAATACATATTTGAAAATTTAGTTTATGTTAAAAAAAAATATCAGTTCTTTTAAAAAGTATAGTGATACACATAATATTAATACCCGGAACAAACACGATCTTGTTGTACATGCCACGCGTCTCCACAGAACAGGCAAATCGTTTATGGGCCAAAGTATACGCTTTTATAACAAACTGCCACAGGATATCCGAGATCTTCCAATAAAGAAATTTAAATCTTTGATAAAAAGCAGTTTGTCAAAAAAGGCTTATTATAAAATCTCGGATTACCTGGAGGATAAAGCTGCGTGGGCTTGAACTGCTCAACTCATGCAAGCTTAGAAGTTTAAGGCTGACATAAGTATAATTTGTAAAACTGTTTAAAAAAAAAATGACAAAAAAAGACAAGCCCGCTGAGTTTCTTGCCGGATCTTCTCAGTAGCGGCCGCGTTACGATCCGGTGGTAGTTTGTAAAAATGATTTTTGTGTAAGTGCCTCCGTGGGGCCTATACATAATAAAGATATTTTGACTTTGACTTTTGACTTTGACTTAAAAGTAAACACAACATCCACAAATTTATGCACTATCATATTTTGACAAAAAGGCCTATAATTAAAGAAATTTATTAGCTTTGATGAGATAAATAAGCGTATGTATTTTAATAGAAACAACAAAAACATCAAACATCTTGGAATTTTTTCTGTGAGGTTCGTATCATCATTCATTAGCAGCCGATAGACGTCCACTGCTGAACAAAGGCCTCCCCCTTAGAAGGGAGGGGTTGCCATAATCCCCACGCTTGGCAGTCGGCTTGGGGATCGCAGTATTGGTGGAAGAAAAATCCAAAAGAAAGACGCTGCTGCCCGTGTTCCTGTTCTCGCTTAGTCGCCTCTTACGACACCCAACGAGAGGAGATGGGGGGATGATATTTAACCCGGCACCTCACGGGCAATCGTATACCTAATGTTGTTCTTATACCTAAATAAAATATGTATAAGTGTTAAAGCAATATTTCCAATATCATACCAAAATGAGAGATTTAAAATTCACTGAACTATAAAGTAAAATCCGCGAAACTTCACATAAGTAAAAAAACCTCACAAAATTCGTCATTTGAGTGATAGGCTCTAACTTTTTCCAACTTCTTTAACAGAAGATGTTAATTTTCTAAAGTAATTTTCTAATTTACATTTGGTTTTTGCCTTTATTAAAGTGGGCATGAATTGCAAATGATGTGCTTATATTACGACGCCCTCTAAAGGTGCCTTGACCATTGAACCCTTATTAATCAGAGTCCTTTAATGAACCATTATCTCGCCACTTAGAATTATCTTCAAAAGAAAATCTTTAGTCAGAGATGATAATAGTCATTAACCTTAAAAGACGCCGAGTAATAGGCGACCATGTATCATTCGCGAAGCCGTGGATCCACCCAACTCAATTAAAGGAGTTAAGCCTATCCTTAGTTAGGGATAGGCAGAAATGCCTTAATAAAATCAAAAAAAAAAATTTTTGTGTAAACTGTTCAGGTTAAATAGGTATAGGTATAACTTATTCCGAGATTTTGTAAACATCTTTGTAGGAATGCCATGTATCGATCAATCAAGTAGTGAAAAATCCTATATATATGGTATCGAACGTAAGCGACTCCTTAGTCCGAGTCATGACCCCCTCCCAAATCTCAAACTCATTTACGTCAAATTGACTAACTTAACTTCTTGCTTTAAAACGTCTAAACTTTTTATCCAAAATAGGTTACGCACTTAAAACACTCAGACGCAAGGTAGTAATCGAACCCACAACCTATTAGCTAGAGGCCAGGGATTATTAGACCAACGGGCCCGTCAACTATGACCCCAAGCCCCACAAAAAATCACATTCACACAGAAAATTCACACACACACTTAAAGAAAAATCACGCATTTAAGGGCGTCATTTTAGTTAGTACATACTTGACTGAAATCCAATCTGATAGAAAACGGCGATACAGTCGAGAATGGTAAAGAAAATAAGAAGAATGGAATTAATGAATTATATGGTAAGAATGGTAAAGCTGCTCTTTACCATTCTAGACTGTATCGCCGTTAAGCTTATTAAAAAGAAAAACGTTACAAAATATAAATATTCTACTTACTTGGTGGATACTCCCTGTAGCTGATATCAGTGTAGACAGCAAACGGGGAAGCGCACACCACGGATATAATCCACAGGATGAGTATAATTCTTGAAGCCCTCGTCAGACCCGCCATGGTGTACAGGTGTAGAGGATGGCAGATGGCCAGGTATCTCTCCAGGGAGAACGCTGATATCGTCAGCACGGAGACGTAGGTCGCCCTGGTGAAAGAAAAATGGCTTGAGAACACGGTGACTAGTGACGGGTGTGATGAAGGTGTGCCCTCAAAGTCATCGGCAGCTGAAATATGTCCACCGCTGAACAAAAGGCCTCTCCCTTAGAAGGGAGGGGTTGCCATAATCCCCACGCTTGGCAGGCGTCTTGAGGATCGCAGTATAGGTGGTAGGTAATGCAATAGAAAGACGCTGCTGCCCGTCTTCTTGTTTTCCCTTAGTCGCCGCTTACGGACACCCGACGGGAGGAGATGTGAGGGTGCTATTCTTACCCGGCCACCCCACGGGTAACCCAGACACCCCACGGGTGACGTGCGTAGACACAAGTGCACTCTCTTTATCTTTACTTTCACAATCCGATGGGACGGAAGACCGACACGACCGTGGAGATGCCAGGAAGTATCGACTTTTTATATGCACATGGGTCATCTAACATTGCAGACAATCAAGCGTTCGTCCTGTATTGTCTTAGCCAATAAGGAACAACTACATACACAAAGTTGCTGCTCCCCGCGGGTTTGAACCCGCAACCTTTGGTTTAAAGCAAGCGGTTTCCCGCTGCACTACGGAGGCTACAAAAAATGGTCATCATCATCATCATCAGCCGGAAGACGTCCACTGCTGAACATAGGCTATTTGCATCCACCGATTACCTGCGACGCGCACAATGTCGTCTGTCCACCTAGAGGGAGGCCTGCCTACGCTACGCCTGCCGGTTCGTGGTCGCCACTCGAGAACCTTTCTTCCCCAACGGTTCTCGGTTCTCCGAGCGATGTGGCCTGCCCATTGCCACTTCAACTTGCAGATTCAGAGAGATATGTCGGTGACCTTAGTTCTTCGGTGAATCTCCACATTTCGGATTCCATCCCGGAAAGAAACTCCGAGCATAGCTCTCTCCATTGCTCGTTGTATGACTCTGAGCTTCTCTACAAGGCCAGCTGTTAAGTACCACGTCTCAGTAAAAAATTGTGTCTATGCGAAAATAATAATAAATACACTTTATTGTACACCAAAAGTTACATGTATTGAACAATAAATATATTCAAAAACAAAATGTGAGGTAAAGGTTGAAATAGGGTTTGAATTATTTCCAAGAAAGCTCAAAAAACATCTACTAACTTTTATACAAAGAACTAGTGCTTCATTATCTCTTTTTCCGAAAGCAGTCTTGAAGATTTTAAATTAAATAGGTATTTGTGGGGATTAAGTTTCTGCAACATCAATATCCTAAAACATTTTTATAGCTTTTCTTTATCTAGCCGTATATTGCACATAGTTACATGGGATCTATACGTATATCTATATTGGAGGAAACATTTTTCCATTTCCTCGGTCATCCTCACCTGACACTTGAGGTTAATGAACTATCTAAGATTGGACCAACCCTTCTCACATATCCACAACCACTTAAAATTTTACGACATGTTATGTGTTGCCATAAATCAAGCGTGAACGAGTCACGCCAGGCAATTTTTATACGCCATTTCCACACTCTGGAATAATGGTCACCGATCACGACCCTATAGCAAGGGTGGGTTGTAATAGAATAAGAAACCTGTTATGGACCTGTTGTTCAATGTTAATTTGGAATCAATTTTGGAACCGGTTTTATTTTAGTTCCGAACATAAAAACGGTCCCAAAATTGATTCCAAATTAACACTGAAACGGGTAAGAACGGTTTCACGTGACTAGAAAGCATTCTGTTTAAAATAAATGTTTCTGTAACCGGTCTCTTTAAACCGATATAAGACAAGAGTTCCAAGCTCCAGGCTGGAAAATATTTGAACGTTACTCTTATTATTGCTTGTTCAACTGATTTTTCCGCTTAGAAGCATTAATATTTCAATGTTCTATAGGAAATCAAAAATAGAGTTGGAAATTTGCCACTTAATTGGTTTTATTATTATGAAAAAATACCTTAAAACCGCTTAAGTGGTTTAATAGGAGTTAGCGGATATATGTACCTACAGAAGCGGAAAGGAAAGCTACTTTGTTTTATAAGTACTATGTAAAGATAGAGATTCTTGTCACCAATTTACATAAATACATGTCAAAATAAGAAAAATATTAATAAAATACCAGCCCTACTTAGTAGGACTGGTAAGAATTTTAATACACCGTGCGTAAGGTAAGATTGTTCATTTATAACGGAGAAATTTAATCAAAATTGCCTAATGGACAGTGAGTTTATATGTTAATAAATTGTGACAGAGTCCCAAGAACCGGCGCGTATCTACGGGTATGATTTTAATATAATTTAGTTTTCATTCATCACGCCTGCCCGGAGACAGCAAATATGTACTTCTAATAAACCAAACGGCTCATTTTTAAAACAGATTCACATTTTATGAATACAATTTATTCGAGTTTTTATAAGTTACTTTAAGAGACTATGCACACCGCGTTTTTTATACTCGACGGCTCTTTGTTTAGTTTCGAGGGCAAACAAACTGATTATATGAAAAAAAAACGCACTGACGACGCGCTTTAAAAACCGCGGTGTGCATAGGACCTAACTACTAATTGATCGATTCTATGTTACGAACAGCATTTGTTTCTGTACAAATATCCATATCTCGTCAAGAGCCCTATCATCATACCTGCAGAAAAGGGCTGACTAGTAATTTCCATGAAATACTAGATTATATTGCTACAACTACTTAAGAATTTCAAAGTCTCCTTGAAGTTACTCAGGGTTCGGTTAACTTTAGCGAGTAACTTTGCTATTCCCTAACGTAACCTATCGTTTCTGTCCTCGATGGCGAGTTCGACGTTGAGCCGGCCTTGCATTCGACGTGGAGCTTAACGTTGTTAAAATCCGTATTCACTATCGCGTTTGAGCTCGACGACAAATCGAACTGGCTGTCAAACTATTAGCTATTAGATCTTAAGTAGTTCCACTGTAAACCGTAAATTATCGTGGCACTAGTGCTGTGTTTGCAAAGTTAGTGAACACGAAAACGCAGCAGTTGAGCTCGATGTTGTGTTGCTTAAGCCCGGTACACACGACAACGATATATCGTAGCGATCTGACTGCGCAGACCGTTTGTGCAGTTAATCGAAAACGTCCTTAGAGTGTCTACACGTCTACGATTTCTGCGTCGATCGTCAGTTCCCAGCAGAAACTCAGACGAGAAACATGTCATCCGCGATGGAAGACGATGACGCACGATTGCTCCGACTTCCGTCCATACACTACGAAAAAACTGTGTAAACGCGATCGCAACCATTTATCGAATAGATTTTGAAACTGCCACGATCGTTTGCGCCAACCAGAAAAATCTGAGACAATTTTCGTACACACGATCGATAAAACTGCCCAAACGGTCTGCGCAGTCAGATCGCTACGATATATCGTTGTCGTGTGTACCGAGCATTAGAGAATAGCACTACTGTTCACAAGTTGTCTGAATTTGACATATCGTGGTAACACTAATATCGCACAAATAGGGGAAAAGTGGGATAGTTGCCCCAGGGGTATAGTTGCCTCGATTGTAATTTCTCTAGTTTGGGGGATGACCACATGTTATTTTATTTATCTTTCGAAAGACTCTACAAGTAGCACTAAGTTGACCGTGTTGCATGTCTCTGTGCGATTGCATGGAAAGGCAAGGTGAAATCAAAGTTTTTGCGGGATAGATGGCCTCTTTTTTCAGCAGGGCATCTATCCTAAACGTAATTTACATAGATTAGGCAATTATACCCTATATGGGATAGATGCCCCAAAATTTAGAGGTCCGCAAAAATCGCCAATACTCTGGAAATATCAAAGATAATTGTTTTTCCTTTCATAAGTTTGAAGATAATAAACCAAAGTATCTATCCGTATTACAAGTAAACAATTTTGCTTTTATAACTGAGAGATATAAAGTAATCTCAAAAAGTGTGGCAACTATCCCACTTTTACCCTATAGTGAAGTTAGTGTTTGTTTCTTTATGCCCGAATGTCCCAGGCATATGTTTTTAGAGAGTATGTATGTATGTATACATGTCTATTTCACATATTTTATCGCTTTTATACAGTACTAGCTGACCCACGCAGCTCCGCCTGCGCTATTTTTACGTTAACTAAACTTTTAATAACAGACATTCGCATTGAATACATAACCTCCTTTTTTATAGTCGGTTAAAAACTGGGACCCACTTTTTACTTGCTCTCCGAAGCATGGACCCGTTTAGTTCAAATGGCGTTAAACGGTCACCCATCTATTTATTGACCTTACCTAACGTTGCTTAACCCGATCGATTATATAACCTTGATAACAACTCTCTATGAGTGTTCCCTTACTAATATTTATTATATTATAAAGAAAAATTTATAAAATCGGACCAAGCGTATAACCAATTACCCATTTTGACTTTAATCCTCTCTCCCAAAAGAACCGTGCTAGATTACGGGATAAAAAGTATCCTATGTCCTACCTCGTAGTAAGATCTCAAATCATACCAAGTTTCATTTGAATCCATTCAGTAGTTTCGGCGTGATGCTCAGCCGTGATACAGACAGACAGACAGACAGACAGACAGACAGACAGACAGACAAAAATTTAAAAAAATACATTTTCGGCCTCAGTATCGGTTATAGAATGCCCTCCAAATATAATTTTCAAAATATCTTCAATGTACAGAATTGGACCTGTTACAGTTTTATTATAAGTATAGATTCTATTCAATCCCATAACTCCTTCATATCTTAAAGATCGTTTTGAATTCTTGCATTTAACACATTCAAGGTGCTTGAGGTCATCAGAGAACTTAGAGTTGCAAATACCAGTGCATTCTACAAGCTATTTTGATAAATCCTTTTCAGTTCAGGCTGCTCGCCTGTGGAATTCTCTGCCTGTTCCTATTAGACGTGCTCAGACTCTGTTATCATTTAAACAGATGGTAAAATTGCACTATTCTTCAACTACAAATTAGACATAATTGTTACCATGATTTATTACATATAATATATATTGAAATGAAACTAATTTTACGGATTATATTAAAAATAAACCGCGATATAATCCGTAAAATTAGTTTCATTTCAATGTGTAATATTCGCGTAACTATCAGAAATCATTATATAATATATATATATTATATTATTATAATGTACTTGAATAATTACACATATAGTATTGAGTTTATGTATAGTATAAGTTTATGTTAGTGTGTCCTATGTATATATTTGTAGTACACCACCAGCTGCCCATTTAGTCTAATTGTGTTTCTCCTGCAAAATGGTTGTCTGGAAGAAATTGCTTATAGCGATAAGACCGCCATTTGTACATTTTATGTTTTAGTTCTAAGTTTTTATTGTAAATATCTTCTTGGTGTACAATAAAGAGTATTCTATTCTATTCTATTTCTTTGGCACGGCCTACAGCCTAAACGGTGTGATGGACAGTGACTTATAATATGTCATTAGATTCGTCGTAGTTGTGGGAGTGGCATAGGCTATATATTTTTCTAAAAAAAAATATTATGGCGGCTGCCAGCCGCCTTTTTGTATTTATTTTTTTTAACTCCAAAAACATCAGCATGGGTATCAAATGAAAGGTGTTAACGAGACGAATTGAAATAAATAAACATATGTATACGTATATTATGTATGTATAATGTAATTTAGAATCATTTTGTTTGTTCGCAGTCGGGATTTATGTACTTTTATAATTTATACTTGTTTCTTGGGGCAATCCACACACGGTCATCTGGTCTCAAACTAGGCAGAGCCTGTACTATGGTAACATTACAACTGATATACTTTTTTTTGTAAATACATTACTTATACCTATACCTAGATATAACACCCACACTTGGTGGGAATCGAACCCACATACGACCCATCGGGTAGTGGCCAGGATGTCTAACCATTAGACCAACGGGCCCGTTTATTTATATTATCCTTGTTGATAGCAAACTTTATTAAACAAATAAATACGTTTGATTATGTATTATATAAACAACTCGAACTATATTTGAACAGGCATTATGCTTAATTTTAAAATGTACCCACTCAATTGCAATTACACCAAAGTACAAAGTTTTAAATATCAGCATTTTCATTTAGATATAAATGAAAATTTATTATTCAGGCGAAATAAATAGGTACTTACGCTTCAGATATCAGGGCTCTCAACTTGCAGAACACGATCCCCAAGCTGTAGGGGTACTGATGCCAGTATACTGAGAGATCGTTTGGCAAACCTGAAACCGAAGAAATTGAGTTATAATTTAATTTAACGTGCTACTTAAATGAGTCATTAACTTGCGGTTCAAACTAATTCTGTTCAAAAAGGTGATCAAAAATGAGTCTAAACGTGTACGTGGTTTTGTGTAAATTATCAAATAACACGATAGTCCGTTTACAAACATTTGGGTGCAGGTTTATGAAAGGCTTTAGTTTAGTTAGGCTACTCAGATTTTTATAACGAGCGTTAATGCTCTGTCTATAATAAGATCTATTGCCATTATCAATGATATTTTATAAGTACAACAGATATGCCATTAGCGCACGAGAAGTGAAGACTCGACATTCACCCAATTGGTTGAACTAGCAGTAGCTCCCGCGTCGGTAAAATGTAACGAACGTGACAGTAAATTTTGTTATCTTTAATATTTAATGTACTTCCCCTTTCCCCTCCGTGTCCCGTTCGATTGTTCCATCCTATATTGAAAAAATATATTTTAAATAAATGGGCCACAACTTTTGGCATGCATTAGTAGGGATATAACATAATAATATATGTTTTAAAATATCTATATTCTTCGTTCTTAATTAGTCTCGAAACATAATGAATGGGCTTAAAATTGATACGATATATTACATTTATTATATATTACACTGAATACTATAGCTAGGTGGTAGATATATTGCCATTCGTCCGGGATTCCCCGGATTTGTTCCGGGCGTCCGGGCGGTATTCGCTTTGTAGTCCAGACTTAAATCTTTTCAAGGCACCATAAGTTATGAAAGAGACCGCACTGGACCCCAAGTCTGCTACTTTACGAAAGATTGTCTGTTTACAATGGAAATTGCACCGCACCGCAGTATCAGAATGGAATAAAAATAGACCTGATTTGAGTTTTTCGTTTGTACAAAACATTTAAATAGAATCTTAATAAGCTGCCTTTTATTAGATAGATCAGAATCCATTACTATAACCACATCAATAATCGAGATATCGATATCTTATCTTGCATTTAAAGCTCATGAAAGTTAAGAATACAAAAATCAGCTGTTAAAGAATATTCGTTTTCAGTTTATTTTTTGTATAATAGATAGTCCCTATTGCCTGACAGCGCCCTAACATGAATAAATTATCACATTTTCTTAAACTTACAATCTGATCCAGACGCGGCCACTGCGGCCAACGCGGCCACTGTGACCGAGGCCTTTAAGATTTTATCGACTGCGGCTCGCTCGGCCGATAAAAGGCTGTATAAAATCTTAGCAGGCTTGTCCTATATATCTTGTGATGAGAATGAAATTATGTTACAGATATCCGAGAATATATTATATTATTTTATGCAAACACCGTTAAAGTATCTTTTTTAGGGTTCCAAAGGTAAATAAACTATTAAATTACTGTACCGTTATTCAAAGCTTATTATGAGAGTGGCACTTCCTGTTTCCCGTCGACTTTGCTCCTATTGGTCAACTTTCTTGTGATTTGACCGGAAATAGCATCACCATGGCAGGCGAGGGCAGCAAGGGTTTGTTAAATATGCCCGCTCGCCCCGCTCTTGTTCATTGGCGTCTTATTTCCCGTCACGGACACCTGTCCGAGGCTACAATATTACAACTATTTATGGAATTCAAATCAAATTCTAAATAATTCCAAAGGAATAAAATAGTGAACAACAATAGTTGTTACAAATAGTTGGAAGCCAAGCAAACAGTGAGTAAAAACATTTTAACGGTTTTTGCCGTTCGTTTTGTTTCTTTGTTCCTAATGAAATGTTTTATACTAATGAATATTTTGTGGTTTGAATATAGTGCAAGTAAATTGGGCTATGTAAGCAATATTTTTATAAATAATTATTTTCCATTCAGTCTACCGACAATTTTATTTTGAAAACTCGAAACTTAGTTTTTAATACTTGTGCAGAAATGATATTTTTCGTAAAGTTTATTGCTGGTAATTTGTACGTACGAGATTTCTAAGTGGATAAAAAACGACTCGTATTAAACGACCCATAAAACATATTAATAATGCAAATTATTTTCTTTACAATCTACCCGCAGTTTTAAACATTTGCTGAATTATTTTGTAGCAAAGTCCTACGATGATAATACATTTCTTACAGTTAGTTCTAAGCTTTTTTTCAGAATGAATATTTCTTTAAACCACATTATTATGCAGACAGTAGCAATACTGTCAATTTACGAAAATCTGAACAGTGAAATAGTGACTCTATTATCAACGTGAAAGACAGCAAACAAGTGAGTTCAGTTAATTTGTATCCCAGTTATACAGACGCACCATTGCGTCCATTTTTATTTTTTTATTGTGTCTTAAAACAAAAAATAGCCTGCTGGACAGTTTTCGTAATCTTCCTGTGTGGGCTAATTAGTTTATTACAGATATGGTCTGTGTGCCGGAAGGTGAAAATATTACAATTGCGAGTTAAATACAATTACGTTAATGTATATTCTATGTAAAATAGTAAAATAAAATACAATTTTAGTAATAAATAAATAAAAATATTTACTTATAAGAAACTGTTCAAAGGACACATTGCTGAGAGTATCAAGTAACGTAGAGAAGCTATCATGGTAATCAAAAGATTAATATTCCACCTTGATCCATAAAAGTGTTCAATTATGTTTGTGTTCAAGAAAGCCGATGGCGTAGGCAATATATATTCTAGCCTACACGAAATTCACAAATCTGGCTAACCCATTATGGTTACAATAACTATATAGTGCTATCATATACATACAAGTTATTATCCACCCTCGCAGGTTGGGAACACAAGTAAATAACCAAAGAAGGGGGGACATGTACAGTGGCTTCTCGAGAGGGTAAGCACCTGGTTTTCAGATAATGAAGTCCACTTCATCGCATAAAATATACCCCACCCTCGCTGGGTGGGTATACAAATAATTAACCTCCCTCGCGGGGACGGTATATATATATATATATATATAGTGTTGCTCATCATGAGACCACATCTGGTTTTTGGAATCCATTTTGACAACCTTGTCAATTTGAAAATGGTTGGCTGAAAGTCTATTTCACCATTAGCGTACTTTCCTTTGCAGGGACTAAACCATTTACTACCCACCCCCGCAGGGTGGGTAAACAAACACTTAACCTCCCTCGCAGGGACGGTACATACATGGTTGCTCATCATGGGAGTACTCATCTAATTTTGGAATCAATTTTTGTCAATCTGGTCAATATAAAAATGGTTGCCTGAAGTATATTTCACCATCCGCGTACTTTACTTTGCAGGGACTGAGCAATTTACTGCCCACCCCCGCAGGGTGGGTACACAAAGACTTAACCTCCCTCGCAGGGATGGTACATAGATGGTTGCTCATCTGGATTTGGAATCAATTTTGACAACCTAGTTAATTTAAAAATGGTTGGCTGAAGTCTATTTCACCATCAGCATATTGTGCTTTATTGATCCCCAAGCCGTCTGCCAAGTGTGGGGATTATGGAAACCCCTCCCTTCTAAGGGAGAGGCCTTTATTCAGCTGTGGACGTATATCGGCTGTTAATGATGATGATGATGATATTGTCCTTTGCAGGGACTAAATAATTTATTACTCACCCCCGCAGGGTTGGTACACATAGACTTAACCTCCTTCGCAGGGATGGTATACAAATAGCAGCTCGTGAAGAAAGCACGTAGGTACCTGATTTTCAGGATCATTTTGAATATCGGGGACATTCAAAATGTCTGAAAGTTGTTTCTTAAGTCTATTTTAACATAATAATTTGACGGGCCCGTTGCTCTAATGGTGAGATTCTCGGGCTGCTATCGCCGGGTTCTATTCCCACCAAGTGTGTGATGTTTATCGATATAAGTATGAAAAGTATATTGTCTGGTTACCATTGTACAGAATCTGTCTAGGTTGGGATCAAACGAATGAGTGTGGATTGGCCTGAGATATTAAACAGTCCTTTGCAGGACGGATAAAGGCATTGCTGCTCTGCACAGTTGCATTCACCTCTTATTTAAGAATAAATTCAGCCTAGATACTTTAACATAAGTGCCATCGCTTGGCACATCGTCCGTCTTATTATTGACCTCTGTTTCGAAGAGCTTGCACAGAATATGACCCACTCTAGCGGGGGATGGAACACAGAGATTTACTTTACAGATGAAGGATGTATGTATATTTGCTATTCCAAATAGCACATACGTGATTGTATGAACATGAATATTTAACATATATTAATATATGTATACTTCTTAATGAGGATTCATTGCATAATTATGGCTCGCAGTCACGTCTTGGATCTTACTCTTGGTCCCCTCTCTTGACAGTCTTGGTATATCAGGACCCACCAAGCAGAAACTACTATAAGTCTACCGAAGTTTTGTACAGAATATTGTAAAAAACTCCTACAAATAATGGAGGGAAGGGCCGCCCCAAGTGCCATTCCTGGCATCTTTAGTCCTTCCTTCAAGTTTATTCGAAAACCAACATTTGTTTTTCTATACTATTACCTCATTACAAAAAAGGAAAGTATGTAATCTTACAATTATAATAGCTGTTTAGCAATTAATCATTGGAAGTTTTGAGGACCTATAATAACATAATGCAATCAATGATAATGCCTAAAAGAATTATCCAGGAGTTTCCATAATATTGGAAAACTCAATTGTATTGTATGGTAAGTAAACCACTTACCCGAAATTGTAGCAACACTGCATCGCATGCTTTTTTACCAGCCAGAAATTCACTCCTGACACAATTTTGGCAGACAAAAGCGTGTAATTTAAATTTCGATCAATGTCAGGACATTTGTAACCGAAAGAATTGTTAGCAATCCTGATTATTATCCCTTGCAATTTCGATTTTATGACAAAAAGTTGCCTTTACCTCCGCAAAGACGGGGGGGGGGGGGGTCTCACCCATTCACTTACGGATATTACATTATAAGTATGTACATACCAGATAAAGTTCGCTACGAAATATTAATCAAATACAAATCAAATTTTATTGATTATTTTCAATATCCATTTAGAAACAGATTCTATTGACAGATCATTTTTTTTTTTTTGAGATAGTAGTACAGACTGAGCTTTACCTAAGTCCATAAATTAATATTTACAATAAATATTTTCTGGACTTCAGAGCAGGCATACCATAAAATATTATCTATGTTTAAATCTTTGAGTATATGGTTATAAGGTAAACATACTGTGTGGGTTAACACATACTTAATCGCTGAAGTATTCTGGGGAGTAGACTCGTTTCTTGAACGAGTTTTGATTCATATCTCACAACCTTAGTCTTAGTGGACGTACAGGTCAATACTATCTATTAACATACAACGTGATCCTGAAAGTGGAAATGTGAAGGACTTGACTTTGCAATCTAAAACATATATACATTGAAATTCACATAGTACCAGAACCTAGTCTGTAAAATCTGTGCCGACTTTTTCTAATCTCATTTAAAGTATTGGCATCATTTTGGACAGTTTTATAGCAGATTCATACATAAATACATAATAAACATAAGTAAATAATTGTCATTTAACATTATTTGGCCTAAATCATTTGTCTGACGATTGTACAGTCCTACTGATCAGTCCAGTTTTTTACTGGTAATTTCTTGTCACGATATGTTCTTATATCGATTATACTTGTCAATCCTCAAGAGTCTTTTAAATAGGATATGATTTAGTGAATTTCCTGTCCAAGGATAATTTTCATGCAGTAGCTTAGCTAAACATTGCAACAGCACCTGGTAGGATGTAATTCATAGTCGCGTCCTGGAATTGCGTTAATCGGAAAACCACCTGCTTGCAACGCCTGCAGCGTTAAAATAAAATTTGTTTTGCGCTTAAGGCATCAGCGTTAAATACCAAAAACAAATTGTTTGTATATTCCTGTTACGATAGCTGCCGTTGATTGGTTTAAAAAGACTAAAATTACTAACATAATCTAGCTTAAATAGTTAGCTATCATGCGCTACAAGCATAGTTAAGTTTTTGATACTAGCTACCTCCTGGAAATTGGAGGTCTTTAATACATTTTAGACAGTTTTATAAAATCGAAGTCAAAAGTACATCGCATATAAATATTTATTGATTATCAATTGCCCATAACATTGATTCCAATCAATGGTTGAGACCATTCCAATGGTTGAGATACAGTTCCTTATCTTTGCTACCCATTTCTAAAAGAAATTCGTAGCAGACTATGTAGATATATAAGTATGCAATTTATTGCATTTCTATTTAAAATTCACACATGGATATTACAATACATCTATGTATCACAATCACATTGGCGTCATGTATACTGGCATCACCAGGCGAAAACAAACACGTCTCATAATAAGCTTTGAATAACGGTACAGTAATTTAATAGCAGCGTTTTCCCTGAAAGAAAACGCATATTAAAATACTTACCTTATTCAAAGCTTAACTTTTAATCCTGCCTGGTAATTCTTCGACACAATGAACAAGAGCGGGGCGAGCGGGCATATTTAACAAACCCTTGCTGCCCTCGCCTGCCATGGTGATGCTATTTCCGGTCAAATCACAAGAAAGTTGACCAATAGGAGCAAAGTCGACGGGGAACAGGAAGTGCCACTCTCATAATAAGCTTTGAATAAGGTAAGTATTTTAATATGCGTTTTCTTTCAGGGAAAACGCTGCTATTTTTAATAAAGAAATAAAAACCGACTTCAAAGTAAATTATCTAAAAAGCATAAAATAACGAAAATATATTGACTATATTAATTATTTAACACTTTTTAGTGACTTATTTTACCAAAATAGGTATCAGCACTATCACGCAACTCGAACGTCTACGTTACAGTAACTTACTGAAAACATAAAAAGTTTATATCTCTTAAACTACTGGACCGATTTTGATGAAACTTGTACTTTACCCTAAGTTGAAAAATACTCTAACTATTGCAAAAAGAATTTTCAAAATCGGACTTGTAGTTTCTGAGAAATCCGTGGACAAACCTACATACTTACATACTTACCTACATACATACATACATACATACACTCATAAAATTTGGTAAATTTGTTTAGAAGCCCACATAGACTAACATATATTAATATTACGCATTTTTTTCAATATTACATACATACGCGTCGAATAGAGAACCTTCTTTTGAAGCCGGTTAAAAAGGAAACCTTATGGTGTCACTTCGTCTGTCTGACATACTTACTTTGTATTTTTGTATGTAGTAATTTGTTGTAGGTACACTTGTTTGTATCCTCAACAGTATTTAAAAGTTTTCTCCAAATTCTCCATCACTCAAAGGTGTCAGAAAACTCAATGTTTGGGCACGCCTTTGTGCATTAATTTTCTTTATTTTATAATAATGTGTAATATTATTGTATGCAATAAAGAATAAGAATACTATATCCAGCGGGGTATCATATGAAATAACTTTTTCTGCACATCTCAAAACAGATTTTTATTTTGGTCTATGTCACGTAGTTTTTGGCTGAAAATCAAAGATGTCAAAAAAAATCCGTATTATCTCTATTATCTCCGAAGTTTGTACAGGGGAAAATATATATCAGAGAAAAATAAAATAACCTTCCTAAATAGTACAGTTTTTTAATAATCTTAATAAAACCTCAACAAACAAACTTAGTTTTGCGGTTTGGGCGTTTTGCTATCTATATGAATGGTATTTTTTTTTTACGAAATATTTCAAATCATTATAAGTTACGTAAAATGAAACGTAATTTGAAACACGTCATTTAACCGCGCGAGTCGGTCATATGCTCACTTCAATATATATTTTTATTATTCTATTTTAATCCTTTGTAGATCGTTTTCTTTGAATTCGGGTTTTATTCTTCTAAAAATTTCCTGTTACGTTTGAAACCCTAAAAATATATTGTATTTATGTATGTACCCAATATTTCTCCGATCCTATTTATATTTAAGTGAGTAGGTGTGCATTATCCACGAATGTGTATATAATAAGGTAATATTAGAAAAGTGTTTATTACCCAGCCCATACAAAAGGAAAAGCCTGAAAGGTATCGCAATATTATTTAAATGGAATTTTGCCGTTCGTACCAAATAATATTTTATCACAATCACGTGTGCTCGGATATAACTCGAAATCTACTGACTTTTAATATAATCTAAATACGTAATATACGTATAGGTATGTAATATACTTACTTATTAACTTTTTAATAGCAAATATTTTCCATAAATAACGATATTATATTAAATATGTAGGTAGTTACTTATTAATAGTTTTTTGATTATTCTTTACGTTCTATTCTCATAACTACCATTAATAATATAGTCTCATAAAAAAAATACACCTTACCATACCATTAATAATATAGTCTCATAAATATACCTACTTACATAAAAAAATACCGGTGAAGTGCGAGTCGGACTCGTTCACAGAGGGTTCCATACCATCTTTGAACGTATTAACGTAATTTTACTATTCATGTAACATCTCTGATAGCAAAAAAACTAAGTTTGTATGTCGAGGTTTTCTTAGGATTACTAAAAACCTGTACTATTTAGAAAGAACATTTTATTCTCCTGTAAAATATAGATAGTCATGTATTTATATCAGATTTTTCCCCCTATAAATTTCAGAGATAAGCCCCGGGGAACGGTATTTTTTTTTTACTTTTTTGATTATCAGCCAAAAAATGCGCGACATAAGTAATCCCTGCGATAAAATAAAAATATGTTTTGTGATGCGAGATTTAAGATTTTGAGCCCTTTCATAAGATACCCCACTCGATATAGTAGTAAAATTTTGATGACCCGTTTCGACTCCCATTAAAAAAAAACTAAAAGTAAAAATATATTTTTTCATTTGCGATGAGGTTCGTAAGAGTAAGATCTAAAACTATTCCAAGTTTCAAATCGATAGCCTCAGCGGTTCCTGAAATATATGGATGTGACAGACAGACATATCTGAGATGTTACTATGCGTTTCAACTAAGAATGTGGCCGCCATCTTGCCATTTCAAATATTTATAATTACTAAAAATGATGTTTTAACAAAAATAGATAACAAAAATCTTTTTAAAAAAAAATTGAACCGACTTCAATATCACTGAAAAGTATCAAATAATTTAAATATTATTGAAGTTGGTGTTAGCGTACCTGCTGTGTATATTTGGCACCAACTTCAATAATATTTAAATTATTTGATACTTTTCAGTGATATTGAAGTCGGTTCAATTTTTTTTTAAAAAGATTTTATTTTAAACTTTTTAGTGATATTTTCATATATAAAGATTGAACCATCGAAAACCGTAAAATTATCTAGGTAGGTTATGATCACATTATCGTCTACATAGTTTTACATAATTCATGTTTCTTCAGAAAAAAATATCCGGTCGTAATGAAATTTGCATGGAAACATCATGGTAGTTTACTCTCTCGAATAAAAAAAGAATCATCGAAATCGGTTCATAATCGTCAGAGCAATGTAATGGAGAACATCAGTTTTATGGTTTTTACCAGATAAATTCCTCCACATCGTTCATGGTCCTCCAGGAAGTTCTTATCCGGTTGTAATAAAATTCATACAGATTCAATACGGTGGTTTCTTCTTTCGAATAAAAAAAGAATCATTGAAATTGGTAAATATTTGCCAGAGTTATGACCATTTTTGTCCGACCGAGCGAGTCCGAGCGACTAAAACGTCATCTATATAGGCTTTCTTGCAACTCTCAGTGCGCAGTCACCATTCTTGTTTTTTTAGGAACTACTTATTACTAAGCAATAATTTTTTTATGGGACCCAATCAATGGATTGAAGAATGGATGGAAGAAAGATTTTTTCAAATCGGTTAATAATTGCCAGAGTTATGCGCGAACATACATAAAAAAAAAAAAAAAAAAAAAAATATATATACAGACGAATTGAGAACCTCCTCCTTTTTTGAAGTCGGTTAAAAATAAGACATTACAATAAATAATCAAAACCGGGGCGAATTTTTCATTTTGTGTTTACTCTGCTGCCGGTACAAAAAAACGAGTGAAGTTCCGCAGTCGCGATCATCATGGCGGCCACATTCTTAGTTGAAACGCATAGTAGGTACATGAATAGTGAAATTACCTTAATTCGTCCAAAGATGGTGCCCGAGTCCGACTCGCACTTAACCGGTATTTTTTGTTTTTGTTTGACCCATCTTGGTACAAAAAAATCAAAATAACATCACATGAAAGTATCCATAACAAGCGCAATGATCACGGGCGTTCACCGCTTGCCGTACCGTGGTCATTCGCGATCACCCTGCGTGTGACCTCACCTGCCCTATCACTGCCGTGCACGCACATTAGTGAATACCTACATTTTCCGTTATTTTGTGGTGGCCTCAGAGTAATTAGAATGGAGCTAGTATCGCGTCAATTCCCCGAACAAATTTTTCGTGGCACTTTTGCGGGGTGCGGGAGGCGAAGTAAACACACACAGATACAATTACACGCATACCCACACTATAATAAACTCGCAACACATTCAAAAAGATACGCACACAAATAAAGAATAACCTGAACATAATTATGACCAAAATTTGGCATAGGGGTTAGCGCATCTCTCCAGTGGTATCTCCTCTGGTGGTGGCTAATTTAATAAATGCAAAAATAAATATGTTTTTTTATTGTTTAAATATGATTTATTGGCAATACTGTTTAGGTATACCTGATAAAATATACGCACTGAGTAAAAAAATAACCAGTATAAAATAAAATTTGCACCGATGAATCAATAAAACTATTTGAATGCAGTGTGACCAGATTCAGTAGTTTAATACTTATTCAGTATTTTTTAACGTCAATTTTGAATATCAGTATTTTTATTGGTATTTTGCTGGAAGTCAGTATTTTTGAGTATTTTTTGGGGAAATAGAATAAAGTAACACTGTAAGCCGTTGTTCCAGCGAATATTGATGTTCATGGACTTTCCCAAACATATTTTATATATACATAGAGCATAGATCAATAAATTAGAGACAAGACATTACAGGGTCCTGCGTTGCATTGTTATTTAACTACACAATGCATAGGTAATTAACTACACAATCAATCAAATAAACATAGACTCGACTTTAAGTTTCGACTCGAATGAATGGGTAGTTAGGTCCTTCCATAAGCATGAACTAATTTTGCATGAACTAAATCTTGGTACCACCAAAAAATACTGGTTGGTCATTATTTTGAATTTTGCCAGAACATCTGAAAAGTTGCACAGTTTTTGTAGAAATCATCAAAAAAACTTTGATAAACAAAACATAGGTGTGCGGTTTGATCTTTTGAGGAGGAAGATGAATAGGAAACTAACTTTTCTGCGTCAAAGATGGAACAGAACCTTCGGTGTGGACCGAGGTTTAATCAGTATTTTTTTCAGTATTTTTTCGAGGTGGTCTCAGTATATTTCAGTATTTTTTCGAGGAAGCCTCGGTATTTTCGTAAAATTTAATCTGGTCACACTGTTTTGAATTAACTATGCCTAATTGCATATTGTGGTTTTTCAATTACCTATGATAAATTTAATTCTCCTCAATATATAGTGGCCCATTCTGTGGAATACCTTACTGGAAATGGGAACGCCAACTCATTTGGTGCATCTTTTGCGACGTTTGTATGAGGATGCAACAGCTTCCGTACGCACTGACGACATTTTGTCCACCGAATTCCATCCTAGCGCGGGTGTTCGTCAGGGATGCATAATATCACCACTGCTGTTCAACATCTACACAGAGCTAATCATGCGCATCACTTTGGAGGGCTGGACCGACGGCATAAGCATTGGTGGACGCAGAATCGTAAATTTACGTTATGCAGATGACACAACCTTGTTCGCAAGCAGTGCGGAGCGTATGGAGGAGTTACTGCAGAGCATGGAGCGCGAGAGTCTCGAGTTTGGATTAAAAATCAATCGCCAAAAGACTAAGGTAATGATTGTTGACCGCCTCAATAACAACTCGCCCGAAGTTACTTATTTAGCGAACTGTGAAGTGGTCCCATCTTACATTTACCTAGGCGTATTGATATCAAACAATGGAGGTTGCATGGAAGAAGTGAAGAGACGTATGGCAATGACAAGGAGTGCCATGGATAAATTAAAGAAAATATGGAGGAACCGAAAACTCACTAAAAGTACCAAGATCAGACTCGTATATACACTCGTGTTCCCCATTTTCTTGTACGCTGCAGAGACGTGGACTATACGAGAAATCGAAAAGAAAAAGATAGACGCTCTGGAAATGTGGTGCTGGAGAAGGATGCTTGGAGTATCCTGGACTGAATTTAGAACCAATGTGTCTATACTCCAAGAACTCGGCATCAAGCAGCGTCTGTCGAAAACCGTACAATACCGAATATTCAAGTTCTTCGGTCACGTCTCCAGAAGAAGCGAAGACTCCATAGAGCGCCTTGTCGTGCAGGGGAGGGTAGAAGGCACTAGACCACGCGGGCGGTCACCTATGCGATGGACCGACCAAATTAAATCTGCACTGGGCGGTCCCTTGCATGAGTGCACCAGGATGACCGCAAACAGAGAAAGATGGCGACAAGTCGTGAGGCGCGTAACATCTGCCCCTAGTGACACTACATAACGGCCACGACCGCTCTGTCAAGAGCGATACGACAGAGAAGAAGATATACATATGATTGATTACATTATTAAGTGTCGGTTTTAGTCCCTGTCCGATTCGTGGGGGTTCGATTTTATATGAATGTAACTCATTTATTGAATATCTCTTTTGTTTCTAACTTGTACCTGAAATACAAGACCAGATTCATATTGCTGATACAACAAAGGAAAAAAAAATGATCAGACAGTGGTTTTATAACACTCTGTATAGCTTATTTAATAAATATTAAATCTCTTTGCACGTTAACGCAACGTAACGTAAGTACAATTGAATAATTCTTGCTGTACAATAGTGTTCTGAATATTGGCTAATCGATAAAACCGCAAAACTCGGTTGAGGGCCCGGGCCCTCCTACGCAAACACCCACTTCTACAGGCTGCATAACACACCACATTTGTGAAATATTCTCCAACAGTTTATCGCAACATCAAATTAAATTTCATTTAAAACACTCTCTCACACACACACACTTATACAGGTTGTCCCAGAAAGGGGATATCAAGCCGGTAATGACGCAATGTGTAACCCACAAGCAATCAATTTGTGAAATAAAATTATGAAAAAAAGTCAACAGCCTTAGTGCATTGAATTCAATATTTTGTTCGTAATTTAACCGAAACTGGGTGAATTTCTTATTAATCAAGGCAGGTACGCAATCAATAAAAAAACAGTGGCTCCATAGGAGTAGGCATGATGACACAGGGTTGCTTAGAAACAGTTTTAAGATGATTTATATAATTTATATCCGTAATTAAAAAATCATTTTTTGCCGAGTTTGATATTTTTTTCGGGTTCTTTACTATCAATACTATACATAACTTTTGGCTTGATATGCCCTTTCCGGGACACCCAGTGTTTGGGAGAGGCAGAGGTCAGCGGGAACGTTGGTTTAAAATGGAAGCGGGCTGACTAGGAATGTAGTTAATTTAGTACCTCTGTCATACAATTACGTAATAATAATTCAATAATATTCTCATTTTTAATACCAGCCAACCACAAAGTAGATAGATAACCCTTGATTGTACAATCTGAATTGAAAAATACAGTAATATAAATGTACAATTGGAGGCCTTATCACTAGTAGTGGTCTCTTCCAGGAAATCTTAAGTAGGTACCTAGGTACATTTGTAGCCATCTGCAGGCGATATTCTAGTGCACAAATGCTTGCGTAGACACAAGTGCACTTTCGCTTCCTTTCTCTCACAAAGACGTAAGACTGATACGACCGGCGAGAGGTTAGGCGTAGGACCGACTTTTTTTTTACATAGCCAGTAAGAAACAACACAAACTTGGTCCTCACGGGATTTAAACCCGTTGCGCTACGGACGCTACCAGGGGTGAAGCTACCACCATATCAGCCGTATTAATTATACGCTAGCGATAGCGCTACAGAGGGCCCGACCATGTGGAGGTGAAAATTCTTAAAATGTTTTCCGCAATATGTCCACAGTCTCACTTAATCTCTTAGGCTGCGGTAAGTACTGTACTACTCTAAGGTAATACTGGCGACAAAGGTACCATCGTTCATTCATATTTCTGCCCGCATAATCCTGTAAACACTTCCATAAACACGTCACCTGACGTTTTAGGAATCAAGTCTTTAGTCCAGTAACTTAAAGAGCTGCAGTACGCTTCACACTAGCTCACATCGATGTTTATACACTAGCTGGGTGACCTCTTGCAAAAGTTGACTTCCTACCATCTACTAATGCAAGTAAGCTTGAAGGAAATGGGATTTAATTAGGACCATGTTCCTTTCTGCGAATGTTTTGATGGAAAAAAAACGTGATAATACTGTTATTATCACGTTTTTTTAATACAACTCTGTAGTTGTGATGTATTTCCCATGATATCTCCATAGATTTCACACATCTCCAACAGATTCCCCCAGTAATGCTGTTGTGAAATATATGGAAAGAAATCACGGTAGTGTACTATGCAAATATGTATTCGTTTGCATGACTCCAAAGTGTTATTGAGTTATAGTTAATTGGATATTCTATAGGTTTCAAGTGTACCTTTAAACATTACATTCTTCAATATTTTGACGGGCCTTTTGGCCTAGTGGTTAGACACCTTCGTCCATTGAGTACGGCCGTGACTCCGGTCTTGTCCGGTGAAGCTGTAATGGCCATCTGCGGCCAACAGTACTACTCATACAAAAAAAAAAAAAAAACCGTGACTCCGATAAGATCCCACGGGAGCCCGGGGTCCCCTCTCATGTGCCGATGTGACAGCTTCGTGATTAGACATCCTGGCTGCTACCCAATGGGTGCCAATAGGTCATGGGTTCGATTGCCATCAAGTGTCTGGGTGTTATCTGTCTATTTTAGTACAAAAAAGTATATAAGTATTAGTATCAGTTGTCTGGTTACCATATTCCAGGCTCTTCCTAGTTTGGGATCAGATGACCGTGTGTAAATTGTCCCAAGATATTATATTATTATATTCGATGTTGTAATCCTAGACCGCATCTTAAGTTTCATAGCCTATACAGTTTAATTTCTCTATCTTATTCCAAAGAAATTTAAGTACTAGGTACCTATTATAATTTAACATCTAAGTCTTAGACCGAATCTTAAAAGGAATTCTAAGTTTTCACGTGGCCTTACTCAGTAATTAAAACATTCCTTCCGTGGAAAGCGATGTTTGAAATTATTTGGAATGCTGTGTGACTCGAAGGAGCTGCATTTAAATGCTTAATTCTGAAAATGGAAAACTTTTAGAAAAGTTGTTAAATATTTAAATCATTGAAATACCTACTTACATAGTTCTTACCATTATGTAGGTACGTACATATTATGTAAGGAGGGAAATAGTACGCAAAAATTAAATATTACAATACAAATTAAGTTTCTTCATAAAGTTACGCATTATATTATGTCTTATATGTTTACTATCATGGCTTTTTATGAAGCCTGCAAGTTTATTTGTGTGTGTGTGGTTTGTGTGTTTATAGCTAGTGGCAGCCCACCGCCGTACCAGCCCCTAGCTACGACGACGGCGCGACGCTGAGAATACTAAGTACACAAAACTGAACTTTTAAAATCATTTTAACAAACATTTTAATTACTAAATATTTAGCTATAACGAAGAGACCGTCATTTCTGTAGGTGTCATTATCATTATCAGCCAAAAGACGTCCAATGCTGAACAAAAGCCTCTCCCTTAGAAGGGAGGGGTTGTATGACAACCCCACGTTTCGCAGGCATATTGGGGATCGCAGTATAGGTGGTAAGTAATCCAACAGAAAGATGCTGCTGCCTGCCTTCTTGTAATCCCTTAGTCTTCTCATACGAAACCCAAAGGGGAGAGATGGGTCGGTGATATACTTACTCGATCCACGGGGTTTTCATAAAACCCCCGTCATTATCGTGAAATGAAACTTATAAGTGTGCGCAGTGAGTACAGTACCTATTTTTAACCGGCTTCAAAAAGAAGGTTCTCTATTCGTCGCGTATGTATGTAATATTAATAAAAATGCGTAATAATAAAAACAAATTTACCAAATTTTATGAGTGTATGTATGTACTTATGTAGGTTTGTCCGCGGATTTCTCAGACACTACAAGTCCGATTTCGATAATCGTTTTTCAATAGTTAGAGTATTTTTCAACTTAGGGTTGAGTACAAGTTTCATCAAAATCTGTCCAGTAGTTTAAGAGATATAAACTTTTTATGTTTTCAGTAAGTTACTGTAACTTAGACGTTCGAGTTGCGTGATAGTGCTAATACCTATTTTGCTAAAATAAAAGTCACTAAAAAGTGTTAAATAAACTATTTAAAAAAAACCGACTTCAAAGTAAATTATCTAAAAAGCATAAAATAACGAAAATATATTGAAGTCGGTGTCTGCTCGTGCTAGTCTTAGTTTATCATGATGTGCTAGCACCGACTTCAATATATTTTAGATTAGATAATTAACTTTGAGTCGGATTTTTTTTTAAATAGTTGATTAGAGTTCTATACCTAAAAGTTTAATAAAGAAATCCCTAGTAGCATTTTTATTGGCATTTAGTTGCCCCTAATACTCGTGGATAGTTGGCCAAAGTGGGTGTTTGACGAGCAGTTTGCCTTATGGGCCAACAAGGCCAAGGCAAGATGGCCGACGTTGGTTGCCCTACAAAATGCCAACGATAAAACTAAGGTCATTTGAAGAAGTTTGGACATTGTACTTTCCCACGAAATACATTTTTAACTACCATAACATACCCAGAAACTACAGAGGAGGTTAGCAATTTAAAGCTTGGCCATACAAAGAGGTGAAGCCGCCACTTCCCTCCCAGTGCGGCGACAACTTAGATGAAGTTTTTTATTAAGTAGTATTTAAGGTATGTACCAAAGTATGTACATCACTAGCTACCCAAATAGTTCAAATTCTTCTTTTTAAAGTTTTGGTTGTCTGGAAGAAATCGCTATTAACGATAAGACCGCCATTTGTTTCTAAGTTTTCTGTATGTTTTACTTTGGTGTGCAAATAAAGAGTATTCTATTCTATGTTTTTTCTTTTATTTTCTTTTCAAAGGGGGGGCCGAAATGTGGCGTCGTAATTTTAAAGTGATGACTACTATATCAAGTGGGGTATCATATGAAAGGGCTTTATTTGCACAAACCACAACTTTATACATATAATTCAAAATGTCAAAATAAATCCTCTACCTTATCTTCGAAGTTTGTGGAGGGAAGAATCCAAAATAATTAATTACAGGTAATAAATGTTGTTGTAAATATTATAGAAAAAATAATACGATACATGCGGTAACAGCTCAGTGGGCGAGCGCTTGCCTTGGAAACAAGGTGCGCAGGTTCGAACCCCGGCTCGCACCTCTGATTTATTTAATGAATCATGTGCGAATCGTCTTTGTGCGATTGTTACTTGCTTTCGGTGAAGGAAAACATCGTGAGGAAACCTGCATGTCTGAGAAAGCCTAACTAGCTCTCGAATGACGTGTGAAATCCGCCAACCCGCACTTGGCCAGCGTGGTGGACTATGGCCTAAGCCCCCTCATCTTGAGGGGAGGCCCGTGCCCAGCAGTGGGACATAAACAAGGGCTGGTATTATTATTATTATAATACAATACTTTTCAGTACAATACAGTTTTTTAGAAATCATAAAAAAACCTGACACCAACAAACAAAAATTTTTTAGGTGGATTGGTATTTTTGCTACGTACTGTGTTAGATGAAATCACATGAATAGCAAAACAAGATTTTCTACGTCAAAGATAGTACCGAACTTGACCTGTTTTATTCTCGCTCTCTCAATATTTTTTAATTATTTTTTTGTTTGTACTATCGCGGAGACGAACGGTGTACCAATTTTCAATCAAAACCGGCTCGTGCAAGCGATTATCGTCCTAAGAGTGATACACCGCTTGTGACCGCGAGAGTACTAAGATACTCACCAAATAATAGCAACAGTAGATCACTAACAGCCAGACTAAATAAATAATAGTTGCAATCCAGGATGCCTCACTATAACCACACACACGCACGCATTGCCCACAACACCGGTCAAAAATATCACGACCAATATAATACTAATTGGTACTATCTCCTTCAATGGCAAACGTCTAGAACCCATCATCCACCATAGCATTTCCTCTTCACTACAGTCGAAATGTGATAAATTATTGCACCTATTAAAAAAGTCATCAAATGTCTCATTTACGCGTAGAAAAAGTCTCGGATCCATTTTATATTTTTTTTTTTAAACTGTATATTAAGGAACGGGCACACAATTTTTTTATGTACTAAATGCTCGAAATTTCATTCAATGTAATCTCAAAATTATATTAATAGTTTTTGTTATAAACCATTATTTTACATTGCTTGTTTTACGAAAAGTTTTCTCCCCGGACCACGAGTAATGCGACCACTTCCTTCGAGTTCCCGCGCGGACTGGCTTGCAGTGTTCCCAACTATCAAAAATTTATCCCCCTAAGCTCCAATCAAAAACCCCTAAAACCACCACAATTTCTATAGATTCCCCCTAAAAAAAAATGTTTATAAGATAAATAATTAAATATTTTAAATAAATAATACATTAAAAATGATAAAGTATCATTAAACGAACAATAAATTTTAAACAATCAATAAATAATTTCATTCAGAAACACCATTTTTTTAAATTCTTTATTTGTTAAATTATCTAAAACTTCAACTAGAGACATTTGCCCACTGTTTATTACTTAGTTAATTGACGTTATAAAAATCCCTAAAAATACCCCTAAGAATATAACACCGTTAAAAAAATCCCATCCCACATTTTTTCCCCCTAAATTTGGGGGAAAACCCCTAAGTTGGGAACCCTGCTGGCTTGGCTAACTCTAGTCTCTAGCTCTACAATACTCTCCATTAAATATTTATACTACTTACAAAAAAAAATTGTACTAATTATGAAATTTAAATATTATTATTATGTGAATAATACGCCAGTGATGACATATGGTACTGAGACGTGGTCTCTAACAGCTGGCCTTCAAGAGAAGCTCAGAGTCACACAACGAGCTATGGAGAGAGCTATGCTCGGAGTTTCTTTGCGCGACAGAATCCGCAATTCGGAGATTCGCCGAAGAACCAACGTTACCGACATAGCTCTCAGAATCTGCAAGTTGAAGTGGCAATGGGCAGGCCACATCGCACGAAGAACCGACAACCGTTGGGGGTGAAAGGTTCTCGAGTGGTGAACACGAACCGGAAGACGCAGCGTAGGTAGGCCTCCCACTAGGTGAACAGACGACATTGTGCGCGTCGCAGGTAACCGGTGGATGCAAATCGCCAATTGTCGTTCATTGTGGCGTTCCAAGGGGGAGGCCTATGTCCAGCTGTGGAAGTCTTCCGGCTGGTGATGATGAATAATACGCATCTTTGTTATTATTACTTAAATACAAACGCGTCGAATGCAAATAATTTAAGTATACACACTTATTATTACTTATATTTTACTAGTTTTTAAATCATATATTTCATTTTTGTGTTTCGAAACCTAACAAAATAAAGACTCAAAGTCTTATAGTATAAAAAATAATTGAGAGACTTAATATTTAGCCAGCGAGTGCGTGACCAAAGTCACTCTCATATCATTTACTCTCATAATTCAGGATGGAACGATGACCGACACGACCGAAGAAAGAATGGGATAGAGTTTTTACAAGCCCATACGATGCATCGGCCTATATAATTGTCCTCATCAGTTAGGATTAATTACAAATTTTTTTTACTGCACCAAATTGTTGCTTCCATCAGGATTCGAACCCGCTAATGCGATGAGGTGGGGTAAGCATTCCAAATTCTTTCAGGACTTTCAGACGTCCAGAGCAACAGTGAGCGAATCCCCATTAGCTAAATGGTAAAAAAGGAACCCTTATGGTTTGACTTCATCTGTCTGTCTGACATTCACACGCATATATTTCAGGAACCGCGGATCTCAACCCTCTTTTTCTTTTTTTAACGTGGGGAAATCCTCATGGATACCCGCGCCGCTATGGGGGTAGCAGCACGGGTTATGTTGGACTCTTACCGACTAAAACCCCACGGTGTCCTCAACCCGCTGTGTCGACGGGCCCCGGGAACGTACTTGGTACTCGTCCGGGTCCCATCAGTGGCCGCTCGCCTTCCGGCGAGCCCTTCCTCGTCCGCGGGTGTAAAGCCCACGGACCTGACTGCGGGTGTAAAAGGCCCACAGGCTCACAACTGGGCACCGGATCTCAACTTTTTTTTTTGACGCTGGGGAAATCTTCTAAAGATCCCCGGGAGCTGTGGGGCTCGACCAGGGTATGTGGGATTCTTACCCACTAAAACCTCCGCGGCTGTCGCATCGGCACATGAGAGGGGGGACCCCAGGGCTCTCCGGTGGGATCTGCACCAGGGGCCCCTCAGTGCCTTGCCTTTGAGCCCGCCACCGGGGGGCGCATTGTAACCCCCCGGGAACCTGACACGGTACTCACGGGGACGGGGGTCGCAACCCCGCCGCCGTCCTCCTCGGAGTCGGCGCCGTACTCAATGGACGCTCAAAGGGCCCACACCCCGAGCGTCCAGCGACTCCGAAGGACCGGATCTCAACCCTGCCTCAACTGAGAAGCTCCGGCAAGATGCTCTGCGGGCTTGTCAAGTTTTGCACATTTTTAACAGTGTTTGTCTTGTTAAAATTCGATCAGCATCAGCGATAGTGTGTCCTGCCATCTTAGAGGAGATACCCATGGTATCTTCTTTTAAGCCTGCCGTTCGAAAGATAAAAGAAAAGAGAAAATAAATACGAGGAAAATACAACAAACTGAAAGGCCAAAGGGATAGTAGTCGGACCAGTCCCCTCAAGCAGCAACCGCGCACGAGTTGACTCGAGCAGCAGCCATCACTCCCCTCAACCATATTGGAAGGAAGGGGGTGACCCGCCACACGAAGCTGCCACAAGCAAAGACATTACGATGTCGAGCATAATCCATAGCGATAGCCGAGCATAATCCGAGCATAGTCCATAATCACAGTGGCTCATATTTAACTTCTGCTGTTAAGCAGTGCCTCGTCAGGCAACACCCAAAATTCATGTAATCAATTAAGTAAGTAAGTACCTATAAAGGTAAAGGAAAAAATATAGCAATACATAATCTACCAGGTTTAGTGTGTTGCCAACCGAATGTAGACAGATGGTAATTCTAAATACTTAACAGTCTAAAGTCTAGACTCTAGAGCAGCCATACTCAACCTTTTTTTCCCCTGGGCCACATAGGCGCTTCTGCTTTACCCTGCGGGCCGCATAGTCGCTTCTGCTTTACCCCGTGGGCCGGAATAATCTAGCCTTAATTGTATGTTTAATTATAACTACCCTAAGTATAAATACTCATAGAAAAGTCTAGCGGGCCGCCGGGCCGCAGGTTGAGTATGGCTGCTCTAGAGTCCACACGCACGAGTTGACTTGTGCAGCAGCCATCACTCCCCATATACTCCGGTTGACCCCCGCAGGTTCCGGTTCCTATTGAAGGTTTCCCCGCGGGAAAATAAAAGAATGTACTATAGGTTAGATTATCAAACCAAATGATGGTATATTAATGACCACACTCATACACTCCAAAGAGCATTATGGTATCTAGAAGAAATGGAAAAAGCTACCAGTAGCACCCTCATGCGGCGTGATTTGCAACTTTTATCTGTTCGGCTTACTTTAGAAATGAAACTAAGATAGATTAGTACCTATTCAACCGTTATCATAAGACATAAAACGGTAGGTATTAAATAGGTTGGGATCAAATTAATACGAATTATTGGGGCGCGGGTTCGAATCCCAGCCCGTAGATATGAAATCTTTTTTGTTTTTTATTTTATTTTATGCCATTTATTTTATACTTATGCATATACTATTGACGTCCGCGTGCTTTATATCAGATAAGTACTACAAAGTTTTAGCTATTGTTTTATTAAAAATGCCCGAGGCTATTTAGAGCTTCAAATCACACCGCTGGAGGCGCAGGTGCTGGGCACTTTTTGACGTGGGAATTACCAATCTATTTCTAAGTAAAATATGTAATAAACTCTTATCTATGAGTATAACTGGCGCACTCTGAACGTAGTGAAAAAAATTATATCTATATGGGCGCACTGGCGCAAACTCACAGAGATCGCAATGTTAATACCATAGATAATACACTATATACTTGATATTACACTCCGGGACAAATAAGGCCAAAGAACGGGTTTCGTTGGTCTTGTCTGGACGTTTCGTCGAAAGCCAACGTCTTTAGGAATTTTGGTGTATGGAATAGTGTTTTAGGGGTTCTGTAAATACTTAAAACATATTAATTACGAACTTATTATAATATAAACGTTGCTAGTTAAGTTTCCTACACTACCCCTTAAAACGTAAGTAGTTTTTATTTTGTGAAAAACTTTACCTTAATCTGTCGTCGGTTCAAATATTGCACAGCACAGACCTTTTATTTGTAACGATAATTTTTTTAGAGGTTTTAGGGGTATTTTGACTTAGGTGTAGGGGAAAACTCACAAATGATTGGCAACCCTTGATTAATATTTGACGTGTGCTAGGATTTAGGGGATGTGCTTTGCATCGATATTCTGGATCGCAAATGGATGGTATTATGGTCGGTGATGAATACCGCTGTATCGATGTATCGATACAAGTTTCGATCCTTTAATTTCATATTTTTTGGATCGATTTAGTATCGTATCAAATATGTTTAACTACTTAGATAGTACTTACAATTTCTGAATTATCGAGCGATAATAATAATCATAATTTGTACATTCCTCCAAATGCCATTTTTGTGAAAAATGACCAAACAGTTGATTTTTTTTGGTCATCATAAATAATCACAAATTATTAGTTTATATGTTGTTGGTTCAAGAGAGAAAACGTAATATACAAAAATTAAATGATCTATCATCACAAGGGTCGTCGTGAGCTTCGCGTGAGCGTGAGTCATGACGTCATGAGTGACGTTTTCACCGCGACCACAACGCCCGCGGTCGTTATGTGGAACGACTAAAGGAGCGTTTTGATCGTTGTGGGCACCAAGTGAAACGCACCCTTAGTGTAATAATTCTGAACCTGTTCGTTGCAGGGCTGCCATTTAGGCTACCTTGGGGGGTCAAATGGCGCCCAAAAAATCCAATCGGCTACCAGTAGCCATTTAGACTACCTAGAAAAAATGAACGGGCGCTTTAGGCTACTTCAGGATTACCTTAAAATTAAATAATTTCTTGTTAATTGTATGCTTCGACGAAACGTATTATGCACATTCAACGTTCTTTCATCACTGAGGAAAGAAGTCTGCGGAATCCTTAGGTTCTTTCCATGCTACTTGCTATCTTCTATGCAATTGACAGGCCTGTTGGTCTAGTAGTTAGACAGCCTGGCCGCTAGCCAATAGGTCGTGGGTTTGATTCCCACCAAGCGTCTGGGTATTTATTGTATAAATATGTATTTACAAAAAAAAAGTAAATATTATAATCAGTTGTCTGGTTTTCATAGTACAGGCTCTGCCTAATTTGAGAATAGAAAACCGTGTGTCGATTGTCCTTAAAGAAACCTATCCTTGCCTAGAACTGCTGCAATGAGACGTCACGAATCTAGGTTCATTATTCATAAACCTCGGAAACATTCCGATCCCGAAAATATCTACGACTAAATATTTACTTTCAAGTTATCTTGCACCTTACGGCGAACACGTTCTAAATTATCGAGGTGCAAAGTTCCCGAAAAGCTCAAAAAAGCAAGCTTGTTTGTATAAGTTCATCTCAACACGCTGTATGACAGAAACGGTTACATGATTTTTTAACGTGTTCTCTTTTTTCGGCTAAATTTAGCCGAAAAAAGAAAAAGAGACATTTTGAGTTAAGTATATTTATATATAATGTTGTCTTTTACTTACGCGAATATTACACATTGAAATCAAACTACTCCGAGCTCCTCCGAGTTACTAGCTCCGAGTCCCGCGCCGCCGTCATAGTGAACGTGTCAAACCAGCCACTGTCGAGCGTCAGCCTGCTGTTCTACCATATGTTAGAGGGGTTACAGACAAGATAGGCTACATCTTAAAGCGAGCTTCGATCAAAACTTATTTTAAGCCACCAAGGAAGATTAGTCAGTTTTTACCACCTGTCAAGTGCCATATACCTCTACAAGATGCAGGAGTTTATAAACTCGATTGTGACTGTGGGCTCTCCTACATTGGTCAAACAAAGCGCGCAATACAAACTCGCGTTAAAGAACACATAGCTGATGTGAAACACCGACGCTGTACGAAGTCTGCAGTATGTGAACACCACCATTATATTAGATTTGATAAAACTCAAATCCTTGCAAAAGAACACCGATTCCTACCTAGGATGATTCGTGAGGCTATTGAAATCAATGCGTAGATTGGACCAACAATAATAACTAAGAAGACCTGAGGGTACACCGGCATAATTGTGACATAAGGACGTTCACCATCTCATTCCTCCCGTGACCATGGGTGCTGCAAAGCATTCGAAACGACGCGATAGTAAAATCTAAAATAAGCCGCAATATAATCCGTAAAAGTAATTTGATTTCAATATATTTATATACTTAGCTCAAAATAGGCGAATTAGGCTATTTGTCAAGAAAAAATATATTAGGCGATTTAGGCTACTCGGTAGGCAAAATTAGGCGAATTGAGTTAGCAGATATCTGGCAACCCTGGTTCGTTGTAGTAGACCATACTTTGTAGCTATGGAACGCGGTATTAATGTTACACATAGATATTAAGGTTAAAGTTTATCTTTTTAGAATTTATTACAAATTGGCTCAGACTGAGCAAATTGGTCCGATCCAATCCTCATTGTACATGTATCGATTCACTAACGGATCGAAAGCCATTGTATCGATACAAAAATCGCATGGATCGTATTTCTTTGTCTTTGTATCGATCAACAGTCAACACACGGATCGAACTTGGATCGAACGATCGAACATCCCTACTAGCAATCTGCCCACAGAACACTATTACTCAAGAGAATCTGCCTGCTTGTTGCTTGATAAGTTGATATTTGATTGATATTTATTGATATCGTCCATTCGTGAAAAAATGCCAAATTCTTTTTTAATTTTAGTGTAATTTCATTCGAAAAATCGTATAGATTTACTAAGGTATTAAAAGTGTGCTAAATAATTAACATGTCATCTCAAATTACGCACGATATTACTACTTTAGAAATGACAAGGACTGAAGCAGATTCCTCTCAAACACACGGCCACGAAGGTAAATAAACAAATTCGTATTACAGATACAAACAAAAACAGATTAGTACATTTATATATTTACATTTTTAAAGCGGGGATGGATACCCAACGAGCTGAAGCTATGAAGTTATTAACCAATATCATTTGTATCAGCTGATTACAGTTATACCTAATAAATCTTACACAATTTAAAGAGCCTGTCTCAAGAATATGAATTCTTAATAAAAACCTTAAAAGAGCCTCCTCTTTGTGACACAAGTGATGTGGTTAGTTGACAAAAAACAAGCCAATTAACATTATACCTGTTTTGTTGTACTGAACATGTTACATCTAAAACAGTGAATACTATGAAAGTAAAACCAATTTAAAGAAAATAATAATATTATTGTAATAAATTTTGAAGTCTATGATCAGCCAGCCCTGTATCTAAGATTTTTTTGAACTGGGGCAGAAACTTGATACTGGTTTTCTCTAGCGTCTGAAAAAATACTTAAAAAAAATTCACAAATATACTTAGGTAGTATAATGGTTGTAATTTTTTTGTAAATAAGACATTTAGAACCCTTTTATAAAGTACTCTTTAATAAATATTGCTTATGTGGATTAAGTTTTTTATTTTTAAAGCAAATGAAATTACGATTTAGGTGACCCCTGAAACGTCAGCCTGGGACAAGTGGCCCAGTTTGCCTCCTCCTAGATCTGGGGTTGACCAGCTTGCCTGCATTCTTAATTCGTAAAGAAAATCTCATTCTTTAGCAACCACAAGTGTGAATGCTGACGATGCATCATCAAGCAGTGCTGCAACACCGGCTGGCAGTGAGGGCCAAGCGTCGAGGCAGTCAAACCTCCAGCGTATTCAGCAGAGGAAACAACAGGTGTACAGTTGGCCCCATAATAAGAAGCTGCTGAAATTGGCCATATATTCTGCATGTCAGGTAAATATCAACCCCAAATCTTTATTACACAGATTCACTTTTCTTTGTATTGCATAAATTTCGCATACTTATAGATTGTTGATAAATATAGATGCATCTTTTTTTGTTTTACTTACCTTGGTACATCATCATCAGCCGGAAGACGTCCACTGCTGAACATAGGCCTCTCCCTTAGAACGCCACAATGAACGACAATTGGCTACTTGCATCCACCGGTTACCTGCAACACGCACAATTCTTCTGTCCACCTTGGTACAAAAATATCAAAATAATGATGAATCAAGGAAAACAATGAATTGATGAACATGATCTATTAAAGATGCTGATTATGTGATAAAAATGTATACAACTACTAAAAAAATCACCTGTATATTTTAAGCCTACAAATTCGACATCTGCCCATATTGATGATATTGAGAAATCATAGTTATCTTATTTTGTCGATTTTTATTTTATTTATTTAACACAAAACAGGTTACAATCAGAATTGCGTTGAGTAGTAACATACATGAAGTTATATAACGATAATTATAACCCAAAACATGTGTTTTAAGCTAATTTGTTAACGTACGGGTAAAGTGAGCTTACAAGCAAAGTACAAAATATGTATTACAAAAGGAAATACTTATTTAAGATTACAAATTAGTTTGAAGACAGCTCACACTACATCTAGGTGGAAGCTGGTGACTTTGTAAGGGGCATGGCCAAAGCCTTGTCTCCTTATTCAACAAATTTGATTGCTGGAGTTCAGCAATATAAAGACCAAAAGGGTTTGCATGTTGAGTCAGACTTAGAGCATGTTTCAGTTTGATGTCCTCAATGACAGGCATGGTTTTCGGGTACCAACTATTGCATCAGTCCTCTTCTGCAAAATCGGGATGCATTGATTATGGTATGTCAGAACAGGTCTATTATGCTCTTTGGATGATCTGTGTGTTGGAATTGCTGGTGAGTCATATCCAACAAATACTATTCCAGTTATCTTACATAAATAGAAATGTAATGATTTCTGATATTTACGCGAATATTACACATTGAAATGAAACTAATTTTACGGATTATATCGCGGTTTATTATTGATTTTTATTACCCGACGTTTCGAATACTTTACAGCATTCATGGTCACGGGCGGACTGAGGTGGTAGCTGTCCATATGTCATAGTTGTCTTAGGGTACCCTCAGGTCATCCTCTTCTAATTATTATTGTTAGTCCGATCTACGCAGAAAGAGCTTACAGTATCTTGAGGTCCTGCAGTGGAATGCTTGTCTTTGGAAAATAATAAAATAATTTTGGGTAATAAAAATTAATAATAAACCACGATATAATCCGTAAAATTAGTTTCATTTCAATCATAAAAAGAAATGTGTTTTTCTCAGACTCAAGATTGTACATGCAATGGATGGAAGACTCCAGCTCCTCAGCAGGTGGCCAAAGGCAATCAACGGGCAGACAACCAGCCCCTAGCCAGCTTCACCGACCCATGTCGCAATTGCAACCACATATTAGGTAATAAGCCTACATCATTTCACAAATAAGGCACCTAATAGGTGCACTCACGGGACATTTTGGTACCAATGAGCACCTACAAAGAGGCTAAGTAATATTGATACTTGCAGATTTTGTAAAGGTAAAAAAAGAGTCAATGCGACACATATTGTGTGGCTGCGATGCTCTAGTGAGACATAGGTTGGGACATCTGGGAGTAGCCTATCCTACGCCAGATGATTATGTACAGCTCCAAGCTGGTGCAATCATTGCGTACCTGAGGGATCTCTTCGACACGCCAGTAACAGAGTAAGGGCTAGGGCATGCATGATGGATCCAACTGGGTTGAAGTGCGATCCGGTGGTTACGGGGCCTGATTTTAGCCACCAACAATAGAATACAATAGCCTACATCAAAATTCACAAGGTGGTGAATCCCTTGTGTAAAAGCCTATCAAAATAACTGCAGTATCAATCATGCTGCATAAAATGGTTAAATTACTGGACTCAGGAGACTTAATAACTGTACTATATTATCCCAGGGTTTACTGTTAGGATGATTTATCATCTTCCGATATTTCAGCGCTGTTGCAAGCGCCGTGATCATGGGATAACTGTATAATGTGGGTGGTGAAGAATTTCTGTGCTTTTTGCTACTACTACTAGAACTCGAACTCGATTGGAAATCACGATTAAACACACCGAGTATCACTTTGTTTTACCAATACCACTTTGAAAAGCCCCAAACTTATTATAAGTAGACCCAGAGTAGTATTAGTTTAAAAAAAAATTGCTAGTGATGTGCATAAGTGAGAGCTTTATGCGTCCGTTCTAAATACTATTTCGAGATGAGCGACGTAGGTTTAAGTGGGTATAAATCCAGTGGCGCAGTTTGCCTTAGATGGGCCCCGTATCAAAATTTGTTCTGGGGCCCAAATGATGGTACAGCCTAAGAGATTATGTGAGAACATGGATTACCAATTTGAGCGTACACATGTTCGGGGCCCCTGTAGTCTGGGGGCCCCGTATCATCGATACGGCGGTAGCTACGCCCCTGTATAAATCCTACATAACCCGACCCTACGGAGACCAACCATTTGAAGATTTCCTATCCATCAGCAAATAAATAAGGCTACCAACCTTAATATGAGAATATATAACATTCTTTCTTCTTTCACCCCACCCATCGATATACTATACCAACAAGATTATCTGTCACGAACAAAATGACATCGAAAATGTGGTCGCGGTTACATATACCTACACAACTATACACGTACACGCAAAACAATAATATGTTCATATAAAAAGATGACTTACATACTATAAAATAAGGTTCAATAATAATTGCAGACAATTGAGCGACAGCCGTCTCCGTAGCTCTTATTTTCTTATTTTCGTGACCACTTTTCGGGTCGTGACAGCAAATCTAGTTGGTATAGTATATCGATGACCCCACCCCCTTCCCTCCAATATGGTTGAGGGGAGTGATGGCTGCTGCTCGAGTCAACTCTTGCGCGGGTGCTGCTTGGGGGGACTGGTCCGACTACTATCCCTTTGGCCTTTTAGTTTGTTGTACTTTCGTTGTATTTTTTTCTGTCTTATTTGATCTTTTGAACGGCAAGACACACTGTCACTCTGATCTAGTTGTAACATGACACACTGATTAAAAAAAATTGAAAATATGACAAGCCCGCTGAGTTTCTTGCCGGCTCTTCTCAGTTGAGGCCGCCTTGTGATCCGGTGGTAACTTTTTTTTTAAAAAAAGTTAAGCCTACTTGAAATAACTATTTTTGACTTTGACTTGACTTGACTCTTTCAGAGAAACACGTGACTCAGCTTCAAAACCTGTCAGTCGCGGAAGTGAACCGCTTGCTGGGAGCTGTGGTTGATGTGGAGAACATCTTCATGTCGATGCACCGCGAGGACGACCATGACACGAAGCGCGTCTATTACTATCTGTTTAAGGTCTCTTTCAATATTTATTTTACTTAATCTAATCCAGCAGGCCTAGCACGACTTGCAATCTGGACAGATCGGTGTGGAGATGACGTAGTTTTCAACACAGAAACGTCAATTCTCAATACAAACATGTGAAATACTATGTCATAGTGACGTCATACTCATACTTGTCTATCAAGATTTGCACATCATGCTAAGCCTGCAGAAGTTTAATGCAATTCCCCTGATGATATGTGGTATAGGAGCCATGGATGCAACTGTAATTGCTAGAATTATCGGGCTTAATACCGTTTTGAGTTTCTTCATGCCACGCATTCTAGGTCCTTGAGATCATCGGAGAACTTGATGTTGAGCATGCCGGACCATTCCACAGTATTTTATGACAAATCTATTGCATATTTTCTTTTTATTCTTCTATTCAACAATAAAATTTAATTTTTATTGAAGTGCACCTTCAACTGTCCATTATGTTTTTCTCTCTCATTTTCTAGTTGGGTTGCCTGGAAGAGATTGCTTTTTAGCGATAAGGCCGCCTTTGTACATTGATATCTACAACGTACTGTTAAATTTACATGTAACTTTTGGTGTACAATAAAGTGTATTTATTATTATTATTCCATTTATTTTCAATTTAACAACATTACTTACATTTTTAAATATAGATTATAAAAAAAAAATACATTTAAAAATATAAAAAACGGCTCCCAACCGGCTGCGGGAACAGGGTCTCCTAGCAGACGGTGGTCAAGGCTCCAGAGAGAGGAACCTCCTAACAATGCGTGCCGTCTCCAGGAGCACTGCCTTCTGCATTTGGCCCTTGATCCAGCCGCCCAACGTGAGCCTCTTGAGGTGTTTATCGAGGCTCTTGGCCATTAGGCCATGGGCGGAAACGACTATGGGTACAATGATTGCCCTATCAATGTCCCACATGTCGACAACCTCGTGTGCAAGATCAAGATATTTACATTCTTTATCTTTCTCCGCTTTCACGAGGTTCTCATCATGAGGGACAGTGACGTCTACAATCATTGCACGACGCTCGTTGCGATCTATCAGCACAATATCAGGCTTATTGGCAACAATAGTCCTGTCTGTGGTGATAGATCGATCCCAGTATAACGTGATATGGCCATCCTCCAGAACTGGTTCCGGTACATACCTGTAGTACGGTACCTCTGACATCACAAGGCGGTATTTCAAAGCAAGTTGCTGGTGGATTATCCTGGCTACTTGGTTGTGTCTGTGCAAGTATTCACCATTTGCGAGACGCGAACAACCGGAAATAATATGCCTGAGGGATTCACCAGGGCGATGACATGCCCGACAAATGTCGATGGTGCCATCCCTCAGGATATATTTCCGGTAGTTGTTCGTCATCACAACTTCGTCCATAATTGCACAGACAAAACCTTCGGTTTCCCCAAAGAGGTCACCGAATCGTAGCCAGGCCACGGAGACTGAGAAGTCTACATCGGGCCCATGAAGAGCCCGGTAGAACCTTCCGTGTAGCTCCTTACTTTGCCATACCGCCTCACGATTGCCAGTGGTGAGCACCACAGGCTTGCGCCAGTTCCCTTTGGCTAAGGATAGAGGGGTCAGTCCATTGTCCACAGCAACCACATCCGTATGCATCACTCCGCCGCAGTGAAGGAAGTATTCCCTGAGGTTACATATCTCACGGTTGTGCAGGGTCTTGGCATTTAAAAAGCCTCGGCCACCACATTTCCGTGGGATATACAACCTCATCACTGAAGAGCGAGGATGATGCATACGATATGTGGTTAACAGTGTACGAACTGTTCTATCCAGGGTGTCTAGTTCAGTCTGAGTCCACTTGAGTATGCCAAAGGAGTACATCAAGACTGGCATGACCCAACCGTTGTAGGCTCGCACCCTGTTTCCGCCCGACAAAAGACTTTTAAGTACTTTTCTCAGGCGGCCCAGGAAGCGTTCCCGCAACGACTGTTTCATGTCAGTCTCATTGATGCCCAACGCCTGTGACATACCCAAGTATTTGTAGGTTTCGGTTGCAGAGAGAGTCCTCAGGTCGGTAGTGTCTAAAAGCTGTACGCTTCTAGACTCAACCATCCTCCCCCGCTTTACATGCATAACTGCACATTTGTCCACACCAAACTCCATACTGATAGAATTACTGAAGGTTTCTGTGACCTTCAGTAAACCCATCAGTTGGAGCTCAGTGGGGGCAAACAGTTTCAAGTCATCCATGTAAAGCAGGTGAGATATGACCTGACCACCTCTCCGCAACCGACAGCCTAACCCTGAACCCCTTAAGAGAGTGCTTAAAGGGTTCAGGGCTAGACAAAACCACAAGGGACTTAGACTATCACCCTGGAAGATACCCCTTTCTATCCTTATCGGATCACCGTTCCCAAGGATCTGTCGAGATCCTGGATAGAGAAGGACTGTTCTCCACTGCCTCATACACGATGCCAGGAAGGTACGTAGAGTTGGATTTACTTTATACAACTCCAGCACCCTCATGAGCCATGTATGAGGCACAGAGTCATAGGCCTTCTTATAATCTATCCAGCACGTCGACAGATCCTTCCGGTTCCGGCGAGCCTGCTGGCAGATGGCCATATCAATGAGGAGTAGCTCCTTAGTACCACGGGCCCCACTCCTACATCCATTCTGAGATGCAGACATTATCGAGTTGTCCTCAACATGTCTGTAGATTTTTGCTCTCAGAATGGATGTAAGAGTTTTATAAACTGTAGGCAGACATGTGATCGGCCTATAGTTTTTTGGGTCCGTGGTACTACTGGTCTTGTGGAGCAGGTGGGTTATTCCCATAGTCATAAATTCCGGCAGCGACCCAGATTCCAAGGCTGATTGAAACAAAGATGCCAAGCAAATATGCGAGCTACGTATCCATTTGAGCCAGAAATTATGCAGCCCGTCTGGTCCTGGTGCCTTCCAATTAGGCATAGGACGGACTGCATCTGCTACATCTTGGGGCCTGATTGTAATGGCCCCCATTTCTGGCAATGGCTCACATATTTGCTCAACATCCCTCATCCAATCACCCTCGGAATGAGTGACGGGCACCGACCAGATGTTGCGCCAGAAGGTGGTCATGGCGCTATCATCCGGCCGCCGCCCGTCACCCTCAATTTGACTAGATCGCTCCCAGGATCTATAAACCCACCTTTGGTCTCTTTGGAACATATTGTTCTGGGAATATCGGTCCACACGTGCCTTATACCTGCGTATCCGATTCGCCCATGCACAAACTTTCTGCTTCAGAAAGTCGATGCGCTCTGTGACACGTGAAAGATATTCCCGGGGATCGATGCCGGTCCCCGAGAATGCTCGCCTCACAAAGCGCATCACTCTAGGGCGCGTATTGCCCTCCCTGAAGCAGTTGAGCTTGCCTATGAGTACCCTAGCCTCGCCAATGCGACACTCTATCCTGAACTGCCAAGCCGGTACAGCAGGTCTCGGTCGCGTAGCTGCGTCAGTGCTAGGAAACTTGACGCGAGCTACGCGACATGCCGTCATGGCCGCGCAGTACAGGAGAGAATGTGCATCAGCAAGGTCTTCACTACTGTCAAAGTAACTTGACAATAGTGAATCCAGGGCACACACTAGCGCTCTATTTCGTTTGTGCATAGGCAAACTGGGCAAGCGAGGTCTAAGGTTTAGCGGCATGGTCCGATACTCCCGAACAACATCCTCCAAAGTACTCCTCAACTGGGTATTTAAGTTGGTACTTACGTCGGTAGTCATGTCGTCCCTATCATCGTCGCTATTAGTTGCGGGCCGTGGCGCGGGCACGATGTTAACCGCTGGGGCCACAGCTTGCGACGATGGTATACAGGGGGCGACACGGCTACCTTGCACCTCCGAGCGTAGCCGATCAAGCACAGCGTCATCCAACATGTGACCACGTTGGATGGCGCGCACTTGATCAGACAGTCGTTGCGCCGAGACGTTGACAGCTGGCTCAAGCGCCTGAAACAGAGACAGCATCCGGAGACGATACGCAGTGAGGTTAGTTCCTCTCTCTGTAGCCTCGTAGTAGGCGCGCATGACATTTTCATTAATTGATGACGTCCATCGCATGCGCCGCACTACACCACCGGGGGCGAGGACCCTGTTCGGAGCCGGTTGCTCCAAAGATCCTAAAACCCGCGGCGGCCGGCCTCTCCGACGACGTACTGGTGGTGGCGACGTCGGCGGGGAGAAGTATTCGTCGCTCCCGCTCGACGCAACTGCAGCCAGCGAGCCATCTGCGCTGGGGCCCAACGGCTGCGAGGCGGAGCGGGGTGACGAATCCGGGGGTCTTGGGTGTGCTCTATTCCTTGTCAACATATGTAATTCGTTTTCTTCAAGTCCCAATATATATGATTACTTAATCTGTATGAAAGTGCGGCTGTCATGTTGCTTTTCCAAAAATTTGATGTGATGACAAAATTCGATCGATTCTCAGCATGAATGTTTATTTTTGATGAACTTGTTTATTGCTGGTGATTTCTAGTAAATTTAAATTATATTATACTGCTAAATTGATAAAAATGTAAAAATATATATTAGAGAGAAAAAAAATTGCGTCTGACATTGATGACAGGTTTTTTTTTATTATTATTAATAGGCTAATTTCTTGACAGACCAGTGTTTACTGGTTAAACACCCAGGTTAGTGTTAGGTTGTTTGGGATGTGGGCCCTATACGTCCATCGAGTACGGCGGCGACTCCGAGGAGGACGGTGGCGGGGTGGCGACCCCCGTACTCGCGAGCACCGTGAGAAGTCTCATGTGCCGATGCGACAACCGCGAGGGGCGGGTGTATAAGAATTCATATACCCCGGTTAAACCCCACCCGTCTTATTACGAAAAGCAGTTTAACGTTAAACCTGGGTTTAGATTCAGGTTTAAGGAACAATTTCCTGAGTTTAAACCTGGGTTTATTGTTAAACTGCTTTTCGTAATAAGACTGCACAGGTCCCGGAGGCCTATCGAAGGTTTCCCCCGCGAGAATAAAATAAAAGGGGCGTGCACTGGAAGCAGGCAAAAATATTTGCGAGTTGTTTATGCTTTATGCTATTTGTTCGTGTTCCAGCACAAATATCCTTAAATTAACCAATATTACCAACATATCCATTTACTTAAAAAAAAATACGTTAATTCATGTCCAAACTAAGATTTTTTTTAAATTAAGACTGTTTAGAGAAATCCTAGGGTAGGCTAAGTATTTTTGTCAGTATGGAGCCGCTGAATAAACTTATTAATGTTCTCAAATGCAAATTAATATGTCTATAGTATTTGCTTGCATATGGATATTTGAAATGGTATAATAACATACTTAAAATAGGTGAAACAAGCCGAATACATTTTTTTGCCTACCCTCTGTGCACGCCACTGGGTTTAGCAGCCGTGAGAAAGTACAAGTATTCATACAATAGACGCCCCAAACATTTGATGGTTGGCCAGAACCGTAAGAATAATTCCTCGGGTGACGAGCAGCGCGTCGCAGCTCGTGGTTGGGCAGGCTTATCGCTTACCATCAGGCAAACTAGGACAGGCTTAGTAGCTCGAAGGTTCCTAGTGGAAAGCACCGTCCAGAAAGATACCATGGCAGTGTCAGGTATTCTGTCGCCAAACAGCAGTGTGTCAACATTCTGGCTTCCAGAGTGAAGGGCACTGTGGTGTATGGGAAATAAATACAGCTGCTTACCCGCCACAGACGGAGTGGTATGTACAACACAGCAAGCAGCAGGCGTCACGCAATACGCCACAGGCTCTGTAGCTAGTGAAATATTTGGGCTCAGGAGACTTAATAACTAATGTCTCGGGTGACGAACGACAGTGCACTGCAGCTGTCTAAAGGCAGGCATGTCGCTTGTCATAGGGAAACCTCCTCATGTCCTATATCTTCCTGTCTCTTTCCACACAGATACTTCGCAAGTGCATCCTGACCAGGTCGCAGCCCCGCATCGAGGGTCCCCTGGGGCACCCCCCATTCGAGCGGCCCTCCATCGCTAAAGCCATCACAAACTTCGTGCTGTTCAAGTTCAACTCGCTGCCCCAGCGCGAGTGGCAGACCATGTACGACCTGGCTAAGATGTTCCTGCATTGCTTCAACCATTGGAACTTCGAGACGCCTAGTGTTAGGAAACTGGTATGTTTAAACGGCATTTGTGGCTAGTGAGCATGGAATAAACAAGCAATTTTGACCTTTGTTACATAGTGATATAAGGTAGAATTAGGTATTAGGAAAAACATGCCACTGATGTTAGTTATAAAGTGCTTTATTAAAGTTTATTGCTAAAAATGTTTTATGAGGAATTCTAATAAAATAAATAATTTCTAGTAAAATATAACGGTTGTGTGCAAGAAATAACAACTTGCGATAAGATCATCGATTGTATACATCATTGCTTTTATAGCTATAGTCCGGTCAATTTAGACATTCGAAGTTACATAAAGTCCTAACAAGCTGAATTTCTGTGAAATTGTTCAAAACATAATTATAAACAATGTCTAGAAGTTCCCCATCATTCCCCTGTAAGGAAAAAAAAATATTCAAGGTCAAAGGTCAAGAACATGAGTCTTTCGCGATTTTCAGCAAAACGGTAAGTTTTATCATAAAAGTACCTCAGACAAAAATTGTAGATCATAAAATTATCTATAAAAATGTATCAATACTTTTTTTCTTACGAGCCACCGTTTCTGAGATATAACGATTCAAAAAGTTATAAAAGCTGTTATCGTCATAATATGCACACGTTTCCACGCCACCTATGAGGTAGTGTACTTAGCGCGTTTTTTAAACTGGTTTCCCCAGTAGGCCTACTCCACGGGTCAGTTGTGATCCTGTTTAATGTAAAACTATTGCATAATAACGGAAATTTTCTAAGATTGGGAAAGATAAAAGCGATGTAAATTAAAAAAAAGTGTTGAAGTTTATTCGTCTTATTCGTAAGTTTCAAATTCTTGTTCTTCATCTTGATCTTCTTCTTGTTCTTCTTCTCCTGCTTCTTCTTCATCTTCATTTTGGATGCAAGTAAATTGCGTCAATAGCGATGTATCGCATGATACTTCGTCGGAGTCAAACGAATCCTCCATTGTTTGTGATTCAATATTAGAGCACGACCGGCCTTGACAATTTGTGCATGCCAAAGAACAAGAAAGTCTGACTTTTTTGCAACCACATTTAGCACTGCATCCCTTTTTGCAGTTGCAAAAAATAGTGTTCAGCAGTTTTTCCGGCGCAGCACAGTGTTTCATAGGACCAAAAAAAATTCCCTCTCCTGTTTATTGCTTTAATCGATCAAGGTATGCATTTGAAATGCACGAGTAAAACACCCAGGTGTCAAATTCGAATACTTTTTTTTATAAAAAATATAGAAAATTACGTGAGCGTTAACTTATAAAAATTAAATTTAATTCTGAAAACGTAACTATCCAAGATATTTATCTATACTATAATAAAACTCAAAGAGCACTTTTTCTGTACATTGAATATTTTTCCAAAATTTCTATGTGGGGATACTATATTATCGACATAGAGGCCAAAACAAAAGTTTTTTGAATTATTGTCTGTCTGTCTGTCTGTCTGTCTGTCTGTCTGTCTGTCTGTCTGTCTGTCGTTCTGTTTGTCCAGGTATCATTTGAAAACCCGTGGATGGATTTTGATAGGACTTTCACTGATGTGTTGTGTAGAAGTCTAGGTATAAATTGGTATATAAAACATCACGCTATGTTTCATAGGGGCTAAGCAGTGAAACATTACTTGCTCATATTACCACGTAATTTCCTTTGTATGTGAATAGGGTAATTATAGACTGATCAGTTAATCATTAAGATATGTGTTATTACGCTATATACAATAGGGGCTGAGCAGACATTTAGTTTGCATAATATATGGCAGTGGCGAAGGGTCAATTTTTGTAAGGGGTAAGCCGGTCTGGTACACCCAGGAAATTTTCATTAGATTTCTGTATTGTTCTAAGTACTTTGCTGATAGCAATATGACATTATATCTTTGAAAAGTTAAAATCTGTAAAATCTGTCGTTCATGAAATTTTAATGAAACTCCCCAAGTCCAGGTAGTGTATAGGTATTGTATCACAGTCGCAACAGTAAAAGATGCGAAAAATTGAAAACTTTAATTATCGAATATCATTAGACAGTAATTTACGATGTTAGCGTGATTTACAATTATGAACAGCGCCATCTATCGGTGAAATTGAACATACAATCACTATAGAACTTTTATCTAGCTAAATAAAAGAAAGTCGTGTTAGTTACACTATTTATAACTCAAGAACGGCCAAACCGATTCGGCTGAAAATTGGTGGGGAGATAGCTTAGAACCAGGAAACGGACATAGGTTACTTTTTATCCCGGTAGGTTAAGGTTAAGCAACATAAAGCAAGGTCATTAAATAGATTGGTGAACCGATTTGTATGAAATTTTGTGTGCGTATCGGGTAGGTCTAAGAATAGGCCGTAAACTATATTTCTAGGTTAAGGTTAAGCAACATAAGGAAAGGTCATTAAATAGATGGGTGTATAAAATTTTGTGTGCATATCGGGGAGGTCTGAGAATAGGTCTTAAAGTATATTTAATGCCGCAGATACCATGATTGACGAGGATATATCGAACGAGAGGAGGGTGCAAGAGAGAAGAAAGAGGGAGAGTCATAAGGTCATAAGATACCATGATTGACGAGGATATATAGAACAAGAGGAGGGTGCAAGAGAGGAGAAAGAGGGAGAGGGGATTTGAGGAGGGTGTGATGGGGTGAGGGGTCGGGGGAGTTAGGTGGAGTAAGGGAGGAGTGAGAAGGAGCAAGTTCGTAGAAGAGAGAGGGGGCGAGGGTTCAGAGAGGGGACAACAGGGAGAGGAAGAGGGGGAGTATGACGGAAACTGAAGCGGGAGGGGGAAAGAGAGAAGAGAGAAAGAGCATATAATTAGATTTTTTTTTATAAAAAGCAAAATGTAAAAAAAGCGCGGGCGGAGCTGCACGGGTCAGCTAGTACTATAATAAAACTCAAAGAGCACTTTTTCTGTACATTGAATATTTTTCCAAAATTTCTATGTGGGGGTACTATACTATCGACATAGAGCCCAAAACTATTTTTTTTGGAATTATTGTCTGTCTGTCTGTCTGTCGTTCTGTTCGTCCAGGTATCATTTGAAAACCCGTGGATGGATTTTGATAGGACTTTCACTGATGTGTTGTGTAGAAGTCAAGGTATAAGTTAGTATATAAAACATCACGCTATGTTTCATAGGGGCTAAGCAGTGAAACATTACATGCACATATTGCCACGTAATTTCCTTTGTGTGTGAATAGGGTAATTATGGAATGATCATTTAATCATTAAGATATGTATTATTACGCTATATACAATAGGGACTGAGCAGACATTTAGTTTGCATAAGATATAGCATTGGCGAAGGGTAAATTTTTGTAAGGGGTAAGCCGGTCCGGTACACCCAGGACATTTTCATTGGATTTCTGTTCATGAAATTTTAATGAAACTCCCCAAGTCCAGGTAGTGTATATATAGGTATTGTAGTAATACAATACCTATCCGACTGTAAAGTCGCAACAATAAAAGATGCGAAAAGTATAGAACTTTCATTATCGAATATCATTAGACAGTAATTTACAATGTTAGCGTGATTTACATTATGAACAGCGCCATCTATCGGTGAAATTGAACATACAATCACTATAGAACTTTAATCTATATATTATAGTATAATCTATATATTATAGTATATCAAGACTTAGGAGATACCACTGGAGAGAGCATGATGTGCTAACCCCTCTGCCAAATTTTTGTTCATATGTTCAGGTCATTCTTTATTTGTGTGCGTATCTTTTTGAATGTGTTGCGAGTTTATTATAGTGTGGGTATGCGTGAAATTGTATCTGTGTGTGTTTACTTCGCCTCCCGCACCCCGCAAAAGTGCCACGAAAAATTTGTTCGGGGAATCGACGCGATACTAGCTCCATTCTAATTACTCTGAGATATCAAGATTATATACTCAAGAACGGCCTAACCGATTTGGCTGAAAATTGGTGGGGAGGTAGCTTAGGACCAGGAAACGGACATAGGATACTTTTTATCCCGGTAGGTTAAGGTTAAACAACGTTAGGTAAGGTCATTAAATAGATGGGTGAACCGATTTGTATGAAAGTGTGCATATCGGGTAGGTCTGAGAATAGGTCATACAGTAAATTTCATACCGCTAGGTTAAGGTTAAGCTACACAAGGCAAGGTCATTAAATAGATGGGTGAACCGATTTGTATGAAATTTTGTGTGTATATCGGGTAAGTCTGAGAATAGGCCGTAAAGTATATTTCATGCCACTAGGTTAAGGTTAAGCAATATAAGGAAAGGTCATTAAATAGATGGGTGAACCGATATGTATGAAATTTTGTGTGCATATCGGGGAGGTCTGAGAATAGGTCATAAGATACCATGATTGACGAGGATATATAGAACAAGAGGAGGGTGCAAGAGAGGAGAAAGAGGGAGAGGGGATTCGAGGAGGGGGTGATGGGGTAAGGGATCGGGGGAGTTAGGTGGAGTAAGGGGGGAGTGAGAAGGAGCAAGTTCGTAGAAGAGAGAGGGTTCAGAGAGGGGATAACAGGGGGAGTGTGACGGAAACCGAAGCGGGAGGGGGAAACAGAGAGGAGAGAAAATCTAATTATATGCTCATATAATTAGATTTTTTATATAAGAGAGAGAGATATGGAGAGAGATAAATCTAGGGAGGAGGGAGTAAAAGGGGAGCAAAACGTAATAAAAGCGCGGGCGGAGCTGCACGGGTCAGCTAGTTTTAAATAAATATTGTCTAATAAAACGTCATTGGACGCATGTTTTCCCTTTTTTATTTTTGGAAAAACGCTTCTGGATTTTGAGTTATTAATTCTTTTCATATTTTCGTAATTATTTTTTTTCTTCCTAAAAACGGAAAAGTGGGACTTGTGACTAGCACAGGAAGATAGCTCTTAAAAAGGCCTATCGATAATAAAAATACCATGTTCCACTTCCGCGGCCTTTGTAAGATATAGACCATGCTGTTCTAAGGTCAAATTATACAGTATAGGGTTGTCGCAAAAAGTCACTCAATTCCTTAAAAAAAAAATAAGTAGGGGTAAGTACTTCCGTTTAAGTAATAAAAAAATGTCACTGACATAGTTATCGTGTAGTACGCCTGAAATTATAGTCAAGATGACAAAGAAAAGTATTTAAAAAATATGTAATCACGATATTTCAGGCGTTTGACAAGTACTGGCGGTGGTGCAGTCCTCATCATCATTTCTCAATCGTGTACCAACATGAGGGTGGCGCTCTCGAGTCCCCTTTCCATTAATGTCTCCAGTTGGGGCTTGGATGAACAGCCTCCAGCAAAAAGGGTAAGCCCCTGCTGAGGCAAAGAAGTATCACGGGACTTATTGAACTCCATGATAACAAATAAATTCTGCGTAACCGGGTAAGCTATCGTGCCACCAAATAAAAATACGTAATAGATAGCTAGAACAACATAAGCCCGAAGGCATTTATGCGTATGGAAGTACGCAGGTTAAGTTATATGTATATTTGTGGAGTTTTAGGCAGTGAAAACTGTTCCCGCCTTCACCACGTGGAGGTAATCCCCCAGCTTATGTAGGAACCTATCACAAAAAACGGCCTGCCAAGCAAGCAATTTAATTTAACATATTATTATTAATGTAAAAAACTATTGTTCAAAACAAAATTAATTAAGGTCAAACAGTATGACAACCCTAACACAATTTTTAAAAATTCAATTTCTCCCAAAGGCCGCAGAAGTGGAACATGGTTTTTTTATTATTGGTAGACCTTTTTAAGAGCTATCTTTCTGTGCTAGTCACAAGTCCCACTTTTGAGTTTCTAAGGAGAAAAAAAATAATAACGAAGATCTGAAAATAATTAATAACTAAATATCCAGAAGTGATTTTCCGAAAATAAAAATAGAAAAACATGCACCTAAGGATGTTTTATCAGGCTATATTTTTTTTAAATAACCAACTTGGATAGTTACGTTTTCAGAATTAATTTTATTTTTTATAAGTTAAAGGTCATGTAAAGTTCAATAATTTTTATAAAAAAAGTATTTGAGTTTGACACCTGGGTGTTTTACTCGTGCATTTTAAATGCATGCCTTGATCGATTAAAGCTATAAACAGCAGAGGGAGTTTTTTTTGGTCCCATGAAACACTGTGCGCAGGTGGAAGTAAAGTTTGAACTGGCTCTAATATATTGTTTACCAACTTCCAACCCCAGTCTGTAGGGTCTAGCTGATAACCAAGCCACACTTGAACTTGGTAATATACTCGAAAACGGTACTTCATTTATTATAGCAGGTATAAGACCCTAGCCACGCACACAATAGAAGTCTCGAAGTTACACTGGCTTAAAGATTAAGGGACTGGGTTTCATTTTACCTGATATTCTTATAGTTAAAAGAACGCGCTAAGTACACTACCTCATAGGTGGCGTGGAAACGTGTGCATATTATGACGATAACAACTTTTATAATTTTTTGAATCGTTATATCTCAGAAACGGTGGCTCGTAAGAAAAAAAGTATTGATACATTTTTTATAGATAATTTTATGATCTTCAATTTTTGTCTGAGGTACTTTTATGATAAAACTTACCGTTTTGCTGAAAATCGCGAAAAACTCATTTTTTTTACCTTTGACCTTGAATAAATTTTTTTCCTTACAGGGGAATGATGGGGAACTTCTAGACATTGTTTATAATTATGTTTTGAACAATTTCACAGAAATTCAGCTTGTTGGGACTTTATGTAACTTCACTCTCATTTTTTGGTCTAAATTGACCGGACTAGTTATAACTATCTATCTTCTATCTAACATTTCATTATTACATTTCAGCAAGTGTCCAATCCAGAAGACATATCTGCATACCAAATTAATTACACAAGGTAACTATGTTGTACTAATATTTACTTACCCTAAAATTGCATATTTTTTACTGGTTTTACAGGCAACTATAATATTTCTTCGAATTAATAAATTTTCAGATATTTTATAGTTTTGTGTCTAAAGTATTGTGGAGGTTGTTTGATTTTGATACAGATTGTAAAATGTTCTTTATTCCATCATCCATTCAAATCCAAAAAGGTAGTGGTTGCGAATATACAAATCGTTCAAATAAAAATCTTTAACTTTACGAAGTGTTTACATTCTCAAGGCTCTTCAAACCAAGGTTTTGAGTATTTGAAGTCTTCAATCAGAATGACGTTAGAAATTACTGCTAAACCTAATATCCATCTCCACGTAAACTGCGATCCTCAAGACTCCTGCCAAGCGTGGGGATTATGGAGACATCCCCTCCCCCCATAAGAGGTAGGCCTATGTTCAGCAGTAGACGTGTTTCGGCTGTGTGCAAATAAAATATGGATGCTTTATTTCGATGTTAAGGTGGCTCGTATTCTGCCACGTGCCCGCATTCTGCGATTCGTTGCCGCACTTCGATACGTCCCTGGTGTTCGGTCGCACGTTGCTTCGTGCCGTGTTCAAGTCTGTCTGCCGACAGCTGATGGATAAGTGCCATTCTGAGAGGGACCGGATGCCACCTGAGAAAAGGGTAAGTGACATGACTGCGCCAGACTCTTATATTTTATTGTCTGGCGCAGTCTTGAAGTATTAACAAAGCCTCAGATTAAAAAAGCAAACCGAATACGTTTTTGATTTTGCGACTTTTCGTTTAATTTTCTGTTTGTTATTATTACCTAGAGATCAATTCTGATAGGAAACTATCCTGTAAAAAGTATTTTAGTTTTTTTTTTATTATAATCAGTACAATGTTCATACAATAAACAACTTACAATCTAAAAACCACCAAGGTTTGACCAGATCGTAAAAGTTTAACATTCTGTGCACAATATCCAAAACATTATGTTAATACAAAACGTTACGGTACACGTATAGGTACTTAAATATTTATTAAAAGTATGCAAACAATATTAAATAATAAAAATTCGTTTCGAAAATCAACGGATTATAAATTAATGACTCGTGTTAGTTCTGTCCAAAATCAGGCTTAAAACTTCTTTAAACATTTTTAGATTCTTCGAATAGTTTTAGATTAGACCATGAAGACCTACTTGAAAAAACTAAGCTATTGCATGAGTTACAGCGCTGATGGCAGAAGAATGTTTAAATATATATAAAATTTTCTGCAGGTATTAGTACTGACTCACTTCCCTCGCTTCCTTGCGTTGCTCGAAGAAGAAATATTCAGCGGCAACTCGCCGATATGGGACCCGGACTTCAAGCAGGTCCCACCTAACCACTTGCAAGCTATGCTGGATAACAAAACTAGTAAGAATTCCTATTTATTTATGTTAGGCATTTTGAGATCTTGATCTTAAGCCCTTGATAAAAATTATTAAAGAAAAATTAAAGTATCATAAGAAATGGAAAACATACGGTAGTTCTGCAGATTATGATACTTTCAGTTACCTTCGGGAGCGTCAAAAACGTGTACAGCAGGAGTGCTATGACAACTTTATCACAGATGCAGAAAAAAAGATTAGATGTAGTAGTAAATATTTTTGGAATTTTATAAAGTCAAAAAAATCTGAAAATTACCTACCTGATACTATGTACCTTGATAATGTTCTGACGTCAGATCAACTTGAAATTTGCAAACTTTTTAACAATTATTTTCAATCATCTTTTGAGCCCAATATTCAGAATAATCTGGATACCTTGGAACCCCCAGGCTCGGGAAACTCTTGTATTGGTTCTATACAGTTATCAATTTCGACTATTGAAAAATACCTTAAAGCTTTAGATGTGACTAAAGGTAGTGGGCCAGATGGGATTCCACCTTTTTTACTAAAATCATGCCATAAAAATCTTGCGTTGCCTTTATTTATGTTATTTACTTTGTCTTTAAACACAGGGACGCTTCTAATGGATTGGAAAAAGTGTTACGTTGTTCCCATTCATAAGTCAGGTGATAAACATAATGTCCAAAATTATAGGCCGATATCTAAACTAAATAGCATACCAAAATTGTTTGAAAAAATAGTTTATGATTACATATATCCGTTTTTAAGACCCATAATAATAAACCAGCAACATGGTTTCGTGAGCGGAAGATCTACAGAGTCGAATCTTTGCGAATTCACTCATCACATAGTTAATGCCATGGACGGTGCGGGTCAGGCAGATGCAGTGTATACAGACTACTCCAAAGCATTTGATAAAATCTCGCACAATTTGCTAATTAAGAAACTTGGAGCAGTAGGCATTCACGGAGACCTGCTTCGTTGGTTAGAGTCGTACTTAAGGGATCGCAGTCAGGCTGTATCTATAAAGGGCTTTTGTTCTACGTTTGTTCCTATTACTTCAGGTGTGCCTCAAGGATCTCACCTCGGTCCTTTGCTATTTAATATATTCATAAATGATATTATAGCTATATTTAAAAATTGTAAATTTTTGCTTTATGCAGACGATATGAAAATCTTCAAAGCTATTAATTCACCTTCCGATTGTACTTTGCTTCAAAATGATTTGGACAGTCTGCATAGTTATTGTGTAAGAAATCAATTAGTATTAAATATAAATAAATGTAATGTTATAACTTTTACCAGAAAAAAGTGTCCAATATCACATTCTTATTTTATAGACGGTACTCCTCTTCAAAGACAGACCGTGGTGAAGGACTTAGGTGTATTTATCGATAGCAAGCTTACGTTTTCCTCTCACTTTGACCACATAACAGCAAAAGCTTATCGCATGCTTGGCTTTATTTTACGTGTAGGCAAAGAATTCAGCTTATGCTCTACTTTAATTTTGTTATTCAATGCCTTTGTTCGTTCAATTCTTGAATATGCATCAGTTGTATGGAACCCACAATATAAAATATATATTGATAGCATTGAACACTTGCAGAGAAAATTTTTGAAGCACCTAAGTTATAGATGTTCACAGAACCGCCATTCTGAAAATATAATAATTCCCAATATCCCTACATTGCAGAAGCGTCGCTTGGAAAGAGATCAATTATTTTTGTTTAAAATTATTAATAATTTTGTGGACTCACCATTTCTGATGAGTAACATATGTTTTAAATGCCCACGTTTTTTCTCACGTAGTCAATCACTATTTTCTGTACCCTCGTGTAAGTCGAAATTTACCAAAAACACATTTTTGTATCGAGCGTGTCATAGTCATAATGATAATTATTCAAACATTGATTTGTTCAATATGAAATTAAAAGAGTTCAAAACCAAAATTAGGTAAGTATACTTAGTATGTTATTATAACTAATCAGTTCCAAATTTCTGTCACTTTCGCTGTCTACAGATAATATTATTTTGATTTATTTAGTTCTTATTGTTTTAACTTGTAATTTAATACTTTTTTTTTTAAATCTAATATCATGCATACGTACGTGGTTAGCTCCATAGTGTTATGATTTAGTTATTAGTGGAAACTTAACTGATTTTTGTACTATCGGATCATAATTTAGTAATAAGTTGTATAATTTGTATGTTTCCCAAATATAATAAAAAAAAATAAAAAAAAAAAAAAAAAAAAAAAAAAAAAAATTAATTGTTTTAAAGTATTCACGTGATATATCAGGGCCAACCTTCAGGCAAAAATGTTCTTCTAGGACGGGCAAGACACCCTGACCGCTACTTAATAGGCAGTGGACACGAATGCCTCCAATTATCTGGGTGTTATAGTACTTATATAAGTATCAGTTGCCTTTACAATAGTACAGGCTCTGCCTAGTTTGAGATTAGATGACCGCACTACTTACGCGATATACACATTGAAATCAAACTACTTTTACGGACTTTATCAACAATAATAATTAAGAAGATCTGAGGGTACACCGGCATAATTTTGACATAAGGACGTTCAACATCTCAGTCCTCCCGTGACCATGGGTGCTGCAAAGCATTCGAAACGTCGGGATAGTAAAATCTAAAATAAACCGCGATATAATCCGTGAAAGTAGTATGATTTCAACAAGATATTGTAGCTGTAGTAAATGATACGAGATTTAGCTCAAGACTGACTTTATTCAAACATACCCACATCATATTTATAATTATTACCACATCTTCCCCTTATCCTTCTTTTCCCCCCTTTTTTATTAACAATATTATGTAAAAATAATTAGATTAAGCAAAGATTAACAAGAAAAGTAGAAAACAATAGTGCTGTACGAAGAGTGCTGTAAGTATATAAATACAATTTATACGTAAAATAATACTATTTTCTCGACAACATATCTGTTTACATAATAAAGAGAAAGTTATCAAATTAGAACCTTTTACTGTAGGCGATAAGTTATTAAAGTAAGTACCTAATTTTACAAACATTAAAATTGGTTTCTTTTAATTTAAGGGCATTACAACATCGATATATCATTACAATAATTAAACAACAGCAATACTACAACATTATTCAATCTTACAGGCATGCTCTCAGATTGTTGTATTTTTGAAAAACATAGATTAAGATATAATATTATCAATTATTAAAATAAAATTATTTATTAATTATTACAAATATAAAGATATGCATAACAGTTATTATTTAACTCACATTATCTTCATAGAATTTATTTATTTTAGTTATAGCACGAAGGGCAGCCGTCCGTCTTAATTTCTGTGCAATATCTCTGTCCGCTACTTCTATAGCTCCGGTGGTATTTCCCTGTAACACCGTTAAGTCGCCGCTCCCAGATGGCGTGACGTCAGGGCTCAGCTCATCACTCGAGGTGCAGTCAGTCGCGACACTGCCCGCGCTAGACCAATCATCCTCTTCGCACGTCGAATCACGAGTATGAACGACATCACTCGCAGTGTCAGTGCCCGCCTGTACTATTTCTGACACTCGTGTATTATCAGCTGGTATTAAATGTCGCCTGTTACGCCTGTATATCTTACCAGAATAATCTTTTATAAAATAGGATCGTGGTTGCTCGGATCGACCTTCAACTCTCCCATACTTTCGCCTGTTGTTATCGACCATTATCACTGACTGACCGTTACTCAAAACTGGTAGCTGTCGTGAATTTTTGTCGTAATACATTTTATTATTTTTCTGTTTAGCTAATATGTTTTCGTAATCACGTTCACGAGGAAAATTTGGACTTAGTTTTATATCGTGAGCCGGTAGTCTCGTATTGAGCCTACGTCCCATCAATAATTGTGATGGCGATCCTATGCCATCACGGGGAGTTGCTCTTAAATTAAGTAGACCCAGATAATAGTCCGTACCTGAATTTTTAGATTTAATCAACAAGTTTTTAATTGTTCTTACACTTATCTCACTTCGCCCGTTAGATTGGGGATAGTTTGGTGATGTCGTTATGTGGTCAAAACCCCACTCGGAACAAAAATCCTTAAACTGTTTCGATGAATAGGCCGGGCCATTGTCGGTAATGAGTTCTTTTGGAATTCCATGGCGTGCAAACTGGTCTTTCATCGCTAGTATAACCGCATTGCTGGTTATACTTTTTAAGGGGCTAACTTCAATAAAATTGGAATAATAGTCAACCAGTATCAGGAAGTAATCTTTGCCAATTTGAAAGATATCTGAGCCTAGTTTAGCCCAGGGCGCGTCGGGTATGGAATGTGGCAGCAAAGGCTCGCGGGCGGGCCGCGCGGCGAGCTCGGCGCATGCGGCGCAGCGGCGCACCGCCTGCTCTATGTCGTGCGACATGCGCGGCCAGTACATTACTTCCCTCGCATTCCTCTTACACCTGTCTATTCCCATGTGTCCATCATGTACACGACGTATCATTTCCGAACGTAGAGCTTTCGGAATAAATACAAGGTTATCCTTGAAAATGATTCCGTCTATATATTCCAAACATTCCCTGCATGACCAGTGTTCTTGTACACGCGAATCTACCGCATTTTTACTATTTGGCCATCCATGTCTTATATAATTTATAATCAGCTGACATACTTCATCGTTTTTAGTCGATTCTCTTATAATTCGCTGTTTACTGTCGCTGAATCTGACTTTGCTCAGTAAAAAACACGTTTGTTCTGTGATTTCATCTGATATCTTTTCCGACATCATATCCGGCAGCGGCGCTCGCGACAGAGTGTCAGCTAGAAACATATATTTTCCAGGTTTGTAACGTACCTGAGAACTGTATCCTTGAATTCGAAGCATCATTCGTTGCAGCCTTCCTGGAACTGAATCTAATGATTTTTTAAATAATGCCTCCAATGGCTTGTGATCGGTCTCAACTACGACGTCACGCTGACCGAACACGTATTGGTGAAACCGTTCTAGTCCAAAGACAATCGCCAACAGCTCCTTTTCAATCTGTGCATAACGCGTTTGCGTTTCTGTGAGCGTCGAGGATGCAAATTCAATCGGGCGGTCCGCCTGCAGTAGGACAGCGCCCAGTGCGTGCGCGCTCGCGTCCACGGACACGACGAGCGGCTCGTGCGGCGAGTGCAGCGCCAGCACGGGCGCGCCGCACACCAACCGCTTGAGGCGCCGCACAGCCTCGTCTTGTGGTGCGTCCCAACACCACGCTGTATCTTTTTTTAATAGCACGCGGAGCGGAGCCGCCACCTCTGAAAAGTTGGGGATAAATTTTGACAAGTAATTTGTCATACCTAAAAACCGCTCCAGCGACGGGCGGTCGTGCGGTTGTGGCATCTCCTCGATCGCTTTTAGTTTTGCTCTGTCTATGCCCATCCCCTCGGCGCTGAAAGTGTGACCTAGATAATTCACCTTCTCAACGAAAAATTCACACTTGTCCTTGTTGAATTTTAGACCGACCTCTCGCGACCTCTCGAGTAGACGCATCAACCGCGCGTCGTGCTCGGCCTCGGTGGATCCATACACTACGATGTCGTCGACGAACGTCTCCACACCTTCGAGGTCCTCCAAGAGCTGTCGCACCTTTGCGTGGAAAACCTCCGAAGCGCAACTGATGCCATAGGGTAGACGCAAATATTGGTATCTCCCGAAAGGCGTACCGAAGGTGCAGAGGTCCGCGCTGTCGTCTGTCAATTCGACCATCCAAAAACCAGACCGGGCGTCCAGTTTACTAAAAAACTTAGCACCATGCAATTTGGTAGCGATTTCTGTGAGCGTGGGCAGCGGGTAATGCGCGCGGCGCACGGCGCGGTTGAGTGGCCGCGGGTCCAGGCACACGCGCAAGCTGCCGTCCTTCTTGGCCGCAACCACGATCGCGTTCACCCACGGCGTCGGATGGGAGACCTTTCTGACCACTCCTAATTGTTCCATACGATTGAGTTCCTCTAACAACTTATCTCGCACACCGATAGGTATTTTCCTCACCGGACAGACGGACGGCTGCACCTCTTTGTCTATAATAATTCTATACTTTCCCGGCAGTTTTCCGAGACCGTTAAATAAATCACTGTAATCGTTCACATTTAATGAAAATATACGACTTATCAAATTCATTTCTTCACATGCATTTTTACCTAAAATACTTTGACAATTTTGTTTCGATACAATAAAATGTAAATTGTACACAGTATTTTTATAAACCCAAACTATATAACATGACCCAACAACAGGTATGTAATTACCACAAAATGACTGTGCTTTAGTGTTATCTGGCTTCAGATGAGCGTCGCTCAATCCCAAACTTTTAAACGTATTCCATGATATTACATTCAAATCGGACCCCGTATCTAATTTAAACTTTTCAGTTTTACCATTAATATATAAAGACAAAACTTCATACCATTTCTTAATGTCCTCACCGTGGCCCCGTCTGTCGCATTCTTCTTCAACAGTAGACACATAGTACAGGGATTCATCGATATCACTGTCCGCACATTGACCGGAGTCGTCCTCTATTTGATGTACCATTTTATTATCGTTACCTCTGTGAGGGCACACGCGGGCGTAATGTCCTTTTTTGTCGCACAAAAAACACTTATCCTGCCGCGCGGGACAGCGCCAGCCCCCGGCGCACCTCGATCCGCCGCACGCCGCACACGCGTTCTGCGGCGCCGCCGCCTCCATCCGAGCCCGGGCGCGCGGCCCCGGCGCCCCCGGCGCGCCCGGCCGGCCGCCGCCCCGTGCGCGTCCGCGCCCGCGCCCGCCGCGGATAGTATCCACTGCCGCGGGCGGCTCCTTTTTAGTCTTGAACCCCTCGATCTCCCGTTTCTCCTCGGAAGACATCTCGTTTGCCTGGCATATTTTGACAGCTAGCGTTAAAGTCAGATCGTCGGTTCGCAGTAATCTATCGCGCACTGTGCTATCGGTGACGCCGCAAACTATTCTGTCTCGGATGAGACCCTCCTCCAGATGTTCAAACTCACATGACTGGCTTAAAATTTTGAGCGACGTCACATATTCGTCGATCGATTCACCGCATTCCTGACGTCTGGTGAAAAACTTAAATCGCGCCATAGTTGTGTTTTTCTTAGTTCCAAAATGCTCGTTAAACTTTTGCAACCATACCTTTATATCGTCTCGATCTACGTCTTGTGAGAACTTAAATGTCGAGTATATATCATAGCCATCGGCGCCTATCAAATTGACCAGCAATGAAGCTTGTACGCTAACGTCTTCTTTTGCAACGCCAGACGCCTTTAGAAAAACATCAAACTGTCGACTCCATTTGCGCCACGCTTCGGCCCGCATGGCTGGCCCGCCTTGTAAACACAATTCCGCTGGCGGACGTGCATGTTCCATTGTTAAAAACAAGTAAACACTTCACTCGTACTTAAAATTGGAAATAAATTACACCCACGACACTGAATTACTGTTCAATTAAATTAATATTCGTGACCGCTGTCACCATGTAGTAAATGATACGAGATTTAGCTCAAGACTGACTTTATTCAAACATACCCACATCATATTTATAATTATTACCACAGTAGCGACATACATCCGCGCTGCACGACGACCGCCGGAGAACTGGACGGCGGCGCGGCAACGCGGCATCTATTTATATGTTTTCCATGCGCGCGCGGCGAGCTATTACGACAGCAGCGCCGCCTATAGTTTTAAATATTAATTAAGGATATTTTTACTCATGTAGATACGCACTAGCTATAAGGTTTATTTTTTGTATATATTAGGCTAAGTTTTGTAAATAAATTAACCAATATTCCGACTCGCAATCCTGTATTTCCTTTCATACCGAGAAGCGCTAAAGTGGTGACACCCACCGCTGGAAGAACACGCAACAGCTTCAAGAATAAATTCCCGCTCAATACTGGAAATAGGAAAGTGCAGAAAATGTCTACCGCAAAAGCTCAAGAAATCTCCGGTGTATCCACAAACCTACGAATTCCTGCACTCTGGCGCGACAGACTACGAATTTGGTTCATACAATTCGAGGCCATCGTTTCGTCACACAAGAAAGGCGACCAGGCTTTGTACGAGCTCCTCATCGGCCTGCTGGAGCGCCAGGATATAGATGAAATTTCAGACATCCTCCTGCAACCGCCAAAAGAAAAAATACGAAGCACTCAAGGAGCGCCTTCTACAAATCTACGAGGAATCGGACGAGCGGCAAACACAACGACTTCTATCGGAGACAGAGCTTGGGGACATGAAACCTTCACAATTACTGCGCAGAATGCAGACTCTCGCACGCAGCAATATCACCGACTCAACACTCCGCATCATGTGGGCGAACTATCTGCCGCACTCTGTTCGCGCAGCCCTACCTAGCCGTCAGCGAGACCATCGCTAAAAAGTCAAGCCTCAGCGAGTTAGCGCTGCTAGCAGACAAGGTCTTAGAAACTGCGCAGCCAGAAGTATCAGTCGTATGCAGCAGATCAAACCAGTCACCAGGCGTCGCGCAAACATCTACACCTTCATCGTCAGAGAACATATCCATAAATGAAAAACTCGACATGTTAGAAATCAAGTTAGAAGTTAGTTGAAGAAATCTCAGAATTAAAAATGCAAGCACAGAACCGCGGGCGCCACGACGGACGCGAAACGTACTATTCACGCGCACGCTCGCGCCCTCGCACGCCTCGCCGCCAGTTCCGCCAGTTTTACCCGACATCACGCAACGTTTCACCCGATACCGGGCGTTTTTTATTATCACCGTCGTTTCGGAAAAAGAGCGCAGAAATGCACAAGACCATGCAAGTTCGACGAAAATTCCATTCAGGGAAACTAGAACCAGCGTTGGCAGCGGCGGTAAACGACGACTGGAACACATCTCACCACCTATTCGTGAAAGATAAAAAATCGAAGATATCTTTCCTTATCGACACCGGTGCAAACATCTCCGTCATACCAAAAAGATGAGGAATGAAGATCAAACCTACTGAATATCGTCTCTACGCGGCCAATAACACAGTCATACCGACTTACGGGGAAAAGACCATGGAGTTAGATTTAAATCTACGAAGACCTTACCCTCTCAATCATTGCACCGGTCTGCAAATCATCAGTACCTACTGTTCGAAGCGTAGACAGTGAACAAGAATACCACGAAATTCTTAGTAAATTTCCTGACGTGACACGACCCACATCATTGAACACAAGCCCCGCGCAACTCACGTATGGTCAAGCGCTTCGTCTGCCAGGTGAATTTTTCGCACCATCAGTCAAGTCGCCGGCACTCGAACAAGATTACGTGCGACAGCTATACAACACGATCACTGCCCTCACGCCAACATACTTACCGCACACCAACAAGCGAAGTATGTTCGTGCACCGCGACCTGCAGAACTGCAGATCAGTGTTCCTGCGAATAGATGCTGTGCGAATACCACTTCAGCGACCATACGAGGGACCGTATCCAGTAATCGGAAGACAAGAAAAAGTTTTCAAGATATTATATTAGTTCGCGGGAAAGAAATCGCCGTGTCGATCGACAGACTGAAGCCGGCATACACGTTGAACGACACCGACGGCGAAACAGTCAACCGGCCAACCAGTAAGCCGCCGCGCCGTATTATCTATACTTATAATAAAACTGTAACAGGTCCAATTCTGTACATTGAAGATTTTTTGAAAATTATATTTGGAGGGCATTCTATAACCGATACTGAGGCCGAAAATGTATTTTTTTAAATTTTTGTCTGTCTGTCTGTCTGTATCACGGCTGAGCATCACGCCGAAACTACTGAATGGATTCAAATGAAACTTGGCATGATTTGAGATCTTACTACGAGGTAGGACATAGGATACTTTTTATCCCGCACGGTTCTTTTGGGAGAGGGGATTAAAGTCAAAATGAGTACTTGGTTATACGCTTGGTCCGATTTTATGAATTTTTCTTTATAATATAATAAATATTAGTAAGGGAACACTCATAGAGAGTTGTTATCAAGGTTTTGTAATCGATCGGGTTAAGCAACGTTAGGTAAGGTCATTAAATAGATGGGTTACCGTTTAACGCCATTTGAACTAAACGGGTCCGTACTTTGGAGAGCAAGTAAAAAGTGGGTCCCAGTTTTTAACCGACTATAAAAAAGGAGGTTATGTATTCGATGCGAATGTCTGTTATTAAAAGTTTGTTAACGTAAAAATAGCGCAGGCGGAGCTGCGTGGGTCAGCTAGTTATAAATAATTATGTATCTGTAAAAAAATATGTGAAATAACGCCCATTGGACCGTTTCGTCAAGGGTTAACAACGTAACTTAGTGCAGTGGTGGGGTGGTGGTGGTGGTGGTGGTTACTGCACTAAAAAAAAATATATAATATATATATGATATTAATAATATATATATATATATAATAATAATATATATATGATAATATGTATATATGATTTAAAAAAATTGATTATTGATTGATTGATTTAATTTTTTTAAATCGTATAATCTGAATGGTAGCAGCGGGACGTCGCGGCGAGTTTGAACGGGTCACGACTTCAGGCGACAGCAAGGATGGATTCACTACGGTCACCCTCTCATCAGGTACCAATTTCTATATACAGGTTATTTTTTCCCCTTAGTAGCCTTACTCTCTTAAGTAACCATACTCTCCTTAGTAACCATACTCTCTTAAGTATTCATACTCTCCTTAGTAGTCATACTCTCCTTAGTAACCATACTCTCCTTAGTACTCATACTCTCCTTAGTAACCATACTCTCCTTAGTAATCATACTCTCCTTAGTAATCATACTCTCCTTAGTACTCATACTCTCCTTAGTACTCATACTCTCCTTAGTAACCATACTCTCCTTAGTAATCATACTCTCCTTAGTAACCATACTCTCCTTAGTAACCATACTCTCCTTAGTAACCATACTCTCCTTAGTAATCATACTCTCCTTAGTACTCATACTCTCCTTAGTACTCATACTCTCCTTAGTAATCATACTCTCCTTAGTACTCTTACTCTCCTTAGTAATCATACTCTCCTTAGTACTCATACTCTCCTTAGTACTCATACTCTCCTTAGTAAACATACTCTCCTTAGTAACCATACTCTCCTTAGTAATCATACTCTCCTTAGTACTCATACTCTCCTTAGTACTCATACTCTCCTTAGTACTCATACTCTCCTTAGTACTCATACTCTCCTTAGTACTCATACTCTCCTTAGTAACCATACTCTCCTTAGTACTCATACTCTCCTTAGTAACCATACTCTCCTTAGTAATCATACTCTCCTTAGTACTCATACTCTCCTTAGTAACCATACTCTCCTTAGTAATCATACTCTCCTTAGTACTCATACTCTCCTTAGTAACCATACTCTCCTTAGTAACCATACTCTCCTTAGTAATCATACTCTCCTTAGTAACCATACTCTCCTTAGTACTCATACTCTCCTTAGTAACCATACTCTCCTTAGTAACCATACTCTCCTTAGTAATCATACTCTCCTTAGTAACCATACTCTCCTAGTACTCTTACTCCTTAGTAATCATACTCTCCTTAGTACTCATACTCTCCTTAGTAACCATACTCTCCTTAGTAACCATACTCTCCTTAGTAATCATACTCTCCTTAGTACTCATACTCTCCTTAGTAATCATACTCTCCTTAGTACTCTTACTCTCCTTAGTAATCATACTCTCCTTAGTACTCATACTCTCCTTAGTACTCATACTCTCCTTAGTACTCATACTCTCCTTAGTAAATATACTCTCCTTAGTAACCATACTCTCCTTAGTAATCATACTCTCCTTAGTACTCATACTCTCCTTAGTACTCATACTCTCCTTAGTACTCATACTCTCCTTAGTACTCATACTCTCCTTAGTAACCATACTCTCCTTAGTACTCATACTCTCCTTAGTAACCATACTCTCCTTAGTAATCATACTCTCCTTAGTACTCATACTCTCCTTAGTACTCATACTCTCCTTAGTACTCATACTCTCCTTAGTAACCATACTCTCCTTAGTACTCATACTCTCCTTAGTACTCTTACTCCTTAGTAATCATACTCTCCTTAGTACTCATACTCTCCTTAGTAATCATACTCTCCTTAGTACTCATACTCTCCTTAGTAATCATACTCTCCTTAGTACTCTTACTCTCCTTAGTAATCATACTCTCCTTAGTACTCATACTCTCCTTAGTACATGAGTATGAACTCTCCTTAGTAATCATACTCTCCTTAGTAACCATACTCTCCTTAGTAATCATACTCTCCTTAGTACTCATACTCTCCTTAGTACTCATACTCTCCTTAGTACTCATACTCTCCTTAGTAACCATACTCTCCTTAGTAACCATACTCTCCTTAGTAATCATACTCTCCTTAGTACTCATACTCTCCTTAGTAACCATACTCTCCTTAGTAACCATACTTTCCTTAGTACTCATACTCTCCTTAGTAATCATACTCTCCTTAGTAATCATACTCTCATTAGTAACCATACTCTCCTTAGTAATCATACTCTCCTTAGTAACCATACTCTCCTTAGTACTCTTACTCTCCTTAGTAATCATACTCTCCTTAGTACTCATACTCTCCTTAGTAATCATACTCTCCTTAGTAACCATACTCTCCTTAGTAACCATACTCTCCTTAGTAACCATACTCTCCTTAGTACTCATACTCTCCTTAGTAATCATACTCCTTAGTCTCTTCCCTAAGTTGAAAGATACTAAAACTATTGCAAAAAGAATTACCACAATCGGATTTATAGTGTCTGAGAAATCGTTGCACAAACTTACATACCATACACTCATGAGATTTGGTACATTTGTTCAGAAGCCCACATAGACTAACATATGTGAATATTACGCTTTTTCATTAATATTACATACATACCCGTTGAATACATATCCTACTTTTTGAAGCCTTTTAAAAAAATAATCTGTTCAGGTCGATGGATTGATCTCTCACAGAATCCCAGTGGTATTTACAATCAGTTGACTGTCGCAGGGTCGATCAAGCAGGAGGGTATAAAGCGGGCAGCGTCCCCCGGTATTACTGGGGGGGCAGCTGGCTGCGTGGCCGCCAAGCGTCGTCGCGGGGACTCCCCCCACGATGACGTCAGCGAGCGGACCATCGCGGACATCGTGGCCACCATCACCGACCCCAACTACATGTGCGGACCTGATGTTGGTACACACAATACTATACTTGTTATACTCAATCGCTAGCATCGATATAATATTTAAACTAGATTAGCTGTTATGGTCCGAAAAGTGGCACACAGAAATAGCGCCCTTGTCACAAGAGCGCTGCCAACGATTGGGGGGGGGGGGGGTCATATGTGACGGTCCCGTTGGTTTTGTACTAGGAACAAGACCAACGCCTAGCCGCTAGCCAATTTTGCCGAGTACGAATATGGATTTGGGGGGGTCATGACTCCTATGACCCCCTCTTGGACCGCCACTGCCCTTGTGTCGCTATTTCTTTACAAGTCACAGGCTGACACAATTATTTTTGCTGATAGGAGTGTCGCTACTGTCTATATGAAACTGTCAAAATACACGTCATTATAGTAATAAAACCGTTAGTTCACATTTCTGCCACCAGCACAGATAAGTCTGCGACCTCGGCGACCACATTTTAGATGTCATTTTGCTGACGAATCTAGTTTATATATTATATCGATGTCAGCTAGCGATGCTTCATGGCCGAACTGGTACAGTACTCACAACCTTAGAAAAGAGCTCGAAATTTAACAAAAAAAGCTATAATTTCTCAAACTATAATTAAACCCTAATATTTTATCTTTAGGCACTGTTCCAAATGCAAGCGCCTCGCGACGAAGCGGCCAAGTTAGAAGAACAGAGGAAATTGATTGAATTTCACGTGATAGGCAACTCGCTCACCGGACCAGTCAACAAGCAGACCATGTTATGGCTCATAGGTAATTATAATCCGCTCATAGCCAGTTGCAATCACTGTTCGGTAAACGATCAGGTGGTTAAGCAAGGTCATTGCTTAGATGGGTGACCGTTTAGGGTCATTTGAACTGAGCGTCTCCGTGCTATAGAGGGCATGTACAAAGTCAGACCCGATTGTTGTCATCTAGACAGCAGTTGTTAAACCTAGTCAAAGGCCTAATATTGAACAACTTTGACAGCAGCAGGCTTAGCACGATGTGCAATTTTTGACAAATAAGTGTCAGTCTGACGTCACTATGACGTAGTATTTCATATGTTTGTATGGATAATTGACGTTGGTGTTGAAAACTACGTCATACTCCACACTGATCTGTCAAGATTGCAAGTCGTGCTAGGCCAGCTGGTGGGTCATTAACTATACGACACCCTCCCCGACAACCGTATGCTACACTAGCTATCAGACACCGGTCTCGCCGGCGAGGCCGAAGGGTCGTACGTATGCGACCTCAACGACGTGCATCACCCCACTGAGTTTCTTGCCGGTTCTTCTCAGTGGGGGCGCGTTGTGAACCGGTGGTAAACTCAGCCCTCTCTTAAGCGACAGCCCAAGCCGAGGTGCCCTTGAGCTCGTCGCTATTTCTGCCGTAAAGGCTAGAGCGCTTCCAATTGTCCGGTGAAGCTGTAATAAAAAAAAAATGAAAAAATGACGATGAATGCGGTGAAGGTGGTGTGTGTAATGGCCAACTGCGGCCAACAGCGTCTATCATTCCCAAAAAAAAAAAACTATACGACAAAAAATAATAATAAGCAAAAACAGACTGTAGTTTGATTAGTTTTTTATCGTATCAGAAGGTAACACATTTTTTTTTTGTTCAGGCCTGCAAAACGTGTTCTCTCACCAGCTACCAGAAATGACGAAGGAATACATCTCGCAGCTGGTTTTTGATCCGTGAGTATAATTCTAGTTTCTTCCTCCTTTTCTATTTATCGAATAAACCTTTCATACGGAATACATTTTTATTTTTTCAAACTTCTTTACGATTTTTTTTTTCAGCAAGCACAAAACGCTGGCTTTAATTAAAGAAGGCAGACCGATCGGTGGAATTTGCTTTCGAACATTCCATGCGCAGGTACGTATAAAAATATTAATCTTACTTAAGACGCACACTCTCTCCTTTAACACTTATTAATCCCATCTGATGGTGGGGTCTGCTTATCTCGTCTTTGCATTCCACTCTGCTATATCCGACGTGTCATTTTCAAAACCATTGCAGAACTGCAGATCTTTTGCAATACAATCTGTCCATTTCAGCTTTGCTGTTCCTATTCGTTTGGAACCAGGGAGGTTCAGATCGCTTCAAAGTCAAAGTCAAAAATAGTTTATTTCAAATAGGCTTAACGCTTTTGAAAGGTCATGTTTTTTTAAAAAAAAAGCTACCACCTTATCACAACGTGGCCTCAACTAAGAAGATCCGGCAAGAAACTCAGCGGGCTTGTCATTTTTTCCCTTTTTTAAAAAACTTTGTGTTTAAGAGTAGCACCCACCCATCTCCTCGTCGGGTGTCATAAGAAGAACTAAGGGAAATAAGAAGACGGGCAGCAGCGTCTTTCTATTGGATTACCTACCACCTATACTGTGATCCCAAGACGTCTGCCAAGCGTGGGGATTATGGCCACCCCTCCCTTCTAAGGGGGAGGCCTTTGTTCAGCACTGGACGTCTTTGGCACCTGATGATGTTGATTGTCTATGTCAGGGTTTCAGCGAGTTAGTGTTCTGCGTGGTGACGTCAAACGAGCAAGTGAAGGGCTACGGGACGCATCTGATGAACCACTTGAAGGATTACCATATACGGAACAACATCCTGCACTTCCTGAGCTTTGCGGACGAGTTCGCTATAGGTTCGTATAGTTTTATCACAGATTGATGCTTGACGGCATAATATCTGATACTGCTGTGGTACCAATCTATTCCTTGCACAAAGAAAAACTTCAATAGAGTAAAAAAAAAGTAGATTATATTGACCTGTGTGATTTTTATTTGTCACGCTTTGCAAAGGAGGGAAGTAGAATTTATATTCCTATATACTTATCTATCTATACAGGGTGTCCTAGAAATGGCGTATCAAGCCGGTAATGACGCAATGTGTAACCCACAAGCAATCAATTTGTGAAAGAAAATAATGAAAAAGTCGGAACAGTTTTAGTGCAGTGGGTTAAACATTTTTTTCGTTATTTACCCGATAATGCATGAATTTCTTATCAAACTGGGTAGGCACGCAATCAAAAATTGCAGTCTCTCCATATGAGTAGGCACGATGGCACAGAGTTGCTTAGAAACGGTTTTAAGGCGATACAAATATTTTTTTATGTGATTCAAAATATCAATTTTTGCCGTATTCGACATCTTTTTCGGGGTCTTTACTATCAATATTATACATACCCTTTGGCTTGATATACCCTTTCCGGGATACCCAGTATACTTATCTAATTAAATTTGGTACGGGTTCCCAGATAATTTAGAAGTTTCCTTGGTGTCTTCATTAATGAGCATGAGTGGTGGGATTAGTCCCAACAAAACAAAAACAATTAATGTCAGGCTTAAATAATAAGAGCAGGCTTAAAAGTAAGAATAGCACCCACCCATCTCTTGTTGGGTGTCCGTAAGAGGCGACTAAGGGAAAGCCAGAAGACTGGCAGCAGCGTCTTCTGTTTAATACCCAACTTGATGTTTCCCCAAAATGCTTGCCAAGCTTGATAATGGCAACAACTGAGAAGGAGGCCTATGTATAGCAATGGATGTCTTCCGGTAATGATGTTTGAGTTGGCACACGAACACATATCTTACTGCCGGTCCCAATATCCTATCGATCCCTGACTATAAGTTAAAATCATCTATCAAGTCATCGATATCCCGCGATAAACCTCCGAAATGGAGCGATAACTAATGACCGCACATTCGGTCTGTCCGTAATCGTGCGGCTTTCGTATTAGGTCGCCTCTATCCCCTTCTCTGCAAGCGGAGTAAAATGTCGCTTAGAAAGAAGTTGACATTATACAAAGCCTGCATTCGCCCTATCATGTCCTACGCGAGTGTAGTTTTCGCGCACGCCGCCCGCACTCATATCGATAGCCTCCAGGTTATCCAAAATCGTTTTCTCCGACATGCCGTCGGTGCCCCGTGGTACATGCGGAACGTAGACCTACATTCCGACTTCGATTTAGATCCCCTTCGAAAGTTTTTCAAAGAAGCGTCGAAACGCTACTTTGAAAGCGCGTCTCATCACCCTAACCGTTTAATCCGCGCCGCCGCCGATTATGCTCCTAGTCCTTCAGACTCGCGCCGCCGTCCGCGGCACGTATTGATAGATCCCCCAAACCCAATGTCGGCCCTATTGGACCATGGCATTGATCCTGCCCCTCCCCGACAACCGTATCCACTCCTCCTCCTCCCCGATAACCACTAGACCAACGGGCCCGTGATGTGTGTGATGCCACTGTAGGGTAAATGTGGGATAGTTGCCCTAGAGGTATATACTGTAGACTTCAGACACCGGTCTCGCCGGCGAGGCCGAAGGGTCGTACGTATGCGACCTCAACGACGTGCATCACCCCACTGAGCTTCTTGCCGGTTCTTCTCAGTGGGGGCGCGTTGTGAACCGGTGGTAAAATCAGCCCTCTCTAAGCGACAGCCCAAGCCGAGGCCGTGCCTCCCTGAGGTGATTCTTTCGATGATTTCTCCAAATGTTGTATAACTTAACTACCCTCTAATATGTAAATTTTTTACAAGGCAAAGGCCTCCTCCTTGGACCGCCACAATGAACGACAATTTGCCATTTGCATCCATCGGTTGCCTACGACGCGAACTATGTCGTCGGTACACCTATAGAGCGTCCAACCGTTTATTTTCTTTTTGACAGCACCAATAGAACGTAACTGCGTCATGTTACGCAAAAGTTCACTTAAAAAAAAGTGAACTGAAGTGAGTGAGTTTTAAAAGTGAACTTTTGCGTAACATGACGCAGTTACGTTCTATTGGTGCTGTCAAAAAGAAAATAAACGGTTGGACGCTCTATAGTGGTAGGCCGGCATACGCTGCGTCTTCCGGTTCGTGGTCGCCACTCGAGAACCTTTCTTCCCCAACGGTTATCGGTTCTTCGAGCGATGTGGCCTGCACATTGCTACTTCAACTTGCATATTCTACGAGCTATGTCGGTGACCTTAGTTTTTCGGAGAATCTCCTGATTCCGGATTCTGTCGCGCAAAGAAACTCCGAGCATAGCTCTCTCCACAGCTCGTTGCGTGACTCTGAGCTTTGAACTCTGAGATTAGTACGTAATACTAATAAAGTTATTACATACATTTTTTAAAAATAGCCGGTACATAAGAGGGGAAAAAATATTATGGAAAAAAATATAATTTTATAATACGTAGTCTAATCCCGGGATAGTCCCGGGATCCCGGTATTACGCATCAAAAATCCCGAAATCCCGGGATTGAAAAACATGCTCGGGATTGTATTCTCTAACCCTGACAGACTGTAATTTGTACAACCAACAGTAAGCTGCAAATATTTTATTATTGAAACGGAAATCTCATTATAGCTATCGATGGTAACTATTTTAACTTAAAGTAAGGGAGCGATAAGATATTGGGAACGGCAGTTAGAGCTTCGACACCTCCCAACCTTTTAGCCTATTGAACGGTCGACTCCAGTGTATGTGTTCTCGGCAGGGTACTTCAAGAAGCAGGGGTTCAGTAAGGACATCAAGCTGCCGCGCGCCCTGTACCAGGGCTACATCAAGGACTACGAGGGCGCCACGCTCATGCACTGCGAACTGAACCCCCGCATCGTATACACCAACTTCACAGCCGTTGTACGGACGCAGAAGGAGGTTAGTACACTCTCTCTCTTTCTCTCTCTCTCACGCATACACACCACACACACACTATAGAATAGAATACTGTTTATTGAACTCCAGAAAGATATTTACAATATAAACTTAGACTTAAAAAATAAAATGTACAAATGGCGGTCTTATCGCTATAACCAATTTCATCCAGGCAACCACTCTGCAGGAGAAAAGCTTTCAAAATAAATGGTCAGCTGGTATTTTACTACAAATATATTTACTATACACAAACACACATTATACACACCCGTGCACACACACACACACACACACACTATACACCCTTCACACACATACTATACACAAGTGGCAAAGGCTGGCTTCCCTTTGAAAACAGGCGTTTATTACGACGCTTTAATAAAGCAATACATTTACTTAACATAACATTTAAAAAAACTTAGGTTCACTTACACTATACGCACGCCGCTGGTCTGGTGGACATGTATAACATGATAATATTCCGCAAGTGATTTGAATATATTTTTTTCCCTTTTGCAGATAGTAAAAAAGCTGATTGATATGAGGCAGAAGGATATAAGAAAAATACATCCCGGTTTATCGTGCTTTAAGGAAGGCGTAAGTATTAAAATACTTATTCATCTATATATACATATTATAAAGGAGGATGTCCTGAGTGACTGATAGACTGACTAACCTTTGGCACAGCCCAAATGGCTGAACCTAGGAACATGAAATTTGGACAGTAGAATCCTTGTATGATTTATGACTCCACTAAACAAAGATTTTTGGAAATTCATACCCGGGTCGATTGACTCGAAACTTAGTTAAAAGATTTTTCGAATAAAATAAATAAAGATTGTTTACGCGATTTTTTTAAACAAACCCTTAGGTGCGCTAGGAGTTGGTGAAAAATTATTGCGTTATTAGATTGATTGGAAAGTTTGTGAAAATACTGAAACCTACACCTAAATGATAAAAAAAAACTTTAAAAAAATTAATTTTACACTGATGTTGATTGCGTTTACACGATATATTCACTAAAAAAAATACATTTTTTTGTCAAACCAATCCCACCGGAGAGGACAGGTCTGCCCTCTTTTTTCCCGACATGACAGCCGTGGGAATTTAAGTGGGTAAGAACCCACAGATCCCGGGGACTAATTGAAGGTTCTCACCACGTTACCAATAAAATAACGTTGGAAGAAGCCGATATAGGTGTCTTATTGTAGCGAGATAGATATTGTCGGTCGGAAGATGAGAGGTTGTACAATTGGGAGCGGGTTGTGAGCGGGGTTGTAATGTGCACAGGTCCGCCAGAGGTTGTAGATTTAGGAGCGGGTTGTGAGCGAGGTTGTAATGTGCACAGGTCCGCCAGAGGTTGTAGAGTTGGGAGCGGGTTGTGAACGAGGTTGTAATGTGCACAGGTCCGCCAGAGGTTGTAGAGTTGGGAGCGGGTTGTGAACGAGGTTGTAATGTGCACAGGTCCGCCAGAGGTTGTAGAGTTGGGAGCGGGTTGTGAACGAGGTTGTAATGTGCACAGGTCCGCCAGAGGTTGTAGAGTTGGGAGCGGGTTGTGAACGAGGTTGTAATGTGCACAGGTCCGCAGTATCCCCGCGGAGTGCGTCCCGGGGCTGCGGGAGGCGGGGTGGCGCGCGGCCCCAAGACCCTCGCCCTGCGACCAGGAGCCCGACCCCGCCGCACTGCGAACACTGCTATATGCCGTGAGTATCCTATTGTAGGCATCTCGCAGGAGTACGGCCCGGGCTGAGGGAGCCGCGGGTTGACGGATTAATAACATTAAAGGTACGAGTTTGTAGCAGACAGCAGCAGAAGAAGAAGAGAAATATTTTTACTCTGACAATCACACGAAACAAGGTAGTAACATGTACACATTTATTGGACAGTAACACACAAAATACTTGGAATAACAACATAAAAACGTAAAAAAAAATGAATAGTAATAGTAGAGTAATACGACCAGCTGTTTGAAGCCAGAAATGGCCCCTTTCTCAGCTTTATGCTGCAGCAACTAGTTGCGATAGCACTGATTTTCAGACAGGTCCACAGCAACAGACGACGTGACGTGCAGCTAGCGTCGCACCACAAGCGTACGTGTCGCCCGACTGCAGATCAGTAGTGCCAACCAAACCAAAGAGTTCCCGACTCTTTGGTTGGCTTTACTTCCATACTTCAAATACATCACAAAAAAATACCGTAAAAATAATTTCATTTCAATGCGTAGGTAATGTTCGCGTAAGTATAGGAAATTAAAGTTAATTATTTTTGTTATTTCTTCAGGTGAAGAACCACGCGGCCGCGTGGCCGTTCCTTAAGCCGGTGGATAAAGCTGAAGTGCCAGATTACTACGACCACATCAAATATCCTATGGGTAACTTTTATTAATTTGTTCCAAAGGAGTTGTTCCAGAAATGTATGGAGCGTGGGCCAACACCATGTACACTATATGTATATATAACTATTCAATATATAAACTGTTTTGTAATGTTATCTTTTTTTAATATTGCTTCGTTTTATTGTACATTTAAGATATCTTGGTCAAGGAGAGCAACACTAAAGATAATATAATACTACTGTAGCAACACTACACAATAATATGATGGATCGAAAATACGTAACTAAAATGTCATTATTATTATTTATAAGTACTTTTATGAAACTCCTATGTTTTTCCTATTTTTCCATGAAGTGTACATAGTGTTGGCCCAAAATGGAACATCTCCTTTAATCACTTTATAAGATTATAGCTGTAACAGCTCAGTGGGCGATCGCTTGCCTTGGAAACAAGGTGCGCATGTTCGAACCCCGGCTCACACTTCTGATTTCTTTAATTAATCATGTGCGAAACGTCTGAAGGAAAACATCGTCAGGAAACCGGCATGTCTGAGAAAGCCTAACTAGCTTTCCAATGACGTGTGAAGTCCACCAACCCGCACTTGGCCAGCGTGGTGGACTATGGCCTAAGCTCCTTCATCTTGAGGGGAGGCCCGTGCCCAGCAGTGGGACATAAACAAGGGCTGGTATTATTATACGATTATATCTAATATGAATGTTGCGTGCCTTTAGGCAGAGTATTGCCGTACTAATTCATCTACATTTAGTTTTTTGTCACCTCAATAACGCATATTCGTAATAAATTATTCGAATTTAAATATCTCTCAATAATCCTTCTCCCATCATCAGCCGGGAGACGTCCACTGCTGAATATAGCACCTCGCCTTAGAACACCACAACATTATCTAAAGTCTAAATAGTTTAAAAATCTATAAATTATTATATTTGTTATAATGCTTGTACAATTCAATACAAATATTCTTTATTGTACACCAAAAGAGAAGAGACAGTTTAAAAGGAAAAGAAAATTGCAGTGTGACAATTTAAGGCGGTCTTATCGCTAAATCGATCTCTTCCAGACAACCTTGGGGTACAAGACAGTAATACAGTATGTTGAAGGGCAGGTGTAATACAACATAGGTATATACAATATATATATATATATATATATATAAAGGGATCTCTATATATATATATAGAGGGGGATCCAATAAAATGTGCCGAATGTTGGTTTTTAGTTTCTTATTTATTTTTCACAGCACAACATTACAGCGTTCTCTTCGTACGTCTTATATCATTGACAACTCCTCTGACAGCCCTATACGCAAGTTACCATCGCTACTAATCAGAATAAAAAGTATTGTTAGCAAGGAGATATTCCTATAATAATCTAATTTCAACTTATACCACATATAAATAAAAATATATTATAATATATCAATTAATAAATAATGAAATCCATGATGTGTGTTTTGTGTATTGGAACTAACTAACTCCTAGGACCCTGCTCCCGCAGCCGGTTGGAAGCCGTTTTTTTTTTCTATTTTTAAAATTTACATTTAAAAATGTAATTAACATGAAAATAAATGATATAATAATTTCTTTATTTTCGTCTTTTAGATCTGAGAACAATGAGCGAGCGTCTCAAGTCCCGCTACTACGTGTCCAAGCGGCTGTTCATTGCCGACATGACGAGGATATTCACCAATTGTCGCCTGTACAACTCGCCTGACACGGACTACTACAGGTGAAAATAATTTATTTCAGGGCATGGATCCTTTATGAATTTGTCTCTGCGTTCGAGTGTCACGTAACCACATAGAAAGTATATTTCTCCACCATTATAAAACACACAAGCAATAGGAAATTTCATAATGGACGACTGATTTTGACTTGACTTCAACAGGTGCGCGAACACGCTTGAGAAATACTTCCACACAAAGATGAAGGAGGCTGGCCTGTGGGACAAATGATCGGAGTTCAATTTCGACGCGTACTTTGCGCTAGAGATGCGCGCCCTTCACGATATATCACTGAAATAAACATATAAAGGCTCATTATACTGGACAAGGCTTGTTGAAAATCGATGTATCGTTTAAAACTTTAGTACTGTTTTAGAAGATTAATTGTTTTTCCGTAAAAATGTATAGGAACAGGTTTTTAGGCGATTTCTGTCATTTCTAGCACTATGAGTACTTAGTACCTTAAATGGCTCCATAGATGCTTTTGATCCCTACATGAAATAAGATCCATTGATGTAAAAAAATGTTATTTTGGTATTTTAGCATTTTTTCGCTGACTGTACATTTTTCCAATATGGTCCAGTAACTATAACGGTTAAGGGACCTTTTTTTCGCGGGAGAAACCTTCAAAAGGTTCCCGGGAGCTGTGAGGCTCGACCCTGGGTATGTGGGATTCATACCCATTAAAACCCCCGTGGCTGTCGCATCGGCACATGAGAGGAGACACCAGGGCTCTCCGGTGGGATCTGCACCAAGGGCGAACGGTTAAGGTACCTGCCCTTACTGCCTCGTCTCAAAAATCCACCCTGTTTAGTAGCACACGCATTGCGACGTATATAGTGAAGTAGTAACGTCGATTACAATGGGCTTAATGTACTTGTGAATTTTTGTCTGTCCGGTCGTAGCACTCTACGGTGTTAGACGGACGCGGCACGGCCAAGTACGCCTTGTTTCATAATAATTAATGCTATAAATATTTTTCCCTGATCCGGTAGGGTCCGGTTCACTGGGCTTGGGACTGAATGCAGCCCTTATAATATTTGTACTAAAAAACAACCGTATTTAATACGGGTATGCTCATCATTACGTAAGAGTATAAATGAGTATTTTTATTTAATATACTGTCTACTTTTGATACAGATTCAAACCGACTTGATCTCGTATTTCAACAGCATAAGGTTTATTCTCCTAAAATATAGATGCATGGTAGACAGATTATTGCAAAATAGCTCTCATTTATAGCATTATTCTAGCTTACACAATGTTCTAATGTATTAATTTTTTTTCTCTATGTATTTAAGTGTAAAAGAAGTCGACTCTAGTCGCAAGTGAAGGTATTGTAATCGTGAGCTTTTTTTCTGATAGATGAGACGACTACTACTACTACTAGTAACTTTGGGTTGGGTAACCGTAGGGTGTCCGGGTAAGAATAGCACCCTCCCGTACCCTCCCGTTATGTGTCCGTAAGAGGAGACTAAGGCAAAACAAGAAGACGGGCAGCAGCGTCTTTCTATTGGATTACCACCTATACTGCGATCCCCAGGACGCATGCCAAGCGTGGGGATTATGGCAACCCCTCCCTTCTAAGGGGGCCTTTGTTCAGCAGTGGACTTGTTTTATCTGCTGATGATGATGATGAACTGACTTTTCTTTCAAGGAGTTCTCAGTAAAAATTTAGAAAACGTGTTTTAGTAAATAATAATATATATATAGTATAGGCATATAGGCTTACCCCATATTTGTTACATGGGATTTTAGACCTTATTTAAATAGCAGAACGTGGAAATATCTTATTACAGATCTGCCTATCCATTTAGAAAATAGACGTGATAGAAGTTTTCGACGTATCATATTTTAGTCAAATGTATCGTTAGAATAATTCTTTGGCCTCGTTGCAATTTTGGCTATGGCTTTTAGGTTATGGATTCTAGGATTCTTTTCTAGTTCGTTATTATATTGTAATTGTATATTAAGTAGAAGTCTGAATTGTGTCGCATATATGGTACGTAACGTAGTATATATTAAGTTATATTGTTGTGACTGCAAGCACTTTTGCCCACCGCACCGTAATACGCAGGCGTGGTGAAATTATTAAAATTAGTAATTCTTAGTTAACCTAACCTGATTTATATATGTATTTCTTACTTACGTATATATGTGTACATATTTTGTCTTTTAGTAGCCTCCGTGCAGCATTGGGAAACCGGAGGTCGCGGGTTCGAATTCCGCGGAGAGCAACGACTTTGTGTAGTTATTCGTTACTTGCTAGGACAATTTAGGCCGATGACCTGATTGTCTGTAATGTAAGATGATCCATGCGTCAGATGGGCATGTAAAAAGTAGGACCTGCTCCCGGTCGTGTCGGTTTTCCGTCCCATCGGTTTGTGAGAGGTAAAAGGAAGAGAGAGTGCACGTGTGTCTACGCAAGCACTTGTGCACTATAATATCTGCCGCGTAGATAGATGGTTGATCTTGTGAAAGATTGGCCGCTGTGGCCGTAACGGCCAGCATAGGATATAAGCGAGATTCGGAGCTCCGTCGTTGTAAAAGCGTCTAGATCGCTGATGCCAAAAGTATGTTGGGATTCTAGTAGAGGTAAAATAATATGACGTTTTGTGTGTTGCGGCCCCAAAAATTTCCAGGTTGTTTTTAATATGGGCATTTATTCACGCTCTGTCTGATGATTGTCATATTAAAAAAAAAACTCAGCAAATATTATATATTAGACTGGGCTGGCCCGGAACCAACACTTTTATTTTTAATTAACTGGATACTATATAAACTTGCATTACTTTGCAATAAAATTATTGTGTTAGATTGAGTGTGAATAAATTATTGATTAGTCAAGGATGTAATAAAAGAAACACCTTGTAATAGTAGCATGTAAGGGGCATTAGTACGAGTTTTGATAGATATTAACATCGATATAATATATAAACTAGATTTGGTGTCACGGTTCAAAAAGTGGTAGCGAGAAATAGTGCCCTTATGTCGCTATTTCTTTACAAATGAATGTTTATCTAGTTTATATATTATATCGATGGATATTAACGAAAACATTCAGTCTCAGTAGCTACCTATGTCATCATAGATTTCACTCCAGCGCCTCTAGCGGCAACGATCGGAAACAAGTAAAAAATAGGAGAAAACTAAAAAAATGAACATTTTCTCCATCGGTCAAAACTCGTACTAAGGTCGTATTAAAACTTGTACTCGAGTGTAGGTAATTTACCTCTAAATGTCTAGTTAGTGTTAATTCTGAATGATCTTAAATTTTTATACCTAATGTACATAAATATTTGCATCTCTATAATCGGAATTGTTTAGATATAGCTATCGATAAAATATTGTTTTTTTGGATGTACTAAAAGTCTTTTTATTATCCCTTGTATTTAGATTTATAGTAAGACAAAATTAAGATTGGATTTTCGTTTTGAAAAATATCTGGATGTTACATTATTTAAATAAATAGAAATGAAAGACAATTGGTATCAATACTGTTTTGGTTTTTTTATTTTTTAAACACTCCATGCTCTCACATGGAGTAACGTAGAACACTTTCGAGAAGGGGAATGTAAACATTTTTACACAAATTATCGGTTATTAAAAAGTACATACCAGTCTCCTTGTTTCAATATAAAAATCCAATGGATTTAATTACCTTACATGTATTGCGTAGATAATAACTTAAATGCTCACTTAATAAAACTTATACAGTACTATATTTTTTTATTTTCATAAAAAGAAAATTTGAATGTAGATCATCGCTTTTAAACACATGTTTATAAACTAATTATGGATGAGATAAATCAAAATTAATTTTCATAGGTACAAAAATATTCTGCATCTAAAAGCGACGTATCTTCAGACTAGATTTACTTTTCTATAGTTATCTCAGAGTCAAGAAATCAGTATAAACGACCATAACGCTGTAGACACTTGCACCATGACGAATTGGTATCGACTATTAGAACTTCCACCAAAATACGTGTACAATATTTACCTACACGACAATTCGGTTGCAACATGGCCCCATTTTACCTAACACATAGGATTATCAATGGTATCACAATACCTGCCTAATGGTTTAGAGATATAAATATAAACATAAAGCTAGTAACAAATTACTGGACCCCACAATCGACTTACAGTAGATACGTTAAAAATTGGTCTGCAGTCCAATTAAAATTACTGTACGCCTCGCCACATATACGTCAAACGCGCGCTCGTAAGGCTAAACTAAAGCACGCGGACCCCGTTAATAGATCGTTAGCTCATCCCTTAGTGTATAATTTCTATGCGACTTCATATACTTTGCAAATTGCACGCAGATACGTAATTTGACATTAAGCCTGTCTGTCTGTAAGTCGTCTCCAAACATGTGTTCCTAGCTTTAGCTTGGCTTCACAGAAATTTATTACTGTCAAACTATTATTAATAAATGTAAAAGGATCAGGTTATTTTAGTAATTAACAATCAGTATACATGTTTACCTTCACATCAAATTACCCTAAGGAAGAGGCTGTAGTCACACTTACTTTTCGTTGGTAGTATTTGTTCATTATAGCTACCATTTATTTGTTTCTCCAGAATGCTATTCAGATTTTACGTTACACAAAAGCCTTAAACGCTTCTAGATAGGAATTTGAACATCGAAGAGTAAGTGTAGGGTATTAGTTCACTATTTGTCATCAAACGGTTATAAGAAGCCGGCAGTACATAGAAAGATTATGTAAAACAGTAGGAAACGTTTTAGTTATTATTATATGGACGGATATCCCAGGTTATATTGATAGAGGGCCACCACAACGTATTAGTTTAAAACACTTGAAGTTATTTTGTTGTTAAAATTACATTAAACATATTGAGATCATGAACCAATCCGAATTAAGTACGATTTACGTTTTCTTTAGAACTGTTGGGTCGCGAGAAGTCTAAGCAGGGAACACTTATTTCGTTGACTAGGCGGAGTTGCGGTGAATATTAATATACTACACTATATCCTTATTATATATCACTTGTCTTCCACCAAATCTAGCCACGATCACTGGAGGTTTGCAAGGGTTATTTTTGAGTATTTTCTAATATGAACACATCACTTTCACTTCACTGAATCATCTATGTAAGAAGGCCGCGCGAGGCGAGTCTCAGAAGACATGCATTTGGCACTGCGGGGGCACTCGGCCCGGAGATGGTCGGCCTCAGTCCTGGCCATTATCCGCACTGCCTGAGGCGGAGTCTTGCCGCGATGTCTCCGCTCTCGGCGACCCGGACGGTGATGATGAACAGGATCTGTTGGGAAACAGAAATAGTGGATAAGTGAACATACATCTGCATCCTGTATAGCTGTCTGCGTCATGTGTACCTGTCTGCGTCATGTGTGCCTGTCTGCGTCATGTGTACCTGTATGCGTCATATGTACCTGTCAGCGTTATGTGTGCCTGTCTGCGTCATGTGTACCTGTCCGCGTCATGTGTACCTATCTGCGTCATGTGCACATGTCTGCGTCACGTGTACCTGTCTGCGTCATGTGTACCTGTCTGCGTCACGTGTACCTGTCCGCGTCACGTGTACCTATCTGCGTCATGTGCACCTGTCTGCGTCACGTGTACCTGTCTGCGTCATGTGTACCTGTCTGCGTCACGTGTACCTGTCCGCGTCATGTGTACCTATCTGCGTCATGTGCACCTGTCTGCGTCACGTGTACCTGTCCGCGTCACGTGTACCTGTCTGCGTCATGTGTACCTGTCTGCGTCACGTGTACCTGTCCGCGTCATGTGTACCTATCTGCGTCATGTGCACCTGTCTGCGTCACGTGTACCTGTCCGCGTCACGTGTACCTGTCTGCGTCATGTGTACCTGTCTGCGTCACGTGTACCTGTCCGCGTCATGTGTACCTATCTGCGTCATGTGCACCTGTCTGCGTCACGTGTACCTGTCCGCGTCATGTGTACCTGTCTGCGTCATGTGTAGCTGTCTGCGTCATGTGTACCTGTCTGCGTCATGTGTACCTGTCCGCGTCATGTGTACCTATCTGCGTCATGTGCACCTGTCTGCGTCACGTGTACCTGTCCGCGTCATGTGTACCTATCTGCGTCATGTGTACCTGTCTGCGTCATGTGCACCTGTCTGCGTCACGTGTACCTGTCTGCGTCATGTGTACCTGTCTGCGTCATGTGTACCTGTCCGCGTCATGTGTACCTATCTGCGTCATGTGCACCTGTCTGCGTCACGTGTACCTGTCCGCGTCATGTGTACCTATCTGCGTCATGTGCACCTGTCTGCGTCACGTGTACCTGTCCACGTCATGTGTACCTATCTGCGTCATGTGCACCTGTCTGCGTCACGTGTACCTGTCCGCGTCATGTGTACCTATCTGCGTCATGTGCACCTGTCTGCGTCACGTGTACCTGTCCGCGTCATGTGTACCTGTCCGCGTCATGTGTACCTATCTGCGTCATGTGCACCTGTCTGCGTCACGTGTACCTGTCTGCGTCATGTGTACCTGTCTGCGTCACGTGTACCTGTCTGCGTCATGTGTACCTGTCCGCGTCATGTGTACCTGTCTGCGTCATGTGTACCTGTCCGCGTCATGTGTACCTGTCTGCGTCATGTGTACCTGTCCGCGTCATGTGTACCTGTCCGCGTCATGTGTACCTATCTGCGTCATGTGCACCTGTCTGCGTCACGTGTACCTGTCTGCGTCATGTGTACCTGTCCGCGTCATGTGTACCTGTCTGCGTCATGTGTACCTGTCCGCGTCATGTGTACCTGTCTGCGTCATGTGTACCTGTCCGCGTCATGTGTACCTGTCTGCGTCATGTGTACCTGTCTGCGTCATGTGTACCTGTCCGCGTCATGTGTACCTGTCTGCGTCATGTGTACCTGTCTGCGTCATGTGTACCTGTCTGCGTGCATGCAGCGTTGCGAGCGCTGCGGGCGCGGCGTGACCGGCTCCGGCACGAGCTGGTCTGGTGAGGACGCGCGGCTGCTTCGCTCGCTGCCCGCCTCCTCGTACGAGTTGTCGCTCGTCAGCTGCTAACATCATTCATAAAAAATATAATAGTGACCCTCATTCAACAACTGTAAATTACAAAAGTACAAAAAGCCTGATTGTGAACAAACAAATTGATCTTAAATCATTATACATACATAAAACATATACAAATGTTACTCATACAGTATGCGACAGGTCGACATGGCAATCGGGGTATCTGTTAAGAAGCGGGGGAGGGGACACCCCGCATGCCACCTTACGTTGACGACGTGTGCGTGTGCGGGGTATGTATACCCTCCCCGATTGCCATATTGATCTGTTGCATACTGTATATATAGCACATATTATGTCATCTTGTCTCGTTAAGACTCTATAATTTGATACCTATATGGATGTTTTTTTGCAGAAAATAAATTACAGATTTGTAATGAATAACTGATATTGCAAGTAGCTTTTTTTTCTTTTTGTTGAGTTTTAAACCTTCAACCCGGTTTCCGTAGGGAAGCCAGATTATGTGGGATTCCTACCCACTAAAGCAGGGATGGCGAACCAATGGCACTCGTGCCATTGATGGCACGCGACGCAATGTTTTGGGCACGACACCGATCACGAAGTTCATACACTGAGAAAAAATACTTCTATTAAGAAAATTTTCTCCGAAAACGCAAATATATTTTTTGAAATATTAATTAATAATAATAAGATAAATAAATTTAATAGCCCGGTGCTTGGGGTGACGGTGTCTTAGTATTTAGTATTATTATTTTCCCAATAATCATGGAATCAAAGGCGACGTGCCTTTGATTCCATGGCCTTATTAAATATTTCTTTATAAAAATGGCACGTTGATACAAGGGTTCGCCCCCCTGCACTAAAGCCTCACCGGTGGCATTTATCGACGCTATGGAAAGAGTGAGCACTACGTTCGGATCTCAGTCTTTCCAGCGCTGGTCGATCACTACACCACTCCGGGAGAAGCAGACATGCACGCTCCCCCGGCATCCTTGCGGTGCTCGTATCGAAGCAGAGCCAACGTTGCCTCTGGGTAGAATTTAGTAGAGACTCACAGAGCCCCCACCCTGTGGAGCCACGACCACTACAAATACCTACCAGTGTGAGAGGGTGCCTGTTGCGGGCAGGGCTGAGCGCGCGGCTGCGGGCCTCCTCCACCTCTAGCTGCAAGATGCTCTCCTGACTGCCCGTGAACTGCACCACACGAGAAAACGTTAAAGAAGACCAGCTAGAAGTTCACAATGCAATTTGTTTGAAGTTGCAATGCACTGCCGCTCGATAAATTCCATTTAGTTTTTGATGATTATTATGATAATGATGAGACACGCATTTACATCACCAAAAGATATTTGACACATGCATAATTTTTCTTTTTAAAAACATGTTCTTCCATATGGCATGGGATTAGTACAACGTCTGCTTACCACAAACCCGTAATATTTGAGTATATCCATCTTGCACATTGGACACGTGCGGTGCTCCAACAACCACGGATCTATGCAGTTCTTGTGGAACTCATGTCTGACAAACAATACAAAAACAGAATTAAGTACATACTATCATTAAGTATATATTATCAGTACATACAACATAATATCATTGGTAAACATACTAACATATTTATTGCATAGGAAATCATAGGAGGTTATTTAGGAAACATCGCTAGTCTTTTATGTACCTACCCTTCTTTCACAATGCGGCGACAACTTGAAGGAAGATTTACTTTAGGTATTTTGTTTAATAACAAAATATTTTGGTATGTAAATAAATTCATAGGTATTACAAAAAAAATATTATGTGTTGTAGATGTATTCAAGGCTGGAGTGCAGATGCTATTAATAATCTAGTGTGCGTTACCATCGTCGAACGCGTCACCGCTTTCCATCAGGTGGGACTGCAGTCAAGTACCAGCTTATATTGGATAAAATAAAAATTATTTAGAACGATGTTCGGATGATCGTATCCAAATATTATAGACTTTACCTCAGAGCTTAAAATCGTTACAAAGTAACATAATAAATATTAAAATATTTAACGTTAAAACTCACCTACAAGGTAGAGATCTGAGCGTTTCTGAAACTTTGTACGGTTCTATACAAATAGCACAGCATTCGCCATCTCCTTGGACTTCCTGTAACAATGAACCGAGGCTAGATTGTGTATTGAAATGTACACTAAGCAACGCAATAATGAACGGTCCTGAGAGCAGCATTTATTGGATTACTATGCGTTTCAACTAAGAATGTGGCCGCCATGATGATCGCGACTGCGGAACTTCACTAATTTTTTACGATTTTTGTACCGGCAGCAGAGTAAACACAAAATGCAAAATTCGCCCCGGTTTTGATTATTTATTGTAATGTCTTGTTTTGCTGTCTATTTTTGTTGAAACATCATTTTTATTAATTATATATTTGAAATGGCAAGATGGCGGCCACCTTCTTAGTTGAAACGCATAGTATTCATATATATATATAGAACACCGTATGCTCGAAGTTTCTTTGAGCGATAAACTACGGAACGAGGAGATTCGCCGAAGAACCAAAGTCACCGACTTAGCTCTTCAAGTTGAGGTGGCAATGGGCAGGCCACATCCCTCGAAGAACCGACAACCGTTGGGGAAAAAAGGTTCTCGAGTGGCGACCACGAACCGGAAGACGCAGCATAGGCAGGCCTCCCACTAGATGGACGGACCACATTGTGCGCGTCGCAGGCAACAGGTGGATGCAAACAGCCAATTGTGCATTGTGGCGTTCGAGGGGGGAGGCCTATGTTCAGCAGTGGACGTCTTCCGGCTGGCGATGATGTGTTGAGAATCAGCTCTAGGAGGTTGTTACCGCGCACGAGATGATTAGTGATAAAATTATAGTTTAACTCACCCTATCTTCAGTCTTTAAACTCTTTACAGGTATTTTCGACAACGCCTTCTTCGCAGCGCAGCATAGACGTTTCTGTACAAATAATAAACATTAGTTCTTAAAAAAACGGGGATAAAGAATATTTTCGTATGCACAACATTTCTTTCAATCGTCATCATAACTGAAAATCTTATAAGACTTACAGTCGCACTCACAAACGCCAATTAACTTTCTTAATTCTAATTAAGTCACTCTTTGAAATCTATTTATTTCGACTGTCGAAGCCATTTATGATTAATTTCGATTATTGAACACGAGATAATTGATACCTCTACTCACTATCTGCGTATTAAGTATTAATTGGCTTCGAGTATCGAAATAATCCAATTTCAAAAAATGGATTAACGATCATTAACTTTAATGGTTTTTTTTTCTGTGGCATCCCTACGGCCTATATCGGTTTTTTATAACTCTCGTTTTAATTTTTAAGTTTATTTATTATTTGTTCGTAATTTATGTCTTAAATCAATTTATTCACTAAATTATCTCAATGTTATAGTGGTGCACGTTAGTTTTTTAAGTAATATCTGGTGATCGACGTCAAAAACTGATGTTCAAAAGTGACTGTTCTTCGCTAAGTACTTGGTGCCGGTTTATTTGAAACTGTATAGTTATTTTGAATTTTTTACGTGTCTCACATTTAGGAAAACAGGATAAGTTATTTCAGGTTACTTTACATCTTTATTACCTACGTAACGCAAGTACTTAATCCCGTATTACGAGCGCCTGAAAATTGATTGTTACGAACAACCGTCAACATCAAATCCTTAAATAGTTTGTTAACACAGTTTCGTTTGTTTGATAATATCTGAATTGTCTAGATAATATCTAATTATGATGACTCGTAGTGCACATGCTCGCCAGGAAGAGTCTAAACTCAGACTGGCGTTAACAGAGTTGAAGGAAACCAAAGAGCTGTGTTGTCAAATGAACAAGGAAAGGGAGGATAACGAATTAGAATTTATAAAAATTTTAAATGAAAATAAAAAACTTAAAAGTGAAATGGCTAAATTGCATACACAATGTATTGATGCCCTAGATGCTCGGGACAGGCTCCAAATTGTCGTAAATGATTTTGATAAATGCTCAGAAGAATATGTTTTGGCCCTAAATCGCATTACCTTCTTAGAGGAGAAGCTTAGAGTGTCCCAATCCCAAATCTCACAGTTAGAAACTGCAAAGTTAACTGTTACCACCTCGCTGAACCAAAGTCTTTTCGATGAGTTGGTTGGCAGTGCCCCGAGCATGGTTCCTGCTGCTCTTAGGCAAAGACCCATAGCAACTATTGATTTAACATCTGGAGATGATGTTCCACTAAGTACATCTGGGGGTATGACTAAGTGCAGTAGCAAAAAAATAAAGAAATATATAAAAATTAATAGATATATAAAAAAAAATCAGAAACTGGTAAAGAAACATAAATTCTTTATTAAAAATGTTAAATTAAACCGGGAAAGACTAAATTTGATTGATACATTAGATATATATGCATCTAGGTTAGATAAGTGCACTCTGAAGCACAAGATGGACACCCAAAACTTGCAAGAAGATATCTTACACCTTCAAACTAAACTAAAATCAATATCAGATAAGTATTCAGATTCACAAAAATTAATGAAAGAATACACGCTGGCTATGAATGAGCTCATTAACAATAATTCATTGAGTAATAATATTAACCAGCCCTCAGTGTGCTCCTCATCACCGGCATGTAGCTCTATTCCTTTACAAACTTTAACACAACCTTCCCTTGATGTTGTTGGTGATTATATACCTGTAAGTAAGCACTCTGTTAATTATGTAACCTCAAATCCCACTGAAATTGTTATGTTTAGTGATGAAATTGGTAAGGACATGGGCCACTATTTGTCAGATATTATGAAGGGACATTCTGTCATAAATCATTGTATGCCTGGTATGACCTATGCCAATTTAATGGACAAAATATCTAGACATATATTTAGCCGGGATTCAACATTGATTATCTTGATAGGAAATAGAGGAAATGTGTCCAAAAAACTGTTATATAAATATCAAGAGATGTTATCAAATATTGACGTTAAAAAAGTTGTAATGTTCACATTTCCCTACAGTAAGGGTTTGCCACAGGATGAAAATACTAGTAGATATAAGTTAAACTTGACATTACACACATTGACACACTGTAATGTTTATGACATGGAAAATAAATTTAATTTAATAGACATTAATAACTTTAAAGTTAATTTTTATATGACAAAAGATAAATATTATCTTTCTAAATATTGTAAAAGAGAGATAGCTATGTCGCTATCATATTATTTTTACACATCAGCCAAGAACTTGGCTACACAGGTTGCTTCTTTTGAGCAACATAAATTTGACATTCATGTTAATCCAGCCAAGAAGTTGGCTATCAATAATGACAATCTAATTAATTTAAATTAGACTATACGACAACAGAGACCAACTCTGGCATTTTTGATAAAAATAATTGCAATATAAGCATTATGCAAAGCCCATGTAATATTAATACTAAGTTGCATCAAAATATAGTACCATGTATCAACCTGGTGCATCAGAACATACAAGGAATGTTGGGCAAAGACTTAGAAATTGAATTGTTCTTGAACGGTCACAACATAGATATTTTTTGTGTTACTGAACATTGGCTAAAAGGTGACCAGTTCATGTTCAATTTTAACAACTACCAGGTTGCCAGCTCGTTCAGCAGAGTAAACATGATACGCGGGGGCTCTTTAATTATTATGAAAAATAATATTAAATATAAAGAACGTACTGATGTAGTGAGCCTTTCTGTTGAACGTGTTATTGAATTAGCTTGCATTGAGACTGGGCAGTTTTTGGTGCTGAGCGTATATAGACCCCCTTGTGCATCATATGATGTTTTTGAAAATATATTAGAAACTGTTTTACACAAATTGTCACACACTAATAAATCTATCATTGTCTGTGGAGACTTCAACATAAATATACTGGAAAATACTAATGTAACTAGTAAATTTATAACCTTATTTAGATCACACAATTTGTATAATATTTTCTTTGAGCCAACTAGGATAACCTCTTTTAGTGCAACATGCATTGACAACATTTTTACAAGTTTGAAACCCACACACAAAGAAATTATTAGTAAACTGGATTCCGACCACTGTGGTCTAGTTGTTACATTTCCTAGTAAAATCATCAAATTTCAACGAAACATAACATTTGTTCCTATAAATAAACACCGCTTATGTCAGTTTAAAGCCGCCTTGACTGACAGCCTACCTGTGTTGCCCTGTCATGGCGATCCGAATATATTATACAATTCTTTGTTCCGAGAAATCGATAATCGATTTGTAAAAATTTTTAAGCCCAAAACTGTATCGATTAATAATTGTGTATCGTTTAATGACTGGGCGACTGTTGGTATACATACCAGTCGGAGAAAACTGTATGAGCTTTATAATGAAAAATCTGTTAATTCTTCTCAGCTCTTTAAAGAATATGTAAAAAAATACTCAAAAGTTTTCAAGCGAGTCTGTTCGATAGCTAAGTCGAATTTTTTAAAAAATAAAATCCGAAATGCGGATAATAAGATTAAAACTACATGGAATATTATAAATAGCGAGACTGGTAGGTCATCAGTAAGAAATAATGATTTTTGTCTACATGTTAACAATAAAGATGTAACAGCGGATTTAGATGTAGCGACAGAGTTTGAAAGGTTTTTTAGTGATGTTCCTATTAATATAACGAAAACTCTGAATTCCTCGTCCACTTCCGCTGAAATAATATTAAATGAAAATGTACCACAGTGTGACACAGCTTTTAAATACTCTTTTGTGACTGCTAAAGACATCATAAAAACTTTTAAACAACTTAACCAGAAAAAGACGGCTGATGTATGGGGGCTTTCTGTCCAAATAATAGCTTATATAATTGACATTATTGCTCCTCAATTAGCAGTTATATTTAATAGCTGTGTCAAGAATGGAGAGTTTCCTGACCTCATGAAGCACAGTAAAATAATACCTTTATTCAAGTCTGGTAGTACCACTGAACCTACGAATTTCAGACCAATTTCGGTGTTGCCAGCCTTGAGTAAAATTTTTGAAAAGCTTCTTTTGGATCAAATGTTAGATCATTTCAATAAATATAACTTGTTTCATGATAAACAGTTCGGCTTTAGAAAGAATCGGTCCACCACTGACGCGGGAGTCGAATTAATAAAATATGTATATGAGGCTTGGGAGGAATCACAGAACGCCCTTGGTGTATTCTGTGATTTATCCAAAGCTTTTGATTGTGTAGATCATGATACGATGGTCAGGAAATTACGCCACTATGGTATAAGGGACAGAGCTCTTGACCTTTTAACTTCATATTTGCATAATAGAATTCAGAAGGTTGACATTAACGGTAAGAGATCTCCTGGTTCTGTGGTCTCCATGGGCGTCCCTCAAGGTTCAATATTAGGCCCATTTCTGTTTTTAATATATATTAATGACTTACCCTACTACGTAGGGGACAAACTATATGTTATATTGTTCGCTGATGATACCTCTCTTTTATTTAAAGTCAGGCGTAAACTCTATGAATACGACGAAGTAAACAATGTACTTTCTAAAGTTGTCCATTGGTTCAATGTTAATAATTTGAAACTTAATGAGAGCAAAACCAAATGTGTGAAATTTGTAACACCAAATGTAAGACAGGTGGCAACCAATGTGGAAATTAATGGAGCGAAGTTGGACCTTGAGGAGTCGACTGTGTTCTTAGGTATAACAATTGACGCTAAACTACAATGGGGCCCCCACATTAAGAAATTGTCAGGTAGACTGAGTTCCGCGGCTTATGCAGTTAAAAAAATTTAACTGATATTGAAACCGCTAGAATTGTTTATTTCAGCTATTTCCACAGTATTATGTCTTATGGTTTATTACTGTGGGGATCTTCTGCAGAACTTAATACCATTTTTATTCTGCAGAAAAGAGCTGTGAGAGCCATTTACAATCTGGCTCCTACTGATTCACTAAGGGAAAAATTCAAAGAAATAGATATTCTAACGGTTGTTTCGCAATTCATATTTGAAAATTTAGTTTATATTTAGAAAAATAGTGTATCTTTTAAAAAGTACAGTGCGATTCATAGTGTTAATACCCGGAACAAACACAATCTTGTTTTACATTCCACACGTCTCCACAGAACAAGCAAATCGTTTATGGGCCAAAGTATACGCTTCTATAACAAACTGCCACAGGATATCCGAGATCTTCCACTGAATAAATTTAAACCTTTGATAAGAAGCCGGTTGTCGAAAAAGGCTTATTACAAAATCTCGGATTACCTAGAGGATAAAGCTGCGTGGGCTTGAACTGCTCAACTCATGCAAGCTTAGAATTGTAGGCTTACAGTTTGTAACACCTCTTAATCTGGTGGATTACTGATGGCTGTTTCACAAGTCAATTGATTGATAATATAAAGATTATGTGAAAGTGTTTTGTGTCTTGCCTGTCGAGGTACTACTTAACAGCAGAAGTTAAATGTGAGCCACTGTGATTTTGGTTTGGTCATGCTCGCCATCGAAAAGTCTTTGCTTGTGGCGGCTTCGTGTGGCGGGTCACCCCCTTCCCTCTAATATGGTTGAGGGGAGTGATGGCTGCTGCTCGAGTCAACTCGTGCGCGGGTGCTGCTTGGGGGGACTGGTCCGACTTCTATCCATTTGGCCTTTTAGTTTGTCTTAATTTATTGTTTTCTTCTTTTCTCCCTTGCTTTATGTTTCGAATGGCAGGACACAATATCGCTAATGTCGATTCATTTGTAACAAAACAATGTTTAAAAAAAAAAGTGAAAAAATGACAAGCCCGCTGAGTTTCTTGCCGGATCTTCTCAGTTGAGGCCGCGTTGTGATCCGGTGGTAGCTTCTAAAAAATGACGATTCAAAAGTGCTAGCGTTAAGCCTATTTGAAATAAAGATTTTTGAGTTTGAGTTTGACGTTTGTAGGATCGGCAGTTAATGAAACAATTTAATATTTTATTTTCTCCGGGAGTTAATAGGCTACGGTCACAACTACAATAACTCGTAAGTGACAAGATAATGATTCCTTAACGCACTATTAGTGAGGCAGATACGCACTTTATAATCATAGCTTAAAAGTAATAACGTAAAGGTTGCCTGAAAGAGATAGCTTTTAGCGATAAGGTCGCCTATTATTGCACGTCTAATATGTACCCAATGATATTTATTTAAGTGTAAGTATGTGAGAATAGCAGTTTATGCACCAAGGGGATAAAGTAGTGTATTATGTCGCGGGCGTTAAATTGAATCGCGAGCATAACGAAGGATCCTAGCAACTCCCGAGCGTAGCGAGGGAGTATAGAGTTAATCCCTCGCTACGCTCGGGAGTTAATATTAGAATCCTGAGTACAGCGAGGGATTTAAGCTCGCCCAAGACAAAGACACCTTTATCCCCGAGGAGAATATACTACTTTTCACACCTACTGCGAGGTAATAAAATACAAATATTGCTAGAATTTAAATAACAATAATATCTTGGGACAATTCCACACACGGTCATCTGATTCCAAACTAGGCAGAGCCTGTACTATGGAAACCAGACAACTATTAGTTAAGAGATACAGACGATAATAATTAAATAGTTAAATAACACTTGGTGGGAACTGAACCCACGACCCATCGGGTAGCAGCCAGGGTGTCTAACCACTAGACCAACAAGACTGTCAATAATATCAGCGTAGTGATTTGTAAGTAGGGTTAACGCGTTAACATCTATTTTTTTTCTTTTCTAGAACATTGGGTTCTGTTCGTCGCGCCCGATTCGATTTTCAAATGTTTTTTTCGTGCAGGTCTCTGCTAGAGTAGTATTATACCTGTGGTAAAAGTGTTGAGGAATTTTCGTTTGACGTTCGAAATTCAAACACATTATTACCCAAGGGAGTTTAGTACAACATTATTACCCGGCTAGACTATAGGGATATAATGAGATACTTTATGTCATCTCTAAATGACCAATAATGCAACATTATCGAGCAGGTGGTGTGAAAAATATTGTTAATTACATGAGCCACAATATTTGGCGCGCATTAGTAGGGATATAACATATCTATGGTTTACAATATCATTATTTGTACCTTTTCTTTTATTTAGTATCTGTTTTTTGTGCGCAATAAAGAATTCTCTATCCATGTATCTAAGATACTCAACTTAAGATATACTGATTCAACGAGACTTTGAGTGGCATTGTGTTAAAGCACAAAGTTTTGCAGATACATTATTGTAATAAAAAGAAATCCTCTATTTGTTGATTCAATTTCAAGAACGTCTGACCTGATTATTATAAGAAATACCCGCTATAGTAGTGTGTACTATAAATATAATTATGTTTATTGCCGACCCAAACAGTTCGGTGTGGGGTCAGTGACCTGGCAGATACCCTGATTCTTACGGATTTTATTTTCACTGTGCCCTGCCTACCCAAAGTTCATGAGTTCAATTCCCACTTAATCTATTCCTAGTATGTCTTATGTATGGTTGTTAAATTAGATATAAAAACCAAAATACTAAAGTACATGTGCACCAGTTTTCTGTTTACCATTATAATAATACCAGCCCTGGTTTATGTCCCACTGCTGGGCACGGGCCTCCCCTCAAAATGAGGGGGCTTGGGCCGTAGTCCACCACGCTGGCCAAGTGCGGGTTGGCGGACTTCACACGTCAGTCGAAAGCTAATTAGATTTCCTCACGATGTTTTCCTTCACCGAAAGCTAGTAACAATCGCACAAAGATAATAAGAATAATATCTTGGGACAATCCACACACGGTCATCTGATCCCAAACTAGGCAGAGCCTGTACTATGGAAACCAGACAACTGATACTAATACTTCTATACTTTTTTTTTTTTGTAAATACATACTTAAATAGATAAACAGCACCCAGACACTTGGCGGGAATCGAACCCACGACCAATCGGTTAGCAGGCAGGGTGTCTGACCACTAGACCAACGGGCCCGTCAATTAGCACAATGATTGATTAAAGAAATCAGAGGTGCGAGCCGGGGTTGGAACCTGCGCACCTTGTAAAGCAAGGCAAGCGCTCGCCCACTGAGCTGTTGCCGCATCTGTCTGTTTACCATTATAATATAAAATTAGACCGTGTGTGGTTTGTCCTAGTTTATTCATAATTATTTATTGAAACACACAGACTTCCTTGAGTTACTCATTCGTCTTCGCTCACGCGTCATTTGGCACAACACAATACAAGTCACAGGATATTAAATATGATGAATTTTAATCGCACCAATATTGGCGGACGTTTGTTTGTGTCTGCGACCACTAATGTATTACTTTATGCCATTGACATTACGTGGAGGAATAACCGCAAACCGGAGGTCTCGGGTTCATATCCTGCGGGGAGCGACAACTGTATACACTGGATAGGACAATAGGTTAATCACCTCAACGATCCTGCGTCTGACCTCTCCCCGGTAGGGTTGATTTTCCGTCTCATCGGATTGTGAGTAAAGTAAGAGGGAGTGAAATGTGTCTGCGCAAGCACTTATGTACTATAATATTTCTCGCTTAGATAGGACACAGCTGCTTCAACCCTTACCATCAGGCGGGGTCAAGCCAGCCAAGCATTAGTTATTATCGAGTTAAAAATAAATTGACTACCGAGGCAGTATCTATATAAGAAATACACTAACTGCGGAACCTAGAAACGTCAATTAAAGTTAATGATGATTAATCCATTTTTTTTAATCGGATTATTTCGACACTCCAATTCAATTAATACTTAATACGCTGATAGTGAGTAGAGATAACAATTATCTCGTATTCAATCATCGTAATTAATCATAAATGGCTCCGACAGTCGAAATAAATAGATTTTAATAAGTGACTTAATTAGAATTAAAGTTAATTGGGGTTTGTGAGTGCGGCAGATATATATTAAACTTTAACCTGTGGAGTGTCTGGATAAGAACAGCACCCTCCCCTCTCCTCTCGTTGGGCGTCCGTAAGAGGCGACTTAGGGAAATCAAGAAGACGGGCAGCATCGTCTTTCTATTAGATTATTTTCCACCTATACTGCGATCCGCTAGACGCCTGCCAACCCCTCCCTTCTAGGGTGGAGGCCTTTGTTCAACAGTGGTCGTCTTTCGTCTGCTGATGATGATGATTAATCCGTCCGCGGTCGACGCGTGATCGCGCTTATGCGGTTCGCGTGTTAAACATAATGCAGATCGGAATCATCGGCCGTTCAGTGCTTTTGTATACTAATGATACTAACAGAGAGTCTGTCCTTGGCGTGTATGTATCTGAAGCGCTGGATGTAGTAGAAGACGAGCCACGCCAGCGAGATCACCATCAGCACGATGAAGGAGATCGACACGAACAGCACCGACGTCCTGGAACACAACACACAAGTTATTATTTAGTGACTGGAGCAGCCAAGAGGATTTGTAATAAATAGTAATAATCAAATCAGTTTTTTGATCACGTGTAGTATCCCGATCCAAGCGTTACCCTACTCTCTGCAATGTATCGCGTTTAAATGAGTAATATTCAGAGATTTTATGGCATATTTCCATCAAAAGTTTTTTTTTGGCTTAGTGCTTACGCATGTGTCACAAGTCTGAATGACTTTAGTCGCTATTATGTCTAAGTTCTTATATATGTCTTGTCTTTGGTATTATATACCAGTGCAAAACTAATCATAGATACAAAAAAAACTGTATAGATTTTTATCAAACTTAGCTAATACTCGTACTATCTCTATTCAGCCAACTTTCAAATATAAATACTGCATTTAAATCGGTACCTTAGTCAGAAAGCTACGATGCCACTCACAGAACAAGGCGACAAACTTATAACATACCTCCTTGCGTGGAGAATTACATACACACCAAAAACATTACCCATTTAGGTGCAGTCGTGTAAAAAATCGGTATAACCTATTTTTGTTACAATGGATATACCTATTCAGATATACATACATATTCGGTATCAGGTAGGTACGTTACAAAATTTACATAATAATACACTATTTGCACTAATCACTGAGTTACTAAAAATAATCCTATAATCTAATTTGGTTTTGTCCGCGTTTATTTGGCCGCCATTTTTATAATTGCTATAATTACACAACGTAATTGGTTATTACCAAGTTTATTATGTGAAGCTATTAATCTTAATATACTTACATATTAAAACCACAGTGTTAACGACTCTCTAAATGCGTAAACAAAGATCTACTCCGGTGTGAAGGGCACTGTAGCTGGTGATATTACCTGGCTCTAAAGAATTTGTAACGGTCCCTATTGACTAGCGGCAGTGAAGTGGAGCTCCATCCAGGCAGGCATGTCGCTTACCATCAGGCGAACGTCTTGCTAGTCTAGTCACTAAATTGAATAAAATTAACATCTCGCAGTACGGCTTAAATGCCTATGTTAATACCAGTCCTTGTTTATGTCCCACTGCTGGGCACGGGCTTCAAGATGTAGGGGCTTAGGCCATAGTCAACCACGTGGGGGAAGTGCGGGTTGACGGACTTCACACTTCGTTCGACATGCAGGTTTCCTCACGATATGTGTTCCTTCACCAAAAGCTAGTAACAATTGCACAAAGACGATTCGCACATGATTAATTAAAGAAATCGGAGGTGCGAGCCGGGGTTCGAACCTGCGCACCTTATTTCCAAGGCAAGCACTCGCCCACTGAGCTGTTACAGCTGTTAAAGGCCTATGTTACCAAGTCATAAACTTCAAAAAACATCTTGGAGTATACATATTCATGTCGATACGTAAAGAAGAACTGGCTGAATGCAGGAATAAATCTGTGGGGATACAGGTTCCCAGTAAATGCCACCTACGAGTTAAGAAGTCAGGGTATTAATCGCACTGAACTGTATTAAATAGTTTTCTAAGTTGTACCGATAAAAATAAAGCTGTAATTTAAAAAACAGCGATGCAAGGATAGCTTATTAAAAGCCTATTTACTGTAGCCTTAAAAACACCGATGTTATAATCGAATATCATCAGTTGAATACCTTACCTAACGTAAAAAACTTAAAACTTATCCTCGATCATAATGATCGACATACTTAGATGATCGAATCGTAGTATAACAACAAGCCTCTCTGTATTTTACAGAATGCATTTTGGAAAGTGTGCGCAGAAATTTCAGGACATGTTCCCAACATTTCCCCTGTTATCATTGGACGACGAGACATACGGTAATATTTTAATCAAAAAGTAAAAAAGCTGTTTTGCATTGATTGGGGTAATTATCATAATTAGCAACGTAAAAATCCTGCAGATGATTAAATTGTCAACTTGTATACTAGTTGAGTGCTACTAACTTGTTGATGTTGTTGCTGACGTGCGCGAAGGTCCTGCCCTTGATGATGCCGATCATGACGCGCGTCCCGTTGTCCACGAGCCGCACGATCTCCTCGCCCTTCCACTTGTACGTGAACACCGCACTTATATTACCTGCAACAAGAAAACGCCTTATTGTCACATCAGCCAATAGAAAGACAAATAGGTACCTAGAACTAAGCCACCTAATTTTTTTAACCTCGACGCAAAATACATATTTCTGTGGAATTGCACTTTTAAGTGTACTCTCGCGATTACAAGCGGTGTATCACCTTTAGACCATCGATGAGCCGGCCCAAAATACGTAGCGGCACGAAACGTCGTTCAAACGATTTTAATTGAAAACTGGTAGAGCGTTCGTGTCCGTGATAGTACATGTGCTAGATTCGTCTTCAACATCATAATGAGCAGCCCAAAAACGTCCACTGATGAACAAAGGCAGTTATCCCCAGGCTTGACAGGCGTCTTGGAGATTGCAGTATAGGTAGGTAATCTAATAGAAAGACGCTGCTGCCATTCTTCTTGTTTTTCCTTAGTCGTTCGTACGACACCCAACACGAAGGGTTTTTTAATAATAATATCATGGGACACTCCACACACGGTCGCCTGATTCCAAACTAGGCAGAGCCTGTACTACGATAACCAGACTAAAGAGATACTTATACAGAATGTGGTTTTGCATTTTTGTCATATTGGTATACCTAACAGTTAAGGATTATGTTAATTAATTAAAAATAGTTTAATAATTCAGTGGTTAATAACTAAAAGATAATTATGATTCACGATTAACGTTCAACCAGAATAAGAGCTCTCGAGGGCTCAGAATCGGTCCCAAGGTTGGCAAACCGCGCGTCCTCTTGGTTATCTACTTTGCGAGAAGAGCGGTGCCAGACGGGGTTATTTTATAATGACGGTTGCACACGGGGTTTCTTTTCGTACCAAACATAAAAAATAATTAATAATTTTACGTCTATCATTTAATCATTGATTTATGTTCTATAAAAGGTATACATATATCAACCTCCGTAAATATGGCAAGAATGCAGAACCACACCCTGTATAGATATAACACCGAGACACTTGGTGGGAATCGAATCCACGACCAATCTGGTAGCAACCAGGGTGTCTAACCACTACACCAACGGGCCCGTCGATGGGTGGATTCAATTCTCAATGGAATATAAAATAAAATTGATCTTATTCTATATCCTAATATTATTCAAATTTGTTTATTTAAATCGTATATAGTGTATTATCTATGTTTAAATCAATGATAATGATTTAAAAAACAATCAATCAAGCACACAGTCAGTCACGTCACTGCGACGTCAACATAAATAACTTGACAATGACTGACCCCACTGAGTTTCTTGCCGGTTCTTCTCAGTGGGGGCGCGTTGTGAACCGGTGGTAAACTCAGCCCTCTCTTAAGCGACAGCCCAAGCCGAGGCCGTGCCTCCCTGAGGTGCCCTTGAGCTCGTCGCTACTTCTGTCGTAAAGGCTAGAGCGCTTCAAGCGCTCGCCTCCTATTGTCCGGTGAAGCTGTAATGGCCATCTGCGGCCAACAGCGTCTATCATTCCCAAAAAAAAAAAAAAATTACTTCAACACAGCCGACGACAACACTCTCTATAAATTTGGAAATATACAAATTATTGTTGTTTCTATGAAATAATTGGCCAACTCATTATGTGCGTGCATTATCAGTATGTGTTGGGACAATGAGAAGAGATAAGATCGCGATTAGCCCAAAGATAACGGAAGCCACGCGCGGACACGTCGCTTCCAACATCCTAATATCGTAAACATTACGTCACTGCAGAGAAGCACGAATATGTGTGTAACGAGATACCTACCTCAGCAGTGTCAGATAGTCTGCAGCCAAGCGGCAATGTGTGAACCTTAGATGGATACATATACCTAATTAATCTAGGGTGTAAACGTCGTTGTGTGTCGGTGTGAACGGCACTGTAGTTTATGAAATCACGGGGTTCAAGACAAGACTTATAACTTATGTCTCAGGTGCAGGGGCGGATTTGATACGTTGGCCGCCCTAGAAATATGAAAGATGGCCCCTACTCTATTAAAAAAATAACTATAAAGAAAATGAAATGAACTATAGGAATTAACATAAAAGTTTTTTTTTTTTTTGTATGAGTAGCACTGTTGGCCGCAGATGGCCATTACAGCTTCACCGGACAAGAGGGCGAGCGCTTTGAGCGCTCCAGCCCGGAAAACATAAAAGTAAATAAACTATTTAAAAAGAAATAAAAACCGACTTCAAAGTAAACTATCTAAAAAGCATAAAATAACGAAAATATATTGAAGTCGGTGCTAGCTAATCATGTTAACTAACACTATCACCAGCTGACACCGATCACATACATACACACACTCATAAAATTTGGTGAATTTGTTCAGAAGCCCACATAGACTAACATATTATATTAATATTACGCATTTTTATCAATATTACATACATACGCGTCGAATAGAGATCCTTCTTTTTGAAGCCGGTTAAAAAGAGAGTCACTAAATGATAAAATTATCCCAATTCCTGTCTTTAGATAATGATGCCTGCTATTTCTATTTGTAAGTAACAATAAATTGTTATTCACAAATTGGGTGACACACACGGGTGGGGCCACAGAAGGCGCGACTACTAAAAATAAACTCACCAAGTTTTGCCGCCCTAGGCCTGGGCCTACTTGGCCTATAGGGAAATCCGCCCCTGCTCGGGTGACGAGCTTAGAGGTTTTCATGTGTTGGTATAATTTATGTTAGTATGAAAGTATTTACAATTGTTTTTTGTTCTTATTTGTCTGTAACTGCCTGAAAATGCGTCGAAGGTTTGGTGGACGCAAGTGCTGTTACTGCTATGGTGTGGTCCCGGGTTGGATTTAGATGTCAGCGAAACGATATTGGGTTTTCTGACCGAAATTTTCCAATGCTACCCAGAGTTTGGAAATGTGCCTCGCAGCTGGTAATTGGCTATTACATTTAACCTTTGCGTAGCTCGCAATGAAGAGATCTCTCTGTCAACCCCTTTAGGGTTGCAATTGCGACCTGAAGGCCTCAAAAAAGACTATAAATGTGCTCATCATCCAAGAAATGATCGAACGACCTCATTATTCCTTGCTATAAAACCACGTGATAGGTTAGTAATAAATTCCGTTATAAAAATCCCATATTGGAGAAACCGTTTTACTCCAATAAGATCGAAATTATGATCAATATAAAAATATTAATGTTTTTTTTATTTCACTTAGCTTCGAGGCCTCAGGCAACCGACCCTTTTACCCTGTCATATTAAGTACTCCATTATTAGATTATATATTATGTACCTAATGGTAAGTTTTCCTTATTAATTTTAATGGAACTCAGCAGTTCTTAGTTTATACCCTGTTTTTCTTTATAAAATCAATTTCGGAACAAGAAATGTACGAAAACAGGAGTGATGGCTGATCGGTGGTCAGTCAAAGACAGTTGGTATGGTTGAACATGGCTTATATTAAACTCTACCAATCGTCTGTGATTCGTCACTCCTGTGATCATACATTTATTGCTACGATTTTGATCTTGTAAAGAAAAACAGCGTATAATGTAGGGCCAATTTAATAGATCACATTTGACATCTATCAGTTTTTTAGTTCTGTCTGTTTCTTTTGTCATTATTACAATAAGCGTAATTGAAAAAAGTTAAGCAATTGTGCGGTTCTAACTTCGAAAAAAATAATAACATTTTATGCCTGCCGTTACAAGGTTACGTTGTTAAATTTTGATGAAGTGTCAAATTTGATCTATTAAATTGGCCCTTTTTAGTATGTTTATCGGTTATCTGGTAGTAGACTATCTAGTTTGAGATTAAAAGGCCGTGAGTTTATTATCCGGAGTATTATTATAAGCCTACAGCGCAGCGGGAAACCGCTTGCATTGCAAACCGGAGGTTGCGGGATAATCCCGCGGGGTGCAACAACTTTGTGTAATTTCACCTGGTTTGTGACCCGTGGAGTATCCGAGAAAGAATAGCATACTCCCATCTCCTCGCGTTGGATGTTCGTAAGGGGCGATTGAGAGAGAACGAGAAGACGGGTAGCCGCGTCTTTCTATTACATTACCTACCTACAACCTATACTGTGATCCCTAAGACGTCTGCCAAGCGTGGGATTATAGCAACCCCTCCCCTGTAAGGGGGAGGCCTTTGGTCAACAGCGGACGTCTTTCGGCTGCCGTTGATGATGATGCTTAGGACAATGTAGACCGACCATTGTCTGGATAGTACGGTGATCCATGTGTCCGGCATACAGTACAGTGAGGTACATAAGCAATACATAACTTTAGTCTTTTCAAAGAGGTAATGCCGCCAGTCTTTTAGGTACCCTTCCCTCCCAGTGCGTCGACAACTTGGAGGAAGTTTTTTAACTAGTTTAAGTATACATATTTGTAAATAAACTGTAAATATTTAGTTCCTTAAGTGTTAAATATAAATTACCATCACAAGCTAATATGCTACTACCCTCAAACCATACTCCTGGCGCATTCAAAGACATTCCGCCCTCAGAGAAATCAACCAAAATAAATTTAGTAGTAATTCACGCGCGACTCACCCATCTACTTTCGAATCGTATTGAACCTTTCATTCCCCATGTAATACCGATGCAAAGAAACAAAAATACCTTCAAAGAGATTACGTCATAAATATACATTGAATTTGAAATAAGTCAACAGTCTCGGTGGCGAACGACACGTGGGGCTTAAGAGTAAGCCTGAGCGTGATGCGTGTCATGCTAACGCGATCATCCTTGGTGCCAGTCAAGGTGACACGGTTACTATCACGTGTTGTAGGCACACCACGTTTTCACGCTTGGACTTTTTTTTAGGTGCTCGTAGCCAGTTGTAACCACTGTTCGGTAACCGATCAGTTTGTTAAGCAATGTCAGGCAAAGTCAGTCAATTCAATTCATTTATTATTGCAGTAATATGGGTAGATACAGAGGGTCTTAGAAATAAACATGCTTGATTCACCATATTCAGCCATTGAGGCATGCAATTAAGTTAAAATATTATTATAATAAATAAATAAATTATTATTACACACATCAAAAGTGTCTAGGGATCAACATATATTTTTGCAATAACTTTTCTCCTGATTGATATTAATTAAAATTTTCTTTAAGGATTCATCAAATAAAGTGTTTTCGTTTGTCACAGTAACGATAAACCAAGTCACCTTTGCATTAATAAAGAAATTTGCCATTTTCCTAATAAAGGGATTTTTGACATTTGAACCACTAACACAAAAGTTCGAAATAAAGACTGAAATAACAGTTTTCTTTAAAATTTTATTGGGTAACTTAAACAATTAATAATCCGTGTTTCTACCGCGAACACTAACAACACAAGAACATCGGTTTGGCATACTCAAAATGAGTTCATCCAAATCACGCTGTGGAATGGCCGCCCATGTTCGTTGCAACAACAAAAAAAGGTCTTCTTGCGACTGGATACCCTCCATATTCGGCAGAGCTCTTCTCTGTAGCATATCCCATGCATGCTCAATCGGGTTCAAGTCTGGCGACTGAGCAGGCCAGGGCAGGACATTGATGTTAGCTGCGGCGAGAGTCTGTCTTACAACTCTTGCGGTGTGCGGTCGTGCATTATCATGCATTAACTGAAATAAGGGACCGATTTGCACTTGTAGAGGAACGATGACGTCTGATACAATCGTCTCAGCATAAATTTGAGCGTTGAGGTTGCCTCTGATCCAAATCAACTCAGTTCTTCCGCCGATCCAAATACCCGCCCATACCATGATGGTTCCACCACTATAAGGATGGACTTCCTGGCAGGATTTTAATCGCTGTTGGCGTCCAGGGGTTCTCCAGTGTCGTATACGTCTTGTATCCGGTCTCATACCAAAACGAGACTCATCAGAAAAGCACACGAAACGCCATTGTTCTTCTGCCCAATTTCTGTGTTCAAGAGCCCATTGATATCGAATCCTACGATTGTGCATTGCTATAGGTGGTACCCGTAGCGGTCTTCGGGAATGAAGGTTCACTTCATGCAAGCGGTTTCTGACTGTTTGGTCGCTAATTAAGTTCCCTGAAGAGCGATGAAGCCTCACGGCTAACATCATGGCAGTTATTGTTGGAGCTCTTCGAGTTAAGATTTGAATATATCGGTCTTGTCTCCGTGTGGTGCAGCGATACCGTCCTCCATGGCGCTCAGCCACGGTACCAGTGCTTCGGTAACGTGTCCAAAGTCGACTGATAACACTCTGACTTGTATTCAGAGCTAAAGCCACAGTACGTTGCCGGGAACCAGCTTCTATCATTCCCACGGCTCTGAGCATTTCTTCCCTGCTTAAATGACGTCGCCGCTCCATAATAACGTTGGTTTTAATCAGTAGTAAGGAAACAGTAGCACTAATAATGTCTTCAATGCGTTGTATGTTTTTATAGGGAAAATATTGACAGCTGATTTTCATCTTTTACTCGAATTTGATTCACATTTCCTGATTCAAATTATGAAATGCACCAAAAAGGATCCATATAAATTTATAAAATCATAAATTTATTACAAAGCCACATCTCAATCTCAAGAAATCCGCTTAAAAATGCTTGATCCCTAGACACTTTTGATGTGTGTATATAAGTCATTATTATTATACATTTAAAAATATTCACAATAAATTACTATTTTAAAACCTTAATATTAAATGTCACAATGTCATTAATATAAATAGATTACACAAACAAACAAATTAACATTATAATCGAAATGATCAAATTACTGTTTAGATGTTAATTTGATCATTTCGATTATAATGTTAATTCAGTCCTTATGTGAGTGACCGTTTAGTGCCATTTGAAATTATAGACCACGTAAAAAGTCGGTCTCGGTCGTTGGCGGGTTTAAAATATGGCTAGAAGCCAAGAAATAGCGGTTTTAATATTTTTTAATTGTGGACTGTATGAGGTGTATTAATTAGTAGGTATTGAACGCTACTCGACGCTGTAATACGCAGGTAAAAGTCAAGGAAAAAGGCAGGAAACAGCTAGCGCCACTCACCTGATGATTAGCTGGTACCAGGCACAATGTGTCGACACAAAAGTTCACAAAACTTCACAGTTATAGGCAACAGAAGCACTCTCGACGGCGGCGGTGTGCTGTAGGTCTCGTGGTTAAACGGTAACTAAGCGGATATAGGCCACTCAAGGAAGAACGGGATTGGTTGATTTGGAAATACGTCATTTACGTCACAAGAGAGCGTTCAGAAATGCATGATTAATTTAAATACCAAACAACCTCCCGGCTTTGAGGTAACCTCAAAAACAAAATAAAAATAAACCCAAAAAGGGGGAAAACATATATAAGAACATCACCATTAAATTAGGTGTATGCGTGCGGTAATATAATCTAATAATGCGGAATATAAACTAAGTCATAAGGACAAAAACTAGAGCGAAGGATAGTGCTTATATTAATACTACTTAATTATAACTTAAACTAGCGTTAAAGAAAAACTACTGCGTTGGTAGCGGACAAAGTCGCACTACAGGACGCTGCAGGATGCCACTTTTGGTTTTCACTTCAGCAACTCGAATTACACCGTCTTTGCCGGGAAACAATTTAGTGATAACCCCAAGTGGCCAACGTAATGTCGGACAGTTCTCTACAATGATGAGAACTACTGTACCTACAGTTACAGGATTTGCAGGTGTGTTCCACTTTTCTCGCGACTGCAGATTATGTAAATATTCCGTGCGGAATCTCTTCCAAAACGATTGGACTAATGAGTCCATTAACGAAAAGCGCGTTTGAAGAGTCATGCGATCATTTTCTAACGTAGGAGCGGGTAAACATTCCAGCGGAGCGGTATGTATAAAATGGGCAGGTGTCAACGCGGACGGTTCTGACGGATCAGTGCTCAACACATATAAGGGTCGCGAGTTCAAAACTGATTCAATACCATTCAACATCGTAACCATCTCTTCATATGTTAATATTTGTTTACCTATTACGCGAAATAAATGGCCTTTAACAGACTTTATATGGGACTCCCAAATTCCGCCAAAATGCGGTGCATTTGGTGGATTCATCTTCCAAATTATACGGCTTTCCGCTAATTCGCTACTAAAAGTTTTGTAGTAATCGTCGGATTTAAGAAATTCATGAAGTTCGTTTAGATAAGAACGCGAAGCAACAAAATTCGTACCGTTATCGCTGTAGAGATACTTACAAGGACCTCTACGCGATAAAAATCTTTTAAAAGCGTCTAAAAAGGTAGCTGAGGTTAAATCAGAGGCAAGCTCAAGATGAACTGCCTTGGTTACTAGGCATACAAAAATGCATAAGTATGCCTTTTGACTACGGACACCTCGTCTTCTAGTATGAGTTATATACAACGGTCCAGCGTAGTCTACGCCCGTATGCGTAAAAGCATTACAAGGTTCTACACGGCACGATGGCAAAGCGGACATCATAGGAAAAGTAGCTTTTGGTTTTAACCTAAAACATGCGTTACATTTATGTATGCGGGAACGAACAATACGGCGGGCGGATAAAATCCAAAAACGTTGTCTCAGTATTGAAAGTAGTAGTTGCGGACCAGCGTGAAAGTTTTTCTTATGGTAAAAGTCAATTATCAAATTAATTATGTGACCATTTTTCGGCAACAATATTGGATGTTTATGTAATTTTTCTAATGATGCGTTATCTAACCGACCTCCGACATATAGAATGCCGTCATTCATGTATGGCGTTAATTTGCGAAGAGCTGAGGAACAACCTTTTCCTTTTTCTATAAGTTTAATATCATCAGCGAATGAAGCGTGTTGAACGGCCTTAATTATAACAAGTTCAGCAGCGTCTAAATCTTGCGCGGTTATTACATTATTGCGGGGCAATTTTCTTAGAAATCTTAACACATACACTACAGTGCGAAGTAACTTATTCCACGAGGATACTCTATAACTTAATGTCAGAAGTAGATGCTCAGTTTGCGCGGCGGCGGCGTCGCAAGCGACGTGAGATAATGTTTTTTCTTCAGGTAAACATGAGCTTTGCGGTGAAAATTGCTGAATTGGCCATTCACTAATAGGAAAAGACATCCAAGATGGGCCTTGGAACCAGAGATTATTCTCTATTAAGCGTGAGGGAAGCAGCCCGCGAGATACACAATCCGCGGGGTTTTCTACTCCTGCGACGTGATAAAAATGATCACTTGGCAATAAAGATTGACATTGTGAAATTCTATTGGCGACGAAAGTATTAAATCTGTGTGGGGAAGAGTGAACCCAGCACAGAGCGACTTCAGAGTCAGAAAATGCGTAAATATTATTTATTGGGTGTCTTATTGACAATGTATTGACCACTGAACGCACTAACTTAGCGAGCAGTGTTAAGGCGCAAAGTTCAAGTCTCGCTAAAGTCACGGTCTTTACAGGAGAAACGCGGGATTTTGAACAAACTAACGTGACTATAGGGGGAGAATCTTCATTAACTACGTGAAGGTATATGACGCAGCCAAAACCTTTTTCGCTAGCGTCAGCGAAAGCGATAAGCGAAACAACAGAAGAGTCCTTAATACCCATATGGCGCGGGAATTGAAGACCCGAGACCAGCGGTAACTCTGAAATATATTGTTGCCACAACTTGACAACAGAAGGAGGCGGAGACTCGTCCCAATCAATTTTGAGGAGCCATAGTTCTTTTATTAATAATTTAGCGAATAGCGTTATGGGACCGACAAGACCCAATACATCATAAAGTTGTGCGGTAGCGGATAGCATAGAACGCTTTGTACAAATAGCGGGCGGTTGAGATACAGTAAAAGTAAAATTATCAGTAGCGGGATGCCAGCGAAGGCCTAAAATCTTATGAGTGTCATTATCGTTAAAAGAAATATATTCTTGTTGACGATGACTTGCGGGTATGTGTTCCAACAACTCGTGGGAATTACTTGTCCATTTAACTAGATCAAAACCACCGGCTTTGAAAAGTTGGATTAATTGTGTCGCTGTCGCTACAGCTTCATCTAGCGTTGAAGCTGTGGAAGCAAGGTCATCCATGTATATATCGAGCTGTCTTTCAATAAGACTAGCTGCGAGAGGATAGTTAGCTCCTTCATCTTTTGCTAACTCACGCATGACGCGAAGAGAGAGAAATGGTGAGGAACGAAGACCAAAAGTGACACGAGTAAATTCATACGTTTGCAAGGGTTCGTCATCAGAAAAGCGAAATAAAATTCGTTGGAACTTGCGGTGCGAATCTTGTACATGTATGCAAAAATACATTTTACGAACATCAGCGAAAAAAGCAATAGAATATATTCGTACATTGAGTAAAATATTGAAAATGTCAGTTTGTAAGTTTTCACCGGTATGCAAAATATCATTAACCTCTCAAATGCTTTTGGGTCACACGTCTGACCCAAATAAAAAAATTCTCGAGTGCGCTTTTGGGTCACGCGTTTGTCCCAAATAAATACTCTGTGATTGGTAGTTGTTTTTGACGCATTATTTGAATCAACCAATCAAAACGAAACACAGTCATGGAGCATAGATAATTGGCTTTCGTTTGTGACTTGCTGGAATGATTTCCGAACGGAGAATTAAAAAAAATATATTAAAATCGTGAATATTTTGTTGGTGACCGACATAGAGATTTGTTGAAGATTGTTTTCGCAATGAATTCGAGGAAAATGTGAGTATTCTTATAAGATTTATACATAAAAGTGTAGATAGATTACTGTAGATTGCGTGTAAAGTGTTGTTCATCGGAAATTAACGAAATTTGTAACCAAAAACATTGCATTTGTGACAAAACATTGCCGTTGCATCTGACATGGCGTCATGTTTTTCGTCGATTATTATGTAAATACATTAATTTCTAATAAGAAACAATTGTGTCCTGATAATATAGTAAGTTTAGTATCATACAGAAAACAGATTTAGTGAATAATTTCACAATTGCATAACATTTATACCTTTTTACTATTTTCGACACCTAGTTACGGGCGGCCATATTTATTTTGTAAAATTGTTGGCAAGGGGGCTAGGGTTGGCAGGTGAGCAGTTTGAGTGACGAAAGTATTTTTTGTGATAATACTGAGATTTTTTATTTCCTTTTTTTTAATGTATATGTAAAATCTTGCATTCTTGGAATTTTGTGGTATAGGGAGCAATAGTTTTTTTTTTAGTAGTTTAGATTATTTTTTATCTGTATTTATTTTCATTTTAGGAGAATGGCCAGGCTCCGATCGACCAGTACGGACCGATCGGATGTCGAAGAGAGTCCGACCCGGCCTTCTAATGTTGGTGGGAAGTCGAGGCGAAATTTGATAATGCGGTTAGCATCGGAGCTAACGCCCGTGGAGCCGATTTTGGAGAGGAGCCCGCCGCGGTAAATATTGGTGCCGATTCTGTTGTCACCACTACACTAAACTAGACTAAATTTTAGTTTAGTGGTGTCAAACAATGATTAAGTGCTTAATTTGATTTCGACAGCTACTAAATTGAGTTGATAGTGAGGTTTTCATTGGTCAAATCATGTTAGTTGAAAACAATTCTCTTGTTCATCTGATTACACTAAACTAAACTAAAATAATTCTCCGGCTACGATACTTATATTAATTTTAATATTAATTTTATTTTAATACATTTAAATATTAAAATAAATATGAATATTAATAAATAATATTAAATGTTAAAATAAAATAAATATGAATAAATATTAATAGTTATTAAAAAAATATAAATAATAATAAATAAATAAAATATATTAACAAAATTAAATATTCAAATAAATATTAATAAATAAATAAATATTAAAATAAAAATGATAATTTTTATTAATATTTTTTTATATTTATTAATATTTATTTTAATATATTTTTTTTAATATTTTTTTATTTATTAATATTTATTTTATTTTAATATTTGTTAATATATTTTTTTTTTTAATAATTATTAATATTTATTTTAATATTTATTAATATTTATTTTATTTTAACATTTTATTTTATTTATTAATAAAAAATATTTAATATTCTATTATTTATTTTATTATTTATTTTATATTTATTTATATATTTATATATTTATTCTAATATTTATTTTAATATTAATTTTAATATTTATTTCATTCTATTTTAGTCTATTCTTTTTTATTTTAATCGACGTCTTTTAGATGCCGACTATTTTGATCTAATTTTAGTTTGAAGTTTCTAATATTAGGCATAAATGACGTAAACTGTGCACAACAGAATAGCAAAATACGTTTAAAACTAAGTTGAGTAACTAAAACCATTATATTCTATCAAACTATACCTAATTTAGTTTAATTCATGGATCACTGAATAGGAAAGACACGACTAAACTAAAATTTAGTCTAGTTTAGTCTAGTGTGTGACAACAGAATCGGCACCATTGTCTTAGTAAATGAGCAAGGCTTTACACTGGATCTTGCGTGAATTTTGGTACATTTCATTTTTGTGATTTTTACAGGAGCCATGGACTGCCTGTGCTGGTCACACCCGGAGGGTCCATAAAGCCAATGGGCCCAAAAATACCAATCTGCCAGACCCCTAGTGGCACGGTGCGACGAGTGATGCCTGAGCGCCCAATTTTGTAAGTACTTAGGTTTTTATGACAGATTATTTTCGTCCATGTTTTATTTAGACGGTTACTATAATAGATTTTTTTCTCTCACAGTGAAACTTTAGAAGAGGTTGCGGAGGTGATGGACATGTCGGAGGAGGAAGCGGAAGACGTTTTCGTAATTAACCCTAGACATTTACGTCGCTGGCTAAACCCAGTGGACCCCCCCAGGGTTTCCCTCTCAGAAACACCAGCCTCTAGAGCAATTGTAGAGGATTCCTCTACAGAGGCTGACGTTGTCGTCGTTTCTGAAGTAGAGCCACGCCCCTCTACTTCAGGTGTGACGTCAATGTCCATGACTGCACCTAGACCTTTAGTTGACTATGGCAGTGATTTTGATAGTGAGTATGATGATGAGTTTGATGGTAGAATCACTGGCATAGTCAGTTCTGAGAGGGGAATCCCTAATGATGAAGAGCTGGATGAACCCTTGCGTAACATAGTATATGATATTGAAGTAGGTATGGACGATGCAGTAGATGAACTTCTTTCCACAGACAGACAGACAGAATTCCAATGGACTGGGGGTTACGAATCGTTTAGGGGTGTTCCTGAAGAATTTTCAGGTCCTACTCCTGGACCGATTCGTGACTACGATTCGGCCTATTCTGCTTTTATCGACATTTGGGATGAAAGCATAATAGACCGAATCGTCCGGGAGACGAATCGATATGCGAAGCAGACCATCGATTCATTAGTAGCAAAGGGGGAACTAAAACCAAACTCTCGTCTTCGGCAGTGGACTGACACTGATAGGGACGAGATTTTGGTACTCTTTGGGGTGTATATGCTGATGGCTATTGATGCTCGGACCTCACTACACGAATATTGGAAAGGCGGTGTGTTAGGAATGCCAGAATTCAGATCGATCATTTCTTATAATAGGTACATTCTGCTGAATAAGTTCCTTCATTTTGTACCCAATGATGGAACTGGTTCAGTAGAACCAGGGATTTCCACCAAGCTTCAAAAGCTTGCACCCATCCTTCAGCATCTCCAACACAAATTTCGTACCTTATACAATATGGGGCGCGATATATCCATCGACGAGTCTTTGACCTTATTCAAGGGCCGCTTGTCCTGGGTACAAGCAATAAGGTCAAAGGCTGCGCGATTTGGAATCAAATCATATGAGCTATGCGAATCCAGCACTGGCTATATGAGTAGATTCCAAATCTATACGGGTAAGAGCGACACATTTTCTAATACGGATATGTCTGTTGGTGTTGATTTAGGGGGTAAGACTACCAAAGTCGTCCTTGAACTCCTGCAAGGACTTGACCATCGAGGTCATTGCGTAACGATGGATAATTTTTACAATTCTCCAGCGTTAGCGCGACACCTTAAGAGTCAAGGCTTTGACTGTTTGGGGACGCTGAGGGTATCTCGCCGGAATGTGCCTAATGACATAGCGAAGGTCCCGAAAAACGTGGCTAAAGGGACTATAGTAGCACGCCACAGTGGTGATGTTTCCATCGTTGCATGGAAAGATACTAAGGTGGTGACTATTATATCCACTTTCCACGATGCAGAGACTTTCGTTGGGTCGAAGGCCGGGAAGGCACTAGTTAAGCCCGTGTGTGTGAGAGATTATAATAATACTATGGGCGGGGTTGACCTCAAGGATCAAAAACTGTCCATGTATCTGATGGAAAGAAAGAGAGGTATGAAATGGTACCACAAAATGTTTAAAAGGTCGATGAATGTAAGTATCCATAATGCGTTTGTGATGTATGTGAAGTCTTTGAGACGGCGTGGAATGCCACCGATTACTCATCGTGAGTTTCGGTACCAACTTGCTCTATCTCTTATTGACAAGCATCGCCCCCGTCAAAAAGAGATTGTTATGCCGGCAGAGGTGAACACGAGATTGAGACAGGATATTTTACACACTCCAAAGATTATGAAAGGTGCGAAAGCAAGAAGGAGATGTCAGGTCTGTTACAAAAGTAAGAAAGTTGAAAAAAAGGTTAACACATATTGCAGCACTTGTGACGCTTTCTTGTGTTTCGAAGGCGACTGTTGGGTGAAGTGGCATAGCCCAACAGAAGAATTAGAAACAAAAGAAACTCGTGGGCGAAAAAGGAAACATTATGAGTAAGGAAGACGAAAGTGATGGTGTTTGAAAGAGATGAGGCAGTGACAGACTGCTATATCGTGATTGGAGATGCACAAATTGAACAGGTGAATGAGTTTGTGTATCTGGGTTCAAAGTTTACAAGAGATGGAAAGTGTGAGAGTGATATTGAAAGAAGAGTGAATGCAGGAAACATGGTGAATGGAGATTTGCACTCCTTTATGAATAGTCGGAAGGTGTCTAACAAGGCTCGTTTGGCTGTGCATGAGGGGGTGTTGGTTCCGACACTCATGTACGGAAGTGAAAGTTGGGTATGGCAGAAGAAACATGGAAGCAGAATAAGTGCAGTTGAGATGAGAGCGTTAAGATGTATGATAGGAGTTAAACTGAGTGCCAGGATAAGAAATAGTGAGATAAGGAAACGTTGTGGTCTGAAAGAAGATGTAGTGACAAAAATTTGGCCATGTCGAGAGAATGAATGAGGAACGATTGACGAAAAAAGTGTATAAGGCGAGTGTGAATGAACGATTTGGAAGGGGTAGACCTAGGCGGACGTTTCAAGACCAGATCAGGGACGTCTTGAAAAAAGGCCAGGTCAAGAGTAGCCTAAACCGACGAGCATGTATGAAGGGAATAATGAAAGTGGATGAAGCGAAACAAGTATGTAAGGATCGTAGCACACTACGGGAAAAAGGCGTGATTATATGTACATACATACATATGTATGTATGAGTGAACCTTTTTTTATGGAAAGAATAGATGGAATGGCAGGTTGATGTATGGGTACGCTCCAACAGACATATCTGTTATGTATGTGGGTGGGTTCAACTCTTGGAGGTCCGCTGGGTTTACGCCAGCATGGTCCGCTGGTTTATATCTAAACTATGTTTTTAAATTTATTATTTTGTTCCACCTCCTCCCGTTGGGTGTCCTTAAGAGACAACTATGGGAAAACAAGAAGACGGGCAGCAGCGTCTTTCTATTGGATTACCAAGATTGCCAAGCGTGGGAATTATGGCCCCCTTCTAAGGCGGAGGGAGGCCTTCGCAGATATTTATGTTGCAGGTACTTATCTATTGAGCAGTGTGGACTGGAGGACACCACATGGGACATCGGAGGGGAGAGCCTGTCGATTCTCCGGCTTGGCCATTTTGGTCGAGCCGTTGTAGGGTTTGACTCACGCGACGCGCAACGCGACCTCAACTGAGAAGATCCGGCAAGAAACTCAGCGGGCTTGTCAAAAGCGGCCGCCACTAAAGCGGAAGTGCTGGAAGGCCCGATGGAGTTTTAGTCAGTAAGAGTCTGACATACCCCGAGCATAGTAGGCATCGTGCGAGGACATCCATGATGGATTTCTCCATCGCAAAAAAAAAAAAAAAAAAAAAAAACAAGCTACGCAGCTTGTTCTTTTTTTTTGCTTTTTATTCCTTTTTTTGTTACAGAATGAAAATCGGTTGAGGCTAACAAGAAGACTCGCCGAGGGTGGCACAAAGAAGTTGTTCACATAACGCGGGAAAGCGAAATACCTTAGGACCCCGAAAAGATTATTTACTTCTTCTATATATAAAATTTGCTCTCCTGGGCCTGCTGTAAAATGTTTTTTTTTTTAGAAATAAGCAGTACCTTTATACTAGTGATTGTTTTATTGGCACTAATCCCACCACTCATTCCCACCACTGTGACTCCAGACAGCCAGGGCTGATCTACAGCAGATACACCGAGGTTTGACCCTCGGCAAGGTATTTATTTATTGTTAGGAAGACTTACAGGCTAATATATAATAATAGGTAACAATTATGTGTAAACATGTTGCTAACTAGTCTCCACATAAATGTGTAACAATATAATCTACAATAATCGTACTAGCTAGTATGTTATTTGATGTCTGTTTTCTTTGTTCTGTGTGTATATAAATTGATAAATAAAAAATAATGTCCTCATTATTCTATAGTTAGTATGTACCTATGTGTCTGTAACCAAAAACATTTTTTAAATTTTTGCTTTATTATTTTATATAAATAAATTATTTTTTCTACTTTTTGTTTATTTCCAAAACACTCCCCCGTAACAATCCTTCATTCTTTATCCCACAACAGCATCTATTGGGTAAGCATAATAAATAGCCATAAATACATTTGGGTTTTCTCGTTGGTTCGATCCCAATTAGAATTTTTAAACAAAATATAATAATATAAATACAATAACCAAACAAACATTTACAGAAATTATCAATAGTTATTAACGTATATTATTAGTTTAATATCATTGTAAATATTTATTTTATAAACAAAATTACACTTTAGATTGTTTCCAAAAACTTTCAACCAATACCGATAACCCGATAAGTGACAACCCTAGCGCGTTCGAATGCTCCGAGACCACGTAATCGTGACGTAATCCGTCCTTGAAATTCGGAAGCCGCGCCACTCGCTGCGGTCGTAACGCCGTCATTGTGAAATAAATTTATTATGAAGTTATTATTGTTTGTAGAAGTGAGTGAATTATGTGAACAAAGCTGGAATGATTTGTGTTATCCTACAAAAAATAGTGTGTGAGTGTATTTGTGTAGTGTTATGAAGATATCACGCAGTAAAGTTCGTGAGTATGAAAAAATAACCTATTTGTTGCATGAAATTATTTATTTTTATAAAATCTACAAATTAAAATTAAAATATACACGTCTAATATCATAGTATATCTAATAACGAAACTACTGATGTATAATTTATAGCATATTTCATTGTTATAAAGCGACAATTAACGGTTTACCTAAAACCCTAAAATTAATTGACATTTTGCATTTTTTTTCAATTCGCGATATCGCGAGCCACAGCGGGGGGCGCGGAGGGCTACCGCCGCTCAATAGGTTAAGTGATAAACCGTTATCCGACTTACAACTGCCGTCTATTACTACACGGAGCGGTGTGGATGATTTATCCTCCCGAATAACCGGGTGGTGAGGTAAGTAAAAACAAGGCACATCAAACCTTATCATTTCTTGCGGAACAAGTGTTAAGAACCCTTTGTCTAAATATTCCCTAATGACGTCATTGTAACGCGCGCGAAGTTCAGGATTTCTACTAAATCTTCTTTCAAGAAGAGAAAATCTTTTTTCAGCGATTTGAAGCCAATTACCTAATTTTTCTGGTGGATCCTTAAATGGCAAAGCGACAACGTAACTGCCATCAGGATTGCGAGCGGTATTAGAGGTGAAAATATTTTCACACTCATTATCTTGCGGACTTATATACTTGGTAGAAGGCAATTCTTCCATTATCCAAAATTTTTGAAGCATGTCATTAAGCGGTTCTTGATTAATTAAATGAAAAGAATGCGATTTATGAGTAGGGGACTCCACATAAGCGTCGCCCATTATTACATAACCTAGCGTTGTTTCTAGCGCCATAGGCGCGTGCGGCGTAATTATTTTATTTGACAGTAATATTTTACAATAGGTATTTACCCCCAAAAGTAAGGAAATTTCCCCAGGTACCAAGAACTGGTCATCAGATAAACGTATCGAAGATATATAATTAATCTTATTTAAATCAATCTTAACGTCCGGTAATTTCCCGGTAATGTGAGGCACTACTAACGGTTCGACTTCATATACGAATTCATTATCGAAGCGAGATGTGAATTTAACGTGAGTAACGCCTAATATTTTTTGCGATGAACCACCAATGCCATGAACTTCGGTAAAGCGGTTTTTTCCCGATATGGGTAAAGATAAACGTTTGCAACAATCAAGCGAAATATAGTCACTTTGTGACCCTGGATCTATTAAACATCTTACATAATATTCACGTCCATAATTATTTATTACTTTTATTTTTGCGGTCGCTAATAAAGCAGCGGTTTGAGTGTGATTAATATCATTGTTAAGGTTTGTAATACTGAACGACAAAATCGTAGTAGACTCCAAGCCCTGAGTGCATACACTATCACCCGAGTTGGACTGCGGATTAATTTCGATCTTATTCGTAGAAGGATTAGAGGTTAAATTACAGTGAGCATTACGAATACCCGAGACGGCCGGCTGGGAAACCGGTTTTTGATTTAGCGCTTGCGCTTCATATTTAATTGTAAAATGTAATAAGGAATGGTGGCGTTGATTGCAATGTAAACATGTACGTTGCGAATTACAAAAACTGGACTTATGTTTATTACTTAAACAATTCGTACAAAAACCATTTTGTTTTATGTAGTTATACCTTTCCTTAGGCGTTAATTTAGAAAAGCGCGGACAATTAAACAAGTGTGTGTGTGTCTTATCTTGACACATAACGCACGGTTGATTGTTGTCAGTATTAATAAAAGTTCTAGTAGGACCACTGTTAGGTCTAGGTATATTATGTTTTTTATTATTATTAGAAAGTTTGTTTGCGGTAGGTTCAAATTGTTTTTGTATATTATTAAGTATCTTACTTTGCTCTTGGACGAAACTGATAAGACTCTGATATGTAGGTATATCAGTTTGACGTTGCGACAATTCAAAGGCTTTAACAGTATCTGCATCTAATCTCTGCAATGCTAATTGCAAGCACATAAAGTCTGTTAAGTCATTTAATTTTAAATGTTTTAGCGCTTTGATTGAGGAATCAAAATTATTAATAAATGATTCTAGATTTGCGGCGGAACTAGAAGTAAGCGGTTTAAATCTTAACATATGATTAAAATAAGAGACAGCGAGTGAACGAGTATCGTTATATTTTTGTATAAGATTATTCCAAATTATGGGATAGTTTTCTGGCGTAGCGGACAGCCCAGCGCAAATTGCTTTGGCTTTATCAGTAAGTTTACCAACTAAATAATATACGCGTTCAGTATCCGTTAAATTCGGATTATCATGAATAATACTTTTAAATTGTTGATGAAACATAGGCCAATGACGAATATCGCCATCAAACGATTGTAATTCAATAGGCGGCAACTTATCGTGATAAGAAGAAGACTTGGATTCAGTCTTTATCGGAATATTAGAGTCTTTCTGTAACTTAGAAAGAACCCCCTTTATATGACAGTATAACTCTTCAAATGCGATCCAGGTTTGATAATCAACGGAACTGGTGGGGTTGGCTTGTAAGTATACATTATTATAATCATCAACAACCTTTTCGAAATCAGTACGTAACGTATCTACATTACTAGCGTTTAACAAGAATGTATCACGCTGTTGTTCATCAGCGATAGCTGATCGCGACAATTCGTAAATTTTTTGCAAACGCGAGAACATTGCTTCTCGTTTTGCTCGAAGAATGACAACCTTTGGGTCCTCCCGGCATGGCGACCGTTCTTCACCCCTAGATTTACTCATTATTCAGCGGATTAATTTAATAAAAGCAGGCGATAATAAATAAAGTATGCGTTTGTTGGTTTTAATAGCTTAAAAACCAATTGCTATTAAATTAAAGCGGTACCTAAGTATTTATAAACGATTAAGTACAACTAAGCGAATGAGTTACCCTAACTACCGAGATATGCACCTATGAAATTATTTAATTAGCTTTAATAACCTATAACCAATTAAATAATTAGCGAGCGTAAAATATAATATTATTAATAACTTAGCGTATTGTGAAGTGAAAATGAGCGCGTTAAGTAGGTAGGTGGCACGTATTAGCTGCGACGCGAGCCAAGCGGGGCACAGAATACTACCTGCATACAGCGTATGATTGTAAAGAAAATAATTTTAAGTACGTAATTACGATTATCAATCTATAAGCACTGTCCTTCAACACAAATAAATGCCTGCGAATTAGATTGCAGAAATCTAGAAGCGATTGAATATACTTATGACTTATGTATATTATCAAAGCGGGCGGGAATAATTTATAATTAAATAGGCTTTTAATTGTTATTTCACAGACAGATAGATAATTATAGCGATTAGATAATCGAATAATGAAACCATTGGATGGGACCAAAAAAGGTATCAAATCCGGCTCGAAGGACCAAAAAAAGATGGCGGGTTTAAAATATGGCTAGAAGCCAAGAAATAGCGGTTTTAATATTTTTTAATTGTGGACTGTATGAGGTGTATTAATTAGTAGGTATTGAACGCTACTCGACGCTGTAATACGCAGGTAAAAGTCAAGGAAAAAGGCAGGAAACAGCTAGCGCCACTCACCTGATGATTAGCTGGTACCAGGCACAATGTGTCGACACAAAAGTTCACAAAACTTCACAGTTATAGGCAACAGAAGCACTCTCGACGGCGGCGGTGTGCTGTAGGTCTCGTGGTTAAACGGTAACTAAGCGGATATAGGCCACTCAAGGAAGAACGGGATTGGTTGATTTGGAAATACGTCATTTACGTCACAAGAGAGCGTTCAGAAATGCATGATTAATTTAAATACCAAACAGTCGTTATTATCTAAGCGGCAGTCGTTAAGTCAATTCGCGGGGAAACATTCCAAAGTTCCGAGATCTGTGGGGCTCAACCGGGGTAAGTGGTATTCTTCCCCATTAAAACCCTTGCGGCTGTCGCATCGGCACATGAAACAGGACACCGGTGGGATCTGCACCAGGGGTTCCTCAGTACCTTGCCTTTGAGCCCACCGATGGGACACGGTACAAACGGGGACGGGGTTTGCAGCCCCTCCGCCGCCCTCCTTATCCTCGCCGTAGGTACTCGATGGACGCCAAGGACCCACACCCCGAACGTCCAGTGACTCCGAAGGATTCACGTCCCGGACGTCACAGACGTCCATTTTTTAATTGCTATTTAACTACTGCAAAATATCTATAGGAAACATTCTTTTGTAAAAGAAGAAGAATCTTTCTAACGAAGATTAATCCGTGTTCAATCCGACGATTGATTGATAGTCGACGACTTTGCAGTGAAAGACTGGCCTGGTTATAGCCAATGTTGAGGAAATAACTAATCTTAGTCCAACATCGATAGATATTGTTTATTGTCCAACCCTATCTCGTTTGTAGTAGCCATGCCATTGCGATAAGAAGTTTATTGTGTATCTAGCTGACTCCGCCACCTACGACTGCGACCTGCGTCACCATTTATCATCTCATCAGCAATGGTCGACATTTGTACACCTGCTGTATTATATGATATTTTTTCCGCCAAACACGCAATAGCCCCGTTCGATCTCGTGTGCCAAATCGATTGGCAGTACCGCACTCCGTATTGTTCCAGTGTAACAAACGTTTGTTACAATATAACAAGCGTAATCGATTAACAATGGCCATTTGATTTCAATTACATCACCTTTATGTAAGCGTTACTGTAGTTAGTGTTTAAGTAACGTTCTAACGTCGGAATCAAAGGGTTTTGTTTCAATAGTTCAACGTTGTTTAGTTTGGAAGTGGCCCGTTGATCGGATGTTACGGTGGAAATTAATATCTGATCCTGATATGTTATTAGATTATGAATATTATGATAATAACAATACAATATCTCTGGACAATTCACGCACGGCCCAGTCGTCCCAAATTAGACAAAGCCTAAATGTTACATAATTGATTAATTTACTAACGAATTTAGGTAAGGTTCAATTCATTCAAATGCAAGAAGGTCCTTATCTATTTCGTCACAGACAAACTTATATTGTAATTAATTTACTCTTACGGAATATATCGCGGTTTATTATAAAAGACAACATTATGTATACTTACTATAGAGCGTCCAACCGTTTATGTTCTTTTTGACAGCACCAATAGAACGTAACTGCGTCATGTTACGCAAAAGTTCACTTTTAAAAGTTCACTTAAAGTGAAGTATTGTACTCCATGTTAGGAAACAAACAGAACACCTCTTTTTTTTACCGGACTTTTGCAAGTTTTGTTGAAAACTATAATAGATCCAACCGTTTATTTTCTTTTTGACAGCACCAATAGAACGTAACTGCGTCATGTTACGCAAAAGTTCACTTTTAAAAGTTCACTTAAAGTGAAGTTCACTTTTAAAAGTTCACTTTAAGTTCACTTTTAAAAGTTCATGTTACGCAAAAGTTCACTTTTAAAAGTTCACTTAAAGTGAAGTTCACTTCACTAACTTTTGCGTAACATGACGCAGTTACGTTCTATTGGTGCTGTCAAAAAGAAAATAAACGGTTGGATCTATTATAGTTTTCAACAAAACTTGCAAAAGTCCGGTAAAAAAAAAGAGGTGTTCTGTTTGTTTCCTAACATGGAGTACAATCACTGCTTTTCTATTACAGATTGTTTGTACTGTTGTAGTTTATATTAATTAAGATACTCAATGCGTCAGCATTCCACAATTTCCACAAGACAATAATCATGATTTGAATTGTAATAACCTAACGAAAAAAAAAGTACTTATACAAAAGTTTTCATGTAGTTTTTACCTACCAGCGGCTACACTAATCCTGTACGAGAAATTACATTACCCTACATTTACACCAAGATATAAAACACGTATTCTACAAGTGGTAATGTGAACAAAAGTGAAAACAAAATGAAGAACCAGCAACCAGCGGAGTATTCGATTTTATTAACAGCGGAGTAGACTGTGTTCCGATGTGTAACCGTATATGGCGGTATTTCTGGCAGGCAGCCAAATATCCCTTTACTCATCAATAAGTTCATTCAATTCAGTGTGTGTACGTTTTAAAATATGATCGGCTCTGTACAAGGCTCCGTGAGCGGAATATACTCACCGGACGGCCTTGCGTCTTCGCACCATAAGCTACCGCGCACGCATATTTAAAAGTCTTTGTTTAACTAGCTCGTAGGTTCTCAAACTTATTTCATTCTTATTTTACCCATTCCATTTGAATCAAGCATTTCGGTCATCATCATCATCATCACCAGCAGCCGAAACGTCCACTGCTGAACAAAGGCCTCCCCTTAGAAGGGAGGGGTTGCCATAATCCCCACGCTTGGCAGGCAGCTTGGGGATCAGTTGGTAGGTAATCTAATAAAAAGACGCTGCTGTCTTCTTGTTTTCCCTTAGTCGCCTTTTACGGACACCCAACGGGAGGAGATGGGTGGGTGCTATTGTTACCCAGAAACCCCACGGGGAACATTTCGGTAGAGTCCCCCAATACGAGCTAGCCTACGCACTCAAAACACAGCTATTGCGATGCTCAAAAATCATAATAACTGCTAATACATTTATCCTATTTCTGAGTTTGAACTTACATTTGCAATGAACTGTTATTATTTTTGTGGAAGTTTACTATTTGAGCTTGACATAATACGAAAAATAATTATATACTTTTAGACTTTCGCGTTCCATTGTTAAACTTTATTTTAATCGGGAATTAACGCGATTTACCTTATACATATTTTGGCTTGACGTTTCGGCCGGGTTGCCAAAATATAAGGTAAATCGCGTTAATTCCCGATTAAAATAAAGTTTTTACGAAAAATAATTGTTTTTAGGTTTACTCAATTCTTACACTATCCCCCTAAACTGCGTCAACGACCTGCAATTTTGACTGGACCTTCTAATGCCCCTTTGAAAGGCTCCAGCGCAACGCCCTCATGGGGTTGTCATCACCCACTTTGAGAAATAGTGATCAATCTATTAAATTTATGGTTCATAAATTACAATATCTACTTAGCGAATTGAATTTTGGCTGTATATTATCCCCCCTATCTCCTCTCGTTGGGTGTCGTAAGAGGCGACTAAGCGAGAACAGGAAGACGGGCAGCAGCGTCTTTCTTTTGAATTTATCTTCCACCTGCGATCCCCAAGCCGCCTGCCAAGCGTGGGGATTATGGCAACCCCTCCCATCCAAGGGGGAGGCCTTTGTTCAGCAGTGGACGTCTTTCAGCTGCTAATGATGATGATGATGATTATTATTATATTATCTCTAATTTAATGTAACCTATTATTATTTAATACATTAAATTAGAGTGACCAATGTAACTTATTATTATTAATGTAACCTCTTACATAGTCAAAAGCATAATAATTGCTAGCTTGTCATCACTCGCATGACAGGAAGAGGGTGTCGAAGGCTAATCGATTTAGGTACATTATTTTTATAATTTATGTGCTAGAATGCAATATTAAACACAGTGTACATTAATATAAAATATATATTCTTAGAGTAATTATTAAACAGTGTATTATATAGTAGTGTAGTATAATCTGACTCCACTCGACATGGAATTGTGTTGTTACTTGAAGGCATGATGACTGCAACACAATATCAATAAATCTATGGTTTTAAATATTAGAACAGATTGCACTGATTCCAAAAATGCATCTCATTTTCATAATAATAGAGAGATTTTCGTGATATTTATGCAAATAAATTACTCAAATACAGCTAATCGCCATCTTGTAATAAACGCTGATCAGAGTGAATGACGTCAATCCTGTGTAAATAAACAATTGTCAAACTGTCATCTCAACTTTTTCTTTAATACAATGATTCACTTTTATACCTAGACCCCTAGACAGATGTTTGTTTACACCGCCGTAGTGACGTCACATAATGGCGCCATACACCGGCCATCGTTTTGGAACGAAATTCAAACTCTATTTTAAAAATTGAAAATATTGCTATTAATTGTAAACTTAATACAAAAATATGATTATTTTCGGCAATAGTAGACCCGTACATTATAGAGTATTTTTTCAAAATTAGTCATCATGCCTATTGTCCCAACATGGGACCAAAGATGAGCCAAACAAAAGGGATTCTTTATTTATTTTTTATCAAACGCAGCCCACAAGCCATATAAAGCATGTGGAATATGTGAAAACATACACGAGTTCGGAAACTGATAGAAATATCAAACGTAAGTTTTCCGTTTGCTTTAAAGAGACACATGAAATAGAAGTCACATTAAAATGCTAATAGCTGATTATAAAGCTACTTTACAATCACTCGTTTCTATAAGATTTAAGCCCTATCATTTACAAGTAAATGCTTTTACTGAACTTGTTCACCTTGAGATACGCGTGAAAGCAACAACAATGCGTACACTTCATTCTTCCTTTACTGCTGGGCCACGAAAATAGCGTTGCGTTTGGGGCGTATGTTTGGTACCTATAAGCATCATTCCTAAATTGATTCCGAATTGTCGTATATATTTGCATATATGTATTGTGATTTCTTTTCAACCCTTCTCCGTTGCGTACCGGGAAGCCGCTCGGTTTACAATACGAAGGTCGCGGGTTCGAGTCCTGTGGGGAGCAACAATTTTGTGTAGTTGTTCCTTGCTATTGTTGTTGTTAGAAAAATACAGGCCAATCACCTGATTGAAAAGTAAGATGAATCCACGGATTAGCATGCAAAAAGTCGGTCTTGCGCCTGACCTCCCCGATTTTGTGTGCTATCGAAATATAGAGAGTAAAGAAAGAGAGAGTGCGGCACGCGCAAGCACTTCTGCACTATAATATCTCCCGCTCAGATCTCTGAACTTGTAAAAGATTGCTGTGGCTGTGAGCGATACAGCCAGGAGAACATAGTTATAATAAAATATATAAAAGACACGTGTTTTGTCGTTCGATGCTGATGCTTGAAGCGTCGAGCGATTTGCTTCGAGCGCACATCTCGTGGCCCCAGCGGTTACTTATTTATAGGCGCGTTTATCAAGTTCGGGGCGCCAGGCTATCGACGTCTCCACTGACAATGTAGTAAAAGGACATACTTGAAAGAACAAAGGATTTGACATGCGAATCGATAAGAATGCCTGGTAAGAGTAAACAGATTAGGCGTCCGTGCATCCGAAGATATGCCTGCAAATATTATTAAAGATAACTGACCTATGCAGTCTAAAAACAAGATTATATTTTTATAGGTTACTTTTGGTTCCAAAATTTCCTGAATCTGTATCTTGCTTAGTTACCTTATAATAATATTAATACTAGCCCTTGTTTATGTCCCACCACTGGGCACTCCCCTCAAGATGAGGGGGCGTAGGCCGTAGTCCATCACGCTGCCAAGTGCGGGTTGGGATGGTTCCCTTATTGAACCCAAGAGGTATGTATGAATACATCTGTTCGTCAAATGTCTGGGTATTATTTATGTACGTATATATGTAGATATAAATATGTCTTTACAAAAAAGATTATACAACGTGTAAATGTAATAACAAAAACCTCACGACTACTCAACTATTAATCCAGCACACTTAATTTGCATAAATTATCCTCGACATCTTCGAGGATAATTTATGCAAATTTGTCTTTTCTAATATCATCAACTATTCTGTTAGTTCATAGCTATCAGTTATGTTCGCCAGAGGTAAATAACTATTTACCGCCTCCGTAATGAGTAGAGTCAATGCTTTTAGACCCGGCATGATAAATAAATAAAAAATTAGTAAAACTAAAACCATAATAGTGTAAGTAATTTAATTCTGCTCTCGATCGATAGAGAACAACGTACTTTCAAAGTCAAAGGCAAACATATTTATTTCAAATAGGTTTAACGCTAGCACTTTTGAATGGTCAATTTTCTAAAAGCTACCTACGGATCTCAACGCGGCCTCAACTCACAACAAGAAGATCCGGCAAGAAACTCAACGGGCTTGTAATTTTTTCACTTTTTTTAAACAGTGTTTGTCATGTACAATTAGATCAGCACCAGCGCCAGCGACAGTGTGTCTTGCTTTCAAAATATCAAATAAGAGAGAAAACAAAAGAAGACGAAAGTACAATAAACTAAAAGGCCAAAGGGATAGTAATCGGACCAGTCCCACCAAGCAGCACCCGCGCACGAGTTGACTCGAGCAGCAGCCATCACTCGAGCCACCACTTTCAAGTATTGTGTTAACTTAACACGTTGTATCAGCTGCCTGATAACTATAGCGCAGACTACCCAGATATCAAGTGTGGAATGTCCCCAGGATGTTATTATTATTATACAACTTACGGCCATTATCTGTGGAGAGCTTCATCTTCTCCAGTAGAGTGGTGTCTCTGTCGTTATATATGAGCACCGCGGTCGCGTTGGCTTTCCATGCGTTGTGCACCTGGAATGAGATATCAATGATTAAGCAGTTCAGTGAAATTAGGACGAAGCTGTAATGTACGGTGAGAGAACTTTCCGGAGGATCACCTTAATGGTGGCCACACACCTTCAGTTTTATTTGTACGATAAAACTGTGCAGTTGAACTATACAGATAAATCATGCCGCCGATGAACGGTAATCTGCAACGATTTTTCATACACACGATCGATAAATTTGCGCAAATCGGTTTGTACTGAAAAATCGCTACGATATATCGTTGCGTGCGTGGCAGGCATAAGGATGATAACCGATTGCGCGAGCTGGCCAAAACTACGGGCGAGTTACGCGTACGTTACGTTTTTCAAGCAATTTCTTTGCAAAGTGGTCAAGCGTTCGTGACCGCTACAGTACACATACAGTACATTTCTGAGGATAATACCACCACCCAATATAATAAAGAAGCAGTGAGCAAAGCCGGCACGGTCATAAGGCGAATGTTGGAGTCGCTCCAGGCTTTATTCTCCATGGTCTGATACTGGGCACTCCTTTCGGACCTCAACGCTCTCCAGAGTACGTCCCGGGGGGAGGGGAGCAAGCAAAGCACACTCCCCGGCACCCTCGCACTAGGTGGTAACCTAGTACCAGCGACCTCCTCATACATGCCTCTATGAAGACATCGTGCATGCATGGACGACTCATCGTTCGTCCCTTTCGGTGCAATATTGCGAGTGTGGTTTTACTAAAAAAATCATAAAACCGTTTGATTCAGCATGTTTCTGAATTTGAGTTTTCTACATTTTACTTTGTATCGGGTATAGTTGATTGATACCAAACTTTTCTCTCGAACGTTTTTACTTGTTTTTGATAATTACTACTAGAGGCGCTGGTGTCAAATATATGGAGAAAAACTGGCCCAGGAGTAGAATTAACGAAAAGATCATCAGTGCAATTTTATTTTATGTAGCAATTGAACCCGTTATTTTCCTACTTCGTGGGCTGGTACTCAGACCTCTGTGCCTACCGTTTCAAACGTAAAATAACAAAAAGAAAAACAAAATTACACAAAAATGAACAAGGAAATACGTTTCTTTAACAAATCGAATCCTTTCCTTTTCTTTTACTCCATTTTCTTATGCTTAGTACCATTGTTCTCTTTTCAAATTCAAACAAACATTCGCCCAAAAAGAAAACACTTTAGCCAGCATTTTTCTTTTTTAACGGTTTGGTAAAACAGTATTTTAGCATTAGCCATTTGGCAGGGCTTGCAAGTCTTTACAGATCGGTGTGGAATATAACGTAGTTTGAAGACAAACATGTTACTTTACAAAAATGACGGATATATGTGAAAAACTCCGTCATAGAAACGCCAATCGACTAGATCCTAACTAATATACTTTTTTGGCCCTGTTTAAACCTTAAAAAGTAACCCCGGTTTCTGTAGGAACGGAGGCTAGCTGATGTGGGATTTCTTCCCACTAAATACTTCCCGCTTCCCGCTCTCCATCGACGCTAGGGAGTGTCTCTAGGCACTTTGTTCGGACCTCTACAGAGTCTCTAGCGCCGGCGCCGGACACGTGCTAGAGCACGTTCTGGTGGACACTAAAGTTGGCTATACACTTTCAGGTATATGTTACAGGTGAGCGGGAAAAGCCTGGAAACCTGTATAGGTGTGCGACATACACGCTCCGGTTTACCTGTGTAACTACACCTTGTTTCACCGCTAAAGAACGCAGTGTGAGCCACACGAGAGCGCGTAATAGTAATCTATTGTTTCACTTATCAATAAATGTCAAATTATGAATTCATGGTAACAAAAACCAACAAAACTACAGTTAACTTTTAACGTATTCGTAAACATTAGCTGCGTTTCGTATTTGTCATCTATAGTAGTAAACAGTCACTATAGACACTTGACAGTATTCTACTGTGTCGTTTATTAGTTATTAAAACTCATGGTAGGCCTACTGTACAGTTTGTTTAGCTGTACAGATATACCTGAACGTGTATAGCTAGCTTAACTATATATCTATATATATCCTGGGATAATCCACACACAGCCATCTGATCCCAAACTAGATAAAGAGACAACAGAGGGCCTAGACAAGATACAATCGCTTCATAGCGATATCAATTCCCTATATTTCGTCACGAGATATTTCGATGTCTTATGTCATTCTCATAGATTTTTATACTTTCTATTCCCGTTACCGCTTGTAGAATGTTACATTGTCTAGAGGGCCTGATACAAATATATTTGAGTCTCGCAGCACCAATCCATCTATATCCATCCAATATCACCTAGTGGTATGAAATATATGTACTTTACAACCTATTCTTATACCTACCAAAATACATTAAAAAAAATACAACAGTCGATCGAGCCGTTTCGGAGGAGTGCAAACAAACACCGTGACTCAAGATTTTTATATATGTATTAGAAAAAAGGAGAAGAAAGATGTGGGGCAGTCGGTACTATAATTATGTGTATACCGGTGGAACCGGAGACGATAGGGTTATCGTCTCCACTCCGTTATATAGGGTGTCCCAGAAATGTGGTATCAAGCTGGTAATGACGCATTGTGTAATCCACAAGCAATCAGTTTGTGAAACAAAATCATGAAAAAGTCAACAGTGTTAGTGCAGTGAGCTCAATATTTTGCTCGTTATTTAACCGAAAATGGATGTTTTTCTAATTAAACAAAGGCAGGCACGCAATCAATAAATGACAGTGGCTCCATAGGAGTAGGCATGATGACACAGGGTTGCTTAGAAACAGTTTTAAGAAGATATAATTTTTTTTATGAAATTCTAATAATTACGTAATATTTTACTGTTTTTGACATTTTTTTGTGGCCTTTACTATCAACACTATACATACCGTTTGGCTTGATATACCCTTTCCGGGACACCCAGTATATCTAATAAAAAAGGCAAATTGAAATCGATTGCCCCCATAAAGTACTATGTTATATATTGTTATCGTTCCTTATTATTACAATAATGAAGGCAAATGGCCATTTTATCATCTTTATTACGTGTTAACATAATCCAGTGGGCGATACATCACTAGATTGTATTGTCCAATTGTTATGTCCCCGATATTAGATAGTTATCGGACAATCCATCTTCAATATCGGTAAATGAGACCAGTCTCTATAACCTTCAATGTGTAATACATGGTTGCAAAACAATAATATATTTTTTTATTACTGTCATACTATATTTTTTATTACGGCCCAAGCCCAGATAATTGAATTGACTGATTGATGGTCTTGTAGACTAAAAGGAAAAGTGAATTTAGTGGGACCTGTGTAAAATTTAGATGAAAACTATACAGGGTGTAAGGGACAGCGTACCGAAAACCGATACCAGAGATCTAGTACATGATTCTGAACATTCTAGTGTTGAAATTTTTCATCGGCTTTTTCATGAATTTCTAAAAAAAAATGCCACTTCTATACTTATAATAAAACTGTAACAGGTTCAATTCTGTACATTGAAGATATTTTGAAAATTATATTTGGAGGGCATTCTATAACCGATACTGAGGCCGAAAATGTAATTTTTTTTATTTTTGTCTGTCTGTCTGTCTGTATCACGGCTGCGCATCACGCCGAAACTACTGAATGGATTCAAATGAAACTTGGCATGATTTGAGATCTTACTACGAGGTAGGACATAGGATACTTTTTATCCCGTAATCTAGCACGGTTCTTTTGGGAGAGGGGATTAAAGTCAAAATGGGTACTTGGTTATACGCTTGGTCTGATTTTATCAAATTTTCTTTATCTACACTAATATTATAAAGAGGAAAACTTTGTTTGGTTGTAATGAATAGGCTCAAAAACTACTGGATCGTTTTTAAAAATTCTTTCGCCATTCGAAAGCTACATTATCCACGAGAAACATAGGCTAAATTTTATTTTGAAAAAAAAAATAGGGTTCCGTAAGATATTTGGGATTTTTCGGACACAAGGTGTAAAAAATCAACCAGAAAAGTTACTTATTTTGCGTACGCTGCCTAAACTATAAAAGATAGAACCATAAAATGTTCTAATTAATTGTAGATCTTATAAATATCTACAAAATAATCCGCGGCACACTATCTATGTCGAGGCCCAACAACCATTTTTTTATTTAAAAATCTTGAATTTTGTTTGGACTACATTTAAACGCATTTATTTTACTCATGCTATTGATCCTTATCAAAATAAATTATTTCATCATTAAGTACAGTTTATGTAGATAATATTTGGTCTTTGAATGATTAAAATTGGACATTTGGTTTTGAAGTTATGGCGAAATTAAAATATTACAATTTCTGCTGCACGGCCCGTTGCGAAGTGAGCGTCACCAAGGCGGGGGTGCGCATGCGGGAGGGAGTTTAGATCTATGAGTAAGGTACCCGCGCGGCTCAGACACGAGGTCGGCTCCCTCTCGATTTTTTTTAGATTTCTTTCTTAAAACTACACCTACGCAAAAGTTCTTCTCAGAGCTAATCAACAGTTCTTTTCAGGGCTAACCAACAGATTTTTTCAGGGGTAACCAACAGTTCTTTTCAGGGCTAAACAACAGTTCTCTTCAGGGCTAAACAACAGTTCTTTTCAAGGCTAAACAACAGTTCTTTTCAGGGCTAAACAACAGTTCTTTTCAGCGCTAGAATATTACACGCTGTTAGCATTTTCTTAAACATTTGAAAATGCCTAAGAGAGCCAGGTCTCAACTTTCTAAACATAGTTCTCAAGCACGGGCAGCAAGAATACGTCGTATGGGAGAATCTTCACCTGAACGTTCACAACGCCTTGCTGAACAAAATCAGAGAAACTCTCAGGTACGCGCACGAGAGTCGAGTGTCGAACGTTCGCAACGCCTTTCACAACAAAATCTGAGAACCTCTGAGTTACGTGCACGAGAGTCGGGTGAACCGATATGTATGAAATTTTGCGGGTAGGTCTGAGAATAGGTTATAAAGTATATTTTATGCCGGTGATACCATGATTGACGAGGATATATAGAACGAGAGGAGGGTGCAAGAGTGGGAGAGGGGAGGGTGATGGAGTGAGTGATCGGAGGAGTTAGGTGGAGCAAGGGGGGGGGGGGTGAGAGGGAGCAAGTTGGGAGAAGAGAGAGGAGGGAGAGGGTTCAGAGAGGACAACGGGCAGAAGAAGAGGGGAAGTGTGACGGGGACCGAAGCGGGAGGGGAGAGAAATAGCATAGAATTAGATTTTTATTATAAGAGAGAGAGATAAATCAAGGGAGTAGGGAGAAAAGGGGAGCAAAATGTAATTAAAGCGCGGGCGGAGCTGCGCGGGTCAGCTAGTAATATAATAAATATTAGTAAGGGAACACTCATAGAGAGTTGTTATCAAGGTTTTGTAATCGATCGGGTTAAGCAACGTTAGGTAAGGTCACCAAATAGATGGGTGACCGTTTAACGCCATTTGAACTAAACGGGTCCGTGCTTCGGAGAGTAAGTAAAAAGTGGGTCCCAGTTTTTAACCGATTATAAAAAAGGAGGTTATGTATTCGATGCTTTTAAAAGTTCACTTAAAGTGAAGTTCACTTTAAAAGTGAACTTTTGCGTAACATGACGCAGCTACGTTCTATTGGTGCTGTCAAAAAGAAAATAAACGGTTGTTCGCTCTATAGTGACTGGTCCACCCCAAACACACTTAAACTACTTTATTTAGTTAAGTTAGTCTTTTGATATGTTTGTGGTGGAAAATAAATATTTTTCATTTTTCATATTGAATGGTTACCTTGATCTCGAAGTTGCAGCTGCCCCGTCTGATGACCGCGACCCAGGGCTCCTGCGGCAGGGAGTTGTTGGGCGCAGCAGCCGAGAGCAGCGGCCACGTGCAGCCCGTGTGGTCGCGCTCGTCATTCTTAGCACGCACGTGCACAGCCACGCCTCGTGACGAGCCCAAGTAGCCCTCGCCGTATTTTCCCGACTGTAGACAAACAAATTTTACTATTAACTATCGATATATATGGGGCCGTGGTGTGTCCGGGTAAGAATAGCACTCTCCAATCTCCTTTCGTTGGGTGTCGTAAGAAGCGACTGAGGGAAATGCACTTAGGTGCCTACAAAAAATATGCTTTACACAAAATAAAAACAGACTTCAAGAAGAAGTGGTTAAATTAATTTTCTTCGTTAGTGACCAGAACTCAATTAAGTGACTTAATAGCTATTTTTAAAAATTAGGGTAAACTAACCAAATATTGACACCGTACCAATTTATTGACACCTTACCATTTTTTATCTATATTAAGGTTACCAGGCCCCAATACATTTTTTTCTAAACAGGTAATTATCAGTATATTTATACGTTAGAGTACTGGCATCACAGAAATAGATATTTTTTCAATAAGGCGTCGGAATAAATACTTTTGTGACAAGTCTGTACGTGGAGGTAAAAAAAAATCAAAATCCTGACTTCTTGCTAAGGTAAGACGCATTTTAATCTTTGTTTATATAGTTGATGTTTTGAATTTTAGCAACAAATGTTATTTGATTTGATTTATGAGAGCATAATAATTAATCAGACAATATTTTTTTGCTTTAACTGACGATTTTAATACTTTTTTTCTCGGTGCCAATATTAGGTATCGAAAATAAGTTATTAACCATTTTATTGACACTCATGCCAAAAATAGGTTTTATTATAAAGTTTGCCATCGCGGTAAAATATGCTTGATTTCTATTGTAATTCAAAAAGGTCATAAATAAATGTATGTTCCTTTTTGAATTAAATTAATTTATCTTAAAATTACTTGTCCTGACAGACTGATTCAACGCACAGGCCAAACCGCTAGACCTAGAAACCTGAAATTTCGGCAGTAGATTATTCTTATGATGTAAGCATCCACTAAGAAAGGGTTTTTGAAAATTTCACTCCTGTAGGGATTATATGGGGTGGAAAAAATCGAATAGCGGGCGTAGACGCAGAGTAGTATCTTAAAATATCTTTAAAAAAATTGGTATTTCTTCAGTGAAAAAAGTGAAGAAATGCCAAAGCCAGAATCACAGAACCTCAGCCCAGACATTGAACTAGATATTAGATCAGAAAATAGTCTTAATAGCCTTGATATCCAAAATATGGAAGTTATTTTCAATGATTCTCTAAACCAATATGGCTATACCCAGGCATCAGACTATGAACATGTTTCACAATAAGTAATAGTGAAGTGTTATTTCTATTATAATGCACTTATGTTCCAACCTAATTTATGATAAGTGGCAATTCCTACAGTTTAAAAATAACGAAAATTTATTAAATACTATTTGATTTGCATAAATTTTAGTATGTATCCACATAACGAATGAGGTGACAATAATAGGTAATTTTCCCTGTCAATAAAAGGTTTACCTATGCCAACATTTGGTTATTTCAGACATTTATTTTTAAAGAAAAGAAAGAAAGAAAGAAAAACATTTATTCAACGACATAAATAACCAGCCTAGTACACTTAAGCTACTAATAAGAATGCCGTTGAAGGGTTATCCACTCAGCATGTGTCGTTGCTCCTAGCTGGCGCAACGACGCTGATCTTCCGTGGACACCCGCCAGCGAGAGCGCGTCTGAGCGCAAAAGCATACACCGCAACACAGGTTACACAATTAAAAAAAAAACAACTTATGCAATAGAAATTGACCACAAGAAATTGACAAGAAGAAACATGACATGCAAAATTAGGCTAAAAGTAATCTTATTATTATCCTCAGTCTACACTGTAGGTATACTATTACAACTAAATGCAGATTACAAATAAAAAGTAAGTCCAGTGTTTAAATAAATGTGATATATGTGTGTGTAGTGTGTGAAGCACAGTACTGCTATTGGGCTATTTTTTGCTGTGATAAAAGATGCATTTTGTACTTGTTTTTAAAAGATTTTACAGTGGGCAAGTTTCTGAAGGGTGGAGGGATGTTATTCCAACATTTCGTGGCTAGGTAGCGAAAACTGCCACGAAACGCAGCCGTACTGTGCCTTGGACATAATAAACGCGTAGCCAGTCTAACTGGACGTTTTGAGAAATTGAGTTTATCATAGAGATACATGGGATTCTTTTTTTGAATAACTCCAAACAAAACGTAAAAACAGTAACGTAAAAATATTGATTAAAGTGCTTTGATTCGTAATAAAAATAACCTTAAAACATTCTCTTAACCTTATTTAAGGGATATCGATTCCCATGACGTTGCTTAAATTAAAAGAAAATGCCTTTTTTAAATGGTTTAGTACAGCTACTCCTTAAGGTGTCAATATTTGGTTAGTTTACCCTATTTAAGTAATAATCAAACTGGTCTACACTACAAGTGCTTCGCAGTGGCATTTTTTGTTTTCTTAGCCTTTCCAGTCACGTGACTGGAAAGGCTTGAAAAAACTAAAAAATTCGGGCTTAATCGATGGACGTACTAAATACTGGGTAAGTCTATTTAAGTGACACTCAAGATGAAATTGATTTTCATAAATATTCCGCGCCGCGCTGCCAGGGCTACAACGGAAGGTTTTAGGTTTATGTCTAAAAGGCGTTTTATTTTATAGATACATATAAGAAGAAAATATTAAAACTTTCATAATTATCCAAGGACATTATACAAATTTCTCCAATATGGTAAAGGTTAACCGAACGGCCGCGCCGTAAACGAACGAGAGACGAATGGCCAAAAAAACATTTCCAGAACCAATAATTACTGGCACGAATATAATTACACAATAGCATGAATCACGAACTATTCCGTAAATAGTACGAAAGAGCTGCATTGCTCACACACTGCTATTAATTAGCAAGAAACTGCTAGGGGTGGGACGTATCAATTAAGAAACCTGTTACCTATAACTGTTCCAGTTATAATTGAATAACAGTTCCAAAAACCTGTTCCAACGTAACAGCCCGGAGCACGAACGACAAGACCAGGTAGTAGTTCCCTTGTGCAAGGAACCGTTCAGGTGTCAGATATTCTGAAGCCAAGCAGCTAAAACCTGTTCCAACATAACAGCCCGGAGCACGAACGACAAGACCAGGTGGTAGTTCCCTTGTGCAAGGAACCGTTCAGGTGTCAGATATTCTGAAGCTAAGCAGCTAAAACCTGTTCCAACATAACAGCCCGGAGCACGAACGACAAGACCAGGTGGTAGTTCCCTTGTGCAAGGAACCGTTCAGGTGTCAGATATTCTGAAGCCAAGCAGCTAAAACCTGTTCCAACATAACAGCCCGGAGCACGAACGACAAGACCAGGTGGTAGTTCCCTTGTGCAAGGAACCGTTCAGGTGTCAGATATTCTGAAGCCAAGCAGCTAAAACCTGTTCCAACATAACAGCCCGGAGCACGAACGACAAGACCAGGTGGTAGTTTCCTTGTGCAAGGAACCGTTCAGGTGTCAGATATTCTGAAGCCAAGCAGCTAAAACCTGTTCCAACATAACAGCCCGGAGCACGAACGACAAGACCAGGTGGTAGTTCCCTTGTGCAAGGAACCGTTCAGGTGTCAGATATTCTGAAGCCAAGCAGCAATGTGTAAAAGTTACTGTGTTTCGGTGTGAAGGGCATTGTTGCTGGTGATATTACCAGATACAAGAGACTTGCTGCCTCACCTTTAAACCTCAATTATAGTTAATCATTTCGTCACTCGAAGCCAATTAAAACTTAATACTCTGATAGTGAGTAGAGATATCAATTATCTCGTACTCAACCATCGAAAATAATCATATACGGCTCCGACAGTGGATGTAATAATATTTAAAAAAATGACTTAACTAGAATTAAAGTTATTTGACGTTTGTGAGTGCGGCAGTTAATATTTAATATCTCGGGTAACCAGCGACAGATAGATATACCAGTCTATAGGCAGGCGTGACGCTTACCATCAGGTGAACGTCTTGCTTGTCTTGTCTGTTTCAGTATACTATGTTTCTGTGGTGCAATGTAACGGGTGCTATCACTTTCAATTGCTATAAGTTAGAAGAGTAACGAGGATGTTCGAAGTTCTAGGCCGGAACCGCTTGCCACTTGGAACATGCTCGTTAATTTAGCAACTGTTACAGTTCTAGAATTTAAACTGTTGTGGAACAAGAACGGGTGATGCCAATTTAAAATACAGCGTTAATCGTCCGACATAAAAGTTTTAAAGACAAAAATACACCCCCTTTCAGACCGGCATCGGCAGCGGTACTGGTGTCTTGTGCCTCAGACAGTGTGACCATTATGCTAGCCGCCATGCCAAAATCTGCTAAATTCTGCTAAACATTTTGAAAAAATGCTAAGATTCTGCTAATTCATGTTTATTACCTACTTTACCCATCGAAAATCAATAAAGACACTCAAAACTAATTTTATAGGACAGGCATATTAACTGACCGGTGACTGTCCAGAATATCCAATAATACTTTTTTTGTGCTTTACTAAAGTAATATATATTATGTATCTTCTAAAACCTATAAAACTAAAAAACATGTCTTGCTTGAACTTTATTTCATATCACATGCGTTATAAAAAGCAGTATGTATTTTAAATATATAAAAGCGGCAAATTTTATTGCGTGGTTTGTGCAACTATCCAAGCAAAATTCTGCTAAATTTCTGCCAAGCCCTAAAATGGGGGCTCAATTCTGCTAAAACAGCAGCATTCTGCTAAATCTGGTCACACTGGCCTCAGAACGAAATTGACATCACCATCATCATTAGCAACTGAAAGACGTCCACTGCTGAACAAAGTCCTCCCCCTTAGAAGGAGAGGTTGCCATGATCCCCACGCTTGGCAGGCGGCTTGGGGATCGCAGTATAGGTCAAAGATAAATCCAAAAGAAAGACGCTGCTGCCCGTCTTCCCGTTCTCGCTTAATCGCCTCTTACGACACCCAACGAGAGGAGATGGGGGGGGACGAAATTGTGTTTCGGCTTAAAGTAGAATCAGTATAAGTGACTTTTTGACGATTTTTGTTATTGAGCCTAGCCTCACGCATTTATTGGAGTTGGCAACACGGAAACTGTTTTTTTTTCGGTTTGAACGCAACCATGCTGTTACTTTGTTGTTATACCTGTTTCTAACTGTATCGATAAATACGCATCACTTGTAGTGACGACGCGGTTGCATCGGAGCAGGGCCTGGCATCGAGCCAAATTCAACTTGATTATAAATTCATCTAATGCGCTGTTGAGTGAACATTGACACTATATCTAGAACTAACTATGCAACGATGTTGTGAAGAGGACAAATACTTTACTATAGATAGATAATTGCTTTATTTACAAATGATACGTTGCCTCCGCCGCCGGTGGCGCAAAGAGATGGCTTGCTTTGCAAACCGGAGGTCGCGGGTTCAAATACTGCTGGAGGTAACAACTTTGCGCAGTTGTTTTTAGTGGTTAGGATAATAGAAACCGATAACTTGCCTGAAAAGTAAGATGATACATACGTCGGATGGGAATGTAAAAAGTTGGTCGTGCGACTGAGTGGTGTCGTGTCGATCTTCCGTCCCATGGTAAGAGTACAGCAAGATCAGATCTCCTGCGTAGATCATCATTCAATCATCATCATCATCAGCAGCTGAAACACGTCTACTGCTAAACAAAGGGCCTCCCCTTAGAAGGGAGGGGTCGCCATAATCCCCAAGCTTGGGGATCGCAGTATAAGTGGAAGATAAATCCAAATGAAAGACGCTGCTGCCCGTCTTCCTGTTTTCGCTTAGTAGCCTCTTACGACACCCAACGAGAGGAGATGGGGGGATGCACCCCACGGGCCACCAGGTTAGTTTATGATAATATAGTCTGTAATATAGACTACATTATCAGAAAAACCTATAATATTAGCACGCGATAACCTATATTACATATCACTCAATTAAATCAAGGTTTTTTTTTCATAAAAATATCAAATGGCAGTATCAAAATTAAAAACATGCGGATGTCTATTAAACGGACAAAATTAGATATAAAATTGTATTTATAGCCAATTATAAAAGATTACGTAAGTTTATTATTGTCTATATTGATGCAATAAAACTTGTAGGTAAAATACTAAAGAATTTACAATAACATTATTACTGTAAATTCTTCACAGATAATTTATTAAATTGGACAATTAATATGAATAATGTCAATTACTTATCCCAGAAACACGATAAGGTACTTTTAAGAATGATGGTTAAAATAACTTTACAATGCAATTAGTTAGTGCACAATCAATCATTTTTTTTATTTAACCTAGTGGCGAGACCAGCCAGACCTGATGGTAAGCGATACGTCTGTCCCAGAATAATATTATGCTGTTTTCTGATTTCTCTGTATGTGTCCATGCGAAAGGGGCGGTGTTCTCTAAGGTACGGGCGGTAGCCAAGAGTCTCAGATTCTTAATTCGGAACATCGACATAATATTTAAAACAGATTTGGTGTCACGGTACAAAAAGTGGTAGCGAGAAATAGCGCCCTTGTGTCGCTATTTCTTTACAAGCCATAGCCTGACAAAATTATTTTTGCCGATAGCAGTGTCGCTACTGTCTATATGAAACTGTCAAACTACACGTCATTATCATAACAAAAGCGTTAGTTCACGTTTCCGCCACCAGCACTGATAAGTTTGCAACCACCGCGACCACATTTTAGATGTCATTTTGTTCGTGAATGTTTATTTAGTTTATATATTATATCGATGCACCGGAACACAACAGTGTTTACACATTGCTCTTGGCTGCAGAGCATCTAAAATTGCAGTGGTTACTATACCCTGTTTTTCTATGACATATTCAATCCTACTAATTGTCATTGGCTGGCCACCGGCCATCACTCCTGTGTTCATATTTTACTGTTCCGAATTTGATATTGTAAAGAAAAACTACGGTCGCTACCACAAGGGACGCAGGTTCCGCCTAGAAATGAAGTATGTATTATTATAAATTAACAAAAGGATTAGGTATATTAAATCTGAGTAGGTACCGCGGCGATTCCGAGGAGAACAGCGACGGGGTTCCGGCCCCCGTCCCCGTTAACACCGTGTCTGGTTCCTGGGGCGCTATAATGCGCCCCCCGGCGGTGGGCTCAAAGGCAAGGCACTGAGGCGCTTCTGGTGCAGATCCCACCGGAGAGCCATGTGCTGATGCGACAGCCGCAGGTGTTTTAGTGGGTAAGAAATACACATACCCCGGTAAACCCCCACCGGTCCCGGGAACATAATGAAGATTTCCCCAACGAAAAAAAATTGGTATTTTATATAAGTTGTCGCCGCGGTCTCTTCTACTCACCGCTCATATGTCAACGTTCATTCCGACAACAAATAGGTATTATGCTAATAAATTATATTTTGAAACGTGTAACTATTAAAAATGTCTAATATTTCAACCAATATTTTATCTAATTTACGACCGACTTTAGAATACCTAGGTAGTAATTTTAGACTACCGCCGTTTAGAGGTTACTGATCTGGTATAATTCGATTATAAGTATAATATGGACAATAATTTACCATTTTTATCGATATATTAAATATAAAATTATTATTACAATATTATGTAAGATTATTTTTGTGATATGCTTAGAAGCCTTAATTCACTTCAGGATACATAATTATGTATATATTATGTTATATGTACATAATTAAGTAACACGACAGATTTTTTAGGATACATTTAGGAGAGTGTGCGCAGGAGTTGCATGACTTGATTCCATCCCTTCCCTTCCCTTCTATCATCGGACGGCGTGACGCACAGTGCGTACACACCCGTATGTGGTGAACGTGCCTTCAGTCTGGACTAAGCGATTTGCTTCTTCGTTTATAATAAGGACAGCTAAAGACTGGAACAGATTGCCTGCGTCGCGGTCGGTTTCCCCGCTTGTTTATAATGTATATAATGTATGTAATGTATTCAAGGCAAGAGTGAATAGGCTTTTAATAAGCTAGTGTGCTTTACCATCTTCGATTGCGTCGTCGCTTTCCATCAGGTGGGACTGCAGTCAAGCACTAGCTTATGATAAATAAAAAAAAACAGTATCCACTTTTGAAAAATATTGCACTAACTATACCCTACACTTTTTTTTTGGTAGGAGTAGTACTGTTGGCCGCAGATGGCCATTACAGCTTCACCGGACAAGACATACCCTACGCGCGTTGCTAGGTACTTACTAAAATAAAATTGAAGGAAAACCTTTGAGGGCTCACGCACAACACATTGCTAAAGATCATGACATGATCAAATGCTTAGTTTACGATTCTTTAAAGGACATATATAGACAAACATTATTTTTTTATATATAGATAGATTTTATTATTGAACTAACTAAAAATATCATCTAGTACCTGTCTAGTACTCAACGAATTAATTCACTTCGAATTTCGTTTAATATAATTCGAATCACGCAATCCGATCGACGGAACCGATAGCATAAATACTCACAACTAAATCTATACAAAAACGTATTAATTTAATTAGTCTGGTCACGATAAGGAATGCTCGATTAGTATCGATAGTATAGTGTATCGATACAATGGTTTCAAACCATTCCATTTTCGTATCGAGCGCTAATGGATGAATACAAATAAATTACTAGTTTAAAAAACTAAAAATACACGCTTTTATAAGGACTACTGCACTAAAAAGCAATAAATAAATTATCGAAACTGTTCTTCCTTTCTTTCTACCCCGTGCTTGTAATTTATGGATTATATTTATGTGTAAAGGCATAACGGATAAAATTAGCCCAAGTATTGATTTGTTCGTAGCTTGAATCATAGGCAGGTTGTGGCAAAACATATTTTTAATAAACTAGGTATTACGCGTAGGTATCTGATTGAGTTTAAGAAAGCACTACGTATTTACCCTTTAAACAGTCGAAAGTACGCTAAAAGTCAATAGCTTCACAAGTAGTATTCAAGGGTTCCATTACCAACCTTCCGGATCCATCAACAGGTCCATGTTATTAGTCAAAGTGAATATAACTCCTTTATACAAATCAAATGAGTTCAAGCTCGATGGGTTTACTAGTAATCATTCCAGGGTTCCGTCAACCACCTTTTATTTCCAGCATCTACCCTGATTATTGGGCAAAGTAAATAGAACTTTTTAATACGAATCAAATGAGCCCAAACTCAACGAGTTTACTAGTAGCCGTTCCAGGGTTCCGTCACCCACCTTCCTGTTCCATCATCAAGTCCTGATTAATGGTTAATGTGAAAAGAACTCTTTAAAACAAATCAAATGAACCCAAACTCGATGTATTTACTAGTAGCCATTCAAGGGTTCCGTCACCCACCTTTCAGTTCCATCATCAGGGCCTCAGTAATGGTCAAACTGAAAATAGCTTTTTAATACGAATGAAATGAGCCCAAACTCGATGTGTTTACTAGAAGCCAATCCAGGGTTTCATCACCCACCTTCCAGTTCCATCATCAGGTCCTCATTAATGGTCAATGTGAAAAGAACTCTTTAAAACAAATCAAATGAGCCCACACTCGATGTGTTTACTAGTAGCCAATCCAGGGTTCCGTCACCCACCTTCGTTTTCCATCATCAGGTCCTGATTAATGGGTAATGTGAAAAGAACTCTTTAAAACAAATCAAATGAACCCAAACTCGATGTGTTTACTAGTAGCCATTCAAGGGTTCCGTCACCCACCTTCCAGTTCCATCATCAGGTCCTCATTAATGGTCAAAGTGAAAAGAATTCTTTAAAACAAATCAAATGAACCCAAACTCGATGTGTTTGCTAGTAGCCAATCCAGGGTTCCGTCACCCACCTTCTCCAGTTCCACCATCAGGTCCTCACTAATAGTCAAAGTGAAAAGAACTCTTTAAAACAAATCAAATGAACCCAAACTCGATTAGTTTACTAGTAGCCATCCAAGGGTTCTCTTATCCACCTTCGAGCCCCAGCATCAGATCAGCTCGATGATACCATATTATTGCATTGTCACCGGTCATTGATAAATGTGCAAAATTTCAAATGTTTTGGTCGTTTAGAAGTGGGTCAAAATTGCATCGCAAGATTCCATTACCATCATACATACAAAGTTACATACATACATACATACATACAGGTCAAGCTAATAAAAGCGTGTTAAAAAGGTATGGAGGATGCGATCGTAAAAATCGTACTGGATTTATTTAATTTAAAAGCACATTCTTTTTAACTATTTAGAATAAACACGTACACAGTGACAAATATTAAAAATACGCATAAAGGTATCGGACTAGAAGGTATAAATCTACTATAGGAACATGTCCTACTTAACGCGTGCTCTTCAAGCCGCAGTCGACGCCCTGGGTCAATGGTTCCGTCGTGGCGCATAGAGGTGAACCCGGAGAAGAGTGCCGCGGTGGTCTTCTCCCGGGGACCCGCCAATATGTTCTCCGCGCGGAGCCTTCGGCCCAACAGACGACTAGCCCCAATATCCCTATTCAATCGCCCTATCCCCTGGACTAGGAAGGTTAAGTACCTCGGAGTCACCTTGGACTCCGCCATGACTTTCGGCCCGCACATTAGGTCCGTCCGCAATCGAGCGGCTTTCGTATTAGGTCGCCTGTATCCCCTTCTCTGCAAGCGGAGTAAAATGTCGCTTAGAAATAAGTTGACATTATACAAAGCTTGCATTCGCCCTATCATGACTTACGCGAGTGTAGTTTTCGCGCACGCCGCACGCACCCATATCGATAGACTCCAGGTTATCCAGAATCGTTTCCTCCGACGTGCCGTCGGTGCCCCGTGGTACATGCGGAACGTAGATCTGCATTCCGATTTCAAATTAGATCCCCTTCGTAAGTTCCTCAAAGAAGCGTCGAAACGCTACTTTGAATCCGCGTCCCGTCACGCGAACAGTTTAATCCGCGCCACCGCCGATTACGCCCCTAGTCCTTCTGACTCGCGCCGCAGACCACGGCACGTACTGCTCGACCCTCCTGACCCCATGACGGTCCTATTGGACCAGGATGCGCCGACCCCTCCCCGACAACCGTATGCTACACTAGCTATCAGACACCGGTCTCGAGGCCGAAGGGTCGTACGTATGCGACCGCAACGACGTGCATCACCCCACTGAGTTTCTTGCCGGTTCTTCTCAGTGGGGGCGCGTTGTGAACCGGTGGTAAACTCAGCCCTCTCTTAAGCGACAGCCCAAGCCGAGGCCGTGCCTCCCTGAGGTGCCCTTGAGCTCGTCGCTACTTCTGCCGTAAAGGCTAGAGCGTTTTAAGCGCTCGCCTCCTATTGTCCGGTGAAGCTGTAATGGCCATTTGCGGCCAGCAGCATCTATCATTCCCAAAAAAAAAAAATCTACTACATTTACAATGTCCTATCACGCCATTTAAATATTATTTAATATTCTTGTATGTTTTATATATATATCTTCTAAATTACATGTAAGGTTATTAAAATTTACATAATAAGCCAATCTGATTTTATTTATTGATACGATACCGATCCGATCTACTACTGGATCATATGCAATTGATCGATACTTGGATACAGTGCGATGCGATCGAAAATATCGATACAAAGCGACTAACTCTATCGAGCATCCCTACAACTAGTCGATTCTCTATTCCAGACAGGCGGTAATCTATCGCATTAGTATTGCGGTCTGGCGCAATCGTGCTTGTAATGTCAAACAGTTCTTTGGTATCACCTTCCGATTCCTGAATCGATCTAAACAAAACTATTCGAAATAAACACATTTTAAGAGAGGTCGGTTAAAGCAGGAACGCCGGCTCAAAATTGGACCAGCCCATGAGGGTTCAAGATCAAAGAAGACGCCAAATCTGCGAATTCTCATTGCTGTTAAAGCTGTCTTCCGGTGTGAAAGGCACTGTAGCTGGTGAAATTAACGGGTTTAGCGTATGTATGTAGCATCGTAGGTCCTGAACTATTAGACATATTTGAACGGGTTTTTTTTAAATTGAATGCTGTTTTCAGTTAGATGCTATGTTTGGTAAACTACTGGCCACCGGTCTGCCGTCACACCTCCATTTCTGATCTGGTAAAGAAGAACGGGGCACTTATACAGAATAGCACTACAGGGCCGGATGATCGAGCGAATGTCACAACAGGGCTTTTAATCAAATTTTAATAGTTTGTTTTCTTGTGTCGGGGGTTTTTATCATCTAATTATTTTCATTATTCCCTATTTCAGAAAACCGCTACCGTAATTTAAAATTGAATATCTGTGCAAATAAAAATAAAAGTCACTCCTATGTTACCCAAAAATGTTTAAATAACAACATTTAAATACATTATGTTTTATTCGAAGCGTTATTCAACATCCTGTCAAACGACCAACTATTTTATACATTTATATTACTACTAAATTATAATAATTTCGACGACATTACCATATACACTAATTGCATTCGGACATCACACACGTCGCCTTAAACTTACCTTACATTAAATAAAATTTAAAGTAGGTATCCTGAGTATTGAATCGATTCTCACGACTGATCGACAAATAATAACTCGAATCATATTTTTTGCACATCTCCTATTGTATTGCATACTTACTTTTTCTTACTCCAATTGAAGAATATCAAATGCAAAGTTCTAATTGCAATTTAATTGGCATTAAAGTTACAAAAAAATATATAAAAAGTGGATAATTTCGCAATTGATTGACAATGTCGAAAAAACTTTTAGTTGGTTTTAGACAAAACAATGAAGATTTCGTCCGACCGTCATTGGAGGGTTAAGTTGGATCACTGAATAGGTCCTTCGGACTTCGGAGTCGCTGGACGTTCGGGGTGTGGGCCCTTTGAACGTCCATTGAGTACGGCGGCGACTCCGAGGAGGACGGCGGCGGGGTTGCGGCCCCCGTCCCCGTGAGTTCCGTGTCAGGTTCCCGGGGGGCTACAATGCGCCCCCCGTCGGCGGGCTCAAAGGCAAGGCACTGAGGGGCCCCTGGTGCAGATCCCACCGGAGAGCCCTGGGGTCCCCCCTCTCATGTGCCGATGCGACAGCCGCGGGGGTTTTAGTGGGTAAGAATCCCACATACCCCGGTCGAGCCCCACAGCTCCCGGGGATCTTTGGAAGATTTCCCCCGAGTCAAAAAAAAAAAAAAAAGGATCACTGAATAGGTAATGATGACTAATTTTGAAAAAATATTCTATAATGTACTTACTTACGGGTCTACTATTGCCGAAAATATTCATATTTTTGTATTAAATTTACAAACAACAGCATAATATTCAATTTTTAAAATAGACTTTGAATTTCGTTTCAAAACGAAGGCTGCTGCATGGCGCCATTTTTGTGACGTCACCACGGTATAAATAAACATCTAAGTTGAAGAAAGAAGAAAGGAAAAGTTGACATGATGACAGTTTGACAGGTGTTTGATTATACCAGGATGACGATTTAGCTGTATTTAGTAATTTCTTTATTAATCACAAAAATCTCTCTATTACCACAGTCTATAAACCAATACAGTCGTCCAACGAAGCCGTCTAGACAGGGCAATCGTGCGGGGTGTGAGGGGTGAGACGCGGGTAGGCGCGCCCGAGCTGCGTACGCTGCTGGCTCCCGAATTAGTTAGTAGCTCGGGACATAACTTTCAGGGCTGACTCGTATTTGTTTTAATTAACCGACTTCAAAAAAGAATTCGTCATGTATGTATTTTTTTTGTAAGCAGTTATAATGGTTTATACTACCTGTGCTGTGTGAGAGAGATATTATTTTACACATTTTCAAATCCAAAACGACGGGTATTTCTTTATTTCAAAAAAATGTTATTAGTGTCATTTTCGAGGTTTCTCGGGGTGCTGATTACGAAAATGGCATCCATTTTCAAATCCAAAATGGCGGATTTTTTCTTTTTTCAAAAAAAATAATTATTGGTGTCATTTTCGAGGTTTCTCGGGGTGCTGATTACGAAAATGGCATCCATTTTCAAATCCAAAATGGCGGATTTTTTCTTTTATTTAAAAAATGTTATTTGTGTCATTTTCGAGGTTTCTCGGGGTGCTGATTACGAAAATGACATCCATTTTCAAATCGAAAATGACTGACATATTTTATACATTTCATTCACAGAAATTTCATATCCAGTAAATATACAAACCGAAAATATTTTTCAATTGGCTACTTATTTATAATAAACGATTTGGAAATTTATTAATTAATTACAATATATTACATAACATTTTAAACCTCTATTTGTATTTGTCTCCACGAAATGCCTTTTTGTATTTCTTACTATGAAGAACTTCAATAAATAAAGTAAATAATTATAAACAAAGAAATTATTACCATCCCGTGCGCTAATAGAAATATAATTTACTTAGTATTTTAGTATAATATAATATTTTAAGTAAATTATAAAAACAAACTGTGACAACCCTACGTGCTACGGAGTATGAGCCATGCGGTGTCGGCTTTTACTCAAACATCAAAGGCGTCGAACTACTGTATTAGTTTATATACTGTGCTATTACTATGAAAATGAGATTCATTTTTAGAATCATTGCAATCAGTTCTAATATTCAAAACCACAGTTTCATTGGTATCGTGTTACAGTCATCATGCCTATTGAGACGAAGATGACGTTTGTATATTCTAGAGCCGCTTACAAGGTTTTATAGCAATCTAGGTTTTATTCTAAGCCCGATAAAGTTTTATTTAATATCGCTGGCGTTTATTGTGAAGTGACTTGTCACCATACTAGCGATCCGCTCCCGCTTCGCACGGGACGACACCGAAGAGAAAATATAACCTAAGCCTATAGTTACTTGTACACGGAATAATCACGTAACGCAATTTTTCAACATCGAATTTGTAAAGCAACGTTTATTTACTTCATTCGCAACAATTATGCAACCCCATTATAGTCGAGAAGTGTGAAACAATTCAACAGCTGTAGGGGAAGCCCGGGCAAAACGCATAACATAGGTAAAGAATAATAATGGAATCAACAAAAGGCTAAGCAATTTAATTATGTAATTGAAGCCTCTGGTTATTTAGAGTTCCATACCTAAAAGGTAAAAAAATAATTATAATAATTGAATCAACAAAAGGCTAAGCAATTTAATTACGTAATTGAAGCCTCTGGTTTTTAGGGTTCCATACGTAAAAGGTAAAAAAATAATTATAATAATTGAATCAACAAAAGGCTAAGCAATTTAATTATGTAATTGAAGCCTCTGGTTTTTAGGGTTCCATACCTAAAAGGTAAAAATAGATACGTTTTACCTTACAATAAAACGTTTATTAAACATACTTACCTTCTTCCAAACCTAATTAAAACATGAGAGAGTAGCGAACATGATTTCCGGTCAACTTTGTGCTTTTACCCCTTCCTTTACATCTATCCGTCTCTTTCCCTCGCTTACGTCACGTCCTCTTTCAACATGGCCGAGCCTTGGACAGAGTTGCAAGGCGTGCTCCGATCATTGGTTCGAATGTTTTCGTCACCAGGCAGAGTTAGAAGTATTAGGTTTGGAAGAAGGTAAGTATGTTTAATAAACGTTTTATTGTAAGGTAAAACGTATCTATTAAACTAACTTGACCGTTCTTCCAAACCTAATTAAAACATGAGAGATGTGTTTGTTTTCGCCTGGTGAAAGAGGATGCCAATGTGAATTAATTAGTGCTCTAACAACCAAAATAGGGAGACATGTGTATACAATAAAACAGTATACGTAAATTATATAATTATTTATTTACTCTAGTATTTATTTATTACAAAAGTACAACGCATTTGTTTAATCAATGGGTGTAAACAACGTCGTTATTAATGAGTTATTACGAATGTGGGAAGTATCAATCTCACGTTGATAAAATTTTCTAAATGTATTGGCAGATTTCCAATTTCCCCTTTCCAGTATTTCGTTTAATGGGAACTTTTCAAGCCAGTTCTTGGATGCTACAGCTGATCTGCAACTTCCAGGGCTAGCATCGATGCTAGCTTCTTTTAATATGCGTTTAACCCAACCAGAGATTACCGCATTTGAAGCGGGTTTTGGTCTGCCGGCTGTTGTCAAAAAGAGGTTGTCATCATCGTTCGTCAGAAGCCTTCTGTCCTGAGATAATTTTATAATGAGGCATATCCAGTGAACGGGATCTAAAGACTTATTGGAGGTGTTGCGGGTTAACTTCCAACTGGACTGTTGATGATTTACTGAATCCGTTTTAGATCCATAAGCAGGTTTAAGAATAATATAATCCGGATCGATGTGACAATACTCAGGGGAGATTTTCAGCAAAGTCAAATCGTGGATTCGACGACCAGAGCATAATAGAAGCAGAGCGGCCGTTTGGCACGATGCCTCGTATAAGCTACATGTATCTGGGTTTTTGGTACCCAAGTGAGATGCTAGGACATCTATATCCCAAATGGGTGGTTTGGCCTCTCTAGGCTTGACCAACGCTATTGCTTTGAGTACCTGTTTCACCAAGGGATGGGAGCTTAGTTTATACTGCATGTTTGGATTGCAAAATGTTGAAACGACAGATTTATGTACTAAGATAGTATTTAGGGCTAATTTTTCTTTTTGATGTAAGTCTACTAGAAACTGAGCTAGGTTAGATCCTGAGGGTCCAAAGACATCTACTTTATTGTACTGTGCCCAGTTAATCCATCGCTTCCATGCAGGGCGATAGGTATTCAGAGTTGACTGCCGCCAACTAGATGTTAGGAGTGATGTTTGTTCCTCCGTCCAGCCTTCTAGATGGTTTGTCCACCCACACATCGCCAAATTTCGAGGGTCATCATCGCTACGTTCTGTGGGGGCAGTCCTGTGGATGTGTCCACTAGGACTTGGCCCAAGTTGCGCACAGTGAATGGGGCTGACAAAGCTCGACTTTTCAAATCTGGTCTCCAAAATACTTTCTCCCAACGCGGGGCGACTACAAGGTAAGTTCCTCGAGCTTGATTTAGGTGTGACAGCACCTTGGGCATCAGATATGGTGGTGGAAAAACCCATGCTAGACTGTAATTCCAGCTGGTAGCTAGTGCGTCGTAAATCCTCGCTCCATCGTCTAGGCGGTCTAACGTTCCGCAGGCAGGGACCACGTGAGCTCGATGCGAGGCAGAGATCCATCACTGGTGTTCCCCATTTGGCAAATATCACTTCCGTGACCTGTGGCAGGAGGTGCCATTCTGGAGGGTCTCGATTCCGGGATAACCGATCCGCGTGGCAGTTGTATTGGCCAGGTATGTGATATATCGAGATTTGTATGTTGTACAGGTCGAGTATTGTGAAAATTTTGCGTGCCAGTTCCATTAACGTTTTGGATTTTGTCCCTCCTTCGTTGCGAATGTACGATACCACGGTCCTGTTGTCGCACTGAATGTGCAGCGCTGTCGACCTGAGCAATTGGCATTGACTCTTGAGAACGTTGAGTACAGCTATCATCTCCTTTTGATTGGAGTGCAATCGTCTTTCTTTTGAAGTCCATGGTCCTGCAAGACTCTCGTTGTTCAGTCTCGCACCCCAGCCGATATCGCTTGCATCGGTGACTAGATGATGTACCGGGGCATGAATGTGTATTTCGGAACGTGACATGTGGTGTTGGCGCCACCATTCGAGCTCCCACTGTGCATCGTCTGATAGAGGCGACTCCTTCGCCAGACCCGTTTTTAGTACCATGTTTAGTTGTTGTTGCAGGTGGCGATAGTTCAGGCGCCCCCTCGGAACCACGAAGCTGGCGAAGTTGAGGATACCGATGATTTTCTGCAAATCGATCGGTTTTGCTTTTTTCTTGCGCTGAATTACAGATACCTGATTTTCTAGTTTGTGCATAGACCTCTGAGGGAGATATTTTACGTTTTGCCAAGGATCCCAGGTAATGCCTAGAAATTCCACGACCCTGCAGGGTTTCGTTACCGACTTTTCTACATTTAATATCCAGCCTAGGGATTCCAAGGTGTTTACAGCTAAATCGAAATGATCGGTTAAACGCTGGTGGTCTTGGTTGACCAAGAAAAAATCGTCCAGGTATACGAGTATGCGCAAACCCTGATGCCGGAGCTGTTCGGCGACCCAGTTCGTCAAGCTTGCGAAAGCCTTTGGAGCTGAACTTAGCCCGAAGGGTAGACAAGTCATTTGCATTAATTTCCCTTTGTATAACATCCGCAGGAAGCTTCTGTGAGCTGGGGCCACTGGCAGGTGGAAGTAGGCTTGGTGGATGTCCAGCTTTGCCATCCAGTCGTAGGGTTGCAAGAAATCCGGGACGCGTTGCATATTTACTAACCTGAACTTGTCGGCCTGTACATACTTGTTTAAGTGTTTCAGGTTGAAGATAGGTCTGAACGTGCCATCGTTCTTTGCCCTTAAAAATATGGGGGATATAAAGCTCGGAGTGTATTGCACAGCTTCGAGTATCCCCTGACCGATCATCTTTTGGATAATTTGATCCATCTCTGTAGAGGCATGAGTTGTTCTGCTGCGGTCGTTGGGCAGGCATAACGGGGGTTTTGTTATCAAAGGTAAGTGGTAGCCTTTTATTATGTTTAGAATGTGTGTCGGGGCTCCTAGGCGTTGCCATTGTTCGTAATACATTTTGAGCCGACCGGCAGAGAATTCCTTTAGATAGTCAAAAACGCGATCGCTGTCCTCTCCGATCCCGGTGGGAGACGGGGGAGCGCATTCGTGGTCCTCTCGAGGGGTTATCACCTCGACGGCCTCTTTGGTTTTTATTCCCATGAAATGAGCTCGGTAAACCTCTAGAGGAATTGCCTCGCACGCTGGGAGGTCTATGGTGAGCATTTGGTTTGAAACAATGTGTTGAAGTGGACGGGCCAGGATTCGACTGCGGTGCAGTGTTTTTGCGATCCTTATAATTGGCCCAGAACACACTCTTTGTACCACCAAGTTTTTCTAATACGGTACTAAACTTTTCTGCTTCAAACAAGTTATCCACTGAGGGGAGTATCTTACGTAAAGCACCTTTGTTGTAAGAGTCTTTCACAGAAGAAAGGACAGTCTCACGTCGGCGCTGGATTATTTCGGCTCTGTGGCCGCAAATCATTTGGAGGGTGTCGTTATAAACCTTAATATATTCACCGGTGGTGAAGATATTATTTATTTTATCATAAATGGTATTGTATGATAGTGCCTCCCCCTGCTCATTAGCCCAGGTTAAAAACCCTGTTAGTTCGTCTTGCAAAGTCTTTCGCTGCATAAGCAATGCGTACGTCGCCCCGGCGAATGCTTTTTCCATTATGGTATCAGCTCGCGATACGTCATAGCGTCTAATTTCGTCATTAGCCTGAAGGGCGGTAAAGCCTGGCGAACGTACGTATTGCTTTTGCACATCAGCGTACCTTACACTATTCCATTCCTCTTGACCGAATCTTTGTATATCGTTTAATTGCTGTACATATTCAGGGCAGGCCACTGGTACAGAAGGTTCTTGGGTCTTTGCCCAATGCCCAAGTTAATCCGGTGGGCTTCTCCGTTGGAGATGCATTTACTTCATCATTATAGAGGTCGTCACTCACGTTGAGGTCGACAGAGTCGTAATGATCGTCATAACAAGTTTCATTATGTAGGTAGGAATTACGATCACTGGTATACTGAATCTGACTTTTAAGTTCGGTAAACTCTGATAATAATTTATTAAACTTACGGTCAAGACGACGCTTTTTAGCTTTTGGCTTGCGAGAGCGTCTTTTTCGCTTATCTCCAGACGAGCTTGAGCTCGAGGAAGACGATGTGCTCTCTGAACCCGAAGCACTAGAATCCTTTCTGCTTTTCCTCTTCCTTTGATTTTGTTGTTCCACTTGATCCTCAACATTTTTATTGGTTGATGCATCCATAATCTACCTAAATCTGTAAATTTATTAAGTAAAACACACAAGATACCACCGGTCAGTAGTTGTGGGTATCCTTAAAATGATATATGAAACTCCTGTAATCGTAGTTTATACAATACACAATAAAATAATATTTATTATAAAGTGTGGGTAGTTTGATAATTATTAATAAAAATCTAAAAGTAAAGCCAAGCGAATGGCAATACTATTAAGTATATGTGGATATTTATGACACCAGCCTACCACCATATACTGACAAGTATAAGAAAATTCGTTGCCAAAATTTATAAATCGTAAACAATCACGGTTTTAGCAAAGCGGTACGAGTAAAGATCAAATACAATCGAATGGTAAGCCATTAATATGCATTACATAGATACTCGACTATTGAAATTTTCTAGCAACGAATACTGCGTTAGATCTCCAACACACAAGAATAAGTTTATTTTCCAGGAAATATAAAAAACTTACCCGAGTACACATACACTTAGATTCTGGCACAGACACTTGAAGTTATTTCAAATATTATCACCACACTATTCAAGCACAAAGTTTTATTCCGCGGACTTGCTATCTTGTATGTCCTTCCAGACCGAAAATCAAGACGCCAATGATCGGAGCACGCCTTGCAACTCTGTCCAAGGCTCGGCCATGTTGAAAGAGGACGTGACGTAAGCGAGGGAAAGAGACGGATAGATGTAAAGGAAGGGGTAAAAGCACAAAGTTGACCGGAAATCATGTTCGCTACTCTCTCATGTTTTAATTAGGTTTGGAAGAACGGTCAAGTTAGTTTAATGGTCTGACTTCGTCTGTCTGTCTGTCACTATATTTCAGGAACGATTGATGTTATCGATTTGAAACTTGGAATAGTTTTAGATCTTACTTACCCGACTAATATATTTTTTCATTTACCTTTTTTATAATGGGGTTCGAAATGGGTCATCAAAATTTCAAAGTGAGACTACTATATCGAGTGGGGTATCATATGAAAGGGCTGCATTTGGACATCTCAAAATATATTTTTATTTTGGTTTATGTCACGTAGTTTTTGGCTGATAATCAAAAATGTCAAAAAAATACCGTTACGTTTTTTGCTATCTGATGTGTAGTGTAATAGTACAATAACTTTAATACGTCCAAAGATGGTATGGAGGGTCGGTGGGCGAGTCCGACTCGCACTTGACCGATATTTTTTTATACTACTAAGGTGGCAAATAAGCATGGAGCCCGCCTGATGGTAAGCAGTCATCGCAGCCTATAGCCGCCAGCAACACTAGAAGAACCACTAGCGCGTTGCTCTTGCCGACCCATAAGACATTAGATATTAAGTCTTTTGTGTTCTGTAATTTCATCAGCTGCCCTTCACACCGCAACACAGTAGTAATCACACACTGCTGCTTGGCGGCAGAATATCTGAACTGCGGTGGTACCTACCTGGACGGTTCCTTGCACAAGGAACCTACCACCTAGTATACCAGGTGCAGCTGGAAACCTGCAGCCTGTCGTACAGTCTCTCATTACTGGTTAGGACCAATGCAAGTCTATCACCTGATTGTCTGCAACGTAAGATGAACGCTTGGGTAAGTTTTTGATTGAAGATCCATTTTTTTGTGTAGTTTTCTATTATTTTGATTGTAGTCTATTTTTATTTCTCATATTTAATGGTTTTGTAATTAAATGGCATTGATCCTTTATTTATTGTTGTTTATAATTATAAGTGGTATTTGTACATTGAGACATATGTACAATTGTGAATTATAGTAATTTATGTGCACCTATTTAAACAAAATAAATAAAAGCCAACGGGCATTCAGTTGATTTTGCATGATTTTTCCATTCATTTTTAAACAATTAACGGTCCCGTGGGGTACCGGGTTAGAATTGCATCCCCCCATCTCCTCTCGTTGGGTGTCGTAAGAGGGAAGACGGGCAGCAGCGTTTTTCTTTTGGATTTATCTTCCACCTATACTGCGATCCCCAAGCCACCTGCCAAGCGTGGGGATTATGGCAATCCTTCCCGTCTAAGGGGGAGGTCTTTGTGCAGCAGTGGACGTCTACCGGCTGCTAATAATGATGATGAACGGTCCATAAATGTGTGAAGCCAGAAGCAAGAAAAAAAAAAAACGGTCCATAAATGTGTATATCTACTTGAGACGGCCCACCTACAACAATGCTGTAACTGAGAGCTCAGTCATTCGCACCGACAAACAATACTGGTATAACAACTAGTAATGCGGGTATAATGAATTGCGACACGCGCCGCCGACGCGCGACGTGCGTGTGCGCATACATTACCTACACAATAGTTAAAAGTATTAATTAAAAATTAAAACAACCGACACGAGAATTAGAACTTAATAATAAAAGGCTGTACAAGTATTATTAACAGTGCGAAACATCCAGATTAAACCATATAGACATAGCGTCAAACTTCAACATATAATAACACGTATTTTTGCATCAACTACTATAGACCTATAAAAAGCCAGGCAGTGGCGGTCCTATCAATATTTTTAAGTGGTGCGAGATCTAAAAGTGGCGCCCCCTTCAAATATAAAACTGTACTCGATTTGACATTTGTCACACACGGTTTTAGTCACCATAACCATACATTTGATGTATAAAAGAATAACAATAAATTTTATGATTAACAAGTTTTATTTATTTTGTTCTATTCTATTGTTGGTGGCTAAAAACCGGGCCCGGTAACCACCGGAACGCTCATCGACCCAGTTGAATCCATTGTGCATGCCCTAGCCCTTACTTTGTTGCTGGCGTGTCGAAGAGTTGCCTTAGTTATGCAACGATTGCTCCAGCTTGGAGCTGTGCGTAATCATCTGGTGTAGAATAGGCTACTCCCAGATGACCCAACCTACGTCTCGCAAGAGCGACGCAGCCACACAATATGTGTCGCATTGACTCTTTTTCACCTTTACAAAATCTGCAAGTATCAATAGTACTTAGCCTCATTCTGTGAAGGTGCTCATTTGTACCGAAATGTCCCGTGAGTGTCTATTAGGTGCTTTATTTGTGATCTGTTAAGGTTCAATAATTTAACCCCACAGTCCACCCTTGACAGTCTTTGTTGATACATAGTAGACCGCAGGTAAGTTTTTATTAGTTTTAATTTACTGAAACTTCGTTCTCCTTTGGCGACAGTAACAGGTAAGTACAGTAAGCAACTTACGAAGCGCTGTCCAAATATCAGGGAAAATATCTTGTCAATCATTTCTTCTTATAAGTTGAAGAACTGCTGATGGAAGATCTTTTAATAATGGATTCAGGCTCACAAGTTCTTCAACCAATTCATGTCCAGATATATTATCACATTTTTCGCCATCGGTTAAAATTATTTGCAAATCAGCACAGCCTTTTTCCAACATGGATATTTCTGGAATTATTTTTATGTCGTATATAAAATACCATGTATCATTGAACTTTGAAAATTGTTGAAAACGGGTAACCAATGTCATCATCAGCCGGAAGACGCCCACTGCTGAACATAGGCCTCCCCCTTAGAACGCCACAATGAACGACAATTGGCTATTTGCATCCACGGTTATCTGCGACGCGCACAATGTCGTCTGTCCACCTAGTAGGAGGCCTGCCAACGCTGCGTCTTCCGGTTCGTGGTCGCCACTCGAGAACCTTTCTTCCCCAACGGTTATCGGTTCTTCTAGCGATGGCCTGCCCATTGCCACTTCAACTTGCAGATTCTGAGAGCTATGTCGGTGACCTTGGTTCTTCGAATCTCCACATTTCGGATTCTGTCGCGCAAAGAAACTCCGAGCTTACCTCTCTCCATGGCTCGTTGTGTGACTCTGAACTTCTCTAAAAGGCCAGCCGTTAGAGACCACGTCTCAGTACTATATGTCATCACTGGCAACACACACTGGTTAAAAACCTTCGTCTTCAGGCACTGCGGTATTTCGGACGAGAAGACATCGCGTAGTTTCCCGAACGCTGCCCATCCGAGTTGGATTCTTCGGGCGATCTCTTTGTCGAAGTTGGGCCGACCTAACTGGATAGTTTGTCCTAGGTATACGTAGTGGTCAACAACTTCGAGTGTATCGTTCCCAACAACTACCGGTACGGGTGCAACATGGACATTAGACATGATCTTCGTCTTGTCCATGTTCATTTTAAGACCCACCTGTTGGGAAACGATACTGAGGTCGCTGAGCATTGTATTGAGGTCCTCCAGCGACTCTGCCATAATGACTATATCATCGGCAAAACGAAGGTGAGTATGTATTCGCCATTGATGTTGATGCCGAATCCGTACCAGTCCAAGAGCTTGAAAACGTCCTCCAATGCGTTTGAGAACAGTTTCGGAGAAATAACGTCTCCCTGCCTCACACCTCGCTGCAATGGGATTGGTTTCGTGCTCTCGTCCTGTAGTCGGATCGACATGGTGGCGTTGCTGTACAAACACTTCAACCCTTCGATGTACCTATAGTCAATGTGGCACCGCTGGAGGGACTGCAATACCGCCCAGGTCTCGATTGAATCGAAGGCTTTTTCGTAGTCCACAAACGCTAGACATAATGGCCGATTATACTCCTCGGTCTTCTGTATAATCTGGCGGAGCGTATGTATGTGGTCTACGGTGCTAAAGCCTTTTCGGAACCCAGCTTGTTCGGGGGGCTGGAAGTCATCAAACCTGCGTTCGAGACGGTTCGTAATGACTCTCGAAAACAGCTTGTATACATGGCTCAGGAGTGAGATGGGTCTATAATTCTTCAATAAAGTTTTATCACCTTTTTTGAAGAAAAGAACCACCATACTCCTGTGCCATGCTTCTGGCGTAGTACCCTTGAGTAAGACGGAATTAAATAACTTCTGGAGGACTAAGAGTACCGGTAACCAATGTACTTATTCTCAATTGTATCTATCAATTAATTCGTTTTGAATGCGTTTGCTGAAATAATGGATATTAGCACATATTAGTCTCTTTCTTTCCAATACGGCGGAGGTGCCCCATCGTCACAGTATCAAATTTTCCTAGCAGTTGCACAAGACCAAAAACGTTGCCATTATTAGGAGTTTATAAATAACATTTCAGATCCAGAGCTCCCTCTAAACGCCAAATTATTGCTTTCCAAGAAGAACACTATGGACATCATTCGTTCGAGAATAGCGACCCATGTCGATTTCTCATCTTCAATCTGTTTTTGTATATGTTTGTCTTCCGCTGAAATTCTTCAATCTTATCGACGCTTCTATCCAACTATTCATAGCACGGTGATCTGGGGATGTTTCGTGAGTTTTGAGACACGATTCGTCGCGCCCGACCGATCGTCGCGTCGTCGCGCGTTGGATGGTTTTGGCGCCCCCCCCCCCTATGATGGCACCTCGCACCGCCTTAGGACTGCCACTGAAGCCAGGTCTATATACCTGTCTACGAGTATATCCAAACAATTAAATCGAAAAGGCAGTTGACGTTTTTAACCGACTTCAAAAAAGGAGGAGGTTCTCAATTCGTCTGTATATATATATATATATATTTTGTTCGCGCATAACTCTGGCAATTATGAACCGATTTGAAAAAATCTTTCTTCCATCCATTCTTCAATCCATTGATTGGGTCCCATAAAAAAAATATATTTTATTACTAAAAAGTAGTTCCTGAAAAAACAACAATGGTGACTGAGCAGGAAAGCCTATATAGATGACTTTATGTCGCTTTTTAAGGACAAAAATGGTCATAACTCTGGCAAATATTTACCAATTTCAATGATTTTTTTTTTATTCGAAAGAAGAAACCACTGTATTGAATCTATATGAAATTTATCACAACCGGATAAGAACTTCCTGGAGGACCATGAACGATGTGGAGGAATTTATCTGGTAAAAACCATAAAACTGATGTTCTCCATTACATTGCTCCGGCAATTGCCGGAGCAATGTATAAAAAAATAATCATCGAAATCGGTTCATAATTATGAACCGATTTCGATGATTATTTTTTTATTCGAGAGAGTAAACTACTATGATGATTCCATGCAAATTTCATTACGACCGGATATTTTTTTCTGAAGAAACATGAATTATGTAAAACTATGTAGACGATAATGCGATCATAACCTACCTATAGTGCATTTCACATATTCAGTCATTTTTCGATAACAAACACGGTACTTCAACACAAACCTAAATTTTTTCACCAATCCAACATGAAAACTTTCCATTTGTCACCACACACACGTAAAACATCCAACTGATTCGGAAAACTAGTTAAACTACTGAAAATATAATTAAAATCTTAAGATATACGAATAAATAAAATATTTTTGACATGAGAATGCCACAGATAAAATATGTCAATATATAGAACACACACTTTGTCTATGGAAATTAGTGATGTCCAATATTTAAAGATCTAAATCTCTATATTGAATGATTTCAAATTGATCCACAACCAATCATTGTATAAAATAAAAAGTATTATAATAGACTCAGACTAAACTGAGGTAGATTCAACATAAACAGTAGGTCCGCCGTCCGTATTTCAAAGTAAATCGCTACTCTGCCCACGTCTACACGGATTATATTATGTTGATTGTAAGATAATATTTTATATTACGTATTTAATTATTTATTTAAATAAATATCAATAAAATTGAGTCTTTACCATCAAGTCTATGATAGTATGTAATGCATGTTGCCTCATCTATAATATTGTTAAAATCAATATAATAAAGAAATTAAACATATTTTGATTACCGTCTTCAATAAAGAGTATATACTGTATTTGACGCGTAGTATTTAATATTAATAAGAATGTTTCGAATTTTATGAGTGTATGTATGTAAGTATGTATGTAGGTTTGCCCAACAATTTCTCAAAATCTTCAAACTCGATTGCGATATATTTGCAATAGTTTGAGTATTTTTCACGCATTGGAGGACGTTTTCAAGCTCTTGAACTGGAACGGAATCGGCATCAACATCAATGGCGAATATATCACTCACCTTCGTTTGGCCGATGATATATTCACTAATTTCACTATGGCAAAGTCGCTGGAGGACCTTAATACGATGCTCAGCGACCTCAGTGGCATTTCCCAACAGGTGAGTATTAGTATGAACATGAACAAGATGAAGATCATGTCTAATGTCCGTACCGGTAGTTGTTGGGAACGATACACTCGAAGTTTTTGACCACTACGTATAACTAGGACAAACTATCCCGTTAGGTCGGTCCAACTTCGACAGAGGTCGCCCGAAGAATCCAACTCGAATAGGCAGCGTTTGGGGAACTACGCGAAATCTTCTCATCCGAAATATCGCAGTGCCTTAAGACGAAGGTTTTTAACCAGTGTGTTGCCAGTGATGATATATGGTACTGAGACGTGGTCCCTAACTGTTGGACTTTCAGATAAGCGCAGAGTCACACCACAAGCTATTGAGAAAACTATGCTCGGAGTTTCTTTGCGCGACAGAATCCAGAATGAGCACATTCGCCGAAGAACTAGTCACCGACATAGCTCTTAAAATCTGTAAGTTGAAGTGGCAATGGCCGGCCACATCGCTCGGAGAACCTATAAACGTTGGGGAAGAAAGGTTCTCGAGTGGCGATCACGAACTGGACGCAGTGTGGGTAGGCCTTCCACTAGGTGGATAGATGACATTGTGCGCGTCGCAGGTAACCGGCGGGTGCTAATAGCCAATTGTCGTTCATTGTGGCGTTTTCTTAGGGAAAAGTTTAAGTTTCATAAAAATCGATTTAAAAGATATAAACTTTTATATTTTTACGCACGCATTTCCATCAGAGTTAGTTTGCAGCTTGTGGCCAAAAAAGATGGAAGTTAGAAAATGGTTCGCAAAAATCCCAAATGCTACCCTTTGACGTATTATATTCAATCTTCTAGAGAATAAGTAAAATTGTTGTACACTCAAATTAACATTTGAATACTGACGCATTTGTTAATTATTTTGAAGGGTTTCGAGGTGTTATTTGTTTAAATAAAGGTGAAATTATCAATAAAAATAATTGACAGTATTAATGTATTCTTTTTAATCCTACCGCTTTGCTGACATAAATATCGATACTGTAATGGATTTATCATACATCTATGATGTGGTCAGATTCACTCGTTCATGAGGCGTCACCTCCCTAATATTGTCGATGGTTGCAATACCGCCATGTTTATTTACTTTTTACGACGGAATACTTGAATTCGAGTATAGATAATTTTACGATCTTCGATGGTTCAATCTTTATATATGAAAATATCACTAAAAAGATTAAAATAAAATCTTTTTAAAAAAAAATTGAACTGACTTCAATATCACTGAAAAGTATAAAATAATTTAAATATTATTGAAGTTGGTGCCAAATATACACAGCCGGTAAGCTAACACCAAATTCAATAATATTTAAATTATTTTATACTTTTCAGTGATATTGAAGTCTGTTCATTTTTTTTATTTAAATGAATTTATTCACGGATGAATATGAACTAATGGTGTTTGTAGTATATATATATATATAGTACCTCTCCAAAATCAAAATTTCTTTACATAGAAATCATTATTTACAAAGTAACGCCAGATTGTAACGCGACTAAAACATCAATGTAACTCCTGTAAGCCAGGATGAAGATAGTACAACTGAGTCGGGTGATACCCTACCTCAAGCAAGACTTTACCATTGTCCTGTGATGTGATTTTTACCACCTTTATTAATTAGCAAATTGAAAACATATGAACAAAAACATATGAACAACTACCAGAACTGTTAGCGCAGTGAATAGTGTTGCGATGTACTATTGTATGTATGTAATATAATATATAATATTACCAATTACTGATTTTGTTATTAATAATAAAAATAGATTAACTACAAATGGTGTTATCATTTCCAATTATCTGAAGTTCATTATACGATTGCTGGGTTCTAAGAGAGCTGTACGTCATTTTACGATAACGGTACATCGCATAGGCGTGACAAATTCTTGGGGCGTTCTAGAATAAAAACTCAAGCGTCAAAATTTGGTTTTACTACGAATTGTGTGCAAAAGTTGTAATCCTTCGCATGTCCGTAAGTGTCACTCAATTCAAAACCGGTTAACACTCCTAATATAGAATGAACACCTAAATCTAGATGCACAATTAATTCTCAAACTAGTACATGAACTGTATTTGCTGCCAGGTGGTCAGACTTATACATCACAACTGTTTGTTGAAAGTAAACCAAGCGGATACAAGGCTAAAGCGAAATTAGGACATCAGGTTCGAGTGGAGACTAAAACAAGTCGTGTTTTGTCTGAGGGAATTTGTATTGTTAACACAATCGAATTCAATAACTCCGCCTCCTTTTATTGCAGCCGATTAAAAACAAGGCATGCAGCGGTGATGGTAATGCAGGTAAATGTGATACCAGTGACTTCTAAATTCTTCTAGACTTCGATGAGCATACAATGAGGTGAAATGTTAGTTTTGAGGACAACAATAAGAAGTGTCAGTACCAGGTTAGCAGTCAGCTGCCAACAAATATAGGGTGAAGGATTCATTAATTGGTATTCAAATCAAGAGTCAATAGTCACGGACTCATTAGTACAATTTCATTGCGGTTTTAATACTCGTAGTAGATAAAACGATGCGTGCAAAGGTGGCAACTGTCAAGCTTGAAGAATCATATAACTCCATAGGTATTACTTTCGAAAGTCTACATAGTTTATTACAAAGCTTTCTGCTATAGAATAGAGTACCTTACGCTTTCACGGAAATATTATTCCGTAATGTGCGGTGAGATACTTAGAGCCTGTTATGTTGTGCCCTTATTAAGACGATGGGTCGCCCAAGTTTTAAAAAGATCAGTCATCTACGCGGGAGATAGTATAGTGCACAAGTGCTGGCGTAGACACAAGTGCACTATTTCTTCCTTTGCCTCTCAGAATCCGACGGGACGGAAGACCGATACGACCGGGGAGAGGTCAGGTGCGGGACCGACTTTTTACATGCCCACCTGTCGCATGGATCATATTACTTTACAAACAATCAGGTGATCGGCGTGCATTGTCCTAGCCAACTATACAAAGTTGTCGCTCCCCGCAGGATTGGAACCGGCGACCTCCAGTTTGCAAAGCAATCGGTTTCCCACTGCGCCACGTAGGCTACTGCTACATATGTATAAACCATCACTATGATCCCTGTTTGTGATCTTGCAAACCCTTTGAATATGGATAGAGGTTATCGCTACTAGTAACAATATAGAAACATTATGAATATAGGGAAAGGCACTTAGTAAAGCTTTATTCATTCAGAAGAAGCATGATAATGCGGAACGCTGACCTAAATACATACACTAAGTAAAATCACAGACGTTAGCATTTAAGAGAGATAAGAGCAGAATTTAGAGCATAAAGATTTATGTGTTGACGATTATAATGTAACAGTTTATAGTGTGGTGCTAGCTTGTAAAATCGGCTCAATAAAATAGTGCCTGTCTATTTTTTTGGTTTTAATGTTTGAATGCGGTAATTATTATTTTTAAAAATTCCCGCATTTAGTAGGGACGGATCTCGGTACCTACCGACCAGTCTAGACTCTAGACTCAAAGAAGCTAGTTTTCGCTCATTAAATTTTATATGATTTATTTCTTATTGGCATCATTACCAGTAATTACGATATCGTTATCAGAAAATGCAAGTTGATTAACCGATTATCCCCTGATCATGTGACTTTTCGTTTAACGTATTTTTATGTGCTTACTATATTAATTATTATTTAAAGAGATTAAGTTAATGTCTTTGCTAATATTATTTTGACGCCATTGGAATGGGTAAATTATAGACTTTGTTTTTATTTAATTAATTATTACAACCTTCTAAAATTATGTTATTTATTACAAATAAAACAAAATGCATAAAATATGTTAATAAATAATATTATAAATAATATTGTATTATATTGTATTGCATGTTTATAAATAATATTGTATTATTCGTGCAGACATTTTTTGTCAGAATGTTGAAAGAAATCCATAAATTAATGATGTTCTATAAATACGAACGTCATTGCATTGTATTTTACTAGTGTATATAAAGAAACGAAGCAATACCTGCATGTAAAAAAAAACTCTAATCAACACCTTTAAAACTGGTTACAATCTTATCGGGTTATAGTCTTATCGTGAAAGAAAATCATAGGTCTTTTAATTTGTGGTCCAATTAAATCTTATAAATTATTATCTGGAACATAGATTATGTCTACCTACTCTATGATTTAACCATTCCAGACCTTAGAGGAGATACCACTGGAGAGAGCATGATGCGCTAACCACTCTGCCAAATTTTTGTTCATATGTTCAGGTCATTCTTTATTTGTGTGCGTATCTTGAATGTGTTGCGAGTTTATAGTTTATATAGTATGGGTTCATAGAAACATGAAGAGTTTGCATTAGACATTTGCAAGAGTATGCGTGAAATTGTATCTGCGTGTGTTTACTTCGCCTCCCGCACCCCGCAAAAGTGCCACGAAAAATTTGTTCGGGGAATCGACGCGATACTAGCTCCATTCTAATTACTCTGAGTTCTAGACCCCTATTACGAATCTCGTTTAAGGGGGTAACATGCGCCAATGACCTTGAGAATCTGGCCGCTCTGGCCGAGAGTTGTCATCGTAGAGGGCGCTACCAGCAAATATGAATATTACATTTGAAAAATCATAGACTAAAAATATGCAGATGTGTCGAATGGAGTTTTGTTAATTTTGCCTATTCCATTATAGAATGAAATGATGCAGTTTAATAACGGTAACCCACTGTTTTATATCTTGATTTATACCTTGGCGTGCCACCTAATTACAATCTGACAACCCAACCACTTACAGTGGTAACGTAGTTGACGTGTTGCATCAGGAAACGGATTATTGCATTTCATATTCCAAACTTCATATCAAAGGTTCAGTCCGTCTATTATAGAATGGCCAATGCCTGACTAGTGAGACTTATACATACTTCTGTTCTATTGTTGGTGGTTATTAGGTCTGGTTACAACCGGAACGCACTTCGACCCAGCTGAATACATTGTGCCTACCATTCGGAATCCATATACATTCGTACTACTTATAACTTACAGTCACAGCGGATTTTTGTGTGTCTGAAGTTAGGGTTGACGAACCATTGCGCAAGTACAGTTGTGAGTTCTGAATACATAAACATAAAAATAGCTACTGCGCAGCGTCTTGCCGTGACTACTGTAAGCGTACTTGAAATGAAACTATGCACAAAGTTCTAAGGTTTCTGTTCTGCACGTCAAAACGAAAGCGTTTAACAGAGCCTTCAAAATATAGTTTTTCTTTTAAAAGGGACCTTTTTAACATATTTCCTAAATTAGTTCCAAATTCTCTAACCAATAAACATCCATCTGATAGTTGAGCTTTTTGATTCCTGGAAAAATGAACTGAAACCAAATTGATGATTGATTGCGATGTTCGAGTATACACAAAGATAGTGACTTAAGATGCTGCAATGCATGCCAGAGGCCTTGATGAGATGCTAACGGTATTATTAAAGAAGCGTGTAACTGTAATGTTTCCTATTCTAATGCGTATATTATCTTTAAGTACCCGAATCTTGGAAGCTTGCTAGCTTCCAACCTTACTCAAGACCAGATACCCAACGTTGATCCAAGTCGTGCAGACCCAAAAATCATAAATTATTTTTATTGCGACAATTAGTTCCATGATAAGAATAATAGCACCCATCCATCTCCTCCCGTTGGGTGTCCGTAAAAGGCGACGGAAAAACAAAAAGACGAGCAGCAGCGTCTTTTTATTGGATTACCTACCACCTATCTGCGATCCCCAACCGCCTGCCAGGTGTGGGGATTATGGCAACCCCTCCCCTCTAAGGGAGAGAGGGCCTTTTTTCAACAGTGGACGTTTCGGCTGCTGATGATGATGTAGATGAGTTCCGTGATCGACTCCGTAATGGCCATCGAACTGAAACTATGATAAGATACTTATCTTTTTACATAATTAAGTACAGGTAAAAATGACCCAGACCCAAGACAAACAGATTATGTTCATGCACATGAATGTTTGCCCTGTGTGGGAATCGACCCCAAGACCAGCGGTCAGTTAAGGTCAGCGGCCAGAGTAGCAAACTACAAAATCAACGGACCTGTGTTGTTATTCAATATACGTGGCTGCCAAAGGAATCCGTCGCACTGTTTGTTTGTACGCACAAATTCAGTAATAGTCTTTTTTAGTGTAAGCTTCAGTTTTCAATCAAAATAGTTTGAACGACGTTCCAGGCGCTTACCCCGCCGCTTTTTTTGGGCCGGCACGTGCAAGCGATTGTCGTCCTAAAGGTGATAGACCGTTCGTGACCGCGAGAGTACGTAACGTAACTTCATCTTGAGTTCTGTACCCATCGCGGGGTTTGAACTACGCGGAGCTTTTGACATTTTATTTTATTTATTCTTTAGCACACTTAAATATGTACAAGGCGGACTTAATGCCTTAGGTATTCTCTGCCAGTCTACCTTTGGATGATGCAGAGGGTAATAGTGGTAGGTAGGCATAGGTAATATATAATAATAATAGATATTTAATTTACATTGATTCTAATAAGCAATCTGGTTTTAGAGTAACTAACATTTTAACGCGGTGGTATTTTTCTCGTGCCTGCCAACAACACCACCAGTTTATTGTTACGCAACTTAGTTAAGTAACAAGGTATTACCTGATAGTAATCGAAGCACCCACCCATAGAAAAGTCTCTTCCTGTCCCTGTCATCCAAAACTATAATTATAGCCTTTTGGTCTGATAGTTTTTTTGCCAGCTACAGTGACCTTCTACTTATGTTACATAGCGGAAGAAATCTAAGATTAAAGTGGCGCCACCTAGATAGCACACCAGTACCCTTCCAACTTAACCATCCAGATGTCTCAAAAGACTAGCAACTGTCCAATGCAACTGTCCGTTGGTAAGCGTGTCGCTCACCACCAAGCCAACCACCCAGGTACTCGACTCGTTGCTAAGTTGCAAAAACCAACATGATAGTAATAATAACACCGTTCATGTTTTGACAAAAAAAACATAATGTAAAGGATATCATAATGTATGTCATTTTGTCGACCTACACAGTATTAAATACGATTTCCATTAGTAAGATCATTTATATGACTCTGATACGCTTTAAAAGTTAGGCATAATACTCGGCAACAATACTTTCGCATACTCTATGATGAACCAAAAATATGGGATTACTATAAAAATATCTTTAATTAAATATAGAAGTATAGATTTCATTTGAAATGACTTATAATGTTATAATTATACCATATGTAACATATCTTAATTAAAAATATGTTCAAAATCATTTAAATTAAATTCGTCTCGTCAAAAAAAAATCGAGCACGTCCACCCTTCATAACAGTCCACGAAAGACTGATGGAAGGCGATCGCGGGGGTGCTGCAAGGGGAAATGCATCGCGTACGTGGTTTTTCTATAATTTCTTGTTAAACATGAATGAAATTAAGAAATATAATCAATACAAATTGTAGAATAGGTTATTATGCTTTTTATAGTCCAAGTTTGACGTCTATCCGATGAACGGATATTGAACGCTAACACAATTCATATCCAACGTAGTACATTTTTTAAATACATATTGTTTGAAACCATTTTATTTAATCCAATATCTAATCAATAAAACTATTTGCTGACAATCTGAGGTATAAGTACATATAATTTTCATAGCCAATGCAATAGCGGATTGATCCATCGAACTCTTTAAACTAAGGCTATTTTTGCAATTTTACCGTTGTTACCCCCTTAATAACTAGTGATGATCCCTGTAGCATCAAATAACTGTTAAATGATTCATTCGGTATTGCTTAACTTGAGTGACCAAAAAATACCAATCACCAACTTTCAATTGAGATCAAGTTCGGTGGACAACTGAAGCTTAATAGTCACTTGGGTGGCTAAAGATACGCAATAGCCCTCCAGTTACACTTCAGTAGGTAGGTTATGCATGGGCGGTACTGGTAAGCCAGTAACGACTGGGAATACGGTCGTAAAGTAAAAAAAACGGCATGTAAAAGTGCAACATCAATGATCGAATAGTAGTGATCGATGGTGATTGATAATATCTCTCCGAATGCTTGCGAAGTTAAGACAAGGCAAACGTCTAGTCTTCGGAGTCGCTGGACGTTCGGGATGTGGGCACTTAGAACGTCCATTGAGTACGGCGGCGACTCCGAGGAGGACGGCGGCAGGGTTGCGACCCCAGTCCCCGTGAGCACCGTGACTACAAGGCACTGGGGGACCCTGGTGCAGATCCCACCGGAGAGACCTTGGTCCCCTCTCATGAGCCGCGGGGGTTTTAGTGGGTAAGAATCCCACATACCCCGGTCCAGCCCCACAGCTCCCGGGATCTTTTGAAGAATTCCTCGCGTAAAAAAAAGGCAAACGGCTAGCTAGAACATCTGGTAACATAAACGGTCCAAAACTTTCAAACTACGATCGATTTTCATGAAACTTACGCACCAACTACGGGGGAGATAACCTTAGTTTAAAATTACTGGAACTATTACTATTTCAATTAGATTTCTAATTTCATCACGTTTTTAAGTCAAACAATCTGGACTAATGTCCAGATTGTTTGACTTAAAAACGTGATGAAATTAAAAACGTGATGATCTAATGATCATCATCACCAGCAGCCGAAAAACGTAATCCTCAAGCTTGGCAGGTGGTTTGGGGGTCGCAGTATAGGTGGTAGGTAATCCAATAGAAAGACGGTGCTGCTAGTCTTCTTATTTTCCCTTAGTCGCCTCTTACGAACACCCAACGGGGATTATATAGGTACATAAATACTACATAAACATTTTCATTCATAAATATCACACACATACGCGTCAAATTGACGACATTGTTAGGATCTGTTAAAAAAAATATTAAAAACAACTAACCTCTGATGTTTCTGTGTACTCCTCGCCATGTTCATCCCGATACGTGATATTGATATTCGCCACGGTGTACGTGTCACTCACGAACTTCTCGTCCGTAGGTCCATACCTCACGGACTCCAGCTCGCTGCCAGGAGAATGGCATCCCACTAATGAGGCCAACCATCCTAAAGTCGCCAATCTCGACCACAATTGCTTAGCACGCATTTTTTAAAACTATAAAATTGACATTCGATATTCGAAATTTTAAAAAATAACTACACAACGTAGCCGCGCACAACACTGGACCCGTATACGAACGCACTCCGCTAACGGGCGATATGTTTTTAAACATTCGCGAACGCAACGATATCAGCTGTAGGTATAACGTACGCCACTATTTTAACACGTCTCGGTAGGTGCACGATCGTCTACTATGTGATGTTAAAAGAAAAATCGACACGACGTTATCAGCTCCGTTATCGGTTAACGAAAACAGACTCAACGGATTTAGTTAAGAACGCGCTATCATTAGCGAAGATAAAACTATTTGCACAACACTAGCTTCCTCCGGGAACTCAGGTGCTAAGCAGTTTGAACTGTTCCACGTTCGAAATTCGAAAGATGTGTTTATTTTTAAACGTAGCAGCAAAGGTCATGAGGCTTTTGATACGCTCGTCCGCATTTTCCTTTGCTATCTTTGTTCTATGTGCTTCTTATAGTCGACTGCTGCCCCATAACCGGCGAGGAACTTCACAGCATCGGGCAACTGTAACAATAGAAGGTGTGACGTCAGTGATGACAACAATTCAACTAATGGTCACGTAGACAGTACACAAGTACTTATAGTATCTATTAATTACTTTGTTTTATAGGTTATAATTATGTATATATAGATAAGAGAGCGTAAAATATTTATACAACTGTATAAATAACTCTATGTATACATATTGGTATCTAGATTATTTATTTGCGAAGACTAGTGTTGGGTACTAATTGGACTAGTCATGCTGCGTGCTTTCTTTTGTTTATAGTTATCTTAAAACAAAAGCTTATTTAGGTAAGTAATACTAGAAGTTACCAGGCAGAAGTCTATAATATTTTATAAAATGATGGAGACTTGAAGTTTCCATTCAATAATTTACCGATATACACATATTATGTATGTATTTGTCTACGTATAAAACCTCATAAGTTTCTTTAAATATACGTAGACAATCCCTTACAATAGGTATTCACAAAATCCCATTCCAATATAATGAAAATACATTATCTTTTCTCTCTTATTAAGTCTATTTTGAGATAAATTTGATAAAAGCCGTGATGAGTTTGTTTTCTTGTAACAGGTTTATTTAATAATTAATAAATACACATTAAAATATTTATTACATTCACAAAATATGTATTTTATGGAAATACAATTAAAAACGCATCTAAGTAAGTGTAATACATCTATTATCTTACTTGCACAAATGAAAAAACTTAGAATACGTTTTGTACAAAGTAGAACACAGTATGTGTACATATGTGCAGTATGCAGCAGCTTTGTACAAAAAATTCCCACAGTATTTATTACAACTTGTGTGTGAAACGCAGCTGATTGCTTCAAATCATTTCATATTCTTAGAGCTGAGATTAAAGCGAATCGAATATAAACACACTAATAAACCGTTAGTTATTTTTCTAAATCGTTAATTATTTATAACGGCTTTTTTGCTGCTAGAAATATGAATATGGTCTTTGTACAGACGTAGCAGAAACAAAATATCCAATTTCATACTTTTTTTATAACTACCTACGCATCTCCACTCAGAGATGCTAAACCTCAACTTTTGGAATCCATTGTATGACGATTTTAGACGAAGAAGCCGCAGTAGACCACTTAAAAGAAGACGAGATGACCTAAACGTCTTTATGACAAGTTCTCTTATGGCACATAACCGAGTTTTCCTTATTAGGATAACGAGCATAAAGATATCTTAAATCAATCTTCGTGACGTTCCCATCGCATTAGAATTTCTACATAGAAAATCCAAATAGGTACTACTACTATACTACGTACTACACGATTTAGAAATAAAGACGCATAATTCATTTGTATATTTCTTCAGCCAAAATAATCTTTTGATCTTAGAAAGTATTTGTTCAATACAGCAAAAATTACCTACGCAATATTAATATTTAAAAAAATGTTGTGTATACTTGTGTTATCAGCAAGTACATTGAACCTATCTTATCTTGATTAGATCAAAGATCCCAACGTCGGGTGGTTGGAAACTACAGGGATTTTTTTTTTTTGCTAAAGTTGCCTTGTGTGTAGTCGTCCTAAGCAAACATTAAAAGAGTTACGGAAAGTAGGTCAAAAGCAAAACGAGTCTTCCACAGAGTGAGCCGCCTACCAAAATAATATCCCGTACCGATAAAGTGATAAATTATTCTAGATATCTATGTTTATGTTACGGGTCAACGACTCGGGGTCGATGGCCAAGAGTTTGGCCAAGAGTTCGTATAAAAATATATGAATCAATTAGGGTACGATAACGTTTATGATACAAACTGTGATATTTATAATTATACAATATAAAAAAATCGGTGCTATCGCTCAGGAATGTCTGCATTCGTGGTTTTGATTGTAAAGCTTACAACATACGGTTTGGCGGAAGTTTTCGGAACGAAATAAATAAAAAAACAATACCAAGAATACGTTTAGGGGAGGGGGAATTGATACCCAGTTTAAAAAAAAAACATGTCTGATCACTTGGTGTATTATTCGGTATCGCAATGCAATGATACGTACCTACTCATTTATTAAACATCTCATTTATTAAATATCTCAAAAATATTCTTCTTGATTTGTACCAGCAATGCAAATATTCCCCTTACAGATCAGACAGGGTTTTAAAAAAGATCCTGTCCAAACACTATGGGTATTATTCGGTGTAGCAATGCAATTACAAGTATTAACTCATTTAATAAATATCTCAGATATTTTTCCTGATTTGTACCAGAAATGCAAATATTACAGATCAAACAGGGTTTTTAAAAGACCCAGTCAGAAGACTAATGGTATTATTCGGTGCAAATTATACACATTAACTCATTTATTAAATATCTCAAAAATATTCTTCCTGATTTATAAATATCGTGAATGCAAATACATACTATTATTCCTTTTACAGATCAGACAGAGGTTTTTAAACACTCTGTATAGGGTGATCATTTGTTTCCTCTACACATACATATGTACTACTGCAGTGTTTAAAGTAAATAATATTGCCGCGATATCAATATGTATGTATGTATGCTATAAAATATGAAAGTAATAGCAAACATTTCGTATCTGTATGACAAAAACGTTTGTTCGAGCGAGCTCAAAGATCAACGTAGCTCGTCATTCAGCAAACAAGAGCAGTGCCGAGTTGATATCGCGGCAATATTATTTACTTTAAACACTGCAGTAGTTTAATCAATGAAATGAATGTGCAATGTACAAGTCGGGCTAAAATTAAAATAATAGGCATTGAGGTGATATGATGTCTTCCTCCGATACAGCGACATCATCTTTTACAACGTCAGCCATCTACGCGGGAGATATTATAGTGCACAAGTGTTTGCGTAGACACAAGTGCACTCTTTTCCTTTACTCACAAAATCCGATGGGACGGAAGACTGACACGACCGGGGGAGAGGTCGGGCGCAGCTCCTACTTTTTACATGCCCATCCGACGCATGGATCATCTTACTTTACAGACAATCAGGTGATCGGCCTGCATTGTCCTACGCGGGAGATATTATAGTGCACAAGCACTTGCGTAGACACAAGTGCACTCTCTCTTCCTTTACCCCTCACAATCTGATGGGACGGAAGATCGACACGACAGGGAAAAGGCCAGGGGCAAGACCGACTTTTTACATGCCCATCCGACGCATGGATCATCTTACTTTACAGATAATCAGGTGATTGGCCTGCATTGTCCTAGTCAGTAAGGAACAACTACACAAAGATTTTGCACCCCGCGACCTCCGGTTTGCAAAGCAAGCGGTATCCCGGTGCCCGCGCCGCTGAGGCCACAAATATGAGGTGATATACAATGTAAGAGAGGTGTCGACATAAGTAAGATGTTCGACTGATGGTAAGCGCCACGCCTGCCTATAGACAGGTGCACTGCCCTACCGCTCGTCACCCGATACATTACGCATCAATCTCTTGCTTGTGTCCGGTAATTTCACCAGCTACAGTGCCTTTCACACCGGAAAACAGCAATGCTTACACACTGCTGCTTGGCGGCAGAATTTCTGACACTGCGGTGGCACCTACTAGGACAGTCTTTTGCACAAGGGACCAACCACCTAATAAAATTGGTTCAACATGATTTAGAGTTCCGTAGCACAAACTTACTGCCGAACTACAAAGCTCAATTAAAGTTAATGATCATTAATCCATTTTTAGAAATCGGATTATATCGGCACTTGAAGCCCATTAAAACTTACTACGCCGATAGAGAGTAGACTTAGAATAATAACGCAGTAGATATATCGATTATCTCGTGTTCAATAATCGAATTTAATCATAAATGGCTCCGAAAGTCGAAATAAATAGATTTTTAAAAAGTGACGTAATTTGAATTAAAGTTAAGTTGCCGTTTGTGAGTGCGGCAGTTAGTTGTCTAAATAATCATTCTATATCTTACTTCTAAAAGAGTCATCACTTCTACAACATTCTTGGTCGAAACTTCAAAGCTTGTTTGAAACACTGAATTGTTTAGTTCGGACGTCTCCCCTAGTAACTACGTTAGTAGGTACATAGATATTACCTACCTCAATACATTAAGGCTCGAAGTTCTCTATCGAAGTTGTCGATTGACGCGTAATAATATTATCTACAATACATTGTGTGCAACATATTGCGACGTTGACGTCATCAGTTTTGTTGTCTATGAACGTTATACGCGACCGACGCGCCGCCCTAGTGCCTTCAGGCCTTAAGAGCATTGTAGTTGCGTGTGGGACGCCCTTAAAGCATTAAACCAATGCTCTAAGGGGACGCCTCCACAATGTAACACTATGCAGTTAGTTAAATTTAGAAGGTTATTAAGGAAGTATTGAATGTAGATATTATAATATGTGTGTATGATTATTTCGTTTTACTTGCACCTACCATGATTTAGCTCTGCATTACCCTAAGGTAGACAGAATGCCTCTGGCATTAAAGTAAATAATAAATGAAGGTTGAGTTTTTCCACGTGGGGTTAGAATTGCATCCCCCCATCTCCTCTCGTTGGGTGTCGTGAGATGCGACTAAGCGAGGACAGGAAGACGGGCAGCAGCGTCTTTCTTTTGGATTTATCTTCCAACTATACTGCGATCCCCAAGCTGGCTGCCAAGCGTGGGCATATGTTGGCAACCCCTCCCTTCTAAGGGGGAGGCCTTTGTTCAGCAGTGGACGTGTGTATTATTAAATACTTAGTATAATTAATTACAGGTAATCTAATTGTTAACTCACGGTCGTTCTGAAAACCAGCGTCGGGGGGTTACATAGCAAGTTATCCAGATTAAGCTGAGTCCTTTTGTGATGGATTTTGTTCTTTTTTTTATAAGGATCATCAGTCATCACAATAAAATTTACGTTCATTCTATTTTAAATCGAAGCGCATCGCTTATTAGTCAGCTAGCCTCTGTTTTATAGAGCTGCTCTGCTTCGTATGTAAGTATTTTTTTTACCTATGTTTATGTGTTATAATAAAATTTACAAAGCCAAACCGACGAACGTTGGAGTCCTCTAATGAGTTGTTATTAGTAAAGATTACATTAAGTGATTAGATAATGATTCATTAACTAACTCGTGAATGCGGCAGTTACAAAAGTCGCTCTTAATGTTTCAAATAATAAACCATAGCGAATCAATATAAGTTACACGTTTGTTATCGATATCTGTTACTCGTCTATTACTAAACAGATACGCCTAATATTAGGAACATTCATTATCGATTAAGTACTACGATATGAGTCAGTCGGCCCATATGTTATTAGAGGAAGCATTATAAAACCACATCAAAAGTACCGAGTACTGTATCAAAAACATTCGACTCGGACATTAAAAGTCACGATTCGACTCTCGAAATGAGCACACTTCGTTTCCCACATCCGTTAACGTACGCCTCGGTAAGTAAAAAACGAATAAAGCCTTATCGTCGCGTTCCATATAAATAATAATAAGAAACAAAAAATAAAGGAAACCGCTCGTGAAAACGCTATAAACCAACCAAAAGCATTACGCATTGATGGCTGACCGATATTGGATACGCGGGAGTATATACTTCGCACGATAGTAGCGCACATGATGCTTTTAGCTGCAGCAATCAGCAAGTTAATGGCTGCGATACTGCGTCGCCTTTCGACGACTCGCTGCGATCGAAATAATGCTGTTTACCTTCTGTATTGATACTGAATCGCGTTTAATTTGTCGCGTTTGCTGGTTGTCAAATCGCTGCATAATATACGCGGTACATGGTAGCCAAATCGCACATTTTAGCGATCAAATCGCCAGTGCTAGAAGATTGGTTTTTAGAGCTCATTTGCTGTATCTAGCTTTCGAAAAGCGTCTTCGTCATTGCTAACGATAAAAGTATCGGTTCCAAAATCCAAAACAGATTTACACTTTCAATTTCAAAAATGTGTCGCAGAATGTGGATTTATATAGGTACATAAATCATACGATTGTGCACACATATGGGATAATTATAAATAACTTAAAGAAACTTAAGTTTTAATTTGTAATTTTGTATTTTACCTCTTTTCTGGCAACCCAGGAAATATATTGCCAATATCACGTTGTTTTAACTACACTGTACGAGAAAAATATAAATAAGTTTCATGTTACGCAACAATAATAAACAAACAGAAAATTGTTTTTTTATTAACAGACGATAACAAAACCGAAGATAAACAGAACTGTTCTGTTTATTTGTATACGATTCACAAGATTAGATTAGGGTATCTCTACATAGATCATCAAGTACAATCTCTCTAGCTGTTTCGATTGTCGTATTATATAAATAGATTCCAATGTAATAAATTGACCGAGGACAAGTACATGCTACGTTCCTTGCTCAGAAACAGGTGAACTCTCTCTCTGCCATTAATCTCACAATTCGAAAATGGAAGATCAACGCTATCGGAGAGATCGGAGAACTAATATTTTACATCCCATCACGCGTAAGATATATATATATATTTTTATATAATAAATAGGTTTGCGCTTGACCACAATCTCACATGATGGTAAGTGAAGATGTGGTCTAGGATGGACCGCGCTTACCCATAAGATGCCTGTTCACTCTAGACTTGAATACACCCAAGTTATATTTATCAGGGAAAACATTGTCCGGGAGGGTATTCCACAGCTTGGCCGTGCGCATGAGAAAAGAAGAAGCGAAACGCTTAGTGCGGCAAGTTGGAGTGTCAACGACAAAGCGGTGGAGACCCTGCCGGCGCCTGGTAGTCCGGTAAAAGAAAGGGGATGGTGGTACAAGGTCAAAAAGTGCTTGAGCGCATTCACCGTGGAACAATCTGTAAAATACCGATAAACATGCAACTAGGCGACGATGATCCAATTGTTGCAGTTTTTCATTTGTTAGGTCGTTATCGTCAATTACCCTGCGAGCACGTCTGTCTAGCGAATCCAAAGAGTCAAGTTGATATTTGGTAGAGCCATCCCACAGGTGAGAACAGTACTCCATGCAGGGTCGAACCTGAGCTTTGTAAAGAATCAAAAGCTGTTCCTTTGTGAAACACCGCCTCACCTTATTCAAGATACCAAGTTTTTTAGCAGAGATTTTGGCTTTTGACTCAATGGATCGTCCGAAATTAAGGTCGGAGGATAAATTGAGACATAACAAATCTAGATGGTTGGATGTCGGTATAGATACACCACAAAACGCAGGATCTAGCAGAAAAGGATGTTTCTTGGCAGAAAAGAGACAGGCCTGTGTTTTAGAGGCATTGAATTCAACCCTATTTGCGATTCCCCATTCGTATACAGACTGCAGCGTTGAATTCAACCGTTCCACCATACTCTCTATGAGAGATTCGATTGTGGCCTTACTAGCCCGTGGATCGGACACGTATCTCTCTGTTACTGTGCTGTCATCTGCATACCCTAGATACCGGGTCCGAGCATGTCATTTATATGCAGCAAGAAAAGCGTAGCAGAGAGAACAGACCCCTGAGGAACTCCGGCATTGATGGCCTTAAGTTCAGATGAGCAGCCATCTATGACCACTCGAATTGAACGTCACTCAGAAAATCGGAGATCCACGCCGCACAGACTAGCAGGTAACCCATATGAAGGAAGCTTGCTAAGCAGACTTTCATGCCAAACCCTGTCGAAAGCCTTGCGAGATATCCAGTGATACTGCTAATGCTTCACCATGCTTTTCGATGGCTTCGCCCCAAAAGTGAGTGGCAAATACTAGGAGATCCCCTGTAGATCGACCTCGATGAAAGCCGAATTGACGATCACACAGGAGATCATTACTTTCTAGTAGCCGAGAAGTATATATACTCGTATTCTACTTCCCCAAGAATCAGGTGATCAGCATGTATGGTTATTGTCTACATATGTTGCTACGGGAGAGGCCTACGTCATATACTGATGATGATTTAATAATAATTATAGGAAGTAATCGACATAATTATGATCTTATCTATGATCAAAACGAATTGTTTAACAACTCAAATACCGATCACATTTAAGTGAAACCACTTAAAACTGTGGTTATTTTTGGGACCGTTCCAACACTCACTCCCATCAAAAAATGTCTTGTAAAAATAAGAATATATATTGAAAAATATTTATCACTAACGATTACTTTCACGACACTCTCAGTGCACAACAATGTCAAGGAAGTGATTTTAACGTAGTTTAAATAGATTTATTTGATCTAAATACTTTGTACTGTAGTATGTTAATTGCAGTGCTATTTGATTCTTTTGTAAATTAGGGAGTTTGCGCTACTTAATCCTACCATGTGTGTTTAGTATAAACAAAATTACGCGTACATAGATTTATTATTTAAGTTTAGTATACACATATTACTTCCCTTATTGACTCAGCAAGTGGGTTTAATTTATTTTTCTTTAATCCCCAGAAATGAACGTATTCCTGGTTATTAATAATATTAGTAAAGTCAAGGAAGGCTTACTTGTAGATAAAAAATGTTATATAACACTCAAGAAGATAGCTCTGTTTTTTATTTGTTCAAGATTTAAATTACATAATTGCATGATAGTGACGGGAGGCTTCGTTGGAGAAAAATAAAGTGATTAGTTCGTAATTATGTTCGTTTACATAATAGTACAAAATATTTAATTGTTTATTTGCGGTTTTGTTTGCCGGTTAGCGATGAATAATCATAAATGGAATTAAGATGATTGTTTCCGGGATTTAGATTTCAAATGGTTAGCATAAGAATTGGTCGTTTAATTATTATACGGAACAAAAACTACGAAACACAAACACTCACGAGGTTTCAAGATTTTCGGGTTTAGTTAATATGACGTAGTTTTAAACACAAACACATCACAAACACTAGCTGGGTGTACACCGGGCTCGCACAGCAGCCTAGCGAGCCAAATGTGTGGTCAGTCGGGATCACTCAGCCGAGCCAACGTGCGCCCGAACAACCCTGAGGCACGTCCACACCGACCGCATATTCGTGCGGCCTGAGACCCAGCTAATAACTGAACGAAAGGATGTTTCAATGTTGAAAACTGCGATATAATAATATATCAACTAGATAAACATTCAGTAACAAAATGACATCTTAAGTCTACCAGACTTATCTGTGCTGGTGGCGGAAACTTGAACTAACGGTTTTATTATGACATGTAGTTTGACAGTTTCATATAAACAGTAGCGACACTCCTATCGGCAAACATTTTGTCACAAGGGCGCTATTTCTGTGTTCCACTTTTCGGACCGTTACAGCTTATCTAGTTTAAATATTATATCGATGGTTGAAAACCTCAAAATGAAGTCTTACTCGACACGAACGTCAAGTGTCAAGAATTGTATACTTTGTTAAAATGCCACCAATTTCGTGCCAAACTGAGTTAGAAGCAGATTTTCAGCGCACAGTGGTAGTGAAAATAAAATTATTTAAAACAATAACAGTACCTTAGCGTGAATTGTTTAATAATAATGGTCAATCTTCCCACGGTAGTAAAAAAACAACACACACAACTCATTAAACATTACGGTCAAACAAAACTTTATCTTATCTAATAATTAATTCAAAACGATGCATTTTGATGAGTTCGGTATAACTAACAAATCAAACGGCATTGAATCTTTGTTGAGTATTAACGTAAAAAATCAAAATGGATCTTATATTACTTACTAGCTAATCTTGAATTGCTAGCTTAAAAGTAAAATTACATTTGCTAACGGCGAAGGAACTAATGTCTTAAGGGTCGGCAACGCGCTAGTGATTCTTCTGGTGTTGCTTGCGTTTATAAGCTACGGTGGCTGCTTACCATCAGGCGGGCCGTACGCTTGCTTGACACCTTGGTAGTATAAAAAAAAATCATAGTGAAAAAACAGACAGAAATTATCGGAAAAATGTGTTAAACCCACCAGTCAGCGCTTAGCCCTGGTGTTGAAGCTTAGCCTTAACCTAGTCTCATCTATATCTATACACATTGTAAAACAAAATCGCTCCCGCTGTCTGTCTGTCCCTATGTATGCTTAGATCTTTGAAACTACGCAACGGATTTTGATGCGGTTTCTCTTAATAGATAGAGTGATTCAAGAGGAAGGTTTATATGTATAATACATGCATAATATAGTAGAGAAACACTAATGATTTTAGAGGTTTCTAATGTGATGTCGTAAATAAACACATTCTTTTGCGCTTAAATTGCAAACGCTGGCTGAACCCTACGAGATAGATGAAAATAATGTACTACAGTATTGTACACCTTAACAAGGTCTCCAAAAAAGTCTGTGATAGTATATGTTTATCTCTTAGGGATAACCCACAATAAACACTTTTTATCCTTTACTTTTTATGAGAATTAATTAACTAGAAATTAATCAATTAATCAACCAAGAGAGAGAAATAAATCAAGAGAGGAGGGAGAAAAGGGGAGCAAAATGTAATAAAAGCGCGGGCGGAGCTGCGCGGGTCAGCTAGTAATAGATAAAAGAAGGTCCTAGCTTAAAAGTGGGATATTTTTCAGAAGTGGGATATCCCACTTTTGACGAGAAGACTTTTTGAAAGTATTATATATTTTACTGTACACGTTTACAAGCTAATATAGCGTCGTCGTGCAGATGTCGATCTGATTTTAGGTCGACGATGTATTTCGTACAAATATTAACTGTGAAAAAATATATTTGAAAATATCACCCGATCCCTTAATCCGAAGTCTGTGTAGGTTTTAAATGTTCCAATATTTTATCGCATTACTATTTTATAGTACTTATCTATGATTTTATCAGTATCATACGTCTGCGTTTAGAATCACACGGCTTGTGTTTGGCTGACTTAGATCCGTGAAGAAAATGTGTCAGTCTGTATATAGGTGAACGACACCGCAACGATAGCAACGACCTCTTGTAGAGTTTACTATTCGCTGTGGGAGAGCCCGTTATCAAACTCCGTCGTATGATTAACAAAATATTTACAATAGTGTACATAATTAATTATGTATGTTTTCGCTCGCCATCTGTGGACACGCGAATAATATGTTTTACCGAAGCGATTAAATATACATAGGCTACGCTTCAGTTATTTTTTTTTTTCATATAAAAACTGTTATGACTTTCTAGAAATACCACCGTTATTCAAAGTCAAAAGTCAAAAATAGTTTTATTTCAAGTAGGCTTAACGCTCATTTTTTTTTAAAAAGAAAGCCACCACCGTATCACAACGCGGCCTCAACTGAGAAGATCCGGCAAGAAACTCAGTGGGCTTGTCATTTTTTCACTTTAAAAAAAAAACAGTGTGTCATGTTAATGATTTCTGATATTTACGCGAATACTACACATTGAAATGAAACTAATTTTACGGAGCTTGGGATCCCGTGATAAACATAGTCAAATCCAAAGACAAGCATTCCACTGCAAGACCTCAAGACACTGTAAGCTCTTTCTGCGTAGATCGGACTAACAATAATAATTAGAAGACCTGAGGGTACCCTAAGTCAACTATGACATTTGGACAGCTACCACCTCAGTCCGCCCGTGACCATGAATGCTGTAAAGTATTCGAAACGTCGGGTAATTAAAATCAAGAATAAACCGCGATATAATCCGTAAAATTAGTTTCATTTCAAAGTGTGTCATGTTACTATTAGATCAGAGCGACAGTGTGTCTTGCCGTTCAAAAGATCAAATAAGACAGAAAAAAATACCACGAAAGCACAACAAACTAAAAGGCCAAAGGGATAGTAGTCGGACCAGTAGTATTATATTCTATAATAGATATGTACCTATATGAAATACATATATGCAAGTTTTATAACAGATATACCTCTAAGACCTAGCCCGTGGGGTGTCCGGGTAAGAATAGCACCCTCCCATCTCCTCCCGTTGGGTGTTCGTAAGAGGCGACTAAGGGAAAACAAGAAGACGGGCAGCAGAGTTTTTTTATTGGATTACTTACCATCTATACTGCGATCCGTGACGCCTGCCTAGCGTAGGGATTTTGGTAAACCCTCGCTTTTAACGGGGGAGGCCTTTGTTTAGCAGTTTTTCGGGTACTGATGATGATGACCTCTAAGGTAACTCCGTCATTATTATTAGAACGCACTTGAATTTCATTTATTATGTAGTGTAGGGTGAAGTTGAAAAATGGATCGTATCAGGGGTAGCGGACCAAGGTTGGAAAGTGGCCATGACTGTGCGCCATGGCCTTCCTCGTCGTTAGCCTATGGGGGTAGTTTATTACATGGTGTCGATATTTTAGTGTTGTGGTCGTTCTGTCGATGTAAAATTCTTAGAAAACCTTTTTGTTATTTAAAAACGCATTGTACATTTTGTTTGAAAACTAGACAAGCGTTCGTGATCGCGCCAGTGCCTACGTCATAGCGGGAACGCATAGCGACCAACTAACTAACATTCTGTAATAGCCTATATTATAATGTTGTATTTTACTTACGCGAATATTACACGAAATCAAACTACTTTTACGATTTTTTTTTTAATTTTAGTCTGTATACTGATAGAAATATGTAGGTACATTTTTTTTTGTAAATATACAAAATCCAACATTGACGCATTTATGATGATAATAATATAAATATAATGACGAAAAATAACAAGCATTACGCGTACTCATAAAAGTACTAATATCATCATCATCATCATCATCAGCCGGAAGACGTCCACTGCTGAACATAGGCCTCCCCCTTAGAACGCCACAATGAACGACAATTGGCTATTTGCATCCACCGGTTACCTGCGACGCGCACAATGTCGTCTGTCCACCTAGTGGGAGGCCTGCCTACGCTGCGACTCGAGAACCTCTCTTCCCCAACGGTTATCGGTTTTTCGAGGTACTAATATCCACACCTACATAAATAACACAGTACCTACAACAATAAACGAAACAATTTTTTTTTTTTGGGAATGATAGACGCTGTTGGCCACAGATGGCCATTACAGCTTCACCGGACAATAGGAGGCGAGCGCTTAAGCCTTAACGGCAGAAGTAGCGACGAGCTCAAGGGCACCTCAGGGAGGCACGGCCTCGGCTTGGGCTGTCGCTTAAGAGAGGGCTAAGTTTACCACCGGTTCACAACGCGCCCCCACTGAGAAGAACCGGCAAGAAACTCAGTGGGGTGATGCACGTCGTTGAGGTCGCATACGAACGACCCTTCGGCCTCGCCGGCCGGTGTCTGATAGCTAGTGTAGCATACGGTTGTCGGGGAAAACAAATTATAAAACAAATGGGTTGGGTAACATTGGGTAATTTTTGATGAGTAATTATTATCTGTGTTTCTTATTGTATAGTGAATAAAATATATAATGCAATAACTTATTATGTTACATAGGTATGAACGTACGATTAACACGCTACAGTTCCAAGTCAACGGAAGGCTGGCTGTAAACAACCAGCACTGACCTTCCATTGGAGCCATTTGATGACGTCATCATCATCAGCAGCTGCTGATAGACGTCCACTATTGAACAAAGGCCTGTCCATTAAAAGGGAGGCCATAATCTTCACTTCACGTTTTGGGAATCGCAGTATAGGTGGTAGTCAATCCAATACAAAGACGCTGCTGCCTGTCTTCTTGTCAAAGTTAAAATATATTTATTATGTATAGGCCTCACGGAGGCACTTACATAAAAATCATTTTTTACATAATTTTACCACTCCCACCTCTTTTCCCTTAGTCGCCTCTTACGGAAACCCCACGGAGATTGTCCAACGATTATTTCTCTAAGGATTATTTTGATGTCGTCCAAACGCTGTAATCTATCTATAAACATCTATACTATCTATAAACACTAAAATAAAAGCAACCAAAATAGCTATGTACAACAAAGTTATTTATTAGTTTGTCGTATGGTTAACATGGTGTCAGAGTTTCAGACACCGGTCTCGCCGGCGAGGCCGAAGGGTCGTACGTATGCGACCTCAACGACGTGCATCACCCCACTGAGTTTCTTGCCGGTCCTTCTCAGTGGGGGCGCGTTGTGAACCGGTGGTAAACTCAGGCCCAAGCCGAGGCCGTGCCTCCCTGAGGTGCCCTTGAGCTCGTCGCTACTTCTGACGTAAAGGCTAGAGCGCTTCAAGCGCTCGCCTCCTATTGTCCGGTGAAGCTGTAATGGCCATCTGCGGCCAACAGCGTCTATCATTCCCAAAAAAAAAAACATGGTGTCAGAGTTGTTCACTGCTCTAAGGCCTCTGACTCCGAGTAGAACTAGTATCTCTTCTGTGCTTCGAGGTCTAATCGGAGTGCCCAGTCTCTCTTTAGCATCGATAAATGCCACCGGGGAGGGTTTAGTAGGTAAAAATACCACTCAACACTTCTTCCGCCCCTTTGAAGACTGGGTAACGTTTGAAGGTTTCCTCCCCGTCGACAAAAAAGGTCTCTGATTTGGCTTAACAACTGCTATGTAGATTACAACAATCGGGACCGACATTGTGTCCTCCGAAGCACGGTGACGCTTAGTTCTAATGTCACCCATTTAGGGTTTGACCTCGCCTGACGTTGCTTACCTAACCAATCAATAAATCAAAATCAATCGCGAAAGCGCATCGCAAAGACGACATTCGACATTCATTTGTGAAAATTACGAATTTGACCAACCACTAGCAATCGATACGTTTCCCACCCCTAATTCTGTCGGGGTCGAATGATTCCAGTGGCGTCGCGTGACTGCCGGTACGGTGGCCTCCGTCTGAACTTCGAGCTTGATACCCAGTGAAGGCTATGCTGAACTTGCCTCGTAATGACATTGCCTTGTATTTACTATGATCGCTAGTGAGGTAAGGGTTAATGGGCATCGTTTGGTGTAATTTTTTACCCCGGCGCAAAATATTAGGTAAGTATTTTGTATTCTGATACTAATATACTATAGAGCGTCCAACCGTTTATTTTTTTTTGACAGCCCCAATAGAACGTAACTGCGTCATGTTACGCAAAACTTTAAGTGAACTTTTAAAAGTGAACTTTTGCGTAACGCTAGCCGCCATGCCAAATTCTGTTAAATTCTGCTAAACATTTTGGAAAAATGCTAAGATTCTGCTAATTCATGTTTACTCGTATTACCTACTTTACCCATCGAAGTACAATAAAAACACTAAAATGTATAAAAAAAATATATAAGCGCAGGCATATTAACTTACTAGTGAGTAGAAATATCGATTACCGCATACTCTATAATCTATCTATACTTATAATAAAACTGTAACAGGTCCAATTCTCTACATTGAAGATATTTTTAAATTTATTTTTGGAGGGCATTCTATAACCGATACTGAGGCCGAAAATTTAATTTTTTAAATATTTGTCTGTCTGTCTGTATCACGGCTGAGCATCACGCCTAAACTACTGAATGGATTCAAATGAAACTTGGCATGATTTGAGATCTTACTACGAGGTAGGACATAGGATACTTTTTATCCCGTAATCTAGCACGGTTCTTTTGGGAGAGGGGATTAAAGTCAAAATAGGTACTTGGTTATTGGTCGCTTGGTCCGATTTTATCAATTTTTCTTTATAATATAATAAATATTAGTAAGGGAACACTCATAGAGAGTTGTTATCAAGGTTTTGTAATCGATCGGGTTAAGCAACGTTAGGTAAGGTCATTAAATAGATTATGGGTGACCGTTTAACGCCATTTAAACTAAACGGGTCCGTGCTTCAGAGAGCAAGTAAAAAGTGGGTCCCAGTTTTTAACCGACTATAAAAAAGGAGGTTATGTATTCGATGCGAATGTCTGTTATTAAAAGTTTAGTTAACGTAAAAATAGCGCAGGCGGAGCTGCGTGGGTCAGCTAGTACTTATAATAAAACTGTAACAGGTCCAATTCTGTACATTGAAGATATTTTGAAAATTATATTTGGAGGGCATTCTATAACCGATACTGAGGCCGAAAATGTTTTTTATTTTTATTTTTTGTCTGTCTGTCTGTCTGTCTGTATCACGGCTGAGCATCACGCCGAATTTACTGAATGGATTCAAATGAAACTTGGCATGATTTGAGATCTTACTACGAGGTAGGACATAGGATACTTTTTATCCCGTAATCTAGCATGGTTCTTTTGGGAGAGGGGATTAAAGTCAAAATGGGTACTTGGTTATACGCTTGGTCCGATTTTATCAATTTTTCTTTATAATATAATAAATATTAGTAAGGGAACACTCATAGAGAGTTGTTATCAAGGTTTTGTAATCGATCGGGTTAAGCAACGTTAGGTAAGGTCAAAAATAGATGGGTGACCGTTTAACGCCATTTGAACTAAACGGGTCCGTGCTTCGGAGAGCAAGTAAAAAGTGGGTCCCAGTTTTAAACCGACTATAAAAAAGGAGGTTTTGTATTCTATGCGAATGTATATTATTGAAAGTTTAGTTAACGTAAACACAGCGCGGGCGGAGCTGCGTGGGTCAGCTAGTCATACATAATTTCCACTCTCGGAGCTATTTATGCTTATTTTCCACTAGCGGTCGGTAGTCGGTTAAAAACTTGGACCCACTTTGTACTTGCCCTCCGAAGCACGGAGACGTTTAGTTCAAATGGCGTTAAACGGCCACCCATCTATTTAATGACTTTACCTAACGTTGCTTAACCTGATCGATTTCCAAACATTGTTAACAACTGTCTAAGAGTGTTCCCTTACAAATATTTATTATAATTATAATGAAAAATTGTTAAAATCGGAGCAAGCGTATAACCAAGTACACATTTTGACTTAAGTCCCCTCTCCCAAGGGAACTGTGCCAAATGTCGGGATAAAAAGTATCCTATGTCCTACTTCGGAGTATTAACTCAAATCATGCCAAGTTTCGTTTCAATCCATCCAGTAGTTTCGGCGTGATGCTCAGCCGAGATACAGACAGACAGACAGACAAAAATAAAAAAAAATATATTTTTGGCCTTAGTATCGGTTATAGAATGCCCTCCAAACATAATTTTCAAAATATCTTCAATGTACAGAATTGGACCTGTTACAGTTTTATTATAAGTATAGATTTATTATAAGTATAGATTTAGAGTATAGATAATATGTAGTCCAATATGTATAATCGGACGAGGATTCGGACTCAGGCATCGATATACTATTATATCGATGGACTCAGGCAAATTATTGCAGTCCTATAAATAACGAAGCAAATACGTCTGGAATACAGGAATGTCAACAACGTAAGGGTGTAGGAGTCTTAAATACAGTAGTATATACTATAAGCCTTGAACCTTTTGCAAAGGTGAATGACCAATAATTCTCGCAACTTATAATTTTATACGGATAACAAAGCTTCGATTGTGTTGTTTACGAGGTATCGGATTATTCCAGCCTTGACCAAATGGAGATATAAATTTATTGAAAAATCGGAAAAACAAGTCTAATACAGGCACGCAAATTTATAATACGCTGAATAAAACGTTGCTAGAACCATCCGGGCATCCCAATGAATTAAGCTTTCAAATAAAAAACCGCAAATTCGTCTATTCGTTTTAGAGTTAAGTTAAGCCACAGACATACATTGGTACCGATTCTCTTGTTCAACTGACTACACTAAAATAATTCTTAATTTAGTAATTTAACTAAACTAAAATAATTATCCGGCTACGATACTTATTATTCTATTCTATTTTATTTTATACTATTTTATTTTAGTAGACATCATTTAGATACAGACTATTTTGATCTAATATTAGTTTGAAGTTTCTAATATTAGGCATAGTTTGACGTAAACTATGCACAACATAATAGCAAAATACGTTTAAAACTAAGTTGAGTAACTAAAACCAATTATATTCTATCAAAATCAAACTATAATTTTGTTTAATTCATGGATCTCTGAATAGGAATCGTCGTTTGACACGACTAAACTAAAATTTACACATACACATTACATTTTTTTTATTTAATTATTTACACCCAGGGGTGTGGGGAAGTAATATTATTATTTATTTTACATGGAAAACTTACAGCCTAAAAACTAATTACAACTTTTTACCGTAGGAAAAATTCCTTACAATTGATTAGCCGTGAAAGACTTTAAAAATTTACATATTGCCCAAACAGGTGCCATTAGCAGCCGCCACAGTAAACCTTCAATAATGTTTAATTTCGCGCGAAATTCACAGATTTTTTTACTGAAACGTTGTGCTCTAGATTACGTTATCCAACACTGGTCATAGAATCCCATAGAAAAATAATCATTGGGATTCCTCTTCGTAGATTGAAAAGCACTATACACAGGAAAGCTCGCGCCCTTGATGTTTAATGGCTACACGACATTGGCTACAGTGTATCATTGGCCCTGAGGGCCATGGTGAACGTTAATGGACCCCGGAAATTCATGCCTATTTGTGGGGCAAGGCCGCTGCTTGCGGATAAGCAATTCGTGTTTATTAAAAATTTATTAGATATAAAAAATATGTGCTATAAATTAATGACAAAAAAATACATTTGTAAAGCACACAGCTGTACATTTAATTAATGAGGGTCATAAAAAATTTGAATACGAGTGACGGTCGTACGTGGCTTCCAGTTTGAGAAAAAAATGTTACAATTCGGTTATAAAAGCCTAATATTAGATCATTAGATATCCAACATTTTGATGCCTATCTCGTGTAAAACTATTATTTTTCTGTATTTTCTTATGTTGGATATAATCGAACTCCAATCAAGTATGCTTACGAATGCTATACACATACCATAAGTATTTGTGTTTAACTCTTAAATCTTAAACCAGAACTCTATCTGCCAACCTCAGCGTCCCTAAACGAATCACATAGTGTAGATTTGAATACAAAATGTAAAGGATGAAATAATGAAAATACAGACTGTGAGTGCTCCAGTAAGCTATCGTCGTACCCGAAACTTTTTGCACACAATACCACAAAATATGTTAAGGATATTTTCGAATCACCAGACTTTACACCGCTCGGTCATGAACATTTCGCGACGAGCGAAGTCTAAGTGCGACGCGACGAGCGAAGTCTAAGTGCGACGCGACTAGCAACTGGAACAAATGTACTAATGTTTCTGGCCACGACTTTGGCCTAATGTGCGACAGCTCGAGGCGTGCTTCATACATTTTAGTACATTTTGTTCCAGTTGCTCGTCGCGTCGTACTTAGACTACGCTTGTAGCGAAATGTTCGTGGATGAACGGTTAGTTTTTTTTTTTTTTTTTTTTATACAACCAAGGTGGCAAGCAAGCGTGCGGCCCGCCTGATGGTAAGCAGTCACCGCAGCCTATAGACGCTAGCAATACTAGAAGAATCACTAGCGCGTTGCCGACCCTTAAGACATTAGATATTAAGTCTTTGTGTCCAGTAATTTCACCAGCTACAGTGCCCTTCACGCCGGAACACAGCAATGCTTACACACTGCTGCTTGGCGGCAGAATATCTGACACTGCGGTGGTACCTACCTGGACGGTTCCTTGCACAAGGAACCTACCACCCAGTCAGCGATTTTGACTCCAAACGCGATGCAGCGTAAAGCAATCGCTAAACACGATGCAGAATTAATACCTCTTTACTGTTCTATTTACTGTGTGTTGTAGTCTCTGTGGCGTAGCGGGAAACCATTTGCTTTGCAAACCATATGACGATACTGGATAGGCCAATGCAGGGCAAATACCCGATTGTCTGGAAATTAAGACGGATACAAGCGTCAGATTGGCATGTAAAAAGTCAGTCTTGCGCCTAACCGCTCCCCATTCATGTCGGTCTTCCGTCCCATCGGATTGTGAGAGGAAAGAGAGAGTGCACTTGTGTCTGTGCAAGCACTTGTGCACTACAATATCTTCCGCGTAGATAGTTGTTCTTATGAACAGTAGCCACCGTGGTCGTATCGGCCAGGAGGACATAATTATTACAGTTCTGTGATCGATACCTATTGATACAGCAGCAAAAACGCTTATCGCTCATGTTAAAAGTTCGTGCAATGGCTCATTATTACGGTTATCGTATAACCTCGTTCATGTTTTTACTAAAACGTATCGGATAGCGTTGTTTCCAGGTGCTAAGTTACTGTGCAATGACGTCACCACCGCGCCATAAAGCCATAAATATACAGCAGAGACCTATGTACTTAGGAATACGAATAACATTTTCATTACAAAACTTGTCACATGTGTAATAAGTCAGTAGAAACGTGCGTAAAGTAATTACAACTTATCTTTGTGTCTCTGAAGTTGGCTGCGCAGCGGCACAGTAGCTATTTTTGTGTTTTTGTATTTAAAACTCACAACTGTACTTGTGCAATGGTTAGCCAAACCTAACTTCAGACACACAAAGATCCGCTGTGACTACTGCACGTGCTAAGCAGACAGAAAATATTTTTGGAGAAAATATGCCTAATTTCGATATTGCATGACAGCTCTTATGTAGAAAAATTCCAACAAACTACCGACCTTACCGAAATGTTTTTAAAGCTTAAAATAAAAACCTAATTATAAACCAATGGCGACAACGATGTTGACAGAAAATAAATTAAGTACGGTAAGTAAATTAAAAAACACTGATTTAAACTATTTGCCATATGTTGAGTTGTTGATTCGGTAAGATGTTAGGTGAAAAGCTTTTAAATCTTCATTTGGACACAGAATGCTCAAAAATTGCGTAATGCTCTCATTTCGAGATCTCAAAAGAAAATCGACCTTATTAGGTGACAATAAAACTAAAGGTCAGTCATCCCCCCGGTCTGATGAATTTCCCATCATTTCTACCATCAGTCATTCAGAACGATGGATCACTTCCTCGCCACCGGTTTTTGTACCGACCAATCACTTCGAGAAATGGAGCGAAGCCATTTTAATTGACAACGTTTTTGTATTAAGACTCGATGAGTTCCGTATTGAAAGAAATGGAACAATATTTTAATTTGTTGCTATGGCAACTCGTTTAGATTGAGATTTTACGTTGATTGCAGAGTATTGAATGATTCAAGGATAATTCGTTTTGAGTTTGAACACAAAGAGATGTTGTACGTTCCAAAAGAAAACTGGAATTTATTAAATTACAATGACGAGCTCTGGAATATCATGTGTGATAATAGAATGTTCGGCTTGGTATATTTATGTATCTACATCGCGCGCGACTAAAAACACTTTCTTTTTTACTACGTCTCAAAACCTCAAAGATATATCAACTTGCTTTGCATAACCTAGAATGTATAACGATATATTTAACCTCTTTTAAACCTTTTACGTGACCTTATTTAGCAACGCGTGCCGATTAATAGGTGTTTTTCTTTTCTATTTTAACAGTAAATTAAACATCTTTCAGGGGCTACTAAGCTTCTTGCGCATTATTTTTTTGCTCCAGACTTGTTTCAATTAAGGTTTTATTTAAGAACTGTCTGGACAATTAGGGCTTTATTAAATCTTTGATAAATTCTTTGAAAATAGGTACCTTCAGGTACTCTTCAAATTAACTATTAGAATCATAGTTTTTTTTTTTTTTATTTATTTAAGGTACAACAAACAGTTACATTTACAAAAAGGTACAGAGTGTGATAAATCAATGATACTTCAAATGTAACCAACCCCGTTGTACACGGATAGATACGTTTACATATTAGGGAGGTATGTAGTTATAGGTAGAAAAAAAGAAGTTCCTACAAGCAGATGGCGAATAACATAATTAGGTGGATAAGGTCACTGTCGAGATATTACTACATTGTTGCAATGCAATTATGTCTCGACAGTCAGATTACCGATCGCTCGTACAATAGCTTGTCTAAACGAGGTGGGTGAGCTTGCAAAGAATTCTACATCTATAAAATGATTATTGTATTGTTTCATCATTCTTTGTAAAGGTGCACGCTCACCCGCATTTGTTTTACAAATAGTAGGTGCAAATAAGTACCGTTTGCGAGTCTGTCGTATGTTTTGTGATCTGTATGGTATTCGTATGTATATTTGGTTTAATAATTTGTTACAATCAAATTTGTTATGGCAAATATTAAACAGGAGCATTTGGTCTAACAGCAATCTTCTATTACCAAGTGTAGATAAGGAGTATTTTTCCAACAGAACTTCGTAGGTGGACTTAGAACGGTAGCAACGATAATTCATAGCACGCAAAAATTTACGTTGAACCATTTCTAGTTGGTTAAGATATTTGGAGTAGAATGGATTCCAGATAGATGAGGCATATTCTAAATGTGATCGAATAAGCGATTTATAAAGAAGTAGATAGGAAGCTGGCTTTTTAAAAGGAACACAGTTTCTCATCACACAGCCGTAAACCTTGAAAGCCTTATCAACGATATGATTTATATGAACGTCAAAGTGAAGCTTTGAGTCCACGAAAAGCCCTAAGTCTCTTATAACTGCAACTTTTTCTAGAGGAGTGTCACATAATGAGTATGTAAAAAGTATATTATATTTTTTCTTTGAAAAGGTAATGAACGATTTGGTTAGGCTAAGATGTAATTTGTTTTCTTGACAATAATGTGTCAAGCGGTTTAAGTCATCCTGTAATTTGTGACAGTCATCTAAAGTGGTGATTTTACGATACATCTTAAGATCATCAGCATACATTAGGAAATGAGAATACCTAAAGCATTGTTTAATATCGTTTACGAATAAGACAAACAGCAAGGGCCCTAAAATTGATCCCTGTGCAACTCCTGAAGTAACGTTAAATATGTCAGAAGTAAAACCATTGATAGAAACTTGTTGGGTTCTGTTTCTGATGTAGGATGTAAACCATCTTAATAGGTTTCCGCGAATACCATTGAAGGCGAGCTTCTGAAGAAGTAAGTCGTGGTCCACTTTATAGAAAGCCTTGCAGAAGTCTGTGTACACAGAGTCAACTTGAATGCGTTCATCCATATATCCATAGTTAAGAGGATAATAGAACATAAAATGTAAATTATTTAAAAAACATTTTACCTATTATAAATATATAATATTTGACGGGCCCGTTGGTCTAGCTAGTGGTTAGACACCCTGTCCGCTAGCCGATGGGTCGTGGGTTCGATTCCCACCAAGTGTCTGGGTGTTATTTATCTATTTTAGTATATATTTACAAAACAAATGTATATATTTATTAGTATAAGTTGTCTGGTTTCCATAGTACAAGCTCTGCCTAGTTTGGGATCAGATGACCGTGTGTGGATTTTCCCAAGATATTATTATTATTATATAATTGAAAACAGACAAGCCCGCTGAGTTTCTTGCCGGATCTTCTCAGTGGAGGCCGAGTTACGATCCGGTGGTAGTTGTAAAAAATGACCATAATATGTAAGAGCCCCCGTGAGGCCTATGCATAATAAAAAATACCGGTCAAGTGCGAGTTGGACTCGCGCACCGAGGGTTCCATACCATTTTTGGACGTATTAAAGTAATTTTACTATTCAGGTAGCAAAAAAAAACAAACCGTAAAACTAAGTTTGTTTGTAGAGGTTTTTTTTAGCATTACTAAAAAACTTTACTATTTAGAAAGATCATTTTATTTTTCCTGTAAAATATAGATAGACATGTATTACCCATAATTATTTCAGATTTTTCCCTCCACAAACTTCGGAGATAAGGGGGGGGGGGGGGGAACGGTATTTTTTTTGACATTTTTGATTATCAGCCAAAAACTACGCGACATAAACCAAAATAAAAATCTGTTTTGAGATGTACAAATGAAGCCCTTTCATATGATATCCCACTCGATATAGTAGTCTGACTTTGAAATTTTGATGATCCATTTCGACTTCCATTAAAAAAAAACTAAAAGGAAAAATATATTTTTTTCATTTGCGATGAGGTTGGGTAAAAAAAGATCTAAAACTGTTCCAAGTTTCAAATCGATAGCCTTATCGGTTCCTGAAATATATAGGTGTGACAGACAGACAGACAGACAGACGAAGTCTCACCATAAGAGGCCCTTTTTTGCCTTTTAGGTATGGAACCCTAAAAACATGAATTTGAATTTTATAGCCCTTAGAGTCCTCCCCTCACCCCTAAGATTTGGTAAGAATTCTCTACGTCCACGAACCACTATTTTTTTTCCAATCGTAAGCTAGTAGCTGATTTGAGATTTCTTTAATAAATGACATGACTGTTATATATGTCGCTATGATTACAAGCATATGCGATTTTAAAATATCCTTGCTAAGCGTTTCTTTAGAATTGATACTGGTGCATAAATAAATCATAGAAAAAAATGTAGCGATAAAAACCCGCGAACGGCGCTATCTTTGATAAGTACCGTTCGTTATCTGTATTTAATTTCTATTATGTAAATTATTTAAAAAAACATCGATACGATGACCTCACTTGGCCGCTCGTGCTGTTTACACGCAGAGGTCACGGTTCGTACCTCGGGCGGGTCACGGGTACTGGGTGGGCGGTTGTCCGTAGGCATATCGGTTGATTATAATTTTATTTGGTGACAATTATTTGTTTACATATTTATCCAGTATGTTCAAACATATTTTAGGTTAGCGTTTGTACTGTTATTGTGTACGCTGCGGTCGTTAAAGGTGTTTTAAAGGCAATATACTCGTAGTATGGCTAATACCACGACATCTATCAAAACAATTATTAAGTTGGGGAAGCTTGCTTATAAATTAAAATTAAATGCAAATGATATCTTCTCGTCCAAAATACCGCAGTGCCTGAAGACGAAGGTTTTTAACCAGTGTGTGTTGCCAGTGATGACATATGGTACTGAGACGTGGTCTCTAACGGCTGGCCTTTTAGAAATGTTCAGAGTCACACAACGAGCCATGGAGAGAGCTATGCTCGGAGTTTCTTTGCGCGACAGAATCCGAAATGTGGAGATCCGCCGAAGAACTAAGGTCACCGACATAGCTCTCAGAATCTGCAAGTTGAAGTGGCAATGGGCAGGCCACATCGCTCGAAGAACCGATAACCGTTGGGGAAGAAAGGTTCTCGAGTGGCGACCACGAATCGGAAGACGCAGCGTTGGCAGGCCTCCCACTAGGTGGACAGACGACATTGTGCGCGTCGCAGGTAACTGATGGATGCAAATAGCCAATTGTCGTTCATTGTGGCGTTCTAAGGGGGAGACCTATGTTCAGCAGTGGACGTCTTCCGGCTGATGATGATGATGAAATGCAAATGGTAAACCAGTTTGTCCCCCGTTTGTTTGTTCCCCGTGGGGTGTCCGGGTAAGAATAGCACCCACCCATCTCCTCCCGTTGGGTGTTCGTAAGAGGCGACTAAGGGAAAACAAGATGACGGGCAGCAGCTTCTTCCTATTGGATTACCTACTACTTATACTGCGATCCCAAGCCGCCTGCCAAGCGTGGGGGATCAGCAGTGAACGTCGTTCGGCTGCTCATGATGATGATGATGATGAAACCAGTTTGGGCAACTGGCAATTTTTTAATAGCTTGATTATTTTTAAGGAATGGAAAAGCTGGAACCTTTTTCACTCAGCTATATTCACAATTTGACTTGTAAGGTCGAGAGCTATGAACTTTATCATTTGTAAGTCACGGCCTCTTGGCTCAAAGCTTAATTAAAATTATATACTTTTAGACTTTCGCGTTCCATTATCAAACTTTATTCTAATCGGGAATTAACGCGATTTACCTTACAGACATCCTGAAGCCAAGAGACAACCTGCTTACATGCCCTATGTCAGGGGAGTAACGGACAAAATGGGTGCAGTGTTAAGAAAATATTCTGTACCCATTGTGTACGTACCTGGGTCCAAAGTAAGCAACGTTGTAGGTACTGCAAAGGATGTCCTGCCATTACAAACACCAGGTGTCTACAAAATAAATTGCAGTCGTGGTAGCTCCTATATAGGCCAAACGAAGCGGACTATCGCAGAAAGGGTTAAAGAGCATATCACAGCTGTAAAGAACCGTCAGATTAGCAAGTCAGCGATTGCCGAGCATATACTTCAGTCGGATACAAATCACTGGATTGAGTTTCATCGCCCACAAGTCCTTTCTACCGATCGACACTTTTATTCTAGAGTTGTTCGTGAAGCGATTGAAATAAAGAAATATAAAAATTTCAACCGGGAAGATGGCTTTAGATTATCAGCTGCTTGGGAACCAGTGATCAAAATGACAAAACCTCGCTATTTGCCGGCGGTTAAATATACAGATACTGTGAGTGTAGTGTGTAGTGGGCTTAACGTTACAAGTGAAAGAACGGGGGTAGACGAAGATATTTCTGCCTCGCGCACGGAGCCGTCTCGCTGAACCAGTCTGCTTGTGACCACGGCTGGTGCAACCCGGCCGAAACGTCAAGCCAAAATATAAGGTAAATCGCGTTAATTCCCGATTAGAATAAAGTTTAATTAAAATTATTTTCAGAGTCCAATCTGTGAATGAACTTCACTTTGCCTGCCATTTCATTTAAATCAATAGAAACGAGCTTTAAGCTAGTTACGTTTAGTATATTACTGACTACAATCAAATTATTTACGTAGGTAGCATTTACTATAATTTTCACAACTTAATACTGCCAATGGGCCTGCTGAAGATTCACATACATCGGAATTTTCAGGTTTTCGAATCCGATCTGTCAGAGTGGTGACAGGTATGGCATGGTTGAGTGCTATCTTTGTTTGTTTTGTTGCTTGCAGTACTTACTGCAAGCAACACAACTAGCGTACTTACGCTAGCCAGTGTACTGTAGACGCTGTGCGGGCAGCAGATGGACTGTTTCCTTTTAATCCCTTGAGGTCTCTTTTAGTGCCGACAGAGACAGCGTGATAGAATCCGGAATGAGGAGATTCGCCGAAAAAACAGTCACCCACATAGCTCTCAGAATTTGCAAGTGAATGTGGCAAGGTGCAGGCCACATCGCTCGAAGAACCGGGAAGAAAAGTTCTCGAATGGCGACCACGAACCGGAAGACTCAGCCCTCCCACTAGGTGCATTGATGTCAAAGTGCGCGTGGCAGATAACCGGTGGATGCAAATAGCCAATAATAATTGTCGTTCATTGTGGCCTGTTACACAGGGTCCTTCTTCCTGTATAGGTATCAGAAAAGGCAGACAAGTTGACGTAAACTCGTATTAAATATCATTAACAAGTTGAGTAATGTACAGCCATAACCACGCAAAGGTTAAGGGTCCATTAAATATCACATTATTCATTTAAAGTTATTGTAAATGGATATTGCAACATTAGCCGTGTCGATCGGTGTCCACCGCAAGTGACTGTATCGGGAGAACAAATACCTATATGAATAAATAAATAAACAGATGTGTAGCTAAAGCAATTGTTTTATGCCTATTTTCCCTATTATGATCTGTGCGGGCGGACTAACAAAACAGCGAGCAAAGTTAATCGTCGACAAGCCTTCAATGACGTGGTGGATCAATAAAATTGTATAAAGTAAATAATTTCAGAGGTGTGCCATTTATTTAGTAAAAAGGACAATTTATTTAGTAAATAGTCTATGTAGCGTCACGAATGTCACCTCTGATACCTACCACTCGATCATTATGATCAACGAGGTAGGTCGTCGACCGCCGTCTGTTATCCATTGGGACTAGACATACTCCGACTTTGAAATAAAAATAATACTCAAAAATTAAGGTGTTTTCATTGATGTTAAAAAATAATAGCAGGTAGATACTTTAATATTAGCGTTGTTTCTTTATAGTGCATCTACTGAATGTGTTATTTATACTACGGTTGCTTGGTGGAATTTATAATTACGTTTTACTCCAGGCAAGTTTTGTGTAAGATTTTGAGGCAGCAAAGTACCTACATAGCAGTAGATTTGGCGCAATGGGAATATTTACATCGCGGTTTGTTTAAGTTCGTTTAACACGTGTGCGTTATGTATTTTTTGCGCCCAAACTTCGAGTGACGTTCTTCACGAAGGGCCCTCAGCCCGGGCGGGCAGACTGAATCTGTACGAGTAGGGCGACACATGTGATCATAACAAATAGAAATATAATTACATCAATTTTGTAATGGTTAAACTATTTTCATTTCCACCGGCCCCTTCACACCTCAGATAGTCTTTTTATAGATTAGCATATATAGCACAAACATACCATCTCTATGCAAATGAGAACATTATTTATAGTTTTACGCGACAAAAATCAGTAAGTATATATGAATATTTTTGGCCATTTCTTGTATTTATTCCTACGTCTGCTATGTTGGTGGATGATGGTAAAAGCTCTGCCACAGGCAAACCTCCTTTTCCTCACCCTTAAATCAGAGGTGGGATTGCTTTCAAGCACTAACTATCTAGCTATACTATTAACTCAAAAAGGTTAAAGGTATTAATAGAGCATTCGTTAATACATGCTCAAGTCGATAATATTGTCAGGCTGATTTTATCTCTTCAAACGGTCCTTACTGAAACATAAAAGTGAAACTTTGTCTGTCTGTCCTTTCACGCCTCGGCGGATAGATCAATTATGAATTTCGTGTCTCCTCGTTTTGTAGCTATAATTGAATTTTAGACTATTTACATCTTCCCACTGTACATGCATAAAAAGGGTAGTTAATTAATTAATAAGCTGACAAAGGCACGCCATTGTTTAGTTAATTTATTGTACTTAGTACGTGTAATTATAAACTTCGAGGAAAACCTTTTTGTTTAAACAAACGAAAATGGAATTGGATAATTAAAGTGGAATTTAATGTTAATGTAACGAATACTGTTACCCTTTCTCATTTTATTTTATAATTCTCTTTGCATTTTTATATTGTTCGACGATTACGGCGACGTTAGCGATTGTTCCTTTTTCGAATTCAAACCGACATTAACTCCGATAAAGAAAACACTTCAGCCCTGAGCTTCAGCCAGTCACTTATTTTTTTACGGGTTCGATCCAAGTTACAAGGCTTTTAAGCCTTTGTTGAAACAACGTCATACTTCAAAAAGATCCTCCGTAGGAGTGGTAGGAGTAGTAGACTTTGATTAAAGTTGCCAGAAATGTTAAATAGAACTATGTCAACACAGAAAGATAATTGCTTGAGACATATTCATATTTAAAAACCATTTTAAAGTGCCAGACAGCGATTTGGTGTCAGCTCTCTTAAAAAATGAAAACAACACACACACACCAAAATAATTAGTAACTTGAACATCTATTAAAGAATTGACCTTTATTCGCACACGTGCATGAAAGAAGACAAAGAAAAAATAGGAACTAATTCGTTCCGGTTCAGTTTAAAACAAAATGTCCTTTCAAACAAATGCGTCAACGGTGCGGTTTGAAGGTGAACATAACGCCATTGACTGGACCACGTTCGCGTGTAGTTTGGTTAGTAAATATACATAAAGCACTTCCTAATTGGGGCGCTGATGTACAGTAAAATATCGATTTGTCGCTACATTTACATACGTATTTCATCAAGACAATAACGGTTTTGGTAATGTCACATTGGCGATCCTCGTTCGTTCGCCGCAATCAGCGAACGGGCAAGAGTAAACATGCGATTAACGGCGATACTCGTGCAAGCATTATCATCATAATAATTCATTTGTTATGTTTAATAAGTATAAGGTCCGACGACCACAGCAGCGTATGTTGCTCAGTCATCTACGCGAGTAACAAGTGCACTCTCTGTTCCTTTACTTGCCACAACTGAAAGGGACGTAATACCGACACGAGAGAGGCTTGGTTCCGCCTACTTAAGGTTATATCAGAAAATAACACATATTATTATAAGTATTATACACATAAATCTTTTCATAAAACCGAATTATAATCCATTTTGTAAATTAAAAGCAATAAGCGACCGGACGCGGGTGGCGAATTTTACCTTTTTAGAAACCATCGATATAATCTATGTTAGAAACCATCGTTAAAGGAGTTGTTACAAAATGGGCTAGGACTATGTACACAACCTTAAAAAATCGAGAAAACTCCATAGAATTCGGGACAAATATAAATATTTAGTTTAAATTACTATTATTGTTGTAATTATAATTATCATTTATTTTATATCTATATTCAACATGGCGTCCTAAGATGGCGTCTCACTCACTCACTGATGCCGAATTAAACTGTCAGCCAGACAGCTGTCAATAGCTACTATTGCTGTCACACTTGTCACAATTGGTCGTGTTCGTGTATTGTAGTGAATTGATTATCATTGATATTTTAATTATTAAAATGATGTATGAGAAAACAGAAACAAAAATACAAAGAGTACTGTAATAAAAATACTTTTAACGCCATTGATAATAAAAATGACACATGACAGTGACACTTTTCCGTCTTGCCAGTGTTTTGTTGTGTTCATCTATACTTATAATAAATCTATACTTATAATAAAACTGTAACAGGTCCAATTCTGTACATTGAAGATATTTTGAAAATTATATTTGGAGGGAATTCTATAACCGATACTGAGGCCGAAAATGTAATTTTTTTAATTTTTGTCTGTCTGTATCACGGCTGAGCATCACGCCGAAACTACTGAATGGATTCAAATGAAACTTGGCATAATTTGAGATCTTACTACGAGGTAGGACATAGGATACTTTTTGTCCCGTAATCTAGCACGGTTCTTTTGGGAGAGGGGATTAAAGTCAAAACGGGTACTTGGTTATACGCTTGGTCCGATTTTATCAATTTTTCTATAAAATATAATAAATATTAGTAAGGGAACACTCATAGAGAGTTGTTATCAAGGTTTTTTAATCGATCGGGTTAAGCAACGTTAGGTAAGGTAATTAAATAGATGGGTGACCGTTTAACGCTATTTGAACTAAACGGGTCCGTGCTTCAGAGAGCAAGTAAAAAGTGGGTCCCAGTTTTTAACCGACTATAAAAAATGAGGTTATGTATTCGATGCGAATGTCTGTTATTCAAAGTTTAGTTAACGTAAAAATAGCGCAGGCGGAGCTGCGTGGGTCAGCTAGTGTTAGAATAAAAACACAATGGTTGAAAATGTGACATCACTAGAGATTAGTGTTGTGCTATGCGCATTGTGTTATGTTATCGTTTACATAACTAAGTAAATAATTAATATTTACATAATAAATTTAATTTAATAATAATATATATATATCGGTATCGTTGCGTAATACGCTTAGAGAATGCGTCACACATGCGTGTGCTTCTATGCAGAAGCAACGGAAAATTTTACTCTATTTTGTTATTTATAATAATAAAGTGAACTTCACTCACTCTGTGAAAGTCACTGCTGAACAAAGGGGTTACCATAATCCCCACGCTTGGAAGGCGTCTTGGGGATCGCAGTATAGGTGGTAGATAAAAAGACGCTGCTGACTATCTTGTTTTCCCTTAGTTGTCTTCTACTACGACATCTAACGGGTGGAGATGGGTGGGTGGTATTCTAATCCGGACACCCCATGGGTTAAGCTAGCCATACACGCGCAGGTTTACCTGACAGGTATACCTGTACAGTTCACAGGTAAACCTGAGCGTGTATGCCGCAAAACTGTGCAGGTTTCCACGCCTGTACAGGCGAGTCAAAAAATATGAATTTTCATAATTTTAACTGCGTTTATGTTTAGATTCACAAAGCGCGGGCGGAGCTGCGCGGGTCAGCTAGTATAAGTATATAAAATATATATGTACACACATCAAAAGTGTCTAGGGATCAACATATATTTTTGCAATAACTTTTCTCCTGATTGATATTAATTAAAATTTTCTTTAAGGATTCATCAAATAAAGTGTTTTCGTTTGTCACAGTAACGATAAACCAAGTCACCTTTGCATTAATAAAGAAATTTGCCATTTTCCTAATAAAGGGATTTTTGACATTTGAACCACTAACACAAAAGTTCGAAAAAAAGACTGAAATAACAGTTTTCTTTAAAATTTTATTGGGTAACTTAAACAATTAATAATCCGTGTTTCTACCGCGAACACTAACAACACAAGAACATCGGTTTGGCATACTCAAAATGAGTTCATCCAAATCACGCTGTGGAATGGCCGCCCATGTTCGTTGCAACAACAAAAAAAGGTCTTCTTGCGACTGGATACCCTCCATATTCGGCAGAGCTCTTCTCTGTAGCATATCCCATGCATGCTCAATCGGGTTCAAGTCTGGCGACTGAGCAGGCCAGGGCAGGACATTGATGTTAGCTGCGGCGAGAGTCTGTCTTACAACTCTTGCGGTGTGCGGTCGTGCATTATCATGCATTAACTGAAATAAGGGACCGATTTGCACTTGTAGAGGAACGATGACGTCTGATACAATCGTCTCAGCATAAATTTGAGCGTTGAGGTTGCCTCTGATCCAAATCAACTCAGTTCTTCCGCCGATCCAAATACCCGCCCATACCATGATGGTTCCACCACTATAAGGATGGACTTCCTGGCAGGATTTTAATCGCTGTTGGCGTCCAGGGGTTCTCCAGTGTCGTATACGTCTTGTATCCGGTCTCATACCAAAACGAGACTCATCAGAAAAGCACACGAAACGCCATTGTTCTTCTGCCCAATTTCTGTGTTCAAGAGCCCATTGATATCGAATCCTACGATTGTGCATTGCTATAGGTGGTACCCGTAGCGGTCTTCGGGAATGAAGGTTCACTTCATGCAAGCGGTTTCTGACTGTTTGGTCGCTAATTAAGTTCCCTGAAGAGTGATGAAGCCTCACGGCTAACATCATGGCAGTTATTGTTGGAGCTCTTCGAGTTAAGATTTGAATATATCGGTCTTGTCTCCGTGTGGTGCAGCGATACCGTCCTCCATGGCGCTCAGCCACGGTACCAGTGCTTCGGTAACGTGTCCAAAGTCGACTGATAACACTCTGACTTGTATTCAGAGCTAAAGCCACAGTACGTTGCCGGGAACCAGCTTCTATCATTCCCACGGCTCTGAGCATTTCTTCCCTGCTTAAATGACGTCGCCGCTCCATAATAACGTTGGTTTTAATCAGTAGTAGGGAAACAGTAGCACTAATAATGTCTTCAATGCGTTGTATGTTTTTATAGGGAAAATATTGACAGCTGATTTTCATCTTTTACTCGAATTTGATTCACAGTTCCTGATTAAAATTATGAAATGCACCAAAAAGGATCCATATAAATTTATAAAATCATAAATTTATTACAAAGCCACATCTCAATCTCAAGAAATCCGCTTAAAAATGCTTGATCCCTAGACACTTTTGATGTGTGTATATATAACCAATACAAAAGTGATATTATTGGTCCGCCCGTGACCATGGGTGATGCAAAGCATTCGAAACGTCAGGAAAATTAAAATAAATCGCGATATAATCCGATGTTTATTTACAATGTCTAGTATTCGCGTAAATAAAAGACAACATTAAAGTGATATTATATTTTTTTGTAAATGCATGCTTAAATAGTAAATAACACCCAGACACTTGGTGGGAATCGAACCCACAACCCATTGGGTAGCGGCCAGGGTGTAACCACAAGACCAACAGGCCCGTCTATGTCTTAGTTCACGTTATATGACTTCACCGGTTGACTAGAGTTTAACTACAGTTGTCTATAAATATTAACGTGTCCAAGGTTCCAGCTATCGGCTCGAGTAATTGTCCTATTGTATTACAGGTCCTACAATTACACATAACCATCAGGCAAGTACTTACGCAACTTGGAATACTTATTGCGAGCTAATCTTCAAGATACCGGCTTCAATAAAATAACCCGTTCCTAAGTGGAAGGATGACGGAAGTTAGTTCTCAATGTTCTACCTATTATATTTTTTTATGCAACTGGTAATAATTAAGAAACATTAGTAATAAGCCTCTTGAACCTAGAAGTTTTAGCAGCTACAGTGCCCTTCACACCAGAACACATCAATGTTTATACTTGTTTATACTTTGCGGCAGAATATCAAGTACTACGTGGACAGTCTTATGCACAAGAGGCCAAGTAACCCTACCTGTACAAAAATGGTTTAATTCATCGATATAATAAATATCAAGTAGATAAACAGTCACTACCTGCTGGTGCTGGTGGCGGAAACGTGAACTAACGGTTTTATTATGATAATGATGTGTAGTTTGACAGTTTCATATATACAGTAGCGACACTCTTATCAGCAAAAATAACTTTGTCAGACTGTGGCTTTTAAAGAAATAGCGACACGAGGGCGCTATTTCTGTGCCACTTTTCGGACCGTTACAGCCATGTTTTACAGCTAATTAAATCTGGTTCAAATATAATATCGATGGTTTCATTATTGTACAGTGCAAGAAATTAATTTATCAAAGATATTATGGTTTTGACAAGAAGGTTATAAATGTTATATTTGACTTTGGTAATGAATGACAGTTTAGGACGAGGCTACGTAAAACAGTTAGTGACTGAGTGACATCTTGAAATATTATACAATATTTTTTTTTGAATTCTTTGCTCTAATTAAAACAAACTTGTGTCGGATGTGAATAAATCGCCCGTTAGTTTACACTGCCGACTTTCTAACAGGATGCGGGTTCCCGGGGAAATACAATGTATTATGGAGTACCTACTTACTGCCTTTGTTGGGAGATAAAAAAAACAGTTGTACGTACTAAGTAGAAGTTGTAACGGTACAACGGTTTCCGGAATCAAGGAAAACGGAATAGTGTTTATAAGGAAAGTTTAAGTTTCATCCATAGACTGGAAGACTTTCTTCCAGTCTTTTCGTCACTAGTTTGTTTTGTTTAATAAGAGTGCTTCGCCGAATAACATTGTGACGCGCCTGCTAAGAACTGGAACAGTTTGCCTGCGTCAGTTTTTCCGCCCGATTATAATGTGGATGTCTACAAAGCTAGAGTGAATAGGCTTTTAATAAGCCAGTGTGCTTTACCATCCTAGATTGCGTCACCGCTTTCCATCAGGTGGGACTGCAGTCAAGCACTGGCAAAAAGCAACCAGTTGTATTTTATACACTATAAATACAAATTAAATAACATTAGGTATAGGTACGTAACATAAACATGAAAAACCAAACACGCAATTTACAGATTAACCTTAAAAGAAATGCGGTTTAATTTAAACTTAGTTCACCGGCACTGTAATCCAACACATCATTGTGTTGAGTATCTGTTCTCGTTCCCCTTCGCCCTTCCATTGTGTAAATAACACGTGTAACACTATCCATTGCTTTGCAAAAGGCTACAATCAGAGTAACTCGATACGGAGGCTTCAAACATGAGGGCAAAGTCCTCTTACTATCAGTAGATTGACATACCTTTCAGCGTTATCGCTGTTGACTAGCCACTCAACAATTAATGAACAGACATTTTTTTTTCTCAGAGGGTAGTTAGAGGTTAACTGAACTTTTGTTTCGAAGGTAGCTCAATTTTTTTAAGATAGGGCCACGGTCAGAGAGATGAGACATCGCCCAGGGGCATTTGGGAAATTTTTAATACAAAAATTGTCATCATTTTTAGGGTTCCATACCTAAAAGGTAAAAAAGGAACCCTAATGGTCTGACTGTCTGTTGTCTGTCTGTCTGTCTGTCACACCTATATTCAGGAACCACTGATGCTATCGATTTCAAACTTGGAATAGATTTAGATCTTACTTACCCAACCTCATCGAAAATCAAATCAAATAAAAAAAAAAATATCTTTTAAGTAAGTACTTTTTTATAATGGAGGTCGAAATGGGTCATCAAAATTTCAAAGTGAGACTACTATATCGAGTGGGGTATCATATGAAAGGGCTTTATTTGCACATCTCAGGACAGATTTTTATTTTGGTTTATGTCACGTAGTTTTTGGCTGATAATCAAAAATGTCAAAAAAATACCGTCCCCCAATACTTACTGTATAATCTGTTAGTGACTAGAGCAGATATCCATTATCTTGTACCTACTAATTAATGGAAACTAAGCATAAACTGCTCTAAGAGATGAGGAAATTGTAATATACATATATTTAATACACAAAAGAAACTATATAAATTATATTACCTATTTTGTTCAATACAAAAATTATTTATCTATAGGCGTGAGTCAGTTGACAATAATTTATTACTTTAATTACAATACTTGTGACAGGAAAACAAACCGATAGATAGGTGCATTAATAGAACTAAATATGTGCATGCATAGTAATTGTTAATGTGTAAATAAAGTTTTCCATTTCATTACTGCTTAGAAGTCATGATTGGTAAACAATTGTAGGTTAGTAATAGGTCATTATGGAAATTTAGAAGAACATTCTGGGTGCCCTTATTAAATGTACAAAAACAAACAAAAATGAGGAAATATATTAAACCTTTATTTTTAAATTTTCGTTGGTTGGAAATGAGGAAGTATTAAAATATAGATAAGATGTAGCATACATTAAAGCAGGATTTCCTAACAGGGGGGTACGCCCCCCTGGGGGCGTAGGGTGATCGCAGGGGGAGCGTGGGACGATTGAGGTATTCAAAAGAAAAATCCATAGTCCAAGTCCAAGCAAAAAATTAGGTAGGTAAGTTAGGTAAAAAGTTATATGGTTCAAAGTGAGCGTGAAAGAAATTTCAGCTATCCAGATGGGCGTGATGTAAAAAAGTTTTAAATCAGGGGTTCCAACACCTGATTAAGGCCCAGGTGCACCGACAAAAAACGTCCGTTTAATTTAGCAAAGAATCGATTAAGTACCTATTTTTCACCTGCCCCACCATAACCCCGGTTATGGACCCTTAACAGTCTATTATCTTAACCAAGCTCGACACCCCCGGTCACCGTTATGGACTGTTAATTAGATAAATAAATATAAACGGACGTTTTTTCGGCGGTACACTTGGGCCTTAAAGTATTATAATACGTAGTTAGCATTTAAGTGACTACTATAGAAAGTTAGAAAAGTGCAGTTAAAATTGTTGTTCCTGTTCGCTTATTTTTTTCTAAAGGAAAACTACACCAAACAAAAAAAATGTGCGTGCGTGGAGTCCCTCCGCGCGGAAGAAGTGAAACTTCATTCTCGCTCAGTCGATCAGTCGTTCGGTCGGTCCCTCACTCACTCACTCACTCACTCACTCACTCACTCACACACACACTCAACTCAACTCAACTCAACTCGCCCCAACTCACCCCAACTCGCCCCAACTCGCCCCAACTCACCCCAACTCGCCCCAACTCGCTCCAACTTGCCCCAACTCACCCACTCCCCACTCACTCAGTGACGGCGTCACATGAGCGCTTTCATAACCTTAACAAATTTACGCCTATCGCCTATCGTTTAACACCTATCACTTAACGCCTATCGCCTCTATATATATATCACCTATCATTTAACGCTTAACGCGTTATGTGATAACATTTTTGGAAGTCGCATAAGAAGTTTCACTTCAACAACAACGCTTCATTCAGCACACATCCAAAATGATTAACGTTGATCAATGTAATATTAACATAGACATTAGCATTGAACAAAACAATACATGTGAATCATACTGGCACGAAAACCAATTGAAAATAAATGAATTCGGAATTTGAAAAAAAAATAGACCAGAATAATACAATCCTTCGCCATGTTGCGGATACAATCGGAACTAATTTCCTCTTACCGTTTCAACTAAGAAGGTGGCCACCATCTTGCCATTTCAAATATATAAATACTAAAAAATGATGTTTCAACAAAAATAGACAGCAAAACAAGACATTAAAATAAATAATGAAAACCGGGCCGAATTTTGCATTTTGTGTTTACTCTGCTGCCGGTACAAAAATCGTAAAAAAATGAGTGAAGTTCCGCAGTCGCGATCATCATGGCGGCCACATTCTTAGTTGAAACGCATAGTACTGTGATAGCATGACTATACTTTTGTTTAGTCCGACAGAGGACTTAGTTGCAACAAAACATGGTTAATATATATTGCAATTTTATAGCCATATTTTTACTCATATCATAAAAATAAGGAAAACAGAGGAATTATTGAAATATAATGAGGTGTAATAAATGAAATTCATAAAGTTAAACTTACAGAAATGTATGTAAAATATTGTGATAAAGTAATTACTGATTTAATGCTTGGCGGCCGGCAGGTTGCAGGCTGAAAAGTGGGAATCTACTTAGAGATACACTTAAGCCCTCATTACATACAAGGTTTTTCTGGTCAGGCTATACGATCAAATACATTTAACTATAAAAATTCAATAGGTGGAAATTATAATTCAGCTGTCTCATTTTCATTTTCGTAATTTCAGTTAATACTGTAATTTGTTTTACAAGTTCTAGCGACAGTGACCAAATTGTGAAATTGTGGATAAAATACTCGTATGGAACTTATTACTCTTAAATTAAGAATATCGGTTTAAGAAGAAGACTTTAATAAAGAATTAGAAGGATCGTGTGTTTATATGTTCCTAACAATAGCAATACTTTAACAAAATCTATAGCCAAAAAATAAATATAAGTACCAAAGAATAGGAAAAAGTTTATTCAATAAATAACAACTGAAATGTAATTTGTTCTTTCAGTCGAACAAATAAGGTCGAGATAAAAAATGGATTCTTGAAACGATTCAGTATTTTTTACAGTTTTATATAGATTCTCTATTACTTTAAGGTCGCTGGAATCAGGTTGATATACATTACAACAATATGTATTGTCAGAAGATGAATGAATACACAATAAATCATTTGAGAACATTCTTTGGGCTCAATTCTGTTTTTATGTATAAAATATTTTTTTTCATCATGGTAAAGCTCGTTCTATGTTTACAATAGTTTTTTTTTTAATGAGACTCGCGATTTTCGCTACATCATTAGCCGTTCCATTCACAAATATAATTTCAAAGATAATTATTTGAATCCGTCACGTCTCGTTTCTCACGGAGGCGAAAAGCGGCCCTTGGGCTCTGCCTACCCCTACGGGAAAAAGGCGTGATTCTATGTATGTATTATTTGAATTTAAATCTCTATAATTTGCTTAAAAACCTTAATTAATGTATGGTTGTGAACTTAACTACATGCTATTATAATTTACGCGAATATTCTTCAATACTGTAGGGCCAATTTAATAGATCACATTTGACATCTGTCAGTTTCTTTGTTCTGTCTGTTTCTTTTGTCATTGTTACTATAAATATGTAATCGTAATCGAAAAAAGTTAAGCAATTGTACAGTTCTAACTTCGAAAAATGTTTAAAAAAAAAATCGAACCGCCTCCAATAACACTGAAAAGTATAAAATAATTTAAATATTATAGAAGTTTGTGTTAGCGTACCTGCTGTGTATATTTGGCACCAACTTCAATAATATTTAAATTATTTTATACTTTTCAGTGTTATTGAAGTCTGTTCGATTTTTTTTTAAACATTTTATTTTATGCTTTTTAGTGATATTTTCATACTAAAAGATTGAACCATCGAAGACGGTGAAATGATCTAGGCAGGTTATGATCGCATTATCGTCTAGTTTCACATAATTGTTCTTCAGAAACAATTTATCCGGTCATAATTTTGACGGGCCCGTTGGTCTAGTGGTCAGACACCCTGCCTGCTAACCGATGGGTCGTGGGTTCGATTCCCGCCAAGTGTCTGGGTGTTGTTTATCTATTTAAGTATGTATTTACAAAAAAAAAGTATATAAGTATTATTATCAGTTGTCTGGTTTCCATAGTACAGGCTCTGCCTAGTTTGGGATCGGATGACCGTGTGTGGACTGTCCCAAGATATTATTATTTTTTTATTATTATTATAATGAAATTAGCATGGAGTCATCATAGTAGTTTAATCTCTCGTATAAAAAAAGAATCATCGAAATTGGTTCATATTGGTCAGAGTAATGTAATGGAGAACATCAGTTTTATGGTTTTTACCAGATTAATTCCTCCACATCGTTCATGGTCCTCCAGGAAGTTCTTATCCGGATGTGACAAAATTCATACAGAATCATTACAGTGATTCTTTCTTTCGAATAAAAAAAAGAATCATTGAAATTGGTAAATATTTGCCAGAGTTATGAGCATTTTTGTCCGTAAAAAGCGACATAAAGTCATCTATATAGGCATTCCTGCAGTTCTCCTGCGCAGTCACCATTCTTGTTATTTCAGGAACTACTTATTCGTAAGCAATAATTTTTTTATCGGACCCAATTAACGGATTAAAGAATGGATGGCAGAAAGATTTTTCCAGATCGGTTCATAATTGCCAGAGTTATGCGCGAACATACATAGAAAATATATATATATATATATATACAGACGAATTGAGAACCTCCTCCTTTTTTGAAGTCGGTTAAAAAAATTAATAATATTTCATGCCCGCAGTTACCGGGTTACGTTGTTAAATTTTAATGAAGTGTCAATGTGATGTGTCTATTAAATTGGGCAGACGTACGATAAATTCTTTGATTATTTACATAAATAATCAAAGGCTCTCATTATTGGCTGTTGTTTACAGATACGACCTACGTACGTGCACATCTTTAATATATGACAGCTCTCAATTATTTATCCATACCTGTCTATTATATGATATGCAAAGATGAAGTTGTATGAAACTGGATATAACATAATTGCATTCTAAAAGGAAGATCCTTGAGATGGCTAGGAAATACAGTAAACGTTTTCGACATAAAAACACCTTCTGCATTTACTATGTAATACACATCGAAGGCAGATATCAAATCGAACTGTATTGTCAAGTAACAAAGTTAATTTTCCGTTAGTGTCTATTTAGTGCGTAGGCGCATGATACATAAAAAATGTAAATAAATATACGACTGTACGATGTAAATGAAAGACGCGAGTCGTTTAAATGCAAATGTTGTATACGGAACAGTTACGATAACGTTTAAAGAAATTTAAAATTCACGTCGCGATAGTACGGAGGTTATACTGTAACAATAATAACACAGTCATAGTATATACATTTAGACTTTCGCGTTCCATTATTAAACTTTATTTTAATTGGTGAAAGAACGGGGGTAGACGAAGAAATTTCTGACTCGCACGGAGCCGTCTCGCTGAACCAGTCTGCTTGTGACCACAGCTGAACCCGGCCGAAAGGTCAAGCCAAAATATAAGGTAAGTCGCGTTAATTCCCGATTAAAATAAAGTTTGAACACAGTCATAGCTGGTGCCCCCGGGGCTTGGCATTTTGCTGAATCGAGTCCATGTACAGCTTAAATAATTTCTTTATAATGTTAACTTGTAGATGATGTGTTCTCTGACTTGATGATAAATGCTTTTCTTTTTCATAGGTTTGACGGAACTGTTGGTTAGACCTGGCCCTGGCTGGAGCGCTTAAAGCGCTCGCCCTCTTGTCCGGTGAAGCTGTAATGGCCATCTGCGGCCATTTCCTACACAAAAAAAAAAAAGAAATTACCTGGCCGCTAATCATGAGGTCGTGGACTCGATTCCCACTATTATTTATCTATTTAAGTAGGTACGTATACAAAAAAAGAAAGTGTAAGTATTAGTATGGTTTTTCTGTTGGCTATAGTACAGGCTCTGCCTAGTTTGGGGTTTGTACGCAACATGTTCATCAGCAGGTGTCTGCAGTGTAGTAACGACACTAGGAACAGAGTGAAAGCTTCTTATAGACTTCTAAAATTAATAGGGGTGGCATAAAAATAAATGACCGATAACCGTTGGGGAAGAAAGATTCTCGAGTGGCGACCACGAACCGGAAGACGTAGCGTAGGCAGGCCTCCCACTAGGTGGACGGACGACATTGTTCGAACTCACCACCATTTCGCCAGCTGGGCCGTCAAATAGTTTCCACTAGTACCAAGGAATACATTTCAATAGAACTAGCAGTGATCCAATATTATTCGCAAACAAAAAACACCGCCCGGAACCTCTAATGGCTGGGCCATGAAAATATCGCTACGTTTAGAGCGCACATACATATGTTCGCTGCAAGCGTCATTTTGTTTTTTTTTTAATTCGGATTTAGCTAACTTCTCTCTCTCACTCTGTACACCAATTACTCTCTGCTCGAGTCACCGCCTGCAATCTCTATGGCTGGGCCACGAAAATGTTGACATGCCCATAGAGCGTACGCTCATAATGTCCGCTGCAAGCGTCATTATGTTGGTTTTTTTTTTGGGCAGTAGCTAACTTCTCTCTCTCTCTCTCTACACCAATTACTCTCTGCTTGAGTCACCACCCACAATCCTGGGCCACGAAAATATGACTACACTTAGATCGCACATATGTCCGCTGCAAGCGTCATTATGTTGTTTTTTTTTTATTCGGCTGTAGCTAACTTCTCTCTCTCTCTACACCAATTACTCTCTGCTTGAGTCACCACCCACAATCTTGGGCCACGAAAATATGACTACACTTAGATCGCACATATGTCCGCTGCAAGCGTCATTATGTTGTTTTTTTTTTATTCGGCTGTAGCTAACTTCTCTCTCTCTCTCTCTCTCTCTACACCAATTACTCTCTGCTTGAGTCACCACCCACAATCCTGGGCCACGAAAATATGACTACACTTAGATCGCACATATGTCCGCTGCAAGCGTCATTATGTTGTTTTTTTTTTATTCGGCTGTAGCTAACTTCTCTCTCTCTCTCTCTCTCTCTACACCAATTACTCTCTGCTTGAGTCACCACCCACAATCCTGGGCCACGAAAATATGACTACACTTAGATCGCACATATGTCCGCTGCAAGCGTCATTATGTTGTTTTTTTTTTATTCGGCTGTAGCTGACTTCTCTCTCTCTCTCTCTCTCTCTCTCTACACCAATTACTCTCTGCTTGAGTCACCACCCACAATCTTGGGCCACGAAAATATGACTACACTTAGATCGCACATATGTCCGCTGCAAGCGTCATTATGTTGTTTTTTTTTTATTCGGCTGTAGCTGACTTCTCTCTCTCTCTCTCTCTCTACACCAATTACTCTCTGCTTGAGTCACCACCCACAATCTTGGGCCACGAAAATATGACTACACTTAGATCGCACATATGTCCGCTGCAAGCGTCATTATGTTGTTTTTTTTTTATTCGGCTGTAGCTGACTTCTCTCTCTCTCTCTCTCTCTCTCTACACCAATTACTCTCTGCTTGAGTCACCACCCACAATCTTGGGCCACGAAAATATGACTACACTTAGATCGCACATATGTCCGCTGCAAGCGTCATTATGTTGTTTTTTTTTTTATTCGGCTGTAGCTAACTTCTCTCTTGGTAGTTGCTTGTCGAGACTAACGTAACTGGAAGATATAAAATAACATGTACACATTTGTTTTTGGCGCTCAACGCTGTTTTCAATATTCCGTCTCGTGGCCCTCCGATAATAATCCCTTGCCTTAAGCCGTAAACGCGTACACCATAAATTACAATTTACAGGGTTATCGCTTAGACTATATAAAATACATAGACCACGCGCACGGAACAAATAAGTGACGCCGGTTTGGCCTTGCCAGTGTGTGCGTAAGCTGCGATTTCTGTGTACGGATACAATTACCAGTGTGTGCGTAGAGTTACCAGTACCTGAAATAATCTCCCGAATATTTTTCTTTATCTTATGGACTTTCAAATTTTGATTTATTGATACTAATGATTATTATTATAATTTATAAAATAAACTATTTTTAGAAATATAAAAACGACTAAATAAAATTGTCTAAAAAGTAATAACGAAAACGAAAATATATTGAAGTCGCTCCGAAGTATTGTGTGCTATCTAACACAATGAGGAGAGGCGTTTTAAGTTTGTCGCATATGCCTAGCTGTGGCATGATAACCCGCAAACGACTATTAAAGACGAATTTGAATTTTTAACCGACTTCAAAAAAGGGAAGAGGTTCTCAATTCGACTGTATACATATATATTTTTTATGTATGTTCACGCAAAACTCTGGCAATTATGAACCGATTTTAACATTTCTTTATTGTACCGATAGGCCAATCCACTAAAGGGTCCCATAAAAAAAATGATTCGAACGAACAAAAATAAATAATGCAATACATGTTTATTTCAATTATTCATATTTTATTCGAGAGAGTGACTGTTACAATTATAGTAATTATTTATTTATACAATTAATAGTTCCTAAAGAAACATGAAAGATGTAAAACTACGTAGACGATAACATGCCCATAATTTACCCAGATCAGTCGGTAAAATTAACGACTGATAGTTGAATCTTTATGAATTCGAAATCTATATTATGTTTCACAGTTCGGTCCTTAGCAACTTATAATGTTTACTTATTGTAGTTATGCGTCCTTACTACTAGCCTTGCACGGAATGATTTAAAGTTTTTTTTTTTTTTTTTATTATGTTTTTTTTTTCGGGTACTTTAATATTTTGTCACCTCACCGCCTCATATAAGACGGCCCACCCGCAGTGTGTCTTCAATGTTTGTTTCCGTGCTCAAGCCTTCGCACGTCTCCAATCCAAAGCTCCAAGTGTATTTAGTATTAAATAAAAATAATTAAATTAGTATTAAAGAAAAAGTGAAAGTCAAGAACCGGACAACTGAGAGGCGACGCCGCGACGTCGGGACAACCGAGAGGTGCCGCCGCGTTGGTGACGTCGGACGACTCTTCGTCTTCGGGAAATGGATCGTCGTGCACTATTGGACAACGGAGAGGTGCCGCCGCGGTGGTGACGTCGGACGACTCTTCGTCTCCGGGAAATGGATCGTCGTGCACTATTTAAATTGTGTTCGTACGAATCGAGCTTCCATACAGGGTCGTCTCACACGTACATAAAGAACACATTTACGGTTAACAGCGATACCCCACCAGCGGGTAGTTGTCGCCCCACCAGCGGGTTTGACGTTTTCGCTGTGTTCAGACGATGCGAGCTTCCAACCCCACAACCGGGGTCGTCTCTGTCGTAGTGTTGAACACGTTAACCGTATAGTGCGTTACACAAAAGCGATGCACACTCCTGTAGTTATTGTTTTCGCTGTGTTCATACGATGCGAGCTTCCAATGCAATCGGGGTCGTCTCTGTCGTAGATAATGAACACGTTCACCGTTATAGTGCGATACGTCAGCTCTGCAGATGTGAGTATATATGTGAGTATTTACGGTTCATGCGATGCACACACCCAACATCGGGTAGCTGTTGCTTGCGCTGTGTTCATACGATGCGAGCTTCCAATACAATCTGGGTCGTCTCTGTCGTAAGATAATGAACAACTTTACAGTCATTGTGCAATACACAATGTTCATGTGAGTATAGGTCTTGCTGCTGGTATGTCAGTATGACATGTTTCTTTACGGTGCGTGTTTCCACACCGTGTCGTCTCATTTGTACAAACAATGTAAATCATCATCATCATCACCAGCCGGAAGACGTCCACTGCTGAATATAGGCCTCCCCCTTACAATGTACATATGTACAGATAAACGCGATACGCATTCCTTATTGCGGGTAATTGTTGCAAACACTATTATGAAATGCATGCCGCCAACACATCTGGGAACCATATAATCCGATCATTATCATCAGCCAGACAAAATCCACTGTTGAATATACGAAGACGTCCATCTTGGAACGTCACAATTAACTGTAATTTCCTACTACCATCCACCAGTTGCCTGGGATTCGTACAATATCGTCAGATATAATTCGATCTGTAGGTACTCCTAATTATCGGAATACGTCGTGCGCCACTGGACGAGATGAGTAAATAATTAAGAAGTAATAATAATACTAATATTTTTTCACAGTAGAATTAATAAGACTTCAAAACATCGTAGTTCGTACTGCAAAGTGGTATCTAGCAGATCCGAGGCGGACTGGCCGCGGCGGGCTTTACCACAGGCTCGACGAGATCCTGGCCGGCCTACAGCCGGAGCATCCGTGAGCACCACCGTGGAGCTGCAGTAAGTAGCCTCTGAACTTATGGGACAGTACGCCGCGCCGCCGGCCGCCGGCCGCCTCCTACACTTATTATAAATACTTAGTTGAAAATAACTATTGATAAATCTGATCTAGAGAACAAAACAATCGTCATATTATTAATTCGTCGTTAATTTAGCTAAATGTATGACCTTGATGACTATATTTATGGTTTAACTTTATGAACAATATAGTTGCAATATTTGAATACTTATGACAAAATTGAGGACGAATTTATTGTCATACATAATTCTAGTTTCTAAATTTAATGGTCATAAAATATTGAATACTACATTAAATCTGTGTAGTAAATTCATAAAGTTCGATTTTTCCAAAAATAAATAATAATAATGAAGTAAAAGTATATACAGGGTGTTTCAAAAACCCTGTCCAAACACAGTTAGTCTTATTGTATTATCTTAACACGATCATTTTTACGTGATAATTTTTTTTTAACTAAGGCATATATAAACCTATAAACAACGTGTTTAAAAAAAAAAAAAGTGAACTCTGTTCGAGCTTATCACTGTGTCATAATACAATTATATATTTATATAATCCACACAGTTAAAAAAAAAAAAAAAACTTCCTGGCTGATCTTTGATGTTATTATTCAGAATCCATACGATTATATTCTTGTAATTTTTTGTTGGATATTTCATTTGGATCTTTCCTGATATATTTTATCTACCAGCGTTGTGAATATTCCTCTTATAAGTTTGATGTGCCTTTTAATGTGTAATAAACCACAAACAAGCTGTCTTGAGTAACTTATATGCTTTGTCTACAATAAACACAAAACTATCTAGTTTACGCCCTCTATTCAATGTATTTTGCTTCTTAAGATTTTTGAGATTGACAACGACCATATCAGTATTTTTTACTACCTATTAATTTTAGTTGTTACTATATTTTTGGAGATAGGAACTATTCTTGAACTCAAATATATTAGTTGTGTTTACTAGTACTTACTATTACCATCCCTTGGTAATAATAATAATAATAAAAAAAAAACTGTTGGGTAATTTTCATTGTTTTTTTTTATGCCCTGGTTGCGGGTTCGATTCACATGCAAAACAGATTTGTCTGTGTTTAAATGTCCTCAGCGTTATTTGTCTATACAAAATATAAAAACATACCTTGGCGTATTTGTTTGTATAAGGTCCAGATATGAGTATCTTACCTCTGATTTTAACCGTGATTAATAAACCAAACGGTAGGTCTAAGGTTTTTCTTTGATAAGTCTGTTCTAAACGCTATACATAATTATTTGCTTCATATATTTATATGAACACCAGACAATTATTTAGATATTTGTATTTTCCATGTAAAGTAACATTAAGGTAAAGGAGAAAATATACTTAGATAAGGTGCTTAATGGTAGAAAATAAAATACACATTAAGTACACCGGAAATAGATATGTTTGTAATATGGAGACTTTAAGTGTTTTCCCTATATTTTTAAAACTACTGCAAAAAAAAAAAAAAAATAAAGAACTTAAATCCTTTTTGGAACAGTAATCGAGAACAATGACTAGATACATTTAAAATTACGTACGGTAATGACTGCATTAATTAAAGACTGTGACTGTTGTGTATATACCTACCTACCTTTATAGCACCTAAATGTACTAAATAAATAGCGATCACGACCATGATCTGCTTACAATCTTCTTTAAGTTATTAGCGCCTCCTGTACGGGCGGTATAGTTAGTATGAAATAAAGAACTTTAAGTTCGATGTATGACTGTTGTAATATCCTTTTTAAGAGATAAAGTAACTGTCATTGGCATTACAATCAGCTGACAGCTGATAGATACATATGAGGGTAGGTAACACAATAAATAACATTTGGAGGGTATATCTCCTCATCTACCCTCAACTTATAAAATGTGCAACAACCTACAAAAAAAAAAAAAAGAAAGGAATAACTTTCAAAGTGCAATTAATTAATCATAAAGATAACTTTTACTGTTATGAATGAAATACAAGTTTGTTCATGAATTACAAATTATTGCGTACCTATTGTCAAGGTGATATGTTCAGTAATGTTTTCTGTTGTGCACCGTGTTAATTAAATATTTCATTTAAGGTTTTTCTAACTATTCTATGTGGCCTGTGTGGCCTTTAGGAACATTTACGTTCACAAACTGATATTTACTTACATTATTGATATATATATTTTATACATATATATATTTTTTGGTTATTGATTATACAAAATAATTACGAAAATAGACTTCAATTTCAGTCATTGTCTAATGGTGAGGTTATGCATATTTCCTTTGAAATATGTTTTATAAAGTGCATTTGCGCGTTTTTACAAGACAATGATTTATGACTGCCACTGTTGACAGGTTTTGAGGAGAGATTTTTCTCGATACGACTTATCTATTCTTAGGTGCTTAACCCTAATGTATAATTTTGCTTGCGGTTCCTCTGCAGTATTAATATTACGATAGGTCATTGAAGATAATCTACCATCCTCGACTGCGTCACCGCTTTCCACCGGGTGGGACTGTGGTCAAACACTAGCTTATATTGAATAAAAAAAAAAAAAACTAAAAAAAAAAAAATGGATTTTACTGTTGGCTAAGTGTAATATTGTATTATATGTGATCAAACGAACTTCTAGAAGTGAAGTTCGATCGATATTATATGAGTCGTTTCATTCGAAGATATAAGATTCACCAGTAGTATTCCTACCCTACAAGGCAGTTTCGCACGTTTTTATTTTATACATTATCACTTTTTTTTTTTTTTTTTGGAGGTAGTTGTTACACAATACCTGTCTGCACAATATCTGTCTAGCGTCATTCTTTTTAGAGTAAGTGATGAGAGCAAAAACTTGGGGATTTAAGGGTGGGCGGGTGTTTATATCTTCGAATGAAACGACTCATATAATATCGATCGAACTTCACTTCTAGAAGTTCGTTTGATCACATATTATATTTCGTCGTTTCATTCTTCAGATATAAGATTCACACGTAGATGTTCAGAGTTAAGTTTTTGCTTCTGAGTCGTTTTGGTTATGATTAGAAATAATAAAGCTAACAGGTTTCAATCACTCTGTTTTATTAATCCAAAAGATTCATGTATTCGTGTATATAACACTAATGATTATTGATTATAATAATATATAGACTAGTTATTTTCAATAACGATATTGAATAGGTAATCCTTTTAAGTGGGAAACAAATAGATCTTACGAAATAATTATTTTCAATCAATAGGTGATTATAGAATTTGGCAAATGAAAAAGAATTGGTTGTTGATCCAGCAACATTCCTTATAACTTTGAGACACTCGAGCGGTGAGTTTTGGACGTAACGGCGTGCCATGCTATAGGCATTGAAGGTCGCGACGACCCCCCCCCCCCCCCCCCCGGCTCGTGTTCAATACCTATTTAACCCCTCTACTGATAGATTGGGCGGTTGTACCTCTGTACGGTCTTAAAAATTAATAATTAATTTGACCTTTCATGGGGCCTATGCTTTTCGGTAACGATACTGTAATCTTCTTAGGTTGTTGCGGAACACGATCTTGGTTTGTCTGCAAAGTAAGGCAAGAACAAAACTGTATTTATTATATCAGTTATGACTATTTCGACACCTCTAGGATTTATACCGATATTATCATTTTTGATTAAAGACAGGGTTTTAATCCTATGTACAGGGGGCTAACGGAGATGCAAGCCTTTTTCGTGTTTTTTCCTAATTAGTTTGTGGGTCCAACGAATTTGTGTATTTAGGCTGACTAGTTCTTAACTTGTAAGCCCTATTTAACAGTCTTTTAACATTGTCGTCTGATCCTACGTTGCTGCCGAGAAGCAGCGATAGGACAGATCGATGCCCGTTTAGAGAACCGTATGATGCCCCTTTCGTAAACATATCCGGATAAGAACGACAATATTGACGGGTCTGAGACTACGTACATATCGATATTGTTTTCCTGGCAAAATTGCCACCACAACCTAAATGTTACCTTATACTGATGGGTTGTATTATGAGACCATGAAGCTAGTATAAGTTCTAGCACGGTTGCCGGTGTTCCTTGGCGAGCGAACGTGTTCCCGAGAGAATCGCGGCACCCAGGGTAAGTGATTTGTGTAGAGAGTGCTGCGCTCTGAAACGGGAACATAAGAGATTTGGGTTGGGTTTTAAAACTATAATTTCTGAGGCAAGCATGCCTTTTAACTGAGGGTACCAGGCTTGTGCAGGCCATATTGGGAAGACCATGATACCCTCCGCTTTATCCAATATGATTTTGTGTAAGCATTTTAGTATCATACAGAATGGAGGGAAGGCGTAGAAGAAATAATTGCGCCAGCCTATAGTGAAGGCATCCACAGCAAAGGCGTCCGGATCTGGTCGCCATGATACATAAATGTTGCATTTAGCATTGGTACGGGAGGCGAATAAGTCGATCTCTGGCTGACCTAGATTCTGTATTATTAATTTAAAAGATGTATTTGAAAGCTCCCATTCTATATCGGTATTAATTTTTCTGGATTGCTCGTCCGCTAGCGCGTTATCGAGCGTGTTAATATATGATGCAAAAATCCAGATATTACGCCTCTCGCACCACTGCCAAATGGCACGTGCTAGACCATTTAAGTGTGGGAATTGTATTCCTCCCATTCGATTGACATAACTTATAGCTGTTGTATTATCAACCCTTAGTAGTATCGTACAGTTAGAGTTCTCTCGGGCGAACCATTTCAGCGCCAGAAATACGGCTAGGAGCTCTAAGTAGTTAATATGATATTGTAATTCCGAAGTTTTCCAGGCACCATTAATTTTATTATTTTCACAACAAGCGCCCCAGCCAGTCCTAGACGCGTCAGTAAAAATTTCCATGGTATACTCCTGGTCTCTAGTAGAGTTTGAAGTTGTGGAGATATTTGCTGACCACCATTTTAAATCATCTAAAATAATACTAGGTAATGAAATTTTTGTGTCAAAATTACTATTTGTATTAAGAGCGAGATATTTTTGTCTTTCTAGAATTTTAGTATAAACCCAACCATACTTAGCTGCTGGGCAAGCAGCGGTAAGTACACCAATGGCTCTGGCAAATTCTCTAATAGTGCAACTTGGTAGTTCTAAGAACCTATTTATTAAAACGGAAGTCTTATGTCGTTTTTCGTCTGTCAGGGATATTGTTAATGTTATAGAGTTGTAAACAAACCCTAGATATTTACACTTTTGATCTGGTATCAGTGAGCTTTTACTATAATTGATTATGAAACCTAAGGAATCTAATAATCTCACTGTCTCGTTAACGTTTTCTAGACATTGTTCATAATCGTCTCCTATACATAATATGTCGTCTAAATAGTGGACCGATTTATAATCTCTAAATCTGAGATGAGAAATAACTTCTCTCATAATTTTTGTAAAAGTTCGCGGTGCTGTGCACAACCCGTAGGGCATAGCGTTAAATTCATACATTTTTAACGTTTCGTTCTGGAATTGGAAGCGTAAATATTTACGGTGATCTTTTGCAACCGGCACTAATAAATATGCTTCCTTAAGGTCAATAGTCGCCATATATCCGTTATGCGGAATTAACTTAGACACTGTTCTATGGTCCTCCATTTTAAAATGGAGTTTAGATATATATTTGTTTAATGGCTTTAGGTTAAGAATGAAACGAGTACCGCCACTGGGCTTAGGGGCGAGAAATATTTTTGATAAGAATTGGTTGTTCGTTGCTGTGCAGGTTGATATAGCACCGAGGTCTAATAAATTGTTAATAGCTAAAGCCATGTTTTCTACCTCAGGTGGAGATAGGTTATTACATGGAACTACAGTTTGTTCGGGTAGTCTTAAAAATGGTATACTAAATCCGTTTCGGATCCAGTTAAGAACTACCTCGTTAGACGTGATGTCCAACCATTTCTTGTAGAAGTGTTGAATTCGTCCGGCATGTACCTGTGCTACTACTGCTGAGACGCTGGAGGACGAGCTTTGCTCTGGTTCGAAGACCGCGCCGTTGATCCGGTCTGCGGCTTGCAAACTGCAAGGGCTAATCTCTTCTGGCCTCCGCGCCCCCCCCCCCCCTGTTCGGCTAGTAGCGCAAATGGCCTGCCTAAATAGGGGGCCATAGCTCTAGATGCTTTAATCTTTTCTGACAAGTTGGATCCGAATAGAGTGCTATCCCGTTCGCCGTCTTTTATGAAAGTCAAAAGAGTCTTTTCTAAGCCCGGTGTGACCATTTTAATGCGAGCCTGGGTTTTGTTAAAGTGTAGGTCGCTTAAAATACGACTGCTATCTCTTAATATTTTAATGGTTTGTATTTTATTATCGTCGCCAGAGATAAGAAGGGACATCGCTCGATTCATTGCCGTAAGGCCCACTCCGATGAGCTGTTGGGATAGCTCCATCTTCTTATCTCTATTTCTTGCCATGTCTGTGATGGCGGCTGAAATCTCGGTATTCAGTTTCGGCGCCTGCAAAAGTGCGCAATTTGACGGAATACGATATTCCTCTAACAGTTTGTCTCTTGCTTCCTTAGAAATACCTTTCTTAAGAATTTTTAGCCAGCGCCGGGACAGCTCTTCGTGAATTTCTACCCCAAATTCAGGTATATCATCCACTGGATCCCCTAACGCTGACAAAATGTCGGGATCTAAACCGGGTACGCTTAGGTCTATATTAGTAGTTCCCCGCGTTACAACAGGCTCCGAAGTCACTGCGTCGATCGCCGCTTCCAAACACGCGGGTGGGGCGTCGAGCCCCTCGGCGATATCGCCTTCTAAAATCGAAAGATTTTTGTTGTAAGTCATTACCATTCAGATGTATACATCATTACCATCGTTCTATCTCACGGATAGACCCCCGGCTTGTATAAATTGCAAATTATGTGACGACCCTATGTCGGGTACGTCAGATTTTTGCTATATTGCTTTCGTGTTGACTCACGGCCAACCCCCAAGCTTGCCTCGTTCGAATTTCGATCATGGCAAAAAAGAGAGCATGATTATTTGTAATGAAAACTTCCTTTCGAACTGGTCTATAATAGGTACTAACCTTCATTGTTTTCGCCTTCCGAAACAGAGGAATCTGTTATTCGTTTTCCTCCCAGCTTACGAATCTTGCGCCTATAACGGTTGATTTTTTCCACTGCGTTACGCTTAGGCATAATAATAATAATGTTACTACTGCGTTAATAATTACTAACCAAATAAATAACTCAAAACGTCCTTGCTTTTACAAGTTATAATAGCTAGAAAGGGATACGTGTTATCACTGCCGCGCACGGAAAGAGAATGACGCTAGACAGATATTGTGCAGACAGGTATTGTGTAACAACTACCTCCAAAAAAAAAAAAAAAAAAAAAAGTGATAATGTATAAAATAAAAACGTGCGAAACTGCCTTGTAGGGTAGGAATACTACTGGTGAATCTTATATCTGAAGAATGAAACGACGAAATATAATTAGTGTTATAAAAGTCGTAAGGAGTTAGACTCTCTCTTTTGATATTTAAAACAAAAAGGAAAATCTAGTGCCTAATATTATGTGATGCTTTTACAGAGATTACAGAGATAAATGAATTTGGATTTTTAGGGCATAACTTGTATTATATTACCTATTCCCCCAAATCATAATAGCTAACTATTCACATTTTATAGAACTAGACTCTAAACATCCTACAATAAGTAAACATTATAAGTTGCTAAGGACCGAACTGTGAAACATAATTAAGGATCAAACGAACTTACCCTTACGTGAAGTTCGATCATAATTATGTGAACAGTTCGGTCCTTAGCAACTTATATACTCCCCTCCCTTTTACACATCACCCGACCCAAGGATAAAATGTGAAACGTTTTTCCTTCTCTAAACATAATGAAGACACACTGCGGGTGGGCCGTCTTATATGAGGCGGTGAGGTGACAAAATATTAAAGTACCCGAAAAAAAAAAAAATAATAAAAAAAAAAAAAAATACTTTAAATCATTCCGTGCAAGGCTAGTAGTAAGGACGCATAACTACAATAAGTAAACATTATAAGTTGCTAAGGACCGAACTGTTCACATAATTATGATCGAACTTCACGTAAGGGTAAGTTCGTTTGATCCTTAATTATTAGGCATAGGCCACACGGGTGCTCTGATTGTAACGCGGCATCCACTGAGAAGATCCGGCAAGAAACTTAGCGAGGTTGTATTTTTTCAATCAATAACATATATTTTTCCAAATAAGTTTTTGTTTTATTGACAAAAAAAAAATACTGTGTCCAATATTTTTTGATAACCTAAATGGAAATAATAGTTTCTCAATGTGTGGGCCCCATTCTAGTTTTGCGTCTATAGTAATGCTGAAGAAGTCATAGAATTCACAAGATCCAACAATACTCTATTTATTTCAACACTAGCTGTAGCCCGCGGCTTTGTCCGCGTAGGCTTTATTACTAAAAAGTGTTTTGAATTGAGGAGAGAGGTTTTTTATAAGTAGGAGAGGAAGAAGAAGACATTTATTAAAAACTAATAACACACACACGAGACAACAAGTATGTTTTTGTGTAAGGCGTCATAGCCCCTGTTTTAGTAACTGAATGTTAGTGGCGTGCACTGGGTTATATGACAGGCTGAACAAAGGCCTCTCCCTTAGAAGGGAGAGGTTGTCATAATCCCCACGCTTGGCAGGCGGCTTGGGGATCGCAGTAAAGGTCGCTGCCCGTCTTCTCTTTTTCCCTTAGTCGCCTTTTACGGACACCCAACGGAAGGAGATGGGTGGGTGCTATTCTTACCCGGACACCCCACGGGGACCTAAATTGACATTAATGAATGATGTGAATACAAAACATTTGATGAGTACCTAATGTTTTTATTTCGAATAAATATATATTCTATTTCACTTCCACTACGACGACACGTAGGAAGTAGGTACCTACGTTAAAATCCATCCAGCCATTTAGGCCGCAGAGCGTCTTAGAACCAGACATACTACACAGTCAATAAAAACAATAATAGAGTAAAAAAACTTACAAATATGACTGCGAGTTACTTGTCTTGTACACAAGATGATTATAAATATGCCACCTCAAAATATCAAAAAATTAAATGATATTTAGATTCTATGTTTCCAGCTGGCTAACCGATTGTAAATACACATAGACTAACATTACGAATATTACGCAATTTTATTTTATTATAACATACATACAGAACCCCCTTTTATTAAAGTCGGCTAAAAACTTTAAAAGTAATCTATTAATATTTACTTCCTAACATCAAATAAGTTACCCACAAAAGATGTAATATATTTTGGGAAAAAAATTTGTGCCGTATGACAACACCGTAAGACTTTGGTGAAGTTTTGTGTTCCGAATTTGTGGGATCAAAAAAATCACGAAACTAATTAGAAATCTATTACTTTTAGACATTTACCTATGAAATGATAATCCAGTATTCCTTCTTAATTTGTCTGATGTGTTTTTACAATATTTTACTACACAGTACGGCATATTTACGATGTTTTTTTTTCGCTGTGACCAGACGTGCGCTCCCGATCGTGGCTCTCGATCACTGCGGGTCGAATCATAGCACTTTGTGTTTTCATATTCCTCGTGCCCGGCGTCATTTGTTAGTTCCGCGCGTCATATCTATTTCTTTTATATGATCTAAGGGTTATCGGCTTTCGTTCCTAACTGCTGTTTCATACCAATATGGTTCTCGTACATTTTTAACGTCTATAAAATGCGAGTATATGGGATCAAGCTTGTATACACAATGCATGGCACATATATAATATCGGGTGGATCGCGATTAACAAATCATCATCGTGAGCAGGAACACGGCCGCTGCTAAAAATAGGCACACACCTCCCCCTTAAGATGGGAGGGTTGTCATAATCCAGCTTTGCAGACGTCTTGGGGATCGCAGTATACGCAAAGGTAGATATTACAGTTTAATACGTTTTAAGTTAAACAGAACATGTTTTTTTCCGCCAAATAAATGTGATTTCTTCTTTCTTCTTCTTCTTCAACGGGATGGGACGGGATGATGCTTAGTCAAGCCCGGTCAACACACGGGTAAATAATAAGTAAAAAAAATGTGCGTGCGTGGAGTCCCTCCGCGCGGAAGAAGTGAAACTTCACTCTCGCTGTGTCTCTTTCTATTCCCACTCCCCGCGACTGAACGACACTGAACGAAACTGCGGGTCTAAAAAGGCCACTTTCGGGGAATCATAATATGAGTAAGTTACCGTTTCATTTTTATTCGTATGGCAGCATTCACATCAAATATGAGTCAGCTAATTAGTGTTAATAATTAATTAAATTAATTGAGTATGATTGACCTAAAATGTATGATCATTTTACGAAAATTACAGGAATTGCGAAGAATTTGCTAGAAATGCAAAATACGAATTCCTTAAAGAGGAAATGCTTAATGTGGCCTTTTTAGGCCCGCTGAACGACACTGAACGACACTGAACCGACACTGAACGACACTGAACACCACTGAACGACACTGAACGCCATTGAACGACACTGAACGACACTGAACGACACTGAACGACACTGAATGACGGAATGACTGAAGATTGAATGACTGCGTCACGTGAGCGCCCCCTCCATGGTAGCATTACACTTGTTGGAAGTCGCATAAGAAGTTTCACTTCAAAAGTTTCACTTCAAAAAATATGTATAAATAGTTCTAAAAAATGTTCAGTGAAACTCATTTACGTACCAATAACAGTGCGTTTAAACTAACACGAACATCCCAGCTATTCTGCTCAAACATCGCAAAGTTTTAATTAAGCGTTAGATGTGGAAAGTTCGTTTACACAATCTAAAGTGGGACCGGTTCTGATGCCCTATTATACGCCAGTGCTGACGAAACCCATATCACGGACAGAGACAAATACCAAATGTATTCTGTGTAACATTCGGGTACTATGTATTAACATTCGCATCATTCAATCCGTTAAGTAAGGGTCTCTTCTCTTAGAGAAGGGACGCTTACTTAAAGTTTGGACAGTCCTATTGGGGAAGTATTTACAGAAAACCCCAGACAATTAACGCCATTACTAGGTACCACCGCAGTGTTAGATATTCTGCCGCCAAGCAGCAGTGTGTAAACATTGTGTGTGTACCGTCCGGTGTGAAGGGCACTGTATCTGGTGAAATTACTGGACAGATCCAGGGTGACGAGCGTCAGTCCAGTGCAGCTGTCTATAGGCTGGCGTGTCGCTTACCATTAGGTCTTGTTTGTCTCGTCAACTAGATAGAATAAAAAAAAACAGTAAGTAAGATTATAATTTTCCCAGTATAATCTCGTAAGTCAATTTAAAAGAAAATACTTTTTAATAACGTTTAAAGATAGCGACGTCAAAGAAAATCAAATTACGCGAATCATTCCTTTGTATTCTATTCTGCGTTTGTATATTAAAATTTGATTATATTTTCAAAGTAAACATTTTATGAAATTAACGAAGCAATTTTCCCGTCAACTTCCTTCGGTCGGTGTAAACAAAATTAAGTAGGATTCATTTTACGGATTTCAGGGACTTCAAAAAATGTTTGGAATATTGGTCGATACTAATAAATTAAAGAAAGGTTTGACGAGTGTGCGTGCACAAGTTATAACGATAAAATATTTGCCTCTGCAGGATTTATAACTCTAACTCAAATATGCTTTTGTACGACGAAGCACCCGTATGATTAGGGCATAACAGAAATCGAAATATTATGGTGATCGGGAGCCCCTTATTGAATATCCCGATCCCGAACGCATGTACAAAAAGAACTGGGTAGGCACTTTTCGAACACGACATAGATTAGTAATTTGTTTTATTTTTTCTCAACATGGATCCCCACAAAGTACCCAATTGTATGCGTAAAAGATGATGAGTTAAGATCGTTATGTCAATATGTGAACTTATTATTTTTAATAATTACGGATTTAAAACTACTTAAGTACTATTTCAAGATAGTTTTTTTTATATTCGTTAACTTTTCCTTTGTGAGTTTTTAACTTTGATTGTTTTTTTTTACCTTGGTTCGTGACTCTGTAATAAACCTAAGAGAAATACCAACCTTAAAAAAAATCAAGTTTACATAGTTCGTGTCGACCTGTATTGTAATTATTTCCACGATAAAATGTATAATTCTCACATCACTGTGTATAAGGTCATGAATACATAGCATATTAAGAGGCATTTTTCTTGAAGTATTTAAACTTAAGATGCTGTTTGGTGCACACGTTTCGTGTAAACTCGGCTCATCTAATCTAGTTATTTAAGTATGCTAAACAGTTTGTTATAAAAAAAATGTAGGTATACGTTCTTAATGGTTGCTTTAATGTCAGTAGGATAGTAGTAGAAGGTATAATAAACTAAACAGAACCAGTTCAAGCTAACAGTTTATTTATTCAAATTTAGAGCTGTTAGACTTTAGACAAGTAACATATAGTTTATTTACTTCTGACCTAAAATGTCCCCGGAACCGTTCGAGAAATATTTTGGATCTTCGTCTGGTGTTGTTCACGAATCTTATACTAAACTAGCGCTGGCTGCGCACGGGTGTAATGTAGAAAACTGTTGCAAGATTTTTTTTTTCTACTTACTTATTTTATTTTATTACTTAAAAAGGTAATTAGGTTTTGTGTGAAAAATTATCTAATCGATGGAGAAAATCGCTTAAAGATACGTTACGTGGTTAAGGGGTATACTGACAGACATACAGATAGACGCTGAAAGCGACCTCATTGATATACTATGTTTTATACTACCTATAGAAGAAGATGAACAAGCATGCTTAAAAACATTGGGAAATTATGTATCACTTCAATACCTGAAAATGATCAAATGAAAGATTGAACAATTAATTATGTTTAAAAGACTAGCACTGTTAGATATTCTGCCGGAAAGCAACAATGTCTAAATATTGTTTGTTCTGGTGGGGAAGGCATTGTAACAAGTGTTACCGCGCTCAAGCACTCAAGAGACTTAGGCCGCTTATACACGTTAAGAAAAGTCGTCAGGCCTATGCAAGAATTCGTGTCTTTTCTGCACACGAACTGTGTGCACTGCTTCGGCGCTGACCGAGAAATCTTGTCTGTGCTAAACCCGACACTTGAAGGTTTAGTTGTTTTCGTACCTAGATCCGACAAATTGAAACACCCCATTTAACCCCTTTTAAAAACACTTTCTTAGTGGATGCTGACGTCATAAGAACGTCCAGCGATATGGCCCGTACTTTGATGAATCAGTCAGTCATGACAATTAATTTTATACGCATAGATAGCTAATGTTATATGTATACATAGATAGAAGATGGATAGAAGAAGATAGATAGATTATGTAACATTATACCATGGTTACCGTTACCAGCGACTCAGTTTGCGTCAAAGAGTTCTTTTTGCCTGAATGTCCCAGGACGAGAGTTATGTTATTCGAGAGTATCTATGTATGTACATCTATTTCTTTGGCACAGTCTACAGCAGCCACACTCAACCTGCGGCCCGCGGGCCGCATGCGGCCCGCTAGCCTTTTCTATGCGGCCCGAAGTCTAGTGTAGTATTTTTAAATTAACAATAGTATTTTATTGATAAGTGTACAAAATTAATGCAAAAAAAGTCGTTCGAATGAATAAATGTTCATTTCACTCGCTTACTCTCATAAAATAGCGCGCACACATAATACTACTGAATTAGCTAAGTACGCTATTTAAGTAAAGAAATGCTATATTACAAATATGCGATTATTGATTATTATTATCGATGATTATTACCAATTATTGTAATTTAATATACTTAGGGTAATATAATAATTATAATTAAACATACAATTTAGGCTAGATTAATAATAAATGATAATAATAATATCCTGGGACAATTCACACACGGTCATCTGATCCCAAACTAGGCAGAGCCTATACTATGGAAACCAGACAACTGATACTAATACATATATACTTTTTTTTTTGTAAATACTTACTTATATAGATAAAACACCCAGACACCTGGTGGGAATCGAACCCACGACCTGTTGGGTAGCAGACAGGGTCACTAACCACTAGACCAATAGATTGCGGCCCGCAGGGTAAATCAGAAGCGACTATGTGGCCCGGGGGAAAAAAGGTTGAGTACGGCTGGTCTAAAGCCTAAACGTGACTTATAATAAATTATGTCGTTAGATTAGTCGTCTGTGTATACGTTTTATGTGTACCTATGTATAATGTAATTTGTGTTTCTACGCAGTCGGGCTTTTTGTTCTTTTTAATTTGTACTTTTATTACGGGATCTTATTATTTATTATTCTCTTGTCCAGCGTCATGAATCATCGCATCATCAGCGTGCACCATGATGATTCATCATGAACATCGATGATTCATGAATGAGTGTCATGACTTTTACTTCCTTAGATGTATTATTGTACGTATATGGGTTATTTTTATCATGATATGACATGATAAAAATGGTAAATATATTGCAGGTATAAAATATTTTTCAGGAATAATTATTTTGTCTGTGGCTTTTAATATATAGTCCCGTGTTCCCATAGTTGACCCGTGGGGTATCCGGGTAAGAATAACACCTTCCCGTCTCTTCCCGTTGATTGTCCGTAAGAGGCGACTAAGGGAAAACAAGAAGACGGTCAGCAGCGTCTTTCTTTTGTATTACCAGCCACCTATAGTGCGGTCCCCAACAAGCGTGGGGATTATGGCAACCCCTCCCTTGAGCAGACACTTGTTAAATAGGTACTTATTTGGTCAAATTCTAGTCTAGTCTCTCATATACCTTAAGGATGTCTCTAAGAGATCTTTTAGCATGAGTATTATTAATTTGTAGTTTTCGCTTGTATTTTATGTATAATAATGAGTTATATTATAACTTTTTATTTTCAACGTTTGTGACTATAATTTTACTAGCAACGTATCCGAGAATCACAAGTTCCAGCAACTATCGCTAACTATAAAATACAATTCCCTTTATTAAAACTTTATGGAACACTTCTTGAAAACTAATTATTGCTCATTCATGCTGTCATCTAATAGACGTAGACGTAAATGCTTCTAAGTACTACACAACAGTCATTGACCTCGATCCATATCATTCTATTTTATTTTTTTGTTACTCATCGTACTTGTGTACGGCATTATATCTGATAAATTAGTAGACAATCGTCTATTGTTGAAATATGTCACTACCTTTAATGCCATATCGTAAATTCCGATATGTCGATGTACCCAATAGCCTTTTTTCCAAGTCTAGTTTATTTATAACCACTAACCGGATATACGTAGCGGTTATGAACCTCTTTGTGTGCCGACTCCAATCGAGGTCAAAGCCTTTACCATGTCTCCGTCATATTAGACTTGGCCCTCTCAAGTTCAGCAATGAATGAAACACGAGAGGTCGCGAGGTCGTCGTTAAGGTGGTACAAAGTACGTACCTACATAAGTTACCAGGTTTGTAGACTGTTTGGTCACAAAGTTTTAGTCATTAAGATCTGTGTCTTTGTAACGTCTGTATTCATATGTTTTCTTTTTGTCGGACAGTCGCTGTTGCAAATGGCCATTAAAGCTTCTCCGGGCAAGAGGACGAGCGCTTAAAGCGCTCCAGCCAGAAAGGCAGGGGAGCGACGAGCTCAAGGGCACCTCAACCGTATTCATTTAAGATACTTTGTAACGTCGCTGTGGGAACTATGGAAAGACATTAAATGACGTGTTATTTGCGTACATTTTCAAGCCATACGTGAGGGAAATCATTGTAAGCATTTTAAAAATATGTGCACAAGATTAAAAGCTAAAGCCGTCCAAGAAAAACCGTATATATATCAATTAATTTACTTGTGTTCGCCTTTAGTCATATGGTTAGTGGACAACTTGGTGTCAGAGTTGCTCAAGCTACCCTTCGGCCAGTGACTTCGTCCATTGAGTACGGCGGCGACTCCAAGGAGGACGGCGGCGGGGTTGCCACCCGCCCGGGGGTTACGATGCGCCCCCTGACAGCGGGCTCAAAGGCAAGGTACTGAGGGGCTCCTGGTGCAAATACCACCGGAGAACCCGGGGGTCCACTCTCATGTGCCAATGCGACAGCCGCGGGGTTTTAGTGGGTAAGAATCCTACATACCCCGGTCGAGCCAAACAGCTTCGGGGAACTATGTAAGGTTTCCGTCGCGATTAAAAAGGCCACTGACTTGGTTTAACGACTGCTGTCCAGATAACAACCGGGTTCGACTTTTTATCATCGGTTTATATGCCTGTATTGTAACCGCAAGATACACAGTTGTTACTACAAAAGGATTTGCAAACGTTACTTCCGTATTGCAAAGCACACGGCGTCCCGTTGCGCCAATGAGGCTACGAGATATCCATATCACTATAATAGGGAAGAAAAGAGAGATCGTTCTAGTAACAACCCTATTATTAATCGTTATGTAACCGCAGCACCAGGAAGTTACGCAATGACCGAGCCAACCCGCGAATTAAACACGTAACCGATAATTGATACATATAATAGCACAATACCACGAATGTCTGTCGGTTCTCGCAGTTCATATCGGCACGTAAGCAGCCATAATGTCAACAGAGACATTACCATGTCAACGACCTTGTGGTGTTGACATTGTCTACCCTTTAGTGTCGCCGCACACGGGCCACCGGCCACAGCCACAAAACGCAGCCTATTTTCTGTTGTTTTCATACATTTTGCATGGACTCGCCCCGCACACTAAATGCCGGTGGTCTCCACACGCCACAAACGCCGACACAAGCCACTCGCGTCTCTTCCTGCAGGTTTCAAACTCGTAATCTCTGGTCTGCAAAACGCGCAGTGTGGTTGGCAGGAGTGAATTGACTATTCTTAACCCCACGTTCCAACAGATTACATCTATCTATACATATAAAATTACTTGTCCTGACTGACTGATTCATCAACGCACAGACCAAACCGCTGGACCGAGAAAGCTGAAATTTGGGCAGTAGGTTCTTCTTATGATGTAAGCATCCACTAAGAAAGGGTTTTGGAAAATTCCACTCCTAAAGGGGTCAAATGGGGTTGGAAAAAAATAATAGCGGGTGTAGCCGCGAGGAATTGCTAGTCAATCTATACATATAAAATTACTTGTCCTGACTGATTGACTGATTCATCAACGCACAGGCCAAACCGCTGGACCTAGAAAGCTTAAAATTTGGACAGTAGGTTCTTCCTATGACGTAAGCATCCACTAAGAAACTATTTTGGAAAATTCCATTCCTAAAGGGGTTAAATGGGATGTTCTTACTGAAAAGATTCTCTAAATAAAATAAATAAATACGAGTTTCGCTAATTTTCAAAAACAACCATTGGCTAGCGCACTCCCTAGGGATTGGTAAACTTTGTATGGTATGGAATTTCTAGTTATTTCATATGATTGAAGAAGAAATATTGCAATTTACCGAGCATAGTTCTATTATCCCGGAAACTAATACAACTATCAATTTCATGACAGAAAAATTCCCAACAATACCTTGTTTGGATCCATTCCAGGACCTCTCAATAACAACAGTCATGTTAGGGACCACGGGACCACCAGAGCAGTCCTCATTCGCTTTCATAAATCCCTACAGCATTAATTAAACCGGTTTACATCCTGCAGACAGCTTTTTTTACATTTAAAATTAAATTGACATCAAATCGGTGCAACAATCTGGCAATCTTCAGATCCATTAAATAGCCACGTTTTGAATTGTTTAAAAGTGCATTAAGGACCAGTTTCTGAGGAATAATAATACATATTCTTATTGTTACCGAATATCTAATACCAAATGCCAGTCACGTTACATAATGGTAATAGGAATCAAGCTCAGTGGATCGAGTAAGGTAAGTAGATACCATGACGCATTTAAAATTACAATCTAAATCGCATAAGGGGCGGCTTACGGACGGCGGAGCGTAGCGCAGAGCATTTTTCACTGCCAAACGATTATAGACATTGTCCTCATTAAAATATTATCCAAATACAAGCTCTCAACGGCCGATTATTCCGAACTGCAGCCGCATAAGCGCGTCACGCGTCGATCCGACGGATTAATACAACAATTTATTCATGAAGAGCATCGAAGCGACTACATGCGAAAGGGTTGTGTTAATTGATTTTGGATATTATTTAAAAGAGGACAATGTCGATAATAGTTTAACAGTGAAAATGCGCTGCGCTGCGCCATATGCGCGCCGGCCCTAATGGTGTCTGAATAGATGATGTTATCCAGTAAAAGACAAACCATAATAGGTATGCTATAAAAGAAATATTATCTCGGATTCTAAAAGAAATAATTAGGTACAGTATGTACATAAAGAAAGAAAAAGCATTTATTGCCACAGATTACAAATAAATAATAAATAAAGAATAAAGAATATTCTTTAGTACATTCGAATACATTTACGAATTTCATATTATTACGTAATAATACGCTAACGTCAGTATTACGCCTCAAAGTCATTCTATCATTTTCGCAAATCACACTTAGGGCTCTTAGAAGTTGCACTGCAACTTGTATTGAAAATTCATTTGTTTCACGCCGCGCCGTATCGCATCGCATCGCACTTGTGTGTGGGAGCCCTTACTCGTATGCCTTGAAGATAAACCATGTTTTAACAGTCTCAAAATCCAATTCGATTACCTAGATACCTTAAATCTATAGTTGGACTAAATTGAATTTCGGCATGATCGAATAGTAATTAACACTTTGAATTGGTTTATAATAATACTAATAATAATAAATTGATTGCTCGGATCGTTTGCATCTACGTCACGTAAATCAGTAGGTATCGATATATAAGCTAAGATTATTCAAATATTTTTTTAACACCAATTTAGGAGTGTTGGCGTTGGTGGTGTTAAGTGTGATATTATCTTCTAGCTTTCCTAGTCTCTAAATAGTATAAAACTTTCTTTCAGGCGCCTCAGGGAGGTGTTTGCACCACTTGCATGCAGCACTAAGCGCTTGCTTGGCTTCCTCTTTCCCCATGCGCACGTCCTAAGGAATTTTCTCCCGAACGCTGTTTTTCCAGGCATGTATAACTTAGGTTTAATCAAATTTAGCTTAAACGGGCATCTTATGGGCAAACGCGTTCCATACTAGATCACATTTGCAATTACTATTACGTGAGATTATAGTCAAGCCTAGACCTATTATTGATTTTAAAAATAACATAGTTGCTATCTCCGTCTGTTACGTCTGTGTGTCAATATGCTTACTTCTTCTAATCTATTATCTAAACAATTAATTTTGATGCAGTTTTTTGTTAGAGTGTACTATTTCAAATAAGGCGACCCCTCGCCAGTTCAAATAAAATACCTATTCGTATTCGTAGGCAGCCAACTGAATCAATTGTTGACTTAACCTATCGACTATTGTTTTACAAAACTAGAACTACACTCACTCTCATTTTTAAAATTATTTATGAATAATGCGGTAAGTATAATAGTAGTAGGCCGGTAAGGTTTATTGTAATAAGGCCGGGCTTAGCCGCTGGCGGCGGGTCGCTAGTGTAGTGATTCATAAAATGGTATAGCCTTGGGATACCAAAAACAACTGCGAATTATAAGACCAGATAAGCCAGCACTGTAAAATGTTACCAATCGGATACTATCGTATAGAAAACAGATGGCAGGATACTAAAACATTCAATAGAAAAGCGTGGCGATTTTGGCAATCCCTCCCTTTTAAGAGAGAGGCCTTTGTTCAGTAGTGGACGTGTTTTCGGCTGCTGATGAAGACCCGCACTGTAATTTCCATTGTTAGATATATAGAACGAAGTATGTGAGCTACGTTCCTAACTATATGTATGTATAGTTTGTCGAACTGTCTGAACTTAGGTGTGAAGTGAGTCGCCGTTCAGTTCTATGCGTGAAGTCGTCTTCACATACATTGTTACCGGTGCTCTGTTTATATTTATTCCAATACAGTTATATAGTATCTAAAACTCTTGTTTTAATTCACGGCCCAACATCCATGAAGTGGCAACAACCACTCCTACTTTCATCTATATACATAAGTGGGATCTTCTTACCTATTACATCATACATTAGAGAGCCAACCTTATTTAATGATGCTCGAACTGTAACAAGAAACAAACATTCTCGATGCACTCCAATCCTGTATGTTAAGCAGCAGGCGATTTTGACCTCCAATCGTGAGTATCGAAGGCTGAAAGTCCGATATAAAGTATGAGATAAGATTGATCTAAAATAAACTATCGCAGTTGCATTGCGTCACGCGTCATGTTATTATTGATATGGACTTATTAAATTATTATAATTCAAATTGTACCTACAAAACTGGGTGAAATATTGATACTGCTAATCTGCATAGTTCATTACTGGCTGCAATCTGCCACAACCACTGTTTCTTTTTAATACGTATAAGCGTAATGATTTCTGATATTTACGCGAATATTACACATTGAAATAAAACTAATTTTACAGGTTATATAGCGGTTTTTTTTTTATTTCAATATCCTGACGTTTCAAACACTTTACAGCATTTATGGTCACGGGCGGACTGAGGTGGTAGCTGTGATGGTGGTGATACACCGCGATGTAATCCGTAAAATTAGTTTCATTTTAATACTTATAAGCAATGATGTACTATCGTATAAGCTTCCAATTACTTAAATGTCGAAAATTTAATTTAAAATTTAATTTAAACCCGAGAGTTCAACGGAAAATTTGCAGCGACCGCTACTCGACACTTCAACTACAACTGCAGCGGAACGCCTTGCGGGTTTCATTAAATTAATTAGTATAATTTAACGGGAACATTATTGTAGACGTCAATAACTTGAAAAAAATTTAAGGACATTATTAAGTTTCTTTGAACAATTAGAAATAGAAGGATATGTATTTTCTAGACTGTATCTGATAGCGATATAATTATGCCGTGGTGCATTTAGTATAAGAACTGGCTATGCAAACCAGGAGTTAGTTGTTTGGGTCGTATCCCGAGAGTAACAAAATAGGTACTTACTCGCTTTTAACTCGGAGTCCGTTGGCTCGAATCGTATCAAGAAAAAACCGCGCAAAAAAAATAGGTCCGGGCTCCGAAGGGTTAAATATTAAGGCGATATAGGCTGAACACCTGAAAAAAAAAGTAAGAACACCACAGACGTATGAGATTAAAGAAAGAGTATAGAACACTAGTGGCGTCGTATCAGTTAGAAGGAGAATAGGTAGGTGTACCTACATTTTAAATAGGTGTGTTAAGTTTCTTACTTTCTTTTAAAAAACTAGCTCAGCTGATCTCACATGTGAAAGGGATAACACTATTTAAAGAACAAGTACCACCAAAGTTAGCACAAAAAATTAATGTTATGCTGTTTGCTTGGACGCGGCTTTATAAACTATTCTATCAATATTTGTTCAAGTGAAACGACCAAAGAATTTTGTTAGAGCCGCAGTAGAAACTACGAAACGCATCAATAACTTTAATGATTTAGGTGCACAAATAATTATGTGCCTCGGAAAACAGAAGTAGTAGGTATACGGGGAACAGAAGGTCTATGGAGATGGGCCCTGGACTTACGTCCAGCGAACACGGATTATCTTACTTTTGAGACCAATACGCCATTTTAGATAACCAGGTGATTGGCCTGTATTACCTTTACCAGGAAGGAGCAACTACACAAATTATCTATGTGTTGTTTTTGCAGGTCCAAAACCGCAGAATGTGAACCTACGAACTCCGGGTTCTAAAGCAGCGTCATGGAGGTTACCATTACAAGCACACGTGTAATCAGAGATGCTTTATCGAAAATAAAACTATTTAACATTATTGGTATCTCATACAATTTAAATAATGCATTACCATATTCTCACGAGCATAGGTCACGTAAGCTCTTACGTCTTCGAACTTATATAAAGACGACTTTTATCCCAGATTAAAGTTTGGCATTATAAGCAGCCATAAATTACTAAGTGGTACTAAATCATAATTATAACTTAGTAATAATAGGTTGTGTAATCACTTGATCACTCTTTCAGTATTTAGCTTTAATAATTAAATAGTTACGTATTTACTAATTATTATGCAAGAATCAAGCAAAAATACTTCAGCAAAATTAAGTCACTCGGCAATCTACTCAGAGCTTGGATATGGGGTGTGAAAAACTACAGCTATAGAACTCTCGAAGACCGCGACCGAATGGTGAACTGTGACAAAAAGCTTTGCCCTTAAAGTTCGTCACAGAATGTAACTAAAAAAACAATAGCCATATGTACTCTTACCATAATTAAAGTACTATTCAATTAACAGACAGCGACAGAGGAAACAGAGCTAGAATTTTAGTTAGATACCTTTCGCCTGCCAATGCAACTGGATGCTTTCAGGAAGTTTTTTTTGCGACCAGAATAAATACTTTTGCTGCGTGTCTCGAACAACAGAAGGATTTAACAAATGAAGCAACAGCGAAGACTTTAGACAAATGCAGTTATACAGTACCTGTCAGGAAATATTATTTATCGAACGGGGTCATCTATCAGTTCCGACGGATTGTTCGCTTCGGTTTCCGCCTCAAGTATCGCGGAAAAGATCATCAATCGTTTTGGATCCTTCGTGAAGCCTTGCTCCACGCACAAACAACAATCCGCCTATAATATTGAAAGCTCAATCATTTACAACGACATGTCTCATGTATTACTTAGTAATTTAGGCCAAGAAAACCACAGGGATGCTTTGTTTATATACCTCAATCACATCGATATCCTTTGAGCATATAATTATAAGCTCTCTAATACACAAAATGTGATACGTCTCCTTATGGTTGCCACTCTCGTATTAGTAATGAGGTGTTTCGAAAAAGCTTGAAGAAAGGAGGTTTTTCAAGAACGGTTCCTCTTTCATATCAGACCAAAATACAGACAACCGTAACTATTAAAAGTCTTGTACAGTAAGAGGTGCTATCTCTTCCAATTGCTAGAATTTCGAAGAAACTGGAGTAGCTTCGCACTCGAAACATGCTCGTTACTCTTCTAACATTATGTAACGGAAACATTTACTGAAACAGACTATTTACTGGCCCTGTGGAACGGATGGTTCTAACCCGTTTCGATATAACAGGCTGTTATTTTGGAGCACATTACTTGCAATTATTACTTCATTAGAACAAAAACAGGTGAACGAGTTTTTTATTTGTTATACAATCTCCATCACTTTCCTGCAGCATTAATATAACTAACTCAGAAAAAACTTCCACTCTGTTAGGAATACATAGAAGATTTTTAACCTCCTTGGCAAAGCGGGAAAACGCTTGCTTAGCAAACCGGATGACGCAGATTTAAATCCCGCGGGAGTAAGAACTTGAGTCGTGGCTAGCTAGGGACAACGCAGGCTGATCACCAGATTGTCTGTAAAGTAAGATGATCAATACGTCCGATGGACATGTACAAAGTCGGTCCTGCGCCTGACCTCTGCCCGGTCGTTTCGGTCTTCCGTCCCATCGAATTGTGAGGGGTATAAGAAGAGACAGTGCACTTGTGCACTATAATATCTCCCGCGTAGATGGCTGATCTTGTGAAAGATTGGCTGCTGTGGTCGTATCGGCCAGGAGGACATTATTATTATTTTATTACATAGAAAATGCAGCAACAATGTTTGTCATCAGATTTACCAGAGGTTGGTGATTACCAATGCACGCATGATTATGCGTCTGACGTCTGTCAGGTACTACTCAGTAAATTACTTCCCTAAGTATATTACAGATGAGGCACTCGACGCACAATTAAGCAAGCTTTGTTCGAAAATGCGTCAAGAATACTTCAGCATAATTTCCTAAAATAAGATAAATTGCTTGGTAAATAAAGACGTAGAATGTTCAATGAATATTCGGTTTTCTGTTGAGCTTCGATAAACATTTCTTTCGAGATAATCAATACTTTCGCTTGATAGTAAGCGACACCCCTGTTTAGAGACAGCTGCAGTTTATAAAAGTCTCTTGAGTCCGGTGATTTCACCAGCCACAGTGCCGCGGAACCATCGATCACAGCAATATTTACATACTGCTGCTTTGCGGCAGAATAAAGGCTACTGCGACTTTTATAAAATATTTTGTGATATCCGCTAGTTTTTATTTTTATTTTCAACATATTTCTTTAATTATTTAAGTTTAATAAGACTACCACAATTCAAAACAGATGAACTGTTTTTCAAAAGAAGAGTTTTTTGATCAATCGGAGACATATCGGAGTAATAATTATTAATATTTGCTCTCTGAACAATATTTTGTCCTTGTAATGGACCTACCGCCTAGTATTAAGTTTTATTTCAAAAGTGCTGCCAAGATCGCCAAGCACTTGCCAAGTGTGCCACCGAGGGGAGATCTGCTGTTTATATTTGTACTGACGCCATATGGGTTGTCTAACATCTTTAAAGAATAAATCCATATTGAAAGAAACCCCGCGACGACCAAGTGAAAAAAATACCACATGCTGTGTTTCAAACAAGTTATAAATAAATTGATCATGATTATAGGAATACTTGTGTTAATGTTGACATGAGTTTCGCTGTCTTTAAATGCACTTTTTTACTAATTAGACACTGTTTTAACTTCATAGCAATTTTCAACTAAATCCCTACATCATATTGAATTGTGGGTTTTCTTACAACATTTAGGAGTGTCCGATATTTCGGCGCTTCTGTTTTGCAAGGGCCATGATTACGAGATAACGTGATAATTTAAATATTCTGTAACAAACCAAATGTATAGCCATAAAAAGAATTAAATTTTCTTAATCTTAATCATATATTGCCTCAATAATAGTAAATCATGAATCGATCATTTTATAACGTTGCAAATGCATGCTGGGAATTGATGAAGTTTATTCATTCCCACAAATTCAACATTCAAATACAAAACTTCTGACGTCAGAGATATTTATCTTTACGAATGTGTACATTGAGTATTCAAATGAGCACGAAATGATCAAAATATAAGCGAGATTCTATCATAATTTCATGTACCTAACATATGAGAATATCTTTGATCATAACATTAGTTTACAGCGCTCATTCATATTCAAATTAGGAAGTGTCTAGCTTTCTTTCTTTACGTTTCGTAACTTATTACAAAAACTTTGGTCATAACATTACATTGACATTTACAGCGCCTATTCATAATCAAATCAGAAAATATCACGTAAACCTGTTTTTTAGCGGATAATTACAACTAAACCAATGTTAGATGGAAGCAATTCTGTTTCTATCAGTCAAAATAAAATGAGACTAACTGCCGGTCCCAATATCCTATCGTTCCGTTACTATAAGTTAAAATAGTTACCATCGATAGCTATAATGGCATATTTCCGTTTCAATAATAACATCATGAAGCTAATACTATTAGCTTCATGAATAACATATTAGCAGTCCAGTCATTATGACAGGGATTTAGCTGTCGCTCCATTTCTGAGGTTTATCGCGGGATATCGATGACTTGATCGATGATTTTTAACCGACTTCAAAAAAAGGAGGAGGTTCTCAATTCGTCTGTATATATATATTTTTTTTTCTATGTATGTTCGCGCATAACTCTGGCAATTATGAACCGATTTGCAAAAATCTTTCTTCCATCCATTCTTTAATCCGTTAGTTGGGTCCCATAAAAAAATTATTGCTTCCGAATAAGTAGTTCCTGAAAAAACAATAATGGTGACTCCGCAGGAAACTTGCAGGAAAGCCTATATAGATGACTTTTTGGTCGCTTTTTAAGGACAACAATGGTCATAACTGGCAAATATTTACCAATTTCAATGATTCTTTTTTTATTCGAAAGAAGAAACCACTGTAATGAATCTGTATGAAATTTATCACAACCGGATAAGAACTTCCTGGAAGACCATGAACGATGAGGAGGAATTTATCTGGTAAAAACCATAAAACTGATGTTCGACATTACATTGCTCTGACAATTATGAACCGATTTCGATGATTCTTTTTTTATTCGAGAGAGTAAACTACTATGAAGATTCCATGCAAATTTCATTACGACCGAATATTTTTTTCCGAAGAAACATGAATTATGTAAAACTATGTAGACGATAATGTGATCATAACCTACCTAGATCATTTTACGGTCTTCGATGGTTCAATCTTTATATATGAAAATATCACTAAAAATATTAAAATAAAATCTTTTAAAAAAAAATTGAACCGACTTCAATATCACTGAAAAGTATAAAATAATTTAAATATTATTGAAGTTGGTGCCAAATATACACAGCCGGTAAGCTAACACCAACTTCAATAATATTTAAATTATTTTATACTTTTCAGTGATATTGAAGTCGGTTCAATTTTTTTTTAAAAGATTTTATAACTTATAGTTAGGGATCGATAGGATATTGGGACCGGCAGTTAGATAGAAGGCTTTCTAGCGTGTGGTTCCTAGACAAGTTGTCATTCTACAATACGAAACGCTAGAGAATAGAAAACAAATGTATGGAAATGCCACATCTCTTCATATGACTTAGCGAACTCTGGTTGGCAGGAATATTATCTGCTGTGCCAAATGTACCAACTGGAGTTTTCCAGTGAGAAACTATTTTGCATTGATACTAGCCTTGTAGACACAGACAGTCTTACAAAAGGTGGCCTAATTAAGTCAAGTGTTGACACCTAACAATATGAGCTAAGTGTGATACCATTTTGCCCTATATTTCTACAACTGTTCATGCCCAATCTACAGTTGGTGAAGGTTTGTTGACAATGTGTCATAATATTAATGAATTTGAAATTTATGTTTTTATTAAAGTACAAATAGTTAAAGCACTACCACAATTAAGTATTACGAGTAACTTCGTAGTACTAAAAGAAAAAAAAACGAAATAATAAAAAAGCAGATAGATTATTCTAATTAGATTCTTTAGTTCGTTTAGATGAGATCTAGATTTCTACTTTCCATAACTAAGTAGGTATCTCCGTCAGTAAGCCAGAGATCCACATTCCTTGGCCATATAGCGTGTTAATCAAGTACCACAGATTTCCAAGAATCCTGATTCAAGGTGAGAAAGGAACGCTCTCGATATGAAGTCAGACGAAATTCTGGTCGCGAATTCGTAATTTGGTCCTTCTGTCATTTGGCTTTGGTGTGATTTCCTGTTAGTATAAAACTAACTAACATCTAAATGTTGTTTGAGTGCTAGATGAGGTTAAAGAAAGGAGAACTGTAGGCCAAGTACATTTACTGCTTAGCGAAGTAACAGAAACTGACACTGACAGATAATACTAATACATTACATGTATACCTTCCGTGGCCACGACTACTTATAATTCCATCAAAGGTACTCGCCATCGAGGCCATACTGTTTCCGGTGCGGCCATATTAGTTATTTATAGTCTCCATTGCAGGAAGTTCAGTCAAAAACGGTTTCTTAATCTTATGCCATGCGCGACCGAACGGAACTTGGCAACGCTTCCTATTGTTAAACTTTGGTTTTAAATGGCTCATTAGTTTTAAAAAAATGCTTAAGCAGATTCAGCATCATACGGACTATAGGTACTGCAAAGACAAGTCCATGGCTAGCTGGCAAACGTTGTACAGTATATGTAATTTTCAGTAAAGGTCCAGGATTTACATTTCGCAACGAAATGAAGCGTTCATTTCATTTAAAGTCCATTTCCCAACAACAAATTGCAATGCGACAATTTTGCTTTACAAATGATTTCTGAATCATAACATTGTGAATCACTATCTCGTAACGCAGGATGCAATCATCTACGAACACATAATTACGTTTCTATAACTACGCATAATATAGGTCGTACGAACAAAAATAACATAACATATCCTTAAGATATAATGAGATCACCTACGCGTCTTGTTGAATTAGGTTTTTGATATCAAAATATATAAGCCGAATTTCGGCCAAACTAAACTAAATTTAGATCGGTGTCATTCAACCCGTTCGGATACAGAATCCATTGACCTGTATTATAAGATAAAGCTGAAACTGGGCTGGAGGCCAGATTGCGACATAAGCAGGTGGCTGAATTCAACTTCTGCATATAGCCTAGCCGAAGCTTCTAAACGTGGTTTTCCATGGGTTCCTGAAACCCTTGAACGGTTTGGATATTTCAAGATATTGAAATATAATCTGTATTTGATTAAATACTTAGGTATACCTATGTATGTTGCTGTTGGCCTTAAGATAATAATGTAATTATAGGAAGGATGTAACTTGAGGAAAAACTGCTGCGTGCTCCGTTAACGGTTCTGAATAAAAATATATAAATCTTTAATTCTTGTAGTCACTATTGTTTTAACGTACAACAACCAATCGGAATGTTGATAAGGACACCAATAAAACCATTACAATTGTTACAAATAATAATATTCAAACAATGATGACAGCTGAAGTGTCTTGTACAACAAATAAAACTAAATAAGCTAAAATAACCACGAAGAAAATGTGACAAAGTAGTAAGTAAATGAAAAAATATAGCGCACAAATTACTATTTATACTTACTTTTTATATAAAAAGGCGCAATTTAGTCTAAAAATATTCTAGAATTCGAATAACATTGTAGTAACAATAGTCAATGTGTAACATTGTCATACAATACTTTTTTTAACTCGCCGAATGGTCTAATGATAACAAAAAATTAAACCTTGAAGTAGTTTCAATTTAACATATTATCTGCTAAGGACCTACTTGAAATTTAGTCACACGATTGTATTAGCATTTGTAGGTGGATAAAAATAATTCTAATTTATCTAATATGTAAACTTACATAGCAGCGGTTGGTTTCTTAGTGGCGATGATTTCATCAGAAACGTTCAAAGTATAGCAGTTCAGGGGTGGTTTAGCTTTGAATTACAAGGATTCAGAACCTGATAGATTTCATCAACAATATCTGAGTGCACTATATCTTAATCTTCGGGTTAAAACCATACATATGTGTTCTCATTCTAGGCACACCAGCGATCATCGACATATCGCTTCCGCGTATCATTGCCTGCATTTCGATCGATATAACCTTCATTGAAAATAGGTAAGTTTAAAAATAGTTTACGATTAGATAAATTGTACAAACACTCGGTCAGGGAAAAGTAAACCTCGACAATCGACATTTATGACGCACAGAAAATCAATGTTAAAATATATCTATCCTATTATTCAGTGAACGTCCATATGTATAATTTGCGAAGCACGTGTCGACCGGGCGTAGAAGACATTAATCAAATCAGAGCACGAGGAATCCTCAGTAATGCTGCTCTGTCGATATATAAATCTCGTTAGAATAAAAAAATCCTTTATATTCACAAAATCGATACTCCGCCGTGAATTATTCATATTCGTCACCGCTTCAGTGTTCTTCTTTACCATAACTTCTTCAACCGCTTCGTGACTAATTATACTAGCAAACGAAATTTTGTTCAGTCCTTTAATGACCCTTTTCTGGATGGACTGTTTTACATCTTGTGAAAAGGTCACGGGACTTTTATTGGGTCATCCTTTAACATGACAGTTTCGGGTTTTAAATAGCTTTCAAAGTTAGAGTTTATGAAATATTCTACAAATACACAACAACCCAACAAATTAAGCCCTCATGACAGTTATTATTTATCTGTGTGTCCTGTTTTCCATATTCCATCTTCAACAAAAAAAAATAGTTCTATTCAGTGCTTTGCAAACCATAATCGAAACTTGTTAAAATGGCAAAAAAATATGTTGTCAATTAAATCATTGAATGAAGATACAAAACAAACGGTTACAATAATTATTCATATTTTAACGACCATTGTCCAAAAGACTTCTTCCTTGGATAATGAAGAGTCCAACGATCTGCGCGCGAGCATGCGTATATGGCGAGTGCAAGATGGCCGCCGGCAGCGGGGATTGCGTTGGGATTGCATTATCCATATTTGATAGTAAGGTGTGCCGTGCGGCGACACGTACCTACGTGACTGGTAACATGTTTGAGCTTAACCACGTTCACGAGATTGAAAAGGAACTACTTTTACCAATTAAATCGCGGTTTATTTTAGATTTTTACGTTCCCGACGTTTTTGATTAAGAAGACCTAAATGTACACCGGGATAATAATGATATAAGGACGATCAACACCTCAGTCCTCTCGTCGGTACACTCCGGTCCTGAATAAAGTAGTTTTATTACAATGTGCAGTATTGTCATAAATTAAAGAAAACATCACTTGCTAAAGCTTAGGAAACTTCAAGAAATGTTTGCCAAAAATAATACAGTCAGAACCTTGTGAAGTCAAATAGAAGCAGTATTTTAGCAAAAATAAATAACAAATTTAGAAAGATAAACAAAATAGATAAACTTTATGGATGTACATATTGAGGGAGACCCTGATTAGCAGTTTACAATCGAAGACATGAATAAAGGATGTATTCGTTTGAAAGTAAGGTCAGATGTCTCAAAAACCGACAAGCATTATATATTTGCATAAGATGAATTATGTAAGGTGAGGAAGCAAAACATGCATATATGGATATCAGATATATAAGTGTATCCGTTGAATTTAAATATCGGTGGTCGAAATTAATCAATATACAAATGGAAATAGGTTATCAATTTTCATCATCAACAAAAACGTCGCCAATTTGTGTTATTGTGTTAGTATGTTATTCTGTACGCACCAATATTATATACTCACCGACATTGGTGCGCACATGCTTGGTGGTAAACGTATGTAGTAATATTAATTTCAGTTTAATCAACAAGTAGTAAAAAACATCTGTATAAAGTTCACTAAACGTTGTGAAAACAAACGTTGCGTGTACTTACAATCAATATTTATTTTTAAATATCGATAAACACCGATCATCATTTAATGCAATGTTTTTTTTAACCCGCGAAAAATTAAATTAGTTTTCCATAGTTTTTAGATTCAGGCTAGTGCCATAAAAATCGAGGTCTTATGTACTTATATGTATCTGAAAAGGTATTACAGGGCCAATAGGTGTAATATCATTGCTGATAAAGGCTATGCAATTTGGTCAATCTTCTATTGATAAACTGGTAATGTAATATACGATCTGCAATAACAGTACAGCAGTTATGCTAGATCTAAGTAATTCTCACAGCAGGGAACCAAAAACCACTTCAAAAATGCCCGAACGCTAGATACAAGCGGTCGAGCCTCCATTTTTAGACCTTCGAAACTTCGACAATATCGGAGATAAGCTCCACTTCATTAATTTACTCAGAAAAGTTGTGGCTGAGACGCTAACAAATAACTTTTGAAGAAGTTTCTAAGTAGTTCACTTAACAGCAGTTCTAGAATGTAACGTGATACTTCCACAGGTTGGCTTACGATATAGTTTATATTCGTTACTGTTAGTTATATTGCACTCAGAACTAACATAAAACACTGCAAATTTCAATTGCCTAAAAGTAAAACAACAAGAACATTTTACGGCGCGGAAATTGGAGCGAGGAACGTTTTATTGTAACAACCGAGATAATTCAGTAAAATCAAATCAAGTTTGCTTCATTTGATTAGGTGCGGTTGTTGTTCCAGTGATAATGTGGAACAGTGGAGTTTATCTGTTGACTCTGTTTCGCACAAATTGTAACGGAAATATAATAGTACCCGGGAACGAAGTCGACGTGCCATGGCATCTCGAACACCCCAGGATGCTGAGATCGGCAAACGCATATTTCCCTTGCAACGACTTCAAACGATTTTGGCAATAAACGCCGTGATGCGGTCCTAATATTAGGATTAATTTTCCAGGATTCGTGTAATACGCCGACGGAAACCATCGCTATTTTCCGCCAGCGGCTGTTCGCCTTGCCACAAAACCTACCTCGTCTGTGGGTGTAGGCCTGCAGACTCGACTAGTGGCGTGCTGGGACACTTCAGCACGTTTCCTCCGCGAGGGCGGCGAGTTGCTGAAACCATCGCCAAACCCGGGTTGGGTTTGCCCTTGTCCGGTGAAGCTGTAATGGCCATCTGCGGCCAACAGCACTACTCATACAAAAAAAAGGGTTGGGTTTGGCAATGGTTTCGGACCCGCAATGTAAATTTAAGAAAGAAAGATTTAGGTATAAAATAGCTTGGTTAAAATCATAACCTCGCATAGTACAAGAGCCATTTACCACATTTTACCAAACTCATAGATATACGAACTCCAAATAACTTAACTGTATATTTTAATAACCACACGGCTACCCGAGCACGATCACGTCTAGTCAAAGATATTAAATGTTATGTTACGACTTATGATGACACAGAATAGTCTTAGAGAAAGGAACAGAGCTATAAGCTGCGTATATCTATCTGGGTCAGTTTCCTACAGATAATTAAGATTATTTTAACACTCCATAAAAGCTAATGGTACCCTGGGCTCTCTATTGGAATCTGCAACAGTAATCCCTCAGTGCCTTGACTTAGAGTCTGCCGCCGGGGGTGGGGGTGGGGGGGGGGAGTATCAGTGCTCCCCTGGTGGCAAGGTTACAGAGCCCCCCGGAACCTAACAAGGTTCTCATGGGGTCGGGGCTCGCAACCCTGTCACCGTCCTTCTCGGAGTTTCAGATCAGGCTTATCTCTTTCAAGTATTTCCTGTTTATTGGTTAAAAGAAATTTGTTTCCAGAACACAACCATTAGATTCTATAGTAATTAGCGACCTTATTAAACCAACTAGACTTCAATTACCTGAGTGACAAAAAGTTAATTGAATAGTCGTGAGAAAAACAGTACGGAAGGACGCGGCGATGTAAACAACCGTTGGATGTTATAACGATTGCTAACTAGGGGTAATTAGTCGATTACAATTATCGATAAAAAGAACTAAGCAAGGTTAAATTTGTATATTTCTTGCAGGTGGAGGTCAAACAGTCATGTTATAGGTGTCTCAATCAAATAATCCAGTTATAAGGGTTTAAATGTGTGAAATCTCATCACTATCTGGTAAAAGGATTAGATTCTTTATGACATTGAAGAAAGTACGGGTAACGACCGCTTAAAAATATATTTTAACGTGGATTTTAATATTTAATAGAACTATCGTAGAGATATTTCAGTCACCTAGAGAAAACGGTTGGACATAAACCAAGTGACATGTATTCATTTAACCGCAAGCACAACAATATACTGACAGGTTTATTAGATCAGGCTACCAATAACGAAGATGCGAAGGTGCATCGACACTATGAAATAGGACATCTAATACCTCGACCTTTCTTTGAACATGGATGTTAAAAGTATTAATTAAAAATGAAAACCAGTGGTCTGTCGATAGCTTAAGAAAGATTATAATATGTACTAAAATTAGGTTAGCAGAGATATCTAAAGTTTGATGCCTTCAAGTCAAAGTTTTATACTTTCCATAGTCGCTGCGACTCACCCAGTTTCTAATTTCATTGTTCATAAATACAGATACTTTCAATCCAACCTTACCAGGGTGATTTATTATATTCAAGGAATGAGATACTACTTCTAAGAAAATGGTAACCTACATTTGGTTTTTAGTATAATGTAATACGGTTACGTGTCAGAGAATTTATCAAATGTTATCAAATGGCAAACACTAGCAAACGGCAGAGATTACCATCATTATTATTATATCGCAGTGGTGGTCTAAAGACAGACAATTTTAGAACGTTTTCGAATCATTTTGGTCTACTAATGGTTATGAGCTAAATATAAGATCTCTCCTGTTCTGTTTTGAACCGCTATAACACTGCCTATTACTGTGACACCGTTTTGAAACTAAACAGATGGGTGTGAATTGTCTTTATCCGAAATCTGAGGATTTAGTTAAGCTTCGGCACCAAGACCAACCCTATTACGTATCTCGTTTGACAACAAAAACGATATATCAAAGTGACCAATAAATACCAAAGCTACACTTTCAGTTGACATCAAAGTTCGGTGGACAACTGAAGCTTGATAGTCACTTGGGTGGCTAAAGATATGCAATAGCCCTGCTAATCAGAAACTAGCTTTATTCAAATAAATTCTAGAGTAGGCAATGATAGAGCAGGTAGGTGTATGGCTTTCTCACGATGTTTTCATTCAAATTAGCGAGAATAGTAATGATGACACAAAAAGGACATCGCATTAGCACCGTGAGGCTGGGGTGGGTGGTGTCTCTTAGCCACTAAGCTACGAATTTTTATGCAGATTGTTATATACGACAAGACAACGTTAATTTAAGGCTGTTTCTCTTATACTATTTTCTTTTCTAATGTTTCGTCTTTTATTAAATGCATTTTAAGTATGTCATTGTTCTGTGGTGTTCAGATAAACGGCTTTTTCCTTTTTTTCCTACTATTAGTGTTTATTTTTCGAATCTACGTACATAATTATATTAGGTGGGTATAACCGCGACATGCTATGACGACTGTTTTGCCGTTTCACTTCGTCGTTTCGTGGAACTTGGCAACTACAATAATAATTATACCCTGTTCACATTATTCCAGTCCAGTAATTCAATGAATTAATCCAGCTCTGTATTGTACAAGATGATATAATTGTTCCAGTCGTTTAAAATTTGCTGAAGTGTAAACACTGCAATGCCTGTAATTTCCAGACGAAATCACTTAAGAAAATTGCAGCTCTGGAATGGAATGGGATTGCCTGTCTACAATGGGCATGCTGGATTAAGTGCCGGGGACTATTCCTGTTACATTCCAGCACTGGCTTCGATCGCTGGACTGACGTGATATTGCATTAATGTACACATGGCATTATTGTTGCTTCAAACGTACGCCGGCTGGGTTATGTGTGATTCTTACCCACTAAAACCTCCCCGGTGACCTTCATCGACGCATTGAAGATTCTGCATTCCGTTTGAACCTCGCCTAAGTCTCTAGCGTTGGTCGCTCAATAGAGCCCGCCACGGGGACTAATTTGAGACCAAATGACAGGATAATGTAATGGCTACCTACTTGCATACTTACTAACTGTTTTGATTACCTTTTTTATTTAGCTAACTGACGAGACAAACATACGCCTAATGGTAAGCGACACGCCAGCCTATAGACACTGTACTGCCGCTCGTCACCTCTTGAGTCCGGTAATTTCACCCAGCTACAGTGTCCTCATACGTATAATGTGTAAACATATGATATAACATATGATACTGCGGTGGTGGGTACCTGGACAGTCCTTTGGACCAGAGACCTACCACATCTAGTAAATAGGTAAGTCGTAATAATTGTAATAATAGTCCTAATATGTTTTTTATTATGAATAGCACCTGCCCTTCGCCTTCCGTTGTGTGTCCGTAAGAGGCGACCAAGGGAAACAAGGAGACGGGCAGCAGCGTCTTTCTATTGGATTACCTACTGCCTATACTGCGATCTCCAGGAGACGGGGGGATTATGGCAACCGCTGTGTTCTAAGGGCGAGGCCTTTGTTCAGCGGTGGACATCTCTCGGCTGCTGACGATGATGATGATGATGATGATGATTATGAATGGATATAAGTGACTTCAGTATTTACCATTTTCACAGGCTACTACGGTACTAAGTACGTCAATCGAGTAAAGTAGTATTACCTTGATCCTTGACGGATAACTAAGTAGATATAAACTAGTCACATAGCCAGATCATAAAATTTATTATGGGTAATGTTGAATCTAGATAGGTAGGTTCGTAATAAACTAACCAAGGTCTACTAATTTTATTTCTTTACTATCGTGTATGTATACTTTTACAGTTAGTACATAGAAGCGAAGAGCAAACCTACTTTACGCTTAATTATATAGACGAAATAATTTAAAAACCTCGACATCGATATATTAATATCGATGAACCTCGACAAGTAGACATAAAAACAAACTCAAACAGCTGAACAGATTTTCATTAAATATTGCTAAAGAATAAGAACCATCGCGATCAAATCTGTCAGATCAGATTTATTTGTTTTGATGCCCCCTTTTTGAGTCGGGTGAGAAGGTGAGAAAGAAAAAGGACTAACGGATTACCTATTATCCCTAGCCCTATATACAGCTAACAAAACAAACAATGTGATCCACAAAGAACTGTGGTATTTTAGCTTAGCACGTAAATTGATACTTTACAACACAGGTAGACTATTTATTTTAATGTAATTAATTATCGACCGATGTTATCACGGATTACAAATGGGAAATTTTAGGGAGGGGTGTAGAATAGTTCCATTATCGTTATATGTAGGTGAAAACAAAAGTAAACGTACTCACAATATGTAGCATACTATGCACCAGCCAGCTGTTTAGATTATGTTCTCTCCGATCTCACCCCAACGCCAAATAAAACACAACACAATAATGTTTATTTTGTTTGTGTGTACCAGCTACAACGCTCGTTTCAATTATTCCATGATAGAACTGTGTAATTACACGCACATATCGGTATATAATAACCAAAACAATAACATGTAAGGGGTTTATTTATTTTCGTCGGCTATAAGAACTGCGAACGCACAGTTGTCACGGACATTTACGCGACACACGTCTCGCTCGCAACAATTCTTAAAACTGATTAAAAAAAAAGTGATGAACGAATGAAAAAGCAATTGAGTGAGTTGGACATTGACAGATGACAGAAAACACAAACAAGAAAATTATGTTTTGACATTGACAGATCTTGCAAGTCTTGCAACTTAAATAAAAATTCTATCATCATCATCAAATAAAAATGAACAATTCAAAATTCAAAGATATCTATTCTAACCTTAGAGGAAGAAAACAATAGAGGGCTGGACACTTTCTGTCTCATTCACGCAAGAAAAGAATGCGTTTATGTAGGTTACGTGTGATAGAAAGAAACAGTGTAAATGATTTTTTGTCCCTCAGCATGTGTTCGATTTTTCCGCGCCGTGGGTGCGAAACAAATTTGACGTTTGCTCCCACTTTGCTCCGTGACAATTTTATTGTGGTTTTAATATTAAATAAATAACTTAAAATTCAATAAAAAACTAACTGTGACATTACTGTGTGTTGTGGAAATCCTATAAGAATCGTGCAGTGCAGTATTATAGGCTGTAAAAGTGACAGTGAACGTAAAATTAGTGGAGTATCGTTTCACAGGTAAACGTGAATTATTATGGCCAATTTAGAGATTACATTTAGAAACTAATACATGTAAACGACTTATTTAGATCTTATTGCTCTAAATTAGTTACTATTTTACTTGAAAGTTACGTGTAAGATCGATAAATTCTTGTTTTTCATCCATAACCTAAAATTTTCAGTTTATTGATCGCCATTATCAGTGTTGCCAGTGTATAAAAGAGAGACTACCATAAATAAGTGGTAAATTATTATTAAGTGCATCATACACGATCCCACATGCTGGGTGCATCGAAGAATTTCTCAGATTTCCCGTATTTATTTTTATGATTTTCTGAAAATATGGATATTTGTATACTGTGGATAGCAGCAACAAAAATAATTAATTAGGTTGCTAAAAGTTATTCCCGAATGCTTAAATATTCAGAAATAACGTAAGCGCTCAAGTAATTCGTCCAAGGCTGCGCAGGACGTATTCATTCGTTATTTATAGGCACAATGGTCATTGTACATTTAATCGTGCTTTTACTATATGCATGTTGTTTAAATATATGTATGTATGTTGTTGGTTACAATTTATTGGTAAATTTGTCTGAATTATAAATAAATAGTACCGACGTTGAATAGTTTGTTTCATTTGCCCCCCTATTATGTACCTATCTCGTTTGACAACTAAAGTGATGATCAATAAAGCAAAGTGACTATTAAATAACTATCAAATGATTCATTTGGCATTGCCTAACTTGAATCACCAATACATACCAAACACACTTTCAGTAGACATCAAAGTTTGGTGGACAACTGAAGCTTGATAGTCACTTTGCTTTATTGATCATCACTTTTTTTTTGTAGGAATAGTACTGTTTCACCGGACAAGAGGACGAACGCTTAAAGCGCTCCAGCTAGAAAGGTTTGGGTAGCGACTAGCACAAGGGCACCTCAGGGAGGCACGGCCTCGGCTTGGGCTGCCGCTTAGAGAAAATGAGTTTACCACCGGTTCACAACGCGCCCCCGCTGAGAAGAACCGGCAAGAAACTCAGCGAGGGGTTGCATGCGTACGGATCCCTTCGGCCTCGCCGGCGAGACCGGTGTCTGTGTGTTGATGTGTTTACGACTCTTGACATCATTGTCGGTGTTGGTGTTGGTGTTGTGTCATGGTCCAGGAGGACGGACATCGGGTCGGGTGGGTCGAGCAGTACATGCCGCGGACGGCGGCGATGTACGGCTGTTCGACGATCTGAGGGACCTGGCCGCTATTAAGTGTACATTCACTTTGTAGCCTCCGTCGTGGGTTCGAATCCTGCGAAGGGCACAAATTTGAGTAGTTGTTCCTTACTGGCTAGGACAATGCAGGCCGATGACCTGATTGTCTGTAAAGTAAGATGATCCATGTGTCGGGATTTGCGATAGGACGTATTCCCGACTCCTGTCCGTCAAATTAAAACGCCGAGCTTTGGTAATAAACACTTATAATCAAATTGAGAGAGAACAACTTATAATACAGTGGAGTAATCGTAATAATTAAAACATGTCTCTGCCATAGATACTAGCGCGCTGTCATCTTTTTGACAGCCCCTTTGGCGTTCCGAAACCGTGATCCGAGATACGCCACACATGCGTCGGATGGGCATGTAAAAAGTCGGTCCTGCGCTTAACTTCTCCCCAGTCGTGTCGGTCTTCCGTCCCATCGGATTATGAGAGGTACCTATTATATAAAGGAAGAGAGAGTGCACTTGTGTCTACGCAAGCACTTGTGCACTATAATATCTCCCGCGTACATGGCTGATCTTGTGAAAGATTGGCCGCTGTGGTCGTTTCGGCTAGGAGGACATTATTATAACAATCACTTTCGTACTTTTTGCAGACTGTCATAGATTAAGACGATATGATGTAAGAAAAGTAAATGTTGTGTCAAAAAAGTGGTCTTTGGTTAGGAAAGAAAATATGATTAACAACAACCTCCGTATTTGCTTTACACAAAGGGTAAAATTTCCCTTACGTGGCAACTCTAAATTTAGTATGTACTTATTTTTCTGTCCTTATCGGCGGCACGCTTGGTATGTGTCTGTATTATATTCTGTCTACGATTCTAACCATGGAAGTAATAAGTACTACGTACAACGTACTACGTACTACGTACAACGTAGTACTTATCCTTAGAGGAGATACCACTGGAGAGAGCATGATGCGCTAATCCCCTCTGCCAAATTTTTGGTCATATGGTCAGGTCATTCTTTATTTGTGTGCGTGTATTTTTGAATGTGTTGCGTGTTTATTATAGTGTGGGTATGCGTGAAAGTGTATCTGTGTGTGTTTACTTCGCCTCCCGCACCCCGCAAAAGTGCCACGAAAAATTTGTTAGGGGAATCGACGCGATACTAACTCCTTTGGTACTTTCTCTGAGTACTTATCACTTCCATGATTCTAACCTATTCTATCTCTGCTCTGTAGAGATCAGGGTTGCCCTTAGAGGAGATACCACTTTTTGATGAGATCACACAGTTCTCTGAGGGGTTGCCGGATATCAGCTAACTCCTCAGAGTAATTAGAATGGAGCTAGTATCGCGTCGATTCCCCGAACAAATATTTCGTGGCACTTTTGCGGGGTGCGGGAGGCGAAGTAAACACACGAGATACAATTTCACGCAAATTACGGGTTTGGGGGCGCCGAACACAGAAACTTCAATAAAATAGTCTTTTCAATTAGGTAATAAAAAGGTATAATCAACTTCTGCAATTTAGGTCTTAACTTTAAATATAATTTTAGTATGTAAAAATTTAGATAGGTATGTCTTAAAAGCTAAACGTCTGTTCCCGCCGAAGTTAGGAAAGGAAAAGCGAAGCGTTCCCATCAATCCGTGGCGACATGAGCACGGTGTCCGATGCGCAGCGAATGTCCCACGGTTCAGGTTTACGCTGACGAGGCATGTTGGCTCGTAACACCTCCCCTACCGGATGAGCAACTATTTGGTGACAATGACGCCAAAAGTTGCGGTCTTCTTCCAATACCGTCATCCGGGCTGTGTCATGATATCCGTTGTAGCTGTGCAAGTTTGATGGATAAAATATATGTCTAATACTCGGTGCTGCTGGTCCTTTTTCTATTTTTAATTGTCTGCTTCTGAACTTCGTGAAAACTATTTAAATAAAGTTATTATATAATGTTGGCTGTCCAGCTCAGTCTGAGTCTCCTTGATCAGTGAGATAGGCGTGGTTTTACACGTTGCATCTACCTCCTGAGTCCTGTATAATTTTCTGGATTTGTTCTGAATACGGTCTGGTTCCACTTTCCCATGGTGAACGAAATTCTGCTCCACATTAGCTGCCAGGTGTTGAACTTCGGGCATTCAGCCACTATATACATAAATTCCTGAGAATTAATTGCTATACCTATAAGACGCAGGTGGTACTGGAAACCTTACTCTGACTGCTACGTAGAATATGAAATTTGGTATTATAGAATATTGGATTAAAAGTTTATATATTTTCTGTTATACATATATGTACTTATATAGATATATCTATTTCACTCTCAAGTTCTTGTACATTTTTGGCTAATATGCGAAAGTTGTACAAGGTGAGCGAAGTGGATTATTCGCCCGTTATCATTATTTGTCATGTTAATGACATTAGAAAGAGCTTCTTCTAATTTTCTCTGATAAATGGAAAGATTATGGCAATTTCTTTAAATTATGTAATATGTTTGGAAATGGAATATAATTTTTGTACCAGACGTACATGATGGACAGCTAGAATAATAGGCACTCAGCTGGCTTAACCAGTACCTACCTGTAAGGACGATATGGTATATTTCATTTTTTGGTAGGTCTTTTTAACCTTGACTTTGCCACTAGTCCACGATTTTTTGCTGTACTTACTGCTAGATTCAGTCATATTTTCTAAGTATCTATTTTATAAATAAGGTTGTGACTGGCGTCACTTCACGCTATGCGAAGTTGATGGCGCCTGCTAGGGCTAGAATCCCTAGAACTACGTAGGTAAAAAAAAATGAAAGTCTATAGTAGCCTGCGATAGGAATATAGCAATCAATAATAGGAATTTATGCACTCACATAAATTTCATATCTGGGGAACGACTTTTCATCGATGATTGGATGAAGATCTCCAGCGGCAGCTTCTGCGACGGGCCTCTCGTAGGTTGATTTTTAGGAACACTCGCGACGACACTTTTAAAGTCCAGACGAATCGAAGACTGCGCCAATTACGGGTTTGGGGGCACCGAACACAGAAACTTCAATAAAATAGTCTTTTCAATTAGGTAATAAAAAGGTATAATCAACTTCTGCAATTTAGGTCTTAACTTTAAATATAATTTTAGTATGTAAAAATTTAGATAGGTATGTCTTAAAAGCTAAACGTCTGTTCCCGCCGAAGTTAGGAAAGGAAAAGCGAAGCGTTACCATCAATCCGTGGCGACATGAGCACGGTGTCCGATGCGCAGCGAATTTCCCACGGTTCAGGTTTACGCTGACGAGGCATGTTGGCTCGTAACACGCATACCCACACTATAATAAACTCGCAACACATTCAAAAAGATACGCACACAAATAAAGAATGACCTGAACATATGAACAAAAATTTGACGGAGGGGTTAGCGCATCATGCTCTCTCCAGTGGTATCTCCTCTAAGGCTAACTCATTGATATTTTATACAATAGATAGAACTAGAACTAAAATAAAACTAGAATTAGTGCACGAAACGTGAACGGCGACTAACCTTTTTTTTTTTTTTTTTTTTTGACGCGGGGGCAATCTTCAAAGATCCCCGGTAGCTGTGGGGCTCGACCGGGGTATGTGGGATTCTTACCCACTAAAACCGCGGCGGTCGCTTCGGTAGTTGCTTTGCGATATATTAGTCTTTGGATTTGCGTTTCGCGCACGAATGTGGAGCGACTATAGCAATTAACCCACAGCATGTAGGTGAATAGGCCTCCACATTTTTTTATGTTGTCTGTGATCAAATCAAACTGATCAACATCTGTGTGTGTAATTTAAAATTACGTTCTGGCAATACCAATCTTCCGTCCATTTTAATTTCGCAAACTCAAAAAAACGACGACAGTAAGGAAAAAATACATTTCTTTTTGTCGGTTGAGATATTTCTTGTTGCCGGATAATGTGAGCTGCTTGCCGTTTAAATTGTCAAATGATCGTTTAATAAGTTTTATCCAGAGGACACATTGGACGCGGAATTTTAACGGTAAGTGTCGTGACATTTCTTACGTTTTGTTTGTAAAGTGAGAAAGCGACCGTTTGTCGGGCGTTCACAGCTGCAGATGCGATCCAATTTCACGTCTCGGCGCAAAACGGGCACAGCTATAAATGAACCGGTTAACAATTAAATATTTGTTCCGCAATATTGGCCAGACAGTCATTAATTCAAAATCGGGTATCGTTGAATCATCGTCACTTACATTTTCGTATTATGATTGGTTTAATTGATCGTAATATAGTACGTTGAGGTGTTTGCCTACGCGTTGAGAAAGTATACAATAGCACCACGTTGTTTACATATTATTATTACAGTCTTTTACCAATCTGCACTAATTTTTTCTGTGGTGTTTCATAATTTTCCATACTATTACTTTGTTGTTCTGATCAATTCAAGCAGTTCCATATAAATAGCTTGATATCTTCATGTTAAATCTTATGAGTAATATGTATACATCCTTGACCTTGCAGGGGAAACTGCAGCTAAAGGCACTAAAGGCCAAATGCTAATTATGTACTTATATATAACAGAACAGTTACTGTTCTCAATGCTAACCATCTGAAAAAGTAGTTATAAAGTGTGTTTACGCACATTATTGCCATATTTGAATTTACCCTCATGTATAATGGGCTACTAGCTAGTTAAATACCAAGATAATCAAATTACTTTGCATGTTTCATGACTAAATAATATGAGTAAAAATAATTATGAATCTGATAACTGTTCTGCCCAAAGAGTTAACTTATACTTTCTTTATGTTTGTTCTATCTGTGCATCATAAGCGAAGACCTCCACTGGTGCTAGTTGCCAATCTTGGATAGTAAGCATACTGTAGCCACATACAGTTAAATACCACCCTGCTATTGAGATCTTCCTGTCAGGAAAACTATTGTATAACATTGCTGCCTGCAGAACCAAGGATATACAACGGCCACACTTGACCAATGCACCTGACTTAAATTTTTGATATCTACTTTTATATGGTTGTGTTTTAATACCATAAACATGTGATGTTTACAGTTAACATTTTATATAAGCGAAGTGTATGAGTCAGTCAGGATTTTCTAGTTAGTCACTATCAATTGATTGTGTTGCTTCATGATAGAGTCCGAAAGAAAAATATTCTATAATTTTAACACTTTTAGTGTTTGCTATACAGCTCTTTCCCTTTGTTAGCATCATGAACTGTATCACATCACATTAGATGAGTGTAGGCAAGCAATAGCTTATGTAAAATTAAAAAAAGCAATTACTTGGTCATAAAAACCAGTGAAAGTCATGATGGTTAAAATGAAAGCCATTGCTGTTGTCTCTAGATGGTTGATTTATGTAAATGGCCATGATAAATTGATGTATTAAACCAAGATTATGAAATTGTCTCTTTTATTATTAAATAAAATTTCTGTATGAAAGTTATACATATACAATTATTTTCACATCAACTACTTCTTGTAGACTGGAAAAGGATAAATGTATATAGTCTTTGATTTAATATATAAACTAGATAAACATTTATTAACAAAATTACATTATTGCCTCAATACATTGATATCATCAACATATTGTTCAATTTACATGTAACTTTTGGTGTACAATAAAGTGTATTTATTATTATTATTACATCTAAAATGTGGTCTCAGAGGTCACAAAGTTAACTGTATCTGGTGGCGGAAATGTGAACTAATGGTTATATTATTGACATGTAGTGTGACAGTTTCATATAGACAGTAGCAACACTCCTATGGTCAAAAATAATTTTGTCAGGCTGTGGCTTGAAAAGAAATAGCACCACTTTCTGTGTGCCACTTTTCAGCCTTTAATACCTAATCTAGATAAATATTATATCCAATATCCATGCACTATTAAAACAATATATTGAGCAATATTCGGAAGATTAAATGAGAGAAAAGTAAAAATAAATCCATGCATGTAGTGATATGACCTAATTCCACAACTGAGGGCATTGGGGATGAATTAGCCAGTCAACTGCAGATGTATGATTGCTCAATATTCAGCAGCTAATATTCTATACCCTTGCAATACTTCCACATCACTCACTGTGTAAGCAATTACTATGAAAGCTAGGCTATTGAAATTATGTACATTAAGGCATCTGAGGCATGCAGTTAACATTTTTTGAGACTAATTCAGGATCTTTTATTCAGGAACTAAATCTACTACTAAATCCTGTGAATTGGTACATTTGCTTAAAGTTATTTTTTAAGAGAAGTAGGGTCAATTAAATTATTTGCTTAAATTTCAAGCAGTGTGACTAAAGAAGTACCATCATGTTTAAACATGACTTTTCTATATTAGAGATATTTTATAATATACACTTTTTAATATATCATTTATTATTCTATTTAGGATAAACATTTGACAAGACTTGCTGAAAGATCACAATGGAGGATGAAAACGAGTATAAGAAACTACCAACAGACGAGAAATGCGTACACAAACTATGGAAGGCACGAGTGGCAGGCTACGAGGAGGCAATCAAGCTCTTCAATCAAATCGATGATGAAAAATCTCCAGAGTGGAATAAGTATCTTGGACTCATCAAGAAATTTGTAATGGATAGTAATGCTGTGGCCCAAGAGAAAGGTATGTGACTTTTTAAATATAATTTAGTATGCATGTAATTGTTTACAGCAGGAGTTTACGGGTTAGATCCTGCCTCGAGGAACAACTTTGTGTAGGTTACCTGGTCCACCCAGGCCAGGTCCCCTCTCATTTGCCAATGCGACAGCTGCGGGGGATTTAGTGGGTACAAAACACACAGGTTTCCAGGGAGCAATTGAAAGTTTCCCCCGCAAGAAGTACCCGTCAATACCTTACCTAAGAGCCCGCCCGCCGCCGGGGAGCGCATTGCAGCCTCCGGTAACCTGACATAGTGCTCACGGGATCGGGGATTGCACACCCGACGCCGTCCTCGGAGTCGCCGCCGTACTCGAAAGACGCCTTGGCACTTGGGTCCACACGCCAAACACCCAGCAACTCCAAAGGTTTCTCATTGTTAGAGCGCAGGGCTAGAGCATAAATTGTCGACCCTACCAACCGCTAGTATGCCATTTGAGGGTGACGTGGCCTAGCTTGCCCTTAAAAATACATATTTTGGTTAGTTGATGGATATTTTCTAACAAAGAAGGGCATTCGACGTATCAAAAATCCATAATGTTTTACGCTACAAAGTCAATAGTATATTAACTAATTATGACTCACTCGAATAGGTGGTTCAATGACCTTTGACATTTACGTTAACGTTATAATTTGTATGTATAATATACATATAACAGTTGGAGATGAAGTGAATGAATGAACTGAAAATGAAAGGAACGTTTGATTACATACATAGCTTCACGTTGTAAGGAAGGGGAGGTGACAGACAGATGACTCATAGTATAGAGGCCGTGTCTTCCTGAAGCTCGTTGCTCGTATTAGGTTGCACGAATATCTGACACTGTGATGGACTGTTCCTTGTTCAAGGAATCTAACATAAAAAAAGCAAGCGATCTTCTTCCGCTGCTCTAAAGTGTATCTCAGTTAGCAGGTTAGCTTATATGCTAAACCTGCCAACTTTCAAGCAGACAGCTGATACTGAAGTATTTTTTTATGACATTATTTTTTTGCACAGACCGCAAATGCTCGCTCATTTGGTAACTTTTTGAGTACCATTTTCTACTATTAGTATATTAATTTAACGGTTTAATATAATGATGTACTGACATTACCGAGCGGTTAACTCTCGAAATTGCCATACCAATGAGCACAAAGATTAGTATACCAATTAAAAAAAAAATATGCTGGGACAATTCCACAAACGGACTCCTGATCCCAAACTAGACAGATCCTGTACTGATGGTACTATTACTTAAAATTCTTTGCAAACCGGAGGTCGCGGGTTCGTATCCTGCATCAACTTTGTGTCGTCGTTCCTTACTGGCTAGGATAATACAGGCCGTTCAACTGAATGTCTGTAAAGTAAGATGATCCATGCGCCGGTTGGGCATGTAAAAAGTCGCTCCTGCGCCTGACCTCTCCCCGTTCGTGTCGGTCTGGGTGGGACGGAGTCCCATTGGAATGTGAACGGTATAAAGGAAGAGAGAGTGCACTTGTGTCTACGCAAGCACTTGCGCACTATAATATCTTCAGCGTAGATGGCTGAAAAAGATTGACCGCTGTGGTCGTATCGGCCAGGAGGACATTATTATTATACGTTTTTTTGTAAAGACTAATTTAAACAACATTGAAAACACCCAGACACAGTGAAAAACAAACTTACGAACTATTAGGTAGCGGCCAGGGTGTCTAACCAGTCCCCCTAGACAATGTAACATTCTACAAGCGCTATCGCTAATAGAAAGTTTAAAAATGTATGAGAATGACATAAGTCATCGAAAAATCACGTGACAAATTGTAGGGAATTGACACCATTAGCGAATGAAGAAATAGATTCGCTATGAAGCGATTGCATCTTGTCTAGGCCCTCAGACCAATAGGCACGACAAAATACAAAATATATCAGCGTCTAGCCTCTTCGTCTTTTGTTCGTCAATATAAGCTAGGGCGTAATCATAACATCCTGTCATGTCGTATAGTGTCAGAAGCATATCGGTTGGTTGTATGTAACCGACATGCTTCTTACGCGCCACGAACAGACAAAATAATAATATGTTACCGTCACTTTGCTCTGAATATCAGAAGATAACCAAATATTGTGTCTGCACGGGCTGTAAATTCATTCAGTGGGTCGCATCCGTTTGTCCGTTGGGCTATATTTAAACAACATGTCTCGCCGTCGACGTATTGCTTGAGTTATTAATTAAAACAACATTAAGTATATTGAATATAGGTATAGGCGCTATTGTTTCCAAAAACAGCCTACTGTTTACGGAATACTGAACTACTTTAATTTTCATTATTAGAACGCAATCGACTGTACTTAACCTACTTGGTGTATGCATTTCGGAACTTTATACACGTATGGAAAATTAATTGTAAGCGTAATCATCATCATCCGAAAGACGTTCATTGCTGGACAAAGGCCTCCCCTGAGAAGGGGTTGCCATAATCCCCACGCTTGGCAGGCGGCTTGGGGATCGCAGTATAGGTGGTAGGTAATCCAATAGAAAGCGCTTCGGCCGTCTACGGAACCGGAGTTTCGGAACTGGTTCCGATCGAGGCTTTTTATTTCCTTGTATGGAACTGGTTCCGATCGAGGCTTTTTATTTACTTGTATGGAACTGGTTCCGATCAAGTAATTATCGTATTCCACCAGCCGTGATCATAACTGAAGTAGAGACACAGACAGGTCTATAACAGAAGGTATAATCCTACTCCTACTAATATAATAAACGTTAAAGTTTGGATAGATGGATGTTTAAGCTTGTTTCGCGCAAAAACTATAAAACGGATTTAACCAATAACTAGGTAGGTACTTAACCCCATTGTATATTAGAAATAATCATACAACTATAAAGTAAACATGAACATTTATTTCTGTTTTAACATTTGGTCTTACCAAGTTATTAACCAGGAAATCAAATCTTCTAATCTATATCTTATATTTAAATATAAAGGAGGATTCCATGAGTGACGTGATTTTTGGAAATTGAATCCTTAATTGGGTTAAATAGGGTGTCATCGTATTCGAAACTTTACGAGTCGATTGAATCGAAGCTCACTGAAAATATTTTCCGAACAAAATAAAGAAAGATATCCCGCGCGCGGTTGCGCTAGAGGTTAGTCAAGTTTGTATGGAAAAAATTATTACACTTTTTGCACATTTGCACGCATCATCAAAAACAACGGAAGTCTTTATCGAAGTTACGAGCATAGATGGGGACAGGAATAGAGAGAGAGAAGAGGGGGGAGAAGAATATATAAAAAAATACCAGAAACTAAAAATTGTAGTGCAGGTAAAAAAATGCGGGCGAAGCTGCGCGTGTCAGTTAGTATACCTATATATAGGGTTACTTCCAATTAGCAATTACCTAGTACCACATTAAAAAAAAAAGGTGAAAAGAAACAAATGAATCCTATTAGTTAAGTTTCAAATTTTGCTAATTAACAAAAAATATCCATTTTTGGTTGAACTGGGTCCACTGGTTACGTAAAAGTAAATAAAAAGCCTCGATCGGAACCAGTTCCATACAAGTAAATAAAAAGCCTCGATCGGAACCAGTTCCATACAAGGAAATAAAAAGCCTCGATCGGAACCAGTTCCGAAACTCCGGTTCTGTAGACGGCCGAAGCGATAGAAAGACGATGTTGCCCGTCTTCTTGTTTTCCCTTAGTCGCCTCTTACGGACACCCAATGGGAGGAGATGGGTGGGTGCTATTCTTACCCGGATACCGCAAAGGCATTAAAATAACGGGTTGTACTTAATGATGACATAGAAATTGTTATTTTTGGTACTAATCCCGCATAAGCAAGGCTATCTAGTTTTATAACGTCGAATCGTTGTTGTTTTGTAATATATTCTTTCATGCAATTTGTCCGAAATAACAGTCATTTAGCATGTAGCTATTTCGTGCTTGAATTAACGCAAAGAAAAATAAAGATTTCTAATCATTCGCGTCTGCAAAAAATTGGTGATTCACTCTCTCGCGACATGATTTTAATCCAATTCATTCGATCACAATCTGAGCATTTTTAGTCAATGGTTACAGGGTTTCTTTGCTCACATGTCTGGTCACACGTTGTGGTCCGACCTCGCTAGGCATTAGAAAAAACACGTGTCATAATGAAAGTCTGAATGTTATCCAATTAAAGTAAAGCTGTTCGTAGTCTCATGGGATCAGAGTTTAATAAACTTTGGTAATCGGTCATAACTTATGACCGTTTCAGATATTTTATAAACTAGTGTATGACCGTGATCACGCTTAATAATAAGCAGTGCTGCGGTAGATAATAGCGCTGTAGGGTGAACAGTGAACTACTAACCTCCGTGCCGCTGCGGGAAAATAGCTAAATAGTCACTGGTTATCTCACAGGAAGCAACATCTTTGTCAGTTGTTCCTTATTGGCTAGGATAATGTAGGCAGATCTGTTTGTCTGGACAGTAAGATGAACCGGTGGTAAACTTAGAGAAAGTGCTCTAAGCGGCAGCCCAAGCCGAGGCCGTGCCTCCCTGAGGTGCCCTTGTGCTAGTCGCTACCCAAACCCTTCTGGCTGGAGCGCTCACCCTCGTGTCCGGTGAAGCTGTCGTGGTCATCCGCGGCCAACAGTACTACTCCTACAAAAAAAGAAACTTCTGTCCCATCAGATAGTAAGATTAAAGAAAGAGAGAGTGCACTTGTCTACGCAAGCACTTGTATTATAAACTATAATATCTCCCGCGTAGATGGCTGATCTTGTGAAAGATTGTCCGCTGTTGTCGTATCGGCTCGGAGGACATTATTTACCAACACCACAAGGAGAAGAACCCTGTGCCAAAGATATTGTTTTGCCGGCAATAAAAGGGACGAACGGTGTTCCTTCAGCAACCGGCACAAGACACCTCATAGAGTCGCTACTCGCTAGCGACTTCACAGTATAATCACAACGCCGAAGGTTGGGTTACACCTACCTCTTAAAACCTCTCAAATCCCTCTCGCAACCGATGCGGACTGTGATCGACGTCGACGTAGCAGTATTCCTTAACGTAAAATAATATAAACAGCTTTTACGTCCTTACATCTAACGAAATAAAAATATTTTTCCTTAGGGCTAGAGGCTGCGTTGGTATTTGTGGAAAACTGTGGACATGCCGGAAAGACTACGGGCGAGGTGATGTCTGGTATCGTTGCCAAATGTATCGCCGCGGCCAGGACCAAGACTAAAGATCTCGCATTACAGGTTTGGTTTTTACTCCAGAGACCATTTTAATACCGATTATTCGTTTTTTAAATCATGCAACTTACTTGATTTATTCGCGGTACAGCGTATTGTTATTTCCATTATCAATATTACTTGTCACGTTTTGCGAACTTGGCACGAGACTGTGTTTGTGGCGACAAACTTCTGCATACTTATTTGACTTTATTTAACAGCCTTTGTTTTTGTCCCCGTGGCTTAGGTTATTGTCCACCACCCTGACCAAGTGCAGGTTGGCTGGGCTTCGTCGCAAAATGTCCCTTTCGCAAAATGTCCCCTGGTAGCAAAAGGTCCCTTTCGCAAAAGGTCCCCTTCGCAGAATGTCCCTTTCGCAAAATGTCCCTTTCGCATCATGTCCCTTTCGCAAAATGTCCCTTTCGCATCATTAAGTCAGACTTTTATTATTTAGGGGGACTTTAATGGTCACTGTTCTAACCTAACCTAACCGAAATGATTCACCAAATTGGAATATCGTTTTTCGGACATCGATCCGCTCTGCCGTTGGCTGACTTTACACGTCATTCGAAAGCTAGTTAGATTTTTCAGACAAGCTGGTTTCTTCACGATGTTTTTCCTTCATCAAAAGCTAGTAACAATCGCACAAAGGCGATTCGCACATGATTAATTTAAGAAATCAGGGGCGCGAGCCGGGGTACCAACCGGCGCACCTGGTTTTCAAAAGCAAGCGCCGGTTGTCTGCTACCAGCAACCGGAAGAACATTATTTGATTTGACATAATTTTGTTTTTAGACTAGCGTTATTGAAATCTGAGATCTGTTGCTCAAATAAATTAAATTATTGACAGCAAGTTGATATGAGAATCATAAAGTTGTTTATGGTATGCGACCGCCAAAGGCAACAGCAACACACTACGTGATATTATTGTGTCATTGTTCCTTACTGGGTAAAGTAATCCTGTCGAAAGTACCAGTTTCCGTATTGTTGTCCTAAACTTGAATATATCTATGTTGAACATGTCTGGATAAAAGGCCCAGTTGTGGAATCCTCTCCAGGGGAGAAACTGGGCCTTCCTAATTCCATAATCATTTCAATAATCTCGTCCCACAGATAACCCTAATGTACATAGAAATAGAGAAACATGAAGTAGTTGAAGAGGAACTCCTCAAAGGGATGGAACAGAAGAATCCAAAGGTTGTGGCCGCTTGCACTGCGGCCTTGAATACGTCTCTCAAGCAGTTCGGCAACAAAGTAATAGCTATCAAGCCGATGGTGAAGAAAATACCGGTGCTGCTCGCGGACAGAGACAAGGGTGTTAGGGATGAGATGAAGGCGCTCGTCATCGAAATGCACAGGTATGTGGTATTGTGGGTTTGGAATCATCATCAGCCGGATGACGTCCACTGCTGGACAAATCCCTTCCCCTTAAGGGACAGAGGGGGGTTTTATTATTACCTGGACACCCCACGCGTAATGAAACGGAATTGGAATTGAATAACAATACTGTTGTTCGGTAGGTACTATTTTCAAATAAAGCGAGAGTAGTAAAATTAGGTACATATTCGTAAGAAGCGTATTCAAATAAATCAGCTTTTGATTGAACCTAGTTGCTATTGTTTACAAATATATCGTATTTTATTCCATTCAAGTAGGTACCATAGTAATATGTGATAGATTCTATCACTAAAGTAGATTCCGCAGAGGGAGGGATGTACTAAAAGATGATGGGCAGAGTATGCAGTATGTACTCTGGGGTATTTTCATCTCCAATAAGAAAAACCCGGTCTAGAAAACTAGCGGTGTAAAATCAGCGAAATAAAAAAACAAAAACACCGAAATTTGTTGCTTTTTTGTTGATAATTAGTTGCTAAAAAAATTTTTTTGTTGCTCTAACCGATCGCAAAAAATCGCCATTAACGCTAACTTTTCATTAAGATAGCGTGGAAGTCATTGGATGTGGAATGATCGACCAAGCGAATAGGGGTCAATTTGTTGCTAAAAGATGCTAAGGAAAAATAATAAAAAAAATTAAAATTGTTTTTTTTAAATTATGCCGAAAACAATAAATGTCCACGCCAGCTTAACTCTCGACTTTTCCATGGAAAAACTATAGTGAAAATTTGTTGCTGCTCATACTGCAGCTAGTTTGAGTACAGAGAGTCAGCAACAAAATAGAAAATGAAAGTTGGATTAGTTTGGAGGTCGGTTTACATAAAAACCGGCCACGCCAGTTTAACTCTTGAGTATTCTGTGGAAAAACTAAAGTGAAAATTTGTTGCTGCTCATGCTGCAGCTAGTTTGAGTACAGAGAGTCAGCAACAAAATAGAAAATGAAAGTTGGATTAGTTTGGAGGTCGGTTTACATAAAAACCGGCCACGCCAGTTTAACTCTTGAGTATTCTGTGGAAAAACTAAAGTGAAAATTTGTTGCTGCTCATGCTGCAGCTAGTTTAAGTACAGAGACTCAGCAAAAAACTAGAAAACGAAAGTTGGATTAGTTTGGAGCTCGGTTTACAAAAAACCGGCCACGCCAGTTTTAACACTTTACGGCCATGTGTGTACGGGGTACTCAATGGACAGAATACTACGATCGATACGAAAAATACAAATTCAATTAATCCTCGAATAGTATTGTATGCTAAAATCGATTAACAAAAGTTGTTGAGTAATAAAAATAAATTATAACTTTTTTTATGGTTTTGGTCACTTTAAATGCATACCGATATCCAACTTCTCTCGACTTCCGGTTTTTATTTTGTTGCTAACTCTCTATACTCAGACTAGCTGCAGTATGAGCAGCAACAAATTTTTACTATAGTTTTTCTACGGAAACGTCGAGAGTTAAGCTGGCGTGGCCGGCTTTATTTGTAAACCGATCTCCCAATCTAATCCAACTTTCGTTTTCTATTTTGTTGCTGACTTTCTGTACTCAAACTAGCTCCAGCATGAGCAGCAACAAATTTTCACTTTAGTTTTTCCACAGAAAACTCAAGCGTTAAACTAGCGTGGCCGGTTTTTTTGTAAACCTATCTCCAAACTAATCCAACTTTCGTTTTCTATTTTGTTGCTGACTCTCTGTACTCAAACTAGCTCCAGCATGAGCAGCAACAAATTTTCACTTTAGTTTTTCCACAGAAAACTCAAGCGTTAAACTGGCGTGGCCGGTTTTTTTGTAAACCTATCTCCAAACTAATCCAACTTTCGTTTTCTATTTTGTTGATGACTGTCTGTACTCAGACTAGCTGCAGTATGAGCAGCAACAAATTTTCACTATAGTTTTTCCATGGAAAAGTCGAGAGTTAAGCTGGCGTGGACATTTTTTGTTTTTGGCATAATTAAAAAAAGAAATTCATTTATTTATTATTTTTCCTTAGCATCTTTTAGCAACAAATTGACCCCTATTCGCTTGATCGATCATTCCACATCCAATGACTGCCACGCTATCTTAATGAAAAGTTAGCGTTATTGGCGATTTTTTGCGATCGGTTAGAGCAAAAAAAAAATATTTTTTAGCAACTAATTAGCAACAAAAAAGCAACAAATTTCGGTGTTTTTGTTTTTTTATTTCGCTGATTTTACACCGCTAGTTTTATAGACCTAGAAAAACCGTGGCGATTTTCTCCAGTCATTGTCCGATCGAAGTGATCTGACAATGAAAGTTAATTATTTCTTAGATATATATAAAATAACACTAATAACCGTAATACCCTTTTGGTATATTTAAAAACGGACAGCAAATTGCGACTTGTTACCGTAATAACTTATGACCGAGTCAAAAAGAGCTAAGATACGACGTTGATTAGATTACTCATCTCGATTGGACAGTTTACTTACAAAGTGGGCCCAAAATGCCCATGATCCTTTATTTATTTCTTGTATGTAGGCTTTCTGTACGTATGGCATCAGTGCCTCTCTAGTGAAGGAAGTACAATCCGTTTACAGATGGATCGGTGCAGCAATAGAGCCGCACATAGCGTCCCTTCAAGCTGTAGTGCAGCAAGAGCTCAGGGAATCGTTCAGTGGCACCGGCGGCGCCCAGCCCATCCGGTACCTGCGCTCGCAACAGAATCGCGTCAGGGATACGCCGGCCGCAGACGCCACTGATGGTGAGTAACTATAGGTAGAAGCTATAGTCCCTCTCTTTTCAGAGCAGGTGATCAAGAATTCTTCCTAAAACTGTTATGTTGACAATGCTGTCACTTTAAATCCCTGCTTTTACAGTTATTGTTACAGTTACATATTGTTTATTAATTTACCATCATAAGAGCTTTAACCATCTGCCCCCCTAGACAGTGTAACATTCTACAATCGCTATCGCTAATAGAAAGTATAAAAATGTATGAGAATGACATAAGTCATCGAAAAATCACGTGACAAATTATAGGGAATTGATACCGTTAGCGAATGAAGAAATAGATTCGCTATGAAGCGATTGCATCTTGTCTACGCCCTCTGATCTGCCAATTCATCACTACTTAACATCAAGTGCGAATGCTGTCAAGTGTTTGCCTATATTTTTTTAAAAGCCTGCACTTGCCTTGGATTAAGGCTCGAACCCCGTCTCACACCTCTGATATCTTTAATTAATCATGTGCGAATATTCTTTGGTTGGCGATGGTTCTTGGGTTTCGAATGGCGTGTGGAGTCCGCCAAACCACACTTCCCAAGCCCTTTCATCTTGAGGGGAGGCCCGTTTTCGCCCGTTTGTGACAAAGCAAGGGCTGTTAGAAATGGATTTAAGATAAAGTTTTGAGACTCAGTAAAATTAATTCCTAGTAGTACGGTTGAATAGTATCATTCCATTTGTTTTTTGTGGTACTAATGTTAGGTATCCATTTAACGCATTTTACTAGACATAAAATTTAAATATACTGCTAGGCGCTGCAGATGACGACGACGCGGAAACGGGGTGCGGGGACTCCGGGGACATGGATCCGTACGACCTCCTCGACCCAGTGGAAATATTGTCCAAGCTACCGAAAGACTTCTACGATAAACTCGACGCCAAGAAGTGGCAGGACCGCAAAGAGGCACTAGACGCACTGGAGGCGTTGCTCAAGACCGCGCCCAGACTTGAGCCTGGAGACTATGCCGATTTAGTTAGGGCATTGAAAAAGGTATATTTTACTTGTTTTTAAACTTAGTTATCTTTGGTACATTGGAGTACCGCCTACAAAACTAGAGTGATCGTTCAACAGCACTACTGAATGACAATCCGGCTTGAAGGACCACGCTGATTTAGAGTTATGAATTTTCTGCTAGGTTCAATTATATTGATGCAGCGCCGAAACAGTTATTTTGTCTTTCTATTTCACTATAAGTTCGAGGCATCGCAAACATAATAAGCTAAGACTGTACTTATATTTTTAATAGTCATTTGTGTCAAGGATCGTCCAAGTACCCCTGCAGTGTCAGATATGACATCTAAAATGTGGTCACGGGGTATGCAGACTTATCTGTGCTGGTGGCGGAAACGTGAATTAACGGTTTTATTATGATAACTAGCTGGCTTATAGTGAATAAATGATTATGATTATGACCCACGCAGCTCCGCCTGCGCTATTTTTACGTTAACTAAACTTTTAATAACAGACATTCGCATCGAATATATAACCCCCTTTTTTATAGTCTGTTGAAAACTGGGACCCACTTTTTACTTGCTCTCCAGCACGGACGGTTTAGTTCAAATGGCGTTAAACGGTCACCCATCTATTTTATGAACTTACCTAACGTTGCTTAACCCGATCGATTACAAAACCTTGATAACAACTCTCTATGAGTGTTCCCTTACTAATATTTATTACATTATAAAGAAAAATTGATAAAATCGGACCAAGCGTATAACCAAGTACCCATTTTGACTTTAATCCCCTCTCCCAAAAGAACCGTGCTAGATTACCGGATAAAAAGTATCCTATGTCCTACCTCGTAGTAAGATCTCAAATCATGCCAAGTTTCATTTGAATCCATTCAGTAGTTTCGGCGTGATGCTCAGCCGTGATACAGACAGACAGACAAAAATTAAAAAAATAACATTTTCGGTCTCAGTATCTGTTACAGAATACCCTCCAAATATAATTTTCAAAATATCTTCAATGTACAGAATTGGACCTGTTACAGTTTTATTATAAGTATAGATGACGTTTGTTTTGACAGTTTCATATAGCCAGTAGCGACACTCCTATCGGCAAAAACAATTTTGTCACCCTGTGGCTTGTAAGGAAAGAGCAACACAAGGACGCTATTTCTGTGTGCCAGTTTTCGGACCGTAACAGCTAGTCTAGTTTAATATTACATCGATGGTGAACACATTGCAGGTGATATCGAAAGATTCCAACGTGATGCTAGTGGCGCTCGGAGGTCGTCTGCTAGCCATGGTGGCGAGTGGCCTCCGGGGCAAGTTCCAGCCGTACGCCACCGCGTGCGTGCAGGCTATATTGGAGAAATTCAAGGAGAAGAAGACTAATGTCGTCGCTGCGCTGAGAGAAGCTATTGACGCTATTTATCCGTGTGTGAGTGATTTCAGCTACTCTTATCTCGAACGTGCAAGCGTTTTTTTTAACCTTCAAAAGGTCCCCGGGAGCTGTGGGGCTCAACCGGGGTATGTGGGATTCTTACCGCCTGTCGTCTGTGTCGATTCCGCGGCTGTCGCAACGGCACATGAGTGTGTCGCAACGGAACCCAGGTCTCTCCGGTGGGATCTGCACCAGGGGCCCCTCAGTGCCTTGCCTTTGAGCCCGTCGCCGGAGGGCGCATTGTAGCCCCCCGGGAACTAATCATGGTGCTCACGGGGACTGGGGTCGCAACCACGCCGCCGTCCTCCTCGGAGTCGCCGCCGTACGAACTTGCAACCGTAACCTATATCTTTAATAGAAAACAAATATGATCCTCCTGTAATAGGGTTGTTTTCCCTTAATCAGTGGTGTGCACAGAAAACAGGCCAAAATATCTGCGAGTTGTTTATAATTATTTGCGTGAGTGCCACCACAAATATAGTTAAATAAATTAATATTACAGACATATCCATTTGCATTTAAAAAAGTAACATAAATTCAAATCAGTACTAAGATTTTTTTAAATTAATATTGTTAAGAGAAGTATTTTTGTCTGTACAGACCCGCCGAATGGCTGGCCGGCCATCCAAGGACTATTGTGGTTGAATATGACATATTGAACGTAGTTGTGTACCCGTGGGGTACCGGGTTAGAATTGCACGCCCCCATCTCCTCTCGTTGGGTGTCGTAAGAGGCGACTAACAGCAGCGAGAACAGGAAGACGGGCAGCAGCGTCTTTATTTTGGATCGATCTTCCACCTATATGACGATCCCCAAGCCGCCTGCCAAGCGTGGGGATTATGGCAACACCTCCCTTCTAAGGGGGAGGCCTCTGTTCAGCAGTGGACGTCCACGTAAATATCGGGTGATATTATTTTCACAGACGAACCTGGAAGCTATAATGGAGGACATGTTGGCTGCGTTTGACAACAAGAACCCCTCGATAAAGGCCGAGAGCTCGATGTTCCTAGCGCGAGCCTTGTGCCGCACTCAGCCCGCCGCCTTCGGCAAGAAACTCATCAAGGCGTACGTCGCTGGACTGATTAAACTGCTGGAGAGCGCCGGTATGCTTCTAATAATAATGTCCTCCTGGTCGATACGACCACAGTAGCCAATCTTTCACAAGATCAACCATGTACGCAGGAGACATTATAGTGCACAAGTGTTTGCGTAGACACAAGTGCACTCTCTCTTCCTTTTTACCTCTCATAATCCGATGGGACGGAAATCGACACGACCGGAGAGATATGGGGCAGGATCTACTTTTTACATGCCCATCCGACGCATGGATCATCTAACTTTATAGACAATCAGGTGGTCGGTCTGCATTGTCCTAGCCTCAGTCACTACTACACAAAGTGGTTGCTCCCAGCGGGATTCGAACCCGCGACCTCCGGTTTGCAAAGCGGACTGCGGTTTCCCACTGCGCCACGGAGGCTATGTTTCCCACTGCGCCACGGAGGCTATGTTTCCCACTGCGCCACGGAGGCTATGTTTCCCACTGCGCCACGGAGGCTATGTTTCCCACTGCGCCACGGAGGCTATGTTTCCCACTGCGCCACGGAGGCTATGTTTCCCACTGCGCCACGGAGGCTATGTTTCCCACTGCGCCACGGAGGCTATGTTTCCCACTGCGCCACGGAGGCTATGTTTCCCACTGCGCCACGGAGGCTATGTTTCCCACTGCGCCACGGAGGCTATGTTTCCCACTGCGCCACGGAGGCTATGTTTCCCACTGCGCCACGGAGGCTATGTTTCCCACTCGCCACGGAGGCTATGTTTCCCACTGCGCCACGGAGGCTATGTTTTCTCCTCTTTTCTCCTATTTCCTTTTCTCTCCTTATCTTTCCTTCTCGGTTCTTCTCTCCCCTTGTCTTTCCTTTGCTTCCTCTCTCTTACTTTCCCTTCCCTTATTATCTCTTCTCTTCACTTTTCTCCCAGAACACCTCTTCTCTCCTTTTCGTGTCGGTAAACACTTCGGGGTTATCCCTGTCGTGATGGAAATATCAGTTACCAAGATCTTCTTGGACAAGTCGGTCCTCTAATATGGGCTCAAATGGTGCTGAAGGCACCGATAAATTCCATGTAAGTATGAGTGATTGTCTGGGGGATGTCTCAAGATTACACAGGCGACCGAAAAATTTTCTGAGAAATATGGGTGTATTCATTTGTGAATCTATTTCAATGATGTACTTATTTCTTCTTCAATACAGACCCAACGGTCCGTGACGCCGCGGCGGAGGCTTTGGGCACAGCCACCAAACTGGTCGGCGAGAAGAACATAGCACCACACGTCGGCAAGTTGGACAACCTGAAAGAACAGAAGATCAAGGAGTTTGCTGACAAGGTGACAATTTAAAAATATTATAAATAAAAAAGCCACTAACCAGATGATAAAAAAAAGCTCACCACAAATGACTAATTTTGAATCGAGATGTACTGCTCAGATTTTTTGTATACACCCACTAACCACAATTACCTTGTTTTCAGGCCGTAATCCAAGTCAAAGTGGCTGCTCCTAAAAAAGAAGCCAAGTCGAAAGCGAACCCGTCACCGACGGCGAAAGGTGACTCCAAACCGACAGCCGGGTCTTCGCAACCGAAACCTGTCAAACGACCTGCATCGAGTGAGTTGACCACCCATACACAGATCATATCAATGTGCTTGTATAAAAAAAAATCTTAATACTATCATCATAATCAGTCTACATTAGTCCACTGCTGGACATAGGCCTCCCCCAATACACGCCCTTGAACCCTTAATACTATGCTATTACTTAATGGCAATCGTGAGTGGTAAAATATACTAGTTTCTTATTTATTAACAACTAGCTGTCCGGCGCAGCATCGCCCGCATAATTTTCTGCGTTTAAACCTTCTTATTTTTTTTACGTAAGAATCTACAGAGTAATGTTGTCTTTTACTTACGCGAATATTACACATTGATTTCAACCTACAGAGTTTTAAAGATAAAATCGGTGAAATCGTTCTCAAGTTACGGCGTGACGAAGGAAAAGAGGATTAATTTTTATATTATTCTTTTATTATTATTTTTATTATTATTATTAGATAGGAGACTTGTATCAGAATCGCTGCGAATCCTTCCTCGACATCCCAATCACTCACCCTTTAGCTACGCAAAACCGAACGTTCATTTATTACAGCTACATCGAATCTATCAAAACCTAAGCGCTATAAACAGCTTTGCGTCACACAAATTCGGGTTTCTTTCAGTATTTTTTTTTTTTTTTTTAATATTTAATTTACACAATCATGATCTTGGCGCTCATAAACCACCAAGGGTTTGTCCGAGCGTCGCACATTCCTCATTTGAGTAATAAATTAATAAATTAAAACAAATCAAAACATATCATGCACATTATTACAATATTGAGGGTTGTTTTTGTACGTAATGTCAACGCACAACCACAGCCGGCGGCGCGGCGGCGGCGGCGTTCGCATTGTACCTACATTTTTTTCCATCAGTACCAACCACACAGCTTGCCCCCTATACAGGCTGTTACTAATATTTTTTTATTTTAATAAAAGTTTTTTTTATTTGTTTTTTTTTTTATATTTTAAGTAAAAGCATAATGTTATATTGACATGTTGTTTAAATGTAATATATACTTTTTTAGCATAAATTTATAGTTTTTCGTTGTTATTTTCTGCCTAACATCGTATGGAATTTCATTTATTAACCTTGGCACCATGAAGGCACTCGTTCTCTCCCCATAAAAATTATTAGCTTTAGTTACCAGTTTTTTGTAAATTTATTGTGGGCTACATAGTTACTATTATTTTCATAATAAAAATAGTTTTCATATAGTAAAAGTAGCTTCGTACGTTCATGCACAGGTAAAACCCTGCAAAACTGAAACAGTTGGTCTATGTCGTTTTTGTACTGTTGTTTAATTTTACGAGGGACAATTTTTTTAAGTAGACGCAATTGTAAGTTATAAATCTTTTCTATAAATGTTTTAAATGTACGCCCATAGCTGCTAAGCCCATACACTATGATACTGTCCGCGAGAGAAAAATACAACATTTTTAAAGTGCTGAAAGGTACTCTATCTTTTATAATGTGAAATTTTGCCAAAATGGCTCTTAATTTATCACACACGTTATTTATTTGTTTATCCCATTTAAATCTATTGTCAATAATTACTCCAAGGTATTTTTGCGATGTGACAGTTTCTATAGCAGGACAATTACATGGTATTGTGTTGTTGTGTAAACATTTATGGCTATGTGCTATCAAGTTATGTTCTAGATTTAGTTTATTTTGTGCTGATTTTATGTGAAGGAATTTTGTTTTCTTGAAGTTCAGGACTAAACCAGCGTCATGTGACCATTTGCTTAAAAGAGTAAAGTCATGTTGTAACCTTTTAAGTGCAGCTTCAGGGTTTATATCGTCTGCTATTAGGCATGTATCATCAGCGTATTGGTATACCTTACATTGAGTTACAACATTGTTTACGTCGTTCACATAAGTCAGGTAGTGTAGGGGGCCTATCACTGAACCTTGTGCTGTTCCTTCTGTACTGAAGATGCAGTCACTTAGATGGTTTCCTACTTTAACATGATACGATCTAGTATTTAGATAGTCAATGCAGCAATTTAAAAGTTTACCACGTACACCACTATTGTCCAATTTTTCAATAAGGATATCATGTTGAAGAGTGTCGAAAGCCTTACTGTAATCAATAAACACTATTAGAACATGTTTTTTCTGGTCTAGGCATGTATTCACATAATCGGTAAATTGAGAAAGCAATTGAGATGTACTTTTTTTGTTTTGAAAGCCAAATTGGTTTTTCGATAGTATTTTATTTTTTTCGTAAAAATTATGTATTTCTTTACAGATGTATTTTTCTATGATTTTATCAATAATAGGTAATATTGTTAATTACTAGGTGGATTAATAATCTCGAACAAATTGTCACTCGAAATATGGTATTTGTCGTACATGACTATCACGGTAATGAACGCTGCGCTAGTGTTCAATCAAAGTCGTTTGAACGACGTTACGTGCACTCATCTCTTGCGCACGTTTAGGTCGGCTCGTTTGAAAATTTGAAATAACGATACGCGCGTACTTTGTTATTTGCTAGTCGTCACACTGGATCTAGTTGGTACAAAGTAAATCGATGGCTAAAATATACGGTATTTTTTTACAGCAAAACCGCCTGCGGCTGCGAAGAAGGGTGCTGCGTCTCGCAGTCAACCGAGTCCGCCTCGCGAGCACGAACTATCGCAGGAGGACGTCGACGCTCGCGCAGAACAAATGCTCGCCGCTGACGTCATCAGTGGTACGTCACACACACTGTCCATAACTGTGTACTAACCTTAGATTATGCAATTAACATAATAGAATATTTAAAAAACTTGTCGAATGACAGAATAGGCTAGAAATGTCGGTACTACGGGCCTGTTGGTTAAGTGTTGTACGCCTGGTAATATACCCACTCCTGGGAATATTCCCGCTGATTATTTTCTAGCGAGTTCCAGTTCCAGCCATATTGGAACTATTGCCGGAACTATACCCAAAATTTGGAAGTTTACCGGGAACATTGGCGGCAATATTCTCACTTTTTGGTAATATACCCGGACATGATAATCTCTGGTGATTAGACACCCTGATTGCTACCCAATTAGTCGTGAGTTCGAACGAATATCCAACGCTCATTCATAAACTATAGCTATGGTATGGTTTCTATCAATATCCTAGTTCGATATCCAGTGTGGTATCCAACATCAAACAAGCAAATTTTACCCATTCTAAACCAAAGATACTGTTTAAAATCCTCCAGGTCTTGGAGACAGCAATTGGAAGAACCGTCTGGCCGCAGTCCAGAGCTTCCACTCTACAGTGCAAGGCCTCTCTTCAGGCGACGCACCCTCGCAAGTCCTGTACCGTATTCTGAATAAGAAGCCAGGTTTAAAAGACACCAATGTGCAGGTGTTGAAAGCGAGATTGGAAGCCTGCAAATATATTACGGAGAACTTCCCGGTATCCACGTAAGTAACGCGCCCTGGATATATCATTATGATAAGTGTCAATTCAGATTAGTATGCTGGGCGTATCACCGAGACGTTTAAGAAATGCTTGTCCTGTACCATCAACTCTTTCCATTTATGAAGTCATTTATGAGAGATGTATTAGTAAAGGGGCATTTTAAACAGTATGCTATGATAATGTTGTATTTTACTTACGCGAATATTACACGCTAGCAATTTCCTGCGGCTTCGCCCGCTATTTTTTTTTATATAGTTTACCAACCCCTAACACACCTCCAAAGGTTGTTTTTGAAAATTCGCGAAACACGTATTGATTTATTTTATTTAGAGAATCTTTTCAGTAAATTTCAAGTCAATCGAACCATACAATAAAAAGTTTCATACAAAAGAAAACACCCCATTTAACCCCTTTATGAGTCGAATTTTCAAAAATCCTTTTATAGTGGATGCTTATGTCATAAGAAGAACCTACTATCAAAAATTCAGCATTCTAGGTCCAGCGGTTTGGCCTGTGCGTTGATGAATCAGTCAGTCAGGACAAGTAATTTTATATGTATAGATAGATTGAAATCAAAGTAAACTACACATAGCTTATGTGAAACACTGATGCTGTACGAAGTCTGCAGTCTGTGAGCACGTTCAGGATCGCACCCACCATTATATCAGATTTGATGAACCTCAAATCCTCACACAAGAACACCGATTCCTACCTGGGATGATTTGTGAGACTATTGAAATCAAAAAACATCCTAATTTCAATAGAGAAGATGGTTGGGTGTTACCACCGGCTTGGGATCCTGTGATAAATATAATTAAATCCAATACCAAGCAAAACACTGCACGGCCTCAAGATACTGTAAGCTCTTACTGCGTAGATCGGACCAACAATATTAAGACCTGAGGGTATAATTGTGACATAAGGCAGCTCAACATCTCAGCCCTCCCGTGACCATGGGTGCTGCAAAGCATTCGAAACGTCGAACATGTTATGTTTATATGCGAATTATCTGTGTTATTCCCATTAAGTATAGATAAGTATTTGGACAGTTTATAAACGCGCAATAAGGAATTTCGATACGTTCTTACGCTAGCTGTTGTCGGCTCGTACTAATTTGAATTAGAGCGACAGCCGTCTCCGTAGCTCTATTTTCGTGACCACTTTTCGGGTCGTGACAGCTAATCTAGTTGGTATAGTATATCGATGGTTATTCCTAAGGCCTCGTTTACGGAGGCGCGGAGCGTCGCTCGTCGCGTGTGGCGTGGTGTCTCGCATCTCTCTCTCACTCCTACAACGCCATATGTTTTTACTCAGTGCGGGCCGCGTCACCCATCGCGACGCGTGACGCCCCGCGCCTCCGTAAACGAGGCTTAAGAAGTATTCATTATATTTTACCCCAATAAATTGTTCATAATAGTAATTTAGAGCCAATATCATGGCAAATCGAATGAAAAGCTACTGACGGCCAGAAATAAAAATTCAATGGCAGTTTTAGTGTCCATCAAAATCAGTTTTAGTGTCCCATCAAAATTGGGCCCGAGACTCCTTTGAGTATCATTTGCTATTCCTTATAGTTTATGATCTGGCCCATCCAAGCCTATTCAAAAAATTCACCTGTATGGCTGTATTTTTCCAACAGGACAGCGGCAGACTTCATACTGCAAGACGTAGTGACCAAACTGGGAGAGTCTTCTTGCTCAGCCATCTGTGCCGAGTGCCTCACGTCACTAGCCGAGGCTTGCGGCCTGGAACACGTACTGAATGAAGGGCTCACCTTCGCCATGGACTCTCAGAAGAACCCCAAAGTACAGTCCGAAATGTTCAATTGGATGGCCAGCGCTATTAAGGAGTTTGGATTCAAGTGAGTGTCTCTCTGTTTAATGTGATGAGTTTATTAACTAACTACCGCACTCTCAAACATTGATTTGTAATTCATTTGTACTCGTTTATGCGTTTTATGCGTATTGATAGTGACCAGATATATCGATTAACGTGTACTGAAAAATGGAACAAAAGCATATACGGCTCCGAGAGTCGAAGTAATCTGATTAGGGCCGTCGAAATAAAAAGATTTAAATACGGCGAAAAATTAACGCTAATTGACGTGTGAGTGTACGTTAATAACGAATGAGAAAGGTCTTTAAAAATATTAAAGCTCACCTCAGTGGCTAATTCCACCACCCCCCCCCCCCCCCCTTCCCCTCTTGATACGACAGTTGCGGGGTTTTTAGTGGGTAATCCCACATACCCGGGTTGACCCCACAGGTCCCAGGGTCCTATCGAAGGTATCCCCCGAAGAAGAAGAAAAATGCACCTGTATATAAGCAGGCGTGTCGCTTACCATCAGGCGGTTGTATAAAAAACACAACTGTTGCTTAATTCGAACATTCGATAGTTTGTAAAACAAGACACAGACGCTAATGTGACTTTACTATTGTTACAGCATGAACATAAAATCTATAATAGCTCACTCAAAGAAAGCTCTCTCAGCCACGAACCCTAATGTTCGGACATCGGCTGTCACGTTCCTCGGTATACTATCGCTGTACGTTGGTCCATCGCTGATCAGCCAATTCGACAGTGAGAAGCCGGCCACGAGGCAGCTGATCAGCCTAGAGCTAGACAAACATGCGAACAGCACGCCCCCGACGCCTACCAGACAGATAGGCAGTGTTAGCAAGGTAACGGTAACTAAGGTAAATATATGTTTTGTTTTTATGTTGATTTTTTATTTTACCGTGTATAGTGGTTTCTGGATAATAATGTACGATCGCGGTCAGGAACGCTTGATCACCTTTAGGGCGGTAAATGCTTGCACAAGCCGGCCCAAAATATGTGCGGGAGGGGAAAGCGCATGTAAAGTCTCGCTTAAACGATTTCGTTTGAAAAAGCGTAAAGCTTTCATGACGCGATAGTACAGATTGATTAAGTTTAGTGCCTTAGGCTAACTAAAATTTTACAGAAATGTGTTTTTGCTCGCTCCACTCATAGGAATTGAAAAACGCAGCGCGCGGGCGGCCTCGAGCGGCGTCGCGTTTTTCAAGCGATACTGGTCTTTTACGTATTGTAGATAAAGTTTATAATTCTTTCACACTGAAATTGCGCTGCCGGCCCCTGCCATCTTGGTGTGAATTGAGCCATAATGATTACATTTATTAATCTTAATAATACATTCTTTTTCAAAGAGACTGGTAGAATTCTTTTAGCTTTACATCAAACAATCTACAACTTCGAATTCACGGCACTATCACCGTTTAAAAATTCACAGCCACTTTTTTTAAATAATATTCGAATCACTTTTAATATTATTTCACATTACTACTAGTTATTTTTTTTGTTCTACACACAAATGCATCTCAGTATAATTCCCTGCAGTCTGCAAGCAAGGCGTCGATGGGCGACGATATGGAGGAAGCGTTCGAGGACGCGGCGGAGGACGAACCTCCTGTAGTAGACGATACAAGGCCGCGGACTGACATCGCGCCTCTCATCACCGACGCTCTTATTGGGGAGATGAACGACAAGAACTGGAAGGTATATGTCTAATAATAATAATCTAATAATTTTATTTTAATAGGTGGTAGATACCACCGCAGTGTCAGATATTCTGCCGCCAAGCAGCAGTGTGTAAGCATTGCTGTGTTCCGGCGTGAAGGGCACTGTGTCTTAAGGGTCGGCAACGCGCTAGTGATTCTTCTGGAGTTGCTAGCGTCTATAGGCTGCGGTGGCTGCTTACCATCAGGCGGGCCGCACGCTTGCTTGCCACCTTGGTAGTATAAAAAAATAGTCTTTCTTAACGTCTTGGTGGTAACGCCCTCTTGTGGGCGCTGAATAGGCGGTAGAAGGCTTACAGAAATTTGGGAGGGTATTGATGCTGCCCGGTAAATGGAAAATGGTGAAAAATTGTATTTTTTTTTTCCAATTTATGAAATAAATAATGAGAATAATAATAGTAAAATAAAAAAGACTACAGCAAATTAATTACTATGGTTTGAACCTGTGTCTAACATCACGTAATTATCTTAGTCAAGCTCTTTTATGTACTATAATTTCGCGAGCAAATATACTATTCGGATAGCAAAGTCGAGAGCTGTTATACAATAATCAAACCAACCATGTTTATTTATTTTTTAAGGAAATTGGGACCTTATTCTGTTGACATACAGTTCAAGTCCGCTTGAATCTGTGTAACAGTAAGACATATTTTTATTTATCGTTATTAAAATATGTCGTTTTCGGTGTCGGTTTTCATTGTTACACTTTTTTCGTTCTAGCCCCTCAGCCGGCAAACATCAGAAAGTGCGATAAACAACTTCGTTCTAAAAAATGACCTATAAACTGTCGTTTTTCTTTGAGGAATGATTGCAAACATGCTAACTGCGGAAAAGCAGACTGATTCCTCATTCGGATAGACACCAACCTATTGATATGATGCAGGTCCGCAACGAAGCCATGGACAAGGTGAAGGCTCTCATCAGCAGCTCGTCCCCGATCAAGTCGTCCCTGGGCGAGTTGCCGGCGGCCCTGGCGGCGCGGCTTCTCGACTCCAACTCCAAGCTGGCTCAGAGCGCGCTACAGATCTGTGAACTTCTAGCCACTGCTATGGGGGTTAAGAGCAAGCACCATGTGCGAACATTCTTCCCGGCCTTCTTCCAGGGTGAGTGCCCCTACAATAATATCTGCCTGACAGATAGGTATGGTCACAGTGCCCAATCATTCAGGATCAACCATCAGATCTTGTTGGTCTGGTGGTACCCAAGTGGTTCTGGTTGTCAAAATTTGTGTTCTTGAACATGTTTGTTTACCTTGTTTCAGTGTTATTTACCATTAAATGTATAATAAATAACGTAATGTAATATAAATATCAGAAACCATTATTTGTATGGAAATCAACATGAAGTGACGAGATTTGCTTTATTCGTTTGATTCTAAGTGCGGTATTTACGGTGAAATGTTGAAGTAGCCATTTAATTATTTTTTTGTATTTTGAAATCTTGTAGAATCATATTTTTGACCATGATAAAAATTCAGTACACTAAGTTATTCTCTTTACTGTGACCTCCAGTTAGTTAAACAACGTAAGGCAAGGTCAGTCCTTCGCTGGGTGACAGTTTAGTGTCTTTCGAACTGAGCGTCTCCGTGCTTAAGACGACCCGTAGTCGGTCTCGGTTGGTGCCATCTAGACAGCAGTCATCAAGCCAAGTCAGAGGACTGGGTTCAACTTGAGTAACTCTGAAACCAGGTTGGCTACTAATCATACGACACATATTTGTAGCCACCATAGCGCATTGGGAAATCGCTTGCTTTGTAAACCGGAAGTCGTGGGTTCGAACTCCGTGGGGAGCAACAGCTGTGTATAATTGTTCCTTACTCACTAGGACAGTGCAGGCCGATCACCTGATTGTCTGGAAAGTAAGATGACCCATGTGTCAGATGGGCATGTAAAAAGTTGGTCCTATGCTTGTTCTCTCCCCGGTCGTGTCGGTTTTCCGTGATTGTGCGTCGGATTGTGAGAGGTAAAGGAAGAGAGAGCGCACTTGTGCACTATAATATCTCCCGCGTAGATGTGAACGATTATCCGCTGTGGTCGTATCGGTCAGGACATCGTTATTATTATACGACGCAAAAAATGTATATGTTGTGCGTAGCGTTCGGCGATAGCAAGCAATGGATCCGCGCGGCGGCCGTATCGTGTGTCGAGACTTGGTGCCGAGAGGCGGGTCCACAGGCGCCGCTCGAAGGAGAGATGTTACTGGACGCTCTCAAAGCAGGTTCCCCCACACTGCGGGCTACATTGCTGCAGTGGCTAGCCGAACATTTACCCAACGGTAAGCTTGCGCACGTGATAATACTATGTAATAGTCCTATAACTTTATCGTAATGTACTTACTTGTCTAAGAAACTTTTACATTAATGGTTAAAAGGTACTCGAAATTATTAAGTTGTATCGAAAAAAATATTACTTTACATTCGGGTCTATATTTTTATATTTGCGAGGTTGTAGCCTCCGTGGCGCAGTGGGAAACCGCTTGCTTTGTAAACCGGAGGTCGCGGGTTCGAATCCTGCGGGGGGCAACAAATTTGAGTAGTTGTTCCTTACTGGCTAGGACAATGCAGGCCGATCACCGGATTGTAAAGTAAGATGATCCATGCGTCGGATGGGCATGTAAAAAGTCGGTCCTGCGCCTAACCTCTCCCCGGTAGTGTCGGTCTCCCGTGCCATCGGATTAAAAGAGGTATAAAGGAAGAGAGAGTGCACTTGTGTCTGCGCAAACACTTGTGCACTATAATATCTCCTGCGTACATGGTTGATCTTGTGAATTGACCGCTGTGGTCGTATCGGCCAGGAGGACATTATTATTTGCGACGTTTTATTTAAATTCGCGGCCATGATACAGACCAGCAGATAGACAAAAATGCAAAAAAAAATGAGGTGTTCATATCTGTCAATATGATTTTAGCACACGATGATCATAGAATTCTTTGAATAGGCACAATATAAGTACCTATTGTTGAGTAGGTACATATTTTTTATTATACCAATGTGGCAAGTAAGCATGCGTGTGGTGGTAAGCAGTCACTACAGCTCATAGACGTTAACAACACAAGAAGAACTACTAGTGCGTTGCCGACCCTTAACACGTCAGATATCAAGCCCGATTATTTCACCAGCTACTGTGCCCTTCACACCGGAACACAGCAATGTTTACACACTACTGCTTAGCAGCAGAATATTTGACACTGCAGTAGTACCTAGTTAGACGTTACCTTGCATAATGGTTGCGCTAGATATCGCTACATTCTAAATTATACCATAAACTCCATGTCCAACTTTCAACCTCCTTTATCCTATCCTTTTTCCTTCCTATAAACCGCTCGCACTGTACAACGCTGTCAAGATTGACGGCAGCCTTCAGTCCGCAAAAATAAGCTGTGAAGATCCCCGCATTATTATAAAATATTCGCGCTGTGAGCATTTATAGCTCGCAATAAAGCTACGCACCGCGTATGTGTAATTTCCCGCGATTTGTGAACATATCCAATAAACATTGACAAGAAAGTCGCCGCGCCAGGTCGACGTGGGCAGCGCTGTTTCGTTGTACGGCGAAAGGACTGAAGGACTACAAGTAGATGCGAGCCCTCCTAGCCTTCCACCATTTCACGTCGACTGTAATATACAGTCCATTTTGAATTTCCCCTTTTGGCACCCGCATAATATTTACCGCGATCACACAAAGTACCTACCATCTAGTAAAATTGACCATTTGTTTAATATGACCGATCACCAGTGCCCGCCAAGTCGTTCCCCCGCGAAGAGCTGTCTGTATGTGTGCCGCTACTGTTCTCGTGCTTGGAGGACCGCGCCGCGGACGTACGCAAGGTGACCGCCGACTGCGTGCTGCCCTTCATGCTGCATCTCGGATATGAGGCCATGCACAAGCATCTCGACAAACTCAAGGTAATTACCTCTATACGTCTGCTTGGAGCACGAGAATCTGAATAATCATCATCATCATTAGCTGCCGATGGACGTCCACTGCTGAGCAAAGACCTCCTCCTTAGTAGGGAGGGGTTGCCATAATCCCCACGCTTGGCAGGCGTCTTGGGGATCGCAGTATAGGTGGAAGATAAATCCAAAAGAAAGACACTGCTGCCCGTTTTCCTGTTCTCGCTTAGTCGCCTCTTACGACACCCAACGAGAGGAGATGGGGGGGATGCAATTCTAACCCGGCAAACCACGGGGTATAATAATAACACTGAGATAAGCTATAGCAAAAGGGCTTTATTTATATTTATTTTTAACCGACTTCAAAAAAGGAGGTTCTGTATTCGACGCGTATGTATGTAATATTAATAAAAATGCGTAATATTCATATATGTTAGTCTATGTGGGCTTCTAAACGAATTTACCAAATTTCACGAGTGTATGTATGTATGTATGTAGGTTTGTCCGCGGATTTCTTAGAAACTACAAGTCCGATTTCGAAAATTCTTTTTGCAATAGTTAGAGTATCTTTCAACTTAGGGTAGAGTACAAATTTCATCAAAATCGGTCCCGTAGTTTAAGAGATATAAACTTTTTATGTTTTCAGTAAGTTACTGTAATGTAGACGTTCGAGTTGCGTGATAGTGCTGATACCTATCTTGGTAAAATAAGTCACTAAAAAGTGTTAAATAAACTATTTAAAAAAAAAAACCGACTTCAAAGTAAATTATCTAAAAAGCATAAAATAACGAAAATATTATTGAAGTTGGTGCAGAATATACACAGCAGGTACGCTAACACCAACTTCAATAATATTTTCGTTATTTTATGCTTTTTAGATAATTTACTTTGAAGTCGGTTTTTTTTTTAAATAGGTTATTTCTGACTTGGTTAATGGTCCACCAGGGCTCCAAGTCTGCTAATAAAATAACATGCAATAAATCCCCAAGACGCCTGCAAAGCGTGGGGATTATGTTATGTTATTAGTGGGGCAACCCCTCCCTTTTAAGGGGGAGGCCTTAGTTCAGCAGTGCTCGTCTTTCGAATGCTGATGATAGAGGTATATCCATTGAATAATAACTATACAATTATTAGTATTGATATTTTTATTAGTATGGGAACCAAAAGCGTCTGCAAACAGAAAACTGTCAAAGCAAAGTATCTAAAAACTATAATGTATTTTGCCTTAATAGAATATCAGTTTATTAAGCTTTTTTTGAAGTCATATTTAGTCATTAGAACTTTGTTTATTTTAGCCTGGATCTAAAACCGTAGTCCAAGCGGCGCTAGACAAGGCGCGTCCGAATTTACCGGTGCAGCCGCTGCCTCCCGCCAAAGGCAAGAAGGAGGATTCTCGAGGCGTCAAATCCGCTGGCGCAGCCAAGAAGGATGCCGAGAAGAAAACTACCGCTGTCAAGGGCAAGGTGAGCACCAAGCAGTAGTGTATAAACATTGCTGTGTTTCAGTGTAAAGGGTAGCCAGTGAAAATGGCAGATATAAGAGACTTAATATTAGGCAGGCCACATGCTTGCAATTGTGGTGGTGTTTTTAAATCCCACGGGAGCAAAGACTAGATTATCCGGGAAGTAATATGATCCATGCGTCACTTTACGAATCTATAAATATACTTAGCGTAATACGCCTATTGTTTAAGATTAAAAAGTGTACAGCTCCTTAAGAATTATACGGTCTTATTCATAAAAAGTTATCACACACTTATAGGCTCGCTATAGTATGATTTTCAAAAAGTATTATTCATAAACGCATTTTAGCACTAAAACGTTCTTTAGCTATGTTGTAAAGTTATAGAGGGCAGACCCCTACTATAACAGTGCTATAAGCGTGATATAAGGTAAAAAATGGCCGACTTTCAACAGCTGATTATTAATTATTAGGAAAATGACATTTGTGTACTGACACAAATGTCATTTTCCTAATAATTAATAATCAGCTGTTGAAAGTCGGTTGGTGTGACACTGGTCACATCCATCAGTTCAATTTTTTTCTTTAGTTGAGCCTCATCGGGAAGGCAAAGAGTTCTAGCCCATACAGGTTTCATATCCGTTCAATTTCGTAAGAAATCAAAATAGCAGTATACACACTACAAACTATTATGATTTATTATTTTATTCAGTACTTAACGTTTATTTTATTATTATTATTACACAATTTAATATATTTTAATATAAGTTAGTTTATTTTAGGTTAGTTATTATTACGCGCTTGTTACAACATTACCAAACAAACATTAACAATCAAATAACAATGACAATGACCGATGGATGTATGACGAATTCCGCATGGGCGTCATAAATACAATAAATAAATAAATATTCTGAGACAATACACACATGGTCATCTGTTCCCAAACTAGGCACAGCCTGTACTATGGAAACCTGATAATTGATGCTTATACTTATATAAGTACTTTTTTACTGTAAATACATAATTAAATAGATAAATAACACCCAGACACTTAGCGGGAATCGAACCCACGACCTATTGGGTAGCAGCCAGGGTGTCCAACCACTAGACCAACACGCCCGTCAAATCGACAGTCGTCATCGTTTCGTAGACAATAAAATGTTTTATAATCTGTAATAATGTCTATGATCACACCTAGGCGGTGTGTAGACACATATTATCTGTGGGCGATTGGGTGTATTCGGTCAATTTGTTGACCAACTTCATTATAATGGCAATACTTTGATTGAAAAACGTTCTATAGAGACGTATTAGTTATAGATGGTTTATGAAACGTTTATGAATAAACAACTTTATAGAATGTTTTATAACCTTATAGAACACTATAACTAATCAGTGCTTAAAACCTTTGATAAGCTTTTTTTATGAATAAGACCGGAAGTGTTTAGAATACTCTAAAGATTTAAGATTTATTTTTAATATAAATTTTATCCAAATAATTGATAATATAATCATAGGCATTCTATCACTGATACCGATCATTTTAACCTTTCGGTTACGTACAGACGTTTTGACAGGTATGTTAAGTTTATTGTAAAAGCACAAATTAGAACATGATTCACTCATTTTATGAACATACTTAAAAAAATACTAATACAAATAGCACTGTTGTTCACTACATTATACTATCAATAATTAGGGTCCCGCAAAGCCTGCATCTGCAACCAACCGGGGTAAGAAAGATGACGAAGACTGCTCTCCATTGCTGCCCAACAATAACGCGAAGAACCAACGAATTATTGACGATCAGAAACTCAAAGGTTAGTAATTATTTTCCAAGAATTCCTCATAATGCCTGTATTTTTACAGGCTATGCATAGCCGTAACCGCGTAAAGCGATTACTAAATAAATGCATTAGTGCATCTAAACACAAAAATTCCTACAAAGATGTTGATATTAAAAAATTATTGTATTCATAAAATTGAGGAAAAAAATCGTATCTTCATTGTTATATTATATCATTATATGCATGTTTATTCGTATAGTATTGAAGTGGAACTTCACAACGCCCCGTGAGGAGTTCTTCGAGCTGTTAAAGGAGCAGATGGGGACCGCGGGCCTCAACAAGCAACTTGTCGCCAATATGTTTCACAATGACTTCAGGTAAAAAGATTTCTTATCACTACATATTATAAAACAATGTCGCTTCCCGCTGTCCGTCCGTATGCTTAGATCTTTAAAACTACGTAACGGATTTCGATGCGGTTTTTCTTAATAGATAGTGATTCAAGAGGAAGGTTTATATGTATAATACGTGCATCCAACATCAGATCGTGTTAGTAGAGAAACATTGATAATTTTAGAGGTTTCTAATGTGATGGCGTAAATAAACATATTTTTTGCGCTTACATTGCAATAGCTGGCTGAGCCCTACGAGATAGATCAAAATACTACAGTATTGTACACATTAACAAGGTCTACAAAAAAATCCGTGTCTCTTAGTGATAACCCACAATAACCATTTTTTATCCTGTACTTTTTATGAGAAATAATGGATTATTTACGAAACGATTTTAAGCAATCCAGCATTAATCCTTATCCAGTTAAGTATAAATACATTTGTTACCACCCGTGCGAAGTCGGGGCGGGCCGCTACTAATACTTATTTTATAATCTTTTTAGATTTTTTATATTTTTTTATTATAAGTATTCAGATGTTTATCTAAATACTTCTATTATATGCGTAGGATTCTACGCAATGCGTTTTATTTCTTTGTTGCATGTTTCCCTCCTAGCTATGTAGTGTGTTACTCGGTGTTAGGTTCCGTATGCGTGGTACTGTCCAGGAACAGATATTGTGCCGCCAAGCAGTAGTGTGTATATATCGCTGTGTTCCGGTGTGAAGGCCACTGTAGCTTGTGAAATTACCGGATTCATGAGACTAAATATCGAATTTCTTTAGCGTCGAGAACGTACTAGTGATTCTTCTGGTGCTGCGATGATTGCTTACCATCAGTAAACCAAATAGATCATCTCCCACAGATACCATCTGAAAGCGATAGAAGCTCTCTCGGAAGACCTCCACGAGAACGGGCACTCGCTGATGGCGAACCTCGACCTGGTGCTCAAGTGGCTGACGCTGCGGTTCTTCGACACGAACCCCTCCGTCATACTCAAGGGGCTGGAGTACCTGGCCGTCGTCTTCCAGTACCTGATGGACAGCGACTACACTATGCCGGAGTATGAGGCTAATTGTTTCATACCGTACCTTGTTTTGAAGGTGAGCATTTATAATGTGTATGCATCGATATAATATATAAACTAGATAAACATTCACGAACAAAATGACATCTAAAATGTGGTTGCGGAGGTTGCAAACTTATCTGTGCTGGTGGCGGAAACGTAAACTAACAGTTCTATTATGATAATAGGCATGATGACTGCAACACAATACCAATAAATCTGTGATTTTAAATATTAGAACAGATTGCACTGATTCCAAAAATGCATCTCATTTTCATAATAATAAAGAGATTTTCGTGATATTTAAGCAAATAAATTACTCAAATACAGCTAATCGCCATTTTGTAATAAACGTTGATCAGAGTGAATGACTTCAATCCTGTGTAAATAAACAACTGTCAAACTATCATCTCAACTTTTTCTTTCATACAATGATTCACTTTTATACCTAGACAGATGTTTATTTACCTTTACACAAAATGGCGCCATGCACCGGCTATCGTTTTGGAATGAGATTCAAACTCTATTTTAAAAATTGAAAATTTTGCTGTTAATTGAAAATTTAATACAAAAAAAAAATTAAAAATTAAAAAATTAAAATATTATTATTTTCAGCGATAGTAGACCCGTAAAGTACATTATAGAGTATTTTTTCAAAATTAGTCATCATGCCTATTACGTGTAGTTTGACAGTTTCATATAGACAGTAGCGACACTAAATATAAATTTGTCAGGATGTAGCTTGTAAAGAAGCGACACAAGGGCGCTATTTCTCGCTACCACTTTTTGAACCGTGACACCAAATCTAGTTTATATATTATATCAATGTGTGTATGTAAGCTAAAATGACTTATTGGTATAGCGGGCGGTTTTAGTGTTCCTTAATTTCACGTCAAATCACGAATTTTGAATGCGGCTGGGGACGGATTTATTCGACCTACTCTAAAGGTACGACTTTGTAGAGGACTGCAGACAGTAGCAGCAAACGACATGGGTTGCTGTATTCATGATTCCGAACCCAACCGCGCCGTAGTTCAGTTGGTTCTGTCAATAACTTGTCAATGTTTCTTTTTTGTGATGTATAAATTGTTATTATGTCAGCCTGCTCTGTCCCACTGCTGGGCAAAGTTCTCCCTCCTTTCCCTCCATCTTGGTCTATACCCGCCACTATCGGCCTATCTACAAGGAAGGCATCCAGGTCGTCGCGCCATCTTTTTCGAGGTCTGCCGCGTTTTCGCGTCACTGTATCGAGGCTCCAAAATCTCGCTGTGTCCCACTGCTAGTCCATTATGCGGCAGACAATGCATAATGCGTATAAACTTAGCTTTGGTTATATTTTTAATGGAAGTCCATAGATATATTCTTTGGTTGGCACCACTGATCAGCGGTCGGGCGAAACGTCGTCTGCGGTGGTTGCGACGTGCGGATGGTATTTCATAGAAATACATAGAAACCAGTAGTGTCGCAGTGACACGTCTGCTACTGCTGACTGCTACGAACTCTTACCTTAACTCCATAGAGAAAGGGCAGCGGATCGAAGTATATAGTGACCTCTCCTCCCTAAACGTGGGGTGTCCGGGTAAGAATAGCACCCTCCCATCTCCTCCCTTTGGGTGTCCGCAAGAGGCGGAAAACAAGAAGACGGTCAGCAGCGTCATTCTATTGGATTACCTACCACCTATACTGCGACTACCACCTATACTATCCCCAAGCCGCCTGCCAAGCGTGGGGATTATGGCAACCCCTCACTTCTAAGGGCCTCCCCCTTTAGTTCAGCGTGTTTCGGCTGCTGATGATGAGTTTAGTAGCATGTGGGTCCGCTCTTCTTTGTCCTCCTCCTTACATGTTCTGCATAGAGAATTGTCTGGGAATCAGACTAACTGCCGTGGCTACAGACGTCAATTAAAGTTAATGATCATTAATCCATTTTTTAAATCGGATTGTTTCGACACTCGAAGTAATGGGCTTCGAGCAGCTTCAATACGCAGATAGTGAGCAAAGATAACGATTATCTCGTGTTCAATAAACGAAATTTATCATAAACGGCACTGACAGTCGAAACAAATAGATTTTAAATAGTGACTTAATTATAATTAAAGTTAATTGGGGTTTTTGAGTGCGGCAGTAAGTGTATGGTCCAGTATAAGCCGCTCTGACGACACGCGGATACTGTTTCGATAGTCGAAGCAGCTTCCTGGCCCTGTTCCCCATTGTAATCAAATTAATTTTTACGAATTATTGTTACGTTTTATTTTTATTTAGATTGCTTTATAGCACACATGTTAGAGGGAGGAGTGTGGTGTTAAACATCCTTGTCATAATTTATTCTGATGAACCCTCAGATATAATTGGATGTTAGTTCTCGTTTCGCCAACATTTTCTGCTGAACTAAACGTCAATATTTCACATCAGTTTAATCGCCAGTCATATTTATTATTGTATTTAACAAACTCATATCAGAAATATTTGTGACAATCATATCATGTAAGATTATCGTTATCTTACATTAAACTTATCATAATTGGTGAATAATTCTGTCACTGTAGGTTGGCGACCCGAAGGACACGGTTCGCAATGGCGTCAAGGCTCTATTCAAGCAAATAGGCGTAGTGTACTCCGTCACCAAGCTGTTCGGGTATTTGATGGAAGGATTGAAGTCCAAGAACGCTAGGCAAAGAGCTGGTGAGTGCTAAGTTTTGAATAATTGTTAGCAGTTTTATATGAACGGATATGCTGTTTTTTTATTATTTAATCTGATCAGACAAGCAAGACGATCGCCTGATGGTAATGCTGATCTAATTATAACATGACAAACACTGTTTAAAAAAAAGTGAAAAAAATGACAAGCCCGCTGAGTTTCTTGCCGGATCTTCTCAGTTGAGGCCGCGCTGTGACTCGGTAGTAGCTATTTTAAAAAAAAAATACCGTTAAAAAGTGCTAGCATCAAGCCTTCTTGAAATAAATGATTTTGACTTTAACTTTATGTGTCCGGTAATTTCACCAGCTACAGTGCCCTTCATATCGAAACACAGCAATGTTTACACACTGCTGCTTGGTGGAAGAATATCAGACACTGCGGTGGTGCCTACCTGGACGATTCTCTGTACTTAATATCTAACGTCTTAAGGGCCGGCACCGGGTTAGTGATTCTTCTTGTGTTGCTAGCGTCTATAGCCTGGAGTGACTGCTTACCAGGCGGATCTCATACTTGCTTGTCATCTGGGTAAACTATTAACGTTTATCTCATACATTTACTGTATTTTTCTTGTTTTGTTATGTTTTATATTGGTTGTAAATAAAGAACTGATAACCGTTGGGGAAGAAAGGTTCTTGATTGACCACGGACCGGAAGACGCAGCGTAGGTAGCCCTCCTACTAGATGTACTGACGATATTGTACGTATCACAGGCAACAGGTGGATGCAAATAGCCAATTGTCGTTCATTATGGCGTTCTAAGGCGGAGGCCTATGTTAGATAGATAGATAGATAGAAAACTCTTTATACCAAAAAGTACAGAAAATAAAAGTACAAAGAAAATATACAATGGTATACATTGGGCGGTCTTATCGCAAGTTGAGATTTCTTCCAGACAACCTTAGGATGGAAAGGAACGATCAGTTAGCAAAAGTTATGTTCAGCCGTGGACGTCTTCTGGCTGATGATTATGACTATGATGATGTACAGTAAAGAATAGGCATGATGACTGCAACACAATACCAATAAATCTGTGGTTTTGAATACTAAAACAGATTGCACTGATTCTAAAAATGCATCTCATTTTCATAATAATAGAGAGATTTTCGTAATATTTAAGCAAATAAATTACTCAAATACAGCTAATCGCCATTTTGTAATAAACGCTGATCAGAGTGAATGACGTCAATCCTGTGTAAATAAACAACTGTCAAACTGTCATCTCAACTTTTTCTTTCATACAATGATTCAATTTTATACCTAGACAGATGTTTATTTACACCGCAGTGACGTCACAATATGGAGCCATGCACCGGCCATCGTTTGGGAACGAAATTCAAATTCTATTTTAAAAATTGATAATATTGCTATTAATTGTAAATTTAATACAAAAATATGGTTATTTTCGGTAATAGTAGACCCGTAAGTACATTATCGAGTATTTTTTCAAAATTAGTCATCATGCCTATTATTTATTTATCTTGGCAGTATAAAAAAAATATAACAAAGTATTTTCGTTACAGAGTGTTTGGAGTGCATCGGGCACCTACTAGAGACGTACGGGTCGTCGGTGATGTCCCCGGGCGGCGCGGGGGCCCTGAAGGAACTGGCTCGTCACATCGGCGACCGCGATAACGCCGTCAGGTCGGCGGCACTCAACTGCGTCGCGAGCGCATACTTCCTGGAGGGCGAGAAGGTCTACAAGATGATTGGACAGGTGACATATTAAATTTACGTTATAAGTCCATTTTGAAACAACCTTGGTTCAATTGAAAGTTATCTTACTGTAGCAAATAAGAATGCTCCTTTGAGAGGTGTCGTGTTCCGAAGGCAAAAACAGAAAAAAAGGATGTGACGTGTGATGTCCGCCAACCCACACTTGGCCAGCGTGCCTTGGCTTAAACCCCCCCCCTAGGAATGTCCATGGAGTACGGCGGCAGGATTGCGACCACCGTCCCCGTGAGTACCGTGTCAGGTTCCCGGGGGGCTACAATGCGCCCCCCGGCGGCGGGCTCAAAGGCAAGGCACTGAGGGGCCCCTGGTGCAGATCCCACCGGAGAGCCCTGGGGACTCCTCTCATGTGCCGATGCGACAGCCGCGGGGGTTTTAGTGGGTAAGAACCCCACATACCCCGGTCGAAACCACAGCTCCCGGGGATCTTTCGAAGATTACCCACGCGTCAAAAAAAAAAACAGGGGCTTAACCCCACGCTCATATTAATGAGGGTATTCTGAGGGAAGGCCCGTGCCCAGCAGTGGAACAAAACAAGGACTGGTATTATTATAGTAAAATAGTGTAGAATAGAATACTCTTTATTTGCACACCAAAGTAAAACATACAGAAAAACTTAGAAAATAACTCAATAATCAATTCAAATCAATCATCAATCAATCAGTGTAATCAATTCAAATTACCCGTGGGGGACCAAATAAGAATAGCACCAACCCGTCTCCTCTCATTCGGTGTCCGTAAGAGGCGACTAAGGGAAAACAAGAAGACGGGCAGCAGCGTCTTTCTATTGGATTACCTACCACCTATACTGCGATCCCCAAGCCGCCTGCCAAGCGTGGGGATTATGACAACCCATTCTGAGGGGGATGCTTTGTCCAACAGGACGTTCTTCGGCTGCTGCTGATGATGATGATAATCAATTGATACTACTGCTCTTGATACTGAACAAAGTATACGTTATATATGTTTATATTGAAACCTTCCTGTCGAATTCAGGATCTCACACTTGACCATATACAGGGTAATAGATGCGTGTATTGTTATGTAGATATCAGACAAGGATCTGTCGTTGCTTGAGGAGCGCATCAAGCGCGCCGGCAAGACTCGCAGCGCGGAGGCTCGCCGCTCCATGCTGGTGCCTCTGACAGCGTCCGGCAGACCTGTGCAGATACCGCCAGAGGTCAGTCGTAATAATACGTACATATGTAGATATCAGACAAGGATCTGTCGTTGCTTGAGGAGCGCATCAAGCGCGCCGGCAAGACTCGCAGCGCGGAGGCTCGCCGCTCCATGCTGGTGCCTCTGACAGCGTCCGGCAGACCTGTGCAGATACCGCCAGAGGTCAGTCGTAATAATACGTACATATGTAGATATCAGACAAGGATCTGTCGTTGCTTGAGGAGCGCATCAAGCGCGCCGGCAAGACTCGCAGCGCGGAGGCTCTTGTTATCTGAGCCTTTATTATGCATAGAAACGTTCCCATGTTCTTACATAGTAATTTGAGATGTTTAGGGAAATAACCCTATCCATTACAATTTGTATTATAATAAGTGTATATTTTTAGGAGCCCGAACCGCCTAGACGTGTCATCTCCGTGGACACAGCACCCACGGAATACGAGGAAGAAGAAGAGGAAGAGCAGCCACCACCTCCCCCTGTCCACATGTAAGTCATAGATTTTATGCTTTCTAGAGTTTAGTATGAACTTGGGGCATTAAACATGATGACTAGATGGTCTCGTGTGCAAGTGACGGGTGTGTAAACATTGATCAAAAGTCGAAACACGTCCACTGCTGAACAAAGGCCTCCCCCTTAGAAGGGAGGGGTTGCCATAATCCCCACGCTTGGCATGCGGCTTGGGGATCGCAGTATAGGTGGTAGGTAATCCAATAGAAAGACCTTGCTGCCCGTATTTTACTTTTGCCTTAGTCGCCTCTTACGTACACCCAACGGGAGGAGATGGGCGGGTGCTATTCTTACCCGGACACTCCAAGGGCTAAACATGACTATGTTCCAATGTGGAAAGCACTGTATCTGTTGAAATTACTAGACTCAGGAGACTTAATAACTAATGTCATAGGGCACGAATGACTGTGCAGTGTAGCTGTCTGTAGGCAGGCTTAGTCATAATTGCTTTACAATCTGCCTAGGTTTCTACTGAGTTGTTGGAAAATTTAGTACAGCGTGGACAATATAAATATCTCGGTCCATGCGACCGGGTATGGGACGGCTTGGTTTTCGGAGTACCGTAGGCTTTATACTGAGCTCAAAAGGAAACATGACGATGATATGTCAATGATGACAAAAGTCACTTTGAGACTTGTCATTCTCTCCCACCTCTACTCGAGAGAAAGTCAGCTTCACCTATTGAAGCCACCCCATATAATATCCTCTTATCCTATCGGCCACAGCGGTCTCTCGCATCTTTCGCAAGATCAGCCACGCGGGAGATATTATAGTGCACAAGTTCTTGCGTAAACACAACTGCACTCTCTTTCCTTTTACCTCTCACAATCCGATAGGACGGAAGACAGACACCGATCGGGAGAGAGGTTAGGCGCAGGACTGACTTTTTAGATGCCCATCCGACTCATGGAACGTCTTACTTTAAAGACCAGAAGATTGTCCCAGCCAGTAAGGAACAACTACACAAAGTTGTTCCCCCCCCCCCCCCCCCCCCCCCCGCGTATTCGAACCCGCGACCTCCGGTTTACAAAGCAAGCGGTCTCTCATTGCGCCACGGTGGCTACAAAACCACCCCATATATTCCGCATATGACCCCGAGCTCATTCCCGCAGTCCTCCGGTCGTTGAGCCGCGAGCGATATCTGGTCCGTTCGGTCTGGATCCCGATTTGATCGCGCAGTTGGACGCCGCCGTGCCCGTACTACGGCAACCGGCGGTCGCTGAGATCGACCTCAAGTTCCTCGACGAACCCATACCCAGTGGTGGCGTCAGGACACACACACATGTGCGCACAAGGTCAGTTCTTACCATATATATTGTTTTACGAATAACAAGTGCAGGGATTTGCTAAAGCAAGCAAAGCACTGCACTGTAAGCTCTTACTGCGTAAATCGGACCAACACAACAATAACTAAGAAGACCTGAGGGTACACCGGCATAATTGTGATATAAGGACGTTTAACATCTCAGTTCACTCGTGACCATGGGTACTTCAAAACATTCGAAACGTCGCACATAGGGGTATTTTGCTAATCTATCCGGTCATAATTATTTTTTTCGATCTATTTACTTTTACTGATTTTTCTAGAGGTGTACAGCTATAATAAGTGCTTTTCAATAAAAACAAGATTAAAAAGGTTGATTCAAAAAGTAAAAAATAAAAATACAAAAATTATAATTTATATTTTTATTTAACTTGATTTATTTTTAAATTTCACTAACATAATTATTATAACTATGACTCTTCATCATTTTCATCAAATATGGAAGTAATCTTGTTGCCGTGTGGTTTAACCAAATTTTCAAGATTCACTTGAGCTAATATTTCAGTGACATGAAACGAATCCTCAGGCAGATAGCAATCTTTTTTTCTGTTTGTAAGAGACTGTACCTGGGGTATATCTTCTTAGAAGCACTTCTAATAATTTCATATTGGCACCGAGAGAAGTCAGCTTCTACAAAAATAGCAAGTGCACACAACAGGCTCAGATTCGCATTCTGAACTATTTTATAAGCTTTCTTAAGCTTTGTAGCTCTCGTTGGAGATTCAGTTATCTCAATATAATTATAGAAAGCATCTTTTTGTACAGATGTATTTAGTTTTATTGGTGCAGTATGCATTAACATGCATTCACCTATGGCACTCCGTAATTCAGACATAATTCTTCTAATTAATTTCGATGGTCGACCACACGGCGACGATTGATTGAAAAATTTTCGACGTTTGAAGAAATTGATGCTTTTCCGTTTGCTTTTTTCCATCTTTCTTCGCAAGACAACAAGTAATTTTCCAAATATGAAACTTTGTTTTAAATTTCTTAATTCTTCATTGAAAAGTCTTCGCAAGACAACAAGTAATTTTCCAAATACACACATCAAAAGTGTCTAGGGATCAACATATATTTTTGCAATAACTTTTCTCCTGATTGATATTAATTAAAATTTTCTTTAAGGATTCATCAAATAAAGTGTTTTCGTTTGTCACAGTAACGATAAACCAAGTCACCTTTGCATTAATAAAGAAATTTGCCATTTTCCTAATAAAGGGATTTTTGACATTTGAACCACTAACACAAAAGTTCGAAAAAAAGACTGAAATAACAGTTTTCTTTAAAATTTTATTGGGTAACTTAAACAATTAATAATCCGTGTTTCTACCGCGAACACTAACAACACAAGAACATCGGTTTGGCATACTCAAAATGAGTTCATCCAAATCACGCTGTGGAATGGCCGCCCATGTTCGTTGCAACAACAAAAAAAGGTCTTCTTGCGACTGGATACCCTCCATATTCGGCAGAGCTCTTCTCTGTAGCATATCCCATGCATGCTCAATCGGGTTCAAGTCTGGCGACTGAGCAGGCCAGGGCAGGACATTGATGTTAGCTGCGGCGAGAGTCTGTCTTACAACTCTTGCGGTGTGCGGTCGTGCATTATCATGCATTAACTGAAATAAGGGACCGATTTGCACTTGTAGAGGAACGATGACGTCTGATACAATCGTCTCAGCATAAATTTGAGCGTTGAGGTTGCCTCTGATCCAAATCAACTCAGTTCTTCCGCCGATCCAAATACCCGCCCATACCATGATGGTTCCACCACTATAAGGATGGACTTCCTGGCAGGATTTTAATCGCTGTTGGCGTCCAGGGGTTCTCCAGTGTCGTATACGTCTTGTATCCGGTCTCATACCAAAACGAGACTCATCAGAAAAGCACACGAAACGCCATTGTTCTTCTGCCCATTTTTTTGCCCAAAAATGCTTGATCCCTAGACACTTTTGATGTGTGTATATCAACCTTTCTTCAAAATTGGGCAATTTTTGCTCTTGCATTTTGTCGTATAGATATTTGCAGATTACTACTTTGAACACTTGAGCCACTTGACGAACCTAAAACCAAATGAAATTGATACTAACGTGGTAAAGTGATATAAAAAAAGGTTACTTTTTTCTTTTGTTAGTTTTTCAATGAAAACTCAAAAAATCGCAAATAGTCGCAAGGTCATTTGCCATTAATTTGTTGTAAAAACTATCACCTAGCTAAAAAACTTAAAATATTAACTCGGACGGACCCTGAAGTACAACAAAACCCTTTTTATGTTTAAAAAAATGATCAAAAATTTATTAAATTAAAACCACTTTTAGAAAGAATAAAAATCAATGTTTCAGTAATGCCTAATACAGTTCAATATAATAAAAATACGGGCCCTTACCTGCTTTATCTAAAAGCATGACTATAAGTTCAAAACATTCACTTGGAAAAATAATATTTAAAATTGAATTGAGAGAGTCACACTGGGACCGTCGAGAAAAATACATGCACTTGAGCGATGGTAAAGTTCCGACTAATATCACTGTGCAGGCGCTACTGACAAGAAAAAGGGAAGGGTGGCCTATTGTTCTTTAGTTATCTGACAATAATAATAACTATTTTTTTTGGACCTGAGGCAAGTACTAAGAAATTGACTTTTGACCGGCTAGAATGGCAAAATGTGTGCGTCGGGAAAGTGAATTCTAAAATAAACTGCGATATAATCCATAAAAGTCAAGTCGTTTCAAAACAGTACAACAGTGTGAAAACAATACGAATTATTAAAAGTAGTAGAAGAAACCTTTTTAACTATGATTTAAAGCAGCAAGCTGCCGCTTAAAGTTCTATTTGTTAGATGGCGGCCTTGTGATTGGGTATGGTATGTGATATATTGGGTTGTGTATTTGTTTTTTTTTTTTGTGATAAATGGAAAGAAGAAGACGGAATCACAACAGAACTTCTGAGAGCGGGTGGAAAACCGGTACTTTTAGTCCTCCAGAAGTTATTTAATTCCGTCTTACTCGAGGGTACTACGCCAGAAGCATGGCACAGGAGTGTGGTGGTTCTTTTCTTCAAAAAGTTGATAACACTTTATTGAAGAATTATAGACCCATCTCACTCCTGAGCCATGTATACAAGCTGTTTTCGAGAGTCATTACGAACCGTCTCGAACGCAGGTTTGATGACTTCCAGCCTCCCGAACAAGCCGGGTTCCGAAAAGGCTTTAGCACCGTAGACCACATACATACGCTCCGCCAGATTATACAGAAGACCGAGGAGTATAATCGGCCATTATGTCTAGCGTTTGTGGACTACGAAAAAGCCTTCGATTCAATCGAGACCTGGGCGGTATTGCAGTCCCTCCAGCGGTGCCACATTGACTATAGGTACATCGAAGTGTTGAAGTGTTTGTACAGCAACGCCACCATGTCGATCCGACTACAGGACGAGAGCACGAAACCAATCCCATTGCAGCGAGGTGTGAGACAGGGAGACGTTATTTCTCCGAAACTGTTCTCAAATGCATTGGAGGACGTTTTCAAGCTCTTGGACTGGTACGGATTCGGCATCAACATCAATGGCGAATACATCACTCACCTTCGTTTTGCCGATGATATAGTCATTATGGCAGAGTAGCTGGAGGACCTCAATACGATGCTCAGCGACCTCAGTAGCGTTTCCCAACAGGTGGGTCTTAAAATGAACATGGACAAGACGAAGATCATGTCTAATGTCCATGTTGCACCCGTACCGGTAATTGTTGGGAACGATACACTCGAAGTTGTTGACCACTACGTATACCTAGGACAAACTATCCAGTTAGGTCGGTCCAACTTCGACAAAGAGGTCGCCCGAAGAATCCAACTCGGATGGGCAGCGTTCGGGAAACTACGCAATATCTTCTCGTCCGAAATACCGCAGTGCCTGATGACGAAGGTTTTTAACCAGTGTGTGTTGCCAGTGATGACATATGGTACTGAGACGTGGTCTCTAACGGCTGGCCTTTTAGAGAAGTTCAGAGTCACACAACGAGCCATGGAGAGAGCTATGCTCGGAGTTTTTTTGCGCGACAGAATCCGAAATGTGGAGATTCGCCGAAGAATCCAGGTTACCGACATAGCTCTCAGAATCTGCAAGTTGAAGTGGCAATGGGCAGGCCACATCGCTCGAAGAACCGATAACCGTTGGGGAAGAAAGGTTCTCGAGTGGCGACCACGAACCGGAAGACGCAGCGTAGGCAGGCCTCCCACTAGGTGGACAGACGACATTGTGCGCGTCGCAGGTAACCGGTGGATGCAAATAGCCAATTGTCGTTCATTGTGGCGTTCTAAGGGGGAGGCCTATGTTCAGCAGTGGACGTCTTCCGGCTGATGATGATGAAATGGAAAGATCATATACACTCCTTTGCAAAAAAAACGGGCACCTTACAGTCATTGGCTTTTCTATGGATAATATTAATATTTTTAGTATTTCATTAGCTTAGATGAATAGAAATTTCTTATTTTCAATGAGAATATAGGTTTTAACACTTAAATCATAGAATCGGTGTTTCAGTCAATGAAAACAGAGAGCCGTGTTAAAATGAACATTTTTATGGGTATAGTGAAATTAAGACTAAGAGATTTTTTATGGTATTTTAATAAAAAAAGACATTAAATAATAAAAATTAATAATGAGTGTGACCTCCTCTTGCAGCGATTACGGCATGTAATCTTCTTGGCATGCTTTCCACTAGACTTTTGATGGTGTCCTGTGAAATGTGTTCCCACTCAGCCGAGATCACTCGTTTCAGCTACCTGATGTTTTGTGGAGGTGGTTGGACAGATCGTACTCGCCTTTTTAGGAGGTCCCAGACGTGCTCAATGGGGTTAAGGTCGGGACTCCGCGCTGGCCAATCCAAACGACGAATACCGACCTCTTGCATATAAGCATCTACAGCGCCAGAACGGTGGGCCCTAGCATTATCGTCCATGTAAATGGCATCTTCACCAATTACAGCCAGTGCGCGTTGTGCATGTTGACAAATGATTTCTGTTATGTACCTTTGCGCATTTAGTGAGCCATTTTCAATGAATATTATCTCGGTACGATAGCTAGAACATACGCCCGCCCAAAACATAACGGACCCCCCACCATAAGGTGTGATTTCTTCAAAACACACGTCGGCATAGCGTTCTCCTGGTCTTCGTAACACTCGCCGACGTCGGTCCTCACCATGCAGACAAATTCGAGCCTCATCCGAGAAGAGTATGTTGCTCCAGTTACGTAGTGTCCAAGATAGGCAATTTCTAGCAAACCCCAATCGAGCAATTCGGTGCTCACGGAGTAACTTAGGGGCCCGCGCTGGTCGTCGACTGCGTATATCAGCTGCTAAAAGCCTGCTCCTCACAGTCCATAGGCTAACTAGCGTTCCTCGCACCTCTTTAAGGTTTCTTTTGAGGTCTATGTAACTGAACGACTCACGTTTAACCGCTGTGGGACATAACACTGGCTACACCCCTCTTCCAGCAGCGCTATAATTGTACTAGCTCTTATTGCTTTTTCTGCCATTGCAATAGACACAAAGATATTTGTAAGTCACAAAAAGGCAGGATTATGCGCCAAACATAAATTATTCTACTAAAAAAAAAAACAAGAAGTTAATTTTAGTTACCTTATAACATTTTACCCTAAAACCCGCGAAGTCAGTAAAAAGTCACAAACAGAAAAAGAGATTATTATTTTTAAAAACAAAGGTTTCGAATTTGGAATTAACTTTTTTTGCAGACTGTTAATTAAGTGTCAGTAACATAGTTTGGCTATTAAAACCTCCTTAGAACCAAATTGTTACCAATAATGTAGAAAAATCAAAACCGCCCGTTTTTTTTTTGCAAAGGAGTGTATAAGTTTTATAATAAAACTATTTTTTGTTTTTTTTTCTCAATAATTCAAAAGTTATTTCAAAATAAAAAATATAATTTTTGAATCCAGTACCGGAAACACGCCGGTCGCCGACAGCTCCTGAACAAACTCGAGCGGGTGTGACGTCATAATGTTAAAGCTATTTAATAATAGTACAGCGTCAACGGCTATTACACTTTACTAGACAATAATATTGAAAATTTATTGCTAAAAAACGACTGAACAACGCTGCCAGTGATGACATATGGTACTGAGACGAGGTTATTAGTATTTTTAAGTTAACCCTAGTTAACCTGTCTAACTGCTGCGTTCAAACGTCAGTTATAGTTAATGCTTATTAAGCCATTTTGTTCTTCTGTGTTGACTCTCAGAGCCGTTTATGCTTATTTTCTATTATTGAATAAGAGATAATGGATCTCTCGGCTCGGTAACAGAATAAAAAATACTACGCCCCGGCTTCGCACGGGTATACTACTGTTACGTGCGGGTGGGTAATCAAATGCCGATTAACGTAAAAGAAGATTTTATTCCACGTACACTAACACTGTATACACTATACACACAGTATACACACAAGGCACAGTAGTCCGAGTCGCACAGTACTTCTCAGTAGTCCAAAGTCTTCGCAAGGGTCGCTGGTACAATTCTCTTCGATCGCTTCCTTAAGATGTTTCCGCTGTCGCTTGTAAACACAAAACTGTCTGGGCGCCTCTATGCGTCGGCTTATATACCTAAATTAACAGAGGGGTGGAAACTTCTAGATCATTCACGTATATACCTACTTCTAGTGTTTTCGCGAAATACAATAGCGGCGTGGCCTTCAGGAATAAACTAACAATAGGCGGGGGCAGTGACCCGTGAGCGAGCGAGCGGTAGGTACTTACACAAGTACTAGGGAACTACTTTCTATTGAGAATTCGAGATCTTTCGGTACGAATCGATAGTAGACCTATAGACTAACAATGCGTTTTGAGATCATTGCAATTAAGTAATAATTAACGGAGTAATTAACACTTTTATCTCCCGGTCGTAACACTACATAATAAACGTTCCTCTTGAATCACTCTATTTATTGCTCACATTAAAATCCGCTGCGTAGTTTCAAATATCTAAGCGTACAAACAGCGGAAGCGACTTTGTTTTATACTAAGAAAAGATAAAGATAATTTAGCTGCTCGTGTCGAAATAATCCGATTTCAAAAATTGATGAATGATCATTAACTATAACTGGCGTCCGTAAGTGCGTCAGTAAGTGACTAGTATTGTATGTGTAGCATGGTGGGCGGGTCTCCGCCACGCTTGACGCACCCGCTGGTGTCCGGCCAACACGCCCAGTCGCTGCCGCCCGTCGACGACTCGCAGCTCGCAGACACCATACACTCAATAGCCAGCCCCGATCTCAATGTAAGTTATTTACTTGCATATACAATGGCTAACTGCCAAATGTTAATAACTAATCTTTATCCATCATCTTCATTAATTTTAAGTATTTTCTAAGAGAATAACATATTAAATGACAGGTAAATCTAGGCAGTCTTTCACTTGCGTAGGTTAAATATCTCATATTTTATTGAACATAGTAAACCATGTAATCTTCTACTAAACTACTAGTATATGTATGAATATAAGTTCGCTGCGTCCATTATCCGCGCCGGCATTTTCCGATGCGGGCTGTCAAAATTATAGAAAGCAAACTAAAATCCGTTGCGTGCCGTGCGTGCGGTGCGTCCGGCGCTGGCCAATGGACGCGTACCTTAAACAACCATAGAATCTATTAGATTCTAATTATATTATAATATTTCGTAGAATTAAATTGTCATGTACCGTATATGCGATACAAAATAAATATTAACGAAGACGAAAGATTATGGTCGGTCGAAGTACGCGCACGCAATAATACACTCTATTTCGTGCGTTATACATGTCATTTTTCTATCCATAACATAACCCCTCCCCATCATAACCCGATGTTCATCGGCTTGTCGTCGTTCCTTTATTTAGCGAGTATCGCGTCTGCGCGGGATCGTTTTCGGTACTGATTTTACATGGTACTTGCGCATGGAATTCCTGATCCTGCGAGCGGCTTGCGCGCGGTTGAAGTGAATGAAAAGTGTAACTTTTTGTATAATTAAAATGTATTATAAGGCAATTTTTAAATTTATTTTATTTTATGGTGTATCAAATACCTATATTTTGAACGTTATGTTAGTAAATTATCTTATTAGATCGTCGTAACAAACGCCTGTATCCAAAGGGAAACCGGTAGGAATCGAGTTATATGGAGCCTTCGCCACTGATGGCTAGCTTGATTTGTGCGGAATCATTACAAAAGAGGAATGACAGGATCGAGCAACGACAGGCGTTGTGCTTTTAGCTGGTTTATATTGCATGGCTAGCTTGATTTGTGCGGAATCATCACAAAAGAGGAATAAAAGGATCGAGCAACGACAGGCGTTGTGCGTGGCTAGCTTGATTGGGCGAAATCATTACGAAAAAGATATGAATGGATCGAGGGTAACGACAGGGGTAGTACTCTCAGGCTGTTTATATTGCATGGCTAACTTGATTGTGCGAAATCATTACGAAAGAGATATGAAAGGATCGAGGGTAACAACAGGGGTAATGCTCTCAGGCGGTTTATATTGCATGGCTAACTTGATTGGGCGAAATCATTACGAAAGAGATATGAAAGGATCGAGGGTAACAACAGGGGTAGTACTCTCAGGCGGTTTATATTGCATGGCTAACTTGATTGTGCGAAATCATTACGAAAGAGATATGAAAGGATCGAGGGTAACAACAGGGGTAGTGCTCTTAGGCCGTTTATATTGCATGGCTAACTTGATTGGGCGAAATCATTACGAAAGAGATATGAAAGGATCGAGGGTAACAACAGGGGTAGTACTCTCAGGCGGTTTATATTGCATGGCTAGCTTGATTGTGCGAAATCATTACGAAAGAGATGTGAAAGGATCGAGGGTAACAACAGGGGTAGTACTCTCAGGCGGTTTATATTGCATGGCTAGCTTGATTGTGCGAAATCATTACGAAAGAGATGTGAAAGGATCGAGGGTAACAACAGGGGTAGTACTCTCAGGCGGTTTATATTGCATGGCTAGCTTGATTGTGCGAAATCATTACGAAAGAGATGTGAAAGGATCGAGGGTAACAACAGGGGTAGTACTCTCAGGCAGTTTATATTGCATGGCTAACTTGATTGGGCGAAATCATTACGAAAGAGATATGAAAGGATCGAGGGTAACAACAGGGGTAGTACTCTCAGGCGGTTTATATTGCATGGCTAGCTTGATTGTGCGAAATCATTACGAAAGAGATATGAAAGGATCGAGGGTAACAACAGGGGTAGTACTCTCAGGCGGTTTATATTGCATGGCTAGCTTGATTGTGCGAAATCATTACGAAAGAGATGTGAAAGGATCGAGGGTAACAACAGGGGTAGTACTCTCAGGCAGTTTATATTGCATGGCTAACTTGATTGGGCGAAATCATTACGAAAGAGATATGAAAGGATCGAGGGTAACAACAGGGGTAGTACTCTCAGGCGGTTTATATTGCATGGCTAGCTTGATTGTGCGAAATCATTACGAAAGAGATATGAAAGGATCGAGGGTAACAACAGGGGTAGTACTCTCAGGCGGTTTATATTGCATGGCTAACTTGATTGGGCGAAATCATTACGAAAGAGATACGACAGGTTTGAGGGAAACGACAGGGGTTGTTTATATTGCGTGGTTAGCTTCATTTGTGCGGAATCATTACGAAAGATATATGACAGTTTTTAGGGAAATGAGTGGTTGTGTTTAAAAGAAGTTTATATTTTGTGGCTAGCTCAATTGTGCTGAATCATTATGGAGAGAGGAATGAAAGAATCGAAAGAAATTAATGCGATTTGATTGTCGGTGCGGAATCATTGCGTAGAGAAAAATTAAAGAAATGATGGGGGTTTGGTTTCGGGAGGTTTATATCATGTAGCAAGCTTGATTGTGAGGTTTACGGAGAAATAAATGAGAGGATAAAAAAATACCGGTCAAGTGCGAGTCGGACTCGCGCAACGAAGCTCCCATACCATCTTTGGACGTATTAAAGTAAATTTACTATTCATGTAACACCTCAGATAGCTAAAAACCAAACCGCAAAACTAAGTTTGTTTGTCGAGGTTTTTCTACTAAAAAACTGTATTACTTGGACAGATCATTTTGTTTTTCCTGTAATATATAGATAGACATGTATTACCCATAATTATCTCGAGTTTTCTCTCCACAAACTTCAGAGATAAGGGGAAATGGTATTTTTTTTTTCAGTGGCGTGCAGTCCATAAAGGCAAAAAGTGTTTGCCTACCCTGTGATTTCCCCAATCAGACATATCAATATAAAGTGTGCATAGTAATATTTCGTTTTCTTTTCAATTATTACACCATTGTAAATAAACAAAAGCACGCAAAATATTTGAAATCAATCACCTATGCGCGACGAACTTATAAATTCACTGTACTATATCTACTCATAAATGTAAAGATAGATTTCGCGCGCGGGCCACGCAAAGATACGACACGGCGGGGCCTGGATTTTCACACATTCAAAGAGATTTATTGCATACAGACTCATACCGATACACGCACCCATAAATAATCTGACTTGTATAATCATCGATATACTATACCAACTAGATTAGCTGTCACGAACAAAATGACATCGAAAATGTGGTCGCGGTTACATATACTTACACAACTATACACGTAGCTAGAAATTGTAGAAAATAGTTTTAAATAATTCGGAACGTCGGACTAATAGAAGCCTTCACATGTAGTAATAAAGTTAATTCTGTATGCAGTAATGTTGGCACATAAAACCTTTACATCGGAGACAAAGAAAAATCAACAAAACCGCCAAAGCTATACGAAAAAAAGTAGTTGTTTTGACTTAAACAAAAATGTACTCATTTAAAAGAAAATCTTAACCAGTATAAAATAAGGTTCAAAACAGGTGTGTTTCCATTGTGTGTGTACTGACTTACAAACTTATCCGTGCTGGTGGCAAAAATGAGAACTAACTTTTTTATTATGGTAATGACGTGTAGTTTAACAGTTTCGTATAGACAGTGGCGACACGCCTATCGGCAACATTAATTTTGTCAGTCTCTAGCGGAGAAAATATCAAATAAATAATTTTTATTTCGTATTATAATGATATCTTACTTATATTTATTATTTAAACTAGTAGTAATAAGAACACGAAACGAAAAAAAATATTATCTATCTGCAATTTTAGTATTACGATAAGTATTATATTATTTGGACAGTTTATAAACGCGCAATAAGGAATTTCGATACATCCTGTTGGCGGCTCGTACTAATTTGAAATAGAGCGACAGCCGTCTTATTTTCGTGACCACTTTTTGGGTCGTGACAGCTAATCTAGTTGGTATAGTATATCGATGTGTATAATAGAAGAAATATCACGCACACAGACAAAGGACAGAGACACAGAGAGACACTGCCTACCAAAAGTGACATTTCAATATAGTTTAGTCCCGATAGATATTTATGTTACGACATGAATGCTAATTTTACACGCTCAGTTGTTGCAACCGTAGAATATTTGGTAAGGCGTTCGGAAGCAATTCGCGAGACGCGAGTTCGTATCCTCTTAGAATCGAAGTTTCTTTTTGTAATGTTTTTTGAATTATTTAATAGAATATAAAGCGGTGCGGGTATGTACGTACTTTGCGAGAGATAATAATTTAGCTATATATATAGCTATTGTGCACAAAGGGGGTCAGTTGTATTGATTCAAAACAAACAAGTCGTAATCATTTAGTCAATATAATATACTCATTTGCTTTTCCTTTGTCTTCCAGACTAAGGATATGCCCCTTTTTGGATTTGTATAACTAAAAGAGAAAGTTATCTTATTTCCTGAGAGACCAAGCTGGCCGGGATTTTGGTTTTGGAAGAGTTCAAACAATAAAAAATCTCTCCTGGCGTCTACACTTATTATAGTTTAATTTATAGGTACATGTTGTATCTGAGCCGTAAACATACATATCTTTATACTGTTGCATGTTGTAATGTGTTTTAATCATCTTAGTACGTATCTACAAGACAAGCAACTTGCACTCATATTGATAGGTAAGTTTATTTTTCTTTGACTATCCAAGTAGGATTATATTTTTCAACGACAAGTACGTGTTGTTCGTATCGTATGGCATCATTACATATAGAATAAAGCGAGGCAGGTACCTGCGCACGGTATAATCAGGCCTGGATCTAGGGGGAGGGGGTTGTGGGGGCTAAACCGGGGCACAGGCCCCGGGCGGTAGTTTCAGGGGGCTCGAAAATTATAATATAATATGATTAAAAATAAAAAAACTCGCTCCGCAAAGCGCCTAGCATACGGAAGATTGGTTGGCTCACCTTCGACTTTTAAGAAAAAGACGCCACACAGGCCCACACCACAAGTGAACTTGTGATGCCGATTTGAGTTTTTTCTCAAATGCTGAAGAGAGGGGTGCCACTGTCAAGTTTCTGCCCCGGATCGAAAAAATCTTAGATCCGGGGCTGGGTATGATTGTCGGGCTGTTTGCGCGCAGGCGGCGATCCGTGCGCTGTCGCTGATCTCCGGGGCGCTGGTGTCGGGTCGCGGTGGCGCGCTGGCTGCGCACGAGGCGCGCCTGCTGAGCGCCGTGGCCGCACAGCTGGCCCGCCTGCGCACGCAGCCGCGGGAGCGCGCGCCCGACGTGCTGCCCGCCTACAAGTACCTCGCCGGCGCGCTCACCACGGTACGTACACTACACTACACTACACGAGGCGCGCCTGCTGAGCGCCGTGGCCGCACAGCTGGCCCGCCTGCGCACGCAGCCGCGGGAGCGCGCGCCCGACGTGCTGCCCGCCTACAAGTACCTCGCCGGCGCGCTCACCACGGTACGTACACTACACTACACTACACTACACGAGGCGCGCCTGCTGAGCGCCGTGGCCGCACAGCTGGCCCGCCTGCGCACGCAGCCGCGGGAGCGCGCGCCCGACGTGCTGCCCGCCTACAAGTACCTCGCCGGCGCGCTCACCACGGTACGTACACTACACTACACTACACTACACGAGGCGCGCCTGCTGAGCGCCGTGGCCGCACAGCTGGCCCGCCTGCGCACGCAGCCGCGGGAGCGCGCGCCCGACGTGCTGCCCGCCTACAAGTACCTCGCCGGCGCGCTCACCACGGTACGTACACTACACTACACTACACTACACGAGGCGCGCCTGCTGAGCGCCGTGGCCGCACAGCTGGCCCGCCTGCGCACGCAGCCGCGGGAGCGCGCGCCCGACGTGCTGCCCGCCTACAAGTACCTCGCCGGCGCGCTCACCACGGTACGTACACTACACTACACTACACTACACGAGGCGCGCCTGCTGAGCGCCGTGGCCGCACAGCTGGCCCGCCTGCGCACGCAGCCGCGGGAGCGCGCGCCCGACGTGCTGCCCGCCTACAAGTACCTCGCCGGCGCGCTCACCACGGTACGTACACTACACTACACTACACTACACGAGGCGCGCCTGCTGAGCGCCGTGGCCGCACAGCTGGCCCGCCTGCGCACGCAGCCGCGGGAGCGCGCGCCCGACGTGCTGCCCGCCTACAAGTACCTCGCCGGCGCGCTCACCACGGTACGTACACTACACTACACTACACTACACGAGGCGCGCCTGCTGAGCGCCGTGGCCGCACAGCTGGCCCGCCTGCGCACGCAGCCGCGGGAGCGCGCGCCCGACGTGCTGCCCGCCTACAAGTACCTCGCCGGCGCGCTCACCACGGTACGTACACTACACTACACTACACTACACGAGGCGCGCCTGCTGAGCGCCGTGGCCGCACAGCTGGCCCGCCTGCGCACGCAGCCGCGGGAGCGCGCGCCCGACGTGCTGCCCGCCTACAAGTACCTCGCCGGCGCGCTCACCACGGTACGTACACTACACTACACTACACTACACGAGGCGCGCCTGCTGAGCGCCGTGGCCGCACAGCTGGCCCGCCTGCGCACGCAGCCGCGGGAGCGCGCGCCCGACGTGCTGCCCGCCTACAAGTACCTCGCCGGCGCGCTCACCACGGTACGTACACTACACTACACTACACTACACGAGGCGCGCCTGCTGAGCGCCGTGGCCGCACAGCTGGCCCGCCTGCGCACGCAGCCGCGGGAGCGCGCGCCCGACGTGCTGCCCGCCTACAAGTACCTCGCCGGCGCGCTCACCACGGTACGTACACTACACTACACTACACTACACGAGGCGCGCCTGCTGAGCGCCGTGGCCGCACAGCTGGCCCGCCTGCGCACGCAGCCGCGGGAGCGCGCGCCCGACGTGCTGCCCGCCTACAAGTACCTCGCCGGCGCGCTCACCACGGTACGTACACTACACTACACTACACTACACGAGGCGCGCCTGCTGAGCGCCGTGGCCGCACAGCTGGCCCGCCTGCGCACGCAGCCGCGGGAGCGCGCGCCCGACGTGCTGCCCGCCTACAAGTACCTCGCCGGCGCGCTCACCACGGTACGTACACTACACTACACTACACTACACGAGGCGCGCCTGCTGAGCGCCGTGGCCGCACAGCTGGCCCGCCTGCGCACGCAGCCGCGGGAGCGCGCGCCCGACGTGCTGCCCGCCTACAAGTACCTCGCCGGCGCGCTCACCACGGTACGTACACTACACTACACTACACTACACGAGGCGCGCCTGCTGAGCGCCGTGGCCGCACAGCTGGCCCGCCTGCGCACGCAGCCGCGGGAGCGCGCGCCCGACGTGCTGCCCGCCTACAAGTACCTCGCCGGCGCGCTCACCACGGTACGTACACTATATTATACATCGAGTGTACGGTGCCACCGCACATTGCTATTGTCAGCATAATGCTCGCGGCCGCGAGCCGCGCTTTTATAATAGCCATCGACGGGCGTAACTCAACTATCATTCTATCATTTAAATACAAATAAAAAAATTACATTAATATCAATTTAGCATTATCATTTCAAGGTATAAAACATTACATCTTAATGGTCCTTCGAGCCTCAGAAGGCGGGACCGAAACGCGTGTGTTAAATGCTCTCGGCACGGTCAGGAGGCCGCTATCGTTATATTGATGTACAGTTCTACGAGACGTGCGGGTGCGGGCAGCAGGCGGGCGAGGCGGCGATACGCGCGCTGCTAGGAGAGTTGCTGCGCGTGCTGGGCGGCCCAGCGCCCGGCGGTGGCACAGCCGACGCCGAGCGGCTCGTGCGCATCCTCAACAACGTATGTGTGCGCGTGCTCGAGCACTCACCCAGGACGCCGCTGCTCTGGTGAGCCACAACACTAACAAACACTACACACTAATAGCACAGTCTATAAACCAATACAGTCGTCCGACGAAGCCGTCTAGACAGGGCAATCGTGCGGGGTGTGAGGGGTGAGACGTGGGTAGGCGCGCCCGAGCTGCGTACGCTGCTGCCGCCCGAATTAGTTAGTAGCTCGGGACATAACTTTCAGGGCTTACGCGTATTTGTTTTAATTAACCGACTTCAAAAAAGGAGGAGGTTCTCAATTCGTCGTGTATGTATTTTTTTTTGTAATCAGTTATAGTGGTTTATACTACCTGTGCTGTGTGAGAGAGATATTATTTTACACATTTTCAATTCCAAAACGACGGGTTTTCTTTTTTTTTTTTAAATGTTATTGGTTTAAGGTTTCTCAGGGTGCTGGTAACGAAAATGACTTCCATTTCAAATCGAAAATGACTGACATATTTTATACATTTCATTAACAGAAATTTGAAATCCAGTAAATATACAAACCGACAATATTTTTCAGTTGGCCAATGGTGTTTTAAACGATTTGGAAATTTATTAATTAATTACAATATATTACATAAAATTGTAAAACTCTTTTGAATTTGTCTCCACGAAATGCCTTTTTGTATTTCTTACTATGAAGAACTTCAATGAATAAAGTAAATATAAACAAAGAAATCATTACCATCCGCTAATAGAAATATACTTTACTTACTGCCGCACCTACAAATCTCAATAAAATTTAATTACAATAGTCATTTTTTGAAATTGTATTATTTCGACACTTGAAGCCAATTAATACTATATACGCTGATTGTGAGTAGAGATATCAATAATTTCGTAATTATAATAAAAAATAATCATCATAAGTGGCTCGGCGAGTCTAAATAAATAGATTACAAAATACTTAATTGTAATTAAAGTTAATTGACGTTTGTGAGTGCGGCAGTTAGTATTTTACTATGACCAAATAAATAATAAAATAATATTTTAAGTAAATTATAAAAACAAACTGTGACAACCCTACGTGCTACGGAGTGCGCCATGCGGTGTCGGCTTTTACTCAAACATCAAAGGCGTCGAACTACTGTACTAGTTTATATACTGTGCTAATAGTATTGTTCATATCCGCGATTTTATGGCAGCTTTTTTTTTTGGAGACAGTCACTGTTGACCGCTGATGGCCATTACAACTTCACCGAGCAAGAGGGCGAGCGCTTAAAACGGTCTTCGGCCAGAAAGACAGGGGAGCGACGAGCTCAAGGGCCCCTCGGGAAGGTACAGCCTCGGCTTGGGCTGTCGCTTAGAGAGGGCTTATTTACCACCAGTTCGCAACGCGCCACCACTGAGAAAAGCCGGCAAGAAACTCAGTGGGGTGATGCTCGTGTTTGATGTCGCATACGTACGACCCTTCGGCCTCGCCGGCGAGACCGGTGACTGTTTGATAGTGTAGGATACGGTTGTCGGGGAGGGGCAGGCTCAATGTCATGGTCCAATAGGGCCGACATTGGGTCTGGGGGATCTAACAATGCGTGCCGTGGACGGCGGCGTGAGTCTGAAGGACTATTTTATGATAGCGTGCTATAGACTATAATCTTTATTTTTTAGATTGCTATTTTACACGCTATGTTATAGCATGTTGCTTACATAGCGTATGTCTGGGAAGATAGCGCGCGTGTTAAGCATATACGTACGTTTTTACGCGAGCGCTAACACGGGGTAACTGACCGACGTACAATAGATAGGCATGATGACTGCAACACGATACCAATGAAACTGTGGTTTTGAATACTAGAACAGATTGCACTGATTCCAAAAATGAATCTCATTTTCATAGTAATAGAGAGATTTTCGTGATTTTTAACCCCCGACCAAAAACGAGGGGAGTTATAAGTTTGAAGCCTATGTCCGTCTATCTGTCTGTTTGTCTATCTATATGTATTCTGTCTGTGGCATCGTAGCGGTTCCAACCAGTGAACGGATTTGAATGCGGTTTTTTTTTTAATTGATAGCTAGTTTAAGTGAGATGGTTCTTAGCTATGTTTCATGAAAATCGGTCGTTTGAAGACCATCAGCTCTTTTCAGAGTCGAGGTAGGGATATTTTGTATACAATAGACATTTTTCATTACATAAATTAGTCCGAAAGATTTGATATTTAGAGCATATGTAAATCCGATGATACTAAATAAAATGGTAAGCTTCACCAGGGTCTGATGATGATCAGGTAGAAAGTGGTAACAGGATCTCTGCACCACTAAAAGTAGACCCACAGAGTATGGGCTCGTTAGGTAGGTCTCGACGAGCAGTTGCTAGAAAAATGGTGATCAGGGTCTAATGATGGAGCAGGAAGGTGGTCACGGGATCTCTGCACCAATAAACGTAGACCCACCGAGTTTGGGCTCGTTGGGTAGGTCTCGACGAGTAGTTACTAGAAAAATGGTGATCAGGATCTGATGGGATCTCTGCACTAATAAACGTAGACCAACCGAATTTGGATTCGTTGGATAGGTTACTGCGAGTAGTAGGTAGAAAAATGTTGATCAGGGTCTGATGATGGAGCAGGAAGGTGGTCACGGGATCTCTGCGCCAATAAACGCAGACCCACCGAGTTTGGGCTCGTTAGGTAGGTCTTGACGAGCAGTTTGATACTAACTGCTATGTTGCGAGAGACCGCGCTTTGTTTGTTTCTCTAGCTATATAGAGCGGTGCGATTTTTTAGCATCTAACGGAAATAAATATAGTGTACGCTATACATACGTTGAGTGAATATAGCGCGCTAAGTTAAAGTGCTATGTGCTATATTAACCACCTCCACACTCCTAACTCTCTTCTCAACTCAACTCTGATCTCGACTCTAATCTATTCTAGACTTAACTCTTCTCTCTCTTCTTAACTACTCTCTACTACTATTGACGGGCCTGTTGATCTAGTGCTTAGACCCTCTGACTGCCACCTCTGATTCCCAACAAGTGTGAGTGCTTTATCTATAATAAGTATAAATTTACAAAAAATAAAGTATATAAGTATTAGGATCAGATGGCCGTGTGTGAATTGTCCCAGAATATTTTATTATTATTACTCTTTTATTAACTCGACTTAATTCTCTTTAACATTCTTTTTCGTAACTACTTCGTTACACTACTCTACCCTTCTCTCATTTTTACGCTACTCTCCCTAGCTCTACCCTACCCTACCCGCTTCTCAACTCTCCTTTGTAAGAGGCATGACGATTATTTAAATCTATAGTACAATACTATATAGAACTCCTATTTTAGTCACAGTAAAATATTATTAATCACAATAAATAGACAGTAGAGAGAATAATAATAAATCACTTACAATATTTCTTCTTCAAAGCGTATTAATATCCTGATGAGGGTAGACCGTTGACTGTCCCGTGACCGCTGTATGAATGATCTTGTCTCAGAATGCACCTCCTTTATATAGGCACACCGGCTGGGGTGCTAACACGTTGACACTCCCAAATTAACTCTCTTTACGACTGTAAATTGAACATTTGAAAAACCTTACTATATCAGCGTCATGCTATAGCTACCCACAGGCCAGGCTCATTTATTCCTTTGCTAAAAGGCTATATTTTGATTACTTTGTTTTAAAAACTTGTGGACTACACTATGCGTTGTCATCACTAACTTGATATCCCTTTTCTATATAGATCTTTCTTTACTTCAATCCACACAAAGAAAAAAAAACACATTTTAAAAACCATTGCTTAGCAGGCTATGAAAAACTGATTGAAAATCTTATTCACAGTGCAATAGTGTCGCTTCTCCATGAGTCTATCGGAGTGTCAGACCCGGCGTTCCCACGGTACCAGGACTTACTGCTCAAGTGCTTCTGGAAGACGCTCAAGATGATTGCGTCTTGGGACGTCAGCTCCATCGACTACGACGCTGTGTTGTACAAAATACATCTCTTCTACAAAGCCTATCCAAATAGTTATTGGAAGAAAAATCCTGATATAAGCGATACGCCTTATAGGTAAGTCACACACACTACGTCCCAGTTCTTTCTTCCAACTTTCCACTCGTAGACCTGCTGGAAGAAATTTCTTTAGAAATAAGCTGTGCCTTTCAAACTCAAACTCAAAAATAGTTTATTTCAAATAGGCTTAACGCTAGCACTTTTGAAAGGTCATGTATTTTTTTTTTAAAAAGCTACCACCGGATCACAACACGGCCTCAACTGAGAAGATCCGGCAAGAATCTCAGCGGGCTTGTCATTTTATCACTTTTTTTTAAACAGTGTGTCCTGTTACAATTAGATCAGAGCGACAGTGTGTCTTTGTACTATGCTTTCCTATATTTCATGGTACCTTTAATGTTAATATGTGTACATAAATTATAAAATAAATAATTAAGTACCGTCATTGCTGATTTATAGTTCGATTCAAACTTAAAGGCGGCTCTGTGAAGTTCGTGCATTGCGTCTTCGCACACGTAGTCAAGTTGACAATCGACAACCTTGGCATTTCCCCGCTGATACCTTAAATTGGTTACTGCGCAGCGACTTGAGCCTAATTTCACGGCCTCCTTTAAGTTTGCATCGCACTGTACCAGGACGTTTAGTACGAGTTCTGATAGTTTACGAGCCCGATCAAACTGTAAGTTTTCTCCATACATTTCACACCAGCGCCACTAGCGGTAACTATTAAAAACTGATAAAATGTACGGGCATAAACCGACAGTTTGATCGAGCTCGGAACCTATCAGAACTCATACTGTCACTCCTTATCGGGTCCTCCCTTATCGAGGTTAAGTGCAGTGATAATTATATTCTATTGTTGAGGGCATGTGGTTCATAACATTTAATTAAAGTAAAGATCCGAAACATTTTTGTTCCAGAACTGTAAAAACGTTAGTGCACACTCTAGTCAAAATTAAAGGGTCGACGATCACGAATCACCTGACGCAAATATCTGACGTCAACGAGTCCGACTTGTATCCATATTTACTTAAAGTATTGAAGGTAAGTTTTACGTATGTATAAATCTTTAGTTTCGAAGATAACACTTGTACTACTACCGCGGACACGAACGCTGTACCAGTTTTCAATCAAAATCGTTTGAACGACGGGCGGGATAAGCGCTTGCGTGCGCGCATTTCGCACGTATTTTGGGCCGGCTCGTGCAAGCGATTATAGTCCTAAAGATGGTACAACGTTTGTGACCGCGAGTGGACCTTAGCGGAGAGTAATCCATCTCCAGCGCTTGAACGCTGTTAGAACCTCGCTCAAACAAAAAATAAATCTACAATATAAAAAAAAATGCAACTATGCAATGTAAAAATGATTTTTGTGTAATACGGATGCCATGGAATCTATGTACTACTATGCGTTTCAGCGAAGAAGGTGGCCGCCATCTTGCCATTTCAAATATATAATTACTAAAAATAATGTTTTAACAAAAATAGATAACAAAATAAGACATTACAATAAATAATCAAAACCGGGGCGAATTTTTCATTTCGTGTTTACTCTGCTGCCGGTACAAAAATCGTAAAAAACGAGTGAAGTTCCGCAGTCGCGATCATCATGGCGGCCACATTCTTAGTTGAAACGCATAGTACATACTGATGTATGTATTACACAAACATAATTTTTACAACTATCGCTGGATCGAATCGCAGCATCCACTATTATTGATGATTTAGAGCCTCAAAACACAATACTTATAGGATCGATAATCGGCGATTCTGCTGCTGCATCGATACTATATCGTGTCTTATCGAATCGCTGCGCTCAATCCCAACTTCAAAATTACTGATGTTAACTAAAAAATCGCTGATGCTGAGTATCTGCAGGCCTAGCACGACTTGCAATCTTGACAGATCGGTGTGGAGTATGACGTAGTTTCCAACACAGAAACGTCAATTCTCAATACAAAAATGTGAAATACTACGTCATAGTGACGTCATACTCACACTTGTCTGTCAAAATTAGCACATCATGCTAAGCCTGCTGGTGTTTAAAACTCGGTCGCTGTATCATGCTTCCAAAAAGCGACTTGCTAAAAGTAGCGTGCGTGTCGAGATCCCTAATGTCAAGTCAACTTGCAGCAACTGAAGCTGGATGAGAAGAAAGAGAACACGTCTGACGCCCTGAACGGTGGGTCAGTTCTGGCGGCGGTGGCACCCAACAACTCGGCCCTGAACTCCGGCCGCCTGCCCCGCGGGGTGCACGACGAGCTGGCGCTCATACTCAAGCGGATAGGCAGCAAGGAGCACAACAAGGAAGCGCTCTCACAGCTATACGATTTGAGGGTAACTTGATCAAATCAAATTATCTTTATTATGCAAGTGCAATACACAACAACAACAATATGTATGTACTGTACAATATGTATATCTCTTACATACTGTCAACTTTTGTACAACTACCACCAGTAGCCCGATTCTCGTAATAACAAACAGTCCAAATAGCGGTGACGTTTTGTTGTCGTTAGATCGAAGTCCTATCCAAAATCGGTATTCTCGTATACCATATACGTAGTTCGATAGGACTTCAACTCAATTGGATCGAAACTAAACGATTAGTCAACGAGTCATTGTTCTGTACGTTTTGCTATTCCCTGATAGATGTCGTCCTAATCAATTTTTGGTCTTGGTAGGAGTTTTGTGAGATAGCTAAGAGCTTAGGCTTTGGGAAACTCGAGATTAATTCGTTTCCGTTCCCTCCACAAACATACTAATTGTTTATTAATTAAAATACGTGTTTTTCTCTATTTATTAGTTTATTCTATCTCTCTTACTCTAATTATATTTACCTTAAAACCATCTCGCTCACACTATCTTCTAATTACTCTCTTCACTCACAGCGTACGATCCTATTTTCGTCTCACTCACTCACTCCTAGCTCTCATGTTCCAGCTTAGTGCTACAATCAATATATCTCTAACATGAGCTCTATCATGCCTAGTCGCGTTCCATATCCCAAATTTTACGTATTTATTTATATTTTACATATTTCTACTTATCAGCTTTCTTTTTGTATTTCTTGCTGTGCAGACGAATTTGATAGTAAATACGTAAGTCCGTGGCTCATTTAAAAGTTATTTTATTACTATGACTCGCACCATAAGAAGAAGAAAAGCAAAAATCGTCTCAATTAACCAACGTTTGTTCAACGACTCTTGAATCGCGGAATTTGACGCTTCCTCGTTGGCATCCGATCGGTAGTGACGTCATTTTCATACGAGAATACCATTTAGTCAACGTTATAAAACGATTGAACGACGATTATTATAGCAGAATACGCTCCAACGATAGTTTAATCGAACGACTTTTAAATCGTTGCCGTTGAAGTAAAATCGACGGACGTGAATACGAAAAGTGTTTAAACGACTGAGTCGCTACGTTAACGTTATTGTTTTGTTTACGAGAATCAGGCTACTGATCACAACGCGGCCTTTACTGAGAAGATCTGTAGCCTGATTCTCGTAATCAAAACAATAACGTTAACGTAGCGACTCAGTCGTTTAAACACTTTTCGTATTCACGTCCGTCGATTTTACGTCAACGGCAACGATTTAAAAGTCGTTCGATTAAACTATCGTTGGAGCGTATTCTGGTATAATAATCGTCGTTCAATCGTTTTATAACGTTGAATAAATGGTATTCTCGTATGAAAATGACGTCACTACCGATCGGATGCCAACGAGTAAGCGTCAAATTTCGCGATTCAAGAGTCGTTGAACAAACGTTGGTTATTTGAGACGATTTTTGCTTTTCTTATTCTTGTGGTGCGAGTCAAAGTAATAAAATAACTTTTAAATGAGCCACGGACTTACGTATTTACTATCAAATTCGTCTGCACAGCAAGAAAAATAAAAAGAAAGCTGATAAGGCGAAATATGTAAAATATAAATAAATACGTAAAATTTGGGATATGGAACGCGACTAGGCATGATAGAGCTCATGTTAGAGATATATTGATTGTACTAAACTGGAACATGAGAGCTAGGAGTGAGTGAGTGAGACGAAAATAGGATCGTATGCTGTGAGTGAAGAGAGTAATTAGAAGATAGTGTGAGCGAGATGGTTTTAAGGTAAATATAATTAGAGTAAGAGAGATAGAATAAACTAATAAATAGAGAAAAATACGTATTTTAATTAATAAACAATTAGTATGTTTGTGGAGGGAACGGAAACGAATTAATCTCGAGTTTCCCAAAGCCTAAGCTCTTAGCTTATCTCACAAAACTCCTACCAAGACCAAAATTTGATTAGGACGCCATCTATCAGGGAATAGCAAAACATACAGAACAATGAATCATTGAATAATCGTTTAGTTTCGATCCAATTGAGTTGAAGTCCTATCGAACGACGTATATGGTATACGAGAATACCGATTTTGGATAGGACTTCGATCGAACGACAACAAAACGTCAACGATATTTGGACTATTTGTTATTACGAGAATCGGGCTACTGGCAAGAAACTCAGTGGGCTTATCATTTTTTAATATATGTATTTTTTAATAATTTTGACAATAAACAAAGGTATATCACAGTCTATAAACCAATACAGTCGTCCGACGAAGCCGTCTAGACAGGGCAATCGTGCGGGGTGTGAGGGGTGAGACGCGGGTAGGCGCGCCCGAGCTGCGTACGCTGCTGCTGCCCGAATTAGTTAGTAGCTCGGGACATAACTTTCAGGGCTTACGCGTATTTGTTTTAATTAACCGACTTCAAAAAAGGAGGAGGTTCTCAATTCGTCGTGTATGTATTTTTTTTTGTAATCAGTTATAGTGGTTTATACTACCTGTGCTGTGTGAGAGAGATATTATTTTACACATTTTCAATTCCAAAACGACGGATTTTCTTTAAAAAAAAAAATGTTATTGGTGTCATTTTCTAGGTTTCTCGGGGTGCTGATTACGAAAATGGCATCCATTTTCAAATCCAAAATGGCGGATTTTTTCTTTTTTCAAAAAAATGTTATTGGTGTCAATTTCGAGGTTTCTCGGGGTGCTGCTTACGAAAATGGCATCCATTTTCAAATCCAAAATGGCGGATTTTTTCTTTTTTCAAAAAAAATAATATTGGTGTCATTTTCGAGGTTTCTCGGGGTGCTGATTACGAAAATGGCATCCATTTTCAAATCCAAAATGGCGGAGGTTTTCTTTTTTCAAAAAAATGTTATTGGTGTCATTTTCGAGGTTTCTCGGGGTGCTAATTACGAAAATGGCATCCATTTTCAAATCCAAAATGGCGGATGTTTTCTTTTTTCAAAAATATGTTATTGGTGTCATTTTCGAGGTTTCTCGGGGTGCTGATTACGAAAATGGCATCCATTTTCAAATCCAAAATGGCGGATTTTATCTTTTTTCAAAAAAATGTTATTGGTGTCAATTTCGAGGTTTCTCGGGGTGCTGCTTACGAAAATGGCATCCATTTTCAAATCCAAAATGGCGGATTTTTTCCTTTTTCAACAAAAATATTATTGGTGTCATTTTCGAGGTTTCTCGGGGTGCTGATTACGAAAATGGCATCCATTTTCAAATCCTAAATGGCGGAGGTTTTCTTTTTTCAAAAAAATGTTATTGGTGTCATTTTCGAGGTTTCTCGGGGTGCTAATTACGAAAATGGCATCCATTTTCAAATCCAAAATGGCGGATGTTTAGTTTTATATCTTTGGTCCGTCATTTTGAAACGTCACTGTCAACGTCAGTTGTCTTTGTGTTGTGATTCTGCGCGGCACGTGCGACGGACGTTGCGCAAGAAAATATTGTAAAGTTTCGAATTTGATAGTCGGTTGAATCTAACCAATTTTGGGTTATCCGCGTTTGTATTGCGAAGTATAATTGTAAATTCGTCTTGATCGAGTATTGTTATCGCGTTTTGCCCGTCCATTGTGTTGGGACGTATATACGTTGTAAACTTTTCGCCCTGCGCCGCGTAATTGGCGAGCGCCTAAAAGTGCCGGTTGAAGAACTTTCCCGTGATTACTTGTTGGCCTATTAGACACTTTATCGGTAGAGAGTGGCAGGACTATAATTGGATCGATCCAGTGTGCCGGGTCGGTGATCGTAGGCGTGACGGTGTAACCCTTTTATCCCTCTTTCTCCTCGTATCCCCATATCCGCACCAGAACGCCGGTGGACCACACCATCATCGACGGGCCCGGGTAAGTGGTCATCATTATTTCTTTGAATTTGGGGCTGTGTCACTGCATGCCCACATTCCCAGCCTGCTGCCCGCAGTTGGTTGGGAACAATCTTTTTGTGGTAGCAGAGCGTGGTTCCTGCCACCTCCTGCCAAGTTCTTTGAGTGTAGTGAGTCTAATAGGCAGGCTAAGTCATTGTTTACTAGTTTGAATAGTTAAAACTGTAAATATCTTGTTATTTTGTACAAGGTAATTGTTTGCAACTCGGTGCAACAGGTAGTAGGTTTCTTAGTAAAATAACTACTTAGTTTGTATTGTTGTGGCCTTCCTAGGCTACTTAAGGTGACACAGAGTATCCAATCAGACTCTTATAGGGCCTACCTTGACACATAATTTGGAAAACCCTAAATATTGTAAAATATTAATTTTTGTGGGTACACAATTTTTATTTACCTTTTTTGGTTGGAGGTATTTAAATTGAATTTACCTTTTTGTTGGGAGTAAATAATTTGCATTGTTTGTTATTTACATTACATATTGTCAGCACTTTTATTATCTAAGGTCATCATGTCAGATGCTAAGAGTAAAATTGCCTCCGAGTTTCGTTGGTGGTGTTCTGCATTTGCATTGGTGGACAGACCGGACCGTACTCAAGCACTGCTCAGCAGGTATGAGCAGTTGGACCAACGCCTACAGGTGGTGATGGATCTGTATGCAGCGCTGTTAAGTCGTAGTGCCAGTATAGATCCAGAAGACCTGAAGAAAGCTGAACGTGACATCGACCAGATACATGACATGGCCGATGCGATCGTAGAAAGGGCCAGGCCATTGACTCAGGTTAAAAATTTGGACCCTGACCCCAATGTAGTCAAGCCAACACCGTCTCAGTTGTTAAGCCGTCTTCCAACTTTGGATATTCCCAAGTTTGGTGGAGCAATGGAAGGCTGGCTTGGATACATAAACCTATTTGATAGTCTAGTAGACTCTAGAGAGGACCTCTCACCAAGCCAAAGGTTGGCTTATTTGAAGTCATCTTTGACTGGTGAGGCAGCCTTGCTCATACAACACATCCCGATAGACAATTTGAATTATTTAGTCGCTAGAGACATATTAAAAAATCGTTATCAGAATCTACGCGGGTTGGCTGACACATACATTGCCAGAATATTGGGCTTACCTCGTATTAGTCAGTTGTCAAGGTTGAGATCAGAGCTTCTCAACCCATTGTTGGGGGCTTATAATGCTCTCAAGAAAATTGGAATTCCCATTGAGGGGGATTCATTCCTTTTATTACATATCATTTTAGGAAAGTTGTCGCCTGACCTTCGGGCCCGGTTTGAGCATCGGTATGGTGGGGATAGTGCTACCCATGTTCCCCCATTCTCGGACCTCATCCGTTTCTTGGAAGATGAGTGTCGATTGGCGGACAATGCTGCGCCTGTCACGCAGCCTAGTGTTCCACATCGGGAGCACGCTCCTCAGTCCGCCCGAAGGCGACCCAATCGGTATGCAGTTGCTACCCAGGCTGCAGTACGCTGTGGGTACTGTAAGTCTGAGGGCCATTTGCCATCGGCTTGTAAAGACTTTTTGGCCTTGTCTGTGGAAGACCGTAGGCGTTGTGCTTACAGGGGCAAATGGTGTTATGGGTGTCTTGGGGCCCACTACCAGCGGACTTGCCCCTCCCAGGCAAATCCTTGTCGTTATTGTGGCGGTGCCCATCACCACATTTTGTGTGCCAATCGCTCGGGCACTCGCAGCCCAGCTGCACCTGAGCCCACCTATGGGCATATTGTTGAATCGGGATCCCCATCTGGGGGGTCCAGTCGCCAAGCACGCCGGGTTGCAGGTCGACGTCAACCCTCTCAAGAAAGAGTTTCTCCTGCACGTGTTGGATCAGGAGATCGACGCGCTTCTTCAGCGAGAAGGGGTCGTTGTACTCCCCCCTCGGGCGGGGGGCGTACAAGCCCCCCAGGAGGTCAACCTTTGGACCGCCCTTCGTCTCGAACTATTGCTCGTTCTTCCCCCACGGGCGGGGGCGCCTCATGTGCCTCCCCTAATTGTAGGCATTTGGTGTCCGTGGTACGCACGGAAGACCATGATTTGTGTTCGTCTCCGCCGCTTGTTTTGGAACGACCTGGTCCCAGCCAATATCAGGATGATTTTGATTCTGACGGCCGCGTTGCTCATGTATCGCCGCCAGGTAAGCTCTACACGGAGTCTGATCCGGTGGCGCATTGTGCTTGCGCTGGAGCTTCACATTGCTCACTGTAGCAATCCAGGGCCTGCTCATCTACTGAGACCAACCCGCCTATTATTGTTTTGTTACCTACGGCCGCGGTTTGTGTCCGGGGTTCCAAGTGCAATTTAGTTGTGCGCGCTTTGTTGGACTCGGGCGCTCAGGGTTGTCTCATTTCATCAGGGTTGGTGAGCAAGTTGGGCCTTAGGTTGGAACCCTACTCGGAGGGTATCCGTGGTATTGGTGACGTTCAGATTGGTCACCCCCTTGGTCAGGTGAGGTTTACCTTCACCTCTCTCGCATCCTCTCAAGTGAGGATAACTTGTTCCGCAGTTGTGCTGGATCACGTTGTCGGGCCTTTGCCGCAGTTTGACCTACCTCCAGCAGTACAGACGTTGACGTCCGGTTTGGATCTTGCGGACAAAACCTACTGCACCGCTGGTCCAATTTCTTTGCTCCTTGGGGCAAACGTTTTGGGGAAATTGATCACCGGGAGTAAGAAGGTGATAGGACCAGGTGGTCTTGTGGCGTTACCGACATTGTTGGGTTCGGTGATAATGGGACCAGTCTTTGGTGTCTCAGAAACTTGTGTTGCTCACAGTGCTTCGTTGGTTGGTTCTGCGCTTTCTGACGCAGTTCAAAGGTTTTGGGAAGTGGAGGAGCCTCCAGCTGCACCTCGCACTAATCCGGAGCACAGAGAGTGTGAATTGTTTTATCGGAACAATACTTGTCGTCTTGCTTCAGGGCAGTTGCTCACTCGCCTACCTTTCTTGGCTATGCGTCCTATTTTGGGAGATTCTCGGGAGCTTGCCGAGAAGAGATTGACCTCCATGGAAAGGCGCATGGCTCGTTGTCCTGTTCTCCGCCGGAAGTACATAGACTTCATGCGGGAGTATGAAAGTTTGGGTCACATGTCGGTGTCCAAATTTAATTGGCGTTCTGGAGCTGAACATTACTTCCTGCCTCATCACGCAGTCTTGAAATCACCTGAGGGTAAAATTCGGGTTGTTTTTGATGGTTCAGCGGCCACATCCACTGGTGTATCCTTGAATCAGTGTTTGCACTCGGGTCCCAAATTGCAGAAAGATATTTCTGACCTCTTGACGGCTTTCCGTAGGCATCAGATCGTCTTTGTGACTGATATCCGGATGATGTTCCGTCAAACAATTCTACATCCGGAAGACCGGAAGTACCAATTGATATTGTGGAGGGAGAGCCCAAAGGATCCGATGGTGACTTATGAGCTTAACACTAATACGTATGGATTGAAATCTAGCCCATTTGTAGCTATACGCTCATTGTTGGAGCTGGCCGAGCGGGAACATTCAAGGTTTCCTCGTGCCGCAGATGTTTTGAGGGAAGATTCTTATGTTGATGATATTTGTACAGGTGCTTCCAGCGTTGAGAAAGCCATTCGTTTGAGGGATGAATTGGCTGAATTGTTGAAGGCTGGTGGTTACGAGTTGCGTAAATGGTTGTCCAACTCGCCCGCAGTACTTCATGGTCTACCTGAGGATCATCAGCAAGATCCTCACATTTTTGAAAACGCCGAGACTCCAAATTTGTTGGCAGTTCTTGGAATTCAGTATAACCCCGTGCATGATGAGTTCACGTACCGGGCACAATTGGAGCAACCGAAGACCTGGACTAAGCGCCTGGTTCTTTCAACGGTTGCCAGAACGTTTGACCCTAATGGATGGGTTGGTCCAGTTATATTTACGGCCAAGTGTTTTTTGCAGCGTCTTTGGAAGGCTGAAGTATCTTGGGACGAACCCATCTCAGGAGAGTTGTTACAGGACTGGTTGTCATTTTGCTCGTCACTTGCGGACATTAATCGGATTGTCTTGCCGAGATGTTTCCTGCCGCCGGGCAAGTATAAGGCAACTCTACGCGGCTTTTGTGATGCATCCGAACGTGGATACGCAGCGGTTGTATATCTCCGTACAGTTGATGCGGATGGACACGTTAAGGTGTCTTTGATATTGTCGAAGAGTACGGTGGCTCCGTTGCGGACTCATCTCACCATTCCCAAATTGGAGCTGAGTGGAGCTGCGCTCCTCATGCGATTGTTGAATCACGTACATCAAACCCTTGGACGTACTGTGAAGTTAGGTGAAGTTTTTGCTTGGACGGACAGTCAGGTTGTTTTGTGTTGGCTGAAAACTTCCGTTCACACCTTGGAGGTGTTTGTGGCTAACAGAGTCTCTCAGATTCAAAACTCTGAAACGCCTTTGACATGGAGACATGTACCTGGGGAATTGAATCCCGCAGATATTGCTTCACGCGGATGTGACGCCCCTGAATTGCGTCACCACCCCCTTTGGTGGGGTCCACCTTGGCTGATGAAACGAGAAGTAGATTGGCCTCGGTACCAGCCTACGATTCCGTTGGTAGCTGGTTTGAATGTCTTAGTTGCTAAGAAAGAACCACAGCTGGATATAGCGTCATTGTTGGATCGATTCAGCTCGTTGGACAAACTGATTGGAGTCATTGGTTGGATTCGTCGGTTTGTTCATAATTGTAAGCACCCACAGGAGAAAATCTTGTCTCTTCTCTCGCCGGAGGAACGTCAGCAAGCATTATTGGTTTGTGTTCGTGCCGTTCAGCAGACTCATCTTTCGGCAGAGATTGACATTCTTCGTAAGGGTCAGCATAAATTGAAGGGAGCCATTGCACACCTGAGTCCATTTTTGGATGACTCCGGTCTCCTTCGAGTTGGCGGGAGGTTGCGCAATGCTCAGTTGCCATATGGTGCGCGCCACCCTCTTCTGTTGCCTAAATCGGGGCACTTTGTTAAACTTTTGATTGAAGATCGCCATTTGAAAAATGCACACGCTGGTTGTAATGCTTTGTTAGCAATCTTGCAAAGAGAATTTTGGATCTTGTCTGCCCGACGGGTCATTCGTGGGGTGATTTTTAAATGCCTTTCATGTTATCGGCTTAAGGCACCTCTCATGCAACCTATCATGGGAGATTTACCTGCCGACCGCGTGGCGGCCGCACGTCCCTTTGACGGAGTGGGCACGGATTTTGCCGGCCCCTTCATGGTTAAGACTTCGCGTCTTCGTAACGCTAAAGCGTTAAAGGCGTATTTGTGCGTATTTGTCTGTCTAGCAACCAAAGCAGTCCACCTAGAAGTAGTCTCTACCCTTAGCACTGAAGGTTTTGTTGCAGCCTTTTCACGATTTGTTTCTCGTAGAGGTTTACCGTCTTTGATTCGGTCTGATTGTGGGACTAATTATAAGGGTGCTGACAATTATTTGAACGACGTGCATAACTTTTTATTGGATAAGCAACCAGAGATTGGTGTTGCTCTCTCCCGTCGAGGCATTACTTGGAAATTTGATCCTCCAGGTTGCCCCCATTGGGGAGGTATTTTTGAAGCGTGTGTCAAGGTAGCGAAAACTCATCTTAGACGTGTGATAGGAGAGAGTATTTTGACATTTGAAGAGATTGCGACAGTTTTTTGTAAGATTGAGGCCGTGCTTAACTCTCGGCCTTTGTGCCCACTTACTTCGGATCCTAATGATCTGCAGGCCTTGACCCCTGGCCATTTTTTGATAGGTCAGCCACTTAACGCCCTGCCAGAGTTCCCGTATGAGGGAGTCTCTTCAAGCCGATTGTCGCGGTTTGAATTGTTGCAGCAATTGACGCAGAGTTTTTGGCGTCGTTGGTCTCTTGAGTATTTGCACATTCTGCAGCAGCGCCTTAAGTGGACTGATCGAACAAATCCACCTAAAGTTGGAGATTTGGTATTGATTAAGGATGCTAACCTTCCGCCTTTGTGCTGGCGCAGGGGGCGCATTCTCAAACTTTTCCCTGGTGCCGATGGTGTGCCACGTTTTGCTGAGGTCTTGGTCAAGGACTCCATTTTGAAGCGGGCTGTCGCTGCTCTCTCCCGTCTCCCAGTAGATTAGCGTGCAAGATACCTCTGCCCGGAGCGGGGGTATGTTTAGTTTTATATCTTTGGTCCGTCATTTTGAAACGTCACTGTCAACGTCAGTTGTCTTTGTGTTGTGATTCTGCGCGGCACGTGCGACGGACGTTGCGCAAGAAAATATTGTAAAGTTTCGAATTTGATAGTCGGTTGAATCTAACCAATTTTGGGTTATCCGCGTTTGTATTGCGAAGTATAATTGTAAATTCGTCTTGATCGAGTATTGTTATCGCGTTTTGCCCGTCCATTGTGTTGGGACGTATATACGTTGTAAACTTTTCGCCCTGCGCCGCGTAATTGGCGAGCGCCTAAAAGTGCCGGTTGAAGAACTTTCCCGTGATTACTTGTTGGCCTATTAGACACTTTATCGGTAGAGAGTGGCAGGACTATAATTGGATCGATCCAGTGTGCCGGGTCGGTGATCGTAGGCGTGACGGTGTAACCCTTTTATCCCTCTTTCTCCTCGTATCCCCATATCCGCACCAGAACGCCGGTGGACCACACCATCATCGACGGGCCCGGGTAAGTGGTCATCATTATTTCTTTGAATTTGGGGCTGTGTCACTGCATGCCCACATTCCCAGCCTGCTGCCCGCAGTTGGTTGGGAACAGCGGATGTTTTCATTTTTTCAAAAATATGTTATTGGTGTCATTTTCGAGGTTTCTCGGGGTGCTGATTACGAAAATGGCATCCATTTTCAAATCCAAAATGGCGGATGTTTTCTTTTTTAAAAAATATGTTATTGGTGTCATTTTCGAGGTTTCTAGGGGTGCTGATTACGAAAATAGCATCCATTTTTAAATACAAAATGGTTTTTTTTTTTTTATGTTATTTGTGTCTTTACAATATATTACATAACATTGTAAAACTCTATTTGAATTTGTCTCCACGAAATTGTATTTCTTACTATGAAGAACTTCAATGAATAAATACTATATACGCTGATTGTGAGTAGATATCAATAATTTCGTAATTACTAATAAAAAATAATCATAAGTGGCTCGGCGAGTCGAAATAAATAGATTACAAAAATACTTAATTGTAATTAAAGTTAATTGATGTTTGTGAGTGCGGCAGTTAGTATTTTACTATGACTAAATAAGTAATAAAATAATATTTTAAGTAAATTATAAAAACAAACTGTGACAACCCTACGTGCTACGGAGTGCGCCATGCGGTGTCGGCTTTTACTCAAACATCAAAGGCGTCGAACTACTGTACTAGTTTATATACTGTGGGTATATTAAAGCTATAGGCTTATAATTACAATTTTTTTTAGTTTCTCCATTTGATTACTCGTTTTCTTTACTCAATTTCTCGACTTCTCCACTAGATTTCTGGATCTCTCCACACGATTTATTGTTTCGTTAATTTCTCAGTTTCCCCACTTAATTAATTGTTAATGATCCACTCAATTGTAGGGTAGGCTCGATGTCCAATTTACCCTTACCGTTTATGTAGACGCCACTGCAATGTCAGATACTCTGTGGCAAAGCATCAATGTGCAAACATTGTTCTGTTCTAAGTAAAGGGCACTATGCCCACAAAGTGTCTGGGTGTTATTTATCTATTTAAGTATGTATTTACAAAAAAATATGTATATAAGTATTAGTATCAGTTGTCTGATTTCCATAGTACAGGCTCTGCCTAGTTTGGGATCGGATGACCGTGTGTGGATTGTCCCAAGATATTATTATTATTATTGATGGGCTGAATAGACTTGCTAGCAATTTCTCAAAGTACCGCAGTTGGGGTAATATTAATTGGTAATATTGTCATTAAATTATAAATTCTGTCAATCAACAGGAGCGGCATCCGGAAGTGGACATCTGGACCTTCATGCAAGGCTCGTCCTTCTACTTCCGGAATTACGTCGAGCGGGGACTGCGCGAGGTCGCCGAGCAGAGGAAAATGCCATCCATGCCCATGTACAAACATGACTATAAGTCTGACACCATTGGTAAGCAGGCTTCGTGGCTTCTGGATTCGTGCAATCAAATGCCAACGTAATCGATGTTAGCATTAATGTTTTGATTTTATTGCAGATATAAGCAATGAGAACGATGACAAATCACACGTTGTCTTCTTACAAAGGCTTAGGGCGTTGCAGGTAAGACAATATTATTACTTGTTGTTGTTCCTAGGAGACTAGCCATAACTTTTTGAGATATTTTGAACTGCGTTCACAGAGTTTGAAAAAAATGTAGTCAGCCCAAAAAATGATAATTGTTATATGGTAATCGATCCTATATCATGTACAGATCAAAATGTTCTATGGGACTAATTAAGGTATGAGTACTAGAAACGACAGGAATCGCCAAAAACTATTCCTCATCGATATACTATACCAACTAGATTAGCTGTCACGACCCGAAAAGTGGTCACGAAAATAGAGCTACGGAGACGGCTGTCGCTCTATTTCAAATTAGTACGAGCCGACAACAGCTAGCGTAAGGACGTATCGAAATTCCTTATTGCGCGTTTATAAACTGTCCAAATATTTATCGTAATACTAAAATTGTAGATGGAGAATTGTTTTTTCGTTTCGTGTTCTTATTACTACTAGTTTAAATAATAAATATAAGTAAGATATCATTATAATACGAAATAAAAATTATTTATTTGATATTTTCTCCGCTAAGTAGTTCGCAACTGCCATGCCGAGACTGACAAAATTAATGTTGCCGATAGGCGTGTCGCCACTGTCTATACGAAACTGTCAAACTACACGTCATTATCATAATAAAAAAGTTAGTTCTCATTTTTGCCACCAGCACGGATAAGTTTATAAGTCAGTACACACACACAATGGAAACACACCTGTTTTGAACCTTATTTTATAGTGGTTAAGATTTTCTTTTAAATGAGTACATTTTTGTTTAAGTCAAAACAACTACTTTTTTCGTATAGCGTTGGCGATTTTATTGATTTTTCTTTGTCTCCGATGTAAAGGTTTTATGTGCCAACATTACTGCATACAGAATTAGACTTTATTACTACATGTGAAGGCTTCTATTAGTCCGACATGCCGAATTATTTAAAACTATTTTCTACAATTTCTAGCTACGTGTATAGTTGTGTAAGTATATGTAACCGCGACCACATTCTCGATGTCATTTTGTTCGTGACAGCTAATCTAGTTGGTATAGTATATCGATGCTATTCCTATACATTTTGTACGGAAAACGATTAAACTTCTAATACATAACTTAACTTTCAAACTTCAGGAGCAGCAACAGAATATCTTAAAAAGTTATGAATGGTCCCGCTAAGAACGTTTTCCTGTAACTATAACGGTTAAGGTTAACTGTCGCGTCTCAAAAATCCATCCTATATAGTAGCCCACCAACATTACATAACTTTGTTTAGGAGTTTTATGGGTCAGTATCTTTTTTGTATTCGCGGGGCACTTTCAAAAGGTCCCCGGGACCTGTAGTGGTCAGCCGGGGTATGTGGGATTCTGACCCACTATATCCCCCGCGGCTTTATTGGCGCGGGGGATTTCCTGGTGGAGCTGGGATGGCTGGAGTGAACCGGCATACCTCCACCCTCAACACAAAATAGGCGCTCAGTCGTCAAGTTGTGGAAACGCCCGTACGAAGAAAAAGAAGAACCCCCGCGGCTGTTGCATCGGCACATGGGAGGGGACCTCCGGGCTCTGGTCGGATATGCACTAAGCCTCTCAGTGCCTTGCTTTTGAGCCCGCTGCAGGAACCAAGCACCAGTACTCACGGGGACGGGGGTCGTAACCCCGCCTCCGTCCTCCTCGGAGTCGCCGCCGTACTCAATGGAATGGTCGGTATCTATTACAAACCTAACCCATATCTATTCTTCTAGTCCCAGTGGGTCACCTCTGGGTTGGGGTTTGTAGTACACTTGTTTTAGTACTTTGTAGTCAGTGATAGGAGGCTAGAATTTGCTCTATTCAAGGGGGTCAATTGCATCCATTGCCATTTCCTCTGGATCCAACTTGTGAGCAAGGCAATGTCTTCTGTCTAATTTACTTGTGGTAACATATCCGATAACTATTATCAGGCTAAAGCTGGTTTGAAGACTGAATCGCCGACGTCGCAGCCTCGTACGCCGATCGGTGATAACCGGACCCTCGCAGACTCGATTAATGAGAATACATTACCGCGCGCGCACAGCATCGACCCGCAACTAGAGGTAAAATATGTGCAATGTTTCTTGACCAATTGCAAATACACTGAAACAGGAGGTTTAAAATCAATCGCAGTGTTGCAGATACGTATACTTTGTTAACCCCCGAACAAAAACGAGGGATCAAACTATGGTCACGGGAGGACCAAACCCAACCCAAGGTTTGGGTGCTGCAAAGCATTCGAAACGTCGGGATAGTAAAATCAAAAAATAAACCGCGATAAAATCCGTAAAAGTAGTTTGATTTAATAAACGAGGAAGTTATAAGCTTGACGCCTAAGTCTGTCTGTCTGCCTGTATGTATGTCTGTCTGTGGCATCGTAGCGGTCCAACCAGTGCACGGATTTGAATGCGGATTTTTTTATTTGAAAGCTAGTTTAAGCGAGATGGTTCTTAGCTATGTTTCATGAAATTCGGGATAGGGATTTTTGTATACAATAGACATTTTTCATTACTTCTATTAGTCCGAAAGATCTGAAATTTAGAACATAATTATGTAAAACCGATGACACTAAATAAAATGGTAACCTTCACCATGGTCTGATGATGATCAGCAAAAAGGTGGTAACAGGATCTCGGCCGCAACAAACATAGACCCATCGAGTTTGGGCTCGCTGAACAGGTCTCAACGAGTAGTTGCTAGAAAAATGGTGATCAGGGTCTGATGATGGAGCAGGAAGGAAGAATAAACGCTTCGGCCGCTGTGGTCGTAACGGCCAGGAGGCCATTATTATTATTATATATACCTATTAAAAAAATGGATGATATACAAAATAAAATTATAATGCCTTGCAAATTCATTTGTCACAGGGTTTATATGGATTGTGACTGCTCTGAAAACTATATTCTAAATTCTAACAGATAATTACTTTTTTTTCTTAATACGAAGAACCCAAATGCTTACGCTTCTTTTGCAGCTGCACACGACACAGATGATCTCACAGAGAAACGAAGCGGAAGTAGACGCGTTGCGGCTCAAACTGCAACAAATCAAGAGTTCGTCCAAAAGATAAAATCGTCCGGGAGCACTCGCTTCACTGATTTCGTAGCTCTCTCATTCACGTCATACACACCGACATTTTTAACGTGGCTAACAGGTATGTACGCGCGGTCGTATCGACTAATATCCTACACTATTCGAATGTTATCTTCGGAATAGAGATGTATTGACTAGATAAGAACTGCGTCGACGAGCGACATAATCGAATCAATAATCGACTAACGATCGTGTGTTGTACCTCAAAATTGATGCCGCATTTAGTTTTATTGTGATATATAAAATTGCATGCGTATTCTGACGGCTTTTACGAAATTTAACGAAAAGTAAAATTAATTTCATATGAAGACGTGGTCATCTTGTTTGTTAGTGTCTAAGGCTACATTAAGATATACGGCCTAGTTGTGTGGCGTCCATTAATAATCCTCGCGGAGAAATCTGGAATGCGGAAGCGTAAGGGTGAAAATTTAAAAACGCAATTATGCCACTGTGAGCCTAATTTACTAATATATAGAATTCAATTTAAACTGGCAAAAATAGTCCAAATTCGCCTTTACGGTTCTAAGATCCAAAATTGTACATGACAATACGATTAAACAGTATCGCATTACACAGGGTATAAATGCTTGAGAACCTGCGAACTTGCGTCTCGGTAGGGGATCATTCGCCTCCGGCTTGCGTAGTGTGTTTGCGTTCAGGAAAGAATATTGTTACGATCGGGCCTAACGGACCTTATGTCTAAGGTAGTATGGTCTAATCTCCTCTGTCCTAAAATGTAGGAATCATACCTACGCCATGGTGTCTGTACAAACAATGGGCCAACGATAAAGAAGTTTTCGAATTAATTCAAAAGGCCTCATTTTTTGTTGTTGTACATAATAAGGATTAGGACCAATCATAACAATAAGTGCAGGTTTTTAGTCAGTAAAGGTCAGAAAATATACAGTGATTGTTTTTTGTGTCCAAAAATATGAATGATTCAAATATACTTACACTAATACTTAATGTATTATGAAATTAAATTACTTTTAAACAGTTGTCTGTTTTGTTTAGTTTATGCAATAATTAATACAAAAACATGCCCATATTATTATTATTAGTGTTACCAAGTTTCCTATGCAAACACATTGTGTTCAATCATAGTCCAACATTGGCAGTAACGCCAGATATTGGGGCCAACGATTTTTATTTTAGCTGGACGCGTGGATATTTGTTTGTGTATTCATAGAAGTACATTTACATTGAATGAAATTCAACGTACGGTCAGCGACAAAAGTGAATAATGTTAACAATCGGAATAAAAAAAATATTGTTATCAACTTATAGTATTCCAATATAATATTTACGCGCTCTTGTTGCTGGCTACGCGAGTACTTGCCGGGGTTTAGGCTGCCTGTCCACCGGAGCGGAGTGAGGCAGTGGAGCGGAGAAACGGAGAAATATTAACCAATAAGATTTTGGAGCGGAGATTTTGTGCAATCTTATTGGTTAATATTTCTCCGTTTCTCCGCTCCACTGCCTCGCTCCGCTCCGGTGGACAGGCACCCTTATAGTTAATGAGTGTTAGATTAGTGTAAAGAAATTAAAATTGTGAAATGTAACCTCAGTGATGCTTCTCACAAAAATTTACGGCAGAAGTGTACTAAAAATATTAAAGACCTTTAATCAATGATATTTTACTATAGATATGCCATTAGCGCTCGCCAGACGTCCAGCGAGTATCCCCCAACTGGGTTTTGTAGCAGTTAGTCGCACCGTCCCGCGTAGTTAATGCGACATCGTGACGTCTATCATTAAAAATTGAAAATGCCGTCCTGCGTATTTATAATGTGCACAAATTACCAGGCAAAAGTAAATAAACAGTCAGGAATAATATAGCACATGTAACTTTGAAAAAATAATTTGATTTTCAATTTGTATTTCAATTTTCATAATAATATTGTAAGAAATAATTATAAAATTGAATGTGTCAGTTGACAAGATGACACTGACAAGCGTTTAACCAACGCTGACAACGGAACGCACAAAATATAGCCATCTCGTTTTCTCTTACTTTTCTCGTTATGCATCTGTCCTTGTCAGACTATAGGTAGGAAAATGTATAGCTAGGTATAGCTAACTACAAGTGAGACAACTTTTATCGTGCGTTAGTAGGGATATAACATATCTTTAGTAAAATATCATTGCCTTTAATTGATTATAGTTTTCATTCAGGGATCTAAGATATCGTCAATAAAGTTAATATCCTAAGTGATCGCAAATGTCATTACGGACAATCACTCTGCCAGTGTTTAACTGCTGCACTCACAATACCTTGCATATAATTGGCAAGTTATTGCCAATACCTTGGCAATAACTTGCCAATTATAATGAAACTCTTATTTCGTACAGTTCAATAAGTATTAAATAAGTATATACTATCACGGATACCGACAAATATGTATACGGCAATAAAGATTGACATTTGGTGCATGTAAAAAAGGTTTATATCAACTTATTTGCAAAATGCATTGGCATTTTCTGTTGGTTAACTATTCAGCCTTAACCACCCTGTAATCGGCACGAAAATTAATTAAAAGAACTTACTATAAAAAATCCTACGCATTCAGACGAAATTTTATATACAATCTTAGATTTAGCTGTCATTTAAAGTGTCAATCTCATGGAAAAAACGTCAAAATGACAAATGACATTAAGATCAAATATTGAAAAGAAACGCCTATTAATTTCGTCCACAAATCGACATAAAAACATGGCATATTCTAGCATGTTTATTTTAGAACCACTCATGTTTAGGACTCGAATGTAAAAGTCTAATTTGTTAGTTGAATCTAATTTAGGGTTAGCAGTCTTATAAATTTAAAGCTGTTACATATATATACTTGTGATGCCCCATTGTTTCATTAGAGGTATTATATCCGTGAATTTCTGTACTATGGTATTAAATATACAGTTATTAGAATATAAATAATAGCGAGTCTCGAAGGTAACTAATTTTTTTAACGTGTTTATCTTGTACTCACGTACATAATCACAGCCGAAGTATTTAGAGAAACACATTGAATATTTCTATTAAAATGGAAATTTTAAACCTACCAGTCAGTCTTTTTTGATGCTGATTGTAGTAATGATGACGCAAAATGAGTTAATACTCGTAAATAACATTGATGTAAGCCTATAAGAATTATGAAGTATGAAATATCTGCTATGGAATAAATCCAACTTTTCTTTTTTACAATATTATATAAATGGCTGGTCAATGTAGTAAGTCAAGAAAATTATTATTGATGTATATATATCGTTGACTGATTTGCTAAGTTTGTGTGTATTTTATTGCGTTTGTGTTCTATGTTTGAAGACTGTTTAAGATATTGCTGTACATCATAGCAATACTATTCATTTAAAGTGAATTAGCTAATTGCTGATTTTATTCAGTGGTTTCTATCATAATTTTACCGATTGTAGAATAAATGTCAGTGATAAGCTATTTCATCTATTTATTATTTTTAAACTCATTGATTGATGTTTGCAGCGGTGTTTGGAGTGTTATGTTAGATGCCCGGTTAGTCATCCAGTAGGTTTGTTAGAAAACTTAACGAGCTGAGATGAGGCCATATGTTAACGTTTTAATATTCCATGTTTCACGTTACCCACTGAAATTATATTTAATCGAACATTCCTTTCAGTATTGGATTACAATGTACAAATTTTTTGTCTTCTTGTAACTTAATATTTAATGATTATCATCACTAATTAACCATTCATCTCGTCGATTATGCTCATCCGATATGAATTAACATACGATTTGAAAACGATTACAGCCGATCGATATATTGATTTGATGTGAATTGTGTTTATATAGTATGCACTTCTAATCATTTTACAATAATAGAGAAATGATGCAAGGATTTACGTAAATTATTCAGGGCGATAACTATGCTTATATACATGGGCGCTTGAAGTCGAAATATACCATAAGTATTTTTACTGTGTGACCCGTAACAATATTGACTTAAATACTGTTATATTGGATCTGTTAAATTTCCTACTTCATCTCACGACATGTCCTAGTGAGTAATCCTTTATTATAATATAGAATTTTTGTTCATACCTTTAATTGTTCTTATTTCCATTTTAATTTGTTATAAATTAGGTTATCTACAATTGTCTTTAGTATAATTTGCTTTTTAAACGTGACTTCATATTATCGTGAGCATTTATTTATTGTTTCATGTAAATTAATGTTTAAAATCATGATTATTAATAATAATAAAGTTCATACAACACTGATAATTGTATTTGATTTTAAACCATGGCGCGACCAAGCTCTTAGCTTGATTCAAACTCAAATCTAAACACTAAATACAATTCATGCTTTTGCAGCTAGTAAGCAATCGAAGCTGCTGGCATTGGTAGCGATTGACAAAAACAAATTTGCAAGAAAAGTCTGTTCATAACTAGTAAGATTTTTTTATGTATCACATATCATGTTCTTCATTATTTTAATAAAACATTGAATTAATTGTTCATTATTGCTATTAATAAGTAACTGTACGGCATTTTACAAGCCGTTATCGATCAGTCAATAGCAACCCGTCGTTTCAATCGCAACTGCTGCATTGCAAACGATTATTATCTTTCATTGCACCGCAATAAAGTTCGTTTTGTCTCGATTAATTATACACATAGATATTTCCATGCACATAACCACACAACTGTTTGTCCTCTGGCTGGGAAACTCTCCCAAGGGGGTTGTGTGAAATGATATTTCATTGGGAAACTAACGTCCTATTGGGTGAAATTATTTAACCTAGTGACAGATAGAGCAGTAACAGTCTCTCGCAGGGTTGATTAACTTCCTTAACCTTCATTCGGATAGCAAATAATCATCTGCAGTGTGAGCAGCCAGTAAGGATTTTTTTTTTGTTTGTAAGTATAAGGTGACAACTGGGAAAGTATGTATCATTTGTCGCCTCTGGTGGCTACTGGGAATATTTTTCCCATTTGTCACCAGTGGTGACAACTGAGAATAGACCAGATTTATGAGCGACAAAATTTTTCAAGAAAAGCACATTAAATTTAGAAGTTTTCTTTTTTACCAGAAATACATCATGAATCAACGATTAACATAATAATATCCTGGGACAATCCACACACAGTTATCTACTCCCAAAGTAGGCAATATGGGAACCAGACATATCATCATCAGCAGCCGAAACACGTTCACCGCCTACCAAATTGCCTCCCCCAGAGAATGGGGGGGGGGGGGGGGGGAAGGTTTGCCAAAATCCTCACGTTTGGCAAGGTACAGGCGGCGGGCGGTAGGTAATCCAATAGAGAGACGCTGCTGCCCGTCTTCTTGTTTTGCCTAAGTCGCCTCCTGCGAAAAGATGGGACGGTGCTATTCTTACCCAGAAACACCCACTAATATGTACTTCAGTAAGTACCTATACAGATTAACTATTTTTGTAATGCGTAAGTTTTGTATAAGTAGGTACTTAAAGATTGTTGGGCAATAAAGATGCGTCTTTTTGTGTCCGTCAGGATGACCGGACCACAGCACGGATTCACGTGAAACTTTACCAAGATTTAGTACCTATTTTGTACCTATGTTTAAATATTTTGTACCTCAGTAATAACAAAGTTATTTAATAAATAAAGTGGGAAGCCATTCTGACGTCAGGATGGCTTCCCACTTTTTACTTTGGGTACTTACGGTCCATATATTGCTGAAATCTTTGCATAATAATTTAGTACCTTTTTTGTACCTACGATAAATATATAAATACTTATGTATTCCATTTAAGAATTACTTTTATTTCATTATAAACAATTATAATATGGAGCATCATTCATCTGACATATTATATTTCACAAACCATGTAGTCCCCTTTCCTGCATCCAGGCAGAGGAGTAAAAGCCATACATTTGTTAGTTCTAACGTTGATGATAAAAACTTCTGCCACCTTGATTCTCTGGGAACTTAAACTTTGGCTACAGTTTGGGTCGGATGCGTGGACGGCCGCGGGGCGCGTGAGCGACCGGTTGTGTATGTGTCCTGGGCACTTACCTACCGTAGCTGAAAAACACTATTCTCAGATTGACCGCGAGGAGCTGGCTATAGTGTTTTAATTCGAAAAGTTGCACCAGTATTTATATGGGAGACGTTTTACATTGCTTACCGACCACAAACCGTTGGTGACTATTTTTGGGCCTAAGCAGGGGGTTCCCTCGATGGCTGCGAGTCGGTTACAGTGGTGGGTTATTAGTATAGTAAGTATTAAATCATCACCACATACATACGACATAGAATATGTAAAGTCAAACAAAAATGGAGCAGATGGGTTATCACGATTGCCAGCTTTGACTAAAACTTTCGTTGTTGGGTAAGTACGATCGAAATTACAAATCGATAGCACCAGTAGTTCCTGAAATATATAGGTGTGGCAAGACAGATAGACGAAGTCATACCATGCACAGCCATAAGGATTCCCTTTTAAACGACTTCAAAATGAGTAGTTCTGTATTCGACGCGTATGTATGTAATATTAATAAAAATAAGTAATATTTACATAATATGTTAATCTATGTGGGTATAAACAAAATTTATGAGTGATGAGTATACCAATTTCATGAGTGTACGTATGTATGTAGGTTTCTCCCCGTATTTCTTAGAAACTACAAATCCTATTGCGATCGAGCGATATCAAAATTGGTTCAGTAGTTTAAGAGATATAGACTGTTTAAGTTTCCAGTAAATTACTCTTGCATGGCCAGCCATAGTTATTGCAAGTCATCATAAGTGTACTAGTTTATGTTGTTATTAAATAAATGTTTTTGTTGATTTTTTCCTAGTAATATTTTTAAAATTAATTTCCTAAAGTTCGCAAGCATATGAGAATGTGCCCGTTACAGATCGTATAAGATTATATACTATATTGCTAGAATTAAATAATATATTTTGTAATAATTTCTGATATTTACGCGAATATTACACATTTCAGTGTTTGTTCAGCATCCGCAAAGAACGGCTGCGTTGCTCTTGCTCTAGTCCGCTCTCGGGCAAAGCGCTGACGCAGCAAAAACACTGTCGCGAGTTATCGTAACCGGTCGCCGCGATGACCCAGATTTCTACATGTGCCGTGAATCACAACAATATGTGTACATAGTTTTAAGGCGAAGTTATATTTTATTATTTGAATAAAAATGGCTTCGCCAAATACAGTAAGGCTTCAAACGGAAACCGAACATCTGTTGTATGAACGATTCGTTGAGGAACAAGCCGAATGTAAGAAACTGCAAAGTTTAGTAAAAGATTTACATTGCCAAATTGAAGCGCTTCAGCGGCAACTGGAGCACTACCAGGAGAAAAAGAATGTATCTCCAGCCGAAGATACCACGATTACCGAGAAAGCCTCAGAACAAGTCCAATATGAGACAGATGAAGAGGAGCTAGCAAAGGAAACCGAGTGGATTCGTCAGCAAAGCCGAAAGAAAAGGAAGCTGAACCAATCACTTTCACCACCGCAACAACAAGGAGCCACCTCCAGCGAGATAGAAAAAAAGACACCGAAAGTGAAAAAGGCTCCCCAGCCACCTCCTATAATCGTAGAACAGGTTAAAAACTATCAAAAATTCTACGACTTCCTAACATCGACGGTGTCCAGTGACTCATTTTTAATAAAAATGCGAAACGGGGACAGTGTTAAGGTCAACGCAAATAACGAAGACGCGTATAGATCCATTACTAAGCTACTCTTAGAAAGTGAATGTCACTGGTATTCTTACGAAAATAAGCAAGATAGACCAGTCAGAGTGATGGCGAAAAATTTGCACTTTTCGTGCGATCCCGTCAGGATAACTGAAGACCTGACATCTAAAGGCTATAAGGTACAAGATGTTACTAATAAACTAAACTGGAGGACCAAAGAACCTCTTAACATGTTTATGCTTTCATTCGATAAGGGTGAAGACATAAACAAAATTTATACCATTAAGTCAATTCTCGGGTGCAGAGTGGACATACAACCAGTCAAAGTATCTAAATTGATACCCCAATGCAAAAGGTGTCAAGCGTACGGGCACACTCAAAGGTACTGCTCTAAAGAGCCCAGGTGTGTAAAATGCACAGGCAAGCATCTAACAAAAGACTGCAAAAAACCTGCAGAGACCAAACCAAAATGTATCCATTGTGGTGAAGCGCATCCTGCTAGCTACCGGGGATGCGTAGTAGCCAAAGAACTTCAGAATTTAAAAAATAAAGCTACAAAAAAGCAGAAGGTCCCTACTCACCAGGCCCCACGCATTAATATAGGCAAAAAGGTTCAGAGCCAACCTGTCACCAAAAATCTGTCCTTTGCTCAAATTACAAAAGGCATTCAGGTGCAGGCGCCACGGCCACAGCAAAATCTACAGACACAGCATTCATCAAACTTAGATGAAAAATTAAATAAAATCTTGAACGTCATCACATCATTCGACGTAAGGCTCAAGAAACTAGAAAATAGCACTAAATTAGCTATTACTAAACAAAAATGATGGATAATTCTCTAAAAATAATGGCATGGAATGCTAACGGACTACGTCAGCATCAACACGAGTTAGAAGTCGTCCTAAACACAGAAAGTATTGATGTGTGCCTTATATCCGAGTCACACTTTACAAGAGAAACCTACATACAAATAAAAGGATATAAAATATACCACGCATTGCACCCGGACAATAAAACTAGAGGAGGCAGTGCCGTTATAATAAAGGAAGGTATCTATCATTATGAGATATACAAGCATGAAGATCGTGAAATTCAAGCTGTGGCCGTATGTGTCAAAACAAAACGGTATCCGGTTACCATATCGGCTATATATTGTCCCCCGCGGTACTCAATAAAAGCTACGCATTATGAAAATCTCTTAAAACGACTTGGTAATAGATTCGTTCTTGGAGGAGATTTTAATGCGAAGAATATCCATTGGGGATCTAGACTGACTACAACTAAAGGTAAAGAACTGTTATACGCAATTAGAAAAATGAAATGTGACACCATATCAACGGGCAAGCCAACCTACTGGCCTACGGATTCACACAAAATTCCTGACTTGATCGATTTTTTCATCTATAAAAACATCTCGTTAAACTATATTTCAATTGAAGAGGGTTACGATATGAATTCGGACCATTCACCAATTATACTAACTATTAATGAGGATATAATATATAAAGAAAACCAAGCAACTCTAGTCAATAAAAATACCGACTGGATAAGTTTCCAGCACGATTTGGAGTCCGTAATTATCCTAAAAGTGCCTTTAAAAACACCACAACAATTGGAATTAGAATTAAGGAATTTTGTAATAAATATCCAACAATGTGCTTGGAAAAATACACCTGTCCTAGTAAAGAAATCTAGCATCCCAAATTACCCGAATGAAATCCGAAACCTTATAGTTGAAAAGAGAAGGCAGAGGCAGAGGTGGCAAAGAAGTAGATACCCACCCGACAAAACTGTTTTAAACAAACTTACAAAACTATTGACTGGAGAAATTAGAAGAAATTAGAAATTTCGTGATGTATCCATGCATACTTACCTGTCCCAGCTAACGAGTGATCGAACCACTGATTATTCCCTGTGGAAAGCCACTAAATGTTTAAAAAAACCCATTACGCAAATACCTCCAATTAAGGAGAAGAATGGGCGCTGGGCTATAAATAATGAACAGAAAGCAATTAGATTTGCCAATCATTTGGAAGAAATATTTCAACCAAATAAACCTGAAAATGAGGAGATCACTCTGGATGTAAGAATACAAGATGAAACCAATATGACGCTCACCACCACACCAAAAGAGGTTCAAAAGGAAATTCAACGTCTAAATAAGAAAAAATCCCCGGGTTATGACCTCATTACCGGAGAAGTCCTGGGTAATCTACCCCGTAAAGCAATAGTGAAACTCACCACCCTTATAAATGCTTCGTTTAGATTAAAATACGTACCTGACATGTGGAAAGTGGCTGAAGTCATAATGATACCAAAACCTGGTAAACCACCATACGAAGCAACTTCATACAGACCAATTTCGTTGTTGCCAATAATGTCAAAGTTATTTGAAAAGCTCTTATTGAGACGTTTAAAACCAATAATAGAAGAAAGAAACCTTATCCCTGACTATCAGTTTGGCTTCAGGGCAAAGCACTCTACTATAGACCAGGTCCATAGAATTACCAACATTATTGAAAAATCATTAGAAGAAAAGAAAGTTTGCTCTACAGTCTTCCTGGATGTAGCTCAAGCATTCGATAAGGTGTGGCATGAGGGTCTCATATATAAATTAAGAAAAATGTTACCAAAGCAATTTTCCGATATCTTGGAGTCTTACATAACAGAAAGAAAGTTCAGAGTAAGACAGGAAGACTCTTATTCTGATCTTAAGCACATCAAAGCTGGAGTACCACAAGGAAGTGTTCTAGGTCCGGTCCTGTACTTATTATACACCTGTGATATCCCAAAGCTAAAAAACAACACCATTGCAACATTTGCTGATGACACGGCCATTATGGCTACAGGAGTCACACACGCGGAGGCAGTGGAAAATGTACAAACTGCCGTGAATACCATATATAACTGGACAAGAAAGTGGCGAATAAAACTCAATGAATCAAAGTCTGTTCATATTGATTTCACTAACAAAAAGTCAGTCTACCATCCGGTATACATAAACGATCATGTTATACCCTATGAGAATACCGCCAAATACCTGGGAATGACACTTGACGCAAGGCTTCGCTGGAAGGCTCACGTCAAAAAGAAACGCGAAGAGCTAGGCCTTCGCTATAAGAAAATGCATTGGCTCCTCGGTAAACATTCCGCTCTGTCAGTGCAAAATAAAATACTATTGTACAGACAAGTCCTAATGCCAGTCTGGACTTATGGTATACAGCTGTGGGGTTGTACCAAACAGAGCAATATACAAATAATACAACGCTTTCAAAATAAAGTACTTAGAGGAATTGTTAACGCGCCCTGGTACATTAGAACAAGCGACCTCCATCGGGACCTCAGAGTGGACTTCGTGGCTAAAGTAATCAAGGACTACGCTGAAGCGCATGAACGTCGGCTTCATCACCATGTGAATGTCGAGGCTATCCAGCTCCTCGACAACACGGACATAGTGAGAAGACTGAAAAGGACTAAACCTTTTGAGTTAGTTTAAGTGTTAAATTAGTGCAGTGTAATGCAGTGTAGAACACAATAACAAAGTGTCTTCACCTTAATAGAGACAATAAGAAAAGTGCCATTGGACACATTCTTAATCTAAGTAACTTATTCGTTTAGGTCAAAATAATAGTACTGATTAGCCTTAGGCTAGATTGTAACTTTTATGGTGCTACCTCGTGGGAGCAGCATTAAGAAAAAAAAAAAAAAAAAAAATTTCAAAATAATATATTCTGTTTAAAATGCTATTCTATAATGAATAATTTTTGATTTATATATTTTTTTATCTATTTAAGTATGTTTTTACAAAAAAAAAGTAAATATAAGCATTAGTATCACTTGTCTGATTCCCATAGTACAGGATCTGCATGGTTTGGGATCTGATTACCGTGTGTGGATTGTCCCAGAATATTATATTAATATATGTAATCGTAATTGAAAAAAGTTAAGAAATTGTGCAGTTCTAACTTCAAAAACAGGTACTTCAAATAATATTATTTGCCCGCCGTTACAAGGTTACGTTGCTAAATTTTGATGAAGTTTCAAATGTGATCTATTAAATTTCATCAGAGAGGGTCGAATGTAGCACATGATTGTTATTGCATGAATGTGTGCCGTGATGGAGAATTACGAAACGCTAAGCGGGGTCGGAATACCCTAAAGAAAATACTGAATACTTGCTCTACATGTTACATTATAATATGTCAGACAAATGTCAGATGAATGATGCTCCATATATATAATTGTTTAGAATGAAATAAAAGTAATTTTTAAAAGGAATACATTAAGTATTTATATATTTATCGTAGGTACAAAAAAGGTACTAAATTATTATGCAAAGATTTCAGCAATATATGGATGGACCGTAAGTACCCAAAGTAAAAAGTGGGAAGCCATCCTGACGTCAGAATGGCTTCCCACTTTATTTATTAAATAACTTTGTTATTACTGAGGTACAAAATATTTAAACATAGGTACAAAATAGGTACTAAATCTTGGTAAAGTTTCACGTGAATCCGTGCTGTGGTCCGGTCATCCTGACGGACACGTCTTTTTTAGTTTACTTCATCATCATCATCAGCCGGAAGACGTCCACTGCTGAACATAGGCCTCCCCTTTAGAACGCCACAACGAACGACAATTGGCTATTTGCATCCACCGGTTACCTGCGACGCGCACAATGTCGTCTGTCCACCTAGTGGGAGGCCTGCCAACGCTGCGTCTTCCGATTCGTGGTCGCCACTCGAGAACCTTTCTTCCCCAACGGTTATCGGTTCTTCGAGCAATGTGGGCTGCCCATTGCCACTTCAACTTGCAGATTCTGAGAGCTATGTCGGTGACCTTAGTTCTTCGGCGAATCTCCACATTTCGGATTCTGTCGCGCAAAGAAACTCCGAGCATAGCTCTCTCCATGGCTCGTTGTGTGACTCTGAACTTTTCTAAAAGGCCCGCCGTTAGAGACCACGTCTCAGTACCATATGTCATCACTGGCAACACTCACTGGTTAAAAACCTTCGTCTTCAGGCACTGCGGTATTTTGGACGAGAAGATATCGCGTAGTTTCCCGAACGCTGCCCATCCGAGTTGGATTCTTCGGGCGACCTCTTTGTCAAAGTTGGACCGACCTAACTGGACAGTTTGTCCTAGGTATACGTAGTGGTCAACAACTTCGAGTGTATCGTTCCCAACAACTACCGGTACGGGTGCAACATGGACATTAGACATGATCTTCGTCTTGTCCATGTTCATTTTAAGACCCACCTTTTGGGAAACGCTACTGAGGTCGCTGAGCATCGTATTGAGGTCCTCCAGCGACTCTGCCGTAATGACTATATCGTCAGCAAAACGAAGGTGAGTGATGTATTCGCCATTGATGTTGATGCCGAATCCGTACCAGTCCAAGAGCTTGAAAACGTCCTCCAATGCGTTTGAGAACAGTTTCGGAGAAATAACGTCTCCCTGTTGAGACAGGAAGGTGTGAGCACCTCGTTGCAATGGGATTGGTTTCGTGCTCTCTTCCTGTAGTCGGATCGACATGGTGGCGTTACTGTACAAACACTTCAACACTTCGATGTACCTATAGTCAATGTGGCACCGCTGGAGGGACTGCAATACCGCCCAGGTCTCGATTGAATCGAAGGCTTTTTCGCAGTCCACAAACGCTAGACATAATGGCCGATTATACTCCTCGGTCTTCTGTATAATCTGGCGGAGCGTATGTATGTGGTCTACGGTGCTAAAGCCTTTTCGGAACCCTGCTTGTTCGGGAGGCTGGAAGTCATCAAACCTGCGTTCGAGACGGTTCGTAATGACTCTCGAAAACAGCTTAGTTTACTTACCTTGGTAAAAAAATATTGACATTAATTTACTTGAAAGTTTCCACAACAAGCGCAATTTCATAATTGCGCTTGTTGTGGAAACTTTCAAGTGCATAATGCAATTCAATTTAAAACTCCAAAGCTAGGTCGTGAACTAGAAAATTTCATGAGTACTCGAAGAAAACGCACCGTAGGTGCGCCAGATTTTGAACACACGCTGAGGGCCAAATAATCATATGCTCTGTTTCTTTCTATCACATATAATGTATATAAATGCATCCTTTTCTTGCGCGAATGAGAAATTAAGTGCCAGCTCTCTATTGGTTTCTTTCTCTAAGGCTCCCGTAGACAGACTTATCTATGCATTATTTTACTAGAAACTCGCAGTACAGTATCAAAAATTGTATTTTATAATTTCGGGTGAAAAACAATCCTTTGATGTTGAAGTAGAGCATTCTTATATTACGGACGGGACGGGCCCGTTGGTCTAGTGGTCAGACACCCTGGCTGCTAACCGATGGGTCGTGGGTTCGATTCCCGCCAAGTGTCTGGGTGTTGTTTATCTATTTAAGTATGTATTTACAAAAAAAAAAGTATATAAGTATTAGTATCAGTTGTCTGGTTTCCATAGTACTGGCTCTGCCTAGTTTGGGATCGGATGACCGTGTGTGAATTGTCCCAAGATATTATTATTATTATTTTCATGTATTTTGTTTCACGGGATTTACCCGGTCTTTTAAGAGGCTTGCGTGGGGACGAATCCAACACGTAGAGGCCCTTTTTATAATTAAATGGTGTGTGTGGTGGGTACCTGCTGGGATTAACTGACTTATTGAAGAAAAAATAACAGTTGACCTCGGCAGGCTTGGAAACTATTGTAAGTATATGGAAAGATTACTTGTCTGTGTGGTTGAACATTTGGTGGACTGGCAGCTGGGCTATTGCAGAAGGCCGGGGTCACTTGCCATAATTACATTTAGAGGTAATTATTTTTTGGCAAGTGGTGGCTTGCCACCCACTAGATGGGCTCCCCAAATAATCGTCCGATGACGACAGAGAGCAATACCGGTGTGGGTGACTCAGGGGTGTCGAGAGGTGTGCTGCGCTTTCTCCGAAGTTACTCGCGGCGTTATGCCCTTTAACACTTCCACCCCTGGAGCATATAGCTCTAACAACTCCTCCCTGGACGGCCAATTAAGGCAAGCCAGAGCTGAGAGTCCTGCGGGCCCCCTTCGGTTTCCACTCTTCCGACGAAGACACGCCGAGGTGGGGGCCCTGACCGACTCTCTGGAGCACTCGGGTCCGTGGTGTCGCTACGCACCAACAGCTCGCCACAAGCTGCCCTGCGGGCTTATTATTATTATTATTAGGGTACCCATTTCTCGGGTAATCTCGATTATAACATGCATCACAAATCGGGTTAGTACTTAGAGGAGATACCACAATTACTCTGAGGGTTAGTATTTAGAGTGTGGTCTTCACTTTTACCTTTAAGCTTCTTATGGTTTAGGCCCTAGACGTCCATCGAGTACGGCGCGGGTGGCGACTCCGAGGATGTTGGTGGTGGCGGAGTAGAGACCCTATCCTCGTGAGCAACGTAGCCTAGGTAGCCCATGAGAGGCTATGAAGCGACTCGCTGCGGTGGTGGTCTCAAAGGCAAGGCAGTCATGGAGATCTTTTAGAGGCTACCTCACTTGGACAAAAAAAGGGTTAATATAGGTTTGTTTAAGTTTGGCCGGTCTGTATGCAGTAAAGCCAATGAACAGTCATTAGTCGCGGGCCCATGCGGCCGGTGGAGAAGCACCTAATGTCTTTCGACGAAACCTCCAGCAGATAGGACCAACCAACGAATCCAATTGGTTGGCCTTCAATGCCTCGGTATGTACGCAGCATTTTAGAAACTAAAATCTCTATGTCTTTGATTTTTTTAATCTATGGTTTCAATTAGACAAATAATCAGCCAATCAAACCGCGGGGCGGACGAAACGAAATGAAAGTCCGCCACATGTCCGCCATATCTACTACATCTTCTTTCTAATAGTGACGTTCGTATTATTTTGTGTTAGATATAGCTGTTGTGTAGATATTCGTTGTATAATTTAATTATTTTTTAGTTGATCTAATTCACGGTGAGTAAAGTGTAAAAAAATAGTTTTGACATTTGGATAGTTTTTAATTTGGAACTTGTTTGGCCGCGCCGTGCTTTACGTATTGTCAAAATGGAAAAATCTCAGTTTTAAAGTAACTACAATCTTAATTCATGTGTTATATATAAATTGGGTTCATTGAGGTACGGTCGTGACGTATTTTGTAGTGTTTAGCGGTGGTTTAGATAATAGTGAGATATTTTTTCGTTGTCGGTGTTACGGCACCAATAAGTGTACCCAATATTTCGCAGGCCGACGACGGCGGACAACACCATGGAGTCCCCACGAAAATTTAACGATTGCTACTTTTACTATTACTCCACATGCACGAAGGTAAGAAAATTCTCCCACAATATTGGTCTGTTTATATTCTGAGTTCATAAAGTGAAACATGGACGATATTATTAACGTGTTTATTTAGTGTATGACGGCTGTACACGTTCGTAGAACAGCAATTAACATGCTTTTATCATGCAGCACATGTGACATAATTTTTAATATTTTATCATGGCTTTTCCTCTCTGATCTATACTTTAGAATGGACTTTAATTTTAAGGTGAAGGTATTTAAAAATTCCTAACCTTGTAGCCTACCCAATAATTAGGTAACATTTACAATGATTATAAAATGTAGGGTTAGTATAAATCAGAATTAAACATAGATAGAATTAAGTCGAAATAAATGCAAACTTGAAATCCAGACAACAGAGTATCAGTGAACTGTTCATAGATTTTGTTTAGGTGTTTTGTTTTACAAATAATATAGTTGTAGCCTTATTTAATTGATAAAAATTATACTTTCTAAGGATGTAAGCAATTCCATTTCAAAATATAAAAGCGTTTTCATATGTTTTAGCTGTTCTGTAATTTGAATACCTCCCATACACAAAATACGCACTTTAACACTATTGAGTTATGGATACCAGCCTGTTATACCAATCCGTTATGACCCCAACGCAAAGTCTAAAATATCATTTTTAATTTTCTATAAAGGGGGACAATTGTGTATTCCGGCACGAACCTTCAGCACTTGGCTGTGAGACGATGTGCACAGCTTGGCAACAGGGCAAGTGTCTCGATAAACGCTGTAAACTACGTCACATGGAACTAAGGGTACGTTAAATTCACTATATTGCTAAATGTTATATAAATAGATATAAGTGATATGCACTGATAAGTGCAAGATGGGTTATCAGAATGGCAATAATAAGCTTAAGATTGTATTATGTTGATTTATTACTGTGTTCCAAGTCATTACATAAAATGCATGTGAAATGTTTCTGGTGATCAATGGAGAAGAAAAATGGGAGCAGGGAAAGAGTCTCCTGGATAATTTGGCGTAGTAGTATATGTTTAGTCCATGGATAGTCAGTCACAACTCTTGTGTTCAAAAACATTTTTGAAAATTCTTCAATTATTCTGAATGATTAAGAATTTTGTGAAACAGAGAAAATTACTTGTATATCAAATTATAGATCACAATGCACTTAGAATTAGAGAGTTAATTACTTTGAACTAAAGAATTTTTCTCATTTCTATGACACAATTATTTAGAGAAAATATATGCGATTATTTGTTTATTCTAAAATAAGCTGTCTGGTTTGTTTCTGCAATGTGGCTCAGGCAGCTAACCTGTCTTCTTGTTACCTATACACAATTTTACTAATGAGATTAATTTGATGATTGTCTGTTGCAGAAAAACCGCAAGCAGATCCCATGCTACTGGGAGAATCAACCCGGAGGCTGTCGAAAAATGCATTGCCCATTCATGCATAAGAATCCCGAAGCTCGCACCGACGGCATCGCGCCCAGCCAGCCTGCACCACCAGTGCCCGTAAGTTTTAAATTCAGTAAAGGTTGGGTGCATAGACTAAAAGAAGCTGGCTTAAAAATTTGTTCTTTAGTTTCCGGAATTAACCTAAGGAAGTATTAGCAGAGGGATATAACTTCCTATAGTTAATTCAGGTACTATAGTAGGTATGTACTAAAGAAAACATGACAGCCAAATTTTTTCAAGTGCACAAATTCAGTTAGTCTATGTGACATAGACTTACTATCTCATACTACTTATTTAATACCCCAATGCTATAGTTTGATCTTTGCAGTATATGCAACACTTTCCTCTGTCATACCAAAGATCTAGTTTTAAATGTGATAAAAAATCTAATATGGTATACGTTGTTTGTCCCTAAGGCGGGTGGAGCCGTAGTGGGCGGACCAGAGGGTGTCGTGGAGCCGCAGAACCTGGGGGCCCCGCCCGCGCCCGCGCCCCCTGCCCCTGTGCCCCTACTCTGGCACCAGCAGCGACAAGGTAGTCCGTACCTTCTCCTCTTTGCATACGATACGACTTACATGACCACACTCGTCTAAACTACACATCCATATATGTTCAAACTACACATTCACATCCAAACTACAAATTCACAACTACCCAAAGTGGACACAAGTCTATCTGGACAAATGTGGGTGTCTAATACCCACACTTATCCAAACTACACATCCACACTTATCCTAACTGCACATCCACACATATGCAAACCACACATCCATTACCAAACTAATGTGCACACTTGTTCAAACTATTCATTTCCAATTATCCAAACTACACATCCAAACTACATATTATCCACACTTATCCAAACTACACATCCATTTCCAAACTACACATCCATATCCACACTACACATCCACACTTATCCAAACTACACACCCACACAAATTGGCTATTTCGACGACTCCCACTAACTGGCGTCCCATTCTCCCTACAGTGGTGCTGGACTCTGCCATATTGGGCGTCCTCCCGGCGTCCAGCGAGCTGCTAGGACGCCGAGTACTCCCTCCCCACGGCCACGAGACCGCCGCCAATCCCTACGCGCCCATGCCCGTCGACCCTCTTGTAGTCAACTTCGAGGAAGGTATGCGCCTCTACTGAAACTATATGTATTAAGCCCTGACCAGACGATTTGAGAACTTTGATACGAGGACGTTGAAGGAATAGAGACGCGGCTAGATGTGAAATTTTCCTGAACTATGTAACAGTTGCGATGAAAATAATGGGAATATTGGTGATTTTTATGGTGGGGTACACTTCGTGTCAGCCATTTGCACCACTGTAGCCTCTATTAAATATGCTAAATTGTGACTATTGTAAAGGTTCACCTTTACAATAGTCTAGAATAGTAGGTAGTATAATTTTGAAAGAAATTATGGCCATGATTCCAGACCGTGAATAGTCACGGTCTGGAATCATGGCCTTAATGTATAATCTATATTAATTAATGCATTTATATGAAGAAAACTTATTGTTTATACAGTGGTGCCGCTGGTACCAGTCTCGAGTCATGTCAGTCATGTAACCAGTATGATTCTCGCCGATAGTGCTTGATGGAATAAAGGTTTCATGAATTCTGGGCTGGCTCCCAAGTGGGTGGACTACATGATACTTATACGACACTGATTGAGGCACTGAAGTTTACAACCAGTTATTACATTCATATCTGGAGAATTGAGTAATTTTGTTGATTATTTTTTAAGATTTTATTCTATTATTGGTTGGTATGAATTGGACCTGGTACTGGCCTGGAACTCACTTCGACCCAATCAGATTCATTGTGCATGCCCAATTGGCATAACTCATTATGTAATTTACTGCTCCTCGATCTTGATTCAAAACGAATTATTAAAAATTATACAAAGGAATTATGAATTCTGCATGCATGTGAATACTTTTCATCAAAACTGTCACATTTTTACGAAAAATGCTACTGTCATTGTGTGGTATAAATTGTAAACCGACGAATGATAGTGAGCTAGCCGCGTAGGTATGGAAATGCTTCTCAAATTGTATGATTGGGGCTTACGGCTCGATCCCATGTTAACTTGAAAAAACTATCAAAACTAACCAATTTTATTTGGCTGTTTGTTGAAGAAAAATGGATACATGAAGGAACTCGTTAAATATGGTTGTTCCTTTCGAACACTAGTGGAGCGAGAAGGATGGCGATATGTTTACTGGTTAGAATCTAAATTCTAGGAGGTTCTAGAATTCTATATATTGGTTTGTTTGATATATTTTCAGTTAACATAACTGATGATGAGCCGAAATACACATACTATGTACGAAGGCAGTTGAGTTTTCAATAGAAAATAATACTATAATACGTTGTCGCGGTAGACCATGTTTCGATGATGTAAGCTTAGAAGCCACACGCTTGCTAGCGGTGTTAACAAATTGTTACTTGTCCATCGACGGGTTTCTTCGTGAAATGCTGCGCGAGAGTCGCTCGACACGTCAATGGATGTCGTTCGATATTGTAAAGTTCGGAATCGATCTCGGCAAACTGTTGAATGTAGTTTTGAGGGTTATTAAGTTTTCTAAAACTATTTTAAAGGTTGTGCAGCGTTTATAAGTATCTTCTGCGATACTGTTTTTATTATTTTTGTAGAATGATTGGTCAAATATCAGGATCTTCTAGGCTTGATTATCCATTGTGATACCAATTATGAATGTCTTTATTGGAGCCATTGCCTGATATAGGCCTCACGCTACGTATTGCCGACCCCAAAATGGCGGCGATATTAAACAATTCCAAATTTGAAATTGTTGGCAAAATAAAAGAAAATCTATTATTTTTGAATATAGAATGGTAAAGTTATATGCAGAAAATAAGAACAGAGTATAGACTATCTATGCTTCAATAAGCCAAAGTTGTATGTGGTGTATTTTACCCACTTTTAAAGCCAGAGGGCAGCCGTCGATGGACAATTACCCATATACTTATAGAGTTAGTTGAAAACTCATTGATATGTCATGGTCCGTGTGAGTAGCGATAAGCATTAAAGAAAAAAAAATTCGAACGCTCATTTCTAATTTTATTATATTAGAGATGACACTATGCTTTAGATGGCACGCGACTAACCGTCGCCAAATTATACGTCAAAGGTTCATTGTACGGGTCATTATTATTTTTTTCACGGTACCCTATGAAGCCTTTGTTGTGCCAACATAATAAAAAAATATTTCACTAAAAAGCAATTCAAGAGTGTTAGATTTATTACTTAATAAAAAAAATAACATATTTTATTCAATTGTTATACGTTAAGGTAATTGTTTTACATTTTATGTCGTCTGCGAACTGGGAATTTATTGTTTACATGTTTTTTTTATGCGGGCGAGTCGCTTCTTGTCGTTTTATCATTTTTATTTTAACACTTTGTAGAAAGAAAATACGTTACTTTTGTTTTCTCAGTTTGCGACGGCCTTATAAAACACCTGTGGTGAACACATAGTATTTTTTTTTTGTCGCCAATAGTCAATTAATATAGTATTTATTGTATAGTTATAATTGGATTCAGTTTCGAGTGTTCCTAAACAATATTTTGGAAGTGGGCACGGACTGTGACGCTGCTTAAGAAACTGGATCCAACAAAAATAATTCAACAGTGTTTATTTAGGATATTGTTTTACTTTGCCGGAAGAGGCGGCTTTTTGGTTGATTCTAACGTACATAGACAATGTTTAGCTGTTTTTTTTTCATACCATAGACATTGATTAAGTGCGAGGCTTTATATTACTCGCGATGAATTTGAATATGGCTCTCTTATCGACCAGTTTTTCAAAAGATGTAGTGTGGGGAAAAAGCGACGTCGATATTTTTGTATGTGCAATAAACTAGAGAATATAATCTCTTTCATATCTTAGCTAATTAGATTCATAAATATCTCTCGCTTTTTCATTTATAGTATCGTTATATAACAATTTGTATCACATAGATGGTTACAGTTATGTTTTCAGGAAAAGACTATTCGTGTCCTTATCTAAAAACATGACGGCAAAACTTTTTTTTAAATAGATGTTGATATAATCTTTGTCTATGATAGAAAAGTACATAATAAATAGGTTTAAATAACATATAAAATACAAATAAAAATATATATACACGATTATTGTAACTCATAAATATAGGTGAAAAAAAAAAGAAAAAAAAAAAGCTTTATGCCTTTAAATTGTTTGTATGTTAGTAAGTAGGTCGTTTGAGGGGCTTTAGCAGTTTATAAATAAACCACTGCTGCCGGCCCCCTATACATTATATTCGCACCGTGAGAGTTAGATAGAGCTAAATGAAAATGAAAAAAAAAATGTATCTCTAGGTATACAATATAGAAAACACAGTTTTATAAAAAAAAATAAGAATAAATTATATAGCTGTGATTTCTGTTAATAAAAATTGTGCTTAAGATCATACTACCAAGTTTAGGAAGTTAAAAAAAGAGATAAGCTATCATAAACGGCATTTAATTGCTTAGCGGTTTTGGTAAAATCTGGTAAGCTTCCGACCACAGATATAGATTTACATAGATAACGCAAGTATCACGATTTGTATTGAAACCAAGCGTGCCAACTTTTTAACACTTCTGTGACGTCACGGCTGACATTTAGTGACGGTAAATCCAAAACGATTCAAAGATACCGATGCCGCCGATGCCTCGCCAGTTTTTTTTAGTTTTTGCGGCCGACCGGCTGCAAGGCTGCAACAACAGACGCGCGCGCATACTGTAAGTTAGCGGCGACCAACCCCGACGCTTCGTCGGGGTTTGGACACGCTAAGTACATGCATTTGCGTTATCTATGTAAACCTATATCTGTGCTGCCGACCGCCCGTGCTTACCATCCGACATTTGTATAATGTTCAGTGAATGCGGTCATACAAACCATTCGCTGTCACTCTGATTAAAAGGGAAATATCATTTTTTTTTATATTTTTGCACTGAAAGTAAAGTTCCTATATTTATTACAAAATATAAATTCTCAGAAATGATATGAGCAGCAACTTTGATAGCAAAAAAAATAATAAAAAGAAAGAAACGATTCGTCTTATGGTCCATGGTACGCCTAGTCATTATTTATGTATAAAACTATTTATCAATATTTAAAATAAACAGAATAGTCTCGATTGGTGGGGATAGAGTAAGACGTTGGAGATTTTCTTTCGTAATTTTAATGTGCTCAGTTTTTTACATGGTTATTTTTCAAAATATCGAAGTGGTTCCCTTGATGAAAAAAAAAAACAAAAGTTCTAAATGAATTAGCGGAAAAGAGTACTGCGAAAAAAAATAGGAAAATAATTTAAGAATGAATTAGTACAAAACGAGGTTGCTGTCACGCGGCAGCTGTGTGAAGAGAAAAAAAGGAAATTGGTTGCACCAGTAACTGTAGCAATACATTTTATATTTAGTGTAATGTTGTAGCCTTGTCTCTTTTTTATAATAAACTATTTATTTACATTTAGATTAATTGTTGGAATGTTAATGTTTACATTGTACACGTAAAATTTCTGTCGCTACGATACGGAGGCGCTTACGTCATTATTAATAAAGCTCTGTGAAATTTACCAGTGCCTATTTGTGACATCGTATAGAAACGAAAATAGTCCGTGATAGTCTTTCCTCATTTTTGAGTTGCATAGTAATGGAGCTAGCTCATTGGTGGATAATTTTTCGACACATATTGTAATTGGTTGTGATTAAGTCTCAGAGATCCGTACTCCTAGGAAGAATTTTGATATAAATTTCCGTTTTTTTGTCATACACTACTATTTCGTTACCGAAAGTACTGGTACAAAATGTATAGAGAGAGACTAAAACTTATTTCCCTTATAATTTGGAAAAGAACACTAAAGAATTCATTGTTAATTTTTTTTCACGATAATGGAGAATTAAACACTATGACAAGGTACAAATGTACGCATAGTACACTCTGTAATAGGGGTACGGATTTAACATTTTTGCGAGTGATTGGTGAGCGATCGCTAAACGGTATCGCCGCGATTGCGTCGCCAGGTCGTGAGTTTTTCCTACGCAGTGATAAAGTTCAGCGAATGGTCGTCCCTGGAAGCACGCTACGCTGAGTTATATGGCCTTAGTTCTCGTCTTTGAGAGCCCTTACGCATTATGTGGTCACCCTTACCGGCCATCCGTCTGGTTGACCACAAGCGGCTGGATGTGGATATAACGGGATGGAGCAGTCGCCGTGAAAATGTCGGAATACAGAATCCTTTTCCCTAAATAATAAGCTATTACGCTTCCATCATCACTAAGGTCAACCACTATATAGAGTTTTCTTTTGGTCAACCGTTCGTCTATTCGCAATTCGGCCGCACAGTGCGTATGAGCGCTCATCTGAGTATATGCAAATTATTGTTTTATCTGTGTCCTAATGTGTAATAATGACGTAAGCGCAGATTATTAAGAATTATATTGATAGCCGATTTTATTGAACGTGGATAACCTAGTGTACATTTTATCTTCGCTCTCTTAATATTATCTGTTTATTCGCGTAGATATATAACGATATCAATTATAAACGTTGGTATTACATGATAAATGAGGAGATTATTCCACGTTCCCACGTAAAATCGGTTGTAATTAGGCGTGACTTGTAAGGTATGCAACTGTGTGGTGAAGATAACTTAATTGTAATGAAAATTAAATATGCAGGATTTTTGATACTTACAAATGCTGTTCAGTTGTGCTGCGAGCCAGCGCTAGCTGACGCCTCGTACATCTTCCACTGTAGTGCGAGTGCCTACTGATATTTTCTTGTTTCAAATAAAACGGGGTTGTTGTTATGTTAATCTTAGTCCTTATTTTATAATAAGAATTTGAAAATATGTTTATTATTAGTAACGCGTGTGTAAGACCTTTTCATTTAAGCTAATTAACACTGAAACTGATATAGGAACTCGTAACGGAACAGGATTATACTTTGGCTTTGATTAATCAAATTGTGTTTAATATACCAACGAGTAAATAAAAATGTTTCGTAATATGATTTTTGTAATTATTTTTGACCGCCCATCCCTCGGGAGTCGCTTTCAGATCGACGTGGCGAGAACACACAGCAATTGTAACGCGACAGGTCGCATCAAAATTAATTACGAAAATCATTTTCGAGAACGTTCCTTTTGACGCGTCCGACTAAGCGGTTGCTATGTGTTCTTGCAGAGTCTGATAATGAAAGCGCACCCTCATCGACGCCCACTAAAAACCTATCGGCCGACGATGCGCAGGTAATCGCGCGCTCTAAGTCTCAGGAGCTTTTGCTCTTGGAGAAAATACAGGCAGAGGCGGCCGCCTTCTACAGCTACGAGGCTTTACCAGTCATCGAGGCAGCCGACCGGAAGATCGTGCGTTCCAATCTTTCCACCAAGTACGACCGCCTGTCACTCGATGAGTTAGCTGGCAAGAAGCAACCGACCGCAGAACGACGGAACTCGCTAGACTTCAAAGTGTTGTCGCTGGAAGAAATCAGAGCTAGGAAGAAAGCGGACACGATAATACACAGTAAACCCATCACGCTGAATCTGAGCAGAAAAAGAAAGCTGTCCACACACGAGACGATCACGACGTCGGGAAATAAAATAATCAAAGTTGTGAGAAGTAATTCTATTGTGTACAAGAAAGTTGATCATACAGCGCCTACAGCGTCCAACCAGACGAAACATGAACAGAAGCCAAGTGAGAATGTCAACGAGAGGAAACGAACGCTTTCCGAGGCCAGTGACATATATGAAATACAAGAGGATGAGTTGGTTGACAATTTCTATGAATTCAAACGCATCAAACTCGCTGAGCAAACGTCCAAACCTAGACTTATTAGAAATAGACTGTCCAGTTCGAACAAGAGCAACGATGAAGCTAAAGATAGTGAAATGGAGAGTAGTAAGGCGGATGATTCAGATTCTGATATACAAATTGTTAGCGTTGAACCGAACATACCTATGGATATTGGTACAATATCAGATACAGAAATTATAGACGTAGATTCGACCAAATTAGGTGACCCTATCGATATAGTCGATCTCAGTCTAGACCAAGAAGACAGCGATGTTAATGCAGAACATGATGTAGATTTAAGTAAAAACGTACCAGATGTTGTTGCGAGCTGTCAGATACAAGGGAACAAGCCAGACAGTACTGAAAAGAGTATACTAAATGATATCGATAGCATTTTGAATGACGAGTTATGATTTGGGGTTACTGTTTAGGTTTAAGACATTGTACAAAGATTTTTTTCTCACGTAGATAATCTAGAGATGAGATTAATATTAATTATGGTTAGAATAAAAATCAAACATTGCTAAGTTTGATGATACAAAAAATGGTAGGTAGAGACCTATCTGATATAACGAAATAATAAGCAATATATTATATTGGTGATAGATTATAAGGTCTTGTATGTGATTCCCGATTCGTGAAAAGTTATTTAAATTTCTAGTTTAGATTTGCAAAATATGAACGAGTGCCTAGAAAAAAAGCAATTCTCCCCTAAGGTACGGATTAATACTATCGAAATCAATAAAAAATTGTCAATAATCGTTGACTTTTAATTTAAATGTTCATAAACGTAGTTATAAATTTAGTGCAATGTAGGTCCCAGTTGCAATGTAGGTAGTAGGATAAGGTTAGGTTACGGGAACCTAAATATTAGTGTAGTTAATTCTTGGTACAAAGGTCTAGAATGTTCAAGCTTTAATTGAAATAATTACAATAATTTTGTTTACAACGTTGTTTTATTGCAGCTACTCAGGCCGAAGCGACCAATATTATCCGAAAACTTGTTACCAAGTGGTAATAAGTCATTCTGATTTGTCCGACACGGTTCGTGCCACATATATAGATTTACATAGATAACGCAAATGCATGTACTTCGCTTGTTCGAACCCCGACGAAACGTCGGGGTTGGTCGCCGCTAACTTACAGTCCGCGCGCGTCTGTTGCAGCCAGTCGGCCGCAAAAACTAAAAAAAATTCGGCGGCATCGGTGTCTTTGAATTGGTTTGGACTTCCCGTCGCTAAATTCGGCGGTGACGTCACAGAAGGTGTTAAAAACTTGGTTCAAAAGTCGGCACGCTTGGTTTCAATACAAATCGTGATACTTGCGTTATCTATGTAAATCTATATCTGTGGTTCGTGCAATAAAACATGTTTTCGAAGGACAAAGTCAGACATTTTTGTTTGAAAATGTTCCCAAAGGCTCTCTATGTTTATTTTAAGCCAGCCTAACTTTTTTCTGCGTAATCATCATACTTCTAAAATTCTTAATCTTATACTTTATGGGAGCGGAAAGGTTGGGTCATAAATCCGCACACCAAGTCGGTTATAAAATAAAACAATGGTGATACTTTGATCCAAAATTGTATTTATATAATGTTATTAAAACATTTTATCGAAATCACGCAATTATTCACATTTGTATAATTAATACAGCATAATATACACATTTAACAGTAAATTCGAAAGTAATGCCTTGTCCGCAACAGACATGATCAATCTAATTAACAAATTAAGCCATTTTAGTACTGGTTACCTAGAAATAAAGCTACGAATGTATATTTACATCATTGATATTATTTCAGGGTGTTTGAAGTAAGTAAACCTATCGAAGTAACGAAAATTTAAAGCAGTTGGTGTTACGCATGTTAACTTAATACGAGCATCAGCTGATGTTTTTTGTTATTTAATGCTTTTTAGATTAATTACTTTGAAGTCGGTTATTATTTTTTTACCAAGATATTAGCAGTATCAAATCAGTTAATTAGGAGATGTGTACAAAAAATATCTCTGACTACCCTTTCTGAGAATATGGTTGTGAAATCAAAAAAAAAAAAGCATATTCATCATTGTAACTGACTGAATGCTTGCGAAACTATCGCGCAACTCGAACGGTTATGCCAGAGTAACTTACTGCAAATAAACAGTCTGTATCTTGTAATATTTCTGAACAGATTTTGATGAAACTCTTCCCTAAGTTGAAATATACTAAAACTATTACAAAAAGAATTACCGAAATCGGATTTATAGTTTCTGAGAAATCAAGGGACAAACCTACACACACACAAACATACATACACTCATGAAATTTGGTACCTATATTTGTTTAGATGCCGACATAGACTAACGTGTAAATATTACGTACCTACCTATTTGTATTAATATTACATACATACGCGTCGAATACAGAACCTCCTTTTGAAGTCGGTCAATAAGATATATACACATTCAAATTAGCTTTATACAAAAAATTACTAAGAAGTCATAAAAATAAATGAAAGAGGTTTTAGTTAGATGTGGTCATACATTAATAATTACATTACAAATAGATCTACTTATGATACATTTACATCAAATATTCACAAATTGATAAGTAGGTACTTAATTAGATAATCTTAGCTACGTACTTTAATAAAATATTTTTTTAACACTTACGCAGTAATATCTAATATTAAAAATATTTCATTCATAACTCTACGGACACAGCATCACATGTGCGTCTATAGAAGACAATAAAATTGTAAACCTAAAAATGTAAATAAGTTTTGAATGAAATATTCTAATTGTGTTTTGAGCCTACATTTTGTGCTCGATAGTCCTGTTTTGTGGCGACTAATGGATATGTAGATTCTTTATACTATACGTGCTTTTATTAATAGCTAAAATTAGTTTTTAACGATAGCTAAACTATTTTGTTTGTAAATAAAATAGTTCTCTTAAATCATTCATAACTAGCGACCCGAAGCGGCTTCGTTCGGATTGTTTTAGGTTCTAAACCTTTCCGATGAAATTCTCGAATTGTAGTTGAAAAACTACATCAAAATTTGTTTTGTAGTTTAGAAGAAATAAGCAAACAATGGCGATTTCCTTTATACATTATTTGGAGATTTATATTAGACTTGGGAATCTATAAAATTAACATTTGTGACCAATCATAAAGTACCACATTTATAGTGTTAAGTAGGTATAGTATCTTGAAATGAAACTAATTTTACGGATTTAATCGCGGTTTATTTTTGATTTTAATTACCCAACGTTTCGAATACTTTACAGCATTCATGGTCACGGGCGGACTGAGGTGGTAGCTGTCCATATGTCATAGTTGTCTTAGGGATTAAAATCAAAAATAAACCGCGATATAATCCGTAAAATTAGTTTTATTTTAATGTGTAATATTCGCGTAAATATCAGAAATCATTATAGGTATAGTATCTATTGAAAGGTCTATGATATGAGTTCAAATAAACAATTTTTGCAATGCATTAAAAGACCTCTAGTATTAACTTTGGGTTGATTTTGTTCACAATCTCGTGCTTTTGTTCATTTGTAATTAAATGATTGTTTTTAATGTGACAATTGTAATGACCAGCTTCAGTTTGATGTGCGGCTAGTTCCACCAAGGTCACTGCAGCCGCGACCAGTACTGCTGCGAGTCCTGCCCGGGCACCGCCAAAGGGACCGACACTCCGGTGCCGAGGAGTCCCCCCAGCTCTGGAAGAGGAAATAATTTTGTTAAATCATTTTCTAGGTGGTAGGTTCCACCGCAGTGTCAGAAATTCTGCCGCGAACCAGCAGCGTGTAAACATAACCACTAACCAGCCGGAAGACGTCCACAGCTGAACATAGGCCTCCTCCTTAGACAGCCACAATGAACGACAATTGGCTATTTGCATCCACCGGGTACCTGCGACGCGCACAATGTCGTCTGTCCACCTAGTGGGAGGCCTGCCTACGCTGCGTCTTCCGGTTCGTGGTCTCCACTCGAGAACGTTTCGACCCCATCGGCCATCTGTTCTTCGTGCGATGTGGCCTGCCCATTGCTACTTCAACTTTCAGATTCTGAGAGCTATGTCGGGGACCTCAGTTTTTCGGCGAATCTTCTCATTACGGATTCTGTCGCGCAAAGAAACTCCGAGCATAGCTCTCTCCATAGCTCGTTGTGTGACTCTAAGCTTCTCTAAAAGGCGAGCTGGGACCACGTCTCAGTAGGTACGGGTTCAGTAGGTAGTAGATATGTCATCATTGGTAACACACACTGGTTAAAAATCTTTGACTTCAGGCACTACGGAATCTCAGACGAGACTGGAAACAATAGACTTTAATCTAATATCTTTAGGGTCGGCATTGCGCTAGTGATTCTTCTAGTGTTGCGTCCCATAGGCTGCGGTGACTGCTTACCATCAGGCGGGCCGTATATTTGTTTGCCACCTTGGAAGTATAAAAAAAACCGGTCAAGTGCGAGTCGGACTCGCGCATCAAGGGTTCCACACCTTTGGATCCATTAAAGTAATTTTACTATTCGTCTAACACCTCAGATAGCAAAAACATATCGCAAAACTATTTTAAGTAAATAATTTCATTTTACCTGGCGGCGGTGAAGCAGGCTCGTGCTGGTAGCCGTGGTGGTTGACGTAGGGGTGCGGTGGTTGTCGGTAGCCGAGCTCGTAGCGCGGGTAACCCAGGAACCCGCCCTTGCAAAGGTCGGACTCCGTGGTGTCGCATACCGGAGCCTCCGACACCATGCCGCCGCCATACCCCATGGGCGTTAGGGGACTGAAAACATGACTACATATTTATGATGTAATAGCTGCTTTTATCATCAGCCCCCCCCACTTTAGAAGGGAGGGGTTGCCATAATCGTCATGCTTGGCAGGCGTCTTGGGGATCGCAGTAGGTGGTAGGTAATCTAATAGAATAGTCGTCTTGTTGTTTAGTTCGTTGTCTTGTTTAGTCTGTTACCCGTGTTAGTACCATACACAGTGATGTTCGACCTCATGCCAACCATGACTGGCTAAGGCGACCCTTCGACCATTTGTAATCTCATATGACAGCGTGGACCGGACAGCCTGGCATCTCATCATGTCATCATACATCTAAATCATCGTTTATTGTCGGGGAACCTGGGATGAAACCCCGGGCCAGGGATCGGATGTTCCAAGATACGCCTGGAAGTGGAATCAAGGGGTGATGGCCATCTGCCGACATCGCCTCTTACGACATCCAACTGGAGGAGATGACTGAGTGCCAGTGGCGTGCACACATTTTTATGACAGGGTCGGCAAAAAAGCAAATTACTTATATCGTTTACTATATCACTAGCCCTGCAATTCCCTGCGGCTACGCCCGCAATTTTTTTTCCACCCCATTTAACCCCTTTAGGAGTGGAATTTTCAAAAACCCATAGTGGATGCTTACATCATAAGAAAAACCTACTGCCTAAATTTCAATTTTCTAGGTCCAGCGGTTTGGCCTGTGCATTGATAAATCAGTCAGTCAGGACAAGTAATTTTATATTTATAGATAGATAATTAATCAGAGAAGTCGTAGAGTACGCAGACTTTTTGCCTGCACACCACTGGTTGGTGCTAATTCTTACCCGGACTCCCCGCGAGCGGTTATTTAAAGATATTACTTGCAAACACCAGTGGAGTCATCTTGTATATAGGTATGTCACTACTAGCGCAGCGGGAAACCGTTTGCTTTGCAAACCAAAGGTCGCGGGTTCAAGCATGCAGCGAGCAATAACTTTGTGCAGTTGTTACTTGGTGGTTAGCACATTGCACGCCGATCTCCTGATTGTCTGGAAAATGAGATGATTCATGCGTTGGATGTGCATGTACCTAAATAGCTGTTTTAACTTCCTGGTCATGTCAACTTTTGATAGTCTTGAGTCTGTCTGGCCGGACCAGACACGAAACTAGGCTGCGGTAGGAGTTTTGAAAGACGTGATGGAGTCAACTGTGCTGGAACCAAATAAAATAAGTGAATAACAGCGATCAGAAGTACTGACCTGTAAGTGTCAACATTCAGCGGTGGCTGGTACGGCTGGTGCGGGTGCGCGGGCTGCGAGGGATGCGCGGGGGGAGGATGGGCCGGCGCAACGCCGTGCGCATGCGCCGCGTGCACCGCGACCGTCCCCGTCCCCGTCCCCGCTCCGTACCCGCACTCGGGGCTGCGCCGCTGCGAGCGGATCTTCTCCTCGCGCCGCCACTTCGCGCGACGATTCGAGAACCACACCTTGATGTCGGGTTAGGTTAACACAAAGCGCGGCAGCTACGCGCTACGTTACGTCTCTCACAACTATGAATGGTCTTTTTTTTGTTCTCGAGAGGGAAACCTTTAATAGGTGTTCGGGACTTTGTGGACATCAACCGGGCTATGTGGGATTATTAACCATAAAAACCCCCGCGGCGGTCGCATGAGAGGAGAACCTGGGTTTTCCGGTGGGATATGCACCAGGGCCCCTCAGTGTCTGAGCCCGCCGCCGAGGGCGCATTATAGTCCCCCCCACGAACCTGTCACGGGACTCGCGAGGACAGGGATCACAACCCCGCCCATGTAGGTACTCGATGAAGTATGGTAAATCGCTTGTGCAACGGATTGTCCCTGTCCATGTGCAAATATGGTTGCTCTGTGCCGCTGTGAAGGGCACTGTAGCTGGTGAAATTACTGGCCTCAAGAGACTTATTGACTAATGTCTCAGATGAAGAGATACAGTGACGTGCAGCTATCTATAGGCAAGCGTACCTGTCTCTTACCATCAGGCAAGTGTTTTCTTGTCTCGTTAATAATTTAAACAAAAATAAGAAAAGCCTATTAAAATTGACTGCGATTTACTTAATTTCTATGCTAAAATTGAGTAACACATATATGTATTTAGGTGTCTGTGGTAATAACTTAATGACTATTATCTACTTAGTAAGTAAGTTTCATATTTATGTTATAGTATATAACATAAATATGAAATAACTACTTATTATTTTAAAGATTCATAATTTTAAAAATTCTAAATATTTTTTGTATGGCGCGGAAAGAAAAGACGTAAATATCAAGTGGAAGCTGACGACACATTAATAAACCTAAAATCATCTTTTTTAGTTAGTGTTTTTTAACTAAATCTGTATAAGATTCTACTAAAGTTCTATTGTACAATTTTACTAGTAGGTATTACTTGTCATATCCGGCCATGTATATCTTATCCGGTCATAGTGGCCATGTGTTTGTCAATAAACGACTTGTATTGTATATTAATTTGTACATAGAAGTCAGTACTATAAACAACATGGCTATGCTCACCTGTATTCTGGCTTCGGGAAGACCAATTTTAGCCGCGAGTCTTTCTCTTGCGAATACGTCGGGGTAATGAGTCCTTTCAAATTCTGGAAAAAATACACAGTACATATAAATAAGTAGAAGGTATATCTTCTTTTTATTCTACCTAGTTATGCGTCATGCAATGCTGCCTGCAATGTCGCTCCTCACCCGTCTCGGCTATTAAGTCTCTTTTCCCAGGTAATTTCACCAGCTTCAGTGGTCTTCTCACCCCGGAACACAGCAATGTTCATACACTGCAGCTTGGAGGCAGAATATCTGACACTGCAGTGGTACCTACCTGGCCTGTCCCTTGCATAAGGGAGTTATTTGACTGGGTTGTTCTGGTAAATATAAAGTACTTTCCCAATAGGACTAGTCCAACTTTAGACGGGATCTTCGTCTCTCTTACCCGAGGGCCACGCTTCAAGCAAATTCACTCTGCGCTGCAAGCGTCAGCTCGACGCGTTGAAAATAAATGTAATATATTTGTTTTGCACGAGTGTCGAATAGTTTTCTTTGAGCGTCAAGAACAAATGTACGAGATAGTTCTACAGCATACACGAAACAGTCACGCCACGTGCCTGTCGCCAGCGTTTAAAACAAATCACTTTGTTTTATTGACGCTGCAAGCGAACATCTGAATTTCGAGCGGAGCGATAGTTAGTTAGTGGCCCAGGGGTTACAAAATCTTACCTCTCTCCAAGCTATCAATCTGTTCGTTGGTGAAGCTAGTCCGGTTTCTCTGCAGCTTTCGTTTGAGTCGCAATCTCGCGGCGTCATCGTCGGCACCGCTCGAGCCCGCGTTGGAATTATCCCCGGAACCCGTCTCATCGGAGTGGAGGCCTTCTAGACCTTCCAGCGGCTCCTCACCTGAGGAGAATCGTCATTGCAATATAGCTAGACATACATCGACCCGTGGGGTGCCGGGTTAGAATTGCATCTCCCATCTCCTTTCGTTGGGTGCCGTAAGAGGCGACTAAGCGTCACAGAACACGGTTATTTGTTGTGTAATCTGTATTCTGTGTTTATCTCACACAGAATACAGATTACACAACAAATAACTACAGTATTTAATGCACGTCATCTGTGTGAAACAGGGCTCCCACTCAGCTTAATGCTGTGTTGAGGAACAAGCAACACAGCGCTGGTTTTCAAGGGCAAGCCCTATGGGACCCCACGAACGCAACCCTAGGTAACCAAAAACAATAACTTATAATTATGTACTTATTATCTAAGAATATTTGTAAGTATACTTAAACCTAACAAGACAAATGGATAATATTATACAAAGTAAGCACGCTTAAGAACAATAAAACTCAATTAATTTAAAAACAATCTACAATAATAAAAACATATTAAACCGCTCTAATCACATAGTCATTCAGCTGGCAGCAAGAAGTCGAGCCATTGGAAAAGCCTGATGACGATGATGAGCCATTGGAAAAGTATTAAGCAAATTTTTATATACGGGGCAAGACAGCGCCGTCCTCCGACACGCGTCGAGACACTAAAAAATGAGAGCGTTGGTGACTCCGACACAAAAATTTCCTATAAAAACACCTATAATAATAATCATCCTTTTGTTAGCTACGAAACTGGATTTCGAAAATAGAAAAATTATATCGTTATCGTTCGTTTTCCAAGAAACTTTTGCAACCCTGTACTTAGCAGAGAGTTGCGCGTCGCGGCGCGAACAAATTCGCGTTATCCGTCGTTACGCTGACTTTAGCGTAAAGGGGGATTTAATTATCAGCCCCCGATTCAAACTTAGCTGTGAATTATTAGAGTTATAATTATATTCGTTGCTGGTTCCCAGTGATATTAAATTATGTGGACGTTTTGCATAAAACACGCTGTAGAGTAGGGTTGCCATCTCCATAATTTGGCAACCAGGACAAGAAGCATAGTGTTGTCTTTTACTCACGCGAATAATACACATTGAAATCTAACAACAGGACAAGAAGCTTGAAAACTCCGGATTTTTAAGCTTAGAACCCGGACGTAATCTAGTGTTTTTTTTGGTAACGGAGAATCCAGCAAGGCTGTTGGTCAAGGCGCAACGCACGGGTCGCGCTGCCGCCTATCCGGGGAAACCCGGATGGATGGCAACCCTACTGTAGAGTCACCTCGCTCTGTTTGTTAAAACTTATTGGGATCTACCCATTATAGATTTACAAACAAGTATGAGGTATTAATATTACTTGTTTATAGTGGGAATGAAGAGATAGATTAATGAATAGACGAGGTATGACGTAACCAAATATGTGTTATGGATATGTTAAAAAGATTTAACACATGCATCTTGTCTTCCCACAATGTCTTTCAAATAACTTTAGGGCATGCACTCTCGTGGTCACGAACGGACGACAATCGCTTGCAAGAGCCGGCCCGAAATACGTGCGGGCGGGGTAACCGCACGTACCTAATGTTGTTCAAATGATTTTGATTGAAAACTGGTATACCGTTCGTGTCCGCGATAGTACCTACATAGAAATGATCCTCATTGTATTTCTCAAGCATCCACAAGAAGGTGCTCACTTTGTTGTGATTCTTCGACCTTTTTCACAAGATTAAGTACTTAGTGATTCTTTGACTTTTAACAACTTAAGCCACGCTGATGTAGGTCCATAATTTGGGGCCCATGCCACCATTTATAATAGCAGTATTATTGTAATATTACTTTCTCGATAGGAAGTGACATAGCTAAAAACTACGTAAAACCTGTTTTTTACACAATTTAGCTCGTCTTCTTGTTTTGTTTGAATACAAGAGAATACAGTATCGGAATCTTTATTAAAAGTAATGAATTCTGTGTTGTTTCTTTCTGATAAATAATAATATTCTGGGACAATCCACACACTGTCATCTGATCTCAAATGAGGCAGAGCCTGAACTATGTTAACCAGACAACTGTAAACACATACTTACTTAAATAGATAAATAACACCTAGACACTTGGTGGGAATCTAACCCACGCTTTGCTTACCTACTGGCCAGCGCGTCTAACCACCAACAGGCTCGACAACTTTGTGATACATTACAAACTTGTTGATCGTGATTTAAGCTGTATTAAATGACAATCTCTAGGTAGACAGATATCGAGGAGTTATGACGCGGAGTGTCCGCTTTACTTATCCGATAGGTTGAATCGCGGGACGACGCGCGCCGCCTTGCCGCTATACCGCGATGCAACCGTTTAGAGAAAATACCTACTATTTTTCAACCGACTTGCAAAAAAAGGAGGAGGTTCTCAATTTGACTGAATATACCTATATATTTTTAGGGTTCCATACCTAAAAGGTAAAAAAGGAACCCTTATGGTGAGACTTCGTATGTCTGTCTGTCACAGCTATATATTTTAGGAACCACTGACACTATCGATTTGAAACTTGGAATAGTTTTAGGCTTACCTCATCGCAAATGAAAAAAAATATATTTTGTCTTTTTTTTTATTTGGGTTCGAAATAGGTCATCAAAGTTTCAAAGTGAGACTAGTATAACGTGAGGGATCATATGAGAGAGCTTAATTTGCACATTTCAAAACAGAATTTTGTTTTGGTTTAGGTAGTTTTTGTCTGAAAATTAAAAAAACCCCTTAAAGCTGGTATGGAGCCCCCGGTGCGCGAGGCCTCGCACTTGACCAGTTTTTTTATGTAAAGGTAAAGCAGTGTTAAATATTCAGCTGCGAAGCAGCAATACGGTGTGAAGGGCACTGTAGTTGGTGAAATTGCAGGGGCTCAAGGTAGCTATTATGTATTCTGTGAGTCAAGGCTCAAGAGACTTAATAATTAAGGTTTCGAGAGCAGAGGCAGTGCATTGCAGTAATCGATGCGCAAACGTGGTTTTTTGTGGGGACTAGACTACTGTATTAGTTTATACACTGTCTCGCGTGTTCGTGTTAGTTCGGCCGGCGGTCGGCTAAACTCGAGTTGGTTGACGGAGGCCATCCAGCCAATAGTGAGAGACGTACTAGTAATTACCAACACGCAAAATGTTAAAAATATTTTTATTGAATATGGTTAATTTGATATATTCAATGTTAATGTTAATTTTGTTAAACAGATATTTTTAATGGTTGATAGTTATATTGACCACCACTAAACCAAACAACTGATATTTAGATACTTTTTGTAAATACATATATACAAACTAATATAGAGAGACTAGCTGACCCGCGCATTAACACTGCTCCAATATCATCGCTTGGCAATACCACAACCACCTTATCTACCAAATATACATAAACACTTTCATGAAGACCGGTCGAGCTGTTTCGGAGGAGTACGACCACAATCAACGAGGCACGAGATTTTTATATATTAGAGAAGATAACACCCCGACACAGGGCGAACAAACATGTATATGTATACTACACAAATGTCTGTACTATGTGGAAATTGAACCCTCGGAGTAGGTTTCGGCCAGGATCTAACCACTAGAATTGATCTAGTGGTTAGATCCTGGCCGAAACCTACTCCGGGTCCGTCAAATATTAAGGATACTATATCTTTGCTTCAAATCAAACTTGTGCTTGACAATGCTCTTGTTATTAACAAACAACCCAGGGATCCTTTCTAAGCAATTGGCAGCAAAACCGGGGTGCCTTGGCAAGCGCTTAGTCACTAAACCCTTATACTAAGTCTTAGTGTAAGCGGCTTAGTGTAAGGACTAAGCCGCTGTAGCATAATTCCATACAAGCATTGCATATTTTGCTATAGCAAAAGTTTCCGCTGAGTCCTTTTAAAAAAAATAAATACCTACTATCGTAAACCGTGAATCTGTGTTTGTACTTTCATTCTTATCATAGTTCTGTTTAAAGAACATAAAGCGCTGTCTGGCTAAGGGATTCTTGCTCTAATAAGAAATGACAAAGTTAATGTAGTTTACATATATACGTAGACCAAATGAGGATTATACCTTAAATATAGATAGATAGCTACCTACCAACCCAAAAACCCATAATTCACTAAACTTATACCTAGACACGTAAATCCAGAGATACGGCCAAGTCTAGATAAACTAAACTACACCGAAATCGAATAAATTACGTTCAAGTGTCAAAATATCTCTGTCGCGTCTACCGGGGCCCCGGCGTGGGGTGGCAGTAGGGGGGCCGGCGGAGGGGGTCCGTAACGTAGGCGTTCATGCAGAAACTGACGATAACAGGGCCAGGCCTACCACGTAATCCGATAGTGTTATCACGCTTAAAAATGTACGGCCAATAATGAAGATTTGAAAGTAGCCCAGGCCACCTGCGGCCCTTTGATAATGCTCGAGTTTTAGCAAATTCCTGACGATTTATGCGAATATCTGGCAAATTTATGCGAATTTCCGACGGGTTATTTGCGAATTTATGATCGTAGTTTCTGTAATTTATTGTTTGGTAAACGAAGTTTTGGTTTTAGTTAGTCGTTTATAGAATGTTATTTGATAATTAAATTGATGTAGAACTTTATATGGGTAGGTTCTGTAGTTCTATGTTCATTAACGATTTATAAAGTAGTTCCACGTCATGTTAAACTTTTAGGTTTGAGTAGATAGAAATAGATAGAACTTCTAATACAATTACCTACAGATTATTTAGCGTGGGTTTCTGAAATGGAATTCAAAAGTCAACTATTCTTAGAAATCCTTAGAAATCAAGTTTCGGATTTTTTTTTAACATTAGGTATGCCATATTTTATATTACACAAATTAGAAATATCTTAATGATTAAATTTCTTTATTTTACTTTTTATATTATACACACGGTTACGGACGGTTTGATATGCGAAAAAGTAAATAAAGAACAAAATTGTTTAAAATTGTACATTTTTCTACTTGTACAAACGTAAAAATGGTTTATCTTACTTTAGTGGTATTCGTACCCGGAGAAAAATCTGCAATGCATAGGTATCTTTTTGTTCTTTTTTTGTATTTAGCCTGCGTGTGTCTAAAGTTAAAGTAAAGTAAAGTAAAAAAAATCCTTACTTAGCAGTGCAATATGGAGTTACGAGAAAGTAAAATTGCGAGTTGGTTTGAGTGAGTTTCAAAGGTAGGGCTCCAGCGGTTCGAGTGTTTTTACAGAGCGCTCCGCGGCGCGACAAGTATGTATGTATGTATAATATATGGACAGTTTAGATTTTCCGATATTTCAGTTTTAAAAAAAATGTTGTCTTATAACGTAGTGACGAAATAACTGAACAAGTTGCGGCGACGACTGACTGTAGGTAGCGACACGCCTATATCTTGTTTTTAAATCAGAACAGTAAATGTGTGAACACAGGAGTGATGGCTGACCAGTGGCCAGCCAAAAACAATTGGTAGGGTTCAATATGTCATACCCGTGGGGTGTCCGGGTAAGAATACCACCCTCCCATCTCCTCCCGTTGGGTGTCTGTAAGAAGAGACTTAGAGAAAACAGGAAGACGGGCAGCAGCGTCTTTCGATTAGATTACTTACCACACCTATACTGCGATCCCCAAGCCGCCTGCCAAGCGTGGGGATTATGGCAACCCCTCCCTACTAAGGGGGAGGCCTTTGTTCAGCAGTGGACAGTGAACGTCTTTTGGCTGCTGATGCTGTGTTCCGATGTGAAGAGCACTGTAGCTGGTGAAATTATCGGACACAAGAGATTTAATTTGATAAGGATCCGGGGTCAGCAACGCGCTAGTGATTCTTCTAGTGTTGCTAGCGTCTATAGGTTGCCATCAGGCGGGCCGCATGCTTGCTTACCTCTCGTCTACTGAGATATATTACTTATTAAGTCTCTTGAGCCAAGAAGGTTACTACACATCCAGTGGATCCAGTGTATTATACAATACCCAGTGTTTTAATCTATTTAAATATACAGCGCATACAGCAAACATTCAAAAATTAATAAACTGCAAAAAAAAACCAAATAACTATATATGTAAATACTTCCGATAGGAGCAAAAATCGATGGCTCCTACGTTAAATATCGTATGTGTAAAACCCGCACTTTACAGGAGAGCAAATTAAATGTATTTTTCTACGCTTGTTCTTTAAATTTGTAGCTATTTGGCTGAAATTTGTACCAACCATAAAAAATGCCTTATTTTACCGAATAGTATGAAAACAAATGTTTAATAATTAGCGTAGAAAATACCTTTAATTTGCTCTCCTGTAAAGTGCGGGTTTTACACATACGATATTTAACGTAGGAGCCATCGAAATTTTAATACATCGTTTATGGTTAAGGTAGGATTGCCGCATATTCAATGCAATATTAAATGTATGGGCGCGACTAACTCAACATTTTGGATATATCCTGAATATTTTTTAACAAGTTACTAGTGTTACTTTACTCATTAGGGCACCTAGTTTCTATATCTGTTTCAATTTTTGACATATCACTATAATTAAGGAACATATCATAGATTTAAGATTCTTTGGAAATACTATACCAACAAGATTAGCTGTCACGAACAAAATGACATCGAAAATGTGGTCGCGGTTACATACACCTACACAACTATACACGTACACGCAAAACAATAATATGTTCATATAAAAAGATGACTTACATACTATAAATCGATGGTTGACACTAACCGTTTCCACCTGTAGGTATAGATAATGTTATGTCAAACAGAGGGGACTTACTAAACATTTCAATACCTAATTTTATATAATATCCAGAATTACATTACCTGAATTGTAAATTGAATCCTAAGACTACCAATCAGTATTACCTTCTTCTACCTATACGATAACATCTGTTGTCAATTTAAGAAGGAAGGTATCAAAAACCAGCGTCACAAATCATTATACGCCCGATAAGTATCATATACATACATAGGTATACATACATCACATCATTTATTTCACCACAACGATACGACATTTGCGACATGCGAAAAACACACTCCTAAAACCTCACTACATTCCTTAACTTAACGGCATAAGGTCTCAAATCCATCGAATGACTAGTCAGCGGCAGAAATGCGATATTGGTAGACCATCTGTCAGTTCTGCGACATTAATGTTTCATGAAGACCGGTATGTGTAGATCTGTATCAGATAATAGATGTGTCTGTATCTCTATTTACTGTCACTCAACGTCGAGGGACGAGGTTCTAGCGCGAGTTGACGTTACCAAATGATTAGGTTTTTCTAGGACATTTTACGTTTTTTTTTGTTTTATAAGTACTTAATTAATTTTAGAGAAGCTCAGAGTTACATAACGAGCTATGGAGAGAGCTATACTCGGAGTTTCTTTACGTGACAGAATCCGTAATGAGGAGATCCGCCGAAGAACCGAAGTCACCGACATAGCTCTCAGAATCTGCAAGTTGAAGTGGCAATGAGCAGGCCACATCGCTCAAGGATAACGGATGGGGAAGAAAGGTTCGCCAGAGGCGACCACGAACCAGAAGACTTTCCTACTAGTTCTACTGAGTGTAGAACTAGTAGGATTTTTTTCCTAGTAGTCATACATGTAGAACTAAATGTAGAACTACTGGGAATAGGCCGACTCAGCATAGGTAGAACTCCCACTATAGGTGGACAGACGACATTGTGCGCGTCGCAGGTAACCGGTGGATGCAAATAGCCAATTGTCGTTCATTGTGGCGTTCGAAGGGGGAGGCCTATGTTCAGCAGTGGACGTCTTCCGGCTGATGATGTTGATGATGATTACAGTGCTTTGTAACCCATTGAAAAATGTTCTAACGCGAACATCTAATGTTTTGAACAGAAATACATGGAAAATGATTAGAAATTAAGTACAATAGTAGGTAGGTATATGGCCACCCTATTTCCCGGCGTGACGCGCAAGATGGCCGCCCCAATCATAAACAAAACGCGGTTGGTGTTGCCTTATCGCAAAAATGTCACCATCTATGACGTGTTTTTCATTCGGGAAATTCCCCTGTGCCTTCCCTGGGGGAGGTGTTTTGCACAAATCAAAATGTCCTACTATCATAGTTGCTTATTTTTGTAATGCATTTTTCTATATTCGATGTTCGATATTTGTTAAAAGAAGGTGTGCCGACTGCACAAATTATTTTAGATTCTAGAAGAAAAGTATGACTACCATTTTTAAACATACGTAGTTATAAAATTTGGCCGGCCCGCTGGTCTAGCGGTTAGACACCGTAGTTGCAGCCCAATAGGTTGTGGGTTCGATTCCCACCTTGTCTGGATGTTATTTCTCTACATAAGTATGTAATTACAAAAAACTATATAAGTATTTGTACCAGTTCTCTAGTTAGGTACCATAGTTCAGACTCTACCTAGTTTGGGATTAGATTACCGTATGTGGATTGCCTAAGGATATAAAAAGTATTGGATTTTCCTGTTTGCATAAGTGTTAGTGTGATTGTAAAACTCTATTTTTAAGATCACAGATTTAAAGTTCTGTGGCAGGTAGTATTATAATTGTGAACTTGTTGAGGGTATGCAAATCAAAATAGTTTGAGATGTATTTTAAAAATCACAATCTGGAAGGTAGTATTTGTAATGTTGACGGGCCCGTTGGTCTAGTGGTCAGACACCCTGCCTGCTAACCGATGGGTCGTCGGTTCGATTCCCGCCAAGTGTCTGGGTGTTGTTTATCTATTTAAGTATGTATTTAAAAAAAAATATATATATAAGTATCAGTTGTCTGGTTTCCGTAGTACAGGCTCTGCCTAGTTTGGGATCGGATGACCGTGTGTGGATTGTCCCAAGATATTATTATTATTATATTAATGTGTTATGAATTGGTTATTGTAATGACATTCAATGTGGTGGGGGGAAATGTCTAGTAGTATTTAAGGTGGAACCTCATTGTATTCTATTCATTCTATTGTCCGGTGAAGCTGTAATGGCCATTTGCGGCCAACAGCGTCTATGATTCCCAAAAAAAAAACTATTCATTCTATCTGTGCGGGTGGTGGAATAAGAAATTATAAAATTATAATTAACAATAGCTATACATTGTTGGATCTGTCTTATTTTTTGCCCTTCATTAGACAACAAGTAAAAATTTATAGTAGGTAAGTATGTGCTTATCTAGTTCAGTAGATTAACGAAACTTTGTTTTAAATCAGACGTCTTTTGGTTAGACGTTTATTTAAATTTTAGAACAAATAATTGTCGATTTAAAATAAAACGTTATCTTGCAAAAAATAATTTTATACGAGTCTCAGTATCGTTGGCTGGTTGTATGTCGTTATGAATGAATGACGTTGCGTACGGTATTCTGGTCACGCGCCGGCCATTTTGTGTGAAAACGGCGGGAAAAGCGACACGACGATTGCGACGCTCTGCCGCGCACAGGTGCGGCAATCGCTACCGGTTCGATGCGGCAAAAGATTCGTGCTGAATTTAACGTTTATTTCGCGATTTAAAAGTTTTTAGCGGTTTGGCCGTGGGCTGTCTGGGTAAGATTAGCAGATTAGGGGGGGCCCCCCCCATCTCGTCCCGTTGGGTGTTCGTAAGAGACGACTAAGGGAAAACAAGAAGGCGGGCAGCAGCGTCATTTATTGGATTACCTACCACCTATACTGCGATCCCCAAGACGCCTGCCAAGCGTGGGGATTATGGCAACCCCTCCCTTTAAGGGGGAGGCTTTTTGTTCAACAGTGGACGTATTACGGCTACTGCTGATGATACAAAAAAAGTATTTATTTAATAATTGCGTACACACATCTGTTTCCTACATAAATTGTTAAATAATAAAATAAATAAAGTAACACCTGTCTAAATGAAAAAATATTTATAGTAATGTGACGAAATAACGGACGATTGACGGGCCCGTTGGTCTAGTGGTTAGACACCCTGGCTGCTACCCGATGGGTCGTGGGTTCGATTCCCACCAAGTGTCTGGGTGTTATTTATCTATTTAAGTATGTATTTACAACAAAAAAATGTACTTATATAAGTATTAGTATCAGTTGTCTGGTTTCCATAGTACAGGCTCTGCCTAGTTTGGGATCAGATGACCGTGTGTGGATTGTCCCAAGATATTATTATTATTAATAGGAACTCTTCACGTCATAAAAGTTACTGAATAATTATCTATAATTAAACATTGACTTGAATAAAGCTGTCGTGTGTAAAGTGCTTAATGCCAGCCAGGTAAACGCCATTATATTTTTATAAATCCTAAAGTAAATTTCACTAAAATAATAATAGAAACAAGAATTACATGCTCTATAAAATGCACATACATACCGCTATACAAACAAATCACGAGTATAACATGAATTTCGCAATCAACCACATTCATACCATCCCGACCTCATTATAACAGACACTCAAAACAATACACGAACAAAAAAAAAAAAAACAAAAAAAAGTAAAACCCGATGCGGCGGCGGCGGCGGGGCGGGGGGCGTGCCCGTGCCATCCGCCCCAACACGCTCCACCCACGCGGGTAAACAACATATAATTATTGTGTCTGACTGTACGCTGCGGTTATCGAATATGGGAGATTCGCTGTTTATGGAATTATATCATGTATGTACGAGTATATATGGTTCATTCTCAGCCAAGACGCCGTGTCGTCTCCGTTTAAAGACAGGTATTCATTAAAGTTGATCTGAATAGAGAGTAAACTATGTGCAGTGTCATAAACTAGGTACTAAGTAATTAGATGTTTTATCCACAGCTTAGCCTTGCACATACACACAAGTTTCTCTGAAAAAAGTTCAAAAAAGGTAAATATAATTTAATAAAAATGAAAAACCCATCATTATGAACTAATAAGCAAGTTATAGGATTAAAAAATAAAAACACGTCAAGAAAACGAGCTCCTTAGGAATGGTTGAACAGATTCATCCAACAAGGATCATATTTATTTATTTATCCATATCAGCTTTTAAATAAAATGAACATTGTATGGAGGCATAAAACTAACAATTTTTAAGGTGCAACAAGCTAAGCACAAATGTAATTTGGACCGACTTACGAGCCTTGATCAAACGCGCTTCGAGCATTTGGTTCGTGTTCCACTGCGCTTCGCCAATTGTCCGTTTTTTACGAACTCGAAGTGACTTGCATTGTCCTCAAGACAGTGATCGTTGTAGGTTTGTTGTAAGCAGGAGCGTAGCTACCGCCGTATCAGCCGTATCAATTATAAGGGGCTACCGGGGCCCCGAATCTGTGTAAGCAACAATTCGTAAAGTCCATGTTCTCACATAATCTCTTAGGCCGTACCAGAATTTGGGCCCAACAACAAATTTTGATACGGGGCCCATCTAAGGCAAGCTACGCCACTGGTAGTAAGCCCACATTCGCCGTCGCCGATGCGAACGACGGCGCAGAACGGATCCGCTCGTGCTCAGGTCGTCTAGCGTAAACTCACCTTTAGCTAGTGATTGTGCAAACCATAAATAACATAGCATGCAAAATGCAAATTTTGACGAATCATAGAATCATTATTTTAGCGATGAAATATGAATCCGTGTAGTGTAGGTGTAATTTAAAAATATCAGGAGAATTGCAGCCAAAAAATCAGGAGATCAAACAAAATTATCTGGAGGTTTTGTTTTTAAGTATAAATCGTAATAATTAAGTATTAATTGCCACTTTTTAAAAATTAACGCGTATAAACTCCTTTATTCTTGAACCCTGGTGTAGAGAGCATAGACGGGGGGGGGGGGGGGGGGGGGCTACGCTTGTATCCGACTGTCTGTGGCGTCGCAGCTCCGAAACGAATAGACTGATTTAAATGCAGTTTTCCAATTTAGTAATTTTTTTAACTAAGTAGATATTGTAAGTGCTGGCAGTGAAAGGACCGACAATGGTCCCTTAACCACCAGGTAGATGTACCATCATTTGTTGTTGCTGTCCCAGCCCCAGCACATTGACGCCCTATATACATAATACCTTAACTTTACTCGATACAGAAACACAAATTAATCTATTTGAAGGTGGCATTATTTGTAGCTTTTGTAGTATGCATAATAACCAATTTATAATCAATTATTATCGCTTCGGACCAGTTATGGGTAGTGAACGGCTATGATACTTGATCAACATTTGATCAACTGACAAACAATTTATCTTACCAAATACTGAACATAAAATAGATGCCCAAAAATGCGAAAATATAAAAAAAATAGATTATTTATAGGTTTTACATCTCTGTGAACAAACTAGTGTTCGTTTTGTTATACATTTGGAAAAATAAGGAGATTTTTACAAACATCGGTAGACAATTTCTATCATTCAGGAGATTCAGCCCTAAAATCAGTAGATCAGGAGATACACCTCAAAATCAGGAGACCTGGCAACGCTATATGAAATGGTGAGGCTAAAAGATCTTACAGCATTGGTAGGTAGGTAGGTAGAATAGGGATGATGACTGGATAAAAAAGAAATCTAGTTAGTCCGTCAGATTATCAAAAAATATTGGACACGTATTTTTTTATTTAACAAATCAATAAAAATTGCCAGAGAGAAGAAGAAGAAGAAGAAGTAAATCATTTATTTGTGACACAAAAAAAACAATACAGAAAAAAAATAAAAAAACATGTAACTATTTTAAAACAGTGTGTCACAAAAAGGTCTCAGGTCTCAAATATAGAGCGTCTAAGCTCGGGAGTGGGGGCTTTTTACGTCACGCATCAGTAAAAAATGTATACCGGAGTGACGTCACGCAACATTACAAAGCACTATATCTTCGTCATTTTTTGTTTAATCGACAAAAGAAAAAATACGTGTTCAAAATTTTTTGATAATCTAAATAACGAACTAAAAAATTTTTTTTAGTCATCTGGCATATTCTATGATAAAAGCACTGATATATTATAATGCTATTTGTCTCTTGTAGAAAGGCATTGTAAGACCGTAGCATATTTTAGTATTCCATTAATCATTTATTTTTCATTTATTTTTATTTTTTCATTTTTTTTTTGTTTTTCATTAGTAGGTATCTTGTCTGGGGTTTATTAAAAATATTCATCATAATGTGTTTTTATTAACCGCTTTACGAGTAGCTAGCTGTATGATGGTTTAGACGCAAATGGTCCACATATTGGTTAAACTTTCAAATGCCAGCTGCACATTGGATCTACACCTAAAGTTTCCTACTGTAGATCCAATGTTTCCTGAAAATTTACAATCTTTCACGTACCTAAGCAAAACATAAATATGTAAAAAATTATTGGCCTACCAACACACAGCCTTCAATCGTATCTCTTAAATCGTATCCCGACGCGCAGACATAACATGTAAATTAACACATATAATTACACCGCGTGTGTAGGGGTTTGGAAACCGCCCTTTAGCGACCGTTTTCATGTTTTGTAATCCTGTTTCATGCGTTATTGGAGCCCAACCCTTTGTGCGGTACGTTCGCGAGGATGCGGTGCGCGCTTTGAGCTGTCTACGTCTGTCATGTTGTATATTTTGTGTACTAAGTATACCTTCCGCGTTCAATTTTGTCTTGTGTGGGTTTAATCGATAATTTGTAGTTTGTGAATCGATTTTACTTTGGGTTATCGCATGTAGATTAGAATTAGCCGCAATAAAAAATGATTCATTTAAAAAGTCTAATAATTGTTATAAATTACCATAAAAATGTAATAAATTAAAACTTGGCTTCTCAAACATGCGAGCTCTTTCTATAGAATTTTAAAAAACAGGTTGTCAAGGATTAATATATTTTTTTAAATTATACGACAATCACCGTAATAAAATATTTCCCATCATCTTACCTACTAATTGATATCTATCTAAGTATAAATAATATTATATTATATTGAAATCAAAAAATATCCTAATTTCAATAGAGAAGATGGTTGGGTGTTACCACCGGCTTGGGATCCTGTGATAAATATAATTAAATTCAATATCAAGCAAAGCACTGCACGGCCTCAAGATACTGTAAGCTCTTACTGCGTAGATCGGACCAACAATAATAACTAAGAAGACCTGAGGGTACACCGGCATAATTGTGACATAAGGACATTTAACATCTCAGTATTCTCAGTCCTCCCGTGACCATGGGTGCTGCATTCGAAACGTCGGGATAGTAAAATCTAAAATAAACCCCCATAAAATCCGTAAATGTAGTTTGATTTCAATCTCCGTTTGCTTAAAGCAAACAGACATTTTTATTTTGATATCTTAATTTTCATCCATTATTCGCTGCTGACAAGGTAAGACGTTTAAGTTCATCATTCAACCTACACATAAGACATACCTAAATTTGGCTTTCCATTAAACTTTCACTCGTACCCTTAACAAGCGTATAGCTAATACGTAAAGGGTTGAGCGTAATGAAGGCGTATTTAATTGGTATTTCGTCGGGTATGTCCCGGGGAGAGACCGCTCGACAAGGGTACGTTCCGGGGATATGTTTAGAGCCGTTTCATCGTGTTCCGGCCTGCCGGGATGTTCCCGCCACGTAATCACTCCGCGGGATTTGTTTGTTCCGGATTATCTTAAAGCGTTGTGTTATGCAAAGGCTTAATAATTAACTGTGTCTATACTTGTGTTGGGATATTTAGCAGGTTTAAGTATTCATTTAAAAGTATATTCAGTACAATAAATAGGTATGCCATTAGAGCAGGAAAAGTGAAGGCAAGACATTCGTCCAATTAGGGTAAAACCAGGATAGTTGATAGTGTAGTTGCCTCGATTGTAATTTCTCTAGCTTGGCGGATGATAACATGTGATATGTTATTCTATTTATCCTTCAAGAGACTCTACAACTACCACTAAGTTGAATGTGTTGCATGTCTCTGTGCGATTGCGTGGAAAGGCAAGGTGAAATCAAAGTTTTTGCGGGATATATGTGGGTAGTCTTCAAAGCTAGAGTGAATAGGCTTTTAATAAGCCAGTGTGCTTTACCATCCTGGATTGCGTCGCCGCTTTCCATCAGGTGGGATTGCAGTCAAGCACTGGCTTATAGTGAGTAAAAAAAACAAAGTACTGCACAATAGTAATGAGGAAGATATATCATACCTACCTAGGGTAGGTAGGTAGGACTATACATAAAACAAATATTTTAAATACATGGGCCACAATTTTTGTCGTGCATTAGTAGGGAGGGTGCTGTAATGAATCATGTGCGAATCGTCTTTGTGCGATTGTTACTAGCTTTCGGTGAAGGAAAACATCGTGAGGAAACCTGCATGTCTGAGAAAGCCTAATTAGCTTTCGAATGACGTGTGAAGTCCGCCAACCCGCATTTGGCCAGCGTGGTGGACTATGGCCTAAGCCCGCTCATATTGAGGGGAGGCCCGTGCCCAGCAGTGGGACATACATCAGGGCTGGTATTATTATTAGTAGGGATATAAATAACATATCTATGGTTTGTAATACCCTTAAATTCAGCATAGTGGCGAGTCGACTAAGACCATTGCTCGATCATTTACTTGACTAATACGTCCCAGGGATCTTAAAATCCCGTTTACCATATACTGTATCTTATCTTTACACCGGAACATAGCAATGGATACATATTTCCTTTCTTCCGTGGGCGTTGAATGATCGAACTGTTTTTTTAGACTGTTTTTTGGCTTCGATGAATAAACCAGTTTATATTCCACCGATAAACTAGTCTGATGATAGACTGGTCTATCGGTGAACTCCTTAGAGCATTATGGTGAACTCCATGCAGTACGTAAATAGTCCGTCGACGTCGACTAGTAAACTTTTCGTCAACAGTATAAACTAGTTTAAGCTTAGGCACAACTTAGGTTTATCGCTGACGATAAACAGTCTCGTTTCGTCGACAGTAAATGCATCGACGACCCACCACTACCGCCTATGAGACTATATGACCCATTGCCACTTCAACTTACGAAGGAGGTATGTCAGTAATCTTAGTTCTTCTACGGATTTTCTCGTTCCGCATTTTAGCACTGAGAAACACTCCGAGCATAGCGTGATAGCGTGATTAGTTCCAAAGCAGCAGCTTTGGAACTAATATTCAGTGGCGAAGTCTCTATATTCATAGCCAAGTATCTATAGGATAAGTATCCATACTCAAGTGTCCATAGGACATCACTGGCAACACACACTGATCTCGAATTCATAGCATCCACTAATATTGCACTACAACCTTGTTTCATGTATGTAATAAAGCCATGAAGTCTTCTTCTTCTTGTTGCTCTTCATGACCATCGCAGCCAGCACCATGCCATATCGTCCTACTAACCCTAATTTACCAAAATTAACTAACGTAAATCGGTGGCCTATGAAAAAGCAGCCAAAAATTGATACTCTTAATAATATTATTATACTGGGACACGCACGGTCACTTGTTCTCAAACTAAAGTACTAGTAGGGCCAATTTAATAAATCACATTTGACACTTCATCAAAATTTTACAACGTAACCTTGCAACGGCGGGCATAAAACATTTTTTTTTCGAAGTTAGAACTGCACAATTGCCTTTTATCAATTACGATTTCGTATTTATTTATTTATGACGAAAGAAAAAGGACAAAAGGAAGAATCTGACAGATGTCAAATGTGATTTATTAAATTGGCCCTACATTAGATAGAGCCTGTACTATGGTAACCAGATAACTGACACAAATACTTAATCCACTCCAAAAGAAGAAGAAAGTTTTCAATTCGTCTGCATATTATTTTGGTTTAAAATGTTAATTCATATATCGACTAATATTCCGTTTTAACCCTATGCCTAAGACATATACCGAAATAGAAGGGCCGCGGTAGGTATAGTTAAGTACGGCAGATCAAAGGGATCGGGCGCGGGCTTTTGAACGCGCCGCCCGGCATACCGCGCTGTATACGATGTTATTATGTTATGTACCACGGTACATAATGTGTTAGGTTTTGATACAACTGCCTCATGGTATTTAATATGTGTAATGTACAGTTTGTACAATCACGTGGATTACGCTGTGAATTTTGGTTTAAGACAAAGAGTTCGGTTTAAGTTTGGTTAAAATGCACAGGCTGGTATGGAGTGCTCTATGGGATTTTGCGGTTTATTCCTATTTCGATAGGTCTATCAAAATGTTACATTTGTCTAAATCGTTGAAATATGACTGGCTTATTCTATACGTGAGCGCACACAACATACTTTTATTAAAATCACTGCATATTAAGAAAGAAAGTCCTCCGCCGCATCTGTCTGTGTGTTCACGATAAACTCAAAAAGTAGTGAACGGATTTTCATGCAGTCTTCAACAATAGATAGAATGATCTACGAGTAAGGTTTAGATATACAGGGTGTAAGGGACATCGTACCGAAAACCGATATCAGGGATCCAGTACATGATTCTGAACATTCTAGTGTTGAAACTTTTCATCGACTTTTTCATGAATTTCCAAAAAAAAAACCACTATTTTTAAATAAAATTAGTATAATATCATTATTGGTAAGTATAATAATAAAGCATAATTTTAATTTAATAACAATAAATTACTTATTTGTGGAAAGTTTATTTAATTATTTATTTATTCATTCTTTATTCACTAAAACAGTACATAGGCAATTAACTATTATTATTTTAGAAAATTAGCAATGTAATTTGAGTAATAAATATTATTCCGCATATATTCATTACATGCTCGAAAATTAATAAGTCAGTCATTGGTTATTTTCCATATAAATGGTTTCAGTAATGTTGTAACGGACATTATTTGACATCTTATAAATTTTTTTTCGGTACGATGTCCCTTACACCCGTTATAATATGTGAATGTTTTGTGTAAATCAGTTGAAATATAACTAACTATAATTGTTTCGGAAAAAGCGTGGGCGAAGCTGCGAGTGTCAGCTAGAATATAAAACAAAAAATATAAAAACATGAGTATTTAAAAATAAAGTTTCCATGAGGCATTTCGTATAACATACAATTTTATATTTATCTAGAACAGCGAATTCGTGATCCATATATAGATATGTAAACTAACTATAGATAGATTTTATTGCACTCTTAAATCTTTTGGGGACCAATGTGAGAGATTTATATTTGACGGGTCCGTTGGTCTAACCCGATGGGTTGTGGGTTCGATTCCCACCAAGTGTCTGGGTGTTATTTATTTATTAAAGTATGTATTTAAAAAAAATGTATATAAGTATTAGTATCACTTGTCTGGTTTCCATAGTACAGGCTCTGCCTAGTTTGGGATCGGTCCCAAGATATATTATTATTATGTAATATTTTTTTTTTTTTTAACTTTAAAATTGGTAATTATTTATTGAAACAAAATATTTACAGTTTATTTATGTCATTTAATTGATATATTTCTGGTTTATTTACATTATGTACGTAAACCGTATAGGAGTTCTGTCAACTAACTCGCAGTATTATTCACGCCACAAAACCGCACCATTTTGTCCAAGTAACCGTAGCGACATATACTTAGGACAATAATTCACGTGACCAATAAATAAATATTCAACGATACCGCCATACATCTCACTAATTCACCACTACTGAACCACCATAATAACCATTTATCTGTGGAACCCCGCGTATAAATATCTTGGGACATTTTTCTTCGCCTTATCTGGCGAATACAGACAGCTCGCCGTCTCTCTCTTGCTTATACCGTACTGTATATTGCCGTCCCTGTCTGCAAGCCTGAGGGTTCTACCTCCCTTTTATGCGGAACGTTTTATTTAGTTTTCGCCCCTTAATGGATTTATACAGTGTCCGAGTCCTTTGACCTTGTTTGTTTGTCTTGTCTCTTAGTTTGTAGAAGTGATGTCTAGAAGCGACGATGTAGTTTTCGAAGTGCAATTGCGTAGAGTTAACGGATTGTATGTGTGAATGTATGTGTGAGTTACTTATCGTTCAAGTTTTTTTTTATTAGAATACACATCAAGTTTTTATGGAGTGTTTTAGAGATGTAACCGTCGAGTACACGAACGGTATTAAAAACCATAAAGTTGATTTGGTTTGAGTATGCTGATGTATAAACATGAGAAGCTTTTTTTATTTAAAATATAAGTATCGAGAAGTATATCAAGAGTTAGGAGATAAATCTAATCAAAACGACATAATAAATGTACATCCAACGCCACGGATACATCATGGGGTCATTATGGGACCGCACGCCGTAAATAAGGCGACCCCACACTCGGCGCGAGGGGAAGTGAAAATAAAATTAGTTACACTGCTTATCATCGTGTGTGGAGCTTTAACTACTTACTTACTTAACTGACACTTGGTACCTATACAATGGTAGGATGATAATAATAATAAACAATTTATTTCAAATAACTCAGATTCATAATTTGTTATTATAATCTATTATAATCTTAGTTATTATAATACTGCGCTGCGGCAGAAATCATAACGAATGCAGACCAATAATAAGAAAATGGTTATACAATTATACGTATGTAGTGATCTATTACCATTACCCGCAGCAGTCAAAGAGATGACACACTAACAATCCTGAATCGCGCTAGCAAAGTTTTAATGCACATGAACTATATATACAACATTCCAAAATCAAACTTCGAGCTTTAGCTATCAGACACCTGTCTCGCCGGCGAGGCCGAAGGGTCGTACGTATGCGACCTCAACGACGTGCATCACCCCACTGTGTTTCTTGCCGGTTCTTCTCAGTGGGGGCGTGTTGTGAACCGGTGGTAAACTCAGCCCTCTCTTAAGCGACAGCCCAAGCCGAGGCCCGTGCCTCCCTGAGGTGCCCTTTGAGCTCGTCGCTACTTCTGCGGTAAAGGCTAGAGCGCTTTAAGCGCTCGCCTACTATTGTCCGGTGAAGCTGTAATGGCCATCTGCGGCCAACAGCGTCTATCATTCCCAAAAAAAAAAAAAAACTTCGGGCTTCGGCACCGGCCGAGTATCACACCTAGCTTCGTCGGAGTATCCTCCCTTTAGCAAGCCCACGCCGTTTACGCTCTGAATAATAAGACTACAGCGATCAGCGATCGGTGTAAAACATGAATGAAGTAAAACCTCAACATCAACAGAACATAAGAAAGAATAAGAAGGGGGAACATTAGCTAGTAAGATCAACAAGTAAGGAGAACGGTTTGACAGTTGAAGAACTAACTAGAACGAACAGTTGTTTGTACGACTGATAGAATAGAATTAGAATACTCTTTATTTGCACACCAAAGTAAAACATACAGAAAAACTTAGAAAATAACTTAAATTAGGTACAAATGGCGGTCTTATCGCTAATAGCGATTTCTTCCAGACAACCAAAACTTTAAAAAGAAGAAACAACTATTTGGGTAGTTAGTGGTGTACGTTGGTACATATCTTAAATTGTACATTTATACACATTATTATACTTATATGTATATGTAATTACATATTACAGTATAGTGTGGTCATTTGATATTACTTTAGGTAGCTTCACTTTACTAGTGCTATTCTTGAAATGAAACTAATTTTACGGATTATATCGCGGTTTATTTTTGATTTTAATTTCCCGACGTTTCGAAAACTTTACAGCATTCATGGTCACGGGCGGACTGAGGTGGTAGCTGTCCATATGTCGAAACGTCGGGAAATTAAAATCAAAAATAAACCGCGATATAATCCGTAAAATTAGTTTCATTTCAATGTGTAATATTCGCGTAAGTATCAGAAATCATTAGTGCTATTCTGTTCATATTCTATCTATTCTTATTCAAGCTAATGTATTCAATGGGTTTTTGATGTTTGTAAATAAAGATTATAAATCTACGCTATCGTATTTGTATTGCCTGTAAAAATAGCTGTATGTATGAAAATAAATGAATTTCAGGAAACTGGGATCAATTCAGGTGGGTTACGCGAGTAAAAAAGTATCCAAAATAATATATACGTATAAAGTCACGTTAATGCCTGTTTTTATGCTCATTATGACGTCACAAATAAGTATCACATATCCTAATCGACTGATGTACAAATTCTACAAAAACATAACATCTACCGTATATCCACTGAACCGCGACGACCGACGGCGACGGTTGACTATCGCCTTACAGATTTACCGGCACTTTCACGCTCTGCGGCGACGGGGCTGTCCCAATGATGGCCACTACCTGCTAGGGCTGTCAACCTTCTATGTGAAAGTGTTTTTTTTACTACCAAGGTGGCAAGCAAGCAGCCTGAAACTAAACAGTCATCGCAGCCTGTACACGCTAGCAACACCAGAAGAATCACTGGCGCATTGCCGACCCTTAAGACATTAGATGTCTTTTGTGTCCGGAAATTTCACCAGCTACAGTGCCCTTCACAGCGAAACACGGCAATGTTTACATACTGCTGCTTGGCGGCAGAATATCTGACACTGCGATGGACGTTTCCTTGCACAAGAAACCTACCACCTAATATAGTCTAGTACCTAGTAATTTGCTGCTTCGTCTTTACACGCAGCACCGTACGTAATTTTTAGAGATAGGCTACTTTTATCTTTTTACCGCTACAAACACATAGGTGGGTGACTGTTTAGTGGCATTTGAACTATGTGTTTCTTTTAACTTCGGAGGACACGTAAAAAGTCAGTCCGGTTGTTGTTACCTAGATAATAGTCGTGAAGCCAAGTGAGAGTCTAAGCAATAGCTTTGAAATCAGGTTGGGACACAATCAATACTATTAAAAAATCCCGGTGAAATACACAAATACATGTTTAGGTTCCTGTGCTCCGCAGAAATTACGAAGAATTCGTAGACAGAGAAATTATATCGACTTTGACTTGACATTCTGACTATCGAATGAGTTATCATAATTATCATGAGTTAACATTGCGGCTACGTCCACGTTGTTTTTATAAGGCTTATTTTTTATCCATTTCATGATAAACATTATTTACTTTTTTTGTTATACTACCAAGGTGGCAAGCAAGCGTGTGGCCCGCCTGATAGTAAGCAGTCACCGCAGCCTATAGACGCTAGCATCACCAGAAGAATCGCTAGCGCGTTGCCGACCCTTAAGACATTGGATTTTAAGTCTTTGTGACCGGTAATTTCACCAGCTACAGTGCCCTTCACGACGGAACACAGCAATGTTTACACACTGCTGCTTGGCGGCAGAATATCGACACTGCGGTGGTACCTACCTGGACGGTTCCTTGCACAAGGAACCTACCACCTCGTAAAACTTTCTTGTCTTTCACTCATAATGTTGTCTTTTATTTACGCGAATACTACACATTGTAATAAAACTACTTACTCTTACAGAATATATCGCGTATATATTCCGTAAGAGTAGTTTTATTACAAAATTTCATCAAGGTTTTTTGAACCCGTTTTTCTTATGAAAGAATAACAAACTGAATTGCTTTCGCATTTATGTAGTTTGGATATATATGCCGTATCTTATTGATTTTCGACATGTCAAGGAATCTATTTTCTGTAGATAGAAAGTGGTACCGTAATATTTAGTCATATCACAGAGAACAAATATATTTCGGCTCGGTAGGTAATCTGAAATTCAATTTACTTTATCCGCAAAGGCGTCGATACTGCTTTGTTTAAGACATAAAGAAAACCGTTTATATATAATCAGTATCGAAATTAAAAATTCCATATCTCCGAAATGGGTTGCAGCTATGTTATGGCACCAGAAAAATTCTCAAAGCCATCTAATTGGATACAGAGCGCCGACCACTACAAAGGGGATGTTTCAGATAAAAATGAAAATTAAATCTTCCACGCGGATGGGCAGGGTAATGTTTTTGACGGTGCCGTAGGCGGGACCGCCGGGCCCCTGCCCTCCCCCCAGCCGTGGGGGAGGCAAATCGACTATCAAAATGCTGGTGAAAAAGTTTTGTTGCGTTGCGGTGTTGCGACCGGCTGTTTTGGATTTCGCGTTTCGCGGCTTTTGCGTTTTGCTTTTTTTATTTGTTTTTTTTTGTAGGTGTTTGAACATTGACTATGATGTTTTATTTTTGTGTTAGATACTTGTTAATTAGAGACATTTTTTAGTGTGTACTTTTTGAAGTTGTTTACAGTCTTAATAAATACACGCTATTACAATACAATTAATTGGTATTCATGGTTTAACTCGATAAAAAATAAAAGAGGAATAGTAAAAGACAGAAAAACATAGAAATAATTTATCTGTAAGAACCTTGCTCTTATAATATGAGATGGTAAACTCATAAACAAAATATTAGGATTGAAATGGTGCTGAAATAACTATATTTCGTTGGAAACGATTCACATTCTTCTTCTTCTTGATTCACATTAATATTTTATAAAGAAAATGTTTGTATACACATTTTGTCTCCGTGTTTCACGGTCAAGTCACTAAGTACCTATTTTTGTCTTCAAGACAACAGCGTAATCAGCCCTAAGGACAGCTTACACGAATCTGACACGAGGTTATCCGCACTACTAAAGGTGGTAAACTACCTGCTTGGCCACCCCGGGTGGACAGTGACACAACCCAACAAAAAACAAAAAAAATACTCACTTTTCTTCAGCGCTGCCATATCTCCGCCATTGCAGCCTATCGCCTGTGGTCCTGGGCTGAGGCTATGCAGCTGGTAGGGAGGCGTCCTGGCGTCTATCTGCGTAGGCCAGGGTGCTCTAGGCCAGGCCGGGGACGTGCCCGGCGCGCCCAGGAGTCGCAGCCTCTCGTACACCGGGGCAGAGCATTCGGGGGACGGCTGCTGGTTGCTCGCCTTCTCTTTCTGAGCTGCTAAGTTTCGAAGCACTCGGTTTATTGAAGATACCTGGTGGAGAAAGAAAAGTTTATTTTTAACCTTTGAGTAGGAAATGCACGTTTGTGGAAATCCTTACGAATATCACTAAGAATCATCATGAATACATTTATGTTGGCCAAATAGTTGCCTCTCAAGCGACACAGGTCAAGGAACGACTGCTTGACGCACTGAAAATGCTTGGAGGCGCTATTGGTCAATGAGAGGCTCTCTACCACTATCGTTAAAAAGAAAACTCATGGACATGTACATTCTCCCCATCCTCACCTATGGTGCACAGACTTGGTCATTAACAAAACTTCAAAAGTCCGCACTTGCAGTAGTTGTAGTGTGTCAACGAGCGATGGAGCGCAGTATATTGGGAGTAAGGCTTACCGACCGTGTAAGGAACTCTATATTGAGCTCTGTAACGCAAATTGCTGATGTGGGTCGCACAGCTTCAGAACTGAAGTGGAACTGGGCTGTGCATGTCTGCCGTATGCCGGATACATCGTGGGCCAAAACGGCCACACTATGGGTGCCACGCACTGGGACACGACGCCGTGGTAGGGATAGACGGAGATGGCGGGATGAGCTAGACAATTATAGGAAGGACTGGTCACAAATTGCTATGGATCGGGAAAGGTGGAACGAGGAAAGGGAGGCCTTTGCCCTGCAGCGGGACAGTACCGGCTGAATTATTAATTATTATAGTACTCGTATCACTAAGGCTAGCAGTATGTATCCATTTTGTGTAAAGATTTAACTAAGTATGAAGCACTATCTATCTCTTGTAAATTTGTGCAATTATGTTATCCATACAAGGTGCGCAGGTTCGAACCCCGGCTCGCACCTCTGGTTTCTTTAATTAATCATGTGCGAATCGTGTTTGTGCGATTATTACTAGCTTTCGGTGAAGGAAAACATCGTGAGGAAGCCTGCATGTCTGAGAAAGTCTAACTAGCTTTCGAATGAAGTGTGAAGTCCGCCACCCCGCACTTGGCCAGCGTGGTGGACTATGGACTAAGCCCCTTCATCTTGAAGGGCCGTGCCCAGCAGTGGGACATTAACAAGAGCTAGTATTATATTATGTTATCCATGAACAATAGGCCGCCCATTGCTCTACATATAACTGCGTAAAGTAAAATGTCCAGTATCCGATTATGATTAACTTTCGGAATTACAAACTTTTTATTATTATTTTAATAGACGGGACAAGCAGGACGTTCGCCTGATGGTAAGCGACGCGCCTGCCTATAGACAGCTGCATTGCACTGTCGCTCGTCACCCGAGATGTTAGGTATTAAGTCTCTTGTGTCCGACGAATATCTGACACTGCGGCGATACCTACCTGGAAGGTCCTTTGCACAAGAAAGCTACCACATAGTAAAAGTATACGTATATTATATATCATCATCATCATCAGCCGGAAGACGTCCACTGCTGAACATAGGCCTCCCCTTAGAACGCCACAATGAACGACAACTGGCTATTTGCATCCACCGGTTACCTGCGACGCGCACAATGTCGTCTGTCCACCTAGTGGTAGGCGTGCCAACGCTGCGTCTTCCGGTTCGTGGTCGCCACTCGAGAACCTTTCTTCCCCAACGGTTATCGGTTTTTCGAGCGATGTGGCCTGCCCATTGCCACTTCAACTTGCAGATTCTGAGAGCTATGTCGGTGACCTTGGTTCTTCGGCGAATCTCCACATTTCGGATTCTGTCGCGCAAAGAAACTCCGAGTATAGCTCTCTCCATGTCCATGGCTCGTTGTGTGACTCTGAACTTTTCTAAAAGGCCAGCAACATATTATATATGAGTAAGGATAAAAATGTTATTAGCTGTTTATTATGGATCTGATGTCGGTCATGATACCCTGTGCTCAAAGGCGAGTGATGACGGCACGCGATCGGAAGGGCGTGCAGAATTAATTTAACGAATGAATCCACTTTTTTTGAAATCATTTAATGATACTATAGGGGGTCGTGTGGATCAGATATGTTGACCGACTTTATGCCTATATTATTTTACTTTCTTATTGTTATACTGCCGAATCTACAAACGTCAATTAAAGTTAATGATGGTTAATCCATTTTTTAAATCGGATTATTTTGATACTTGAAACCCAAAAATACTTAATACGCAGATAGTGAGTAGAGATATCAATTATCTCTTGTTTAATAATCGGATTAAATCATAAATGGCTCCGAATGTCGAAATAAATAGATTTTAAAAAGTGCCTTAATTTGAATTAATGTTAATTGGCGTTTGTGAGTGCGGCATATAACGTTGTATTTTAATTACGCAAATACTACACATTAAGTTTCTTGGTTTTAATTATCATCATCGGTAGCCGAAAAACGTCCACTGCTGAACTAAGGCCTCCCCCTTAAAAGGGAGGGGTATCTGGTTGGTCCTAAAAGTTTTTTCCACTCGTAAGTAGATAATCCTCATTCATCTTGAAGGGAGTTCCTTGCCCAACAGTGGGTCAAAAACAAGAACTGTCAAAAACAAGAACTGTCAAAAACAAGAACTGTCAAAAAGTAGACGCTCTATCCTGGTGTTCATCAGCACATAGCTGTTTTTTTTTTATGGACAATCCACATACGGTCATCTGATCCCAAACTAGGCAGAGCCTGTACTATGGAAACCAGACAACTGATACTAATACTTAATATACATTTTTTTTTTGTAAATACATACTTAAATAGATAAATAACACCCAGACACTTGGTGGGAATCGAACCCACGACCCATCGGTTAGCGGACAGGGTCACTAACCACTAGACCAACGGACCCGTCAAAGTTTGTAAGGTATGGGAGTTACGGCTGGCGAAACTAGGATCAAAGTAATATTGTTAAAGGTTCTGAGTAGGTGCGGGACTCAAATGTCAAAATCAACAGGCCACCCAGTTTCAAAGCTCCCAAAAACCATAGGAAAAGGCGATACCAGCCCGCCAACTGTCACCGTCATATGACGGCTCGCCAAACGGACGTACCGTAAACTTAGACGTAGGGCAGGAAGGCGAGGTAAGACGATAGATGGTAACACGATCCGCGGCCGCGCGGTGGTCCGCGCACCGCCATGACTGGCACATGATGGAATGCCCGATCGACCGAGAAAGCGCGCCACGTTCGAAAAACGAACTATAAGTTTTTTTTGTCTATGGATTTTGATTGTGATGACAGTTTATGATTTGTAATTTTGTTGCGTAATTGCGTAACGTAACGTGGTATTCCAGCATGAATAATATTTTATTCTAGGAAAATGACAAAATACTGAAGTAAAAGCTTCTCTCAAATACTTATACAAATACTCGTTTGTCGTCGTGTGGTTTTGCATTTTTGCCATATTTGTAGACCTAACAGTTAAGGATTATGTTAATTGATTAAAAATAGTTTAATAATTCAGTGGTTAATAACTAAAAGATAATTAATGATTCACGATTAACGTTCAACCAGAATAAGAGCTCTCGAGGGCTCAGAATCGGTCCCAAGGTTGGCAAATCGCGCGTACTCTTGTTTATCTACTTTGCGCGAAGAGCGGTGCCAGACGGGGTTATTTTATAGTGACGGTTGCACACGGGATTTCTTTTCGTAACAACATAAAAAATAATTCATAATTTTACGTCTATCATTTAATGATTGATTTATGTTCTTTAAAAGGTATATATTAACTCCGTAAATATGGCAAGAATGCAGAACCACACCTGTATACATTAATTGAAATGTCCCTTTAAGTACGTGAATTATATATTTTAAGAAGAAATTTATGAATAGGCTATTGAATCCTTTAATAAAAAACTTTAAGAAACTCCATTTACAAATAAAATTCAAATGAGAAATAGAAATGAAGAATACATTTCCAAGAATTATAAAATCAAATTAAAGATTGTTCGATTAGAAAATTATAACGAGATGCATAATTAAAAGTCAAACGGGTGATGTCTGCGAAATTAAATGAAAAAATGTATAAGAAAGGGGTTTGTTGAGTTTTCTTACAAATGAAATGGAAATTTTTAACAAGATGCTTGTGATGGTGAGCAGTGGATGTCTCGAGCCAATTAGGTGTCTGTTTGTTAGTTAATTGAGTAAAAAATTGCATTGTTTCTATGTTAACTGTTAATGAAGCTTTTAAATATAGAACAGGGCGTTGGGTTAGATAATTTAAAAGAGAAATCCGTAAGTATATTATTTAGAATTTGAGGAAATTTACGTACGGAGTACGTACGTAAATTTCCTACTAAGTACATACCTATTTTACTCTATTTTTAGTGAAATATAAATTTATTAGAATATATTGCCAATAGAATAGAGAAGAATAGATAGAGAAAATTTTAAGTGGAAATAGGCTGGCCACATCGCCCGAAAATCGGAGTCGTGATGAGTACAGTCTTATACTGGCGTGGAGACCCTGGTACAGGAAAAGGCCGCAAATGCGTTGGAAGGATGACATCTAAAGGGTAGCGGGCAAAAACTGGATTTCTAAAGCCCAAAATAAATCGGAATAAAGGAAAATGAAGGAGGCCTACACCAAAATGGTTGAAAGCAGCTTAAGATGAGAAGAGATGAGATTTTTTTTTTATTTCTAGCATTTTTGGCATATCACTGGAAAAAACAAGCATCGGAACTCAAATAGTGCCTTAAAGTTTAATGACAACCTTCAAGGTAGGTTACACTGGTAAGCCTGTCTTATGAAATCGTACTGGCCTATAATGTGTACTGTTCCCGCTATTGTGACATCTGTACCTAAGTCAGGACTTGTAGTGCACATCGGTGAAGGTAAGTAGATATGAAACTCGCCGAGCCTCCGAGAAACGTTAAATTGTTACTGGAATTTATTTCATCAGAAAAAATTACTTTAGTAGAAGTAGGAAGTTAGCTGAAACACGTCCACTGCTGAACAACACGCCGCCCCCTTAGATGGGAGGGGTTGCCATAATGCCCCCGCTTGACAGGCGTCTTGGGGACCGCAGTGTAATTGGTAGGTAATCCAATAGAAAGACGCTGCTGCCCGTCTTCTTGTTCCCTTAGTCGCCTCTTACGGACACGAGGAGATGGGAGGGTGCTATTCTTACCCGGACACATCGATATACTATACTAACATATCGATGCCCGGACACGACGGCGAAACGACTTTACATTTCTGTTTTTTTTTTTGGAATTTTATCTCTCTTACTTCTCATCTCTTTGTCCATACTTTTTATATGCTTTTTATACACCTTCCAAAAAGCAAGTGGGTTTCAGTTTGTCTGTGTATACCAATTATATAGTTAAATATTTTATCCTGTTAATTTTATGCGGTTTTCAAGACGGAAGATGCAAAAAAGCGCTTCTCTGAGGCTTCCTAAGGGTCAAACTATCGAAGGTCAGTTGCTTTCATAGGACATAGATAGAGCCTTTGATAACAAGATACTGAGAGACGCACATAGAAAAGAAAAAGATACTGTTTTTTTGGCCATTGAAGATAGGCACGGGCCTATCTTCAATGGCCAAAGCAGTATCTTTTTTTTTTTCTATGTGCGCTACGGAGCTGGCCATTGACAATCCTGGCTTTGGCAAGATTCACAGTGGTACACAGGCATCAGTGATAAAAACGAGTGTCAGAATTAATCCTATAGAACCAAGGAATATGCATATGATAAATATCTATAATGGTATTCAAATAAATTTGCATTGCCAAATAGTGTAATGTGATTATTATTACGTTATCGATAATACTTAACGCATCGTCGACCGACACTCATCAAACCTAGCTATTATAGCCCTTATTTTCAAACCAATAAAGTGTGAAGCAATAATTTACGCACAGGTATAAACAAACAACCCGTTGCGACCAAGTGTGGTCATGTGTGAAACCGTCTGCGTTCTGGCCGTCCATAAAAAAATAAAATCCACTCAAAGTACAACCGTGTAAACAGTTCCTTAATTCGAATTACACACACCAATTGACTTGTTTCCATGATTGTACTCGTCTAATACACCAATTATTATGATTGTACTTGACTAAATACCCTTTTAGTAATATTTATAAGTACGTGTATACGAACGAATTAATTTTCTTTTTATAATTTGTTGTGCACATAGACAATATCCGTTCGACAATGGGTGCTTATTTCGTGTGGATGGGCCTAAATACGTTATTGAGGTATTTAATTATTTATGGTATTAAGGGTTTTTTTTTGTCTAGGTTGGGAATCCCAAGATTTAAAAAACATGTTACAGGCTGAGGGTTTCAACGGGTTTTATTTCAATATCTTTAAGGAGGTACCTGTTTAGACATTTTTTTTGGTAGATACCTACGTATCTACACAAAAAAAACCAAAGGCAGGTCGCCTTTGTTTTTTTTTCGCTAAATATAAGCCAGTGGTTGTGTGCTCTAGTGATGGAAAGCGGCGACACAACCGGGCATGATAAAGCACACTAGTTTACTAAAAGCGTATTTAAGGCTAGGGGCTCCCTAGCCTTGAATTATAATTTGGGTGTCTTCAAGGCTTTGAAGACACCCAAATTTTAATCGGCTGGCAAACTGCCTGCGTTGGGTCCAGTCCTTAGTTGTGCGTAATATGAAGCCGCATTTATATTCTTATTGTCATATACTTAGAAAAAAATATGCCAAAAAAGACAAGCCGCTGAGTTGGCCGGATCTTGACGCGATCGTTGCGTACCTGAGGGAGCTCTTCGATACGCCAGCAACAGAGTAAGGGCTAGAGCATGCACAATGGATCCAGCTGGGTCGAAGTGCGTTCCGGGGATACCGGGCCCAAATTTATAGCCACCAAGAATAGAATAGAATAGAAATGGCCGGATCTTCTCAGTAGCGGCCGTGTTACGATGCGGTTTGATGTAAAAAATGATTTTTGTGTAAGTGCCTCCGTGAGGCTTATACATACCTAATAAAGATATTTTAACTTTGACTTTAACTATTTATTCCCACCCCGGACATAAATTTGTGTGCATGAACATGCCCGTTTGTCGTTTGTCTGTGTTTTAGAAAGTATGAATTTACAAAAAAAGTACATAAGTATTTTGTATTCGTTATCTGGATACCATAGTACAGGCTATGCCTAGTTTGGGATCAGAAGACCGTGTGTGGATTGTCGCACGATATCAATAGCTATTTGCCGCGTTGAGATCCGGTGGTAGCTATAACAAAATACTGACCATTCAAAAGTGCTAGTTAAGCAATAAATAATATCATTTAAAATTATGACATTTTGGCAAACGTAATGTTTTGCATAAAAATCAACAATCAAACTCCACGACGACACAGAGACTCGACGCATTTTGAATACAAAATAAATTATATTAGGACGATTCCTACCGTGGTACCAAGCGGCACTGTAAAAAGTATGAAAGGTGCCCCCTAAATACCGAGTGAGGTGAAGCGCGAAAATTATCTTATATTTGCTCAGACGCCGTGAACGGGGGGCGAGAATACTTTTCAATAAGCTTAGAGAGCGATTTTTATTTTTTATTTAGCGACACAGAGCCACCTTGTAAAACGCGAAGCGTTGTGCGAAACGGAACGCGTGAGGGGCCCCCTATTGATCGATTCGATTTCTCCGATTGCTGTTAATTTTTTGAAGGCGATTATAGTTTTTATAATTTCTAAGGCGGAGATAATAATAATCGAGATATTTATTAAGGAAATGTTTTTCGGGAAATGTGAAATCTTTCCCGACATCGTGTCGGGTGTAGGTCCGAATGCAAGTAAGACGTTTGCCTAACGATAAGGGATATACCTACCTGCTATTAATAATTGTATTGCAATATAAGAATCATTTATTTAGGTAGAATATACTTAAGTTAAAAAGTTGTACAGTAAATAATCAGCGCTATTCCATATTCAGTCTTGCCAAGGCATACAAACATTTTCAGGTACCGTTAGTTCACTTGTTTTCTAAGACATTACATAGTCCAGCGATTTATCCAACTACAATCCGTTTCTATAGCAATCTTTACACAGTGCTCCTCAGCGAGAGAATATCTGATAGTACAGTGCGTGACACAAGGACGATCAATCTAATTTGGATACCTCGATATTTTATAAATTCAATCAATTTAAGAATCTGAAAAAAAAAATAGTCCCAAAGCAAGAAAGTATAGCGCTTATAAATATTAAGTTTTCAGTTTTTATTTCATAATTTCAAGATCGACCCGGCTCACGTCCGTTTAACTCCACTCGCAATTTTAATGCGAAAAACATAAAGAAGTGCATTACTCCCAGTATTGTTAAGTAAAGAAGGGTCCGCACAAAAGGCAACCTGCTGGGTCTATTGTGAGCGAAAGTCGGCACTTTGCTAGTCAATATTTTGGGTGACTCCTGGCTCCCTGACTTGCGTTCGCGCTATTTCGCGGAGCAAGCGAACAACTGTGCACCTCTGCAGTGTTTGTTAGCGCTTTTGTTTTTTGCACTTTTTGTGCTTGGCAATTGAGAATTTTTGAAATTGAAGTGGATGTATGTTTGGCGCCATTTCTTTTTCCTTTATTTTTCAAAGGTTTGATAATGGAATATCAATATTCATATGCCTTTGATGGATAGGTAGTGATTGTTTTATACCCTCTTTAAATAGGAAGCAGATTTTTGTTTACGGAGGTAGAAAATTGAAGTCTTAGTAAATTGTTTTAAAATTCCTAAATCTACGAAATGAATATTTTAATTTATTTTATTTTTTATTAATTTAACTTTAAAATACCGGGTGGGTCCCGGTATTTTAAAGTTTCTAAACCTAAAATGTCGCTTTCTTAAAAGAATACTACTTATGTTTATTGTAGTTTAGTTCCCCTTCCATTCTATACTCTTAGCATCACCAAATACTTAGAGTAGAGAAATAACATGAAATATTATTATTTTAAGTACCTGTACATTTTATATAATATCTTCACGTCCGTTATCTCTTGTCGGGTGAAGCATTATTGGGTGGTAATATCGGGTCAAAAGATGTGTTTAATTTTTGTGATTTTAAAGCTAATAAACCAAGTAACAAGCTGTTAGCTTGATGAATTTATCTTAGTTTTATATTGAAATTAAACTACTTTTACGGATTTTATCGCGGTTTATTTATTGATTTTACTATTTATATCTTAGTTTTAGTTTATTTTTCGAGATGGTAACAGCCGATATGTTAATTTTTCTATTACTATTAAAATAAGAGTTGATAGATAATTAATTATAAATAAAACCTATTAAAATTGTTGTAACAGAAAACAACTTATCAAATTTAATATAACAATATATTAGGCAACAACGCTGAATAAAGGCGTGTAACAAGGAAAGTGAGCCTAAAATTATTAAATTAAACAAATAATAAATCTCAACAATTGATTTTGTCCAAGAATACCTCACACATTATAAAGCGACCCAGCCTATCCACACCGCAAAGTCACCGCCTCTTTGCATAGAAAAGAAAAACTTTCCCGCCCATGTGAGATGACAGCTAACGTCAAAACTGCACTTAATTCGTAAGATTCCCACGATACGTGAATTTAATTGTCGTTTTATTTAAGAAATGGGTCAATAATACGAGAACGGCATTGTTTGATTGACTTATAGGCATTTTGTCAATACTTTTGTATGTTGTGGCGCAGTAGGGGGCGTCCTGTTCGCTCTCAATGAGAGTATTAAGGTGATGTGTGCCTTCAATAGTGTATTCGGATTCGTTTGAGGGTGAAATGATATGCAACGACTTGGTATTTCTCATAGGGTCGTGTTAACGCTAAGATGTATTGTTTGCTAATAAATCTTAATATTGAATTGATATCTGACTATAGAGTTCAATTGTATGTAAGCTTAGTGTGATTTAATGATTTAATTTTGGAGTTCATGTACTGAATGATATTTAATTTAAATAATTTGCGGATTATAAACTTTTCAATATTTTTTAACGTAAGTAATCAGATTTACTTCGTAAAGTAGATAAAAGGTAAGTAGGTATTTAACCTTAAATTTTTTTTCCTCTACATTTGGTTACTCTAAACTCAAACTCAAACTCAAAAATAGTTTATTTCAAATAGGCTTAACGCTAGCACTTTTGAAAGGTCATGTATTTTTTTTTTTTAAAAAGCTACCACCGGATCTAAAGCAGCCATACTCAACCTGCGGCCCGCTAGCCTTTTCTGTGCGGCCCGAAGTCTAGTACAGTATTTTTATATTAACAGTAGTATTTTATTGATATGTGTACAAAAGTAATGCAAAAAATGTCGTTCGTATAAGGTTCGAATGAACAAATGCTCATTTCACTCGCTTTCTCTCATAAAATAGCGCGCATACAGAATTTAAGTAAAGAAATGTCTTCAATTAGTAAAAAATCCCTTAATTTATATAATATATGCTATATTTCATAAATGCGATTTATTGTAATTTAATATACTTAGGGTAGTTATAATTAAACATATAATTTAGTCTAGAATCTAGAATACAATTTAGTCTAGTCTGCGGGCCGCAATAATCTAGAATATAGTTTATTGCGGCCCGCAGACTAAAGCAGAAGAGACTATGCAGCCCGCAGGGTAAAGCAGAAGCGACTATGCGGCCCGCAGGGTAAAGCAGAAGCGACTATGCGGCCCGCAGGGTAAAGCAGAAGCGACTATGCGGCCCGCAGGGTAAAGCAGAAGCGACTATGCGGCCCGCAGGGTAAAACAGAAGAGACTATGCGGCCCGCAGGGTAAAGCAGAAGCGACTATGCGGCCCGCAGGGTAAAGCAGAAGCGACTATGCGGCCCGCAGGGTAAAGCAGAAGCGACTATGCTGCCCGCAGGGTAAAGCAGAAGCGACTATGCGGCCCGCAGGGTAAAGCAGAAGCGACTATGCGGCCCGCAGGGTAAAGCAGAAGCGACTATGCGGCCCGCAGGGTAAAGCAGAAGCGACTATGCGGCCCGCAGGGTAAAGCAGAAGCGACTATGCGGCCCGCAGGGTAAAGCAGAAGCGACTATGCGGCCCGCAGGGTAAAGCAGAAGCGACTATGCGGCCCGCAGGGTAAAGCAGAAGCGACTATGTGGCCCGCAGGGTAAAGCAGAAGCGACTATGCGGCCCGCAGGGTAAAGCAGAAGCGACTATGCGGCCCGCAGGGTAAAGCAGAAGCGACTATGCGGCCCGCAGGGTAAAGCAGAAGCGACTATGCGGCCCGCAGGGTAAAGCAGAAGCGACTATGCGGCCCGCAGGGTAAAGCAGAAGCGACTATGTGGCCCAGGGGTAAAAAAGGTTGAGTACGGCTGCTCTAAGGTGTGTATTTAGGGTATAAATTCGAAAAAGTCCAATTTGCCAACTGACCAGAAACAAAATAACGCCTAGTAAACATCCATCGGACCAAAGTATTTTTATATGCGTAAATAACAAGTGTGCTTTTCCCGCCCGCACCTCCGGACGGCAAAACGCGATTTTCCGCTACACGTGTTGCCAGAATAATAAAATTCGGACAATAATATTTAAGACCATTCTGACTGGCGTAAAATTGATTGTTGATTTATTTGATTTACTTATTGTACTTATAAGATAATACGGATTGTCTGTCAAGGGTGAAATAAAAGGGACAGAAGGGAAAGTGAATCATTTTATCATCATAGTAAATTAGTAAAACTATAACATTAATTTATAGATGTATTACATCTATAAATTAATGTTATAGTTTTACTTAAATAAGCATTTTATATGTTAATTATGAAAAAAAAAACCTAAAGAAACACAAAGCCAAAAGTACTAGGTACCTATTCAAAAATTTTGTATTCAGTGACTATAAGTATCTAACTATCTAACCCAGAACGCCTGTTGATATCTGATGTACCTACCTATTCCTAAGCCGATGTCTTATAAAGATGTGATGTTTATGATTTATTTAAATTAAACTACTTTTTAAATAAACCATATAAATCTTTTTTACATTATGGTACAATAATGAACCAAAAACATTTATTAGGGTCAATATAATTAAAAACCTACATCTTTGAAAGTCAACGGAACGGCAAAAGTCAATTGTGTTTAGTTCGCGAACCGGTCTCTCGCCCGATAGTAATGATTTTAATGACAATAATAGTGTGTATTATTATTATTATTATAATATAATAGTGTATTATTGCGATCGGCACGGGGATGAACGCTCGAATGAATCAGAATGACATATTTTCAACGGTTTTTATTTTGGACACATTTTTATTTTTTGTTTAATATTCGTTACTGTTGTGTGTGGTAAGCTTAAAGATATTTTCTTTAAGAAAGTAATTTATTCCTTTTCTCAAATATATTACAGTATTGCAAATAATATGTTTACAGTACCAACTATTCAGTGATACAGTTAGAGCAACGAATAGCTAACCTTTAAAGTGTTTTATTTTTTAACTTTCTGGTTAATTTTTCTCTTTCTGGTTGTAATAATATAATAGTATATTATGATTGAAGTGAGCTAAGTTGCTCACTACACACGAAGCTGCGGGTTGCATTCCGAGCCATAGGCGAGGGCGTAATTCAGCTGAGTGGGTGATGAGCAGAGCTTACTTCATACGACGTTTTTTAACACACTTGCGAGCAAAAAACAAAATAATTTAAATATAAGTATTATATAATCTTTATCATGATTTATATCATTATATCATAATAAAGATTATCTTAATATTAATAAAACGTATGTAAGTATAAACCTATTTATTTATAACTAGCTGACCCACGCAGCTCCGCCTGCGCTATTTTTACGTTAACTAAACTTTGAATAACAGACATTCGCATCGAATACATAACCTCATTTTTTATAGTCGGTTAAAAACTGGGACCCACTTTTTACTTGCTCTCCGAAGCACGGACCCGTTTAGTTCAAATGGCGTTAAACGGTCACCCATCTATTTAATGACCTTACCTAACGTTGCTTAACCCGATCGATTACAAAACCTTGATAACAACTCTCTATGAGTGTTCCCTTACTAATATTTATTATATTTTATAGAAAAAATGATAAAATCGGACCAAGCGTATAACCAAGTACCCGTTTTGACTTTAATCCCCTCTCCCAAAAGAGCCGTGCTAGATTACGGGATAAAAAGTATCCTATGTCCTACCTCGTAGTAAGATCTCAAATCATGCCAAGTTTCATTAGAATCCATTCAGTAGTTTCGGCGTGATGCTCAGCCGTGATACAGACAGACAGACAGACAAAAATTAAAAAAATTACATTTTCGGTCTCAGTATCGGTTATAGAATGCCCTCCAAATATAATTTTCAAAATATCTTCAATGTACAGAAGTGGACCTGTTACAGTTTTATTATAAGTATAGATTAATTAATTATTATCTAGTGCATATATTGCGGTTAATGCAAAGGTGGACACGAAATACTGAAACGATTTACTTGTTACAACATAATCATCCGAAAGTCGTCCACTGCCCGACAAAGGCCTCCTCCCTAGACGGGAGGGGTTGCCATAATCTCCACGCTTGGCCTTAGAGGAGATACCACTGGAGAGAGCATGATGCGCTAACCCCTCTGCCAAATTTTTGTTCATATGTTCAGGTCATTCGTTATTTGTGTGCGTATTTTTTTTAATGTGTTGCGAGTTTATTAGTGTGAGTATGCGTGAAAGTGTATCTGTGTGTGTTTACTTCGCCTCTCGCACCCCGCAAAAGTGCCACGAAAAATTTGTTCGGGGAATCGACGCGATACTAGCTCCATTCTAATTACTATGAGCGCTTGGCAAGCGTCTTGGGTTTTTTATTACGTCCGCGTTTGACTCTGGCTGGATAAGCACGTTGGACGTACTCGTTAAATAGTACGTAAACCAGTTTACTCAAACTGACTACCTACTCAGGTAGTCCATAAGTGCGTACGCGGCTTCTAAATTATTATATTCCTAAATTATCCTAATTCTCAATTCGCTACAAATCATCTACTTACAGTGTTTGTATAACAAAATAACCATTATCTGTAATTACCATCATACTTAGTTAAAAATTACTAACTACAATTCCCTAACACCATAAAATAATCCTGTCAATTAACCCAATATGTACCAATAAAACTAATTTATACAATAACAAAACCCCAATGTAAGTCGAAACCGCGCAAAATGAAGTGTAATCATAGACAAGTGACACAAATAGCATAGACAAAAAAAAACTTCATTAAATATTCAAGAGCGGTGCATAGATCTCGATACTATTATTATGTGCACCCTCGCATAACAATAATGCTACAAGGACATCGTTTAGCAGACAAAAGCGACATAACAGAGTGTGGACGCCGCATAAAATTATAATAAATATCATTAGAAAGTGATAGGGAGAGTGCGAGAGAGATGGGGCAGCGGTCATCCCTATGCAGTATTATGAGGTGTGCATGATTTTGGCTGTAGTATTATATATTTATATATATTTATATTTTATATTTATATTTTTAAAAGGACAATCCACACACGGTCATCTGATCCCAAACTAGGAAACACTACCTAGGAGCCTGTACTATGGAAACAGGACAACTGATACTAATACTTATATACTTTTTTTTTGTAAATACATACTTAAATAGATAAATAACACCCAGATAGATTGGTGGGAATCGAACCCACGACCCATCGATTAGCGGACAGGGTGTCTAACCACTAGACCAACGGGCCCGTCAAGGTAAGTATTAGTATTATTAGTTAATTATCTTTGTATATTATTTTTTTGGATGTTTATTGAAACGAAATTATATACAGTTTATTTACAATTAAACATGTACAATTATACTAGGTAAAAAACTTCCTCAAAGTCGCCGCACTGGGAGGGAAGGATGTAACTAAAAGATTGGTAGCATTACCCCTTTGTATGGCCAAGCTTATACGTTGGCAGAAAAAGCTACCAGCCAGGCGGTCTCCTGAGACTTCGATAAGTTTGGATGAAATTTCTTTCACCAAACCGTGCGTCTCATGCAATTTTTTTTATATTTAAAATTGTGAGTTTTGTGATGTTTTGTTTGATGTGAGAGATCACAATAAAGACATTGTTTTCTTCCAACACAATTTTAGCAAAATTGCTATTTGATATTTCCACAAGTTCACTTTTACGAAAATGAAATAATGTAAAAGTTCACTTTGATTTGGATTTAATTGCATCTTAAAGTAGATTCAATTGAAAAAAACTATAGAAGAAGAACTACATTTATTTGGCGGATCGCGATACCCACACACAAATATACAACATATAAGAAGGTATACAGACACATACAAAAAAAAGGAAAAAATAATAATTCGAAACTGTAAAATGAATGAGAATCGAATTTTATCAAAAAATCGTATCTCGATGTCAAAATTATTGTCACCCTACTCCACGGTTACTGCATCCGTAACTCGCAAAGGTGACAATACATTGCCGTGTCATTTGGACATCGAACAAGGGGCTATCCGATGTCGCTCTACATGTAGAGAAGTCCGTAATAAGTCATAATTTATGTTCACCACACTAGGGTGGGTGACTATGGTTTTTGATTAACGGGAACCATTGTATTCGGATGATTTCGAGCTGTCAACTGTACATTAGGGTGGTAAGTGTGATATTGACATGTGTGAAATTATTGTAAAATTGTTTAAATTTTCGTTAAATGGGTACTTTCGATGACATGATTTATTGGTTTCTTGACTTTATAAAGTTAACGGGAGATCAAATTTACTATTCATTGAGGATTGAGGAAAAAAAAATTATATTTTGTATTGAAATAATAATAATATTCTGGGACAATCAACACACGGTCACCTGATCCCAAACCAGGCAGAGCCTGTACTATGGAAACCAGACAACTGATACTAATAGTTATATACTTTTTTTTGTAAATACATACTTACATAGATAATACACCCAGACACTTGGTGGGAATTGAACCCACGACCTATTGGTCAGCGGCTAAGGTTTCTAACCACTAGACCAACAGGCCCACCATAACTTAGTTACTTAGTAAGTTATTACAATAAATTGCAAGTTTGTTTCCTTCCTACGTTCCGTAATCTGTTGCTACGTTCCGTTATCTTTTGCTACGTTCCGTTATCTTTTGCTACGTTCCGTAGTCTTTTGCTACGACGTAGCAAGCTTACATGTGAAAATGGCGGCAGACTATTAGCGGCATTTTATTCGTTTAAGCGGATTCATATTTGCTTCTTGGACACTTTAGCTGGTGATATTGGCTGTCAAAAATATCAACGTGCAAAAAATTATTTAGTAAAATATGCAATGTAAACACAAATCTATAACCGATGGGCAAGAAAGGTTCTCTAGGGCGACCACGATCCGGATAACGCAGTGTACCCTCACTGCGTTATCCGCACTGTGTGTGTGTGTGTGTGTGCTTCCCTACTCCACTAGGTGGACTGATAACATTGTGCGAATCGCAGGCAACCGGTGAATGTACATACATAACATTATCATTCATCGTGGCATGTGCTAGGCGAGTGAAATGACGTTTATCATTAAAATATCACAGCGAAAAGTGAAACCTACTAAGACCACATCAGTACAGAAGACATGATAACATTAGTATAAGTTAAAGTTTTTTGAACATATTTTTTAATGATAAATGTAATAATAATAAAAAAAACAACGTGTTGCACTCCGGGAGTGCCGGCAGAAGTGAAAACTTGAATATTAACGTTGTGCATTTTTGATATTTTGGAAAAGTTATTGAATAATTTTGCACGAATTGCTTTAATTATTAGTAGGTATAACAGTACTATCATTTATGTGGTAAAATACAGTATTAATTTATTGCGCTATCGTACACAAACATGACAATTTATATTATAATAAAAAAATCTTCCTCTGTCTTACGAATTTTAGATCAGGTCATGTGTCCTGACGCGAGTTTAACATTTTTTCCCCATCACAAAAAAAGTGCACAACGCCGCCAAAGACGTATTCACTTTAAAAATAAACAATATTGCGGGTCTGAATTACTGTCATCTATAAAAAAAAACAATATTACCGGTCGGAATAATCATTAAAAATAAGTTACTAAATTATTTCATAAGTACGCTCGATGTAGATGATATTTAGCATTAAGGACAAACCTTTGTGGTTTTTTTGTAAGGCGATTAATCTTGTTTGTAAAAAAATTATGAAAAGTGAATTAAAAGAAAACAAAAAAAAAATGAACAAGGAATTTCGTGTGTGAGGCTAAAGCGGAAGAAATCTATTGAACGTCATCGGTAGGTAAATTGGCTAATGAATGGCGGATACGCCAGACGGATAATTGCAGTAGCCACGATTACAAAACGATCATCAAACCCTACAATGCCTTGTGGTTACCGTCCACTTATCATTTATACAACTGGACGCTCTGACTTAACTGCGGGAAATGTAGGGGTTAGTGTGGACACGAACAGAACATTTCTTCAGTTAATGCCTAGAAACTTATTATTATATCTGTTATATATACATATATATTAATTAGAGATATAATAAATAAGTACTTAACTCTTTCTAAGACACTATACTTTTATACTTAGGTTGGTGTAATTTCTTTGTAAATCTTTATATATATAATTCTACCGTACGTGTGTATGTCACTGAACTCCTCCTAAACGGCTGGACCGATGTTGATGAAATTGTTTGTGTGTGTTCAAGGGGATTCGAGAATGGTTTAGATTCACAAGTGAAAGAGCGCTAGCGGAGCTGCGCGGGTCAGCTAGTATCATATATATATTTTCTAAAAAGCCTAGAGCACAGGCGCAGAGTAACCAGCCTCTCGGTATTCTACAGGCTGCATTTTGGAGAGTGTGCCCAGGAATTACATGAATTGATCCCGCCATCACCCTTCTATCAATGGACGACTAGACGCACAGCGCATACGCACCCATATGTGATAAATGTGCCTTCAGTCCGGACTAAGCGATTTGCTTCTTCGTTTATAATAAGGACAGATAAGGACTGGAATAGTTTGCCTGCGTCGGTTTTCCTGCCCGATTATAATGTATATGTCTTCAAGACTGTGAATAGGCTAGTGTGCTTAACCATCCTCGACTGCGTCACCGCTTTCCATCAGGTAGGACTGCGATCAAGCACTGGCTTATATTAGATAAAAAAAAATATTACACTAAAATTTGGGAAAATAAATTTTACAACAGAAATTAAAAGAAATGAAACAGAAATAAACAATACATAATAATTGATACAAGATGTATATTTCATAAGACAACTGAAATTCAAATAGAATCTTCAACGATAATTGGAGGAAAAGATTTCAATCGCTACTTAATTAGCGGTTTAATTAAACACAACGAAACGACCCAATATTTTCTAAACCAGTGGTAGCAGACTGTGGGACAATCCACACACGGTCATTTGATCTCAAACTAGGCAGAGCCTGTACTATGGTAACCAGGCAACTGATACTAATACTCGTGTACTTTTTGTATATACATATATACCTACATGTTTAAATAATTAACACAAACATAAAGTGGGGTGCCGGGTTAGAATTGCATCCCCCCATCTCCTCTCGTTGGGTGTCGTAAGAGGCGACTAAGCCATAACAGGAAGACGGGCAGCAGCGTCTTTCTTTTGTATTTATCTTCCACCTATACTGTGATTCCCAAGACGCCTGTCAAGCGTGGGCCTTTTGTTCAACAGTCTATGTATTTAGATAAGACAAATATAGATATGTTCGTTCATGCACACAAGTCTTAGTTCTAGGTGGGAATCGAAAGCACCACCTATTAAGTAGCGATCTAGGTCTAACCACTAGACCAACGGCCGTCTAACGTTAAATAGTCGTCTCTTTTATTTCGCATTAGTCCAAGCTCAAAAAAGCTGCTCGTATTCATAATTATTAGTACTACAACATAATGTTAGATAAGAAGAAGTAAAAACTAGAAACCGTCCAGAAAACCTAAGACCACTATCTAGAACATTTGTGCTTCCTAAATACAGTAACATATATGGGTACAACAGTGGATTATATATTGCCTAAACTTATGAATGAATTGCCTGACATTATTGATTCCCTAAATAATTGTAGCAAAGATGTTGTTAAGCGCAAGCTTAAGTGTAATCTGGGTGTACAAGAACAAATTAATCATTAGATATATATCTCAACACACATTGGACGAATGACTACATGCAGATAAACCCATTGAGGTTTGCGATGTGTAGTTTTGAGTATGAGTATGAAAAAGCATGTAGTAGAGTAGATTGAACAATGTAATAAAACAATTGCGGTTGTGGAGAAGAAGTGAAACTTCATTCTCGCTCTGTCTCTTTCTATTCCATCTCCCCGCGTCTGAAGTCAACGAATTCAACGAAGTCAACGAAGTCAACTCACTCACTCACTCACTCGCTCGCTCGCTCGCTCACTCACTCACTCACTCACTCACTCACTCACTGACTCACTCAAACAGTCAAACACTCACTCACTCACTCAAACACTCAAACACTCACTCACTCAAATACTCAAACACTCACTCACTCACTCAGTGACGGCGTCACATGAGCGCTTTCATAACCTTAACAAATTTAACGCTTAACGTCTAACGCGTTAAGTGATAACATTTTAGGAAGTCGCATAAGAAGTTTCACTTCAATAAATAAATAACTAAATAAATAAAACCTAAATAATTATCGTACAAAACACACCATACAGTTAAAATCACAGCGAAAAGCATAAATGCACGTTATCGAATCATCTCGTTCTCATTTGTTTATCAAACAGCATCCCGATTCCCGGCTAAACAAGTGTAGTCGTTTAGCTAAAATCTCATTTGGCCACGGTGGGGTGGCTCCCCCATCAGGCGCACATATGCTATGAGTTTTACGCAATTTTAATTTTAATCCCCGCTACATGTGTTTTACATGTGCGATTATAGCTTGATAGTCTTGATACTAAGTTGTTTGATAATAAATTAATTATCGCAAGGACTCAAACAAAGATTTTGTGGTTGATTGCTGAGGAAACATACTTAAAAAGCGATTTATTTCAGGTTTTAAAATGAATAGCGATCACTTTATATTAGCTAGTAGCTTCGACGACGTTCGAGTTTCGTGATAGTGCTGATACCTATCTTGGTAAAATAAGAGTCACCAACAAGTTATAATAAACTATTTTTAGAAAAAATAAAAATCGACCTCAAAGAAATTGATCTAAAAAGCATTAAATAACGAAAATACATTGAAGTCGGTGCCAGCTGTTGCTGGTGTTAGTTAACTTGATGTGCTAGCATTTCACATCATTTTATTTGAAGTCGATTTTTATTTTTTCTAAAACTAGTTTATTCTGCGAGAGCGGTAGCAGCTCAGTGGGCGAGCGCTTGCCTTGGAAACAAGGTGCGCAGGTTCGAACCCCGGCTCGCACCTCTGATTTCTTCTGATTGTTACTAGCTTTCGGCGAAGGAAAACATCGTGAGGAAACCTGCATGTCTGAGAAAGTCTAACTAGCTTTCGAATGACGTGTGAAGTCTGCCAACCCGCACTAGCGTGGTGGACTATGGCCTAAGCCCCCTCATCATGAGGGGAGGCCCGTGCCCAGCAGTGGGACATAAACAAGGGCTGGTATTATTATTATTGGGTTATTCTGCAAGATCAAGATAAAATAACAAAATAGTAGCAATAAATGTATGAACACAGGAGTGATGGCTGACCGTGTAATCTACGGCCAAACTTATCAACTATTCGACCATATTATGTATGTAAAGTGGTGCTCAAACGGGACGTAATTATATAGAAATTTACATAAAACACAAATTGTAAGTTGAAGACGGAGTCTCTCCACAAGGCATTCTTAGGGCGCTCTCGGTCGGCTGCACATCAAACGAGCCCAGCCCTGCGCAGTCATAATCAGATGTTTAGGCTTTCTTTGATAACCGACATTAACATCTTTGGCGGAATTTAATTTGTTTTCCACTCATCCTCGTATTTGTATGAGATTGTTGAGGGTTTTGGCAGTTTGTTATAGTGTACTTGATGTATTGTTATTTTATATCTCAAGTATAAATATAATTTACTAGAATTATTTAATAAAGTTATGTCTACCACCACAATATCAGATATTTTGGAGTAGGATCGCTGACGGTATTATTCAGTGTGGCAATACAAACACGTATACAACAGATTTTTGAATATCACAATAAAAAAATCCTGATTTGTACCAGGAACGCAAATATTCCCCATACTAATCAGACAGGGGCTATTTAACATCTGTATATCATTGCTGTACTTCCTTTAACTGCTTTCATTTGAGCAATAATTTCACCACGCCCTAATCTTCATTTCTTAAAATCTTCTACTTTTTATTTCTTTATAGTAACGTTTTTTTTTAAGTCTGAATTGGGAATATTTTCAAGCTGGGCGGGAATGTTGACAATACTAGAGATGACAATGAGAAAAATAACAGACACTGAATAGTTGAGACGAGTCTGGGTTATCGCAGCCGGTCAACTTGACTAGTAATATGAGGTTTTGATTTGTGATGAAAAATCCTTAGTGTTTGAACGATAAAAATATTACAATTAAATGAACATACTTTACGTGATTTGAACAAACCTATGCTAAGAATAATGGCACAACTGACACATCTGGTTGTACAAAATGAGAGATTTACTTTGACAAGATGGCTTAATATATCTGCCCAAGTTGTTTGTACTGGTGTCTTATCTAATATCCGTTGATGTTATCGCTATTTAATATTGCCGCGGATCATGGGAACTGTAGTACCGATAGCAGAATAACTTCCTAGTTTATTTTATTAAGTTTACTTTGCTGATTTAATCTAAGTAAGTCATAAAAAATTATGTGGTTCTGCATTCTTGCCATATTTACGGAGGTTGATATATACCTTTTAAAGAACGTATATCAATCATTAAATGATAGATGTAAAATTATGAATTATTTTTTATGTTTGGTACGAAAAGAAATCCCGTGTGCAACCGTCACTATAAAATAACCACGTCTTGCACCGCTCTTCGCGCAAAGTAGATAAATAAGAGTACGCGCGGTTTGCCAACCTTGGGACCGATTCTGAGCCCTCGAGAGCTCTTATTTTGGTTGAACGTTAATCGTGAATTATTAAACTATTTTTAATCAATTACTATAATCCTTAACTGTTAGGTCTACAAATATGGCAAAAATGCAAAACCACACCTGTATATCTAGTATAAATAAGAACGAAAGTTTCAAAAATATTAGTCAATAACGGATCCATTCCTATTGTTCCTAGTGTTCGATAAAAAAGGAGTTTTTTAATTTATTAAACAATAAGCAAGCAATATGATATAATACAAAACGAAAATAGCGAATAATCTGACATTCGATGTGGTATTTGTGTTGACAACCAATCCTTTTTTAATTGTTATATTTATTTTGCAATCGGTACAGTGGGATCAGTGGCCGGCATCATTTCGGCCAGAGTGGGCCAGGCCGGATTTACTGTTAATATATGTAATCTGTTATTTACAGATACATACACACATGCGTAAAACTCATTGAAAAGGGATAAAAAGGATCGTATCAAACGTAGTTATTGAATTTGGATTTTAGGTACGCAAAATTATTAAATAGACTGTTCTAAATAATTTTTAGTAACTGTGATCCCTTCCAGATTACTATTGAATTTATTGCTTTTCAACGACTCTGAGCGAATTGTGTTATGTCGTTGTATGATTAGAGACAAAACTGGCTACATTAGGTGTCAATCAAAGTATACTATTCCATCTTAATTAAAATCGTTTCAATTTTAGTCATGAAACGCATTTTATGATCATCAGATAACTTGATGTTGGAAATGCCAATGCATTCCACAAACTACTTTGATAAGTCCTATTCGGTGCAAGCTGTTCGTTTATGGAATGCATTGCCTGTTTCAATAAGAAGTGCTCAATCGTTGCTGTCTTGTAAAGAAATGGTCAAAGATCATATACATATATATTACTAGCTGACCCACGCAGCTCCGCCTGCGCTATTTTTGCGTTAACTAAACTTTTAATAACAGACATTCGCATCGAACACATAACCTCCTTTTTTTATAGTCGGTTAAAATCCGATCGATTACAAAACCTTGATAACAACTCTTTATGAGCGTTCCCTTACTAATATTTATTATATTATAAAGAAAAATTGATAAAATCGGAAAAAGCGTATAACCAAGTACCCATTTTGACTTTAATCCCCTCTCCCAAAAAAACCGTGCTAGATTACGGGATAAAAAGTATCCTATGTCCTACCTCGTAGTAAGATCTCAAATCATGCCAAGTTTCATTCAAATCCATTCAGTAGTTTCGGCGTGATGCGCAGCCGTGATACAGACAGACAGACAGACAGACAGACAAAAATTAAAAAAAATATATTTTCGGCCTCAATATCGGTTATAGAATGCCCTCCAAATATAATTTTCAAAATATCTTCAATGTACAGAATTGGACCTGTTACAGTTTTATTATAAGTATAGATATAATGTGTATAAGATGTACATTTAAAGGTATGTACCAAAGTATCTACACCACCAGCTACGAGTATCCAATAGTTCAGTAACTTCTTTCTAAAGTTTTGGTAGTCTGGAAGAAATCGCTGTTAGTGATAAGACCGCCATTTGTACCTAATTTAATTATTTTCTAAGTAATATAATATTCTGGGAGAATTCCACACTCGGTCATCTGATTCCAAACTAGGCAAAGCCTGTATTATGGAAATCAGATAGTAATACTTATACGGGGTGTAAGGGACATCGTACCGAAAACCGATACCAGGGATCCAGTACATGATTCTGAACATTCAAGTGTTGAAATTTTTCACCGGCTTTTTCAAGAATTTCCAAAAAGAATACCACTTAATAAAGCCTAATATCAATTTAATAACAATAAATTACTTATTTGTGCAAATTTAGCAAAAATCAGCAGCCGAAAAGTCCACTGCTGAACAAAGGTCTCTCCCTTAGAAGGAAGGGGTTGCCATAATCTCGACGTTTGGCAGGCGGCTTGATTGAAAATTAGCAATGTAATTTGAAAAATAAATATTATTCCGCAAAAATTAACAAGTTAGTCATTTTCCATATAAATGGTTTCTGTAATGTTGTAACGGACAATATGAGAAATCTTATAAAAAAGTTTTCGGTACGTAGTCCCTTACACTCTTCATACTTTTGTTTTGTAAATACATACTTAAATAGATAAATAACACCCAGACACCCGACCCATCGGGTAGCAGCCAGGGTGTCTAACCACTAGACCAACAGGAGAGTAGTATATTCTTTGACCAACAGGCCCGTCAAGTTTTCTATATGTTTTACTTTGGTGTGCAAATAAAGAGTATTCTATCAATTCTATTCTTTTTACCACCAGTTAAGAGCCACTATTATGCCCACTATAATTTTATGACTTGATTTCACCATAAAAAGAAATTATGACATGTCCTGCTTTCTGAGTTCACTATAAAATAGTGTTTAAAATCACCGAAATATGATACCTAGGTACTCGTCTTTATTAAATAAAAATACCCTGTTAAGTATATAATTATACCCACCTACTTAAGTACGTAATTACATCACAAGACCTTTTTGTGTGATATCTATATTTACGTAAACTTGTAGAGCTATATCGAGCGCTACTCCCTCCAACAAACTGTTACGCAGTTTTACGGGTTTCAAACCATTGTAAATTTTATTATTTCAATGAAGGTTTTTTTTTCTATCATTGGACGAGTTTATGACCCTTGTGGATGTTCAACAGTCCGGACAAAGCGTCTTGCATAGTCATGTAGCTAAGGTATAGAATGATTCGCCTGCATCGGTCTTTTCGATATTTTTAAGGCTAGGTTAGTGAATAGGTGTTTAATAAGGTAGTGCGTTCTACAATTCACGCCTACGTCACCGCATGGGTGGGATTAACAGGGATTGCAGACAGGCAATATATTTAGTAAAAAAATATCTTGCTCTTCTCCGTCTTGTCCGCACCCGTGAATATAAATCCTTCCAAAGAACATCGATTTCTATGAAAGATGATTTATTTCGATGGTTGACTTTAGAGAAATAATTGATTATGTACTGTATTATGAATGCGATTGAATGAATACTGTATTATTTATAAATTCATTACAATGGGGCATTTAATATCTTTAAAAATACGTGTGCTGTCAACATAAAAAACTTTAAATACTCCAATAAAACACTCGATAAGTGAGTTGCAGGGCAATAATAATATGAGGAGGATAATATAAAAATTGCATATCCCGGCTTAGCGCGCACGTGGCGCGAGCGTCCCGGGCGATACTTATCTCGCTTCGCTTGTCACCCTACGCGGGGCTTCAGTGCCTCGGCCCGTTAGCCTCGTGCCTCGCCTCTCGCGGGTTGAGGCCGACTCGGACCTGTTATGTATTTATGATGCCAACTGTACTTTTCGGGAATTTTTGTTTATTTGACGAGCCCGTTGGTCTAGTGGTTAGACACCCTGGCTGCTACCCGATGGGTCTTGGGTTCGATTCCCACCAAGTGTCTGGTGTTATTTACCTATTTAAGCATATAATTACAAAAAAATGTATATAAGTATTAGTATCAGTTGTCTGGTTTCCAAAGTACAGGATCTGCCTAGTTTGGGATCGGATGACCGTGTGTGGATTGTCCCAAGATATTATTATTATTATTCCATTTATTATTTTTTAACTAATAATTTTAAATTTTAAATATAAAAACAAGTAAGTACATTTAAAAATATAAAAACCCGCTTCCAACCGGCTGCGGGAACAGGGTCCTAGCAGACGTCCTATTATTATTATTATTATTTAGAAGAAACACTGTCAGTGTTTAGACATGTAACCTAGTGCTGCAACAATTTAGAGCAAGATAAACTAAATAAAAACATATTTGTAAATAAAGTGTATTTTTTTGTTTTTTAAAACTAGAGTAGTAAGTACAGTATTTACGACTAAAAGTGATTTTGTTGATTTCGTCGCACGATATTCGCGTTTTCTTGACCTTTACATCTTTTATATTTGTTTTTGCAAGACTAGTTAGTACAGTTTAACTCATTATTTAAGTGACAATAAATAGCGTAAAAAAATCGTTTTTGGTCGTAACAATAAAAAGCTTCAGACTGCAAATGTGTGAATGGAAATCCGGAAACCGGGACTAATCTTTATACAGATTTATAGATACATAGCTTAGATTTGTCTGTCGAGCTAATCAGGCCCTGAATATATGCTACCAACAACTCTTGCCCACTATGATAGACCCTGGCACAGTTTTAGTGATCAGGGAATCGAACGGGGGACCTCACGATCACAATATCTAGACTAGACTGATTATGATAAAATCGAGGAATTCAATAATAAATGGGTATAAAATATAAGTACCTGTATTTTGAAATATTGGTGGAGCCCACGTGTCTCGCAGCGGGGAGGCGCGGGTGAAACGTACATATATTGCGTATAAGCCTTGTAATTAACTCTCAGAATCCAGACGAGCACCGAGGGAGATAGACTTAATATGATCGGTTTGGCCACACCTACTCGTGAAAATTACGCTGCAAATGTATTTTGAAATGATTACAGACCGTGTGCTAAGTCTAAGCACATCTCTAGAAGGCCCCGTTTTTCATCTTTCGTTTGCTTATTTGTTAAACTAACAGTTTTTAATAATACTTGTATTGATTGATTAGCCTTTAGCTACTCTTTTATAGGTAAAGAGAAGGTATCAAAATATAGATAATATCATATAAAAATGCCTTTAAACAAAACAGTTTTCATTGTGTAACTCTTTCCCCATCTCCCCTCCCCTAAAGGCATTTTTGCAAGTGACAAGACCATTACGGCATATGACGGACAAGACAATCACAGATATTTATTTACTCTTCCGATTACATACTCAACATCAACGTAAGCCGTAAATCCTTTGAATTGTGGTATTAATTTCCCTCCAACACTTCTTAGTTTTAAGTAACTTTTAAAACATATTATTTTTACGTGAAAATCGACTGAAACGATCGTGAATAAAAACTATACTTGCTTGTCACCATTTGTGATAAAACGAAATGTCTATCGGTAATCGAAATTGAAGCTTGTAGTTTTGACAGAAGGTATACTTTTGGACGGCTCTGGTAAGTAGGGTGGATGGTCCTATGATCGACCACATGCATGTCACGTGCGTGCCACGCGCCGTCGCCGATAATCTTCTTTACCGGAGCCCTTTGTTACAATTTGTTGCTGTGTCGATATATCTCAGGCCACCCCTGCGAGATCGAAATCTCAGATATGATTCGTAATGATATTTTAAATCAGTACCTACTCTGTACAAACTATTTATTGGTTTGATCATTGGAACTAACAAAAGGGGCAGATTTGTGTTATTTTATTTTACCCCGAACGGTTTTTGCCCGGTTCATCAACTATTTGTGTCATTTCATGTTATTTTTGAAAAAAAAAAATCTATCAGCAAGATCCCTTAGGGCTGATTGTTCAGGATGGGACAGAAGAAAATATATTCTAAGATGGGTAAATATATTTACTAATGTTAGCTTTACATTTAAAATAAATCTTTAAAACTTTTTCGGCGTAAGATCTTGAAATGTAACATTGCATGCAGTATTTAATTTATCGGTAGCTACTTTTTGTGAACTATGAAATATTATACTTATTTTTTTGTTAACCACAAAGTCAGAGACACATGAAACCAACTGCCACTTGTCACAAGTAACCACAAATCGTAACTGGAAGCTAAATTATGCGAGAAACTTCTATACACATTAATTTAGTTTGAATCGAAATTTAGACCCGTTCGTCAATGTCACATATAATTCATTTCACGAAAAGTCAATAATAACAGCGAAAAAAAAATCACAATGTCCCCAACTGATGTTAAAGTGACAAGAAAATATCGCGACACAATGAAATAAAGTTGTCATCCCCAGCTAAAGGCCGGGGAGCGTGCTAAATGCATTAATTTGGCCTGGATTTAGTGGCCCGGAAGTGATTTGCTACGGGAACGCATGTTCCACTGCGATATGACCCTGTGACGACAATTGACCCTCTCACCACATATTTCATAATAATAAATAAAAATATACTTTAATGTTTAACGTATAAAGAACAATTTTAAACGTTTTAGTTTTAGTTGTATGAATAGTAAATAGGGTTTAGTATCGTTACCAAGTTTTTTTGTGAAGGGTCGTTACTGTAGACTTAACGTTTGTTGAAGCTTTTGTTTGCCTAAGCTTTTTTTCGTACTTATCGAGTACTATTGATTATTAAAGTTATTAGAAACTAAATTATGAATAACAACTTTCACGTTCCCCGTGGATGTTAATAAAACGAGTCTCGCCGCTCCGACTCATTCACTTGACGTTAATATATTCAACACTCAAGCCCCTCTTAAACAATATACGTAAACACGATATAACTCGATATTCGATAAATACGAAGACATCAAACGCCCTCGTACCTCGATATACCTACCTGTGTACACCCACTGCCTCCCTTAACCGTACCTACCCCGTGATAACTTAAAGACTTTATCCCCTGTACTGGAATTTTTACGGCAACAAAAGCCTTCATATTTTCTTTATTCATGTCGTGTCAAAATCGCCCCATCTTCCCCCCGTTAGACAGTGAAAAAAGAGATATAGTGCTAACTCTTTCGCACTCATTAATACTACGTATTTTCGTCGCGCAATTTCCCCTCTGTTTCGGTTTTTATGTTTTTCTCGATATTCTTCGCAGAGAGTACTTAATGTGCCGCTCTCATTTTTTTTCTTCTTAGAAACTGTCGCCGACAGGGTGATGGTGCGAAATTCTTAATTAATTTATGTTAAGTATTAAAGGCGACATTCGGAGATAAAGGGTGTTGGATAGTGGGGCGATGCAGATCGTAAATATGACTCAGTCATTCTTAAAACAGTGTTATTACTGTATCTTGTGCGCTACGTTAACTTTTATGACGTTTACATTTTTGTAGCATTTTTATAACAACGAAAGAGGTAATACCTATTTTGTATCGAACATTGACGATAACAGTGAATGGGTTCTTATAGTATGAATATTAAGTATCTCTACTTGTTATTTACGTTGAATATTTAACAGAAACGCGCGGTGAATGCGATATAAATTTTAGTAGAGTATTATTATTTCAATAACGTAAAGACATGTAAAGAAGTACATAGGCATTTATCTGCAGTACAAGAGATTTATGTATATTGTTTTATGTGAACAATCATTATCAGCACCCGAGTCATCTACTTCTGAACAAAGGCCTCCCCCTTAGAAGGGAAGGGATCCCACGCTTGTCAGGCGTCTTGGGGATTGCAGTATAGGCGGTAGGTACTCCAATAGATAGACGTTGCTGCCCGTATTCTTGTTTTCCCTTAGTCGCCTCTTACGGTGACCCACAGGAAGGGATGGGATGGGAGGGTGCTATTCTTACCCAGGCACCCCACGGACAGTATATAATATTAAGTATGTACCTAATAAGTAAGTAATATTTAAGAGGGTAAGATCTTTTAGGTTTGATGAACATCCAGCGAACCCCGTGGGGTGTCCGGGTAAGAATAGCACCCTCCCATCTCCTCCCGTAGTTTTTTTTTTTTGGTTTGATAGACGCTGTTGGCCGCAGATGGCCATTACAGCTTCACCGGACAATAGGAGGCGAGCGCTTAAAGCGCTCTAGCCTTTACGGCAGAAGTAGCGACGAGCTCAAGGGCACCTCAGGGAGGCTTGGGCTCCCGTAGAGTGTACGTAAGAGGCGACTAAGGGAAAACAAGAAGACAGGCAGCAGCGTTTTTCTACTCAGAGTAATTAGAATGGAGCTAGTATCACGTCGATTCCCCGAACAAATTCTTGGTACTTTTGCGGGGTGCGGGAGGCGAAGTAAACACACACAGATACAATTTCACGCATACTCTTGCAAATGTCTAATGCAAACTCTTCATGTTTCTATGAACCCACACTATAATAAACTCGCAACACATTCAAAAAGATACGCACACAAATAAAGAATGACCTGAACATATGAACAAAAATTTGGCAGAGAGGTTAGCGCATCATGCTCTCTCCAGTGGTATCTCCTCTAAGTTTTTCTATTGAATTAGTAACCACCTATACCTACTGCGATCCCTAAGACGCCTGCCAATGCCAAGGGTGGGGATTATGGCAACCCCTCCCTTACTAGGGGTAGGCAGGTACTTTATTCAGTGCCAGTGTTATGATTACTGTGATCTCATCGGATGCGAATCCAACTCGGATGCGCAACGTTTGTTCAACAGTAAACGTCTTCCGGATGGTGATGATCAAGTTCTGTGATCTCTCAATAATTGACATCTCAGTAAATTAATAATAATACCAGCCCTTGTTTATGTCCCACTGTTGGGCATGGGCCTCCCCTCATGATGAAGGGGCTTAGGCCATAGTCCACCACGCTGGCCAAGTGCGGGTTGGCGGACTTCACACGTCATTCGAAAGCTAGTTAGGCTTTCTCAGACATGCAGGTTTCCTCACGATGTTTTCCTTCACCGAAAGCTAGTAACAATCGCAAGACGATTCGCACATGATTCATTAAAGAAATCAGCCCCCCTAGACAATGTAACATTCTACAATCGTTATCGCTAATAGAAAGTATAAAAATGTATGAGAATGACATATGTCATCGAAAAATCACGTGACAAATTATAGGGAATTGACACCGTTAGCGAATGAAGAAATAGATTCGCTATGAAGCGCTTGCATCTTGTCTAGGCCCTCAGATGTGCGAGCCGGGGTTCGAACCTGCGCACCTTGTTTCCAAGGCAAGCGCTCGCCCACTGAGCTGTTACCGCATATAAAATACGTAATTACGTCTCAGTGAATTACGTAAGGTTAATAATAAGTATTAGATTTTATAAAGTAACTTACTAAAATAATTAATCCATCTGTGAATGTGAAATCTAGGAAGACTGAGCCACTGGTTACCGTCTTTACACTAATTACCTACACCACATACTTACTCGATTTTAATTGTTTGTCCGATGGACCTTGGAAATACAGTTAAAATTGTATTTTTTTTTATATAAAGTAGCACCAATTGATTTTTCGATTGACTTCTAGCCTAGTCTGAGTCGTTATTATGTACCTATCATATGTCCTATTGTTTAGAAGAAAAAAAAACAATACCTAACTAAATTATTTGTGGTTTGTGTTTTCCATGCATTAGGTACTTAAGTATGCATGTAAAACATATATGGCCTTCGTTAATGAACAAATTAAAAAAAACGCAGCGATAGCTTTAAGGAAATTTCTTATTTTGTGGTTTTTATCAATTTTGTTTTATCAATAAATTATTTTAAGTAACATAATAAAACACATACATACATTTCTATACTCTTCTTTTAAAGAAATCAGCCTATATATAATCTATACGCCCAAAAGCTGTCTCCGAAGGCACCCTTCGCTCCGTATTCAAAAAAGGGAAAAAATGAAGAAAAAAAAAGTTATAACGTCATATTGTTTTGCCGCCAAGTGGTGGGGGGGGGGGGGGCAGGGGTAGGGGGTTCATAGTGCCCGGGGTAGATAAGGCGTTCGTTACGTATACTGGCGTAGCTATGTCTGAGCTTACCCCATTGTATTTTACGACGCGCCCTTTTGTATTTTTCATACGTTTCAGAGGCGTTCCGGTAAAGTGTGATGTTAAATCACGATATTTTTTATCTTAGAGTCACAGTCATTAAGAAACCCCGACTGGGGAAGTACTGGACCAAAAACAATCAAATAATACCGCACCTTATCAAAAGGCCACATAAGCAAAATGAGTACGACCCAAAAGCAGAACGACCATCAGCTTTTTATGGCAGTGTTAAAATAATCTTACTTTTGTCATAGAAATGTGACGCAGATATATGCAGCTTATAGTTCCGTTCCTTTCTCTCGCGGAAATAACATTACAATAATACTGCTCTAACAGGTGGTGGTAGAACACCTGCGCGCAAAAAGTCCCAATTACACTATAAACAAACGGCTCGAATTACACACACACACGGATAGACAATAGTCGTTCATTGTGGCGTTCTAAGGGCGAGGCCTATGTTCAGCAGTGGACGTCTTCCGGCTGATGATGATGACGGATGGACAACATAGGTAGTAATAAGTAAGTATAGAATATTTATACTGTTACGGATCGTAGCAGAACTACCATGACACATTTTGTGAATTTTTACAGGCATGTGCATGGCACAGGCGGATACGCAAATATCTAGTGGGCGTTGTTTCATTAATAATACGTTGATAGTACGGTCCTAGTATTATAATAGTACGGTCCTAGTATGGGTATAGGTCAGTCCTAGTATTGCCCGATGTAAGGTAAGGGGCAGAGACGTTTAAAGTTTCTTCGATTTTTTAATACCCTCAACGCTCTGTTTTTTCTAAATTCCATAAGTCGATTATGTTAACTTACTTTTACACTTAAATTACAAGCAAAAATAAGAAACAGTCTACTCACACTAGGTATATTATCGGAGGTGCAGACTCCCTCGCTGAGCAGACGGTCCCGTATCTCCCACGCGAAGATCGAAGGGCATTCGCGCTTGTACTGCGCGATCTTGCTAACCACCTCAGCAGTCGCAACTCTTGGCTTAGAGCCGCCAATCGCACGGGGCCTGATGGACCCGGTCTCATAGTACCTGTTGGGAGGTTAAAACAACTAATTTTATAAAGAAGAAAAGGGTTAACTATGGTCATGTATTTAGTCAAGACTCGCTAGACGGTGAAAAGTCCCAGCGTAATTTTACTTAAATCTGAGAACGGGTTGTGGATAACTGAAATTACCTTGCACTAAACGTGAGTCATATATTAAAAGTCTATTCTCGTAAAGTTAGGCAGAATATAATATTTAAAAAAATATTAGACCAACTTAAATATTATAAAATAACTTAAGTTGGTGCTATCTGTCTACAGTAGGTGACGCTGACACCAACGTCAATAATAATAATAAGTTATATACTTTTTAGTGTTGTTGAAGTCGGTTTAATTTTTTTTAAATATTTTATTTTACAATTTTTAGTGATATTTTCATACATAAACATTGAAAATCTAGCTTGAATACATGTGCACAACTAGCTTCCAGTCGCGAAAAAATATATAACTACTACTAACTTTGATAGAAAACGTGGATTGTGGGTGTACCCTAACATACTGAATACATCTGCGTAACCATTTTATGTGTACACGCGTGATGTTATGTTGTGTGATTGCGTAAACAATGCATATTAAGCGATAGCAGCAATCGCTGTTGATTTGCTGTCATTTTTTGAAGAGTTCCGTTTTCTGTCTCCGAAACATCATCAGATATATATGAAATTTATATGACACAATTTTGGAATATACGGAATTAACTAGAATTAACTATTAATATTACAGCTATTGGTTTTCCTTCTAAATAAAATAAACCCCTTTCAACCAAAAAAGAATTTTGCAAATCTGTCTAAATATGACGGAGTTATGCCCGAACATACATAAAAAACATTCCAGTGGATAACCTCCTTTTTGAAGTCGGTTAAAAATCAATGAAATCGCATCGCATGTAGCTGATAAGTTATGTTATAGTTAATGATGTTTTAGCAGTTAAACTACAAAACAAGAGAGTTTATTTCATCCATCGTTAGACTATACCAACCGCTATCACAGAATATATATAGTAACAGAAGAGGCACTGCTTTGATGTTGAGAGAATGCCGCCGTTATAATAGCCTACAAAATTTACAGAGCACTGCGTTCATTCTAAATTGTACCTTACCGCCACGCGCACTAGAGCGCTATTTCTTTGTGTTCCGAATTCACCTACACGTTCGTTTAATCGTCAGGGTTATCAAGCTAAGTAAAATAAAATACCAACAAAATTATTACAAACATTTATTATATTTAGTACAATTGTTGTACTTATATGTAGTGTTTTATATATTTTTTACCATCTCTGAAATATCTAATAATACCTATACTTTAGGATGGCGAAAATTCGAAACCGCACAAATAATTTAAAATTGTTTTAAAAGTAAACTTAGGCGTGGTTCAGTGAACTCAATGTTTTTTAGCTTCGTTATTAATACATTAATTGCCGGATTTGTTGTAATAAGTTGTAAAAAAGACAGTTTAGAAGTCTGTTGTTTATTGCGACAGCCGTCCACACAACAATTATTATTGTTACGATTCTCCATTATAATTAATTATTTTAACCAAATGCGGTGATATTAATGCATAATACGTAAATCCTTTCGTGTTTTGATTTTCGTTTTGCACGAAGTATTCAATAACGTGAGCTCGCAAGCGCGTGGCAGCCGCGGTGATAGACTACCCCGGGTAGTCTAGCTTTGTAGGCATTTATCGCTGTAGGTATTGGCGAGTGACGGAGGTCTGCCGATATAAACGGGGTGTAAGATACATCGTACCGAAAACCGATACCAGGGATCCAGTACATTATTCTGAACATTCTAGTGTTGAAATTTTTCATCGGCATTTTCATGAATTTCCAAAAAATGCCGCTTTTTTAAATAAAATTAGGATAACATCATTATTGGTATAATAATAAAGCCTAATTTCAATTTAAAAACAATAAATTACTTATTTGTGAGAAATTATCAATCAACAGCAGCCGAAAAGTCCACTGCTGAACAAAGGCCTCTCCCTTAGAAGGGAGGGGTTGCCATAATCTCCACGCTTGGCAGGCGGCTTGATTGAAATTAGCAATGTAATTTGAAAAATAAATAATATTCCGCACGTATTCATTATTACATGCTCAAAATGTTATTTGTCATTTTCCATATGACAAATAACTAGCTTGAGGTTTTTGTAATAATAATAATACACACAAGACACAAGATCCATAAAAAAATAAAAGTTCCAAAAAGAACATCAAAATGTTGTAATGGACAATATGAGAAATCTTGTAAAAAAGTTTTCGGTACGTTGTCCCTTACAACCTGTAGTATATCGATGATTTCAACCAACCGAACAGATGACGTATCGATTCGACAGCCACATAGTAACAAAATTTGAAGTGCGTATCGTATATAGTACCATCAGTCCCCTTTCGCGAAGGGGGTGGTCAGACCGCCGCGCCGGTGTCACATTGCCCGCTCACGTGGTGTCAGGTTCAACGCCGTGTGTCCTTTATTTTTTTTTACTTTACCCAACTGTTGTCATTATGTTAATGCCAGCGTTATTTTGCAATTGCTTTAAAGTTATTCGTCAAGCACCAAAGAAGAAAAAAAGCGCCGGGTCCAAAAATGCCAATCTTGGTGAATCGTAATAAGAATAAGTTATGATTTATTTTTTCTTCGTATGGTGGCATTAACACCGAATATGAGTCTGCTAATTAGTGCTAATAAATGAATTGAGTATGATTCACCTAGTGTGAGTTTCATTTTTCAAAATCTAGTAGAATTTTTAAGGATATGTCTGTAATTCAAAACATGAATTGCTTTTAGGTTAGGTTAGTGTAGTAGTAATTATTTCTTCGGAGTCGCTGGACGCTCGGGGTGTGGGCCCTTTGAGCGTCCATTGAGTACGGCGGCGACTCCGAGGAGGACGGCGGCGGGGTTGCGACCCCCGTCCCCTTGAGCACCGTGACAGGTTCCCGGGGGGCTACAATGCGCCCGCCGCGGCGGCTCAAAGGCAAGGCACTGAGGGGCCCCTGGTGCAGATCCCACCGGAGAGCCCTAGGGTTCCCCCTCTCATGTGCCGATGCGACAGCCGCGGGGGTTTTAATGGGTAAGAATCCCACATACCCCGGTCGAGCCCCACAGCTCCCGGGGATCTTTAGAAGATTCCCCAGCGACAAAAAAAAAAAAATTGACATTATTTAGTGTGGCCTTTTTAGCCCCGCTGTTGCTGGACGCAAGGGTGGCATGAATTGAACCATCGAGGATTGGTTGGCCGCAGCTGACACCATGAAAGATTTACGGCTATTTTACTAAAAATAATTTCTGAATACGAAAATACGTAATCATTTGTTTCAAGAGGATTCCGCGACTAGTCGTTCATTAAATAAAAATATACTAGAAATAACTATTATTTATTTCTATAAATGTGCTGAACTCTGTTTTTCATTCAAACGTTCATATGGGTGTCAGACAAAGACAAGGGAAGGTTTATTAAACTGTAGTCTGTCCAACCATTGTAACAAAATATAAACAAGATTTCCTTATAGTTATAATTAGATATTATAGCGACCGCAAAGTGGAATAAAAATAAGTCGATATACTGAGTTGATAGAAAATCGTTGGTTTCAAATTACCCGTCCTGGTCCATACAGCCTTGTCACCTTGCCTGACTGGTGTCATGGAGGAAAACCAGTATCACTTGACCTATGGACTATACCTTTATTTATCAACAAGCGAAACTATCTGAGTGGGCAGAGAACTGAATGGCAAAAATGCCCTTTTCATGCATCTTTTTCTCCTTCATCTGTGATGATTACTAGGTAAACTGCGGGGTGTCCGGGTAAGAATAGCAATCACTCATGTCCTCCCGTTGGGTGTCCGTAAGAGGCGATGAAAGGGGGGGGGGGGAGGGGTTGCGAAAAAATGACGAAATATCACCCCCCTCCTGGTGATATTTCGTCATTTTTTCGGAGGGGTATAATGAGACATCACGTGTATTTATTTTACGTTGAATGCACGATTTCTAAACCAAACAGCGGCACGTTGCCTTGACTCTCTGTTGCCGGCAACGAGTTCCCCTTCGTCATTTAATCAGTTACCTGTATTTAAAGATAATATTCCGGAAATTTCAATATAGTTTGTACAAAAAAAATATACGTGATTTTTTGGGGGGTTAGTTTAAAACCATACCACATATAACCAGGACGGGGGGGGGGGGGGGGTGGGTTAAAAAGTTGCTAAAAAAACATCATGTGATTAATGGACAACCCCTTATATACTGCGATCTCCAAGACGCCTGCCGAACGTGGGGATTACGGTAACCCCTCTTTTGTACAATAAAGAGTATAAATAAATAATAAATAAATAAGGTGGGATTGTCGTATATTCTATGTGTCATACTAAATTTTACTAGGTGGTAGGTTCCTTGTGCAAGGAACCGTCCAGGTAGGTACCACCGCAGTGTCAGATATTCTGCCGCCAAGCAGCAGTGTGTAAGCATTGCTGTGTTCCGGCGTGAAGGGCACTGTAGCTGGTGAAATTACCGGACACAAAGACTTAATATCTGATGTCTTAAGGGTCGGAAATACGCTAGTGATTCTTCTGGTTTTGCTAGTGTCTATAGGCTGCGGTGACTGCTTACCATCAGGCGAGCCGTATGCTTGCTTGCCACCTTGGTAGTATAAAAAAAAATGTATGGACAATTTTAAATCAAAATTTTGGATATGACCTTATTATTTTTTTAAAAGTTATTAATTACATTTTACTTATTAGGACATCGACTATGCGTTTCAACTAAGATTGTGGCCGCCATCTTGCTCTTTCAAATATATAATTACTAAAAATGATGTTTTAACAAAAATAGATAGCAAAATAAGACTACAATAAATAATAAAAACCGGGGCGAATTTTTGATTTTGTGTTTACTCTGCTGCCGGTACAAAAATCGTACAAAACGAGTGTACTTCCGCAGTCGCGATCATCATGGCGGCCACATTCTTAGTTGAAACGCATAGTAGTTTCTATGTCTGTTTCATTTTTTGTAATATTACTATAATTTACGAAAATATCGTCTGTTGACACTAACGTTTCCATCCTACAATTTTTGTAAATTCATACATAAATAGATAAATAACACTAATGGGAATCGAAACCACGACCTATTGGGCAGCGGCCAGGGTCATCATCATCATTAGTAGCCGATAGAGGTCCACTGCTGAACAAAGGCCTCCCACTTTGAAGGGAGGGGTTGCCATAATCCCCACGTTTGGCAGGCGGCTTGGAGATCGCAGTATAGGTGGAAGTTAAATCCAATAGAAAGACGCTGCTGCCCGTCTTCCTGTTCTCGCTTAGACCCAACGAGAGGAGATGGGGGGATGCAATTTTAGCCCGGCATCCCACGAGTAGCCGCCAGGGTATCTAACCACTAAACCAACGGGCCCGTCAAAGTAATTCAAAATTTAAATAGTCGCAGCCCCAGCATTTGTGAACCAAGTTTGGTTCAGTACCTAGTGACGAGGCATGCAAGACGTAACGACACGCCTGCCCATATAGACAGCTGCACAGTGTGACCAGTTAAAATTGATCATTATGCTAGCCGCCATGCCAAAATCTGCTAAATTCTGCAAAACATTTTGAAAAAAATGCAAAAATTCTGCTAATTCATGATAATTACCTACTCTACCTACCGAAAATCAATAAAAACACTAAAAAGTATAAAATAAATTTCATAAGATCAGGCATATTAACTGACCGGAGACTGTCCAGCATATAAAATAATACTTTTTTGTGCTTTACTAAAGTAATATGATCTTCTAAAACCTATAAAATAAAATAAATTACATGTTTGAATATTTCATATCACAAGCTTTATAAAAAGCAGTATTTATATATCCAAGTAAAATTCTGTTAAATATTTGCTAAGCCCTAAAATGGGGGCTCAATTCTGCTAAAATAGCTGAATTCTGCTAAATCTGGTCACACTGCAGCTGCATCACACTGTCGCTCGCATGAAGATATAGGGTCAAAGGTCGCTCGTCACCCGACACATTAGTTGTTATATAACCATGGTATGGTATCTTAGATGAAATGGAAAAAGCTACCAGTAGCACCCTCATGCGGCGTGATTTGCAACTTTTCTCTGTTCGGCTTACTTTAGAAATGAAACTAAAATAGTAGGTCAGTATTATGCAACTGTTATCATAAGACTTATAGCGGTATCGGTAAATAGGTTGGGATCAAATTAATACGAATTCTTGGGGCGCGGGCTCGAATCCCAGCCTGTATGAAATCTTTTTTGTTTTTTTTTTTTTATGCCTATAATACTTATGCATATACTATTGACGTCCGCGTGCTTAATTAATTTCTAGAAAATTTGTGTATTTGAATAATTTACTTAATAGTATTTTCGATTGTTTTGATGTGATTATTCAATAAATTTCAAACGAAGTGACACTGTCAATGCTTCCGTGGGTGGTGTGCTACTGATTCAAGTTGTGTCAATTAGCTCACCTTTTCCAGCCACTTTCGTATCGCCTATAAACTTACTCTGAACCTATAAACTATCTACCTCTTTTTACTTTATAATATCACTAGCTGACCCACGCAGCTCCGCCTGCGCTATTTTTACGTAAACTAAACTTTTAATAACAGACATTCGCATCGAATACATAACCTCCTTTTTTATAGTCGGTTAAAAACTGAGACCCAATTTTTACTTGCTCTCCGAAGCACGGACCCGTTTAGTTCAAATGGTGTTAAACGGTCACCCATCTATTTAATGACCTTACCTAACGTTGCTTAACCCGATCGATTACAAAACCTTGATAACAACTCGCTATGAGTGTTCCCTTACTAATATTTATTATATTATAAAGAAAAAATGATAAAATCGGACCAAGCGTATAACCAAGTACCCATTTTGACTTTAATCCCCTCTCCCAAAAGAACCGTGCTAGATTACGAGATAAAAAGTATCCTATGTCCTACCTCGTAGTAAGATCTCAAATCATGCCAAGTTTGATTTGAATCCATTCAGTAGTTTCGGCGTGATGCGCAGCCGTGATACAGACAGACAGACAGACAGACAGACAAAAATTAAAAAAACTACATTTTCGGCCTCAGTATCGGTTATAGAATGCCCTCCAAATATAATTTTCAAAATATCTTCAATGTACAGAATTGGACCTGTTACAGTTTTATTATAAGTATAGATTGGGTTCTCTTCATGGGTCTACATTAATCGGTCGGTGTTTGTGGTTAGCAGCTATGTGGCATACAACTATGATACTGTGGTCTCGGCCAGTTACAGGCGCGGTTAACCCACAGGCCGCGTGTTTGGCATAGCTCAGGTGTTGTGTTGCAACGCGCATAGTTTTCTCTCCTGTGGTTGAGACGCGTTTAGTTTTTAACCCACGACGCTAAAGGATGTGTTATTTATGTTTACCGCCTATATCTGTCTATTGCTGGTAGCATTCAAATATTGTGAGGTATTATGTATGTACTATCGCGGACACGAACGGTGTACCAGTTTTCAATCAAAACGTTGTCGTTTGGACGACTATACGTTCGCTTACCCCGTCTGCACGGCTTTGGGCCGGCTCGTGCAAGCGGTTCTCTTCCTAAATGTGATACACCGCTTGTGACCGCGAGAGTACGTACTACATATCTAGCGGGCTGGTCATATTTGCCGCAGAACCGATTACCGTTGGGGTAAACTGGATCTGGATTGAAGATCGCGAATCTGGGAGCATAGTTTTGGACGCCCTGTAGCCAGTGACGATATACGTAGAGCGGTTGGCAGAAACTGAATGAGGAAAGCGGGCTCAGTGCGTGCCTTGGGGAGGTTTATCTCCAGCAGTGGACTGATGTGGGCTATGATGATGTGGGTGATGATGATGTATTACTTATATCTCAATACTCTCAAATGACTGGAAATATTAATGTATTTATTACTATTTTATAGCTGATTTAACAGACGTTTACAAGTTCCTATTTCTTGTCAGAAGATTTGAAAATTTTCTTTGTTTGTTAAAATACCTACTAAAGATGTTACATACTCAACGCGCGGATCAGCTTGTATTGATAAAACCAATAATAATACATTTTTATTTACGCAAAAAATAGGTACATTCATTTCTGAAGTCTGACTCCTGAGCTAGAGTAAATCTGTGATACAAGAGTCAGTTCCCTCTCACAATAAAGAGTGGCAAATACAATTTCTTGTGCAAAATAAAGGCAAATAAAATGAAAAAAGAAAAACTTAAATATGAATTGTAGGTGTGTATGTGTGTATACGTGTGTGTGTCCGCGTGTGAGTATGTGTGTAATTGAGAATGTGGTATTTGTAGAATCTGCTATTTTGAGAATGTGGCATTTGTAGACTCATCTGCCATCATATTTTCATGACTCATTTTTGAGAATCTGCCATTATACGCCTCAACCGTTTTAGCATCTTTTGTGAGCGCGTGAATATATTTGTTGTGCAGAAATGTTTTATAGACACGTTAAGAGTCACGTTCACTGATAGTCCAGTCTTTGATTCTATTTTTAGCTTCATAACAAGTTAAGGTATGTACTCGTATATTGAGAAAACCATTTCTCTTATTGTAAAGACGATAAGGAACATGGACACAAAGATTTTGCTCCCTGCGCCGGGTTTCAAACCGACGACCTTCTATTTGTAAAACAAGCGTTTTCCTTGAGCTACAGAGCAACTTATAATAGCAACTTATATGGACTAGGTACCTATGTTTATTGTGTCCTGAAGTTAAAAATTTAATTAAGTATGGAGAAAACAGTTAACCATGAAACTCGTAGTAAGCCCCCAGATTATACCAGAAACATCGCAGAAGATAAAATAAGGAATGGAAGGTCACATTTTTACATTCCTGCTACTTTTCAAGTTTCTTACTTTTGACCCACCCCTGAGCACGATCATGGTATAGTCCGATGTAATTGGTAGACATCACTGCCTTTAGTTGTTAATATTTTTTATTTATTATTATACTACTAAGGTGGCGAGCAAGCGTGCGGCCCGTGGTAAACAGACACCGCAGTCTATAGACGCTAGCAACACCAGAAGAATCACTAGCGCGTTGCCGACCCTTAAGACATTCGATTTTAAGTCTGTATGTCCGGTAATTTCACCAGCTACAGTATAAATAAAGGTGCAAATTGGTAGATGACAGACCTGCCGAGGATCTTGGAGACGCAGCCGTTGGAGACCTGCAGGATGCGGCTGATGTCGCACGGGCGCGCTCCCGAGTGCGCCAGCTCCACGATCTTCTGCCGAGTGGAGTCAGGCAGCGGCCGGCCCCCTACAAACACCCCGCCGAGCTGGTTAACACCGCTGTGACCTGCCGCACCATAGCACTGCTTACTCCAATTAATCACGCGGTTGTCAAATTGTCACGTGATCTTACTCTAGCAATCATCATCAGCAGCCGAGACGTCCACTGCTGAACAAAGGCCTCTCCCTAAGAAGGGAGGGGTTGCCATAATCCCCACGATTGGCAGGCGGCTTGGGGATCGTAGTACAGGTGGCTGGTAATCCAATAAAGACGCTGCTGCCCGTCTTCTTGTTTTCCTTTAGTCGCCTTTTACGGACACCCAACGGGAGGAATCATCGAGTATACATATTACAGAATACATATATTACGAATAGAGTTCGCGTTTGTCTATGGTCACCTTAAACAAATATTAGGCAGCCTAGGCAGGTTTCTTTAGTCCTTCCCCCAAGAGGCATGTGATATTGTGAACTATTTTAAGTTATATTGATATGTAAGTGACAAGTAGCGATGGGTTTGATCTGTTACAAGCGCAAATGTCGATAAATACAGATGAAGGTATAGTAGGACCTATTGTCGTGTACCTGATATTGATGTATTTTGATGTCCTTACTCGTGGCTACATGTTCTTACTTGAATTAAGCATTCTATAGTACTTGTACTGATTTGTGTTCTGTGTCCATACATTGGAATGCACACAAGCGCCCCTAGCGGTAACTATCAAAACTACTACAATTTACGAGAAAAAACTGGCAGTTTGTTCGATCTCATAAACTATGAGAACTCGTATTAGACCCCCAGCAGTCTTAGCACGAATTGCCAAGACTTCGTAATCTTGACAGTTCGGTGTGGAGTATGACGTAGTTATCGACGTAGAAACGTCATTTTCGGTATTAGCTGGGTCGATAACTACGTCATACTCCACACCGAACTGTCAAGATTACGAAGTCTTGGCAAATCGTGCTAAGCCTGCTAGTCTTACATTACGGGTTGAAAGAAATACAAAATGGCAATCACCATTACCTTTACCTTTGTGCGCTAGGTCGTCCATTCTGTCCAGTAGGTTGCCGTCCGGTGGCCATGGGCTGATGGGCGCTAGCTGCTGCGCCGGCAGCATCGTGTACACCCCGTACTCCTCTATGGTGGCGACCTGAACATGGGCAGACGTATGTTACCCTAGCATGGAAGTAAGTAATGAAGTTAATAAGAGACCATGATTCAACTTAAAGATAGATAGATATACTCTTTATTGTACACAAACTCACCTACACATAAAATAAAACACATAAAAACACTTAAAAACTGAAATATGTACAAAGGGCGGCCTTATCGCTATTCGCAATTTCTTCCAGGCAACCTTGGGATGGAAAAAACAGAGAATGAAACATAAAAGTGGGGTAGTTTAAACATAAAAGCCTCGTACCTTTAAAAATTATATACGACTACGAATATTATATTGACGGGCCCGTTGGTCTAGTGGTTAGTGACCCTATCTGCTACCTAACAGGTCGTGGTTTCGATTCCCACCAAGCGTCTGGGTGTTTTATCTACATATATAATTATGAATTTACAAAAAAAAGTATATAAGTATTAGTATCAGTTGTCTGGTTTCCATAGTACAGGCTCTGCCTAGTTTGGGATCAGATGGCCGTGTGTGAATTGTCCCAGGATATTATTATTATTATTCAATCGATAATAAATGGCCATTGACAATACAATGTACAACACTTTTATTTGTGGTAGTATCGATCCTGCATCGCGTTTACACGTCTTTTTTTTTCTTGACGCGGGGGAATCGTCAAAAGATCCCTTGGAGCTGTGGGTCTCGACCGGGGTATGTGGTATTCTTACCCACTAAAAACCCCGCGGCTGTCACATCGGCACATGAGAGGGGACCCCGGCTCTCCGGTGGGATCTGCACCAGGGGTCCCTCAGCGCCTTGCCTTTGAGCCCGCCACCGGGGGACGCATTGTAGCTCCCCGGGAACCAGTCACGGTGCTCACGGGGACGGGGGTCGCAACCCCGCCGCACCGTCCTCCTCGGAGTCGCCGCGCGCCGTACTCAATGGACGTTCAAAGGGCCCACACCCCGAACGTCCAGCGACTCCGAAGAACTGTTTTCACGTCTAGTCTAACTCGGTTCGACCGCTCGCTGCTGTTTAGAGAACGCGCAGTTTATTAGCTACATCGATGCTGCATTTCGGTCTGACGAACCGCTGCGTTCGACCGCGGTATGTAAATCGCGTAGTTTAAAATCGCGTAGCTGCTGATTCATTCATAATTTAACTGATGTATCGAAAACGCTGGCCTTTTAGAAAAGTTTAGAGTTACACAACGAGCCATGGAGAGAGCTATGCTCGGAGTTTCTTTGCGCGACAGAATCCGAAATGTGGAGATTCGCCGAAGAACTAAGGTCACCGACATAGCTCTCAGAATCTGCAAGTTGAAGTGGCAATGGACAGGCCACATCGCTCGAAGAACCGATAACCGTTGGGGAAGAAAGGTTCTCGAGTGGCGACCACGAACCGGAAGACTCAGCGTTGGCAGGCCTCCCACTAGGTGGACAGACGACATTGTGCGCGTTGCATGTGGCGTTCTAAGGGGGAGGCCTATGTTCGGCAGTGGACGTCTTCCGGCTGATGATGATGATGGAAAACGCGCGGTTTAGTAGCAACATCAATGCTGCATCACGGTTTGATGTCCTGCAGCGTTCAACCGCTGTAAAGGAATCGCGTGGTTTAGCGGTTAAATCTGCTGCTTCTCAGTAGTTGCTATTGAAATCGCGCGTATTTTTTTTATTCTCTGAACTTCTAGTCAACGAGTATCGTATTTTTATACTGTCGTAAGTATATCGGTCCATTCAATGTCATGACTCAAATTATAAAAAAAACTGTTTGTGCGGCGCATCGGGAAAGCGCTGGTTTTGCACAGCAACCACTTTGTATAGTGTTGTTCCTTAGTAGTTAGAACAATATAGACCGATCACCTGCTGCTCAGAGAAGTAAGATAAACCATGCTTCGGATCGACAGATAGCCTATAGATGTTCACTGTTGATTAAAAACCCCGCTCTTCGATGAAAGGGGTTGTCGTAATCGTTACGCTTGTCAAGCCTCTTGAGGATCGCGGTAGTAGGTGTACCACCTACTTATGTAGTCATCGAATAGAAAGATGCCGCTGCCAGTCTTCTTGTTTTCCCTTAGTCGCCTCTTACGACATCCAACGGGAGGAGATGGATGGTAAAAAGTCTGTCGTTCGCCTCAGCGTGCTGTGTGAGTGAAGGAAGAAGAGTGCACTTGTGTCTACGCAAGCACTTATGCACTGTAATATCTCGATCATAATTAGGTAATTATGTGGATAATTGGTAATACTGTGACTGTACCTATACGTCAGTACTACATCTTCTATACTTATAATAAAACTGTAACGGGTCCAATTCTGTACATTGAAGATATTTTGAAAATTATATTTGGATGGCATTCTATAACCGATACTGATGCCGAAAATGTATTTCTTTTTATTTTTGTCTGTCTGTCTGTCTGTCTGTATCACGGCTGCGCATCACGCCGAAACTACTGAATGGATTCAAATGAAACCTGGCATGATTTGAAATCTTACTATGAGGTAGGACATAGGATACTTTTTATCCTGTAATCTAGCACGGTTCTTTTGGGAGAGGGGATTAAAGTCAAAATGGGTACTTGGTTATACGCTTGGTCCGATTTTATAAATTTTCCTTCATAATTATAATAAATATTAGTACACTCATAGAGAGTTGTTATCGAGGTTTTGTAATCGATCGGGTTGAGCAACTTTAAACTAACCAGGTAAACTATCCAGGTAGGTCGGTCCAACTTCGACAAAGAGGTCGCCCGAAGAATCCAACTCGGATGGGCAGCGTTCGGGAAACTACGCGAAATCTTCTCGTCCAAAATACCGCAGTGCCTAAAGACGAAGGTTTTTAACCAGTGTGTGTTGCCAGTGATGACATATGGTACTGAGACGTGGTCCCTAACTGTTGGCCTTTTGGTTAAGCTCAGAGTCACACAACGAGCTATGGAGAGAGCTATGCTCGGAGTTTCTTTGCGCGACAGAATCCGAAATGAGGAGATTCGCCGAAGAACCAAGGTCACCGACATAGCTCTTAAAATCTGCAAGTTGAAGTGGCAATGGGCAGGCCACATCGCTCGGCGAACCGATAACCGCTGGGGAAGAAAGTTTCTCGAGTGGCGACCACGAACCGGAAGACGCAGCGTAGGTAGGCCTCCCACTAGGTGGACAGACGACATTGTGCGCGTCGCAGGTAACCGGTGGATGCAAATAGCCAATTGTCGGTCATTGCGGCGTTCGAAGGGGGAGGCCTATGTTCAGCAGTGGACGTCTTCCGGCTGGTGATGAAGCAACGTTAGGTAAGGTCATTAAATAGATGGGTGACCGTTTAACGCCATTTGAACTAAACGGGTCCGTGCTTCGGAGAGCAAGTAAAAAGTGGGTCCCAGTTTTTAACCGACTATAAAAAAGGAGGTTATGTATTCGATGCGAATGTCTGTTATTAAAAGTTTAGTTAACGTAAAAATAGCGCATGCGGAGCTGCGTGGGTCAGCTAGTTATCTATACTTTTCTAAAATGCATAAATTCAAAACGTTGTATATATTTGCGCGAATAGGTACTACATGTTGAAATGTAATTATGTAGTTTTGTGGAATATAATAAAATATTATATCGGTGCATAAGGACGTTCGACACCTCAGTTCAGAACATTGGTGCTACAAAGCATTCGAACCGACGGGAAAGTAAAAATCTGTATGTATAACGGGTGTGAGGGACATCGTACCGAAAAAATAATTATAAGATGTAAAATAATGTCCGTTACAATATTACAGAAACCATTTATATGGAAAATGACAAATGACTGACTTATTAATTTTCGAGCATGTAATGAATATATGCGGAATAATATTTATTTCTCAAATTACATTGCTAATTTTCTAAAATAATAATAATTAATTGCCTATTAATTAATTGCCTATGTACTGTTTTAGTGCATAAAGAATAAATAAATAAATAAATTTTCCACAAATAAGTAATTTATTGTTTTATATAATGATATTATAATAAGTAATTTTATTTAAAAAAAAGTGTTTTTTTTTTTTAATTCATGAAAAAGCCGATGAAAAATGTCAACACTAGAATGTTCAGAATCATGTACTGGATCCCTGGTATCGGTTTTCGGTACGATGTCCCTTACACCCTGTATATAAAGTGTTAAAATAAAAATATGTGTCCGATCCGTGAGGGTCGTATTCAGTGTGCCAATGCAAATACATATAGGTACGTAACTCATTTGTTGAATATCTCATATTTTTTAGGGTTCCATACCTAAAAGGTAAATAAACTATTTAAAAAAAAATTAAAACCGACTTCAAAGTAAATTATCTAAAAAGCATAAAATAACGAAAATATTATTGAAGTTGGTGCAGAATATACACAGCAGGTACGCTAACACCAACTTCAATAATATTTTCGTTATTTTATGCTTTTTAGATAATTTACTTTGAAGTCGGTTTTAATTTTTTTTTAAATAGTTTATTTAACACTTTTTAGTGACTTATTTTACCAAGATAGGTATCAGCACTATCACGCAACTCGAACGTCTACATTACAGTAACTTACTGAAAACATAAAAAGTTTATATCTCTTAAACTACTGGACCGATTTTGATGAAATTTGTACTCTACCCTAAGTTGAAAGATACTCTAACTATTGCAAAAAGAATTTTCGAAATCGGACTTGTAGTTTCTGAGAAATCCGTGGACAAACCTACATACATACATACATACATACATACATACATACATACATACATACATACACTCGTGAAATTTGGTAAATTCGTTTAGAAGCCCACATAGACTAACATATATGAATATTACGCATTTTTATTAATATTACATACATACGCGTCGAATACAGAACCTCCTTTTTTGAAGTCGGTTAAAAAGGAACCCATATGGTGAGGCTTTGTCTGGCTGTCTGTCTGTCTGTCACACCTATGTATTTCAGGAAGCACTGACGCTATCGATATGAAACTTGGAACAGTTTTAGATCTTACTTCTCATACACTCATCGCAAATGGAAAATATATATTATTATCTTCTATTTTTTTTAAAGGGGTTCGTCAGAATTTCAAAGTATATCGACATGAAAGGGCTTTATTTGCACATCTCAAAACAGATTTTGATTTTGGTTTATGTCACGCAGTTTTTGGATGATAATCAAAAATGTTAAAAAAATACCGTTCCCCCGTATCTCCGAAGTTTTTGGATGGAAACATGACTACATGACTATTTATATTTTAGAGAAAAAATAAAATGATCTTTATAAATAGTACAGTTTTTTAGTAAACAAAAAAGAACACGACAAACAAACTTAGTTTTGATTGTTTTGCTATCTGAGATGTTAGAGTTTAAACCAGCCTTACTCAACCTGCGGCCCAGGGGCCGCATGCGGCCCGCTAGCCTTTTCTATGCGGCCCGAAGTCTAGTACAGTATTATTATATTATCAGTAGTATTTTATTGATATGTGTACAAAAGTAATGCAAAAAATGTCGTACGAATGAATAAATGTTTATTTCACTCCCCTAATTTTTAAATAAATGCTATTTTTCATATATGCGATTTATTGTTATTTAATATACTTAGGGTAGTTATAATAGGCATGATGACTAATTTTGAAAAAATACTCTATAATGTACTTACGGGTTTACTATTACCGAAAATAATCATATTTCTGTTTTAAATTTACAATTAATAGCAATATTTTCAATTTTTAAAATAGAGTTTTAATTTCGTTCCAAAACGATGGCCGGTGCATGGCGCCATATTGTGACGTCACTGTGGTGTAAATAAACATCTGTCTAGCTATAAAAGTGAATCATTGTATGAATGAAAAAGTTGAGATGACAGTTTGACAGTTGTTTATTTACACAGGATTGACGTCATTCACTCTGATCAGCGTTCATTACAAAATGGCGATTAGCTGTATTTAAGTAATTTATTTGCATAAATATCACGAATATCTCTGTATTATTATGAAAATGAGATGCATTTTTGGAATCAGTGCAATCTGTTCTAATATTTAAAAGCACAGATTTATCGGTATTGTGTTGCAGTCATCATGCCTATTGAACATACAATTTAGGCTTGATTATTGCGGCCCGCAGACTAAAGCAGAAGCAACTTTGCGGCCCGCAGGGTAAAGCAGAAGCGACTATGCGGCCCGCAGGGTAAAGCAGAAGCAACTTTGCGGCCCGCAGGGTAAAGCAGAAGCGACTATGCGGCCCGCAGGGTAAAGCAGAAGCGACTATGTGGCCCAGGGGTTAAAAAGGTTGAGTACGGCTGGTTTAGACGAATAGTGAAATAACTTTAACGGTTTAACCTTAGTGCGCGAGTCCGACTCGCACTTGATCAGATATTTTTTCCTATTGTGTACCAGAAATACACGATCGGATTAGTTTTTCGTGATGAATGGAGCTGTCCGTTAGTCTTGCTAAAACTCAGAAACGGCTTGACCGTTTTGATAATTTGTTTTTTTCGCTTAAATCCTGGAGTTTAGAAGAAAAAAAAATGATGTCAGCCTCGTAAAAAACCACGGGCGGAGCTGCGCGGGGTAGCTACTCTAAACAAGCCGCGATATAATCCGTAAAAATAGTTTCATTTCAATACTAAATTCAATTATTTTGTCGCTACTAGTAGCCATTACATTTTATGTAGCTACCTACATTATTGTTACATTACTGTAATGTATTTTTAAACAACACTACGCTTTTCCTTGTTTAACGACCATTAAGATTATCGACAATTACATTTTCCGGAGGCGTTCATCCGATACATTCGCTAAATGCATTAAGTATACAGTCGTAAAAATATGCGTTGGACATCAAAATGAGAGATCGCTATTGTTACTTGTACAAGTTATTTATTTTATTTTTCATTTGTAACGTTTTCGGCGAATATATTATGGAAAGCCAGGAAGTGACGGATGAGTTAATACCCAAATTATATGCATTGTATAAAAATGCAGTCGAAAATGGTATGTTTTAAGTGAATTATTTTTCTAGGTAGGAGGTTGTGCAAGGGACCGTAGTGGGCCCGGTTATTTCACTAGCTACAGTGCACTTCACATCGAAACACAGCATTGCTAACACATTGCTGCTTGGCGGCAGAGTATCTGACACTTTGGCGGGACCTGCCTGGCCAAGGGATTTGCGACATAGAAAACTAACATGAAAATATAGTTCTATAGAGAGTATGAATATACTGTGTGATCGTTATCACACTATTTGATTGGATTTTCTGAGGTAGGTGAATGCATTAAGCGACTAAAATAATTACGTACGGTGCGCGGAGGACATGATTTTTAGGGATCCGTACCTAAAAGGTAAAAAAGGAACCCTTATAACGCGACTTAGTTTGCGTGTCTGTCTGTCGGGGCGTAATTCGGCTTTAGAATTTCAAAGTGAGACTTCTATAGACTTCTATATCAACGATTTATACTTACCAAAGTTATTTAGGTACTTATTCGTTTAATCTTAAAACGCCGAGTTACGTGTTACTCCCCGTGGGGTGTCCGGGTAAGAATAGCACCCCCCCATCTCCTCCCTTGGGTGTCCGTAAAAGGCGACAAAGAGAAAACAAGAAGACGGGCAGCAGCGTCTTTTTATTGCATTACCTACCACCTATACTGCGATCCCCAAGCCACCTGCCAAGCGTGGGGATTATGGCAACCCCTCCCTTCTAAGGGGGAGGCCCTTGTTCAGCAGTGGACATTTCGGCTGCTGATGAAGATTATGTATCTATTTATTTAAAGCATTTTTTCTCCATCGGTAAATATTTAAGTAAATCTCTTTTTTTATTTAACCTAGTGATTATTATTATATTTAGGTCCTTATATATTTTGTGTAGTGTACGTATAAATTTAAGATATATATCAAAAGTCAAAAATAGTTTATTTCAAGTAGGCTAGGCGATATAATTATATTATATATATCGATATATCGATGACGAAAATACAACAAACTAAAAGGCCAAAGGCCAAAGGCCAAGATATAAATATATTTAAATGATTATATTGGTTATAATATTGGTATTTATTATTTTTATAGCTTTGTATTTTCTGTTATCTCCTCTTTACTTTCTTTATGTTTTTATTTTCTAAGTATCATAATTGTTGCACTAACTAATTACCCCACTTTTAAGTTTCATTCTCTCTTTTTTTGAAGGAAAACCTTCACCGAAAGCTAGTAACAATCGCACAAAGACGATTCGCACATGGTTCATTAAAGAAATCAGAGGTGCGAGCCTGGGTTCGAACCTGCTCACCTTGTTTCCAAGGCAAACGCTCTCCCACTGAGCTGTTACCTCACGCAGTAACAATACAATACTATAAGTAACCAGACACTGGCAGAGGCAGACACTGGATTAGGAGAGCCGAAGATCGGGCTCAGTGATGTGCCTTGGGGAGGCCTATGTCGAGCTGTGGACGTGGTTGCGGGTTTAAAGGCAATTTTGCGTTTCCCCGGGACTTGCCGAGGGTCAACCTCGGCTCGCTGGCGACCACGATAGATCCTGGCTGACAGAAGTCACAGTGGTGGGATTAGTCCCAAAAAAAAATACTATGAGTATTATTCTGAATAAAGAGAGATAATTTATTAGCCAGGAGCTAACATAGTATAAATAAGTAGACTAATTTTTCACTTAGAAAATTACACGGAATCAAGGCCACGGCGTAATCAATTATTTAAATAGATAATAATAATAATAATAATAATAATAAATACACTTTATTGTACACCAAAAGTTACATGTAAATTTAACAATACGTTGTAGATATCAATGTACAAAGGCGGCCTTATCGCTAAAAAGCAATCTCTTCCAGGCAACCCAACCCAGATACTATTTGATGTAGATTTTTACACAATTATTTTTTTGGACCTTCGACGGTCTTCTGATCCCAAACTAGACGGATATTATTCTTACTAAGTTAACCTAGTTTATACAAATATTTATATAACAGGTACTTTTATTTGTAAATACATACTTAAATCTCAGAGAAAGTACCAAAGGAGTTAGTATCGTGTCGATTCCCCGAACAAATATTTCGAGGCACTTTTGCGGGGTGCGGGAGGCGAAGTAAACACACACAGATACACTTTCACGCATACCCACACTATAGTAAACTCGCAACACATTCAAAAATAGCGCATCATGCTCTCTCCAGTGGTATCTCCTCTAAGACTTAAATAGATAAAAATCAACCAGACACGAAGACGGAACCGAACCCACGATATTGGATAGTGGTCAGGATGTCTAAGCACTAGACTATCAGTCCCTCTTTGTATCACGGTCATGTCTACCCTGATGGTCATTGTACAATATTATCAACTTACCGCAATAAAAAGATATTTTTTTATTTGTGTATGTAAACAAACCCGAGTACGAGTAGTAGTTCGTAAGTGGTTCGTAATTAACCGTATGTATAACTTGTATTGTATGGTTACAATACTGATATTTATTCTTAAACTAAAATATAAGCTGTCTATTAATAATAAGAAACATTTCGTTAATTAAAATTTCGATTAACAAGTAAAATTATTACAAATTTAAAAAAAAAATTGCTAACCACGCTAATGAGTAAAATTAAGGAAAATTATTTCTAATTGTGAAAATAGATGCGCATAGATAATCGTAAAACCGGGTGCTCTCATTAGACGTAATATACTAATTATTATTTCTCTCCTTCCTTAAAAGTACAACAAAAACCTATACAAAGGAAACTATGCAATATTTTCCAGTCTAATTTAACTCAAGGTAACACTAATTAACACAAATACTGCAGTTGTTAAATAAAATGGCGATTTTGTTTTAGATGTAGGTTTCACCTCACTACGGCGATATTACAAGGGTAATAAAGAGTACGTAGTCCATGTGAAAAAATTAAAGGAAGTTAGCGGTTTCAAAAAACATAACTTACGAATAAGTGACAAAAAAATCGCAAAAACATCACTTGTATACATTAGTAATCCTGTTGAAGCGAAAATACCTACAGCCTTTCTAACCATCGATGAATTCAAAACTATTTTACTTAACAGGGTTAAGAATGAAAGAGAACAATTCGATAATTCAAAGAAAACTCGGTTAAAAGTGAATAAAACTACGAGCAAGCATAGAATATTAATAAAAAAAGATAAAAATATGAATGTGAAATTGAATAATGCTTTAATTAAGCCTAGTCCGATCCAGAAACTAATTTTCCATGACCAGTACGTTAATCTGACTGTAGAGGTCAAGGATACAAGGAATTCGTTGTTACAGAACGTTCCTAATACAACTGAAAATAGTGGATTTTTGACTATAGCAGAAAATAATAACACGGTAGATAATACATATGAAACTAATAAGAATATTGATATAGAAAGTAGTGATGTTATAATCACATCAACTGATTCAACTGTAAGCAGTACTGATAAACCTGGTATTCTAAGGGCTTTCAATGAAACTCGAGTAACTGAGATGGAAATAATTAATGAAGATACAAAATTAGATGATATTACAAAACAAAATGAAAATACGAATGCTAAAATAACATATATAGAAGACAGTACTATTGTTGATGATACTACTACAATAACTACTACTAAAAAAACTAAAAGAACAATGGGAGTAAGTACTCTAGTTATAGTCTTTAGAGGAGTAAGTAGTCTTGAGAAATAAGTGTTCCTGAAAAATAGAGAAGGGAACGTTTTGATATCTGTACTCTGTCTTTTTTAGGGTTCCATGCCTAAAAGGTAAAAAAGGAACCCTTATGGTGAGACTTAGTCTGTCTGTCACACCTCTAAATTTCGGGAACCACTGATGCTATCGATTTGAAACTTGGAATAGTTTTAGATCTACTTACCCAACCTCATCGCAAAAGAAAAGTATATTATTTTTACTTTTAGTTTTTTTTAATGGGCGTAGAAATGGGTCATCAACATTTCAAAGTGAGACATCAACATTTCGAGTGGGGTATCATATGAAAAGGCTTAATTTTTATATCTCAAACTAGATTTTTATTTTGGTTTATGTCACGTAGTTTTTGACTGATAATCAAAAATAGAAAAAAGATAATGCCCCCCCCCCCCCCCATCTCCGATGTTTGTGAATCTGAAATAATTATGGGTAATACAGGTCTATCTATATTTTACAGGTAAAATAAAATGATTTTTCTAAATAGTAAATTAGTTTAGTAATCCTAAAAAAAACCTCACAACATACTTAGTTTAGCGTTTTTTTTTTGCTATCTGAGGTGTTACATAAATAGTAAAATTACTTTAATACGTCCAAAGATGGTATGGAAACCTCGGTGCGCGAATCCGACTCGCACTTGACTGGTATTTAAAGAAGGTGTTACTGTCGCAATCCCAAACTACCGTTATTTCCCATTTTTAACCGACTTCAAAAAAGGAGGAGGTTCTTAATTAGACTGTATTTTTTATGTATGTTTGCGCATAACTCAGGCAATTATGGACCGATTTGAAAAATTCTCTCTTGTACGGATAGGCCGATCCACTGACTGGGTCCCATAAAAAATATTACGTACGAATAAGTAGTTCCTAAAAAAACAAGAATAGCGCGTCAGAAAAATCTGTAAAAGATGATATTTTTGTCGCTTTTTAAGGAACAAAAATGGTCATAACTCTGGTAAATGTTTAAAAATCTCAATGATTATTTTTTAATCGTAAAAAAAGACCCATTATCATGAACCTGTATAAATTTTATCACAACCGTGTAAGAACCTCCTGGAGAACTATGAACAGTGTGGAGGAATTTATCTGGTAATAACTATAATTTAAAATTTATGTTCTCTGTTACATTATCTTTGACAAATATGAACCGATTTCGATGACTCTTTCTTTATTCAAGAGAGTAAACTACTATAATGCAAATTGCATTACGACCGGATAAATTGTTCCTGAAGATACATGAATGATGTAAAAAACTATGTAGACTTTAATGTGATCATCACCTATCTAGATAATTTTACCGTCTTCGATCGTTCAATCATTATGTATGAAAAAATATCACAAAAAAATAAAAATAAAATATAAAAATAAAAATTACCGACTTCAATAACACTAAAAAGCATAATAATAATTTAAACATTATTGAAGTTGGTGCTAAATATACCGTTTCGGCCGTTTTGGCAACCAAATTTTGTAACTGGTTGCCTACAAAGAAATTACTTTCGTGTTATGCAACTAGTTGCCGATAAAGATAATTTATTCTTGTTTGGAAACCAGTTGCCAAATATGAAATTTTCGAAAAAAGCAGTACACAGTATATTACGCTAACACCAAGTTCAATAATATTAAAATTATTCTATGCTTTTTAATGTTACTGAAGTCGGTTCAATTTTTTTAAATATTTTATATTTTTGACTCGAGCAGTTTATGCTTACTATTATTAATTACGAGATAATCGATATCTCTACTCACTAACAGAGTTTTAACTGACTTTGTGTGTCGAAATAATCAGAATTCAAAAACTGGATTAGTGATCGTTGAACATAATTGACTTTTGTGTGTGTGACAGTAATAAAGTTTAGCCACAAGTCTATAATTGTAGCCGATAGGTATAGCCGATAGTCATAGCTTGATTAATTTTGAAAAGTACTGTTTTTCTTGCTTTTTGTAGGTTATTTTTACCCTTAACAAAAAGGTTTAGGTTTTAAACGGATTTTTAGCTTTACGAGGATATGATTGATTCTAAATTAGCGCAATGATATTTAAATTAATCCGTGTAAGTTAAAAATGTGAGCGGCGGTTATTTTAGACTAGTAATTAAAAAAAAACATTTTTATTATGATACAAAAGTTTTGGTACCTACGTTTATTGCCATATTTATTATTTTCAGTAAACATTCTTTTGTTTCAGAGACCCTTTGTTTTTCTTGGTGGAGATGCTGGATAGCTGTGGCGATATGAATTTGTTTAATTAATTAATTACATACTCTTTGATGCTGTTAGAAACTTAGTGAAACATCAAGAAAATTTAAAATGACGGAATCTCCAATTGGATGTTAAAAAAATAATAATAATGACTGTAATAGATTATCCTATACTAAGTTATCATCGTACAAAAATGAAAACGTCAGGACACTGGGATATTATAGGTATTATTTTAGTCTGTGTTGTAGACTACCATCTACAAATTATAACTACAACTTGTTATACTGATATAGCCTACGGGTTCCAAGACAATTTAGGTTTCCCCTAGGACTCGCCGAGGCTCAATCCTCGGTGTCTTCAGTGGTGACCACTGTAGATCCTGGCTTACAGGTGTAACAGTGGTGGGAATGAGTGGTGGGATTAGTCCAGTTTAAAAATACTGATATAGCCTAATGATTATAGTAATGCTTATCTCACCTTCTCTTACTGTCTAGAATTAAAATCCAAGTTATTGCACAAGCAATAACTAAAACAATCTTCAACTAGCCGCTTCTAACATCACTAACAAACAGTTCACAATATCAATTCTGGCTGTATGTTATAGTGCCTTTGCCACAATTGGCTATGAATCGACACGCAAAATTTCCCGCCAAACAAAACGTCAAACTGTCAAACTCGCGGACATTGCGCCTCTACATGTGAAAGGCGCCAAATCACTGATTACAAAATCTCACGTGGACCTCCAGCGCTCGCCTATATCTTTATAACTATGAAGGGCCATTGAAATGACTCTATTGCACTAAACACGAGAGGGAACGAGACGAGAACACAAGTGAGTGTCAACACCCATTGTAAGCCGCTTACCGCTATTAGGGACTGCTCATTTGTGTGAAAGAGACGTACATATTTATATTGTACAGGTTAAATTCACGCTCCGCCCATTCCTCATTTAACCCCCCAGTGGTGGGGTGAACTTGGGCAGTTTTAAATTATCTATTATAATAAAATTATTTCGCGAAATAAGGGGTTGGTTATTTTAATGATGTGTTTAATTTATGTCGATATCTTTATCTTGGAGACGTTTGACAGTTACGACAGAGGTATTACAAGATAACATTGTTGCTTTTGGGAAAATGCTTTCAACGAAAATGTTAAATTATAGTGTTTGAGTAGATACGCCAATAGCATAAAATGTTAACTTTATTAAATAGTTACTACTACTTACCGAAAAGAAAATTCAATTAATTATAATTACGAGACAGTAAGTTTATGATTAAGTATAATTAATAATCATATTTATTTATGCCTTATGTGGCGATAAAACTTGTAATTATTCCTTCACATTGCTCAACATCTGAGCTCAGAAAACTAAATTCTGACAGCAGATAGAGATTAAACTTTGACAGTATTTTTATAAATGCACACGAGATAACTATATAATAAATAATTGGTCCTTTTCCTGCAACCTGTATAAGGCTTTTGAGCTCAGTTTTCCATCTCTTTTCATCACACACTCGTCATTTCAGGGTAACTGTGCATCTAGTCACATAGAAAACAGTTCTTTATTTAACATGAGTTAAAGGATATAATGCGCTGTGCAGTGTTTCGTACGCTTTTGTCAACATTTGCGGTCGGGTTTCGGTTTATCTCCCCCGCACAAAATTGTTAGTTACACAAACATTATCTTTGACCAATGGTACGTAACCGCAAGCCTTTTCCCGCCAATCGATGCGCTTAACGTTTTAGCTTTCCCGCGTTTCTGAATTTGAATTTGCTTTTTACTATTTTTTTAATGCGAACCTTTGTTTTGGTCTGCAAGCGTAGTTTTATTTTTTCTATTTTTGAATCATGTCACCATATTTTTTATCAATTTAATAATAAAGACCGATAACAATATCACTTCTACATTCCTCAGTGATACCTACGTAGATATGAGTAGATATTTTAAACCCTTTTCATATAATAATAAAATAATAATAATATCAGCCCTTGTTTATGTCCCACTGCTGGGCACGGGCCTCCCCTCAAGATGAGGGGACTTAGGCCATAGTCCACCACGCTGGCCAAGTGCGGGTTGGCGAACTTCACACGTCATTCGAGAGCTAGTTAGGCTTTCTCAGACATTCAGGTTTCCTCACGATGTTTTCTTTCACCGAAAGATAGTAACGATCGCACAAAGACGATTCGCACATGATTAATTAAAGAAATCAGAGGTGCGAGCCGGGGTTCGAACCTGCGCACCTTGTTTCCAAGGCAAGCGCTCGCCCACTGAGCTGTTACCGCCCTCCTTTTCATATCCTGATCCTAAATTAATCAGAGCCATATTCATACAAATACGTACTTTATTCATCCTATAATAGAGATAATATTATATTTAAATCTACACGAAGTCACAACATAATAATTCATAAACGGCCGCCCAGACATAAGCATAAGATAGACATGATCATGCACGCAAACGGCCAAAACGCCTGCGTGAGAGGAGAGACTTTTTGGGTAGATATGACAGGTACTACCAATATACACCATCATTTATACACACATTATAGAGCGTCCAACCGTTTATTTTCTTTTTGACAGCACCAATAGAAAGTAACTGCGTCATGTTACGCAAAAGTTCACTTTTAAAAGTTCACTTAAAGTGAAGTTCACTTTAAGTGAACTTTTGCGTAACATGACGCAGTTACGTTCTATTGGTGCTGTCAAAAAGAAAATTAACGGTTGGACGCTCTATAGTAATAATGATAAAAAATGTCCTCCTGGCCGATACGACCACTGTAGCCAATCTTTCGCAAGATTACCCATCTACGCGGGAGATATTATAGTGCACAAGCGCTTGCGTAGACACAAGTGCACTCTCTCTTCCTTTTACCTTCACAATCCGATGGGACGGAAAACTAACATACCGGGGAGAGATCAGGTGTAGGACCGACTGTTTACATGCCCATTCGACACATGAATCATCTTACTTTACAGACAAGCAGGTGTTAGGCCTGCATTGCTCTAGCCTGTAAGGAACAACTACAAACTTGTTGCTCCCCGCGGGATTCGAACCCATGTCCTCCGGTTCCGGCTACACACACACAGTATTAAAGTCATAAAATTATACCTTATGTTTAACTGTGTTCTTATTCAAAGCTGAAGTGTCCAAGGGCGTTTGTTTTCGTCAAAGTGGATTGCTTACTCGGCCTCTTTAATGCTCAATTTGCCGTAGCACCCACAAGACATGGCTGGCTAACTTAGTATAGAAGCAGATTTTTTAAAGAGTAATAATGTTCTCTAGGCCGATCTGGCCAGGGCAGCAAACTTTTTTTTACATGTTTAGCCAAGTAGTATCTATTTAGCAATCTGTGCAATGCAAGATATATTATAGTGCACAAGTGCTTGCGCTGACAAATATGCACATGCATTCTCTCGTTCTTGACTCTCGCAATCCGATGGGACGGAAGAAATACCGATTGAGACGGTGAGTTCAGGGGGCTGCCCCCCTGACCGACCAATTTTACATGACCTTTCGACGCTCGGATTCCGACAGGCCTCTATTGTTCAAATTTCAAATTCAAATTGTGTTGCTCCCCGAGGATTTCAAACCGGTGACTTCTATCTTTATTATAAGACCTCAATAACACCAAATAATAAGCGGTTATGCTGTCATGGCTAGTAAAACGCATCTTTATTAACTAGAAACATCACTGCAAATTAGGCACCAGTCACCCTTAAACCGCCAGCACAGCAAATCTTTATAGAGCCACTCGATAACGGCTTTGGCATTTTTGTGCTGCGGTCTTCTGAAGCAAATATAGAGAATAGTATAGAAGTTATTTTTTTGTAGAGTCCTTCCTGATACCTCTCTTGTTGGTGACTGTGACTAATTTATAGTCCTGAGTCTCGTCGATATTGATCCAAGCCCATGCCCGAACGTATAGTCTGTGCCAAAAAAAACACGTTTGCAGCTTTATTATGCGGTCGTAAAACCCGCGCGCCGTATACTTGACAATGCGACGCGGCAGCAAAAAAGGCTTGGTAATACAAAGTTGTATTTGCGGCCACGCGAAGTCAACAATGTAGGCGTTATGTAGTTATTGAACCGCAAACGAATTTGTATTCCTTTACAAATTCGTTTGAAGCGGAGCATATGTATATTGTCTAACGCAAGCACAACGCCACTTGTTTCGTTTTCGAGATATTTTTGGGCTGCGGTTTTCCGAAGTAAACAAATAATGTTAGCAGACTATTGTAGAGTCTCCGTTACCTCTCTTCATGATGACTGCCACTAGTTTACAGTCCTGTGCCCCGTCCCATTCACGTTAGGTTAACAAACGCCCAAACACATCGTATGTCCTTTAAAATCTGTTTTCGTAATAGTGTCCTTCAAAAATGAATTATAAAGAACTCTCAGTAGCGCAGCGTTACGACACGGTGATACTTTGTAAAAAAATACTACTTATACACTTTGTAAAATTGTGTAAGTGCCTCCACCTATACCATAAATACATTTTGAATTTGATTCTATATTTATATTATATACTTTTAGACTTTCGCGTTCCATTATCAAACTTTATTCTAATCGGGAATTAACGCGATTTACCTTATATTTTGGCTTGACGTTTCGGCCGGGTTGCACCAGCCGTGGTCACAAGCAGACTGGTTCAGCGAGACGGCTCCGTGCGCGAGGCAGAAATATCTTCGTCTACCCCCGTTCTTTCACTTGTAACGTTAAGCCCACTACACTCACAGTATGTGTATATTTAACCGCCGGCAAATAGCGAGATTTTGTCATTTTGATCACTGGTTCCCAAGCAGCTGATAATATAAGGTAAATCGCGTTAATTCCCGATTAGAATAAAGTTATCTTCATATTATTGTTCTTTACTAAAAGAGAGTCCATCTCCATACTACAGAGCTCAGAGGACAGCGGTGTGATCGGAATACTCATGAATGGGTGCAGGCCGCACTCTGCCAGCATTTTCTAACGGATAGATGGTGATACCGTCATTATCATCCAATGCTTAACATAAACTGAACATGCTTGAAAAACAAAAAAATAGGCATTCCATCGCGTTACCTGTGGTAGTTCCTGCTGCTAAGCGATTATCCTACTCTAAATCATCTAGTGGAGTCAACAATAATTTTGTAAATCTATCTGCCTACTCGTAGTTTATTAATTTATCTATTATTATTTATTTCTATATTATTTTTATGTATTTTTTATATTTACCATATTATTGTACACCAACATGACATAACAGCACCAATCACAGTAGTATGTATGTATCGAGCATTAATTCACGCATCTGTAGCTCCCTGAAGCTCCCTTGACTTGACAATAGCTGAAAATCAGTGTTATTGCTTCTTGAGCAATATCTCCACTGAGCTACATTGCCTTTTTGTTTTGCCACAGCACACACATATATAAAATTTAATCAAAATGTGTATTTTGTTATATTTGTTTGATAGTTACCTATTTATATTATACTGTACTTATTGTTTGTATGTGTGTGAATTTGAATGCAAATAAATGTTTTATCTATCTATCTAACTACCGTGTGTGGATTGTCCCAAGATATTATTATTATTATAACTATTCCTTTTTTTTTTTTGACGCGGTGGAAATCTTCCAAAGATCCCCGGGAGCTGTGGCGCTCGACCAGGGTATGTGGAATTCTTACCCACTAAAACCCCCGCGGCTGTCGCATCGGCACATGAGAGGGGGGGGACCCCAGGGCTCTCCGATGGATCTGCATCAGGGGCCCCTCACTGCCTTGCCTTTGAGCCCGCCGCATTATAGCCCCCCGGAAACCTGACACGATGCTCACAGGGACGGGGGTCGCAACCCCGCCGCTGTACTCAATGGACGATCTAACTATTCCTAGATTAAGTCCCTTGTACAAGGGACCATCCAGGTACCACCGCAGTCTGCCTCAATGCAACAGTGTGTAAACATTGCTGTTTTCCGGTGTGAAGGGCACTGTAGCTGATGAAATAACCGGACTTAAGAGTCTTAACGATGAATTTCCGGGTACCTAACGAGTGACAGTGCAATGCAACTATCTATAGGCAGGCTTATCGCTTACCATCAGCCGAACATCTTGCTCTAGTTAAAATTAAAAAAAAAACATCATCGGTTGCACGTCAGGTAGTTTTATCCTTCCTTCTTAATAGTATGCAAAGTTAAAAGACCTAGACTCCTATAGGCAGTCGTTATACTCTGCTGCTCGTCACCTGAGACATTTGTCAAATCTCTAGAGACATCAGTTACTGCCGCCAGTGCCAATCCTCCCTGGATTGGCGCCGAAGACATGACAACCACGACCACTCTGTCAAGAATGTACCTAACGAAGAAGGAAAACTTAGCCTATTTCCTTAATTACATTTCACTTAAAGTACGACCAAGTGAAGTTAACTGTAGTAATTACTTTAAACACACACACAAGTGGTTTAAGCCGATTATCACGGTTAAACGACATCAGAGGGTTGGCAGTAATGAGGGATGCAGTATTTGGTTGTGCACTAACTATGAAAAGTACAGACAAGCATATCTCTATATTTCTAACTAATACTAATACGTTACAGCACCCTATCTTGGTTCCGCACGCAGTAAGCATTTAACTAGCATATTATTACTTGTTTTCTGATCGCCATATAAAGTAATTATTGCTCACAGCTTTATGCAATTTTATTTAAAATTAAGTTTGTATTTGTTACTAACTTAAATTTTATTTTATTTACTTACTATAATTATTATAGTTGATTTTATTTGCTCGAGCTATGCCCGGCGGTCTTTTCAGAGGCTTGCATGGTGACTGATCGAACACGTAGAAGCGTCTTTATGATTACAATGATGTGTAAGATACTTCCCGAGATCAACTGCCTGAATGGTGCAAAACCAGCAGCGGTATCGACAGGTGTAGGAACTATTTCTAAATATATTGAAAGGCTAATAGTATATGTGGTTAAATATTTAGTGGTCAAGAAGCAAGACACTCGGAGTAACTTACCATAATTACATATATAGGTGCCTATGTAGGTTTTTGACTAGGTGGTAGGTTCCTTGTGCAAGGAACCGTCCAGGTAGGTACCACAGCACTGTGTAAACATTGCTGTGATCCGGTATGAAGGGCACTGTAGCTGGTGAAATTACTGGACATAAAAGACTAAATATCCAAGGTCGGCAAGTGATTCTTCTGGTGCTGCTAGCGTCTATAGGCTGCGGGGACTGCTTACCGTCAGGCGGCCGCATACTTGCTTGTCGCCTTGGTAGTATAAAAAATACTATTATTACAAAAATGCTTTTTAAGTATGTTCTTTAAAATCTAGTTTATAATATCATAAACACACGCTAATTATCAACAATGGGGCTGTGCAGAATACGTGCCAACTCAATGGGCACACTTCCTGCGGTGCAGCGATTATTATGCTAATAGCTGCAAGCTAAACATAATAAGAAAATATACTTCACGACCTTAAACTGAACTGGAGCAGACCAGACCATAAAATTGTCGACAAAAATTGGTAATATTGTCATACACGATCAAGCTTACAGGGGTCTGAAAGTGGCGTCCAGAGACTTGGAATTGTATCCAACATCTACCAGATAAGAATAGCGCCCTCCCATCTCCTCCCGTTGGCTGTCGTAATAGGCGCCTAAGGGAAAACAAGAAGACGAGCAGCAGCGTCTTTCTATTGGATTAGGGTGAAAGTGGGATAGTTGCCCCAGGGGTATAGTTGCCTAAACTGCGCCCCTGTGGCCCCCCACTGACGGAGACCCTGGAGCCGGAGTTGCTGGATGGGGTGGTTCGGTCCCTGTTTCCGTGCAGGACCGATTTCACCCCTCCAGTGATGCACCCCCCGCGGAGGGTGGCCCCGCCGGAGGAGGAGATCCCTCCAGTGGCGGTAGCGGAGCTCCGCGCGGCGGCTTTACGCCTCCGCGGGAAGAGGATGGCCCCCGGACCGGACGGCGTCCCCGCAGCGGTGGTGGCCATTGCGGCCACCCAAATGGAGGACAGGTTTCGGGACCTCTTCAGTGCGTGTCTTACGACTGGGAGGTTCCCGAAACCGTGGAAGGAGGGACGATTGTGCCTCCTTCGGAAGGAGGGACGCCCGGTGGATTCCCCCTCGGCATACCGGCCCGTCGTTCTGCTCGACGAGGTCGGTAAATTGTTTGAGGGGATTATCGCCACCCGGGTCAATGGCCTCCTGCGGGAGGTGGGGCCGGACCTGTCGGACGCCCAATTCGGTTTCCGGAAGGGGCGTTCGACGGTCGACGCATTGGCCCTTTTGAAGAGCCAAGTGAGGGAGGCGGTCGAGGCAGGGGACGGAGTGTTGGCGGTGTCATTCGACATCGCCAATGCAATTAACTCCGTTCCCCACTCGACCATCTTAGAGGCACTCCGCTATCACGGAGTGCCTCAATATCTGCGGGCGCTCTTGGCCGACTACCTGGAGGACCGAGCGGTCCTCCTCGTAGACAGGTCGGCCAGATTGCGGCGTTACAGGGCGGAGTCTGGTGTTCCGCAGGGGTCGGTCCTAGGTCCACTCCTGTGGAACATCGGATTCGACTGGCTCCTGCGCGGGTCCCTCCTTCGTGGCACGAGTGTCATCTGTTATGCGGATGACACTCTCCTCACTGCCCGAGGGGGGAGCTTTAGGGAGGCGGCCAATTTGGCCTCGGCTGGCGGATCCCTAATCGCAGGGAGGATCCGCCGCCTAGGGCTGACGGTGGCCCTGCATAAGACCGAGGCCGTGTTTTTCCACGGGCCTCGGCAGCGGGTCCCCCCGGACGCCCGCATCGTTGTAGCGGGCGTCGAAGTAGCGGTGAAGGCCCAGATAAAATATCTGGGCCTAGTGTTGGACAGCAGGTGGCGCTTCGGCCCGCATTTCAGCGGGCTGTCGACGCGCCTGCTGAAGGCAGCGGGGGCCCTCTCGTGGCTCCTCCCGAACCTGGGAGGGCCGAAGGCGCGATGCCGGCAGCTGTATGCCGGCATCTTAAAAAGTATGGCCCTTTACGGGGCCCCTATCTGGGCGGACTCCCTCCACAGGAGGGAGAACGCCTCCGCCATCCGCAGGCCCCAAAGGGCCATTGCACAGCGGGTGACGAGGGCCTACCGCTCGGTGGGGTTTGCGGCGGCGTGCGCCCTGGCCGGCACCCCTCCTTGGGAGATCGAGGCGTGGGTGCTGGCTAGGGTGTACAAGTGGTCGGCGCGGCGTAGGGCGCTCAATGCGCCCCCCACCGCGGAGGAGCGGGAGGCCGTCCGGCGGGAGGCGAGGGCCGCAATCGTCCATCATTGGACCGAGGACCTCGCCTCTGCCACCTTCGGCCGCCGAACATTGGACGCGCTCGGGCCAGTCCTTCAGGGATGGCTCGAGCGGCCCCACGGCTTCCTCTCGTTCCGTCTGGTGCAGGTGCTGACCGGGCATGGATGCTTCGGGTCGTACCTGCATCGGATTGGGAGGGAGGAGGCCGCCGCGTGCCACGACTGCGGCGCGGCGGAGGACTCGGCACAGCACGCCCTCGAGGTGTGCCCGGCCTGGTCTGAGCGGCGCCGCGGTCTGACTGCGGTGGTGGGGCCGGACCTCTCGCTGCCCGGCGTGGTTCTGTCCATGCTGGGGGGCGAGGCGGCCTGGTCGGCGGTCGCCTCTTTCTGCGAGGACGTGATCTCGCAGAAAGAGGCAGCGGAGCGCGCGCGGGAGGACGATCCCCTCGCGGCGCCGCTCCGCAGGCGGAAAAGGGGAAGAGTGAGACGGCTGTACGATCAGCGTCTCCTCCTCCCCGGTGGTGAATAGCGGGAGACTGGCGCGGGGGCGCCTTCTCCTGCACTGCACGGTTCACCACCACCGTCGGCGGGAATGACCGAGCACTCGCGGTCATTTCCGGGCCCCTCCTCGTAGGGAGGGGCGTGCGGGCCCCGCTGTAAAGGCGGGCGGTCGTCGGCGGGGGACTGGATGATAAGGCTCTGCCAGTTTCCCAGTTCCCCTCCATGAAGACGATGCGGGAGTGCCGCTGGGTCGTTTAGTGGGTATACCCGGGCTAGCCGGGGGAGTCCCACATAACCCTCTCGTCCCCCAACGGGAGGGTATGCGTAACGCATTTTTCCCAGCGTCAACAAAAAAAAAAAAAAAAGGGGGTATAGTTGCCTCGATTGTAATTTCTCTAGTTTGGCGGATGATCACATGTTATTTTATTTATCTTTCGAGAGACTCTACAACTACCACTAAGTTGACCGTGTTGCATGTCTCTGTGCGATTGCATGGTAGGGCAAGGTGAAATCAAAGTTTTTGCGGGATAGATGGCCTCTTTTTCAGTGGGGCATCTATCCTATACGTAATTTACATAGATTAGGCAATTATCATTATTATTAGGCAATTATCCCCTATACGGGATAGATGCCCCAAAATTTAGAGGTCCGCAAAAATCGCTAATACTCTGGAAATATCAAAGATGATGGTTTTTCCTTTCATAAGTTTGAAGATAATAAATCAAAGTACCTACCCGTATTAAAAATAAAGAATTTTGCTTTTTTCACTGAGATATAAAGTAATTTCAAAAAGTGTGACAACTATCCCACTTTTACCCTACCTACCACCTGTACTGCGATTCCCAAAACACCAGCCAAGCGTGGGAATTATGGCAAAATTGTTTTGACTTATAATTAAAATTGTCGAAAAAATACCCTTCTCCCATTAACTCTGAAGTTCGTGGAGGAATAAATCAGAAGTAATTACAATTGATAAATGTCTAAAACTCAAGTAATGCCTAGCTGAACGGTATTTTGTTTCTATTACCACCACGACCTAATAAAACTCAACAGTTATTTATTTCCTTAACTTCATACTGTACAGGGCGAACTTGCCCTTGACTAATGCCCTGCAGTCTACCTTTGGGCAGTGCAGAATTATTTAGTGGTAGGTGCTAAATTATTATAAAACAAGTAAAGCAAGGACATCGATTTGTTTGCTTAAATTTATATTTTGTACGTACTTTCTAAGCGCCTGATCTACTTACTGCCGGTTCCAATATCCTATCGATCCCTAATTATAAGTTAAATTCGATCAAGTCATCGATTTCCGGCGATAGACCTCCGAAATGGAGCGATAACTAAAACCCTAACAGACTGCCATTTGACCAACCAACAGTAGGCTGCTAATATGTTATTATTGAAACGGAAATACGTACGGTAACTATTTTAACTTATAGTAAGGGATCGATAGGACCGGCAGTTAGAGAATTATCCCTTGGTGATAGTGCCGTACTGCCCTCTACATATAAAATAAAATAGCACACTACACCACCCCGCAACAGATGGTGCTAGTTATAAATTAATCTCAAAATGCGATTAACAGATGGCGGTACGAGTTTAAGCGTGAACTATTTTAGAACCTTGACTGCATAAAAGTTTTCATCACCCCACGGAAGATGGCGTTTCAAACAAAATTTAAGATGAAGATCTTTGCCTTCTCAAAAGTTTTTACCACCTTACGTAAGAAGGCGCTTTAAATAGAATGTAGCTTAAAGATTTGTTAGATATTTTTTTCTAGTGCTTCTATATCGTACAATTCTGTTGCTTTAAAACAGAATTACTACTGATTTTTTTCTAACCCAGGCACTCTCGCTCTCGGTCACAGCACGCTTTAAATGCTTTACATAATATTTTACTTAGAAATTGTACGACTCTATATCGTACAATTTCTAGAAAAAAATATCTAACAAAAACAACCGTTTGTTCGAAGTGCTCTACTGTATTACATATACTATAGCAAATTTGTATTACTTTAAGTGGCTTCACTTACTGTGCTACGCTCGGTGTTGGTTGGTTTGAGATTACATTCTGATGATATGAATATTTTCGAAGTCGAATTTTAGTTAGTGCAATATTATGATTACCCGTCGGGTGTCCGTGTCCGCACCCTCCCATCTTCTCCCGCTAGGTCTCTGTAAAAGGCGACTAGGGGAAAACAAGAAGACGGGCAGCAGCGTCTTTATATTGGACTACTTTCCACCTATACTGCGATCCCCAAGACGCCTGCCAAGCGTGGGGATTATGGCAACGCCTCTTTCTAAAGGGGGAGGCCTTTGTTCAGTAGTGGACGTCTTTCAGCTACTGATGATGATGATGAGGATTAGACTTGGTGCTGCTCCCGATGACATCTTCAAGTTGTGTATGTATGTGCTATTAGTATCGACTTTGGTGCCCCTAGCCCGAAGATCTATATCTCCCTCTTCCTTCACCATCATCACTAGCCGGAAGACGTCCACTGCTGAACATAGGCCTCCCCCTTCGAACATCTTTCCTTCATACCAGTGCCAGATCAGCAAATGCTACGGGCCCCGCGCTGGCTTAATCTGGCTGGCTTAATATGATTTCCTATATTGGGTATTAAACTTTAGAGGTACAAAGGAAGGAATATGCTTATTCCTATGGTACGTACCTACGTGCGCCCCCCGAAGCCGCGGGGCTCTTACCGTTTGCTGAGTCCTGCTATATGGTTAATCCGGTACTGCTTCATACAGAAAACGTATTAGAGCATACATATTAAACATGACAAACCCCAATGGAAGGATGTGTCTGCTTGCAGCGCAACTACAAAAAGTTATTGGGCCCAGTGGGACAGCTTAGTTTTAGAAGACAATTTGCTGTACAGAAGAGTCCAGCAACGGAAAAGAAATGGTCATGCAAGTAGTGTACCGCGAGTTATGGTGGCTCCCAGTATGCCTCATCGGACGACCACCGCCTTGTAGTAGATGCAAGCCTGGTCAAACCTTCGGCCTCAACGTGGCACAGCACCCCTGCACCGACAGCCGGTCCACGTAAGAACAGTGCTTACCTCAAAACCTTGTCTGTACCATATTAGGTACTAGGTAGTTTTCTTTTCTTAACTACATGTGCCTAGTATTTGTTTTTTAATAAAGCTAACATCCAAGCTCTTATTATAACCATCGTTACACTAAACCAATTAGTTCACAGCGGGGTGCATCTTAATAATGTCTAGATCTACCTTCGGCGCGCACGTTCTAATAGCCCAAGGATTAACCTGCTAGCGATAGCTGCATATAGTTTTATAATAGATACAACACTTATTAGTATGAACGCTATATTTCTATACACTATACAAGTCTGGTCGTAGAATAAGTCCAACGTGCCAGAATGCCAGAAGGTTGCTGCATTTCATCATCATCAGTCCACTGCTGGACATAGGCCTCCCCCAAGGCACGCCACTGAGCCCGATCTTCGGCTCTCCTCATCCATTGTCTGCCAACTGCTCTGCGGATATCGTCGCTCCACCTAGTCACAGGGCGTCCTACATTACGCTTCCCGATTAGCTGCATTTAACGCTAAGAATTGCGGTAGCCCGAGAACTCTCTGAGAGATTGTCAGCGGCATTAAGTGCTTGCTGGCCTTTCACGAGGAGTTAGTTTCCCACCATATGCAAAATACGCTCTCTTTTTGTCGTGGAGTTGCGGAAGCTAGCCCATTATACCAATACCAAGATGGCAGGAAATATCTCGCCACATTCGATTTTTTTAATCGTTACAAGCTAGTGTATTGCTTACCAACTTGATTGAAAGCGCTGACGCAATCCAAGATGATAAAGCAAATAGCTTATCAAAAGCCTATTCACTCTAGCCTTGAAGACACCAGCGGGAAAACCGACGCAAGCAAATCGTTCCAGACCTTACGAGTATAAACGAAGAAGCAAATAGTTTAGTGGTCCTGACTGAAGGCACGTTCACCACATAAGGGTGCGTATGCGCTGTGCGTCTCCTCGTCCGATGATAGAAGAGGGATGGTGGAATCAACTCATGCAATTCCTGCGCACACTCTCCAAAATGCATCCATACCGAGAGGCTGACTACTAAATGCCTCTCTACGCCTGTGATCTGAGTTTGTTAGCCTAAAGCACAGGCGTAAAGAGTCGGTTGTCTGGAGACTGGGACCACCATTCCTCCATTTTGCTGCCGGTGCGGCGATAATACCTTTGACATGAAGTCCATTTTTTTGTTTAGTAATCAGTTCGCGCTTCGTTCAACGGCTATGTACCTAATTTACAATATTTTTTTGTACTTTTATACTTATTGACAGAATGAGGAGATTCGCCGAAGAACCAAGGTCTCTGACATAGCTCTTAAAATCTGCAAGTTGAAGTGGCAATGGGCAGGCCACATCGCTCGGAGAACTGATAACCGTTGGGGAAGAAAGGTTCTCGAGTGGCGACCACGAACCGGAAGACGCAGCGTAGGTGGACAGACGACATTGTGCGCGTCGCAGCTCGCAGGTATCCGATGGATGCAAATAGTCAATTGTCGTTCACTCATTGTGGCCTTCGAAGTAGGAGGCCTATGTTCAGCAGTGGACGTCTGGTGATGATGATATATATTGACACAACATATATTATACGTCCTCTAGGTATGACTCTGTTTACTTCGTATTCCGACGAAATTTAATCAGTGTGCATTTCCGGCGAGCTTTTAAACTACTTTGAAGCATCCTATGCAAGGGCGTAATTTGTTTAAACGGCGGTGCGCTGCGTAAAATATTATCGTCTTGGGTTATGATCCATTATGCCTCCGTTGCGTAACGAGGACGCTTGTTGTACAAACAGTAGGTCGCGGGTTCAATTCTCTCGGCGAGCAACACCGTCCGTTTGGGATGTATTTATTTACATCCATATGTTTGGGTGCTACGATGCCACAGACAGACATAGATGTAAATACATATCTAGCAGCACCTATTTTGTATCTGGATGGGTGTGTGTTACTCGTAAGAGATAACGACAAATATATTTATAACTAGCTGACCCACGCAGCTCCGCCTGCGCTATTTTTACGTTAACTAAACTTTTAATAACAGACATTATCATCGAATAAAAACTGGGACCTACTTTTTACTTGCTCTCCGAAGCGCGGACCCGTTTAGTTCAAATGGCGTTAAACGGTCACCCATCTATTTAATGACCTTACCTAACGTTGCTTAACCCGATCGATTACAAAACCTTGATAACAACTCTCTATGAGTGTTCCCTTACTAATATTTATTATATTATAAAGAAAAATTGATAAAATCTGACCAAGCGTATATATAACCAAGTACCCATTTTGACGTTAATCCCCTCTCCCGAAAGAACCGTGTTAGATTACGGGATAAAAAGTATCCTATGTCCTACCTCGTAGTAAGATCTCAAATCATGCCAAGTTTCATTTGAATCCGTTCAGTAGTTTCGGCGTGATGCTCAGCCGTGATACAGACAGACAGACAGACAGACAGACAGACAGACAAAAATAAAAAAAAAATACATTTTCGGCCTCAGTATCGGTTATAGAATGCCCTCCAAAAATAATTTTCAAAATATCTTCAATGTACAGAATTGGACCTGTTACAGTTTTATTATAAGTATAGATCGGTTTTTGTTATTTCTTGTTAATATACTACATTATTAACATTACCTACCCGTGGGGTGTCCGGGTAAGAATAGCACCCAAAAGAATATATTAGGTGTCCACGAGAGGTGACTAAGGGAAAACAAGAGGACGGGCAGCACCATCTTTCTATTGGAATTATGTTATGGAAAATGTTGATGATAGTAAAGATGTGTTGTGTAGTTATAGTAGACCGTCTCGTATGTTGATCTAAGGTAGAGTTTGGTTATTCTGGGCTTATAAGTCTCTTGAGCTCGAAAATTACACTAGAGAACTAAGATGTACTTGCCACCGGAACACGACAATTTCTTTGTTAGCACCCATCCCCCCCCCCCATCTTCTCCCGTTGGGTGTCCGTAAGAGGCGACTAAGGAAAAACAAGAAGACGGGCAGCAGCGTCTTTCTGTTGGATTACCTACCACCTATACTGCGATCTCCAAGCCGCCCGCCAAGCGTGGGGATTATTGCAACCCCTCCCTTCTAAGGGGGAGGCCTTTGTTTAGCAGTGGACGTCTTATATCTGCTGATGATGTTTTGCTACTTAGCTGAAAAATATCGAATACTGCGGTAGAGATGAGAATTAAAACCTTTATTCGTAGTGACTTCTTGTAACAAACTAATGTACCAAGGTGATTGTTTCAGTAAGATTCTAATCACGTTTCAGAATGTTTAACGAATTGAATTCAATCAATTAATTCAATTTAAATGTACGGGTTCCGTTCTTATAAGTATTTTTAACTTTAAAAATGGTTACTCAGTAAAGGTATATATCATATAATTAATTTTAAAAAATCTTAACATATTTTATTGTTTCATGCTATGGAAATAAGCGTTCTTTAATGTCCCGACAGGCAGCATCTGTAAAAGAAAAGATATGTATTATTTTTTAAATCTGGAGTAATAAAGGTTAGCTTAAAGCCTATTTTTTACCCGACTACGGAAAGGAGGGAGGGTTATGATTTTAACAAGAAAGTATGTATGTTCATCTGTTCCCGCATATCTTCTTAACATAATTTACATAATTACTATCTACTATCTACTTAACATAGTTTGACAAGTAGGGTATCGTTAGAAGCATCTCGATTGTCCGCTGGTCCGCTGTCCGATAGGCTATACATATAATATCACATTATTAGACTGCGATTTTATCCGTAGTCGGGTTTTAGTTTTTAAAACCTATTACTTGTTAACACAATTTTTTTTCCAAAATAAAGAGTTTTTTGTTAATGTGAAAAATATTTTTTTTGTCTCTGTCTACCTGTATGTGGCATCGTAGCTCCCAAATGAATGAACGGATTTGAATTCAGTATTTTTAAATTAAAGGTTGGTCGCTAGATGGTTCTTAGTTAAGTTTTAAATATCTATTTAGCAGTTTCTTTACATTTTTAACCTTTTTGAGAACTCGGAGCCCGTTGGCTCGAATCGTAACAAGAAAAAACCGCGCAAAAAAAATAGGCCCGAGCTCCGAAGGGTTAATTAGGAGGTTTTTTTAAATACGCTACCTCACCGGCTTTGCGAGGGAGGGCTTTAAATATTTTATTAGCCACATAACTTAAGGACACTGTATTAGATGTGAACTATTATGTAGCGTAAGTACCTTAGAGGAGATACCACTGGAGAGATCATGATGCGCTAACCCCTCTGCCAAATTTTGTTCATATGTTCAGGTCATTCTTTATTTGTGTGCGTATCTTTTTGAATGTGTTGCAAGTTTATTATGGTGTGGGTATGCGTGAAATTGTATCTGTGTGTGTTTACTTCGCCTCCCGCACCCCGCAAAAGTGCCACGAAAAATTTGTTCGAGGAATCGACGCGATACTAGCTCCATTCTAATTACTCTGAGGTAAGTACTCGAGAATAATGAAGCTTTGATATTCTCGATGGCATAACCGATTTCTATCAAGTGGGATTGCAGCAAGCTGTTGTAAGTATAAGTATAAGTTCTAAGTTATCAATAGCTGAGAATAGAGCGTGTCCAAAAGCGATTTTTGAGACACCTCACCTTTTCTTGTAAACTCCATAGGCAACTGCTTTCGTATAACGATAAACTTAAACATTTTAATATAGACAGTCTTAAAGTTCGCAGAAAGGTTACTGATATGTTATTTCTATATAAATTGTTAAGGAATCAGATTGACTGCCCGGCTATATTGCAATCTATCAACTTACGCACGCCATTTCGTTTGCCTATTCGCCAATCTCGTGGTCATAGCCTTCTGTACTACCCCCCTGCTAGGACTAACCTAAAACAATCCTCCCTAGTATGTAGATTGCCAAAAATTTACAACTCACTAGATAGTAATAGTGATGTATTCATTGATTCTCTGCGCCGTTATAAGAAACTCATAACGAAGTCTTTTCGATCCACTTTAACTTAATTTAACTTAAGTAATTGAATTTAGTCTATCATAGCATGTGAACCATTATTATTGTTACTTTTTTTCTTTTCTGTTAGTTATAAGTTACCCTAAGTTCACTTATAGCGCATGTTGTGACACCTTCAAAAATTGTGCATTTAATTAATTTTCTATGTATTTTGTAATTTAAGTGTGCTAATGTAACAATTACTGGTTGTCCTAATAAATAAATAAATAAATAGCTTGCAATCCCACCTATACGTATAGAATGAAGTCGGTTAAAAAGCTCTCAGTGAATTTGTTTCAGTGTTTCCGGTGATTGCCTACCAAACTTTAGGTAGGTACTTATTTTTTTTATGTTAGATTTATTATATACTTAAATGAAATAATTTCTGCACCTCTAAATATTCCATTATTTTATACAACTGCGAGAGCTTTCAAAATCTTGTTTACATTTTTATGTTTTTATTATAAAAAAAAAATTTTCACACTTTTTTTCACCTCCATCTAGGATAGCGTGTCTTAATGTAGGTTAGTTGGTAATATTTTATTAGTCTGAGTTCGCACGCACGCACGCAAATTGAGACGGAGTGCCGGATGCGATACGTGATCATATTAAACCTAAGTGTACGGTCAGCCAAAAATGTAGTTTACCACCCTACGGTTGAAGTTCATATGCACATCATAAAACAACAAGGTTTATTTTCCCCTGCAATTATTCATACAGATACTAAATGCTCTCTTTATCGTTAACGTCAACACTTTGACTTGTGTTCCTAGTTTAAATTGACGCATCTGATAGAAATGTTCAACCTTAGTGTTATTTTGATTGCATAGGAAGTTTTGTCAAAACTGGTAAATGACTTTCTTGGCCGACCGTACACACATGAACAAACTGTCTTGGTATTTTTTCAGCTTGCGGTAACGAACATTCAGGGCCTCAAGTCTGCTAACTTACAAACACTTTAGCGGAGTGTCGATAGTGTGTCAATTGCACGGAAAAAAATGGTTTAGCTGTGGTCGCTAAATTGGTTTTGCTGCCAATTCATTTGCTGCTCTGTATAATATCTTAGGTACATCAGCAAAGCATTGTGTATTACAACTAAGACCACTTAGCTATTATTGATAACGACATTTAGCTATAAGAACTACAAAAAATTAACAGGTGTTACAAATTGTTTAACAACTATCGCAAACTTTTTTCGCTATATCATCAAAACAACATTAGGGGTTGCCCTTAGCTGTGGCTACAAATCATTATTACCATTTATGGATAAATACTTCGTCACTATTGCAAAAAGATAGATGCCTTAAGCAGCAAAGACATGTCTGTATCGGTCCTGCTAATAGTCTTTGCAATCACTGCAAATGATTTTGCAACCAGTACTAAATTTGTTTGCAGATGAATCTGTGAAGTTTAATTTGCTAATACTGTTCCAACTCTTAGTAACTATTCCAAATTATTTTAAACACCACAACTAATATTTTGAGCTGTGGTTGCTAATTATAATGTCTTCATATAGCTAAATAGTATTTGCAATCACTGCAAATAATTTTGCAACAAGTACTAATTTTTTTTGCAGATGAATCTGTTAAATTTCATTTGCTAATATTGTTCAAAATCTTAGTAACTATTCCAAATAATTTTAAACAACACAACTAATATTTTTAGCTGTGGTTGCTAATTATAATGCCTTCCTATAGCTAAATGGTCTTTGCAATCACTGCAAATGATTTTGCAACAAGTACTAAATTTGTTTGCTGATAAATCTGTTAAGTTTCATTTGTTAATATTGTTCAAAATCTTAGTAACCCTTCCAAATTATTTTAAACAACACAACTAATATTTTTAGCTGTGGTTGCTAATTATAATGTCTTCCTATAGCTAAATGGTCTTTGCAATCACTGCAAATGATTTGGCAACAAGTACTAAATTTGTTTGCTGATAAATCTGTTAAGTTTCATTTGTTAATATTGTTCAAAATCTTAGTAACCCTTCCAAATTATTTTAAACACCACAAGTAATATTTTGAGCTCTGGTTGCTAATTATAATGTCTTCATATAGCTAAATGGTCTTTGCAATCACTGCAAATGATTTGGCAACAAGTACTAAATTTGTTTACTGATAAATCTGTTAAGTTTCATTTGTTAATATTGTTCAAAATCTTAGTAACCCTTCCAAATTATTTTAAACACCACAAGTAATATTTTGAGCTCTGGTTGCTAATTATAATGTCTTCATATAGCTAAATGGTCTTTGCAATCACTGCAAATGATTTTGCAACAAGTACTAAATTTGTTTTCTAAATCTTAGTAAGCCTTCCACATTATTTTAAACACCACAACTAATATTTCGAGCTCTGGTCGCTAATTATATGTCTTTATATAGCGAAATATCTTATTAATACTTTCAAATTAACCTAACAGTGAACCATAATAATACCTTGTCAGGGGTAGCAAACTAGAGTTGCGTGAGTTTTATAAGATCATTTTGGAACTTTATCTAATTGTTCTAAATTTTACAACTATTTTTTTACAGCAAGTTACAACAATGCACAACGGCCAGTGTTCTTTACGCAGTCTCGTAAAGTTAAATGTATATCAAAATTTTCAAAACTAACGGTTTCACTGACGGTTTCCATTACGAACCCAAGCGATCAAGGCATAGTGTAAGGGGTGAGCCATTATATCGACACACCCCTCTATATGGAGGGGGTTCTGGACATAGCCCACCAGCTGGCCGTGTGCGGGTTGGCAAACTACACACGTCTATTTTTGAATGATGTGCAGGTTTCCACACGATGTGTACTTACATCGTACACTGCACCATAACACAAGTGATAATCAATATTGAAATTAAGATGACATGAAATAAGAAAATCTCCGAGGTGCAAGGCGTTGTTTGAACATGGGACTCTTGTGTTCAAGGCATGCTTTTTGACAAATTTTCTTGACTTCTGTTGACTAAAATAAATATCTCGATTTTACACGTATGTACTTCATACATGCATCTAATCCGTGGGGTGTCCGGCTAAGAACAACATCCTCCCATCTTCTCCCGTTGGGACTCTGTAAGAGGTGACTAAGGGAAAATAAGAAGACGGGCAGCAGCGTCTTTCTATTGGATTACCTACCATCTATACTGCGGTCCCCAAGACGCCTGCCAAGCGAGGGAATTATGGCAACCCCTCCCTTCTAAGGGCCTTTGTTCAGCAGTGGACTACTTTAGGCTGCTGATGATCATACATTTCGTGGATGGTTTAAATATTCAGGTATACATATCTACTTGTTGCCGATTATTATGGATATAATACCTAAGATAATAATAAAACACTGTTTACGGTTACTCAATCTTATGTAGTAATAGGCATTTACTACCTATTAAATACTTGCGTTTTAGTTTGAATTATAAAACGAGCCCGAATTTTTTTGCGACTTTTGCAAATATTATATTTGTAACAATACCATAGAATAATTTGCCAGTACAGCTAACAAGATTAGTGTTTAACTCAGATAACGGGCCTTTAAAAGTATTACCAGATATACCAGATTGGTTTATGGAATCCGCCAAAATAGTGAACAAATTGATTTGACTGTTATTCACTCGGTCTCTGAGATGGGTTTTAAACATTGATATGTCCCACAGTGAGTAAAACCGGGATAACATCAGCAGTGCCCACGACTTGTACGCGTGGTCTTTAGTTCATTGTAAATAATGAAGAAAATAAAAAAGGACCAAATGAATCGTACCGAGGACCAAAAATTCTATAGATAGGTACGATAAACGATGAGGAGTTCGAATATTTGTTAGAGGTAGGTATGATACATTCGGAATAATATCGTAAGTATATCGTTTCGAATGTATCGTTGTCAATTTTGAGAGTTGATATACGAATCCAAGATCTGTGGTTATTAGACAGACAATAATGCGCAACAGATTTCCTCAATAATGCGCAACTGCTTACAGTAGGTACGTCCGATGGATTATTATGCATTAGGCTTTAGTCCATTGAGATATTGCTTTAGGCTCTCCAAACTTTCGCGCATTCAAGGGTTACCTTCCAGCTCCATCATCAGATCCTCATATTGGGAAAAGTCAATGGAACTCTTAAAGCCGAATCAAGCGAGCCTAAACACGATGTGTACCCACTCAAGGGTTCCTTTACCCACCTTCCAGTTCCATCATCAGATCCTCATTAGTGGTCAAAGTAAATAGAATTCTTTAAAACAAAACAAATGAGTCCAAACTTGATGAGTTTACTAGTAGCCATCTAAGGGTTCCCCCTTATCCAAATTCGAGCTTTATCATGAGATCAGCTCGATAATACTATATTAATATATTGTCACGGGTCTTTGAAACATGTGCAAAATTCCAAACGATTTGAACGTGTAGAAGTGGGTGAAAATGGAGTGGCAATATTCTATTACCATTTACAGGTGAAACTAATAAAAGCGCGTTTAAAAGGCGTTTAAGCTAGCTGCTCATATTATGGCGAACACACAGACAGCAGATACAGGCTTAGTACTTGTCAAGACAAATACATCTAGCCTAAACACGACGGGGTTATTTTAGGTATTTCAGTAGTTCCAATGGTCACCATTCCTAATGTTCCTATGGTCCAATATTAGTAAGTAGGTATGTTCTTCGTAAGACAAGAAAGCGAGTTAATAGGTACAAAAGAAACGTTTTAAAACGAGCCCGAATATTTTAACGACTGTTGCAAATATAGTATTCGCTGCAGTAGCAAACAATAATTTGGGATGGTAGCAAATTTCTTCGCGTTTTGCGCGGACAAATGAAATAACGGTTCTTGCAGGTGTTGCCAGAGTGACGATTCACTTAATCACATCAATTCACTAAGACTTTGCAGCTCGCTTTACGACTCGATGAAACGCTATAATATAACGTGTTAGTTGTTTATTTAATAGGCGATAAATATTGAAAATTATAATAAATATGGTTTTATACTTTTCATAGGGTGATTTTTCGCTAGTTGGGTTATAGTTTTTGAATTTACTTTTTTATTTTTGAAATCTCAACAAAGTTATCAACTTTGAGTCATAGTGTTAAAAAATATAATGGTTCCATGAAATCTCAAACTAAACCTCTGTAAAATACGTTGATGTGATAGATATCGAAATCATTGAATCATTGATCTTGAAATACATAAGATAGTAGAAGTACTTAATAAAAAATATAAGATGTTATTGACCACTTACAATAACATTCTTCAATATATAAGAATAAAGCTCCTTCAGAAAGTTTGAGGTGTGTGGCCCTAGATGTCTAACAAGTACGACAGCTTGCTTGGTGGATGTATAAAGTGTCTCCAGCGGCGGGCTTAAAGGCAAGACCAGAAAACCCTCAGTTTTCTGGTGCAGATCCCACCGGAGCGTCCACGCCTCCCGTCTCATGTGCCGTGCGACAGCCGTGGGTAAGAATCCCACATACCCCGGTTGACCCCATAGGTCCCGGGACCTATTGCATGTGTCCCCCGCGAGAACAAAAAGCAAGTAGATCACGATATGCAGCTTGACACTTATCGTGTAGACAGCTTACAAACAAGATCAGGGTTACTTGAACAATAGATTTACGGATGTACGGGTACTTAGTAGTAAAATGGAAAAATGAATTTAGGTAATGTCAAAATAGTACTATTTTGTATGTGGCATACCTACACATAATCGCCATCGTAGCTGTCATCATAATAATAATAATGTCATCCAAGCCCCTCAGTACCTATCCGACGTATGGATCATCTTACTTTCTAGACAAAAAGATCAGTCATTGTCCTAACCAGTAAGAAACAATTACCTACACAAAGTTGTTGCTCCCTGCGGGAATGGAACCCGTGACCTCCGGTTTGCAAAGTAAGTGGTGCTCCGCTGACCGCTTAACTAAGAGACTCTTTATCCCGAAAAATTGAAGGGTTCCTGCAGGACGGGGCATCAAAATATAAGGGTAACGCGCAAAATATATAGGATGATTTTGATATAATTTATGTAAATCGATCGAGTCGAATCGGGTGGTCAGACTGGGTTGGATGGAGTCGGATTGAGTTCCTTCAGAGTCGCTGGACGTTCGGGGTGTGGCCCTTACTTAGGATGTCCATCCAGTACGGTGGCGATTCTTAGGAGGACGGCAGCGGTGTTGTGACCCCCCCATCCATGTGAGCACCTTGACACCGTGAACGCTAAAATGCAAGGCACTGATCACACTGGTGCAGATCCCACCGGAGAACTTTGGTGTCCCCACTCATGTGCCAATGCAACAACCTCGTGGGCTTTAGTGGGTAAGAATCCCACATACCCTGGTTGACCTCCACAGATCCCGAGGACCTTTTGAAGGTTTCCCCGCGAAAAATAAAAGGGCCGGATCGAATCGGGCCGAAGGTGATCAAGTTCAATGGAGATGGATCGTGTTATATCGAGTTTTATTTTATGAGTATAACGCGAAAATTACCTACCTACTGGCTGCGTGTGAAGCCGCGGGTACAGCTAGTTCTTAATAAAGATATTTTTCATATATTTTTGTTAACAGTTATGACTTAGCCTATCACCCGGTCCTGGCTTGATGTCGATTTCCGCATGTACATTACTAACCTTTATTTTTTACATTTTAATGTTAAAATGTTAAATATTTTATTTGATAGAAATTACATTTTTAATAGAAAAGTTTCATCTGTATTTTTTTGACAGCACTGGCAACATTGCTTGGTAGTTAGTTTTTCGAATGCTGACAGACGCGTGATCATAAGCTATCAGACACCGGTCTCGCCGGCGAGGCCGAAGGGTCGTACGTATGCGACCGCAACGACGTGCATCACCCCACTGAGTTTCTTGCCGGTTCTTCTCAGTGGGGGCGCGTTGTGAACCGGTGGTAAACTCAGCCCTCTCTTAAGCGACAGCCCAAGCCGAGGCCGTGCCTCCCTGAGGTGCCCTTGTGCTCGTCGCTACTTCTGCCGTAAAGGCTAGAGCGCTTCAAGCGCTCGCCTCCTATTGTCCGGTGAAGCTGCAATAGCCATCTGCGGTTAACAGCGTCTATCATTCCCAAAAAAAAAAAAAAAAACTCGTGATCATAGTCATGATCTGTGATAAGCTGAGGTGATAGGATAGACGGTGAAGTTATTGAAGTTATTGTGCAAGGGAGGACGTTACAAAATTATTGGAAATCTGGGTTTATGACCAACCAGTCATTGATACATTCAAAGGTTAGTACAATATAATAAATTATAATTGCCTGTAATTAATTGAACAGAATAGCGGTCCTACATATGCCTTATTATATGAAAATGTGCTAATATTTCACAAAGAATTTTTCGGCCACTTATACTAAACCTTCCATTTTACATAAGCTCTTCGGAGTCGCTGGACGTCCGGGGTGTGGAACCCTTAGAACGTTCATTGAGTACGGCGGCGACTCCGAGGAGGACAGCGGCGGGGTTGCGACCCCCGTCCCCGTGAGCACCGTGACTGGTTCCCGGGGGGCTATAATGCACCCCCCGTCGGCGGGCTCAAAGGCAAGGCACTGAGGGTCCCTGGTGCAGATCCGGCGCGCGGGTTTTAGTGGGTAAGAATCCCACATACCCCGATCGAGCCCCACAGATCCCGGGGATCTTTCGAAAATTTCCCCCACGTCAAAAAAAGGTATCTTCCATTTTACATAAGCTTGTGGCGAGCTGTTGGTGCGTAAGGTCACCACGGACCCGAGTGCTCTAGAGAGTCGGTCAGGGCCCCCACCTTGGCGTGACTTCGTCGGCCGGAAACCGAAGGGGGCACGCAGGACTCTCAGCTCTGGCTAGCCTTAATTGGCTAGTCCAGAGAGGAGCTGTTAAAGCTATATGCTCCAGGGGTGAAAGTGTTAAAGGGTATAATGCCGCGAGTAACTTCGGAGAAAGGGCAGCACACCTCTCGACACCTGAGCTACCCACACCGGTGTTGCACTCCGTCGTCTTCTGACGGCCATATGAAGAGCCCATCTAGTTGGTGGCAAGTCACCGCTTGACAAAATATAATTTGTGTATCTACTAATTATGGCAAATGACCCCGGCCTTTTACAATAGCCCAGTGTTCAGTCCACCAAATACCCACTTAAGGAAATCAAGAAATCTTTCCATATACTTCAATAGTCCCTACACCTGCCAGAGTCAACTGCTGTTTATATCTTATTTCCAGCAGTTGATTCTGGCAGGTATGTTCCATTTCATTAATTTGTCCTAACAGGCCTATGTGTTGGATTCGTCCCCATGCAAGCTTTTTAAAAGTCCGGGTGTAAAAGCCCGAGTAACCAAAAATGAAAAATAATAATAAAACCTTTATTGCAGGCAACTATGGCCCATAGAAACAATAAGCCTATTATTTATTATGAAGCTGGCTTCAAAATACAGAAACGGTAAATGTTGTCCTTGAGAACTGGGAATGCACGATATCAAAAAGATTATCAATGTCTAAAGGATTAATGGAAATCCACAAATACATGGACGATAGATTGGTAAGTAACAATTTATTACGAATGTTTTAACTAACTTCTACGAAGCTCAATCTATATGGGTGCGTCCCATTTCATATAAATTTATTTGGTCTATTTTCATTTCAATAACGTTCACAAGATCTAATAAACGTGAGATATACCAACTGTTGCTATAATTTCTTTACATATAACATTTATATATTCTAAAACTTATTTCGTATAATGTTATTGGATATAATGTTTATCTAATCGAAAATCATTAGGTCTATAGTTTAAAATGTATATTTATAGGTACCAACATAGTTAACACCTCGATTCAGAGCAATCCGACTCGGATAATATGTTAGGCTAGAAGCGGAGCTCCCGCCTTAACCTTCGTGGTTATTGTCTTATGACCACCCAGAATTAGGAGCCCCGCAAAGCAGGGCTCGCGAAATTACAAAAAAACATGATATTATTATTATTTTATTTTTATTATATTAGGCTAAATAGGTTTTATATCTTGTAAATGATATCAAATGGTTTTGTAATCAATGTATGTTATGCTTAATAAAAATAGTTATTTTAAAATTATATCAATCGTTATTATATCAACTGATATGAAATAAAATTATAGATTCAGTTATTATATCTTGTAAATATTAGAAATGTTGTAATTATATCAAATAATACTTACCCAATCTATATCATTCATTTTTTTTTTATTTGTCCACAGCTGGAAATCGATTTTAAAAATTTCTCTACTGATGCTGAAATGCAACTGCATGGAGACGACTCCAGCAAATATTGTGTATGTATTTTGTAAGTGGTACTGATTTATGAATCCCATATTATATGATTTTACTCAGTATTTATATTATAACCATATTCTGTAAAGGTTCTAGTAAATACATATTACATGTATGCCTAGTGTATCGATGTTGTATACAAGATGGATTTGAAATCATCGGCAATACTTAAGACTATGCTTCTGCATGTGAATTACATCCATAGTACAATCATTTTAGGAATAAAAAAGTTTAATTAAAATAAATGTCAGGGATTTTTGTGAGGACTTGACTTGCGTATAAAATATGATGACTATCATTCTGAAATACGAGAATTTATCTGTAGTGATTCATTAAATGTTGTACCTATTATCATTTTAATGTTATGTAAAAGCAAAGGTTAAAATATTGCTAACATTTTCCAATGCTCCCTGTAGTAGTGTATAAGTGTTTTTGTACCCATATGTGTAATCGTTATTTATATTAAGTATAATGTATAGGCTATAAATTATTGTTAGTCTCAATTTGTAGATGCTGCAAGTTAGCTGCAGAATTGTGGTTTAGTCGGGGTATGTGGTTTAGTTGACTTATCTCACTATACGGACAGTGGGATAGTCGGTCAACAGTTTCGATGTAGTTATTTCAACTGCACCAAAACTGCAATTGTATAACTAGCTTGCAGTTTAAATGCAGATCATGTGCATTTACCCTAATAGGGGGTTAAGTATTGCATATTTTAAATTAATATACAGGGTTACGGGAAAAGTCGTGCTAGATCCGTTAAGGGCGTGGAGTACCCATCATTTCTGACTTATTTCACTATGAAACACCCCACCCTAAACTTAACCCTTTTCGAGATTTTCGACTTTAATTTTTTTTATTGAAAATTGCCGATGTTTAGGCTATTAAATTTTATTTTGTTTATTTTGTGTGTATTATTATTATTATTATTGCATTTTGACATGTGTAATAAGATGCTTTAGGACGTCAATCATTAAAATAGTGCACAAGTTAATTGAATAGGCCGTAGTAGACAAGTGAAAGTAAAGAAATTACAAAAATAATTAGCAGGTTTATTTTTCTCTAAGGGATATCTAAAAAAAATATTATGGCAGTTGTTCGACAGATGTGTTTTAAAATATCTTCGTTTCATCAGCTTTCTAACGAGGTATAACTATCTAGGGTTCGTATTACATTTCGTGGAAAAAAAGTAGTTGGGACGCTTCAGGTAGCAGTTCTAACGGTCCCGCATCTATTGTCCTTCAAGTTGGGACACACCGTGCGAGCGAGACAAGTGACGATTTATGCAGGTGTGAATGAAAGAAAAAATGTGTAGAGCCTGATAAGGGCTGGTAATACAACACAGGATATTGTTTTGGTTGGCAGTCTGCTTTTGTGCTTCGTACATAGTAGATGTGATATCGTTTTGCTCTTTTTCTCGACTTGGCTGTGATTCTGGACTATTTCTTCTGATTTGTGACTACTGTGCTTGTTAACCGGACTCTGATTTGTACTTGTGATACGGAAGTGTTGAAGATGACGTCCTACACACCTGAGGAATATGCTGATATGCTTATTTGTTATGGATACTGCGATTGTGTGTCTGTGCAAGCTCGCAACGAATACATAACTCGCTATCCCGGTCGTCGAGTGCCGGATGTGGGACTTTCGCAATGGAGTGTGTAGTTTACAGTGCATACTGCTGGCCTATACCCGTACCATTACACGCCGGTACACGTTATTGAAGAAGGAGACTCCGCAAGAAGGTTGGACTTTTGCAGATTCATGCTAAATGCTGACGTAGAAGACCCAGATTTTCTAAGAAATATCTTGTTGACAGATGAATCCAAAACTTGATAAAGATGGCATAACTAATTATCACAACGCTCACTACTGGGCCCCAAAAGAACTAAGGAATCCCAATAAGAAAAGAGTGACGGGGTCCCAACGAAGATTTAGCGTGTGGATGGGTATTATCTCCAATCATTTGATCGGACCTTACTTTCTCCCGGACAATCTAAATGGGGAAAACTACGAAAACTTTCTGAGAGGAGACTTGAATGACTTGCTGGATGATCTGCCACTCAACTTAATAAAGGACATGTGGTTCCAACATGATGGCTGCCCTGCCCATTTCAGGAGAAGTGTCAGAGACTGGCTGGACACAAATTATCCAAACAAATGGATAGGACGAGGTGGGCCGTTGCCATGGCCAGCAAGAAGTCCCGACCTAACCCCCATGGATTTTCATGTATGGGGGCGCATGAAAAGTCTTGTATACAGCGAGCCAAATCCAGTTTCGTCTGTGGAAGAATTAAGAGAAAGGATTGTTGATGCAGCAAATCAAATGAGGACAACGTTGACCACTGGAGTAGTGAAGACTGGTCTCCGTAGAAGGATGCGACAATGTGTTAGAAATAGAGGTGGCCATGTTGAACATGAACTGTAGAGAGTGTAGAGTAAGAAAAAGTTGTGTGAAAACCTGATTTAGTTATTGACATTTCATGCTTACCTATTTTTGTTTTACTTTACTTATATTATTAACTTTCTTCACCACTGTCGCCTATGAAACTAAGTTTTTTTTCCACGAAATTTAATACGAACCCTAGATAGTTATACCTCGTTAGAAAGCTGATGAAACGTAGATATTTTAAAACACATCTGCCGAACAACTGCCATAATATTTTTTTTAGATATTCCTTAGAGAAAAATAAACCTGCTAATTATTTTTGTAATTTCTTTACTTTCACTTGTCTACTACGGCCTATTCAATTAACTTGAGCACTATTTTAATGATTGACGTCCTAAAGCATCTTATTACACATGTAAAAATGCAATAATAATAATAATACACACAAAATAAACAAACTAAAATTTAATAGCCTAAAAATCGGCAATTTTCAATAAAAAAACTTAAAGTCGTAAATCTCGAAAAGGGTTAAGTTTAGGGTGGGGTGTTTCATAGTGAAATAAGTCAGAAATGATGGGTACTCCACGCCCTTAACGGATCTAGCACGACTTTTCCTGTAACCCTGTATAAGCTTAATGTTCCGATTATAGTATAGTATTTCTTTGTTGTTCCGATTATATATAGTATAGTATAGCAGTGGCGTGCACAGAAAGCAGGCAAAAATATCTTCGAGTTGTTTATTCTTTATGCTAATTGTTCGTGTTCCAGCACAAATATCCTTAAATTAATCAACATTACCAACATATCCATTTAGATTTAAAAAAATTACGTTAATTCATGTCCGAACTAAGATTTTTAAAAATTAAGAATGTTTAGAGAAATCCTAGGGTAGGCAAAGTATTTTTGTCAGTATGGAGCTGCTGAATAAACTTATCAATGTTTTGAAATGCAAATTAATATGTCTATAGTATTTGCTTGCTTATGGATATATGAAATGGTATATCAATATACTTGAAATAGGTTAAACAAGCGGAATACATTTTTTTGCCTACCCTCTGTGCACGCCACTGTAGTATAGTATTGAAAAAAATTTAAATTGACTTTGCCCTTATTGTCACTTTATCAGATAGTGATTTTATGATCAAGTTAGTTAACACTTGTACTTATAAAAGTTGATATGTTGGAATTACTGTCTTATACCAGTGTTACATAAAATTGTTAGTAAAAATATTATGTATATAACTTTTCTTTTCAATTATCCAAACTAATGTTCGTTTTAGGAGTAACTTTGTGATTTCAATAAATAGATACTTTCTTTAATTTTGTTTTGTATTGACTTCATGTAACAATTGAGAATGGTGATTAATTTATCATAATTCGTAGCATGTTAAAGCAGCATGTATGTGTGTTTAAGCAGTACCTAGTAACTAAGGTAATTTATTACTCTATCGTATCACTGTAGCTGCACTTGACAGTGTTTTAAGTGTAAATGTTAGTTGTGTTTGTTTGCTCACCTAAGGATTTCGTTTCAGTTATGTATTACATTTATTTGAAAAAGCTAATGTACAGTAACATAGAAGGTCATTTTAGCTGTTAAAGCTAAGTTAATTTGATTCTGTATCGTTTCACCTTAGCTAGAACTGACAGTATTTTAGCAGTATTAGCTAAGTTAATTTGATACTGTATCGTATCACCTTAGCTGCAATTGACAATGTTTTAGCTGTGGCTACGAATTGTGTTTGTGACTACACATAATGATTATAGTTGCAATATCTAATAAATTTATGAGAGGTAGCTAATATAATTCGTAGTAGCATGGAAAATAATTTTAGCAGTCGAGGCAAAGTTAATATGATACTGTATCGTATCACGTAGCTACAATTGATATGACGACATGAATAGAATATGATAAATAAAGTATCACAAAATATCTAATAATCCTGAGTTGCTCTAAGTATTTCAATACAAAAAAATGTATTTACGCACTTGATGGCAACAACATAACAATTTATTAGAAAACGAATAACATAACCGTAACATATTTAAAGCTATGTAACCGGTAACCATTTACACATTCTTTTTAATAGTTAAAGATGTTGAATTGCTTTAATTAAATATGTAAATGATCTCATTATTCGTCTTCTGAAGATTTGTTTTGTTGCCATCAAGTTTAATAAGGACAATCTATCGTATCAAACATACTTCTAGCAACATGAGATAGTGTTAATTCATATTTTGTGATATATTTTTTTATCATATTATATTCATGTCATCGTAGGAATTGTAGCTGCATTAATACTATACAGTATCAGATTAACTTTGCTTGTACTGTTAAAATTACTTTACATGCTACTACGAATTATATTAGCTACCTCTCATAAATTAATTAGATATCGCAACTAAAATAAAATCATTATGTGTAGTCACAAACACAATTCGTAGCCACAGCTAAAACATTGTCAATTGCAGCTAAGGTGATACGATACAGTATCAAATTAACTTAGCTAATACTGCTAAAACAAACCTATCATACTACGAATTATATTAGCTGACACACATAAATTTATTTGGTGTCGCAACTAAAATCCTTTGGTGGAGTCACAAACACAATTCGTAGCCACAGCTAACACATTGGCAATTACAGCTAAGATGATACGATACAATAACAAATTAAGTTAGCTAATGCTGCTAAAACAAACCTATCATACTACTAATTATATTAGCTGACACTCATAAATGTATTTGGTGTCGCAACTAAAATCCTTGGGTGGAGTCACAAACACAATTCGTAGCCACAGCTAACATATTGGCAATTGCAGCTAAGGTGATACGATACAGTATCAAATTAACTTAGCTAATACTGCTAAAACAAACCTACAATACTACGAATTATATTAGCTGACACTCATAAATTTATTTGGTATCGCAACTAATATCCTTTGGTGGAGTCACAAACACAATTCGTAGCCACAGCTAACACACTGTCAATTGCAGCTAAGGTTATACGATACAGTAACAAATTAAGTTAGCTAATGCTGCTAAAACAAACCTATCATACTACTAATTATTTTAGCTGACACTGTTAAATGTATTTGGTGTCGCAACTAAAATCTTTCGGTGGGGTTACAAACACAATTCGTAGCCACAGCTAACATACTGGCAATTGCAGCTAAGGTGATACGATACAGTAACAAATTAAGTTAGCTAATGCTGCTAAAAGAAACCTATCATACTACTAATTATATTAGCTGACACTCATAAATGTATTTGGTGTCGCAACTAAAATCCTTGGGTGGAGTTACAAACACAATTCGTAGCCACAGCTAACATATTGGCAATTGTAGCTAAGGTGATACGATACAGTATCAAATTAACTTAGCTAATACTGCTAAAACAAACCTACAATACTACGAATTATATTAGCTGCCACTCATAAATTTATTTGGTATCGCAACTAAAATCCTTTGGTGGAGTCACAAAAACAATTCGCAGCCACAGCTAAATATTGCTAATATTGTTAGCAGCCACAGCTAAATATAGCAAATAATATTCGCCGCTACCGCTAATCTTAGCTATGACATGTACTAATTTTAACTAAAATAATTCGCTACCTTGACTAAATTCTGGTAGCTAAAAACACTTTGCAACGACTGCTACAAATTTCGCTGTCCCTATAGTTCGTAAGAAAATTTGCAATAGCACCTAAAATTTAGTAGCTGCAGCTAATTTTTTTTTTCCGTGTGGATAGTTTTACACATTTGGTAGTTTTTAGTAAAATGACATACAATTGCCATTCCAGCGACAAACGATTGAGACCTAAAATCATAATGGCGTCTCAATGGTGTGACACCACTGGTTATGGTTATTTTAGCAGAATACCGAATTTGTCACAATCGTAATGGAGTCTCAATAGTGTGTCGCTGGAATGGCAGTTGTAGGTCATTTTATTAAAATTAGTAGACTTGGGGCCCAGCATAGATATAGATTTACATAGATAACGCAAGTATCACGATTTGTATTGAAACCAAGCGTGCCGACTTTTTAACACTTTCTGTGATGACACGGCCGAAATTTACAGGGAAATCCAAATCGATTCAAAGACACCGATGCCGCCGATGCCCCGCTAATTTTTTTTAGCTTCTGCGGCCGACCGGCTGCAAGGCTGCAAACAAAAGATGCGCGCGGACTGTAAGTTAACGGCGACCAACCCCGACGTTTCGTCGGGGTTCAGACACGCGAAGTACATGCATTTGCGTTATCTATGTAAATCTATATCTGTGGGGCCCCGGTTATCATTATAGAAATAATTACACAGGTAATATTTTTACCGTGGCATAGTTAATTATCGGTTGCCTGTGATGCGCATGATGTCGTCGGTCCATCAAGTGGGAGGCCGAACTACGCTGCGTCTTCCGGTTCGTGGTCGCCACTCAAGAACTTTTCTTCCACATAGTTTATCGGTTCTTCGAGCGATGTTGCCAGCCCATTACCGACGTAGTTTCAGGTTTTGCAAGCTGAAGTGGCTTCAACTTGCAAATGCAAAACTACGTCGGTAACTCCGGTGCTTCCCGTGATCCCCAAGACGTCTGCCAAGCGTGGGGGTTATGGCAATCCCTCCCTTCTAAAGGAGAGGCCGTTGTTCAGCAGTGCGCTGTCTACACCGGTGCTTCGACGAATTTCCTCTTTCCGGATTCAATAGCGCCAAAGAAACTCCTAGTATAGCTCTCTTCATAGCTCGATATGTCACTCTAAGCTTCTCCTAAAGCTCAAGTAGTTATAGACTACGTCTCAATGCCATAAGTCATCACTGGGTCTTCGTTCTGAACACACAGTGGTGTTGAATACTGTTTTCTATTACTGTCAGGTCTAGTGTAGTGGTTATCATGACTTACGCGAGTGTTGTTTTCGCGCACGCCGCCCGCACCCATATCGATAGCCTCCAGGTTATCCAGAATCGTTTCCTCCGTCGCGCCGTCGGTGCCCCGTGGTACATGCGGAACGTAGATCTGCATTCCGATTTCAAATTAGATCCCCTTCGTAAGTTCCTCAAAGAAGCGTCGAAACGCTACTTTGAATCCGCGTCCCGTCACGCGAACAGTTTAACCCGCGCCGCCGCCGATTACGCCGCTAGTCCTTCTGACTCGCGCCGCAGACCACGGCACGTACTGCTCGACCCTCCTGACCTCATGACGGTCCTATTGGACCGGGATGCGCCGACCCCTCCCCGACAACCGTATGCTACACTAGCTATCAGACACCGGTCTCGCCGGCGAGGCCGAAGGGTCGTACGTATGCGACCGCAACGACGTGCATCACCCCACTGAGTTTCTTGCCGGTTCTTCTCAGTGGGGGCGCGTTGTGAACCGGTGGTAAACTCAGCCCTCTCTTAAGCGACAGCCCACGCCGAGGCCGTGCCTCCCTGAGGTGCCCTTGTGCTCGTCGCTACTTCTGCCGTAAAGGCTAGAGCGCTTCAAGCGCTCGCCTCCTATTGTCCGGTGAAGCTGCAATGGCCATCTGCGGCTAACAGCGTCTATCATTCCCAAAAAAAAAACTGTCGCCAACTGAAAAGGTAGTGATTTCGATAAGGTGATGATCAACCGCATATTACATGATGATAAGCTGCGGTTAGTTGCAGATGGTTAAGAACAGGCTTACAGGAGTAACAGTGGTGGGAATGAGTGGTGGGATTAGTCCCTTATTGCTGTACTGTGTATATAGAAAAGCAAGCTTCAATCGGGGGAAGCGTGCATTTTCTGCTCCCCCAAGATGGGTTTTGGCGAGCATCTGACGCTGAAGTGACACTGGCCAGGTCAGAGCGGAGTACCCACAGTCTCCACATCATCGACGAAGGCCACCGGGAAGGTTCTAGTGGGTAAAACTCGCATAACCCGGCCTCCACCTCTACAAGCTACATTTCGAAGTTATCACCGATAGCAAAAAAACCTGACAAGTGCGAGTCGGACTCGCCCACCAAGGGTTCCGTACTTTGTAGGGACTTTAAATAGACTATATTTTTTCATGATTTAATTAGAAATGTATACTTTTCATATATTTCCCTATACTTGTAGTATAAGACGGTATTACTTGCCAAATTTCATAGTTCTAGGTCAACGGAAAATATCCTATAAATTTTGATTCCCTTGAGAGTGTCGAAATGAGTTTTTTACGGCATAAACGGTCGTATCTTTTTTTATGTTAACTTAGAAGTTTGATTTTTCACAGCTTCAAGGGACTGCAGACCGGAGTATATTTCAACTTGATACCTCCACGCGTTCCCGAGATAAAGGGTCTTGCTTGACAGACAGACGGACAACAAAGTGATTCTATATGAGTTACGTTTTTCTTTTCGAGTTACGGAACCCTAAAAAAGGGATTTTAAGAACAAAATATACCACCCGAGTGACAATGATATTTCAGAAGGGTATATTAATATCCTGTAAGTTCTAGGAGCGCTTCAATCAACAGTTGATAAACAATAAGGGACTTATATCTCTGTTATTTCTCACTAAGCGTACCCAACTTTGAATAATATGTCTAGAATTGTAAATACATTGCATATTAGTTATTAATAGAATATTAGTCGGTTTTCGTCTGTTCCGTCCTTTTTGTTAATAAGTAACTACCAGACGTGTTTAGATGAAATTGTCTTCAATTTTTATCATCTCTTGTCAATCTTTTAATAATTATTGTGCGCGCCAGTAGCCTTGCAGGGAAGCTTGTAGGGAAAGCGCTTGCTTCGGAAACCGGAGGTTCGCGAGTACAAATCTCGCAGGGAACAACCACTTTGTGTCATTGTCCCTGGTATAATACAGGCTATCACCTAATTGTCAGGAAAGTAAGATGATCCATGCGTCGGATGGGCATGGAAATATCTATTTATTGCCATCAATTCTATAACACAAAAACAAAATAACAGAATAAAAAATAATCAAGTCCATAATGAGGCAATAAGTAATACTCAGAATTATCTTACATGCACACTGACGCCTTACCCCTTTGCTCGGCGAACAACAACGAGATAGAAAAAAAAACCGGTCAAGTGCGAGTCGGACTCGCACACCAAGGGTTCCATACCATCTTTGGATGTATTAAAGTAATTTTACTGATCAGTGTAGTATAGCTCAGAAAGTAAAAAAAAAACAAATGGCAAAACTAACTTTGTTTGTCGAGGTTTTTTTTAGGATTACTAAAAAACTGTACTACTAAGGTGATCTTTCTCTTATTTTTCCTGTAAAATAGAGATAGACATGTATTCTCTTCTCAGTCGTTACACTCTTATTAGAGTGGTCGTGGTTGTCATAAAAGTTGTGGTGGCACGCCTGGCAGATAGACATGTATTACTTTTTTTTTTCAGGTTTTTCTCTCCACAAACTTCGGAAATACGAGGGGGGTATGGTATTTTTTTGACATTTTCGATTATCAGCCAAAAACTACGCGACATAAACCAAAATAAAAATCCGTTTTAAGATGTGCTAATGAAGCCCTTTCATATGACACCCCACCCGATATAGTAGTCTCACTTTGAAATTTTGTTGACCCATTTCGACCCCATTATAAAAAAAAAGTAAAAGAAAAAATATAATAATAATATCTTGGGACAATCCACACACGGTCATCTGATCCCAAACTAGGCAGAGCCTGTACTATGGAAACCAGACAACTGATACTAATACTTATATACATTTTTTTTTGTAAATACATACTTAAATAGATAAATAACACCCAGACACTTGGTGGGAATCGAACCCACGACCCATCGGTTAGCGGACAGGGTCACTAACCACTAGACCAACGGGCCCGTCAATGTTTTTTCATTTGTGATGAGGTTGGGTAAGTAAGATCTAAAACTACTCCAAGTTTCAAATCGATAGCATCAATGGTTCCTAAAATTTATAGGTGTGATAGACAGACAGACATACGAAGTGAGACCATAAGGGTTCCTTTTAGGTATGGAACCCTAAAAACCAGTAAGAAGCGGGCGTAAAGATTATTTTACTAATAATAGGCATGATGACTAATTTTGAAAAAATACTCTATAATGTACTTACGGGTCTACTATTGCCGAAAATAATCATATTTTTGTATTAAATTTACAATTAATAGCAATATTTTCAATTTTTAAAATAGAGTTTGAATTTCGTTCCAAAACGATGGCCGGTGCATGGCGCCATTTTGTGACGTCACTACGGCGGTGTAAATAAACATCTGTCTAGGTATAAAAGTGAATCATTGTATGAAAGAAAATGTTGAGATGACAGTTTGACAGTTGTTATTTACACAGAATTGACGTCATTCACTCTGATCAGCGTTTATTACAAAATGGCGATTAGCAGTATTTGAGTAATTTATTTGCTTAAATATCACGAAAATCTCTCTATTATTATGAAAATGAGATGCATTTTTGGAATCAGTGCAATCTGTTCTAATATTTGAAACCACAGATTTATTGGTATTGTGTTGCAGTCATCATGCCTATTATTATTATTGCGGTTCTCACTGTGTCTGACAAAACTACGTTCATCTATGCTATACATTATACTATACCTATTTAAACAGTAATTCTACTTACAAGTGCGAGGCAAAACCTAGTACAGGCTCTGCCTAGTTTGGGATCAGATAATCGTGTGTGGATCGTTACTAGATTTTTAAATGTTTTTAAAAAAGCTTTTTTTTTTTTATTGAAGTTGGTGTTAGCTTACCGGCTGTGTATATTTGGCACCAACTTCTATAATATTTAAATTATTTTAAACTTTTCAGTGATATTGAAGACGGTTAAATTTTTTTTTAAAAGATTTTGTTTTAAACTTTTTAGTGATATTTTCATATATAAAGATTGAACCATCGAAGACCGTAAAATGATCTATAAAGGTTATGATCACATTATCGTCTACATAGTTTTACATAATTCATTTTTCTTCGGAAAAAATATTCGGTCGTAATGAAATTTGCATGGAATCATCATAGTAGTTTACTCTCTCGAATAAAAAAAGAATCATCGAAATCGCTCATAATTGTCAGAGCAATGTAATGTCGAACATCAGTTTTATGGTTTTTACCAGATAAATTCCTCCTCATCGTTCATGGTCTTCCAGGAAGTTCTTATCCGGTTGTGATAAATTTCATACAGATTCATTACAGTGGTTTCTTCTTTCGAATAAAAAAAGAATCATTGAAATTGGTAAATATTTGCCAGAGTTATGACCATTTTTGTCCTTGAAAAGCGACCAAAAAGTCATCTATATAGGCTTTCCTGCAAGTTTCCTGCGCAGTCACCATTATTGTTTTTTCAGGAACTACTTATTCGGTCGACGTCCAAAGAAAGAACCCTCGGTGCGCGAGTCTGACTCGCACTTGACCGGTATTTTAGTGATCAGTGGTTAAATTTTATAAGAAACATTTTTTATATTTTATTTGCCTACATCACATGTACTTATCTCATGTATTTGGAGGAAACCCATACTTCAGAAAATATTCGAAAGTTGCATATGACATTCAAATTCGCATTTGACCCCTGTTGTGGATTATGGCCTAAGCCGTCCCGTCTTTCACGTGAAGGAGAGGTGACCCTTGCCCTACAGTGGGTGGTAAACTGAAAAATACTACTTCTTTCAAATAAATCTAACCGTTCGATATACATTACCGCCACATCAAACTTCGTAATCCCCTCAATAGGCATAAGTTAAGGGGATGCGAGACGGGGGCGGCCGCCGCGGGGGCGAAACGTAAATGAATTATCTTTAAACACAGCGGACGTGATTCCGCTACCAAAGCCGACAGCGGTGCTCAAAGTTCTTACAGACTTGAAAATCGACTTCAGAAGTTGACTTGATTTTCTTAAATACAGTGGTGATAAGAAGTGGATGTTTTTTTTTTATTCAACCTAGTAACGAGACAAGCGAGACATTTGCCAGTTTGCCTGATGGTAAGCGACACGCCTGCCTATAAACAGCTGTCACTAGTCACCCGAGAAATTAGTTATTAAATCTCTTGTGTCCACTAATTTCACCAGATTCAGTGCGATCACACCGGAACACAGCAATGTTTACTCAGTGCAGAATATCTGACACTGCAGTGATACCTGCCTAGACGATTCCTTGCAGTAGGCACCTACCACCTGGTATAATGCGATGGTTTGATTCTCTGTCAGTGTCGAAGGCCCTAACGGTTTATGTTGACTAATGTTGAGAGATATTCTATTATATCGTATGAAGCGTTAAAACTTTACTAACGCGATTTAGAAATGTTAAACGCCTTCTGTTTATGTAGTATATAGGAAAACCGCTTCTTTTCCAAACCGGAGGACGCGGAGTTCGAATCCTGCGAGGAGCAACAACTTTGTGTAGCCGTTTCTTCGTGGTTAAGACGATGCAGACTGATCACTAGATTGTCTGGGACGTAAGATAGTCCATATGCGTCGGGGCATGTGAAATGTCAGTCTTGACCTGTCCTCTGTCGTGTGGGGTCTTCTCTCTCATCGGATTGTGAGAGCAAAGAAACAGAGAGTGCTGTTGTGTCTACGCAAGCACTTGTGCACTGTCATTTCTTGCGTTGATGGCTGATCTTGTGAAAGATTGGCCAAACTTTAGATACTTACTGGCGAACCTACAAACGTCAATTGAAGTTAATGATACATTTTTTGAAATCGGTTTATTTCGACACTCGATGCCCATTATTACTTAATACGCTGATAGTGAGTAGATATAAAAATTATTTCGTGTTCTATAATCGAAATTAATCATAAACGACTCCGACAGTCGAAATAAATATATTTTAAAAAGTTAATTAATTAGGATTAAAGTTAATTGGGGTTGGTGAGTGCGGTAGTTAGATATACAAAATATTTACTATTCGATTGATTCTCTAAAACATAACTATTTCGATGTAAAGGAATGGTCCTATTAACGTCACGAAAAGTTTGAGAGCCACTGAGGCACAGGTCTGGCGGCCTATATAAACTGTGGTAGAGATCACCGTACAGCATTCGAGAGACGCAACAGGTGCTGAACACAGAGGTAAGTGCACAATACTGAACTAACATAATAGTATCACTCCGTATTATAATTTTAAAAGTAAGGAAACTTAAAGGAGTAGGTATTAGGAAAATTATATTTCGTTTTTTTTATTGTGAAGAAAGTTTTGTATAAGTAATATTTTTATAAGTATATTTTTCAATTTAAGCATTTATATTAAAAGTGAAAAGTGTAATTTACAGAATAAAATAAGGAAAATAATGGACAAGTATAAAATACAATTAAAAACCCGATCCGTAAAAAGGAATTCATTTAATGGAATAAATAGTTTAACAGATTTTGTCTAATAGGTAAAATCCATTTCGATTGAATCAGTTTTTAAATTATAAACCACATTCTAATCCGTATAGGCACTACGATGCAACAGACAGACGGACGTATTGTTAACCTTTTTTGAGTCAGGGGTTAAAAAATGTTAAAAACAAACATTATGTATTATAACAATTGTATAATCAAATCAAAATCAAAAATCTTTATTTTCAAATAGGCTTAACGCTAGCACTTTTAAATGGTCAATTTTATAAAGCTACCACCGGATCACAACGCGGCCTCAACTGAGAAGATCCGGCAAGAAACTCAGCGGACTTGTCATTTTTTCACTTTTTTTTAAACATTATTTTGTTACAATTGAATCGACATTAGCGATAGTGTGTCCTGCCGTTCGAAACATAAAGCAAGGGAGAAAAGAAGAAATAAATAAACTACGACAAAAATTACAACTAACTAAAAGGCCAAAGGGATAGTAGTCGGACCAGTAGAGTAGAGTTAATATAATAATAATTGTATTATAACAATTGTATTTATAAATCCTACTTTTAATAAAGTAGTAATGTACCAGGTTTAAGTAAAATTGTATTGATTCCGATCTAACTTAACAATTTACTAGTTTTGATTCAGTAAAGTGTCACTATACATTTAACTTTGGGCTTACTATGTCCAAAGATGTAACCAAATAAACTAAAATATTCATAAAGGTCTATAATCTAAACATCGGTGGAGGTCTAAACAACAGTTTCAAAATAATTACGGAAGTAGTCCAAGATCCCCAACTATGTAACAAAGTGGTTAAGACCCTTGTAAGTAATGAAACTAATCTGTGATCAATTATGGATGAAGTTAGAATGGAAGAACTACTTAATTTACCAACAATCTTAAGATAGATTTTAATCACTTTAGTATAAACAAAGGGGACGAAGGGATTTTTTAACCCTTAATGCAGCTAGCTAGCTAGTTAGTTTTGCATTCACAGAAATCCATAATAATGGGTCAATATTGAAATTTCTGTGATTGTAATGTAATTCGAAAAATTCGTAATACTAAGATTTTTTTCTTGAATTCTTAGAAATGTATCTTCTTTTAAAAATAGTTACGAAAAAATCATATTTAGGTACTTTACGATGACGGTCTAAAGACATGTTACAACTTTGTGGCTGAATGTTTTATTTCTACAAAAAATAATTTAAAAAGAAGAAAGCTCATCAGCACCACATCAACACATTGCAATGTACCGGTAAAATCGAGATGTTATTAAGCATTAAAAATATTTTAGTGAGTTGGGAGTGATATTGAACTTTGTGTTCATGGCGCAAGCTCTCAAGGAAATATATCTACATACATAGTATCAAACAAAGTCTGTCTATATATTTTAACTCTTCCCAAACCACACTACGGATGTTTAAGCTGTTTTCACCATCGGTTAGAAATTTGATCACTGATGATTTACATGCCTAATGTAAAAAAACAACATAATTTTTTTATCTATGTATAAAATAATACAGCAGAGTCTTTTATATTACATTCAAACGAAACCAGCGCGACTCACTAGTTTATACAATTTAAAAATCTGTTGCTCGCTAACTTGACGGACGAACCCACAAACACTTGGCAGTCAACTCAAACTGAATCACAATCTGTAATTTAGAAACTATCCCACTGCCAGCTTCCACCCTTCTTTATTTTATTCAAATTGTTTTATTTTTCTCTGTCGAAGCCATCGATATACTATACCAACTAGATTTGCTGTCACGACCCGAAAAGTGGTCACGAAAATAAGAGCTACGGAGACGGCTGTCGCTCAATTGTCTGCAATTATTATTGAACCTTATTTTATAGTATGTAAGTTATCTTTTTATATGAACATATTATTGTTTTGCGTGTACGTGTATAGTTGTAACAGCGACCACATTTTCGATGTCATTTTGTTCGTGACAGCAAATCTAGTTGGTATAGTATATCGATGGTCGAAGCAAAGTAACCTTACGCCGAGTCAACAATCAAAGGGATGATAACTGGATTAAAAAAAATCTAATTAGTCGGCCAGTTAGATTATCAAAAAATATTTGACACGTATTTTTTTATCTAACAAATCAATAAAAATTGCCCAAGATATAGAGCGTCTAAGTTCGGGAGTGGGGGCTTTTGACATCACGCCTCAGTAAAAATTGTATACCGGCGTGACGTCAAGCGACATTTCAAAGCACTATATCTTCGTCATTTTTTGTTTAATCGACAAAAGAAAAAATACGTTTCCAATATTTTTTGATAATCTATTCTATTCTTGGTGCCTACAAATTTGGGCCCGGTATCCCCGGAACGCACTTCGACCCAGCTGGATCCATTGTGCATGCCCTAGCCCTTACTCTGTTGCTGGCGTATCGAAGAGCTCCCTCAGGTACGCAACGATCGCGCCAGCTTGCAGCTGTACATAATCACTTGGCGTAGGATAGGCTACTCCCAAATGATTCAACCTACGTCTCGCAAGAGCGTCGCAGCTACACAATATGTGTCTCATTGACTCTTATTCATCTTCGCAGAATCTACAAATGTCACCAGCCTCATTCTGTGTAGATGCTCGTTGGTGCGAAAGTGTCCTGTGAGTGCACCTATTAGGTGCCTTATTTGTAATCTGTTTAGGTTAATTAATTTAACCCCACAGTCCACCCTTCCGCTAGAGAAATTTTTTTTTTTTGTAATCTAGCCTAAAAAAAATTTTTAGGCTCTTTCAGTGTCTTTAGGCAGGCGTTAAATAAAAAAGTATTATGTAAAATTAGTTTCATTTCAATGTATAGTATTCGCGTAAATATCAGAAATCATTATATTATGTACATATTATATTAATAATAAATAATAACACCCGCCCTTATGTCCACTGCTGGGCACGGGCCTCCCTTCGAGATGAGGGGGCTTAGGCCGTAGTCCACCACGCGGGCCAAGTTCGGGTTGGCGGACTTCACACGTCATTCGAAAGCTAGTTAGGCTTTCTCGGACATGCAGGTTTCCTCACGATGTTTTCTTTCATCGAATGCTAATAACAATAACAATCGCACAAAGAGGATTTGCTCATGATTAATTAAAGAAATCAGAGGTGCGAGTCGGGGTTCGAACCTGCGCGAAACCTTGTTTCTAAGGCAAGCGCTCGCCCAATTATCTAAGGGTTCCATTACAGATTTTTAATTCAAAGTGTAAAACTTTGATATATATACATAACTATGACATATATTTATAGTATACTAGCTGACCCACGCAGCTCCGCCTGCGCTATTTTTACGTTAACTAAACTTTTAATAACAGACATTCGCATCGAATACATAACCTCCTTTTTTATAGTCGGTGACAAACTGGGACCCACTTTTTACTTGCTCTCCGAAGCACGGACCCGTTTAGTTCAAATGGCGTTAAACGGTCACCCATCTATTTAATGACCTTACCTAACGTTGCTTAACCCGATCGATTACAAAACCTTGATAACAACTCGCTATGAGTGTTCCCTTACTGATATTTATTATATTATAAAGAAAAATTGATAAAATCGGACTAAGCGTATAACCAAGTACCCATTTTGACTTTAATCCCCTCTCCCAAAAGAACCGTGCTAGATTACGGGATAAAAAGTATCCTATGTCCTACCTCGTAGTAAGATCTCAAATCATGCCAAGTTTCATTTGAATCCATTCAGTAGTTTCGGCGTCATGCGCAGCCGTGATACAGACAGACAGTCAGACAAAAATTAAAAAAAATACATTTTCGGCCTCAGTATCGGTTATAGAATGCCCTCCAAATATAATTTTCAAAATATCTTCAATGTACAGAATTTGACCTGTTACAGTTTTATTATAAGTATAGATGACTAACAAAGGGAAAAATATAAGAAGACCTAAAGCATTGATGAGTTTAGAACGCATTGGAATGGTATGAGGAAAAAACACCTGGAACATCTGGTAACAAAACTATATAAATGTTCTTTAATCACTACCTGAATAATTAGCCCCGGAAGATTATAATTATGCTCTTTATTGATTGACCAATCTAGACATCCCGACATGTGTAATCCCGTACTTAGTCATAATATTCACGCAGACAGGAAAAAAATAAGAATAGAGTGTTTAAGGGACCCGACAATATTAGCGTTCGTCTAGCAATCTTAAATTATCATTCAGGAATAACATACTTACTACATTAATAAGTTAAATGAAAAGATCAAAGATACGCCGACGCGGCAGTCATGAAGTGTTGAATGTTTAAATACGATTAAGATTATGATCAAACCGAGTTGAGATTCTGTTAAGTAACTACAGCTTTAGCCGGTCTTGGATCATTAATGCATAAATTATAAAACAGTTGGTGAAAACTTCTGAACATGGTGTGTTTAAATTCACAAGTGGGGATATCTTTAGGAGGTGAAAAATTAGGATTCCAACATAATATTAAAAAATTAGAAATTTTACCACTATCTGAAACTCATCAGCCCTGTAAAGAAAAGTCAAAGCATGTTATGCCTTCAAAGTAGTTCAAAGTTAATAGCGATGACGTTGTTTCGTAAAAATATGTTATTAGAAACATTCTTATGGGCAGATTGGGGCAGATTTTACTATTTCCTGTCAAATTCGCGAGAGATGTAGGAAGACCAAAAATAAAAGCTATCGATGTAACATCGTATCGACATTTTAAATATAATGTTTAATTAAAATTTATTAAAAATTATATCGCGGTTTATTTTTGATTTTAATTTCCCGACGTTTTAAATACTTTATCATTCATGGTCAAGGGACGACTGAAGTGTTGAACGTCCTAATGTCATAATTGTCCTGGTACACCTCGGGTCTTCTTAATTATTACGGTACGGAAGAGCACGCCACATAAATCATCATTAGTAGGAATCGGTGTTCTTTTTCGAAGATTTGAGGTTTGTCAAATATAACTAGTGACGGACGTGCGATCTTGAACGTCGCCATTTCAATGCTTGTTTCAATGTATAGTATTCGGTATATGCGTAAATAAAAGTGAACGTAATTAAAATACCCACACCAAAGAAATTGCATATCTGTTACATTACCTAGAATGCTGACTTAAGTGAAAAAAAAAAAAACACTAAATAACAAGATATACGAAAATTTTGAGATAACGAAAAAAATAAGCTTGAAAAAATTGAACAACAATTATCCATCTGATAGTCGTATGGTCACGTCATCGTAGTGTCGAAGACAGATCGGAGAGGGTGTTGGCTTTTCCCCCTCTTGGATCGTTTTTCGTTCGGTCGGCAGTTCGCTATCCTGTTAGGGTAGGTTACACATCGCCCCTTCGGAGTGAGTACAGCAGCGACTCCGAGGAGGACGGCGGCGGGGTTGCGACCCCCGTCCCCGTGAGCACCGTGACTGGTTCCCGGGGGGCTACAATGCGCCCCCCGGCGGCGGTCTCAAAGGCAAGGCACTGGTGCAGATCCCACCGCAGAGCCCTGGGGTCCCCCCTCTCATGTGCCGATGCGACAGCCGCAGGGGTTTTAGTGGGTAAGAATCCCACATACCCCGGTCGAGCCCCACAGCTCCCGGGGATCTTTGGAAGATTTCCCCCGCGTCAATAAAAAAAAAGGTTACACATCGCTGCGTGTCCATTGAGTACGGTGGTGACTCCGAGGAGGACGGCGGCGGGATTGCGACCCCCTCCCCCGTGCGCACCGCGTCTGGTTCTCGGCGGCGGGCTCAAAGGCAAGGCACTGAGGGTTTCCTGGTGCAGATCCCACCGGAGAGCCCGGCGGTTTTAGTGGGTAAGGATCTTAAATACCCTGGTCGAGCCCCACAGCTCCCAGAGCTCCCGGGGACCTTTTGAAGGCTTCCCCGCAAAAAAAAAGAAAAAGAGCACATCGCTGACTATACTCCAATGATAATTATATTTTTTCTTCTACAGACATCATGCAATCAATAATGAGGATTACCGCAGCCCTGTTCCTCCTGTCCTCAGTCATCGCAAGCTCCTACCGTGAGTACCTTTTCTATTATCTTTTTATTTTATTTATTTAAGTATGTAACTTTTGCACAATCTGTACAGGGCGGACTTAATGCCTTAGTCATTTTCTAACAGTCTACCTTTGGGTAGTGCAGAAATATTTTGAGGTAGCTTTTTTACGGGCAGAATGAAAGAAAGAAACATTTATTCGTAGACGATACAAGAAAAAACAAACAAAAATATGATTTTAACAAGTTAATTAACTTGCTACGAAAGGGTTCCAATTCAGCATTAAGCGGCTTGCTTCCAAGCCGCGCTGGTCTTCCGTTGGAACCCGTTCGCAACCCCATGGACCCTATGCCATGCACACACAAATACATAAAATGCCTAATGTAAAAGAAGGTTAAAGGAACGAATAAACAGACACTTCACTCGCACAGTGATCTAAAATTAAAAATTGGTGCTAAGTGCTAACCAACTAAAACATCACCTATGTACTATACATATATATACATAATTATGCTAGCTACTACCAATACAATATGCGCCATGTCATATCAGTGTAAAAAACAGTCAAAAGATGTTAGGAATACAAGTTTTATGATATAACTTATAAGTATTATTAGTATACAGTCTTGACTGTAACGCAGCATTAAGAATCGCAAATACGTAAATCTTATCATATTGCACTCGTATCGTGATTAAGCGTCTCTTGCCTCATTTGATGTTCACAAATGAATTTTCTAAGGTTATGCTTGAAACTGGTTAAACATCGCAGATTTCTCAACGGCGGCGGAATATTGTTCCAGCACTTAAACGCTGCGTATCGGAAACTACCGCGGAATGTGGCCGATTTATGGTGTTGCGTGAGCTGCGCCGCGCACTGCCGCGACCCGCATGACCTCCGGCTTGACATCCAAGTCAGCTTTCCGTAAAGATAATGAGGAGCTTGAGCTGTAACAGCTCAGTGGGCGAGCGCTTGCCTTGGAAACAAGGTGCGCAGGTTCGAACCCCAGCTCGCACCTCTGATTTATTTAATTAATCATGTGCGTATCGTCTTTGTGCGATTGTTACTAGCTTTCGGTGAAGGAAAACATCGTGATGAAACCTGCATGTCTGAGGAAGCCTAACTAGCTTTCGAAAGACGTGTGAAGTCCGCCAACCCGCACTTGGCCAGCGTGGTGGACTATGGCCTAAGCCCCTTCAACTTGAAGGGAGGCCCGTGCCCAGCAGTGGGACATAAACAAGGGCTGGTATTATTATTATTATTATAATGAGGAGCGTTATTTATCAATATACCAAAAAAAGCAGGCTAATTATGACATACATAAATAAATAAAACTATGGGAGTGTTTTTCACAGTCATTCTCTATAAAATGAATTTATTTCCTTATCAAACCAAATAATCATTCAAATAAGCTCTTCTGAGTTAGCAACTCTTCGATATAAGTTAATAATTGCACATTACCGACATTGGCTGAGCACAGCGCGGCTTAACCAACAAAAACAATGATAAGGTAAGCGGTTTATGAGATTAGGGTAACAACAACATTTTATTCGTGCCGTGAGGTATGAATAACTTAACTGAACGTTCCGATGGGCTTGTTATAAAGGCAACGGCGGTTTTATACTTTACAGTACAAATCTTCCTAATACTACAATCTTCCTCCAAATAATTAGTAATCTAAATAGCTTCTAAAGCTATATAAGCGATCAAACTATCTAGTTTGAAACTAAGTAGTTACGATATACAGATAATTGATGCCAATATATTTGGGTATAAAATAACGAGACTCTTTCGAAAACTGAGGCATCTATCCAGCGTTGCCAGGTCTCCTGATTTTTCAGGAGATCTCCTGATTTTGAGGTGTATCTCCTGATCTACTGATTTTTGGGCTGAATCTCCTGATTTTTAGAAATTGTCTATCTTCAAATATTTGTAAAAGATTCCTAATTTTTTCCCAAATTTAAAACAAAACACCAACACTGTTTGCTCACGGACCTGTAAAACCTTCTAAGAAATCTCTGATTTTTAACTTTACCACTTTTTCGTCATTTTTCGTAAGACAATTTGTCAGTTGATCAAGTATCACCAAGAAGCTTTTGAGTATCATAGCCAAGATCATACGAAAATCACCCCCCCCCCCCCCCCGGTCGATCCTTTCTGTGTCAGGGGTCAAGAATAAAGCAAAATTATACATAAAAACAAAATCTCCTGATTTTTTGAACACTGCATCATCTATCCCCCCCGGGTTTACAGTAACGGGTGGATTGAAAACGTTATGTGTCAACTGACGATATATTCGTTTTATCCCAAGCACAGCAAGAACACTATTAGAATTATTCGGGCAAAAAACTACGTGACATACTAATACTGATTTGTCAAACTGGCAATACTGGCACGCCGTACAAACCTTACTAAAGGTACTATAGGTATATTCAAAACTTAAAATTTCATAACCACATTTCGATCCCGCTTATCTGTGCTACAAGTATTAAGAAACAATGTGGCTTACAATATTATATAGTGTGCTCTTAACATAATAAACCCACGCACTATTCAAGTAATAAGTAACTATTTTCGGTCAATTAAGTCTAGTGGAACTTTGTTAATAAAATAGTTTGACAATTTAATCAGAGTTACTGTCATGCGGAGAAATAAATTATAAAATAATACTATTATACTGGTTTTAAATACGTTGAGTTGAGCCTTTGCTAGCGCGAAATATTGAAATTTGGTACAAAGAATTGAGGCAAACATAGAAAAAAACACTTTTCCTTTTTAAAAGAAGTAGAGAGAACAGTTTAACACACTTACGATAAAATAAAAAATGTAGTTTATGTCTATTTATTGAAATCGGATGAGTATAAACATACAAACATATACGCGTATGTATGTATGGATACATATATTTCTAAAACCATTACCCTTCCTTTGGCTTTTCGTAATCGGGTATAAAATGGGGTAAACACAAAGCAAATCATTTTTCCATGTGAAAGAAAATAGTGGGGTGAAGCGGAACAAATCAATTTTCCATAAGCTAAGAAACAAAAGTAATATTATGTAGGAACTATAATTGTGATATATTGCCAGAGAACCCGCCAACTCCCGACGTTTCAAATACACTATCTATCAGTCAATTTGCGCTGTCAACAGTGGGAGTATATATTGAAATTTTATTCTACGTTCCTGCTATTTTCAAATCGGTTCGATGCAAGTATTGTCAAAGGATTAAGGGTAGGGCTTAGTGCAAACGATTACTCGAGGGATTCCACAAGGGATACCACCTACTAAATATTATAGACAGAATCCGAAATGTGGAGATCCGCATAAGAACTAAGGTCACCGACACAGCTCTCAGAATCTGCAAGTTGAAGTGGCAATGGGTAGGCCACATCGCTCGAAGAACCGATAACCTTTGGGGAAGAAAGGTTCTCGAGTGGCGACCACGAACCGGAAGACGCAGCGTTGGCAGGCCTCCCACTAGGTGGACAGACGACATTGTGCGCGTCGCAGGTAACCGGTGGATGCAAATAGCCAATTGTCGTTCATTGTGGCGTTCTAAGGGGGAGGCCTATAATCATAGGCCTCTCCCTGGTGGACTTCCGTCTACTATAATATTTCATCATCATCATCAGCCATTCAGATGATGACAACGGTAAAACATAGACGTTGCTCCCCTCAGGATTTGTACCTACGACCTCCGGATTGCAAAGCAGGCGATTTCCCGGTGCGCCATGGAAGCAACTTAACCCACAGTCAAACCGAATGACGGTTTTGTGGGACACTATGTAATTATACCAATTTGTTGAAAGTAATAAATGAATAAATAATAAACCTATTTATTTATTTACTAGCTGACCCACGCAGCTCCGCCTGCGCTATTTTTACGTTAACTAAACTTTGAATAACAGACATTCGCATCGAATACATAACCTCATTTTTTATAGTCGGTTAAAAACTGGGACCAACTTTTTACTTGCTCTCCGAAGCACGGACCCGTTTAGTTCAAATGGCGTTAAACGGTCACCCATCTATTTAATGACCTTACCTAACGTTGCTTAACCCGATCGATTACAAAACCTTGATAACAACTCTCTATGAGTGTTCCCTTACTAATATTTATTATATTTTTAAAATAAAACACGTCTGTACTGTACGGAAACTGTGTTGCCACATACTTTATTTTTTGTCCTACTACAATACCCCCACTACAAAAAATATTCATTAACAATCACAATCATACTTATTTTTTTAATACACCTAGAATTTTCATAAACATGTAATGTTTCTTTGCACATAACCCTTTGGTTAACAAATCGGCAGGCATTTCTGCAGATGCTAGATATTCTGTAGAAATTCCACCACTTGCTATGACATCTCTTATATAATTATAACGAACATCAATATGTTTTGAGCGCTTGTGTGACAGGTGACTATTGGCTAATGTCAACGCACTCTGGTTATCATTGAACAACTTAATTTTATGTAAAGAACCAGTAACTTCTGACTCTAACTTTTGCAAATATATAGCCTCTCTGCATGCTTCAGAAAGAGCCATATACTCTGCTTCTGTACTACTCAAAGCAACAGTTCTCTGTTTCTTACTCTCCCATGAGACAGCGGAACCAGACTTAACAAAACAAAATCCTGTATAGGATCGTCTGTCTATAACATCATTGGCCCAATCGGCATCTACATAGCCTTTTAAATTAGTATTATCTTTTATAGAATATTTTAAACAATAATCACTTGTCCTTTGCAAATATCTTAAAATGCGCTTAGCATAGTTCCAATGTGTACTTGAATGTGCATTGTTAAATTGACTTAGATAACTTACTGAATAAGAAATATCAGGTCTAGTTATTATAGATAGGTACATTAGGCTACCTATTAAATTCTGATAAGGTAAGCTATGATCACAATTTTCAGGCTTCTTAATATTTAATTTACTTTCTATAGGAGTAGCTATAGTTTTACAATTAGACATATTAAACTTTTTTAACAAATTTTCAATATACTGCTGTTGATCTATAGTTATGTATTCTTTAGTAACATTTATTCTCATACCTAGATACTGCCTAACTTGTCCTAGATCTTTTATCTTAAACTCAGAGCTTAAAGCTAACTTTAAATTATCAGTCTCCTGCTTATCATTAGAAAAAATTAAAAAATCATCGACATAAACACCTACTATAGTCTTTTTATTACTATTATCACCTTTTATGAAAACACAAGGCTCTATCTTACTTTTCTTATAACCTAAGTTGCACAAGGTTTCATCCACTCTTTTATACCATGCCAAAGATGATTGTTTTAAACCATAAACTGCCTTTTTTAACTTTAAAACCTTTTGTTTACTTTTATCAACGGGATAACCTTCTGGTAATGACATGTAAATAGTTTCATTTAAATGACCGTTAAGAAAAGCAGTTGTAACATCTAAATGAGTAATGTCCATAGATAATTGTACACTTAGAGCAAACAATAATCGTAAACTTGAATGTCTGATTACTGGAGAAAATGTTTCAACATAGTCAATGCCAGCTTTTTGTGAAAAGCCTTTGGCTACCAGTCTTGCACGATAACGCACATTATTTTCACTGTCCACTTTCTTTTTTAATACCCACTTGCACTTTACTACACTTACATCATCTGGAACATCAACAAGCTCCCATGCCTCATTATCAGCGAAAGACCTCAACTCGGAGGTAATGGCCTGTCTCCATTGCTCGCTCTCAGGCCCTGCAACTGCTTCTGCATATGTGAGATCATCTGGAGTATCAAAAGTGCATGTGCTGAGTAATCCATACCTATCCGGTATCTTTCTTTGTCTTTGTGGCCTTGGTTGGGACACTTCCTGTCAGTTCCTGTACTCTTTCTTCATTTTCAATGGTAACATCAGGTGCAGGTAAGACTTCCTCTATATCGCTATCAACATCTGCATAGTCTGACTCATTAGAACTTGAATCATGCAGTTATAGCTTCACCTGTGAATCTTCCCCCACTGAATCTGCATTCTCTAACGGGATGTTCACATTATACTCAGATTCTCTTGGTTTCTCAAATATTATGACATTTCTACTCGTAGTGACTTTATTTGTAACCATATCATATATCCTATATCCCTTTACATTCTCTGAAAAGCCAACAAGAATGTGCCTCTTAGATTTTTTGTCCCATTTCAATCTCTTCTCTTTTGGCACATGTACCATAGCGGTACTGCCAAAGATGCGGATATGTCCCATATCTGGTTTCTGTCCAGTCCAGATCTCATATGGAGTTTTATCCTAGCCAGATGACACAGATCTATTTTTAAGGTATGTCGCTGTGTTCGCAGCTTCTGCCCAGAACTTCTTTGGCAAATTTGCTTCAAATAAAAGACATCTCGCTCTCTCGACTATTGTCCGATTTGCCCGTTCACACAATCCATTTTGTTCAGGTGTGTAAGGGTTTGTTTTTTGATGTATGATGCCTTCACACTTAAGATAATTCTCAAAATCTTTGCTACAATATTCACATCCATTGTCTGTCCTCAATATTTTAATTTTTTTACCATGTGTATTTTCTGCCATTGCTTTAAATTCTTTAAAATAGCCTAATGCTTCACTCTTGGCTTTTAAGAAATAAATATATGTCATTTTGCTGTAGTCATCAATGAATAAAATAAAATATTTAGCACCTCCAATTGAACTGGACTCCATGGGTCCACATATATCTGAATGAATTAATTGAAGTACCTGAGAAGCCCGAGTACCCTGATGCTTAAATGGTAGTCTCGCCTGCTTGCCCTCACAACATACCTCACAAGGTAATGTGTTTGAACTTACTGGGTAATTAATTCCTTCCACTAATTCTTTCAATTTATTCATGTCACTAGTGTTAATATGTCCTAAGCGCCTGTGCCATATGTCACTAGTCACTACGGAAGTAGCTATTAAGCAATCTTGCCCTTTATTCATCTGTAATTTATACACACCATTGACTAATAGTGCTTCTGCAACCAATTTACCTTGCATATTCTGTATATAGCATCTGTCCGAATCAAATGTGACTTTGTTTCCATTTTTTATTAATTCACTCACTGACAATAAGTTTGTTGTGAGACTTGGCACGCACAGGACATTTTTTACGGTTATGTCATAATTTAAACTTGTAGTAATGTCGACATCACCGGAACATGATACTGGAACCTTTCTCTGGTCTGCAATAACTACTTCTGTAATGCAGTCATAGTTCTTATTTTTAATCCATGTTTCATTTGCCGTCATGTGCATACTAGCACCTGAATCAATGTAAAAATCACTCTTATTAAATTTCCCACTTAAGAAAACAACACTAAATGCGTTAGACTGTTTCTTGACGGGTTTATTAATAATCTGAGGGCATTGATTGCGATAGTGCCCAATTTCTTTACACTTGTAACAAGTTATAACCTTTTTATTTTCTGCCATGACATTAGGCACTTTTGACATTATGGAATGTGGTGGTGGCATTTGTCCGCCTTTATTGCCAGTACTGCCAACTTTACCGCTCCTGGATTTAAAATTCCGTTGCCAATGTTTAGTGGCTAGAGCTGAACATTCAGTTTCACTTCCTTCAGGATATTCCATATCTAACAATTTGGTTTTAATCGTATCCGCTGTTATAGCTATACCGGAATGTTCTATGGCCATAATCATTGGTGAAAAATGCTCTGGTAAACCAGCTAGCAATAATGAACCTACCCACTCGTCATTAATACAAAATCCTGTACCACTTAACTTTTGAGATGTATCCACAATCTGCGTGACATAGCTCGTCATGTTCTCACATCCGTCTAATCTTATTGAAATAAGATGGCGGAGCAAAGTAATTCTCCTCGAAAATCCTGAATCATCGAATAATTTTTTTAATTTCGACCATAACAGGCATGATGACTGCAACACAATACCAATAAATCTGTGGTTTTAAATATTAGAACAGATTGCACTGATTCCAAAAATGCATCTCATTTTCATAATAATAGAGAGATTTTCGTGATATTTAAGCAAATAAATTACTCAAATACAGCTAATCGCCATTTTGTAATAAACGCTGATCAGAGTGAATGACGTCAATCCTGTGTAAATAAACAACTGTCAAACTGTCATCTCAGCATTTTCTTTCATACTGATTCACTTTTATACCTAGACAGATGTTTATTTACACCGCCGGAGTGACGTCACAAAATGGCGCCATGCACCGGCCATCGTTTTGGAAAGAAATTCAAATTCTATTTTAAAAATTGAAAATATTGCTATTAATTGTAAATTTAATACAAAAATATGATTATTTTCGGCAATAGTAGACCCGTAAGTACATTATAGAGTATTTTTTCAAAATTAGTCATCATGCCTACTCTTTCGTGGACTTTGTCTCCCTGATGTGTACATATAACGACGGGTCAATTGTTAAAATCAACTTTGCTCTGGCTTTAGCGTCATTTGCTGCAGTTTCTTTCGACGTCTCTTCTTTTAAGAAATCATCCATTCCTTCCAGCACAAGTAGATTTTGGGACGCGAACGCCCATTCTTGGTAATTTTCTCGGCCCTTTAACTTGGGCACATTCACCACAAAACTTGAGCTCATCCTGAAAGAACTGTTTCCGTACAAACGCGATACAAGTAAAAACTAAATAAAGACGAAACCTATTCGAAAAAGCGTTTCTTACTGCCCTATTTCAAACTATTTTTAATTAAATTGGGACTGGGCCCATAACCTATAAAATAAAACACGTCTGTACTGTACGGAAACTGTGTTGCCACATACTTTATTTTTTGTCCTACTACAATAATATTTTATAGAAAAATTGATAAAATCGGACCAAGCGTATAACCAAGTACCCGTTTTGACTTTAATCCCCTCTCCCAAAAGAACCGTGCTAGATTACGGGATAAAAAGTATCCTATGTCCTACCTCGTAGTAAGATCTCAAATCATGCCAAGTAGTTTCGGCGTGATGCTCAGCCGTGATACAGACAGACAGACAGACAAAAATTAAATAAATTACATTTTCGGCCTCAGTATCGGTTATAGAATGCCCTCCAAATATAATTTTCAAAATATCTTCAATGTACAGAAATGGACCTGTTACAGTTTTATTATAAGTATAGATAGATTTATGCTGGAAAAGTGTTTGCTCAATGATTGCAAATTCTGTTGAAACAGAAAGGTGTCTTGGCTCTCTCTCACATTTCAGATTATTCATCATAAGCTAGTAGATACTTGATTGCAGACGCACCTTATGAAAAGCAGCGAGGCAATCAAAGACGGTAAAGCACACTAATTAAAAACCTATTCACTCCTTGAAGACATCCATATTATAATTGGGTGGCAAAACCGGCGCAGGCAATCTGTTCCAGTCCTTAGCTTTCCTTATTATAAACGAAGAAGCAAATCGTTTAGTCCGGACTGAAGGCACATTCCCCACATAAGGGTGCGTATGAGTTGTGCGTCTCGTCGTCTATGAGATAGAAGATGATAAATGGTTGATTCAAGTCATGCAATTCCTGCACACACTCCAAAAGATCAATTAAGAAGAATTTATTTTTTCACAATTTATTAATATCATTTATTTGTCTTCTCGCCGTCATAGACAGCAGCACCAAGTTGCGACGCGATGGAGTCCTGAACTTATACCCGTTCCCCCGAGTCGGCCGAGCATCGCGCAACACATGGCAACTGCCACTCAACGATCTTTATTTAGGTAAACCATGATCTAGCTTGTAGTAGCCTCCATGGCGCAGTGGCTTTGCAAACCGGAGGTCGCGGGTTCGAATCCCGCGGGGAGTAACAACTTTGTGTAGTTGTTCCTTACAGGCTAGGGCAATGCAGACCTGATTGTAAATTAAGATAATCTATGCGTCGGATGGGCATGTAAAAAGTCGGTCCTGATCTGTCCCCAGTCGTGTCGGTCTTCCGTCCCATCGGATTGTGAGAGGTATTATATAAAGGAAGAGAGAGTGCACTTGTGTCTACGCAAGCACTTGTGCACTATAATAACTCCCGCGTGGCTGATTCGCTGTTGTGGTCGTATCGGCCAGGAGGACATTATTGTTATTATATTGACGCTTCTACATTGTGTCATAGTAAGATTATAATAATAATGCTATTAGATATGGTGGTAGGCATCGATATACTATACCAACTAGATTAGCTGTCACGAACAAAATGACATCGAAAATGTGGTCGCGGTTACAACTATACACGTACACGCAAAACAATAATATGTTCATATAAAAAGATAACTTACATACTATAAAATAAGGTTCAATAATAATTGCAGACAATTGAGCGACAGCCGTCTCCGTAGCTCTTATTTTCGTGACCACTTTTCGGGTCGTGACAGCAAATCTAGTTGGTATAGGACACCTGATCACAAGTAAGTAACTCATGTGTTCCAATTTTCAGAAACACACTACTGACGGGTTGTCGGCGCATTTACCGTTGACGAAACGAGACCGTTTATCGTCCATCATAAAACAGTTCATAAACAGTCTAAAGTTACGACTAGTTTATATCGTGGACGAAAAATTTTGTGGTCGACGTTAGACGTCGAATGTAGTTCACGATTATAGTCAACCGATAAATTAGTCTATCGTTTGACTAGTTTTTCGGTAGACTGAAAACTAGTTTATTCGTTTACGACTAAAAACAGTCGAAAAAACTGTTTGTTCATTCAACGCCCACTAACCACTCCTAACACACACCAACGTCTTAAGATTCATGCATTCATTAAGACTCCGGCACATTAGGCTGACGTGTCATGACTCAACGCGTCAGCAGCCAATCAGATAGCTCAAACTGCGCCACAACACGCCATAATAGTGTGTCTCTAACCATACAAAATGTATGTAACCGATATGCTGCTGACGCGTTGAGTCACGACACGTCAGCCTAATGTGTTTCTGGCTTTATGTTCGTTAGAATACGAGCCGTCTGAAAAACGTCAGTTGTACGCGTTCCCGAGGGTCGGTCGCAGCGACTTGTCGCTCGTGCGCGGCGAGCCTGTCCGGGAATACCAGCCCATGAGCAAACGTACCGAGAGCCCTGGAATGTGGTTCGGACCCCGGCTCGGCAGGTCCTTCAAGAACGACGAAGACGGTAAAAACCTATAATGATCAATAATCTCCATTTATATCAGCCCTGTCATCATCAGAAGCCGCAACACGTCCACTGCTAAACAAAGGCCTCCCCCTTAGAAGGGAGGGGTGACCATAATCCCCACGCTTGGCAGGCATCCTGGAACAGTATAGGTGGTAGGTAATCCAATAGAAAGACGCTGCTGCCCGTCTTCTTGTTTTCCCTTAGTCGCCTTTTACGTACACCCAACGGGAGGAGATGGGAGTGTGCTATTCTAACCCCGAAACCTCACGGCGAATATCCCCGTGGGGTATCAGAGGTACCCCAGTGGAAACATCAGCCCTGTAGACCAAGAGATCTTTCAACGAAAAATTGTCTTATTTTGCAACCTGTCTTACAAGTTTGCACTATTAGTGACAATAATATTGTCACGTGACCACTCACATGTTTGGGTGGCGTAATAGCTGGGTGGCCTGCTAATTAGTGCGCTCATGGTAAGTACAGGTCACTTTTCGTGTTAAACGGCCCTGCTATAAGATTTCACGGTAAGGCCCCTGAACGAAAAGAAAAAAAAAACTTTTTTAAAAGTTCTGAGACATTCGTTATTAAGTCTTTTGTGTCCGGTAATTTCACCAGCTACAGTGCCGTTCACACCGGAACACAGCAATGCTTACACACTGCTGCTTGGTGGCAAAATATCTGACACTGTGGTGGTATACTTACCTAGAGGAGGAGGAGATGGGAGGGTTGTATTCTTACCCAGACCCCCTACGAAGGGGCATTAGATCATCTGTCAAACTGCAACAAAAAACACAATAAAGCAGCCATACACAACCTTTTTTACCCCTGGGCCACAAAGTCGCTTCTGCTTTACCCTGCGGGCCGCAATAATCTAGCCTAAATTGTATGTATAATTATAACTACCCTAAGTATATTAAATTACATTACATCGCATATTTGAAATATAGCATTTATTTAAATACTAGCTGACCCACGCAGCTCGCCCGCGCTGTGATTACGTTAACTAAAATTTCAATAATACATTCGCATACAATACAGAACCTCCTTTTTTAAAGTCGGTTAAAAACTTGGGCCCACTTTGTACTTGCCCTCCGAAGCACGGAGACGTTTAGTTCAAATGGCGTTAAACGGTCACCCATCTATTTAATGACCTTACCTAACGTTGCTTAACCTGATCGATTTCCAAACATTGTTAACAACTGTCTATGAGTGTTCCCTTACAAATATTTATTATAATTATAATGAAAAATTGTTAAAATCGGAGCAAGCGTATAACCAAGTACACATTTTGACTTTAGTCCCCTCTCCCAAAGGAACCGTGCCAAATGTCGGGATAAAAAGTATCCTATGTCCTACCTCGGAGTATTAACTCAAATCATGCCAAGTTTCGTTCCAATCCATCCAGTAGTTTCGGCGTGATGCTCAGCCGAGATACAGACAGACAGACAGACAGACAAAAATAAAAAAAATACATTTTTGGCTTTAGTATCGGTTATAGAATGCCCTCCAAACATAATTTTCAAAATATCTTCAATGTACAGAATTGGACCTGTTACAGTTTTATTATAAGTATAGACTAGCTGACCCACGCAGCTCCGCCTGCGCTATTTTTACGTTAACTAAACTTTTAATAACAGACATTCGCATCGAATACATAACCTCCTTTTTTATAGTCGGTTAAAAACTGGGATCCACTTTTTACTTGCTCTCCGAAGCACGGACCCGTTTAGTTCAAATGGCGTTAAACGGTCACCCATCTATTTAATGACCTTACCAAACGTTGCTTAACCCGATCGATTACAAAACCTTGATAACAACTCTCTATGAGTGTTCCCTTACTAATATTTATTATATTATAAAGAAAAATTGATAAAATCGGACCAAGCGTATAACCAAGTACCCAATTTAACTTTAATCCCCTCTCCCAAAAGAACCATGCTAGATTACGGGATAAAAAGTATCCTATGTCCTACCTCGTAGTAAGATCTCAAATCATGCCAAGTTACATTTGAATCCATTCAGTAGTTTCGGCGTGATGCGCAGCCGTGATACAGACAGACAGACAGACAGACAGACAGACAGACAGACAAAAATAAAAAAAAATACATTTTCGGCCTCAGTATCGATTATAGAATGCCCTCCAAATATAATTTTCAAAATATCTTCAATGTACAGAATTGGACCTGTTACAATTTTATTATAAGTATAGATTATTTACCACTAATAGAATACATTTCTTTACTTAAATTCGGTGTGCGCGCTGTTTTATGAGAGTAAGCGAGTGAAATGAACATTTAATCATTCGAACGACATTTTTTTGCATTGCTTTTGTACACTTATCCATAAAATACTACTGTAAATCTGAAAAAAATACTGTACTCGACTTCGGGCCGCATAGAAAAGTCTAACGGGCCGTATGCGGCACGCGTATAACTACAATAAAGGCATTTTAGACGATGTCCTAACACAACGCGATCATCGCGGGCACGAACCCTACTGTTTTTTTCTTCTAATAATCAAATAATTAATCTTCTTTTTTTTCGTCAGAAATCGTAATCCAGAACGAAACGGCTGACCACAGTGAACCAGAGCAGACTGAGCCAATCCACGAGAGGAGGAAGAGACACGCCCTGCTATATTAACTGCTTATCCGACAATTAGCTGCAATACCGATGTCCAAAACACACTGACTGATTCGTTTCCTAAAGCACACTAACACTGCATGCACATGACGGACCTATCCAATTTTTTATTTTTTTATTTTTTTTTAATGTATTAGGCACTTTTTTTATAATTACAACCAATCACATTTCTTTTCCAGGTTTTATAAAATAATAAAAAAATTGCTTGTCCAAAAGAGTATACATAAATTAGTATTATTCTATATTTTGTTACATATGCGGTTTTGTTACTAAAGTCATAGAGATTTTTGTCAAGTCTGTAAAGCCTTTCTCAGATCTAGCTTTAATATTAATATACCATATTATGATATACATATTAGTATAGAAAATATATCGTAATATGCCTAGGTATGATTTATATTAATATATATTATAGCTAGGTATGTGACTGGCTTAATGCGTGCCCGTAGGTACTTATTATACATATAATAAAATATAAAATATAGCGATGTTATAATGAAGTTACACCCCGTTTATACACACAGCTAACATAATTTAATTATGAAGTATCAATTATTAATAATAAATAAAAATGTAAATGGAATGAGACCGTCAAAATTGTTGTTTATTTATATACATAATTATCTAAATAAGTAAAGTAAGTTACAAATAATAAATGTTTTTAAAATATATTTCCTTGCCAAATTTATTTCAAAGGCTGGGCGGATGTCAGTGATACACTGAGAATAAATCCATGAAATATTTTTGGCAATAGGTATAAGTATTAATAATGACTATTAAATTATACTAAATTATTTATAAAGTTCTTATTTATTGAAATAAATATGAGTCGACAAAAATCTATGCTTTTTTTAACGGACTTCAAAAAGGAGGCGGTTGAAAACCTCCTTCGACTGTTTACATCGCTATATAATAAGTAACCAGATAAGCAGTCACCTACTAAATTTCATCCGAATTCCTACTAAGTTAAGATAATATATTGATGATTGTATAGTATTTTTTTTTTTTTTACTCCCATACTTATTTATGTTAATTATGTAGTTGAATGCTTGGAATGAATTGAATGAAAAAATATTTCTTTTGACAGGACAAAAAAAACAAGGCATATACGCTTTGAGCATTAAACCATGATGCTCTAAGATAAAACGATATAAGCAACTACCTTAATGAAAATAATAAAAAATAGTTTTTCCCATATTTTTTAAATTTATGTACCTACCTAAATACTTATGTAAGGTCGGACCAGTTACCCAACAGCACGTCTGTTATCATCTTTGCTCTTATAGTATAATTAATTACTTTCATTGGTCAAACAGCCACAACCCTTATTTCTCCTAGCATTTGCTGTCCATGATGCCATAAACGATGGCGTAACAATCTTCGTGTGAAGTAGAGCCTCAAGGGGTCTGGGTCAAGATTCATCACATATATTATAGAACTAGCTGACCCGTGCAGCTCCGCCCGCGCTTTTATTACATTTTGCTCCCCTTTTCTCCCTCCTCCCTAGATTTATCTCTCTCCATATCTCTCTCTCTTATAAAAAAAATCTAATTATATGCTCTTTCTCTCCTCTCTCTTTCCCCCTCCCGCTTCGGTTTCCGTCACACTCCCCCTCTTCCTACCCTGTTATCCCCTCTCTGAACCCTCTCCCCCTCTCTCTTCTATGAACTTGCTCCTTCTCACTCCCCCCTTACTCCACCTAACTCCCCCGATCCCTCACCCCATCGCCCCCTCCTCGAATCCCCTCTCCCTCTTTCCCCTCTCTTGCACCCTCCTCTCGTTCTATATATCCTCTTCAATCATGGTATCAGCGGCATTAAATATACTTTATGACCTATTCTCAGACCTCCCCGATATGCACACATAATTTCATACATATCGGTTCACCCATCTATTTAATGACCTTGCCTTATGTAGCTTAACCTTAACCTAGCGGTATGAAATATACTAACCTATTCTCAGACCTACCCGATATGCACACTTTCATACAAATCGGTTCTTCCATATATTTAATGACCTTACCTAACGTTGCTTAACCTTAACCTACCGGGATAAAAAGTATCCTATGTCCGTTTACTGATTTTAAGCTACCTCCCCACCAATTTTCAGCCGAATCGGTTAGGCCGTTCTTGAGTTATAAATAGTGTAACTAACACGACTTTCTTTGATATCTTTCTTCTAATATATAAAATTCTCGTGTCACAGTTTTCGTTGCCATACTCCTCCGAAACGGCTTGACCGATTTTGATGAATTTTTTTGTGCTTATCCGGTATCTATGAGAATCGGCCAACATCTATTTTTCATCCCCCTAAATGTTAGGGGTAGTCCACCCCTAAACTTTTATTTTTATTTTTTAGACAAAATTTTTAATTTCTATTTTTTTATGATACAACATACAAAAATACATACAATCCTCAATTTTCACCCTTCTACGATCAACCCTTATTTTTTAATAGCCATTTTTTATATGGCAAAACAACGTTTGCCGGGTCAGCTAGTAATATATAGATTAAAGTTCTATAGTTATTGTATGTTCAATTTCACCGATAGATGGCGCTGTTCATAATGTAAACACGTAAATCACGCTAACATCGTAAATTATTGTCTAATGATATTCGATAATGAATGTTCTAAGTCTTCCGCATCTTTTATTGTTGCGACTGTAATACATACATAATCTAGTTTAGACTCGCTCGGGATTTACAGATTTTAACTTTTCAAAGATATAATGTCATATTGCTATCAGCAAAGTACTTAGAACAATACAGAAATCTAATGAAAATGTCCTGGGTGTACCGGACCGGCTTACCCCTTACAAAAATTGACCCTTCGCCAATGCCATATCTTATGCAAACTAAATATCTGCTCAGTCCCTATTGTATATAGCGTAATAATACATATCTTAATGATTAACTGATCAGTCTATAATTACCCTATTCACATACTAAGGAAATTACGTGGTAATATTATGTGCAAGTAATGTTTCACTGCTTAGCCCCTATGAAACATAGCGTGATGTTTTATATACCAATTTATACCTTGACTTCTACACAACACATCAGTGAAAGTCCTATCAAAATCCATCAGACAGACAGACAGACAGACAATAATTCCAAAAAAAATTGTTATGGCCTCTATGTCGATAGTATAGTATCCCCACATAGAAATTTTGGAAAAATATTCAATGTACAGAAAAAGTGCTCTTTGAGTTTTATTATAGTATAGATAGGTGCACACAAAAACCTGATATGTACTCAGATCAATATGATTTCTAAAATAGGATTTTGGAGAGTGTGCACAGGAATTACATGAATTAATTCTACCATCAGACGATGAGACTCACGGCAACTAGGTATCCTTACGTTTTCGAAGTTCCATCAGTCCGGACTAAACGATTTGCTTCGTCATTTGCAACGTCGGAATGATGGCTGCTGCTCGAGTCAACTTGTGCGCGGGTGCTACTTGGGGGGACGGCTTCGACTACTATCCCTTTGGCCGCCTAGTTTGTTGTTATTTCGTCGTATTTTTTCTCTTATTTTATCTTTCGAAGGGCAGGACACACTGTCACTGATGCTGATCTAATTGTAAGACAAACACTGTTTAAGATTAGGTGGAAAATTGACAAGCCCACTGAGTCTTTTGCCGGATCTTCCCAGTTGAGGCCGCGTCGTGATAAGGTGGTGAAATAATGGACCGTTCAAAAGTGCTAGCCTATTTGAATTTATAATGCGTAGCTAAAGACTTGAACACTGACTGACTTGAACACTGACTTGACTTTGCCTGCGTCTTTTTCACATATGATTATAATATGGGTATCTTCAAGGTTACAGTGAATAACTCAAACTCAAACTCAAACTCAAAAATCTTTATTTCAAATAGGCTTAACGCTAGCACTTTTGAATCGTCATTTTTTAGAAGCTACCACCGGATCACAACGCGGCCTCAACTGAGAAGATCCGGCAAGAAACTCAGCGGGCTTGTCATTTTTTCACTTTTTTTTTTTAAACATTGTTTTGTTACAAATGAATCGACATTAGCGATATTGTACAGTCAAACTGTACATATTGCATACTCAGCATTTACGTAACATGTATGCGCGTCACCGAGCCATCGTATTACTGGTATTACTAATCAATATACGTCAGTGCAGTTACAGCATTCAACTCGGGCGGTTTTATTTACATCATCCTTGATCGACCCTTATATCATTATCAATATTTATCATTTTATACTATCTTTTATCAACCTTATGAGTGACTAGCTCGCTCATAGTCTTGGTCCTTCGAGCATCCGTTGCGGGACCACGGGTTTCTTTGGCTGCATAGCAGTGCGGTTGCGGTGCGCCACGCGTTTCGGGCATAGTTAACCAAAAAGGGCACGTGGACTGTAACGTGGAACTATCAGTAAATTTTTGTATCAGTGTGTAGTTGTGTGAGGTCGGCAGGCTTGGTTGCACCAGCAAACCTCTACGTGGATCATCAGGGCAAGCGACGTTACTGAACGACAATTATCAGTTGCTCAAGTAAGTCCGTTCCATTTACTATCATGGAGGCGTTAATCAATCGTCAAATTGAACTTGTCAACAACATCAAAAAAATCCAATTTAATTTTGGTAAGGACTCTCAAGCTAGAAAGACAGCAGAATACCTTCAATCAAGGCTAGACGCTTTAGATACTCTTTGGGGAGAGTTCACGAACAATCATGTAACATTATCAGGCTCACCGAAAGAAGCGAACCAGTATTTCTCTGAGCGTATTTATGATCAGGCAAAAGAGATCTATACGAGTGCACGTAACATCATTTCATGTTTCGGAAAGGAAGATACGACAGTACAGCGTAGCGGAGAAGTAGAATCATTATTATCATTACAGAGGACGCATTTCAGGGCTTTAGATCGATTAATGAGAGGCATAGATTTAGACAACATCTCTGAGAAGTGGGAGATAGAAGATGAGTTACGTAATATGCAACATAAGTGGAATATCATCGATGAACAGCATGTCAAAATCGACAATCTGCTGCGTGGCGGAGATTCATCTTACGAGGACGAACTTATGCGTATCGAAAAAGCATTTAAAAACATGAAAAGATTACTAAATCAAAAATTATCTTCTAACCTCCACATTCAGCAATATACTCCTCAGTTAGAGATACCAGTTTTCACAGGAAAGTATACCCATTGGCCTACATTTTACGATTTATTTTCGGAATCCATACATAATAACAACTCTATCAGCAAGGCTCAGAAACTGCAGCATTTGAAGAGTAGACTCAGAGGTGAAGCTGAACGTCTTATACAGCATCTGCATATTTCTGCTGAGAATTATGACACAGCCTGGGAACTTTTGGTGCATAGGTACAATAATCCACAAGTTCTCTTTTCTAAACACATAGAAATATTTTTAAATCAGCATAATATTAACAAACAGTCGTCATACGAGCTTAAGAAGTTATATGACACATCAACTGAATGTCTTCACGCTATACATAATCTAGGGGTCGACACAACAACTTGGGATCCGTTGTTAGTGCATCTCTTGTGTAAGAAATTAGATCCGCAGACTTACACCGATTACAAAGAACATCGTACGTCACCAAGGTCTCTCCCATCCATGGATGAGTTCATGGGCTTCCTGGAAGGAAAGTTTATGGCTTTGGAACCGGTTTATAGTAAGGATAAGGGGACAACCTCAACCACGACTCCTGCTAACCCTAAACGTGAAGCAATCATCAAATATCAACAAGTCTTTGCGACACATTTAAATCGTTGTCCAGCTTGCAACTTACAACATGATTTATTTAAATGTAAAAAATTCCATAACATGACATCAGACAATCAATTGAAGCTCATTGCGAAACATAGCATTTGCAAAAACTGTTTATACAAGCATTTCGACAAGCCGTGCACTTCGAATAAACGCTGTAAACAATGCAATGGAGAGCATAACACAATTATACACGAGGCATGTGCGGGGTCACTGCCCGTGGATATCATATCATCAAGCCATATATCACAATCAGGTCGGCAGACAAATGCTGACCAGGCTTTATCATTGACATCTGGAGCTCAACAGAGCAATCAGAAAAGCGTATATCACATTGCGTCAGGAAATACCGAAACTTTGCTGCCTACGGCTATCGTAAAAGTACGAGCAGCCGACGGTACCTACATGTTAGTACGAGCTCTTTTAGATCAAGCCGCACAGGTATCACTTATATCAGAAGACCTCGTACAAAAACTAGGATTAAAACGTTATCATCCGTTATCATCAGCAGCTGTTTCTGGCATAGATCTCTGTCCGAAGAAGAGCAAAGGCGAAGTGTCTATACAGTTACAGTCAATGTATGGCGATTATCATTTTGAAGCAGAGGCGTACATTGTATCAAAGGTTGCCTACGATTTGCCTAGCATATCATTTCGTCGTGAAAACCTCTCTTATCTCGACAATTTAGAACTATCTGATCCTAGCTTTAACGTATCTCAGCGAATAGATTTGCTTCTGCATGGCGACATTTACTCGCAAGTTATCATGGAGGGTCTTATCAAAGGTCCAGACAGGACACCCATTGCTCAGCAGACTAAATTAGGCTGGATTATATCAGGAAATGTAAAACCACTAAGCTGTTATGTTATCACGAAAACTAAATTCTCAAATACGACGGATCTTTCGAAATTCTGGGAGATTGAGGATATCAACAACACTATTTCAAAGCTCACTGAAGATGAACAGTTTTGTGAAGACCATTATCAGTCAACTACTCAGCGTCGTTCTGATGGGAGATATGTAGTAGCGTTGCCCATGAAACAGAACTACGAACATCAATTGGGATCATCAGACAGCAAAGCTAAGGCTCAGTTTAGACAGTTAGAGAAGAAATTAGCTAAAAATCAAGAATATTCCGATAGCTACAAGCAATTTATGCGGGAATATCATCAACTCGATCATATGCGTCGAGTCAGCACTAATTATCAAGCAAACTACTTACCACATCATGGCGTGTTGAAGTTAGATTCAGACACAACGAAGCTACGTATAGTTTTCAATGCTTCTGTGAAGACATCTACTGGCTACAGCCTCAACGATCTGATGCACGGTGGTCCAAACCTTCAACGCGACCTGCAGAGTCTTATCATAAATTGGCGAAAGTATAAATTCGTTATCATAGCAGACATCGAAAAGATGTTTCGCCAGATCCTTGTCAGAGAAGAAGATCGACATCTGCAAACTATCATTTGGAGGGAATCACCTGATGAACCACTCCAGAACTATCAATTGACTACTGTCACCTATGGCACAAAGGCAGCGCCGTTTTTAGCTATGCGCACCTTAAAACAGCTTGCACAGGACGAGGCAGACAAGTATCTTTTAGCAGCAGCAGCTATAGAAACATCATTTTACATGGATGATCTTTTAACTGGTCAGAATTGCCTAGAAAAGACCAAAGAATTACAGAAGGAACTCGTCCACATCTTTCAATCAGCAAAAATGAATTTGCGAAAATGGGCTAGTAACCATCCCTCTTTACTGGACGACTTACAGCCTGAACTGCAAAATAATCACTACGAGTTTAAAGGCCTTGAATCCAGAAAGACGCTTGGCCTCAGGTGGAATCCTATATCAGATTGTTTTACGTATCAAGATCAGCATATGAACACTAATGAGTGTCTTACTAAGCGCCAATTGCTATCAGAAATTTCTAAAATATTTGATCCGTTAGGCTGGTTATCACCATTATCAATCCGTGCTAAATTATTATTTCAAAGGACCTGGAACATTAAGATGGAATGGGATGACAAGGTATCAGCAGATATACAAAAGGAATGGGTGGAGCTTAGTAAAGATTTCAGCAACATATCGGACTTTAAGATACCTCGTTATTTAGGAAATACACAGCAATCGGCACATTTACATGCATTCTGTGACGCATCAGAAAAATCATATGCATGTGTTATTTACTTAGTAACAATCAACGATAAAGGCGATTACACATCACAGCTTGTCGCAGCGAAAACAAAATTAGCACCACTTGCGAAAAAGGTTTCTTTACCTAGATTGGAACTGTGTGGAGCACACCTGCTATCCCAGCTCTTATCAAAGATTTTAGAATCATTTTCTGGGATGGATATCAAGTTACATGCCTGGTCCGACTCTATGATCGTATTAGGTTGGCTCCACGGAGATATATCACGATGGAAACCGTTCGTCGCTAATCGGGTGCAGCAAATTATCAATATCATCCCTGCATCATGTTGGCGTCATGTTAGATCGGAGAGCAACCCAGCTGACTGCGCGACACGCGGGATAACAAAGCAGCAATTACTAGCGTCCAAATTGTGGTGGAGGGGTCCAGAATGGATCACGACCATGGACACTGAATATCAACATAACATTATTTATCAATGCCCAGATGTAGAATTAAAGGACGTCTGTGTGTATGCCACTTTACAGCAACCTCATTTTTCAATAATAAACGAATTGCTGCATCGGCACAGTTCGCTGACCCGAGTCGCTAAGGTACTTGGGTGGATATTACGTTTCATCACATGTGTACGTGACAAACAAAAGGAAAATAAATCTACGTCATTATCATCAGCGGAACTGGACAAATCGTACACCATGATTATCAAGGAAATTCAAGGGCAAGAATTTCAGGAAGACATTCAGAACATCGAGAAAACAGGACATGTCCGTCAAAACTGCAAAATTATTTCTTTGAACCCATTTCTGGATCAGCAAGGACTGTTAAGAGTTGGAGGAAGATTAAGGAATGCACATATCAGCGACATGGCCAAACATCCTATCATATTATCATCTCATAATCGATTCACCAACTTAGTTATACATAAGGCGCATTTAACCACTCTTCACGGTGGACCCCGTCTGACTTTATCTTTTTTACGCAATCAATTCTGGATAGTCAGCGGTATGCGCACAGTCAAAAGGCTGTTGAGGCAGTGTGTACGTTGTCGTCGATATAGTAGTGAGAATTATCAACATATCATGGGTGACTTGCCAGAACCTCGAGTCACACCATCGCGCCCATTCACGCACACAGGAGTTGACTTTACTGGATTCGTGGAGCTCAAGATAAACAAGGGCCGCGGAATTAAAACCTGTAAAGGATACATCGCCGTGTTTGTGTGTTTATCAACGAAGGCTATACATTTAGAGTTGGTTTCGGACTTGAGTACACCGACGTTTTTAGCAGCGTTTCGTCGTTTTTGTGCTCGAAGAGGTGTCCCACAACATATGTATAGTGATAATGGGACTAATTTTATCGGAGCAGATCGTCTTTTGAAGAAAGAATATAAGGAGATCGTACAGAATATCAACTCAGATTTCTTTAACAATATAATCGAATTTAATATCTCATGGCACTTTAATGCCCCATCTTGGCCTAGCGCAGGTGGGCTCTGGGAAGGTGCAGTCAAGAGCATGAAATATCATTTACGACGTGTCTTAGGAGAACAGAAACTCACGTATGAGGAGTTTTCCACACTTATTCATCAGATTGAGGCATGTCTTAATTCGCGACCTCTTTGTCAGTTAACGGAAGATCCTGACGATGACTATTTAACACCAGGTCACTTCTTAGTCGGTGGTCCAATACTATCCCGACCCCAGACTGAGCCGCAATCAATCACCTTATCAAACCGTTGGCGATTAGTTCAGTCCATGCATAATCATTTCTGGAAGCGATGGTCGGCCGAATACCTGCAACATCTTCAGACACGGTCAAAGTGGAGAACCTGCAAGCAAAATCTTCAGATAGACGACGTCGTACTTATCAAAGAAGACAATATTTCACCGGGGAAATGGGCACTAGGTCGTGTTCAAGAAGTACACCCTGGAAAAGACGGCTTCGTTCGGGTGGTAACTCTAAAAACCAGTTGCAACGTTATCAAGCGACCCGTCAGCAAGTTAGTTCCGTTGCCTGTAAGGGACATAGAGAATAATACGTCTTAATATTCAACGGAGACTATATCAAAGAACGCCTGCAAAATATATCATCGAAAATAAAACATGTCCAATTAATTCAAGGTGGCAATATCTATATCACATCAACATAAATATAGCATAATACTATCAAATTTGCACCTTAGATAAGACCGTGGATGATCTTAATATCAAAACGTCACTATGTAACATTAAGTTACTAAACGCCGACACAGGCCTTCAATGGTTACGTCGTGTGAGAATCAGTAGATCAAATTACATAATAAACACGACTGGCTGTTCGCGTGCTGCGGGGAATGCCACGTCCGCATTTACTGCACAGCTGGTATGACAATTCAAGATCAAAGGCACTGGAATTATCACTATCAACAAAGGATGTACTCTAAAAGGAGAGTCCTTTACTATATACGCGCACGAACATTTTTTTTATGAATTTCATATACATCAAGAGCTTGAAGCCCCAAAGATATCTAGCCTGAATGATATCTTCAACACATCAGTACCAGATCCAAGCTTACCTCCAATATCAAGCAGAGCTCTCAGAATCAATTAACGATTCATGATGTCCACCACTACACACTGTTGTACATCATCGTGACGGTGGTGCTCTTGGCAGCAGCCATCGGCATCAGCGTCTGGATAAAGAGGAGGAGCCACGCCAGGGCGGCTGACGCTGGCCCGGAGGCCCCAGCGCCCCAGCACAGGCAGAGGAAGACAAGTGTCTCTAACAATGAGAATAGTGTAATCAAAGAATCAGTGTTTAGTGTAACCACAGGGACGTCCCCTGTTCTTCTTAGATCTCGGGTTGAACAATAAATGACAAAAACTATATTTCGGATAAGTAGTTGTAGAATAATTACTAACACTCAAATTGTTTATCATCTCTGTATCATGTAACAACCTTTTTATATCATTTAAAATAAGACATTATTTTATTTTATATCATCTTCATCATAGACTTATCTCATTTGAGTGGGCAGGATGTACAGTCAAACTGTACATATTGCATACTCAGCATTTACGTAACATGTATGCGCGTCACCGAGCCATCGTATTACTGGTATTACTAATCAATATACGTCAGTGCAGTTACAGCATTCAACTCGGGCGGTTTTATTTACATCATCCTTGATCGACCCTTATATCATTATCAATATTTATCATTTTATACTATCTTTTATCAACCTTATGAGTGACTAGCTCGCTCAGATATTGTGTCCTGCCATTCGAAACATAAAGCAAGGGAAAAAAGAAGAAAACAATAAATTAAGACAAACTAAAAGGCCAAATGGATAGAAGTCGGACCAGTCCCCCCAAGCAGCACCCGCGCACGAGTTGACTCGAGCAGCAGCCATCACTCCCCTCAACCATATTAGAGGGAAGGGGGTGACCCGCCACACGAAGCCGCCACAAGCAAAGACTTTTCGATGGCGAGCATGACCGAACCAAAATCACAGTGGCTCACATTTAACTTCTGCTGTTAAGTAGTACCTCGACAGGCAAGACACAAAACAAAACAAAACATAGCAGTGTGTGTTACCTCCTGGATTGATTTGCCGCTTTCAATCAGTGGTAATGCAGTCAAGCACTAGCTTATTATCATTGAAAATACCGTTCAGGTGCGAGTTGGACTCGCGCACCGAGGGTTCCATACCATCTTTGGACTGATTCTAGTCATTTTACTATTCATGTAACACCTCAGATAGCAAAAAAAAAAACAAACCGTAGAACTAAGTTTGACTATCGAGGTTTTTTTAGGAATACTAAAAAACTGTACTATTAAAATTTAGAAAATTTTATTTTTCATGGACATGGACTACCCATATTTATTTCAGATTTTTTCCTCCATAAACTTCGGAGATAAGGGGACTGTATTTTTTTTTTGACAATTTTGACTGATTATCAGCCAAAAACTACGTGATATAAACCAAAATAAAAATCTGTTTTGGGATGTGCAAATGAAGCCCTTTCATATGATATCCCACTCAATATCTCACTTTGAAATTTTGATGACCCATTTCGACTGCCATTATAAAAAAGTAAAAGATTTTTTTATTTTTTTCATTTAAGGTGAGGTTGGATAAGTAAGATCTAAAACTATTCCAAGATTTAAATCGATAGCATCAGTTGTTCCTGAAATATATAGGTATGACAGACAGACAGACAGACGAAGTCAGACCATAAAGATTCCTTTTTTACCTTCTAGGTATGGAAATGAAATCTTCAAATTTTTTCGGCTCTGAGAACTGATAACCGCTGGAGAAGAATGGTTCTCGAGTGGCGATCACAAACCGGAAGACGCAGCGTAGGTAGGCCTCCCACTAGATGGACAGACGACGTGCGCGTCGCAGGTAACCTATGGATGCAAATAGCCAATTGTCGTTCATAATGGCGTTCGAAGGGCGAGGCCTATGTTCAGCAGTGGAAATCTCCTGGCTGGTGATGCTGATGATGGTGAATCCTCAGTTCCAGAAAACAGTCTGACAGAATTATTACCTAATCTTACCTTATTTGATATGGGTAGATGAAATATAAATAACGAGAAGTATAAGTTATACCCTGTTTCACTTCACAAGATCAAAAATTTAACAAAAAAAATTATCAGTAAATGTACGGACGCTGGCGTGATGGCTAATCGGTGGCCAGCCAAATAGAGCCAGTAGTGTCGAATATGACATATTCAACCCTACCAATTCTTTGGCTAAAGAAAAACAGAGTACCTATACGAGTCTGCATCAATTAACTAATCTATGCACATTCAATCTATATTTAAAGTCGCGAAATATACTTAACAAAATTTTCTACTAAACGAAGCCTTCAAAGAATTACACATCTTAGACTGTATAAAAGACAAACGTTATAAAAATAACTTTTCATTTCGCTTATTAAATATTTTATTATTGAAACAATGTTACAGAGAGACAGATAATCCAGACACAAGCCCCACGGGCACTGGACGGCAAATTAAAAATATAACAGAACCGACCTTCGGTGTACTCAGCACAAATTATAAAATATATTCATACTAGACAGATTATAAAAAATGCAAGTTGTGCACACAAATCCGACTGAAAAAAAAATATGTGAACACTACATAATATATTTTACATACGTAATTAAGAAGGCATAATTAAATAGCTCTCAGAATCTGCAAGTTGAAGTGGCAATGGGTAGGCCATATCGCTCGAAGAACCGATAACCGTTGGGGAAGAAAGGTTCTCGAGTGGCGACCTCGAACCGGAAGACGCAGCGTAGGCAGGCCTCCCACTAGGTGGACAGACGACATTGTGCGTGTCGCAGGTAACCAATGAATGCAAATAGCTAATTGTCGTTCATTGTGGCGTTCTAAGGGGGAGGCCTATGTTCAGCAGTGGACGTCTTCCGGCTGATGATGAATTAAAAAGGGTACTCTACATAATTACGAAAAACTTTAGTCACACTCGAATAATTCCGAATGATTCAACAAATCGGAATGTCATTTTTCGGACCGAAAACCCATTGAGCATTTTGGTTATTCGGACATAAGAACATCGGAAAATCCGGTAAAATAAATTTCGTGATTTAAAAATATTACAAAAAGCAGTTTAACGATGAACCTGGGTTTAAACTCAGAAAATTGTTCCTTAAACCAAGGTCTAAACCTAGTTTTCGTTATAAGACGGTTAATGTCTTCTAAATTTTAATTTTTAGGTAAGTGTTATGAAATTCGGAGTTTTGAGAATCGGAACACTGAAATTCGCAATAAAATATTTCGGTGTATTTGGGTTTTTCAAAATTTTGGTATAAATATAATATTTGTAAACCATGAGTCGTCCTTGCGACTTGGCAGGCTTCATTCCTGAGGGTATACCACCATCTATCCGAACAGTATTATTGTAATATTATTATTAAGAGAGAAAGGAATAGTATGCGCAGTAGGTATGCGTATATCCAGTGGCGGACTAAGCCAGTTGGGGGCCCGGGGCGGCATAAAGTTATGAGGCCCCCGGTCAGTAAGTCACGTATTTTTGCTGGATTGCCCCACAAGAAGTCCGTCTTTTCGAGAGTATGTATAAGTATGCATGTCTATATCGTTGGCACGGCCTACAGCCTAATGGCTCATGCACTGGATTTTGACTAGTGATATGTCGTTAGATTCGTCTTAGTTGTGGTAGTGACATAGTCTATACAGACTTTTGCTACCACTCTTCTCTTGCTGCTCGATGAGCTCTTTGCAGTATGTTTTTCTATACCGTCGTTCTCGTAACCGCTGTGATAGTATAGTGCCTGCCCATCGCATCGGCATGCGTCTTCTGCTTCGCCTGCCGTCCTTTTGGATTGTCACGATAAGCCTCTGTAGGCTGTCCGGTTTTTTGCTGCCCGTGTACCTGAAGATGTTGATGACGCGATTAATGCAGATAGAGGAAAGTCGCTCCTTGAGAATAGATGCATTAGTGCGACGCTCGGTCCACACACGCCTGTTGATGCGGAGACTATTCTTTGTGCTGATCCGCTCAATTTTTTCAAGAAGATCGGTCAGTTCCTTTTCCGAGGATCCTATAATTGTGGTATCATCTGCAAAGCAGGAGATTGTTCAATAGGGTACCACCAAACCGGACACTCCCCTCTCAGTCCTCTAAAACTTCGCATTATATGCCCACCAACTAGATTAAACAGCTGTGGTGATAGTATGCATGCATGCAATCTGGACGTACACCTCGTTCCGTCAAGCTGGATTGGATGCGACCACTCTCTACCAGCAACAGTATCTACTATATCGGTATAATCGATCTTTCTGTAATACGGTCATGTCCCAGTAAGAGATCAAAGATACGACAATGACTCGTTGGGGCATTGGTGCAACTGGCATCGTCAGGGGCTTTATAGATATGTGACCAGGTATCCTCTGCCTTAAAGAGGCCTGGTGCGTCGCGCGTGTATTGGGCGGGAGCTCTGCGCGTCCCATCCTCAGAACATTACCGTGCTGAGGTCTATACTAAATGCGACCCTTTGGTAGGCAATGATGCGTTCGAGGTAGGAACTGCGTCCGTCATTGGAAGCAAACACGAGAATGCTAAAGTGCGCGCACATTTTTCATTTTATCTTTCAAACGGCAAAACACGTTGTCGCTAATGGAATGATTGTAACCAGTAAAACTCACTGTTTAAAAAAGGAAAAATGTCAAGCCCGCTTAGTTTCTTGCTGGCTCTACTTAATTGGGGCCGCGTTGTGGTCCGATGGTAGCTTTAAAAAATACTTAATAAGTACTAGCCCATATGAAGTAAATAATCATTTAATTTCATTCAGGTGCACTTTTGTACTTGGCATAGTCTTCACATCAAAAAATCATATCCAGCCAGAGATATGCTACGCTAATAAACCTTTAACTTTCTTGTATCCATCTTGCAATCAATCTATTCTTACGGATTATATCGCGATTTATTTTATTTTTCCCGACGTTTCGAATGCTTTGCAGCACCCATGGTCACGGGCGGACTGAGATGTTGAACGTCCCTGCGCTCTATTTATACTGTCATAATTTTCGGTGTACCCTCAGTTATTGTTGTTGTTTTTATTGATGTACCCTCAATTCTTATTGGTTATTATTGTTGTTGATCCGACCTACGCAGTAAGAGCTTACAGTATCTTGACGCCGTGCAGTGTGTCCTCGCAAAAGAAAACCGTTTCCAACCAAGGATGATTCGTGAGGCTATTGAAATCAAAAAACATCCTAATTTCAATAGAGAAGAGGGTTGGGTGTTACCACCAGCTTGGGATCCTGTGATAAATATAATTAAATCCAAAACCAGACAAAACACTGCACGGCGTCAAGATACTGTAAGCTCTTACTGCGTAGGTCGGACCAACAACAATAATAACCAATAAGAATTGAGGGTACATCAATAAAAACAACAACAATAACTGAGGGTACACCGAAAATTATGACAGTATAAATAGAGCGCAGGGACGTTCAACATCTCAGTCCGCCCGTGACCATGGGTGCTGCAAAGCATTCGAAACGTCGGGAAAAATAAAATAAATCGCGATATAATCCGTAAGAATAGATTGATTGCAATGTCTAGTATTCGCGTAAATAAAAGACAACATTTTGTATCCATCTGCTTTATTGGTTTTCATAAAACACTTCTTCTTTTACGAATCGCTAATTAATTGATTTGAAATTCTACATTGTAAATTCCGTACTGAATAGACCACAACAATTACATTGTAGGCCTATGTTTGTATTTATGTTAAATGCATCATGAGGCCCCCAACTCCAAACTGCCTAATACAATACTGACAACACATAACATTATGGCCTTTAGATCAAATCGCCAAATCTTTGAGATTTAATCGAGGAGACATCAGCTAGACTATTTCAAAGAAGCTTTAAGAGTTTCAACGCCATTGTCACATATCAATCTAATAGACTAACAGAGTTTGTGCACCAGAACTCTAAAATATTCTAGGTATGATTTACTCTCTAATACTTAGTAGGTACTTAAATAATGATTTAAAAGAACTTTTGGAGATTGGAGGCCCCCCTGGACCCGAGGCCCGGGGCGGACCGCCCCCTCCGCCCCCCCGTTAGTCCGCTACTGCGTATATCTGCGTCTCTGTCAGACGTAAATGTAAGATTATTTTAACACTGACATAAGAGCTGCTATTATGTATTAGGGCTAATTTCATTCTCAACTGGACAAATCGTAAGAAGGGTAAGAAGGGGTGTCGCTTTTGCAGTAATTTAGACGTATATGGAACATGTTCACAGAAAATAATTTTTTTCCTAAAAATACTTTATATTGTTATGTGCGGGTGGGTATTAAAATGCCGATCAACGCAAAAGAAGATTTTATTCCACGTACACTCTCACTGTAATACACTATACACACAAGGCACAGTAGTCCAAGTCGCTCAGTTCATCAGAGTAGTCCAAAGTCGTCGCAAAGGTCACCGGTACAATTCTCTTCGATTGCTTCCTTGAGATGTTTTCACTATCGCTTTGTAAACACAAACTGTCAGGACACCACGAATTCTTTGTTTACATTTTATTTTTTTGGTATTCCGAATAGGTAAAGTATAGAGAATTTAATTTGGAATGCGAATGTATATACAGTATGTATGTATAAGCTTATACCTTTAATAAACTATTTAAAAAAAAAACCGACTTCAAAGTAAATTATCTAAAATGCATAAAATAACGAAAATATTATTGAAGTTGGTGTTAGCGTACCTGCTGTGTATATTCTGCACCAACTTCAATAATATTTTCGTTATTTTATGCTTTTTAGATAATTTACTTTGAAGTGGGTTTTTTTTTAAATAGTTTATTTAACACTTTTTAGTGACTTATTAACCGGCTTCATTTTACCAAGATAGGTATCAGCACTATCACGCAACTCGAACGTCTACATTACAGTAACTTACTGAGAACATAAAAAGTTTATATCTCTTAAACTACTGGACCGATTTTGATGAAGTTTGTACTCTACCCTAAGTTGAAAGATACTCTAACTATTGCAAAAAAATTAGTAGTAGTTTCTGAGAAATCCGCGGACAAACCTACATACATACATACATACATACACTCGTGAAATTTGGTAAATTCGTTTAGAAGCCCACATAGACTAACATATATGAATATTACGCATTTTTATTAATATTACATACATACGCGTCGAATACAGAACCTCATTTTTTGAAGTCGGTTAATGAAGTCGGTTAAAAATGCAGCCTCAATCCACGGACGGGTCATTAGTTGGTAATTAATTACTAATAAAAAGCCTATTTGAGCCCCTTTACATAGTTCAAGCTTATTCAATTAATCCGCCTCTATTGGGACCACTAAACAAGCGTTACTAAATAAGTAATGAGCAAACATACCGGCGTGTGCGTGCTGTAGCGCAGGGGCTTTGCGGACATGTCCGGATTTCGGATAATCCGGATTCCGGATTGTCCAGGTGTTGTCAATGGTTTTTAGCGCGGTTTACGGATCACTGTATTTGCGATCCGTTGGTGGTTGGAATATAGTTACTTGAAATACGTATAAAAGTTATGTTTCAAATTCAGTATTTCAATTAAGCAGTAACAAGTGTGGGGCAAAGACATAATATAAGAATAAGAAAAATTTATTTGGTCACCACAATGAAACACAATTACAAGTAAATAACAGAAACACAATTAACGGTAAAATATTACATTTGTGCCCCAAAGAGGTAGGTCCAAATGGGTCCCAGATCAGCTTAATGTCAAGCTAATGCTTGACGCTGGTTTTCATCTGGGCCCAGTGTTCCACGGATGTCAGTCAGTGGCAATACAATACAAAAGTAAAAAAGTAAGTAGTATTTTAAAATAATTCCAAATAATAAATATGCTGGTTTAGTAGAATTATTAGCTACATTGTTATTCAAAGACTGTTGAACAAAAGACCTTAAAAACCCCTCTCGGTTTGCCATAATCCCCACGATTGGCAGGCGTCTTGTGGATCGCAATATACATATGAAAGTGGTAGGTAATCGAATAGAAAGATGCTGCTGCCCGTCTTCTTGGTTTCCCTTAGTCACCTCTTACGGACACCCTACCCAATGGGAGATGGGAGGATGCTATTTTTACCCAGACTCACCACGGGTTTATTAAACCTACTGATGAGAAATCAAAGCTAGACGTTCGCCTGCTGATAAACAACAAGCGTATAGACAGCAGCAACAACACTGCAATACTTCCCGTTACCCGAGACATAAGTTATTATAAGTCTCTTCATCCAGGTAATTTCCCCAGCTACAGTGCCCTTTACACAGCAAGTCTGCACATTCATGCTTGGCGGCAGAATATCTGACACTGCGATGGTACCTACTTGTACGGCAGTGGCGAAGGGTCAATTTTTGTAAAGGGTAAGCCGGTCCGCTACACCCAGGACATTTTCATTAGGTTTCTGTAATGTTCTACTTTGCTGATAGTAACATGATATTATATCTTTGAAAAGTTAAAATCTGTAAATCCCGAGCGATTCTAAACTAGATTAGGAATGAAATAGGTAGGCAAGGGAAAAATACCATTTTATTTAATTTAAAAGTCAGTGATTAGGTCCCTAGAAATTAAGAATACGAATATACTAAATTAAATTACTTACTTCGATAAATCTCATCGATATGACCTACAATGACTCATTTCAATAAAATGATCTAACGCAATAACATGTAGGTACAATGCACACTACACACAATGAACAGCTCTGCCAAAAAAAAGGTCAGGGCTTCATGAAATGTAACTCAAGTCCAGGTAGTAACATAATATTGCAATCAATTGCAACAATAAATAATGCGAAGGTATTATACGTTTCATTATCGAATATCAATAAACAGTAATTTACGATGTTAGCGTGATTTACATTATGAACAGCGCCATCTATCGGTGAAATTGGACACACAATTACTATAGAACTTTTATATTATTAAACACAATAAACAAAACTATAAACAACCATAGTATCTATTAGATTCTAATTATATTATAATATTTAGTAGAATTAAATTGTCATGTACCGTATATGCGATACAAAATAAATATCAATGAAGACGAAAGATTATAGTCGATCGAAGTACGCGTACGCAATCAATACTACACTCTATTTCGTTCGCATACATGTCATTTTTCTATCCATTAACATAACCACGCCCCATTATAACCCGATGGACATCGGCTTGCCGTCGTTCCTATACTAAGCGAGTTATGCGTTTGCGCGGGAACGTTTTCCGTACTGATTTTACATGGTAATTGCGCGTGGAATTCCTAATCTTGCGAGCGGCTTGCCGCGCCACGACTTGCGCGCGGTTGAAGTGAATGAAAAGTGTAACTTTTTGCTATTAATATAAGGCGATTTTTAGATTAATTTTATTTGATGGTGTATTAAATACCTATGTTTTTAACGTTATGTTAGTAAATAAATGTCTTATTAGATCATCGTAACAAACGCCTGTTGTCAAAGGGAAGCCGGTAGGAATCGAGTTATATGGAGCCTTCGCCACTGTTGTACGGTTCCTTGCAGACGGAACCTACAACCATCTAGTAGTATATGGAAAACTAGCAATTCCCTGCGACTACGCTCGCAATTATTTTTTTCCACTCCATTTAATCCCTTTAGGAGTGGAATTTTCAAAAGCCGTTTTTTAGTGGATGCTTACATCATAAGAACCTGAACCTGAAATCTAAATTTCAGCGTTCTAGGTCTAGCGGTTTAGCCTGGGCGTTGATGAATTAGTCAGTCAGAAAAAGTAATTTTGTATGTATAAATGACAAATACAGAAACACATAAAGAGTATGAAGATGGTGATGGTGGGATAATTAAATTACAATCAGGAAAAGAAGCGAAGAAGTTTGTTAATGTTTATTCTTTATTAGAGCTATGCTATTTGACGGAAGAAGTATAAACAGAAGGCGTCCTGTTCCCCCCCACTGTTACAAAGGTTCTCGATGCATGCCGTATCCATAATGAAGGAGAATTGAAAACTCTTTCAGTAGATAGTATTTCTCTCGTATCAATGTACACGAATAACCTGGAACAAAAAAGAAAGAAAGGTGCTATACATCATTGTCAAAAGGGCAAACCCATATTAGAAGACGGCATGGCGGAAGTTTCCGACAAACCTGTATTTTTAGTCTTTTTATTTTTTGATTAAACCGCAGCTGTGTAAAAATCTACACACATATAGGGGACACTAGATACGAATCTATGCTTACGCTTTTAGTTGATTTTGTATTTGAAATAAAGGTCAATCCTTATTTGTTTCATAAAACATAAAACTAGATAAATTTTGAAACTTTTGGTCAAATCACACCCTAAAATTTGTTTTAACTTCAAGAGTTAGGGCCAAAAAACAAAAGGGGGGTCAAGTATCCTCAGTTTCCCCTACCCCATGGGGTACGAGTGTTTTATCAAAAAAATAATGTCGCGTCCGTCAGCCACCAGAATTGCATCCCCCCAGCTCCGCTCGTTGGGTATCGTAAGAGACGATTAAGTGAGAACAGGAACTCGGGTAGCAGCGTTTATCTTTTCGATTTATCTTCCACCTATACTGCGATCCCCAAGCCGCCTGTCAAGCGTGGGGATTATAGCAACCACTCCCTTCTAAGGGGGAGGTCTTTGTTCTGCAGTGGATGTCTATCGGCTGCAAATGAAAAATGCTAATAATGACATCCAAGAAACATCAATATGGGTATCAAATGAAAAGTGTGTGTACGTATTATGTTTATTGTAGGTAATATAGGACCATCTGTTTGTTCGCAGACCGGCTTTTTGTGCTATTATAATTTACTATCAGACACTGGTCTCGCCGGCGAGACCGAAGGGTCGTACGCATGCGATCTCAACGACGTGCATCACCCCACTGAGTTTCTTGCCGGTTCTTCTCAGTGGGGGCGCGTTGTGAACCGGTGGTACATTCAGCCCTCTCTTAAGCGACAGCCCAAGCCGAGGCCGTGCCACCCTGAGGTGCCCTTGAGCTCGTCGCTCCTTCTGCCGTTAAGGCTAGAGTGCTTTAAGCGCTGCCTCCTATTGTCCGGTGAAGCTGTAATGGCCATCTGCGGCCAACAGCGTCTATCATTCCCAAAAAAAAAAAAGCTTTTATAATTTATATTGTGTTTATTTTTAAAAGCATTATCACACTGCGATTAAACTGCTGAATAACTTCCGATGAAATAACATTGTAAGATACACTAAAAGGGTTCTTTGAAGCTAATTATCTGGGCCAGGGATTTCTGAGAAAGTAATAAGTACCTAATTGCAATTATGTAGTTAACGTCTTTATTTCAAAAAGGGCAATACTGTAGCATCATGACAGGAGCCCTTTATGGACAATTGGCGATGTGATAGTTAGGTCCTGGTTCGATTGCCAGGCAGGGTAGTGGAGCTGAATTGTTTTCAATCAGAAAATTCTAAGTAACAGATTTAGGACTCCCCCTCCCCCGTAGAAGGGAGAGATTGCAATAATCCCCACGCGACTTGGAGATCACATTGTAGATTGTAGGTGATCCAATAGAAAGACAGTGACAATCGTAATTTATTATATTCATTAAAAAATTGCAATAAGTGGGCACTGTAGCTAGTGAAATTATCGGACACAGGAGACTTAATAACTAATGTCTCGGGTGACGAGCGGGGCAGTGCAATGCAGCTATCTATAGGCTGGCGTGTCGCTTACCATCAGGCTAATGGCTTACCATCTTAGGCTTACCATCTCATTAGGCTGATTTAAAAAAAACTTTATTTATAACACCTCGAGCTGACGGGTGAAACAGTTCACCTGCATCGGTTTATAATATGGGTGTCTTTAAAACTATAGTGAATAGGCTTTTAATAAGGTGTGGGCTTTACCCATCCTTTTTTTTTTTTTTTTTTGACGCGGGGGATATCTTCGAAAGATCCCGGGAGCTGTGGGGCTCGACCGGGGTATGTGGGATTCTTACCCACTAAAACCCCCGCTGCTGTCGCATCGGCACATGAGAGGGGGGAACCCAGGGCTCTCCGGTGGGATCTGCGCCAGGGGCCCCTCAGTGCCTTGCCTTTGAGCCCGCCGCCGGGGGGCGCATTGTAGCCCCCCGGGAACCTGACACGGTACTCACGGGGACGGGGGTCGCAACCCCGCCGCCGTCCTCCTCGGAGTCGCCGCCGTACTCAATGGACGCTCAAAGGGCCCACACCCCGAGCGTCCAGCGACTCCGAAGGGGCCTTACCATCCTGGTTTATGTCGCCGCTTTACATCAGTTAGGACTGTAGACCAGCGCTGGACGCACTGCAGTATTAGGTTAATAATACTAAACCTTGTTTATGTCCCACTGTTGGGCACGGGCCTTCTCTCAAGATGAAGGGGCTTAGGCCATAATCCACCACGCTGGCCAAGTGCGGGTTGGCAGACTTCAAACGTCGTTAGGCTTTATCAGACATGCAGGTTTCCTCACGATGTTTTCCTTCACCGAAAACTAGTAACAATCGCACAAAAACAAATCGCACATGTAACTAGAGAAATCAGAGGTGCGGTCCGGGGTTCGAGCCTGCACACCTTGTTTCCAAGGCAAGCGCTTGCCCACTGAGCTGTTACTGATAGTATTAGGTAAATAAATTATATACTTACAAAAATATGAGGACCTGTGGTCCTGTACTTACAATTTTGCGATAATAGATTAGGCGGTAAACTTATATATTTGTGAAGTTATTTTAGATAACTCGATAATAAATAATGTAAAAATCACTTAGATTTCAAATGTATGTCCACACTAGACTCCACTATGATTTGATAATGGCTATATGTGACATTGATGTAATAATATACTAGTGATAAATTGCCCTATTTCGATTTATCTAATGACCTTTGACATAAAAGTATAAAAAGTAGTACAAATAGTTACTTTATTAATATTCATACGATTTGAGGAGTCGATGTATTGGCGGAACTGCAAAACCTCTGAGCATCTGACCCAAGGTAATTTTTCTGTCCATCCACGGTTGCATTAACACCCACCATCTGGTAGGATCAGTCAAGCAAACCCCAAACAAAAAATACCTTACGTCTATTATGACTAGAGAATACAATCTCGAGCATGTTTTTCAATCCCGGGGTTTCGGGATTTTTGATGCGTAGTCCCGGGGTCCCGGGACTATCCCGGGATTAGACTATGTATTATCTATATCTATACTTATAATAAAACTGTAACAGGTCCAATTCTGTACATTGAAGATATTTTGATAATTATATTTGGAGGGCATTGTTTAACCGATACTGAGGCCGAAAATATAATTTTTTTAATTTTTGTCTGTCTGTCTGTATCACGGCTGCGCATCACGCCGAAACTACTGAATGGATTCAAATGAAACTTGGCATGATTTGAGATCTTACTACGAGGTAGGACATAGGATACTTTTTATCCCGTAATCTAGCACGGTTCTTTTGGGAGAGGGGATTAAAGTCAAAATGGGTACTTGGTTATACGCTTGGTCCGATTTTATCAATTTTTCTTTATAATATAATAAATATTAGTAAGGGAACACTCATAGAGAGTTGTTATCAAGGTTTTGTAATCGATCGGGTTAAGCAACGTTAGGTAAGGTCATTAAATAGATGGGTGACCGTTTAACGCCATTTGAACTAAACGGGTCCGTGCTTCAGAGAGCAAGTAAAAAGTGGGTCCCAGTATTTAACCGACTATAAAAAAGGAGGTTATGTATTCGATGCGAATGTCTGTTATTAAAAGTTTAGTTAACGTAAAAATAGCGCATGCGGAGCTGCGTGGGTCAGCTAGTAAAATAATATTTTGTTCCAACTTATTTACCGGCTATTTAAAAAAAATTAGTACTTAAATGTAAAAACTTTATTAGTACCTACATGTGTGTACATACTAGTCTGCGTGGAATTTTATGAAGAATTCAAATAAATATTACGTATTAGAGGTTATTTATATAAAATTTGGAGAAATTATCGAAAGAATGCATCTGTTCCTTCCCCGCGGGGTGTCCGGAGCGGGAGGCCATCAGACGCGGGGTATTTCGAGCGGGAAAGTCCCTTCTAAGTTCTACGACAAACATATTATTAGGGTTGTACATGTGTAGTACGTATCGTACGGCGTATATAAGGGTAGTTTTTTATCGTTATGTAATAAATACTATTAATATAATCTAGGCAAGGTTATTGTCAAGGCGCAAAGGACTACGGAATGCAAACTAGACCTGTTTTTGGCAATCCCGAAAATCCCGAGATTAGTCAAGTGCAGTCCCGGGATTTTCGGGGCCAGTAAACGGACGGGATCCCGGGATCCCGGGATTGTATTCTCTAATTATGATCTACACTAAGCTATAAAATAATCGTCCTACTATTTTAATCTACACTAAATTATAAAATAATCAACTAACTAAAAATGAAACAGATTGCTCAACAACAAGCCAGCTTTGTCAAAGGAAATTTGCCTGCGTCTGTTTTCCTGCGCAAAATTAAATGTGAGTATCTAGACAGACATTAAATGTGAGACTAGAGTGAATAGGCTTTTAATAGGCTAGTGTGCTTTACCATCCTCGAATTCTCGGTTGCGTTGCTGCTTTGCATCAGGTGGGACTGCAGTCCAGCACCAGCTTAAACGTATGCAGTAAAAAAAAAATAGAAAAAGCGCATGAGTTCAATAATCCGCTTTTTGTTTTTAACCGGCTTCAAAAAGAAGGTTGTCTATTCGACGCGTATGTATGTAATATTGATAAAAATGCGCAATATTAATATATGTTAGTCTATGTGGGCTTCTAAACAAATTTACCAAATTTTATGGGTGTATGTATGTATGTAGGTTTGTCCGCCGATTTCTCAGAAACTACAAGTCCGATTTCGAAAATTCTTTTTTGCAATAGTTAGAGTATTGTTCAACTTAGGGTAGAGTACAAGTTTCATCAAAATCGGTCCAGTAGTTTAAGAGATATAAACTTTTTATGTGTACAGCAAGTTACTGTAACGTAGACGTTCGAGTTGCGTGATAGTGCTAATACCTATTTTGCTAAAATAAAAGTCACTAAAAAGTATTAAATAAACTATTTTATAAAAACAAAAACCGACTTCAAAGTAAATTATCTAAAAAGCATATAATAACGAAAATATATTGAAGTCGGTGTCAGCTGGTGATAGTGTTAGTTAACATGATTAGCTAGCACCGACTTCAATATATTTTCGTTATTTTATGCTTTTTAGATAATTTACTTTGAAGTCGGTTTTTATTTTTATAAAATAGTTTATGTCTTTTGACATCGCTAAGTGGAGTAAGCTGTGAGAGAGATCTCACAGCTAATCTTAATTAATAGTCAGAAAAATATAATATATTTTTCTGAACATATTATCTTTATTTATGTATTCTCCTCTTCTAGGTTGCCTGGAAAAAATCGCTTGTCAGCAATATGGCCGCCTATCTGCACTTTATTACTTTTGTTTCTGTTTTGTGTGGTCTGTTTCCTGTTTCTGTTGTTTGTGCAAATAAGTGTAAATAAATAATAAAAAAATCTGCGGGGCTTCATGAAAAGGGGCCTACAGAAAAGGTCCCTCTAAATCCAACCAATTGTAATGCATAAAGAAAATATGAAAGATGGTGAGACATTTGTTCAGTCAATGTTTTTTTTATTGTCTAGAAAAACTTGCTAATGGAAATATCGGTACCATCGCCCGTGGCGGACATGTCAAGTTTTTACATATTTCCTATCTTCGGATAGAATGGTGTTATAAAAATATGAGTCGCTGTGAATCTGAAAATAATACCCGTATTTCTTACTAGCTCTCGATACCTACTTATTATTAAAAAAACCTGTACTAATCTGTAGTGACTATAATCAAATAGGTTATAGCAAATTCTATCATCATCTGCAGCTAAAAGACATCCACAGGTGAACAAAGGCCTCCCCCTTAGAAGGGAAGGGTTGCCATAATCCCAGAAGACGATTTCCAAGACGCCATATTCTATAGGCGTCTCCGTATTCTATCTACCATCTTCAACTTAACTACATAATGGAATTCGGTTTTCGCCTTTCTTCAGTAAAAATAACAGTTTATTCCATCTTGATCACTCAGGTGATCAAAGTAGGATAAACAACAATAAGATGTATATTATACTACTAAGTAAGTATAGAATATGCCACGTACAACTCGAATACAAACGCTTTCTATCGCAGTTAATAGATATCTACCATTAGCATCAATTAATGTTCAATACATTTAAGTGCATCACACTTTAAAAGCGTTACATATTAAAAGTCACTCAACATATGCATACATGGAAGTAAACTAGTTCGTTCACATTACCTGGCCTCATGTAGAAAATTTTCAAATATGTAGCCCAGTTGATCTATACTACATAGTTACCGTTGTCATCTCGTTCAAAGTAGCTGGACGTTTGAGGAGTGGGCCCCAGACGTCCATCAGTACGGTGGCGACTCCGAGGAGGACAGCGGAAAGGTTGCTACTAATATCCCTATGAGCACCGTAATAGGCAGGGGCGTAGCTACTGCCGTATCAGCCGTATCATTAATACAGGGCCCCCGGGTCACAGAGACCCCGAACGTGTGTAAGCAAAAATTCGTACGATGTTATCCATTCAACTCCAACTTATGCCTTCATTTGTTAACCTGGGCCCGCCTAAGGCATGCTACGCCACTGGTGATAGGTTTCCTAGGCTTCAAGGCAAGGCACGGAAGGGTACCTGGTGCAAATCTCACAGGATCCCGGGATCGTGTCATGTCTCGACTTTCAGTGACAGCCGCTAGGGTCTTAATGCGTAAAGAATCCCACATACCTTACCCGAAGACCTTTGAATGTTGCCCCCGCATACACAAAAAAGGTACCAGTCATCCCTGTGTTGGCATATCTAAGGGATCATTTCCTAAATTGGGAATGCAGTAGCTGGATGAAGTAATGCTAGTTTATAATGTAGGCACAAGAAAAAGTATTTTGTTTTTGTATGTTTAAATGTTCATATTAGAACAAACTTACAAACAAATATTCTCGTACCTTATGTAGAAATAGTAATAAGTATTAACTGTAACAAACGCGCAATACTAGTAACCTACTTATACACTATTGCAAACGCGTAGTCATTCTCAATTTGCCTATTGCACGTTCCACTCAAGTTAAAAGTGAAAATAAAAACAAAAAAGAAATGGTAGAATTCCATAAAAACGAAATTAATCAAATTAATAATAGCATGCCAAATAACATATTAGTGGAGGACAGCTCACTATATTTCAGAGATTATTACATAAAGGATTACAATTACATAAGCCAGGATGGGATTAATTTGAACAAAAATAAACCGATTAACAAGAATGTAGAAAAAACTGTTAACAATGAACATGTTCAGAAGTCGATAGTAGAAAAATGGATGAGTGAGGTCATGAAAGGTGTCAGGCAGTTCTTCTATCAGGGTTCTCTACATGGAGTCAAGTTAGTTAAACTTTCTAAAAGATTAGAGCCACTTCTTGATCTTCCTGTACACTTTTCCGATTTAAAAACTCCACATTTAAAATTTTGCAAATAATATTTTAGCAGAAATATGCAAGATACCAAAATATTTTCTCCATGCACCTTACATGTTTCTTCGGTTATACCATTCACACAATTGGAAAGTAGGAACATACTGTACTTATGTTATTTAGTAGCTAAAAATATTTATCTCTGGAATACATGGCATTTTGACAAATTATGATTTTGGAACTATGTAGAAGTAGCAGTATGATCTGATCTTTATTTTTTACTTCAAATCTATGTTTTTTCAATCTTTGCTCATCAAAATCTTCAGATACATCTTCGAGCCGACGTTCGGGACTAAAGAACGAGCGACATGGATCATTATTATGATCATTAGCATCCTCATTTGTGCTGTGGTAATGATCCAGCTGTTCTGCAAGTGGACCTCCACACCCTTCGTCAATGTGATCGACTCCGTGCCTACCCCCATCTGGGCAGTTCCGTTTCCAACAGTGGTATTGTGCCCACATCTGCATGTGAAGTCTTCTTTCGCTAATGTCTCTGAGATGCATGGGTAAGTTCTCAAATTAAAATATTGAAATTTATTACGTGGTACTTGTCTCCATGAGGCGTGTGATGACGTGGTGTCTGCCCTGCGTTGTCGCAAGCACCGCGAGGGTTCTGGGGAGTGTACTATTGCTCCCCGGGAGATGCTCTAGCAAGCGTCCAGTGCTGGAGAGACTCTAGTGAGGTCCGAACGTAGTGCTCAGAGTCTCTTTACAGTGTCGATAATCCAGCCTCTGCTCCTGCGGAGACTGGGTACTTTGTAAATGTATCCTCCCCGACAGCAAAAAAAAAGGGTGGTACCCCAAGTTCTACCACGGTTTCATATCTGCCGTAAAGCATCAACATGTGATTTATGCCTTTCGGTGTGATGGGAGGGTACTGCAACTGGTGAAAGAACTGGACTCATAAGAATGTCTTCTACATATTCGTTCTCTTTTATTATCTTAATACCGTCAAAGATTTTTCATGACTAGATACAGATTTGGATGCGTGTCAAACAGCTTATTATTTATCTTCTTATTTTCTACACTACTGATACTAAAAAAGTTTTCAGTTTGCAGGAATTTTTCGCGTCTCTTGTATGTCCTCGAATGTCCGGCAAGAAGAAGTTCATGCAGCAAAGTTTGGATGAGTCACAGATTACTATGATGCAGGATTTTATAATCAAGGTAAATAAATATAGAAAATAATAATACTGCTTTCTGAATTAAGATTTTTTATTAGTTTCTTCCAAAAATATATGTGTTGGTAACTTAGAGAATTAAACCAAATCCTCAATAGTTGATAAACGTATTTTCTTCTTCATTTTCTTCTTAATTGATAATGACTTCATACACCAATGTTTCAAGCATCAGCGCAAAGCTTGAACGGAAAGATAAGTTCTGAAAGTTATTTATAGTGTTTCCTCTTCCTCCTCCTTCTTACCTTTTCTTGTTGAATCACCTTTTATCATTGCTTCGTCATTTTTACTATCGTGTCGTGGAGCATAAAGTAGCTGGTGAACCTATTTATCAACGGTGTTTTTAAATAGCCTACTTTGACTTTTATTCTTAACACTGGTGCTAGGCTGCTAGGTAATCAGATGAATGATCAAAGCAAATTTGCTCTGCTCTGCAAGCGTCAACATCTAGAGACAAAAACGAATGTATCCTTTAAGTCTTTCATTGGCTGCAGCCGATGTGTTGAAAAGAAACCGGAATTACGTCGATATTTAGTTGAAAAATATTATAATTGTTAGAAATGAAACGAATGAAGGAAGTGATATTTTCGTGACATAGCGGTTAGTTTTAAAAGTTGTAAATATATAAGCTAATGGTTCAATTTCAGGGTTCCCCGAAATGCAATGAGATCGTGAGAGCTTGCAACTGGCCAGCAATTCATGGCACCAAGTGGGAGATGGAGAAATGTTGTGAACTATTTCAACCCATCTTCACTAACTACGGCATGTGCTTCGCGTTCAATAGCCTACCATTAAATGGAATGTGAGTATTGTATTGGCTTTCATTACATTTACTGAAACTGAATTAAGACCCTGAAGATTGTAAATATCTGAATAATATTTTTGCTTATTCATTAGATTTATTCTAAACTAAAATATATTATTATGTATGCGGCGGCCGCTAGTGTTGCAAAGCGACGCAAGTATGCAGCTCTAGGTTCGAGCTATATATTTGCGCCCTTTGCGGTGGAGACCATGGGGCCTTGGTCTCATGAGACGCACGCTTTGGTGAAAGAAATTTCTTCCAAACTTATCGAAGTCTCAGGAGACCGCCGGGCTGGTAGCTTTTTCTGCCAACGTATAAGCTTGGCCATACAAAGGGGTAATGCCGCCAGTCTTTTAGGTACCCTTCCCTCCCAGTGCGGCGACAACTTCGAGGAAGTTTTTTACCTAGTTTAAGTGTACATGTTTGTAAATAAACTGTAAATATTTTGTTTCAAATTACATATTTTTATTATGTATTTTTTTCATTAGGACTAACAACACAATAGCCTGGCAGAAATCTTTCAACGAGAAAGCCTTACCAGCATTTCTACAATGGGGACTTGACAGTGGATACCCGAAGGTTTTCCCTCCAGACCTGACGATGCTGCCGTTGAGGGTCATGGCTTCAGGAGAAGCCAACGGATTGAGCGTGGAGCTGTTCTTGAACAACAGTGAACATCAGTTAGCTTGCGAAGGAAACAGTTTGGGGTTCACTGTAAGTTTTATGTGGCCGCACCTACAAACGTCAATTACAGTTAATAATCATTAATCCAGTTCTTAAAATGTGACTATTTGACACTCGCAGCCAATTAATAGTTTAAACTCTGATAGTGAGTAGAGATATCGATTATCTAGTACTCACTCAATAACTGAAAATAAGCATAATTGCCCCGAGAGTCAAAATAATTAGATGGAAAGAAATGGCTTAATTAGCATTAACGTTGACTGACATTTGTGAGTGCGGCTGTTAGCGATGAGACAAACCATGTTCGCCATCGATATACGTTCGCCTAACGTTAAGCGACACGCATGCGCATAGACAGTTGTAGTACCGATCTTCAAGTGATACATTCGTTTTAAAGTCTCTTGAGTCATTTATCTAGCTTCTCTAGCCCATTACACGGAACACAGCAATTCAAATTCAAATTCAAATTTTTTATTTCAAATAGGCTTAACGCTAGCACTTTTGAACGGTCATTTTTTTTTTAAAAGCTACCGCCGGATCACAACGCGGCCTCAACTGAGAAGATCCGGCAAGAAACTCAGCGGGCTTGTCATTTCTTCACATTTTTTTTTTTAAACAAAGTTTGTCTTTTTATAATTAGATCAGCACCAGCGACACTGTGTCCTGCCGTTCAAAATATCAAATAAAATAAAAAATACGACGAAAATACAACAAACTAAAATGCCAAAGGGATAGTAGTCGGACCAGTCCCCCCAAGCAGCACCCGCGCACGAGTTGACTCGAGCAGCAGCCATCACTCCAACTCTCCACTCCAATGACAGCAATGCTTACACACTGCTGCTTGGTGCAGAATATCGGAGAATGTGACGGTACCTATCTCGACGGAACCGTAGTCATCACTCATCACTATTGTACCGATAAATCAGAAAGCTTTTGCTTGTCTGTTGTAAAAGGGTCCTCCAACCAACGGAGATGAGGAGGTGATGCACGGCTGGGCCAAAGCTTTTTAATAATATGTCCTAACTTCTATTTATGTCATGAGGTGTTAAACTTTACTAATGCGATTCAGGAATGTTCGTGTGATGTTATCTTTACTACAGCGCCATCTCTCGCGCTATGAAGTATAGGTGTGGGTTTCATTTTCATAATTTTGTTCAACTATCACAGTGACTGCTTTTTTTGAGTCATTCCCTTGGCGTGGCGACTCGTAGAACAAGCGTTTTCTTTGATTTGGAAGCATGATATGAAAATACCTACTTATTTTATTTTCAGATCTTAATCAGCTCACCAACAGACCACGTGTACACCAGCACAGTTCTCCGTCTCCCCATGGACCGCATGACGACCATTGAGGTCACACCGCTGACGTACAAAACGGACCCCTCGCTGCGTCCCCTGCCTCCTTACAAGCGGCAATGCTTATTCCAGAGCGAGAAGAAACTGCAATACTATGATTTCTACACAGACAGCAACTGCAAACATGATATGTTGGTGCGGGAGGCGCAAAGGATGTGTGACTGCGTGCTCTATAATTGGCCAAGTATGAGCCAATACAGCTTGAACATACCTGTTCGTCTTGTTACTAAGTGTTATTTATCTATATACTAAGAGTGGCGACTCTTTACACACACACGTGTGTGGCGACATACAGGCCACCAGCCACAACCACAAAACGCAGCCACCGACCTATTTCCTGTTATTTTCATATAATTTGCATGGACTCGCCGCACACTGTAGACACCGGTGGTCGCCACACGCCACAAATCGCCACCGCTCGCCTCTATTGGTCGGCTCGGCCACAAAACGCCGACACAAGCCACTCGCGCAACTCCCCACCCCTCTCTCCCTTCACAAACCTTCTTCGTCGGAGTTCATCATGATACTGCAAGCACGCATTAAAAAAGTAGCGGCCACCGACCGCAAGTGTACAACATGGACCACAAGTGGCTGTCGCGCGCGTCAGCTTCTTTTGTAGCCGCTTCTAGCTTCAAGTGGCGGCGATTGTGGATGTGGCTAGGCCCGTGTGCGGTGACCCTTAATCATCATCATCAAGACGTCCACTGATGAATATAGGCCTCCCCCTTAGAACGCCACAATGAACGACAATTGGCTATTTGCATCCACTGGTTGCCTGCGACGCGCACAATGTCGTCTGTCCACCTAGTGGGAGGCCTGCCTACGCTGCGTCTTCCGGGTCGTGGTTGCCACTCGAGAACCTTTCTTTTGCCCCATCGGACTTTGGTAGAACCTGAGACAATCCAGACAGGGTTATCTCATAGATAAGAATACTATCGGGACATCTGATCCCCAAAGGTAGAGCCTATACTTTGGTAACTAGACTGATACCAATACTAATACACTTTTTTTGTAAGTTCATCATCATCAGCAGCCTCTCCACCCCACTACTGCACAAAGGCCTCCCCCTTTAAAGGGAGGGGTTGCCATAATCGTCTACGCTTGGCAGGCGTTTTGAAGATCGCAGTATAGGTGGTAGGAGACAATAGAAAGATGCTGCTGCCCGTCTTTTTGTTTTCCCTTAGTCTCCTCTTACGGATACATAACGGGAAGAGATGGAAGGTTTCTATTCTTACCCAGACGCCCCATGGATCACTTTATTTTGTAAATACATACTTATTTAGATAAATAACACCCAGAAAAGGAACAAACGGACATGCTTATGTACACAAATGTTTGTCCTGGCTGGGAATCGAAGCCACGACCCCTTGTGTGTTGAAGTCAGAGAGTCTTACCTCTAGAACGACCGTCAAATATCTATGTATTAGTTTCAGTTGTCTTGTCTAGTTATCGTAGTATATAGGCTCTGCCTGGTTAGGAGTCGGAAGTCCGTGAGTGGGTTGTCCCTAGCTATGTTATTCTAAATCTTTTGTTGTTATTGTAGTTATTGTTTATAAATGATCTTGATTATTTCAGGGAGATACGTACAGGAGCGTGTCTGTTCAACGAAATCGGAGTTCGTTTGCATCAGTAAAGTGCAAGGTAAAGTACTTACGATAAAGTTTTTTTTTATTTCTCCTTAGAAGGGAGGGGTTGCCATAACCCCTATGCTTGGCAGGCGGTCTTGAGGATCGCAGTATATGTGGTAGGCCCACCTCCAAAGAACCATTAATTAGTAACATGGATCACAATATAAAAAGGAAAATTCATCGAATTCATAAAATCTAATTTACTTAGCGTACTTACGACTATTTGATTTAAAAGTTCACGGATCGGTATGAAGAAAAGATATTTAGATGGCTACAACAGTTCTCATTTAGTCGGAAAAAAGTATTAAACTTGAACTTTGTTGACCCCCTGATTGTTTTAAACGAAATGGAATAATTTATTCGGCAATCGTATTACACTTTATCCTAGCCTAGATATAATGAAAATGATGGACCTTACATTTTTCTTCAGTTTACTCTATACTTAGGGGAAGGCAGGGTAATTACGAACAATTAATTAATTTATTTTAATTTAATCAAATTTTTTAACAAAAAGAAAACCCTTAGTGTTCGTGTTTACCCGACACTGGTCGGGCAATCACGAACACCTAGTGGGGCAATTGCGGTCGTTCGTCATTGACCCAGACTAGGTTAAGATCATGCAGGACAGATTAGTCAAGATTTTTGATCGTATTGTGCGACAAAGCTCACAATGGTAACCTAAGGAAGACAATTGGCAGTCTGTACATTTTTGATGGGCCTACTTTTTATAATAATAGCACTCGCTCGCTTCAATAGCTTCTTTAGCTTTGCCTAAAGAAGTTTCATTTCATATCGTATGTTTCAATTCAAAAAAATGGAATAAAAATTAATTTTCCTATATTCTCATTGTCATTTTCAGTGTCAGGAAAAAAACATTTAATTTGAAAAAATAAACAAAGAAATAATATTTTGTTGGTTTACACGACGAAGAACATCTTGGCTCAAAAATTTAAGACAATTTAAGACAATGTTTGCATTGAGCACTAAGTCACTGTTTAGAGCTGCAATAGACAAAAGGAGAATTGCCATGATGGTCGCCAACCTCCGGTAGGAGATAGCACCACAAGAAGAAGAAGAACATTCTGCTTTTAAGATTTTTAACTCTTTTAAAATCTCCCACATTATATTTCGTTTCGGATTTTCGTAAATAGTTGCGAGGCATCTAAAACAAATAACATATAATTGTTACAAAAAGAATACTACCCAAATAAGTGAAAGGTTTCAAATTTTTATACTATAGTGTGGCAATCGGTGGTGTCGGTTTTCCCGCCCGATTATAATATAGATGTCTTCAAGAATAGAGTGAATAGGCTATTAATAAGCTAGTGTGCTTTACCATCCTCGACTGCGTCACCGCTTTCCATCAGGTGGGACTGTGGTTAAGCACTGGCTTATATAGGATAAAAAAAAAAAAAAAAAAAAATGCCGAACGTTCGAGATTAACCCACTCAATTCGTTCGCCAATACCCTCTATGGTAATAATACAAAAAAAGTTTTATATCATTAGGTTATGTTTGGGCGGCCGCCCATCTAACAATCATAATTAAATCTTCGACTACTAACTTTGAATGCCTATCAATGCCATATTAGAACTACCATTACTTGATAAGTTACACTTAGTTTTATTTATGTAAAATTTTTAACGAAAATTACGAAATATTTCAATTATTCATACCTTGAACGTTGTGTGCACCCATAGCGCTGCGCTAGTCGCTTGGCACTAGTAACAGCGTTATTTCTAAGATGGCTAAGAGTCAAAAGCTGGAATGTCTTTCTAACATAGTAAAATCGCTGCGTTCGGGATTACCCAGCGGTCGTGATTACCCGGCCTTCCCCTACGTCTTCTTTAATTCTTTATTGTACACACAAAATTAAATAACAAACATAATAAATTTGATGTACAGAGGCGAGCTTGGGGTCTAGTAAGAGTTCCGATAGTTTACGAGCTCGATCAAACTGGGGTCTAGCTCTTAACTCATAAATGAGTTTTCTTCCAACAAACCCTATATAGAGAGTTAAGTAATAAATGAGGACAGCATCAAGTGTACAAGATAGAAATGAAAATAAAAGAAATACTTACATATAATCTGCATATAATTGCCATTTGTACCGTGTCGGATGTCCAAATAGGCTAAGCAGGCTATAACCTACGAAAAGAAAAAAAAAACGAATGCAACTTCGATAAAGTACTTACTCTCTCTATTCTGGGTGGCTACACGGTTACTAACCAGCCTCCAACCAAGGGCAAGTGGTTGGGACGTCCACCGTTGGCGTGTCTGGCTACACGGTTATAAACCACAAGTACTAACTTGATAGAGCGGCTATGATTCCAGGAAAAATATCGATATGTCGATATTTTTAGTCTTGTGTACTATAAGAACGGTGAAAGTTTAGGAACCGTTCCGCAGTGCTCACCGAATAGATTCGATTCCCTCGGACACTTGCTCTTTTAGTTCAGCTTGAACGATGAACAAGCAACCGTACGAAGTACTACGTACGAAAGAGTACGGGTACACGACTATCGGACACGAGTGGGAAACATAACGAATTCTCCACCAACTTTGATAGTTAACGTACATACCTATCATATTGTTACGTGCGGGTGGGTAATTAAATGCCGATTAACGTAAAAAAAGATTTTATTACACGTACACTCACACTGTATACACACAAGGCACAGTAGTCCGAGTCGCACAGTACTTCACAATAGTCCAAAGTCTTCGCAAGGGTCGCTGGTACAATTCTCTTCGATCGCTTCCTTAAGATGTTTCCGCTGTCGCTTGTAAACACAAACTGTCTGGGCGCCTCTACGCGTCGGCTTATATACCTAAATTAACAGAGGGGTGGAAACTTCTAGATCATTCACGTATATACCTACTTCTAGTGTTTTCGCGAGCGGATACATTAGCGCACTTGTTCGAGAAAACCAACAATAGGCGGGGTCAGTGAACCGAGAGCGAGCGAGTGGTAGGTACTTACACAAGTACTTGCCGAATTTGAGGGAACTACTTTCTATTGATAATTCCAGATTTTTCGGTACGAATCGATAGTAGACCTATAGACTAACAATGCGTTTTGAGATCATTGTAATTAAGTAATAATTAACGGAGTAATTAACACTTTTATCTCCCGGTCGTAACAATATCATTAGTTAATAGTACTTCTACTTCAGTTGGTCGGTATTGTGTATACATGAGTTTGGTTACAACAAGGACTTTTGTGGACGTTTACTGGTTTGTGTCTCGTCTCTTACTGTATACCCTGTTTTTCTTTACACGTGCTAGGTGTTTAATTTTGAAATATAGTATAGGCAGGTAGCGATTCAGTTCTGTCAGCCTTATGGCCTATAGGCGGCATATTTGCAGATCCGCCCTTGTATTTGTGAGTGCGGCAATAAGTGTTTAATTATATTCTCCTCAGCGAAAGTTGAGGAACAGTTAATCTACGCGTACTATGCTGAGAGTGAGGTGGAGAGTGGCGTTCAGGACGAAGACATTTCTTGCCATCCCTCTTGCAATGACGTCATCTATGCCAGTCAAGTGTTCTACTCCGATCTGACCAAGGATTTGGGAGTCGAAAACAAGAAATTGGGAGAAATGAGACCGTGAGTATTCCAAGAAGATACGTGGGTAGACCAAATTCTACAGTACAATACAAATATTCTTTATTGTGTACAAAAGGGAAGATACATTTTAAAGGGAAAGAAAATTACAGTGTGAAATTTAAGGCGGCAAAATCTACTTTATTCTGTCGTATCTTTGGGCAGCATTCGGGAATCTAATCTACGTGACATCTTTTCATCCGAAGACAAAGGTTTTTAACCAGCGTGTGTTGCCAGTGATGACATATGGTACCTACTGAGACGTGGCCTTTAACAGCTGGCCTTTTACAGAAGCTCAGAGTCACATAACCAGAATCCGTAATGAGGAGATACGCCGAAGAACAAAGGTCATCGACATAGCTCTCAGAATCTGCAAGTTGAAGTGGCAATGGGCACGTTACATCGCTCGAAGAACCGATAACCGATGAGGAAGAAAAGTTCTCGAGTGGCGACCACGAACCGGAAGACGTGGCGTAGGCCTCCCACTAGGTGGACAGACGACATTGTGCTCGTCGCAGGTAACCGGTGAATGCAAATAGCCAATTGTCGTTCATTATGGCATTCCAAGGGGGAGGCCTATGTTCAACAGTGACATCTTCCAGCTGGTGATGTTGATGATCTTTAGGCCTCTCTTGTTTTTGACGGGGTAACCTTTAAAAGGGGGAGCTGTGCAATATTTATTCGCTGCTGCTATGCGCCAGTAACATCTGACACTGCGGTGGCACCTATCTGGAAAACTCTATTACAATGATCTAAGGTTGTTTTTTCCTTGTAGAGGCGAAGTCACGCAGATCAACGTCCACTTCTACGATGACATGTTCCTTGGGCAACACCGACATGCGCAATATGACGATTATTATTTTGTTGGTAAGCTTGTCAAGTAATGTGTAGGTATGTCTATCAGACACCTGTCTCGTCGGCGAGGCCTCACCCCACTGAGCTTCTTGTTGGTTGTGGACCGGTGGTAGAATCAGCCCTCTCTTAAGCGACAGCCCAAGCCGAGGCCGTACCTCCCTGAGGTGCACATGAGCTCGTCGCTCCTTTATGCCGTTATTTTATTTTTTATTTTATTTTATTGTTTATTAGCGTATAAAACAGATTACAATCACTATAAGGTATAACACAATGAATAAGGTATTGATCTAGATTATAATCCACAGATATATACGCCTAATCGCTTTATTAATTTAGTAAATTTTCAGATGCTAGAGAGCGCTGATTTACAATACAAAAAAGAAAAATAACTTAAAAGTAAATTAAGAATGACATTACAAGTAGTGTAGTTCTAAAATTTAAATACTTGGGTCTGCAAATGCCTGCGGAACTGATGCAATTTCAGGTGGAAAATATCGATATCTCTGTTGGAAATAAGAATATCATTGTATTGGCGACACATCCTGATAATTGGGTTATAATAAGAGGTATTATTAGGAAAAACTGGAAGATTGAAAATATTATAATTTCGGTTACGGCTTCTAAATCGGGTATTAAAATTTAACAGGGAAAGTAGGTTAGGTGAGTCCATTAGGCTATGAATTATTTTATAAAGTAACATATGGTCGTAGTAGATTCGACGAAGGTCCAGGGGACTAAAATGGAAATATTTAAGACGTTGTTTGTAGGAGACAAGTTTTCGACCAATGCCGCATCTGTAAGTAACAATTTTTAGAAAACGTTTCTGAATACTTTCGATTCTGTTGCTATGGACCTTGTAGAAAGGGGACCATATAGACGAGTTATATTCAAGAATACTACGTACAAGAGAGTAATATAGATAAAATAAGCTTTTAGTCTGACGAAAATGTTTAGTAGATCTTGTGATAAAACCGAGTAGACGAGAGCTACGCTCAATAATGTAATCATAATGATCACGAAAGGTTAACTTTTCATCAAAGAGTATACCCAGATCTTTTGCAATATTGTTACGAGTAAGAGCTTCTCCCCTAATGGAATAATTAAACAGTATTTTGAGTGACTTATTGGTGAAAGTTATTACAAAACATTTACCTATATTAAGTTGCATACAATTTCGATCACACCATTCTGTGAGTATGTCCAAGTCCTTTTGAAGTTTTAAAGCATCCAGATTACTGCTTACAGTAGTCAAGATCTTGAGATCGTCAGCATAGAGTAGACAAGGGCACGACAGGGAATCAACCAAGTCATTGATGAAGATGATGAACAGCAGTGGTCCCAAATGACTACCTTGAGGCACACCAGAAGTAACCGTAACCGGTTTAGAAAGATAACCCTTCAATGCAACCAGCTGACTCCTTCGACACAAATATGATTCCATCCAGCGAAGTAAATTACCATGGATGCCTATATCAGATATTTTTTTGCAAAGTACTAAATGGTTTACTTTGTCAAAAGCTTTGGCGAAATCCGTGTAAACAGAGTCCACCTGAAGTCTTTTAGAAAATGCGTTGCATAAGTAGTTCTTATATTCAAGCAGGTTGGAGGCGGTTGATTTATTTCTTACAAAACCGTGCTGTTGTGGATTTAGGATAGGTTTTACATGATTATAAATACCGTCGTAAATGACGCTTTCGAACAATTTGGCGAAACACGATAATATACTAATGGGTCTATAGTTTTCACATTGATTCTTATCGCCAGATTTATGGATAGGTATAACATGTGCCATTTTCCAGAATGATGGAAACGCACCTAATTGTAAAGATTTATTAAATAATATAAGTAGGGGTTCAACGAGAACATCAGCACATTTTTTTATAAAGGATGGTGGTATTCCGTCTGGTCCAGGACCTTTATTGGAGTCAAGCATTTTTATTTTGCTTAATATCATTTCCTTCGTGACTGTTAGATTGCTTAGTGTACTGTTATGCTTACAATTTGATGAAGGCGCCGAATCAGTCACGCCAGTATCATTTTCAAAAACTGAACTAAAGAAATTAGAGAAAAGCTCACACACTTCCGCAGGGTCAGACGCAGTACCACCTTTATATTCCATGTTGAGAGGAATCTCATTGACACCCCTTTTACTTTTAATGAAGCGCCAAAATGCCTTTGTATCACTTTCAAGTGAATTTTCGATTGATGCCACGAAATTATTATAACATGAATCAATTAAGTCTTTGCTTTTGGTCCTGAAATGTGAAAACTCGTCATAATCACGAGGGTTACCGAATTTCTTAAAGCGTTTATGATATTTTAACTTCATTTTTATGCAGTGCCTAAGTGCGGGACTGAACCAGACCGGGAATCTGTCATCGGCAATTTTGGAAAAAGGTGTATATTTACTTATGACGTTATTTAATATAGCATAGAACTGTTGTAAATTCAAGTCAATATCTGCTGAGGATAATGGTAATTGCCAATCCACCTGTGATAATTCTGAATTTAATAGTACATAATCGCATTTATTAAAATTGAATCGTTTAGGGTTTTTAGATTTTAGACATTTCAGGGACGAGTCAGAGTGACAGTCAATGTCCACAATGAGGGCTGGATGATGCTTATCCAAGCGACTTAAGGGGTCAGCACCATACACTTGAACCGAGGATGCTGTGAGAACAAGATCAAGAAGGCGATTGTTTGCGTTAAATATATTGTTATATTGCTTGAGTTGACAAAGAGCCATAGTGTCACATAAGAGATGGGATTTTTGATCGTGTGGAAAACTAGCAGTCATGGCTAGTTCGTTTAGACCCTTAGTCCATGATAACCCAGGGGTGTTAAAATCGCCAATACAGAATACAGTTAAGGCTAGAGTGCTATAAGCGCTCGCCTCCTATTGTCCGGTGAAGCTGTAATGGCCATCTGCGGCCAACAGCGTCTATCATTCCCAAAAAAAAAGTGTAGCTATGTCTATTTGTTTAGCGCACTTACTAGGTGATAGGTCCCTTGTGCACGCGACCGTCCAGGTAAGTACCACCGCAGTGTCATATTCTGCCGCCAAGCAGCAGTGTGTAAACATTGCTGTTCCGGTGTGAAGGGCACTGTAGCTGGTGAAATTACTGGACTTAAGAGACTTAATAACTAATGTCTCGGGTGACGAGCGGCAGTGCAATGCAGCAGTCTATAGGCTGGCGTGTCGCTTACCATCAGGCGGACGTCCTGCTTGTCTCACTAAGTTTAATAATATAAAAAATGTCCTCCTGACCGCTACAGTGGCCAGTCTTTTTGATAATCATCATCAGCCGCCGTCCACTGCTGAGCACAGACCTCCCCCTTATAAGGAAGGGTTTGTCAAAATCCCCACGCTTGGCAGACGTCTTGGAGATCGCAGTATAAGTGGTAGTTAATCTAATAGAAAATGCTGCTGCGCGTGTTCTTGATTTCGCTTACTCTTAGGCTCAATTCATACCAAGATGGCAGTGGCCGGCAGCGCACTTTCAGTGTGAACGAATTTTAAACTTTAACTACAATACGTAACAGAACCCTATCGCTTGAAAAGCGCGGCGCCGCTTAAAGCCGCTCGCGGCCTCCTGTGGCCGCCCGCGTGCCTCATTTTTCAAGCGATACTGGTCTGTTACGTATTGTAGATAAAGTTTAAAATTCTTTCACACTGAAAGTCCGCTGCCGGCCGCTGCCATCTTAGTGAGAATTGAGCCTTTCGGACACCCAACGGGAGGAGATGGGAGGTTGCTACTCTTACTCGGACACCCCACCAGTCTTCAAGATCAAGATCAGCCACTGCTACGAGAAGTAATGCACAAGTGCTTGCACAAACAAGGTGCACTGTCGTTTCCTTTAGTAGGTAAAAATAATCACAATAATCCATGCTGGTCCTTTCAGGTGCAATAGGTGGCCTCCTGAGTTTATTCCTCGGCTTCAGCATTATTAGCGTCGCGGAGTTGGTCTACTTCGTACTATTGAAACCTGCTTATATAGCACTCAGAGAAGTGTATTAAGTATTTCTAGTGGTTATTAATCTGTGTAGATAAAAAATAAATGTAAGATATAAAATTACACATCTCTTTTTTTTTTTTACATTTGCTCGTTATTGCTTCGTTCCACCGGCCGCACGGGATCGCGCGGCAGCCACGCTCGCGCTCGCGAGCCTCTGTAGTTTGCCCGGAAACTCCGAGCCGTGGCTCGCGAGGCGGGGCGAGCCATCAGGCGATGAAATGGACAGTTGCGTTAATATCTGCTGTTTTCCGTAAAGGCTGGCTCACGAGCCTAAAACCACCATACACACCGGACGAGCCACCGAGGCACCTTTGAGCGCGTCCCGTTTACCGACAGCCAATGGCTCGACCCCGAGTGACGCTCAGCCGAGGCAACGTGCGCCCCGCATACACGTGTATACCGACAACACATTTGGCTCGCTAGGCTGCCGCGCGACCGGTGGAAACGCGGCTATTAGTTGCATTAACAAACCTCATTACACCCGTATAATGCTTGAAAAAAAAAACTTTCAAACGTCAAAAACATTGACAGCAATCGACAGGTTGATAGTAAACATAACCCATAACAATCCAGTTTCATCGAATTTAGGATATACAAAATTGAACAATGTCTTCGGAAGATTGCTACCTCGGGTGTGCATACAGCCTAGACCACCTGAGAGCGTTGAATGACAGGCTGAATGCCAGGGTGGTGGAACAGGTGAACGAGACCCAGGAGTTGGTGTTGTTGAATAATTTTGCGCGAGAAAGCAACGAGTATCAGTTTAAAAAGTGTTTACAGGAGAGGTAACTCGAATATCCTTCGAAACTGCTTTTCAAACCGGAGATCGCGAGTTCAAATAGCACGGAGCGCAACAACTGTGTTATTTGTTCCTTAATGACTAGTGCTGGGTTCCTATATTCAACGACCCATTGTTCGTCACAGTAATCAAGTAACTACTCACGAGGCATCACACAGTGCTCTACAAAATTGTACGTCAATAGTCTCCACCGGCTGCTGCACGGGTTCGCGCGGCAGATTCGCGAGACAAATGTGCGGTCGGTGTGGACGTGCCTCAGGGTCGTTTGGGCGCATGTTGCCTCGGCTGAGCGTGAGTCAAGGCTGCCGCGCGAGCCCGTGCGGCCGACGCTTATAGGAACAGTTTCAGTAACGCCTGATAGAAAATGTTACTGTTTACCTACTAAAACCGGGCATAGGACAATACGGGCCCCTTCGGAGTCGTTGGACAGTGGGTTTGTGGGCTCTAGGACGTCCATTGAGTACGGCGGCGGCGGGGTTGCGACCCCTGTCCCCGTGAGCACCTTGATAGGTTCCCGGGGGGCAAAAATGCGGCGCCCCGGCGGCGGGCTTACAGGCAGGGCACTGAAGGGGCCCCTGGTGCAGATCCCACCGGAGAGCCCTCATGTGCAAATGCGACTGCCGCGGAGGTTTTAGTACCCCGGTAGAGTCCCGCAGCTCCCGGGGACCTTTTGATGGTTTTCCCCGCGAAAAAAAGGACAATACGGGCCTATCACCTGATGTAAAAGTTGGTTTTGCACCTGAACTCTCCCTGGTCGTGTCGGTCTTCCATCCCATCGGACTGTGAGAGTAAAGAATGAGAGAGAGCACTGGTGACTGCGCAAGTACTTGGCACTGCGCGTTATAGTCCCGCGAGAACCAGTCACGGTGCTCACGGGAATGAGGTCATAATACCGGCGCCGCGCCGTCCTCCTCGAAGTCACCACCCTACTCGATGGACATCTAGGGCCCAAACGTCCAGCGTCCAAACCTACCTATGACACCAGTAGAGTACCTACAACAGAATTTAACAGACCAAAGTTTGTAGGATCGCTGACATTGCATCCTGGCGATGGGTTTTAGAAGATCTAACGAAACGTCTGAACGAGGCTATAGGGACGCTTCGGTACGAGCATAACGCCATCCGTGTTGTTGTATCGCGGATTAGAGAAGAAATTGATGGCCATTCACGGGAGGCCAGCAAGCCAGGGGTACTGTGCCCAATGAGCGACAGTGTGGAAGACGCGATTACTCAGGTTCCAGCTTTTGTTTTATACTTTTGTTCAAGTACCTATAGGTACTATTAGGTATTCCTCGTTCAACAGCGTTCGGGAAACTATCTTCTCGTCCGAAATACCACAGTGCCTAAAGACGAAGATTTTTAACCAGTGTGCCAGTGATGGCATATGGTACTGAGACGTGTAGGTAGGCTAAGGTCACCAACATAGCTCTCAGAATCTGCAAGTTGAAGTGGCTATGGGCAGGCCACATCGCTCGAAGAAGCGATAACCGATGGGGAAGAAAGGTTCTCGAGTGGCGACCACAAACCGAAAGACGCAGCGTAGGCAGGCCTCCCACTAGGTGGACAGATTAAATTGTGCGCGTCGCAGGTAATCAATGGATGCAAATAGCCAATTACCGTTAATTGTGGCGTTCTAGGGGGGAGGCCTATGTTCAGCAGTGGACGTTTTCCGGCTGTTGATGATGATGACATATTCCTGCCTAAGCTAGATCTATAAGCTTTAGTCCGTATAATCCGGGCCTGTACCCGGGACTTGTGGGGGTAATACGGGGGATGTAGGATTCTTTCCCACTAAAATCCCCGTGGCTGTCACATCGGCACATCAGAGAGGGGCTGGCTGGAGAGGGACCTGGGCTCTCCGGTGGGTTCTGCGCCAGGAACTGATGGGTTCCTGCCTATGAGCCCGCCGCCCGGGGGCGCATTTTAGCCCTCAGGAACCAGTCACGGTGCTCACGGGGACGGGGCTCGTAACCCCGCCGCCGTCCTCCTCGGTGTCGCCGCCGTGCTCAGCGGACGTCCTAGAGCCCACACCCCGAACGTCCAGCGATTCCGAAGGTTGCCCGTTGTTTAGAGCCCCGGCTCAGCATGTGTCGTTGCTCCTAGCTGGCGCAACGACACATGCTGAGTGGATAACCTTTCAACGGCATTCTGATTAGTACTCGTAGTTTAAGTGTACCTACTAGGCTAGTTACTGTACAAGATGTTGAATAAATGTTTTTCTTTCTTTCAACCTACCTTATGCAGAGCCAATATAATTTATGCAGAGTTTTGGCTGGTCTTGTCACATATTGGCTACTGTGGCCGTGTCGGGCAGGAGGTTATTAAGAATTGATAAGACTTAACCATTTTTATTTTTGAGACAAGTATATGTCTTATGTCTCAATAACGTAAACAATTATTACAGGAATTTGGATTTCTCCGCGATCAGAAAAAAAAGTTTGAGAAATTAATTAATGAAGTGGACAAACAGATAGAATCTCTGGTTAAAACTAAGACCAGAATAGAAGCTGATGTTCTGAACAAGAAACAAGCACTCTCGGTGGAAGAGAAGTGTGCTAACGTCAAACCAGGCTCACCTATCAAAATTGATGGCAGAAAGAAAAAGAAGAAAAGGTGAATTATCTTTATTCCGTAGATGTAGTAAGAAATCTAACAGATATAGGTACTTAATACAATTAGTATAAAGCATAATGCATTTAAACAGAGTTATAAGGGGTGGACGTTCTGTTATCTACTTACGGTGTTTCTTGACGAAATTAATTATTATTTTTCGATTTAAAAGAGAGAGATCGACTTGGAATCTGTTTTTGTTAAAAATTGATTCGAGTGACCATCATTATTTTTGGTTTAGTTAGTCTAATTAGTTATACTTACATGTATAACTAGGAGTAGGTATGGCTACTTGGAGATGGTAAAAACCAGCATGCCATTTCAAAGGACAAGCGAAATAGCTGCACTGGCAGCTGGCAGGCTGGAAGGAACAATGCCACACAGAGTTCTTCAGTCATTAGCATATTTACTCTTTGTACAAGCGTATTTACAGCAGGGACAACACCACTCGAAGGTGATTTGGCTCCGGTCGTGGGTACAGTGGGGATACTTCGTGGTGCTTTACTTTTTTTATGCGGGAACTGTCGTAGTTCAATCCATATCACTTTTGTTCTAATTTCAGGTGTTCACCTATCACACGTTGGGAGAATCGATGTCATTCTTTGAAGATAGCCGGTCTTCGAGCACTCAGTAAATCAGTTATTACTAGGCAACAGGTGCTTTTTCAGTCATAAATAAAGGCCACGGCACACCAAATGCGTAGACGTAAGCGTGATGTGCTAGTGCACGTACCTACCTCACGTTGACGTTGACGATGACGTTGTAATGTCTGCAACTATATAAGAAAGTAAAGTACTATCTAAAGTTGTAATTACACCTGCCCTTCAACATACTGTCCTGTACCCCAAGGTTGTCTAGAAGAGATCGCTTTAGCGATAATACCGCCTTAAATTGTCACACTGTAATCTTCTTATCCTTTAAACTGTATCTTCTCTTTTGGTGTACAATAAAGAATATTTGTATTGTATTGTATAAGACATGGCACACCGCTTGCGTGACGTACGCACACGTAGACTGAGACAAACAGGCTGCGTTTCTACGCAAAGCTCGCGCGTGTACACGGCGTCACTACGACGTGACACGCACATGTATTGGAGGCGGAGCACACCGCCGCCTCTAAATCTCAACAATCTGTAGCTTTAGGATTTATTGTGAAAAAGCTTTCCATGTTAGGTACTTCATCATTCTATTCTTGTTTTTTTTTCATTGTATAAGTATGTCTCAATGACCCGTGGGTATCCGGGTAAGAATAGCGCCCTCCTATTCCTCCCGTTGTGTGTCCGTATGAGGCGACTAAGGGAAAACAAGAAGATGGGCAGCAGCGTCTTTCTATTGGATCACCTACGATCCGCAAGACGCCTGCCAAACGTGGGGATTATGGCAACCCCTCCCTTCTAAGGGGGAGGCCTTTGTTCAGCAGTTTAGGTCTTCCGGCTGCTGACGATGGTGATGATTTTCATTCTTTATCATTTATGAATGTAATTCTACAAATCCTGCTCTGTCAATGATCAGGTCCGTGGTGCAAGAGTGCATCTGTCTATAACAGCACAATCATACGCAGCAAGAGTGGATTCGGCGTTGAGAAGACGGCTACATGCGAACAAAGTGAAATTACAGGACCTTAATTGGCAGAAGGAAGAGGTTTATTTTCCTCTAATTTTTACGAGTATACCTACTTACACAGACTCATAGAAATTCGTAAATCAGTATTATGTATACTGGGTGTCCCAGAAAGGGTATATAAAGCCAAAGCGTATGTATAGTATTGATAGTAAAGACCCCGAAAAAGATGTGAAATATGGCAAAAATTGATATTTTGAATTACATAAAAAAATATTTGTATCGTCTTAAAACAGTTTTTCACAGCAACCCTGTCCATCGTGCCTACTCCTATGGAGAGACTGCTTTTTATTGATTGCGTGCCGACCCGGTTTAATAAGAAATTCATGGATTTTTCGGGTAAATAACTAAAAAAATGTTTAACCCACTGCACTAAAAATGTACACTTTTTCATGATTTTCTTTCACAAATTCATTGCTTGTGGGTTGCAATGCTTCATTATCGGCTTGATACCCCATTTTTGGGACACCCTGTATACCATACCTATAGTAAACTACCTACTTGACTCTGAAATGCTTGCTATAACAAGAAGTCAAAAATTGGGAGGTATTGAATAAAACGAGAGTATAATGATGCAGTCAATAAATATTTTCTCCGTGTTTTAGGGTGTGTTGTGTTGTCACCCATTGTGACTTCGTCTGTCTGTCTGTCCCACCTATGTATTTTAGGAACCACTGATGTCGATTTGAAACCTGGAATAGTTTTAGATCTTATTAACCCAACCTCATCGGAAATGAAAAAAAAAATTCCTTTCTTTAATGGGGGTCGAAATGGGTCATCAAAATATCAAAGTGAGACAAGGTACTATATCGAGTGGGGTATCATATGAAAGGGCTTCATTTGCACATTTTTATTGGTTTTTGTTACGTAGCGTAGTGTTTGGCGTACAATCAAAAATGTCAAAAAAATACCGTTCCCCCTTATCTCCGAAGTTTGTGGAGGGAAAAATCTGAAATAATTTTAGATAATACCTACATGTCTGTCTATCTATATTTTACAGGAAAAATAAAATGATTCTATATATGATTATATATTGAAATAAAATTCTAAGTAGTACCTACAGTTTTTTGGTAATTTTTAAAACACCTGGACAAACAAACTTAGTTTTGCGGTTTGTTTGTTTTTTCTATCTGTGTTGTTAAACGAATAGTAATAGTAGTTTATGCACCAAGGGGATAAAGCAGTGTCTTATGTCACGGGCGTGAAATTGAATCGCGAGCATAACGAAGGATTCTAGTAACTCCCGAGCGTAGCGAGGGAGTATAGACTTAACTCCCGAGCAAAGCGAGGGAGTTAATACTAGAATCCTGAGTACAGCGAGAGATTCAAGCTCGCCCAAGACAAAGACACCTTTATCCCCGAGGAGAATATACTACTTTTCACACCTACTGCGAGGTAATGAAATACAAATACAAGGAAGAGATTACTTATTTTATCTGGAAGAAATTGTGCTTTTTAGCGTTAGGGCCACCTTTTTACATCATCAACGTATTGTTCAATATACATTGTAATTTTTGGTGTAAAATCTCAATGATACAATGAAGTGTATTTATTATTATTATTAAATACTTACTGCTAGAAATAAGATAATATTAACACACCGATTTCCAGCGTTCGCGCCCGCACCTACTGCGAGGCGAGACAGTAAAATACAAAACTGCTAGAATTAAAATAATATCAACAGCGTTAGCGCCTTCTTTTTATCAATATTTTTCTTTTCTAGAACCTAGAACAAGGTTCGGCTCCAATTCGGCTCCTGGCGCTCGGTTCGATTTTCAAATGTATTTTTTCGTGCAAGTCTCTGCTTAGAGAGAGTGGTTTAGATACCTACAGTAAAGAGTCTCCGTGGTAAAAAAATATTTGACGTTCGTAATTCAAATTACATTTTAATGAAGAATTGGCTTCAGCCAGAAAACATGAATGGAAAATGACAGCAATTTAATGATGAATTGGCTTAGGCCTAGCTACAAATTGATTTATTACGAGATTATTTATGACGAGGCTGTATGAGCTAGAACCTTTTGCCTTCCCAATTAGGGAGAACTAAAGGACAAAAAAAAACAAATCACATTATTACCCAAGGGAGTTTAGTACAACATTATTACCCGGCTAGACTATAGGGATATAATGACCTACTTTATGTCAAGTTTAAATGACACATAATGGAACATTATCGAGCAGGTGGTGTGAAAAATAACTTTTCACACCACCTGCTCGATAATGTCACATTATATGTCATATAAAGATGACATAAAGTGCCTCATTATTGCCCTATAGTCTAGCCGGGTAATAATGTTGTACTAAACTCCCTTGGGTAATAATGTGTTTGAATTTCGAACGTCAAACGAAAATTCCTCAACACTTTTATCACAGATATATATTACTACTCTAAGCAGAGAACTGCACGAAAAACAAAACATTTGAAAATCGAACCGAGCGCGACGAGCACAACCCAGTGTTCTAGAAAAGAAAATAAAATATTTAGATGATATCGCGGCAAATCACTATGTTGATATTATTGACGGTCTCGTTGGTCTAGTGGTTAGACACCCTGGCCGCTACCCAATAGGTTGTGGGTTCGATTCCCAGCAAGTGTCTGGATGTTATTTCACTATTAATTAATATTAGTTATCTGGTTTCCATAGTACAGGCTCTGCCTAGTTTGGGATCAGATTACCATGTGTGGATGGTCCCAGAATATTGTCATTATTTTAATTCTAGCAATATTTGTGTTTTATTACCTCGCAGTAGGTGTGAAAAGTAGTGTATTCACCTCGGGGATAAAGGTGCCTTTGTCTTGGGCGAGCTTAAATCCCTCGCTGTACTCAGGATTCTAGTATTAACTCCCTCGCTACGCTCGGGAGTTAACTCTATACTCCCTCGCTGCGCTCAGGAGTTGCTAGAATCCTTCGTTATGCTCGCGATTCAATTAAACGCCCGCGACATAAGACACTACTTTATCCCCTTGGTGCATAAACTACTATTAATAGGTCCAACGAAGGTATGGAACCCTCGGTGCGCTAGTGGGACCCGCACTTGACCGGTTTTTTTTAAACAGGCCCTACGAGATTATAAGTCCTTGGAAGAAGAATTAACAACGACAGAGCAAAATCTTTTAGAGACTATGGAACAAGAACGTATGATAGAAGGAAGAATAGCAGACAGAAAGCTGAGACCTGTAGGAGAGCTAACAAGAGACGAAGTGGACAGAAAATTACGAGATGAGCTCGGGAGGTTAAGGAATTTCAGCAAACAGCTGCGGACAAATTATGAGAGGATTACGTAGGTACAAGTGCGATTCAAACTTAAAGGCGGCCGTGAAGTTAGGCTCAAGTCGCTGCGCAGAAACCAATTCAAGGTATCATCACCGCAGCGGGGTAATGCTGAAGTGAGGCAAATCCGACTGCAACTTTACCCGCTCATGATTTGTTTGTGTGAGTTCGTCATCCGTATACGCTGCACACATCAACCCGAGTAGGGTTACGTGCAGTCGAGCTCATAATCATATTGTCAACTTGACTGTACATGCGCGAAGACGCAAATGCACTGACGCACAAACTTCACAGCCGCCTTTATGTTTGAATCGTATTATATAACTTATGTTACAGCATAAAAATAGATACCTAATTAAGTATGAAGGGACCTACATACTTGCGTTAAAGGAACCGTAGAGAAACCACAGAATATTCGTAATTTATAAAAAGAACGATTAGGTACCTTGTTTTCTTCTTGCAAATTCCAGTGTACATTTGTTTAATAATTGACGGTGGATGGTCAATGGTTAGACACTCTGGCCGCTACTCCATAGGTAGTAGGTTCGAGTCCCACACAGTAGGTACAGTCATTTGTGTGCATGAACATGGTAGGTATGTTTGCGTTGTGTCGGTTAGGGCATTATTTTTGCATATCATCGTCAGTAGCTCCACTCAGTATCGACGTCCACTGCTGAACAAAGGCCTGTCCCTTAGGAGGGAGGGGTTGCCCTGGTCCCCACGATTGGCAGGCACCTTAGGGATTGCCGTATAGGTGGTAGGTAATCCCATCGAAAGACGCTACTGCCCGTCTTCTTGATTTCCTTTAATCGCCTCTTAATACGGACACCCAACGGAAGGAGATGGGAGGGTGCTATTTCTACCCGGCCTGCGCCCCCTCGGGGACCGAAGGATTTCTCCTCGACAGTAAAATAAAATTGACCATAGTTCGACTCGTATGTTCTACCGTCAAAACATGTTTTGTGTTCTCACAGGGAAATCCTTCAATAAGTCCCCGGGACCCTGTGTTGAATCAACCAAGGTATGTGGGATTCTTGCCCATTTAAACTCCCGCGGCTGTCTCATCAACACAGCCACTGTCAGCTAGGTATTTACGAAATTATGTTTAATTCAAGAATTTGTTCTACGTTTCAGGTGCCTCCAGAACCACTTGACAGATTGCATAGGCCGTATCAATTGTTGCGCAGAAGACATCTTGCAAATTGTACGCTTGGACGAAGACCGGATCAGGGCAAGACTTGGAGAGGAGGCTGGGGAAATACCGCACGTGCCCCCACCACTGCCTAAACCTATAGCCGCCAAGCAGTCTCGCTCCAGAACCCGCTCTGATGAACCTCTGCAGGCCATCAAAGAAGAAGACGAAATTGACGATTACCCTTTTGATAATTAGTGTTTTTAACATGTTATTTTTTTTATAATTCACGATTGATAATTTTGTAGACCTAATTTGAACTGTGTTTAGTTTGCTATTTTTAAGATTTAGTTCTACCTATTATTAATCAAATATTTTTAAATCCAAAATATAATTACTTACATACTACTTACTATTTTTATTTCAAATATATTTTTGTTATTTTGGCCCTTTCTTAACCCCTGGTTAAAAAAGCGGGTTATGAGTTTGGCACCTAACAGATTTGAATTTGTAGTGTTTAATTGAAAGCTGGTTTAACCATTCCTTAAACCTTAAGTATTCGCTTTCTATATTAAAGTCTTTAAATAATTGTGCTGAAACAAGTTTTTCGGTATTGTTTTTAATTGGGAAACACATTATAATTATTTCAACAATATCACAATCCTTAAAAACATTATAAATGACACAAATATAGTAGTAATAATTACCTAGAAATAATAATTCAAATAAAAACAAAATATTATCAATATCTAGAAATTTTTATTGATTTTATCAGACATGGGCTGTTGTTAGACCATAAAAATTATTTTAATTGCTTATTTATATCATAACAATCATACGACATACAAGACTTTTTAATATTTTATTTGATAGCTTTATATAATAATATCATAGGTATTGAATATAACAAAATTCTATTCTGATAATTATAATTGCGTGATTAGGAATATAATTAATCACAATAATATGTTCTTTACAATAGTATGTTGTTTTATTTACTAAATATATTTTTGCAAAATAATAATGAGAATGAACAATGACAAGTAAAAAAAAACAAGAATGTCATAAAAAGGAGATTGACCATTTTTGTATGGACGTGGGACCAAATACTGCCCAGGCTTGGGAATACTTTTATTTTTATCCTTACATGGAGAGATACATATCCATAAAAAAAATCAAAGTTAAAGCACCTAAAAGCCATATAAGATAAGTTTTTAGGTAGGTAATATATTTGAACCCTGTGGATGTTTTTTTTTTCTTAATATCTCTTCATGTAAGGAAACACATAAAAGTATTCCCATGCCTGGGCAGCATTTGGTCCAAATTGGTCAATCTCCTTTAATAAAAAACGTTTATAGGTTCATAAATGAGGTGTGTGCAATAAATATTTTTAAGAAGTGATCCACTAGTAGCCAGTGCTCAGAAAATAATGATGTGAAAACTAAATGGATCTAAATACTCAGCATCGGGAAAAATTGGGTGTGAATGTAGGCTATTAGAATAATAATTATCAAGAAATAGTTTCTTAGAGTTACTAGTATATGTAAGAACATTCAGTGCTAACTAGGTCAATTATTATTTTTACAAAGTGATAAAAAATAATAATAATATCCTGAGACAACCTACACAGGGTCATCTAATCCCAAACTAGGCAAAGCCTATATCTTTTTGTAATTACATACTTAGATGACACCCAGACGGCAGAATGAAGTGGACATTATAATAGTTCAGTAAATATATTTAGAAACAATAAGTGATCTTACTCAATTATTCTTGAACTACACAAGATATTTATCATATCTTTTATAAATAAAACATCATTGTTGAAACTTTTCATAATTGAGTAAAATCATGTATTGTTCCTCCAGTATAGTGGCATATTTCAATATTCCTAATTCCTAATTGCAGACATTGAAAACACACTAAGTAGCAATTGTAGTATGATAAACATTCATTAATAAACATCTATAACCAACAGATCTATTAAAATATTAATGTCATCATATGAACCTGAAAAACTTGACACTGGGACAAAGAAGAATGATGCTAATATTCCTATGGTCATGAATAAGTCAACATTTTACATGTAAATACAGGGATATCAGGGATTACATTCATTGAAGTTTTCGTCTATGTTGCGGTCCCAAGGCCCGTTTACCCGATAGGCCAGACCTCGCCAGGCTAGGCCGACATAGACACCTGTCGCATCTATCAGGAGTCGTGAAGTTCAAAGGCGCGGTGCGTGTGCGCTTGTCAAGGCCGGTGAGGGCGCGTGCGCCCGACGTCGCTATTCACTCATGGATTTCGCCAGGCGTTACAACACTTGCAACGTCCATCGTGGCCTGTCAGGTAAACGGGTCCTCGGACCGTAGCGGCCGCACCAGGCCGCCTCGCGCCGTGATAACACTTAGCATGGGCCGCGCCAGGCATTGCAACACTTCCAACGTCCGTTGTAGCCTGTCGGGTAAACGGGCCGTGGGACCGCGCCTTTATATACATGTCAAACTACAGTAAATTAATGAAAAATTTGTGAATTTAATGGTACGATTTATTACATCTACTTTTAATACTGTTTACAAATCCATATTCATCAGTTCCCTAACATCTTATTGTTATTATCATCATCAGCAATATAATTCAAGTTATTCAGATAATAGTTTTGCAGTAACACATTTTATTCCATTTATTAATTACCAATATAAAATAAATAATTTATCGAACAACTCAACGTGCAAAGGGGAATGGCAATCAGGAAGTATAATTATAAATACACATTTGAGATTCAGTTTATAAATTAAAAATAAGTTACAATCATGGAAAAAATTTTAAAACTCCGACTAGCCACGACAATAACAATGGTATGGTGTTTCCTATAACCCAAATTGATTTAAATGTGCATCGCTGTTAACGTGATTTTCAATACTCTGAGCTGTGCAAAGTACATCGACATGACACTTATTGCAATACGCATGATTTTCATACTCACTCGCCAGGAAAGCCTGAATCGAAACATCCTGGTTTTCAATCAGATCTTCTATCTCCATAAACCACTCCATGTGATGAACGTCATCATCGAGATGTGACAAGATAACTTGAACATTATTATCAAGGTATTTATTGCAGACTTTGCACCACACTTTGTTGTTCTCAGCTGTAAAGATCCCGTTGAGTGGTTTAAGACGTGCGATGATGTTTGACCTATGACTTATATTGTTTACGTGCGCTTCAATATTTTGCAGGGAACAGGTGAAGTTGGTGTTGCATACCTCGCAATATCCGTCGTCGCTGTCGCCGGAGAGATAAGCGTCGAGCGATATGAACTCACCGTCTATAAGGTCTTCGACCGCGGCCATCCAGTTCAGGTGGTCTTCTGCTTCGATGTGCTTCCAAGCGCACTCTTCAACAGGTAGACTCCGGTTGCAAGGCCTACAGTACAGTGCGTCGTTGCTGAAACTTAACCCGTTCTCGTTCATCAGCTCTGTGTTTTCTTTGTGTTTCGCACCGTTATTGTGTTGTTCAATGCATCTTGCCGCTTTTGGAATATGAACCCCGCAAAAAAGACAACGTACCCGCGTTTTGGAGCTTGCAACTATTCCGTACAGCAAGTCTGTTTTCATGTTGCCTTATTGCGATTGTGATTTTGGTATGTACTTGTGAGCTTGTTTATTTTTACGTTAAACGGTGTGAATTTTATTTTCAAATATCTACTCACTCAAAATTTCGCGAAATTTTTGGCTTGATTTGACAAATTTGACACTTCCGCCCGTCCCAGTGTGACCAGATTAAAATCACAGATTAGATAGTTAAATGTCAAAATTGAGCATTATGCTAGCCGACATGCCAAAATCTGCTAAACTCTTAGAGGAGATACCACTGGAGAGAGCATGGTGCGCTAACCCCCTCTGCCAAATTTTTGGTCATATGGTCAGGTCATTCTTTATTTGTGTGAATACACGCTATTTTTGAATGTGTTGAGAGTTTACTATAGTGTGGGTATGCGTGAAAGTGTATCTGTGTGTGTTTACTTCGCCTCCCGCACCCCGCAAAAGTGCCACGAAAAATTTGTTCGGGGAATCGACGCGATACTAACTCCTTTGGTACTTTCTCTGAGGCTAAACTGGTTGAAAAAATGTAAAGATTCTGCTAATTCATTTTAATTACCTACTTTACCTATGGAAAATAATAAAAAACTAAATATTTACAAAAAAAAAACCCTAAAAACTATATATTTACACTTTATTTACAAATATGTCGACTAAACTGCCGCCTAAAAAAAATATAATTTTTAAAATCATTTTGTAAGAGCAGGCATATTAGATAATATACCGGTCAGATGACCGGTGACTGTCCAGAATATCCAATATTATTTTTTTGTGCTTATATTTATTTAAAACATACAGGTACATAAGGGTTGCCCGACACCACAACAAGAGATATCAGAAATAAATAGAAAGTGACAGATTTTATTACGTGGTTTGTGCAACTATCCAACTAAAATTCAGTTATTAATTACTAAACCAGATTCTGCTAAATTACTCTGTGCTCAATTCTGCTAAATCTGGTCACACTGGCCCGTCCTTCTGTCACTCACTAGGGATGTTGTAGTTATAGCTAGCTTATAACAGTGGCGGTCCGAGAGGGGGGGTCGTAGGGGTCATGACCCCCCCCAAAATCCCAAAATCTTACACGTCAACTTGACAAATTTAACTTCCTTCTTTGAAACACCGAAACAATTAAATCAAACATATAGATTATCAAAATAATTTTGCAAAACAAGGATGAGAACAACCATGTTAGAAGAGTGACTGAAAGGTTTAGCTCCTCTAAATATTTTTCTGGCAACCTCTTTGTTCTCTTTGTCTTTTTGTTGGTAAGAATATCACCCTCCCATCTCTTCCGCAAGAGGCGACTAAGGGAAAACAAGAAGACGGGCAGCAGCGTCGTTCTGTTGGCTTACCTACCACCTGTACTGACGGATTATGGCAACCTCTCCCTTCTATGGGGGAGGCCTTAGTTCAGCAGTAAAGGTTTTTCGGCTGCTGTTGTTGTTGTTGATGAACCTCTTTGTCGAAGTTGGATTAACCTAACTGGATAGTCTGTCCTAGGTAAACATAGTGATTAACAAATTGAAGTGTGTCGTTCCCAATAACTATCGGAACGGGTGCTACATGGACATTAATTATTCATGATCTTCGTCTTGTCCGTATTCATTTTAAAACCAACTTGTTGGTAAACGCTCCTGAGGTCATATACTATTGAGTTCTCCAGCGACCCCACCACCCGCAAAACGAAGATGAGTGATATGAATTCGATGTCGAATCCCTTTTTCAGTCCAAGAGCTTAAAAACGTCTTTCAATGCGTTCCTGAACAGTTTTGGAGGAATAAAGTCTTACACCTCTCTGCAATCGGATAGATTTTGTACTCTCATCTTAGAGGAGATACCACTGGAGAGATCATGATGCGCTAACCCCTCTGCCAAATTTTGGTCATATGGTCAGGTCCTTCTTTATTTGTGTGCGTAACTTTTTGAATGTGTTGCGAGTTTATTATAGTGTGGGTATGCGTAAAATTGTATCTGTGTGTGTTTTCTTCGCCTCCCGCACCCCGCAAAAGTGCCACGAAAAATTTATTCGGGGAATCGACGCGATACTAGCTCCATTCTAATTACTCTGAGACTCTCATTCTGTAGTCTGATCGACATGGTAGCGTTGCTGTGCAAACACTTCGATATAGACCTTTCGATATAGCGTCAATGTGGCTTCGCTGACTACCACCTAGGTTTTGATTGAATCGTGAGCTTTTTCGTAGTCCATAAACGCTAGACATAATGGCCGATTATACTCTTCGATCTTCTATATAAACTGGCGAAGCGTATGAATGCAGTCTACAGTTGGAAGTCATCACTGGTGTATCCGTAAGACGGAATTAAATAACTTCTGGAATAATAAAATGACCGGTTTTCCACCCACTCTCAGTAGTTGTAATTCCGTCATCGGGCGCCTTGTTGTTCTTAAGCTGTTTCAGAACCATTCTAATCTCGTACAGGCTGACGGATGTACCCGGTGTAGTATCAGGTTAGTTTGGCTCTGGTGTCCTGAGATGTTCTGGAAATGGGTTTCCATGTCGAGGTGTATAACTGTCTATAAAACCTCTCGAGCTCTCTCAATATTTCCGGTTTCGATGAGATGGCATTACCATCTACGATTTTCAGCTTGGTCGTTCGACTTTACTTAATATATGAATTCTTTGTAAACACTTGAGAGCCTTCGTTTCAATTGAGTTCTTAATACATGCCGTATTAGTAGAAGGCAAGTTGTGTAGCAGTGATTTATAAATTCGTCTATTGGATTCGTCATATTAGCTGAAGATTGCAGTCTTATCCCAATCCGGTTATCCATTAACTTAATGGTTGTATCGGAGAGCTTCTGAAGTTTTCTGTGGCGTGGGGTCCTAAAAAGCTTGGATCCTACTGCGTGGACAGTTTACATCAACCAATGGTCTAACTCGGCCGCAGTTATGCATTCGGCTAGACGATTCGGGGTTCAGGATTAAATCGGATCCCGGTCGAAGCGTGAACTTCATTAGACGAGACCTTTTAAGCTTGACATTTATATTCGATGTCCCTCTTACAATACTGTGATCGCTACCAGTTTAAACCTTGCTCCTTGGATCACAAAGATATAATTCAATATGTGCTTCTTGGTCGTTTTGATGAAGTCGATCTGATTTTTGGTTGAACCATTGAGGCTTATTTACGTCCACTTCCTAGATGATCGCTTCTTGCAGAAGGTTCATCGCATTGATTCCTTCCTTCTCCATGAATTGGACCAACCCCTGTCCACTTTTGGTACCGCCACTCATACCCATACGACCCTACTACCAACTCATCGCCAGTCCACGTGCCCACCTTCGCGTTGAAGTTCCTCCATAATAACAATGAAATATGCTTCTGGAGGTATGTATGGCTCATGCTATCTCCTCATACAAAGCCACTATTTCCTCATCAGGGTGTGCGGATACCGAGCGGTTATTCTGAGTATAACCTTATGCTGTTTTTGCCACCCTACTCGACACACTATCGACTTTTATAACTGTTAATGAGGGACTTACGGACGAGAAACCCAACAGCAACCTGGGATTTTTGTCTCCTTCTCGGAAGAAGAGCATATTGCCGCAATTAAGGGTTATCGTATTCTATCCCTCTCTTTGGGTTTCAGATATTCTCAAAATATCCCAACGCAACTTGCTAATTCTTCCTCCAGCTCGATAATCTTCTCGTCGGTCTTATGTGTGCGAACGTTGTGTGATGCCAGAGCCTATGTTTGGTGTGGGTTGTAGCAGGACATCTTCAAAAAAAAGGGGGGGAGGGGCGTGTAAATACATTTCTATATAGATACATAAGCCACGCCCACGACCTTTTGGTCTAGACCAATTGGCCCGTCAAATATGACCCCCCCCCCCCCCCCAAAACTTTGGCTGCGACCGCGCCTGGCTTATAATAGCTTCATGCAAGAATCTTTGTGTATCTAACCTCCTTGGCTTCATGGATGTCTCTCCCACAGAACACTATTACTCAAGAGGTCTCTCCCTGGGAGTCTCCCATCATGAAGCTAGTAGGTCAACAATGGAGCCCAAACTCCAAATACTTGATTGAGGCATACGCTATCCCCTTAGAGAAAGAAAACAATAGAGAGCTGGCACTTTCTTTCTCATTCGCTCAAGAAAAGGATGCATTTATATATATTATATGTGATAGAAAGAAACAGAGCATATGATTTTTTGTCCCTTAGCGTGTGTTCAAAATCTGGCGCACCTACGGTGCGTTTTCTTCGAGTACTCATGAAATTTTCTAGTTCACGACCAAGCTTTGGAGTTTTAAATTGAATTAGGTTATGAAATATCGTTTATACTACATAATAGGCGCATTTGAATAAATATCCATAACGTGTGTTAAGTGTACGAATGATTATTTTCCGTTATTTTCTGTCCTTATCGGCGGCACGCTAGCTAGATGTCTTGTTATATTCTGTCTACGGCTATCCCTTTCATTGAGGTCCGATGTGTGGTCCATGTTATAATTGAAATTACCCGAGAAATGGATACCCTAATATAGAAATGCTTTACTTACACATCAAAAGAATGTTTTCCACCCGAAAACTTAAAATACGATGACAATCATGTCTAATAAAAAAATTATTGGTACTGTTCTGCGAGTTCGATTAGAATAATAAATTATAATAATAATAAATTTTATTGTTATCAAAAAGGTTTACAAAAGTCGATAAGTAAACATAGTGGTAATATATATAATATAATGCTCTATTGTTTTCGCCAATTATACTCAAATGCAATTTTAATTACCGATTTTAAGGGTTCGTATTTTGTGGCAACACTGTCGCTTATTGTCAGCATGAAACTGTCTGTCATATAAATCGATCAAACATTTAAATACCATAATTTCACGATAAAGTGAATTAAAATCATAAAAATGGTGATAAAATGTGCAGTACTTGGTTGCAAAAATATGTTGTATCCAGTATTTAATACCGAATATCACTCGTAAGTGCGATTTTGTTCAATAATTACCTACCGATGATCCCTGTGCATTATGCACCATATTTTCGATCAGTTCTTCTTTCGATAGGCACATAACACGTTTTCAGTTCGTTTGTTAGTATTGGGTTTAAGTTTATATTAATTTGTACTTGAATTATTTAATTTTAAAATATTTCACATTATTTTAATAGAGTAACCATGGTAAAGATTTTTTGAAGACTTTCCGTTTTGGGGATTTTTTACCGCCACTTTATGATCAAAAAATAAACGATGTATTTAGTTCAAAGGATTGATATTGAAAACATATTGTATGTTCATTAATTTTACAAGTGTGTAGGTATGTAGGTTAAGTTTAGTTAGTTTTGTAACTTATTAGATACATATTATTAAAATCATATTTATTCTTGTCGCCTCCTAGTCCTGTCGCGTCTAGTAGCCTCCGTGGCGCAGTGGGAAACCGCTTGCTTGCATACCGGGGGTCGCAGGTTCGAATCCTGCGGGGAGCAACAAGTATGTGTAGTTGTTCCTCACTGGCTAGGATAATGCAGGCCGGTCATTGTCTGTAAAGTAAGATGATCCATGCGTCGGATAGGCATGTAAAGTACACTTGTGCACTTGTGTCTACGCAAGCATTTGTGCACTGGATGATGGCTGATCTTGCGAAAGATTAGCCGCTGTGGTTGGATTGGCCGTATCGGCGAGAGTACCTATATCATTCCATAAATATACATACTGTTTTATTTACCCCTGGTCAATATTAATACATTTTTTATTTTCTTGTAGATTTCCTAAAAATATTGAGTGAAGGAATGTACCTATGACTATCCATTGTCCCATTGGAAAATAAATTTGATGAAGCTGCAATGATCTGCTGTTGGTCCAATGGAAAACTAAATTTACCGCGAATGCTTTTTCTATCGTCTAATGTGTTGGTTAAAAGGTGTTTTAGTTGTTTGCATATAATGCTAATTGCTATTCAGTATCTTGTGATTAATCGGAGATCGTTAAACGTACTGAATAAATGATTTTATAGCACAATATTTTTTTTTATCATAACTTCATATGCTTTTATTTTCACAACCATTAGCTTATTATTGATCCCTTGATTTTCTGTAAAGTAAGATGCTCCATGCGTAAGATGGGCATGTAAAATGTTGATCCTGCACCTGGTTTTTCATCCCATCGTATTTTGAGAGGTAAACGGAAGAGAGAGAGAGAGAGTGCAGTTGTGTCTACGCAAGCACTTGCGCACTATAATATATTTTGCGTAGACTGAGATCTTTCAAAATACCCACTGTGGTCATATCGGCCAGATGGAGGTCCTTATTTATTTATCATCTGTTTCCCTATCAATCACAGTTTGTTCTTCTTGTACACAGTTCTTCCGTATTTGGGCTGCTCCAACCCATAATCAGACTGATTAAGCAACTAGACATATTTAATCGGTTTAAACTTAAAGCATAATAATAATATAATAATATCCTGGGACAATTCACACACGGTCATCTGATCTCAAACTAGGCAGAGCCTGTACTATGGAAACCAGACAACTGATACTAATACTTATATACTTTTTTTTTTGTAAATACATACTTATATAGATAAAACACCCAGACACTTGGTAAACAAGCCAAGTAAGTCGTATTATGCGACGAAGTTAAAAAGATGTCCTGATTTTTCATGAAACATTAAGGTTGCCTTCTTAGAAAGAGAGATCCGACCTCAATGAAAGGGATAGCGTTGACCTCAGGCATGTATTTGGGAGTGTTTCCTCCACTTTGACCCTAATAGCTTCATGTCTCCCATGCTACCATGCTTAGCATAGCTTCATGGTCATTTGAAAAGGAATAATCCCAGATTATTCCTTTTCGATGTATTGCATCCTAGAAGTACACAATTAACAATCACGATAATCTACAATTCACACTGTTAAAATCGTTTATAATCATCGATATACTGTTTAGATAGTATATCGATACAGCTAACGGTACTGTGTAGAAAAATAAAAACTAATCATTTTTTTGCCCGAATGCCCCAGGAGGAGGGTTATGTTTTAAGTAATAATTTTTCATATTCTAATCGGGCAATATAATTTTCATAGTTGTGATATTTTGGACATCATATGGCGTTATGAACTGTTTTTCATTTCTTTCTTGTTCAAAGAAAGTTATTCATTTATATAACAAATTACGTTCGCCACTCTGTAGGACCTTTCCTTTAATTATGTATACGTCTAGATACATGGGCGTACGCAGCTTTTGGTCTGGCCTATTCCCAGTAGTTCTACATTTAGTTCTACATGTATGACTACTAAGAAAAAAAAATCCTACTAGTTCTACAGTCATGTAGAACTAGTAAGAATGCATTAAATATTATTTTTTCATTCCTAGCAGTTCTACATGATGACGTACTGCAAAAAATAGGACATAAACTTTATGAGTGTGCTAGTATCAGATATAAGAAAAATATAGCAGAAGTACTAGGACAACAGAGGGCACAAAGAGGCTTCATCTCTCTTGTGATATCAAGTTACCCTTACCATTTCTTACCTTAGGTTCGTACATACCAGGGTACTGGCATCACCTCCTCGAGTACCCGGTCCATTGTAATTCCAGAGAATACGTCCAGAGGAAGGACAATGGGCTTGGGACGGTGTACACTGGGCACCGGGTAATATCTTCACTCTTCCCGATAGGACCCGTCCCGATTGGACCCGTCGGTTGAGCGCGGTGGTGGTGCAGGGTGGAGTCGGGGCCGAAAGGCCTTAGGGCGGGGGCACTGTAGCAACCGCTTTGCCGGGGTATGGGGGCCGGTAGCTCGATCCAATCTTAGGGCCGAAAGGCGATAGTAGTAGTATACTTCTCTGTTGAGCAGACTAGACTGGAGGGCACCACATGTGACATCGGGGGGGAGAGCCTGCAGAGGATCCGGCTTGGCCATTTTGGTCGAGCCGTTGCGGGTTAGGCGCAAGCCGAACGGCTGCTGGCGGGAACCGAATGAAGTACAATGTACGTTGCCGGGGCCCACCTATAGCGTGTTGGAAGGCCTGATGGAGTTTTAGTCAGTAAGAGTCTGACATCACCCGCGCATAGTAGGCCGTGCGCGGGTATCCATGAGAATAAATCTATCGCAAAAGAAAGTTCGTACATACCAGAAGTAAGTAGGTACTACTAGAGCAGGAGAGGAGATTGGGTTTTACCACATGAGTGACGTCTAGTGTTTGTTATCCAAGTGTGATCTTCAATTTATACCAGAAGTACCAGGGTAGCATAGGACATAAGCAAGCCTCATGAATAATGGCATCTCAGCTGTCGATGCAACAGCCGCAAAAGTTTTAGTGGATACTAATCTGAAATACCCCTGGTTGACCGCCACCGGGTGAACCTATATATCGAAGGTTCACTCGGTGGCGGTCAACCAGGAGGGGTCTCCCACGTGAACAAACAAAAAATATTCTGCTCACTAATAAAGTTCTAATTTTCTAATACGTCTAGAGTAGAACTACTAGGAATGAAAAAATAATATTTAATGCATTCCTGCTAGTTCTAGATGAGTGTAGAACTAGTAGGATTTTTTTTTCTTAGTAGTCATACATGTAGAACTAAATGTAGAACTACTAGGAATAGGCCTTTGGGGGGCAAGTTAAGATTTTTTTGCTGGTGGTCAAATTCATCAAAGCACATGTATACATTGTAAATTTAAATGCCACACTCATAAACGTCAATTAACTTTAATTATAATTAAGTCGGTTACTAAAATCTGTTTATTTCGACCGTCGAAGCTGTTGAAGCTGTTTATGATTATTTTCGATGATTGAATACGAGGTATTTGATATCTCTACTCACTATCTGCGTATTGAGGATTAAATGGCATCGATTTCAAAAAATGGATATTTGAGCATTAACTATAATTGACGTTTGTAAGGGCGGTTTTGTTTTTTTTTTGGTAGGGAATTTCCTTATCTTATCCAAATCCAAACTTAAAACAATTTTTGTCTATTGTCACCTACAAAAACTCAAAAAGTACAAATGCTGTAGACTTGATATTGACAACATTTCTAGATTTTGGCCTTAGAATTGACTTAGGCTACTTTTTACAATGGTAAAATATATTTTTCACATGGGATTTTTTTACAAGGGATAATTTCAGAAACCACTAAACCCCCTTTAATCTGTTTACTTTTTTTTAAAAACGGTTTTGCTGGAGCTAAAATGATTTTTGACGCCAGCTAGTTATTAAAGATACATTTTTTGTTACGGCTTCGTCATCAGATCAATTTGATGGTAGGTACTATATTCGATTTTACTATTTATTTTGCTTCATCATAGTCAAAGTCAATTCCACTTCGCCAAATAATACAACAGAATCGCTAAATACATATGTCAAAGTTAAAAATATTTATTTCAAATAGGCTTAACGCTAGCTAACGCTAACCTTTGAATGGTCAATTTTTTAAAAGCTACCACCTGATCACAACGCGGCCTCAACTGAGAAGATCCGGCAAGAAACTCAGCGGGCTTGTCACTTGTTCACTTTTTTTAAACATTATTTGTCTTGTAACAATTGGATCAACTTATGGGGGATGAAAGTAACAGATTGTTACTTTCATCCCTACATTGAAAATTCCCAGAATATGACGAATCTAAAAACTAATTTAGAGATATACCATTAAAACACTAAAATAGTGAGTTGAATAGTTACGCTATTTTACTGACACTTCACATGCAATATTGAACTTACCTAAAAACAAACGCAGTTGCAAAAAATGGTTAAAACTTACTTTGGAGGTATTTTTGACGCATTGACTCGCTGCGTCCACAACCTAAAGGCACAGCGCCGTAAGCGCAAATTCAGGTGATTTGGGATCCAAAATGGCGCATATCGCTGAATCAACCATCAACGCAGTCAACATAACTCTTTCAAAAATTCATTTGTTATGTTCATCACCTGTTACTTTCATACCTGGTCTCCCCTATTTTCTGCCCTTCGAAAAATTAAACAAGGGAGAAAAGAAGAAAAAAATAAATTACGACAAAATTACAACAAACTAAAAGGCCAAAGGGATATTAGTCGGACCAGTCCTCCCACGCAGCACCCGCGCACGAGTTGACTTGAGCAGCAGCCATCACTCCCCTCAACCATATTAGAGGGAAGGGGGTGATCCACCACACGAACTCGTAGGTACCTATACTATTTGAGGAGTTTCCTCAATAACTCATGGATCCCATAAACAGGACTAGATTGTGATGAAAATTGAAACAATCTAGAAGTATCTACTTTCAAATTTTCCAAATCGGTTAACTAATTTAGTTCTGGTTAAAATTAATAAATAAAGTGAGTGTTTGCCAAGTCCAGCCCCCCCTGCGTACGCCCATGTCTAGATACCTAGTCGTCTTGTAAAGTTACATTACGCGTCGCATGCAGCCTCATATTCGTGTATTCGTGCGTGCGTGCAGGTCTCGTTGTACACTCGCGTCATCTGTGGTTGTGTTTTTTTTTGCGAGCACAAACCATCGGTATTTGATCGGTAGGTACAGTTCAAGTGACACTAAAAAAACAAGTCTACCAATTTTATGTTTCGGTCGACATTTCGCTGTCAAGTGTTTGAACATCGAACGTGCTATCTAGACGTATTTAATATAATCAAAGGACCTTTTCTCTTTTACTCATGGTAGCAACACAAATTAACGAACGTAAATTATCAGAAATAAATAAAAATAAAATGTACGTGCGTGGAGTCCCTCCGCGCGGAAGAAGTGAAACTTCATTCTCGCTCAGTCGATCGGTCGGTCGGTCCCTCACATACTCACTCACTCACACACACACACACACATACTCAACTGAACTGAACTGAACCGAACCGAACCCAACTCACCTACCACTCACCCACTCACTCAGTAACGGCGTCACATGAGCGCTTTCATAACCTTAACAAATTTACGCCTATCGTTTAACACCTATCACTTAACGCGTTAAGCGATAACGCGTTAAGGTGACTCATTTAACGCTTAACGCGTTATGTGATAACATTTTTGGAAGTCGCATAAGAAGTTTCACTTCAATAAACAAACTCAAGAACGCACGGGAGCACAAAACGGCAGCGTTGGTTTGCTACACAGACTACTCAATAAGAACCATACTCTTATCTATGGTAAGAACTACGTTCTTTGCTATCCCTACTAATGGGGCGACGCTTGAGGCGCGGTACGAGGTAGCTGGAAGGGAGGTAACGGCATTCTTGGAATGAACAGGTATAGTATGAATAAAAAAAAAACTCAAAAACACGCTTTTATTAAAATTGGAACTGTGATAAAAACGGGAAGATTTACTAAGGTGTAAAGTTTTAGTGTTAAAAACTATTTTTCAAAAAATAAAAACCGACTTCAAAGTAAATTATCTATAAAGCATAAAATAACGAAAATATATTGAAGTCGGTGCTAGCACATCATGTTAATTAACACTAGCACCAGCTGACACCGACTTCAATATATTTTCGTTATTTTATGCTTTTTAGATAATTTACTTTGAAGTCGGTTTTTATTTTTTGAAAAATAGTTTATTTGACACTTTTTAGTGACTTTTATTTTAGCAAAATAGGTATCAGCACTATCGCGCTACTCAAACGTCTACGTTACAGTAACTCACTGAAAACATAAAGTATAAATCTCTTAAACTACTAAACCGATTTTGATGAAACTTGTACTCTACCCTAAGTTGAAAAACACTCAAACTATTGCAAAAAGAATTTTCGAAATCGGACCTGTAGTTTCTGAGAAATCCGCGGACAAACCTACATACATACATACACTCATAAAATTTGGTAAATTTTTTTAGAAGCCCACTTAGACTAACATATTAATATTACGCATTTTTATTAATATTACATACATACGCGTCGAATAGAGAACCTTCTTTTTGAAGCCGGTTAAAAATATATAATTAAGTACGATATGGAATTATTTTGTCGTAGACTGTCGTACTTAGTCTTGTTATTTGTAAACAATTGTGAAAATTTCCCTGGTTAGCCTTTTTCTGGCATTCATTCTCTGCTGTTACAATGCGTTCCTCTGCTGTTTGTGTTAACTGACTTGCTTGCCTGAGCATTCTGTTCTTTTCGAGCCTGGCCAAGTGTTCGTCTTGTAATTAATTTTTTCTTCTTTCTTGTGTATGTTTCTATCGGTATCTTGCCTATTTTTTACCGGCTTCAAAAAGTAGGTTCTCTATTCGACGCGTATATATGTAATATTAATAAAAATGCGTAATATTAATATGTTAGTCTAAGTCGGCTTCTAAAAAATTTTACCAAATTTTATGAGTGTATGTATGTATGTAGGTTTGTCCGCGGATTTCTCAGAAACTACAAGTCCGATTTCAAAAATTATTTTTGCAATAGTTAGAGTATTTTTCAACTTAGGGTAGAGTACAAGTTTCATCAAAATCGGTCCAGTAGTTTAAGAGATATAAACTTTTTATGTGTTCAGTAAGTTACTGTAACGTAGACGTTCGAGTTGCGTGATAGTGTTATCTTGGTAAAATAAGTCACTAAAAAGTGTTAAACTATTTAAAAAAAAAAACCGACTTTAAAGTAAATTATCTAATAAACTATTTTTCAAAAAATAAAAACCGACTTCAAAGTAATTTATCTAAAAAGCATAAAATAACGAAAATATATTGAAGTCGGTGTCAGCTGGTGCTAGTGTTAGTTAACATGATGTGCTAGCACCGACTTCTATATATTTTCGTTATTTTATGCTTTTTAGATAAATTACTTTGAAGGCGGTTTTTATTTTTTGAAAAATAGTTTATTTAACACTTTTTAGTGACTTTTATTTTAGCAAAATAGGTATCAGCACTATCACGCAACTCGAACGTCTACGTTACAGTAACTTACTGAAAACATAAAAAGTTGATATCTCTTAAACTACTGGACCGATTTTGATGAAACTTGTACTCTACCCTAAGTTGAAAAATACTCAAACTATTGCAAAAAGAATTTTTGAAATCGGAGCTGTAGTTTATGAGAAATCCGCGGACAAACCTACATACATACATACATACATACATCCATAAAATTTGGTAAATTTTCTTAGAAGCCCACATAGCCTAACATATATTAATATTACGCATTTTTATTAATATTACATACATACGCGTCGAATAGAGAACCTTCTTTTTGAAGCCGGTTAAAAAGCATAAAATAACGAAAATATTATTGAAGCTGGTGCAGAATATACACAGCAGGTACGCTAACACCAACTTCAATAATATTTTCGTTATTTTATGCTTTTTAACCGACTTCAAAAAAGGAGGTTCTGTATTCGACGCGTATGTATGTAATATTAATAAAAATGCGTAATATTCATATATGTTAGTCTATGTGGGCTTCTAAACGAATTTTCCAAATTTCACGAGTGTATGTATGTATGTATGTATGTATGTATGTATGTAGGTTTGTCCGCGGATTTCTCAGAAACTACAAGTCCGATTTCAAAAATTCTTTTTGCAATAGTTAGAGTATCTTTCAACTTAGGGTAGAGTACAAATTTCATCAAAATCGGTCCAGTAGTTTAAGAGATATAAACTTTTTATGTTTTCAGTAAGTTACTGTAATGTAGACGTTCGAGTTGCGTGATAGTGCTGATACCTATCTTGGTAAAATAAGTCACTAAAAAGTGTTAAATAAACTATTTTAAAAAAAATAAAAACCGACTTCAAAGTAAATTATCTAAAAAGCATAAAATAACGAAAATATTATTGAAGTTGGTGCAGAATATACACAGCAGGTACGCTAACACCAACTTCAATAATATTTTCGTTATTTTATGCTTTTTAGATAATTTACTTTGAAGTCGGTTTTTATTTTTTTTAAAATAGTTTATTTAACACTTTTTTAGATAATTTACTTTGAAGTCGGTTTTTTTTAACCGGCTTCAAAAAGAAGGTTCTCTATTCGACGCGTATGTATGTAATATTAATAAAAATGCGTAATATTAATATATGTTAGTCTATGTGGGCTTCTAAACAAATTTACCAAATTTTATGAGTGTATGTATGTATGTATGTATATATGTATGTATGTATGTATGTATGTAGGTTTGTCCGCGGATTTCTCAGAAACTACAAGTCCGATTTAAGAAAATCTTTTTGCAATAGTTAGAGTATTTTTCAACTTAGGGTAGAGTACAAGTTTCATCAAAATCGGTTCAGTAGTTTAAGAGATATAAACTTTTTATGTGTTCAGTAAGTTACTGTAACGTAGACGTTCGAGTTGCGTGATAGTGCTAATACCTATTTTGCTAAAATAAAAGTCACTAAAAAGTGTTAAATAAACTATTTTAAAAAAAATAAAAACCGACTTCAAAGTAAATTATCTAAAAAGCATAAAATAACGAAAATATATTGAAGTCGGTGTCAGCTCGTGCTAGTATTAGTTAACATGATGTGCTAGCACCGACTTCAATATATTTTCGTTATTTTATGCTTTTTAGATAATTTACTTTGAAGTCGGTTTTTATTTTTTTTAAAATAGTTTATTTTAAATACCTAGTTTTTGGTTCATGTTGTTCCCACGAGTTTAGGACAAAAACGGTCCATCCCCCCAGAGGTCCATTGTAGAGGGATAAGGGCTTCAGTACAACAGGGTTCGCCCTGGTACCCTGAGGCGCAACGTTAGCGATATGAAATGTTTATACACCCTCATACCATTCAGCCCGTGGCACGTGCTCACTTTGGCATTGGGTCTCCCACCGAATCAATCAGACATAATACACATTCATAACGGGCCCTGCCCGTTAGTCTAGTGGTTAGTGACCCTGTCTGCTACCCAACAGGTCGTGGGTTCGATTCCCACCAAGTGTCTGGGTGTTTTATCTATATAAGTATGTATTTACAAAAAAGAAAGTATATATGTATTAGTATCAGTTGTCTGGTTTCCATAGTACAGGCTCTGCCTAGTTTGGGATCAGATGACCGTGTGTGAATTGTCCAGGATATTATTATTATAACAAACGGAACAAACTTCTTATCCCAAATTTGTTGCGAGTTGCATATACACGCCAACCAAGATACTCTTCAAGACGAATCAAATGAGCCCAAACTCGATGGGGTTGCGTCGTTTAATTACGGAGTTCCAATGGCCAGCTTCCAGGTCCGTCATCAGACCCTGGTTACCATATAGTATCAAAGTACTCGCCAAGACGAATCAAATGAGCCCAAACTCGATGGGATTGCGTCGTTTAATTACGGCGTTCCTATGGCCAGCTTTTAGGTCCATCATCAGACCCTGGTTATCATATAGTATCAAAGTACTCAACAATACGAATCAAATGAGCCCAAACTCGATGGGGTTGCGTCGTTTAATTACAGAGTTCCTATGGCCAGCTTCCAGGTCTATCATCAGATCAGTTCTATGTCATGGTGAAACTAAATAAGAGCGTGTAAAAACATAAGTACACATTTTTTTTTAATTAATTTAATTTACTATTGAAATATGAACCATGCATGACAGTGGTTTGTTTTATATTTTGCAAAATTCTATTTAACATTGAGTAGGTGTTTTGGAAAGGTTGCCTGGCAGAGATCACTACCTACTAGTGATAAAACCGCCAATAGTACATTTGTTGTATTTCTTGTTTTGTTATGTTTTATGTTGGTTGTGCAATAAAGAGTTATCGAGCTATCTATCTATTTTAATTTGTTTTTTCTAAGCTAAAATAAAGAAACATTCAGTTTTACCTACTTGATGTTGTGAAACAGTCGTCGAAAACTAAATAGAAATAAAAATTAAGAGACATTTGAAATCAATTTGATGAACAACAATTTCTTATGAAGTTATGAACTATGCTTCTTGCCCTTAATATGACTTGCTAAATTGTCTATGGTACAAGGAACGCCAATACCACATTTTAGGCACATTCCTTTATCTTCCTTGGGGTCATATAAGAATTTTTCGATGTTTATATTCTGTCCATCAATTAAATTCAATAATTTTCTTAATTTTTTAGCATGTTCTGGATTATCAACATGTTGAAAAATGGTTTCAATATAATTTTCAAAATAAACTTGACAGATTTTGCACCATAAATCTTCATTGGTGCCTTCTACAGAAAATATACCATTCATAGGTTGAACCGCCATTGCCCTGGCTCTTCTATGTAACGAAGATTCAATATGGTCTTTAGTTGCTCCTAATTCAAAATAAATATTCCGATCACAAAGAAGACAGTAGATATCAGATCCACAGCTAGTTATCTTCTGAGGTAGCAGGAGGTACCCACCATCTTTTTCTACTAAATTCTTTATATTCTCTATGTTATTCACATGAATCTTACTATGAACATGCTCTAATATATCAGACAAATAAGTTTCACATATATTGCAATTTATTTTATCACCATTCACGGTAATACTATTTTTATACACTAATCTTTGCATGAACAATTGTATGTGTTTTTTATCTTTTATGTGTTCTTCAATAATTATATCACTATCTGTTAGATGTGTTTTGCATAAAATACATTTAGCAATACCATTTTCATCTTTCTTAATGTCTCCATAATAAGCCATTGCTGTATAGGAATTTCAGTATATAATGTGCATAGGATCAAAAGTGGTTTGCTTTAAATTAAATTATTCAAAATCTTGATAGTTGATGGAATTGTAAAGAAGCTCTGAAATATTTGTTTTGATATTTTTTAGTTCCTGAAAAAAAAAATGTTCAATATAGGTATTATATGTGGTTTTTAGTAGGTATCCTAAAACAGTTTGTACTTCGTAACATTATTCAAAACATAATATAATGCATAACAAAATAATTAATTATCATTGTGACTTTCTTTGCACTGTGTGCCTATCTTAGAAAGGGTAAAGTTTGTGAGTTCGGATGATCGGGGTAATCTCCGGTACCACTGATCCGATTTTGAAAATTCTTACACTGTTAAAAAGGTATATTATCCCTGAGTGCTGTGATAGACTACTTTTACTTTGCTATAGGTAAAAAATCGTGAGCGGAGCTCCACGGGTCAGCTAGATCATAATATCCAGAGAGATTCAAGATATGTAATATCACAATTAATTATTTATGCAAACCTGTTTCTTGACAATCACCAAGTAATAAAGTAGGTAATTTCAAATAATCATTGAGTGAGTAATCTTATATCTTCATAAAAGATAAATCCTCTTGCTTGTTTTTTGCTGTTGATGCTGTTGGTAAATAGTGTTCTGTGTTTCCACAGATCATAGTAATACTATAGGAATAGATGCGCAACTCGACAGGGCTGTCAAATAAATATTGACGTCACTGCGATCTGGTGGATGTTGCCGGTACTTTTATTGTATTGATATATATACATATGGGCGATTCTCTGTAAGCTCGTAAATCGCTGTCCGAACCGATTTTTGTTTTAAATAATACAATAAAATAAAATAACTATCAATCTATAATTAAATAAAAGACTGAAACTTTACAGCGCAGTTGTATTTAGAACCATAACAAGTTTAACAATTTTTCTAGAAATTATCAAAGCTGTAAAAATACAGTCCCCTGGCTGTCCCATTCTAAGAATTCCCATTTAGAAGTAATATTTAAAAGTCAGTGAGCAAGACTGCATAAATTTGGCAATTAATATCTAAAAATAGAATATTTAAGTTATAATTTGTTCATAAAACATGGTCTAGTAATGTATTTTTTCGATTTGATAATGCCATGTAAATTTTGTCCGGAGTTTTATGAAACAGTCCCCTGCCAAAAATTTAAAGACGCAATAGAATAAATCTGTTATGTCTACAAACGTAATTTGGAGTGAAATGAAACGCAATCATTCTGAAGTAAGTAACATTGTCGAGAATGGCGGCGGGACGCCATTTTGTTCAGTGTCCGAGCGTCATCTGTGAGGGTAAATGCGTCTTGGTCACTTCGACACACAGTCCTCTGATGAGTGATTTTACTGATGTTAGTTAGTGTTATTGTGTGTGTATAATATTGATTATATGTATGATTTATGTCCAAATGTAGTGGTTGCTTCGTAACAAACTATTTTTCAATAGTTTTGCAAATATTATGGAAGTAATCTGAAAAACACAGTCCCCCGGCTACAGTCCCCTGGCTGAAAATGTGGCAGGGGACTGTGAACCGCGCCAGGGGACTGTAGATTTCATGTATTGGTCAATGTTTATAAGTTTTATTGGTGTAAATTCGTCACTCGTCTAAGTATAAAAAATTATATGTTTCACGTTATTAATCTTACTGAACGTAAATTACGTTACAGGATGTTAACATACATTTAAGATGCCTCCTAAAAAAATAAAGGTATCACGAGAGGAAGTCGTAGTTTACCTACGGGATTCAATCCATTCTTTTTTCACAGTCGCTGAAAACATATCGCATTCACCTGCTGCCATTTGGACACATGTACAACCAATTTTCAGGACTCTTCCACATGGCATAAAACGCGTACATTTCTTGAGAGATGGCCCTGTCACACAGTACCGTAATAGAACGATGTTTTTTGTAACGGCAACTACTCGCTGAAGAAATTCCAGATATTGAAAAATGTACGTGGAACTACACATAAAGTGATCACGGTAAAGGCGCACCAGACGGCTTCGAAGCAACGTGCAAAAGAACAGCTGATTTTGTTGTTAATTCTGCGGGTGATATCAACAGTCTAAGTGTCGATGATTGATAAGTTAGAAATGGAAGCGTCCAATCAGAAGCTTTTCAAAGGCACCTTGAATGTGCATCAGGTTGCGGGTGATTATTTCAGATTCATCCTTAATTTCCCAGCTAAATGTAAACCCCTAACAATGAAAAGTCAAAAATCAAACAAACAAAGTACAACACGTTTCTAGTATCTACGGATTTCGCCGAAATCGGTTAACGGGGGACATTCTAGTGGGGAAGCGTTTGCTGTTTCCCTGGATGACAGATGGAGATGACAGAAGATGACAGCACTGTTGTGGAGAGATATATGCCGAGTGCTCGGGCCAGTAAGGATGTTATCCAGTCTGAAATTGCAGCCATCTCTCAATAGAGTGATGCCACTCTTGTGAGATTCAATGCCACCAAAACTCAAGCGTGTCTGTTCACCGCTAAAAGGAGTCCGTTCACCTCGGCTCCTTTTCAGAATGTACCCTTGGAATACACCAACCGCCTTCAGTTGTTGGGAGTTGAAATTTCCTCAAGCCTCAACTTTGGGCGGTTCATTGAGTCCAAGGCCAAGGAATCTGCAAGGAAGCTAGGTGTCCTTGCAAAGGTCTGCCGGTACTACACACTTCGGCAGCTTTTGATGCTATATAAAGCACAAGTCCGGTCGTGTGTGAAGTACTGTAGTCATAGGCTGGTGCTGCAAAATGCCATCTTGCAGCTTTGAACTCGGTGGAGAGTCGTGCTAAGATATTTATTGGTCACGCAGGGTTAGTAGCGGCCAATTTACAAAGCTTAGAGCACAGGCGCAGAGTAGCCAGTCTCTTAGTATTCACGGGATGCATTTTAAAGATTGTGCGCAGGAATTGCATGGCTTCATTCCACCATCCCTCTACCATCATCAGATGACGAGAAGCACGGCACGTACACGTACTTATGTGTTGAACGTGCCTTCAGTCCAGACTAAGCGGTATGCTGATGCATAAATATGGCATAGAAGTAATATGATTGATACTAATGATATGTCTTACTTCTATATAAAACAGTCCCCTGTTGCACCTAACAGTCCCCTGTCATGGATTTTCAGAAAATGACAAATAACTTGAAAAACTCCAATAAATTCAATTGGCCCTCTTATGTATTAACAATAATAGTTACTTTCCTAAGCAATGGTATTATATTTCTGCGAAAATGCTAAAAAAATATGCCAGGACAGTGTTTGTATGGGCCATTGCGAGCTTACAGAGAATCGCCCATATATATATAGGTAGGATTATTGGTTTATTGTTGCGATCAAAAGCCAATTCGACCAAACTTCTTTAAACATTTTCCCGAAAATAAGGTTTTCTAACAATAATTAAAATGATTAATTATTTATAGAAAACCTTACTTTTAAGGTAATGTTTAAACAAGTTTGGTCGAATTGGCCTACATAAATAGATGGAGGTAAAAAGGAAATAACAAATACTATTAAAGTAATCAACCTTTATTTTGAATAAGATACAGGAAAAAATCAGTATTACTTCTAACTGGCGCACTCAGAGTCCATTCTACACTATCATTTTTTAAATTAAATTTATTATTGCTTTCAAAACACACACAAACACAGCCAAAAACGCACTTCTTTCTATTAGACGACTTAACAAGAAAACTTAACAAGAAAATGAATAATGAACTTATTGTTAATAAGTCCCACGCGAGATAACAACAAACAAATTTAAAAAATATTTAAAAATTAAACACGGAGCACTGTTTGAAACTTTCGAAGAAAATTTTCGAACTAACGACAACCGTTCCGTCACCCTCTACTTTTACAAGATGACATACCATCAACTATAAATACAAAAAAATAATAATTGTTACGTTAATTCAACTTTTAAACTTTACTGCATAAACTTTTTATTAATTAGAAATAATATTGTGTGATTAATTGCTTGAAGAACATCCAAAGGATATTAAATTTTATTACTAAATCATGAACCCAATATTTTATTTCTGCGTAAAATGCAACACTTTTTACGAAACCAGTGGCTGCCTGCTTAATCGACGTTTACTAGTGCCATCTAGTTTGGTAATGATAACTTAAAAGCTTTGAGGATGGCCACATACTGTAGATGTCACTATTTATATATTTTGAGTTGCACACCCCTGTGTGTTTCTAAGTAATATACTCTTATCTATGGTTCTGTGTGCTGTTGGGCTTGGGACTTGTGATACGTAGTATCACCATGAAGATATTTGACCCTATCTATATCGTAGACAGCATATAATTCAGACATAATTATACCAGGCGTGCCGCCGATAAGGACAGAAAAATAAGTACATACTAAATTTAGAGTTGCCACGTAAGGGAAATTTTACCCTTTGTGTAAAGCAAATACGGAGGTTGTTGTAAATTATATTTTCTTTCCTAACCAAAAACCACTTTTCTGACACAACATTTACTTTTCTTACATTATATCGTCTTAATCTATGACAGTCTGCAAAAAGTACGAAAGTGATTGTTATAATAATGTCTTCCTAGCCGAAACGACCACAGCGGCCAATCTTTCACAAGATCAACCATGTACGCAGGAGATATTATAAGTGCTTGTGTAGACACAAGTGCACTCTCTCTTCCTTTATATAATAGGTACCTCTCATAATCCGATGGGACGGAAGACCGACACGACTGGGGAGAAGTTAAGCGCAGGACCGACTTTTTACATGCCCATCCGACGCATGTGTGGCGTATCTCGGATCACGGTTTCGGAACGCCAAAGGGGCTGTCAAAAAGATGACAGCGCGCTAGTATCTATGGCAGAGACATGTTTTAATTATTACGATTACTCCACTGTATCATAAGTTGTTCTCTCTCAATTTGATTATAAGTGTTTATTACCAAAGCTCGGTGTTTTAATTTGACGGACAGGAGTCGGGCATACGTCCTATCGCAAATCCCGACACATGGATCATCTTACTTTACAGACAATCAGGTCATCGGCCTGCATTGTCCTAGCCAGTAAGGAACAACTACTCAAATTTGTTGCCCTTCGCAGGATTCGAACCCACGACGGAGGCTACAGTGAATGTACACGTAATATCATATATGCTGTAGCTAAGGTCTATTCCTCATTGTTCACCTGGGTGATATCACGTGGTGATTAAAGTGGCTAAGAGCTGTAGATAATTATTAGCCTCATACAAAAAATTTAAGAGATAAAAACAATAATATGCTATTTCCCAGAGAGGTAGGCAAAAATTGGCTTTCTTATAACTTAATATAATACATACTATGGCCATTTACCGGGTAAGTTTTAGTAAATTTCTCCAATATACAAATCTATAGTACTAGTATCTTGGGACAATCTACGCTTGACCAATGACCACCTGATCTCAATCTACGCAGATCCTTTAGTAAGGTAACCAGATAAATGATTACAAATACTTGTAAACTGTATAAATACATATTTAAATAGCTAAATAACACCCAGACAATTGTTCGGAATCCTTCGGAATCGAACCCATGTCCTATTGGGCAGCGGCCAGGTCCCTCAGATCGTCGAACAGCCGTACATCGCCGCCATCCGCGGCATGTACTGCTTGACCCACCCGACCCGATGTCCGTCGTCCTGGACCATGACACAACACCAACACCAACACCGACAACGATGTCAAGAGTCGTAAACACATCAACACACAGACACCGGTCTCGCCGGCGAGGCCGAAGGGATCCGTACGCATGCGACCTCGACATGCATCCCCTCGCTGAGTTTCTTGCCGGTTCTTCTCAGCGGGGGCGCGTTGTGAACCGGTGGTAAACTCATTTTCTCTAAGCGGCAGCCCAAGCCGAGGCCGTGCCTCCCTGAGGTGCCCTTGTGCTAGTCGCTACCCAAACCTTTCTGGCTGGAGCGCTTTAAGCGCTCGCCCTCTTGTCCTGTGAAACAGTACTATTACTACAAAAAAAAAGTGATAATCAATAAAGCAAAGTGACTATCAAGCTTTAGTTGTCCACCAAACTTTGATGTCTACTGAAAGTGTGTTTGGTATTTATTGGTGATTCAAGTTAGGCAATACCAAATGAATCATTTGATAGTTATTTAATAGTCACTTTGCTTTATTGATCATCACTTTAGTTGTCAAACGAGATAGGTACATATATAATAGGGGGGCAAATGAAACAAACTATTCAACGTCGGTACTATTTATTTATAATTCAGACAAATAAATAATAATAAATTTACCGATAAATTGTAACCAACAACATACATACATATATTTAAACAACATGCATATAGTAAAAGCACGATTAAATGTACAATGACCATTGTGCCTATAAATAACGAATGAATACGTCCTTTTTTTTTTTTTTTTTTTTTTTGTTATCGAGGAGGAAACCTTCCAAAGGTACCCGGTCTCCGAGGGGGCGGAGGCCAGGTTATGTGGGATTTTTAACCACCAAAACCTCCCCGGTGGCCTTCATCGACGCTTATTGTGAGACTCTGGGCACTCCGTTCGGACCTTCGCCAAAGTCTCTCCAGCGCCAGATGCTCGCTAGAGCACGTCCCGGGGGGAGCTGAGATGCACGCTCCCCCCGACACCTTCACGGTGCTCGCGACGATGCAGGGCCTACACCGCGTCGTCGCCCGCCTCGGGGCCGCATTTAGTAGGGACGCACAGAGCCCCCACCCCATGCGTCCGCGACCCACGAGCCCCCTTTAAGGCAGGGGGATACCTCGTCACATTTCTATTAGGCCCCTGACGATGGGGCCGGAGTGCCGGAGCGTATAGCGCCGCCGCCCCGACGCTGTCGCCTCCGCCGAGCGGGATCTGCCCTCTCCCGATCTCGCTCCGCGGCCTCCTTCTGGGACATAACGGTCTCGCAAAAGGAGGCTACGGCCCTCCACGCCGATTCCTCCGCCAGCATAGCCGACACTACTGCTGGCAGAGAGAGGTCGTGTCCGATCCGGTTAACCAGGATCCGCCGCTCCGAGGCCCACGCAGGGCACTCCTGGAGCGTATGCTGGGCGGAATCCCGGTCACCGCCGCAATGATGGCAAGTCGTCGTCGCCTCTCGCCCTATCTTATTCAGATAATCACCAAAACAACCATGTCCGGTGATTATCTGAGTAAGTCTGAAGGTGATTCGCCCACCTTTTCGCCTCAGCCAGGGTTCGAAGACCGGCAGGACAGCCCCGACAACGCGCTTGCTCGCGTACCGCTCATCTGAGAGCCGCGAGCGCCATTGTTCGAGCGCGTGTCGTCTTTCCTCCCGCCGGATTGATTCGAGTGCGGGCGCGCTTTCACCCCGCTGGCGGAGGACGCGGATCCGGTCATAGACCCTCGCATCCATTTCCGCCAGGATGTCCAGGGGCGGAAAGCGCGCCAGGATTGTCGCCGCCTCATAAGAGATGGTGCGGTACCCTCTCGCGACCCGGATGGCCATCTTGCGCTGCAGACTCAAGATCTTAGTCCTGCAGCGCCGGACGCCCGACAGTCGGTGTGACCACACCGGCGCCCCATAGAGCGCCACGGATCGCAGGACCCCCGCATAGAGGCGGCGTACCTCCTCACTCAGACCCCCGAGATTTGGCAGCAGTCTGTGCATGGCACCCGCTACCCTCTCGATCCGGGGGACTAAGCGCTTGAAGTGCTCCTCAAAGCCCCAGCGCCCGTCTAAGGTGAGCCCTAGGTACTTCATGTACCGTCCCACCTGGACCTGCGAATCACCTACGCGAACCGTCGAGTCGGGTGGTTCCATGCTCCTGGGCAGTTTATGGAACCATAGCGCCTCGGACTTGTGAGGCGCTATCTGGAGACCCAACTCGCGGATTTTGGCGATGACGACTTCTACACCAAGCTCAGCGAGCCCGATGGCTCTCTCAAAGGTTTCCCCCTCGGCTAACACCAACGTGTCGTCCGCATAACAGACGACTGTTACACCGGGGGGAAGATCCACTCGCAGCACCGCATCGTACGCAAGATTCCACAAGAGAGGGCCCAACACGGACCCCTGCGGAACCCCTCCCCTGCGAGGGGATGCATGTCGAGGTCGCATGCGTACGACCCTTCGGCCTCGCCGGCGAGACTGGTGTCTGTGTGTAGGTGTGTTTACGACTCGTGACGTCGTTGTCGGTGTTGGTGTAGGTGTTAGTCATGGTCCAGGAGGACGGACATCGGGTCGGGTGGGTCGAGCAGTACATGCCGCGGACGGCGGCGATGTACGGTAGTTCGACGATCTGAGGGACCACAATCGCGAGTGCAAAAATATAGTAGGTAATATCAAATCTACAATACCATACTTAGAAAAGATTGGGAAAAATGCGTAGAATATATAATAAAAGTAAATAAAATAATTTGAATATTGTATTTTTTTACCATATACCGATTTTGGGTATAAATATACCGATTTTAGTGGACATCTCTACCGATTTAGCTCTATGACGTTCGAGACCTCTGTTCGTGGTCAAATGAAGCGACGAATGAATGACACAATGATGGTGTTCAAAAATGACGTGCACCAGTTGGCAGCACTTAAGGCGTCAGTCCCGGAACCTGTCAAACCGCATACATTTTCATATTCGGGACTCAATGTTATTGATATTTATATAAATAAATATTATCTTAATATAAAATATTATCTTACGCTCCCGAAAGAGAATTCTAAGGTGTTTTTATCCTTTTCTAATAGGATATCCACACATTTGTTGTTGGACATGGATTTGTTTTTTTTTTAAAATACACACATCAAAAGTGTCTAGGGATCAACATATATTTTTGCAATAACTTTTCTCCTGATTGATATTAATTAAAATTTTCTTTAAGGATTCATCAAATAAAGTGTTTTCGTTTGTCACAGTAACGATAAACCAAGTCACCTTTGCATTAATAAAGAAATTTGCCATTTTCCTAATAAAGGGATTTTTGACATTTGAACCACTAACACAAAAGTTCGAAAAAAAGACTGAAATAACAGTTTTCTTTAAAATTTTATTGGGTAACTTAAACAATTAATAATCCGTGTTTCTACCGCGAACACTAACAACACAAGAACATCGGTTTGGCATACTCAAAATGAGTTCATCCAAATCACGCTGTGGAATGGCCGCCCATGTTCGTTGCAACAACAAAAAAAGGTCTTCTTGCGACTGGATACCCTCCATATTCGGCAGAGCTCTTCTCTGTAGCATCTCCCATGCATGCTCAATCGGGTTCAAGTCTGGCGACTGAGCAGGCCAGGGCAGGACATTGATGTTAGCTGCGGCGAGAGTCTGTCTTACAACTCTTGCGGTGTGCGGTCGTGCATTATCATGCATTAACTGAAATAAGGGACCGATTTGCACTTGTAGAGGAACGATGACGTCTGATACAATCGTCTCAGCATAAATTTGAGCGTTGAGGTTGCCTCTGATCCAAATCAACTCAGTTCTTCCGCCGATCCAAATACCCGCCCATACCATGATGGTTCCACCACTATAAGGATGGACTTCCTGGCAGGATTTTAATCGCTGTTGGCGTCCAGGGGTTCTCCAGTGTCGTATACGTCTTGTATCCGGTCTCATACCAAAACGAGACTCATCAGAAAAGCACACGAAACGCCATTGTTCTTCTGCCCAATTTCTGTGTTCAAGAGCCCATTGATATCGAATCCTACGATTGTGCATTGCTATAGGTGGTACCCGTAGCGGTCTTCGGGAATAAAGGTTCACTTCATGCAAGCGGTTTCTGACTGTTTGGTCGCTAATTAAGTTCCCTGAAGAGTGATGAAGCCTTACGGCTAACATCATGGCAGTTATTGTTGGAGCTCTTCGAGTTAAGATTTGAATATATCGGTCTTGTCTCCGTGTGGTGCAGCGTTACCGTCCTCCATGGCGCTCAGCCACGGTACCAGTGCTTCGGTAACGTGTCCAAAGTCGACTGATAACACTCTGACTTGTATTCAGAGCTAAAGCCACAGTACGTTGCCGGGAACCAGCTTCTATCATTCCCACGGCTCTGAGCATTTCTTCCCTGCTTAAATGACGTCGCCGCTCCATAATAACGTTGATTTTAATCAGTAGTAGGGAAACAGTAGCACTAATAATGTCTTCAATGCGTTGTATGTTTTTATAGGGAAAATATTGACAGCTGATTTTCATCTTTTACTCGAATTTGATTCACAGTTCCTGATTCAAATTATGAAATGCACCAAAAAGGATCCATATAAATTTATAAAATCATAAATTTATTACAAAGCCACATCTCAATCTCAAGAAATCCGCTTAAAAATGCTTGATCCCTAGACACTTTTGATGTGTGTAGTTGATGTAGTCAGATTCACTATGCGTAGCGTAGACAGAATATAACAAGACATCTACCTAGCGTGCCGCCGATAAGGACAGAAAATAATCATTCGTACACATAACACACGTTGTGGATATTTATTCAAATGCGCCTATTATGTAGTATAAACGATATGTCATAATGCAATTCAATTTAAAACTCCAAAGCTATGTCGTGAACAAGAAAATTTCATGAGTACTCGAAGAAAACGCACCGTAGGTGCGCCAGATTTTGAACACACGCTGAGGGACAAAAAATCATATGCTCTGTTTCTTTCTATCACATATAATATATATAAATGTATCCTTTTCTTGCGCGAATGAGAAAGCAAGTGCCAGCTCTCTATTGGTTTCTTTCTCTAAGATGCTGGCTGACTGACTATGACTACACCTAATTCAATTATACCAACTTAACCACGAAGGGAAGGGATTTCCAAGGTATTACTTTTCTCTATGGGAAGGGAACTCTTCCGTGAATGAAACGCACTCTACGTTCAACCAGGGTTGCCAACTTAGGGGTTTCCCCCCCAAATTTAGGGGGAAAAAATGTGAGATGGGATTTTTTAGGGGTATTTTTAGGGATTTTTATAACTTCAATTAACTAAGTAATAAACAGTAGGCAAATGTCTTTAATTGAAGTTTTCGATTATTTATAAATAAAGAAATTGGAAAAATTGGGTTTCTGAATGAAATTATTTATTGATTGTTTAAAATTTATTGTTATTTATTGAATGTAATAAATATTTTATCATTTTTAATGTATTATTTATTAAAAAATATTTATTTTTTTATTTTATAAATAATATTTATTTTTAGGGGGAATCTAGAAAGGAGTTGTTCCAGAAATGTATGGAGCCTGGGCCAACACCATGTACACTATATGAATATATAACTATGCAATATAGTAACTGTTTTGTAATGTTCACTGTTTATAATATTGCTTCGTTTTCTTGTACATTTAAGATATCTTGGTCAAGGAGAGCAACACAAAAGAGAATATAATACTACTATAGCAATACCACACAATAATATGATGAACCGGATATACGTAACTTAAATGTAATTTTGACAACAACTGACTAAGTGAACATACCTGCAATTGAACTTGTTGTGAAATAGCACTCATACGACGGATTCCAATCCAAATCACAGGTGATAATCAATAAAGTAAAGCCCCGGGCAAAGAAAGAAGCAATCAATTAATGTTCGTAAACTTAAATAATCACTATAAACACCGAAATATAATATGTACTCGCGTAAACAATCTATTTATATATATATAATATATCGAAGTCGTATCGTCGTCGATTATAGTCGCATTACGTAGGCTACTACATCAAATCAGTTAATATAGAATGTATACAAAAAATATATTTCTCTGGCTCCTTTTTCGAAATATCATTGTGAAGTTAAAAAAATGACAAGCTCAATTCATCATTTAACTTGCGTTCACCTTATCACGCAACTTTAACGGCTATGCTAGATTAACATACTGAAAACATTTACAGTCCATATCTTTAAAACTACTCAACCGATTTTGATGATACTTATACTCTTCCCTAATTTGGAAGATACTACAACTATTTCAAAAGAATTACCACAATCGGATTTATAGTTTATGGGAAATCAGGGGACAAACCTACATACATACACTAATGAGATTTGGTACATTGGTTTAGAAGCCCACAGAACACAGAATACAGAACCTCTTTTTTGAAGCCGGTTGAAAAGTTATCGTTAACAAAAACGTACAGGACACGCATACGCCGGTTGACCCCCACAGGTACCGTGGGGACTTATTACACGTTTCCACAATGGTGGTGTGGCCTAACAAAATATTATTTTATGATTATCTGTATATTGGGTATGTTTTGTCACTAGGCACTCATCCATTAATAGGACGTTAGTGATCACGTGACCGAGTTCGAGAAAACCCATATTTTAATTCGAGTTTTACAGAAATAACTTAAAACATTATTTTTTAAGTTTTTATTACAAAGTACTTAAAATATAATAGACTTTAAAGATTTCATCAACTCGTACCATATTTTAATACAGTCAAGAACTCTGTGAAGAAGCATCCCCCTCCCTTTCATTTACCTGCAGCACGGTAACTGCAACCAGCCGCCGTAATCCACACACGTATTTATTAATAATTAGAAATGATCGTCATAATATTTGTTTTCTAACCCAATCCATCTGTCGTACCATACCACTTCTCCATCAATTCCGGTATTTTGGAATATAGAAAATAGTGAATATCTCATAGCCATCTGATCCCAAGTAAAGTCTATAATAAATAGTGTGTGTTATGGTACCGAACCAGACAACTGACACAAATATACCAACGGGCCCATCAATAAACTTATATACCTATATTTTATCAATTCATTAATTAAATTAACTTGCAGATCAAATCAAATTGTCCTAAGCTGATATTTTTTATTTGTAAATACCAATAATTTAATATCGATGAAATTATTAATATCGACAACGGCATCGAACGCGTCAATCACTATTCGTCTCGGCGAGGTGCGGGGCTGTGGGGGGTGGTACATGTAGCCTCGCGTCTTGCACCTCCTTCACCCCCGCGAAGCGTGATTTTTATTTAAATCAAAAGTATACAAAAATAAATAATGGTGAAATGTAATGCTTGAATTATCTTTAGTGTGTTTCAGAGTATTCGATTTACAAGATTTTAATGTAGATTTAACCATATAACCTAGTTAAATAGAATTAAATCATCAACCAAGAACTCCCAACCGGCGCACACAACGTTGGTATTTGTATGACTACTAGCGCTTGCGGGCGGAACGAAGCTATGTTCTTACCCGTGCCTACGCGTTCTTACTTGAATTGAGCATTCTATAGTACTTGTACTGATTATTGTTCTGTGCTAGCTATAAAGAAGATGAATATAGCGTGAGAGCGAGAAGTTCTAATCAAATACAAACTGCTAGGAGTGTTCGCAACGGCTATATATTAAAAACGCGTTATAACGATATGCTACTTATAAAACGCATGTTATTTTGTACGCTATAATATATCAGTTCGCTTCCTAACGTCGCGTTTGGATTATCGTCGCGCCGTTCGCACGTTACCTATTTTAATAGCTATGTGGACTTAAGAATAATTTTTTTTTTAAATTAGAAATTGTGGTTTTAAATGAAAGAATCTTTTTACAATAATTACACTCCGCCTTTTTAGTATTATCGTCCACCACAGAAAAATAGTTCCACATTTGTCCTCTTCGTGACATTTTAACTATAACTACAAAAAACTTTTTACAAAATTGCCTAATCTAATATTATTTATATTATAAACACTTAACTAAAACTAACTTTAATTTACAGTTTTAATACAGTAAACAAACCAACACGATGCTTTATTCTTCGCTTACAAACACGACAGACGATAATCGCGTACGTAAATAAATACGTCATACAAGGTCAAGCCAGTAAGCCGCAGTGATTGATTCAACGAAACGAAAATAAACTAACGAACGTTATAATTATGATACGAACAAATAAGATAAATATCGTTGGAAATCATCTAACGTGCAAACGTTAGATATTACTGGACACTGATTTAAATATAGTTCTTAAGCAGTTGTATTAAAGTATTATTTGGCATGCAACTCGTGACAAAATATTATACGGCAAAGTGAAATTGACCTTGGTCCTTGAGTCGTGGCCCACGATGACGAGTCACGTGCCAATTAATACTCTAAGACAATTACTTAAGAACTATATTTGAATCAGTGTCCAGTAATGAAATGAATAAAATAGTTTTTACGATATTTCGTTAGTATCGTCGCCGCGTCGTGGCAGGCGGCTGTGGTCATGCGGCGTTCGTGCAATACCTATGTAATTTAAATAACGCTTGCCTAAGATATCAAATAATAAGCGATTTGATTATTTATAAATAGTGGATTATTATATCAGTTATATAATATAACGAACACTCCTAATTTTGAGTATGCCAAACCGATGTTCTTGTGTTGTTAGTGTTCGCGGTAGAAACACGGATTATTAATTGTTATTATCTTATCTTATCTATCCCTATCTCTGTTGCACTCGTGCAGTTTGACGAGTGCAACAGAGATAGAGATAGAATTATTTTTATTCCCTCGCTTGCTTTTTACTATAACGTAGTATTTATATACTCATTGCTTTTTACTCTATGGTAAAATCATTAAAATAGACTCGGCCCAACCAAATTTTTGGAATGGAAAATGGAGCGAGCGGCGAGTGATATTTAGTTAAGGTTTTTCTTGGTTTTTCACTTTAGTTTCTGTTAGCGCGATATTTGGTTACCTAATTACTTTTCGAATTCAATAAGCTGACTTAAGCTGTGGTATCTACCTTCTTACTATTATAAAGCATGTCTATAGATTCCGACGTCGAAGCAGATGTTTTAGAAAATGTCGCCGAAGTTATGGATGGATTGTCTGTAAGTCAACAAAGCAAATTATTTATGTAAAAGAAATAGGTAAATAATGTTTAACCCATGCTCTCGGCCACGACACAACGCGAAGGTCTTACACCTTACAGCCAGGCAAGCTTAAATGGCGTCGTTTTCCTGCGATTGAAGGTATGCACGTACTCTGCTCGTCTTTGATGTGTGGCGTACACAATTAATGCCTATTTATTAAGGTCTCTAGACGTACTCACCTTGCAGTTGTGGAATAAAGTTATATCAATAAGAAATCAGTAGTCTGCTAAATGGACTATATTTCACTAGTGTAAATTTAACAAAAGTTATATTAAAACACAAATATCATTAAAAACATAATGGTAACAGCTTAGACAATCGGGTTCGTTTCGTTGTCAAGCTCTAGTCATTGAATGTTCTTCACATATAATCAAAACATTCCTCATCTATCATACCAGCCAGTCTGAACGAAACAATTGCAAACCTCATCCTAACAGTCTTTGTCCCTTCTGCTGCAAGTTACAAGTGTAGTACTTGTACAACCCAGCCTTTTATATAGCCCATGATGCAGTGGGAATTATGTGATAATCGGATTGTGAGAGTAAAGGACGGGGGAGTGCACTTGTGTCCGCACAAGCTCTGGTGAGCTATAATACCTCCAGAGTAAATAGCTGATCTTGTGAAATCATTGGCTACTGTGGTTGTATTACAGTGGGAACCGGATAAAACGACACTGAAGGGACCGTCAAAGGTTTTACAAATGACCTTTGATTTTGTCTTTATTCTTTCAAATCGTTGATATTGTTAGGAGTCTAAATTGTAGTTTTGTTGTTATAACCAGTATATTCAGATAGCAGTTTGTTGCTTTAACAGATATGTAGTTTTATCCAATGTTATAAGCAATATGTTTACATAGTTATTTAAATAGGGATTTGACGGGGACCTTGTCATTTAGTCATTATAACCGATCCGACCATGTAACATGTGGTTTCAACTGTATTATTATAATAAAATATGAATAATAGTTCTTCATTAGGTGTGTAACTATTTTGATATCTATTCATTGTAGCCAGTGGCATAAAGCCTTCCTTCCCTATGACTTCTGTGCATGATTGTAATGTAAATGATCATTCAGATCATTCAATGATAAGTTTTTTCAAGCAAAATATCTCTCTAATTGTGAATGGGTGTAAATGAAAGTGAATCTCTACTTTTGAAAATGACTAAAGTAGCACTAAGTATTTTACTGGAAATGAAATAACCTCTTAAAAATAAACGTATGAAGTTATATTTTTTATTTTATCTAAGGTTTGTCAATCATATTTCAGTTTCAATATTAAAGCCTTTTATTGCCAAAAAGTTTACAATTCAATTTAACATATTTTTTTTATCATTATTAGCATGCATTACGCACAAAGGGCTCCTCCAGCGCTTTCCACTGTTTTTTATTTCCTGCTAATCTTGTCCACAGAGAGCCTGAGATTTTAAGATTGTCAGACCATCTTTGGAGCTGTCTCCCGCTTTTCCTTTTGACATTGTATTGGGGAGTCCAAGTAGTTACCAATTTTGTCCATTTCTGTGTTCATTCTCTGATAGTATGACTAGCCCACCTCCATTTAAGTGTTTCTTTGGTTTCAACATCTACCCACTTCGTTACTTCTCTGTCTAGGGCTCGTTTCTTATCCAACCTTGTGTAACCTAATGCGCTTCTTTCCATGCTCCTGCATGCAAACTGGGTGTTTGCCCATGTCTACCAACCATAAGACATAATTGGCAGAATACAGGTATTATATAGTTTTCTCTTTACTTTTATTGAATATTGCTTACTTTTCATTATGCTTCCGGTTCCGGTTCGGCAGCTGTCAAGCAAACAACCTGCATCTGTACCAGTGTAAAATAAATTCAAATAAAGTGAAAATAATAGGCAGTCTTCGTGGAAACATTGTTCTAAAGCGAGTTTTGGTGTTTCGATAGTGAAATAGCACACACATGTACATGCACAGAAAACTGTGATAAAATATTGATGTTTTTGCATCGCATTCTGTCAATTCTATAAGAGTCTGGAGAAGGGCTTGTGTGAGCTCAGTGGCTCGACTTGCATCAGAGATAGATTGTGACAACATTTGCATGTTCTCCTCCATAACCCGAGATGACTGTTTAATTGCAGCCTGAGTGTCTGTTATGACCTTGGCTAACGATTGGAACTCCTCTGCCGTTGTTTGCGACAAGGACTGGATTAATCTAGAGTTGGTTTGAACGAATCTGGAAGTGCTGTTGAGTTGTCCTTCATATTTAGACATCAGGTCTAATATATCCCTGATCTGGCCATCTGTGGCAATACCGGCGAACCAGTGGTAGAACTCCCCTACAAAATCAAGGGATCTCCTCCTTCTTGTGTGAGTGAATGAGAGGGCATGTCTGGTGTGCTTGTGTCAGCCCTCAACCCTGAGTTGGACATCCTGCTAGGCATGTTAATGTTTTCGTTACTGGTATATTGGGGGTTTCGCTCCCTAGGTGTAGCACGTGCATAGTAATTGTTCCCGTCTTGGTCCTCCATGATGATATCTAGATCAGGTATATTATCCCCCCGTTCACGGAGCCTGTTGAGATGAGTTCTGTAGTTTTTATGATCAGTTCTCTTTCGTTGAATTTCTTTATAGAATCTTCTGGCATTTTCTAGACGTAAAAGTTCTTGCTCCCTTACTGAGGCTTGGAACACATCCTGCGTTCCATCAGACCGCCCTGCTGCGATTTACCTATTATCCGCATTCCTAGCATCTGTTTGTAGAAAAACTTGATTAATGTTAGCACCATAGAAATCTGATTTGGAAGAATGAGAGGTAGGGTCTTGGAAGGACACCGCCACATCTGTATGATGGTCTCCCTCAATGTGCGCGGATCGCCGCTGTCTCCCAGAAGGTGAATTTGACTTGCATTGCTGACCACCCCCATAGGGTCTCCGCATTTTCTGTCCGATCCCTTAAAGCAACTTCACACCTGTCAAGTCGGTTGAGGATAATCCTCGCAAATTGGGTCATCTGCTTCAATGACGGTTTATGGGATGTCAGAAGATAGTCTGTCGACACCCCAACGGTCAACAAGGGGGTTTCTAATGCATCTTTCCGCTTCTTCACACTGTCCCGGGTCAAACAAAAAATATGGTCGAGGCTTTTGCTTAAAATGTAAAATAAATTCAAATAAAGTGAAAATAATAGGCAGTCTTCGTGGAAACATTGTTCTAAAGCGAGTTTTGGTGTTTCGATAGTGAAATAGCACACACATGTACATGCACAGAAAACTGTGATAAAAACTACTGTGTCAATATATGAAACGCTTTGCGTAAAAGAAACAAGCATAAATAGTAAGTAAATGTGTAATTTAAAGACTCGGTATAGTTGTACAGGGCGTGGGTTCGAAGGCCGAATCAGTTCTCTGTCCGTAAGGAAAACCACTGTCCTGGCTAGAGAGAAGTCCGGTTGGAAGCGCGGTCCCCAGGATACAGCACGAGCGTGGTCCCAGGATGCAGCACGGCACAGCAGGGCAAGGCACAGCAATTAGCGTCCCAGCGGTCGTAGAGGTTGCGTCGTCAGGCCAGAGCCAAACTCGCCCGGGTAGTGAAGCGGCGATTGATTTCATGACTTCGACGACTCTACTTGTGTGTACCAATGCCAGTGGGAGGTTTCCACTAACCATACCGTCACTCACGTAAATATAAAACTCTGCTGATGTCAAAAGGGAGCTTTCCAATATTGATGTTTTTGCATCGCATTCTGTCAATTCTATAAGAGTCTGGAGAAGGGCTTGTGTGAGCTCAGTGGCTTGACTTGCATCAGAGATAGATTGTGACAACATTTGCATGTTCTCCTCCATAACCCGAGATGACTGTTTAATTGCAGCCTGAGTGTCTGTTATGACCTTGGCTAACGATTGGAACTCCTCTGCCGTTGTTTGCGACAAGGACTGGATTAATCTAGAGTTGGTTTGAACGAATCTGAAAGTGCTGTTGAGTTGTCCTTCATATTTAGACATCAGGTCTAATATATCCCTGATCTGGCCATCTGTGGCAATGCCGGCGAACCAGTGGTAGAACTCCCCTACAAAATCAAGGGATCTCCTCCTTCTTGTGTGAGTGAATGAGAGGGCATGTCTGGTGTGCTTGTGTCAGCCCTCAACCCTGAGTTGGACATCCTGCTAGGCATGTTAATGTTCACGTTACTGGTATATTGGGGGTTTCGCTCCCTAGGTGTAGCACGTGCATAGTAATTGTTCCCGTCTTGGTCCTCCATGATGATATCTAGATCAGGTATATTATCCCCCCGTTCACGGAGCCTGTTGAGATGAGTTCTGTAGTTTTTATGATCAGTTCTCTTTCGTTGAATTTCTTTATAGAATCTTCTGGCATTTTCTAGACGTAAAAGTTCTTGCTCCCTTACTGAGGCTTGGAACACATCCTGCGTTCCATCAGACCGCCCTGCTGCGATGTACCTATTATCCGCATTCCTAGCATCTGTTTGTAGAAAAACTTGATTAATGTTAGCACCATAGAAATCTGATTTGGAAGAATGAGAGGTAGGGTCTTGGAAGGACACCGCCACATCTGTATGATGGTCTCCCTCAATGTGCGCGGATCGCCGCTGTCTCCCAGAAGGTGAATTTGACTTGCATTGCTGACCACCCCCATAGGGTCTCCGCATTTTCTGTCCGATCCCTTAAAGCAATTTCACACCTGTCAAGTCGGTTGAGGATAATCCTCGCAAATTGGGTCATCTGCTTCAATGATGTTTTATGGGATGTCAGAAGATGGTCTGTCGACACCCCAACGGTCAACAAGGGGGTTTCTAATGCATCTTTCAGCTTCTTCACACTGTCCGGGTCATCGTGATATGAGTTAGGAGGGTCTTAGAGTCATGGCAAGGGGGTTCCAAAGCGAATGTATGCTTCCATTCTGTCACTTTGATGTAAATATCTGGGAGTTTCACAGTGGCAGTGGCAATATCAGGGTAAAAACCTACCTCAGCGTAGATCCACCCTGCTAGAGGCAGGATCAAAAACAATGTCTTCATGATTTCTCGTTGCGTATTAGAGTTTTGAGTTATAAAATGAATCCTTTTTTTGATCTTCAGCGTTATAACTACAAGCATACAACAGACTATTCATATTGTGGCGTGAAGGTAGTTACCTACATTGAGTGGACAAAAATAGATCGGAACTTCCACTTGTCTGTGTCAATCATAATATAAGGAATGTTTAAATAAAATTAAGATATTATTAGAACATATCACTTACCAATTAGATTCAAGTATTTAAAATTTAAATTCATTTTAAAACTTCACTCTCACAGTAATCATCCTCTTCTGTTAAAGATTAGACAAATTATTTTTTTGGCGTCTTCTCCTCCTTCTCCTAAATTCCCTTTCATTCTCCATGGCATGACTGAAACATAAGCATACCTTGAACACTGCAACATATATCATAATGAAAACTGGGCATGCTATAATGGCAGATTTGATGGTAAGTTTATTCCAACTGACATGATAGAAACAGAACACAGATCTGATCAGAATGTGTATAAGAAGCTCTCATGTAGGCCTGAACATCAGATTATAAACACAGAAGGGTTGAAGTGTAAAACAGGTGTATCAGCTGCATATTATCATACAAACAAAAAATATGATCGATCCGGCTTCTTTTTTGCATCACAAACCAGTGATCTCGCACAAAGTTAATGGTATACTTGAAAGGTTTTGTAGCTCTGCCGCTAATATTTCTCCATAGATATGTACCAAACACGACGTAAACAATTAATTTGCTACATATACTACATACTCGTAATCACTCCGTAGCATGGAAGTAATAAGTACTACCTGTGGTACTACGTACAACCGGAGTGAGCTGTTGTTGCACAATTGAAGCCAAACGAGAGCTCAGTAACTGTACCTCTTATCCCTCTCTGGCCATGGTGACTATATTGACATATGATTTAAGGACAATAATTATAAAAAATGATTTGTGATCTGTCGTCAGCAGATCATTGCTTCAGATGGATTTTAATCGAAGATGCTAATGATAAACTAGCCCTTCGCGGTACTATACATTTTCTGTTTTTGCTTGCTTTTCACACTCGCGTCATATAGGTAGGTACTTACCTACTGGTCCTTGTGGGACACGACATGCAGCTGGACTGAGATAAAATTACGATAAGCTACCTATTTTGGTATATTTAATTAATTAGGTAATAAAAAACAGTTAAGTTTACATTTAAGTTTAATTCTAAATCAGACATTGCTAAATAAAAGTCTTGTGAAGTTTCTGCTGCAAACCCAGCTTATTCCTCATATATATTATTATATGTTTCATTGATTCTAATTTTGCATTATGAGTTAAACGTAAATTGAGATATGTATTCGCTAACGCCTTCACCAATTGAATATCATGTGGATCTTCAAATATAGATTGAGGAGGATGTGGTGGATCTAACAATGTATGTAGTTTGCTAATTCTTGGACAACATACATGATAATTTTCTTTTTGTGTACGTTTTTTAATTATTGATTTGATAATGTAATAAACAGTTTTTCAGTGTACTTCAGAATTTCAAATACAAATCTGGAAACATGCTTAAGTTTTACTCGATCAATAAAAGCAGAAAATGCAGAAAATTGTGATATGTCGACACAGTAGTTGTGCTCTATGGCCTTGTGATCCAATAACACCACACGACAACTTGAACAATCATCCCATTCACGATATATCCAGCAATATAATAAATAATGTTCAGTTTAAAATCTGAAACACAAGCGTTATCTACGAGATCCAACAATTCATCTATTGATGTCGACTGATCTTTATTACATTCTTCTATAATAGCCCTCTTTTTGTTCCTAAATTCGAGTACAGGAGTCAATTCATAACACCGGTCAACACGATTTCTGAGTCTGGCTCCTGAATGTGAAATTTTGGTTTCTCCTATTTTTTTATTTATTTGTAACAACAAATAAATAAAAAAATATCTGTTCCGATCAAATTTTGCTTTTGTAGAAACTAGAGCAATTTTACGGAGTTTAAAAAAAATACTAATTTTAATATTTGCTTTGTAATTTTATTTAAAATTACAATAAGAAATGTTTTTATTAAGATAATTTCAAAAATGAATGTTTTTAGTGGATCTTTTATGTTTGTACGGGTTTTTGTCGTATTAATCCCCAAATGTAATCTCCCATAATATTCTCGTTGTACTGCCCTTGGTAACGTCGTTCAAAGTCCATCACATCATGGTGAAAACGTTCTCCCTGCTCCTCTGAATAGGCAGCCCATATAATGTGGAGTGGGGAATAAAATATGAATCAACATCCTGTTTACACTGTCTTGGTGCCATATTCTAAATACGTCATAAAAGTCGGTTGTTACAACTGTAATAGCCTTTTTTTAATAGTTATAGACAAGTAAACACTCACTAGTGCCGTTCAAAAATAATGCACAATTTGCAATTAAGATATACCTGTGAAAAGATAAACCACAATCACGATAATACTCGCTTCCGCAAGCCTCCACGATACAAATTCTCCCCATTTTAACTAAAATTCTTCAAAAATATCACGAAATCAAAAAACACTGCCATTTTCGTCCGAGTCGGCGATTTCATGTGGGGTTGTCAGGTCAGGTGTCCGTATTTCATACAAGTAATAGAAAACCTATACGCCAACGCCAACATTTTTGCGTTAATAAGGCTTTAAACGTAGCAACAAACAATATTGCTTTAACATGTCGGTAATAAATTATTATTTATATTTAGAGACATTTTAGAAGTATTGTTTTTACTCCATTACATCAATCGCATATTTTTCTACAAACAACGAAAGGATTGAAATCAACTTAACTCTGGAAACTATAAGTCACTGTTAGAACGGGTACAGTGGTTGCCCTCTCACTCGGCTTCATTTTTATTTTGCGAGCAACAAGACTATTACGACCTTAGCATAAGGTTTTATTTTCTTTATTTTAGCTGCAAGATGCACAGATAGAGCTCATTCCTGTTGTACGTAGTACTTATTACTTCCATGCTCAGTAGTTCATTAAAACTAAATTTTTAAATCTTCCATGATTTTCGATACCCAAGCGATATCTTCTGATCATGTTTTATCTTACTTTCCGTAATAATAAGTCACCCTGGACAGCTAGAATTTTAAATTGTCAAAAGCACGAATATTTTTTTCATTCAGATCTTCTTCAGTATTTACATTAGTAACGTAAAGCTCGTTGCTTCGTATTGGTCTAGTTTTGTTTGTGGCTCATCCCAAAGAGAATCTAATGGGTTTCTAGTTTTGAGGTTACTAGCACGTACACATAAGTTCGATGCCATTGGAATTCTCTGATTTCGCATAGATCTTTGTCTACATTGGTATCAATTATGTCCTTTTCCTCCACAGGAGTAACAAGAAAATATTTGTTCAGGTGTACTAACTTCCTGTAAAAACTTATTGATAAAACACTGACAAAATCTTACTTTGACAAAATCTATGTTGTGTCTGTAGACATAGTTTCTATCGATGTTATTACATAATCATATTCTGGGGGCATCGCCGCCAGCAAATAGCATACCTTGTCCATTTCTTCAATGCTACTTCCGACGGCACTCAACTCTGCCAGCAACCGATCAAATGACATGAAGAAGTCTTGCAGTTTCTTATCAGATGGGCATTTTGTGTTTTGCAGTTGTCTTCTTAGGTGCAGCTTATTAGATACGCTTTTCCTTTCAAACAAATGTTCAAGTGCATCGAGTAAGCAATGCCGTCTTGCAATTTCAAATATTCAAACTCTTCCAACCACCACAACCAACTAACCAACCAACTTCCAAATATTTAAATAATGTATGCGCTTAAACACTGTTCTGTAAAATATTTTGCTTTATTTTTGGTCTCCATCAGTTTTTCCCTTTTTATGCGACGGATCAATTGCATATTCCACTTGCTTTTCTTGCAGTAACATTTTGAGTCTTAAGTTTTCAATTTTGAACCCCAAGGCCTTTGTTTTAAAATGGTGCAGGCACAGCGCAGGCCAACACGACATGACTAAGTTTAGTTTCATCGGGTAGTTGTGGTTTTTTTCTGGCAGTATTTTCACTACTTCTTTTCTTTTTCTTGTTGTGCTGTGGAAGTTATGGTATTGGGATTTCAGTTCAACGAGGGAAGTTCTGATTTTCTTTCTTCTTATTAAATCGCACACCGCTTTTTTCAACATCTTTTATTTTTTCATGCAAGCAAATAGACTCCCACGCAACAATACCACATTCAATACACCATAAACTAAGTTATAGAAATAGGTAACTAAACTAATCAAATCATAGACATAACCAACAGTGTTCATTTTTAACGGTGTAAATTTTAAATTCAAATTAATAACCAGTTATACTATCTGCACGAAACCAAACCTTGAATCACCTTTTGATTGGTGTAGCTGGCATAATATTGTTTCAAAGATGATGCTCCCTTGAATTGGCCTTCGTCTATTCTTTAATAATCTTTGATTTCCTGGCAGGGTCGCCATATAACGTGTGAGGTTGTCGTGAGTTAAAATACGTGTTGGTCCATTGAATTAAGTTTCTTAAGTCGCTCACTTACAGAAATATACAGTACAGTATAAATGCTCCGTAGTGCAGTTTACTTACATGCTACAGTTTGTTTAGCTTCTCTTTGGCATGCAGAGTTCAATAAGTCCAACACAGGGCGCCCTTTATACAATTTATCATATTCCGGACTCGTTTTTGCAGGAGTCTCGGAATTGTCATTCAGGTGTAGATTTTCTTGTGCTATTTCGTCAACTCTAAAAAATGGGTCACTAAACCAATATATGTAAGTCTATCGATGGTATACTTTAATGCCTACCAAAATGATAATTCTTAAAAACGCCTCAATATCATTCTTTGTAACGTGTTCCCAATTAGGTGTCAGTTTCTGAAAGGCATACACATTGGTTTGCTCTACAATGTGTTGGATTATATCTTCTGAAAAATATCTCGCAAAATAAGCCATCGGAGAAGTCTTACTTGAAAAGAAAGCTTTAGATTTCAAGGTCAGTTCATCAAATTTATCTGCACTTGGCCTGTCCGACCACATTTTTTTTCCAGTCATTGTCATTCTCATCATCTGAAGAAGAGTCTGCAGAAGATTCAGAAATATGTCGAGAGCATTGATTTGATCCTCTGATCCTATTATTTCTTCGTCTGCGCTGTATTTATTTATTTAAACTTAATGTACTAAAGTGGTGGTGGTTCTACCAGTCGATCTTCTTCAACATTTGATTCCCCTATGTTTGGATCATTATTTTCTCCTATTTCCTCTCCATAGAAAGAAAAAAACCCTCACCCACAGGCCCACAGGATAGCCCAGGTGTTGCACTTCCCGTACTCTGAAAAATATCCCAACCCTCTAATATTCCACGTACTTAGAAATTGACTTTGTACCATCTTCACCCTCGTGCTCATCTTCTGAGTTTTCAGGATCTTCAATTTAATACAGATGTTTCTAGTTCATGCTCAATCTCCAAATCTTGCAGATGTTCCTGAAATACAAACAGCATTTATACTGCCACCAAATCATGTCGGTGAGCATTATAGCAGTCGGGTAGTGGCCATTCATTACCAAAAACCACTGACAAATCCTACAAAAAAAAAACAATTCACATCACGTTCAGAGCATAAATAACACGTACAACGTAATCAATGAACACAAAGAAATAATTGAAATAATTAATTTTCTTAGCCGAAATTTTCGAAGATTTTTAACAACAAAAAAAATGTATCGCTTTCAAGCAAACATTGCTGACATCGATTTGACAGTACCAGTCGCTAGTTTTATCAAGCCTAGCAATGAAAATGATCGCTGAAACCATTCTGTACTGACTGTCGCAGTAGTCAATTTTTTCTGAGATTTCCTAAAGAGTGAATTGTTCAATTCGCTAGACCTGGCCGTGTGGCAATCAATCCAATTTCGGCAGCTTCTAGATTAAGGGAAACGGGCTTCTCCAAAAAACGTCTTGACAACATAAGTTTATATACAAAAGCAACACTCGTTCGTCAAATAAAATTATCTTTCTTTCTTTTCGTTTCGGATTTTGGATACGTAGTATTCAGCGGACTGACTTACAGCATCCTGAAGGCCCCTCATGGCTTCTTCGAAAATCGGGTTCGCATTGAGATGCGGCTAGTTTTTTGGAACTGTGAAAATCACTGCAATTAATTTTATTCTCAAGTGACGGAGTGTTCAGCAGAATGTGTGACTATCAAAGTAGCGACGTTGATCTCTCAATCTAACACTCCATTTTGTAACTGTGTGTTTTAAAATTTCAGATCGTTTTTTGTATAGTTTCGAACATACACACACACAAAATCATGTTAAGCAATCTTCGATGTCGTGATGTGTTCGTTATACGGAGCGTAGTCGTGGTAGGCAGCTATCATACTCTGCATGATAATCTTCGATGTCGTGATGTGTTCGTTATACGGAGCGTAGTCGTGGTAGGCAGCTATCATACTCTGCATGATGGAGTCGAATGGACACGTGTTCCGCACAACAATAATTCGTTGGTCGATTTTTGCAGGGCTCAATCTGTTACCATTCACGAATAGAGGCAAAGTTAAACTTAATTTCGGCCGCTTTCGTATTTTTTATATCAGGAGTCGTTTCTTTGGTCGGCTTGTCCTCCATTTTCGGTTCGACCAGTTCAATCTTTTTTCTAAAGACACGCCAACCTTCGTTCTCATTGAGAAAAGCCATAAAAGATGGTTCATTTTGAAATGGCTAAACTAATATGTGAATTCAAATAACTACTACGACTAATATGTGAATTCTTATTTTGACTATCACAACCGTCGCAGAACATGTTTTTTTAGCATCCATTCCTTCAAGGTTTTGGTGCCTAAGAAATTAAATAATGCAGAACCAACTTCTCCCCCTGCTTTATTTTCAGTACGGCATTAGAATGTTACATTTTTTGCGTTATTGTCAACAACACAAAAATTTTAGAACCTTATTTGCCTACTATAAAAAGCTTTTTGAATTGGAGTTCGTGGCAAAGGTTGTACTGTTATTCCAAACCGAAAGTAACACTTGTCTCATTTTCCTGCTTAATTAAATCATAGAATGCCCTATTCTGTTGTATTGAGTATGACTAGACCTGCCATGAAATCCCCATTCTCGAAAACAGATTTTTAAGTTTGAAATAACCGTGTTGCTGTATGATCTAATAAGCATTGGACTACGCTACTACGGTAACTTACGTGTTTTGGATAGGAATTTAGTTTTTCAGTCTGTATTTCTTTATAACTTGGAAAATTATTCCGCTGCAGCTAGTCTGAATAGACAGAGTCAGCAACAAAATAAAAATCGAAAATCAAGAGAAGTTGGAGGTCGGTTTAGGATAAAACCGGCCATGCCTTAACTTTCGACGTTTCCGTAGAAAAACTATAGTAAAAAATTATTGCTGCTCTATAGTTAGTCTCTAGTTATAATATTTTTTAATTTATCTTTATTACTCAAAATTTTGTTCTCGATTTTAGCATACAATACTATTCGCGGATTCATTGAATGTGTATTCTTTCGGTGTATTGCTTTTTTGTATCCAGCGTCGTATTATGTCCATTGAGTACCCCATACAAACATGGCGGTAAAGTCCTAACCTCACATCCGACGATGATCAAAGGTTGACTGCAGGGAGCATGAAATCTACTGCTCCAACGAGCTTGTATTTAAGCGTGCAATTGGTACAGGGTGTCCGGTGGCAGAATTAGGATTTCAAACTTAAATAATAAAAAAACTATAAAGAACTAAAATTTATTTCAATAACTGTTAGAAAGAGGAGAAGTGCGGGTTTTACGACTTGAAAATTATTTCGTCTAAATGTTGACCTTCACGTCGGAGACACTCTTGGAATCTAATCTCAGCATTCCGCGCAACCCGCTGGAGAAGTGACATCGGGATACCATTAATCTCAGAAACGATATTTTCTTTTAGTGCTTCTAAGGTCGCTGGGTTTGTTTCATAAACTTTACTTTTGAGATACCCCACAGAAAAAAATCTACGGGTGTGAGATCTGGCGACCTGGGTGGCCAAGGGATGTCACCGAAGCGGCTTATCACTTTGTTCGGGAAGAAATTGCGAAGAAGTGCCATGGTCTCTCTAGCAGTGTGAGGCGTGGCTCCATCTTGTTGAAACCACGTGTGTGAACTGAAGGCAGGATGTTCTCTTAGTGTTGGCAGGAAGTAATCATTAATCATGCGCCGATACGAAACGCCGTCCACAGTAACGGCATGGCCTCGGCGATTTTCAGAAAAATACGGGCCGATTATCCCACTGCTTGTCAATGCACACCAAACCGTCACTTTGGGACTGTGAAGTGGCTGTTGGTGTTTTAAATGTGGATTCTGTCCTTTAGGAGACCAATAGCGACAATTTTGTTTATTTACACACCCATTTAAATGAAAATGGGCTTCATCACTCCAAAAGACAGTGTTTACCGTGCGAAATCGCTCTAATATTGTCTCGCAGAAATTTTTACGTAAATTGTAGTCATCGGGCTTAAGTGCTTGCACAATTTGAATTTTAAAAGGGTGAAAACCATGATCCTTCTTCAATATTTCATGCACAATCGTTTTTGGGAGCCCCAGAGCAGCCGCTCTCTTGCGCACGGACTGACGCGGATTATCTTGCAAGCTGTTTGCGACGAGTTCAATGTTATCACTTGTTCTGGACGACCGGCTGGGCCCCGGCCGTAGATTGTTTAATGCTGAACTTGTAGTCCGGAACCTCCGCACCCACGATCTAATTAAATTTTCACTTGGGGCGTCACGTAAACGTCGAATATTGTATCGCGAACAAAATCTTCGACGAGCAGTTGCACACGAATCATTAGCCTTGAAAAAGGCTGCGATTGCGAACGCACGTTGTTCTCCTGACCACTGCGACATCGTGACTAAGTAACCCGTACGAATGACGAATCTAACGCGGCCCCCTCCTCCTTCCTCCGCTTAGCGGTTATAGAGAAATACGAAATTTAATTCCTAATTCTGCCACCGGACACCCTGTATTAGTTTATATCGAATAAACTATGGGAAATTTTGCGAAACAACGCAATACGAGACTGATTAATATATCTGACGGCGCCGAGTGAAATACATAACAAACGACCCACAATATAACATTAATATATACCAATTATATCACTTGTTTAAAAGTAATCGAGCGTTATGATTAGTACATAATAAGATTTTCTAAAATTTTTAAAAGTATTTATGTCTTAATATTGTTACATATGGAAGAAATAGACGTTTCTGTAAGTCCTTTACATTCTTTTGCATTGCATGGTGTCATCGATAAATTTTCCAAACAGCTCAAGTCAATTTCGTCTTGACTAATGTTAGACGGGTAGATCACGGGTGCAACATTTCTTTGACGTTTTTGTTGGCATGTATTACATTTGATTGTGATTACAATGCTTGGCGCGTCTTGAAACATTCTACAGTGGTTTCACATTCTAATAAAATTGATCCATCTGTTTGTGGTTTGTGTTCGATAAAGTCATAATGGAACTGTGCACAATTCCTATATGATTTGTCCAGCGTTTTAAGGGTGAAATCAAACATTCCATTTGAGATCCTTTGCTGTTCAACCTGTTGAAAAATGATGTAATCAGTGAAATTTTATAATCTTACAGTTTTAAATATAATACTCACTTTAATCCGAAACTCTGGCCAATCGCAAATTGCAGCAGCTAGATAAGTGATAAACACTATCAAAAGCGCATGTGTAGATAGCAATCACTCTGTTACTGTGGATATTTATTGGACTTAAATTATCACAAGAACCATTTCTCAAAATAACAATTTTTTTCCCTTGTATTTGTAATTCTTCATCGATCTGCTTACACTTTTTGCCATAATATTTTGCAATTATTTTTGGTTCTTGCGTCTCAGTTTTTAAATCATTTAATTCTAATGGTGGTGTGTTTTTGTCGCCGGCAATTTTAGCGTTTGATTTCGCCAATTTTCTTTTTGACTATTCTGTAAGTCCTTTACATTCTTTTGCATTGCATGGTGTCATCGATAAATTTTCCAAACAGCTCAAGTCAATTTCGTCTTGACTAATGTTAGACGGGTAGATCACGGGTGCAATAACATTTCTTTGACGTTTTTGTTGGCATGTATTACATTTGATTGTGATTACAATGCTTGGCGTGTCTTGAAACATTCTACAGTGGTTTCACATTCTAATAAAATTGATCCATCTGTTTGTGGTTTGTGTTCGATAGTCATAATAATGGAACTTTGCACAATTCCTATATGATGCTGCAGTGATGCCTTTGTCCAGCGTTTTAAGGGTGAAATCAAACATTCCATTTGAGATCCTTTGCTGTTCAACCTGTTGAAAAATGATGTAATCAGTGAAATTTTATAATCTTACAGTTTTAAATATAATACTCACTTTAATCCGAAACTCTGGCCAATCGCAAATTGCAGCAGCTAGACAAGTGATAAACACTATCAAAAGCGCATGTGTAGATAGCAATCACTCTGTTACTGTGGATATTTATTGGACTTAAATTATCACAAGAACCATTTCTCAAAATAACATTTTTTTTATTTTTTTTCCCTTGTATTTGTAATTCTCCATCGATCTGCTTACACTTTTTGCCATAATATTTCGCAATTATTTTTGGTTCTTGCGTCTCAGTTTTTGAATATTTTAATTCTAATGGTGGTGTGTTTTTGTCGCCGGCAATTTTAGCGTTTGATTTCGCCAATTTTCTTTTTGACTATTTTTCATTCAGGGATAACGCCAATCTTTCCTGCGTTTTTACAAGTAAAACAAATCCTTTTTCTATCTCTAGTGGGTCAGAGCATTCGTCCAAATCATGGACTGGTTTATAGCAAATAAAGCATTTATGGATGCCTGTCGGGCAGGACATAAATTATTTTCAATATCCGTATCATGAAAACTGCTAGTATCTAAATCTTCAAGTTCATTTTCACTAACAGCAGTTTGATTAATTTTTGATTCGAATAGTTTTTAATCGAGCGTTCAAATATTTTGTATACTTTGGAACTTGCTCCATCTACCCTCATTGGTGTGACTTCAGTTTAAAAAAAAATGAAATTTGAAGTGTATTAATGTCACTTTCCACCGAACTACTGGATACTAAAATAGGTGGGGCCAGCATTACAGCTGCTGCATTTCCAGTGAATAAACCCCGTTAGGTTATCTTTTTCATCGCCAAATACAGTTCCGAAACTCCGGTTCTGTAAACGGCGGAAGTGCTGTAAACATGCACTTTTTTTTTTTGCTAAAACGCACCCCGGCTATGGCGATAAGAAAAAAGCGCGTTCACATTAAAAACATGGTTTGGGTCTTTGATTACATGTTGTTATTTTTTACTAAATAGCGATTTATCTCCTAACCAGTTTCTAATATTTTTCTCAGAAACATTGTCCTGAGCTGGCGAGAGATTTTCAGGCATTTTTACAACTAAAACTGGTTGCCTTCTTAAAAATGTTTTACATTACTTTTTTCCTGGTCGCTTATTTGTAAAGCGGTTCGGTATATTTTGTTCGATTATGAATTATTTTTTTTTCTCTCTGTCTTGCAGTTTACTTGTCTGCTCACTGGATTTAGCAATCTACGCTTTAATTTTGGTTCCAAAACACACATATTACATCTTTTTTATAAGTATAGATCATCTTCCAAAGCCGCTGTTTCAGGGTTAATTAGCTTGTTTTGCAAAAATTGTAGTCCAAAGACCTGTTCAATGTCTAGATGATGATTCCATAATTTCGGTATCTGGATTAATGATACTTTGCTCTATATGTTCAGAAGGCTTTGAAGCGTAAAGTTCTGATTTTGAATTTACTGTCGCCACGATCTCGGCAATTTCCGCATGTGTATTAATCGGATTACACCTTACCGCAAACTGTTCTATATATTCTAAAATATATTCAGACTGATCACCGGTCAAAGATTTTTCCAAAGTTTCTTCTAATTTATGTGTTTATTCTATTGATAGTCCAACTGTTAAACCCGTTTCTATTAAATCTGAATTCTTGTTTTTCAAATCGTGCAATTTATTTGTTTCTTTCGTCTTTAGCTGGTCGTCTCACCGGTCAGCCATCACTCACTCCCGTGTTCATGCATTTGTTGTTCCGATTTTTATCTTGTAAAGAAAAACAGGGTATATATCTATGGATATTTTAGGAGGCACGATAAAACATAGACTCTAAGAACTGTAGAAATTCTGGTGATTTGCTTCTTTTGCGTAAAATGTCGTTAAAGTGTGTGAACACCACTGATTGTAGCTATGCCTATATGGATTATCATGTGGATTATGCTTTTAATTCAACACTAAATACTAAACTCTGTTTAGAATATTAATAGACTATTGACACTTTATTTGCTGGCTGGCTTAAAATAATAATAATAATAATAATAAATACACTTTATTGTACACCAAAAGTTACATGTAAATACAACAACAACTTATTACAACATGAATACTATTAAGAATGCAATGTGACAGCATAAATGCAATAGGAAAGTAAATGGTTTGTGTGGCCTTTGTACATTGATATCTACAACGTATTGTTAAATTTACATGTAACTTTTGGTGTACAATAAAGTGTATTTATTATTATTATTATTATAGGCAGGACATCTTAAGGAGGTGCCAATTAATTGTAATAGCTTTTATATTCATATCAGCATATTCTGTACTTACGTATGTACATATTTATCAATACCATATCACATATTTAGCTAGGAGTCATATTGTTACTTGTTTTTTGTAGGGAAAAAATATATAGACGAAAATAGAATTAAGTTAAAACAGTTTATTGCAGAGCACTGAGCACAGATTACAATAAATTGTAGAACAGAAACTTCAAAGAGAATGTAACAATACAATGCGTAAATAATACAGTGTTGATATAACTTTTTGCAGAAAGAGCTCCAAGAGTTATACACATTCAGGGATTTATTTTTCGAAACCCATCCCCTTGATATGGCTACAGAAAAGAATAAATGTGTTGAAGAGAAAAAAGATGCATTAATTGAAAAATTTGAATCTATTGATGGTAAGAATGCAATTCAATATATTGTTTCTACTGATAAACTGGCCGCATTTCACTATGAATAGCGTACAATAGTGGCTATAGATGTGTATACAAAACAGGCCATACTTCCATTTTAAAGGTGATACCCACTGAAAGGTAGTCATACTCGTTGGTTTTATACTCACGAACAGAACTATTTTGCATGAAATCTGCATAAAAATGTATCTACTAAGCAGTAGATCCCTCAAGCATGCAAGAAGGTTGATAGCAGATATCTTGTTGCACAACAACCGTGTGTAAACATTCCTTTGTTCAGGTGTAATAGGCACCGCTGCTGGTGAAATTCCTGGATTCAATAGCTTAATAGCTAATGTCTTAGGTGACAAGTGTTATTGCAATGGCACTCTTTATGGTCCGGCCGGCTTTATGTATGTCTGACATGTGCCTCTACTACCAACAATCTTAAAATCACCCCCCCCCCCCCCCTTTCGTTATGTACGCTATAATCATCGTGGTCTTTAATTGACGGGCCTGTTGGTCTAGTGGTTAGACGCCCTGCGGTCTTAGCACGATTTGCCAAGACTTCGAAATCTTGACAGTTCGGTGTGGAGTATGACGTAGTTATCGACGTAGAAACGTCATTTTCGGTATTAGCTAGGTCGATAACTACGTCATACTCCACACCGAACTGTCAAGATTACGAAGTCTTGGCAAATCGTGCTAAGCCTGCTGGCCGCTTCCCAATAGGTCGTGGGTTCAATTCCCACCAAGTGTCTGGGTTTTATCTATCTATTTAATAATAATGCCCTCCTGGCCGATACGACAACAGTGGCCGATCTTTCACAAGATGAGCCATCTACGCGGGAGACATTATAGTGCACAAGTGCTTGCGTAGATACAAGTGCAGTATCTCTTCCTTTTACCTCTCACAATCCGATGGGACTAAAAACCGACACGACCGGAGAGAGATCAGGCGCAAGACTGACTTTTAACATACCCATCCGATTTTTTTTTGTAAATACATACTTAAATAGATAAATAACACCCAGACACTTGGCGGGAATCGAACCCACGACCCATTGGTTAGCGGACAGGGTGTCTAATCACTAGACCAACGGGCTCGTCAAATCAATGATCAATGATGATTATGATTGATGTCGTCAATGATCGGCCTGCATTGCTATCTATTTCTGCATATATTAATAAAAAAAAGTATATCAGTTGTCTGGTTTCCATAGTACAGGCACTGCCTAGTTTAGGATCAGTGACAGTGTGTGGATTGACCCAGAATATTATTATTTTTTGGGTAAAGTGTTTATTTCTCAGCCGCTTGGTTGGTTTTGTATGCATGCACGGGTCAGGGCCAAGTGAATGCTGTCTTCAAGTGGTATGAGTTGTATAGAGGTGATTTATTTCTTCTATATGCTTATTATTATCATTACAGTGGATACACAAATTCCCTTTGCAAATAGAGCCCAGTTCCTCTACATGAAAGGCAGGTGTTACAACATCAGCCCAACGTACGATGCCCGGGCCACCCAGTGCCTCAGTAAAGCTGTCAAGCTGAACCCGCACTTAGTGGATGCGTGGAACGAGCTGGGCGAGTGTTATTGGAAAAATATGAATGTCAAAGAGGCCAAAGCTAGCTTCGAAGGTGCTTTAAAACATGTGAGTCGGTATAATCATTTTTATGGCCATTGTACACCATGTCACCCAACTACTCAACTCAAAGTAACGCATTGAAATTTGAGCCTTATATCATGTGCGTAAAGTTAATTGTTCAGAACTTATGTAAATTATGTAGGATTTGGCACCACTGAAAACGTTATCTGTCTAGCTTTGTATATAGTGTGTCTTGTGTTTGTTGAAGTTTATGAGCTGCTGGCCTAAGTGGAAAAACGTATATCATTATTGTTACGTTTGCCCCAGGATCGCAGTCGCCTAGCACTTCGATGTCTTTCAATAATCCTCCGACAAGAGAGTGGAGATAGAAAACGTTCTGATGCAACGCCGGCCATACTGAAAAGCGTCGAACTAGCCAAAGAGGCTGTCTCCCAGGATATTAAAGACGGCGTCTCCTGGTCGGTCCTAGGAAACGCATATTTGTGCCAATTCTTCATGGTCGCGCAAGACCCGGCGACACTGAAACTATGCATGAGTGCATACAAGCAAGCATCCTTGGATCCAATCGCTAAGGGACAACCAGACTTGTATTATAATAAAGGAATTGTAAGTTATTTCTTATTTTGGATATTTTTTTATACTACCAAGGTGGCAGACCAGCATGCAGCCCGCCTGATGGTAAGCAGTCACCGCAGCCTATAGACGCTAGCAACACCAGAAGAATCACTAGCGCGTTGCCGACTTTTAAGACGTTAATAAGTCTTTTGTGTCCTGTAATTTCACCAGCTACAGTGTCCTTCAAACCGGAATAGCAATGGTTACATAGTGTTGTTTGTTGGCAGAATATCTGACACTGCGGTGGTACCCACCTGCACGGTTCGTTGCACAAGGAACCTATCACCTAGTTGTAATATTTCACTCTCACTTGAGATTAGTGGAGAGAGGAGACGTTTAAGTAAAATGTTATGTGGGTTCGACAAAATGGCCATAATCTCCGTTCGTAATTAATGAATGACGCCTAACTCATTTACGCCTTCGAGAATGCACGGAATTTGTAACTGTGGTACATGATACCTACATATTTCTGTATCAGGCATTGAAATACGAGGAACAGTACGAAGAAGCGCTGGGAAACTTCGAGCACGCGTGCCAATTGGACCCGCCATGGGAACCGCCGAAGCATGAACGAGCCGCGCTCGCGAACTTCCTGACCGCCGCGAACTCGCTTGTGCGTACGCGCGGGAAACTCAAGGCGAAGCGACTCGCGCAGATGGTGCAGGTGAATAGGTTTTTGTTCAACCATTCCTGTGATTACTGACAAGTTTAGAATCTTCATTTGCACCCCACTGGTTTATCTCATCTAGTTCCTAAGATGTAAAGGGGTGCAATTCATCATAGTTCTTCAAATGTCAACGTGACTCATCGACTGACTGACTAACAATATTTCCACCATAAGATTACGTTTAACCATTCACGATATTATCACCGCTTCTAATCTGTTATTCCTTTTTAGGCTTCCATACCTAAAAGGTAAAAAAGGAACCCTTATGGTCTGACTTCGTCTGTCTGTCTGTCACACCTATATATTTCATGCTTGCGGGTACTTTCATGTCGCACACCTAGATAAAGAGTAGCACAACTCAAAATACCTCTTTTTTCAGGAATAGCAAAAAACGTTTTATTCAATTTCTACTTGACCGATTAAAAAAAAATTAAATGCGGTAGAATATTATTATACCAAAATATTTATTTGCTTAATTGCTTTCCGCTAATTATGTGTACCACCTTGTAGATTTGCTTTTTCCTAGTTATATTAGTATTCGTGATTTAATAATTGTTTAATATTTTTATCAACTCGAATTGATCTCATATTGTTGAAACATTTTGAATTAGTATACTTTTGATCTGTGTATTTTTTCGATAATATTCACAAAAATAGTAACATACCTTCATTTTTGTCTTGTGGTTTTTTTGTAATATTACTGAAATAAAATATTTTTAATGAAATAAATCTGTATTAAGTATTTAGGTAACAAACAAATAAAGATAATCAAAAACACAGCACTTTGAGATCCCTTAAACCTTGATTTATATTTCGTATTGTAAATCGTTCAACAAAATTAAAATTTCTCTTATAATTTAAACTAACTTAACATTTCTTAAATCAGTAAGAGAAAAACAATATCAAAAAGGTAAGCAACATGAATAACCCCACTTTAATTTAACCCTTAACTACCTACCTTCATTACAATAATCAGTCTCACTGAGTTAACGTTAAATCAGACTTTTATTTTGAACCTTTTACCTTAATATTATCTTATACAGGCATCTATGAGAAAAACCTTTAACTATCTTAACTTCACTATTATAATCAGACTCATTATCAGTAATTATGACATCTAGAGAATTTTAACCTTACTTAATCAAATCAGACTTGACTTTAACATTATTTTTAAAATGACTTTCAAAAAAGTATGACTATATTCAGCCTTTATGTAAATATTTATAAACTTACATTATACCTTTTACTGTATATCTAACGCTTGTTTGTAATAAGAATCGACGTAACTCTGAGGAATAATTTTCTTATCGATCAATTCCATAATATCCCGCTTTTTATTGCCACCTAAGGGTATTTTTTGCAAATACGCTTGTTTCAAACTTGGAAAAAATTGTTGGTCTTGTACTCGTCTTTGATTTCTTACAAAAGCTTTTTTGAAAACCGTCTCTTCATATGAAGTTTTGTAAAAAAATGACAGCGGTTGTTGTTTTTCAACGCGCAGTTGTTTGATATCGTGCCATTTTATTTTTTCTCTGTCAATATTAAGAGTGAAATTGTTTCCCCATTCTTCCTGAAGGGCTTTCAGATCATAGAACTTGTCATGTGTAAGTTCTTCCACATGATACGGTTTCCCAGTCTTTTTAGCTGTTCTTATTAAAGTGGCGTACTGTTGTGGACAGTATATCGGACCTGATTTAGTATATCTCTTGATTTGTTTTTCGATAACGCTATGCACATTATCGCCTTCGTTCTGCGAATGACCACGAATCAAAAATTTATGAGTAATTGAGTTTACTCTCATCATGGTTGCGACAGCGAAGGCGTAGGCAGATAGCAGATATTTATTTTTCTGCTGACCACAACAGTTATCACTATAAAATATAATGTCCAGTTCATCACCTGACGTATTTTTGTCAACAACCGTTTGTATATATTGCAGTACGCAGGATCCAATTTCCACAGCACCACGTTTACCTTCAATTTCATTCCAAAAGAAGCATATTACATCTTTTGCATACAAGTCACTAATCGTAAAATTAAAGCAATTTATTCTTGATTTATAAAAAAACAAGGAAACTTGCCCTTTAGGCAATTGCATCACGGCTTGAAGATCGTAAACTGCAATAACTGCGTCCTTCCTTTTCTTGTCACTTTCCTTTTCTGATCTAGACAGCACTTTCTCTTTCAAATGTTGATTATAAGCCTCAGCCAGTTTTAGTTTTTCTTCTCCGCTAGCATTTTTGTATGTTTCGCAAAGATCACATGCATCTTTTTTGGGGATGTGAAAAGAAATATTAAACTGTGTATTAAAAATACGATTAAACGTTGATGGCGAAGCAAATTGTAAACGTTCGTTTTCGCGTAGATCTTTATAATCTCGGTACAAATCTGAAAGCGATTTTTCACCTGGAATAAATTCCCTAGTTGTTTGTGCCCGAAGGTAATGAGATTCTATTCTAGGGATAGAATTGATGAAAGCGATGACACTTTCTCTGATTTCATTATCTATAGTAGAGTGCTGTCCGTGCTTACCTCTTCGGTCGTCTTCTATGAAACCACCTTCTTGTCGTTTCATAAAAGCTGTTCTAATGTATTGGTCGCTTATGTTTAGGGTAGCCTTAAAAAAAGTTTTGCAGACTCTAATACGAATATCATTAACTTCAAAGAAAAACGCAGAATTCAGTGACCTTAAATTCTGAGTACTGCTATATCTGTATTTAGGCTTAATTTCTTGAGTGTGCCTTATGATGAACTCTCTTTGTTTTTGAAGATCGCCTAGTTCCCAAAATTTGTCAAACAAAGATTGGCGTAATATTTCATTTATTTTAGTTTTGCATTGCAATTTGCACTTATCGTGGCACGGAGGTTTGATAGCTCTTTGAGGTACGATCTTATTAGTTGAAGTCACATAAGCCTTCCCGGTATTTCGCCGATATTTTTTAATATTTGAAGACCAACCGGAAGGGTTACGTGTCCTTTTCCTACCCCTTTGATGGCTTTCAGGATCAGCAGACTGGTCTATGATCGGGTGAGACGTGGAAGCTTCAGCAGGCGTATTCTCGTTTAATAGACCGGCAGAATCCGGAATGGCAGATGGCACAGAGCAACTATCTATTTCTGTTTTATTGCTGACCGAAGAGCTGCTGGAACTACTAGATGTCGAGCTAGAAGAGGAGGAGGAAGAGGTGGTACTGGAGGAACGAGCTCTTTTACTTGAAACAATGAGAGATGGACGATGAGTTTTCTCTTTAGGATGTGGGTTGAAGATTGGATCCGCATCCGTATCGTCGAAATCGCTACCATCGCTGTTTATCGGTGAAATATAATACAATGGTTTCACCTGGCTGCTAGTTGATGATGACGCTAACGCTGTTGGGTTATTTTTCATTTCCATGGTATTATTTCCTGGGTCTTTTTCTATAGCCTCAGTGTTCGTCGAACGTGATGTTAGGTTCCCTTCAAGCACCATCTCCGGATTATTGCTCTTAGGCTCGCTTGATTTTGCCCCCACCGCTTTCTGCAGAAGTAAAAGGCCACGGCCCTTCATCATCTGTAGCAACAAAATCACAATTAACCAAATTCACGAAAACTATACTAACTCAAAAAAAACGTTTAAAAAACGAAGTATTTTAAGTAACAATCAAAATTTGTTAACTTGATTATGAAATACAAAAATAACTCGAAATATGCTTTCATCAAAATAAACGATAGCTCTTATTGTGTTGGAATAAAAGCTATTTTAAATTTGACCAGCAATACTCGACCAACTCAAATCATGTAAAATAATTTCACCAATACTAAACTATTTTTAATAAGTAAAATAAAAAGTACTTACATTTGTAAAAAATACCAGAGTAAGTGGAAATAATTTCAAGAACGCCTGTGAAATAAGACACGTTCAATCACTAACACCAAATCAACTCAAAATAATTATCGCTAGTTGACTGCACTTAACCACAAATACAAAACCAAGTCGAAATAATCCAGTCTTTGTGCGTATAGACAGCACCTTCCCCTACGGCTGGCATGTCGTAACTGGCGTTGCGTTACTATAGTTGGTGGGGAGTGTACGCGGAGCAACTCGGGAAGACTAACTTACAGCGCCATCTACATTTTATTAATGGAGGTTTGTTCACGGGTGTCTTTGGAGTTAACGTAGTTTTTGACGCAGATTCTGATTATAGCAATAACTCGATTTTGTATTATTTCGTGTTGTGTTACTCTTTATCTAGGTGTGCGATGTATGGGTGGGATTACTTGAATCTCTTGAATCATTTTAGGAAACATCTCGTTCTATTTATGTACGATTTAATTTAACTGAATGACTTTGTCTTATTCACTTCTTATATGTTCCCCAGTCTATAGATAAGAAGATGCTGGGCGTTTATTGCGCCGGATCACTTCACACATTCGGTAGACGACGGGAAGTGTGTCTGGAACACGTCAGACTAGATTCACTGCAAGATGGCGAGAATGAAGCTAAGGTGGTCCTGGGGAAGGTCGTCGGATCTATACACAACGACAACGCTGTCCCTTTGTGAGTAGATCCTTATTCAAATTCAAAAATATTTATTTCAACTAGGCCGCTTTACAATGGAGCGCAGTATACTTGGTGTAAAGTTGATAGACCGGGTTAGAAATACCACACTGCACTCGTGTAGTTGATGTAGGTGTGAAATCTGTAAAGTTGAAATGGGAATGGGCAGGGCACGTGATACGTATGGGGACACACCTATGGTCAAGTACTGTCACGAAATGGACACCTGATGGCCGCAGAAGTAGGGGCAGACCGGCGGGATGAGTTAGACCAATCCTCGGACAGAGGTGGCAGTAGATCGGGATCTGTGGAAGAGTAGGGGGAGAGGCCTTTGCCCAGGAGTGGGACATACTTTCAGGCTTAAAAAAAAGGCCGCTTTAAAACCTACCACCGGATCACAACGCGGCCTCACCTGAGAAGATCCGGCAAGAAACACAGCGGGCTTGGTAATTTTTTAACTTTTTTTAAATCAGTGTGTCTTGTTACAATTTGATCAGCATCAGCGACACTGTGTTCTGCCGTACGAAAGATAAAATAAGAGAAAGAAAAAACAAAAATTACGACGAAAATACAACAAACTAAGGCCAAAGGGATAGTAGTAGGACCAGTCCCCCGCGCGCAGCACCCGCACACGAGTTGACTCGAGCAGCAGCCATCGCTCCCCTCAACCATATTAGACGGAAGGGGGTGACCCTCCATTTAGTCCATTATAATTCTATAAGTCATACTCTTGGGGTATCCGGGTAAGTATAGCACCCATCCATCACTCGTTGGGTGTCGTAAGACGCGACTATGGTAAAACAAGAAGACGGGAAGCAGCGTCTTTTTATTGAATGACCTACCAACCTACCGCGATCTCCAAGACGCCTGCCAAGCGTGGGGATTATGGCAACACCTATCTTCTAAAGAGGCGGCCTTTGTTCAGCTGTGGACGTTTTTCGGCTGCTGATTATGATGATACTTATACAAGCGCGCGCGTCTGTCTGTCTGTATGTTCGCGATAAACTAAAAAACTACTGAGCCGATTTTCATGCGGTTTTCATCAGTAGATTCTTGAGGAAGGTTTAGATGTATAATTTGTCAAGGTTTCGTGTAAATTTGTTGAAATAATTCTATAATTTTAGAAAGTGTCTGTATAGCATTCGCGAAGCCGCGCGGGTCAGCTAGAGCTTTAATTTTCATCTATCCATTTTTTAAGCTAAATAATTTCGAATTTCGGAGCCGTTTATACTTATGTTGAATTATTTAGTATGAGATAATTTATCTACTAAATTGAATATCAAGTACTACAAAGTCGAATACAACCAAATGTTTACGGAACCACAAAGGTTTATGTTATTGTTTTTGACGTGTGCATCATATGTAATTGGCTTTTGAGTATCGAAAGTATTCGATTTCATACTCGCTAATTGATGTTTGTGAGTTATTATTGCATCCCTTGTAGCTTCCGTGTCGCAGCGGAAAACCGTGCTTTGCAAACCGGAGGTCGCGTGTTCGAATTCCGGGGGAGCAACAACTTTGTGTATTTGTTCCTTACTGGCTAGGACAATGCTGGCCGATTACCTGATTGCTGGAAAGAAAGATGGTACACGCGTCGGATGGGCATGTAAAAAGCCTAACATCTCCCCCCGGTCGTGTCGGTCTTCCGCTCCATCGGATTGTGAGTGTAAGGGCACTTGTGTCTTCGCAAGCACTTGTGCTCTATCATGAAAGAAGACTGACGAAGTCTATAGGTTGTAAAATGTGTGTTGAGTAGAGGGCGATCACTTCGATACCATTTGCTGAACATAAATTCGAAAAATCTAATGTTAAATGCGATTAATGGCCGTCCAAAAAAATTGGTTTTTGTTCAGCTCTAAAAGGTATTAAAATAAAATTGTAACATATTCGTGAAATGTGCTTCCGCTCATCCATCCAGAGTATGGTTTACCTCAGTCTTTTGGAATAGAAGAAGATATATGCGACCGCACCCTTTCATATTTTAAGACAATCATAGGTGGTGCCATTTGTCCCGCAGTATCAGCAATTAGGAGCACTAAGATTGTCATTCTCATCACCGCAGTAGTTAGCCTGCTTTTGGTAGAAAAGGAAGAAAGCACTTTCATCGGCATTGAAGACACTGTTTGGCTCTCCCGAAACTTTTATTAATCCTTATTTACGGATCTCGACAAGTTTTGTGCATTCTTTTCAGCGATTTAGGGATGGCGTTTGATAAACGATTGAAACCACTTTTTAATCGGTTTATTGTGTGAAAACGGCTTAGGTTTTTCTTGATCAGTAATGATTTTATGGACGCTTTCCATTAAAATTGGCGTGGTCTATTTTGGCGTACAGCGGCGCGGCGGTCCGAACGTCTCGATGTAATGTTGCACGTTATCTTTGGGGCCGGTCTTCATCGAGGATGGTCTGATGATCTCTGGGAAATCAGCCAGAATGTCTTGGTATTTTTTCCCTGAATCAATGGTGCTCACCATGGGTGCCGACCGTAGACAGAATATAACAAGACATATACCAAGCGTGCTGCCGATAAGGACAGAAAAATAAGTACATACTAAATTTAGAGTTGCCACGTAAGGGAAATTTTACCCTTTGTGTAAAGCAAATACGGAGGTTGTTGTAAATAATATATTTTCTTTCCTAACCGAAAACTACTTTTTTGACACAACATTTAGTTTTCTTACATTATATCGTCTAATCTATGACAGTCTGCAAAAAGTACGAAAGTGATTGTAATAATAATGTCCTCCTAGCCGAAACGACCACAGCGGCCAATCTTTCACAAGATCAGCCATGTACGCAGGAGATATTATAGTGCACAAGCGCTTGCGTAGACACAAGTGCACTCTCTCTTCCTTTATATAATACCTCTCATAATCCGATGGGACGGAAGACCGACACGACTGGGGAGAGGTTAGGCGCAGGACCGACTTTTTACATCCCCATCCGAGGCATGGATCATCTTACTTTACAGACAATCAGGTCATCGGCCTGCATTGTCCTAGCCAGTAAGGAACAACTACTCAAATTTGTTGCCCTTCGCAGGATTCGAACCCATGACGGAGGCTACAAAGTGAATGTACACTTAATATCATATATGCTGTAGCTAAGGTCTATTCCACATTGTTCACCTGGGATATCACGTGGTGATTGAAGTGGCTAAGAGCTGTAGATAATTATTAGCCTCATACAAAAAAGTTAAGATAAAAACAATAATATGCTATTTCCCAGAGAGGTAGGCAAAAATTGGCTTTCTTATAACTTAATATAATATGGCCTATGGCCATTTACCTGGTAAGTTTTAGTAAATTTCTCCAATATACAAATCTATAGTACTAGTATCTTGGGACAATCTACGCTTGACCAATGACCACCTGATCTCAATCTACGCAGATCCTCTAGTAAGGTAACCAGATAAATGATTACAAATACTTGTAAACTGTATAAATACATATTTAAATAGATAAATAACACCCAGACACTTGTTCGGAATCGAACCCATGTCCTATTGGGCAGCAGCCAGGTCCCTCAGATCTTCGAACTGCCGTATATCGCCGCCGTCCGCGGCATGTACTGCTCGACCCGCCCGACCCGATGTCCGTCCTCCTGGACCATGACACAACACCGACAACGACGTCACGAGTCGTAAACACATCAACACACAGACACCGGTCTCGCTGGCGAGGCCGAAGGGTCGTACGCATGCGACCTCGACATGCATCCCCTCGCTGAGTTTCTTTCCGGATCTTCTCAGCGGGGGCGCGTTGTGAACCGGTGGTAAACTCATTTTCTCTAAGCTGCAGCCCAAGCCGAGGCCGTGCCTCCCTGAGGTGCCCTTGTGCTAGTCGCTACCCAAACCCTTCTGGCTGGAGCGCTTTAAGCGCTCGCCCTCTTGTCTCTGGTGGTGAAGCTGTAATGGCCATCTGCGGCCAACAGTACTACTCCTACAAAAAATCTGGGGAACATACAACCTCCTCACGATCAGCCAATAGTAAATACAACTATTACCTACCAGCAGGGCTATTGCGTATCTTTAGCCACCCAAGTGACTATCAAGACTATCAAAGCTTCAGTTGTCCACCAAACTTTGATGTCTACTGAAAGTGTGTTTGGTATTTATTGGTGATTCAAGTTAGGCAATACCAAATGAATCATTTGATAGCTATTTAATAGTCACTTTGCTTTATTGATCATCACTTTAGTTGTCAAACGAGATAGGTACATAATAGGGGGGCAAATGAAACAAACTATTCAAACGTCGGTACTATTTATTTATAATTCAGACAAATTTACCAATAAATTGTAACCAACAACATACATACATATATTTAAACAACATGCATATAGTAAAAGCACGATTAAATGTACAATGACCATTGTGCCTATAAATAACGAATGTATACGTCCTGCGCAGCCTTGGACGAATTACTTGAGCGCTTACGTTATTTCTGAATATTTAAGCATTCGGGTATAACTTTTAGCAACCTAATTAATTCTTTTTGTTGCTGCTATCCACAGTATACAAATATCCATATTTTCAGGTAATCATAAAAATAAATTCGGGATATCTGAGAAATTCTTCGATGCACCCAGCATGTGGGATCGTGTATGATGCACTTAATAATAATTTACCACTTATTTATGGTAGTCTCTCTTTTATACACTGGCAACACTGATAATGGCGATCAATAAACTGAAAATTTTAGGTTATGGATGAAAAACAAGAATTTATCGATCTTACACGTAACTTTCAAGTAAAATAGTAACTAATTTAGAGCAATAAGATCTAAATAAGTCGTTTACATGTATTAGTTTCTAAATGTAATCTCTAAATTGGCTATAATAATTCACGTTTGCCTGTGAAACGATATTTCACAAATTTTACTTTCACTGTTAGTTTTACAGCCTTTTTTACTGCACTGCACCATTCTTATAAGATTTCCACAACACACAGTAATTTCACAGTTAGTTTTTAATTGTATTTTAAAGTAATTTATTTAATTTTAAAAGCACGTTAACCCCTGGTGGTCGGGTCCTGGAGCAAACGTCAAATTTGTTCCGCACCCACGGTGCGGAAAAATCGAACACATGCTGAGGGACAAAAAATCATATACACTGTTTCTTTCTATCACACGTAACCTACATAAACGCATTATTTTCTTGCGTGAATGAGAAAGAAAGTATCCAGCTCTCTATTGGTATTCTTCCTCTAAGGTGCCGACGATTGGAATACTGGTGCTTTGTCGGACACGCTTGTGACCTTGTCTCTTATGAATTTCCATTTGTATGGTCTTCTTAATCCGAGATCTAGTTCGAGCTGTTATAAGTGTGTTGTTCGCTACGTAGAGGGAAACATAATGTTGGTGACATCTTCATCCCTGTGCGTCTTGGTGTAACAAATAGGGGTTGGCGTTATATTATTATGCCTACTTGAAATTACTTTTAAGACTGCAAAAAATCTCTATGTGTACCTGTTATCAAACCCTTGTAATTTCTGAAGACACTTGTGGATTCGCAAACAATCTTCGACTTGTGTTTCCATCATTGCTGTTGCCGTATTCGGCTTTAGGAACGTCAACAATAAGACCAACTTGAGTTCGAAATTTTTCTGTTTTTTTTTGTTGCGCAATTTGCTTATCGGGCTGTTTTATTATCTGCTATTTGGGATATGATATGGAATGGCTTCATTTTCACATTTCAAAACAGATTTTTTTTTATTGTCACGCAGTTTTTGGCTTGTGGAGGGAAAAATCTGTAATAATGGGTGGAAATGGGAAATACTGAATGTCTAACTATATTTAACTATATTTTTTAAGTAAAGTACAAACGCGGGTATGCCCTGAAACATCACATGCATTACACTGCTATCTATCACCAATTACCTTGATGTACAGGAGACCGTGCGTCTCCATACTTTGAAACCATCTACAATGGCCGATGCTTCCAATTCGGTAGAAGAACCAAACCAGTTTTTAAAACACACCTGTGCCTTGATTGAGGATTTTTTATTTTGGGCTAGTACATACGCTACAGTAAGAATTTTTGACCCCAATATACTGTATTTTTTTGTCCGATGCCCTATTATACAACCTACACCAGAAAGTGAATTAAAATTTGTACCGTAGCTGCGTTTAGCCCATGATCCATCTGTCACGACGGCCACACATGGTACAACTTGTGTAACATCGTTATTTTTCAAAGCAAGTCTCCTTTTTTTGCACCTGCTTCTAACATAAGCTGTAATGCTATGTCTTTTTGGATAATGCCTAACTTTTGATTATTTTTTACATAATAAGTTTCGCTCATATTACATCATTGCTGTTACCGTATTCGGCTTTACGAACATCAACAATAAGACCAACTTGAGTTCTTTATTCTGGAATTTTCTTATGTTCTGCACAATTTGCTTATTAGTTCTCTTATATGACATGGAATTGTTTTTTGTTCCACAATGTGCTTATCGGAATGTTATCTTATCTAACGGGCGGCAACGCGCTAGTGATCCTACTGGTGTTTCTAGCGTCCATAGGCTGCGGTGACTGCTTACCATCAGGCGGGCCGCATGCTTGTTTGCCACCTTGGTGGTATAAAAAAAAACTTATCTGCTATTTCGGTACAGCTATATTGTAGGATAGATGGAGCAAAGTTTAAAAAAATATTATTCTTGCATGTTGCACAGACAAGCCAAATTTAAGGTTATCTATATCCACTACTAGTGATGCTGCTAAATTGTTAAAATTCTTGGAAGTTGCTTTGCAAATATAACACCTCATTGTTGATTTAGTTTGATTAGCTGAATTGCACATTTTCCCGTCGACCATTGTGGACAGCATCGTATCTTTTATGGTGACATCTCCAGCTGCTCTTGCTACTTTGTGTCTCTTTTAAATGCGTAATCTGATCTGAGTAATATTGTATTTCTTCGTTAGTAACCTCAGAAGTTTCACGAATAAATCTAATTCTCATGGGTCTGCAAAAACGTTGCGAGGATGGTGTCGGGTTTTGCCATATCACCCTTTCAGTAGGTACTAATACAAATAAGCTGAAGTGGCACTAGTGATGACTAAAAATGTTTGCATCAGAATGAGTACTGTCACAGTATGTTGTGACCCGTCACAACCCCTTGTAAATAAGTTCTAAAGAAGCTATTTCTTCTGTTTAAAGACTTCCTCTAGGTAGGTATAACAGCAATCTGTGCGATGTATGATTGAGCAAATCTTGCAGTCGAACTTCTGCACACACTGCAGTCACTTGAATACCCTCCTTAATTAAATAACATACTTTCTTGGCTCTTTGCAAGACACTATAACATGGATATAAGTTTTTGTCACTGGTTCTTATTATCTCATACTGCTTTCTAGATAAAGACGCTTGCATGAAAATTGATGAGCTGAGTGATGGGCTGAGTTTCATTTGAGCAGCATATACGAGCTCATTCACTTCACCTCATCTTTAAGACTGCGGTCCGCGAGCGTGGGAACTTGTGATAGAACAACCACATTGATATTGTCTACTCACCCAGACGCGTCGCTCAGTAATAATATACGCACTCTGGAAACGAATAAACTATTTTTGGTGCTTCGGACAAATACATATTCATCACGCGTTTGTGATCGTAAAATGTTTATAAATATCACAAACACACGCAATGTATAATAATAATTTGATACACAGAATAAATGACACCTATAAGATAAAAGAAATGTTTATGTTGGTTAATAAACACCATAGAACCGATTTTTTCAAAGCAGTAATTCCTTGTCCCCAAAAAAAGCTTGTCAATTCTTTCCCAGGAACATTTTCCCCTGATCTTCTATCTTGATGTGCACTTCCTCACCAGGAATACCTAAGTTCAGAGAACCCATGTCTCTCCATGTGGTGATTCCCATCTGCGATTTCCCATTGTCCTTCCTAAGATTATTGTGAAGCTCTTCTAAAGTGCTAGTCAATATGTTCACTATCTGTGATATGATTTTGCCACTGGAGCCCATGATCCTCTTCTTTTCGATGTGTTCAAAGAAATGTGAGTCGAATTTATGTGTCCGAGATCCACTGAAGCAAGGAACTGTGACCACTTGATTGTATACCCCGGACAACAGACCAGTCTGATTGGCACAGGATGTCCTGTGCCAATCACATTTGAACACATCGAAAAGAAGAGGATCATGGGCTCCAGTGGCAAAATCATATCACAGATAGTGAACATATTGTTTCGCATAATTTTGTTTCCATTCTTGCGGTTCTTTGATTCACGTATCATCTTCTCTTTTTTAATTGCGTCCATCAAATAAATAGGCTCTCTTACCTCCATTTTTCTGTTTAATCGAGAATCTATTATTTCCGGGAGCACACATTCGAGATAAAACATTTTTAATTTTTCTTCCGTTTTATTTACCCAGAAGTTATAATCTTTTTTAATTCTTACAACTTTCATATCTACGCTGGTCCCAACCATAAAAATGCCTTCAGTTTTTTTAGTTATATGTAGCTGCCCTTGGACCTGATAATACCAGTCATGATTGGTATTTATTATCAGGTCTCCTGATGGATTCCGTTTCCAGAAAGTAATCTTCTGATCGACACCGTCATTTATAGACGTGTTGGCACATGATTATGGATATTTTATTTCAACGATTTTATCGTTATCCAATAATCCATCAGGGCCACAGAACACATATACCTTAAAGGGAAAAAGGTGAACTACGTACTTCAAAAAATGACTACATAGAAGCGCCTAGTGCGCTACAGTGTTTGACATCAGAAACTTTTGACAGCGTGAGAACGCGGGAGATTTAAATAATTTGTAAATTATTTTTTATTCAGATGGGCCGGGAATATACGTCAGATTTTTCCATCAAACAGTCCATGTCCAATAGCCGGACTCGACATCTGATGAAGAAATCTGATGTACATTCGCCGCCTTTATCGATTGAAGAGTGATTTCGAATAATACAAGTTTTTTAACACGTTAACTGCCATTAAAAAGTGCACATTTACCGTTAAGGCCATGGGGGACAATGTTAAGCGACACAAGCTTTCCATTCAAGCCGCGTCTGACAACGTTGACCGCGCGTCAGGCCTGTTTTCAAAACTCTCTCTTGTGCCAACGGACAGCAGTATCGAGATTATTCGCTTATAATGTGACCCGCGCGGCCCTCTAGTTTATCCTACATTGCTTGGTTTTTACAAGGGGCTTTAACTTAACAACTTAACTTAAATAAAAATATAAATAATTAATAAGGTTTTTAATCGGCAGCAGCGGCCGCTTTGAGGATTTTGTTTATATATAGTTAGTATATTTGCTGTAAATAATTGTAAATATGTAATAAATAGGTTTTTTTTGAGATTATAATAAATAAAAAACCGTTTTTATATCAAGTAACTGTTTATTAAAATAATTAAAAATACATATACCCGTATCAATAGAAGGCTCAATGGTAGGTAATTACACTGAACTTATACAATAAAAATAAAAAAACCTCAAAAAGCTTACCGTATGTAAGAGAGTAGGTACCTACATAATTCTTTTCCGCTAATGGACTTTTGTGAAACATTCAAAACAAAGATAGGTTTCATCAGGACAGTTGACACAAAGGTGTTAACCTTTTTAGTTTTGTTTTTAGCGATTAATCGTCCTTGGGAAGCCACCATATTCTTATAGCATTGTTGGCACGCACGGCGTGTTTTACTTGAAGGTCCTTGCTTTTTCTTCAATTGGTGCTTTACTCTTCTCATTCTTTAATTTGAAGAAGTATCCTCAGTATCGAAACCTACAAAACTCTTCGTAATTTCTTTTCTAAACTCAAGTACAGATATCTTCTTCTTGGCCGCGCTCTGATAAAGAATTAAAGCATTTACCATTGCTGTATTTAAAAGTAAATCTATGCCTACTTTTTTGTACCATTTGATGCTCGTCCTCAGAGGTGTTTGATATGCAGTCATTTGGTCGGATAAATCAACTTACTTCGCACCCTTAGCTTTATTATAATCCAGAACTATTTTAGGTTTAGATATTTGCTTGCGCTGATTTATGACAGTTTGAAAAAGCACTGAATGTTTTGTTGAGAGAACCAATACATCTCGCTTATCCCTCCATCTCAATACAGTGATTCCATCATTACTCTCTTCTGCTGCTATATATTGCCCTCTTTTAAATTTTGTTGCAACAACTTCTTTGGGAAAATGCTTGCGATTCTTTCTCAAGGTGTCAACCAAATGCGTCTCGTTCTTCAAAAGTTCTCTTGATAATCCAACGCTTGTGTAGCAATAGTCGGTATATAGTGTCCTTTATTTAGTCAATCATCGCATAGCGCCATAAAAACCTTAGTAGGCGTAGTATTAACGTCATCGTTCTGTTTTCCACCATAAATACTAATTTTGTATGTGTCAAACTCAAATTCAAAATATCTTTATTATGCATAGGCCTAACGAGGGCACTTACATATTGTCAACTTTTCTACAATTAACACCAGATCACAACGCGACCTCTACTGAGAAGATCTGGCAAGAAACTCAGTGGGCTTATCATTTTTTAATATATGTATTTTTTTAATACCTTTGACAATCAATATTTCTTAAAGTTAGAAGTTTGCATGAGCATCGCAGTTTAAGCCCACGCAGTTTTATCCTCCAGGTAATCCGAGATTTTATAGTAGCTTTTTTTCGATAAACCGGCTTTTAATAGCGCTTTTCAACTTATTTATTGGTAGGTCTCGGATATCCTGTGGCAGTTGATTATAGAAACGGATAACTTGGCCCATGAACGAATTGCTAATTCTGTGGAGACGCGTGGAGTGTACATCATGATTGTGTTTGTTCCGGGTGTTTACATTATTATGGTCACTATTCTTTGCAAAAGCACTTATGTTTTTCTTTACATACAACATATTTTCATAAATATATTGTGATATAACCGTTAGAATATCTGTTTCTTTAAATTTTTGCCTTAGTGTATCAGTAGGAGCTAGATTGTAAATAGCTCTCACGGCTCTTTTCTGCAGAATAAAAATAGTGTTAAGATCTGCAGAAGAACCCCACAGTAATATACCATAAGACATAATACTGTGAAAATAACTAAAATAAACAATTCTAGCGGTTTCAACATCAGTGACATATCTAATTTTCTTAACTGCATAAGCCGCCGAGCTTAGCCTACCCGACAGTTTATCAATATGTGGGTCCCATTGCAACTTGACATCAACAGTAATGCTCAAGAATACAATTGAATTTACAGGGTCCAAAACAGCTCCATTGATATCAACATTGGTTTTCACCAGTCTGACATTAGGTGTTGTGAATTTTATGGATTTGGTTTTACTTTCATTTAGTTTTAAATTATTGACATTAAACCAATGGACAGCTTTAGATACAGCATTGTTCACATCGTCGTAATCTTGTAGACCACGCTTAATTTTAATTAAAAGCGAGGTGTCATCCGCGAACAATATAATCTTATAATTGTCCCCTGCAAAATAGGGTAAGTCATTAACATACGTATATCAAAAATAGGAATGGGCCTAGTATTGAACCCTGTGGTACACCCAACGTAATTTCAGATCCTGCAGATCTCGTTCTGTTAATATCGACCTTCTAAATTCCATTACTCAGATATGAAGTCAGAAGATCGAGAGCTCTGTTCCTGATTCCGTAGTGGTGTAATTTCCTGACAAGCGTATCATGTTGTACGCAATCAAACGCCTTAGATAAGTCGCAGAATACGCCAAGGGCATCCTGGTTGTCCTCCCAAGCGTCATATATATTTCTTAATAATTCGACTCCTACATCTGTCGTAGAACGATTCTTGGTAAATCCAAACTGTTTATCATGAAACAGATCATATTTGTTAAAATGGTCTAACATTTGATTAAGCAATCATTTTTCAAAGATTTTACTTAATAGTAGGTGATACCGAAATTGGCCTGAAATTCGTAGACTCAGTGGTACTACCGGATTTAAACATAGGAATTAATTTACTCTGTTTCATAAGGTCAGGAGGGTCAGGTGTATCCAGGCAAGGTACATAGTTTGAATAACTTAATCCCATACTTATGGCGTTTTTGCTTATTGTATTGCCGAAATATTAAACGCCCGCGAAAAGAAACCACACTTTCATCTATCCATCGTCCATGTTGAAGGCGGTGAACTTCTGTCTAGGTGTTGGATGGCGCGATTGGTTTCAGCATCACTTTCTTCGCTATCAGATAGTAGGACTCGACGTCGCTTCGAATGAGTAGGCTGAATATAATCTTCTTCGTCGGAACTTTTATTCACCAAATCGAACTCGATATTTTCGATCTGTGTTATATCTTCTTGCGTTATGTCAAAAGTCGTCAAAACTATCCATGTGGTCCCTAACAATCATAGTAAAAAACTTCGTAAACAATCAGTCGAATATACAACGTCATGTGCACGTCACTAATAGGAAAACACGACGTTCATCTATTATATCTTATATAAATTATATTTTATTTTTTGACAATGTGATTTGTCTTCTAAATATTTGTTAATAATTGTTGCAGCATTTTCCACCAATTTACAGAAACTGGCCTGGATGTATTTCAAACTAGATTTAAGGTCGTCGTATTCTTTAAACGACGTAAATAAATGATTACCTCAGTGTTCGGATCAGCAAGCATAATTGTCTTACACTTAACGGACATATTTTTAGCAATGACGCTGCAAACGTACGCACATGCTTGCATTTCTCCAGAACACTGAGGTACATCGAACCCATCTACACCTTCTACAGAAATTTCCACTGGAAAAGGTGTAGTGGGCTCAGCAGTATGCAGTGTTTCTTCGCTACCTTTATTAAGAAACACTTTAAAATTGCTTAATATATCACTAGTCATCCAGGCAGTTAGTGTTGTATACTGATAACAACTAATACTGACCGATTCTTCGTTGACCTTCTATTTGTATGTCTTGTGTAAATTGTACATTATGTTTTGAAATATATTTCTAAAACATTTCAGCAGGTTCGGCGGGTCCATCATGATCAAAAAATGGTCGATCTCTAGTTGATCCTAACGTATTTATGGCCCTTAAATTGACGCCATCTAACTCACACACTGCGACAATTACTTCCAATCCAGCATCAAAACAAGCACTCAAGACCTGAAAATGTATATATTTTAGAATATAAAAAGTCTAATACTGACTAACTAGCTAAACAGAAATAATTTTATAAATAAATAACTAGCTAAACTGACATAATTTTACATATAAATATGCGAAATATACAAAAGACCTACCTCTTTAATAAGCACTGCTAATCTGTCAGATGTGACGCAGTCTCCTGAAAAATAAAAGGCTATTGGCTGTCTCCAGGCTTTTCTAACTCCAATAGCTATAAAAGTTAGGGCATGGCTTGCAATTGCTCGTGTTCTACCCTGGGCAGCATGATCCTGGTAACCATCTAATAGGTCGAGTTTTGAATTATAACTTAGGTTTTTCTAATTGACATTTCGTCAAAAGCCACAACACACAAATTTTCACAGTCCTCTCTGATCTGTGATTTCTTTAATAGTTTCAATCACTTGATTATTTATTCCACACAACATAGGTATTTTGTTCAATAATGCCTTAAGTGAACTGATGCTAGGCAAACAAAATAGCCTACTTAAGAGCCTATAACATGAGCTAGACTTTTTAAACATAGGTACTTAAAGCTAAAACTTTGTCATCTAGTGTCCATCTTCGCCCAGTTAACTTTCTCGGTACATTTTTTAACTGGCTTTGTAGCAATAAATAAAATGAACTGCTTAGTTTGCTTTTTAGTATATTGTTCACGGCAGTTCCATCGTGCAAAGCACCTAATACATCCCTCTTGTACTTTTTAGCTTTTTGAAATTTTCTTCTAAGTCTTAAGATTTCACTTAAATTGCATGTATATAAAGTTATACTGTTTTCTAGGTGGTAATTCTGTAATTCTTTTTACATCGAGCTCCTTATATATGCCCTTGCTTTTCAATGGTTCCTGTAATAAAATATAATTAACATCTTAAAGCTTTTTTTGGGGTTAACATATTCGCTGCTTAAGATATTATTAAAATAATTAGCCAGGAACCAAATTTTTTTAAAGCGTATTTTGTTTATGTATATATGTATGTTTAAACATATGGATAAAAGTAAATTGTTATTATGTATTATTCTTTTAATAAAAAGTAACCTTTTTCGGATCCGAGTGTTCGGCACATAGCGCGCCAGGTGCCGGTCACTCGGATCCGAGCGCTAGGGACAACAATGGTTGAAATAAAACTACTGCACAGATTTCGATAATTCTTTTACCATTCAAAAGCTACATTATCCCTAAGTAAAATAGGCTATAGATAGTAAATAAAATATAATACGCATTTGAATAATTAGTTATTAAGGAAAACATTCATATATCTGAGCGATACAATCATAATTATCAAAAATCCAATCAAAGCCATAGAATCAAAAGTATCAAGTACAAAATAATTATAAGTTTAATTGAATACTTGGCATAGAATAAAAGAAAAGTAGAAAGGGATAAAAAATAATCCAAAAACAAGAAAATTTTAACCACTTGACATAAAACAATAATAATGAAATTTAAAACAATAATCATGTAATTTAAAACACTTAGGAATGTGCTAGGCAGAAGCATTTTGTACAGAAACCTGGAGAACCTTCACATTGCTTACATTCATAAATTGTTTGCACCCTTTTTTTGTGTTTTGCAACCTTTGCATTCTTTTCGGGCCACTTCGGTAGTTTCTTTCGTGACACTTCCTACTGTCTTAAGTCTCGTCCGGGTCTTTTCTATTTTAGTGAGTTCGTGGTTCACTTTCAAAACATTGCGTCGATTGACGTCATTAGGATCAGGTAAAAGCTTTTCCAGTATCTTCATACGGAAATCATATAGATTTCATTTATCGTTCGCCGAAAATTTATTGTACAACTGCAATGCATTAGTAAGGCTCATTTGCAGCACATGCACAAACAGCTTCTTGTACCAACGCAGCGTCTTGGATTGGATAGTATGCCAACATCAGATCTTGAAGATCAACGCCCGACATAAAATTATTGTAATGGACGATTGCCATTGGTTTCATTACTTCAGATCCCCTTTTGGAAGTATTCTCCATCATCGCACTACCATGTTCTGTAGAAATATACAGAACGTATCGCTTATCCCTCCATTTTCCGACATGAACGCCGTTTAAGAACAAGGATTTGTTTTCTCCTTTTTCCAGTGAAACAGAGACAATTTCGACGGGATTATCTTTCCTGTTTTTTCTTAACGTTCCTGTGCAGTACGTCTGTCGATCTAGCAATTTCACAGCCAGGCCATAATAATTGTAGTAATTATCCATATATACATGATGGCCACAGTCCAGTCTCTCTTCTAGTAGTTTGAACACAATCTTACTACTATGTCCTTGCCCTGATGTCTCATTAGCACCGGCGTAACCTTGAAATTTTAAAACCGTACCATCTGGTTCTGCTAAAACATAGAGTTTAATGCCATATTTATGACATGTTTGTTTTTTATGTATTGTCGGAACAGCAACCGACCGCGCCACAATACCATGGACTCATCCAATGATAGCTCTTTACCTGGACAATAAATAGTTTTCATTTTATTGTTAAAATGATCCATAAATGGTCGCATTTTATTAAGACGGTCTTCTTCACTGGATTCAGGCGTAAAGTGTAGGCACCGTAAAATCAGTAGAAAACGATTTCGTGCCATGAATTGTCCGAAGCATAGAATATTAAACAAATAGTGTCGTTTCCAATAATCACTTAAACGGTTTAATCGAATTGTTCCTGTGTGAAGAAGGAGTCCTAAAAATGTCAACAGTTCTTCCTTTGTTAAATCTTTCCTAGATTTTATTCTGGAGTTTTGTTTGACGTTTTGTGCATTATTATATTGCGTTCGCGTTGGTCTCGCGAACTATAAGATCTAACAACTCGTCATCAATCAATAATCGGAATGCTTCGTAAGGATCAGTTGGAGGCGTCACTAAGAGTTCCTGTTCCTTAGTAAACTCGTATGTTTTTCATGGAGCTTGGATCACTGCTCCAGGTGGTAGTGGCTCCTTGACCAGAGGGTGAGTTATTGGGTGATAGATAATAATTATCTGGTAAGTCCGGAGTACTACTTCCAGATCTCCGAACAGTCAGAATTGATGGAGAGGCGTCATTACGTTCTAGCGAAAGGTTGGGGGTGATCGCATCGGATCTCAGAAGAGATACGCTAGGTGTTGAACAGGTAGGGTTTAATAGACAGCTATCTGGTATATCCGGGAAAAAATCTCCATAGTCCTGTACGATATTCGGCGATGTAGGACGGCAGTCAATTTCATAATTGAATTCAAAGCTACCGTCTCCATCAAATTCCAGTTGTCGAGGCGCTGGCTTCGATGCTGAGGTACTATTTGGATCTGGTACCTTCCACGATTGAGCAGAATTATTACGCGTGGGGCCATCCCTAAATGTAGGTCTTAATCGCTTACATTGAATGATAGGCCTTCCATCTAACTCACATAAACCACGTTTTGATGCAGATGTACTTGAAGGTTGCTCATGCCAACGCTTTTTTCTAGAATTACTCGTAGATTTACTTCCAGACGGTCCAGCCTTTCCATTTTAGTGCAAAAATAGCTTTGATATGATCGTGTGTACAATTCACAATTACACTGTTAGAATGAAAGCAATACGTTTTCGTAAGTTCAATATGTTGTCAGAGTGGCCGCGCAAACTAAAATAAACTCGCCTCAAACGCCGGCGGGTTACTGACGACTACAAAATACACGGGCCGCTCGCTCGTATCCGAGTGGGTGGCACCGCTACTATGCCCCCTCCCCACTCGGATCCGAGTGTTGAGCACTAAATGTGTTAAGTCTTACTTTGCAGCTACTCAATGTACTCCTTATCCCACGTTTACACCAATGAGACAATAAAAGTGACAATAATTGTTCACCAAACTTACACAAATATTATAAAACATATTTTCTTGTTTGAAACAGGTACCTATATAACATGTATTTAAGTAAATATTTGCTACTTGTAAAATATATGTTGTTGTGTGAGCGAGCTAGTCACTCATAGGGATGATAAATGATAAATTGTGATAATGATATAAAGGGTCGATCAAGGATGATAAATAAAACCGCCAGAGTTGAATGCTGTAACTGCACTGGTGTATATTGATTAGTAATACGATGGCTCGGTGAGGTGCTTACAGGTTGCGTAAACGCCTAGTGAGCAAAATGTACAGTTTGACTGTACATCCTGCCCACTCAAAAGAGATGAATCTATGATGAAGATGATATAAAATAAAAGGGTTGTTACATGATACAAAGATGATAAACAATTTGAGTGTTAGTAAATATTGTACTACTACCTATCCGAAATATAGTTTTTGTCATTTATTGTTCAACGCGAGATCTAAGAAGTGCAGGGGACGTCCCTGTGGTTACACTAAACACTGATTGAATCTTTGATTTCACTATTGTCATTGTTATAAACACTTGACTTCCTCTGCCTATGCTGAGGCGCTGGGGCCTCCGGGCCAGCGTCAGACGCTGATGCCGATGGCTGCTGCCAAGAGCACCACCGTCACGATGATATACAACAGTGTGTAGTGGTGGACATCATGAATCGTAAAATGATTCTCAGAGCTCTGCTTGATATTGGAAATCTCAGGTTTTTAGTTGGTTCCATACTCGTTCACTATGATGGTCTGATATTGTAGATAAGCTTGGATCTGGCACTGTTGTATTGAAGATGGCATTAAGGCTAGATATCTCTGGGGCTTCAAGCTCTTGACGTATATGAAATTCAAAAAAAAAAATGGTCATGAGCGTATATACTAAAAGAGTACATCCTACGTTGATAGTGATGATTTCCGTACCTTTGATATCTTGAATTGTCATACCAGGTGTGCAGTAAATGCGGACATGGCATTCCCCGCAGCACGCGAACAGTCAGTCGTTTTTATTATGTAATTTGTAAGAAATAATTAATAAATAATGAACTTTATTTAACTCAATAAAATATTTACATTTATATACATGTATAACAGAAAACAGAAACCCTAAGCTAATTTATTAAAATAATAATAAACGAAAATAATGTTGATTAAGTTTTCTAAGTTAATTAAAGTTAACTAAGTGTAAATAATTGTGAAATACTTGAGAGCTACTTTGTACGGTGTTGTTTACGTTCCGCTTCTTTTCCATCCATTCTTCTGTGCCTGGCACATGAACGGGATTTGTTGTCAAGTTTGTAAGCGTTTTAAGAGAATTCCCTGCTCGCTGCATGACAGTGTATTTCGCTCCTCCCTTTATTTTGAAAGGTGAGTGATCGTTCGATGATACTTCTGAATTGATTCTAAAAGACATCGCTGATTAGTTTCTAAATAGATAACTGCTTGTGAAGACAATATACTTAAAGTCTGATCATATTTAAAGAAAAAGTTCTCTACGAGCCATTTGATAACTACGCACTCTTGATGGTACGTTATGCCTTCTATCTCCACATGTGTGTTACATGATGGACATACGGCCATGAGTTCTCGTGGTTTTGTAAAGATCATTGCTTTTACTTCATTTTGATCTAATTCGGCCTCAGAGAATACTCTTGCGAGTACTTTTCTCGGATTCGCTTTGATATCAGATCTTTTCTCGCCCCTAACGCGTGAGAACAAGTTTAGCTTGGCAGCTGCTGTTTCTCTTGGTATTTTAGAGAAAGATAGAGCAATTAAGCTCTGTGTTTGATTGTCATCCAATTCGTAAATTGAGACGACTTTCCTAACTCTCGCAGCGTTTATAGCTGGGTGTTGGTTAGGAGGGTTCACTATCCATAAACCTTCGGTCAGTGGGTCGACCCACATATCTGGTTTGCTGCAGTGTTCGCAAATGCTTGTCAACTCGCGTTCTTTGAAACGTTCAATCATCATGACAGAGAGAATGCTAACTAGTATTTCTCTTCGCTCCAATGTTTTTGAATGTTTCCGAACAGTTTGTTGGCAAATTGCGGTGATATTTTTCACAGTCGCAGACATATCGACGGATCTAGAATCTTGTCAAATTAGTCAGATCTTTCAACGTTTCGATACTTGCCGCTGCTGCTTGGTTCAGGATCTTCTGGTACTTTGGAATTGCCTGTGTGGTTGGAACTGGTACTTCGAAATCTCCTAAGGGTGTGTTCATTGTAACCACTTCTTTAACCGACATCTCCTCCAGTAGTGTCCCGAGGTCATTAGATGACACGGGTGAGGCGTTTAGTCTAATGTTTATCTTTGAGTCATCGTCATATTATGCTTCTGCTAGTGTAACTAGGCTATGGAAACCTTTTGAAGCGTTAAGTGCCTGACTGATCCGACGCTCTATTATGTAATTTGATCCACTGATTCTCACACTATATAATTGGATTTTAATATAATTTGATATTATAATACTAGTATGTATAATAATAAGACACAAGTTTGACAAAAGTACAACGTAGTAATATCAGTGTAAATCATTGTAATTTACTACATAAACAACTTACTATAGAGATATTTGCATGGATGGGAGAGGAAACCTGTGAAAGGTCAAAGAAGAATCTTCTCTCGAACTTCTACCGCATTAGGCGCACTTTGAATTGCCTTTTCTGAGCATTGTGGATAAACAACACACGTGTCAGTATTACACAAAAAGACTTAATAACAACTATACACCACAAAAGCTTCAATTTCACACAGGAGCCTCTGTCTCGTAATTAGTAAATTCCAAACACAAAAGCGTCAATTCAGCACAGGAGTCTCTGTCTCATAATTAGTAAATTCCAAACACAAAAGCGTCAATTCCGCACAGGAGTCTCTGTCTCGTAATTAGTAAATTCCAAACACAAAAGCGTCAATTCCGCACAGGAGTCTCTATCTCACAATAAAAAAAAAACTATTAAATTAACCAAGACACGAATAACAGCAAAAACGGAGAAAATTGGGGAGGTGACTAATCCTCCAGACATCTTTTTTTTTTTTTTTTTTTTTTTTTTTTTTATTTATTGATCTACCAGCAACGTACACACTAACACATACTCAAGAAACTATTAACTAATAACAATAATAAAAATGTGTAAATCATTTATAGGTAGATACCACATGCACTTATCGGCAACAGCTAATTTAAACTTTAATATTAAATAAAGAGAAAAAAAAAACAAAACAGAATGCTACTCTAAATATAAATACATAATATAAATCAACATCATTCGAACAACTCAAACAGCGAGAGAAAAAGGAACAGTAGAGAGTAATTTACGACGAAAACTAGCCACTGAGTCAGCGTGTATATCCATCTTGTCACTATATTTATTTATTATTTTACATAACCGAGGGATGGCGGAGTTAGCACCCAAAGCCGTTCTTCGCAGGGGTGGCACCAAAGGGGTAATTGGAGCGCGAGGGTAATTAAAAGGAACTCTAAATTTAATCTTTGAAAGTAGTTGAGGACTCCTAATCTTATTTCTAACTACTTTTAACATAAACAATGCGTCAAGAATTTCTCTTCTTTTTGCTAATGTGGACAAATCGAAGTAACTAAGCCTCTCCTTATACGACTGCTTCGATTTGGCTATCCCTACAGAGAAAGCTAGGTGCCACAGAAATCTCTTTTGTATTCTTTCCAACCTCAGCGAATGGGTGGCGTAGTGTGGTCGCCAAACAATGCTGCAGTATTCCAATATACTTCTGACTAAAGAGTTGTATAGCATGATTTTAGTTGCAGGTTTCCGAAAAGCTTTCGTCTGGCGTAGTAAGAACCCCATCATTCTCGACGCTCTCTTAGCCACCAAATCCACATGGGGAACAAAAGTAAGCTGTGAATCCAATGTTACACCCAAGTCCCGTATGTTATCGACCTCTTTAGAACGGTGCCCCTAATAGAGTAGATAGAAATCAAGGGATGTAGCTTGCGAGTAAATCTGATATAACAGCATTTGTCGATGTTCAATAACATTCTATTTTCATCACACCACGCAACAAGATTGTCCACATCAGTCTGCAGCAACACACCGTCCTGGGCAGTTTCAATTTGTTTACAAAACTTAAGATCGTCGGCAAACATGTAGGGTACTGAGTAAGCGAGACAATCGGGTAGATCATTTACAAAAATATTAAATAGAATTGGCCCCATATGTGATCCTTGAGGTACGCCTGATGTTACTGCACACATCTGAGACTCATAGCCGTTAACAACTACATAAAAGTTGCGATCTTTAAGATAAGAACTGATCCAATCCAGTAACGATCCACTAAAACCATAATATTGTAATTTACGGCGCAGTACTGCGTGGGGAATCTTATCAAAAGCTTTACTGAAATCTGTATAGATAACGTCCATCTGTCTATTTTTATCCAAAGCCTCAGTCAATGACTCAGTAAAAGATACTAGGTTAGTACATGTCGATCTACCTGCTTCAAAACCATGTTGATGATCGTTTGCAAATTTACTAAAATAGTGTCGGATATAAGGACAGATCAACGATTCGAAACACTTGGGAAAAACTGACAATAAAGAGATAGGTCTATAATCTGCAATGTTGTTACTATTATTATTGCATCCTCCTTTGGGAATGGGAACAATCTTTGCAGTTTTCCACTCTGAGGGAAATTCACCAGACGACAATGAGCTATTAAAAATCAAGCTAAGTGGTAGGATCAAACTAGAAGCTATATTCTTAACTAAAACAGGTGGTATTCTATCCGGGCCAGCACCTTTGGAAGGGTCGAGATTTAATAGATTATGCAAAACATCATGGTGGCCGAGTGTTAAATTAGAGAAGAAGTTGCTACCGTCTCCTACTATTTTTAGGTTAATATTTTGCATATCATTGGGCTGGACCTCATACACTGAAGCAAAGTATGACGCAAACATATTGCAGATTTCATTTCCATTAGACGATGACACGTCGCCGTTAACCATTGTATCTGGAAAGTTACTCTTACTTTCCCTCTTACTCTTGATAAATGACCAAAAACTTTTTGGTTCTGATATAATTTTATCTTCCATCCCTGCCATATATGTTTTGTAGCAGAGCGAAGAAAGCTTTTTACAGTTATTATTCAGGATTTTTAAGTATATTTTATCAACTGGATTCTTATAAAGGTTAATCTTGAGAATAATATTACCATTTTGGTCGCCATCTTGCGTAATCTGACAAGCTCTTTCTTTCGTAGAGCGCTATCCCTTTTTTGCTTCTCTATCCATGACACCCCCTGATCAGGGCTTGCACCTATATAATGTATTATTGGGTCTACAAGTAGCCCGCATTTTTTTATAACGCCAATATCGCTCAAAAAACTGCTAACTGTTCTAGCGCAATATTTTCATTGTCTTTGTCACGCTGTACCGATTTTACATTTTCTAAATTCGCTCCACGAAGCAAATGTTTTACAAGAGGTCCGCATTTTATTAGAGAGGTCTAATTACAAACTTTTTCCAAAACTTGATGCGGCCAGACGTTGTCGTCTTTCTTGGATCCATTCCATGGAGTCTGATTGCAAGATAGTCCTTTTTTCCAGATCGTTCCTCTCCACTTCTGTTAGGGTAAACTTTTTCAAGTGTTATTTTTTTCTAAATTCTAAATCAATGTCATTGTCTGGGGTTTTGGCAGAAATAACCATAATCTTTGTCGATATTATTGCCTGGTTTTGAAAAATTAGTTTTGCTTTGTTTTGGGTGGGTTTAATTTTTCGACGTATTCCTTTCTTTTTGAACTCAAGACGGCTTATAAATGACTTTGGTTTTAAGTGGATTACTTTATTATAAAGATACATTAGTGGCTTCTTCGTGTTAAATGTCACAACGGACGTTGCACAACGAACCGAATAAGATTGTCTATTTGAAAAGTTAATCCGTTTTCCTCCTACAAACTTGGCTATTATGCTGTTCTGTACTTCCGCAGTTTTGCTGTTTACGTTGTAAATTAAACTTTTTGAATTATTTACTAATCTTGAAACCAGTTTCTGTGCAAAATGTACAAGCTTTCATTTCTGGCAAAAAGTTTTTATCAACACTTATCACTGTTCGTATCTGTGATATTCCAATGTTTGCTTACAAGCCGAGTGGTTACCAAAAACGTGATTTAGTCCATTTAGTAAATCTGTTTTGAGATCGGTGAATTTTTCATTGAAGGTATTTCCTTTTGAGAATTATGCTTGACGGAACCTGTTACTGCACGCCTTAAACGAAAATTATTTTGTGACAAAATTTTGCGTAAGTGCAAGGGGTGGCTAGTATTTTTCGCCAGTTCATCCAGTTTTGTGCAGTAGTTGCGAAGTAAGTAGTTGGTGCATTCTATTTTCTCTACAACTGTACTATGAAATGGATTAGCATCAAATATACTTTTGTAGATACTGGAATCCCCATCAGTGATTAATTTAGAATATATGATATCATACATCTCTAAGGAGCTTTTAAAACCTTCTGTTATTGCAAGAGCCTCGATTCCACTTGAGGAACCACTGTAGTTTTTAAAACAAACGTGATCTGGGCAAGAAATATTGCGATTCGCTGCTCTGTCACATATCATACAATACTTATTTTTTACGGCCATATACAAGACTTTCTTTGTTATATATCCAATAATTACAGCAGCACCAGATAAGGCTGTATAGTTTTTTTTATTGGATCTTTCAGACCAGCAAGCGACTGCCACTATCGTGATCATTGGCACTCCGTTAGCGTCTACATCACCATTTTGTACGTCTAAATCGAATTCCTCCTTAGCAGCTTCTTCCATACACTTATGTTTTGCCAATTCCCACAAACTTTTGTATGACATTTAGTGTAAACACTTTTCGACATACATGGTATCCCGAAAGAAGCCGATACCTGTTCTAACCCTGCATAACCAGCTCCTATCGACATAAAACTAGATACTGCTGTCTCGTTAAGATCAAGGTCTTTGGACGCAGAGATTGATGGTGTGGGTGAAACATGGTACATCACGACAATCTCCAGCCATAATCGCGGCGCTAATATTTGACGTATTATCACTGGCTATAGCCGTTACTTTGTTCTCAATATCACAGTCTCAACACTCCTCACATATTATGTTCGGCAAGATTTGTCTCGTTCTTGTAAGTAGTGCGCTGTTACAGCGATAAAATGCTCATTGTTTAGTGAAGTCCACCCTTCTGTGGTAAGACATATAGCTGGAACAGCAGCTACATTCAGCTTCGCTTTTTCCAATTCGCTTCTGTACATCTTTGGTAGATCGTTCTCGGAAATAGATTTCCTTGTCGGCAAACAATATCCAGGGCAAAGCACTGTCAATCGTTTTTTGAACTCCTTCACTTCGACAATTTGATAAGAGGTGGCCTTTAGCAATCATTTTTAATAATTGTTCGTCAACCTTTTCAGCCCGGCGAGGTCCAATTGGTCTCATGTTCTGTACAAATTCCGTTATGGACTGTTGGGCTGGGGCAAGAGCGGGGCGTACAGGGCATAACACGCTTACCGCATTTAAGTCCGCTGCAGCCGTCCGTGTAGTAATTTCTTCTTCATTATCAGTAACGCAAGTTGTTACGGAAGCTGTTGTAGAAAGGTCCGGCTGACGTGCTGGAATAAGCTGTACCGTCGTATGTTTTGATTTTAAATATCTGTTTAAATTAACGACATTACCGCCAGAAATTCCGATACAGTTTGAGCAATACGAACACTTAGCCTTTTTCGGTTCCACTTCTGTAAAGTGATTCCAAATGGCGCTTCGTTTTCTAGAAGACATTACATCCGAAATTTTATACACAGTTTATACAATACCTTATCTCAATTTATCACTATATATATAGCTAGACACTAAACACTAAATAAATAATGTACTTACATAAGTATAAGAAAGAGTTGTATAGACATTAACACAATATGCAATGTCAATTTACATAGAATATAAACCTCAAGAACAATAATAAAAAATACTTTGGCAACGTTAAATTGAAGGAATTCATTTGTGAACTACACACGACTAGCGAGTGGCATTGTCGCTAGGCTGCATGCGGGGAACAGCGCACGGACGGTCTTCGCGCGTCGCGTTGTTTGGTGTATGGCTCCAGGACTTCGCTTCAATATGCAAACGACCTTTTCAGGTCGATCATCATGTTTCCGTCTGCTGGGCTTGTCAGGTCCACTACTGTTTCCTTCCAATATAAAACTCTCGGGGTTACCTGTTTCCGTTGGCAGACCGCTGAATGCCTGCGGTCTAGGTACTAGGTAAAAGTTTTCTCCAGCGCTTCTTCTAATAATTTGTAACTTCTTTATTTTCCTCTCCATCCCAAAGTTTGCCTGGAAGAGATCGCTTTTGGCCTTTAATAATTTGTGCCTTTTCTTTTGATATCTATACATTTTTATGTGTTCAATAAAGAACTGTCTTATCTATCTAATAATTTCTTTTGTCGTAGTACATTCGCGATAGTGGACGAGAGCATGGAATGCGTGCTGGTTACTGTCTACAACTGGGCGGACGGTCGCGGCGTCATCATCGGGGACTGCGTCGCTGTACCAGAGCCGATGACGCAGAGGCATATACATGAATCGCCCTTGGCGGTACGTATAACGCATAATATTAACGAGAATTGACCATTTTTTTGAGGATTGAAGTTATTTTGTAGTAGGCTAGCACTTTTGAATGGTCAGTATTTTACTAAGCTATCTCTGGATTACAACGCGGCCTCAACTGAGAGGATCCAAGAAAATTAAAGCCATGTCATCATCATCATCATCATCAGACGAAAGACGTCCACTACTGAACAAAGGCCTCCCCCTTGGAAGGGAGGTGTTGCCATTATCTCAACACTTGGCAGGCATGTTGGGGATTGCTGTATAATAATAATACAAGCCCTTGTTTATGTCCCACTGTTGGGCACGGGCCTCCCCTCAAGATGAGGGGGCTTAGGCCGTAGTCCACCACGCTGGCCAAATGCGGATTGGCGGACTTCACACGTCATTCAAAAGCTAGTTAGGCTCAGACATGCAGGTTTCCTCACGATGTTTTCCTTCACCGAAAGCTAGTCGAAACAATCGCACAAAGACGATAAAAAAATCAGAGGTGCGAGCCGGGGTTCGAACCTGCGCACCTTGTTTCCAAGGCAAGCACTCGCCCACTGAGCTGTTATCGCTACGATCGCTGTATAGGTGGTCGGTAATTCAATAAAACGACGCTGCTGTTTTCTTGATTTCCCTTAGTCGCCTCTTATGGACACCCAATGGGAGATAGGAGGGTGCTAATCTTATCCGGACACCCCACGGGAATTACAAACACTCTAAAATTTATCAATAATAATAATGTTAGATATTCCAAAACTGACAGGAAATAAAAATTGTAAGGTAGGATGGTGGAATGACCGAACGCGTATATAAGGCACTGCTCTGGCGGTGCAGGGATATTCATTCATTTGATCTCGTGCTGAAAAGTTGTTCCAGTAGTCGTATAGTGCGGTCACTCTGTCATTCTGTCACTCTGTCATTCTGTCACTAGTATTTGTTTTGTTGCGGTCGTATTGTTTATAATTGTTATGTCGGTGTATTTCTTGACGGGTAACTATAAAATCAAAGGAGTTGTTGGGGTGGTGTATTGGGGATGGAGGAGACTACTTGGGGAAGTCCCCACATTTTTATAATTACCTGTCAATATGTAAATTCTGTGCTAGTGCCATTAAACAACATCTGGTATGTTATTTTCGTATTTTTATTTCTACTTAGGGTTTTCTAACAATAACATTAGTTTCTTGAGTGCAGTTCCGCTGTACATGGGCAGACGTGTCGCCTACCATTTGGTGAACGTAAAGTTCGTTAAAAATTTCGTAACTAACCCGATGGTTGGTTACGAAATTTTTGAATTTTTTTTTTTTTTCTCAAAAATAGCTGGAGTGTGTCAATGTATTTGAGATCAATAATCGTATTGATCTCAAATACATTGACACACACCAGCTATTTTTGAGAAAATTAAATGTGTATTTATTTTCAGAAATACGACTTCAAGTCGATACGCGTCAACAACCCAATGCTGCTTCTGGTGAACGGGAAGAGGGTGGGCAGGAATCAGTTCGCCTGTACCCGCGTGACGAGCACGTACGAGATCCACTGAACGATTTGACCGACACTGAACGAGATTGAGAACGATTAAGTGAACGAATTTGTGACAGTGGACTTGTTATTGCGACAATAATTTTGATTGTAAATGTACTAATGATGTGAATAGTAAAGATCTGCCTGCCTGAACATTCCTTTTTAACACGTTTGTGTACTTATTTTGCCAACGCCATCTATTGTTTTAAGGCATAACTAAAATATTTTGAAGTTTTGACGTATTGCAACTAATTTCGTATTGAAAAATATCCACTATCCAAATTGCTTTTTCTTTACTTGTTTAGAGGTCTAATAGTGTAAAATGGTGATAAAATATCCAGTTATTTAATTTTATTTGGAAATCCTTATTTTCCAGCTCGTAAAGTAAAAACCGTTGACACCAAACAAGTAGTGACATTTTTGATGTTCGACAGGACAAGTCCTTATAAAGTAATAAGTAGGTGAATGGAATATACTAAAAGGATATTAATATTTATATAAATAAAATATATTATTCAAGCATTCGATCTTGTTTATATCATAAATATAATTATTTGATCTGCGATTTCATGTTATGTCTATGTTTATAGGGGTCAAAGGAGACAGTATTAATGATATTGAAATAGTAACTATGATTTAACTTGCTTTTTGTTCATGACAAAATTTATATGCTTTAAAACTACTAGTATTGTGTAGAATGATGAGATATGTAATATCTAACTAAGACTGAGTATGACTGTAGTGTCTTAATTTCTGTCACATTAACTATCGTGTCAATTTGAGGGTGGTTTTGTGAGAACGAATGAATGAGCTTTTATAACATAGGTAACGAAATTAATTCGAAATATGTTTTACGAATACCTAGTTTCTAAATCAATGTACTCTATGCAAAAACATAATTTATATAAACAGAAAATGCCCAACTGCGAATAAAGGAAATGGACTATTTTTTTTTCTATATGTACGTCCTACCTATCTAGTTTGTACCTACGTATAATGAAATGTTTATATGAATTCTATACCATAACTGATTTCAACGAACGATCGATCTGGATCGAGTTGGATCAGCTTGGGTCGACTGGATCTGCTTGGTTCAAGTTGAGTGGATGCTTGTCCCTAACTAGGCTTCTATGGCTTGAATACATCTTTGAGTACAACACAAAATTTACTGGCCGCAGGCAAAACCGCGGGTATAGCTAGCTTTCTAATAAGTCAGCAGGCCGAAAAAAACACGCACAATGTACATACTGAAAAATAAAAAATGTGCGTGCGTGGAGTCCCTCCGCGCGGAAGAAGTGTAACTTCATTCTCGCTCAGTCGGTCGGTCGGTCGGACACACACACACACACCCATACTTTTTCACAATTTAATGCATAAAAAATCTGATTTTATAGATAATCAACATTTATTACCAATTCTTATTACTTCTTATTTAACGAGCACAAAATCATTCATTTGAAAATTCCTGTCAATCATTATCACATCAACTTCATCTAACTCTGCTTCAGACGTTTCTTCCACAAATGATCCCTCAGAACTGTCAGCGAGTAAAACATTTTCAAATAATGGCTTATTTACGAAGCGATTTTAAGCAGCATTAATCCTTATCCAATTAAGTATAAATACATATTTTACCACCCGTGTGAAGCCGGGGCGGGCCGCTAGTTTGTTATATTTTGTGGCGATATTGCTCCTCTAACCTTTTTAATGGTTTCATTGGTTCGCTTCGTTCATTTCATAAACAAAATCTCGACTAGGAAGATGTATTGTGTTGATGTTTTTAATGTTTGATACCTTGACCACATGATTTCCGAAAATAATAGCAAGTCTTGCGATTTTAAAATTATCGTTTAGATTCTAATACTCGGGGTTTTGTCCCCTCTAGCTAAAAACTATATTTTATTTTGTTCAAAAATATTTTAAAATCTAAGTAAAGTTTGGTTGGTTCATATCCGTATTATTTTTTAAAAACAGGTCAAAAAATGTGTGGTCCATTCAAATTGTCAGGTTGTCCGCTTTGATTTAAATTGTTTGGTTGCCTATGGGCTTTTCTTGTTGGCTACCCAAAGTGAAAACCCTGCTCGTCTTTGAAAAACCCTTCCGTTTCAGTGCGGCCACAATATTGAGGTAGTTTTTCAGAATAATTCTCTTAATAAGGTTTTATTAAATATAAGTTGTTGCTTGTTTAAATTTTTGGTTTGTCTCTTTGTTGATTGAAGTATCTTTTATGTGTAAATTGGATTATGAAAACAGTTAAATCATGTCCTAATCTCTCTCTCCACAGCATTTTAATCGACTCCCAAGTCACCTTGATATTTCTTCGTCTTTTGTGTCTTATTACGTTATTAGAATGATAATCCCCTAAGTTACTTTAATGAAATAAATTAGTCAAAACGGCAAGGTCTTCTAAAGTAGTCGACTTTATCATTGAGTGAGCAAGTTGTTACAATCTCTGTTATTTTTATGTCTTTTTCTCTATCTTGTAATCGGCGTCGTTTCTTTCTTGACAACACATCATTATCAGAACAATTTAGTTCGAAGATTGACTAACATGCCCCGGGGATCAAAATGGGTGGAAACAATTCCAACAAAGCAAATTCGTGTTATTTTTAACCTAGGCAAACCAATCTTTGCCCTCTTTGATGAAATTGCTTTAATATAGTGACAGTAACATCCAGTGATAGTCACATCGAGAAACACCGTTTCCCTGCCTCTACTGCCCCTTCTTAAAAATCGCAATTACAGGGTGTCCGCCGGCATATCTTATACTTAAAAAAAACGAAAAGAAAAACAAAGTGCCTATTCATCATATTACAAAATAATAATGCGGTTTTAAAAATCATTCTACTCAAATAGAGTCCTTCTAGCCGCAAACATTATTGCAATCTTTCTTTCATGTTGGCTAAAACTTGTTTGCAAAGTTCTGGCTAGGCAAGTCAAAGCTAGAATTTCATATAACATCCCGCTCGCGATGCAATGTGTCACCCCGGTGTCTAAGATGGCGACACCCGTCACGGCCTGCTATCCTTACGACATAATAGGGCGTGTACACAGAACATAAATCAGTACAAGTACTATAGAATGCTCAATTCTGGTAAGAACACGTAGGCACGGGTAATCAAAATACATAAATATCAGGTAAACGACAGTAGGTACCATACCGTCAGCTGTATTTATCGACAATTGCGCTTGTGACAGATCAAACTCATCACTACTTATCACTTACATATCAATATAACTCTTATAATATAACTTTAAATAGTTCAATTTACCTGCCTGGTAGAGGAAAATCTGCCTACGCTTTAATGATTTCTGATACTTACGCGAATATTACACATTGAAATGAAACTAATTTTATGGATTATATCGCGGTTTATTTTTGGGATCCCGTGATAAACATAGTTAAATCCAAAGACAAGCATTCCACTGCAAGACCTCAAGATACTGTAAGCTCTTTCTGCGTAGATCGGAGTAACAATAAAAATTAGAAGACCTGAGGGTACCCTAAGACAACTATGACATATGGACAGCTACCACCTCAGTCCGCCCGTGACCATGAATGCTGTAAAGTATTCGAAACGTCGGGAAATTAAAATCAAAAATAAACCGCGATATAATCCGTAAAATTAGTTTCATTTCAAAGCCTACGCTTTGTTTAAAGGGACCATAGACGAACGCGTACTCTATTCTTAATATATAAACTCTATGGGCGTGTTCTATCAGCACTCTCTATGTTGGCGCTGTAGAACTCAGTTTTGTGCGGCGTGCTTTTACGTAAAGCTTTAGCGTGAGGTAAGAAAGCAGTTCGAAGTCACGAAATGTAATGCTGTCGATCCATCCACTAGAGGTTCTGTTAAAACGGGAGCCTTGTGAGCAGCAAGTATTCTGGCAGCATGGTGCGCCATGGGGTCCCCCTTCTTTCCACGTGTCGTAAAGATGAACGCTTTTATAAATAACGTACGGTGGTAGAAGGACGCCATCTGCAGATCCGCAAACCGTAACTGATGTTGCACTTTTGGAATGGTTCATCACCTTCTCTGGATGTTTGACTAATCGTTTATATAACCCAAGTTTCTTGCCAGGGTCGTCGCTCATATTTGTTTCGTCGTAGTTGAATATATTAGACGAAGGAAGATCTTTAACCACATCCGAGAGTTTGTCAAAGTATTCATTTATAATTTCATGAGAAACATTGGCCCGCGCTTTTTTTATGTTGGATGCTACTCTCTGCGAATATTCGTCTTTGTGCCGACAAGAAGGGAATACGCCCATTCAACTCCTAGAATATTGTCTTGAAACTTAGGCACCGATCGCCCCTGTCTGTCCAAATATGCTTTTGCAAGAAATCGTAGATCAAGCAATGTTAGAGGATATCCCCCAGTCTGAACATTTCGCAGCTGATTTGAGCAAAGCCCGTTTTTCCGTCTCAGAGAAAACAGTCTGAGCTCAATGTCGCCCCACTGAACTGATCAATGACACCCCGCACAAATAAAACTAGAATCACCGGCGTCGCTTTAAGGTTAGAAAAATAGCAACCATTATTTTAGATTCCTGGAAATAGGCTTCCTTATAGAATTTAACAACAAATTCACTAGTACTCACGTGTGCTGACGTGAATATGAAGTTTTGCAGCATTAATTTTTCAGTACAGTCACAGAAATATATAATAATAACCCGACGCGTAAATGCATGACCAGCGCAATCGCAAAAAACTGTTTGATCTATCATCAGTGATGCCACCATAAAGAAACAAAAAATAAAAAAAATGCGTTACGTTCTACGCAATTTGCATTTTTATAAGAGCAGGAAGTTTTGGTCAAAGTAATCCCGAGGTTCAAAGTAACCCTGGTTTACGGTAGTTTGTAAAATAAGTATATTGTCCAAAATGTCCTTAAAAGTAAATGAGAATCATCACCAGCCGGAAGACGTCCACTGCTGAACATAGGCCTCCCCCTTCGAACGCCACAATGAACGACAATTGGCTATTTGCATCCACCGGATACCTGCGACGCGCAAAATGTCGTCTGTCCACCTAGTGGGAGGCCTACCTACGGTGCGTCTTCCGGTTCGTGGTCGCCACTTGAGAACCTTTCTTCCCGAGCGGTTATCGGTTCGCCGCGCGATGTGGCCTGCCCATTGCCACTTCAACTTGCAGATTTTAAGAGCTATGTCGGTGACCTTGGTTCTTCGGCGAATCTCCTCATTCCGGATTCTGTCACGCAAAGAAACTCCGAGCATAGCTCTCTCCATAGCTCGTTGTGTGACTGAGCTGAGAATGAGAATGAATGGATGGAATGGAAAAAATTAAATTAACACATGAGGCACACTTGCTGGCCTAAACGCGGTTTTACTAAGATACAACTGCTTGGTAGTGAGTACACACCGTAATTAGACTAACTATATAGACTCGTAATTACTTAATTATTAAATGTGTGCGGCGGTCGCGTATAATGCTGACTTGAGAAATGCACGGTTGCACTGCATCATATAATATGCTCCCAAGCGCAAAGATGAATGAGAGATGAAGATATTATGAACAAACATAAAAAATAAAAAAAATAAAAATAAAAAAAAACATACAACCGAATTGATAACCTCCTCCTTTTTTTGAAGTCGGTTAAAAAACAAGATGATGTCACTTGTTTCTTAAATGAAAGTAAGAAAATTTTGTTTTCCTAGAAATAAGTGTCGTAGGTACATTAGTCCACTTTATGTGTTTTAGGAAGTTTCATAATGTCTGTCTTAATACAACACTGCATTTCGATTTTAACACATTTATGCTTTCGATCACTTTCACTAGCACTAACACTGTGAACTTGAACGATCGACGGCGAGCCTGAGGGCCCAGCCTTCTTATTGCTAATTGTAATAACTTCCAGTGGGGACGTTAATCCTGCTACTTAAAATAGTAATAACGATAAAATAGCAGTCTATCTATACTCCCGTCATGAACGGAACTATTACCCAATCCACACGTACCGTACATGTAATATCTAATCGTTCTCATCTGCATTAATATCGAGCGTTCTGCAACCGCACTGCGAGCAGTGGCGGTCCGAGAGGGGGGGGGGGGTCGTAGGGGTCATGACCCCCCCCCCCCCCCCCAAATCCCAAAATCTTACACGTCATATCGACAAATTTAACTTCCTTTTTTGAAACGCCGAAACAATTAAATCAAAATATAGGATAACAAAATAATTTTTAAAAACAAGGATGAGAGCAACCATGTTAGAAGAGCGGCTGAAAGGTTTAGCTACTCTAAATATTTTTCTGGCAACCTCTTTGTTCTCTTTGTCTTTTTGTTGGTGAATAGCACCCTCCCGTCTCTTGCTGTTGGGTGTCCACAAGAGGCGACTAAGGGAAAACAAGAAGACGGGCAGCAGCGTCCTCTGTTTGTTAAGGTACAGGTCAACCTGTACTGAGGCATTATGGCAACCTCTCCCTTCTATGGGGGAAGCCTTTGTTAAGCAGTAAAGGTTTTTCGACTGTTGTTGTTGTTGTTGAACCTCTTTGTCAAAGTTGAATTAACTTAACTGGATAGTCTGTCCTAGGTAAACAAAGTGGTCAACAAATTCAAGTGTGTCGTTCCCAACGACTATCGGAACGGCTACATGGACATTAATTAGCCATGATCTTCGTCTTGTCCGTGTTCATTTTAAGACCAACCTGTTGGAAAACGTCCTTAAACGCTAGACATAATGGCTGATTATACTCCTCGGTTCTCTGTATAAACTGGCGAAGCGTATGAATGCAGTCTAAAGTTGGAAGTCATCAAACCTGCGTTCAAGTCACGACGTTTCATAATGACTCTCGAAAACAGCTTGAAGGCGTGGCTCAGGAATGACATAGGCGTAAAATACTTAATTTTTTTTTTTGAAGAAAATTTCCACCACTGATGTGCCAATCTTCTGGAATAATAAAATGATCGGTTTTCCACCAACTTTCAGTAGTTGTAATTCTGTCAACTGGCGCCTTGTTGTTCTTAACCTGTTTCAGGACCATTCTAATCTCGTACAGGCTGACGGATGACCCCGGTGTGTTATTAGGTTAGTTTGGCTCTGGTGTCCAAATGGATTTCCGTGTCGAGGTGTATAACTGCCCATAGAACTTCTCGAGCTCTCACTATATTTCTCAAAAAATTTTGGCTGCGACCGCGCCTGACTGCGAGGGCAATCATTTTTTTACGCGGCAATCAATCTATTGAGAGCTCACCAATGGCTGTTAGTCCGAGTAATAACCGCTGTTGCACTTGGATTTAAAATCCGTCTGAAAGTATATCTTGGTATAGGGGTGAGGGGGGTAGCCCCGGCCATTTTTTTGTTCGATATTATGACTATATTTATTACGTAAAATAATAAAAAAGGTATAAAATATAATCAACGTTATATTTATTTAAGACTAGCTGACCCACGCAGCTCCGCCTGCGCTATTTTTACGTTATCTAAACTTTTAATAACAGACATTCGCATCGAATACATAACCTCCTTTTTTATAGTCGGTTAAAAACTGGGACCCACTTTTTACTTGCTCTCCGAAGCACGGACCCGTTTATTTCAAATTTCGTTAAATTTTCACCCATCTATTTAATGACCTTACCTAACGTTGCTTAACCCGATCGATTACAAAACCTTGATAACAACTCTCTATGAGTGTTACCTTGCTGATATTTATTATATTATAAAGAAAAATTGATAAAATCGGACCAAGCGTATAACCAACTACCCATTTTGACTTTAATACCGTCTCCCAAAAGAACCGTGCTAGATTACGGGATAAAAAGTATCCTATGTCCTACCTCGTAGTAAGATCTCAAATCATGCCAAGTTTCATTTGAATCCATTCAGTAGTTTCGGCGTGATGCTCAGCCGTGATACAGACACATAGACGGACAGACAGACAGACAAAAATTAAAAAAAATACATTTTTGGCCTCAGTATCGGTTATAGAATGCCCTCCAAATATAATTTTCAAAATATCTTCAATGTACAGAATTGGACCTGTTACAGTTTTATTATAAGTATAGATAAATATCGAAAACTCAGACAACATAATCACTCACTCTAAAATCACTCTAAAATTCAAAATTCAATTTTTTTTATTTCAAATAGGCTTAACGCTAGCACTTTTGAACGGTCATTTTTTTAAAAGCTACCACCGGATCACAACGCGGCCTCGACTGAGAAGATCCGGCAAGAAACTCAGCGGGCTTGTCATTTTTTCACTTTTTTTTTTTAAAACAATGTTTGTCTTTTTACAATTAGATCAGCACCAGCGACAGTGTGTCCTGGCGTTCAAAATATAAAAAAAAAATACGACGAAAATACAACAAACTAAAATGCCAAAGGGATGGTAGTCGGACCAGTCCCCCAAGCAGCACCCGCGCACGAGTTGACTCGAGCAGCAGCCATCACTCCCCTCAACCATATTGGAGGGAAGGGGGTGACCCGCCACGCGAAGCCGCCACAAGCAAAGACTTTTCGATGGCGAGCATGACCGATCCAAAATCACAGTGGCTCACGTTTAACATTTACCTTCTGCTGTTAAGCAGTGCCTCGTCAGGCAAGACACAAAGCACTTTAACATATTACCAACTTTTATCACAAGTCGTCTAAGTTAGATACACTCCAAGAATAATTTACAAGCTCAAGTGAATTGCCTTCAGAACGTAAATAAAGCAACAATCAATTTTGCTGCTAGACTACAACAGAAAAAAAGGACAGCGGACGGACCATTCCCCCCAAGCAGCACCCGCGCACGAGTTGACTTGAGCAGCAGCCATCACTACCGCCATCCTCCGTACTAGCCATCAACCATATTAAAGGGAAGTAATTAAAGCCACTTGAAATATAAATCAAATTTGGGTATCTCTTAAAGATCGCGGGTAGCTCCGACCACAAAGGTATTTAAAGAATAATGCGTTTTTTGGTGACACATACATCACAGTAATAGTACAAATGAGATGGATTTAAATCTACACATGCTTCGTGAGCCCAGTCCTCACATATTTTGCATTGAATCCAATCCTCATCAAATGTTTCACCGCAAATAATGCATTCCGTCTCCTGATGTTGCGAATCTGGCTGAGATGCAACCTTCTTAACTTTTACTCCCGTTTTCATGTTTCTCTTGACCTTTACCGCAGCTTTGGTATCTTTGGCCTTCTCCAGTAATTCCTTTTTATAAGGCGAAGACGTCAAAATTTCACTTTTTTGTGTTCTTCTTCTCCGAGCTGTCAGACGTTTTTTTGAGTGGTTGGCCACAGTGAACGCGCGGTGACTTGAGCCTAGCGCGGGCGCTGCGGCGGGCGCGCCGGGTGGCCACAGTGACGCGCGGGCAGTTGTGGCGATAACACTTGTTGCAGGTGTCGCAAACCTTTTATGAGGATTCTGTATTTTTTACTGGATAGGCCAATCCTGAGATGGGAGGCGTTGATCATAAGAGATGGTGTGCTGGGTGCGCACGAAATAACTAAAAACAGTTAAATGAATGGAGATTTAAAAGAAACAAATATTAAGAATTGAAATTGTAGTCAAAAAAGTTTATTTTATTTATTAAGGAACATTAACAATAAACATATTATACACTTACAATTTCAAATGTCAAAAAAAACCTTTTTTATACATGTATTTAAAGTTATTTAATAATAAAAAAATACTTAAAACGAGCGACAAGACCGAAATGGTTTGAAATCCCCGCCAGCCGCGCGATCGGTCGCTTGTTGACTAGGCCCGCAGTGTGGCTAGAACGAGCGGATGGGAACGTTTGAAAAGTACGCCCGCTAACTCGCTCAAGCCGGTCGCGCTAGGCTCCCGCCTAAGTCACTTCAGTGTGGCCGCAAGCGGCGTTTTCATATGTTTGATATTTCGCGCCCGCCGCCGCCGCCGCGCTAGGCCTGCAGTGTGGCCGACCACTTAGGCATTCGGAAGAGGTAACAAATTCTTAAGCACATCATTAATATTCCCAACATCAACACTTGAACTTGGTACTGCTGTTGCTAGCGGCGCAGCTGAAACGCTAGCTGTTGGTTCATCATTCATGGTTGGTATTGCTTGCTGAAGCTCGATGGTAGCTGACGATACATTTAAAGCGCTAGTTGACGGTCCTGGTTCATTTTCAGATGCTGCAGAATCAGGAGTCGGGATTATCAATTCACTAGATCTAGCTTCAACTGGTATCTCAGTTAACGCAGAACCGTCAAGTCAAGTAAAAGTCAAGGTCTGAAAACACATCTGGATTAAAGGGCTGGATACCTGTGCAACGGAAACCACTTTTGGCTATCTCTAATCTAGCAGCTTTGGTAAACGCTATATTTGTCAGTCCAGCAACGTCATAATCTGTTAGTCGAGCACCCGGGTTCTGACGCATCCATGATGCGCTTGCTGATACATAAGCCTGTTTAAAAGGCTTGAAAAATACACGGTCTAATGGCTGAATCTTATGTGTCGTATGGGGTGGTGTGCTCAGCATGTGAATGTGATTGTGTGTAGCATATTCAATAACATTCAGATCTTTGTGGCTATTGTGTCCATCTAATATTAGTAGAATAGGGCGAGCTTCTGACGGGTGAACATGTTTCTTAAAATGTTGAAGCCACTGCAAAAATATCTCCGCATTCATCCATCCGCTTTCGGAGGCAATGCCCAGACTTTCAGGTGGTGCGCCAATCATGAGCCGGCCATTCTTATCCATTTTTTTCTAGGAAAAATGAACGTAGGCGGTACAAAGTGACCCGACGCACTCATAGAAATCATGACAGTAATGTTACGTCCCCTTTCAGCTGAAGTGAGTTTCCCAGCCTGTTTTTTACCTTTTACTGATAAAACTTTATCAATTTTATGGACAGTCGAGACTCCAGTCTCGTCAGCGTTGTAAATTTGGGAAGCTTGAAAATTAAATTGCTCATATAGGCTGATGAGGAGGTCCTAAAATCGATCAACTTGAGGTTTATTGAAACCTGTAGAACGCATCAAGCTTGTTGCCTCAGGAGTTCTAAGTGCCACATATGGATTCCTTTTCTTAAATTCGCAGAAAAGCGGTAAATAAACTCAACACAACAATTAATAGTAGTTTATGCACCAAGGGTATAAAGCAGTGTCTTATGTCACGGGCGTGAAATTGAATCGCGAGCATAACGAAGGATTCTAGTAACTCCCGAGCGTAGCGAGGGAGTATAGAGTTAACTCCCGAGCAAAGCGAGGGAGTTAATGCTATAATCCTGAGTACAGCGAGAGATTCAAGCTCGCCCAAGACAAAGACACCTTTATCCCCGAGGAGAATATACTACTTTTCACACCTACTGCGAGGTAATGAAATACAAATACTAGGAAGAGATTGCTTAGGTTATCTGGAAGAGATTGCTTTTTAGCTATAAGGCTACCTTTTTATATCATTAACTTATTATTCAATTTACATGTAAGTTTTGGTGTAAAATCTCAATGGTACAATGAAGTGTATTTATTATTAAGTAAATACTTACTGCTAGAAATAAAATAACATCAACACTCCGATTTCCAGCGTTCGCGCCCACACCTACTGCGAGGCGAGACAGTAAAATACAAAACTGAATAGAATTAAAATAATAATATCAACAGCAATGATATTGATCAACAGCGTTAGCGCCTTCTTTTTATCTATTTTCTCTTTTCTAGAACCTAGACCTAGAACAAGGTTCGGCTCCAATTCGGCTCCTGGCGCTCGGTTCGATTTTCAAATGTATTTTTTTCATGCAAATCTCTGCTTAGAGGGAGTGGTATATATACTGTAAAGAGTCTCCGTGGTAAAAAAAATAGAAGAATTGGCTTAGGCATAGCTACAAATTTATTTATTACGAGATTACTTTTGACAAGGCTGTATGAGCTAGAACCCTTTGCCTTCCCAATTAGGGTCAACTAAAGGACAAAAAAATAAAAACATATTATTACCCAAGGGAGTTTAGTACAACATTATTACCCGGCTAGACTATAGGGAATATAATGAGCTACTTTAGGTTAAGGTTATATGACACATAATGCAACATTATCGAGCAGGTGGTGTGAAAAAAAACTAATTTTGAGCATTTTTGTAAAATCAACCCCTAAGTGGGTCAAATGGGCTCCCAAAGTTTGTATGGATTTTTTTTTATATTCACACGGCAACGAAACCTTGTTAGAGTAGGTACTGAGCAAAAAAATAAAGAAACACGTGTATTACAACTTTTGGAAAATCGACCCTTAAAGGGGTATTATCATGATTTTTGTGTATGAAACGTGAAAAAAAACATACCCACTTACTGCATTGATGAAGATTTGCGAATATATAAATCAAATTATAGCAACTTAGAATAATAACGCCTTGAAACCGAGAACATGCACGCACAGTGAGGCAAGTAAAACCAAGCCATAATGGCTTAGTATCGAACATCCCGCGTCAGTCCTTGAGGTCGAGTCGTAGTGCTAGTAGCTCTCGATATTTTATTTTAAAATGATGGTTTTTGATATGAATGAATGTCACAGTACATCGGAAACATTAGGTTTAAACTAATATTTTAAAGTAAAATAATCGCCAAAGTGAAAACAATAATTTTAACAGGCGACATTATATCAAAATGTTGCCAATAAATGGAAAATTGCCACCCTAATTTTTTTTAATAAGAAGAAATTTATTTAATTAATAGCTGACCGCGCACGCTTAAGTTTTCAAATGGCATTAAATGGTCACCCATCTATGTAATGACCTTGCATAACGTTGCTTAACCCATCGAAATGAAATATACTTTACAACCTATTCTCATACCTACCAAACACATATATTTCTTTTTTTTTTTAAATTGGTCGAGTCGTTTCGGAGGAGTGCGACCACAAACACCGTGACACGAGATTTTTGTATAGAAGATTTGTTATTTCAGATGTTTATTTTTTAAATTAAAAAGTAATCCTTTACTGTTGGCAATAATAGTAATTTTATTCTAAAAATTAAATAAGACTCCAGGAAGAAGCACTTCCAATTTCCCTAATCTTGTGGAAATTTTGATTCCGCTAACAACATAATTTTTTCACTTGTGTGCGTGTCGCAGAGCGTCAATACGCGTGGCTTACGCCGACATCAATGTTATTGTGCCTCAAACGAGACAGTTTTTTCCTATGAAACTATCATTCTAGGCGTTATTATTCTAAGTATAGCAATCTGTGTGTAAATAATCATGTTTTGAGAATCAACTCCGAAATGGACCCATTTCGGAGTTGATTCTCAAAACATGATTGGGGTCCAAAAAATGTTTTTCAACCTACCGTCATAAGACTTAATTGATGCTTTTAGCCGGGCAACCTCAGCTTGTAAAGGTGCCCATTGACGATACGTCCATCAATCCAAATGGCGTGGACGTCGTCCAAAATTGTTCCGTGAATGTGAAAAACGTTTGCCAATTTATTGGACGACGTCCAGCATTGGATTTCCAAACGGATTGAAATCCATGCATCCAATCCAAATGGACGTCGTCCGCGGACGACTGTCAATGCGAAAAACGTGCGCCACGCCATTTGGAAGACGTCCAAATTGTCTGTGAATGGGCAAAACCGCGTCCATTTTTTTGAAATTTTCTTTTCAGTTTATGCTCTGGCGTTGACGGTGGCACATGTGCTGGATTATAAGAGCTCTGTGGCTGAGTCTATGAAACGTATAAATAAAATCCCCGGATTGCATTAATGTTATCGCAGGCTTTCTGGAATATGTCTTTACAAATAAGCAGTGCCTCTGTACTATTATTTCCTATAATAATAATATTCTAGGACAATCTACACACGTTCATCCGATCCCAAACTAGGCAGAGCCTGTACTATGGAAACCAGACAACTGATACTAATACATATTTTTTTTTGTAATTACATACATAAATAGATAAATAACACCCAGACACCTGGCGGGAATCAAACCCACGACCTATCGGGTGGCAGCCAGGGTGTCTAACCACTAGACCAACAGGCCCGTCAAAAATTATAAAGTGTTTACAAATAAATATTACGTTTGCGCGTGACTTTGTATTAGAAGTCAGTTGAAAAATAAAAATATAAATCGCATCCATGTTTAGGGCAAGTGAAACATCCTGATTGTCTATCACGCTGTTCATCGTGCATTTCTTTTTTCTCCGTGGAGAAATGCAGCAATGAATGCTCTGTTCATCATCATCATCATCATCAGCCGGAAGACGTCCACTGCTGAACATAGGCCTCCCCCTTAGAACGCCACAATGAACGACAATTGGCTATTTGCATCCACCGGTTACCTGCGACGCGCACAATGTCGTCTGTCCACCTAGTGGGAGGCCTGCCTACGCTGCGTCTTCCGGTTCGTGGTCGCCACTCGAGAACCTTTCTTCCTGAATGCTCTGTTGGATTGTTTAAAAGAAAGGGTCCTGACGCTAACTTAAGTACGGTTAAAGAAACTATCCTTTAATCCATGTTCTCTAACGTTTTTCATATCATCATCATCATCATTAGCAGCCGATAGACATCCACTGCTGAACAAAGGTCACCCCCTTAGAAGGGAGGGGTTGCCATAATCCCCACGCTTGGCAGGCGGCTTGGGGATCGCAGTATAGGTGGAAGATAAATCCAAAATAAAGACGCTGCTGCCCGTCTTCCTGTTCTCGCTTAGTCGCCTCTTACGACACCCAACGAGAGGAGATGGGGGGATGCTATTCTAACCCGGCACCGCACGGGTTTTTCATATAGCGTGCAACATTCGAAGCGACTGTGCGTACGTCCAAATGGACGTACGTCAATGTGCGTATAATATGGAGTGCTTCCATTCGGAAGTACTCCATTTGGAAGCATTCCAAATGGACGTATCGTCAGTGGCTACCTTTAAAGAGTGTTCTGCTCTTTAAGGAGGGAGTAGTTGACGCAGTGGGAGGTGGCTTGCCGGTCTCCTGGCGGTGGTAGTGGTGTGACGTCGTGGTGGGCTGGGGCCTCGGGGGCGGGGTTGCTTGTTGAAGCGGTCACGGTGGTGATAGTGTTTGTAGACATCTTTATGACCCCGCTATTTTGCTGTTCTCAGCGCAGAGAGATCGTTTACACTTAGTGAGGCGGATGTTGCTCAGGCTGCCCACGTTGCTGATGCTTCCGGTGATGCCGAAGTTCTCTGTGTGCTGATGTTGCTGTTGCTTCCGGTGATGCCATGCCGAAGTTCCCTGTGTGCTGGTGTTGCTGATGCCTAGGAAGATGCCGAAGTTTCCTATGTGCTGATGTTACGGATGTTGCTGATGCTTCCGGTGGTGCCGAAGTTCCCTGTGTGCTGAGTGTGTGCTGATGTTGCTGGTGTTGCTGAAGTTGCTGAAGTTGCTGATGTTGCTAATATATAATGCTGATGTTGCGATTTGACGTTGATGGTGCAGATGTACCCTATGTTTCTTTAGTAATTAGTTGATAGGTTGTAGCTAAAGTGAGTGCTTGGGATGCAGGTAAATATGTATTTATTTATTTATTTATAAATTTATGTACACACAAACATGGTATATAGGCTGTTGTTAATGTATATATGCTTATATGTATGTACGTGTTTGTGTGTGTGTGTTTTCGTGTGTGTGTGTGTGTGCGCGCGTGTGTGTGTGTGTGTGTTATTATGCAATATGAGTGTGTGTTTGTGGTGGAGATAAATGTACTGCGGGCATGATGTTGATGTGGGTGTGGTTCATTTGTTGAAACTTAAGATTTTGAACTATTGTGTTGATGTGTGTGACAAATGTGTTTGTGAGATGAGGATTTTGGATTACGTTAGTGGGGTTGTACGGGTCAGAGCTCCCTGCAGCAATTAGGAGTCCCATACGGGTTCTGCCAAATCTTGGGCAATCCTGCACCAGGGAGTTTGGATAGTTTGACCATCGTAGGGACACGTGTCATCGTTAGTAATGTGAAATCTCTTTAGGTAAGCTCTATTAGTTTATGTGTTTTTGTGGCTGATTGGGATAGAGAAGTGGTCCGGAGTACGATGAAGCTTTGCAGCAGACTTTGAGTAGCCATTGAGTGCGCTGGAGTAGCCACTGAGTTTGGTGAGTTCTATATCGGCTGCGGCTGAAATCTTGGCAGGGAGTGGAGGTAATTGGGCGAGAGAAATAGCTGTAGGAGTATTGATGGTGCGGAATCCTTGGATAATGTTTATTGAGAAAAGACTTTGTAAAGAGAGGAGTTTTTTTTTGGAAATGTAGGAGTGTTTCAAGGCTCCTGCCCAGATGCCTGCGGCGCACATAGGGGTATTTTGCCAATCTAGCCGGTCAAAAGTCCATTTCCTAGAACTTGCCTCAGGTCCAAAAAACTAGTTATTATTATTGACAGATAACTTAGAGAACAATAGGCCACCCTCCCCTTTTTCTTATCAGTTGCGCCTGCACAGTTATTTTAGTCGGAACTTTACCATCGCTCAAGTGCACATATTTTTCTCGACGATCGCAGTTTGACTTTCTCAGTTCAATTTTAAATATTATTTTTTCAAGCGAATGTTTTGAAGTTATAGTCATGGTTTTAGATAAAGCAGGTAAGGGCCCGTATTTTTATTATATTGAATTATATTAGGCATTACTGAAACATTGATTTTTATTTTTTCTAAAATTGGTTTCAATTTAATAAATTTTTGATCATTTTTTGAAACATAAAAAGGGTTTTGTTGTACTTCAGGGTCCGTCCGAGTTATTTTTTTATGTTTTTTACCGTTATGTTTTACCTTAGGAGTGTGTGTGTCCAGACCTGGTTGTTGCGATTGTTAATTGTCCTTGGAGTTATCAATAAAACAAAGTTTGCACTTCACTTTATGTTCGTTTTATTTACGGTAAATTACAAATGTTCACGAAATTAGAATACACGAAATGTTCACATATATTTACTCAATAATTCGTACAATGGTATCGGTACACAAGTATCACGAGTATCGGTAGTGCGGGTTACGGGACGACTGAGGTGCCGTGGCATGGTGGCGCGGAAGCGGGCCCTTTCTCCTTAGTCAGCATGTCACTACACTATTCCTCCCCTTTTTCTAAAAAAAAAATTTTTTTTTCTATTTTAATTGAATCCCAATCCTGTTAATACAAAATCGTACCTTTGTAACCACTACGCTATCGACAAAACTATTTGCTTACAATGACAAATACTTCGAGCTACAATAACAATGTCTGGAACGTAACATGTTCGCGTTGTTATCGCGTATCGACTCAACATTGACATACCTACTTGTACACTCTAAACAACAAAGTTATAAAACTTAATATTACGCTACCTTAAAACAGAGGGTTGAGCAATAATACATAACTTATTCCTGTGAAGTGAAAAAAAAAATCTATGCTAATCCTATTTACCTACAGTTAGCGCGCGAGTTGAATGCAGAGCTAAGGAATGCGGTAGTGCTGTGACCTATTGATGACCACAATAAGTAATGAATGTCGATAAATTTAAATGTTATAAGTTTAATTTTATTTTTTACACTAGGTTAACATGATGAAAAAAAAAACAATATCATAATTATCACATGTTTTTAATAATCATTTCAAAACGGAATAAAAAAAATTTAATCAGATTCAGAAATGGCAGATATGGTTGAATCGGTGTCACTATCCTCGCCGTCGCTGACCTCAATGACGAATCGATCTATGGTATCTTCAATTAATCCATCTCTTTGCCAATAATTTTCTTCTAAAATTTTGACGTGATCATCGAAGCCACGCCAATCTTCCTCTGTAACCTGAGAAATCGCCAGCTCCGTAACTTCTTTTAACCTTTTTAGGGATAAATCTGAAGTAACATTGTGATGCCGTACTATTCTTTTCACTTTTGCCCAAGCCAACTCAATCGGATTGAGGTCGCACATGTACGGTGGTAGTCTTCCTACGACATGGCCATGACTCCTGATGAATTCATCGATTTTAAATGATTTTTCTATTGGTTTATGTAACTGAACCAAATGGAAGAGCTCATCTTTTCTCATCGTGATTGAAGCTTCCACATTATTCTTTGTTAGCCATTCTAACATTATAGGTTTGGTGCTGGACTTTGTTGGGACTTTATTTTCTTGCACACTGTGATACGGCGCGTTGTCCATCACAACAACGCTGTTTTGCGGTAGATTAGGGATTAACATACCAGTGGCCCACTTTTCAAAATTAACACTGTTCATCTGTCCGTGATAATCACCTGAGGTAGTACCAGCTTTAAAAAGTAGTTTTGCCCCATTTAAAAACCCTCCTCTTGATCCCGCGTGAACAAGAATAAGCCTGTTTGTGGAGCTTGTGTCTGTCAACACGGCGTCGATCATTTCATTTCGCCAACATTTTTTAAAAGTGAGGTTATTATCTATCCATGTTTCATCTAGAAAAAAAATATTTCGATCGTCTTGCCTGTATTGACGAATTTTCCGCAAATAATTTGACCGTGCATATACAACAGCAGGCCTTTCCACCAGAATTCTGCGTTTATTATGACATTTAAGCCATTTATATCCCATGTCTTTTAACAATTTTCTTAAACTAGTCACTCCCCATGGAAACTCGATTTTTTCACGAATAGCTGCAAGGAGTTTAATGCAGGTCGGAACAATTTTTTTAGTTATATAAAATTCTTCAATGGTTCTGTGTATAACACTTCGATCAAAATCATCGACATTTAAATTTTTCTTTTTAATACATGGCCTTTTCTTTTTAGAAGGAGAACAAAGAGGCCCTTTCTTAGACTCATTTTGAATTGCAGCCAATGTTCTTTTGGAAAGTCCGGTATAACGGCTTGCTCGGTCGAAAGCATTATTCAAATTAAATGTCAAATTTTTGTTCTGCCTTTCTTCAACACACATGTCTAAAACATTTTTCGCCATTTCTCGTGCTTGGCGATGAATAAAAGCTCGTTTTTTTGTAACGGAACTTGATGGATCAGTCATTATTAAAATAAAAAAAAATAACACGGGAACTTCAGTATTAACACAATAACACGGCAAACGTACGATAGTTGACAAGGATGGCACAGCACTACACTGCAGGCGCGTGAGTTGGGGCGTGCGGATAGCGGGGGGAGATGCTCCCGCTCTTTACCTCAGACCCCGACTGCATTCAACTCGCGCGCTATCTGTAGGTACTTATTACATATGCTTATAGTTAACCGGTTAACCTTATTCTATGCTTAGGTCTATCTATACCTTTACTGCGTTACAATACATCTTCTATGTACCTAGACGTACACAATACTACGCATAAAAATTTTTTTTTACTGCCAAACAGTATAATTCAAAAACAGAGTTTTTCTTACACGTATTCTAACGTAAAACAATAAAATAAATCAGTTTAAAAAATACATTTTTGTACCAATTTACAGTGTGGTACTTAGTTACCTAGTTCTGAGCGAACACCAACCGATCAGGTAAAAACGGCTTTCGCCTGGGCTGGCAGCGTCATCGGCTGCGGTTGCTGCACAGTTTCTACCTTGACAGTAAGGCAAGGTTATGGAAATGGCGACGATTTCCTTGCGTAGCCACTTTTTTGTGCTCTTTAAACACCTTCTACGGATGCGGATAATTCGGATCCCCTGGCGTTTTCTTACGCCTTCTGTATCCCGGTTGCGGCTTTGATTCGTGTCACCCCTGACTCCAATTATTTCCTTGGTTACTCCTTTGTCTTGGGCGAGTTTCAAGGTGACGTAATCTTTTCCTTAGTCGGTCGACTTCCTCTGCTAATTTCGCGTTATTATTTCCCGACGTACTGGGTCCCTGTACTCCAGCTACGTCGTACCCTGGCGTTGCTGACTCCCAAATCTTGTCCGCAGTTGCCAACAATTTATCCAACCGAGTCTTGTTTGTTGAGCTATAGGTGCGTGGTTTGGACCTTTGATCAGACCGCTCATGATAATATCAGAGTACACGCTAGCATCTAGTAGCAGGTCAATTGATCGTGAAATGTTATAATCTTTGTCAGACAATTGTATATGTTGTAGGTGGTCCCAGTGTTGTTTTTTAAATGATATGTTGGGTAAATTGTTGATACCTCGTGGCAGTACTAAAGCTTGAGTACTAGATTCATAATCTCCATAGAAAGACTGAAGTTCGAGTGTAACTATTCCTCTGCTCGATTTTGATCCGTGGCCTATACCAGATACCGAAGCATAGTGACGCTGTCTGGGTAAGCCTAATACTGTGTACTGCGTTTTCTGAGACCAACGATATCTGCGATCCCTGATCCAGCAATGCTCGCAGTGTGACGTATGTACCATCAACCGCCTTCGCCTTAACTAGGACAGTTGTCAACAAGATCTCTTCATCGTCAGTAGCGACATGATTCACGTTGTGCTCACGTGTTGCTGATGTTGGTTGGTTCGGTATTTGCCTAGCCGTAAATGTGATGTCACGGCTTGGGCCGGGCGCAGTTATTGGGGTTGCTGATAAATCACTACGCTGCACGTTAAATGCGTCATGCAGAATAGTGCTGTGATTGCATTGACAGATTTTGCATGTTTTTGTTGAATTGCACTGATTGTCATAATGTTTATACAGACAATTCTGGCAAATTTGTAATTTTAAAATTGTCCTCAATTTGGCATCTGCTTTTAATTTCAGAAATTTGCTGCATTTGTATAATACGTGGTTTTGGTTGCAATAAGGGCAACTACACGTGTAAGCTGTTGCTGATGCTTGATATTCACGTTTTTCTAAGTATCCCGTATGCTGATATTTTGGAGGCAATGCTTTGTAGGATCCCCTTGGTGGTGTTTGGTGACTAGGTCTGTTTGATGTTGATGAGATGTCTCTCTCCTTCTGTCGCATAGGTTCCAGTGCGCGGTGTATTTATTCTCCAGGAAGTCAGTCAGCTCGGTAAGCGAAGGTAAAGCTCGTGATGACTTTCGGGCTGCCTTATAATCACTGTATGTTTCATGGTCAAATTTCTTAGTTACGAGGTGCACCAGTATAGGGTCCCATATTGAGGTATTTAAACCTAGGTTCTGAATGCCATGTATACTCTCCATTTTCGTATCATAGAGGCGTTTTATTTCGTAAGCTGTTTGTTTTTGTATGCTGTGTTGACTGAGAAAATTTTCAATGTGGTTTGTGAAAAGTATGAGCGGATTGTTGTATCTATGGTTTAGTAATTCCCATGCTGTGTCATAGTTATCTGCTGAGATGTGCAGATGTTGAATAAGTCGTTCTACTTCGCCTCTCAACTTGCCTTTTAAATGCTGAATTTTTTGGCATTTTGTTAACAGGTTATTATTGTGGATGCTCTCGGAAAACAGATCGCATAATGTAGGCCATTGTGTGTACCTGCCAGTAAATACGGGCACCTCAAGCTGTGGTGTAGACTGCTGAAGGTGAGCTGTTGATGCTAACTTCTCATTCAGAGCCCTCTTAATTGTTTTGAAGGAGTTTTCATAGTAGAAAAATTCTTCCTCGAATTCTGGATCTGACCCTTGCAAGATATTGTCGATTCTTAGATGTAGCGAATCTATATCCTTCCAGCGTGATTGTAAATTACTAAGCTCGTCTTCCAGCTCCCATTTGACGTTGGTGTTCTCTACATTGATACCCCTGGTCAGCCGCTTAAATGCTCTAATGTTAGTGCGCTGTAGTGTGAGCAGCTCGACTGCATGCCCTGCTGCTGGTTGTCTCGGCGACACAGTGGGTGTTTCTGGAGCAGGAGTTGTCAGTCGTGTGGGCGTCTTGTTTGATGGACCTGGCTGGAATGCCTCTTCGGTGTCCATGGATCTTGCCAAATGAAGTGACGTTAGTTTCTGTTTCACAGACTGGAAGTATTTACCTGTCTTCTCAAATTGGTTCTCCAAGAAGTATGGCACCTGTACGCTTTCGTATGCTAACAATTTATCATTTACCAATCTAAATTCCGCCCAGAGCTTATTAAGCTTGTCTATACGATCTTCTAAGTACTCCCGTGTTTTACGAGAGGCCGAGTCCTTGCCGAAGTTGCGTTCGATCTGTTTGATCGACTCCAGGATCTCCGCTTGTTTTTGGATCAGCTTCTCCGTGGTTAGGTATAAGTAAATAAAAGATCTTACTTGAGAGCAGGATACTTGTCCTTATCCTGCTGTTAATACAGGCTGTCGCTGCTTGCTCGATGTGTTCTCGAACTCACGAACCGAAGCGCAGAAACCTCGAAGCTGTAGACTGCTAATGCACACACTGAATCTACACTTCACTGGTTTAAGAATGTTATTGTTAATGTTAAATGCTATCACTAATGACACACAAATGTACGCTGTACGATATTGTAGAAAATGTAAAAGTTTTAAAATTAATGTAAAAAAATAACTGTTTGTAAAATATTGTTCTTCGATAGTTCACTGGTATTGTAAACTTCACAAACGCGATGCGAACGCGAAATCCGGCTCGAAGGACCAAAACTGTAGCGTCTTTGCTACAGTTTAAAATGTAAATTAGGAGGGAGAGGTTAAAATGTAAGAAATAACCAAACCCAACGAGCGCTGTTTTGACACTGATTTAATAAAATGAAATTGTACCTAACGAAACCTAATTAATTTAGGTTAACGTTGTGCGTCATAACGCTGACATTTCACATCTTTGTACGATAGCTCGTACAGTCATTTTCGAGGTTTCTCGGGGTGCTGATTACGAAAATAGCATCCATTTTCAAATCCAAAATGGCGAATATTTTCTTTTTTTTTATGTTATTGGTGTCATTCTCGAGGTTTCTCGGGGTGCTGATTACGAAAATGCCATCCGTTTTCAAATCGAAAATGACTGACATATTTTATCCATTTTATTAACAGAAATTTCAAATCTAGTAAATATACAAACCGAAAATATTTTTCAATTGGCCATTTATAATAAACGATTTGGAAATTTATTAATTAATTAGAATATATTATATAACATTGTAAAACTCTTACTTGAATTTGTTTCCACGAAATGCCTTTTTGTATTTCTTACTATGAAGAACTTCAATAAATAAAGTAAATATAAACAAAGAAATCTATACCATCCCGTGTGCTAATAGAAATATTATACTTTACTTAGTACATATTTTACTATGACCAAATAAGTAAGTAAGTAATAATATAATATTTTAAGTAAATTATAAAAACAAACTGTGACAACCCTACGTGCTACGGAGTACGATATGCGGTGTCGGCTTTTACTCAAACATCAAAGGCGTCGATCCACTGTATTAGTTTATACACTGTGGTATTAGTATGGAAACAAATTGTGTTTTAATAAAAGTGATTTATATTCTGTGATATCTTCTATTCTTCTCCTCGGAGCCTGGTCTTCCTTATAATCGCTTCATACTATCACGCAGCGGGCGGCAACGCGCGCGTTCCGTTGCATTTACAACCACGGGAATACTAAATCTATCTCTTTCATCTTCCTAGTTCACGAGTGAAATTAATTTTAGCAGATGATGCGAAGGTTAAGCGATTATTATCTTTGATAACTTGTACTTAGGATCGTATATTGAATGAATGTGTGCGATTGGTTAATTCGTTTAAATTATTAGCAGACCACCCTGCGAAGAATGAATGAATGCGATTTTAATAATAATTTGTGTGGCGCGCGCCGTATTTATCAGTACGTTTTGACAAGTGATAGTGAGAGTTTAGTTCGCATAATAGATATAAAATAATGACATCCTTTCGTCATATGCTTATTATTGTACTAAAATAGATGCACAATAGGAGACGTACGTCCTCGTCCGCGTATGAACAAAAATCATTATCGTCATATTAACAAATAGAATAGCAATTAGCATGCTAAGACTCATGAATTCGCATGCTTATGATGGCAATTAATACGAAATCGCATTAATTGCCATCACTAGTGTGTAGTTAAGGGATACCCGCTACATCTTTTATTTACGCGAATACTACACAATTAAATCAAACTAATTTTACGGACGGAAAGTCGGGATAGTTAAATGTAAAATCCGTACAAGTAATTTGATACAAAAATTTGGTAAATTAACTACCATGTCTATTTAAGTGTGTACAATTCAACAATGTATTGTATATTCGGTCTGCAAAATAATTTCATCAATATTCCTTAAAAACTCCTTCTTTTGCGCATTACTTACTGTAAATATTACCTAACTAATTCATAATATTTTCTTGACGAGTGGTTTAATTTAGTTATAACATTCTCGTATTTGGGCGGGTAAGTGGCTAGAACATGCTTGGCTTTCTTTCTATGCTTGCTAAGTTCCTTTTTTATTTTGCCCAATGTGCTAGCTACTTGCCTATTTTACACTCTCTCCCCGTGTGTAATTTGGCGAATGGTTCTGGGGGAAGCGCAACAGTCGTGATTGATCTCCAGAACAAGTCCGACGATCTAGCCTTCCCGAGGTTGCCGCCTGTTATTGGTTTGAATCCTTCTGAATCAAACTCAACAGAAAATCGTCGTGCGAATAAAACCCCCAACCGATTCCTTTTCCTACACCGTATATATATATATATATATATATATATAATATACGTATTTGTTAATATCATAAATAAACTATATATTTCAGTATATATATAAATAAGTTTGTATACATTGATTAAAAGACTATTTACGAGTATATAGATATGTGTATGTATGTATATATTTGTGTGTGTGCGTATGGATGTGTGTGTGTGTGTGTGTGTTCACTTATCTGCGACGTCATGAGGTCGGCGTTGCGGTCCTACCATCTCAACAAGCCAGTAGATGATAGGAAGTAGGTAAGACCTCCCGCGTGTTTGTGCCGTGCGCGGGGACCCGTAATGAGGGGAAAGGGAGGCCTGGAGGTTGAGCTGTACAGTGGGCCTGCGGTCGTTGTCCGCTGGCAGCAACACGCCTCTTTGGTCCTGGACTCCTATAACACGGGCGGTTGTGGCTGAGCCGGTCGCAATCAATCGGCTGTTTGTGGTCCTTCAGACTAACCGGCTAGTCTTCTTGGGTGATGGGGTTCGCAGTCAGCAATGTGAGCCAATGGCGCGGCGGTAGCGCACGGGCGAACGTTGTGTGGACTCGTGGACAACTCACTCGGGAGGACTATATTTCACTGATAGCCCTGGTGCTTATAGAAGCATCCCCAAATGTGCGGGCTCCGTGGAGGGTGGGGAGTCAGTGAAATGAAAATATAAAATCTACTGCATGGATCCAAAAAGGAAACCGCGCACATTCGCAAGGGATGACGGGAGCGTCCCTTCTGAGGGTTGCTCCATAAATATGCCGGCCGGTGATGCCACTGCGGGACCTGGCGTTTCAGATGAGTCAGTGACCAGACCTGGGGACGGCTATCTGAACCGAGGGGCTCATGGTGGCAATACTGGGCTGGCTGAGATAGGTTTAACCTCAACATCTGCTGGTCAAACTGTGTCTGGAGAAAGCTCACAGCTTGGATTCTGGACAGCGAAGAAGCAGCTAAGAAGTGAAATAGAAAAGGCGCAGATGCGCAAAAGAAAGCCAGAAGCCGACGAGAGTAGACGAGGAGCACTAATTGGGCAAAGCGCAGAATCTGAGGAAACTCCACCTAAAAAACCACGTCTGCATAAAAGTCCAAAAGCGGAAGTCAGCGGGGACTCCACAGGCGTGACCAATGAACCAAAAAACACCAAAGTCAGACCTTTTAGGGATACATTGGCTTGTTTCAAGCTGGCAATCGTCGCTGACGAGCACCCCGTGCAAATGATCAGGGCTGAGATAGTGGAAGATATCCGGGACCTGATATGGAAGCGAGCGGTCGAGTCTCCCGAGCCGAAGCCAGACATGGTTTTGGGCAACCTTGCATCCGGGGCTTTCCACGTGACCTGCATGGGTGAGACTTCTGTTATCTGGCTGCAATCACTGGGGGGACAAATTGTCGGAGGCCTAAAATTGAGGGTGGTTGAGGCAAAGGATCTGCCTAGACCCGTAAAGATGGCATGGAAGAGAAGACCGACGAAGTCTGCGAAGATTCCAGAGGAGCTCTCCATGTTACAATGCATGAACAAGGGTCTTGACACGACAGAGTGGAGAGTTGTTGGGCATGCATTGGATGGTGGATTCGCCCGAAGCATTATCCTAATGGATAGGGCTTCGGCCGAATACATCAGGCAGCGAGATTACAGTTTGCGCACGGGCATAGACCAGAGCCACTTCAAGCTCCTGGACGACGCGTCCGGGAAGGGAGTAGCTCCGGTTTGTCCCTCCTCAACGTCTGTTCAGACTGCTATAAGTAACGCTCCTGCATTAGAAGGGGAGGCAAGCAGTACCGGCGGACCTGTACCAGTGAGCGACGATGCGGTCTCATCACCTGTTTCGATGGGAACGGATAATCTCATTCTAGTATCGGACGAGCTCGGGTTGGTTTACTCTCCTGAGGAACTAGAAGAAGACGACAGCTTACTAGCATAAAATACTCGATGTTCACTTAAGACCGGCAAAAACCGCAGATTTAAGTCCGCATCAAAGCAGCCGAAGCCAGACATAAATTAGTGCACGATGGATGATGAAACAGTTGCATTGTGGTGATATATTAGATGACTCAATAGAAAACATAGAAAGCTTTAGTAACGCTACAAGGTAAACTGAGAAGTGACAATATGTTTATAATATTTCAAATTCTTCCAAATTACAGCATCCTCTTTTTGAATTGAGGGCGTTCTTCAATAGCTATAATATACGTGTCAGTCAATGATTGGATGGCCAAATGATTGTCTAAGGTAAAAGAAGAAGGATCAATATTCACCCACGTCCTACAATTAGGGTTCCCAACCCTCCCGGATTGCCCGGGAGACTCCGGTAATAATGGTTAACCTCCCGACCTCCCGGGGTGGAATCATTTTTCTTTATATAGCGAAGTACCCTCCAGTAGTAACCAAAAACGATATGAGAAGCGTGAAGCGAATTGGAAAACGGATGTATCAGTTGAACCATTTAGTGACGAAGACATCATAACAAAAATACAGAGTCTAAAAAATATAAAAGCTCTGGGCCAGATAACATTCCTAATGAATCCTTGATAGTGGGGAAAAACATACTTGTAGGCCATCTTACTATGTTGTTTAACAAAGTGCTCGAGAAACAAGTCGTCCCTAAAGGGTGGACAGAGTCACGAATTACTCTTATATATAAAAAAGGGGATCCATCTGATATCAACAACTATCGGCCAACCAGTCTACTCCCTACGATGTACAAACTCTTTGCTATTTGTCTAGAAAAGAGAATAGAACCAGTGATAGAGAGAAGTCAACCAGTAGAGTTGGCAGGTTTCCGACGGGGGTACTCTACGACCGATCACATTCATACACTTGATCAAATAATAGAAAAATATCAAGAATATACAAAAAAGCACTAGCCGTGTAAAGTTGGACAGACTTGGCCCTGAAAGTATGATCCGAAGAGGTGAAACAGCGTGATCCATTATTCTCTTCTTAGTTCTACTAAATGTTATGAAAGATCTAGACTGGCACAGGAAGGGAATTAGAATAAATGGAAAATTTCTTAGCAATTTAAGATTCGCAGATGATATTATTCTGTTTTCAAGAACGTCAAGACAATTAGAAGAAATTATGGTCGAACTTTGCACCGTTAGCAGTAATGTCGGATATACAATAAATACTTCGAAGACTAAATTAAGTGCAAATAGCTCTAAAAATCCTATAATTATAAACCAAATGCCAATCGAGTATGTAGACTCCTATATATACTTAGATAAACAAATGTCGTTCAAAAGCTCACCACAAAGATGATCTTGATAGAAGAATATATCTGACTTGGAAGAAATTCTGGAGCCATAAAGAAATATTAAAAGTGAAACTTCCAATGAAAGTAAAGAAAATAGTAATGGACTCATGCCTATTGCCATGTCTGACATATGGATCCCAAACCTGGACATTCAACAAATATACTAGAACAAAAATACAAGATAGATAGATAATACTTTATTGTTCCACCATTATTAAAAACACAAAAATACAAGAGAAAAAAAAAACAGTAAAATAGAATGAAACAATGGGCAAGCGTGTCAGCGTGCTATGGAAAGGAGTGTCCTGGGTCTTAGGCTCATGGATAAACACACGAAAATAATTGACGCGAGACAGCATGCAATGCGATTAAAATGAAAATGGGCGGGGCGTATAGCCCGCATTTCAGATGGAAGATGGTCAAAGCGAGTAATGGAATGGAAGGGTCCAGCAGGAAAGAGAGCACGAGGTAGACCTAAAGAACGTTGGACAGACGAAATAGAAAAAAATGCAGGAAGAAACTGGATGAATATAGCAAGAGATAAAAATAAATGGAGACAGTTGGAGGAGGCCTTTGCCCGAAACGGGGACTTAAATATATTTTTGTATTTAAAAAAAAGCATGTAATCAAATAACACTTGTCAAGGAAATAAAAGGCTTATATTATTATATCGAGTACATGGTTGCCATTGAAGATTTCAGGGTAGGTTCATCTTCCAGCAAGTCTTCCCATTCATAACTTGTATAATGAGTATAGCATACCCGGGCTAGCTGAGGTACGAGGGGAGATCGAAAAGTAATGATAATCGGATAATTGTAGAGCACATAAAGTTATGAATTTTCTTTTTTTTTTTGCTTTCTCATATATCCACTAGTTCAGAATAAAAAATCATATAAATAGGCCATGATTACTGGGAGCTACATTCATTTGAATACGAACAGTCAGAGAGTCAACATCTAAATGGAGAAAACCGAAATCAGAGCGGTCATTTAAAAAAAAATTCTACCAGAGACATACACAGTGACCGTTAGGGGACTCTGCTCCTCCATATTCCACAATTGCGCGCTGGTCAAAGAAGTTTAAGCTAGGTAGAACATCCACAGAAGATGAACATCGCGAGGGACGCCCGTCCTCGTCCCTCACTGCAGAAAACATAAAAAAAGTCAAAGATGTTGTATTGGCAGATCGAAGTGTACCATAAGGCATGTAGCTGAGGTCACAGGGATCTCATATGGCAGTGTTCAAAGAATCTTTGCGAACGAACTGCATATGAAAAAGGTCTCTGCGCGTTGGGTGCCGAGAATGTTAACCGACGAGCAAAGCGGGCAGCTCACAAAGCCGTCGTTACGATGGCTACCATTCAAGAAACGGGATTCGAATTGCTCGAACACTCACCCTATTCGCCAGACCAGGCTCCCAGTGACTTTTACCTCTTTCCTCTGCTCAAGGAACACCTCCGAGGCAAAAAGATTGACGACGATAGCGAGGTGTTGACTGCTGTGTAGGCGTTTTAGGAGGGTTAAGACAGTTTTGTTTTGAAGGGAATTAAGGGTTTAGAAAAAAGATGGACTAAATGTGTTGACTTGCAAGGAGACTATATAGAGAATTTTTTTTTTTGGTCAAAATATCCTTATTTCATATTGTTACGTCATCATCAGCCGGAAGACGTCCACTGCTGAACATAGGCCTCCCCCTTAGAACGCCACAATGAACGACAATTGGCTATTTGCATCCACCGGTTACCTGCGACGCGCACAATGTCGTCTGTCCACCTAGTGGGAGGCCTGCCTACGCTGCGTCTTCCGGTTCGTGGTCGCCACTCGAGAACCTTTCTTCCCCAACGGTTATCGGTTCTTCGAGCGATGTGGCCTGCCCATTGCCACTTCAACTTGCAGATTCTGAGAGCTATGTCGGTGACCTTGGTTCTTCGGCGAATCTCCACATTTCGGATTCTGTCGCGCAAAGAAACTCCGAGCATAGCTCTCTCCATGGCTCGTTGTGTGAATCTGAACTTCTCTAAAAGGCCAGCCGTTAGAGACCACGTCTCAGTACCATATGTCATCACTGGCAACACACACTGGTTAAAAACCTTCGTCTTCAGGCACTGCGGTATTTCGGACGAGAAGATATCGCGTAGTTTCCCGAACGCTGCCCATCCGAGTTGGATTCTTCGGGCGACCTCTTTGTCGAAGTTGGACCGACCTAACTGGATAGTTTGTCCTAGGTATACGTAGTGGTCAACAACTTCGAGTGTATCGTTCCCAACAACTACCGGTACGGGTGCAACATGGACATTAGACATGATCTTCGTCTTGTCCATGTTCATTTTAAGACCCACCTGTTGGGAAACGCTACTGAGGTCGCTGAGCATCGTATTGAGGTCCTCCAGCGACTCTGCCATAATGACTATATCATCGGCAAAACGAAGGTGAGTGATGTATTCGCCATTGATGTTGATGCCGAATCCGTACCAGTCCAAGAGCTTGAAAACGTCCTCCAATGCATTTGAGAACAGTTTCGGAGAAATAACGTCTCCATGTCTCACACCTCGCTGCAATGGGATTGGTTTCGTGCTCTCGTCCTGTAGTCGGATCGACATGGTGGCGTTGCTGTACAAACACTTCAACACTTCGATGTACCTATAGTCAATGTGGCACCGCTGGAGGGACTGCAATACTGCCCAGGTCTCGATTGAATCGAAGGCTTTTTCGTAGTCCACAAACGCTAGACATAATGGCCGATTATACTCCTCTGTCTTCTGTATAATCTGGCGGAGCGTATGTATGTGGTCTACGGTGCTAAAGCCTTTTCGGAACCCGGCTTGTTCGGGAGGCTGGAAGTCATCAAACCTGCGTTCGAGACGGTTCGTAATGACTCTCGAAAACAGCTTGTATACATGGCTCAGGAGTGAGATGGGTCTATAATTCTTCAGTAAAGTGTTATCACCTTTTTTGAAGAAAAGAACCACCACACTCCTGTGCCATGCTTCTGGCGTAGTACCCTCGAGTAAGACGGAATTAAATAACTTCTGGAGGACTAAAAGTACCGGTTTTCCACCCGCTCTCAGAAGTTCTGTTGTGATTCCGTCTTCACCCGGCGCCTTTTTGTTCTTAAGCTGTTTGAGAGCCATTCTAATCTCGTACAGGCTGATGTCTGGGATGTCCTCAGTGTAGTGTCGGGTTAGTTTGGCTCTGGTGTCCTGAGCTGTTCTGGCAATGGGATCCCGTGTTGAGGTGTATAACTGTCCGTAAAATCTCTCAAGCTCTCTCAATATCTCCGGTTTCGATGAGATGACACTGCCGTCATCGATCTTCAGCTTTGTCATTTGGCTACGCCCAATAGACGAATTCTTTGCGAACACTTTAGAGCCTTGGTTCCGCTCAATTGCGTCCTTAATACATGCTGTATTATAGGAACGCAAGTCGTGTCGCACGGATTTCGAGATTCGTCTATTGAGTTTGGCATAACCCGACATATCAGCTGAAGATTGCAGTCTCATCTCAGTCCGGTTTTCCATTAGCTTAATGGTTGTATTGGAGAGCTTTTGAGGCTTTGTACGGCGTGGGGTCTTAAAGAACTTGGACCCCACTGCGTGGACAGTTTGCACCAACCCATTGTTTATCTCGTCCGCATTTTCGCATTCGGCGAGGCACTGGAAGCGATTATGCAGTTCGAGTTGAAAGTCTTCGGGGTTTCGGATTTGGGCGGTTCCCGGACGGAGCGTGGACTTCATCAGACGGGACCTCTCAAGCTTGACGTTGATATTCAATGTGCCTCTAACAATGCGGTGATCGCTACCGGTTTTCACCCTGCCGATCACGGAGACATCATCGAATATATGCTTCTTGGTCGTCATGATGAAGTCAATCTCATTTTTGGTTGAACCATCGGGGCTTATCCACGTCCACTTCCTGGATGGTCGCTTCTTGAAGAAGGAGTTCATTGCAAAGAGTCCCTCCTTCTCCATGAAGTCGACCAGCCGCTGGCCCCTTTGGTTCCGCTGCCCGTACCCATATGACCCCACTTTCAACTCATCGCCATTCCGTGTGCCAACCTTCGCGTTGAAGTCCCCCATAACAACGGTGCAGTGTGTTTTGGAGGTATGTATGGCTTCTGCTATCTCCTCATACATAGCCTCTACTTCATCGTCAGGGTGTGCCGAGGTCGGAGCGTAAACCTGTATAACCTTCAACGAATACCGACTGGTTATTCTGAGTATAAGGTACGCTACCCTGCTCGACACACTATCAACCTTTACAACGTTGTTAATGAGGGACTTACGGACGAGAAACCCAACACCACCCTGAGATTTTCGATCTCCTTCCCGGAAGAAGAGGTAGTTTCCGGAATCAAGGGTTATCGTATCCTGTCCCTCTCGTCGGATTTCAGATAATCCCAAGATATCCCAACGTAACTTGCTCAATTCTTCCTCCAGCTCGATAATCTTCTCGTCAGTCCTAAGTGTCCGGACATTATGTGTTGCCAGGGCCAAAGTTCGGTGGGGGTGGTAGCGGGGCATCTGCCGGAGATTCTTCGCACCCCCTGCTCGACCGTTACCCCGCCCGCTACCAAGGCGGGGAATAGAGGAGCTGCCGGGGACTGGGGGCCGTAAATAATCATTGTCAATCATTGTGGGGGGGGGGGGGGGTTGCCATAATCCCCACGCTTGGCAGGCGTCTTGGGGATCGCAGTTTTGAAGACATGGATATGTTATACAGAAGACGCTGCTGCCCGTCTTCTCGCTTTCCCTCAATCGCCTCTTACGAAACCCACGGGAAGAGAGGGGGGGATGCAAATTCTTAGCCGGCATCCCACGGGAAACGTTATTATTACGTGCGGGTGGGTAATTAAATGCCGATTAACGTAAAAGAAGATTTTATTCCACGTACACTCACACTGTATACACTATACACGCAGTATACACACAAGGCACAGTAGTCCGAGTCGCACAATACTTCTCAGTAGTCCAAAGTCTTCGCAAGGGTCGCTGGTGCAATTCTCTTCGATCGCTTCCTTAACCCTACGAGGCTCAATGTTTTTTTAGTGCGCGAAAAAAATATATAGGTTGTAGTTAGTGATCAGAAAATAGGGAAAAGTTTTAAAAATAAAAATAAAACCATATTTTACGTAAAAATCAACTTTTTATTTCTGTTCCACATACGGTACACTGAGCCTTAACTATGCATTTTTTTTATTAAACTAGTACAATTAAATTGTTTTGTAAATAGTTTCCTATTTGATTTTTTCCAATTAGAGACTTATTATTTTAAACAAAATGAAATAACTTTTATATATTTTACTTTTTTATATACCTATTGTAATTTATAATGAACAAAATCATATAAGTACCTATATAAATTTGTTATTTTTTTATTGATGAAAAGATCTAAAACAATTATTATATTTATTTAGGCAAAGTTCTATGCGACATTTGTCGCAAGATAAGAATGTGTTTCCTTTGCAAGGCCAGGATATTTGAATCTTTGTCTTTTTTCACCCCAAACAGGAAAATGCTCAAACCCATCACGAGGAGGTAGGATTGATGTATTTGGCTTCTGCCTTCTAATTTCATCAGATAAACTTTGTCTACCTCTCTTTTTGTTTATCAATAACCGTTGGGGAAGAAAGGTTCTCGAGTGGCAACCACGAACCAGAAGACGCAGCATAGGTAGACCTCCTACTCCCACTAGGTGGACAGACGACATTGTGCGCCTTGCAGGTAGCCGGTGGATGCGAATAGCAAACTGTTGTCATTGTGTCATTCGAAGGGGAAGGCCTATGTTCAGCAGTGGACATCTTCCGGCTGGTGGTGATGATGATGCTGCAGTAACTCATCATCAAAAAACCATAAAAATATTGAGGAAGCTTCAAAGTCTGTAATCGGTACTGGAAATTTGTGTTTCCAGTAAATCTAAAAGGAGGTGAATGAAAATTGTTTTTCTTCCAAATTAATCTTCTCTTTTTTCTTTGGGTGACAGTCACAGAGCCAGGGATTCTAGATCTATGACCAATTGTGTTACTCATACTCGATGATCGTCTAGGTGCCCCAGATTGTGTAATGGAACCTGTAGTTGTCCCTGAAGTCATTCCTGATGTGCTAGGCTGAGGGTCTGATATTTCTGGCTGACGCTTTTCATTATTTGTAACAACCTGGAAGACGGGAGACGAACACTGGTGTATCTGCGGAGATAAAGAAGTTTCCATAAAAATATTGAGGAAGCTTCAAAGTCTGTAATCGGTACTGGAAATTTGTGTTTCCAGTAAATCTAAAAGGAGGTGAATGAAAATTGTTTTTCTTCCAAATTAATCTTCTCTTTTTTCTTTGGGTGACAGTCACAGAGCCAGGGATTCTAGATCTATGACCAATTGTGTTACTCATACTCGATGATCGTCTAGGTGCCCCAGATTGTGTAATGGAACCTGTAGTTGTCCCTGAATTCATTCCTGATGTGCTAGGCTGAGGGTCTGATATTTCTGGCTGACGCTTTTCATTATTTGTAACAACCTGGTTGACGGGAGACGAACATTGGTGTATCTGCGGAGATAAAGTAGTTTCCACGTCGCTAAGAGGCTCGGATAAAAAGTTTTGGATAGACTGAATTTTTTCGATGACATCATCACTTTCAGCGTCAGAAAAATTTTGTTCATCTTCACTCCCAGAAGGAATATTCAAGAAACCCACAATATCTTCATCACGCAATCTCCTTTGCCACATTATCTGCAGTAAAATTAAAGTATTCATTAGGAAAGTTATCGTAAGTACGTCTAAGTAAAAACGGACACTAAAGCTCAACGTACCGTATGTGGAACACACATAAAAATATGATTTACTAAGACATTTACTATTGTAATATAAAAAATAACTTACCTCTGCCAAATATACACTACGTTATAACACACAGATTTTTTTTCGAGTCAAAACTGTTCAATAACTATTATTTTTTTTATTTTTGAATTCAGACCAATGACTAAAGTATGACTTTCATTCAAATTTCACACTGAGTGCACTATAATAAAAACACGAACGACATCTTTAGGTAAAGATTCATATTACTACATTGCTAAATGTCAGTAGCTTCTATTAAGATGTCAAGAGATGCCACTACTAATAGTTTTATAGCGATTAAAGTCTGTGTTCCACATATGGAACTGGGTGCCTTGCCTTGTAGGGTTAAGATGTTTCCTCTGTCTCTTGTAAACACAAACTGTCTGGACGCCACTATGCGTCGGCTTATATAGCTAAATTAATAGAGGGGTGGAAGCTTCGAGATTACTCTCGTAAATTCTATCGTTTTCGAGATACAAATATATCCACATCAAGGATTTTTTGTCATAAACTTCACACATTCTATGAACGGGGGTACACGTAGTAGACCAGAGTTAGTACAGGTTAAGCCCATAGAAAACAACTGGCCAGCGTAGGGTCCACGCTGGCCAGTTGTTTTCTTTTGTAAATATGTAGTTTTTAATAATAATAATAAATACACTTTATTGTACACCAAAAGTTACATGTAAATTGAACAATACGTTGATGATATCAATGTACAAAGGCGGCCTTATCGCTAAAAAGCAATCTCTTCCAGGCAACCTAACACCACACAGTATATTATTTCACAGTGTATTTTGCCACAGTATAACAAAGTTTATCGTGAAGATCAATGCAATCAAATTTGTAGTAGAATATACCATATAACACCATCATTTGTACATTCATATATCGAGAAGCGACATGACTTTAATGAATATATTGGAGAATCTTAAATTTAAAGGTTTCATAAATCTGGCTTTGAATTTTTTAAATTTGCTGAATAGCGAACCAGCGCGCATTGAAACTTAGAAGATTTTGGGCTTATTGTGTGAAAGAGAGGGCTTCGTAAACTGTTTTGCAATGTGGATTGCGTCGAGCGCCAAAGAGCGATCACAGTTATTAATAATGTTTGAAAATCAATCCCGGGGAAAAATTAAACATAAGTCTTGAACCACGTAACTATTTCCCCCGTACATTTGAGTTAAAATAAAACCTCATTTCGATTGTGGACGTGAACTTCGAGGTATTGAGTCAATAATGCCCAATGACCTTTCGTTCGTGTGTTTCTCACACCACATAACTTGATTAAATTATGTGTTATTTCCTAACAAAGTGATGTTTCTAAATAATTATTTATAATTATAATAGTTGCAGGATTTTCCCCTTTACCCAACATTAATATTATGCTTTAAAAAGGCCTTTAGCTCGTGGAGCGCCAGTCTTCAAGCGCGCATCCGCTAATAAATTTGTTTCTTGAGTAGCATTTAAAGTTATTTGGTAAATGATATGCTCGTACGCTTCTCTTGCAACGAACTTCTCAAAACTACAAAGAGGTCAGCTCCATTTGTGGAGCTATATTTTCGTCAATAACTTCAAGTTTTGGTAGATTGACCCAAAAATTTTCTTCCAACCTTCTTCGTCGTCAGATAGGTCCTTTTCAGATTCTGTGCTAACATTATTTGCTAAACAGTCGAAGAAGCACAGCGCTGCAGTTCTTGCCATTAGAAACTTTTGACAATGGGGCGGAATGCAGGATTTTTTAATAGTTTTCGAACTACTTTTATTGTTCGCTTACTAAAAATTTTGCAAAAATAAAGTGTAGTATAAAATAAACTAGCAAATTGCAATTGTGTCATTAATTATTATTTTAAAATTTCGTTCATAGTGTTCCAAACACCCTTTCAGCCAATCTTTGTTTACATTATCACATAACTTGATTAAATTAGGTTTTATTTCTTACAATAGGATGTTTCTAAATAATTATTTATGATAATTACAGCATTTTCCTCAGAATCCATAATTATTATTATGATTTAAAAAGGCCTTCAGCTCTTGGAGCGCGCGTCCACATCTTTTTTCTTCTTTCTCGCATTTAAATTCGTTTGGTAAATGATATGCTCGTACGCTTCTCTCGTGAAGAACTTCTCAAAATTACAAAGTGGTCTTGTTCCATTTGTGGATCGATGTTTTCGTCAAAAACTTTAAGTTTTAGTCGATTGACCCAAATAAATTTCTTCCAAACTCCTTCATCGTCAAATAGGTCCTTGTCAGATTCTGTGCAAACAATGTTTACCAAACTGTCGAAGAAGCACACTAGAGCTACAGTTCTTGCCATCGGAAAAATTACGCGGGAGTTTTAAATAGTTTTTGAACTACTTTTTTATTCGCTTACTAAAAATATATCAAAAAATAAATCTGGTAATTTTATTTCCTCGGTTTTACGTTTATATCTTCTAATAATTTATAATTACAGTCACTATAGTGCAAAGTCTGTGTTGCACTGGAAATACTAGCAGGTATATAAAGGATGTCTCAGACAGATTTCCCAAACCTCATAGATCTATTTTAATAATTCGACTCGTGCGCCAGTAGTTGAACTATTATTTTTATTTATAACAGTATCATAAAACCGGTTACATTTATTCTGTCAACTGAAGTCTGGTAACACCGAAATCGACCTGATATTTTGTAGGCTCAGCGGTACTACCAGACTAACGAAAGCTTATTTTTTCTGTGCTCCATAAGGTCTGTAAGCCTGGGTTCCACCTGCCTGAGTGTTCCCCAGGATTACAAAGGGAAGATGTCGCTCTCTATTAGGTTCCAGGTGATGTTAAAAATTATAATGCAGTTAATGTTAGTTACAGGTATTTATTTAAAATTATTTATTCACATCGGATGTAGATAATTATTTGCTAGCTCAACCAGAGGGGCTGGTAGGTTCTAAAATGTACTTCTTAATTATCCGACCGAGCAACTAACCTTGCAACTTAAGAACGTTTATATACATACAGGTGTTGTTGTATTTCGAGTAAAGTTTATAAAGACAACACTTCCTAAGTAACTAAATTTAAATTATATATGCACAATAACATACTACGGTTGTACCACCAATCATACCATGTCAGTGTAATGAAACTTTATAGAAGTTTAAACTGTGAAAATATATAAAATATAATTTCAGTACCTTGTTATTAAATTGCTACCTTCTTTTAAAGATAAGCTGCTGTCTTGTGTCCAAAGGCCATCTTCAAGCGTACCTCAGCATTCACATGCAGAAGCCGGATTCATTCCGGTGTGAAGAACATCAAGCACAGAGGGTGAATATCCTCTACGGGGTGCTGATGGGATGTGGTCCAATAAAGACTTACATCACATTGAAATTAGTATAAGATTAAATCCATATAAAACTAAGTTTATAAATCTTTTAAACTTTAAATCCAGTGTGACCGTTTTTGGTATATTCGATACCAAATTGGTAGAATTTGAGCTTCACAATTTTGATTTAGTATTTTTTGGTATAATTTCAAATGTTAGTATATTTTGGTAAAATTTTAACTAAAAGGACATTTTGTAGTGTATTTTTTGGTAAATTTTCTGGTAGCACAAACATTCATTCATACAATTTCACTTGCGTAGTTTTGTATTTGTCTGATGTTTACCGAAACTGTATGATTTATCTCTTTTGTACAGTTTTTATATTAATATTTTACTTTTAGTTCCACAATGCGTAATTCGTTGTTGTATTACTTATTTCTTGCACGTTCGGGTGGGTAATTAATGGATGGAACATCATAACACTGCGGCTACTCGGTTGGCAACAAACGATCCCGATTGTTAAGAGATGTGTAAGAAAATATATTGAAGTCGGTGCTAGCACAGACTAAGACTAGCACCGGCTGACACCGACATCAATATATTTTCGTTATTTTATGTTTTTTAGATAATTCACTTTGAAGTCGGTTTTTTTAAATAGTTAAATTAACACTTTCTTTTATTTTACCAAGATAGGTATTAGCACTATTACGCAACTCGAACAATTACGTTACAGTAACTTACTGAAAACATAAAAAGTTTACATCTCTTAAACTATTGGACCGATTTTGATGAAATTTGTACTCCACCATAAGTTGAAAAATACTCTAACTATTGCAAAAAGAATTTTCGAAATCGGATTTGTAGTTTCTGAGAAATCCGCGTACAGACCTACATACATACATACACTCATAAAATTTGGTAAATTTGTCTGGAAGCCCACATAGACTACCATATATTAAAATTACGTATTTTAATTAATATTACATACATACGCGTCGAAAAGAGAAACTTCTTTTTGAAGCCGGTTAAAAAATACCATTCCCTTATCTCCGAAGTTGGTGGAGGGAAATATCTGAAATAATTACAGATAATACATATGTATCTATATTTTACAGGGAAAATAAAACGATATTTCCAAAAAAAACTCGACTAACAAACTTAGTTTAGAGTATTTTTTTGCTATCTGAGGTGTCAGATGCATATTAAAATAACTTAAATACGTCCAAAAATGGTATGGAACCCACGGTGCTCGAGTCCGACTCGCACTTGACCGTTTTTTTTAGTATAATTTTAGTGTAATTCTGCATAAATATTAGTATTTTTAGTACTGAAACCATATTCTTTTGTGATTCTTTTAGTTGATTACCTTTTTATGAAACGGTCACACTGTTTAAATCCCATTCCACTGAAACAAATAACCTCAAAATAATTATCTGTACAAACTGGAAGTAAAAAGACATACTCCTTGTGAATTATAAAGAATACATACCAGATGGCTGCTGTTTTCCTACATCAGCCTCTGTGGTCCCTCCCAGACCCTTCTATTCAAGAAGCCATGTGCTTCTTTTATACAAAAAAATATAAGTTGGAAACCTGTAATGAGTTTGGCGAATAAGTATCACGCAACTATACACGATTACAACAATATGCAACGAGACATCGCAAGAATGCTTACCAACTATTGTGATCTATGATTTACAAATTGTCCATCCTCTAAGATAAAAGGACTTCAGAGGTGACCTTTCTATGTCAAAGCCTCCATTGCAAAAACCTCCTTCCAGAAGTATTTCGTATCCGGCTAAACCAGCTAATGGGTTGCCAGGACTATCCTTCAAATTCCACACGGAATCCTACTAATTAATTACACTGTTCAAGTCACTTTCTCACAAACTAGTGATTAAATATTACTCTGGAGAGTAATATAACTACAATTAAACATTGTATGTTAAACTACACGTTCTTTTTAACTCAATTCTTAATCTTAAAATGTTGGAAACAACCAATATTTAAATAAATACCACTAACATCGGCTGTCGCCGCACGCCATTCACGCATCAAGTAATGGTCATTCACTTACACTATATTTTTTATCTTTATTAATTAATAAAAATGAAATTCGAAAATTCACCACGTGACAGGTCCGGAAATTCTTCTCTCTTTCCACAGCCATTAAATATTACTGCTAATAGAAGAGCAGTAACTTCAATGATTGACGTTATTGTTTGTACAGAAAGCCCTCATATATCAGAAATCTTATATTATAACAAAATCTCCATATATCACAAAAAAAATGAATGTCTATCTATACCGGTAAGATGAGCGGTCCTACCCAAAAACACAACTAATCATTAAGGATGAGACTGGTTCGAGTCCATCACGAGCGTTTTATTTAAAGAAACAGATACGGCTGATATAAAAATTATCTATATAGGCACATAATTATGTGTTTTCCTTAAATATTATGTTAAGAAAAAGTAGTTTTGACCTGGTTGTATGCACAGTGAAGGGTTATAGGCGGAAAAGAAAGATTTTGTAAAATATAACGAAACCGTTGCAGACACGGATGGCAGATTTAAAGAAACGAACGTTTTAATATCATGAAGTATTATCGTATTAAATACGTCTTAACTTAAACTCTGATTCTATTCAGACGCACCAACTAATTTATAATGTAACTATAAAATTGCAATCAGGTTTTATTAACTCAGAGTAAAATAATAATATACCTAAAAATGAGAGGAAAGTGTTTTTTTATACTACCAAGGTGGCAAGCAAGCATGCGGCCCGCCTGATGGTAAGCAGTCACCGCAGCCTATAGACGCTAGCAACACCAGTAGAATCACTAGCACGTTTCCGACCCTTAAGACATAAGATATTAAGTCTTTGTGTCCTGTAATTTCACCAGCTACAGTGTCCTTCACGCCGGAACACAGCAATGCTTACACACTGCTGCTTGGCGGCAGAATATCTGACACTGCGGTGGTACCTACCTGGACGGTTCCATGCACAAGGAACCTACCACCTAGTGGTAATTCAGCTACCCTTGGTCATGCGAATGTAGTGCTACTTTCCTCTAAAGACAAGATGCTGACTTGTGCCCAGCAGCGACCGTCTTCAAGGGTATCTCAGCAAACAGGCCGAAGCCGAATTCAATCCAGTGTAAAGAAAATCACGCACAGAGGGTGGATATCCTCTACGGGGTGCTGATGAGATTTAGTCCATGGCAATTATAAATAATATATACCAGGTGGCTGCTGTTTTCGTTCATCAGCTACTGCGGTCCCAACCCTGACCAACAAACCCAAGAAGCCATGCTTCTTTTACAGAAAATAAGTAGGAAACCTTTAATGCGTTTAGCACAATAAATAGAATGAAACTATACTCGCTTACGACAACTAAAACGAAATATGGCTATATGCTTACCAACTGTTGTGATCGGTCTATTATAAAATGCCCATTATACAAGGACTTGACGAGGTGACCTTGCTAAGCAGAAGCCTCTATTTGAAAAAATCTAAAACTTTCCAACATTTTCCGGCTAAAACCAGCTAACCAGTGTTGCCACGACTTAATCTTCGAATTCCAATAGCAATTTGAAACTGTGTTACGACACGTCCTGGGTGTTATTTTAGCCATGTGGAAGTCTCTTGGTTGAAATAAGGTTAACGGCAAGAAAAATGATATATCTTAAGGCTGCAAACGATGAGTGCAATATGGAGGTGGACAAAAAATAATAATGCCGTTTTGTTTCGCATATTCAACGTTTCCATCCCTTTGTGACTTGCATACCCGTCGACAGTAAATATAACTTTATCGTCAATGGATGATTTAACAAAACTTTGGAAGTGCTTAAGCTATTTCAGAATTAAACCTATTGTCATCCATTCTGAATTTGAGCTAGATTTTTTTACATTTTATAATAATAAAGTTAATAGTGCAGAGAATTGTTTTGATGTTACATTTTATCTCGGTTTGCAAGATGTTGCCTCTTATTATATTTGAAATAACATCTTCATTCAAACTCAAACTCAAAAATCTTTATTTCAAATAGGCTTAACGCTAGCACTTTTGAATCGTCATTTTTTAGAAGCTACCACCGGATCACAACGCGGCCTCAACTGAGAAGATCCGGCAAGAAACTCAGCGGGCTTGTCATTTTTTCACTTTTTTTTTTTTAAACATTGTTTTGTTACAAATGAATCGACATTAGCGATATTGTGTCCTGCCATTCGAAACATAAAGCAAGGGAGAAAAGAAGAAAACAATAAATTAAGACAAACTAAAAGGCCAAATGGATAGAAGTCGGACCAGTCCCCCCAAGCAGCACCCGCGCACGAGTTGACTCGAGCAGCAGCCATCACTCCCCTCAACCATATTAGAGGGAAGGGGGTGACCCGCCACACGAAGCCGCCACAAGCAAAGACTTTTCGATGGCGAGCATGACCGAACCAAAATCACTTCATTGACTGAGAAACATTAATTATCCGGCAGTCGCTCTCTAAATAATACATATTCATTACATCCTTTGCTTTTAAAACACTCATAACAATCTTTACAATTTTTAAAATTATGTTGACATGTTTTTTTTTAATACGAATCCACTGACGTAACTTAATTGAGCCATTATTTTAGGTTTTTTTTTTATTTTCTAATCCAAGTACATATTACATTTATATCCATATGTTCATAATTTATTTATACTGGATAAAGTTACAGGTTTTTTTGTTTTAAAATAGTTTTACTAAATATTTAAATGTTATATCTGAATCTTCTTCGCAATTTGATCCTGGCGAATAGATTTTACTGTAATTATTTATTAAAAGTGAAGCAAAATCTGGTTCAAAACCCACACATGTGGGGAATATGTTTCTTACACCGTGGCTACGAATGCTTCCAAAAAAATTTCTAGTGGATTCTGAATGCCTTAGCCAAATCGACTTCACATTTAACGAAAATAAGTTATTTTTGACTAATTCTACAGCCTCAATTGTATGTAGCCATTTTTTACTAGAATACTTACTTACTTTTCATTTTCTTCGCTCGAGGAACCGATAACCGTTGGGGAAGAAAGGTTCTCGAGTGGCGACCACGAACCGAAAGTCGCAGCGTTGGCAGGCCTCCCACTAGGTGGACAGGCGACATTATGCGCGTCGCAGGTAACCGATGGATGCAAATAGCCAATTGTCGTTCATTGTGGCGTTCTAAGGGAAAGGCCTATGTTCAGCTGTGGACGTCTTCCGGCTGATGATGATGATGATTTTTTTACTGAAGGCACGGTTTCAATTTTGCCACTTGAATTTATAAATTTTATTGTGTTTAATTTTTATTTGCTTTTGTCCGAAATTCCTGGTGATTTGAATTCGGTTTTACACTGCCTAACAAAGCCTTTTCTCCCCATTTCCATGCATTTGTATAACTGCCATTCATGCTGTCGAATAAATTATCTAAATATAAAGTGATATCTGCAGTCTCAGCACATTCTGCAGGCAATATCGCCTTTTCTGAAACAGAATGTGTTATTAAAATATGTAACATCTTCGATTCAATTGCATGCGTGTTAATACATAAGTAAATACATGTATATTAAATGCAATTAAAGCATGAAATATGATACAGGTCTAATCTAGTGCAGGGCTCATAAGTGCATAAGTAATAAAATTAGTTAGTAAAGGTAAATATGAATAGTGACTAGTTCATAGAAAAAGTGAAGAGTATGTGATAGTGGAATAAGAACTCATCATTATTCTTCGGTAGGTCATATTGTCTGATAATGACCCCAGTAGTAATCTAAAGCTGATCGAGTGCAGGTTTTCTAATTTTACACACATAACCAGCGTCGCCAATGCCTGTTTTCCGAATTCCCCAAAAAATTTGGCAGAATTCTGCGGCGTTTTTAAAACTAAATACTTTTCTCTAGTAGTCTTCAGCGTCAACATCGGTTTCTAGTCCGTGCTGAGTGAAATCCAGCATAGCGTATAGTGAGCTCGCTATTCATCGTCTAATTTCTGGGCTGTTATAGATTTTTCAAGTATTGGAAATCGCTTAAGCAGAGGTTCCAGAGATTTAATATTAAATTTTTGGGCTTCAACTGGATCCACGATGGGTAATAAGGTAAACAAATGGTCGCTGAAATCAAACCTCTTGGCAACGTCCGATGTTAACTCCATGTAAAAGCTTTGACAGGTTTTATAAAAATCTGTGATAGATTGACCGGGATATACCCCGTCAATCCCCGTCTTGTAATTTTTTATGTTTTCCTTACTTTTTGAAGCATTTACTCCAATGTATATGTCCTCTACGTCCAGCAAATATTTTTTGTTTTTGAACTCGGCGCTTAAAATATCCTTCAAGGATCTTACGTAACTCATTTCCAGGTAGTTTGTAGATAGCATTCTTAAGAGCTTTTCAACTTCTGGCTTTAATCGGTGTAAAAGTGGTGATTCAGCCTGGACCATAATATTAAAGTCTGTCACCAAAGAGAGCACGTAGGACATTACTGTTGTGAAATGCGAATTGACATTGACTCTAGTGATGCTTAAAGTATTGCTAGCGTTGTATAAAAAAAAATGTTAAATTCCCCGCTCAGAACCAATCCCCACACTAATCCTCACTCGAGTTAGGATTCCCTGTAATTCGGGGAATTATCCACATATCGGCAACGCTGCACATAACAATGGCTCTCAGACATGCCATACCCCCTACTGAATATGTTTTTTTTTACCATAGAATAAGGTAATATTCACACAATGACACTTCCAACTCATAAAATAAAGTTTTAAGATACTCTAAGGAAGGTTAATAGCTACTTGTTAAATAGAGCATAGTTGATGCTACAGTCCTGCTAAACGCCTGAGTAGCACATTTCACCTTCATATTTCTAAGTTTCTTCGGTTCAACATGCTCATCTGTCAGTTTTGGAATCAGGCTCAGTCTTTGGCTGCTGATGTCATTTTCCTTATAAAGTAAAGTTATATGCTTCCACTTTGCTGTTTTCTATGTAACATCGAATGTACATGTCAATGTTTTTGTCAACAAATTATTTCTTATGCCTTTTATTATGTGACGTATGTCATATAGAGGGATTAATTAATTACTTCTTCTGCATTAACCTCAAAAGTCGTTTTATTAAATTCAAGGCCACGTCTTAAGTAACTTCTTCTTTTTTTCCTCAATTAAATAATTGAATTTACATTGAAGGCACCTTGATCGCAAACAGTAGCAACCACACGAAATCCAATGGAGTGTAATTTAGTGATTACCTCTTTAATTTGTCTTGCTAAAGTTATTTAACTAGTACTACCTGCAAAAGCTGTAGTATACTGTTTGTTTGTAATTTTTTGATACGCCTCTGATCATAAATAAATACAAGAGCGTGATCTGCTATTTTCATTTCCTGTTCTTGATCGTAATTCACAAATCCGACAATTCTATCTGATTTTCGATTACAATCGAAGTGTGGAGTCAATGCTATTTCATCGAACAGCAGCACACAAAGTTTATCAGTAGCATTAAACTTTTTAATCTAGCTCTTTAACTGTGTACGAGACAAAATGTAATAACTGTAAATATTGTAATTTAATGGAAATTGTAAGTGAATGAAATATTAAAACACGGAGCACTTGCTTGACTCGGTTTATTGAAAAGAATAAAAAAAAAGATGGTGGCTTACAATGTGGCCAGCGCACAAACAAAAAAACTTATGTCTCTAACATAATCTAGGGGGGGCACAAAGTACAATTGTGGAAACTTAGAATTTAAACTTAAACATGTATGTACTACTCTATCTAAACTACCTAATCACTTAATCATTATCAATAGGCAATAATACTACCTTAGAAATTGCACGTGAATGCACCTTTTTATCAGCGGTCTGCACCTCGACCACACGAACCTTATTATCATTTCCAGTAAAAACCTTAACTATTCTCCCTAGAGGCCATTGAAGGGGTGGAGTATTTAAATTCTTTAAAAGCACAACCATGCCCTCCTTGAGGTTGGGCATATCCTTCATCCATTTTGTCCTATTGTTTAATGTCGCTAAATATTCATTACTCCAAGCCTTCCAAAAGTGTTGCCGCACTTGTTCGCAACACCTCCAGTAGCGTAGCCGGTTGCTCGGTATTTGAGTAATGTCTTCCTGAGGAATGGCAGTTATGGGACTACCAATTAAAAAATGACCTGGCGTTAATATGGAAAAGTCTGTAATGTCTTGTGACATGGGTGTTAAAGGCCGGGAATTTAAGATTCCTTCTATTTCGCATATTAAAGTGGTAAACTGCTCGTAAGTAAAAATTTTAACTGTTAATGTCCTTTTTAAATGGAATTTTGCTGACTTTACAGCTGCTTCCCATAACCCCCCATGATTAGGGCTGTACTTTGGAATAAAATGGAACTGGATGTTTCTTTGCAAGGAATAACTACTTATTGCATTTTGGAATTCTTTTGTATTGTGTAAATCAAAAAGACCTTTTAATTTGTTATTCGCACCTTTAAAGGTAGATGCATTGTCACAGTAAATGTGAGTAGGAACACCTCTACGAGAAATAAATCTTTTTAGAGCTGCTATGAAGGTTTCTGTACTCATATCAGATACTACTTCAAAATGAACTGCTTTGGAGGCGAAGCAAACAAGCACAGCAACATACCCTTTGGAGATCAAACTATTTCTTTTAGTAGATTGCCTTACCTCAAAGGGGCCACAATAATCCAAACCCACTACCTCGAATGGCCTCGCAGGAGTATTCACCCGATGCTTAGGCAGCGATCCCATGAGCTGCTCAGCAGTACTTGCCTTATGCCTCCTGCATATAACACATTTATAAATAACACTCTTAATTTCTCTTACAGCGTTAACAATATAATATTTTTGACAAAGGCTGCTTAAAAGCAATTTTAAACCTGCATGTAACAACATTACATGTTCATGTCTAATAATAAGTTTGGTCACATTACTACCTTTAGGTAAAATAATTGGAAATTTCTTGGAAAAATCAAGATTGGCATTGTGCAACCTGCCGCCAACACGCAGCAAACCCTTGCTATCCACAAACGGATATAGTGACTTCAAGTTGGATTTCAATTCCTTTTTTTCTTCAAGAGACTGTAACTCACTACTAAAATAATGTAACTGAATACTTTTAATTATTTGTAACATTGCCTCTCTTGTTTCTCCCACAGTAAAGTTTCCTGTAATAGTATTTTGCCGTTTACATTTTTTTATAAATCTAAGTACAACTACCATGACACGAATCATGACAAATAAATTTGAATATTTATTAAAGAAAGGCAACAACGTGGAATTTTCAACCGCCATACAAAGAGAATTCTCAGTAGTATCAGAATTAGACAATGGAGTCTATATTAATCATATAAAAGTTATAATTATTTGTTTCAATTAAATAATTGGGACCAAAAAACCAAATATTATTTGTACAAAGTGACTGTGGATCGGATCCTCTTGACAAAATATCAGCCGGATTTAAAATACCTGGAGTATGATACCACTGCATTGTTTGTGTCAGCCTTGTAATTTCCTTTACCCTGTTACCAACATAAGCCGGCAACTTCAAAGATGCTGTGGTAAGCCAATCAAGCACAATCTTAGAATCGCAGAATAAACTTATATTTGAAATATTCAAAACATTAGAGACATGAAAGATAAGCTTAGCTAACAATAATGCTCCATTCAGTTCGAGCTTGGGGATTGTGAGCTTTGAATTAATGGGGGCAATTCTAGACTTTGAGCATAACAAATATGTTTGATATTTATCATTTACTTCAACTTTAATATAAATGCAACAACCATAAGCCGAAAAAGATGCATCGCAATATCCTATTAATTGTAAGTTGTTTGCCTCCGCAAAGTGTAAGTATCGAGGTATGCATAGATCAGGCATATCAATTAAGCTGTTATAAAAATTATCCCACACTTTTATTAGCTGTGTTGGCAAAGGAGTATCCCATTCCAGATCACACAACCAAATTTGCTGCAGTATAAGTTTAGCTTGCATAGTAATAGGTCCAGCAAAGCCCATAGGATCAAAAAACTTGCTAACTGAGCTTAAAACATTACGTTTTGTTGGATGTTTAGAGGTAGATACAACATTGCCGCTTACCTTGAACATGTCATCTCCGGGTACAAAATTCAAGCCCAACGTCTTTGTGACACATTTATCTTGACTAAATTCCTTATCACTCATGTTTAACTTTTCTTGTGGTAAGTCTTCTAAAACCTTCGGCTCATTAGAGGCCCATTTATGAAGTTGAAAACTAGCCAAACCCATTATTGAAATTAATTCTTTTTTGAGCTGAATACATCCTTGAAGAGTCTGACTACCTGCTTGTATATCATCAATGTAACTGTTATTTATGATTGCTTCACTAGCTAATGGAAAATCTGAATTGTATTTGTGAGCTAATTCTATTAAACACCTTGTCGCCAAAAAGGCTGAACTAGTTAACCCGTAGGTTACTGTTTGTAATTGTAAACATTGCAGGACATTGTCTTCCCGCCACAAAATGTTTTGCAACACTCTGTGTTCTGCTTGGATTTGAATCATACGATACATGTGTCGGATATCACACTGCAGTGTGTATTTAAATGTTCTAAATACAAGCAATATATCAAATAATGACTTTTGAACTACTGGCCGGTTACATAATAAATCATTAAGACAGTGACCATCTTTAGTTTTTGCACTTCCATCAAATACAACTCTTAATTTATTAGTTTGTTTGTCAGGCCGCAAAACAGCATGGTGAGGAAGGAAAAACAATGGCTGCTCTGAGGAATCACAGTTGCTTAGATGAATTACTTTAGCATGACCCAGCTCAACATATTCTTGAATAAAACTTTTATATAATGAAAGGTATTCTGAATCCCTTTTGAACCTCTTCTCCAAATTATAAAATCTTTGCAATGCAATAGAATAAGAATTTGAAGGCTCAATGCTTTGCAAATCAATTTTTAATGGCAATTTAACCTCAAATTTACAATTATTTAAAGTGACAGTTTCTCTAAAAATTTTCTCAGAGTATTCATGCTCAGGAAGAGATTCAGGATAAATTTGTGGTACCTTTTCGACTTCCCAGAACTGTTGAACATGAGTATCAAGATTTTCTAGCTCTGAAGATGTAAGCGAATGCATAGAAACAACTGAGTTGAAACCTGAAGGAATGTCTCCCGAGATGACATAGCCAAGGCGCGTATTCAGCAGTACTGGATCCTCTGGGCCACCCTCGACCTTACCATCTTGCACTATTCGGAAGAAGACATCCGCAGAGAGGAGAAGAGATGGTTCTTCTGAAATGTAAAACTCATTGTCAGCCAAAGCAATATTTTTTGGCAGAGTGAATCTCGACATATCTATTTGTCTTTGTGGAATACGAGCTGTAATTTTATCAATAATGGAGCATGTAACATTAAATTTATAATTTTGTACCATGGAATGAATAGTAAGATTTACACCCTGTGTGGTTTGATTTGCACTACCACCCAAAGTATATATATTTTTATTTAAATTAAAACTTGACAGGCCCAACTTTTTATGTAAATCAGCAGTGCAAAAAGATATTTGACTGCCGCAGTCAAGCAAAGCTTTTACCACATATTTATTATTGTATATATCTGAAACAAGTACCTTTGCAGTAGGCAATAACACTGTTGTATGCATGGGCTGTTGCATATGCATGCTAACTTGAGGCGGGGATGCATGTTCCTGGCTGACGTTGTGGTTAGTAATAGCTTGATGGTTGGTGTTAGTTTTAATTTTAAAATCTGGAATGTGAATTAGAGCATTATGGTTATTGTTACAAATAGCACATTTGAAATTATACCTGCACTTTTTCATGTGTGATGTAAGACAAATTTTACACAAATTGTTTTTAGTAACATACTCAAGTCTTGTTGATGGGCTCATTTTAATGAATTGAGGACATTTGAATAACTTATGTGACTCCGCACATAATTTACATTTTAAATTAGCAGATGAAACTGGAGCAGACGCTGAAAGCAGAGCTACACCTTTGTAAGGTTTACTATTCCTATCATTATTATTACATGTAGCCTCCAGCGCCATGGCTCGCTTGTCTAAAAATTCTAACAGGTCCTCCGTGGACGGGACAGAGGTTATGTCCCTGTCTGAATAATACAATCTTATTGTAAGACTATCTATTTTTCTAATTAAGATACAAGACAGAATGGAGTCCCACTGCTCAACAGGCTGCTTTAAGTTTTTTAAAGCGGTTAGCTGTTGCCTTGTTTTGACAACTAGGTCCCTTATTTGTTGAGCACTGCCTCGCTGCAATGCAGGTAAATCTAACAATACACTTACATGATTGTGCACTAATAAAGCAGGATTATTGTAACGTTTCTTTAACAATTCGAGAGCATATGAATATGATTCTCCTAAAATAGGAAGATTGTCTATAATCTGCAACGGCTCACCCTTTAAATGTTTTTTGAGAAAACACAACCTTTGTACATCGGTCAGGCTTTGGTCCTTGTGTACAACTGCTTCGAACATCTCCATGAAGGGTTTATACAGGCCAATGTCCTTCCCTTCAAAAACTGGAATATCCAATGGAGGTAACTTCGCTCTGGACGAATCACAACCTGAAAAACTAGATTTTGAACTATTTCCACACATTTTCTTTTTAATACCCTCCAACAAGCTGGAGATCTTAATGTAACGCTTTTCAAAGCTTTCCTCTTCTTTGTCAGCCCAGTCATCGTCCTGAAGCATTTTTATGTCCAGAATAATAGTTTGACATTTTTGATAAGCGTCTTCCACCATTCGTTTTCTTACTGTAATATCTTCCAATGTCAAAGATTCCGCCGAGGTTTCGGTGTAAAAATTTTCGGCCCTCGTGAGCGTGGCCTTACATTGACCCAAGCTCATTTTTAATTTTTTTAATTCTTCGTTATTTTCATCAATAACCTTTTGTTTTTCTTTGCTCATTATGCAATGAGTTTATTTTATTAGTTGTGTATGTGCTATGCGCTGAAATAAAAGCTGAAAAATCTTTTTTATCGGATGACGCAATCGCCACGCGGTTTTTCTTTGTTCCAAACGTTCAACAATGACAATGTATCAAAAATCTAAAGGTCCCGGTTTATTTTCGGGATGTAGGCACCAATTTGTACGAGACAAAATGTAATAACTGTAAATATTGTAATTTAATGGAAATTGTAAGTGAATGAAATATTAAAACACGGAGCACTTGCTTGACTCGGTTTATTGAAAAGAATAAAAAAAAAGATGGTGGCTTACAATGTGGCCAGCGCACAAACAAAAAAACTTATGTCTCTAACAAACTGCTGAAAAAGATTATCATTGATACCAGGTTTTAAGGCGGCATTCGATTTCATTGTGCTTAATGTGATCGGTGAAGGTAAAACAAACATTTTTCCATAGATAAGAGAATATTACTTAGAAATAGATAGGTAACTTCCACGTCAAACCCCCCCAACACCAGCGCCTGCAGCGGACGGTTTTGAAACTCTAAATAGCCTCGGGCATTTTTAATAAAAAAATAGCTAAAACTATGTAGTATTCGATATTAAGCACGCGGACGTGAATAGTATATGGTGTTAGAGGCAAAAAAAAAATATTTCATTCGGGCTGGGATTCGAACCTGTGCACCCAAGAACTCGTAGTAATGTAAACCAATACCGCTACAAGTCTTAGAATAAAAACTGCATAATACTGATCTACTATCATATGTTCATTTCTAAAGTAAGCCTAACAGAGAAAAGTTGCAAAACACGCCGCATGAAGGTGCTACTGCGAGCTTTTTCCATTTTTTCTATGATACCATGCATTTTTCGCAAAATTGTTATATAATAATAATCTTTTCTGTTTTGGTAAATCTTCGGCCCATATCTGGGCTTCGCTGATTCTCAGAACTGCATCAGAATGAAAATGGCTGCAGCAGAGGTCAAATTCATGAGCGCCTTTCGGAATGATATGTTTTCTGTTAGGTTTAAAGCTTTTTTTCAATTTGGTTGCATAGTTTTCTTTCACTTTTTGTAATACTTTTACCTTCTTTTTAAGTTTTTTTGTAACACATTCTTCATTATTTTGCTTGTTCTGAAAAAGTCATAACATTATGTGAAAATCATGTTCAACTTTAAGGACGAACGTAAGAACCTGATACTGTTTCATATTACATGAAATTATTTTTTACTGTTGACAGGCCTGTTGGTCTAGTGTTCTTTTTTACCTCTATAACCGGTCCGAGTTAATACCTCTAGACTCGCTGAGGTCACTAATACGCTGTACAAAGGCGTGCACGCAAGATTTGCCATTAAATTTTATTTTTAGTACATCTGAAATATGCGTGTGATCACAGTTCGAAGAATATGTTATAGGTACTGCTAATGATGTAGTATCGTCATTAGTAGGACTAGGTTCGGTCGCAGCGCTCTGCTTCTTCCCGTATTTATCTTCCACTTTAGCAAAATTTATAAATAAACTATTAAATGTTTTAATTGTATTCTGTACTTGTTGGTTTAAGTCCGTGGACTCCACAGTACGTATTCTTTTAATTCTGTGGTAGATATGATTCAATAAAGCTCGAGTACGTTCGAATAAACTAACGTCGATTTTAGTCTCAAGATTTTTGAGTTTAGGCTCAAGATCCTTGATCGAGATAGCGACCCCATCCAGATCCGACTTAAGTTCGATGCCAGACTCGTATATATCTAATAGTGGTACTAATGGTGATAATTGATTGATTGATGGTGATATTGAGTTGTTTACGTAATTTCAATACTGTGGTACCGGGGTCCTCTTCGTATTAATAGTTCATAAGATAGTTCGTGTTTATTAAGTAAGAAGTACTTAATTGGATAAATTTCCATTTTAGTGCTTAAAAAATGCAAGATAACAAGTATAAGATAGTTAACCCTCAATTAGTTTTATAGTTTAAATTAATAAATACCTAAATAAGATATATACCATATGACGCTAAAGTTATTTAAAAGTGATTAAGTTATGATTTTAGTTGGATGTAGTTTAGTGCAAAAAAAATAATTAAAAGATTATAAATGTTCGCTAGTAAGCGTTTATACGTACGTAGTTTTACTACAAGTACACGGTATGAGTAGTAGTAAGTGTACAATGTATGTGTAGTATAGTAAGTGTAGCACACGAGATGATAATATGTTGGTATTGTGGTACTACTTTTCCATCAACCGCCTCTTACGGGACCCACTGGTTGAGATAGGATGGTCCTATTCTAACCCGGGAACCATACGGTTATCCAGGTTATAAAGATAATGTTGCAAATGAAACTACTACGGGATGGTTGTGCTAGCCGTACAGCGTAAAAAGAAAAAAAATTGTCCGCGACCGTTACAAAACACTAAAGAGAAAAAAAAAATACAAAGGAACCGTCACCAAAAAACCCGCGACGAAACCTGACCGTGAACTCAGTGGTAGCAGAAGAAAGAACAGTGAAAGAAAAACCGTTATAACCGCGTTAAGGCGCTACTGTCGCGTAGCGGGATAGTGGCCCTACGAAATGAAAAAAAGAAAAAAAAAAAAGAAATATATTTTTAAGAAAGGCACCGGCTAGAGAATAAGGGTCGTGGGTAGGCTAACGGGTTTTCGATAGAACGCGCACTGAGAGTTGGTCAGGTTCCCCCCCTATGTAAGGTAAACTTATCAGCAGCGTCGTAGCAGCAGCAGCACGGCGTGGTAGCTCGGAGACCGTCCAGCTCAACAGCTGGTCCGGCAGAGGACAGGCTTAGCAGCCGTCCTTAGGCTCGACCGGTAGGGGTCGACAGCAGCAGCAGACAGGGTACGATGCCTCGTACAGGGGAGTTCGTAAGAGGAACTCGTAGGATGAAAACTCGTAGGGTGAAAACTCGTAGGTAGAACCCTGGAAGCTACGGAAAGACACCGTCCGGTCCAGCCAGTGTGACATAACCTTCCGCCGACCACAGAAGACACCTCAGCCTCTGTCGTCCAGTCGAGGGTCTTGGCAGACGGTTATGCTATATTAATCGGTCGGACAGATATACAGGAACAGTAAGAGAGCAGTATAAGGCAGAATAAGAACAGAGAAAGTACAAGGAAGATTATATTATAGAACAGTAGGGATAGCGTCGGTTACAGTAACAGTTATAATTCGAATTTCGTACGTTGACCGTTAAATACTTTTATCAACGGTTTGGGGCCGTTGATAATTACACAGTACCTAGAAACAGGAAAGAAAACAGCTAGATAGAGAATAGATAGCAAGCACACTCACCCGTAAGTAGTTTCAAGATCACAATAGAAATTAAAACGTTATAGCGTGTACTTATTTAAAGCAGAATATACGTGCGCACACGGCTGTAGTGAGACAAGGACTGCGGGAGCTCGCCGACGAAATGGCTCGCCGTGTTACATATGTGCAGTTATAGCTATATAGTAACATAACGGATTTATTTGTTAAAGCGCGTACACACGGTGTAACGTCACATTGTCTTTAATCCCGCCGCCGGGGGGTGCATTATAGCCCCACGGGAACGAAACACGGTGCTCGAGAGGACGGGGGTCGCCAACCCCTCCACTGTCCTCCTCTCCGTACTCAATGGACGGCCTAGTGCCCACATCTTGAACTGTTCTATCTAAGTAAGTAGTATGCATAACAACTGTCATGGCCAGCCATTGTACAAAAGACTTCAGTATTTTTATTTCAGCCGGCCCAAGATGCGATCCCTAAATTATTGTTTCATGTCAGTCTCATTGATACCCAACGCCTGTGACTTCCCAAGTATTTGTAGGTTTCGGTTGCAGGGAGTGTCGTCAGGTGGGTAGTCTGAAAGCTGTACGCTCTTAGATTCAACCATCGTCCTTTTACATTCATAAATGTCAATTATTATTACCTCCAGATGTTTGTAAAGTATCAATATTATTGTATGCAACCTTACTTGAACCAATGTTCATTTTAAAAATCATCGTAAATAATTTACCTTCCCTTTTAGTCATTGCTTTAACACACCCATCAGGAACACCTTCACATTTACATTGATAACCATTTTTAAATATGGGACTCATGGCTAATATAGGTTGATCTTTACCTTTGGAACATACAATACTTCAATGTAGTTTCAATCCATGTCCGTCCATTGAATGCTAAAACCTTTACTATGCCAATTCCTTCTGCTTCCTGCATCGAACCATCTCCCAGAGCAATTTTTCTTCCGTGTATATTCCTATAGTTACCAGGTACCACTGTCTAGATACCAGCCATTCCTTTCAACCGCAACCATGAACGCATTATCTTTTTGCTGACCCGGTTTCCCTTGCTTTTTATTTTTATTTGCAAACCAGCAGTTTTTCTTAAAATGGCCTGTTTTCATACTTCATTAATAGAAACATTCTATACTTTTCTTGTCTTTATAATTTCTATTTTTTACTGTTGTCAGAAGAGCTACCGACTCATTACTAAACTCCTCTCTATTGTTCTCTCTTTTCCCTTACAATAACCGGGTCCTTAATTATTCAAGCGTTTGCTCTGTTTCTGGTACACTTTCCCAGGCTGACGTGAACTATTGAAATTTATTTTTCAGAGACAATAGGATTTTCGTAATGATCATTTTGTCTGAAACTGTCTCGCTGTTCTGTTTTAGTTGACTTGTTATTAATTCTAGATTGCTCAGAAACTGATTAGTAGAGCCGTCATTATGGTAGTAATCTGTAGGCGTGATAAGGTAGTTTGTGTAATGTAATTTAAATTAAGTAACAATGCCTGAATAGACTTGTATTTAGGTAGACGGCAGCCGGCGGCGCTGATCTGCAAGCGGCAACCTTGACTTTCCTATATAAATCATTGTATTAAACTAGGATGCATGTAGAAATGGTTGACCTATTAGGATATACTAACGTTTATTTTTAAGCTTATACTAACAATCGTTGGAATGATATTTTGATTGGTGACAATAAATTAACAATACCGGCTTTCACTGTGTAGCTGTATATGAGTAAAGAACTAATGGCGCACAAATTATATTGTAGGTACGTACCGATTTAAAGTTCAGCGGGTGTTCTCCCTGTTGGCGCTTACCAGCGGTTTAAGCGCCTTCTTATAGGCACTGTTCACGACAGTTAATGTCTCAGATCCAAACCACAAACATGTCTGCTTTGCAATAACAGATGGCGTACTATGAGTCATACTAAATCACGCTATGGTTTGATGTTTGTTACTTAAACATATTTATAAGTTTTTTTTGAATAAAGTGTGAATGGACCAGGGAAGGAATGGGAAGGTGAATGAGTTCACTGGACTATAGATCAGGATACAGATGTGGTTTCATTTAGTACCTAACCCTTCTAGTATTCGTCCCTCTGAAGTTCACCATTATATTCTATTCTATTCTATTCTACCATTAATTAATACCTTTGGGTATTAAACATTTGGTCCTACAGAGCCGTATGAGCTCAGGATAGGGATGTGAGATTAATGGAAAAGAATCGATTAAATAAAAATAGATTTTTCTATAATCAAAATTAATCGATTTGCCAAAAATCGATTTTATTAAAAATAAATAATCAATTTCTGCGAAAAAAATCGATTTTTTTGTATTCCTAAAAGGTACATGTTAAATGCAAAAAATCTGGATGTTATTCATCTATTTATGCAGATATCCATTTTCAAAAACAAGTTTATAAATATTAGTATCAGTTTTATTTATAAACTAGCTGACCCACGCAGCTGCGCCTGCGCTATTTTTACGTTGACTAAACTTTGAATAACAGACATTCGCATCGAATACCTACATAACCTCATTTTTTATAGTCGGTTAAAAACTGGGACCCACTTTTTACTTGCTCTCCGAAGCACGGACCCGTTTAGTTCAATGGCGTTAAGCGGTCACCCATCTATTTAATGACCTTACCTAACGTTGCTTAACCAGATCAATTACAAAACCTTGATAACAACTCTCTATGAGTGTTCCCTTACTAATATTTATTATATTATAAAGAAAAATTGATAAAATCGGACCAAGCGTATAACCAAGTACCCGTTTTGACTTTAATCCCCTCTCCCAAATGAACCGTGCTAGATTACGGGATAAAAAGTATCCTATGTCCTACCTCGTAGTAAGATCTCAAATCATGCCAAGTTTCATTTGAATCCATTCAGTAGTTTCGGCGTGATGCTCAGCCGTGATACAGACAGACAGACAGACAGACAGACAGACAAAAATTAAAAAAATTACATTTTCGGCCTCAGTATCGGTTAGAGAATGCCCTCCAAATATAATTTTCAAAATATCTTCAATGTACAGAATTGGACCTGTTACAGTTTTATTATAAGTATAGATTAGATATGCATTAGCCCGTGATACTAAATCAGGTTTACTCGTAATCGTACTGGCTAAAGTTGAATGTAAAACAAGAAATTGAGGTAAGCGCAGGTTTAAGCGCAATACACATTGAGCCCGCCGGGCCGCCGACATATGTCGGCAACTTTTTGTCGGCGGTATAGTTGGCGGCTTCACTTATTACAAGTCGGAAAATTTGGTCGGCGGCATGTCGGCGGCTTGAGATAAGAAATTTATTTGGCAGTCAGTGATTGCCCCGTGTCGATAAAGGTTGTGTGGTTGTGCGATATAATTTTGATGGTGTATCTTCGATAATTCAGTAAATAGAAATAATCTTAAAAATGGACGATGGCAGTGATCTGTTGATAGCAGCTTGTGGAATATTTATTGCTGGATCGCTACAAAAGGAACGAAGCTGTTGGGTTAGACCTAGTTTACTGAGTCGCAATTGTTATAGCAATCATGACAGATTAAGAGATTTGAAAGCAGATGACTTGATTGTACAAAATCCCATACATTTTAAAACATTCATGAAATTAACCAATACCGACTTTGAATATTTATTGAATATTGTTGGGCCGAGAATAGTTAAAAAAGATACAAATTGCAGAATTGCAATTTCGTCACAAGACAGATTAGCAATAACATTAAAATACCTGAGTACGGGCGAATCATTCATTAGCCTTTGTGATGTGTTCAAAGTATCTCCTCAAATTATATCATACATTATCCCAGAAGTATGCCAAGCTATAATCGATGGCCTTTCGGAGTATGTAAAGGTAAAATTAAATGTTTAACTTTTTTAAATAAACCTAAATGTTGATAAATATAAATTTTAAATAGATTTATATTTTTTGTGCTGTTTAATTTAGTTCGAAGTATAATTTAGTTAATGTTCTTATTTTAGATTCCGAGAACTTCAAACGAATGGAAAAAAGTTGCAGATAGATATCTGGATAGATGGAATGTTCCTAATTGCCTTGGATCAATGGACGGAAAACACGTAAAAATTCAATGTCCACCAAGAAGTGGAAGTGAATATTTTAACTATAAAACTTATTTCAGTATTGTACTATTTGCATTAGTGGATGCAGATTACAAGTTTTTATACGCTAATGTTGGATGTCAGGGTCGCATTTCAGATGGCGGTGTTTTTAATAACTCTGCGTTATGCAGAATGTTAAATAACAATTCTTTAAATTTGCCGGACAACAAACCTCTACCTGGGAGAAATGTACCAGTGCCATATTTTTTTTTGGGTGATGATGCTTTTGCATTACAAACCCACATTATAAAATCTTACGATGGTAATCACACAAAAAGATCTCCTAAAAGAGTTTTCAATTATCGTATATGTCGAGGACGAAGAGTAGTAGGACGAATGTGTTTGGGCAGTTAACCAGCAAATTTCAAATATTCAAGAGACCTATCCAGTTATGTCCACAAAAAACTGCTATTGTGACATTGGCCTGTGTACATTTGTTCAATTATATTAAAAAAAATATACATCGAAACGAATATGATTCTGAAAATGATAACGGAGAAATCATACCAGGTGAATGGCGCACAATAACTCCTGAAAATAATTGTTTTGTTGCCTTGCCAAGAGAGATCAATACAAATCTGTGTCCTGAAGATACAAGGAACGAGTTGGTTGAATATTTTCTCTCCGATGTCGGAAGCTTAGAATGGCAGTATGATCAATGATCAATTTAATCAAAATCTAAATATAAAGATTTAATAAAAATCATAATAATAATAGTTATATTTTAATTTGTGTTTACAATTAGTGACTCTTACTTAATCATAAAATTTCAAAAGACAGATTTATTTCGTGACTTTTTTTCTCATACTAAGCTATATTTATTTCAAATTATAACAATATAATAAAGATAAAGAAAGAAAATTATTTTTCATTTAGGGATATAAAAACATTCTCAATATCTTGGCTGCTTATACGTTCACTATTAGAACTTTCATCAAGCGCTACTGGTACCGATGGTTCAACTCCAGGAAGGTGCGGATGAGGGCTTATGTTGATGGGATATAGAGATGAAGGGTTTGTATTTGGCTGATTATCAGAATTTGTGGGGGTAGAATGCTGATGATCCGGGCTCGTAATAGTAGAATATACAGATGATGAGCGGTTAGAAGGATATGCATTTGGCTGATCATTTGGAGAACCTGTATAGTACCCTGGATGACTACGAGAGCTAGAGGGTCTTGCGTAATCAACATACATATCTGTCTGATATCCAATTTCGGTTTCAAAAAGAATGTTATTAATTCGATGTTTTACTATTGCATTTGTTGATTTATCCATTTTTCTCAGTTTTGCTGCAATATATTCTCCAAAAAGAGTGTCTTCGTCTTTTTCTTGTGTTTGATTTTGACGATCGGAGACAGATTTCATAATATTCAGAGCATGTGAAATCATTTCATTGTTTAGATTTTTTCTGGGACGTTTAATCGTGTCATCGGCAAATGAATGAGATGAATCATTTTGCTGGGGTTGTACAACACTGCTCTCGTTTGATGTCTCCTGAAATTAAAATATTTTAAATCTGTTGTATTGTGTTACATAGAAAGTAAAGATAAATAATATAGTCAAGATTTAAATCGGATGTATACAGGGTTATTTTATGAACAGTGAGCATACGAAAATATTGTACCAGTGTCGATATTATTTTCAATAATATTTTTATTTTATTCCCTTTAAAATATATTATCTTTAATTTCCCTTTAAAAGGAGACCTTGTGGAAGTAACAAACAAGGACATTTGTAACAAAGTAAAAACCCTAATAAAAAAGGAGGCGGAGCTTAGCGAGGGGGAGGAGGGGAGGGGGAGGGGGCTTACTAGAAACACGTTGTCTTAAATTCGATGAACCTTGTATATTTATATTATTTACATTTAACACTATGGTGGGTCAGCACTTTTGAACTTGTTCTGTTCAGTACAATAAAAAAATTTGGATAAAAATAATAAATGCATTTTTACTTACAGTATCGATCGTGGCTGTAGGAGTATTCTTGTTTTGCAAAAAACTAAATGATTTATATGCAAACCACTTGCTCTGATAAACACAATCTGTACCGATACCCGACTTTTTTGAGTCAGTCACTTTTTTTTTCTCTCTATAATACTGACTTGTCAAGTTTTTAATTTTTCTTTCTATTTCTGATACATTTGTATTAAAATGGTTTGCTATTTCATTCAATGAGTCGAAACGCTTTGGTCGACTTTTATGATCTGGGTGTTTTGGATTCCACAATACCTCCTTCTCATGATAAAGATTAATTAACGTAAGACATTTTTCGTCGTCCCACTCCATGTCGTAAAAAAAATACAAGCACGTCACTACAGGTCGAGCGTCGCCGGGCAACTGAGTGCAGGCGTACTCAAGCCGCCAACATGTCGGCGGGTAACACGCGCAGACGCATGTTGCCGACATGATTCTTTTCGTACAGGCCGCCGGGTTGTGTCGCCGGGCTTTGTCGGCGGCCCGGCGGGCTCAATGTGTATTGCGCTTTAGATTAACACGAAGTTTAATAACATAAATAGAAATTGGATTTAATCCTCCATTACCATACATGTGGTCCAAACTCAAATATTATTCAATCATGTCCTTGTTTTCAGATAGAACGTACTTCTAAAATTAAATATCTTGGTGTCTGGTTGGATACTTCACTTTCATGGAAGCCCCATATTGAATGCTTAGTCGCTAGAGTCAGGAAATTAATATACACATTTAAACTTTTAAGAAAATCTACTGATCTCTCATGCCTTAAAATGATATACTTCGCACTGACCCAATCAATACTAAGCTATTGCATTACATCATGGGGTGGTTCAGTTAAAACTCTAATGCTAAAAATAGAAAGAGCTCAGCGAGCAGTTCTGAAAGTAATGATAAATAAACCGATACGCTTCCCTACAGTTTTACTTTTCTCTCATTGTAAGGTTCTTACAGTACGACAACTCTATATACTATCTTCGATCTTAAGAAAGCATACCCAGCTTGTGTACAACCCCAATATGAACACCGAAAAACGTCGCGCAAATCGTGTATGTCCTACTGAGCCCAGGAGAACAGTTGCTGCGGGCCGTCATTACTTCTATTTCAGCTGCCTCCTGTATAATAGGGTTAATAAATACCTAGAAATCTATCCTCTTCCACTTAGACAATGCAAACTCAAATGTTTTGAATGGCTTCTAAGCTTAACCTACGAAAATACCGAAGAGCTCCTTAAACGTCATGGCTAAATGACATTACACTTCTCCACTATATGTTCCTACCTCTCGCACACATTCTCACACACACCCACACCTAAACACACACACATCCACTCTTACACATCTAGCATACCTACTATACTTAGTCTATTAAAAAAAATAGTTTTTAAATTGTATTTAACTTTTGTTGGATCTATGTTAATTTTTGGTAGTGGGCGTTGGCACTGCGACACAGTTTTTAACTTCTGCATAATGCCAACGTTCTTATTCTCTGTACATTTATTTTAAGTTCCAATAAATTTATTTTATTTATTTATTATTTATATTTAATAGCAGCGTTTTCCCTGAAAGAAAACGCATATTAAACTACTTACCTTATTCGAAGCTTATAATGGAGAGCGGCACTTCCGGTTTCCCGTCATATTTGTTCCTATTGGTCTACTTCACTGTGATTTGATCGGACGTGACGTCATATTGCCAGGCGGGTGGGGGGAGCTGTTGTAAAACACGCTCACTCCATTCGTGTTCATTGTGTCGAAGAAATACCAGGCAGGTTTAAAAAGTAAGCTTCGAATAAGGTAAGTAGTTTAATATGCGTTTTCTTTCAGGGAAAACGCTGCTATTAAACCACAGTACCGTTATTCGAAGCTTATAATGAGACGTGTTTGTTATCGCCTGGTAATATCAGTAGATTAATGACGCCAATGTGATTTACGGATGTATTTTAAATATCCAAGTATGAATTTTAAATAAAAATTCAATAGATTGCATTCTTATATATATATAGATATTTGTATATGCTAATTATGTCTTTAAGAAACGAGTAGCAGAAAAAGAGAAGAGGAGAATAGAACTGTGTCAACCATTAAAATCAATATTATGCCAATTATTCATTGTGTTTTGTTAAACAATCAAGTACAAAAGTACTTGTTTTTTTTTTTTTTTTTTTTTTCGTGATATGTGTTTTTGACTTCGTCTTTATAATGCAGTGTAAAATGTATTAAAAATCTCCAATTTCAATGTGCTAGCTATTATTAAAAACCACTACGCCTGTGACGCATGATAGGTAATTAATTAAGCTAAATTATGTTCGTGATTTTAGTCTTTTTGACCCATCAATAAAGATAAGATAACTGAATACATATACAATTTGTTTTTAAACACAACACCAGGTACTGCGATGTTGCATACTTTGCAGTACGTGGCCTTCCGATTAACGACACGACTATGCTTTACAGAGTACTAGGTGATGTTACAATGTTTACCTCTAATTATTATGCAGTGTGATAATCTTTAACATCCAGCAAGCAACAGTGTGAAGAGTAGACTTCACTTTGTGTAGTAATAGATAAATTATATGGGATTTTTATCTAAACTCTATTAAGGCATTACTCTAGTCATTAGTCAGGGTCTTTTTATAAATGTTAAATCGTATATACATTGCTATACATATATGCATGTATGTGTTCTACATGTGAAGTAAGCCACTTTGAAAATTGCTCACTAAATCATATCCTAAATAGATGAGTAAAGGATTAATAAGTAAAATCGATTTAAGAACATGTTGCTAAGAATTGACAAGCAAGTAACTGGACTGATCAGTATTGTACATTGTCAGAGTTAGGCAATAATAATACCAAACAACTATGATTAATGCTCGAATCCGCTATAAATTAGCAAAAAATGTGGCAATATTTCCAGTTATTTTAATTTAGTTTAGAAAATCAAGACCAGCTCATGATAATTCCAAACTACTTCGTGAATTTTTAATGTAATATTTGGTTCGATTTGAAAGGTCAAGTCTGGATCACCAAAACTTACATTTTTAAGTTTCAGAACGAAAGTATATTGTCTGTATGCGAAAACTAGGACTCTTTAAAAGTTGTGTCATATGAATAGATGACTCAAAACTCGTTCAAGAACAGAGTCTGCTCTCCGAAATAATTCAGGGCCAATAGGATTAAATATATATTTAATCTATACTAGAATACTTCAGAGCCAATACGAGTAAGTATACGTTCACCGAATACACGAATAATCATACATGGAGGATGATTTGTAGTCGTTCTGCTCCAAAGTACCTTAAATATTTATGGACATATTATGTACTCCATATATCCTACTATCTGTCTCTACAAGGATATGAGTTTGAAATTTGATTTGTATTAAAGAACTAATTGAAAAATATAATATTCATAAGCATCTGTGAATGGTTGGTCCCACCCCCTGTCTGCATACTAGTTTCCCTTACCTCTGTAAAGGAAATTTGTGTTTTCACTTTGTAATAAATGCGAAATTACAAGAGATAGTAAGCAGGATTGCTAATATTTCTTTTGGTTGCAATGCAACTGCTTTCTTTATATTTTCTTACTCCCGACATTGATCGGAAGTTAAATTATGGGGTTAAAGAATCTTTATTCTCATTAGAACAATTACAGTTCGTACAATTATACGCCTGTTCTCCGCAATTGTGAATGAGGACTGCATTACTTTTAGCTAATAATGCAGGCGATGCATTTTGGCATAACTTGGTTACTTACACCCAGTTACACCCACAGAATTGAGTTTGATATTGTTATAGAAACTCGTGAATGATTCCATCATTATGGATCCCCAGAAGTCCCAATTATAAGATTACATAACTTTTAACTTTGAAATGGGATATAGTATAGAAAAATTAATGGTGGTCTTCAAATAAAGGACATGTTGTCCCCACATCATATCCAATCATTGTTTGAAGAACTTTCTTAAAATGTTGTATCCAAAACTTTGATAAACTATTAGCAGTTTACGCTCCTGATATTTTAAGACAGTAAAATTAATGGACCATGATTAGGATCCAAGACGTGACTGCAAGCCAGGGTTATGAAATTTATATATTTATATATAATTGATTCATAGAATCACGTACGTGCAATTTTGTATAGCAACTGCAACCTTCTTCTGAAAGGTAAATTTCTGTATTCTCTCCCCGCGAGAGTGCGTGATAGTCAGAACAAACTCCTCAGAAAAAGGTTATTAATAAGACGATGTGCCAGGCACACACACACTGTGAATGTCTTAATATCTCTGCTGAATTTAACAGAAAAACAGTCTCTCGAAGAGCAATATGCAGTTACCACTCCTGCAGGGAACTGTTACTTATTGGGGTACCCTGCGGAGGTACGTAATTGCTAAAAATACCCTGTCAATGTCACTATGCTTATAATAATAATATCCTGGGACAACCCACACACGGCCATCCGATCCCAAACCAGATACAGCCTGCACAACGGCAACCATACAACTGATACGAATGCACTTCCTACTTATATCGATAAATAGTAACAGAAACTTGGTGGGAATCGAACCCACGACCACTGAGTAGGAGTTAGGGTGTCTATGAGAACGACGGGCCAGTCAAATTATTATAATGAAATGGACTTCAGAAAATAACTTTCAGACTGACAAGAATGCCAAAATTGATTTTTGAAAATTAGGAACGTGCTCTCTCCACGAGCTATACATGTTACTGTCCCTGCGAGGGAGGTTAAATCTTTGTGTATCCACCCTGCGAGGGTGAGTAATAAAATGTGCAGTCCTTGCGAAGGACAATATACTAATGGTGAAATAGACTTCAGCCAACCACTTCCAAATTGACAAATCAAAATTGATTCTAAAAACCGGATACACTGTACCTGCTCTCTCCACGAGCTATACATGTTACTGTCCCTGCGAGGGAGGTTAAATCTTTGTGTATCCACCCTGCGAGGGCGAGTAATAAAATGTGCAGTCCTTGCGAAGGACAATATGCTGATGGTGAAATAGACTTCAGCCAACCACTTCCAAATTGACAAATCAAAATTTATTTTAAAAACCGGATACATGCTCTTTTTATGAGCAATTAAGAAATAAAATAAATAAATAACTACTTATATACATATGTACCATCACGGGATGGAGGTTTATTATTTATATTTATATATATATACATATATGCCCCTGCACCACCCTGCGAGGGTGGTGGTTTGTGCAACTCCATGCAATTTAAAATGGAATCTAGAAAATATGCCACGTGATGGTACTTAATGCTGATGGTGAAGTAGAAGTCAGCCAACAACGGTCAGACTGACAAGATCGTCAAAATTGATTCTGAATCAGGTGACTGGTCATGATCAACATACATGAGATGATACATACCATCCTGCGACAGGTTAATTATTTGTGTACCCCTCCTGAGAGGGTGGGCGATAATATTTGCAAACGTTATGCAAAGGAGAATAGAAATTAGACCTCGTACCACGCGATGGTACTCTATTCTGGTGAAGTAGACTTCAGCCAACAACTTTTAGGCTTTGACAAGATTATCAGAATTAAATCTGGAAACCAGGAGCTTGCCTTACGACGAGCAACTGTACATGTACTGCCCCCGAGATGGGAGGTTTATGATTTGTGCACCCATCCTGCAACGATGGATGGCAACTTGTGCCATGAGCTAGTACTTTATATTGATTGTAACCTTACGAGGCTTGCCATATATATACGTGAATTTTGTGTATTAGACACTAAAAGTTACTGCGTTGCGTACGTATGCACTGGATTTCTCCAAGACAAACAGATTTGTTAATATGATAGCATCTCTACGTTTCTCAATACTCAATATTGCGTCGCACAAACTTATTGAAAAAGTTTTGAGATTTTAAAGAAAACCGTAATTGTATTTCAATTAACTTTGAAACAGTTATATTTCCACCTTTCTGCTCACAGACTATAATAGTAATTAACCTACATAGCCCACCCAAGAAGACTACGAAATATTGTCATGCAAGCAATGATACAATGATATTGTATTTAATATCATTGCCTGCAAACTATTTTAGCAGCATTTTTTTTTTTTTTTTTTTGTTGGATACAACAAAAAATATGTTCGCAAATGGTTTGTCTGTAAAATTGAGGTGGCGGCCACAATTATAAGACTTAAATACTCCATTTGTACTAGGCTGTTTCTAGGCTTTTGGGAATTAAAAGCCTAATCCTAGGTTACCCTATGAGTATAGTTCTACTTGTCAGCACACGTGAACTTACAGATACCGCACAACCAAAAGTAATATATTAACAAAACTCACTTGTTTACTGAATTTATCCAATTATCACACCACATTGATAACGCCTGAGCGCCTTTTCTTCAAGTACAACTAATGTCACTGTTTCACTGTTCCGATTGTATTATTGTAAATTGACCATCCATTCTGAAAAAAAGCTTATAACTAACTGTAAGAGATGTATTATTATCGTAGAACTCGCCTACTAAATAATTCTGCAAATGCTTAAAACTGCAGGTAGATGTACTATATTATCGTAGGACTTGGCTACAAAAATAGTTCTGCAAATGTTTTAAGCTGCAGGTAGATTACAATTTGTAATATTACATGTTTATGTGTCCGTTACTTTTTATCCACTTAGAAAACTCGCACATAAAGCTTACCCACATTAAACATTAATAAAAATATCAATTCAGCACAAGTATTAAATTATAATTTTTAAAGTTTTCAAATATACAAATTACTGTCAGTGGGCTAAATGAAAATTGATTAATTACAAATTTATGACCAACATAGCCCAATTTACTTGCACTATATTCAAACCACACACTATTTAATAGTATAAAACATTTCATTATCAATAGTATAAAACATTTCATTAGGAACACACAAACAAAACGAACGGCAAACACCGTTAAAATGTTTTGTACTTACGTGCATTTTGTTCGGCTTCAACTATTTGTAGCAAATACTGTTGTTTAACATTGTATACTTTTGGAATTATTTAGATATAGAATTTGATTTAAATTCCACAAACAGTTGTATATTGTAGCCTCGGACGGGTGTCCGTGACGGGAAACAAGACGCCAATGAACACGAATGGAGTGAGCGTGTTTTACAACAGCTCCCCCCACCCGCCTGGCAATATGACGTCACGTCCGATCAAATCACAGTGAAGTAGACCAATAGGAACAAATATGACGGGAAACCGGAAGTGCCGCTCTCCATTATAAGCTTCGAATAACGGTACTGTGGTTTAATTACGTGTTTTGAGCAACTATTACCAATCAAGCAAGATCAAATAAAACCCTGTTAATTATTGTTTAACTACCGTATTCTGTTAAATTTCTGCTGAAGTTCATTAGATTCTGCTAACATTTTCTATTCTGCGACATAATCGGCTAAACCCTAAAATGAGGGTTCAATTCTGCTAAAATAGCAGAATTCTGCTAAATCTGGTCACACTGCACTGAAACTACTTTACACGCATACATACCTACACACACTGCACTGAAACTACTTTACATACATACAGATGGCGCCGTTTTTTAAATATTGAACAAAAAAATCTCGAATTAAAATATCTCGAAATAAGTTCATACGTATAAGTATGAACTTAATTCGAGATTTTTCACCCAACGCATAGATGGCCCTGTTTATGAAATTGAAACTAACTGCAAGATTTTTTCATCGGTCGCATAGATATGAGCTGTTTCTAAAAATCGATTTAAACACGTAATTTATATAATCGATTTACTAAAAATCGATTAATATTATTAAAAAAATCGTCAATAAAAAATCGATTATTAGAAAATAATAATCGATTAAAATAAAAATCGATTATTTTTTAACATCCCTAGCTCAGGACAGTTGTCAACACAAGTACTAGCAGTGGATCGCTGCGATAAATAGTACTACAGGACACGCAACTAGCGGAGTTGCGAAGTTTCACCACCAGGGAGCGCCACCAGCAGACAGCAAGTGTTCCCGAGTTTCGCCGTCAGGGAGCGCCACCAGCAGATAGCAGTGTTCCCGATTTGGCCGCCAGGGGGCGCCACACGCTGACAGCGGAGTTGCAGAGTTTGGCCGCCAGGGGGCGCCACCAGCCGAGCAAAATTTGTGCAAGTGTGTGAGTGCAGTGCAAATTGTGAGTACAATCATTTATTACATACAGATACATCTTAAATTCAAGCGAATTTGAACTTTAAAAATACAGAATTCATAAATTCATAACAACATAACTCAAAAAATTTGAAGAGAATTTGGACTTAGTTAAAATTTCAAGATTTATTGGACTTGTAAAATTTTGCATGTTAGTTAAGGACTTAGAATAGTTTTGTAAAAACGGGGTAACGGGGAACCTATGCCCGATTTTTTAAAAGTTTTAAAACACTTATTTTTTAGACTTGTAATTTTTATCGCATATTTTTACACTTAGAAAATTTTAGTCTTTATTGGACTTTGTAAAATTTACTTAATATTTTAACTTGTAAATTATTAATTGTTTGGTTCTTTTACCACCATACTGGTACACTTTTAGTTTGTTGTTTTTTATTTATTTTGGTATTTATTTTGTTTTTTGAACTATTTTAGCATTACTTATACTTATTCATTTTATACCAAATAATGGAAGGATTAATTAATCTATTAAAAAACCTTCAAAATGTGATTCAAAAGGGTTACACAAACTTCAAAAAGAGTCCAAAGGATAGATTAACTATAGAATACATAGAGACTAGACAAGAATTATTAGAAAAGGATTAGGATACATTTAAACAACAGAATGCTAAACTTCATGAACGTTATAAATCTGAGGATATAGAAGAGAAATTAGATGATGATATTTATGATGAACCTGAAGAGACGTACATTACTTATAAATGTTTAATGAAAACTATGTATAACAAACTTTGTGTTGTAGAACAATCTGTACAAAATAGTAGTAGCTCATCTAGCAATACAAATAAGCAATCAGGTTCTTTTGTGAAATTGCCGCGGATCTCCATACCAACATTTTCTGGCAAATATGGAGAATAGATAACTTTTCGCGATCTTTTTACTTCATTAGTTCATAAAAATGATTCTTTAGACAATGTGCAAAAATTACACTATTTAAAGAGTCATCTCACTGGAGAAGCCGAGCAATTGATTAGACATACACCAATATCTGAGGCTAACTACAGTGAGTGTTGGGCTCAACTAGAAAAGCGCTATAGCAATAAGAAATATTTAGCAAACTGTATTTTGAAAAGGTTGTTTGGTCAAAGACGAATGCATACCGAATCAGCTTCAAGTTTAAAAGAATTGTTAGACACAACTAATGACTGCTTGAATGCTCTAAAAAATATAGATATAGATGTGAGTACATGGGATGTAATCATAATACATATAGCAACGTTTAAATTGGATTCAGAAACGCGAAAGCAGTGGGAATTAAGTATAAATGGCAGCGACTCTAACGAATTGCCATCCTTTGAACAATTCAAGGAATTTATAGAAAACCGTTTCCGCGCTCTAGAGTGTATTGAACCAAAAAGGGTTTTAGTTCACCAGGTCAACAGTTCACATTCTCAACATCCCAAAGTTATGGTAGCCACGAATTCCTCATCCATGCGATGTGAGTTCTGCACAGAAAGTCACAAACTCTGCTTTTGTAATTAGAGCCTTGCTCGACCAAGGCTCTCAGGCATGTTTTATAACAGAAGCCACAGTCCAATTTCTGGGTCTGAAAAAGATACCAGTTAAAGGAATCATTTCGGGTTTAGGTGATAACAGGTCAACCATAGCAAGATATATGGTACAACTCAAAATTCAGTCACGTATCGACCCTGAGTTTGAACTTGTGTTAACTGCTTATGTTTTAAATAAAATAACATCATACTTACCAGAGAGAACTATACACACAAGTAACTTTGATTGGATCGATATACACGGACTTCAGTTAGGAGATTCACAGTTCAACAAAAGTAATAAAATAGACATATTATTAGGTGCGGACGTCTATAGCTGCATCCTCAAGGAAGGGATGTTGAAGAGTCCTTCAGGAACTTTAATCGCGCAGAACACTACCTTAGGGTGGGTCCTATCGGGTGCAGCTGGTCCTGTAAATTATGAAAGTTCAAATAATATAGGAAGAAAAATAAACGTTATGCATGCACAGATCACAGAAGATGAAAGTCTAAAGATATTTTGGGAAATCGAAGAATTAGTTACATCAAAGAAAATACTTACAGTAGAAGAACAGAAGTGTGAAGAGTATTATAGTAATACTTACCAGAGACAAGATGATGGTAGATATGTGGTTCGATTATCATTTCGAGTTGAGGATCCTCCTTGTAAAGCTGGCAACTCGCGAAAAATAGCTGAAAACAGATTAAAGTTATTAGAAAAGCGGTTAGAAAAGAATGAAACGTTAAAGGAAAACTACAAGGAGGTAATAAATGAATATTTACAGCTAGGTCATATGAGAAGGGTAACAGGAAACGATAATAAAAGAGAACAAGCAGTATATTTACCACACCACGCGGTAGTAAGGGAGGACAAGAGCACCACAAAGGTGCGTGTTGTGTTTAATGCTTCCGAAAAGAATAGCAAGGGAGTATCTTTGAATGACACCCTTATGATTGGACCGACATTACAGGCGGATTTACGACACACAGTTATGAAGTGGAGAGTTCATGCATTAGTCGCCGATATCATTAAAATGTATCGACAAATAAGAGTAGCTGACGACGATGTGATGTATCAAAGAATTCTTTGGCGTGATAGTCCAGATCAGGAAATATCAGATTACGAGCTGGTAACGGTTACTTTCGGCACAGCTTCTGCTCCATATCAAGCAGTAAGAACTCTACACCCGATTGCATATGATGAAGGAGAGAAGCACCCATTAGGTGCTTACAATGTCCTTAATAGTTTCTATATGGACGACTTAATGACTGGATGTTCTAGTGTGCCTGAAGGCATGGAAATGTATAAACAAATAACAGAATTATTAGGAAAGGGCAGATTCTATTTACGAAAGTGGAATAGTAACAATAAGGAGATAATAGAAAGGATTAGGTCAGAGGAAAATAATGAAATAAAAGGACAAATAGTACAAACAAATAAAGAAATAAAAGGTCAAATAGTACAAACAAATAAATAAATAAAAGGTCAAATAGTACAAAGAAATAAAGAAATAAAAGGTCAAATAGTGCAAACAAATAAAGATATAAAAGGACAAATAGTACAATCAAGTAAAAAGGAAAAGAACAATAGTATTAAGGAGAAGAACATACAGGACAAGGAAGAAGACAAGGAGATCAAACTAGACGATACAATAAAAATTCTAGGACTTACCTGGAATAGGCAACAGGACATCTTCCAGTACTCGGTGAACTCACCTCTGCCGCTAACTGCACCTGTAACAAAAAGAGCTGTAATTTCTGATATAGCACATTTATTTGACCCATTGGGGTGGTTAGCTCCAAGTGTGGTGATGGCAAAAATCTTTATCCAGAAGTTATGGCTCGCAGGACTTGGTTGGGACGAGGAACTAACCACCGAATTAAAGAATGAGTGGAGTACTTACCGAGAGGAACTTCCGCTTCTTACCAAAATCAGCATACCACGTTGGCTTGGAACAAAATCAACAGATAACTGGGAGCTACATGGATTTTGTGACGCTTCCAAAGCAGCGTATTCAGCCGTGGTTTACTTACGTACGATTGATGATACGGGTGCGGTGCGCCTTTCATTATTGGTGGCAAAGACCAGAGTCGCTCCGATCAAACAAATAAGTATTCCACGATTGGAACTGTGTGCAGCTGTGTTGTTGTCTAAACTGCTGCTGGAAACAAGCGAAGTTTTAAATGTTCCACAGGACAAAATTAGAGCATGGACTGACTCGACAGTGGTACTGGCATGGCTCAACAGCCACCCCAGTAGATGGAAGACGTTTGTAGCTAACCGCACATCAGAAATCTTAACTACTATGTCATTATCGCAATGGTTTCATGTGTCAGGTAAGGACAATCCTGCAGACTGCGCTTCCAGGGGACTATTACCTAGTCAGTTTATAGCTAGTTCACTTTGGTTTTCGGGACCGTTATTTCTGAAAGAAAAGGAAATTGTTTATGAAAGTCCAAGTAACTTACAAATAGATTTAGAACAGTCAGTAAAAACACACATAGCAGTAATACCAGACGAAACAATATTTGAGAGATTCTCTACATTACCTAGATTATTAAGAGTTGTAGCATATTGTCGAAGCTTTTTAAACAAGGGTAAAAATGAACAAATTTATTTAACAAACAAGGAATTAGAAGAAGCACTAGATTGTTGCATTAAAAAAGTACAAAGAGAGGTATTTACATCGGAGCTTACACAACTACAGGACAAAGGTTATGTACAATCAAAAACAAGTAAACTTAAAGCATTAAGTCCTTACCTAGACAGTAAAGGCATCATAAGAGTAAGAGGTAGAATTGAAAGATCAGAGTTGGATGAAAAAACAAAGCATCCTATAGTTTTACCTAACTCGTACCTCACCAAACTAATCATAACAGAGGCTCATTGCAAAACGTTGCATGGAGGTGCTCAATTGATGATGACGTATTTAAGGTCAGCTTATTGGATTCTAGGAGCTAGGAATCTGGTCAAACAGCATGTTCGCAAATGTGTGACATGTGCTAGATATCAAGCCAAGATCAGAACCCAAATGATGGGCTCGCTTCCATCTGCTAGATGTACACCATCTAGACCATTTTTACATAGCGGAGTGGACTATGCGGGTCCTATAAACATACGAACCACGAAAGGCCGTGGACACCACTCCTACAAGGGCTACATATGCTTATTTGTATGCATGTCCACACGGGCTTTGCACTTGGAAGTTGTAAGCGACATGAGTACCCAAGCCTTTTTAGCCGTTTTCAGAAGATTTGTGTCCAGGCGAGGTCACTGCGCTAAATTATGGAGCGACAATGGCACTACATTCGTAGGTGCCTCTAGAGAGTTAAAACAGTTAGCTGCTATTCAGTCATCAATAGCAAAACACCTGGAAGCTCATGGTACCGAATGGCATTTTATCCCTCCGCATGGACCCAACTTTGGCGGTCTTTGGGAAGCAGGGGTAAAATCCACTAAGTTTCACCTCAAACGAGTCATTGGTGAATCTACACTCACGTATGAGGAGATGACAACGCTTCTTTATCAAGTGGAAGCTTGCTTAAACTCACGCCCTATAAGCGTTATCCAACCTATTGACCCTGGTGAACCACTACCTTTAACACCAGGACATTTCCTAATTGGGGAACCAATTGTAAACGTACCGGACAGCAATTTTGAGAACTCGAATTTAAATTACTTGACACGTTGGCAATTAGTTCAAAGAATGCTTCAGTCGTTTTGGAGACGCTGGTCGCATGAATATTTAACGAACCTCGTGAATCGGTACAAATGGTCTTCTCAAAAGCCTGAGCCAAACGTTGGAGACATTGTTTTAGTCAAAGAAGACGATTTGCCACCGAGTCGATGGTTATTAGGCCGTATATTACAAAAAACATCCGGGCAATGATGATCTCACTCGTGTAGTTACATTGCGTACAAAATCGTCAACAATCAAAAGGCCAACATCGAAAATATGCATTTTACCAATTGTTGATCAATGAAATTTGTTGTTATTTTTGTTATTTATTATGGTTAGTTTTAGATCAAAATTTTATGTCAATATTAATCAAGTTATACACCTAGTTACACTATTTTATATCAACTATTTACACTTATTTTTGTATTACCATTAGTTTTTAGTATTGGTTTTACCTATTTATATTTAGCATTATCATTTTAGTTCACTAGTTCAATAAAATTAATGATTGTAAGTTTTAATACTGAGCTATCTAAAGGATATAATGTCGCCTAAAGACAACTGTTTATTTTATATTGTAAGTTTTGTATATTTTAAGAAAGTACACATTTTATTTTAGAAGGACATTCCGTCACTGATGTCCTTGGTGGGCGGTATGTTCACGACAGTTAATGTCTCAGATCCAAACCACAAACATGTCTGCTTTGCAACAACAGATGGCGTACTATGAGTCATACTAAATCACGCTATGGTTTGATGTTTGTTACTTAAACATATTTATAAGTTTTTTTTTAATAAAGTGTGAATGGATCAGGGAAGGAATGGGAAGGTGAATGAATTCACTGGACTATAGATCAGGATACAGATGTGGTTTTATTTAGTACCTAACCCTTCTAGTATTCGTCCCTCTGAAGTTCACCATTAATTAATACCTTTGGGTATTAAACAGGCACTAACGCGCAACGACAACCGACAACGTGAAACCTTCTTCGTTGGTATATGATAGTAACCCCAGAGAAAACCCATAATATATATTAAATCGAATGGTCAATGGCTTATTTCAGTAGTGATCGCCGCTACCGTACTTTTTATGTGGTACGAACACCCTGTTAGCAAAATATATATCCCAAAAGTATGTAAAAAGAGGAAAGAGAAGTTTTTCACGTTGGCTTTCTAAGTCGTGTCACGTTGCTTATTTTTTTAGTTGGAGTTCATAACAACCGCTCCAGAAGAATAAAAAGGATAGTACCTGTATTAGTGTCAACTGTCAAGATGACATTGACACACAATATATATTCTGTCTACGGTTTCGAGAGACACACTCTCATCTTGGAAGATTGTATTAGATAAAACATAAAATAGTGGATTGTAATATACTAAGATTTAGAAGAATAAAACTACCGAAGAACTCACAAAATACTTTTATTAATAACTCCATCTTCAACACATGGCGCAGCTTATGGCGAACAATATTGAAGATTAGCACGGATTTATTTTCAATTGGCCATTGTCGTGTCTAGTCCTCGTTACCCGCAGTCAAATGGCATGGCGGAGAGAGGAGTACAGATAGCTAAGAAAATATTGTTAAAATGTCATGAAGACAACACTGATTTTAGAATAGCGTTAATGCAGTATAGGGCTGCACCCGTTTCAGGTACAGAATTTTCACCCAGTGAATTGTTAATGTGTAGAAATTTGAAAACTAAGTTGATTGTTAATCATAATTATTTAAAACCAAAGTTAAACATGAATGTCTCTCGGCAATTCGATAATATTCGTTTAAGAAATGTAAGAAATTATAACAAAATGGCTCGTGAAAATAAAGCATTTGTTGTTGGACAAAAGGTCTGGTTTAAAAAAGATGTTAATAAAAATGTGTGGCTTGAAGGCAAAATTGTTAGATTTAATGGATATAGGTCTTATGATATAGTTGATAAAAATAATGTAAAGTATACAAGAACCTCTTTTCATTTGCGGTTAGCATAGACTTTGTGGTTCACAGGTGTTGTCAACGTACCTCTCCAGGCTTAATGAGTAGGGAGTAGGAACATTGTATAATAAATAAGATATATCGCATAGTTTAGTATAAGGGGAAGGAATGTTTGTATGGGCTTTATTTTAAAAGGGGATGATGTATTAGTGTCAACTGTCAAGATGACATTGACACACAATATATATTCTGTCTACGGTTTCGAGAGACACACTCTCATCTTGGAAGATTGTATTAGATAAAACATAAAATAGTGGATTGTAATATACTAAGATTTAGAAGAATAAAACTACCGAAGAACTCACAAAATACTTTTATTAATAACACCATCTTCAACACAGTACCAAAGAAGAAAATGTCAATAATGGCTTTTAGATAAAGCAAGTCAAAAATAAAAAGAGAGAGAAAAAAAATATATGTCCGCGACCGTTACACACAAAAGAAAATACAAAAAGAATCGTCACCAAAAAACCGCGACGAAACCTGACCGCGAACTCAGTGGTAGTAGAAGGAAGAAAGAAAAACCGTTATTACCGCGTTAAGGCGCCACTGTCGCGTCTTCTACCCTTCCGAACTCGGGCCTCCCGCGCTTTTGCGCGTTATGTAATGCACCTACTGTTTCGCCCTACGGCAGCCCGGCGAGGCCTCTTATTACGAGCGTCATAAAAACTCAGCCTCTCAACCGATTTGCATTCTGTAAACGCAGTTTTGATGAGAAAAGTAATAGCTATCCAGTATATCCTTTTTTTAGTTTAAAATATCAAATTTCAAAGGCAAAGTCAAAAATATTCGAGTTTTTGTCAAGCTCGATTCCTATTTTCGGCTCGATTTTTAGGCTAGAATATAGACCACGGCAAGAAGAAAGAACCATATTTTGCATACAAACTCCTTTTCATACTGGTTTAGAACAAAAATCTACCAAAAAATCGAAATGAAATCATAAATTATTCAGTCATATATTTTTTTTTTGTAGTTTTTATGGCTTGGTTGCATAGACCTTTAAGCCAAGTCTTTATTTTTACTGTGTGTTTGAGTTTCTTGTGTCTTGGGTACATCACATGTCACTATTTCACTTATCTATTTCAGTTGGTTGGTACTTCAATTCAAATTTATAATACAATGAGTTTATTACAAAGAGGAGTAAAATAATGTTGCATTTCACAGTTTACAGTTTCTTAAAAGTATTATTTACATATTTAAAGATGGGATAGAAGCACTCTTTATTACTGAGTAAGTCACACAAGCGGCGGGAGGGATTAATTCCTTTGACATCACACAATTCACTTGCAAGTATCAATCGCTGTAATGAGAAAGTTGGACACGAAAACATATGTTCTATATCACATACAGGATTTCCACAATGTTCACATGTGCTGCTTGATATTATATTAAGTCGGTGTAAATGCGCTGGCGCAGTGGAATGTCCAAATCTTAGGCGGTTTATTGTGGTTATGAAATCACGGCTGGCTATGTTCAATTCATCATACCAGGGTTGGTTGGGTAAGTCTAGTTGTATTCCTCCATACCATTTTCCTTTATTTTCTTGGTCTGTTTTCCAAAAGTTCAACCATAAGTGCATGACATCTTTTTTAATATATGGGTAACAGTCAGTGAATGGAATTGGCATAAGTAAACTTACATCTAGAGAATTATTTCCTTCATATGCTGTTCTGTCAGCAATCTCATTCCCGGCGATACCCTTGTGAGATGGTATCCACATAAAGGCAACCACAATACCTTTTGCTGCATATTTACATAAAGGCTCTCTTATTTCATATATAAGATAGTTGGTTTTAAATTGGAGTTTTATATTTACAAGACTTTTTATTAAACTTAGAGAATCAGAAAGGATTAGGAAATATTTACAAGATTCAACTTTACTTATTGATTTTAAAGCTTCCAAAACAGCATATGCCTCTGCTGTGAATATAGATCATACATTGTTCAGAAGAAAGCTCCTAGCAAACTTAGTTTGTGGATCATACACTGCACTTCGTACATGGGAATCAGTTTTACTACCATCTGTATACAATCTGTAATACTTAGAATTATCATCTAGGAATGCAAGATATTCATTGTTAGAGGAAACTTTTACGGTGATGACTTGTATAGGAAAAAAAATGCTAGTGTATGAAGTTTTATAACAAGGCCAATTTATATTTTTATGAATGTTTCTAAATATATGTTGTACTTCCAGATATATGTGTGACATTTTGGGTGAATCACCTTGAAGAAGCTTGCTTCCTGATGTAAGAGGTCCATCAAGTTGAATAGTATGCGGATGAGGTAATATTCTTTTAATTATTTCTACATTACTAGATGCTGTTAGCTTAACACAAAATCTCCTGGCAATCAACAATCTTCTGAGGCAAAGAGGCATTATCATGGACTCCACCTCCATTGCTCTAATAGGGGTGGAGCACATGGCACCCAAAATCACTCTGAGAGCTTTGTTCTGCAAGATATCTAATTTAGATACATGCTTACTATTCAAGTAAGCCAAGCAGCTGTAGTCAAAATGACTCCTTACAACTGATTTATATATCATGGAAAGTGTCTTAGGGTCTGCACCCCAAGACACTCCAGCCAAACATCGAATTATATTTATACCTTTCAAAGCATTCTGAGAAATGTATTTTATATGAACATCAAAAGTTAACTTATTATCTATTATAACACCTAAGAATTTATGGGTGTTAGTCTGAGGTATAATTACATTATTATAAGTGACATCAGTTGTAGGAGCATCTTTGCTAATAATTAGTATATTACTTTTGTTGGGATTAATATTCAAATCGAGGCTATTATTGTAATAATTAAATAATTCTTTTAAAGCAACATTTACATTATTTACAGCTATATTTACATCACAATTTGCGCTATAAACTACCAAATCGTCTGCAAATTGTAAAATATTTATATTTTTTGTATTAACATATTTACATAATTCACTGGTATATAAGTTGTACAGTAAAGGCGAAAGAGTGGCTCCTTGCATTGTGCCTATTGACGTAGATTTTGGACCATATAAAATGTTATTATGTTTTACATACAGAATTCGATCGGTCAGAAATTTATAAATCCACTTACAGAGCAAACCTGGGATACCTAGCCTTGATAATACTTTTACCAGTATTCCTGGTTTAACATTATCAAATGCTCCTTGAACATCTAAGAAGGCACCCTTGTTACGTTGTAACAACGTAAAATCAATAAAATTGTAAAATAAAAAATTTACGAACAAATAACTACAATAAATATTTTTATTATCGTACGGAACCCGCGCGACGCAACTAGTATTCGCGCTCACAGAAAAAAATTTCCAGAAACCAAATCATCGAACTTTATTATCTCGACATTCCAGTCTTTTCGAGAGTTGCTCCTTCTCGCTCGGAAGCATTAGTGTTTTTTATTTCGTATCTCTGTCGCACTCGTTTTGTTGGCGGAAAGAAGGAATGAATTCGGAACCTCATTCCAGTCGCGTCGCGAGCGTAGGTCATCGTCGGTATATATTTAAGTATGGGCGAGGGGATCGGATCATTTTGATTGTTTGTGAAGTGACACGCGTGTGATTTGTGAGCAAGAGTTCTGTGCTACGTACGAAATTGCTGTTCCCAGTGTTTAGAGTAGTTCTTTTTAAAAAACCGGATTTTAACCCCCTGGTAAGTTCATACAATTATCCAAATTAATTAATTTTCATGTTAGGTAATCCAATTACAGTCTAGCAAGTAATATCTCAACCTTTTTATAGTATATTAATGTTGCTATGGCTATTTTATTTCTTAATTTCATTTCTTCTAGGTAGTGAATGTGACAGGATGTTTTAATGTCAATCAATTATAACCTCATTTATCTATTCATTCCAATGACTCTTATATATGTTTTGACACGGTATTTTCCTTATAAAATTCCTATATCTTAATATTTTAGCCCAATCAGTTATAGCCATCACAAGAATCAGGTGAAATATAGTCTCAATAACTAATTCCATTGTGAAGTCTGTGCCTGTAATCTTAACCTATATTCTAATGAGTAATTATTATTTTAGAATGTCCAGATAGTTTAAACTCCATAATATCAGTTCATATTTGCAAGGAATAATCATTGTGTTTTACATAATTAGTAGTCTAATAGAATTTTCCAGAGTAAAAATTGTTTACAAGTTTGTCATTGTAAATTAAACTTATAGTCTTGTATGAGTACATTGTTGTATAAGAATGTCTTAATTTCCTTTAAGTGTTAGAGCCAACTGTAATGTAGTTGCTTACATAAATTATTCTTTATTCTATTAGTTCATCACATAGCTGAAAGATATATTTAGTTTTGGTTATTAGAAGGGAAAGTACCGGGGAAATAAATATTAAAAGTCTTTGTTCCTTCAATATGTTTTATTATAATTGCTAATGTAAAATGAATATTTTCTTTGTTCTGCATGGCGTTGTGGAATGGTGATTATCCGGCATATAAAACATTGGGGATTTGATTCTGGGTTGGGTAAAAATATTTTATTTAAATATTTAATTTTCTTTAAATTACATTTCAACCAGAAATGCATTTCACCACTCCATTCCGCATAATATTTCATTGTTTTGCGAAAGATACCGACGCCCATATCTGGTCACACTAGTGCCAGGGCATCGGATCTTTCGCGCTACAGAAGATGTTTCGACGCGTTCCAGGATTGGGGGTTCACCGTACCCATCGTTCACCGTACCCATCGTTCACCGTACCCATTGGAGTGCACCGCTAGGGGTTCACCGTTCCCCGTTAGAAGTTCACCGTTGGGTCTACACCGTGTCCGCTTGGAGTACCCCGTTACACCGTTTACCGTTGGGACTCCATCATTCACCGTACAGATTGACTGTACAAGCGGCGACGCTTCAGGCTGCACTGTAACACCCGAGCCACCGGTGCCCTTCAAGAAACAGAGTGTCGGCTGAAGGCACTACCGAAGACCCCCAAGCGTCGAGGACTCGGACGGCCAAAAGTTAAGCCCCAGCACCTTTTTATTATTCCGACCAGATAACTTCCCTGTGCCGCGAATCCACACCCGTGTGTTTTGACTTTATTTAGAGTCATTAGAGTTTGGTTCTAGTGCGATTTTTTAGAGACTATAGAGTTTTAATTTTATTAGTGGAAATTTAATTCCTGCCGGGTTAACGTATATGTTTTTATTTTCGATTCAATAAACAACTTGTAATTTTACTTGTTGTTTTTATTCTTGTACCTAGCCGTCAGGCGAACGTAACAGTAACGTCCAACGTAACTGTCTACGTAACAGTGGCGCCCAAATATTAAAGGCAAAGCACAGGGAAGTTTTTTTGTTTTGTGTATTATTGTGGTGTCGGTATTTTTCAGCTCCAAGTGGTAAGCCTTTTGTGGACGGAGGCTGAACGGGGGAGTACCACTGACCCGGTTCTCCTTAAAGAGGAACGGGTAGCCGATTATTGTTTTCTGGCTCCACAGGGTTATCCAATATCATCTCGGATTACCCACACACAGGCATAGTCTGCACAGTGGACTGTTTTTTTTTTTTTTCTCTCTTTCACTTTGCAATATTTAGTGACAATTTCCTTTCAATTTTTTTTTCTGTGCATACTGATTTTTGTGTATTTATATTTTGTGTTTTTTTCTAGCATTGTATATTTGTATTTGTGCTGTGCGTAATTAATGTTCTTTTCAGAGATTTTAATTATTTTTTTTTTCTTTCTTTTTTTTGGTGCAATTGTTGCATTAATTATTTTTTTATTGTTGCAAAACATTTATTGTCTTGTGCTTTTTTATTATTTTTTTTATTTCTTTTTGTGCTCTGAAAAGATAATAGTGGTTACGTACATTATTTTACTTAATTCTTAAAATTATTATTATTATTATTATTTATTTTTTTAACTTTGCTCACATCGTGTCACATTTCATTGCGTATTGTTTTAAAATATTCAATTCTTTTTAATTTCATTTAATTGGGTCACATTTTTTTTCTTTAAAAATAATTCCGATCTACCTTATCATTTAGTTCCGCGCGTGGTTTCGTCTCACATTCTTCTTTTATTTATTTGTTTTTTTTTGTTTTTGTCTGTCGTTAATCAATATTGTGATACATTAGCATTCATTTTGTTTTATCATGAATAGGCAAATATTAAAGTCAACATTATTTCGCGAAGTAGTTGATTGTGTTTGTCTTTAGCGGATTAAAACAAGCCTACACGAATTTTTGATGTTTTGTTTGGGAGTTTTGTTTTTGTGTTGTATGACTTCGTTATAGGTCTACACACATTTGTTTTATTTGCGTTTTGTTTTTTTTTTAGCGGAGTATGACAGTTTCTTGGTATAGGTCTACTCGTCTGCTGTTTTTTCTTTTTCGTTACAGCGGGTCGTGACTGTAACAAATTCGCTAAAGACTAGACATACTCACAATGCCGCTTAATTTATTTAATTTTGTTTATTCATATTTTACTTATAGTCATCACCATTATTGGTTCGACTCATGTTTTTATTGTCACATAGCTTTCGGAATTTGGTTTAATTTTTTAATAAATTTTAATTGTTTGTTATTGCGTTTCGGTCTCTGTCTACATTGTCTTTGATGAATTCATTTAAGCCTACACGGATATTGATGTTTAGTTGGGAGTTTGTTTTTTTTTGCGTTATTCGCGTTATAGCGGGTTAGTAGCCTTATATAGGCCTAATTCGTTTATTGTTTTGTTTTTTGCGCATTTATGGCGCGTTGTGACCTTTGGTTTGGGTCTGTTTTGTATTTTGTTTTGCGTTTTGCGCGTTTAGAGCGGGTTGTGACTCTTTAAATAAGCCTTCACTAATTTCCTCGTTAGAGCGGGTTGTGACTCTTTAAATAAGCCTTCACTAATCTTCTTGTTACAGCGGGTCGTGACTGTAACAAATTCATCAAAGACCAGTGTATTTCACAGTGCCGATTCGTCTATTGTTCACGTGTCAATATTCTTTCCCTTAGACGCTCCTTGTCACGCAGTGCTGTTCTTGAGTCCAATCTTTTAATAGAGTTGTACTCTAGTTGTATGGTAGTCTGTGGATTATAAATTTCCTCAGACAACTATGACAGGTCGTATGTTAGGTCGCATGGTAGGTATTTGGATGTGGAGGTATGAAAGTGAAGACAGTTACTGGGCGGTTCTGTTCTTCTTAAGCGCTTACCGCAGCGGATTTTACTACGTAAAATCCTTTCTCTGGGAGAGGGGGTATTGTTACGTTGTAACAACGTAAAATCAATAAAATTGTAAAATAAAAAATTTACGAACAAATAACTACAATAAATATTTTTATTATCGTACGGAACCCGCGCGACGCAACTAGTATTCGCGCTCACAGAAAAAAATTTCCAGAAACCAAATCATCGAACTTTATTATCTCGACATTCCAGTCTTTTCGAGAGTTGCTCCTTCTCGCTCGGAAGCATTAGTGTTTTTTATTTCGTATCTCTGTCGCACTCGTTTTGTTGGCGGAAAGAAGGAATGAATTCGGAACCTCATTCCAGTCGCGTCGCGAGCGTAGGTCATCGTCGGTATATATTTAAGTATGGGCGAGGGGATCGGATCATTTTGATTGTTTGTGAAGTGACACGCGTGTGATTTGTGAGCAAGAGTTCTGTGCTACGTACGAAATTGCTGTTCCCAGTGTTTAGAGTAGTTCTTTTTAAAAAACCGGATTTTAACCCCCTGGTAAGTTCATACAATTATCCAAATTAATTAATTTTCATGTTAGGTAATCCAATTACAGTCTAGCAAGTAATATCTCAACCTTTTTATAGTATATTAATGTTGCTATGGCTATTTTATTTCTTAATTTCATTTCTTCTAGGTAGTGAATGTGACAGGATGTTTTAATGTCAATCAATTATAACCTCATTTATCTATTCATTCCAATGACTCTTATATATGTTTTGACACGGTATTTTCCTTATAAAATTCCTATATCTTAATATTTTAGCCCAATCAGTTTTAGCCATCACAAGAATCAGGTGAAATATAGTCTCAATAACTAATTCCATTGTGAAGTCTGTGCCTGTAATCTTAACCTATATTCTAATGAGTAATTATTATTTTAGAATGTCCAGATAGTTTAAACTCCATAATATCAGTTCATATTTGCAAGGAATAATCATTGTGTTTTACATAATTAGTAGTCTAATAGAATTTTCCAGAGTAAAAATTGTTTACAAGTTTGTCATTGTAAATTAAACTTATAGTCTTGTATGAGTACATTGTTGTATAAGAATGTCTTAATTTCCTTTAAGTGTTAGAGCCAACTGTAATGTAGTTGCTTACATAAATTATTCTTTATTCTATTAGTTCATCACATAGCTGAAAGATATATTTAGTTTTGGTTATTAGAAGGGAAAGTACCGGGGAAATAAATATTAAAAGTCTTTGTTCCTTCAATATGTTTTATTATAATTGCTAATGTAAAATGAATATTTTCTTTGTTCTGCATGGCGTTGTGGAATGGTGATTATCCGGCATATAAAACATTGGGGATTTGATTCTGGGTTGGGTAAAAATATTTTATTTAAATATTTAATTTTCTTTAAATTACATTTCAACCAGAAATGCATTTCACCACTTCATTCCGCATAATATTTCATTGTTTTGCGAAAGATACCGACGCCCATATCTGGTCACACTAGTGCCAGGGCATCGGATCTTTCGCGCTACAGAAGATGTTTCGACGCGTTCCAGGATTGGGGGTTCACCGTACCCATCGTTCACCGTACCCATCGTTCACCGTACCCATCGTTCACCGTACCCATTGGAGTGCACCGCTAGGGGTTCACCGTTCCCCGTTAGAAGTTCACGGTTGGGTCTACACCGTGTCCGCTTGGAGTACCCCGTTACACCGTTTACCGTTGGGACTCCATCATTCACCGTACAGATTGACTGTACAAGCGGCGACGCTTCAGGCTGCACTGTAACACCCGAGCCACCGGTGCCCTTCAAGAAACAGAGTGTCGGCTGAAGGCACTACCGAAGACCCCCAAGCGTCGAGGACTCGGACGGCCAAAAGTTAAGCCCCAGCACCTTTTTATTATTCCGACCAGATAACTTCCCTGTGCCGCGAATCCACACCCGTGTGTTTTGACTTTATTTAGAGTCATTAGAGTTTGGTTCTAGTGCGATTTTTTAGAGACTATAGAGTTTTAATTTTATTAGTGGAAATTTAATTCCTGCCGGGTTAACGTATATGTTTTTATTTTCGATTCAATAAACAACTTGTAATTTTACTTGTTGTTTTTATTCTTGTACCTAGCCGTCAGGCGAACGTAACAGTAACGTCCAACGTAACTGTCTACGTAACACCCTCCTTGATAATACTTTTACCAGTATTCCTGGTTTAACATTATCAAATGCTCCTTGACCATCTAAGAAGGCACACACTATTGATTTAAATTGTTTTTCAAATTTCAGGTCAGAAACAAGGCTGATGAAACTGTCTGCGCAACTCCTGCCTCTACGAAAACCATATTGTACATGTGGAATAATACCATTGGACTCAACAAACCAATCAAGACGAACTTTAAGCATATTTTCAAATATTTTTCCCAAACATGAAGATAGTGATATAGGACGATAAGAATTAGCATCATCTGAAGGCTTATCGGGTTTAAGTATAGGAATTACACATTGTGTTTTCCATGGCTGAGGAATTATTTGTTTAAGCCAGAGAGCATTAAGTATTTGTAAAAATAGCTTTTGTACTGAGGTATGTAAGTTTTTAATTAAAAGATAGGGAAAACCATCTAATCCTGGAGTGGTGTCCTTACGTGACTGCAAACTAATCTTAAGTTCATCAAACGTGAATGGATCTAAGAGGAATTTCGTATTACTAGTTGTATTATGAAGATTGAAATATTCATCTAAGTCTTCTGTCGCCTCACTATTAGCTGAAAGCTTATCCAAAAAACCAGGAACAAATTTATCACAGAAAGATTTATTGGTAACTTTAATGCGTTTAAACATCTTAATGTAATTCCAGATTTTACTAATTGGTGTAGTCCTATTAAAACTATTACACAAGTCTCTCCAACCATTCTTTCTCTCTTCAGAAATGGTTCGTTTTTTATCTGCCATTCTTTCTCTCTTCAGAAATGGTTCGTTTTTTAACTGCCTCTAATCTTTTGTAATTAATAAAATTTGGAATAGTAGGATTACCTCGATAAATTTTCAATCCTTCATAAGTCGCAATAACTGCTTGTTTACATTTTTTGTTCCACCAAGGGGCAGGCGGTTTGCTTCTAAAGCAAGTAGTTTTAGTAAATTTGGGAACACACTCCAGTTTTAGAGCATTTAGCCTATCACAAAACTCAGTATATGCTTCCAATGGATTATGTAAATCTACAGTTACATCCTCAAAATAATTTTCAGAGAGCTGACAATAGAAATTCCAATCTGTCTTATTGTAGAGAAATTTTCCCACCGGGGGATTATATTGATATCTGTCTACACTTAATGTGATGTCGATGATTGTGGGAAAGTGGTAGCTTCCCATATTGTTGTCATGTACAGACCAATTACAAAGTGGGGCAACACATCCACTAGCGAAAGATACATCAATCGCAGATGGAACAGTGTTTGGATATTTTATGGTTGTAACAGTACCGTCATTAAGTAAACATAGATCTAATTCGTCAATTACATCATACAACTGTTGGCCACGGTTTTTTGTAGAGAGACATCCAAAGGCAATGTGATGGGCATTAAAATCACCGGCTACAATTATAGGCTTAGGGAGATCTTTTATTATATTTCGTAATTTGTTTATTCTTATATGTCCACTAGATGGAGGACAGTAAGAGCCTAAGATGGTGATATCACCACATTGTGTTGAAAGTGATATAGTAATTGTTTGAATATCTTCATAAAAGGTAGTTGGCAGTAATTTATATTTAAGATAAGGTTTTATTAGAACGGCAACCCCACCGTGTCGTTTCTTGCATTTTTGAAAAATATATTGTAACCAGGTACACTAAAAGTGCGACTGGAGTCTTTGAACCAAGTTTCATTAAGTAGACAGATATCAATGTTTTGTTCCTGTAAGAATTTAATTAGCAACGGCTTTTTACTATAAGCGCTTTGTATGTTATAATGAGCAATACGTAACTGTGATTGCGCGTTAGGTGTACTATCCATTAAGAAAGGTTTTTAAGAAGCATATCTTGGACTGAGGCGGTTGTGATAGGAGAATCATCAACCCTGTTAGCCAGTGCTATCAATGTGCGCACAATGGCCTTTGTTACCTCATCATTATTTATTAACTGAGCCTTCAACTCTTTTGTATTTAACGTCAGTGGCATACTTACTTTTGGTAAGGATTTGGAGCTATTTACAATATTAACATCAAAATTCAAAATTTTTTATTTCAAATAGGCTTAACGCTAGCACTTTTGAACGGTCATTTTTTTTTTAAAAGCTACCACCGGATCACAACGCGGCCTCAACTGAGAAGATCCGGCAAGAAACTCAGCGGGCTTGTCATTTTTTCACATTTTTTTTAAAACAAAGTTTGTCTTTTTACAATTAGATCAGCACCAGCGACAGTGTGTCCTGCCGTTCAAAATATCAAATAAAATACAAAATACGACGAAAATACAACAAACTAAAATGCCAAAGGGATAGTAGTCGGACCAGTCCCCCCAAGCAGCACCCGCGCACGAGTTGACTCGAGCAGCAGCCATCACTCCCCTCAACCATATTGGAGGGAAGGGGGTGACCCGCCACACGAAGCCGCCAGATCAGATGTTTTTACATTATTTACAATGGGAATATTTACATTATTTACAGAAGTAGTGTTTACAGGGTATTTAGATGTACGTTTGTCATCTTTTGTCACAGGCAGAGGGGGAAATTCATCTTTGTTAATCGCTTTTTTGGTACTTGAAATACTTGCATATGTAATTTTATTCTTTTTTTCTTCAATTTTACGCATCTTAATTGGACATAATTTAGATATAGCTATGTGTGGGCCACTACAATTAGCACAACATATATCATTTGGTCTATCACAGTCACGATAAAAATGTTCCCCGGCACAGCAGCTGCATCGCTGCTTACCATTGCATATTTTTGCTGAGTGATTAAATTTCAAGCAACGATAGCATTGCTGTAACGGTGGAACATATTCAAATACACGATATGAGAATAGGTCATATTGTACTGATTCTGGTAATATATTTGAAAGAAATGTGATACTGACTGTTTGCAAAGGCACTTTTTGGTTGTTAACTTTTCTAGTAAATCTTCTTATAGCGATGATTTCATATGTTGATGTCAGTCTACTGTATAGTTCTTTATTTGAGATATTCGCTGGTACATAGCGTATGATGCCTGTTTTTTCTATCTGTGCAGCTGGTATGAATGCTTTTAAGTTATATTTTTGTAGAAATTCATTGTTATTAAGAAAGTTATTAGCCGTGTTGTATTGTTTAAAAACAACCACAATTTTATTTGCGTTCACTCTATGAATTGATGTGACGCCTTTTATATTTGGACTTGAAGAATAAATGTGATTTAAGTAAATTGGGCTTTTATTTCCAATTTTTTCAACACCTGCGCTCTGAACATAAACTTTGAATTCAACATTCGTGGAATTCTCTGGATAGAGTCTTTTATAGTTCGGTTTATAATACGGTAAATAAGAGTCACTTCCCTCACCGCCGCTGCTGCTGGCACCAGAGTCCGACTCCTCCGGTCTTTTCCTCTTTTCGGGATTGGGGGTAATTACCCCCAATCCCCTCGTTACCGTCCATTTATTTACACACTATTTGACTAAATTTAAGCAAAATCTAACAGAAATACTAGGGAAAAAGAAAATTAATTTTTAAAAGCGCGCGCTTCGATTCGTGTTTCCCGCCAGAATCTTTTCAGTCATAAAACTACTCACGCAACCAGTGCTGTGCCGACCTCGCGGTACGAACTATCGACAAAAAAATTATTGCTGTAAAAATATGTAAATAGGTAGGCTTTTGATTACGTAATTGTTTGTGTTGTAGTGTGTACTTTATAGTATTACCACAGTATATTAACTAATACAGTAGTTCGACGCCTTTGATGTTTGAGTAAAAGCCGACACCGCATGGCGTACTCCGTAGCACGGAGGGTTGTCACAGTTTGTTTTTATAATGTACTTAAAATATTATACTAAAATACTAAGTAAATTATATTTCTATTAGCGCACGGAAAGGTAATGATTTCTTTGTTTATAATTATTTACTTTATTTATTGAAGTTCTTCATAGTAAGAAATACAAAAAGGCATTTCGTGGAGACAAATACAAATAGAGTTTTCCAATGTTAAGTAATATATTGTAATTAATTAATAAATTTCCAAATCGTTTATTATAAATAGCCAACTGAAAAATATTTTCGGTTTGTATATTTACTGGATTTGAAATTTCTGTTAATGAAATGTATAAAATATGTCAGTCATTTACGATTTGAAAATGGATGTCATTTTCGTAATCAGCACCCCGAGAAACCTCAAAATGACACCAAATTTTTTTTATTCGAAATAAGAAATTATCCGCCAATTTGGATTTCAAAATGGATGCAATTTTCGTAATCAGCACCCCGAGAAACCTCGTAAATGACACCAATAACATTTTTTTAAAAAAAGAAAATATCCGCCATTTTGGATTTGAAAATGGATGCCATTTTCGTAATCAGCACCCCGAGAAACCTCAAAAATGACACCAAGAACATTTTTTTGAAAAAGGAAAATATCCGCCATTTTGGGTTTGAAAATAGATGCCATTTTCGTAATCAGCACCCCGAAAAACCTCAAAAATGACACCAAGAACATTTTTTTGAAAAAGGAAAATATCCGCCATTTTGGGTTTGAAAATAGATGCCATTTTCGTAATCAGCACCCCGAGAAACCTCGAAAATGACACCAATAACATTTTTTTGAAATAAAGAAATATCCGTCGTTTTGGAATTGAAAATGTGTAAAATAATATCTCTCTCACGCAGCACACATACATATATAACGAATTCCTTTTTTTGAAGTCGGTTAATTAAAACAAATACGAGTCAGCCCTGAACGTTATGTCCCGAGCTACTAACTAATTCGGGCGGCAGCAGCGTACGCAGCTCGGGCGCGCCTACCCGCGTCTCACCACTCACACCCCGCACGATTGCCCTGTCTAGACGGCTTCGTTGGACGACTGTATTGGTTTATAGACTGTGGTATTACTTTGTGACTTTTATGTGCTATTTGTATAGGTGTAAGTTATGATTGTATGTACCAAAATGTATAGCTAGGTGTATTCGTATAGAAATAAGAATGCATTATGAATTGTTTACAATTTTTTATTCATCATCCTGATCATAGTATAGTATTTATTTCATAATAACACAGTATAAAAAAAATGGTCAAGTGCGAGCCGATAAATTATTTACAGTTTTATTTTTATAAAACATCTTACAGCAGACGAGACTGATTTTTATAACAAAATAATATTATTATCATCAGCTGAATGAAGCCCACTGCTGAACAATGGCCTCCCCCCTAAAGGGGGAGGGTTGCCAAAATCGCTCGCTGCACAAAAACGTAAGTAACAAAAAACTGGTCAAGCGCGAGGCGGACCAAAACATATCAGATTTACACATTGACAAACTCTTGATGGACAATTGGTATAACGGACTAGGAAGTAAATCTAGGATCAGTGTGGTACACAGCGAAGCAATGAATGCACAGAGGCACCCTGCACTCCGAACACTGGAGTTTTATTTGGCGGTTCCGCTTACGTAAGCGGTAGCATACAACGCACCGCAACCGGTTCGGAATGGGTACGTCCCAATGTCCATTGACAGTAGGTGGGTTATTATTCGCCAGGTTCGTACTTGCGTGCGAGGGCTGGCGAGAGCGGGGTACGGGGATGCGGGTAAGATGGCTTGTCGTGATCTCACGAACAAGTTGTTTGCGGAACTCAAGGTGAGGTTGTGGGGTTTTCTTGGACGAGGATAAAAGGACTTTGGCATTGAGTACGGAAACGTTTAAAATGCGTTTGAAGAGCTTCATGTACCATTTAGGGTGCTTTTTCCGCTCAATCAGGTATGGCTCTAGCATTTGGTCTTTCACATCGACACCCCCCATGGACCTGTTATAGTCCAAGACAACGTGCGGCTTGAACTCTGCTGGACGGCTTGGTTTTTATAGGCCATACACGTGGCAGCGCAGTATGGTTATGATGGTAAGTACTGAGGGTGGTGATACGTTTCGTGTCCTCACCCAGTCATCCTTGGCGAGCACAACAGGCATGTCCCATATTGAAGGCTCCATCGGCGGCCAGTCCGATGAAGTCGACGGCCGAGGCTCCATCGGCGCCGATGACGTGGATTGTTGAGTTATCTCAACCACCTGAAAATGATACGAAAGTATTGAATATGCACTCGAATAGAAAAATAATAATAATAATTACCACGTCATCTTCTGGCACAAGTTCCATGGGAAGGATGACTGGTGGCTCACTGCACGCACATGGGGTACGTACTTCCTGAAAATGATACAAAGGCATACAAAAATTCCGCTGTCACCACCACCGTGTGCACCTGTCACATACCCCTTGGTGTTCTGCCACAACACTTACGAGGGTGCCGGTCCCGGGCTCCAAATTAATTATAATCCCGACTGCTGGGGCGGAGGAGGGGACCACCACCGTTCGGAATTCTTCCTGAAAATGATACAGAGGCATACAATAATTCCACTGCCACCCGTGCCACAATGTGCATCTGTCAGAGATATTTAAAAAAGAACAACCCCTTGGGATTCCACCACCCACTCGGCCAACTCGTCGTCGCCCAGGGACATGTCCAGCTCGGAGGAGTCCTCTTCCTCCAACGCGTCGAGGAGCTCACGAGGAGCTGGGTTATTCGTTGGTTTCCAAGACATCTAAAAAAAGGAATATAAAATAAAAATCTGTACCCTAACAATTATATTTCATATAAAAAACTGTACGGAACAAATAATGATGTACGGAACCCAAAAAAGAATATTTCACATAAAAACCCGTATGGAAGCCTGCACTAATTATAACACATAAAAATTATATTTTGTATCAAAAATGTAAACTCGTATCAAATAATTCGATAATTTACCGAAACCTAACCTTTAACTAGAGTGCCACTGTTGTCACCCTTCCGCTGTTTACGTTTACAGTCAGGGCAGATCCATCCCTTAGGAACCGCTACATTATGAGGAATCGTCACACATCCTTTGTGAAATATCCCTGTACAGGTGGCGGCACCTGACGGCGAAAGGAACTTACCACAAGCCGAGCATTTAACCATCTTGACTTTCTGCGTGTACGTGGTATTGCTATCGATTTTACCCGTAACTAGCGGTTAAAGTCCACAGATGGCGCTTAAATAAGGAACCCTATTATGGTAGTTAGTAATAAAATATATGGGGCGTAACAGCACTATACGTTATCCGTCAAGGTTAAATATAAGGCTGCGCGCGTACAGGAGACACAGTTTGTTTGTTCAAAACAATTTGTTAAGTTCAAAAGGTAGATATAGTTTTATTTTAGTATTTTGTTTAGGGTAGGTTGTAGTTGGCCTGATGATAACTTTCCGTATTATTGTTTCTAACACTGCACAGATGCACTGCATAACGTTATCACACAATCACTACACCAATTCAGGAACTTTAGATAGTTTAAAGTATTAAAATTATAGCATTTACTAATTTAAACAATTAAATATGAATACACAGCTTACAGTCATTGACACGTCCGTGACGTCACGCGTGGGGATTATGGCAAGTTTACATTCCAGTATATTTACACTTTCAAGTACAGGTTACATTGCAGTACAGTTTGAATCACGCATCGCTGCTGCTGCTTGAGTGGGTGGGCGGGTAAATAAATGTATTCTTGCGGTCACAAGCGGTGTATCACCTTTATGGCGATAGTCGCTTGCACGAGCCGGCCCAAAATACGTGCGGACGAGGTAAGCGCACGTAACGTCGCGTCGTTCAAACGATTTTGATTGAAAACTGGTACACCGTTCGTGTCCGCGATAGTACATACAATCAAACCCATCAACCCCGCGTATCTGTCTGTGGGTTGGCCGGATTGCCTCTGGGCAATATTTCTGAGGCGCAATTGTTTTGAAAAAGAACTTTGTGGGGTATTCAGCGGTTGAAAACCGCCCTTGCAGTGCTCCCCGACGCCCCTTGCCACACCTGTTTCTTTTTTTGTTGATTCGTCCTTTTAGGTATGCGTCTACTTCTATTATTGCACGTGATAATATGGTGGGTCACTACCAGTCTTGCTGCTTGCCTACGATGGAGTCGAGAATAGACCACGGCGAAAATTTGTCCTTGTTGAGGGCTGGTCAAAATAATGCCGCTTACTAATAATTGCTGCAACCATTTCTTCTATTTTTATTTTGGTTTCTGCCGCTTCTTGTGGATCCGAAAAAACATTCGTTTTATACCGAAGGTCCAGGAAAGTACAAATTCTAAAAGTGCCGTTTCTCTACCCCATCAAAGCGCGTTTTTAACCCAGAGTCAAGTGCACAAATGATTGATTTTTTTATATGTGAAAAACTTTCTCCCATGAGTTGGTCACAAGATTCAGATAAACACCTGGTCATAACTATTATTGTGCTGGCCGTAATATAATTTTCTCCACTCATCGCTTTAGTGGCTTCATCGAAGAGAAGAGCACTTTGCGAAGCTCTGCAAACATTGTCCACTCCTCATTTTAGACAATGGGAAGATCTTTTTTAAGACTGCTATTGTGGCACGTTTGTAGCTTTCGAGCTCCACAAATCTTTCCAGCATGTAATATGTCGAATTCCATCTTGTTGAAACATTTTGAATTAGACGTTTCGGTATTGCATCAGGATTTTCTTGAGTTTGTGTCTTCAATAACCTCTCTAGGGCACTGGTGCTAGTTTTAAAATGGCGAACTATACAGTTCACCTTATCGAGATTGTCTTGTATTTTTAGTAGACTGTCTTGAACGATAAGATTAAGCGTATGTCCGTAGCAGCCGTAATGTTTCCAGCCCCAATCTGAAATAGCTATGTTCACATTTGCTGCATTGTTGCTAATAACAAAATTAACTTTGTTTGTTACGTTCCACTCTTCAGTGGTCTCCACTAGAGCATTATGTATATTAGCATTAGTGTGTGGGCTCTGGAATGCTGTACATTTTAATAAAAAAGTTTTATTTCCAATTTTTTTGTAATATATGTAATGTCCGGTTATAGCAATATAGCCGTCATTAACTCGTGATGTCCAGAGTCCGTAGTCAAACATATGTTCTCGATATCTGTGATTGCCAGCTTGGGATCGCTTGATAAATATAATCAAATCCAAAGACAAGCATTCCACTGCAAGACCTCAATCAAGATACTGTAAGCTCTTTCTGCGTAGATCGGATTATCACCTGCCTGAGGGTACTTTTTTTTTGACGCTGGGGAAATCTCCCAAAGATCCCCGGGAGCTGTGGGGCTCGACCGGGGTATGTGGGATTCTTACCCACTAAAACCCCCGCGGCTGTCGCATCGGCACATGAGAGGGTGCCAACCATTAAAGTCTCCAGCAACGATGCGATGTGAGCTGCAGGAATGCATCTAGCCGGTTGATGGTGTCTCGGGGATCGTCGTTGGGTTCCACGTAAGCTGATGCGACATATAGCTTGAGATGTCTTATTGTAATCTCAACAACGCAGGTTGGGTGATGAGTACTGGGGTCAGTAACTAGAACCTTATAGTACTTCTTATTGTTTTTCAAAATATTCACCACGTACCTTAGTACACTTTTCCATTCGCTCAAACCAGTTATTATAACATTTATTCCACTCTAACTAAAATGGGAGTGTTCAAAATGGCTGACTTGAAAGCGTCGACTGCTTCTTCACCGGACTGGAACCTTTGACCACGAAGTCTTTTCTTTATTTTAGGAAATGTAAAGAAATCGTTAGGGCTTAGGTCAGGACTGTGTGGACTGTGGAGGATGGTCAAGAATTTCTAGCTTGCGTTGTCGTGGTGCAGAATGATGCGTCGCTTTGAGTTAGATTTTCGAAGTTCGGCGATGACTTGTGGTAAACAAACTGTGGTATACCACCCTTTTTTTTTTTTTTTTTTTTGACGCTGGGAAAAATGCGTTACGCATACCCTCCCGTTGGGGGACGAGAGGGTTATGTGGGACTCCCCCGGCTAGCCCGGGTATACCCACTAAACGACCCAGCGGCACTCCCGCATCGTCTTCATGGAGGGGAACTGGGAAACTGGCAGAGCCTTATCATCCAGTCCCCCGCCGACGACCGCCCGCCTTTACAGCGGGGCCCGCACGCCCCTCCTTACGAGGGGCCCGGAAATGCCCGCGAGTGCTCGGTCATTCCCGCCGACGGTGGTGGTGAACAGTGCAGTGCAAGAGAAGGCGCCCCCGCGCCAGTCTCCCGCTATTCACCACCGGGGAGGAGGAAACGCTGATCGTACAGCCGTCTGACTCTTCCCCTTCTCCGCCTGCGGAGTGGCGCCGCGAGGGGATCGTCCTCCCGCGCGCGCTCCGCTGCCTCTTTCTGCGAGGACGTGATCTCGCGACCGCCGACCAGGCCGCCTCGCCCCCCAGCATGGACAGAACCACGCCGGGCAGCGAGAGGTCCGGCCCCACCACCGCAGTCAGACCGCGGCGCAACTCAGACCAGGCCGGGCACACCTCGAGGGTGTGCTGTGCCGAGTCCTCCGCCGCGCCGCAGTCGTGGCACGTGGCGGCCTCCTCCCTCCCAATCCGATGCAGGTACGACCCGAAGCATCCATGCCCGGTCAGCACCTGCACCAGACGGAACGAGAGGAAGCCTTGGGACCGCTCGAGCCATCCCTGAAGGACTGGCCCGAGCGCGTCCATTGTTCGGCGGCCGAAGGTGGCAGAGGCGAGGTCCTCAGTCCAATGATGGACGATTGCGGCCCTCGCCTCCCGCCGGACGGCCTCCCGCTCCTCCGCGGCGGGGGGCGCATTAAGCGCCCTACGCCGCGCCGACCACTCGTACACCCTAGCCAGCACCCACGCCTCGATCTCCCAAGGAGGGGTGCCGGCCAGGGCGCACGCCGCCGCGAACCCCACCAAGCGGTAGGCCCTCGCCACCCGCTGTGCAATGGCCCTTTGGGGCCTGCGGATGGCGGAGGCGTTCTCCCTCCTGTGGAGGGAGTCCGCCCAGATAGGGGCCCCGTAAAGGGCCATACTTTTAAGTATGCCGGCATACAGCTGCCGGCATCGCGCCTTCGGCCCTCCCAGGTTCGGGAGGAGCCACGAGAGGGCCCCCGCTGCCTTCAGCAGGCGCGTCGACAGCCCGCTGAAATGCGGGCCGAAGCGCCACCTGCTGTCCAGTACAAGGCCCAGATATTTTATCTGGGCCTTCACTCCCACCTCGACGCCCGCTACAACAATGCGGGCGTCCGGGGGGACCCGCTGCCGAGGCCCGTGGAAGAACACGGCCTCGGTCTTATGCAGGGCCACCGTCAGCCCTAGGCGGCGGATCCTCCCTGCGACTAGGGATCCGCCAGCCGAGGCCAAATTGGCCGCCTCCCTGAAGCTCCCCCCCTCGGGCAGTGAGGAGAGTGTCATCCGCATAGCAGATGACACTCGTGCCACGAAGGAGGGACCCGCGCTGGAGCCAGTCGAATCCGATGTTCCACAGGAGTGGACCTAGGACCGACCCCTGCGGAACACCAGACTCCGCCCTGTACCTCCGCAATCTGGCCGACTTGTCTACGAGGAGGACCGCTCGGTCCTCCAGGTAGTCGGCCAAAAGTGCCCGCAGATATTGAGGCACTCCGTGATAGCGGAGTGCCTCTAAGATGGTCGAGTGGGGAACGGAGTTGAACGCGTTGGCGATGTCGAATGACACCGCCAACACTCCGTCCCCTGCCTCGACCGCCTCCCTCACTTGGCCCTTCAAAAGGGCCAATGCGTCGAACCGTCGAACGCCCCTTACGGAAACCGAATTGGGCGTCCGACAGGTCCGGCCCCACCTCCCGCAGGAGGCCATTGACCCGGGTGGCGATAATCCCCTCAAACAATTAACCGACCTCGTCGAGCAGAACGACGGGCCGGTATGCCGAGGGGGAATCCACCGGGCGTCCCTCCTTCCGAAGGAGGCACAGCCGTTCCACCTTCCACGGTTTCGGGAACCTCCCAGTCGTAAGACACGCACTGAAGAGGTCCCGAAACCTGTCCTCCATTTGGGTGACCGCAATGGCCACCACCGCTGCGGGGACGCCGTCCGGTCCGGGGGCCGTCCTCTTTCCGCGGAGGCGTAAAGCCGCCGCGCGGAGCTCCGCCACCGCCACTGGAGGGATATCCTCCTCCGGCGGGGCCACCCCCCGCGGGGGGTGCATCACTGGAGGGGTGAAATCGGTCCTGCACGGAAACAGGGACCGAACCACCCCATCCAGCAACGCCGGCTCCAGGGTCTCCGTCAGTGGGGGGCCACAGGGGCGCAGTTTATTCCGCGCCGCCTTGTATGGCCTCCCAAATGGGTCCCCGTCTAGACCCTCCAGCATCTCGGCCTTCGCCGAGTCGTCGGCGGCACGCATCTGTGACCTGAGGACCTCTTTGGCCTCCACGTACGCGGCGTAGAGGAGGTCCTCGTTGGCGAGGTCGCGAAAGCTGCGCCGCCGACTCCGCGCGTAAGCCCTTCTGGCCGCCACGCAGGCGGCCCGGAGCCCCGCCAACTCCTGCGTCCACCAATAAACGGCGCGACGGGGAGGCGGGCGGCGAGACCGAGGCATGCTGGTGTCGCACACCTCGGTCAGGGAACCCCGCAATTGGACCGCTGCGGCGTCCACGTCCAGGACTTGGACAGGAGGCGCGAGCCAGTCCTGGACTAACGCCGCCTCCTCAGCCGCCTCGCGATCCAGGCGGGTGAGGGACCACCGCGGGAGTGGTATACCACCCTGCGTTAACCGTTCTACGATCTTCAAGTGTAATAGTCGCAACATGGCCGGTTTTTCCAACGAACGTGGCCACCATCTTCTTTGAAATGTTTAGAGAACGAACAACTTTAGTCGGCTTTGGCTTGTCTTGAAAGACCCAGATTGTAGATTGTTGTTTGGAATCAGGATGGTAGGCATAGATCCAAGATTCGTCACCCCTGATGATGTCGTAGACGTGACTTGACTCTCCTCGGTTGAACCTTTGCAGAGTTTTCTTACACCATCTGACGCGGGCCTCCTTGTGATCGTCGGAAAGCAGATGCGGTATCCAACGGCAAACTAGCTTTCTCACACCAAGCGCTTCATGCAAGATCTTCTGAATGGTTGTCCCTGAGATGCCTAATAGAGCCTCTATCTCTCGATACGTCACATGACGATCTTCGAGAATTAGTTGTCTCACAGCAATGATGTTATCTTCAGTGAAGGCGGATTTTGGGCGTCCTGCGCGAGATTTGTCACTAACACTAGTATGTCCACGCTGGAATTCTAAATACCAGCGTTCGACAGTCCGCAGACATGGGGCTTCATCACTGAACACAGATGAACACTGAAGCCGTGTCAGGCCTCTTCTAAAGTTGTAGAAAATTATTGCACGAAGATTTTCCTTAGAATGATTAATTTTCGTACGTAACCTGACAGATTCCAATCGACGCTGTGACTAAACAATAGCATTAATCCTAATACTTTCAACATATGGAAACGACAAAACTTAAGGGCAGGCCTCGTATCGCTCATTTGCAAACTAGGTCGACATTCCTTAAAAAATATCATTTTACAGGAGAGTAATTTTTAAGTTTAAGGTTAAAATTATACCATGATCGTTAATTTTACAGGTAACTTATTTAGACAAAAATGTAGTGCCATTAATATCGTTTTCTGCTAAAATAATAAATCTTGTGTAAAGAGCATGCACGACATGCTATGCAATTATTTTCGCTAGCAGCAGCTAGGAAACTCATATGTCATTGTTGCTGATAAATATATAAATATTTCTGTATTATTTTGATTTATGACGTTACCTTTAAAATTTAAAATAATTATTAAGTATAACATAATGTAATAACAACTAAATATGTAGATATTGAAAAAAACATTTTATTAATATAGAAATCAAAGTAAACTACAACAGTCACATTTACATCTGTATATTATTGAAACCTTTCAAATAAATGTAAAACCGAGCATAAAACTGTGGACTCAGTTTAACAAGTCCAACAAAACTGCGTTCTTTCTGTCTGATAGGTATGCCTGGTTTACAATCATAAGCTTTCTTGACATGGTATCGCGTCTATGTATTCACGAATGTCATTTTTTATTGCTTCGTCAACTCGCGGATATTTGTCATGTTTACCACGTTTGTCATCAGTTAAGACAATTTGCTACATGGTCTTCTTTTTTTAAAACGGTGCAAATTGGCCGGTCATTAATTACTAAGGTATTCTTAAATAATATTTTACAAACTCTCACCAGCTTAGCGGGCAGCTTGAAATAAAATACGTGATTCTTTTAAGGAAGGTTTTCTAATTCCTCCTTCTTGAACGTAACGATATTTTGGTGTAATGGTAGTCGTACTTTTCAAAATGTATTCCCATTGTTTTTTGCCCTAACGCACAATAGTCCTAAATCTTTCTATCATCTTCAAATAGTTTAGATTTACGCTGTAACCAACTCTATCTCCGCAGGGTTCTTTAATTTTTCTTTCTTCTTTCATTTTCTTGCTAGCAGTATTATAATCTTGTCCAGTATTCCGCACCACTTTCTTCACATTTCTGTTCCAATTTGCTTGGTTCCTTTTGCGTTTTCGTCCTTGTTTCGCCTTCGGACTAACAGGAGACGAAGTTAGTATTCTATTTTCTGTTAAAGTTGAATTATGCTTTCCACATTATTAAATGCGATGAAATTTACAATACAATACAATACAAATACTCTTTATTGCACACAAAAGAAATATACATTTGAAATTTACCTTTGTCTATTCAGGTCGCAACTCAGAACTGTGCTGAAGAGAGGCTTTGAACATAGTTATCATTCTTTCTGCTGTTGAAGTAGTTGTTAATGGAAGTGAATACTCAATTGTCTTTATCAAGTCAGCTCTATTTTGCTGAAGAAGTTGCTCAGGTGAAATGTACATCGGATCTTTGGCAAAATCGTAACTATCTGTATTAAATGTAAATATTATATTTAGTTTTCATAAGAAAATTGGATGGATAAAAAAATAGGTGGAATTTTCAAAAACCCTTTCTTAGTGGATGCTTATATCATAAGAAGAACCTACAGTCAAAATTTCAGCTTTATATGTCCAGCGGTTTGGCCTGTGCGTTGATGAATCAGTCAGTCAGTCAGGATAAATAATTTTATATGTATAGATTAATCTAATTGTTAGTGATTATATCCAAATGATGGCATTATTCTTGATGTTGATGTATGTACCTAGTATTTTTTTATTTTTCATAATATTGTTTATTTTCCTTATCTTCAAATATATTTTTATTAATCTTATTGTTAGTGATGTGCAATAAAATCACATATTTGTTTTAAAGACGTTTTATTTATATGTATCTGGCTCTCCGTAGGCGATGGACTAAAGACCCCTGATATGCTCGCCCTTGCAGAAGTGCATCATTAGGGCGACGCCCGTGCTGTGACTGACGCTTTGCGCTTGCCAAACGAGCTTCGTCGATGCGGGCATCCCTCTCCCTTTCCTCACGTTCCCGCTCCAATGCTTGCTGGTCTTTATCAAAATGCAGCTCTTGATTACTTGGTAATGCAATGTTGTGAAGAACACAGCAAGTGTTAATAATTTTCGCTGCAGCCTGAGGCTTATAATGAAGCTTACGGTCTACCAGCAAACACCTGTAAAATAGACACAGATATTCAGGGTTTCCCAAGACCATACTACAAGTAGGACAAGTTCTTTAAACAGTTGATACTTAATTAAAAATGTTCAAATATCTTGCCCCAATTATGATCAACCAAAACACGTCCACTGCTGAATGAAGGCCTCCCCCATAGAACGCCAACAAGTAAAAGTTTTAAATCATCTATACTTAAAGGCTTCCTGCATCTCTAATTAGTGACTCCATATAGTGGCGGGCCTTCCTACACTCCTAAAAAACACAGGAAAAAAACCTTACCTAAAGCGGCCCTTTAAAATACCAATACACCGTTTAACAACATTTCTAGTTGTTACATGTTTTTCGGTGTAGAATGCTTCAGGCGTATTAGGTGCAGCATTCTTAATGGAAACCCTGAATCACCTGAAAATCAATTACATTTAGAAAGGAAATCAGTACTTAAAGTATTTATAAAAAAAATAAAAAGTATTTTCACATACGTAATCAAGGGAAAGTCAGAGGAGTAGGAATGGCTTCACTCATGTATTTAAAACAGAAATATCTCCATTACACTAAATTTATCCAGGTTTTCAAACAAAAACCTGGCAAGTCAGAAACAGCTTATGCTGTCGCTTAACATCCAAAAGGTACCTAGTTATATTTTATTTTTTTAAGAAACCCTACAGTCCATACTGGATTCCCTGATAATGGGGGACATTACAAACAAAAGAACCTAAACAACATGGAAATTTACCTAAAAGATAAGTCTTATCCTGAAGTTGTAATTATCTCGTCTAGGGTTTCCTTTAAAGGGTTCTGTCCCCAAGCTGCACTATCATGGGTTGACCCTGGATTGCTTGGATCAACACACATGATTCTTGCATCAGAATCACAAATCTGAAACAAATGTTTATGAAATGAAATACAATAATTAAATTTTGTTAAGTACCAACAAGATGTTTTTGATTAGATTTGATTGTTTTAAATTATTACACATTGCTAATCCTCTAAACCATACTTACAATTAAGGTGTTTAATGAGTGGTATCTTTTTCTATTATAATATCTTTCCTCATGATCCAATGGTGTGACTGTGAGCCACATGAGTGCCATCTATGCAACCCAGGGCGTTGGGTATTTGAAATTTTCTATAGAACCCGTAATTTTACTTTACTACAACGTATTATTGATAATTTTATCCGACATTATATCAAAATTATCTAAAGGGAGTCAATTCCCTCCCAGTAAATGTAGATCGCATCTCCAAATGATTTAAGGTGTTTTTTTATATACAGCTATTGGAGGACATTAGGGTTATTGTTGTAGCCGCCGTGTTGCCTAATTAAACCAATAAATAATTCTAGATGGTCCTGACTTAGGCAATATAAGTAGATATATATTCTAGCATTTTCTTTTCTTCAACTAGGTTACTGAATAAAATTTTGAGATTCAATGCATATGAGTGCACCAACAAAGCCTTTGTTATTTACGGTTTCTACGACTCTTTTTTTGGACAGATATTACTATTCTAGGTACGTTCCTTAAGTTACCGTTCCTAAAGAGTCTTGAAATTTGGACAGACCGGATAAATTGTTCCTGAAGAAACACGAATGAAGTAAAAAACTGTAGACAATAATGTGATCATAACCTACCTAGATAATTTTACCGTTTTATCACTAAAAAGTATAAAATAAAATATTGTTAAAATAAAATTGAAGCGACTTCAATAAAACTAAAAAGTATAAAATAATTTAAATGTTATTGAAGTTAGTATTGCTGTGTATACAGCAGGTACGCTAACACCATAAGTTGCAAGGGGAAGTGCAAATAGTAATGCTATTTTACAATCTTTTATCAAGAGACATTTTAGTTAGTTAGTGTCATTAGTATATCGATGGTTAGTGTATTTAAGTTTAGTTATAATAAAAATCTTGTATACAAATATCAGTTTGATTTATTTTTATAATAAATTAATTTGCACTTTAAAACCTCTTCTTTTAAAAGTTTTTTTTTACTTTTGATTTTCATTGGCCATCTGCGCTTCATGTAATTCTTTTCTGCAGGCTGTTTCTGTTTCTGCTATTTGGAGTACAGCACTGTCTGTATTAATCTGAAATACAAAATAAATTCAATTATTAATTCTTCTATATTTTTAAGAACTCTTATTAATTTTAATAGTCCCCATGTTAGTGTGAATATTATCTATACTATATTATAAGGAGGTAGGCCTTTTTTGCGTGACTGACTCAACATCGTAGAGCCGAAACTACCGAAGCTAAGACTACAAAATTTGGAGAGAAGGTTCATTTTATGGCGTAGGGAACCAATAACAAAAGGATTTTTGGAAATTAGAACTCTAAGGGTGTTAAATAGGGGTTGAAAGTTTGTATAGGATGGGTGTAAAAACATTGTCTTTTGACTTGAAATTGAGACAGGGTGTTTTTCAGAAACTATTTTTGATTTACCATCCAGATAATTCTGAAATAAAAGAAATACATATTTCTTTACTCAAGATGGAATACTTATTGAACAAGTATGAGTATTTTTTTTATATGTAGTTACCAGGCTGTCTGAATCAAACTCATTTGAGTCCACGGTAAATTCGTTAGATAGCCACACAGCAATGTCCTCGTCACTTGGTGGTTCAGAAGCAGGTGGTGGCCACCGCCTGTTTAGAACCTCTCTTTCCGCTCTGTGATTTTTTTTCTTTTCCGTCATTTTTATATTGCCCCACTGGGCTTTTATTTGTTGTAAGGCTTCTTGGAGCCTTTGCTATATTGTTAAAACGAAAATATGAAATTTTATGAAGTTTTAAAACAATTATTTACAAATTTCAAAATTTTCTTGTTTTAAAAATATATATTGAATTAGGTGGTTAGGTACATACCTAGCTCGTTCACTGTACACTGAGCTACATACGGTTATTGAAACGTGCGCTTGAAAAGCACTAATACTCGTACGTTCCTGAGCCATGTGTGCGTCAGGGACATATACAACTTCTAAGGCGAATAATTCCACTGGATGTGCTGGAACTGTGCTGTTTTTGCATTGGACGTGCTGGTACGATCATGAAGTAAAGAAAAACGCCGGGACGTACGAAAAAATATGTTTATTTTTCTATGAAATTACAAATTATTTCTGAACTATTTCTTATTATGTTTGTTTTGCATAAACAAAACGATTTTTTGCATTGCAAACACTCAGTATCCACTCGTTTTACTCTTTTTGCAGCAGTTTTCTAGTTTGTACCTTCTTTTCGCAATTCTTCGTAGCATCCATGGCATCGTTTTCGGACAATTTTACTGTCGTCTTTCCGCGGAATTTTAGTCAGAAAGTGCTGACTTGCGATCGAGCTAGTAGATGGTCTGGGCTATTAGTCAATGTATTTGCACTCGCATCGGATGCATTGTTCAATTGCAAGATTAGTAGTTGAATGTAGTTTCTGATACAAAAGCGTAGCGTTTGTTACTGATGCACAAATCAAAACATCTAAAGCGATCTTTTTGTACCATGCCAGAGACTTTCTTTTAGGGTCATAATGGTGCCGATTCTGTTGTCACACACTAGACTAAACTAACCTAAATTTTAGTTTAGTCGTGTCTTTCCTATTCAGAGATCCATGAATTAAACTAAATTAGGTATAGTTTGATAGAATATAATGGTTTTAGTTACTGGCGGGTTTAAAATATGGCTAGAAGCCAAAAAAATAGCGGTTTTAATATTTTAATTGTGGACTGTATTAGGTGTATTAAATTAGTAGGTAATGAACGCTACTCGACGCTGTAAAACGCAGGTAAAAGGCAAGGAAAAATGTAGGAAAACAGCAAGCACCACTCACCTGATGATTAGCTGGTACCAGGCACAATGTGTCGACACAAAAGTTCACAAAACTTCACAGTTATAGGCAACAGAAGCACTCTCGACGGCGGCGGTGTGCTGTAGGGCTCGTGGTTAAACGGTAACTAAGCGGATATAGGCTACTCAAGAAAGAACGGGGTTGGTTGATTTGGAAATACGTCATTTACGTCACAAGAGAGCGTTCAGAAATGCATGATTAATTTAAATACCAAACAACCTCCCGGCTTTGAGGTAACCTCAAAAACAAAATAAAAATAAACCCAAAAAGGGGGAAAACATATATAAGAACATCACCATTAAATTAGGTGTATGCGTGCGGTAATATAGTCTAATAATGCGGAATATAAACTAAGTCATAAGGACAAAAACTAGAGCGAAGGACAGTGCTTATATCAATAATAATTGTAACTTAAACTAGCGATAACATAAAGAAAACTACTGCGTTGGTAGCGGACAAAGTCGCACTACAGGACGCTGCAGAATGCCACTTTTGGTTTTCACTTCAGCAACTCGAATTACACCGTCTTTGCCGGGAAACAATTTAGTGATAACCCCAAGCGGCCAACGTAATGTCGGACAGTTCTCTACATTGATGAGAACTACTGTACCTACAGTTACAGGATTTGCAGGCGTGTTCCACTTTTCTCGCGACTGCAAATTATGTAAATATTCAGTGCGGAATCTCTTCCAAAACGATTGGACTAATGAGTCCATTAACGAAAAGCGCGTTTGAAGAGTCATGCGATCATTTTCTAACGTAGGAGCGGGTAAACATTCCAGCGGAGCGGTATGTATAAAATGGGCAGGTGTCAACGCGGAGGGTTCTGACGGATCAGTGCTCAACAAATATAAGGGTCGCGAGTTCAAAACTGATTCAATACCATTCAACACCGTAACCATCTCTTCATATGTTAATATTTGTTTACCTATTACGCGAAATAAATGGCTTTTAACAGACTTTATATGGGACTCCCAAATTCCGCCAAAATGCGGTGCATTTGGTGGATTCATCTTCCAAATTATACGGCTTTCCGCTAATTCGCTACTAAAAGTTTTGTAGTAATCATCGGATTTAAGAAATTCATGAAGTTCGTTTAGATAGGAACGCGAAGCAACAAAATTCGTACCGTTATCGCTGTAGAGATACTTACAAGGACCTCTACGCGATAAAAATCTTTTAAAAGCGTCTAAAAAGGTAGCTGAGGTTAAATCAGAAGCAAGCTCAAGATGAACTGCCTTGGTTACTAGGCATACAAAAATGCATAAGTATGCCTTTTGACTACGGACACCTCGTCTTCTAGTATGAGTTATATACAACGGTCCAGCGTAGTCTACGCCCGTATGCGTAAAAGCATTACAAGGTTCTACACGGCACGATGGCAAAGCGGACATCATAGGAAAAGTAGCTTTTGGTTTTAACCTAAAACATGCGTTACATTTATGTATGCGGGAACGAACAATACGGCGGGCGGATAAAATCCAAAAACGTTGTCTCAGTATTGAAAGTAGTAGTTGCGGACCAGCGTGAAAGTTTTTCTTATGATAAAAGTCAATTATCAAATTAATTATGTGACCATTTTTCGGCAACAATATGGGATGTTTATGTAATTTTTCTAATGATGCGTTATCTAACCGACCTCCGACATATAGAATGCCATCATTCATGTATGGCGTTAATTTGCGAAGAGCTGAGGAACAACCTTTTCCTTTTTCTATAAGTTTAATATCATCAGCGAATGAAGCGTGTTGAACGGCCTTAATTATAACAAGTTCAGCAGCGTCTAAATCTTGCGCGGTTATTACATTATTGCGGGGCAATTTTCTTAGAAATCTTAACACATACACTACAGTGCGAAGTAACTTATTCCACGAGGATACTCTATAACTTAATGTAAGAAGTAGATGCTCAGTTTGCGCGGCGGCGGCGTCGCAAGCTACGTGAGATAATGTTTTTTCTTCAGGTAAACATGAGCTTTGCGGTGAAAATTGCTGAATTGGCCATTCACTAATAGGAAAAGACATCCAAGATGGGCCTTGGAACCAGAGATTATTCTCTATTAAGCGTGAGGGAAGCAGCCCGCGAGATACACAATCCGCGGGGTTTTCTACTCCTGCGACGTGATAAAAATGATCACTTGGCAATAAAGATTGACATTGCGAAATTCTATTGGCGACGAAAGTATTAAATCTGTGTGGGGAAGAGTGAACCCAGCACAGAGCGACTTCAGAGTCAGAAAATGCGTAAATATTATTTATTGGGTGTCTTATTGACAATGTATTGACCACTGAACGCACTAACTTAGCGAGCAGTGTTAAGGCGCAAAGTTCAAGTCTCGCTAAAGTCACGGTATTTACCGGAGAAACGCGGGATTTTGAACAAACTAACGTGACTATAGGGGGAGAACCTTCATTAGCTACGTGAAGGTATATAACGCAGCCAAAACCTTTTTCGCTAGCATCAGCGAAAGCGATTAGCGAAACGACAGAAGAGTCCTTAATACCCATATGACGCGGGAATTGAAGACCCGAGATTAGCGGTAACTCTGAAATATATTGTTGCCACAACTTGACAACAGAAGAAGGCGGAGACTCGTCCCAATCAATTTTGAGGAGCCATAATTGTTTAATTAATAATTTAGCGAATAGCGTTATGGGACCGACAAGACCCAATACATCATAAAGTTGTGCGGTAGCGGATAGCATAGAACGCTTTGTACAAATAGCGGGCGGTTGAGATACAGTAAAAGTAAAATTATCAGTAGCGGGATGCCAGCGAAGGCCTAAAATCTTATGAGTGTCATTATCGTTAAAAGAAATATATTCTTGTTGACGATGACTTGCGGGTATGTGTTCCAACAACTCGTGGGAATTACTCGTCCATTTAACTAGATCAAAACCACCGGCTTTGAAAAGTTGGATTAACTGTGTTGCTGTCGCTACAGCTTCATCTAGCGTTGAAGCTGTGGAAGCAAGGTCATCCATGTATATATCGAGCTGTCTTTCAATAAGACTCGCTGCGAGAGGATAGTTAGCTCCTTCATCTTTTGCTAACTCACGCATGACGCGAAGAGAGAGAAAAGGTGAGGAACGAAGACCAAAAGTGACACGAGTAAATTCATACGTTTGCAAGGGTTCGTCATCAGAAAAGCGAAATAAAATTCGTTGGAACTTGCGGTGCGAATCTTGTACATGTATGCAAAAATACATTTTACGAACATCAGCGAAAAAAGCAATAGAATATATTCGTACATTGAGTAAAATATTGAAAATATCAGTTTGTAAGTTTTCACCGGTATGCAAAATATCATTAAGTGATAAACCGTTATCCGACTTACAACTGCCGTCTATTACTACACGGAGCGGTGTTGACGATTCATCTTCCCGAACAACCGGGTGGTGAGGTAAGTAAAAACAAGGCACGTCAAACCTTATCATTTCTTGCGGAACAAGTGTTAAGAACCCTTTATCTAAATATTCCCTAATGACGTCATTGTAACGCGTGCGAAGTTCAGGATTTCTACTAAATCTTCTTTCAAGAAGAGAAAATCTTTTTTCAGCGATTTGAAGCGAATTACCTAATTTTTCTGGCGGATCCTTAAATGGCAAAGCGACAACGTAACTGCCATCAGGATTGCGAGCGGTATTAGAGGTGAAAATATTTTCACACTCATTATCTTGCGGACTTATATAAGTATATACCAAGTAGTCTACCAAGTGGTAGAAGGCAATTCTTCCATTATCCAAAATTTTTGAAGCATGTCATTAAGCGGTTCTTGATTAATTAAATGAAAAGAATGCGATTTATGAGTAGGGGACTCAACATAAGCGTCGCCCATTATTACATAACCTAGCGTTGTTTCTAGTGCCATAGGCGCGTGCGGCGTAATTATTTTATTTGACAGTAATATTTTACAATAGGTATTTACCCCCAAAAGTAAGGAAATTTCCCCAGGTACAAAGAACTGGTCATCAGATAAACGTATCGAAGATATATAATTAATCTTATTTAAATCAATCTTAACGTCCGGTAATTTCCCGGTAATGTGAGGCACTACTAACGGTTCGACTTCATATACGAATTCATTATCGAAGCGAGATGTGAATTTAACGTGAGTAACGCCTAATATTTTTTGCGATGAACCACCAATGCCATGAACTTCGGTAAAGCGGTTTTTTCCCGATATGGGTAAAGATAAACGTTTGCAACAATCAAGCGAAATATAGTCACTTTGTGACCCTGGATCTATTAAACATCTTACATAATATTCACGTCCATAATTATTGATTACTTTTATTTTTGCGGTCGCTAATAAAGCAGCGGTTTGAGTGTGATTAATATCATTGTTAAGGTTTGTAATACTAAACGACGACGAGACCGTAGTAGACTCCAAGCCCTGAGTGCATACACTATCACCCGAGTTGGACTGCGGATTAATTTCGATCTTATTCGTAGAAGGATTAGAGGTTAAATTACAGTGAGCATTACGAATACCCGAGACGGCCGGCTGGGAAACCGGTTTTTGATCTAACGCTTGCGCTTCATATTTAATTGTAAAATGTAATAAGGAATGGTGGCGTTGATTGCAATGTAAACATGTACGTTGCGAATTACAAAAACTGGACTTATGTTTATTACTTAAACAATTCGTACAAAAACCATTTTGTTTTATGTAGTTATACCTTTCCTTAGGCGTTAATTTAGAAAAGCGCGGACAATTAAACAAGTGTGTGTGTGTCTTATCTTGACACATAACGCACGACTGATTGTTGTCAGTATTAATAAAAGTTCTAGTAGGACCACTGTTAGGTCTAGGTATATTATGTTTTTTATTATTATTAGAAAGTTTGTTTGCGGTAGGTTCATATTGTTTTTGTATATTATTAAGTGTCTTACTTTGCTCCTGGACGAAACTGATAAGACTCTGATATGTAGGTATATCAGTTTGACGTTGCGACATTTCAAAGGCTTTAACAGTATCTGCATCTAATCTCTGCAATGCTAATTGCAAGCACATAAAGTCTGTTAAGTCATTTAATTTTAACTGTTTTAGCGCTTTAATTGAGGAATCAAAATTATTAATAAATGATTCTAGATTTGCGGCGGAACTAGAAGTAAGCGGTTTAAATCTTAACATATGATTAAAATAAGAGACAGCGAGTGAACGAGTATCGTTATATTTTTGTATAAGATTATTCCAAATTATGGGATAGTTTTCTGGCGTAGCGGACAGCCCAGCGCAAATTGCTTTGGCTTTATCAGTAAGTTTACCAACTAAATAATATACGCGTTCAGTATCCGTTAAATTCGGATTATCATGAATAATACTTTTAAATTGTTGATGAAACATATGCCAATGACGAATATCGCCATCAAACGATTGTAATTCAATAGGCGGCAACTTATTGTGGTAAGAAGAAGACTTGGATTCAGTCTTTATCGGAATATTAGAGTCTTTCTGTAACTTAGAAAGAACCCCCTTTATATGACAGTATAACTCTTCAAATGCGATCCAGGTTTGATAATCAACGGAACTGGTGGGGTTGGCTTGTAATTAGACATTATTATAATCATCAACAACCTTTTCGAAATCAGTACGTAACGTATCTACATTACTAGCGTTTAACAAGAATGTATCACGCTGTTGTTCATCAGCGATAGCCGATCGCGACAATTCGTAAATTTTTTGCAAACGCGAGAACATTGCTTCTCGTTTTGCTCGAAGAATGACAACCTTTGGGTCCTCCCGGCATGGCGACCGTTCTTCACCCCTAGATTTACTCATTATTCAGCGGATTAATTTAATAAAAGCAGGCGATAATAAATAAAGTATGCGTTTGTTGGTTTTAATAGCTTAAAAACCAATTGCTATTAAATTAAAGCGGTACCTAAGTATCTAAAAACGATTAAGTACAACTAAGCGAAAGAGTTACCCTAACTACCGAGATATGCACCTATGAAATTATTTAATTAGCTTTAATAGCCTATAACCAATTAAATAATTAGCGAGCGTAAAATATAATATTATTAATATTTTAATAACTGCGTATTGTGATGTGAAATGAGCGCGTTAAGTAGGTAGGTGGCACGTATTAACTGCGACGCGAGCCAAGCGGGGCACAGAATGCTACCTGCATACAGCGTATGATTGTAAAAAAATAATTTTAAGTACGTAATTACGATTATCAATCTATAAGCACTGTCCTTCAACACAAATAAATGCCTGCGAATTAGATTGCATAAATCTAGAAGCGACTATGTATACTTATGACTTATGTATACAATCAAAGCGGGCGGGAATAATTTATAATTAAATAGGCTTTTAATTGTTATTTCACAGACAGCTAGATAATTATAGCGATTAGATAATCGAATAATGAAACCATTGGATGGGACCAAAAAAGGTATCAAATCCGGTGAGATGGACCAAAAAAGGTGGCGGGTTTAAAATATGGCTAGAAGCCAAAAAAAAATAGCGGTTTTAATATTTTAATTGTGGACTGTATTAGGTGTATTAAATTAGTAGGTAATGAACGCTACTCGACGCTGTAAAACGCAGGTAAAAGGCAAGGAAAAATGTAGGAAAACAGCAAGCACCACTCACCTGATGATTAGCTGGTACCAGGCACAATGTGTCGACACAAAAGTTCACAAAACTTCACAGTTATAGGCAACAGAAGCACTCTCGACGGCGGCGGTGTGCTGTAGGGCTCGTGGTTAAACGGTAACTAAGCGGATATAGGCTACTCAAGAAAGAACGGGGTTGGTTGATTTGGAAATACGTCATTTACGTCACAAGAGAGCGTTCAGAAATGCATGATTAATTTAAATACCAAACAGTTACTCAACTTAGTTTTAAACGTATTTTGCTATTCTGTTAGTTATAGTCGGCATCTAAAAGATGTCGATTAAAATAAAATAGAATAGACTAAAATAGAATGAAATAAATATTAAAATTAATATTAAAATAAATATTAGAATAAATAACAAAAATAAATATTAATATAAATAATAAAATAAATATAAAAAAATATTTTATTATTAAAAAATAAAATATTAAAATAAAATAAATATAAAAAAAAAATATATTCAATTTTTTTTAAATAAAATAAAAATTAATATAAATATTAATAATTATAAAAAAAATATTAATAATAAATTAAATATTAATAAAAAAATATAAATTAATAAAAAAAATATTAATAAATAAAAAAAATATATATATTACATAAATATTAAAATAAAATAAAAATATTAAAATACATATTAATAAATATTAAAAAAAATATTCATAAATATTATAATAAAAAATATTTAAATAAATATTAAAATAAATATTAATAATTATTAAAAAAATATTAAAATAAATATTAAAACAAATATTTAAACAAATATTAAAATAAATATTAAAACAAATATTTAAACAAATATTAAAATAAATATTTAGAGTAATATTAAAATAAATATTTAAACAAATATTTCAACAAATATTAAAATAAATATTAAAATATTTTTTATTAATAAATAAATATTAATATAAAAAATATATTAAAATAAAATAAAATTAATATTAAAATTAATATAAGTATCGGAGCCGGAGAATTATTTTAGTTTAGTTTAGTGTAATCAGATGAACAAGAGAATTGTTTTCAACTAACATGATTTGACCAATGAAAACCTCACTATCAACTAAATTTAGTAGCTGTCGAAATCAAATTAAGCACTTAATCATCGTTTGACACCACTAAACTAAAATTTAGTCTAGTTTAGTGTAGTGGTGACAACAGAATCGGCACCAATACCTTGAAAGCTGATCAGATAAATCTATCCCCTTTTTTCGCTGATTTATTTATTTATTAACTCTTTATTGCACACATATAGATAATAATAAATTTACAAGTAATAGAGCACGGCCTTTGGCTTCAATTTTGGCTGATATCCCGAAGACATTTGTTCAGTTGACAGTTTCAGGTAAGTAAAGCTTACATCAGTTTTTTTTTAATTTAATTATAACTAGGGCTAGGTATAATTAGGCCTATGACTATAAAACAAATTATTAAAAAATCCTATTGGACTTGTCCGTCAACTTTGCATTTTTGTACTGGGATAGGGAACGTGCTAGTACGTAAATCATTCCAGGCCTCCACCTTTTTCGCGTTGGTGTTTGCGTCAGTATTTTTATTTTCGATAATGGACACTCTCTCCCTGATCAATTCTTTCAAAATAATCTAAAGAATAGAAGCGCAAGTATTAGATAGTGAGAATTTATCGGGATTCAATTTTTGGTGTAGTATAGTTATATCAGTACCTTATCCTCCTCCAACCAATTTTCACTTCTTTGCCTTTTAACAGCTGCCTTGGGTGGTTCAGATCCCATTTTCTATTTATTTTAGGTTATGAATTTAAGCCCATGCCACCACAAATCTAGCCCAGCCAGTTGATTGGCACTTACACCCCTGGATATAAAATCAGCTGGTTTATCAGCAGTGGGCACATAAAACGTGGGGTTGAAAAACACAAGGCACAAGGACAAGGGCCTTGGTGCATTCGAAGTCGTTGTTAGCGACTCGAAGCTTGTGCGCGAGGGCGCGGATGGCGGCAATGTTAAAATTGCTCATAGTGTTTCGGATCAGTTGGATGTCCGACACTAGAGAATTTTGTGCTAAGGGCACTGGAGTGAACCCGGAATGAGGCACAGGGGCACTTGTCGCGGGGTGCATGGGCGCACTTGTCGCTGGGTGCATGGGCGCACTGGGAACATGGGTGTTCCATGCATTGGGACGCAGTGCAGAGGGCACGGGTCAGTTAAGTCGTGGGTCTCGGAGCGCGAAAGACGCGACGCTTTGATGACGCGCCCTGGGTGCAGGTTATGAGAAGCCTGCGGTAAAGGGGGTGTCGAACCTGTCGGTTTCGGGGCTAATTTTTGCGCAGAAGGCGCAGGGGGCCCGGGCACAATGGGTGCCGAAGAGATGGGCTCTGTAGGCGCTGAGTTTCTGGGCGCACGGAGAACGTTGCGCCTCGCCACTCGGCGATTCCTCTTCGGGGCCCTCGAATAGCCGCGATAATTCGCGGGGTGCCCGACGGTCCCGCAGACGACACAGCCGGTAGGCTCGGTTGCGGTCTCCTGCTTGCGAGAGCAAGTGGAGGTCGGGTGGTCCCCGATGCATTTAACGCATCGGGGAGTGGCGTGGCAGTTACGGGCAGAGTGGCCGTAGAGCTGGCAGTTGTGGCACTGACCGGGAGTGCCACGCTTGTGGGGGGGTTCGACATGGAAACCCCCGGTGAGGCTGCAGATCTTCGTTACGTTGAATATCTGCTTACCCTCGGGGGTACGGTTGAGGATGACGGTGACCATGTTGTATGGTCTACCTTTGGGCCCCCGCCGGTGTAACGTTTTTAGGCGTTACAGATAAAATAAAGAAAAACAAAGGTTTTACATAAAGATAGGTTAATTTATTTAGTTATAAATTATACAGTTTTACAAACATTTAGTAACAGAGCAAGAGATCTCAAGGGTCGTGGTCGAGTGATCGGAAGTGTGGTACGATGCACCTGGTGTTAGTCAGCCAGGGCACGACGTTGAGTGGGTGGCCGCCTCAGACTGGGTGGCCGCCTCAGACTGGGTTGTCCACCGGGCATGGCGCTAGCGGCCTGGCCCCGAGTGGCGGCCAGACTGGCACCATGCCAGCAGCAGCGGCTGTAGACGGGCCTCGTAGCAGGCCGGCAGTATGGCCAGGGGACGCCCAAGGACGGCGTGCCCCCAGCTAGCAGGTCAGGTGGGTCTCCCAAGTAGCGGTGACCCCAGCAAGCGGTTGCCCAGAGACTACGCCCCGCAGTACCTGTGGTGCGGAGGCACCCGAGTGGCGGTGCCCCGCTAAAAGTAGTGGTGAGGAGGCGTCCAAGGACGACGCCCCGCCGTTGGAACCCCTGAAACAAACCGTGCACAGTGCTTAGCATCATGCTGAAGCAAACAAGGTAGCAGGCAGAGCATATGGTGCACTTGGTTCCAGGTGAAAAATGATGTTAAGCTGAGGTTAGGCAATGAAAAACATGTGAAATGGCAATATCCATCCGGCTGTTCATAGGCGGCAACCAAGGAACCGCATGGTCAGACAAGTGCTATGGGTAGAACCATGATGCATTTAGTGAAAATAATGCAGCACGTACACACATACTTTTAGGGCAATCACAGTACCGGTGAATAGAACAAAAGAACCTAAAGGGAAGTGACAAATTAAGGTACCAGACACGTGGCGATGTGTGGCGGTGAAGCGATCGCGATGCAGATCACTTCAGCCCGCACAGGTAGAAAGTTAGTTTAAAATTGTGAAACAAAGAAAACACATTGCCACACGTTCGAGATAAAAACTACGTACTAGGGACACTAAGAAGAACAAGACTAGACTAACTAGACTCACCAAGTGATGGGGATCCAAAGAGGAACCTCCGGTTAAGACGATGGCTTTTATAGTGATGCCTCCACTATGTTGCCAGCGAGCGACAAACGATTACTTTTTAAATAATATGGCGAACTGCCATTTGCGTTGCACTTTAAGATTTACTGATATTTAGTACCTAATGAAAAGATACATTGTTTTGATCGAGACTTGAATACAGCATCGATACGTCTGACAAGACAATGACGTATGCTGTCAGGTTAGCGACATTTGATATGTCAACTGGAATGTATACACACATTAGTTTTGTTTTTTTACTTTATTAAAGAATGTATGTAAACACGACAGAACGTGAAGAGCGTAGTGACAGCGCACGTCCGATCGGGACCGGAGCGCGCGGCGGAATGTTCATACTTTTGGTAGTAACTCGTGAGCTGTAAAACTACCGCAAAAAAAAAACCGCAAACCTGGCGTTATTAATAATAATAATAAGTTTTTAATAAAAACAGAATTCACAGATACAATATTGTTAAGTCGCAGGGTTCTTAAAAATGCCGTTTGCTTGGTGAAGATGATTTATTTCCACACACACTTATGAGTACAGCAATATTACAGTCCAGATCGCAGGTATATCACTCGGAGTCCGTTATCACAAGCTTTAGTCGTTCACCTTATCACTTCACTGAATCGCAGATATATCACTCGGTATCGCAGCGTATCGCACACTGTATCGCGTTGAGATTCTTCCGGGATCGCAGCGTAGAACACACTAACTCCTGGTCGGCTCGACGGCGTCTTTTATATCGGACTATGCCTTTCTGGAAGGTTCGCAGGTTGTAAACAAAGTTGTAAAACTTGGGGTGATAGTAGCGTTCGTGGAACCAATAACAATATTTCAACAATAGGCTTAAAGTTCTAAATACCCTAATGAAAGGAACAATTAAACAATAAAGAGTAATAGAAACAATACCGGGGTTCACGATAGTAAACATGAAACAAAAGGCTATTTATTGTCTTAAAAATAAAAACGTGGGAATTTTAAGAAACAAAAGACGTCTCGATATTTCGACGCTAGTCCAGAGCTGTAACACTGTCCCCCTCTTAGACATGCTCGTCCCGAGCATCATTGTTGCCGTGATATCGAGCCAACCGGTCCACATGAACTATCTTTGGTTTTCCTCTCGTCCCTTGTTTGATGCGATAGGTGATATCATTTATCCTCGTAATCACCTTGTAAGGTCCTTCCCATCGGGCCTGCAGCTTCGGAGATTTCCCTTTCTTCCGTAGTGGATTATGCAGCCACACCAACGCTCCCTCGTCGAAACCACTGGTGTTTGCACGACGGTCATAGCGAGTCTTCATCTTTTCGCTGGTCCGTAAGCTGTTCTCGCGTACCAATGTGTGCACGTCATCCAGTTGGTTTTGCAGATCACACACGTAATCCACTACTGGTCTCGGAGCCTCAGGAGGTGTACCCGTAATAGCATCAATTGGAAGCCTCATTTCTCTTCCAAAGTTTACTCTGGCTGGTGACATGCCCGTACTATCGTGTATGGCTGAGCGGTATGACATAAGGAAAAGTGGTATATATCTGTCCCAGTCCCTTTGGTGTTCGTCGACTACCTTCGCCAAGTGATTTTCCAACGTTTGATTGAACCGCTCAACCATTCCATCTGACTGGGGATGTGCTGGAGTCGTTCTTGTCTTGTTCATGCCAAGCAGCTTGCAAAGTTCTTGAAACAAGGCAGATTCGAAATTTCGTCCTTGGTCAGAGTGGATTTCCAACGGTACTCCGAATCGGCAGACAACTTCTTGAACCAGCTTCTCTGCTACAGTTTTGGCTTCTTGATTCGGCGTAGCGAAGACTTCCGGCCATTTACTGAAGTAGTCCTGAACGACGATTATGTATTTGTTCCCACTGTCGGTTTCTGGGAATGGTCCAGCAACATCTATAGCTATGCGCTCCCAAGGTGCTCCGACGTTGTATAGCTTAAGTTTTCCTTTGCTTCTTGTCTGAGGTCCTTTCACAGATGCACACGCAGTGCACTTCCGGCACCAGTCTTCCACGTCCTCCCGACATCGTAACCAGTAGAACCTTTGCCGTACTTTCACAAGAGTTTTCTTCATTCCAAGGTGTCCACCAGATACTCCATCGTGCGTGTGTTTCAGAAGAGGTGCAACCTTGCTTCGCGGAACAACAATCTGTAGAGTGACCTCTTTACCATCTTCTGACTCCCACTTCCTGCATAAGAGCCCGTTATTAAGCGTCAGGCTGCTCCACTGGGCCCAGTAACCCTTACATATTGGGCTGTATGCCGATATGTCACTCCATTGTGGCTTGTTCCCAATCTTCAACCAGTCTATGATAGGCCGTAGATCTTTATCTTCTTCTTGAGCTCTCTTCATGTTGTCATCCGTCCACTCATCATCGGTCCCATTGGTCTTAATGGTTCTCAGAGCTTCACGCGTCTCCTGTTTCTTACAGTGTTGGCATTCTTCTGGGCAAGGCCGCCTTGATAGTGCATCTGCATTATTATGTCCTTTTCCACTTCGGTGTTCTATCTCAAAATGGAATTCTTGCAGCTGCTCCAACCATCGTGCCATTTGTCCGTCAGGATTCTTAAATTGTAGCAGCCATTTTAATGCGGCATGATCTGTCCGTAACGTGAACTGCCTCCCGATCAAGTACTTGTGGAAGTGCTGTAAGGTCTTCACAACAGCCAACAGTTCACGGCGAGTCACACAATAATTTCTTTCCGGCTTCGAAAGTGCCTTGCTGAAATAAGCTATCACAACCTGGCGGTCGTCTTGTATCTGTGATAGGACACCTCCAATCCCCGTGTTGCTTGCGTCAGTGTCCACAACAAATCGTCCCTCTCTGCTTGGATAGCCCAAGATGGGCGACTCACACAAACACTGCTTCAGGGCGTTGAAGGCTTCATCACTGTCTGAATCCCAGATGAAGGCACGTTTTTCTTCCGTTAGGCGATGCAGCGGTCTTGCTATGTCCGCAAAGTTCTTGACAAATCGCCTGTAGTATGTGCATAAGCCGAGAAAAGCTCTCACTTCTGTTTTGTTCTTCGGAATTGGCCATTCTCGTACAGCTTTCACTTTATCCGCGTCAGTTTGCACGCCTTCCGTAGATATCACATGACCCAGGTATTTAACTTCCTTCTTAAATAATTCACATTTCTTCGGGCTTAGCTTCAAATTGGCGTCTCTGATCCGGGTGATGACTTTCTCCAGATTTCTCAAATGCTCCTTAAAGTTACGCCCCATTATGATGACATCGTCGAGGTACACTAGACATACGTCTCCAAGCAGACCAACCATGACTCTTTCCATGAGGCGCTCAAACGTCGCTGGAGCATTACATAGTCCAAATGGCATGACATTAAATTGCCAGAGACCGTTTCCTATTCCCGTGCAGAACGCAGTTTTCTCTTTGTCTTCAGGGCTTATCTCCACTTGCCAATAGCCACTCTTCAAATCCACAGTTGAAAACCAGTTCATGCCACTGAGCATGTCCAGTGTGTCATCTATCCGTGGCAAAGGATAACTGTCCTTCTTGGTGACATTATTCAGCATCCGGTAGTCTACGCAGAACCTGGTGCTACCATCTTTCTTTTTCACCAAGACTACTGGTGATGACCAAGGACTCGTCGACGGCTCGATGATCTTATTCTTGGCCATTTCATTCACCAACTCGGTAACTTCAGCTTCCTTGGCCCATGGTACACGACGAGGTCTCTGTTTTATTGGTCTGGCATCTCCTGTGTCGATCCTGTGTTTCACCAGTCCAGTCCTTCCACAGTCGTTTCCTGATGCAAATATGTCCTTATACCGCAGAAGAAGAGCTTTTGCTTGAGAATACTCCGATGCTGTTAATGTTCCTTTGCAAGATTCCATAAGATCTTCAACATGTTCTTCGGAGGTATGCGTTGCACTGTTAGAATCGCTAAGGCGTTGAAGAGACTTGACTTCTTGACACTTTCCAATAACTGTGTTTTTCTTCAGGTGAATCTCGTTGTTACTGAGGTTCAGAACTCTTAATTGCGTTTCGCCTTTTGTTACAAGTAATGTTCTTGCTGTTATCCAATTTGGGTGGTGACCATTATCTTCAGCAATAACACAGCGTCCGTGCTTAACATTCGAAGGAAACTTCACTCGCTCAATGGTTTCTGATCTTGGAGCCAATATTGTGTCCTTCAAGCAGTATAGATTGCAAGGTCGTGATCCCTGTAGACATACTTCTTGGTCCGAGAATTTTAACACTCCTCTTGCAATGTCCAAAATACAACGGTGATCTTTCAGGAAGTCCAACCCCAATATGCAGTCATCGGTGATGTTGGCAATTAGCACCGATTGACGATATACTTTATCACCGATACTAAGCTCCACGTCGGTGTCGCCGAGGACGGAGACTGACTGGCCAGTTGCTGTTTGAAGGTGAAGTGCTGGTTGCTGCTTGTTCCACAGGATCGTCCTCTTCATTAGTTCTGGTCTCACTACTGTACGTGATGCTCCAGTATCCACAGTAAAACTGCACGGCTTGTTGTCCAACGTTCCCTCGACGATAAGGCTATTTCCGTTACAAACTTGAGTGATAGTGATGGTTGGGGCTTCATTATGACCAGCCAGCACCCGCCCCGCGGCCCTGGCGACACTTAGTTTAACGACACGTCATCTTCTGATTGAGACACTTTTCTTCTTCAGTTGTGGGCAATCCACCCGTATATGTCCTCTTTCACCACAGCCATAGCACATCGGCCCAAATCGCGAGCTTCGTGGAGCACTGGTTCGATTATTTGCCACTACTTCCCTTATCTTATGTACCCGTGTGTCTTGCCTCACAGCTTCAACTTCTAGAGCGTGAGCGAGCGCGGTCTTCAAAGAAGTATGATGTGCCAGCCGCACAGTGGCTGTGACTTCGGGATCTCGTATACCATCCACGAAGGCTTGCAACAGCGTCACTGGTATTGTCTCCGGTGTTGATGAGTATGCACGGCGTACTAGACGTTCGATCTCACTAGCCCATTGCTGGAGGTTCTCGCCAGGTTTCTGAGTTCTTTCTCGCAGCTGTGCCCGGCACACATGCTCCAGGTGTTTCTCGCCGTACCGGGTTTCGAGGGCTTCCATCAGATCCTCCACGGTTCTTCCTTCGACAGGCAGATTTTCTAGGAACACCAAGGCATCTCCTCGCAGGGCGAGAGTAAGTGCAGTCAGTGCATATTTGTTACTCCAGGCGTTTGCCTCCATTAAAGTCTCAAATTGATGCCTGAACGCAGTCCACGAAGAGGCTCCGTCAAAATGAGGTAGATCAAGCTTTGACGATGACGAGCCCACTACGACTGGTTCACGAGCTTGCAGCTTGATCATTTCTTTCTTCATCGATTGAAGACTCTCGTCGTGCGCATCCACTCTCACCTGTAGCTCATTCGCTTGTGCACTGACTTTCTTGATGTCTTTTTCCACGGTGCTTACTCGTTGTCCAATTTCCTTGAGGCCGGTATCTAATTTGTTCATTAATGCTTCCTGGTTGGCCTGCAGAGCTTCCTGGTTGGCCTGCAGAGCTTCCTGGTTGGCCTGCAGAGCTTCCTGGTTGGCCTGCATAGCTTCCCGCAACTCTCGTCGACTAGCCTCTTGGCTAGCTTGGAACTCTCGTCGCATAACTTCCAATAGGGCGGACAAATCCATCGAAGGCGTAGCAGGCACACTCGTCGATGTCGATGCTTCCGTCCGCTCCTCCTCAGCTTGCCGACGTGTACGGTCCATCTCGACTTGCCGCCTCGTGCGTGGTGTACGGTCGTCTTCTTCACGCGGCAACAAAGGCATCCCGCTTCTGACACCAATTGTTACGTCGCAGGGTTCTTAAAAATGCCGTTTGCTTGGTGAAGATGATTTATTTCCACACACACTTATGAGTACAGCAATATTACAGTCCAGATCGCAGGTATATCACTCGGAGTCCGTTATCACAAGCTTTAGTCGTTCACCTTATCACTTCACTGAATCGCAGATATATCACTCGGTATCGCAGCGTATCGCACACTGTATCGCGTTGAGATTCTTCCGAGATCGCAGCGTAGAACACACTAACTCCTGGTCGGCTCGACGGCGTCTTTTATATGGGACTATGCTTTTTCCAGAAGGTTCGCAAGTTGTAAACAAGGCTGTAAAACTTGGGGTGATAATAGCGTTCGTGGAACCAATAACAATATTTCAACAATAGGCTTAAAGTGTAAATACCCTAATAAAATTAACAATTAAACAATAAAGAGTAATAGAAACAATACCGGCGTTCACGGAACTGATAGTAAACATGAAACAAAAGGCTATTGTCTTAAAACTAAAAACGTGGGAATTTTAAGAAACAAAAGACGTCTCGATATTTCGACGCTAGTCCAGAGCTGTAACAATATAGTTAATTAATTTAAAAACTATTATGAAACTCCAATGAGCTTAAAAATTAGCTAAGGGTCCCAAATGGGGCGAAGCCTGTATCTTGGGATACCAATCATTAATCGAAATTCGGGTTTAAGCATATAATTTTAATCAATGGGGAAAATATAAACTTGAGTTTCTATATCGTCTAATATCATCCTTCTAAGGCATTTTAAGAGATTAAAATGCATCGTTTTTTTATACATGTGTAAGACTTATATTTATCTTTTTAACAGCAGATAAACAAGTACATATTCATGCACTATGTAATTTTATTTTATTTAGAACTTATTTACACTTAAAAAAATCCGTCAATTTCGTTTGGGTTTCTGTTTTTGTATTTTTTTATTTGGGACTAATCCCACCACTCATTCCCACCACTGTTACTCCTGTAAGCCAGGATCTACAGTGGTCACCACTGAAGACACCGAGGTTTGACCCTCGGCGAGTCCCAGGGGAACGCTAAATTGTCTTGGAACCCGCAACAAATTTAATTAAAAAGGTAAATAGGAGGAGTTGGAAAAACATATATTCCACTTCCCTCCTTTGCAAAGCGGGAGACAAGCAAGTAATTAATAAGCGGTCGATACAACCTTAAAAAGAAGACTCTTACAGGCGGACCAACGAAGGCTAGTCCACTCGTAAGGCACCACAGATTCTGCTAATATTTTATAGGGGCCTATTTGATTTTTCAAACTTGTTTCCAATAATAGGTATGGCAAAAACGTTTGAACGCACGGAAGTTCTCCTTAGTCGCCACAAGGTCCATGTAATATACGACTCCAGATGTCACAACCAAACTGTCTAGCATAAGGCTACGCTCATGTTGCCAGAGACTGCACTCCCAAAGTATATGATGGGCAGTTTGTTCGTACTCATTATTTATCGTAGAACACTGACAGAGAGGCGAAGGCACTAGATTGAAGGAAAATAGTTTACTCTTAAAGTTGCCATGCCCCGTCAAGAATTGTGCGACACAGTGGTCCACCTCTATCCACGCTCGAGCAAGGCGTTCACGCACATTCGGGAAAAATAAGTACAAATGACGTCCCTTCGAAGTCGAATCCCATCTGATTTGCCATTCAGTTAGAAGGTCTTCATTAACCACCAATTGAGAATTAAACAAACGCGAGATCTTTGCGCGGTCACGTGTTAGTAGGAATTCAGTATTTATATTATCACGAGTGGAATAATACATAGCCGCACGTCTCTGTACCTCTAAGTCAACCGGAAGTACGCCCGCGAGTACTGGTAACGCTTCAGTACTGACTGTTCGGTATGCCTTACACAAAAATATCAACGCCAGACGTTGACTTTGAAGCAATTTACGGCGTGCCGCCCCTATCGTAGCCTTGTCAGCCCACACAGGGGCACCGTAGCACATACAGCCCAGATAAGTGGCTACGTATATAATTTTCAACGTGTTGAACGAAAGTCCCCAAGTCGATGTCGATATTCTTGTAAGGGCATAGAAGTTACGTTTGGCTTTTTCTCCAACGGTTCTTATATGCTCAATAAACGAGAAGTTACGTTCCAATACTAAACCAAGGTAACATACTGAGTTTTTCTTTTTAACAGTCGTGCCGTTGAACTTTATCCGCGGTGGGCCTACCAGACTACCTTTTAATAAAAGATGATACGTTTTTTCCGGTGCAAAACTAAGCCGGTTACGTTTACCCCATTCGGATATTAAATTTAGGCAAGTTTCCGCCGAGTCTTCAAGACCCGATCTAGTGTTCGATTGTATTAAAAGAAGACCATCATCCGCGTATCCTGTTAAGGAGCACCCAGGTGGGAGGGGTATTTCTAAGAAATCATCGAAACCAAGATTCCACAGATACGGGCTCAAGACAGACCCTTGTGGGCAGCCTATCGTTAGCGGTTTAGTTACGGAATGGTGACCAAGTTTAAGTTTAGTCGTTCCCTGAGAAAAATACGAGCAAATAATTAAAAAAATGTTTGCATAACATCCGCGAGATTTGAGTTTGAGAAGTAACATCGGCCACCATGCGTTGTCAAAAGCACCGGATATATCAAGAAATATCCCAAGCACGTACTTAAATTCGGAATTACTTACAGTTGCTCTAACCGAAATGGCCGCGTCGATAGTCGATTTTCCGGGTGTAAAACCGAATTGCCTCTGGTTAAACGTAGGACCACCCGGCAACAAGCGTGGGACTATAAGGCGTTCTAAGAGCTTTCCAAGCGCTGGCAGTAACGTAATAGGGCGATATGATTTCGGGTCGTCGGGGGGTTTGTCCCCTTTTTTGGGTATAATCCGAATAAACCCGCGTCTCCATACCCGCAGAAAAACGCCTTCCGCTATACATCGATTGAAAACGGTTAACATTGAGTCGCCTGCAGACCTACACGCTTCTTTAATCATTTTATTGGATATTTTATCTTCACCGGAGGCTTTATTTAAAGGCAAAGCTCGTACTGTTACGACCGACTTTAGATTTGTCTTTTTAAAAAACAATTTTAAAAGAATAAATGATTTATTTGAATTAAATTGAATTAAATATAATTATGAAGTGCTTAATTAAATCGGTTGGCTGCTGTGCACCGCGGATGAAGGATGGAGACGGACTGAGGTGGTGATGGATGGATTGGATGACGTGTGCGTGGCGTGATGTTATTCTAAAGAAAGGAAATGCTGAGTGTGCGGGATAGGTGCTTAGGGTTGTACAGTCGGGAACATGAGGGATCTATAACAGCCCCCCGGTTAAGACTAAACTTACACCGGTAAGTGAAGTTTATGTCAGAAACTGTAGGAATGAGGTAAGTTCATGATTTTTAGGCTTGGATGCGGATTCTAGGAGTATCAATGGAAGAGGTAAGTTCTATGTCAGGATCGGGATTATCAGCGTGACTGGAATTGGAAGAAGGAACGGTGCGACGGTGCCTTAATCTATACAACTTATAACTAACATAAATGCTTATTAAAACTAGAATACAACATATTACAATAATAAAAAGGTAATTTTCTGAATACAAGCTAACATTCGGTTTTTGTATGAATTCTTCAAGTTTACGATCTAGTGTATCAAAACTCTCTTTATAATGAGGTAAAGACTCGAGGTTAATATGTTTAATGTTTGAGAGGCGCGAGAGATTTGTATGCGGGAGTTTTGATATACTTAGATTACTTTGTATAATATTATAATTTACATTAATATGAGTTACGTTAATTTTAACAATCTGTTTAGGAACTAGCTGAAGGCCACTACAATAGCCAATACAATTGGTTGGTATTTCAATAATACCTGTCCCGGCTATGTTGGTTTCATACATATTATTATTAATACAATCAAGAGTAAATTTAGATTTTTGGGATATTACAAAAATCCAATGGTTATTGTTTAAACCTTGAAATATTTCAATATTGCCATTTACATATTTGATAGAGCATTCATTGGGGACTTCTGTCAATGTTTTTGAAACAATCTCGCTTTCGCATGTCGGATAAGCGTTGCTGGATATAATATTAATATCGTTACAAATGTAATTTTCATTGATTGATTTACAGTCATTTAAACTATTGATTTTACAGTATTGATTTTTGTCCCTGGAAAAACCAATGTATGCTGTAGTTGGAATTATCATGGCATAAGAGTTGTTAATGAAAGGGATTGGTAGAGGTAATACATGATATAGATTAAATTCTAACGGATTGACAAGAGGTAACTTAACAATAAAAATAACCTTATTTTCTAAATAATAGGAACTTATGCTAGACATTTCTATTAATAAATGGATATTACTTAAATCTAAGACAACTGGGAGTTCTTTTGAACTCGGTAAAAATCTATAGTTACTAACTAATTCTTTATAAAGTTCTTTAGGAGAACAGATAGCAGGGTAAAGGATATTATTTTTACTAAACATTAGTCCATTTGCAATGTCTTCTAATTTAAAGGATAAGGTAAGTATACTATTTTCTAACATATTTATAATTTCCATAAACTTACTTTTAGTGGACAATACTGTGGCCACCACAGAATGATTGTGTAATCTATTGGATAAAAAGTCGACAGCGCTGTTCAAGAATTTCTCGTTTTCGACGAGTTGGTTCACTGTTTTATTAATAGCATTAAAGGTAGACTTAGTGACAAGGATGCTTTCTTTCATTAAGGAAGCTAGGTTACGTTGGTCGTTTACCAGAGCATGAACAGCCTTGTCGTACCGAATAGCATCGTCTTCGTTCATTGTGCCGAATAGATGTTTGGCTACGGTACCGATAACACCGAACCATGCCGAACGCTTGGTTCTTCGTGAGATGAGATGGGAAATCGAATCAAAGTCTCTGACCATGTCGGAAAATCTAACTTCTAATGGTTGAAGTATATTTTCACACTCTGAATTTAAGAAAACTTCACTTTGATTACACAAATTACGGGTTGAGCTTAATACTTGATTAATGTTATCCAAATGGGGACTAATAAAGCTTATATCTACTGGTATAATTATACTTAAATGTCCATTAATTATTTTCATATAACCAATCGGATCGAAATAGATTCCAGGACCACTCTCCATTGGACTTATGACGTCCGGGAAACTCCAAACAGTGGTACTGTAAGGAAAGCGAAGTAGAAGTTTATAAGGATATGTACATACAACATTGCTAGATTTTAGCAATGCTTTTAATACCGTAAATTTTGATATACTACTTGCTTTACTTCGCTCAATTAACATATCTCCATCAGTAATAGATTGGTTTCGCAGTTATCTGCATGGTCGTCGGCAGCGTGTTCGTCTGGAAGAGTCTTTCTCTACCTGGTGTAACACTTCTGCTGGCGTTCCACAAGGCGGCGTTTTATCTCCCTTATTATTTGCAATTTTCATAAACACCATATCTCAGCATCTTACTTCTTCCTACCACATATATGCAGACGATCTTCAAATTTATTCCCAGGCCTCACTTACTAATTTGGATATAGCTATAGAAGCTGTAAATCTTGATCTGTGTCGTATTGCTAATTGGAGCAAATCTTATGGACTAAAAGTTAACCCAGTTAAAACACAAGTCATTATTATAGGTAGCTCTCGGATGATCTCTAAGGTGAATTACCAGACACTTCCGCAAATTAATTTTGGCGGTATTGCTATTCCTTATAGTGATTCCGTCAAGAATCTTGGTGTTATAATGGACCGGTGTTTTAATTGGGGCCCACAGTTGGATGCCATTAGTCGCAGAATGTTTGCTTCGGCAGCCTCTTTAAAAAGGCTTCGTAATTTTCTACCCACTGCCACTAAAGTTGCGCTTGCACAATCACTTCTTCTCCCTATACTAGATTATGCTGACGTTTGTTATCTGGACGTGACAGAGGATCAATTGAATAAGCTAGAGCGATTGCAAAATTTGTCCATTAGGTTTATATTTGGCTTGCGTAAATTTGACCATATTTCCCAATTCCGTGCAAAACTCAAATGGTTACCCATTCGTCTCCGACGAAATCTTCACATTTTATCTCTTCTCTATAATATATTGTTTAACCCCTCCACCCCCTCTTATCTTAGGGAACGTTTCGATTATTTGTCGAATTCTAGCACCTATAGTCTTAGGTCCTCGGAAAACCTTTGTCTTACGATGCCCTTACATAGCAGTTCCTTCTATGACAAATCCTTCACGGTGCAGGCGGTTCGCCTGTGGAATTCCTTGCCCGTTTCTATAAGGCGTGCTTCGTCACTGCCAATTTTCAAAGATCTAGTGAAGAAGTTTTATTTGGCGGAATAAGTTAATCGGTATTTGTGTAATTTTCTTGTTATATTAATACGTACTGATTTATGTATGTTTGTAATAGTATTATTTGATGTATGTTTATATATTATACTCATATGAATATATATTATAGTTTACAACATATGTGTTTTTATGTGTCTTTGTGTTAATGTTACCTATTCATGTCGAGTGCGCGCACCCTCTGCTCTTTGTAACTTCTTTATTTTCCTCTCCATCCAAAGGTTGCCTGGAAGAGATCGCTTTTAGCGATAAGGCCGCCCATTGTTGCATTTTTTATTAATTTGTGTCTTATTCTTTTTGTATCTGTTTGTTTGTGCGCAATAAAGAATTGTCTATCTATCTATCTATCTACATACTTATTTTATTTAATAATACTTATACTAATTAGGTAATATTTATATGGCTCTACGGGCTAGTTTCATTTCGTCGAAATGATGTTTGATGTGTCGTCTGTTTATTAACAATGATGCGTTGTTATTTCCGTGTACCTTTACGATTTTATAAGGGCCTTTCCATATTGGGGCCAACGCTTTGCCCATACGGAGGTGGTTTTTCAAGTATACATAATCACCTACTTTATAAGTGATAGGACGTGAACGGTTATCATAATAATTTTTTGAACGTTCCTTGGAATGTTGTATATTTTCAATGGCTTTGGTACGTGCATATTTTAATCTTTGTTGTAGGTAGTTCTTTGTTGTCTTACATATTCTTGATAAGTAGCGTCAAGGTTACTTTCGTATATGGAATCCGGTAAGTAGGGTTTGTTACCAAATACTAGTTCGTACGGAGTGAAATTTGTGGTTGAATGGATGTTAGTGTTATAAGCTAACATGGCTGTGTAAACATATCTGGACCATGTGGTAGGATCTTGATCTATGAAAGATTTTAGGTATTCCTTTAATGTAGAATGGCTTCGTTCTAATGCGCCTTGTGTTTGAGGATGGTAAGGTGTTGACCAGATTTGTTTGATTTTCAGGAATGAACATGTTTGTTTGAAAAGTTCAGCTGTGAAGTTGCTACCTTGATCGGTGACGATAAATTTGGGAATTCCAAAGATGGAAATGAAGTGAAGGAGACATTCGCTTGTTTCTTCTGCGGTTGTACTTCTAATGGGATACGCTATGGAATATTTTGTAAGATCGTCCTGTAATGTGAGGATATATTTTAATTTGGCTGTGCCGGATTCTGGTAAAGGTCCTACGACGTCAAGGAATATTTTTTCGAATGCCGTGCTGGCTGTACTAGTTATTTGCATGGGTGCCCTGTTCGTCTGACGCAGAGCTTTATTTGTCTGACATAACTGGCACGATTTTACATAGTTTTCTATGTCTGAGCGCATACCTTTCCAGTAATATCTTTCAGCTATTCTATTAAACATTCTGGTAGAACCACCCATGGGTGACCAGCCATGGGTAGGTCATGATTATCTTTAAGTATTTGTTTGATTTCAGCTAAGGATGGATATTGGATATTATTATGGTAAATATTTACTTCTATGTCTGTGTTGTTAAATAGATACAGAATGATGTTATATATTTTAGTGAAATAGTGTTTATCGAATGGATTTTTAAAATCAGTAATTGCTATTGATTTTTCATCTTCGTTTAAGGATACGACTAGCTCGTTTCGTAAGGTTCTCAAAGACTCAAAGATGTCTGGATAGGTAGATGTATCAAAGTGATGCACTTTGGTGAATAAAAAGTAATAAGTTTTGCTTTGCCTTTTATGCGTAAGGAATGAATTTAAGGTTCTTTCTGAGGATAATACTTTATCTTTGTCAGGGAAACTTGACAAGACATCTTCAACGTAGGGAATAGAGTCATCCATATCTATGGATGTGGGAATGATTATATTTTTATGAATACCTTTTAATAAGTTTTCGTTATGTTCTATAATTTTAGTATTAGTATTAAAGTTTTTATTAGAGATATCTTTAAGGAATTTTGTATATGTTTCAGGTCTGGTGATGGGACTGTCAAGCGGATCAATAGGAAAGTCGATTGGATTAGGAGATTGCTGAGGAGCGTCGCGAGGAGAAGGTAAGTTGGTATTAGGATTATTTTGTGTTTCTAGGTCATCGAGGTTTAAGCCTCTTAGGTCGTCTGGTAATTCTAGTAAGTCTTCTCGGTCTGGAGAAAGAGGAGGAATGGCTTTTGGGTTTAGAAGGTCTTCATAGTCATTTGAATTAGTGTCGGGAAATAGAGGACTATCGTCGTTGGCACGTGAAGGTCCAGGAACTGGTTGAGGAGCGACAGGATTTATGAGCTCTGGGTTTTGTGGAGGATATCTAGAGAGAGCATCAGCGGCATTGAGTTTGCCTTTGCGATATACTATTTGGTATTCGTATTCCTCGAGTTTAAGTCGCCATCTTTGTAATTTACTACCTGGATCTTTGTGATTAAATAGCCATTTAAGAGGTCGATGGTCAGTGACGATTTGGAAAGTTCTGCCGTAGAGATATGGACGGAATGTTTTACAACCGAATAGGATAGCGAGCAGTTCTTTTTCAGTGGTGCTATAGTTACACTCACTTTTATTTAGAGTACGGGATGCATAAGCGATTGGCCTATCTTTGCCTAGTTCACCTTGGGAAAGTATGGCACTAATAGCATAATTGGACGCGTCTGTCGTTAAGATAAAAGGTTTGGAAAAATCAGGATATGCTAATAGAGGTGCGGAAGAAAGTTTTTCTTTCAGGCTATCAAATGCAAGTTGATGTTCGTTTTCCCATATAAAGGGGACGCCTTTCTTTAATAGACTGGTTAAAGGCTTGGCTAATTTCGAAAAGTCAGGAATAAATCTACGGTAATAGGAAACAAAGCCTAAGAATGATTTAATATCTTTTGGAGATTTTGGAATAGGAAACTGGTGAACGGCTTTTAGTTTTTCTGGATTGGGCTTCACACCCTGATCAGTGATAATGTGTCCTAAGTAAGACACTTCTTTACGCAGGAATTCGCATTTATCTGGCTATAATTTCAAGTTGAAGTTACGGAGTCTTTTAAAGACGTTGGAGAGGTTATCGATGTGGGAAGGAAGGTCGTAAGAATAAATGACGATATCGTCGAGATAGACGAAGCACTGTAGGCCTTGTAAGCCAGAAAGAGCCGAATTCATCAGTCTCTGGAACGTGGATGGTGCATTTTTCAACCCAAAGGGCATTCTGGTGAATTCGTAATGGCCTTGAGGTACGGAAAACGCTGTTTTAGCTGAATCATCGGGATTCATCTTAATCTGATGGAAGCCGGAGGCTAAATCGAGTGTGCTAAAATATTTGCTTTTGCCAAGTTGATCAAGAATTTCGGAAATATTTGGAATGGGATACGAATCACCGATGGTTATGTCATTAAGCTTTCGATAGTCTATTACGACTCTCCATTTTCTCTCACCAGAAGCATCTAACTTCTTTGGCACTACCCAAATGGGTGATGACCATGGTGATGAGGATGGTTTGATTATACCTTGTTCGAGCATTTTATCCATTTGTGAGGCTACTTCCTTTTTGTGGCAATCAGGGAATCGATAGGATTTTACGTGGATTGGGACAGAAGTTGATGTTTTTATTTCATGTTGAATTTTGTCAGTATGTGTCAATTGATCACCAGGAAGATGAAAGATGTCGGAAAAATCAGCACAAACTTCTAGAAGACTTTTCCTTTCTTCATGATTTAAATGAGAAGTACGGATTTGTTCAGTTACTCGTTTAGATCGGACATAGGCGTTATTATGTGTATGTTGCTCGTCCGTCCTTAGGTTATATATACTTTGAATAGTTTCAGAATCATCAAAAGGAATTAATTTTAATTTAAGGTCAGGATCAAATGAAATAGGTTCTTCTGAAGTGTTAACGACTGTGATGTTAATGCGCGAATTATTTTTTACTGTTACTATGCAATTGGCAATAAGTAGATTTTCTATAGGATGTTGATTTAATATAAGCCCTTCTCGGAGCTCAGGATTTAGTACGGTACATTCTATCACCGTTTCAGTTCTTGCAGGGATAAAGAAAATTGGATCGTTGAAATTAAGTTTGAAAGTTTGCTTATTTAATACTAGTAATCGTTTAGGATAGTCTATATTATCGTTCATATTGTTAAATATATCGTTGCCTATTATACCATCATAAGGGAATTCTATTCCTTCAACGATATGGAAATGATGTTCTAAGGACTCGAATTGGATTGGAATGTGACCAAGAGTGGATTTTGTACCTTTGGAATCAATGCCTTTGAATTTTATAATATTCTTTTCGATTTCAGGCATCTTTGTGACAGCAGACTTCATAATGAGGCTAAAGGATGTGCCTGTGTCAACTAATAAGGATAGAGGCTTTGAGGATACAGAGGTACGTACTTTAATATATGGTAAGTACCTATGAGAAATATTTGTAGTACAATTATATATTTCAGAATCATGTAACGACTCTGTTACGGTTTCTTCTTGAACCGGGATTTTAGGTAAGTATTTCTCTCTTTGGGAATTGATTATTATTTTCTTTTCAGCATCATGACTGAATGGTAAAGATTTAAAATTACGGCTTGACCTTGTAACGGAAGTCGCATTTAATAAGGAAGAATCAGAATTATTATTATTTTTTATAATTTTATTTTGAATTACAGGTTCGTCGTGGCGGTTCCTTGTAGCGGAAGCCTTTGACCCTGAGGAATTATGTAAGTATTTTGAATAATTATTATCATACTTAATGATTTGATTTTTTATTTCGGGTTCATAGCGGCAATGCCTTGTATCGGATGCGCTTGACCCTGAGGATTTAGGTAAGAATTTAGGATTATTATTATTAGGATAATTAGAATAAGGATATCGTATAAAATGTGTGTCGGATTTTTGATAGCGGTGGCCCGACCGACACCAACGCGGGCCTTGGTTTAGTTTAAAGATTGATGATCTTCACGGATATTATCGACGACATCTTCTCCTGGGTCTACGAAATTTACGCGGTTTGGGCCTTGTGAATTTTGCGGGACACCGAATCGTTGGTTATTATGTTCCCTTCTTCGGCAATTTTCTAAGACATGACCTGTGTTTTTACAGTATCGACAATATAGGGGATGGAGTCGCGGTGGTTGTTGAAATCCGACGTTAGGCCTGAATTCGCGTATTTTATTTTCAGATCTAAAGAAATTTCGCGGTTTCGAAGGGCCAGGATCGTTCGTGGGGTGATATTTCCTGTTAATAAAATGTTGGAACTTTTCTTCGGAAATTGCTGCATTAATGGCATCATTTAATGTCTTCGGGGATCGAACCCGAATATTATTGGATATCTTGGGCTGTAGCCCAAGGACGAATGTGTGTAGCGCCATTTCTTCCATTGCACTCGTTTTACCTATAAGCTCTGTCTTCTTTGTGTTAGAAAGTGTAACTTCGGTTAACAATTGGGCCAAACATGTCTCTAGTCTTAGTGAGTACTGCGTCACAGTCTCACTGGGCATTTGGCGACACTCTTGGAGGTCGGTGAGCAAGTGCGAGTAGCATTTCTTTTGTCCGAATTGTGTATTTAGAAATTCTTTGAGTTGGTCCCAGTTGCTAAACTCTTTAATTGAGCATGCAGCTTCGGCTCGGCCTTGCAGTTGGCTTATGATAAACTTAAAAACTATATTTTTCTGACTGGCTGAGGCGAGGTTGTATGCATTGGAACAATTAGTTATAAAAGGCGTTAATAAGTTTCTGCTTCCGTCAAATGGTTTTATGAATTTAATTAGGACATTTAAATCTATGACTTCCGACGGTTCAGATTGTGACTTTACGTTGGCTTTGTCTTGAGACATTGTTGCAGGTATATGGTCAAAGAATTAACGAGAAGGCTAGGCGAGATAAGCTTTGTTCTAAGAAATTCGAATGGACTAGCGAGACTACTCGGTAACGAATACAATGTAACACAAAGTTTTATTTAAACAAATTCTAAAAATAGATTCGAATAATTTTAGAAGTATTGTTATAATATTTGAATAATTTTCGAAGCACTAGGATTTCGCACAACACTAATACACTGGATCACTGTGATTCTTATATTCACTCGAGATGAAGGAAATTGGTTCCACTTACGTTGATACTCCGCATACCAGGATACTTATAATCAGGAACATGATAATTGTTTTTTCACTTTACACGTAGGATTTAGGGTCGACGTGACCTCTGGATATAAGTGATTAAGAATAAATGTTTGTTTATAAGAGAAATAGGAATTGTGAGTCCGTTTTATTTGGTGCACTTTGTGTGTTTTTCAGGATAATTTGTATATAGATAATTGTTCACACTTTCACTGCTTCGACTTAATTGTAACTGCACTTCGGAGGGTACCGAGGATCTAGTTTGATCCCTTTTCAGCTGCCACCATTGTTACGACCGACTTTAGATTTGTCTTTTTAAAAAACAATTTTAAAAGAATAAATGATTTATTTGAATTAAATTGAATTAAATTGAATTAAATATAATTATGAAGTGCTTAATTAAATCGGTTGGCTGCTGTGCACCGCGGATGAAGGATGGAGACGGACTGAGGTGGTGATGGATGGATTGGATGACGTGTGCGTGGCGTGATGTTATTCTAAGGAAAGGAAATGCTGAGTGTGCGGGATAGGTGCTTAGGGTTGTACAGTCGGGAACATGAGGGATCTATAACAGTACGACGTTCTGGAATTCAATAATCGATGGTAAGTCGGATGACGGCGAGAGAGGTGGCTCTGTAGCCCACGCTCTTATTTGGCGATGATAATCGTTGTCGCTTTCTGTGTCATCGTCAGGGATGAGCGTATCGAGTAGCGTTACTGTGGTTTCCTCTATACCTGTAGTATGTGTATCATTTATTTTAATGTTATGTATATAAGCTGAGTCAACTGATCGATTAGCTTTAAACTCATGGTACAAAGGAGACCACGGCCCCTCACTGTCTAATTTATCTACTACTCTCTGCAATAAAATACATTTAGACTTTTCAACCGCAGCTCTGTAACGAGATTTGGCAACTCTAAGATCACGTGACGCGTCCTCAAATGGGGCACCCGTGATTTTAGATTTTTTGAGTTTATTCTGTTTTCTACGCGCTCTACGATAACATCTGCGTAGATGAACTAGGTTATTACTCCACCATTCGCATCTTTTAACATTAGTAATAGCACATCGACCTATAGCTATATCGGCGCAGTATGTCATGGTGTCAGACATTATTTCGGCACTTTCTTCGGCTGATAATCCATTGCGAGTGAAGTCTCTGACAGACGACGCGAATAGTAGGCCGAAAAACTCCCAGTTAGCTCCTTTGCACTTGTAACGAAAGCTACTTGCGCAATCGGGAGAACCCTGTGACGGCCCAGGCAGAAACTCGTACACGATCAAGCGGTGATCACTACATGACGCTTCTGGGATAACACGCCACCTATCCAAGCGAACGTCGGCACTTGACAGTGTGACGTCAATAGAAGACTCGCCCACTGGGCTACAATATGTCGGTGGTGCATCTGGGGTATTGTGAATAGACAGGTTCATCACGGCGATGAAGTCTTCTACTGCGCACCGACGATCAGTGTCGGTGTACCTAAACTTGCCATACCACAAAGTAGATGAAGCGTTTACGTCGGCTCCGATAATGATTTTTCGCCCAGCTAGGGACTGGAGAACGCGGCGCAAATGATGTATATGTGGAGTGACAGGGTCTGAATACTGAAAATAACAGCTAACTACGTAGACCCTACAGGATGGGGAAGTAACCTCCGCGACAGCACAGTGTGACGTCATAAGATCTTGTATTGACGTTATAGTGAATTTAGAACTCGACACGTAAATTCCAGCTCGTGATCCGCGATCAAACTGCACAATCCTATTACGCAAGTTGTTATTTTGATATTGTTCCTGAACGAGTACTATATCTAAACTATATTCTGTAACAATCTGTTCTAACTCAGACGTCGCCACCCTATCGTTATGGAGATTTAATTGTCCTATATTCAAACTATCCATTATTATGTCAAATAAACGTTCTTTTTTTTTTTCTTCTTCTTCTATTAATATAAAAAATATAAAGTAAAAAATAAAATAAAAATTAATAATTAGTATTCAGTACCAGCTGTTCTAGCTTATACTTATAAGTGGGACATTCCGAAGATCCGCAAGAGTGATCACACGGTTTTTTAAAACGTTTGCATGATGCGCATGATGGTTTGAAATCCGGGTTATCCTTGATTGTACAGGCTTTCGAATCGTGTGCTCCGGCACAATGGGCACACGCTGGCGAGTTTTCTGTGCAATATTTATGTACATGCCCGAATTGCTGACATTTTAGACAACGAACTGTTAGATTGAATTATTTTGAGAGTTTTTTAAAAAACAATTTTGTTCAATTCACTAACTTTATTCACTTTTAAAAACTTTATTCACAAATCAATCTTTATTTAAATGTGATTATAATAATTATAATTAAAAAGAAATTCGGTATTAATTATAAGAAGTGTCGCGGACCGAGTCAGGGATGGAACTGAGGTGGGACGGTCTGGATTATGTCGTCGTGGGAGTCGTCTCCCACGACGCCGGGAATGCTGACTTTACAGTCTGGGAAATGGATGTTGTGAGAGAGTATCGAGTTTGATATATGCAAAGGTGTCAGCAGATGTCAGCAAAAAGGAGTGCATACACCGGGTATAACAGCCCCCTGCCGAAGATGAAACTTACACGGTTAAGCGTGAAGTTTTACGGAGATACTCTCAAACGAGGAAGGGGTATTTCTATTGATTCTTCAATATTGGGATTTAGAACATTATTGGGATCGTATTTTCGGTTGTTGATTAAGTGCTTACCGAATTTCTTATATAATACAAACAACGTTATAACTAGTATATATATAAGTACACAATAACTTATTATAGGATAGGTTGACTGGTATTCCAAAAGGAAATTTGGCTTTTCTAATATTTTGTCTGATGATGTAATTATTTGATTTGAGACAATTTCATACTCTTTGAGCTTATCTAAATTGATATCAGATATTTTCATGTGTGGTATATTTGAAGCTTCAAACTTCCTGATATCGCAACATGAATCGTTTATAATATTAAAATCTGAAATGATGGGTTTTAAGTTTATTTTAAGGTTTGTATTACCAACCAACTCTACCGCTTTACAAATGGCAGTACAATTAGGAGGTAGATTAAGAAGACCTGTACCCGATATTTTAAGTTCATTTGTTTCGGAATTACAGTCAACCATAATCTTAGATAATTCTGATTGAACATATAAATATTTATTATTGTAAAGTTTATGCCATATATCAATTTCTCCATTTATGAATTTAGGGTTACATAGTTTTGGTAAAGAGTTTAAAACTTTAAGCATGAGTTCACTTTCACAGCAGGGATTATTATTAACAGAATATACTGCTTCGGTTTTACAAATAAATATATTGTTAGGAATTTTCTTACAATCAAAAATATTATCTATATAGCTATAATAGAGTTTATCCTTGCTAATGCTTATATAATTAGTGTTAGGTACAATGAATGAATATGAATTCGGTACCGTCCTGTCATGTGGTACAGGGACTGGGATACTTTTATAGACATCATATACTTTGTGATGTGTTAGTGGAATTTTGGCTATAAATACAATGTGTTTATTGGAATAGTAAACACTTAGCTTGCTGATATCAAGGATAACATGAATGTTATCTAATTCTAAACTTATTGGTAATTCTATATTCCTAGATAAGTATCTAATACTATCAATTAATTCATTAAACAATTCTTTAGGTGCTAGAATTGAAGGATGCAACACATTACTTTTCGCAAGGAGTACTGCATTTAATAAGTCCTCCATTTTAAAGGACAATGTGAATAGAGCTGACGACAAGCTATTACAAATCTGGTTTATCTTAGTTGTAAATAGTAAATCATTTGAAATGGAAGTTATATTATTAACATCATTAACTAATTTATCGACAGCGTCGTTCAGACGTGCTTCATTTAAATGTATAGTAGAGATAGTTTCATTAAAATTTCTTAACGCGGTTCTAGTTATCAAGGTGTTTTCCTTGATTAAACTTGCTAACTCTTTTTCATTACTTTGTAAGGTTTGAATGGCGCTGTCGTATCTGAGACCATCGTTTTCGTCTAAAGTGCCAATTACGTGTTTGAATACAGTACCTATACCAGATATCCATGCAGATCTTTTAGTCTGTGTAGATATCAGATGAGATATGCCATTATAATCTTTGACAATATCATTGTACCGGGACGTTAATGGTTCCAATATATTATGGCACTCTGAATCTGTGATAATGTCACTTTGTAAACATTGGGCACGAGTTGTGCCTATCACGGAGTTTATATTTTCAATATGAGGTTTGATGTAGGATATATCGACTGGGATGATTACGTGTAAATTATCATCGGTAAACTTAACATGGCCTATTGGATCAAAATATATTCCAGCGCTCTTCGATATCGGTTCGATGAGAGGTTGAGCATAACAATAGCTGATTACAGCCATTCTGAAATAGATAAATATATTATAAATTTATTACTATCTTACTACCTACCTACTTAATACTATTACGAACTATCTGCTAATTTTACCTCGTCATAATGATGACGGACATGGCGTCTATTAATTAGGACTGATAACGTATTGTTGCCGTGAATTTTAACGACACGATATGGACCTTTCCATAGTGGAGACAAGGCTTTTCTCAGTCTTACGTGGTTTTTAATATAAACCATATCACCGATTTTATATTTCTTGGGTTTAGTTTTCTGATCGTAGTAGGTTTTTGATATACCTTTTGATTTCATTATATTTTCAATAGCCTTTTGACGGGAATAATTAAGCCTTTGTTGAAGAATACGGACATAATCCGGGTAGGTCACGTCCGGAGCATTTTCATAGATTGAATTAGGCAAGAATGGTTTATGACCAAATAACAACTCGTAGGGTGTAAAATTGGTTGTGCAATGAGTGCTTGTGTTGTAGCTTAACATTGCTGTGAATATATAACGTGACCAATTAGTTTGATTTTCATCCACAAACGATTTTAGATACTCCTTGAGAGTAGAATGGCTCCTTTCAAGAGCTCCTTGTGTTTGAGGATGATATGGGGAGGACCAAAGTTGTTTGATTTTAAGGAAATTACATGTTTGTTTAAATAAATCTGCGGTAAAATTTGTCCCTTGATCCGTTAATATAGATTTAGGTATGCCAAAGATTGATATGAAATGAATAAGACATTCACAGGTATCTTCTGCCGTTGCACTTGGCAGAGGATAAGCTGCGGAAAACTTTGTCAAGTCATCCTGTAAGGTAAGTATGAATTTATATTTAGTATTACCGGAATCCGGCAATGGTCCGACTATATCCAGAGCTACACGTTCAAAGGGTTGTGTGGATGTGCTGGTGATTTGCATTGGTGCTCGATTGATTTGCCTAAGAGCCTTATTGGTTTGACATTGACTACATTTCTTTACATAATTTTCTACATCTGATCTCATATTTTTCCAATAAAACCTTTCTTGGATGCGTTTTAGCATTCGGACTGAGCCTAGATGACCAGCAATGGGAATGTCGTGATTCTCTCTCAATATTTTGTTAATTTCTGACGGTGTTGGGTATATTATTATGTTTTTATGGATACTAATTGTTATTCCAGTATTATTAAATAAATATAAAAGCATATTGCATATTTTTATAAATTGAAGGTTATCAAAAGGGTTTTTAAAGTCTGTCATAGAGATATTAGTGCCTTCCGGGTAAGTTATTAGTAGGTGATTCCGGAGGTTTTTAAGGCTCTCATAAATAGTTTCATATTCTGTTTTATCAAAGTGATGGACTTTTGTAAATAAAAAATAATAAATTTTATTATTATTTTCGAAATTAATAAAAGATTGCAGGGATCTTTCTTTATTTATTATTTCTGTACTATCGATTAAGTTACTTAAAACATCAGAAACAAAGTGATTGGATTCGTCCATATCGATGGAGGTAGGAATGATAATGATTTTATTTTTGCTGTTTAGAATACTACTGTTATGTTCTTGAATATTAACATTAGATTTAAAATCCTTATTATTTAGGGACTTTAAACATTTAGAGTATGAGTCATCATCATTCAGAAATTCTAATGGGTCTATACCCCTTTTTTCTGTTACAGGTTCTACAACGGGAGGATCAACGATGACAGGATTATCATCGGATTGAGCTAAGGGATCTGGCGCATTAATATTCTCATTTTCTGTTTCAGGGACATCATCGTGAGGTGGACATAACACGATCTCTGGAGATCTGTGAATAGGATTTACAGGAATACTATCATCGACAGGGAAGCGGGAAAGAGCATCTGCATTACAGTTTAGTTTGCCCTTTTTATATACTATATTATAATCATATTCCTCTAACTTCAGACGCCATCTGACGAGTCTGGATCCTGGGTCTTTACAATTAAACAACCAGTTTAGTGGCTTATGATCGGTCACTATAGTGAAGTGTTGCCCGAAAAGGTAAGGACGAAATTTCTTGGTACCGAATATGATCGCGAGACACTCTTTTTCTGTCACGCTGTAATTACATTCGGCCTTATTTAATATTCTTGATGCATAAGCTATTGGTTTATCCTTTCCAATTTCACCCTGGGACAATATGGCTGAAATAGCGAAATTCGATGCATCACAAGTTAGTATGAATGGTCTTTTAAAGTCAGGATACGCTAGTATAGGGGCGGTTATTAATTTTTCTTTCATTTGCTCAAAAGCTAACTGTTGAGAATTATTCCAGAGGAAAGGGACGTCCTTTTTAAGAAGAGAGGTCATAGGTTTTATTATTTTTGCGAAATCTGGTATGAAACGTCTGTAGTAAGACGCCAAACCGACGAATGATTTAACATCTTTAGGACATTTTGGCATAGGGAAATGTTTTACTGCTTTAATTCTTTCTGGATTGGGTTTTACTCCTTGGTCACTAATAATATGTCCGAGATATGCAACCTCCTTACGTAAGAATTCACATTTGTCTGGTTGTAATTTAAGGTTAAAATTTCGGTGTTTTTCGAAGACTTTATGTAACTTTTCGATATGAGATGACAAGTCTGCTGAATATATGACAATATCGTCAAGATATACAAAGCAGTGGATACCTTGCAATCCAGACAGAGCAGTATTCATTAATCTTTGGAAAGTTGCTGGACCATTTTTTAATCCGAAGGGCATACGGTTAAATTCAAAATGTCCCTCAGGTACACTGAATGCTGTTTTCGGTGCATCAGACGATTTAATCTTTATTTGATGGAAGCCTGATGAAAGGTCAAGAGTGGAAAAGTATTTACTCTGGCCTAACTGGTCAAGAATTTCATTTATTTGAGGCATTGGATAAGTTTCTCCGATAGTAATATCATTTAGCTTGCGGTAGTCGATGACTATCCGCCATTTCTTTTGGCCGGATGCATCTTCCTTTTTTGGCACTATCCAGATTGGAGAAGACCATGGAGAAGTTGAGGGCTTAATTATATTTTGGTCTAACATTTTGCCAATTTGACGCTTAACTTCGTCTTTGTGAGCTTCAGGGAATCTATAAGATTTAACGTTTATGGGTCGTGGAGTAGAGGTATTAATTTCATGTTCTAACGCGTCAGTAGCGGTTAAATTTTCATCGGCAAGATGAAATATATCCGAGTATTCAGAACAAATATCAAATAAGGCATCTGATTCTTCAGAATTCAGATGGGATACTCTTAAAAGATTAAGGACTTCTTTAGTTCGATCATTGCAACTTAAGGCTACGTTAGGTACTTGTTTACTCTGGTTGTAGTTAAGAGGATGTAAAGTAAATTCGATATTTTGTGGAATATTGACTGAGTTTTCAGACACATTGAGGACACTGATATTTACGCGATTATTTTCTTTTACAGTTACAATACAATTAGCGACTAAAAGGGAGTCTTCAATATGTTGGTCAATTATAACACCTGGATTTTTTACTAAGCATTCTATTATAACCTCACTTCGAGGTGGAATAACATAACGTGGTTCTTTAAATTGAATTTTAATAACTGAACCATGTATATGTAAAGAACTCGTACTATAGTCTATTCGGCAGTTAAATAGGGAAAATAGGTCGTTACCTATGATGCCATCATGTGGCAGGTTTATACCATCAAGTATATGAAATTGATGTCTAATAACCTCTTCTTCTCTCAGAAATAAGGACAATTGGAATTCACCCATACTTTTAATTGGATCTTGAGGGGTTATTCCCTTAACTAATATTTTTCTTTCAGATAACCGTGGTATTAATTCTACAGAGGACTTCTTTAATAAGGATATGGCTGCTCCTGTATCAACAAGAAATACCATGGGTCTACTGGATACCGATGTTTTAATTGTTACACAAGGTAAATATCGATCCCTAATGTTAATTTCATAAATATTATTTAATTCCATATGTGTGGAACATTCTTTTCTTGACAGACTATGAGTTTGGGGCTGGTTACCCTGTCCGTTGGTCTGATTTGAATTATTGACCTGAGTTTGGGGCTGGTTACCCTGTCCGTTGGTCTGATTTGAAGTATTGACCTGAGTTTGGGGCTGGTTACCCTGTCCGTTGGTCTGATTTGAATTATTGACCTGAGTTTGGGGCTGGTTACCCTGTCCGTTGGTCTGATTTGAATTATTGACCTGAGTTTGGGGCTGGTTACCCTGTCCGTTGGTCTGATTTGAATTATTGACCTGAGTTTGGGGCTGGTTACCCTGTCCGTTGGTCTGATTTGAATTATTGACCTGAGTTTGGGGCTGGTTACCCTGTCCGTTGGTCTGATTTGAAGGATTGACCTGAGTTTGGGGCTGGTTACCCTGTCCGTTGGTCTGATTTGAAGGATTGATATCGACTTGGCAAGAAGAATTCTGCCCCGTGCGATACCTATACGGGACATTTAATAGTTTAAATCAGTGTGATCATCCACTTCGTCCTTGCCCTGTTCGTCAGGGTCATTTAGAAAGTTTACTCGAGGGGTTGGTCTAAAGTTTGACTGCCTAAAATTTTGTTGGAATGATGTAGACGGTTGAGCTCCACTGGAAAATCGTTTATTATTGTATTCGCGAAGCCTACAATTTTCCAAGACATGTCCCACTTTTTTACAGTACCGACAGAAAGGTGCTGACGGCGGTCCGTAAGTAGATGTAGATGGTCTTGGGTTTTGAAAACGATTATTTTGAGGTTTAAAATTTGTTTCATAGGGTTTAGATTTAGGTGGAATGTTTTTATAAATAATTTGTTGAATCTTTTCTTCTGACACGGCGAGATTGATAGCGTCATTCAAAGATTTAGGATCCTTACATCGAAGTATATTAGAAATTCGTGGATGAACACCAATAGTGAATATATGTAATGCTAGGTCCTCCATAGCAGCGACGCGGCCAACTAGTTCGCTTTTCTTTGAATTAGATAATTGAACTTCTCTTATTAGTTTTGCTAAGCATGACTCTACACGCAAGGCGAACTGGTTAACTGTTTCGGTGTTATTCTGCTTACATTCCTGTAAATCAGTTAGAAGGTGTGCGTAATGCTTTGTTTCACCGAATTGGTTTTTGAGAAATTCTCTTAAACTGGCCCAATTGTCAAACTCCTTAACTGAACAAGCAATTTCCGCTTTACCTTCTAGCTGGCATAATATATAATTTAAAAGCAGTTCATGTTGGCCAGAGGAAGCCAATTTGTGCGCGTTATCGCAATGACTTATAAATGCATTTAATTTTTCTCGTGATCCGTCGTAGGGTTTTATAAATTTTAGTAAAATATTTATTGAAACTTCTTCTAATTCTACTCTGGCTTCCTTTTTGCTTGTTGCCATCGTGATTAATGTAATATAAAAACAGTATTTTATTAAACAATAAAATAATTAAATGGATTTAATTAAATCGCTTATGACTTGGACCACAGTATAATTCCAGGTACAACGATAAGACTGTTATCCCGTGACTCTATATTGCGTGGGCGATAACGATGTCTCAATTGTGTTTACAGCGAACTTGTAGTTATGATAAGTTATAATAATTAATTGAAATTAATTGAATGAAATTATTTAAATTAAACGGGTAATACTATTTCACTGAATTTAAATTTAATTTAATTTATTCACTGATTTTATTTCTTCATCACTTTATATATTTCACTGGTTTATAATCACTATAAGCATCTATGAGAGGAAATATCGAGTTCCACTTACAGGATTGTAAGTCTGCTTTCCAGCATACTTATTAGGATGTCGGCGGCGTGACGATGCAGGAACCCCGATGTCTGCGGCACCCACTATAAGGTGCAGAGCCCCTGTAAGGCTCAGCTCGTAGACTCGACGACCCTCGATCATAAACGACGACCGACGAAATGGGTTTAGGAAATATACGAAAAAGTTTTTGTATTAAAAACCGAATTTTGTCCGCGACGGAATTTGGGGCGCACCGGGTGAATAAGGGACCCGGTATCCCACCGCTGCCACCAAATGTTAGATTGAATTATTTTGAGAGTTTTTTAAAAAACAATTTTGTTCAATTCACTAACTTTATTCACTTTTAAAAACTTTATTCACAACTCAATCTTTATTTAAATGTGATTATAATAATTATAATTAAAAAGAAATTCGGTATTAATTATAAGAAGTGTCGCGGACCGAGTCAGGGATGGAACTGAGGTGGGACGGTCTGGATTATGTCGTCGTGGGAGTCATCTCCCACGACGCCGGGAATGCTGACTTTACAGTCTGGGAAATGGATGTTGTGAGAGAGTATCGAGTTTGATATATGCAAAGGTGTCAGCAGATGTCAGCAAAAAGGAGTGCATACACCGGGTATAACAGAACTATCTCTAAGTCATCAAAGAAACGGCATCTGGCCCAGTCGATGAACAATTTATCTTTAGTATCTAAAAGATGTTTACGAACCGCAGAATCTATCTCTAAGCCAATCCATTTATAATAATAATAATAAATAAATCTCTTTATTTCAGGCAGACGGTGGCCCATATAAAAACAAAAAAGAAGAAAATAATAATTACAATCTAATACAAAATAATAACATTATACATACTGCCTAACACTAAAATAACAATAAATAAAATAAGAAAAAGTATTAACTAAATCTTATTCTTTTTTACATGCAAGTTACAGCAGTGGGAAATGTACCGGCAGTCTAACCTGTCCGCTATCATATTCAGGATGGTGTTGGGGCTGGACCTAACGCGGTGCACCAGGGATGCCGCACGCTTTCGCATTATCGTGTTAAAGCAGTCGACACGCGCCGCTGCAAACATGCCCGATGCACTACACCGCCAAGGCAGCCCCATCAGCTTCCTGAACCCGTTGTTATATTGTACTTGAAGGGCCTTGTACGATCGTTGAGTATAATTCTCCCACAGGCTACATGTATAAAATACGGAGCAATACGCACGGAATAAGGTGATTTTTACCTCAATACTGCAACGTGCAAACCTATGGGAGATCATATTAGATCTTACGGACAGTGCCCTTCGCTCTCTTTCTATATCAGCCGGATCCTTTAGACTAGCCGTTACTATATGTCCCAGATATTTGAACTGGTTCACCCTCTCCAGTTGAACACCATTAAGTTTTATAGGTGGCGAGTTCGAGAGGTCTCTAGTACCCGTTTCAAAAATCATGTACTGACTCTTTTTCACGTTATACACCAGTCCATGCGCAGTAGCATAAGTCTCACATATATGCAGCAGTTCCCTTATACCGGAGACTGACGCGCTAAGCAGGACCATGTCATCCGCATAACTTAGGTTGTTGACACACGTATCATCTATATGACAACCAATATGACGTCTGCTTAGCGTGCCAATCAGGTCATCCATGTATAGGTTAAAAAGTGAAGGGGAGGTCAGCCCTCCCTGCCTTACCCCACACTCTAGCCTGTATGCATCAGAAGTTGTTCCCGCCCACCTAACAGTATTGATCTGATTTCCGTACCAGTGTTTAAATATATTTGTAAGCTCCGAAGGAAGACCTATAGACTCAAGCTTCTTCCACAATATATTGTAAGAAACCAGATCAAAAGCCTTTGAGAGATCAAGAAAGCACGCATAGACTGGTGTATTCCGATCTGTATAGTACCTGACTGTTTGTTTGAGACACAGTATTGCGCTATCTGTCGAGAGACCAGATCTAAATCCGAATTGATTATCGTGCAGTTTTAAATACTTATTTAAATGTATTTCAAGCAAACCATCTAGTACCTTAGCGATAATGGTTGCCAGTGATATTGGTCTATAGTTACCTTTGTCTGAACAGTCTCCTGTCTTATTCTTAACTATTGGAACCACTATCGTCCGCATCAAATCAAGGGGTAAGTGAGAATGGCTAATACACAGGTTATACAGCATGGACAATAATCTCGGCAAATGAGGGCCAGCATGCTGAAGGTGCTCTATACTTAGTCCGTCATGACCTGGAGACTTACCACGGCGCAAAGCTTTAATTACTTTTGCTACATCTTTTGCAGAAAAACGAGTACCCACCGGGCCACGATCGGGCTGAACTTCCTCGTCTGTTTTTGTTAGAACTGGTCGTGGTTTTACAAAGAAATGGTTTCTGAACAGATTTGCTATAGATTTTGGTTCAGTTACACCTTCAATACTGGTAGGTAAGCTTGGTCGAAAACCCAATCTGTTTGTTTCCTTCCAAAACCCGCGGAAATCATTGTTCGCGTGCTTAGCAGCAATAATGTTCATCCTTATTTGCTCCTGGTGGTTCTGACACCATTTTAAGCGAGATTTAAATAATCTCCTGCTTTTAACCATCTTCTCGTACTCTATGCCAATAGTGGGTTTACCGCAAGATAGCCATGTACAATAATTTAACCTCGCTTCTCTATGAGCTGCACCAACGTGTTTATTCCAACCGGTAATACGTACATTCTTCTTAAATCTAGGAGACTCCTTACAACTTTTTGACGCCTCTGTGAGTTCTTTAACAATATTCTTATACAGTTTGTCAATAATAAGTCTATGTACAATGTCGTCACAGAAACTATCACAACATTGAGTAAATTCTGTTGGAAAATCTATCAATTTAAACTTTTCATTACACCGTTTAGTATATAAATTAATTTCTTCAATATTCCTGTTCCCCCATATAATCTTATTTTCATGTTTAGATATATAAGGTATCTTTGTTGCCGCTAATTCCAACTTGCATTCCAAAATAAGCGGAAAATGATCAGACCACAATACACCATTCTTAACATATATATTAGTTACTGAACTTACTGCAGAACGTGTAACAATACAATGGTCTAGCCACCGCCTCGTCCCGTGCGCTTCACTTACAAAAGTGTAAGTATTACTTGCTAATCCCAGCTTTTCAATGTCAATACATATCCATGTCTCATCCTCACAAAAACTTAAAAGTTCGTTCATAAAAAGTTCATTCGGATGGGCGTTGAAGTCACCCATTATATATACTGATTCCACATTGCAATCTTCAACTACGGCACTCACAATGCCAAGGCAATCAGTGAATTCCGGCAGATTATCAATACTATCCGTTGGCATGTACACACTGAATACTATGATTGGCTTATTATTAGTCATTATTTTAATAGCACACACGCGAGGATTATTGCACTCTATAATCGATACCTGTTGAAATGCAGTGGTCCTCCACATTAGAGCTACACCTCCGTACGGCCTCCCACGCAGCATACCCATAGTTGTGTCAATAGCCGACGTGCCAGTAGCATTGAACCTATGGTCTATTGAGCTAAGATATGGAATCTCGTCTGGATGCAGCCACGTTTCCTGAAGAGCTATTATATCAGAGTACTGACATAGTTCCTTAATATTATCGATAGATCTTTTCACATTTTTACAGTTAAAAGTTGCCAGCTTATATGATATATCCATTTATTTATTTGAAAATAGACCGTCATTGTTTATCACCTTTTCCGCATAATATCTATGTTTGAAATGTACAAATCGCCTGAATATTATACCTTCTGGCCATAGTTCTTCATCTAGAAACATAGATATTTTGTGTGTGGGTATAAAAAATTTGTATGCTTTATGATTCAGTTGCTTTTTAGTTATTATTTTCTCTAATGTTACTGCCTCGCGTGTTTTTGCTAAAATATAATTAGTTATATCGGTTTCTTTGGTATCTGTGTGCACATTAGTTATAAACATAGGCGTCTTTTTCTCAGCAGCTTTAAATGATCCTTCCGCCTTACTAGCGGTACCCATCTTTCCCAAATATCTATAATTAGTTCTTCTCTTTCGGCTAACTAATTGCCATTCGGCTTCCTCTGTCTGATTTTTATCGCTGGTATATTCTTGCACTGACTGTGTATTCTCCATGTCATCCGACAACTGTTGACATGCATCATGCCACGAATCTTGGGCTCGTGCGGTCGGTGATACATTACCATTTATGGTGATCACTGCGGGTTCAACAGACGAAACGGTTTTTATGCTATCTTGAGGGTGCACTTTTGTTTTTACCTCTGTTCCGTTATAAGTATCCGTTTGAAATGAACCTTTTTGACTTTCTAGATGTGTACTAAACCCTTGACTTAATGCGAGTGAAGTGAATTCCGCCGGCGGATGATTTTAGTTGACTTAATAAAGTCGTCTTCCTTAATTGGCATTTCATCTTTAATATTCTGCCGATATAACGCAATTAAAAACGCAGAGTCGGTCATAGAGGAAGGGACATCCTTGATCAACATACGGGGTCTGCGTCCCTTAGGTTTTTCCAATCGTAGACCCGCGGACTTGATCGCCTCTACTGATTCTAATTTTTTAATTTGGCTTTCATTGGTGACGCGGAGGACAACACCCGACTTAGCCGTCTTTTTAACGCCAACAATTTGAAAGCCATCGTCACTAGGATTGATGGCTTTCATTAACGCCTGTTTTGTCGCGGAAGATGACGCGTAATCAGCTGAGCGCTCAGCGGTGGGGTACGCAATGACACAAGGTGCCGGCGGCGCGCGAGTTTCCACAACCGGTGCCGCTTTTGGTAGTCGTAATTTTAAGCTTTCGGCATAGGACAGCTTGTTTTCCACCTCTTCGATGTTATCTTTTTTAACGCACATTTTTACTAAATCGCGTTCAGCATTTGCCAACTTAGTTTCAGTACATGACGATTTAATGGCTAATAATGACACTATCGCGGTGACACGTTGGGTCATATCCATTATGGCGCTTTTATTCGCGACGTTTATGCGACTGCCCTGATCATTGACCAGTTCATTAATTTTGGACAAATATGTGGAGGCCTCCGAAACTAAGTCGCAGTAGTTCGCGTGATCGGCGGTGGCGGTAACGGATGGTGATAACGTTTCGCTTTCCGCGGACTCAGACAGTTGAATTCGTTTGGTCAGTCTATCGTCCGGTGTTAGAAATTCGGATGGCGACGAAATGTTTTGAAAAAGCCGTTTGCTACTCACAGACGGCGGTGACCGACACGTTAATCTACTTTTGCCGAAGATTTCTCCACCACGATCCGGTGGATCATCGTTATAAGATGCCATCATCTATTAAACGTAAACCGACTTTGTTATTGTTAACAAGACAGCTGCAAATGTACTATTATGGGTAGTCCAATCCGGTTATTTATAGGTGTGTCACTTGTGACGCTCGCACAATCTACTCTGCTTGATCAGAGAGGTACCAGGAGCGACTCCAATGACACAAAAAGCCAACGGCTTACGGCCAGGCCGAACGCCGGCGCCCGCAGCTAACAACCGCCAGTTATTTGTAACCGTTACCCGCAAGTAAAATTATTAAAATCACTTACCGAAAATAATTTAGAAAATAAACAACGTAAATCAAATAATACTTATCCCACAAACACTAATCTATAAACAAAACACCTCACAGCACGGTTTGACACAGCACACGAGCCTAGAATTTATGTTTAATCAAAAGAAAATGATTTTTTTAATTGCATAAACAACAAGCGCTCACAGTACCGTACGGAAGCGGGGAGGGAAGTGAAGAATTTTAATCAATGGGGAAAATATAAACTTGAGTTTCTATATCGTCTAATATCATCCTTCTAAGGCATTTTAAGAGATTAAAATGCATCGTTTTTTTATACATGTGTAAGACTTATATTTATCTTTTTAACAGCAGATAAACAAGTACATATTCATGCACTATGTAATTTTATTTCATTTAGAACTTATTTACACTTAAAAAAATCCGTCATTTTCGTTTGGGTTTCTGTTTTTGTATTTTGAATGTTTTTCTCTAACTCATAAATTTTGTCGAATATTGCTTGTTCAATAACCGCCGCGTATCCAAGGTATTGATGGACCGTCTCCAACGCATTTAAAGCTAGCTTCATTGGAATGATCTTTATTTCTGTTTCCGGAATCTGTGCCTCGTCTTCACTGTCATTTCCAGCAATACCACCTGTTCACACAATTCTTAACGATATCGTCGTCGGTTTGTTCTCCAGCGGTTGTTACGTCGTCGTCAATTTGAACGAAATCTTCGAAGCTCGGCATTAACATATTGGATTCGTGAGACACAAGCTTAGTCCATTCCTCGTTGCTAGGTCCAACTTCAACATCATTTTCCTCTGGCAGGTCTTGCTCATCTGTACTTTTCCAAAATCCAGCTTTCTTGAAGCAGTTTTTGACAGTAACGTCACTGACTAAGTACCATGCTTTTCTAGCAAATTTCATAGCTAGAAGTACGTTAATGTCAGGGCTACTGTTTTCTTCCAGACTCGTAAGAATATGTTTAACGACTTCTCTGCGATAAAAGTGTGAATGATGCCTTGATCTAATGGTTGAAGTTTACTAGTTGTGTTAGCAGGTAAAAACATTACTTTTACGTTTGCAAGTGTTGGTAAGTCCGTATGAGCAGCACAGTTGTCAATGAATAGCAGAATTTTTTTTCTTCATTTGTTTGTCAACTTTTTTCAACCAATCTTTAAATAATATCTTGGTCATCCAAGCCTTTGTATTATTGGCATAATCAACGGGTAGAGTCTTGACACCTTTAAAACATCTAGGTCGCTTTGATTTCCCAATGATGAGAAGTGGGAGTTTGTCCGTACCACTCATGTTTACACACTGTAGAAGTGTAAGGCGTTCCTTGCTTTGTTTTCCTCCATGGCATTTTTCGTCTTTAAACGTAAATGTTTTATCCGGAAGGCACTTGAAAAACAAAGCAGTTTCATCCGCGTTGTAAATATCGTCTGGTTCATACCCTTGTAAAAGATTTGGCAGATCTTCAGTCCAGTGGTTGCACACCTTGCACACCTTGGTCCACAGATTTACTTTCCCCAGCTGCTTTTTTGAAAGCTATATCATGACGCCTTTTAAAACCCTCTAACCAGCCGTTGCTAGCAGAAAAGTTCTGGATTCCCAGTTTTGTAGCAAACTCTTTTGATTTTTCTTTCAACAAAGGTCCATCTATGGGATTGTTCTTATCGAGAGTTTGTTTTATCCATTCCAAAAGGCACTTTTCGATATTGGGAAATTCAGAAACTCTAGCCCTTTTAATATTTCCATGTCCATCAGAGCACTCAGACTTTATAGAGTCTTTTGATTTTATGATTTTATAATAGGTGGATTCTGGTAAATTAAACTCCCGCTGAATTTCATTTCGCGATTTTCCGGATTCAAACGCATTCACTATTTTAAGTTTATCACTTAATGACAGTACTTTAATTTTCCGTTTTGACATGATGCAGAACAGAACTTTCCTCCTCAACTGATGAACGATAAACTGAGTAAGTCCGACAAACAGGACGGTACACAGGCACACGTGTCCATTTGAAAAGAATGCGATAAAATAACAACGTTATTTAGTTCAACGAAATAGAATAGGAACAATATTGACGAGGAAACAATACAAAAACAATGGAACAATGGTAAGAAGTTCCACGAAAGTTAAGAATGAGTCATAAAATAGCAGATGTTAAATTTGTAATTTGTTTTGTCATTTGTTCCTCCTAAATAATATACATAAATAAATAAAGCTCGACTGTCGCTTATAGAGGTATAGATAAGTAGCAGTCTCACTTACGGAGGTCCATGAGGGAAAAACGACTCTCTCTTACAAAGGTTTCTGTTTCTCGCTAACAGAGGTTTTGGGAGCTTAAAATGACGGGTCCTGGCAGTTCTCACTTACCCAGGTTTGACTGTATTAATATTTTTTCTAGTGGGATGCAATTGGTCCTATGGAAGTTGTTTGCTGTTCGGTATACATTGGTAATTTTCTGAGAGTAGCTTTAAACTGGCGAGCTGTTGGATTGTCAGTGTGTCCTCCGTGATTGCGGATTACCGAAAATATAATTTCTATGTGATCTTGGCTGATTTTATGCTTACGGAGATACTTCAATTTTCCTGTTTTAACTAAATCAAAAGATTAGTTATGTGTCCCCTCGATGAACTAAAACCCTCTCGGAAATTCTAATGTATTTTTTCGCTCATCTGGAGTAGTTCTCTTGGCAATCTTTCATTGTATACACAGGCTTTCATGAGGTCTAGCACAAATTCTCTTGCTATATTCAATATGAATGTTCCTCTTCTCATTTAATCATCTTTGTCTAATTATACACATTTGAAACAATACAAAGCTATTTATGCCTGCCATATCTAGTATTTGTTGGAAAATTGCCATAGGCCAACGAAGAGTTTTGCGGCTGCAAAAATATATTGAGCGCTTTTAGTCAAATTCGTCAAAACCTCTTGTAGTGTGATTGTAGTCTGCAATCATAACAAGTTTTCTTGTATCAGTATCTGTTTTATGGTTGTGGTAAAAATATGAAATTAACAAGACAGCTTTGTTTTTTTAGGAACATATGATAACAATGTGCGGTCTTTCATGAAACCATACAAGGAGCTCTATATTTCCCTATCTTTGTTCGGAAATCGGTGGTCTTGCTTGTTGTTGGAGTTAGCCAATTAAAACAGAAACATATTGAAAGTAAATAAACAATTTTACTGATATGTTGTCTAGGAAACACTATGAAAATATAACTATCATATCGAGGCCTACCGTAACACTGACGAGGTTGTTTTGTGGATAACTTCCCTCGTAGAACGACCTTACGCCTTAGCGACCGCTGTCGGATCACTGATGAACGCTTGAGTGTGCGATAGGAAGGCACTGAGAATGCAAGTCATGATTTAAAACTATAACGTTGCAATATACGTTTTTCTATTTTGCGGTGTCTGTCAGACTACCACGTCAGTCGGTCGACCGACGGTAAATGCATTGACACTAGTTGAAAAGAACGCAGTAAAGCAGGACGGGGAAAAATCTATAAATTAAAAGCCGGGCCGCAGCTCGTGTTCGTCATAGCACATTTATTCGCAGACTGGTAAAAAAACAAAATAAACTTCCAAACAAAATATATAAAAATGTTCCACTATAAATTTGAATTATAAATAATTATGAAAGTGGCCAAAAAGGTTTGCAACGATGCAGGTCGCCAACATGGCCCCCGACGGTGAGAAGCACCCAATGTTATTGGCCGGCGATCAGCAGCGCCACTTTTCGTGTAGGACGACGCAGCACGCCCGCTTTTGTTGCAATGTCCACAACGCGTATTATGCCATCCTTGCCTGGATGCACTGCCAATATCTCCAATTTATATTTACCGGCTGTAATATGCGTTGCAGCAAAATCAATCCACCTAGACCTAAGCAAAGGAGTCAATTTACATAAAATGCTGTTAACTAACTCAGGAGAAGCTAGGTACTCAGGCTGCTCGAGAAGGCGTATTACTTCCGCACAAGTCCTCACGCGGCAGGCAAATGAGTTCAGTTCCCGAGAATTGTACATATTCAATCTCGGCAGCGATCGCACTAATGAAATTTGTTGGAGTACGATGAACTCAGGCTGAGCAAACCGTGTCTCCAGCGCTCGGATTATTCTGTCTGGATCATCAGCGGACACCAACAACATCGCGACCGCCTCTCTCGCTGGACCCAGCAAGGCGGCCCCGAGTCTGACCATGTTCTCACTGGGTGTAAACTCCGACTTGGTCTGCTCATAATACCTTTTGTATGAGAGCCAGTCCACTGCGCGGCCATCAAATTTAGGGAGATTAAAAAAACTGACCCCGTTTCTCTTCCCCAGATCAGCAATCACGTTCGCCAATGTAATAAAGCTGTCTTGTGTACCTATCTCGTGATTTTTATTTCTGTCATGCAAATTACAATTATTCGTGTTTTGAGTGTGGTGTGTGCCTAAAGTTACTGAATGGTAGTTGTGACATGTAGACGTAGGCTTCTGTGGCGCACAGGGCTTGGACGTAGGAGGCAGCGGTACGTGAGAGCAAGCTGTGGCTTGCACCGGCACCCCCTGGTGCTTGGACGTCGAAGGCAGCGGTACATGAGAGCAAGCTGTGGCTTGCACCGGCACCTCCGGACACTCCCTAAAGCCGACGCCCGAAGAGAAAAGCGGTAGAGGTTCCGCGGTCACCTTTCCTGCCTGCCTGAAATCAGGTTGTGGCCCCTCAGGGGACCCAGTTAAGCCTGAGTTGCTAAACTGCAGATGCGGTGGGGGCACGTTGGCCATCTCACACCCATCAGCCATAATGACAGCAGTGTTAGTAACATTAGCAGTAGGTGTCCTGGTCGCTAAGTCGCATGCACGAACCTCTCCTGACCTAGCATCTATATCATTTTGGTAATTATGAGATTCGTCTAACCATTGTTCTACATGTGATGCGCTGCGGGATGGCCTCTCGATTGCGGCCAAACTTGCCTCAAGCTGGAGCTCCGCGACGGCCTTCTCCCGCTCCGCGATGGCTTGCTCCCGCTGAGCGGCGGCCTGCTCCCGCTGAGCGGCGCGCGCCTCGAGCTGATTTTCAATGTCAGCGAGGCGCCGCGCGTGCTCCGCCTTTGCAGCTAGCTCTTGAGCCTTTCTTGATTGTGAACTTTCGTTGCTTTTGGATAACGAATCCTGAGCACTGCGAAGGGATGGCGATCCCTATGATGCACAAACACGAGCTTTGGCCCTAGTTAACATTATTTTTTCCGCGTAGGTTTTTAAATAACACGTATTCTGACACCAAAAATGAAAAGAACGCAGTAAAGCAGGACGGGGAAAAATCTATAAATTAAAAGCCGGGCCGCAGCTCGTGTTCGTCATAGCACATTTATTCGCAGACTGGTAAAAAAACAAAATAATCTTCCAAACAAAATATATAAAAATGTTCCACTATAAATTTGAATTATAAATAATTATGAAAGTGGCCAAAAAGGTTTGCAACGATGCAGGTCGCCAACACTAGTAATAAGTGAAACTTATAGTATGGCTAACTGAAGTAATGGCTGCTGCTAAAATTTCAGCAGCCTGACTATGCCCGCTCTTAACAACCTACCATTTTCATTTGTCACCACAAATTGCACCAAATTGTCGTTGACTAGAGGCCGGGGAGACCTCGCTACTCTACGTCTTACATAGCGGCCCAGGGTTGGTCTCGCAGCTTCCGCTTCTATATGCACTGGTGGATCTGGATCCACAGAGGGCAGTATGTATTGTGGGTGTGGCTCTGGCAGGGTGGACTTGCAGATTGGATTCTCAGTAGCAAAAGTGTAAGTATAATTTTGCAAATACACCATTTTAAGTGTTGCTTGGTCACAGATTTACAATGCTATTAAGTACTTTAATTTATCAAACTTTATTTTAATCGGGAATTAACGCGATTTACCTTATATTTTGGCTTGACGTTTCGGCTAGATTGCTCCAGCCGTGGTCACAAGCAGACTACAGAGTCTGCTTGTGACCACGACCAAGTTTGATAATGGAACGCGAAAGTCTAAAAGTATATACTACTTTAATGTATACTGTCAAACTGTTCACAAATAACAGGTAATCGAGAGACTTCTTCTGTCTTGATAATATTTGATCAATGACAGTGTTGGGTAGGACACGGTTTTAAAATGAGTTTGTAAGAGTAGCCTCTTTTTTGTAGCCTCTGTTTTGTCTAGGAAACTACTTCCTTTTACCGAGCTCCGGTAGATGGCACCACTTTTAGGCGACGGAAGGTATACAATGTATCGAGGGACTTAGGGACATAAGTTTAAAACGCTTAAAATGTTTCAAATAAAATTGCTCCGATACAACAGTGCGTCCCGCCCCACAGTCCCAATTCCATGGAAAAAAATTGTTTATCTATGCTAACATTCACTATAATAGGGTCAAAGTTCACGTACCTTAAATTAAAAAGGTCACACTCCGTGCAATTACGACCGTGGCCAGATTCGAGATCACTGACTTCAAGGTTGTTTAGTGACGTTTTACTGAGCCTTTGCACATTTTCTTAAGGTGCACTTTCTTTTTCATTGCACATATTGCACCGGTAGTTCTTAAATCGACACTTTTCAGATGAATGGTTATTCATACCGCACACCAAACAACGCACTTCGTGAGCCGTGCGCGCCTGCGCCCCAGCCGCGGCCGCCATCGGCCTGCGCCCGCTGCGCTCGCCAACACGGTACTCCGCCTCCTGCTTGACAACCTGCTCCCCTGCGCCTACATAGGCGCCTACATCGCGCACAAGCAGCTTGCTGTGCTATCTCCAAAGCTTTTGAAAACGTTAATGATTTTGCGTCCTGTTCGAAAAGTCGATCCCTCTCTGGCCCTGCCCTGAGGCCTAGAACGAATTTGTCTCGTAGCAGTGTATCTAACTCTGCACCGAAGTCACAATATACCGCAAGTCCCCTTTGACGCACCGCCCAATCTTCCACACTTTCGCCGTCGCATCTGGTTGCATCATAAAATTTCGCCTTATGGGCGAACGAAGATCTCTTCGGCTGAAAATGCCCGTTGAGCACTTTTACAAGTTCGTCCCACGACACCGTTTCTATATCTTTAGGATATACTAGATTCCTTGCGAGGCGGTATGACTCGTCCGAAAGATGAGTCAGCAATACCGCTGTTCTATTTTCCGGTTTCACATCATTAAGTTTTTATAAAATTATTTAGTTTACCATAAAATATATGCCCCACTCGTGGCTTTTATGCTCAAAAACACTCAAATTGCCAATAAAATAAGACATGATCAATTTATATTTTCACTCGCGGGTAGTAACTCGTCGTCAGTTACAATGTATCGAGGGACTTAGTGAAACAACTGTATTGCGCGAAGCTCGTTTAATACTGGCGTCAACAGTGGCGCCGTTATGCAAATACACTCCAAGGAACCTTCTAGCGAGTATCTTCCGTACACGGCACCAGAGATGGCAGCACACGCTATGTGGTGCTGGAGGTAATAGGCGACTACTTCACGCAAGATAACGCCGCCGGTGAAGAAGGGTGCAGGCGGCTCGTTTTCCGACTGAAGTTTATTCGCGAACAGATGGCGCTAGTAGTATGCAATAAATAGAATCTTCGAGATTGTTCGTTTCTGCCGCTCCCTCCGAGATGGCAGTACTAGTATGGTGAAAATTTACAATAAAAGTAATGAAAATATCCTCAGTTTTCACGGAATACGCAGGTGCCTGTAGGTGGGATGGAGCCCTGTGCACCTCCTCGTTGTGCCGGCGCGGGATTATCGTGCGTGTGGGACGCAGAATACAAACCTGGCGGTTTCAATGAATTTAAAAATGAGCAGGATATCGTTGATAGCTGCTGCTTGATCGTTCTTTGGAGTAAGTATGGCACGCTCACATAACCATTCAATAGGCTTGTCATGTATATGAATAATGTCTGGATAAACTTTAGACAGCAATTCTTGAACCATAGTAACAACTGTGCACAATTCATTCTATCAAACGATGGAAAATCACCATTACCGATTTTAAGAAGGAGATCTGGGTGTCTACTCGCAAAATCGATATATAGTGACATTTGTCGTGTCGAATCCTACTCTTAGTTACATCGTTTTCAATGTCGTATCGATGAATGAACGACCGATACACTATTCGACATTATCGTCAGTAACCCTACTCTTAGTCATAAAGTATCGTATCGAATATTTGAATTTGACAACGATCCTAACGTCACTTTTATGATAATCTCGACGATACCTTGTAAGGTGTCGTTGGCATTGTCGTTTCAATTTTCGCCTGTGGTTTTATGTGATTTTGGAGATAATCTAGTTCATAAAAAATAGTAGAAATTGTGTATTGTCAAAGGATACATATAGGTAAGTGATTATAATAAAATAGTATAGGGAATAGTACCCAATTGATTTGCTTTAGCTACTTACTATTTAGTTGCATGATGAAATATATTCTTCATTGTAAAAAATACTGTCCTTCGATTATTTAATCCGAGAAATAAGAACGCGCCTAAAAAAAACCGCCTCGGGTCCGTCATCCCAATCGGTTGAGTACCTTAGAGCCATGCCGAGCACTTGAAGTTGAACCGTCGGACCCCGAGCCCCGCAGATAGTAGAGGTTGCCCACATGTGCTAGCATGTGCAGACGCCACGCTAAGCACCTCTGCCCCCGTACACTGGGTTGTGCCCCAACCGCACAGCAGTTCAGCGCATGTGTGCCTGGCTTCTCACTGACTGAGGGCAAGGGCACTCACCAAGGGCAGGGGCACATGGGCCTATTCTGTCGCCGCAAGGCATACATTCAACATAGGTTCTTTTAGCTTTATGTTATTCATTCTTATGTTATGGTCAAATTATGAATTTTTAATAATGTAATGTAGTGTTAATTGAAAGTAACATTAGATTCCTTTGCTCTAGATGTGTAATTTCCCTCAATTATAATTAGTACCAAGTTTGTGAGGATAATACAATCAAGGAGAAAATCATCATAATTCCATTTATATGAGTCAAACTTGTGTGTAGTGCGTTTATGTGTTCCTGCACTAATTTTTTAAATTATTTTAGTTGCTGACAATGTCAAGATTCCTTCTAAGTTTAGAAGCGATTAGGGAAGAAAATATTTCCCGTAGAAGGAGGAGACAGGAAATGCGGGAGCATTTTAATTATATCTCCATTACTGACAATGAATTTGTAAGGAATTACAGATTAAATAAAAGTCTTTTTGAAGAGATCTGTAAAGACATTGTGCCACTGCTGCCCTTGAAAAAAAATAGGATTGGTGTTGATCCAGTGATTAAAGTACATATATAAAATCATCTATTTATGCATTATTAAAGGCCTTAGTTATTTTTATTGAGTTATTGCACTTGTTGTAGGTTCTGACTGCCCTAAACTTTTTTGCTCGTGGCAGCTATCAAGGGTCTGTTGGCAATAATAGTGATGCACCTATGGCTCAACAAACCGTATCAAGGTTCATTAGAGAAGTTGCAGCAGCCTTAAATGAGCCCCACATAGTTGCAAAATATATTAAATTCCCACAGACCCGGGAAGAACGAACAATAATTAAATCAAGGTACATCTTAATGTTATTCCTTGACATGTTTAAATAAATCATGTTCCTTATGAATTGTTACTATGTACTTATATTTTATTGATGTAATTATATTTGTACAGGTTCTATAATAAATTTGGATTTCCTGGTGTCTGTGTATGTATTGATTGCACATAAATATTGCCATCATTAGATCTAAAGATAATGAAGAACGGTTTTATAATAGAAAATCATACCATTCTTTAAATGTACAAACAGTAAGTTGATATTTCGTTTCATTTCATCAGTTCTATTTGAGAACAGTAATTAAAATATAAACTAAGGTCCTTTGTTACAGATCTGCGATGCAGACAATTACATTTTGAATGTAGATGCGTCATTTGGAGGTGCAACCCACGATTCATTTATTTGGAATGAGTCTGAAATAAAAGTGCACCTCGAAAATGTAGTTGAACGTGGAGAAGTTGCATTTCTGCTTGGTAGATGCTCTTTAATTATTTACTCATTAAAAAAATAATTATACACACAAGAAATATACTTCTTTAAATAATTTATATATATATTTATATTATGCAATAAAATTACTTTGTATTTCAGGAGATTCTGGATACCCATTGAGGGAGTATTTAATTACACCATTTGGTGAGGTGGCAGATGAAACTCCCGAAGGACAATTTAATATTATTCAAAAACGAACTAGAACCACTATTGAACGCACCTTCGGCATTTTGAAAGGGCGGTTTCGATGCTTACTGTCAGCTCGAGAAATGCACCATTGTCCGGAAACAGCAGGCAAAATTACCATTGCCTGTTGTGTTCTACACTATCTTTGTGTTAGGGATGCAGTGGTGGTTCCTGAGCTGTCAGCGTCAGAAAGACAGCATGAGCAGCAACAGCAACCCACATCTTTGCCAGATGCTCCTGTTGCCAGTGCTACACAAGCAGTTCGCAGAGGACAATCTGTAAGAGCAAACATAGCTAACCAGTTACCTGCACGTTGAAGGTGTATTAATATAGGATATAGTTACTTTGTTATTACTAACGAACTATGTATAAACTGTAATTTCTGATCGTCTGTAAGGTAAACTGTATGTATATTAGTGTGTAAGGTATATCTTCTTCTTCTTATTATATAAAAGAGTAGACAAAAACCCACTCATCACGAAATCTCAGAAACTACAAGTGTTAGGAGTCTCAAATTTTGCATGGGGGTTCCTTTTAGGACGTAGGTGCTCACTAAGACAGGATTTTGCGAAATTCAACCTCTAAGGGGGTGAAAAAGGGGGGCAAAGTTTGTATGGGGGAACGCGATTCCTTGGTCCTATTGACTTGAAATTTTGCACAGCCATTCTTTACCAAAATTAATTGAATTTGTATTTCATATTTTTTAAAATGTATCCTTTAACAGGGCTAAAAAGGAGTATTATTACTCAACCGATGACAGTACAAATATATAACTAGAATAAGGTAAGGTAATTCGAAACATAAAACAAAAGTTCCTTGGTCAAGTGGTTACGGAAGCGTCCTCTAAGCGCGGACTGCCCGGGTTCGCTACCCGTGTTCGGGTTTTCTTTTTGTATTTTTAAACTTTGTTTTTGATTATTTTATACTATTAATATTCGATATTTTAAATATTTAACTCATATCAACTCCAGCACTTTTTATCTCTAATATATTTTTTTATAATTATTACTTATTCTGTTTGGGTAGGAATACATTAAGCATGTATTGTACTTATGATATTAAAGCCAAAACTTTATTGGAATTATTGTCTGTCTGTCAGTCAGGGTTTTTTCTACAGGTTGGCTGGTGTTGTTCCCTATCGACGTTAGAGTATCTTTACATAGTGTGAAACAAAGTCGCTATCCGAGTCTGTCTATATCCGATAGCTCCTCCTAAACCACGCAGCAGTTTTCACCATCGGTTAGATAATTTTTCATTGAAGGTTTATGTATATAAAAAACCTAATTAAGTTTTATCTAAGTTAATAAACTTACATAGCTTACGTTGACTAAACCTAAAGAGATACATAGTTAACAATCAAGTACTAGAAAATTTCATTATTTCCATATATTATAAGGTAGGTGTAAATATCCGGGATATAATATACCCGCCCCCCGGCGGCTGACTCAAAGGCAATGCACTGAGGGACAGCTGACGTAAATCCCACCGGAGAACCTTGGTTCACGGGAGTTTTAGTGGGTAAGAATCCTAAATACGCAGGTTGACTCCCCCACAGGATCCAGGGGAAATATTAAACGTGTCCCCCGCCACCCCTTTAACTGTGACAACGGTGACAGATTCCCGGGGGGCTATAATGCGCCCCGGCAGCGGCTTCTAAGGCCCTTGCCTTGCACTGAGGGGTACCCGGTGCAGCCCCATATTTTGTGCGGACAGCCGTGGGGGGTTTAGAGGGTTAGATTCCTACACACCACGGTCGACCGCCCGCAGGATCCTGGGAGCCTATTGAAGGTCTACCCGTGATTCCCGAAACTTTGTGCACGGTGACAGGTTCCCGGGTAGCTTATTTTTTTATTGTGCCCCCGGTGGCGGGCTCAAAGGCAAGACACTGAGGGGATCTTGGTGCAGATCCCACCGGATAGCCCAGGTTTTTATGTGCTGATTGCACGCCCGTTGGGGGTTTAGTGTATAGTATGTATAGTGAATCCTACATACCCGGTTGACCGCCAACGGGGTCCCGACCTATTAAAGGCTTCCCCCGTGACCCCTGTAACTGTGAGCACGGACAGGTTCCCGGGGAGCTATAATGCGCCTCCCGGCGGCAAGCTCCAAGGCAAGTCACTGAGGGGTATCTGTTGCAGATACCACCCTGGCCCCTCCCACTTACGTAGCAGGTTCCCGAGGAGCTATAATGTGCTCCTCCGGCGGCGGGTTCAAAGGCAAGACACTGAGTGATATCACCTGGTGCAGATCCCAACAGATAGCCCAGGTCCCGCCTCTTATGTGCCGACGTGATGGCCCGGGGGGTTTTAGTGGGTAAGAATTCCCCGGTTGACTCCCGTTTACGTCTTATTGATGAAACCAAACAAGGAAGCCCGTATTACTTTCATAAATTGGTTTTAAAGAAATGGTGTCCTGTATTACGAAACCTTGATCAACCCAAATTGTGCACGGGTACACGTCTGCAGTTTCTAATAAAATTATAAATACAATTAACAAATCATAAGCTCAGAGATTCAACGTTGCTTAAACCTAAGCATTGAGTAGTACTTTGCCCATGGACAGGCAGGTATAGCAGGCAGGCGTAGCTTTCGCGCGTCACTTCCAAAGAAAATTTGTTCATATTGCGTTACGAAAAGTCAGCTACAAAAGTTATCTATGAAGAAATTCTGTAATCAACGGCAGTAGTAACTTTAAATTTTTCACTTCTTTTTTTTCTAAATTACACCCATGCGAAGCCGGGGCGGGTGTTAATTTATATAATACGTAAATTAGGTACTGTATACGGATAACTTTAATACATAAGGTAAAATATCACGCTATATGCATTAGGGACTAAGCAGACATATAACAAGGATAAGATAAGGTAATTCGAAAGCTTAAACAAAAGTTCCGTGGTCAAGTGGTTACGGAAGCGTCCTCTGTTTGTACTGTCCGGGTTCGCTTACTTTTTGGACTTTTAAACTTTATGTTTTTGATTATTTTATTTATATTAAGATTCGATGTTTTCCGAGGCCCTCCCTCTTAAGTGGCAGGTTCCCGTGGAGCTATAAGGCAAGGCTCTGAGTGGTATCACCTGGTGCAGATCCCACAGATAGCCCGGGCCCCCCCTCTTCAACCTTCGGAGTCGCTGGACGTCCGGGGTGTGGGCCCTTAGGACGTCCATTGAGTACGGCGGCGACTCCGAGGAGGACGGTAGCGTGGTTGCGACCCCCGTCCCCGTGGGCACCATGACTGGTTCCCGGGGGGCTACAATACGCCCCCCGGTGGTGGGCTCAAAGGCAAGGCACTGAGGGGCCCCTGGTGCAGATCCCACCGGAGAGACCTGTCTCTGTCTGACCAGTCGCCTGTCATGTGCCGATGCGACAGCCGCGGGGGCTTTAGTGGGTAAGAATCCCACATACCCCGATCGAGCCCCACAGCTACCGGGAATCTTTTAAAGATTTCCCCGGCGTCAAAAAACGGTCCCCCCTCTTATGTGCCGACGTGATAGCCGCGGGGGTTTTAGTGGGTAAGAATCCCACATACTCCGGTCGAGCCCCTCAGCTCCCGGGGATCTTTTGAAGATTTCCCCCGCGTCAATAAAGAAATGGTGTCCTGTTATTGTATTAGGTACGAAACCTTGATTCACCCAAATTGCACACCGGTACACGTCTGCAGTTTCTAATAAAATTATAAACACAATTAACAAATCACAAGCTCAGAGATTCAACGTTGCAGGCCTAAACCTAAGCGTTGAGTACTCTGCCCATGGACAGACATCTATAGTAGGAGCCATTTCGCGCATCACTTCTAAAGAAAATTTGTTCATATTACGTTAGGAAAAGTCAGCTACAAACGTTATTTATGAAGAAATTCTATAATCAAAGGCAGGAACTTTAAATTTTTCACTTCTTTTGTTTTCTAAATTACACCCGTGCGAAGCCGGGGCGGGTCGCTAGTGTTGTATATATTGGTTATTATTGGTTTGTATATATTTGTATATATTGGGTATTATTTGTTTTGTGTCTTGCCTGACAAGGTACTGCTTAACAGCAGAAGTTAAATGTGAGCCACTGTGATTTTGGTTCGGTCCTGTAGTGTTATGCGCTAAGCAAAATAACCTCGAGTTCGACGCCGCGGCACCGGCGAATTGCGTTTTCGCATTCACTAACTTTGCTTACGCAGCACTAGCGCCACGAGAATTAACGGCGTTTTGGTGGAACTACTTGCGGTCGAATAATTTGATTGTTCGTAGGTGAAAATCGTATTCGTTAAGCAAAATTTGTCAATCGTCTTGCCCTCGACTTCGCCCATAGCCTCGACATAACTTGTCAAAATAGAAAGCTTGTATTTTGCAGCTTTTTGTAGGCGAATTTGTGAACGAATTGCCACCGCTGCTTTAAAAGTTTTTGAATTGTATTATTATACGTGGATATTTATTGTTTTTGTGTTTAGAATAGTGTTAAAGTAGCTGTACGTGTGTTGTGCATCGTAGATTTACTAAGAGCCAAAAAATCTGATGATTTCCTTAAGCGTCGTCAAGTTCGTGAATTACATAATTCAATTAAAGGCTTTTTGAAGATTTACTAATATTTCAACATAGAATAGAATACTCTTTATTTGCACACCAAAGTAAAACATACAGAAAACTTAGAAAACATAATTATCTACCTCGACATAGAAGATGACTAGTGCATTAACTAATAAATTTAAGGAAAGAAGAAAAAGGGTATCTATTTGAATCTCTCAATTCGTTTTCATATAAGTAACTAACTTGTCTCGTAACTAATTTATATTTTTCTAACTCCTATATATACCTTCTGTACTGTGTACCTATCTATTTCTTTGTTCCGTTTCCCTGTTGTTTCGTTTCCCTGGGACGTGCCGTGGGTTAAACCTCGGTGTCTTCAACTAGCTGACCCAATTGTTTATTTGTATTAGATATGTTATTCAAAATATTGTGCATAACCTATCTAATATAAATAAACAATACAATGCCAGTGAATACTTACTTATTAAATGCAAAAGTACCTAAATAACTTGTTTGAGTTGATTTATGTTATTAAAATAATTACTGTTTTCAGATTCTATATAAGTATCATCTCAGGCTAATGGAACGAGGAACTTACAAGATGCTAGTGGCCACAAATGTGGATTACTACCTATATATCGCAGTCCTCTCACACAAGTTATTCATGTTGTAAATGCAAGGCTAATATTGTAAAAAGGAATTCACGAAGTTTCTACAAAATATAGGAGAGTGGGTGATAGCCGGTTTCATTGTAATGTGTAGTATTTACATAAATATAAGAAAGAATTAATTTAATAAAATATTTAATATTAATTATGTATTGTTTTTTCAACAAATAAAATATTTAAAAAAAGAACTTCATACCTTATTTGGAAACAAACAAACAATAGTTACATAAACTGGTAAAATTTGTTTGTTTACAAAAATAATATTAAAAAAAATATATAACAGGTGAAACCGCAGGAAAAAATCTTACCTATGGAGGGCAAAGTTTAGGATTGTAGAATTCATTAATTCCACAGATTACACCTACATACAAAAAACTACTTATATTAGTATTAACAAACAAACAATTATTATTTATTATTTACAAACATTTATTAAAAATATTACACAGTTAGTAGACAAATACTTAGATTAGAACTATCTATGTAAACCCCTGTTTTTCTTTAGAAGATAAAAGTCAATAATTCATTTTCTTTCATCATTACACCTGTGTTCATACATTTATTGTTATATTGATAGCACCTAAACACAGCATGTTACAGTTGATGTCATTCTAAGATTATTTCTTATATCGACTTCCAGAGCCCGCAAAACCTGCTATGTTGTAAGAAATCCAGGCTGGTGTGATCGAAACTTTGAGCCATGCTCACCAAAATTTAGGCATGCATCAGTTCTATCGCTACACTGAATTCTTCTATAGCTTTCAGTCAAACTAGCCATTTATAAATTTCTGAGCTGGGGCACTACGATGCAATAGTCGCCGTGCTGTGTTCCTTTACAGCTGTCTCTCAAATGGATTTCCTCCACTGCAACCGCCATCAATATATGAATATATCTCAATTAAGTTGACAAGGACATCTTTCTTATCTTCCCTGTACTAAAATAAATAAATTGTATTAGTTTAGTTCAGTGGTAAATTATACCTACAATAAAAGATAAAGAATTATCAAAACACAGCTGACCTTAGCTCATGGTTGTTAACTTTTAGTCTGTGACTAAGGTTTTGATGCAATCATAGTAGTATTCAGGATTCATTTTTCCTTGAGTACGGTGTGTGGTATGAGGAGTACGAGCAAGTCCAGTCGCGAGAACCTTATGCTTTTCTAACGTTTCAACTTGTTGTTCACTTCACATTTTAAGAAAAAAGTCAACTTATTGCTAATTTTATCGATTGACTATACCATATCCGTTTTAGTCTAGTCCAGTTACCTAGACAGGGTATCCAGGTCCTGCATGTGAAATTTCCCCAAATCAGGTTTTATTTTTCCCCAAAAAGATACATTTTTATACAATTTTCCCCAAATTAATTTCGTATCTAATCCTTCCTTAGCTATACCTAATAATTTTATAAAACTAAAAACGAGTTAGTTTCTTAGTTTATTTGTTCCGCTTTCACGTATTTGGCTGAATTTTTGTCATATAGAGATAGATGGGAACTTGTACGTTAGAGGCTACTCTTTGGAAAAGAATTATTAAACTGTTCCAGAGGGACAAGAGGAACCAAAATTCACATATCTATACTACTAGTATGAGATGAAACTATAGCGGAGATTATTAAAATAAGATCTCTATCCATCAAAAAACACACCTTCCCCCGCCATTCTGACCATTAGCCATGAGTATTTTATTGTTTTACGTGTGATTCTGAAATATGTTTGATGAAACGATTTAAAATGATATAAACTTTCTGAATTAGACTTTTGTTTCTCCACAAGCTTTCGCCAAGCAAAAATGTGTTCCCCAAAATTTTCCCCATAGTTTTCGTTTCGCCAAAAGTTCCCCGAAGTTTTTATTTTTCCCCAAAATGGGAAAAAACCCCCAATCTGGAGACCCTGTACCTAGACTAGATAGACACTTGGAACGCGACATGACATTGACAATGACAGTCAAAATGTCCTGCGTGATTTTTTTGAATTAAAATCAAGCAAAGGTATCGACCACATACTGCCAAACACAAATACATATCAAGAAAAAACAATGTATAGTGCATTCCTGTGCCTAAAACTGAAAGTATGATGTTCATTGAACCATCTTTTGCATCCAGAAATTTTATTATTGATGGCATTTCCATTAGAATCGTGTTTAAAATAAAAACCGATTTTTACCGAAAAAAACTTTGAGCAGTCCTTAACTCGCCTTAGATAACGGCAGCGAACGGCACGGCCTCCAGTTCGTCGTCGAGCCGAAATGTGATAGAGAATGCGGATTTATGCTCGACGTCGAAATGAAGACTAATTCGACATCGAGCTTGCTGTCGAGCGTAGTCACGATTGGTTACTTTAATGAATTGCATAGCTGCTCGCCATCGAAAAGTCTTTGCTTGTGGCGGCTTCGTGTGGCGGGTCACCCCCTTCCCTCTAATATGGTTGAGGGGAGTGATGGCTGCTGCCCGAGCCAACTCGTGCGCGGGTGCTGCTTGGGGGGACTGGTCCGACTACTATCCCTTTGGCCTTTTAGTTTGTTGCAATATTTGTCGTAATTTATTGTTTTCTTCTTTTCTCCCTTACTTTATGTTTCGAACGGCAGGACACACTATCGCTAATGTCGATTCATTTGTAACAAAACAATGTTTAAAAAAAAGTAAAAAAATGACAAGCCCGCTGAGTTTCTTGCCGGATCTTCTCAGTTGAGGCCGCGTTGATCCGGTGGTAGCTTTTAAAAAAGGACGATTCAAGAGTGCTAGTGTTAAGCCTATTTGAAATAAAGATTTTTGAGTTTCAGTTTATTATTCACTCGAGCGTTAGTAATATTTAGCATCTAATCTTAAGTAAAACCAATATTGTAAAAAAAAAATATTTAATAAAAGTCATCGTAAAAAAACAAAACTTATTATTTAAATATCTACTCTTAATTAAACCCTGTAATATACCTAATACTTATAATATTAAAACCTTCTCTTAAATATTTAAAGGAACATAGTATCACATTACTTATTACCTATAAAATTAAAACTTTGAATACTTGAACTGTAGATAAATGCACCCTAAAATAACTGCTTCATAGTCTTTAAATAACTTACTTAACTAGAAGTAAATAATAATATCTTAATCCTAATTAAATTAATAGAAAATAATAGTTTGATCAGTAACATCAATGCAAGGCTTTAAGGCTTTTTAGACTCTTTTTTATTAAGGAATAGAAAATGCAATAGTTACTCAAAACAAAATCTTACGAACAGTTACCTGTTAGTAGTATTCTGTTTCAATTTGACTAGTTCTAATATAGCATTTTCTATTCCTGAAAGCCTTGCATTGATGTTACTTAACAAACTAATTTTTTCCCGTTCCATTTATATTAAACGGTCCCTGATATTGTATTCTGGAGCTGGCCTATGACCCCTTAGGCGTCGCTGACCCGATGGACCTGAACAAAGAATTTAAAATTAGAATTTTACATTCAAAATCAAAAAGTAATTTTTTTCTTATCGACCTTTAGGACAAGCTACTTAACTCATTGAAATTCTACAATCTTCTTTTGTACGGGGTGTTTACGACGCTTTTTTTAATAAAGTACAAGTGGAGAGACATAAAATTATGACGAGATGTTTATTTTTAGAAAAGTATTTAGGACTGAGTGTAGAGCAAAAATTACTTACGGTTAAAAGTACTGGATGATGCAGCAGGAGTTGAATTCGTATTTTGTTGGGACTGGCCTGATTGGGAAGAAATAGACTCTGGCAATGGTGGTTGCACTTCTGTATGACTATCTTCAGTCACCACTATAGCTTCACACACAGATATGACCCCACCATTGCTCGAAGTACCATCCAAAAAACTCCCAATTGTAAATTGTTGGGTCTGTTCTTCGGATTGTATGTATTGAGCTATCTCTTCACCAATATTTTAAAAAAATAGAATAAAAATAAATCTTAACAATATTTTATGAGTAGGTATGTCACTAATCTATAGATATGCAGAAGTAGTTACTCGCAAAAACAAAAAAAAATTAAGTTTGCAGAACTCAGTTTCAATTAATATTCTATGCACAAACTGTACCATATGCATAGCATTACTCAAGCATATACTTTTAAATGTCTAAAATTTATCTGTGTGCCCATTATTTCCAGGACCCGTAGCTCCCACTGTGAAAGGGAAGCAGAAGATGGTCCACCACCAGTCCCTGTATGCATCCTGCGTACAGAGGCAGCTTTTTTTTTTAGCTAAATGTTTCCTGTCTGTCCACACCTGAAAATATGTGTATGAATTTGAAATCAAAATAATTATGAATTGCTGTAAGTACTATGGTGTACTTCTATGTGTTTAAATTATGACTTTATATTGAAACATTACCGGAAAATGAGTGAAAAGAAAATATCAGCCTTAGTGCTTTAGCTGTGAGATAACGCAGGCTCATAATACCAATCATAAAGATTTTAACAAAATATAGCATTTAATTAGAAGATTATAGAATAAAATATCCATTACCTTTTGCCACTGTTGCACTGTCTTTATACTGCCCCCCAAAGAATTGAGCAGTTGAGCAAGCTCTTCCCACAACCTCTTTGCTCGTGCCCTTCCATCAGCAGTTCTTAGAAGTCCTCTTGCTAGGTCCTTATGTTCATACAGGAAATCTAGTAACGCATTTAACTGGTCGGTGCTGCAGGACTGAGACATGTTTAAAAAAATAAAATACCAAGACAAAACTTTATACAATAAGCTACACTAAAGAAAATATAGAAATGTAAAAGAAAACTTACTTTTCTTCGTCAAATACGAATGCAACGTACTTTCGTATGATTTAGGAATAACAAAAGAAAAAATTAAGTATCTAATAGAATCTGATGGTGCAGGGCGAAAAAGGAAAAGGCAGACGATAATTAATAAAGATATATTAAACGAAGGGACAGACGTATGGTCGGCACGCAGGCCATAAAAGAAGTGGTGTACAGATAATGTACCTACGTACGTATGAGTATCTAGCACGAACAATTAAATACGACCAGTATCTAAAAAGTCTTTAGTTTATACATCGTATCCAACAGAATCTTATAACCGCGCAATCAGCAAAATTTGAAAAAAACTTGGAGACAGCTCCTAGATAATACAGTTTTTTTAAAAACTGCAATAAACATTCACTCTGTTCACTCCGATCATCGTACAAAAAATTTAAAACTTAGTCTATGGTTACGATAATCGATGTGAAATTCGATTCGAATATTTGTTAGAGTAGGGCAGTTGCGATACATTCGGAGGAGTATCGTATCGATGTATCGTTGTAGATTTTGCGAGTAGACCTCCTGAAAATCTACCAGCAGACTCATCCCCGCCCAAATGTGCTCTCATATTTTTAGAGAGCTTAAGAATATTAACCTGGGGCCTCAAATTAGATTTCTTAATGCTCGACTTTACTTCGTCAGCTCTGGTTTCTTTTGGCACCACTGATAGAGTCTGCCGAAAGTCTCCGGCCAGCAAAACTGTTACACCACCCATTAATTTTGTATTACCCCTTATATCCCTTAGTGATCTGTTTAAGGCTTCAATACCACCTTTATGAGCCATCGTTATTTCGTCCCAAACGATTATTTTTGTACTCTTTAAAACTTCAGCAAAATTACCGTGTTTGGAGATGTTGCAAATGGGAATCTCGGCAGTGATTAAATTGAGTGGTAACTTATAAAGTAGCATGAGCAGTTCGACCACCTTTTAGTAATGTAGCAGCTATGCCGGACGACGTCACAGCCAGGGCAATGCCGTGAGTACTTCTTACTTTCGCCAAAAGTAAATTAATAAGGAAGGTTTTACCAGTTCCACCTGGAGCGTCTAAGAAGAATATTCGACCGTCATTTGCATCTATACTTCTGATAATTTTATTGTATACTTATATATCGACCACTTGCGTAGGTTGTAACTTCATCCTTCTCATTCTCTAAAGTAAACGTAGCCTGATCTAACCTTTTATTAACATATTTGCAAACGTATTTGATTGACTTCACTGAATGGTAATACTCTACGTTCACGTGAGCGTTACATGTTCTTAATTGCACTGGATTATAAGGAACCACCCAACGATTATCTATTGTAACACCCTTGATAGTGACAGAGAATCCACCGTCATCCAGAGAACGTATCCTGTACTGCGGATAACCATCATCACCGGTTTGAGTTTCCTTAATAAGAGCCTTAGGATAATGTTTGCTGCACGAATTATCTTTCATGCATGGAGAATTTCGGTTTAAACATCCACAGGGGCCATGTATCATATTACTTTTAACAATTTCGTAAAGCTCAGGATCACGATCGGGGTTAGGTATTTCAGCACAAATATTTTTTTATTTTATTTATTTTTTTATTTTTTATTTTATTTAGGAAACAAACAGTCTTATACTATCATTATACAAAGGAAAAAAAAAATACTTATAGACTTAGAGTTCCATGAAATAATAACATAGAAGTACTTAAAATAAAAAGCATTAGGTATATCTTATCTATAAAGAACACAACAAAGATATAGAAAAAGCAAAACAAGTATAACTAAGTAAATGTGATAATCTAATATAACTATAAAATTTCAATTTTTATTTTATTATTAATAAATTTTATGTATCTATAAAATCTAGGTAAGCAAGTAACTTAATATATTATTTTAATAACTTCTTTCGAATTTTTTCTTTGAATACAGTTAGATTATTACAAAATATATCTACATCACTAAATTGGTTGTTATAAATATCAAAATAATATTGTCAATTTGATCCGGAGTGATGCGATGTTGAAGCCATAAAAGTATATGAATATGCGGAAGACCTCGCTTTTGCCATTCCGTCGACTACATATAGCATCTCACTTCACCGAATATTTTCCCTTTTATCAACAAATCCATGACCTTTTTTTACTTTTAATCGAAAGACACGCGAAATAATATCGTATCGATCATGAGATTTTTGTCATGAAAGTAAGTGCAATGAGCACCTTATGTCACTCCAGCGTGGGTTACATGTAAAAGTAATAAAAAGGTCGGGACGACCGTAATGTTTAACATAGGTCATGGCGTCTTGCGTTTTTTCATGCATGTATCTTGGTCCACCAGTAAAAGATGATGGAAGTACTACCATTTGTCCCAGCTGATTTGCTTCAGTATCTTGCCGTCCAATTGCATCTTTTAAATAAATATAATTATCTGCGCGCAATTTGGCTTGATTGTTTTTTATGTAGTTCAGTCTTTCAGTTTCTATTTTTGCGTATTTATCTACCAAATATAGACTAAAAAGAGCGCGAAAATGTATCTTCTCCTTCTCTGATCATTATTATTCTGTATGAATAAAAACCTACCGCAGAGACTTTTTTTTTCAAGGGCAACTTAGTTGTGGGATCGCATTGTGGTATGTTGATTGAATAGCCATCATTCCCTCAGCAAAACATCAACGGGTACTGCAGCGCGTCATAAGCTCGATGTATCTCACTGTTACGCTGAAGTGAGTTACTTCGGCCTTCGAGGATAATGTCTCTTCGGTCAAAATGCTGATCTACCAATACAACCACTTCATTTGCCGTTGGTGCATTAAATCTGCCGCTGTGTTCTCTTTGTGGTTTTTTATCTGCATGTATTACGAATGACTCTGAAGGCGATATTTTATCAATGGCTGTTTTTAGATCTTTTAGCATGTAGCATAAGCTGCAATTGTTTGATGAAATTTGGTCTCAAATCAGGAAATTTAGAACATCGAATATTAGCTTCTCTATCATCTTCACCGACGAAATAAATTTGCAGAAAGTGTGCATCCTGCCCAGGTTCCGGTAATATGCTTCCAATTAAATGATAGACTTGTCCTTGAACTTTAAAAGTTGGTAAAAAACGCCTTCTTTTATTTGTTTTCCACCAAAGGAAGTCATTTGAAAACAGGCATTATATTTTCGGATATTATCCGTGTACATGATTTGTGTTTAAATCATTAACCAGACTGTAAAGTGTAAACAAACTTGTACAGACGTAAAAGTTGTTATCAAACACTGGTATCGGTGTTTCATAACAACTTTTACGTTATTGTTTAGAAGTTAATATAATTTCCGCTAGATGACACTACATGGAAAGAAAACAGCTTTATCGACTGTGTAAAGATTTTTACGAAATAAAATAATTTGTTGTCGTTTCGTTTTTTAAAGCCCTGTAACTTTTTTCCTATGCTGTTTGGCGAAAAAACGAATGATACCTTTTTGGTAGAGAATTTAATTTACTACAAGATACCAAAAAGGAAAAAAAAATAAAAAAAATCCACGATTTACAATGAAAATAAAGAAAAAAGTTTCTTTTTTCAATTTTCAAGGTATCAAGCTCATTTTTTTGGGTTTTTTTTGTCTAACAAAGAAACTTTTTAGATCTACCTACTTACTAAAAAAAAAATATTCTGACGCAGTCTCTATGACCTATATGACTTTTTAAAAGTTTAACAGTACAAGAATTTGGCACATTATTTACGATTTCCGTCATGAGTACAGTTTCACACGTTGGGTTCACGAAAGTCGAATACACGTTCAAACACATTGCACTTTTAACTAATGACCTTGACTTGTCTAAGTCCTCGAACAGTGAATAAAACATCTGATCATTTGTCAATGCCACATAAGGTTTAGTAGGTGCGATAAGCGCATACGTGTCTGATTTCGCTACATCATACGGAACTGTTATAGGAACGACATTATACAGATTATAGATCTGTGGCAAAACAAGGGGAATCTTAATTATAACTATGACCCTATTATATAGAAATAGCACACTAACTAGATATACCGATAATTTCGTGGTGAGAGTGATGCACACACGAACACGACGCGACGGCACAGAGCTCTGGGAAGTGTATGAAAGATAGCCAGCACGACTTTTCTGGCTATCCCACTTCTGACACCACTGTTACGGAGTAAAATGAATTGCTGTTCGTTTGCCTCGCTTAAACATCGAGAAATGCTGGACGGATTTGGATAGTTTTGATCTTGAAATATTTGTGGAAGTTCAGGGAAGGTTGTAGCGGCAAGAAAATATGGAAAAGTTGCGAGGAAAATACTAAAAAAGACTATTTAATTTTCCCATACAAAATGTTCCTACTTGTCAAATTATTCGAGTAAACTCAGGTCGCCTCAAATTATAGATATATAATATGGTACTTCCTAAATAAGAGTTACATATATCCACAACATTCAGAGTATCGCGTATTTAGATTTTAAAAATGCAAGATAGTATCAATTGACGAATGTTTATTGATATGTCATCTGTCATCATTATCAAATATTTCTTTTCTTAAAAAGTTAACTGAAGTGAAGGTGCGTTCTTCAGATAAATATTTTGAAAGAGTATTTTATAAAGAGATAATTATCTTCTGGAGCTCTTTTTAAATAAAAACAATTATTTAAATTAAGATAACTTTAAGTTAAAATGAAATAGCAAAGAAATAGAAATGACAATTGACAAAAGGTGAGTCCGTCCGCGACAAAAGCCAAAATCACTGAATATAAAATATTAAAATGACGATATTGCCAATGACGTGGATGGAGGATGCAAGCATAGCATGAATGATTATATGTATGCAACTGTGTTGCTAGGGATATGCAACAGTACCTTGTCTTGTGTATGTCAAAATAAGTATTCTTCATGTCGAAGTTTCCATTAAGAAAGCCCTTAAACAAAACACAAACGGTGCGTTCATTAGTCGTCTCCAAGCGCAGCGTTGATATTGCGAGACGTTTCTACCGCGTCGGAACTCGTATGAAAAAAATACTCGGATTTTCGAAGTCCATCTTTCGCATCTAAGCTGAATAAATAAAACAATCGAAAGTCGAAAATCGAATGTTGCGCATTGTTTTAAAAGAAGTTCCTCATAGGTATCATGTGAAAAAAGTTTCACTCGAAATCACTCACCTTCATCACCTTTTATCTCAATTCAAAGTATCTATTACTATACCACAGCAATTTTATCTAAGTATGTATGTTGCACACTGAATGTACCTCGTACAATGCAAAACTCTTTATTATTTGGTTTGCTGGTAGAAAACTAATGACTGAAGCTCCCCAGCATGAATTTACATTTTTTTTATAATTATAATTGCATTGTAATATGTTTCTCTATGTGCAATAAAAAAAATACTGACCTTTTTGATTAGAACTTTTCAGTCTTATCAGCAGTAACAAAACCCCTTGAAAAGGAATATGCGAAATGTCTGTTTTCACTTTTTTCTTAGACCTATGGCCATGTAAAGGTGTTTTTTTTTCGATGTATAGAACTTTAAGTTGCAATAAAACAACGATGGATTATTCGATTGACATGAATTTTATTTATCCGAAAGATAATCTTGTGGCATTACATTTTAAATATGATTTCTGGCATATGATCGGCAATAACACGGCGAATGTTGTCTTCCAAATGGTCCAGCGTTTGTGGCTTATCCGCATAGACCAAAGACTTTACATAGCCCCACAGAAAGTAGTCTAGCGGTGTTATATCACAAGATCTTGGAGGCCAATTCACAGGTCCAAAACGTGAAATTAGGCGGTCACCAAACGTGTCTTTCAATAAATCGATTGTGGCACGAGCTGTGTGACATGTTGCGCCGTCTTGTTGAAACCACATCTCCTGGACATCATGGTTATTCAGTTCAGGAATGAAAAAGTTAGTAATCATAGCTCTATACCGATCACCATTGACTGTAACGTTCTGGCCATCATCGTTTCTGAAGAAGTACGGACCAATGATTCCACCAGCCCATATAGCGCACCAGTCAGTTTTTCTGGATGTAACGGTGTTTCGACATACACTTGAGGATTAGCTTCACTACAAATGCGACAGTTTTGTTTGTTGACGTAGCCATTCAACCAGAAGTGCGCTAAACAAAATTCGCTTATGAAAATCGGGAACAACGGCAATCTCGTTTTGGGCCCATTCGACGAATCTACGCCTTACTTGATGATCGTTTGGCTTCAATTCTTGCACGAGTTGGATTTTGTAAGCACGCAAAACAAGATCCTTCCGCAAAATCTTCCATAAAGTGGATGGACACAGATCCAATTCCTGTGCTCGATGGCGGATGGACTCATTCGGGTCTTCCTCAATGCTACGCTCTACAGCAGCAATAGCTTCTTCTGTACGCACCGTACGGCGTCTCTGGGTATCAATAAGAGTAAAAGTGGTGCGAAAACGTTCCATGGTTAATCGAATTAACTGCTCGATGGCCGATTTTGTCGACGATAAAATGGACGTAGTGCGCGATACGTATTCCGCACAGAACCATTATTTTCGAAATAAAATTGCACTATTTGCAAGCGTTGTTCAGGCGTGAGTCTATTCATGATGAATTGCCAAACCAAATTGAGAATAAATCACTTGACAGCTGTTAAATCGGTCGCCATCTTGAACAGTAATGCCAACTTAAAATTCTATACTTCGAAAAAAAACACCCGTTATAATATATTATAACATGCTACTTCCAGTCTCCTTCTTTGCTTCCATAGTCTTCATAACCTGAAATTTTACAGATTCATATGTCGTCAATTAATAATATATCTTGGGGATAATCCAAACACAGTCGCCTAATTCTAACCTAGGCTGTTTCTTGTCACTCTTCAGCTTGAAGCATTTCGCTTTCATATGTCCTGGCTTCTTACAATAATGCCAAATGATATACTTCTTCTTGGTAGAACTTTGTGCAACTAAAGCAGAGTTGTTACTGTCCGATACACCACTGCTTCTGCGTAGCTCTTCCCGTATGAGTCTACTTCGAACAATCTCGCTGGTATGGTTAAATATACTGTTTCAAGATTAGAAACCAAGTACTAAAAACTTTTGGTGTCCCAGGAGTTTAAGTTGTTGAGCGGTCTGTCGACCGCTCGACAAAATTTCAGCAACTTCAGCGTCGTCTATTAAACAACCAACGTCCGCAAGCTGCTGCATAATGGCCATAGGGCCATCACTCCCTGAGTGAGATACTGAGACATACATGAAAAATGTGAGTAATCTATTCTATGCAGCTGTCTCAAAAGCAACACACGCCGTAACAAGCCTTTAATTTAATATATTTCAGCCAAATTATTCCAAGCTTCGTTGGCAGTTTTAGCATTTCTTATATACTGATAAAGTAATTGCTTAATGCTTAAAGCTATTCGTGCCAAAGCCCGGTGATTCTGTGCTGCATCAGTTCCAGTGCCCTCGATTGCATTCCTCAACCCATCCACGGATAGTAGTATTTTAATAGCAGGGGTTTGGGTAAATGTGGCATGATTTATGAAATACGCGGCCACTAATGAAAAGTGTTTTGTTAAAAAGAACACATTAAGACTTTCATTTTTTTTCTATGAGCGTTACTTTCCTACGTGCATCGGAGCAGAGATATTTAATATAAAAAAATCTTATAGATTTTTATATTCATCCAGCTAATCAAACTCAAGCCATTTGCTATTTATAAATTGTGTCCATTTCATTCATTACATCGTCTTACTTCTATTTCTCTCTATAACTCGTGATTAACGATAAACAATGACACAAAGCCGCCCATGAGCCCACCTAAAGCACCGATTCGTTTACCTGAGTCTCAGTCACACTCCTCCTCATTTGGTGTTAGTGTTGAGTGTAGGAGTTTGTATCTGTTTTAAATCACAATGACTTGGCTAGGCGTGGTCGCAGCCAACGATTGGGGGGGGGGGATATTCATGTACACCCCTGGTGGTGGTGGCTGCTACCAGATTCCCACCTTGTGTCTTGGTGTTGTATTTACACCACGTCGATAACGAGCGCCATGTATATGGAAAAGTGATAATTAAGGGAAAATGATCACTACCATGAGATGAAGTTTATTTTCATCTGATGGTGTCATGGTATCCTTAAGGATAAAGAGATCGCGAGCACAAAGAAAGATCAATTGCGCTTACGCCTTCACTGGGATTTGTATGACGGGTAGGTAGACAAGTATTCAGTATACTCGTACATAAATTATGATTATCAATCAATTCTAACATTTGCTCCCCATTTTAATTTGTTGCAGAACAACCCCAAGATATGTGATGAGAATTAAAGTAGCACTAATTTCGGATTAGGAAAATAATGCATTGGTTGATCTAGCTCTGAAAAAGAATGAGAAGAGGGATGAGGCATTAACGGTTGAGAAGGTATATACATGATTTACAAGTATGGCGACTCCGGCATAGCCATCAGGTCTGTCCTCTCTGACACATGAATAGCCAGAAATCATAAATAAGAAACCCGGTCTAAGCCATGTCTCAGAGAGACAGACCAAAAATTGTTGGAATTTCTTTTGTTGTTTGGAGTTCATGTATATCAAATCATTCTTCTTATTTATGATGCTTCTACAATTCCATTGAATGATTTTAGCGCTCTCATCCATTATTAAATGATATGAGTGTTTGGAAAATGTCTAGTATTGGGGCAATGTTGGACGGTAAATCTACGTTAAAATTATTTTTATTTCCAGATAACAACTGTATCAAAGTTGCTATGATGTCTGATCGCTTTTTAGCGATAACACCGCCCATTGTTGCATGACTTTCTATCTATCTAAAGCCATAATTTTTTGATCAAGGGTATAACTTCATCCTTTAGGTTTCATGGGGGTATTTTTAGCTGGCTTTGTAGTAATATGCAAATGAATTACTTATATTTAAATTGCATAGTTATTGCACATTTTGGACTTCACAAAAAGTTTTAATTGTATTTATTTTCTTGGTTTTCATCATTTTTCTAAGTCGAATTATTTCTCTTAGCTTATTTCTGCAAATGTTGTATAACTTCACTTCTCTTGGAGTCATTTCAGAGAGTTTAGAAACATTAATAACAGTCAGGATTCCACTGGGTTTCTTGAATGCAGATTTTTTTAAAACATTTATTGATGCATATTTCAGAGCTAGCAATTGGATTTGCGTACTCTAACCACATGCGTACTCGAACTAATTAAAAAATTAAAAATATTCTCTTATGCTCCATACTGGCAATACTGTATGTCAATAATTATACAATGTAAATAATATTGTCAAATTGTATGTGGTGCATCCTACTCAGTTATTTTTAACAATTTTCTAGTACGACATCTCCGTCTCTCACTGCACACACTGAAGAAGAAAAAAACATTAGAAGTTAAAAGTCAAGTTATTAGATTTGTTTACCTGATTGTTGTATATGGATTTAGATGTTGTTGCAACTTCTGCACAAATTGCCTGTGTTAATACTACTTCACTTGTCTAAGGTTGATTTACATCAGGTGCATTCTGAATAATTTATATCTGTGATGGAGGCACTCTTAGTATTTGCTGCCTTATTACATTTGACTCTTTCACATTATGTAAATAATGATTTAGAAGTAAGTTAATTACTGAAATATACTATGCCGAAGGGTCCATGTAGAGACAAGTAGTGCAAGAATGGCTTTGTAAAGGTGGAAAAAAGAAAAAGGAAGCTTTCCAGCCATGTTAAGGGTGGCATTGCACTGCTGGGGTCAATGCGTCCGGCTGATACGACTGTCCCCACAATGCTGCTGTATGTATCCACACTGCGCTACTCTACAAAAGTGTAGGGGATTGTACGTGCAAAGCTCATCCCAACGGTCGAGCAGTTGGAGTTTTGCCATCCATAGGGTAAACTTTAATTCCGTTGTGATGAGGGTGCCAACTGAAGTACAGTCGATCTTCACCAACGAAGAGTTTGGTCAAGGAGTGTTGTATTTCGAAAATTCTGAGGATGAATGCCAAACACTAGCAACGACACATCGGTATCTTTACGTGTCATATAACTGTATATTATTATTTAATTTGTATGTAAGTTTTAAGGTGTCTATCTATGGGCCTATGTTGCCTGAGAATAAATCAAAATTAATAAAATAAATACAATAATATCTTGTGTAAGTGTTCGTTGAATATCATTAACAGGATTTTCTTACCTAATATACACTACCGTCCAAAAGTTTGGAAGCAGCAAGGTAAAATCAAATAAAAGACAACTAAGCCGCCAGTATTTTTTTATATTGATCTTAAATTAAAAATTAAACAAAAAGTAATTGAAAAAAGTAAGAATTAAAAATACAATATGAAAATTAAATTAAATTTTGGCTTCATCAAAGTGTCCACCTTTTTCTTTTATTATCTTCTCGCATATTCTAGGCATTCTATTAATTAATTTCTTAAAGTAATCTTCATCTAACTTGTTCCATTCGCTCTCCAATAGTTGCCACAAATGTGCTGAGCTTGTTGGAGATCGATTTTTCACCCTTCTGTCGAGTTCATCCCAAACAAGTTCAATGGGAGAAAGGTCAGGAGACTGAGATGGCCATTGCATGATTTTTAAAATCTTTTCATCTTTTTTCTTGCTTAAAAAGTTTTGACACAGTTTCGACGAATGCTTAGGATCATTATCCTGTTGAAAAGTAAATCCGGGACCAATGAGATTCAGTCCACTGGGTATGGCGGAATCTTTAAGAATTTTCAGGTAGCCTTCCTTGTTTAGTTTTCCGGTTATCTTCACAAGATTTACGGGTTTATTGTTGCCAAAACACCCCCAAACCATGACGTTACCACCACCATGTTTGATAGTAGGCACTGTACATGCTTCTGAAGCCCTCTCTTCTTTTGATCGGCGTACAAAAACACGTCTATTGGACCCGAAAATTTGAAACTTCGATTCGTCACTCCAAAGGACATTTTCCCATTGATGAATCGTCCAGTTTTTATGCGCCTTAGCCCATTCCAGTCTATTTTTTTTATGTCGAATCGTGAGCTTGGGTTTTTTAGCAGCAACACATCCTCTTAGTCCCGCAGACAGTAGACGTCTTTTAACCGTTGTTATTGAAATGGGTGTTGTTCGCGTTTCATTTACAGCTGCTGTGATTTGTGGTGCAGTTAAGCGTCGATTCCGTTTAGAGAGAACCCTGATGAAGTTATCCTCTTGATTTGTTGTGGATTTGGGTCTGCCAGATCTTTTTCTATCTTCATTTTTCCCAGTTTCTTGGTTTCTTGCAAGCATGTAGTGGACACCTTTACAAGAAATTCCAAGTCTTTTTGCGATTTGACGTTCACTGTATCCTTCCTCGCGTAGAGTACAAATAGCGCTTCGTTGTTCCAGTGTAATTTGCAAGCAAATTGCAAATTGCAGCAGTTTTGCCATTTTCAGAAGAAAAAGTACGGTCTAAGGAGTAGTCGAAATCTTTTGAATACAGAGAATGTTAATATCACAACCCTTGCGTGCCAATGCTCAAGTGCGACTAAATTAGGTCCCAAAAAGTTAAAACTACCAAATATGTACAATAAAACAACACCATTGCATAAAAGAAAGCACCGAATGGCTTAAGTCATAAAACACGTGTTTGGTCAAAATCGGGGAATTTGTTAAAACTTGATGAATATTGTTGGAGAATTCTTTTGTTTCGTGTAAACAGTCGTAACAGGTCGTAAAACTTAATTTCATTACTAATTTTTACCGAAGATTGTGGGCAAAGTTTTATTTTGTTTTGTTTTATTTTTTTTGTTTTTACGGCAGATCCGTACCGTTTGTATTACGCACGGACCATAAGCCACTTCTATCCATTTTTGGCCCGTATAAAGGAATACCCGAAATGTCAGCAAACAGATTGCAAAGATACGCATTATTCCTTAACAGTTATAACTATGTTATTGAATACATTCGCAGTGACGATAACACTGCAGATTATCTGTCTCGCGCTAGCTTACCTGCACCGAGTGCAATAGAACACACCGCGGTGAGCCGTCAGCGGCCGTGCGCGTGCACTGGACAATGCACCACCGACAGTGAGTTACAAGGGGTCGATCGTGCGTCTTACGTTTGTTTTGTTGTAGATAATAGTATGCCGGTCACAGTGTCGGTGTTAAGAGATGAAACAAAAAAAGATATAGTGCTCAAACAAGTGATAAAATATATATTAGATGGTTGGCCTCCAAAGTGTGGTAACGTAATTTTAAAACCTTACTATTTATGTAGGTCACAATTATCTTTAGAAAATGGTTGTGTAATGAGGGGTCATAAGGTTGTTTTGCCCAAAAGTTTATGCGACATATTTTTAAAAGAGCTTCATAGGTCCCATTTGGGTATTGTTAAAACGAAAGCGGAAGCCCGGTCCCGTGTTTGGTTCCCTGGTATTGACAAAGCTTTAGAAAATATGATAGCATCATGCAATGTTTGTATACAACTACGCCCCGCGCCGCCGCGGGCGCCACTTTCACCTTGGAAATATCCAGATTACCCTTTTGAAAGAATTCATATTGACTTTTTAGGGCCAATTAAAGGTTGTATGTATTTTGTTATCGTAGATGCATATTCCAAATGGGTCGAAGTATATAATATGAACACCGTCACAACATCGGTTGCAGTTATTAGGAAATTATGTGACTATATGTCAAGATTTGGCTTACCAAAGACGTTAGTAAGTGATAATGGCACAGCTTTTTGTTCGCACGAATTTTGAGCAATTTTGTATGTCTAACGGTATCTCCCATATTACATCACCAGTCTATCACCCTGCGAGTAATGGGCAGGCTGAGAGTTTTGTGAAAATAGTGAAAAAAGGTATAAAATCGGCTTTAATGTCTAGTACAAATGCAAAAGATATGTCCATAAACCTATTGAGGTATCTTTTGGATTATCGTAATTCTGTACATTCTGCCACAGGTGTTTCCCCGGCTCAAATAGTATTTGGTCGAAAATTGAGATCGCGTTTAGATTTACTTTCGCCTAAACCATCGCCACCGTCGGTAGCAATGAAACCTAATCGCACCAACCAATTTCAGTGCTCACCATCTAAGCCACAACATAGCAATAAAACACATAGTTTTAAAGAAAAAGACATTGTATTGTTTAAAAAATTTATAAACAAAACAAATTATGCATGGTGTAAAGGCACCGTTGTAAAACGTATTGGGAAAGTTTTATATTTAATCAAGGACTTGGATACTTTGCAGTCTTTTAAAAGACACAAAAATCAAGTAATGTTATTTAAGGGGACGTGTAACGATGCAGACGACAAGAGTAAGACTCATGATTTACTTCTCGAATACACACACACACCGGAGTCACATTCATCACCACGAGCTATTACGCCACCGCCACAGCCGAGGTCTACGCCGTCGACTCCTACACAAATTCAATTGCCTCCGTCACCGCCACACCTGTTGTCTTTACAGAGTCCCTCAACTTCATTAACTGCTGAAGCGGAGTTCTCGTCGACTCAATCTGGAATTACACCGACAGCTGAGTCTCGCAGAGAAAGGAGGGCGGAACTGTATGTGCCAAATGAGGAGCAGTTACCACAGGCAGAGCACACAGCTGACGATGCTCATTCGGATTCTGATGATTTCCATGAAGCCGAGAGTGACTTTAATTTTCTCAGGTGACTTTTTTAGGCCATCTTTACTCACTATATGCCCTAAATAACTTATTTCGTCCTGAAAAAAACTACATTTTTCCTTTTTCAATGTAAGACCCGCATCTCGCAAACGTTTTAAAACTACGTTAAGTCTCCGTTGATGTTCAGCAACGTCGTCTCCTGAAAAAATAAGCACGTCGTCGAGGAGACAGACGGCTCCTTCCACCCCCGACAGCACTTCTTCCATCGCTCGTTGGAATATTGATGGTGCGCTGGCTAACCCAAACACCAATCTTGTAAATTTATACAGTCCACGGTGAGTATTGATGCAGGTGAGGTTCTGGGACTCCTCATCAAGCACCAGCTGATTGTAAGCACTAGATAAATCTAATTTTGAAAACATTTTGGCCCCGTGTATTCTCGAAAATAGTTCGTTAACTGTGGGCAGTGGATATTGTTCTATCAGTAACAATTTATTGATACTCACCGAGAAGTCGGCACACAATCTTACAGACCCATCACGTTTCAGCACTGGTACTACTGGAGAAGCGTATTCCGAATATTGAACAGGTTTGAGAATACCTAAATCGACCAATCTATCGATTTCTTCTCCAACTTTGTCTCGCAGTGCAAATGCTACCGAACGCGCTTTAAAAAATATTGGCTTTGCATTATCCTTAAGCCGCAAATTAACATTATATTTGTTAAAAGTACCCAGTTTGCTCGCGAATAAATCAGTATATTGCTCATGCAATTGTTTAATTATTGTATCACTACCCTGGCAATAATTAACTGGTAACAATTCCAATTTAAACTTAGATATAAAATCTCTGCCCAGTAATGGTGGACCACCGTCACGTACAACGTAAAATATAATTGAATTATTTTGGCTCGCGTATGCTACCGGCAACTTAATTGTACCGATGCAGCTAATTCTTTTGCCATCATATGACATCAGTTTTTTGCATGCAGGTGATAATGACACATCTTTAAAATTGCTTAGGTAATAGAACTCTGAGATAACGCTTACGGCGGAACCACTGTCAATTTCAAATTTAAACGACAAATTATTAATAACCACTGTTTCCATCATAGGCTCTCCCCGCAAAGAACGTATATAAAATAGCTTACCATCGTCATCATCTATACCAACGTCACCGTAGCCAGCGTCCCCGACATAATTCACATTTGTGCACATTCTACGTAAGTGTCCTTTTACGTGACATCTGTTACAGCTGTAATTGGCAAATCTACACTCCGATGATTTATGATTTTTATATCCACAAACACTACATTTTATGTTGACTTTTTTGTCGCTTTTATTTGCTTTCCGGATCTTATACACCTGGTTGTCAGATGTGGTAGGCAACTCTGTGCTGGATACCGCAATGGCGCGAGCACAGCTCATATTCTCCGCCATTTCTATGACTCGCCAGAGTCAAATCGGTCAAGTCTTGTGTATACAGCTTCTCTTTTTCGGCCCCTGAACGCATTCCCATGATGAACCTATCACGTAATGCTTCTTCTACGTTTAAAAATCCGCAATGCATAGTTAACCCGCGTAATCTCGCCGCCCATTGCGTGTGAGATTCGCCTTGTTGCTGGGTGGCCGCGTAGAACTTGTGCCGCTCGCCAAATCCAACATGCTTCGGCGTGAAATGGTTATCCAACAACGCTAAAATGTCCACATAAGGCACGGTTCCTAAATCCTTCGGCAAGGCTAAGTCAACAGCCAACTTGTAGGTGGCGTCTGCGAGTGCGCTGAGGAGGATTGCTTTCCTCCTAGTACCCGTCGCATCTGTCTGTCCATCGATGTTATTTGCAATGAAGTATTGTAGAATTCGACATCTGTACGTATTCCACGTTTGCAAATTGTGATCGAAAACATTCAAAATTCCGAATTGCGTCGACATAGTTTCCGATTTCTATTTTCTGCTATGTGGGTAAACGTCGCCAATATTCTATATGTGTGCAGTAGGAACGGACAAGTGAAACGAACGAAGGTTTGCAACGCACTGTTTATTGAACAGCTGACAGCGGGGTGGAACGCGTACATAAATATACATACGTATGCATATACAATAAAAACATATGTGCTTCCAAACTTTTGGACGATAGTGTATATTTTCTCTATCATTTAATAGTGTTTCTACTTCAGTTGACTCTGGAACAGCAAATCTGCTCAGTTTTTGTCTATTGGTATCATAAAATTGAGATGAATTAAAGTGCCTTCCACATAAAACATTGTGTTTGATGAATATAGCGCTTGTACAGACTCCATAGAAGACCAGTTTTCATTTGGCCAACAATACACAGCCCAAGCACTAACCCTGAAAATAACAATAAATTAAATACAATACAAAAAATATATTAGAAAAGAGAGTAATAGTAGTAAATGTAGTGTGATGTGATAGAGGAAGAGAGAGTGCGCTATTAAGCAAATAGCAACATGTGAGAGCCACGATATCATATCTATATGATATGTATAATAAGCACAGTGTTTTATTTTGCTATAATAATAATAATAATAATAAATACTCTTTATTGTACACCAAAAGTTACATGTAAATTGAACAATGCGTTGAAGATGTCAATGTACAAAGGCTATATGCTATAAGATGGATGGATTGCTTGCAGAAGGGACTAAATGAAGGGGTAGAGATAGATGAAGTACAGGAGGGCATGGTGAACGTATGCAAAGACGAAAGAGTAGGTTGGGTAGATGGAGATGGCAAGACTGGCAGATGGGAACCCTGTATATAATAAAGGGAATACAAATAAATTAAATTTTTCTTGTAAAACATAAACCTGTAGCCTGGTTAAATTATCTTTACTTACTAAAACTGTGCCAGTTGGTGATTCATCAGGGCCCATTCCAACAGAGCACTCATGACCTCTTGTGTCAAGAACTTTTGAACCATTCTCTGAAACTTGTGGAATGTTTAAATTATTGCCAGTTGCGACTCTGGCAGTATTGGCTTCAACGTTTTGTCGCCGGGCCTTTCTTTTAATGTCGCGCCAAGTCTAAAAACATAAAAAAATATTACCCACAACTATTAAACACATATTGGTACAATTTAAACCTAAAACAGCATCTGATAGCAAAGCTAATTGCTTCGATATGAAACTTGCTTGCTTCCACTGCTCCACCGACTTGTCTGGTCCGAGTGCACAAAGCTGGGAGCGAAGGGATTGCCACTCATCATTCATTTTCCTGGCTCCCATAGGCCCAGTATACTATCCTTTGGCGAATTTAGTATTTACTGTCATATAGTCAACTAGCAATTCCCTGCGGCTACAACCGCAATTTTTTTTTCCACCCCATTTAACCCCTTTAGGAGTGGAATTGTCAAAAACCCTTTCTTAGTGGATGCTTACATCATAAGAAGAACCTACTGCCCAAATTTCAGCTTTCTAAGTTCAGCGGTTTAGTCTGTGCGTTGATAAATCAGTCAGTCAGTCAGGACAAGTAATTTTGTATGTATAGATAGATTAGTGCTTGGATTTAAGCGAGTTTGCTACTAAGCACGCTAAAAATTAAAAATAATTTACTTACTTACCATTTATGGTTAATCACAGATATTACACAAAAATCACAACTGCACCAACATTCCACGGCGAATAACGACCAAGTGGCGAAGCGCGCCAAAACGTTTACACAGAATATTAAAGAATTCAAAATTTTCTATGTTCAGTGAGTCTATTTTCATTACAAGTCATTTCATGTGCAATTCTCACAGATATATTTATATAGATAACGCAAATGCATGTACTTCGCGTGTCCGAACCCCGACGAAACGTCGGGGTTGGTCGCCACTAACTTGCAGTCCGCACGCGTCTGTTGTCGCAAAGCGAGTGGGGTAACGGTGGCGTAGGTGCTGCGGTTGAGAATCTCGGGCAGATGCCCCACTACCACCGCCACTAAAATTTAACCTCGTTACCTCCATATCTGGAACGTCTCTGTCCCTGCTTTCATTTGTAAATCTGGAAAATAATATTGAATGAAAACGTGCTCAAAAAAACAGGTAGAACTTTACCTACTGACAAAATATAAAGACTTACATCATCATCAGCCGGAAGACGATCCACTGCTGAACAAAGGCCTCCCCCTTGGACCGCCACAATGAACAACAATTTGCCATTTGCATCCAGTGGGAGGTCTGCCTACGCTGCGTCTTCCGGTTCGTGGTCGCCACTCGAGAACCTTTCTTCCCCAACGGTTATCGGTTCTTCGAGCGATGTGGCCTGCCCACTGCCACTTCAACTTGCATATTTTTCGAGCTATGTCGGTGACCTTGGTTCGGCGAATCTCCTCATTCCGGATTCTGTCGCGCAAAGAAACTCCGAGCATAGCTCTCTCCATAGCTCGTTGCGTGACTTTGAGCCTCTCCAAAAGTCAGCTGTTTAAGACCACGTCTCAGTACCATATGTCATCACTGGCAACACACACTGGTTAAAAAACCTTCGTCTTCAGGCACTGCGGTATTTCGGACGAGAAGATATCGCGTAGTTTCCCGAACGCTGCCCATCCGAGTTGGATTCTTCGGGCGACCTCTTTGTCGAAGTTGGACCGACCTAACTGGATAGTTTGTCCTAGGTATACGTAGTGGCTAACAACTTCGATTGTATCGTTCCCAACAACTACCGGTACGGGTGCAACATGGACACTAGGCATGATCTTCGTCTTGTGCATGTTCATTTTAAGACCCACCTGTTGGGATACGCTACTGAGGTCGCTGAGCATCGTATTGAAGTCCTCCAGCGACTCTGCCGTAATGACTATATCATCGGCAAAACGAAGATGAGTGATGTATTCGCCATTGATGTTGATGCCGAATCCGTACCAGTCCAAGAACTTGAAAACGTCCTCCAATGCGTTTTAGAACAGTTTCAGAGAAATAACGTCTCCCTGTCTCACACCTCGCTGCAATGGGATCGGTTTCGTGCTCTCGTCCTGTAGTCGGATCGACATGGTGGCGTTGCTGTACAAACACTTCAACACTTCGATGTACCTATAGTCAATGTGGCACCGCTGGAGGGACTGCAATACCGCCCAGGTCTCGATTGAATCGAAGGCTTTTTCGTAGTCCACAAACGCTAGACATAATGGTCGATTATACTCCTCGGTCTTCTGTATAATCTGGCGGAGCGTATATATGTGGTCTACGGTACTAAAGCCTTTTCGGAACCCGGCTTATTCGGGAGGCTGGAAGTCATCAAACCTGCGTTCGAGACGGTTCGTAATGACTCTCGAAAACAACTTGTATACATGGCTCAGCAGTGAGATGGGTCTATAATTCTTCAATAAGGTGTTATCTCCTTTTTTGAACCTGTGCCATGCTTCTGGCGTAGTACCCTCGAATAAGACGGAAAGACGTAAAGACTTACGGCGAAGCGGAAACGTTGATTTTATGAAGTCAATTGTCAGTTCCTTATCGAATCCTAATCGTGGAAACTATAGAGTTTCTAAGGTTATCACTGTGTCATATTCATTTGGTAATGTCAATAATAAGTGGCATAATTTTCATTCAGTACAGTGCCTATAGCCTCCAGCTCTGATATTATTTTGTCAAATCTAATTAAATGATCCTGCAAACGTTCGTCATTTCCACATTTCAATGATGTTGACTTCTTTCTCAGAAATAACTGGTTAAATGTATTTTGCTTTTCGAAAACTTTCTCTAATTTATGTACTTATTATTCGCTGTGCTGTGGTGCACCTTTTTATTATTATTTATTATATAAGTACTTATTCGAAATGCATTGCACAATGACGCTTCGTGCCTTGGCGTCACTTTCCATAATATTAATATCAGACTTCCTCTCTTTCTGTATCGCCGCTACCAATCCTCTTTATTCTAATATTGTGTAAACTCTACATTTTCAGCTTGATATTTACAGGTATACGAAAAAAATAATCATATTTTAGAAAATTATCATATTTTAGGATATCGGATTGTTCTTCAGTTATAAGACATCTTTTCGAAGGTCTACTGTATCTGCATGGTTTAATGTAGTAACTACTTTTAATTTTAAATGGGGATGTAGAAACAGAATGGTGACTTAACTAAGTGTGACGTCATCTGGTTTACTGATTTTATTTGTGTTTGGACGGCTTTGCTTCTGAATTTATATCTGATGTTTATTTGTACTGATTTATGAGTGGCCTTAGGAACTCCTTGTAAATCTTCATCTTCATTAATTTCTGAATGAGGTATATTAGATACCATAACAGCTTCCCTGCTGTTGATCGCACCTAAAATATAAGTATTTCTTTTTAGTTTACTAGTATCTACTGTAGTATTTAGATAAACCTGTTTTGTTGTTATTTTTTGTTTTGTAGAAAACGAGAAGCATCTTGAGTGTACTCTAAACAGGATCATATAGAATGGTTCATATATTGGTATCCCTAAACAGTGTTATTTTTTAATAGATTTAATTCAGAATCAGAATCAGAATCAGAAATAATTTATTCGCAGAAGAATACAGGTTCATGAGATATACAATATAAATAAGAGCTATACCGTATTCTACCTAGTAAGGCATGCAAACATGTTCAGGTTATTTTTAATTTGTTAATTTAATATTACATTGTTACACATCATGTCAAATTTAATTCAGAATTATTAATTATTAATATATTATAAAAGTTTATTCACATTTCAATTGTATCATTTAAATATTCACCTACTGTATAATACGCCTTAGTCAGTAGTAGGTCTCTAACCTTTTTCCTAAAAAGATCTATGTTCTCGATCTCAAGAATACTGTTGGGCAGTTTGTTATAGAGTCTAGGGCCCATACAAAAAACGCTTTTTGTGTACATTGCAGTCTTATGTGAAGGTACCCCTATTTTATGTTTGTACCTTATACTACGGTAGCCAGAAAAATCATGTATATTACCTTTAATGAAACAAATTATTTCAAATATATACAAACATGGAAACGTTAAAATTTTTAAATTAACAAAATATGGTTTACAGGTGTCCGTTTGTTTTAATTTGCATACAGCCCTTAGACATCTTTTTTGTGCTTTGAAAGGCCTTTCTCTCTCGGTAGAGTTTCCCCAAAATATAACACCGTACCTCAATACTGACGTGACATAGGCATGATACGCAGTTAGTAGAGAATCCTGATTGACTATTTTAGACATCATGTACAATGCATATGAAAAGCTATTGAGTTTATTGCAAATGTCATCAATGTGCAGTTTCCAAGTTAATTGAGAGTCAATGTGGAGTCCTAGAAAAGTGGTATCGTTAGTATTGTTAAGTCCCTTATCCAAATATTTTATGTCAAATTGTGGTGATTGATATGAATTATTTTTAAATGTCATAATTTTTGTTTTGTCAAGATTAATTATTAAATTATTATACGTCAGCCATTTAATGATGTCTACTAAGTTATTATTTATCTCATTTACCATATCATTAGTCATATTTTTACCAGAAAAGATAACTGTACTGTCATCTGCAAAAAGAACCATAGGGTGCCTTATTGCCTTTGGAAGGTCATTTATATAGATAATAAATAACAAAGGTCCTAAGACACTTCCTTGGGGAACACCGCACTCAACTTCTCTAACATCAGACCTATAGTGCATCTGTGTTTTAGAATTAGGACAGATACTATTTATTTGAGTTATTTGTTTCCTATCACTTAAATATGACTTTATCAGATTTAGAGCATTTCCTCTAATCCCATAAATGTTGAGCTTATCTGCCAATATACTGTGTTGCACAAAATCAAAAGCCTTAGTTAAATCCATGAATAGTGCACACAGTGGAATTCTTTTATCGACACTACCCATTACTTCAGAAAGAAATCTGTATATTGCCATATTAATATTTTTATTCTTCCGAAATCCAGACTGTTCTTCAATTAAGATTTTATTTTTTTCTAAATAGTCATATATGCATTGGTGAATGTACTTCTCAAATATTTTAGAAAATATTGGCAATAATGCTACTGGTCTATAAGAATGTATATTTTCTTTGTCTTGCTTTTTGAAAATTGGAATAATTAAAGCCGTTTTTAAACCTTCAGGAAATGTACCGCAGTTGATGCATAAGTTCATAATGTGGCATAGTATGGACGCCAAATTTAGGGAGACAAATTTCACCACGTCTGTAGAAATGTCATCAAGTCCTGTGCTCGCGGTCTTTTTAAGGCTCATAATGATTTTATACATGTCATCAGGCGTTGCTGGCCCCATGAACATTGAGTTTGATTTATTCCACGATACTGTATTTTTGTAATTTTTTGAAAGAATATCGCCTTGTAACGATTGTACTTCGTCTATAAAAAAATTATTAAAAGTTTGAGCAATTTCTTTTGGGTCAGTTATTAATTTGTCATGGATTCTCAAACACTTTATTTCATCTCTAACTTTTTTTGACTCATGGTTACCGATAACTTTCCATGTAGCTTTAGCTTTATTTGCGGCGGTTTTAATTGTGTAATCGTTCTGTGCCTTTCGTGTTAGCCTAATTATCTTTTTAAGCTTATCTTTGTAGGTTTTGAATATATTTTTATTGACATCACTAGGATGTTTCCGATAACGGCTTAATAATTGTCTCTTACGCTTTGAGCATATTTTAATACCCTTAGTTATCCATCTAGGTCTTGAAATCCTATTAATTTTAATTCTTATTATTGGGAAACATAAATCATAAAACAATTTAAAAATGTCGTTAAATTTATCAAATGCAGTATTTGTGTCCTGTGATTCATAAACGTCATGAAAACTAAGGCTATCTAGACATTGTTTAAACTTGGTCATATTATCTACACTATAATCGCGCTTAAATATAAACCAGTGAGACAACGCGCAATAATCCTTAACTGGGTAACTTAAAATTTGAGCTGTATGATCTGACAAAGCTAAATCAATAACCTCGGGCTTACAACCCCGTACATTACAAATAAAGTTATCTATACATGTACCACTGACCAACCTGGTTGGCTGATGCAAAGCAAGTTTTAGATTAAAACACCTAAGTAATTCCTCAAAATTTACGCTATACCTGGTTTTTTTGAGTATATCAATGTTGAAGTCCCCACAGATTATGACTTTGTTTCTTTTAAGACAATATCTACGTAACAAATCATTAAGTGTATTAAAGAATGTGTTTAAAGAATCCACACTCATTTTTGGGGGTCTGTAAATACATATAACCACAATATTATGCTCGGTCAACTTCACTGCACTACATTCCATTATAGTTGGAATACAAAAATCTTTTATGTCATGAATATATTGGTATTTTTGTTTGTTAGATACTAAAATGCAATTCAAGAACAGACTTCGGCCGGCCTCGTAAATCTTACCCGTGGTCTGTGAGTGATCCCAAGTGCTTCGATGCGGAAGTGATGTTCAACCAATTCGTGGAGGCATAAGTTCCGCTGCTCGATCGTATCCACACCATGTTCGGAGGTGTAGATGTGCAGCACGCTGTCCTGGTTTCTGATCATCTTGCGCGGCATTGTTCCATGTATCACCCAGCCCAACTGGGTTCTCGATGCGGCCGGTTGGTTCGATTCGCCGAATCGCAGTTCTTGAGACACGATTCCCAGTGGTCTGTCCCCACCAGGATACCAGGTTGCGTTGACTCGTAGCATACTCTGTTTCGTGGTAGATCTCGAAGGTGTTCTTGTTTCACCCCTGGAGGACCGGCGCTTTTACACGCGCACGGCATGTTTTCGCCTATTTTTTTCGGTGCGTCGTCACGACATAAAAACCAAACCACTCAATCGATTTGCATTCTGTAAACGCAGTTCTGATGAGAAAACTATTAGCTATCCAGTATATATTTTTTTTTTAGTTATAAATATCGATTTTCAACGGGAAACTCAAAAATAGATGGATTTTTGGCAAAGTTGATTTTACCTATGTTTGATCTCGATTTTGAGTCTATAATATCGACCCTAGCACTAAGAAAGAACCATATTTTGCAACCAATCTCCTTTTCATACTACACACATCAAAAGTGTCTAGGGATCAACATATATTTTTGCAATAACTTTTCTCCTGATTGATATTAATTAAAATTTTCTTTAAGGATTCATCAAATAAAGTGTTTTCGTTTGTCACAGTAACGATAAACCAAGTCACCTTTGCATTAATAAAGAAATTTGCCATTTTCCTAATAAAGGGATTTTTGACATTTGAACCACTAACACAAAAGTTCGAAAAAAAGACTGAAATAACAGTTTTCTTTAAAATTTTATTGGGTAACTTAAACAATTAATAATCCGTGTTTCTACCGCGAACACTAACAACACAAGAACATCGGTTTGGCATACTCAAAATGAGTTCATCCAAATCACGCTGTGGAATGGCCGCCCATGTTCGTTGCAACAACAAAAAAAGGTCTTCTTGCGACTGGATACCCTCCATATTCGGCAGAGCTCTTCTCTGTAGCATATCCCATGCATGCTCAATCGGGTTCAAGTCTGGCGACTGAGCAGGCCAGGGCAGGACATTGATGTTAGCTGCGGCGAGAGTCTGTCTTACAACTCTTGCGGTGTGCGGTCGTGCATTATCATGCATTAACTGAAATAAGGGACCGATTTGCACTTGTAGAGGAACGATGACGTCTGATACAATCGTCTCAGCATAAATTTGAGCGTTGAGGTTGCCTCTGATCCAAATCAACTCAGTTCTTCCGCCGATCCAAATACCCGCCCATACCATGATGGTTCCACCACTATAAGGATGGACTTCCTGGCAGGATTTTAATCGCTGTTGGCGTCCAGGGGTTCTCCAGTGTCGTATACGTCTTGTATCCGGTCTCATACCAAAACGAGACTCATCAGAAAAGCACACGAAACGCCATTGTTCTTCTGCCCAATTTCTGTGTTCAAGAGCCCATTGATATCGAATCCTACGATTGTGCATTGCTATAGGTGGTACCCGTAGCGGTCTTCGGGAATGAAGGTTCACTTCATGCAAGCGGTTTCTGACTGTTTGGTCGCTAATTAAGTTCCCTGAAGAGTGATGAAGCCTCACGGCTAACATCATGGCAGTTATTGTTGGAGCTCTTCGAGTTAAGATTTGAATATATCGGTCTTGTCTCCGTGTGGTGCAGCGATACCGTCCTCCATGGCGCTCAGCCACGGTACCAGTGCTTCGGTAACGTGTCCAAAGTCGACTGATAACACTCTGACTTGTATTCAGAGCTAAAGCCACAGTACGTTGCCGGGAACCAGCTTCTATCATTCCCATGGCTCTGAGCATTTCTTCCCTGCTTAAATGACGTCGCCGCTCCATAATAACGTTGGTTTTAATCAGTAGTAGGGAAACAGTAGCACTAATAATGTCTTCAATGCGTTGTATGTTTTTATAGGGAAAATATTGACAGCTGATTTTCATCTTTTACTCGAATTTGATTCACATTTCCTGATTCAAATTATGAAATGCACCAAAAAGGATCCATATAAATTTATAAAATCATAAATTTATTACAAAGCCACATCTCAATCTCAAGAAATCCGCTTAAAAATGCTTGATCCCTAGACACTTTTGATGTGTGTAGTTTTAGAACAAAAACATATCAAAAAAACAAAATGAAAGCGACCATTTTTCTGTCGCAAAACTGCTCACTCGACCAGTGATGTGTCGACCCAATGGTACGAACTATCGACAGTAAAATTGTTATAGGTAAAATATGTCTGTTTGGTGTTTCATGTATTGTCGATTGCTAAAGAGTATATAGGTATTTGATGTATTGTCGATTGCTTTATGTGCTATGTGTAGGTATCAAAGCAAAATAGTTGTTATAAATAAAAATTAATGAAATTGTTTACTGTGTTTTATTTATTACTAGCTGACCCACGCAGCTCCGCTTGCGCTATTTTTACGTTAACTAAACTTTTAATAACCAACATTCGCATCGAATACATAACCTCTTTTTTATAGTCGGTTAAAAACTGGGAACCACTTTTTACTTGCTCCGAAGCACGGACCCGTTTAGTTCAAATGGCGTTAAACGGTCACCCATCTATTTAATGACCTTACCTAACGTTGCTTAACCCGATCGATTACAAAACCTTGATAACAACTCTCTATGAGTGTTCCCTTACTAATATTTATTATATTATAAAGAAAAATTGATAAAATCGGACCAAGCGTATAACCAACTACCCATTTTGACTTTAATCCCCTCTCCTAAAAGAACCGTGCTAGATTACGGGATAAAAAGTATCCTATGTCCTACCTCGTAGTAAGATCTCAAATCATGCCAAGTTTCATTTGAATCCATTCAGTAGTTTCGGCGTGATGCGCAGCCGTGATACAGACAGACAGACAGACAGACAAAAATTAAAAAAAATATATTTTCGGCCTCAGTATCGGTTATAGAATGCCCTCCAAATATAATTTTCAAAATATCTTCAATGTACAGAATTAGACCTGTTGCAGTTTTATTATAAGTATAGATTATCAGTAGGTAATAAAACAATTGGTCAAGTGCGAGACGGACTCGCGTACAGAGGGTTCCTTATATAATTTGGACGTAATTTTCTATTTACTACTTACACATTATTTGATAAAAAAACAAATCATTTTACAGTTAGTAAGTGAAAAGAAACTGGTCAAGTGCGAGACGGACTCGCATACAGAGGGTTCCTTATATAATTTGGACGTATTTTACTATTTCCTACTTACACATTATTTGATAAAAAACAAATCATATTACAGTTAGTAAGTGAAAAGAAACTGGTCAAGTTCGAGACGGACTCGCCTACCGAGGGTTCCATACCTTATTTGGACGTATATTACTATTTACTAAGTAGAAATCATTTTATAAAAGAAAAAACAACTAAATTTTATAATATGTAACAAAAGACTGGCCAAGGGCGAGACGGACTCGCGTACATTTACTACTTAGATGTGATTGTGTGGATTGTCCCAAGATATTAGACAAATTTTATCAAAAAAAACCATATATTTATAACCCAAAAAATATGGGACATAAACCAACATAAAAATCTGAATACAAAAGAAAGTAAAAGAAAAATTGCATGAAACCCTAACCGCAACGCGACCTGCAATCATACAGTATTCACTCACATTCAAACATTATACTACTACATATTCACACTACTTTCTAAAAACCTTTACGCTTTGAACAAAATCATCTTACAAACAAAAAGACAGTTTATACTCACAAGCACACAGGCAATTTCACACACAATCATTCAACAAACCATTGATGAACAACTGGGATAACAGACGGAAAACAATAAAACGTTACATCCTCCCAATTTTAACGAAGAACGTACAAATTGGGATTCATGTGGTACGTTCTAAAGCATCCAACGCAAAATGGAATCTTACACTCCGAACACCGCAACCGAACCTGATGGCTCCTTTGTTGCACATGGTAGCATAAAGCGCACCTCAGGCGGTTCGGAATGTCCTCAAGCCAATGTACGTTGGGAATCGGTTCGGAGAGCATGGCGCGGCTAACATTCGGGTGCGCCATCTGACGAGAACGGGGACGGGGAACTCTTCTGAGATGATTCGCCATGATCTCTTCGACTAATTTTTGGCGGAAGGCCAAATTTCTAAAGTGTCTACGTTGGGAGGACTGAAAAATTATACGGGCGTTATGTATAGAACAGTTGGTCAGGTGTTTTACTAGTTTAAAATACCATTTTCTCCCGCGTTTTCGCTCCATCAAGTACGGCTCTAGCATCTGGCCCTTCATGTCTACACCACCCATACACCTGTTGTAATCGAGGACTACATGCGGCTTATGTAGTACAGGTCGATTCGGTGTCTTGGACCATACACGCGCTTGCGCGGTATGGTTTTGATGGTAAGTGGATGGAGAGGGTGGTGATCCTATTCTTGTCTTGCCAGGACAGAATGTACACGTGAGGCTCTCGTCGATGCAAATATCTTTGTCGGGAATGTAATTATGTTGAAAACTAGAGTTCAAAGATGTTATGATGGGACGTAAGCGATGCATTCGGTCTGTTTCAACATCGGCGTCAGTGGCTTCCACGAAATGAAGTGCTCGGGATAAATTCTTGTACCTCGCTTTCGAAAAGAGCTTTCGAAAGACATATGTTCTCATAATGGGAATGTTAGAGAAACATTCGTTGATGGTCGGCATTCGGATGATTCCCAGCATCATCCAAAACGCAAATAAGCACATGATTTCATGCGTATTCGTGTCGTACCATGCCTGGGCAAATGCTCGATACCTCCTGGACAGTCCGGCAGCATACAGGTTCGTCTCCCTGACCACATGATTCACCAATTCGTCCGGCCACAGACAGCGGAATGCGGAATATGGCGAGTCATGTGCATCGACGGCACCTGGACGGTCAACCCTAAAGGTTTCTTGTACCCCGTGGAAGGCTTCAGAAGTAGGGAGCCATCGGAAACCCTCACCTTCTTCGCCATCCACGGGACCACTGACGCCGTCACTATCTTCTTCACTCTCGCTATCATTCCCTACATTTAAATCCCTTTGCGCATCATGAGCAGCCCTTCTCCTTGCAGTCCTCCTTGACGCTATCTGCTGTCGCCTCCTCTCATCTTCTTCGGCAACGCTTAACACGTAGGGGTCTACGTCAGCGTCGTGAGTGAATACCTCGACAAGAGGTTCACCAGCTTGCCACCGCTGAACACCACGACTGCGACGTACCCGACCCCTACCAGACCTCGCCTGCCTAGCCCGTGGAACCCCACGCGCACCACGCACTCTATTACCACGACCACGCCTTCCCCCACGCACACGAGCACCCACACCGCGACGCGAAGTCCTCTTGCGCCCGTCACCACTGGGCTCAGGGGCTCGGCGATGGCCTCGCCGTCCACCCTCCCCTCAGGTTCATGGTCGGCGATGGCCTCGCCGTCCACCCTCCCCTCAGGTTGATGGTCGGTGACAGGTTGATGGTCGGTGATCGCCTCGCCGTTTTCGTCGAAGACGATCACCATTCCACTGGGCAGTGGATTCACAGTCAGGTTGCGGAAATAAATGAGCAATTGTTAGTATTAAACCCCCGGACATAGGTAAACGAACTCTCCTCGTTGTTGGTCGTTAATTTAGACTACTTACGGAGAGAAATTGCGCGCCGCATGCGGAGACCTCGACCTGGATCGAGGCCCGACGATGGCAGACCTCGAAGTGAATCGAGGCCCGACGATGGCCATTGGGCGGCACGGGGTGGAATCATGATCCTCCTATAAAAAGACATAAAGACGCATGAGGAATTTGTAAGTTTGTGTTTTTGTAGAAACAAAAAAATTAAATTACGATCTCGTCAGACGGAGGCAGCCAGTCCGGATCTAACTCGAGATACTGAGGGGGCCAGTCTGAGGACGTCGACGCCGACGCTGGAGACGGTTGGCTGACTTAAAATGATACGAAGGCATATTCAATTTGCATTCAAAGTGCAAAAAAAAAGGTTTTGCAGAAATCAATAAAAAAACTAACATCATATTCTGGCTCCAACACCATTGGAGAGGACCCCCCACTCGGCAATGGTCCGCCAATGACCCGAGGGTTCTAAAAATGATACGAAGGCATATTGAATTTGCAAAAAATAAAATTATTTTTGCAGAAACAAATAAAGTTACTCCCTGCCATGGCCCGCTGATGGGCGGTGGAGGCCAGGCTGCAGACGTTGACGCAGTAGGGATAGCCAAGGGGGTGTTTTCCTGAAAATTAACAAAGGCATATAAGGATTTCACTTTGTGTCCTACCGTGTGCAACTGTCAGATATTTATAAAAATAACATACCCCTTGCTCAATGAGTCTTTCCTCGGCGTCGTCGACGGAGTCGAGTCGAATAAATCAAAGTCCTCCTCAAGGTCCTCGTCCTCCAGAATGTCGAGGACATCTTGAGGAGGAGTATTCGAAGGATTCCACATTTTCTAAAAACATAACAATAATATTTTGCACGGAACCATAAGCACATAAAAATACTATTACGGAATCCTAAAAAATATATTTCGTGAACCGTGGAACCCCGAAAATATTTTATATGTTACAAATACACACATCAAAAGTGTCTAGGGATCAACATATATTTTTGCAATAACTTTTCTCCTGATTGATATTAATTAAAATTTTCTTTAAGGATTCATCAAATAAAGTGTTTTCGTTTGTCACAGTAACGATAAACCAAGTCACCTTTGCATTAATAAAGAAATTTGCCATTTTCCTAATAAAGGGATTTTTGACATTTGAACCACTAACACAAAAGTTCGAAAAAAAGACTGAAATAACAGTTTTCTTTAAAATTTTATTGGGTAACTTAAACAATTAATAATCCGTGTTTCTACCGCGAACACTAACAACACAAGAACATCGGTTTGGCATACTCAAAATGAGTTCATCCAAATCACGCTGTGGAATGGCCGCCCATGTTCGTTGCAACAACAAAAAAAGGTCTTCTTGCGACTGGATACCCTCCATATTCGGCAGAGCTCTTCTCTGTAGCATATCCCATGCATGCTCAATCGGGTTCAAGTCTGGCGACTGAGCAGGCCAGGGCAGGACATTGATGTTAGCTGCGGCGAGAGTCTGTCTTACAACTCTTGCGGTGTGCGGTCGTGCATTATCATGCATTAACTGAAATAAGGGACCGATTTGCACTTGTAGAGGAACGATGACGTCTGATACAATCGTCTCAGCATAAATTTGAGCGTTGAGGTTGCCTCTGATCCAAATCAACTCAGTTCTTCCGCCGATCCAAATACCCGCCCATACCATGATGGTTCCACCACTATAAGGATGGACTTCCTGGCAGGATTTTAATCGCTGTTGGCGTCCAGGGGTTCTCCAGTGTCGTATACGTCTTGTATCCGGTCTCATACCAAAACGAGACTCATCAGAAAAGCACACGAAACGCCATTGTTCTTCTGCCCAATTTCTGTGTTCAAGAGCCCATTGATATCGAATCCTACGATTGTGCATTGCTATAGGTGGTACCCGTAGCGGTCTTCGGGAATGAAGGTTCACTTCATGCAAGCGGTTTCTGACTGTTTGGTCGCTAATTAAGTTCCCTGAAGAGTGATGAAGCCTCACGGCTAACATCATGGCAGTTATTGTTGGAGCTCTTCGAGTTAAGATTTGAATATATCGGTCTTGTCTCCGTGTGGTGCAGCGATACCGTCCTCCATGGCGCTCAGCCACGGTACCAGTGCTTCGGTAACGTGTCCAAAGTCGACTGATAACACTCTGACTTGTATTCAGAGCTAAAGCCACAGTACGTTGCCGGGAACCAGCTTCTATCATTCCCACGGCTCTGAGCATTTCTTCCCTGCTTAAATGACGTCGCCGCTCCATAATAACGTTGGTTTTAATCAGTAGTAGGGAAACAGTAGCACTAATAATGTCTTCAATGCGTTGTATGTTTTTATAGGGAAAATATTGACAGCTGATTTTCATCTTTTACTCGAATTTGATTCACAGTTCCTGATTCAAATTATGAAATGCACCAAAAAGGATCCATATAAATTTATAAAATCATAAATTTATTACAAAGCCACATCTCAATCTCAAGAAATCCGCTTAAAAATGCTTGATCCCTAGACACTTTTGATGTGTGTATTACGGAATCCTAAAAAATATATTTCGTGAACCGTGGAACCCCGAAAATATTTTGTATGTTACAAACTCCATCAAACGTATGACGATAATCTATCGAATTTATCGAACACAAAGAACTCGTGGGACTTCACTACCAATTCTAACGGCTCGAACACGTGTCGAACAAAAAGTTATAAAATGGCGTGCGTGATTTCAAACGTTTTGATGACGTCACGGCAAACAAAATTTCCGTTTTCTTTTTTGGCTTTTATAACTTTATTTTCCATTTATTATCGTAATTATCGATTACGATGTATTCCCGTTGATTTCAAGCCAATTGATACCGAAAGTACGCGACAAACAAAGAAATCACACGTGCACATTTTAGGTCGAAAAAGTCCAATATTTTGATATAATACGGGAAATCGATTATCTACACGTCTTTATTATTACATTAGAATCCGAAATAATAACACATTGCACAATACTTACCGTATAAAATCAAAATAATTTCACTTAGTATCACTTTATCAAATCAGCGTCGGTGACCGGCGAAACACAAAATGAATAACGGTAATTATAACAGAAAAAGTCATGCAAACAAATGGACAATGGTTCTATTTCAATGGTTATACGATGATTGAACCATAAACCATAGGGCTGCCGTACAAAAAATGAATATTTACGGGTAAAAAAAGTTTGAAATACGGTCAACACTGTTGGTGCTATATGCACCAACGGGCCCTGACGGAATAGCGAGTTCGCGTTATAATGGTGCTATATGCACCAACGGTCCTCCAGGGGTTCAGCAGTGCGCTCGGGATTGACTGCCGGAGCAAGTTCATGTTTTGATCATGCGGGCTTGAAATTTGTACCGCACGTTGTCTGTTCTTCAAGTGCACGATGACTAATTCGCTGTTGTTCTCTCGTTGCGTCATGTTGACTCCTTGCATGCGGAGTGGTAGTGAAGGTCCCTTGGCGCCAATGCTTCTCTCCAATTCTTCATCGATGAGAGATATTGTGGCCCTTTCATCCAACAGGGCGCGTACGTATTATCTCCGCCCGTGGTCCAACGACGGTGACTGGGCACATTTTCAAGAGTACTGTCTTCTCGTCAGCGGCTGTTTTGGTTGCCACTGTTAGGACAGCCTCGGTGTCGGTGCTCGCTGCTTGTGTCAGGGTTATTGGAGAATTTTGACGCTCTTCTATCTTCTCTTGTAGATGCAGTGTCCATTGATGAAGACGTTGACATTGCCCCATACCACACATCTTGGCTTTGCAAAGGTTCCGACGGTGTTTCTTTGCAATGCACTTGAAGCATAACTAGTTCTCGCGTACAAGTTCCCATCGTTGATCGGTGGAAAGCGCCTTATATTTCGGGCACTCTGGGAGCTTGTGTGTCTTCTCACAACTGGGGCATTGATCCAGTTGCTCATCTTCGGTGACCTTATAAACGAAGTTAATTTTCTTTTTGTTACTCGCAGCAGTAGTCGCAGGTCTGTATTCCCTTTTCGGTCCGGAGGTTGCCGGTGGAGCGTAGCTATACTTCAGGGCTCGATCCGCCTCTCGCATCCTTATGCTTATACCCAGAAATCGTAGTGCTATCTCGCTTCCTTAAGCGAGTTAGCACTACGATTTCTGGGTCCGCCGTTCCATCTTGTTCGCTTGCATATTCGCAGTTCGCACCAGCGTGACTTGATATGCGGGTTCAGTATCTCCAGAGCTTCTCTGGCCAGCATGGGGTTAAACAGGTACCCCTGCCGGTTGCTGCTTCTGAGTACGCAGACTACGTTCTGCAGCTTGACGGCGAAATTATTCAGTTCTATTGCCGATGAACCGGGTCTTGGTAGCTTCTTTAGATCTTCTAAGGCTCGGTCGATGATGATCTCTGGTCTACCGAAGCATTGTTCTAATGTCTTCATGATTACTTCAGGGTCGTTCGCTGTATGCAGTAAGGCAGCCACCAGTTTTCTTTCTTCTCCTTTCAAACAGCTTCTTAATCTTTGCAGGTTCTCTGATGCAGATATCTGATGAATCTTCGTGGAGTCTCAGTACGCAGCCTTAAATGCCAGCCATTCACTTGGTATCCGTAAAGGCTTGCAGGTCGGGACATCTGATTCTAGGTCTTGCTAGTCTCTCCATTGCTTTTGTCAGGGCTTCTATGTTGCTTCTGGACCTGACTGGAGTCGTAGATCTTTCCCTCGTGTCGAATCGTAGATGTCGTTCATTTCTTGTATCGGGTCTTCGCCTTATGGGTTTCGTCCGGAGCCAGGTGTCAACCTTCTGATGATGATCGGCCATAGTTTCTTCATGAATGCTTTCCTGGTCGTCCTGAATGGCTGATAGTTCAGCACCCAATTTCTTTTTAATTAGTTTCCTTCTTCCTTAAAATGGCTAATTTTTCTTTGGCTTCTAGTTCCGCTAGGCGTACCCTAGCGGCTGCGCTTGTGTTCGAACGCAGTGACCGCGTTGAGCGTGCTGGAGATCTGATTCTGGTTATGTCTTCAGGGTTCGGCGGTGCGGTCGAGGGAAGGCCCGGGCGGCATCGATCGTGGCCCCCGGTCGTTCCTGCGTACTCGGTGATGCAGGTGGGTCCCGTGACAGCCTCCTACGTCGCTCTCGTTCAATATTCAAGAGTTCGTCCCGTTCCGTCGCATCCGCTTGGCTTCTTGTTACGACCATTTTGATGCAGAAACTACTTCGATGAAATCTTGAAATTTATGTTGAAATTAAATCTTGAAGTTCCGAATTCTTTTCTTCGATCTGGCTACCGATGGACCAGCTTTTGGGGATTTGCGTGTGGACTGTAGTAAAATACTTTTCTTCAGGTTTTTTGTTTATTAATGTTCTCTAATCTGACGTCGGTCCTCATCATGCAGCCAAATTCGAGCCTGATCAGAGAAGAGTACGCTGCTCCAGTTACCTAGTATCCAAGATAGGCAATTTCTAGCGAACCTCCATCGAGCAATCCGGTGCTTACGGAAGTAACTTGGAGGCCTGCGCTGGTCGTCGGCTGCGTATATCAGCAGCTAAAAAAAAGCCTCCTCGTACCTCTTCACAGTCCACTTGTGCTCCTCGTACCTCTTCAAGGTTACTTTTGAGGTCTATGTAACTGCATTTGCGGTACCTCAGCGCCTTAGTCAATAAAAAGCGGTCGTCTCTTGGTTGTGTGTAACGTTTTTATCCAGAATCTTGCCTTCTCCGAACGGAACCTGCCTCTTGGTATCGAGTCCAGGTTCTTTTGACGGCCGAACGACTCACGTTTAACCGCTGTTAGACGTAACACTGGCTACACGTGCCTCTTCCAGCGGCGCTATAATTTTACTAGCTCTTTGGTTTTTCTGCCGATACTTAGACACAAAGAGAGATTTAAGTCACAATAAGGCAGGATTATGCGACAAACATAAATTATTCTACTTAAAATAACGAGAAGTTAGTTTTAGTTGCCTGATAACCTGTTAACCGCAAACGCGAGAAAAGTAAGTAAAAACTCACAAACTGAAAATGGATTACTATTGTTTTTAAAAAGTTTCGAATTAGGAATTATCTTTTTTTTAATACCGAGACTCTTTAATAAGTGCCAGTAATATACATAGTTTGGCTATTAAAACCTCTTTTCTTTAGAATTTAATTGTAAAATTCAAAACTGCCCGTATTTTTTTGCAAAGGAGTTTATTATGTACAACGTTCCATCTTATATGAAAATTGCTTTAGTATGTTACTCATCACCAAAAAACTCTTCAAGCATCAGTAAGTTTCTTTCTAAAACATTTTGTCTAGAAAGAGGAACTGGACCAAGATGTCTATTAACGAAATCTTGTGTTAAACATTCTCTTGCTATTTTTAAATGTCTTCAAACGTTCGACGTGACATCCCAAACAATGTTGCTAACCTGTCATTGCTTCCAACAGTTCTTAATTTCGTCATATAGACACCAAGAACGGTCCGCTGATGTCTGTGTCTAGAGAGACACAGACATCAGCGGACCGTTCTTGGTATTGGAAACGCCAAGCTTAGCAGAGGCTAAGCTTGGCGTTTCCAATAGCATACGAACACCTCCTGTAAAATTAGGTTTGGGTCGAAATTGGTACATGACCCACAAGGGCGAATGGGCGAATTTAATTTATAAATGTTGTGACACATAAAATATACTGTTTAAACATTGGTGTCCAGAACAACCATATACACCTTACTCAGGCCCATTGTCCAAATCAGGGCGAAATGTGGCGAATAATAATTCACACACGGGGCGAAAAGAAATAAAATAACATAATATTTTAATTTAACACGCTGACATATAATAACAATGATGTGCAGTTAAATATTGAAATTATATTAGGAATCATCGAATATATTTTTTACATTGATAAAAAATATATAGGATCTTTCACTGAATTCCTATGGATAGTGTGCTTGTAATTGGGCGTTTGGTGACCAGCGGTATGATGATGAAGGTCGATGAGTTGAATGGTTTCCTTGAACTTGGACGTTTGATGATGGTTGATGAGGAGGTTTGGTGATATGTAAAGGTTAGAAGCTGAGATGGAATAAAACGATCTGACTGCTGGATAATAACTGAGTATTTATTGCTAATAATCATGCTTATATATTAAACACACATTACATAGGTAGTATACATAATAAATAGTCAAATCCATAAATATTTCCGTTAGCTCTTTACCATAATCATTAATAGATCTATGGACTTGTCGGAAAGTTTGTAATTTATTTTGCAAGGCAACAGGACTCTTTTTGGGTAAAAGTATCGTACGCATATCGTCTAACAATGCATCTACAGATGTATAACTAGAATTAAGTTTTAACTTTGCAGCTTGCGATATGCGGCTTTTTAAAACAAAATTTATCAATACCATCTATTAATTGTCTAGTCGTTGATTCCTCATTATTCATGACTGGTAACAAACTCAAAGTTGTTTTTAAATCAAACTCCATTTTTGCTATTTTTTCACTATCCGATGTTGAACCAAATGCCTTAGTACTTTATACGGTTATACGTATATGTGTTTTACTACAAAAATCTTTTATGTCTAAATATAATTCCTTAATTTTATCACTATAATATTGAATTAATGACAAACTTTCTCTAGTTATCTTTTCCGTTTTTATTTGATCATGAATACTAGAAATTAAAATTTTATACAAAACATTTCCTTCGTTTAACTTTTCCTTCAGCCTAGCTGGAGTTCTTTTTTCATATGACAACTTTATTAAATTTTCTTTAAATAACCTTAAACTTACAAATATATTCTTAAGATCACGGGCCATAATATGCAATGCAATTACGCAATACAATTTATTTAGTTAACGTAACGGGTTCATAATAAAAAACTTGCTGAACTTACAGAATATCTTACTATTGAGCGCGGGCAAAGAATTAACACTTTCCGAGTCTTTTATAGTCTGTCACTCTCTTGCTTTGGATACGAACGATACTCCCGCATCTGAAGACCTTGCACTGGATGCACATGCAGAACACCCGGTGTTATTCGTTACTTCTCCTCGTCGAGTAATTGACCTCCTGAAATTTTTAAGAATTATCAGCTCATTTGTCCACGTCTGATGGCACTTCTTGTAACATTTAAAGGCAAAATATACCGCTAATATCAAAAGCAATCCCAGTATAATCATCATGACGGTACTGATTGCTGATATATGAAATTGTAGTTGTTCCGCGCCGGGCGTATTCGCTGCCCCGATGCCATTTTGATTTATTGTCACTTCTTAACGATTTGGCGTATTCGAGTTACACATATTTTAATAGTTCAAAATTCCACAGAAGGTATAATTTGCGCGTATTAGTTTACCGAATTGTAGCGCGCAGTGCAATAGTTATGGCCGGTTTACATTATTCCAGTCCAGTGATCTAGCGAGATTCCAGTCCAGTGATCTAGCGAGATTCCAGTCCAGTGCGGGACTGGATCTGTAACGTCTACATTATTCCAGTTATTTAGAAGCCGTTGAAGTGTGAACACTACAGTGACAATGATTTCAAGAAGAGATCAGTTTCGAAAATGTTGAAAATGTTCCGAAGATGTCGAATTCATCTTCCACTGTTTCTGATTTGGATAAATCGTATTGCATATCTTTCATGCTACTGACTATTAGGTTACTACTAACAGAGTTACGAAAATACGACATATATTACCAGGAGACAAATGGAGCTATATCGACACGAAAAATAATCCAGCAGACTACGCAACTAGAGGAGTCTGGCCCAATAAACTACTGATCTATAAACTATGGTGAGAGTCCACAAATGCTGAATACATTCAATGATACGACCGGAGACTTAACACAGACAAATTCAAATTGTTTCACAACCGGTATTGGTCAAAAACAATTTGTGACAACCCTGGAACAAAGTGATAACTTAATAAATAAAATATTGCATAAATATAGCACATTCACGCGTGCCGTACGAGTGTTGGCTGGGATTAAGCGCTACATTGCAAAAACCCGATCAACCACGCCGCAGTTGAAGAATGACACCGGATATGCAATATTAAATAACTACTTATCTTTAAGCGAACTGAATGACGCAAATAGAATGCTTATAAAATATGTACAAAGATGTGATTCTAAAACGGAGTATAACTTAATAACTACAGGCGAAACACTAAGAAAAAAAAGAATCTTATACAAACTACATATGTCCATATATAGATAACCATGGGATTTTACGAGTAGGTGGACGATTGAATAACACTAACTTACCTCAGGGAATGAAGAACCCTATAATGTTATACCAGTGGAAATCATGGTCCAGTGACTATCTTACCAAACTGCAAGCTCGAAGAAAATGGCAGAAGCCAAAATGTTTCTCCTGTGTGGGCCCTAGACGGCCACGTGTGCGTTTATACTATAAAAACGCAAGGTGACCCATTAAAGCGATCCATTGTAAAATTATCGCCACTGCCGATAATACGGAACTCAATAAACAGTGAATAAAGCTCGTCGAATAAAACTATCGAAGAATTAAAATAACTACTGCAACCCTCAATGTATTGGAAAAAACATAAGAGTTATTCCACCAACTTTTTCGTCTCATTTACAATAATATTAATCTGCAGCGGCGGGAACGGCATTATAGTGAAAAACACAACAGCCAGTGTTCCAATCACAAGCTAGCATAGGAAGCGACCGCCCGATATATTAGGACAACATTGGTGAAATACAACTTATTCACGACGAATGGAGATTGATTATGTATTTCAATCTAAGTACATACTGGGACGGCGTTCAGAAAATAGAAGCCTACATAAAGGAAGTAGAAAGCGTGTGCACAAAACTTGACCCGCGGTACTGCCAATCTACTATGCAGCAACTTTATCACGAACTGGAACTTCTAACATATTATAACAACTTACTACTAGCACCTCACAAGCATTTATCGGCCCGCTTCAAACGTGGATTGATAGATGGTGTTGGCTACATAGCGAATAGTCTATTTGGCGTCTTAGACCAGCGATTCGCAACGAAATATTAAGAAGACATTCAGGCGCTACTCCATAATGAAGATTATTTACTAGAGCTGACGAAGAATCAAACTACCATCATAGAATTTCAAAATGACATCTTAGCGAAAAACTAAAAGAATATTAAACGGCAATTTGTACTTATAAATAGCTACATGAACCAGACTGACATAAGACTAGCAAGAGTTGAATCTGAAATAGAGATCTTACCGCATATCTACTCCTATCCAACATAAGAAGCTTCCAAGAGACGCTTTACACCGCGTTGATCGACACAAATCAAGGTCACATAGATGTACATCTATTAACTCCAGTCAACCTAATCAAGCAGTTGACTAACATCTCTGGACAGCTGCCGAAAACATTGACTTTACCTATTCAAAATATTCAGTTCGACATAAAAATTATGTACAAACTTATTTATGCGAAGCTCGAGTTACTGGCGATATATTTTTATTCGAAGCGCATATTCCACTGACGAGTTGATCGTATATCGAGTCATAACGCTACCTTTTAGATCTCTACGATCCCCAGAGGAGATCTTCACGGCTCAAGTTTCATCGAAATACATTGCATAGAACACAGCATCAGATATGCAGAACTTAGAACACGCGAATGCTCCGTATGAAGCTAAACTTTTAAGCCATCAAACGCATTCGCCTTGTATTATGAAGAAATCGAAATGCGAAGCGGCGTGGATCGAGTTGCAAGCGGCGAACAGCTGGTTGACGGTTTGTTGTGATACGTGTACCATACACCATACGCACCGTCTGTGATGATAACATTCAAACCAACGTTATAAATACTTCAGCAATAATTCAACTTAAACAAGGGTGTTTACTACAAACTAAAATCTCATGATACACTCCCGTAGTAACTACAACAGTGATGCAAAAATAGACTATGAGATAACATTTCCGGCAATAGACTCAATCAACAACATAGCAAGCGACAAACGACGCCCTTTTCAACTAATAAAACTAGAGCAGCTAAAGAACAAGGAGCGGTTGCCAGCTTCGGTGACTTCTCACGACATACATCAGTACGTTATCTGTTATTCACTCTTGGGGGCTGCCTCTCTCGCATTGATAGCATGGATAGCAAGCAAACGTGGATGGTGCATAAAACGGGTTGAAGTAAACCCGGCTGAACAAAATATAGAATTGCCACTCGGCCATTACAAGTAACAAGTGCTTCCTCAGGAACAAGGCAGAAAAGTGGACATACAGAGTCACGTGAATCAACCACAGCCTCGTCGGGAGCCCAGCACTGCCACCGCAGATGACGCACCCGCTGGCGTTCAATTCAATTTAAATTTGTTTTTTTAAGTTTTTACTTGTTTACTTTTTAATTTTTTTACTTTACTTTTACTTACTTGTAATGGCGATACTCACTCACAGCCTCTCGGGTTGCCTCCTCTCGGGTTAAAAATATGTACGGTTACGTACATTTGAACCATCAGCAATTTCCACTTTAAGTCAAACAGTGCAAAACCAACTTCTACTAAATCTATGGACCGTAACTACTACACGGTACATGCACGGTGGTTTCATGGATCTTACAGGCTTAAATAAGTCTTGTTTCACTTTAAATGTTTCATTAGTCTTTGCTTTTCTGTCTCTTCTGTATCCTATATAATCTTCACCTTTCATCCGTAATTCTTTATTAATATTGCGTTTATATTTCTTTGGATCTTTTGTCGCCTTGTTCTGTCGTTTTTTATAACTTAACAAATCACCGTGATATGGAACAATACTGAGTATGACCACTTTTGAAGAACACGATGGAGTAGCAGAGGCACTGGACTACTGCAAATTGTTTCAGCGTAGGCGAGAAATGTTTCATAATTTTGTTTGGAACATTTACATCTGGAACAGTAAAATAATTACACATTTGTTTGAAAAATGATTTATTTATCTGTGTCTGGCTCTCCATAGATGATGGACTAATACCCCCTGATATGGCTCCTTGCAGGAGTGCATCATTAGGGCGACGCCCGCGCTGTAACCGGCTCTCCGCGCTTGCCAAACGAGCGATGTCCCTCTCCCTTTCCCGCTCCAATGCTTGCTGGTCTTCATCAAAATGCAGCTCTTGGTTACTTGGTAATGCAATATTGTGAAGAACACAGCAAGCGTTAATAATTTTCGCTGCAACCTGTGGCTTATAATGAAGTTTTCGGTCTACCAGCAAACACCTATAAAATAGACTAGACAGGGTTCCTAACACAAGCACGGGCCCGTCTTCTCACTTCAGTAGTTGTTATTTTTAACTTCATCGCCAGTTTCATTGTTTCAAATGCTGAATTATGTAGCATGTAAGTAAACTGCTGACGGAGCATATTGACTGTAATATATATTTCTGTAAGCGAGTCACTCAATAAACTTTATTCAATGGAGCAAGACGTATTTTAATCCACGACAACCCGACAACCTCGCACGTTATATGGCGACTCTGCCAGTAAGCTCCTATTACAAATACATTTTATAAAATTAATTTGTCGTGTGTGAACTTAAATCGTCGGATTCATTACAACATATTTTTCGTCATCGAAATATTGATCATCGTGTCGTCGTACATATATTACTAGCTGACCCGCGCAGCTCCGCCCGCGCTTTTATTACAATTTGCTCCCCTTTTCTCCCCCCTCCCTTGATTTATTTCTCTCTCCATATCTCTCTCACTTATAAGAAAAATCTAATTCTAATTCTCTCTTTTCTCTTTCCCCTTTCCCGCTTCGGTCCCCGTCACAGTCCCCCTCTTCCTCTCCCCGTTGTCCCCTCTCTGAACCCCGTCCCCCTCTCTCTTCTACCACCTTGCTCCCCCTCACTCTCCCCTTGTTCTACCTTAATCCCCCTATCCCTCACCCTATCACTCTCGCCTCGAATCCCCTCTCCCTCTCTTTCCTCTCTTGCACCCTCCTCTCATTCTAAATATCCTCGTTAATCATGGTATCTGGTATCTGGGATTCTTACCCACTTAAACCCCAGCGGCTGTCGCATCGCCATATATGAGGGGAGACCTGGGCCCTCCAGTGGGATATGCACCAAATACCCCTCAGTGCGCAGTATAGGAACCTGGCACCATGATCACAGGGACGGGGCTTGCAACCCCGTCACCGTCCTCCTCGGAGTCGCCGCCGCCCGTCACCTATCTATGTAATGACCTTGGCTGACGTTGCTAAACCTAGCGGCATGAAATATACTTTACGATTTTATTCTCAGACCTACCCGATATGTACACAAAATTTCATACAAATCGATTCACCCATATATTTAATGACCTAGCCTTATGTTGCTTAACCTTAACCTAGCGGTATGAACAACATTCACAGCTTTTTTGTCATTGGTGTATATATTTGTGAAGTTTATGTTATATTGAAGAAGGGACAAATTCATGCTAACAACAATTTATTAATAGTTAATTATTTGTCATAAAAAGTAAAGGATAAAAAATGGTTATTGTGGGTTATATCTAAGAGATAAACATATACCATCGCGAACTTTTGTAGACCTTGTTAATATGTACAATACTGTAGTACATTATTTTGATCTATCTCGTAGGGTTCAGCCGGCGTTTGCAATGTAAGCGCAAAAAAATGTGCTTATTTACGACATCACATTAGAAACCTCAAAAATTATCAATGTTTCTCTACTATATTATGCATGTATTATACATATAAACCTTCCTTAAGAAACACTCTATCTATTAATAAAAACCGCATCAAAATCCGTTGCGCAGTTTAAAAGATTTAAGCATACATAGGGACAGACAGACAGCTAGAGCGACTTTGTTTTATAATATGTATAGATTATGGGGAAAACTCGATCCAAAGAAGAGGTCATAATCGCACAAAATGCAGCCGGAGGAGAGAACCACGCCAGTGCAACAGCGGAACATATAACTACAAATAACATCCTGCTATCAATTATTGCTACGTGTATGTTGGTCATTTTTGTGAATTATGAGTGTGTTGTTTTACCTAAAGAGCTTAACAGCGGTGTATTTTTAGCGACTATTGTAGCTAAGGCGAAAAATGGTAAAATACCTATACGAATTTTAAATACGACTATGGATGAAGTTACGTTAATTTTGAACAACCTTGAAGTAGTGAGTTTAAATAATTATAATTTTTGTACGTTTCAAAAATCGAACGTCAGTGTAGATAGAATACAGAAATTATTTGATTCTCTAAAATTAAATACATATTTATTATCGATAGAACAAATCTGTGCAAAGTATTCAGATATATTTCATTTACCGGGAGACAAACTTAGTGTGACCAATGTTTACGAACAGTCTATACATTTGAAGGATAATATATCGCCTGTATATAGGAAACCATATAGAATACCGTTCGCACAAAAAGAGGAACTAAATAAACAGATTGACCAGATGCTAGAAAGTGGTATTATAGAAAAAAGTAGTAGTGAATGGTCCAGCCCATTACTATTAGTGCCTAAGAACCAGTTTCCAGATCCATATCCATACCTCCACAAACTTTTGATTTTGAAGACTCTGAAGGTAACCTATTAGAAGGTTCATGGCGAAGGGAACTAGGTTCGTTTCCTATGATTGATTTGCAACGACGGGGCAGGCCTGCATCACAATCAGCTTTTTGTATTAGAGAACAGTTTGCCGATTACTTTATAACTCCAGAGGGAAGTGTTCCATGGCAAAATAATGTAGCGTAATTGTAATAATTTTACAGACAATAGTACAATAAAAATTATATACCAAAAACAACTTACTGTTTTATTCATAGTATCCGTTTCACCAGAATTAGTTGCACCAAATAACAAAAATTCCAATGGATCGTAATAAATCCATTTACATTTTTCTATTGCGCCGCTGCCTGTAGTTTTTTTTGCCGACAACTTTTTTTTTTCTCTAGTAAATTGAGTACGCAGTACATGTATTTTAGTTTCCACATCTTTTTTGGGTATATTTAGGGCTTGAGAAATTTCTTCGAATGCATCGTTCTTTTTGTTTCTATCTTTGTATTCTTTTATAGAAGAATCCCATAATAATGGTTTTGATTGAAATAATTCTATTAGTTGCATTATTTTATCATTGCTCCACACTACTGCCATGTTTATAAACTGTTGCAAACACGTTCACACACGTCAACAATTGCCGCTAAACTGATGTTTACGCTTGTCAGCGAGAGCTTGTCAACATGACGCTATCAACTCTGCAACACGCAGTGTTGCCAGCAACATGTTGACAGCAATTCCGCAACACGTTGATTCAACTTTGTTGCTAAACAAATGTTTACCATGAATACGGGGCTTTAAGATGTTTCCACTGTCGCTTGTAAACACAAACTGTCTGGACGCCTCTATGCGTCGGCTTATATACCTAAATTAACAGAGGGGTGGAAGCTTCGAGATTATTCACGTAAATACCTATCTAATCTAGCGTTTTCGCGAGATACAATAGCGGCGCGGCCTTCGAGAATAAACGAACAATAGGCGGGGGCAGTGAACCCAGAGCGAGCGAGTGGTAGGTACATAAGTACTTGCCGAATTTGAGGGAACTACTTTCTATTGAGAATTCTAGTTTTTTCGGTACGGGCCAATAGTAGACCTATAACAATGCGTTTGGAGATCATCGCAATTAAGTAATAATTAACCGAGTAATTAACACTTTTATCTCCCGGTCGTAACAATATTAATTTGAATTGGTTTCTACGATTTAACATAATTCCAGTTATGCACGTCATACTTACTTATTTTTTATTACATCTCTGTCAGCTCTTGTACTCGGAAATGTAATAAAAACACTCAATATTGCAGGATTATTAAGAGCATCAGACACTTCCTTGACATATTTGCTGACAGTGGATTGACCTAAATATTTAGCCATTCCTACTATACGCTGGTATGATCCAGTAGCGTAAAAAGATAGTGCACAAAGTACCTGTAACATATTAATGTAATGTTAGCCCATATACTATTAAAACATACATTTCAATTGAATTATTATAACATATATGAGTTGAGTTGTTATTGATTTGTTGTTATAGAATTTTTATACCGGGTTTAAGCGCACCGGTTTGTTTAGAACTACACACATCAAAAGTGTCTAGGGATCAACATATATTTTTGCAATAACTTTTCTCCTGATTGATATTAATTAAAATTTTCTTTAAGGATTCATCAAATAAAGTGTTTTCGTTTGTCACAGTAACGATAAACCAAGTCACCTTTGCATTAATAAAGAAATTTGCCATTTTCCTAATAAAGGGATTTTTGACATTTGAACCACTAACACAAAAGTTCGAAAAAAAGACTGAAATAACAGTTTTCTTTAAAATTTTATTGGGTAACTTAAACAATTAATAATCCGTGTTTCTACCGCGAACACTAACAACACAAGAACATCGGTTTGGCATACTCAAAATGAGTTCATCCAAATCACGCTGTGGAATGGCCGCCCATGTTCGTTGCAACAACAAAAAAAGGTCTTCTTGCGACTGGATACCCTCCATATTCGGCAGAGCTCTTCTCTGTACTTCTGTAGCATATCCCATGCATGCTCAATCGGGTTCAAGTCTGGCGACTGAGCAGGCCAGGGCAGGACATTGATGTTAGCTGCGGCGAGAGTCTGTCTTACAACTCTTGCGGTGTGCGGTCGTGCATTATCATGCATTAACTGAAATAAGGGACCGATTTGCACTTGTAGAGGAACGATGACGTCTGATACAATCGTCTCAGCATAAATTTGAGCGTTGAGGTTGCCTCTGATCCAAATCAACTCAGTTCTTCCGCCGATCCAAATACCCGCCCATACCATGATGGTTCCACCACTATAAGGATAGACTTCCTGGCAGGATTTTAATCGCTGTTGGCGTCCAGGGGTTCTCCAGTGTCGTATACGTCTTGTATCCGGTCTCATACCAAAACGAGACTCATCAGAAAAGCACACGAAACGCCATTGTTCTTCTGCCCAATTTCTGTGTTCAAGAGCCCATTGATATCGAATCCTACGATTGTGCATTGCTATAGGTGGTACCCGTAGCGGTCTTCGGGAATGAAGGTTCACTTCATGCAAGCGGTTTCTGACTGTTTGGTCGCTAATTAAGTTCCCTGAAGAGTGATGAAGCCTCACGGCTAACATCATGGCAGTTATTGTTGGAGCTCTTCGAGTTAAGATTTGAATATATCGGTCTTGTCTCCGTGTGGTGCAGCGATACCGTCCTCCATGGCGCTCAGCCACGGTACCAGTGCTTCGGTAACGTGTCCAAAGTCGACTGATAACACTCTGACTTGTATTCAGAGCTAAAGCCACAGTACGTTGCCGGGAACCAGCTTCTATCATTCCCACGGCTCTGAGCATTTCTTCCCTGCTTAAATGACGTCGCCGCTCCATAATAACGTTGGTTTTAATCAGTAGTAGGGAAACAGTAGCACTAATAATGTCTTCAATGCGTTGTATGTTTTTATAGGGAAAATATTGACAGCTGATTTTCATCTTTTACTCGAATTTGATTCACAGTTCCTGATTCAAATTATGAAATGCACCAAAAAGGATCCATATAAATTTATAAAATCATAAATTTATTACAAAGCCACATCTCAATCTCAAGAAATCCGCTTAAAAATGCTTGATCCCTAGACACTTTTGATGTGTGTACTTCTTCAAATAGTAGTTCCGTTCGATGAAGTTTCCTAACGTATTAGATCTTACACCAACAGAGGCTTGTGATGAGAAGTGACTAAGCCGTATCTGTGGGTGGGTAATCAGCGTGTAAAACTGGTTGAAAAAGCCCCTCCATCGTGAAGTTGTGATTAGGAGTTGCGTTCCAACCTCCAGGTCCTTGCCCAGCCGCTGTAGTGCAGCAGAACTCCCTCGCTATATGAGGACCGCGGTCTATCCTGCGGCGGTGGAAAACTTCAATATTAGCCTGAACCTTCAGCTGCGGGCTAATCCGGGAACTTGATTCTAAATTTGTTTTACGACGAAGTTGCTCACAGAGAAACATAAATGCTTCTTTACTTAGGCGGTATCTATTTTTAAATTCAATGTCGTTTATATCTACATGATTTATTGTTTTTCTGAGTTCAGCTCTGCGCCTAATTTCTCTGTAATAATAATAAAGGACTACGTTCGAATAGTGGCGGTCTTTGCATTTTAGACAATAAGGATGTTTCCATTATTTCAGTTATCTAAACACAGAACGTATTAACAAACAGAAACCTAATAATATGCACTTAAAGATTAGCTTGTATATGCACTTAAAGATTAGCTTAATATTTATTTTAGCAAAATAAAACAAGGGTAATCAGCGTGTAAAACTGGTTGAAAAAGCCCCTCCATCGTGAAGTTGTGATTAGGAGTTGCGTTCCAACCTCCAGGTCCTTGCCCAGCCGCTGTAGTGCAGCAGAACTCCCTCGCTATATGAGGACCGCGGTCTATCCTGCGGCGGTGGAAAACTTCAATATTAGCCTGAACCTTCAGCTGCGGGCTAATCCGGGAACTTGATTCTAAATTTGTTTTACGACGAAGTTGCTCACAGAGAAACATAAATGCTTCTTTACTTAGGCGGTATCTATTTTTAAATTCAATGTCGTTTATATCTACATGATTTATTGTTTTTCTGAGTTCAGCTCTGCGCCTAATTTCTCTGTAATAATAATAAAGGACTACGTTCGAATAGTGGCGGTCTTTGCATTTTAGACAATAAGGATGTTTCCATTATTTCAGTTATCTAAACACAGAACGTATTAACAAACAGAAACCTAATAATATGCACTTAAAGATTAGCTTGTATATGCACTTAAAGATTAGCTTAATATTTATTTTAGCAAAATAAAACAATGAAATGAAAAGTAACAGGTACGTGAAAGTGGTTCCTTATTAACATTTTGACTCCTTAATCTTTCGCACAAACTTAACTATAGGAATTTTACCGTTGATTGTTACCTACAAGCATTTTGTAGGTAGAAAAAGTATTTTTGAGTCAGCTTTCTTCATGTCTTCCTGGTTTTCTACGAAATATTCAGTTTTATGCAGTCATAATGCAATATCTGTAGATTCGAAATTCTCTTTTTCCTCTTGTTCCCACTAACATTCAGCAATGAGATAATCATCCACTGTTTCGTAATCTGAGTCGTATATGTTAACTGTGAGAACTTCATTATTATCAAACATCGAGCTACTCGTAGAGTCACTATCAGATGTATTCTTCCTTTTTTCACTAAAATACACTCTCTGGCTAACTTTTATACTTTAGAAGTATTTGTAACTTAACCATTCCTCTTAATTCTCTTTCCTTTTGTTGAATGTTCCTTTACTGTTTTGGAATGTTTATTTTTTGTCACTTTTAAAGGACCATGCTCATATTAGTATAGAGCTGAAAGTCAGCAATGCCATGCAATGTCCAAATTCTAGCTCTGTCATATGATAACTTTTTAACATTATTTATATGATATCTAGATTTAATGTCATATAAAGCACCGGTTCAAAAGATATTGGACATGATAACTTACTACTGGTTTTTTATACATTTTATCGTTTACAAATAGCATTGCTATTAGTTTTTCACTAGGAGCTTCATGATCATCACATAAGCTAAGCCAGATCAGTGTTCTTTTATATACTTATCTGTATGTTATCAGATAATATGTAAAGCAGTATATTATAATGTCATATAAAGCACTGGTTCAAAAGATATTGGACATTAAACATGATAACCTCGTACTGGTTTTTTATACACTTTATCGTTTACAGACAGCATTGCTATTAGTTTTTCGCTAGGAACTTCATGATCATCATCACATAAGCTAAGCCAGATCTGTATTCTTTTATATACTTATCTGTATGTTTTCAGATAAACATGTAAGTTATTTGGAATTATCTAGTCTGTCTCCATTGTATAGTGTCAATATGTATGTGTGATATGTTTGGTTAGATGCACTGGTACTGCAATGTCAACAGAACGTCTTATTTTTTTTATTTTTTATCCAGTGCTTCATATGATTTAAAATTAACAACATAATTCTAGTTTTTATTTATTACAGCAATCTTGTAATATACTTTATCTGGGCATTTCTGGGGCACAGATGCATGGTCCTTTCATCAAATCTGTAATACATGAATCTCCTTTTTCTCGTGATATTTTTTTTATTAAAGGAATTTTCCTTCATTTATTTCTGTACAAGACAGAGAGAGTGCTGGAGTTTTCGACCCTTCGCTAGGATAAGCGGATGTTTAGGGGTGATAAGGAATGTGAGGTTTAGGTGAGCATTATACATGGGGAATGGGTATAATTGGTAAAAGTTGACGTCTATTTGGACTACTGATACTGACAATATAAAAGTTATTTGTTTACCTTTTACATACGCCTTTATGTATTATAACTTCTCCAATTTTTCTATATTACGAAGTATAGTTAATAATTCGGTTACATCAAATTGAACAATGTTATACGTTCACACGGTTAAATGCTAACGCTGTTTCAATACAATATTTTTGCTTGTTTGAAATTGTGTCTTTTCTGGGGATTTTTCTAAAGTAACGAACGAAATTATTTCTGATTGAATTAGCTTTTACTACTAGTTATTAAAGTTACTATCGAGTACATGCCCTAGTAGTGTCAGGGTTGATGTACTCGGCAAGGAGAGAAGGGAAAAGCCAGGGTGGTCGGCCTTACTTGAGCTGATGTCACTCCCGTCTCGGATCCTCCACGGTAAATCTCGGAGCGTAGGGCTTCTTCCCCCGGGGGTGGTTTCGTTTGGTGTTCAGCTGCTGTGCGTAGCCAACGGTCCACAGGGTGGGAGAGGAGCTTAAAGGGGTGACTCGCGTTCCGCACGTCTTTAGAGCGGATGAATCGACAGATAGCACATAGAAATTAATAATCCGTAACTAGACACCTTAATAGAACGTTAAGGGAAAGGAGAGAGCTCTGTACGTTACGACGCCAGAATTTGAATAGAAAGGAATCGGTTGATTGAGTGAATGAGTGAGATGTATGTGTAATGTACACAGATTAAAAAATGGTTAAATGTACCAAACAGTTACTTTATTTGCAACCGCATGCTGTTTGTAAACTACTTATCGGGTTTGACTCTAACGTTATACGTTGGTTCAATTCATATTTAAGCAATCGGACACAGATCGTAGAGATTAATAAGAATAATGGAGAGACCTTAAGATCAAACCAGCGGCAAATTCTTAGAGGCGTACCACAAGGATCGATTCTTGGCCCTTTACTATTTATTTTGTACAGTGCAGATATTATCAAATGTCTCAAGTATTGTAAGTATCATATATACGCCGATGACATACAAATTTACATCTCTTTTAAGCCAGAGGACATTAATTCTGCTGTTGATATGCTGAATCAGGATCTGAGAAAGGTGCAGGATTGGGCGGAGTCAAATTGCTTAATTCTTAATGCTCAAAAAACCAAATTTATGTTTTTGGGTACTAAAGGTCAAGTGCAAAATATGACGCAGGCGAACCCTCAAATAAGCATTGGTGGTGAGCAAATAGAACGGGTTCATGAAGCACGAAACCTAGGTCTAATTATGGATGAGCAGCTTAGATTTGAACGCCATATATCTGACATAGTAAATAACTCTTTCTACAGACTTAGAATATTATATAAAATTAGGAATTATTTAAGTACAGATCTCAGAATACAGCTTGTTGATTCGTTAGTGCTCTCTAAGTTTAATTACCTTGACTCAGTTTATGGTCCCAGGCTCCTCGCAAAAACATCCCATTTAATTCAGAGAGTACAAAATGCGTGTGCGAGGTTTTGTTTTGACGTGCCCCCGCGCAATCATGTAACTCCCTTTTTAAATCAACACAATGTGCTGAAGATGGAATATAGGAGACACTTACATCTTGCTACACTAATGTTCGGCGTGTTAAAGAACCAGGAACCATCGTATCTGTTCACTAAGTTTGCCTGGTCCCGAGACCATCACAAGTACGCAACAAGGGCATCAACATACTTGCTAAAAACTCCACAACACCGTACTGCTGCTTTTCGTGGTAGTTTTCGTTTTTGTGCCACGAAGTGTTGGAATTCGCTTCCGCCTCCTTTCCGTAACCTTAAATCTAAAGCGAGCTTTAGAATTAATTTTAAAAAACATTTATTAGGGATACAACTTGATTTGTAATAGAATAATAATAATGATAAAATTATCATTATTAATTTGTTTTTGTGATTATTTTTATTATTTTAGAGTAACTTGGTGTGGTACATTTTATGTTATTATTTTTCAGTTGATTTGTTGTTCAGTTGATTTTATCGTATTTTTTTTTCTTTTTTAAGTTATTATTATTTTTTCTTTATAAAAATACGAACTTTACAAATAAAAAACTCCAAGACACTTGGTGGGTATCGAAACCACGACAGCAGCACTATAGGAACAGGCTTGTTAAATATTAAATAATTATACATTTATTTTTGGTTTTATCTCTCAATTATTTATAAGGTAGGCTATATTTCTATATTCACGTTTTTTTTATTTTTCAATTACTTTATTATATATGGATACATAAAAAATTACACTTAATATATTTATATAATTATTTGTTGTTTCATCTGTGGGTCATCTAGGTCTAGCTGAAAATCAGCGCGGTAGATACATTTATCTGCAGCATATGCTGAGCTGGACCTTTTTCAAAATTGTACATGGCAGCGTTCAAAATTATGATTAATATTAGTACTTACCTTGTTTCATTGCCTATATGTATAGTTTTTGAAATAAATAATTTCTTCTTCTTCTTATCGTCTTATTGCGTCTTAGTTGTCCAGTTTACCAGTTATTACTATAATGATGATGGTTATTTTTCTTTCTAGTTTTCCACGTATTGATTGGATTTAACTTTTTTGGTTTTGTGTTTCATAAATTTTGTGGATTTTTGACAATGCATGCTGTCATTGAGACATTATCGTGGTTGTCTAATATGTTTAATTTCATGCGGGAGAGTGCGTCAGCATTGTTGTTCTCTTTACCTGGGTTATGTTTAGTTTCATAATCATATTCAACTAAACGTAATCTCCATCTTGTAAGTCTACTTCCTGGTTCTTTAAACGAGTGTAACCTTAGAAGAGGTCTGTGATCGCTCAATATTATAAATTTCTTACCGTACAAATATGGTCTAAAATGTTTGCAAGCCCATACAAGTTGGAAGAAATAAAGGGCGGATAAATTAATTTATTTTTTAATGGACTGTATTAGGTATTGAATATTAAGCCGTAGGGCGAAAAATCTAGTTACCCAAAATAAAAAACACTACGGGCTACAAGAGAGCGGGCAAGGTATATTATGTGTGTAAATTAAATAAATAATGAATAAATGAAAAATAAATATGTAACCAAAGTGTGAATTATTGTGTTGGTAAGGGGCACAAACGAACCACCGGACGAACGAGTGTGCCTCTTGCGGTTCTAACTGTGGCTACGCGTACTATGTTGTCCTTGGAGGGATGAACCTTTTCAATCACCCCCAAAGGCCATGACAATACAGGAGAATTATCATTGATTATAATGACCACCGTGCCTATTTCTATAGGGTTAGATGTTTGTGTCCATTTTTGTCGTACTTGTAGCTGGTGCAAATATTCTGTTCTCCAGCGGCGCCAGAAAGATTGTACCAACTTGTCTAAGAGCGAATGTTGCTGGAGTAAATTTACGGGTGTGGACTCTACATGGGGTGCGGGTAAAGCGCTGAGCGGAATGGTATTTAAGAAATGTGCAGGTGTTAGAGCGGTAGGTTCCGATGGATCTGAGCTAAGTACGGTAAGAGGACGCGAATTTAAAAGACATTCTACTTGATTGATAACTGTTACTAAACCTTCGTACGATAAGATTTGTTGACCTATTACCTTAAAAAGATGATTTTTAACACACTTTACCATACTTTCCCAACATCCACCAAAGTGCGGGGCTGCGGGTGCTATAAACCGAAACTCTATACGATTTTCTGAGAGTTCTTCTTCTAAACGCGGGCGGTATTCCTTTTTAATAAAATCATACAGGTCGCGTAAATAGTTCCGTGCACCAACGAAATTAGTTCCGTTGTCACAATATAAATACTTCACCGGACCACGACGCGCAAGAAAACGTTTTAAGGCGGCGAGAAAACTAACTGTTGTAAGATCTGTGGCCACTTCAATGTGAAGTGCACGTGTAGTAAGACATGTAAATATACAGAGATAAGCTTTTCGGGACTTAACACCACGAGCGCGAAAAGGTGTATACGATATAGGTCCCGCGTAATCACAGCCAGTATGGACGAACGCTTTCTCTGCCTGAGTCACTCTTTGACTGGGTAAATCTGCCATCAAAGGGAACTGCGGTCGCGGTTTAGATTTAAAGCATATATTACATTTATTAATCCTAGAACGAATAATTCGTCTAGCGGATAGGATCCAAAACCTTTGTCTTAATAGAGACATAAGTAGTTCAGGTCCTGCGTGTAAATATTTTTTATGATAATAGTCGATCAATAATTCGACCAGTTGATCATGACGTGGTAGAACGACTGGATATTTGGACTCAGTTCGTTCTGCGGAATTAGACAGGCGGCCACCTACATGGATAAGGTCGTCCTGTAAAAATGGTTTAAGTTTCATTAATGCGGGCGAACAATTTTTACCAGACTTTAAATTTTTTATGTCATGACCGAAATGTCTTTTTTGTATATCGCGAATTATTAAGCGTTCTGCGAAACTGATATCGGATGCCGTGACTGTTGTCGATTGGGTTCGGGGTAATTTTTTAATAAATTTACAGACGTGAACTAATATCCGCGTGAGTTTACTCCAAGACGAAACACGTGTAGCGAGGTCTTCTACTAGGGAAGTTTCTGGATACGGTGTTGTGATGGTATGCGTAGATATTTTCTCTTCCGGTATGTGATCTAGCGTTACGTCGTCTATTTTATTAATAGGCCATTGCGATGGTTCTTGTATGAGCCATGCAGGACCATGTAACCAAAGCGGGTGAGATATAAACTTAGCAGGTGTTAGCCCTCTCGATAAACAGTCCGCCGGATTGTCGACACCTGCGACATGATGAAAATGAGCAGCTGGTAAGTTGTCAATAGTTTTGACAACTCGGTTGGCAACAAAAGTTTGCCAGCGGTGCGGTGAGGAATTTAGCCAACATAATGTGACTTTAGAATCGGTGAATGCATAAATTTCGAACATCGGATAACGTGAATCATACGTGTCATGAACGCTTCGTATAAGCTTCGCAAGTAGTACGGCGGCGCACAATTCGAGACGAGCGATAGAGAGAGGTTTCACAGGTGCTACCTTCGACTTAGCACAAATGAGTTGCGTCGAAATTCGGTCTGTATACGTAATATGTGCATATACAACTCCTCCGTAAGCACGTTCACTCGCATCAGAGAAGCCGACGAGGCGAATCACACAACCTTCGAACACACCTAAATGTCGCGGGATTTTTAAATTATTAAGAAGCGGAAGCTCTGCACAAAACGTTTCCATGTTTCCACTATTTGATGAGGCTGAGTATCATCCCAGTCGAGTTTTAATAGCCATAACTCTTGTATGAGAAGCTTAGCAAAAACAACAACTGGTGCTACAAAGCCCATTATGTCCCAAATCCTAGCCACCGTAGCTAAAATTACACGTTTTGTGCAGTTCGCGTCCGGTGCGGTAATTTTAAATTTAAAATTATCATCATTTTTAGACCAACTTAAACCTAGAATTTTCTGCTGTGCAATTTTATCAAATTCGATAGGTTCAGAAGCCTTATGCGTAGCGGGAATGGTATCTAAGACCGTTTCTGAATTACTGGTCCATTTAACCAAATCAAATTGTGCGCGTTGAAACAGATGGATCAGCTGATGAGCTGCTGCCACGGCCTCATTTTCGGACATAGCACTGAAGACTATGTCGTCCATGTAAATATAATTAGAAGCGATTTCTTTAGCTAATGGAAAATTATCTCCTTCGTCTTCAACCAGCTGTTGTACGACTCGGAGCGCGTGATAGGGACTGGATCTAAGTCCAAAACAAACCCTGTTAAATTCATAGACCGTAAGTTCGTCTTGAGGGCGGAAGCGGTATAATATACGCTGAAAGCGGCGGTCGCGAATATTCATTATTATTTGCAGGAACATTTGTTTACAATCAGCGGCGAGTGCGGTAGCGAAGAGACGAAAATTTAAAATAATTGTAAACAAATCACCTTGCAAATTAGGACCACTGTGAAGTAAATCGTTAAGCGAATGTCCTGAGCTAGATTTATGACTAGCATCGAGAACCATGCGTAGACTAGTGGTCTTGTCTGCACGGCATACACCGTGGTGCGGTATGACATATACTGGATAAGCATCGTCATTGACAGCGGGCGGCGCGGGTGACAGATAACCTTTTTCCAAATATTCGTGTATAACTGAGTCATAAGCGGCTCGAAATTCCGGCGCGGCTTCCAGCTTCTTTTCCAAGCCTAAAAAACGCTTTCGGGCGGTTTCATAAGTATCTCCGAGCGCACAGACGTCACCACGAAATGGTAATGAGACTATATACCTGCCAGTATCTTTATCGCGTTCGGTTGTTTCGCGAAAAAAGTGTTCACATTCAACCTCATCGGAAGATAATGTGGGCGGTGCGGTTAAAGGCGATTCGTCTATCTGACAGAACCTCTTCATAATTGAATCAATCGAATCACATTGATCACGATTGTCCGGTATGGGTTGCATAGTGCAACAAGTTACGGTTTCGCGAGCGGGAAGAGCGGGCGCATTGCCCATAATGACGTAACCAAGCGCGGTTTGTATTGCGGGTGGACCGGCGAGGCTACCCCGTACTATACCAGGCAATAAAAGTTGTGAAAACAACGAACTCCCGATTAATATTTCAATTGGCGCTGGTCTATGGTACTCTTTGTCCCCCAATGGCAAGCCTTGTAAGAACGGGAGCGCGGAAATATCCACTTGCGTAGATGGTAAATGGTCCGTTATTTTATCAACCACGAGCGAAGTAATATTATATTTTACGTTTAAATTGTAACGAGAAGAAAACTGAAAGTTAACAGTTCCTTGCGTATGTTTCTCGGACCCACCGATGCCTTTTACCTTTATTATATTGCGGTTTACAGAAAATCCTAATTTATCACAGCATTCTGAAGTAATAAAATTACATTGAGATGCACTATCAAGTAAACAACGCACGGGTTGCTGAGAGCCATACGCGTCTCGTACCAATACCACCGCAGTAGCAAGTAGAACCGTTGTGTTGCTATTACATTGCGCGGCAAGCACCCGAGTGTCTTCTGACTCACTCTGGCATGGCGGCACTGGCGCGGCGATGGACGTCGTACACAACGATACGTCGGTGCTGTTCATGGCGCTTACAGTAGGAGCGGAGTTAAGTACCGTAAGTTGCGGTGATGTCGCAGTGGTTAAAAGGGATCGTGAGTTATCAAAGTGCAGCAAAGTATGATGTTTACCGTGACATGTTCGGCACTTTGATTCGGAATTACAATTACCTGCCGAAGAACCCTGAATAGAAACCTAATGATTCTTAGAGATAATCCGGCCGAAGTGGCCAAAATAATGGAAGAAATAAAGGGCGGATAAATTAATTTATTTTTTAATGGACTGGATTAGGTATTGAATATTAAGCCGTAGGGCGAAAAATCTAGTTACCCAAAATAAAAAACACTACGGGCTACAAGAGAGCGGGCAAGGTACCTAGGAAAACGTTGAAATCAGTACCTGGATATCCAGATTCCAGGTTGTCTTCTTATTTGTCTTGATTCTTCAATATTGATATATCACAGCGTATTTTCAGATATTCAAAATCGCGAGACCGGCCGGTAAAAGTACGAATGTGCGAATCAGCTGCGCGCACGACGAATTACGAATATGTTCTGCTGTCACTTTGACATATTGACATTTCTTTTTCTTTTCCTATCCATCCTTAAAACCCTTTGTTCCAACAAAGGGTTTTAAGGATGGATAGGAAAATAGGAAAGTAGCTTAGTAGTTTTTAGATAATCTGGCCTAACCACAAGTACTAATAATTCTTTTTCGATAGCACTATAACGTGTTTTGGCATCGTTAAGTGTTCTACTAGCGAATGCTATTGGTTTGTCGCTGCCTATTGGTCCTTGCGATAATACTGCGCCAAGAGCAAAGTTCGTGGGGTCGGTGGTTAGTAAAAATGTTTTTTTAAACTCGGGGAATTGAAATAAAGGAGCATTTGTTTATTAGCTCTTTACATTTTTCAAACGCATCTATGTATTCCTTAGTTATTATTAATTTATTTTTCTTTTTTAGACAATTTGTCAATGGTTGTGTAATTTTCGAGAAATCTTTTGATTTCGGCATTTGAGTAACGGCAATTGCAAAACTGCGCTAATTTTATCATCGTTTGGCTGAAGGCCGTTATCAGATATTTTGTGCCCTAAATATAAGGCTTCCTTTTTAAGAATATCACATTATCACAACCAATATTAATGCACATTCGGGATCTGTTAATCACTTGATCTTGTACTGCTTGAAGTACAGGTGTGTTCAGTTTTATCTCATCAAAAGCCGCAACAACCCGATTTCGCATTTCTTCTTTTGAATCACAGAGTATTTTGTCAACTATTTGTTTTACATGCCCCCATAAATAAAAGTCTCATGGTGTGAGATCCGGAGATCGTGGTGGCCATGCGATTGGTCCATCTCGACCAATCCATTGTGTCAGAAATTCCGAGTTAAATACTCGCGTACCGGTCGTGCAAAATGTGGAGGCGGGCCGTCGTGTTGAAACCACATTAAACGATGGAAGTTAAGATTTAAATCGACTAATTTTTCAATTATGACGTCACGCAAAAACGTCAAATAATTTTCCCCATTCATATTTGGTTTAAAAAGAACGGACCCATTAGTCAATGGCCCATAGGTTAATACGCCAACGACGTCGGAAGTGGCTTGGTTTAATAGCAGTGGATTTACTCGTGACCACACGTGTTCATTGTGACTATTAAAAACACCTGTTCTCTCGAATGAGCATTCCACAGTAGCACATGTTCCAGGAAACTAAAATCTTCTTTGACTTTTCTTAAAATCCAAGCACGGTACTCCATTCTTGGTTCATAATCTGATGGAAGAAGGACTTGAACACGGCGATAGTGAAACGGGTGCTTACCATCCTCTTTTAATATCTTCCAAACACGTACATGATTGCATTCGAGTTCACGGCCTACACTACGCGTGCTTCGCGTGGGGTCTACAGCGAATAAATCCAGCACACTTTCTTCGATACCATCGTGAGGTCATGGTCTTCCTGAATCTATATGGTACGCTCCCAGTGGTGTACATCCTATTATGCTAGCGTTGAAACGCACGTATCGATGGCACTGGTAGTTCAAAGGCCAAATCTACCATACTGCACCTTGATTTTACTGTTCCCCATATTCATTTGAATAAGCAAATAAAGTAATGTTATTATACACTAACTCTTTCCAATTTGAAACTATTTACAAAGTTTGTGTGAGAATAACTTAGTATTTTTTTATATTTGCAGAAATACCTACTTGTTTATTTATTTATTTATTTAAAAAAGGTTTACCAACGTCATACATATAAAACATTTTTTTAAAATTTCACAATAAATGGTTCTTATATATATGCCACTTATAGGTATACCAACATTCACTAAAAATCAATGCAACTTATTACAGCGACTACAAAAAAAGAAACAAAAACTTCAATTAAAACTAAGGAAAAATAAAGTACCTATCCTTAAGTAGTAAAATAAAAACGCTTCTAAATTAAAAATAAATAACTAAAAATTAATAATTAAATACATAAATTAAATACATAAATATTATTTCCTAAATAAATCTTTAATTAGCTTCTTGAATGTAACCAAGGAGTTAGAGAACAGATCAATTTCAGGACTGAGAGTATTAACTCTATTATGATCTATTATGATTTGTTTCTTGGATGGCGCATGGATGGCGAAATACTGCTGGAGGAAGAATTATGCTGTGTATCTCAGATTGGCACGAACTTGGTTTTATTTTTATACTACAGTATATCTAAAACAATGTAGCTATGCTACAGCGTAGCTACATTGTTTTAGATATATTATAGTAAATAAATAAGTAAAAAACAAATAAATAAGTTGTTTTATTAGGAAGCGTAATAGTTCCTATACATATTATAAGGCGTACGTATAAATATTACGGCCTTCCTATATTGAATGGGGAATACTTTGTTCTTATTTTATTTATTCATAGTAATAGGCGATGAAAGCTGCATCATGTTTACTTACTAATTTCATTAGTAGAACCATAGGTAATATTTGGATACCTATGTAAGGGGCACTTTTTAACAGAGGGTATTAAGTTTATATTAGGCTGGGTTTAGCGTGGTTCGAGACGATGCGACTAGCACTCAGTACCTGCAAATATAAAGTGTCGACCAATCAACGGCGGCCACCGCATTAGGTACTGGGTGTTCTAGACGGTTCTACGCCTTTCCCTAGGCTTCGTTTTTGGCTCAGTGGATGGTCAAGCCATTACCATCTGAGCTGAGCACCGAGCACCACTTCAAATAGCTTTTTTATTTTAATATTGCCAGCGTGTTCAACGTATATTGCAACAGTCAATTAAAGTTTGTTATAGTATAATTTTAACTCGCCAAAAAGTGAATCCCAGTGATTACTGGTAAGTTGTTTTAAATATTTTTAAACACTGCTGTAGGACTGTTTATTGTATTTCCTCTGTTATGTGTATTAGGTACTGGTTAGGCCTATCTATTGTTAGGGTGTAATTATCTCCTGTAGACGTCTCCATAATGCGGCAGCCTCCACCAACTGAAAGCTGGTCTGGAGGGTGTCGCGTTAGGGAACGGCGACTACAGGGACGCTTATGTGGCGTTCCAAGATTCTATTTACGGGGTCAAGACTTCGACCTACGGTTTACAAGGCTCCTTGAAGTTTGCCTTCGACGTCGGGGTTATACGCCCGAGCTGCTGGCCGACCGGGCCTAGTCCAGGCTCTGCGTCCGTGTCGTTCCTGGCCACTACCAATAGAAGACAGACGCCAGAAGACCGCCGGAATCGCCGTTGCGTTCCCTACAGACCTTTAGTTGACTGTACAACTATTTTTATATGCGAACAAGCTATATAGTAATATCGAACCTCCCCCTGTACTGTATCTTCCCCGGGTCCCCGGTCACACTCCCCCCTTCCTCTCCCCGTTGTCCCCTCTCTGAACCCCCTCCCCCTTTCTCTTCTCCCACCTTGCTCCCCCTCACTCTCCCCTTGCTACATCTTAATCCCCCTATCCCTCACCCCATCACCCCCTCCTCGAATCCCCTCTCCCTTTCTCTCCTCTCTTGCATCCTCCTCTCGTTCTATATATCCTCGTCAATCATGGTATCTGGGATTCTAACCCACTTAAACCCCTGCAGCTGTCGCATCGCCACATAAGAGGGGGTACCTGGGCCCTCCAGTGGAAACTGCACCAAATATCCCTCAGTGCGCATTATAGCCCCCTTAAACCTGGCACCATGATCACGGGGACTGGGCTCCGTCCTCCTCGGAGTCGCCGCCGTCACCCATCTATGTAATGACCTTGCCTAACATTGCTTAAACTTAACCTAGCGGTATGAACAACGTTCACAGCTATTTTTTCATTGGTGTAAATATTAGTGAAGTTTACGTTATATTGAAGAACGGACAAATTCATGCTAACAAAAATTTATTAATAGTTAATTATTTCTCATAAAAAGTAGAGGATAAAAAAATGTTTATTGTGGGTTATCCCTAAGAGATAAACATATACCATCGCGGACTATTTTGTAGACAATACTGTAGTACAGTGGTTCCCAAACTTGATTGGGCTCCGACCCACCTAACAAAAACTGCCAAATTCGGGACCCACCTCTTGGCTGTCTTAAAAAGGGCATACAATATTGGTAACGCTCAGATTACCTAGTCTCTGTGTTAATTAATTCGTCTTCTGCCCATTCAGCCATTTCGTCGATTCGTCGTGCAACAGTATTATTTGACAGTGGTATGCACTCGATTTTCTTTAATTCTTTTTCTCCAAACAACGCTCCAACAGCATCTTTAATCGACGGTAACACTAAGTCTTCCCCAATGGTGTGAGGCTTTCCTGCTCTGGCGATCCTTAAGCTAATGAGATTAATATTAATAAAATGTGAAACAATGTTTTTTGACGATTTCATGTCCAATAATTTTCTTTGGAAAAAATCTACTGGTTTATTCGCAAAATGGGAATGCTTTGTTTCTATATGACGCGTCAACTTACTTGGTCGCATACTTTCGTTCGCTAATATTTCGTAACAAATCCCACATAGAGGACGCGGATCTTTTACGCGGGGGAAATCTTCGAAAGATACCCGGGAGCTGTGGGGCTCGACCGGGGTATGTGGGATTTTTACCCACTAAAACCCCCGCGGCTGTCGCATCGGCACATAAAGAGGGGGCGTTGGGATCTGCACCAGGTGCCCCTCAGTGCCTTGCCTTTGAGCCCGCCGCCGGGGGACGCATTGTAGTCCCCCGGGTGCCATCACGGTGCTCACGGGGACGGGGGTCGCAACCCCGCCGCCGTCCTCCTCGGAGTCGCCGCCGTACTCAATGGACGTTCAAAGGGCCCACACCCCGAACGTCCAGCGACTCCGAAGGAGAGGACGCGGATCTAGCGTATCATGATTCCAAGTGAATCTTAGTTTCAGATATTCAGGGCCATATTTTCTTACAACTTTCCGTCGTTTCGATTCTTGTGAACTCGTTGAGGGAGCTTGGAAGTCAACTTCAGTGCCACTTCTGTTATTTATAAGAACAACTTCTGTCTTTTCATCACTTTGTTCAATATCAAACGGCGGCGGGGACTTTTTTTTTGTTATTCGTTTTAACCACTTTTCCATGATTATCTTCAAGTTTTAATTATTATAAAATATTGACTTTAAAAAGATTTTAAGGACGTAAACTAACGAACACAACGCAACGGGTAACAAGTATAACTTTAAATTTTTTAATAAACCCCCATCTTAGGTAAACGAACTCTTAAAAAGACTATTCTGTGCTATTATCACACCCTGATCAGTATCTGTCTAACTACTCGTTAAGATTTTACCATAGATTTTTAATTCGGTGCGTCCTACATTTAATGGTGCCGAGTTCCTATTGCCACCTTCCTGCTTGCTCCCATCACCAGACTCTGATCAACCATTTTCTACCTACTAATCGCAGCAACCTATCCAACGAAACCAAATTCGGTGGGTCTACGTTTATTGGTGCAGAGATCCCGTGACCACCTTCCTGCTCCATCATCGGGCCCTGAGCACCATTTTTCTGGCAACTACTCGTCGAGACCTATCCAACGAACCCAAACTCAGTTGGTCTACGTTTATTGGTACAGAGATCCCGTGACTGCCTTCCTGCTCCATCATCAGACCCTGATTAGCATATTTCTAGCAACTGCTCGTCGAGACCTACCTAACGAGCCCAAACTCGGTGGGTCTACGTTTATTGGTGCAGAGATCCCATGACCACCTTCCTGCTCCATCATCAGACCCTGATCCCCATTTTTCTGGCAACTACTCGTCGAGACCTATCCAACGAGCCCAAGCTCGAAGGATCTAAGTTTAATGTGGCCAAGATCCTGCTACCACCTTCTTGCTGATCATCAGACCCTGGTGAAGGTTACCATTTTATTTAGTATCATCGGATTTACATATGTTCTAAATTTCTGATTTTTCGGACTAATAGAAGTAATTTTATACAAAATATCCCTACCTCGACACGGAAAAGAGCTGATGGTCTTCAAACAAATAAAAAAAAACCGCATTCAAATCCGTTCACTGGTTGGACCGCTACGATGCCACAGATAGACATACATACAGACAGACAGACAGACTTCCGGACATAAGCGTCAAACTTATAACTCCCCTCGTTTTTGGTCGGGGGATATCACAAAAACAAAAGACGTCCGACTCAGGCTCACCACTTTACACGAGATGCATTTCGCCGCCTGTCCAGACCCCCGCTCGCTCCTCTCCTCTCGCAGTCATCGAACGCGAGCGCCACCGCGCCCGCGCCTGCACCCCTCCCTCACAGTAACGATAAACCAAGTCACCTTTGCATTAATAAAGAAATTTGCCATTTTCCTAATAAAGGGATTTTTGACATTTGAACCACTAACACAAAAGTTCGAAAAAAAGACTGAAATAACAGTTTTCTTTAAAATTTTATTGGGTAACTTAAACAATTAATAATCCGTGTTTCTACCGCGAACACTAACAACACAAGAACATCGGTTTGGCATACTCAAAATGAGTTCATCCAAATCACGCTGTGGAATGGCCGCCCATGTTCGTTGCAACAACAAAAAAAGGTCTTCTTGCGACTGGATACCCTCCATATTCGGCAGAGCTCTTCTCTGTAGCATATCCCATGCATGCTCAATCGGGTTCAAGTCTGGCGACTGAGCTGGCCAGGGCAGGACATTGATGTTAGCTGCGGCGAGAGTCTGTCTTACAACTCTTGCGGTGTGCGGTCGTGCATTATCATGCATTAACTGAAATAAGGGACCGATTTGCACTTGTAGAGGAACGATGACGTCTGATACAATCGTCTCAGCATAAATTTGAGCGTTGAGGTTGCCTCTGATCCAAATCAACTCAGTTCTTCCGCCGATCCAAATACCCGCCCATACCATGATGGTTCCACCACTATAAGGATGGACTTCCTGGCAGGATTTTAATCGCTGTTGGCGTCCAGGGGTTCTCCAGTGTCGTATACGTCTTGTATCCGGTCTCATACCAAAACGAGACTCATCAGAAAAGCACACGAAACGCCATTGTTCTTCTGCCCAATTTCTGTGTTCAAGAGCCCATTGATATCGAATCCTACGATTGTGCATTGCTATAGGTGGTACCCGTAGCGGTCTTCGGGAATGAAGGTTCACTTCATGCAAGCGGTTTCTGACTGTTTGGTCGCTAATTAAGTTCCCTGAAGAGTGATGAAGCCTCACGGCTAACATCATGGCAGTTATTGTTGGAGCTCTTCGAGTTAAGATTTGAATATATCGGTCTTGTCTCCGTGTGGTGCAGCGATACCGTCCTCCATGGCGCTCAGCCACGGTACCAGTGCTTCGGTAACGTGTCCAAAGTCGACTGATAACACTCTGACTTGTATTCAGAGCTAAAGCCACAGTACGTTGCCGGGAACCAGCTTCTATCATTCCCACGGCTCTGAGCATTTCTTCCCTGCTTAAATGACGTCGCCGCTCCATAATAACGTTGGTTTTAATCAGTAGTAGGGAAACAGTAGCACTAATAATGTCTTCAATGCGTTGTATGTTTTTATAGGGAAAATATTGACAGCTGATTTTCATCTTTTACTCGAATTTGATTCACAGTTCCTGATTCAAATTATGAAATGCACCAAAAAGGATCCATATAAATTTATAAAATCATAAATTTATTACAAAGGCACATCTCAATCTCAAGAAATCCGCTTAAAAATGCTTGATCCCTAGACACTTTTGATGTGTGTATTTGAATTGTCTAGATAGTATCTAATTATGATGACTCGTAGTGTACATGCTCGCCAGGAAGAGTCTAAACTCAGACTGGCGTTAGCAGAATTGAAGGAAGCCAAGGAGCCGTGTTGTCAAATGAACAAGGAAAGGGAGGATAACGAGAATTATAATTTTTTTAAATAAAAATAAATTGAAAGTGAAATGGCAAAATTGCATACACAGTGTATTGATACCCTTTTTTTTTTTTTTTTTTTTTTTTTTTTTTAACGTGGGGAAATCCATTACGGATACCCGCACCGCCACGGGGGTAGCGGTGCGGGTTATGTCGGACTACTGACAGAGTGTCAGCTACCGACTAAAACCCCACGGTGTCCTCATCCGCTTTATGTGGCGGGCCCCGGGAACGTACGTTGTACTCATCCGGTTCCCGCCAGCGGGCGTCCGCCTTGCGGCGGACTCTTCTTGGTAGTGTATTGATACCCTAGCCATACTCAACCTGCGGCCCGCGAACCGCATGCGGCCTGCTAGACTTTTCTATGCGGCCTGATGTCTAGTATTTAATATACTTAGCGTAGTTTTAATGAAACGTACAATTTAGGCTAGATTATTGCGGCTCACAGGGTAAAGCAGAAGCGACTATGTGGCCCAGGGGAAAAAAAAAAAGGTTGAGCATCGCTGCCCTAGAAGCTCGGGACAGGCTCCAAATTATCGTAAATGGTTTTAATAAATGCTCTGAAGAATATGTTTTGGCCCTAAATCGCATTACCTTCATAGAGGAGGAGCTTAAAAATTCAAAACTATTTTTTTTTATTTCAAATAGGCTTAACGCTAGCACTTTTGAACGGTAAATTTTTTAAAAGCTACCACCGGATCACAACGCGTCCTCAACTGAGAAGATCCGCCAAGAAACTCAGCGGGCTTGCCATTTTTTCACATTTCTTTTTTAAACAAAGAATGTCTTTTTACAATTAGATCAGCACCAGCGACAGTGTGTCCTGCCGTTCAAAATATCAAATAAAATAAAAAATACGACGAAAATACAACAAACTAAAATGCCAATGGGATAGTAGTCGGACCAGTCCCCCCAAGCAGCACCCGCGCACGAGTTGACTCGAGCAGCAGCCATCACTTTCCTCAACCATATTGGAGGGAAGGGGGTGACCCGCCGGTAGAGGCCCATTCCCAAATCGCACAATTAGAAACTGCAAAGTTAAACATTACTACCGTAAATGCGTACAACATGAGACTCGAAGGTAAACTGAGACTAAACTTTCATGGCATATATTATTATATGTAGTATCATTATTATTTTGGCAACAATGACAGTTCAGTTTCAAATTTGTTGTGTGAGGTTCCATACTTGCTGTCGTGAAGGATTTTTTACCAGGTAAGTAGTATTTTTTGAGAAATAGACATTAATTTGTTTGTGAAATATATTGTTGTACTACATATACCTCAGAACTCTGATAATTGACTAATAAGGACTGTGATTTAAATCGATTAATCAATCAATCAATCCCATCTTGTGAAGCATGTTCCCATAGACAAAAAAACTCTATGTTTTAGACTATTAGTTAAATGTTGCCAGAATAAATTTAAAATTTCCTCAAACTAGACGTATTTTATTTTTATGATGGAAAATTGAGAACATGTCTCAAATTAGGTGCTTATGAGTCAAATTATAGGCCGACCATTTAATACGCGTATCGCCTGAGGGGGTAGAAGGGAGCGAGGGGAGATGTTAGCGGATGGGTGAAAGGGGTGCGCGGAGCAGAGAGCTTACGTCAAATGCGGCAGTGCGCTGTTGGTGTTTTTGATACGGACGCTTGAAGATAAACGCACAAGGTATACGACTGCCAAGATAAATCTCAAGATGAATCGCTCTTCCAGTTTTGCGAACAAAATTAACAAGCAAGCTAAACAAATAGCATACAATGTATATTCCTTTTTTAAAGCCAGAAAACAAGATCATGAATCGATATGAATATTAGTGACGAATAGTCCTATAAATTTTTTATCTGTGGTTAAATATTTCTTAAACGGAGTTAATTATTGTTTTATGATTTTGTACCTATGAAGCTATTATAAAATATTTGTAAAACTTAAAAATAAATACTTAAAAAAAAGATACTTATTATTTTATTCTTTACCAACAATGTCTATCTAAACAACTTTAGGGGAGCGGTTTAAGTGTTTTTTAAAAATTATATTTTTAATTAAAACACTGTATTAGAGCAGAATTGCATGCTCTTTATTACTAAAAAGTGATACAGACACTTCGAAATTCAGAAATGTAATGCATGTCTCTTAATTAATTAAACAGTTTTTATAATGTCTCATTCGTCATCAGACGTATTTTAGATCATTCGGTAATATGATCGCTTATAAACAACAAATGTTTCTATTTAAATCATGTACTCGGATATTATTGTAATATGATCTTTTATAAATATAAAATGTTGTGACTAAAAATTAAAGTACTTGATACATGATATCAAGTAAACACATGTACTTTATATTGTTATTAATAAAGCTTCTAGAGCTTTCCATATATTTATAATATTATTACAACGTTTGCAATTAATTCCTAACAAATACTATGTTAGGGGTTTGGTGGTGTATAACTCCTCCCCCCTTAAGTGCGAAATCATCCGAAGATTGTAGATTCGGATTATTTCGCAAAAAATCTATGAAATAAGTTTTATACTTATATAATATTAAAGACACAATAATAATGCTTAGAATTACGTATAACAATATCGTGGCTAAACTAACACTTTTAATTTTCACTGCACTTTCACTGATATTACTCTTATTTTTCATTAATTTTAGCACATATGATAAACTGTTTAAATCGTCCAAGTTTATTTCTTTAATGTTCACTGTTTCATTTCCGATTGAGTTTTCACTAAAAGTGTTCATATCCGGTAACTCTGGTATCAATGTCCAGTTCGTATATAAAGTTTTTCCATATATTTGACTATGTTTGATATGGAAACGTCCAAGCGTAATTTCACAATTTTCTTCCATGTGGATGATGTAGGAGCCATGTAAAGCGGCATACGAAGTGTCATCTCCGCATTTCTCCATCAATACAGAATTTTCTTTTGTAAAAATTATCCAACTATTATATTTATTTCGTTGAACTCGAACATCTTCAATTGCAATGGGAACTGGTGTGCAATTGGATAAATTTTTCTCCATTTTAATAAGTTGCTCAACACATGTTTCTTCCGAATACTGAGCAATGTTGTTTTCGGAGCATATAAAATGATTTTCCTCAATTTCATCACACGGGTGTGTAATTGGTATAAATTTCAAGCCTTTCACCAAAAGGTAAGGATGTTTAGGAAATATGACAAGAGTTTTATTTAAGGACTAGCTGACCCACGCAGCTCCGCCTGCGTTATTTTTACGTTAACTAAACTTTGAATAACAGACATTCGCATCGAAAACATAACCTCATTTTTTATAGTCGGTTAAAAACTGGGACCCATTTTTTACTTGCTCTCTGAAGCACGGACCCGTTTAGTTCAAATGGCGTTAAACGGTCACCCATCTATTTAATGACCTTACCTAACGTTGCTTAACCCGATCGATTACAAAACCTTGATAACAACTCTCTATGAGTGTTCCCTTACTAATATTTATTATATTTTATAGAAAAATTGATAAAATCGGACCAAGCGTATAACCAAGTACCCGTTTTGACTTTAATCCCCTCTCCCAAAAGAACCGTGCTAGATTACGGGATAAAAAGTATCCTATGTCCTACCTCGTAGTAAGATCTCAAATCATGCCAAGTTTCATTTGAATCCATTCAGTAGTTTCGGCGTGATGCTCAGCCGTGATACAGACAGACAGACAGACAGACAGACAGACAGACAGACAGACAAAAATTTTAAAAATTACATTTTCGGCCTCAGTATCGGTTATAGAATGCCCTCCAAATATAATTTTCAAAATATCTTCAATGTACAGAAATGGACCTGTTACAGTTTTATTATAAGTATAGATTTATGGAAAATTGGAAACAAATAGAGTTTAAAATAATTGTATGAGATATTATCCGTTAAAGGAATCTCTAAAATAAATGTTATCTGGTCCCCTTTTACATAAGCTTTAACTATCATAGTTCTTTCTAATTTAACTAAATTACTTAAAGTTGCTGGATACATAAGATTATCTGTCTTATATAGATAAGTCTGATTTAATCCATAGGGATTGCAAAATAGTTAACAATTCAGTTGAATTAATAATTGACTGATGTAATACAGAAATTTTACTTAAAGCTAATGCTGTTTCAATTCCACTTAAAGGCATAAAAATTTATCTAAAATTATTTTCAAAAATTTCAAACATCATTAAAATATGTGTTGAATATATTGGTATAACCTCATTCCTTTCTATTTTTTTTATAACTTCTTGAATTATTCTTAATTTAGTATCTATCTAATATTTCAATATTTTCTTGTAATGTCCCAGTACCATTTATAAGTTTATCCAACATTTGGGAGATTACTGTTATTTTTTTATCGGTTAAGATTTGATCATCTTTAATTTGTGCAATTAGGTTATCATATCGATTAGCATCTTCATGATCCAAATTTCCAGTTATTAATTTTATTAGGGAACCAAGAGGGTTCAAAATATGTCTTTTGACTCTTTTTATAATAGTATGATACTGCATGTAAAACTTGTTTAATTTTTTCTATTTGTTCCTTTATTGTTAAAAACTCATGATTAATTTTTGTTACAAGTAAATTCTTAAAAATTCTACATATATATCTTCTATTAAGATCTTCGCTTGAAATTATTTCTTACATTTAAGCGGATTAATTATTATTCTTTTATTTTGCAGGTTAAATATTTGTCATATAATATTCGATAAAATTTTAAAATTATCGTTCTTTTTTATTTATTAATTGAAAATTAGTTTCAAGAATCAGTGACGCAGTGCAGTCTGTATAATCAAGAATTATCTGGCGGACGTTTAACATTTTTAAGTAGGGTTCTTATTTTCTTTTTACGTACCTTATTTAATACTAAATTGTGCTTTAATCTATCTTTCACAGTTTTCTTATATAAGAATTTGTCTTTTCTTTTTATTTTATTCATTTCTTTTATATACTTTATTTTTGATTTATCTTTATTTTCCTTAAATTTATTTTTATTTTTTAACATTTTATTTGATTTTATGTTTATCACTTTACATACTACTTTAACAGGTATATTTTTAGATTTTAAATCTACCATGTTTTGTTTAATCTCGTTTACCATTTTCTTATTCAAAAAGTTATCTTTTATTTTCCTTTTATTAGTTATCCTTATACAGTTCTTATTTCCTATTTCTTTATCTTCATTAAGTTTATTCATTTCTTTTAACATTTTATTCCGTTTAATATTTATTACTTCACTTCTTACTTTAACAGGAATCTTTTTACGTTTTATATCTATTACATTTTGATTAATTTCATTGTCATTTGATTTAATCGCGGGGGAATCAGTTTTAATAATAGTTTCAGAATTATTAAAATGTTGCTTTTCTTTAATTTTATTATTATTACGACTGTCAACTTTCCTTTTATTAAAATTTGATAAATGATTTTTTGTTTTAGACTTAACACCTATAATACTATTTTCTTTTACAGGTAGATCCAGTTTATCATTTTGTGAAATATTTTTTGCTTCTTTATTCAAATTTAATTTTTTTAGAGAAATAGCACTGTTTTCACCATTTATATTAATTTCTTTTTTAATATATTTGAAAGGTTTATTAATTCTTTGTGTGTCACTGTATATATCTAAAGAATTTTCTTCATTTTTAGTAGGCAACTGTAGATTAGTATCGCAAAAATTCACTTTTACTACTTCCGGTTTATGTTCTTTTATATCATTACTATCTATTTTTATATCTTTATTATTAATGTTTAAATCATTTGGATCATCGATTTTACAATCATAATTAGGCATCTTTATTTCATAATTATGCTGATCATTACAACATGAGTTATCAATATCACAATTTAAAGCATCGTAATCCGGTGGATCATAAAACATATGTATGCAATTTTCTTTCACTTCCATTTCATTTACTTTAAAATTTTGTTGAGGTTTCGAAGATGTCGCAGTTCGCATTGAGACATCGTTAGAATAATTCGGTTTAATATTTTTCCGTTCTAAATATGATTTATAGCCAACTTGTTGATGGCCATAATGTTGTGGCCGCATATTATAAGCCTGATGGCCAAATGGTAAATTGCTAATATTTAAAATGGGATAATACATGCCAAACTGTGGCTGTGCATTATTAACATTTTGAGAATGCATACCAAACGGTGGTTGAACATAATTAAAGTTTTGAGGACGCATGCCAAATTGTGGCGTATTAAGATTATATTTTTGACCGTGGTTCGCAAAACTCGAAAAATTATTTTGAACACCAAAATTAAATTTATGTGACATATTAGAATTATCAAAATTGTATCCTGTATTTGGATTCAACATTTGATTTGATTTAGAAAAAGTATTAGGCATAATTTTATTTCGCGTTGTATATCGTTCATGAAAATTTACTTCTTCCATAACAATACTTAAGGCATCTTCTAATGTGCTGGGAGATTTTAAACGTACTATACGTAACAAATGTTCGGGTAAATTATATAGAAAAACATTTAAAGATGTATGGTTATAAATAGTTATTTTACTTTGTTTTAATGCAGGGTCCTTTATTTGATTCACTTTAGATATGAGAACCGAACGCACTGACTGAATTCTATTACATAAATCAAGATAATTTTCATACGGTTTTATTTTTATCGACTCTAATTTGATTAAAATAGTCTCTTCACTATGCGGGTCTCCAAAGTGTTGAATAAGCAATTGTTTTAATTCCTCCCACGTCTCTATGTCTTCGCGCTCACTGATAAGAGCGGCGGCGTTATCCGTAAGCCTACTGGTAATAGAATGCATAACATATACATTTTGTGACGGACTGCCTTTATATCTTTCAATCACATATTCGCATTTGCGTAAAAATAAATTTAATTGTCGTTTATCACCATTAAAAACCGGTATTAAGTCTAACATTTCATTAGGTATTAGAAATATTTGTTCGATATTTGATCGCTCCATATTTAATATTTAAATAATCACAAAATAATCGCACAATATATCACCATACAAAAAAAATTAAACACAATCCTATAAAAAAAAAGATACAATTAAAAACACAATCCTAAAAAAAAAGACACACAATAAAACAAATCACAATTAAAATAATAAAATAGAATTAAAATTCAAAGAAAATAAAAGTATTTAAAACAATAATTAATATTCAAATATTTCTTATTATATTAAAAATTTAATTAACTCTTTTCTTTTCAAATTCACTTTTATAAAATCTTATTTACCATAAAAATAAATCCTTAAAATATAGTTTTCACAGAAATTCATATGAAAACCAGATAACAGTTATAATGAGAGACGGCCAATCCCAATATAACCACAAGGAATGACAAGGCAGGTGAAAAGGCTTACTCACCAACCCGTCTGCAGCATAGCTCCAGTTGTTAAATTTTTTGGTTCGACGAACGCCTTCCGCGGAATCACGAAGCGAAGATTTTGATTCGCGAATTCGCGACGCGGTTGCTTATCAGCACGGGACGCTAGCTTTGGCTACGCCAAATAACGTGACGACCCGAGGCGCTCGATCCGGCTGCGCCAAACAGCTTTACGGCCCGAGGCGTTCGATCCGGCTGCGCCAAACAACTTTACGGCCCGAGGCGTTCGATCCGGCTGCGCCAAACAACTTTAGGCTCCCCTAAAGTTTAAGTGTTTTTTAAAAATTATATTTTTAATTAAAACACTGTATTAGAGCAGAATTGCATGCTCTTTATTACTAAAAAGTGATACAGACACTTCGAAATTCAGAAATGTAATGCATGTCTCTTAATTAATTAAACAGTTTTTATAATGTCTCATTCGTCATCAGACGTATTCTAGATCATTCGGTAATATGATCGCTTATAAACAACAAATGTTTCTATTAAAATCATGTACTCGGATATTATTGTAATATGATCTTTTATAAATATAAAATGTTGTGACTAAAAATTAAAGTACTTGATACATGATATCAAGTAAACACATGTACTTTATATTGTTATTAATAAAGCTTCTAGAGCTTTCCATATATTTATAATATTATTGCAACGTTTGCAATTAATTCCTAACAAATACTATGTTACGGGTTTGGTGGTGTATAACTATCTCGAGATAAATCTTTGGATTATTGACTCCGTGTGTAGCGTTACCCGCCCCCGCTCCCTTCTTACCGCGCAGGCGATTCGCGAGTTAAACGGTCGGCCTATAGGTGCATATGTCTCAAATTTTATTCAAATCGTTAGTGGTTTAATTTCAAGTAATTATGATAATTATTGATGATACATTATTTTTTTTTGTTTCAGTAATTATGTCTTCGCGAAGACGAAGAGTTCTCGGGGCGAAACCCTACCGAAATTATAGTGAGGACACTTTGAAAGCTGCTATGGCAGCAGTTGACACTGGCATGACTTTGAGGGAAGCGGAAGAAAAATTTAAAATACCTCGAGCAACTTTAAATAGAAAACACCGAAGGCTACAATTAAACAAAGTCGGCCGTTCTAAAGTTTTCAGTGAAGCTCTGGAGGAAGTCTTTGTGCAATCAATCATTACAGCTGCTGCTTGGGGATATCCACTATCAGGTTTAGACCTATCTTTACTCGTGAAATCACATCTAGATAGGCTAGGTCTAAATGAGATCCCGCCGGAGGACATGGAGGCCTAACGTTCACTACCCACGTTAGGTTTCTTCAGGGCAACCTGAACCACTGCCGCAACGCTCAGCACCTGCTCATGCAGACCGTTGTGGAGCGTCAGGTTGCCATCGCGGCGGTCGCGGAGCCCCACAGCGTCCCGGACCACCCTCGGTGGTTCGGAGACGACCTGGGCTCCGTGGCGGTCTATTGGGGAGGAGGAGAGGGTGTCCCACCCTGCACCCTACTGGAGAGGGGGCAGGGCTTCGTCGCCGTCGAATGGGGCACCATGGCCATAGTGGGCTGCTACGTCTCTCCCAACAGGTCCCTCGCCGACTACGAGGTGTACCTGGACCGGGTGGGGAACTGCATTCGCCGTTGCCTACCCCGTCCGCTGATCGTCCTGGGGGACTTCAACGCCCACGCTATCGCGTGGGGCTCCCCCAGAGACAACATCAGAGGAGAGACGTTGCTCGATTGGGCGGCTGGGCTCGACCTCCAACTAGTAAATCGGGGGTCAGTGAGCACGTGCGTGCGGTGGCAGGGGGAGTCGATCGTCGACCTGACGTGGGCGACTCCCTCTGCCATCAGCAAACTGTCGGGATGGCGGGTAGCGGAAGAGGTGGTCACATTGTCCGACCACCGCCACATCTTCTTCGATGTGGCCATCCGCCGCCGTCCCCGCGGTTCCAGCCGCCGAGAAGGCAGCCCCCCGCGACGTTGGTCTCTGAAGCGCCTCGATGTAGACATGCTCGAGGCGGCGGCCGACGTCGCGGCATGGCCGGAAAGCGCCGATGAGGTCCGATCCGATCCGAATGTGGAAGCAGACCGGTTCCGGGGCACGATGACGCAAATCTGCGACGCGTCGATGCCCCGAGCCGGCCGCCCCAAGCGTAGCCCGGTGTACCTGGTGGACGCCACAGATCGCGCAACTTCGAGAGATCTGCTGGCGAAGCCGCCGAGAGTTCACCAGAGCGAGAAGACGAAGGCGAGCTCAAGCCGACGAGGTAGCCAGGCTCTACAGGGCATACCGAGTGGCCACCAAGGCGCTCCAAAATGCCATCAAGAGCGCCAGGGACCAGTCCTGGGACGAACTCCTCGAGGGACTCAACGAGGATCCGTGGGGGCGCCCGTACCATATGGTGCTGGGCAAACTACGCCCATGGATGCCCCCGGTGACGGAGACTCTAGAACCGGCTTTGCTGGGACGCGTGGTAGACACCTTGTTCTCGGCTGGTCGGTCAAGTCCCTCAGTCCACCCCCTTCAGTTGCCCGAATGGCGCGACGATCTGGGGGTGACCATAGAGGAGATGGACTGGGCCGTTGGCCGCTTGAGAGCCCGAAACACCGCGCCCGGACCCGATGGTATTCCGGGTAGGGTGCTGGTGTTGAGCCTGGCTGCCCTGGGGGACGTGCTGAGGCAGCTATTCACTAGTTGCCTCCGTGAAGCTACGTTCCCTAGGGCCTGGAAGGAGGCTAGTTTGGTCCTCTTAAAGAAGGAAGGCAGAGCCGCGGATTCTCCCTCCGCGTACCGTCCCATATGTCTGCTGGACGAGGTTGGCAAACTGTTCGAGAGAATAGTTGCCTCTCGTCTCAGCGGGCATCTGTCGCGCGTCGGTCCCGATCTGGCCGACAGCCAGTTCGGCTTCCGACAGGGCCGTTCGACCGTGGATGCGATAACTCGCGTCCGCGCCCTGTCGGATCGGGCGGTCTCCCGGGGTGGCGTGGCGTTGGCGGTGTCACTCGACATTGTCAACGCCTTCAATTCCCTACCCTGGGATGCGATCTGGGAGGCACTGGTCTACCATGGAGTGCCTCCCTACCTGCAGGCCCTGATCAGGGACTACTTGCGCGACAGGTACATCCTGTACGTGGATCGAGACGGTACGAGGATCCGGAGGGAAGTAGAGCGAGGGGTTCCGCAGGGGTCAGTCTTAGGCCCCTTGCTATGGAACCTCGCCTACGACGCGGTTCTGCGTGTCGATCTCCCCGCCGGCGTAAGTGTCGTCTGTTACGCTGACGACACGTTGATCGTGGCCGGTGGGGACACCTTCGAGAGGACCAAAGAGCTCGCCGAGCTTGGGGCGGAAATCGTCGTCGCGAAAATACGTGAGTTGGGCATGGAGATAGCGCCTCAGAAAACCGAGGCGCTGTGGTTCCACGGCCTACCTAGGAGCCGGGAGCCACCGCCCAACTTGCGCGTCCGTGTGGGTGAGTCGGAAGTCAGGGTGGGGCCGTACATTAAATATCTTGGTCTCACCCTTGACAGTCGCTGGGGCTTCGAGGAGCATTTCGAGCGCCTGGTCCCCCGAGTCGACAGGGTTGCAGCGGCCTTGCACAGGCTGCTCCCCAATCTCGGGGGGCCGAGCGAGGAAGTTCGCCGCCTCTACGCCGGAGTCGTGCAGTCCGTAGTCCTCTACGGGGCGCCCATCTGGGCGCCGAGGCTGGCCATTAGACGCTGTAGAACGAAAATCTACAGCGTCCAGCGGAGGATGGCACTGCGGATTGCACGAGGATACCGAACGGTGTCCTTTGAGGCGGCGACCATACTGGCACGCTTTCCGCCCTTAGACATCCTGGCGGGCATGTATGCGAGGGTCTATGACCGGATCCGCATCGCCCGCCAGAGTGGCGGAGGCGAGCCGGTGGCGCTCGAATCCATAAAGCGGCAGGAACGACACAACGCACTCACGACGTGGCGCGAGCGGCTCCAGCCGGAGCACATAGCGCGCAAGCGCGTCGTTGAGGCATTCCTGCCGCATCTCGAAGCCTGGATACAGCGACGGAGCGGACGACTCACCTATAGGCTTACGCAGATAATCACCGGTCACGGTTGTTTCGGTGATTATCTGCATAAGATCGGACGTGAAGCGACGACGAGATGCTTCCACTGCGGCCAGTCTGACTCCGCCCAACACACGCTGGAGGCTTGCCCCGCGTGGTCGTTGGAGCGTCGAGACCTGGTCGCAGTCATCGGATCGGACCTCTCCCTGGGCAGCGTAGTGTCGGCTATGCTGTCCGGGGATGCGGCGTGGGGAGCGATGGCCGCCTTCTGCGAGACTGTCATGTCCCAGAAGGAGGCCGCCGAGCGGGAACGCGAACGCGCTGATCCCGCTCGGCGACGAAGGCGCAGGCCGCCACAAGTGGCGGCCGCCCGACGTCTCGCTCCCCAGCCCTGAGCCCGGGGCTATAAACAATGGGCAACCTTCGGAGTCGCTGGACGTTCAGGGTGTGGGCCCTTTGAGCGTCCATTGAGTACGGCGGCGACTCCGAGGAGGACGGCGGCGGGGTTGCGACCCCCGTCCCCGTGAGCACCGTGACAGGTTCCCGGGGGGCTACAATGCGCCCCCCGGCGGCGGGCTCAAAGGCAAGGCACTGAGGGGCCCCTGGTGCAGATCCCACCGGAGAGCCCTGGGGTCCCCCCTCTCATGTGCCGATGCGACAGCCGCGGGGGTTTTAGTGGGTAAGAATCCCACATACCCCGGTCGAGCCCCACAGCTCCCCGGGGATCTTTGGAAGATTTCCCCCGCGTCAAAAAAAAAAAAAAAAAGGTCTAAATGAGACGTTTCAAAGGTAACTTACCGGGACGATATTGGCTGGAAGGTTTTCTACGGCGCCATAAAAGCACTTTATCTGTAAGGCTCTCAGAAAATATTAAACGCCAAAGAGCTGGAGTTACGCAGGAGACATTAAAATCATACTTCCAAGAATTAAAACCCACCTTGGAGGATGTAGATCCGGCCGCAATAGTAAATTTTGACGAGACTAATATGTCTGATGACCCGGGACGCCAGAAAGTGTTGGTACGTCGAGGTATCAAGCATGCTCATAAAATCATTGACTCATCAAAATCAAGTACCTCCGTAATGTTTGCTGGGACAGCGTCAGGTGTTCTGCTTCCACCGTACGTCGTTTATAAAGCGGAACATTTATATAATACTTGGACGGAAGGAGGACCTCCAAATACAGTTTACAACCGATCTCGGAGTGGATGGTTTGACACTACAATATTTGAGGATTGGTTTTGAAGGTCATTATTCCTTATGTTGAATCGTTCAATGGCAGAGGACCCGTGGTTGTAATTGGTGACAATCTGAGCAGTCATTTTTCATTAGATGTGATACAAAAGTGTACTGACTATAATATTAAATTTGTTTGTTTACCGGCAAATAGTACGGGGTTGTGCCAACCCCTCGATGTAGCAGTGTTTCGACCATTAAAAATAAAATGGAGGTCTGTTCTGCTGTCTTGGAAGGAAAAAAATAGAGGAGTAATGCCGAAGCATGTTTTTCCGAGGCTTTTGAAGCAAACTCTGGATAATATAGAAAATATGGGAAAAAAATTGAAGTCCGGATTTGAAGCAGCTGGGATATATCCTATTAATGAAAGAAGAGTCTTAGATAGATTGCCTACACAGGAAAATCCAGAAATCCATAATAATGCATCTCAGCAATGGTTAGAAACGTTTAAAATGTATCTCGAAGATATGCGAACAAAAGAATGCAGCACAGCCCCGAAGAAAAAAAGGTGGCAGTTATTCCAGGTAAAGGTGTAACAGTGGAGGACTTATCCGAATCATTAAAGACTAAGACGAAACGTAATAAAACGAAAAAACAAAAAAAAAAGATCGTCGATGATGAAAGCACTTCCTGCAGTGATTTAGAAGAATGGAGGGAAGCAGTTTTGAATACTGCAAACTCATCATCCGATGACAATAATGAGTTCGACACAGTGTTTTTTGATGATGTTCATGACATGTTTCCTTATGATGATGAAAGATCGGCGTCACCACGTATAACTAACATCCAACATAATGAGAACCAAGAAAATGAAGATCCACTCAATGTAGACCAATCGGTCTATACTGACGAACAATTTAAAGTTTCTGTACCTAGTGATGGTGGTGCTGGTTGCTCTAAAGATATCGATACAGAAATTGTAAATAATTCGGAGATTTCACCAGATTCTTTTGTTGTTGTCGAATTACTCTACAATGAGAATACGAAAAAACAAACTGAAAAGAAGTTTATTGCTCAAGTTACGAACATGGTTAGCGACGGAAAAGTGACCTGTCGTTTCATGAGATGTTTTTCAGCTACAAAGGGATTAACATATTTCCAGCAGTGGATTACATGATGACAATTGACACTTCTCGAATAATAAATACAATTAAGCCCACTCAAGTGAAAAGGGGAAAATACATTTTTAATATTAATATTTAATTATAAGACTAATAAAATTGTGTAAAATAATATTTTTTTGTGCGCACTTCAAAGCGTAGGTATGCCTAGGTATAGCCTATGTATCGCAATAAAACGTTCATAATAGCTTAGACTCCAATTTTGATCTCAATGTTTAAATTTTATTATAAGTTGCAAATGTTATTAATTTACTTAGTGTTAAAGGCTAATTTGAGACATGTGGGCAAATTGAGATCTCAAATTACCTTCGGTCTCAAAATCGAGATTTATGTTGATTTATTTTTTGACGATTTATGAAGAAGTTTGTTTTTTGTTTTTGATTTTATATAATTTTTATTTGATTTTTGAAGAACTAGTAAAAGATCTGGTAAGATTTGGAGATAATATTTTGTTTTATTTAATACCTCTAGTTATAACTGATTTATTATTGTTTTATTTGCGCAAATTCAATATTTTGTTATTTTTTAACGTCTTAATTAACAAACATTGAAATTCTACATGGGAAACCATGACTTTTATAAGGTATCTTATGTTTACCGCATGTTGCAGGTAAATTGAGACAAGACGAAATAAATATATATAAAAAAAACTACATTGATTGGCTCAATATTGCAATATGCTCCTATTACCTTAGATAGAGACTCATGTTCTAGTAAAATTTCAAACCATAATTATTAAGAATTACACCTTATACTGTGAATTGAAATTTAAACCTGTCTCATGTTGTATGCATTTACGGTACCTCGCTGAACCAAAGCCTTTTCGGTGAGTTTGTTGGCAGTGACCCAAGCATGGTTCCTGCTGCTCTTGGCCAAAAACCCATAATAACTATTGATTTAACATCTGGAGATGTCCTGCAAAAAACTAGGATTTGAAGTTGGAAAAACCATGACAATTCACTTTAAAAACAGGACGCAACAATAGAGTTGGAATAGTTAAATTAATACCTATGTAGTGAAAATAGGTGAAATGAAACTAAGGTATTGCAATCAATCTATTCTTACGGATTATATCGCGATTTATTTTATTTTTCCCGACGTTTCGAATGCTTTGCAGCACCCATGGTCACGGGCGGACGGGCGGCTAGTATTCGCGTAAATAAAAGACAACATTATGAAACTAAGGTAATTAAAATAATCATATTTTTTAATAAAAGTATTCTAATATAAATTATAAGTTTAAGCAAAACAGTATAAGGTTGAAAACCAGTTGAATAAAATTTAAAATCTAGTAACTAACCGTTAGTTATAGGATCTAATAAAATATTACTATTTCAAACTTATTATTTTTTACCATACTTTTCAACCCCACCAATTTCCTTCAGTATCTGTGGTTGAGTTAACAAATATTCATAAAATTGGTCACACTTCATATGTATCTAGGTATGTTATAGATAGTTTTGATGATTGCAGCAACTGTTGTTGGCAATAATAGATTTCTTTCTTTTGACCACTGTGAAGTTATGAGCAAAAAGGCTCTCGACATTAGCGTTATGACCCAGTATACTAAATACATATTCAGCCACTTTTCGTAGTTCTGCATACTGTTCCTCGGAAATGCATTGCTTGAAATATGTTAGCCACGGGGCATTTAAGCTGTCGTCTTTTTGAATAGCATTCAAATTTGTGCTAAAATTTTTCACATTAACCCACTCGTCAAATAATTTTTCGTCATTGATTTCAATATTTTAATTTTTCCTCATTGATTTCTATGCTATCTTTTAACAAAAATAAAGATTTTTCAATGTTGTTCCAATCTAACAAATCAGACCCTGTTAGATCAATCCAGTCGAAAACTTTTAGATCCTCAAATGGTTCAATCCACATTTTTAAATAGACATTGATTTCATTATAAAAATCTTAAATTTTAGTTGATGAAAATTCTTCCGTATTCTTTCGTTCGTCATGCAACTTCTTTAAAATTGTCCTTACACTTAAAGAACAAAAATTGATTGTAATTTTCTCCTCAAGTAATGTAATAACTTTGCCTAAAATCTTCCTGATTTCGACAACACTGTTTTGTTTTCTTTCCACTCGTTCAATATTTGTGTGAATTATCGCCATTACTGATAGGAGTGTTCGTTATATTATATAACTGATATAATAATCCACTATTTATAAATAATCAAATCGCTTATTATTTGATATCTTAGGCAAGCGTTATTTAAATTACATAGGTATTGCACGAACGCCGCATGACCACAGCCGCCTGCCACGACGCGGCGACGATACTAACGAAATATCGTAAAAACTATTTTATTCATTTCATTACTGGACACTGATTCAAATATAGTTCTTAAGTAATTGTCTTAGAGTATTAATTGGCACGTGACTCGTCATCGTGGGCCACGACTCAAGGACCAAGGTCAATTTCACTTTGCCGTATAATATTTTGTCACGAGTTGCATGCCAAATAATACTTTAATACAACTGCTTAAGAACTATATTTAAATCAGTGTCCAGTAATATCTAACGTTTGCACGTTAGATGATTTCCAACGATATTTATCTTATTTGTTCGTATCATAATTATAACGTTCGTTAGTTTATTTTCGTTTCGTTGAATCAATCACTGCGGCTTACTGGCTTGACCTTGTATGACGTATTTATTTACGTACGCGATTATCGTCTGTCGTGTTTGTAAGCGAAGAATAAAGCATCGTGTTGGTTTGTTTACTGTATTAAAACTGTAAATTAAAGTTAGTTTTAGTTAAGTGTTTATAATATAAATAATATTAGATTAGGCAATTTTGTAAAAAGTTTTTTGTAGTTATAGTTAAAATGTCACGAAGAGGACAAATGTGGAACTATTTTTCTGTGGTGGACGATAATACTAAAAAGGCGGAGTGTAATTATTGTAAAAAGATTCTTTCATTTAAAACCACAATTTCTAATTTAAAAAAAAAATTATTCTTAAGTCCACATAGCTATTAAAATAGGTAACGTGCGAACGGCGCGACGATAATCCAAACGCGACGTTAGGAAGCGAACTGATATATTATAGCGTACAAAATAACATGCGTTTTATAAGTAGCATATCGTTATAACGCGTTTTTAATATATAGCCGTTGCGAACACTCCTAATTACTGAATGAACCGAGGTACAGGTAATCCTCGGCATATTCATTGTTAAAAAACTGGATAATGTACTGTGGAGGTTTCTCTAAACTAAAAAAAATATTATTTTAATGGCTCATGGTATTTCAAAAGTTTTTCAATAGCTGGAAAATCTAACATTGATAAAAGCTTATCTTCAGCATCTTTATATTCATTATCAAATATGTTTTTATGTAAATCTATTTTAATCTTATTGCAAATAACACTTGCATGGCTGGATAATTCTATCCTTTTACAAACTTTGGTTATAAGTGGTCTCAAATTTACTTGTCAAACCCTGTGCTTATATCAAAGTCATTTGTCATTTGATATATGTTATAGTTTCCATGTTTAATGTGTTCCCTTGACCATATCCAGCATCAATCATCTCATCTAAAACTTCATCAATTTCTGGATCATTTGCATGTTTAGCAATCTGTTTAAGTATACTGTGATTATAAGGCTCTGTAATATGCCATCTCTATCAGATTCAGTGAGACTAATCATATGGAATTGACATAGATACTTGATTATGTTATTGTATTTAACCATAGCATTTATTTCTTCTGTTTCCTCATATAGGAAGTTGGTCTCCCTATCTGTTAGATCTTCTGCTGTAGTCTCGTCATGCTTAATGGAATAAGTAGCCATATCATATCCAGTCATCATTATGTCATCAATGACTTCTAGTGGCTCTATGTTGGCATAATCTCTTGGTGTTATGTTCTTTGAGAATGTTGATATTAAATTTTTGAAAAATATAGCCATTAAGTCGTTATGTATGACATCACATTTAGAGAGTAGGCTTTCAATATCTTTTTTGCTATTAGATAATACTTTCCTCATAGTTAATAGGTCATTGTTAGATATACCATCTAACTGTGCTTCATCACATATGACATGCTTAGCTAATGGGCATGGTAAATTCTGCTTGACATTGCCAACTCTTATTTTCTTATCCTGGTGTACCTTGTATATTGTTCTTAGATGATCTTCAACCACATAATCATAATCCTCATAATCCACATATAGGTCATCATATCGCAAATTATTATTCTTGGAAACTGGTATTGAGTTAATGATAGACGATGTTGTGAAGTGAGATGCTGATTGCGTATATGCTGTCAAAAACAATGACCCAATCTTTACTATTCCAAACTGAGCATGTATGCCATAATGATGAGTGGTTGTATCTTTTTGATGGGAAACTGTCATTTATAAACAGCATCATACCCATACCCATAGTAGCTCATTTATGCTTAGCTTATTTACAGTTATATTATTATGTACATTACCAGGTTCACCTTCTACCCTGAAGATAATTGTACCATATTTGATATCACAGATGAAACTACCTACATATTTACCACCAACGAAGGCCTGAGGTTTAATGTATTTTTTAGAAAATAATCTAGATCTATCGTACTCTTTGAGAAGTACATTGTCAGCATATAGATAATACCTAACTATAGCAATTTTAAGCAGATCGCCCATACTTAATTTAGCATAATCAATCTCATTTATTGCTGTATCAATATAAGTGTCTCTTATATATTTAACCCTAAATTTGCCTGGGTATAGACTGTCGAAAACACAACACGTATACAGTGTTCAACAGTTTCTGAATCTAAGTTCTTTTCATAATTGTAGCCAGCTAGGTATGTAGTTATATTCTCTTGATTTAAGTAAGGTTGCATCCAGAGCCTTGTTTTTTGTTTTCCATATATAGCTTCATGATGAGATTGCAGGCTATTATGGTTGGATATGCCTCAAAATATGTGCAGAATCGTTTCTTAATCATCTCTTCACCTTCGGCAACCAATTGTATAGCTGTCTTCTTAGTACAGTAATTGTCAGCGGTGAGCTGCAGGCGGCAAAGGGGGGTTCGGTTGTGCCGTTCGTGGCTCGCAGTAGATCAAGCAAAAACCAATTTGCCGGACAATATAATATTTATTGAAACTTATTTACATGCATTTTTTTTTCCGTTGCTAGGCAAAAATAAAAAAAACTAACTTTCTTCTAAAACTGCTAACTCGATGACAACTCTTTTTTTCAAAGCAGGTCGGTCGCTCACAGTAATCTTCATAATATTTTGTGTTATGACTATATATATAACTAGCTGACCCACGCAGCTCCGCCTGCGCTATTTTTACGTTAACTAAACTTTTAATAACAGACATTCGCATTGAATCCATAACCTTCATTTTTATAGTCGGTTAAAAACTGGGACCCACTTTTTACTTGCTCTCCGAAGCACGGACCCGTTTAGTTCAAATGGCGTTAAACGGTCACCCATCTATTTATTGACCTTACCTAACGTTGCTTACCCCGATCGATTACTAAACCTTGATGACAACTCTCTATGAGTGTCCCCTTACTAATATTTATTATATTATAAAGAAAAATTGATAAAATCGGACCAAGCGTATAACCAAGTACCCATTTTGACTTTAATCACCTCTCCCAAAAGAACCGTGCTAGATTACGGGATAAAAAGTATCCTATGTCCTTCCTCGTAGTAAGATCTCAAATCATGCCAAGTTTCGTTTGAATCCATTCAGTAGTTTCGGCGTGACGCTCAGCCGTGATACAGACAGACAGACAGACAGACAAAAATTAAAAAAATTACATTTTCGGCCTCAGTATCGGTTATAGAATGCCCTCCAAATATAATTTTCAAAATATCTTCAATGTACAGAATTGGACCTGTTACAGTTTTATTATAAGTATAGATAAGATAGCTTTAATTGGTACTAAAGTCCTAAAGTTATCATCTAAATCTGGTAATCTATTTATTATTTTCCGTTTATTATTGGTCCTAAATTCATGATCTGAGTTATATACAATATTATGGGTTGTTTCTGACATCGGATTGGAATCAGTGAATGCAGATTCTAATTGATTTATAGTGGCTGGCATAATCCTGGTCCTATAGGCCGACCGTTTAACTCGCGTATCGCCTGCGCGGTAAGAAGGGAGCGGAGGCGGGTAACGCTACACACGGAGTCAATAATCCAAAGATTTATCTCGAGATAGACATTGTTGGTAAAGAATAAAATAATAAGTATTTTTTAAGTATTTATTTTTAAGTTTTACAAATATTTTATAATAGCTTCATAGGTACAAAATCATAAAACAATAATTAACTCCGTTTAAGAATTATTTAACCACAGATAATAAATTTATAGGATTCGTCACTAATATTCATATCGCTTGAATCATCATCACTGTCTGTGTAGCTTATGGAGTCAGAATCTTGCAAATTAATAATAAATCGGTCCATCTCTTCATCAACGATGCGATCGTGCAGACAATATTCATCTTCAATAGTTTGTACATGTTTATCGCAGTTAACCCATTTTTCTACAGAGAATTCGGCAAATAACTGTTCCAGTGTATTTTTCTTTTTGTCTAAATTAGAATCAATTTCAATTTTTGCGAGCTGTCCTTTGATATCCCCCCAAACCAATTCGATTGGGTTCAGGTCTGGGTGATATGGAGGCAGTCGTAAGACTTCATGACCTGCCGCCTTTAAAATTTAATCTATTTTGTAAATATTTTCTGTCGCGTGTTGTTTGATTAAATTCAATAAATCACATTTTCTTAGAGACGTATCAAATTCAACATTGTGTCTTTGCAGCCAGGTTTGCATGGTGGCTTTTGTGGATGTCATTGTAGGCTTTTTGTCCTCTTGTACCGAGTGGTATGCGGCATTATCCATAACAATAACTGAGCTTGGCGGTAAATTTGGCAATAGCTTGTCTTTAGTCCATTTGCTGAGGTTTACAAAATTCATATCGATATGATAATCTCCGGTTTTGCTTTTGGATTTAAAATTTAAAAGAGCTCCATCGATAAATCCGGCTTGTCCACCAGCATGTACAATAATTAAACGTGGCCCTTTGCCAATATGCGACAGCACCCCTCGTTCTTCATTGGATTGCCAACACGCCGGTACATTTAATGACGAATTGACATATGTTTCATCGAGGTAAACAATGTTTCTTTGATCTCTTCTGTGCTTCTTTATCGCATTAAGATAACGCCACCGCCACGATACGATGTTTGGTTGTTCAATCAGTAATTTTCTCTTTGATTGACATTTCTTAAATCGAAAGCCAAGTTTATGAATCACTGTTCTCAAATATTCTCGGCCACAATTTAAAATTCCTTCTTCTCTGAGTTTCGCATTCAAAATTTTTAATGTAGGAACCTTCTTATAAACCGTATAAAATTGAGTTATTTTTCTTCTAACAACACCCTCTGTAAAACTGTCAACTTCAATTTTTTTCTTTCGGATTTGTTTAATTTTTTTTTGGTGATTTAAAATTTACATTATTTTGTTAATCTTTCAGTTCATTTCCTTCTTTTGTTATTTTACATATGGTAGTCACCGAAAGTCCTGTAGCTTTAGCAACAAGTTTGTTTAGGTGTACGTCTTCAAGATACTCTGTAGAATTATGATCTTGTTTTCTGGCTTTAAAAAAGGAATATACATTGTATGCTATTTGTTTAGCTTGCTTGTTAATTTTGTTCGCAAAACTGGAAGAGCGATTCATCTTGAGATTTATCTTGGCAGTCGTATACCTTGTGCGTTTATCTTCAAGCGTCCGTAACAAAAAGACCAACCGCGCGCTGCGAGCACAGCCAGCGCACTGCCGCACTTGACGTAAGCTCTCTGCTCCGCGCACCCCTTTCACCCATCCGCTAACATCTCCCCTCGCTCCCTTCTACCCCCTCAGGCGATACGCGTATTAAATGGTCGGCCTATACCTGCTATAAATGTAATGTAATAACTCATTATATGTCATTGGTGCGTTGCTAGCTAGCCTGACAGTCTTCCCACGTGATTGAAATGTTTGACTTATAGCAAGTCTCCTGGAGCTCTTTGGTTATACTTTTCTGCTGCTAGATTTTATAGTCATGTGGAAGTTTGATTTTTTAAGATGTCCTAGTGCATCCTTTAGCTCTTTAGGCCTAGTTACTAAAAGTTCTAGACCATCACCTTTAAACGGTAAATTCCTTATGCGCTGCACAGTCTTTTTAATCTTTGTGCTTTGTGGCATTATATGTTTGATGCACATGAACACATCACCCCGGTATGGTAAATGCTCTCATAATCAACACCAACATCTTTTTCATCATGTGGGTCAGTAACTAATGCATGCTCTTCTTGAGATAATCTCATGCAGCTAGCAATTTCACTTATAAACTAATTAACTCTGACATACGCTAAATAATCCTTCATTAACAGCAGATGATCTACCTCTAATTGGAGGCCTCTCCACCATTCGTAAAAGCTTATTTTACTTCCTAATGACAATACTGACACCAGGCACTTTATCAGCCATGGCTTCCATTGCACTACACCCCAATACGCTTCCTATAACTGCAGTGAACATAACATAACTGCAGGGGTAACTGCAGTGAACGAGAAAGAATATTCAGAGTCCAAAAATATTGCATTAGGTCAATGACTGGTATTCAATCAACTGACAGCTGCGTTCCTATGTTTAAATCCCTAAAACTATTAACTTTCCCTTCGTTGTATATACTGGAAGTAGCATTATTTGTTAAAATGAATCAAAACCTATTTAAGTCAAGGATGGATCATTCAACAAGACCGGCACTAATGAGATCTCAATACAAAAATCTTTTATACACAGGTAGTTACAAAACAGCATTGTTAAGAACCAGTTATATACAACAAAATCCCTCACGATTTTAAAAGTGGAACAACCTAATATATAATCTTAAAAAAAATTAACGAAACTACTAGTTGAAAAGTGCTATTATTCAGTTAATGACTTTTTGAATGACAACCTTGAATAATGTATCATCATCATCATCATCACCAGCCGGAAGAGGTCCACTGCTGAACATAGGCCTCCCCCTTAGACCGCCACAATGAACGACAATTTGCTATTTGCATCCACCGGTTGCCTGCGATGCGAACAATGTCGTCGGTCCACCTAGTGGGAGGCCTGCCTACGCTGCGTCTTCGCGTTCGTGGTCGCCACTCGAGAACCTTTCTTCCCCAACGGTTATCGGTTCTTCGAGCGATGTGGCCTGCCCACTGCCACTTCAACTTGTATATTCTACAAGCTATGTCGGTGGCCTTGGTTCTTCGGCGAATAATGTATAAAAACACAATAAATGTTTGATTTTATACTTATTTACAAAATTAAATTATGTAATTAAATCGTGTATTATTTTGGTGGCGTGTATTCTATTTGTTATTAATAATTGAATTTTAATGAATCCTTGGACATATTTTTTTACTTTATTGTAATATTTTTTTAAATAATTTTATTAATTGACCTATTGTTTTAATATTTTTTTACTTACATTGCTTAAAATGATTATTGTTGATGATTAATATCTTTTAGTTTAAAAAGATATAATAGTACTTAATGTAAATAGTAATAGTACTAAAAATAGGACTGTAATGGAATCGAAGTATGACATTTTCAATTATTTATCTAGAATTAGTAAACTTATCTAAGATTATATTTTGCATGCCAAAAGGTAGAATGTAATGGATTCAAATTGTATAATGCCTACAACACCTTTGTTTGTTACCTACATTCATTGCAAAATAAACGATTCTGATTCTGATGCTCTTCTTGAGATAATCTCATGCTGCTAGCAATTTCACTTATAAACTCAGATTTGTCATTTAATTTCATATATATTATAGATAGTCTTAAACGTCGTAAAATAATAAGATACACCTCTCCAATTAACGAACCTAATATGGGTAGTGATACCAGGAATCTACCGCTGTCTTCCTGGGTGCTCTCAGCACTTGTGTCTATTGGCCTCATCAACTCAGCAAGCTCATCGTCGTTTTTTGAATTCTCCTTGAAGCTCGTTATAGAGCTTGGTGAAATAATGTCATCTGCTTCGTCCTGGGTCTTGACATTAGCCATGTATTTTCCTACGTCTATTAAGAACTGATGGTTAAAGCTCGCACTCCCTTTCTTGCTTTGAGAGTAATCCTGGTTTTATTCAATATCAGTTAGCAATTGAAATCAATTATCACCACTAATAGTTTATCAATATGAAATAGTCCTATTACCTTATAGGGATGTTGGAAATGCCAATAATCGATATATCGATATTTTTAAAATATATCGTTATCGGCTTCGATATATCGGGATCACCTGACGGAAGAAATGGCCAAAAAAAAACACACATAATTGTTACGCAACAAAGATTTAATAATCTCTAATAAATGAAGTATTATTATTAATAATACAATATTAGGGCAACATCAGAATCAAAATTACATGATACAATGTGAATTAAATGACACAACAGTGTTGGTTGGTGACATAAATATTAACACATTGAAATGTAATAAAATCGTTGATAATGTAGATGACATTATAAAAACGTACAACTTGACATTACACACACATTAATTATACCAACGCGATCGTCGTGAATTCACAATGTTAAATTCAAGTAGACAATAAGGTTGTAGTTAAACCAAATCAAATTGCAATAGAATTCAATGAATCAAAATTCCTTATTATGCATAGGCCTCACTCTTACAATTCTTACATATTGTCATTTTTTACAACTACCACCGGATCGTAACGCCGCCTCCACTGAGAAGATCCGGCAAGAAACTCAGCGGGCTTGTCTTTTTCAATTATAATATAAGATTTATTTTTTTTAACAATTTTACAATAACAATATATCTTATACTATAAAAGCTTGTAAGAGAACTGCAGTTCAATACCTATTAGAAATCACCAATAATAACAATACAACTGTTTGCAATACAAATAATCATAGAGTTCATATTCATATTCATATGTATTTATTGCATTCCACAATGTTTGTAATTAGGTGGTAATATATATAAAGGAGTCATTGTGGACCCTGCTGGGCACAACAAAATATACCTGGATTAGGAGGGAGGAGGATAATAATTATCAAAACAATAATTTATATTCAAGGTAAAATTACGGTATACATTAAATATTGTTTAATTATTATTATTACTTTGAACTGAATATATTTCAATTATAATATAGATTTTTGTATTATGTTTGTTGAATTATTATTTGTGTAATTATTAAAAATAGTGAGTTAGAAATAGTGTGTTTCAAATGCCACTAAGCCAGTCTGAAGTGAAATGTATCATAATGTCTTTAAACGTTACTAAATTTGTAGGACATGATGACATCTACGGAAATACTAAAAAAATGTATTTGATTTGATGACATACTAAGCAAACCAGTACTTGTCCGAGAGTGATGACAAGAACACTCTACATTTTATGTGCTCTGCTGTAAGTTGGCTCCTTTGATTGGGTACAACGAGGTTTACAGCAGATGCTACTCTTTCCGATGATACGGATGACGCAGTTGGTACAAAATATTTCAAAGCTATTTCTGATAGTACGGGAGTAAAATGGCGGCTGTCTGTCCAGAATTTTATCGGGTTATCTTTTCTAGGTATTACTGGCTGGTCTAAATACTGCTTCAGCTCAGCAGGTAGACCACCCCTGGTTAAGCAAGAGGTACTACTACTTACTGCAGCGATGTCCATGGTGATTTTTTCATGTCTTGACCAAAAATGATAATGATGATGCATCTTGTGTTTCAGGTAAGGTATTACCTGACCTGAATTCTGGTGAAATTTGTCCTCTACGTCTATGTTCTACCCGAATTTCATTAGATAACTCTGATATTGCCTCAGAAATAGCTAGTGCAGAGTTAAAATGAATACGCTTAAAACGAGGGTCTAATATGGTTGCCTTTGCAAGAAATAATTTTTTTTCTAGTGACCCTAGTCGAGCAATAACTCCTTCCAATAATTTTTTTTGTACGGCAGCACCTAAATCTGTAGAAGATTTGCCTTGCTCTAGTCCTTTTTGTAGAAGGTTTGCAATTGGAACTGCTAAACTAATACTAACATACTGGTCACCACCAATGTCTTCTGTGGCTTGTTTAAATGGAGTGAGCAGTACTATAATATCTCTAATTACGTTTAGTTGTGATGAAGCTACCATGTCAGGTGCATTTCTCCTTGTAGTTAGAACTTTAGCCACAATAGCTGACAATTTATAAAATCTGTCTAGCATATCCAAACATGAGTTCCATCTTGTGCTAACTGATTGAATAAGTGTTAACACTTGTCCTTCTTTTTTTCCACATCTCTCTTGCTCTGCTCTTAATTCATCCATTGCATTAACGGTTTGTTTGAAATATGTAACAATGGCTTTAACGCGGTTAGCAAGATCCAAAACCGGCGCATTGTCCTTTGTTAATGCACCATCTACTATTAAGTTGAGCAAATGCGCCATGCATGGGATTCTCTTCCCATCTCCCAAAAACTGCTTTACTGCAGCCTACTGCTGCTTGTCCTTGTCCTTGTCCTTCTTTTTTTCCACATCTCTCTTGCTCTGCTCTTAATTCATCCATTGCATTAACGGTTTGTTTGAAATATGTAACAATGGCTTTAACGCGGTTAGCAAGATCCAAAACCGGCGCATTGTCCTTTGTTAATGCACCATCTACTATTAAGTTGAGCAAATGCGCCATGCATGGGATTCTCTTCCCATCTCCCAAAAACTGCTTTACTGCAGCCTGCTTTACTGCAGCACCACCATCAGTGGTCATTGATAAAATGCTATTCTTTTTTATTGAAAAATCTTCGATGATGTCTTCAAAGCATTCCTTTATATAATCAGCTGTGTGTGCCTACAAAAAGGATGTCAAATATTAGTATAAGGTATATTCCTTTTTATGCTTTAAAAAAAACTATAATATTATGTTACTAACCTTATACATTCTCTGTGCTGTCAACGTTACCGACTCAAGCTCAGGAACAGTATTATCTACGTTACTAAGAAAATGTGCCGTCAATACTATGAAACTCCTTGTTGAATTGGTGAGGGTTAATATGTCACTTGTTAGTGCTATGTGGTTCATCTCACTTAATGTTTTTTTTTAAATATTCTTTGTAGTAGCATACCGTTGTTCAATTAAGCTTGTTACCTGAAATGATTAATATATTATATTAATAATAATACACAATGTAATATAGTAATAATAATATAATATTATATATTTAATAAGATTTTTTTAATATTATTATATATTTGATAACAAACAAATAACACATATATTGATATTTTATTACAAGGGATAAAAAATATATTTATTGTGTTATAGTGTGATTACCTTAGGTCGCGCTGGAAGCTTATAGCGAGGACAGATAATATGGGTAAATCTTTTGAGACCAGCTTTTTCATATAAATCAAAGCCTGATTATAAAATGTTATATGTAAAAAAATATACATGACAATAAGTATAAAAATCACCTGCATCTATATATATCAATAATAAAATTTACCGCCATAGCTTGAACTTTTTTCTAATGTATCCATGAGTGTAGCTTGTTTATTCATTTCTTTAACCAGACTATTTTCTATTCTGCAATTATTATCATCACCATGTAATTGAGTCTGAAAGTAATTAAGTTTGTTGTAAAACTTTTGTTATTAAAACTACTATGCAACCAAAGATTAGATTCATGACAAGACATTAACAATTAATCCGTAATGGTAATATGTAATGTTGAAATTTATATATTGGGACATAAAACACTATGCAAAAATATACTTTAAGAGCTTCAATAGTAAAGTAAGTAGGTAAAGTTAGTAAGGTAAGAATGAATTTGTTACTCACAGCAGGCTGATCATCAACGACAGGTATATCTATCAACATAATATCATCTTCAGCTTCAGCATGTTGTGTAGAACTACTCGTTGATGGGACAGGCGAACCAGACCTAGGTGCACTTCGTTTTTCAACCACTGCTACTGTACAGTTCTGTATTACAGACTTTGCTGTCTTTGCACCACTAGTGGTTTTGATCTTTAACTGCATATACGCATGATGATGCTTAGTTTTAAGATGTGCTGCCAGATTTGAAGTATTGCCACTAGTTTTATATTGTTTGCCGCATAAATTATATGTTACGATGTCCTTATGATTTTTTTTTGAAAAAGTTCCAAACTACACTGGATATGATTAGCCTGGCAATTAGCACTTATAAAATAAAACTATTAAAATACCTAATAATAGATTTAAATAAATTCCACAAAGACAAACAATACACTTCAATTTTAACATCAACTTGATTGTTTTTCAATCAAACAATTAAATACCAATACAATTATTATCAGTAATATCAGTCAAGCACTCAAGCACAAACAAACAAACTCACAAACAATGAATGAATGAATGAATTTATTATATCCATGCATGCAACCAAAGAGACTAAATTACCAATACCAACCAACCAACGAACGAAATAGATACGAATTATTTTTTGATGCAACCAAAGAGAATTTAACGCTAAAAGTCTATCTTCTGAATTCTTCTGTGGTATGGACTAGCGACAAGATAAGATGCCAAGAAGGCGAGAACCAAGGAGTTTTTAGCTTTTTAGTTGTACGTAGTACATATTATATCCATGGCGAGAACCTTTTGTTTGCTGTCTTTTTTTTGTGTATTTTGTTTATGGATGGCTGGCAATGGCAAGCAAAGAAATGACACTGATCTTGTGTCATGAAGGTCCAGTGTTGTCTTTTTATCGCTAGAAATAAAATTAGAAAAAAGAAACAGATCTGATCTATTCATTCCCGAAAAAATATCGTTTTTGATACGTTTTCGATACTTAATATTTTATATCGATATATCGAGCGAAAATATATCGGATGAAAATATCGATATATCGAAAGCAAAAATATCGATATATCGAAATTTTTCAACCTTATCAGCTATTTCATCTTTTTTGAATTGTTTCAATAGACATCTTATTTCTCCTGGGTCATTTTGTAAATTCAACTTAAAGAAAACATTAAATAGGTACCTATTGGATGTAGCCTCCGTGGCGCAGCGGGAAACCCTCGTCTCTCCATGATCGACGGGACGCCATCGGATTGTGAGAGTAAATGGAATAGAGAACACAAGTGCACTCTGCACTTGTGTTTGTCTATGCAAGCACTTGTGCTGCATTATAATTTCTCCCGTGTAGATGGCTGATCTTTTAAAAGATTGGCCACTGTGGGTGTATCGGCCAGGAGGATGTTATTACTGGATGAAAGTATAAATACTTCCTCAGCAAAATTTATGGTTTGTGATGAAGAGGGACCTTCTTCACTGTCAATAATAATAATATTTTGCTTATGTTTTAAATAATTTCTTACCTGAAATAAAGCTGATTGATTATATATGTAAATACTATTAACTCCTTACAAAAAAGATGGAATGTTATAAGTTTGATGCTTACTACATCTGTTTGTCTGTATGGTGACATTCTAGTACTAAGAATAATAAGTTATAATCGAATATTATCAATTAAATTTATTTTTTTGGAATAATAGCTGAATATGCTATAGGCATAGCGCTTACGTTTTCATTGGCTACATTTTGTCGTGTGCATCTTTTTAAATTAAGATGTTTAATTGCTTTTGGGTTCTTGGTATTTCAGCCGTACTATTGAATTTAGATATAATATCTTACCACTCTTCATTTTTTTTTTGGCGATTGAGACAGCGTTCGTGCACTTATTTTCGATAATATGTTTGTATCTAGAAATACAACATTATCAATATTGTCAAGAAATATAATGCAAATGTTTTAGTTGAAATGCCATTTTTAACGACGTTTATTAATATAATCCCATCGGGTTGTAAGATGTATAATGTCAAAGAGGATATATCCACTAAGTTCGTAAAATACTCGATAAGATACCTACAGTATCAACCATTTTAGCAAACAGGGGATTTTAAGCATATCGCCTCCATAGTAGAAAGTAAGGGATGTAAGCTTATCAGACCACCAAGCGTAAAATCTGGTACTGTCAGTGACAAAACAGAAGTTATTGATACAAAAAGGATTGCTGCTGTTCAAATCCATGTTGAAAGATCGATTTGAAGATTGAGAGATTATAAAAAAAAAGTATATAAGTATTAGTATCAGTTGTCTGGTTTCCATAGTACAGGCTCTGCCTAGTTTGGGATCAGATGACCGTGTGTGGGTTGTCCCAAGATATTATATTATATTATAAAATGCTTGCGCCACATGCATGTGTAAACGTGAAAATGTTGCCTTTCTTTGATAATATAGTATTGATAGCATGTGGATTAGTCAACTTGCAGAGCCTTTTAATAACAACAATAATTGTATAATCAAATCAGATTGGTTATTTATTTTATAGCATCAAAACTTTCTTGAATACTTGAATTTTTTTTTCAAAATGAAAGACTACTCTCCATTAATTCGAAGCAAAATTGTTCATTAAAATCCACTTTATAAATATCTACGGTGCTGGAAATTTCGAAGTCCTCATGAGCAATGCAAAACAACCCCTTTGTCTTCTCTGCAAATAACATTTGCAGCTGTATTTGTGCCATATATTTTTTCGTAACTTCTCCATCCCATATATAGATCTTAATGTTTTTTTTGCTGAACGGACATTTTATTTCCACTACATATTCTCTTGAGATACCGTCCGGTGATGCAGCAAACAGGGGAAAATTATTATTGAGGACTAATCCACTTTCCTTGATTATGATATTTTGTTTTACAGCCACTATTTGTCGGACTTTTGGCTCTAAAGTCTCCTGAAACAGGAATTATCAAAATATAAAAGTAACGTAAAAACGGCTAAGTAAAAAAGCAGTCTGTGATTCAGGTTAATATAAAAACAGAAGATACTTCGGGTAATCTCTTTAGTGTCTTTAAATGTATATGCTCCTAAAATAGTTTCTAATAACACCCCATCTTCTTTGCTACAGTGAGCGATATCATGCCGCTTTGAGGCAGTGATACGGCCATACCGTAGTTCAAACCACATATTTGATTTAGCCTGATCTAATGTGTTATGAGAGACTTTTTTAAATCTTCATTTTTCATGTTGTCTTTGCAGTATTGTATAAAACCGTCTGCATCTGGTTGCTGGACCTGGCGTTTGTAATGACATGCCATGGAATGTATGGAAAGAGTTGGACCATTCCCAGATTTGTGATATAGCATTAGCATTGAGTTTGGATTAAACATCCGTGACTTTAGAACTATTTCTTTTAAAAAGGCTCCGTTAACTAGGAGGCAAAGCAACTTTCGGAGTCTTAGTTTTTTTTTTAAATCGGTAATACCAAATCAGCAGTTTTAATAAACTTTAAATGACTTCCAACAGGGTTCTTCAAATCGTTTGTTTAGCCACATAACGAGTGCTATAGCGTGTTTACAACCTCCCTTGCTGGCAGCACAATCTTCGCAACACACGCTTATAATGTGCTCAGTCTCTTCATTACATACAAATGTATCCCGATATGGCTTGCTCTTTACTTTATGCTCTGGAGTTATTATAACTTTTACTGTGCATATGTATTTGGCCTTCTCTTTGCACATAGCCAATACCGTCGTCACCGTAACTTTCTCGAGCAGATCTGCAAATAATTATACTAATTTTATAAGATACTCGATCCACTGGTCGGGTCGGTTAGTAAATACTACCTAAACTTAACTAGTATAATTATGTTGTGTCTAAATAAATATTTTTCTACAAATATCCATATCGATTTTATTGTTTATTCAATCTCAAACAGTCGGACGAGGTCTGCTTCGGGCGGTCGAGCCCACGGGATTTTTGTGCCGATTTTGTTTTGTTTATTTTGTATAATGGAACAAGGCGTTAAATAACAACAGTAACCTTTTTTGCTTTGATAAATGAAACTATATGCACTGTAGGTACAAAATATTACAGTTGAAGTTCACTACGTCATTTAGTACTAAGTAGTGAAATTCAAATAAGAATGATAAATATGAAATTGAAATTACTTACGTTGAAAGCTTTACGCCTCTTATCTCTGCACTTGTATACAGATTGTTAGTTAAAAAGCCTAAAATAGATTATATATAGGCCATTTCGATTTTGGCAAATTATTAGACTGTCCGCGCACAAATCCACTCTCCATCGTCAATAGCTTGTATATTTTTTTTTCTCGTATAATATAAAATATGATTAGAATCACAATACTACATACGCACACCACGACTGAGACAGTACAACAGACTACTTAGAAAGAACTGCGAGCACGAAACACGCATTGCTCTGCCGAGACAACCGGTTTTAATGCGTCCCGTCCCGTCTACACCGCCCACAACGAGGCCTACGAGACTTGTGACGTATGATCGGGAATGTGCGGGGCGGTTTTTGATTTTCGCGCGGATCAAATTGAAAAATTCGTAACTTCGGCATTTTTAAAGATATTCAAGTAATTTTTTGACTATGTTTGATATTATTTATTTTTTATTATCTTTGAATGTGTTATCTAGGCTCTGCCTAGTTTGGGATCGGATGACCGTGTGTGGATTGTCCCAAGATATTATTTATTTATTTAATGTATATAATTATTTTTTTATTTTTATGTGATTGGAAACTTCCTTATTATAATTAATTACCTTCTCTACGAATAAAATATGAGCACGACATTCACTTGAGAGTGAATGTCGTGCTCTTATTTTTTTCTCTTCTCTCAGATCATGGAGTTATCCCAAGGCGCCCCCGTATTCTCCGCTTTCACTGCACGGGTAAGTAAACCCCAATCACCTGACGCCCACCCTCTGTATGTCCCACCGGCAGAATCCGCCCTGCAAAGCAGACCCACCCGTGCTACACGCGGAGGTCAAAGAAGTGTTCGCGGAGGCCGCGCCCTTCTTCGTGGGCGTGTAGCCCCGCGTCGGTCTCGCCGTGGCACCAGGGCTACAAAACAGCCTCTTCAGCCCCACATGTTTGGACTACAGGAGATCCAGTTGTCCAAGTATGTGCGTGCTACTGATGAGGATGTTCCCGGACCACTTAGGGCAATGGTGGAAAATCTTGTAAGGAGTCGTCAAGAACGTGATACCGTTCTCACAGCGAGGACCGCACGAAGAGAGGCTCGTCAGCGGCAGCAGCAACTTGATGAAGAGGAAGACGAATTTTTTGACGCGGATGACACCAGAGACGGTGTTCTACTAGAAGGCGAAACTCTTTCGAGTGGAGGTCGATGGAGAGGTTCTCTTCTCAAAAAGAGGTATACTCCTCCTCACACTCGGGTTCGGTAAGGTCCCATGAAAATATTTATGATGCTTTTCGATCATTTTGGCCGGAGAGCATATTGCAGGAGATTGTGGTCGAGACCAATCGGTACGCCTCGGAAATCGTATCAACAAGATTCCGACGTCATTGGTACGAGACCAATATCCACGAAGTACTTGTGCTCTTCAGCTTTTGGATGATGTTAGGCATCATAAAGATGCCCACCATAAAATCATGCTTTAGCACCAATGCGCTGTTATCAACAGGTCTTTCGATCAATGTTTTCTCAGCGCAGATATGCGCATCTGACACGGGCTCTGCATTTCACTAACAACTCTATAAGGCCATCAAACGCATCTCGATTATATTGCTTAGGCCCCATTTTAGATCATCTCCACGATGCATTTAAAGCCAATTATCTGCCTGGCCCCAATGTTTCCATAGACGAAAGTCTAGCGCTCTGGAAGGGTGTTTTGCAGTTCCACCAATACATCCGAACAAAAGCCGCACGCTTTGAAATTAAAAGCTTTGAACTTTGCGATAGCGCTACTGGATACCTCTGGTCGTTCATCGTCTACACCGGTAAACATCCCAACGTAAGATCTACGCAATCTGTGCTTCTTAACGTCGGTGGTGATGGACCTCATCCAACCATTGCTGCACTATCCTTTGTGCCTCCTGTTTGTTCATGGATAATTGGATCAACTCACCTACGTTGGCTCGCTATCTAAAAAGTAAGAGCACAGATTGCGTAGGGACATTACGCACTAGTAGATGCGGAGTCCCAGCGCTTATTCAGCAAGCGAATTTACGAAGGGGACAACTGGTTGCACGGCATTGTGGCGACGTAGTTGTGCAGGCATGGCAAGATAAAAAAAAATTGTTACAATTTCAACGTACAATGACGCAAGCACCGAATCAATTTCAAACGGTCGGGTCACCCAATTTAAACCTAAAGAAGTATTAGACTACAATACATATATGGGTGGCGTTGACCGTAAAGACCAGATGCTTGAATCATACCTGATTGAACGAAAACGCTCAAAAAGTATTTATAAGTATTTAAAGTTATTCAAACGCCTGTTGAATGCTTCTATACTCAATTCGAGAATCTTGTTAGAGTCTTCCAGCGGCAGACAGCAAGACCATTTGCCGTCTCCGGTTAATACAAGCTATAATCGAAATGCACCTCCATTTAACTCCCACTCGTAGGCAGTACACTTCACACTCCGTGGAAACTCTGGTACGCATCGACATGAGACACAAGCACTGGCCCGTTCGCATTACACAATCTGGTGCCGCGAGCGATGTAGGCCGCCACACGCGCATTCGATGCGTATATTGTATCAAAAACGGGAAAAAGATCATCAAAACCTCCTACAAATGCGAGTTCTGCGATACGGCCACTATGCATCGACACGTGTCCTAGACCGCAAAGTGCCGGGCTTCCGCGCCCTCCTGATACTTGACAGTGCGCAACTTTTTTAGCCAATCATAGTAGCAACTGCTGTACTGCATAATATATGTAAAAAAATGCCGGATCCAATGACGCCATTCGAGCCAAATAGCAATGAGGACCATGGTCCATAAGATGAGGAAGAGACTAATATAGTATATACAGTGGCGAGGAATGATGATCGTAACAGGTCACAGTTGATCAACAATTATTTCAGTACGCTATGTTGACAATGACAAACAATAAAAATATTTATATATAAAGTAACAACTAGCGGGCGTCCGCAATTTTTTAGAGGCGGATCCTAGGGAATCTTTGACCAGGATAAAATATATCCTGTTTTTTAATTCAGGCTGTGAACTATCCGTGTGCCAAATTTCATCTAGCTGTTTAGACACCATGTATTAAGGACGCAATTGAGCGGAACCAAGGCTCTAAAGTGTTTGCAAAGAATTCGTCTATTGGGCAAAGCCAAGTGACCAAGCTGAAGATCGACGACGGCAGTGTCATCTCATCAAAGTCGGAGATATTGAGAGAGCTCGAGAGGTTCTACGGACAGTTGTACACCTCGACACGAAAACCCATTGCCCGAACAGCTCAGGACACCAGAGCCCAACTAACCCGACACTACACTGAGGACATCCCAGACATCAGCTTGTACGAGATTAGAATGGCTCTCAAACAGCTTAAGAACAACAAGGCGCCGGGTGAAGACGGAATCACAACAGAACTTCTGAGAGCGGGTGGAAAACCGGTACTTTTAGTCCTCCAGAAGTTATTTAATTCCGTCTTACTCGAGGGTACTACGCCAGAAGCATGGCACAGGAGTGTGGTGGTTCTCTTCTTCAAAAAAGGTGATAACACTTTATTGAAGAATTATAGACCCATCTCACTCCTGAGCCATGTATACAAGCTGTTTTCGAGAGTCATTACGAACCGTCTCGAACGCAGGTTTGATGACTTCCAGCCTCCCGAACAAGCCGGGTTCCGAAAAGGCTTTAGCACCGTAGACCACATACATACGCTCCGCCAGATTATACAGAAGACCGAGGAGTATAATCGGCCATTATGTCTAGCGTTTGTGGACTACGAAAAAGCCTTCGATTCAATCGAGACCTGGGCGGTATTGCAGTCCCTCCAGCGGTGCCACATTGACTATAGGTACATCGAAGTGTTGAAGTGTTTGTACAGCAACGCCACCATGTCGATCCGACTACAGGAAGAGAGCACGAAACCAATCCCAGTGCAGCGAGGTGTGAGACAGGGAGACGTTATTTCTCCGAAACTGTTCTCAAACGCATTGGAGGACGTTTTCAAGCTCTTGGACTGGTACGGATTCGGCATCAACATCAATGGCGAATACATCACTCACCTTCGTTTTGCCGACGATATAGTCATTATGGCAGAGTCGCTGGAGGACCTCAATACGATGCTCAGCGACCTCAGTAGCGTTTCCCAACAGGTGGGTCTTAAAATGAACATGGACAAGACGAAGATCATGTCTAATGTCCATGTTGCACCCGTACCGGTAGTTGTTGGGAACGATACACTCGAAGTTGTTGACCACTACGTATACCTAGGACAAACTGTCCAGTTAGGTCGGTCCAACTTTGACAAAGAGGTCGCCCGAAGAATCCAACTCGGATGGGCAGCGTTCGGGAAACTACGCGATATCTTCTCGTCCAAAATACCGCAGTGCCTGAAGACGAAGGTTTTTAACCAGTGTGTGTTGCCAGTGATGACATATGGTACTGAGACGTGGTCTCTAACGGCTGGCCTTTTAGAAAAGTTCAGAGTCACACAACGAGCCATGGAGAGAGCTATGCTCGGAGTTTCTTTGCGCGACAGAATCCGAAATGTGGAGATTCGCCGAAGAACTAAGGTCACCGACATAGCTCTCAGAATCTGCAAGTTGAAGTGGCAATGGGCAGGCCACATCGCTCGAAGAACCGATAACCGTTGGGGAAGAAAGGTTCTCGAGTGGCGACCACGAACCGGAAGACGCAGCGTTGGCAGGCCTCCCACTAGGTGGACAGACGACATTGTGCGCGTCGCAGGTAACCGGTGGATGCAAATAGCCAATTGTCGTTCATTGTGGCGTTCTAAGGGGGAGGCCTATGTTCAGCAGTGGACGTCTTCCGGCTGATGATGATGATGATGATGTTTAGACACAGGTAACAAACACACACAGAAACTTTAGGTGAAATGTTTTAATTGAAGTTTAGGTGAAATGTTTTAATTGAATTTTATTAACTATCTAGAATTCTGCAGAATTTTTATTTTTAATTTCTCCATTTCTAATTTGTCATTATGGCCCAGCGTTTGTTCATGGAGCTCCTGGGCGTGCCTAATTGTCTCTTTAATCTTTGTGAGCTCCAGCTTCTGCAAGTTATCCATGACTGATGATAACTTTTTTCCCGCAGTAACAGCCGGACGATGTTGCAGTTAATATTCTCCACAGATCTCCGTTTGTTAGCTCGACCTGTCAATAAGTATTCATACCACTTTACATATTAATATTTACACTTTTCTACAAGTTTATTAGTCATTATTATGCATTATGTTTCAGCGGTGATGATATTGGTCTCTTGAGGGAACTATAGGGTGTACTTGGATCGAAGTCCTTTCCTTTTGTTTGGAGCTAATGCCGTCCGTCTTTTTACAAAATAAAATAGTTTTATATTTTAATACAAGCGTTTGCAGTCTGACCATTTCTGTTTTTGTGAAGTTAACACTTCTTTCCCTAAAACATTGAAATATACTTAAGTAAATGCCTAATAGATATTTAACGTACTTTGTTCAACCCAAAAATAACACTCTATAAAAAGGTACTTACTTTAATGGAATGTTTGCTAGCACATTTTCGTCCATATCTTTGTTTACTTTACAGCTTTGCTTACCACCAAGCTTCCTTGATTACAATAATCAAAAACCAAATGAAATAAATACAACCACATTTTACTGAACGGACATGAAATAAATAAAATGTCACTATGAATGCCTCTGGCAAGGTTTAACAGCTGTGTTCAGTATTGTCGTAATTATGTTACCCCCAACGATTTTGGGATAAATTACGCCTCATTTGACTTGCAACCCCGATAACTTTAACAAAGATGAGGAATTCGCCGGTGCAACAAATTTTGCGGTGACCGTTAAAGACAGCGTTACTGTTATTGTTAAATTTGTCATAAACTTTTTAATACAATTTAAAATAAAAAATGTTGTCCACGTGGGATGGTGGCAAGAATGCTGGCTGCATTACCTCGTTGAATCGCTATGCCGTTGAGCGAGGAATGAGCCAGCCCTCTTGTCGCCCGCGGAGGAGGCCAGTTTTGGGCTTATTTTTTTGAAGAAGGTCCTCATTGAGGAACTAATTGTTACATATTTGAGCAGCTTGCTTTTGAAACCTTTGGACGCTAGGTTTCAAAAGCAAGCGGCTCAAATATGTTACTATTGGTAACAGCTACATATCCGCTTGGCAGAAGCAGCCCGCTCAGCCGCGGCTCCCGCTGCAGAGAAGAATAATAATATTAAGTTAATAATAATATTATTAACCAGCTCTCAGTGGGCTTCTCATCGCCGGCATATAGCCCTGATCCTTTACAAACTTTAACACAACCTTCCCTTGATTTTGTTGGTGATTATATACCTGTAAGTAAGCACTATGTTACTGTGTAACCTTGAATACCACTGAAATTGTGATGTTTAGTGATGAAATTGGTAAGGACATGGGCCACTATTTGTCGGATTTTATGAAGGGACATTCATAAATATAAATCATTGTATGCTTGGTATGACCTACGCCAATTTAATGGACAAAATATCTAGACATATATTTAGCCGGGATACAACATTGATTATCTTGATAGGAAATAGAGGAAATGTATCCAAAAAACTTTATTTAGGTATCAAGAGATGTTATCAAATCTTAATGTTAAAAAGTTGTAGTGTTCACATTTCCCTATAGTAAGGGTTTGCCGCAGGAAGAAAATACCAGTAGACATAAGTTAAACATGACATTACACACATTGACACCCTGTAATGTTTATGACATGGAAAATAAATTTAATTTAATTGACATTAATAACTTTAAGGTTAATTTTTATATGACAAAAGATAAATATTATCTTTCTAAATATTGTAAAAGAGAGATAGCTATGTCGCTATCAAATTACTTATACACATCAGCCAAGAATTTGGCTACACAAATTGATTGCTTCTTTTGAGCAACATAAATTTGACATAACTGTTAATCCAGCCAAGAACTTGGCTATCAATAATGACAATCTAATTAAATTAAATTAGACTACGAAAACAGAGACAGACTCTGGCATTTCTGCCTTGTCAAGAGATGATGATCGTATAGTTTCTCTCAATTGTTCACGAGACCAACTAAGCGATTTAATATTTCATTTCGATTTCCCTCCATTACTAGTCTTCTAGATTCTAATTTAAGGTTGTCAACCTCTCTCTCTCTTGATTGATGAAAGATTACAACAGGCTACTACATCGGCGTCGGTATCCACTCACACTGATATTTCTACTTTGTCCCGTGAGTTTTCCAAGTTAAATGTTTTGCCTAATCTGATTAGGGCCCATGCTGAATTGCTCTCCATTGGGTTAGATCGTCATGAATCAATCTTGAGAAGAAAAGTCTTAAGACATTTCTTTTACTTACGCGAATATTACACATTGTTTCTTTTCTAGATTACTTTCTACCGGAGAGAAAAACTTTATCAGAAAAGTATTTACCTGAACAATATCAATTAGCCCGCTCTTCACTATAATATACTAGGTAGTGTAATAAATTTGGCTATTACTACGGATATGTGGGGTTCAGATAGTAACAAATCATATTTGACGATCACAGTTCATTTTATTTTTGATTCAAAGTTATTCGCGCGTACTTTAAGTTCAGTAGAAGTAAAAGATGTACATTCTGCCGTTGTTATAGCTAATATTATAGAGGCAGCTTTGGAGGAGTGGAAAATCAAGGTAGTTACTAATGTAACTGACAACGCGGCTAATATTAAAAAGGCTGTATCGGATTATTTGAATAAAAGAAACCACTATTATGTGGCCCATACTTTAAATTTAGCTATATCGGATTGCAAAAAATCAAACCTACCATTAACTTCGTTTTTACATAAATATCACACTTTAGTAACGTTTTTCAAACAAAGTACTAAAGCTGCTTATAAATTAAAATAAATCCAACAACAGTATTATTACAAGATGGAACTCAGGTTTTGTAATGAGGCAGAGATTACTACAAACTAAATTGTGCTTATCCGTCGCTTTGTCCACCATGTCTTCTTCTCCGGAAAATCTCACTGCTAATGAATGGGAGGAAATAGAAGATTGCGTCAATATCTTAAGTACGGCATACACGCGCAGGTATACCTGACAGGTATACCTGTACAGTTCAACTGCGCAGGTAAACCTGAGCGTGTATGCCGCAAAACTGTGCAGGTTTCCACGCCTGTACAGGCGAGTCAAAAAATAAGAATTTTCATATTTTTAACTGCGCAGGTATACCTGTGCAGTTTACCTGTGCAGGCAAAACTGAGCGTGTATGGCGCTCGCCTGCGCAGGCGTCAGTTATCCGATGACTGTTAGAGGGAAAGGACGCGCGGCGCTCTAATACAGTATGTCGTCTCGTAAGCGGAATGTAGTAATGGAAGAATTTATAAACATGTACAAGTCGGAGCATTGTTTTTGGCATATTAAGTGTAAAGATTATCACGATAAAATTTAAATAATTTTATTCCTTGACATGATTATGTCACCCTGTAACGATAAAACATTTGTACGCCGGAAACGGTAGAATACTTGGTACCATCTATTATTGTAACATAAAAATATGCTGACAAATAATGATTCTTAATCTTTTAAAAATAAAAAAGTAGCAGCAATTATAATAAATCGTAAGAAAAAAATCATCGAGAAAAGTCTTTTCATCTTATTGGGGCCTGTTGGTCTAGTGGTCACGCCGGCTGCTACCCAATAGGTAGTGGGTTCGATTCCTGCCAAGTGTCTAGGTGTTATTTATCTATTTATGTATGTATTTACAAGAAAAAGTCATCTAGTTTCCATAGTATAGGCTCTGCCTAATTTGTGATCTGTGTGGATTGTCCCAGAATATTATTATTATTCGTAGATAATTGCGGTAATAATAATTCGGTTTAAATTTCAATTCCTTCAATAAGTCGACATAAGAGTACTGTTTGCTTTTCACCACTGTTCACGGTGTCGTCGTTTAATATCCTTTTCTTTAATAAAACAAACTATTAATCTATTAACGCTACTGCGTCGCAGTCATGCGCCGCTGTCGGGGCCATGGTTTCAACTGAGAGTTTGTGCAGGTTTACCGTTACGTGTATGGTCTCTATGGAGCTCAATTATACCTGTACAGTTTAACTGCACAGGTATACCTGTCAGGTATACCTGCGCGTGTATGCCGTACTTTAAAAGCCTATAGAGCAATAGACTGTAATAATATCTGGCGAAAAATATCCAACTTTGTCCTCTACGATTCCTTTAATCAGAAATGTCCAGGCTTGTCTTATGAAAAAGGATCCCGCCACACCAATAGGTGAAGACAAAAGTCACAAAATCCTACTCGAGTCGCATCACTAGCCTGTAGGCCGTGCCAAAGAAATAGACATACATACATATGTTGTCAAAAATTAAAAAAATAAACTAAACTTGTCAAACCTCCGTTATAATTTTTGGCCTTTAACTAACAGGTTAGGTTTCGCGCTCAACATAAAAATTATGTTCAACGACGATCTACGGGGGCATTATTTTATTGGAGACTGTTTTTTTTTTAATAGGGACGAGAGGACCTGTCGGCTCCCGGTAGAACGCCTGCGTGGGATCCGGGACTTATAGAAATTTGAACTCAAAATGATATTAATCCACGAAGATTTGTACAGCCATGTTAAAAGGAAGGTAAGCCGGGAGATAAGGGCCACAAGAAGGCGGTTGCAAATATTTGCGTGGCGGTCCATCCATCGGTATATACCCCCTTTTCAGAATGTATCCTTGGAATACACCTTCAGTTGTTGGGAGTTGAAATTTCCTCAAACCTCAACTTTGGGCGGTTCATTGAGTCCAAAGCCAAGGTAGCTGCAAGGAAGCTAGGTGTCCTTTCAAAGGTCCGCCGGTACTTCACACCGGAGCAACTTTTGATGCTATATAAAGCACAAGTCCGGTCGTGTGTGGAGTACTGTAGTCACATATGGGCTGGTGCTGCTAAATGTCATCTTGCAGCTTTGGATTCAGTGGAGAGGCGTGCTAAGAGGCTTATTGGTGACGCAGAGTTAGTAGCGGCCAATTTACAAAGCCTAGAGCACAGGCGCAGAGTAGCCAGCCTCTCGGTGTTCTACAGGATGCATTTTGGAGAGTGTGCACAGGAATTGCATGACTTGATTCCACCATCTCCCTTTCATCATCGGACGACGAGACGCACGGCACGTACACACCCTTATGTGGTGAAAGTGCCTTCAGTCCGGTCTAAGCGGTTTGCTTCTTCATTTATAATAAGGACAGCTAAGGACTGGAACAGTTTGCCTGCGTCGGTTTTCCCGCCCGATTATAATGTGGGTGTCTTTAAGACTAGAGTGAATAGGCTTTTAATAAGCTAGTGCGTCGTGCGTTGATTGCGTCGCCGCTTTCCATCGGGTGGGACTGCAGTCAAGCACTAGCTTATAAGTGTTAAAAAAAAAAAAGAAAAAAAACGTTCGAAATGCTAAGATGCCATTTTAGGCATGGAATAACCTGAGCGGGGCTTTCGAGGACAAAGGGTTGTGCCCACGATTCTTAGGAACTTGTTTGCAATAAAGCTGAGTGGTGAATGTCACAGAAATCGCACAACAACTCAGGGACATAAGCGCTGGTCTTGATAATGACTTTGTTGTGGTTATCATGTTAAGTGGATTGCCGTCAGAATTTGAGCAGCAAATTAAGCAAATTGCTACAAGAAAGTCAGCGACGGAATGAAAAATTAGAGACAGTCACAGCACTGGCGGCTACGAAAAAAAATCGATATTAAAGACTTAGGTCTTGTAAATGAATTTCTTGGTATGAAAATAAGATGGGAAAGTAACTATTAATCAGCGTGATTACATAAATAGTATTCTAAGTAGATTCAAGATGGGGAACTGTAAGCCAGGTATGTACACCAATGAAAGTGGGTCTGAATCTGAATTTTTCCAGACGCTTGTCATATGATGAAATTAATTCGAAATTGCCTTCATTGCCTTCCGAAATACCGCAGTGTCTGAAGACGAAGGTTTTTAACCAGTGTGTGTTGCCAGTGATGACATATGGTACTGAGACGTGGTCTCTAACGGCTGGCCTTATAGAGAAGTTCAGATTCACACAACGAGCCATGGAGAGAGCTATGCTTGGAGTTTCTTTGCGCGACAGAATCCGAAATGTGGAGATTCGCCGAAGAACCAAGGTCACCGACATAGCTCTCAGAATCTGCAAGTTGAAGTGGCAATGGACAGGCCACATCGCTCGAAGAACCGATAACCGTTGGTAAAGAAAGGTTCTCGAGTGGCGACCACGAACCGGAAGACGCAGCGTTGACAGGCCTCCCACTAGGTGGACAGACGACATTGTGCGCTTCGCAGGTAACCGGTGGATGCAAATAGCCAATTGTCGTTCATTGTGGCGTTCTAAGGGGTAGGCCTATGTTTAGCAGTGGATGTCTTCCGGCTGATGATGATGATGCCTTCAGGCATATGGAACGATAGTCGACAGTAACGGAAAATCTACTGCATGGGAATATTTTGACCATCTACACAGACTTTAAACAACTGAAAATTTCCATTTAGCTAACAAATTACGAGCGCAACACATAGACTTCACAATCAAAAAATGAAAGTCAAACTAGCTACCCAACTTTTAAGTAAAAGCGTTGCCGATTCTCTTGCGTTGCGCGTTGCGTTGCAGAGAAAAATGTAAGATTCATTAGCTACAACTGAATTTATACGCAGTTTCAATAATTTGTTCGACGTTCTAAATTCTAGTAAAAAAAAAACAAATATGGATTTTTTGGAAAAGGCCGAAGAATACATTAAAGGACTGCGAACTTTAGAAGAACATTTGTTGACGAATTGTTGTAGAAAGACAGGATTCCTTGGTCTTTTAGTGTGCATCAAAAGTACAAAGGCTCTGTTACAGCATTTGATTGAAGAAGACATAATCTAGTTTATGTAAATGTACCGATTTAGCCAGGACCACCTTGAAATGTTTTTTGTAATGTCCGGGCTCATGGTGGGAGTTACAACAACCCTATTGCATGGCAATTCCAATATTTTTACAAGAAGTTATTGAGCCACGTTGAAATAAAAAATTGCAATACTTTTGCAAAATTGCGACCGGATCAGTTTGCGCTATCAGTTATATCAGCTATTTCAACGCGAAGAGGAGGTGTTGCCGTTTTATTTGAAGGCCGCAAATATCATCGCAAAAAGAAATATACAAATGGTAATACAATATGGCTATGTTCCAATTACAGTGATAGCTGCAATGGGAGTATTAATTTAAACCAGAAAAACGAAGTGGACCCCGCTAAAAACAAAATACATAATGTAAACTGTAAACCAAATCTAGCCCTAAATAAAGTTATCATAGAACTTGACAAGCTTAAAGACAAAACTGGCTCCAATTTTGATTCCATCCAAAAACAATACGATGAGATGGTATACAAGCTAGAAACTGAGGGCGAACATTTGATGGCGGAAATACCACCTTTTGAAAATAAAAAATAGGTCTTTTTAATAACCGCAACAAAGTATTAGGTGTGCCTAAATTGCGTTTTTCATCATCTAGTGACGTAGAAGTTCCAAAAAAGTTTCAGCATTTCCTGCTAGCTGACTACAAAGGTGAAAGTGATGGAAAAATAATTCTTATATTTTGTCGCGAAGATGTCCGATCCATGATTAAAAGCTACAGCCATATACTGTGTGATGTCACTTTTAAATCCTGTCCAAAGGCATTCAGGCAGTTATATTCAATCCATGCCTATAACGTTAAAAGTAAATCGGTTCCCCCGATAATTTTTTGTTTACTACCTGATGAAAGACAGGAAACATATGAGATCCTTTTTCGACTCATTAAATCAGTCTTTCCTGTCTGGAAGCCATTGAAAGTAACAATGGACTACGAAAAGGCCGCAATGAAAGCAGTAGCCAAAGTATATAACGGCATCGAAATCAAAGGATGCTACTTTCATTACAATAGATGCCTGTTTAGAAAAGCCAAACAATTAAACATCTCAACACCTGTTACAAGAACGGCACGTGTCTTGATGTGCTGGAATTGCACGTTTGCCACCGGAACTCACAGAGAGTGGTATAGAGTATGTAATGCGTAAGAGTCCGCTGGTATAGATATTAAAAAATTCAACGCGTATTTCAAAACCCAATGGCTAGAGAAAACTAACTTCAACAAAACTTGTTGCTGTAGCAAGGAGCAAATACGAACCACAAATAATTTGGAAGGTTGGCACAGCCGGATCAATCGTTTTATTGGAAAAAAAAATACAACAATTGCAAATTTACTGGACGTATTGATCAAAGAGACGAAAGTTACTAACATTTTAAAAACCAACACAAAGAAAACGAAAAGCTATCTTGAAATAGACCAGGAAACGAATAATGCAATTTAAAAAACGGTTTAATAACTGTAGGCCACTGCGTTGAGCTAATTTCCCCTTATTCTTTCAAATTTTAAGATCGTATGATAAGTAAAAAATACATGGAATTTTTTTGTTAATTAGCTTGCTAATTAATAGGATTCATTTGTTTCTTTTCACCTTTTTTTAAATGTGGTATTAGGTAATTGCTAATTGGAAGTAATCTTATATAGGTATACTAACTGACACGCGCAGCTTCGCCCGCGTTTTTTTACCAGCACTACAATTTTCAGTTTCTGGTATTTTTTTATATATTCTTAAAATCAAAATCAATTCAATTTTACCAATCCGGGTAGTGGCAAAAAATTTGCATTTCTCATGCAACCCCGAAAGAATAGTTGAAGACTTAACATCCAAAGGTTATAAGATCGAAGATGCCACGAACAAGCTGAATTGGAGGACTAAAGAACCTCTTAACATGTTCGTGCTATCATTTGATAAGAGTGAAGACATCAATAACATTTACAACATAAAGTCTATTCTTGGTTGCAAAGTAGACATGCAACCAATTAAAGCGTCGAAATTGATCCCACAGTGCAAAAGGTGTCAAGCATACGGGCATACTCAGAAATATTGCTCTAAAGAGCCCAGGTGTGTCAAATGTACAGGTAAGCACCTAACAAAAGACTGCAATAAACCTGCAGACACTAAGCCTAAATGCGTCCACTGCGGTGAAGCACACCCTGCTAGCTATCGGGGATGCATAGTAGCAAAAGAACTGCAAAGTTTAAAAAATAAGGCAGTTAAGAAACACAAAGTCCCTACTCAACAGACCCCAAGTACTAATATCAATAAAAAGGTACAGAGCCAACCTGTTACAAAAAATCTGTCATTTGCTCAAATAACAAAAGGCATTCAGGCGCAACAACAGCCACAGCAACATAAACAGCCACAGAAAACATCAAACTTAGATGATAAATTAAACAAAATTCTAAACGTCATAACATCATTTGACGAACGGCTCAAGAAATTAGAATTTAGCACTAAATTGGCTATTACTAAACAAAAGTGATGGTTAACTCGCTAAAAATTATGGCATGGAATGCCAATGGACTGCGTCAGCATCAACATGAGCTGCTAGTGGTCCTAAATACAGAAAACATCGACGTGTGCCTTGTATCTGAATCACACTTTACCACTGAATCCTACGTACAAATGAAAGGATACAAAATATATCACGCATTGCACCCGGACAACAAAGCGAGAGGAGGCAGTGCCGTCATAATAAAGGAAAATATTTATCATTATGAGATATTTAAGCAGGAAGACAGTGATATTCAAACTGTGGCTGTTTGTGTCAAAACTAAAAGTTTTCCGGTTACTGTATCTGCTATATACTGCCCTCCCAGGTACTCCATAAAGGCAACGCAATATGAAAGTCTCTTGAAAAAACTCGGCAACAGATTCGTTCTTGGAGGTGATTTTAATGCAAAAAATATCTATTGGGGATCTAGATTAACCACAACTAAAGGGAAAGAACTCTTAGGTGCAATTAGAAAAATGAAATGTGACGTTATATCAACGGGTAAGCCTACCTATTGGCCCACTGACCCACAAAAAATTCCTGTTTTGATCGATTTTTTTATATATAAAAACATCTCGTCGAACTTTCTTTCTATTGAAGAGGGTTTCGCTATGAGTTCAGACCATTCACCAATTATACTCAACATTAATGAAGACATACTATACAGAAAAAGACATCCAACTTTGGTCAATAAAAATACAGATTGGGATAGCTTTAAGCATGATTTGGACTCCCTAGTCATTCTGAATGTGCCGTTAAAGAAACCAGAGCAAATAGAATTAGAAGTAAGAAAATTTATAACAGATATCCAACAATGTGCTTGGCAAAATACGCCTGATTTAAAAATAAAATCCAGTTCCAGAAACTACCCTATGGAAATTCGAAATCTTATTTCTGAAAAAAGAAGACAGAGACAAAGATGGCAAAGAACCAGATATCCACCGGACAAAACGCTGCTAAATAATCTTACGAAGCAGTTAAGAAGAGAAATACAAAAATTCCGTGATGAAGCTATGCACACATACCTTACACAATTAACGAGTGATCGTGCAACAGATTATTCATTATGGAAAGCTACAAAACACCTTAAAAAACCCATTACCCAAATCCCTCCTATTAAAGAAGTGAACGGAAAATGGGCTGTAAATAATGAGCAAAAGGCAATCAGATTTGCACATCATTTGGAGGACACATTTCAACCAAATAAACTTGACACTGAAGAGCTTATATTTGAAGCAATAACACAAGATGAAATTGATATAAAACTCGCCACACCAAAAGAGGTTCACATAGAGATTCAACATTTAAACAAGAAAAAATCCCCTGGCTATGATCTCATTACAGGAAGTTCTCAGTAATCTGCCACATAAAGCTATAGTGAAACTTACGACACTTATAAATGCTTCATTCAGATTAAAATTCGTGCCTGATATGTGGAAAGTTGCTGAAGTTATAATGATACCAAAGCCTGGTAAACCACCTTATGAAGTAACTTCATACAGACCGATCTCGCTGTTGCCAATAATATCTAAATTATTTGAAAAGATCCTGTTGAAACGATTGAAACCTATTGTAAAGGGGGATGGTGGTGGTTAATGGTGAAACAAGGGGACTGGTTTGAGTACACGTATGGTTTATTCAATAATCTAATATTAAAATGGTTTATGGTATGGTGAATGGTAGGTAACGCGCTCGCGGCGGTTGATTGTGTACTGAAAATTATATAAAATTAGAATGCGATGCGCGGTGACAAATGGCTGACGGCTCAATATGTTGCAATGCATGTACGTACACCATACACCTATCATAGAAGCCAGAAATCTTATCCCTAACTATCAGTTTGGTTTTAGGGAAAGACACTCTACAATAGATCAAGTTCACAGAATAACAAACATAATTGAAAAAGCATTAGAAGAAAAGAAAGTGTGCTCAACAGTTTTCCTGGACGTGGCCCAGGCATTCGATAAGGTGTGGCATCAGGGCCTCATACATAAACTAAGAAAAATGTTGCCAAAACAATTCTCAGATATTTTGGAGTCCTACATATCAGATAGACTGTTCAGAGTAAGGCAGGAAGATGCTTATTCTGATCTTAAGCAAATCAAAGCTGGAGTACCACAAGGAAGTGTTCTAGGTCCGGTCCTGTATCTATTATACACCTGCGATATTCCAGAATTAGAAAACAATACCATCGCAACCTTTGCTGACGACACGGCCATTTTGGCTACAGGAGTCACTCACGAGGAAGCTGTGGAGAATGTTCAAAGCGCCGTTAACACCATTTTTAATTGGACAAGAAAGTGGCGAATAAAATTAAATGAATCAAAGTCGGTTCATATTGATTTTACCAACAAAAGGTCCATCTATAATCCGGTATACATAAACGATAAAGTTATACCCTATGAGAATACTGCTAAATACCTTGGCATGACACTTGACGCAAAGCTTCGCTGGAAGGCTCATGTCAAAAAGAAACGCGAAGAGTTAGGCCTTCGCTACAAGAAACTGCACTGGCTCCTTGGAAAACATTCAGTGTTGTCTGTGCAAAACAAAATCCTTTTATACAAGCAAGTCCTGATGCCAGTATGGACTTATGGTATACAGTTGTGGGGCTGTACCAAACAAAGTAACGTACAGACAATACAACGATTCCAGAACAAAGTACTCAGAGGCATTGTAAATGCGCCCTGGTACATAAGAATAAACGACCTCCATCGGGACCTCAAAGTGGACCTCGTTGCCAAAATTATTAAGGATTATGCTGAAGCTCACCAATATCGGCTTCATCACCATGTGAATGTCGAGGCTATCCAGCTCCTCGACAACACGGACATAGTGAGAAGACTGAAAAGGACAAAACCTTTTGAGTTAGTGTAAATATTAAATTAGTGCAGTGAAGTGCAGTGTAGAACACAATAACAAAGTGTCTTCGCCTTAATAGAAACAATAAGAAAAGTGCCATTGGACACATTCTTAAACTATTTTAATTTATTCGTTTAGGTCAAATTAATATTACTGATTAGTCTTTAGGCTAGATTGTAATTTATATGGTGGTACCTTACGGTACAGCATTAAGAGAAAAAAAAAAAAAATCAATTTTATTATTGTTGTTGCAGGTACAGATTAAGAAATCCTTAGGTCTATATTTTAACAAGTAGTTTCTCTGCAGCATACCCAATTGGGCTTACAATATTCTTCTCCTCCTTCTCCCCCCTCTTCTCTCTCTCTATTCCTGTCCCCATCTATGCACGTAACTTTGATAAGGACTTCCGTTGTTTTTGATGAGGCGTGCAAATAGTGTAATATTTTTTTCCTTACAAACTTAACTAACCTCAAGCGCAACAATGCGAGATGTATAAAATGATATAACTAATGTCTGATTTATCTATTTAGTGTAATAGTTTGCCTATATTCTATAGAAGTGGACGTTTATTCCAAACATGTATGCTATGTATATTAGTCATAAATAGCTTAAGGGCAGGTAGGCATCTAAAAGTAACGTAGTTTAGGTTAAGGCCAGGGGTTGTCAAAAATTAAAAAGAAACTAAACGTGTCAAATTATGAATAGCAGAAATAAAATTTTGGTGTTGTTTTTAGTATACAACAACATACATACACGTACATACTCTCGAAAAACATAACCTTTCTTCTGGGGCAGTCGAGCAAAAACAGAAGGATATTGGGATTTCACAAAAAAAGTAAAGTTCTTTTGATCCGAAACTAATCCACCGTTGTCTCTTAAATATACCAATTTATGAACCATAATTTTTCTTTTGAAAGCATGTTATCAACACCAAACTTTCATTTTACTCGAATTTCCAGCTATATAACCAACAATGTAATTTTTGTAATATGGATCATCATATTGGGTATGTGACACAATTTCAAATCCGATGTCATCATCAATCGATGTCTTAACCAACTGTTGTAGTATTGAAAATGTCAAACAGAACATTAAAAATCATAACAAACTTTTCTGTGCCTTCACTGTCTTTAAAATCATCTACTTTTATAGATATAAAACCTAGTATCTAGTGTGTACCTAGTGTAGTATCTAATTATATAGATATTTCATTGGCATTTAAATTTTGTCGGGAAGATTCCCGCCAAAATTTCAATACTCTTGCTAAGAAGTTATGACGCCAATTTTACTTACATGACAGAGTTCCTAAACTGAAGATGTTTACGAGTTACTTTGTTGGCAATGTGTAAACTTTCTTTTTCTTGAAGGTCATTTAGTTTAATAAGAAATATCCAATCTACTATATTTTCATCCTGGTCCAAATTGAAATGATTTCGGACAAGTTTAATCATGTGACTAGAATCATAAAATACTGCTACATCGTAACCTGCTGTTGGATGCTTGAACATTGTTTTCATATTCTCTGGGTTGTTCACTCGGCAACCTAATAGTGAAATATTGGTTGCACGGGCATCAAAATGACTTTTTTTTTGTAATTTTGATGCCTACTTTGATTTTAAATTGTACTTTAGATTTTAAAAGTTTAAATGATTCATCTGTTAATCCCGGGAGAACCATTCATAGTTCGATACGTTATAAATAGTTTTTGGATACGGGAGACATGTAGGTTTTCGCAATATATTTCGGTATACGCAGGGCGTTGTAAGCTTGTCGCGTATACCGTACCCACAGGCCACCTGTGTAAAACGATTGGCAGTATGCCCGAAAAAGAGTTACCTTTACATCAGGCCTAGCAAACCTGCGTGCCAGCATATTGCTCCTCACCGACAAAGTAATGCGTTTTTTTTCTATATCTAGGTCATCCTTTAAATCTTCCGAAAGCAGTTGACCCAAATATTTAAACGTCCGCACAATGTTAAGTGGGGACCCATTTATAAAAACAGGAGGCACCACACTAGGTCTTCGCGCACCCTCCCTGAATACAAGTATTTCACTTTTTTGTGAGTTGTACTTAAGGCCATGCTCAAGTGCGTATCGTTTTAGCTCGACTAACTCAGTGTTGGGTTGCCATAAATATGTCAGTCACACTCTTGCCGTGCGCTTGTCCACCAAACCGCGGCCTGACCTAACAATAATAAGCTTAATCCGCGGATGGCGTTCTGATCACTAATGTTTGTGGCGTCCTTGTATGCTTCCACAGCGTCAATAAACGGTTCGAGGAGTTCCTCGTGCACGCCAGAGGCAAAATACCCTGTGCTTTCGTACGTGCAACTCCGAGAGGTTCCAAATTTTTCGCCAATGCGATCGACGATGCGCTCGAATGCCACCATGTGCGTCTGTTGGAGCGATGCAAACATGGCGGCCATATCTTCCGTGGTACAGATATTCTATTTCACGAAGTCCGTTTGGCTCTGGTTGTAGTAGTGACGTGTAGTGATAGGCGCGCTAGTGTGTGTAAACGTAGGTAGCGTTAGGAAAAAAATCTGACACGCATAATATATTTATTTAATAAATTATATAGACAATTTAAGTAAATAATATTTAGCTATTAGAATGATAAGTTGCAGAGAAAAGAAACAACAGTTGAAAGTAAATAATATTTTTATTTATTACAGAGAAGAAACAAAAAAATCAGCACTTAATCACTATCAAATTCAATTTCTGATTCGCTTTCGTCAGAATCGTTCCCTAAGTTAATTATGAACTCAATATCCAGGTCGACGTATTTTAAGTATTCTTTTTCAATTTTTTCAACATGAGCACAGGTTTTTTGCCATGTTTCACTGGTTACTCTATCCAAGCTTTCAAAGATCAGTCTTTCCATGTTCGTCATGTTTTGTTCGATATTCTTTGATGCGATATAATTTTTTACAATACCCCAAATATTTTCAATAGCATTTAATTCTGGGTGATAGGGGGGAAGACGTATTACATCAAAACCCTTGCTCTTAATAAAATCATCAATTTTATACGTTATGTGTTCATCTTTGTGTTTTTTTATAATATCGTACAATTCCAATTTAAGGAGAGATTGCTCAAATGCTATACCTTTATCCCTGAGCCATTGCTGCATGTCTGCTTTCTTTGTAGCCGACGTCGGTAGTTTTTCAGTCCGTGTGTTGTGATATGAAGCATTGTCTAAGACAATGACAGAGCGTGGGGATAAATTGGGTAAAAGTTTTTCGTTTAGCCATTTAACATAATTATCGTAGCTCATATTAGAATGGTAATCGCCAGCTGTTGAGTTGGCTTTATAAATCAATGAAGCATTTTCAATAAATCCATCCTTTGTACCCCCATGCACTAATATAAAGCGAGTGCCTGTGCTAATTTTTTTTAAGAATGGTGTACTCTCTTTCTTTTGTGCCCAGGTGTTGTTTCGCACGTGTGTTGAAAGGACATAACTTTCATCGGTGTACACAATTGGGCGACCTTGACTGCGATATTCTGACATCTTCTTCAAAAATTTTAAACGCCACATTTGTATATCATGACGCTCCGTCAAAACTTTACGGTTATTCTCTGTTTTACGCCACTTGTAACCTAACTTCAGTAACAATTGACGAACAGTTTCGATACAACCATCAAAACCAATTTTTTCATTTAATACAGTTTTTAACTTAGCCAACGTTGGAATTTCTTTATGGATGACATGGAAATTTTGTATAGTACTGCGAACAACATCGGCTGTAAAATTATCTATTTCTATCTTACTATTCCGCTTTCTTCTCTTCTTCATAGGAGAAGTGAAATTTGATGAGCAGGATGGCAATTCCTTCTCTTCTTTTAATATCCGTTGAACAGTTTTCATAGAAACACCTGTAGCCTCAGCTGTACGCCTTGTAATATCTCGTAAATGAGACAAATCACAGTTAGGTTCCGCAACTGATTTTGTGAATTCATACTCTTCTCGCAGGAAATGATAAACGCTAGCTATCATGCTTCGACCCTAGAACAAAACCAAATCGAAATACCTATTTAAGTAACAAATTTCATAATATTAGATAGATAAACTCTTAATAGCACACAAAAAGTAGTAACAATAGTTAAAAAAAATGTTACCTCACTGTGGACAACTTTTCTGCGTTTACTTGCCATGCTGACGTTACTCTTTGAATTTTTTTAGCGCGGAAACAAAACACTAGTGACTCTGACCGCGTCGCGATCGTGACTGAGCGCTCCCGAGGTTACGCACACTAAAACAGTGTGCACGTACAGACCTTACAACAGTCATAGTCAAACGGACTTCGTGAAATAGAATATCTTATAATGTTCCTGCCTCGTGACGCTCCCGCTTCGGTACTTGCCTCATCCATACTTCTAGTTATCGGCATCTTGTAACTAAATAATGCCCTGCAGTTGTGCGCCAGTTTAGCTCGACTAACTCAGTGTTGGGTTCTTTCGGGCGTTATTAAGGAAACACTCACACACATGATTGATATTTTAATGGAATACACAATCAGCATACAAATCAACACGTAATCAGTAATATTTTAGTAATTAGTCAAATACAGTTAGTTTTATACGCGCGGCGTTCGAGGTCGCGTGCTCTTACGCAGAGCGCCTGGCCGATGTAAGCCTGGGTTCTATCTGCCTGAGGTTCCCCTAGGATTACAAATCGATGATGTTGCTCTCTATTAGGGTCCTAGGTGGTGTTATAAAATTAAACTGCAGTAAATGTTAGTTACAGGAAATAATAAATTTTTTATTCAACTCAAGATATAATAACTTTGCTAGCTCAACCAGAGGGGCTACTAGGTTATAAATGTACTCCTAAATTATCCGACCTAGCAACTAACCTTGCAACCTAAAAACGCTTACATACAGATGTTGGTGTATGTCGGGTACAATTTATAGACAACACTTCCTAAAGAAACTTAATTTATATGTTGTATTAGGGGAAAGTGGGGTACAATCGGGACACTAAGGGAAAAAATCAATAAAAAATAAATTTTAATTATTACAAATCAGATTTATTAAAATTCGTTTAGTAAGACTTAATCCTCTTTTAATTTTAACAATGAGATCACTTGTTTAACAAATATGAATATTAAAGAAATATATAAACCTGTATAGATAACGGGGTGACCCTTGGATTATCATGCTGTTCTGAGAAATAAAAGTTCTGATTTCCAGTCTTCTTGTTTCACAATTATTAACACCTTTACACAAGGTAATGACTATGAAAATTGTAAGCGTTATACAATGAAAATCTGAAAACCGCGCGGGCGCTGTGATTTGCAAGCCATCGTGATATTGAACCAAATTCGACTTTGATGATAGTTTGTTAGTGAACAAAATTCGACTGAGTCATTCCATAGACTGTTGGATATATTATAAACTAAAGACTTTTTAGATAGTTAAGTACTGGTCGCTTATTCGTGAGTGCGTTACTGTCATACCCCTATGGTCTGACGTCTGTCTTATGATGTGTGTGTAACGCAATGGTTCGCTAATAAATTAATTTCTTTTAACTTACACAATCTTTATTTTTCCGCCCATAACCCTTCAGGTTATGGGCCCAGGGCTTCGTTGTTGCCCGAAATATAATAGTATTTCGCGTTGCGGTGGAAAAAATATTTTATTGTGTTTGTCGATATAACAACCGTTCCGTGCACACATCATGGCGTCTTTGTCCAATGTTCCTGTACAAATGGAAAAGCTAAGAGGTATGGAAAATTATTCAATTTGGAAATTTAACCTCAAAATGTTGCTTATTCATGAAGAGTTATGGGACGTCGTCTCAGACGAACCGCCGGACAAGCCAGATGCTGATTATAAGAAGCGTACGTTAAAAGCTTTGGCTAAAATTTGCTTGTCGGTAATGCCTGCAGTATTTATGCATGTCAGGAATGCAAACACGGCGCGTGAAGCTTGGACGAATTTGCAAAGAGCATATGAGGACAAAGGACTGTCAAGACGGCTTAGCTTGTTGAGGCTTTTATTTGCAACAAAATTAAGCAACTTTGAAAGCATGGAAGCTTATATCACGAAAATGTGTGATTTGAGTCAGCAGCTTAGTGATATAGGTTCGCCTTTAGATGATGACTTTGTCGCAGTCCTATTATTGAGTGGCTTATCTTCGGACTTTGATCCTCCAATAATGGCTTTAGAGAACTCAAATGTCACATTGTCAAGTGAGTTTGTAAAATCAAAACTGATGCAGGAAACTCAGCGACGAGAAGAAAAGGATGATACGGGCTCGACAGCTTTGGTGGCACATAAGAAAAGGGTTAAGTGCTACAAATGTAAGAAAGTCGGTCATATTTCTAAAGATTGTAAAAAACAAGCTATGACTAAGAAGGAGAGTGTCAACACTTCTACCAAGGTAATGTTAACTGCACTATCAGCGTGTGTAAGAAGTGATGTCTGGTTACTCGACTCCGGAGCAAGTTGTCATATGTGTAATGACAGGAAGGTGATGAATAACTTCGTACCCGGTTATGTAACTGAAGTTAAGGTGGCAAATGGTGATAAACTGTATACTGCCGGTCGTGGTGATGTAACGGTGCACTTGAAAAATTGTATTAAGACAATTAGTGATATTTATCATGTACCTAAGTTAGCCACGAACTTGTTATCAGTTAGCGCATTAACAAGAAAGGGTTATAAAGTTGTTTTTGATAAAAAATATTGTAAAATTTTTGATGGTAATATTTTAGTAGCTTTAGCAAAACATTTTAATGGTGTATATCAACTTGAAACTGCAGAATCTGATAGTAAGTCTAGTTCGGGTGTGCTAGGAAGTGCAAACTGTTCTGTTTCCACAGAGACTAGTAAGGTGGGCGTGCAGAAGGATTCACAAGCTGATGGAGTGACAGCTGTGACCCGTAAGTTGGCATCGACCCAGGCCAACACTCAGGTGAACAAGACTCGGGATTCAGTGCAGGATATGTCACCGATTAGCTGTGAGGTAACACAGATGAGTTTTGAAGCTAATACCGGTGCTGTCTCTCAAGAGACATGGCATAAACGACTTGGTCATCTGAACTCTAGGAGTATGCATCTATTAAGACAAGGTATGGTCACTGGCATTAAATACGATAATTCTCAGTTTAAATCGTGTGTAGCGTGTGTGGAAGGAAAACTAACTAAATTACCTTTTCCTAAGAGTACACAAAGTAGGTCTAATGAGCTTTTAGGCATTATACATACTGATTTATGTGGACCAATGCCAACAAAGTCTATTGGTGGTGCGAGATATTTCTTGACCTTTATCGATGACTATAGTAGGAAAACATTTATTTATTTCCTGAAGAATAAAAGTGAAGTTTTCGATAACTTCAAACATTTTAAGGCCTTAGGCGAAAACCAAACAAATAAAAAAATAAAGGTGTTACGGTCTGATAATGGAGGTGAATATGTAAATTATCATTTCCAGAAGTATCTGAAGGATAATGGCATCATACACCAAACCACGATCCCGCACTCGCCGCAGCAAAATGGAGTTGCTGAGCGAGCGAACCGAACTATAGTAGAAAAGGCTCGCTGTATGCTACGGGATGCTGGTTTGGATGATTGTTTTTGGGCGGAGGCTGTTAACACAGCTGTCTATTTGAAAAATAGAAGTCCCACAAAAGCTGTCCTCGGATTGACACCGGAGGAAAAATGGACTAATAAAAAGGTGAATCTTAGCCATTTACGTGTTTTTGGTTGTTTGGCCTACGCCTTGACACCGAATCGTACAAAATTAGATTCGAAGTGTAAAGCTTACATATTTGTGGGTTATTGTGAAAACAGCAAGGGATATAGATTAATTAATCCGGAATACCCAAGTAAATGTATTAGTTCTAGAGACATTGCATTTATGGAAGACAAATTCTATAAAAAGAATATGAATTGTTCTGGCGATGAGGTTTTTGTGATGACAAACGGTGTTCAGACTGAGGGCGTGAGTTCTCATGTTGAAGGAGCACAGTCTGAAACTCCTCAATCATCAGAAAACAGGGAAGGAATAAACGCCAGAAGACTTAGCATTTTTAGCGTACATGATTCCGATGGTAATAGCTCTAGCTCAGTGTTATCAGATAATTCTTCTGATGAAACATATTCTCCAGGGTCTTCAACACTCAGGGAGATGACGTCGGACAATACAACAGACTTCGAGGACGCGGAGTCAAAGCAACGAGCGTGTCTTGCGAGCGCGAGCTGTGTCGGAGATGAACCAGTGACAGTACGAGAGGCTTTGAGCGGTCCCGAAGCCATTCACTGGAAAAACGCTATGAAAGATGAGTATCAATCTTTTATTGATAATAAGTGTTGGACATTAACTGACCCACCGAAAAATCAAAAACCCATTAAATCTAAATGGATATTTAAGAAAGAGAAAGGTGCGAATGGAGAGCTATTAAGATATAAAGCTCGCCTTGTAGCAAAGGGCTGTGCACAGCGCTATGGCGTTGACTACGAGGAAACTTTCTCACCAGTGATCAGGTACTCTACGATTCGCATATTATTAGCAATTGCAGCTGAGAAGCAAATGGATATCGATCACATGGACGTGAAAACAGCTTTTCTTAATGGAGACCTAAAAGAGACTGTTTTCATAGACCAACCAGAAGGTTTTGAAATACAAGGCAGTGAAGATAAAGTCTACAGATTAAATAAAGCGATTTATGGACTTAAGCAAGCTTCTAAATCTTGGTACGAGAAGATAGATAACGTGTTACGAAAGAAGTTGAAGTTTAAGAGATTATCTTCTGAGCCCTGCGTGTATTTCATCAATAATGGCGAAGAATTAGTTATTATTGGTTTATATGTTGATGACATAATGTTGTTCTCAACAAAAAACTCACAAATGAAAAATATTGTGAAACAGAAACTCATGAAAGAGTTTGAAATGAAAGATTTAGGGCCAGCCAGTTACATACTCGGCATGCGTATCACAAAGCAAAGAGACAAGTTATTGCTTGATCAGTCTAATTACATTAAACAGATTTTAGCTCGTTTCAATATGACCGATTGCAAGGCAGCTCCGACTCCAATGGAAGTGGGATTGAAACTTGTAAAAGCCGAGAGTAAGGAAGAAAATTTAGAATATAGAAATTTAATCGGTTGTTTAATGTATGTTGCAGTGTGCTCAAGGCCCGATATCTGCTACGCGGTAAGCAAACTAAGTCAGTTCAACGAATGTTACAGTCAGCTTCATTGGAAAGCAGCGAAGCGTACTGCGGTACTTAAAAGGTACTTTAAATCATTCTCTTGTTTTTCGAAAGGGTGGCCTAGACATTCGTGGGTATATTGATGCCGACTGGGCTGCGTGCGAGATAGACCGTAGGTCGTATACGGGTTTTGTTTTTAAGATAGGGGAAAGTACGGTTTCTTGGGAAAGTAGAAAACAAAGAACGGTGGCACTTTCTAGCACTGAAGCCGAATATATGGCTCTCTCAGATTCTAGCAAAGAAGCTTTGTTTATTCGTACTTTAATGTTTGAATTATTTGGTAAACATTTTTGTGTAACCCTATATAATGACAATCAGTCAGCACATAAGTTGTGTCAGAACCCTATGTATCATGCACGTACAAAGCATATAGATGTGAGGCATCATTTTGTACGTGAAATAGTAAGAGACAATTTAGTTACTTTAGTGTACTTGTCAACTTCTGAAATGATAGCAGATATTTTAACTAAAGCTCTCACGAAGGATAAAACTGAGAAATTTATCAGTCAGCTAGGTTTGTCTTATATATAACTTTATTTAATTTTATATATAAGATTGAATTGTTTTACATTATGTTACACCTATCTGATTTGCTAACTTATTATACAGTTTTGTGATCTATATAAATTGCTTTAGTTTAGGGGCTAGTGTTGGATATATTATAAACTAAAGACTTTTTAGATAGTTAAGTACTGGTCGCTTATTCGTGAGTGCGTTACTGTCATACCCCTATGGTCTGACGTCTGTCTTATGATGTGTGTGTAACGCAATGGTTCGCTAATAAATTAATTTCTTTTAACTTACACAATCTTTATTTTTCCGCCCATAACCCTTCATAGACTCGCCACAGATGACACAAAATACATAGAGTATGAATCGATATGATATGATGTTCTCTTTTACTTACGCGAATATTACACATTGAAATTAAACTACTTTTACGGATTTTATCGCGGTTTATTTATTGATTTTACTATCCCGACGTTTCGAATGCTTTGCAGCACCCATGGTCACGGGAGGACTGAGATGTTGAACGTCCTTATGTCACAATTATGCCGGTGTACCCTCAGGTCTTCTTAGTTATTATTGTTGGTCAGATCTACGCAGTAAGAGCTTACAGTATCTTGAGGCCGTGCAGTGTTTTGATTGATATTGGATATAATTATATTTATCACAGGATCCCAAGCCGGTGGTAACACCCAACCATCTTCTCTATTGAAATTAGGATGTTTTTTGATTTCAATAGCCTCACGAATCATCCTAGGCAGGAATCGGTGTTCTTTTACGAGGATTTGTGGTTTATCAAATCTAATATAATGGTGGGTGCGATCCTGAACGTGTTCACATACTGCAGACTTCGTACAGCGTCGGTATTTCACATCAGCTATGTGTTCTTTAACGCGAGTTTTTATTGCACGCTTTGTTTGCCCAATGTAGGAGAGCCCACAGTCACAATCGAGTTTATAAACTCCTGCATCTTGTAGAGGTATATGGCACTTGACAGGTGGTAAAAACTGACTAATCTTCCTTGGTGGCTTAAAATAAGTTTTGATCGAAGCTCGCTTTAAGATATAGCCAATCTTGTCTGTAACCCCTCTAACATATGGTAGAACAGCAGGCTGACGCTCGACAGTGGCTGGTTTGACACGTTCACTATGATGGCGGCGCGGGACTCGGAGCTTGTTGTCATGCAGTACTTGCTTGACATGTTGCAGCTCAGCGCTCAGATGGTCATCATCACAGATTCCGCGTGCTCTCTGAAACAAAGATTTACCGACAGTAGCTAACTGTGTTGGGTGATGGTGAGACTCACCATTCAAGTACCTATCTGTATGGGTTGGTTTTCTATACACAGTATGGCCCAAGGTGTTATCAGGATTACGTATTATTAATACATCTAAGAAAGCTAGTGAGTTATTTGATTCCAAGTCCATTGTGAATTGAATTTTTGGATTGATGGAGTTAAGATGATTTAGGAATACAGTTATTTTATCAGATGGTAGTATTGTGAAAGTGTCATCTACATACCGCTTGTAGAATCTCGGAGTAACAGGTGAAGTTCGGAGGGCTGTCTCCTCGAAGTCTTCCATAAAAATGTCAGCAACTACTGGAGATACAGGCGAGCCCATTGCTACTCCATCTACTTGCTTATAGAATTGCTCCTTCCACAATAGATAGCCTGATGTAAGGCAATGTCCTAATAGTTCTGCATACTCCTTTGGCATGTTTTTCTCAGCTAGCCTCTTTTTTACAATTTCAATGCAGTCCACCACAGGTAGGCATGTAAATAGGGACTGGACATCAAAACTGACCATAGTTTCATTGTCAGTAAGACACAGATGTTTAATTTCACTGACAAAATGGTATGAATCCCTGGTGTGTGCTTGTGTGTGCCCTCTTAATGATGAAAGCACCCCTGCTACATGCTGAGCCAATCTGTAAGTTGGTGTGTCGATCTGGCTCACAATCGGACGTAGCGGAGCATTGGGTTTATGTACTTTGGGCAACCCATACAACTTTGGCGGTTTTGCACAAGAAGGTATCAGTGATTTGACATCAAGATTCAATCTCTCGGAGTTTTTCTTTACAATTTCACTCGTTGATTTGAGAATATTATTAGTTGGGTCTGTTTTGACCTTTTTGTATGTACTTACATCCGACAAGAGTTGTTGTATTTTGAGATTGTAATCTTCCGTGTCTAAGATGACCGTGGCATTGCCTTTGTCTGCGCGTAGTACGGTGATGTCAGTTCTGGCACGTAGGTTTTTTAAAGCCAAATATTGGTTTTTGGGGAGATTCGGTGTGGGCAAAGAACTTCGACGCAACAGGGATGAGACGTCCTGACGTATCGCCTCCGAATCCTCCTTCCTTAAGTTATTTTTAACCAGAACGTCCTCTACACTTGATATTATCACTTCATAAGGTATTCTTCTAGGCGCAATTGAAAAATTTAGGCCTTTTTTAAGTACTTGTATGGTCGGGTCATCTAATGTTTGTTTTGACAGATTGATGACTGCGCGTGATTCACTAACGGTGGCGCTAGAGGCGCGAGTGATCAATAAATAAACCGCGATAAAATCCGTAAAAGTAGTTTAATTTCGATATGATATGAATATAAAATTAAAGAGTACAAATTGTGAATAAATTAAAACATGTTAATTTTGAATTAACATTCCTCGCCCGGCGGGAAAGAAAGGGAAAATGACATCTCTACTATGATACAATAACAACTTATACATAATATAGTACATAACTGATGACTATCTTAGATCTAATTAACATCTAAAGGTAATTTACATAACTTAACAATAGGTCTGACCAACACACCTGACTGAGTTTTTAATTTTACTGATCTGAGTACTTTGTACCTGAGTACCTTATACAATTCAATGACCCTACCACGTCTCCATTGCAATGGTGGAGCGTTTTCATCAACAATGATTACCAAATCATTAAGTTTTACATTATCTGACTGAAAAAACCATTTATTTCTGACCTGAAGTGAAGTTAAATATTCCATATGCCATCGTGACCATATATTTTGATATATTTTCTGAAAAACTTGAAACCTTGACAAACAATACATTTTAGTATCTTTCCAATGTACCTCAGGCAGTGCAATTAATGGCTGACCTATGAGAAAATGACCAGGCGTGAGTACCTCAAGATCAGGTCTTCTGACATTGCAACTAGGGGTCTTGAATTCAGAATTCCCTCAATCTTACACATAATAGTTGCGGCCTCCTCGAACGTTAAGATAGTGTCCCTTACCTCCCTTTTAAGTAGAGTCTTAGCACTCTTGACCGCCGCTTCGAATAAGCCGCCCATATGTGGTGCTGCAGGTGGGTTGAATTCCCAGTGAATATTCTGCCGCCTGAACTGCTCCTTAAGTATGACCTCGTGATCCAAGAGAAACTGATTGACCTCCTTAAGATAGTTATTAGCACCAATATAATTCGTACCTCGATCTGACCTGATGAGTGAGGGCAACCCTCGACGGCTGACGAATCTAGTAAATGCCGCGATGAATCCTTCAACTGATAAACTGGACACCATCTCCAAATGAACTGCTTTTGTGGCTAAGCAAACAAATACACATAAATATGCCTTTACTGACTTGGCGTTCCTGAGTAAGCTTGATTTTCCCAAAAACGGACCAGCAAAATCCGTTGCTGTTCCCGCAAAAGGCCGTGCGGCTGTGACTCTATGCGCTGGTAAGTCTGACATGAATGGCGGCTGAATTGTCGGTCTGAACCTGAAATATACAATACATTTTCTTATGACACGAGACACCTGTCTCTTAGCTGACGGAATCCAATAATATCTTCAGATGATTGCGATAAGTGCTGTCGTAGCTGCATGACAATAGGCTTGATGATGATATTCAATTAGAAGTTGCACAAATTTATGATCCTTTGGAAGTAAGTAGGGATGTCTAGACCCGTATTGAAGCTGGGACCTTTTCAACATTCCGCCTACTCTGATAAAACCTTCCTGATCCATGAATATACTGAGTTTCTGAAGTGATGTGCAAACAGGTTCTCCTTTCTTTAGTAGTGAGACTTCTGAACTGTATGAACTGGACTGAATGCGCTTGACCCAGTACTTCGTAGCACTTCTTGTTTCTTCCAATGACAAAACAACGCTTGAATTTCTTTTTTCTCTTGATAACCGTAAATTTCTTATAAACCGTAGTACATAGGCCGTGACATTAATGAGCCTAGTAAATGAGCTAACCTTGTCCAATAGCCGAATGTCCCATGGCTCAATTGGCATGACAACATGGACAGTTTTCTTGAAACCAGGTAATTCTTCTGGTACACTGATGACTGGCTTATGCCATTGTGACTGATGCTGACACAACCAAGGTGGTGACCACCACAACTGATGGTTTACAAACTCCTTAGCCGATACCCCACGCGAGGCACAATCCGCTGGGTTTAGCCCCGACTGTATGTGTCTCCATGTGATGATCCTTTCTGAATTTCGAATGTACTGCACCCGATTGCATTCAAATGTCTGAAGCATGTGCGGCTCCGTCCTTAACCATGTTAATACAATTGAACTGTCTGACCATGCATTGATGCTGTCTATCTTAATAGAGTCCTCATATGCTTCCGCTACATGATTAAGCAATTTGCATACCAACTGAGCAACTCAACGCATTGAGTTCCAATTTGGGTATTGTTTGGCGCGTTTTATTCGACGCGACTCTTGACTTCGCTAAAACAAGACTGACCATGATATTTCCTGCTGAGTCTTCCGACAGGAGATAGATGCATGTTGCATACCCAAGCTCTGAGGCATCTCCAAATCCGTGTAGTGAGTATGATACTGCATGAACAATACTGACACATCGTGGAAGTTTCAAAAATGACAAATATCTAAGATCCGCCAAATAGTCTTCCCACTGCTGAATAACCGAATCTGACACTGGTTCATCCCAGTTAAGTCCATCCATGAATAGAGTCTGGAGGAGATTCTTGAATCTTAATATGACTGGATTACAATATCCACAGGGATCATATAACCTGGCTATTGTACTGGGTATATTCCTCTTGGTGACTGCCTTCCCGGTGGGTATATTAATTCTATATGAAAATGAATCTGTGTACGGATCCCACTGTATTCCTAATACCTTGATAAAGATCTGGGGGCCAACTGTAACCTTTAATGAAATAACATTAATTCAATAGAATTTTGTTTTGAGCTTATATTCACTTTACTCTTAAAAATTCTGTGACCTACGATGTACATGGTTAATACAAAACCAAATAGTGCGGAAAAGAATAAAGGATATAATACAAATTGTCTATGGCCTACTGAGGTCAGAAAGAAATGACGCTATACACGAGCACGTAGCGCTTTCTCTTTCATATGACGTTCCAAATTACGATTTTCGGGAGAAACATTAATTAATTATGTGTAAGAATATTTGCATTAAACAAAATATTTAAAAGTTGTTATATTTTAATAATTATTCATATAATTATTATGTACAATTGCATAACTTCAAAATGTAAAAATAAAAAGAAATTTACAAAATATGTATGCCGATATTTAGATAAGTAAATTTAAAGTGAATTGGAACGGAACCATAAAACAAAAAAGTGGGAACACCAATGTTGCCAGATTGGCCCTTAGGCGAACAATTTTCGGCCTTTCGGAATATACGTTGGCAGCCATCGGCTTTGAACAAATCCATCCAAAACATTGGTTCGATTATCATATTTCTATTGGTTTAGTGTGGCACCCACTGAAATCTAAATAACATGGTGGCTCAAAGTCATGCAACAAACTACGGAGAGAGCTACGCTTGGAGTTTTTTGACGAGATTGAAGTGGCAATGGGCAGGCCACATTATTCGAAGAATAATGAACTGAGGACAATGTGGAACGAAGTTTCTTAGGTCCAAGGTAACCAATCCGAGGTAGGTGACGTCGCGGTGTAGATCCTGCGTTGTCGCAAGTAACGCGACGGTGCAGGGGACGGGAGACCTTGATTTCTCTGTTCCCCGGGAGGGACGGGTGCTCTAGCAAGCGTCCGGTGTTGGAGGGATTCTGGTGAGGTCCGATCGGAGTGCCCAAAGTTCTACAGCGTCGATGAAGGCCACCGGGAAAGTTTTAATGGATAAAAATCCCACATCCCCGGCCTGCACCGTAAGGAAAACGTTTTGAAAGTTTCCTGCCAGACAGAAAAAATAAGCAGGCCTACCACTATAGTGACCGCTGACATTATGCAAGTCGCAGGATGCAAATAGACAAGTGTCGTTCTTTGTGGTGTTCCATGAGGGAGGCCTATTTCTGAAATTTTCCGGCTGATTATGATGATAAAAGGCATAAATTCCTAATATGAATTAATACGCACAACTAATGCGAATCTAACAATATGCATGTTAGAAACCATTAAGATAAGCAATCGTGCCAAAGAAATAGTACATACATTGAATATAATGACAAAAAAAATTATTCTCCGTCCAAAGCATTTGGGCAATGATCTTTTATATTCGGCCTTTCCTACCAAAAAATCGGCCCTTTCCCGTAAAGCTTTCGGCTTTCGGCCATTCGATTCATCTGCTGGCAACACAGTTATTGGCACTGGGACGAAGACAAACAATACGTATTTATTTATCTCAAATTCTCGTTTTCGGTGCTTAAACAAATGGATTGGAACTAATCGATACATTATTGAGGCATATATAAACGGCCAGTGGCAAACAAACAAACTGTGTTCATAAAATTAGAATTTTCGCTATGGAAACAAGGTAAGGATTAGTCATAGGGCTCTTTCAATTTATGCGTTTCGTATCGGACCGCTGCAGTGCCGAAGCGGTGCGTTTGTCGTTCGGCGCACGGCCGGTCGTTTGTTTTCATACAAAATGCACGGTGCGGCAACAGCGTCCTGCTGTCGAGCGTTCGCGGTACGACGCCGCGCTGTTGCCGCACCGTGCATTTTGTATGAAAACAAACGACCGGCCGTGCGCCGAACGACAAACGCACCGCTTCGGCACTGCATCGGTCCGATACGAAACGCATAAATTGAAAGAGCCCTTAGTTGAACATAATTAAAACAATGAACATGTATTTTCTATTAATGAAATGATTATGTGTAAGCTAAATCGTGTTTTATTATTCATCTTGCAGAAGTAAAGTTCACTACTACCATCATACGTCCGCGGCCACCTCCGAAACGGGATGCTGAAAGAGTTAACAATGAATGCAATAACAGCTGCTGCTAGCTGTTTGAGCCACTGCAGCAGGGCTAGAAATTTAAAATACTTAAATATCAACAAACTCAAGAGGATTTGTTAGATCCCAGTGCAGTGATCCTAGTAAACAAAAATTTCATCATAATTATTCTAGTTCACATACGGTTAAAACGACGGAATAGTAATTTTAATGCATTATAGGCTATAAATTCTGACAAATAGCAGATTAATTTACCCAAAGGCTAGCTGCACACTGTCAATAATATTGTCAATATTCTACAACCCGTCCAATTTAACTGTGCACCTCGCTGGTTTGCTACTTCACACCGCCAGGTGCATACTTAAATTGTATGGGTTGTAGAATATTGATAATATTATTGACAGTGTGCGGGCTACCAAAGGGGTAGATTGTGGTACCTTAGTGCATCCATCAATACTTTATTTCTAATCATAGTGTGCTGCAGATATAATAATTATTGTTGAATAGGATCCTATTCACTTAGCAACTCTGTACTAAGGAGTGACTAAGTACATACAACAGCATTAGACATCTGTGTGTGTTAGTTGGCCTCAACCATAATAAAACATGAAGATTCTATAATATAGCCTTGTTTGACTGCAACCCGGTTTCAAAAAATGTTAACTTATACTTACTTTGATTCTCTTGCTGTTTATTATCTAAGTTTTGTTTATTTAATCATAATCTATCATTATTAAATGAGCTATACACCTAAAGTATATGTTATTAGAAAAACTTGTAAGTACCTAGTGCATAGTATTAATCTGTTATTGACAATTTGAAATAAAATAAAATACTCTTAAAAAGAACATGTTTTATTGCATATTTATATAAATATTTATAAATTACCTTATGTATTAAAGTATGTATACTATGAGTTACTGGCTACTAGATATTGGTCTAGTGGTAGGACACCCTGGCCCTTGGAGTAATAATGTTCTGTGCCCTGGCCGCTACCCAATAGGTTATGGGCACATTTCCCACCTTATCTGGGTGTTGTTTATATCTATTAAAGGATGTATTTACAATAAAAAGTATATAAGTATTTGTATCAGTAGTCTGCTTACCATAGTACAAGCTCTGCCTGCATCAAATGACTGTGTGTGGATTGTCCCAGTATTATTATGTTATAACCTTAGACTTGTAACTATTATAGTGGTTAGTTACTTATGTATAGATAAATAAATACCTAAACAAAATGATAATAAAAACGGTATATTACTATCAAACTACAACAGTCTCCGAACCAGGGGGAATCCCTGCTGCAGAGCCATATAAATTTCTTTCTGACTATTCGCTGGTGTTGTTGTGTGGCTGTTCACGAATCACAACTTCGTTGTTTCACAGTTATGTTAGCTGCACAAATTGTGTATTACACGCGATGCTTATAGTAAGCTTTGATACAATTGGATGTTGCATCCAATATTGGGAAGCACTATCTGGATGATTTAAAGTCTATTGGTACACATACAAGTTTCATGAGATTCACAACTATAATATTATCTACACTTATTATTTGCACAAATCGTCAAGTCCATTGTTGTCGGCTTCTTCATCAGACGGAGATTTACAGCGTTCGCTTGGATTATTTGTTAGGAACTTAGGTTCTTTAAGTTCGTGTTTTTTGGTTTCAACTTAAGTGAAGTGGTCACTCACGAAGCTGCATACGACGCGGCTTTCGTTTATTATTAGTTTCAGCGTAAACAGCATCCAAAAACTGAAATAATTAGTTTGCTTGATCACCATCTGAAACCAAACTTACTTATTACACACACGTAGATACTAAAGTAATATTTATACAAATAAATAAGTTTGACTAACTTTAAATGTCCCCAAAACTATTTTTTGTAAGTAAGTCAGCGTTTTTCATCTAGAATTTTACAAAATAATGTTATTGCAGTCGCCTCCGAGCAACTTTTTTATGACGGCTAATTGAGACAAGAAAACAATATTGTTAGCTATCGAAAGCCACGTCATAGTACATTGTAATGTTGTTTGGGCATGTTTTAGTGAAGAATTTAATCTTAATTTAACCAAAACTTCTTAGAAAACAATGTTATTTAAGCACCCAAATAACATTAGTTTTTGGACGTACCAGTAGGAAAAGTCGATCTAATATTATATTAGCGCTGCTAATAGAGGTGCCAGTTGGGCCCCTGATCTTCATTATCGAACTGACGTGGTTGTTCACAGTGATCTCCAGGTAGGTCCTCTAATAGCTCCTGATTGTTTGACGAACATTTTCTGAGTTCATACCCTGCACTGTTCATGAGTGCGATGAGCTCTGTCTTTATCTGCTTGGCTGATTCTACTGAGTCTGATCCCGTGAGTATGTCGTCTACAAATACTTGTCTCCGTAAGGTCACTGATGCCTTTGAATTAGGATGACTTACTTCCCAGTCATCTGCTAGCTGGAGCAATGTCCTGATTGACACAAACGGGCTTGATCTGAGCCCATAAGTATTTGTATTTAACTCATATACATTTATCTTCTCTGAAGGATCTCTTCGCCAGAGTATGAGTTGATATTTTCTATCATCGGGGTTGATCCATGAACATCATCTTGATATCTGTGGTGAAAACAACTTGATACCGCCTGAAATTCAACAGTATTTTTGTAATATCGTTCTGAAGTGGTTCCCCCGAGTGTAAACACTGGTTGAGTGACACACACCAGTTGATGTCTTACAACTTCCATCAAAGAAAACTCGGAGTTTGTCCGAATCTTTCTTAAATATACCATGGTGAGCTATGAAATAGTGTTCTGAGTCAAACTTGAAATGTGACCTTGACATATGACCATGTTCTTCATATTCATGCATGAATTGCCTATACTTTTCTGCAAACTGAGGGTTTCTGTCAAACTTCCTCTCCAATGCTTTAAATCTCTGCATAGCAATACCCTTTGAATCTCCTAAAGGTTTCCTGTCTGACAATAATGGCAACCGTACCATATATTTCCCATCAGGCATTCTTACTGTGGTTGATTTATAGTGTTCTTCACACTCCTTATATAGTGGATGAATTACCTTTTTTCATTGGAGGTTCCTCTACCTTCCAAAACCGCTCGACTGCCTCCTGCAGTGTTGATATCTGATCTCCATAGTGAAGAACCGAAGTAACTGACTACTCGCTGACCCATGATGACATGTCCGAAGCAAGTCCCATATGCTGCCATGCCTGATGAAAGATTAACCTTTGAGCCATCAAATACATTTTTTTTAGTCATTTATTCATAGTAAAAGAAATGGTTACAAAAAGTTGGTACAAAAATTAACAGCGAGAAAAATCATGGTGAATTATGTATCGCTGTTTCACTCGCTAGAATGTTTAAATTAATTAGAATAGAATTGTTTGGTATTTAAATTAATCATGCATTTCTGAACGCTCTCTTGTGACGTAAATGACGTATTTCCAAATCAACCAATCCCGTTCTTCCTTGAGTGGCCTATATCCGCTTAGTTACCGTTTAACCACGAGACCTACAGCACACCGCCGCCGTCGAGAGTGCTTCTGTTGCCTATAACTGTGAAGTTTTGTGAACTTTTATGTCGACACATTGTGCCTGGTACCAGCTAATCATCAGGTGAGTGGGCTAGCTGTTTCCTACCTTTTTCCTTGACTGATTACCTGCGTTTTACAGCGTCGAGTAGCGTTCAATACCTACTAGTTTAATACACCTTATACAGTCCACCATTAAAAATATTAAAACCGCAATTTCTTGGCTTCTAGCCATATTTTAAATCCGCCACCTTTTTTGGTCCATCTCACCGGATTTGATACCTTTTTTGGTCCCATCCAATGGTTTCATTATTCGATTATCTAATCGCTATAATTATCTATCTGTTTGTGAAATAACATTTAAAAGCCTATTTAATTATAAATTATTCCCGCCCGCTTTGATAATATACATAAGTCATAAGTATATTCAATCGCTTCTAGATTTCTGCAATCTAATTCGCAGGCATTTATTTGTGTTGAAGGACAGTGCTTATAGATTGATAATCGTAATTACGTACTTAAAATTATTTTCTTTACAATCATACGCTGTATGCAGGTAGTATTCTGTGCCCCGCTTGGCTCGCGTCGCAGCTAATACGTGCCACCTACCTACTTAACGTGCTCATTGCACTTCACAATACGCTAAGTTATTAAAATATTAATAATATTATATTTTACGCTCGCTAATTATTTAATTAGTTATAGGCTATTAAAGCTAATTAAGTAATTTCATAGGTGCATATCTCGGTAGTTAGGGTAACTCATTCGCTTAGTTGTACTTAATCGTTTATAAATACTTAGGTACCGCTTTAATTTAATAGCAATTGGTTTTTAAGCTATTAAAACCAACAAACGCATACTTTATTTATTATCGCCTGCTTTTATTAAATTAATCCGCTGAATAATGAGTAAATCTAGGGGTGAAGAACGGTCGCCATGCCGGGAGGACCCAAAGGTTGTCATTCTTCGAGCAAAACGAGAAGCAATGTTCTCGCGTTTGCAAAAAATTTACGAATTGTCGCGATCGGCTATCGCTGATGAACAACAGCGTGATACATTCTTGTTAAACGCTAGTAATGTAGATACGTTACGTACTGATTTCGAAAAGGTTGTTGATGATTATAATAATGTCTACTTACAAGCCAACCCCACCAGTTCCGTTGATTATCAAACCTGGATCGCATTTGAAGAGTTATACTGTCATATAAAGGGGGTTCTTTCTAAGTTACAGAAAGACTCTAATATTCCGATAAAGACTGAATCCAAGTCTTCTTCTTACCACAATAAGTTGCCGCCTATTGAATTACAATCGTTTGATGGCGATATTCGTCATTGGCCTATGTTTCATCAACAATTTAAAAGTATTATTCATGATAATCCGAATTTAACGGATACTGAACGCGTATATTATTTAGTTGGTAAACTTACTGATAAAGCCAAAGCAATTTGCGCTGGGCTGTCCGCTACGCCAGAAAACTATCCCATAATTTGGAATAATCTTATACAAAAATATAACGATACTCGTTCACTCGCTGTCTCTTATTTTAATCATATGTTAAGATTTAAACCGCTTACTTCTAGTTCCGCCGCAAATCTAGAATCATTTATTAATAATTTTGATTCCTCAATTAAAGCGCTAAAACAGTTAAAATTAAATGACTTAACAGACTTTATGTGCTTGCAATTAGCATTGCAGAGATTAGATGCAGATACTGTTAAAGCCTTTGAATTGTCGCAACGTCAAACTGATATACCTACATATCAGAGTCTTATCAGTTTCGTCCAAGAGCAAAGTAAGATACTTAATAATATACAAAAACAATTTGAACCTACCGCAAACAAACTTTCTAATAATAATAAAAAACATAATATACCTAGACCTAACAGTGGTCCTACTAGAACTTTTATTAATACTGACAACAATCAACCGTGCGTTATGTGTCAAGATAAGACACACACACACTTGTTTAATTGTCCGCGCTTTTCTTAATTAACGCCTAAGGAAAGGTATAACTACATAAAACAAAATGGTTTTTGTACGAATTGTTTAAGTAATAAACATAAGTCCAGTTTTTGTAATTCGCAACGTACATGTTTACATTGCAATCAACGCCACCATTCCTTATTACATTTTACAATTAAATATGAAGCGCAAGCGTTAGATCAAAAACCGGTTTCCCAGCCGGCCGTCTCGGGTATTCGTAATGCTCACTGTAATTTAACCTCTAATCCTTCTACGAATAAGATCGAAATTAATCCGCAGTCCAACTCGGGTGATAGTGTATGCACTCAGGGCTTGGAGTCTACTACGGTCTCGTCGTCGTTTAGTATTACAAACCTTAACAATGATATTAATCACACTCAAACCGCTGCTTTATTAGCGACCGCAAAAATAAAAGTAATCAATAATTATGGACGTGAATATTATGTAAGATGTTTAATAGATCCAGGGTCACAAAGTGACTATATTTCGCTTGATTGTTGCAAACGTTTATCTTTACCCATATCGGGAAAAAACCGCTTTACCGAAGTTCATGGCATTGGTGGTTCATCGCAAAAAATATTAGGCGTTACTCACGTTAAATTCACATCTCGCTTCGATAATGAATTCGTATATGAAGTCGAACCGTTAGTAGTGCCTCACATTACCGGGAAATTACCGGACGTTAAGATTGATTTAAATAAGATTAATTATATATCTTCGATACGTTTATCTGATGACCAGTTCTTTGTACCTGGGGAAATTTCCTTACTTTTGGGGGTAAATACCTATTGTAAAATATTACTGTCAAATAAAATAATTACGCCGCACGCGCCTATGGCGCTAGAAACAACGCTAGGTTATGTAATAATGGGCGACGCTTATGTGGAGTCCCCTACTCATAAATCGCATTCTTTTCATTTAATTAATCAAGAACCGCTTAATGACATGCTTCAAAAATTTTGGATAATGGAAGAATTGCCTTCTACCAAGTATATAAGTCCGCAAGATAATGAGTGTGAAAATATTTTCACCTCTAATACCGCTCGCAATCCTGATGGCAGTTACGTTGTCGCTTTGCCATTTAAGGATCCACCAGAAAAATTAGGTAATTCGCTTCAAATCGCTGAAAAAAGATTTTCTCTTCTTGAAAGAAGATTTAGTAGAAATCCTGAACTTCGCGCGCGTTACAATGACGTCATTAGGGAATATTTAGATAAAGGGTTCTTAACACTTGTTCCGCAAGAAATGATAAGGTTTGATGTGCCTTGTTTTTACTTACCTCACCACCCGGTTATTCGGGAGGATAAATCATCCACACCGCTCCGTGTAGTAATAGACGGCAGTTGTAAGTCGGATAACGGTTTATCACTTAATGATATTTTGCATACCGGTGAAAACTTACAAACTGATATTTTCAATATTTTACTCAATGTACGAATATATTCTATTGCTTTTTTCGCTGATGTTCGTAAAATGTATTTTTGCATACATGTACAAGATTCGCACCGCAAGTTCCAACGAATTTTATTTCGCTTTTCTGAAGGCGAACCCTTGCAAACGTATGAATTTACTCGTGTCACTTTTGGTCTTCGTTCCTCACCTTTTCTCTCTCTTCGCGTCATGCGTGAGTTAGCAAAAGATGAAGGGGCTAACTATCCTCTCGCAGCTAGTCTTATTGAAAGACAGCTCGATATATACATGGATGACCTTGCTTCCACAGCTTCAACGCTAGATGAAGCTGTAGCGACAGCAACACAATTAATCCAACTTTTCAAAGCCGGTGGTTTTGATCTAGTTAAATGGACGAGTAATTCCCACGAATTGTTGGAACACATACCCGCAAGTCATCGTCAACAAGAATATATTTCTTTTAACGATAATGACACTCATAAGATTTTAGGCCTTCGCTGGCATCCCGCTACTGATAATTTTACTTTTACTGTATCTCAACCGCCCGCTATTTGTACAAAGCGTTCTATGCTATCCGCTACCGCACAACTTTATGATGTATTGGGTCTTGTCGGTCCCATAACGCTATTCGCTAAATTATTAATAAAAGAACTATGGCTCCTCAAAATTGATTGGGACGAGTCTCCGCCTCCTTCTGTTGTCAAGTTGTGGCAACAATATATTTCAGAGTTACCGCTAATCTCGGGTCTTCAGTTCCCGCGCCATATGGGTATTAAGGACTCTTCTGTTGTTTCGCTTATCGCTTTCGCTGACGCTAGCGAAAAAGGTTTTGGCTGCGTCATATACCTTCACGTAGTTAATGAAGATTCTCCCCCTATAGTCACGTTAGTTTGTTCAAAATCCCGCGTTTCTCCTGTAAAGACCGTGACTTTAGCGAGACTTGAACTTTGCGCCTTAACACTGCTCGCTAAGTTAGTGCGTTCAGTGGTCAATACATTGTCAATAAGACACCCAATAAATAATATTTACGCATTTTCTGACTCTGAAGTCGCTCTGTGCTGGGTTCACTCTTCCCCACACAGATTTAATACTTTCGTCGCCAATAGAATTTCGCAATGTCAATCTTTATTGCCAAGTGATCATTTTTATCACGTCGCAGGAGTAGAAAACCCCGCGGATTGTGTATCTCGCGGGCTGCTTCCCTCACGCTTAATAGAGAATAATCTCTGGTTCCAAGGCCCATCTTGGATGTCTTTTCCTATTAGTGAATGGCCAATTCAGCAATTTTCACCGCAAAGCTCATGTTTACCTGAAGAAAAAACATTATCTCACGTCGCTTGCGACGCCGCCGCCGCGCAAACTGAGCATCTACTTCTGACATTAAGTTATAGAGTATCCTCGTGGAATAAGTTTTTGGTATTGGTATTGGTATAGCGGGCTGGTTTCCGCAACTCCACGACAAAGCGCGTATTTTGCGTGTGGGTGGGAGTGGGTTTATTCAATCCACCCTAACTCCTCGAGAAAGGCCAGCAAGCGCTTGATGCCACTGACCATCTCTTGGAGAGTACTCGGGTTTCCGAAGTACTTAGCCCTGTATGCAGCGACCTCCGGGCATCTTAGTAGCACGTGGGCCGCCGTTTCCTCCTCCTCCATACACGCTCTGCACAGAGGACTGTCTGTAACTCCTATAGTGAAAAGGTGTTTGTTAAATGAACCATGTCCGGTAATGGCTGCCGTGACTATGCGTAACCGTTGTTTTGGTAGTCGAAGCAGCTGCTTGGTGAGGCGACAATCTATGACTGGAAGCGCCTCTTTGGCCTGTCTGCACTCACCATGATTCGTCCAGTGGTCGTTGTGTTTTGCCCTAGTGCGCTGTCTTACCAGGGTGCGTAAGTGTCCGAAGGGGATTGGCACTATAGGTTCAGGTCCTACAGCATCCATGGCTGATCCTCTTCTGGCGAGCTCGTCCGCGGCATCATTACCGCGGGAGCCACTGTGTCCTTTAATCCATTGAATGGTTATGTCATTTAGATTGCCTACCTGATTAAGTTTTTGGTGACATTCGTATAGCAGCCCAGTGTTGACGATGTATCCTTTAAGGGCTTGTAGAACTGACCTGCTATCGGAGAGTATACGAATAGAGTGATCCTCTACCCCCCGATTCATGATAGTTACTGCTGCCATATAGATTCCCATACATTCAGCTTGAAAAACTGTGTTATGGGTTCCTAAAGGTGTAGATATATTGATATCGAGATCCTCTGAGAAAATTCCGATACCAGTTCCTGTTTCGGTCTTAGATCCATCTGTGAAGATCCTTAGCTCCTTAGTACTAGAGCCTTTGCTCTGGTAGTCTTCATACAGTTGAATCTTGTATTTCTTATCGAAGATGAATTGCTTTGGTACGCGGTCGTTGATTGCCCGTGTTATTGGGATATTCTCAGCGAGCTCGTCCAGTATTGCAGCATGCGGTGTGTTGTAGTTTTTCCAGAGGCCCAAGGTCTTTAGGCGTAGTGCCGTCATCGCTGCCTCCTGCTGTATAAATAGGTGCAGCGGTGGGAGGTTCAGCATGGCTTCCAGCGCTGCTGTGGGTGTGGTCCTCATACACCCAGACATTAAGTTATAGAGTATCCTCGTGGAATAAGTTACTTCGCACTGTAGTGTATGTGTTAAGATTTCTAAGAAAATTGCCCCGCAATAATGTAATAACCGCTCAAGATTTAGACGCTGCTGAACTTGTTATAATTAAGGCCGTCCAACACGCTTCATTCGCTGATGATATTAAACTTATAGAAAAAGGAAAAGGTTGTTCCTCAGCTCTTCGCAAATTAACGCCATACATGAATGATGGCATTCTATATGTCGGAGGTCGGTTAGATAACGCATCATTAGAAAAATTACATAAACATCCCATATTGTTGCCGAAAAATGGTCACATAATTAATTTGATAATTGACTTTTATCATAAGAAAAATTTTCACGCCGGTCCGCAACTACTACTCTCAATATTGAGACAACGTTTTTGGATTTTATCCGCCCGCCGTATTGTTCGTTCCCGCATACATAAATGTAACGCATGTTTTAGGTTAAAACCAAAAGCTACTTTTCCTATGATGTCCGCTTTGCCATCGTGCCGTGTAGAACCTTGTAAAGCTTTTACGCATACGGGCGTAGACTACGCTGGACCGTTGTATATAACTCATACTAGAAGACGAGGTGTCCGTAGTCAAAAGGCATACTTATGCATTTTTGTATGCCTAGTAACCAAGGCAGTTCATCTTGAGCTTGCTTCTGATTTAACCTCAGCTACCTTTTTAGACGCTTTTAAAAGATTTTTATCGCGTAGAGGTCCTTGTAAGTATCTCTACAGCGATAACGGTACGAATTTTGTTGCTTCGCGTTCCTATCTAAACGAACTTCATGAATTTCTTAAATCCGATGATTACTACAAAACTTTTAGTAGCGAATTAGCGGAAAGCCGTATAATTTGGAAGATGAATCCACCAAATGCACCGCATTTTGGCGGAATTTGGGAGTCCCATATAAAGTCTGTTAAAGGCCATTTATTTCGCGTAATAGGTAAACAAATATTAACATATGAAGAGATGGTTACGGTGTTGAATGGTATTGAATCAGTTTTGAACTCGCGACCCTTATATTTGTTGAGCACTGATCCGTCAGAACCGTCCGCTTTGACACCTGCCCATTTTATACATACCGCTCCGCTGGAATGTTTACCCGCTCCTACGTTAGAAAATGATCGCATGACTCTTCAAACGCGCTTTTCGTTAATGGACTCATTAGTCCAATCGTTTTGGAAGAGATTCCGCACTGAATATTTACATAATTTGCAGTCGCGAGAAAAGTGGAACACGCCTGCAAATCCTGTAACTGTAGGTACAGTAGTTCTCATCATTGTAGAGAACTGTCCGACATTACGTTGGCCGCTTGGGGTTATCACTAAATTGTTTCCCGGCAAAGACGGTGTAATCCGAGTTGCTGAAGTGAAAACCAAAAGTGGCATCCTGCAGCGTCCGGTAGTGCGACTTTGTCCGCTACCAACGCAGTAGTTTTCTTTATGTTATCGCTAGTTTAAGTTACAATTATTATTGATATAAGCACTATCCTTCGCTCTAGTTTTTGTCCTTATGACTTAGTTTATATTCCGCATTATTAGATTATATTACCGCACGCATACACCTAATTTAATGGTGATGTTCTTATATATGTTTTCCCCCTTTTTGGGTTTATTTTTATTTTGTTTTTGAGGTTACCTCAAAGCCGGGAGGTTGTTTGGTATTTAAATTAATCATGCATTTCTGAACGCTCTCTTGTGACGTAAATGACGTATTTCCAAATCAACCAATCCCGTTCTTCCTTGAGTGGCCTATATCCGCTTAGTTACCGTTTAACCACGAGACCTACAGCACACCGCCGCCGTCGAGAGTGCTTCTGTTGCCTATAACTGTGAAGTTTTGTGAACTTTTGTGTCGACACATTGTGCCTGGTACCAGCTAATCATCAGGTGAGTGGGCTAGCTGTTTCCTACCTTTTTCCTTGACTGATTACCTGCGTTTTACAGCGTCGAGTAGCGTTCAATACCTACTAGTTTAATACACCTTATACAGTCCACCATTAAAAATATTAAAACCGCAATTTCTTGGCTTCTAGCCATATTTTAAATCCGCCAAGAATGTTTACATAATTGAGTATATCTGATCCTAAGATCAAATCCACGTCTCGGGGGATTCCAAAGCCCTTGTCGACAAGTAAAGCCCTGGCCTTGAAGTACTGTCCCTTTTGATCCTTGATAGCCACCACTGCTGTGGGACACGAACTGATAGTGTGCGCTGTAGCACCGACAGTAGCCTTATCTCATTGCGAGTTGTCCGGTGACAACCTGCGTCCGAAACGCATTTTCTGGAACATCTAATTAGCTTGTTGGACCCTTGAACCTAATTGATCCCTCACAGCAATTGGCTGATATGACTGATGATGCTCCTGCCTAGGAGACTGAGTGGGGCTTCTCTGACTCGCACGTGAATGGTCATCGTGATCCAGTCTACCTTGAAAGTTAAAAGTTACTAACTTGGGTCTCCTGCCCCTGGTGATCAGGTGACCGACGTGCTCGACTCGGCCTTGACGTGGCAGTAGTATCCCTACTGCATATAAGTGTGTTATGCTCTGACGACTGACAGTGCTTGCACCAGTTTGTCTGAGTACACTCGCGACTGAAATGACTTCGCAAGCATTTGAAACAGGAACCAGCATGGCATGTGTACCACAGGCCATGCTGGTCGTGACCTCCGCTGTCCTTGAATCACCTGTCGTCTGGGGCTCCACAGGCGACTTGACTGCTGACTGACGTGACGGTGACATCCTCCTTTCCTGATCCTGGACTGTGTACTGTAATCGACACTGCTCATCCAAGAGGCTCATGAGTTCACTGAGAGTAGGTAGCTTCCCTGGCTCCTTCCCATATCTCTAAAAATCGATAAAAATTTATCTTGGATTCCTCAGGTACAAGAAGTAAGCAGAAAAATGTTTGCTTCTGCTGGCTCTTTAAGGAGATTGCGAAACTTTCTCCCGATTGCCACAAAAATTGCGCTTGCTCAGTCGCTCCTTCTCCCTATCTTAGACTATGCTGATGTCAGCTATCTTGATCTCAATGAAGACCAACTTGATAAGCTTGAGCGTCTCCAAAATTTTTGTATTAGATTCATATTTGGTTTACGCAAATTTGATCACATTTCCGATTTTCGTAAAAAGCTCAAGTGGTTACCTATTCGACTTCGCTGGAACACGCACATTCTTTATCTTCTTTATAATATTATTTTTAGTCCAACTACCCCAGCATATCTCAACGCTTCCAGTTCCTTCACGAGACGCAATCGCGAGCTCTAAGGTCATCAGAAAACCTTAAATTAAATATGCCTTCTCATTCTACAAATTTTTATGGAAAATCTTTTTCTGTACAGGCTGTGCGCTTATGGAATGACTTACCAATCTCGATAAGGCAAGCCAATTCCCCACATATATTTAAAAATCTTTTGAAAACCTACTATCTTTCTTTATAGTCATTGTTTTTTGCTTTTTAATTGCTGTCTTTATTGTTATTGTTTTTTTTTATATTGCTATTTGTTCGGAGCTACGCAACCGAACAGCTAAGCAGTTTAATTTCTGCACTTTTAGCATATTTCGCGCACGACAGTTTTCCTTGCCTGTTTTAAGGCAGTACGCAATCAACTACCAAGCAAGCGACACTAATTAATAACCATCTGCGTACCACCAAAACTAACAAGTATAAACCATTATAGACCATTGCAAACAGTGCATAAACCATTACTATTAAATAACCATTCTTAGCTGCATAGTGATAAGTGTGTGTTACCGTTAAGAACCATTGTATTTTTAGACCATATTATACTATTATTAACCAATAAATCTCTCTTATAATAATAAACCATTAATAACCAGCGGGAACCACTGCCCTCCGAGTGCAACCCGCTTCATGGTCCTTCGACAAAGGGCCTCGGTTCGCGAGTGGTAAACCAACCAGTGTTTTCGTTAGTCGAGGTTCTAGATACCAGTGCCTATTGGATACCAGTGCCCATTGGATACCAGTGCCGATTGCATACCAGTAATCTGCAGACCGAGCTATACCGTAAGGAGCAAACCAGGTCAGATCAAACCATTATTATTATTTTTTAGTGTCTTGATATTTTGTAATTGTCAAGAAAATGGAGAATTTCCTTAACCAGACGGAGATTTACGAGGCGTTAATGAAAACCTTAACCAATTTTAAAAAGGATGGCGCCGAACGTAAAACTTTTGATTATTGTAAGCGTAAGCTAGATATTTTAGAAGCTTATTGGAGAGATTACCAGAATAACCATAGTAAGATGTGTGAGCTTGCGGAATTTGACCATGTTTATTTTAGGAAAAATTGTTACGAGACCGCAGAAGAACTTTATTAATCGAATCTACGATGCAGCAACTATCTTTAAAACCAATCCCAAGTAGACCAGAACAACCAAAGCCTAGAACACCCAGCAGCAGTAGACCAGAGGTGGAACCAGGGACCTCGTCTCGTGTTGAGACAGCTCGTCGTCAGGAAAATATTTCAATACCAATAAGTACAAGAAGAATAGAAGACATGCTGAAGAAGCAGACCATTAATTTTAAAGCTTTTATGCGTACAGTGAACACCTTAGATATGGACCAAATGCAGAACAAGTGGGAATATGAGGATGCTCTGAAGAATTTGCAAACCCGTTGGACAGTCATTGATAGCCTACATTGGGAAATAGAAGGGGAAAATGAAGAAGATTCATGGTACCAATCGGAATTTAGTAGATATGAGGAAATGTTTAATGAATTGAAGAAAGCTATCAATACCAAGATGTGGTCAGTGTCACATCGGGAAAAGTCTACCCCGCAGATGGATATTCCAGTTTTTAGTGGCAATTATCACCACTGGACTTCCTTTAAGGATTTATTCAGTGAGACCATACATAAAAATCCGTCACTCTCAAAAGCGCAAAAAATGCAATTTTTAAAAGGAAAAATCACCGGCGAAGCTGAACGTCTAATTCATCATCTTCAAATCAGCTCTGATAATTATGATGTGTGTTAGGATATACTTAACCATCGATTCGGCAACAAGAAGCTGATTTTTACGTCTCACGTCAACATTTTATTGAGTCTTCCTAACATGCAACAGCAATCAATGAGCATGATGAAAAAATTGCATGACGTAACCAAAGAGAGTCTCTATGCGATAAAAAATCTAGGAGTTGATATAACCACTTGGGACCCATTACTTGTTCATTTATTAGCGCAAAAATTAGATAGCGATTCGTTTGCTGAATATGTCGAATCAGTAAAGAAACCCAGGGAACTACCAATATTGCAAGAGTTCTTGGACTTCTTAGAAAGCAAATTTACCACATTAGAGGCTTCGCGGCGCAAACAGGAGCCTGTGAACCAAAAACCAACCATGCCTCTTCAAGCTTCACATCAGAATCCTCATCAGAACCAGAGAAGATACCCAAAACATTATAATAAATTCACTAATAATGAAAGACCTAATTTGAAGTCATTGCACGTGTACAGGTCACCGACTTGTATATTGTGCAACGCTGACCACGGCTTATGGAAATGCAGCAAGTTTTCAGAATTGTCGGACGAGCAAAAATTGAAATTAATTTACCAACGCAATTATTGTACAAACTGCTTAATTAGTCATAACAACCAACCATGTTAACCGAAAAAGCGATGTCGCAAGTGTCTTAAACAGCATAACAGTTTATTACACGAGGCATTGACCGACCGAAAAATAGGTCATAGAAACGTGCCCAACGTCACCACAAACACCACAAAAGACCAAACACCAACTTCGACACATGTATCCTCAAATGAATTTTGCGAGATATTATTGGCCACCGCTATAGTAAAAGTCACCGGGGCAGATGGTACTCAGCACACCATGGGGGCTTTAATAGACCAGGGCTCTCAGATTTCTTTAATCAGTGAAAATGCCGCGCAAATATTAGGATTAAAAAGGAACCAGTGTAAAGGGAAGATATATGGTGTCGGGGAAAAAGAAAACCAATGTAAGGGAATGATTCACATTAGAATAGGGTCAATCTATAACGATTTTAATTGTGAAACCAACGTACTCATAATGAACAACCTGATCAAAAGTTTACCAAATAGATCATTTATTAAACCAGTATGGGCACACACTCAAAATATCAATTTAGCTGACAAGGACTTCTTCTTAAGTCGATCCGTGAATCTGATCTTAGGAGCAGAAATATACAGCAAAATCATGCTAGGAGGTATTTTAAGAGGGGAGACAGAAGACCAACCAATAGCACAGCAGACGCAGTTAGGCTGGCTGCTCAGTGGGTCAATGAATACATCATACCAGTGCAACGTTGTTCTACATAACACTGACGACTTAAGAAGATTTTGGGAAACTGAAGATATAACCACCCAAGACTCTGAACTGTCATCAGAAGACCAAGAGTGCTTACAGTACTTTTATCGACCACAAAAAGACTTGAGAACGGAAGGTACAACCATTAGCCCTCGCCCAGTTTCATAACTTAGAAAGAAAATTGGATAAAAACTCAACCTTAAAAACAGATTACCAGCAATTTATGAACGAATATTATAATTTAGGTCATATGATACCATCAAAAATGAATGAGACACCGGAGTGTTATCTACCTCACCATGCGGTAATACGATCGGAGTCAATGACCTCAAAAGTTAGGGTTGTGTATAATGGATCTGCGAGATCATCCACGGGGGTTAGTTTAAACGATACCATGCACAGACGTCCTAATCTTCAACAAGATTTACAGAAACTCATTTTAAAATGGAGGGAATACCAGTTTGTTTACACTGCAGACATCGAAAAGATGTATAGGCAGATTATGGTACACCATGAAGACCAGGCTTACCAAAAAATATTATGGAGAAATACCGCTGACCAACCAATTAAAGCGTTCCAGCTAACAACCATTACCTATGGCACAAAACCAGCACCATTCCTAGCTCTGAAGCCGCAAAAGCCTTAGAAGAGTCCTTTTACATGGATGATTTCTGTGGCGGAGATCATTCCTTAACAGAGACGAGAGATTTGCGTAACCAGCTGATCGAACTTATGCAGTCAGGAGGTTTTAATCTTAGAAAATGGGCAACCAACCACCCGTACCTCTTAGAAGGCTTACAAAAAGACCAATGTAACCAACAAACCTATGAATTTAAGCAATCAGACTCAACCAAAACATTGGGGCTGGGATGGAACCCTCAAAAATACACTTTCAAATTCGATATCAAAATAGAACCAGCATCGCCAGCAAAACCAACTAAGCGATCACTACTTTCCGACATATCGAAGCTGTTTGACCCATTAGGGTGGCTTACCCCTCTAAGTACAACCATGAAGATACTTTTTCAAAACGTTTGGGAGTCTAACCTAGATTGGGATGACACACTACCAGTAAATATTACCAACAAATGGCTAAAATTAAGAGAAGAATTGACGGAAATAAACACCATAGAAATAAACAGATGGCTTGGAATAGGGCAAAACCAAAAAATAGAGTTGCACGGGTTCTGCGACGCTTCAAATAAGGCCTACGCGTGTGTAATTTATTGCAAAATATGTAGCGAACACAGCATCACCATCACGATAGTAGCAGCAAAGGCTCGATTAGCGCCCTTAAACAAGGTGATATCCGTACCCAGGCTGGAGTTAATGGGTGTTCATCTTTTATCGCAATTAATGCAAAAAGTACAAAGTTGTCTTGCAAATTATGAACAGATAGATATTTACTGCTGGACTGACTCTACTGCAATACTTGGCTGGCTTCACGGAGAACCATCACGTTGGAAGACATTCGTTGCGAATAGAGTAAAGTCAATTACCAAAATAATACCATCAGAGTGCTGGCAATATGTAAACACCAATGACAATCCCGCTGATTGTGCAAGTCGTGGATTATCTACCACTCAATTAAAAGACCATGAGTTATGGTGGCAAGGCCCGAAGTGGCTGCCGTCATTTAGTAAACCATCAATCGAACAAACCATATACGAAATCAACTTAGAAACCAAACCAGTGATTTCAAAACAAATTTGTGTCGTAACCAACCAAATAAAACCAATATAATCGACCATTTGTTAAATAAGTATAGTTCGATTAATAAAATTACTCGAATATTGGCCTGGATACTACGAATGAATACATACAATAAACGAGTTCATCAACCCTATCTCACCTTACACGAGTTACGACGAGCGAAACTGCTGATCATCAAAAATGTTCAACAATCATTATTTTCCGATGACCTTAATTACTTAAGAAAACATAATAAAGTACACTCAAAAAGTAATATTTTAAATCTAAATCCGATCATAGATCAAGACGGAATTTTACGCGTGGGAGGAAGACTGAAAAATGCGGAACTGTCTTTATTAATGAAACACCCCATCATTTTACCACATAACCATCACCTTACCACTCTTTTGATCCAAGAGGCGCACGAACTTACTTTTCACGGAGGAGCTCGCCTTACTTTGGCACATCTGCGTCAAAAGTATTGGATCATCAGCGGATACATAGCAACCAAAAAATTCTGCAGACAATGCGTCTTATGTAAGAAAAGGGATCCCGTGAAGCAGTACCAGCTCATGGGAGACCTACCAGCTGCCCGGGTTAATCCAGAAAAGCCGTTCTACCATTGCGGCGTGGATTACACCGGCTTTGTAGAAGTGAAGGCTAACAAGGGCCGAGGTATAAAAACAACCAAGGGGTATATAGCGATTTTCGTGTGTATGGTCACGAAGGCTGTTCACATAGAGCTTGTGTCCGACTTAAGCACTTCAGCTTTCTTGGCTGCTTTGACGAGAATGGCAGCCAGGCGAGGGGCACCACGTCACATCTACAGTGATAATGGAACCAATTTTGTAAAAGCGAACAGAATGTTACAGGAGGAATATGACCAGCTCCAACAAGTATTCAGCAATAGTTTCTTGAAGGAAATCACAGATATGGGTATTGAATGGCATTTTAATGCACCATCATGGCCGAACGCAGGAGGACTTTGGGAAAGAGCTGTCAGAAGTCTGAAACACCATTTAAAAAGAGTGATTGGTCATCAAAAACTGACGTTTGAGGAGTACACGACTCTTCTCACGAAGCTGGAGGCGTGCCTAAATTCCCGACCTCTATATGCCTTGTCTGAAGATAGTGAAGACCTTGATTTTCTCACACCAGCTCATTTCTTATCAACGCGACCAGGGGTGACAGTGATCGAAACTGAACAAGATGCGAGGACCAGATGGCATCTTACCACAAAATTGTTTCAAGATCTATGGAAAAGATGGAAAACGGAATACTTGACCCAATTATCAGCTCGAACCAAATGGAAGACACCTAACGAAAATATTAAGATAGGTGACTTAGTAACCATCCAAGACGATAATTTACCAGCAGGAAAGTGGGCTATGGGACGCGTAATTGACACGCACCCAGGTGACGACGGATTAATACGAGTCGTTACCCTAAAAACCAAAAACGGCATAATGAAGCGACCAATTGTTAAGTTATCAGTATTAGCAGTGAAGAAACCCAACCTACCAGAACCAGAAAACGAAATACTGAACCATTCGAAAGAAAACACCAAACCAGAAGCTAGAAGAAGATGCCCAAAAAGGTCAACATTTGTAGCGATAGCGACCGCACTTTTATTTTTTATGTTGACATTAGTACCACCTGCTCACGGATCGCATACCATTTATGAACTGCCTAGTAATCAAACATTATACTTTGATCCAATCGCCAATATGCAACTTATTCGGGACAAGTGGAATTTAATTGTCTATTATGATATGGAACCATACTGGACAGGTATCCACGCATACAACAAAATAACTAATTATTTAGAAAAACTTTGCATGACCATTGAAACACATTCACCATGTCATATGATAATATCACAAATGCGTCACGACGACCAAGAAGTGAAATACTACAATGAACTTTTAATATCTCAGCATTTTAACGTCCACGATAGACAGCGTCGACGCCGGGGGCTTATCGACGGTGTCGGATATCTGGCAAACTCTCTGTTCGGTGTATTGGACTCTCGTTTCGCCGAACAATATACAAAAGAAATCGAAATAATTAAAATGAACGACAAGCATTTGTTCAACCTATGGAAAAACCAGACGTCCGTAATTGAGTCGGAATTCAACCTGATGAAGAAATTAGAGGGTACCATGGATATGCAGCTTAAGTTTATCATTAAAAAATTGAACAGTTTAAAAGATAATACCAACCTTGTCCAAAAAGAAATCCAGAATATGTCCTATGTACAAGATTTTACACTATCAGCTATGGCCGGAAGTAATTTGCTACAAAGTTTAAAGAGACTTCAAGATACTCTGCTTGATACTATCACGGATATCTACCATGGCCAAATTAGTTTACATCTACTAACACCAGCACAACTTAAGGCAGAGTTGCAAACCATACAGGGGCAAATTATAAATGATTTAAATCTACCAATTAACAACCTCGAGACAGACCTTCAGTACATTTACCAGTTACTGAAAGTAAAAGCGAGAGTGACACCAAAGTTTGTTATTTTTGAAGTAACTTTTCCTCTTGTCAGCAGGGTTCCACATCAGATAAAAAACAACATGGTCAATATAGTACCAATATCAGACTATGTTGCAGTAAACCTCAAAAAAGATGCCTACATTGTTATTACCATCGGCGACTTAAATAGTTGTTTACGTCACGGAGAATCTTACATGTGTCAGCTGCTCAAACCAATTCTAACACTAGAAAACGATGAGAACTTCTGTGCTAAAACCATGCCGGGAAATAAATGTGAAATTCAGCAGAGTTCATGCACCAATCGATGGGTCGAATTACACCAGACTTACAGTACCTGTATTACTGTTGTGACACATATTCAATTAAAATCATATGTGAAGATCAAATTACCATGCGCCAGCTGACTCGGTCGGGGATCATTGACTTGGGTCAGAAATGTATTATCAAAGGAAAGGAATTTGTTCTTTACTCTTTACAACATCACTCCAACCAAATTAATAATATTATGACACCAGAAATTTATATACCAAAAATTGACCAGATAAACCACATAATTAATATAAAAATGCCTGTCGTGGAATTACCAGAGAATACCAAAGAAATTAACTCGTCATTTACCAGTATCAGCAACCAAATACAGGACATGAAATCCATGGAAAGGATGCAAGAGGAAGAGATGTCCGCACATGATATCCACCATTATACCATTAGCTACATCTTGCTGGCTGCAGTCTTGTGTGGAGCAGCTGTTTGGATGTGGAGGAGCGAGCGTTGCCGCTTATGTAGGAGGCCTGATGTTCATCGCAACGAAAACCAAGAACAGGACTCTGTGCAATCGCCAAATCTGACCAGTCCACGAGTAACGCAAACCATACAAAGTACAGCTGATACACGTCAGCTGTATATGAACCAAGTGTAAATGAACCAAGTGAAAGACAAAGTGCAAGCGTGCCAGTCGATAATTTGGCCAACCGTTGGCCTACGGTTAAACGTGTTTTGGACCATAACAAAGGCAATATATCGGCATTCGCTAAGGACAATTTTGTTTATACCATAGAGGATACTGTAGTCTAATAATTTTACATAGTGATTTTTTGTATACTTTTTAATATTTTGCTTACATGTCTATTTACCAGCTTTCATATTTTTGCTATTTAAGTTAATTTCATTTTCATTGTTTTTACCGTTAGCAGATTTTTTTAAGAATCCTCTCATCTCGTGCTCGGGAGTATGTTCGGAGCTACGCAACCGAACAGCTAAGCAGTTTAATTTCTGCACTTTTAGCATATTTCGCGCACGACAGTTTTCCTTGCCTGTTTTAAGGCAGTACGCAATCAACTACCAAGCAAGCGACACTAATTAATAACCATCTGCGTACCTCCAAAACTAACCAGTATAAACCATTATAGACCATTGCAAACAGTGCATAAACCATTACTATTAAATAACCATTCTTAGCTGCATAGTGATAAGTGTGTGTTACCGTTAAGAACCATTGTATTTTTAGACCATATTATACTATTATTAACCAATAAATCTCTCTTATAATAATAAACCATAAAACCATTAATAACCAGCGGGAACCACTGCCCCTGCGGGAAACACTATTTATTATTATATTTACTTTCTTTAATTTTTTTATTGTTTTCTAAGTATCATAATTGTTGCACTAGCTAACTACCCCACTTTTATGTTTCATTCTCTCTTTTTTCCATCCCAAGGTTGCCTGGAAGAAATTGCGAATAGCGATAAGGCCGCCCTTTGTACATATTTCGTTTTAAGTGTTTTTATGTGCTTTATTTTATGAGTAGGTAAGTTTGTGTACAATAAAGAGTATATCTATCTATCTATCTATCTATCTCTCATCAAATGTAGATCTCAACTTGAGTGGGAGTTTCTGAAATAGTATAAAAACCATTAGGTATGACCACTCCTTGACCGGTAGTCCTAGCTTTTCCAAAGCTTGAGTGCTTTCCCTAAGCGGATCATAAAACTCTTTCCTGAGGTCTGTTGAGTCCGTGACAATTGGCAAACCAAATATCCTCCCTAGGTATGAGTCTGTGAGTACCCTTACATTATTGTATCTCTGTCTGAGAAGTTCTAAACCAACTTCATAGTTTGCCCCATCCATCGGCAAATGTTTGATTATTGATAAGGCTTCCCCACTGACGGACGCCCGTAAATAATAATGCTTCTCGGAGTCTGACAGATTTTCCCGATTGTGTACTAATGACTTGAACAAGTCATAGAATGATATCCACTCTAACAAGTCCCCTGTAAAGCGTGGTAATTCTATAAACGGTAACTTTGCCCTTACCTGACCTGATGATGACCCTCCATCTACCTGGACTGCTGGTGTGGAACCCTCCATGACAAGCTCATCGAGATTGATGGACATTGCATTAATCTCGCTAAATTGCCCCTGCACGAGATCGCGATCCTCGAATGCCTCGAAGGTGTCAGACCTGATCATTGTCTCATAGGCCTGAATAAAGGCTGGGTAATATTTCTGAAATTGTTTATAAGCACTTGCAATAGCCCTACTGTCCTTATTTTCCTGAACAGTTTTATAGTAATCATTGGACATACTATATTTGGCCTTGAACTAGGCTCTTGCATTGTTGAATTCTGACTTTGTCATTGTTATTACTGAATATACAACCAACAAACACCTTAAATAATATTATTTACTAAAATAATTATCCAAAACAACTAATAGTTCGTAATACATAACGTAAAAAAAACCTTGACTTGAAAATAGACGAATGTTGACAATATTCCACTGACGTGACTTTGACAATTACAAGTGACAGCTGACCGATAAACGAACGAACAAATGAGTAGTGCAGGCAGTGTTGCCAACTAACTGCCCTGCATGCAGGCTTGCAGGCTGCAGTCCAGAGAGTTTTGACCGAATGACTTGATGACCGAATGAGATTGTTTATTACGTTCACACGTATGTCCGGAAAAAATCACCTTTGTTATCACGCACATGTAACGCACTATATAACCTTTACGAATGATGATGGCCGCCGTCCTGACGATGTCCCAAGCCGACACCGATCCTCGGCTTATCCAATCCTTGACTCGAACTGGCTCCCTGCGGCTTTTCCGACCCTTTTTGACCTCTGATTATGATACGCGCGACCTGTCGCGACTCGTTTGGCGCTCCGCTCGGCACCCTGCTCCGACGCTGTAGAGTCCAATCTACTCACGGTTCTCACCAACCGTGATTCCATTTAATTATGATGCTCTGAAGTCTGATGGTTCCCCTCATGAGCCACCAGAAATTTGTCGGCAACGGGGTGGCCCTTGGATTATCGTGCTGTTGTGAGAAAAAAAAGTTCTGATTTCCTTTCCTGAGTTCTGAAGTCTTCTTGTTTATTTTGATTCACAATTATTAACACCTTTACACAAGGTAATGACTATGAAAATTGTAAGCGTTATACACAATGGCTTACATTCATTTTTCCAGGTACTACATGTCCATCTGTCAATTTTGGCAGTATTCTTTTGAGAATCATAATTATATATGTCGATAATGTCTTGCCATTTTACTAACTTGCCTTCAAACAGCATATTCTTGTTTAATAAATTATTATGGATCCCTTTTAGAAGGTGGGGAGGATCATAGAATAGGGTTAAATAATTATTTCAGGTACTACATGTTCATCTGTCAATTTTCACAGTATTCTTTTGCTTCCAATTTGAGAATCATAATTATATGTCTATAATGTCTTGACATTTTCGTAACTTGCCTTCAAACAGCTTATTCTTGTTTATTAAATTATTACGGATTTAGTTAGGGGTGTCCGTTTGAAAAAAATAGTTTTTTTTTTATTCGATTAATCGGAACTTTACATCGATGTCTTTCGATGTATCGGGTGAAATCATCGATTTTATGTACGCATCGAGTACTTCTTTAGGGTTTCGTACCCAAAGGGTAAAAACGGAACCTACTTCAGAGTACTTCAACACAACTTCTCATGTAAACCATCACTAATTCAATCATTGTTTTATTAAAAAAAGTAAAGGCCATGTATGAGAAAAATCTTTATTGTAATTTACGTAAGAACAATATCTTTGTGTAGTTTCTTCTAGCGATTCTGTGTTATCTATGCTGTTGATATAGTTTGTTGTTATGTTATTTTCTTGTAGTACTTTAGTTATTTCCCTGGTGAACTTTTCCCAGTCGGCTTTCCGGGTGTTATAGATGCGTGTTGTATTTATCGGTCTTTGGTTGGGTGGCTTCTTTAGACTTATTTCTATTATTATGGCATTATGATCAGAACTGCATACGGATGTATCTACTTTCCAACTATAAGCGTGAGGCAGCAGGTCGGAAGTGCAGACTGTGACGTCTACATTACTAGTAAACGTTCGGTCACCACGAATGGTGTCGAAAGTTGGGTCTGTTCCGTGGTTAAGAATGTGCAGGCCCATCTCATCTAGGAAACCTCGTAGATCCGCACCCCTGTAATTTTCGCGTACACTACCCCACCAGGTACTCCACGCATTGACATCTCCACCTATAAGGATTTTGTTGGTTCCCAGTTGCTCACATACGTGTTTCGGTTGATCCAGGTAAGGGTCGAGCGGAACACTGTCTTCAGACCGATATTACTCCGAGACTCCATTTATCGGTTTTTAGGACGGCAGCTGCTATATTGTTGGTACTTAGTGTAGGATCTGTTATTACCTTTACATTTTCATCAAACACTACAACATCTGCCTTAACAGGTTTTGTTGTGTCAGGTCTACTTTGAATAACTCGTGTTCCCCTGTACCGCTTAACCTCTTCTTCTGAACCCACGTAAGGTTCCTGAAGCAGTGCAAGGCTGAACTTTCTCTTTTGAGCTTCTTGGAACAGTTCTTGGGTGGCTAGTCTTTTGCGCTGGAGATTGGCCTGCACAATCCTAATTTTATTATCGGTGGAATTATTTTCATTGCCCTCGGCGTTAACAATACGCAACGCTGGACCTCGCTATGGAGTCCCAGCGCTGACGTACTGGGCAGTCCCGGTAGAAAGCTCTGTGGCCACAGTCTTGTTGTTTGGCCTCGACGCAGTTTCGGCATGTAGGTAAGTCACCTGCCAGCTCCTTAGGGCAGTCCACTCGCATGTGCGGACCACTACAGTAACTGCACAGGTCGGCGGTTTCCGTGCACTGCCTACGACCGTGGCCGTAGGCCAGGCATCTGGTGCATTGCACGAGAAGAGACTGGTCCTCGACAACGACGTGCTGCAGATCTATATGGACTTTGCCTACTGAGGTTAACCTGTTCCACACCGAGGGAGACACTTGGAGAACAATATGATTTTCGTGAGTATTTCGGGCTCTTCTCCTATATCTTACTACAGCTCTGAATCCATTGTCAAGTAGGTATCCCAGCATGTCCTTGTTTTGAACCTTGAGCGACTCAATAATGTTGTCGTCGGTATTATAGACAAGGACGTCTTTTATGATTATCAATGGGTCTTTATTTTTAGCCTCTTCTACCAGGAGAGTCGGGTCTGCTTTCAGTTTCGCCGCCATTTTACTCATGTGGTCGCGGCTACCACAGCTCAACACCACCTTTTGGTTTTTGAGCTTACGCACCCTTTGCACCTGTATGCCACTGGTACGAGCTTCCAGAGTCTGTCTCACCTTTCCTAGTACCACTTCGCTGGTATCTTTTTCGGCGTTCGAGGACACAATGATGGAATGTTTTGGTGCGACTGTGACAGGCATGTTCTTGGGTGAGCTGTTCGGTCTTGACAGAACTTCAGCGTACGAGGGAGTCTTTTCGAGGAGTGCCGCCACTTGTCTACCCGTCTCCTCCGTAGCCAAGCGCAGCTCCTTAACCTCATCAACGAGTATCGGAGCTTGTGGAGGGGTGATAGCGGGCAGTGCTTCAATAACCATCTTGATTTTTGCTGCCTCCTCTCGGACACAAGCCATGATCTCGGTCTTGACTTCCTCGCCTAATTTCTGGATAGGGGTACCTGCTTGGGTGGGGGGTTGGGTGTTGGAAGTGGCATTTCCGTCAATTTTCACATTTATGAGGCGTATTTCTTGCGCAGCAGCACAAATCGCCTTCTTATTAATTGACGTTACGCTTTTTCCCTCATTTACAGACTTTTCAATAAAAGTTGCAAGTTTGTCGATGCTAAATATGCATAGCGCTAAACTTGTACCATCAGAAGCTGTAGCCGGCAGTAGGGGGACTTCCGCAACAGCTTTTGCTGTGGTTCTGGTTACAGCTGGTGGAGGGTGCGGTTTGGTAATGACTGAAGAATTGGTTTTTGATGTGGTGGGACTTGTTTACCCACGTCAAAAGTGACGTTTAGGCTTTTGGTAGCATCAGATGAAGTGGTTTGCGACCTATCCTCGGGTTGTGGGGGTCGCCTTACAGGTGATCTTTCGACGGGCATGACGAAATATACTTTTTCTGGGGGGGTGAAAGAGGGGGGGCTGGGGTGAAGGTGAATGAAAGATATGAGCGAGAGGAATATATAATTAAAAACCAAGCAGTTCTAACTATCTTGGTTCCAAAGATATGGCCAAAAGAAAGTCTGCCAGGCCATATGGCCAGGAAAGAATGGGTGGGTTTTTTTTTCCCTATTCTTTACCTCTAACTTGTCGTTAGAGACTTTCTTCTCGTATATATTATATCTACTGTGTTATTTATTAACTTAACCTACTAATAATGCTGTATTTAATAAATGCTTACTTATTTATTTCTATGTTTTTTTTGTATTTTTTTATTTTTATTTTTTCCTACTTTGTGCTATTTTCACTTTCTGCTGCTATATTCACAATTATTTATTTCTGTTAATTACAATGCTTGCTACTTTAATACAATATTGAATGATTATATTTCTTGTTTTATCATCTGCTATTAGTGATTTTAAATTGTATATTGTTATGTTTGTTCCTATTTTTTCTTCTACTTCTAAGCGCTCTAAAGTATGGACAGGGCATTCTACGAGTATGTGTATTCTCTCATCGCTGGGGTACTTCTCGCGCAGCGTGGCACGTAGGGCTTCTTTCACGCTGCGTACCACGCGCTCCCACGCGCCGCCCATGAAAGGTGAGGCGGGCGGTATGTAGCGCCAGGTGATGTGACGCGCGTTGGCTTCCTCTTCCGTCGTGTCCCAGGCTTCCTTCAACTCCTTGTCTGCCGCCTTGAAGCACGTCGCGTTGTCCGACCAGATCTCCGTTGGCTGTCCTCTTCTGGCGATGAATCTTCGTAGCGCGGCGATGGCACTGTCCGCGCTGAGCGACGTGACGACCTCCAGGTGAACCGCCCTCGTTGTCATGCAGGAGAAGAGAGCGACCCATCGCTTCTCTCGGTGTCTTCCGACGGTGACTTCTAATGGCCCGAAGTAGTCCAGTCCCGTAAATGAGAAGGGCCGCGCGTGATGACTAAGGCGCGCGGCTGGCAGGTCTCCCGTTGCAGGGCTCATTGGCTTCGCTCTTCTCAGAAGACACTGTGGGCAGCTTCTTATCACCCCTTTCACTGTTGGTCGTATACGTGTCACCCAGAATCTCTGTCTTATTTCGTTCACCACTAACTCAACACCGCCGTGACCCATCTTCTCGTGTACATGTTGTATGTACATTCGCGTGTACCTATGTTGTCCATCCAATACAGCGGGGTTGATTGTCTCGTCGCTCAAGTCTTGTGCCGCTGCAATCCTTCCGCGTAGTCGCAGCGTTCCGTCTTCCATGTACACACTTACAGCGGCGAGACGATCCTTTGTGGAGGGCGCTGCGTTGCACATAATACGCGTTTTCTCGTTCGCGTAGCAGTCGTCCTGTACCTTCATTATCCATAACTTTTCTGCCCGTATAAGATAGCTTGCGTCCAGGCAGATGAACCTTCTTTTTTCCGTTTTCTTGGTGGCCACATTCATGTCGTCTTTCGTCTTCCTGGTCCTGCTGGTGTTCCACGTAGGATCCTTTTTCGCGTTTCCCTTTGTCTTCTGGCGTCTTGACACGTGAAGACACGTGCCGTAGCGCGAATAAGTACTTGCCACTTCGCGATATTTTCGATGGCAGGCAAGTGTCCATGGGTCTTCTGCTCTTGCGCTACGTGACACCTTTCTTCTCCGGTCTTCTCACTCGGCGTGCGGACTTCTTCTGGCCATTCTTCTTCTGGTCGCCGTAGGAAGTCGGGTCCATGGTACCACCGGTGCTGCGCGTTGAAACCAGCTGGCGTCTCACGGGTGGCGTCGTCGGCTACGTTCTCTTTCGTAGATACCCAGCGCCACTCGTTCACCTTGGTCAGCTCTTCGATCTCCGCCAGTAGGTGTGCGACGAACGTCTTGTAGGCGCGAGGCTCGGCCCTTATCCACGCGAGAACCGTGCGTGAGTCGCTCCAGAAGATCTTCTTCGCGAACTCGAAGTCGTGCTCTTCTTCTGTCGTTCTCGCGAGGCGTGCACGCAGAAGAGCCGCTTGTAGCTCCAGTCGTGGTATGGACGTAGGCTTGAGAGGCGCGACGCGACTTTTCGCTGCTGCCAGTGCGACGTGTACGGACCCATCGGCGCGTCTCATCCGTATGTAGACGGCGGTCACGTACGCTTCTTCGCTTGCGTCGACGAACGTATGTAGCTCCCTGGCGACGACTGGTGGCCCGGCATTGTAACATCGCAGAATGCGTAGCTCCGTTACAGCGCGCAGGTTGGCTAACCACGCTGTCCAGCGCGGTTGTAGGTCTTCTGGTATGTGTTAGTCCCAGTCGGTGCCGTATCGCCACGTCTCTTGCATTAGTCTCTTCGCCGGTGTAGTGAGTGGTGAGACCAGACCGAGCGGATCGAACAATGACATGATCACGCTCAGGGCTTCTCTCTTCGTGGGCGGTCGTTCACTGCGCAGTACTTCGGGTGGTGTCTTCCTTTCGTTGAAGCGAAAGCTGATGAAGTCTTCTTTCACTTCCCATAGTAGACCTAAAGTCTTCTCTACACCGTCGACTCCTATGGGCACTGCAGTGGTCTTCGCGTCCGCGTTAAAGTGTCGTAACACAGACTCCTTGTTCGATGCCCACCCTCGTAGAACAAAACCAGCGTGACGATGAATGTGGTCCACGTTCTTTGATACTTCGATAGCTTCTTCTTCAGTCGGGAAGCTCGTGATATAGTCATCCATATAGTGGTTCTTCTTGATTTCCTTGACTGCTCTGGGGAAGGTCTTCTCGAAATCTTCTGCGTTCCGGTCTTTTATGTACAACGCTGTGCATGGTGAAGACGTTGCACCGAAGATCACCGATGTCATCTGGTATTCTCTTGGTCTTGTGTCGCCTCTGTCGTCCCCTCTCCACAGAAATCTCAGCGCGTCTCTATCCTCTTCTCGGATCTTGATTTGCATAAACATTTCTTTGATATCCGCTGAGACCGCGAAGGGGTGCTGACGGAACCTCATGACGACTCCAGGTAACGACTGCAGAAGATCGGGGCCGGACAGCAACATGTCATTCAGGCTTCGTCCGTGTGACCTTGCCGCCGCGTCGTGTACCAGGCGTATCTTCGGCTTTGATGGGTTGCATACGGCGAAGTGTGGCAGGTACCATGTTCTTCGCGGCACTGCAGGCATGCTCGCTTGACCGCGTAACCCGACGTAAGTAGGTTGTTGACCCGTTCTTCATACTTGGATTTCAAATCCGGGTCGCGGTCGAGCTTCTTGACGGTCTCGTTCAGGCCCTGTACGCACATTTCGTCGCGTGGGCCGTCCAACTCGAGTAACTCCGCCAGCTGTTCATCGACGAGGGTGATGGTGCTTCCGTCGTCCATCAAGGCGTAGGTGTTCACTCGGGTGCCGTTTCGAACGGTGATAGTTACAGGCGCGATTTTCAAAAATGCTTGACAATTTCCGATGCGGTCGACGTTGTTGACGAGTTCCACTGCCGATACGATCTCTTGCACTGCGGGCGAAGGTGGTGGTGATGTTGTCGTTCGTGGTGCGTCTCGATGCAGCAGGTAGTGGTGTGCCATCGAGCATCCATTTTTTCCGCACGTCTTCGCTCGGCAGGTACCTCGGCGGTGTGTGCTTCGTAGGCAGCGGAAGCAGATGCGGTGTCTTTTCGCTATCTCCCAACGCTCGCCAACTTCGAGGTCTTTGAACCACTTGCAGTCAGGCAGTTGATGGTGGTCACCCTTGCATGTGGAACAGTGTTCTTCTTTCTTGACATGCTCGTTGGTTGCGAAAGTGCGCTCGTACCTCTTCTTGTAATACTTTTCCGGCGTCGTGTTCATGGCGATATCTTCTGGTTGCGCGTAGGCGCCGCACTTGTCCGCTTCTTCATTTAAAAATGCAGCGAGTCTCTTCAGGTCAGGAATGTCTTCTTTATTCTTCGCTGCGTAGTCATACCACTTTCTTCTTATTATCGGCGTAAGCTTGTCGATGATGATCTTCACTAACTCCGGATTGTAGAGATAGTGAACTTTCTTCAGTGCTTCTATTGTGGCCACTATGCCACCTTATTGGCGAATATACATAAGTCTCGCGGGCTGTCGCTGAGTCTTGCATCCGGTCTTCCGAATCTTCTTTCCAGGGCTTCCATTATTGTCCCCGGATCCGGCTGGCTGATGAGTAGACTGCTGACCGCCTCCGTAGCTGCCCCCCTGATGCTTCTTCTCAGTCTTGATACATTTTCGGTCTTCGAGAATAGTGCTTCAGTTTCATAGTAGGCGGCGCGGAAAGCGAGCCAGCTGCCGCACTGCCCGTTAAAGGTAGGCAGTTCCTGTACCGCTTGAGTATGAGCTGCTGCCAGGGAAGTGATGTCCACGTTCGGTGGCTGACGCGCAGGCCGGGCTTCTGCTTGGTCTTCCCGGTGCTCACGATCCTGGTCCTTGTGAGCGCCCTGTCCTCGTCCTTTCTCTTCACTTTCCACAGGCGTCTTCTCTTTTTCCTTCTTGTCTTCTGCGGGAGGGTCCTTCTTCTGCCCTTCCAACCATTCTTGTACTCGGCTAGGGCATTCTTCTTCGTCTTCCGACGAGGAGGGTGCTTCGTCTTCTTCTTCTTCTTTGGCCCGCTGTCTTTCAAGCCGAGCCTGGGCGAGTGCGAGCGACGCACGTATCTCTTCCAACTTCAATTCGGCGATCTTCTCTTGTGCTTCTAATTACATGAGCATTTTCTTCTGAGTGTCCGAACGTCTTGACTTGGCGCGCTTCGATGGATTGATTGTGCTTGCGTCTTCTACTTGCGTCGTGGCGGTCGTGACGTCGGTACTCTCGGTGGAAGTCGTGGTCGTAGTCGCAGTGGTGCCCGTAGTTGTCTCTTCTGACGAGTGCGTAAGTTCCCCCTGCCGCGCCGTCCTGGCCGTGTTCGTGCTTCTTGTGGCGATCCCCGTGACGGCCCCTCTTGAGCCGCTGGGATCTTGATTCGCAGGTTCTTGATTCGCTGGATTCAGTCTTGATTCTGCGGTGTCCGCGACGCTTCCCTTCTGCGATCTTGTGACACGCATCTTCTTAGTCCTTCGATAGCTTTCTTCTCAAGTCTGCGCTGTTTAATCTTCTTTCTTCTCAGTTATCCGGCGAGCAAGCGACCAAACAATGTGGGCGCTTGCCGGTCCTCGTAGTAGTCTTCTTTCTTCAGTTATCCGGCGAGCGAGGACCACACAATGTGGGCGATAGCCGGTCCTCGCCAGTCTTCTTTTCTTCAGTGATCCGGCTTCTGAAGGACCACACAATGTGGGCGATAGGTTTCCCAGGATCTTGAGAAGCTTGATAATAAAACACCGGTCTCTTGGAAACAGTAGGGAGACAGCGGAGGCGGGGCAGAATTCCTTTTTCTTCCTTTTCTTCTTGACTTGTTGTGAATCACTTGTGAACCGCGAATGACGCCTCGGCCAATCAGCGTCCTTTTTATACTTTACCCGAGTGTTATTCTGGAAGGTTCTCAGCCTCACCCCCTCTGACCAATCTTTATTGATTATTCCTTATAGTTATTACATACCGGTTTTACCTTATGTCTAGGTCTTAGGTTAGGTCATTCCACATTCCTTGACATATGCGTGCGCACCCGGCGTTGCCTTGTTTTAGAATGAGAGCGCGCGGACGCGGCGGGGATACTTAAGTGACCCCCCACCGTCCTGGTATAAATATTCGCCCTACGTGCGCTCGCATGCCATTCTATGAGAGCGAGCCGTCGCACGCACATGCATGACTTTATGATCTTAAATTTACCTATTTCTTACATAATTAACATATCTAAACATATTACAATACCCTATTCATTTCCCTTTTAAATAAAACACAATAACAAGTATATTTTATTATCCAAAAAAATCCTTATTCTACTAGTTACACTACTCACTAGTTGAGATACCATTCTTATACGACTACCTTATCCTATTTTTCTTAACATCTAAAATACTGTAAAATCTACTGTAAACATGTAAAATATAATGTCCTTATGTCCCTATGCCTATCCTATGATAATATATACATGAAAACGCACTGTCTCACGCACTGAGTCTATTCTGTCGTGCACAGTTGGTGCATAACAACGCTTAATATGCTCTACGATTAATTTCAAGAGAAATGTTTTACCACTACCTGCACCGCCCGTGACAAAAAGTAACAGTTGATTTTCTTTTCCATGCAAATCGTTTTCAATTGTCATCGAAACTTTATGAAATAAATCCCTCTGTTGGATATTTAATCCTCGAATGCTTCCCAGAAACAGTTCATCTGATATGAGTGCTCGATCTCCCACGTCCTCACAAAAGGTGTCATCGTCATTTACAACTTGTTCACCAACACATAACATGGGAGCGCTATCGACATGAGTTTCACGCGCAGCATTAAGCGCAGTTGTTTGGGCAAGAGCCTGTTGAATAAGTTGTTCAGTATGAGCATGTTGTTCTGCACTGACGTTACCCTGCAAGGGTCGTAAATCTCTTTGGCGTCTTATAAAACAGTCTTCAGTGGTTTCATTTTCAAGCAGTAACTCCCCTTCATCACGGTATGGTATGTGACATACTATTAAACTGTAAAAATACGCTTCTTTGTCATTATTAATTGTATAATAGCGGGTACGTAATACTGCTGGCCTATTTCTTATACGCATTCTCGTATTATCCTGCAGTCTGATATACCTCACTGGCGATATATCTTCGTCTCTCAGTTCGGCATCACCATCGTCCTCCGACCATGTCATGTTAGAGACCGTTTCAAAACGGACGGCAAATTCCGCAAGGCTTAAGTTCTCTAGTTCGTTTGGGCGTAACACATAACGATCAAAAATGTTATTGTAAATACTAGTCTCATCACTGTCAAATCTCAGAAGTCTGAAGCATTCCTCCGGCCTGCAACTATTTACAAAAACAGTCTTTCGTTAACACATTTTTAATGGCAAGTGGCATAATCTGTATGCGCATTCTGACGCGCTCAATTCAAAATAGCCATAGATACAGAAAATAATTGTTTCCAAACATCACCACCTTGTCTCTTTGCTTTTGAAATAGCTTCTCGTATCACATCACCTGTATCATGTGGTTCGCATTTGCTCGCATATTTTGCGACGTAGTAGGCCACAGCGGCAATACTTCCACACGGTTACACGTCAATATTTCCTTGCCATATACTCAGAAGGATTGCATTGTAATTGTTTACCATGCTTTCTTCTGAGGTTCTTTTTAATAAACAGAATCGTCCATTATTAGCAAGTGCTTCATCGGGGCCTAGACAAACTGTGTTATTACTTGCTGGCTTTGGAAAACCAAAACGACAACCATCGTCTTGGCGATTTTTTTTGCATGTCGAAGTATGTTTATGGATTTGCAAATCCTCGACTAATTTGCGCAACACAAGGTCATTAGGAGTTAAGGAACATAAGACCACCCTTTCAATTAAGGCTATTCCTTGTGGAGTAGAGAATTCCGCAACATTACTACACCACACTAACATGTGCAGATGTGGGCTACCACGGTTTTGGAATTCCACTCGGTACCAAAAGTCTTCCATAGGACCACCCAAGCAATCTTGATTATGCTTTAATAATCGCATGAGAGTATTAACCCGCAGCGAGAATTGTCGTGAAACCACTACCGGATGTCTTTGTACTAGCTCTAAGCGCTCCGGGAAATTCAGGCGTTCGGCATCATCTATGTCACGTCCATCAGCAATTAACAAAGCTTTTATCATGTCAGTCCAATTTAAGTCGTTGCAGGAGAATGTTAGGAACCAAGTTGGGGCCTGGGGGTCCTAAAGTTCTAACCATTGCAATCAATTCAGAGCAACATTTCTGCCAATATGACGCTGATCCTCTGATATTTCGCATAGTGAGATGCATGTTATCTACAAGACCCTGAGGTGTTTGCTCTCCATGACCTTGTCGCATCCTACATGACACTGAACCACTAGATTTTGCACGAAAATATTCAACTATGGATAGAGCATAACATAAATATTCATTTCTGTTGAAGCGTTTGTCTCCACTCATTACTCGGCTTTGGAAATAATCCAGAGGAGTAACTGGATTTTCTCTTTCCTCACCAAAGCCATTCCTGCCATCTGGAAAAAGAACATACCAACACAATTCCTCCATACGACGTTCACGCTCCAAATTCAAGGGTGGTGCCGTTTTCCTTGAAATTGCGGCCAATCTCGTTGCCTGTTATGGAGCTATTAATTCTTACAACGCTTTCTAGATCAGGAATATTATCGTCTATATTTCTGAGAATACTTGTTGATTCGATATAAATAGGGTCTGGTTTCTGGTTTAGTTCTGCCTGAGTAGTTCTTTGGAGAGACTCGACGATTTGTGTTGCAGATAGCGGAGGATCACTGATTTGTCTAATTGGTTGGAGGGAATTGGTATTTGGTGTATATGTTGGGCTCACTATGTTTATTATTTCCGATTGCTCCAATATTGGTTGGAGGGAATTGGTATTTGATGTATATGTTGGGCTCACTATGTTTATTATTTCCGATTGCTCCAATATGTCCCTCAATGATTGTATTTGGTTATCTAGTCCTATGATTAATGAAGTTAACGAGAATACGTTGAGATTATCCCGAAGGTTCCCATCTGCTACTCTATTTGGCGATACAAATAAATTGCGTCGCAAGACAGTATGTAAATCGTCCAGGTCACTAAAGCGCATGCAACAAGCGGCACCGTTCATAGGAGCTAATGCACCCTTGGGGCCACGCGCATGGGAATCAAACAACCAATATGTTTCATTATCAGCCGAAGTTCTGCAATGTACTGCTACTGAGATAGCGTTTGCATTTGCATAGCGTTTGTTAGTATCCCATTTGAATGTTCTCTGAAAAAGCTCCTCAAAGCATTTTTTAGATTAGGGAAGCCATCGTAACTGTTATCTATGTGGCCATTATAATTGGTTTCCTCGAGTACAGTGATCGTTACATTATGTCTGTTATAAATAAGTCTTGGCATTAGGTCTGTTACAGCAAGATATTCCGGGTTTAGTTCGCCGGGTGCAGGATTATATCTGGCCGCAATGCAGTCATTGTAGTACTTATCGCCAATGATTAAAATGTAATCTACATCACTTTTGGCCCACTCGTTTGGATCTAATACACTAAATGCTACACATGCAACAGCCGCTATCCCAGTACATTGTTTACCCCGAGATGAATTAAATCGTAAATCACCTTGGTGAAATGATCCGCGTAATATCGTCTTGTTGTCGTTTAAACTGTAGTAACATTTATCTATTAGTAGTTTCTTTAACTTTCTCTTAAATACACACATCAAAAGTGTCTAGGGATCAACATATATTTTTGCAATAACTTTTCTCCTGATTGATATTAATTAAAATTTTCTTTAAGGATTCATCAAATAAAGTGTTTTCGTTTGTCACAGTAACGATAAACCAAGTCACCTTTGCATTAATAAAGAAATTTGCCATTTTCCTAATAAAGGGATTTTTGACATTTGAACCACTAACACAGAAGTTCGAAAAAAAGACTGAAATAACAGTTTTCTTTAAAATTTTATTGGGTAACTTAAACAATTAATAATCCGTGTTTCTACCGCGAACACTAACAACACAAGAACATCGGTTTGGCATACTCAAAATGAGTTCATCCAAATCACGCTGTGGAATGGCCGCCCATGTTCGTTGCAACAACAAAAAAAGGTCTTCTTGCGACTGGATACCCTCCATATTCGGCAGAGCTCTTCTCTGTAGCATATCCCATGCATGCTCAATCGGGTTCAAGTCTGGCGACTGAGCAGGCCAGGGCAGGACATTGATGTTAGCTGCGGCGAGAGTCTGTCTTACAACTCTTGCGGTGTGCGGTCGTGCATTATCATGCATTAACTGAAATAAGGGACCGATTTGCACTTGTAGAGGAACGATGACGTCTGATATTCATTCCCGAAGACCGCTACGGGTACCACCTATAGCAATGCACAATCGTAGGATTCGATATCAATGGGCTCTTGAACACAGAAATTGGGCAGAAGAACAATGGCGTTTCGTGTGCTTTTCTGATGAGTCTCGTTTTGGTATGAGACCGGATACAAGACGTATACGACACTGGAGAACCCCTGGACGCCAACAGTGATTAAATTCCTGCCAGGAAGTCCATCCTTATAGTGGTGGAACCATCATGGTATGGGCGGGTATTTGGATCGGCGGAAGAACTGAGTTGATTTGGATCAGAGGCAACCTCAACGCTCAAATTTATGCTGAGACGATTGTATCAGACGTCATCGTTCCTCTACAAGTGCAAATCGGTCCCTTATTTCAGTTAATGCATGATAATGCACGACCGCACACCGCAAGAGTTGTAAGACAGACTCTCGCCGCAGCTAACATCAATGTCCTGCCCTGGCCTGCTCAGTCGCCAGACTTGAACCCGATTGAGCATGCATGGGATATGCTACAGAGAAGAGCTCTGCCGAATATGGAGGGTATCCAGTCGCAAGAAGACCTTTTTTTGTTGTTGCAACGAACATGGGCGGCCATTCCACAGCGTGATTTGGATGAACTCATTTTGAGTATGCCAAACCGATGTTCTTGTGTTGTTAGTGTTCGCGGTAGAAACACGGATTATTAATTGTTTAAGTTACCCAATAAAATTTTAAAGAAAACTGTTATTTCAGTCTTTTTTTCGAACTTTTGTGTTAGTGGTTCAAATGTCAAAAATCCCTTTATTAGGAAAATGGCAAATTTCTTTATTAATGCAAAGGTGACTTGGTTTATCGTTACTGTGACAAACGAAAACACTTTATTTGATGAATCCTTAAAGAAAATTTTAATTAATATCAATCAGGAGAAAAGTTATTGCAAAAATATATGTTGATCCCTAGACACTTTTGATGTGTGTAATTGTATGTTCAATGTCTTTATTTCTTTTGGCAATTTATTATATATAACAGGAGCCATACAAAATACACTTTTTTGCATTAAAGCTGTATTGGACCTGACCGAACAAAGGCGATACATATCACGTTGTTTTCGTCTGTTACTAACTGTTGAGGCTAACATAAATAAATTTGGATTGAGCTTAACAAATATTGATAGTTCGTAAATATATAGACTTGCAAGAGTTAATATGTTATATTCTTGAAACAGGGGTTTACATGTATCAGTCATTTGAAGCCCAAACATAGCTCTAATGCACCGTTTTTGTGCTTTAAAAATTAAATCTCTGTCAGTAGAGTTCCCCCAGACCATGACTGATTTGTCGCATTGCGTTAAGTCGAACAAGACGGTGGGAACGTTGCTCTTCCGTTTCGTTGGATAGACGATCGTGGATCAATCCAAGACGGTGGTAACGTTGGTCTCCCGTTTCATTAGATAGTCGATCGTGGATCAAGCTGAAACGGTGGGAGCGCTGCTCTATGGTTTCGTTGAATAGGCGATCGTGGATCAAACCGACCCGGTGAGCACGATCTTCAATGTTTTCATTGCTAAAAATTTTTTTGCTGTAAGCACGCATTTGCAAAAGTCTCTTCTTGCGCTGTTCACTACTCTTTTTTGAAATAGCTATGGATGCTGATATCCTACTCTGTGATAGGCGTTTCTCAGTTTCCTCGCTTGTCTCATTTAAGCGGCGCTCTCGCATACGAGCAGCGCGTTTAGTAGGTCTACCCATATTTACTTTTGCTAAATTACTTACGGAAAGATTCACTAAAAAGTGAGAAAAAATTATTTTTTTTACAAAAAGAAAAACCGACTTCAGTGAAATATACCTACTCAAAATAATAACAAAAGTGTATTGGATAGACACTAAAAAGAATAAAATAATTGTGTAATATAGTTTCTTTAATTTAAATACAATTAAACTTTTTTCTACTCAATCTTATGACCTAACGAACTATGTATGTATCTACCACATAATCAAATTTCACATCTAACACAACACATATGAGTAACAAACAAAATCTAACAAATTACTTATTTGTAGTCAACTTAAACAGAAAATATTTTTAGACTGCTTAGGAGACAATCAATTTATTAGGATTACATATACAATTATCGTTATTTTTGGAGTCGGTGCCAGACAAGGTAAGAAAAGCAAAAGAAATTAGGATTATATATACAATACACTGCAATTTTGTTCTACGGGAAAAGTTGGAGTGCGGCTCGAACAGCTGCAGAAAGTGGTATGGCCCTACTATCAAAGTGGTTACAAAACAATCTCTTGACGCTAAACACTAATAAAACAAAATATGTGTGCTTCCATAAAACTGCAATAAGTCAACCAATAAATTTTCCAGATCTTAGGATTCACACGTGTGACTTGGGAATTTCGTCTAGGTGTGACTGTGATTCAATAGCGCGAACGAAGGAAATCAGGTATTTAGGTCTGACACTTGATGAGCGCTTGAACTTCGAGTCCCACATCACGAGTTTAGCGAAAAGGATACGGAAAGTTATCGGAGTCATGAAGTTGTTGCGCAAATCGGCCAACATCTCTACTCGCAAACTTGTTTATTTTGCTATCTGTCAGTCCTTAATTACTTATTGTATTGGAGTTTGGGGTGCTGCTGCAAAAACTTTTATGATACTTCTTGAAAGAGCCCAGCGTGCGGTCTTAAAGGTCATGCTTTGTAAGCCAATTAGATTCCCAACGAGCGATTTATATAAAGAAAGTGGAGTTCTCCGAGTCCGCCAACTATTCATCCTCAAAGCTTGTACTTCCTCACATAGGCGTATTCTCAACTCGGAAAGTTATAAATCCTTATTAAAGAAAAGAGTGTTTAGATTAGAACTACCCAAGACTAAATCTAGGTTTGCCAGACGATTCCAATACTATGCTCATCCCTCAATCTATAATAAAGCCTTGAAATTTTGTGACATCAAGAACAGTTCCATTAATGATGCCAAAAAGAAAGTCACTATTTGGTTAAACAGTCTTGATTACGTAGACACTGAATCTCTTTTTGCACAAATGGTTTAACTTAATATTTTACACATAGAACATACAAAACATAATTATTTTATAACAACATTATATCCGAATTTTATTTATCATCATTCCTTACAAGCTAACAGTAACTTTAAAAATATATAAGTATATATATATCCTGCACTTTTTAACTTTATATTGGATTTCGATCAGTAGATTGTATTTAAATAGGGACACAACTATGTTATGTTAACTCGAAATTGGTATCCCAAGATACAGGCTTTGCCTAGTTTGGGAACCCCTGGAAATGCTTTTGTTAAGTTAAGTACTACATATTCTTGTAACTTCAAGTATAGTAATTGTAACTTTAAGTTTGTTATTAAATAAATGATTTATTATTATTATTATTTATTATAATTATCGTTATTTTTGGAGTCGGTGCCAGACAAGGTAAGAAAAGCAAAAGAAACGTATACGTGAACGTAATACGACAATGTAGCAATATACTTATAATTAAAGCTACATCTAATTAAACCAATTTACAAATGAACATAACAACTACAATACCTAATGAAACCTATTTAAAACTAAATATAAAGTAACTTAAAGCTAAACCAAATTATATTTACTTATATACAAATTAACACAACAACTACTTTAAATGATAGGGTTTTCGTCAATAAAGTGAAATCAAGAGAAAACTTATAGCCAACTAGCGCATTGAAAATTTTAATTTTATACGCAACCGTCAACGACGTCTGCCCTCACGCGTATCCCCCGCCCGCGTTCGGGTCGCAAACTCATTCAAGTCCCCTCCCACCTCACCGTGCCGCACGCCGCCCCAGCTGTTTTTGTTTCGGTTGTGGATTGCGGAGATCGAATTTCGAATGCTTTGCAGTCACTTTCATTCAAGGCAGTCACACCACCATAGATAATACACTATAGACTTGCACACCACTTCACACGCCGAATTACCTACCTTGTCTGGCACCGACTCCAAAAATAACGATAATCTATATTAATAAAAGAGCAGGGTGTTTTCTAGGAATCACGATACAGCAAAAAATTTGGAACCAACATTATTCAAATAGTCTAGGTGAACAATAAGAACGGATTTTTCAAAATTCCATACCTAAGTGGGTCAAATGGGCTCCCAAAGATTGTATGGAAAAAAATAATTTTTTTCGTCGCACGGACGTGAAACTTTGTCAGTGTACTAAACAAAACAAATAAAGAAACACGTGTGTCACACTTTTTGAAAATCGACCCTTATAGGGATTTAGCATCGTTTTTGAGTATGCAACGCGGAAAAAAAATTTCATACTGCATTACTGAAACTTTGCGAATACATTAACCAAATTATAGCAATCCAAGTGCAAATAATCATTTTTTGAAAATCAACTCCTAAAGGGGTCCAATTGGGGTCCAAAAAATGTTTCTCGAACTACAGTCATAAGGCTTAGTTTATATATTGTACACAAGAATCTAAGAAACCTAATTCCGGCATTTTTCGAAAAACTACCCCTAAGATCATTTAATGGGGTTTCAAAGTTTGCACAAAGAAGGATTTCCATTTCATCATATGATGCATCTAGAGTAACGAAACTCGGTAAATAAACTCAACATAACAATTGAAAAAACCAACTTTGAGCATTTTTGTAAAATCAACCCCTAAGTGGGTCAAATGGGCTCCCAAAGTTTATATGTAAAAAAAAAAATTTCGTCACACGGAAATGAAACTTTGTTACAGTACTGAGCAAAAGAAATAAAGAAACTCGTATATTACAACTTTTTGTAAATCGAACCTTAAAGGGGTTTTAACATGGTTTTTGAGTATACAACGTAAAAAAAACATACTTACTGCATTGATGAAACTTTGCGAATCATCATCATCATCATCAGCCGGAAGACGTCCACTGCTGAACATAGGCCTCCCCCTTAGAACGCCACAATGAACGACAATTGGCTATTTGCATCCACCGGTTACCTGCGACGCGCACAATGTCGTCTGTCCACCTAGTGGGAGGCCTGCCAACGCTGCGTCTTCCGGTTCGTGGTCGCCACTCGAGAACCTTTCTTCCCCAACGGTTATCGGTTCTTCGAGCGATGTGGCCTGCCCATTGCCACTTCAACTTGCAGATTCTGAGAGCTATGTCGGTGATCTTAGTTCTTCGGCGAATCTCCACATTTCGGATTCTGTCGCGCAAAGAAACTCCGAGCATAGCTCTCTCCATGGCTCGTTGTGTGACTCTGAACTTTTCTAAAAGGCCAGCCGTTAGAGACCACGTCTCAGTACCATATGTCATCACTGGCAACACACATTGGTTAAAAACCTTCGTCTTCAGGCACTGCGGTATTTTGGACGAGAAGATATCGCGTAGTTTCCCGAACGCTGCCCATCCGAGTTGGATTCTTCGGGCGACCTCTTTGTCAAAGTTGGACCGACCTAACTGGACAGTTTGTCCTAGGTATACGTAGTGGTCAACAACTTCGAGTGTATCGTTCCCAACAACTACCGGTACGGGTGCAACATGGACATTAGACATGATCTTCGTCTTGTCCATGTTCATTTTAAGACCCACCTGTTGGGAAACGCTACTGAGGTCGCTGAGCATCGTATTGAGGTCCTCCAGCGACTCTGCCATAATGACTATATCGTCGGCAAAACGAAGGTGAGTGATGTATTCGCCATTGATGTTGATGCCGAATCCGTACCAGTCCAAGAGCTTTGCGAATATATTTATCAAATTATAGCAATCTATGTGTAAATAATCCTGTGTTGAGAATCAACTCCGAAATGGGTCCAATTGGGGTCCAAAAAATGTTTTTCGACCTACAGTCATAAGACTTAGTTTATATATTGTACACAAGAATCTAAGAAACCTATTTCCTGCATTTTTCGAAAAAATACCCCTAAGGTCAAGGGGTTGCAAAGTTTGCACAAAGAAGGATTTCCATTTCATGCTATGATGCAGCTAGAAGAACGAAACTCAGTAAATAAACTCAACACAAAAATTGAACAAACTTATTTTGAGCATTTTTGTAAAATCAACCCCTAAGTGGGTCAAATGGGCTCCTAAAGTTATTACGGAATTTTTTTTTCATCACACGGATATGAAATTTAGTCAATGTACTAAGCCAAAGAAATTAAGAAACACGTATATCAAATCTTTCTCAAATTCGACCCGTAAAGGGGTGTTAGCATGGTTTTTGAGTTTGAAACGCGGAAAAAAATATCATGCTGCATTGATGAAACTTTGCGAATACATTTATCAAACTAAAGCAATGATTGTATAAATAATTATTTTTTGAAAATCAACTCTTAACGGGGTCCAATGAGGGTGCAAAAATGATTGTTGACCTACAGTCATAAGACTTAATTTATGTGTTGCACACAAGAATCTAAGAAACCTATATCCGGCATTTTGCAAAAAACAACCCCTATGATCATTTACCATTAAATCGTAAAACGATTTCCATTTAATGCTATAATAGAGCTAGAGAAACGAAACTCGGTACATAAACTCAATACAAAAATTGAATAAACGAATTTTCAGCATTTTTCGATAATCAACGTCTAAGTGGGTCAAATGGGATCTCAAAGTTTGTATGGAAAACATTTTGTTTTCACCACACATAAACGAAATTTTGTCAACGTACTAAACATAAGAAATGAAAAAACACGTGTATCACAACTTTTTGAAAATCGTCCCTTAAAGGGGTTTTAGTATGGTTTTTAAGTTTGAACCACAGAAAAATATTATGCTGCATTGATGAAACTGCGAATACATTAATAAAACTAAAGTAAATTATGTGTAAATAGTTTTTGAAAATCAACTCCTAAAGGGGTCCAATTGGGGTCCAAAAATGTTTTTCGACCTGCAGTCATAAGACTTAATTTATGTATTGCATACAAGAATCTAAGAAACCCATTTCCGGCATTTAGCGAAAAACAACCCCTAAGGTCATAAATGGGGTTGGAAAGTTTACACGTAGAACGATTTCCATTGAATGTTATAATGCAGCTAGAGTAACGAAAATCGGTACATAGACTCAACAAAACAGTTTAACAAATTTATTTTCACCATTTTTCAAAAATCAACCCCTACGTGGGTCAAATGGGGTATCAAAATTACCATGGAAAAAAAAATCATAGCACACGGTCACGAAACTTTATCAGTGTACTGATAAAACACGTGTATCACATTATTTTTTAAATCAACCCTTAAAGGGGTTTTAGCATGGTTTTTGAGTATCAAGCGCGGAAAGGAAATCATGCTGCATTGATGAAACTTTGTGAATAAATTGATCAAGTTAAAGCAATTTAATTATTTTGAAAATCAACCCCTAAAAGGGTCTAATTGGGTCCATAAAATATTTTTTGGTCCTACAGTCACAGGACCTATTTTATGCATTGCACAATCTAAGAAACTTATTTCAGGCAATCTTCAAAAAACAATCCCTAAGGTCATTTTATGAAGTTGCAAAGTTTGCATGAAGAAGGATTTTCATTTTAGCTATAATGTTGCTACAGTCACACAACTCATTAAATAAACTCAACATAACAACAAACAAATTTTCTGCATTTTACGGAAATCAACCCCTAACTGGGTCAAATAGGTATCAAAGTTTGCGAAAAAATATTTTTGAAACACGTCTAACACATTTGATTTGAAAATCACCCCTTGATTGGGTTTTAGCACGGTTCAATTCGCAAAACTGATGACTGATGACTCTGCGGATGCATTTATGAAATTAAAGAAATTCATGTGCAATTTTTTTTTATTTGATTCCCAAAAGTGGTTAATTGGGGTCCAAATCCTTTTCTTTTACCCTACGGTCACAAGACTTATTTTATGTATTGCACATAATAATCTAAGAAACCTTTTTCCTGCATTCATCGAAAAATAAAACCCCTAAGATCAATTAATGGTTTCAAAGTTTGCATGCAGAAGGATTTCCATTTAATTTATAATACAGCTACAGTCACGAAACTCGGTAAGTAAACTCAACACAACAATTTAACAAACTAATTTTCAGCATTTTTAACGGACTTCAAAACAGAAGGAGGTTCTCAATTTGTCTGTACATATTTTTTTTTATGTATGATCGCGCATGATTATGGCAATTATGAACCGATTTCAAAAAATCTTTCTGGTACGGATAGGCCACTCCACTGATTGGGTCCCATAAAAAAAATTACTTAGAAATAAGCTCCTCAAAAAACAAAAATGGTGACTCAGAAAAAACTGTAGGAATGCCTAAAAGATGATATTTCTATAGCATTTTAAAGACGAAAGTGGTCAAACTCTGGCAAATACGAGTATTTACCAATTTCAATAAAATTTTTTTATGCGAAGAAGGAATCACTGTAATGAATATGTATAAATTTTATCACAACTAGATAATAACTTCCTGCAGAACCATGATTGATGTGGAGGAATTTATCTGGTAAAAAAAAGAATATATACAGACGAATTGAGAACCTCCTCCTTCTTTGAAGTCGGTTAAAAAAACATGAAACTGATGTTCTCCGTTACATTACTCTGACAAATATGAACCGATTTCGATGATTCTTTTTTTATTCAAGGGAGTAAACTACTGTATAATGATTTCATGCAAATTTCATTAGGACCGGATAAAGTGTTCCCGAAGAAAATATACACAGTAGGTACGTCAACATCAACTTCAATAACACTTAAATTATTTTATGCTTTTTAGTGTTGTTGAAGTTGGTTCATTTCTTTTTTGTTGCGTCGTGTGCAATGTTTTATTTGAAAATCAACCCGTGGGACAAATGAGGTACCAAAGTTTGTATGTAAGAAAATATTTTTTTCAGACACGAAACTTTGTCAGTGTACTCATAAAAAAATTGAGAAACACGTCTAACACATTTGTTTTGAAAATCAATCACCCTTAACGGGGTTTTGGCACGGTTTTTGAGTATCAAACGCGAAAAAAAATTCATGCTGCACTGATTACACTGCGGATACATTCGTCATATTAAAGAAATCCATGTATTTTGTTTAAATTAACCCCTAAAAGCGTTCAATTGAATTCCTTCCAAAAAAAATTTTATTCCTACAGCCACATGACATATTTTATGTACCTACTGCATACAAGAATCCCTAAAGTTTGCGTGAAGAAAGATTTCCATTTAATGCTATGGTAACGAAACTCAGTGAATGAACTAAACAAACCTGTTGAATAAACTTATTTCCAGCATTTTTCGAAAATCATCCGCTAAGGGCAGATGCCCTTAGCGGTATTGGTAGACCAATGGGGTTACCAAATGGTTTCCACTTAACAACCTCATATCTTTTTTAATGGAATTGCAAACTAAGTACAGTATCTTTTTAAATGAAGAAGTAAACATTTAAGAAATTGGAGTTATGACAGCTTACACAAAAATATAGGCTACATACTTGATTATATCAGAGTTAATAAAAGTGTGAAAATATTGAATATCGATCGTCCGAAGATCGGACCAACAATAATAACTAAGAAGATCTGAGGGTACATCGGCATAATTGTGACATAAGGACGTTCAACATCTCAGTTCTCCCGTGACTATGGGTGCTGCAAAACATTGGAAACGTCGGGATAGTAAAAGCTAAAATAAACCGCGATTAAATCCGTAAAAAGTAGTTTGATTTCAATGTGTAATATTCGCGTAAGTAAAATACAATAAGCTTACTATTTATAAAGTGGCTTCAAAATACAGAAACGGTAAATGTTGTCCTTGAAAACTGGGAATTCACGATATCAAAAAGATTATCAATGCCTAAAGGATTAGACGATAGATTGGTAAGTAACAATTTATTACGAACGTTTTAACTAACACGAATGCTACACATTGAAATCAAACTATGCCTTCGCGTAAATAAAAGACTTCATTAGTGTAAACAATATTTTAAAAAACCTCGATCCATAATTCTAAACACGTTTGAGTAACAAAGTAAACGCGGGCGAAGCCGCGGGCTACTGCTAGTTGTATATATAATCCTAATAAATTGATTGTCTCCTAAGCAGTCTAAAAATATTTTCTGTTTAAGTTGACTACAAATAAGTAATTTGTTAGATTTTGTTTGTTACTCATATGTGTTGTGTTAGATGTGAAATTTGATTATGTGGTAGATACATACATAGTTCGTTAGGTCATAAGATTGAGTAGAAAAAAGTTTAATTGTATTTAAATTAAAGAAACTACATTACACAATTATTTTTTTCTTTTTAGTGTCTATCCAATACACTTTTGTTATTATTTTGATTAGGTATATTTCACTGAAGTCGGTTTTTCTTTTTGTAAAAAAAATAATTTATTCACGACAGATCTCACATAATACATACTTAATGGGAGACCCAAATCACTAAGTACCAGAACATGTCATATTATATTCTTCAACAATATTTGGAAGTACTTGATGTTATTGTATGTACCTTGGAGGAAGGAATAAAATGGAGTCGTTCTAGGAATTCAAAACCAACCACATAGTGTCCATCCTCTTTCCCCATATAGGACATGCATCAAGACAAACAAGGACACCTATATATTTCTTAATGCGTCATTTAGAAAGGTTGAACACACTTTTAGATTTAAAAAATAAAAGTTAGCGGTGTCCATGCAAGGATACACATATCGATATTTAGACTATGTCATTGAAACCATTTTTAATGCAGCGTTTCAGTACTTTAATGTTTTGAATCAATATATTTTGTTAGTATGTTTAATTAATGAAAGTAATAATTTATTTCAAATAGGGTAAAATTACCACTTTCGTATTGTTATATTTTTCTGTAAAAACTACTACTGGATCATAGCGCGGTCTCAATGTAGAAGATCCGGCAAGAAACTCAGCGGGCTTGTCTTTTTCTTTTATTATTAGTAAGTAATTAAGTTTTATCTATGTTGATGGAAAATAAAACTCTTTTTGTTATTATTTTTATCTAAGAAAATAAATATGCAATACAGGCAAAAAGGTGACGGTGGCCATTATTGGCGGGTATTTCAAAATTTCAATTACCAGATTATTAGTGAATCATATTAAAAATAATTATTAGTACCCGTGGGGTATAGCAAACGTTTGTTGTCCGTGGTACCACCATTAGTACCCCCAGTGGTACCACGGACAACTCCGTGGTACTACCAGAAATAAATTAATTCGATTTCAATAACATTTTATTATTTTCTTTTATTTTGTAATCGTTTACTTGGTATCTGGGTTGGAAGTACTAGGGTAGCATAAAACAGGAGGTGCATGATCTTGTGCCTCGTCTTGTGTGGGCATACGAATGTGGTTTAGAGCTAAGTTGGTACTTAACCTGGTGGTAAGCATAGGACTTCTGAAGTTCTCACGTCTTGTGATATCCAGAGTATGTCTGGCTTACTGGTTTTGATTGTTTTCACGAATCAGGAGGTGAGGGCCGGTAGGCCGGTAGGGTAACGGATGTATCAAGAGACGAGATATCCTTGTATCTTGTACTTCCCTGGTACTTCTGCTATAAATATGTTAACTACTACTCAACAGGTACCACATCCTCAGTATATCCTGGACGTTGTTAAAAATCACATTGGATTGGAGGTGGACTTGAGGACTCTTCCTTATATCCTATGCTTCCCTGGTACTTCTAGTACAAACATGTTAGCTTTAAACCACATTCATATGCTCATAAAAGATAAGGCACAAAATTATGCACCTGCTATTTTATGCTAACCTAGTACTTCCGGTAATAAATGGTCGATTTTATTACTGAAATTTCTACCAAGTACCAAGTAAATAAACTACTACAAAATAACGAAAATAATGGAATATTATTTAAATCCAGTTCATTTATCTCTGGCTGGAGCACTTAAAGCGCTCGCCCTCTTGTCCGGTGAAGCTGTAATGGCCAACAGTACTACTCCTTCAATAAAAAACCTATTCATTGCTCTGGTTCTAACATACATACATTGTAGCTTCCAATGTGTCACTGTATATATTATAGCCTCCGTGGCGCAGTGGAAAATCGCTTGCTTTGTAAACCGGAGGTCGCGGGTTTGAATACTGCGTGGGACAACAAATTTGAGTAGTTGTTCCTTACTGGCTAGGACAATGTAGGCCAATCACCTGATTGTCTGTAAAGTAAGATGATCCATGCGTCGGATGGGCATGTAAAATGTCGGTCCTGCGCCTAACCTCTCCCCGGTCGTGTCGGTCTTCCGTCCCATCGGATTATGAGAGGCATAAAGGAAGAGCGAGCGTACTTGTGTCTACGCAAGCGCTAGTGCACTATAATATCTCCTGTGTATATGGCTGATCTTGTGAAAGATTGGCCGCTGTGGTCGTTTCGGCCAGGGAGGCATTTTTTTTATCTAACATACATAAATTATAGGAAAATGTAATGATAAATAAAAACAAACTTATATTAAATTATTTAATATAATAATATATTGGCCTTTTCGATAACATTTGTACCCATCCTGTAGTTCCAAACAGCTGTTGCAGAACGTATTCGCAGAGGAAACACATTTTCATTGATGTCCATGGATTCCGCACTGGTAAACTGGCAACAATGTATACACTTATTAGACTTATGAATTGCAGTACCTACGTACCATTCTATGATAGACATTATCAAATGACGTTTGACAGGCCATATTAACATTTTTCGAAAAGTGTATACTTCGCCTATGTCAGAATCCATCAAGCCATTTAGGCTATAGACCGTACTAAAGAAATATGTGACATACATACGTCCACACTCGAAAAATATAGCTCTCCTCCTTAGGCAGTGAAGGCGAAAATGTATACAAGTATTCGTATCAGTTGATTTGATACCATGGTACAGGCTCTGCATAGTTTAGGATTAGATGGCCGTGTGTGGCTCTCCCAGGGTATAACTGTAAACAATTTATAAGTACTTTAATTCCTAAATTTGGATTCATTCCATATAACTTTAGTTCGTAATAAACATTTTAACTTTAAATTAATACATAATGTTAATTAAGCTCACAACGGACGGTGATTCCGTTCTGCACCATGTTTAACACGGGAACCGCTTAAGCATGATCACGCGTCGACCGTCGACGGATTAATAAGTATCGATAAAAAAAATCCCATCACTATGATAAAATTTTATAACCTAAAAGGTTAACTATTCTGATCGAAATATCTTAAAATACTACGCATTTCGCAAATATGCTTTATCCTTCGATGACAATTAATGTATTTAAAGAGTTTTAAAGGAGTTATAACGCTTTGTCATTCGCACTTTTATTGTAAAATCATGAAATGTAGTTACCGATGAAAACTTACATATTCAACTTCATTTCGCTTTCGCCCCGTAAGGAATCGACATCCACGCACAACACACGACATATACAAGTTGTTTTTATATGAATACTAATGTAATTATTATAATAAACACATTTTTTTTTTCAAATCAAAACATCATCGAGAAAGTAAACAATGCTGTCAATTTATATGACTAAATTAAAGAGTCTATCACTATAAGTTCCACCATAGACAAATATTGACTTTTAAATTTTGTAGTATTCGAAAGTAGTATTGTGGCCCCATCGGTCCATTGACGTTTAAAAAAAGTGTACGGCTGAAAAAGTGGGACGTGACAAACATTATCTGTCTCTTTTTTTCTAATGCTCATTCCCCATAAGAGTAAACGAGATAAATATTCATTTTAGTTAACGCTTTTAGCTTATTTTTGAGACCCTCTCTGTATTACTCTGTGCATGTGGTATGTACCTATAAAAATAACCTGTCATCTGTCACCACAATATTTCATGTCAACTGTTCTGTCTTTTATAAATCAGTCTGTCAAAAACCTGATTGCGCGTTTTATTAGGTTATGGGCCCAGTCCCAGTTTAAAATAAATAAATATTTTATTCGTAAATTTTCGTCAAAATGTCGACAGCTGAAACTGAAAGGACGTGGGAACTTCGACGATTGGGCGTTCGCGGCTCGATTTTTTTTTTATAGTTAGAAGGTATCGATATCGACACATTAGCGGATGCTAATTTAAATGAAGACGACCCTACATTAAATGTACATATCAAGTACACACATCAAAAGTGTCTAGGGATCAACATATATTTTTGCAATAACTTTTCTCCTGATTGATATTAATTAAAATTTTCTTTAAGGATTCATCAAATAAAGTGTTTTCGTTTGTCACAGTAACGATAAACCAAGTCACCTTTGCATTAATAAAGAAATTTGCCATTTTCCTAATAAAGGGATTTTTGACATTTGAACCACTAACACAAAAGTTCGAAAAAAAGACTGAAATAACAGTTTTCTTTAAAATTTTATTGGGTAACTTAAACAATTAATAATCCGTGTTTCTACCGCGAACACTAACAACACAAGAACATCGGTTTGGCATACTCAAAATGAGTTCATCCAAATCACGCTGTGGAATGGCCGCCCATGTTCGTTGCAACAACAAAAAAAGGTCTTCTTGCGACTGGATACCCTCCATATTCGGCAGAGCTCTTCTCTGTAGCATATCCCATGCATGCTCAATCGGGTTCAAGTCTGGCGACTGAGCAGGCCAGGGCAGGACATTGATGTTAGCTGCGGCGAGAGTCTGTCTTACAACTCTTGCGGTGTGCGGTCGTGCATTATCATGCATTAACTGAAATAAGGGACCGATTTGCACTTGTAGAGGAACGATGACGTCTGATACAATCGTCTCAGCATAAATTTGAGCGTTGAGGTTGCCTCTGATCCAAATCAACTCAGTTCTTCCGCCGATCCAAATACCCGCCCATACCATGATGGTTCCACCACTATAAGGATGGACTTCCTGGCAGGATTTTAATCGCTGTTGGCGTCCAGAGGTTCTCCAGTGTCGTATACGTCTTGTATCCGGTCTCATACCAAAACGAGACTCATCAGAAAAGCACACGAAACGCCATTGTTCTTCTGCCCAATTTCTGTGTTCAAGAGCCCATTGATATCGAATCCTACGATTGTGCATTGCTATAGGTGGTACCCGTAGCGGTCTTCGGGAATGAAGGTTCACTTCATGCAAGCGGTTTCTGACTGTTTGGTCGCTAATTAAGTTCCCTGAAGAGTGATGAAGCCTCACGGCTAACATCATGGCAGTTATTGTTGGAGCTCTTCGAGTTAAGATTTGAATATATCGGTCTTGTCTCCGTGTGGTGCAGCGATACCGTCCTCCATGGCGCTCAGCCACGGTACCAGTGCTTCGGTAACGTGTCCAGCACTAATAATGTCTTCAATGCGTTGTATGTTTTTATAGGGAAAATATTGACAGCTGATTTTCATCTTTTACTCGAATTTGATTCACAGTTCCTGATTCAAATTATGAAATGCACCAAAAAGGATCCATATAAATTTATAAAATCATAAATTTATTACAAAGCCACATCTCAATCTCAAGAAATCCGCTTAAAAATGCTTGATCCCTAGACACTTTTGATGTGTGTATGAAAAGACAGTTAACGACTTATGGAACAAGCTCTGAAAATTATTTGATGATTCGGGATTTACAAAAAAGATCAGTTTACTTCGGACGCTTATATCAATTCGCTTAGAAAACTGTGATTCTATGACTAATTATGTAAATCAAATTGTGGAAACTGCTCAAAGATTACGAGGTACTGGATTCGAAATTGGGGATGAGTGGTTTGTCTCATTACTTTTAGCATGTCTACCCGAAAAATTCACGCCAATAATAACGGCAACCGAACACTCGGGCCTCCTTATAAGTGCGGATGTGATAAAAACTAAATTTTTAGACATGTGTACTGAAGTTGGCAGTCCGACACGGAGTCCGCATTTGGTCGAAACGTAGAGCAAAAAGTGGCAACACTACACATAATAAATATGGCGACGGAAAACCGAAGGAGGCGTCATTAAATTTAAAAGAAATAAAATGTTACAAGTGCAAACAAATCGGTCATTTTAAAAGTAAATGTCCAGAGATAAAACCAAAACAAATGAACGTGTTAGCATCGGTGATATTTTTATATAAATAGATATAAGTAATTTGATTATAATTTGACTTATTCCTTTTATCAGCGACGATTGAGGGTAGTAGAAATTGACTATGCTTTGAAAAAGTATTGTATTAATGAAATAGCTTATTATTGGTAGTATTTAACTATTGATTAACAAATGTAAAATTGTTATTTGAAGCCCAATGCGATTAGAATAATTTATTATTGATATTGTATAAAATATTGTGAAACGAGTAATTAAACTGACAATGTCACCCCCACTACTTCAGTGGATTGAGATTGCTATAAATACGTTGTAACCGTTTAGAACGGAGAGTCTTGAACAGTCTTTAACAGTCTTCAGTCGGCGACGGATCTCTAGAAAGCTAAGTATCTTTAGTATTGTTTAATTTACATTGTTTGATGATATTGTATTATAATGTTATTATGTTGTATTTATGATAAGTCATATAATATGATATATGACTTGGAGCTGGTGCTGGAAGTGGTTGTAGGGGCTGGTGGAGACCACTTGGGGAGTCCCATATATTTTTATATGGTTCTCTCGTCACTGACAGTGTAATGGAATAATTACTTTATGTTCTGTGATAGTAAACGTGTCTTAATCGACACGGTTATTATAATAAATATTATTTACTGATATCTGAGACTTTTGTGTTGGTACCTACCTCCAAACCATTAGTAATTTGATATTACCCTACATTATTCAGAACTAAGGTTATAAATTATCTAGACTATTACATAGTCGGCTATACAGACTGATAATATTAATACAGTTATATTGCTCATTAATTTAACAAACACATCTAGAGCCACATTTTTAAATGGGACATTCAGTATCCATGACTGGTATGTCGATTCAGAAGCCAGTGCCCATATGACCACCAATGAAGAAAACTTATTACGGGTTCGTGGTGTGTGACATGACGGAAATTGTTGTTGCGAACAAAATAGCAGTGCCGGTTGTGTGTGCATACACAGATTACGACCAAAGTGAGAAACTCTCAGTTTGACATCACAGTGAAAAATGTTCTGTACAAATTGTACATTAATAATCTAACTTACTATCAGTTAGTTAATTGATAGCAAACGGAAACAAAGTATCATTTAAGAAGAATGTTTGCCTCATCCATAATCGACAGAATGAACTGATAGGTGTAGCAGATGTACAGAATAGAGTGTAGGGGAAAGTGGGGTAAAATCGGGACGCTAAGGGAAAAGATCAATAAAAAGTACATTTTAATTATAACAAATCAGATTTATTAAAATTCGTTTAGTAAGACTAATCCTCTTTTAAGTTAAACAATGAGATCACTTGGTTAACAAATATGGATATTAAAAAAATATATACTTCTAAACCTTTACATTTTACGCCTTTGCCCCCATGCCTGTTCCAAAACCGGGTACCATCTTATTTTATACCCGACTTTGCCCCTAACATCTGAAGCACTTGAATTGGTCCAGTTCCTCTCCTCAGTTTAGCCTGTACAGCCTTCATGAGCCCATTTTTTGCATGTCAGGCATTGCACCCCAATCGTCACTGGATCTGGTGTTGCCATATATTTCTGTGCAATAAATGCAAATATCATCTGAAATCTTCTTCAACAAGTAATTTCTAAGTTTAGGAAATTTTTGCTTATTTTTTTTGGCATTTTCTTCTAGTTCTAATTTATAAGGTGACGAAGGAATAATAGCTGTTTTACCTCGACGAGCATTTGTAGCTTTTGTAGATATTTTTCTCGCGACATGAGGCTTAGGTAAAGTATCAGCTGGTGAAAAAGCTAAAGACTGCGATTCCTGGGATGTGCTTGGTTGTGGTCTCCCTGGTGGCTGCTGCGATGGGATTTATTGTGGATTTAATACTAAAGCTTCTGAAACCTAATGCTGGTGTTCTTGCACATTGTTAGATTTAGCTAAGTTGGAATTAACAACAGTGTTTTCAATTGGATTGAATGCTCCACAGGAGTGGGCCGAGTACCGACCCCTGTGGAACACCGCACACTACGTGACGACGCAATAGGCGACCGTCACCGTCCACGCAGATGACACTCCTTTCCTCGAAGTACGAGCCCACCACTCGCCGTAGGTAGACCGGCACCCGATGATACATCAGGGCCTCCAACACACAGTTGTAGGGCAGGGTGTTGAACGCGTTGGCGATGTCAACAGACACCGCCAATAGCGCCCCGTCTCCCGCAATCGTTTCCTCCGAGAGGGTCATGACGCGCAAAATCGCGTCGACGCTCGACCCAGTGTTGCCAGATATACAGATTTCTCTGTATCTATACAGATTTTCAACATGTCATACCGATAAAAAATTAAGAGTGAAATTTATACAGATTTTTAACATTCCAACTTTTTTCATACAGAATTACCTCAAATGGTAGTTTTTCAGACTATATTGGCAACATCGATCAAAATATTTAGGGAATTCCCTAGGTGGAAATATTTGTCATTTACTCGTTCTCGTTCGTTTATTATTCCGTTGTTCATTCATTCTTGTCGTTGAATTCTGTGTTGCATTACCTATAAGTTTGCAGTGAATATTTATTTATTTACCAGTGTGATGGCTAATTTAGCCAAAAAACCTCGAATTCTGCAACGATTTAATCGGCAATGGATGGAAGAACCGGGTTTCTCTACTTGGCTTCAACCCAGCAATAAAGGTGATACGTACGCATTCTGCAAATACTATTTAAGTGATCTATCTATAGGATGTGGAGGCAAAAATGATATATTCCGACACAAGAAAACTGCGAAACATGTAAAGTCTGTTCCTGGTTCTAGTAGCACGCAAACGTCATTGGAAAAATTTGTACAAAAAGAACCTACGAAGAGGGCAGATATCCTGTTAGCCTCTTTCGTGGCGGAACATAATTTATCAATGAACATTATGGAACATTTACCACAATTAATACAGAAAGTTTGTCCGGATTCAGAAATAGCCAAGAATATTACCTCTGGCCGAACAAAAACCACGAAAATATTGACATCAGTAACAGGAGCGACCGACGGAGAAAACATTTTAAAACATATCCGAAATAATAAGTTCTCTTTACTTGTAGACGAAAGTACTGACCGAGGGTGTACTAAACATTTATGCCTTGTTGTACGCTATTACAAAGATTACAAAGTTACTGATGCATTTCTTTGTTTAGTGCCAATTCAAGATGGGACTGCAGAAGCACTTTATCAACACATTGTAAAATTCTTTGAAGACAATTGTGTTCCGTACAAAGATAATATGGTGGGATTTGCCGCTGACGGAGCTAGCACGATGATGGGACAACACAATTCTCTAGCGTCGAGATTTCTGGCAGACATACCAAATTTATTTGTTATGAAATGTATTTGCCACACTTTTCATCTCTGTGCATCATATGCATGCGCGAAACTGGCACGTGAACCAGAAGGCTTAGTAAGAGACGTTTACAATTATTTTAACAACAGCCCAAAGCGATCTGGTGTCCTGAAGGAATTTCAGGAGTTTCTGAACATAAAACCTCACAAGATTTTGCATCCATGCCAGACTAGGTGGCTTTCGCTGCGCCCAGCTGTGGTCAGACTCCTGGAGCAGTACGATGCGCTCAAACTATACTTTACGGAACACAGTTTCACAGATCGTTTGCTAACATCTGATAACATACTACACATGCTAAAAAATCCATACAACAAAATGTATTTGGAATTTTTGGAATATGCGTTAGAAATCTTTAATAATTTTAATAGGCTAATGCAGTCTCAGCGTCCAGAAATCCACAAGCTCCATGAAAATATGCAAACCACATTTCGAACTTTATTGGACAATTACATTCAAAGCCCGTATTTAATGTCAACGGAGTTGCAAGCAATCGAATTTGACAATCCAAGACGGTTTTTGCCGATCGATCAAATCTACTTGGGTACAAAAGTAGCAACCTCCATCATCGCAGCCGCAAACCTTGAATCAGAAGATATTAAAGCTTTTCGACTACGGTGTCTGGATTTTTACATCGAAGGTGCCAGAAAAATTAGGAACCGATACAATTTTAACAACAAGTTAATAGAAGATTTAGAATTTTTAAATCCAGGTGTTATAAAATCCCGCAAGATCCAATCATTACTAAATGTAACCCTTCACTTTCCAAATTTAATCGTAGCACAAAATATTCAGGAATTAGACACAGAGTGGAGACATTTGAGAAACACTTTGGCTCTTCATCCAGAAGAAGCTAATGAAGATATGGAAAGATATTGGAGCAAAATTATTCATGCAACTAAACCAAGCGACAATAAGACTTTATATCCGACTTTGTCAAGACTTGTGTCTCCTGTGCCTCCCTCATTCCAGTGCAGCTGTGGAGAGGATATTTTCTTCCATCAATTTAATCAAAACAAAACAAAGAAATCGTTTAGAAACCGAAACTATAGAGGGGTTGCTGCATACGAAGCAATTACTCAACAATAAGCCTTGCTATGACATAGACATTGATAATCACTTATTATCAAAAATGAATAAAGACATTTATAAATATTTATAACTTTTATTTAGAGTTTGGTTCGCGGCCACCATCTTGGTGGTAGCGACCGCGAACGCAAATTCTTTAATTTTCGTATTCCCTATTAAACTCAATACTTTAACTCATTTTGTTACTGCTATTTAACTACTTGACACTGGCGAAACCCGTCGATACTTGATGGAAGCCATTATTTTACAAAATAAGAAGACTTAAGTCGTAGTGGAAAGCGCGGGAATTCTTGTAACACAAGCATCAATACTTGACATTGGCAATATACACAAAGTGTGACGCCAGAACAAGAAAAAAAAAACTTTTATTTATTTAGCTCTAAATGTAACAATTATAGCACCTAGGTAGCTAGGTAGTTAACTACAGATAAAATTATACAGAATACCAATGCCAAATACAGATTTTTTACAGATTTTCTTAAATTTACTAATACAGATTTCATACAGATTTTTAAAATCTTCGGTACAGATACTGCTTCCAAAAATCTGGCAACACTGGCTCGACCGACCCCCTCGGAAACCAAACTGGGCGTCAGAAAGCCCCGATCCAACCTCGTCAAGATGCCGGATGATTCAGGCAGCGAGCACACGCTCGAAAAGCCCGCCTCGTCCAGCCGCACTATATTTCTATAATAAATAAAAATGAGATTGCTTATTAACCCTTATTGTAAAATAATTAAGTATACTATCTATTTAATATTTATTTACCGTTGTTAAATAAATTAATCATAATCATTTATTGCTCTCCATATGTTTATAAAGGTGGTAAAAAAAACAATGTTAGTACAATATGGACCCTGTCGGGCACGGCAAAGATGGGAGGCAAATTAATAGTTAATGACCTTTATTTACCAGTATCGCTTTAAACAAAACAAAAAATATTATGTATTTACAAATGAGAGGTACTAACAAGTTAACTTTGGCACTAACAAAATAAACTGACTGACATGTGTAGCCTAGTCGGCGAGCAAGAGATAAATAAGACAAGACAAGAAGGGGCTACACAAATTTATTTAAGATAAAAAAACGAGAAAGATACGGTACAGGGGGGAAGGTTCGATCTACTAATTAGCTTGTTCGCACATATAACAAAATAGTTGTAACTCAACTAAGGGGTCGGTAGGGAACGCAACGGCGATTCTCACGGTCTTCTGACGTCTTCCTTCTATTGGTAATGGCCAAGAACGACACGGACGCAGAGCCTGGACTAGGCCCGGTCGGTCAGCAGCTCAGGCGTATAAGCCCGACGTCGAAGACAATCTTCAACGAGCCTTGTAACTTGTGAAGTTCGAATCCTCGAACCCGAAGTAGAACCTCGTACCCGAAGGCAGAATTCTTGAACCCGTAGGTAGAATTCTTGAATCCGTAGGTAGAATTCTTGAATCCGTTGGTAGAATTCTTGAATCCGTAGGTAGAACCCTGGAACGCCACATAAGCGTTCCTGTAGTCGCCGTTCCCTAACGCGACACCCTCCAGACCAGCTTTCAGTTGGTGGAGGCTGCCGCATTATGGAGACGTCTACAGGAAATAAGATACACCCTAAACTTTAGGTAGGCCTAACTGTACCTAGTACACATACAGGCGACGACGCAATAGGCGACCGTCACCGTCCACGCAGATGACACTCCTTTCCTCGAAGTACGAGCCCACCACTCGCCGTAGGTAGACCGGCACCCGATGATACATCAGGGCCTCCAACGCACAGTTGTAGGGCAGGGTGTTGAACGCGTTGGCGATGTCAACAGACACCGCCAATAGCGCCCCGTCTCCCGCAATCGTTTCCTCAGAGAGGGTCGTGACGCGCAAAATCGCGTCGACGGTCGACCGACCACCAAAAATGTATAGATAACGGGGTGGCCTTTGGATTATCGTGCTGTTCTGAGAAATAAAAGTTCTGATTGCCAGTCTTCTTGTTTATTTGTTAACATCACAATTATTAACACCTTTACACAAGGTAATGACTATGAAAATTGTAAGCGTTATACAATGAAAATCTGAAAACCGCGCGGGCGGGCGCTGTGATTTGCAAGCGATCGTGATATTGAACCAAATTAGACTTTGATGATAGTTTGTTCGTGAACCAAATTCGACTGAGTCATTCCATAGACTCGCCACAGATGACACAAAATACATAGAGTATGAATCGATATGATATGAATATAAAATTAAAGAGTACAAATTATGAATAAATTAAAACATGTTAATTTTGAATTAACAAAACCTTTCCATTTTACGCTTTTGCCCCATGCCTGTTCCAAAACCCTCTTATTTTATACCCGACTTTGACCCTAACATCTGAAGCACTTGAATTGGTCCAGCTCCTCGGGTTCCCGGCCTGTACAGCCCTGTTCATGAGCCCATTTTTTGCATGTCAGGCATTGTACCCAATCGTCACTGAATCTGGTGTTGCCATATATTTCTGTGCAATAAATGCAAATATCATCTGAAATCTTTTTCTTTTGAGATTTTGGGATTCGCTAAGTCATTTCTAAGTTTAGGAACATTTTACTTATTTATTTTTTTGACGGTTGAAAGCACTGATCAGTTAAAGTGCTCGATAAGAGTATAAAACGTTCTATAATTTTGGTTATTCATAAACGTTTCATAAACCATATATCTATATTAATAAAAGAGCAGGGTGTTTTCTAGGAATCACGATACAGCAAAAATCATATTACGTACAATCTTGAAATTTGGAACCAATATTATTCAAATAGTCTAGGTGAACAATAAGAACGGATTTTTCGAAATATCATACCTAAGTGGGTCAAATGGGCTCCCAAAGTTTGTATGGAAAAAAAAAACTTATTCGTCACACGGACATGAAACTTTGTCAGTGTACTAAACAAAAGAAATAAAGAAACACGTATATCACACTTTTTGAAAATCGACCCATATTGGGATTTTAGCCTGGTTTTTGAGTATGCAACGCGGAAAAAAAATGCCGTACTGCATTGCTGAAAATTTGCGAATACATTAATCAAATTATAGCAATCCAAGTGCAAATAATCATTTTTTGAAAATCAACTCGTAAAGGGGTCAAATTGGGGTCCAAAAAATGATTCTCGACCTACAGTCATAAAACTTAGTTTATATATTGCACACAAGAATCTAAGAAACCTATTTCCAGCATTTTTCGAAAAACTACCCCTAAGGTTTTTTAATGGGGTTTCATAGTTTGCACAAAGAAGGATTTCCATTTCATCCTATGATGCAGCTAGAGTAACGAAACTCGGTAAATAAACTCAACACAACAATTGAAAAAACTAATTTTGAGCAATTTTGTAAAATCAACCCCTAAGTGGGTCAAATGGGCTCCCAAAGTTTGTATGAAAAAAAATTTTTTTTTCGTCACACCTAAACGAAACTATGTTAAAGTACTGAGCAAAACAAAGAAACACGGTATTACAACTTTTTGAAAATCGACCCTTAAAGGGGTTTTAACATGGTTTTTGAGTATGAAATGTGAAAAAGAAACATACGTACTGCATTGATGAAACTTTGCGAATATATTTATCAAATTAAAGCAATCCATGTGTAAATAATCATGTTTTGAGAATCAACTCCGAAATGGGTCCAATTGGGGTCCAAAAAATGTTTTTCGACCTACAGTCATAAGACTTAGTTTATATATTGTACACAATAATCTAAGAAATCTATTTCCAACATTTTTTGTTAAACAACCCCTAAGGTCATATCAAGGGGTTGCAAAGTTTGCACAAAGAAGGATTTTCATTTCATGCTATGATGCAGTTAGAGTAATGAAACTCAGTAAATATACTCAACACAACAATTGAACAAACTTATTTTGAGCATTTTTGTAAAATCAACCCCTAAATGGGTCAACTGGGCTCCCAAAGTTAGTATGGAAAAAAAAAATATTTCATCACACGGATATGAAATTTAGTCAATGTACTAAGCCAAAGAAATTAAGATAAACGTGTATCACATCTTTTTAAAATTCGACCCGTAAAGCATGGTTTTTGAGTATGAAACGCGGAAAAAAGAATATGCTGCATTGATGAAACTTTGCGAATACATTTATCAAACTAAACCAATGATTGTATAAATAATCATTTTTTGAAAATCAACTCTTAAAGGGGTCCAATGGGGGCCCAAAAATTATTTTCGACCTACAGTCATAAGACTTAATTTATGTATTGCACACAAGAATCTAAGAAATCCATTTCCGGCATTTAGCTAAAAACAGCCCCTAAGGTCATATAACGGGGTTGGAAAGTTTACACGTAGAACGATTTCCATTTAATGCTATAATAAAGCTAGAGTAACGAAACTCTGTACATAATCTCAATACAAAAATTGAATAAACAAATTTTCAGCATTTTTCGATAATCAACCCCTAAGTGGGTCAAATGGGGTCTCAAAGTTTGTATGGAAAACATTTTTTTTCACCACACATACACAAAATTTTGTCAACGTACTAAACAAAAGAAATTAAGAAACACGTCTATCACAACTTTTTGAAAATCGGCCGTTAAAGGGGCTTTAGCATGGTTTGGTGATGGTGAACCACGGAAAAATATTATGCTGCATTGATTAAACATTGCGAATACATTAATCAAACTACAGCAATCCATGTGCAAATAGTTTTTGAAAATCAACTCCTAAAGGGGTCCAATTGGGGTCCAAAAATGTTTTTCGCTCTGCAGTCATAAGACTTAATTTATGTACTGCACACAAGAATCTAAGAAAACCATTTCCGGCATTTAACGAAAAACAACCCCTAAGGTCATATAATGGGGTTGGAAAGTTTACACGTAGAACTATTTCCATTGAATGTTATAATGCAGCTAGAGTAACGAAACTCGGTACATAGACTCAAAAAAACAATTTAACAAACTTATTTTCACCATTTTTCAAAAATCAACCCTAACTACTACAACTAAGTGGGCCAAATGGGGTATCAAAGTTACCATGGGAAAAAAAATATTCATCGCATGGACACGAAACTTTATCAGTGTATATCAAAGTTACCATGGAAAAAAAAAATAATCGCATGGACACGAAACTTTACCAGTGTACTGATAAAAAACATATTTTTTTTTAAATCATCCCTTGAAGGGGTTTTAGCATGGTTTTTGAGAATCAAGCGCGGAAAGAAAATCATGCTGCACTGATGAAACTTAGTAAATAAATTGAACAAGTTAAAGCAATTTAATTATTTTGAATATCAACCCTTAAAAGGGTCTAATTGGGTCCAAAAAATATTTTTGTGTCCTAGAGTCACATGACTTATTTTATGCATTGCACACAATAATCTAAGAAACTTACTTCAGGCATTCGTCAAAAAACAATCCCTAAGGTCATTTTATGAGTAGTTGCAAAGTTTGCATGAAGAAGGGTTTTAATTTTAGCTATAATGTTGCTACAGTCACAAAACTCATAAAATAAACTCAACATAACAACAAACAAATTCTCTGCATTTTTCGGAAATCAACCCCTAACTGGGTCGAACAGGGTATCAAAGTTTGCAAAAAAAAAACATCACATGGACACAAAACTTAGTCATCAAAAGAAGTTGAGAAACACGTCTGACACATTTGTTTTGAAAATCAACCCTCGACGGGGTTTTAGCACGGTTATTGAGTATGAATTAGAAAAAAAAAATCATGCTGCACTGATGACACTGCGGATGCATAAAATAATTAAAGAAATCATTTTTTTTTAAATTTGATTACCAAAACGGATTAATTGGGGTCCAAATCCTGTTGTTTTACCCAACGGTCACAAGACTTATTTTATGTATTGCACATAAGAATCTAAGAAACCTGTTTCCTGCATTCATCGAAAAATAAAACCCCTAAGATCAATTAATGGTTTCACAGTTTGCATGCAGAAGACTTTCCATTTAAGTTATAAGTAAACTCAACACAACAATTTAACAAACTAATTTTCAGCATTTTTAACGGACTTCAAAAAAGGAGGAGGTTCTTAATTTGTCTGTACATTTTGTTTTTTCTATGTATGATCGCGCATGACTGGCAATTATGAACCGATTTCAAAAAATCTTTCTGGTACGGATAGGCTACTCTACTGATTGTGTCCCATTAAAAAAAAACTTACAAATAAGCAATTCCTGAAAAAACAAAAATGGTGACTCAGAAAAAACTGTAGGAATGGCTAAAAGATTATGTTTTTATCGCTTTTTAAGGATGAAAATGGTCAGTCAAACTCTGGCAAATATTTACCAATTTCAAATTCTTTTTTATGCGAAAGAAGGAACCACTGTAATGAATATGTATAAATTTTATTACAGCTGGATAAGAACTTCCTGGAGAACCATGATTGATGTGGAGGAATTTATCTGGTAAAAAAAAAGAATATATACAGACGATTTGAGAACCTCCTCCTTCTTTGAAGTCGGTAAAAAAACCATGAAACTGATGTTCTCCATTACATTACTCTGACAAATATGAACCGATTTCGTATATTTTTATTCAAGGGAGTAAACTACTGTAATGATTTCATGCAAATTTCATTAGGACCGGATAAAGTGGTCCTGAAGAAAATATACACAGTAGGTACGTCAACCATCAACTTCAATAACATTTAAATTATTTTATACTTTTTAGTGTTGTTGAAATCGCTTCATTTTTTTTGTTGTGTCGTGTGCAATGTTTTATTTGAAAATCAACCCGTGGGACAAATAAGGTACCAAATTTTGTAAGAAAATATTTCTTCAAAGACTCGAAACTTTGTCAGTCAGTGTACTCATCAAAAAATTGAGAAACGTCTAACACATTTATTTTGAAAATCACCCTTAACGGGGCTTTAGCACGGTTTTTGAGTATCAAACGTGAAAATAAAATTCATGCTGCATTGATGACACTGCGGATACATTCGTCATATTGAAGCAATCCATGTCATTTTTTTTAAATTAACCCCTAAAAGTGTTCAATTGAATTCCAAAAAATATTTCATTCCTACAGCCACATGACATATTTTATGTACTGCATACAAGAAACCCTAAAGTTTGCGTGATGAAAGATTTCCATTTAATGCTTTAATGCAACTATGGTAACGAAACTCAGTGAATGAACTAAAGAAAGAAAACTGTTGAATAAACTTATTTCTAGCATTTTTCGAAAATCGACCGCTAAGGGCATCTCATCACCAATGGGGTTACCAAATGGTATCCACTTAACCGACCGACGACATTGTTCGCGTCGCAGGCAACCGGTGGATGCAAATAGCAAATTGTCGTTCATTGTGGCGGTCTAAGGGGGAGGTCTTTGTTCAGCAGTGGACGTCTTCCGGATGGTGATGATAATGATGATGATGATCCACTTAACACCCTCATATGGATTTTAATAGAATTGCAAAATAAGTACCAACAGTATCTTTTTAAATAAAGAAGTAAATATTTAAAAAAATGGAGCTATGATAGCTTACACAAAAATACAGGCTACATACTTGATTACATCAGGGTTAATAAAAGTGTGAAAATATTGAAATCGATCGTCCGAAGATCGGACCAACAATAATAACTAAGAAGATCTGAGGGTACACCGGCATAATTGTGACATAAGGACGTTCAACATCTCAGTTCTCCCGTGACCATGGGCATGGGTGCTGCAAAGCATTCGAAACGTCGGGATAGTAGAAAAGCTAAAATAAGCCGCGATTAAAGCCGTAAAAAATAGTTTGATTTTAATGTGTAATATTCGCGTAAGTAAAAGACAATAAGCTTATTATTTATTATGAAGCTGGCTTCAAAATACAGAAACGGTTAATATTGTCCTTGAAAACTGGGAATGCACGACATCAAAAAGATTATCAATGCCTAAAGGATTAATGGAAATCCACAAATACATGGACGATAGATTGGTAAGTAACAATTTATTACGAACGTTTTAACTAACACGAATGCTACACATTGAAATTAAACTATGATTTCAATGTGTAGCATTCGCGTAAATAAAAGACTACATTAGTGTAAACAATATTTTAAAAAACTTCGATCCATAATTCAAAACACGTTTGAGTTACAAAGTAAACGCGGGCGAAGCCGCGGGCTACAGCTAGTAACTAATATGTCTGTCTGTATACGTTTATCAATCAAAGTATTGCCATTATAAAGAAGTTGGTCAATAAATTGACCGAAAACACCCAATTGTCAACAGATACTATGCGTTTACGTACACCGCCTAGGTGTGATCATAAAAAATATTATATTAGATTAATATCATTAATATTAGAGCTCAGCAGCACCCGTGTCGGCTGCCACATAGACGGAATCTGTGTCAATAATATAAGCTATGCGGACGACATGGTGCTGCTGAGTGCATCTCCGTGTGGTATTGTAAAATTAATTACAATATGTGAAAAGTATGCCACTGCTCATGGACTTACTTATAATGCAAAAAAAAGTCAGTGTATGGTTTTTAAGGTCAGAAATAAGAGTGTATCCTATGTGCCGACACTGAAATTAAACGATAAACCATTGATCTTAGTGGAAAAAATTAAGTACCTGGGACATTGGGTTACATGTGATCTCAAGGACAATGAAGATATAGAACGGGAGCGCAGAGCGCTGTCTGTTAGAGCTAATATGATAGCTCGGAGGTTTTTCATTGCTCCAGCGAGGTAAAAATTACTATGTTTAGAGCTTACTGTATCTCTTTCTACACAAGCAGTTTATGGGCAAATTACACTCAGAGACAGTACATCACTCTGCGTGTCCAGTACAATAACGCGTTCAGGATGCTGATGGGGTTGACTCGATTTTGTAGCGCATCGGGGATGTTCGCAGCGGCGAGAGTAGATTGTTTCTATGCTACCATGCGTAAACGTTGCGCGTCCCTGGTTCGCAGGGTGCGTGCTAGTTCCAACAGCATTCTGAACATGATAGCGAATAGGCTAGACTGCCTCTACGTGAATCACTGTTGTATGATTCTAGTCATGTCCAATAATGGAAACTTGTTACTAACATTAGGTTAAGTAATATTGTTACTAACATAACATAATGATCTCAGTTGGTCGTAAATAAATAAATATTATTATTATAAACATTATTACCGATTAAAAAACATTTTATATTCTTTGACACCGCTCATTAAAACATATATTTGGAGCATCGCTTTGTATGGCAGTAAGGCATGGACCCTTACACAGAAGGATAGAGAATGGTTGGAAGCATTCGAGATGTGGTGTTGGAGAAGAATGGAGGGAATAAGTTGGACAGAAAGGAAGACGAATGAGGAAGTTTTAGAATTGGTCAATGAAGAAAGATAAATTTTAAGATCTATTGAGAATATGAGAGGAAAAATGATTGGCCACTTGATACGACACGACACCTTCTTTAAAACGATAGTGGAAGGTAAAATAGAAGGGAAAAGGGGAAGAGGAAGACCCAGACGAAGTTTTATGAAGCAGGTAGCAGAAAAAGTGGGTGGAATGTCGTATCAGGAGGTCAAAATAAAGGCATATAATAGATCGGATTGGAAATTGCTTCACCGACAAGAGCCCAGCTCTTAAGTTGGAGAGTGAGACACGATGACGCCCATGCGGAATACGTCATGCATCCATCGGTCACTGTTATTTGATTGTTATTGTTTGTTTGGTAATTTTGTAAAAAGCGCGTAATAACTAATAACTAACCTAAAATAAATTGAAAATGGGATCTGAACCACCCAAGGCAGCTGTTAAAAGGCAAAGAAGTGAAAATTGGTTGGAGGAGGATAAAGTTTGTACTGATATAACTTTACTACACCTAAAATTCAATCCCGGTAAATTCTCACTATCTAATACTTGCGCTTCTTTTGCTTCTATTCCTTAGATTATTTTGAAAGAATTGGTCAGGGAGAGAGTGTCCATTATCGAAAATAAAAATACTGACGCAAACACCAACGCGAAAAAGGTGGCGGCCTGGAATGATTTACGTACTAGGTAAGTACCTAATTCAATATATATTTTAATAACAAGAAAATTTTGTGTAAGTAATTGTTTTAAAACAACATTTCATATTTCAGTATATAGAAAAGGCTCCAAGAAGCTTACAACAAATAAAAGCCCAGTGGGGCATTATAAAAATGACGGAAAAAAATCATAGAGCGGAAAGAGAGGCGAGGACATTGATGTGTGGCTGCTTAACGAATTTACTGTGGACTCAAATGAGTTTGATTCAGACATTTTAAAAAAAAACTCTTTCTTGTTCAATAATTATTCCATCTTAAGTAAAGAAATATGTATGTCTTTAATTTCAGAATTTGCTGGATGGTAAATCAAAAATAGTATGTGAAAAACACCCTGAAGAGATTGCATAAGAAATGGCTGACCAGACTCACCGCTTCCCTGTGTTATCACAGAAATAGGGGGTAATAGAAACGACATTTCTAATATATTTACTAAATCAATGAGGCAATCTAGTTTACATTTAAATGTTCTTATTTTAGATATTGGAGCCAAGTACTACTACTACTACTACGCAACACACAACAACGACAACAAATCCGAAATCCAAGATTCCAAGTTATAGACCAAAAAATAAAAAGGTGTGTATTCTTGAATAATGTAGACTATCCTCTGTTCTCTTCTTGGTCTTCTGTAATCTCATCTTGGTCTTCTGTTGTCTCTTCATCATTTTAACTAGAGCTTATTTTCCTTTTCTTATAATTTTCTTTCTGTGTTCAGTTTTACTTTTTATGATCACTATGTCCCTTGATATCTCTATTTTTCTCTCCTTGGCATTCTATAATCTGTACCTATTATTAGTGTATCCAATCATGTTTGTTGCTTCTAGGATCTAATTTCTTTACATTTGGATGTAGCTGTTTTGCGTAGACAGTAGAGCCAAACTTTTGCATATTATTTAGATATATTAGGCTTTTTTCCAACCCACATTTCATATGGCGTATTATGTTTCAGGGCATCACTTGGCCTGTTTATAATATAAGAAGCACAGTATATTGCTTCACCCCACATTTCCTTGTCTAATTTCGAATCAAAAAGTAATGCTCTTGTCTTTTCTAACAATGTCCGGTTTAGCCGCTCGGCTTTGCAATTAATTGTGGTGAGTAGGGCACTGTGTAGTCTAGTTTTATACCTTTTTGCTGATACCATGCTTTAAAGTCGTTACTTGTAAACTCGCCTCTGTTATCGCATCTTATAATTGATACTTTACTATTTTTCTCAGTTCCGTTTCTTCAGGTATCTTACAGCCTCAGTTCTGGTTGTATAAAATGATAGTCTTGACTGTCTAGCTTCTGCACATACTTCACACAGTTCTTGTAATATTTTTGGTCCTTGAATATCTATCACGTCTGCCACTTTTATTAGTGTCTTTAATACCGATTTACCTGGGTATCCCAGTTTTGCATGCCATTCCAACGCTGTTTTTTTTTTCATGTATCAATAACGATTTATTTTCATTTGGCAGATCATGTTCTAACTTCACTGTGTATAAGCCATTCTCTTTTGTACCGGTTAAAATTAAATTAGAATTTTTGTAAACCTCCACTTTATTATTTGTAAAAACCACAGAGCCATCGCTGTTAGTAACACAATTAACAGATAAAAGATTTTGTGCTAGTTCTGGTATTAATAAGGTATTCTGCAAATCGCATGACATTCTATAGACTGTACCTGATCCTTTTGCTTTCATTTTTTCATCATTGGCTGCGTATACCACAGAATCATTCACTTTCAAATTGCTCAAGATTCCAGAGTCATTTGTCATATGCATCGTGCTTCCAAAATCTACTATGAATTTAGCTGAGCTCTGTGTAGATTTCTGTGTTAAAAAAGCAACATTTTTAGATTTCTTATCATCTTTTTACTTAAACAAACAATTTTCCTCTTTATGGTTATTTTTCTTGCAAATTGAGCAACAAGTATTTTTAAATTTACAATCTTTTTCTTCATGGTTGTACCTTTTACAGATAATTATTCTCCGCCTTAAAGGCAACTTGTTTGTGCTCAGTTTTCCTTTCTGAAAATCGGTTTTCTTCTGATAAAAGTCTATTTGTTAAATTGGTAAGTGTCTTTTTATCATCTGATGTTGATTCCGATGCTGTGATGAAGAATGTATACTGGCTCGGTATGCAAGTTAAGATTTTTGATATAACCATGTCATCATCAATGTTTTGGTTAAGATTATTTAATCTCATTCTCAAATTTTCAATATCTGTGATCAACTGTGACATTGACTGGTATTCATATTTGAAGTTAAAGAATTTTAGTAGCAAAGAAGACTTATTCCTTTCTTCACTTCCTTCAAATACTGCATATAGTTTAGTGTACACTTAATGCATGCATTTGTGCAGTTTGTTAAAGCTTTCTATCCTTTTAGCATTCTATCTATGTAATACAATATCAACTTCTTTACCTTTGCATCCTTAATTTGAAATTCCGGTTTTCCTCTCTTTTCTGAGTCTGTTTGGGCCCGTTGCTGTTCACCCTGTATGTAAGCTAATAGTATATTTCATTACGAGTGCGGAAAGCCTGTCATTGCAAAGAGTTCCGACAAATGTCTACCCGAGCCGAGGCGCAGCCGAAGGCGAGGGTTGACAGTCGGAACAAGTTGCAATGACGGTTCCGCACGTGTACTGAACAACTATTTTTAATACAGTTGCGAAAAAACGAAGCAACTTAATAAAATAATAAAAATACACAACAAACTCAACTAATTTATCATTTATTTCTTATAAAAGTTATAATTCACATGTACATTGAAATTGGTACAGTTTTTAATAGTAACTGGGGAAGTTTTAGGTTGCATATTTACTGTTTGAGACAAACTATTATTAATTTCGTATGATTGTTCATGTATATTTGTCAAAGGTGTTAAACATTGGCGTTTGCTAGTTGATGGAATAGGATCTGATGAATTATCGTTATCAACGACGGTAGATGGACGAATGTTCTCTTCAGTATTGGCATGTGAAGGAGACGGACTGGACTTTAAATTAATGGATCGTGTGATTTTTTTCCCAGTTTCTAGTTTGTTGTTTAATGAATCAGCAATATAGCCTTCTGCAACTTTGTCTGATTTCCAACCTCCTAGTCGCTTTAAGGACGTCAAATTGGCTCCCGAATCTGCCAATAATGTAGCAGAGGTCCTCCTGAAGCTGTGCCCAGTATAACACTCAGCATCCGGCAGACCAAGAAACGTAGCTATTTCTTTTGGCATATTACCAAATTTGTTTATCCCGATTGCTTGAGTTGTACACTTTCCTTTTTGATAATTTTGGAAAAAACGGTCGGTTTTTGCTTTTTGGGACCGCTGAATCATATATTTTTGCACTATTTTAAGAAAATCTCCTTCAACAACAAAGCTTCTCGGTATCTTATATTTTGTATTCGGAATTTTGATTAGTAGCATTTTCCCGTGGGTTGCAATATCTTTTAAAGTAATATTGGCTAACTCCTCTCTGCGGCAAGCTCCAACAACACCAAAAATCAGCGCAACCTACAAAAGGGATTTGATTAATATTTTTTTAAATAATATATAAAGTGTATTTTGCGATTTCGTAAACTGAATACTAAAGAAAAATATAAGTACTTATTAATAAATTAGGTAAGTACCTTTGTGGCTAAATAACGATCATCGGGAGCTTCGTTCAAAAACCTTTCCACTTCATTAGATGTTAATATTTTCGACTTTTTAGTTGTAAAACCGTCTGATTGTCGTTTTAAGAAAGCATTTAGTTTTGGGTATTCACTTATATCCACGTTGTTCCTTATTTTCAGCATACTTTTTATCATCGAAAACCTCGACCATAACGTAGAAGGTTTTAATTTTGCTGAGAGTTCGGAGAAGTATGCCAACATAACATTTTCTGAAAAACTATTTGCTTTTTTTCTCTTCTCTCCACGCAATAAATTCGTCGTATGTAGATATGTAGCGACTTTTTGACTTTTCCGGTAAAATGTTCTCCGAAGCATTTTGTGCAATTATACTGAGTTCGGGTGGTGTTAATTCAAAAAACATATCGTCGAAATTACTCATTTTGTGCAACAAGCAACTAAACTCACAACAAACAAAGTACAAGGAATTTTTTTGGAAAATGGCGCCAACCGTAAAATAATATAAGCAGTTTTTTGTTTTCTTTATCCATTCTGGGTAGGCAAAGGGAAATATGCCCATACAGCCAAATCTGATATTGAAACAAATTAGTAGCTGAATCGTAAAAACTTCTATGAATTCTTTTTAGTAAAAACTTCGTGGTTGTTTTTTTTTTCTCTTTTTAATAGACATTATTTTGACAGTTGGGAAAGAAAACGCACGAGTGCGGGAAAGGTAAAGAAAAAGCTCTAGTGCGTAATAGCCTACATCCCGAACGCTATACATCCCTGCAATACGCCACTTTTTGAGCAACTGTATTAAAAAATTACTTTCAAATGAAATCAACTGGCCTTACCTCTTGAGTAAACTTCACTTTAAAGTTCCCCGAAAACCCATTAGCTTTAATCCCCCTATGTATATTCCTCTTTCTTCTTCTAATTACAGGCAAAATCGTACATTGTGAGAGCAAACAATGACCTTAACATTTTATGTAAAGAGCTAGCATTTCACCCATTCACCATTAACACTTAGTAGCCTGATTTACGAAAGTGATTTATTTTTAATATTACTGTGTTTGCTTGAGCGTCTAGATGAAGGGAAAAATAGCTAAAAAAATCACAATATTTATTTTACATATTTATTTAGAAAAAAAAACAGGTATCAATTTTGATACTTCAGGCATTAACGCCATAAAGAAATCAGATATACCTACGCATGAAATAATGCGAAACATTGATTGTTTTTATTATCGCATAACGACACTTTACACTTTTTACAGAACCAGGAGGTAAGTTTCCTACAATTATTAAATTTACACTTATTTCTAGAATCCATAAATATTTTTTCATGACCAATACAATCGCAACGCACGTCAGTAGAGGGTAGTACTTGTACACCTGTCCGGGGTCTTTTAGAAGGTACTGTAGTGTTATAGGAGTTTGCCCGCTATGGGGTTTACCCCTATGAAATATAAATACAGCATATCAGATTCATGGCCATATTCATTTATTTGTATACACAGTAATCAATTACGCCAGAATAACAATAATTCCCATCCAATCTCCGTGTTCCTCTCCTCACGTTGACGTCCCGCGAACGAAGGAATGAATGAATGTATGAATGAATGGATGGACTGCGCGCGCATAATGAATGAAGAAGAATGAAGTGATACATGCGTGCGCAAGACGAATGAGTTTGGTGTATGGTACAAGTTATGGGTATGGTGCAAGTGAAAATCACGACGCCACATAGTCCCCCTGGCCAGACCGTAACTACGGGCGATAAAAATCTGGAAACCGAACACGACGTCCACTTCTCGTCTTCTTCTCATCGCTGGTGGTAGTAGTAGTAGGCGTTGGTACTGTTTTTGTTACTGGTTCCGAACTCGTAGTTTCCTTCATCATATAAGCTGGCTTCAGCCTGTCAATGGAGACGTTATTTGGCTTTCCTCGAATATCCAGAGTGAAGAACTTAGGATGCCTTTCCACTACTTTGAATGGTCCAGCGTAAGGTGGTTCTAGTGAGCTCCGGACGCGATCTTGCCGAAGAAACACATGTGAGCAAGTATTCAGATCTCGAGGAATATAAAATGGCGAAGTAGTATGCCACGAAGTAGGTCTCGGGGTCAGCTTAGTCATGTTCTGGCGCAGCCGAGTAGCGTACAGTGTTATGTCAGCTGCGGTAAAGTCATCTTTCGGACACAGAAACTGACCAGGTAAACTAAGAGCTTCTCCATACACAAGTTCGGCAGGCGTAGTCTGGATATCTTCCTTCCAGGAGTTCCGCATGCCAAGGAGTACCAAAGGGAGAGCTTCAGTCCATTCCAATGAGTCGTGGCACATGATGGCTGCCTTGAGTTGACGGTGTAGACGTTCTACGATGCCATTTGCAGCAGGGTGATAGGCTGTAGTGCGGAAGTGTCGCGCACCAACCAAAGATGTGAGAGCTTGGAAGAGATGGCTCTCAAACTGGCGACCACGATCTGTAGTCACCCGAGCAGGACAACCAAACCTGGCTATCCAACCAGATACTAGAGCTGCTGCACACGTCTCGGCCGTTATGTCTTTTAGTGGGAACGCCTCAGGCCAACGAGTAAATCGATCGATGACGGTGAGGCAATACCTGTAATCAGAAGAAGGGGTTAACGGCCCTACGATGTCGATGTGAATATGAGAAAATCTGAAGGATGGAGTCATGAAAGTGGAAAGTGGAGCTTTGGTATGACGAGAGATTTTTGAAGTCTGGCATTTTAGACATTGCCTAACCCACTCTCTACAGTCTTTGCGAATCCCTGGCCAAACGAAGAGTTGAGTGACCAGTCGCACTGTAGCTGAAGCTCCTGGGTGATGTAGGTTGTGCAGAGAATCGAAGACTTGCCTTCTCAATTGCGGCGTGATATACGGACGAGGCGTCTGCACAGAAACATCACAATATACAGGTAAGTTACAATTTACCGTAGTCATCTTCTTTAGCTTCAATGCGGAACCGTGGCGAAGTAACTCTTGCAGTTCTGGATCGTTATCCTGAAGTTTTGCAAGTTCGTTATAATCGATAGCAACTGATATTTCCTCCACCCGTGATAACGCGTCAGCTACAACGTTCTCTCTACCAGGTAGGTACCTTAAGTCTGTCGTAAATTGTCCAATGAAGTCAAGGTATCTAAACTGACGCGGCGTACAGTTTTCACGACTTGATTTAAAAGCAAAGGTGAGTGGTTTATGATCTGTAAACACGGCGAATGTTCTAGCTTCGACCATGTGACGGAAATACCTTATAGCTTCGTATACAGCCAATAACTCTCGATCATAGGGGCTATATTTTCTTTGTGCACTAGATAATTTGTGTGAGTAAAAAGCTAAAGGTTGCCAAATATTGTCTTTGAACTGTTGGAGTACAGCACCTAAGGCTGTGTTCGATGCGTCAGTGACAATTGCTAATTCAGCCGTTGCATCTGGATGGGCAAGAAGAGTAGCCTTTGCAAGTGACGATCTACAATCTTCGAAAGCTTGCATTAGCTGAGGAGTCATATCGACTGGATGCGATCCTTTAACTTTTGGACCCGAAAGAACAGCATGCAAAGGGGCTTGTAATTCTGCAGCCTTGGGAACGAAACGACGATAAAAATTTACCATTCCTAAGAAACGCCTTAGCTCTTTAACAGTCCTAGGGATTGGATATTCCTGGATAGCTTGGATCTTCGACTCCAGAGGCTTCGTTCCTTCTGCTGACACACAGTAACCAAGGAAAACGACTTCAGACTGACCAATGTTGCATTTTGAGGTGTTAATTACAACACCGTAGTCTCTCAAACGTTCGAACAACTGGTGCAGGTGACATTTATGCTCCTCTGGGGTCGCTGAAAACACCAAAATGTCATCGATATATCCGTAGCAGAAATCGAGGCCAAGTAAGACTTCATCCATGAACCTTTGGAATGTCTGAGCAGCATTCCGCAAACCAAAGGTCATGTACGGGAATTCAAAGAGTCCAAATGGTGTTGTGATGGCTGTTTTTGGTATATCCTCTGGATTGACAGCAATTTGGTTGTAAGCTTTGACTAAATCGATCGTTGAGAAGACTGAACATCCTGACAGCTGGTAAGAAAAGTCATGAATGTGACGGATAGGATACCTGTCGGGTATCGTTCTTGCATTCAGTGCTCTGTAATCTCCACAAGGTCTCCATCCATCGTCCTTTTTCCTAACCAGATGCAATGCAGAAGACCATGCACTTTCTGAGCGCCTGGCTACACCACTAACTAGCATGTCCTCAAACTCCTTTTTTGCAATTTGCATACGAGCTGGATCGAGGCGTCGAGGTTTACAGTAAACTGGAGGACCTGGTGTTGTACGGATATGGTGTAGTGTACTGTGCTTGCTAGGTGAATGTCTACCTGGAGGACGGGTAATTTCAGGATACTGTCGAAGTATTTGATGGTACTCAGTCTCTCCTACCACTGCCTTTACAGACGCGATGTCTTCAGCGGATTGACAATACATCGCTGACACTGTGAGTGACGTATGGTTATCGATCAAGCGTTGGTTTCTGCAGTCTACCAGCAAGTTATAAAAACTAAGGAAATCAACTCCTATAATAGGTCGAGATACGTCAGCAATTGTGAAATTCCAAACAAAGTTTCTTCGGAGACCTAAGTTGAGTTGCAGCTGAATTGGTCCGTACGTATGAATCACAGTGTTATTAGCAGCTGTTAGATCATATTTTGACTGAAAGCAGGGCGTCCTAACTGCTGATCGGGGGAAAACACACAAGTCAGAGCCAGTGTCCACAAGGAACTGCATTTTCGAAGTCCGATCCGTTATAAATAGACGGCCTGTTGAAGAAGGGCAGTCGTTGGCCGCTACATGCGACCGCCCCTGTTGTTTTCCGAGTCAAAGGTACAGGGCTGCTTACACTTGTTCGCTTTACTACCGTAGGTGTAATGGTAGAAGCAGTGCGGATGGTTCGGTGGTGGCTGTTTAGGTCTAGACCTGTAGTAGCTTCTTTTGTTCTGACGAGAGCGTGAGCGTGAACGTGAGCGTGACCGTTGTTCATTGCTATTATTCAACCGCGAAGTAAGTAAGGCTACTTGCCTAGTGAGGTCACTTAACTGCTTACTCATGTCAAGCGAAGCGTCGTTAGTGAAGGCAGATGCAGTAGCCACTTGAGGACATGATGGAGCTAACTCGTACACCCTGTCGGCAATTTCAGCAAGCTTTTCTACCTCTAAATCAGCAATCTGTGAAGCAATAACAGTTTGAATGTTCTGAGGTAAACGATTTGTCCAAATGCTTTTAATGAAGTCCGAAGCACCCGATGGACCGGCTAGATTTTGTAAGTGACGCAAGAATTGCGATGGTCTTCGATCGCCAAGCTCCTCCTGTGTTAAAAGTTGTTTAATCTGCCTCTCCTGTGATGCGGATAGTCGACGTATAAGTTCTGTCTTTAATTTTTCGTATTTATTACTGTCTGGTGGTTTTGTAATGATATCCTTTACATGCAACGCATATTTAGTATCGAGCTGCGTAGTTACGTAGTAAAATTTGCTATTGTCGCTAGTTATTCTAGACAGTATAAATTGGCCTTCTAACTGTGCAAACCATAATGCAGGCTCGTCGGGACAGAATTTCGGGCAACGTATAGGCATGCCGACTCTATGCACCTCCCGAGAAACACAGGGCTTATCATCTTTGCCTTCTGCATCACTAAATTCATCGTCCATCATAATTTGTAAATTTGTAAAAAACGCTCACCGCTTATAACTTGGACCAAACGTTATCCAAGTCTCGAACTCTCTAAAACTAATTTTTTTTCACGGTTGTCTTTTCTTTTTTTGTCGGATGTCACCACTATATGGGAGTTTGCCCGCTATGGGGTTTACCCCTATGAAATATAAATACAGCATATCAGATTCATGGCCATATTCATTTATTTGTATACACAGTAATCAATTACGCCAGAATAACAATAATTCCCATCCAATCTCCGTGTTCCTCTCCTCACGTTGACGTCCCGCGAACGAAGGAATGAATGAATGTATGAATGAATGGATGGACTGCGCGCGCATAATGAATGAAGAAGAATGAAGTGATACATGCGTGCGCAAGACGAATGAGTTTGGTGTATGGTACAAGTTATGGGTATGGTGCAAGTGAAAATCACGACGCCACAGTGTCTTGTCGACTGTTGGTACTGGGTCTTCCCCTATTATTTTTCGAGTGACTTTGATATCTACATAAAGTATCGGCAAGCTCAGTTCTAAAATCTGCTAACTTCACAATATTCTTCTGAAGTTTTCCTTTCATTGTGTTTACCTTTTTGTATAGTACCCAAGCATTATTATATAAATACTTTTGAGCTAGCTTTATAATTTCTTGTGAATACTCAGTGTTTCCAGCAAACTGGAAAGCATTTTGGACTATGTCCATATTCTTTACTCTCCAAACTAAGTTTCTAGAGTTGAAAGGTGCAGTTTGCAGGTTGTTCTGGCTGCTGGTTGTAGGAGTTGGGCTTCGTTCAGAAGTCTCTAAATTATGTTGCATGTCGGTATCTACGTTTGCTGCAGGTGGATCTGCATCCAAGTTTGGGTCAGTGGGAAAATTACCTACATCCTCTTCATCTTCTAGCTCCATCAGACGATCTCTTTGGCTCGAATAATAGTCTATGTCATCTTCATTGTCGGTGGAATCGTCTTCCGAAATTTCACCATTTTCTAACAGCTTCAATATGCTCTCAATCTCATCTGGTCGCATTTTTGATAAATTTCTAAAATAAAAGTAATCCCAACACCAAGCTATGCAGAAAAATAATGAATCGGAAGTTCAAAATGTTTTTATAGCTAAAGAATTAGTAGGTAGGTTTTATGTAGGGCGGAATGCCTGAAGTATCAAAATTGATACTCACAAAAATAGCACTAGTTTCTTCAAGTAAAACATGCACTCGCAAAAAATAATTATATCATAGCGAAAATAATATATTCACTTACCTCTAAAGTATTTATATTCTTCAGAAAAAGAAAATATATCAAATTTGTATTCAAAAAAACTTTTAGTTAAATGTGTTTACTTGTTCACTTTGCCGCGCAAGTAATATGTCATAGATAAAATAAAACAATAAAGACATTTTTTTTTTTTAATTTCGTTGGAAAGAATAATAAACAACAGTAAAATACGTACAGCCAACCTATAAAAAAAAACTAATAGTAATGTGAACATTCGGTTTAAAAGATTGGTATCAAAATTGAAACTCTAGGTTATTAAGGGTTAAGAGCAGTGCAGTGAGAAAGTTGCTGAATTCTAGATTTTTTGACTGATATTTTTGTATTTTTGTATCACACTTTTATAGTTATGCATATACATATAATAAATTGTAACTGAATTAGGTTTAATTAGACCATAATATAACAAGTACTGTGTGCTTTTAGCGATCGTTAAAACTTTGTTATTTAAGATATCACTATCCGTGGCAACCTTTATGGTGTGACTTACGGAATTAACTATTAATATATTACAGCTGTTGGTCTTGCCTGTTAAATAAAAATAAAATAAAAAATAAACCAAAAAATATTTCTTGTGCTAATCTCCACGCCACAAGGCCTAGACAACTCTAATTCGGAAGATAATGTTCCATTGGTAAGATTGGAGGTCAAAGAAAACTAAGAAATCCCCATTTCAACAATTGATTCCAACGCCAAATTTTGCTGTGATAAAACAAAAACCAAGACGTAAGGCAATAAACTATGTTTACGCCTATGCCCGAGCAAGGGACGACAAAATGGGCCAATGGCTGCGCTCCTGCGCGCGCACACCCTCCCCGCACCCCGCGCAGACCAGCGGACGCATCGTTTTACCAGAACGTATTTGAATTTCGCTAGCGTCACTATCGTTGGACCCGTCGTTCCCTGAGCTCAACGCGCGCTTTTTCTTGATATACTTTCTTTGTTCATTGTGTGTTCGCGAAGACACCGCTACGTGGAGGATAGCAGTTCGGCGCCAGAACAGCAAGGTCAGTGTCCGTTTTGTTTTGAACTTGCCACGGGCAGACGGTGGACTTTCTCCTGCCTCTCTTTAAATCGCTCATTTCCCACATCGCACCTCCATCTTTTTTATGGCCATTTCGAGCCGAATGAATCACTGATCCTATATACAGTCTTCCTATACTATACTTATATAATACTTTACGCTATCCCTATATACCTGTACATATACATATAAACTTATTCTTATTCTTTTCGCTATCGCTATTTACTCACGCATTTACACATTATTTGTGTTCTATTCGTTCGTTAGATACTTATTTACAACGAACGAATATGACATATACATACGGCACGCATAATATACACGCTATTTAAATTGGCTTATATCGTGATAGGTACCTACCTACTACGTACTACCTAATAAGTAATAACGCTTCGCATTTTGGTTTTTACATACCTAATTTTACAATTATCTACGCATAGCCCGCATAACCCCGTGGGGTGTCCGGGTAAGAATAGCACCCCCCCATCTCTTCCCATTTGGTGTACGTAGATGGCGACTTAGGGAAACCAAGAAGACGGGCAGCAGCGTCTTTCTATTGGATTACATAACACCTGTACTGCGAACTGCGCCTGCCAGGCGTGGGGATTGTGGTAACCACTTCCTTATGAGGGGGAGGCCTTATAATATAATATCGGCGCATTTAATATTTCATCTTAAAATATTCTGCTACATAATTGGTTATTACTTACACGTCCTACGCATTTACTTACATTTTCATAATTGTTAACGCGCATATTTAGTTAATATCAATGATATTTGACTATATCATTGGTTAATATTGGTTATTTCAGTTATGTGCCGTCGGCTTGACCTTCCGGAGATTACCCTACCGAATTCCTTACATGTGCGCGTGTACATACCTATGTAGTGAGAGCGAGGTAGCATACGCTAGGGACTCTTGCCGCTAGCGGGGTGCCGGCAGGCGCGAAGCGGGACGCACGCGCCCTCCTCTTCAGTACGCTATTGCTTTTCCGATCGTGTGCATCATGTGTTACGTACTTTGGATTTTAAGTGACGAAATTAAGTCGAAATGGTAAGTTGTTTTTTAAATCTATTTACCTTTTGTTTGTGAGAGTGAGTTTCCTAAAGCCTTAGAACTTTTGATGTGATGTAATTCAGTCCTGTAAACGATGATATCGTTGGATTGTAAACAAAAATAGTGTAGTATTGTGACTAGATTTGTTTATGTAATTGTTTACATAGGAGAACAAGGCATTGTCACCCCTCCGAGGGTGTTTTTTTTATATTAAGTCAGTGTAATAAGTAAAGGAGCAGTATAAAAAATAATATTAATAATATAACAAATTTACAAATTTTAATATGAAATATAATCTAATATAAATAGAAAATGTTGTGTTATGTGTTGATCAAAATATGTATTTCAGCTATATGAATTCATTAGCTGCAACCTCATCAGGTTCGGTGATTTATATTACTGTACAGTTCGCCGGTCTTTCGACCGCAACTGTGGGCTTCATGAACAGCCACAACGGCTCGCAATGATATGGCCATCTGAGGGCTCGCTAGCCGCAGCCGATGAGGCCTGCTAGACGCAGCCGATCAGGCTAGCTACACGCAGCCGATACGGCTCACTAGCCGCAGCCAGTAAGGCTCACTAGCTGCAGACGTCTACAGCTGATCAGCCGCAGCCATCTACGGCTCACCAGCCGCAGCCGTCTACGGCTCACCCGGTACCGCAGGCATCTCCGGTTCGTTAGGGAGACGCAGCCGTTGACGTGCTCTCCGTCAGCCAGAAATATAAACTAGCTGTATAAATAAATGCTCATCATCATCAGCCGGAAGACGTCCACTGCTGAACATAGGCCTCCCCCTTAGAACGCCACAATGAACGACAATTGGTTATTTGCATCCACCGGTTACCTGCGACGCGCACAATGTCGTCTGTCCACCGTGTCAATAAATGGCTGAGTGGCTAGTAAATTGTTGCCCAGCCGATTAAGCTTAATTAAGTCATAAGTCTTGTTATCAAGCCCCTTGTAATAAAGGTGTTATATTGGTACAGATGGCGGAGCCGGCTTCATTCCTTGCTATGGGGGAGCTGTGGGAGGAATCGGCAGAGACGGAAGAAGAGGACGTCTTGCTGGATATAATTAAGGTTTTAACTCGTCAGTCTTTACCGGAAGGCTGGACAAACTGGAAGACTTTAAATCCAACTAAGCAAGAACTCTTTGGAGAAAATGTTGATCCCCAAATTTTAAACAAGATACGGTTTACACTACCTACATTGGGTTGTGTTAGAATATTTTGGCCTAACGCAGAGTTTGTGGCAGAGAAGCCTTTTAGAGAGATGAAGGTCTCCATGTTGAACTGGGCATTGCGCAGAGCTTTGATAATAAGGCCACCCTCTATAGTTAATAAAATCAAAGGATCAGCCGCCCAAGTGGAGATATTTATTAACGCTGTACATCCTGTGCGCCCACTTATTCTTACTAGGCGGGAAGTTTGCCGCCTGTTACGCCCGGGTTCAGAAGGAGAGGAACAAGATACACAAGAGGGAGAAGTAGCTACTAAGCGAGGACGCTATGAAAAGCTGGAGGAAAAAGTGGATAGTCTTTTTGGGCAATTGTGTAAGAAGATAGAGTCGTTAAAAAACCAGAATATAACAAGTCAGCAGACAACTAGTTGTTCAGAGAGTGTAGACGGGTTAGCCCGAAATAGCCTCGAGTTTGATGATCCAGAAGAATCCGATATAGAAAACTTTGACCCAGCTGATGGAGATTATGAGGATTCTTCAGATATCGAAGCGTCATGTGCGTTCGAAGCTCCTGAGGTTAACCTGGAAAAAGTCCTACTTAGCACTTATCAATCAAAGGATATTAGTTTTGCACCAGACGTCAAAGAAGAGGACCCCTTAATACCTGCTCCTTCCGAAGACATTAAAAAGCAAGGTGTTGCTTGCCAGAAACTAGGGTCTTCTTCTTGGAATAGGATTAGATACCAAGAGATACAGAAAAAATTACGTGCCGCTCCTGTATTTGATGCACTCAAGGTTAATGACCGGCTGGGAGGTATGGCATCAAAAAGTTTTAGTGGCAACCTTTTGGCTACTGCTGATACGACTCTCGGTACTATTTGCCATGGTCTGCTTAAACAAAGAGAAGCTTTGGCAGAACAGGCTAGGAAGCTGATATCCAAATATCCAGAAGCATTTGATGATGTTAATGATCTATTATCTAATGCCACTTCTACTTTTAAAAACATCTCTGATGATTTGCTGCAATATACTTGTGCCCGCAGGGCAGAAATAATTGAACTCAGAAGAAAGGCCGGAAGGCATTCAAGCCGAGTAATGACTTCTTGTCAGGGAAGTTTTATTTTATTTTATAATAAATAGGTTTGCGTTTGACCACAATCCAAAGAATATACTACTCTCTACCGAGAGAAGAACGGTAACTCTATAAAAAAAAATGCAACCATAGCTTTACACACCTACACCATAGCGCCACTGCGGAATAGCACATGAATCAAAATATGCGCGCGAATTTTTGAAAAGGAGTTCCTACTAAATTAGTGAAATTGAAAAATCCGTACCAGACCCGAAAAGCTCCTAACCTACCTACCCAGTTTGTACATTAAAACTAGGTATTTATAGGTTAGGAGCTTTTCGGGTCAGGTTGATATTTTGAACATGTGAAAGGAAAAATAAAAAGACAATTAAAACATTAAATTATTTATTTTTTAATATTTTCATTTTTCTTTCTAAGGCTTTCTTTTTCTCGTCATCTTTCATTTCCCTATTTTTTAATATAATAAATCTTTTTAAACATATCAATAGGGTACTGCTTTTAATGTGCTATATTCAAATCTAAGTGTACTAAACATTTGTTTAAAAATGTAAAATCAATATTATTCATTAATGACATAATTTTCTGTTTAATGCCAGGTTTCCAGGCGTCTGTTTTTAAAAAGTTATTTATAATTGATGCCATCAATTCCACACAATGAACTACATTTTTATTAACATATTTTAAAGAATTGTTACAAGCATCGTACTCTTTTAGGCTTGTAAATAAATGGATGGTTTCATGGGTATCTGATAGAAATGCATTACGGCACTCTAGACAATCATTATGCCTTAATTTTTTAATTATGAAACCAGCCACATATCCACAAGCTTGACTTTCGGGCGTTACTTGATCTACTGATTCGACTGCATTAGCTAACAGTATATCTATGTCATCTTCATTGTATTCTACTGTTTCTGAATGATTGGCAATATTTATGTTGGCAGTAAGGAATTTTGACAAATTATTAGATAAGATTGCGGTGTCATCTTCGCAATTTTTTTTTGTCCAGAGTGCCGTAGGTTAGTGATTATTGCAGTTTTAACACCTGCAATAAATTGTGAAATTGTGGGATTATTACCTGACCCACAATTGTATCTAATGCAGCCGAAACAATTCTCTAAAGGATCTTGATTCAAGCGACGCGTGGAAAGGCTTTTTATATTCAATGCTTGCAAATTTATCCATAATCTTTCTATTGCATTCATTGTGTGGATCCACCCGTCTTGAGAAGGCGGTTTGCATTTGCTCCCAATGTAATTCATGGAGGAAATGAATTTTCGCATCTCTACAAATAACTTTAAATGAGGACTCCGTGAAGATAAATTTGTGGAGTATTTTTTTCCGCCACGCAGGTCTGGGCTGTCTGCATTAACACTGTCAAACAGCTCATCGAATTTTTGTAGAAATGTTGCTGTCGCTTGGGCTTCAGTTGGAAGTTCATCTGACAAAAGAAAAATAAAACTATTAGTAACACTATTTGCGGATGGTTCCTGTTTGTAAAAGACTCCCCACATTATTGCACTGTTACAGAACTTTATTTTTATTACTATTAGTACTTAAAGCAAAAACTTTGTACCCTTTTTACGAAAATTATGCATAAGGAGGTGTATAATATTCGACACTTAAAAGTTTATATGGAGAAGGAATGCAGAAAGTTCATATTTTTATGTTGTTAATATGCATAAGAAATAGAAGAAACATTACACATGCTCCCGTGTGTTTGACACATACGCTCACAGACTTTGGGCGAATCAGTAGTTATTATTAACAAAGAATTCACTCACTTGATGCAATTTTTGCTAATATGCCGGCTGTGACAGAATGGCTTAACACTTGAGCTGCGAGCTTCACCCTCATTTTTTGTTTTACATTTGGATGCAAATGATACTCTGTTAGTGCAGGAGCAAATACAAAATTTGGATTATTTTTGTCCATTTTATAAAATAGCTCTATGTGGCTCCATTTAGCTGTGCCTAAAAAAAATGGTTTTATATTATTGTAGGTATCAGAGATTCATAAATTAAGCAAATAACACTTACCATCTTATTACAAAAAGCTGTTTTGAACCTGGGTTTAAACTCAAAAAATTGTTCCTTAACCTTGTTTTTCGTTATACTGCTTTTCCTAATAAGACGGTTAATGTTTAACATCATTAAAATCGTAGCCATGTCAGATTTGTTTACCTTTAACAGTTTGTTCACCAATTCTCAAATCAGTAGGGCACTCAACATTGTGTTTAATAAAAAGATTTCGGGTGCATTTTAAAAGATGTGGAGGGTCAAGAACTGCGACTATTTCCCGCTCATTGTGTAAAAAATAAGGTTCTCTAGTTGTTGCACCCAGTGTCTTCAAAACTTTCACATTTACTGATGATAAGTCACATACAGTGGCTACAACATTCATGTTCGCCTTAAAACATTCAGTATCTGAAAAAGATAAAATTCAAACATTAAAATGTTAAGTGACTTCAGGGTTCTCATAAGGAGGTTCTTATATTGACCAATTTGTTTAACCTCAGAGTCTGTACATTGTAGTCTCTGTAGCGCAATATACCGAGAAACATATTGCTTTGCTAACCAGAGATCTCCAGTTTAAATCCTGCAGAAGCAACAACTATGTGTAGTTGTGGCTTACTGGTTGGACACAAGCCTATTACCAGATTGTCTCAAAAGTAATATGATCTATGTTTCGGTGGGTATGAAAAAAAATCGTTCCAGTGCCTGATCTCTCCTCTGGCGTGTCGGCCTTCCATCCCATCAGAATATGAGTTAAAGAAGTATGTACATCTTTTTTACATATTCTACACCATCACTGCTTTTCTGAAATCCACTCAATGGCTGATGATTCCGATCCGCATCATGCTTAAAACGCGAAGCGCGCACGCGCGATCTTGCGTCCACCGCCGACAGACTAAATATTATAAAACTTATTTAAGTCATAGTGGGTTCTTAGGTTTGATTTCCACCTAAGCATGTTAACATTCGTGTGAATCTGTATTTCGTAAGTCAGGTAAAACCCATGACAGCTGGTTTCTTATTAACACTGATTGAAGCAGGAGTTAAAGGGGCTATGGGGATGATGTCAGATGGCAGTCTATCACCTAAACTTGCAGTTGTTCATATATATCAATTTTGTTCTAACCTGGGAGGGAATCCATTATTCAAATGTCACAATGTCACACCTGCATTAAATCACCATTAAAGTGGATATCAAAGATATAATATTACAGTAATAATAATAATATTATTCTACGAAAGACAATCTACACACGGTCATCTGATACCAAACTAGGCAGAGCCTGTACTATGGTAACCAGACAACTGATACTATTACTTATATACTTTTTTTTTTTAAATAAACACATATAGATAAAACACCCAAACACTTGGTGGGAATCGAACCCACAATCGAACCCACAAGCGGGCAATGTTTTTAACCACTAGACCAACAGGCCCATCAAAACAACACACACAAAGAACATAAATAATTATAATAATTACCTCTTTCAAAATCACAGTCATTCTGTCAGCATTTAAAATGTGTGAAAAATAAAAAGCAATGCAATGCTTCCATTTTTTTCTTAAGCCAGCAAGCATAAATACAAGTGCTTTAGTGGCAAACTGGCTACTTCTACCATGGTTGCCATGGTCTTGGAAGCCCTGTATTTCATCAAGCTTGGTGTCATAATACAAATGCTTTTTTAAGGACATTTCATCAAATGACAATATGCAAATGTTTTCTTCTTCGGTTTGTTTTCGTGCCATTCTTTTCAGAGAAGAAAATATATGCCTATTAATTCCTGGCTTAAGTGGCACTCTATTTAGTAATTTATTCAAACTACTTTGGCATGGCAATGTAAACATTCTTCTAAGTAGTCTGTAACATGCAGGTGACTTTTTATAAATTACTAATGCCGTAATTTTTTGATCATGGGTATATCTTCTCCCTTTAGGTTTCTTGGGGGCATTTTTTATCTGGCTTTGTAGTAATAATGCAAAAGAATTACTTATATTTAAATTGCATAGTTTTTGCACATTTTCGTCTTCACATAAAGTTTTAATTGTATTAATTTTCTTAGTTTTCATCATTTTTCTAAGTCTGTTTATTTCTCTTAGCTTGTTTCTACAAATGTTGTATAACTTCACTTCTCTCGGAGTCATTTCAGAGTGTTTAGAGGCATTAATAGTAGTCAGGATTCCACTGGGTTTCTTGGATTTTTTTGAATCATTTAGTGATGCATATTCCAGAGCTGGCAATTTGATTGATGTACTCTAGAATCAAATCAAATTAAAAATATTATCTTATGTTCCATACTGGCAATACTGTATGTAAATAATTATAAAATGTAAATATTGACAAATTGTATTTGGTAAATCCTAATCTGTTATTTTCCTAAATTTTCTAGTACAACATCTCAGTCTCTCACTGCCACACTCTGAAGAAAAGAACATTAGAACTTAAAAGTCACGTTATTAGATTTGTTTACCTGATTGTTGTCACTGGATTTAGATGTTGTTGCAACTTCTGTACAAATTTTCTGTGTTGCTACTTCTTCACTTGTCGAAGGTTGATTTACATCAGGTGCATTCTGAATAATGTCTATCTGTGATAGAGGCACTCTTGGTATTTGCTGCATTATTATATTGGACTCTTTCAAATTCTGTAAATAATTATTTAGAAGTAAGTTAATTACTTTTCATATGGTACACTGACGGTTCCAAAAATGGAGTCAGGTACAGGGGCAGGGATTTATTCCAAGGACTGTAGTATCAGTCACAGCATGGGGCAATATGCATCGGTATTCCAAGCGGAAACCTATGCCATAATTGCCAGCATCAAAGAAATGCAAAGGAGAAATGTCAAGGGTAAAACCATTCGCATTCTCAGCGACAGTCAGGCAGCTCTGAAGGCTCTGAATTCCTTCAGAGTTGCTTCTAAACTGGTCAAAGAAGGTGTTACAGTCTTGAACAACCTGGGAAGACACAACAATGTCAGCCTTATCTGGGTACCTGGACATGAAGGCATCGAGGGCAATGAGAAGGCAGATAGATTAGCGAGGGCCGGCTCACAGAGACATTTGGTTGGCCCCGAACCATTTGTGGGGATTCCGTATGGAACATATCACCAAGCATTGTATGCACATGCTAGAAACGAACACATGAAGGAATGGAGGGCAGCGTCAGGCCTTAACCACTCCAAAGCGTTCTCTAGCGGAAGGGTGGACTGTGGGGTCAAATTATTAAACCTAAACAGATCACAAATAAGGCACCTGATGGGTGCACTTACGGGACATTTTGGTACCAACGAGCATCTACACAGAATGAGGATAAGTACTAGTGACATTTGCAGATTCTGCGAAGATGAAAAAGAGTCAATGCGACACATATTGTGTGGCTGCGACGCTCTTGCGAGACGTAGGTTGCATCATCTGGGAGTAGCCTATCCTACACCAAATGATTATGTACAGCTCCAAGCTGGCGCGATCGTTGCGTACCTGAGGGAGCTCTTCGATACGCCAGCAACAGAGTAAGGGCTAGGTCATGCACAATGGATCCAACTGGGTCGAAGTGCGTTCCGGGAATACCGGGCCCAAATTTATAGCCACCAAGAATAGAATAGAATACTATGCGCAAGAGGTGTGCGTCCCTGGTGCGCAGGGTGCGGAGCAGCCCTAACAGTATTCTGGACATGATAGCAAATAGACTGGATTGTGGATACGTGAATCATTGTTGCTCCATTTCCCATGGTCTGGTGCAGCGATGATTTGCGTATCATAGGTGTATTTGTATAATTATTATAATTAGAAATAAGTTATACCTTTTTGTCTTGTGTTTGTTTTTGTTTATGAGTCTTGGTTACTTGAATAAAGAATATTTTATTATTATTATTTATTATTATTATAATAGACGACTCGGTAACTTTCTGGCCAGGATTCGGCTCCAAGACGGATCGTGATAAACATAGACAATCGGCTTGGTTGTTACTCAAACACCAGGATCCTAGATTTGACATTATTAAATGGATAAACCATTTGCTTGATTTATCTTCCGATAGGCGTAAAGCATGTCCAGGCTTAGTAAATCTGTTTTTAACAACTAGAGGGAAAATATAAGCTGCCTCCAGAACTGTGATTGCCGGATGGCTTAAACCGGTATTTGTTAGTTTAGGTTTAGAAGTAGCTCCAGGATCAATTAGATCAGCTGTGGCATCTTATAATTATGAAAACAATTTACCTCTAGATGATTTGTTGAGAAGAGGAAATTGGTGAGGCGCTAGTAATTTTTTCAAGCATTATTTAAATCGGTGTCGGAGCCTTCGTTACATTCTAATAATATGTTGTTAGATTCTTTTGTACCTCTTTAGAACACCTAATTGGATTCTTGTTAATGTTGAGACTGATTTTCCATGTTCCTATTAATCATTTAAGTATTAAGGAAGAATTATTGTTCTTTACTCTATAAGAGAAGCTAAGTTTGTTAATCTCTACAGGAAGGTTTTTATTTTGTTAATGTTGATTATTCTATTATGAAAAGATTTGATATGATTACTCCAGAATAAAATAATTATGTTGTAATGTATGAATTAATACTTTAACTGCGACATAAGATTGCTGACAATAGCGTTATAGTTTTATAAGTTAATGTGCATTTTTATAATAAAAGATTCATTAAACTATGGATACTGACACGGGATAGACGTCTCTTATTTATCTCCATCATCCACCAAGAGTCACCTTATTAGAATGTTAAAATTCCATGGGTGTTTTAACTATCTATTCCCATCTCATATAATTTTTATTTTAGTAGTCACAGTACGCTATACTAGTGCCGGCAGATACCAAAACAGGTCTCCGGAAGGTCAAGCCGACGGCATAGTTTTCTACCCCGAAGGGAGGAAAACGAGTATTTCAGGTCTTGCCTAGGCTTGACCTGGAGCAAGTCCCTTGCCGTCATCAGGGAACTTCATCCAGATCCGGTAAGGTACTGAAGAGGAGGGCGCGTGCGTCTCGCTTCGCGCCTGCCGGCACCCCGCTAGCGGCAAGAGTCCCTAGAGTAGGCTACCTCGCTCTCACTACATAGGTATGTACACGCGCACATGTAAGGAATTCGGTAGGGTAATCTCCGGAAGGAAGCCTAGGAAAGACCTGAAATACGCGTTTTCCTCCCTTCGGGGTAGAAAACGGTTATAATATAGTATACATTACGTTACCAATTGCATACATTTATGCAATTGGCAAGCATATTTATTAATAAGGTGTCAATTCTCGCTGGGCTCATATCAGTTATATACTACTTAACATAACGGAGACATAGCGCTGCGCTGGAATCGGGATTTAGTTTTATATACTTACTTACCTTCATATTGTACTTATCTCGTTCGCTTGGCGACGCGACGGCTGCCAACTGTCAAGCCGCGCTTGTTGGAGCAGACACGACGCAAGCCGTGTAGCATACCTACACAACTATACATAACTGGGTACCTATTACCTATACTTACTTACCATTAAGTTTGTGTACGCGTTAGGCTTTAAACTTTATTATAAGACGTTTATACTATAATCAAACGTTCAACATTGTTAAGAATATTAATTTTTTACCTACTTACATTGCATCTTAACAAAATAAAATAAATAAATAAAATTAAAAAATGGCTAACGCTAAACTTAAATTAATTATTGCAAAGAAGGAACATATTTTTAGTTTCATTAGCTCTTTACACACAGAAAGGATAATAGCTACGAATACGCGTAGTGTTCATGAGTTTATAGCTTCGTCTTCTAACGTCAAAAAAATGTATACGGATTTTAATGATAGATAGATAGATATACTCTTTATTGTACACAAACTCACCTACACATAAAATAAAACACATAAAAACACTTAAAAACTGATATATGTACAAAGGGCGGCCTTATCGCTATTCGCAATTTCTTCCAGGCAACCTTGGGATGGAAAAAAGAGAGAATGAAACATAAAAGTGGGGTAGTTAGCTAGTGCAATAATTATGATATTTAGAAAACAAAAAAACACAAAAAAAAGAAGAAAGAAAGTAAAGAGAATATAACAGAAAAACATAGCTATAAATTATAAATACCAATATTAAAACCAATATAATCATATATACATATTTATATATATATATATATCTTAAATTTATACGTACACTATGTACTACAAAATATATAAGGACCTAAATATAATAATAAATAGCAATATAATTATAGTAAAATATATAATAATAATAAAAACATTAACAATAAAGACAGCAATTAAAAAGCAAAAAAACAATGACTATAAAGAAAGCTAGTAACTTTTCAAAAGATTTTTAAATATATGTGGGGATTTGGCTTGCCTTGGTAAGTCATTCCATAAGCGCACAGCCTGTACAGAAAAAGATTTTCTATAAAAATTAGTAGAATGAGAAGGCATAATTTAAGGTTTTCTGATGACCTTAGAGCTCGCGAATGCGTCTCGTGAAGGAACTGGAAGCGTGCTTTGAGATATGCTAGGGTAATTGGACTAAAAAGAATATTATAAAGGAGATGAAGAATGTGTGTGTTCCGGCGAAGTCGAATAGGTAACCACTTGAGCTTTTTACGAAAATCGGAAATGTGATCAAATTTGCGTAAACCAAATATGAATCTAATACAAAAATTTTGGAATGTTTTAATGATCTCTGTGATCAATACAATTTATTGATGATGGAAAATGATCCAAAGTTTACACCCACGTACGAAAATTTGACAGCATTTGAGAATTTATATTCAGCTGTTAAACATAAGCGCTCGACTTTATTAGAATGCACGAAACTTACAGTGCCAAATAATAGTGACACAAATGTACAAAATACTTGTAAATTACCCGCGATTAATTTAAAAACTTTTGATGGTGATTTTCAAAATTGGCCAGTATTCTATCATTGTTTCAAAACCAATATTCATGATAACAAAAGTTTGACAGATGCACAACGTATTTATGGGCGGCGTTCCTTATGTTATTTTATATCACTAGCCTAAAATGCGTTTTAGTTATTTTTATAGTTAAATATGATTTATTTAAATTCCTTTGAAGACTTCCGGTTGATTTATAAATGTGGAGGATGACGAAATTAAATGCTGGCGTTTTTTAATATTTAACATGTAATCAATTTGTACAAAGTTATTTGTTGCGTTATAGGAGAATTTGCAAGGCAAAAGTGAGAGCGATATTGTCGTGTCGACCCAGAAAAAATGAATAAAAACCATAGATAATTACGGAAGGATGTACAGGCATAGACAAGCAAATGGTATCGATAATATTGATCGATTAATTCGACTATTTGTTTAAATTATAAAATTTTGAATAAACTATGAAAGAATGAAATATTAATTACTAAGTACTTTATATAAAACAAACAAATTGAGAAAGCGCCGCGACATATTCCCCCCGTTGAAAGCCTCTTCTTTCAACTTCCAACTGGTTGGCGCTCGTTGTCCGACTTGTGGAGACTCGTTGCTTATGATTTATGGAGACTCGTGGCCTCCCAACTAACATTTTGGTGTCATTTACAGGTTTTAATATAACTTCATTCTGTTTAAATGAGTAATAATTATCTCAGTTCTAACTTAAAATGTTATAGAGGAGTTAGAAAATAAATTTAGCTCCAACAGTGGTTCTAGAACTTTAATGAACGGTGTTAAACAGTTTTTAGAGTTAGAATAGTGCTAATCGCAGCAAGTACCGTTAAGATGTTATAGCCCAAACCTGTTTGTAGCACCTAAATCTACACAACAGTGCTCGCAGACTCACGTTAACACTTATTGTTGTGTAGTTGTTGCCGCGAAGTGTCTTATATGTCTTTAGGTATTATATTGAATATAAGGTGCAGGTATTGGTTGTAAAAGAGAGTTGGTCAAGAGTGTAGTAACTCAAAATACTAAAAGTGTTGAACAACTCATTTATGTAGATTTAAGCTGTAATGTTCATTTTACTAAAGTAAATTGCGCTAGGCAGGTACACTTTAAAGATATTGTAAAAGTAATAGTGTTAGACAAAACTATGGACTTTTATTAACACTCCGAGGCAGGCCTTAATATAGGTACCTATATAACCGCATTATGTGTTAAAACAACTTTTTGACGAACTGAGGAAATAATTTTACTGGGTATTAGATTAATTCACATTAAAATGAAAAGATTACAAACTTGGAGTAAACAAAAGAAAACAGGTGCAGTGAAAAAAAGAATTCAACAGGATCGTCGTACTTTTTTGGATTCTGTTTATATTGGTATGAATGACCCAAAACAATCAAATAGTTTTGATAATATCCTATTAGATTATGTTGTTCCAGTAGTTACGAAAAATAAAGAAGATTCGCTACAAAGCGGAAATTTAAATAGTCCTAATACGAGCAATTTTGGTCAAGTTCGAGTGGAGGCACAACAACATGGTTCCGTAGAACAAGAAAAAAAGGAATCTCAAGTAAATCTCAGTTTTTTAGAATCCTTACCACTTAGTGAGTCAGAAGACGAAGTAGAAGAAGAAACTAGAAGAAGAACTAGTGATATTGAAAAAATTACTTCGCTAACAAAAAAATTAAAAACGTGGTCTATAGAAAACAATATTACCCAAATTGCTTTAAAACAGTTGCTGCTGATTTTGAATGAAGGCTATGTTAGTACAACATTATTCCTTCCGAAAGACCCACGAACAGTTTTGCGAACTCCAAAAGAAATTTGTATTAAAAATATCGAAGGAGGACAATATTGGCATCATGGTATAACTGAACCTTTGACGAAATTACTTATGGATATCGCATCCACTTCCAATATTATTCAAGTGAGTTTTAATTTTGACGGTCTACCAATATTTAAGAGTGCCAAAAAGGAGTTCTGGCCAATATTAGCTAATGTGGAGGGGAATATATTGACAATTGGGATCTACTATGGTACAGGCAAACCAAAAAGTTTAGAAGAATATTTAGAGGATTTTGTAACAGAGATGAAATCGTTACTTCTTAACGGAATTTTCATTAATGAAAAGCTAGTTACTATAAAAATCAAATGTTTTGTTTGCGATTCTCCAGCAAGGGCATTCATTAAAGGTAAGCATTTTATTATTTATGGCCGTTTTTAAACTTTAACAATATTCTTCTATAATCGTGATAGGAAAAATAAATTACTAAGTGGGTATAGTCAATTTCCATTGAGAATGACGCTTTCCATGTACTCCTTAGTTTTAGGTTGCATGACTCGCATGTAGTGCTTGAAACTAAACTAAATTAAATACGCTAATTTTTAACTAATATTTTTTTGAAATATTTATTTGTATTGGCTAAATGTGTAACATACTTAATTTTTTCAGGTGTATGTAATTTTAATGGAAAAAATGGATGTTTAAAGTGTACAACGATAGGAGAATATTCACATACATCGCATACTGTAGTTTTCTCTACTAAGGAAGATTCTCCAAGAACAGATGAAAATTTCAGAGCCAAAATTTACGGACGTCATCATAAATTAAATTCTCCCCTGTTGAAACTACCAATTGATATGGTAGAAGATTTTCCAGTAGCGGATTCTTTGCACCTCATAGATTTAGGTATAATGAAGAGATTGCTTGTTGGATGGCGAGACGGCAATTTCGGAACATATTTGACTAAGCTGTGTGCGCGGGATATTGAAAATTTAGATGTATTTTTAAAAAATTGTAAATTACCATCTGAGATACACCGGGCAGTAAGAAGTATAGATTGTCTCGCTTATTGGAAAGCCAGTGAATTTAGATCATTTTTTAATTATTTAAGCATTATTATATTGCCTGATATCCTTCGTGCTGATGTTGTTGAACACTTTTTGAGTCTATTTTGCTCTATTACGATATGTTCCACAGAATTTTACAGTAGTTTACTGCCGCTTGCCAAAGAAATGCTGAAACATTTTGTGGAACAGTACAAATATTTCTATGGAACTCATAGTATCACAAGTAATGTACATAATTTACTCCATGTTGTGGACGAAGTTCAAAAATTTGGCCCTCTTTACAAATTTAATGCGTATCCGTTTGAGAATCAATTATATTTAATCAAGAGAATGTTAAGACAGGGTGACAAGCCTCTGGCACAAGTTGCTAAGAGAATTTGTGAGGCAAGTACAATAATTAATCCCTTGGTGACAACCAAAACCACGAATAAAGTACCCTATTTGACAACTAGTAAAAATAATCGTATAATTCACTTCAAAAACTTTGTTCTTTCTTTAAGGCCGGAAGATAAATATTTTATGACTCACAAAGAAGACATCTTTGAACTAAAAGACTTGTTGACCTCTGGTAGTGAAAAAGAGATTAAGATATACGGTAAAAAATTTTTGAACAAAGATATCATATTTGACATACCTATTAAGTCATCGTTTTTATGTATGTTTAAAGTAAAAAAACCTTATGTTGTCTCTGATGATTTTATGGTAATGAATCCAGATGAAATTAAATGCAAATTAGTTTGTGTGGGTCATGAAGATATATTATATTTTCTACCATTATTACATACGCTGTAGGTTTGTACTTACTGAAATGATAGCAAGTTTTTACTTGATAATTTCTTTATTAAATTAGTAAAAAAAATTGGAAAAAATATAGTCACATAATTATGTAACTATATTTTTAATGTGTATTATGTAGTGTATTATGTAACTGTGAACATTTAGAAACAAATGGATATTAGCTTTGCCAATATTTCACAAATAAAATGAGTTATAAGAATAAAATGTATTATAGATATTTCTGCTTAAAATTGTAACTTAATTGGCTTAATTAAATATCAAGAAAATGTCCATCTCTGAATCAAAAAAATATTAAAGAACCATTATAAAATTAAAGAGGCTTACTTTAGCTTCGATTGTTAAACATTGGAAATTGTAATCATATTATAGTAACAAAAACAATGGGTAGCAAAAACAATGTATCCATAATTCTCAAAAATAAACACTTATGTACTTAAGTAATAAATCAACAAAGTTATTTTATCTAAACTATCTATGGTAACTACGAGTATAATAATTTACTTATGCTTTACTAGACAAAGTTAATTGTTTTGAGATAGAACGGCCTTACGTATTAGTAGATATACTTTCAACATATAGGTATACTACTACCGTGGTCTGCATATTAAATACTCGTATATACTAACCTACAAAACATATTTTTCATATTTTGCTAATGTCAAGGAACTATTTCATTCAGTCTTACTGAATTTACAATCAGTCTCACATACAACCAAAATAAAACAAAAATTAAGAATACTCCAATGACGTAGATCTTTACATAGTTTTTGATTATCATAAGAAATTTAAATTTAAATCAAACAGTGAGTTAGCATTATAATTTGTATGTCCTTCATTATACATGGTGTAACAAATAGTAGATTATGCCAAGGGAATAAAGCAGTGGATTACGTCACGGGCGGCATATTGAACCCAGAGCGCAACGAGGGACTCAGAAGTAACTCCCGAGCGTAGCGAGGGTGTTTTAAATTTAACTCCCGAGCGATGCGAGGGAGTTATCTAGAGTCCCGAGTGGTGCGAGGGGTTTAAGCCGCACAAGACGAAGACACGCTTTATTCCCGAGGTGAATACTCTACTTTTCACACCTACTGCAAGACAAAAAAGCTAGTAGGTACCTAGGTACTGCAAAAAAAAGTGAACCGTCACGGGACGCCTGGCATCTGTTTCACATCTGTGAAATATTATGGTCATCATATGGTCATCAGTGTCATCAGTGTCATCAGTGTCATCAGTGTCATCAGTGTCATCAGTGTCATCAGTGTCATCAGTGTCATCAGTGTCACCGTCACCGTCACCGTCACAGTCACCGTCACCGTCATCGTCATCGTCATCGTCATCGTCATCGTCATCGTCATCGTCATCATCATTATCATCGTCATCATCATTATCATCATCATGAAATCTCTTTACAATGCCCATCGTCTACCCGAGGTCGTCCAGATTAGAAGGTTTGAGTAATATTAATGTCTGTGGTTTTGACGTTCGATATTCAAATCACTTTATTCCCTAGGGAGTTTCATACAACTTTATTTCCCTAGGGAATAAAGTAGTGCTTTACGTTGAGGTTACGTGGCATATAATAGCAGATTGTCGAGCAGGTGGTGTAAAAAGTCCTTTCACTCCCTGAAATGAGTGATTCTACTGATATATATGAATATCTTTTACAATAGGTCAAACTTCGAAACTTCAATAAAAATTGCCTGTCAAACTGTCAATTTCTATGGGAGATCCAATTTTATTTTTTAATTTCGATGTGGGTCCCATAACAAAACTTGCCAATATTGATCATTAGAATCACTCCTTTCAGGAAGTTGAAGGACTTCTGTTACACCCTGTATATTTATGAATTTTTAACGCAGTGATTCTTTTTCTTCAGGTTCAGACACTTGTCTCCTTTCCGATGTTAATATTAGAATTGGCGACGTCTTTTGAGATATTTGGAATTGCGTTTTCTTCTTTATGTTCCTCTGCCATTTCTTCTTGTGAATCATTCCTTTCTTTGTTGTCCTCCTGTGTTTTCTTCTACTGAATCATTTCTTTCTTTATTTCCCATAGCGTTTCCTTCTTCGTTTTCATCAATAACACAAGCTTCATTGTCCGCATTTTCTTCTGAAACCTTCACACGCTTCGATTTACTTTTGGGGTTCGAACGCCTTGATGTTGAAGCTCTTTCAAGTTTTGCCATTTTCCTTTTCTTGGCGTTTTTCAAAATGGTTTTGAAAAATATTTCATTGTCTTTTAAACAATATGTCTCATCCCAATGGTGCACCATATTCCAAAAAAATGATAATACATGTTTATAACCTTTTAAAGGAACTTTCAAATCCTCACCTCTGCTACCCCCACTCCATGAGCACTCCGAAATAAATTTTCTTGTAAACAAGACATCAACAAGCATATAGGCACAATCTATACCTTTACCTCCAGAACATAGTATGGAATAAGTATTTTTCAAACGGTCTCTGTTTATTGGATCCGATAACTGCTTTTCTAGATCATCTAAATCCTGAGCACTGTCAACTGGCTTTATATTTATTGGAATATTGTCAATATGACCTTTGCTGCTATTCAAAGTTTGTACATCTTGACTAGATGATAAAAGTATTTGAGACACTGCATCTTCCAGTTGCACAGACAAAGCAGATACCTTTTGAATCAAACTATTTTGCAAGTTGTTTAGAGATTGAAGCTGGGCGACAATTGCAGAGTTAGTATCCAGTTGCTGCTGATGATTTTGAAGAATAGTTGCTTGGTTGTCTAATATATCTTTCTGGTTCTCAAATATTTTATTTATGTCAAAGTCAACTGAATCTGCTACTAAAGGCGTAGTATCATTTGATAACACAGGTATGTTCGTTGAACTTGTTTGTATATAAGATACGTTGCAGTTTAATTCCAAGTCAGCGGACGATGACGCTGAGTCTGTTACAAGATTTGTCAAAACGACATTGCCCATCTGAAACAAAAAAGACCGGTAAATTTTTATTATCCAAAACTAGCTTCCGCCCGCAGCTTCGCCCGCGTAAATTTCGGTTTTAGCATGATCCTGTGTGAATGGCTTGGAATTTCTGAATAAAAAGTAGCCTATATGTTCTTCCTGGTGATAATCTATCTGTGTGCCAAATTTCATCCAAATCCATCCAGCCGTTTTTGCGTGATTGAGTAACAAACATCCAGACAAACAGACAAACATACAAACTTTCACATTTATTATATTAGTAGGATTAATAGGATTACAAAAGTTTTTAAACCCCCTTAATCCGGCCCTGTCTCAAAATCATTTCTTAGCGGATATCTACATCTTAAAGGCTATCTGTGTGCCAAATTTTAGCCCGATCCGTCCAGTGGTTTGAGCTGTGCGTTAATATGTCAATGAAAGCCTTTGGGCCCCCTAAATCCGGCCCTGTCGCAAAATCCTTTCGTACATGCAGTCTCTAACCTACAAACTACTTACATTCAAAATTTCAGCTTCATAGGTCAAAGTAATATTGGACTTTCATAGAAACTAACGAAAGCCTTTAGACCCCCTTAATCCAACCCTGTTGCAAAATTATTTTGCACATGATATTTTCTACTAATAAACTATAACTATATAAACTATAGTATATAAACTATATAAACTATAGTATAGTGGACTTACATACAAACTAACAGAGGCCTTTAAACCCCCTTAATCCGGCCCTGTCTTAAAATCCTTTCTTAGCGGATGCCTACCTACGTTATAAAGACTATTTGTGTGCCAAATTTTAGCCCGATCCGTCCAGTGGTTTGAGCTGTGCGTTGGTATGTCAGTCAGTCAGTCACGCTTCTCTTTTATATATATATATATATAGTTGTCAAGAGTGTGAAAAGCGTTTAATAATTGGTGAATCATAAATTCTAAAACACATTCTTTAACACTGCTAAAGTTATGATCTGCATAGTTCTTACCATATCTTGCGCCACTGAATTCAGGTCTAAAGATTTTTTGTTTTGTGGATATCGCCGCTGCATATAATTATCGGCATCGTCCTCCGTGTCACTGTGCTTCAGCATTTCAGATACAAGCTGTTCTCCAATTTCGTAACTTAATACATTGCTCCGTTTTACTTTACATTTCATTACGTCCCAGTCTAGCGTTGGTGAAGAACTTTCATCTTTTATATACTTTGATATGCATTTATTAGGATATCTGAGAATATTATTAGTTTCCCAACCCGAGGGAACAGTAAATAATTTATATTTTTTCCCCTCTAAGGTTTGGACTACTTTGAACGGCATACTGAAACAAAAATAATAACAACTTAGTACGCACATGCCCAAACATGCACATGCGCACACTCATACAAACACACTACTACCCAATGTGGTAACATTATTTATGCCTATAACTGGTGGCGTCACTTATTGGCTTACTTTACTTTACTGTGTCCTTTGTGTCCTCAGGTCGTCGAAAGTTCAATAAGATCGGTCATTTTGCTGCAAATCTAATAAATTAAAAGTGTCCGCTAGATGTTCGCGCCACGAGCCATGCGGGTAGTATCGAAACACATTTGCCTGTTGTGTCGTGTCGCGTCATATCCCCCACCACCGCTCTGGCGCAATCGGTGGCGAGCAGTCGGCGCCACGACAGAACGCGTTCCGACACGACACGACATGCAAATATGCCCCTAACCATATTAAATGTATGAAACCGATTTGCTTCTGGCGCGCCACGACACGCCACGACACGTAAATATGTTTCCGCCTTTAACTACTTAACAAATGCCAGTTATATATAAAAATACCCTACCCACGTACCTATACCTACTACATGTACTTATAGGATTTCATAAATAAACTAAACTTTCGGTACAAGTACTAACTTTTAGTACATAAAACCTAACATTGTATAATATTACATTAAGTTAAGATAAACAAATATGTATCATATTCAATACCTGGATCTTGTAAGCGTATTCGGATACCAAAGTGAGATGACTAGCGTAACGCGCAGACACATTGACGTCCGTCTCCGTCCGTTGACTGTGAAAGAGTGAGTGATTGATTTATTTTGCTAGTGAAGAACGAGGAAAAGTTATACGACAATTAGAAACTTGTTGAAACCTGGACAATCTTAAAAAGTAAATGTTTCTTTAGAAAAAATCATTGTTATGATGCGTTTTATTTTTATATATCTAATACCTATGTAAAAAATACAACCATCCGACACTATAAAAAGATACTCCACAGATTATTTTTTATTAGTTTTAGTACTTAATAAAAAAACATTGTATTTTTTGTGATTATTTAAAACTTACGTTTTGATTCCTTCGTTGAAGAACCCTAATCCAGTCAGTTTGTAAAATGCTTAGCCGGTTGTAGTGTCTTGGCTATAATAAGTGTAATTATTTAAGTCTATTATTGCACTGCTAAGTGTACTAAAGCCTGCACAATATTCTTGACTAAAGATGTTGTATCACAAAAAGTGTAATAGATGTCTTAAGTGACGACAAAAACCTTCAATGTAAGTTCGCCATTGTTTTGTTGAACTAACCTATAAATTGACTGAATTATTCAATATTTGAAAACAAAATACTTCATTACTCATGTTATTTTTTCATTCCATTGATGCCACTTTATTTAAAATGCTACTGGCTACGAAAAAAAAAACAAAAAATGGTATAAATTTGAAGTGTCTATGTTATTCATTATATGTTTAATTTGAAATTTTATGGAAATCTTTAATAAATTCCAAGCGCGTTAAAATTGAGATGGAAAACATGGTATACACTTACCGTAAAATCACAACGGCAGATCGTTTTCACTTCACAACAACTTGAATACTTATATGTTTACTATCCTTCTGCCAATTATTATCTCGCCATGATGTTACACTAGATCTGGTACACAATTTTGTTATAGAACTAAATACAATTGGTTAGTAAATATACTCAAGTAGCGGCATGATACTTACTTGAGAATATTTTACATAACTAATACGCTTCAAAGTGACATATATACAACTGTTTTTAATAGGTCTAATAAAGTTTTAAATGGTAAATAATTCTTAGCTGACGTTTTTCTATAACCCATAGTGTTAACTAACTCATCACAACCGCAGTTATACCGGTTGAAGCTATAACTGAGAATGAATAAACACTCTTGTGTAGGTACTTTAGCACCTATATACCACCGCTCTGTAAGCTCTCTAGAACCTTAGCCTCTAAAATCGTGGGCCTCTTTCGTGGTTATAAGTGAGTTAGAGCACTCTATAACTCTATTACTACAGATATTCTTAACACGTAGATTCTCAAACGGAACCGATATACAAACGATATACAGTTTGTTTTAAAGCTTATGTGCTAGTTGGGCTCTGACTTCTTCGGCTGACGGTAACGGGCACAGGCGAACCAAGGAGCGGCGTATGGTGCCATTTGGAGTGTAAACGTCTGCCACACGGGTTATGCCGTCAGGTCCGGGGAACAGTTTGGCGACTCGCCCAAGGCGCCAGCATAATGGTGGCAAATGGTCTTCTTTTACGATGACCAAATCGCCCACGCTCAAAGTACTTGTGTTCTGCATCCATTTCTGGCGCTGTTGAAGCTCAGCAATATACTCTCTTTGCCATCGGAGCGCAAAATGATGTCGTATTTGTTCTAAGCGCTGGAACCTCTTCAATCTGCTCGGATCAGCGTCTTCCAGCATCGGTGTAGGCGCTGCGGACAAAGGCCTTCCGATGAGAAAGTGTCCAGGGGAAAGGGCTAGGAAATCATTGGGGTTTGAGGACATAGGACACAAGGGGCGACTATTTAATATTGCCTCCGCTTGTGCGAATAAAGTTTGTATTTCAATAATGTTAAGTGGCTATTTCCTATTACACGTTTGATATGATGTTTTGCGGATTTGATTCCTGATTCCCAGATGCCGCCGAAATGAGGAGAGTAAGCGGGGATGAAATTAAATTTTATACCTTCTTGAGCAGCACTTTCAGAAATTGAAGCTTGATTGTCAAGACTCTTGAACATCTTGTGGAACTGGCTCATCCCAATCTACTTGGAGTAGCCACAGTTTTTGTAGAATCATTTTAGGCACAACAGTACATGGAGTTAATAATCCTAGTGGGTCAAATATTTTTGACGAATTTGACAGTATGGTTCTCTTTGTACAACTGTGTGTTTGACTGTGATTAATGTCGTGTTTTATTGGAAAATTTAGACAATCGTTTGCGGGATCCCAACCAAGACCGAGAGTGCTTGACGATTCGCTTAGAATAAGTTTGTCCTTTGAATCTGGCTTTATGTCTTCAAAAAGATTAGGTAGATTACTTTTATACTTTCTTAGGGGCAGACAAGCAGCTAATTCTTGTGAAACAGACCTTTGTATGTGACGCAATTCGTCTTCACTGTTCGATCCAGTTATAAGATCATCGACATAAAAATCGTTTTGAATAATAAATTTGATTAATTCCTCCTTGCAATCTTCTCCTACTTGCCACAGACATCTAGTGCTTAAATAGCTTGCACTTGATGTGCCGTAGGTGACCGTGTTTAGCTGCAATGTTTTTATGGGCTGTGACTCGTCCTCTCTCCATAGTATTAGCTGAAGATTGCGATCTTCAGCATGCACATCAATCTGACGGTACATTTTCTCTATATCGCCAGTGAGCACATATTTGTATGAACGCGCCCTTACTAGGATAGAAAAAATAGAATTTTGCATATTAGGACCGAATGTCATTGAGTGAAAATCCTGAAGAAGTCGGAGCAGAACCGTCAAACACTACCCTAATCTTAGTTGATTCACTGCAATCGCGAAATACTGCATGATGGCATAAGAAATAACCATTGTTTGGATTGGTGAGGGCAGAGTCTGATAAATGACCTAATTCGCGATATTCAGTAATAAAATCTGTGTATTGAACCTTAAGGTTGGGGTTCTTACAAAATCGTCGCTCTTGGTTTAGTAATCGTTTCTTGGCTAACTGGTATGAGTCGCCAAGACAATCTGGATGGTCAAGCAACGGTAACTTGACGCAAAAACTACCAGTATCTAAACGTGTTGTATTTGCCTTAAAATGTTCTTCACACCACACTTCATTAGGAGTTAAATGTTGCTTATGTGGAATTTCTTCAATTTCCCAAAACTTGGATAAATCAAAATTAATGTTAGAATGTATAGATGGATTGTATGTATGAGTTGTTGAATGGTTACACTGTATAGATTTAGAATAACTCGCTTGAATAGGGCCGGCAATGATCCAGCCAAACTTGGTGTGAATTAATTTTGGGTTCCTAGGTCCCAATGAATGTTGCTCAGGACCCACGACATCCCAAAATATATCCACGCCAAGGATCGCATCAATTGGCAAAGATGTATTAAAATGAGGGTCAGATAATGGTAAATGACCAGGAATGTTTAACTTGCTTATGTCTATAGAAGCTTTGGGTAAGTTTCCTGTCAGTTCTTCGAGCACCAAGCAGGATAATGTGATATTGTATGAACTTTGTAATGATTTTATTTGTATAGTACAATTTTCAGTAACTGTGTTGCATAGATTATTGCCAATTCCCATGACATTGATTGCTTGTATTTTGTTTGTGTTTAATTGTAGTTTTTGTTTTAATGAGTTTGATATAAAAGAAGACTGACTGCCGCTGTCCAAGAGGGCTCGAGCCTGCTCCTTGTAGTTAACGGGTTCAGCACTTCAATGATTACTGTAGATAACAATACTTGATTTGAGATTTGTTTACAAAAGCTAACTACCAAGTCGGTTGAATTAGCATGAGTTGATTTGTTGGAATTGATAAATTCTGGATTCCTTTTGTTGCATATTAGTGTATTATGTTGTATGTTGCACTCCCTACACGGTCCTAGACGACAATCAGACAATTGGTGCCCCTGTCTCAAACAGTTGGGACACAAATTGTATGTTTTTACATCACTGAGTCGTTGGTCAATTGTTTTATTTCGAAATGTAGGGCAATTGTAAATCTTGTGAGCTTCCTTACAAATTACACAAATTGTTTTTTGTGGTACATATTGATTGCTGCTTGCAAACTTGCTATTATGGTTACTTAACGTTAAATCATCCAAGTCGATGTTTTGTAGCGATACAGGGGACAGCTGTTTACTATCTAAGTTATCTAACTTACAACAAGAGTCATTAATAATACTAAAATCTAGACTAGGAACAGGGATACTTATATTTATGTAAACACTAGAAGATATGAGTCTTGTATTTTTTGTATAAATCGTGCACTGTTCCGGAACATGTAATAGTCCAGTTCCGGATATCACTATTTCACGTAGTTCTGAAAGTTCACAGTCTACCGATATCTTGTTCGCGCGAGATTGAACAAAAATCCACTGATTGTTCTTGATGGGTTTCCAAATGTCTAATTCACCAACAATTGTCTTAGTTTTGCACTGCACAGGGATAGCACTAATTGTCTTCGTTAGCAGTTCGCTTTCACAAGTAGAGTGGCCACTGGTCAATAAAAGTGTGGATATTTTGCACAGGACGAACTCAGAGTACACGGTTTTACATTTATCTAAATTATTAATATTAAAGAAGCTTAACTTATCTTTAGAAATAGCAGTATACATACTTGAAGGCTGGATCATACTAAAAGTGTTTGGTCTTCCAGACCCGTGAGGAGTTGGTAGAGCTAGATTGTGATACAGATTAAATTCGTCATTAGTGACTAAAGGGACTTGTAGAACAAATACAAGTTTATTATTAAAATAGAAACACGCTACATTCGATATACTTAAAATTAAATGAACATTGTCCAGGGTCACAGTCATTAGAATTCCCGTGTCTCGAGGAAGTAACCTATCGTTAAGTAACGATAGGTAATTCCTGGTATAGCTGAGTCGGAGTGATTATGTTCGGATGTAGGATGTTTTGGCTACTGAGCATAATGGCGTTGATTAAGTCCTCCAGTTGGAACGACAGCGCAAGTAACGAACTCTCAAGGTTTGTTAGTATGGAGTGGACTTTTGTTTCTAAGATTAAATTATTTGATAATTCAGTTAAGTTATTTAATTTATTTATAATTTTGTCCACGGCTCGATTTAAGATTTCTTCGTTCATTTTTAACTTGTTTATAGATTCATTATAGGCCTTGAACGTGGAAGTAGTAACTAATATGTTTTCTTTCATTAATTCCGCGAGTTTCTTTTCATTATTTTGAAGAGATTGTATGGCGGCGTCGTATTTTAACGCGTCGTCTTCGTCTAACGTGCCGAAAATGTGTTTAAATGCGGTGCCTATGCCACTGAACCAGGCAGATCGCCTGTTGCGTTTTGATATTAAATGAGATATAGAAGAATATTCACGTTCGATATCATTGTACCGAGTGGTGAATGGAGCTAGAATATTTTGACACTGGTCATTACTCGATTGTTGACATATAGTTCCTACTCTAACTAAGATTTCGTGAAGATTAGTAAGGTGAGTTTGTACATATGTAATATCTATGTGACTAAGTATATTTAATTCGCCTTTAATTATTTTCAGCTTTCCTATGGCGTCGAAATATATTCCAGAAGTAGAAGCAAGTGGCTTGATTTATTCCGCTTGCGCATTCGTCGAAGCGCTGAAATAGAAAGATTTTAAGTTGAAATAGGATTTTAATAGGTAATAGAATGAATGTTGAATGAGTCCAGAATTATATACAATGGATATAGAATGAATATAGAATAGGATTGAATGATATAGAATGGATATAGAATTATTTAGAAGGATATAGAATGGATACAGAGTGATATATAATGATTTAGAATGATATAGGATTGATATAGAATGATTTAGGAGGATATGGAAATAACTTATATTGAAATAGAATTTCAGTAAAACCTAATCTATGTAAACCTAATTTACCTAAACCTAACTTATTTACTTAATTTACTTAACCTACCTTATTTCCCTAATACCTATAATAAAACTTATGTATAAAACTTACTATTCTATTTGATTGACTGGGCTGTGCCGCTACTGCGGGCTTAAATTGATCAAAGTGGTGCGTCACATGCCGTCTATTAATTAGGAGTGTGGCTGTGTTATTATTATTAACTCTAATGATTTTGTATGGACCTTTCCACAAGGGTGATAATGCTTTTCTGAGCCGAAGATGATTTTTGAGATAGACATAATCTCCGGCTTTATATTTCGGTGGTGATCTAGTATGGGAGTCGTAATAGGTTTTAGAAGATTCTTTTGACCTTAAGATATTTTCAATCGCCTTATCTCTGGTGTACTTGAGTTTATGCTGTAATTTTTTTATATAATCAGAGTATGTTGTGTTAGGGCTACTTTCATATACAGAATTTGGAATAAAGGGTTTTTGTCCGAAGACTAACTCATATGGAGTGAATTTAGTAGTTGAATGAGTCGCAGTATTATAAGCTAGTATTGCTGTGTATACATAGGTAGCCCAGTTATCTTGATTTTCGTTAATGAAAGACTTAAGGTACTCTTTAAGTGTGGAATGGCTACGTTCTAGGGCTCCTTGAGTCTGAGGATGGTAAGGCGATGACCACAACTGTTTTATTTTTAGGAATTTGCATGTACTCTTGAAGAGTTCTGAAGTGAAGTTTGTACCTTGGTCAGTTAAGATAGATTTTGGTATACCAAAGAGAGATATAAAATGAATGAGACAATCACTGGATTCTTCAGCAGTAGTGCTGCGTAGAGGATAGGCAACAGAGTATTTAGTGAGGTCATCTTGAAGGGTTAGGATATATTTTAGGTTCGCAGGGCCAGATTCTGGTAAGGGACCAACAATATCAAGGGCAACTCTCTGGAATGGAGTAGTAGATGTGGTAGCGATGAGTTAACTCGGTTTGTCAAACCGGTTCAAACCGGGTTAGCCTCAACTCGATCTGACTCGGTTTGAAGTTTCTCTAACTCGGTTTGGCGAGCTACTCGGACGGAACGGAAACCGTAGCTTGCAACTCGCAACATCGCCGGTCTATGGTATCTATCCGCCGGTGCCCGCGCGCCGGGACGAACCGAACCGAAATTGAACGCGACTCGTCTGTCTCGCTCTCGCTCGGCGGTTTTGGCGTTCCGGTGCGGTGACAGCAGAGCGAGGCGAGGCTGGCGCACGGGATGCATGGATATTGCCGAATAAACCCAATTTTTCGCGGCAGGAGAATATCTATGAACTTGTTTATTGCTTTGACCATAGTCATTTTCTCTTTTGTAGGTAAAAGTAAAGACTGATATATTTAGTGTTTTTTTGTTTTTATAAGTACCTACTACATCTTACCGATGAAAATGACAACAATGACCGGCCCGTTAGTCTAGTGGTTAGATACCCTGGGTGCTACCCGATGGGTCGTGGGTTCGATTCCCACCAAGTGTCTGGCTGGGTGTTATTTATCTATTTATGTATGTATTTACAAAAAAAAATGTATAAGTATCAGTTGTCCGGTTTCCATAGTACAGGCTCTGCCTAGTTTAGGATCGGATGACAGTGTGGATTGACCCAAGATATTATTATTATTAATTCAACAATCCATATGACTAACAGTTAGCATAGTACCTCTAAATTTTCGTTCAATAAATATCACCTGACCGTAATTGTAATGTAATAATAATAATTATAAATACCGACCACATCTACCGAGTCAACCAAGAATCAGTAAACCGCACGCAGCATAGACGCTAAATCGAAACGTTTCGGTTTGACCCGTCTCCTTATGATATTAACGAAACGCACGCGTTTCGACTTGACTTACCAACTCGGTTTGACTAACCCGGGTTGAAACCGGGTTACGTGAATTATCAACTCGGTTAACTCGGTTTCGAATATTTACGGGTTGGCCCATCTCTAAGATGTGGTAGTGATTTCCATAGGGGCTCTGTGTATTTGTCTTAGAGCTTTGTTCTCCTGACACTGTCTGCATTTCTTGACATATTCCTCTATGTCACCTCTCATGCCTTTCCAATAGTACTGTTCTCGGACCCTGCTGTACATACGGTTCGAGCCTAAATGTCCGGCGATAGGGATGTCGTGATTTTCGCGTAGGATTTTGGGGATTTCGCTCAAGGTGGGATAAATCGTTTTATTTAGGTATATATGGATTTGGATACTGGTATTGTGGAATAGATGTGTAAGGATATTGTAAATTTTGGTATAGGAGTGTTGGTCGAAGGGATTTTTGAAGTCGGAAATAGCAATGTCTGTCGGTCGTTCGGATTGTAGAATTTCGTCACGTATTTTCCTCAGCGTATAGTAAATGTCGGGATAGTAGGATTCATCGAAATGGTGAACTTTAGTAAAAATGAAGTAGACAGTTTTATTCTCGAATTTAGTTTTCAGGAAGGAGTGCAGTTCTATTTCAGAGTCTAGGATTTCGTCTTTATTGTCAGTATCTAGGATTTCGGAGATATAAGGGTTAGATTCATCTAGGTCTATTGACGTCGGAATTAGGATGATTTTGCAATGAGATTTTAGTAGATTTTCGTTGTGTTCTTGTAACGTCGTATTAGGAGTAAATTCTTTCTTAGCTATTCTTTTCAGGAATTTGGGATAGTCATCGTTGGTTAAGTCTAATTGTGAGTTCGAGTCGGTTGGATATGGGATTTCTAGGTTTTCGAGGTCAAGATTGAGGTCAGCACTTTTGGGACTAAGGTCTATTGGTCCTAGATCAACGAGGTCGGATAGGTCTGTTTGTTCGTTGTCACTTAATGGATTTGGTAGGATTTCTGGATTTGGTAGGATTTTTGGATTTAGTAGGGTTTTTGGATTTGATTTGGAAGTTGTAGGTTGATTTAGTAGGTCTTCGTTGTCGAACGAGAATGGAATATGAGATGGTAGTTCTAGAAGTGGGTCTAACAGGGGGTTGTCGAATTCTTCTTCGTCGATATTTGGTAAGAGAGAGTTAGGAGATGGTAGGGATTTCTTTCCGATAGGATTGACGGGAAATCGAGATAGGGCATCAGCGTTAGTGTTTGCTTTACCTTTCTTATGTACTATGTCGTACTCAAACTCCTCTAGTTTGAGTCGCCAGCGAACTAGTCTTGAACCGGGGTCTTTGCAGTTAAACAGCCATTGGAGAGGTTTGTGGTCTGTGACGATTGTGAAACGGTGTCCGTAGATATATGGGCGGAAAGCTTTAGTGCCGAATACAATGGCTAAGCATTCTTTTTCCGTAACACTGTAATTACATTCGGCCTTATTGAGTGTGCGAGAGGCGTAAGCAATTGGGCGGTCTTTTCCTATTTGACCTTGGGATAGAATTGCTGAAACAGCGAAGTTGGAAGCGTCACAAGTGAGTATGAAGGGTTTGGAAAAATCTGGATATGCTAGGACAGGTGAAGTAGTAAGTTTGTTTTGTAGGTTTTCGAAAGCGAGTTGTTGCTCGTTCTTCCAATTAAATGGAGTATCCTTTTTGAGGAGTGACGTTAAGGGTTTAGCAAGTTTAGAGAAATCAGGGATAAATCGTCTATAGTACGAGACGAGGCCTAGGAAGGATTTTATGTCTTTTGGACTTTTGGGTATTGGAAATTCAGTGATGGCTTTTATTTTTTCAGGATTTGGTTTCACTCCATCATTATTGATAACATGTCCGAGATAGGCAACTTCCTTACGGAGAAATTCACATTTGTCTGGCTGAAGTTTAAGATTATAATTTCTGAGCCTATCGAATACAGCGGATAGATTTTGAATGTGAGCTGGAAGATCCGGGGAATAGACGACTATATCGTCGAGATAAACGAAACAGCGAGAACCTTGAAGGCCAGATAGGCATGTATTCATGAGTTTTTGAAATGTTGAAGGCGCATTTTTCAGGCCAAATGGCATTCTAGTGAATTGGAAATGACCCTGAGGTATAGAGAACGCAGTTTTGGGTGTGTCTTGCGCCGAAATAGGAATTTGGTGGAATCCTGAGGCTAGATCCAGTGTCGTAAAATATTGGCTCTTCCCTAACTGGTCTAATATTTCAGTGATCTGAGGAATGGGGTATGTCTCTCCTATGGTAACATCGTTGAGTTTTCTATAATCAATGACAACTCTCCACTTCTTCTGACCGGAGGCGTCTAGTTTTTTGGGAACGACCCAAATAGGTGAGGACCAGGGAGAATTAGAAGGCTCGACTATATTTTGTTCTAACATTTTATTGATTTGATTTTCTACTTCTTTCTTATGGCATTCTGGGAATCTATAAGACTTTGTTTGGATAGGGACGTCGGTATTGGTTCTGATATTATGTTCCGTTGCAGTAGTATAAGTCAATTGATCATCTGGGAGGTGGAAAATATCAGAGTAATCGGAACAAACTTGTAGCAAGGCATTAGTTTCTTCGTAGTTTAAATGGGAGATTCTAAGTAATTTCAGTATTTCTTTAGTTCGAGCAGACGCATTAGGAGGAGTTTTAGAATTGGATAGGGACATACAAGATTGGATATTGAAAGGTTCTAGAGTTAAGTTGAGATTAGAATGAAGCAGTGCTGTTTCTTCTGACGTGTTTACAACTGTAATATTAACACGTTAACTGCCAAAGCTAAATTTTGATGACGGCAAATTATTATTTTTTGTTTATGGTGTTATATTGACATAGATTACAATAAATGACTATTTTTATTTAATTCCGGTGGTTATAACGTAAAATAAAGCTAAAAAAATAAATGACAGGCATATGTGACTGACGAAGCCCAATCGGAAGGCATTTTGTCAGGCACCGTATTTCGACCGTCCGCCGGCCGCTACTATATTTGCGCGGGAAATATACGCTTGGTGCGGGGCGCCGGCACTCGGCCGTTGGAACGAAAGTACCTATGCGTGTCGTAGTTTGTTCCTTGCAAGTTGCAACCTATCCGGTGCCCCATAGATGCGTAGGTACTGCATTTATTTAGTCATTGCTTATTAGTTGCGGAAGTAAGTGCGTGAGCCCATCTCTCTAAAATAAAATTGTTTTCGGTGAAGATAACTATAGTAAATAATGTCAATTATTGATAATATGTGTGATTTTGAATTGTCGCTGATAGATCTGCAGGCAATTGACGAACTAGAAAAACAATTGACTCAAAGAGATTCCCCGCTGTTTGAAATTCCATGTTGTAGTGAAATATGTGACGACACAGAAGTTATTTTGCGTAGGCGTGGAAACAGAAAGAGGCGGTATGTGATTGAAAGTGGTGACGAAGACGAAAATACAGAACAGCAGGGTAGCACAAGGTTTGATACTGATTTGTGGTATGAACCGGCGGGTAAGCAAAGAAAAATTATACCTTTTACAGAGTGCCCTGGCTTGAAACCTTATAGCTTGAGAAATTTGATGGCACATTCTAAACCAGAGGATTTCTATGCTTTGTTAGTTCCGGACAGTGTGTTTCATAATATAGCTATAGAGTCTAACCGCTATGCTGCTCAGACGATTACTAAGCTTAATTCAAAAAATCTAATAAAACGAAGATCGCGATTGCTTGGTTGGTCCGATACAAACCAAGACGAGATCAAAAGATTTTTTGGTTTAATTTTATTTATGGGTATTGTTAGATTGCCTAAGCTAGCTGATTATTGGTCAATAGATCCCATGATTAGCCAATCTTTCCCGCGAACAGTAATGTCTCGTAATAGATTGTTACGAATGGTGCATTTTTGTAACAACGATAACCAGAGATACGGGGACCGTCTGTTCAAAATTCGTGAATTGGTCGATACTTTAAATATCAACTTTGAAAAACACTATTATCCTCAAGAAAATCTTTGCATTGATGAGTCTCTGGTGCCATTTCGAGGACGCATTATATTCCGTCAATATATCAAATTGAAGAGGCATAAATATGGAATTAAAGTTTTCAAATTATGTACAAATCCTGGCTATACGAACAAAATTCAAATATACGCGGGAAAGAGAGGTGAAACCGAAAATACAACTCCAACGACTGTTGTAATGTCTCTCATGGAAGGATACCTTCAAAAGGGTCATACATTGTATACCGATAATTGGTATACCAGCGTCAATCTAGGACGCAAACTCTTGGAGGAAGAAACTCATCTTGTGGGCACACTGCGTAAAAATAGAAGATACCTACCAAAGGATGTTATAAACGGAAAGATAAAAAAGGGTGAGTTTAGAGCTAAAGAAAATGAAGATGGTATGACATGCATGAAATGGAAGGATAAAAGAGATGTTTATTTGCTATCTACAAAACATTCTATTGGATTTACAAGGACATACAAAAGAGACAAAGAAATAGTAAAACCAAAAATTGTAGTAGATTATAATAACGCAAAATCTGCTGTAGACCTATCTGATCAAATGATAGCATACTCAACACCATTGCGAAAAACGGTAAAATGGTATAGAAAACTTGCTATTGAATTATTGTTGAACACTGCTTTACTCAATTCTTACATAATTTATAAAGAAACTACGAAGTCTAAGATAGGTATAGTAGATTATAGGAAAAAGTTGTGCAAATATCTAACTGACTCGGGCAAAGAAAATTGCCACCCCGAAACATCACTAATAAGAAATAAGAGGCAAAAGCATGAGCTGAACAAGAAAGAAGGCCCTATCAATAAATCTAGAAAGTACTGTTCAAGGTGTTATAAAGTTAATGTTCAAACAATAGACAGAAATTACGCCAGAAAGAAGACTAAGCAAGTGAATACTTATTGCCCACAATGTCCTAATGAACCACATTTTTGCCTACCTTGTTTTAATGAGGAACATAAAAAAATGTATTTTTTTCTTATACTTTACTCTAAACTTACTATTTTTATAATTTTCTAAGCCATACATGTCCAAAGTATTATTATTTTAACAATAAAACGTTTTTTAGAATTTCATTGTGTCGTATATTATTTTTCCTAAAAAACATACAATAAACCTAGTTCTATATAAAAAAATGTTAGGCCAAGCTGAACATAGTTTGTCTGGGGCCTTGTCAGTCACTTTTAATAGAGAAGAACGCGCTATACGTGCCGGACGGCTCCCTGAGATCATTTGAATTACATACTTTAGTGTCAGTCACCCGGGTCTGACATGGCCCTTACAGATACCATGTCTGTCAGGCACCGGTGCCTGACGTGGCAGTTAACGTGTTAATCCGTTTATTTTCTTTTACTTTGACAATAATACTATTTGCTATTAAGAGGGATTCAGAGATATGTTGATCTAGAATAATTCCTTCTCGAATGTTTGGATTGCTAACTGTACACTCGATCACAGTTTCTGTGCGAGGGGGAATAGAATATAATGGTTCAGAGAAATTTAGTTTGATCGAGTCGTTGTCTATACGTAATACTCCTTGCGAATAATCTATTTGGCATCCTATGCTTTTTAAAAGGTCATTGCCAATTATACCATCATGACTTAAACTGATGTCTTCGACTACGTGGAATTCGTGTTTATATGGTTTATTTGCCTTGTACAAGATTTGCATTTTGAAACTATCTAGTGTTGGTGTAATATCATCTCCGGGATCGATGCCTTTAAGTGTTATTATTACGTCACTTAGTTCTGGGAGTGTTGACATAGAATTTAATTTTAATAGACTTACACAGGAACCAGTGTCTACTAGGAAGGATAGAGGCCGTTCAGCAACAGGAGTTTGGATCGTGACAGAAGGTAAGTATCTTTTCGATGTATTTTTATTTATTTCAAATATTCTAATATTTTCTTTTCTCTGTTTCAGGTTTTGTGGTGTTTGGAGATCAGCAATAGGAGATTGAAGATAAGGATTTGGAGTTAGAATATGCGTGTTTAATTTATTAGATATAGTATTAGATGTAGAAGGCATGTTAGGATTAGTGAATGTAGAGGATCTAGCATTGGGAACAGTGGACTCAGTGGACTCAGTATTGGAAGCCGTGGAGACAGTGGGCATAGAGGACCTAGTATTGTAAACTGTGGATGTAGTATGAGGAGCAGTAGAAACAGTGGATCTAGTATTCGGAATAGCGAGTAGGATATTGGAAGAATCGGAACTAGAATAGGGAACAGTGTATCTATTATTGGAGACAGTGGATGCAGAGGATCTGGTATTGAAAACAATGGAAGTAGTATTGGGAACATTGGAAGCAGTGGATCTAGTATTCGGGGTAGTGAATTGGATGTTGGAATAATTGAATCTAGAATAGGCATTGGATCTGGGATAAGGATTAGATTTAGAATAAGGAACAGTGAATCTATTATTGGAGACAGTGGATGCAGTGGATCTGGTATTGAAAACAGTGGAAGCAGTGGATCTAGTATTAGGAACAGTGGCTTTAACATTTGGATAGTAGGGTGTAGTGTATCTATTATCAGGAATAGGGTATCTAGTATTGGGAATAGTAGATGCAGAGGGTACAGTGGATCTAGTATTAAAAACAACGAATCCATTATTAGGAACAGTGGATTTAGTATTGGAAACAGTGGATACGGTGGGTCTAGTATTAAAAGTAGCAGGTTTGGCATTTGAAGCGACGGATGCGTAAGTTCTATCTTTTGATACGAAGGTTACAGTGGATGCAGTGGCTTTAGTATTAGAGACAGTGGGTTTAGAATTCGATACAGTGGATCTAGTATTGGATACAGTGGAATTAGTAGTGGATACAGTGGCTTTAGTATTTGATACAGTGGATTTAGTATTGGATACAGTGAATCTAGGATTTGATGCAGTGGATACAGTGGATTTAGAGTATGATACAGTGGATTTAGTATTTGATGCAGTGGATACAGCGGATTTAGGATATGATACAGTGGTTCTAGTATTGGATACAGTGAATCTAGGATTTGGTGCAGTGGATACAGTGGATTTAGGATTTGATACAGTGGATTTAGTATTTGATGCAGTGGATACAGTGGATTTAGGATATGATACAGTGGATTTAGTATTTGATACAGTGGATTTAGTATTGGATACAGTGAATCTAGGATTTTATACAGTGGATATAGTGGATTTAGGATATGATACAGTGGCTCTAGTATTGGATACAGTGAATCTAGGATTTGATGCAGTGGATACAGCGGATTTAGGATATGATACAGTGGATTTAGTATTTGATTCAGTGGATTTAGTATTGGATACAGTGGATTTAGTACGCGATGCAATGAATGCATATGAATAATTTTTTGATACAGTGGATTTAGAATTTGATGCAGAGGATACAGTGGATTTAGGATATGATACAGTGGATTTAGTATTTGATACAGTGGATTTAGTATTTGATGCAGAGGATACAGTGGTATCGGCTTTAGTATTATGCGCGTAATTTCCCGAGCGATACCGGTCGGGAAATCTTATTCGTTTAAATTATTATTATCGACTTCATCGATACCGATATCCTCCGGTTGATTGATATTGAAAACGCGGCGCGAAGGGTTTGTGTTAACCGGCGGATAGTTTTGACGGCCATAAGAGTTTGAAGTATTCGCATGATTTTTGCTGTTATTAAACTGACGCTTGCGGCAGTTGTCGATGGTATGCCCTATGTTTTTACAGTAGCGGCATACCATGTCATTTGTATTAATATTTCTAGAAAAATCTGGGCGAAAGCCTTGAGGACCTGGAAAGCGACCAGGATGTGGTCTAAATTCGCGGCGTTGTGTGAATCGGGGCCTATTATCGAAGTGAGGCGTTACTGGGGCCCTTTTGTATATGCTAGATAGGATTTTCTCTTCCGCAACCGCGAAATTTACGGCAGAATCTAACGAGATAGGATTTCTGCAGCGCACAATTTGGGAAAGCCGTGGTTGGAGCCCGGTTATAAACGTGTGGAGGGCAAGGTCCTCCATTGCCGCCACACGTCCCGATACCTCCATCTTCTTTTTAGAGGAGATGGAAATGTTTATCTCTGAAAGTAATTTGGCTAGACACGTTTCAATTTTAAGCGCAAATTGATTCACCGATTCTGTGGAAGCTTGTCGTGTCTCCTGTAATTCGGAGAGTAAATAGGCGTAATGTTTTCTGTCCCCAAACTGTTGTTTGATGAAGTCTAGGAACTGCTCAAAATTCTCGAAGTCTTTGATGCTGCAAATTGTCTCAGCCCTGCCTTCCAACTGGCTGAGAATGTACTTAAATAGAATGGGTTTTTGTGACTTATTAGCCAGAGTGTAAGCACTCTGGCAATTGGTGATGAAAGGATTTAGCCTTTCTCTAGTCCCATCGAAGGGCTTGATAAATTTAAGTAAGACATTGAATTCTATGTTTACTTCGGATTCTTCGAACACAGGCATAGTCCTGGAGACACCAGGAGTTTCCTCCCTGTGATCTTGTTTGCTCATTTTGTCTTATGATTAGAATATAAAATTAGAAATATAAAACACACCTTAAAATTGGAAATATAAAAATAGAAATATAAAATTAGTAAGTAGAAGCCGACTCCATGATATGTAACCGGCAACAATGTCCGTCGTCGGTTCCTAGAATTACGATAACGCACAGTACAAATGAGTCACTATTAGATTTCACGAAATAGAAGTCTCTGAGTTCGATTCCTGGATTCTGAGTTCGATTACCAAAATATCCACTTACTGGAACAGCACCATGGATATTAGCAGCAACATGGCACTTGCTGCTCGAAGACTTGGAGCACGCTGCTGTCAGGGCAGACCCGTGTATCTGAACGGGGTCTGCTGCCGATGGTGGGCACCCAGCCAAGGCGCACCAGCACTTTTAGTAAAATAGTCTATTCACCCACTAATGTGGTACACAGGGAACAGCGAAGTAAAAACACAGGGGCAGTTATTATGAGCTTATAGCAATACACTGCGCGGCACTGAGGAGTCACTGGCTCTCGTTTCTGCACTGGAAAACTGGCGAAAACTTTCGGAGACGTATTTGGGGCCAGGGAATTTCGGATCCCACCGCTGCCACCATTTATTATCCGGGATCCGGCGAAAGTCTTTTTAAAAAACAAATTATTTGGTAGCTAAAAGTAATTTATTGATTAATTAAATAGACACAGTGTAAATATTAGATTTAGGATTTAGAATTATAATAATGATTTAGTATTAATTAGAAATAGTAGATTGAGTTTGGTCCGACCCGCATCGGAGCTATGAACCGACTGACTAGCTGGCCGCCCGGCCGAGCTACCGTGACGGTCTATGCTTGAAGCTGCTGATGCTGCAGAACAGTCTCATGGCTGCAGATGCTTCAGCGCTTCTACTAACATGGCCAGGGTATAACAGAGCGTAGTTACATCCTCCTCCTCCAATTTCTTAATAAAAATTGTATTCTCAAAATGAAGCATCGCCGTAAACTCCATTTAGCCTGCCTTCTTTTCGGAGTTTTGAAAAATAAGCCTCCTCCTCAATACGATCAATTTCCCATACAGATGGGAAATTGATGTGGATGGCAAGTCGGAGGGTGTGCGGGTCGCGGCAGTGCGCGGCACAGCTGTCAACGCAACACCATAGAACGGCCACTTTCAGAGGTTGTTTCCGGTACGCAGCATCGAAATGCTGGAACAATATCCCGCCGCCGCGTTGAGAAACCTACAATGTTTACACGCGTTTAGGTCTAATCTCAGAAAATTTCTCTGTGAGCATCAAAAGGGGCAAGAAACGCTTAGACATGACACGAGTGTAATATGATGCGATGGATGTATTTGTAATTTGTAATGGATGCTAGTTTTATAACTTCTATTACTTTTGTAATATATGTTAATGCTGAAATAAAACCTTCTTGGACTGTAAACATGTGCTTTAATGGCGATAGGTAAATGTGGTACATGGATTTCACGGAATTAAATAATTAATTGTGGCACGTCCGTATTGACCGCTCAAGTCTGGGAAGTGGCCGTTGGAGGGGCGACTCGTCGAGCTCGGCGCCTGCGCAGTCCGCCGGTTACATAGCTATACATATGTACATGTATTCTTAACAATGCCCCCCGACGTTGAAAGCTTCGGTTTCAACTGACTCCTCACATTGCTCTGGTAGTGGACAAATCTTACGGCAGGAACGTTTGATTATGCCCTTTTTAGTTTGAATGTCAGCTACTCGGTTGACCCCATCCACGCCTGTGTAAACTCGTCGAATCCGTCCAAGACTCCACTTCATTGGCGGCAGACAATCCTCTTTTACCAAGACCATAGTTCCTTCTTTGAGCTCGCCTCTTGTGGCTTTCCATTTCACCTTCTGTTGCAGCTCCGAGACATATTCTTTATGCCAGCGAATCCAAAAGTGTTGTCTCAGCTGTTCAACTCTGTCCCAGCGTTGAAGCCTATTCGGATTTGCGTCCATAAGGCTTGGAGTAGGCAGTGCAGTAAGTGGTCGTCCGACTAAGAAATGACCTGGGGTGAGTGGAGTCAGGTCATCAGGATCAGGGGATATAGGTGTTAAAGGACGTGAATTAAGTATAGATTTTATCTGTACTAGATTCGTATAAAGTTCTTCGTAGGTTAATCGCGCATTTCCTAATATTCGAAATAAATGATATTTTACTGACTTCACGCCAGCCTCCCACAGGCCTCCAAAATTTGGTGAGTATGCTGGAATGAATTTAAAGTCTATTCCTTCATTGGCTATGTCCTCTGACAAAGTTAAGTAATGACTTTTAAGAAAATTCATGATTTCGTTCTTAGCTCCTACAAATTGAGTACCATTATCAGAGAACATAGTTGATGGCTTTGAACGACGTGCAATGAATCTACGCAAAGCCGCTATGTACGCGTCCTTTGTCAATTCTGTAACTAATTCCAAATGAATAGCCTTCGTGGTGAAACAAACAAAGACTGCGATGTATACTTTTATAAGTTTGCAACCACGTCCCCTTCTGTCAGCAGCCAATAGAGGACCAGCATAGTCTACACCTGTAGTTTGGAAAGGGTACCCGGGAGTTATACGTTGCCTAGGTAGTTGGCCCATGATTGGGTTGACGGCTTGTGTTTTCATCCTGAAACACCTCTGGCATTTGTGTACGACCTGACGAGCCATATTACGTCCTCCTAATGGCCAAAGTCGTTGTCTAATGGATGATAAAAGAAGCTGTGGAGCTGCGTGAAATAATCTAACATGTTCGTCTACGAAAATGAGTTTTGCAATAGGGTGCTTACATGATATCAATATGGGATGTTTTTTGTCATACTCGAATTGTGAATTATGCAACCGCCCACCTACACGGATCACTCCAGTATCATCCATGAATGGTGATAATTGCAATAAATGACATTTGTGTGGTAAAGGTTTTTTATGGTGTAAAGTACTGTATTCTTGAAATGACTGAATTTGTGACTGTTTCAACAGAACCTGGAATGCATTTTCTAACTCTGTAGTAGTAAATGGACCTGACCTGCGAGCGTTACCCTGCCTACAATTGTTTAAAAACCTTAGAACATAGGCAAATGTTCTTTTAAGTTTAGATAATTTAGAAAACCTACTAAAATCAATGATATCAGAAACGTGAGAAGCAGCAATATGTGAAGTTACCTCAGGTAAGTTGGCATCATGATTTCTAAATGTATTTTTAGGCCAGTGAGACTCGTCTTCACGCAGGAATGACGGGCCTAACCACCATAAATGTAAGGTATCTATTTGTGACATATTGACACCTCTGGTTAGCAAATCTGCAGGGTTGTGTCGAGTCGGAACATAGCGCCATTTAAAGGTATGTGTTAAATCTTGAATTTCTGCTACACGATTTTTCACAAATAGCTTTAAATTATTGGGTGCTGTCTTTATCCAGCCGAGGACGACTGAAGAATCTGTCCACAGGATACATCTCTGAACAGGTAACCTTAAGGCTTTAAGTACCTTCTGTGTCAAACGTGAAGCTATGACTGCACCACACAACTCTAAACAAGGTATGGTCAATGGTTTTAATGGAGCAACCTTACTTTTCGCGCACAGTAATCGTGTTTCGATTACATCGTCTCCAGACGAACTTCTCAAAAAAACACATGCGCCATACGCATTTTGGGATGAGTCACAAAAGGTATGTATCTCCATTATGTTTGGATCTTTACAGATAACGCAACGAGGTATTTGTAATCTACTTATGTAATGTAATTCTGATGTGAATTTATGCCATATGGTTGCGATATCTGAAGGTAGTTCCTCGTCCCATGAAACTTTGTGTAACCAAAGCTTCTGGAGAATGATTTTTGCCTGAATAATAAATACTGAAAGTACACCTAATGGATCGAATATTTTTCCAATCGTCGATAAAACTGATCGTTTTGTCGGATTATAAACTGCTGCATGCTCGTGAGGGAAACATAACATGTCTGAAGTTGGTATCCAACCAAGACCTAATGTACTTGTGGCATTTTGTTGACCCAAACATAATGGAACACATGACTCTGTATTTGTAGTTGTTTGAATATTTTGCACGTTTGATTGAAATTTACGCAAATTAAAACAACCTTTAGCTAACGTTTTCGAACCTTCATCTTGGACTCTGAATAATTCTTCAACTGTCTGAGTCCCGCTTACCAAGTCATCGACATAAAAATCATTATTTATTACATCTGCTATTAAACTGTCTTCACACTCACTGGCAAGCTGTTTCAAACAACGAATTGCTAGAAAAGGAGCTGAGGCTGTACCGTATGTGACTGTGTTCAACTGGTAGATCTGTATATCCTTGGTGGGGTCATCCCTCCAGATTATATTTTGTAAATGTCTTTGGTTCTCGTGTATCAATACTTGCCTGTACATCTTTTCTATGTCGCCTGTCATTACAAATGAGTAGTGTCGAAATCTTACTAAAATAGAAAAGAGGTCATTTTGTATGGTGGGACCTACCATTTGTAAGTCGTTAAATGACACGCCGCTTGTTGTAGGGGCACTAGCGTTAAAAACGGCTCGCAGCTTAGTTGTACTGCTGCCTTCTCTTAGAACGCCGTGATGTGGTAAAAAATGTAAGTGTTGTGGTACAGGCTCAGTATTATCCAAAACAAGTGACATATGACCTAAGTTTTTGTACTCAATCATAAAGTCTGTGTATAATTGTTTTAATGTTGGTTGCTTTTGTAACCTACGTTCGAGTGACATAAAACACTGTAGAGCTCTGTCGAAGGAATTGCCTAAACATGATTCTGGTTTCTTTAATGGTATTGCGACAGAAAATCTACCGCTAGGTGTTCGCTTAAATTTGTTCACGAAGTCTTCTTCACATAAACGTTCTTCTAACGAATAAACCGGTTTAATTGAGGAGTCATATTGCGTCTCCTCGATTAACCAAAATTTAGATAGTTGATCTTGTATGTCTGACCCATCGTTTTGTATCAAATTGCATGAAATTTCTTCGCTTGGTAACATAGTGTAACCTAGGCCACTAGTAGGCCCTGAAATAATGTACCCTAGTTTGGTTTGCTGTAATATAGGACAATTTTTGCCTAAACGTATTTGGTTTGCTTGTATTAAATCCCAAAAGATTTCATTGCCAAGCAAAAGATCAATTTTTGTTTGATGAAAATACCCAGGGTCGGCAAGGGCTACCTGTGGAGATATATTCAACTCTTGTATTCGAACTCGATTACTGCATAAGTTCGTAATGTTTGGTAAAACTAAGAATGATATATTAACTGAATATGGTGTGACTTTTGAATGAATTGATGTATTGCATCGTTTTGTAATTTGTGTAAGTGAATTATTGATCCCTACTACCGTAGTTTGTGTGTGGTTGCAATTAAGCTGCAGCTTGTGAAATAATTCTTCGGTCATGAAGGATGCTTGGCTCCCTGAATCGAGAACAGCTCTTGCCTCATGACGTTGATTGTTTTTTCCTGTTATGTAGATCACTGCAGTCGAGAGTAGTACTGGCTCCGTCATATGGACTGAGAGCGCAGTGGCTCTGTCGGCTGGTGGAATGGATTTCTGAATTTGTGTTTTGGTTTCGTCGTGTAATAGGGTGTTATGCTTCTGTGAGCATTTTGTGCACGTTCCCAATACGCAGCGGTTAGATGAATGTCCTGGTCGTAAACAGTTACTACATAATTTTAGCTTTCGTACTGAATCAGCCCTCTCAGCAATAGATTGGTTAAGGAATGTATTACACTTGTAAATCCTGTGCATATTTTTACATAGAGGACACTTGGGCATGTTTGTCTGTGTACTTAATAAACCTCTGACGTGCTCACTTTTTGGTTTATCTACTGTATTCTGTGTATGTAATGTTTCAAGCAAATCAGCTTTATTTTTTAAAAACGTGGTAAAATCTGTTAACTTAATTTCCGTGAAAGTGTGTTTGCGCTCCTCCCATTCCCTGTGTGTTTTAGGATCTAGTTTAGAATTAATCAGATAAATGATCAAAGTATCCCAATGCATTGTCGGTTGGCCTAACGATTTCAATGATCGTAAGTTCTTAGAACATGTATCAATAATTGTACGTATACCTGACGCAGATTCGCGTCTCATGCGTTCAATACTAAATAATAACTGGACATGATTTTGTATAAGAAGTTTTTCGTTATTATAACGGTCGCACAACAGATCCCAGGCTATATCGTAATTACAGGATGAAAACGCAAGCGATCGTATTACCTGAGCGGCACCCCCTTCCAAGGAAGCTCTTAAATAATGAAATTTTTGTATATTCGTAATTGCCTGGTTTTCATGTATAAGTGATATAAAAGTATCGCGAAACTCTAGCCAATCCTCATACTGGCCGCTGAATTTCGGGACCTGGATGGTGGGCAATCTGACACTGGTGCTGGTGGCTGCACTGGTTGGCTTCACCTCATTTTGTGATTCACCTGAAATGCAAGTACGAATGTCATCATCATCACTTAACTTGGAAATACTATCCTTGTGGATCTGTTTTGCCTTGGCTAAAATAGCATAACACTGGCTTTCAAATTCCTGCCTCTCTTTATACTGCAGCGCCTCGGCCTCGTCATTGGAGTCGATTAAAAATTCTATGTTGCTTTGAATTTGATCAAATTGCTCAAAAAGATGCTCGGTCTTTGATATACGCAGTTCAAGCTCGGTACTAGCCACTGGCGACAAGGTACTTTCCATAGCATTTACGAAATTTATAAACATCGTAAGACGTCCTTTAATCGAGGCTCGCTTTTTTACGAGATCTTTAAAACTATCTGACATTTTTGATACAGTGGGAGACTGGTATGAATATGTTATGAACACTACTAATGTCACTAAAGTTCAATAAAAGTAACTAATGTGAACTTTATTTTCTTTAAAATTATTATTATTTAAATACAATTACATAGATGCATTAAAACAACTAGTTAAAAACAAAGCCAGCGCGTGGCGGCTGCCGGCGGCCGGGCGCGAGAACAATAGATCCTTATCGCTCCGATCTAAACTCGCATTCCGATGTCACCGCTTGCAGTTTTATGTTGTAAACAAATTATGCAGTTACGATTATCTACTGATGGGAATGATTAGGAACGGAATAATTGTAATTGGAACGGACTCACTGTTTTGCTACCGACTTAATCTTCCTGTTGGTTATCTTTCGCTATGCTTTCGCTGGATTCCTTATTTTGATCCGGCTCGAAGGACCAAAATCCCTTTATGTTAATGCTGAAATAAAACCTTCTTGGACTGTAAACATGTGCTTTAATGGCGATAGGTAAATGTGGTACATGGATTTCACGGAATTAAATAATTAATTGTGGCACGTCCGTATTGCCCGCTCAAGTCTGGGAAGTGGCCGTTGGAGGGGCGACTCGTCGAGCTCGGCGCCTGCGCAGTCCGCCGGTTACATAGCTATACATATGTACATGTATTCTTAACAATATATAAGGTATCTACTTTTTATATATCTTGTTAAACTGTCTTTTTTTGTAATTACGTGTATAGTGCTACGTAGGATGCAGCATTTGGCGAGCATAAAATTAAAGTGCATACCTAACATTAAAAAAATTTCATAATTTATTCTATTAAAATTGTTAAATAGTTTATTTAATTTTATAAAATTGTTAAATATTTTGTTGTGTGTGCATGGCAGAGTGTCCATGGGGTTACTGACTGGGTTCCAACGGAAGACCAGCGCGGCTTGTTACCAAGCCGCATTATGCTGAGTTGGAACCTTTTCATAGCAAGTTGCACTAATTTAGTTTATGTTTTCAATTGTTATTTTATTTTACTCATGTGTTTTTTGCTATGAATAAATATTTTCTTCTTCTTCTTCTTCTTCTCTTTGACTCGCGTAAACGTTACATTCTAATTCTATGATTATTTATTACATTTTAATGTAAATATGTGATTAGTTTCCTTGTGCTCTCTTTAGTTTGCGAAATATTATTATATCTCAACCAGCAGCCCGACCGAGGGTACCTCCAGCTTAGCCACCACCGTACCTTGTGAATATAGATCGCAGCCGCTTCCTGCAGCGTTGTCGTGTTCCTGCAGTGATTTAAGGTGCAAGTGCTCAATGAATTCTGTGCTGAAAAATCTTAGTTCGGGCCTTTGCTTCGACGTTCACATCGTAGCATCCATAACGTTGTGTTGATAATAACATGTTGCATAGGCGCACGCGTCCAAACCATACACGGCTGCGTCAACACACAGCAATCAAGTGGGATTTTGGTCAAGCATTAGCCAATGAGTAAAAAAAATCCTATTTATCCCTTAATCAGTGTATTTGGTAGGAAATAAAAATGATGACTCATGGGGATCATCATCATCATCATAATTAGCAGCCGATAGACGTCCACTGCTGAACAAAGGCCTCCCCCTTAGAAGGGAGGGGTTGCCATAATCCCTACGCTTGGCAGGCGGCTTAGGGATCGCAGTATAGGTGGAAGATAAATCCAAAAGAAAGACGCTGCTGCCCGTCTTCCTGTTCCCACTTAATCGCCTCTTACGACACCCAACGAGAGGAGATGGGGGGATGCTATTCTAACCCGGCACCCCACCCCATGGGGGTCTCCAGGTAAGAATAGCATACCCATCTTCTCTCATTGGGTATCTGTAAGAGGCGACTAAAGGTAACAAGAAGATGGGCAGCAGCGTATTTCCTATTAGATTACCTACCACCTATACTGCGAACCCCAAGACGCTTGCCAAGGGTGGGGGTTATGGCAACCCCCTCCCTTATAAGGGGGGAGGTCTATATACAGCAGTGGACGGCTTTGGGCTGCTGCTGATGATGATGAAGATAAAAATAAAACACTGTAATACTTACCAGTCTTGTTGTGTATAGTACTACTACATACATATAACTTTATTTAGAAATCACTAGAAACATAGTAAAATATCATAGAAACACATCATAAAGTAATGAACTAGATTCCAAAGCTGAAAAATATATTTAAACAAACCATAAAATACATTTTTCCAAACATGCAACTGCTATACTTACAAAATTATATTATGATACTAGCTGACCCACGCAGCTCCGCCTGCGCTATTTTTACGTTAAACAAATTTTTTAATAACAGACATTCGCATCGAATACATAACCTCCTTTTTTATAGTCGGTTAAAAACGGGGACCCACTTTTTACTTGCTCTCCGAAGCACAGACCAGTTTAGTTCAAATGGCGTTAAACGGTCACCCATCTATTTAATGACCTTACCAAACGTTGCTTAACCTTGATAATAACTCTCTATGAGTGTTCCCTTACTAATATTTATTATATTATAAAGAAAAATTGATAAAATCGGACCAAGCGTATAACCAAGTACCCATTTTGACTTTAATCCCCTCTCCCAAAAGAACCGTGCTAGATTACGGGATAAAAAGTATCCTATGTCCTACCTTGTAGTAAGATCTCTAATCATGCCAAGTTTCATTTGAATCCATTCAGTAGTTATGGCGTGATGCTCAGCCGTGATACAGACAGACAGACAGACAGACAGACAGACAGACAGACAAAAATTAAAAAAATTACATTTTCCGCCTCAGTATCGGTTATGGAATGCCCTCCAAATATAATTTTCAAAATATCTTCAATGTACAGAATTGGACCTGTTACAGTTTTATTATAAGTATAGATTTACAAAACATTTTTACCATTAGGCTTCTTAGGTGACAAGTAAATTTCATTTTACATTATGCTAACTTATAATTTATCTTTCTTCTTGCAGTTCCTGGATTCAGTAGAAGTGTAAATAAGTATGGCGTGCATGGATAACTGCTGTAACAATAACATGCCCCCGCTGAAACCACCATTTCAAGCAACTTTCTCTGACTGTTCAAGAATCTACCTGTACCCAATGACTGTACTTCTCACTCTTGCAATATCATCATAGTTTTTACCTGGAAGAAGATTTTAAAGTATATTTACCACTCTGTTAAATATGTTTGTATTAAAGTATTTAATAACTAAATAATATATATTTTATTTGTACCTGTCCATTAATTGATGGAAATGGAAAACATTGTTGCAATTATTTGACATCTATACTTATAATAAAACTGTGACAGGTCCAATTCTGTACATTGAAGATATTTTGAAAATTATATTTGGAGGGCATTCTATAACCGATACTGAGGCCGAAAATGTATTTTTTTTAATTTTTGTCTGTCTGTCTGTCTGTCTGTATCACGGCTGCGAATCACGCCGAATCTACTGAATGGATTCAAATGAAACTTGGCATGATTTGAGATCTTACTACGAGGTAGGATATAGGATACTTTTTATCCCGTAATCTAGCACGGTTCTTTTGGGAGAGGGGATTAAAGTCAAAATGGGTACTTGGTTATACGCTTGGTCCGATTTTATCAATTTTTCTTTATAATATAATAAATATTAGTAAGGGAACACTCATAGAGAGTTGTTATCAAGGTTTTGTAATCGATCGGGTTAAGCAACGTTTGGTAAGGTCATTAAATAGATGAGTGACCGTTTAACGCCATTTGAACTAAACGGGTACGTGCTTCGGAGAGCAAGTAAAAAGTGGGTCCCAGTTTTTAAAAAAAAGGAGGTTATGTATTCGATGCGAATGTCTGTTATTAAAAGTTTAGTTAACGTAAAAATAGCGCAGGCGGAGCTGCGTGGGTCAGCTAGTCAGTAAATAAATTTGCACTGTCTACTGCGATTATTCCCAGTCGTCACCACTGGCAACGTCCCCACTGGTGACAAACGGGAAGAAAATTCCCATTTGTCGCCAGTGACGAATGGGAAAATGAAATCCCAGTTGTCACCAGTGGTAACAATCGGATATAGGAAGTCATCATCATCAGCAGACGGAAGACGTCCACTTTACCTGTTACATGGTATGTTTTCCATATTTTTTACGGTCGTGTCTATTGTGTGGACTCGCGAATATAATATTAGATATATCTCAGGTCTAAATTAGAGTCTGCAACAGATACAGCGTTTAAAGCGACGAGTAGATTAAGAAAGTATCGTGACAAGAAGAAGAAAGAAATTGTTTGCTACGACTGCAATAAACCTGGACACAAACGGCCCGATTGTCCTCTACGTAATAAGGAAAAGAAAGGCGTTAGTTCATCTGAGGAGACCACTTTGCTTACCGCTCTTGGCGTATCTTCGTCTTCAGATAAGTGGTTTATTGATTCTGGCGCATCTAAACACATGACTCCAAGAAAAGATTGGTTTAAGAACCTACAACCATTAGAAAGTTACTATCGCTAACGGTGAGAAAATCGACTGTGGAGGATTGTTGTAAATTAGTAGAGAAACGCGTGCTTCGTGTTTTAATATTTATTTTCGAGTGACATAATTACAATTCATAGTTTAAATATAAAATCGTAATTCAAACTTGAAGAGTTTAAATTTGGTATGGACAAATGTAAACCCGTGAACACACCATCGAGTCTCAACAAACTAGCGGTAGGTACTGATGAGGACGAGTATCCTTATCAACGTTTGATAGGATCCCTTATGTATCTAGCACTCAACTGTCGACCTGATATTGCATATGTAACAAGCCATTTAAGTCAGTTCAATACGAAACTCAGTAAAAAACATTGGTAAGCAGCAAAAAGAGTGTTGCAGTATTTGAAAAGTGCTCTCGACTTTGCTCTTACTTACAGAAAGACTGGAACATCTCAGTTTATATTGAACCTCGCACAGATTTAAATAACACGCTTTTAAAATTAAACCATTTTCTAGATAAAACCACCGGATCTGACCACCTAATCTGCGGATATTTTAACGGTTGGCACAATCTATGGGGGCTCCTCTACTAACAACCACAGAGGCAATAAAGTATTTGATTTCATCACACTTCATAACCATGTCTGCAACATTGGCCACAAGCCCACCTTTGTCACCACCATGCACCACCAACGAGACCACCTTTCTCACCACCACGCACAACCGAGTTAGAAAATCTATTATTGACGTCACTATCATAAACAACCCTTTCAAAGTTGAGGGTAGTAGATGGCGAATTTGGCAGAGAATTGAAAAAAAATTGAAGAAAGCTAGACAATTCCTCAGATGAAAGAAAATAGTAATCCTGCTGAATGTAATTGGGGAGGACGGCCTTGAAATATATAATAACTATGCATTTCAAGAAAAAAAAAGCAACGTATATTTGGAGGTTATAAAATGTTTTCGAGAATTTTGTGAACCGAAAAAGAATATATTACACTCAAGGTTCTTGTTTTACAATCGCAGGCAGTAACCTTTTTTTTATTCAAGATAAGCTAGTGCTTGACTGCAGATTCACCTGATGGAATGTGGTGACGCAATCGAAAATGGTAAAGCACACTAGCTTATTAAAAGTCTATCCACTCTTGCATTGAAGACACCCACGTTATAATCGGGCGGGAAAACCGACGCAGGCAAACTGTTCCAATCCTTAACTGTCCTTATTATAAACGAAGAGGCAAATCGTTTAGTCGGACTGAAGGCACTTTCACCACATAAGGGTGTCTATGCGCAGTGCGTCTCGACGTCGGGACGGGATGGTAGTAGAATCAAGTCATGCAATTCCTGCGCACACTCTCGAAAACCATATGGCGGTTGACCAATTTTTAATGGACATAAAATTTTTTTGGTGGTGATTGTAAATTTCATTCAATCGACGAATCAATACGTGATCGATTAGTACTTGGTACCAATGATTTGGATACCCAAAGAAAATTGATACTCGATGGTGATGCAGACTTAGACCAAGTTATTACAAAGTTGCGTTTGGCGGAGTTGAGTAGACGACAAGCTACAGAGGTCCAGGGAGCTTCTGAAAAAATAGAAAATGTTGAGGCCTCCCTTTTTGAACGCCACAATGAACGACAATTGGCAATGGAAATTAAGGCAGCAATGGCAATCCATTGTTTAAGCGGATCGTGGAATGAAATCCATAAAGCGTTAGTTTCCATCGAAAATGATACACAACAGATCCACATCATGTGGCCTGCCCATTGCCACGTCAACTTGCAGATTTTGAAAGCTATGTCAGAATGATGAGAATGCAATTAGAATTTGTTTAGACCCTCGAGAACTGAATAAATGTATTCTAAAAAATATTTTAAGATACCTACTATTGATGACCTTAAAGAAAAAATTGGTAATGCAAAATATTTCTCAGTTTTGGATCTCAAGGAATCATTCTGGCAAATTGGTTTTTCAGAAAGTAGTAAAAAACTATGTACATTCTCATCTGTCTTTGGAATGTATCATTTTAACGTTGTACCGTTTGGTTTAGATATTTCTGCTGAAGGTTTTCAAGAAAATTGTCAAAATTGCTTTAAAGACATTGATAATATTTTTCATATACACTTCTCATCAGAAAAAATCGAAACACTTCCCTTTTTATGGTTTCTGTGCTTTCCAGTGGCGAAGGGTCATTTTTTGTAAGTGTTAAGCCGGTCTGGTACACCCAGGACATTTTCATTAGATTTCTGTAATGTTCTACTTTGCTGATAGCAACATCCTTCGTATCTCTCCCGAACATGAATATGTAATAACATGCAGCAGTACACGATGTGGTGCTGTCCTTGTCACACTTTTAAAGCTTATGTTGAAAACATATAAGCCTTCTTCCTTCTGTCATGTTCTGTCTCGCGCTGCCTCTGTTTGTCATTACGCGTTTGTGTGTAAATACCTTTAATAAGCAGACAAGAGAGACTATTAACAATACAAAGATCGACGAGTATTTATTTGGAATTGACCTAGCCGAACAAATCAAAAACTCTAAAGTTATCTCAAAAACTGGAGCCGATCTACGGCCTGCCACCTTCAGGCCTGGTGAGGTCCGTACGAGAACCAAACCTGGGCCTACAATACCACGTCGCGGGGCTTTAAACGCGAAGGGGGGAACACGGACAGCTGCCGTGCCGCGAGCATTCCCCGCACCCTGCCGGCAGCCAACTGCGCGGGACCGCCCTTACGGACCCAACCGGAGCAACGTGACGCGCTATCAGACGAGGCGGCATTAACGGCTGTTCTGTTAATAATCTTATTATTGAATCTCTTATTAAATGTTATCGCTGACAGGTTACAATATTTTATGACGAATGGTGTGGTCTAACTAATGATGCCATAATTCTGTCTTGGGTTAAAGGTATAAAATACCATTTTTGAATGTTCCTATACAAGATTATGTACCCAGAAACAATGCAAATTTAAACTCTGACATTATTAATCAATGTATCTCCTACCTGCTAGAGGCAGGGTTTGTATCTCCCTGTGTACCTTGTAAAGGACAATTCATATCTCCTATATTTACTGTTCCTAAGCCTAATAATGGTAAGCATAGGTTCACCCTGAATCTTAAATGCTTAAATCAAATAAATTCGCTTCTGGCTTTGACAATTCTGTAAAATCAATCATACCCAATTGTAAATTACCTCTTCTCCCTAGACCCACGTGTAATCCTACAAATGTGAGTATGAGATTTCAAAAAGCTACATCAGACAAAATTCAAAAGCTTATTCAGTCACTTAATAGTAGGAAAGCTCCAGGTATTGATAAAATTAGTGTACTAGATATCCAAAGTATTAGTAAAAAAATATCATCCACCATTGCTCATTTAATAAATACAAGTATATCCACTGGACAATATCCGAATGATCTAAAAATAGGCTGTGTACGACCATTGTTCAAAAAAGGCAGCAGAGATAACGAAAATAACTATCGACCCATTACACTATTATCATCGATTGATAAAATAGTTGAAAAATTCATTTGTGATCAAATTCATACATTTTATAACAATAATTCAATAATTAGCGAGTCACAATATGGATTTCAGCGTTACAAAAGCACTACTTCACTCCTTTCAAATTTTACAAACTACATAAACACAGCTCTTAATGAACGTAAACATGTACTGGCACTTTTCATTGATTTTTCACGTGCTTTCGATACCCTAGACCATAGTATCCTATTAACGAAGTTAAAAGACTCAGGGCTAAGAGGGCCATTATATGATTGGTGCTCTAATTACCAAAAAAATAGAAAATACCAGGTCCAGATCGCTGATAGTCTCAGTGACTCAGTTTTTGTCACCTACGGCACGGCCCAAGGGTCTGTCTGTGGCCCTTTACACTTTCTGGCATATGTGAATGACTTGTCTAATATATTTCAGAAGTGTACATCGTACCAATTCGCTGACGATACTTGCATTCTTATCGCTGGTAAAGACCTTAAAGCAATCATTAAAGACCTTCAAAATGATTTTAATAATCTATGTATGTGGTGTCATGATGCAGGACTCTTACTAAACGCTCAAAACAAAGCTCATGCATATAAAATCCCCATACCTAAAAAGTGACATTGGGCAATTCAAAATTGTAGCTCATTCGCACTTTTGTTTACATAACAATCCATTGCAATGTCACTCCAATCAAGAATCCAATCGATCTATTGATCAAGTAACCACTCACATGTATCTGGGATTACTTATTGATGATAAATTGAATTGGGGTCCTCATATTGAACGAATTTAGGAGTGGTGACCTAAATGAGTCCGGCCGGGTGTTCCTTTAAATAAAAAACTGGATATGAAATACTACGGAATTATATTAGCATCATCATTATTATTAGGGCCACAATGTTTACTTAATACGAATTACAATTTTCACATGTTATGTGTTTGCTCTACAAAACCGGACTGGCTGTCCTGGGAAAGAATTGTATAGATGACACCGTACCTACACATCCATGTACGTGCACTTACATAGAGTGTACGCGTGTGTCCCTACACCATTCCTCCCTTAAGAAAAAAAATTACACTGACTATGATAATTATTGCCAAAAATATCATTACTACTTTACACATTTACCAAATAACAACAAAGTTACGTTACATACATGAAAAGTTAGCGCATGCTTTATACACACCAGGCATACTTGTCTTATTTTATCATTACACTTATATTATAATAACAACCTTCGCAATACATTGTTAGGTACAATGAACATTTCTAAGAAATTGGTATACAAACAACTGACTATCTATTACATTATTATCACATGTAACCTGAAACGGGCGCCCCAGCTGTTGCTGCGGCGGCAGGCTGCTGCGGTACGGCCTGTACTCGCACTACCGGAGGGTTAGCCACGCCCATGTTCAACGACAACACCTCACGGCGAAACCAACGTTTGGCTCGACGATGACACTGCAGTCTGATGCCGTAAATGATTACAGCAACCACAAACATAGCCATAACTATTAATATTATGCCCAGTGAGTTGATCTTTTGACTCAACTCTCCTATGTTGACATGTGCCTCAGCTATCGCAACGTTATCTTTGGACGGAGAATTGCCCATAATGTTATACGAAACACAAAATAATAACTTATCGCAACGCTAGACGACGACAAAATAAGTTATTTTTATAACAATTAGTAAGCTTATATACTTTAAAAATATGCTTGTATGATTAAATTGCCTAATCCTAATAAATATATTTGCAATCAGTCACAATTATTTGCCGTATATTTGCAGTACAGTACAGTAGTAAAATTTTGCCGAGTACACAAAAATATGTATGTTCCTTCAAAGAATACAATAAATGTAGATAGGCAAAATACATTTGTCTCGTAACATAAAACTTACTTATCTATAACTATACTATTTTAGACTATTAAAAATCAATTGAATATTTATTTAATATAATATGCATAAGTACATAACTTTCCTGCGTGGCCCTAAATTATTGTATATTACTATTCTAAATGTATACTAAATTTATTAGTTACTATTACAATTATTTTGTAAATTATAATATAGGTATGACATGATATAAAAAATTCTCCATTTCGACCTAATTATGATGTCAATTTACCGTACTGATAATACATCATCATTTATTTACAGGCAGAATAATAATGAATTCAATAATCACAACAGTAATTTTGTCGTTATTAGATTACATTACTATGCTATGTGGACAAAATTACTGTGCGAACCTAACGGGTGGTCGTATTACACGGCCACTTCTCGACACCTGTGTGTTGGTTTGCACATTTTGTTGTGGTACCGGGAATTGTGCAACACGAATATCACTGTCTTTATTTGTAATGCTATTACCTATATAATTATCGCTGTCTTTAATTATGAAAGCTGGCTTCAACCGATCGATTGAAATGCGAGCTTCGCGATCTGGTAACTGAATCTTAAAAACTTTGGGACCTCGCTCTAATACTTTGTATGGTCCATCATACGGAGGTTTCAGCGATCTGTGAACCGCGTCATCCCGCACAAAAACATGACTCACGTCGTGTAAATCCTTATAAATAAAAATTTTCCTACTACTAAGTTTATCTCGCGTAGGCCGATAACTGTTAATAGTGCTGCGAATCTTTTCCACTAAACTACACGGATCACTGGAATTTTTGCTACTCGAGCGATCGTAGAATTCGCCCGGTAAACGTAAGTTCCTACCAAAAGCTAATTGCGCGGCACTTACTCCACTATCAGTGCGCATTGCTGCGCGTAGACCCAACATTACAGTAGCGAACTCGTCTGTCCATGTAGTGCTGTCGTGCAAACGTGCCATAAGGGCGGCTTTTAGAGATCTGTGCCACCTCTCTACGGCACCATTGCTCTGTGGATGGTATGGTGTGGTTCGAAATTTATGAATGCCTAGAAATTGCATTAACTCTTTAAATAAATACGACTCAAATTGCCGACCCTGATCGGTCGTTATCTTGATGGGACAGCCATACCTTACTATCCATCCTTCATAAATATTTTTCGCAACAATATCAGCAGTTATTTCCCGCACAGGAAAAGCTTCTGGCCAGCGGGTACACCTATCTATAATAGTAACTAAATACCTATATCCACACGGAGATGTTGGTAACGGCCCAACAATATCTACGTGAATATGTTCAAAACGACCGGCCTGAGTGAATTCTCCCACACCCGACATTACATGCCGGTTGACCTTCGACCTCTGACATTGCATACAGGCTTTAGCCCACAGCCCCACGTCCTTATTCATATTAGGCCAAAAGAAATGTTTTGCAACCATCTTCCGTGTGGTGCGAACACCGGGATGGTTCAAATTATGTACGCTATCAAAAGCGATCTTCCTAAAATTTTCTGTTAAATACGGCCTTACAAAATTCGTAGAAACTTCGCAATAAATTGGTTTGCTACAATCTGGTAACATAATCTGTTTATATATAGCATTACTGTCACTATCAGAACATTTTAAAACTCGCGATAAATGCTCGTCTTGCAATTGCGCGTCCGCAAGTGCATGGTAATCGAGTACAGTTGGACACAAAATCGTTTCTACGCGCGACAAAGAATCTGCAACAATATTGTCTTTACCACTAATATGCTGAATATCGACTGTAAACTCACTAATGAAAAGAAGATGACGCGTCCTTCGAGGAATTTCGTTATCTTCTTTCCTTATTTTCGAAAATGCGTGACATAATGGCTTGTGGTCCGTAAACACAGTCAGAGGTTGACCTTCAAACAATCTTCGAAAGTATTTAATAGATCTATATATGGCCAACAATTCGCGATCATAAGTAGAATACTTTTGTTCAGTAGGAGTAAACTTTTTCGAAAAATAGCCAAGAGGGCTCCACACATTGTTTACTTTTTGCTGTAATACCGCCCCCATTGCAATGCATCGGTCATTAATGCAAGAGGGACATTTGGTAATGGATGTGACAATGTAACGGCCTTTTCAAGTCCCGTCTTACATTGCACAAACGCATTTTCGGCAATGTCTGTCCAACTAATTTTTGTTTTATCGTTTTTCTTAGCGTTCGCTAAATACTTATTAAGTTCGCACTGATACGAAGCTAAATTCGGCAAATGAGGCCTGTAAAAATTTAACATACCCAAAAATCTTCTTAAATCGGCTACTGTTTCGGGTTTAGGAAAATTCACTATTGCCTGAACTTTTTCATTAAGTGGCTTAATGCCATTTGTACTTACCGCATGCCCTAAAAACTCTATGCGCGACTGTCCGAAACAACACTTATTTAAGTTCATAGTGATACCGTAAGTATTAAATCGTTCAAAAACCAACCTTAAATGTTCCTTATGTAGGTCCATATTTGGACTGGCTATGATGACGTCATCGAGAAAATTGAAAAGAAAGTCTAGGCCCTGTAATACGGTATTATTCATAAATCGCTGGAATGTCTGTGCTGCGTTTCGTAAACCGAACGTCATTCGCGGAAATTCAAAAAGCCCAAAAGGGGTGATGATCGCAGTTTTCTCTATGTCTTCTGGAGCGACACTAATACAATGGTAGGCTCTATTTATATCTAATTTTGAAAATACACTTTTATTAGCCAAAACGTAAGTAAAATCATGCAACCTTGGAATTGGGTATCTGTCAGGTTTTGTAATCGCGTTTAAACGACGATAATCGCCACATGGTCTTAACTCACCGTTTTTCTTTGGGACTATATGTAACGGGCTGGCCCAAGCACTTTTGGAAGGCCTACAGATACCTAATTCCTGCATAATTCGAAATTCTTCTTTGATATATACTTTTAGACTTTCGCGTTCCATTGTTAAACTTTATTTTTATCGGGAATTAACGCGATTTACCTTATATTTTGGCTTGACGTTTCGGCCGGGTTGAATATAAGGTAAATCGCGTTAATTCCCGATAAAAATAAAGATTCTTCTTTGACTTTATTATATCTATCAGGTGGTAATTGACGTGCGCGAGCGTAGACGGGTGGTCCCGTCGTCTCAATGTAATGCAATACATTATGCGCAGGAGTTTCCCTGAATGACGCTGGTTTCGTAATATCGGGATACATAGATAACAAATCGTAATACGGGTGGTCCTCTATAATAGAATTAACTGATGAATGTTCAACCTTAACTATTGATGCTAATACATTTAAATCAGTAACTTGATCTATAAGCTTACCTCGACTTACATCTACCAATATTTTATGGCCCGCTAAAAAATCAGCACCTAGTATGGGCTGCTTAATGTCCGCTATTATAAACTCCCAACGGTACGGCCTTCGAAGTCTTAAGTCTAAAACAAGCGATTTTACGCCATAAGTAGTAATCTCGGTACCGTTGGCAGCATATAATTTATAGTCCGAACACTTTATATTTTTAAAAAGTCTTTTGTTTACCGGTATGATAGACACGTTGGCTCCCGTGTCGACAAGGAAACGCATTCCAGTATTGTAGTCCGTAACTGACAGGCGGCTGCAGGGTACCACGGCACAGACCTCCGCCGTAGGTTGTGCCTCACCAACTAGTTTTCCGACCTCGACTGACTGGCACCTTCCTTTCCGGCACCGTCCCTGGACTTCCACGCACAAGGCGGTACGCACCTGTGGGCACGATGTCGATAGCGAAAATGATAGCTGCAAAGCCACTCAGGAGAACCTGGAGTGCAACGTCTTGATGTAGACCTTGAAAAACGCCTCGGGTCACGAGAATTGTATCGTGATCTCGATCTGTTGCGCCCTAAATTGGATAATTTAACGTTAATTTTTGCGATCTCTGCTGTCAGTTGCGTTAGGTCTGGTGCATTAGGTGTCTGAGCCTTCTGGGTCACTTCGGAAATTTGGGAAACCCTGGTGGCCTCGGCGACGTTGTCTGCGATCACTGCCAAATTATCGAGTCCTTTTGTCTCTGAAACGGCCAACACGGCCCGTACCGTCGTCGGAAGATGACCCAGCCACAGCACCCTTAACGTGTCGTCAGGAATCTTGTCACGCGCTAGGTCTCTCATACGGTGAAGGAGTTGTGAGGGTTTTTGGTCCCCTAGCTCCATCTCTCCGATGAGTTTCTCAATCTGTCTATTTGTAGAGTCTTCAAAAAGCACCAACATTTTCGTCTTAAGCGCCTTGAATTTCTCAGAATCCGGTGGTTTAGCCAAAAAATCGGAAAGTTGTACTATTACATCCTTCGGTAATTTCGCGACGACCATATCGAATTTCGCATCGTCGCTTAACTTCTGTGGACCCAGGATAGCCTCCACGCGGATAAACCAAACCCGTGCTTGGTCCACCCAAAATTCCGGAATACGCGATGCGACTGTTACGGCCATAATATCCGAGGTTTGCATTTGTTGCACGTTCGGCACACTAGTATTCATTTTTACGAGTTATAGTCACTTATTAGGCAGACACTAGAAAAAGTTCAAAGTTCACGATTGCCTACAAAAATCACTGTGGCCCTTAATATCACGTCGGTGTCACCACTTTAGGAGTGGTGACCTAAATGAGTCCGGCCGGGTGTTCCTTTAAATAAAAAACTGGATATGAAATACTACGGAATTATATTAGCATCATCATTATTATTAGGGCCACAATGTTTACTTAATACGAATTACAATTTTCACATGTTATGTGTTTGCTCTACAAAACCGGACTGGCTGTCCTGGGAAAGAATTGTATAGACGACACCGTACCTACACATCCATGTACGTGCACTTACATAGAGTGTACGCGTGTGTCCCTACAACGAATATGTGATAAACTTCGTGCGGTCTTAGCCAAATTTTATGTTGTAAAGAAAAGACTCCCATATAAAAGTAGACTCCTATTGTATAATGCGCTTTTCGATTCGATCGTATCATACGGCTTGTCTAGCTATGGTCGCACTTTTAAGATTTATTTGAACAACATATTCAGGTTACAAGTGAGGATCCTAAAGTTCATCGTTTCATCAAAAGTTAGATCCGAACTTATTGATGAAAGCAACATTTTTAAGCACTGCCGCACCCTTCCAGTACATGACAAAGTTAAATTGAATTTTTTTTATTTTATTTGAAAATAAAAAGAAGAATAGATCATCCTATATATACGCGTCATGCAGCACAAAATAAACTGGTTACCACCGCAGCTAATAACTATTACGGCGAGCGGACGACGGCCTATCTGGTTCCCCGACTTATAAATTCTTTACCTACCCCCTTACTATTAATGTCAACAATATGAAATTAAAACTTAAAGAATATTTTCTATTACAATTATAATTCATCTATTTGAAATATGTAGTACAGTTGTGCGCTACGATATTATGTATTTAAAATATGTAGTAAGTATGTGTTTGTTCTATATAAAGGTGTGGTTTATTCTATAAGCGTGAACGAATTTTGTGTCACATACAAACCTTAGAGGTTTAAATGGCACTGTAATTAATAAGAATGTCTTGTATATGTCTTGGTAATTAAATAAAAAAAAAAAAAACATTAATTTGAAACATTTTAAGATGGAGGAATACCGTACAGCAATCAAACTTTTAGGCAAAGATTTAAAAGACGCATATTTTTTGGTACCTGTTCATAAAAGTAACAGAAAATATTTGGGATTTCAGTGGAATAACACACAATCAGAAACACAGTTATTTGAATTCAATGTACTTCCTTTTGGGTTATGCACATCAGCCAACTTGCCAACAATTACGCTTAAAGGGCTATTTGTCAGTACAGTACTTAGACGATTTCCTTTGTATCGGTTCTCGTATTGTAAATTCCTTGGTTTTGTTTTTGATACCACAAATATGACGATTTCATTACCTAAGGAAAAGATGATACGCATTAGGGAAAAATCCGACCATTCCCTCCACCTTAGGTCGTCACGTATTAGGTGCACTCGTCGGGCGCCATCTATCGTTGAAGTTGAACACACAATCACTATAGAACTTTAATATTATTAAACACAATAAACAAAACTTTAAACAACCATAGAATCTAATAGATTCTAACGGCCGCACTCACAAACGACAATTAACTTTATTTGTAATTTAGTCACTTCTTAAAATCTATTTCTTTTGAGTGTCGGAGTCGCTTATGATTATTTTTGATTGTTGAATACGAGATAATTGATTTCTCTACCCACTGTCTGCGTTTTACGTATTAATTGTCTTCCAATGTCGAAATAATCCGATTTCAAGAAATGGTTTAATGATCATTAACTCTAATTGACGTTTGTAGGTTCGGCAGTAATTATATTATAATATTTAGTAGAATTCAATTGTCATGTACCGTATATGCGATACAAAATAAATATCAACGAAGACGAAAGATTATGGTGGATCGAGGTACTCGTACGCAATACTACACTATATTTCGTTCGGTATACATGTCATTTTTCTATCCATAACATAACCCCACCGCATCATAACCCGATGTACATCTGATTGTCGTCGTTCCTTTATTTAGCGAGTGTCGCGTCTGCGCGGGAACTGTCACGTAACGGTTGGTTTAGAGTAGGGTAGAGAGAACCCGGAGACCGCTACTAAGATAGGTAAGTAACTAAGGGGGAAGTAGCAATAAAATAATGAGAACTCAGGACTTACAATATAACTATAATTACAGATAAAAACGTTACAGTTCTCTAACGACAGTTACGCAGTTCGTTTCACCGGGTCGGGAACGCGGACACTTATTAGCGTAAGATCACGTAACTTGCTTGCAAAGATTCCTGGGCGCAGGGAAGCCTGGCGGCGTGCCTAGATGGCACAACCGCAGCCAGGCCGTTGGACGCCGGCAGGTTTAGCACCGGCCACGACAGTCAACCAGCAGGCTGGCCGATGAAAATGGGGTGCGGGCGTCAGCACGCCACAGCAGCAGCACCCGTAGATATGTGGCCTCTGGCGTAGATAATGGCCGATTCCGGCTCAAGACCTGGTTCAGCTCGGCCTCCGGTCTTGCGACTCTAGGCTGTAGACCTTAGGCTTTCCACACGTCTGAGGCTCCAGACCCAGCCTTCCGACCCAAGACTTCAGACCCTGGACTTCAGACTCCGTTTTCCGACTGACTTTTTATTTTCCTCTCTCCACTTGACAGCTCCTTGTCTAAATTTAAATTTTTAAAGTGAACTAGCTGACCCACGCAGCTTCACCTGCGCTATTTTTACGTTAACTAAACTTTTAATAACAGACATTCGCATCGAATACATAACCTCCTTTTTTATAGTCGGTTAAAAACTGGGACCCACTTTTTACTTGCTCTCCAAAGCACGGACCCGTTTAGTTCAAATGGCGTTAAACGGTCACCCATCTATTTAATAACCTTACCTAACGTTGCTTAACCCGATCGATTACAAAACCTTGATAACTCGCTATGAGTGTTCCCTTACTAATATTTATTATATTATAAAGAAAAAAATGATAAAACGGACCAAGCGTATAACCAAGTACCCATTTTGACTTTAATCCCCTCTCCCAAAAGAACCGTGCTAGATTACGGGATAAAAAGTATCCTATGTCCTACCTCGTAGTAAGATCTCAAATCATGCCAAGTTTCATTTGAATCCATTCAGTAGTTTCGGCGTGATGCTCAGCCGTGATACAGACAGACAGACAGACAAAAATTAAAAAAAATACTTTTTCGGCCTCAGTATCGGTTATAGAATGCCCTCCAAATATAATTTTCAAAATATCTTCAATGTACAGAATTGGACCTGTTACAGTTTTATTATAAGTATAGATTAAAAATAAATACAAATATTTATAGAAATGATGAGGTATGACAATGGAGGTTGATATATTATGAATGAAATGAGGTGATACACTACAGAACGTATTCGGTAACTACTGATTTTATATGGTACTTGCGCATGGAATTTCTGATCCTGCGAGCGGCTTTCGCGCGGTTGAAGTGAATGAAAAGTGTAACTTTTTGCTACTAATAAAAATGTATTATATGGAGATTTTTTAATTCATTTTATTTGATGCTGTATTAAATATCTATGTTTTTAACGTTACGTTAGTAAATAAAAGTCTTATTAGATCGTCGTAACAAACGCCTGTTTTTAAAGGGAAGCCTTCCGTCGTGTGACATCGGAACGAAGCAGACGTGTACATTGCGAGCTAGTCATTTTTATAAAATAAAATAATTCTTTTACAATTGTGATCAAACAAAATACATCCTTATTACGACCACCAAGAAGTTACATTTGCCAGCTGTCTTAGCCCGTACCTGCCTTCATCGGTAAGCGAGTAGAAAATATTCTTTATCCCTTGCAAACATACGCGCCACCGTGCCACGGCATAACCGGGCGACCCAAGCCATGAGCGTAGTGCGATCACCGCCCAAAGGCGTTTCTGGGAGCGGTTCATTCCCGGACTTACGTTCATTAGGCGCACAAGATGGAAAACAAGGTGTTATAGCCCAAAGAAAAAGGAAGCAACCGGACAGGGATACGGATGTAATGGATGAAATAACAAAATTACGCCAAGAAATGTTGAATTTCTTTCAAGAATTTAAAAAATGCCAAGCAGAAACATCTAACTGTATTAGGCAGGATATTCAGGAAATAAAAACAGAAATGCAACAGCTGAAAAAATCTGCGGAAAAAGTAATTGCGGAGCAAAATAATTTAAAAAAAGAGCTGGAAAATATGAAGTCCCTTAATGATAACATCGAAAAGAAAATTAAGTGCCTTGAAAACGAATTTTCTGCATATAAAAATAAAAATTCTGATACTTTAATTCCGTCCGCGTCAGAAACGCCAACTCTTATGAACTTGGACTTAGTCGCAGAACTCGAAGACCGCTATATACGCGGTAATAATATAATAGTTGCGGGTATATTGGAATAGCCAAGACTCAAGTACTAGGCGTGAATATGATAGAACCGAAGTCTTAAAAATTCTCACACCTATTAACCATGACTGTTCGACAACTATAAAAACCTTTAGATTGGGCAAGTATGAATCAGGTAAAAATCGACACATTAAGGTATGTTTTCAATCACGCGATCAGGCACAGTATATATTACGCAATAAATCAAAATATATCAATAAGGAGATACGTATTTTCTCGGATCAAACTCCTGTGCAAACAAAATATTATAAGGAGATTACCACTGAGCTAAAACGACGTCAAGATACAGGTGAAAAAAACATTACAATAAAATACATCAAAGGAGTACCTAAAATCATCACGAAAACTATCTCAAAAAACGGGAATCTGCAAGCCTAACTGACTCAGACAAACATATTACTTACCAAATCTATACTTATAATAAAACTGTAACAGGTCCAATTCTGTACATTGAAGATATTTTGAAAATTATACTTGGAGGGCATTCTATAACCGATACTGAGGACGAAAATGTAATTTTTTTAATTTTTGTCTGTCTGTCTGTCTGTCTGTCTGTCTGTCTGTATCACGGCTGAGCATCACGCCGAAACTACTGAATGGATTCAAATGAAACTTGGCATGATTTGAGATCTTACTACGAGGTAGGACATAGGATACTTTTTATCCCGTAATCTAGCACGGTTCTTTTGGGAGAGGGGATTAAAGTCAAAATGGGTACTTGGTTATACGCTTGGTCCGATTTTATCAATTCTTCTTTATAATATAATAAATATTAGTAAGGGAACACTCATAGAGAGTTGTTATCAAGGTTTTGTAATCGATCGGGTTAAGCAACGATAGGTAAGGTCATTAAATAGATTGGTGACCGTGTAACGCCATTTGAACTAAACGGGTCCGTGCTTCGGAGAGCAAGTAAAAAGTGGGTCCCAGTTTTTAACCGACTATAAAAAAGGAGGTTATGTATTCGATGTGAATGTATGTTATTAAAAGTTTAGTTAACGTATTAATAGCGCAGGCGGAGCTGCGTGGGTCAGCTAGTTACTAATAAATATAATAGCATCGATAACATATCGTCGAAATCTTTAAAATTAGTATATGCAAACATTAGAAGTATACAGAGTCAAGGCAAGTTTGATGAATTAAAATGCATACTAAATGGGTTTAGCTGCGTTATTGATATTATTATCTTAACAGAGACTTGGATTAAGTCGGAGTTCGAGGCAAACCTTCTTCAAATACCAAATTATACACACGTTTATAACATAAGGACAGGCCGAATTGGCGGTGGAGTATCTATGTTTGTGCATGCGAGCTTAAAATATATCGTAACAATTGATGCCTATTTAGATGGTAGTAACTATTTATGGATTTATGTGGACAAATATGCTCTTAATATTGGGGCTATATATCGACCCCCTAATACGAACATTAAACAATTTTTGGAGGCTTATTCGTCACAATTAGAAAACAAAAATAGATCAATCGTTTTTGGAGACTTTAATATCAACCTGTTAAATAAAGATCGCCATATAATGCAATACACCAATGTTATTCAAGAAGCTGGTTATTCCATTCTTAACAAGATAGATGAAAAATATAGTACAAGAGAAACCACGAGCACAAAAAGCATAATAGACCATGTTGCCTCAAACATTAATGATTCTACTTATCACATGGCAATAATCGACTCGACTTTATCAGACCATAAACAGATATTTCTAGAAATTACAAAATACAAGAATACACAAAGACAAAAAGTAAAGTACCAAGCTCTGAATTACAGCAAATTTTACAAAGCCATCTCGGAAATCGATTTTAATGGACTTAATGAGTATAAATTATTTGAAGATCAGAGAGCAAATAAATAAACATAAAGAGAACAAATACAAAATTTTGAACCCTCCTCAAAAAGAATGGATTAATAGAAGCATTATTGATCATATCGAAGAGAGAAATAAGCTATGGAGAGTTTACAAAGAAAATCCAGAAAACGAACATCAAAAACTAATTTTCAAGGAAGAAAGAGATAAAGTTGAAACAATGATAAAAGAAGAAAAGAAGATATATTACAACAATGAATTTAGTAAATGTAGGAAAAAACCTAAAAAGATGTGGAAACTAATTAATAAAGTAGCTACTAATAAAATTAAATCAAACTGCACTCCCCCAAAACTTATAATTAATTCCAATTTGATTACTGATGGATATAACATATGTGAAACTTTCAATAATTTTTTCGCTTCTGTCGGTCCCCTGTTAGCTAGTAAAATCACGCTTCAAAATAAGACTTCTGATAGCACTAATGTTTGTATTACACGTAACAGCAAACTCACTCATTTTAAATTATGTACTGAAAAAGAATTAATACAAATAATAAATGCACTGGACAGTAACACAAGCTCTGGAGTGGATAGTATAACAATAAAAGCGTTAAAATGTGTCAAAAATTATATAGTCACACCACTTACAGAATGTATTAATAACTGTTTAAAAAAAGGAATCTTTCCAGATTCGTTAAAAGTTGCGAAAGTTACTCCAATATACAAAAACGGTACTAAAACAGATCCTAGTAACTATCGGCCGGTGTCAGTGTTGCCAGCTGTCTCTAAGATTTTTGAAAAAGTAATATACACACGTTTGTTCGAATACTTAAATGAAATTGAATTCTTGTATGAAGGTCAATATGGATTTCGTCCTAAATCCAATACTTTAAATGCGACCATCGATCTAGTAACTAAAATTACTGAATGCATAGACAAAAAACAAGTGGCTTTAGGAGTGTTTATTGATTTAAAAAAAGCTTTCGACACGATTAGCCATTCTATACTTTTAAAAAAGTTAAATAACATTGGTATAGATGGGTCTGCCTACAATATTCTAAAATCCTTTATTACTAACACACGTCAGTTGGTTAAGATTGATATTTATGAAAGTCAAATGTCTGAAATTGTATGCGGAATACCACAAGGTTCTATTTTGGGACCACTTCTCTTTCTGATATACATCAATAATATAAAGGACTTAAACTTAACCGGACACGTGACATTGTATGCAGACGACACTTGTCTTTTTTATTTTGGCAACTCCGTTGAAACTATAATTGACTTTGCACAAAATGATCTGAATATTTTGAGTAGATGGTTGCAATGTAATCTTCTAACGATTAACATTTCCAAATCATCATATATGTTGTTTTCGGCAAAAAATAAAAAAATCCCACAGCACAAATCTCTAACCATAAATAATGAACAGTTGCAAAAATCTAATCAAGAAAAATACCTCGGCTTAATATTAGATAACAGGCTAACTTGGAAACCACAAATTGATAATATAAAATCTAAAGTATCGCCTCTAATTGGCATTGTTCGAAAGGTTTCGAAATGTTTCCCTTATTCTATCCGTTATCTTATTTATAACGCATTAGTTAAGCCTCACCTAGAATATTTAATTCAAATATGGGGCAATGCCGCTAAAACTCACATAGCAGGTCTCCAGATAACACAAAATAAATTAATCAAGGCATTATTTAATTATCATCGATTAACAGCAACACAGAAAGTTTATAAAAGTACTAAAATATTTACTATAAAACAACTATTCGCATATCATACATGTATAACCATACAAAAAATACTTACAAACACTACACATTCGCAGATTTCGTTAGAAAAAACTTCCTTTATGTTCCATCCATTGTCTATGTCTCGTCCTCACTATTTGTCTATGCGTCAATGTCTGTCATGTCTGCCTTTACAATAAATGTCGAACACATTATCCCGTCGTCTTATTTACTATAATCAAGAATCTCGTCGTGTGTCTTCGCCAATCCTGCCGTCGGGCTCCGGATGCCTCACAAGACAACGCCACATGGTGCCAGAATTTCCCGAGGATTTTTCTGAAAAATCGACCACTTGCTACAACCAACATCGCATCGGGTTATCAAGAAGATGGCTGAACCTAAGGCAACGAGTACAGGTATTTTACCGCCGAGCACATTTTCCCTGAACCATTACATTACATTACAACCCATTTGGCCACCACCATCCTTCCCTTCGGACCTCTGAGGAGTTCAGACGTTAACCACGTAGAATTATTTTCTGTTCAAAATCAAGTTATTTGTTAAATTTTATTCGAAAAAATTACTAAATAAAAAATAGGAGTGCATAAATCTGAAAAGTGTTGTCTAACAAGGTAGGTTTGCAATCGCTGTATTACCCACCATACGACCAACCAACAATAAACATTTAAATGTTAAAGTACTAGGTGATCATAAACTAGCGGTGGACGTGAAGTACCTGTTAGAAAAGGACAGCAACTACGGAGACAAAGGGTTGCCTGTCAGCTGGGTCTCGCTACGCCCCGTAGCCAACGCTACGCGCACACGCACACATCCCTGAGTATCATTAGTGCTTGCCACAATTCACAGGCGGTAGCGTTTAGCGAGAATAATTTTTTCTGTATGGTACAAGTTCAAAATTAAGTTTTCATTAAAACGTAGTGCCATATTTTTTGTGTTCCCTGTGTAACCAATCCTACAATGTCTATTCAACGTACGCCACAAAAAAGTGTCAGTAAGAATAACACTCCCACTCACCATGGATCTGATTCGGCACTCTATAATATAGAAAATCGGGAATCTGACATCAACATTTCTAGGAGGTTTAAAAGACGATTGGATGACTCGTCAGACAATTGCAATACAACAATGACTGAGCTCAGGAGTATTATTGAAGATTTAAAAAATCAACAGGATGCAAAGTTTAATAGTCTCAAATCTTCTATGGATGCTATATTAGCCCAAAACGACGAAATAAAAACTTCAATGCAGCATTTGTCCGACAAGTATGATAGTATCCTGGCTAATATGAAAAAGCTTCAGCATGAGAATGACCACCAAAAAATCCATATAAAGCAGTTGGAGGATAAACTGGAACAATTTGAGAAAAATTCACGGGCTACCCAAATTGTTCTCAGAAACATACCAAAAACTGAATCTGAAAGCAAGTACAGTTTAATAGAAATTACCAAAAAAATTTGTTCAGCCACCAACATACCTATCCAAGATGCGGATATACGTGACGTCTTTCGCCTAAAATTAAAAGAAAAATCTGATAGTCCCATAATAGTTGATTTTAACTCAACTCTGAAAAAAGATAGCCTAATAAAAGCAGTAAAACTATACAATAAGGAAAAAACTCCCGATAGACGGCTGAGTACCTCGATTTTAGAATTTAGTGGACCGGCAAAGCCTATTTATGTGTCGGAATCTCTAACTAAAAAGGCCAGACGGCTTTTTTATTTAGCTAGAATGTTTGCAAAAACACACAACTGCGATAGTTGCTGGACATCTTACGGAAAAGTATATCTGAGACGTAAAAATACTGAACAACGTCTATGCATCGATAATGATGAATTATTGGAAAATCTTAAGAAAAACGTTTGACTAGATTACCTTAATAATATATTATCGTTCATTCCCCTTTTAATTGCATGCTGCATGATCTTTTTAGAAAAGTTCCTAAATTGTAATTTAAACTTCGTTTGTTATTTCTTCAAAAGGTGTTTTAGTGCCATAGTTTTAGTTATCTCTATCACATTTTATATAGTTTATACATTCTCCGTCACACACAAACATTTCTTTGTAAATCAAAACAAAACACATTCATACAATAACTACAAAAACTACGTTTATAAAAATATTACATATGTCAATGTTGCACCTAACTCTTCAATCTCAACAAAAAATTTATACCCCTGTTCGGTTTTAATACTAATGTCCTCAAAAATGTTTAACTACAATAATTCTTTACTACGTTTATCAAGCCAAATTGACTGTTTTTCTATACAAAATTCAATGAGTTAAATAATTTAAAGGAAATTGACTCTTTTAATATAGCTGACTCGGCAACATGTGCTGTTGAGGACTGTCCTTCATTTTTACCTGACTCCAATAGCTGTTTTAAAATATTACAACAAAATATCAGAAGTATAAAACGTAACTTTACGCAGCTACTTCCTATGTTGATAAGAAGCAGGGTTAGTTGGGACTGTATTGTCTTAACCGAATGTTGGTTACCAACCACACCGAGTTTGCCAAAACTTGAAGGTTATAATTACCTAGGAACTTCAAATAATAAAACTCAGAATGAAGGGGTAGTGGTTTATCACAAGCAGAACTTACATATAACGGTTGAAGAAGCACTAATATCGGATGCTAATTGTTTAGTAATAAAACCAAACAAACATACAATCGCACTAGCTATTTACAGACCACCTGGTTATAAGAACGTTAATAATTTTATCCAATCTCTACATAACTTATTACTAAAATATACACAATTTCATAATATTATAATAGTGGGAGACATAAACATAGATATCAGTGAAAATAGTAAAGATAAATTTTTGTCCTTATACTTAGATATGCTAGCATATCACGGAATCCTACCTGGACACTTGTTCCCTACTCACGGTAATACCTGTCTAGATCATATATTACTGAAATCTAAACTTGATGCCCGCTGCTTAGTCCTAAAAACTTCTCTTACTGATCACGATAGTGTAGCACTCTATATTACAGCAAATTGCAAGCAAAAGCCTGCGAAAGTCATAAATTATGTAAATAAATTAAATGTACAGAAAGAATTGATTAATTTTGATTTTGGGCCCTTATACCAATTCAAAGAAGTCAATGCAGCAGTGGACTTCTTTTTGGCAACTTTGCGCACGATAATAATAGCAAATAGCAAGGAGATAAAACTGTCGTGTAGGAAGAGAATCATAAAGCCTTGGATTACCCCGGGAGTTTTGAAATGTCTAAGAAATCGAGATAACTTATTTAAAAAAGCAAAGAAAAATCCTAATAATTTAATAATACAGACAACATATAAGAGATACAGAAACCACTGCTCCTCCTTATTAAAGAAACTAAAAAGAGACTATGAAAAACAAAAATTACAGAGTGCAAACAAAAATAATAAAAAACTTTGGAAAAATATTAAAGAAATTACAAATTCAACGAAATCAAAAGAAACTTCTGCAGATTTGATAAACACAAACAATCCCCGGATAGCAATAAATAATGTTAATAAATATTTCGCAAATATTGGCAGAACTTTAGCCGAAAAAATTTCTAAAAAACCTTTAGACAACTCACCTAAAATCTCAAAATCGTGCCCCTTTTCCTTCTTTTTGGCACCGACTGATGACAACGAGGTCAAACTATTAATAAATAATCTTAAAAGTGACTGTGCGGTAGGTTTAGACATGATTTCAGCTGACATATTAAAAATGAATGTAGACATCTTAACGCGTCCAATAACTTTTATCTGCAATTTGGCGCTATCGACGGGGGTATTCCCAACGGATTTTAAGAAATCGAGAATATATCCGATTCATAAAAGTGGTGATAGAGACTGTGTCAGCAACTATAGACCAATTTCCATCCTTTCTTCTCTATCTAAAATTCTCGAGCGTATTATGAATAAGAGGTTAGTTAAATATTTAGAGGACAACAATCTCTTATCACCAGCACAGCACGGTTTTAGATCAGGAAAATCAACCAGTGATGCAGTGCATGAACTGACGAGTACCATTGTTGATAATTTAGATAGCAAGAAGAAAACTATAGCCGTTTTCTTGGATCTGGCTAAGGCGTTTGACACAGTCTCTATTCCAATTCTAGTAAAAAAACTTGAACTCTTAGGAGTTAGAGATCGCCAACTAAAATTGTTTGAAAGCTATTTAACTCATCGAACGCAATGTGTAAAAATTGAAAACCTCGTCAGTGATGAAGTTGAAGTTCAATTTGGAGTTCCCCAGGGAAGCATACTGGGTCCAACACTATTCCTGGTTTACATAAACGATCTGTGCCAATTACAAATTCCCAAATGCAAAATCATAACTTTTGCGGATGACACTGCACTTGTTTTTAGTGGGAATACGTGGAATGAAACATTTTCAGTTGCTCAATTAGGGCTTAACATAGTGACAAGGTGGCTGCGTGATAATATACTCACAATAAATGTAGACAAAACTAAATATATTACCTTTACTCTAAAAAAATTAAATATAGAAACACCTCAGAATTTAATTTGCCACACTTGTAATAATTTCGACGATCCGCACTGTGCATGTACCAAGCTTCAAACCACCTCATCAATAAAATATCTTGGCATTATGATAGATCGAAATTTGAACTTCCATTGTCATATTGACCTCCTAGTTGCGAGAGTACGTAAACTTATATATTTATTTAAAAGTTTACGATGTGTTGCAGATAAAAAACTTATAAAGACTGTCTATTTAGCACTATGTCAATCACAACTAACCTATTGTATTACTTCCTGGGGTGGTGCCCTTAAAACGCATTTTCTAAACATCGAAAGGGCACAAAGAGCTGTATTGAAAGTGAGTTTGTTCCTTCCATTCTTTCACCCAACAAGTGAGTTGTATAAGCAGGCAGAGGTTTTGACTGTTCGGCAGCTTTATATTCTTCACACTGTTTTAAAAAAACATACATCAATGTTATATGAACCTGACAAAATTAAAGATAAACGTAGAAAAGATTTAGTCTGTACTCAACCTGCATTTAGCACTTCTTTTGCGCATAGGTTCTTTTGTTATCAAAGCGGTAATCTTTATAATAAAATAAATCGAGTTTTATCCATCTACTCACTCCCAAAAATTAAATGTAAAATTGTGGTTACTGAATGGTTGCAAAAATTGAGCTACGTATTTACAGAAAACCTTCTTCACTAGGATTATGTAATTTCAAAAACATTTATATAATATAATATATATTTAAAAACATTTAAACAGTAAAAATTTCTATGACACATACACAGACACACCCACACAAAGCCACACAAACACCTCACACACACATACATATTTTGAATATATGCATATAAAACACACATAAACCTGTGAACTATGAACAGAAATATAAAAATGTTTCATATAAAATTATTTGTAACGCCCTATGTTCGTTGGGTGGGGACCTGGTGATCTGTAATACAGGTTTACGCCTACCTCAGACACCAGCTTCTCACAAATATTAGACTATAATGTGCTTACTGTGTAATTCATAAATATGTTCATATTTTTTGTGAGAAGAAATAAACGATATATTATTATTATTATTATTATTTACCACTAAAATCTAACAATTACATAAAATAAAAGAATTACGATTGCGTAATTCTTTTATTTCCTCTTGTGCTCCACACTTTATTTTGACCTCCGTAGTTTTATTTAAGTAAATAAACAAACCTTTTAGTGAAATTTCTTGTAGCTCTTCATGTGGGTATCGGAACTATGTTGCATTTAGTCATATCCTTCTTCAAAAGAATTTCTTACAGGTGTCAGTCAGAAAAATACTTCCTTTGCAAATTATTTTAATTCTATACAATCTTGCACTTCGGATACTTCCAGTTCCGTGTAGGCAAGAGTAACCTTTCGATGGGATAGGTACAGGTTGGTTTGTTTTGGATTATGTGAACAATTTTCTATGCTGCATTTAGTCATATCCTTCATCCAAAGAATTTCTTACAGGTGTCAGTCTGAAAAATAATAAATAAATAAATCTCTTTATTTCAGGCACATATAAAAACAAAAAAGAAGAAAATAAATAGTTACAATCTAATACAAAATAATAACATTATACATGCTGCCTAACACTAAAATAACAATAAAATACTTCCTTTGAAAATTAATTCATTTTAATTCTATACCACCTTGCACTTCGGATACTTCCAGTTCCACGAGGCATCTGCAACACAAAGTTCTTCTACGTGATATGTTCTACCACTACTTACTAAATTTATTATTATCCTCACAAGCTTCTAAAGCAACCTTAAATGGTCACTTCATACAAGACCTTATCTTACTATTTATTCTATTATTTCTTATTTCATTTTGTTTACTCAATAAATTATGTATATTTGTTTTTACTGTTTCGTAAAGTATTTTTGCTGTGCAGTATGACGCTGTATTTATTATTATCCTCACAAGCTTCTAAAGCAACCTTAAATGGTCCTAAAAACCTAGGATTAGTTTTGTGTCTATCAGCTTTACTATTCTTCAGATAAACTTCATACAAGACCTTATCTTACTATTTATTCTATTATTTCTTATTTCATTTTGTTTACTCAATAAATTATGTATATTATTTAACTGTTTCGTGAAGTATTTTTGCTGTGCCGTATGACGCTGTATTACTGTATTACTATACATTTTAAATTATCAAAACTACGCAATTCGTGTTTTCTAACTAAATGAACCTCAAACGGTGTCATATTTATAGCGCTACGTGTTGTATCATAATACGCATGGGTGATAAAATGAATCTTTTGGTTTTGATCTAAATTGGAATTCCGCTGGAGCCTAAACAACTCTTAAATTGTATTATGTAATCGTTCAACATCTGAATTCGATTTATGATGTTGAGGAGACGTGGTATGATTGACTATATTATAAGTTTGAAATAAATCTTATATTAATTCGCTGCAGAAAGATTGCTCACCATCATTAACTATCTAACTTGGAGCACCTATCATCGCGAAAAATTTGGATAAAACATCGCAAACCTTACTTTTCTCTGCTGGCCATACGACAGTAGGTATAGTTTGTAAATTTATCTACAATCGTTAAAAAACATTGGTGTTTCTAATGACATGAAGTCTATATGCCACACCTCATCGGTTCATGTGGCGTCTCGGTATGTAAAGACAACGTGATATAGGGTGTCTATTATATTTTTCCTTTTTACACTGTTCACATTTTAATATACACTTTTCTATTTGTTTTCGCATATTTTCTCAATAATATTTTTCTCTCAATTGCTAACAAACACTCTCTATACCAGCATGTCTATTATTTTGTAAATGACAGTATGTATTTTATTATATTTAACTGCTCCTCCCTATCCTCTACTTCTATCAATGATTTTGTATACCTAACTGGCTTATACTTAAAAAAGTATTTTCTATATACTTCTGATATTCTATAAGTCATCGTTAGGTTAGCGCGTATTTTTCATGCGGTAGATACATAAAATCCAGACCTTAGGCCAGCCCCAAACACAGTTACAACAACAAAAAACCTGCAGAGACCAAACCAAAATGTGTCCACTGTTGTTAAACGCACCCTGCTAGCTACTGGGGATGTATGTAAAGTAGCCAAGGAACTGCAACATTTAAAAAATAAAGCAACAAATAAACAAGACATTTCGTCGTTGCGCGTGCAAAACCGCATAAGAGCACAAAAAATAAAATTTATTTCTTCTTCTTTGTAAATACCGCGTAACAGCAAAAGGCGCAAAATTGAAATATCGCGCCGACAGATCCTTGATGCGGATTTGCTTATACTAGATGGACAGACAGAATTCCAATTAGCGATTAGGAAACCTCATTTTTACCCTCGAAACAATACCGCGGAACATCAGTATGTTTGAATTTGGCTGCAAGTCCGCGTATTTACCAAAATGGCGAACTAGATACAACAAGATTAGTGCGTGCTTCTGAAAATAAAGTTATGCAGTCAATAAAGATTATTTAAATACGTTTTTATTGTTTCTATTTGTTATTTATAAATATGTTTATGCCGTATGTTTATGCCGGAATGCCGTAAACTACTTCAATTTTTTTGATAATCTAATGATTTTTACTAACATAACTTCTTATACGTAGTTACGAAATTTTGAAATTACATTATTTTTAATTATGTTACTAATTTACACTGTATTGCTTTAAAGAAAAATTAAGAGTTTTAAATCATTTTTAGATAATTATGTTGAAGTATCAAGTAAGCAAGTTATAATTTATTTTATAATTTATATTCAGACATACGTCCATAGTACACAATAATTTTACAATAAAACACAGACATGCACAAATATATATAAAAAAGAATAAAACAACACCTGTGTGAAGGACAATGCGTCGTTACCCAGTGCCGCATTATGGGGTTGTCCAGCTTGTCCGCAAGCATGTTTACATAAATGTTGGAGCTGTCACGCACTCGGCGCATCAGGGATGCAGTTCTGTTGCGTATTATCGCGAAAAAGTCTTGTACGCCGTATTCCGCAAACATACCCGACGCACTGCAAAAGCGTGGCAGCCCCAACATTATTCTGAAGGCGTTGTTATACTGGATACGCAGAGCATTGTACGATCTTTGTGTATAGTTGGTTGGTATAATGAAAGGTAAAAACAATGATGAGTTTAGAAAATAAATAGGTACTGATATTAGCAGTGATAACTCTAAAAGATCTATTTAAGTATATGAACACTGAAAGTTATTGCTGAACAAAAAGAGGGAGATATTAATTAAGCATAATTATCAAAGTAAACCAAAATCCCAAGTAGTTCCCCTTTCGTCAGAGCATTCAGATCAAGAAAGTCTAAATCAAAATTTACCATCCTACTTTACTAAGTAGGATGGTAAATTTCAGCAAAAACTTGTGTAGTAACACATACGACAGTTTTAGATCCTGCTTTAACAAAAAAATAAAATGATAATATACACATTTATACATACACATTTAAATTTTCGTCCGACGATTCAGTGGCAGATCTTTCCTTTGTTGCTCTCTCAAATATAACTAATTTAAAGGTACTATTACTAGAAAAAACGAAGTAGTTTCCCGAAAGGGAAATAGGAGAGATATCAAAAATTAAAAGGACTCGTAAAGGAATCAACACAATTGGGCAATAGTAAAAAAAAATATAGCGACAGAGAATGATGAGAGAGGAGTATATTGGATTTAAAAGAGAAGGTAATCAATTGGTTTAAAATGATCTAAAACTAGTGAGAACAATGGGTCCGTTATGTACCCTATGTCAATACGATGTTTCAGTGGTAAAGTTATGTATTGTTCAAAATTAAAAGAAGAAATTTGAGCAAAAATTCAAGACAAATTGATACCAAAGTTTATTATTTATTTCATCATCATCATCATCAGCAGCAGCAGCCGAAAGACGTCCACTGCCCCCTTAGAAGGGAGGGGTTGCCACAATACCCATGCTTGGCATAGGTGGTAGGTAATCCAATAGAAAGACATTGCTGCGTCTTACGGAAACCCAACGGGAAGAGGTTCTTTGAACGATGTGACCTGCCCATTGCCAATTCAACTTGCAGATTCTGAGAGCTTTTACTTCATCACTGGCTTAAAACCTTCGTCTTCAGGACTGGTCGGACCTTGGGTTGGCCAGACGACAATTATTAAGCCTTTGACTGTCGTCAGGTCATATAACAATAGAAAAATCCATTGTGTGTCGGACACTTGGCGTTTAACGTGGTGGTGGTGGTGGTGACAATTCTTCAACTTATCAAAAAGTTTTCTTTATAGTGTTGATTTAAAATATTGTTTTTCTGTAAGAAGTAGGTACTTACTTCTTTTTTAAATGGACGTTTAAGTTTTAGAAGATTTTTTGATAAAATAAACTATGTTTTCTGATAACATGATTCTTTTAAAACCCGCGTATTTGCTGATAATGTACTTACTACGTTTTCTATGTTTTTCTGCTACAATTCCGCGTAAGTGACTTTTTACTCGGTATTTAAACAAGTTATGGGTAAATTTTCCTTATCATGACATAAAGTAACTAACAACGAAGTAGCTACATAGTTCAGTCAGCAAAATATAGTTAAACGGATGAATTATTAAGTTTTTTCTTCCTCCTGTAAAATCACGAAAACGCAGATACGCGGTATTTACAAAGTGCTCTTACGCGGTTTTGCACCCGCAACGACGATTTTACAATCATCGATCTGGCTTTTATATAATTTCAACGCATCCTTTGTTTCACCTTCAAAAGCTTTGTAAACTTGTTTTCCTCAAGTAGCATCCTGAGTCTAAATTTCCAATTGTTGAAATTTGTTCCGTATAGCTTTGGTTATTCTTGTTGCATGCTTTATGTGCCATTTTGGACGCTCAATTATTTGTGACAGTTAAATATTGTTATGATAATCTTTTCGATACCTTTTACTATTGTTTTCCTCTTCTTGTAATATGCAGTAATAGATCTCTTCTTATTTTGTTGTTGCGCAGTGGAAGCGTTTGAAGGGGAAATTTTGCAGAGCAATTAATCGCCCATTTTGTATTCACGCAACTAAAGTATAATATTTTCATGTGACCAAAGAGTAGTGAGAGCGTAGTACCACAGATAATATTATATTATTAGAAATTGGAAAAGATTATTCAACGTCAAAAATTAATATCAAACATGAATGCATTATAAATAACCGTTATGACGGAAAAAGCGCGGGAAACGTTGAAAAGTGTAGGTCCGTTTTTTGAACAGAATTATTAAAATTTAATTTTATTCTTGTATATAGATCAGTCTGGTATTGTGTATTTAATAATCTAGTATATCTTTTAAAATAGTTAGTGTGTAGGTATATATCTTCATTCTAGTGGTAAGTTCTCTTTCTTTTATTTCTTGTTCTTTTCTATGGAACCTCCCGACCCGGGGGGCACGGCCCCTCCCCCCTCCAGCAGCATGTTATGTAACTGTAGCAAATGATTCAGAGATGGCTACAGATTGCTCATCACGTAGCCGTGAAACTAAGCGAAAATTCAAACGCAGTCGCTTACATAAAATCTGCAAACATTGCAATAAAAAGATGAGGAAAAGTAGCAACTCTGAAATTACCAATGTTGATTGTAATTGTATTGATCAAGAACTAAACAAACACGCTGTCAGTGAACACCCTGCTCCTAATTATAGCACCGCTTTGCCTTCTGGGACTTCTCGGGGAACTATTAATCCTTCCCTGAAAGCCTCAGACATTCCTACTATTCCACCTGCAAAATCCTCAGAGTCCACTTTGAATGTTGGCAGAACTTCGTATGAGAGTACAGACCTCGCTCCATATGTTGTTCATGTAATAAAAACATCAATGCCTGAAAATACCAGCTTCCATCCAGTATCGTTTGGCAAATTATTTAAAAAAAACACAATTTTTCAAATATTATTAACGGTAATGTAAAGAAAATCGGCAATAATAAAATAACGCTTTCTTTTTCACATTTTAATTGATGCAAACAATTTTATTAATGATTCACGACTAGCTTCAGAAAACCTTAAAGCATACATCCCAACATCAAATGTAACTCGTATGGGTATTGTGCGCGGTGTGCCAACTGATATGTCTGACGACAAAATGATTACTAACATTTTTCTTCCACTTGGTTGTGGTAAAATAGTTAAGACTAGGCGACTTAATTACAAAGTTCCAGTAGCAGAAGATAAACCAAAATGGAATACTTCCCAAACTGTTGTTCTCACTTTTGATGGGCAAGTTTTACCAAAGAAAGTATACTTATGTTACACAGCACTGCCAGTTGATTTATATATATATCGTACAATTCAGTGCTACAGATGTTGTAGATTCGGCCATACTCAATCCAAGTGCAGATCTCGCCTTCAGTTTGATCAGGAAACACACAGGATCCACTTCTGACATTCAGGACGAGGATGTGGTTTGTGGTAATTTTTCGATTTTTCACTCTGCAATAAATAAAATATGCCCTGAGTATAATAGACAATTAAACATTAAGAAGTCAATGGCACACAGTTGTATTTCTTATGTTGAGGCATCAAAATTACATACTCCAGTCCAAAGACCGTATGCAGATATAATAAAAGCTAGGCCAGACTCCAATAACACAAATTCCGCTTCAAATCAATTACCGTCCAGTATGTCTTATAAAAAAACAGGTCTGGTAAAATACCGTCTCCGCCTTGGTGGGACCACGAATGTACACTAGCTATCAAAGAGAGAAGGGAGGCAGAAAAACGTTATCAAAGTTGTAAGACATCTGAAAATTTTGAGTTATATTCACAAGTTGCTCGTAAGACTTGTAAATTATAACGGAAAAAATTTTTGACGGTAATTCTGCGCTTTAGTTTCTCCCAATGTGAAGGTTTCGCCTTATAGCGCTTCGCCTCGCGGTATAGATTTAATTGGAAGAACCATTTAAATCTATACTGCGTGAGTTAGCTGAAAGCTTTATGGACCATTAAGCGCCTTCATCAGTTGCTGTTGCTAAAGCGATGAAGGAAGACCACTTCATTCGTTGCCTAGTAACAAAGATAAAGATATAGATATCTTAAAGATCGTTTCATATACCTACATGAATCGCATTCTCGTTCCTTAAGATCGTCAGAGAATTTAATCCTTAAAATTCCATCGCATTCCACAGCATATTACGGTAACTCTTTTTCAGTTCGTGCTGTCAAACTGTGGAATAGTCTACCTTTGACAATTAGACGTGCCGAGTCCTTAGTTACATTTAAAAGGCTCCTGAAGGAATATTTCTTGGTCTCCTAGCCATGACTTTTTTTTTATTAATTATTTCTTTTTTTCATCCACGATATCACCTCTATACTATTATAATATATTTTATAGTATTATTACTTATTTCCTCACCATAGATAAACTATGTTATATTGTGTTTTATGTATATTATCGAATAGGTATATATAATATTTATCTTATATATTATTATCTAAATTACATGTAGATTTATAACTTTTCCTCATTTTATTTTATTTTGTTTTCTGTACACCATTGGCTACCTTCTTTTGTTAACTGATCGTTCCTTTCCATCCTAAGGTTGTCTGGAAGAAATCGCAACTTGCGATAAGACCGCCCAATGTATACCATTGTATATTTTCTTTGTACTTCTTTGTTTTCTGTACTTCTTGGTGTGCAATAAAGAGTTCTCTATCTATCTATCTATAAAGTAGTTTCTAGTCTTTTTATTTCATAAATCATTTTTGATTAGTATCAATAAAATTGGTATTAGACGTTATCGTGGCACTGGAAAAAGAAACTCTGTGAAAATTTCAACTCTCTACCTATTACGTTTCATGAGAATCAGCCCGCTGACAGACGGATGGACGGACAGAGGAGGCTTAGTAATAGGGTCCCGTTGGCACACTTCGGGTACGGACGGACCCCTAAAAAGGTTGTTTACCGAATCCTATCGGGGTACATTTTTGCATGTCACTGACTATAAATACTATGAAGTGAAGACTATTGTTTATTTAGTTATAAGATCTTTTGTACTACATTAATGCAAATAAATTCTCTTATAATTTATAATAAATTGTCTCCGAAGCTGCTTAGTGCAGTTCTGGAAGATGTCTTCAGGGAATTACAATAGGCTAGCTTTGGACTAGTAAAAAACTCAACCACTTGCTTGATTTGCTGACGATATTGTGCTGTTTGCAGAAGAACCACATACCGTCTACAAAGGGTGCTCCAAGCTGTCAACAGATACTGCATGAGACGACTTCCGCTTCTTGTGGAGAGATGACTGGCGGGAGGGGCCACCCATCGACTATCGAATGCATAATAGGAAATCATCTTTGTGTCAGCGACATTGCCATGGATAGCGATCTAATCTACATTAAGAATAGAGAAGTAGAATAGAATAGAATATTTATTTACTCAAGTATCAGAGACTCATTATAAATAGGTAGGTAAATAAAAAATATAAACTTCTAATATTAAAAGTAATATTAACAATAATATACACACACATTTGCACACGTGAATCAACGCTGCAATTTTCCATGAGAAATTTTGCAGCAGTGATTCACATAAGAACAGTCTAGTCTAGTTGCAATCAGCGATACTGTTGGGGCTGGCCCACACTCCGACATTTTTTCCGAAGCCGCAAATGCAATATGTAGAAACCATTATATAGATGACTATCTACAATCATTTGACACAATTGAACAAGCTAAGTGTATGCATCAGATGTCGACCGCGTCCATCGTCAAACTAATTTTCATCTACAGAAAGGACGAATCTCCGTGGAGCTTATAAAAGAGGCGTATCAGGCAATGAACGACGAGGTTACATCCCGAAACTTCCGATGGCGCTACATTCCCCCGTCCTTTATGGAAGAAGCCAAAAAGCTTAAGAAAGCGTTAGCAGAGCAACCTTGAACCGTTAAATACAAGTACATCATGAGTGAGGTCAAATCGCTTAGAGGCTTAGAGAATCTAGGGGCTACGTAAAAGACAAAATAACGCGATTGTCTACACATGTATTTAGTGAAGACAGTTTGCAGTCATTGATTGCGAAAAAAAGATCTTATCAAAAGTGTTCTTGGATTACGGAAAACTAAACATGAGTATTTTACTATTAGACCAAGAAGATGATGAGAATGTCGGTTTATTTATTTATTTATTTATTAAATTCTTCATGCACAAATTTTGTACATAGGCGGACTTAATGCCTTAGGCATTGAGGTTGAAGACAAATATTTGGTAATTCGGGGTTAATAGAAGCGATCTATTAACCCCGAGATTGAAAAAAAAGTAATCGAAGCCTGCCAGTTCTCACGTGTCATATTCTAATTCTAAAATAAATTTGCCAGCAATAACAATTACACCGTTGTTAAACACATAAAAAACATTAAATAAAACTAGTTTTATCTCACTATGTTCATGGATTTAAGATTTCTATAAAATAACTATTCGTGTTTTGGAACATTACATGTAAGCGAGAAGGAAATATATGTGAGAGAGGGATAGATAGAGGGGAGATATACGATGCACGTACATACTACGACGGAAGCAGTGAGATCGAACGTTGTTTTAAAGTTGTATTTTAAAATTAAGGGGAATGAAATAAATTATGTACGTAGTTATTCGTTGGTGTTTCCATTGAAGATCCCCTAGACTACAGGAGTGACGGCTAGTCCGGGATAACCGGAGCTACACCGAGCACGAGTTTTCATAACCTCCAATTGACCTTCAAGATCTGTTTTAAAACTGTTATCAAAGCTTCTTATTTCTAATATATATATTTAGTCGTCCCTCGAAGAGATTGTGGGTGAGTACATCTTCTTTCATTGCTGGTATTTGAAGATTCTCAATGATGTCTTGCTTTATGTAGGTCTTCTGCGAGCCGCTATCGAAGAGTGCACGAACATGAATGATTTTGCCTTTATATTGGAATTCTACCATCACAGTTTGAAGAAGTGTATTTGCTTGTGTCGAAGAAGTTGTTGCCGTTGTCTTCTTTTCAGATTGAGCTGACTCGTCGGTACTGTTTGGTGTTTGTTTATTAGCAGTACAGATTACAATTGAATGTTACAGATCAGGCATTTGGCTGAAGCTTTGCAATTTTTCCAAAAATGACCTTTTCTCAGGCAGATTGTGCAAGCTTTTTTCTTCATTATTATTTCTTTATGTACAGATGTACAGATAATTTTTGTAGTTTGTAATACTCTATACTGCTATGTCCATCTTTATCGCACCATAAGCAGACATTTTTTTGTGGTTCCCTCACTGTTGCAACAAGGTAGTTTGCAGTCGGCACCTCATTTGTGATAGTTGTGGTGTGGTTCTTTGAGAAATTATTGGACATTTTTATTCTTTGTTCATTTTCGACTTCATTTTGTAAAAATATATTAATATTTATTTAATTCGTCATCCATGCTATCATTGGTTTTTGACCTTTGCCAGGTTTTCAATATTTCTTGTGTGAAGAGAAAATTCAACTAAGGGTAACAGAAATGCAGCATGTTTTTTCGTTCCACCAAGTGTCTCCAACACTCGTAAATGTGCACTTATTTTATCATAGAGTACTGCTAACTCCTCTTCACCTCCAGTTGCTTTTTGTAACACTGGAGCTAGAAGCTCTCTAGCCCCGGTGCACATGCACCTGGATTTGCAGATCCTCTCGCCCATATCTCAAATTCAGGTGTTCTATACATATTTCATAATTTTCCTTCGTGATTTTCCATAATAATTTTCCTAGAGATTTAGCTTCTGACTCTGTTGACATCTCATGTACTAAATATACAAACTTATCTTCTGTGTCGATATTGCTTTCGTGGTTTTTTCTAAATTGGCTTCAAAAAAGTAACCAATTATTCAACTGTCCATCGAATTTTGGGATATCAATTTTCGGAAGTTTCATCTGCGTGTTTCCTTTATTTTGTAAGTTAGCTGATGGCGGGTTCTCACTTTTTATTTTCAGTCATCTTAATGTGTTATTTTCACAATCTTCCAAATCTTTTTCAATCATTGTTTCTTTAAAATCTGCTTTTCACAATGAGATTTCTAGGTTAGCTTTTTCCAATTTGCCATGGATATTTTTAAGGTTTTTGAGCAAAATGTTTTTCTCACCGTCAAAATTCTTCGCTTAATTTGTTCGCATTCTTTGTGAATTGCGTGCGAAGCGCAGATAGCAGAATAAGGCTGCGTTATTTGTTCTTCCATCTCTGAACGGTCGCCAGATATAGAAAAAATTGTTTTCTTTTATTTCTACGGTAATATATTATTATCATGCAGGTTTATAGAAGACTTTCTTTTTTTGGGCTGGATCCAAATAAAAGCGATGTTGCACTTATTATCACCATATATATTTTTCTACGAATGAACAACCATAGATACTGTCACCGCCGCACAGTGGGCCGAAATTCGGCTTTCATAGACATTTTCGTTTAATTTTTTAAGTGTCACTTTTTTTGCTTGGATATGCTTTGGAAGACTAATAATATACTTAAAAATACAAAATCAACAATGTGACTGCAAACGAGTCCTATAGAAATTATTTTAGAAAAAAATGTATGGAGTTGTCATTAAAATCGGCGATAACTCAGCTGTCCCATAATTGCGCATTATTTCCTCTTAGGTTATTTTTCTATGATTTATTTTAAATTTTCTGACATACTTTTTGACGCGCGCAGTGGTGCGCTTTATTTTTAAAAAATCGGTGAATTTTTTTTTTTTTTTTTTTTTTTAAATTTAGTGTTTTTATGTACAACAGAATATAATGCTATATCCCATAGCTAAACAAGCCAAATAATAATTCACAAATTAGAGACTAAAATTCTAACTCAGCTGTCCCATAATTGCGCATTATTTCCTCTTAGGTTATTTTTCTATGACTTATTTCTGATATACTTACTTGAGTATGTAATGAATATGGATTAACTAATTAATACCTGGCTACTTATTTCACCTTAAACATAAACTATAAATAAATTTAATGGAAATATACTCATATTCTCAGGCTAATTAGGTAATATTTCTGCGCAATTAATGAAATAATTACTTAATGGGTTCCTGCATTGTATTAATAATCTTTTCTAAGATAATATTTTTAAATATTTATATATTTAAGTAGGTTAAGCCTTAACGACCTATTTATTAACTAAAGGCAAGAAAAAATTGAGGATCGCTAGTTAGTTAATTAATTACACATTACTCCTTCACCGTATATAAAAAAAAGCTCAAGTAAAATATTGAACTAGTTTGCTTTACGCATTGAAAGAACAACAATCATTACTATTTTAAAATGGAAAGTATCGTAACTAACCTAGACTTGTTTGTTATTTTACAAAGGTCAGAGAAAACGAGTGATTACAAATTTTTATTTGAAACTGTGTTATCTAGAATCAGTTTCAATTTAAATGAAGAAGATAAAATGACTTTACGAGAATTTTGTCGAAGATTTGCAAACGCAGTAGCAAGGCGTTTGAAATCCTGTCACAAGAAAATAGAGTCTTTTAAACGGGATTATGGCAGTTGGCTTACAGCTGATGTTGACTGGCCTAGCTGTATTAAAGAAAACGTTCCAGAACCTCATGCGTCATCGGCGGAAGTGCAAGAAAGTGCTAGTTCCTCTACAGTCGCGTCATCGATGGAAGTGCAAGAAAGTGTTAGTACCTCTTCATCGACAGTTGGGACTATGACCAAAAGAAAATACGTTTCTCGAGTACCTTTTAATGACTTGGGATCTAAACAGAAGAAAAGACGGAGTTCTGAACATGTGCATAGCGAAACAAGTGAACTTATACATACAGCTATATCAAAAATGAAAGGAACTGGCCAAGAAAATCTTGCTTTTGTGATACAACATCTACTTAAGCACCCAGAAGCTGTCGATAAAGTTCAAAATATCATTAAAAAACCATCCAACACACTGAGCACGACATTTACACCTGAGAAGGCACTTGGTTTACTACTGTCTCTTCGCCTATCAAAGTGGCAATATATAACATTGAGAGAGTCAGTTATGCGAGAGGGTTTCAGGAATATGTATCCATCCTATTACCGCGTACGAAAAGAAAAACTTGAGTGCTATCCACCTGAACCAAAAAATGTAATTACAATTACAGATGTTTCTGCTAGAATTACTCTGCAAGCTCTTTTAGACTTAACATCGAAAAGAATTTTGAAAACTCTACCTGAAAGTGTACAAAACAAACAACTGGAGTTAATCAGCAAATGGGGTTTCGATGGTGCATCAAGCCAGAATCGATATAAACAGAAAATGGACACTGCACCCGATGCCGATGACTCCAGCATATTCATGACGTCATTGGCACCATTGAAGATGACCTGTGAAGGGGAGACAGTGTGGGAGAATCCGAAACCTTGTTCGGTAGCATTTTGCCGTCCCGTGCAGTTTACTTTTGGTAAAGAAAGCGAAGAAGTAGTGAAGGAAGAAGAAAGAAGAATAAAAAACGAAATTGAAGCCCTCATACCATCTGTGTGCAATAGTAATACAATTGATCACAAGCTTATGCTAACTATGGTTGACGGTAAAACATGTACATACCTTTCCGAAGCGAAATCCTCAGCAACATGCTATCTGTGTTTAACAAAACCATCTCAGATGAACAATTTGGCAGAAGTTAAAGAAAAGCCAATATCGCAGAATATGATGAGACTTGGACTTTCTTCACTCCACGCGCGCATAAATATGATGGAATGTCTTTTGCATATCGCATATAGATTGGACTTCAAGACATGGGCTGCTAGAGGTGCTGACAAAGAAGTAATGAAGCGAAGGCCGATTTAAGGATGAACTTGGTCTGCTGATTGATGTTGTGAAACAAGGCCACGGAACCACCACCACAAACGATAGCAACACAGCCAGAAGATTTTTTGAATACCTGGAAAAAACTTCTGCAATAATTGGACTGGATGAAGAGTTAATCCGCAGATTTGCTATAATTTTACAGGCCATAACATCAGGAGAACATATAAATGTAGAAAAGTTCAAGGAATATACATCACAGACTGCTGAGAGGTTTGTGGCATTATATGGTTGGTATAATATGCCTGTCACTGTGCACAAAATATTAATTCATGGAGCAGAAATAATTGCTCATAATGCAATCGTGCCGATCGGCAGTTTATCTGAAGAAGCATCGGAAGCTCGTAATAAAGATTTTAGAAGGTTCAGAGAACACCATTCTCGTAAAAGGAGCAATGTTCGAACGAGGATATATTTAACTTCCTACTTCTTTCTTCAGATCCATTTATATCAATAACAAGGCCCACTATGGATGCAAACAAGAAAAAAACATACTTTAACGAAGTATGGGATCTGTTAAACCTGCAAGAAAGTGACCATGGTGAAATCGAGTTCTGTGATGTCGCTCAATTCAGTCCTGAATCTGACTCTGATTCAGACTCTTGTGACAGTATTGACAGTGACTCGGAATAGATTATTTTAGTTTAAGGATTATATTATTTACTTGATTTATTTTCATGTTTATAATTATTGAATTAATCTTTATTGAAATCTTTGAAAATTCTACACGAATAATTGAATATATGTATGTACTTGCATAATCATGGAATTATTTCCGAAATATTTATTTGTAATACATTTGTATTGAATTGAATAATAATTAAGGGCCTTTGGTATTAATGTTTCAAGATTCTTTCATGTTTTAGTTCATTTTATAGTATAGACAACATACACACATCAAAAGTGTCTAGGGATCAAGCATTTTTAAGCGGATTTCTTGAAATTGAGATGTGGCTTTGTAATAAATTTATGATTTTATAAATTTATATGGATCCTTTTTGGTGCATTTCATAATTTGAATCAGGAACTGTGAATCAAATTCGAGTAAAAGATGAAAATCAGCTGTCAATATTTTCCCTATAAAAACATACAACGCATTGAAGACATTATTAGTGCTACTGTTTCCCTACTACTGATTAAAACCAACGTTATTATGGAGCGGCGACGTCATTTAAGCAGGGAAGAAATGCTTAGAGCCGTGGGAATGATAGAAGCTGGTTCCCGGCAACGTACTGTGGCTTTAGCTCTGAATACAAGTCAGAGTGTTATCAGTCGACTTTGGACACGTTACCGAAGCACTGGTACCGTGGCTGAGCGCCATGGAGGACGGTATCGCTGCACCACACGGAGACAAGACCGATATATTCAAATCTTAACTCGAAGAGCTCCAACAATAACTGCCATGATGTTAGCCGTGAGGCTTCATCACTCTTCAGGGAACTTAATTAGCGACCAAACAGTAAGAAACCGCTTGCATGAAGTGAACCTTCATTCCCGAAGACCGCTACGGGTACCACCTATAGCAATGCACAATCGTAGGATTCGATATCAATGGGCTCTTGAACACAGAAATTGGGCAGAAGAACAATGGCGTTTCGTGTGCTTTTCTGATGAGTCTCGTTTTGGTATGAGACCGGATACAAGACGTATACGACACTGGAGAACCCCTGGACGCCAACAGCGATTAAAATCCTGCCAGGAAGTCCATCCTTATAGTGGTGGAACCATCATGGTATGGGCGGGTATTTGGATCGGCGGAAGAACTGAGTTGATTTGGATCAGAGGCAACCTCAACGCTCAAATTTATGCTGAGACGATTGTATCAGACGTCATCGTTCCTCTACAAGTGCAAATCGGTCCCTTATTTCAGTTAATGCATGATAATGCACGACCGCACACCGCAAGAGTTGTAAGACAGACTCTCGCCGCAGCTAACATCAATGTCCTGCCCTGGCCTGCTCAGTCGCCAGACTTGAACCCGATTGAGCATGCATGGGATATGCTACAGAGAAGAGCTCTGCCGAATATGGAGGGTATCCAGTCGCAAGAAGACCTTTTTTTGTTGTTGCAACGAACATGGGCGGCCATTCCACAGCGTGATTTGGATGAACTCATTTTGAGTATGCCAAACCGATGTTCTTGTGTTGTTAGTGTTCGCGGTAGAAACACGGATTATTAATTGTTTAAGTTACCCAATAAAATTTTAAAGAAAACTGTTATTTCAGTCTTTTTTTCGAACTTTTGTGTTAGTGGTTCAAATGTCAAAAATCCCTTTATTAGGAAAATGGCAAATTTCTTTATTAATGCAAAGGTGACTTGGTTTATCGTTACTGTGACAAACGAAAACACTTTATTTGATGAATCCTTAAAGAAAATTTTAATTAATATCAATCAGGAGAAAAGTTATTGCAAAAATATATGTTGATCCCTAGACACTTTTGATGTGTGTATTTATAAAAAAAATAGTTTAAATAAAGTTTTTCCTACTAGAATTTTAGTCTCTAATTTGTGAATTATTGGCCTGTTTAGCTATAGGATATAGCATTATATTCTGTTGTACATAAAAATACTAAATTTAAAAAAAAAAAAATTTTTTAACATTCACCGATTTTTTAAAAATAAAGCGCACCACTGCGCGCGTCAAAAAGTATGTCAGAAAATTTTAAATAAATCATAGAAAAATAACCTAAGAGGAAATAATGCGCAATTATGGGACAGCTGAGTTATCGCCGATTTTAATGACAACTCCATACATTTTTTTCTAAAATAATTTCTATAGGAGTCGTTTGCAGTCACATTCAGTTGATTTTGTATTTTTAAGTATATTATTAGTCTTCCAAAGCATATCCAAGCAAAAAAAGTGACACTTAAAATTAAACGAAAATGTCTATGAAAGCCGAATTTCGGCCCACTGTGCGCCGTCACAACACATCGTATGAGTCGGTGCCGACGATCCCCGCCGCCCGCCGCCAGACCAACAATCAGTGCGAAGCGCACGCGCGTTATAATAAAAATTACTTGTGTTTAATTGTCTGTGCAACACCTACAAAAGACGGAGCCGACAATTCTGGGGACCGCTTACATCTCTGCCAAGCCCACCAACAACCAACGCAAAGATTCACACACGCTATCAGCTAATCGAGCAACTTCGCTCTCAGTTCTGGGCCAGATGGAAGAATGAATATCTGGCGGAGTTGCAACAGCGCACAAAATGGCGCACAAATCAAGAAAATGTCAAGGAAGGTGATTTGGTAGTCTTTAAAGAAGCCAACCAGCCACCACTCAAGTGGAAACTTGGTCAAATCACGAAGCTTTATCCGGGCGCAGGTGGAATAGTCCGAGTCGCTGACTTTTTAACATATCGAGGCATTGAACGTCGTGCGATGAACAAGATCAACCCTCTACCCAAGCAGATGAATAAAGATGTCTTGAAAGCTGCTGCTGCATCTTCCAAGGGTTAGTCATCCAATTTCAAGTCGAGTGCCGGTTAATACTGTGATTTGCTAGTTTCTCCTCAATTGGTTGATGAATGAATGAATTTATTTATTTCATTTTACATCAACTTAGCCTAAGTTTACAAAATTATTGTAATTTATCTAAAGTGATAAAGTACAGCTAATGCGGTTTATGTTGTGTGGATAATACAATTTAATACTCATGAACTAAGTTGTGACATGTAAAATAGACACCTACCCTCCGTACTAGTTATAAAACTGTATGACGGCAGTGTAGTGCGGCCAGTCTACTGTGTCGAAGTAACATAGTATATGCATACAAAACAGATAATTTATTCTAACGCTAAAAATATAATGCACAAAATGACCAAATAATGTAGCTACATACGTGTATAATATAATTACTTTGCTGTATAAATTATATCTTTTTGGTTAAATACTTTTTTTTTCTCTCTTTGTTTACGTGTCCTGACTAATTTGTGGTTGGTGGTTTGAGGAAGGTTTTGTAAATTTGATGCATCGTAATAAGCCTGGAGTTACCCAGGGTTTAATAATACGTTGGTCTTTATGTTTGGTAGTATTTTTATCTAAAATATTTTTAATGATAGTTAAAAACTTAAAGGTCGCTGTATTAGGATCATTGTCAGTAGTTATTATACTCCAGTCTAAACTATTTAGTTCAGATATTGTTTTTTCATAATCAATGCGTTTGTAATATTTTTGTTGTAATTTTTTTGTTGGAAGAAGATTATTGATGTGAATTAGAAGGGTGCTGTGGTCCGTAATTGAAGTATGGCATACTATACAATTACATTTTAAGTTGGTTTGACAGAAAAAGTGATCCAGGGTATTTTCATGAATAGAAACATATGAACAGGTAGAAGTCCATGCATCGCTAAAAGATTCAAGTAGGTGATAGACTTAGGATCGACATTGTTTTCTTTTATATCAATATTAATATCACCTGTCAGTATAATATGTTTATATTTCTTAAGATCCGACAATAGTTTATCCAGGGATATAGTGAAGTTGTCAATTGATAAGAAGGTTGGTGAGCGGTAGATACATATTACAGCATATTTTTTGTTAATATTAATGACAAGACTATCTGCATCTTTCAAATTGGTATCCGAAACAGTTACATTCATGTGATTTTTTGCATAGACTGTTATTCCACTATTTTGATTTGTATGATTTTTGTTTGAAAGCTAATATATCCAGGAAGTATAGGCACTTGAGGTACACAAGACAACCAACACTCTGTAAGAATAATCAAAACAAAGTCTACCTTTAATCTGGTTAGTAAGATCGAGAAATCTTCAAAGTTTTTATTAAGGCTCCTAATATTTTGCACAATCATTTTAATTCCTTTTGAAGCAGTGTCGAATATTGCACCACAATCGTCTGGATTATCAACCAAGGTTGAGTTACCAACATTGCTATTTTTATCAACGTCGGAGTCCAAATTATCAGCCATTGTCATCATACATGTTAAAACAAAATATAGTGAAAGTACATGGTTGATAACGATGTGTTACTGGGATGTAAATGTGATAGGACTTTGCGTCGGGCCGAATCAATGAAATTGCGCTGTGTTGCATGCTTAATCTATAAACTCTAGTATTAAAACTATTAAAAAAACACAAAATCTTTAGACTATCCTGGAACTTTCTGAGTACAGAAAGAGAAGACATCACTGAGCAAAACTTAATAAAAAATATTCTATAAGTTGGTAAAACCAATACTAAAATCATGCAAGAAAAATGTAGCAAGAAATATAAAACATAAGGAGTGTCACTAAGTAGTCATGCCCGTGTAGTCTTGCGTATAAGTTGTTCAAGATAAATTGTGCTTTGGTTGGAACTCTACGCTTTGTGTTCACATACCTACGTATCAATTTCGCCATGGCGCCGCTAAAGTGCTGTGTATCAGGTTGCAACGCAACTAGTGCTACTCACCGCCTGTTTAGTTTGACCAAGGACGATAATTTGTGAAAACTGTGGATGTCGTTTCTAGCGACTAGTAATTCTGAACTCATTGGACTGACGAAAGAGCAGTTAGTGAGGAAACGAGTTTGTCACCGACACTTCGGCAGGTACCAAATGGATAGACAATGTGGGAGGACTCGTTATTCTTATCCTTGCCTGTTTTCGGATAAAGAAATTGCTCATGGAACCCCACTAAGCTCAATGGGTAAGTCTATATTTACATCTTTGTTTATTAATGACTCATATTCATCATCAACATCAACAGCAGCCAAAACACATCTACTACTGAACAAAGGCTTCTTCCTTAGAAGCGAGTGGTTGTCATAATCCCGACTCTTAGCAGGCATCTTGGGGATCGCAACATAGGTGGTAGGTAATTCAATAGAAAGATCTGCTGCCAGTCTTCTTGTATTTCCTTCTTATGGACACCCAATGGGAAATTGGTACTATTTTTACCCAGACACCCCCAGCCTCTTATTAAGATAGAAATCTATATAATAAAACAGTAGAGTTGAAAAGTCTGCACATTGATTATTTTTACACAAAAATAGGTACATATAAGCAGTACAATCATTATGATTACGATTTTTTTTTATTCTTGCAGTTTCATCTAAAACAATAAAGGTTATCAAAAACAAAAATATAATCAAGAAGTAAAAAGAATAGCTCAGGAAAATGTTGGTAAATCTGGTTCACAAAGACTTAATGAGGCCTTAAACCTTCTTCAAAACCCAGAGATTTTTGCCAATTTTAAATCACTCAGTAAGCAAGCTCAAACCTTCTTACTCATGCAGTTGCAGAAATTAGTGGGGAATTTGCTCTTCCCACTAAGAGGACACTCAGTAGATTATCTGAAAAAAATGTTTTGAACCTGGTATTAAGATCAAGGTGTTTAAATATATACAAGAACTAGCAAAAAACTGGGATGATAAGAAAAAACTGTGCACTATAGTTTTTGACGAAGTTGCACTAAGCCCTCACTTACCTATAATGAATCAAAAGATGTCATACATGGATTCGTGGAATTAGGTGGAGTAAGGGAAATTAAATATTGTGACCATGCACTGGTCTTTATGATAAGGGGCATATGTTCCCCATGGCGGCAATGCCTCGCGTATTATTTTTGTGAGGGAACAGTGTCTGCAATGGAGCTAGTGCACATTTAAAAAAATATTGTACACCAGCTGTCTCAAACTGGATTGCAGCCCCTGGGCTGAGTCTGCGATCAAGGATCCACATTTAGGACTGCAATTAATTTACTTCGACAACAGACAGTAAGATCACAGAATATTGCAGAAATTCGTGATTGTAAGTATCTACTTAATGTAACTGTAACGGCTTGTGCCGACAGTCTCGGTTTGACCGGCACCGTGAACACGCGACTGTAAACCTTACTGTAAACCTTATTCAATTATAATAGACATTTATCTAAACAAGACTTCTTATTATTCTCCGGTCACCTAGCCATCCCAGTGGGCAACATATCCCACAGTGGTGACCTTAGTGCCGTGTCAAAAAAATCAGTTTTGGGTGAAATTTTATTATAATGGCAGAACCGGAAAAGAAGGAAGTGGAGTTAATAACTGTTACATCCCGGACACCAGACTTCTGGGAAGACCAGCCGAGATCATGGTTTATTCAAGCAGAGTCAGTTTTATATAACCAGAAACTATCGGATGCGGCGAAATATCATCTAGTTGTGGCCAAATTAGGGAAAAATGTGGTTCAGCAAGTCACCGACATATTACTAAAACCACCGGAAGAAGGGAAATTTAACGCACTGAAAGCGAGACTCTTGGCTATTTACGAGGAATCCGAAACCCGCCAGTTACAAAAGCTTATAGGCGAAATGGATTTAGGCGATCAGAAACCTTCACAATTACTGCGGCGAATGAAAGATTTGGCTCGCGATAAGATAACGGATGATACATTACTCCTGTTGTGGCAAAATCACTTACCAGCATATGTGCGAGCAGTTTTAGTAGTTACTGACACCAAGGATTTGAATACCCTAGCGTCAGTGGCCGACAAAGTAATGGAAACTACGCGGCAGAATCTCGGAAGTATCTCGGAAGTCGCATCTACTTCTTCCGATACTGCAACTCTCATAGCACAAATAGCGAAGATAAACGTCCGGCTAGACGAGATGCAGCAGCAGCATCGACGGCAATCGCGTTCGAGGCCCCAAGGTCGCTTCAGAAGGGCAGCGCGATCCTTTTCCCGTGGAAGAAACAGTTCTACACCACGCAATACAACAGCCCGTGACGACTGGCTATGCTTCTACCATTATAAGTTCAAGGACGCAGCGCATAGGTGTGTGCAGCCGTGTGCCTGGTCGAGGAAGCAGCAGCAGGAGCAGCAGCCGGAAAACTAGACGCCGTGCAGTTAGCAGCGGCGGACAGCTGCATAGGTACACAGAATTACCGCCTTAGTGTAAGAGATAGAGACATTATTTACTAAGCCTAACCTTAAATGTATAGTGTAATAAACAGTTTTTTAGATACAGTCTTGAATAATTCACCAGCATAACATGATTGTTTAATTGATGATTATTTCATTGTAATGAAGGTTTTTTTTGTAAAATTATTTTGTAGTATGTATGTTCTAATTGTTTATGTATTTTTACCATCTGTAAAAATACCGTTGCACCGTTAACATAGCTGGAAATAATTTGAATATATTTTATGATCCTCCACACTTGTTAAAAAGCATACGTAATAACTTGGTCACCAAAGATAATTCTTTTATATATGTTATTTGAAGGAAAAATGGGGTCATGGAAAGACATAATATTTTTGTATATGATATTGATAGCAAATTAGGCCACACCAGGGCATTGCCGAAACTCATGGCTCATCATGTTATCCCCAGTAAAATAAAAAAAATGAAAGTGAGTGTCGCCACACAGACACTGAGTGCTCGCACAGCTGCAATGCTAAAGTATACACATGCTCTAAGTAAGTTGACATCTATATAATTACTCTCTCTCTCTACTGTAACGGTGCCTATTTACGCAAACAATGTTAATTTCTTTTTTTTTTCAGATATACAGGGTAATACAACTATGGACACAACGGCGGAAATTGTCGATTTTTTTGATACTTTATTTGACAGTGTCAATGGGTCACCTGGTCGCGCCAGGCGAGGAAAATTAAGAAGCGCAGTGAAAACAAACTCACAACATATAGAGTTTTGGCAGGAAGCCAAAAACCAAAAAATTGAAAAAGATTCAATTTAAAGATACAAATAGTAAATTATCATTAAAATCAGGGAAACCTCAGTTTGTGCGTGTTCCCTGCCTTGAGGGCTGGATCAAACATTAGAAAGTTTCATAAGGATAGCTAAATTATTGATTAGTGAACATGGTGTTGAATATTTCTATCCACGGTATATAAATCAAGATCACCTCGAGAATTTTTTTGGTAGTTGGAGCACTTAATTACAGAAATGTTAACCCAGATGCAAATTCTTTTATATATTCATATAAGGCACTGGTGTTATCAAATTTATTAAAAGTTTAGATGACTTTGAGTGCTCAAGTGTGGAAGCTGAATTCTCTCAATGTGGTGATGAAGATGAAGAGGACTATGAAGAGGGGGTTAGCGACGATAGTTGCGATAGTATTTTTGATTCTAGGCGTCTTATCAAACGCAAACATACTCCTAATATGGACAGATTTGAGTCATCGAGTCGTCAGAAGACTTCAAAACCCGAAGAGACATTTAACCGTCCAATGTCTCCAGATCGGCACATGGCAACCTCACCATCTATCATTCAAGATTATGGTGAGCTACCTGATATTCCGGATAATTTATTAAATAATTCTATTACACCATCAGTATCTATGTTAATGTCCGATGCCTTATCGATCAACATTCCCATTGAAGATATTGAAAACTCGCCGCTAAGGACACCAACTTCAGTCGAAACTTCACGTACTAGAGTTGAAAGGCTAGATAACCTACCATCTGAGGAAGGAGCTACATCTTTTTGGAGTACACAAGGGACAATGAAAATTATAGATTTCACCAAAACTCAGGAATTATTAGTTCCACCTCCATCTGATCCATTTGAGGCATTCCAGTTACTAGTAGACAACAATATTCTAGATTTAATAGTGCGTGAAACTAATGCTAATGCCATTCGAGTGCAGAATGCACCGGGTGTTAAACAACACTCGCGAATAACATCATGGAAAGACATAACACGAGCTGAAATTTAGGCAATACATTAAAAATAAGCGCCATAGGTATGGGGTAAAGTTATACGTACTTGCAGAACCAGATGGCACAGTACTGAAGTTTCAAATATACGGTGGTGCAGGTATGATACGTCTGGAGTAGGGCACACTCAAAAAATAGTTCTCAAACTACTGGAAGAGAAATAGGACGCGGGACACAGTGTCTATATGGACAATTATTACAACTCGTATGATTTAGCTGTCAAACTATTAGATCGCCAAACATACTGTACGGGTACTTTAAATAAAAATCGAAAAGGTAATCCAATAGAACTTGGTACTGTCACGTTGCGTAAAGGAGAAAATAAATCCTTGTTTTTAAATGGTGTACATATAGGTAAATGGAAAGACAAGCGATACGTGCTCTATATATCGACAGAGCACGATAATGAAACGATGGAAACCACAAACAAAAGAGGCACTGTTATCATAAAACCATCAGCAATTCTTCATTATAACAATTTTATGTCAGGTGTGGATTTACTTATTATCCATGTGAAAGAAAAACCATGAGATGGTATAAGAAGATATTCTTCCACACACTCCAAATGAGCTTGAATAATGCGTGGCATTTATATAATAAATTTAGTATCAGTAGCAAAATGAATTTTTATGATTTTCGTTTACGTATTTTGGAAAAATTGTTACCAAAACCTGAACAAATAACTGAGAAAATTTCAACTAAACATATTTTAACCAAAATTGAGAACGTTAAGACGCGTCTAAAAAAAGAGGGTAACACGACAAGATCTATCACAGAAGTGGTAAGAAAAGAATGTAAAGGGTGTAGAGAAAAGAAGAACCGAGTTGCCACTATCTATGAATGCAAGAGCTGTATTGGAAGGCCAGCCCTATGCATTGAATGTTACTTTGAACAACATTTATAATTTATGAAAATTCTTGTCATTATTGGTATTTTTTTTTTCTGCATTTTAACTTGTGTGATTATTAAATTTGTTTAATTCCTATGTTCTAATTTAAATAATTTAACACAAAAACACTATAAATACATCACATACTGTAACAAAAATCAAATACACGGCGCCGGGTGTTTGGCCACTCATAGCTCCGTAGGCCAAGTACACGGCGCCGTGTAAATGCATTTTTTTTATCAATATATAAAGGTTTATTAAAAATATTATCAAAACTTACCTATAATACTTAATTACAAATAATTAATACACTTTAAACTTATGGCCACAGTAGTACATTCATTACCAAAAGCTGCTTACAGAGATACAATGCATTTGGCATTGAATGTGTTAAGCCCACGCTCACAATTTTGTAATTGTGAAGAAGATAATGGTGAGACATTAATAAGTTTAAATTATTTATTTGAGGATGAGGCGAAAGAAAACGTTGACCCTACAGTTTTATCTGTTCCATCATCTTCTTCACAAAGTAGTGAGAACGATTTATTATCAAAAGTAATCTATGAAAAAATTAAGGTACAGTGTTCTGCTTATACTGCCGGGTCTTTATGCCGAAATATTACTAAAATAATAAAATGTACGCAATGTGTAAAAACTTACACTACATCTAATATCAATCCCATACATAGTTATATTCAACACAGAGAACATAAAAGATTAAAAAGAAATAATATTTGAAATCATTGAAATAATTTAGTTTATCCAAATAAACAGTTTTTAAGACTATATAGGGAATCGTCACAATTTATTCACGAATGTTTAAATAACTGTGGTTATTGCAAAAATAAAGGAACCACTATTAAAAAACAGTTATTGCAAAACCTGAGGTTTTCCTGGTTGGGCTGTAAAATTCATAATAATATTGTACAAAAAAAGTTTTCAACTAGTTGTTAGACTCCAGGTCCATAACTGGTGCAAAATTATTAATAAAATCATGAAGGGAGGAGTGGAAGAAAAGTACGTAAACAAAATGTACGGGCCTCAGAAAATGGCTTATAAAAAATATGTAAAACTAGGCTAAGGAAAAAAATACTATTAAAATAAATTTTATTTTATTATGTAGTAAAGTATGGTTTTATATAAATACCTATGAAAAAGAATACCTAGTTACCTACTAGAAATATGAGCACCTAACGAAGTACATCACTAGCATCGGAAATTCCTACGAACTTAATCCCATCACTATGAGCCATAGACAACCATTACAGAAAGAAACCCCACCTGTCAAACTAGTGCGACAGCAGCGACAAACGGAACAATTGGAAACTCTCGGAAATACGAGTGTCCCATCTGTACTAAGTACAAATATAGTCATCTGTGCGCCAGACCAACAAGACGATCGGTACGAAGCGCACGCGCGTTATAATAAAAATTACTTGTTCATACTTACGTGAATTACATAATAGTACTACATACCTACGTGTTTAATTGTCTGTGCAACACCTACAAAAGACGGATCCGACAGATACATTTTTGACAAGTCCAATGTAGTATTGCTATTACACACACCATAAACAACGTTTTATATTCATTCGATAACAAATGTATTCGAATGTTTAGTGGATTCATGTAGAGACTGGAATTTAATTTCGTCAAAGTTGTCTTTTAAGCTCGATGAAACCACATATTATGTCAAAGACAATGTCGTCCTATCAGGACTTGGTTCTGCGAAAGTTTAATCTAGTGATCGAAATCAATGTGTGTTTCTATATTGTTCCAAATGATGTGTTACTATACCAAGTAATATTAGGTCAACCATTTTTGCATAATACTACTATAATTATAGAAAAAGGTTGTCGCTTGTGGATCAGAAAGTAGTGGAGAAGCAGGTGAGTGAGGAAGAAGGTATAATAAGACCAAGTTTTTCTGAATATGCTAGTCCTTTTGGTACTCGTAAAAATGAAAGACGACTGAATAAGAGTATGTGTTGAATATAAATGAAAGGATGGTTGAAGACGAGTTCTCTTTACCAATAATAGAGGATCACATGGACAAGCTGTCAGAAGCCAAGGTGTTTAGCAAATTAGATCTGAAGGATGCGTTCTTTTATCTGAAGCTCGATGAACCCTCTATTAAGTACACATCCTTTGTAACTCACCAGTATGAATTCTTAAGGGCACAAGTCAAATGTTGTCAATATGTCCGAAATATTTTACTAGATTTATTAATATTATCTTTCGACACCTCATTGCTAAGGACCATATTTTAATATTCATAGATGATGTAATACAGGGAGTATTGTCAGTCAGTCAGTGGATACCAGGAAGCGGTCGAAAGAATAAGGGCGGCGTTGGAGATAACAGCAGAGTATGGAACTACAGATACAGAAAGAAAATATGCGTTATTACAATAAAAGACGAAAAGACGTGTTTTTTATTTTTTGTAAAAACAATTATTTCGTTTTATACTAAATTTGTCCTTATAATAGTGTAATTAATACAAAATTGCAGTGCACATGAATTTTTAATTATTAATTCAGTTATTAATACACTGAATGTTTAATATTGCTGCTTGAATTCTCCCGCCTATTGGTGTTATTTCTTCACTCTACACTTGTGTAGTAGACAAGTGAAATAGTACAACTTTTGCATAATCTATGGAGCAACTTAAAGATTCATTGGCTGATATAATGGATCTATTCCAGAAGAGAATGTCTGAATTTGAAGCACAGTTACAGAAGACACCGCCTAGCAGTTGCAGCACGGATAGCTTAGCAACTGACTTTACCACTTTTAAAACAATCATTTTGGAGGCTCTCGGTAGTCTTCACCTACAACTTGAAATGTTAGCTCGCAATTTGGATAATGGAGATGAGAAGTCGGTATAAAATGTTATTGATTTATGGTGTCGCCGAACCACCAAACGAGGACATTTCTATACAATTACATAAAAAGGACATTTTGCGAAAGGGACATTATGCGAAGGGACCATTTTGTGAAAGGGTCATTTTGCGAAGGGGATATTTTGCGAAGGGGACATTTTGCAAAGGGGACCTTTTATAAAAGGTACATTATGCGAAAGGGACGTTTTGCCACCAGGGGACATTTTGCGAAAGGGACATTTTGCGACGAAACCTTTTTTGTAAATACGTACTTTTATAGATAAATAACAAGTAGTATGTACCAAGTGTCTGGGCACTTGGTGGGAATCGAAACCACGACCCAGCAGATATGGCGTCTATGATAAAAAAAGAACTTCACGATGTCGGAAAGGAACCTGCTCTTAGAAATTATAAAGTCTTTTAAGAGTATTATGAATAATAAAAGAACGCGCACATTAAGCACTGGAGCATAGAAGACAGCATATGTGAAAATCGCAGAGAAATATAACTCTTCATCGATTGTCAATGTAGCCTAGTCGGCGAGCAATACAATCACAAAGTGGCTACACAAATTTACTATAAAATAAATAATTAAAAGAGAGAAGCTAACAGAGGGAGTTCGATATTACGATATAGCTTGTTCGCATATAAAAATAATTGGACACTCAACTAAGGGTCTGTAGGGCACCCCCTCACATATTGGTTCATTAATATATTCATAAGATATAAGAATCTCTTCGGGGGGTAAAGGATCTTGTGTTTCTATGCCAATATTGCGAAGAACTGCACATGCCACAATAATATTAGATACTACAGTTAATTTATTTCCCAAACCTCATCTAAGACATAGGAATGTCCTTTTCCACATTACAAACATCCTTTCAACAATAATTCTAGTCTTCGTATGGACTTTGTTCTCTCCTCAGCAGGACATGTTGCTGGATTTACCGGGGTTAGTGAATACGTTAGTGAAGGGTACCCGTTATCATCTATAAGTCTACTTTTATGCCTTCCTTGTGCACAAAGCATATTGATAGAGGAAAGCTGAAATATTCGGCTGTCATGAGTACTCCCGGGCAGGGAGCACTCATGACAGCCGAACACGCAACAATGTCCATAAATTTTTTTGAGTATAAACCTATAGCAGGTAGACACATAAGCACTTCGTTGAAAGGAGTACTCGTACAGCAGTATTTGGAGCTCAGGAGCAACCCACACTTGTCTGGCTTTTCTAAATGCCTGAGTATTTTTTCCAAAAACACATTTTTAACAATGTCCTGGCTAAACCTTCAACTTTCCTCAATCAATATGCTATATTCACAAGGAGAGCTTTCTGTAGCAGAGAGGGATAAACACAGGGCACAGAAGTATCGTTGAGAAAAAACTAGACTTTTTTAAGGACTAGTTAGGGCCTGATAAAAATCAATTTAAAGCCAGGTGCACTATTTGTGACTTCGAAATGGTTTCAGAATATGGATTATTAAAATTACATTCTTCAAGGCAAAAGCATATGAAAGCCATGTCTGCAATAGCAAGCAAAACAAAACAGCGTAATATCATGTCCGCATTTGTTACTAAAGGAGTTATGCCGAAACATAAAGTTGTCACAGCGACTGAAATCAAGCTGGCGGGTTTTCTAACTTAGCATAATATTGCATCACAAACTGCAGATCATATGTCAGATTGAATAAATGGTATATTGGAAGATTTCGGAGTGGAACATAAAAATTTCTATGAAAAGAACAAAAGCTACAGCTGTAATCACCGAAGTAATTGGTAAAAGTAAAAAAATCGTCTCGAGCCGAAAAACTGAAAACTGAGAAATTCAGTGCTGATGTCAGCACTCACAAGGTTAGTTGTATATTTGTTAGATATTATGAAATTGATGAAAATAAAATTGTGAGTAAATTTTGGGATCTTTGCAAAATATTCAACTCTGATGATGAAAGTACAGCAGAAAATGGTGCTACTGGGGAAAATTTGTTTAACATACTGATGAAATCTTTTTCTGGCCGGGATATATACATATAAATAATAAATACATACAAAATATATCGACTGAAAATATAATTGGTTTTGGTGCAGACGGTTGCAACGTGATGATGGGTGGGAGGGAATAACTCTGTGGCGGGCAGAATCAAGAAAGATTAGCCAGGTATATTTGTAATGAAATGTGTTTGCCACTCTGCACAACTTTGCGCATCTGAATTGTGCAAACAATTACCAAGACGCTGCGAACATTTAGCGAGAGAGATATATAGTTGGTTACACATTGGTCATTGGTGGCGGTTGTAGATCGATTATTGAAACAATGGAATGGGATGCATTAAAATTGCTCTTTACTGACTGTTGGTTGAATGAACGTCTTGTTTCAATTTATTAGTTTAAATGATCCATTCATGCAGCTTTATTACCTGTCCCTGTCTTGGGTATTGCCCAAAACCAACTTCAATAAACTTTTTCAATCGGAAAAAGTTGTGATTTCATGTTTAAACGAAAAGGTGCGCGAAATGTATAACAATATTTTGCTATGTATTTTAAAACAAAACTGAGCTTTCTACCATTAATATTGAACGACAAGAAAAATGGTTAAAATATGACCAAATTTAATTGGGAATTCGAGTGGTGAACAAAATTACACAGCCTGAATTACGTCGTCAGTTCCCTGCCACTAAAGAATTATTTCAGCGCTGTCGGGATTTTCTAATCACAAATAAAAAAAGAAAGACCTAGATGATCCCATCAAAAATAGACTGTATTGAAACTACCAATGCTGCTTCCAGTAATTACAGGAATAAAGTACCTACCTTACAACCGCTTATGATACTTGTTCCAAGAATAGTAAAACCCGACGACATTCAAATGACAAATTGACGCAGATGAAATTATTCATAAGGGGTCGTCCATTAATCATGTGAGGTTCCAAAGGGGGGGGGGAGGGGTTCCGTCAAAATCACGAAATATCACCAGGGGGGGGGGTATAATGAGATATCACGTGTATTTATTTTTCGTTGAATGCACGATTTCTAAACCAAACAGCAGCACGTGGCCTTGACTCACCGTTGCCGGAAACGACTTCCCCTTCAACATTTAATTAGTTAAGTACCTGTATTTAAAGATAATATTCCGAATATTTCAATATTAACTACATATATTGAAATTTTGTACAGAAAAATACACGTGATTTTGGATGGGGGGGGTAGTTTAAAAACCTCACCACATATCACCAGGAGGGGGGGGGGGGTTACAAAGTTGCTAAAAAACATCACGTGATTAATGGACGACCCCTAATATCTTAAGGGTGAAGCATTCGATCTTGTTAACCTTCCGATTGCTGGCTCTAGTTACAAAGAGGCATTAGACATACTATCTGATAGATATGATAATAATCATAAAATAGTTCATAAACATTTGTGTTCACTGATAGATACACCTATCACGAGCAAGCCTACTAACCATTTAGCGCTAAGGTCTATCATTGCAAATACTAAGCAACATCTGCTCTAATATACACACATCAAAAGTGTCTAGGGATCAAGCATTTTTAAGCGGATTTCTTGAGATTGAGATGTGGCTTTGTAATAAATTTATGATTTTATAAATTTATATGGATCCTTTTTGGTGCATTTCATAATTTGAATCAGGAACTGTGAATCAAATTCGAGTAAAAGATGAAAATCAGCTGTCAATATTTTCCCTATAAAAACATACAACGCATTGAAGACATTATTAGTGCTACTGTTTCCCTACTACTGATTAAAACCAACGTTATTATGGAGCGGCGACGTCATTTAAGCAGGGAAGAAATGCTCAGAGCCGTGGGAATGATAGAAGCTGGTTCCCGGCAACGTACTGTGGCTTTAGCTCTGAATACAAGTCAGAGTGTTATCAGTCGACTTTGGACACGTTACCGAAGCACTGGTACCGTGGCTGAGCGCCATGGAGGACGGTATCGCTGCACCACACGGAGACAAGACCGATATATTCAAATCTTAACTCGAAGAGCTCCAACAATAACTGCCATGATGTTAGCCGTGAGGCTTCATCACTCTTCAGGGAACTTAATTAGCGACCAAACAGTCAGAAACCGCTTGCATGAAGTGAACCTTCATTCCCGAAGACCGCTACGGGTACCACCTATAGCAATGCACAATCGTAGGATTCGATATCAATGGGCTCTTGAACACAGAAATTGGGCAGAAGAACAATGGCGTTTCGTGTGCTTTTCTGATGAGTCTCGTTTTGGTATGAGACCGGATACAAGACGTATACGACACTGGAGAACCCCTGGACGCCAACAGCGATTAAAATCCTGCCAGGAAGTCCATCCTTATAGTGGTGGAACCATCATGGTACGGGCGGGTATTTGGATCGGCGGAAGAACTGAGTTGATTTGGATCAGAGGCAACCTCAACGCTCAAATTTATGCTGAGACGATTGTATCAGACGTCATCGTTCCTCTACAAGTGCAAATCGGTCCCTTATTTCAGTTAATGCATGATAATGCACGACCGCACACCGCAAGAGTTGTAAGACAGACTCTCGCCGCAGCTAACATCAATGTCCTGCCCTGGCCTGCTCAGTCGCCAGACTTGAACCCGATTGAGCATGCATGGGATATGCTACAGAGAAGAGCTCTGCCGAATATGGAGGGTATCCAGTCGCAAGAAGACCTTTTTTTGTTGTTGCAACGAACATGGGCGGCCATTCCACAGCGTGATTTGGATGAACTCATTTTGAGTATGCCAAACCGATGTTCTTGTGTTGTTAGTGTTCGCGGTAGAAACACGGATTATTAATTGTTTAAGTTACCCAATAAAATTTTAAAGAAAACTGTTATTTCAGTCTTTTTTTCGAACTTTTGTGTTAGTGGTTCAAATGTCAAAAATCCCTTTATTAGGAAAATGGCAAATTTCTTTATTAATGCAAAGGTGACTTGGTTTATCGTTACTGTGACAAACGAAAACACTTTATTTGATGAATCCTTAAAGAAAATTTTAATTAATATCAATCAGGAGAAAAGTTATTGCAAAAATATATGTTGATCCCTAGACACTTTTGATGTGTGTATTTAGGGCAACCTGTTCACAGCAGGGACAGTTTGCTTGTTTGTCTCCTTGTGCGGAAGCTAGATACCACCAGTGCTGATGCATATTACCTCACACAAAGTCAATCTGCCTCGCAACCTACGTTTAGTAACTTTATAAAATTCTTAGAAACACGTGGTCTTGCTTTAGAAAACAGCGAAACTGGCAAGGAGTCGTGACACAATGTCAAAGTTGCTGCGACATATTCAAAAGTCACAAAAGTCAATGTTGGTGACAGGCCGTTTTATTTTATTCACCGTAAAAGTGTCATTACCACTCGCATCAAATCCATCATCACTACCTTGTGGATAAACACTCTGTTGTTGGCAAAATCATCGACTATAATCGATGGAAGCCATGTTTTTTTTTTTCTTAAAAAGTGAAGTGAAGTGAAAAAGATTTGTATTTTTTTTAATTCTTGTCAAGTATGAAGATTAAAAAATTAGAGTGCAGTTTCTCTGTCAGTGTCTTTTGGTGTACATGTATTGTGTTTAAATTCCTTGAAGTAAGTGGTTTCCATCATCACCCACCTTATACAGTCCACCGCCCCATAATATTTGATCCGTTCTCGCCGTATTTTGAACTCATCACCTAAAAATTTCTAAATTGGACAGTTCTTTTTTCCATTCGTTTCTATTTGCATGAATTTCCTTGATTTTCATGAGCAACCAATGGTGGAAACACGTAGCATGAGCAAATCGGTAAACGATCTGGCAGCCCCTGGAGTCGAACGCACGCAGCGCGATCACGACGAACGATCAATGCGTACCGGCTCCATAAACCGCAACTGCGAGCGTTTCGGCGTTGCCTCCCGGTACGGCCACGCAGAGCTTAAGTATCAACCCCCCTGGCGCGGTACAACCTTTGCCCACTGAGCAGTCAAGCGGCCATTCTAGTCGACAATGTGGCGACAATGCTCAACAATTATCTGTCAGTAATATTAGTGTTCACATCCAACAATCCGCGAGCGAACGCTTGAGCTGGTCGCGTTCATCGACCACGATTCGCGCTCAAAGATTGGCAGTGGAAGCAGAGATTCTACGGCGCCGCGCGCAGATAAATTGCACAGCCAGGATATTCAAAAGAATGATAAGCGGGAAATTAGTGAAAAAATATGGCATACTACAGAACAAAAAAGATATGAAACCTTTGAGAAAATTCGGAAAAGTACGATTAATAGAAAATTAAAGGAAAGCCAAAGCAAGTTATGAAACAATAAAGAAGAAAATTAAAAATATTCTTGAACATGTTAATTTTCAATTATTTTTGCATACGACCATAATGATACGTGTTTTAGATTTAAAAAATTACCAACATTATAGTCTGATTAATGGTTAATATGAAAGTCTGGTGAAAATGATAGTCTGATTATAACTGTTAAGAACAATATGTTTAATAAAAGTTGATTTAATTTACTTTATTCATTATTTTATTCCATCAAATTCTCTCCCCTGGTCAAATACGTGTCTACCTTGTTCTTGATGTCTCTACCCTGCCCGATGTATTTACCCTGGCTTTAAGTAACAAAATGTTTAAAGTGCCTTGCCCTTTCATGAAAAGGTATATAAACGGGACAAAAATCTAAGTGTTTAATGAAAAAAATCGCATTTTGCTCCTTGGCCGTATTCTCTGTGGGCTTAAAACCTCTTATCGTAGAATCACCCAATTATACTTTAATTCATTATTTATTTTGTTTAAGCCTATAAGTATGAAAGCATATAATAGATCAGATTGGAAATTGCTTCACCGACAAGAGCCCAGCTCTTAAGTTGGAGAGAAAGAAGCCTTTAAGTGAGGCAGCACTTAGCAATAAGTACAAAATGTAACAAACATAGTCTTGTATAGTGTATGTGTCCTTGGTTGTTCTATTACACAGTACACATTAAAACAGTTTTGGCATGCATGGCATAAATATTATTTAAATGCGTTGCAATGTAAACCTACGTGGCAAGACGATTTACCTAATGTAAACGAAGGAATGTTAGTAATTCTAAAAGATGCTAATAAAAAATAAATAAAAATAAAATACATTTATTTCGGACCTTGTCTGTGAGGTCCATAATGGGATATATACAGAATTTAATTACTTAATGCATACATAATTTTAGTCTAAGTACCTGCCCGCGCTGCTTGACACACCGGGCATGGTATGGTATCTTAGAAGAAATGGAAAAAGCTACCAGTAGCACCCTCTTGCGGCGTGATTTGCAACTTTTCTCTGTTCGGAATGAAACTGAGATAGTAGATCAGTATTTTGCATCTGACGTCATATGTCTTACAGCGGTAGCGGTAAATAGGTTGGAATCTAATTAATACGAAGTCTAGGGGGCGCGGGTTCGAACCCCAACCCATGGGTGGGGCTGTGGATGGAGTCCGAAATCATTTTTCTTTTTTTATTTCATTCCTTAATGCATAAACTATTGACGTCCGCGTACTTTATATCGAATACTACAAAGTTTTAGCTATTTTTTTTATTAAAAATTCTCGAGGCTATTAAAGTTTCAAATCACACCGCTGGAGGCGCTGGTGTTAGGGGGCGCGTTTTGACGTGGGAGTTACCTATCTATTTCTAAGTAATATACTCTTATCTATGACACCGGGTACATGCACATGTGAATGTACCCAGTGCCTCATAATTGGACAATCTGGCTTACTACTAATAACCTTCAGCATGGTGTTGCTACTCCCACGCACTATACGCATCAGTGATGCAATACGTTTGCGCACTACAGCATGGAAACCATCTGTGTGAGCCAGCGCAAACATGGCAGATGCACTACAGTATCGAGGGAGCCGCAACATCACCCTGAAGGCATCATTGTACTGTACTCGGAGTGCGTTGATAGCCCTCTGCGTGTAATTAACCCACAAGCCACAGGGTTTTGGCAAAAAGCTTTAAAAAGTGTTATTTTTACTTCTAAGCTGGACCGAGAAAATCTGCGAACCAACATATTGCAGCGGACTGCCAACGGCCCTCCTTTCCCTTTCAATATCATCATCATCTTTCAAGTCCTCATTAACCATGTGACCAAGGTACTTGAAAGACGCAACTCTACCGATGTTAGTACCACTCAACATTATAGGTCGCACGCGAACTGTGCTTCGAGCCCTCACTCGAAATACCATACATAGACTTTTACTAGTGTTATACTGGAGACCGTGATTCAAAGCATACATCTCACAAACGGCAATTAACTTTCTGATCGCAGGGACTGTTGGGCCCAGCAACACCATATCGTCCGCATAGCTGATGTTGTTTACAAAATGTCCATCAATAGAACAGCCAACGCGTGTGTTACTGAGCTCAACAATCTATTCGTTAACATACAGATTAAATAGTGAAAGAGAAGTCAAACTTCCTTGTCTCACCCCACACTTCAACCTGTACTCATCAGAAAATTGATCACGCCATTTGACCCGGTTAGTCTGATGGCCATACCAGTATTTAAATGTTAACAAACTCATCAGCCACACCTGTTTCTCTTAATTTAGCCCAGAGAATATCATATTATGCATCTAATGCAACTCCACTCTTTTGGCCAATGGCTAGAGTTGTTAAAACCTTTCCAAGTAAGGATGGTAAAGTTAGAGCCTTAAATGTAAGGACTCGTAATGCAAATAGTAACGTATATAACCGTCCATAAGAAATGTATGCATATTACCTGTGAATTAAAAATATGTATTTTAGTTAAATAATATATGTATGTATATTACGGTTTCAGAAAATATTTTGTATTTTGTATATGCTCTTCGTATTTTTTAAGAGAAATACTATGTGTTACATATTATGTTAATACTCATACCTATCTAATATACGATAAGTGCTCATGTTAAAATCATAAATGTACTAATTAGAAGTTTAATTAGAACTAAATCTACAGTTGTACCATAATACTTTTCAGCGTAACTGTAAGTGGCGCAACATGTTGGCAACAAACAACAAAATTATAGTTTACATTTTAATTATTGTAACGGCAATACTTTTAACACAATCAAAATCACAATCAAATTAAAATATAGTGAGTGTACCTACCCAGAGTGTCTTTTCTTTCCACAGACTTTCCACCAGCCCAATCTATAGTCCACCGAGGCCAACTTTCTATTCTACAATTACCATGAATAAATGAACTCGGAGTATTTCGAGAGTGGTTTGGGAATGTTTTGCCGAAACTGAAACCCAATTCTGTTGTGGTTTTGGATAACGCCCCTTACCACTTCCAAAAGATAAAATCGCTGCCTACGATGTCTTGGAAAGAAGAATACAGGAGTGGCAAGCAAAACAAAAATATTGAATTTTAAAATAAAACAAAAAAGACCACTCTTATAGACATCCTACGGCAGCATAAAGAGCACGGAGTAACCGCTTATGCTAAACTTCTACCATTACGAGCTCAATCCTTCTGAGCTGGTTTAGAAGCAGGCGAAAGGATATGTTGCCAGAAATAAAAAACTTATAAATGGCAGAAGTAAAAAAAATAATTGAAGAAGTTCTTTAGCAGCTAACGGCTGAAAGATGGAGTAGCTGCGTTGCGTGGCTCACATAATAAAAACCAAAACCAAAATGTGCAATTTTGACACTATCATAGGCGCTGGAGCAGATCGTTTTGAATTTATTTTAATTTATTTATGAAACTTAATTGTCGAACAAACAACAAATAGTGATGTATATTATTATATAGTAATATGTCGACAAGTCCAATCAATCATTTATTTATTTGTTTTTTTCCACTTCTAATACTTTCTTCAGATGTTGTATATAGGTAGACTTAGTTAACTGGAAATGAAGACAAGAAAACAAGTGTCTTTGTGGAAATGCGCCTTTTATTAAACCCTGGACCCATAATCTCAATAGGTTATGGGCCCAAGCACCGTTAGATTACTGCAAGATGGACAGTCGTGTCGTGAGGATAAAAATTGTAAGCGTCCAAGATGGAAGTCGAAGATCAAAGCGTCAAACTTGGTGAAAATAATTACGCCGTGTGGAAATACCAAGTTGAGGTGATATTGAGGTCGAAACAGCTGTTATCGATTGTTGATGGTACTTTAAAGAAACCAGGGGATAAAACAAAAACCGAAATTACTAGTTGGGAAAACAACGACGCAAAAGCCCAGGAAATAATTATTACCAGAGTTAATGAAAATATACTAACGCATTTGTTGTCATGTAAAACTAGTAACGAAATTTGGGAAAAGTTATCTTCAATTTATGAATCAAAGTCGAAGGTTTGTGTTCACCTAATACAACAAAAGTTTTTCAATCTTAAGTTTGAGGAAACTGTGAGTAATGTCATATCAAAGCATGAGGACTTGCGTAATCAGCTCGAAGGACTAGGTGAAAAGATGTCGGATAACATGCTTATAACTAAAGTATTGATGACATTACCCGAGAAATATAAGCATTTTGTTTCTGCGTGGGAGTCAATTCCAAAACCTAGTTTCTAGGTTACTAATAGAAGAGGAGAAGTATGGCAGCATGGAACAAGAAGAGTCTTCAGCTTTTGTGGCACCACAGCTGGGTCGTATGTCACATCAGCTCGTAAATAATTCTGAAAGTGTGGTTAAGTGTTTTGAGTGCGGAAAATTTGGTCATTATAGGAAAGACTGTAGAAAACGTGTCATTTTTGTCATAAAGCAGAGCATTTACTTAAAGATTGTAGAATGATTAAAAATAACCAATAAGTAAATAATGCTAAGAATATAAAACATAGTAGAGATGATAAGACTAAAAATGCTTTTGTTGTGTCACCAGTAAACAATTTGAGTGCTACTTTTATTTTAGATTCAGGTGCAAGTGAGCACATGACATACTGTAAAAATTTGTATACATTGTTTAGCGAGTTGTCAAATAAATATGTAACTGTGGGTAACGGTAAAGAACTTGAGGTGAAAGGAATAGGAAATATAGATGTGTTGGCGTTTAACGGAAGTGAATATGTACCTACCAATATGTATAATGTATTATTTGTACCGGAATTAAATGTTAATATGTTTTCATTAGCGTGTGCTTTTTGTGTGATAAGGGTCATACTATGATATCAAATGATAAGGGGTGTCAATTATTAAAATACGGGAGGGTAGTTGCTATAGCTGATCGTTTTGATAAGATGTATGTAATGAATTTCAAAATGTGTGATCTCGCATTAATTACATTGTCAGAGTGGCATGAGCGTATGGCTCATCAAAATTATAAACATGTAAGAGAGTATTTAAATTTAAATAATGTAAAATATGAAGGACAGATTGAGCAATGTCATTTGTGTAATCAGGGAAAACTTAGAAGTTTCTTTCAGCACAAGTGAGAGTCATGCAGCCAGTACGGGTGAGCTGATACATATGGATTTATGTGGTAAGATGAATACAACGTCGCTAAGATCTAAACACTTCTTCAGAATCAGATATTAGTCTTAATAAGATATGTGACGATGATGAAGACGACGATTTAAATAAATGTTTAGTATGTGATGAATTTGGTGGCAACAATGAGTATAGATGCCATTGTTGTGGCACACGCTAGTTGCACAGGATGGGACTCGCCAAAAGGTTGCGTATGTGACAATTGTTAGGCTAGGCTGACTCTCATTGTCCCCATAGTGATTATAATTACCCTCAGGTATGGACAATGGTGGTCCAAGATGTTTTTTTTTAAGTTGAATGTTAATTAATATATGATTCCAAAGGTAATGAAACCGTTTGAGACTGGAAGTGTAATAATTAAATTACATTAAAAGTTGGTTTAAATAAAGATAAAGTAAATATTGTGTGTTTTATTCTATAATATAGATATTATAGCAAGATATTATCTTGCTTAAGTGACTCCCATTATCCCCTTTACCCCTATATACCAGGTGGCTTACTAATAAAAATATTTTCACTGATGAAGATTGTATACTCTCTTTCGTCACAGATCAACTATAGTCTGCTTAAAAACCTACTACTGCTACTGTTCGCAACTATAACAGTTCATTTCCAAATAAAAAGGAACCGCAGCACAAACTTTATTTTAATCGGGAATTAACGCGATTTACCTTATATTTTGGTTTCACGTTTCGGCCGGGTTGCACCAGCCGTGGTCACAAGCAGACTGGTTCAGCGCGGCGGCTCCTTGAGCGAGGCAGAAATATCTTTCTTTCACTTGTAACGTTAAGTCTACTACACACTACACTCACAGTATCTGTATATTTAACTTAAGAGAATAAAAAATGAATTGCGAACAACAATAATATTCTACTTCTAATTTTCTTTTCTTAAGCATAGGATGTATGGCCATGCGTTTTTCTCTTTTTTGTTTTGTTTTACCCTGCTCTTCCTCTTCTAGAAACAACGCAATTATGAATAAATCTTCCACAGAAAAGTGTCTGAACATTGTGAAAGCTGTTCATAAACTGCTTGTTAGAGCGGCCCCGACGCTGACAACGGTGTCTGTCAAGGTCTGACACGGCACGCTCTGATGTAAATAAACGGTGTCCGTCGGTGTCTGCCCTGGCACGTGTCTGGCACGCTCAATGTCTGTAGATATAAACGGACCGTTACTATCTATACCCATTGTATATTCCAGAAATAGAACCTATCAACCAAGTGATAAATATCAGTATTCCAGATTCTCTTATGCAAAATCTTTCGCAAATTGTCTCCAACGACAAGCAACTGAAGGAACTCAAAGAACAGATAGAAAATCTTAAGGCTAATGAGTATCTAGTTCAGGGAGTTTCATATCATGACGTACATCACTACACTGCAATATATGTAGCGGCGGGAATTGCATTGCTTTGTGAATGTCCCGAGTCCCGAGCTGGGCCATCCAGCCCACCAACCAATGATGGAATTTTAGTGTTAGTGCGCGTATTACTGAAAGTAAGTGTAGTGGACGCCGATATTGTGAGATACCAATGGTGCATAGAGTGAATAAAAGTGGAACTCCAATGCCTATGAAAGCAAACTTTACATAGGCACTCTTACAATCCAGCCGCCGTGAGAATGTGTTCCCGACGTCTGTCAGTTGGTGACGACTAGTGATGGGAAAAAGTTAAAATTATTATTTACTGATCGAAGAAAAATGAAACATAAGTTTATATACCTGTTTGTTTGGATTCTAATATGTGTGAATGTAACTAACGTAATAAAGAAAATAAAAATACGATAACGATTATATTCAGATATATTTATTTAACAATATCTTGAAAAATATTTGCGACTGACAAACATACTTTAATCTGATTCCAATTCGCTTGAGGGGGTGCTGTCGTAGTCGTCATCTTCGCCTACACGTATAATTATATTGTTATCCTTATCAATATTAGTATCTATTCTGATATCTCGCTCAAGCGGGCACACTACGCAAGCACTGAGTGGGGATGCTAGAAAGAGATAAAAGTCCCTCTAGGGAGGTTCAGACTGAACTGTTCAGTCAAGTGTCAACCATTGTGCGGGTCAGACCTGGTGTGTGCGTAACGAGCCGATATAGGTCGCTGCCAAATAGGGCTGGTGCGGGTTATCCCTTTATGGGGCTCTGTCGATATATTCGACACCATACTTATTATTGATTTATTTTTAAACTGCTAGGAGTTTGGTACTGCGATAGTCTGTATTCAATTCGGACAGGTCATAGCAAAAACGAAACGCAAAAAGAAAAAAAAAGTATGGCTGTCATTGACAGCTGATGACATCTTATATCATTATTTGGCTATTTTCTGAAGTGAAAATTTCATCCAAGAACATCTTCGCGAAAAATGAGTAAAAAGGTAAGTTTTCTTTTATGATTTGTTCTAAATATTATAAATATTGCAGCTAACTCAGTATTTCAGAAATTATTACGTTTTTACATACATATTCAACGAAAAATTATGACGTCGATATATTCGACACTGCCCGCCCAGGGCTGGGCTAGGATTTATATTGTAATTGTATAGAATTCTTACAATTAAATATTAGGTAGTATAATTTAATATTTCCTTATTATAGGTGATCCTTAGAGGAGATACCACTGGAAAGATCATGATGCGCTAACCCCTCTGCCAAATTTTGTTCATATGTTCAGGTCATTCTTTATTTGTGTGCGTATCTTTTTGAATGTGTTGCGAGTTTATTATAGTGTGGGTATGCGTGAAATTGTATCTGTGTGTGTTTACTTCGCCTCCCGCACCCCGCAAAACTGCCACGAAAAATTTGTTCGGGGAATCGACGCGATACTAGCTCCATTCTAATTACTCTGAGTAGGTGATCCCATTAGTGAAGTTAGAAGATGCTCTCGCAGACTTATTTGCTCTGTCAGACGGCCAAAACTCCGAAGACGGCAATGAGAGTGATGAGGACGAGAATGAAGCAGTTTTCTCATCATTTACCAGTACAGAACTTGAGGATATTTTAAGTGGATCTGGTCTAAACGAATCACCGCCAACAACATCAACAGTTTCGATTCTTCCGTCATCTTCTAATATGGATATATCTGCCACACATGATAGTATTACAGGTAGTACTCAACCTACTCCCTCTAATTCTAGAATGTCTTCAATCACAAGACCTGTTGCACCTGTGGTTACACAAGCTGATGACACGGATAACTCGGAAGACAGTTCAGAAGATAACTCGGAAGATGATGGCGATGAAGAGTGGAAAAAAGTGCAGTTTCCACACATACCGCCTACTGAGAAATTTGATGACATTTTACTGCGACCATCACAGTTTTTTCCTAATCGAAGTTCTCCTGGGGCATATTTCAATGTTTTTTTCAATGATGAAGTCCTATTGAACATAGTTGATCAGACAAATTTATACGCAGCCCAAAACCGACAGAAAGATTGGGATATTGTAACATTGCAGGAACTAAAAGCTTTTTTTGGTATTTTGATACTTATGGGCATTTACGTACTTCCAAATATATCTCTCTACTGGTCTTCCGATCCTATGTTCCGTGTTGCAGAGATTGCTAATGTTATGACAGTAAAGAGATTTAAAAACATTTTGGCATATTTACACCTAAACGACAACAGTCAAATACCCAAGAGATGTGAAGAAGGGTATGATAAACTTTACAAAATAAGACCTATGATCAAAATTTTGAATAGTGCTTTCCAAAGTGGTGGAGTGTGCTCATCATCGCAAAGCATAGATGAGTGCATGATTAAATTCGAAGGGCGTAGCACTCTGAAGCAGTATATGCCAAAAATCCAATAAAACAAAAGAAAAAAAAAGAAAGATGAACCTAAACTATGCTTCCCAATGGTATCTTCCCAATGGTATCAGAGATCTGCCTATAAATAAATTCAAATGCACAGTTAAATCTAAACTTGATAAAAAAAGGCTACTACAAAATTTCCGATTATTTGGAAGACAAAACAGCCTGGGAATGAACTGCTCAAATAGTTTTAGAATACTAATTTTAAGACTGAATACAGCAAATGTCAAAGTGAAAAGTGTTCTGCTGGATGATGTCTTATGTATTTTTTTATATATTTTGTTTTTTATTTCAAGACGCAAGGCTACTGGGATTTTGGTTCGGTCATGCTCGCCATCGAAAAGTCTCTGCCTGTGGCGGATTTGTGTGGCGGGTCACCCCCTTCCCTCTAATATGGTTGAGGGGAGTGATGGCTGCTGCTCAAGTCAACTCGTGCGCGGGTGCTGCTTGGGGGGACTGGTCCGGCCGCTGTCCTTTTGTCCTTTTTTTATTTTCTTTTATAGTCTAGCAGCAAAATTGATTGTTGCTTTATTTACGTTCTGAAGGCAATTCACTTGAGCTTGTAAATTATTCTTGTTGTGTATCTAACTTGGACGACTTGTGATAAAATTTCATATGTTAAAGTGCTTTGTGTCTTGCCTGACGAGGCACTGCTTAACAGCAGAAGGTAAATGTTAAACGTGAGCCACTGTGATTTTGGATCGGTCATGCTCGCCATCGAAAAGTCTTTGCTTGTGGCGGCTTCGTGTGGCGGGTCACCCCCTTCCCTCCAATATGGTTGAGGGGAGTGATGGCTGCTGCTCGAGTCAACTCGTGCGCGGGTGCTGCTTGGGGGACTGGTCCGACTACTATCCCTTTGGCATTTTAGTTTTTAGTTTGTTGTATTTTCGTCGTATTTTTTATTTTTATTTAATATTTTGAACGGCAGGACACACTGTCGCTGGTGCTGATTTAATTGTAAAAAGACAAACTTTGTTTAAAAAAAAATGTGAAAAAATTACAAGCCCGCTGAGTTTCTTGCCGGATCTTCTCAGTTGAGGCCGCGTTGTGATCCGGTGGTAGGTTTTAAAAAATTGACCGTGCTAAAGTGCTAGCGTTAAGCCTATTTGAAATAAAAAAATTGAATCTTTGAAACCGCCTCCTCTGGTACCAGTACCAGAAATTTGTACTCTCCTTTAGCCAGCTAAAGGAGAGTACAAATGGCGAGTCAACCAGAACGTCGCATTTTTAAAAATGAAAAGATACTAAATTGGTGTATGTATTGAGTACTGCTTATCGTCCCCGTCAGAAAACAACATGTAGAAGAACGCAGAAGGATGGTTCGAAGTCTGACGTTTCTTGTCCCATAGGAATCCTGGAGTATACCTGGTATGTATGTTATTATTATAATACATATGTCTATTATACTCGACAATAAGCTGTCACTGTCATTGTTATTGTGAACGTTGTGAATCAGTAATAAACAGGTCATTACACTAGGCGGTTGTTTCATTGCATTCTCCGAATACATCAGTGGCGACGATATCAACGAATACCCACGTGATTGTGCGAAAAAAAAAAAAAAAAAACATGTCTCAAATAATTGGAAACATATCGGTTTTTGATCATATTTCTCATGATTGGGAAATATTTTATAGTAAACTGCAACAGTTTCTGCAGTTAAACAAAATAACTTCGGAGAATAAGAAGGCAGTGTTGTTAACTCATCTATCGGACGAGTCATACCGCTTGGCGCGGAACTTAGTACACCCGCGCAGTGTGGAAGATGTGACCTACGACGAATTGGTGAAAGTGCTTCAGAAACATTTCAAGCCAAGAAGATGTACATTCGCCGATAGGGCGAAGTTTTATGAAGCTACCAGAAGGCACGGAGAAAGTATTGAAGAATGGGCTGTACGCGTAAGGGGATTGGCCGTTCACTGGGATTTTGGAAGCACCCTGGACACTGTGTTGCGAGATAAGTTCGTGCTAGGCCTCAGCGCAGGACCGGAGCGAGATCGGCTGTTTGAACAGGATGCGTCAACACTGACATTCGCAAACGCGCTTGAGGTGGCACAGCAAGCCGCCTGTGCACGTCAGGCTCGGGCAGCGGCACTAGTCGGAGCAGGTGGGAGCAGCGGTATCATTGGTGTTAAAGAAGAACCAGTTTACCGTGTGACCGGAAACCGAGGACAGACAACGCGTCACAAAGCGATTCGCACATGTAATGTTTGTGGTCATAAAAATCATGAAACAAACGAGTGTCTGTACAAAAATTAACGATGTCAAAAATGCGGCAATAAAGGCCATTTAAAAAAGGTATGCTCGATGCAGAAATCACGTCTACACAGTATAGAAGCAGTACCAGCGGAGTCAGACGACAAGGAGGACCACACCTGTAATGAATGCGGACTTTTTAATTGAAGGTATGTTAAGTACCTCCCTATAACTGCAGACGTTATTATCAACGGGTCTGTATTAAAAATGGAAATTGACTCAGGAGCAGGGTGGACAGTTATTTCCGACAAATGTTATTCGAAATATTTTTCTAATATCGAATTAAAAAAATGTACCTTAAATACACACATCAAAAGTGTCTAGGGATCAACATATATTTTTGCAATAACTTTTCTCCTGATTGATATTAATTAAAATTTTCTTTAAGGATTCATCAAATAAAGTGTTTTCGTTTGTCACAGTAACGATAAACCAAGTCACCTTTGCATTAATAAAGAAATTTGCCATTTTCCTAATAAAGGGATTTTTGACATTTGAACCACTAACACAAAAGTTCGAAAAAAAGACTGAAATAACAGTTTTCTTTAAAATTTTATTGGGTAACTTAAACAATTAATAATCCGTGTTTCTACCGCGAACACTAACAACACAAGAACATCGGTTTGGCATACTCAAAATGAGTTCATCCAAATCACGCTGTGGAATGGCCGCCCATGTTCGTTGCAACAACAAAAAAAGGTCTTCTTGCGACTGGATACCCTCCATATTCGGCAGAGCTCTTCTCTGTAGCATATCCCATGCATGCTCAATCGGGTTCAAGTCTGGCGACTGAGCAGGCCAGGGCAGGACATTGATGTTAGCTGCGGCGAGAGTCTGTCTTACAACTCTTGCGGTGTGCGGTCGTGCATTATCATGCATTAACTGAAATAAGGGACCGATTTGCACTTGTAGAGGAACGATGACGTCTGATACAATCATATCAGCATAAATTTGAGCGTTGAGGTTGCCTCTGATCCAAATCAACTCAGTTCTTCCGCCGATCCAAATACCCGCCCATACCATGATGGTTCCACCACTATAAGGATGGACTTCCTGGCAGGATTTTAATCGCTGTTGGCGTCCAGGGGTTCTCCAGTGTCGTATACGTCTTGTATCCGGTCTCATACCAAAACGAGACTCATCAGAAAAGCACACGAAACGCCATTGTTCTTCTGCCCAATTTTTTGCCCAAAAATGCTTGACCCCTAGACACTTTTGATGTGTGTATGTTTATGTACAATGGGCAACGAATTACACTTTTAGGTTATTTTTTTGCTTATGTTAGATATTTAAACCAACAAGAAAAAATGGAAGTTATGGTTGTAAAAGATGGCGGTCCGCCATTGTTAGGGCGGGATTTTATGAGAATATTTGGATTAAGCATTCATTGTAATAATATATCTTATAATTATGTCCCTGGCTCGATTGAGGTGCAACAATTACTAGATGACTATTCAGAATTGTTTAACGGTGAATTAGGGCGGTTCAATAAATTTGAAGTGGAGTTAAATCTTAAAGAAGGAACACAACCTAAATTTTTTAAACCAAGATCAGTTCCATTTGCATTAAAAAAGCGAGTAGAGGAGAAATTGGACCGTCTTGAATCATTAGGAGTATTGGTTCCTGTTAACTTTTCTAAGTATGCAACTCCTATTGTTCCGGTAGTTAAAGAAGGTGGTAAAATTAGGATTGCAGGTGATTTTTCGGTTACGCTTAATAAAGATTTACAAATTGACAAATACCCTATGCCGCGGATAGAAGAGGTGTTTTCGAAATTGGTTGGTGGGGTTTATTATACCAAAATAGACCTTAGCAACGCATATAATCAATTTGTCTTATCTCAGTCATCACAGGAGCTAACAACCATTACAACGCATAAAGGTTTGTTCAAATATACGCGCCTGGTCTACGGGTTAGCGAACGCACCGGCCATATTCCAACGTACTATGGAAACATTGTTATCAGACATAGAAGGAGTAAGTTGCTGGCTTGATAATATTTGTGTAACGGCATCTACTTGGGAAACACATTTAATAAGGCTCCGCAAAGTATTAAAACGGTTAAAGGACTCCGGGTTAAGATTGCAAAAAGAAAAATGTGCTTTTTTTCAGAATAGCGTAACATATTTAGGTTTTATTATTGATAAAAATGGACTAAGAGCTTGCGATAAAAAGGTTGAAGCAATATTAAATGCTCCGCCTCCGAAAAATGTTACTGAAGTAAAACGGTTTCTGGGCATAGTAAATTACTATCGTAGTTTTATTCCAAACGCGTCACACTTATTACATCTGCTGCATATGCTACTACGCGCCGATGCGAAGTGGGAATGGGAAAATAAGCAGCAACGTGCTTTTGAAGACGTAAAAAAGGAACTGGCTTCAGATCGTGTTCTGTGTCATTTTGACCCAAACGCTCAACTTGTCCTTTCGGTGGTCCGTCAGGTTTAGGGGCGGTGTTGGCACAAGTTGGTAGTGATGGTATCGAACGACCTCTAGCTTTTGCTTCTAGATCTTTATCCTCGAGTGAAAGAAACTACAGCCAGATACAAAAGGAAGCAACGGCTATAATATTTGGTGTAAAAAAGTTTCATGATTTTTTATATGGTCGTCAAGAGCCATTCGTATTAAAGACAGACCATCGTCCACTTTTGTCTATTTTTGGGAGCAAAAAAGGCATCCCTGTTACGGCAGCTTCACGACTGCAGAGGTACTCAATTATTTTGTCAGCATATAATTATGTAATAGAGTATGTAAGCAGTGGAAATAATTTAGTAGCTGATTATTTTTCACGTGCCCCTTTACCCGCTACAAATGATAATAAGCAGGAAGAGAATTTGTCATTTTTACAATTTTTAGAGTCTGAAACACAGCCGGTGTCTTTTCAGGAAATTAAATCGGCTATTTCGAAAGACAAGGTGCTACAGACGGTCATTAGATACATGAATCACGGGTGGCCCAGGAAAGTCAAGTGCCACAGTATTGCCCCGTATTTTAATTGTAAGACGGACTTAGAAGTGTATGATGGCTGTCTATTTAGAGGTCACCGTATAATAGTACCGTCAGAATTCCGCGAGAAGTTGTTACATGAATTGCATAAAGCGCATTTCGGCATCGTCAAAACGAAAAGTATAGCTCGCGGGAGGATGTGGTGGCCGGGAATCGATCGCGATATCGAACAGTGGATCGGCGCTTGCGGCACGTGTGCCGCGTTGCGCAGTGCGCCACCGCGCGCCCCGCCCGCGCCCTGGCCGCGCCCAGCGGGCGCTTGGCAGCGCCTTCACATCGACTACATGACAATAGGGCAGAGAGATTATCTCATTGTTGTAGACGCTTACAGCAAGTGGCTGGAATGTATACACATGAATTGTGGCACCTCAACGCGAGCACTTATTGTAAAGTTAAAGGGTTTGCTGTCGCGATACGGCCTACCTGTGACGATCGTGTCCGATAACGATGTTAAAATTAATTCTACAGAGTTTAAAGAATTTTGTGCTTCTAATGGAATTATTTATGTCACTTCTCCCGTATACCACCCGTCGAGCAAAGGACAAGCCGAAAATTCAGTCAAAACAGCAAAAAAAATGATTAAATGCATTTTTAGAGAGACTTGTAGTAACATTGAAATAGATGAAAAATTGCTAGAATTTTTATTTAATTATCGCAATACGGTGCATTGTTCGACAGGGGAAACGCCAGCAAAATTATTGATTGGTCGTGATCTCAGATGTCGGCTCGACTTAATCCTACCTAATAAAAATAAATCGATTAATGTTGAACAAAACAATAACAATGTTATAAAAGAGAGTAGTAGATGCTTTCAAGTCGGTGATTTTGTTTGGCTAAAGTGGTTCGTAGCGAGAAAGGAAACATGGGTTATAGGGACTATACGAAAAATTATTGGAACAAGAATGTTTGAAGTATTTGTAAATGACTATAATGTTAAATGTAGGCGACACGTAGATCAGTTATTAAAGTATACAGGTACGTTCCCTGCTTCGTCGAATACGAACGATCTCGAAGAAGTTCTTTGTCAGTCCGGGTCTCCGCAGCAAACTTCAACACCCTCACGCTCCCTCGGGGACAGTAACATTATTGAATGTACTACTTTATCACAGTCTACTAGTGAAGCAAGGGGTGATGAGGATTGTCAGCGGCCTGAGTTAAGGGAGAATATAGAGAACGGTGCAAACAATACAAACGGTCATAGCGAAACAAAAGAGGTGGACGCACAGCAGCCGACTCCGGAACACTATTCACGAGATGCAGAATCGGAAAGGAACTCTCGGCTGCCGTCCGGGCCCCAGCTAAGGCCTCGAACTAAGAGAGTAAATTATAAACAGTTTTATTAATGAAAATATTGTTTGTCACCAGGTTCACAGATTAGTGGGGAAGGATTGGTATGTATGTTATTATTATAATACATATGTCTATTATACTCGACAATAAGCTGTCACTGTCATTGTTATTGTGAACGTTGTGAATCAGTAATAAACAGGTCATTACACTAGGCGGTTGTTTCATTGCATTCTCCGAATACATCAATACCAAAAGAATGGGAGGAGTTGATAGATTTGACCAGAAGAGAGGTACATACTCCATCTCAAGACGTAGTAAAAGATGGTCGATGCGAATATTTTACTTTTTGGTTGATTCTGCCATTACAAATGCCTATATAATATACACCCAAAATGACAGAGTGCACAACCCTATGACCTCCTTGCATTTCCGCACCGTGCTCGCACGTAACCTGATAGACAACTTCAGCTCCAGGAAAAGGACTGTGGCACAATCGTCCAACTTTGTAACTAAAAAACCAAAAGGGCCAACAAGTAGACAGAACGCCATTCACGGAATACCAGAATACCTGATGAACTGAGGTTGAATGATGTGGGGTCTCACATGCCAATGGAGCTACCCAAATACAGAAGGTGCAGAGCATGCAGCAGCAAAAACCTTAACAAAACATCCAAAATACAGTGCACAAAATGCCAAGTTCCATTGTACCATGCTTTGCTCAGTTCCATACACCCTGAAGGGCAGTGTCGAATATGTCGACAACACGTTTTTAAAAAAAAAAAACTTAAAATTAATAAAAAAAAAATATTTTTCACATACAAGTGTTATTTTTTCATTCCCCCAGCCAGGAGCTTCTGCCCCTTAAAGGGTTATAGCATCTGGAATGTCGACGTAAGAGAGTTACGGCTCACAAGTGAGCCCCTCGATCCGCGTCTGCACTTGGCGACAAGTTCTTAACATATCGTCATAACCAGTAAAGTCAGTTATTAGTGTTAACATTAACAAACATTAACATTGTGAAATGTATATGGCGACGAGTAATTTTATATTTTTGATGATAAAAAAGTGCAATTAAAAAAAATTTTTTTGCAAAGAATTCTAAGTGACAAAATAAGTGTTTGATCATATACACACAATTAAAATCATTTCATTTTTTGGAAAAACAATATAAGGAAGTGAACATAATCACAGAAAAAAATCAGAATTGTGAAGTTAAACGATTATCTCAATTCTCAAGTAGCCTCTCAGTCTTGACATGGTCCAAAGAATACCTGTTGGAAAAATCTGTAAAAGTGAACATAACAAGGTTAAAAAAAAACAGAAGTGTGAAATCAAATTATCTCAATTCTCAAGTAGTCAGTTGCTTGACCACTTACGCAGTAAAAACCCAGCACTCTCGAGTAAGACACGGAGATCCGCCTGGAGATTCAACGCGTCTTCGACCTTGGGCTCGGACCACAATAAATCGTCCTTGAAGAATCCCGACTGAAGTACCCTTGCAGCAGCTGGATACCTTACTTACTGTTTCTGAATCTGCGAGGGTAAGTAGTACCTTGATCGCTAGATACGGACTGCTAGCAACGCCGTACGTAACTGTGTTGAGCTCGTAAACGGGAATCGGTTGATCTGTTGAGTCTCGCCACAGGATATGTTGAAACGATTGCTGATATTTATCTATAAGGATCTGCCTATACATGTTACAGATGTCTGCCGATAAACAAATACCGTGCAAGCGAAAATTGATTAGCATTTGATAAATGTCTTCTTGCAGTTTCGACCCTGGAATAACAACATCATTCAAGGACTTTAGATTGGACTGACACTTGATACTGACAATGTACGCTACGTTAGCCGAGCTGCAGCAGGGCGGTAGCTGAAGCTTAGCGTTATGTATGAATGTTGCCATTATTATATTGGTAGAAAATACCGATGTATAAAATAGGTGATAATTATAAAATAAGACATTTAAGATTCATTCTAAGCATAAAAATATATTCAAAAGTCATAGAATTACTTAAAGTAATTTCCTATTACCATAATCAGTTGAAAATAGGTACAGCTTAACACTTGACATTGACGTTTCAGATAAATGTACTATTCATAGTGTTCTGTGGTTATAGGTATTCTTATTTGATTCTTATCTATGTGGTTGGCCACAGTGAACGCGCGGTGACTTGAGCCTAGTGCGGGCGCGGCAGCGGGCGCGCCGGGTGGCCACAGTGACGCGCGGGCTGTTGTGGCGCTAAAACTTATTTCAGGTGTCGCAAACCATAGGTCAATCCTGAGATGGGAGGCGTTGAACACAAGAGATGGTGTGCTGGGTGCGCACAAAATAACTAAAAACAGTTAAATAAATAAAGATATTTTTTTTATTTATATTAAAAATTGAAAAAGTAGCCAAAAAAGTTATTTGATTATAAAAAAAATACTTCAGACGCCCGTACGCCGAGCAACAAGACCGAAAAGGTTTGATACCCCCGCCAGCCGCGCGATCGGTCACTTGTTGACTAGGCCCGCAGTGTGGCCAGAACGCGCGGATAGGAACGTTTGAAAAGTACGCTCGCTAACTCGCTCAAGCCGGTCGCGCTAGGCTCCCGCCTAAGTGGTTGGCCACAGTGAACGCGCGGTGACTTGAGCCTAGCGCGGGCGCGGCGGCGGGCGCGCCGGGTGGCCACAGTGACGCGCGGGCTGTTGTGGCGATAACACTTATTGCAGGTGTCGCAAACCTTTTATGAGGATTCTGTATTTTTTACTGGATAGGCCAATCCTGAGATGGAAGGCGTTGATCATAAGAGATGGTGTGCTGGGTGCGCACGAAATAACTAAAAACAGTTAAATGAATGGAGATTAAAAAAAAAAAAATATTAAGAATTGAAATTGTAGTCAAAAAAGTTTATTTTATTTATTAAGGAACATTAACAATAAACATATTATACACTTACAATTTCCAAAAAACCAACAAATGTCCAAAAAAACCTTTTTTTATACATGTATTTAAAGTTATTTAATAATAAAAAAATACTTAAAACGAGCGACAAGACCGAAATGGTTTGATACCCCGCCAGCCGCGCGATCGGTCGCTTGTTGACTAGGCCCGCAGTGTGGCCAGAACGAGCGGATAGGAACGTTTGAAAAGTACGCCCGCAAACTCGCGCAAGCCGGTCGCGCTAGGCTCCCGCGCAAGTCACTTCAGTGTGGCCGCAAGCGGCGTTTTCATATGTTTGATATTTCGCGCCCGCCGCCGCCGCCGCGCTAGGCCTGCAGTGTGGCCGACCACCTAGTGGTTGGCCACAGTGAACGCGCGGTGACTTGAGCCTAGCGCGGGCGCGGCGGCGGGCGCGGCGGGTGGCCACAGTGACGCGCGGGCTGTTGTGGCGATAACACTTATTGCAGGTGTCGCAAACCTTTTATGAGGATTCTGTATTTTTTACTGGATAGGCCAATCCTGAGATGGGAGGCGTTGATCATAAGAGATGGTGTGCTGGGTGCGCACGAAATAACTAAAAACAGTTAAATGAATGGAGATTAAAAAAAAATATATTAAAAATTGAAATTGTAGTCAAAAAAGTATATTTTATTTATTAAGGAACATCAACAATATACATATTATACACTTACAATTTCAAATGTCCAAAAAAACCTTTTTTATACATGTATTTAAAGTTATTTAATAAATAAAAAATACTTAAAACGAGCGACAAGACCGAAATGGTTTGATACCCCGCCAGCCGCGCGATCAGTCGCTTGTTGACTAGGCCTGCAGTGTGGCCAGAACGAGCGGATAGGAACGTTTGAAAAGTACGCCCGCAAACTCGCGCAAGCCGGTCGCGCTAGGCTCCCGCGCAAGTCACTTCAGTGTGGCCGCAAGCGGCGTTTTCATATGTTTGATATTTCGCGCCCGCCGCCGCCGCCGCGCTAGGCCTGCAGTGTGGCCGACCACTTAGTCACTTCAGTGTGGCCACAAGCGGCGGTTTCATATGTTTGATATTTCGCGCCCGCCGTCGCCACCGCGCTAGGCCTGCAGTGTGGCCCACCACTATGTGGGTGGCCACAGTGACGCGCGGGCTGTTGTGGCGATAACACTTATTGCAGGTGTCGCAAACCTTTTAGGAGGATTCTGTATTTTTTACTGGATAGGCCAATCCTGAGATGGGAGGCGTTGATCATAAGAGATGGTGTGCTGGGTGCGCACGAAATAACTAAAAACAGTTAAATGAATGGAGATTTAAAAAAAAAAATATATTAAGAATTGAAATTGTAGTCAAAAAAGTATATTTTATTTATTAAGGAACATCAACAATATACATATTATACACTTACAATTTCAAATGTCCAAAAAAAACCTTTTTTATACATGTATTTAAAGTTATTTAATAATAAATAAATACTTAAAACGAGCGACAAGACCGAAATGGTTTGATACCCCCGCCAGCCGCGCGATCGGTCGCTTGTTGACTAGGCCCGCAGTGTGGCCAGAACGCGCGGATAGGAACGTTTGAAAAGTACGCCCGCTAACTCGCTCAAGCCGGTCGCGCTAGGCTCCCGCCTAAGTCACTTCAGTGTGACCGCAAGCGGCGGTTTCATATGTTTGATATTTCGCGCCCGCCGCCGCCGCCGCGCTAGGCCTGCAGTGTGGCCGACCACTATGAGTATGAGATTTATCACGTCATATTTACATTGGAACTAAAAGTTTTTAACTCTAATTATTGTTGTGAGTTCGACAATTAATGTAAATTTTAATAATTTTAAGTATCGTTTTTACCATAGTGGTATTAAACTTATATTTTATCACAAGTGTTAAAAGAAACCACTTGAATGAAACCTCGATATCGGATATCGCTGTTTGTTCTCATGAAACAAATTAACCCATTGATTTATTGTTTTTTTTTTAAGCACAATTCAATGTAAGAATCATGTACCTAACATTAATTACTTCCTGTGAGATCGACTCGGACGAACGTAAAAGAGTTGTGAATTCCCTTGTATAATAATGGATGTACGTAAAAGAACAACTTCAAAAAGATAGATGGAGATCCTTATTCAGTTTAAGGAGACACATCCAGACCTCGCTTTAGGACGCGTGCGATCCAAAGAAGCTAGAGCACTAGCAAGTCGTTTGTGGGATCAGTGTGCAGAAATGCTGAATGCAGAAGGCGTATTAAGATCATCTAAGGAATGGTCAAGGGTAAGTTGTCAAGGACAAATTTATTAGTGGTTTGTGTATTTACTGTTGAAATAAACTTATTCAGTGTTTTTCCTATTTTTGTTTTGGAATGATTACAAATGCCGGGTCAGAGCTAAGTTGGCAGAAATAAACAGAGAACACAGAGGTACTGGAGGTGGACTCAGCCATGCACCACAATCGACCCCTCTTGAGTATAGGGTAGCATCCCTAATAGGGCCGAGATGCAGGGCCTCTGACTGGAGTGCGTATAGATCCTGTTATGGATGTGCAGGTATTTGATGAATATTATAATTCTATTTTTCTTAACTAATTTCTTATAACTGTTTTGGACTATGTTTCATGGATGGATTCTGCTAGTAGAAAATTTAAACATCTACAATATCCAATATAGATTACCAGTTTGATAATATGCTTGGTATTTGTTCAGGTCCATTTCTGTACATTGAAGATATTTAGAAAATTATATTTGGAGGGCATTCTATAACCGATACTGAGGCCGAAAATGTAATTTTATAATTTTTGTCTGTCTGTCTGTCTGTATCACGGCTGAGCATCACGCCGAAACTACTGAATGGATTCAAATGAAACTTGGCATGATTTGAGATCTTACTACGAGGTAGGACATAGGATACTTTTTATCCCGTAATCTAGCACGGTTCTTTTGGGAGAGGGGATTAAAGTCAAAACGGGTACTTGGTTATACGCTTGGTCCGATTTTATAAATTTTTCTTTATAATATAATAAATATTAGTAATGGAACACTCATAGAGCGTTGTTATCAAGGTTTTGTAATCGACTAGAATCACCTATGTAATGTGCAAAAAATATTTTAATAAAATTCCAGTTTTAAACCGTTGTAGTTCAGGAATGAATTGGCATCACTATAATTGGAAAACGATAGACTTCCACGATTGCGACCGATTCTCTTAACACTGCCATTAATAATATTATTGAAGTTATTTTTTGTAGAAAGTTTCCAAATGTTATTGGATTACCTGTAATATGACATTATCATTAGGAGATTCCTGGATTTTCTGCACATGAATAATGTAAGGTGCCAAGTCAGTTGAATTGAATGATTGTCTCCCAATCTGTACCTAGGTTTCTGTGACTTTGTGGGAAGTACTATCAATTCCCTTCAAAGTATCAGAAGGTATCAGATTTGTAATGTTCTGTGTTATCGGTGACGATGTCGGAACATTGCGATCAATGCGAGTATTGCAAACAATGTCTGAGCAGTTACAAGACTCTTGACGGGTCGATGGCCATTTTATTAATTCTTTTTTATTACAGTGTTTGCAAACTTTCTTTGCATAACTCCGCTTTCTATGATTTTATTAGATGTGTAGCAATCGGTGTCCATACCTGACTCCGAATGCTCCACAGTCACAAACGCAGCAATTTGGGGGACTGAGCCACCACAACGGTCAGGCGGCTCATTCATTTCCTTATCTCTAATAAATATCTATAAAAAACTTACCAACTAACAGAAGATAAAATAAAAATAAGTGAAAGATATACATGTACAAACTTAAATAATACTACTAACTACTATAAAACAAATCACTTTAAACCAAAATATCAATAAAATTATTTTTCGAATTGGAAAATACCCTCGACCAAGTTTCCCGCGCTTTTATCTATGTACCTAGCCTGCCTTCCGCCAATAAATTAAATTTAATCATAATTCAAGGTGTTTTATATAGTATAATTCCCCGTGAATTATCACCACTTGGTGCCGAACTGCAAAATTTAATAAATTCGCGAGTGCCGGTCCGTTTTCAAGGAATCTATGTTGCAAATACCGTGCCGGCCGCGTGCGCAACTGCGCGTTGAGGTAACCTCGCGCAAACAAGACTATTACGTGCAATCAACAAGGAAGGCTTGCGAATACGGGTGAAGCAGCATCATATCCAGAAGATCATACAAAATAACAATATTATTATAGAGCATGTGAAAGCATTACAATTCGGAAAAAATAGCAAAAAGGAAGACATTTTGTCTAAATTACGTATTGCGGAAGAAAATATTACTAGCTCTTTCGCACAATACCCGTATTGACCGTACCCGGCGGTCTATCCCGTTCGCTCTGCATCGTGTTTGTTCCCGCTCATCGTGACAGGTTGAGGTTATAATATAATAATAATATCTTGGGATAATTCCACACACGGTCATCCGATCCCAAACTAGGCAGAGCCTATACTATGGAAACCAGACAACTGATACTAATACTTATATACTTTTTTTGTAAATACATACTTAAATAGATAAACAACACCCAGACACTTGGCGGGAATCGAACCCACGACCCATCGGTTAGCAAGCAGGGTGTCTAACCACTAGACCAACGGGCCCGTTATATTATAATACCGTCTACGTTCCATGTCAACGGCCTCAGATTGTAGTTATTCGGATAACAGCCAGGACGATTACAAGGCAAACTGACCAGCGCAGAAGAAATGAAAAGGCTGAGGGCACAGCAAGGGGTCAATGCCAATCGTTCGTGACAAGGCTGGAGGCCTATATTAATGATATAGTAAACCTGGATCGGGGAGAAATTGTATCTCGAGCGCGGCCTCAATGAGCAGACAAGACAAGACAAGCGGTTCAAGACATACAATTGCAAATCCTCTATTTAGATGAAAAAGATGATGAGTCCAGTGTGATGGATGATAGATATTTTCGACTTTGTGCAATAAAAAAAAGAAGCAAAACAAATGCTGCGTCCGCGCAAAAGGATGAGATACCAGAAGGTAAGCATGTAAAATTGCCTGCCATCAATCTGCAGAATTACGACGGGCGCGACGTAAGTGCTTTCCAGCCCTAGATGGATTTACTTACAGCGGTGATTGACAAGGACAGTAAACTTACCCCAATTGGAAAGCTATACAACCCCAGGACTTTGCTCAAGGGAGTACCTCTGCAAATAATTGAAGGACTGCCTGTAAGTAATGACTCATATAAAACTGCCCTTAAACAAAATTATTAAACAAAAGATATTGCAATCCATTTTTGTTAATTTCTACATGTAGCGGGTATCCCTTAACAACATACCTACTGAAGGTACTTGGCTTGGCTCGGCGCGTGAGGTGGTATCCGCGTCGCCCTCCTCCCCACCAGTGGCAGTCCCGTTTATAGATAAGAGTATATTACTTAGAAATAGACGTGCCCCCAACACCAGCGCCTCCAGCGGTGTGATTTGAAACTCTAAATAGCTTCGCGTATTTTTAAGCTAAAACTTTGTAGTATCAGATATAAAGCACGCGGACGTCAATAGTATATGCATAAGTATTATAGACCTAAATAATAAAAACAAAAAATATTTCGTTCGGGCTGGGGGATTCGAACCTATGTACCGATACCGGTTAAATTTTTATGAAAACAGTCGCATAATACTGATCTAATCATAGTTTCATTTCTAAAGTAAGTCTAACAGAGAAAAGTTGCAAATCACGCCGCATGAAGGTAACACTGGTAGCTTTTTCCATTTCTTCTAAGATACCATACCATGCCTGTCCGCGCCAGCTTCGTCGTGTGGTTTGAGTAAAGACAAGAAGTTAAAACGTACGTATTGTATATATTGTAAGAAAGTGGGTCATTTAAAAGTAAAATGTAATAAACTTATAAACAAAAACGATTCTAGTGAAGTAATTAAGTGTTATGGCTGTGGAGCCATCGGTATCACCAAATTTAAATGTTTGAATTGTCATAATAATAATTATATTTCGTCCATTCATTCTTCAGATTAAAGTTGAACAATGTACAGTAGAATCCCGATTATCCGGACATCCGATTATCCGGACTCATTCGTCACGGCTCTCATTTTCGATTTAAAAATGTTTTGACAGCGCAACGAAACATGTTGCGTCGAGTTTATTCCCACCTCCGACCGTGTACTCCGGCTTTCGTTTATTTGCGCGATAGAGTTGGTTATTGTTGCAATGAAAATTCTTAGCACTGGTGAATGGTGCGATGAAGAGAATATCAAGGAGTGGCTGGACTGCGATAGTGAAGACCCTGGATTCCAAATATTAACTGATGAAGAAATCATTAACAATTTGAATAGCAACGAGAGAGACAATGAAGAAGAGACTGAAACTGGGGATATATGTCAAGTACTATCTCACTCAGAAGCTTTTGAAGCCCTAGATGTTGCTTTTAAGTGGTTGGAAAGACAGGACGAATCAGATTCCATACAATTGTTACAACTGAAGCGCATCAGGGACTTGGCTGCAAAGATCAATCACAAGTTATTTCCAATAACTTGTTATTGATCTTTGTAGTAGTACTGGAACCAGTCGGTATTACACGAGATGATGGCAAAAGGCCTGATGGTATCACTTTAATACCATGGCAACATGGTAAGCCGTTAGTGTGGGATGCGGCATCTGTCGATACACTTGCTGCGTCCCACACCCCGGCAACTTGTAGAACGGCTGGAGGGGCCGCGACGACCACTAGTGATGCAAAGCGGCGCAAGTATGCAGCCCTAGGTTCCAGCTATATATACACTGCTAGCTAGCTGCTAGCTATATAGCGCAAAGAAAAAGGGTCGGTTAGAAAATCTTCAAAAGTACTTGACCTAGCTTTATGAAATAAAGAAAGACTAATCTTCTGTACACTCCTTTCATCCCGCTGTGCTTGTATAAACAAAATCTAGACTCTTCTGATAACAAATATTGACCAGTCATTCAGAGTCCAATTCTCGTGTTCTCTATCATAACTCAAACTTGAGTTTCTGTGGTGTCTTTCTAGTTTTGGGCCATTTGCAGGTCTTAATGGCTTTAAATTTGCTTCAGCCAAATGCCGCCTTACTGTATCCGTACTCAGATTGTTTCCTCCAGCACGTAAATGATGATTCTTTACTTCAACAGCCGTAAGAAAGCGATTTCTCAAAATTGTTGACATCATATAGCGACCGTACCATGCCAGTGGCACTCTCCTTAAAACAGGTGACAAAATTTTAATGTATGGAAACTAGCACACCTTCAGGCAAGGGAAGGAACTAAATTTTAAGTTTCTACTATAATTTGCCTAGATGGCGTTAAAAATGCAGTTTATATATTTTTATTTATTTAATTTACTATTGTTATTGTATATCTTCAATTTATTTGAGTAAATCTGTTATATTTCGAATATTTATATTAATATTCCATAATGTAATAAAACCTATGCAACAGCCGGCCTCAACGGATTATCGTTGTATGTGGGCCCCAAGTGGAACGCGCTCCGTATAGTCAGGGTCCAAATACGTATTTGGTATTTGTATTTCAATTACTTCCTTAAAATGTAATTTGGTATTTGTATTTCAAATACCTGACGTCGAGGTATTTTGTAATTAGTATTTCAAATACTTGAGGCTTCAAAATACATTTTAATAAAATACATTTAACTTTCATTTATCGATCGTGAGTGTGAGTGCGAGGCGAGAGTAGTGTAATGATGGTAAAGGAACTATTAGAATTGGCAACACTGCACTGTTATGTACTGAGGTTATGCATACTGTACGGCTATGTATGACTATAAAGTACGTCAAAATTGGCCAACAAAACGCAAAAAAATGTACGTCAAATTGTCAATGTCAAGCTAAGATGTCAAGTCATAACGGTTTGTTTTGTATTTGAAGTAAAATAACTTGGCAAAATCATCGACTATAATCGATGGAGGCCATGTTTTTCTTTTTTTTCCCCATAAAAAGTGAAGTGAAGTAAAATAACACATAACGGTTTGTTTTCAGTTTTTTCACGGAATAATTAAAGCTTCGGTTCTTTGTAGAATACAAATTGTATTATTAGAGTTTGTCGTTTGTCACTATGGATGAACAAAATCCCTCTGCATGTACGTCGTCTACGATGCCGGACAACCGGCATGATGGAGTGAACCAAATGAATACTGAGATGTATCCGCTAATTTTATCTGGAAAGTATTTCACAGTCATCAGTAGTGATAGTGTCCACGATAATGTCCAGGCAACTTGTGTTAAATGTAAAGCTACCATCAAAGGTAATTTAAAAGCAACAAGCAACTTCAGATTGCATTTGAAAGTAAGTTATGCTACCTGTTTTGTTAATTTAGAAATAATTGCACATATATATCGTATTATTATATATAATATACAAAGCTACTATACTATATCCCTACCTACCTAATATATTACCGTGTTGAGCAGGGCTGTCATGGGTTTGATTCCCACCAAGTGTCTGGGTATTTTATGTACGTAAATATGTATTTACAAAAAAAAAGTAAGTAAGTATATAAGTATTATACTTAATCAGTTGTCTGGTTTCCATAGTACAGGCACTGCCTAGTTTGAGATTTGATGACCGTGTGTCGATTGTTCTTAAAAAAATACCTATCCTTGCCTAGAACTGCCACAATGAGACGAATCTAGGGTCTGTATTCGCAAACCGAAAATATCTCATAATACCCGGTCGAGTTAACTTGTACCTTTGGGCGAAGACGTTCTAAGCTAGCGAGGTGCAAAGTTCCCGAAAAGCTCGAAAAAGCGAGCTTGTGTCAATTTAAGTTACTCATTCCAACTCGCTGTATGACAGAGATGGTTACATATTTTTTTTCATGTTTCCTCTCTATTTTCGGTTAAATATACTACACAACATTTTAGGCGAATTAGGCTATTTGTCAAAAAAAATATATTGGGCGATTTAGGCTACTCGGTAGGCAAAATTAGGCGAATTGAGTTAGCAGATATCTGGCAACCCTGGTGTTGAGAGCCTGGGGTCGTAAGTACATCGGGGTACATCTACAATTATGTCGTAAAACTCCCCTAACCTAAATTTACGTAATACAATTTAATTATTCTTTTATTTTGTTTATTTTTAGACGAAACACCCTGATCTTCTAAGTGAATATGAAGACAGCAAAATAAATCAACGTGTTTCTGGTCAAAAAGAAAACTGCCATTAAATAATGAAAAAAAAATTAAACAAACTAAACTAGATTTTACATTACAAAATAATAAAATATTTTGAAAAAAATAAAAACCGACTTCAAAGTAAATTATCTAAAAAGCTTAAAATAACGAAAATATATTGAAGTCGGTGCTAGCACATCATGTTAACTAAGACTAGCACAAGCTGACACCGACTTCAATATATTTTCGTTATTTGATGCTTTTTAGATAATTTACTTTGAAGTCGGTTTTTATTTTTTTCAAAATATTTTATTTAACACTTTTTAGTGGTTTTTATTTTAGCAAAATAGGTATCAGCACTATCACGCAACTCAAACGTCTACGTTATAGTAACTTACTGAACACATAAAAAGTTTATATCTCATAAATTGCTGGACCGATTTTGATGAAACTTATACTCTACCCTAAGTTGAAAAATACTCTAACTATTGCAAAAAGAATTTTCGAAATCGGACTTGTAGTTTCTGAGAAATCCGTGGACAAACCTACATACATACATACATACACTCATAAAATTTGGTAAATTTGTTTAGAAGCCCACATAGACTAACATATATTAATATTACGCATTTTTATCAATATTACATACATACGCGTCGAATAGAGAACCTTCTTTTTGAAGCCGGTTAAAAATGAATTTCAGAAGAAACTTGATAAAAATATCATGAATTATATTGTTCAGAGTATGAAACCCTTGAGTACTGTTGATGATCCCAACTTTGTCAAGATATTTACTGACCTTCCACTTAACGTAAGTGTAATGTCAAGAAGAACATTAGGCAGGAAAATTGAAATGTCTCAAAAAGATATTATAGAAAAACTTATAATCATTTTGAGTAATGTGGAGTATGTATCAACCACTGCAGATATATGGTCAACAAAAACTAGGAGCTTTCTTGGTGTAACAGCGCACTGGGTAAGACTTCAGTAATACTTTTTATCTTCAGGAAATGTATTCTGCTTTCATAACTAGAAAGATTTTGATTGAATAAGAATTTATGCACAATTTAACTTTCAGTAAAATTTATTTAGTAACAATAACTAAGCATTATTTTCATTTTCAGATTAATGTAACTTCGCTGGAATGTATGAGTTGTGTATTATCTTTCAACCGCATCAAGGGGTCACATACTTATGATAAGATTGCTGAAATGCTTTTTGAAATCCAGTCTTCTTTCAAATTAAGACATGAGCAAGTAGTATCAACTACTACAGACAATGGTTCAAATTTTGTGAAGGCTTTCCGAGAATTTGGTTTCACTGATTATGTGCCTACTTTTTCTGACGATGATGTTGGAGGTAATAAAATATTATTTTGATCATTCTATTTATACCTACATTACATATAATATATATAGAGTTTATCAAAATCATAGTTTCATATTGTTTAAGTACCCATCAAATTTTAACCATGTCATATTATTTGTATATTCTATCCTGAATAATAATAATAATAATGTGGAATCACCATCTACTTCTGATGTTCTTTATGAGGAAATTTTGTTACCAGTAAATATAACAGAAGATGAAACTAGGGAGAGAGAATTATATTTGCCTAGGCACCTCAGATGTGCCAGCCACACATTAAGTCTCTTGGCCACTACAGATATGAATAATTTCATCAAAGCTTCTCGTGTTAGCAGGGTTCACTATTCAGCAATTGCTAAATGTACTTTGTTGTGGAATATGTCCAGAAGACCCAAATCGGCTGAAATCATAAAATACTGTCTTGGACATCAGTTAATATATCCCTGTCCCACAAGATGGAACTCTCTTTATGATGCTGTAGTGCAGCTTATGAGAAGCAAATCAAAATTAAATGACCTATTTGATAAGTTGGATAAGAGTAACACTTTCTCTGCCATAGAACTAGAATACTTGGAGGAATTCATTGAAGTATTGAAACCAATTGCTACAGCTCTAGATTACATTCAGGGCAACAATTGTTACTATGGCAAACTTCTGCCTACTTTAATGTCCGTAAGAACCAGATTAGATCGTCTTCAGGATAGCAACTTGAGGCATTTTACTCTCATTGTATCACAACTAAAAGAGAGCTTGGAAAAAAGATTTGATAAGTTTTTTAAACTGTCACCTGAAGTAAATGGAGCCATATTGGCATCATGCTACCACCCTAGTTATAAGATGCGTTGGTTGCCAGATAGCATCACAACAGTTGAGAGGCAAAGAATTCAAAATCTTGCCATTCATGCCTTAGAGACAAGTTACAAAAAACATGAAATAATGCCTGGAAGCAGCAGGAGTAGCACCGCTAGTAAAGAAGATGATGATTTTATTATTTTTGAGAACAGAGACAGTGATCAGCCACAAACATCAAAAATGGAGTTAGAGTTGGTCAGGTTCCTAAATGATAGAAGCAAAGATCTTTCAATTCTTGAGCGCTATCCGAATATAAAAAATGTATTTATACAATTTAACAAGAGTTTGTGCTCTTCAGGACCTGTGGAAAGATTGTTTTCTTTGGCAGGATTTATTCACTCTCCAACAAGAGGCTGTTTGTCTGACAGTACTTTTAAAAATCTAGTATTCATAAAAGGAAACTCTGATTTTACTGATTAATTTCCTGGTTCTGTGGTCTTCATGGGCGTCCCTCAAGGTTTAATATTAGGCCCATTTCTGTTTTTAATATATATTAATGACTTACCCTACTTCATAGGGGACAAACTAAATGTTGTATTGTTCGCTGATGATACCTCTCTTTTATTCAAAGTCAGGCGTAAACTCTATGATTATGACGAAGTTAACAATGTACTCTCTAAAGTTGTTCATTGGTTCAATGTTAATAATTTGGAACTTAATGAGAGCAAAACCAAATGTGTGAAATTTGTAACACCTAATGTAATGTGCAGGTGGCAACCAATGTGGAAATTAATGGAGCGACGTTGGACCTTGAGGAGTCGACAGTGTTCTTAGGTACAATTGACTCTAAACTACAATGGGACGGGCCCACACATTCAGAAATTGTCTAACGGTTGTTTCGCAATTCATATTTGAAAATTTAGTTTATATTGGATCTAAAAAGTATAGTGCGATTCATAGTGTTAATACCCGGAACAAACACAATCTTGTTTTACATTCCACGCGTCTTCTCAGTACAGGCAAATCATTTATGGGCCAAAGTATACGCTTCTATAACAAACTGCCACAGGATATCCGAGATCTTCCACTGAATAAATTTAAACCTTTGATAAGAAGCTGGTTGTCGAAAAAGGCTTATTATAAAATCTCGGATTACCTTATACTTTTCAGTGTTATTGAAGTCGGTGCAATTTTTTTTAAATATTTTATGTAATTTGTATTTTGTATTTCAATTAAAAATAGCTAAAAATACTGTATTTTGTATTTTATATTTCAAATACCTTACCTAAAGTTATTTTGTATTTCGTATTTTAATTACTTGCGATACAGTATTTTGTATTTCAATTAAAGCAAAGCATGTATTTTGCCCAGCCCTGTGTATAGTATTGTACTATATCTGTGGTATTGTAAATTGCCTTTGGCGGTTACTATGGCAACTTAGGTTGTTGTCATTTTTTAAAAAATACTTGTTTCATGGAAGATAAAAAGCTTTATACATTTATTGAAACTAAATATTTACAGTTTATTTACAAATATGTTTTTGAAGAAATCTGTTTGTTCTGTGTCTGGGTGTTATTTATCTACTTAGGTAGGTATGTACTTATTTACGAAAACATTTATAAAAGCTAAAACAAGTCATTAAGAACATGGCATAAGTATTTATTTATAATAACATTTATACTACTCGTGAACTATTTCAGGTCCACTACATCATTGTTGTTAACCACAATGGCTTGAATTGGAAATATTTAATGCAAAGCTGTACTGAAACAAGAAACTCAAGTTAAGGGGATTGGACAATATATGTAAATAAAAGAGTACGACTGTGCGTCAGATATGTTTAGATAAAGTTATTGGTTACCAAGTGAACTTTTTACAATAAATATCTCTTTGTTTTGCCTTTAAACATGTTCCTTACAAATATTCATTCAACATAAAGCCATCTTTTGGCGAGGGTAAAATTAGTTTATTAAAAGTTGAACGAGAGTGACCAATCTATTGCTAATTATATAGTGTATTATCTATGGACCATACCGCGCTGGCGTGCACCTTGTTCGGCCTGTTTCTTGTCTTCGAAGATTGGATCCAGTTTCATGGAAACGCTGGAGTACTCGCTGAACTGTAGAAAGAGTCACACTAACAGTTGTCGCTGTTTTTCGCTGACTGTGCCCATCTTCAAGCATTGTCAGAATCCTGGTACATTCTTTAGAAGTTAACAACATGAAGAATAATAAAATTTATAAGGTAGAGACACCATATTTATAACTTTTTTATTGCTATGCTAAAACAAACGCGAAACAATTGATTTGATTTTTTTGGTACAGAATTAAAAAACGACCATTATTATACATTTTCAGTTTTTTTATATAATTATCAAAAATAAATAAAACAGTTTCTTATATTATTTTATGTGCTATTAAGTATTCTTTAATTTAGCCTTTATTTCATAAATCTAGGTCCAGTACTTTTGAAGATATGGAAGATTTTCTAACCGACCCTTTTTCTTTGCGGTCCAGTGTATTTGCGCCCTTTGCGGTGGAGATCACGGGGCCTTAGTCTCATGAGAAGCGGTTTGGTGAAAGAAATTTCATCCAAACTTATCGAAGTCACTGGAGACCGTCGGGCTGGTAGCTTTTTCTGCCAACTAATAAGCTTGGCCATACAAAGAGGTAATACCGCCAGCCTTTTAGGTACCCTTCCCTGCTAATTTGGAGGAAGCTTTTTACCTAGTTTAAATATATTTGTAAATAAACTGAAAATATTCAGTTTCCAATAATAATTTTCTATTACGTACATATTATTATTTACTTTATTAACGTGATAGCTCGTAGTTTTTTATTGTATTGTTTAAACAACTTAAGTAAAACCCATTTAATAAAAATTGATTAAAATTTAAACATGGTTTGATTTGTCTTTGAAATCGATTATCCGGATTTTCGATTATGCGAAATACCTCCTGGTTTTAATTGATCTGGATAATCGGGAATCTATGTTTCCTTTATTCCAGTAACAGCATCGTACTGATTTCACAGTAATACTCGTACTCGATAAAAAATACTAGTATTAAATGTCAATACTGCCGATGAGCATAGTCTAGGGCTGGGTGCCCTAGACTATGCTCATCGGCTGTATGTCATTCCTTTTTTGTGCGAGGCAGCTGGAGAGTAGAAGGTCAAGTCAACCTTCTTGGAGGGTATCCGTCACCAGTTAACTTGAGGCATCCAATGTATCATATGCGTGACGAGTTAGCAGCGGCTTACGACATAACCAGTGATTACGCTGGAATCTGTCAGATAATGTACGCCATGTAGTCTTAAGTGCAAAGATGGAAAACTTTAAGAACACGAGCACTTACGTTCTTACAAAAAAAAAAAAAAAAACAAAAAAATGCCGAAACGTAGTGCAGACGAAAAATTTGCGCGCTATCAACGGAAAATAAGAAAATTAGAAGAAAAAGAAAATAAACGACAGCGTATACGACGCACTTTGGATTCGTCAGATGACGAAAATATAACAGGTACAGTTTTGCAAACTAAATTATGTGTTCGGTGCATCAACAACAGGGTACATAAATCACGATTGAGTGCGAGTCAATTGTGATAGCACGGATAGCTGCGAGGCATCTGTGATTGATTACAAAAATTGCAACAATCACGTGAATTCTAATGAATATACACGTTCCTTGCCAAACATTGTCTGCGAGACACTGAAATGTCAAACTACCCACTAAAAATGTTTAAGGCGTAATTAATTTGTATCGTAATGTTTTGTATGTACGTTACCTTAATCAAACCTATCTATTTTAGACGCATTCATTGACGAACCCCAGTCGGTAAGGTCGGACATCAAGCCGAATAACCAACAGTCGCCGAAAAAAACACCGTCAATCTTACATGTGCCAATGCCGGAGGAAGCGCAGGCAAATGCTGCAACCGCAATAGAGACACCGACCGACTGAATCCAGCCGAGACCCTGAGTTACTGTTGGCCCTAGGCGCGTAGATCTCAGACACCCCTGGCTTTGGTGTGCCGGTTCATATAAGCCTGGCAAATTTATGGACCCCATTATTGAAGAAAGGCTTGTCTACGGAAGATAAACGTAATCTAATTAAAGAATACTTAATCCCTTCAAATTGTAAACTGCTACAACCGCCTAAACTGAATGCCGAATGAAAGGTACAAACCAGAAGACCTCCGTACCCTCAGCTCAAACTTCATCGGCTCCTCGCTACACATCAGGGAAACGGGACAGGGGACCTCCTCGTTACCTGTAATTCAGGGGAGCACGTCAGAGGAAGCCAAAGCCAGCAGCTCGCTGGTCCTACACCACGTTCACAATGACTCAAGCACCGTCGAAGAATTCGAGACAGGCCAGGTCGCGTGCCCATGCGCAGAAACACCGCAGGTACACACTGACAGATTAACACTTCACTATAACTGTTGGCTAAATATAAGGGTTAAGTGTGATGTACCATTTTTTTTTGACGCGGGGGAACTTTCAAAAGGTCCCCGGGAGTTGTGGGGCTTAACCGGGGTACGTGGTAAATACTCTAACTTTTTTAAATATACCAGATTTAGAAATTGCCCACTTAGCATTGTTAAAAAATATGTTTCATGTTGATACAAAACAATATTTTCACACAATATTTATACCTGTTCATTAGAAATTGTTCAAAAAAAAAATCTGACATCCCCATGCCTGACCTACCGTGAGACAGGTTTTACTAGTACGGAGGACAGTGTGATCCAGAATCAAACAACCAACTGTTAAAATTGTAAGTAGATTATTTTTGTTTGTCACAATTTTATTAAGGTTGTTCTAAGGTTTTACGAGTAACTGAATTAAAATTGATGGATAATCCGTCGGCGGTCGACGCATCATCGCGTTTATGCGGTTCGCGAGTTAAACATGGTGCAGATCGGAATCATCGGCCGTTGAGCGCATATTGCTAGCCAATTTACAAGCAACACATTAAAAAAACCCTATTTCAAACCTATAATATCCCAACGTTTTTATTATGTTTCAGGTAAAAAAAAAACTAGAATATGCGGTACGAGTGGAATGCTAAAAATATCAAAGATTGGATTACAGTTAACAAAATTTTTATTCACAGATGAACTTCTTTACCAGTTAACCTGTAAAATGCATTAAGGGCTGTACTAAAGTATCCTTAATAATCTACATCAAAATAAGAAATCTGTTTTTTAAAATTATACATTTAGCTGGCAGCAGTTTCTCTTCAAAGGATTCTGACCTATTTCTTTTACAAAATCCAGCGCATCAAACAAAAGTCGTAAATGTGAACAACTACTTATTTTCTTTTTTCTTTTTATCTATAACTTATATGTTACTCCAACAAAGGAGTATTATAGTACGTAGTGGATAAGTTTTCAGCAAAATAAAAGTTACAGTAGGTAGGCTACTGTAACTTTTATTATGCTGAACAGGAAGGTACAAAGAGTAGTTTGCATGGCAATTACAGGTGCCTTCAAAACAACGCCTACACTGGCTCTTGAGTGGTTACTGGGACTAACCCCACTTCACACTTACATACAAATAGAGGCAAGAAAGTCGCTATACAGACTTGCAAAAGCAGGAGTTTGGAATCGTAACAAGCCCTGTACAAAACATACTTTATTGGATCCCGTGAAAGAACTGGATGATCTAATGGACATGCCCTGTGATAGGATAAATCCAGTGTACATGTTTAACAAGAGGTACTGAGTACATATACCATCCAGAGAAGAGTGGACGAGGGGACTCAAACCGGTTGGTGGAACTCACCTCATATGGTACACTGACGGTTTCAAAATGGAGTCAGGTACAGGGGCAGGGATTTATTCCAAGGACTGTAGTATCAGTCACAGCATGGGGCAATATGCATCGGTATTCCAAGCGGAAACCTATGCCATAATTGCCAGCATCAAAGAAATGCAAAGGAGAAATGTCAAGGGTAAAACCATTCGCATTCTCAGCGACAGTCAGGCAGCTCTGAAGGCTCTGAATTCCTTCAGAGTTGCTTCTAAACTGGTCAAAGAAGGTGTTACAGGCTTGAACAACCTGGGAAGACACAACAATGTCAGCCTTATCTGGGTACCTGGACATGAAGGCGTCGAGGGCAATGAGAAGGCAGATAGATTAGCGAGGGCCGGCTCACAGAGACATTTGGTTGGCCCCGAACCATTTGTGGGGATTCCGTATGGAACATATCACCAAGCATTGTATGCACATGCTAGAAACGAACACATGAAGGAATGGAGGGCAGCGTCAGGCCTTAACCACTCCAAAGCGTTCTCTAGCGGAAGGGTGGACTGTGGGGTCAAATTATTGAACCTAAACAGATCACAAATAAGGCACCTGATGGGTGCACTTACGGGACATTTTGGCACCAACGAGCATCTACACAGAATGAGGCTAAGTACTAGTGACATTTGCAGATTCTGCGAAGATGAAAAAGAGTCAATGCGACACATATTGTGTGGCTGCGACGCTCTTGCGAGACGTAGGTTGAATCATCTGGGAGTAGCCTATCCTACACCAAATGATTATGTACAGCTCCAAGCTAGCGCGATCGTTGCGTACCTGAGGGAGCTCTTCGATACGCCAGCAACAGAGTAAGAGCTAGGGCATGCACAATCGATCCAACTGGGTCGAAGTACGTTCCGGGAATACCGGGCCCAAATTTATAGCCACCAAGAATAGAATAGAATAGAAAGTCTTTAAATAAGGAATTACAGTTTTTGCAGTTTATTTTATCGCCGTCCACTTTCTCAAAACACTTCCATGCACCTGAGGTTTTTTCGGGCCAATTTGTAAAAAGTTAACTACAATAAAAAAATCACTTCACTACTAACAACTACTACTACCAACAAGCAATTAAATTCACTCAAAGTAACAGCTGACTGACACGAAACAAATAAATAAAAAAATTCATTGCTTAGGTAAAAGTACGAGCGAGTCAACCTATCTCGAATACTAGACTCTAGTCAGTTGGACTTGCATAATAGAATCGAGTCAGCGAGTACAAAATCGATTCTTCCTGACTCGACTACTGGAATCGAGTCCGGCGTACTCGAATCAAAATAAATTGGTATTAGAGTAGGCGAATTCAAAGCAGGAATCGAGTCTTGACTCGAGCCAAGCCGTACTTAGGACATCGCTAACGAGTTGGAAACCGGCAAAAAACCCGAGTTGATAGCCATGTTACGGAAGCGTGTGGCCCTAAAGGACATCATAACGAAATATTATAATTATTTTAAAGATGTAAAGGAAGAAGACGTAGACACGGGAACATTGAAAATAAAACAAGAACATCTTGAAACCGCGTTCAACTAGTTCAAAACATATAATTTAGAAATTTGTGTCTTAGACCCTTCCGCGGACGATTCGGACACCGTGGGGGTTAAATATATAGACGCCTTGTCGTTCTTTATTAGAAAAACCTTTACAGTCGCACGCGCAATCGTTCGTGAAATCAGTTTCACAAAAACTGTCACATATTTCCATTCCTACATTTACAGGTTTTTTATTTATTTGATGCCTTAATCCATAATAATTCTTCTTTGGAAAATGTTCAAAAATTATTTTACCTTAGAAGAATGTGCAAGGTGAACCAATGGATTTAATTAAACTTGCCAATAATACGATGGTCATATAATACGATGAGGCTAGAAATCTTTTATACGAACGATACTATAATAAATAAAAAATAAGTAATGAACATATAGGCATGATATTAGACACACCACCGTTAATTAAGTCAACGGCAACCAATATAAGGACTTTTGTTTTTAATATAAAACAGCAGTTGTCTGCATTAAAACATTTAAATTATAATGTCACTCAATGGGGTCCCATAGTGCTTTACTTACATACTTACAAGAAAATTAGATTCCATTTGTAGATTCCATGGGGGATATCAATTAAAGAATGAGGAACCCACGGTAAATAATTTAATTGCAGTCCTAGAAAATAGAGCCATGTCTTTGGAGAATGCCGAGAAGGTCTACAATCCTCCGCTTGCACCCAAGGCTGCTCATGTAGCTGTCAACGCAGGTGGAGCAGCAAGTGCACCGCCGCCGCCAACAACTTGTTCAATATGTAAGTTGCCGCATAAATAATTTATTTGTCCAAAGATTAAACTTGGACATCGTCAAGTCAAAATCGTCCAAGACAAAATGTCTATAAGATTTGTTTATGTAAACATGCCAAAAATATGTAAAGAAAAACGTAATACACTGCTGCACCAAGAAAGTGAAATATGCTGCACAGGACCTAAGTAATACCGTTTCAGCTGTTATGAAATTAATGTCCAAAGCCGAAAATGATGAACGTAAAAATTAAATGATGCAGACAGCTTTTATTATAGAACAGTTGGATCGACTTTTTAACTCTACTAACCCATCATGCATGGATGATTTAAATCGAGGACACAGGCAAAACGTCTCAGCTAAAACTAATCACCTACAGGCCTGGAACGCTTTCAGGAAAATGTTATCAAATCTAGGATTTATCAGGAATTATGGAACTCAAACTAAAAATGTAAAATGTATCCAAGGCGTGCTAATGTCACTCAGAACATTCCAGGATGTGTGGAATGATGTACAAATATTAGGGTTCCGATATTTAAATTTAAGGTCCTTAAACCAAGATGGATTAGAAAAGTTTTTCGGAATTATTTGCCAACATAGTCCAACAAACCGAAGCCCTACGTGCGCAGGTTTCATAGCTGCTCTAAAAACATCAGTGGTTTCAGGAATGACTGCACCTCACAGTAAAGGTTCCAATTGTGAAAAGGATAAACAAAAGCTACTCACAAATTTTGAAAATATCTTGCATGAGGAAGCAGAAGCTCAAGATATTATACAATCAAATATATTTACCCACACAACCACAAAAGCTTGCATATACAAATCTGGAGGCTGTAATACCACTACAGCACTCAAATATAACCTCAAAAATGGATCGCGATGAACTTCTGGTGCTAAACTGGAACTTGATCATGAAAATAACTACTCAGATATCAAATTTCAGCCTTTGGTTTATGTTAGTGGATATCTCGCATCTACATTCATAACCCACCCGGTCTTTTAATTGAAGAAAATGTAGAAAGAGATCAGGCAGAAAGTTACCAGTATATACAACTCCGAGAATGGTGGGATGATAAGTATTCATTAAGCTACCCTTCATTGCCGCTTTGCCGTATGAGTGGAATAAACTATTTAAAAAAAAAAACATTATTAATACCAATACTTAAGTAAATAAATAAACTTTAGTATCGTAATAATAATGGACAAAGTGTGGCAATCTTGATAGGGTTGTAGTGTAGGTCGCAGTAGTAATATCCAAACACTCCAAATAATTTATATAATTAATTTATTCCACGATCACAATTCGACATGTATGCACACGAGCAGGTATCAATCAAAAAGGGGAGAGGCCACATTGCCAACACATAAAATAAAAATATGTATGTATACAATTTTGTTGGTGTTGCCAACATGCTGTGGCCTAAGAGACTTAAGAAGATACTTAATTAATTATGTAAACATAATGTAATTTGTAAGACATAAATGTACTTCTAATCTTACTACATACTGTTACAAATGCAACATAGCTTATACTCTTATTGTATTAACAAACCTAAATCAGATCCTAACTTTTAATGAATGAAAAGGTTAAACAAATAAATAATAATATAGTTTTCTTATATAAGTAACTTAAGTACATATATATATTTAATAACAAAAAACAAACGCTTATAACCGTTTTCAAACATAAAACTATTATAATACTTCTAAAACGAATGATAATTATTACTATTATAAACAATAAGTACTTAATATCTAATCACCAATAGGTAACAAACATATGCCTGAAAGAGACCTAGTATAAACCTTGCCATTAGGAGTCGTCACCTCAAAGGCTCGCACCTTTTTATCTCCTCCTAGAAATACTTTTGTAATTCTCGCTACAGGCCAATACAGTGGAGTAGAATTTGGTTCCTTTAGTAGTACAAGCTTACCAACACAAATATTAGGCAAATCATCTCGCCATTTTGGTCTAGATTGTAGTGTATTAAGATATTGCCTGTGCCAAGCCTTCCAGAAGTTCTGCTTCATGCTTTCAACTACTTGCCAAAATCTAAGTCTGTTAATAGGAACTTCTGAAAGATCTGTATCAGGGTAAGTGGTAAGAGCAGTACTTACTAAAAAATGACCAGGCGTTAGGTAAGCATAGTCTGAAATATCAGAGGATACAGGCACTAAAGGTCTCGAATTCAAAACTGACTCTATCTGGCATATGACACTAGTCAGCTGTTCGTATGTCAGTAAACTCTTTTGTAGCGTTCTTTTTAAATGAAACTTCATACTTTTTACGGCAGCTTCTGCCAGACCAGCAAACACTGGTGAATAGCTCGGTGTAAAATTAAATTTAATACCTTGTTCGGCTGCATAATTTTGCACCAGCGTTTGATGGTCTTTGGAGCTGTTAAGCTTGTACAAATCAGCCAGGTGGTTCGCCGCACCCTTAAATGCACCTCCGTTGTCGCAAAATACTTCACTGGGCATGGCACGTCGCGAGATAAATCTTTTAAAGCAGGCGAGGAATGTCTCGATAGATAGGTCTGATGCTAATTCTAAATGAATCGCCTTTACATTGAAACATACAAATACGCAAATGTAACCTTTAGTGACCAGTGCTCGTCTGATTCTCGAATTCTTTATTTGTATCGGCCCAGCAAAGTCAATTCCGACAACTTGAAAGGCTCGGAGTCCTGTGACAGTGCTGCCGTCGGTAGTAAAGCCTGGAAGAACACATCCGCAGCTAATAAGATATTTATGGTCGATGGTTTGTAGTATTCTTCGTCGGCAAGCTGGATATTTGGAGGGACCTCTATCGAGCTCGGGTCAATCATTGTTTGGGGTAAATTACATGTGATTGTGTCCACTACGTGACAATTAACCCATGTTTTAAATGGAGACTTTAAAGAGTGAATCTCTATTGGGACAGAGTATTTAATTATATTCTTTGTATTAGTGACACCTATGATGTTTGTATTGTCTCGCACAGGTGTCAATCCCAGTACCTCTATGGCCTTACTGGTTATAAGTGATGCTTGAGATGCAGAGTCCATGATGGCCTTTACGTGCACCTCTCTGCCGTCCTTTGCAAAGAGTTTGATTCGGACTGTTGGAATCAAAACATTATTAGTGATATTATTTGTGCCTGCTAACATGATAACAGGTTCTGGCTTTTCTTCATCCTGATGCATCAGTGAGTGATGCGGCTTTTTGCACTGAATGCACCTAAAATGAAATTTGCATTTTCCAGAATGCATATTCAAACATATTCTGCACAGACCAATTTTTTGTACAAAATTAACTCGTTGTACGGCTGGCAGTAACTTAAAGGTTTGACAGGTATAAGTTTTATGATTAATAGACTTACAATAATAACATCCTCGCTTCTCCCTCGTTGTCACGGTGTGAACTGCCTTGGCTGGTCTTTCCTGTGAGGGCTCCACATTCTCCATTGCCAATGCCCGCTTTTCCAAAAACATCATAAACTTATCTACCGTTGGTTCGACCTTGACGTCCCGTTCTAGTTGGTATGAGTGCGCTGTCTGGTTATCTAATTTGCGGGTAAAAATACACATTAGTATAGGATCCCATTCTGAAACCTTCGCATCCATATTTTGGAGGGCGGACAATGTCTGTTTTACAGTAGATATAAACTGCCTAAGGTTGGAGGGGGAAGATTTACTGATCACTGGCAGATCTAGTAAAATAGAGATGTGTTCATTGACTATTTTGTACTTATTATAATATCGGTCATCCAATAATTTAATAGCATTATCAAAACTAGTATCGTTTAGGGGAAGATTTTTGATTAAATCATATGATTCACCTTTGAGGAAGGAACGCAAGTAGTGCAGTTTTTGAACCTTGTCCAATGTAGGGTCGTTGTCAATTACAGACTTAAAAAGTTCCTTAAATGTCGTATATTCTGAGTATTTGCCCGTAAATGGTTGAATCTCAATCGTGGGCAATTTTGTGTGCCTAGCTTGTGAGACATTTGTATTTAATTGACTACTCCCTACACAAGAACGTTTGCTTATTTCGTGCTGTATCTTCGATATAACAGAAAAGTATTTACCTTCATATTCCTCAACTTTTTCTTTGTCATCAGGATTAAGACAAAGAATTTCTTCATTATAACTTTCGTACCTTTTAAATAACTCTATGCTCCTTTCCTTTTTAAGGAGGAGCATTTCCGTTGTCATATTTTCTAGCTCCTGAGGCTTTATATCATAAAGACGACTGAGTGCCGTTTTAACATATTTTCTCTTATAGTCTAATTCTTCCATCTTTAACAAAGTCACTAAGTACAGACTCTAGGTATTACAACGAATTACTTTTAAAGTCTCTAACACAATTAAAATACTGCTTATAAAGTTATAAAAGTGAAAAATAAGACGAACGATACTGTAAATTGTTGAATGATGTAGGTAATTGACCGAAGACGCGCTGGCGCCACTCTGCTGTCTTGTCGCGTCGTCTCTCGCGGCCGCTATTGGAGCAAGCCCGCGCGCCGTAAGCGCGGGAAGTTTGAATTGCCGAATCGATGAGTCCGACGTTCTAAATCGCGCGCTGTTAAATGGCAGCGCGAAGATAGCAGATATTTTACAGACGCCTCGACGTGCCTTTTCTTACTTGAATTGTGATTATACGGTGAAATAATTATGTGCCCCTTCGAAATGGTGCCGGAATGCTGGATACTTATTCTGTTCGCACACTGCGCCTTCGCCGCCACACAAAAATGGCGTCCAATGTCCAATCGTTCGTGTAGCTGGTCCACCATCAATTTGCCATTGCACAGGGCGCTGTTCTATTTTTCTTTTCTTCCGCGAAGGACCACTTTCTGTGGCAATCTTGATAGGGTTGTAGTGTAGGTCGCAGTAGTAATATCCAAACACTCCAAATAATTTATATAATTAATTTATTCCACGATCACAATTCGACATGTATGCACACGAGCAGGTATCAATCAAAAAGGGGGGAGGCCACATTGCCAACACATAAAATAAAAATATGTATGTATACAATTTTGTTGGTGTTGCCAACACAAAGTAATGTGTTCGCGTGTCATTACTCGTAAAAATAATTTAAATAAGTATATACTGTGGTGTTCGCAGTATTTGTGAATTAAACACCTTTTCTTCTATCAATAATCTTTTAATGGTTTCTTAAAACAGTGCTTTACAATCAATCACAAATCGTGAGGTGACGATGCCCGGGAGCAGGGAAGGCCCAGTGTCACTTATCTGTCAGTTGACATCTGTCAAATGTCAACTGACATCTGCGTTTAATTACACGCTGCTACATATACTATTCAATAAGTGTGGACATTATTATGAACTCTAAGTTTAGATTTAAATACTTAAAAAAATATATAAAATAAAATGCGTATTACTTATTATCTAATACAAATACATTAATATGATTCATTCATTTTAATAAGTGAACTAGTGACCTAATTAAATTGCACGCGAGTTCGACGAGTATCACGTTACGGCCTGTAGCCCCTACCATGGTAACTAGGTGGACCTAGTGATGGTGATACCACCATCAAGTAAGATAGTGCTCCAACAATTTGTCGGTAAGGAAAATTAGTAGGATTGTTATCCGTAGTAAACGATTGGCGTACCGCAGGCTTGCAGTTGCTCATTCCGTATTTTTCCAATAATCTTCTGGTATAGGCGGTTTGATGTACTCTTATTGAATCATCACTGTTTCGCTCAATCTCTAGTCCCAGAAAATGAGTGTAGTAGATAAATTAGACAGTGAGGGGCCGTGGTCTCCTTTGTACCATGAGTTTAAAGCTAATCGATCAGTTGACTCAGCTTATATACATAACATTAAAATAAATGATACACATACTACAGGTATAGAGGAAACCACGGTAGCGCTACTCAATACGCTCATCCCTGACGATGACACAGAAAGCGACAACGATTATCATCGCCAAATAAGAGCGTGGGCTACAGAGCCACCTCTCTCGCCGTCATCCGACTTACCATCGATTATTGAATTCCAGAACGTCGTACGAGCTTTGCCTTTAAATAAAGCCTCCGGTGAAGATAAAATATCCAATAAAATGATTAAAGAAGCGTGTAGGTCTGCAGGCGACTCAATGTTAACCGTTTTTAATCGATGTATAGCGGAAGGCGTTTTTCCGCGGGTATGGAGACGCGGGTTTATTCGGATTATACCCAAAAAAGGGGACAAACCCCCCGACGACCCGAAATCATATCGCCCTATTACGTTACTGCCAGCGCTTGGAAAGCTCTTAGAACGCCTTATAGTCCCACGCTTGTTGCCGGGTGGTCCTACGTTTAACCAGAGGCAATTCGGTTTTACACCCGGAAAATCGACTATCGACGCGGCCATTTCGGTTAGAGCAACTGTAAGTAATTCCGAATTTAAGTACGTGCTTGGGATATTTCTTGATATATCCGGTGCTTTTGACAACGCATGGTGGCCGATGTTACTTCACAAACTCAAATCTCGCGGATGTTATGCAAACATTTTTTTAATTATTTGCTCGTATTTTTCTCAGGGAACGACTAAACTTAAACTTGGTCACCATTCCGTAACTAAACCGCTAACGATAGGCTGCCCACAAGGGTCTGTCTTGAGCCCGTATCTGTGGAATCTTGGTTTCGATGATTTCTTAGAAATACCCCTCCCACCTGGGTGCTCCTTAACAGGATACGCGGATGATGGTCTTCTTTTAATACAATCGAACACTAGATCAGGTCTTGAAGACTCGGCGGAAACTTGCCTAAATTTAATATCCGAATGGGGTAAACGTAACCGGCTTAGTTTTGCACCGGAAAAAACGTATCATCTTTTATTAAAAGGTAGTCTGGTAGGCCCACCGCGGATAAAGTTCAACGGCACGACTGTTAAAAAGAAAAACTCAGTATGTTACCTTGGTTTAGTATTGGAACGTAACTTCTCGTTTATTGAGCATATAAGAACCGTTGGAGAAAAAGCCAAACGTAACTTCTATGCCCTCACAAGAATATCGACATCGACTTGGGGACTTTCGTTCAACACGTTGAAAATTATATACGTAGCCACTTATCTGGGCTGTATGTGCTACGGTGCCCCTGTGTGGGCTGACAAGGCTACGATAGGGGCGGCACGCCGTAAATTGCTTCAAAGTCAACGTCTGGCGTTGATATTTTTGTGTAAGGCATACCGAACAGTCAGTACTGAAGCGTTACCAGTACTCGCGGGCGTACTTCCGGTTGACTTAGAGGTACAGAGACGTGCGGCTATGTATTATTCCACTCGTGATAATATAAATACTGAATTCCTTCCAACACGTGACCGCGCAAAGATCTCGCGTTTGTTTAATTCTCAATTGGTGGCTAATGAAGACCTTCTAACTGAATGGCAAATCAGATGGGATTCGACTTCGAAGGGACGTCATTTGTACTTATTTTTCCCGAATGTGCGTGAACGCCTTGCTAGAGCGTGGATAGAGGTGGACCACTGTGTCGCACAATTCTTGACGGGGCATGGCAACTTTAAGAGTAAACTATTTTCCTTCAATCTAGTGCCTTCGCCTCTCTGTCAGTGTTCTACGATAAATAATGAGTACGAACAAACTGCCCATCATATACTTTGGGAGTGCAGTCTCTGGCAACATGAGCGTAGCCTTATGCTAGACAGTTTGGTTGTGACATCTGGAGTCGTATATTACATGGACCTTGTGGCGACTAAGGAGAACTTCCGTGCGTTCAAACGTTTTTGCCATACCTATTATTGGAAACAAGTATGAAAAATCAAATAGGCCCCTATAAAATATTAGCAGAATCCGTGGTGCCTTACGAGTGGACTAGCCTTCGTTGGTCCGCCTGTAAGAGTCTTCTTTTTAAGGTTGTATCGACCGCTTATTAATTATTTGCTTGTCTCCCGCTTTGCAAAGGAGGGAAGTGGAATATATGTTTTTCCAACTCCTCCTATTTACCTTTTTAATTAAATTTGTTGCGGGTTCCAAGACAATTTAGCGTTCCCCTGGGACTCGCCGAGGGTCAAACCTCGGTGTCTTCAGTGGTGACCACTGTAGATCCTGGCTTACAGGAGTAACAGTGGTGGGAATGAGTGGTGGGATTAGTCCCATTAGTCCCAGAAAATAAGATAACGGCTTTGTTGTTATTTTGAAATAACGCATTAACTCATTTTCCATAAATTTATCAGCCTCTCTCTCGTCTGTGGCAGCAACTAACCCGTCATCGACATACAGGGCTAGCAGTATCGTTGTTCTTCCTCTATGTCTTACATATAAACATGAAACTGCATCGCTTTTCATAAAGTCAGATTCCAATAGAAAGTCGTGGATACGCTAGTTCCAACATTTAGGTGCTTGTTTTAATCCGTACAAACTTCTCAAATACGTGTTCATGGTATTATAGGAGTTCGGTATGTATTCTGTTATTTTTATATTATTAATACATTGTCTTTATTACTAATGGAAAATGAGTTTTTAAAATGTTTAGATGAACTTAAATTAATAAAACGATATTTAATTAAGAAAGGTAAATTAAGATTTAAGGGTAATGTTATTTATGTTAGTTATGTTACACAAGGCTGGCGTACAGTCGACCAGTTCACCCCCCCCCCCTCAGTTTATTTAAAAGAAAAATGATGTTCTACAATGAATTTTGCTCCATCGCCCATGAAGACGAACTTCGACGAACAGTGAGGACAAGGAACTTGACGGCTAGATTGGGTAATGACGCTTTTCGTCTGTCGGATCGGGAATTTGTAAAAACTTACAGATTAACGAAAGACCTCGCCCGATCAGTTATCGAAGAAATTAGCCCTCATATGCCAATAAGTCTTCGTTCCGATGGCGTTGATACGGAGACAAAGGTAAGATGTACTTAAAGTACATCTGATAATGATAAATCATTGAAGCGCCATCGACGGCATAGATTTTATTTACTCTATTATAGTAAGTACTTACTTATTTTGCAGATATTAGGGTCACTGGCATCTTATGCCACAGGGGCATACCAAACACTGGTTGGATAGTCCCGGAACCATCATTTGTCACAACCATCCGTTTCACGAGCCATACACCAGGTTACGGAAGTGTTAAATAACCCGGAGATATTGAATTCAAACTACTTTTACGGATTTTATCGCGGTTTATTTTATATTTTACTATCCCGATTTAAGTAGTTTGAGTAAAAGACAACATTATGTGAACGCGGAGATACGTGATTCGATAGTGCCGATCGAGCCCGACCCAACGAGGGTGCTCTCGTGCAATTCGGTCCAGTGAGTGCGCGAAAATACTTAAATAAAAAATTATTCTGACATTTTGCGAAAATTCTGTAGAAAATTTTGGTGTTTGTTGTTTTGTGCTACATAAACGTTTGTGCATGAGCCTATGGTATTGAGACTGCAGCTGATTACTACCCTATCAGGCACTGCTGCCAGGACCCTCGCTTGTAACTCTATTTCCTAACATTCAATGTAACTTTTTGTGAAAGTGAAAATTGTGTTTCTCGGTGTGATTTACCGCAACATAAACATATTTTGTGCAGTGCCACTATACTGGATTCAGCCGCTGCTCGCCGCCTCACTGTTGCAGCCTAGCTACCAGGAGCCCTCCTCTCCGGCACCACACAGCCAGATTATAACCAGCAGTAAGTGTCTTTCTGAATAAATATTTCAAATACCCAACGCCCTGGGTTGCATAGATGGCACTCATGTGGCTATAGTCACACCATTGGATCATGAGGAAAGATATTATAATAGAAAAGGATACCACTCATTAAACATCTTAATTGTAAGTATGGTTTAGTTAGAGGATTAGCAATGTGTAATAATTTTACAAGAATCAAATCTAATCAAAAACATCTTGTTTGTACTTAACAAAATGTAATTATTGTATTTCATTTCATAAAACATTGTTTCAGATTTGTGATTCTGATGCAAGAATCATATGTTTTTATCCAAGCAAACATATTTTATTTTTTTTGACGCGGGGGAAATCTTCGAAAGATCCCCGGGAGCTGTGGGGCTCGACCGGGGTATGTGGGATTCTTACCCACTAAAACCGCCGGGGCTGTCGCATCGGCACATGAGAGGGGGGGACCCCAGGGCTCTCCGGTGGGATCTGCTCCAGGGGCCCCTCAGTGCCTTGCCTTTGAGCCCGCCGCCGGGGGCGCATTGTAACCCCCCGGGAACCTGACACGGTACTCACGGGGACGGGGGTCGCAACCCCGCCGCCGTCCTCCTCGGAGTCGCCGCCGTACTCAATGGACGCTCAAAGGGCCCACACCCCGAGCGTCCAGCGACTCCGAAGGATCCAAGCAATCCTGGGTCAACCCATGATAATGCAGCTTGGGGACAGAACCCTTTAAAAGAAACCCTAGACGAGATAATTAGAACTTCAGGAGAAGACTTTTATCTTTTAGGTCCATGTTGTTTAGGTTCTTTTCATGTTTGTGAAGTCCTCCATTATCAGGGAATCCAGTAAGGACTGTAGATTCTTTCAAAAAAAGAAAAAAATAACTAGGTACCTTTTAGTTGCATTTTTATGATAAACTTGCAACTAGCAAGCTTATCATAAGCGACAGCATAAGCTGTTTCTGACTTGCCCGGTGGTACCAGTTAGACGGAGCTCCTGCTCATTCAGTGGTGGCTGCCAGAGAGTGTTTGACACAAATGTTCGAAGAGCAGTGGTTTGGCCGTCAGCAAGATCACCGGACCTTACGCCGTTAGATTTTTTTTTGTGGGGCGTCATAAAGAATGGCGTATATTCGACGGACGTTGATAACGTCGAAGACTTAAAAAGTCGAATTATAAACGCCTTCAACAGATTAAAAAATATCGCAGCCAATGACGAACTCTTATTAAGAGTAAGAAATAATATTGTAAATCGATGTAATTTGTGCATTCGGGTTCATGGCGGACACATTGAAAATTTAAAAATTTAATGTCCTTGAGAAAAAGTGATTGTGATTTAATAAACTAATAAATAATTACTAGAGAGGTGAGTGACTATTCGGTGTGAACGCGTAACATAAGCCGCGCCTGCATATTTTTTTAATTTTTATGTACGGATTTATTTGACGGTTTTTAAATATTCCTATGTACCGGTATTACCAGATTTTTAATTAATTGTCGTGTCGTCTTCCCCACATTGTATACTTGGGGACTTAATGTTCATGAGTGAAGCCATTCCGACACCTCTGCCTTCCCCTTGATTACGATGTGAAAATGCTTTTTAATTTTTATAAATACCTCAAATACTGATTTACTTTCTAAATGTTGAATTTATTTTCAGGTGATTCAGGGTTTCCATTAAGAAGGGCTATGATGACACCCATATTAAATGCTAAACCTAATACGCCTGAAGCATTCTACACCGAAAAACATGCAACAAAGTGTGGCAAGAAAGAATAAGCAAGAGACTTTTTAAGAACTTGTCCTACATGTAGTATGGTCTTGGGAAACCCTGAATATCTGTGTCTATTTTACAGGTGTTTGCTGGTAGACCGAAAGCTTAATTATAAGCACCTGAGGCTTGCAGCGAAAATTATTAACGCTTGCTGTGTTCTCACAACATCGCATTACCAAGTAATCAAGAGCTGCATTTTGATGAAGACCAGCAAGCATTGGAGTGGGAACGTGAAGAAAAGGAGAGGGATGCCCGCATCGACGCAGCTCGTTTGGCAAGCGGCAAGCGCGGATCGTCGGTCACAGCGCGGGCGTCGCCCTAATGATGCACTTCTGCAAGGGCGAACATATCTGGAGGCTTTAGTCCATCGTCTATGGAGAGCCAGGCACATATAAATAAAACGGGTTTCAAACAAATATATGATTTTATTGCATATCACTACCAATTAGATTAATAAAAATATATTTGAAGATAAGGAAAATAAATAAAAAGATTACTAGGTACATACATCAACATTAAGAATAATGCCATCATGACATAACTGGCAGCAACTAAGTACTGTTTAGTCACAATGGAAGCCAGCACGGGCTGATGACAACTGAGATTTAATGTTTTAAAATTCTATCAGCTCTCAAATATTATTAATACAGATCTGAAACAAAAGAAAACATGGTGGTTATTTTCTTACAAATTAAAAAATATACACATGCTATGTATACTATCTACATGTATGTATGCCCTCTCACTAATAGAATCCTATCTTACTAACCGCAAACAATATACTGAAATTAAACGAATCTGCACAAAAGAAAGAAGAGAACTAACATATGTCTCAAGTGAACGCACTATTTCGTACGGCATACCACAAGGTAGTGTTCTGGGTCCGCTGTTATTCTTACTGTACATAAACGACTTTCCGCGGTATGTCTCATACCCAATGGTTCTTTTCGCAGATGACAGCACTGTACTAATAGGACACAATAAATATAGAGACTTTGAAAGCCATCAACACGTTAATCGCCATGTTGAAAAAATGTTTCTTACATTATTTTTTTTGCTGCCCTTTGATGCAGTATGCAAAGATTCGTGCTTACGTCTTAGTTTCGTTTCGATCTAATCGTTTATTTCAGGGATGTGCCTGAAAAATGCCACGAGGTCACGGGTGACCGTCGTGGCGCTTTAACCCTCTAATTCGCAGTTTTGTACCTGAACGACTTATATTTTTTTTAAATATTGTTCGTTACGTATTAATATTCTCACGGTAATTTTGTATTTAAACTACAGTAAAAACAAAAGGCAATTCGAAATAAAATTGTACACGTCAGTGCGCGACTGTTTCTTTATATTTTTCGCAAAATGGCGTCAAGGACACTTGTGTCGCGCGGATCTACGGTAAATAATTTATGATTTTGTTTGATTCAGCTAGAAATTTTGGAATTGAGTTCTATACTTATTTTCAAAAATAATATTTACATTGTTATGTGTACAAAATATGACATTTTATGGCTCAAATTGGAATTTATGAACTTGTAAAAAGTTGTGTTGTATATCACCTACACTGCGAAGTCCTGATGGAACTAATGAACATTAAGTATGTCGTTGACAAACAACGCTGCGCTTTTGCGTGTAAAGTAATCAGACATTTAGGTGTTGTCTGTAAACAACACTGCACATTAAATAATAATTACCAAAATCTTTTTTATATTGAATAATATTAAATATAATAACAATATTTGGATAACAATTCATATATTATTAGTTATTACTAATAATAAACTACCTAACTTTTATTAAAAAAAAAGCATTTTTTTTTTTAAATTGGGTTTTGAGCTTTAGTTTTACGCAAAACGCGAGTTTTTTTTGTTTTGCTATTGTTTGTTTGCAAATGTTTTTATTGGCTTATTTGCTATAAGCTTTGGGGTTGTTTGGAATTTTTGTGTTTTTTTTTTGCATGCTTCAGGTTAGGTCGAAATGGCAACGCACTCGTACTATTCTGGCACTTATACCACCCGAAAATGCACCATCATCAGATAGCAGTAGCGGCTCTGAAGACGAAGTTATAGTCCAGAGCCCTAACCAACTCGATAATGACGATGATATTACCTATTGCAGTTCCAAACTAAGACCATACCCTTCTTCTCTAAATGACCTAAATATTTATAACAGTTCTGATAATGAAGATCCCCCCCCCCCCTTCCTACACCAAGCAACCCCATGTTATCTGATGAAGAAACTATTTCCCTGTCACCCGTTATAAATGAAATGTTTCCTACTGGTCAAACGCAAGAACAACTTCCTATGTTGAATTCAGTTTCATCTATTATGTCACCTGTTGTCAATAATTCACCAGCTACCACAACTAGTTCTAAAAGAAAAGCAAGTACCACGCCTGCGCTTTTGACAAATCGTACAAAGAAGTTTGTCAGGAAGCCCCTTAACTTTAAATGGACAGCCGGAAAATTCAATCATGCCGCCACAATAATAATCCTCCTTTCAATGCTAGCCTGAAATCTCGGTTGGATTATTTTCAGACATTTTTTTACAGAAGATATTTTAGATCTCATTACCAATAATACAAATTTATACTCTGTACAAAGTAATGTTACAAACAATATAAATATTACTAAAGATGATATAAGGGACTTTATTGCGATTACACTTTTGATGGGAGTTGTTAAAATCCCAGCTGTTAAGATCAATAATCCTGTTGCTCTTAGTCCACCAGATTCTTTGCCTTATGACATACATTGTCATGCCATTTACCAACGTTTGTATCTCAAGGAAGATGTAAGAATTGCAAAAAAGGTTATACTTACTAGTGTTTATTGCAATAAATGTAATCTAAGGCTGTGCATGATGTAAAAAAGAAATTGTTTTTACGGTTACCATGTTCACTCTTAGCATGCTTATGCTAATATGCAATTATTATAGTGATTAAGCTTGTTTTTTAAGAATTAAATATCTTTTTATTGTTTTTTATTTAATTTCATTAAAATTATAAGTACATGTATAATGTGCAATGTAGGTCATGTACAACAAAATAATTGCTACATATATATTAGAATGTTGCGCAGTGTTGTATGTCACCAACATATGTTTTCCAAAAAAGTATATAATTAACATTTTTATTTTTATGGAGTTTTTTAGAACGTAAATAAACACCCTAAAATGAAAAAAATATAAATATTAATAATTTTTTTGCCTGCGAACTAAAGGGTTAATGTAGAAATAGGCAATTTCGTTATCGTGGCGCCATGAGGTCGCGCACTCCGGTCACCCGCATCCCGCAGTCAAGCGTCGTGATTCGTAGTGAGCGCACGTCTGTTTCATTCGCGAAAATGACTGCAAATGCGTTTATGGACGTAGACTTCGATATATCACAGGAAGATTTGCGTGATATAGAATTATTAGAAGCCAGTATATTTCAAGAGATTGAACAAAGATGTACCTCGGATTTGGAGGAATCAAGAAGAGAAGACGAAATAAACTGTCCATCAAAAAAGCGCAAACGTCGTATAATTCATAGTGAATCCGAAAGTGATGTCGACTCTGTAGCTGACTTAGTGGCAGAACAAATAAGTAAATTGCCCGGCAAAACGCACCATAAGTGATCACATGTAAAAGGACACCAGCCATCAGTCATTGCCTTTACCGTGCAGACAGGTAAGTGAATCACTACGTTCCTTCGTACCTTCACTGTGCTTGGTCTGATGTGTGCTTGGTCATTTACGTGTGTAGTGTTTGTAATTTATTTAAGCATACAATGTTGTTTTCAGGTATAAAACAACCATTTGATAAGCAGCTGAAGCATTCAACTCCAGGCGAATATTACGGTTTGTTAGTTCCTGACGAGGTTTTTGAAAATATTGCACTCCAATCGAATGCTTTTGCTGAGCAAACTAAACTAAACGCAAAACCTAGGTCAAGATCACACGCCTGGAATCCACTAACGAAGGACGACATAAAACAGTTTTTTGGGTTAGTTTTGTACATGGGGCTAGTAAAACTGCCAAAAGTTTCCCTTTATTGGAGTAAAGATAAAATTTTTAGTCAAAGCTTTCCCCGCACAGTTATGAGCCGAAACAAATTTGAATTGATTTTACAAAAACTACATTTTTCAAACAACGAGACAGCCGATTCTTCAGATCGAATCAACAAGATAAGACCTCTGATTGATTCTCTAAACGAAACTTTTGAAAAGTGTTAAAAGTTAACACTACTCCCAGTAATGTCGTGATGAATCTATGTGAGAATATACTCAACAAGGGCCATACCCTCGCTACCGATAACTGGTACACCAGTTTAGACTTAGCAAACAAGATTCTCGACCAAGACACACATATGGTTGGTACAATAAGAAAAAATAGACAAGGTTTACCAAAAGAAGTGATCGAAACAAAACTCAAACGTGGTGAGTCGGTGGCTAGGGAAAATGAACAAGGAATCTGCATTTTGAAATGGAAAGACAAACGAGACGTGTACATGCTATCAACAAAACATTCCAAAGGTTTCAAAACTATCCAGAAAAAAGGGAAACTTGTCAGAAAGCCGAAGATGATGTTTGCTTACAATGAAGCCAAAAGTTCTGTTGATATGTCGGATCAAATGACTGCTTATTCGTCGCCACTACGAAAAACCGTAAAGTGGTACAAAAAACTCGGCATAGAGTTGATTTTAAACACTGCTTTAGTAAATGCATGGGTGATGTACTGTGAAAACAAAAATTGCAAGACAGGAATTGTTGAGTTCAGAAGGGAATTAGTGGATTACCTCACTAATGAAGGAAAGAAAATGGAAGAAGCAGTGAAAGAAAGACCTAAAAGAAAGAATCATAATCTAGAGAAAAAAGAAGGAACCGTCAGAAGCAATAGACGTTTTTGCGTCAAATGTTATAAAGCAAATGCTGAAATATTTGGTTCAAAACTTGCTAAAAATAAAACAAAAAAGGTTGCAACATACTGTGGAACCTGTCCGGATAATCCGCATTTCTGTTTGCCGTGCTTCAACAAGCTTCACCATTAGGATTGTTGCTTTTTTTTTGTCAAAAATATTTTTATATATTATAAACAAGTAATTTTCATTAAAGTATAATGTTGTTTTATTTGAAACCAAAAGTGGGACGTGTTATTGTTATTTTCAATATGGTATAAGGTAACATTTTCAGTTGTATCAGTATTCAGTGGTAAAAAAACATATTCAATTCATCACTTACAAACTTTTCTTCACAAAAAAGTGCCTAAGACTACCAAAATATTGAATCAGGCAAAAACCACTTAGGCGAAATGTTCTACAGCGCCATCCCGGTCACCCCGTTAAGACAAATCCATAGTAAACTTGACCGGCAGCGCACAAATTCACTTTAAAAACAGGTCACCGGTGCCCAACGTGGCGCTTAGATTAAGGCATGGTGAGGTCACCGGTGACCTACATGGCGTTTAACGTGTTAAGATAATGCATTACGACAGTCAACTTCCTGGCTCGATCAAAACAATCTAATATTAAATTTAAGCAAAACAAAAATAATGGAAATTGAGGAAGCATCGTACACTAGGTTCCTAGGGCTAACTATTGACAATAAATTAACATGGAAAGAGCATGCTTTAAATCTAGTGAAAAAACTAAGCCAATTCGCGTTTGCTCTTCATAAACTGAGAAATGAAGTCCCTGAGGCAGCGGTTGTCACCGCTTATTATGGCTATGTAGACTCCACTTTACGTTACGGGATAATGTTTTGGGGAAATTCTTGTGAAAAGGAGAGTATTTTTAAATCACAGAAAAGGTGTGTCAGGGCCATCGTAAATATAAAATCAACTGGCAGCTGTAAGCCACACTTCACCAATTTGAAAATATTAACGTTATCTGGCCTGTATATCTATGAAAATGCATTGTTTGTAAAAAAAAACAATGCACTTTTTAAAAAAACTTCAGAAAATAGAATAAAAAGCTTAAGACTAATACACAGACACAACCTAGAACTTCACCCATCTAAAACAGCTCTCATGCACAAAAGCACATTCTGTATGGCCCCAAAGATTTATAATAAAATACCCAATGAAATTAAGGACTTAAATCTAGAACAATTTAAAAATAGACTATTCCAATTGCTAATTAATAGATGTTATTATAACGTTAATGAATTTCTTGACAGTACATAGACAATTTTTGTAAATTTGATTTGACACTTGACATTTAATTATTTTCACATTTAATCATTTATTTGACATTTTGTTTGTATTTCATTAGTTTGCTTATCTTTATTATATAATTCACGTATTCATATTGTAAGCCCAATTGGGTATGCTGCAGAGAAACTATTTGTTAAAATATAGACCTAAGGATTTCTTCATCTGTACCTGCAACAACAATAATAAAAATGATTTGATTTGATTTTATGAAAAAGGAACAAGAAAGCACTTTAACTAAACTATTTTCGGTTAGGGTTGGGTTAATTAGGTTATTAGGATGTCTACCGGCCGGTCTCAATACTCTACTTGAGATTAGAGACAGATAACAATCCGAGCTATCTGTTACTGCTGTTTCAGTATCCACATTTCTCTCTGATCATAGATATAGTAACTTTAGTTACTGGGTCCCTCCGGAACGTTTTATTTTTCTATATAAGGTAATAGCCCTCATTTATAAGAAAGTATTATACGAAAGTTTTAAGGTTTTATGTATTGTGATTAGTATTTTTCGTATTATTGTAATTATTTGTTCAGGGTAAATATATTAAATGCAATCCATAATGCATTTAACAATAATTATCCAAAATTGATAAAAACATTTTATTATTATTAACAAAACGCACTGTTTGACACTACACCATCGACATCAGTCCAAGGAGCTAGATACACATGGAGTTTGGGCCTAGAACAAATTATTGAAGACAGGTTCATTCACCCTTAGTTATGTTTTTTTATCCCTTTCACACTTTATCTAAAATTGCCATGATTAACACAAAAAATCCCAATCCCGATTGTGTGAATTGTGATAAGCCAAGATTTCGCAACGTCCGTCGGGGTTCTCCTGGCAGACTTTACATGAATTATAAGAAAAATTACATCCACGTCAACTTGAGTACTGTCTATGGACGTCAGTAATAAATTATATAGAAATCGTATTCCTAAACCAGCCCTTCACTACCCTGATTGTTGGTAGCTGCCGTTTTAACATTATAGCAACTCTCATTGAACACAATATGGCCACTCCGTCATATGTTTTCTACCACTTCGGGTTTTTAAAAGATCAAATAAAACTGTATTCTCATTAGATTCGCTATTTAAACAATGTTTGGAAGCCAAAATTCGGACAATAACTTTCACAGGTTAGTGTATTTTTGCGATAATAACGGTATTTAATGTGTTCATACATTTTTACTTTTGAATCATGATCATCATCATCATTAGCCACAGCATCTTTACAGATGTTTGTTGCAGCGTCTGTCTACGTTGTCTGGAGACATCTGCGTTTATGACTAAACAAACCAATTGCTGCACGACAAATCTTTCCACACTTATCACACACAAAGACAGAAGTTAGAGTGGCGCAGTAGATGTCCGAACTTTCTTTTGTTTAATCATCTCCAGCCAAGCCGCATCGTGTTTAGAAATTCCACTCTTGATTAGTCTCCGCCATTCTGATCTTGATGATATGCATGCCTCCCAATTGTCCGGGTCTATTCCAAAGTCACGCATGTCACGCTTACAAGAATACTTATAGCGAAGGCGAGGTCGGCCAACAGGTCTCTTGGCGTGGGCAATCTGACTCAGCATAATCTGACGAGGCAATCTCTTTCTATCCATTCGTTGTACGTGACCAAGCCATTGAAGTCTCTTATGTTTAAGCATGGATGTTACGCTAGATGTTTGTGTTAACTGTAATACTCTTTCATTACTCATTTTGTCTCTCCAAGTAACTCCCGAGGATTTTCCGTAAGCGAGTATCTTCGTTCTTATTGTGAGCTTTGTTATTCCAGACACGTGAGTAAAGTTTGCCAAAGGTGGTTGCAGCTTTCCCAATGCGAGCATTAATTTCATTTTCATTGGCCAATTTACTCGTTGTGATGGAACCAAGATAAGAAAAACTATCAACCACGCGCAGAACGACGCCATCAAGAGAGATGTGAGGAGGAGAAGTTGTACCTTGAGTCATGACTACAGTCTTATTTGTGTTTATGCTCATAGAGAACTGACGACATGCCCGTGCGAATCTCGAAACTAGTTCTTCCAAGTCTTCTTCCGAGTTCACTATTGCAGCATCGTCCGCGTAAAGAAGTTCTCTGACAAGTAGATCAATTCTATTTTTTGAGGACTTCAGAAGACTGATATTAAAAAGACGTCCATCTGTTCTAGTGTGTAGGTGTATGCCAGCATTGCAATCCTCAAAGGTGGTTATAACTAAGGCAGATAAGAATATGCCAAAGAATGTAGGTGCAAGAACACAACCCTGTCTCACGCCGCGATTGATATTGAAGTTTGAAGACATTTCACCATCAAATAATATGCTGCCTTGCATATTGTCATGAAAGGATTTTGTTAAGGCTAAAACTGTAGGCAGACACCCAAGTTTCTCTAACACATACTACAGTCCTTCTCTGCTAACAGTGTCGAAGGCTTTATTTAGGTTGACAAAAGCGATGTATAATGGTGTACGCTGCTCGTGACATTTCTCTTGAAGTTGCGTTAGTCAGAATATCATATCACTAGTAGACCGACCAGCTCTAAACCCACATTGAGACTCAGGATAAATTCGCTCAGCAAGAGTTTCCAATTTCTTATGGATTACTTTGCCGAATGCTTTGCCAGCGATACTCAATAAGGATATTCCCCTGTAGTTATTACTGTCACCTCTATCACCTTTACCTTTATATAGGGTGACTATGTACGCATCCTTCATGTCACGAGGTAAAGTGCGCTTCTCCCAACATCTAAGTAAAAGCGTGTAAAGAAGCGACGTCACATATTTTCCAGTACGCAATAACTCGGCTGGCAATTGATCACAACCAGTACTTTTCCGGAGCTTCAATTTATCTATAGCATCTTGCAGTTCTTCTAACGTTGGTGGATCGTCGAGTTCTGTTGCTACTGGGAAGGTAGGGAACCTATCTAGTGCCATCGAATTTATGGAAACCTCTTCTGAGTAAATACCAGCATAATATTGAGCCCACCTGTCCAATTGCTTACTCTTGTCAGTAATGGGTTGCCCATCAACATCTTTAATTGTTGCACGTTGCCTGATAGTTGGTCCTATAGCACACTTAATTCCCTCATACAAGCCCTTGTCCCTCATACAAGCCTAGTCCTAAACGTCACGACAATGTTATATTGACTCGCAAAGTTCTATCCAGAATTTATTTGCACATTGACGAGAAGCTCTTTGTAAATTCGCTTTAGCTGCTTTATAGTCTACCAGTGCCGAGTTCGTGGGATTTGCTGAAAGGCATCTTATTTGGGCTGAGCGTTTTTGCTCGATAAAAGGACGAAGTTCTTTCTCGGATTCAGTAAACCAATCCCTATACGATTTTCTTTTATCCATCCCATAAATCTTAGCAGCCGTCTCCATGAACTGATTGCCGAGTTCTGTGTCTTCCATAGCTGTTATATTGAGAGAAATCCTTTGACTTTGAATATGAGCACGATGAATTTTCTTTGGTTGAAAGCGAGTTTTAATCATCAATAATGAATGGTCCGTACCACATTCCGCACTATGATATGGCCTTGTGTTAAAGATGAACCGTAAATCACGTCTCCGTGTTATCAAGCTGGTGCCAATGGCCGGATCGAGGATGTCTCCATGATACTTTGTGAATGTGTTTATTCTTAAAGTAGGTGTTGGTTATACTTAGAGACTGCCAAGCACACAACTCTAGTAATCGTTGTCCATTCGCGTTTAGGTTACCAACGCCATACCGCTCCATGCAGCCTGGCCAATTGACGTGATCGCTACCAATTCGTGCATTAAAATCGCCAAGTAGTAATAATTTATCTGATGTTCGTAAACCTACAAGAAGTTCAGTCAAGCTCTCATAGAATTTATCTTTTTCATCTTCTTGCGCATTTAATGTCGGAGCATAAGCTGAGATAAGCATGATAGGTCCCGAATTTAACGTCATTCTTAATGCAATCAAACGATCGGAGATACAGATAGGTAATTCGACACAAGGGAGCAGCTGGTTGCGAATCGCAAAGCCCACACCTCTTTCACGGCGCTCACCTTCGTCACACCCCTTCCAAAGAAAAGTATAGTTGTCTTCTCTCAGATTACCCTCACCAGACAACCTAGTCTCCTGCAACGCAGCTACGTCACTTGAGCCGGAAGCATTGTTCTTACATTCCAGGAGGCAAAGCGTGTAATTTTCGTTGTATACTGGCTGTTATTTTTCTTATTGTTTTCGTTCGGTGTTTATAAAACTCATCATGGAGACAAACACTGTGATATGTTTGCTGCCTCACACACCTAATGAAGCGCAAGATGAGGGACGGGCTAGTACCTTATTGGCTGGGGGCTGCCCAGCTTGAGACGGGCGGTAACTGGCCAATTAGTCACGATGGACTATCCCACCGTCGAGAATCACCCCTGGCGCCCGTGCGCACGCCCATTGACACAGACTTATAACCGGTGACTGTGAGTCCCCGTGTTGGTATTTGTACCCTGGCAGAGGTACAAGTGGAGTGCCCTCTCCACAGGCGCTGCATCGCCTGGGACACAATTTGAAGACATGAACTTGCCCAGCATTCAAGTCTCCCTCTCGACCTCTCAGACTATGTCCACAGGAGCGACATGTCACTACGTGTGGAGTCGATGTGGTTGCAGGAGTTGCCGACTTATTCAGGTTATACCTTACTGTCGCCTAACGGTATCCCAGATCCGTTGCCTCCTCCGCCAAAATACGCCGTACCGAATTCCATAAAAAAGACAATATTGATTAATTTTAGTGTTGTGTGGCGGTATATAAATGATATCCTACTTTATTCTGTCAATTATGCTCTAATAATCATCTATTTTAAATAAACATTTTACATCAGTAGGCTGACCACTAACACTTAACTTAAGATTTTCTGAGTCTGGAAGGGTACGTAATTTTACATAAGTATGAGTATTTAATGTTTTAAAGTCAAATCAAAAATAGAATATTTTGCACTCATAAGCGGACCACCACAAACGTAAAATATCTTAAGCGACAGCCCAAGCCGAGGCCGTGCCTCCCTGAGGTGCCCTTGAGCTCGTCGCTACTTCTGCCGTAAAGGCTAGGCTAGGCTTTGTGAGTCCTTCGGAGTCGCTGGACGCTCGGGGTGTGGGCCCTTTGAGCGTCCATTGAGTACGGCGGCGACTCCGAGGAGGACGGCGGCGGGGTTGCGACCCCCGTCCCCGTGAGCACCGTGACTGGTTCCCGGGGGGCTACAATGCGCCCCCCGGCGGCGGGCTCAAAGGCAAGGCAGTGAGGGGCCCCTGGTGCAGATCCCACCGGAGAGCCCTGGGGTCTCCCCTCTCATGTGCCGATGCGACAGCCGCGGGGGTTTTAGTGGGTAAGAATCCCACATACCCCGGTCGAGCCCCACAGCTCCCGGGGATCTTTCAAAGATTTCCCCCGCGTCAAAAAAAAAAAAAAAAGGCTTTGTGAGTATTTGTGTATGTGTATGTATGTGTATGTGTGTGTGTGTGTGTGTGAGTATATGAATGTGAGACATGAATTATGAGTGCAATTTAATTTAATAAAATTTTCTGCTTCCTCCATTTATAGAAATATGACAACAATTATACATGAATTCAAGGAGAATTTCGTAGAAATGTACAGTCCTGACAATCGCTTTTACCGCTTCCGTGTATTTGATTATTTTAATTTAGGATTGTGATTAAATGCTTACAAACACTAGCGAAATTTCCATGTAAATAGTTATGTTACCTCCAGACTGTAGAGTCATACTATAAAGTGCAAGCTTGCAGCTTGGGTGGTACCTCTGAGGGTGGCATGACTTCCTATTATAGATAAGACTTTTATACATTAGGAATAAGCAAAATTCAATCTTAGCCATACGAGTTGTATTTTAATTAGAATAAATTGGACGCTCTTCAAGCTCAGACGTCTTTTAAGTTAATTAGTTTTATTTTTAAAAACCTTATTTAAAGCTCCCGAATCTTGAGTGGCGCAGCCGGTAGGATCGTTGTCAGGCTGTGCCGTCATCCGTGAACCGAAGGGTATCAAAATTTACCCCATTTCGCGAGTTATCGACGGCTTAACGCGACGCGATCCGCGAACCAACAAATAAATAACTCATTATTCCGGGTAAAACCAGTGAAAAGTGCGAGTATGCGAGTAGCGGTTGGTTGGTGAGTAAAACTTTTCGCCATTCCCTCCTATACCCTCCTGTATTTTTATGCACATAACCATTGGTAGCAATACACCATTTGTTATTCTTGAGATAAGAACTCGCTCATTATAACGCATAGATTAGTTTAAGTTCAGAGACTCTATATTAATGTGAAACATACCTATGAGGTATTTAATTTTAAAATAAATATAACTATCTTACATGAATAACGTATATTATTTTACAAAATATAATTATTAATTACAAGATTTATAATTATTAATTTCAATTTATACAAATTTTTATAAGAAAGGAAAATTTTATACTTTTTACATTTTTATTTTCTACAGACATTTTTATACAATTTTACTCTTATATTACCCATTTTGCTTTTACTTTGTTACTTTATATTGCATTGTGTTTTTTGTGATATTGTGAAGTTGCATTCTCTGAATTAAATAATTTATCTCTACCAAGATGGCTCCAGAATCGCCAATTGTCGCGATTCCCGCGGAAATGATTAAGCTTATACCTTATTTTGGCGGAGATAAACGCCATTTAAATTTATTTATTCGCAAAAGTGAATATGTTATAAGCAAATACAGAGGTGGAGACCAACAGAATTTATACGTTTATCACTCTATAACGAGTAGGCTTACAGATAATGCAGCTGCACTCTTATCTGAACGCGAGGATGTTATGTCTTGGGCCGCCTTGAAAGAATTGCTACAACAGCATTTTGGAGATCCTCGTAGCGAGGAATGTATCAGTACAGAGTTGGAATCATTAAAAATTAAATCCGGCGAAAGTTATTTGGACTTTTGTAATCGCATACAGAGTGTTCGATCTTTGTTACTTTCGAAGGTTAATACTATATCAGACGAAAATATTAGGCGGGCAAAATTCATTATATATAATAACATGTCATTAAATGTTTTTCTCTATAATCGAGAGATTATAGAGAAAAACATTTAATACCAGGGACTTTTCATCCCCATGTTTTCAGGGATGAAAATATGGTTCGTTTGGTCAGACTAAAGCAGCCAGACACTTTAGAAAGTGCTTTGGGCACTGTCCTAGAGGAAGTCAATTTTCACGAGCAGTATACAATGCGAAATCGTATGCACGGCAGTAATAGTTCAGCTCCGAGGCCACCCGCTATATTAGGGCAAGGATTTAAATTCGGTAATAACTCTCAAGGTGTGATGTCACAGCCTTCGATGGGCCCGAAAGCGAATAATAACGGTTTTGCGGCAAAATTCCAGTTTGGGATTCCGGGAAATGCTCAAAATATTAGACCCCAATTCGGCCAACAAAATTTCGAAATACTTGAAAAGTTGATTATAACTATTATAATAACTGTATGTTTAAGATCGGTGTATTCCGATTTTTTTTAAAATACATTGGCCACACTGAAGCAAAGTTAGTGCTGGGACAGCACAGAAACAAATATCGATATCAACTTTATCAGTATGATATTCTGGGTATTTATTTTGCAGATTTCTAAAAGATGCAATCTTTCGGGATGTCTGTATCCGAGTTTGTGCAAATCATGCTTCGTAGACTCAAATAGAGGTGGCCTAATGTACGCATCGAAAGAAGTTATTGATTTATGTCGCTTTTGTGAAGTGGAGATCCGGAAACACATAACTGATGACAAAAAAGTTAACCCCTATTGTTCGGCGCAATTGGTTACAAATATAGTGTTAAAACGTTTATGTTGGTAGAGAATTATTTCCAAACATCGAGAAACATTATTTTGATAATGATTTTGTTGTGCACAATATTGAACTTGCGAAAACAGTAACCCTAAAGTATACAAATATTAGAATTAACTATTTGTCTAATAAGACTGACCCCAAGAAATCCATTAGGCATATATACACAAAACTAATACATTTCAAAAAAACAATAGGATCTCATTAAACTACACGTATAATATTTATTTATTTTTAACTATTTTATCTTTTTATTTAGAAAGAAAGAATGACAGGATAGGTACCTTATTTTTCGTGGGTGCCATTGTATTCGTTGATAATTATTATTATTACATTTGCTTACTGATAACGATCTTGATAAACTTAAGAGCGTGCTGGCTCACGTCTCGCAGCTTTCTCGTACGACCAAAAATTGCTGAAATATGAATTCCCTTTTCATAGAAGTAGTCTATACATTAGTAATTTATAATTTTATGAATAATATTTTAAATATTTTAGAAGTAGTCTATAATTTTATGTTATAGACAATCTTTATACTTCTTGTCTCAAAAGTAAATTAATGATTCCAAAATCATTAGTATTTTTGCCAATGCGTGAACCTGTATGTACCTGTATGTTACCTACGTAAAAATAATTGATCTGCATTAGAGACTCCTTCAATATGGTATCATAAAAATACAGTCAGTTTGTTTATTTTCTCTGTTACTGTTGGTTCGGTTCGAGTCCTGGGTCCGCCATCCAAGATTTTTTTCATAATATAAGATTATTCTTATATACTAAAATAAGTAAGGTAAAAGTTGCAATCTTATGATTGCAACTTTTACCTTACTTATTTTAAACTCGATAACGCTCAAACATAATTACGGTATTTGGTGTTACGACCGCGACATAAAAGTTTTAATTACTCAGTTAATTACTACTTAATAGCAATGATAACAGAATGCATTGTTAGTTTATAGGTATCCTATCCGTACAGAAAATCTAGAAGTATTGTTTATAGAAAGTAATCCACCGTCTGAAACGTTGCCGCAGTAGGAATTTCTTGGAGTTTCAGACTTAACTATACATTAATCACCCTGTAGATTTTGACGACAGCCTAATGTTCTGCCTTATAGTCGAGCCTGAATTTTAAAATATTACTTTCGTCATAATTATCTCATCGACAATAAAATATCGATAGTGTCAAACACTATCTTCGTTTACTTAAAATTTACGTCATGTCGTGCACGGACAGGATGCCACTGTGTGTCAATTTACTTGTGTGTATAGTTTATGCTAGTGTTTGATATTTTTCCGCGTGCGCGCGTAGCGACGTGGTCGAAAATGAGTAAGTGAGTAACACTACTTGTGTGAGTTGCCTCGTCCCCCGCGCGGAAAGTGACAGACTTTTTCGCATAGAAATAAGTGAGCGTCTCGTCTCCTTATTGGATTAATGCTCAAAGTGCTCAACACTACTCACTAAAACAAACTAAAATTAATCGTAGGATTTTGAAAGCTGGGCATTTTAAAATTATATGATCCAAATCGGCGTTTTCTTCTTGTGAGCAGTAAGTACATCGGCTATTATTGACTATATGTAATCGGTTCAAGTAAGCTGGCGTTAAGCAATGTCCCATTCGCATGCGAGATATCGTAGTGATAAACTTTCTATCAGTGTACTTGAACTCATGATACCATGGCTTTGAAGGTATTTCTCTTTGTATTTGTGCATACCACTTGCATTTCGTTTCAAGTGTAATATTCCAGCATTGCTTCCACAATTCCTTGTTCGTAGCAGGTATAATAATCCGTAAATGGAACCTTGAGTGTCTCTGACTCATCTTCATCATTACTCATTCGAGTTATTGTATCAACAACTTAATTTTCATAAATACCACTGTGTGAAGGCACCCATACAAACTCTACATTAATATTTTTTCCTACAAGTAGCTGCCATAGCAAATTTCTAATATTATAAACAATATAATTTAACTTAAATGACATATTTACATTAGCTATTGCAGAAAGAGAGACAAATATAGTTCTATTGCTAAGAAAGTTAAATATCCATTTTAAATTATGTCTGGGTAAAAAAATATTGCTTAATACTTGAATAAGGCCCTAGATATTGACATTGTCAAAAGCACCCTTAACATCAAAAAATACACAGATCATATTAGAACGACTAAGCTTAACATTGTTTATATCAGATATCAATGATACAAAGCTTTCAGAGCAACTTCTACCTTTTCTAAACCCAAACTGTACATCAGGTATTAATTTATTAGATTCAGCAAAATAATCTAATCGCAACTTTAACAAGTTTAAAAAAAAAATTACCTAAACAAGATGATAATGAAATAGGTCTGACAAGATGATAATGAAATAGGTGAATGAATTGGCATCGTTAATGGGCTTGTCTGTTTTTAAAATTGGTATTACACATTGGGTTTCCAAGATTCAGGAATTATTAACTCTTGCCATAAACTATTACTATTATATATATTAAGTAATATGATTTGTGCATTCAATGTAATTTTTTAATTAATATGTAAGGTATGTTGTCCAATCTTGGTGTAGGATCTTTTCTACTTTTTAATGATACTTGTAACTCATCTAAGGTGAAATTATTGTTAAGAAAGTGATTAATGTCTGTTTCTGTAGCATTTTCAAACAAATTAGCAAGTTTTTCTTGATCAGTATGAGTTGAATCTGATAACTTATCTAAGAAACTTAGAATCCACTCCTCATTCATATTTTTGTTCTGAGCACTCTCACCAATTCTTTTATTTTTTTTAATATATTGCCATATTCGTGAAACATGTGTTAATTTATTAAAACTGCCACATATGTTATGCCAAGAGGTAGTGCATTCTTGTTTTAATATTCTTTTTTTATTGGCATCTAACTTCTTGTATTTTATTCAATTTTCTACGGTGGGTTCGGAGAAGTAGTCTTTTAATGCATCTTTTGATTTATTCACAGCGTCAGTACACTCCTGATTCCACCATGAAACTGGTTTTCTAGATATACAAGTTCTGGGTTTTGTATGTTGCTTAGGGATAGTTTTGTCTCTTAAATCATTTAATGCATTTACAAAGTTATCATACAAGTTTATAGCACTATCATTACTATTTAAATGTAACTCAGAATAGCAAGTCTCAGACAAGGTATAATATGCATTCCAGTCTGCTTTATTATAAATATATTTATCTTTATTTACAGAAGACAACTCATATATGGATGGAAGAATATTAATTTCTAGCAATGTTGGAAGATGATAACTACCCATAGGATCATCATGTACATACCAGTTACACAAGTGAGCAATGGAAGTACTAACTAAAGCCAGATCTATAGCTGAGGCCTGTCTATTAGGATATGGGACAGTTGTGGATGAACCATCATTTAAATTGCACAAATCATATTGGTCTATTATGTTATATAAGTTTCTTCCTTTGTTGTTATCACTATTACATCCAAACGCAATATGATTGCATTAAAATCTCACATGTTAACGCATGGTTTAGGTATAGTATTTATAAGGGTTTTCAACGTTGTTGTATCAAGTCTATTATTAGGAGGACAATATACACAAACTATAGCTAAAGGACCAAAAACTGTTTCTACTGAGATGCATATGTTTTGAACGGATTCATAAAAAACCGTAGAAATGATAAAGTATCTCAATTTCTGTTTAATTAAAATACCAACACCATTATGGGGGTTTTTAGAATTTCTGTAAATACAATTATATTGAGGAAAATGAGGAATAATAGATAGATAAATTCTTTATTGCACACATTATAAAGGACAGTTTACATGAATCAGGTACATTTTAATGGCATTTTTTAATAGAAGTAGACTTAACCCAAGTTTCATTTTAGACATAAAATATATCAATATTTTTTTATATTAATAAGTTTTGTAGTAAGGCTTTTTTGCTCTGTAAACTTTGTATATTAAATTGTAATATATTTAAATAACTATCCATTTAATTTAATTAGATAAAATATTTCTTTTATTTTCTTAGAAGTAAGAGGCGTACTGGACATATTGCCAAGGGCTACGAGAGATTTTACTATTGCATTTATTATAATATCGTTTTCGGCAAGTTGCTTTATATTAAAATTATCGCTATTTTTTAAAGGTTCGATAGGCAATGATGGGAAAAAAGTTTCACTAACTGGTGGCGGTGTGGGTGTACTGACAACAGTGGCATATGATTGTTGATAGCTTCTTTTTTTCTTCCATTTTCTTTTGCTTCACAGGGCAATCTCTTGACACAGCCAAGTGATTGCCGCTGCAGTTTATACATACTATCTCTTCAACATCACATTCTTTGCATGAGTGACGTCCAGCACATGAAGAACAATTTTGTTCACCCCAGCACACTTTAGCTGAGTGGTTAAATTTTAAACATTTATAGCACTGCAGAAGTGGAGCAATATAAGTGTGTACTTCATATCTTTAAAGTTTAATATAAGCATATTGCGGCAAATTGGTTGAGGCAAAGGTAACTGCAACTGTGTTTAATGGTACAGGTTTTCCATCAACCTTTTTCATAAAACGTTTTACTGATATGACTTCGGTACAGAGACAATATTCTTATAAATCATTTCAGTGGATAGGTCCTTAGGTACATATCTTATCATATCAAGCCGAACTCTTAGCCATCAAAGAAGCATGCAAATGGATCCACACAAATAAACACCCCTCCTCGCTTATACTTACAGACAGCATGTCATCCCTCCTAGAAATAGCCAACAGGAACTCCACTAACCCAATCGTCACTGACATCCACCAAACTATCAATCAGAACACAGGTGAAATAAGCTTTGCATGGATCAAAGCCCATGCGGGTATCAGAGGCAACGAAGCAGCCGATGCGGCGGCCAAACATGCTGCTACATTACATAAAACTCCGGACTATTCGAAATGCCCATACAGCTTCATCAAATCTCAAACCAAAATTCAATCTAACACACAAAGCAACAACTTTTATACCAGATCAACCACAGGCCAACACACCAAAAACCTACTTCCCACAACAGAGCACATAAATAACCTATGGAACAAAACAAACAAAACATTCGCACTAACTCAATATCTCACTGGTCATGGCTACCACAAGCAATACTTACATAGATTTGGGATATTAGATTCAAACAAGTGCCCATGTGATGAGGAGACTATTCAAACATGGGATCACCTCATAAAACACTGCCCTAGGTTTGCCACTAACAGACTGGACCACGAAACTATCTGCGACCACCACAAAATAAATTCATACACCCTTACAAGCATCATCAATAACCCGAACTGTCTCAAATCATTCACTAACTTAATCCACAAAATAGTCTCCTCCCTTAAAAGATTCAATAATTCATAGTCCCACCCATATATACCACCCCCTACACTTTACACATAAAATTCCAGCAATACTCAATTAACAACTGCACAATTAACGTAGCCCGTCACCGGCGTCACCAGTGACGCCGGTGACGGGGGAGACGCTGGTGACAGAGGTGACTCATCTGGCATGCTGTCGCCGGTGTCACCGGCGTTGCCGGGGTTGCCGGTGTCACCGGCATCGCTGATGTCGCAGGCGTCCCTGGCGTCACCGGCGTCACCATTGATTCTAGCCATCTCGATCAAACTTCTACCACACGATATATTTTAGTATACCCTCAAGCAGGGCGACTCAGGCGGCCCAATATCGAATGGTCCGTCACATAAGCTTCAACAACTCCCTAGTCCCACGCAATCAATTAAACAATCATACCAGCAAACAAACATATACTTACTCAAACACAAACCTAACACACACACACACAAGTCACACATATATACATCACCCCCACGCCGCATACACTCAACTCCATATATAAAGCGCACCAACAACAACAAATCAAACACTATCTTGTCAGTTGAAGCACCGTTAAGTAGCAGGCCAAGTCGGTGACACGGGTGACGCGGGTGACACGATTTGTAAGTGACATCGCTGCGTAAGAGACGCGGGTGACACGGGTGGCACGATCAGCAAGTGACATCACTGCATCGGTGACACGGGAGACACGGGTGACGCGATTCGCGGGTGACATCGCTGCGGTGACAACGGTGACGGCACGAAGCGGTGACAGTGGTGAACCAACCAAGACCATCCAAGACTCAAAGACTCAGCAGTATCGCATTCAAAGTGCTACCACCACCATGAACCATAACGCTAATAGAAAAGTCACGTTTACTACGATAACAGTTTCACAAGATCCACAGGATCCAGGAAATGGGGAGAATCACCGCCCTCGCAACAACTTCCAAAATGCAACAGTGTGCCCAAGTTGTGCATGGCTAGCTGAGAGAAACGAACTTCTGAGAAGGGAAGCCGCTTTCCTCAGACAAGAAAATAATGGAATAATCCAGGCCATTAGGGCATATTATCACTTTGATCAAACGATGAACTGATCTGATTTTATCTTATCTCATATATTATGATTAAGATGATTAATTATTGAATTGTTGTTTTACTATTTTATTCTAGATAAGTACTTTAATAACTGTAATATTGTGACTAAGCTCACGGAAAAAAAAACTGTACCGACGTAAGTAATCATTTATTGAATTTATCATTTTATTCTAGATAAGTACTTTAATAACTGTAATATTGTGATTAAGTTTAACAATAACCATTTGTAATATTGTGAGTAAAACCTACCTGTTTAACTAAGATAAATATTCTCATTTCTCCTTAAATAACTAAATAACCCAATTGTCTACACTTTAACTAAATCTGCGTCACCTCGTCACCGGTGACATCGGTGACGCGGGTGACACACCGGCGACGATTGTCTAACTCTGTAACCGATTCCTCCGACGTAAGTAATCATCTGTAACTTAACTATTGAATTTATCATTTTATTCTAGATAAGTACTTTAATAACTGCAATATTGTGAATTAAGTTTGACAATAATCATTTGTAATATTGTGACTAAAACCTACCTGTTTAACTATGATAAATATTCGTGTGCATTACCCCAGCAAGAAAGATGGTCGTAGAGAAGATTGAGTTAAACGAATAATTAGAGCATAATCTGCTGTAAATGTGCGCGGAATAAAAAATTAGTGCATCATTTCATTTTCGAGAAAAATCCGAAAAACTATTCTTGCTGGGGTAACGTTGTTCCAGCAAGAAGTTTCTAAACCAATGATCGGAGAGAAACATAAACTTCAGGAAAGATAGCTTATATTTGTGCGTAATTGTGCGCTGAAAATGAAATTTGTGCGTCTTAAGATTTCAGAGTTATTACAATTCCTGCTGGGGTAACGTTTTGCAGAATCGTGTTTCTCGGAAACCAATAATTGTGCACCTATAGAATAAACGATTATCAGTAGCTCTTAATTTGTGCGTATTTGTGCATTAATTAGATTTTATATATATTATCCTGTAACCGGTGACATCGGTGACGCGGGTAACACACCGGTGAGTCTAATTCAGTAACCGATTCCTCCGGTGCAAGCAACCATCTGCAACCACCTCCTACAACATACCTCAACTAGAATCTGCCCCACCCTGTCACCAGGGCCTCGGTTAAACCTACTTTAAATAATTTAATAAACTACATCTCAACTAATAATTGTCTCACCCTGTCACCGGTGACAACGGTGACGCGGGTGACACACCGGTGACAACTGCCTAACTCTGTCGTCGATGCCCCCGGCTTCACCACAGTCACCGATATCACTGACCAACATTATCAAATAGCCACAATTTGTCTTATATTATACCCTAAGCAATACTTGTCAGCGCCACCGGAGTCACCGACTCATGCCATAAGCAACCTCAGCTCATACATTACAATTAGAATAGTTATACTGCTACCATATCCAACCAATCTCAAACATATGTTAAATATAAATTATTATAAATTAATTTATAATATTATAATTCAATATTTATTATGATTTTTGCAAACTTGCAACACTGTAATTTTTTATGCAACTAAAATGTGGGTAGGAAAAGGTTCGGTCGGATGATCGACGACACGTACATTTGTATCTTGGTATTTATTATAAAGATTTAGTAATAAAGTCACATTTCTATTATGGTCAAGAATCATCACTTACATATATTGATATGTATGTAAGTGATGATTACACCACCTACCTATGTACAAAATTTGTGCATGGAGAATTAAATATATAAATAGTGATATTTGTGTTAAATGTACGGTATCTGATGTCGATTAAGTTTTTATGTAGTCCGAGTAAATTTGTTAGAAATTTCATAATTTTATGTATTGTTAATTTTATTGATCATTCATTAAATACATAGCATGTAATTGATGGTAACACAGAACCGTGTCTGAGACAGACACACTGCAGGATGGCCGACTGTTAAATATAAATTATTATAAATTAATTTATAATATTATAATTCAATATTTATTATGATTTTTGCAAACTTGCAACACTGTAATTTTTTATCCAACTAAAATGTGGGTAGGAAAAGGTTCGGTCGGATGATCGACGACACGTACATTTGTATCTTGGTATTTATTATAAAGATTTAGTAATAAAGTCACATTTCTATTATGGTCAAGAAGTTTATTATTTGGAAAAGTTAACACATACATATACCGTTTTATCCATATACATACAATTTCCACAAGTAATCATAAAGCAACACAAAAAAGAATTAGCTGGGTCGGTGACGCGGGTGACACTACCCATACATGTTATCGATACAACGGTGACAACGGTGACAAGAGTGACGGTGACAGCGGTGACAAGAGTGACGGTAACATAAAAGTATTGGTGACGTGAGGTTACGTAAGTGACACAACTCATACGTACCATTGCCCTACCGGTGACAGTGGTGACAGTTTTATATGACCAAATAAAACAAACTAAGTTTTGGAGACACGAAGCAACGTGAAGAATATAAAGTGCTGTGCCAAGACAGGAGAAAAGTACCACCAACAACTCCATCATGAACCACAACGTTAATGTCTTCACTACATCAACAGCCTCAATACAGGACCCAGAACAGGAAGGAAACCACCGTCCCCTCAACCCAACCAACTGCGCAAACTGTACAAAACTAGAAGAAAACTGTCTAAAGTTAGGAAACCAAGTACTGAGCCTAACAAAAGAAGTCAACTCCCTCCGGGAGAACAATGACACTTTAACCAGGTTACTCCGGGCACTCACCCTTGAGGGCTTCACTTCTCCATTCCCGGCCTCGGCTGACAACTATCTACCAGAACTGCGATTCACTAAGGATCAAGGCCAGTGGAGTGTGGCCCCCGCTCCCGCTGCTGTTGCTGCCACAATACCAACCACTCCGTTTCCACCAGCACCACCGCCACCACCACCACCATCACCATCAATCACCCGCATCCCCCTCCCCCCAACAACACCACTCCCCACTTCCCCAACTTACACCTCCCCCACCTACACCCAACACACCACCACAGCTGACATCCACTCCCCCCCCCCCGGAACTGCCCACCCACTCCTCCCACCATCGGCAAACTTACGGCACAAAATGTAGAAAACCTGGCCCAGGCAGAGTCCTCACGCCCCCGCAGTAGAGGAAGCAGCATCCACAGTGCCGTCACCACGCTGCCAGAGATTATATTCCCAACCTCAACCAAAACCAATGGACTTAGGGGCATCGGGGACAACCGCAAGAGTTGATACCAGTGCGTGCTTTGTGGGAAGTTCTTCACGAGCCGCAATGTGGGAAGACACTTCCGTAATAAACACCCGAACTACCTGGATGGTGCTTTCAGTAACCACCCAGAATATCCGAAGAAGTTCTTCTACAAAACCATAGTCAGGAGGAGTACAGGCTCACGGAAAAGGAGCTGCGGGGGGTGGAAGGAGTGCTGCAATCCTTTGCTAATCCACCCAATGCAACCAACACCAACAGCAGCAGCAGCGGCAGCAGTAGCAGTGGCAGCAGCAGTGACAGTGACAGCTCATGAGTCACGGTCTGTGCACATATAAAAAAAAAAAAAAAAAGATCACTAATTAATAATTAAGTTTATAAATCGTGATAAATTGTAATTGTGTAATGTTTCTTTGTTTTTAAACTGATTGACCAAGCTGATAAATTACGATTAATTATTTTCAGTAAATTACTCAATAATCACTAATTAATGATCAAGCTGATAAATCACGATTAATTATACTGTTTCTTTATTTTCCAAATGATTCAATTCATTCACATATATATCTATCTATCTATCTTACTTAGTCAACGGTGACATTGGTGACGCGGACGACACTTGTAGCGGGTGCCTCCGGCGTCACCGGTGTCACCGGCAAAACCCTATTTAAATTATCACGCTTTGAAGATTTATTTTTATTAGCAATAAACTACTCAATAATTACTAATTAATGATTAAGCTGATAAATTATGATTAATTTTACCCTGTTTAAATTATTACGCTTTTGAAGAATCCGTCTATTACTACCAAATCAACTGATCTCAAAATTAGTAAAGCATACTGTTAGTTATATTGTTTGTCTAACTATTTAATCAATCGACTTAATCAACGTGCCAAATATCATCACACAAGTGAAATTGATTGCTTGATACAAAAATGCATCAAACAATCAATTTCATAACTGACGCCCCGGTGGAAACTGTAGCAGATCCACCCAAGTCAGGGGATATAAAAAAAAAAAACCTGCTTAACCTTAACCTACCGGGATAAAAAGTATCCTATGTCCGTTTCCTGGTTCTAAGCTACCTCCCCACCAATTTTAAGAAAACATTTTTTAGACTAAGTAAATCCAATCTGATTTCTGAAAGGAATTATTAAAAAAATACAGTAAGTATTGTTACTTTTTATGTTTACTTTTTAGAAAATATTATTTCCTATTTGTTCGATTTTTAATTAATACCAGATATTTTCATATTCATAGGGATTTATTTAAAAAGTTGGTCGAAGATGCCTACATATAAAAAAAATCTTTTTAGGACGTAGATCACAAGCAGGTACGTCTAGTAATGAAACTGGACATGAAATTGTTACATCCCAGCGAGGAAAGTCAGTACTACTTCGTGCAGGATATAAATATAACAAAAACAAAAAAAATAAAGATGGTTCATGTATTTGGAGGTGTGCGAAGAGAACTATATGCAAAGCGTGACTTATTATTGCTAGCAATAATTGCATCGAACGAGATGACAAGCACAACTGTATGCCTGATTTTGTGTCCAATGAATTCATCATCATCTGCAATTGGAGATAACTTTAACAAGTGCATTGAAAAAGTCAAAAGTGACTGTACTGTTCCTATACCAAATGCGTTTCGACAGGCTGTTTCAACACTAAGGCTCGGCGCAAACGGGCCACTGACCACAGCCACTGATGACCCGCGTCACCGACTTAACACACTTTTTCATATATTTTGTATAGACGCGCCGCACACGTGTAGCCCGTGGCGGCCAGTCGCTACTAGGAGTGTTCGCAACGGCTATATATTAAAAACGCGTTATAACGATATGCTACTTATAAAACGCATGTTATTTTTTACGCTTTAATATATCAGTTAGCTTCCTAACGTCGCGTTTGGATTATCGTCGCGCCGTTCGTTAAACGTTTTTTAATAGCTATGTGGATTTAAGAATAACAATATGTTCGAGCTGCGGCTGCTATTCGAGCGATTAGCGGGCAGTATTTTTTTTAGTAAAGAATATTATATTCTAGCCCCACTTCTAACTATAACTACAAAAAACTTTTTACAAAAAATGCCTAACCTATTATTATTTATATTATAAACACTTAACTAAAACTAACTTTAATTTACAGTTTTAATACAGTAAACAAACCAACACGATGCTTTATTTGAAAAAAAAACACAAATCGGAATCGCTTACAAACACGACAGACGATAATCGCGTACGTAAATAAATACGTCATACAAGGTCAAGCCAGTAAGCCGCACTGATTGATTCAACGAAACGAAAATAAACTAACGAACGTTATTATAATTATGATACGAACAAATAAGATAAATATCGTTGGAAATCATCTAACGTGCAAACGTTAGATATTACTGGACACTGATTTAAATATAGTTCTTAAGCAGTTGTATTAAAGTATTATTTGGCATGCAACTCGTGACAAAATATTATACGGCAAAGTGAAATTGACCTTGGTCCTTGAGTCGTGGCCCACGATGACGAGTCACGTGCCAATTAATACTCTAAGACAATTACTTAAGAACTAAATTTGAATCAGTGTCCAGTAATGAAATGAATAAAATAGTTTTTACGATATTTCGTTAGTATCGTCGCCGCGTCGTGGCAGGCGGCTGTGGTCATGCGGCGTGCGTGCAATACCTATGTAATTTAAATAACGCTTGCCTAAGATATCAAATAATAAGCGATTTGATTATTTATAAATAGTGGATTATTATATCAGTTATATAATATAACGAACACTCCTAGTCGCTACAGCAGTGTCCGCGACTCGCCACATTCCGCCGCGCGCTCCGGTCCCGATTGGACGTGCGCTGTCACTACGCTTCTCACGTTCTGTCGTGTTACAGATTCGCCGCCAGGCGTCACCGCCGTCGCTTCGTGACGGCCCACCGTTCCGCCGCGTGCCTGGACTGCCGCGGCCTGTGCCGCCGGCTACCTGTACGCCCGGCCACCTGCGCGCCACGTACCTGCGTCGCGCGCACCCGCCCGTGACTCTTTGTTATTTGAAAACAGGTTCCTGTTTCCAAATAACAAGCAGTCATTTTGCGTTTTAAAAACCACGTGTTTTTAGTGGTCACGCACCTAGGCGGAGCGAACCCGAGCGCTCGCCGGGTCCCTTCAGGAAACGACAACTCGGACGGGATCAAGGCAACCGGCCCTGGGAGTGACCCCCTAGTCGATCTTGATCATCGCCTTCCGCTCCCTATATCCTATTCCTTGCGTGCTGTTTGGTTGCGAACCGGCTTGCCGGTCTCGTCTCCTCTGCACCGGGGCTATAAAGCGCAATACACATTGAGCCCGCCGGGCCGCCGACAAAGCCCGGCGACACAACCCGGCGGCCTGTACGAAAAGAATCATGTCGGCAACATGCGTCTGCGCGTGTTACCCGCCGACATGTTGGCGGCTTGAGTACGCCTGCACTCAGTTGCCCGGCGACGCTCGACCTGTAGTGACGTGCTTGTATTTTTTTTACGACATGGAGTGGGACGACGAAAAATGTCTTACGTTAATTAATCTTTATCATGAGAAGGAGGTATTGTGGAATCCAAAACACCCAGATCATAAAAGTCGACCAAAGCGTTTCGACTCATTGAATGAAATAGCAAACCATTTTAATACAAATGTATCAGAAATAGAAAGAAAAATTAAAAACTTGACAAGTCAGTATTATAGAGAGAAAAAAAAAGTGACTGACTCAAAAAAGTCGGGTATCGGTACAGATTGTGTTTATCAGAGCAAGTGGTTTGCATATAAATCATTTAGTTTTTTGCAAAACAAGAATACTCCTACAGCCACGATCGATACTGTAAGTAAAAATGCATTTATTATTTTTATCCAAATTTTTTTATTGTACTGAACAGAACAAATTCAAAAGTGCTGACCCACCATAGTGTTAAATGTAAATAATATAAATATACAAGGTTCATCGAATTTAAGACAACGTGTTTCTAGTAAGTATTCTACCCCCACAAATTCTGATAATCAGCCAAATACAAACCCTTCATCTCTATATCCCATCAACATAAGCCCTCATCCGCACCTTCCTGGAGTTGAACCATCGGTACCAGTAGCGCTTGATGAAAGTTCTAATAGTGAACGTATAAGCAGCCAAGATATTGAGAATGTTTTTATATCCCTAAAAAAAAAAAAAAATCTTTTTAGGACGTAGATCACAAGCAGGTACGTCTAGTAATGAAACTGGACATGAAATTGTTACATCCCAGCGAGGAAAGTCAGTACTACTTCGTGCAGGATATAAAAAAAAATCAAAAAAAAATAAAGATGGTTCATGTATTTGGAGGTGTGCGAAGAGAACTATATGCAAAGCGTGACTTATTATTGCTAGCAATAATTGCATCGAACGAGATGACAAGCACAACTGTATGCCTGATTTTGTGTCCAATGAATTCATCATCATCTGCAATTGGAGATAACTTTAACAAGTGCATTGAAAAAGTCAAAAGTGACTGTACTGTTCCTATACCAAATGCGTTTCGACAGGCTGATGCAGTGTCTTACTACTATGTAGGAGGAGGATCACCAAAAAAAATTGATCTAAGCCCACTACAAGAGCGCCTTTTAAACATCCTGGGACAAGATATGGGTGAGTCTTTACCAGGAGTTCGCCACAACCCTTTACAGGTAAGTGAGACTTTCCCTAAAGTATAATAATTGTCTATCATTGTTTTTTGCTTTCATTTTCTAATTTATTTCACATATAAGTTTTTGGGTTTGGAGATATTAACAAGTTTTTGTTTTTATTATAACATTTAACAGGCATATTATCACTCTTTTGTTTTCGGTTGTTTGTTTACTGCACTGCATGTTAACAGCAAATTGAAAATGTGCATCAGCCTTCTACAAGCAGAGGAATTGCTGGCACTGATGCTAATGTGTGAGTTGTGTATGGCTTTTAATTGACTAATGCATGGTTTTAAGGAATACATGGGTTTTGGTTTTATATAATTAGGATATGGCCCTTATTAAGACAATCTGAAGGGAATGTGGACATGTCAAACAGAAATGGGTGCTATAATGATTGATTATATCTATTTCTCTACTATTTTTTTATTTAATTGTAATTCTTCAGTACTCAAATATTAACGGTCTGTTGGTCGCCAGGTAAGACAACCTTGCTGCTACCCAATAGGTTGTGCGTTCGATTCCCACCAAGTAGCTGGGTTGTAACCGTGGGGTGTCTGCATAAGAATAGCACCCTGCCATCTCCTGCTGGGTGTCCATACGAGGCGACTAAGGGAAAACAAGATAGGCAGCAGTGTCTAACATATTCATTGTATTTCAGACTTGAACAGTATGAGATTGTGTGGAACGAAGCCAATGATCAGCAGCCAGGGCCCATGGGTCATACTGCTGAGCAGCCAGGGCCCATGGGTCATACTGCTGAGCAGCTAGATCCCATGGGTCATACTGCTGAACAACCGGATCCCACGGCTTTCACACATCTGCAACCAGAGCCCTCTGAATCACAGATGAAGAACATGCCAGACCAACAACCGATGCCACGGCGACGAGGCCGTCAACGTCCTAGGAGTTCTCACCCAGTAATAGGTAGGTACTAGTTGTACACGCATACTGTGTAGCTTTTTATGTTGAAAAGTAAGTAACAATGCATTTTTTTTCTAAACAGAACCTGGTATGAATGAAGCAACGGCTAGGCTTGAGAACATGGAGCGCTGACGCCACTCGCGAGTACACTGCGGCTACTAATAGATTAGCCGCAGCCATAGAAGCCATTGTCGAGCGATTGCGAGAGCCTATTTTCATCGTAGTCCCAAGTCCGCCACAAGCTAGAGTAACTTTCCAATATCAGCCGTTTCTTTCTTTTTTTCTATTATGATGGAATCATCATAATAGAAAAAAGAAAGGAGCCTTTTCCATTGGAATCTTGTTCACAGTTACAAACAAAACAACAAAACAAATCTAATAAGAAAATTAAAATATAATTTTGAAACATATCCAAAGGTACTTAGATTACTAATTTTTGGAAGTAAAGAAATTACTAACATTTTTAAATTACTGATGCTAGTGAGATAGTAATGGACTAGAACCTTAAATAACAATATTACTAGTCACTTGATCTCTGTAAGCTTTGTTAATTCTAGTTCATTACCGATATTATAGAACGATCCACCTTCTTTCTAGCGCAAGAATATTTTACCGTTTGAAATCCAGCAGAATTGATAATTGTTTGCCTTAGCATATTCACGGGCCTGAAAAAATAGCTTTTTAATTTTTGTAGAAAGGTTTTCTGAAATAAATATAGGTTTTGATGGTCCAGGTATTTTAATCTTTTCCGTAGTTAACTTATTGTTCTCTTTGTTAGATTTCCTATATGCTTTAATCAAATTCTCTTTCATAATTACAGTGGTAAAATTAACAATTGTCTTTAGTACTGATCCTAAAAACATCTTTAATTTCTGACGGCTGGATTTGGACATTTAACACTTTAGCCGTATTAATGACAGTGCCAATCAGAGATAATTTGTTTTCGGTGTTCGAAAGAGGCAGATTTCGAATTTCTAGGCAAGTAGATCGGGAACTCCGCTCAAAGATTCCAAGCCTTTCTTTCAACGTAGAAATATATTGCACTTATTCAGATTGTTCCTTTTCAAGCTTATTAACTTGCACCAGAAGTGAATCGTACTTTTGAGCCAGAAAGTCAACTGACGAGCGAATATCTTCAACCACAGCAAACAGCTTATCATACTTAGTGTTTTGTTGACTGTGAAAATCCAGCATCATTTGTTTCATATCGGCCATAAAATCAATTAGGTCTGAGTCCTCACAGATCTTTAGTTTTTTTTACGTTGTATGACATTAAGCGATCCATCACAACGATTTGTTGCAAGGTCTGTAGCAGAGGTGGACGAAATTTGAGCGGTGGGAGGCTGAGGAGCCGGAGGAGTGTGTTTTAGTGGCATAATTAGCAGGAAAAATTCCAAGCAGCAAATATTTAATTTTATAATGAACAAAAATGATATATTTCTTGTAGTCGGATTCGAACGTCGGTTTTAGTGTTCTTCACAGTGCTAATCCAAAGCTCTTAACCGATAGGCCAACACGACGTTGTAACTCTCGGCAAAAATGTGCATATCTATTTTACGGCCAATCGTAGGCTTATGTTAACCTTGATGCTGTCTTTGAAGGACACGCGTGTGGCGCACTCGAGGACGGGCACAGCAAACATTACACTCCGTAAACACTTCTTGTTGCTTTTCTGATAATCAAACTTTATCTTTTTTAGATAATTAATGCACTTTAAATAATATGATGATTTCAGGAACAGAGCTCTCGATCTTCTGACTTCATATCTGAGTAATAGCATTCAGAAGGTTGATATTAACGGAACGAGATCTGCAGGATCTGAAGTTACGTTGGGTGTACCACAGGGTTCAATACTAGGCCCATTCCTATTTTTGATATATGTTAATGACTTACCCTATTTTGCAGGGGACAATTATAAGATTATATTGTTCGCGGATGACACCTCGCTTTTGTTTAAAATTAAGCGTGGTCTACAAGATTACGACGATGTGAACAATGCTGTATCTAAAGCTGTCCATTAGCTGTATTCTTGGGCATTACTGTTGACGCCAAGTTGCAATGGGACCCACATATTGAGAAACTGTCGGGTAGGCTAAGCTCGGCGGCTTATGCGGTTAAGAAAATTAGATATGTCACTGATGTTGAAACCGCTAGAATTGTTTATTTTAGTTATTTTCACAGTATTATGTCTTATGGCATATTGCTGTGGGGATCTTCTGCAGATCTTAACACCATTTTTATTCTGCAGAAAAGAGCTGTGAGATCTATTTACAATCTAGCTCCTACTGATACACTAAGGCAGAAATTTAAAGAAATAGATATTCTAACGGTTGTATCACAATATATTTATGAAAATTTGTTGTATGTAAAGAAAAACATAAGTGCTTTTGCAAAGAATAGTGACCACCATAATGTAAACACCCGGAACAAACACAATCTTGCTGTACACTCCACGCGTCTCCACAGAATTAGCAATTCGTTCATGGGCCAAGGTATCCGTTTCTATAATAAACTGCCACAGGATATCCGAGACCTACCAATAAATAAGTTTAAAAGCACTATTAAAAGCCGGTTATCTAAAAAAGGCTACTATAAAATCTCTGATTACCTGGAGGATAAAGCTGCGTGGGCTTAAACTGCGATGCTCATGCAAGCCTCTAACTTTAAGAAATATTTATTGTATAAATTATTTAAAAAAATATATACATATATTAAAAAATGATAAGCCCACTGAGTTTCTTGCCAGATCTTCTCAGTAGAGGCCGCGTTGTGATCTGGTGGTAATTGTAAAAAAGTTGACAATATGTAAGTGCCCTCGTTAGGCCTATGCATAATAAAGATATTTTGAGTTTGAGAGTGAGAATGAGAATGTGAATGAAAGGACCATGCCCATTTGTGCCCCAGAAATGCCCAGATAAAGTATATTACAAGATTGCTCTAATAAATAAAAACTAGAATTATGTTGTTAATTTTAAATCATATGAAGCACTGGATAAAAAATAATAAATAATAAGACGTTCTGTTGACATTTCAGTACGTATCATCGTTCAATCATTAATTCATGCTTTATTTATTACGGTCTGGAATCACGTCCTTTGGCCCATGTAAAACTCAACATGATTGATATTAGTCATAAAAGTGATTACTAAATAATCGAATAATAATATACTGCTTTACAACAAAACCAAATAAAAATATGATTTTATAATAAACGTCATCAGATGAAAAAAACATGGCCCAGTTAAGCATTCATTTTTGTTATCAAAAGCCAGAGACAGACTAGTTTTTTACCAACGCCATTTATGGGACTATTTGTTTGTTAACCTATCCCTCATTGACAGCCTCTTAAATTATAAAATCTTAGGCTTTGTTTAGTTCGGGGCTAAATAATTGTCATGATAAATAAAATCTTCGAAAAAGGAATCGTTTTTTTGTTGATCAATTGATCTAAGTAATCGATTCCAATATCAATTATTATTTTACCTTTGAATCATCAACGAGTTGAATAAAGATCTAAATGATGTCTCCAGACACACAAAAGTAAAAAAGTACTTTGTGGTAGTGTATAAGTATATCTAGGCTTCAAATAAACAAATATAATTCAAACAAAAACCTAATGACGTAATGGCTCAAAAGACTAACACCCATATTCTTAGTCGTTTCCTCCAGATTTCCTCGACTCGACTCGACCTCACTCAATCAAAATCGTATTCATAGTTGTTAAAAATCTCCTCCACTCGAGTTATTCCTCACTCGAGTGAAGGAAAGAACTGTCAAACTTAAGGTAGCTCGCGACCTACCTTGAGGCGTCCTCAAGCCAAGAAAGTGCCGCTAAACTAGAATTTAAGATATTTATTTATGTTAAAATTCTGTTATGAATATTTTTATGAATATCAGTGTTTATCTTTATCTGTATGACGATCTTATCGCACACCAACAATAATCGCCGTCGTATGTATTTATATGTATGTCATCGTCTGCAATTTTCAAATATACAGCTGCGAAGAATAATCTAAAAAAAGCCGCGTACGCAACAGGTTTCGATCGCGTATTCCATTTACTTATTATAGATATAGTATATCGATGATTATAGACAAAAGATTTGTTAGGTGCTTTTGTCTACGGTAAGTACTACGCGGCTGGCATCTAGTCGCGCGCGGTAGTAAACTACTATTTAGATAATATTTAGATATTTTTCTTTATTTATTTGACTAATATGTACTCAAATTCGTTTTATAATTTCTAAACTACTTGGTATTAGCCAAATCATCAATACACTGTGAATTTAATTAAAATAAACACAAATAAGATTAAATGGTCACCCATGCTGGCCAATCTAACAACAAAAATCACCTCGAAATGATGACGTCTGTCCTCCACTCATCCTCAGTGGAGGAAACTTGAAATATGCTCGAGGAACGATTAAGAATACCGTTTTCGAGGTCCTTTGGAGTCGTTCCTTGAGGCGTCCTCAGTTGAGGTTGAGTGGAGGAAGTTTCGAGGAAACGTCTAAGAATATGGGTGTTAGACTCCAAGTTAAAAACATTCTAAAAAACTAAAATGACTGTCACTCATGCTTTCACTCTTTCACTCTGCCTGTTTGACATCTGCCGCTGTTTTTGTGACTTGATTGTGATTTGGACTTTTCTTGTTTTCTTTGTGATAGGTACAAAATGTTGCGTTGCCTGAACTGCGGGTTACGCGTTCAACGTATACAGAGGCATGTGGTTACAACTCTGCCTCAAGAGTTCCTAATAATTTTATCTATTTGGCTCAGAATTGAATATGTTGTTTGTTTTCCATACGTATTGACTCTATACAATGGAGACAGACTAGATAAATTCCAAATAACAGACATGTTTATCTGATAACATACAGATAAGTATATAAAAGAAAACTAATCTGGCTTAGCTTATGTGATGATGATCATGAAGTTCCTAGTGAAAAACTAATAGGAATGTTGTCTCTAAACTATAATATGTATAAAAAACCAGTAGGAGGTTATCATGTTTAATGTCCAATATCTTTTGAACCGGTGCTTTATATGACATTAAATCTAGATATCATATAAATACTGTTAAAAAGCTATCATATGACATAGAGCTGCAATTTGGGCATTGCATGGCATTTTTGACTTTTGGCTCCATACAAATATGGGCATGGTCCTTTTAAGATACAAGCACTTTTAACAATTTTTAAACAATAAAAACTTAGGTACGCACAAAAACACGTCCACTTGCAACGGTGTCGCGGGCGGGGGGGAATTATGTACTAGACGTGCGCTTATCATGTCCGGAAGCGGATTGCACATGGAACGATTCCTTTCTCTCTGGGAACTATGTTCAGGAACCATGTCCGCGGAACTATCTAGTTCCGTCGGTCCAGGCGTTGCATTTACGAGTCATGTTAGTGTGATTGGAACCATTCATGTATAATAGTAACAGTAGCAATGCATTAAGTTATTATGTACCTACTACGCACTAGAGGAGACGCTTCAACTAGACTGTTTGTACGTGTTATATAATCACGTATTAATTAAGCTATTGTAAATTTTTATTTGAAAAAAATAATAATTCATTTCCTAGTGAATATGCGATATTTTGTCACATTCAAGAGTCAACCTTAAGCACTATTACACAAGCAACATTATTCATTGTATGTATACATAAAATAAGTGACACACTAGATACAGAGTTCGGACAGAAAGCGCGGTCGGGTAGGTTCGGGAAGGTTCGTGCCACTTCGGGAGGCGTCAGTCGGTGCAATATCTGTCTACGGTGCGGTGAGATCGGTCCGACCGAAGTTCTAGCTTAGTTCGATCCCGCACCGATGAGGACATGCGGAACGATTTCAAACTATACCGTGGATTGGAACGATATCGTTCCAGTTGCGGACATCGTTCCGAGAACTATTACGGTCCGGAACGACCCACCTCTATTATGTACTTAACCCAAGTTGTCTTGTTCAAACTTTTCACTTTATATCCAAATAGATATATCTATGAGTAAAAACAAGAGTTAGTGTTATTTATATACAGAGCGATAACTGTGAACGACTCAAGCTTGTGACTCCGAGTGATATATCGGCGATCTGGACTGAAAAATGCTGCAATCTGAAGTGTGTGTGAAAACAAACGGCATTTTAAATACCCCTGCAATGTAACAGTATTAACTCGGTTTAGAAAATGATACAATCATTTAAGTAGTTGATCGGTATATACGGCCTGAGGAATGTTTCATATTAAGTAATTGAGCATTGTTGAACGGGATTTTAAATAAAATCGTAGGATCAGCGACCCGTACAATTAATGCGAATGGAATACCAGATAATTGGGTTGGAATTAAGCTTGCGCTAGTGAAAAACTTTCGAATCATCGTGATGAAGCCTCCTTGCTTAGCAATTTATCACTATTAACGCAAGGGTTCATTGTCAAATGGGCACAGACCCCCGGGCTCTCCGGTGGGATCTGTACCAAGAGCCCCTCAGTGCTTGCCTTTGAGACCGCCGCGATATAATCCGTAAAGTTAGTTATTACAATAGAAATCCACCCATTAAATTATAACACAATCTTTTATCACACGGGACAAATAAATCTTTTATAAGTCCTGATAGTACAATTTTTTTTCCCACACATAAATTGTAATTACGACCCTTTTGAAGTCAGTCACAAACATCCCTGCAACTAACTGCACTGGTTAAAATCCTTATAGGGTAATATAGATAGTTATTCCAACTCGCCATGATATTGTATTTTCAATGAGTCGGCCTGTTAGCGCTGAATTATTTAATATCCAGTGTATGCGTACCGAACAAGTTAAATCGAGCTAGTCAAGTTTAAGGCAATTACGGTCATACCATTTGAATCCAGAGGAAAGAGCGAATTTAGAATAGCTTTGGGCTCATTATGGTGACGTATTCTGTATTGAAGGCGAACCCCTGACTTTTACAAATAAAACAAAATATAAAATTCGTACAACTGATGAACTACCAACCTACACCAAAAGTTATAGGTATCCATACTTAAGCAAGAACAGCAGGATTTCTAAGATGTTGGATTATAACATAATTTGCCCCTTGCAGGCAGCCAGGAGCTCCCCATCTGCCTTATTCTTAAGAAAAGTGACGCATCTGGTAAAACCAAATGGCGTCTCGTAATATGTATCTAGTATCTTCAGAAAACTTAACGAAAAAACCATTGATGCTAAATATCCTATAGCCAACATAACAGACGTACTAGACAAACTTGGCAACTGTCAATATTTCACAACCATGGACTTAGTGGTTTTTACGAGGTAGAAATGGACCCAGAAGACATTCCTACGAGTAAAACAGCTATTACAATAGAACATGGGTAATTTGAATTTTTACGAATGCCCATGGGTTTGAAAAATTGTCCCTCTACTTTCCAACGTATTATGGTTAATGTGCTTAAGGACCTACAAAACATAATAGTATTCTCAGTATCACTGCAAGAACATATGGTTAATTTAGAAAAAATCAGTTAGATAAAACAGAGTTCTTGAAACTAAAGGTTGCATATCTCGGTCATATCATTAGTAAAGATGGTCTTAACCTAAACTGGATTCGTAAAGTTATGTTATTCGTAACCATAAGTTCATTAAAAAGATGCCAATATACGCAAAAAAAAATTGGCTTGTCAGAAGTGACATGTAAATTTTTTTTCTCTTGAAATAAAATTTAATAATAATTATTATTTTCTTATGGTTTTAGTTCCCGAGTGCTCCACCTCGAGCCGCATCACTCGCGCATTCCTGGTGGGTGGTTGCAGAGCCTCATCATCGTTCATCGGCAGAGGCTTCGGGTCTCGGTCATACGCTGGCGTGGCTTTTCAAGACCACTACATACATACAGGGGAATACTTTACTTAAGTACTGCAATACAATTACCAGTTGTTTCATTGTATCTTTTATTTCCAGATTTTTTCTTCGTTGTCGAGCTGCGCCAGCCTCGGCCAGTCGACTACCTATCGACGCCAAGTGGTGTATATGTATATGTAAGTGTTTTATATGCAAGATGTAAATAGAACTATTCTGGCCCCAATGCCGCAGCCTTGCAGCCAGGTGAGTAATAGTTCGTTGGAAAATTGTGTAAAGTGTGATCAGTGTTCTCAAGCACGCTTCTTTCGCGGGAAACGAGGTTTCAATATTCACATCGGGAGGGCTCATAAGTCCCATCCTGCTGTGCCTTTGTCAGACCCATCTTGTTCTCGCCCGGTTTCGACTGCAAATTCGAATGTCACCAACCTTCCATTCTGGCAGCGTATTAGCTCACTAAAAAGAAATGTTCCTCTCATTAAGCGCATTCCTCGTGGTGCTCGTATTTCAGTGGCCAATGCCCTGAGCAGTTGCATTCAAAAAATTCTAAATCATAATACACAGTGCGCTTGGGAAGAGCTGCTTACATTTCCTTACAGAGTGCTGCATGTTACTGCAATCAAGGCAGGTGAAAAAAATACTCTTACGCAAAAAAATAAACTAAATTGTTCTGATTTGAATAACGTTATTTCGGATTTGTCTTTTGGCATTTCCCTTATTCGATCTCGAGTCTCTGGTAATATCATTCACAAAATTGAAACAAAAGCAAATGATGGTGATTTTAAAGGCGCAGCACGGATGCTTGTTTCCAGCGACATTATTGCTCCAAATAATGCGGACACGCTTTCCGCATTGATGTGCAAACATCCCTCACCTTCAGTAGGTCTTCATTTGGCGTTTAATTTTAATTTAATTAATTTTCTTCTGCTTTAACGACGAGTCGAGCTTCTGTTCCTCCGGTTTAGTGCTTAGAAAGTGTGTTAGGTGTTGAATCCAACATATTTCTTCCTTTACCTTTTACTACAACGTCGAGTCGAACTTCTTCCTCCGTGTGTAAAAGTGCAGTGATTTGTGATTGTTACCTTGTATGAAAAAGTGACTCTATTCTTGGCGTGCTGCCAAAATTTCTCAATAGTTGAGAAAGGACGTGATTCCTACAATGGCACAGAAAGAAAACAAGCGGAAATGTTTTAAGTGTGGTAGTTCACCCGCTGAAGACAACGTTAAGCTGTTTAGGTTTCCTAAACCCGGTGTACAGAATCTGATCCGGTATGTATTAGTACATCATGAAACCTTTCTATAGTTTAGATCCATCAATCTATTAACACTGTTTTCTACGTATAAACATTTAGTTGAATAGGTATTTTATCAGATTGAGTATAAGTATTTTAACTTGTTTGTTTTATGAGCTAGTTGGTGTGGTAGGTAATCAAGTACTATTCTGGGACCATTTACACACTGTTATTTAACTTCAAGCTTTGCAGAGCCTGTACAACTGTAGTAACTAGACCACTGTAAATACTTATGTTTTTTTTGTAAATACCTACACATAACACCGAGACACTGGATGAACAGACATGTTTATGCATACAAGTGTTTGTCCTGGGTGGGCATATAACCCACAACCTATTGGGTGTGGCCAGGGTGTCTTAATTATTAGACCAACATGCTCATCAGTTTTGTGCATTTTAAATTACAACAACAAGTATTTTTGTGCATGTACTCTTGCAGTCACAAGAGGTGTATCACCTATAGTACGGTAATATCTTGCACGAGCCAGCCCAAAATATGCGCAGATGAGGTAAGCGCATGTAACATTGTTCAAATGATTTTGATTGAAAATTGGTACACCGTTCGTGTCCGCAATAGTACATGTTGATCTCTAATATGGGTGTAAAATGATCTATGTTAAGTACGTGTATATTACAAAGATATGATCTATCATATATTTCTAATGTAGGGCCAATTTAATAGATCACACTTGACAACTGTCTGTTCCTTTTCTCATTATTACAATAACTATGTAATCACAACTGAAAAACGCATTTGTGTATCTATTAATATTCTATTATGAAACTTAAAGGAAACTTATTATTATACCAATTAGTAAGTACCTGGTAAGGTAGGCAGGTTACTAAGTGTTGATACTAAGCTAGTAGTTAGACTGATATTTTTTTGCTCTTAATTAAACATCTAAATATTTTTATATCTTAGTACAGTCTATCAACTCTACAGTCCTTTCTACATAAATTCTTGTGTTTCTACATAAATCTCTTTCAGGTTATGATATATAATTTACCTTCAAAATAACTTTTGGTTTTGTTTTAGATTGACAATGAGTTTGCTCTGCAGTACCTCAAGTGATTCCTTCAAATAGGGTCTTATTAAAAGATTTAACAAATATACAAAAAGTAGAAGGTACCGAGCCTCTTGCTGGGACATCTTGTACTGTAACTTTGGATTGAGTTGAGCAGCCAAAAGATCAAAAACATGAGAAACTGTATGCAAAATGCAGAAAATATTTAAAATCGATCTGCCAAATGCGCAATCGATTGAAGAAGCTAAAAGCTAGTGCTCTACTGCAAAATTTAAGCGAAGAATCAGCAGTGAAAAAACTGTCAAAGAAATTAACACCATCTTTTGCATTATTGTTGCAAGGGCAACTGAGAAATTGCAAAAAGAAAACCAGAGGTCGAAGATGGAGTAAAGAAGATAAAATAGCAGCTTTAAGGATTTACAAAAGGTCACCCACATGTTACCGTTTATTACAGAGAATTATGACTCTTCCATCAAATAACACACTCAGAAATTTACTGAATAAAGGTATTACCAACCAGTATTGGTATTCACCAACCAGTATTGGTATTCACCAACCAGTATTTGAAGTGCTAAAAAAATTTATATCACTCGAAAAGTCTGCAAAAAATCTATTCACACTGATGTTTGATGAAATGTCATTAAAAGAACATATACATTATAATCCCAAAGAAGATTTGATAGAGGGATACCAGGATCATGCATCACAAGGAAGATACCCCCTGATTGCAGCATATGCTTTGGTTTTCATGATAGCTGGGATAAGGCAGAGGGTGAAATTTTTCTAGTGGATTTTCTACTGCAGATAGGCTGTCTGTGCTCATTAAGGAGGTAAATATTTTTAGTTAATACTTATTATACTATTAAAATTTTGATAGTCGCAGTTGCTGCCAAATTCATAATCTCTAAGATATTTAGAACCATCTCAAACTATAATCAGCTATTTGATGTGGAATATTGTGATAGCCACATTCCAAATTCAATAGTGCAGTGTTCTAAACTTGTATGTAAAATTGTCTAAAATTAAGCTAACAGTATGCACTTAAATTTTGTGTGTGGATAATGTTATGGAATTAACTCTATAGCTTTTTTTCTTATTTGTGTTGTAATTATATATATTTTTTATTTCAGGTCTTAGGAAAGGAAGAAAACTTAACAAGTTGGCCCTTGTAAAAAGTTAAAGTTATTGTTACGTTAGCCTGACGGCTAGGTACAAGAAATAAGAACAACTAATAAAATTACAAGTTGTTTATTGAATCGACAATAAATAAATACTTTAACCCGGCAAGAAATCTAATTTGCACAGAAAAATTACAACTCTATAGTCTCTAAAATTGCACAAGAACCAAACTCTAATGTCTCTAAAATAAAGTCAAAACACACGGGTGTGGATTCGCGGCACAGGGAAGTTATCTGGTCTGAACAATAAAATAGTGCAAGGCTTAACTTATGGCCGTCCGAGTCCTCGACGCTTGGGGGTCTTCAGTAAGTGCCTTCAGCCAACACTCGGTTACTTGAAGGGAACCGGTGGCTCAGGTGTTACAGTGCAGCCTGAAGCGTCGCCGCTTGTACAGTCAATCTGTACGGTGAACGGTGGAGTCCCAACGGTGAACGGTGGACTCCTAACGGTGAACGGTGTAGTCCCAACAGTGAACTCCTGGCGGAGAACCCCCAATCCTGGAACGCGTCGAAACGTCTTCTGTAGCGCGAAAGATCCGATGCCCTGGCACTAGTGTGACCAGATATGGGCGTCGGTATCTTTCGCAAAACAATTAAATATTATGCGGAATGGAGTGGTGAAATGCATTTCCGATTGAAATGTAATTTGAAGAAAATTAAATATTTAAATAAAATATTATTACCCAACCCAGAATCAAATCCCTAACTGTTTTTATATCGGATAGTCACCATTCCACAACGCCATGTAGAACAAAGAAAATATTACATTTTAGATTAGCAATTATAATTAACGATTAAACGAACTTACCTGTACGTGAAGTTCAATCGTAATTATATGAGCAGTTTCATTCTTTGCGATTTACATAGTGTAGCCCGGCTCCACGCTACTGCCTCGCACGATTTTAAAAGGTGGAAATTGAAATTTCGGTATGGTATCCCCAACCTTACGGATCAACTCCCTCTTCACTCACTTCATTTTGTTTAAAGGCAACTGATCATGTTTATCTTTTCTTTCCTTCCCTATTTCTATTGGGAGGGAATGTCTTTTCATAATAGAGACAAACTAAATAATGAAATTAGGATGTAAACGGGAGGGATGTTATAAATCGCGTCGAATGAAACTGCTCATATAATTACGATTGAACTTCACGTACAGGTAAGTTCGTTTAATCGTTAATTATATTTCGCAGTTTCATTCTTTGCGATTTACATAGTGTAGGATGTTTAAAGATAATGAAATAGGAAGTGGAATAAGAGAAAAGAAACATGTATATACTAAGATCATGATAAATCAATAATTTATTATGTAAGTACTTTTATAGAAAAGAAATAGTAGTTTTACATAATTAAAATAGTATGTACATACATCGAATCAATAATATTAATAAAAAATAACATCAATAATAATGATACCCTTATTTGCATGTACAAACCTAAGAAGGTTTTCCTACTCAGTGGTAATGTTTGAGTTTAATAAAGTATTAGCGAACTGATTCGGATCATCAATAATTTCCTTATTATAAAATTGAGCAAATACTCTGGATGAGTCGGACCACCCTGCAGTCTTTCGAATTATATTAAGATTAAGTCCTCGCTTACTGGTCGCAGATGTAGAGGCATGTCGGGTACTGTGGGCAGTAAATATTGTGGTATCAATACCACTGCTCATTAAAGTCGTTTTAATCCATTGACTTATTCTTTGCGACGTTACCCTTGGATGTGGTTTCCTCAGTGAAATAAATAACGAATTATTATTTGAATTTCTGATTGACCGAGTTTTCAACGGAACTTTCAGCACTGGTTGCATTGAATTTAAACGTGACGTTTTAATTAGATCGGGTATGGTAATAATTATATCAACACTACTGTTTATTTTAATATTTTGCATTTTTACCAAAGAAAATGTTTGCACGCGATGTGCAGTAACTAAGGCCAACAATGTAATCGTCTTCTTTGTAAGGATCTCCAAAGTAAGGTTTTCGTTAGGCCATTGATTACCTAAATAATCCAAAACCATATTTGGATTCCACGTTAATGAATATTTAGGGAGAGGAGGTCTTAATCGATAGACGCCCTTCATGAACCGTTTTAATCGGTCGTCATCCAGAGTTTTGCCCATAAGCAATGCAATAGCACACTTCTGTGAATTAATTGAACCAAACTTGGAACCGTCATGAAATTTCTTCGTAAGGAAATCTATAACTACGGGCACAGAGGCGTTGAAACAATCAAAACTATTCTGATTACAATATTCTATCCATTGACTTATTGGACCACTGTACTGTTTATAAGTGTTATCAGATAAGGAGGAAATCATTATGTCGGCTGAACTACTTGAAATTGATCTTCTTATTAACGCTTGCCGGATAATTTCACGGCAACTAAGTCTAGGGACTGATGTAGACTGTGCGGAGTTCTGAAAGGAGATATCAAGAGATTAGAATCGGGCATAAATAATGGTTTTGCTATCATTAATTTATTTAGGATGTAATACCAGGGTTTAGCGAACATTAAAAGTAGGGGTCAGTAGGTACCCATGATATGTATTTTTAACATACATATTTTGTTATCAGATCGGCTAGCAAATAGATCAGTTTTTGGGCTAACAAAAAACCCTAATACTTTAGCTAAAAATTTATGATTTAGTTTCCTTTAACGAATTCATATATGCATAAATAAATAATAATATTAATTTCGTAATTTTTCATATCTTTAGCAAGAAACAGGAGTCGCAGTGCAGTATGCTGCTCTTAATTAAAGTAAATTAATATGTAAATAATTTCCTGCTTTAATCGCAATCTAATCATCTATAAGTAAGTACCTTTAATGTTTAATATAATATAGATCAAAGTTTTTTTTTTTAGGTAATGCTAACTTCATGTTGCGACAGTCAAAGACAAATCCCAAATATGTGCATGTCACTTTAGGTATTAGTCTGTTCTTTTTGTAATAGACAATAAAGTCCAATTTTTCAAGTGTAGATCTTTCATCTTAAAGTGATTACACAATATAAATCTTTTAAACTTTGTAAATTCAAAGTTATAATACACTGATCACCAATAGATACAAAAAATAGAGCAAAAACTCGAAAACCGTTTTTTAGTAAGTACATTACCAATAGGTAGGTATATAATTACCTCATTAAAGTTTCTTGTAATGAGGTAGGATAGGTATTTATCGGTTCACACTACAAGCTGGTTTATTGAAAAAGTGGTATTTTATACCTTTTTATAAATAGTAAAACACATTTCCTAAATGACGGAAATACCAATCCATTGTTGATAAAATAGCCTTAATCGACTAGCACGAACCTGCGTTAATTCCTCCGAGTGGTCCTCCTGGATGGCTGCCGTGGAACTTCCCTCTGTTGAAAGCTGCTCTGGTTGGACGGCTGTCGTTGGGCTGAACGAAATCTCCCTGCATCGGGTTTGCCCGATGTTTTCCGTTGCAGGGTTTTGGAGTTTAAAGGGTCTTTATTTTTATTTATAACAAAGTTGTTTCTGTTAAATTTATTTATTCTATTTACCCTTAGTTCAGTCCCTGTTTTTATTATGTTTTTAGCTGATTTTAGTTTCTCTAATATGTTGTCTCCGAATAAAAATTTATTTCGTATAGTACCAGATAATGTATCCTTCATTTCAGAATTTATAGCTGAAATAACAAAAGCTCTTCGTGTTTTTGTGTCCGAAAAATGGCTATCGCATAATAAGCGACATGCGTCACTAATAGGTTTTATAATTTCTTTAATCGAAATTGTGTCTTTGGCTACTACAAGTGACTGCATAACCTGAGACAAAGCCGACAACACCGATCCCAGCTGTGCCTGCTTTTGCAAAAGTGTATTATCACGCTTGGTTAGACTATCAGGTATCGCAGATTTTACCTCAGGATTGAGGGTAGGTGCAACTAATAAATCGCAATTTGAGGGTATTGCGTATGCTTTTAATAAAACATCTCTAGTTTCCGCTGGTAGACCCTTCAACAAAATCTCTTGCCACCGTGCAGCTACATCCTTATGAAGTGGATTTCCAAAAAGCACTTCATCTTTTGGGGCTTCACCTAGAAAGGCGAGTATTTCCTGATCGATTACAGGGTCTGAGATAATGTCAGGCACTTTTCCTGTTGTAGAAGATGTTGTTGGTGGTGAGGCACCCTTTTCGATACCTATCAAACAACAAAGAAAAAATATGTATCTTTTGTAGGTAGGTCAAACAAAAATTAAGGTAGATAGTAAAATCTACATAAATAAAGCAACATATAGTGGGTAGATAAATAAAAGATGTAGGCACTTTATGTGACAGAAAAAATCCCGCTGATTTTTCGCATCACGCACCCGTATCATGACAGTGCTACACAGATTGAATAAATCTAAGTTTTTTCTATGAAAAAGAAAACCCTGTTGGTTTCTCGCAATCACACCCACACACACACAGTAAGTGGGTAGTAGCAACAACTAAACGTGAAAGAGATAACCCCGCTGGTGTTCTCGCATCACTGTTACACCACTGTCGAAAGTGGGTAGTTGCAACTTATAAACGTGACAGAGAAAACCCCACTGGTGTTCTCGCATCACTATCTCACCACTGTAGACAGTGGGTAGTTGCAACAAATAAAGGTGACAGAGATAACCCCGCTGGTATTCTCGCATCACATTCAAACTACTATAGAAAAGTGGGTAGTTGCAACTTATAAACGTAACAGAGATAACCCCGCTGGTCACTAAGTTGCTACACAAAAACTTACTCATAATATTTAATGCAATACAAATCACATTTGAAAAACTTACACTCCGAATCAGAATCGTTGCTTTCTGAGGATGAAGATTCAATAAGAAATCTACGCTTTTTCTTCTTCAAACATCTTTCCAAATTCTGAATTCTTTCCCGCATGTCTTCATGTGAGTTCTGTTTCCTCTTGCTCATTGTAAGTATTCTTGTCGATACGTGCGAACGGCTTGAGCACGGAACACGGAATGAAGTGAGTGAAGAGGGAGTTGATCCGTAAGGTTGGGGATACCATACCGAAATTTCAATTTCCACCTTTTAAAATCGTGCGAGGCAGTAGCGTGGAGCCGGGCTACACTATGTAAATCGCAAAGAATGAAACTGCGAAATATAATAAAACATATTGAAGGAAGAAAGACTTTTAATATTTATTTCCCCGGGTACTTTCCCTTATAATAACCAAAACTAAATATATCTCCCAGCTGTGTGATGAACTAATAGAATGAAGAATAATTTATGTAAACAACTACATTACAGTTGATAGATGTCTACTCCAGACAGATGTATCTCCCTTAAAAGGGAGGGGACTAACTCTAACTACCACTCTGCTAGTGCTTGGGAGCTATGTTTTACATTTCTACTACACTACAATTGGCTTTAAAACCTAAAGGGAATTAAGATATTCTTAAGTAACATTGCACATATTAGAAATACAAGACTATAAGTTTATTTTTAACAAACCTGTAAACAATTTTTATTCAGGAAAATTTTATTAGGCTACTAATTATGAAAAACACAATGCTATTCTTTGCAAGTATGAACTGATATTATGGAGTTTAAACTAATTGGATATTCTAAAATAATAATTACTCATTAAAATATAGGTTATGATCACCGGCATAGACTACACAATGGAATTAATTATTGAGACTAATATTTCACCTGATTTTTGTGAAAGCTAAAACTGATTGGACTATAATATTATGATATAGGAATTTTATAAGGAAAATACCGTGTCGAAACATATATAAGAGTTATTGGAATGAATAAATAAATGAGGTTATAATTTATTGACATTAAAGCATCCTGTCACATTCATTACCTAGAAGAAATGAAATTAAGAAATAAAATAGCAATAGCAACGTTAATACTATAAAAAGGTTGAAGATATTACTTGCTAGACTGTAACCGAATTACCTAACATAAAATTAACCAATTTGGATAATTGTATAAACTTACCAAGGGGGTTCCAACCGCCTATTTACAACACAATCACAATTAGGTCACATTTTTGCACTTCAGCACTACACAGTACAAACGAATAATCCAACATGAAAATGACCGGCTTCCCGGGTCATCTACCCAAATATATATTCAGACAATAACCTACGGCGCGAGCGACGCGATCGAGAATGAAATTTCGAATCTATTCTTTCCATTCGGCATCATAACATGTGCGACGGAGATAGGAAATAGACAACAATGATGCTTCCGAGCGAGAAGGAGCATCCATAGAAAGGACTGGAAACTAAAGATGTAAGAATTGTAGATATGAGTTCTAGAAAATTGTTCTCGATCTTGACACTGAATAATGCCATATATGTCGCTGTGAGCGCTAATACTAGGTGCGTCGCGCGGCTTCCGTACGATAATAGAATTATGGTATTGCGGTTGTTTGTTCGTAAAGTTTTTTATTTTACTATTTTAAAGATTTTACGTTGTTACAACGTAACATGTCTATCTACCAACCTTTCAATTTAAAAAAATATTGTTCAGCTGTTTGCAGATATTTTTTAGATATAATATTATTTTGCCAATATTGTGATTAAAATTAGTTCTTATAAATTCATAAGAAGTAAATAACCTCTTATAAATTTATTACAATTACAAAACCAGCTAGTGCTGGTGTTAGTTAACATGATGTGCTAGCACCGACTCCAACATATACATTTAGTTATTTAATGCTTTTTAGATAATTTTCTTTGAAGTCAGTTATTATTTTTTAACTGGCTTCAAAAAGAAGGTTCTGTATTCGACGCGTAAGTATGTAATAGTAATAAAAATGCGTAATATTTACGTTATTATATGTTAGTATATGTTGGCTTCTAAACAAATTTACCAAATCTTATTATGTATGTAGGTTAGCCACCGATTTCAGAAAGAAAATCCGATCCTGGTAATTCTTTTTACAATAGTTTGAGTATAATTTACTTAAGAGTACAAGTTACATCAAAATTATTTTAGTAGTTTTAAAGATATGGAATAATAATGTTTTCACCAAGTTACTTTAACATAGCCGTGCGTGATAACGTGAACGCAAGTTATGATTAATAATAGTGAATCGCATTTAGCTTGCTATTTTTTGGACTTCACGACCATATTCCGAAAAAGGGTAGCCAGAGAATTATAATTTTGTATTGATTTGACCCACGTACCTACTATTAATAATAATATAATAATAATAATAATATCTTGGGACAATTCACACACGGTCATCCGATCCCAAACTAGGCAGAGCCTGTACTATGGAAACCAGACAACTGATACTAATACTTATATACACTTTTTTTTTTGTAAATACATACTTAAATAGATAAACAACACCCAGACCCTTGGCGGGAATCGAACCCACGACCCATCGGTTAGTAGGCAGGGTGTCTGACCACTAGACCAACGAGCCCGTCGATATTGATATCTAATTAACACTAAAAAGTGTCGTAATAAAATATTTTCAAAAGAAGATAAAACAGATTTCAAAGAAAATAATCTAAAAAGCATGCAATAACGAAAATATATTATTTAAGTCGGTGCTGATTTTAGTTAACACACCATAATGCTATTCTTAGCACCTATTTTGATAATGTGTAAATTATTACATTAAACTTAAAATAACATATCAGAACCGCTAGTTTATATAATGTAATAATTTAAAACATAAGTAACATTTATAGGGGACCACATAAAATAACACTTAATTTTAGGTATTAAGTGGCAAAATAGTATAGTTATCCGTTATATATTAGATATTATCCCGTTAAAGAATCCGCACTGTCCTTGCACAATTTTAAAAACAAATAAAAATGCAAAATCCTTAATGTTACTAAAGTGATTGTGTACCTTTATCAGTTTTTATAGCAATATAGTAATGTTCATATTTCTTTGTTTTATTTCATCTTTCACAATGAACCTTCAGTTCCTTCAGGAACCTTGAAGGTGCCTTGAAGGAACTGAATGTTCATTTAGTTTCCTTACAAATGAAAATGCCACAAACAATGTCTTGTTAAACTCATAAAAAATCTTGTAAAAGAATTGTTATTTGTGGAGATTGGAATATTAATATACTTAAATCCGACATACACACCAAAGAACTCACAAATATTTTAAATAATCATAATATATGCATGCATATCACGACCCCAACAAGGAAAAAATCTTGTATTGACCAAATTGCAAGTAATGTAAAAAATGAAAAATCACAGGTGCTACCACTTTCACTGTCGGTTCATGAAACAGGGCAATTAATTTCATTCCCAACGCGTATAAAACCAAAAAAACCGTGGTATATGGTAAAAAAGGATTACTGTACAGAAAATGTGAGAAAATTCCTTGAATGTCTTTCGAATTTATCTTTTTCTGAGGTTTATAAAGAAAACGTAAATGAATCATTTGACGAACTTCACGGGATATTGACACTTTTCCATAATCTTTGCTTTCCTATAGTGAAAATTAGATCCAAAAATCATACCAAATTTAAATGGAAAACACGTGGTATAAAAAAAATCATAGTCATATTTACATGCTAAGAAAAATAAACTTGAACATAAATTAATTTACAAACAATACAACTCAACAGTTTAAAAAAAATGTATATTTAAGTCGCACAAGAAAACTAACCTAAACTATATAAATCTTAGTAGTAATAAATGTAAAGCTACATGGAACGCTATTAATAATTATGCGCAAACAAATTTTCAACACAATGATATAAGACAAATACACCGAGGTGACATAATAATCTCTGACCCTAAAATAATCTCTTCGGCTTTTAATGACTTTTTCATTGAACTGACTAACACTGTTGAGTGCAATAGTGTTTCATCACATACACCTAATATCTCACACGTAAAACCTGTATCATCGTCAGTATTTTTGACACCTACTGATCCTAAAGAAATATTTAATTTAATTCACTCACTAAAAAGTTCTAACTCAGTAGGATACGATAATCTTAGTACTAGAATTCTAAAATTATGCGCTGTTTATATATGTACTCCTCTCAGCCATATAATTAATACATCCTTTCTTACAGGTCAGTTTCCTGATAGCTTAAAAACATCTATAGTTAAACCATTGTTTAAAAAAGGCGATGCTAATGATCTTAATAACTATAGACCTATAATACTTAGTCCTGTACTTTCTAAGGTATTTGAAAAAGCGATGTATACTAGGTTAGACAATTTTATACGTAAGCATAATATCCTTTCTGATAGACAATTTGGTTTCCGAAAAAATATGTCAACGACACTGGCGAGATTCAATTTAATAAAAGAGGTGACTGAATCCATAAATAATAAGCAGGCTGTATCTGCTCTGCTTCTCGACTTAAGTAAGGCTTTTGACGTTATAAATCATGCAATACTGCTGTCAAAATTAGAAAAATACGGTATAAGAGGAACGGCACTTGACTGGCTTCGTACCTACTTAGAAGGGCGAACACAATGTACCGAGATAATACATATGGTTCAACACCAAAATAAAACACATCAACAACATATTAGATCCGATTTTCGAGAAAACGCACGAAGTGTCCCTCAAGGTGGTGTTCTTGGTCCGGTATTATTCATCTTATATATTAATGATCTCCCTAATATAATAAATAAACATAGTTGCTTATTATTTGCTGATGATACTACAGTAATCGACCTCAGTAGCGTTTCCCAACAGGTGGGTCTTAAAATGAACATGGACAAGACGAAGATCATGTCTAATGTCCATGTTGCACCCGTACCGGTAGTTGTTGGGAACGATACACTCGAAGTTGTTGACCACTACGTATACCTAGGACAAACTGTCCAGTTAGGTCGGTCCAACTTTGACAAAGAGGTCGCCCGAAGAATCCAACTCGGATGGGCAGTGTTCGGGAAACTACGCGATATCTTCTCGTCCAAAATACCGCAGTGCCTGAAGACGAAGGTTTTTAACCAGTGTGTGTTGCCAGTGATGACATATGGTACTGAGACGTGGTCTCTAACGGCTGGCCTTTAAGAAAAGTTCAGAGTCACACAACGAGCCATGGAGAGAGCTATGCTCGGAGTTTCTTTGCGCGACAGAATCCGAAATGTGGAGATTCGCCGAAGAACTAAGGTCACCGACATAGCTCTCAGAATCTGCAAGTTGAAGTGTCAATGGGCAGGCCACATCGCTCGAAGAACCGATAACCGTTGGGGAAGAAAGGTTCTCGAGTGGCGACCACGAACCGGAAGACGCAGCGTTGGCAGGCCTCCCACTAGGTGGACAGACGACATTGTGCGCGTCGCAGGTAACCGGTGGATGCAAATAGCCAATTGTCGTTCATTGTGGCGTTCTAAGGGGGAGGCCTATGTTCAGCAGTGGACGTCTTCCGGCTGATGATGATGATGATGACTATAGTAATATTTAAATGCCCTGACATTAGTAAATATGAGGAAGAAATTAATAATTCTTTAACTGACATAATGAATTGGTTTGACGAAAATAACTTAGCTATAAATGTAAATAAGACAAAATTGATACAATTTCGTAACTACCAAACAAAACCCTTAATTCTCAACGTAAAGTACAAAGGAATTGCATTAGAAAGTGTTCCACATGGGAAATTCTTTGGGTTTCAAATTGACCAACACCTAAACTGGAAAAATCATGTTGAATACATATGTGACAAATTAAACCGATTTGTCTATGCCCTCAAAAGAGTGGCTTATTCCCATGCGCTCTAAATCTATTGTTCGAACCTCAAATCCTCGCAAAAGAACACCGGTTCCTACCAAGGATGATTCGTGAGGCTATTGAAATCAAAAAACATCCTAATTTCAATAGAGAAGATGGTTGGGTGTTACCACCGGCTTGGGATCCTGTGATAAATATAATTAAATCCAATAACAATCAAAATACTGCACGGCCTCAAGATACTGTAAGCTCTTACTGCGTAGATCGGACCAACAATAATAACTAAGAAGACCTGAGGGTACACCGGCATAATTGTGACATAAGGACGTTCAACATCTCAGTCCTCCCGTGACCATAGGTGCTGTAAAGCATTCGAAACGTCGGGATGGTAAAATCAAAAAATAAACCGCGATAAAATCCGTAAAAGTAGTTTGATTTCAAAATCTATTGTTCTTCAAAATTAATTATTCCATACATTCGTTCCTAAGAGCTCCAAGGATTTTATGTTAAAATATAAAATAAAGCCAAGCGTTCCCTAGAGCTCCAACATATTTCGTAGGCAATAAAATATGGATTCCCACCGGCTCCAAGGAAAAATTCATTATAATATTAATATGCAAAATCGTTCCTACGAGCTCCAAAAATTTTAAAGTACCGTTGACAAAATAATCCGGTCAGGATCCGATCGTCTATAATGAGAGCAATCGTAATCATAGGAATCATCAGTGCAATTGGTGCATTGAGTAACCCCCACTCCGCACCCTTTCCTTCCGATCTGCCTATTGCCTGCACTGCCTATTGATGTACAATGCAAATAGTTGACCTTGCACTCTTATAATGAGTTGGTGTTCGTAAATTTTTAAGAGCAAGATGAGTGAAAATATTGCAGCTTTATGTCGAGAAGGCGAGTGATGAAAAAATACTAATATTATACCTGTTCTTTTTGCACTCTTACCAAATAAAACTCAGAACACGTACGAGATATTGATCAAATCGATAAAAGAACATTTAACGAATTGGAACCCCCAAAAGATAATTATTGATTTTGAATTAGCTGCAATAAATGCTATTACTAATAACTTACCAGGAGTCATTATAAAAGGATGCAATTTTAATTTTAAAAAGGCTCTAATTAAATATTCAGAAAAATTTGGATTTTCATCATATGAAGACAAAAACATTTTTACTTTACGCTTTAGCTTACTTGCCATTTACTGCAATCGATGAAGGTTGGCTAACTATAATGGACACTGCACCATTTAATGAAAAAATTACAAGATTCAATGACTATTTTGTAAAAAAATTGGTTAGAGAATGGAGCACTACCTAAAAATATGTGGAGTTGCGAAGGAGAACGGCATCGCACCATTAATTTAGTGGAAGTTTGGCACAAGAGGCTAAATAATCAATTAAAAAAAACCTCGCTTCCTGGATTTTTTTTCGTTACATGGGAAGAAGCACAATACTTTACAAAATATCACTGTATTATAAATAATCGTAGTTCGTTAGTTGGCAGTCAATTAATAAATACTTAAAATTACAAATTGTTTTGGGGGATTATGAAAACAAAAAAAAATGGATATTAAGGAAGCAATAGAACAACTTCGCAAATTAAAAATACGGTGCGATGAGAAACCATGATTAACGTTGGTTATTTGATTTGTTATTTTACTTAGTACACTGTCATTTACATTTTTACCTAGAATTTAACACTATTTTACATTTATTTAAAATAGTATTTAATTATAATATAATTTTTGTTTATATTTTATTTTAATTACTAAAGATTGAGTTCTGTAACAGAAACTGTTTTCAATATTTATCGTAAATAGCTATTTAGCGTGGACATTATATTCCTATAATGCTGATCTTACTATTTAATTATTTATTAATTACGTATCTAGTATTAGTATCAAAGCTATTAATGGTAATTAAACTGTGATTATTTTATAATTTTAAGTGTTCCCAGCTACCATTCAAAAGTAAAACTGGTTGTGATTATTGATTTTTAAATTATATCTAATAAGTAAGCATAAGTATGACTAGACTGATTGTGAAAAATTGTGATAATTGAAACTTTTAATGTTTCGTAGGGGTTAGTATATTTTTTTACTAACTGCGTCATAATTTCTACTAAAAGTGTTATCTCTAGTGTCCAATCTTGTAATAAAAATAAAACCTTTTTTAATTTTTGACTCATATCTTTTATTTGCACAATCATTAAGATTCATCTGTCCAGCAAAACATGAAATCAACATTTCTCAAAAAAAAGGAAATATCATTGTGTTTTAATGTTGCTAACCATACACGATTGGTTTTGGAGCCCTTGGGAAGGAAATGGTAGGTATTTTATTTATTTAATACTTTGAATTAAAACCCCCGGAGCTCCTGGGAACGAATGTATGGAAAAATAAAATTTTATAAATAAAAATAAGTATACGCTTTTGGAGCCCATGGGAACGATTTCATAAATTATATTTAATTTTAATTTTTGCCATGGAGCTATTGGGAACGGAATCGTGGAGCGCTTGGGAATAGGCCAAAAGAGTTCGTACAACGATATCACAAAAGGCATCACTCATTTCATACCATGGATATGACTGTAAGTACTTTCGAATTGCCTTTCTAATATTTTATTCACTTTTTAAAGCAGCTAAGCTGTGAAAAATTAATTACGTTATTTGCAGGAGTTTCGTAGATCTTGCCACGCTCACCTTGCATCGGCGAAACGAGTTGGAAGGGATGTGACATTAATGGAAAAGAATCGATTAAATAAAAATCCCTTTTTCTTTATTCACAATTAATCGATTTGTCAAAAATCGATTTTAATAAAAATAAATAATCGATTTCTGCGAAAAAATCGTTTTTTTTTTTTTTGTATTATTAAAAAGTAAATGCAAAAAATCTGGATGTTATTCATCTATTTAAGTACATATCAAAATAAAAACCAGTTTATAAATATTTTTATCAGTTTTATTTATATACTAGACTAGCTGACCCGCGCAGCTCCTCTCGCACAAAGAGTGCGAGAGGAGCTGCGCGCACTTGTGAATCAAAACCATTCTCGAATCCCCTTGAACACATAAAAACAATTTTATCAACATCGGTCCAACCGTTTAGGAGTTCAGTGACATACACACGTACAGTAGAATTATATATATAAAGATAGGTATTACTATTAAGGTATTGAATATGTATGATACACCTACCCTGTCATATTCGGTCCTGTACCCCAAGGTTGTCTGGAAGAGATCGCTTTAGCGATAAGACCGCCTTAAATTGTCACACTGCAATTTTATTTTTCCTTTTAAAGTTGTATTTTCTTTACTGGTGTACAATAAAGAATATTTGTATTGTATTGTATTGTATTGCCGATGATACTAAATCAGGTTTACTCGTAATCGTACTGGCTATAGTTGAATATAAAACAAGAAATTGAGGTAATAGCCCAGTCATATTAGGTAAAAAAAGGGGTCAACCTCGGAATGAAAGATAATAAGCTGCAAATTGGTATGAACCTTTGTTTTGTCATTCTAAATGTTGTCTCAAAAGTCACAATCGTTATCGTGTCCGCGTCTCAAGATATTCAAGGTCAAAGGTCACAAAAATCGGTTTTTCGCGAATATCTGGCTTCCTATCGCTTAAATGAGATTTGCATTTATTATAAAAGTTGTAGGCTATAAAATTCCCTACAACTTTTGTTTAAACTTTTTTTTCATACGACTAACCGTTTTGAAGGTAGAGCGCGAAGAGTGCACATCGTACAGTCATATACGGCCTAATGCAAGGTCAAGCGTGAGTTATGGTTATCAGTAAGTTATAAAGTCAATTATTTACTTGGAAATTATAATTATTAAACAATGCCTATTATTTATGTACTAACTATTAATTATTTATATTTAATTAAAGTAAGTAACTTGATTATTTATATATAATTATTCATATTTAACTATTTAAGTATAAAATATTATTAATTCTGGATTATATATTTTAGTTTTATTTTAAGTTAACACGACATTATATATCTTTTCTTTAAAACGCGTAAATTTCTCAATACTTATATACCTGGAAATACTTGTCCCTACCCTATGCCCTTTTCTATTCATTGCCGGGACAGATGTTCTATAGTATTCAAGGCCACTCTCTCCACTTTGTATGAGTCAAGATTATTCGTTAGTTTGAAATTGTACCGTTGCAACTACGGACGTACGGTTTTAAGAGCTATGGCTGATTTGTGTTTTATATGTGATAAGAAACTTTCAGAAGGTGTTTCTGTGAATGTCGTACGTGGTTTACAAACTTTAAAAACTGCAAGTATTGAAAGAAATGATGGACATATAGACTATTTAAATACTTTAAGTTCTGTAAATGTGCATTCCGAGTGTCGAAAAGTGTACACGAGTAAAAATGTTATTATTGCATCAAAACGACGCACAGATGAGAGTGAACCTTCAACGTCAAGTGCACCTCGTAAAAAACGAAATGAAGTCTTTGATTTTGGAAAGTTATGCTTATTTTGTGGCCAAGAAGCTGATGAAATAGCAGAAAAGAAAAAAAAATTAAAGTATAGACGGACAATAAGTAATGTAAGTACTCTTGCATTCAAAGACAACGTAATTAAGAGAGCAGAAGAACGAAACGATTCCTTAGGAGAATTAGTAAAGGAACGTATATATTACGAGTATGATTTGATCGCTGCTGAAGCAAAGTATCATACTATTTGCTATACCAACTTTTTAACCCGAGTACCATCTGCAGATAAAAAGCCTCGCCAAGATGATCAAGTCACTCAAGCAATGAAGGAGATTTTTTATTATATAGAAAATAATGAAGATTCTCAATTTACTTTGAAAGAACTTAAAGATGTCCCTACGGAATACATACCTGACGATAAGACAATTATTACAAAATTACAACAAAAGTATTTAACTGATATAATAATCACAAAAAAAATTGGATCATTTACAATTATATCTTTCCGTGATACACAGCTTAACGTATTATCAAAAGCTTGGTACGAAAATAAAAAAAGTACTCCTGTAGAAGAACGTCTACGGATTGTAGAAGCTGCTGCGGCTATTATTAGGGAAGACATCAGATCATCTGTAGTTGAAACAAAAACGTATCCACCTCCGAATAAAATGCTAGATTGTATTAATGAAGAAATACCAAAAACATTATCACATTTTTTGGAAGAAATGATATTAAAAAATAGAAAAGGACAAGTAGATCATTTAAAAACGAAATGCACATCTATTAGCCACGCAATAATGGCTTCGATACGAGAACGTTCATTTTCATCACAGCTACTGTTGGGCCTTTCCGTATTTCTTCACAGAAGATATGGGTCTAAAAAATTGTTGGATGTTTTATCATCTTTAGGATTTGCTGCATCATATAGTAATACCATACAGTATGAAGTTTCAGCAGTTTACCATCCACAACCTCGTATTTTACCATCAGAGTCTGGTGCGTTGGTACAATATGTTGGAGACAATGCAGATATTAATGTCAGTACTCTTGACGGTAATAATACTCTTCACGTTATGGGAATGATAAAAATAATTACTCCGAAAGATGCTGTAATTTATGATGATCGCATAAAAAAATGTACAACTAAACCGAGTGCAAAAGAGTTAGCAGCAATATCACATGTATCTCTTTTAGCATATGAAAAGCCAGTTGTACCTGGGTACAGCAAGATTCAAGTCCAAAATCTACATGATGATCAAGTACTGATTGAAAAAAAATTTAATGCAGTTGATTTGTTGTGGTTATACGGAAAATGGAAGAATCTTTCACCGTTGCCAGGGTGGAATGGCTATCTTCAACAACTTACGAAAAATAATCAAAATTTTTCAACTTCTCAGGTTATATTTCTACCTTTCATTGATCATCCTGCCAGTAATTTAGACACAATTTATACAACTTTACATAGTGCTATAAATATTGCCAAGTCACATCAACAAAAAACGTGCATAATTACATTTGATCAGCCCCTGTACTCAAAAGCACGTGAAATGGTTGCTGCGTCAGATGCAAACTCAGACTTGTCTAAAACAGTTGTCAAACTTGGAGGATTTCATATGCTCATGTCTTTTCTTGGATGCATAGGACATGTAATGGACGGTAGTGGTCTCAAGGAAGCTTTAAGTAAAATATATGCTACAAATTCGGTCGACAAAATGTTGAATGGTCACGCTTATGCAAGAAGTATCAGAGGCCATATATTATTACGACTTGCATTATCAATAAAGATTTTTGAAGAGATGAAAATTGAAAATTGTGTGTTAGATGAGTTAATTGAACAGATAACTAGTCGCGATGTTTCCTACGAAGATGTTGAAGGATGTACGAGCAGCTCCAACTCGTTAATTGATCAATTTCAGGATAAACTAAAAGAATTAAAAGCTCGAGGTCCCACGGCACAGTTATGGGTGCAATATTTTGAAATGGTATCAATAGCCCTAGATTTCATTCGCGCTGAAAGGCTGGGACTTTTTCAAGAACATTTGGATGCAGTGCGAAAAATGCTGCCCTATTTTCATGCTGGTGGTCATTTCCTATATGCGAAGTCAGCTCATTTGTATCTTCAAGATATGTTAAAACTTGAGGAGACAATGGATCAACAGGCTTTTGAGAACTTTAAAAACGGATTCTTTACTGTAAAACGAACAGAAAAATTCAATTCTGGTACATGGACAGACATGGTAATCGAGCAAAGTCTGATGAAATCTATGAAGACAGAAGGAGGAGTATCTCGAGGCCGAAGTACACAAGAAAGGGTTCTATGTAAGTGGGTATATGCTATGTATGCCACGAATACAATTTGTGAAGAAATTGAACGGTTTTGTAACATTTCTTTCGATTCTGTGGACCAACATGTTGATGCTAGAGATTCACGAATAAAAAGGGATGATACTGATGTAAATGAACTGGTTGGTTGGTTTACGCTTCATAATCCCTTTCCAAATGCGAATCAGTTGGTATCCTTAGCTTCAGGAATCGTTGGAAATGACCAAATTAATTGTCACCGAGCCCATGAAATCGGATTGCAATCTATGGTAAAGATAACTGGTTTGAACTTCAACGAAATAAAGTTAAAACGCGTCGATAAGGTTTTACCGCTTTCAGCCATTAACAAATCTGTCAAAATTAATGATTGTAAAGTTTCTATAGATCCAATGTTACTTTTCCAGAGAATAACTGTAAGCAAAAAATTTGAAAGTAATTTACAAGAATATTTTCAGTATGAACTAAGTCCGTATCCGACATCTTTATTTGATAGTAATGGCATGAGAAAAACCACGAAAGCAACATTATATGACAATATGATGCCTGTCGTTATCGATCTTGATGAAAATAATGTAACATACATCATCGATGGTGGATTTCTTCTGCATCGCGTCGTATGGAGCAAAGACGATACTTTCTCTATTATTTTAAATAAGTACATTAAATATTTACAAACACATTATGGCTCAGCAATTGTTGTTGTATTTGACGGATATTCGGACTATAGTAAAAATATTAAAGCACTGGAACAACAAAGAAGAACTGCTGCACTTTCAAAATCATATGAAGTTTGTTTTGACGAAACAATGGTTGTGCCAATCAGTCAAGAAAAATTTTTATCAAATCGGTCTAATAAAAAAAAATTTATCGACATGCTTGTTGAAAAATTTAAAACTGTTAATATCACAACAAAACAAGCCAGAGATGATGCTGATGTTCTCATCATTGACACAGCTATTGCCTTATCAGAACATCAAAAGACTGCTGTCATCATAGGAGAAGATATCGATTTGCTCGTTATTTTAATTGGACGTACTCAGTCACATCATCAGGAAATTTTTTTGAAAAAAGTTGGCAAAGGCAATGTCAAAACACAAATATATTCTACTAAAAGTTTTGACCAATATCCTCGTACTAAAAAGCACATTTTATTTTTACACGCATTCAGTGGCTGTGACACGACTTCTGCGCTATTTAAAAAAGGAAAAAAAACTGTTACTAGAGCATTGGAAAAAATTCCTGATTTAGATAAACTGGTGGAAGTATTTCAACAAGAAAACTGCCCAAAACAAACATTATTAGAAAATGGAGTGCGCATCTTGTTGGCATTATATAATGCTCCAAAATCTGAGGACAACATTGATCATTTCCGCTACACGCAATTCATCAAATTTACAAAACTAAATAAACCTGTACAACTGTCAACACTTCCACCAACATGTGTAGCAGCTCATCAACACATAAAACGTGTCTACTACCAGATTCAAACGTGGTTAGGGAAGGACTTAGAACCTCAAGAATGGGGCTGGATGCTTGAAAATGAAATCCTGGAGCCCATACGAACGTTATTACCTCCAGCACCAGCCGAACTACTAAACGTAATATTTTGCAATTGCAAAAATGGTTGTGGTTCCCGCTGTGGATGCAGAAAATCAGGGCTACAATGTTCTTTAGCTTGCGGCCAGTGCAACGGACAAGCTTGCCTCAACGCTTCACTGTATCCAAGTAATCCCGATGAAGAAAATACATATGATCCCGATATTCTGGAAGGTTTGGAGATGAACATGACAGATAATGAGGATGATGACAATGAATCGAACATTTTTGAGCGACAAGAAGAAGAAGACGACGAAGAAGAAGAAGATAATTAGCTTCCATTTCCAATTTCATTACAATTAAAATCAACAAAGATACTTTTGATATTTGAACTCACATTTTGATAAATGTATATTATGCCGTATTTAATAATAAATAAAAATATGTGTAAAATATATACTCTTACTATCATTTTAACTTAAAATAAAACTAAAATATATAATCCAGAATTAATAATATTTTATACTTAAATAGTTAAATATGAATAATTATATATAAATAATCAAGTTACTTACTTTAATTAAATATAAATAATTAATAGTTAGTACATAAATAATAGGCATTGTTTAATAATTATAATTTCCAAGTAAATAATTGACTTTATAACGTACTGATAACCATAACTCACGCTTGACCTTGCATTAGGCCGTATATGACTGTACGATGTGCACTCTTCGCGCTCTACCTTCAAAACGGTTAGTCGTATGAAAAAAAAGTTTAAACAAAAGTTGTAGGGAATTTTATAGCCTACAACTTTTATAATAAATGCAAATCTCATTTAACCGATAGGAAGCCAGATATTCGCGAAAAACCGATTTTTGTGACCTTTGACCTTGAATATCTTGAGACGCGGACACGATAACGATTGTGACTTTTGAGACAACATTTAGAATGACAAAACACAGGTTCATACCAATTTGCAGCTTATTATCTTTCATTCCCAGGTGAAAGCCCTAATATGACTGGGCTATAAGCGCAGTATTAGATACACACAATGTTTAGAAAAAAAATTGAATACATACGTTGTAGGAATGTTGTTATTTCTGGCCTTTGCCTAGCAACTTGAGATGAAGAATAATCAGACGTAAATAGAAATTGGATTTATAATATTTAATTACGTTGTTGCGAAACTATTCAAGTAAACCCTGTTAAATTATTGTTTAACTACCGTATTCTGTTAATTTCTGCCAAAGTTCATTAGATTCTGCTAAAAACTGCTAAAATGTTCTATTCTGCGACATAATCTGCTAAACCCTAAAATGAGGGTTCAATTCGGCTAAAATAGCAGAATTCCGCTAAATCTGGTCATACTGTACTGAAACTACTTTACACGCATACATACATACCTACCTACAGATGGCGCCTTTTTTTAATGAACTTATACGTATTTAATTTTAATTTTATTTTATTTAGGAAATTCTACAGCTTTTTTATAAAAACAATTATAGGTGTCTTTAACGGTACACTAAGCCAAAATTGAGTTCCACGACAATTTATGGAATAGTAATAGGTTCACTTATAGTAATAATGTGGTTTTGCTCTGTCTTACATGTAGTTAGCTATATAATAAAAAGTAAGATCGATACAGCGAAAAACGAAGATCAAGGAAAACAATGAAGACAATAGTTACTTTAGCTATCTTCATAATATGAAATCTTTAAGATATGTGTTACAATATAAATGAAATTAATTCGAGATTTTTCACCCAACGCATAGATGGCCTGTTTATAAAATTTAAACTTTCTGCAAGATTTTTTCATCCGTCGCATAGATACGAGCTGTTTCTAAAAATCGATTTAAACACGTAATTTATATAATCGATTTACTAAAAATTGATTAATATTAATATAAAAATCGACAATCAAAAATGGATTATAAGAAAATAATAATCGATTTAAATAAAAATCGATTATTGTTTAACATCCCTAGGATACGTGGGTTCGGTGTTACTTTATGGGTTACAATTAGGGGGTAATTCTGTTGATGCAGTAAATGCCTTCTGTGTCCAAAAAAAGTGCATTAGGGCTGTATGTGGTGCTTGGTACCTGGATAGTTGTAAGCCCCTATTTCAAAAGCTACGTGTCCTTCCTTTGCCTTGCATGTATATAAAAGAAATAGCAATATTTGTAAGGAAACATCCTGAATATTTAAAAAAATATATATACAGACGAATTGAGAACCTCCTCCTTTTTTGAAGTCGGTTAATAAACATGAGGATGTTCTTACGAGAATCACAAGGCATGGGAAAACATTACACATGCCGAAAAACAATAGTAAAATATTTGGCGATAACATGTTTGCTATGGCCATCAGAATCTATATTAATAAAAGAGCAGGGTGTTTTCTAGGAATCACGATACAGCAAAAACCATATAGCGTACAATGTTGAAATTTGGAACCAACAGTATTCAAATAGGTGAACAATAAGAACGGACTTTTCGATATTCCATACCTAAGTGGGTCAAATGGGCTCCCAAAGTTTGTATGAAAAAAAAAAGTTTTTTCGTCACACGGACACGAAACTTTGTCAGTGTACTAAACAAAAGAAATAAACACGTGTATCACACTTTTTGAAAATCGACTCTTGTAGGGTTTTTAGCATGGTTTTTGAGTATGAAACGCGGAAAAAAAATCATACTGCACTGCTGAAACTTTGCGAATACATTAATCAAATTATAGCAATCCAAGTGCAATAATCATTTTTTGAAAATCAACTCCTAAAGGGGTCCAAAAAATGTTTCTCGACCTATAGTCATAAGACTTAGTTTATATATTGCACACAAGAATCTAAAAAACCTATTTCCGGCATTTTTCAAAAAACTACCCCTAAGGTCATTTAATGGGGGTTTCAAAGTTAGCACAAAGAAGGATTTCCATTTCATCCTATGATGCAGTTAGAGTAACAAAACTCTGTAAATAAACTCAACACAACAATTGAAAAAACTAATTTTGAGCATTTTTGTAAAATCAACCCCTAAATGGGTCAAATGGGCTCCCAAAGTTTGTAAGGATAAAAATATTTTTTTCATCACACGGAAACGAAACTCTCAAGCCCGGGTGGTTCCTAAAAGAACACGCGGCATTGTTCCTTTTGGAACCACACGGGCTTGAGGGCTTAGAGTACTGAGCAAAGCAAATAAAGAAACACGTGTATTATAACTTTTTGAAAATCGACCCTTAAAGGGGTTTTAACATGGTTGTTGAGTACCTGAAAAAATAAAACATACTTACTGCATTGATGAAACTTTGCGAATATATTAAACAAATTATAGCAATCCATGTGTTACGAGCCAGCATGCCTCGTCAGCATATACGTAGACCGTGGGATATTTGCCGCGCATCGGACACCGAGCTCATGACACACGGCTTGGTGGGAACGCTTTCCCTTACCTAACATCGGTGGGAACAGACGCTTAGACTTTAAGGATAGATACTAAGGGTCGTATTATAGAACTTGACTCAAGTAGCGCTTAAACTGCATTCAACTGATCACTGCTTGAGCGAAGAATCAAGACTTGAGCACTCAACGTATTACAAAACAATACTCAAACTCAAATCAACTGAGTCGAGTCTTGAGTAGAGATTTTGATCTCTGTTTACTTGAGTTCTGAATTTATAAGGCAACACTGCAATCAGTCTGTTTTCTATTACAAATAATTTCTGTTTTCTATTATTTCTATTCTGTTTTCTATTACAAATATCGTTTTACGCAAAATACCTATTTGAAAATGTATAAATACAAACAATGATCATGTATTTTGGCGCTTCTATAATTTATGATTTTTAGTAAAATTATTAAACCTTATATTAATTACTGTTTAAATGATATTTCTAGAAGTAATCAATTTATTAAAAGTAAAATACAATACCGGTAAATTTAAGGAAAATTCGTTGAACGGATCGGACGCTTGACCAACTAATTGACATCAAATGGCCTGCGCGTAAACTGCAACGGCAGTAGGTACATATTACATCCATGACTGCAACCCACAGATTATTAGCAACTTGTGCTGTGGGCCGTCATGTCGTCTGGGTATCTTATTTTGCAGTTGATTATGAAATTGAACCAGTAACTTGGATACCCTCGCCAGTATATTACAACGAAACAAGTTAGGTACCAAACGCAATTTGTAAAATACGGAGTAAATTTTTGTGAATCTGGGGGGTCTAGTATGAGTTCTGATAATTTACGAGCTCAATCAAACTTTCAGTTCCTTCTTTTCCGTACATCTTACTAGTTTTTGATAGTTGCCGCTAGGAACGCTGGTGTGAAATGTACGGAGAAAACTGTCGGTTTGATCGAGTCCTACACTATCAAAACTCGTACCAGACCCTCCAGTATTTGGAGCACATGAGCGCTATGGGCTATTACGCACTGTCGACTAGTCGCCGGCGACTCAGTTGTCGACGACTGTAATATTGTATAGTTTAAATAGGTGTTTACGCACTAGTCACCGGTTGCCCGGGCGACTCGGCGACTCGCCGCGCAGTGGCGACGCACAGGCAACTGCCGGTCGCCCGCGACCAATAGGAGCACGGTTTCAAATGAAAGCATTCACACTGCGAGCAACTGTCGTAACGACCGGACGGCCGCGCACAATGAGTTTTGACACGGATAAATTTATATCGGAAATACAATCCCGAAAAGCTATTTGGGATTTACAAAGTGAGGAATATGCTAATCGGGATTTGAAGAAAAAACAGTGGGAAGAAATAGTGGAGTTATTTGGAGGTGAAGAATTATCAGACGAAGAAAAAAAAAACTCAGGTAAGTAAGAAATGCCATTTATTTTTTATTAATTAATACTGCTCATCTGCCAAGATAATTGACCCTCAGTTGTAAAGTAATCAGCAAATACATCTCTGTATGATGCACCACGTCGCGTAGCTCTTTGGAAACCGTTTGGGACTTCATCAAAGCCAGGAATGCTCAGGGTATCTTCAAATTTATATCCGTCTCTTTCTCGGACATAGTTGTGAAGAGCGCAACATGTTTTGATGATGCATGATACTAGATCTAAATTCACGTTGATAGGTCTGTGAAAAATCTGCCACTTGTTTGCTAATATTCCGAATGAACATTCAATATGGCGTCGTGCACGAGAAAGCCTATAATTAAATATTTTTTTCTTTGTTGTTAAATTTGATCCACCGAACGGTCGCATAATTTTGTCAGTTTGTCCAAATGCTTCGTCACCCACAATAACAAACGGTACTGGTATAGGGTTTGTCGATGAAATGGGCTTAGGTTCGGGTATTTGCAAATCATTGTTCATTAGCTTTTGATAAAACGTTGAATTTGTAAATATAGTTGAATCGCAATCCTTTCCATAGGAACCAACGTCTATGTATATGAACTTATAGTCAGAGTCACAAATGGCAAGCAAAATTACAGAAAAGAAGTGTTTGTAATTATAACACAATGATCCACTGTTGTATGGTTTTATAATTCTTACATGCTTACCATCTACGGCACATATGCAATTTGGAAAATTGGCCCGTAAATGAAAATCTTTTGCGATTTTTAGCCAATTTTCTTTTGTCGGTTGCGGTAAACACATGTCTTTTAGTACAACCCATATAAAATGACAAACTTCTCTTATTATTTCAGCTATAGTTGAAATCACAAGTCTGTATGAGTAATGTAAATCTACAAATTTACAACCGCTTCCAAGATATCTGGAATTAAAAAATAATTTAAATATATACATTATTTACAGGTCATTCACTTCAAAAAAAATGGAAAAATATAAGAAGCTGCTTTTCGCGAGAAGTACGAAGATTAAAAAATACTAAAAGCGGATCTGCTGCTTCCCATAAAACTCCCTATATTTATTATAATCAGCTGTTATTTTTGAAGAATACCGTTGGTAATTTGAACACAGAGAGTAACATTGCTGAACAAGAACATTTGACAAATGATCAAGAACCTTTAGGACCTTACTCGAGAGAAAATATAGTCGGAAGAAAAAAGAAAAAAACGTCAGATGATGGCACAAGCGAACTGTTAACCACATTAAACAAGTGTATTGAAACTCGCAAAAATAAGGAGGATATTTTGGAACAAGATGAGGACAGAATGTTCCTGATGTCCCTATTATCATCATTTAGGGCAATTCCGGAGCACAAAAAGTCAGCTGCGAAAATTAAATTAATCAGTGTAATCGAATCATTCCGATCCTCTACTCAAAATAATATGTATCCAAACACAATGTGGCGTAATTTTAATGAGTACGAGTATGAGCGTGGTTACTTCACACCGGAGGCCGGGCGTTCAACAGCACCAAGTCAACAATCACGCCCTGAAGCACAACATTATTATACGCTACCAACTTCAACTCCTTCAGAACGTGAACGCCCAGAGTCGCGATTTTCTACTGTCACTTCAAATACCTCGCAAGATTCTGACATTTTGGATCTATTTTGAATATTTCCTTTTGTTGTGCGTTCGTTTATAATATTGATTTCATTGAGTACTTTAAAAAAATACATGTTTTATAATTATTTACCGTATATTTTTAAATTATGTCATCGAAGAGTAGACTTACAGATAGTGCCATCCACGAAGACGCGCCCCACTCTTTGTTCAAATGCATGTGTGCTATCTTCCGCATGTGTTAAACATCTGTCGATACACGCTAATTATCGATGAATGCAAACGCACACTAATAGAAATTGACTAATCAGGAAAGAGTATTATGAACAGCACGAAAGATGCTATATTTAAATTTAATCGCGCGTCTTCGTAGTTGGCATTATCTGTAACTCTAAACACACTCCCGGACACATCTATCGGCCCACCTTGAGTTTTAAGTTTTGACTGGAGACCAGCTAAAAATAAATGTTAGGAGGAGCAATAAGTTTTTGCAGGTGTGAAGCTGATTTACTGGCCATTGTTTTCGTAAAAAACTGCATAAAAACTTATTGCACCACTTAACATTTATTTTTAGCTAGGGATTGTTAACACTTTAAACACTAGGTTTGGCCGATAGATGTGTCCGGGAATGTAATGTAAATTGTGTTAAAATCCCGTAAAAAATAAATGTTAGGAATGAATTTTATTTGAATTGTCACTTACCTTAGTGTTATAAAAAGTTTTTCTTCCGGAGAAATACATGGTCGCATATTTGTATCTATGCCAGTTATATGTGGTTTTAGAAGACACAATAAGTCATCAAACGAACTCACAGACATTCTTGCATAATTAAAAAAATTACGAGGATATTTTCTAACGTCTTCATGAAATATTTTAAACATTCCCTTTGACCTCCGTTCTTCTAACAAAGGATGCACCCAATACTCTTTTGATTTTTTTTTATTTTTCTTTCTTTTTATAATTAGTAGCGCCGCTACTATTGCAAGTTCTTCAACGTCCATTCTGCACGAAAGTACTTGGAATACTGTCGCTCGGCTCGGTCTCCGGCCCTAGTTTCCCATGTTTCGGTCGCCGAGGGACTGAGTCGCCGGCGACTAGTCGACAGTGCGTAATAGCCCTATAGGCAGCCCACGCTGGTCTAGCTTTACTAAATGTCTACGTATTTTTTCCAAAATCACATTTTTTGACTATGTCTTGGCTGAACTTATATTTTTTTTTTAAATATATGTACTTCCATGTTATATGGATCTTGCGCGTCCTTCAATATATTAATCGGAATTCTAATATTAAAATCATTGAATCTATTTTCATAGAATCGGTTGCATCAAAAATATCCTTTTTTACTTGCAAGATCTCTACTCAAGCGTGGTCTCGACCACACTTACGAAAACAAAGATCAAATCTCGACTCAAGCAGAGATTTTGAGTTGATTACGATTCAATAATAAAGGAATCGGTAGTCGACGCTCAAGTAATGTTCTAAAATAAATCATAAACGCACTGACAATGCTCAGGTGATTCTTGTTTGACTTGACAGTGCTCAAGTAAGGTTCTAAAATTAAAACTTCAACTCAAACTAGATTTAAGTAGTACTTGAGTCTTGAGTATGGTTCTGTAATACGACCCTAAGATTACTTATATATATTTTAATAACTATTGTGGAAGATTAATTATACCACTTTATTCATTTAATCAATTATTTTATTGGAGTTCCTGTGTTCGGCGCCCCCCAAACCCGTAATTCATGTGTAAATAATAATGTTTTGAGAATCAACTCCGAAATGGGTCCGATTCGGGTTCAATAAATGTTTTTCGACCTACAGTCACAAGACTTATTTTATAATACATTGTACGCAAGAATCTAGGAAACCTATTTTCGGCATTTTACGAAAAACAACCCCTAAGATCATATCAAGGGGTTGGAAAGTTTGCACAAACAAGGATTTCCATTTCATGTTATGATGCAGCTAGAGTAACGAAACTCAGTATATAAACTCAACATAACAATTGAACAAACTAATTTTGAGCATTTTTGTAAAATCAATCAAGTGGGTCAAATGGGCCAATAAGTTATAGTACGGAAAAAACTTTTTTTTCATTACACGGATATGAAATTTTGTCAATGTCAACTAAGCCAAAGAAATTAAGAAACACGTGTAACACAACTTTTTCAAAATCGACCCGTAACACCCTTAACACCCTTTGTTAGGATGGTTTTTGAGTATGAATCGCGGAAAAAATATTATGCTGCTTTGATGAAACTCAAACTAAAGCAATTGTTGTATAAATAATCATTTTTTAAACATCAACTCTTAATATTAATTTACAAGCTATCTTTCATTAATTAATAGTTAGGTAATATTTCTTTAGTATTAAATATTTGCATTTGTACTAGGTGGGGGACCACCACCAAAGTGTGAACGACGATGATAGTGTTATAGACAAAGTTAAGAATTTGGTTGGATCCACCATTGATGGGATGTACACTATATATGATGGCGATAGCAGCCTAATGAAATTACTAAATACAACACCATTTGAAATTAATATTCCTAAAGAGTATAACATTATATAACAGATAAAGACAACAAAGAAATTTTGGATGCAGGTTCTGTGGGCGTTTCTAGTTACAGACTTTATTATTCTCAGGTGTGCACCTGCCATCCAACTAAACAGTGAAAATTTCTCCAACCACACAGGAATGTTCAACATCCCAGGACCAATCATGTTATTTTACAAATAACAGATCAAATTAAAAAAAGAACCCTCATGATTTATTAACTCGTAGGTATTATCCATAGGATCTCCAGTAAAAGATACACATTATCCGTCTATGAGCTCCATTATTTGTCTTATATTTTGACGGACCTGTTGGTCTAGTGGTTAAATACACTAACCGCTACCCAATAGGTTAAATTCCCACCCAGGACAAACATTTTGTATGCATAAACATGTCATAAAAAGATACCCATCGAAACCCGTAGACTTTACCAAATATTTTAGAAATAGCATACTCAATACTTGTATGAGACAACAATGGCGAAAAAAACGGCGGCCAATAGACAATATTGACTGTATTGAATGTGAAATGTGTAAAGAGGATAACAGAAACATACATTTCAATTGTTACAGAAATAATTATCGCATATTCACCCCTGCGGCCCTGTAGGCGTCCCTTCACCCGTCTTTAGGTAAACTTTTAGAATTTCGTAAATGGCTTGATAAAATATCTCAGTTAGGATTTGGACCTCACTGAAACTGAATAACAATAAAGGAGTGGGTTATGAACACTAATTGTTCAAACATAAAAGCATGTTCACGTTTAAAGGCCGCTTATCAATAAAACAATAGATTGAACCTAAAAAAGGACGCGGCTTGGTTTAAAGTTATTTGTTTTATGCGATATAGAAACTAATATTTTTTTTAGATTGTATTGTTTACTCCGGCAAAGATACCGATAGAATACAAAATACTGAATTAGGAGTGAGTGGATCAGTTGTTACTACATTTGTTCAAAGATATTACAACAGTTCCAGATGTATTTAAAAAGTACGAGCTTAAAATAGGCCAACGTAGGATAAAATTAATAGTCTGGTCTCCGAAACGAGAAGGTGGCATCTTTTCTAATACTACGGTAAATTGATCTTTCAGATATCTCCATTGTTTCATTATTTAATTTTGTAGGTAGAATAACTAATATGGAAAAGTGACGCGAATTGACAAATGTGATGTCACAGCGCCAGATGCACACTTAAATCGCTCGGGTTGTAGAATATTGACAATATTATTGACGGTGTGTTGGCTACCTTAGATTCATTCGAATACTACAAATTTGAACATCAATATTTGTGTATTGTGGAACTGAAAGTATTGGGCCTCTTTAATTTGGTAGTAAAGAAGGAGAAGAATAAGAATTTTAAAATAGTGGAGAACTTTCGAAACCAAATTAAGAACTATATATTCGTCCTTTTTTTTATTGATACATGTTTTATAAGGGGAAAGCGGATGAACACAAAGTAACTTGTTTCAATCTCAGAGGTTTCAATAGCCACATCAAACCACAAAGAAGTAGACCAATAGAACAAACAGAAGCAAGGAAGTCGCTATATAGACTTGCAAAAGCAGGAGTTTGGAATCGTAACAAGCCCTGTACAAAACACACTTTATTGGATCCCACAACAACTGGATGATCTAATGGACATGCCCTGTGATAAGATAAATCCAGTGTACATGTTTAATAAGAGGTACCGAGTAACACATACCATCAAGGGACGAGGGTACTCAAACTGGTTGGTGGAACTCACCTCATATGGTACACTGACGGTTCTAAAATAGAGTCAGGTACAGGGGCAGGAATTTATTCCAAGGAATGCAGGGTCAGTCAGAGCATGGGGCATTATGCATCGGTATTCCAAGCGGAAACCTATGCCATAATTGCCAGCATGAAAGAAATGCAAAGGAGAAATGTCAAAGGTAAAATCATCTACATTCTCAGTGACAGTCAGGCAGCTCTGAAGGCTCTAAATTCCTTCAGAGTTGTCTCCAAACTGGTCAAAGAAGGTGTTACAGGTTTAAATAACCTGGGAAGACACAACAGCAGCAGCCTTGTCTGGGTAGCTGAGGCGTCGAGGGTAATGAGAAGGCAGACAGATAGACTAGCGAGGGCCGGCTCACAGAGACATTCGGTTGGCCCCGAACCATTTGTGGGGATTCCGTATGGAACATATCACGCAGCATTATATGCGCATGCTAGGAACGAACACATGAAGGAATGGAGGGCAGGTTCAGTCCTAAATCACTCCAAAGCGTTCTCTAGCACAAGGGTGGACTGCGGGGTTAAATTATTAAACCTAAGCGGATCACATATAAGGCACCTAATAGGTGCACTCACGGGACATTTTGGTACCAATGAGCACCTTCACAGAATGAGGCTTAGTACTATTGATACTTGCAGATTTCGTAAAGGTGAAAAAGAGTCAATGCGACTTGTGTGGCTGCGACGCTCTTGCGAGACGTAGGTTGGGTCATCTAGGAGTAACCTATCCTACACCAGATAATTATGTACAGCTCCAGGCTGGCGCAACCGTTGCGTACCTGAGGGAACTCTAAATAAATTAAAGGAAAATAATTATTATCCATCCTTTTTTAAGTACCTATCCCTTTTAAAAGACAATATTTTCGAAAATTTAAATTAATGACATTAGAAAAATTCATTAAATGTCATATCTTGTCTTCATATTTTCGTTTGTTTCAAGACTCGATCACAGCTTTCGTTTCTCAGTTCATCATGGAATCTTTTAAATTTATAAAAAGGGGAAGGGGTACAATACTTTTATTAAATGGGCAACAGTATTATAAAAATAAAGCATATAGAAATGGATTCACCCTATGGAAATGTTCCATGTATAAAACCAACAAATGTGTTGGTTCGGTTACCGTGCAAGTAAAATATTTTTCAATGTATGTTCCACTCCCCTCCAAAGTCAATTATGTCTAGATATGGAGAAAATCTCATGCATTTGTTAACTTTGCAATTTAAAAATTCTGATTTCATATAATGAACATCAAACATATATTGATCCCCAAGCCGCCTGCCAAGCGTGGGGATTATGGTAACCCCTCTATTCTAAGGGGAGGCCTTTGTTCAGCAGTGGAGGGGAGTGTCCTAAGGGAGTCCTAATAGAACGCGATCACGCGATCATCGCGCGATGACTGGTGAATGTACTGGCGGTCGCACGACCGCCTGTTAGGACACTCGTTCGACGTCCATATGTTTGAGATATCATCGCGCGATGGTCGCGTCGTTCGTTCGCGCAATGATCGCGTTTAGTTAGGACATCGCCTACGTCTATCGGCTGCTAATAAATGAATGATAATGAAACATATAATTGCGCCACTACTACGAGAAAAGGTTAGTTTCATTCAACGTTACAGAATCGTATTGCCGTGAGTACCAGAAGGAGAAAATAATTAATATTCCAATCGAAAGCAACCCTAAAGTGCCGCCTGATTGGAAAGCCAAATCAAATAAGAGTACAAATTAATTATTATAACGCGCACTATCGGCCCTCGAGCGGATAATATTATTCCCCGCCGCGGTCTCGGTGCTGAAACGACGCGCTCGTTGAGCGCGAACCGTCGCCACGGCTCACGTTCAGTGAGGATTCCGGCTCGGTCTGTACTATGGTAACCAGAGAAGCGATACGAATACTTTGATAGTTTTTTTAATAAATACCTACTTATATATGACTTATATTGATAATACCCAGACACTAGGTGGGAACCGAACCCATGACCTAATACCTATTGGGGACCGGCCAATGACTAAGTACTAATACATTTCGTAATTCTTTTTTTCCAGGGGGAAACTATAATCAAAAATAAAAGTCACAGCGTGAACTGCGGCCCCGACTTTGCAAAAAATGATATAGCCGTAGAAATGGATAAATGTAGAGAAAGGGCTGCCAAACAACCAACAGATTCTATCCCTTCCATTTATAATCAAACTTTAGTAGAGCTACAGGATTCCGGAGTGGATATTATATGTAAAATCCCACCTTTTAAATCGGTCAAAACTGCATTATATAACCAAAGAAATAATGCTGTTGGTAAGCAAAAAACATGTTTTACAAATGTTATGGTACCTCCCCAGTACTATCCATTTCTTCTAGGAGATTATTCTTGCGATGGAGTCCGTATTTTAGTTTTTTGTACAGCTGAAATAAGAAACATAATGAAAAATATAAAACATGTTCTAGCTGACGGAACATTTACCGCATGTCCAGAACCTTTTACGCAAATTTACAGCCTTCATGGCGATATGGGTAGTTCCCCAACAAACACAATTATAGTTCCATTAATTTACGCACTGATGTCTTCAAAAACTAAAGACGCATATGTGGCATTGTTTGAAACAATTAAATCACAAATTCCAGATTGGTCACCTACAAAATTTACTAGTGAATTTGAGAAGGCCGCGATAAATGCGATGTTAACAGTATTTCCGAACATAATAGTCAAGGGCTGCTATTACCATTTTAGGAATAGTATTTGGAGGAAGGGAAAACAACTACAAGTAAAATAACCCGACGGATTATTGCTCTGTGTTCCGTTCTACCCTTAGTTCCAAGAAATTATATTGAGTTGGGGTGGACTTATATAAAAGAATTAGACACCAATGATAAAAAAATGTTGTCCTTTTCGTCATATATGCAAAAGTTTTGGATAAAAGATGAGAAGTTCATTGATTCGTGGTGTGTTTTTAGCGAAATCCATCGAACTAATAATTGTATTGAGGGGTGGCATGTCAAAATAAACAATAATAATAATAATAATAATAATGAGCATTCTACGAGATAAACACGTACAGAATGTTTTAATGATGTTAATACATGGTGATATATCTGTGGGGCATTGTTTAGAAATATTAAGGTAAAATTATAGGCATAAGGCAGATAATTATACCTTAATATTTCTAAACAATACCCCACGGTTTTTAACCACCACACTACCACCTTATTAACATCATCAAAACATTTCGTACGTGTTGATCTCGTAGAGTACCTACTCTCTCTTTAGGTCTTGTTAGGAATGAGTGGAAATTATAATTTTTCTATCTGCTAATTAACAAATTTTCAATACTTTGGCTTTTTTCTTTCTTCATTGTTTATTTAGACATGCCGTCTCAATAATATTTGTTCGATGTGTTTCGCCATAAACACACTACGATTCAATGAACCTCTCATCATTCAACCATTTTTTGTTGATAACATTAGTTACTCTGGTCTGCTAGACAGTGGTTCTAATCGTTGCGTTTTAGGATCCAATATTCATTTAGATTTTCTTAAGCTTGGTTATAAAATAAAGCCTGTTATTAGTTCTGCTTCTACAGCAGATGGTACCTTTAGAAAAATTTTGGGAACTTTAGATTTACCTGTTAGATGTGATAATAACATACAAATTATACAATTCTTAATTATCCCTTCATTTAAACCTTGTATTATTTTAGGTTTTGATTTTTGGTTGAAGTTTGGTTTAGCCAAAGATTTATTAAAAAACATAACTCTTGTTCCTGTCGACCATACTAATATTTGTTCTATTACTGCTGCGGATTCACTTTCTCCCTCTGAGAAACAGCAATTATCTGAAATAATTTCCCTTTTTGAAGATATTTCTTATGAAAAGAAAGGCTTACTCACTTGTAGAACTGGCGATGGCGGCACACTCTGTAACTAGTAGAACATAAAATTAATACTACTGGTGAACCTTTTAAACAACGTTATTGGCCCTTGAGTCCGGCTAAACAAAAAGAACTTTATGATGAAGTTGAAGTTTTATTAAAAGAAAATATTATTCAACCTTCTAAATCTCCTTGGTGTTCTCCAGTCCTCGCGGTTGAAAAGCGTGATGGCGGCACACGTTTGTGTTTAGATTCTCGTCGTTTAAATTCTGTAACTATTAAGGATTCATACCCTTTGCCTTATCCTTCTAGAATACTCGATAACCTTAGAGGTGCTAAGTATATAAGCACCATAGATCTTTCTAAAGCTTTTTTACAAATTCCTCTTGAAAAATCTTCGCGTGAGAAGACTGCTTTTGTTGTACCTGGAAAAGGACTGTTTGAATTCATCAGAATGCCCTTTGGACTTTCCAACGCACCTGGCGGTGGAAAGTCCAAAGGGCATTCTGATTGTAATTGAAAATTTTCCTCGTCCTGAAACAGTAAAACAACTTAGAGGTTTTCTTGGTTTATGCTCTTATTATCGTAGATTCATTAATAATTTTGCTGATATCGCTTCGCCGTTGACTAAACTTACTGGTGGAAGTAAAAATTCTAATAAAACTATTGTTTGGAATAGTGAAGCCGAAAATGCTTTTGTAAATTTAAAACAAGCTTTGATATCTGCGCCAGTCTTAAACTGTCCAGATTTTGAAAAACCTTTTATCTTGCATTGCGATGCTAGTGCCGTTGGCATTGGAAGTGTATTGACTCAAGAAGACGAACATGGTGCACAACATCCTGTTGCGTATTATTCTAGATCTCTTAATAAATGTGAAAGGAATTATAGTACTACTGAGCGCGAGCTTTTGTCGATTTTAGATTCTATTGACCTTATGTCGAAGGTATGAAATTTAGTGTCATTACTGACCATGCTTGTTTAAAATGGCTTTTAAAACTTAATAATCCTTCTGGTCGTCTCGCACGATGGGCAGCTAGGATATCTCAATTTACTTTTGATATTATTCATAAAAAAGGATCTCAACATTTAGTTCCTGATTTTCTTTCTCGTATAGAGGTTGCTACTATTAATTTCGCGCCTGTTAATGTAATTTTTCCTGATGAAGATATTTATGATCCTTGGTATAAAAAGATATTTATTAATTGTCAAAAATCTCCTTGTAAGTATAATAAATTTAGAGTAGAGGATAATACTTTGTATAGGTATTGTAAAAATAAATTTGATCCAAATAGTCGTTTAAATTGGAAAATTGTTGTTCCCAAGGAACATATATTAGATACTATTCGTGCTAATCACGATGATGTGAATTCTTGTCATTTGGGAATTCATAAAACTTTGCATAAAATAAAACAACATTATTTTTGGAAGGGAATGTTTAATGACGTTCATAAACACATAAATTCTTGTGAAACTTGTAAAACTTATAAAAGTTCGACTTCTGCGCCTCAGGGTATTATGATAAATCCTAAAAAAGTAGATTACCCCATGGTAATGCTTTCTATTGATATTATTGGCCTTCTGCCTAAAGCTTATTCTGGACATAAATATATATTGTCTATAGTAGATGTTTTCACTAAATATTGTTGGATTTTCCCTATGGTAAATGCCACTTCTAAAATAATTTGTAAACTTCTTGAAAAAGAAATTTTTCTTAAATTCGGTGTTCCTAAAATATTAGTTTGTGATAACGGATCTCAATTTGTTTCTAGAGATTTTGTAAGTTTTTGGAAAGGTTTTAATATAACCAAAATATTTTACAACGCTTTGTATACTCCGCAGAATCATCCTGTAGAAAGATACAATAAAACTATTGAAACTTGTATATCTTGTTTTGTGAAGAACGATCAAAGGACTTAGTCTAAGTTTCTGCCTCATATACAACTTGCTCTTAATAGTAGTGTTAATTTAGCTACTGATTTCACTCCCAATTTTCTTATGTTTGGACGTGAACTTATTTGTGATGCTTCTTTACATCGCTTTAGTAATCCTTTTGTGGACAACATCCAAACACACTTTTGTGGACAATTTAAAATCACTTAGTAATGTTTTTTCTAGAGTTCAGGCTCATCTTTTAAAAGCTTATAAGCGTAATGCTCTTTATTATAACAAGAAGAGGAAAGTCATTTCTCTTAATGTTGGGGGGTGTGTGGAGTCCTAATACCATCTCAAGGCTCAAGCCAACCTCACCTGCACGTGGTGCACCCTGCTGATTAACAGACCAGGTAATGACGAATATCGTTCACCAACCCGCATTGAAGTGTGTGGTGGAGTACGTTTTTAAAACCGTTATGTTAAAGATATTATTAAATATTACATTTTTTATTTTTGGTTCTTAAACTATTAGGCTTTTGACTTTTTTATTTTGATAGAAGCCGTTGCCATGTTTGTGGATGTATGAGATTTGATGTATGTTAAGGATTGGCAGTACTTGAACGGGATGTATGTAGGAAACTTCTTATCTATATATATAAAAGAAAGTCGTGTTAGTTACTTCACTTATAACTCAAGAACGGCTGAACCGATTTAGCTGAAAATTGGCAGGGAGGTAGTTTAGAGCCAGGAGAAGGACATAGGATACTTTTTATCCCGGTAGGTTTTTTTTTATATACGAATCACTCCCCCGATATTCTTCGGGGATTTTTTCCTCTTGATTTGTGTCTTAACAATATGAGTTCTTTTAAGCTATATTTAATTTAGAATTAATTCCTGTAAATTGTAAAATAATTTTATCATGTATATAATTTGTAAAATGGTAAAAATTTTGTAAATTTGTAAAATTGTATAATTTAATTATTAATTGTAAATGTGTATAATTGAAATTTAGGATACTTGTAAAATATGTTTTAAAATAAATTTGATAACATTGTATAAATTGTTTATAATAAATTAAGTTTAATAAAATGCGGCGACAAACTCGGCGGCAGTTATGTGACTTGCAATGGTCATCATTACTTTGTCCCATTCCTCTTTCCGGCATCCTCCACCACTTTAATGCAAAATTTCTCCAGACACTCCCTTGAGTCCTTGGTGGCGAACATTTCGTGCAAGGTTGACTCCGTTAATCTTATTTGCGTTTTTATTTCTAGGTCGTTTCTGGCTGAACTATACCTTGGGCATTCTAGTAAGAGATGCTGTATAGTTTCTGGCATGTCGTCGTCGCAAATGCATGCCGGGTTGTCCTTCAGCTTGAAGCGGTGGAGGTACGCCGCAAATCCGCCGTGTCCTGTCATCGCTTGCGTTAATTTGGATGAAAATTTTAGTGTCCTTGTGACTTTATACGCCTTGGTTGCGTCAGGCAAGAACAGTTTGGTCACCCCCGCGGTGGCCCCGTCTCTGTATCGCTCGGCCCATTTGTCGATTGTAATTTTGCGATTTTCCCATTTTACGCGTGAGACTGGACACTGGTCGTAGTTTGGCGCTACCCTACATTGGTTCGCCGCCAACTTGGCCAATTCGTCAGCTCGCTCATTGCCGGGGACACCAACATGAGCCCTGACCCAGTACAGCTGGATATCGCATCCTTTTCCCCTTATCTCCCTAATATTCTGTCGAATATGGAAAGCAAGGGGGAGGAAGGTGTCCGGATTTGAGACCAAGTCCAAGGATGACCTCGAGTCACTCAGCACGGCTGCTTCTTTGTGCTTCTTTTTGAGCACTAGCTCTGTCGCCCGTAGGAGTGCTAGTAGCTCAGCTTGGAAGACCGTGCAGAATGACGCGAGTTTCATCCGCTTGGTCCCAATCTCGACCCCGTCATTCCAGCAAGTGTATGCCGCCCCTACCTGATCTCCGGTTTTACTACCATCGGTGTATACCTGGAGTTGTGGAAGCCGGAGTGTTTCAGTAGTTTCAGGCCGCATATCATTTAGGCAGGCGTATGTGATTTCTGCCTCTTCGGCTGGATGAGGGGCCCGCATAAAGCTCACACGTCCCTCTAGCTGCCTGTCTTCGTAGTCAAGGGTGGGTGCTCCCCGTTTGGCCTCGTACAGTCGGGCCGCTTCCGCTATCCGCAGGTCTAGCGGTAACAGCCCGGCTAATACGAGGGCTGCATTGAGCGAAACTGTACGATGGGCTTTCGTAATTTTCTGAGCGAAGCCTCTCGCGACGGTATTCAACAGTTTCTGGACCATAATCTTTTCGGCTGCTGGGGCCCAAGCGCTGGAAGCATACATTATTATGGGCTCTATAACTGACACGTAGATCGTCCGGACTACCTCCGGGCACAGACCCCATTTCGTTTTTGCTGCATAGGCCAACTGCTTGTAGATATTGAGGGCCTTACGACAGACGAGCGACACGTGGCTATTAAAAGTCAGTTTTTCATCTATCGTAAGAACCCAGGATCTTCAGCTCGTTGGCCATGCAAATATGTTCTCCGCCCATGTGTATGCGTGGGGCGTCAACTTTTAGTTTTTTAGTGACCATCATAGCCTTGGTTTTATGTGGAGCAAATTTTAGTTTGTTTTTGACGCCCCACTCATACACACGAGCCAGGACTTGATTTGCTTGGTTTGAAATCGCGGTTGTGCTGTGCCCAGAGAAAATCAGGACGACGTCGTCTGCGAAGGCCTGAACGTAGGCTCCCATCGCCTCCAGTTCTTCCAGCAGCGGGTCCAGGAGAAGATTCCAGAATAACGGTCCGCCAATGGAGCCCTGTACACAACCTTTTTCGGTTTTCTTCAGACAGGTCTGCCCCATATAGCGAACCGATACCGTCCTGCCGCTAAGGTAATCCGCGACCAACATCCTCAGGTTACGAGGGCATCTCATGTTGATGAGGCGACATTTCAAGGCTGGCCACCAAGCGTTGTCAAAGGCCCCTTCAATATCGAGGGAAACCACGACTGCACTTTCTTTCATTCGAAGGATGTCCCTGACGCGGTGCACGAGGTCGTACAGTGCATCCTCTGTACTTCGTTGCGGGACGAAGCCATACTGCCTTGGGTTTGTTTTGGGCAAGAGGTGCCATTTGATACGTCGGATTAATAGTTTTTCAAGAATCTTGCCCAAAATCGATAATAACCCAATAGGACGGTATGACTTCGCTTGACCGTAGTCTTCCCGCCCCGGCTTCCTGAGCACCACGACAGAGGCTTCCTTCCAGGGTGATGGGAAGCATGACAGCGACAGACACTTATTCACTAGGCTCAGGAACACGTCTGGTTCCGCCAGTATCGCCGAACTGCAGATATCGGCGGTGAAACCATCGCCCCGGGGAGCCTTTTTAGGATTGAAGCTGTCCAGAGTCCGCTTGAGTTCTGCCATCGTAAAGATTGGGTCATCCGTGTCTTCGGGTAGCCTGTGGTCGATCTCATCCGCTTTCTTTCTGATGCAGGCATGGAAAGAATTTTCCATGCTTGGATCATCTGGCGGGAAAAATGTAGTCGCCAAAGGTCTACCGATTGTTTCGGACTCAGGACAGTTCCATTCTCCATAAGAAGTTGGTCCTCTTGTCGTCTCGTCGCTCCCCTAATCACCCTATACACTCCATCCCATATACTCTCTCGGTCTTGCTTGCTACAGAATTTCTTCCAGCTCTCCGTTTGTGCTGTCATGGCCTCCTCCTCATACTTCTTCTTTACTTCCAGGTACGCTTCGACAACGTATTCCCGGCGGCTTGGCGCTGCGTAAGCGATTCGGCGCCTACGCCTGGTCACCTCCGCTTTGAGGCTGCTGAGTTCTTCGGTCCACCAGGGTAAGTCCTTTTTATTTATTGTTTTTATTTTAGGGATAGTTTCCTCGCTGACATCTTGTATTACTTTTATATATTTATGTACTTTTTCCTCTATTTCTTTATAACTGTCTATTCTATTTATTACTATTGTAGTTATTTCGTTTTCTTCTAATTTTGACTTTACCTCTCTGGTGAAGATGTCCCAGTTAGCCCTGCGCGTGTTATATTTTCGCGTGGAACTGCTATGCGCTACCTCTGGAGGCCTCTCAAGATGAAGCTCAAAGAGGATCGCATTGTGGTCTGAACCCGTGACGGAGCCATCGACTCTCCAGTTGCGGACGCAAGGTACCAACCCGGTAGTGCAGGCGGTAACGTCTACATTGCTGGTCAACCTGCGCCCGCCCCTGATTGTTATCCCGGTAGGTTAAGGTTAAGCAACGTTAGGTAAGGTCATTAAATAGATGGGTGAACCGATTCGTATGATTTTTTTTTGTGCATATCGGGTAGGTCTGAGAATAGGTCATAAAGTATATTTCATACCACTAGGTTAAGCAACATAAGGCCAGGTCATTAAATAATTGATGGGTGAACTGATTTGTATGAAATTTTGTGTGCATTTCGGGTAGGTCTGAGAATAGGTCGTAAAGTATATTTCATGCCGCTAGGTTAAGGTTAAGCAACATAAGGCAAGGACTTTAAATAGATGGTATGAACCGATATGTATGAAATTTTGCGGGTAGGTCTGACTGTCTGAGAATAGGTTATAAAGTATATTTTATGCCGCTGATACCATGATTGACGAGGATATATAGAACGAGAGGAGGGTGCAAGAGAGGGAGAGGGGAGGGGAGGGGGATGGAGTGAGTGATCGGAGGAGTTAGGTGGAGCAAGGGGGGGAGTGAGAGGGAGCAAGTTGGGAGAAGAGAGAGGAGGGAGAGGGTTCAGAGAGGATAACGGGGAGAGGAAGAGGGGAAGTGTGACGGGGACCGAAGCGGGATGGGAGAGAAAGAGCATAGAATTAGATTTTTCTTATAAGAGAGACAGATGGACAGAGATAAATCAAGGGAGTAGGGAGAAAAGGGGAGCAAAATGTAATTAAAGCGCGGGCAGAGCTGCGCGGGTCAGCTAGTAATTATATAAAAATCGAAAACTTAATTTTCTTAAAAAATAACAGGTCATTTTCGGATATAACTAGTATACTTCAGCTTCATGCTAAATTTTTTTCACTCCAACATTAACAGATCTTATGTATATTTTTGTTTGTACATGGTGCATGTTTGTCATTGTTGTACAAAACAATTTTTGTTTTTGATTGTAAGTTTGTCTTTCGACAGCTACATCAAAACATATTTGTGCTGCATTTTCTTGTAGTATTTTTGTAAGTTTTTCGGATAGTTTAAGTTCTCAAATAAGCTTAGTTTAGTTTTTGGTACTTTGCTTTCGCATTGTTTCCACTTTAGACTTTAAGTCTCGGATTTGACTCCCGGATTTTACTCTTTTGTTGAACAATTCTATCGTTTTGTTATAGAATTGTCTCATTTGGTTTAGACAGATTTTGATTTTCGTCAAATCTTGTCGCATTTTGGGTGCTATTCGCATTTGCGGTAGTCACATTTGGTTTTTGTACTGTACTTTTGTACACTTTCGTGACAGTTACATTTTTGGTTTTTGTATTGGTTCGTCGTTTTGGTACGAACCTTGCATTCTTTTTGTGCGTCTGCGTAGGGAAAGTTGGTGGAGTTGTTCCAGCCGCTGTACGTCACATATTTTTTGTTGAGACACGCTTTGTTGTCAAAACACTTTTTTGCCCTTGTGTATGGAAAGTTGGAGTTTGGGTTGCACCAGCCACAAGTGGACAAATCTTTTTCTGGTCACAAATGTCATATTTTTCCTTTGGAGTTTTTAGTTCCTAGACTTCTTGGAACTAGGTCTGTCTTTCGACGGATGCGTTTTGTTTGTACTAGTTACTACTGAACGTTTTGTTAGTTCTTTGCTTTCTGGATAGATGGCGTTATTTTTAATCGGCGGGTTATTTTAAACTTAACCGAGGGGTTTTGGGGGATTTGTAGTTTCAGACAGTAGCTAGGAGGCTCAACTGATCTGTGGGTGTTAACTGTTTTGTAGTTGGAAGTGTTTGGTGGATGTGGAGGTTGGTTGTTGTTAGTTGTTTATTGCTCGAGTCAATGGCATATTAACTGGATTCTTGTAAGCAAGTTGTTGAATGGGAGAGTATTGTTTTAGATTGGTGTTTGTATTGAGTTAGGAGAGTTTGGGTGTTTGTTTTTTTGGATTTTTGTTTTCTTTTGGGTTTATTACCATTGTTTGAGATGGCGGTTTTATACCTAGTCATTCTTTTGGACGTTTTTGTTTTGTCACTTGACAAGATTTTATTTTGGTTTCTCTTTGAGTTTGAGACAGTAGTTACTCAACTTAACTGTTCTTTGTTTGGGTTTTAATTTTTCCCAGCTTTTAGTCAAGAATATTTCATTCTTTTCTTAAGAGTTAACCTTGGTCTCTACTTTTTTGTTTTTTTTTTACATCTTTTGGTGTTGGTTTAAATTCATTTGAGTTTAATTGTTTTGGGTTTTCTTTAATTTTTACTGTAGTTCCATTTGGAATTAATTTCTTTTGGTGATGGTTTAAATTCATTTGAATTTAATTGTTTTGTTTGGGTTTGTGAAACTTTTAGTTTTCATTTTCGGTTTTGGTTTCAGGTTTTGGATTTTGGGTTTGTTTTAATTGAAATCTTTTGGTTAGATTTTGGTTTTCGCTGGTCTTCTGGCTTAAAAGAAAGTTCCTTTCTTTTAATTTTTTGGGGAGGGATGAACTGTAACGTGTTACATAAGTCTCTTTAGTTTTTTAGCACACTTTGGATTTTTGGGTCTTAAATAGGTGAAATTTTATTAATCACTAGCAACAATTGTTTGTCTATGACATCGATCGATCATGAAAATAGGTTCTCGTTTGACATTAGGAACAGCGGATTTTTTGTTTCGATCTGTCATTGAATTAGACGTCACTTTTTTCCTTCTTATAAGCAGTGAACATGTCGCTTGGCGACTAAAGATTCCATCAGTGAGAATCTGATTAGATTCTCGCTGTTTATAATTTTTTTTTTTTAAATAAAGGCGGTAAATGTTCTCGCTTTGGGAGACATTGTATTTTGATATAAGGTTTGAATTTTAGTGTAATGGAAATTTTCTTTTGTTACAGCGTTAAACGCGGGTTTTTTTTCTACATGGACTTTTTCTTGTAGCTTCTGTTCTTTTGAACTACAAGTTTTTCTTTTACATCATGCTCTAATGCATTGATTTGGACTTCCGTCTACTCGGCGAGTGATGGAATCGATTTTTTCGTGAGAAACTCCAGTGGGGATTTCGCCGGTTTCGCCGTGGGGGAATTTTCCATTCCGACCACGATGTACTGGATTTGGGCAAGTGACCACACCGGACATGAACACCTAGTTTTCTCCTAAACTACTAACTTTGTATGGAGGTATTTAAATTTAATTTTTCTACCTTATTTTTGTACCATTGAACATATCAAAAACTTGTAATTAACATTAGGAGATCGGTCTAAATTTAACTACCAAATTGTATCCTCAAGAGAATTAAGATCTAACTTATTTCGGCCTTTTGCTCACCAGCCCTTATGATTAAAAGCCTATGCGAAACGCAGATGTTATCCAGGTAATTATTTTTTTTCTTTATTCTTTCGGACATTGTCCTGGCGCCCGAGTTTTCTTTATCTCTCTTACCATAACACACATTATTTTTAATTTTATAATTTTATATTATTACAACATGTTAATGCAGTTAAACGTATAATTCGCTATTTGATTTGTACTAAACAGATATATGAATTGTAATAATATTATCAAAGAAAAAGCTAATGATAAGATAATTCACATTGAATATATTGAAAGTTCCAATCAATTAGCAGATTTCCTTACTAAGATTTTACCATCTTTAAAATTAAGCATTTATGAGATATTATTTTGAAAAAATAGTAATGTTAAGAAAGTTCATTATGTCTTATGCGGTACACCTTTAAATTTAAGTGGGAGTATTGAATAAAGATAAATTTGCAGGTGTTCACATAAAAATAAACTTATATTATGGTCTTTTTAGACTATGGTTGTCGTACGTGTAATTCGGTATTGGGTCGTGGAAATTAAACAAAGTTTGGAAGAAATCTTGCTCAGTTTATTTTTTTATGCCTTAAAACCCAGAAGCTTCTTTATTGCAAAAATATTTTAAAGTTAAAACAATTAAAAGCTGTGCGGCTACTATTAATTTTTAAACCTAACCTATATTAATTTCATAAATATTTTTTTTACATACTTAACAGTAGAACAACACTGGCTCCTGGTCACAAAAAGGCTCTTTGTACAGTGAAAGTAGATAGAGTAAAAGATTTTGTTAACAACGCTACGGATTATTTATTCAATTTGAAGACCGAAAGACTGGTTTTCTTGGATTTGTGATTTGTTTACATAATGTTTTAAATTCATACAGAGAATTATTAAATAGCGGTGGTATTAAATATATATGCACTTATAGAATAAGTCAAGACCATTTAGAAATGTTCTTATGGAAAATACACTTTAGGGGTTGATTTAATGACAACCCGAATGATGTTTAATTTCAAACTGCTTACAAAAAGAATTTAATTTGACCACATTAAATTACCGGACACAAAGACTTAACATCTAATGTCTTAAGGGTCGGCAACGCGCTAGTGATTCTTCTGGTGTTGCTAGCGTCTATAGGCTACGGTAGCTGCTTACCATCAGGCGGGCCGTATGCTTGCTCGCCACCTTGGTAGTATAAAAAAAAAAATTGTACTGAATTAAATACTATAGTAGTTATAAATAATAACACACGCATTCATGAATTAAATGATCTGACAATGCTAGCTATAAATGAGGAAAATATGAATTTATTAATGCAAGATATATGATTTAGATATCACCATATGATTGTCTGGAATTTTAAAATTTAATTAAATTAAATAATATACTGTAGCATAGCTACATTGTTTTAAACACATGACAGTAAATAAATATGTAAAAGACAGCTGTTTTTAGCAGGACGTTTAATAACGCCTATAAAAGTAGTAATAGCAACGCATAGTAATCTGACTGAACTAATTATTTTTTTCACTAGGCGTTTGTATTAACATACGGCCTTTCTATATTGATTGGGGAATACTATGCTCTTATTTTAGTTATTCATGGTAATAGGCGATGAAAGCTGCATGCAAGCGGTATTCTTATTAATTTCATTGGTAGAACCATAGGTAATATTTAGATACCTAGGTAAAGGGCACTTTTTAATAGAGGGTATTAGCTTTAAAATAGGCGGAGTTACCGAGGGCGAGACGATGCGATAAATGCTCAGTACCCGATAGCAAAAAGTGACCACCAATCAGAGGCGGCCACCGAATTAGGTACTGGCTTTTCTAGACGGCTCGACGCCATCTCCACTCGATAGGTTTCGTTTTTGACTCAGTAGTTGAGCCAGCCATTACCATCTGAGCTGAGCAACGAGCACCACACCAAATATCATTATATCCAAATAGTATATTGCCAGCGTGTTCGACGTAATTGTGTTGTAATACGACCTATATAGTTATATAGTTGTTTTATATTTAAAAAGTTAAAGACAATTTTAAAAAAGAAATTAGATGTCTATTCTGTCACCTTTTTAACTATTCGTATTTTTACCAATTCTTATTTTTGTTATTCTTTAATAAATTCAGTTTCTCCAACAACAAGCATATCCTTTATATTTATTCCAACACGTTATCAGCACGAAGCTCTATGGCGGGGAACAACATGAATTTTCACGGAATACAAATGTTAAGAAACCGAGATGGTTATTCAACTTGGAAGTTCAAAATGCGTATGCTACTCATTCATGAGGAGTGTTGGACAGCCATAGTTGGATACAATGATTCAGATAAGCCGTCAAAAGAGATACAATTACGAAATGATCAGAAGGCATTATCAAAAATTTGCCTTACTGTTGACGCAAGTGCAATCTCGCATGTACGATCTGCACAAACTGCTAAAGAGGCTTGGACTGCTCTGCAGAAAGCTTATGAAGATCGAGGTATGGGGAGACGACTTTCACTAGAGCGTAAGTTGTATAAATATTCTTTGACTGATTTTCAAGATATTGAATCATATATCAATGCTATTATCAGTACTGCACAAGATCTCGATGACATTGGAAAGAAAATCGATGACAGTTCTTTGGCGGCGATTATTCTCGGAGGATTGACTTCAAAATACGAACCATTAATTATGGCCCTAGAGAATTCCAATATTCTTGTTAGTAGTGAACTGGTCAAGACTAGATTATTAAACGAATTGTCAAAAGACACCCCTCAAGAAGAGGTGGTTGCACTGCGATCGAAGGAATCTCAATTTACTAAAAAGAAAAGGCCTATAATCTGTTATAAGTGTAAGCAACCAGGTCACAAAAGCCCAAAATGTACAATGAAAAATGATAAGAAGGGGGCGTTGAGTGTGACAACTAACCTAGAGGTTCAAAGCACAGATTCCCAAGTAACTGAGATGGTGGAACAGGCTTCCATTGAGGGAATGGCTCTCTCAGCACCATCACTGACAGATCGGAAATGGATTATAGACTCCGGTGCAACTATACACATGACTCCACATCGTGAGTGGTTCGGCAGTTATCAACCAGTACAAGGTGGAATGATTACTGTGGCTAACGGACAGAAAGTGGCTGTTGTAGGAGTTGGTGATGTATCTATTTCAACTGACTCATTAGCAGATAAAATAGATAATGTAGCCCATGTTCCTCATCTGAGTTGTAATTTACTATCAGTTAAGGTTATGGTAGATAAAGGTTATTCTGTAGTTTTTAACGAAAAAGGTTGTATCATATATTATACGCGTAAGAAAAATGATGAAGTTCTTACTAAAGAAATATTAGCTAAGGGTTCTCTTTGTGATGGGGTATATACTTTAGATTGTAAAGTTAATATGTCCAATACTCCTTCAGCTAAGTATGTGCACTCTGACTGTTCTAACTTTCAGCTTTGGCATAAAAGGTTAGGGCATCTTTGCAGAATTGGCATGGACCTACTTAGAAAAGGTCAAGCTATCGGCGTGGAGTACACAGTAGTTGATAAAGAACCGTGCATACCTTGTATAGAGGGTAAGCAAGCCAGAAAACCTTTTAAAAGTTTGAAGTATGTGAAGGCTAAATCACTTTTGGAGCTTGTCCACACAGACGTGTGTGGACCTCTGCAAACAACTTCGTTCAAAGGTAATAAATATTTTATAATTTTTGTTGATGATTATACAAGATTTATATTTGTATATTGTATGTCGTCTAAGACTGACGTTAAGTCGAAGTTCCGTGCTTTTCAATCATTTGTAGAAAGACAGACTGGCACAAAAATAAAGAGTATGCGTTCCGACAATGGGACAGAATTCCTCAACAAAGAAATGACAGACTTTGTAGAATCACAGGGAATTATTTGGCAAACCACGGCACCTTACAGCCCTCAACAGAATGGGGTTAGTGAGAGATGCAACCGTAGTATAGTAGAAAAAGCTCGCTCTCTATTGTCACACTGCTCACTTCCACAAGCCTATTGGCAAGAAGCAGTAGAGACGAGTGTTTACTTAAAAAATCGTTCACCACATCGAGCTCTCACAGGTAAGACGCCTTATGAAATGTGGTTTAACATAAAACCTGATCTGTCTCACCTAAAAGTCTTTGGATGTAGAGCACTGATTCATGTTCCGTCCGGTCAAAGGAACAAATTAGATATGAAAGCGGAGGAACAAATTTTTGTAGGATATTCAGATAATCCTCAAAACTATTTGTTTAGGAATGCCTCATGTCCAAGAAGGTTGTTGAAGTCGAGAGACGTAACATTCTTTGAAAATAATTTTACTGGATTAAAGGATAATAAAAGTGCACCAATATGTACTGTGAACTCTGACATTGTCAAATTATTTTCTCAGACATCATCTTCATCAGGAGCTAGAAGAGAAGAAAACTTACCATCTACTTCTGGGAGTAGTGACATAAATGTTGATATTTCGGATGCTTCTTTTGTGGATGCTGATGATACTTCAGAGGAGAACGAAGTAGGTGTAGAGGCCAATGTTGTCGATAATAATCAACAATCAGGTGAGCAGTTTGATTTGTCTCCAGATTCCTCAAATGAATCTAGGGTAGATGATGATTCTTCAAGGCGATATCCTTCACGAGTTCGCAAACCTCCAAACTACTTCTCTTATACTACTCTTTTAAATGATGATTGTGATGATCCATATAGTTATCATGATGCTACCACTTGTGATGATAGAGATAACTGGATATTAGCTATGAAAGAAGAGTACAATGCTCTTCTCAAAAAGGGCACATGGATTTTGGTAGACAAACCAAGTAATAAAACTTGTATTCCATGCAAGTGGGTTTACAAACAAAAGCGTGATGCAGACGGTAACATAGTCAAATATAAAGCACGTTTAGTAGCAAAGGGATTTCGACAAAAAGAAGGTGTTGATTACAGCGAGACATTTGCTCCAGTTGTACGTAATTCGTCTTTGAGAACCTTGTTAGCAATTGCAGTGCAAGAAGACTATAATGTGCGACATATTGATGTCGATACAGCGTTCTTAAATGGAGATTTAGCAGAAGAAGTGTACTTGACACAGCCGAAAGGTTTTGTTCGGAAAGGGGAAGAATCAAGAGTTTGTCTGCTGAAACGATCACTATATGGTTTAAAGCAGGCACCAAGAGCGTGGAATACGAAGCTCAAGGAGACTTTACTTAATCTTGATTTTCAGCAAACAACAGAGCCCTGTATTTTTATAAAAAGATTTTCGAACAAAGACTCTTTGGTGTTGGCATGTTATGTTGACGACCTCGTCGTTCTTTACAAAGATCAAGAGACGCTTGACAATTTCAAAAGTCAAATTGAGAATTTTTTCTCAATAAAAGATCTTGGTTTAATAAAATTCTTCACTGGAATAAATATTAATCGTGATAACAATGGAATAAAATTGTGCCAAAGTACGTATATTGACAAAGTTTTAAAGAAATTCAATATGATCGATTGTAAAGATGTCTCAACCCCGCTCATCAAGAAAAATCTTGAACATGGCGGAAGCGAGTGTAGTGAGTTTCCTTATCGTGAATTGATTGGATGTTTAATGTTTTTGGCTGTAAATACTCGTCCAGATATTGCCTATACTGTGAGCTATTTAAGCCAATTTAATTCATGCTATGACGAATCTCACTGGAATATGGCTAAAAGGTGTCTTAGATATTTAAAACATACCAAAGATTATGGTATCACTTATTCTAAGGGCAATCTTGATTCAATAACAGGATTTTCAGATGCAGATTGGGCCAATTGTTCCACAGACAGACGGTCATATACTGGATTCTTTTTCGAGCTTGCCTCAGGTCCTGTTTCATGGGAAGCTAGAAAGCAGCCTACGGTAGCTCTTTCCTCAGCAGAAGCAGAATACATGGCCTTAGCTTCGGCAGTAAAGGATGCAATATACTTGAAACGATTGGTATACGATATTACAAGTAAGTGTCCTAATGTTGTATTGTACACGGATAGTCAGAGTGCCCAAAAGTTAGCCATGAATCCTGTACATCATACCAGGACAAAACATATAGACGTAAAGTACCATTTCATTCGTGAGAAGGTTAGTGACAAGACAGTAGAACTAAAGTATATGCCCACCGATAAACTACCTGCTGATGTTTTAACTAAGCCTTTAGGGCCAACAAAACATCACAAATGTATTAAGCATATGGGTATGTCTTAGTGTTTCTATTATGGTTTATATACCTTAGAATTAAGGGAGCATGTTAATTTCTGTTAACTTTTTAAGGGAGCATGTTGTAATACGACCTATATAGTTATATAGTTGTTTTATATTTAAAAAGTTAAAGACAATTTTAAAAAAGAAATTAGATGTCTATTCTGTCACCTTTTTAACTATTCGTATTTTTACCAATTCTTATTTTTGTTATTCTTTAATAAATTCAGTTTCTCCAACAACAAGCATATCCTTTATATTTATTCCAACAAATTGTTTATTGCTAAAGTCTATTAAAGTACAATCTTAGTTTGTGTAAACCAGAAAACCCAGTAATACTGGTAAGTTGTTTTCAATATTTTAAAGACTGCTGTAGGATTTCTATTGTATTTTCTCTATCATGTGAATTAGGTACTATAGGCCTACGGTTATATCATTGTATTGTTAGGGTGTACTTTTATTCCTGTAGACGTCTCCATAATGAGGCAGCCTCCACCAACTGAAAGCTGGTTTGGAGGGTGTCGCGTTAGGGAACGGCGTCTACAGGAACGCTTATGTGGCGTTCCAGGGTTCTCCCTTCGGGCAAGAGTGTTCTCCCTTCGGGCAAGAGTGTTCTGCCTTCGGGCAGGAGTTTTCACCCTTCGGGCGAAAAGTTTCACCCTTCGGGCCAGAGTTTTTTACCTTCGGGCACGAAGCCTACCTTCGGGTTTACTAAGGTAAACCTCGTGGCCTCGTGGTTTAACTTGTGGCCGAAGTAAGCTTCGGCCACAAGTTTACTACTACTTTGTGCAGGATATAAATATAACAAAAACAAAAAAAAATAAAGACGGTTCGTGTATTTGGAGGTGTGCGAAGAGAACTATATGCAAAGCGAGACTTATTATTGCTAGCAATAATTTCATCGAACGAGTTGACAAGCACGACTGTATGCCTGATTTTGTGTTCAATGAATTCATCATCATCTCCAATTGGAGATAACTTTAACAAGTGTACTGTTCCTATACCATATGCGTTTCGATGGGCTGTTTCAACACTAAAAGATAAAGGATTCGACCTCATAACAAAAATACTAAATTTAAAAATGTCAAAAACAAGTTTTATCGGCAACGGAGTAAGTTGTGTTTTAATTCATTAAGGGAAGTTACTGTGCCCGAAAAATGTAGAAACTTTTTATTGCGGAACGCCTTACAGAAAGCCTACGGGGGACAGAGGAATGTGCCGAAGAACATGCGTCTAAAGACTTGGAAGATATAGGGAAAATTATAGAAAATGCCTCACTCGCAGTCCTTTTGGGAGGTCTTACTGCCAAATATGATCCACTGATAATTGCACTAGAAAATAGCAATCTGCAGGTTACTACGGAATTGGTCACATGTAAGCTGTTGAACGAACTGTCGAAATGTACGAGCATTCCAAACCCAGTTGTCTTCTATGGCTGCAAAGAACCTGTAGCCCGTAACAATAAACTGTCCAAATATCGTTGACGTTCTGTTGTTATTCGATCGAAGTCCTGACCAAAATCGGCATTCTCGTCGTCATGTATTCTGGTATCAATTTTTAGGCTGGCAACACCAAAAACATGAGAATAATTAGGTTGGCCCGGCGTCTAGGCCGGCGTCGGTTTTGACAGTTCTGGGTATGAGCATTGTTTTATGGTGATAAAATTGTTATATCAATGATGTATTTGATTATTATAGTTATTTTTACTAAGTGAATAGTGTTTTCTTTCATCAAGAATCTTTATTATAACAGACCTTGAGATAGACAGTGGTTTGGTCAATGATAGTAAAATATCATTGGGTTTGGTGTTTTTCTTTTTATTTCAGAAGCGGCACGACCCACGACAGCGATTATATTATAATTATGATCAAAGAAATAACCATATTTTTTAGTAAGTCTATGGAACCAGGTAAAACTTTGAATTTACTTACATAGATACCTAATGCCTAAGGATAGTACAAAATCGTATACATGTACTCGAATGATTTATGCACTATTTTTGATACGTTTATAGTATAAATAAGCGTGAATGTCTTAATGCTAAGTCCACAAGAAAAACAAAGTGCTTACTTGATTAATAGGTATATGTATAACAAAAACCTATGGCAGCCTTGGCTGCCTACGTGGAAATCTCTTTGTTTAAAATGTTAAAGCTATAAAATCAACAATGTACTAACAATATTTTACCCTTTCAATATTCTTCTAAAATATCCTTTATTGGTTACACCGGGATACAATAAAATCTATTCAATTGTATTCTCATAAATTATGTTCAAAAGAAATTTGCATTGACAGGCCTGTTGGTATAGGGGGCAGGACCTGACTGTTGCCCGATGGGTCTTGGGATCGATTCCCACCCAGAATAATCTAATTTTGAGTGAATTGACAAATGTTTCTGTTTGTCTTGAGCCTGGGTGTTATTTATCTACATAAGTATTTGTACCGATTTGTACTGGTTGGTCACCATGGTGCAGGCTCTGCCTGGTTTGGGATCTGATGTGTGTTAATTGTCTCAAGATATTATTAACAACATTGACAATATTATATGGCTAAACCTATGTACATGATAAATTATGTGATACTTACTATGTTATTAAATAAGATACTTATTCTTATATATTACAATTTACATAAATTTAATGTACACAAGCAAGTTCAACTTATTTATGGGATTTATTCCAATGAATCCACATTAAAGAAGGCATACATAGGTACATTAAAATAATTACAACAATGTTAAGAAAATGTCCTTATTTTCTTTTACTTATGGTGTACTTATATTTTTTTTTATCTTACTTCACTTGAGTAAATTATGTAAATTCACTGGATTTTGAGTATGTATGTTCCCTTTAGATACTTTTGAGTGATTCCTTTATGACTAGATATATTGAGCAGGTTATGTACTTGCTGGATTGAGTTAACAATGTTTGTTTACTTGATAAAAGTTAGCGGATGAACTATGTGAACTCACTGGATTTTGAGTGGGTACATTTCCCACTGGATACTTAGGATACTCCATATACTGGATACTAAGGATACTCCATATTGGATTGGATTTTGAGTGGTTCACTGGTCATGGGATATATTGAGTAAGTTAGGTATACATACTGGATTGAGTGGGTCATGTATGCTCACTGGATACACATATTACGAATACACATATTATGAATACTTATACTTTAATACAATGGTATCACTTTTATATACTTACTATATTTTGTGGCTTTTATAAAGTGTTTATATTAACTATTACAAATGATATTATGATGAACAATATTGGATATTTATTATCCACATTTATAATGCTGTACTTAAACAATTATTTTATATGTAATATGGTACAGGTGCATATTACATCTTGCTATCAGTGCTATCACTTGTATAAATGATTATCACCTGCGACAAACATTATATTATTTAATTGAATTTAAGAAGATGATGATTGTTTATAGCAAAGATACTGAATAAATATATAAATGTATAATATATATTGTGATACATATTTGATCTATTGTGTACAATGTCTATTCTCTTTATGATAAATTAATGTCACCTCTAATTTCTTGATAGGTTTAATTTGAAGGTTAAAAGAAAGAGATTATTACTTGTTACAATGTAACTATACATATGCAAACAGTATCCAAAAAAAAAATAGGTATTTAAATTTCTCTGTGATTTTAACTAAACTATACTTACACATATTAAATAGATATAGTTTAAGGTGGAGGTGCAGATTTTTAACTACCAGGTACCATTAGTTTGTCGTATATATGTCATATAGTTTTTGCTGGAATTTGGTATACTGGTGGTATGGGATATCTGCAATAGATACACATAAGGCTCTTCGAATCTCGAAAAGCGACAGAAAGCGATAATGAATTATAACTTTTATTACTATATCATCTGGTTTTATTGTTTTATTGTTTACTCCGGCAAAGATACCGAAAGAATACAAAATAGTGAATTAGGGGTGAGTGGATCAGTTGTTACTACATTTGTTCAAAGATATTACAACAGTTCCAGATGTATTTAAAAAGTATGAGCTTAAAATAGGCCAACGGAACGGAAACGAGAAGGTATCTTTTCTAACACTACGGAAAATTGATCCTTCAGATATCACCATTGCTTCATTATTTATTTTCTGAAAAAAAAAATGTAAAACTTTTTCCATACAAGACTTTACATTAAGTTTTAAAGGACAAAAATGAACAAACATGGCACAATTTGAAATTCTTATCGAATTTATGAAAAGGTGTGTAGATTTTTTTTTAATACCTCGCAAAAATAAAGTTTCTTTTCCAAAATCTGTATTAATTCATTCTAGGCTCGATGACCTTAACAAGCTTGCTGATGGCCCTCAAGGTAGATAGTAGGCCCATAACTAATATGGAAAAGTGGCGAGAATTGACAAATGTGATCAATTTTAATCAAACTGGATCATCCAAATCGGTTGAAAGGTGGAAGAAGTAGGCACAATAAAAGTGATTTCTTGTAATTAATATAGGTTTATGGTTTGCTATGCATTTAAAGGTTTGGAGTGACATGAAGAATAATACTAAGCGTAAGGACACAAAAATACACCGAGCCGCACTTGGAACGGCGGCCCTGCATGCAAAATCGGACCTGGAGCAAGCGAGGTCTGAATATTACAGGAACTCAGCCTCAGACAGGTCTGATAGGTGTTGAAGAGTTTGGTGTGAAGTAGAGGACCTTTAGGGGGACTGTTAAGTTTCAATATGTAAAGGTCCATTTTGGCGAATAAGTGGTGTGTACAACATTGTTACGTCATCTGACTCTATTAATGATCACACATTAATCAGTCGTCAGCCAGTTTTCTAGCAATAACAATCTGTCATCAACCCCTCAATTAAATGATGTCAAGGTCTCACAGGTATTTCTCATTAGCGATTATTTATGTTTAATATAAACTTCATCGTCTTCAGTTAACACATCCGCCCTGCGTGACCAAAAAGTCTATGTAATAGAGAACCAAACAATAAATGTTAATCTTCAGCGATGTAACAGTTGTTAAGTAAGTTAAGAATATTTTATTCAAAATTATATATTAATTATGTATATTAAAATTGTATTTTCAAATTCAACTACTTGCCTGCGACTTGACTGGCTCAGCCGGTAGGATCCCCGGGTCGTTCAAGTGCTTAAAATTAGTATCGCGACGAGCTTTTTCTTAAACTGTAACGGTGATCCACGAACTAAACAAATTCGTCAAGCATCGAAGAAGAGCGAAGAGCCGTAACATCCGAGGGTCATGGGCAGTCTGTGAGTAGACCCAAATTGCTACCTTTTCGTGTTATATATTTGTTTTGCAATTAGGAGTTTTTCCAAACATCGAAAAGTATTCATTAATTTCTCGAAAACATAGTTAGGTTAGTAGTTAAGTCAAAATTTAATTAAAAAAACTTACAAACTTTTACATAGATAATTTAAAATTAGTTTAACTACCAGGCGGGCCGCACGCTTGCTTGCCACCTTGGTATTATAAAAAAAAAACTAAATTAATTATATATAAAATAAAAATGCATAAAATAACGCAAATACCGCGTGAAGTATCCGGAGTCATCCCCAAATTCGACGGTGATGAAAAGTTACTCAATTTATTTATTAGATGCGAATGTGTCATTAATACACACATCAAAAGTGTCTAGGGATCAACATATATTTTTGCAATAACTTTTCTCCTGATTGATATTAATTAAAATTTTCTTTAAGGATTCATCAAATAAAGTGTTTTCGTTTGTCACAGTAACGATAAACCAAGTCACCTTTGCATTAATAAAGAAATTTGCCATTTTCCTAATAAAGGGATTTTTGACATTTGAACCACTAACACAAAAGTTCGAAAAAAAGACTGAAATAACAGTTTTCTTTAAAATTTTATTGGGTAACTTAAACAATTAATAATCCGTGTTTCTACCGCGAACACTAACAACACAAGAACATCGGTTTGGCATACTCAAAATGAGTTCATCCAAATCACGCTGTGGAATGGCCGCCCATGTTCGTTGCAACAACAAAAAAAGGTCTTCTTGCGACTGGATACCCTCCATATTCGGCAGAGCTCTTCTCTGTAGCATATCCCATGCATGCTCAATCGGGTTCAAGTCTGGCGACTGAGCAGGCCAGGGCAGGACATTGATGTTAGCTGCGGCGAGAGTCTGTCTTACAACTCTTGCGGTGTGCGGTCGTGCATTATCATGCATTAACTGAAATAAGGGACCGATTTGCACTTGTAGAGGAACGATGACGTCTGATACAATCGTCTCAGCATAAATTTGAGCGTTGAGGTTGCCTCTGATCCAAATCAACTCAGTTCTTCCGCCGATCCAAATACCCGCCCATACCATGATGGTTCCACCACTATAAGGATGGACTTCCTGGCAGGATTTTAATCGCTGTTGGCGTCCAGGGGTTCTCCAGTGTCGTATACGTCTTGTATCCGGTCTCATACCAAAACGAGACTCATCAGAAAAGCACACGAAACGCCATTGTTCTTCTGCCCATTTTTTTGCCCAAAAATGCTTGATCCCTAGACACTTTTGATGTGTGTATTTGTAGAACAGAAGGAAATCCTGAACAGGATCTCTATGTATTGAAATGAAACTAATTTTACAGATTATATCGCGGTTTATTTTCGAAATCATCAGGATCTCTATGTGTTCCACATAATAACGTCAAGGTTGATAGGTAGAGCAGCCGTGCATAGCATTAGGACAGCATTTCGGTGATACGCGTTCTGAAGAATGCATTGGAATTGAACTAGAAACATTAAAAATTAATGGTGACGAATCTTATATAGATTTTTGCAACAGAATACAGCACGTTAAAAGCACATCGATTGCAAAGGTAAATTTGATCACTGTCGTAAATTTACGACGGAGTAAAATCACTTTATGATAATATGTCAATGAATGTATTTTTGTATAATTTACCTAAAGACTTACTTAGAATAGCCACGACTCACGACTGAAAGCGTGTGATTCGTTGGAATCCGCGTTAGCTATAGTGCTAGAAGACGTAAGTCTCTAGTTAGCTATAGTCCTAGAAGACGTAAGACGTAAGTAATTAGTGTTCGTACGAACACTAATTGGACGGCCAGACCTTTTTCTGTCACAAACAGGGGAGGTCTTATTGTACCTATTAATAGACCGGTACACAAATATTTTACTAATACCAAACGTATGGAGAGTTTTAAAAATTGCATTTGGCTCCATACCTACTTTGTGTAATGCAATACACTTTTTCGGTTTCAGCGATTCGGTTCTCTTTATCACCCCACTCCATTTTAATATCGCAAAATATTGTACCATATATTGGCGCCAAAATGGGAAAACTCAATGAAGAATCATATATAATGACAGATTCCAATTTCCAAATGTAATATTTTGTTTATCTTTCATTGTGACAGTATTTAAGGCCATACTAAGTATTTATATTAAGTGTTTATTTACGAATATACTTAAACTAGGTAAAATACTTCCACCAATTTGTCGCCACACTGGAAGGGATTGGTACCTAAAAGACTGGCGGCATTACCTTTTTGTATGACCAACTCTATATGAGTTGGTCATATACATATACTTTTTGGTACCCGTTACAAAATCGACACTAATTTATTAAAAAACATTTTTTTTGTCGCTGTGTCGACTTGGTCCCGTCGCTAAAATGGGGAACAGTCGACATAGTAACATTTGGTTTTAAAGTTAAAAAAATATTAATATTTTTTTCTAGTTAAAGAAGAAACTGAAAGAGGTTTTAAAGCGATACAAGTCCAACTGGACAAATTATATGATATTCTAAAACCTAAACAATATGAGATTATAAGTGCTGCAGGTACGACTACTTCCGTATTAAAGTTTGATGAGGAAATAGCTCAAAGGAATATTGAGTTTCCAATTAATTCTATACATAAATTAGACTTGCTAGAAGATTGACACGGAATTCGAAACAGTTTTGGTATGGATATTGTTATATTATAATACTACATAATAACCTATTTATCATGGTTGTTTTCTCTTTATTGCATATATTTATTTATTATTATTATGCTTCAGGTCAAAAAAAAAATTCAGAAATCCAAAATATTTATTCACAGATGAGTTTCTTTACCAGTTAACCTGGAAAGACATTAAGGGCTGTACTAAAGTACCCATAATAACCTACATCAAAATAAGAAATCTGTTTTTTTAAATTATACATTTAGCTGGCAGCAGTTGCTCTTCAAAGGATTCTGACGAAAGTCGTAAGCGCGAACAACTACTTATTTTCTTTTTTATTTACATCTGTACCTTTTATGTTACTCCAACAGAGGAGAGGAGTATTTTAGCACTAAGTGGATACTTACCTACTGTAACTTATATTTTGCAGAAAACTTTTCATACGTTTTATACAGCTAATATACTTATTAGCTGTACAAAACGTATGAAAAGTTTTCTGTGTGTTTGAAGTGAGACTCAAGCCCCTAGGTACTCCTAGAGGCTTGAGTCTCACTTCAAACAGCTTTGGATATAAAGCACGTCGTGATTTGGACTGTACCACCCAACTGATGGTATGGAAGGTATGGACGGTACGAGAAATGGATTGAGTATTCATGTTGCGGCTACCATACCATATCAGCCCCAAAACATTCACGATGGCTAAATATCCGGATGGACTATAATATGCTTTAATTTCTGTTTTACGATTGTTATACAATGTATCTTTATAAATTGCCTGCCTTGAACTACAGTGCGCGGCATAAAATATTGTTTTAAAACGTCATATTTTGCTTTTAGTTCTGAAGTGAAAATAATTGACCCAACAAAACAGAAAATCGAAACTGGAAGTAGTCTTCTACTACTGAGAATGAGGATCCTTCTTCAAACAATTTAGAAAATATAGATAACCTAGATTAAGAAATTCAAGAAGAAGATACAAAAGATAGAGTGCAGGAGGGGTTTCGTGGGCTAGATTACAAGAAAAATAAAATCGGTACGTTACTTAGAGAATAACGCCATTCATTTTATCTTATTATTTTTTTCTAAAATCATTTCCTCTAAAGTCATATTATATTTATTTTAACAGATGATACGCCAGACACAAAAAAAAGTTCCATTAAAGCATTGAAAACAGTGACTATACTATCTGATATAGAAATAAACAACAAGATGATCGATTTAAAACATGAGACTAAAATGATGATAAATTCATCATTTTAGTCTCATGTTCTGAAGATCTACTTCTATGTCAGGTTTCTGAACAAAATGCTGAGTGCAACAAAATCACAAACAGCGATTAACATATGTGAACACAAATACTACCTACCAAATTGTGTGCAAACTGTTACCACACATAGAGACCAAACCCCACGCAGTAACCATGTTTTTTTTATACAATCAAGGTGGCAAGCAAGTGTGCGGCCCGCCTGATGGTAAGCAGTCAATACTAGAAGAATCACTAGCGCGTTGCCCACCCTTAAGACATTAGATATTAAGTCTTTCAAGTCTTTGTGTCCAGTAATTTCACCAGCTACAGTGCCCTTCACGCCGGAACACAGCAATGCTTTCACTCAGCTGCTTGGCGGCAGAATATCTGACACTGCGGTGGTACCTTACCTGGACGGTTCCTTGCACAAGGAACCTGCCACCTAGTAAATAATAATAATATTCGTAATAGTTACAAAACTGTGATGTCTTATTTCTGCTTTTATGATTCTGTGACCGAAAAGTGTAATTGAAGTGTATGAACTCCTTAATGTTTAATGTGTACGCTCCTTTATTGTATAAGTTTCCTTTAATACTACTTAATAATGTGCATTATAATGTTCACTTATTAAATGTGTCTTGCCTAGAAAGGTTGTTTATATTTAGTTAGGGCCCCCAACATCACATGGCGACCCTGCCTAAAGGGTCTGCTAAGGTGCTGTAGTAAAATATATACAAGTTTATAAAAATATTAAAATTAACCCAAAACTATGTGTAGATCGAACATAGAAAAAGAGGTGTTCCTAAACTAAAACGCGACTTGCGGTAACAACGACGCCCTACTCAAGGATATTGGGAGTCATTTAGGCCGGCTAAGCCTGGCCACAATAGTTATCTTAGTCATATTTGCCATAATGGCAATTTACTTCATGATAAAATATATGGGAAGCTTATACGATGGCTGAAAAAGGTTTCAGCCCGATCCGCGCGCGACCAGGCTGCGCGCGGATCAGGACATACGGCGCCGAGTCTTGGCGTGCGCAGGATTATAGCACACCTTCTATCATCGGACGTCGAGACGCACTGCGCATACACACCTTATGTGGTGAAAGTGCCTTCAGTCCGGATTAAACGATTTGCCTCTTCGTTTATATTGAGGACAGCTAATGATTGGAACAGTTTGCCTGCGTCGGTTTTCCCGCCCGATTATAATGTGGATGTCTTCAAGGCTAGAGTGAATAGGCTTTTAATAAGCTAGTGCGCTTTACCATCTTCGATTGCGTCGCCACCTTCCATCAGGTGGCTCTGCAGTCAAGCACTAGCTTATGTTGAATAAAAAAAAAACACCTTAATAAAATTATACTCGAGTTTTACATTAACGAATGCATATTACGTTACATCTGAGTGATATCAAAACAGTGCTTTGTTGACCCCAATTCGGGTGATTTTTTTATATATTTGTGCTGTTTTAACTGTACGTAGCTTTTAGATATAATTCTCTAAACACCCACCATTTTGTATGACTGTCACACTTTAGATCCAAAGTTTGTAGACTGTCATACTAGATATAATAATAATAATATCACGTTATACTGGGACCGATCTATCATCACAGACAGGACTATTGTTGCCAATAAGCCTGATATTGTGCTGATATAGATCGCACCGAGCGTCGTGCAATGATTGTAGACGTCACTGTCTCTCATGATGAGAACCTCGTAAAAGCGGAGAAAAGATAAAGAATGTAAATATCTTGATCTTGCGCACGAGGTTGTCGACATGTGGGACATTGATAAGGCAATCATTGTACCCATAGTCGTTTCCGCCCAAGAGCCTCGATAAACACCTCAAGAGGCTCAAGTTAGACGGCTGGATCAAGGGCCAGATGCAGAAGGCAGTGCTCCTGGAGACGGCGCGCATCGTGAGAAAGTTCCTCTCTCTGGAGCCCTAACCACCGTCTGCTAGGACCCTGTTCCCGCAGCCGGTTGGGAACCCTTTTTTATATATTGTTAATTTTTTTTTTATATACTTGAATATTGTTATGTATTACAGAAAACGAAGAAGCCGATGACCAGGGAAGAAGCGTCAGTGCTGTTAGATCTTGTAAATAGTAGACCAATAATATACAGCAAAGAAACAAATGCTTCCTCCAATAGGCTAAATGAGGAAGCGTGGGTTACAGTGACATCAGAGTTCAATGCAAAAAATGGAAACATTCCGAGAACGAAAGATCAGTTAAAAGCAAAAAGGATAATTTAAAAAAAACAGCTCAGCAAAGGTCCCAGCAAATTAGATGAAATAATCTAAAGGTAAAATTAATCTATATACCCTTTGACCTATTATTATCTCTGTCACATACTTATCCCAAACATCAATAATATCCTGGGATAATCTACACACAATCACCTGTGCATCATCATCATCGAACTATCGTGGATGTTCATGATTATGCCCCACTTCTAATTGAGGCTTATCTGACGAGTAGTTGTGGCGGTGGTGAGGTATCACTGGTTTGTTAAACCAGCGAGTTATAAAATGAAGTTTACCGGGCTCTGTTCGCCAGTCGTTCTTAGACATCTTTCGAGTGAACATTCAAAATAGATTCTTTAAAAGAATTCTTGGTATTTCACGTTCCTAAATATCAATATGGCCAACAGCGTAGAATCACAGAATATGTGCAACGAAGACGACAATTGTGTGAATCTTGTGGCCTTGAACGAAGATCAGGAGGAAACAACGGAGAATTTGTTGGACCAGAATACTCAATATGTTCAGGAAGTAGAACCTGCCGCAAAGAAAAAGAAGCTTACGAAAGGCAAGACTCTGATTTCGACACAGAAGAAGACTGTACAGAACAGCAGTTTAATAAAATGGTTAAACAATTTTTGGCAAAACGCAGCCACTCTACTAGTAATGAAACCGTTCTTGAAAAATGTAAACGCCGCCGCGTTGAAAATGAAGAACATGAAACTATTCAATGTGGGTTAGACTCTTCAGAAAATAATGAAAGAATTCTTTCTTTACATGAAAAATCTGAACAAGGACTTAACAAATTGTTCTTACGATACTTTCGAGGAGTGGTGTTTAAACGAAGGATTATCCATGACGTATGGGAAGCTCCAATCGATGGATTGGGGGAACGATTTAGATACTCTATTATTCGACCATTACAGTACAGTATTAATGGAACTAGAAGAGCGACAAGAACAGATGGAAGATGCGGAGGAGGAGAATACTGTATTACATGAGTCTTCATCATCGCGGAACATAAGAAACATCTCCACGTCATCCACGACTGCTCGTACTCCGGATCGACATGTAGATGCATCCACATCCAGAGAATCCGAGATTATGTCACAGATGCATCGTGCGCCGAAGAAATTGACCGTTGGGCCAACTCGCAAATCAGTGACATTCCAGAAGGAGAAATCCCTCTGTGAAGCGGAGAATATTGGATCTGGAGGAGGACGACGAACTAGAGTACGAACCGGGTTCCTTATTCAAGAACAGGAAAACAGTGGAGGAGGAAAGCGAACCAGAAGTAGACTTACAGGCTCCTCCGATGAAGAAAAGCAAGAAGATAATAATAGAGGAGGAAGAGGAACAAAACTTAGACGGGACACCGAACGACGAAGACTTTTCTTATATGGTCGCCAATCATGCCTTAGCTCACTCCTTAGTCACGAGTACTGGAAAAATCTCTCAAACTATCTTGATAAGGGAAGACGACGGATATATCAATATATCGTCGCCGGGAGAGCGTCGGTCGATGCTGGTGAAGTTAGAGCTTTACCCCTTCAAAGAATGCGCGAAGCTAAACAAGAATCAATATTGGACAAGACGGACATTCTCATCACTGGGAGTGATTTGTGGAGAGGATTCGCTTGTTCACAGACTAGCGATGAAGCTGAAATACGAGCTAACGAAACAAGTAATGAACATAAAGAACGTAAAGGTAGAGAAAAGGGTACAAACAGGTTGGAAAGGTTTTTAGAATCTTTTATTATAACACCAACTAAAAATATTCTATATACAGGCCACTGGACTCATGGGCCTTTTAAATACATGCCGAAGAACAAGGCTATTTTAACTACGTACATTCATAATATTAATCAAAATGTAGTTGATTTACTTTACAGAGAAATCATTTTAAAGTCAAGAAAAATTTCAATGAATAAGTTGATTTATGTAGCTCCATGGAATGCTGTTGGTGATTATTATTACAATATTAATGATTTGCCAGAGCAGCTCTTGGACTGGACTGTCCGCTACGAAGCCGACGTCCTCTATCACATGAAATGAAATTGCTTCCCCGCTCTGGACGGAGTCCTCGGTCTCGGGAAGACTCCAAACGACCTGAAGTCGTAGCAGTAACACCAAATACATGAGCACCATATCCTTGAAATCCTTTTTCCTTATTAATGAAAAATTTAACATCTTCTGGCCAATCATAGGGATCTCCTTTAGTACACATGCTTTCCATATCAAACTCCACATCGCAATGTGTATAACTGACAGTATATACTGAAGAGTTTAAAAAATTTACTTGTTCGGTTGCAGGATTTAGAGCTGGTGTAGCTAATATTCCCAGATGTACTTGAGGTTGATTTCGAAAGGTAGAATGTTCACCAGAATGTACGTGAAAATATGTATATCCTTCTACACTTTGATAATAATTATAACTAGCACGATTGGTATAAGAATAGCTTGTTTTATCCAATTCTTGGCTCGCAAACACTGTACCGCGCTCGTTAGCGTTTGTCGTCAGTTTAATGGTATGCGGCACTTGATGTTTATAAATAACCTGTTTATATGTATACTATTATAACCAGACAAATAATTCCAACTTCTATTTGTAAATACATACAATAAATTATATAGATAAATAACACAAAGAAATAATTTCTTCTTTGTGGACATGCATGTGTCAATATATCTAGTTAACCTAAAATAACCCAATGATAATCAATAATTTAGTTCTTTTTTTAAACTCAGACAGGTAGTGGAAAACCAGACTTCATTCCCAAAGATGACATTTTAGAAAAGGTAGCGAGTCTGTTGGGGTCAGCATTAAATGGGTTCAAAGTGCCATTTGGTGGTGATGGTGTGGGTGGTCACATCACTGAAGAGGTGATATTGGTTGACGGTGTTGTCTCCCCTAACAAATCCCCTAATGAATGCACACGTGATGTGTTTGTTTCCACAACACCAGATACCATCACATTGCCAATAAGCGAAGGTAAACATTTTCTTGTTTTATATTTATATTATTTGAAATTCAAGAGGTCTTCAAAATTGATCATGTAAATGTTATTAAAAAATTTAATATTTACAGCCAAGAAAAGGAATGCAGACGTAGATAATGTGGGAGCTAAGTTACTGTACGGGTTGACTACCTCTAGCAAGCCTTCCTGCTTACAAAATAAAGGTAATTAACATTAGTTGAGGGGAGGCCCGTGCCCAGCAGTGGGACATAAACAAGGGCCGGTATTATTAACATTAGTTGCAACATTTTTCCAGCCTGATTTCATTAAGGTATACCTATAAGATCTATCTTATACGTATACCTTAATGAAATCAGGAAAGAATCATAAAATCTATTTTATGATGTAAGTTATTTTCATTTAATACTATGTGTACTAAAAGGCAGTGGCGTGCACAGAAAGCAGGCAAAAATACCTTCGAGTTGTTTCTGCTTTATGCTAATTGTTCGTGTTCCAGCACAAATATCCTTAAATTAATCAACATTACCAACATATCCAATTACATTAAAAAAAAATGCTCGGTGCAGCGGCTCGCACGATGGTTATAAAACACAGAGCAATAGATAATTACGGCATATATTATCTATATTAATAAAAGAGCAGGGTGTTTTCTAGGAATCACGATACAGCAAAAACCATATAACGTACAATCTTGAAATTTGGAACCAACATTATTCAAATAGTCTAGGTGAACAATAAGAACGGATTTTTCGAAATTCCATACCTAAGTGGGTCAAATGGGCTCCCAAAGTTTGTATGGAAAAAAAATTTTTTTTCGTCACACAGACATGAAACTTTGTCAGTGTACTAAACAAAAGAAATAAAGAAACACGTGTATCACACTTTTTGAAAATCGACCCATATTGGGATTTTAGCCTGGTTTTTGAGTATGCAACGCGGAAAAAAAAATTCATACTGCATTGCTGAAACTTTGCGAATACATTAATCAAATTATAGCAATCCAAGTGCAAATGATCATTTTTTGAAAATCAACTCGTAAAGGGGTCAAATTGGGGTCCAAAAAATGTTTCTCGACCTACAGTCATGAAACTTAGTTTATATATTGCACACCAGAATCTAAGAAACCTATTTCCAGCATTTTTCGAAAAACTACCCCTAAGGTTTTTTAATGGGGTTTCAAAGTTTGCACAAAGAAGGATTTCCATTTCATCCTATGATGCAGCTAGAGTAACGAAACTCGATAAATAAACTCAACACAACAATTGAAAAAACTAATTTTGTGCATTTTTGTAAAATCAACCCCTAAGTGGGTCAAATGGGCTCCCAAAGTTTGTAAGACAAAAAATTTTTTTTCGTCTCACCGAGACGAAACTATGTTAAAGTACTGAGCAAAACAAATAAAGAAACACGTGTATTACAACACACAACTTTTTAAAAATCGACCCTTAAAGGGGTTTTAACATAGTTTTTGGGTATGAAATGTGAAAAAGTAACATACGTACTGCATTGATGAAACTTTGCGAATATATTTATCAAATTAAAGCAATCCTTGTGTAAATAATCATGTTTTGAGAATCAACTCAGAAATAGGTCCAATTGGGGTCCAAAAAATGTTTTTCGACCTACAGTCATAAGACTTAGTTTATATATTATTCATATTTTAATTTATTAATATATACTCATACATACTATATATATATATATATATATATTAGTATCTATCATAAATACATATGTATATCATGCTATATACATTCATACTAAGTAAGTACTTATTTCGTAAAACAAAATTTAAATAAATGCTGTTACGTATAATTAATTATAATTAATTTAAGTATAAGCTTAAGAATAATTAGTGTAACTTTCGAAGATTCTAAATATTACAAGTGTATTCCTACTGAACTCAGAAAGAGGGGACTCTTCTACTACAGGTGTATAACTTAACAGAAGAGCTCCCAAACCCTGTAAAAACACAACTCTTGTAATTAATAAACATTTTTGATTTGATTTTTTTTTGATATTGTACACAAGAATCTAAGAAACCTATTTCGATTGTTTCGATGTTTCGAAAAACAACCCCTAAGGTCATATCGAGGGGTTGGAAAGTTTGCACAAAGAAGTATTTCTATTTCATGCTATGATGCAGCTAGAGTAACGAAACTCAGTAAATAAACTCAACACAACTAAACTCAACAATAAAATTTTGTCAATGTACTAAGCCAAAGAAATTAAGAAGCACGTGTATCACAAATTTTTCTAATTCGACCCGTAAAGGGGTATTATAGTACATGGTTTTTGAGTATGAAACGCGGAAAAAATATATATTGCTGCATTGCAAAATTATTGCGAATACATTTATCAAACTAAAACAATTATTGTATAAATCAACTCTTAAAGGGGTCCAATTGGGGTCCAAAAAATGTTTTTCGACTTACAGTCATAAGATTTAATTTATGTATTGCACACAAGAATCTAAGAAAGCCATTTCCGGCATTTTGAAAAAAAAAAAACAATCCCTATGGTCATTTAATGGGGTTGGAAAGTTTACACGTAGAATGATCTCCATTTAATGCTATAATACAGCTAGAGTAACGAAACTCGGTACATAAACTCAATACAAAAATTAAATAAACTAATTTTCAGCATTTTTCGATAATCAAGCTCTAAGTGGGTCAAATGGGGTCTCATAGTTTGTATGAAAACATTTTTTTTTTCACCACATATACACGAAATTTTGTCAACGTACTAAACAAAAGAAATGAAGAAACACCTGAATCACAACTTTATGAAAACCGACCCTTAAAGAGGTTTTAGTATGGTTTTTAAGTTTGAACCGCGGAAAAATATTATGCTACATTGATGAAACTTTGCGAATACATTAATCAAACTAAAACAATCCATGTGTAAATAGTTTTTGAAAATAAACTCATAAAGGGGTCCATTTGGGGTCCAAAAATGTTCCTTCGCCCTGCAGTCATAAGACTTAATTTATGTAATGCACATCATCATCATCATTAGCCACAGCATCTTTACAGATGTTTGTTGCAGCGCCTATCTACGTTGTCTGGAGACATCTGCGTTTATGACTAAACAAACCAATTGCTGCACGACAAATCTTTCCACACTTATCACACACAAAGACAGAAGTTGGAGGTGGCGCAGTAGATTTCCGAACTTTCTTTTGTTTAATCATCTCCAGCCAAGCCGCATCGTGCTTAGAAATACCACTCTTGATTAGTCTCCGCCCTTCTGATCTTGATGATACGCATGCCTCCCAATTGTCCGGGTCTATTCCAAAGTCACGCATGTCACGCTTACAAGAATCCTTATAGCGAAGGCGAGGTCGGCCAACAGGTCTCTTGGCGTGGGCAATCTGACTCAACATAATCTGACGAGGCAATCTCTGTCTATCCATTCGTTGTACGTGACTAAGCCATTGAAGTCTCTTATGTTTAAGCATGGCTGTTACGCTAGATGTTTGTGTTAACTGTAATACTCTTTCATTGCTCATTTTGTCTCTCCAAGTAACTGCGAGGATTTTCCGTAAGCATCTCATATGAAACGCATTAAGTTTGCGTTCTTCTTTACAGTATGTCCTCCAGGTCTCCGAGGAATATAAAAGGATACTAAGCACGCAAGTCTGATAAACGAGTATCTTCGTTCTTATTGTGAGCTTTGTGTTATTCCAGACACGTGAGTAAAGTTTGCCAAAGGTGGTTGCAGCTTTCCCAATGCGAGCATTAATTTCATTTTCATTGGCCAATTTACTCGTTGTGATGGAACCAAGATAAGAAAAACTATCAACCACGCGCAGAACGACGCCATCAAGAGTGATGTGAGGAGGAGAAGTTGTACCTTGAGTCATGACTACAGTCTTATTTGTGTTTATGCTCATAGAGAACTGACGACATGCCCATGCGAATCTCGAAACTAGTTCTTCCAATTCTTCTTCCGAGTTAGCCACTATTGCAGCATCGTCCGCGTAAAGAAGTTCTCTGACAAGTAGATCAATTCTATTTTTTGAGGACTTCAGAAGACTGATATTAAAAAGACGTCCATCTGTTCTAGTGTGTAGGTGTATGCCAGCATTGCAATCCTCAAAGGCTATAACTAAGGCAGATAAGAATATGCCAAAGAGTGTAGGTGCAAGAACACAACCCTGTCTCACGCCGCGATTGATATTGAAGTTTGAAGACATTTCACCATCAAATAATATGCAGCCTTGCATATTATCATGAAAAGATTTTGTTAAGGCTAAAAGTGTAGGCGGACACCCAAGTTTCTCTAACACATAGTACAGTCCTTCTCTGCTAACAGTGTCGAAGGCTTTATTTAGGTCGACAAAAGCGATGTATAATGGTGTACGCTGCTCGTGACATTTCTCTTGAAGTTGCCTTAGTGAGAATATCATATCACTAGTAGACCGACCAGCTCTAAACCCACATTGAGACTCAGGATAAATTCGCTCAGCAAGAGTTTCCAATTTCTTATGGATTACTTTGCCGAATGCTTTACCAGCGATACTCAATAAGTATATTCCCCTGTAGTTATTACAGTCACCTCTATCACCTTTACCTTTATATAGGATCGATTCGATCCTATATAAAGTTAAAGGTGATAGAGGTCGATAGGATCGATTCGATATCGATTTCCAATGAATATTATAATACAGCTAGAGTAACGAAACTCGGTACATAGAGTCAACAAAACAATTAAACAAACTAATTTTCAGCATTTTTTGAAACTCAACCCCTACGAGTAACTGGGCCAAATGGGGTATTAAAATTACTATGCAAAAAAAAATATTCATCGCATGGACACGAAACTTAATCAGTGTAATGATAAAAAAAACCACGTGTATCACATTATTTTTTGAAGGGGTTTTTGAGTATTAAACGCGGAAAGAAAATCATGCTGCACTAATGAAACTTTGTGAATAAATTCATCAAGTTGAAGCAGTTTATTTTAAAAGTCAACCCCTAAAAGGGTCCAAATTGGGTCCAAAATGTATTTTTTTGTCCTACTGTCACAGGTCTTATATTATGCATTGCACACAATAATCTAACAAACTTATTTCAGGCATTCTTCAAAACACAATCCCTAAGGTTATTTTATGAGGTTGCAAAGTTTGCATGAGGAAGGATTTTCATTTTAGCTATAATGCTGCTACAGTCACAAAACTCATTAAATAAACTCAACATAACAACAAATAAATTTTCTGCATTTTTTGGAAATCAACCCCTAAGTGGGTCAATAGGGTATCAAAGTTTGCAAAAAAAATATTTTTCATCACATGGATACAAAATTTTGCCATCAAAAGAAGTTGAGAAATACGTCTGACACATTTGTTTTGAAAATCAACCCTTGACGGGGTTTAAGCACGGTTTTTGAGTATGAATGCGGAAAAAATCATGCTGCACTGATGACACTGCGGATGCATTCATGAAATTAAAGAAAGCCATGTGCATTTTTTTTAAATTGACCCCCAAAAGGAATTATTGGGTACAAATCATGTTTTTTTACCCTACGGGCACAAGACTTATTTTATGTATTGCACGTAAGAATGTAAGAAACCTGTTACCTGCATTCATTGAAAAATGACCCCTAAGGTCAATTAATGGTTTCAAAGTTAGCATGCAGAAGGATTTCCATTTAAGTTATAATGCAGCTACAGTCACGAAACTCGGTAAGTAAACTCAATACAGCAATTGAACAAACTAATTTTCAACATTTTTAACCGACTTCAAAAAAGGAGGAGGTTCTCAATTTCTCTGTACATATATTTCTTTCTATGTATGTACGCGCATGATTGGCAATTATGAACCGATTTCAAAAATTATTTCTGGTACGGATAGGCCAGTCCACTGATTGGGTCCTATAAAAAAAAATATTAGTTACGAATATGCAGTTCTTGAAAAACCAAAAAATGGCGACTCAGAAAAAACTGTAGGAATGCCTAAAAGATGATGTTTTTATCGCTTTTTAATGACAAAAATGGTCAAACTCTGGCAAATATGTATTTACCAATTTCAATGATCCTTTTTTTTTCGAATGATGGAACCACTGTAATGAATATTTATAAATTTTATCACAACCGGATAAGAACTTCCTGGAGAACCATGATTGATGTGGAGTAATTTATCTGGTAAAAAAAAGAATATGTACCGACAAATTGAATGATGAACCGATTTCTATTATTCTTTTTTTATTCAAGAGAGTAAACTACTGTAATGAATTCATGCAAATTTCATCAGGACCGGATAAAGTGTTCCTGAAGAAAATATACACAGTAGGTACGTCAACACCAACTTCAATAACATTTAAATTATTTTATGCTTTTTAATGTTATTGAAGTCGGTTCTTTTTTTTTTTGTTGTGTTGTGTGCAATGTTTTATTCGAAAATCCGTGGGACAAATGAGGTATCAAAGTTCGTATGCAAAAAAATTTTTTTTCGAAGACATAACTTTGTCAGTATACTTATCAAAAAATTGAGAAACATGTCTAACACATTTGTTTTGAAAATCAACCCTTAACGGGGTTGTAGCACGGTTTTTGGGTATCAAACGCAAAAAAAAATCATGCTGCACTGATGCCACTTAGCGGATACATTCGTCATATTGAAGTTATTAGCGCCAAAGATTTATGTTTGACACTGCGGGACGCGTTATGTGCCCTAAGGCTTTATGGCGGGAATGAAAACATTGAAATAGTGGACTGTAGTTTTTAAATCGCCTAGGATCGCTAGTATCACACGGTATTACAGCGGGATGATGTTCATTGGTAAAGAATTAAAAGGAAATAAAAGGAATTCCACACACCTGACGTTCAGCTGCAGCTCAGCTCGTCCCGGGACTCCAACCACACGGCACAGGCTTCACAAAGTCACTGATCACTGCTGAGCTATTGAGAGTCTGATATTACAATAGAATGTGCGTATTATATGAATTATATCACGTATTCGCGGGAATGTCTTTGTGCAGTAATTACACAGCGACGCGTTATTCGCGGGGTTTATTGCCAATCAATTAGGACGACGACCGTGTCCTACCGATGACAGATGCGTAGTGGAAGGGTAGCGGATTCACATTGGTGGGAAAGAGAGGGTATGTATACCTGTCATACCGTGCGTACTTATAACAAAGCTAAATTAGAAATATTGCAATTAAATGCATAGAATGCGTATGGCGGTAACATTTCCCTCCGGCCTTAAAGGGTTGCCTTTAAGAAAAAATAAATAAAATAATTATATACTCATAAATACATGAGAAATACATGTAGAGAGTCGCGGTAGAGTATGAAATATATGTGCGGTAGAGTATAAGATGCATGCGCGGTAGAGTATGTGCGGTAATACATATGGTGCGGTAAAATAATATTACTTATAACTAGTTGCGGTTAATTATATAACTTAAACTACTGATTGGGAAGGGGACATAACTTTACTACAGGACGAAGGTAACTCCCCTTTGAAGTTCTTATAGTAACAACTCGCGTCGTTCCATCCTTAGATGGGTGAACCTTCTCCACGACACCCAAAGGCCAAGCGAATGGTGGAGCATTGTCGGTCTTGACAATGACTACCGTTCCTTCCTGTATGGGAACATAAGGGACATTCCATTTAGCTCGCGATTGTAACTGGTGTAAATATTCATTACGCCAGCGTTTCCAAAAGGACTGAACTATACTATCCAATAGATGATGTCTCTGTACTAAGTCCTTCGGTTCAACCTCAGGCGCGGGAAGTGACGAAAGTGGCACGGTTTGCAAAAAATGAGCTGGTGTAAGAGCGGAAGGCTCTGCGGGATCACAACTCATCGTAGTCAGCGGGCGTGAATTAATAAGAGATTCTACTTGCGCGAGTATAGTAAGAAGCTCATCATATGATACGATTTGATGTCCAATAGACTTAAACAAGTGCGTTTTTACAATTTTAACCATGCTTTCCCAGCATGCACCCCAATGAGGCGCAGCGGGTGGAATAAATTTCCAATCTATGCGGTTTTCGGAAAGCTCTACCTCTAGATGAGGACGAAACTCATCCAAGAATTTATAAAGGTCGCGTAGATACGAACGTGCTCCAACGAAACATGTTCCATTGTCAGAGTACATGCATTTGACAGGTCCGCGTCTAGAAAGAAAGCGTTTGAACGCATTTAAGAAGCTAACAGTACTTAGGTCTGTAGCTATCTCAATGTGAGTGGCACGGGTTGTAAGGCAAGTGAAGATGCATAGCCAAGCTTTGCGGCTCTTCACCCCCCGGCCACGAGCGGGTGTGTATAACAGAGGACCTGCGTAATCGCATCCGACGTGCGTGAAAGCTTTATCAACCTGATTAACACGTTGGCTGGGTAGATCAGCCATAAGCGGAAATAAAGGGCGCGGTTTCGACCTAAAACACACATTGCATTTATGAATGCGATGGCGTATAATACGTCGTGCAGCTAAGATCCAAAATCTATGTCTCAATAAAGACATTAGAAGTTCTGGACCAGCATGCAGATATTTGCGGTGATAGTAATCAACTATCAAATTGACCACTTGGTCATGGCGCGGTAGTATGCAAGGATGCTTATGCGTATATTCCTCGGCGGAATTTGACAAGCGACCTCCGACACGGATAAGACCGTTATTGTCGAGAAAAGGCCTGAGCTTGTTTAATGCGGGAGAACAAGGTTTATTTTCAATTAAATTCGATTTATCGACAGAGAAATGAACATCCTGAACGGCAATAATTAATTTATTTTCTGCGAAATCTAAGTCTGCGGCTGATACGGAATTACCACGAGGTAATAATTTCATAAAGCGGTAGATATAAACAATTGTGCGTAATAATTTAGAGTATGACGAATGTCGCTGAGCGAGCTCGTATAGCGGGGAATTTTCTACATTAGTCGTGAGGACGTGCGCCTGGGTCCGCTGCTCGGGCGCGTTTGCGTATTCACTATCATCGAAATTACTTAAGGGCCATTCACTTGGGTCGCGAGTGAGCCACGATGGTCCACTGTACCACAAAGGATGGTCAACTAGCTTGTCCGGGGTAATGCCACGGGACAGGCAATCTGCGGGGTTTTCAGAGCCAGAAACGTGAAAGAATCGACTCGCGGGAATATTTTCTAATAATTTTACGACTCGATTGGCGACAAAAGTCTGCCAACGATGCGGAGATGCGTTTAACCAACAAGGTACAACCTTTGAATTGCTGAAGGCGAAAACATTACTAACGGTATAGCGTGAATTTAAAATATCTAAAACTTTACGAAGTAGCTGTGACAGTAATAAAGCGGCGCAGAGTTCCAATCGTGCAACAGAAACTACCTTAACTGGTGACACTTTAGACTTTGCGCACACTAATTGTACAGTATAATTATTGTTTACGCGGATTTGTACATATACTACGCCACCAAAGGCGCGTTCACTAGCGTCAGCGAATCCAATAATGTTGACCTCACAATTTTGCACAATACCCAGATGTCGTGGAATGCACAGTTTGTTAAGCGATGGAAGCTCATTACAAAACTGCATCCAGCGGTCGACAATATGGCGGGGTGGTTCGGCATCCCAATCACACTTTGCAAGCCAAAGCTCTTTAATAAGAAGCTTGGCGTACAAAATGGCCGGAGCCACAAAGCCCATGATGTCCCAAAGCCTCGCTATCGCGGACAATATCGTGCGCTTAGTGCACTTATCATCAGGAGCGGCGACAACAAATCGGAAACAATCACTAGATCTATCGAAATATAGGCCTAAGATTTTATGCGGAACAGACTCATCGAACATTTTGTCGTGAGTGTCTTTATGCGTATCTGGTATGTGTGCGAGGACAGCATCAGAATTGCTTGACCACTTAACTAGGTCAAATTGACCCAACTTGAAAAGCTGAATTAGCTCACTACTAAGCGTAATTGCTTGAGTAGTAGACGCGACAGAAAGAACAATATCATCCATGTAAAGGAATGATGAAGCTGCGGCGGCTGCCGCGGGGAACTTATCTCCCTCATCGGCGACAAGCTGGCGGACCACGCGCAGTGCGTGATATGGACTAGACTTGAGTCCGAAACAGACGCGGTGAAATTCGTATACAGTAACTGGATCGTCAGTACTGAACCGATATAAGATTCGCTGAAACCTGCGGTCAGGCTCGCGAACTGCTATTTGAAGGAACATTTGACGGATGTCTGCGGAAAGTGTCACTTCAAATAGGCGGAAATTTATAAGAATGCTAAACAAATCTCCTTGTAAATTAGCACCTGCGTGGAGAAGATCATTAAGCGAGTGACCAGACGAAGACTTACAACTAGCATCTAGAACGCAACGAAGCTTGGTTGAAGACTTATCTTCTCTGAATACACCATGGTGTGGGATTGTATACGAGGGTCGAGAGACGTCATCATTGTTTATATCGATAGGACTTAGGTAGCCCTTATTTAAATAATCGCGTATTACATTATTATAAGCGGCGCGGTTTTCGAGCGATGCATCTAACTTACGCTCTAAACATTTGAGACGTCGAAGCGCGGCGGTGTAGGAATCACCTAACAAACATGGGTCATTACGAAAAGGTAAGGCGACCACGTATCTATCACTTTCTTCTCGAACGGTGGTAGCGCGGAAATATTCTTCACACTCAAAATCATCAGGACTTTGAGCGGGCGGCGCGGATATCTCTTCAAGCTCCCAAAACTTCTTGAAGAGTGTGTCCATTGCGTCATGAACGACGTTACAACACAAGGTCGAAAGATTGTTTTGAACGATCTGTGACGTAGGCGCGGAGCCCATAATCACATATCCTAAAACGGTTTCAATTGCGGGCGGAACATTACTGTTATTACTACGCACTACTCCCGGTAGTATTAAATGTGAAAAGACGGTCGCACCGACCAAACAGTCTACGGATCCTGGAGTAGCGAAGTCCTCATCCGAGAGCGGGAGAGACTTGAGATGTGTGAACGAGGCTTTATCTACTGCTACCGATGGCAGCGAGTCGCTTATGCGGTCGATCACGAGCGAGGCGAGATCAAAATTAACATTTGAATTAAAACGCGAATGTATTTTTAAATTTACTGAACCCTTAACTTGTTTCTCTGAACCACCAATTCCCTTAACCACTATGCTCGACGGCGTCATCTGATTTAATAGTCCAATGCGTTTACAACAATCATAAGTTATGAAATTACTCTGAGACGCACTATCTAACAAACAACGAATTGTATGCGGTCTATTATTCGTATCGTACACTACCACTTGAGCCGTGGCCAGCAAGACAGTCGAATGGTTAGCTGTACATTGCCGGTTATCATCGGTCAGTGTATCGACGCGCGTAGGAAGTGATGCAGCAATAGACGTCGTGCATAGCGATAGGTCGCCGCGTTGTACTAATTGCGGGCGCGGTGACTCGGTAGCGGGCGGAACCGGTTCCCGAGGCGCAGTGGCTGTGCGCGCTGATGCGACAGCACGCGGAGTGGGTTCGGTGCGCGGTTTATCATTATTGAAATGCAACATAGAATGATGTCGCTGATTACAAGTGCGACATTTTAATTTAGATGAGCAATTACCACTCTTATGTGTACAACTTAAGCAGTTTACACACGCGTTATTATTTTTTATATGTTTAAATCTTTCAACAGGCGAAAGTTTTTGGAATGCGGTACATTTATAGTAATGATCATGAGTCGCGTAATTACACAGTGCACATTTGTCAGTAGCCGAAGTTGTTATGTATGACTGTGGATTCGGCGGGTTAGTCTTAGTACGGGGCTTAAAATTAGACTTATTTATGTTACTGCTAGCTGCAACTGCGGGCTGAGTACTCCCATAAATGCGACACTGACTCTTAATAAAATCAATAAAGTTATCGAGCGTATGCGTTTTCGTGTCACGAGAGTACATTTGAAAAGCACGAATTGTGTCTTTATCGAATTTTTGCGTAGCTAAATGCAGTAATACGAAATCCAACAGATCATCTATATTTAATGATTTTAATGAGTTAATGGCCACAACAAACTTATCAATAAACAATTGATAGTTAGATGCAGAAGGAGAACCATTTAATTTAAGGTTGAGCGCTTGTTCTAAATAAGTGGTTCCTAATAACCTGACATCTTGATATTTATCGAGAAGCGACTGATAAATAACATTATAATTTTCGGCACTTGGTATGATACCTGCAAATGTAGACTGGGCGGAAGGTGACAGTTTACCTATTAGATAGTACAGTTTGTCTGCGTCTGTAAGCGAAGGGTTATTATGCACTGTGGCGTTAAAACTAGCGTAAAATAATGGCCAGTTATTTAAATTACCATCGAAAGACATGAGCTGAATTTCAGGCAAACGCGGCTTAGCTTTGAGCGATGAAGAAGGTTCTGATGTGGAAGCGGACCTCGTTAACTTCGACTGAACCTGCTTGATATAACAATATAGGTCTTCGAACGAAGAATAACACTGATATGAGGGGATAGCTTTAGGGTCAGTCTCCAGAAGAGTCTCATTATAATCATCGAGTACTTTGTGAAAACTCGAACGTATATTTTCAATTGTCACGCAAGAATTCAAAAATGATTCTTGAGATTCTTCTGAAGCGTGAGCCACCTTCGCTAAATTATAAACAGCATTGATGCGTGCAAAAAGAGCGTTTCGCTTAGCTTCTAGAACGGTTAAGCGCGGGGAACAAGGAGAAGCAACCTTCTGTTCGCGAGACATAATGATATAAGTATTACTATTTTATCACAGATGCGCTATACCACACAACAACTAATAAGTACTTAAAAGTGTGTTTTCAGAGATATAAACACACCTTTAAATAATGTATAAGTACGTAGGTAACTGCCTAATAATATTAAGTAATAATTTATATGTTTAATGTTTATGACAAAGAAAAATAGTGTGAAGTTATAAGCACAACGATAATGCAATGAACGGGGCGCGGCGCGGTTAAGTATTCGTATTTAAAACAGGTTATCAATGCGTTATGCTTATGCAGTATCGTTGGGATACAGACGCGGTAATGATTAAATATGTTATAATTAATAAATGTGTACGTGAATTCATATATACGCAAATATAAAATAAATATCACTTATAAGTGTAAGTACCTAAGGGGCGCGGGAGTATATAATGAATATATAATATAATTTAAATCCAAAGGCAAACACCTATAAGAGCGGCGCGTAGTTATAATTATATAGATAGTATGCAAATAGCATGTATAGAAAGTGCTAGAATATCACTTTTTAAATGAAGGTAGGAGGCGCGTAATTATCGCGTATCTCGTACTTGTATGGTGAAAAACCAATTATTTACCAATTAAATGAACAATGAAAGATGCCAAATGATGGCAAAATGATTCACAAAATTTAACCAAAATGATACGACGAGGGGATCAAAATGATCCGATAAGTGGGACCAAAATAGTCCGGTAAGGGGATCAAATAACGATACGGCGTAGGGATCAAAAGATAATCCAGCGAGAAGGATCAAAAGGATAATCCAGCGAGAAGGGCCAAAAGATATTAGCGCCAAAGATTTATGTTTGACACTGCGGGACGCGTTATGTGCCCTAAGGCTTTATGGCGGGAATGAAAACATTGAAATAGTGGACTGTAGTTTTTAAATCGCCTAGGATCGCTAGTATCACACGGTATTACAGCGGGATGATGTTCATTGGTAAAGAATTAAAAGGAAATAAAAGGAATTCCACACACCTGACGTTCAGCTGCAGCTCAGCTCGTCCCGGGACTCCAACCACACGGCACAGGCTTCACAAAGTCACTGATCACTGCTGAGCTATTGAGAGTCTGATATTACAATAGAATGTGCGTATTATATGAATTATATCACGTATTCGCGGGAATGTCTTTGTGCAGTAATTACACAGCGACGCGTTATTCGCGGGGTTTATTGCCAATCAATTAGGACGACGACCGTGTCCTACCGATGACAGATGCGTAGTGGAAGGGTAGCGGATTCACATTGGTGGGAAAGAGAGGGTATGTATACCTGTCATACCGTGCGTACTTATAACAAAGCTAAATTAGAAATATTGCAATTAAATGCATAGAATGCGTATGGCGGTAACAGAAGTAATCTATGTAATATTTTTAATTAACCCTTAAAAGCGATCAATTAAGTAAGTAGTAAGTAAGTTCCAAAAAATATTTTATTCCTACAGCCACACGACATATTTTATATATTGCATACAAGAATCTAAGAAACCATTTCCGGCATTCTTCGAAAAATCCCTAAAGTTTGCGTGAAGAACGATCTCCATTTAATGCTATAATGCAACTATGGTAACGAAACTCAGTGATTGAAGTAAAGAAAACTATTGAATAAACTAATTTCCAGCATTTTTCGAAAATCAACTGCTAAGGGCATCTACCAACGGGGTTACCAAATGGTTTCCACTTAACAACCTCATAAGTTTTTTAATGAAATTGCAAAATAAGTGCAGTATAAAGATACTACTATTTATAAACTTAAATAAAGAAGTAAATATTTAAGAAATGGGAGCTATGATAGCTTACACGAAAATACTCAACTAAGAAGACCTGAGGATACACCGTCATAATTGTGACATAAGGACGTTCAACATCTTAGTCCTCCCGTGACCATGGGTGCTGCAAAGTATTCGTAACTCCGGGATAGTAAAAGCTAAAATAAACCGCGATTAAATCCGTAAAAGTAGTTTGATTTCAATGTGTAGCATTCGCGTAAATAAAAGACAACATTAGTGTAAACAATATTTTAAAAAACCTCTATCCATAATTAAAAACACGTTTGAGTAACAAAGTAAACGCGGGCGAAGCCGCGGGTTACAGCTAGTGAGAGTATAAAACAGTTGGGTAAATCATATTAAAGTGGCTGTGGTCTTATTAACATTTAGGACAATGTAGTGTTCATGATTTGCTTAGCAATGGGTACACTTTGTATATATATATTTTTTTTTATATGTAAAATTTTTAAATGTTATTAAGTATAATAATTAAGAACCATGTTAAATGTAAAAGAACTGTTCATGAGACAGTTACAAAAACAAAATTACATTCAAATTAATCACAGTGTACAAAAAAAAATGGCGTTAGTGGGTTATCTTATCGCACTTCTGAAATGTTGGTGCCTAATTAAGAAGTTCGGGTACCTACCTTTAGGTTTGCCGAATAGGTAGAAATAAATAATAATATATACGGGTATGTATGGTTTAATTCAGACATTTAAAATATTATCTTTCAAATATTTAATTAAGTAGTATTATTATTATATTACATATATATATACTTTAATTATACATTTGTTAATATCAACAATTTATACCTTCCAACCAATGCCTGGTACGCGGCTGTTATGTCCACAACTCGACGTCCAGTTCACGACTGCGCTCGCAAAGCGGCACGACTGCTAAGTAATGGTTTCCCCCACCATTACATTCGTTCCGAACAATGCGTTGTGATTGGTCCGTCGTGCCGGTCGAGCGCAGATAGTCAAATCAACACTTTCAATATTTAATTACAATCATAATCACACATAAATTATACAAATATTAACAAATAATTAAATGTTGCTAACACATGTAAGTATAAACGGACAAAAATGCTATCTATGTACAAACATTTGAAATGATTATCGAATTTTTGAAAAGGTGTGTAGAATTTCTGGATTCAAATTTAACAAATAATTTAATGTCTCTTAATACCTCGCAAAAATAAAGTTTGTTTTCCAACATCTGTATTAATTCATTCTAAACTCGATGACCTTAACAAGCCTGCTGATGGTCCTCAAGGTAGAATAACTAATATGGAAAAGTGGCGAGAATTGACAAATGTGATCAATTTTAACCAAACTGGATCATCCAAATCGGTTGAAAGGTGGAAGAAGTAGGCACGATAATGTGATTTCTTGTAATTAATATTGGTTTATGGTTTGCTATGCATGTAAAGGTTTGGAGTGACTTGAAGAATGATATACTAAGCGTAAGGACACTAAAATACACCGAGCCGAACTTGGAACGGGTGGCGGCCCTGCATGCAAACTCGTCTGCATGAAAAATCGGAGCCGCTGCTCCAGGTCCAGCGAGGTCTGACTATTACAGGAACTCAGGCTGCTACAGGTCTGATAGATGTTGAAGAATTTTGTTCAGGACGACTACAATAGGAAGAAAGGACAAAATAGTGTTTGTGTTACAGAGTGTTGTGTTTTATAGTAATATATAGTTAAGTTTTATAACTCTGCGATAGTTAAGAGCCTAGATTTAATTTTCTAATAAATTATAATATAGTTTTGTGTATAAGCTCACTATCCCGAGGAGGGGTGAGCTGAATCAGTTATAGATAGCCTAGCCTAGGTCTCATAGTACTTACTATTTGTAATTAGCGTAGGGTAATAGTATAATAGAAGTACCCACATGCCCTAGATGTGTGCTAAGCACATATATGAACGGCAAATAGCTATTTGCAGCTAGGTCCCAAATCTAGGAACCAACTCAGGACCTAGATCTGGGTCCGCCTTGGTGGGTCTAAGTGCCTAAACAGCACTGATGTACATACACACATCAAAAGTGTCTAGGGATCAACATATATTTTTGCAATAACTTTTCTCCTGATTGATATTAATTAAAATTTTCTTTAAGGATTCATCAAATAAAGTGTTTTCGTTTGTCACAGTAACGATAAACCAAGTCACCTTTGCATTAATAAAGAAATTTGCCATTTTCCTAATAAAGGGATTTTTGACATTTGAACCACTAACACAAAAGTTCGAAAAAAAGACTGAAATAACAGTTTTCTTTAAAATTTTATTGGATAACTTAAACAATTAATAATCCGTGTTTCTACCGCGAACACTAACAACACAAGAACATCGGTTTGGCATACTCAAAATGAGTTCATCCAAATCACGCTGTGGAATGGCCGCCCATGTTCGTTGCAACAACAAAAAAAGGTCTTCTTGCGACTGTACTGACGTAACGCTCAAATTTATGCTGAGACGATTGTATCAGACGTCATCGTTCCTCTACAAGTGCAAATCGGTCCCTTATTTCAGTTAATGCATGATAATGCACGACCGCACACCGCAAGAGTTGTAAGACAGACTCTCGCCGCAGCTAACATCAATGTCCTGCCCTGGCCTGCTCAGTCGCCAGACTTGAACCCGATTGAGCATGCATGGGATATGCTACAGAGAAGAGCTCTGCCGAATATGGAGGGTATCCAGTCGCAAGAAGACCTTTTTTTGTTGTTGCAACGAACATGGGCGGCCATTCCACAGCGTGATTTGGATGAACTCATTTTGAGTATGCCAAACCGATGTTCTTGTGTTGTTAGTGTTCGCGGTAGAAACACGGATTATTAATTGTTTAAGTTATCCAATAAAATTTTAAAGAAAACTGTTATTTCAGTCTTTTTTTCGAACTTTTGTGTTAGTGGTTCAAATGTCAAAAATCCCTTTATTAGGAAAATGGCAAATTTCTTTATTAATGCAAAGGTGACTTGGTTTATCGTTACTGTGACAAACGAAAACACTTTATTTGATGAATCCTTAAAGAAAATTTTAATTAATATCAATCAGGAGAAAAGTTATTGCAAAAATATATGTTGATCCCTAGACACTTTTGATGTGTGTATTTCCATAGTTATAGGCAGTTGTTCTATCGCATATCATGTTTTCTAGGGTTTTCGCTATGACCTAGGCCCCTAGGTGGTCTAGATCATAGATATACAGATAGTACACATCGCAGGCTACCTATCGGTACTATTTGTGGGCATGTGGATGCTACGGGCAGGGCGCAGGCGAAGTGACAAGCGGCCAAAGCATGGTCGTCGCGCCCCTATTACAGTATTTATCGGCCTGTAGTTCCCTAACAGAAATAGATAGATAAACCCTATGTACACCGTTAGAAAGCTGCTTACACGCACTTTCTAACGGTATAGGTATCATGTATGTCTAGAATAGCCTAAATAGAATAAGTGAAAATGTACAGTTTTAATAATAAAAATTAAACGTTAGTGGCTGCCTCGGTGGGGCTCTCGCTACGGTAAAGTTCCCTGGAAGGATAGTAAATGCGCATTCGGCGCCACTGTCGGTGAACAAGCAAGCGGTCGACGCGGGAACTAAAAGCAAGATATAAATAGAAGAAAAGAATATTCAGTACGAAGAGCGCCACCGTCGTAGCCACTATCAAGCTTGCTATCAAATTGGGAGTTCTTATTTCACGGACACCTTGTAACCAACCTACATTGTAACCAACAGCGTCAACACTCTTCGGCGGGTTCATACCGTACCAGCGATAGCTACAGACACACAGGACGTCAGTGGCTCGTGCATTCGGGTCCGCCCGTCCTGCACATTCGCTGGTCCTACGGAGCCGGATAACCGAAGAATCGGCTGAAGAGTACCAACCAGCATTCGCTGGTCCTACGGAGCCGGATAGTTGAAGAACCGGCTGAAGAGTACCAACCAGCATTCGCTGGTCGCATCGAGCCGGATTACCGAAGAACCGGCTGAAGAGCTGAAGATTTGAACTGAAGAACTGAAAATTTGGACTGAAGACTTACAAGATGCCCATAACGCGTTCAAGAGGACGGGCTCCCGAGAGCGTGGATGATTGAGGTGGGGGGGGGGCCCCCACCCCCAGAGAAGAACCGTCAGTTCGCCACGAGCTGCCGCCGCGTTCCCCGTCGACCGTCAACACCGACCCGCCGCGGCCCGCGACCCCGCGGCGGTCCCCTCCGCCGGCCCCGAGGACTGTTCCAGAGAGACCAGAGCCGCCGAGCCAGAGGAAGGGGAAACATACAGGAAAACATTCAGATGCGACGCTGCGCCCCGCCGACGAAGCACACCGACCGGACGCAGCGACCGTTAGCCGGGAAGAAACCCGGACCGAAGAATCGAAGAGGCCGACCGGCCCACCGAAGTCCCACAGGACTCATCGATCCCAGAAGAGGATACTGAAAGCCCGTGAAGAAATACTGAAACTCAAGTTGGAATTAGCCGAGCTGGCGCTACAGAAGGCTGAAGAGGACTCATCGGAGGACGACTACGATGACGACGGTCACTCCAAGACAGAATTCGTACGTTCCTGGCTGGAAGAAGCACCGGAACCAGAGTCACAGCCACGCCCAGAAGAGGACGAGACCACCGGGAGGGATGCCGACGCCGACGCCGCGCAGCCCGTTCAGACACTGCCGCTCTGCCCGGAGGACATCGTGCCGGCTCAAGACAGAAGACTTCACGAGCATCGACCGGATCCCGACGCCGCACAGAAGACTGGGGTTCCGGATACAGAAGAACAGAAGTGTGCTGATCCAGTGAAGATCCCGAAGGAAGGCGACGCACTCCGTCCGTTCATCAGCGAACTAACGTCCGCTATCGCCGCGCTCGCCGACCGAAGCAAACCGTTCGAGACGTACGCAGTCACGCCGGTTGCCGCCGCATCGAAGGTCATCATGGACCTGCCAATCTTCAGTGGAGCACACACCGAGTGGTTATCGTTTCGCGCCATATATGACACCACTCGCAGCTACTTCAACGACGTTGAAAATACAGCAAGACTAAGAAGAAGTCTCAAGGGAAGAGCCTTGGAAACAGTTAGCTCGGAACTCATCGGGCACGCGAAGCCGGACGACATTATGAAGGAATTGGAACTACAGTTTGGCCGTCCGGACTCCATCGCTCAAGCGGAAACAGAAAAACTCCGAACTTTGCCGCGCTGCACAGAATCGCCGAAGGACATCTGCACCTTTGCAAGCAGGGTCAGAAGCAGCGTGGTCACACTTCGCGCGTTGAAGAAAGAATATTATCTCATCAACGCCGAGCTACTGCGGTGTCTCACCGAGAAGCTACCGAACTCTCTGCGCGTCCAGTGGTACAAGATGTTCACCGAGAAGTATAATTCAGTTCCGGACTTAGCAAGATACAGCGACTTCGTCACCGAGCAAGCCCGCTACTGCAGCGCCTTCGCACCGCCGGAGCTGAACACCGAACCACGGGCCAGTCTACGGACGACGCCGACGCACAGAGCGCACACCGCAACAGAGAAGCAGACGCCGCGGTGCAGGGTCTGCAACAAGGAGGGGCACGCCATTACAGATTGTGCCAAGTTCAAGGAAGCCGATTCAGATGGAAGGTGGGATCTCGCGAAGAAGCACAGCCTATGCTTTCGCTGTCTGAAGCCAAGATACGCGAAGCATCACTGCAAGATCAGAAGGTGCGAGATCAAGGGATGCAAGAGGACGCACCACCGCCTTCTCCATCACGAAAAGGCGGCGTTGGTAGCGTCCACCGAAGAGAGGAATGCGGAGGAAGCCAGGGAGACAGTCGCCAACGCATGGATGTCGCAGAAGCCTCAAGCCTATCTGAAGATAGTTCCGGTACGAGTCATCGGACCGGCGGGAGAGACCTCGACGTACGCCCTGCTGGACGACGGGTCTACGGTGTCTCTCATCGACGAAGAGATCGCCAAGCAAGTGGGAGCCGAAGGACGTCTGGACCCGCTCAAGATGGAAGCCATCGGGGACATTATCGTCGACACGCCAGAGTCTCGTCGCGTTGCGGTCTCGCTCACGGGGCCGCAAGGACAGCGCGTTAACCTACACGCGCGCACCGTACCAGGACTGCACCTGTCGCCGCAAACCGTGGACCGGAACGACGTCGCGGGCTGCGAACACTTAGAAGATCTGCGCGAGAAGCTCGCCTACGAGGGAGCGGTGCCACGAATACTCATCGGGCAAGACAACTGGCACCTGCTTCTCGCCAGCAACGTGCGAAGAGGCCCGCGACATCAGCCGGTAGCTTCGCTCACTCCGCTGGGATGGGTGCTACACGGCGCGCACACCAGAGCATTGGGTCAGCGCGTCCACTTCGTGAACAGATTGACTGCCAGCGAAGACAGCGTAGAAGAGCAAATGAGGGAATTTTTCGCCATAGAATCTCTCATCGTCAACCCTCGTCGGCCGGCGAACGATCCCGAGAAGAGGGCCGAAGACACGCTCAATAAGCACACACACCAATTGGAGGACGGACACGTACAGACTGCGCTGCTATGGAAGAAAGAAGACATAACGATGCCAGACAGTTACGGCACCGCTATGAAGAGGCTTGTCTCCACGGAGAAGAAATTGGATCGCAATCCCGACCTGAAGAATAGGTACGGCGAATACATGGATTCGCTCGTACAAAAGGGATACGCAGAGATAGCACCGAAGAACAGCGTACCCGGAAGAACTTGGTACCTGCCCCACTTCGACGTCCACAACCCGATGAAGCCTGAGAAGCTGCGGATCGTACACGACGCCGCCGCAAGATCAACAGGAATGTCTCTCAACGATTACCTGCTCACCGGACCGGACTTGCTGCAGTCACTGCCAGGAGTGATGATGAGATTCCGCCGACACCCCGTCGCAGTCTCGGCGGACATAGCTGAAATGTTCATGCAAGTCAAAGTGAGACCAGAAGACAGAGACGCGCTCAGGTACCTGTGGAGAGGACACCGGCGGGAGGGAGCCCCGCAAGAATATAGGATGACGTCGATAATTTTCGGCGCAGCAAGCTCACCGTGCACCGCCATCTTCGCCAAGAACTGGAATGCACAGAAACATGCCAGCAAGCATCCGGAGGCGGTTGAAGCAATCGTCCATAATCACTACATGGACGACTATCTCGACAGTTTTCGTACAGAAGAGGACGCTGTGCGAATAGCGAAAACAGTACGTGACATACACCGAGAAGCACACTTCGAGTTACGAAAATGGGTCTCCAATTCAGAAGACGTCAAGAAGACGCTGGAACCAGAACGGGACGCAGTCAACACAGTCAGTATAGGCTGCAAATCAACAGAAGAGAAAATTCTGGGACTGATCTGGAAGCCGGAAAAGGATGAACTGAGCTTCAATCTAAAGCTAGCACGTCTACCAGAAGACATACTGCACAGAGTCGCGCCGACCAAGAGAGAAGCCCTCAAGATCGTGATGTCGCTATACGATCCCCTCGGCCTCGCCTCACCGGTCACAATACGGGCCAAACAAATACTGCAAGAAGCCTGGAGAAGAGGAATCGGATGGGATCAACAGTTAGACGAAGACCTGGCGCATCAATGGAAGGAATGGGTCGAGCACCTCAAGAATCTCAAGACCGTCAGTCTGCCGAGAAGCTATCCCGGATACACAGACGCAGAATCTCTCCAAGTACACGTATTCACCGATGCCAGTGAAGCCGCCTACGCTGTTGCCGTCTACTGGAGGACGACTTCGCCCGACGGAACACCGCACATCAGCCTGGTCATCGCCAAGGCGAGGGTGGCGCCGCTCAAGACCACGTCAATTCCACGTCTTGAGTTGCAAGCCGCCGTGATGGGAAGTAGACTGGCTGCTGCCGTCGTGCAAGAACACCGGGCGAAACCAGAGTCGGTAACATACTGGACCGACAGCAAGACCGTTCTCACGTGGCTTCGAAGCGGCGCGCGGTCGTACAAACCGTTCGTCGCTCATCGCGTGGCCGCCATAGAAGAGCACAGCAGGGTGACGGACTGGCGCTGGGTGCCGTCCAAAATGAACGTCGCCGACGTCGCTACCCGCGACGTGCCGCCGAACTTCAACGCCGGACACGAATGGTACCGGGGCCCGACGTTTTTGTATGAAGATCCGTCACAATGGCCGAACGAGAGACCAAGCATCAACGAACCAACGGGAGAAGAGAAGACTCTGACAGTAACAGAAGCTCGCAGCGCACCGAAACACAGAGAAGTCGTTCCCGATCCGCACAGATTTTCGAAGTGGGAACGATTACTGCGGGCCACGGCAAGAGCGCTTCAATTTATAGCACTGTGTCGAAAAACCACAGCGAAAACGTGCTACAAAAGGACCAGAAAGAATCCGGAACAAGATCCCGACTGGAGACGACAGAAGAGGACTCAGAAGACCTGCAGACCTCCACAGAAGACAGTCACCACTCGAAGATTCGTCACGTTACCGGCCGAATTCCTAAGGGAAGCAGAAGTACTACTGATCCGCGTAGTACAAGAAGAGTCCTTCGGACGGGAAATCAATGACCTCCGGAAGGGCAACAGTATCGCCATCGACAGTCGCCTGAGATCGCTGCCGATAGAACTCCGCAACGACGACATCATCACGCTCAGAAGTCGCATCGCCGCTGCTGAAGATGTTACAGAAGAGACGAAAAGACCGCCCGTGCTAGACGGCGATCACTACATCACGCAGCTCTACATCGACTGGACGCACCGCGATCTACACCACAGTGGAACAGAAATGATCGTGAACGAGGTGCGCCAGCACTATTGGATAGTGCGACTTCGACCCGTCACGAAAAGCATCGTGAACCGTTGCTTGAGATGTCGCATACGACGAGCACAACCTCCAGTGCCGTCCACCGGCGACCACCCGAAGACACGACTGGCGCATCACCAGAGACCGTTCACATTCACCGGTCTGGATTACTTCGGACCGTTCTCCGTCACCGTCGGTCGTCAACACCAGAAGAGATACGTGGCCCTCTTCACCTGCCTCACCACACGGGCCGTACACCTCGAAGTCGCGGCCAGCCTCAGCGCGGACTCCGCCGTGCTCGCGCTGCGAAGGTTCGCGGCGCGCCGCGGGTGCCCCGCGGAGATCTACTCCGACAATGGCACCAACATGCACGGCGCGGACAGGGAGCTGCGCGACGCACTCGCCGAGGAAGCCGGCCGTCGTGGGTTGGCGTGGCGCTTCATAACGCCCTCAGCGCCCTTCATGGGAGGCGCCTGGGAGCGTCTCGTTCGCTGTGTCAAGACCACACTGAACACAGTACTACAGGAGAAGCACCCGCAAGAAGAGGTTCTGGCCACGCTGCTCTGCGAGGCCGAATACACAGTCAACAGCAGACCACTGACGCACGTATCAGTGGACACCGGGGACGACGAAGCCATCACGCCCAATCACCTGCTGCTCGGGGGGTCGGCGCGGCTGCCGACACCCGGGACGTTCGACGAGAGCGACCTAGACAGCAAGAAGCAATGGCGACGCTCGCAAGCGCTCGCCGACATGTTCTGGCGACGCTGGGTGCGCGAGTACCTGCCCGAGCTACAGTACCGGCGGGAGCCCCACGGGAGGGGTCCCAGTCTCCAGGTGGGCGATCCCGTCCTGATCGCCGACGGACAGCTGCCGCGCAACACTTGGCCGCGCGGGAGGGTCGAGGCAATCTACCCCGGAGCCGACGGAGAAGTCCGCACTGTGGAGGTGCGCACTGCGGGGGGCATCTTAAAACGCCCCACGAAGAAGATCGTGCCACTACCGAAATAGAAGCGTCGAGAGCGCCGGAAGCGTCGCCCTTCACCGGAAGAGGATGCAGCATCGCTCCGGCCCGTCGCGCTGCAGCACGGCGGGAGAGATGTTCAGGACGACTACAATAGGAAGAAAGGACAAAATAGTGTTTGTGTTACAGAGTGTTGTGTTTTATAGTAATATATAGTTAAGTTTTATAACTCTGCGATAGTTAAGAGCCTAGATTTAATTTTCTAATAAATTATAATATAGTTTTGTGTATAAGCTCACTATCCCGAGGAGGGGTGAGCTGAATCAGTTATAGATAGCCTAGCCTAGGTCTCATAGTACTTACTATTTGTAATTAGCGTAGGGTAATAGTATAATAGAAGTACCCACATGCCCTAGATGTGTGCTAAGCACATATATGAACGGCAAATAGCTATTTGCAGCTAGGTCCCAAATCTAGGAACCAACTCAGGACCTAGATCTGGGTCCGCCTTGGTGGGTCTAAGTGCCTAAACAGCACTGATGTACATATTTCCATAGTTATAGGCAGTTGTTCTATCGCATATCATGTTTTCT